>OU744256.1:2500-10002500 GCA_916610215.1 Omphaloscelis lunosa | reverse complement strand
TATGCCGACATATTTTATGTAGAGGGAGAACCACTTACCTTTAACAATAAAATAAAACATAGTATACGTACTTCAGATGAGGTACCGGTCTATACTAAAACTTATAGGTACCCATTTGTACACCGCGAAGAAGTTCGCAATCAAATTTCAAAAATGTTGGAACAGGGAATCATCCAACCTTCAGAATCGGCTTGGAGCTCGCCCATTTGGGTAGTCCCAAAGAAAGCTGATGCATCCGGCAAAGTCAAATGGCGAATTGTAATAGATTTCAGGAAGCTGAACGAAAAAACCATCGATGATAAGTACCCCATTCCCAATATAACTGATGTGTTAGATAAACTAGGCAATTGCCAATATTTCACAACCCTCGACCTCGCCAGTGGCTTTTACCAAGTCGAAATGAACCCGAATGATATCCCAAAAACTGCATTCAATGTAGAACATGGCCATTTTGAGTTCCTACGCATGCCAATGGGACTAAAAAATTCACCATCAACTTTCCAAAGGACCATGGATAATGTGCTTAGGGATCTACAGAACTCTATTTGCCTAGTATATTTAGATGACATCATCGTATTTAGCACTAGTTTACAGGAGCATATAATAAATTTGGAAAAGGTTTTTAAAAGACTCAGAGACTCTAATTTTAAAATACAGATGGATAAGTCAGAATTCTTGAAATTGGAAACAGCATATCTCGGACATATAATCAGTAAAGATGGCATTAAACCGAACCCCGATAAAATTTCAGCTATCCGAAAATTCCCACTTCCTAAAACAGCTACGGAAATTAAAAGATTTTTAGGGCTACTAGGGTACTACAGGAAGTTCATTCCCGATTTCGCCAAAATCACGAAACCAATGACCCAATGTTTGAAAAAAGGCTCAAAAATAAACTGCAATGATACCAACTATGTAAATTGCTTCGAAAAATGTAAAACATTACTTACAAACGATCCGATCTTACAATATCCCGATTTTAATAAAGATTTCCTACTCACAACAGACGCATCAAACCTAGCCATAGGAGCCATACTCTCACAGGGACCTGTAGGTTCAGACAAACCAATAGCCTATGCTTCGCGTACACTAAACACAAGCGAAATCAATTATAGCACAATAGAAAAAGAATTTTTAGCCATAGTTTGGGCAACCAAGTATTTTCGGCCATATCTATTCGGACGTAAATTCAAAATTATAACAGATCATAAACCGCTTCAATGGATAATGAACTTAAAAGAACCTAGCTCGAGACTCACTCGCTGGAGACTCAAGCTCAGTGAATATAACTATTCAGTAGTTTATAAACAGGGCAAAAACAACACAAATGCCGATGCTTTGTCGCGAATCGAGATTAATAACGAAGAAACGAGCTCCGTCATAGTTAACGTATCCGAAAAGTCACCTTCCGTAGTGGGCTCATCCACTCTCACAGCTCACACTAGCGCCGAAAATCCAATATTAGAAATACCAATCTCAGATGACCCCTTAAATAGATTTAACAGACAAATATGTTTTACAGTAGTAGGTGATATAAAGAAACGCCCAGCAGTTTCTAAGCCTTTTGAAACTCATACCCGTACCTCCATCCAACTCTCCGAATCGAATTTAGAGGAGGATGTAATAAACGCAATTAAAGAATTCGCAAACCCGAAAGTTAAGACTGGCATTATAATACACCCCCCATTAGCTATGTATAGAATAGTTCCAATAATTCAAGAAAAGTTCAAGAGCTCCGCTATGAACCTTATTTTAACTAAAACCGAAGTAGAAAATGTAAAAGAATATCTCAGACAGCAAGAGATCATTCAGAAATACCACGAGGGTAAAACTAATCATCGCGGTATAAATGAATGCTACCTAGCCTTATCCCATAAATACTATTGGCCAAAAATGAAGGAAGAAATCTCAAAGTATATAAATGAATGCAATGTATGCGGGCAAGCCAAATATGATCGGAATCCTATAAAACAAAGATTCTGTATAGTACCACCACCAGCAAAACCGTTTGGTGTAGTTCACCTAGATTTGTTTACGGCCCAAAACGAGAAATACCTGACCATCATTGATGCTTTCTCTAAATACGCTCAGGCATACCATCTTAGAGACGGCACAGCAGTTAGTGTAGTCCAAGCCTTTTTAAAGTTTTGCTCCCATCATGGCGTTCCGGTATCAATAGTTACGGACCAGGGACCCGAATTTACTAATCAACTATTTACCGAATTTACGCGTGTCCATAAAATTCAACATCATAAAACCCTGGCCCATACGCCCAACGATAATGGGATGGTAGAGCGCTTACACTCCACTTTACTAGAACATCTGAGAATTCTAAAACTACAACACCGTAGTGAAGCGATTGTTAACCTTATGACATATGCCTTATTAGCATACAACAGCAGCATACACAGCTTCACAAAATGTAGACCACTGGACCAGTTACCGGTCATACTGATCCTCGCGATCCCTTAGATATAGATTTATCTGTGCACTTGCTACAACTTTAACTCGTAGTAGTTTATTAATCAATCAAACAACACTAGTGCACATACTTCCAAAGTTTATTAGGCAATTTTGTTAACACCAAGACTGACATGGAACTTAATACAGAATAAAAATGGTTACAATTGAAATGTATGACCGCCATTAGTCTCTCAGTCGAGCCGGCAATATCCTCTTGCGGCCCGAGTTCCGCCGACCAGTGTTGCCAATCGATGCCGCGGGGTTCTCACTCGCGGCGTCGCGAGAAATTTCGAAATCGCGCGTTACACTCTCCCCCTCCAAGTTAGGATCGCGTCCCGAGTCCAACTTGGGACTTAATTCACGGTCGCGCGGTCTCCCTCTGCGTCCCTTCGGCATAACCGGGGCTGCTGTATCTAACGGAGTGGTCAACAGCGTTAAATCTGTGCTATGGTACTTCCCTATCACGTTATTCGAGAAGTCGGAAAGAACAAAGGTTGTAGGGCTAGTGATCTGCCTAACGCGATAGGGACCATCCCGTCTAGGCATGAATTTCCGTGTAATACCTTTTGATGCGTTACTCAGATTGTGACACTTGAGCAGAACTAAATCACCTACACTAATGTTTGGTTCTTTCTGGCGAGAGCTATCAGCTACCCTTTTGCGAATATCCTGATACTTCTCTACACGTTCCTTAATTTCAGAAAGAGATGAAATAAATGACCGCAAGTAGGGTGTGACTTGAGGAACGAAGTTTTCTTTATCTAGGATACTGCGGAGATCCCGACCAACATCAAACGGGGTTCGCAACTCTCGTGCGAATGTTAAATATGCGGGGGTTTTACCTGTGGTGGAGCACACGGCGCTGTTCATAGCAAACCTAACATTTGCCAAGTGCTTAGGCCAATCGGTGTGAGTTGTCTGAACTAACATGGACAGCTGTACCTTAAGGTCCCGATTCTTCCGCTCCGCGGGATTGGCCTCTGGATGGTACAACGGTATGAGTTCCTGCTTGACGCCCAACAGGTGCATGCACTGCTGCATGACAGCAGACACGAACTGCGTGCCGTTGTCTGAAACAACACGTCGTGGCAATCCGTATCGGAGGAAGTAATCCTCTAGGAGGATGCGGGAGCAAGCCTCTGCGGTAGCATCAACGAGTGGAAAAAGTTCAACCCACCTTGTTGCTACATCCTCTATAAGAAAGATCCATCGCTCCCCCTGGTCTCCAGGTGGAAGTGGACCAAATAAGTCGATAGCTAGGACTTCGCCTCGCTGTTGCAATACAGGAGTTTGTAATAAACCCGAGGGTTTTTGGTTCGTTGGTTTATAGCGAAGGCAATCAACGCATTTTTTTAAATAATCTGTTACGTACCTGCGCATGCCTGGAAAATAGTACCTCTCCCTTAGACGTTGGAGGGTCCTCTCTACTCCCTGATGGCCAGCGGTAGGAGAGTCATGGAGCTCCCTTAGAATCTCTTCCCGCATGGAGCTCGGCACCACCAACTTTGCGTCTTCTGCATCAAAATCAGGGTCATATCGATAGAGGACACCTTGAGACATTACGTAGCCTCTCTCCAACCATCGACTACAGGTAAGTTCGTCGGAATCTTCCAAATCTTGCATAATTTTATATAATTCTGGGTCGGCTATTTGTGCAGCTCGCAGGTCAGCTGGGCTGGTAGAAGGTAAGTTTATAACAACAGGACACAAACCATATTCCACCATATCCCCTTCCTCGGAACATGGAGGGCGGCTCAACGTATCCGCGACCACGTTAGCCTTGCCTGGTGTATATTGATAGATAATATTAAAAGACTGGAGTTTAAGTGCCCAGCGGACCAGCCTACCTGAGGGTGTCTTCACCGTAAGTAGCCACTTCAACGGCTGATGATCACTCCTGACTATTACCTCGTGTCCGTCGATATACCCTCTAAAGCGCTCTACAGCCCAAACCACGGCCAAAGCCTCCCGTTCCGTGGTGCTGTAGTTTTTCTCCGCAGGGGTTAACAGACGGCTTGCGTACTCTATGGGCCGTTCCTCAACGCCCTCGCCCTGTAGGAGAACCGCACCTAACGCATAATTACTAGCATCCGTTCTGAGTATGAACGGCTGAGAGTAGTTTACCTGTATCAAAATAGGGGCAGAAGTGAGGCACTTCTTCAGTTCTTCAAAAGCGTTTGTTTGCTCTGACTCCCAAACCCAAGGCTGGTTCTTTTTAGTAAGGCGCGTTAGTGGCTCAGCAATAGCGGAGAAGTTAGGCACAAACTTCCGGAACCAGGAACATGTCTGCAGGTAAGTTCTTAACTGCGTAAGATTTTGTGGTGGCTTCATATCCACTATAGCCTGTACCTTGTCGTAATCAGGTGACACGCCCTCCTGTGTGATAACATGTCCAAGGTACTTTACCTTTTTCCTACAGAAGACACACTTATCACGATTCGCCCTCAAACTAAAAGTGCGCAGCTTTTCAAAAACGAAGTGCAGAGCTGCTACGTGACCTGAATACGTTTCAGTTATAAGGAGCAGGTCGTCTTGATAAGCCAATAGCGTAACATTCTCGCCTTCGATTTGACAGAAATCGCGGTTCAACGATGAGCGAAGCTTATCAATTAGTCGCTGGAACGTCGACGGCGCATTCTTGAGGCCGAATGGCATGCGTGTAAAGCGGTAAGTACCAAACGGTGTTTGAAAAGCCGTTTTGTCTTTGTCACTCTCTTTCATTATTACCTGCCAGAAGCCACTCCGCAAATCGAGCGTGGACATAAAGCAGTTGCGCTTTGTCGACTGGACTAAGTCATCAATGAGTGGCATAGGGTAAGCATCAGTTTTTGTAACTGCATTTAATTTACGATAATCCACACAAAATCTTACCTTGCCATCTTTCTTCGGCACAAGAACAGCAGGGGAAGTCCAAGCAGACTCACACTCTTCGATCACACCTTCAGCGAGCATCTTCTCCAACTCAGCCTTCACAAGCTCCTTTTTAGCGGGCGTGAGCCTATACGGTGGAACTGATATTGGAGGATGGTCGCCCGTGTCGATGTGGTGCTCTGCATAGGGAGTTGGCCTCCCCTGTTCTGCAAAAATATCACTATTTTGCTGCAGCAAATCAGACAACTGCTGTCTTTGATCAGAACCCAGCATAAGCCCTTCATCATCACGCAAAAGATCAGCAGCAAATATATTAGTGTATGGCCTTGGACGCTCATACTCAATGTCAAATAAAACATGCTCACCTGAAAAGTGCCAGGTTGAAGAAGCAAAATCAAGCACAATGCCCGCTGCCACCAAGAAATCCATTCCAAATAGGGTCTCATTATTTTCCGCATCAGGAAAAATGGTAAACTGAAGTTTTACTGACCTTTCCGGGGTTATCCTTACTTCTAAAGTGGTAAGTAGAACTTGTCGAGTACGGGTGGAGCCATCTGCAAGCCTTACTCGTCGAGTCGTCTCCTCACAAGGATGCCGATGTGTCAGCAACAGCTTGTATAACAGGGCGCCGGCAACACTGCTCTTAGCGCCTGAATCCACCAAGCCTTTTCCTCGAACTCCTAAAATCTGAACACTCAAAGTTGGCCTTAACCTAGCCTGATGCTCATCTGAGACACTCCGAGAACCTTTTTTGTCAACAATACTAACTGTGGAAAATCGTCCCAAATTTTCCATGGACACCCTACCTTCGTTCCTCGAGGTCACCCTACTTGGTGAAGAATTAATATTTTTGTCACAAAAATTATAATTATTTATGGAAAAATGTCCTAGGTCTTCCATGGACACCCTAACATCTGATGTGGTCACCCTACTTGGTGATAATGGAACATTATTATGATTAACAGTGGAACAATGTTCACCAAAGTAATGCATCATAGGCATTTCGCAATTATTAGAATTATTATAACAAGCAACCGACTTACCATTGGATTTATTTACATTACTAGGTTTATAATCGGAGAACCCCATGACATCTATTGCATAGTGGTCTGCATTACACTTAGAACATTGTGACCTAGTAACACCTTTCGCATTACAACCATAACATGTTGGTACCCGATCAGTTTCTTGTGTATCATCATTCACTTTTAGTTTAAAACAATTGTCATGGTTGTGTCCGTGTCGCTTACAAAATGAACAAAACTTTTTCTTTGATGAAAATGAAGTAGCGTCGCTCGCAGGACGTGCAGTGGCGCCGGTGCTATTGCCAGGCGCGACCGGGTCCTTGCTAGGCGGGCCGCCGGCGTTCGACGCATTTTCTTTGCGGGGCTCTCGTGGCGTCGTTGTTTTCTTCGAGGGCGCTTCGCCCGTGCTTGCGGATGAACGCTGCGGCGTTCTAGGACGTCGACGCTGGTATTCATTTGGGACTTCGTCAGTTGCGTCTTCAATGTGTCTCGCCTTATGTAGTAACGTTTCGTATGACGTAATTTCATCACGACGTAGGCGCTCGCGAACACGATGGTGTAGAAGTCCATAGACCATATCTAATTGTACTTTAGTGCTGAGGTCACCGACTGGAAGCCGAGCAAACATAGCTCGAGCTTTTGCGACAAATATTTCTGTCTTTTCACGACCTTGTGACGTATTGAATAACTCCCGGTAGATTCTATGAGGCGGACGAGTGTCACCGAAAGCGCTTCGTAGTGACGTCACAGCTTCGCTCCAGGAGCTGATGGTAGATTTTATGCCCTGCCACCAGACAGCTGCATCTCCAGTTAACAGCATCGATAAACCTCGTAGGGCATTGTCATCTCCTACATAGGCACATTCCTTATAGGATTCCATGGCGTCGACGAAACCATCCAAGGAGTCGTCAGGCGCTCCGCTGAACCGCGCTGTACATTTAGCGAAGTTTCCGGAAACGGGAGCGGGCGCAGGCGCCGCGGCCGGCGTTGTGGGCGCCGCCGCCAGCGTCGCTGACAATGACTCGCGACGAGTCTCGTGTTCGAGGACACGGTCAAGTAGGCGTTCGAATGCTGCGGTTTGAGTTTGCTGTAGCGCCGCCATGATGGACGCCATGTCGTCGGGGGTGAAGCTTGACCTCGCCGTCGGCTGTGTGGAAGGTGCTTCTGCGGTTTCATCGACGGCATCATCAAAACCGGATTGTCGACGTGATTGACGGCGTGTACGTGTCATTATCGTGGGTCGTACTCTGTGTATTTTCAATGAGTAATTCACAACTGTCACACACAGTCCCGCGCTTGGGCAGCCAGTTTAACTCGTAGTAGTTTATTAATCAATCAAACAACACTAGTGCACATACTTCCAAAGTTTATTAGGCAATTTTGTTAACACCAAGACTGACATGGAACTTAATACAGAATAAAAATGGTTACAATTGAAATGTATGACCGCCATTAGTCTCTCAGTCGAGCCGGCAATATCCTCTTGCGGCCCGAGTTCCGCCGACCAGTGTTGCCAATCGATGCCGCGGGGTTCTCACTCGCGGCGTCGCGAGAAATTTCGAAATCGCGCGTTACACAACAATACGTGCAAGAACACCGAAATAGGATGTCTAAGGTATACGAGGCTATTAATGAAACGTCCCTGCATAAACGCACAGAACTAATCGAAAATAGGAACAAAGACAGGGAGCCTGAAAAAGAATACGAGCCAGACCAACAGGTATTTGTTAAGAATCCACTAGCTAACAGACAGAAACTCGCACCTCGTTATACACACGACATAGTATTAGCTGACCTGCCCATTCATATTTACACAAAAAAAAAACGCGGTCCCGTTGCCAAATCACGTCTTAAACGAACACCTAACACGAAACAATTGTTGCAGAATACCGCTGACGATATTGCTTCACCTGGTCCAAGCGGAGGACATATTACTTGAGCCCCTAGAAGACGGACCCGGATTACTCCCTTTCAAATTGGGACCTACAAAAATCGTGTGTCACTATCAATCCTTCCTCTTACACATTGATCTAGAAGATATTCAGTCGAAGGTTGATTTAGTTAAATTGCAATTAAGTGATTTTAGGCCATTAATTAACAATAAAACACTGTCACTGTTTGAACCCCATATAAGCTACCTTGGGGACAAACTTGAAAAGATATCCATACAATTAGAAAGTTTTGAACCTAGTCGCGTTAAACGAGGACTCATTGACGGATTAGGATCAGTCATAAAAAGTATCTCAGGAAACTTAGACTACACAGATGCAATCAAATATAATAACGCCATCCAAGTTTTAGAAGGTAACGACAATAAACTGGAAACGGAATTTAACCGTCACATAAGCTTGACTAAAGAATGGATGTTAGAACATTCTAATGTATTAAAAAATATAGTAGACAACCAGAACATTATTGCTAATAAACTTAACCAAATCATAAAACAAGACGCATCCAAACAGGCAGACCTAGTAACGTATGCCCATCTGGCACAGCACCTACTTATATTAAACGATAACATAGAGACATTATCGGATGAGTTAAATAAAATAGAACTTATGGTAGCTTTTACGCGTGCTTCCAGCACTACCCATTCTATGATTAGCTTAGTTAACCTTAGAAATATAATAAGCAAATTAGGGTTATTATACTCAAAAGACGAAATCATTGATATCGATCTTCGAGAGTACTATGATATTTTAAAAATAGGATCGTATTATGTTGAAAAGAAATTAGTTATAGTTATAAAGGTGCCGATTGCCTTACCAAGAACCTATAACCTATACAAGTTATCCATAATTCCTAACAGAAATAATATGGCCCTTATCCCTACCTCACCTTTTATAGCAATTCATGGATTATATTCTATGTACATAGAGACAGAATGTCCGAAGCTTAACTCATGGTATCTCTGCGAAGAGAAAGTCGGTTTCAAGATTATAGACAAGCCGGACTGCGTGCAGCAGCTCATCACCCAACAGCATCTCAACTCCTGTACATTAACGCCAGTCACTCTACACAAGCAAGCTCTGGAACAACTTGACGAAAAACATTACACACTAAGCTTCCCGATACCTGCAAAAGTACAGATGTTATGTGGACAGGAACAATTCAGAACACTTCAAGGAAGTTATTTAGCTAAAATACCGCAAGATTGCCTGATAAGAACCACTGAATTCACTATCGCTAACATTGACAACCGAATTAAGGGACATGTACTTAGAATACGAACACTATGGGACCAGAACACTACATCAAGAACCGAAGAATCATTGGTACAGCTTAATTCAATCAACCTTGAGAACCTCCACGAAAGTTACAAGAAAGTTTCAGTTCAGCCTCCAGTAAGACTTAACAAGATAACAGATGGAAGCCTCTACCATACTACCATACCTGTATACCTATTACTATTCAGTGCAGGTGTACTTGCCATTGCTCTTACATACCGACATTGGATGGGAAATAAAGACAAGAAGATCGACACTACATCTGTAGAAATAAACGCAGATCAAGACATTTATGCTGAAGTGGAACCAAGAAGGAATATTCATCCAGCTGGAATCAAGATGGACCCTGGTCATCTTACAGCAACATTTTTAACAACAGTTAACAAATAGTTGCTGTTCTACGGGGGGAGATGTTACGCAACGGTGTAACATAAGGATCGCTGATATTACGATTCGGTATAACACACGGACTGTGGACATCGTGACACCAATATTGCGCATCGCAACGACTTACACGTGCTGCCTACGCAGCATTTCGTAACCGTGGGACCGGACATCGACAATGCCTTCCACGATTCCACGTTTTCAACTCATTCTTGGTACATACATCGACCAATTGTCACCTACATATTTTTAATTGTAATTTCTTGATTTTAATAAATTAGTCTAAAGTAAATTGGTTTTTTTTGCATCCTCCGGCTCCAGCAAACATATTTAGCCTTCATAGTAATTATTGTTTGTGGTGTTGTGTGCAAAACAACAGACGATTGTGATGATTGACAAAAGTAAAAGAAATATATTTAGCCGATTCCATATAATTTGTTTTTTAATAAGATTCCTTATTCACAAAAATTTCCACAACTTTAATATCCCCGACAGAGGTGACCTTGGTTGGCAACAGCAGAGCTGTTTGAAATTTGGTTCTAAGCTACCATCTACACTGTTGTAAACTACCAAGGTAACCTCTGTCAGGATGCGGTTGGCGACCGTTTAGCAGGCACTTTAAGAGAACGTGCGAAAAAAACTATTAGATGAAGGAACAGGAATCTAAATCCAATACTAGTTGGTTGATGAATAATCCTTTTATTTATATTATGTCTTTGGAATAATCGAATTTATTGTGAGACTTGTTGTGTAGTTGTTTGCTTTTTGTTGTCTATGTTCATTTTTAAATTCAACGGATACGCGTGCGTCACTCTGGCTGGCTTGTACCTTGTGTCATGCATGTTTGAGTGCGTGTGTGTACTCACAAAGTGAGAAATCAAAATGGTCAAAATGGACCGACCGTTACTGTGGAAAGAAGATTAGTTAGTTTTGTTTTTTGATAAACGAAGAAAGTGTTTTGTGATTGGAAATATTGAAGTATAGAGTACTGTGACAACTTTTCGCGGTTAGAATATAAATAAATATTCAAAATGACTGATAGTGAGAGCGACACATCAAACGTTTTTAACTTCCAGAATGATAATACAGTGAGTATTATGCGAGCTTGTGAGAGCTAGTTAACAGATTTATACAACTTTTGGTATTATTATAGTCAGAAAGTCAATAAGTTGCGACCGAAATATACACCCATTCAGGTATTTAATGTAGGCTTGATAGTTGGCTAAAAATAACTACCATATTTTTTTCAAAGCATTAAGAGTATTGTTTCTTCAATTAACGGCTAACGGAACATTTTCTTACGTCTAAGACGACCCGATAATCCATAACAGTTTTTGTATTTCGAACTTCATTCCAACTAGGTACTGTGTATTAAAATTTTAGGGAATGTAAGGTTCTTTATAAAAACTGACTAGAACCAAGTCAAGTTATTTTGTTTAACTAATGTTAAAATGTTTATCTTACAGACTGTAATTAATGCAAAGGGTCCAAACACAAATTTTAGCTGTCGAAATCCAATGACATCAACAATGTATAACATGTCACGAAACTATGAGCGAGTTGAGCGACAGAGGTATGCAGAGTCTGCTTACGACCAAAGGAGTATGTACTATAGACGAGAGACTTCACCGATGTCTATACAAAGTGCTTGTGATATACGACCACGAAACTTCCAACAATATGCTGGCATGAGCTCTCGACAGTCGCTGTTCAATGGCAGAAGTGGTTCACCAATGTCTATGAGGAGTATAGGTATGTTGATACAACTCATAAGATTGTCTTAGTAGTATGTAGTTTATTGTACTCAGTTTATAATTGAGTATTTAATAATGCTTTCTATTATAAATGGCTAAATTATTGTATAAACGGTTAAGTATCGAGGATATCAGAGGGTCATCCTTTCTGCCTTAATTCACAGTTTTTTTACAAGAATTCTTTAATAAAATTTTCAGATTCCACTGCAAGTGTTAGTGCAGCAGATATAGCTTTCGCATTCAAGAATGTCAAGTTCAACAAAAATGATTTGAAAGTGATCAGAGATGCATACCAAAAGTTATTGAAGCAGCGAGTTCGGAAAAGAATTGAAAAGAGAAGAAATATGAGACTGTTACTGAAAGGCAGAAGATCAGGTGATGACTCTGGAGATCAAGCAAGTGACTCCTCTGTAAGCAGCGATGACTATAGGTCAGTTAAGACCTACAAAGAAAATATGTCCAGTAGTAGATCAGCAAGGATGGATTTGACCAACTTCAGAAAAACTTTTAAAGATTATAATATGCTTAAAGATAGTTCTGATAATTTCAGTCAAAATACTTTAAAAAATAAGTTCTCTGTTGCATCTAGTAGCGTAAACAACAACGCCCAAAATTTTAATAATACAGTGATTTCACATCAATCAAATTCTATGCCTACTCAAAGGGACAGATTTAGAAATGGATTTTTACTGCCATCTCAAAGATTCAACAGATCAGTTGCTTCATCAGCAATATTGGAAAATCCAGAAAAATCTAACAAAATTACAGGAAATAATCTTTTAAATAATGTGAAAAACCATTATGCCCAAAATAATCACAACAAAAACAACCATCCAAGTGGAAGTGAAGAAGAAGAAATATTCTCAGAAATACCTGCCAGAGAGAAAAGAACTTTTAATATTAATTCTCAACATAAAAGGAACCTTGATAGTGAAGATGAATCTAGTGTTCCAGTTAGTAAAAGAAGCAGAATAACATCTCCAGCTAAAAGTGCTCCTTGCAATAAAAGAGCTCCACTAAATTTGAAGAATATCAATACTTCCAACAATAATGTTGAATTATCAAACAACTTTGAATTTGCTAAGCCTTCATTACCTGTAAGAAAATCTAAGCACAGAGTACAAGAAAAGCTCATTGCTAAATCTTCACAACCTCTAACAGATTATGTGGTACCAATGATGCCTCAAAAAATACAAGAGAACATTCAAACTTTACAGCCATCTAACTTACAAGAAAAATCAAGTGACAATCTAACTCAACTTGACCAATCAGAAACAAGACAAAATAGTGATGTTTCTTCACGTCCAAGTTTTATTAAAAGAAAGCTCTTCACACAAAATTTAGATGTTGCAGAGAAAGCTAATCTGAGCACTGATGCTACAAACAGTCCGCAGAGTAGCGTTTACTCATTACAAAAGGAGAAAAATAAATCTAGAAAACTAGTTACAAATCAGTCTTGTCTCAACAGAGAAGTAGAAGATGATAATAATCTGTTAGACTTGATTCACAAGATAGTACCACCTGACCGTATGAACCTTACTAACCAAACCACTATAAACCAAAACAAAAATTATGTAAATAATGATAAAGACAATGAAGCTAAATGGGATGTAGCATCAGTAATCTCAATATGCAATGAAGATGACGGAAGTGATACATACACTGATGAAGAAATATTTAAAGCAAATAATACTATAAAACTTACTACTAAAAATAAAGACATCAATACTAAAGCAAATCCAATTGATAAAGTTGTAACTAAAACACTAATACCTCAAGGTTGCAATGTAATGTTGAAAAGGATAGAAAGCAATAATACCCTGCAAAAGCAAGTTGTGAACCAGAACTTTAACCTAACACATAACAGTAAGTATAGTACAGCGTTATCTTTATTATTCACTAGCTGCACCCCGCGGTTTCACCCGCATAAGTTTCGATCTCGTGGGAATATCAGAACAAAGTATTCTATGTCCTAACCCAGGTCATGGTCTACCCATATGCCAAATTTCATCCAAATCCGTTCAGCTGTTTTAGCGTGAAAGCGTAGCAAAAAGTCAAATCTTTTCTCTTTATTATTAGTTTAGATAAAATATGAATTAGTAAACTTGAATTACTGCTACTTTTTTTTATTAGTACTGTTATTCAGCTGCATCTTGTTAAGACTGGAAGCTGATCCCAACATATTTGGGACAAGGATAGGCAGATGATGATCTTGGGGTCTTGTGGTCCTGGACAAAGGTCCTCTGTGCTTCTAATCCTCATATGCCTTTCCTTTGAAAGGCATATGAGGATTAGAAGCACAGAGGCCCATTAGGTGCTTTCAATGGGATTATTGTTATGCTAATAATTCTTATTTACATTTCAGATGACACAAAAAACAATGCCAAGAGTTTAGTTAAAACATTTTGGGATACAGACTGTGAGAGTGATGTAGAATGCCAGACAGTATTGCCACGGATTCATGTTACGGATATCTTAAAAAAAGGTTTACATACAAATAAATTATTTACATGCAATTTTTTTTGTCGTCTTGTGTTAAGAGAAATTTGTTTACCATAAATCTGTTTATTTTTTTACAGCCAATGCGACATTGGACACTACAAAACAAGGTTTCAAGAATCCGATTGGCTATGCAAGAAGCGAAATCTCCAAAAAATCTTCGGATATACCAAATCATTTAAATCATTCTTTGATGAACAACACAGTTACTACCTTCAACAGCATGCTTAAAATGAATACCAGTACGCTCAGCGTCAGATCACATCGCACATCGAGGAAAAAAAAATGCTGTAATGAAACATGTTCTAATGAAACTAAATCTAAACTCGACAATACAGGTCATAAAAAGAAAGACAAGTCTGAAGAACCAGTTGCAAACAACTTAGGAATGATAAACGCAAAAACAAAAATGATTCAAAGCAAAAATTCTACAGATATGCTTAAATCTAAATTAAATAAGCAAAACGAAAAAAATACCATCGTGGCTAGATCTACATCACAGAGTAAAAAAAGCCCTAAAGAAAAAAAGCCGATCAAAGATAAACAAGCCGTAAGTCCAAAAAACAAAAAGTCTGAATCAAAATCCAAGTTAAAAAAATCAAGTAGTGTCAATAATAAAAAATCGAATACTGAAGCAGAAAATAATAAAACTGCAACTAAAAATAAAGCAGAAAAGCAAAATGAGAGCACAAAAAAAGATCATAAATCCAAAATTCAAAGTGATAAACAGCAAAGTAAGAAGCTGAAAACTCCTAAAACTAAACCTAAATCAAAATCAGAGCATACGCAGTCAAAGAAAAATAAACCGACAAATTTAAATCTTAACAATACTGTAGAGCCTATACAAAATACTAGCTTTGTAAGTGGACGTGCAATAAGGTCGTGTCGGACATCCAACCAGAATAGATCCATGGAACTTTCTGGATCTGCACAGCTAAACAATACTTCTGTTAATATCAGAAGCCTTCGTTCTAGGGTCACTAATTTATCATCATCCATTGAAAATATCACTATCAAAATCAAACCTAAGAATAAAAATAACAATAATATTTCACAAATTATTACGCGGAAGAGTGACGTATCGTTTTCGTTAGGGTCAAAACAGCAGACCCCTGTGCCCAAAAACACTTCTGCTCGAAGTAGAGCTGATTTTTACAAAGGTAGAAGAAAACCTTAAAAAATTAAAATCGATATGTTTTATCTGTAGTTTTATGGCCAGCACTCACTGAGTAGCAAAATGCTTGAATGGCTGGAAAATTTTCATTGATAAATAAATTATTGAATTTAAATCTTATGTTTGAGTAATGGTGGCCCAGTGGTAACAGCTGCGCCGTACGAGTTGTTGGTCGTAGGTTCGAACCCAGCCAGGCGCTTTACTTTGTGTAAATGATTTCATCACCACTGCTCTCAAAACGGTGAAGGAAAACATGAAGAAACCGGTATGTCCTAGAACCAAAAATTCGAAGACATGTGACATCTACCAACCCGCACTGGGCCCGCGTGGTGGATTACGGCCCACTCCCTCTCACCGAGAGGAGGCCTGAGTCCCAGCAGTGGGAACATTATAGGCTGATTATGTATGTAATCTTATGTTTTAGCTTTATATTGTTTTAACTATTTGCTGTGACGTAATCGCTTAGTAACCATGTCTGTTTAGCATATAATTTTTGTCAACATCATTCCCCTATGATGTGTTTGCGTATGCTATTTTCATCTCTTATGATATTGTAATTTAGTTCATTATCGAGCGTTTTTTTTGCTCAGTGTGCGCTGACCCTTAATTTATTAAATAATTAATTATGTTTAAAACCGGCCAAGTGTACTCGCACTTGTTTATTTTGTTATAACTCTATACAAGATTTTAATGTACCTACCATGAATTTATTAAATTAAGTGTATTGATGAATAATGTAAGATTTAAAATATACGTGACCACAGAAAAACCAAGCCAAAATAGCAAAAATGTATTTTTAACATTAATTTTCCCATCGCTGTACCTACCTGTTTTTTTTTTTAGGTCAGAGCAGTTTGTATGCGTTCGTTTTGTACAAATAAATCTTATCTAAAATAACCTAACCATATTTTTTTTTAAACTGAAAAGTTACCCAGGTAGCAAAGTATCGTCTTACGAGTATCCTACAACCACAGATATATATATGTGCCTACAACCATGGACGCCGTCAGGTTTTTTTTCAGGGGGGTGCATCTTGAGCTCTACGAAGCGACCTCGATCATTTTGCAGTTCACCTATGATATGTTAGGTTATCGTTTGCCTAGTAATCTAATGAAGAGATAGAGTCCAATACAGAAACAAATGTAGATCAAAGAGGAATGAGACTTAGAAATCCATAAATGCTGAGAGCACCTGTAAAATTTGATGAATTTCGACCTCGCTTCGCTCGAGACATCCTCAAACTTTCTGCATAAGTCTACAAAAGAAATCCTATTAATGTACGCATTACTCTAAAAAAAAATCCTTACATAAACAAGGCGATGTTAAAAAAATTTCGAGCTCGCTCTTTAATTCTATATTCTTCTAACTTTTAAACTTTTCAGCATAAGTCCACAAAGCAACTCGTAAGGATGTTCAATAGAAACCTAACCAGGAATTCCGAGACGAGGTGCAAAAAAATTTCGAGCTCGCCTTACTCGCTTCCTTACATTCTTGCTTTTCATAAATTTTATAAAAAATTGAGAAGACGAATATGCACCACCCTGAAAAAAAACAGTGGCACTCCGGGAGTGCCTACAGAAGTGAAAACTTGAACGAGAAAATACTTGCATAGAACATTCATCCGTAACATAATATAATAAAGAGCACCATCGCATTTACAAAAATGAGGTGTCGGTAACGGTGTCGCGACTCAAAAATGCCTAACGCGCCTAAAGAAGTTATTACTTCAAAAAAAATCCTACCGGTTGCGAGGTCTATGGTGTAGGTAGATTATAATTACGCACGTCAAAAGTACTTGTTTGTTTTGCTAACATTTTTTTTTTTTGCAAAACCTACACAAACTGAGAAGACCGGGCCGTCCTTTTGTTTTGCCGCCCCGTCCCCCCAACAGGCTTAGTCCGACACTGATTGGAGCCTGTCCTGACTGAACCCCGACTATGTGACCCCCCAACACGTAGGTTGGATCCGCCCTTGGTTGCAATAATTATTTCACGAGAAAATCATTTTGAATTTTGCTAAGTGCACCGCATCGCATCCCATCCCATTTTCTTCTTTTTGCTCTGCTCTTCGGGTCGTAGCATGATTTTACATAGCCTATAACCTTCCTCAAAAACTGAGCTATGCAAAAAGATTATTCAAGTCCGACTGGTAGTACCGCAGATTACCCCTCGAACGAACAAACAAATAAATTTTATCTCTTTATAATTTTAGATTGGCCAGCGTACATCGGCGGATGTTGATACTCTGCATTTTAAATTACGTCGGTTTCTGAGGTTTGAAGTCTATATTACTTAGCTCAATACATATCGATCATTGGCCCTAGCTAAATATTTTTCAAGTTGAAGAAAGGTGCCTAATCTTTGGAGTGATGAAATGTTGCTGCCGGGGCCTCGGCAAGCTACTGAGTCGTAATAACAAAACATATATTTTTTAATAAAGTTATTATTTTATTCGATAAGACATTCACAATCTGAAAACCAGAGGCAATTAATAATCTGCTGTTAAGGCAATTTATGAATGCTAAAGTAAATAAATTAATTATCTATTTATCTTAACCAGCGAATAACATCTTTTTATGCCAACAAGTCGTTAGTTTCCTCGACGCGTCTAAATGATGTTATAATCTACTAAATAAAAATATGTTGAATTATAATGTATTAGTATGTATACTTCTTATAGTTAGTTATAATAGTGCAAAAAATCAAGTTTAAGTCTTGTATTTTGATTAACCTAAATCATGGTCATGTAAATATCACACTACCTGGAACCGATTAATGATGATCAATTTTAAGCAAAGAGCACGGAAATGCCTTGGCGGCCGCTGCTAGTGGCAGCGTTGTCAACACTTTTCATAGAAAACAACTGTCACCGTCTACTTACACAACGATACAAATCGCACCTTTAAAGTAAAACCGTTACTAAACGAAATTTTATAGGGGAGCCAATATTAGAAAATAGTCACTGTTTTTTCTAAATAAAATCTGAGTTCAGGGTTTTTTAAGATATTTAATGAGTTTCTATGATAGATCTCTGTTTACATTATGACATGCCATTAAAAGTTTGTCTTATATTTTACGTGTATTTTAGATAGATGGCATTGATACCTCAATTCATGAAAATTTTCGTTTAGTAACGGTTTTACTTTAAAGGTGCGAAATGTGAAATGATGGTTTCAAAGGCGGTCAGTGATAGCACAGTATAAATAAGTAACATTATTCTATCTTCATAGAAAACGGCCGAAACGACGCGCTTCGAAATCTCAAGAGTATTGAGTACAAAACAGTATCGAGTGCGCGGCAGTTACGCACGGACGCGGAAGGATTATCTACCGAGGGGCCGTAGGTAATTATTACAAGACCACTGCCTAGATATAATTTTGCTACTTATTTATTCTGTGGTGATAGAAATGAGCTCAACACACATTAGGCACCGCAATTTTTTTTTTGTACTGTCTTCTCTAGACGCTTCCAGCGCGGCGATTCCGTGCTCTGTGATTTTAACCATATTATGATGACAATCACAAGTTTAATTTTGTTAGTTAGTTACCTTCAGATCTAATACTTATTCACTTGTTACCCAAAATGAATAAAAATGATATAATTTAGAACCGAATATTATAATTTTACTCAACTGCGTCATTACTATAACAGAATTAAACAATTAACAGTAAATCTCTTCCAATAATTTAACAACCTATTAAATGCACATTCATTTAGGCACCAGTGGCCCAAAAATGTCGAGGACAGCTTCCCTTACAATCCACAGTCAAACTTCACACCATACAGATTTAAAAAATTACATAAAAAACAGGGTACTCCAAAAGAAGAGCATACCGAATTAGAAATAAAAATTCCGTCAAGAAACTATGCTCCCAGTGTTGAGGAATGCACTTAGATATGACACAGCCACGTGAATATGTATAATAATGAATTACAGAGCGTGTATATGACGACAAAATCAACTTTCTGATAAAGATGCGAGACATGGTAAACAAATACATACAATAATACTTCATAAAATAATCAAAAGGACGACACACAAAGTGTTACATATTATTAATTCAACTAATCTCGAGAAATAATAACCTACAACATAATATTGCATGTTTACAACAAGTAGTTGTAATAATGTACAAACCTTGTTAGTTACTGTAACATATTTATTATACATTTTACATCTAGTGTGTAGGTATCTGTTAACATTAGCTATATTAAGCCATTTTAGGGCCACTGTTTCCGAACATTAAACCTACATGATTCAATTACGACTCATTGGCTGTGAAATACTAAGCACTCAATGATTGTAAAGCGAGATAATTTCGATTTGATATATGTAATATACAAAGAGCACTATGATACGCGTAGATACATTGTTAACTTCAATATTCGTCTTCCTCCGGCGGGTGTGGGTTGTCGCCGTCTATTTCTTCTGGAGGCGCGAATCCGTCCTGACAAACGAAACGGATATTATTAATGTTGTGTTCACTTGCTTCATACTTTACATTTAGTAGGCTCTAACCAAGTTCTCTCATGGCTCAGTTGACTGCGATGGGCTGAGTTGTTCATGGTCCGGCTCTGACTAAGTACGGAAATAAAAGGACAACAATCAGTCCACCCAGCCAACAGTTTGATAAATTAATTCAATATTTGCGTCCAGATATTAAAGGAAATAGTAAATAGACAAGTAAATAAATAGCATTTAAATATATAACTCAGAGCCGGCCCGCATATAAGCAGAGTCTACCAATTTAGGTTTGAATGTGGCTTCTGTTCGTTAAACTCCCATAACCTATTTCACCCAGTTCAAAATGACGAATCATACAATCTGCCGCAGAAACGTTTTCACCATTGTCTAATTATCTAGTCACAGATTGTCATTTTGAACTAGGTGGAATAGGTTAGGTTAGAACTGTGACCAACCGCGCGCGATCCGAGCGAGCGAAACGAGCGTTGGCGCGGAAGCGGCAGCGGCTGGCAAGCGCTACTTCCAAGTTGCTTGCAGAATTGTTTTCACCATTGTCTAATTATCCATATTTTTGCAATATGCCAGGTGGCTTTTTTAGACAAAGGCTATTATTATGAGAGTTTAAAATCAGAAGCCACATTCAAAACTCAGTTGGTGGACTGTGCTTACCGGGCCAGACTACCGTAGTTGAGACCAAGTCTCCGAAATTAGGTTTATAAAATATTGTTATAAGTTTGACCACACCCAATGAAAAATGTATCCGCCTCATTAAAGCTGAGTTTGTCTGCCTGTCCATTGGAGCGGATAAGTGCAGCAAGGAATAAATGAACCAATAGAATTCTACTATTACTACTATTCATGTCATTTGAATTTAGGGAAGGAATTATAATGGTTAATTATATTTTCACTTTTTTGCTCAAACTGACAGACAGCTTTATGCTCGTCTGGTCAGCCTTGGAACTTGGCAAAATATTTATTAATAGTCATATGGCACTTTTAATGGGTCAGCACAACAAGGAAAAACTTGTAACAAGTTATTTTAAACAGTTTTGTCATGACCACTGTACCTCAGTTGCATATAAGATATCCAAAATCTTCTGAACAATTGGACCATTCTGCTGTTCTTCCATTTCTTGACAGATCACCTCTATATCCCGGAGCTTGCCAAAATAGAAGTCCCTTTCTTTCTCAAGGCCGTCAACTGTTGCTTTCAATTCATTTATCTGTGTTAAAAATAACATTCAAGGTTAAATAACAAGTCAAGGTAAAATCTACACTTTTCCTGAAGTTGGAAATTAACATGTAATGATTTAATATAATAGCAATAAACAAAATGATCTGTATTTAAAAAACCAGAATCAACAGGGCAAATTATTTATTTTTTTAAATAAGGAGTTTTTGTGCCTAATGAACAAGAATTAAAATGTTGCAATACCTGATGATTTAACTCGTCAATAACTTTAGAATCCCCCTTAGCACTTTGATTTATTCTGGATAAATTCACTGGGGGAGACCTGACTGTGCTGTTTGCTTTGCCAACTGTAAAGTGTAAAAAAATCATTTAAATGCTGTAAAACGATAAAAAGTAAATCAAACAACTACATTGAACTGATAGTTATGAAAATTTAATTTGCAATTTAATTTGAATATGTATCATATTCGTTTTTATATTTAAACATAGCTGTAAAAATATCAAGCAATGAAAATAATAATATTTCAAAAGCATTAATAAGCAAAATCACAACTATAAGGTAAATGTATAAATAAGCTATCTTCCTGTACTGACATAATCGTAATAAATGATAAATATGATGAGGAATAAACATAATACAAATTAACACAAATAATATGTATGTTGACTCATAAAATGAATAGAAAAAAGGTGCACATAACAATGAATGATAACATGCTGTGTAAATATATGAATAATACTGATAAACTGTGCATATGATACTGTGCAGGTGCGGACTGCAGAAGTTATTATTTTCAGTTTAATATACAGTATGTACATGTGATATATAAATTTTTATCCCAGACATAATAATTGATATACAATGGACATAATATTGAGACAATATATTTTACTTAAATATGGTTCCAATATTTATATAAAATATAATATTACTGATATCACTGTTTGAATTTAGGTCTTCTAACCTCTATGCAACTAATTAAAAAAGCCAAATTTATAACACAAATCAATATTTATAAAGAAAACAAAATAGTACTGGATTGGGGTCTAGCTGCAACTTTGGCCACAGGCGCCATCGGTTTCTTGGGCACGGCGGCCGCGCCCCGCGGAGCAGCGGCGCCCCCGTGCCCCATGGGCAGACCCTCACGTTGCGCCACCGCGTCATATTCCGTGCCTCCATAGTTGGCATCAAAGAATTTCTTGAACCATTGCAAAAATTCAAAATTGTCTTGGAAACGACCCTTCACCAGTCTGTCAATGGGTACTATCTACAAAAGAAAAAAGTGAAGGTAAAATAAAAAGAATCACAATGCTACAAAAGGTGCCGCTACCTGCCTACAGGCTAGAACTAAACAAGACGTGTACAGATGACCACACACAGAAACACATATGTGGAGTATACTTAGCATTGTTGGTTTGGGACAGTTACAAGCCACAAGTTATGTTGCTAAGTGTGGTTTAATGAGTGGGGTGCATTATTTGATTTGGCTGATGCATACTGCCAGAGTGGTGCATGGGAGCAGGGCGGCGAGTAGCCCTGGGCGGCGGAGGCGCTACCAGTACTGCGCCACATAAAGGCACTCCTGATTCACATGCCCCCGACCCAATTGTGATGCCACCACGCGCATCAAAAGCATCATATTCCCTTCCATCATAATTGGCATCAAAAAACTTTTTAAACCACTGTAAGAACTCAAAATTGTCTTGGAACCTTCCTTTTATCAGCTTGTCCACTGGTATTACCTATAAAGTATATTATTGGTGTGTGGTAAATTATAACATTACATCTACTTAGGTGAAATATATTTATCATTATCAGATGGAAAAATAATTTAGTTATTTTGTTCATAATAATAGACTCTTAAAATTTTTACATATATACTGCTTTACTGGATACATTCATTAGTTTTATCTAACAATTTCCTATATTTTACTTATGAAAGGATTTTTTCCAGTTACATCCATACAACTTATTTGATTATAACTACAAGTGGCTTTAAATTGTGCAAACACACACATAGTGTTCAAAGTGCCTCTTGAAGCTTGGTTTAGCTCATAAGACAAAATAATTTAGGATAAAACAAAACAAAATGAACAAGTTACTATACTTAGCTAATAAATGACTGAAAAGTGGAATGTTTTCAGTTACTTAGCTTAATATTAATAGCTTAGCATAGTAGTTAAAAAGTACCTTATCAACTCCCATTTTTTTGAAACCAGCTTGAAGTATTTTGAAATTTTGTATGTATTCATGTTCTAGATTTGTTTTGAACTTAATTCTTTTCATGGGCACACTGTTTGGGAACAACATGTCCATGAACTGACAATACGCGGCGCCTGTGCACAGCTCCTCGATCTTGGCGAAGTTTGACTGCAGACAGTCGTTCACCCACGCCAACATATCATGTCGTGACAAATTCTCAGAAGTCACATTAGTTGAATACACGTTCACTGCCATCTTCGCAACTCCAATAGTTTCGTCTAAAATGTAACATCACCAAACATTATAGGAATGCCATAAGACCGGCTTAAACGACAGCAATGCGTTTCAGAAAAAAGAAAGCCGATCTAAAAATAGGTCGTGGTTTAACCGTGACGATTTCCCGACAAACCACACAAAGATGTATCAAAACACTCACTATATACCTGCTAAAGTATTTCCCAAATGCTTATAAACTTTAAATAGAGAAAATAACTGTAAACGTCCGCTACAACGGATGTGGTGATAATAATATGACAGGCTATAAGACGACTCATCAAAAATCTGTAGCGCCGCATGATGAAAGTTTTCGGCACACTGGCACACCCTTTTCTACAATTATATAGTTAATTATATGACTTACCTTCAATTAAAGAGGTCTTGGACTTAAATTTTCTTCAATTTATCACAAATGATCAAGCAAAGCAATCGAAAACGTTAGATTTTTGTCCAAAAACGCTAGCCGTGTTCTTTCCGTGTTATCATAGACTAAGTACCACAGACAATTCAAACATTTTTAACAAAAAAAAAGTTTGGATTATTTTACTCTATGATCTAGTGGCAGTGGCAGGATGGTACAGCTTGGCAAAAAAGAGTCTGCACAAAATGAGGGCGCCACTATAGCACTTAGGTGACTTCGAACGGCAAATTAGCAAAAGAATTTAAACAAATCGTTATAAACGCTGCTTGTGGGTGACTCAAAACCTACTAGCACTTGTCGGCAAAGGTGTACCATCACCATAGGTCTGCATTACTTAAGTAAAATATTTAGTTCCTGTTACAAACTCCTTTATTATCATTGATATTCCAGTTGTTGTCTTAAAACAAAATATGTTGATTGTCACCTGACATCTGTCTTATATAGTTTTGCTATAAAAAAATACATATTAATGTTAAACAAATAACTTTATTTTATTGGCGACGAGGCAAATTGTGTTGTCAGTAATCAAACAACATGAATACTGAACAATTCGCGGCTTTCCTTACCGCACAACAGGAACAACAAAAGGTACTAACAGTCCTTCTACAACAACTCGTACAACAGCAACAACAACAAGCATGTCCCTCATCAAACAGCAGCGTGACAAACAACGATGATAACGCAGCACCTTCTACATCAAAACAAAACATTGTAAAACACTTCAAGTGCGACAAGTTTAACCCTGCCACAACCACTGCAGAAAACTTTGTGGACCTATTTGAAGCGAAATGCCGGATATGGGGTGATGAGTCTGTTAGTATTCAAAAAGACCTACTCATAAACTGCATTACACCGGAAATATACCACGAGCTGAAAATAGCATTAACTCCTGATTTTAACTATTGTAAATTGGTGTACTAAAATGGAGCTAAACAACAGAGTTAACATGCAGTTGGTTTATATAGAATCATTGTATTAAAGTGAGACATCACAGTTAGGATTGTCTAACTGACACACACAAAATTATAAACAAGTTGTTACCTAGTAACAAAAACAAAGACTATATAAGATACAAACTTCATGGGACGCATGACGATTCCAACCTATTTTCAACACCCCCACTGAATCCCCATGCGCTCCATGCAATACTTTAGCTTAATGCGAGCCAGGCTTTTAGTGAGACAGTCAGCTGGCATCTGGTTCGTATCACAATATTCTATACGGTCACAATATTACACCGGTTTCGGCCAACTCTCTTATGAAATGGTAGCGTATGTTGATGTGCTTCGACCTTTTACCAATCGCATAAGAGTACACTAATTTACTTGCACTCTGACTGTCGCTGAACACTGTAACGCAATCGTTAAATCCAGCTAGCTCTTCCAATAAGCCTTTAACGCAGACTAGTTCTTTGGAGGTTTCGCAGATGGCTATATATTCAGCCTCAGCTGTGCTTAAGGCTACGCATCGTTGTTTGCGAGCTTGCCAGGACACAGCACCTCCACCGAAAGTAATCACATAACCAGTAAATGAGTGCCCATCGGCGTTGGCTCCCCAATCGGCGTCCGAGTACGCAACCAGGGGTTTGCCTGTTCTTTTATAGACTAGTTTATAGTCCACGGTGCCCTTTAAGTACCTGAGCACCCGCTTGAGCGCAGTCATGTGCTGTTCATCCCAGCATGTATTAAACTGGCTCAAATAGCTGACCGCAAATGTCAAATCAGGCCTTGTACCGCAGGATAGATACATGAGCGATCCTATTACTTCTTGGAAAGAAAAATCCTCACGCCTTTCCCCCTTTGCAAGTCGTAGATTCAATTCCATTGGAGTAGCTACAGGCTTGCAGTCTTGCATTCCATTTTTTTCTAGAATCCTTTTGGCAAAGCTCTCCTGTGATAGGGATATCTGTCCATTGGATCGCGTGATATGGATTCCTAAACAATCCTTGGCCTCACCTAAATCTTTAATTTTAAACGCTTTGGCGATTGTCTTTTTGACTTTTTCTATGTCCCCCACTGAACTTCCAAAAATATAGAAGTCGTCGACATAAAGTGCTATTGCAATCAGGGTATCATCTTTTCCCTTTTTAATGTACACGCATGGATCATGCTTCGATCTTGTAAAACCACTTTTAATGATATGATCATGTACTTTGACGTTCCAGCAACGTGCAGCTTGTTTGAGACCATAGATGGCTCTCTTCAGCTTGCATACTTTTTTTTTTTCATTTCCCTTCTTTATGAAAGATTCAGGTTGCTCCATGTACAGATCCTCATCTAAATCACCATTTAAAAATGCTGTGGTGACATCAATTTGGTGCACATTTAAATCCAATTCTGCTGATAATCCCAGCAGAAGCCTAATGGAAGAGAGCTTGACTACAGGAGCAAAGGTCTCGGTATAATCTTCTCCAAACTTTTGAGAATAACCCTTGGCAACAAGGCGAGCCTTATGCCGTTGAACCTTTCCATCTACCCCGATTTTTAACTTAAAAATCCATTTACTTTTGACGACATTAGCGTCTCTAGGACGATCGATGAGCTCCCAAGTCTGATTCTCCATAAGAGAGTCGTATTCCTCCTTCATAGCTTTCTTCCACAGGTCTTTATCAGAACGCTTCATAGCATCCATAACCGAAATCGGGTCAGGAGTATTCGTGACATGGAAGTTGTATACCATGTCCTCTTCTATTCTTCTGACTCTATTTCTCAGAGGATAACGCCGTTCCTCAGGCTCCTCTACAGCTTGAACCGGCTCTGTTGACGGTTCTTCGAAAGAGTCGTGAAACTCTTCTTCAGCAATAGTGGGCGATGAACTTGGTGTCATAACTATGTTACTCTGGCTTGGGCCATCCTCAGGCGCCACTGCCCTTGAAGTGCCTTGAGTAGTATCTGGCTCACAAAAAATTGGTACCTCTACATATTCTTGCCATTGCCTCGATTTCTTCCTTGAAACCTGTGCACTGCATTCAGGGGGTTTAATCTCCTTGATTACTTTTGATCGCTCGTCAAACACGCGCAATTATGCGGCGCGGATTGACCGGGTCGACAAATCTGTACCCCTTTTGTACTTCACTGTACCCAACGAAGATAAGCCCACGGGTCTTGGAGTCGAATTTCCTTCGGCTATTATCTTTTACCAAAACCTGAGCTGTGGACCCAAAAACTTTTAAATTGGTAAGATCCACCTCATGATTTGTCCAAACTTCTTCGGGAACTTTCCCGGCGATTGCTAATGTGGGTGAGCGATTTTTCAAATAGATCGCAGTCCCCACCGCTTCTCCCCAGTACCGTTTACTTAGGTTACTGTCATGGAGCATGCATCTCGCCTTTTCAGTAATGGTGCGGATCGTCCTTTCCGCAACTCCATTCTGTTGAGGAGTATGAGTAACGCTCGTCTGGTGCGTAATTCCACATTTGGCCAAATAAGCCTGGAACTCCTTATTGGTATACTCAGTACCATTATCGCTTCTAAACCGTTTAATTTTCCTTCCGGTTTGGTTCTCTACCAGACGCTTGAATTCCTTGAACTTCTCTAACACCTCAGTCTTTTGTTTCATGACGTAACCGAAAACCTTTCGGCTAAAGTCGTCAATGAACAGAAGGAGATATCTGTTTCCTCCCCAAGTCTCCACATCTATTGGACCAGCCACGTCGCTATGTATTAGGTCCAGCATGCCGGAGGCTCGGAAAGACTTCTTCCGTTTAGGAAACTTTTTTACGCACTGCTTTCCTTGACTACTAGGAACACAAGGGGCTCCATCATCCTTTTTGCCGTAATCGAGGCCCTTGACAATTCTTTTTAAAATGTGCATTTGCGCAAAAGACAAATGGCCCAATCTCCGGTGCCATAATTCAAACTTGTCTTGATTGTCTTCCCCTAAAAGAGCTGTCACCTGATTACAACCGGAACCTAAAACATAAAGTCCGTTTTGGCGCGGTGCGGTAAATAATGCCTTACCATCTATTTTTACATTATTGCTAAAAACACTACATTTGGTTTTATCAAAAACAATAATATTGCCTGCATCTGCAAACTTTCCTACAGACATTAAATTGTAATTAGTTCAGGAATGTGAAGAACATCATTCATCTTCACTACAGTGTCATGTTCCTCATGACGCAGGTTTAACTCCACAGAACCTTGCGAAGTCGAAACAATTTTTTCGCTATTCGCGCACGTTATCGTTTTGAAGCAAGATTTCGTGGGGTTCAAGAGGGATTTCACCGGTGTCATGTGGGACGTAGCTCCTGAATCCAACACCCAGTTATCACTGCTACCTACAGATGACAACAAGGTCAAAAAATCTGAGTTCACGTTCACATTCGTCACCATAGCCGAATTCGCATTTGACTTCTTCTTATCCGGCTGCTTGGCCTTGAACTGCTTGCATTGCCACTTGAAATGGCCCTTCCGTTTGCAGAAGTGACAAACAATCTCTCTAGTGTGGTCTCTTCCTCCACTACCACCAGCGCTAGATGTTAGCGCCGAATCAACCTTTGGGGTTTCATTCGACTCTTGACGTTGACCCTCCTTCAGAAGTGCTGATATGACCAGTTCTGAGGTAATTGTCGAGCGGGAATGCTCTATGGCCATTACTAACGGATTGTAATTGTCCGTCAATCCCGCCAGCATTATTATTCCGACAAACTCATCGTCAAGTCCGGCACCAATGCTTCGCAGCTGCTGCTGAATCGCTCGAACTTCCGTGACGTAGGCTTCCATACTTGGGTATGATTCTAGCTTGATGCGAAACATTTTTCGTAGCAACGAAAGCCTCCGCATTAGTCCAGCATCCGCATAGGCATTTTTTAGTGCCAGCCAAGTCTCTCGTGCCGTCTTTGCTTCCGTCACAAGGGGGTAGATGCCTTCCGAAAGCATCAGGCAGATCTTGGCTCTTGCTCTAGCATCACGCTTCACCAACTCATTTGAGGTCGCACTGAACGTATCTTGCACACAATCCCACAGATCATTGTCGATAAGAAGCATTTGCATAGAAAAAGACCATGTAGCGTAGTTTTCTTGCCCCGACAACTTGGAAATTTGAGTCGTATTTTGCGACGTCATTTTTTATTCTCAATACTTTATCGCTGTCCCTAAAATTTAGTATCAACGAGGCTACGGGCTGGGCCCATAACCTATTGTAAATTGGTGTACTAAAAGGGAGCTAAACAACAGAGTTAACACGCAGTTGGTTTATATAGAATCATTGTATTAAAGTGAGACATCACAGTTAGGATTGTCTAACTGACACACACAAAATTATAAACAAGTTGTTACCTAGTAACAAAAACAAAGACTATATAAGATACAAACTTCATGGGACGCATGACGATTCCAACCTATTTTCAACATTAACACAGCGACATACGACGATATAAAAATGAAATTTTTGGATTTGTATGGAACAAAGAAAACGCGATACAAAGCTCTAATTGATTTTTGGAACTCTACGAAACAATGGAACATTATTCTAATAGACTAAAAGAACTTTCAAAACACTGCGGCTATGAAGGGACCTTGCTGGAGAGACAACTCCGTGATCGGTTCGCAACCGGTTTGAACCACACACAGCTGGAGATAGATTTAAAACAAAGATGGCCAGAACTACGCGACGTCACAGGTGATGGCAAAACGAGAGAGATAACATTCGCAGAAATATTTACAGTTGCCCAGTCACGCGAAGTCGCAGAGAACGACAATAGCACCGAAAGTGACAAACACGGTGACTATATTAACAAAATCAAACAGAAGAGACAAGGCAAACGCACTGTTATTACGTTCAACAACGAAACACCGAGGAAGTTACGACCAGATCAATGCAGACGATGCGGAAAGCATGACATACATGACTACGAGCATTGCACAGCAAAAAACCACAAATGTCAAGCTTGTAAGATAACAGGACATTTCGAAAGTGTATGTATTAAAACAGGTAGAGCATATTTGTTATCACAACACAAATACTCACAACGCAAAAACAAGACAGACAAAAACAACAAAATACAGAAGCTTAAAAATCGAACGGAGACATCAGAGGCCTCATCAACGACGTCGTCACACGTGGATTCCTCCGCGGAAGAAAGTGATAGCGAGACCAACCCTGTTTACATTATTAACAAAAAAACATCTCGATGCAAGAAAATTGACGTTACCATCAATGGTGTAAAATGCACGATGGACTGGGACCCTGGATCAATCTACTCAATTATATCTACTAACATGTGGAAAAAGATTGGAGGCCCAGCATTGTTGAAGGCACCGAAACTCCAAGCCTATTGCAATTTTAAACTGAAACCGAAAGGTATAACAGACGTAACAGTTGAACTAGACAACGTACAAAAGATATTACCTGTTGTCGTCATGGACAAAGCAGATCCTTTACTTTTCGGGTTGCAATGGAGCGAAATGTACGACATGACGTTTCCGAAACCTGTTTATTCTATCAAACGTACCACAGACACATCACTGGATGTCGTGCTAGCTACCTACAACGACTTATTTGACAATAAATTAGGGAAGGTAAAGAATTATCAAGTGAACATCCACATTAAACCTGGCAGTGAAGCAAAACATCTGCCGGCACGTCCCATCAAGTTCAGCATACGGAAAAACATAGAAATAGAACTAGAACGACTTCTACGCGAAGGAATAATAACAGAAGTGGATCCCAACAGGATACCCTTAGAATGGGCCACACCCACAGTCAATGTTTTGAAACCAAATGGCCAAGTACGGATATGTGGCGACTACCGAACAACGATAAACCCGGTACTTATTAAACATACTCATCCCGTGCCCCTTTTTGATCAGTTAAGACAACGTCTGGCACATGGGGATAAATACTCGAAAATTGACCTTAAGGATGCTTACCTGCAGTTTGAAATATCCCCTGAATCAAAAAAGTACTTAACAATATCAACCCATAAAGGATACTTTGTCTACAACAGAATGCCTTTTGGTATTGCAACAGCGCCTGCAATTTTCCAACATTTCCTTGACAAGCTACTTGATGGTATATCAAACGTCGCTGTAGTTTTTGATGATATTGCCATTACTGGAAAAATGACGAAGAACACATACAGACCCTCTCAATGGTTTTCAACAAATTGAAACAAGCCGGACTGAAAGTAAATCTAAAAAAATGCACTTTCTTACAACCAGAAATCGAGTATTTAGGACATATTTTTGACAAAAATGGAGTACGACCAACAAAATCTAAAATAGAAGCAATTTCGAAGGCACCACCGCCAACAAATACCAAAGAACTCAGGGCGTTCTTAGGACTTATAAACTTTTATGAACGATTTATCCCACACCTTCACAGCGAATGCGCCGATTTACATGAACTAACCGGTGATCGCCGAAAATGGCAATGGACTAATCATGAAAACGAAATATTTATTAAAACTAAGAGATTATTAACAAGATCTAAATCGCTTGTGGCGTTTGACGAATGTCGACCTCTTTACCTCTCCTGCGACGCCTCAGAGAAAGGAGTAGGCGCAGTCTTATACCACAAGGATAAAGAAATTGAACAACCTATTGCATTCGGGTCAAGAAAACTTAAACCGGCTGAAAGAAAATATTCCGTTATAGACCGCGAAGCATTAGCAATATTCTATGGCATTCAAAAATTCGACCAATATCTCAGAGGTACAAAGTTCACACTTATAACTGACCACAAACCACTTATTCACATATTGGGGCCACAACGGAATCTCCCAAAAATTGCCAATAATAGACTTGTGAGGTGGGCACTCGTGATTGGAAATTATGATTATGACATAATTTATAGAAAAGGGGAACATAACATCATTGCTGATTACCTATCCAGAATGCCAAATAGCACTGAACAGCCGAATTGTCCAGAGGTTTCGATATGCAAAATCACTGATGTAATACAGCATAATAAAATGAATGACTTGACCTTAAGTGAAGAGCGTATTAGAGAAGAAACGAAACACGATGCCACACTAAAGCAAGTCCTGCAATTAATTAAAACCGACTGGTTTGACTGTTCACAGACTGATCTGAAACCGTTTATCAGAAAACGCAGTGAATTATCTATAGAGAACAAGATCATCATGTGGCAAGGTAGAGTTGTTATACCTAGTAAATTAAGAAGTACAGTACTGCATTATTTGCATATTGGCCATCCTGGAACTTCTGCAATGAGGGCTCTTGCGCGCTTCTATGTTTGGTGGCCAACACTCGAAGAAGACATTGACAATTTTGTAAAAAAATGCAAAAAATGCCAGGAAAATAGACCCAACAACTCAAAACTTCCTGTATACTCTTGGTCGATCCCAGAAAAGGTATGGGAAAGAGTTCACGTCGACTTTGCCGGACCTTTTGAGGGCAAGTATTGGCTAGTACTGGCAGACGCCTTATCAAAATGGATAGAAGTTAAACCTATGGCAAAGATAACCACCAGAACGTTATGCGAGAAACTAGATGGCATTTTTACTACATTTGGATTGCCTCAAATTATTGTCTCCGACAATGGACCTCAATTTACTTCCAAAGACTTTCGAGAGTATTACAAGTCAAAGGGTATAGTGCACATGACATCTTCACCCTACCATCCAAGAACCAATGGATTGGCCGAACGACTTGTGCGAACTTTTAAATCCAGAATGGCGTCAAGTGAAGCAGACAGAGTCAACCTGAAACAGAGACTACAAAACTTTCTGTTTTCTTATCGCAACACACCGCATACTACCACAGGAAAGTCCCCAGCCCAAATGATGTTCGGCAGACAGCTAAACTGCTTACTGGATAATGTGAAGCCAAACATGAGAAGGACATTGCGCTATAAAAACATACAAGCGAATATTCAATCAGAACAAAAGACGCCGAATTTCCAGAATGGGGAGGCAGTGTACATCCGTACCAAACTGGAAGATAAGTGGAAACCGGCTATCATTGAGGAAAGAAAACACAGGTATTCTTATGTGGTTAGAACTCCAGAAGGAGTCTTGAAGCGCAGACATGCTGACCACATACGCCCCAATGCGAGTGTAGCTCAGTCACCAACCAACGAGCCAGACATTTCGTTGGAACCATCGTCATCGGCTGAATCATGGAATTTCACGCCACATGAAGTACTACCCTATACCACTTCAACTCCATTCAGTCAACCTCCAATTGAAACCGTTTCCCACTCACCGCGAACACTAGAACAGACGCCGGTGTTGAGGCGTAGTAAGAGAACAGTACGCCCACCACATCGCCTCATAGAGCAAATGGACTAAGGCCGGGAGGAATGTTACAAACTCCTTTATTATCATTGATATTCCAGTTGTTGTCTTAAAACAAAATATGTTGATTGTCACCTGACATCTGTCTTATATAGTTTTGCTATAAAAAAATACATATTAATGTTAAACAAATAACTTTATTTTAGTTCCAAATGTCACCACGTCAGACTCTTTTATGTCGATCTGTAAATGGGCCACAAACTATAAACCCATACAAACCATTAGGTATCTAAAAACTTCAACAAATGGAGTACCTAACGAAGTAACGATCAAACGTGTGGTTGCGTCGCAAGCGCTTGCCTCCGTCAGGGTATATATGTTCTGTGTGCGCTTGCCGATTTGAGATTGATTTTTTGTGTACGATCTCACAAGTCCACGTAGGCCAAGGCTTAAGCTACGGTTTCCTGACTGTCCTCAAGCCATTTTGCCTTTTCATTTTACTGGCTTAATGGATTGTCTCGGGGACAATCCACTAAGCTAATCCAATCATTTGCTTAAATTATGGACCATATAGAAGGGGCCAATACCCGAGGCAATCCACTTAGCCATTTTAAGTCTATATGGATGGACCATATAGACTTAAAATGGCTTAGTGGATTGTTCTCAAGCCATTTTGCCTTTTCATTTTACTGACTAATGGAATGGCTTAGTCAGTGGATCGTCTCGGGGTTGGCCTCGTCTAAGTGGTGGCTTGAGGACAATCCAATACAGTGGACTGGCTCTATGGTCCATGATGGACCATTTATCATGATGGACAATCCCCGAGACAATCCACTAAGCCAATTCAACAATAGCATCGTGTAAATAGAGACAGTCCACTGCATTGGATTGTTCTCCAGCCATTGATGAAGCCTTTTTGATTGTCTACGGGATGGGCCCCGTCTAAATGGTCCCTATGACTACAAAAAGGGGGGTAAAGGTTTGATGAATGGACTGTAAGGTTCATAGCCCTACAAATTCATGACGATAAAACATGATATTTTACTGTCTATGATATGAGGAATGTACACAGGGATGGGCTCGTGCAATTCGGTAGTTGTTATGCCGGCTCCATTAGCTTACCATCATCATCATTCTTTCAGCCGAAAGACGTTCATTGCTGGACAGAGGCCTCCCCCAAATACCGCCACTTCGACCGCGGATTCCTGCGGCCTTTACCAGGTCATCGGTTCACCTTGTGGGGGACCTTCCAACGGTACGTCTTCTGGTACGTGGTCGCCACTCACCTTGAGAACGGGTTTTCCACTTGCCTTCAGGTATTCGGCCGTAATTCCGCTATCACACGGGGCGCCTTGTTGTTAATAAGCTGCTTCAGAGCCATCCTAATCTTGTACGAGCTGACATCTGAGATATCTTCGGTATAAGTGTCAGGTCAGTCTAGCTGTTGGGTCGTTTGCCAAATTCGTAACGGGGTTACTGGTTGACGTGTATGACTATCCATAGAATCTCTCGATCTCTCTCAATAGTCCTGGTTTGACGGATACGATTCTACCATCGTTGGTCTTCAGTTTCGCAAGCTGGCTCTGCCCAATAGATAGATCTCTTGCAAAAACCTTTGAGCCTTTGTTCTGCTCTATTGCGTCCTAATACGGTTCGTATTATAGTGGCGAAGGTCGCTTTTCAAGAACTTTAGAGATCTATCTATTGAGGTGCCCTTATTTGAGCACATTGTCTGAAGAGGGCAGGATCATCTGGCGCGTCTCCCCCATGAGCTGTAAAGTAACATCAGAGAGCTTCTTGTTTCGATTTGTATGACGGTTCTTGAAGATCTGAAACCTGATCGTATGGACAGTTTTCACGAACCCATCATTATATTCGTCCACAGAACTTCCTAGGCACTCGAAACGATTCTGAAATTCGAGCTGAAAGCCAAAGCCTTTTACTACATCTTGACAATCCATCACTTTTTATTATAAATTCAAACGTGTCGAACTTTAGTAATTACTTGAAAATTATCGATATTCTATTCTTTTCTTTTTATGGCAAGTAAAGTCGATCCACCGATCTACCAATATGGCAACATCAGATACTGTCATCATCCAATAGCGACATTCACAATCTGACGTAAACTGTCAAGTTTGTTTGACACAGAGTTACCAGATTGGGTATTTTTTTCGCAATTTTGGGTAAAATTTTGACTCCTGGAGAAAGTTTAGAGAAATCAAGAAATGATTGGAGAGAAGAAAAAAGTCATGGGTAATTTTGGGGTTTTTATTTTTATAGTTTCCTACGGGATGCGCGCGTACATTTGCGCGGGGTGTGAGCGTACATTTTCCGAACACACCCGATAAAACAGTACGCTCACACATCTCGAAATCTGTGAGTGTGTACGCCCGTTTTTTAGTTCGTATCTCTTAATAGTCTATGGTTTGGTTCATTCTACTTCCACAATATTCAACATAATCAGCATGTTGTTCATTCGTTTCATTCATGATTGTTGTGTTGTTATTGTTTCGCACTTTCAAAGAGATAAGATTTATTTCGATCTATCAAAATTATCTTAAAAGTTCAAAGACAACATTTTAATGTCTTTCTGTTGACTTAGTGTTACATACTATTTATTAAATCATGTCAAAATCAAGATGATACAGACCAGCTTGGGAAGCTGAACCACAGTTTTCTGGTAAGTTATGTTTTAAACTTACTTCATTTGCCAAACAGAACGCGGGTTTTATTACACCTTTAATATCTAACACAGATAATATCTAACTTTTGCCTTTGCGTAAAACTTAGAAAAATGGTATCACTTTGGAGATTTTTTTTTTCAAATTTTGGGGAGAAATAAAAAATCTCATCTGGCAGCCCTGTTGACATTGGATGCAAATGAAATGATGCAAAACAACTTTGCGAAAGTAAAGTTAGGACGTTTGAATTGTGTTGTGTATCTTAGTTTGAAATATTGTTATTTAATTTATTAGGATTGTACGCAAATAATTTGTGGGAGTAGCTCAAGTTTTTAGCAAAACAGTAGGATTATTTAATGAGTTTTTGTATCCGCTAGTCCTTTGAGGATTTATAATTGCATGTAAATTACGTAAACATTGAATTTTTATCTTAGTTCTTTTAACGAATTATAAATAATTTCGGCAGTCACTTATTTCAATATTATTACAGCACAATGGCTCAAGATGAAGAACTCCTCACTGAAAGTAACTCTAACGTTAATACAATTAGCGAATTGCCGGCAAAACGATTTGCTATTACGATGGAATTCCCTTTGTTTGTTGTGATGATGGGATTATCGCTCTCTGGTAAGTCTATTATTATCTTAGATCTATTTGTGTACGAACACATGTACGAGTGTGTAAAAAACCCAAGTGTTCGAAAATACCTTTCTATACCTATATAAAAAACACACCACTAAGTACAGAAAAAAAAAATGTTTGTTCTTTGTTTGTATTTTAATGCAACGCGGATTGAAATTACGCTATCGTATGCGGAAATAGCAACCAGCAATTTGTGGACATAGGTAGAATATTATTTTCATTAGTTGTCAGCGTAAGTATACCTTATGAGAAACTGTGCCAGTTGGTGACAGCCGTTTTGTTGGGACATATCTAAGAACGGGCCCTGGGCCAGACAAAAGTTTACATAATTTGATTGGGAAAATTTAAAATATTTGTCTTGTTCACTCTTACCACTGGATCTAATAATAGTGACCTTTTCTCATTACTACTATTATTTTATGACTTGTCTAGTTTGTCTATTTTTACATACAATTGACTAATGAAACATTTACATACATAATACCTATTTATATTATTTTCAATGTCAAACTAGTGTTGTTCTCAGTTTTTTGTTTAACTTGCATAATTCATATTGTTTACAACAGTCGGTTATGTGAAGTAGAAATTGTATATAAAAAAATGTGAAAAGAAAACTCTTATTAGGTACCTTAAATCAAATAACAAAAATGTGGCAGAAATAATTTCAAGGGCATATTCTTTGAGATTCTAAATGTAGAGAGCTTTAGAGCAGAAATAATGTAAGGATAGGATTAATATTAAAAGTACAGTCGCCATAGGGAATACCCTATGGCGACTGTACTTTTAATATTAAACAAACAGGAGGTATAACCAATTATTTAACATTATACACATTGTATGAAGTTATATGCAAACTCATATAATTTGCATAAATTCTTATCTGATAGTGTGCCAAGTTTAATACTAGTAATTATGTAAAGTCTGATTCACACTGCAAAAATTATGCAGTTATCATCAACAATGTTTTGGTATCAGCATTCTGAATATGAGTTAAAATGATAAGATAATTGTCTTCGCATATTAGAATTATTGTCTTCTCATATCAATTTATTTGCCGTGTACACTCATATTTCATAATTGCTATTTTTACTACTCTATCCAGCAGTAGCACTAGCAGTAGCCAATTAGAAATTAAAATATTTTTATACCTGCATTTATGTACTTACCTATTATTACCGTTTTAACAGTCAACAAATTAAGAAAAAAATATTTGAGTTATAATTTTAAAATATGTTGTGTCATGGTAAAGATAGGAATAGATTTCAAATCAGGTTCCCTTTGTTTTCAGATAATAATGAAAATTATTTATGAAATATTGAGCAGAACTCAACTATGGTATGACAACTAAAATGTTATCAAAAGTAGATAAATATAATAAAAATTAGCTTTCTTTTATATTTCCTCATTAACCTTACTTCTTGTAGATTAGATTATGTAGGTATTTTTATGTAAACTAGGAGGTACTACTCTACTCTAGGTAAGTAGTTTATACTCTAAATCGATATGGCGCTGCCGCCGTAACGCTCAGTTCAACTCCGTGTGATCCGTGTCTATAAAGATTGCAAATAAGACTATCGGTTTCAGCCAGTTTCGGCCAAAAAATCAGGTTTCGGTTAGGCCAAAAAGTGGCCGAACCTTTGGCTGACTGAAACTGGCGTTCGTAAGTTGTCTGTTTTGATAAAATACGAACGACAGATAAATAGACGCGGCGTAGACTTAGTACTGGAGTTCCGTTTCACCCTTATTAAACCCAAAAAAAATCAGGGTTAACATAAGATGTAAATCCTGATCCCTCTTTTTTAAAATATAAATGATATCAATTTATATAAATTTAGTCATACAGGTTCTTAATAGCGGGCAGACGCTAAATTTAGTTTTGGCGAGTACTTAGGATTTATAAAGGCAACAGAGCATGCATTTTAGCGACTCTGCGTCGAGTCACGAATTCACGATTTCAAAATGAGACGTCTCAGCGATTACTTCCACAGAGCATGTAACTTTATTACTTACTTCGACGCAGCATCGCGTTTTGGCGACTCCGTTTGAGACAATGAGTTAAATGTACTGTTTGAGTACGGTGTACGGTACGTTTTATAATGCTGCTGAATTGTTTGAAGGAGCAATAATCATTGCCGCTGTATCACTCTTCTGAAAAAAAAAAAAAAACTACCGACTTCCAAAAAAACACAACAAAGTGAAAAATTACTTTAATTTCGGAAACCGCTGACAAAAAACGAAAATTCAAATCAATGACACCTCGGTGTTTGATTTTTCACTTTGTAGTGTTTTTTTTTGAAGTCGGTTGTTTTTTTGTAAATAGTTTATATTTTTATCTTTTTAGCTGTGGTACCTATCCCACACAAATTTGAATACCAGTAGTTTCTATAAGTGACAGTACAGTACTACAGTGACAGGAAATTAATATAACATCATCCATAAAGACTGGGAAAAATACGAATTATATATAGCTAACTCAAAAACTAGTCAAGTTAATACAATGTATATGGGACCATTTCTGAAGTAACCTCACATACCAAACAAAAAAGAATTATCAAAATCAATTCATAATTGGCGGAGTAATCGTGTAACAAACATAAAATAGGACAGTCGAATTGAGAACCTCCTCCTTTTTGAAGTAGGTTAAAAACCTACTAAATCGCTAATTGCAAATAGTACTAGTAGCACGTCTGCCATGGCTTTTACTTAGGGCTGATTATTCAATTGTCATTTTGATGACAGTTTTTTTTACACAAAAGTCTCCCAAATGTAATTTTTTTCTGCGAATAAAATAAATCTGATACTTAATTGCAAAATAAGCCCATAATCAATTTATTTGTTAGCTGCTTAGCTTTTTCCCAACTATAATTACTATGCTGGGGTCGGCTCTCAGTCTAACCGGATGCAGTTTAATAACAGTAAGTATATTGCATAGACCGACTGCCTATCTGACCTCTACAATCTAGTAACTGGGTAACACGATAGGTACTGCTCGACAAGACCTACCTATAGCAGTAGGTACTATGATGAAACTAATGTCTATCCAAAATTATACAGCTTCTTACTTCAGTTTTTCTTGTGCTTTAAATGCCATGTAGATATAGGTAGGTGGGTTTGTTGAAACTAATTTTATTTATTTATTACTGTTGTTCTACGAGTTAGATATTTCAAAATAGTTTTTTCTCTTGTGTATTGCGCTAGCTCTGTTCACGATTAATGGCTTTGATTTATTTTTAGGAGCGGCCGTAAGTAACATAATACTGTATCGTACATGCGTCCACTCTTTGCACTACTCCGTGGAGGAATGCAAGCCATTCCTGTCTTTGGTCAGGAACAACGAGACCCATCATCTCGAGGCCGAAGTACAGCGGTATGCGACCATTGTGGGCACCGTCAAGAGTATCATAGAGGCGGTGGTGCCAGCCATATTGTCCTTCTACTTGGGGGTTTGGTCTGACACTTATGGACGAAAACCGCTGGTTGTGTGGCCGCTTTTCGGTAAGTACTTTTTGAATTAACTGTAGGTACTGTTAACTTGCCAAGTGATAATGAGTTTTTTTTAAATTGAGAACAATGATAATAAAGTAGGTTGCCTGTTTGTCTTCAAAAATTTAATCACTCATTATTATTTACGTTATTTTTAATCATTAACAACAATACAATGGAATATTATTTTATGTAGGTATGTACAAAATCCTAATTTTCTATTTCTTAAATCTGAATCATGTAAAATAATATTGGTTGCATAAACGTGATATTTGTCTGCCATAAAACCTTAATACATTATGATGCAGTTATTTATATATACTTACCTACCTAAGTAGGTATCAGAAATAATCAGGATATGTAAGTAGGTACAGCGAGTTTGTTTGTTTACCAACCCAACTGATTTCAAGATTTTCGTGATATTATTTTATATCGTTTTATTGACCTCTTTATCTCTCCAAACAAATAGAAATCTGTATTTTATTTTGTTTCTTCTAGAATATTTATTAAGACTATAGGTAGGTAACTTTTCCCCATTCTGACGCCAGATATTGGTTTTGAACTTTAAAAAAAATCACATACTTAAACCTATATGGGCACTTATGAAACGTCAGAAGCTAGGTGCACGGTTCCAATTGGTTGTTTCCTATTGAAAAAAGCCGGCAAGAAACTCTACGGTTACTCTTTTAAAAATAATTGGCTTTAACAATATTTTCAAATAACAGTGTTAATAGGTATAGAAGGACAGTGTAGGTCTTTCAACAAGTACCAGGTACTTAACAAAATAGAAAATGGTTAACAAATCTACAGTTCACTAAGCCTACAGCTTTCTCACGTTCACAAACAACTAAAACCCGACTACTGAAAAATCACGTCGTATCAGTCAGAAATCAAGACATAGGTACAAAAATGGTCAAGGTAAAGTCGTGGTGGTCGCATGCCATTATAATTTTGTAGGTGTACCTACAGGCATGCGACCACGGCTTTACCTTGACCATTTTTGTACCTGTCTTGATTTCTGTCTGAAATATTTTCTTGTTTCATGCTTTTTAGAGCGTGATTTTTCATTTTCAATATTTTGCAGAGCAGCTTTAAATTTTTTGAAGTGAAACCTTCTTTAGGCGCGTTGAGCATTTTTGAGATGGGACTAAACCATTGATTTCGCGACACTGTAACACAATTTACCGACACCGTGGAGTAAAAGACATCAACGCGTTGATTCCCGCGGTGCCGATTTTTTTTTCAAGTTTTCACTTCTGTCGCACAGTGGAACGAATGTATGGGAGCGGTTGGACGTAGACATGTCCGAAAAAAAAGAGTAAAATTATGCCAAACTAATGATGCCATCTTATTCGATTACTTAATGCCTTCATAACTTGTGGTGATGAATTTCTTCATAACTCCCATATTTCGGGAGTAATTTGAGAAAATGTGAAATTTTACTATGAAAATGAGTGTATCGAGCTCTCTCCCTCCTGATTCCGGGCTTGTTTCAAGTAGCGGTCTCTAATATCATAATGCTAATACTAAGAGCTATATTTAATACTAAGACACATAGTGCGCCAAATGTGCACTTTCTGGGATAAAGAGTGATGTTTATTTTATAACACAATTTTTTAATTTTTTGTTTATTTTGTTGATTAAAACCGTTTTTCTAAAGGTTTACCTTATTACAATAACATTTCTGATCAGCCAATTAGAGAAGATATAAGCTAATTAGGATATATAATTAGGGACTTAAGGTTTACATATAAAACTGATGCACTAATGATTACTGATAAGAACATTGCTATTATTTAATTACTAAATGGCTCTTAATACACTAATTTAGCATGCATCATTTACTAATTATCACAATAACTAATTACCTTGCAATATTTAACAAAGGATACCTGGGATACCTGGATTTTATATAAATAGGTCACTATTAGTAACTTTAAAATCAGTGTTGATTTACACCTCGTTGTATCCAAGCTAATCTCGCAATGTATTTTCCAAATTTTAATACAAATCTTGATATTCACGTTGCTTTATGCGCACGCGCACATAAAGATTTACGCGACTTTAACTATTTGTTCAGTGTTTTAAAAGATAACAGTTGTGTTCAGTTATGTGAAAGTGCTGAAACAAGTTTAAAAGACTGGTGTCGTCGATTTTGCTACCGCATTTATGCAAAATGGACACAGTCTGGAAGAAGCACAGATAAGTTTCGGAAGAAACATGAGATTTGGCTACAGGCTGCAATTCAATGGCCGGAATTACAGAATGAAAATATGGAACCTTCTACAGAAAATATAAGTGACGTCATCGAGCCCATAATTTCTCCTGCTAAATCTGATGCTTCAACTTGTACACATCCTAGTCCTCGTAAATCTTTTGAGGACCTTAGTAACCGGCAAAAAAGAAGACGCACCACTGAAGATAGTCTTTCATGCAGCAGTAGCAGCGCTGAAATTATGTTTTCGGCCGAAAGGGCGCTTCAAAAGGCAGGACAAAGCGATACAGCTTATGTTATGAAATACTTGACGGAGAATCCAGAAGAGGCCTCAAAAATCAAAGCCTTCATTGAAGGTAAATCAATTCAGGTACGGGAAATATCCCCTTTGAAGGCATTGGCTCTTTATGTATCGATGAACTTATCGAAATGGCGCTATAACACTCTTCGGGATTTCAACACTCAAGAAGGAGCTCTTCAATACCCGAGTTACTACATGTTGGTTAAAGAAAAAATTAAGTGCTATCCGGCCAAAGAAGATCTCACAGTTACAGAGAGCTCTGCAAAAATCAAATTACAAGCCTTGATGGATTTAACCTCAAGAAGACTTATTAGGTCGTTAGAAACCCCTGTTGATCCCAATCAACAGCTCGTATTGACCAGCAAATGGGGTTTTGACGGATCATCTAGCCAAAGCATTTATCATCAAAGGACGAGTGAAGATGAGCAAATCGATCTTGCTAGTAATTTTATGATTAGTCTTGTACCACTGCGGCTCGTCTCAAAAGGTGTAACAATTTGGGAAAACGAGCGACCATCTTCCACTTCATTTTGCCGGCCAATATTGTTTAAGTTTATAAAGGAAACCAAAGAAAATGTGCAGAGAGAGATGGCTGAAATCGAAGCAGAGATTGAAGCCTTAACTCCATCCACCATCACTGATGGAATTAGTGTCAAACACCAACTGCTGTTGACAATGATTGATGGTAAAATTCATTCCATTATATCCAATACAGCAGCTTCAGTGTGTGACATATGCAAGGCTTGTCCTAAAGAAATGAATAATTTAGAGTTAATCAAAGATAAACACGCAAACGAGGACATGTATAAATATAGCTTAAGCACCCTTCACGCTTGGATTCGCTCAATGGAATGCTTATTACACATTTCCTACAAATTAGACATAAAATCATGGCAAGTAAGGGGTGATATAGCAAAAAGGCAAGTTGATGACAGGAAGAAAAGAGTTCAAGAGGCTGTAAGAAGAGAAACGGGCTTACTTCTCGATGTTGTGAAACAAGGCAGTGGATCCACCAACAATGGCAACTCGGCAAGGAGATTTTTTGAAAACTACACTAAATCTGCTGAACTGACCGGAATAGATGCTATGCTTTTAAGAAAAATCTGTGTGATCTTGCAGTGTATTTCATCAGGAGAGAAGATCAACGTAACTAAATTCCGAGAGTTCTGCTTTGATACTGCTAAGCTTTACGTGGAGTTATACCCATGGTATTATATGCCTTCTTCACTTCATAAAATTTTAATGCATGGGCCAGACATAGTTCAGAACATGTCAATTGTGCCCATTGGTTTTCTATCCGAAGAGGCATCTGAGGCTAGAAATAAAGATTTTAGAAAATATAGAGAGGGGCATTCTCGAAAGCATAGCAGTATCTCATGCAATGAAGATATTATGCACAATCTTTTACTGTCTTCTGATCCACTTGTTACAAGTATCCGTCCAAAAGGAAATAAGTTTGTAAAAAAATCTTCTTTTAAGGAATTTTATGAGCTTACGGATTCTGAGAAAAGTGATATCGAATTTGTTAACATAAATGATTTAGCGGACATCGATTCTGAATTTGAATTAATTGATGATGATGATGATGACGAAGATAATTAAATGATGTTATTGTTTTAAAATGTGTAACTTAGTAAATTAGAGCTTACGTCTTAATTATTTATTGTACTTTTAATGAAACTAGGTAATTTATTATCAACTTACTTAAAAGTCATACTCTCATCAGTTCTTGTGAATATTTTTGTTAATATATATTTCTGTATATATATAATATATTTATAGACCTCTTAATAAGTCTGTCTGCGGTTTAAAGTAAATACAAATGGGGAAAAAACGTTTTTTTTTTTAAATTTTCATTTCCTTTTATCCCAGAAAGTGCACATTTGGCGCACTATGTGTCTTAGTATTAAATATAGCTCTTAGTAATAGCATTACGATATTAGAGACCGCTACTTGAAACAAGCCCGGAATCAGGAGGGAGAGAGCTCAATACACTCATTTTCATAGTAAAATTTCACATTTTCTCAAATTACTCCCGAAATATGGGAGTTATGAAGAAATTCATCACCACAATTTATGAAGGCATTAAGTAATCGAATAAGATGGCATCATTAGTTTGTCATAATTTTACTCTTATTTTTCGGACATGTCTACGTCCAACCGCTTCCATACATTCGTTCCACTGTGTGTCGGCACTCCCGGAGTGCCAGTTTTTTTGTTTGGGTTTTATTGTATAATAGTTTACAGCCGCACCGTACGTAGCACAGTCTCACTTTTGCTTGTTTTTAACAATTTGAACATATTTATTTACTTAGAAAATATAATATTCTTTGAATATATATACATGTTTGTAATGTGCTCGTCAAGCCCTTTCATTCGATACCCAGCATGGCACAATTAAAAATCTTTTTTTTAGTTTATGAGTTTATGTCTTCTAGAGGGCACTATTTTGCATTTAATGTAACGCCACAATGCTATTTTGCATGTAATGTAATGTCCTATAACCAGCGGACGATCAAGACGCTTCTAATGGTACTTCATTTGTCAAATTTTGATCGGTAGTATAGAACTTATGAGGTAACAGATGAACATACACACATACATACCGGGCAAAATCATAACCGTCATAATTGTTATTTTTGCTTCGCCGTAGTCGGGTAAAAATAGAAAAGAATCTATACAGAAGATAAATAAATTAATAAAAATCTCTTTTAATTAAACGCACTTACATGATTGCTATTACAACTGTACATCTGGATAATTATCATGTCCACAAAAGCCACTTAAGTCCGAAGACCAATCGCTTGTTTTCCATCAGCATTTTGTTTAAAAATCTTTTTCGTTGACTAATAAATAAAGTCATCCTTTTTTATTGGGACATAATTTCTGTCAAACCGGTGCTCAAATTGAGTTTTTCTTTTTGGTTTGTCTTTCCACGTCAGCAGGTTTTAATGGCGCGCTAAAATGTAACTGATGCCAGATAGAACCAGTTTCACCTGATCAATTTTTATTATTAGTAATTTTATTCGTATGCAGATACCCTATAGGTACATATTGATCACCCCGAAGGTTAATTAAATCAAAATTTGTATTGAATGCTAAATTTTAACCAAATTTCAGCAACAAATCGTTTGTCTCTGCTCGCAAACCAATAAGTAAACATTTTTTTATTTTTTTATAGTAGGTATTGCATTATTATTATACCACTGCTCAAAAAAAGAGTGTAATGTTTTCAGGGTTCATGTATGTATGGGAGTTTGTTTGTTCCACCATAACTTTTAAATGGCTGAACAGATGTTGATGAATAATATGTCGATACTTGCATGTATTCATGTATACGCATGTTTAGACAAATAAAAATTACATTATCTTCGTCTTTATTGCGCAAGTGTCACTAAGCATACATTAAAATAATAATAAAATCCAATGGTAGCATTTTTGACGCCAAAATGTGTAAAAAAAATCAAACCTATCGAGTGGGGCATCAAAATGAAGGGTGTTAAAGGTGATTCTGATTACAAAAATGTAAACAAACTTCTGCCTGCGACTTCGTCCGAGTGAAATTTTTTGTTCCTTTGCATCGGTCGCCTGCGCTGTTACTTCGTTTTAGCTTAGCGTTCTTTCTAACTTTTTTACTTTTGCTCGGCTCTTAAGGGTCATAGCGTGATGATAATAAGCCTTGAGTGAATAAAACTATTTAATATCATCATCTTTCGATTCTACCCGTGTTTTGATTGACTAATTTGAACAGAAACGGTTATTGTGACTTAACTATAACTATAAGCCGACGTTCGCACGGACGTAATAAAATCGCGGCGGGATATTATCGCGCACTGGATATTATGTTAAGCTGAGCGTTGAGAATCCAAGGCGTGGGACGCGCTCTCGTCCCAGCGCGTTGAAAAACACACTGTTGGATTTTCAACTATCGGCGCTAAGCGGAGCGTTGAAAATCAAGTGCACGAAAAAAAATCGCCGCGATTTTATTACGTCCGTGCGAACGCGGGCTAATAATAATTAGAAATATGATATAGCCTCACCACGGACTTTTTTGTGGGTAATGATGAGTACCTACTATAAACGTTTAGTACATTATTTTATGTATCATCAATAGTTTTCGCAGCGCACGCCAAATAATGATCCGAGCAGGGATCATTAATTTAAAAAAAAAATACTCCCATGTTACTCACTGATAATGTAGCTTTCTATAGGTGAAAGAATTTTTTTAATCGGCTTAGTATTTTTTGAGTTTATCCATTACAAACAAACATACAAAAAATCAAATCTTTTCTTTTTATAATGCTATTAGTTTAGATTATATTATTAATGGTAATGTATCTTAATCGACGTATTCCACATTGGGCACCCGCTTAAACGGCATCTGAGTGAATTGCACCAGAGATAATCCACATACGGTACCTATCGATGTTTTCGCAGGTACCTTTAGTGGAATAATTTGTTATTTAAAATTTTATTCCACAAATGGCATCTACGGATCAATACGTACTAGTGTTGGGACGTTTTTTTTAGGACTTTTTAATCAAAAATTCGATTAAAATCAATAGAGAGTTTAATAATCAGAGTTTAAAAATATCTTCTTTATGTTTTTAATCATTTTAATATCACAATCAGTTTCCTTAATCACATGTATTGCAAAATCAGCCTTGAGTACCAATAGAATTTAGAAGCAAATACTTTTAGGATTATTGTTATGTACGAATTGATCGAATATATGATTCTAGACTAGACTAGCTTGCTGACCTTGCATGTGCTGTCCCCTTCAAAAATATAAATCTACAAACACAGACAAACCAGATTTTATATTGTTTTCGCATTGTAAAAACAAAATACTGCTGGCCAACATTGAAAACAATTAAATTATAATTGTGGTTTAATTATTTCCATTGTTCTGTAATCTAAATGCCTAATACCGCATATTGTAGTTGTGGAGTTACGTACCTACAACTAATGCTAGTACCAATTTTATCTGTTAGTTACAGCTGCCGAGTCTGCTATCTAATCTAAATAAATACCCAACTCAAAATGTCCGTCCAGCTTGCCGGACTGGCTCCTTGCTATTATAGCTTTAGGTGTTGAGACAGAGAGAGGTGTATCAATCGAACATACCTACCTCTCTTCGTAATCATTATGTACCTACTTATTAATAAAAAAAGTTAAATGCCTGGCCCCACTCATAACCACGACAACTACATAGTTAGGTACATTTATGTATATGTAGGTACCGATGTTTTTTTCATTTATTTAGGTATAGCTTTTGTGGTTTTCTGTTAACCACCCAAAGGCAGGGCTAGCCTGATGGATATAATTGAAATCATCTGCAACACGAAAAACCGTGCTTCGTGATTGCCAGCAGTTTAAGTTAATTGATTCTAAGAAGGTATATAATTTGGTTATGTAAGTCAATCCAAGGTCTACCATATTATTGCAGCCTGTTATAATTTTTAGGTATTACGATGTCTGCAGGGCTGACGGTCGTCTACAGCATGATGGACAACTTGGGTCCTTGGTGGTTCATTGTGACTGCTATTCCTTACTCCCTTACCGGGGGTTTTACCATATTTTTTACTGGTGCATTTTGTTATCTGACTGACATCACCTCGACTGAGAATAGATCTATTAGGTAATATAAAGATGACTACGCAGAAATGAACTGTGGCAACATTATTTAATTATGTTTATGTTCCAGGATGACCATATTGGAAGCGTCTGTGGGATTAGGAAGTGTGGTAGGATCTCTGCTCAGCCCTCACGTACTTAGACTTGTCGGCAATGTGTATTTAATACTAATAGCCACGACATTAAATGTAATAGCATATGTATTCACTAACGTATGTTTAATGGAATCTTTGGCCGGGGCCATACAGGTAGGTCACCTACAGATCTCTTTCTTGTTATTTAAGGTAGGTACCTACAAACACACTTAGCACCCCCTGGCTGGAGGCCTTAATTTATTACGGTACCCACATGATAGTTCGGTTAAGCAGCCGACGACCTCATAGGTTGATCTGCGAGATGCTCAGACCAAATAAAAAACCAAGACATAGCTCTGCGAACAATACAGTGAAGCATGCCAAAACCACACCTCCGCTCTGTGCATACACGCTCGCACACACACATTTACAATGAAACTTCACCTCACTAAGTGCACACATGTTTACGAAACCGGCCTCACGTCACTGTTGACTGCGCTATATGTCTTGGTTTTTTATTTGGTCTATGGCGAGATGCTATAAAAAAAATAAAAAAAATGGTAACCTTTGACAGCATAAATGTCAAAGGTGACGCAAGTTTATGTTGTTTCTTGCTTTTTGCCTTACAAATAGTGCTACTATAAGTACCTACTAGTCTACTACTAACAGTACAGAAAGTTTTGGCCTAGCCGGGACTTTTAAGCCCAATCCCAGATCTTTACGGGGAATCCCATCCAGATTTTATAAACCACACTTGCGGCTGGTCATCTTTCATACGAATACAATCACAAGGAAAAACTCGCAAAGCCACAGCAAATGATTGTCCCAACTTATATATCCATCTGATTCATAAATACTTCACTGATATAAGCTTAATGATAAAATATTGAATCAACATTGCAGTTGCTAACACATGAGACAAAACACTCAATCGCAATTCGAGAGTTTTTAAGTATATTGCTAATCCATTGCTTCATAGGTTTGAAAAATTCGTCTCCTTAACAACGTAAATAACGCAATGAACGTGGGTGAACTGTCAAAATGAAACCCATTGCAATCAATTCTCATTTTACGTGTGTTACGCAATTAAACCGCTGATAGTGATGATTCATAATCAGGCGATGCCTCATGTGCTATCTGCAGCTGTTTTTATGTCTATCATCATAGATAAGCACTTATTTTACCGATAAGAATATTATGTTTATTTGTTTCGCATCAAAACACTCAAGTAACTGATAGACGCTATCGTGACTTACGTATTACTAGCTGTTGCCCGCGGCTTCGCCTGCGTGGACACAAATTCTTTTTTCTAAAATAAAAGTAGCATAAGATATTCCTTATATCATCAGCTATCTTCCAGTGAAACTCCCGTCAAAATCGGACCAGCCGTTTCGGAGATTAGCCGAAACAAACAGACAGACAAAATTTAAAAAAACGTTTTCGTTGTATGTACCGTATATACTTTTATATGCATTTAGTAAAAAGCTGTTATTTTGACATTACAAACAGACACTTCAATTTTATTTATTTGTATAGATGACTGTATGAAGATTATTAAATTGCTAATCCTCTGCAATTTATGTCTGTTTAGTATTTCATTACAAGTAGGGCCATAAGCATTGTAATTGATGAACCGAATGGTAATTCAGGCAATTGGATGAGCTATACTTAGTCGATGACTAATAAACGACGATACAAAAAATCCCCAACAATTAATTATCTGACTAGGTATTTGCCAGTGTTCTTCCCAGCTTAGCCACTACGAAGGGCTTGCGATTTCGGAGTATTGTACCTACCTCATTTTATTTATAGCTGCTAAACGTTTACACTTTGTTCCAGGGAGGTATCACATCAGTATTAGACTTCTTATTAGTCAAAGAGATGATGCGGGAATGCTTCAAACGACGTCCTAACAATGGGCGAGCACAAATACTTCTCTTAACTGTAGCCAACAGTCTGTCGATATTCATACTCTATGGAATTTCACAGTTGGATTACTTGTTCACAAGACAAAAACTCCACTGGGCAATCAAGGAATTCACGCAATTTTCCGCCTTAAGCACAACGGTACAATTCGTTGGTTCGTTTATAGGCATCCTGGTTCTGCAGAAAATATTAAGAAGAAGTGACTTGGTCATTGCCATCTTAGCATTTATAACAAGTATCATAGATTACATCATCAGAACCTTTGCTACAGAATCATGGCATATGTATTTGGGTAAGTTGGTATTTATAATTACACAAGTGACGTACGAAATGTGGGTGTGCTATGGTTGCACCTCTGCCTAACCCTTCGGGGAATACAGGCGTGATATTATTATGTTAGTAAATATATGTACGAGCAGCCCCGTATTTACGCCTAGACACATAGGCACTGGCCTAGGGGCCCAGACAGCCTAGGGGCCCCACCAACCTAGCTACCCCGACCAGCTTGCTTGCCTGACGGAAGGCGAAAATAAAATTATACATTAAGAGATTTTTTTTTTACTGGAAAACACACTTCATTTATTTCACTTACTTGAATAGTGCCGTTGGGTTAAGTTAAAAGTAGTTTCTTTATTTAATTTATTTGCAATTGAAAATTGCTTTGAAAAATATGTTAATAAAAAAAAAAAGTTTATTTCCTGTACCCACTAGTGCATTTTATTTTCAAAATGACTTCGAAATGGGGGAAATGCCTAGGGGCCCTGAGTCTCTAAGTACGAGTATAATAATATTGGTATTATAATTGAAATTAATAATGTTTGCAATTGCTTGAATATCTAATGCTAATTTATTATTCGCTCTTGCTATTAGTTCATACCCACAACAACATTCATATTTTAAATAAAGCCCGTTCAATTATACGAGATAGGATTGTTTTATGTGGCTGTAGGTATCACAAAACGATGCCTTTAACGTTGCCATAAACTAAGCAAATAAATTATCATTGCGTTTTGTTAATGTGTCATTCGCGACATGTTTGCGACTAAAGAAAAATAGTAACGGTGACACAACTTATTATTATCAGATACCTAATCCAACGTGTTTCTTTTGTTGCCAAGACCATAAAAATGAAAGCCGATTATATCTATTGCATGATGATAATCATTTTATTTTTGAAAATCTGTCTAGATTGAATTTATAGCATTACATTTTACATTTCAGGTGCTTCCATAGGGTCGTTGAAAGGGTTATCTGCGCCTTTGATCCGATCATTTTTAACAAAAATTCTGCCAGTTGTGGACATAGCCAAAGTTTTTGCATTGATGTCAGCGATTGAAGGCTTGTGCCCGTTGGTCGCACCTTTGTTATACAACTCGGTCTATCAAGTTACCGTAGCTGAATTCCCAGGATCAATTTATATGCTCAGCAGTGCAATTACTGCAATCTGCGTCACATGCTTATCGTAAGTATATCAAAATTTATTTCATTGGTCACGCCATTACGTTTTCTATAAATTAGCGGGTGTACCTACCCCTTTTTGTGCCCAACTTTTTTCTAGTCCAGCAACTTTATGAGTGATTTAAATATGATACCGAATGGTACTATCGAAGAAACGTATATTAATGTACACTGTAAAGACTATTCTTGCTTACAGCGCTCTGCTGCACAGTGGAACGAGTGTATGGGACAGGTTTGACTTAGGCATTTCCGGGAAAAAAGTCTAATTTTGAAAAACAAATAATGTTATCGTATTTGGCTATCAAATGCCTTCAAAACTTGTGCTGACAAATTTCTTGCTATCTCTCGTGTTTGATTGAATGTGAGGTAATTGATTAAATGTGAATTTTTACTATGAAAATGAGTGAATCCAACTCTGCCTCTATTTTCTCCATTAACTCCCGAAACACGAGAGATAGAAAGAAATTTTTCAGTACAAGTTTTGAAGGCATTCAATAATTAAATACGATGACATTATTTTTTTTCAAAATGAGACTTTAGTATTCTCAGAAATGCCTATTTCCAACCTCTCCCATACATCACCCTATATGTTAGAAGGTGCACCTTTGGCGCACCATGTGTCTTAGCAATAAATGCAGCTCTTGGTATGTGTATTATGCTAGTAAAGACCACAACTTGAAATACGATCAGATTCATGAGGCAGAGAGCTCGATTCAGTAAAAAAATACATCACCTTTATGTCAAAAGTGCACGTTCGGCGCACCATGTGTTTTAGCATTAAATGTACCTTTTGCTATGCGTAATACGATAGTAAACCCCACAACACCCAGTTTCTAAAAATATATACAGCGTAAGACATTATTTCAATTTATTAAACGATGTTTGGGGGTGGGGAAAATGGGGGTAGGCTAATTGGGAAAAATACGTATTATTGAAGATAACTCAAAAATTACACGAGCAAAGTTAATAAACAAAAATGGGACCACCGAAGACCGAAGCTTCTTCTACCAAATGAAAAAAGAATTTTCATAATCGGTCCACAATTGACGTTTCTCGAAGTGTAATTGAGACCATTTCTATCCTATAACAGAAAACCTACAATACTTGTTCCGTATCCTTTATATTGCAACATTCGTGAAAAAAAATATCCATGAGTCCGGCGTTTACGTCGCAACTTGTAAAGATTAGTTGGATATTTTTACCACATGCAGTCATGGGTCGTAAAATAACCTTAGAAAAAATCTTTACCTAGACCCAAATTAATACGATAGAGGTACCTAACCTCTAAAGTCTAACGTATCTTGGTATAACGTATTTTGGTTTTATTATTATAGATGCCGCGAATACTCGCTATTATTCGGTATTCGGCATTAAGGCTCGTGCAGACCAGCGCGATATCGCGGGCGCTACAAGGATCGCGCTGCCTGTAGCGCCCGCGTTATCGCGCTGGTCTGCACGAGCCTTTACTCGACATTTTTTGTTATTAGTTGAATACCGAATAATAGTGTCTATTATTCGACACTCGGCGAATAGTTGTCTCTAAATAAAAAATAAACTTTTAAAAAACAGTAAAATTATAGACTTAAAAATAATTACACTTTTTTAATCTTTAAAAACAAAATACACTTAGTATTATTTTTATCATTAATATAAAAATTAAAAGCAGCAGTAGCAGCCTGGAGTCTGGATTTGTGCTCGATTGATGGCAATAGGCTATTACATGGGACTTAAACATAACTGGCGAAATGTGGGTGAACCTGCTACAGGGACACCTCTGCCCAACCCTTCGGGGAAACAAGGCGTGATGTTATGTTACGTGATATTAAATTTGGATTTATGATTCTTTAAGGTTTTGTTTTTGTTTCAGATTCGTTCAATATTACAGATGGAACGTAGCATCACAATATGAGCCTTTGGCTTCAGCTTAGTACAGCTTAGGGCTTGGGTCCCGAAGCTATTTATATGACATCTAGTGGCATGGGTGGACTGGTGCCTCTTTACTTTGACTGCACCGGACCATAGTTCGACTTGTACCTACCTACTTGTATAAGAAGGCTGAATATATAACAGGTTATTCAAAAGCAAAAAAAAACTAATCTTCTATACGGAGTGTTTGGTATTGTAGGTAGTTTTACATACAATGATATTTTAAGTAATAAAAAGAGGTACCTAGATAGGTTATACACGCTCCACAAGTGGCGTCAAAACTTGACTAATTAGCCTAGTTATGTCTTGTCTCCTTTTCGCTCCCGATAATTACATGCGTCGTCCTGCGGGGTAGTCTCGTAATGCACTATCAGTAGCAATGGGTTTTATTTTGACAGTGCAATAACATTCATTGCGTTATTTACGTTGTTAAGCAAATTTTCCGAACATATGAAGCAATGGATTTACAATAGCGTTCAAAATGATTCAGATTGTGATTGAAAGTGTGTTACGCAATTAGGATGCTGCTTCCACGTGTCATCTAAAAGTAGGTATGACATTGTGCTGTTTTTGAAGATCGAATGTTTATTAGGTAACCTATCTACCTACCTCTTTTTACTTATAAATATAATAGCATTGCTTTAAGAATCAACATTTTTTATTATAGTCCGCGCGGAACTAGTTGGCCGCGCCTTAGGTATGTGAGCGGTGTGACGGAGGGGCGGCTGTCATTACTCAGTACGGGGCGCCGTGCAATGACACCGCCCCTCCGTCCCACCGCTCACATACCTAAGGCGCGGCCAACTAGTTCCGCGCGGACTATAAAGACAGCCTCCCAGCCATCTGTGTCTTAGCAAGTTCTGGTGAGAAGCTTTATTAGAAAGCGGAAAATTATTTTACATAGAATATTGTGACAATTGAACTAGTTTTCTACACTTAAGATTCGTCGCCTTTGACATAGTCGAAGCCGAGTTCATTAAAACTACAGTTAAAATGTTTTGAACAAAAAGTAGTTGGATATTTAGTTGTAAGATTTTTACAAATAGGTAATGTGATATGTAATTGTAAGATTTGTTACAAACAGTACGTAATAATCATAAGATACATGTACTTTAAATTGAATTATCAATAAAATCGAACAATAGGGATGTAGGTAATTATTTTATTAATATATTTTGTTTAGGAATATACCAGTACCCAAGGTATTGAGATAATAATGTAAGTGATGAACTGATGAATAACACTTGGTTTCTGAATTGAGAATTTGTCGAACTTGTACGAAGTACATATTGGTATGGTATGTAGGTATACATGTGCATCTGGACCAGGGATTCCCAACCGGTAGAGTGACTAGGGGCGCCGCGGCGGCTCCAAAAATAAAGTATAGATTTACAAAATTTTATGTTCTTGGTTTTAGAAAAGGTTAAGACTAGTTTCCAAAACCCAAAAGTTTCGTAATACTTACTTAGGTGCTATAAAATAAGGTTCAGCTTTTCTGCCTATTTCTGTATGATGGTCAAAAGAAAATGTAACGAATCCGAAATTGTACATTTTTCGAGCTCGCTCTTAGGTTTTACATTCTCATAATTCTTGAGTTTTCTGTAAAACTCGGAGTGGGGGAGGGGGGGTGCAAACATTTTCGACCTCACTTTCGCTAGCTTTACATTCTGATGCTTTTCTGCTTATGTCGACAAAGTAACTCAGGGGCGTAGTGAAAGTTAGGGGCGCTTATGTTAAAAGTTTGGGAATCCCTGTCTGGATTGAGGACCCATTTTTTTTTTCTTGCGGTCGGTTGTTGAGAAATTAGTTAAAAATAATAAAAACTTAACGCAAAGGCTTATATATAGATAAATACTTGCGCAGCCCATCATGTTTTGACTAATAACTATATGAAAATGTTTATAATTATTACTTTAATTGCCAATAGATGTGAAAACCAGACTAATGTTAATAATTTCAATTTACAAATTAATTTACTTTTTAATTATTTATACTATAATTACTAATAATATTTAAAAAAAAAAACTGTTATTCCAAAGTCTTAAGTTCTCACTTCTGTCGGCAGTCAACATAACTGCTTCTTTTTTCATAACGGTAGGCAGCACTGTAATTTTTTTTTTTTTTGGCGCACTTTTATAGCAGATTACGCTCTAATTATTCGTTGAATTAATTCTAGTAGAGATTTTTCTTGCTGGAGTAACGGACACTTGCTTTAATTTACTAGTTTCAATAAAAATGGAGTTCAAAATGGCGACTGACAGAACAGTACTACCAATCGCGTCTCGGGGTCAAGTTATAATGAACGCACTGTAAAAAACATAAATTAACATTTTATCATGTCAATTAAAACCAGTGATTAATAATTTACAACTTAATTAGGACATCTGACAGTCAAATCATTGTTTATTTACAAATTTTCTAACGTACCAGTGAACCTAGACAAGTGGCCGATCACTGGTTCAAAAGTTATCAAGGGTTTATAGGTGGCCGATCTGGGGAGCATCTCTCCCCAGTTTGGGTCAATTGAATCTCACAAGTTAGGGCACCTAGCGAAGATTGGTTTTCTCCCAAATTTTGTCGCAATTTTTCGCCAAGTCACAGATACGTTACGAGTACGAATTTCTTTTTTTTTGTCTTTTAATCTAGCTCTTGGACTATACTAAAAAATTGAACTCTATCTTCTAAACTAAGACCCGAGTAAATTTGTGACTTGGCGAAAAATTGCGACTAATTACCGACAAAATTGATCTTTGCTAGGTGCCCTAGCTTTTGAGATTCAATTGGGCCAAGCTAGGGAGATGCTCCTCAGATCGGCCACCTATAAACCCTTATAACTTTTGAACCATTGGCCGACAAATTCTGATATTTGGCGACAAATATTTTTGTGTTATTAAAATCCTTGATGGTGGCCATGCCAGTCACACCAATGTGTATTATCATTACGACCGACATAACTTTGCAGTTCTGAACATAGGCGCTAAGAACTTTCACGCATTTTCTCTCGTGTTACCATTTGGTTATTAAAAAAAAAATATTGCGCAGCCTTCTGCGCGAAGTTAGGAAATGCCAAGTTATATCGGCCGTGTTGTACGTTACAGTCGGCGATGTGATGTGATCGCATTAAGTGTAAAGATAAAAATTAAACGAGTGCCTTCTTATTGAGAATGTTTTTTATTTTTAATGTCTTACATCTAATGAGAAGTACTCCCCTTGTTCACAACATATGTGATAATATCTAAACGGGGCAGAAAGTACTGGGTACGAAAAATAATTGTCAGACATTCAATTTCGTGCATTGAATTACTGGTTAACAAAATGTTTTGTTTGAACTGAAAAGTTTTTTTTGTATGGCATTGGATGTATGAAAATGAGAACCTATTCTACTTATAATAACAATCATCACAGATTATAAATTTACTTTTCTAAGTATTAAGTTCGGTCTTTGTACAGAAAATAAAGTTTTTTAAGGCGAATTGCTCGCCTAAATAAACACTTACAGTGTATTAAACAATGATTTTAAATTAAGTATTTTTTTTAATGCCTTTTGTACATTTTGACGAGATTCAAGAATTATACACTATTTCTTCAGTTACGACCAATTGGCATTTAAAACTTTTTTTTTGAAGTCATGAATCTCGAAATAATATAAACTGGAAGTTTGTCTTATACAATATTAAGATATAACTATGAAATTGTAATCTATTTACTTTAAAATTTAAAGTGAGCAACTTTACTAACAACATCACAGATTTGCCAGTTACAGGGATAATTTTGTTCATATATTTCGACTTGGCTTAGCTACCTAAACTTAGGTATGGAAGCAGTACACAAACAAAAACATTAAACAAATTCTAAAAAAATCTAAACAAATAGTAATGAAAACAAACTTATGTATTTAAAGAATAAAATGAAGAATTATAACATAAGTACAACAAGATGATGAATGTATGTGTTAATAGCAATGGAACTTATGCAAAATGTTATGTGAAGATACAAATAATCAAGAGGAACTTAAAATTAATCGTACACTTAAAATAAATGTCAAATAGTTTACAGTCTTATAATGATGAGGCTTGCTAAACTAAGAAGTGTTAACTATTCCTAGCACTGGGAACAAATTCGGTTTAACCATGCGTTTGGAGTCGTAACGGATTTGTCGCATAAGCACCACTGTATATATACACGCACCACCACGTTGCACAAAAAAAGAAAACTTTCACTGTGGGTTACTCGCGAACTGGCGAGTGTAATTTCAAGAAGTCCCTTAATTCTACCATTCTTCTTCAGGCTCCAGGCCTTGATCCACCGCGGCTGACGCACTGTTGAAATCCTGGGGAGCAAAAGTCATGTTGAAACATTGTAATTGAGGCAACAAAATGAGGTTTTATAAAGTCTTAGAACACTAGATATGAGCTAAATTCCTAATCAATTTTACTTTCGACCACTTACATATTCATCTCTCTTTTGTTTGCATGAACAATAAGGGAAGAATTTAAGTAACTATACGACTAACATCGGTTGTTTTCAAATATCAACATTGTTCAAATGGTACTCTCGAATTTAAAGTGAGTATGAAACATTACTTACTCTTATATCACTGCCGCCATATTTGTTGCCTTTGTATGAGGCAGTACCACCTCCTTGCAAGAAGTCGGGAACAGTTTGATCTGCCTGTTTTAGGATCTTTCCCAAATCAGCCACGAGCCCAATGTCCTGCCAAATAACATGACGGTAAGTAAAGTACATTATACATTTATACAGGTACATAATGGAAAAACTATATTTAATAGAGGGAGAAACATTGCTCTAATCAAAAACATAGATTTTTTCAAAATATTATGCATTTGAAAATGTTTGTTTGTGTGATATTCTTGAGATACCATGATTCTCGCGTGTTCTGGATACGGCAGGGGCCCATTAAATACATATAAGCATTCTGTAATATTAAACATAATTTTATTAGCCCTGGAATAAAAACTGGTAGACTTACTTGATCAGCATCAAAGAACGATACGGCCTTTCCTCTGTTGCCGACGCGACCAGTTCTACCGATCCTGTGCACATACTCGTCTATACTCTTTGGCAGATCGTAGTTGACGACAATGTCGACGTTTTTAATATCTGTTTTACGAAATAATAACATGTAAGACTGACATTGTATACAGGGTGTATTTTTGAGATTGTCAGAAGTGGAGGTACCTTGGTAGTTACAGGAAAATGTTCTTAGAAGACTGAACTTTTTGGGTAACTGCTAGGTGCATTCACAGATTTTGGGGAAAATGGAACATTCAGATAGAAAAACTAAATTTTCACATAGGGACTTAAAATTATGCTTATATCCGCTTGTAATAACGTTACAGATTCATTTGTATAACGTTATTTTTAAGAATTTTTCCCGCTGACCACCGCTCCGTCGTCGCCCAGCACCACCAGCGCCGGCCGGCGCCGCCTGCGGTAAGCCACCGCCGTATTCAAACATTAAGTTCGTTCGAGAGTGCGCATCTTTTACCGACAGTGTTGTGAATAAATAGTTGTGGTTACCTTACCTACTTTTATTTTTATGTCATCTATGAATAACGTTATTATTTCGTTATACCAATATATTAGCAACGATATATTTTTAATATTTTTATTAAACAGTTTAAGATTTCGTGCCGTTTTGTTAGTATCATAGCCAAGGAATTAATTTTGTTGCGACCCTGGTGGAACGGTACAAATTATCGTTACAGGAACTTCGCGTACTTAACGTTATTTTGAGTAACGTTTCAAGTCCCTGTTCTCACGTTTTATTTTTATGATACCAACTGAGGTAAGAGTACTAGAAAAGTTACAAATAAAAATCCCAATAAACTTTTCCCATACATTTCATACTCGTTCCTGATATCCACAACCTTTTATATGCTAATTTTTATTGATTACCTATAAGAAATTTTGTCCTTTTTAGATCTCAATATTTTTAAAGGCCAACCAAAGAGTTTTTTTTTTGCTAGTTTTTGTTGTATTTGGTCTGGATTTGTGCCAGATTGATGACAATAGGTTCGCCCCCTATTACATGGGACTTACTGGTGTGCTATGGGTACACCTCTGCCTATCAGTTCGGGGAAATACAGGTGTTAAGTTATGTATTTGGTGGGTATTATATAAATATAATATAAAATTACCTAGTCCTCTGGCAGCTACGGCGGTGGCCACAAGGATGCAATGCCGGCCACTCTTGAAGTTGTCGAGGGCCTCCTCACGTTCGCGCTGCATACGGTCGCCGTGGATCGATGACGTCATCATTTGTTGCTCTGATAACATGGCCGCGATGAAGTCAGCGTTGCGCTTCGTCTCCACAAATACCAAGACGCGCTTCCGATCTGAAATTGTTAAGATTACGAATCTTTTAGCATTGTAATTGCATGGTAGTTTCAGTTAGACTGTCAAACATTTGACGAATCATTACTCTGTACTATATTGTTGTGGAAAAAAAATCCCGTCTGCAAAAACACAACTGAAAAGCAACATTATAATATGGTGTAACTTTTGTTTGTCTCCGCCTCCGATACCATAATTTTATTGATTATAATGCTTGTTTTTTTTCTTTTCAGCTTTTTATAATTTCTCATTACAAATTACATTTATACATTCAATTTGTATATATTTTTGAAATCACCTTTTAAACTCTTCATTTTGATACCCCACTCGATAGGTTTAGAAATTTTTAGTTTTTATAAACATAATTATGTACATTTTGGCGCCAAAAACTCTACAATTAGATTTTTTTAATATTGACCAGAGAGATTAGTGTAACTAACACTGGCATGGCCACCATCAAGTATTTTAATTTTGATAACACAAAATTTTTGTAGCTAATTAGTCGCCTAATATCAGAAGTAGTCGATCACTGGTTCAAAAGTTATAAGGGTTTATAGGTGGCCGATCTGGGGAGAGCCTACCCCAGGTTGGCCCATTTGAATCTCAAAAGCTAATTGAGAATTTATCTTTCTCTAACATTTCTAAGTACTTTAGACCGATAAAACTAGACCGATAAGTCTATTAATAGAAATAGTTTTTTCTTGGCAATTTTTCGTAAACTTTTAGATCTAGCTCTTGGACTATACCTTAAAAATTGAACTTCTTCTAAACTAAGACCCAACTAAATCTGTGTTGGCGAACAATTGCGACTAAATTTAGAAGAAAACAGATCTTCGCTAAGTGCCCTAGTTTTTGAGATTCAATTGGTCAAGCTGGGGAGATTCTGTCCAGGTCGGCCACCTAGAAACGCTTATAACTTTGAACCAATGACCGACAGATTCTCGACTGATTCCGACTAAATTTGGGAGAAAACAGATCTTCGCTAGGTGCCCTAGCTTTTGTGATTCAAATGGTCTAAGCTAGGGTAGGCTCTTTCTAGATCGGCCACCTATAAACCCTTATAGCTTTTGAATCAGTGACCGACTAATTCTGATACTTGGCGACTAATTTCGACTACTAAGACACTAATTTTTTGTGTTATTAAAATTAAAATCCCTGATTGTGGCCATGCCAGTGTCAGTGTGTTATACCATGGGGTCTCAACTCGAACAAATTATAATTAGTCTTGAAAAAAATTCATAGATGGCAGCATAGGCAACAATTATGAAATTAACAATCACTAAAAACTGATAAACGTCTGAATTTGGCTGAAGTAAGATTAGTAAAAATCAAAACGTCCTTGTTTAATGCTGATTTATCCCTTTAAACTCATAAATCACGTATTTCCAACAAAAACGATAAGTGAAACCTTTTACTTGAATTGAACCCATAGAATGATAAAGTTAATCATGAGCTCTTTGCAATACATGGCGTTTTACTCATTTTGTCATCACATACTGTATAAACATTTAGTAGGAAACATATTTTTATAATTTAGTACCTACTTTACAAAGAAATAAAGGAATTGAAAGAAATTTATTAACTTGTTTTTGGCAAATACCTACCTTCTTAATTATATTTTTTTTATTTTACCAATACCTTTCTAAAACTTTCTATAAAAAACCGGCGAAGTGCGAGTCGGACTCGCGGACGAAGGGTTCCGTATCTATACTAAAGTGACACAAAACTATATTTTAGTTTGACAGTACTAAGATGGCACCGAGTTATTAATTTAGTGAAAATGGCAATTTTGCTATTCTGAATTTGACGTTTTTCACCTAAAATTTTGATTGTCTAACTATAAATTTGACTATTTTTAATCGCGATTAAAAAGGTGTAGAATAAAATAAGTTGTCAGCAACATTGTAGATGTTGGTGTGAATTTTTCAGGTACCAAAAATATTTTTTTTCTGTTCTTTTACTAATATGTCGAAAATGGTGTGTCCTATCGAAAAAATAATGAAAATTTCGACCCCCTCTATAAAAGCATTAAACTCAACATTTTGGTAATAATTTTTCATATTTTCCATACAAAAAGTGAAAAAAAAAAAAAACACGTCGAGGCTGCCCTGCCTGCGCGCATATGGCTCTAAAAAATTCACGGGTTAGGTTAGACGTGGAATCGCGATTGTCAATAGCAAGGATTTTTTGTGATAGTTTAGTTCGGTGTACAAGAGAATCGGTACCATTAAGCTTTAAAAAGCTAATTTTTATTACAGTCAAGTGTCCCCCCCACCCTGCCAGCTAAATGGTTGGTTTATGTGATAAAAGATCACAGGAGTATTTATAACAAAATTAAAAGGAAAACTCTCTATCACAGCTAAGTAGGCTCTATAAGTTAACGGCGGTTGCAAAAACATGTTCTTCCATACATTCTGTATGGGAGAACATGTTTTTCAACTACGAAGTTAAGTTTGTTCTTGGGATACCAACTTACCAACTACAGAACCCTTCATTATGCGTGGTCCAACACGTACTTGGCCGGTTCTATTTGATATTTTTTAAAACATTAAGTCGTCGTCCGCACGGACGTAATTAAATCGCGGCGGGATTTTATCGCGCACTGGATTTTCAACTCTCGGTGTTAAATCGAGCGTTGAGAATCCAACGCGCTGGGACGCACTCTCGTCCCAGCGCGAGCGCGTTGAAAAAACACACTTGGATTTTCAACTCTCGGTATCTAGGCAAAGCGTTAAAAATCAAGTGCACGAAAAATAATCGCCGCAATTTTATTACATCAGTGCGAACGTGGGCTTACTGTCAAAATAAGTTCGGACGAAGAACGCGTGATTTCAGTTTTAGGGTATTAGCAATAGTAGATTTGGTAACGAGGAGATGAAAATCTAGATTTAGCATTGAAATACAAAAAAATACATAAAGAGGCATTCACTGCCGCGTGAAAATTGCTAGCTCACTCACAAAAATGAAACTATCTCGCCAACTCGAGATATGTTTGTTGTATTGTTATTATACTTGTCCTTGAACGTACTGTGCGATGTGTGAATGCCATAAGTATCTAAGTCGACTTCTAGATGGCGTTATAAAACTACAGTCTCTGGCAATTTGTGAGTCGCTGATGCTGCCATCTGTTAAAAAAATGGAGGAAGAAAAATAGCCAGCTCAATAGCCAGACTTAGGGAGGTATCATTTCTTTGTATGGGATTGGGTATCTGTACTAGTATATTATCTGTGGTTATACCCAGTGACACTCGCACAATTAAGACGAATCTAAAGACATATCAGTCATCGAAATCGGTTCAGCCGTTTAGTAGTTACGAGGGAACATAGAGACGGACATACATAGAGGTCAAACACATAACCCTCCTTTTTTTGGCTTCGCCACAATCGGGTAAAAACGCGTTACTCACCATTCTCTTCAATTAATTTCTTCAGTGTCGTTTGCTTTTCATACTTAGTAACTTGGTGGAATATTTGTTCTACGTCTGTGCTCGCGCCCCCCACTATGCCGACGGCGACAAACAAGTAGTCGTTGAGAAACCTGCCCGCTAGATGTTGGATGTCTTCAGGGAACGTCGCCGAAAACATAAGTGTTTGACGTTCTTTCTGCAGAAGAGAAAACAATATTCCTAATTAATTTCAATGTTATTTGGTAGGTCATGTCTAGATTCGTGCCAAAATCGTATAATGCAATAGGAAACTTGCAGCTACTGGAAGCACTTAATGTGCAATTTTTATTACCGCATGATATAGAGAAATCAAAAGCCACTGGTGTTCTTTCTACTCAAGAACTAAAAATGGACAGAATATTTTCATTTTATTTACCCATTTAACATACAAATTATAAATAAAGCACATATATGTATACACATGTCGACTGTAAATGCTTTATTTCCAATAACATAAATTGACATAATATCAAAACAATAGAGGTCAGGGCGAAGATACGAGGTTTCGTACTGTCAATAGTACCACTTACCAGTGGCACCATGGTAGGGTGTTCCATCATCTTCTCGACGCTGGGAATGAATCCCATGTCCAGCATGCGGTCCGCCTCGTCGAGTACCACAAACCGGATGCTGTCAAACGACACGCGGCTGCGGTCCACGAAGTCATGCAGACGACCCGGCGTCGCCACCAGGATGTGACATCCTCTCTATAACATACAATAATAACGTCAGATCAAAAGTATTTAGCCAACTATAAGCTCTCGTTTGAGAACACACTCTAAATGACAGCATAGGCATCTGATAAGCCCTCGCTAGAGAATGCAATCTCGAGTTGAATCTCAACTCGAGATTGCATTCTCTAATCAATAATAATCCAGATCTTGCGTGCTAAATCTGGTGTCGCGATTGGCCATTCGAGGTCTCGTCTGGCAATAAGGCGAGATAGGCCTATTTTTTAAATAATGCATTTTTTTATCAAAAATTCATAAACTTAATTAAAATTGAAAGTGCACCTAGGGTAATTATAGTGTTATATTTTATAAATATAAAACCGGCCAAGAGCGTGTCCGACCACGCACAACGAAGGGTACCTTAGGTGTGTGTATCAGAATGGCGGGTGTAATTTCCAGATTTGCCTAAATTTATTACAGTTATTTGGTACCTTCTGTGTACCTTTACGTACCTCTCTTGAAAATCTGTGTACCTACACCCGTATGATGATATTTTAAAAATTAGGTACACCCGCCATCCTGATGTCAGAACCGCGGGTGTACTGCTAACCAATATATGTAGCCAAGCGTACTGTTTATGTAAATTTGGTACCTCTTGTGTACCTGCAGATAAAAGTATTAAATAAACGAAATACTGCAAGGTTGCTGCAAAAATAAAAATAAATAATTTCTCGTAAAACGTATCTTTTAAAATAACAATCTACGTATTGATAACTTATCTTAAATATTAAAAAAAAACTATATGTATACATAATTACAAAAACAACATATTGCCCATTTTAGAATTGTGAAGGATTTATAGAATTAGGATGTTTGTCTATCAGTGTTTCCAGAATCAAAATGAAACAAGAGACAGTTTTAAAGGATATATTAATTAATTTTCACGATAACGAAATAAGAAAGGATTAATATATGAATAACGCACTGATTCCATGTGCATTTAACTCGGCCTTATAATTTGTTACAAAACTATAATCAATGTAATAAAAATTGGACTAGTATACAGGGTGGAAAGATAAGTCGGGCGTTGAAGGCAAAGTACCTTAAATCCTTAAGTTAGCTTATTTTACTTAAAGGAAACATTCCTTTATTTTTAAAAAGAAACATAACAGCATTCAAAGATTTTCTAAAAGTTTTTTGCTTAGCCCGGGACTCCAACCAACTAAAATTAAAAAAACAAACACTCGCTATTTTTGCTTAGCCCGGGACTCCAACCAACTAAAATTAAAAAAACAAACACTCGCTATTTTATTATACTAATCGTAAGGATTATTATTCAGGATAAAATTTCTTTAACAAACATTTGGTCTTACTCTCGTCTGTCGTACCACAAATCCCTGAAGAGTACCAATCTAGTACAAAAGTTCGTTAAAGAAATTTTTAATAAAATAAAGTTAATGTTAGATTTTACGATCATTTTTATTTTTAAGACCAAATGTTTCTTAGAGAAATTTTACCTTGACTAATATAACCTTATCGATTAGTAAAATAAAATAGCGACTTTGTTTTTTTAAATTTTAGTTGGTTCGAGAGGCTGGGCAAGCAACTTTTAGAAAATCTTTGAATGCGGTTATGTTTCTTTTTAAAAATAAAGGAATGTTTCCTTTAAGTAAAATAAGCTAACTTAAGGATTTAAGGTACTTTGCCTTCAACGCCCGACTTATCTTTCCACCCTGTATACTAGTCCAATTTTTATTACATTGATTATAGTTTTGTAACAAATTATAAGGCCTTGTTAAATGCACATGGAATCAGTGCGTTATTCATATATTAAACCTTTCTTATTTCGTTATCGTGAAAATCAATTAATATATCCTTTAAAACTGTCTCTTGTTTCATTTTGATTCTGGAAACACTGATAGACAAACATCCTAATTCTATAAATCCTTCACAATTCTAAAATGGGCAATATGTTGTTTTTGTAATTATGTCTACATATCGTTTTTTTTTTAATATTTAAGATAAGTTATCAATACGTAGATTGTTATTTTAAAAGATACGTTTTACGAGAAATTTTTTTTTTTTTTTTGCAGCAACCTTGCAGTATTTCGTTTATTTAATACTTTTATCTGCAGGTACACAAGAGGTACCAAATTTATATAAACAGTACGCTTGGCTACATATATTGGTTAGCAGTACACCCGCGGTTCTGACATCAGGATGGCGGGTGTACCTAATTTTTAAAATATCATCATACGGGTGTAGGTACACAGATTTTCAAGAGAGGTACGTAAAGGTACACAGAAGGTTCCAAATAACTGTAATAAATTTAGGCAAATCTGGAAATTACACCCGCCATTCTGATACACACCCTTAGGTGGGATGAAATTTAACACTGTAGTTGAAAAACATGTTCTCTCATACATTCCAACTGCAAATGTATGTGCAACGTTTTTTGTACGCACAATATTGGGAGATTTACCATGATATTTTTAAACCATAGACTTTTTATAAGTTTTCCTGTAATCTATAAGTATAGAACAATTTTAAGTATATTTTCAAAATTTTAAGCTCAGCAGTTTCGGAGATAATGGGGAATAGTAAATTTTCATCTATTTTCTTAAATATCTTTAAAGTATTTATTGTAAATTAAAAAAAAAAAAACCAGCCCTGTGCGTGTCGGACTACGCACAATGAAGGGACAGACGAACGGACAGACAGACAGACAGACACACGAGTGATCCCCTATAAGGGTTCCGTTTTTTTCCTTTTGAGGTAGGGAACCCTTAAAACTATATTTGAGATCCTTACAACAAGCCCTTTCATTAGATATGGCACACGGTACAGTTTTCGATTTGCCCTCGAAAAGTGACCCCCATATTAAAAATTCATTTATTTTCGTTAAACGTCCGTGTTTGTGTGTACCAAATTTCAATTTAATCGGTCCATTACATTCGGAGCAAATTGGCTGTGACAGACAGACACACGAGTGATCATATAAGGGTTCTGTTTTTCCCTTTGAGGTACGGAACTCTAAAATAACATTAATTGAACTTCGAAATAAAAAGGTCAACGTTTTTTTAAGTAATAATCATCTGCACTACAACGCATACAAAACGCAACAAATCAGCACACACACCTCACTGCACACTATAAATCCATTTATTATTATTGTTAAAACATTCTTATTAAATCCAGAAGCATTATGTGCTAACATGCACAACCTCAGTTTCGAGATCTCGAATGGGATTTTGAAGGACTGAATCTCGAAAAAAAAAATATATCTCGAGATCTCGCGAGATCGAGATTGTATGAATAGGAATACTCGCTGAACGGGCCTATTTTTACAGCAATATTCGATCTGTTTAGAATCACCTTCAAAACCACGATTTTTTGTCAAGTTTTATTCACTAAACGCTAGCTACTTATAACTACTGCCCACTTCATACTATTTTTTACTGCTACATTACAAATAAAGCAAAATAAAATTGCAGGCACGAATTGTTCTTTTAGAATAATATCAAGCTTAAAAGGGTTTAATTAAACCTCTTGTGCGTTGAGCCGCTACAAAGAGTGCTTATAACACCAGCTACTTTCAAAGCCGAACAATGCAATTTCTGGAAGTGATACAAGTGAGATGGCTTATACATGATACAATGTTAAGCAGTGTGAGAGAAAACTATCAAAATTAAGCAATAGTGTAATAGTAAAAAAACGTTTTACCACAAACAGCACAACTGTAAAAATAAATACCTACATTGAAAACAAACTATTTACCTACCTTCATGGTTAAATAAGAGATTTATGACATTGATTTTCCTGAGAAACAATGATGTAGTAAACATACTCGTTATTTTTATTGTAGTTTTTATTAACTCTTTATGCATGATTTAGAAAGATTGTAGATACTTACAGAAATATTGTCGCCTTGATGGCGGACGGCTGTCCCTCCGTAAGCGACAGCTATCTTCAAGACGGAACCATACGAGAACTTTCGTGCTTCATTAAATATTTGCAGCGTCAGTTCACGGGTTGGTGCAACTATTACAACCTGAAAACAAAACATTATGTATGACAAATATATCCAATCACAGTACTGAAACTGTAAATGGAAAGTTATTTACTTGTGGTTGAGCACATCCGTTTCCTCCAACGATGAGTTCACGTGTGTCTTGCAGCAGCGTGTTTATGATCGGCAGCAGGAAAGCAGCCTAGAATTAAACAAACAATTTATTACTTTTCTATATTAAAAAGAAAACCGGACGAGTGCGAGTCGGACTCGCGCCCTGAGGGTTTTGTCTCGAAACTGTGTCGGGCTGCCCGCGACTTCACTAGAGATACGGCCTATGAATTTCCAATTACGGATCAAAAGACAAACTTATGCTGCAGGTGAAAAAACAGTGGCTGTCCGGGAGTGCCGACAGAAATGAAAACTTGGAAAAAAATCTGCACCGCGGGAATCAACGCGTTGATGTCTTTTTAATGGTCAAAAGCTGGTGTCATCAGTGTCGTGAAATCAATGGTTTAGTCCAATTTCAAAAATGCCCAACGCGCCTAAAGAAGTTTTCACTTCAAAAACTTTTAATAAGGTGGAGAGTGGACAAACTTAAATGAAATAAAGACCAATTACTTAAAGATACGGACTTAAAATTTTCGATTCCGAATTGAAGGACAAGCTTAACTTTATAGAGAAAATTTTGTCCCAAACATCAATATATGTTACGGTAAATTTTCCATTTAATACAAAATGTATAACTACAAATTAACGATTTTCGGATTTTTTCCTTTACTTGTGCTTTTGGCAAGTAATCATGAAATATGGTCAACGGGAACTACACTACAGTAATTTTTTACAGCTCTAAGGGACTGTAGATTTATTTTTGATACCTCCGTAAACACGTGTTCCTGAGAAGAACGGTCTTGACTGGCAGACGGACAATGAAGCGAGACTATAAAGGGTTCCGTTTTTTTCCTTTTGAGGTACAGAACCCAAAAACCAAGGATAAACATTACTTGAATAAAACCCAATCCTACAGTATTTTATCAATAAAACGATTACAAAATTACCTAAAACTTAAGGAAAGATCTGATTTTTAACAATAAGTGAAGCTAATTAAAGGCTCTTTCAAACAGGCGCGACACAAAGACAACGCTCTTCGCGCCACGAGCGGTGTCTTTGTGTCGCGTCGCGTGTCGCACCTGTTTGAAAGAGCCTTAAAGCTTATCCCATTTATTTACCGTTTTCCCGGATCCAGTTTGTGCGCAGCCCATGAGATCCCGGCCTCCCATAATGATTGGAATGGCGTGTTTCTGAATAGGCGTTGGCTTCTTGTACCCAGCCTTCAGTATGTTGTCCAGCACATACTTCCGTAGATTAGCAGTCTCGAAGCTATCGATGGCACGCGGCGCATTTTCACCGCTGACCTATTAATATTAAAATAGTGCTAATTTGTGAAATAAATAAAGTCGAGTCACTTAAAATCATGAAACCGAATTTAAAAAAAACATGAATCTAAATCTTTATCTCACTCATTTTATACTTCAAATTCCTAACAATCCCACATACCTATGGATAAGATGGTGTCTTTTAAACCCGTCACAGACGTTATATTAATATACTGTGATATTATAGCAAACCACCACACACAGTAGCTTTATGAATTAATATGTTGTGCTATATTTATCCACATTTGTACAGTATTTTTTTTTTTACTTGCAAGGTTTAATAAATAAAAATATCTTGATTATACCTGATTGAGAAGAAAATAAAAGTACCTAAATTTTATCACTACAATAATTTCATCTTCTATTCTTACTTTGTAACAGTTATTTTATTCATCTTTTGATGATCAGCAACTGTTACTTTTAAGTATTTACTCACAATACCAGTTGGGCCCCTTTTGTCAAGGTTACAAATTACGCTACTAGACATTCGACCTTGAAGCCTTTGCTTCAAAGTTGAATGTCTAGTAGCATAATTTATTGCGTGTCAATGTTTATTTTTATTTGTTCCGAGGTTTTAACAAGAAACCTAACAGAGCTCAATATTATGAATCAGAATTGAGATCTGAATAAAGTTAGAAGTAAACCACTCACTTTAACAGCAATACAGTCAAACTTGTCAAAATTGATGCCAGAGCTAATGGTGCTGCTGAAGATCTCTTGTTCATCTTCAGTGGGTGCGGGCGGCACGTACGTGACCGGCGGCTTCTTGGGCTCGCCGTCCTCGCCCAGCTCCGCCGCCGGCTCGTCCCCGCACACGCTGCCGCCCCGCCCGCCGCCGCGCGCGCCGCGCCCGCGCCCGCGTCCGCGCTCGCCGCGATCCCGCCTGTCTTCTCCATCGCCTAATGGAATGAGTGTAAACCGCTATAGTGTAATCAATATACTTGCACACTAACCCCCTTAGTCTCCTTTGAACATTCTCTGCTTTTTAGGAACAAAAGGCTAGACGACAACAAACAGTTTCGAGGTTTTTTAAACTTAAAACTTTATTGACACCAGTTTTCAATAGCGTTTTTTTTTAAATCAAGGCACTGCCGAATTTTAATGCGTCACAAACAAAAGAGTTTCGACTTTGCTGCATTGGTATGAGCGTGAATCTGCCACAAGCTACATACAATGCATAAGGAAATTATTTTGATTTGTCGTATGCTACGATGCATTCTACCAATATGTTGGTATGTTGAATGCTGGCACGTTTCCTATTTCTTTGCCAATGTTTGAATGGCATTGACAAAAAAAGTGGATATCACAAATTGACACACTTGTACAACTGTCGCAGTAGGTATTGGAATGTTGGCGTGCTTTCAGTAAATGTGCTTAATTGACAGTCGCAATAGTGAGCGACACGTAAGTCGTACTTTGCTGCAGCTATTTAGTGTCGAACAAAAATGCTTACCGTTTTCATAATCCCTGCCGGGCCCGCCGCCGCGGCCGCCCCTGCCGCCCCGCCCGCGGCCCCCTCCGCGTCCTCCACGCCCACGCCGCTCTCCAAACCCATTACTGCCCTTATCATCATCGAATTCTAAAATATAAACACATTTGCCTGTTAAATAATAACAATGGACAGTTTCAAGTGGTAACATAACACCAAGCTGATTGAATGGTTCAAGTATGTTATCCATGAGCATGAAACTAAAAACCATATCATAGAACTGTTTATGACGCAGATTTCTCTCCATGCATTTGAATTGTTATTTATTGTTTGCTTTTTTTAAATTAAAAATACTTCTTAAAGGGATTTTTCATGTTTTAACTTTGTTCTCTTCACCTCTTGCAACTCAACAAAAAGTCTTGTGACCTTTATTCCAGTTTCAGTATCATTTGGACTAACATTCAACTGTATTTTCAATAGAAAAGCAGTCAAACCATCATATCATATTTATTTCTTAAAAAAAGTTATCTGATGATTGAAAAACTAGCCCTTTACTGATAAGGTGCTTGCGGGCATGGTGAATGGCTTGAGAAAAAAGTTACTAGATAATATCCACCTAATGAATGATGCTATTTTTTAGGAGTGGAAATAATAGCACGAGGAGATCAATTTATTAACTGTTAAACTGAGTAAAATTCTGTCAATTTCCTTTGATTACTACACCGCTGACACTCCATACTACTAACAAATCGATATAATTGCCTACTAGGGTGCGTTTCATCAAATAGTTCCTTTGCCGTAATGTTGGCTCCACTGTTAAACATTAACAACGGACCAATTACGTAGCGCCGTAGCGTATACGTGTTCGTCCTACAACAATGCAGCCAACATTACGGCATCGGAACTATTTGATGAAACGCACTCTACTGCTACAGGACTATTAGTCTAGGGGGAAGGGAGTGTGGCATCATGTAATAGTTACTTTTTCTATGTTAAGCTGACTATGTTCTTAATACAAAATTAACTTATGACTTGGTTCTGGTTGCATATTCCATTGAACACACATATGTATAATGTGCCCAATGTGTGTTGTTTAGATTAGATTATGACCTGCAGACAAACATGATCATAAAATCATAATTACCATTATCATTAAATGACGGGAATCCTCTTCCTCTGGAGAGACTGTGTCCTTCATCAACATTTGAATAGTTGTTGGATTGCACCCCCTGTAAAGCATGTATATCATACTTAGAACCCTGGGAATGCACTTTGTGACAGTAACTGCAAACTGGGGAATGGCCACAATTTATTTGGAGAGTAAGTACCCCTATAGTATATAAATCAATAGTATGTGACTTTCAATATTAAGATTGACCACCATTCAAGAATTAAGTACAGACGAAGATTGGTAAGGAGACATTTGAATAAATAATCTTACCGTATCTGCTACACAGTCATCCCACTCATCATCCATTTTTCTGCAACAAGCAAAACAAATTAGTTATTCAAGATAATGATAGCGATTGATAAAGCTAGGTTAAATACCTACTTAGAATTTAAAATTTATCATGGTGGGCTGCAGCAAAGAAAGTTGAGAACATCATTGGTTAGTCATCATCATTAATATGAGCAAATTAGAATTGAAAACTGTTTCGGTAAGTGTAAAATGTGTACCAAAACTGTAGGTACACTACCTACCTACATGTAAAATAAGTAAAGTTTTCCCGACTAATATTTTGATTGGTATTAAGATTTGAAACGAACAAATTATAGGTAAAATAATATCGATACCAACTCACTCCTAATATTTTCAATAACGTAATTATAAGGTAAAGGTAAAAAGTATCTAGGTATTTTCTAATAATACAGCAACGAATTCGTTGGTGTAGGTACTTTTTGAAATTATTTGAATAGCGCAATTCAAGATATTGTCTAGGAAGTAGGAACCGATACGAAAAAATCCAGGAAGATACTAAATTAACATTTAAAAGTACTATTTATTGTTAAAAAATCTATTAATAATTCAACGAGAAAAAAAATGCTACACCGGCACCGGCTTTTGTCAACCAATAGCACGTGCATCTAACATTCAAACTAGACAAGTTCTTATTTGTCTAAAGATCATAGAAATTAAAAATCTTACCGATAAAAAGCTTAATCTAACGTCGGTTGCGTAGTATTTATGATGAACAATACAATTTTTTACAACGGGACAAAGACAGCAACCGCCAATAGAACGCAAAATGCCAGCAATGGCGGATTCGCGGAAGATAAAGTGTTGCCAATGTCAAACCAAATGTTTAAATAAGTGTTTTCAGTTATTAAACAATTAAACATTAAAACACTGTGTCTTTGTTGGCACAACTGAAAAATCAGTCTGAAGTGAAAAGTTCGAAGACATGACATTGGGCCCACGTGGTGGATTATGGCCGTAGACAGAGAATTATGGCCCACTCCCTATTCTCATTTTTTTAATAACTGGACCATAGCTACGAATCTACTGGCAGGGACTTGCAAACGAATGTCTTTTCCTTCTGTTACACTAAAGGACTTGCTACACGCAGTCAACCGCGTCCCAACAGAGGTCACCTTAGTGGTTTACAACCGGGGAGTTGGTGTTTTACGACCAAATTTCAAACAGCTGTGCCTGCATGTTGCCTGTCGCCAACAAAGGTCAACGACTTTGGGAACGAGGGTGACTGCCGTGTAGTAAGCCCTTAAATGTTATCTTATCACGCAAAGTTTGTAACGATACTAAAACCTAAAAATATCAATTTGATTTTGATTGATTGATTGATTTAAAACATTATAACTAACGTTATAGGTATCAGTAATATGTATTATGCTTATATCCGCTTGTAATAACGATTCATTTGTATAACGTTATTCTTAAGAACTTTACCCACTGACCACCGCTCCGTCCGTCATCGCTCACAACCGACCACCCACGTTACGGCGGCCGGCGGCCGCGGCCGGCTAGTTAATAGTGCTACACTCCAAGTCTAATACATATTTATCTAGTTTTCGTATAATTTGTGATCGACACAAAAGTAAACATAAACACAACAATGCCGGTTTAAAGACGTACAACTGTGCTGCCACCTGTTATGAGCTTTCAGTTTTTAACCTCATTGGTATTTACAAACTCGTGACTATGGTAAGCCCTCGACTTTGTCTCGGGTTTACATTCGTCTACTCGTACATAACTTCCGCACTAGTATTAAAAAAAATATGCATATTATACAGAGTTACTGGTAACTCGACGTATTCCTTGCAGGACGTCATAGTAGGGTTAAAATGCAGTAAATTAGGCCACCAAATGTTCTACCGAAATTCAGTAGTTTTTGAGTTAGTTAGATTTTTAGTTTTTTATGAAAAATCCCAGATTAAATCATTTGGAGCCAATTTAAAAATGATTTACGGCGCGACTGTACTGAAATTTAAGTTAATATCATAGCTGACGCCGTAGCAGATCTTTGTTAATAATTAAAAGTTCAAAAATGCCAAAAGCTTTGGCAAATATCACTAAAGAAACATTTATTTTTTTGTGATTTTTGCTATTACTTCATACAAAATGTTGTCTAGTGAAAAAAAAAAATTACTACGCCTGATGTACAAATTACTAGGAAAATATCCTTGTCTTATCAGCTATTCAGAATGGTTTGAAAGTTAGTACAAAGTTAAGGACTACATTATGTGCGTCTCACAAAAAGGTGATTATTCAGAAAATCAATAAAACAATTTCGTGAATATTAGCATTATTTTTAATCAGTATCAGTTTAAAAACTTTCATTACACTTTCACGCGTCTTGTTCGATGTGCTGCCCTCGGTTTCTAATACATGTTCTTATTCGCTTCCTCACTTCAGTTTTTGTGATTCTTGATGTAATTGTTGCCCTCATCTAGTCCACTGCATCTGTTATTCTCTCCTTTAGTTCTTCAATTGAATTTACTGGGGTCACATAAACTAGGTCTTTCATATGACCCCAGACGTAAAAGTCTTGTGGCGTAAGATAAGGGCTACGTACAGGCCACGGAATCGGCCCACCGCGCCCTATCCATCGGTTTGGGTAGGTTTCATCCAGCAATTGTCGAATTGTGATTCGGAAGTGGGCTGGACATCCGTCATGTTGATAAATCATGTTTGCTCTTCTGTCTTCCAGTACATCCGTGAGCAGTGGTGTTAAATGATTTCTTAAGAAATCTTCATAAAGTTCCCCATTTAATGTTCGGGGTAAAAAATGTGGGCCAATTAATTTGTTGTCGATAATACCCATCCAAACATTAAGCGAGAACCTACGCTGGGATGCGGTTGGTTTCAGTTTCTTAGGATTTGCTTCTGCCTTTGGTGCCCAGTAATGTAAGTTGTGGTAATTTGTGATACCATCACGGTCAAAACATGGCTCATCGGTCCACAGAATGTTTTTTTTTTAAGTTTTCGTTTTCGGCGTCGGCACTTAGCATAAATGACAAAATTCAAGCCGTCTTGGCGGATCTCCCTCTTCTAATGACTGGACAGGTTGATAGTGCGATGGATGTCGGCCTGACAAGTGAACTACAGACCAGACTTTCCACTGAGACATACCAAGCTCACGCGCTACGATGTTTGTCGATATGTTGGGGTCGTCAATAAAACGTTGAAGAATCAGCTCTTCGTCCTCAGCCGTGTATCTCCGAGAACGACCAGTGACAATTTGCCTGCTTCTTTGGACGCTGCCAGTTTCAGATAATCGCCAATAAGTCGATCCAAAAACACTAACGTGTTGGAGTCGGCGGTTGGGAAAGCGAAGTTGATATTCTCTCCGCGCCTGAGTAGCGTTACCGTCACTAAGTCCGTAACAGAGTACATTATGTCAGCGTATTCAGGGTTAGAATATGCAGCCATAGTCAGCACTTATGAAGGCACAGCACAGCACAAGAGCAAGATTGCGGCATCAGTTAAGGAAATAGCCAGATAACAAAACACGAGCTTGCGCGACGTAGAGTTGAAACTAACTGACGCTGACGACCAAATTTCGTAAAGTCGCACCCCGTGTCATGCCGAGAGAACAATAGTGACCAATCACAAAGCTTGCCGAGTGTTTGGAGTTCAAGCGCAGGTAAAAACTACGAATAATACGAATATGAAACGATAGGTTGACCGTCTCGCAATTTTACCTGCTCCTCGTAAAACTCATCCCTTCCCTGTCACACATGCAAAAGTATTGACAATCATACCTTTCTGAATAGCTGTTAAGACAAGGATATTTTCCTAGTAATTTGTACATCGGGCGTAGTATTTTTTTTTTCACTAGACAACATTTTGTATGAAGTACCTAATAGCAAAAATCACAAAAAAAAATAATGTTTCTTTAGTGATATTTGCCAAAGTTTTTGGCATTTTTGAACTTTTTATTATTAACAAAGATCTGCTACGGCGTCAGCTATGATATTAACTTAAATTTCAGTACAGTCGCGCCGTAAATCATTTTTAAATTGGCTCCAAATGATTTAATCTGGGATTTTTCATAAAAAACTAAAAATCTAACTAACTCAAAAACTACTGAACTTCGGTAGAACATTTGGTGGCCTAATTTGCTGCATTTTAACCCTACTATGACGTCCTGCAAGGAATACGTCGAGTTACCAGTAACCCTGTATGCCATGGGCTGAATAGGATGTTTCGACGTATATTCTGTCATTCTGTGCTGTCAGTATTTTGGTACTACTTAGTCTGTGGTATTTTCTTTGTGGTCAGGTGTCAAGCCCAAGAGAAGCGCATTACGGGAAAATAGCACAACAGAAGTGACCGAAGGCAAAATGTTCCGAAAAAAATACTACGCCGAATGAAGAATTTTGCTAACGTTATAAATAAACATTAACATATTTTAATTTATGAATTTGGTCTTTAAGGAGGTTCTGCAAAATGTGGTAGTGACGGAAAATGATTTTTCTCGTAAAACATGGTGATAATATAACGATGCATTTATCAAAGTGGTTTTAAGTGTTATCTCAGTTGGCGTCCTCTTGTTTTTTATGGTTCAAGTTCACGATGGCAACAGTCGAAGAGACAGTTAAAGTGGCGGTGGTGACTGACCGTACACCTAACATTGTACGATGCTCTAGTACGATAACTGCAGAGGAGTTATGCGTTATTTTGTGTAAAAAGTATAAAATTCCTCCTCTCACTCGGACGCTGTTCGCGTTACGAGTTAAAGGCAGAGATTATTTTCTCAAAGATAACGCTAAAGTTCTGTCCAGCACCAGGGATTATGAACTCAGAATACGTTTCAAGGTAAAGTATTTGTTGGTGTTGTTAAAAAGATTCATAATAATGAATTTGGTTTTTGCTAAGAAACCACAGTATAAGTTAAATGAATGAATAATTAATGTGTAGTGAAACAGTAAGGGAAGGTCTTGGTGGCTCTTTAAATATTGTGAATGCATAGCTTTTTTAGTAATAAAAATATAATTTTTGACTGTTTTGTTCATAAAACGTGCCGAGCATCAAGAAACAGATATTATCTAATTTATTTATGATTGATATTAGGTACATTTTTAGTGACTTAATTTTAATACAATAGGACAGTCCTTTTTATTACACAGTTATCTTAAACAACAATGTATTTGTTAATGATTAAAAGATAAGCTTTTATTATTTTCATGAATTTAATGTATGAAGTAAGAAGTGGCCTTATTAACACCAGATGCAGCAGTTTTTTTTTTTTTTGTGATTGGCTATTATCTTGCAATCAGCAACTTCACTTCTAATTAACCTCCAACATAACTTGATGTTGACTTTCAAACAAACTCCAAACATACTCAAAATAATTGTTTATTTATATTTATTATTAAGCTCTTCAACAATGAGTACACTATTACTTTACAATTTCTACATTGCAAATTTAAGTCTTCATTACATGGAGAAACCCCTAAGACGAACCACTGACCGAAAAGCATAGCGCGCACTACATTATGCACATTATTGTTTTAAATCAATTAATATCCATTTTAAATTCAAGAGTGACAATAAACAAACAAAAAAATAAGTCAAATCTAAATTTTGTTCAAAATGTAAATAAAGTGTTCTCTAAAAATGTATAGGCAGTTTGTATGTATAGTAGAATCTCACTAATCTGGCACTTTAATAGACCGACATATCCAATAATCTGGCACCCTCCGCCCGCACCACCCTTGACCCTCTTCTAGACCAAACACCGCACATTCGCTCTGTCGCGTCGTGTAGAACAGGAACCCAAATATATCGTATTTTCTTTATAAAATGCTTATGCCTATTTTCTTTATAAAAAAAAAAAATGCCGAATTAGTGAGATTCCACTGTATAAACATAACAAAGTAGTCTACTACATTCTAAAACATGTGTCAGTTAACTATGCTTCACCCAGACAAGTTGAACATAATAAGGGATTGTTCACCATTTCCTTTGGCTTTAGTGGTTAGTTTGGATAAAGACAGTCATAATACTTAATACCCAAACATTTATTTATCCTGGAATTAATCATTTTACTAAATGATTTAATCCTCATTAATGTAATTTCCACAAAATATGAAAAAGCTGTGAAGGATGTCTCACTTTGCCAATATTTTTATTTGTATAGATTATGGTCATACTATAGCAAAGAGAAACAGAATTTGTGCAACTATGTCACTAATTGGCTATACAGTGTCAAAGAAAATTAGCTAGCCAAACTCCATAGACGTGATGGGTATTGATACTAATTACGATAAAATAAACTCTTAATTTCAACTACCTACAGCGGACTATGGACTAAATGATTGCTGGTAGCGTAACTTGAAATCATGGTTTAGATTTTTTTTTGTTTTAACATCATTTGATATGACCATGACATTGGCAAAGTTTCACTAGCTAATTTAATTAGATCCAGTATATAAATATAACTATATTTTTCAGTGTGATTACAATATGATCTTAATTTGTGAGGCAGCTGTGCTTCGGTTATCCCTTTTCCTTGTTTATTACCTTCCACATTGTTATTTGTGATTGTGTTGTGATATAAGGTTGCCTATTATTCCATCTACCCTTTTTGAACATTCAACATCAAATGTTGATAGGGAATGTGGTCAAGTGGTCACTGGCATTCAGTCCATCCACATGTATTCCTCTATTTTCTACTTGGGTGTTCACCCTAGAACCATATTTTTTTAATGAATCTATCTTTATCTACCACTGCCATGTTCGTATCTTTAGTTAAAAATCATAGGGACAGGGCAGTGGTAGATATACAATTGTAAAACAATATTTGCTGTCTAATATTATTAACCAGGGAGAAAACATAGGAATGCGTTTGTATGGAATGAATGGCAATGACCATGTGACCATGTTTCCTCTTAAGGGCCATTTCACCATACTATGTTAGCTACTAATGTTTTGTTGAGCATTTTGACATAATAAGTGTAAGTGTAGATGGAGTATTAATGTCAGCATAATTAAAATGCCTTTTGAAATGGGGATACTCTTTGACAGTCTTTTTATGGGGATCCACTCAGCTTCATGTGAATATACAATTCCGCAGCCGACTGCAGGCAGCAGCAGCAGGCAACTTCATAGAAATTCGATTTTTAATAGAAATACATAGAAACCAGAGTGTCGCAGCGACATATCGCCTACTGCTGCTGCCTGCAGTCGGCTATGGAATGGTACCTTAAGGATCATTTCATTGTATCAGAAGAAAAAAATCTGGACAACAGAAGTTGCTCATATTTTATTAAATATTTTTTCATACATTTCTTCTACAGGTTCCAAGATTAGAAGTGTTAATAACCTTGGATGAAACTACTTATGATTACTACTTCCTTCAAGCCAGGAGTGATGTTTACGAGAACAGGATCCCTGAGATTAAGTACCCTGAACACAAGAAAGAAATGCTTGGTCTTGGGATTGCTGACATGTGAGTTATACGTAAAAAAATATATATTATATTTAAGAGGAAGGTTCAACATAATTTCTTAATAACATATTTAGGGAAGGTCTAAAGCGCAGGCCACACCGCCAGCTAGCGGGCGGGCGGGCTAGGCGGGCGAACATCGTTTCACCTCTTTACATACTTCGGTTCACACCGCGAGCTACCGACTAACCTAACGAGCTAAGCTAACGAAATATCCGACGATTCCAGCGAAGCTACTCGTTCACCTCGTTGGCGCGCCCGCGCTTCGCTAGCTTAGCTCGCCCGCCAGCCCGCTCGCCCGGTTCGTTCGCCCGTCCTCCCCGTTTCGAGTAGACTAGTCGACGCTCGCCCGCTTAGCCCGCTTCGCCCGCTCCGCGCGCTCCGCCCGTCGCTCGTCTGTCCGTAATTTTCGGTGTGAACCCCATAGTTTAGCTCGCCAATATTTCGCGTAGTTTGTATAGTTTCCTTCGTTCGCTTCGCCCACCCGCCCGCCCGCTAGCTGGCGGTGTGGCCTGCGCTAGAAGATGAGATGAAAAGCTTTTTAAAATAACGTATAAAATCATATTATTGCGATATTTGAAGATGGTTTTTTTAAAGAAAGATCAAAACAGTGTTTTTATGGTTCCGTACCCAAAGGGTAAAACGGGACCTTATTACTAAGACTCCGCTGTCCGTCCGTCTGTCACCAGGCTGTATCTCATGAACCGTGATAGTTAGACAGTTGAAATTTTCACAGATGATGTATTTCTGTTGCCGCTATAGCAACAAATACTAAAAAACAGAATAAAATAAATATTGAAGGGGGCTCCCATACAACAAACGTGATTTTTTTGTTCGTTTTTATAGATAATGGTACGGAACCCTTTGTGCGCGAGTTCGACTCGCACTTGGCCGGTTTTTTATATTCTCTATCAGCATATCACTCATAAAAAGGCCCATTTACTTATCCGCAATAGATTGTATAATAGCAGATAAGTTTAATATTTAATTTAAGTCATTGAAAAACAAATGGGATGTGGGACTGATGCCCGCTTTTTTTTGTGGTTGGTAAATTATCAAATAACTTCTCCCACTCTAGGCGGATCGGGAGGGCGTGTCAGACTCTTACTGACTAAAACCCACCCGTGTTCCTTAAGTTGCCTGTATGTTGCCAGGGGCCACGGTATTCCTTTCGGCCGTTGCGCGCCGTTGACCCGGGCTTGTTCCTTATTGGACGGAGAGCTAGCTACCCATTGCTCACCGTCCGCAAGCTCTCGCCTACGGTGGCCAGGAATGGGCCTGGGATTCTCGACGCTTAGGGCGTCTCTTGCGGCGGCTAGGGTCGTGAGGGCGCGAAATTAGCCTCTCCCTCGAGTGTGCCGCCTCTTCTTTCGCGAGCATTATTGCTTTGCAGAACGAGGTGACGGCTTCCCATGCCCTCTCGCTCCGTACCATGGCCTGGACCAGGGCCGGATGCGAAAGATCACCGCTGCCGATCGCCTCCACGAGGACACGGCGGAGTCCCGCTCAAGCAGGGCAGACCTCCACCGTGTCCTCCGGGCGATCCACACAATGGTGACATCCGGGCGTTTCCTCCCGCCTTATCTGGAATCTCCCGAAACAACCGTGTCCGGTGAGGACCTGCGTCTGGCGGAAGGTGAGGACGCCGTGGCGCCTCTCTGGCCACTCCTCAAAGAGGGGACTTATCGCCGCAATTGTGGCGTGCCTTAGTTAGGCACGCCACAATTGTGACACCTAAATGAATAATTAAATAAAAGTGCCCTCTGGATTTTCAGCTTTCTGCTCTGAGGGCTGAAAATCCAACGGTGCGCATTGTTTTTATAAAATAACTAGAAACCTGCCCCTGTTTCACAAGGTTTTTGCAAATAAAAAAAAAAATAAAAAACTGAGATGTCTTTGTAATTATGTAAGTTTATTATTAATATAATAAACATACACATAAACCTTCGAGAATAAATTCTCTAAATGAAGATGAAACCGCATCAAAACCCGTAGCGTGGTTTGTAACAACGTCGCGGTCACAGATACGAAAAGCGACTTTAATTTATATTATACAGAATAATTTATTATTTATTAACTGTTGTTTGGGTTTGTCCCATGTAAGAAAACTGAAAGTAGGTTAGTTGTCAAAATCTGCATATTTATAAAAGTATTAGGAAATCTTGTGCAAAGTTTTATGCTTCTAAGACCCAGAGCGGTTTAAGGCTCGTACAGACCATCGCGCTGGTCTGCACCAATGCTCGGATACCGGTAAAATTTTCAAACCGTTAGACGCTAAAATCTTTACATTCTCTTTCGCTCGTGGAAACCGGTTTTTTAAATCCGTTTGGAATTGTTTTTCCATAAAGGTTTTTTCCGGATTAAACGGTTTACAGCATTATTAACCGGTTTTTTGTTTAGTTTTTATTCAGCGCGGCATCCTCACAGTAGTTACAAGTTGCAACGTATTTACCGACATGCCGCTCGTCGTATATACCGGTTAATTTAGGTTAAAATAAAGTTCTTAAAACGTTCACGTTCTTAAGAAAAGTTCGGAGTAAAACCCAAATAAACCGTTTCACCGGTATTTTTTAAATCGGTTCCAAGCCTTGGTCTGCTTTGTCTGTCAGTGAATTTAAGAGTTTTGTCAACTACTATATAGATGTATGTGATAATGTCACAACAATTTCTTATTATCTATTTAGCACATTAGCACATAGTGGCACTCGCGTAGTTAATGTTATACATACATTATTACTGCAGTAGTTCATGAACTGTCAAGTATGATTATATCTTGCACTGACAGAACAATGGGATATAACATCTAATTGCTCTGTCTCCGTCTGTGAGACAATAGCCCTCTGGTATAACTGCACAATTAACAAGTGATCTCTTTAATTTATACATTTTTACGTGACGTATTATTTTCCTCAACACGTTTTGGGCCTTATCAGTGACCTGAAGATAGAATAAAGAAAAGAAAATTATGAGGTCTTGGCCCTGCAACAGACACTAGCTTTGAATAAATAGTAAGTTTCGGGTCATCTCCTTGAGGATAAAAAACCGGATAAGTGCGTCTCGGACCACGCACAATGAAGGGTTCCGTAGTTGGGATGAATTTATCCTAAATATAAACTTAACATTGTAGTTGAAATACTTGTTCTCCCATACATTCCAACTGCAAATGTAAGTTTGTACGTACAATATTGAGAAATTTACCATGTTATTATAATACCATAGATTTCTTATAAGTTTTCCTTTAATCTATTGGTAAAGAACCACTCTCCGTATTTTTTTCAAAATTTTAGGCTTAGTAGTTTCGGAGATAAGGTGGATAAGATGGTCAATTTTCATCTATTTTCTTAAATACCTTTAAATGTATTTATTTTAAAATTACAAATAATATATATGTGAAATTCTCGCAACAAACCCTTTCATTTGATATATCATACGATATTATTTGCAAAACTTTTTTTTCTTATTTGCCCCCAAAGGTGACCCTCATATTCAAATTTCATTTATTCATGTTACACGTCCGTGTTTGGGTCACAGAAATACATATGTGTACCAAATTTCAACTTAATCGGTCCATTAGATTCAGAGCAAATTGACTGAGACAGACGGACAGACAGACAGACACACGAGTGATCCTATATGGGTTCCGTTTTTTCTTTTTGAGGTACGGAACCCTAAAAAGATTTTTAAAAGCTTCTTCATTCTGTAGTTGTGCATCAAGAATCAAGATTGTGTGTCGCGTGATGTAATTAAATGTCCAGACTGAGAACAAGTAACTCTATTTATGCTATACAAATATTTATTGTTATGCGGCAATCAAAACCGCAACCCTCAACACAGAAAGTGGTTACTTCACTTCAACGCAATATTGAGTCACTGACATTACTGTTCTTTGCCTAATAACATGTAAAACGGCTAAGTTGGTCAATCTTCTAAGTTCCCAAAATCTCCAGGTACCTACTTGCAAACCTGATGCTAACTAATCTGCATTTTAAATCTTACAAACCTAAGGCTCTTTGTACACGGCACGGTTTCTTTATGGTACGGCGTATAACCCGCGCCGTAGAAAAAATGTGTCTGTGTCTGTTAACAAGCTTCCATAGTAAATAATGATCAAATAATGATGAAATGATGAAATAAAATAATGATGAAATGGTCGATATAACACTGACGACCACGCCTACACACGGCGAATAAACCGTAGTTTTTAACGGCAAGAAAAACGTGTGTGTACAACAAAGGGCCTAAAAGTATGTACTTACAGAGGAATCTCACATCTGTATGATTACAATATTTTTCCTATTTCTTATGTGATTATGAATACTAATTATTACATACAGTTACCTAATCATAATGATGTACAGGGTTGTGCGGGGCGCAATTGTCTGTTTGGGGCCCGCGTGGCTCTGAGCTCATGCAATATGCACCAAGTATTGACAGTTGGCTCGTCGCCTTTCTAAACTAATTGTGAATTATGAAAAGGGATGTATACCATATCATAATCAGCCTATAATGTTCCCACTGCTGGGACACAGTCCTCCTCAAAAGGGAGTGGGCTGTAATCTAACACGCGAGTCCAGTGCGGATAGGTAGATGTCACATTAGAAGGAAACCATTATGAGGAAATCGGTATGTCCTAGAACCAAAAATTCGAAGAAATCGATTTTTTGGTTCTAGGACATGCCGATTTCCTCAAAATGTTTTCCTTCACTGTTTTGAGAGCATGAAACTATTTACACAATGTAAAGCGCCTGTCTGGGTTCGAACCCACGACCTACTCTCGTAAGTCGGGACCGTTACGACTGGGCCACCACTGCTCAAAAGGGATGTGCTCAATATTTATTTTTTCCTTTGTTAAATTAAAAGCTGATCGGACTTGATGTATGTATGTAGATCATGCTGTAATATTCACGTCTCGAGTCTAGAAAACTGGCGAATTTTTGCGTGACAAATTGCGAGTACATTTTTTTTTAATTCAGGACACGTGCCACAGCTGAGGAAAAATTGTCGGTAAACGATGTTGTGAGGGATTACAAAAAATATATACCGAAAGTGATTGTTAGAAGACACGGTCACGTGGCGAAAAAGCATGCTCACGACCAGCTACCCAAACTTTGTTCCGTCGGCCATAACGTGAAGTAAGTATATCGATTGGAATACAGTTTGGGGCAATCTGCTGTTGCCTTTATTATTTTTTTGCGACCCGACTTTTTAAGTTTCTGCTCCTACACAATGCAAACAAAAGCTGGTTTGATTGTATCACTGGTCAGATGTTTGTGTCTGTCTGCATTCAAGCGTCACCCTCCTTTTTTAGTACAAACTTCGAGAATACCCGGCGACTATGAAGCCAATGGAAGTTGAAAGTTTTGAAAATGTGTTATTATAGTTATAGTCGAGTCGTTATGAGAGAGTCATGACTATTGCACTTGACCGGTCTATATCAGTTGTATTAAAACTCATACCACTTGTCTTGGAGGCAGTTCAAGGTCTTGCCTTGGTTTTGGTCTCCCAAATTGGGTTTTTCTTTCGACACCTATAGACTTTGGAGATAGTAAAATATTAAATAAAATTTCAGCTACATAAAGAACTTATACCTCCAACAACTGTACATAATGGCCCCGAACTATTTGGCGGAAGAGTATGACGATGTTCTGTGGCAGAACGGCAGCGATGTGACACCGGTGACTGTTGTGGTCGCGCCCTTTCATCCGCACCAGCCTGGCATAAGAATCTATAATACTGTAAAAAGAGAAGTAAGTACTTGTCATTTAATGATGCTGTTACACATGGTCGTCCACCTGAATTTAGATGTCTGTGGAATTCGACTTTACGACCAAGTGTAAAGAAATCGGCACCCAAGTTCGTCAAAAATGCCAGCTAGCTAGCTGTTAGTGCTAGCTCGAATTCGTCGGGTAGGTAAAGCCATTCGGGTTCCCGAATGTGAGCCAACGACCAAAGCATTAATTACGCCTTAAGTTTAATTGCGACCTCAGTTTGATAGATATAATTATTTACCTAAATGGATTTTATTCTTCGGCTTTTTATCTGACTGCCTACCCAGTATGATAGGTACCTACACTTAGATAGTTCATATAATAATGTAAATCACTTATATGTTTACAAATTATAAATCACTAAACAATGATGTCATTTCAGTGGACTCACGTTTGCAAAATAGAAGAATTAATTTATATTACAAGGAATGGAGAAAATTCGTTGGAAATATCAAGGAGAGGAACCCCCCTGTTCTTTAAGTTTAAATCAGAGGAGCTTCTATCATCATTTATATCACTTTGCGATGGATATTACAGGTTTGTATAATTTTATTTTTGATTCACAGCTATGATAATAGGTTAATCGCTGTTTTTTTATTTGGTTTCGAATAAAACGCCCAAAAGATTATTTCAATAATTAAGTACAATTATCATAATTAAAAAAAGGTTCTACAAATTAGATCACCCCATTTGCTTGATAATAAAAACTTACATGTCAAATAAAGAATTACTTTGTAATGTCCGATATATGTGTACCAACAATCAAATAACACTTATTATATGAAACAGATTAATGGTTAAATGGACATTTAACCTATCTAAAGACGACGAAACACCGTCGCTAAAGGAGCTACAAAGAATAAAATGTCACGGCCCCGTCGGGTAAGTACGCTAGTAAAAAGGGGTACATATTTAATGTAATAGCTACGGAGAATTTTGTTAAAAAAAAAAAAACTTATCTTTGTAGGGGCGCATTTTCGTATCGAAAGTTGGAAGAAAAACGTGCTAAGAAACACGGTTGTTATATATTGCGGCAGTGCCAGGACGACTACAATGTTTATTATTTGGATGTGTGTACTAAAAACAGGTAATTACATTATGTTTGTTATTGTTATCTGTATCTGTGGCAAAGCTTTGCATTATTGTATTAAATCATTTGTTATCTTGTGAACTCATGAACCGAAATAAGACAAAAGTTGGATACGGCTAAATCCAGACTGTCTTAAATTAAATATTATTTCCTCGTGTACTGGTAAGTTTCTAAGCACAATATTCACGGTGAAATTTGAATGATGTAAAGCCAACTTTATGAAAGACAAAGCCACAGAAATTGGACATGGGCGTCGAATCATGGACTAAAACTTTGGTGTCACCCAAAACTTCGAAATCGGCTCAAATCAATTTAGACCACTTACGGTTTTATTCCAATAGCATCACGCAACATTGCAACAAGGTATTAGCATTCGTTTACCTCAGAGGCTCTCAAACTTATTTCAGCTACCGCCCACTTTAAAATCAATTATTTTTCAGTGCCCCCAATTCTTTTTTTTACTTTACCACATCTTAAAAACCACAATGACATTCATTACATTAACTAATTAAATTATAGTGCTATGTTAGCTGGTCTGGAGTTTAAACTTACATTCTCAACGAGACTTTTTTAACAGTAAGAACGATTAAAACGCAACTTTATAATTTTATAATCAAAATAAAACAAACATAATCAATTTTTATTTTAAAAGTAATCTAATGTGAAGGATGAATCTGTTGATTTTTAACAAGTTTGTTGATATCAGTACCTTAATTGCGTAATACAATACAATCACAATCTGTTTCGATTTGAAACAGATTGCTAATCCATTGCTTCATAAATTGGAAAAAAATCTGCTCAACAACGTAAATAACGCAATGAATGTTTATGTTCTGTCAAAATGAAACAAATTAGGCAATATTGTTAACGAAAATAAGTTACGCAATTAGGGTACAGGTTCGAATTAAAATATGAATCAAAATGAAACAAATTAGGCAAAATTGTTTACGAAAATAAGTTACGCAATTAGGGTACAGGTTCGAATTAAAATATATTTCGTTTTTATACAATCAAAAAAGGCAGAAATATGAACTAAATAAATCGATGTTGCGTAGTAGGTAGGTTTTAATGTCAGTGAATTTTTAAATATTAAGTAGATGAAATTACAAATCTGCCATCGCCCCCCTAAACCACTTCAACACCCCCAATTTTTTCTGGGCCTCATACCGCCCCCTCTAGGCCTCCAGCACCCACAAGGGGGCGTTATCTCCCACTTTGGGATAGACTGGTTTACCTTATTTGCCATATTGGACTTTTAGTATATTCCGAGTGGTTTTTCTGTTCTTCTCGCCACTCGTGGAGGCTATTTTAATTTGTACCTAAAGTAATATATAAAATAATGTTTTCTTTAATTGCAGTACAACAGAGACTTATAAAATAGAGTTTAAGGGTCATTGTTACGTGGTCAATAATGAGGAGTACTATAGTATCGAGAGACTAGTCGGATGTCATCAGAACCCAGAAGGCAGGATATTTTTAAATGAATGCATACCGCCTTCAGAATATGGTGAGTAAAATTATTTAATTTACATACATACATAAACTCACGCCTTCTTCCCATGGGGGTAGGCAGAAACTACAGAACGCCACCTGCTACGATCCTTACATACTCCTTTTGCCTCGTTTACGTTCATACATCTGGTCATACACTCCCGCCGATTGCGAGTACTACGCACTTGGCCTTTCTGAAGAACATCACCAATAAGGTCAGTATATGTCCTTCTAGGGCGTCCCCGGCCGGCCTTTCCTTTCACATCAGCCTTGTAAATACGTTTTTTTAGTCGCCTTTCATTCATCCTCTCAACATGCCCAAACCATCTCAGCATACCCTTTTCAATTTTTGTCACAACATCTTCTTTTAAATCACACCGCTGTCTTATCACATTATTCCTCAGCCTATCATTCATAGACAAACCACACATGCTTCGCAAGGAACGCATTTCCACAGCATTTATTCTACTTTCATGCTTGTTTTGCCACACCCAACATTCACTTCCATACATAAGCGTAGGCACCAGCACACCATTGTGAACAGCCAGTCGAGCTTTTTTAGACATCGACTGGTTGGTCACAATCGCATGTATAGCACCATTCACTTTATTTCCCGCGTTTACTCTCCTTTCTACATCCCCATCAATTTTCCCATCCCTTGTAAACAGACTCCCCAAATATATAAACTCACTTACTTGCTCCACACTCTTATCATTTATTTTCACATCACACACCGATACATCCTCTCCTCTTTCAAACACCATGACCTTCGTCTTATTCACATTTATATTCATCCCTTTCACCTTATATGCTTCATCCATCACAATCACCATGTCTTGCAACTGTTCTGCTGATGAAGCAAGTAGAACTTGATCATCTGCGTAGCTAAGGCATTTGACAGGTAACTCATTCATCCTCAATCCGCACTCACTCTCTTTCAAATTTGTCAGACAACTATCCATGTACAAGTTGAATAGCCACGGTGACGCTACACAACCCTGTCTAACACCCCTCGAGATGCAGAACCAGTTCGTGTATGCCCCATTTATCCTAACACAAGCACTGGAATCCTTGTATAAAGATTTCAGTGCCCGTACCAAGCGCCAGTCCACACCGTACATGGATAGTGTCGACCACAGTTCTTCCCTCCACACACTGTCATAGGCCTTCTCCAAATCAACGAAAGCACAATAGACGTTTTTGTGCTTTGCTAGATGTTTTTCGGTTATGCACCTTAAGGAGAAGATCTGGTCCATACAGCCCATTCCCTCTCTAAATCCTGCCTGTACATCCCATATTTTCTCATCTGTCACTTTTATTACTCTATTTATTAAAACCTTCGCATACAGTTTGCCGACAACACTCAAAAGACTAATGCCGCGGTAGTTTTTACACTCCTGCTGAAAGCCCTTTCCCTTATATAGTGGTACGATTACAGCCTTGCACCAATCATCCGGCACACGGCCATATCTCCAACACATATTAAAGATTCGGCACAACAGGCTTGCTACCACCCCATCACCGCCCTTCAGCATTTCAGCAGACACTCTGTCGTACCCTGCAGCTTTCCCAACTTTCATCCCTTTCAGCGCTCTTATAATCTCATCTATTTCTATTGCATTTTCGTCATCTTCATCTGAATTTGGGTCTTCAAAACTGGCGTCTGCCCAGTTACCCACTCCTTGCACACTATCCTGACAACTAAATAAACTTTCAAAGTATTCCTTCCAGCGTTCCAAAACCTTACATTCTTCGCTTAGTAAACATCCATCTTCTGCTCTTATAACATTCATACTCGATGTTCCTGTCACTCCGCGAGCCAATCTTACCTGTTTCCAAAACAGCTTAACATTGACCCTGAAGTTATCAGAGAACTTCCTGTTATACTTTTTTTCCTTTTCATCCTTCTTAATTTTTACCATCTCTTTCACTTTCATTTTCATTTCGGAGTATTTCTTCTTCACTCTTTCCAAATCATCTGTCACATTCGTTGTCCCATTCATCCTATTTTGGGCCTTACAGGCTAAAACATTAAGCCAGGCCTCTTTCTTCTTCCTCACAATCTCTTTTACTTCACCATCTACCCAAGAATCATTCGTTCTACTACCACATTTCCTCTTCGCCAGACCACATACTTTTGTGGCTACCTGCACCATACTACTTTTCACTATATCCCATACTTCTTCTAGACTGTAATCATTCGTATCATCAAATATTTTATCCGTCTTCACTTTTACTTCCGTCTTATATTCCTCTTTTACCTTCAATTCTTGCAGTCTTTCTACTTTTATTCTTTCTAGAGCAGTTACAGGAACTCGAACTCGGTGGCGCCAATGCCTGAATAGACCATCCATCCGACACATAACCAGATAATGATCAGTCCCTACATTAACACCCCGATATACTCTAGTATCTGTAACTTTACTCTTTAATCTTCCATCCACAATCACAAAGTCGATCATACTTCTACTGTCTTGCCTTTCCCACGTATACCTGTGAACCTTTCTATGATTAAACATAGTGTTCATAACAGACAAATTCCTTTCTACACATATCTCTAGTAAATTCATCCCATTCTCATTCACTCTTTCATCCCCAAATGCACCTAATACTTTTTCGTACCCATTCCTCTTCACACCAACCCAACCATTAAAGTCTCCAAGCATAACAATCTTCTCGTTTGACCTACATCCATTCAATAAATCCCTTATACTGCCCCAAAATTCGTCCCTCTCCGAAGGTGAGCTTCCCATATCGGGTGCATAAACGCACAGAATAAAGATAGAGTTTAGGCCCACCTTGGTTCTTACCCATAGAATCCTGGGACTCACACAAACATAATTTTTCACACATTTCATCATCCGCTCGGACAGGACAACCCCCACACCCTGACTGGCCCTATGAGTCTCTTGAACACCGGACCAAATTGCGGTCAGAGTACCGTGTTTGGATATGTCCACTCCTTTTCTTTTCGTCTCATTCACACACAACACATCTATCCTTTTATCCTTCACCAACTCACACACCTCATCCATCTTATCTTTTATACCTCCTTGCACATTCAGCGTAGCTAAGCGACATTCCGCCGCTCGCTTTTCGCCCCGTGGAAACAACTGACGTGGTATGTGGCGAGCATCACCGCCGCCTCCGAGTTGATTATTAATAATAGAATTCGTACTCATTTAGTTCCCACGAAAAGCAGAGGAAAAAATCTGTCGACACTCTACAGAGCCCCGCATGTAGAGGTAAGGCTTGTTAGTGCCTGGGAGCGCCCGATCCCCAGACAACAGGCACGCTCGCGACTAGGCTCCCCCCTAGCCATGCAGCTCTCGGCACGGCAACCTTAGCTTGGGTGTGTGTTGTTCGTACCACACAGAGGGAAACAATAAAATCCCCCAGCTGTCCCTTAGTCGCTTTTTACGACACCCGTGGGATGAGATGGGGTGGTTCTATTCTACTGCCCGGAGACCAATTTATTGATTCATAAATTCACCATCATCATTTCAGCCGATGATCGTCCACTGCTGGACATAGGTTTCTTATTACTATTTGCTTATAAATATACATAACGTCACGCCTGTAATCCTGGAGGGTTAAGCAGAGGTGTATCTATGTTACACCCACATTTCGCCAGTTATGTTAGCCCATGTACGCATTGACGTAAAAATATCGCGGCAGAGCGTTGAAAATAAAGTGCGCGATAAAAAAATCGCTGCGGGACAAAATATCGCCCGTGCGTACCCGGGCTAAGTGTTATGCAATAGGGGGCGAGTCTATTGCCATCATCCGGGCACATATCCAGACTCTGGGTTGCTACTGAGAAATTCCATATAAAAACACCCAATAAGCCGATGTAGCACGGACGTAATAAAATCGTGGCGAGATTTTATCGCGTACTGGATATTCAACTCTCGGTATTAAGCCAAGCGTTGAGAATTCAACAGAGTGCATCCGAGCGAAAAAACACTGTTGGATTTTCAACTCTCGGTGCTGAGCAGGGCGTTGAAAATCCAGTGCGCGATAAAATCCCGCCGCGATTTTATTACGTCCGTGCGAACGTCGTCTAACACTTTGTTGCCCGACCTACTGCTTACCTAACCTACAACTACCTATTACTTATGAAAGGTTTAAAATAGAGTAGGATTTTGTAAAGAAAGACTATCTTCATACTATGAGAATAACAATATGCTTGCGATTCGTTCACAATGTATCTTTTTAATAGATGAAGATAATCGTCTAGAATGATGTTCAGTCATCCATCTCGATTTAATACTGACAGATTTGATTCTAATCTCGACTGAAATAGTTTTAAATCGAGATTTATGACTGAGCATCGCCCTGGAAGACGCGGGCCGTAATAAGGGGCGCATTTTATGTTCTATAGCCTATAGTGTTGATGAGACTGTTGTATATTAATCTCTGGTGCTAACGTAAATCTCATTCGACGTTGAATTGAATTATCTCTAACGGAGCTGGTCACCCGTGTCCACGACCGCTGCAACATGCTTGCATCGGAAGCGTTTTGTATACAATTAATGAAATGCGATGTAATATAAATAAAATTATGTCAGTACCTACCTACATTCAAAACTTAGGTGTGAACAACAATTATTATAATTTGTCACATGAAACTTTGGTTTGGAATTTTATTGGCGTTTACTTTTTATTTTCGTTTTGGGGTTCTGTACATTAAATATAAAAATTGGCCAAGTGCGAGTCGGACTCACAATCGAAGGGTTCCGTACCACCGTACAGGTCGTGCCATTAAAGTTGAGACTTGACCGCGCCTCCCACCGCTCTTTCCCCCGCCCCGATGACGCCCCAGCGGGGACCTCATACCGCTAAAGAGACCCATAAATCGTCTACTGCGCAAGTCAAACCACGTGGTGCGTCAAGTCTCATCTTTAATGGCACGACTTGTACAGTATTTAACATTACGTTTATTACTATAGTAAAAAAAAAAAAAACTGGTGTAAACCAGTTTTTTTTACCCATATTATTTTATTCATGATATTGGCTATTAGAAGTCATTTCTAGCAAAAACCGACACTTTAAAATTTAAGATCCTATGTCTTCGAGAGCCTTTTTTCGATCCACTGTGCGCCGCCGGGCACAGCTTTGAGACGGAACCTTCGGCGTGAGTCCTACTCGTATTTGTCTGTTTTTTTTCTACAATAAGTTAACAATCCCATTTAAAAAAATAATAAGTATATAATACAAAAATTCGAATATACAGAGGGTGCTAAATATTCTTCCACGAAAATATTCCTTAATCGTGTAAATTATAAAGTTGATAAGCTTTTTGCGTTACCTAATAATTTATCATAATTTATTAGCGTTTCCCTTATATGTAGGTGTTTAATTAATTATGATGCGAAGGGAATTAATTAAAGCGTCTATGATCTTCGCTGTTAACGTTGAAGGATTATTGCAGACAAGTCCCAATTACTGCTGTGTGGCGAGCCGGTGAAAAGAGGAGTTCGTATTGATCAAGCAGAATTGCAGGACATTCTAAAGGACAACCGGAGTCCGCGGTGCCTCCCCAATAAGGATATACTACTGTACACTGGTATGATAATGTTCTTAGTAATTTAACACCATCGTATTTAATCATTGTCACAGTTTTGTCATTATTAACGTAGATAATGAGTATTTATGTAATGTTCATGATATTATATATTTTTTTTGTGAATTCGTACTATTTTATTACAATTTGTTTGAATTTTAGCATTACTAAATGTTAGTGTATTAATATTATTACCAGGAACCTCGATTAAATAAGACATTTAATCGGGTTTTATAACTAGTTTTGACTCGCTTTATCGGCGTGCTAACTACGTCAATGATTCCCCTTTAACATTATATACTATGTAATTGACATAATTGAGAAACTGAAAATGGGCCAATATACTCATCATTATGAGCAATATTTACTAATAGGCCAGTCCTGACCGTGAAAAAAATATTTTCTGTTCCCTACATTTTGTTGAGTTATGCAAACATAGGTAATGTAAGGAGTAGTAGATTTTTCTTAGTGACTTTTCGTTAGAAGTAGGTACGTACTACGTATTTATAGTATTTCTATTTTCTTAATGTCCCTCGGCAAACTTCGTGTTTCGTCAGTACTCGGATTTCTGTCAGTTGCTCTTTGCACTTGGTGCAGACCGGACGCTCTCAATCAACTTGGAAGTATAAAGAGTTGTTAATACTCTTTTATCTTAATGTAATTTATTTAAAACATGGGAGGAAAGCTGACGACCGATAGGAAGCATATTACAAAATTAAAGACTATGTTGAAGACAAGGAAGTTTGGCAATAATTCCTTCTGCACATGTGGCTTCCCTGGTATCTCATTAACGGCATAATTATGTAAGAGTCTATTAACTGCTCCCAAATTACCATATTTATTTTCATCTTAATTTTTTTTTACATTCGTCCTTGACATATTCATCCTATTATTTGACATTATATACCTACGAGTTAATTTCAACTCTTTATTAGTGGCTTTTTTGCACATGATAATTATTCAGATTTATTACAGTTGTAATAGCAATAATGTAATTGCGTTTAATTAAAATAGGTTTTTATTTTTATTAATTTATATATCTTTTGTACTGTCCTCCCATACCTAGTCACACTGTTATTTGAAAGAATTGTAAAAGCCAATTATTTTTAAAAGAGTAACCGTGGAGTTTCTTGCCGGTTCTTCTCCATAGGAAACGACCAATTGGAACCGTGCACCTAGCTTCTGACGTTTCATAAGTGCCCATTTAGGTCTATGTGAAATAAAAATATTTTTAATTTGAATTTGAATTTGAAAATAGTTTTACAGCTCTATAAAGTTCACACGGAAATCAAAACAAAACAACAATAAAGAACTTAGTTCTGAATTTAAATTATTATACACGATAAATCTAATAATTGATGGACATGGAAATTTGCATTCGTTTGTATTCGGAAATGCGATGATTCCCGAGGGACATTAAGCAAATAGAAATACTGTACCTTAAAGTATTATGAGCTCTAAGATTTAGACATAATATGTAGAAAATCTCCAATTATTGTAGGTCATAGAAAACTAAAGCATAATATCCGCTTTCCTCTTCTAGGTTCAGAGAAGATCGGTTCAGAAAACATTACAGCGACTTATAAAGCGCTGTGGAGACTCGATGAAACTAAGAAGTTGTTGGTCGCCTTCAAGACGTTACAGAGGGAAAAAGCCAATGACCATTTAAAGGTAAGACAGTTTTCGGATAACTATTAATGCTTTCGTTGTAGCCAGTTTTCAAATCTGTATTCTTGTTTCTGCTCGCTAACTGATAGTCAACATGTTTACATTTCATTGTTATCTGGTTACTATTTGTCTAGCCTTTAGATCTTACATATAGTCGCTCGGCATCCAGTACCGCGAATGCAACATTCATCAAATTTTACAGGAGACAAAAAAAACTTTACAAAATGTTCTACATACATATTATTACTTTAAAATAATATATTTTATACTAAATTAATATAATATGACTGGATAACTTTCGGCTATTTTTTTAAATGCGGGATCACGTATTTGAACGTGTAGAATGAAATAAAACAAAAATCTGATTTTCTTAAAAAATGTCACATTCGCGGTTTTGGATGCCGAGCGACGATATATTGCCGACGCATTGCTGGGCAAAGGCCTTACCCTTCTCCTTCCAAACCGAGAGGTTATTTAGCCGAAAATCGCATACGACAGAGAGAGAGAGAGAGAGTTATCTTTTTCAATTTCGATATTGATATAACGTATAGAAGTACAATGTTGTTGTTGGGTAGGAATTCGTGGAGCTGGCCAGCAAGTGGGCGTGCGTGCAGTCCAGCTCGATGGTGCGTCTGTACGGCGTTACGTTGAGCTCGCCCACCGCGCTCGTGCTCGAGTACTTGCCCTACGGACCCTTCGATGACTATCTCAGGTAACTTTGTGAACTTATCTTAAGTCACGGTCGCTACAAGTTGGTTAAAAAAGCATGGCAAAATAAAGAAAAAAAAAACCTAGTAATATGTTACAGACGAGCCTTAGGCCACAGATTAACTTAGGCGCTAGATTTTTCCTAATTCCTTGAACCCCACACTAGAATTCCCTGTGTTGTAGGGTCTAATTATTGACATTTTAACTGACAAATATCATGTAGAAACTTTTGTGATTGCTCCCCCAAAATAACATATCCGCTTTTCAAAAACATAAGAAAATTCTGTTACGTGACATCATACTAAATTCAAGGAGCTTACAGAAAATTGTATTATACTGTATAATCTGTAAATTAAAAGTTCCTGTGCCTCATCAACTGCAACCAAATTCTTGTCAACGAAAACGATCCTCAAACTCAAAACATTTATTTAAAATAAACCAATTAAAGGCACTTTTGAATTGTCAAGGAGTAGGTCAGTCAAAAAGATGAAGCCCATTCAAATCCTAGTTAGCTCTTATGGAGAAGAACAGGCAAAAAACTCCATGGACACTCTTTTAAATCAAAATCCTTTATCGGATATGATCTAACTTTACAGAGAGAACGAAGAACGCATAAAACCTCTGCACCTCAAAAAAGTAGCAGCGGGCCTTGCGCGCGCTCTATGGGACTTGTCGGAAGCGGGCGTGGTGCACGGGTACATCCGCTGTCGGCGCCTGCTGCTGGCCGCGCACGACGGAGACCGCATGCTCGTGAAGCTGTCCGGGCCCACGCTGCGCCACTACACGCATCTCGAGTGAGTCTACCGACGTGCTCGATATATCATCAACTTTAACTTTCAGATATTGTGAGAGAGTCGTGATAACGCATCTCTCCCACTAGGAGTTATCGATCGATCTTCGCAGAATGGCTAATTAGCCAAAATCGCTTGTCGATTTGCAGTCTATTTCAAGACTTGGCTAACCTGCTTTATATTTACAGCGTCCACTGGATGCCCGTTGAATTCTTCTCTGATATGAGCCTGGCGAAGCGGTCAGTGATGGGCGACATCTGGGCATTCGCGACCACGCTGTGGGAAGTATTCTCCTACGGACAGTCGCCTACTGAAACCAACCCAGTTCTGACTGCGAGGGTGAGTTGTATTGATGAAGCGGTCGTTGATAACAGAGCAGATAAACAGCGGCGCTCGGTGTATGCAAACAAGTTTTCGCGCGTTGCCGCCCCGTCGCTGGCTATAATTTAAGCCTTAACTCCGACTGAAAATGCAGAGTAATGTTTGGTCCATTCGAAGTTAGTTTTTTACGCTATACTTAGCGTATTTCATTTAGCTGCCCCGACAGACGTCCTGTCCAAATTTCAATTATTTTACACAAAAATACTAAAGAAAAAAACTTTCAGTTTTACCCGAATTCACTTTAATTTTTTGGGCATCTTTTAAATTTTTTCTTTGGTTAAAAACCATATTCGGACTATTACGAACACTTAACCTTGAAACTTAAAAAAAACCAGATCGGTCCCGGCTGGACCGATGTGTTTTTTTCTTAAGTTTTCTCAAGTGATGAGCTTTCCAACAGCATTTAATTATTATTTATATAGATTAAATAATATTATATGATGTTCCCGTTCGTTGTGCTGCAGAGCTACGAGATGGGCGACCGCCTGCTGCGGCCGGCGCGCTGCCCGGGCGAGGTGTGGGCGCTCATGCGCCAGTGCTGGCAGCCCGACCCGCTGCGCCCGCAGGAGATCATGCGGGACATGAACCACATGCTGCACAGAGGTAGGCACAGCCGAAATATCTTCGTCACCTTAAGAGCTAGTTTTGGCTGCTCGTTTCACGATGTAAACTGCTTTACCGACTCAGCATTATATGTCGTAATGTCAATACCACAGAATGACAATCAGCCAGAAGTTACATGTCAAACCGAATTAAAAATGAATTGAGATAGAAAAAACACGGAGGCGCCGCGATATTCTATACATAAATTTGCTTATACAAATATGAGTGAAATACGAACTAGAATGTGAAATATCGTGTTATTTCACTCTTTCTAATGTGGTAATCGTATTTGATAAAAGAGACAACAATATTTCAGTTGTTCCTCATAATGGCAACATTTTGTTGAGACATAGTAACAGTTGTAGGTAAGTGCCATATCCGCCATAATATGCGACAAGTTCATGGTAGTTCTGCTGTCAAGTGGTTGTTTACTTTTTGTTTTATTGAAATTTGTGAGAAAATTACGAGGAATTTTCCTTTAAAACTATATACGTTGGAAAACACCAATTCAACATGCCTGTGTGTTGTATTGTGAAGTGTGGTGCAAGAATGAAGGAAAATCAACCTCAATTGTCTTTGCACAGGTTAGTAGCCGGTTTTCATGCAATAGTACATAAAGTGATAAACTTTCGATGAAAAAATTGCTAAGCGATCATTACATACGGCTAAAATTTTAATATATGGGTTTATTTCCGTCCAACAGACCTTTTTATTATTTCATTCGTTTGTTTTCAATGATATTTCATGGTGGAATAGTGTTGTACCGTTGCCGTAATAGTTTCTGATACTAGTTCCTTCGCTGTGCTGAAATGATATTGCTAGGTTCGGCCCGTGGTTTACAGCAAACTGTATTCTTTGGTTCATAGCACCGAGAGACTGTTCCACAGAGTTTTATGATGAGTATACGATTATTTTGTTGAACTTTTTAAGATGAACAATACTGTAGAACATACATTTTATGTAACTTTTATGATTTTCGCGGTGCACGCTAATAAAGTTCCCAGTCCGCATGATTTTTTCCGACATCTTCAACAATAATCGTCAAATTTCAGCCAATTTACACAAAACCTTAATGAATTATACACTAAAACCTTCCGCATGAATCACTCCGTACATTAGTGAAAATTGATTGAAAATCCGTTTAGTAGTTTTTGAGTTTTTCGCGTTCAGACAGACAGAAAAACAGACAGACGCGGCGGTGGACTTTGTTTTATAATATGTAAGGATGTGTATTATTCCGAATGTTCATTTATGATAAAAATTTTAAAAATTTAATTCACTAATGCCCGTTTTCACCGACAGCTAAGTGACACTTAAATGAATAACTAAATAAAACTGCACTGTTGGATTTTCAACTCTCAGCGCCGAGTCTACCGTTGAAAATCCAACAGTGAACTTTTTTTTTATTAGGGATTCATTTAAGTGTCACTTAGTGAAGGTGAAAACAGGCATAAGACTTGCATGCTCGCTCGATACTAAATATTTGGCTTTGTTTAAACGTTCACTTGCCAAACATTAGGTTTGCGTTACAAATATTAGTGAAAACTTTATTTGCTAAGTAATAATTCTATAAATGAAATTATAATTATGCGGAAAATTGTTTGGGAAGTGATAAATTGTCAATACTCGTTTTTTTCTGTTACAACGGACTATTAGCTAATAATTTTTTAATATGATTCAACTGTGATATCTAGTAAGATTCGTAATACTATTACGTACTAGTATCGATACTCGAAATAATAACACTATGTTCCCTGATTGACACAACCCTAGCATTGGCAGCCATTTTAAGAGACATTTTGAGTTGTAGGTATACACCTTTTTTTTGTAGCTATTTCCAGTCCATTCTTATTAAATGTCTATGTAAAAATGTGACTCTGACAACGACATTAAAAACAAAGAAGATTCATAAAAGAAAAATGTTTGGTACAAAAAAAATTCCTGGCCGTTTTATGAATGATCTTCATAAAACGGCCAGGCCATTAAAAAGGTTTCTTTACATCAACCTATGATGTCAATTCGACATTGGTCAAAGGTGTATGCTATTTTGATCTTTATCTGTTATAAAGTAATTAAATATATATTTCTATGCAATAGTTGGCTCAGTCCGAAAGGAAAAAAATTGAAAACTGACAAAGCTATAAAACACTAGACTGTATAACTCGGCCTATAATGTTCCCACTGCTGGAACAGGGGCGTACTGGCTGTGACAGGAAGTGGGCCGTAATCCACCACGGTGGCTTAGTACGGTTTGGTAGATGTCACATGTCTTTGAATTTTGATTTTAGACATGTCCGTTTCCCCTCAATGTTTACCTTCACCGTTTTTGAGACCCGCTGTATAAATACGACTAAACATTTGAAATAACGTCATAACGTGAAATAAAATATCCCGAGCTGTAGTATGTACACTCGGGATATAAATACCCTTGTTAGTTATCCTTTATTCAGTCATTATTTTTACAAACCTGCAGTTTTGTTATGTGAAAAGCGTTGCTTAGCTGTGAAGTGTTCGATTAGCTGCTTCGACGATGTATAATATTTTTTTTTTTTTGACTTTAGTAAAAATGAGCAGTCACTATAGTTTTCTGTTAAAAAAAAAAAACGGGCGAGCCTTACAGTAGTCGCATATGATGTGTAACATCTGACATCTCACCTTGGTAACAAGCATCATTAAAGGGACGGGGCCTCGTCAAGGTCGTTTCTGACTCAACTCTCGCACCGCGCGCGTTCCGTGGTCAAATCAAATAGCGCGCGCTTCCCCAGCTTCCTGTTACACACTTCCGTCGCTTTTCACGAACTCACTCCCACAGATTGCAGGAAAGCGAGCGGAAAGATTTGCAAGAAAGCGTGAGGAAAGATGTTATACATAAAAAACTGGCATAATATCTACCTAATACCTTTAAACGAGCAATTCTTATATATATGTATATGTATATATATATAATCTGAATCTCGGAAATGGCTCCAACGATTTTCATGAAATTTAGTATGCAGGGGGTTTCGGTCATCCAGATATTGATGATTATAATATGTCTTCGTCATCATCCTCCTCTTACCTTAATCCCCGATTTTTTAAGTATGCCAATAATATGGTTTATATTAGATTATAATTCCTTTTTTTCAGAATACGTACCTATTCATGAATACGAAGAGCCAAAGATATCCCTTGAACATATGGAGCACGCGGAGACTGTGTCAAGTAAGTTTGAAACTAAACATATCACACTAAATATTGCTCATATGTGCTCGATTGCTATTTGACAATCATTATTAAACGGGTATTTTCGACTTTATTTCTTCGTCTGTCTGTTTCACGTTTTTTTTTTTTGTCTCAGGTGACAGGTTCATTCCGAGTGAGCTTAGTGATGCTGGCAGCAATAAATCGTTGATATCAGACAGCAGCGTACTCTCCATGAATGGAACCATGTCTGATCAATATGATAATCCAGTAAGTACCTTACTTTACTTTAGACTTTTTTCCTGACCTTGTCCCATGCAGAATATTTTCCTTAGACATCACGTTGTGATTCCCTTTTTATTTATATCCTTTTTTATTACAATAGGCTATTCAGTAACGAAACAAAAACTACGAAAACTTAATTTAACTTATTAATTCCAAAATAACGAAGCAAAGGAACACGCTTCTGAAGTTTTTGTAGGGCTTCCTGTTTTGAATATTCTGTCTTTGTAAGAGGAATGTTTTGAGTATGAATGTCGGTGGCTATTAGAGTGATGGAAGACCAAAGAAACGATGGATGGACTGTGTGAAAGATGATATGGCGAGAAAGGGGGTGACTACCGATATGACGACTATTAAGGAAGTATGGTATATTAACGTTTTAAATGATTATCAGCCTGCCATACTTTTATCGACCTAAGAAGTCAATAATGAATTCATAAAATATATAAAAACGGGTATGTGTCAACTTTCAACAAATCAAATATTTTAGCGGTTCGACGACTGCTTTGCAAACCTAAGTTCGATTCCCAACAATTAATATTTTTTGTACTTCGTTTTTACATTTTGAAATATTATCCAAATAGTATCCATACTTATATACTTATATTTACGTATCCAAACTAATATTATAAATTCGATTTTTTTTAAATTTATTTTCTGTCAGTCTGTCTGTATGTTACCTTTTCACGGCTAAACCACTGAACGGATTTCGATAAAATTGGCAAGGAGATAGATGGCAGCCTTTAGAAGGACATAGGGTACTTTTTGTCTCAAAAATAATCCTAAAGGGGGTGATATAGGGGATGAAAGTGTGTATGGGAAACCCAGTATTTCTTAAGTTAGGGATATGAAATGCTTTTGGTAAGAAATAAAGAATTACGCGTTTACGCGTTTTTGTAAAATCATCCTACAAAGGGGTAAAATAGGGGATGATTTTAAAATTCAATTTTCTTTTGGGTCTTCTTTTCAAGATATTTAAGGCTTTAGAAATACAATCCTAAGTCCGTATCTTGAATTGACATTTTGTCTTCATTACATTAAAATCAGCTCACTCTGTCAAAAGTTATTACAATTTAAATTCATAAACTAACCTTTCTAACAAGTAGGTATTACGTGGTCAATGGCAGCACTAGAGTAGGTATTACAAATTAAATGTTAATAATAATAGTAAAATGAATAATTAGTATTTTAAGGCATTTATAATTATATGAAAAAACCGGACCGTTAAGGGTTTATTTTACCACAAAATCAGATACTCTGGAATAAAACTCTCGTCTGCACAGTTTTGAATAGAAATACTGTCAAAAATTCATAATGTATTCTTTGAATAGGATTTATTTTAGGTATAAAAGATTGGTCGAATTCGCTCTCATTAAGTTAAGTAAAGCTAACCAACGAATTTTAATCCCTTAGTTCGCAGACAACAAAAGCTCAAACTCTTTGGAGAGTATGAACGGCTTGCCGTATGCTCTACAGCGCGAGCTCCGGTCGCGCAACAGTAGCGCCATGGGCGGCGCCGCGCGCGCCATGGACGACGAGCTCGGCGACGGCGCCGCGCCCGCGCCGCGCCTCATGGAGTCCATCGTGTCGCAGGGCAAGACCTACCTCGTCACGCTCACCAAGAAGATCGGCAGCGTAAGTCGTAATAATAATACAACAAAAAATACAATATAGCTTAATAATAGCTATGTAATAGCTTCGCGCCAAAATAGCTTTGTAGCGCCATATTAAAATTTATTTAATTTCCCTTTACTTGATTAAATGAGCCTAAAAAATTTAGTGCAGAGCAAATACAGAAACCGTAAGAAAATTTGTTGCAAAAAGATGTCTAATATCAGCCGTGAATTTGCTCAGAACTAAAAAATATCACAATCGATGAAAGCTTGCATCAATAGGAATGCAATGAACATTATTTTTGAAGTGAAAACTTCTTTAGGCGCGTTGGCCATTTTTGAGATCGGAAAAACCATTGAACTCGCGACCTGTTACCGACACCTCAGAGTAAAAGACATCAACGCGATGCAAGTATTTTTACTTTAAAGGTTTTGGAAGTATTTTTTTTTAGTTTTCACTTCCGTCGGCACTCCCGGAGAGCCACTGTTTTTTTTTAAATTCATTGTATATATTAAATAACATCGTTAAAGAAATTTGTTGTTATTTCAACACACGTTTTCACGAAACTGTGCGGCGCGGACTCGAACTGCGCCTAACTCTATGTTTCTTATCTGCTGTGCTAAAAGCGCAGCGATAGGCATTCGTGTGAATTGACGAAGTACCTGGCCAGACCTGTGTACAGCGAATATTCGCCGCTGGCTGCAGATATAGCCGCGGCGTTATAGTAAAGAAAGATAAAATAAGTTTTAATGTCAAATACAGGGCAACTACGGCCACGTGTTCAAAGGATGGATGGAACGCGACAACCAAGAATCTCAGCGAAGAGAAGTAGCCGTGAAAAAACTAACGAGACAAGCCTCAGAGAGAAACGGTACTCTTTACGAAGACTTCAAGAATGAGTTGGAGATTATGAAGGTAATATACGTTTTGAAATTAAACGAAAAGCAGAAATAATTTATCATCTCCAGTTTGAATCTACTTCATAAAAATCTTAAATTCATTCATTCATTCACTCACTCATTCACAGTCTAAACCAAAACTAGAAGCATGATTTTCTGCATTTTAGTTCCTTTTATGACGAAAGTGAGCACTGAGGATGGATTTTTTTGAAAATCATCACCAATTATATTAAATAGGAGATGAAAATTATATAGAAATTCGTCATTTTTGCCGATGGGAAATCTGATCGGGCGCACAGCTTATAATGTAAAAAAGGTCATTGATAGACACAGAAAATTAGACTACAAAAACGGGTCAAGTGCGATCACATCTGGCGAACTGGGAAGCCATACTACCACCTTGCTTACTGGTTAATTTATCAAACTGGAAACATTCATTTTAATCAAACCAACTACTGGCACTTGAATTGCCAAGGGGTTGTTCAGTCAGAACGATGAAGCCAGTTGCCCATTCTAAAGCGTAGGATATTCCTATGGAGAAGAAGGGCAAGAAACTCCATGGAAACTCTTAAATCAAAATATTTTTACAAAAAAATATTGTTTAGTTTATCACCTCTTTTTTTTGTTGCAGTCGCTACAGCACATCAACATAGTAGAGATCCTAGGCTACTCTTGGGACCACGGTTCGGACGTACTTATAGTGATGGAGTATCTAGAGGAAGGCTCGCTCAACTACTACCTCAAGTTCCAGGGAGACAAGCTCAGGATCTCACATCTGCTCAAGTACTCAAGGGATATCGCTACGGTAAGAACTTTTAGCAATAACTCCTCCGTGCCTCGGAAAGCACGTTAAGCAGTTGGTTGGCAGCGGTTGGTTGGTTGGTTGGTTGGTTGGTTTGGTTGGTTGGTTGGTTGGTTGGTTGGGTTGGCTGGTTGGTTGGTTCGAAAGTAAAAAAAAAAAACAAAAAATAACCAGTCTTACCAAGGGATATTGTGTTACCCAAAATCTGGGCTGTTGAATTTAGATAAGCAGTCGCTCTATGTAAAATACTGGTAGCCGACCCCAGCATGGGTCCATCAGGAATTTCTCATTAGCAACCAGGAGGTTAAATTTGTGGCTAACAGCTCGCCCCGACGTACTACATGATAATTAAGCCGAAAAAAGATAAAAAAAGCCATACACGATGCAAGTTTCTTGCCTGTGTCATACAATAAAATTGATGCAACCATATTTGTACGCCTCTTGGCATGACATAGCGACCTATGAACTTTAATTTAAGAACTGTATTTACTACCTATGTTACACAAATAAAAAATGATTATTGATTATTATTATCGAACATATGACTTGTATCGTCTCAACACTTCAGACAGTGCAACTTTTACTTTTTTTGTGTGCTTGATAAGGTCTTATTGACCAATATTAATGTGTTTCTTCTACCTTTTTTTTTGCTTCAATTTCGGGTATGCCACAGGCAATTACATTGCACCGTGTAAATCAAGCTTTAAACATACTGTTGAAATGTGGGTACTATTCACCTCTGCCAATCCCTTCATGTAATACAGCTGTGATGTTATACACACCCGCGTTGGAGGTTCGGTCAATATTTTAGCCTACAGGTTTGCACATTGTAGTAAGGATGTGAAGGAGTATCTTTTTAAGGCCTATTGCCAAACTTTCTACACGTGCAGCTTGTGGGTGAAATATACTCAGAGGGCCTACGCGTTGAATATAATAATGGGTTTAGGATGTTGATGGGGCTTCTGCGCTTCGCAGATGTTCGCGGAAGCCCGTGTTGTCGATTTTCATGCCTTAGTGAGAAAGCGCGCGGAAGCTCCAACAGCATCCTAAAAACATTGGTCGATAAGGTGGATAACCCCTTTTATTAGGCAATGGATGCGGAGGCACGTCCCAACATGTGTTGAGCCACGTAGTTATTAGGTTAGTTTGTAAATTTTACTAACATAGTTTCTAAGTCTTTGTTACTAATACTATATGTATTGTATGTGTGATCAGCAATAAATGAAATATATATATATACTGTAACACCTTATATCTTCCGCAGGGCATGGATCACGTATCGGCGAAGAACGTGGTGCACCGCGACCTAGCGACCAGAAACATTCTAGTCGTGAACAAATACCACGTGAAGATATCAGACTTCGGCCTCGCCAGGATTATTCCGAAAGAGGAGAACGCGTATAGACTTAAGACTGAGCGACTGTTGCCTATTAATTGGTGAGTTATATACAGGTACTCTTAGCTAGCTCTGGAGCCAGGGTATCAATTTTTTCTGTAACCTTTTTATGGCGATAAACAATTTATTTATTTATTTCAGCTGATAATTTTTTATTTTGTTTTACTTTATTACCTATTTGTTTAATCTGTGCAAATCATTAAACCTGGTTTGGTTTCCGTACGTCGCTTTCGGGTGACTACTGAAAATCAGCGCTGTGCTGTGGGTCCACCATAGCACAGCATCATGCTTAGTGGAAGCCGGAGTGTCACAGTTATGACGTGCAGCTGCCCACTATTTCTGTTTTGTACTCGAGATTATGGATTTGTTTTGTATTATTTTTTGTATTCGAGTTAACTTATCCTTTTTGTATGCTTGGTCACGAACAAATTTATTTTTCTTTCTTTCTGATTATTATGTGATATGGTAGGTACGCCCCGGAATCAGCGGTGGAGCCGTGGCACTTCTCGACCAAGAGCGACGTGTGGTCGTACGGCGTGACGGCGTGGGAGATCTTCACGCGCGCGCGGGAGGAGGTGCCCAAATTCAACCCGGAGCGGCCGCGGGAGCGCGCCTCTTGGTGAGACTAACATTCCTATGATAAACTTGCGACCTGCCCCTGCTTTACACGTTTGTGACGACTTCACAAAACGTGAAGATTCCTTTTGTATTTACAAAAGATTTTCATAAATACTGAGAAGGCACAGTAATGACATTTTATAAATTGAATTGATTCACTTGCCTACCGTGAGGTAGCGTAAACTTTTTATCATTTGATTTTTTAAATATATTTTTCTTAGATAAAATTAGGGGTATACAAAATTTTGCGGGTATATACAGAATGTGATGTAAGTGGGTCAATATTTAACAAAAAGAGAAGTGGCGAGCGATGTGTCAAGCGATTTTGAACCATATGCGGTGCAACTTGATCTGCCCTGAAATTAAACTGCCATCATTGTCCTCCATTTTGACTGCCTTCACATCGCGTTGGTCCAGTGCGTTCGTCGAGCGTATACGCAGCGCCATAAGCGCTCTGAAAACGCAATGCTAAAGTAAACCTGCGCCGCGTCTTCAACAATTATTTTTCGCTGTACCCTTGTCTAACTCGCTGTTTGACCAGAACCTGGAATTAATGAAATATTGTTATTACAGCTTTCAAATACCAGAAGGCTGTCCCTCGGAGATATTCAGGCACCTGATGAAAGACTGCTGGAACCTGGACCCGAATGTGCGACCCAAGTTCATTGATCTCGTGCACATGTGCAAACGATTTATGGACGAATATAAGTAGAGCATTTTATTTTACCTTTCTTTCTTCAATAACGCACGTATTCTTGAATATTGGTAATGTTCAGAATCGATTTAAAAATGTTCATAACAAATGTGTGTTTATTGAAGTCAAGGCTGATATATCACACATAGCTAAACTCATGTTTTTATTAATTGGCTTGTGACGAGAACTTGTGATTTATTGAAGAAATGTGCGACAAACGTTACAATGATACGAGAGAAAAAAAAACACGTAAAAGTAGAAGTTTGTAAGTAGTAATGTTTTGTGTATACCTTTCTGGTACAATTTCGGATCGAATCTATTATTTTGAATGTTTATATCGTTGCATAGTTAGAGGCCATATTTCACGCATTATGTTTGCTAAAATTGCGCTATATTTGCACAAACGGTACTAGCTAATCAATCGTGTAACATATAAGTATGTGTTTTTGTGGTTCCTCGACGCATTTGCCTTAGTTCTGTATAGATTATAGTTATTTGTAAATATTTATAAACACGTTATATCAGTTTTTACACTATCATAATGTATCTCAATCATGTGGAATCTATTAATTTGTGTTTTTCAGTGCAATCATGTGAATTAACTATTGTTTTCTATCAATATGTTTATTTTTATTATTGTTTTAGTCCCAGTGTTATATTTAATTTGACCTGACTATGAATATGTAAAATTGAATTTTGACGTAATGAATACTTGCCGTGTATAATTGTGACTAATTCACGAGTCAATTTTAGTGTAAGCAAAGTTATATTGTGTAAGCAATCAGTGTATAAGTTTCGCTAGTCTAACCATTCTAGAGCTCTTACTAACACAAACGTGAACATGTCTAGATCGTGAAATTATTAGTGTAAAAGCGAATTGCGGAAACCTAATCAATTTGTACGCATTTTGTTGAATGAGCTGCAACTACGAGTGACAACGAGAGATTACTTATGACAGGACATACGCACACGTTATGTGGAATGGTCGCTGAGATCGATTCACTATAAAACCAAAGATGATATTAAAATATGAACATAAAATCTAGAGAACAATTTAATTTAAGAATTATTGTGTACATTTTATTAATTTTACGCTTTATTGTAAGTTTTGCAATTCACTGTTGTGACAATTATACCTAGTTATAATTTTAGTTAGGTACAAAAATATAATCGGGTAACTTTATAACTATTTTAGAAATTTATCATTGTTTAGATATGATTGGGAAATATTTTATAAAATTGTTTTTAATTATTATTTTCGCAACGTCGCGTGACGATGTGATGATGAATTGGATTGTGATTACATAGACTGACAGAAGGAGTATCGGTGCTAAGGGATGAAATTAGGCCTTATATTTTCTATTGAGTGCGTCCGGGTAGGTAGATGGTAAAGATCTAGACGTCGATAGTTGTAGAAAATGTAGTTCCTGCAGAACTATTATAGAATTTAGTGCGAGCGGGAAGTGAGCTCCTTGTGTACCTAGTTTTCTGAAAACGAAAAGAAACCTTAAGTTATTTTATTGGATTTTTATTATATTATTATATTCTAAAAGTTTTACACAAATCAGCTCAATTTTCTAATCAGGATCAGATATATTATTTCGCTCTATGAATGTTCTTGTAAATTAAGACAGATTGAAAATTCATGTCATGGTTAGAAATAAGCAGTCTTGTTATTTGCTTATACAGATATTCTTTAAAATTTAAATATTTCAATAATTAAATTTAATAATAATGGCGTCATCAAATTATTGAAATAATAGGCATAAGGAGAACATTAGTAAAAAAAAACTTGAGGTCCTTCATTTTGTCAAATACGTAATGCTGCTTCAGCTTTGCGCGACATTGAATTGCCGACCTCGTATATTATAAAGTAATTTAAAACATTCAAGCAAGTATCGTATCGTGTATAGGATATTAATTTTATTTGGGATGTATTAAGATTTCGTCACTTCGTTTAACTTATATCTTGGCAAACAGTCCTCTGACACAAGACGTAAAATTATAACTTATCATAAACGTATATATTTTGAACTGGAAACGGAAACTCGCCCCCTACTATAATATTAATTTATGTAACATACGTAGCCGTACGCAGCTTATGGTAATTTGATAAAGTGAGATTTCAGCATTTTGTAACGACGTGACGTAAATGTACTATGCCATCTCTTTAGTATAAATGAGTTCATTTAAGTCATAAAAAAAGGAAATCCAGTTAAACAAGAAAATTTTGGTTTAAAAGTAATTGATCAATAGTAATAAAGTTCTGGTCAAGCTGAGGCGAATCCCGCGCGGTATAGGGGATGAAATTAGACTTTGTCAATTACCTTGTATCGAAGTTATCTGTCCCGCATCCCACGCGGGACTCGCCTCACATTGAACCACACAGCACGGAATCGCCGGCAGCGTCTAGAGACAGCAGTGCTAATTAAGGGCCTATACTACCTCAAACGGCTTAGCATGATCTTCCGTTATATCGAAAATACTGCAGCATTAATTTGAAAATAAATATATGATAAAGTTAAGGATTAATGTTAAGTAGTATGTTAGATAATTTTCTCATACAAAAAAAAACCAAAGTTGCCTCCAAACCGAACAATAAACCGTTGGTATTAAAAAAAATACTTCAAATTAGATCATGATACTTTGCATAATAACTGAACTAACTATAAAGCAGCGTCTATGTTTTTCTTTTTATTTTCACCGTAAAAAGCAAATATGTAAATTATTGGCGCCTCGGAGCCGCTAGTACCCCACTCCGTCTCGCTCTCACTCAGTCCACGAGTAGTATGGTGCGAGCGAGGTAAAAAGTGAATTTGAGCTGAGGTAGTTATGGGCTCTTAAATTATTGGTATGGAAAGTGCGTAGAGCGCACAACATCTGTCATCTTTGCCTTTCAGTTTCTCTATGTTATTTATGTCTTAGTGCGAGTAAACCGTGACACGCTTGGTTTGTAAGGAAAGTATTGACGATGCTGCCTCTAGCAGCGGGCGCCGAGGAGTCTCCGTGCTTTGTGATTGGAGCAGTCCTTTATTTGGTTATTAAAAAAAAAAATAGTTTGAAATAAAGATACGCATAAGAGTCAATTAAAAAAGTCCATATGTTTGTGTTTTGTGAATATTTTAACTGTAAGTAAGTAATAAGTCTTAGTAGATTCTGTGTATATCTAACTGGTCCGTGTCCTGGCTGTATGTACAGATAGTGCCATCCACGAAGACTTGCCCCACTCCGCGATTAATGTACTGTAAGCTGAACTTTAGTACGGAGCGGAGCGGAGTGGGGCGCTTCTTCGTAAATGGCACTATCTATACAGAGCGAAGAATGCAATTGTAGTAAATAATCCTATTATTCTCAAAAACCTTTGATTTTTGTTGCCGCAGAAAATCAATCTAGCACGATGTCCATAAACAATAATTAATTGCGCAAGTTTTGCCGCAAACGACATATACTGTAAAAACAGTAACTGCAAGTTTTTAAAGTTTTGGACGATGTTAGCAGTTAGTGTTTCTTTTCACGTAAATTAGTTTTAGTTTAATTTTCGCAACCGTTACGGAAATAATTGGAAACCATGCTTTTCATAATATGATGTTATTGCTTGGAAAGTTGATTTCTTTAAATGTTTCCTTGTACCATTACACAGTCGGTAATACCGTTCCCCAAATTCATTTACGGATACTGTCTTTACTTGCTACCTTAACTTGTGGTCTTGTGCATTTGCGTCTTCATTCAATGTTTAATAAAGCAAATAACACGAATAGCATGCTTAGAATGTCGCTGTAAATATTAGTTACATTTTATAAATTAAGTTAAATTTGTTTTATTATAATTTAAGACACGATGTGTTGCTGTTTTGTATAATCAAATCATTTATTAATTTGACTTGAAACTAACTCGCATCAGCTCACGTAATATTGCTCTTTGACTATGTATTTACTGATTGTTTTACCTTGTACATACATGAGATCAACTGGATAGGACAACACCCAATGATTTATTACAATATAATGAGATTATCTTGCCATTCGTCCTACAAATAAAACAACATCCTGCGTTGTTATGGTTACAATAAATCAATATATGAAGGAGCAATTTCTATGACTACCACTCGGTTTGTTGATCTCAGTCGGATTGAAATCGTATGCAAGAATGCAACAATGCAATGCATTCGATGCAAAGTTGTTGAATTTGCTGACAGAATTCGAATATTCAAAGGTCTCATGCGTCATTATTATGGACAAGTTTCCAAAGTAATTTTTTGTTTCGTATTTCTAGATGACATTTTAATTGTTTTTTTTTTTTTGGGGATGTATGAACTCGAAATCTTGATAGTATGATGAACTCTACCTCGGGGCCAAAGTACTCGGGTATTTTTTTATTATGGTCACTAGTTTCTGTTACGCAATTTCGTGATCCAATGACATTATTCAGCTTCTTCATGACTAAATAGATGAAAGACAAATGAAATAAAAGAAATAAATGAAGTAATAAAATGTGTGTATTGTGCGGAACAGTGACACATCAATGTTATTTTTGCCATGAGAAAATAAAAATAAATTATTGGTATGTGAAAATGTGTTATAATTTTTCTCCAGAAAGACATACCTACTCCCGGAATGCCGCAATATCGACAAAAATTCTCGCGCATTCTCGAGAATTCCTAGCAGCTCGAGTCTAGTTTGTACAAACTCAAACTCAAAGCATTTATTTCAAATAAACCAATTACAGGCACTTTTGAATTGTCAAGGGGGTCGGTCATTCAGAACGATGAAGCTAGTTGCCCATTCCAAAGCGTAATAGGTACCTATGGAGAAGAACGGGCAAGAAACTCCACGGATACTCTTTTAAATCACAATTTGGTTACAAAATATTGGTTACATCGTTCATGTTAAAGTTATAGATGTGAGAACGATGCAGAACGATAAAAGCGTCCGTAATAAAAAATAAAACAAAAACAATTCAAAAATCAAATTAAAATAAGCCATGGCAGCTAGAAGATGACCAGTCCCTACTGACAGCGCCCGTTCACGAACATGACGCATGAATTAGCACCATTCAGCTCAACCATTTTGAAGGGAGCTAAATGATCCAACACACACGCCACCATCAGCGAGATATTAGAGTGATCATGACATACTCTCAGCCGCAAGGGCACATTCAAGTCAATGAAAGACGTACCTTGTAAATGGTAGCTTTATAATAGGTACATAGTACTCACACGTATTATGGAATTATACAATGCTAAGGGATTTAATTTATACAATGCAAAGATAAGTAGTTTTTAAATCTTCAGTAGCTCCGTTAATCAATTGAAATAATGTAAAGTTAATTATGTTTTGAACCAATTTCATTCCGCGGCAATGTAAATTGAGCCAAACCCTTTCCAGACTGCTTTTTCAAACTGATATGCACATAAAAGCAAAAAAACAATAACAAAATAAAATAACAACAGTTGGTCCTATCTCTATCTTTTGACCTTTGTGTCTCGTGTGCTAAAAACGACACGAATGTCGATACATTTTTTTACGATTCAAAAGTTTTGAATCGACCGTTTTGTTTGACCAATTTTGAATTTTTTCAATCACTTCACAAAGCGTTCAAAGAAAAAAATCATTAAAAAAAGGGCAGTCAATTAATTTTATTTACCACGACGTTGCAGAATAGTGGGCCTATCCTGTGGTAATATTTTTACGCAGCTAGAAAACTTGTGCCAAATAAGAAAAAAAAAAAAATACTGCAAAGTTTTCGGTCTGACAATTTACTGAACTTTCGAGCCATTTTTATGGGAAAAAGTTACACTAGCAAAAGTTTACCATGTACTAGAAAAACTTGCACAACTCTTAGAGATTCTTTGGAGGTAAGAATCACTGGGATAATCTTATTAGTTTAAAAGTTTGAGAATTTAATTAACAAGGAGGTCGTATTAAAAAGAAATTAAGTTTCAGCTCAATTAACCATTTTGTTATTGATTATGATCCATTCCAACTGGTTCTTTTGTTTCCATCCCCTGCACATTCTAGCTAGGGCAAATAACATAACTAATGAGATACCAGAAAGTTAACCGGATTTTTTATATATTTTTATTTTAATCTAAACCACATTACAGTAGTGTTCAGATCAGTAGTGGTGTTAGGGTGGGGCGCGGTTGGGCGTCGCCCAGGGCGCCGTATATGATGGGGCGCCCAACGCAAGCCACCGGCCTTTTAATTCTCTATCTTATCTGTTATTTAACTCTTTTTTTTACCCGACTGCGGGATAGCAAACTCTTAACTTCTTCCTCTAACTTTTCTGTACAAGTCGACATAGTTTAGGTACTATTTTTATATGAATGGGCCAAAGAAAAGACCCAGCGGTGTGCTAAAAAATTTTGAGCTCGCTTTTGCACACCACCCCGTGTTCTCTAAAATCTGAATTCTCAAACATTTTTGCATAAAAGAAATCTTAAGTTTTCCGTGGCTGAGTGCTGAAATTTTTGAGCACGCTTCCCTCGCTTTAGCATCCTGCATTTCCTATTCCTCAAATTAAAACAAAAGCTACAATTTTCGCCCCTTTACTCTCCAAGAGTAGTGAGGGGCGCCACAGAAATCTCGCTCGGGGCACCGGTATTGCTAAAACCGGCACTGGTTCAGATAGGCAATCCGATGGGACTGATATTAAATCAAGAAAACTTAAAAAACAAAAAAATAATAAACAACAGTATTTTATTTTAATTGATCTCTTTTGTTAGTATATGTTTGGTTATGGGTGTTATTTACCTGAAATAAATGAATTTATTTATTATTATTTAAACTTACAATATTTTCCCAGTCATTAATACTTTCGAAGAATCTCTGTGACTTGGGCAAGTTTTTCTTAAACGTGGTCAACTTTCGCTAGTGTAACTTTTTCCCATAAAAATCGCTCGAAAACTCGAGTAAAATTTTTGCCAGATCGAAGCCTTTGCAGTAAACGTTTTTTCTTATTGGACATATGTTTTCTAGCTGTGTAAAAATATTACTACACGATAGGCCCAATCTTCTGCGACGTCGTGGTAAAAAAAAATGACTGCCCTGATAGTTCTGTTTAAGATTTTTTTCTTTGAAGACTGTGAAGTTACTGAAAAAAAAAAACAAAAATAGGTCATAACTTTTGAATCGTAAAAAATTGCATCGACATTCGTGTCGTTTTTAGCACACGAGACACAAAGGTCAAAAGATAGAGATAGGACCAACCTATTTTTAATTTGCTTTTATGTGCATATCAGTTTGAAAAAGCAGTTTGGAAAGGGTTTGACTCAATTTACATTGCCGCGGGACGAAATTGGTAACATATGTGTAGATGATTTTTGAAAATGATTAAAAACATTTTTTCTTTTAACTGTGTGATGTTTTAGAAAATTTGGTTAGAACAAAGGTTTCCTAAAATATTAGGTATTCAATGGAATAGCAATGAAGGCCATTCAATTTGAGAATTTGGAGAAAAGTGATATTAAGTGATGAATTTTGGGAAATTTTCAAAAATACATTAAAATGGTGTTTTCACGGATCCTATGAATTTTCACCTAGGCTTTATGGGGTGCTTAACTGTTGCAAATGGGTCACACCACCACGTCCTGGAAGGAATACGTCAAATTACAAGTTACCTGTAGATATTTGTAATCACGATCTCCAAAACGGTTCTAACGATTTCGATGAAAGTTGCAATAAGTAAAGGGGTTTACGGGGGTGAAAAATCGATCTAACTAGGTCTCATATCTGGGGAAATTCGTTTTCTCTATTTTCACACCCCCGGGAATGTGATACAGCGTTGGTATACCTGGACGATATGTTTATCTTTTTTCACCCGAGCTGAGCACGGACAACTAGGTACTAGTTTATAAACTGGATTAACACATAGGTACCTACTTTTAATCCCGGTAGTACGTTTCCGTGGGATATTATCCGACATCCACGCGGGCGAAACCGCGGGCAAAAGCTAGTCAAAAGTACTAACAATTTTCTATTCAATACAGTGGTTGTGAGTAAATAGAGTACCTGCAGTCTATACGAGTTTATAGTTAAAATTTTAAATTGAATTTTCTCTCGCAAGTACATTGTACCTACTTAGTGTAAACGCGTCCTGAATAATAAACCAAGGAGTGAGTGCAAGGAGTAATTTAATCAAGGTAACAGACGGCGCTTTTTTCTCTTGACACTTTTAATTTCGCGCTAATGGCATAACTTTGAACAATGCGATGGAACTTAATTTATCTTAAAACAGATTATCGTTCCGTCCGTTGTAGGATCAATCAGGGGAAAATGTTAACATATTTTTAGGGTTCCGTAGTCAAAAGGCAAAAACGGCAAACGGCAAAACGGCTGTCTATCCTATCAGTCCTTCCGGATGTTATCCAGCCATTTTACTCGGAGACTGCACTATATAGGCTCGTGCAGACCAGCGCGATATCGCGGGCGCTACAGGCAGTGCGGCCTTTGTAGCGCCCGCGATATCGCGTTGGTCTGCGCGAGCCTTATCGATGAAAATTGGAAGGTAGGTAGGTGTATTAAGTATGTGCACCGCTAGACAATGAAGTAGTGAGCTTACGGAAAAACTCCCGATACATGTAACCGAAAATTCAATGCACATAAGCGTGTTGGGTATCGTTGGATCCCTTACCCTCATCCCGACGTCATCTAATTTAAAAAAATATGATTGACGTGTAAAAGTGTTTGTACGAACCTACTTACAGAAAATCATTTATCATTATTGAAAAGATTATTCTGTGCTGTTTCTGAGTAACTTTTGATGTGTAACATCTTTCCTCTCGCTTTCCTGCAATCTACAAACCGTGGAATCTTGCAATCTGTGGGAGTGATATCGTGAAAAGGGACGGAATTGTGTAACAGGAAGCCGGGGAAGTGCGAGCTATTTGATTTGACCAACCCATTTTACGAGAGGTTGTAAACAGGATGATAATGATGAAGAATATTGTTTAGGTAAATCATTATGTACGTCAGCCAAGATGTCAGATGTTACACATCATATACGATTACTGTATGGTTCGCTCGTTTTTAGGGTTCCGTACCCAAAGGGTAAAATGGGACTCTATTACTAAGACTCCGCTGTCCGTCCGTCTGTCTGTCTGTCTGTCCGTCTGTCACCAGGCTGTATCTCATGAATCGTGATAATAGTTAGACAGTTAAAATTTTCACAGATAATGTATTTCTGTTGCCGCTATAACAACAAATACTATAAAACAGAATAAAATAAATATTTAATTTAATAAATATAAAAAAACACGTTTTTTGTATGGGAGCCCCATACAAAAAACGTGTTCTTTTTTGCTCGATTTTATCGATAATGGGTCCGACTTGCACTTGGCCGGTTTTTTTTTTATTTATGTCAACAGTTTTTGAGATAGGTATGGGATATTTTCGGTTACAACCGCAGTACTAACATCATAGATTTTTCGAGAAATGCCTACTATGAAATACAAACAAATTTTTGCGGTCGATAAAATTAATACAAAAAAAATAACCATCGTGGTCCGACACGCACTTGGCAGGATTTTATCTTGTGCTACTAAATCGGATTACCTCTTTAGAGTTATATGGAATCTCCATTGCCATGAAACTAAGACCGCAAAATACCAAATATTCTTTGCAGAGATTAGAGATTTAAAAACAGTAAGATACTTATCACACAGTGATATGCGAAGTACAGCCATGGGCCAGTAAATCTCATTCCAAACGATATGGGCCAGATATACAGACCACACTTATCATAATATATCAAAAGTCTGCTTTAAATTATACTCATTCTAGCTGACCCGTCAGACGTTTTCCTGTCTAAACAATAAAATCATAAAAAAGTGGTGTCACTCCAGGATTGCCGACAGAAGTGAAAACTTGAACAAGATCGCCTTAGTGGAAGAAAAATACTTATATAGAACATTGCTCCGTAACCTTATAAAGCACAACAGCGTTTTCAAAAAAAAAAAAACCTCCGAAACGTTTAAGGTAAAAATGCTTGCATAGAACATAACATAATATAAATAAAGAGCATAATCGCGTTTACCAAAATGAGGTCGTCATGGTGTCCCGAAATCAATGGTTTAGTCCCATATCAACAATGCCCAACGCCCCTAAAGAAGTTTTCACTTCAAAAAACCCCATAGAAAAAGGACTTTAAATTATTCCCCAAATTGAACATTTTCCGAGATTCTTTGATTCTTTTCTAATCTTTCTTTCCATTAAAACCGAATTCGGACTATTACGAACTTTTTAAACCAAAAAAAAAATAGCCAGATTGGTTCAGCCATTCTCAAGTGCGCTTACCAACGAACAGCATTTCATTTTTATTATTTATTACATAGAAGATAGATTATAAAATAAAAACACTCCGTACTTAATTAAATAAAGTTTCAGCAGTTTATACAAATTAACACGCCGCTGTAAAAGGATTTGCAGATAAATGTGAATGCACACTTATCCGAGCCGAACGCGTAGAACGAATCGAAGTCAACGAGAACGTTAGGAATGGTCTTCCAGATTAGGACGATTCGACGTAAGCGAAGTTTCATAGAATTTCATCTGAAGAATATTCTAAAATTTGTTTCATTCCGTTCGTTCGACGCGTTCGGCTCGGATAAGTGTGCATTCACTTTAAAGCGTAGGTAGGTAGATAATGGTTAATGGGCCGAGAGATTAAAATATTTATTAGTAGGCAATCCTTTACATTCATTATGCGGAAAGTGTTTATTAGGGTCCTCTAAAATAAACATAAAGAGCGGTTCAAAATAAAAGTATTAGGTATATTGGACTGTACCACCTACTTACCTAGGTGCACACGTTCAGTGCCGGGAGCCCTCCTGGAGGGTTCACCTAGTCGCATATGAGATGCCGGGAGCCCTCGCGGAGGGCTCATTTTAAATGAAGGTTTTTCTCAGCGAATACAGCATTATAAACTATGAAAATAAAATCTGATGTATATTTTAACAAGATTTATTAGTACATGCGTTGGTTTTAAAATCCAAGCAATTTTTTTTTTTAGTTTTTGTTCGTTACGAATATTAACAGAAAAATTAAAAGGTTGGAAACTACGTATAGCGTCAAGACCCATTTTACTAAAACACAATTTTACTTCGTTTAAGTGTTTTAAAACACGGTTTTAAACCTAATTCCGTTGACCGTCCGCGATGGTTAACTTTAGCGCAAACGTAGATAATGCCAGTAACCCTCCCGGAGGGTTCACTTCCAATATGTATGGCGGCATGGCGTATGAGTTCTATGAAAACTGAGTGGAGTCGAAAGTGTTAAGGGTTCTCGTTATTGGGTGCGAAAGTTAGATGACTGAGCTCTATGTCAAACAGGTACGGAAGTCGCATCTATTTCTGGAAACCGAAATCAACAAGACTAGTCTAGGACACATGACAACATAAACCGATGACATAATCGGGCTCACCGAGGGTCACAAATTCGAGATATTTAACTATCCATCACTCATCATCCCAATCTTCGCAAACGATCGAGCGCCGCGAGCCACTGCTGCTGTCATTTTACCACGTTGTAGAATAAACTACGATAACATGGCGCGTCCCTCCAAATTACTGTTTCAATGTGTGTAGTCGCATCCTTACGAAAGAGTTTTTTTTTTTTTGTTTGACGGCCGTCTCATTACGCACACATGCGTTGTGAGTTTTGGAGGGGCGCGCCACTGATGATATAATACTACGCGCCATGTTATCATCGTAGTTTATCTCTACCTCAAACTGGTTGGTCTAGTAGTCGCAAGCGCTACTGCTGAGCATGACGTCCTGGGTTCGATTCCCAGGTCGGGCAAATGTTATTGGGTTTTTCCATTTGGAAATTCTCAGTAGCAGCCTGAAGTCTGGATTAGTGCTTGGTTGATGGCAATAGGCTCGCCCCTATTATTTGAGACTTTAACAGAACTGGCGAAATGTGGGTGTTGTACTACAGGTACCTACTGCCTAACCCTTCTGGGAATACAAGCGAGATGTTTGGATCCACAAAAGATTTTTTGCTATAATATTCGTGACAGTGTGACAAGTCCAGTATCACTAACATACAGGTGCATCGTGAACGTGTTTGACGTGATGCATGGCAAGCGCAGCGCGGCTCGACGGCTCGACGGCCCGCCTGTCGGAGTCACGTTGCATCGTCATCAATGCGACTTCACACGGTACACCGAGCCACCGACGGCAATTGATTGATGGAGCGGGACCGGCCGCGCTGTGTCCGCTCCAGACCTATTAATCCTGTCGTAAACTGTTAGAGATTTTCTAACATATTGACACATTGTAGACAAATGTTTGCTCGGTGTGAAAGAGAATATGGACTGTTTACAGGTGTGATGGACAGGGCATTTTTTACTGTTATTCGCAGTTAGTTGGAGGGTGTGTGTACACAGTGGCGGTATCTTCATAGAAACCGAAAAGCCCGGCTTGCCGTAATAAAATCATAATTCACAAGAACAAACCTATAAGCCTACCAATCAAAAAAAAAATTAAAAAAAAAAAAACAGTCAATGAACTCGAACTCAATCATGCATGTCATAGGAATAATCAAATTTCGAAACCTCTGCTTTTTCTGCCGCGCGCACTGGGCTAGGTTGCCAGATCTACGCACTCATTGAACTCAATCATTCATTTAGTAATCATAGAAATAAAATTTAAGTTCCGCGCGCTTTGTTGCCAAACCTACGCGCCAATACAATGCATTTAATTGCGCCTTCTCGCTCACACTCGTGGGGTTCTTATCTGGCTTGCCTCACCTTTCTTTGTCTCGCAGTTTTCGCTTACAAATTGCTATAGAAACGTTTACATTTGTTGATATATTTGTAAGTACATATACGCAGATTTCTATGAAATGAAAAGCCCGGCTTTTGAGCGCACATGCGCACAGAGTACTTTTTATTTTGAGAGGCATTAAGTTCGCGCAAACGACGCAAATGCACTATCCCACAGAACACTAATATCCGCTTTGTTGACCCGCGTAAAGTGAGTTGCAAGTCCGTGCGACGCGACGACGAATTTGTTATTGTATATGTTTTGAAATTAATATTTTGAGACTAATATTTTATTTTCCACCTGCTGAAGTAATGAATTAGTTTTATTGTTTAAAATGATGTGATAGTTATTGCGGCGATGTCATTCCGCGCTTTTTTGTGATTATCGTGTTATTTTTATCATCAAATTCGGAGACTGTGTTCGTAAAGGTATTTTGAGTTTAGGCATATTGAGTTTTCTGACATAGGTAAGTAACTCTTTACTTCACCGTAACCAACATCAAATTACTGTAACTATTTCTCGGAAATAAAAAACAGTATTTTTGTTAGTCGAAGAATATAGGTATTGAAATACTCGTAGGCATTCGATTGTCTATTATACAAATTTATGTAGGTGAATAGCTGGTGCCATGAAAGCACATGACTAGGGTTGTTTTAGTAAACCACTGAAAAATAAACCATCTTATGTATTACATCTTGAGATCATAAAACACAATAATGTTCGTATCGAAGAGATTCTTCATAGGTGTTTTGAAATAAAGATTAGAGTTGGCTATTGTCATTAAAATAAATTATAAAAAAACATTTAAGTAGGTAATATCTCATTTTAACATTTTCAATCGACATAAAATTTTAAACTCGTAAAATTATGCGTACGGCAGTAGAACAACAAATCGATAATGTGGGATCCATCTAGTGGCTTCTGATTGAAAAATTTTGCATTTGACAAGCGAATATGAATTATGGTAAAAAGGTTCGGCTAAGCGGTGTGATTACGCGCATTCATTAATGTAGATGGCGCTTATGACAATTACATACTAATGCCAGACCTCTTCGAATTTTAAAGGTTTTCAAACCAAAATTATAATAATGTTGTACCATGAACAACATATGAAAATCAGTCAATCCTTCACTTGGCTGTTTTTTTTTTTATCGTAAAAAATCTGGCGGCTTGCCCTAATTTTGACCCCTAGGCACGCCACTGTGTGTACATGACTTGTGAACCTTTGCGAAGTAAGCTAGCGGTAGTAACCAAAGGATCCGTCGATGACAGTATGGAATGCACAAGTGGCTGTCGTGCGAATTTTGAAAGAAGTGGTCTAAACTTCAGACGAGTTAGACACTCAGCACCACCAGTTGTTCCTTAATAAAGGCAATGTGAAACAAAGTAATAAATCACAACTTCACATTGACTGAACTGAAAATCTGAACAGCTAACAATAACGTTTCCCATTATCACTTTAGCTTGAAGCGAACCGTGTCAATAATAGTGGACACAACTACATATAGGTAGGTACTTACATTGACTAGGTATAGGTACTTACAATGAGTGTCTCGGTCGTGTAGACACCGCCATTTCATCCACAAGACATACAGACCCTCTCAGTATATATTTGAGGTTTACGGGTTTACTATTCCTTTTATAAAACCCGCACGAGCTCGAGGAGCTCGTGGCTAAGTGAAAATAGCCGCACGGGTCGACCCATCAGATTAAGCTAGTATTGCCGAAATTGGTCTGTGAATGGGTGACCATCTTTACATATCGAGACTCCTCCGTGTCTCGGAAAGCACGTTAAGCCGTTGATCCCGGCTGTCATTCGTGGCTCTTTGACAGTCGTCACGGGTCGCCTGAAGCCCGAAAGTCAGACAACCAGTCTTACCAAGGGGTATCGTATTGCGCAGTTACTGGGTAGTATATGTCAGATAGGCAGTCGCTCCATGTAAAACACCGATATTCAGCTGCATCCGGTTAGACTGGAAGCCGACCCCAACATAGTTGGGATAAGGCTATATAGATTGATTTTTATATTCTGGTGACTAATTTTGAGGGGTTCTTCCCTTCTCTCGTATCAGTATACATTATTTTATAGTTCTTACGAGAAGCTAATATTCTATCTATCTATCCAATCATGGTCAAAATATTTGCCAGACAGCAAGTTGGTTGTGGTGGTTATGGGACTGACCGCCCACTTCCCCAGGGTTCGCAGACAGCACGACTAGGTATATTCAATCAGTCAAGCAAGGTGGACAATTTCCCTTTTGACTGTTTTAATTGCTGGTAGTAGGCTACCGTAAAGAAGAGAAACTGGAAAGAAGTATGCTCAATATTAAACTAAGAAATAAAATAAAACTTGAAACAATCTGGAAGCAAACTAGAGTTACGGATGTGACATATTGTGTCAAGAAACTAAAGTGGAGGTGGACAGGCCACATGATGAGGAACATAAAGGACAAGTGGGCTAAGGATGTCACAAAATGGTGTCCAAGACAACACAAAAGGAAGAGAGGGAGTCAGCGTCGAAGATGGGAAGATTACATAAAAAGAATCGCAGGCGCCACATGGAGAAGGAAGACACGAGACCGCACTTTATGGCAAGGTTTAGACGAGGCCTATGCTGAGTAGCAAGACAATCTTCGCAAAATTAGTGTCTAATGCTGAGTAGCAAGACAATCTTCGCAAAATTAGTGTCTATAATATTTTATTTTAGTATATAAAAAATATGTGTTTTATAAGATTGTTTAACAAAGGCTTATTATATTATAATTATTATAGTAAGCGACCCATTTTTAGCAGAAGTAATTAGCATGATGTTAATTATGACAGTTGCTATGTTGACAAAAAGAATAAGTTTAAGGAATACATCGTTTTTTTGTGCCTGAATTTGTTGACTCAAATTTCTGGACAGAGTAATTTTTCTTAAGGAAAAGCGTAAAACGTTTCTGCCTAAAAAAATAGAAGACAAAGGTAACAATTTTAAGTACCTACTTAGCATTTAATTAAAAATAATTGGTAGACATTTTTTTATGTATACCTAACTAGATCTAGATCAGAAAAGCTAATTTTAAGAAGAATACAGATACCTACCTAACTACATACATAGCAGGTTCAAAATTCATACTTAAATACATATTTTCGATTATGTAGGTAGGTATACATAGGTATCTGTGGGACAATTGCCAATTAATAAAAGAATGAATTACAATTATGTAAGTAAATTGTAGGTCGTTATAACAACAGAACTAATAAATCAAAGTCAATGTTAAATTGAATAAAGTATGCGACAGGCACGCCACAGGTTATGAAAGACTGAACGTGGTCTGGTTCTCGTTTCAATTTGTTACCTTGACATCTAAAACTTGATTACCAAAATATCCAGATGTATTGTGCTGCCTTTATTTAATTACTTTTTTTCAAACATGCTTGAAATTCGAGCATTATTTTGACAACCTTCTTCGAGAATCGAAAATGCTGTACTGGTCAAATACAAGCGAGTAGGCGGCCGGCAATGTTACCGCGAAAATCCATATCTGTCCTGTTTAGCGTTTAATTTTTTACGAACTTTTTACTTCGGCACATGGCAACCAAGGAGGAAACATAAAAAGATTTTATTTAAACTTCGATGTGGCTTGCAAATAGAGTAGGATAGAAGCAGAAAATGAACATACTGGCGCGTAAAAAATTATCGTTGTTCGTCATTGATTCTTATTATGAGCTTTCACTTTTTACAGCATAATTGCAATTGATTGTTTCGGGGACGGGGTTACGTTTCTCGAATAGCTGGGCTGGATTCAGGAATGCTAGTGACCTACATACTATGTAACCTATGTTTACTTATTAGGGTTCCGTAACTCAAAAGGCAAAAACGGAACCTTTATAGGATCACTCGTGTCTGTCTGGACCAATTAAGTTGATATTTGGTATACATATGTATTTCTGTGACCCAAAAAAGTACCAGAGTGGGGAAAAAATAGCATAAATCTTGCTCTAGGCGAAAAAGTAATTTCTTTTTAAATTTTGTCTGTAACCAACGAGCCTGCAAAAACGAAAAAGTCTTTATTCTTATGTAAAACCAGCTTTTTCCCACGGCTTCGCTCGCGTGGAAGTCGGAAATGATCTCATGGAAACGTACTACCGCATACCACCGAACAAATTGTATAACCGAACAAATTGTATATTTTTGTTTTAATAAAATAAACTATTTAATATTGTATTGGATTATTTTATTTTCTCGCAATCTTAGTGAAAAGTAGAGTGTAAAATACGGCGCTAAAAACCCATTATAACGCGTTTTTTTTTATTACCTCACTAAAGATCGGGAGTAAAACTGCCTCGATAGAATGGGTTATTGTAGCCCCTAGTATAAAAATCTACTATTATTAAGTCTAACTTTTAAAAGCTTCTTTCACTTTCACTGGGAAAATAAAAATTATTATTTATTATATTTAAAAAAAAAAAACGGAAATAAAGTTTCGGTGCGTTTCGAAATATAATATTAGTATGTATGTAGCTAGGTACAACAGTAGGTAGGTATTTATTGATGTGTCTCTAAAGAAGGAGATTTTGTCCGCATTCTTTGGCTGTACGAGTGAGTTGTCGTCGTCACCCTTTGGTGCGTGATACCCGGGGCGGACCGCCCCCTCCGCTCCCCTTTTACGCCGCCACTGACTGTAAAGTGCCTTCTTAACGGTCGCCAACCGTGTCCCAACAGAGGTGACCTTGGTAGTTGGTGGTTTACGACCAAATTTCAAACAGCTCTACCTGTCGCCAACCAAGGTCATCTCTGTCGGGGTCGCGGTTGGCAGCCGTGTAGCAGGCCCTTAGCTGTACTTTAGTTCGGAGCAGAGCGGAGTGGGGCACGTCTTCGTGGATTATCTATAGTCGTACTTAGTTGTTGTTATTATAATTTGGCACTAAATATCGGACTAGTCTGCAGAGTTAGTGAGTAGTTTTAGTAGAAATTCAATTATTTAAGAAGCTACTTATTTAAAGCGATGCACGTTGCTTTACCCGAGCAAAGTAGGTAGGTAACGTGCATTAGTTTAATCTACAAAGTCAAATAATTTATTTTAATTAGGCACATAAAAGGCACTATTGAACGGCAAAATTTACAAAAAAAAAACTTTTTCACGAAAAATACAACCGACTTCCAAACTACAAAGTGAAAAATAACTTTAATTTCGGAAGTCGGTGTCTTTGGATCAGTATTTTAGTTTTTTGCCACCGACTTCCGAAATTAAAGTTATTTCTCACTTTGTAATTTGGAAGTCGGTATTTTTTGTAAAAAAGATATTTTTTTCACTTTTTTGTGGCATGGTTTGTAATTTATCTAAGTTATAATAACCAAATGTCAACTACTCATCACCGTTTACAAAATATTGCTTTTTCCGATGCAGGGACTTTAATTTTTGAGGAGTTTTCCAGGTACTTCACTATCAGCTGCACTGCACCATATGAATTGTGACGAGCATCAATTGCTTACCAACCATATTAAACTAATCGAATCGCAAGTTCGCAACCCGTGAAATACATATTATTGAGTAGTTCCGGTGGCCATCTGTGTCCTTCATCATCAGTTCCACTTTACCAAATGGTGCTTTCCGAGAGCAAATACACGAGTTACTATAAAAAATACCCAAATCGCTATAGGTCTGCCTACAATATTTGAAGAGTACCCTCGATTTGAGATCCCATCATCAGATCGTGACCAAATGACAATGGGACCAACTAGAAATAATACCCTTTAAAAAAAAAGAAGTTTTCAAATCGGTCCAGCCGTCTTCGAGTAATCGGGGAATATAGGTACATAAAAAAAAAAACATTTCGATGAACTGAGAATTTCCTCCTTTTTTTGAAGTCGGTTAAAAAATAGAATTGATTTTTAACTGAAAAATGGTTACAGTACTTTATCTGAATAATGGTTGATCTATTTTATCTTTTTTTTCTAGTATTAAAATTATGTCTATCACTTATTTTATTAAAAAGATGTAGATTTTTTATTTTTCTTACATTATGGAAATAAAAATGAAATGCTGTAGGTAACAAAAAAATAAAATTGCCAAATCGGTCAAGCCGTCTCAAATGATGCGCTTCCCAACGAAGGGAAGCGTATCACTTTTGTTTTGAATGTCTGTAATGTCCGAATTAGGTTTATATGGGAAGAAAAAAATGAAAACTTTCCCGGAAAAGTTTTAAATTCGGAAAAACTAACTGTTCTTTTTCTTTGGGATTTTTGTATGAACTCTACCTATGAAGACCATATAACTCACGACTCAAACTATAGATAATTTATTGATATTTGAAAAGGACAACGTCTGTCGGATCAGCTAGCTTTAAATAAAAGACAAATAGATTGATTTATAGTAGACAAGAGTTGGTAATTCTGCAATTTGCACTGCAACTAGGTACCGGTAGATGTTTTGCTTTTTATTAGTTTTTATAAAATAAACAACGTGATGGTTTAAATTGTCTCTGAAATGCTGATCTCTCCAGGAAAACGTAAATAGTCCCTCAGTTTTCCGACCACGTCATCCGTTTTCCTCACTTGCTGTTAGGTTAGATTTCCTTTTTTTCCGCAGTTTTAGGATTTTTACCCGAGTGCCCCAGAAGGAGGGTAATGTTTTTTGAGAGTATGGTGCTCTAGGTTTCATTCATTATGGAAGTTTTGAAGCTTTCTAAGCTCCTCACCAAGAAACAAAATTCCATTGCGATTTGAATACAAATAAAAATTACCATCTATTGCAATACACTTAAATTGGAATAAACCAAATTGAATTGAATAAATAATTTCTCACTTTTTTCACAAACATAGTACATTTTCCACGTTCTTATTTTGTTTAATAAAATAACAGCACTTATCTACCATTCAAAACGAATTTAAATGAGGTGTTAAGGGGGGCACTCAAAAGATTCAACAAAGAAATTTATGAGGCTTGTGTAAAAGTGTTGTTAAATCATATATAATTAACGAATTAATTAAAAATCTGCCTATAAAGGAGGTAAATTATGTGAAATAGAAGACAATTCGATTTGGATAAAGTGTCTTATTCCGTATCGAGTAACATCTACAAATAGTTTCAGTAAATCGTCTTCATTGGGGAATCAGAAATGTGGGCGGCATTGTCACATTTGTGATGATTATGTAGGTGTACCTACTTAAGGCGACGATAACCGACTTTTAATGATTTTATACTGAAGATGACGTCTAAAAGAGTAGTGTTAATGATTTGGAAAAAATATATGTTAAATAAGAGCATTTTCTTAATATTTTAATATAAGCACATTTTGGATTATGTTTATATTACATAGTGAAATTAATTTTTAAAAATAGGTCTAACGCGGATAAAAAACGGAGAATCGCGCAAAATCTATCAAGCGTATTTTTCTGAAACCTTCACCATTTTAAAGATAATGTAATTATTGATCTTTTAGTATACGAATATTATTAAAATACCTTTTGTTTTATGTATAATAAATTAATAATGTGTTTAATTTGGGACAGCGCTCCTTGATGGGCGAGTCCCACACGGCTAGACGACGCGTTGCGTGAGCTCAGTACAGAACACGGAAGCTAACCACTCAAGGTCACTGTCATATATCTGCGTCTTAAGTATATCTTGTATGCGAACGAGAATTCTTGGCATTTCCAATTTCTCCCTCCCATGACATTCCTACTGACTAATTAGAGCTGGCGGTGACACCGGCAGATCTACTTAGTAAATACCTATTTCATGTTTTGAAGGTATAGGTACCTACGTAGTTTTCTGGCCTGGGCCTACCACCTCCTCTTATGGAGGCACTTCACATCTCTATTGTTGTTCGCGTATTGGTCTTAGTTACTCAAATACGACGATGTGAAGTTACTCATTCGCCTATATTTGCCTATTTTCGAAGGACATATCAAAGGATTGCGAATATACCGAATAAGTTCGTTTACCGTCCACACATGGCCTCCTCAGTAGAGTGCGGTGTTTTATTTACGCATAATATGTATTTGGTAATTAACACAGAGGAAATAATAAGTCGCTGCTGCCGTCAACACGTCCATCTTTGCGTTCAGATTAGTAAAAGTATGGTAAAAATATTGTTGAATGTTCAGCATATTCGCTGTTCATGACGTTGTGAGGACGGTGTGTTCAAGTTATTCGGATTAACATACATACATAACATTACGCCTTGTTTCCCCGAAGGGTTGGGCAAAGATGTCCCTGTAGCAGGTTCACCCACATTTCGCCAGTTATGTTTTAAGTCCCATGTAATAGGGGGCGAGCCTATTGCCATCAACCGGGCTCAAATCCAGACTCCAGGCTACTACTGAGAAATTTCAGATAGAAAAACCCAATAACACTTTGCTCGACCCGGGAATCGAACCCACGACCTCATACTCAGCAATAGCGCTGGCGACCACTAGACCAACGAGGCAGTTATTCGGATTTCTTCACTATAAAGCCGAATAAAATACAGTAAAAAACGCGAATACCTAATAGCGATGTGAAGTGTAATAGCGATGTGATTACAGCAGTATTATAATTTCCTCTTTTTTATTTTTTTCTTTTGTCTTTATTTTTTTTAATATGTTGTGTGTGTGCCTTTTAGTTTGTGCTAAATAAATGTATTTTATTTTTTTTATTTTCCACTTCAGTGTGGGAAAGAGATGAAGTTATTTGTGACGTATAGAGTCATCTCTTTCCGACACTTAAATAAGGTTAAAATGTGCTATAGGAGTCGGTGGTAGACCCCTAATTACATTACACTGATTGAAGAAAACCAGGGTTGGCCTTAAATGCACCTCTTAATGGAAATAACTCAATGCCGAGAAACTTCCAAAGCGGGAGTTGTTTACCTACCCGTTCCTTTTACACTAATGGACTTATTAGTATGCCGGTTTCATTTTCTTCACTAAGTTTGGTAATTTAGTTGTTTTTCAGGGCAGGTGCAAAGACTCACTTAGATACTATTATGGCATGGAAATTTTAGATTTCTTTATATTCGATCAGTACAGCACTTCTATGCATTTTGTTAAAAAGGTTATTATTTAGTTTCTGGGTCTAATTTATCTAAGTTTATAACAGCTAAGACGTTTACGAGCATTGTTTGAAATATATGTACGGAGAGACTAGAGGAGGCCTGTCCCAGCAGTGGGAACGTTATAAGATGATTATGAGGTGCATTTAAATAAATAAAACCATCGAGAAGTAAAAAAAAAAATCCTACGAGTACGAGGTGTGGGAACGATTCCGCTGCCAAAAAAAAGTTTTTTGATTTTTATCTGTCTGTGTGTCCGGTTTCACGCTATAATTACTTCAAAAATTCCGTTTTGCGCGAATATTGCTTAAATGATTTTAATCGTCATGAATTACAATTATGTTCTTTCGTATAGCCTTAAAAAGAAAACATATTGTTTAACGGACTAACAATACAGTGAAACAACTAGTGATCTAGTAAACACTTAACGAATAACACGGAATGCTGTAAGTACCACAATGTCTTGGACAAGGGAGTCTAATCCAAGAGCCGGTTCGCTCGCAGTAATTGCGCCAACGAGTTCGAAGCAATCCCGCGGTAATTCGATTGTGTGCCGAGCTTCCTTCGTCTCAGGGTTGTCGCTCCAAAAATCGAGGGACCCATAATAGATGTAGGTAGCTATTATCCAATTTTCATTAACAGTCTTATTATAAATGTGGCTATTTTCAAAATATCTTGTGTTTATAGAAGGAAAACATGGTCTAGAGTTAAAATTTCGAAACGCGGTACATCTTAAATGAAGCGCAAATCGCTATCAAAGGAATATTTTTGTTAATTGAATTATTCTCTCAAGCGTTAATAACGTCTGCTGTTTCATCAAAAAACAATGAGCTCAATGTAGACACAGCAGGGAAACACTGGAGTTTTTTTTTAATTATTAAAAAAAAAACATTTTATACGTTAACACTAGGAATTTCTCCTGTATTGTAGGTGCGTTTACAAACATTTAAACTCACATACATAAACAGCCAGACCCCGAACAAGTACTTTATGTCATACAAATATTTGTTCCGTTAAAACAATAACAGGACGAAGCTCTACAAAAACTCCCATAAAAGCATTTTCACTGAACGAACTTGTCCAGCATTTTAAACAATAATATCCTGTAACTGGAACTCCAAGTTCAATGACCGGGTCCTGTCAAAACAAAGAAGAAAATCGAATGAACGAATGAAACGGTTCTATTACTTATCACGTGGGTTTGAAAAACCGTTTTCTATATTCGAGTCACGTGCGAGGCAATCGCTCACTATCTCTGGTAGATTTGCCTGTAACTTGTAGATTGCACGGGTTTTCTATTGTATAAATAGATTTATTGATTAGTTTAGGACTTAACTCTGTAGGGGTTCATGGAAGTTTGGAAGCATTTAGGTAATCTGGCGACTAACTTCAGCGTCAGTTTAATCATATTGAGTCGTTCGCTGGCATAGAAAGAAATGAAACAATATGTAAAATATTGTATCACAATGGCATTGTATTATTTAAGTGCTATTGTTATCCAGGTGGTGTTTGATTTAGAAAATTCTATCAAAATATAATAACTTATTTAACTAACTACTTCTCGTAGGTACTTACTTAAACATGCTTGGTACTTAGATGCGATGACAAGAAATCAAAAATAGTAAGGTAAAGGTTACGGTTACATGTTTCACACTTTCTCTGCTTTTTCGAAAAAAAAAAAAACGATATATTATTGCATAAAGTGTTACTTTCATGGTTTTCCGCAAAGTAACGCCTGATTTCGTAACAAAGTATAGTATAAGACATTTTGGATGTATATTCAAGTGTTTAAAATAATCAGTTTTCACCGGCCTCCTCTCTGCGAGAGGGACTGGGCCCTAATCCATCACGCGGGCCCAGTGCTGGTTGCTGGATGTGTCACGTCTTTGAAATGAAATGAAATGAATAGAAATGAAATTGTTTATTCTGTAAATAGGACATCGGAATCACTTTTACACGTCATATTAAAAAAAATAAGCTAGTTGAGTTCGGCGTTTCCTATCTGACTACTCTGAGAAGAAAGGCCGAAACAAACTCAGTTCTTTGGTTCTTGTACAAGTCGGTTTTCTCCCGATGTTATTCAAGTGTTAAAATACCTACTGTGAAGAGAACAGTTATAAACATTTTAGTTTTTTTGGCATATGTTTACCAGAACAGCTTAGTGTACTGACGAGATAAAAGATTTTTTTTGCAATATACGTCATGAACACACACGTAACGAACATAAAGATAAAATATTACTGCTTGGTGGGAAGTGTTAGAATTGTTCACTCAATATTGACTCAGAATGCAAGAGAATGGCATGCGAAAACATGGAGAATGAGTAAAAGCAATGTTTGATAAATATAAGGTTATTACTAAGTTATCAGTGATATCTATACTATAAGGCAAATTAAGGAGTTCTTAGGTGTGATGTAGCTTAGCGGTGGAGCCACGAGAGCCCGATCTTAGCACATTAGGCAGCCTTATTGAAAGTTTCATCCCATACCTATTTTTTTTTTCATCTCCAGTCTTCCAGTTAACAATTGAATTTATGTACCAAAATGGCTGAAATATAAAAACTAACGTGTCCTTGGTCAAACTAAACAAAAACTCCGGAGTTTAGTTCACCAAATTACAAAATGGCGGAGCTACATGCACTCAGGACGCAGTTCATCTACACGTACACAACATTTAATAAGGAAACGGGAATGTAGAAAGTTCTCTCTGTGTTCGCTGATGCAATGTAGACAAAGGCTGCAGAAATACTTTACTATTTATACATCATTGTTCACGCTACTCGAATAGCCTTTTTTTTGTGTGGGAAATTATCAAATAGCTTCTCAGACTCTTACTGACTAAAACCCACCCGTGTTCCTTAAAGGCTCCTACAAACAGGCGCGACACGCGACGCGACACAAAGACACCGCTGTCTTTGTGTCGCGCCTGTTTGTAGAAGCCTTAATTCGTTGCCATATTGCCGGGGGCCACGATATCCTTCTTCGCAACCCCGGCAGTTCTCGAATAGCCTGGAAAACGTAGTCGTTGCCTTGTTAAATAATTCCTTCTTTATTCTTTTTTCATAAATACGATAGCTCTTGTTCACTGGATACCAACAAGCATGCTATCCTATTTTTTCAAACGTTGCCCCACATTAGGAATTTCTCCTGAATTGTCGGTACTGAATTGTCTTGAATTATTCAGCAAGCTGAGTAATCATATAACAGAAAATATAACTGCTATTGATAAATGATTAAATATATAATTTTGGACTTTAAAAAAAAAAATAATTATAAAAAAAAGTAGTTTTAAAATTAGATGAGGGCGGTGTTTGCCATGCGACTACTCTTAGAAGAAACACCGAGACAGACTCAGAGGTCACAGTCTCTTTTAAAGTTCAGACATAGACTGGATTGGAACATTTTGGTAGATTTACATCCACATAATCTTGGTCTGGCCTTTTGACGACCATGTGGATTAGTGTCTGAGGTGTTCTTTTGAGGAAAGAACCACACAGATTTGAGTAGACCTAACCAGTCAGTGTACGCGTGTAGCTCAACTCAGAATTTAAGGAGCTCAACCCCTCGACGATCAATAAGAAAGGACATTTGGGTAGGCCGCATAAAGTACCTAATTCTAAGAACTTATTGTAGGTTTTTAATATTACTAAATTTCTAGAAGGAATTTTAAGAATTAATTAATATTAAAAACCTCCTAATAGTCCTGGGGGTCACGGCCTCCCCCTGAGACCGCGCCTGTTTATAAAACAAACTGTAACAATAATTGCTTATTCTCTTAGACTCTATTACTTCATGAATAATAAATGCTGATTTATGCTAGCACAATGTACATTAAACTCTAATCTGCCGAATTATAGTTATTTACTCTAAATCTTCCATTATTCAGAGTAAAGTCCTTTAGAATAATATTTTGCAATCAAGATTCCTTTTGATCGTAGTAATACCTATACAGTAATTAGCGTCGTATAAAAACAAATTGGTTCATATTTAAGTTATAAATTACGTACAGTCTCTGCGGTTGGAAACAAGACTATTTAGGCGTCTCATTAAGCAATTTTTATATTTTGGACGTCCAATTATAATTAATTAATTAATTAATTATTTTGATTTTTTGCTTCTGCCTAGTCTTTTCCCAACTATGTTGGGTTCGGCTTCCAGTCTAACTGGATGCCGCTGAATACCAATTTTTTACATGGAACGACTGCCTATCTGACCTCTACAACCAAGTAATTGGGTAATACGATACACTTTGGTAAGACTGCTTGTCACACTTTCGGGCTTCTGACAACCCGTAATGACTGTCAAAGATCCACGAATGACAGCCGGGACTAATTTATTTATTTATTTAGATAAGCCAACAATTGTTTACAATACATTTAAAATAAATTCCTTAATAGTACGTTTATAAGTGCAACAATTACTTACAGGCTAACACAACATGTTTCATTAAAGGTTTGTGTAAAACAGCCCGATATCGCGGGCGCTACAAGGGTCGCGCTGCAGGCTGCGTGATATCGAAAGAAAAGGAAGAAAATAAATTTATTTGACCCAGGTTAAGGCACACAAATAAAAAACAAAAAACACAGAAACCTTAAAACAGTATTGTGTGCCTCACGGCTGCGACAAATAGGTCCAGTTCAGCATAAATGCCAGACAACTACTGCCTGACGCTGGTTTTCAACTGAACCTTATGTTACGAGTACGTACAAGTACGGATGTAAATCAGTTTTATAGTGTGTGTAAAGATTCAAATAAAATAAAATAAAAAATATTAATAGACGAGAGCAGCAATTAATAATAAAATCAACATGGTACACTATATTTAAAAAATTATTAAAGATTTATACAGAGGTGTTTAATAAAATAATTAAAATGGTATGGTATATATATATAATAATGGTATATACATATAATATATATCGCGGGCGCGACAGGTAGCGCCCGCGATATCGCGCCAGTTTGCACGAGCCTTTATGGTTTTACATAATAAAGTCTTTTGCAAAAAAAACGGGCACCTAAGGAAATTTACGTTCTAAGGTCGATTTGAGTTAATTAAATGAAATTTATTTCTTTGACGTAGTCTATGTATACTTATAATCGTGTAAATTAATGCGCGTGAAGTGAATTGGGGCAATAAAAAAAAAAAAAACGATAGATTCTTTAAAACCGATGTACATGCCCAAATAATAAGAAGTGGTCGGTAATAAAGACAAGATTTTTTTTTACTTTTTTAATTAAATAAAGTTACAAATGTAAAAACCTAATAACGAATGTGACTCTTGCCAAAATCACAGCTTGAATCCTTCTGGGCATGCTTTCCACGATGTTTTTAATAACGTTTTGAGGAATACGTTCCCACTCTTCTGCAATGACTCTTTTTAGCTCCCTGTTGTTTTGTGGAGCAGGTTGCACTGATCTTACCCGTCTCTTTAGAACATCCCAGACATGCTCAATTGGATTAAGGTCAGGACTTCGAGCTGGCCAATCTTAATGACGGATCCCAACTTCTTGCATGTACGCTTCCACGTCGCCAGAACGGTGAGGGCGAGCATTGTCGTCCATAAAAATGGAATCTTCCCCAAGTGCAGTCAATGTGGGTTGTGCATATGGAATTAGGACTTCCATTATGTACCGGTGTCCATTTAATGTTCCATTTTCTATGAAAACTAACTCCGTACGCTCCGTCGAATTAATTGCTGCCCAAAACATAACGGAGCCTCCGCCATAAGGAGTGATTTCTTCGAAACACACTTCCGCATAGCGTTCCCGTGGTCTTCGCAGCACTCGCCGGCGTCGGTCCTCTCCACGCAAAGAGATTCTAGCTTCATCAGAAAAAAATACTTTATTCCAGTCCTCCAGAGTCCATGAAGCACAGTTCCGAGCAAACTGAAGTCGAGCAACACGGTGCTCACGGAGTAATTTAGGGCCCCGAGCTGGGCGGTAACTCCTGATATTGGCAGCCAAAAGCCTCCTCCTGACCGTCCACAAGCTAACTTCTACTCCTCTTACTTCTTCAAGGCTCTTCTTCAGGTCCACACTTGACGCCTTACGATTCCGCAACGCCTGACTCACCAAAAAGCGGTCATCTCTTGGTTCTGTGCATCGTTTTCTTCCCGAACCGGGTCTTCTTTTGACCGAACCGGTCTCTTGATACCGTTGCCAAGTCCTCTGGACAGTTGAACGACTCACATTTAGCCGCTGAGACACGTAAGTTTGCGAACAACCTTCTTCAAGTAGGGCTATAATTTTACCGGCCCTTATCGCTTTATCACTCATATCAAAAAGTGGTATTTAATGTAAAAAGAAAGATTAAATTGTTTAATTTGCAGAAAATATCCAAAAAGTTTTAAAATATCGTAATCAGTTAAAAATCGTTTCAGCATTTCGCGCCATTAGTAAAGCAATTTTAGAATAATCATGGAATAATCCACAAAAATCATTATTTTTCTTTTATTAATTTCAAATTTTAAATTTGGAACGTAAAGAATCATGCCAGGATGCTTCAAATAACATGCCAATACATCGTCAAATTAATAAAACCTATTTCTTGTTCTTCTTCATAGAAGTAGAGAAAAAAATCTAAAGTGCCCGTTTTTTTTTGCAAAAGAGTTTATATACAAAGCCAAAAAGGATATATGTAGGTATACAAATAAAGTTATTCAATAACTTTTGGTATTATAATGACAAAAATTGCGTTCTAAATGTAAAAAAAAATAGATTCATAACATTAACTAATTAAAACAATAATAATCTCATAATTCAATTTAAATACATAAATATAATTATACTAATGAATTAATTTGATTACAAGTAGGTTGGTAATTAATTAATGACGGAGTTATCTACAATAGATCTCGCATCACACAAGGGATGTTAATTTTAATTTTTTACATCACATTTTAAAATAAATACATATGACTATTTAGAACATGGAATGAACAACTTTTCACGGACCACAGTGTCCGTAGTAGGGACTGTGCAGACCACATAAAATCTGCGTTTCTCATAATTCTTATACATCATTAGTACAGTCTATTCACAGTTACTTAAACCTCTTACAAAAGCTTTTTTTTGTATCACACTTGCGAACTTCAATGTAACGTCTGTTCGTTTTTTTTTATTCTAAATCAGCTCTTCTACGTTATTGCGTAAGCTAATAATACTTTAGATAGGCAGCAACGCTAGTTGGTTAAAAATTAGAGTCACGAGAATCTTATGCTGAAAATTTGAAAAACATTGTATCGAATTTTTTTTGTGCCATTAATATGTTATGCAACTAAGGCACGTTTACAATCAATCTTACCTAGACTATATCAATCTTACCTAGACTATATCAATTTTATATAAATAGACCTTCTATTTATATAAAATTGTTTCAAAATGTTGTTATTTTCACTTAAACAAGCATCAACTTTATAATGTATTAAATAAAGTTGAGTTTAGACTGAATAGTACTGTCGAAAAAGTCATAAAAAAATATGAAGTTGTAGCGCAAACTGAACCTTATTTGTATGTATTACGGTTGTTTTTCCTAAAACTCTTGTTTGTTTACATGTTTGGCAAATAAATTGCGGACGCAGATTACTTACACAACTACATGACGTAGGTAGACTAGACAAGCTGCTCTGTCATCCCTTTGTGTCTTCTCATTTGATTTTGCCCATAACGAAAACCTTTCCTTCTGAATTAGGACGAGAACATTATAGAAAAGGTATAATTTTCTTTTGTATATAGCAAACCAAATCAGTTATATGTATCTTGTTACTGTAAGGCCCTTTATGAAACTAGAGTAGATCTACTAACTAAGTAGCTTTTTCTTTCAACTGTCTACTAGTCTGCAAATACTTATATAATTCGACTGAACAATGGGTCAAATCATTTGTCATTATGAACAGGCAAGAGGCAGATATCCTATACTATTAAAAGAGCATTCTCTATTTTCACCACAGCAGAGCTCCGTAGCGCATGACCACCATAGAAACGGGTTTTGTCGACGGAAGAATAGACAAACTGACAGATTGTGAGTGTTTATCTGTCATTTTGTCTATTCTTCCGTGGACAAAACCCGTTTCTACGTGGTCATGCTACGCGTGCTGGTACTTATAAACTATATCAATATCAAAAGCAGTTAGGTATATTGATTTTTGTGGATGAAGAGGGGATGGGGAGTTTCTCGAGTACCCGAGGTAAACCAATTTTTGTCCACTTCTTAATGTCCCAAGGCGCATTCATACGAGCGCACGTCCACATTTTTATATTGACTCAGACCCTAATGAGTCCCTACCGCTACAGCGTTCACTGAAAGAACCTTTTCGGCCATGATTGCAAAGTGAAGGGGAAGAGGGAAACAGCACCCCATTTTCAATCAGAAGGATTTTAAGGAAATTTCATAATTCATTGATTCATACGTTTGAGAAATTTGTCTCAGACAAAGTAAATAACACAATGAATGTTGTTGAAGTGTCAAACCAACTGTCATTACCGTTGCATTAGATACCAAATACGATATAGTAATATGCACTTTACAACCGCTTTAAGTGTCCATGTTGGTTCGCCGTCGTCCATTTTATGTGACGTTTTATAGCCTATAAGCCGCGGAACCACATGACGCTTCCAACGATACCTCTGTCAAAATACGACGAGTAGTTTAGGAGTTATGAGGGAACAGATGAACATAGCCTGGTAAAATTATTACTTTTCTTTAGCTTGCCCAGTCGGGTAAGAATTATCAAAATTAATTACATTTACGGCAGTGTGCTACGCAATTACCCCGCTGGGCTTCATTAAAATTGATAAAAATGTTGCTCCTCATCAATTAATCAGGATTTGAATTTCTCGCCTGCACCTTAATTGCGTAACACACTATCAATCATAATCTAAATCATTTTGAAGGATATTGCTAATCCATTATTTCATACGATCGAAAAATTTGTTTGCTCAACAACGTAAATAACGTAATGAATTTTGTTGTTACGGCCTGCCGCCGCCAGGTGGCGCACGGCGGGACTTACTGGAGCCATGCTGTTGCTCCAGCCGGTACTCTACGCGCCGTCAGGGGCGCCGCGAGTATTTGAAAAACGATTTTAAAAGAATTCTTTCCTTCAGGTTCGATGGCAAACGACTCCTTATGCATTTTATAATATTCAGATATTATTTCAACTCAGAATAGGTACAGAAAAAAAAAAACAGAATTGTACCAGTATAGTCCATTATTTATCGGAGCCTTCACAGCGGCAATAGCCGCACCAGTTGTTGAACTGCCAAAATGAAACAGATTGTGATTGATCGTGTGTTACGCAATTAGGGGGCTGGTCGCCGACTGTGGGCCAGTACATTCATTAAACATTTCACACACACGCACATTCAAAAACAAAAAAAAAAACAAACTTCAACCGCTGGCTGACTGTCCTTTGTTTTTTCATACATTTTCATAGTCGACAGCCGCTACGCTTGCTCTGAGAACGGCCTTAATTTCCTTACCTATCAAAGGTATTTAATCAAACTTTGTATCGCGTAATAGAAGCATTACTAACTGCGTAATTATTATTCCACGAATAGTTTCCTGCTAAGACTTTCCATGGGAAAATTATGGCATCATAAACTATGAATGAAACATAGACACTGAGCCAGAATCGATCAAATATTTGGTTTGGCGGTAAGCACAAATATTTTGTTAATTCTACCAATGGTATTGCTAGCCGCGAATTTCGATTTCAGGTTGTAATTATGTAGATTCCAGATCGAAGTCTATTCACTGAAAATAATCTCTGCGAAACCGCATTTAGGTGTTTATCTGTAACATAACAAACCCAACGTTAAGACTGTGTATCTTACTTATCTATATGTATAATGATAATAATATGCTTTAGTATTTATTGTTTACTAGTAAGTACATGAGATTTTTTTTTTTAGGTAGTGCATCTCTTAGTTAATCTCTGAGATCATGACTACTTAACTTAACTTAACTTTCCTGTGGATGCCTTAAGCTGTAGTAGCTTAAGGCATCCACAGGAAAGCCTGGTTAAAAACCTCCAGCCAGGGGTTATTCAACTAATTAAAACTAGGTGAACGCTTGTTAAGGGCACCCCCTGTGGGGTACGAACCTTGGCTTAGGGCGTCAACCGGAGGGAGGACATCATGGATGGGACGGGCTGGAAGTACATTAGAGACAATTATTTTTTTTGTATGGCATCTTGCAGTGTTGCAATGTGTGGTAAATAAAGTATGGCTTTCGGTTTCATAGTAAGTGTTTGGCAAACAAATACCGAAATTGATTCAATATGGCGTACACCAATAAATTAAGGTCTCTAGCTAGGGCATCAAACTTAGAAACTAAGCGACTACAGCTACGGGTACCCCCTGTGGGGTACGGAACTCGGCTTAGGGCGTCGCTAGTGGAGGACAGCAAGGGACAGGCTGGATCGGATTAATATTATTATTAAGGGAATTTAAAGCTACAGGCTCAGTAGCGCGGACTGGCTCGAGTAAGGGTCGGGGCAATATTGTCTCTCTTTCTCCATTTAAAGGCTCCCAACAACAAACACACGCGACGCGACGGCGCGACGTGATGTCGGTAATTGTTTCTTAAAAATTGTTTTATTAGAGTCGCGTCGCGCTGTCGCGCCGCGTCTAATTGCGGGAGCCTTAATCCATCCAAAGGTTGTCCTTTTAAAGCTTGGGCCACACCAAAGGGAAACGCCGTTGATTATCGCGATGGACGTTAACCCGTAGTAATAAAGTCCATCATCGCGATAATCAACGTAGTTAAAGCCCCCAGCTTAAAAGATCACTTTTAGCGATAACAACGCCCATTGTGTCACCCTATATATAATTTCTACATTTATATCTGTAACTCATATAGTGTAAATACATAATAAAGAGTATTCTATTCTACAAGCCGTGTGCCCTCAGACCAAATAAAAAACCAAGATATAGCTCTGCGAACAATCCGCCTCTGAAAGTCCGCCTCTGTACATTTATGTGCTTAAAGTATTAAATAAATAAAGAAATAACAATGCAGTGAAGCATGTCAGAACTACACCTTCGCTCTGTGCATACACGCTCACGCGCACACATTTACAATTAAACTACACCTCACTAAGTGCAATCATGTTTACAAGACCGGCCTCACGTCACTGTTGACAGTGGTTTTTATTTGGTCTGAGTAGTGTGCCATATAATGTGTGTATCTATATAATTCAAAATTTTAAATACCTAGAGCTCCCAAATTATTTAGCGCATGCATATTTTGAGAGCAATATTCATACAATTTAAAACAAGACAGCAAATTACCAACCGGTAATTAGCACTCCCGCGGGAGTGACCTAAATATTAACGAATAAGTAATTAAATTGTATGGATATTCCATGAAAGAGAAATGGTATGGCCAATATATTCACGCCATGCCCAACTTCGTGTACTTTAAAAACAAAAAATGCATTAATAGAATGTGATAATTGGTCACTATCAGTGGTGGATCCAGGATTGTCGTTGCCTGCCAGGGTTGCGAAAAAGTCCGGAGGGAGATCGTGGCCCTCGGCAACATGGCAACTGAAGGAACACGGGTGGATTTTAGCCAGTAAGAGTCTGACCCTCCCGCTCCACCCAGAGCGAGAGTAGTTATTTGATTATATCCAACCCAAAAAAAAAGGATTGTCGTTTGGGAGGGGCTTGACCCCGCTAAAACCTACTCGTTTTAGCAAAGTAAACACTAAAAAAGCAGACAACATTTTATTTTACTGAACGCATAATAAAATATCCGCCTCGAATTACTTTTCGCAAACAATAATTTCGTTAGGTTGTAGACTACCCGAGATATCTCGGTGAGTATAATGGTGGCCAAACCGAGCAGCGTGAGTGGAGAAATGAGTGGCGCGCGGATTCAAAGTTCGTCACGTAAACAAAAAAATATAGAAAAAAAAAAAACTTGAAAACATAATACCTATTAAGTTAAGGATAATTGATTTAAAAAAGTTAAAAATGAAATCAGGTTCACTTTAAGATTTGTCACAGAAGAACTCAAGATGCTTTTGGATGGTTTTGCTTGAGCCCCTTCTGCGGGGGCTGGATCCGCTACTGCAGCGGTATATGGCGACTGATGAGCGTGGGGTACTGGGTTCGATTCCTAGGTCTGGCAAAGTGTTATTGGATTTTTCCACTAGGAATTTCTTAACAGCCCAGAGTTCGGAAGTTGGCGGTGTGATACCCCCGTGCCTTGGAAAGCACGGTCCTATGCCATCGGAATATGAGAGGGAACAGTGCGTGCACCTGTGTTTGTGCACACACTCGTGCACTACAATATCTTCCGCGCCAAAGGCTGTTCTCCGTTAAGTTTAGCCGCCATGGCCGTAATACGGTCTGAAGGACGATTAGGTAGATAATAATGTATTATGTTGTCATCACGAAAAGAGGTCGTTGCACTGCAGTGAACCAATTACAGAGGTTTTATTAATGTGGTCACATATCGCGTCTTACGAATTGATTCATACTGAATCATGACATTACTCATAATATTTATTAATTGGTTCCACATGTGAACTTAGGTGGTAGGTACATTCTTCATCTCTTTACAGTCACGACCAGAAATCCATCTGCCTAGCGTTTTCCCAACTATGTTGGGGTCAGCTTCCGGTCTTACCGGATGTGCAGCTAAATACCAATATTTTACATGGAGCATAGATAGGCAGTTGCCTATCTGACCTCCACAACTCAGTTACTGGGTAACACGATACACTTTGGTGAGACTGGTTGTTAGACTTTCGGACTTCTGACTACCTGCAACGATATGCAACGATAATATAATCGATAATCATCTACCCACGAACCGACTGCGGCAAGTGTAGCTCTATTTTCGACCGACCCGTGTATGTGCGGTTCTTATCATGCACGAGCCTCTCGAGCGACTACCAGAAATATGTATTGAGATTCCATAAGAAAAACAATTGATTGAAGTTATGAGGTGTGGAGACAGAATTTTTTGAAACAAAATATTTTGTTTTGTCTAATTGTCTAATGTAAGTCTGTATTATGCTCGTTTCTGTACATGACATAATAGTAACAACACACCAATGGAAGTTATTGGCTGAAAAAAGGCGGAAAATACTATTAGAGGAAAAAGTTCTTATGTCATGACGTATATTACGCCCTCACTCGTGTGTTAACTCAACTGAAGGAATCAAACGTTTGGTGAAATACGTATACACCTATTTATATATATAGCTACCAGTCTTTGTCTATCAAACATCGCTATCAAAGGGTTATGTAATGGATCGTAAATGTTATGTGATAGTGAGTGCCTAAGAATATTTATTAGGTATACATAATTATTATATTAAAAGTTTGTAATAGGTATCTAAATGAGTGTGGATTTGTGACCGGTTGATGGCAATAGGCTCGCCTTCTGGTAGGGTATTAATAATGTTGGTGGTATGGCCGGTTTCTTTACATGAACTATCAATAGTTATTGATTCCACAAAGATAAATGCAATGTTGTGACTGTGAAGATATCGAATCAAAAGACGCTTTTATTTTTTACCTGTCTACGTTGTTTGCCATAGCGTCACGATAATTGTGTGGCCAAATGTATGGCAAGAAGTTTGTTGACGTGGAGCGACATGACATCAACAAATGTCACCCAATACATTTGCCCACTTTATTAACGTGCCGTTTATAACGTTTTACGTTTCCTGTTACATTAAGCGCTCACTAGCACTAAGGGTCAGAGAAACTTCGGTTAATATCAATAATAGGTACTTAATAGTAAAAAGTTTATTCCAATTATTGTTTACACATATACATACACACACATACACACACCCACACCCACACACACACACACACACACACACACACACACACACACACACACACACACACACACACACACACACACACACACACACACACACACATAAACATATTTTATACTTACACATGTTTTATTAGGCTATATTTTCTTGTTACAAATTCATTAGACATCTGTAGCCGAACTAGGCCAACATAAAATCCCTCAAATAATAAACATTTAAAAATAGCCATCAAGTAGAGAAGTTATTAACAATATGTAGAATGAAAAAAAAAAAAAGATTTATTTATTTGTTTACGAAAATCTTACCTACAACTACTATTACAGATCTGCGATCCAATGCGATAGAGGGCCTTACATGCTAAATCCTTAATCTACATCCTATAAAATTACATACTATATCCTAAATCTTAACCTACATCTAAATAAAATATTATTAATACCTAATACCATAATAATATTACCTCACAGAAACTGCGCATTTAATGTCTAATTGCTAATATTCTTAATCTAATTGGATAAATATATATGTATGTAATAATATACAGTAGATAACCTATGTTGCGTTAGTTATAGCTTCTATCGAAAATTGCTGTAGTATTATGGGTAGGTTCAGATGGATCGATTACGATGTAAAAACCATAGATCTATCATCATGGCATAGATTGCTTATCGTCTTGTACATATATCTACCGACACTAACTGTGTAGCCCGGAATGCTCAATAATCGTATGCTTTCACATAATAATAATCTGAGTAAATCATCCATATATACTTCGGGCCATAAATCAGTCCGTCTAAATTCAATAAAGATTTTTATAACCTATAAACTAACAGTAACTAAGTCTGTTGTTATTTATTATTTTACTTTTTCTGTACTTGTTACTTTTATTGCTCTCCGGAAAAATAATATATTACACTGCCTTGTATTGTCAGAAAACCCACACGTTGTATTAGTACGTCAGTATCTTTGCATTAAATTCTAAGAACGCGTTGTAGTTTCAAGAATGGTAAAGGTGAGCTGTCTAGTTTCAGATGAAGAATTGCAACATACACATGTATCGTGTGCCAGGGTTTCCTGAAGTGGTTCTAGTATACAACACAGTATGAAATGTTGTTAAAATAGTTTTCATCAAAATCAGTGTCCTACATCGTTAGTAATACATTTAAAACTGAACTGATATTTTGTCAAAAAAAAAGCATTGCAATCGCTTAAACTGAACATGCACTGCATGGTCTGCATGTTTATTTCTTCGCCAGGAATGGCAAACGATTTATTTCGCAAATAATACCATCATGCATTACATTTCAAAATAAGGGGATAAAAACCAACGAATATTTACATTTACTTTGAAGCACGTTTACTGATATTCCAACCTACCTATTTTGGTGCGTATTTCGTGTACCATCATTAGCCTATAACGGGAAAATTTCGGGAGTGGGCCATAATCTGCCACGCGGGTCCAGTTGTTGGAAGTCACATGTCTTCGAAATTTTCAGTTCTAGGACATGCCGGTTTCCTCACGATGTTTTCCTTCACCGTTTTGAGAGCAGTATATTTCGTGTACAAACGGCTAATTCGACATGACATGTCGTGAGCACATTATAGCCTGGCGTTTGTTTCGCATCTAGTTGACACAAATTGTGGCCGACAGTATTAGCATACGTTCAGGAACATCGAAATAATCTCGCAATCTTGTTGGTAGCTACATAAGTGATTGTGGGAGTTGAGCTGAATCTCTTAGTATTTTGTATAGCAACATGTTCAATACAAAGCACAAGATTGACTACCGGGATAAAAATGTATCCTATGTCGTAACCCAGCACCCTAATTGCGTAATACACGATCAATCACAATCCGAAACATTGCTAATCCATTGCTTCATAAGTTCGAAAAAAAATAAGCTCAACAACGTAAAAAACGCAATGAATGTTGGTGAACTGTCAAAATTAAACGGATTAATCTTAATCATTTACGACAATGTGTTACGCAATTAGATAGCAGGTCATGGTCTATATGTGTGCCCAATTTCATCGAAATTTGTTCAGCCGTTGAGACGTGAAAATGCAACAGACAGACAGACAAAATTAACTTTCACATTATTGGTATGGGTAAGTTTGCCATAACATTCTTCCGAATTATATCGAGGAGGTGGGCGACTCTCATCCCCTAATAAATGCAATCCACGAACAGCGAACGTAAGATAGGTCTGTCGAATTACGCCCACTTAAGGATGAACGTAAATTTCTCTGATATAATAAATGAAGATGAAGAAAAGAATCTGTTCATGAGATGTAGGTATGCTTATTATTGTACAAATAAAACACTAAATATTATTCGTCTCTTTATTAAAATAATGAAAAAGGATCAGAGTTCAAACACAATCGTTTCGGCTCAAATAAACTACTGAAGTCAAATTTCGCCTACGACAGTTTTCTTAAAATTACTACTTATTAAACCATACTCAGAGTTTTCTGTAATTAGAAACATAATTAGTCAAAGCAGGAGTATCTAAATTATCAGGTCATTTAAGTTTTACAACATGTTTTCACAGTTATACAATCAGGTAAAAAAAAAAAAACTAATATTACTAAGATAATAACATAAATTAATTTTATTTTTCAATTGTACATAGTTTAAACATCATCAAATATTTTGTATACAGATTGTCAAACAAAAATATATAAAAAATTTAAAAAAAATACTTAAAGGCGTTATTAAACCCAGTTGAGGTAGTAACGCCTATCTAAATATACGTATCAGGACATCTAGATTCTTCTATGTAATTTTTTGTCAAACCGATTTTAATAGCTTGTTTAAAAAAATGTTAGCTTAATGTATAACATATATGTACGTTTCACAAAGCATACATGCTTGTTTGCGTATCATCTTTCTGCAAAAATCCTTTTCACAACATCTTGTTCCTGTTCGCTAGTAAATATTGATCTTAGTTTGGACATTCCACTCTTTAAATAATCTCGCAATGTTATTCTAGGGATGTTATAACTACTAGCTGCTTTATAATTAGATAACCTGTTTGTCTGAACAGCAGTAACAGCAGCTTCTAAATCACTTTGTGTCCATGAGCCACACTTTTTCATTGCAACCTAAAACAATGAACTTATTATTTATTTATTTTACTTTTGTACAAAAAGTACATAGGTAAGTTATTACTATATTTTAAACTTTATTTAAACAATGAATTACATTTCGCGGATCAATCAATTCATTTTCATTATGTGCAAATAAAGTCCTTTTATGACAAGCTCACGAGGTGGTTAAAAGCGCCTATGTAGCATTTGATATGGGTAATAACGCTTAGGCGTAATTACCGTCGATGACAGTTCTCATAAGTTTTAAATATAATGAAAAATGACTGCTTAATACTATAGGAAAACTGGCTATGAACGGAAGAATAATCATACTAACAAATAAGCCTTTACAACTAAACTAACAAAGGAGATGGGAATCGGTGGGCCCAAATGTAATGCGTTGAGATATGATCTAAAAAAAATGTCATATTTTTTATCCTTGAATCTCATAAATCAGCTCAATTCTCTATTTGGAAACGGAGAAGTATGATAAAGATAGTTTTCCTGAGATAATCGATTAATTGAGTAATCGATTACACAAAGAAAACCTTCGGACTAGGTAGCACTAGGTAATTATCTCAAAGTAATTAAATACACTTTAACTTTTCATTGTAAATACTGTTTTGTATACGAACGCAGAACATTAACAACAACGACGCGACGAGTGTGATAGATAGTTGAATCATTGTGTTCTCGACTGTATTTTCTTAAATGTAAAATACAACAACCCACCAAGAAATTCGAAGTCTGGTTTGTGGAATGAAGACTGTTTGAACCTAGGACGTAAAACGGTTTCATCGTAGCAAAACACAAAACGGTCGTTGTAAACGGTTCGTCGTCGCAACGCCCACCCCTACTAGACAGTTGACACATATTTCGTGTTTTTCGTTGCGTTTTGAGTGCTTTCCCGATTATTTTTCGTTTTCAACAACCACTGCTTTGTTTTTTTACGGATTCTGGACCCTGCCTACCTTGTATGACCCTTGCTTTTACACCGAAGATCGCTCACACGATTGACTTGGAATTGTTATTTTGGATTTTACCGCCGCTTTGTGGATTGGATATTATTGAAACTATGGGATCGCTGTGTGAATTGTGGGATAGTAACTAGTCACTGCAATACAATAATATATGTTTGAATCTATTAATTCACACCATTTTCATCTCGTTACATTCAGGCCCAAGATTGTATGTAATCGTTTCCGTCTCCTTTCATTAAAACTTACCGTGAAATTCCCGCTCTCTGTTGTTAAAAACGGCACCGTGACTATTTACCGCGTATGTCAGTTAATTACTAGCTCGCGGAGCGGGGAGCGCCGCGGACGCGACTTGGGTCTGTTTCGGGATGTATGAACCTTGATGCGTAGATATTAAGTTTGATTTGATCTATTATGTAACCTGAGTTTTTAAGCATAGGCGTAATTAATTAAGTAGCCTCTAGGCGTAATTCGGCAGACCTACCCCATAACAACCTGCCAAGTGAAGTAATTACGTTAATATTACTCGTATCTAATGGTCTATAAGGCTTATATTCAGCACTTACACTCATTTTAGTTACTAAATCTGTAAAACTACATATATGAAGGTATGTAACTTCGTTGGAAACGGCACGATTTAAAAAAAACCGGCCAAGTGCGTGTTGGACCACGCACAATGAAGCAGAACCCTTCATTGTGCGTGGTCCAACACGCACTTGGCCGGTTTTTTTTTAATCGTTGTAAATAGTTGTTTTTTAAATAGTTGGGATGAATTTATCCTAAAAACAAACTTAACTTTGTAGTTGAAAAATATGTTCTCTCATAACACAGTATAGGAAAACATGTTTTCGCAACTGCAAATATAACTTAGTCGATTATTACTCGTTACCTTGTAGAGCCTACTTAGCTGTGATAGTTTTCCTTTTAGTGTCGTTATATAACCTACTGCAGTGATTTTTTTCACACATTCATAGAACCATTTAGCTTGCACTTGATTCTAACAAAATTAGCACTTTAAAGCTTAATATTTCGCAGACAGATCCCTGAATCCAAATGTTTTTACACACAATGTTTTTTCACAATGTTTTTAAAGAACCTTTCCAACGATACCCCACACCATGGGATAAAAAAAAACATCAACACTTTACGTGTTGGGGAGATACCCCAAAAAAAAATGTTTTTCTTAATTTTGCTTTTTAGTACTAAGAGTCTCGGAGCTAGACTGCGGACAGACAACCAGACAGACAGACGGACATGACGAAACTATAAGGGTTCCTTGTTTACTACGGAACCCTAAAAAGCGGGTCCAGTTATCTAAACTATGCATTTCATCGTTTGTTCTGATTCCACTCACTCCAGAGAGCAGTTTCCTCCCAAACTATTATCGGACCCTACTCCACAACCGCTCTAGTGCAAATAAAAAAGTAATTCAAGGGAAAACGTAATATGGTCGGTACACATTATTTGCTTTTATAACTCGACGTTCGTAATGGAAATGCAGCTAAACAAGCTGTTCCATGTAACTTGCCGAATACAAGTCCGAAGGAAATCAAAAACAAATGTACGAAATACTCTTTCAAGTTTGATGTAAAAAAAATAAACAAAAGCTTCTGCCAGTTTGCTTATTCGAGAAATTTTAAGTTCCGCTATGATGTACAACGTTTGCTGTGCTTTAGTGAGCATTTCCAAAAATACAAAACATAAAAGGAGAACTCAATTTTTTAAATATGCAGCCCGAGGTCTAAACTTCTCATAGAGTGCAATGCTGAATAAAAGAAAAAGACCATTGTCACAATTTCTCCCGCATTTGCTTGGTAAAATATTATTTCTTGGATTTCACAATGTGATCTCTGTCCATAATAGCTGTGGATGCGCTGCAGCTACGGGTTGGAACCGTCCCTCAATTGTTTTTATTCAAATCTTATTTTTTTGTCAATCTCAGAGAACTTGTGATCTGCTACCATCAACTTTGTATGCTTGGCGAGTGGATTTGTGAAAGACTTACATCACTTATTGATGGACTGTGTTCGATATCAGTCTGCTGGAAATGATCTGTTTGGGCTCTTGAGGTTGAACCGACTTTATTTAGACACATTCCATAAAATTTTCACTAAATATAATGGAAAGAAATGCGCTGGGTGCGTTGAAGTCGGCGGTTTCACAGAAAACTGCAGTACCTACGTGATCAAAATGTATGGATCAACTGATTTTTATTTTAATAACCGACGAAAACTTTCAACGCACCCAGCGCACGCCACAATTGCGGTGATAAGTCCCCTCTTTGAGGAGTGGCTAAAGAGGCGCCACGGCGTCCTCACCTTTTGCCTGACGCAGGTCCTCACTGGACACGGCTATTTCAGGAGGTTCCTGTTCAGGATAAGGCGGGAGGAAACGCCCGGGTGTCACCATTGTGTGGATCGCTTGGAGGACACGGTGGAGCATACGGTGGAGGTCTGCCTGGCTTAGACGGAGCATTCCCGTGTCCTCATGGAGGCGATCGGCAGCGGTGATCTCTCGCGTCCGGCCCTGATTCGGGCCATGGTACGAAGCGAGAGGAAATGGGAGGCCGTCACCTCCTTCTGTGAAGCAATACTGCTCGCGAAGGAGGAGGCGGAACGCGTGAGGGTGTGGCAAAATTCGCGCCCTCACGCTCCTAACCGCTGCAGGAGGAGACGCCCTGGGCGTCGGGAATCGCTAGCCGATTTCCGGCCACCGCAGGCGCGGGCTTGCGGACGCTGAGCAATGGGTAGCTCACCGTCCGATACGGACCAGGCCCGGGTCGACGGCGCGTTGTGTTCCACGCGCGCCTCAATGAGATGTCAGCAGAATTGACGGGGTCTGCTAGGGCCGATGCCTGCCGGGGTTGCGAAGAAAACCGAAAGGGAGATCGTGGCCCCCAGCAACAGGGCAACTGAAGGAACACGGGTGGGTTTTAGTCAGTAAGAGTCTGACACGCCCTCCCGCTCCGCCCAGAGCGGGAGAAGTTATTTGATAATTTCCTAACCAAAAAAAAAAAGGGTTCAGAATCATGAATCCATGGTAACAGTTTTCGCGCGTCGATGTCCCCTGCCATCCTATATAATGCGTAGCAGTGTATATTTAAGGTATAATGAAATTGTCATACTCATAATATGCCCGAAGCAATTACATAAGAATGAAAAAAATAAAAATAAACTTTGCATGTTCATGCGGGCATAGAAAAACATAGACCGTGAGTTTGTTCTCTTATCGAAGGCATCTCTGCTACTCAATGCTCGTAAATACAAATAGGTACTGCTGAAACAAGGGCATTTTTTTCACAATTTCAGCGAACTTTAATGGGAAAAAGTTACGTTTTATGCTCAGCAGTAAAGTCTAGTTTGAGGCCTTCACGGAAGCAGTTTTTACCGGTATAACGTGGTTATTACTATAATATGACTTTTAGTTTATGACGCAAAGATTAAAGACATTACTTAAAGTAGTTTGCACAAGCTTTTAACTATATTGTTATAAGCTGTAGCTTTGGGCCGCGACTTTAAATTCAACCTTATACGTCATACGTTTTTGACACTTATGAGTTTGTACTTACCATGCTAATGAGTTAATCCAAAGTGACTTTAAAAAACGTGTCTTAATAATCAACACTTCTTATTTCTCCTTACAAAAGGTGGTTAACAAAAAGCACTTACGTTGTGTATTAGAATTTACTAAATTGAGGCCACGAAACATTTTTATTAAGAACCTTAATTCCGCTGTAATTAAGTAAGAAACATGAACCCAAAGATCCAAACCCCAAAACTTTCTTATTTATTCAAATGAGTGTACCGCGGGTTTTTCACACTCATCGGGAGTAATGTCCTCTGTTTCAGTACGTAGTTAAACAAAATGACATTAGGTAAGTACACTAGACAGCATAATAATATTATTGTTATTGTGGTTTCCCTATAGGTATTGTTACGTGTGGCCAACCGCAATTAATGAATTACGTTTCGGAATAGGGAAAATTTCGCGACTGTACGATTTAAATTTAAATTAAATCATATTTACTTACGTTGTAAACTATTATCATAACAAGACCGTAATATGTTGCATTACAGTTTGCTGTATCAGTGAATACGTTGGGTCAGCCGTCAAAAAAGCTAAACGTTGTAAGATCAAAGTCATTAACAAAGAAAGTAGGTGGTAATTTTCGGATGTAGATTTTTGTGTGTGATATGTGTGTGATATGCGTTGTAGATGTGTGTATTATAGTGATATATTTTACCCACTTAGGTTTTAGTTTGAGAGCTTTACTGAATCTTTCGGTTCTAGGAACCCATCGTAAGTCGTCACTCGCAACATCCCAACCCGAGTAAGTTAAAGTGCTATATTTTTAGCCGGCTGCGGGAGCCATGTGTATACAACGGAAGGTCCTTTAGTAACTTCTATATTGTATTAAGGAACCCTGAAGAACTCTTAACTTAATTTATAACGCGATAACAGTTTGACATTGTCATTTGCATCGTGATGTATCGAGAAGGTGGCACAACGTAATTGGGTTCCCGTCTATTCTCCCTTATAATTTATTCACCAAAATAAGAACACGTATTACAAAATTGAATATTGACAATATACAGTAAATAATAGCTTAAAATATATACAAAGTTTGGGATTATCTGCATTCGAACTAGGTGGTAAACCTGTATCTCAGATTACATATGATCCCCATAAATCAATTGTGAATATTTAATAGCCATGTTTAAAGTTGGATTAGATTGCCATGTGGAGAGTTTGCATAAAGTATGAGAAAAAAAGTAAATGTGGTGTGAGAGTGTGTGTGCGTGTGTGTGTGTGTTTGTGATATGAATGGGGTAATTGTTCAATAATACTATTATATTAATTAATTTTACCGAAAAACAGTACACAAGTCACTAACACCAACATTACAGTACCTAACAAAAATATTACACTCAAGTAACTGTAGCAACGTTACTTTCAATTTTTCTTAATTATACCTAAGTATTATTTGTTATAATTTAAAGATTATTCTGTAATACTTACCTATCATAATGTAGTAGTTAATACCTAAACTGAAATAAAAGTATCTTGTGATTGTAAATGTTTATTTTTTTGCATTTCGTCATTTCCTCGCTGAGGTGGGATGAAAAGTTACGTGTTGCACTTGAGTGCAAAGATTTTTCACCTCGTGCTCAATTTTGATGACCGAGCAAGCGAAACATTCTAAAATTGAATCACGAGCGCAGCGAGTGATTCAAAAATTAGAATCCTGAGCATTAGCGAGGGAATAAAAAGCAACTTTGCACTCTTGTATAACAAATAACTATTTTACCATTGCCACTTGAAATAGTTATTTGTGCAACAAGAGAGCAAAGTTGGTTTTTGCTGCGAGTGTTGATGTTGAATCCCGAGTAAGCGAAGGGTTCTATAATTGAATCACGAGCGTTGCGAGTGATTCTAGCTTAGAATCCTGAGCGCAGCGAGGGGTTCAAAGACACGAGATGCATATAACTTTGGTCTCGCGTAACTCATACAAGTTTCACCTCAGCAGCTAGAACACATACATGTACCTAAAGGTAAAAAAATACAACAAGATATACTTCGTATTTTTTCTTCGGAATGAAGATCCTTCTTACGTATGATTTAAAACAGAAACAAAATTCTCACTGCCGCCATCTTGGATTTACATTTTGACCTCATTATCAGCTTTACCGCCCTCGAAGACTATTAAAATGACACCCACTGTGAAAAATTTGAAAATTTTCGCGACCACCGTCTTGGATTTGCTTTTTGACCAAATTCATACTATCTATCCATCTCTCTCTCTTTCTTTCTCTTTGAATTAGAAGAAGACAGTCGCAAGCCTAGCATAGCACTCGGAATTTAAAAAAAGTTACTTTGTCTCACGCTCGCAGTACAATCGAATTTTGCTCACTGTCTCTGTATACAGCAAAACCTGCTTGTTTGAGGTGCTGAAGAGAAAATAACTTTATTTTGAAGTTGATGTCTTTCGTTTGGAATGTTCGTTTTATGCCACCGACTTCCGAAATAAAGTTATTTTAATATAAAAAATAATAATAAACTTTTTGTGAGAAGTACATGAAATAAAATAAAAATTCACAACACTGCCACAGAATAGATCACAATAAAATCTCCATACAATTAAAATAAATGAATGAAAAGCAGGTATAAATTAAAAATGTCACAGAATTAAAAAAAATGTCAATGCAATTAAAATAAACAAGGATTAAAGGATACAAAGTCAGTGTGACAGAATTAAATATTAAATTAAAAATTGCGCGTAAAAATTCCTAATAATATTTTTAATTATAATATTCTCTACGCTGAACTATCATTATATTGCGTATTTTCTTGAATGTATCAAAGTATAATGTAGACTACCAACTACCAATATACCTTTTTTGTAAATATTCTATGCATTTTTATAAATAAAATTCGTTTTTCCTGCCAGTTTGTGTGATCACGTTATTTTTCTAAACTACGCAACGGATTTTAATGCGGATTTCACAATAATTTACAGAATTGATTCCTGAAGGTTTATGTGTACCATACATAAATATAAAACTTAATATTCACAAAATAAAAAAAATCTCGATGTTTTGTCAAATCGTTAAAACCTCGCAAAGTAGGGGAAGGGTTGCTAGTAAAATAAAATAAAGACTAAATGTAACTAAAATTAACTTAAGCTATGGTTGATAAGCCGCGTCGCTGTCGACGATTCTCTTATATCTATACCCTACTCAAATGTTCGCCGCCGGGAAGTTAGATTAATTTGCGGAGAATTAATTTTAACTTCAGCAAATTGTCTCTGTTACTCAGCTAAGTATAGCTTGTTAACTTTATTTTGTAGTGTTGAGCTGAAATTTTTAGAAAAAAAAAGGGTTATAGGTAGTCAGTATTTAAGTGATTTTAATCTCATTATAGTACATTAAAAGTTGTTAGTAAATCCGGTACAGTCAGGGAAATGAATTGTTAAACAAATGGATACTCTACGTCAATTTTCCATTTTATAGCCAATTTATGCAACCGTTACCTTGTGTACATTTCATACAAAGTTACAGTTGTAAGTAATTATACGGATAATATAAGCTAAAAAACCGGCCAAGTGCGTGTCGGACTACGCACAATGAAGGGTTTCGTAGTTGACATGAATTTATTTATCCCAAGAACAAACTTAATATTGTAGTTGAAAAACATGTTCTTCCATACATCCCAACTGCAAATGTAAGTTTGTACGCACAATATTGAGAGATTTACCATGTTATTTTAAGACCATAGACTTGTTTTAGATTTTCCTGTAATCTATGAGTAAAGACCCATACGTTGTATTTTTTTTTTCAAAATTTCAGGTCCAGTAGTTTCGGAGATAAGGGGGTAATGGTCAATTTTTATTGAATTTCTTAAATATCTTTAAAAGTATTTATTTTAAAATTATTTAAAAAACATGTTTAAGATGCTCACAACAAGCCCTTTCATTTGATGTGTCACACGGTACTGTAAGCAAATCTTTTTTTTTTAATTTTCTTGTTTGCCCTTCAAAGTGACCCCTATGTTCGAAAATTAATTAATTTACGTTACACGTTCGTGTTTGAGTCACAGAAATACATATGTGTACCAAATTTCAACTTAATCGGTCCATTAGATTCGGAGCAAATTGCCTGTGACAGACGGACAGACAGACACACGAGTGATCCTATAAGGGTTCCGTTTTTTTCTTTTGAAGTACGGAACCCTAAAAACTTTAAAACATTAATATACATGTAATAAGTTGATAGGTAGAATGCCGTGCGAATAAGAGGTGTGATGGTTATTATAATGGTAGAATTAAATCGACTGGCCATCAAAATCAGAACTACGAGTTATCGAGGCGAGCGTGGATGGCCTGGAAATAAATGACTAAAAATAGAACGGTCTACAAGAGAAAAACTTCTTGACGTTGAGGCCCCACCTGCAATGTAGTGTCTATGATAATAAGGGGCCATCTATAACTTACGTCACACGAATTTCATGATCTTTGGAGCCCGTCCAACTATAAAACTCAAACTCAAAGCATTTATTTCAAATAAACCAATTACAGGTACTTTTGAATTGTCAAGGGGTCGGTCAGTCAGAAAGATGAAGCTAGTTGCCCATTCCAAAGCGTAGTATGTACCTATGGAGAAGAACGGGCAAGAAACTCCGCGGACACTCTTTTCAAATCAAAATATTGTTCAAAATATTGGTTAAATCATTCATGTTGAAATTATACATGTAAGAATAATGTAGAAAGACGTTAAAAGCGTCCGTAGTAAAAATGTAAAATAAATTAAAATGAGCAGAGGCAGCTATGAGATGACCAGTCCCAGGTCACAGGTCATATTTTCAAAATTTCAATTCTAAATGAAACCTAAAAACATTGACACACATGGTAATATTTTAAAGTTTTAATACTTTAAATAAATAAATAAAAATCCTTCTTACATTGACTGTACATGATCCATAAAAAAAAACACAATAAGAAAATAACAATATAATAAAATGCCATACATACATAAAGCCACGCCATTCTTTTCTATAGACAATCTATGTTCTTAATGTCCCTCGGCAAACCTCGTGGTTCGTCAGTTGTCGGATTTCAATCAGTAGTCCTTTGCACTTGGTGTAGACCGGACGCTCTCAATCAACTTGGAAGTATATAGAGTTGTTAATACTTTTTTAACTTAACATAATTTATTTAAAAAATGGGAGGAATGCCGCCAAAGTTGCACGGCACGACAGATACGAAAATAGTTTTACAGCTCTATATAGTTCACATGGAAATCTAAACAAAACAACAATAAAGTACTTAGTTCTGAATTCAAATTATTACACACGATAAATCGAATAAATTGATGGATACGGAAATTAGCATTCGTTTGTATTCGGAAATCCGATGATACCTTTTTTTTTTTTTTTTTTTTTTTTTGAGGGTGGGAAATCATCAAATAACTTCTCCCGCTCTGGGCGGAGCGGGAGGGCGTGTCAGACTCTTACTGACTAAAACCCACCCGTGTTCCTTCGGTTGCCCTGTCGCCGGGGGCCACGATCTCCCTTTCGGTTTTCTTCGCAACCCCGGCAGGCATCGGTCCTAGTGGACCCCTTCAATTATGCTGACATCTCTTTGAGGCGCGCGTGGAACACAACGCGCCGTCGACCCGGGCCTGGTCCTTATCGGACGGTGAGCCACCCATTGCTCACCGCCCGCAAGCCCGCGCCTACGGTGGCCGGAAATCGCCCCGCGATTCCCGACGCCCTGGGCGTCTCCTCCTGCGGCGGTTAGGGGCGTGAGGGCGCGAAATTTGCCTCTCCCTCACGCGTTCCGCCTCCTCCTTCGCGAGCATTACCGCTTCGCAGAAGGAGGTGACGGCCTCCCATTTCCTCTCGCTCCGTACCATAGCCTGAACCAGGGCCGGACGCGAGAGATCACCGCCGCCGATCGCCTCCACGAGGACACGGCGATGCTCCGCCCAAGCTGGGCAGACCTCCACCGTATGCTCCACCGTGTCCTCCGGGCGATCCACACAATGGTGACACCCGGGCGTTTCCTCCCGCCTTATCCTGTGCAGGAACCTCCCGAAACAGCCGTGTCCGGTGAGGACCTGCGTCAGGCGGAAGGTGAGGACGCCGTGGCGCCTCTCAAGCCACTCCTCAAAGAGGGGTCTTATCGCCGCAATTGTGGCGTGCCCAGCGCTGGGTTGCGACAATCGCACTCTCCATGACGCCATGAGATCCCGCCGGAGCTCTGTCCGCTGAGCCGCGATTTCTCGCGGCAGCGGAGCTAAGCCCCGGCGCCTCGCCTCCTCGCGCCACTCCCAAATGTGCGCGAGGACCTTTGCCTCCAGATCCCATGGCGGTAATCCGGCAAGGAGGCTCGCCGCCTCGCAGGAGACCGTGCGGTATCCTCGGGCCAGCCGGATGGCCATGACCCTCTGGGACGCGTTCAACCGGCGGGCTGGCCGCAGCCTTAGTGAACGCGCCCACACCGGTGCCCCGTAAAGGGCCATGGACCGCACGACCCCCGCGTAGAGCCTCCGGCAGGAGGCGTTTGGATCCCCTAGATTGGGCAGGAGCCGCTTCAACGCAGCCCCGGCCCGCTCCAGTCTGGGAGCCAAACGTCGGAAGTGTTCGACGAAGTTCCACCGGCTGTCGAGGACAAGTCCCAGATACTTCATTGTCGACTCGACGCCGACGTGAACCCCTCCCGCCATTACCTGGGAACCCGACGGTGGCGCATTCCGAGGTCCATGAAAACCCATGGCCTCGGACTTGTGCAGGGCCACCTCGAGTCCCAGCTGCCGGATCCTGTCGACGATTGTCGCAACCCCGCGTGTCGCTAGTTCGGCCGCCGCCTGGTACGACCCCCCCTGTGCCAGGACCAACGTGTCGTCAGCGTAGCAGACGACGCTGACGCCGCTAGGGAGGTCGGCGCGCAGCACCCAGTCGTATCCGATGTCCCACAGATGCGGCCCCAGGACCGATCCCTGTGGGACACCGCACGACATCTCTCGCCGGTTCCACTCTCCTTGGTGACCGGGGTAGATGACGGCCCTGTCCGTCAAATAGGCCTCGACCACACGACAGAGGTAGGTCGGCATCCGGTGATACCGGAGTGCCTCCCTGATGCAACTCCAGGGCAGGGTGTTGAAGGCATTGGCGATGTCTAGAGACACCGCCAAGACGACCCCACCCCGGGCCACAGCATCCCCCGTCGTGAGGGCCCGCACGCGCATGATGGCGTCCACCGTAGAGCGCCCCTTGCGGAAGCCAAACTGGCTCTCCGCCAGGTCCGGCCCCACCCGCACCAGCCGCTCGACGAGGCGGTCTGCAATGACTCTTTCAAAGAGCTTGCCCACCTCGTCGAGCAGCACGATGGGCCGATAAGCGGACGGAGAGTCCGCCGGGCGCCCCGGCTTCCTGATGAGGACCAGTTTCCCCGTCTTCCAACGAAGTGGGAACTGGCCCCTCTCCATGCATGCGCTTAGGAGCCCCCTTAGTCGAGGCCCGAGAGCCCCCAAGGCCAGGACCCAGGCTTTTCCTGGTATGCCGTCGGGTCCTGGGGCGGTATTTTTCGCATTCATCTTGCGTACCGCCACTCTCATTTCCACCTCGGTCACCTCCGGAGCATCGTCGTCGTCGTCGGCGGTGTGGTCCGCATCGGGCACCGCAGTAGGCGGAGCCATGGGCGGGGGAGCGTGTTCCCCTCTTGGGGGGAACAGAGCGCTCACCACGTCCCCCACAAGCTGGGGCCGGAGACTCTGCGTCAGCGGGGGAGCCCATGGGCGGAGTTTCTCCCGCACCATCTTGTATGGGCGTCCCCACGGGTCCCTGTTTAGAGTCTCCAGCAACTCCTCACGGGCCACTGCCCTGGCCCGCAGGATCTCCGCTTGGAGGGCGGTCTTCGCCGCTCTGTACCCCTCGTACAGCTCCGCCTGAATGGCTTCCGTATCCGGAGGGCGGATACGGAGCCTGCGGTGCCTGGCGTACCGGCGTCGCGCGGTAACGCACGCCCTGCGCAGGGTCTCTAACTCCTGTGACCACCAGTACACCTGGCGCGAAGCACGTCCGGGCCGGACCCGGGGCATAGCCACGTCACATATATTGGACATGGCCTCCCGGAACCACTCCACCTCGTCGTTGATGTCAGCAGGCCTGTCCGGTGATGACACCCAGGCCTGCACGATTGAGGCTTCCAGGAGGAGCTCCCGGTCCAGCTGCTTCAGCGCCCACCGCGGACCACTCGGGGCCTGTCGGACCGGCGCGCTCGAGGTCTGGGCGGAGACGTCAAACCGGATGTACCGGTGATCGGAATAGGTCTCCACCCCCTCCATGACGCGCCAGTCAATGACACGCGGTGACAGAGCGGGGCTGGCGAACGAAATGTCCACCACCGATTCACCCCGCATCCGCACACACGTAGGGACAGAACCCCGGTTTAGGACGACTAGGCCTGTCTCCAGAGCCCAGTCCTCCACCATCCTGCCCCGTGTGTCCGTGTACCGGGAACCCCAAGCCAGATTCTTGGCATTGAAGTCCCCGAGGACGAGCACGGGGAGGGAACAGAACCCGACGACGACGACTCTCAACTCCGCAAGGGAGTTGTGGAACTCGGCGAGAGTTCGGTTCGGGGAGAAGTATACCCCCACCACGGCAATCTCCCCGAACCGTGCTGCCACGCAACCCCGTCCTCTCTTGACAGACTCGAGAGACGGAGTTCCGGCGGCGGCCGACGAAATGAGGGTCACTGAGCCGTTCAGGTCCTCCACCCAGTCATCCCTGGGCGGGACAAAGTACGGCTCAGCGACCACGGCGATGTTAATCGACCACTGCGCCATGCTCTGGAGCAATAGATCCTGAGCGGCGACGCAGTGGTTGATGTTCGCCTGGAGGAGTCGTAATGGGGCCATTATTGGCACTCCATGTCTGCCCCCTCCTGAGTCCCCTGTGAGGGCACTGCCGCAGTGGGAACGACGGCGGCGACAACGGTAGAGGCGGCAGCGGCTACGGCTGTAGTGGCGGCGGCTGCGGCGGTGACGGCGGTGGCGGAGGACTTGCCCCTGCCTTTGGCCTTGGCGGGTGGAGCGCAGGCCTTGCTCCCAGCCCGGTGATCGGCCGGCTTGCCAGCCGCCGCACATACAACACAGTGCGGCGGGGCGTCACACGAGCCAGCCTTGTGACCGGGCTGACCACAGCGGAAGCAGTGGCCGCTGCGGTCCACCTCCGAGGTGCACTTGACCCCCACGTGGTGTCCCACCTGGCAGCGGTAACACCTCAGAGGTCTGGGCTCCAGCAGTTTAACCTGGGCGGAAACCCAGCCCACCAAGAGCCTTCGGCCCTCCCCGGCTATTTTTTTGGCCGCCGTCACGGGGCAGCTCACCCTGATGGCTTGCATCCCCGCGAAGTCAGGATGGATGGTGCCCGCCCTAACCTGCTCGGCAGAGCACTCTCCAGCCTTAGCGACGGCGGCCACCACCTTTTCCACCGTCACGGAGTCGTCCAGGCCCTGGATGCGCAGATCAGCGCATTTGGTGGGCCTGGACACTCGGGCCTCGTCCGCATTTAGGGACGCCCTGAGCTTTTCAGCCAGGGCGTCAGCGGCCGGGCCACTGGCCGCACCAGGGACCTCCAGCATCCGGGCTCCGGTTGCCGTTACCTTCAACCGGATGCCCTTGGCGGCGCCGATCTCTTGGAGGTCCATAACCGCGTCCACCTTGGCGAACACGTCCTGATAGGACACGCCCCTCTTCTCCGCTTCCGGCTGCAGTGTTACCACTACAGCTGCGGACTTCGGGGCGCGGAGCCTAGCAGCGACGCTTCGCTCCTTACGCCGCTGCCGCCTCGCCCTTCTTTTGGCCGCCCTTGTCGCCTTACCAGCCTTCTTCTTCTCCCCGGCTACTTGCCACCCGGCGTCGGCCGGAGGAGAAGATTCAGGAGGCGGAGGCGGCCGTTTCGCCGCCGCCTGGGCCTGGGCCGGAGCCCTAGCCATCAGGGCCGGGGCCCTCGCCGCCTGCGCAGCCGCTCCGCCCTTGATCCGATGATACCTGAGGGACATTCAGAAAATAGAAATACTGTACTTTAAATTTATACAAGTTATGTCACACTGATGACCCTCCCTAAGTACCCCTTAACTTGTGATGCAAATAAATTACATCACAAGGATGGCCCCTAATGATCATGATCATCAAGTGTAACTCTCTCTTTAAAAATTGTTTACAAGGGAAATTGCACTACGCTGACTGGTTTTCAAAAAAAAAAAGGTTCGCTCAGATTGCTCTTAAAATAGCGAAGCGATGAGTGATTGATTCTCCAGTTCTGCATTACTAGATCAGACGAAACGAAATTGAGTTCGAAAATAAAAATGATGGAACAATTAGCTGGCACGGGATATAACAGCATAATTCTAGTTTGAAGGCTCGTGCAGACCAGCGCGATATCGCGGGCGCGACAGGCAGCGCGACCCTTGTAGCGTCCGCGATATCGTGCTGGTCTGCACGAGCTTTAACGAGAGAATTTACTTATTTATATACAGATATATAAAGAGGTAAGCGGTGAGTTGGACTGGCTCATCATTGCTGAGCCGAAATTTACACAGTACGTACACACGGCTACACATCAAGCTATACATTTCCAGTATAAGCTGACCTATCATTGTACGGAAATCCTATACAATACGAGATCAGCATAAACTGGAAATGTATAGCTTGATGTGTAGCCGTGTGTACATGTACATTACATCATTTATCTATGTATTTTACTGTGTGTACATAAATAATAAAATAAATAAATAAATACATTCTTTGTATACAGGAGACTGAAGATGAGAAAGGGTTTCTAGGAAAATTCATTCCTTAAGGGAGAAAATAGAGAATTTCGTTTATTTCAAAACTGTATTACTGATTGAAACTTGGTACAAAGACTTATCGTTATCATCATCTGCCTAGCTTTTTCCCAAATATCTTGGGGTCTGCTTCTTACATGGAGCGACTGCCTACCTGACATCCGCAACCCAGTTACTGGGTAATACTATACCCCTTGGTAAGACTGGTTATCAGACGAAGACATATCTTTCTATGTAAATAAAATAAAGTTTGGCATTGTTAGGTTTTTCAAAACTGCCTTCCTGTTCCTAGGAACAAGAAGGTAGTTAACACAGCGCTATAAAATAAAACTGTGTGTGTAGATATATCTGTGTATTTATTTTTGTATTTTATAGGTAGTTATTTTCGTGTTATCAATCCCTTAAGTTGCATCTGCCATGTTTTGTCTCAGTATCACCCTAATTCATTGGTAGAAAATGCCTCAGGCATTAAGTCCGCCTTTATGCCGTATTTTTTTTTACTTGTGCATAAAGTTTTAATAAATAAATAAATTATAAATTATTTTTTACCGCTGTGGCTACTGCTGTGACTGTGGTTAGGAATCAATTTATATAAAAATACTTAAACATCTGGGGCAGCTCGCTAGTAAGTTAACAAAGTGACTATTGCCTACATTCGGGTAAAATGAAGTGTATGGTCATTGCCAGGGTGACTGTGCTTGTGTGACAGGTGATGGCACGTAATCAGTGTGTACTATGCCGTATGTAGCCCGCCTTCACCGCTCGACGCGTTTTCAGTCGAGTTTGTATCCGCGGCCGAGCGAGTCGCCCTTGTCTCGTGCACTGAATACATCGATACATTAACTTTCACATCTCTTAAATTTTAGATTTCTTCTCTAAATAAATTATTTATTGATTAAAGAACTTGGTCGTAGTGCGTAGTGTTTTGTGAACAATTTGTTGGATTAGTTGTGTGAGTTTCTGAACTTTTCTGGCTGTTTTTACGTAATAATTTGTGGTTTTGGTAAGTATTTAATGTTTTGATATCTTATTTTTCCTTTCTTTCTGTTTATTAATCAGCCCAAACAATTGCTTGCTTTTGAGCTTTAATTAACAATACAGTGCGAGTCTTTATACTGTGCACATATCGAAATGAAGGATTCTATGCTTAATTTTATCGACGAAAAAAATATTTAAAAAATCTAAATATTTTTTATGGAATTTAAAAAAAAATATTGTTCGCTACTTTGACCACAGTGAAAACAAAACGGTGTAACTTTAAAACTAAATGATCTATCGCGATGAAACAAACTCCACAATGATTGGAGTTATAAGGCGTCCTCATAAAATAAAAATTGTGGAAAAAAACCACCCTCAATCGAAAATAAACATGTTTTTTTAGAAAAAATCAGTTTTTTTTTCATACATTTCTACAGTAATCGTAAAATTTCTCAATAAGACACCCCCATTACGCAGATACCTTTTAAAAGAAAAACTTATATAAAAAAAGTATTTAGATTTTTTAAATATTTTTTCCGTCGTTTAAATTTAGCATAGATTGGATCATTTCGATATGTGAACATTATAAAGACACATTGTATAATCTAAAAAAAATACTTAGTTATTGAATTATTAGATTTTTGTTATCAATACCTACCTAAGTACAAAAGCTCTCAAGGTATTTGTAAAAATCGTTTTTAGAATAAATGAAAATTGTGATAAACCAAGGACAAACAGAATTATTTTTCACAATCCATTAATACAATAAACACATAGGTTTAATATATTTTATATTTATTTATAATTCTGCTAACACAATCAATAATGTTCATAAATTTTTTCTCAGAAGCTAAAAAATTTGACATTTTTTGTCATGAAAAAGCTTTTTATAATAGGTATATCTGTGAAAAAATCGGCATAAATTAAGGTGTTGCGGCAGGTCTAATGTTCTGTGGAAATACTACATCACATATATTAGCCATGGCATCAAATTGATGGCCAACGAAAGTAAAAATAAAATTTCTATAGCCGGTGTTCGCAATTGCGATTTTGCGAATTATGTGGATAACCTTGGTAATCTATTCGAGTGTGTGTTCATGTACTTAGATATAGAAAAGCTCATTTTGTATTAAAATTGATAAGAAACCTTGCTGAGTATGAGGTCCTGGGTTCGATTCCTGAGTCGGGCAAAGTGTTATTGGGTTTTCCATTTCGAATTTCTCAGTAACAGCCCGGAGTCTGGATTTGTGCCCGGTTGATGGCAATAGGCTCGCCCCCTATTACATGGGACTTAAACATAATTGGCGAAATGTGGGTGTACCATAAGTACACGTGGATTCCAGGCGTGATGTTATGTTTATGTGTATTGATAAGAAAAACTCATAAACAGATATTTGACATCGATCAATCTGGCAACCCTTTTTCTGACTATGTTGGCTTCCAATCTAACTGGATGCAGCTGAATATCAATTTTTTACATGGAGCGATTAGATACCTAGAAAACGAACTGATATTTGACACAAATATTTTAATTAGCCACTTTCTACGCCGGCGTGAGAATAGGAAGGTATTAAATCTCCAGAATGTTCTTCACCTACAGAACAGATTCCTGACACCGTTTTGTCGGAATTTAAGATGTTTCTAATTTGAAAAGTTTAAACAATTTATCAATAAGGATGAAGTTTACTACCTACCTACTAGGTGTCTAAGTGTTTATAGACAAGGGATGGGGCTTAATTTCTCAAATATTCTGGGATTTTAATTTATAAAAAGGAACCATGAGAACTAAAAATTAAAAAAAATGTACCAAAGCCGGGACAAGTGCGAGTTGAACTCGCGTGGGGTCCGTACGATAAATGTGTCATCTACCATGTTTTTTATCCCAAGAACTCAACTGCAAATGTAATTTTGCACGCACAATATTGACCATAGACTTCTAATAGGTTTTCCTGTAATCTAAATATAAGTAAAAACCATTAACAATATTTTTTTAAATATTTTAGGCTCAGTAGTTTCAGAGATAGGGGAGGGGGGGATTGGTCATTATTTATTTTTCAAGTTTCAGGAACCCTAAAATAATGGGCCTTGAAATACATGTTTTGTCGTATCCGTCAAGCATTTATAAAAATATTTTACGAAGCAAATAAAAATAGTAGATAAGTACTAAATACATGAGCATAAGATAGGTAGGTACCTACTTGACATATAAAACAACAAACAGCTGTATATTGCTGTTGACAAGTAAGTAAAGGTTTCGAAAATAATTCCAACACAACGCGTTTCCAATAAGGAAATTCAAATCTCTCTCAGAATTATTAATTTCCGCTTAACAATCTGAAGATATTTATATAAATAATCTAAAAGGATAGCTATTGTGTTAGGCTTAATTTTCTCGGAATAAATAAGATAAATCTTAAAATAAGCTCGTGAACAGTGAAGAGGCAATTCTCTTCAAGATTTGCTTATGAGGTAGGACATTCATGATCGACGTAAAACTATTAGGAAGTCATTGCAATACAATAGATGTGGATATATTTAGTAACCTGTTCCGCTTAGCTATTTCTAAAGAGTCATAAAAAACCCTGAAAGAAATCGACACGTGTTTCACCTCTCAACGAAGCATCCTCAGGATGACGATTGACTTGTCGCGAACTCGAACACGGTGTGTTGCCACACCAAGCGCTGAACGCAGATAGGGTTTTTTTTACGGCTCTTTAGAAAAAGCTGAGCGGAGCAGGTTACTAAATATATCCACGTCTATTGTATTTTATAATGGATTTCCGCCTGAATCAGTTAACTACGATACAATTAATCGTTATAAGTTAAATTGCAAAGACTTACTAATGGTTTTAACTCATTCAAGGATTGTGAATGCGCTGCTTTAGTAACTCAGAGCTGTATTTGATGCCGGTGTGTTCAGCTACAGCATCAGCCCACGTTCGCACGGACGTAATAATATCGCGGCGGGATTTTTTCGCACACTGGATTTTCAACGCTCTGCTTAGCACCAAGGGTTGAAAATCCAATAATGTGTTTTTTCGACGCACTAGGATACTCTCTATGGAATTCTCAACGATCGGCTTAACACCGAGAGTTGAAAAACCAGTGCGTGATAAAATCCCGCCGCGATATTTTTACGTGCGAACGTGGGCTCAAATGGTTGGCTCATACCTGCCAGGGTTGTCTGTGTGATTGACTCCAGTACCATAATTGCGTAACCTATTTTCGTAAACAATTTTGCCTAATTTGTTTCATATTGACAGTTCAACATTCATTGCGTTGTTGAGCAGATTTTTTTTTCCAACTTATGAAGCAATGGACTAGCAATCTGTTTCAAATCGAAACAAATTGTGATTGTGTTGTATTACGCAATTAGGGTACTGGTCCTTGAAAGTTAAGAAAGACACGATAGTTGGAAGACCCATAATGTTGTTTTAGTCTGTAATGTCCGTTCCAAAACTATTTGATAAAAGTGTAAACAAAGTCTGTCCAGGATAAATTCTTACGCAATCATTCACAAGGGATTTAGTAACACAACACATTCATCTGTATTTAAAAAGGTTTCAACTTTACATCTCACCGTTATAACATTAATTGTAATGGAAAGTATTCAAATAATCAAATCAACGCACTCAATTTTGAAGGTACACTACAAATTGGCATCCACAGATACATTTTCTGATCTATTTGTTTACATTTTCATCAACTTTATTTTACTTTTAGAACAGATCATAGATAAACATATTCATGGTAAACAACAACAATCAACATTATTTCAGTAACATTATTTGCTGGGAACATGTTGCTAGCAACCCCGCGAACATTCTGTATTTGTTTATTTCCAGCTGCACAAAGTAATGTTAAGACGCAGATATATGACAGTGACCTTGAGTGGTTAGCTTTCGTGTTCTGTACTGTACTGTACTGTACTGTACTCACGCAACGCGTCGTACGTCCAGCCAGTCATAGGACTTGCCCATCAAGGAGCGCTGTCCCAAATTAGACGCATTATTAATTTATTATACATAAAACAAAATGTATTTTAATAAAACACGTATACTAAAAGATCAATAAATAATTAAATTATTTTTAAAATGGTGAAGGTTTCAGAAAAATGTGCTTGATAGATTTTGCGGGATTCTGTTTTTTATCCGCGTTAGACCTAACTTTACAAATTAATTTCACTATGTAATATAAATATAATCCAAATTATGGCTATATTAAAATATTTAAAAAAAATGCTTTAATTTAACATATATTTTTTCCAAATCTTTAACACTACTCGTTTAGACGTCATCTTCAGTATCAAATCATTAAAAGTCGGTTATCGTCGCCTTAAGAGGGCCTATAACCGTACACTAGCGCCACTCCTTTAAATAGTAGATTATTAACCAAGGGGATAAAGCAGTGTCTTCTGTCGCGGGTGATGATTTAAATCGCGAGTGTAGCGAGGGATTAAGTTCACCCAAGACTAAGACAGCTTTATCACCGAGGAAAATACTCTACTTTTCGTACCATTTGCGAAAAAATTAACACAATAATAATATGAGATAAGCATTTATATAATAATCACACTTAAAAGTAAAAGTTAACATTCGAAATATTGGTCCAATTATTGATAGAGAGAGTTACATTTTTGTTTGGTACATTTATTGTTGATGAGTTGATTTGAGTATTTCTCTGTTCTTGCGTCTGAGGAACTTGCGTTTCATTGTAGATAGTATACGTCGGAGATAGTGGTGGTGGTGCATCGTGAGTTACGGACGAAGATAAGATGCCGGAAGTTGATGGTTGTGGCTCTGATGGATTAAGTTTTATATTTTTGTTAATTTGCCTGCTTAATATGGTTTTATTCGCCATTGAGCTTTCGATATAACCCTCAGCTACTCCATCAGAGCTCCAACCACCGTGTCTTTTTATTGACGTAATATCCGCCGCTGAATCCGCCAAGAAAGTTGCCGAAGTTCTTCTAAAGCAGTGACCGGTGTAGAGTTCAACATCTTTAAGTTTTAAATATTTAGCAATTTCCTTTGGCATATTGCTAATTTTATTTTTGCCGATGGCTTGTCAAGTACATTGCCCATTCCGATAGTTTATAAAAAATCTTTTGTTTTCCATGTTGGTGGGACGTTATGCTTGGTATTTATGAATGATTTTAGTATATTGTCTTTGTAAAATGAATGACCGATTTTTCTTTGTCTTAGTTTCCTTTACATTAATCAGCAGCAACTCATTTGAATGATTTTCAACGTCCTCCACCTTTAAGTTTACAAGTTCAAATCCGCGGCAAGCACCATTGAGTCCAAAAATTAAGGCCACCTATAACAAAGATAAAAACAGGTAAATATATAGAATAATTACCATTACTAAGATACGAAATATTCATAGTTAAATCATGTATACTTACTTTTGTGGCCAGAAAATTTTCGTCAGGAGCTTCATTAAGAATTTTTCCACATCTTGAGTCGTAAAAATTTTAGACTTCTTTGCGCAATGCCCTTCTGATTTTCTTTTTAAAAAAGCCAGTAATTTCGTGAATCTATTTATTTCAATGCTGTGTTTGATGCTTATTGTAGCTTTCAGTTTTTAGTATATGCACCAAAGTGTATTCGGATTCTTTGTCTTGGATAAATAATCAAAATAGACAAGAAGTACTAATTCCGAAATTGATAGGCATTTCGCACTTCTCCACGTTGAAAATTCTTCATAAGTTTTTAAATAATTTTCCTTGGATTTTGTTGGAAGCAAATTATTTATAATTGCCGGAATTAATGTGAATTGTCGGATTTCATCAGTGCAAATGCTGCCATTTGCACTGATGGAATCCGATAATTCACTGTAACTGTCGCTTTGATTTAAAATCGTAACGTATTTTTAGAACATTAACTTATTTATAAAAATAAATTAAAATAAACTTAACGTTTATGTATTTGAAGAAAACAAAAACGCGGCAAATTCCTAGACTATTTTTTTTTTTGTCGGAAAAGCAAAGGCATCAAGCTCATACGGCCTCGTCGGTTTTCGTAATTTTATTTAATAATCATAACTGCATAATAAATGCGTATTCCTTTTTCAAAACGATGTATAATCTTTTATATACAAACTCAATGGTGTAAACACAGATGTAGTTCAGTATAAACGGTAAGTATTCCAAATTTAAATCACTTTCTCCCCCTAGAGGATGAATGAAATTCAGTACAATTTTCTTTCCCTGTTTTTAACAGATTAAAAATGACTATTGTTATGTTCGCTTTTTGTGGCATAGAATGTCACTTTTTGAGCAAGTGGTACGAAAAGAATATTATCTCGTGACTGAGAAGGAATTATGAATAACGGCTAATAAGGACCCTCGGTAAGTATGTCCAGAATTGTCTAATACCTAAAAAAGCGGCTGCATTCCTCCAGATCGTATTTGCATCGTTGTTGCTTCGTGTCTCAATATTAAACTTTATAAAAGGTATTAGAAAACTCTTAGCCATTATTCATAATTAGTCACGAGATTTTTTGTTTCACTTGCCTACCGAATGATCAAAAAAAAAAAATGAAAGGAGCAAGTAAACGTTAATTCTACGTTTTTTTTTCTAATTTTGTCAGTGACGTGTGAACATGGAATGAAATAATAATGAACGGTCACTCGAGTGACGCGTCTGATATCAGCTTTACGCACAGATGTATTATGCAATGCCGTATCTGCATAATTATTAACTTAAGCGACAAGGGCGTCGCCCATAACTCTAATGACAAGTAAGAGGGCATCAGTTCAGATCCTACTCATTGCGAAAAGAAAACCCACTTCTAACAAAACTTACACATTTCGAGATATTACAGTAAATGAAGTGACAATTTTAGAGGCGACGGTCGATCGACCGCAATTGATTTGCACCCTAATGAAACCAACATAGCTACAAACTTGAAAAAGTTCGCTGAAAGGGGCGAGCCGTTCATTATTTAGTGGTCACAATTCCAAACCAAGAGTTGTTCGAATTTTTCATTTCAAAGGATAATTCGGCCTTTCCAAATTAGGTTACTTTTACCCGCACCCTAATTGCGTAACATACTGAAAATCACGATCTTAATGATTTTGAAGGATATTGTTAACCCATTGGCAATGTATGTTCGAAAAATTTGTCTGCTCAACAACGTAAATGACGCAATGAATTTAATTGAAATGTCAAAATGAAACAGTTTGTGATTGGTCGTGTGTTACGCAATTATGGTGCAGCTTAGCATTTCCCTGAATTCTCTCTGTCTCCTGCTATCGAGCCGTAAAAAGGTTATTCTATGTAGGTCATATTTGTTTTGTAAAAGGTTCTTAATGAGAACATTTTCAGTATTTAGTCGAACGTGACAAAAATACGTCCTTGCTTAAGCTGTAATTAGCGGCCCATTTTTGCGGAAGTTCTGGAGAACATTCTTTTGTTATGTTGCCAATATATATAACATGCCCACAATAGGAAACGTGTCCCATTTCTCTTTTTTTACTACTTAGGTGTTTATTACATCCATCGTTTATTTATCAGGTTTCTACCAACTTTATTGGTATCGAAAATGATTCTATATAAACTCGTATCTATTCTTCAATTAATTTGACTTTACCTGGCGAAATCGTTACAAAAAATGTTACAAAATATTGGTTACTTTATTCATGTTGAAATTTTATTTCGAGGCGATCTGAAATATAATTAATTAAATAAAGTAGTATTCCTACACACGTATACAACATCTCGATCTTTTAGAGGTAAGCTAAAGTCTGTGTGTTGGCATTTCAGTGTGTCACTTTTCTTTCGCGCGTTGGAAGACATCGCGCGGTGAAAATTCCCTCGCGTCAAATAAATTTCATTTTGATTTTAAACTGCGTTTAACGTACGCTCAAGTAAAGTAACGAAATACCAAGTAACGAGAAACTTATAAAACGCTTCATAAATACATTAGATGAAAACCGGAAGAGTAAACGAAGCCATCGGCGTCGAAGCCGCAAGAGTAAGTCAAGCTCGCGCAGCCCCCGACAACGAAGTTTATCAATGGCATTAACGACTTATACACCAGAGGGCCCCAAAAACAGAACTACCAGTCCTGATCACAGAGAGAGGTGAATCCGGAACCCTCCATCAACCCTAATCTAGATAAGTCCCGTTTAACGATTTAGGTAAGGATTTGAAAAAACGTGGTTTCGGTGTGCCTTTGAGATATGGAACGTCTATGAAATGAAAACTTCGAGACGGCCCTGTTAACCTTGCATATTGCGAGTGTGCTTTTAAAGCTTTTTACTTTACCTAACCTGCTAATACGCGATAACCATAAAGTTGCTAAACGGTAGGCTACCAGAGTACGAGATACTTTTAACAACATTAACTTCATGTTGTTAGCTGGTACGCATTTGCCCTGAGCGGTAGCATGCCTCTAACAGATCACCGAGTACGAGATACTCACAGTGGATTATGTACGCACTAGGTGATTTAACTTCCTTGACGCAAAGTACGAGATACTTACGTTAACATACTGCTGTGTTGCAATGGCTGAAACCAAATGCTTAATATGCGATTATTATTCTTTGCTTTTTAAATATGACAGAAATGGAGATACTCAACCCATATAAAGAGACAATAGGTATGGACTATGAAGAGCCACAGCCATACATGGGACAAATTCAAAAGGACATAAGACTCGACCACATTCTAACAAAAGGCCTAACAAAGGAGGAAAGGGAAATTATAATTAAAAATATGCAATGCCAGACAACTGCACATTACTTGATGCTCCCCTACTTAACCTGGAGGTAAAAGCTGTGCTCACAGAGTCCTCTTAACTAAGGGACCATGGGATCGAGATATCTCAAAAACATTTCGGAGTGACTACCTCCATTATAGCAAAAACGATGACTGACATTATAGTAATGGAAGAAATAGACAAACATAAATTGTTAACAAACTTGGCCGATGCAACCAAAATTCTCACCAACATCCACATAATCAAATGAAACTAGAATAAAGTTAATTTGTCCCCTAATAGACAAGATCTTCAACCAAATATTGTCCAAAACAACAAGACACACCTTCCTATTTGGAGAGAACCTACCGGACCTCCTGAGAAATGTGAAACAGATGCAACAAGCTGCAGCACAATTAAAAAGACCTCCCCCTGTTGTATCTTCAAACAACAGACTGAACAGTAACACCATGCAACGACCCACTCAGGGAAACAGGAACGGCCCACAACCGAAACCCAACATGAATGCACGGTAGGCCACGCAGAACGAGCCAGCCAACCAGTCAACGACAACCCAGCTGGCAGCACCGCTCCGAGAGAACAATTCACCAACAAGGCAGATACCGGAATGCTCCAACCAAACGTTGACAAACCAGGTATATGCTGGCAATTTACTTAATTATATTAACTGCTGGAGACATATTACTGATGATCCTGTAATCGTACTGTGGGTGCATGAGTACGAGATACCTTTCGATACTACATATTCCAATTTCTAATTTATCACAGCTACAAATTATACAAATGGGAGAATCCATTGCAGATCTATTGAAATTAGGTGCTGTAAGCTCATTGCCAAAATACTAATGGCGAATTTAACAGTAAAATCTTTCTCAGACCTAAGCAAAACGGCAAATTTAGATTCATCCTGAACCTTAAACCACAAAATAAATTTATCTCAGCAAAACACTTTAAAATGGAAGATATCAGAACCACTATCAGACTTGTGGATACAGACTATTACATGGGTTTAATTGATCTCAAGGAGGCATACTTTTTAGTACCTATTAACAAAAAATGCAGAAAGTACTTAAGCTTCATTTACCTTGATCAACTTTATGAGTTCACAGCTATGCCTTATGGCTTATTCACAGCTCTTGGTATATTTACCAAATTACTGAAACCAGTAGTAGCTCAGCTAAGGAAACAAGGCCTCATATCGACCATTATCTTGACGATTGCCTTTGTTTTCGTAAAAGTTACCAAGAATGTTTAGAAAACATAAATGCATCTATTAGCTTATTCGAATGTTTGGGACTAATTATTAATTTTGAAAAGAGTGAACCGACTCTTAGTAAACAATGTACATTTTTAGGCTTGATTATTAATACTCAAAACATGTGCCTTGAGCTACCCATAGAAAAGAAAGTATTTATAGCTGACCTAATTCAAAAGTTCTTAAAACTTAAAAGATGTTACATCAAAGACTTAGCTAAATTACTGGGTATTCTAATAGCAGCCTATCCAGCTGTCCCTTATGGAATGATGCATACAAAAATTCTAGAAAGATAAAAGTACTTCGCCCTCGTAGATTCTAATGATGATTTTAACACCAAAATGGAATTATCAAAGAAATTACTTCCGGATTTACAATGGTGGTTAGAGAATTTAAAAAAGTGTAGATAACTACAAAAACAACCTTTTTCATTAGAAATCTTCTCAGATGCTTCTCTAACTGGGTGGGAAGGGCATTGTGATGGCGAGCGCATTGGCGGATTGTGGTCAGAACAAGAACAAGGGTATCATTAAACCAACTTGAAATAACTATGGCATACTTTGCTTTAAAATCATTTGCTAACTAAGTGCAAAATACATCAATCATATTAAGAATCAATAAGGTGGGAAGTATACGATTCCCTCATCTAAGTGATGTAGCTCGTGACATATGGACATGGTGTCAGGAGAGAGAGATACATGTATATGCCTCATATGTTAAATCCAAAGAAAGCTATAGCGGATCAAAAATCCAGAAATATGAACATTGATACAGAATGGGAACCATCACCCATTGCATTCACTTTGATTCGCTCTAAACTGGGCCAAGCAAAGATTGACCTATTTGCTAGCAGAATAAACTATAAATGCGAAAAATATGTCTCATGGAGGAAAGATTCGTATGCATTCAATATAGATGCTTTCACCCTAAACTGGTCCAAATCCTTCTTCTATGCTTTTCCTCTGTTTGCCCTTATGACAAGGTGCTTACAAAATATAAAAAATGATAAAGCCAAAGGCATACTAGTTTACCCACTATGGACCTCACAGCCATGGTACCCCTTAGCTAAATCCTTAGAAATATCTGAGCCTGTTATATTTTACCCTGATGAGAATCTTTTACTATCACCTTTCAGGATGACACACCCACTGAGCTCGACACTTACCCTGGCTGCATCAATCTTCTGTGGAAAGCATTCCAACAAAGAGGACTGCCAACTAAATCACTAAACATAAGGTTAGCCTCACTCTCAACAGGTACGATTAAACAATACAATGTTACGTATAGAGCTTGGTGGGCCTATTCCAAAACTCACACATTAAGTGTTTACACAGCATCTGTACCCCAAGTAATACAATTCCTTACTGAGAGATTTGAAGCTAACGTGAGTGACAGCAGTCTTAACTTAGATAGGTCAGCCTTATCAACCCTTATTAGCTCAAAGGTGGGGAATGACGATAGAGTTACAAGATTTCTTAAAGGGGTGTCAGACAGACTCAGACCAGCGTTACCCCGATACTCTCATTCACGGGACCCCTCGAACATATTCAATCTGTTACCTCCTGGCCGGATAATACTGACCTTACCCTTGAAAAACTGACAAAGAAGTTGGCTGTCCTTCTAACCCTAACGTCAGCTCAGCGGAGTCAAACATTGTCTTTAATTAAGTTACCAAAAATTGTTACCGATGATAAAATTGTTATTGAAATAACTGATCTCTCAAAAACCTCTATTATAATAGAGGTTTTTTGAACGTTATAAAAAGGTAGGGTCCCTCTTCCTGGTTTCTGAGAATTTTAGTAAGTGATATATATAATCTAGTAGGGTTTTGGCTGGGCAGATTTTTGTGTTTTGAGTAAAGAAAGGCAGTTGGATTTTTGGCAGAGTCTTACTGATAATTATCAGTAAGACTCTGCCTAAAAATCTGCCCAGCCCAAACCCTACTAGATTATTATATATCACTTACTGAAATTCTAAGAAACCAGTAAGAGGAACCCTACCTAACTAACCTACCCTAACTTTAAAAAAAAACACACAGAAGACCAGCCAAACCATCAGTAGATGGATAAAAAATATCATGACAGAAAGTGGCATTGATACTAAAAAAAAAATACTTCCCATAGCACAAGGCACACAGCAACTTCATTCGCTAAAAGAGCTGGTATCAATATCGACAAAATAAGAAAGGCAACTGGATGGACAAGTAACTGAAAAACATTCGCTAAGTACTATAACTTACCATGTGAAGGGTCATCCCCAGAAAACTTTGCATTATCTGTCCTCACCAACAAATAATAAAAGGTACATTAATGTCTACTTCGTAGTAGGTATACTTTAACATATGTAGATTATGTCTTAGGTATTGTTGATTATGCCTTAGGTATTGTTGATTATGCCTTAGATATTGTTGATTATGCCTCATTGCAGGCATTACTAATTATGCCTCACTGTTAATTGTAACTCATTGTCAATTATGCCTTACTGTCGATTATGATTAATTTTATACTCCTAAGTAAACAGTGTTTTTATTTAAAATAATAAAATAAAAATACCTTATAAACCAGAACATGTTGCGATTAATTAACTAATAGAATTATTGCAGACAACTCTGAACATCTACTTTGTTTAATTAATTATATTTCAGATCAGCGTGAAGTAAATTTGGGAATCACCCGACGATTTGAAATACAATTACCGACCAGCACTAACTGACGGCCCCAAAGCTGCAATAATTAGTCTACCTAATTCACTTATCCTTTTAGGAAAACCTAGTGAATGTAAATGTGTGGAATTACTCTGCATGAGACACAGAGTTGTTCCTTATCCTATGATCTCTAAAACAAGTGACACACAGAAGATACGGTGAAATAGTGTAACCATTTAAAAAATATTTTTTTATCACACCTGCTCTGAAAATACATACTAATTATACCAATTAGAGGGAAGAAACGCCTTTATCCCGCCCTTCAAATCCTTTCATCCCAAGGTATGGAAGTTTGTATGAAAATCCTTCCGACCCAAGGGTGGGAAGTATGTATGAAATTCCATTACATACCCGGTCTTCCTTTTTTTTTTTAATTTGTCCTCAGTCATACTGCCAAGAGACTTTAACTGTCTACTAATTAAATTTCAAGTAAATTGTTACTGGCCACATACAGTTTTTTTTTTTACCAGTTACCAACCTCCTTGGTGCATACAGAAAATTAAAAACGAAATTATTTTTGTATATAAAACGCGCGGAATCACGGAAGAAGTGGCTTCTTCAAGCCTTCAACTAACTCAAGATGTAAACATGTCTCAAAATATCAAGATACCCGGACAAAATGTAACATCTTATAATAGCTGCACTTTTAATAATTGTACTTTTAACTAAATATAAACATTTCTATGCATTTATGTCCATAATTTTCCTCGTAGGTGTAATAAAAAGCACTATACATCCCTCAGGATAAAGTACAGTTCCATACCTCAAATGGTTTGCGCCCCTCGCAAGCTCGTGGCGCAAATGCCATAATCTCGGTATGGAACTGTCACTTTCTTCCCTCTGAAGTAATGTACTATTATCACACCTGCTCTGAAAATACATACTAATTATACCAATTAGAGGGAAGAAACGCCTTTATCCCGCCCTTCAAATCCTTTCATCCCAAGGTATGGAAGTTTGTATGAAAATCCTTCCGATCCAAGGGTGGGAAGTATGTATGAAATTCCATTACATACCCGGTTTTTCTTTTTTTTTTAATTTGTCAGCAGTCATACTACCAAAAGACTTTAACTGTCTTCTAATTAAATTTCAAGTAAATTGTTACTGGCCACATAAAGTTTTTTTTTTACCAGTTACCAACCTCCTTGGTGCATACAGAAAATTAAAAACGAAATTATTTTTAACTACATATAAACATTTCTATGCATTTATGTCCATAATTTTCCTCGTAGGTGTAATAAAAAGCACTATACATCCCTCAGAATAAAGTACAGTTCCATACCTCAAATGGTTTGCGCCCCTCGCAAGCTCGTGGCGCAAATGCCATAATCTCGGTATGGAACTGTCACTTTCTTCCCTCTGAAGTAATGTACTATTACTTTACCTCTAAAAGATCGCGATGTTGTAGACGTGTGTAGGAATACTACTTTGTTTAATTAATTATATTTCAGAACGCCGTTCGTAAAATTAGAATCAAGACTTCGCTTAACAGGTAAGCTCGTTTGATTCCCAATTATACATTGTGAGAATAATGTAGGAAGGCGTGTACGTTAAAAGCGTCCGTAATAAAAAGATAAAAACAAAGAACAATTTAAAAATTAAAATAAGCCGTTAGCAGCTAAGAGATGACCAGTCCCAACTGACAGCGCCCGTTTACGAACATGACGCATGGATCAGCACCATTCAGCTTAACCATTTTGAAGGGAGCTAAATGACCCCGACACACGCGCTACCATCAGCGAGACATCTAATTCAGCATAACTCACAGCCGTGACGTGCAAGTCACTGCAGCAGAACAGTCGAGCCTGTTCGCTATCATCATCAGCACGCTGTTGGGGCTACTGCGCACCCTGCGCACCAGAGACGCACTCCGCTTACGCATCGCTGCATAAAAGCAGTTGACGCTAGCTTCGGCAATCATGCCCGAGGCACTAAGCGAAGCAGTTTAAATGGCCAAATGTGGGTGTACTAAAGTTATACCTCTGCCCAACCCTTCGAGGAAACAAGGCGTGATGTTATAATAATTTGAATTTTCCAACATCTAGGCTTCTAACTTTTGAAAGACGAATCAGGAAATTCTTAACATTTATCTGCTAAATATTCATGCATGAAGATATTAGGGAATTCATGTAAAAAAGCTTCAAAAGGTTGTTCCTTTTGTGTTGTCAATAATGTTAACCAAAGTAATAACGATGAACTTTTCGGAATTTCCGATTGGCATAAATTACAAACTTCCAAACAAACTTTCATTCATCTCGTAAGCCTCATTACAGGAAGGATTTTCAAAAATCCTTCCATAGTGCTTACCTTCGTTGTTTACGGAACTCTAAAAAAACTCTAGTTTACTTCGTTGTTTGCAAAATTGCTTTGCACACCCGCTGTGTGCAAAGCAATTTTGCACAAAAGTTAGGTTGTGCGTTGTCAGCTAATAAATTAATTTAAGATTTTAATTAAGTTGATGGTGTCAAACTTACAGTAGCATAACTTCAGATCTGGAGGCCCTGCTGCAAAGAGAATATTGGGCCCCATCACCTATTTCTCCGGTGTTTATTTTTCAACTCAAGTTGTTGCTTTATCAAACTTAAGTTTTCAACCTTTGTTATTTTCGTCGGATATTATTTATATGGAACTTTTGTATCTATGACATCATATTATTATAATCTAATAACATCGTGACGCCGCTGCCATATGTGGCCTTCTTTTTGGTCGCTAGCGCTGGTTAAAATGAGCATAATAACATGTGCAGGTGTAGCAGAGAATCTTAGATGCTAAAGCGAGCGAAGCGAGCCCGATAATTTTAGCTCCCCGCCTCGGAGAGGGTAGATTTCTGGGGTATTCCTCGAAGCGCACCAACTTTGAAACGCACCAAATGAAGCACATCAAAAGTATTCCTCGAAACGCAACAACGATTAAATATAGAGAAGAGCTTGAAGGATTCGTAAAAAATGATATCGATAGACGTTTTAAAATTTAACTGTCCTAATTGTTGATTTATTAAAACTATCAGGAAAGCAGAAATGAACTGGAAGTATTTGCTTATGCGATACTACTTAGCTCACTAATTGTTGAGGAACCTGTTGAATTTTAAAACGTCTATCGATATCATTTATTACGAATCCTTCAAGCTCTTCTCTATGTTTCATCGTTGGTGCGTTTCGAGGAATACTTTTGGTGCACTTCACTTCGTGCGTTTCAAAGTTGGTGCGCTTCGGGGATTTAGATTTCTTTCGACTACAATATGCCATTGAACCTACTAGTGGTGTAGGTGCCATGATTTGTTTTTTACATGCAAGCGCGGGGCCTGTAGCAAAAGCTACACCTGCTATGTGGCTAAGCCGACCCTGATTATAGGGAGTCGCTACCTACAGTAAATGTGTTCAGAACACCTACACGGTACTTAGTAGGTAATGAGATGTAGTTCATTCCCCTGCCATAATCCCTGTCCCCGTCTCATGTGACACCCACAGGATGCGACAGGGTAGTGAATAGTTTATTTCTTCTTTCCTAGTGGAGACCGCACGCGGCTATAAATCTTGAGAAACTTTTAGATGGAAATGTAGGTATTGCAAAGTTGTCGACGACGTCTAAATTGAATTGTATTTCTATGTAAGTACAGTTAAAGAATTATAAGGTCAAGCACCTTCAGTCCTATTTTTGTTTGCACTTATTACAAAGTACGCTTTGTCAACATTTATAATGAAAAATACATTTGACATCCCAACTAGCAAAATAAATGCTACAACCCTGGATTTGGGTACACTTATAGGAGCACTTTGTTTTTATTACAATCGTATAATCTCTCTATTGTAAGGTGATGATTAAACAACTCCATATCGCTTAAAATCACATTTTCAAAAACAATATTATGAATTAAAACTATAATATAATAACGACATATTTTTTCTGAGATATTGCAATTCCATATGAGATGTGTTCATATTTGATTTGATTTTTTTTAAGCAACGGCATGGAGAGCCAATTTTAACATTTTTGACACAGGTCCATCCTCGATGACGTCCCCGCATGAACACAAGCGCGAGCCGATTGAGCCCGATTTACTATTTTTGTGTTTATTTAAAAAGAACTACTAATCTTAAAAAATCCAACCATTAAATTCCCTCTATAATACGATTATCTCATGATATATTATGTAATATCATATTATTTTGTGCTGTAATTTGGAAATGATTTCGCGCCTCATTCAATCCGTGAGTGTCACCGCGCCACACGAATCTGCGCCCCGCAAAACACAAATTGTATTTTATTTATTAAAGGAAAGGCATAGCACATATATCTTAAAACTTTTGTATGTAAGCAGACTTTATTATTACGAATATGTAGGCGCAAAATTATAAACTTAAATTCAATATTTCGCACATAGCAAAGTAAAAACATAATTACTCGAGCAGCATATTACTTAGTTGTTAGAACTTTTGTTGGAAGGTATAAATAAGCCCTATAAGGGCATAGGAACTTATTTGTAAAAGTTAAATTTTTTATTGGAAGAGTTACGGGACATTTTCAGTTTTTTCCATTGTTCTACAGTACCTAGTTGTTTAGATAGTACTAATGAAGAAACAGTACAACAAGTATTTTAATTTAAATTTTATATTATTGTTATAACACGAAACATTTGGAAATAAAGTAGTTATAGCTATTGCATAACTCTAAACTGTTAGCATTTTTTGTACATAGCAATGAATTTAGTAAAGCTATCCACTCCGCGAAAATAAAAAACACGTAAATTATCGAAGGGCATATTCTTCTGGGTACTGGACTAACAATAATGCCAGTGACAATGTTTGCAAATCACGTCATAACACTTAGGCAGGTAGCACACCTCCGCCGCGAGCCAGTCCAATTGATTTTTTTTAGGTGGGCATCTCATAGTTGACCTCTGAGATCATAACTACTTAACCGTGCTTTCCTGTGGGTGCCTTAAGCTACTACACTTAAAACCTCCAGCCAGTGGTTATTCAACTATGCTAATTAAAACTAGGTAAACGCTCGCTAAGGGCACCCCCTGTGGAGTGCGAACCTCGGCTTAGGGCGTCAACCGGACATCAAGGATGGGACGGGCTGGATCAAAGTTTTGATCATGATTATTAGTCGGGGAATTTAAAGATACGTGCTCAGCTGCAATAACTGCTGGCACTTCGTTATCGAGCAAGGGTCGGGATGAGTATCATTTACTCTTTACTCGGGGTCGTGGTCGCGATCGCAAAGGACCTCGGCGGCGAGGTCGGAATAACGAGAGGCGTCTGTTTTTGTACACTGTGCTGGTTTCCCTACTGCTCTCCTGGAGGAGGGAAATGGGATCGTCTGGGTCGGTAAGGATTCGCTTAGGGCGGCGGGTTCAATTGGTACTAGATCCAGAGTAACTAGCGGCCTCAACAACCAGTGGGTTGCGATGTTTGGCGGCAGTATCAAAGTAAGCAGTTCAATTGAACTACTACGGTTTCACTGCTATGGTTTCGCGGCGGAGGTGTGCTACCGGCGTTAAGATGGTTTATCCTAAAAGTTGACAACGTCGTAAATAGCTGTCAAATATTTACCTGTTTTGATTAATTTAGCAATATTACTCTATGGAATTAAGAAATGTTGCTAGTAAGCCAACTAGAGAACTAAAAGATTGATTATGAAATGCAATAATTAACCGAATATTTAGTTTTAAATGTAAAAAAAGTATTTGAACACTTTCCAAATGCCTTTTTTACACCTGAAATTGTTACAACATCATAATCAGTGTTATAATTGCAATTCATTCCATACAGTTACATTGCCAAATTAATCAAAACAGTGAAATATTTGACATCTATTTGCCACGTTGCCCACTATCAGATTAAACGCTCTTAAGGTGTGCAATATTGGTCTTAGTTCCAATAGACAAAAATACGAATTTTCCTTACATTAGCAGCAGTTTTTGTTTAATAGATTTAAAAAGTAACATGTTGTCGCGATGAGGTTTGCGAGAGTCGACCACACACACACATAGTGATAACTATTTGAGATTGACAGCGCCATTATGTCGTAGGCTCGTAGCAGTACCGATGGTTTTGGTAGTGCAAATGTTGTTACCACTGTCGTGTGGTTGATTGTACCTACGTCAATAGTCTGTTGTTAATCAAATGTATTTAACACATGTAAAACGTTGTATTTCGGTAGCAATTCACACTTTACTTCTGAACCAAGTTAGCAATATTTTGTCTGTTAAACGTTTTTACACTAATGCAAAAAAGTATTTTTTTGGTATTGCCCCCCCCGCATCTATAATAAAGTCCCGAATTTTATAAAAAAATATGACTGTTTTCAAATTCAAAAAGGCACTAAACGAAATATTAATAGAAAAAAGTTATTACACAATTGACGACTTCCTTAATGATGAATCACTGACTGATTGACATGCTAATAATCCATTACACATATTTTTATTATAATTTTGATTATTGTAACCTTGTTGCCATTTGACATTTTTGTATTAATTTGACATTTACTACACTCTTTTGCAAAAAAAGGGGCACCTAAGGAAATTTACGTTCTAAGGTCGATTTGAGTTAATTAAATGAAATTTATTTCTTTGACGTAGTCTATGTATACTTATAATCGTGTAAATTAATGCGCGTGAAGTGAATTGGGGCAATTAAAAGAAAAAAAAAACGATGGATTCTTTAAAACCGATGTACATGCCTAAACAATAAGAAGTGGTCGGCAATAAAGACAAGTTTTTTTTTTACTTTTTTTAATTAAATAAAGTTACAAATGTAAAAACCTAATAACGAGTGTGACCTCCTCTTGCCAAAATCACATCTTGAATCCTTCTGGGCATGCTTTCCACGATGTTTTTAATAACGTTTTGGGGAATACGTTCCCACTCTTCTGCAATGACTCTTTTTAGCTCCCTGATGTTTTGTGGAGCAGGTTGCACTGATCTTACCCGTCTCTTTAGAACATCCCAGACATGCTCAATTGGATTGAGGTCAGGACTTCGAGCTGGCCAATCTAAACGACGGATCCCAACTTCTTGCATGTACGCTTCCACGTCGCCAGAACGGTGCGGGCGAGCATTGTCGACCATAAAAATGTAATCTTCCCCAAGTGCAGTCAATGTGGGTTGTGCATATGGAATTAGGACTTCCATTATGTACCGGTGTGCATTTAATGTTCCATTTTCTATGAAAACTAACTCCGTACGCTCCGTCGAATTAATTGCTGCCCAAAACATGACGGAGCCTCCGCCATAAGGAGTGATTTCTTCGAAACACACTTCCGCATAGCATTCCCGTGGTCTTCGCAGCACTCGCCGGTGTCGGTCCTCTCCACACAAAGAGATTCTAGCTTCATCAGAAAACAATACTTTATTCCAGTCCTCCAGAATCCATGAAGCACAGTTCCGAGCAAACTGAAGTCGAGCAACACGGTGCTCACGGAGTAATTTAGGGCCCCGAGCTGGGCGGTAACTCCTGATATTGGCAGCCAAAAGCCTCCTCCTGACCGTCCATAAGCTAACTTCTACTCCTCTTACTTCTTCAAGGCTTTTCTTCAGGTCCACACTTGACGCCTTACGATTCCGCAACGCCTGACTCACCAAAAAGCGGTCATCTCTTGGTTCTGTGCATCGTTTTCTTCCCGAACCGGGTCTTCTTTTGACCGAACCGGTCTCTTGATACCGTTGCCAAGTCCTCTGGACAGTTGAACGACTCACATTTAGCCGCTGAGACACGTAACTTTGCAAACAACCTTCTTCAAGTAGGGCTATAATTTTACCGGCCCTTATCGCTTTATCACTCATATCAAAAAGTGGTATTTAATGTAAAAAGAAAGATTAAATTGTTTAATTTGCAGAAAATATCCAAAAAGTTTTAAAATATCGTAATCAGTTAAAAATCGTTTCAGCAATTCGCGCCATTAGTAAAGCAATTTTAGAATAATTCACAATAATCATTATTTTTCTTTTATTAATTTCAAATTTTAAATTTGGAACGTAAAGAATCATGCCAGGATGCTTCAAATAACATGCCAATACATCGTCAAATTAATAAAACCTATTTCTTGTTCTTCTTCATTGAAGTAGAGAAAAAAATCTGAAGTGCCCGTTTTTTTTTTGCAAAAGAGTTTATAATTTGAACGATTTTACATACATTTTTATTTCTTATTGTGATAATTTCCTAATTGTTATGTAAAATTATAATGCCTTTAAATTTGTGTAAATTAACACGATTTGCATGCCCATACAACATGGAGGACTTTCTTAATAATTACCCATGTTTGCAAGGTAATAAATGATTTGACATTACACGACACCACACAACACACACCCACACACACACACATCATCAACCACCACATCACACTAACATACACATCTGCACTTCTTATTAATTTTTTTCTTTCTTTTCACTAGTACATCATAACCTTATCTTTGACAATTCTCTAACTCTAAGTAAACTTGTATGCTCACAATAATCGCTCGACCTTATTGTTATCTACGCGAAGACACTGCCCCAAGATACAAGATACAGGATTTTCCTAGTTTGGGGGCAGGGTACATACTCTTCTTGGACTTTCGACCTCACTTTTGTATAATTATACTTAAGTTTGCTTACCATTCTGTATACTCTTGTCAGTTTATGTTTTTTGTGAATAAAGAATTATTATTATTATAATTGATTTGATTTGATTTGATCACTATTATGCTTCCTTCTTTGAGGAGAATCTTTTGTGAGAATTCAATATTGTTCACGGCAATGATGTTGTGAGCACACAATTGGAAACTATACAATTGAATATACGTAGTACCCTGTTCCGTGGCATGTACGACAGTGTGACAATCAACCCCTGAAACAATTCCCTTATTCAGCTCTTCTTGGAACGGACGCCTATTCAAATGAACAACCAGTCAAACCCGGTGATTCAAACAAAATTACTCGGTAGTAAAGTATGTCTCAGTGAGCGTGGTTTGCTGTTGCATGCTAATGAAGTAAGGCCCCGTTTTCGACTTCGAGCGATGCCACTTGCGTCAAGCGACAAGCACGCGCGTCACCTGGTTTCCCTCCGTCGCGTCGCTCCTCAAGTAGCGTCGCAGTGACGCGTGCCATGCTTTAAACAACTTCTTTTATTTGTTTTCTCCGTAGTCGCTGTCGCAAGACGCGTGTCGCTTGAGCGTGTAGGTCGTGGCCAAGCGGTTAAGGCTCCGTGCACGAAAAAAACCCTTTTTCGTCAATAACTTATCTAATTGTAAGAAAGCTTGAAATAATTGAAACATTGTGTGTAAGTATAAAAGTACAGTTTTCGTGGTGCTAAGCCATTCGTGTCAGTCACAGCACCTGCTAATAGTTGCATCACTTTTGCGCTCTCGAAAATATGGTTTATTTCGCTTTTGATTTACTTAATGAAAATAAAGTATAATCATAAAATAAAATTTTGATTTTATTTCAAGGATAGCTGAAGACTAATGTGTGATTTTAAAATGTCTTGATATGGTTTGCTAAATAATAGGAACAAATACATTACTGACAGGTTTTAAAAAAATGGTTATTTCGCCTTTTTTTTCTGCTATATTTTGAATGGAATTTGAAAAAAGTGGTTCCCTATGTAGACCATTTAATGCTGATATTTTTTATTGTTAAAATCAGAAGTACTTTCTTCTAACGAAACGATTAAACGTCAGTCTCGTGTCCATTTTTGGAAAACTTGTTGTGAATTTTAGTGATTTTCTACCAATCCTTAATGTATTTGAAAAATCCCTCCCTTCTGTGTGGCCCGCGCCTAAGGGCACAAGGAGGCGCAGCAAAAACAGCCGACAGCGAGTTAGATACGACCGCTGTGATATCAATTTAGTACTTAATGTTTTTACCGCGTTTGCTAATTCTACGAAAACATTACTTAGAAAGAGAAATATGGACCTTGCTAAACGAAGTAGGGTTTTTGTAATTGTTACCTTATCGCTAGGGGAGTACCTAATTTGTGTCAAATTCTCCTAGTTAAGTTATGTATTTCTGTGGGATCGTTTATTTAAGGTTCCATTAGTTGACGGCTTGAACTTTTGGTGGCCTGGCTAATATGCATACTATTTAGTAAAGTAGTTTTTAGTAAGTTTATTTATCTAGTTTTTATTTATTTATTTATATATTTATTTAATGAAATAGACGATGATTTATAACGAAAACGAGCGCGTAAAATTTCATGAACAGACCTTCCTGCCGCGCTTGCGATAACTGCAGTAAGTATCATTTTTGTCCAAATTGAGTTAAACATAAATTCGGAATCAGCAATGAGCTGTACAATTTGATCTGACTGTCATTTTAATATCTTAACGGGAACCTTTAATTTTCAATAAGGATAACGCCAGTAAGTCGATTTTATGATAAGTTTTCCCTGGCATAACAGCAGTAAGTAACGGCGAGTTTCTAAGTGGGGTAACATAATTCATGTATTACTTCAGCTAATGATATGAACAGTAACTTCATAATTACTGCGGTTATATTAAGCAATTGATGCTAAAGTTATTAAACTCGTACTAGATATAAAATAGTTTTTGTCATTTAAAAGCATTCTATTAGAAATACATATTTAATGATTACATAATTTTACTTAGGCTACAAAATTCAATAATCAGAATTCAAATAAGTTAATAAAACAAGTCAGAATTATTATCAATTACTCGAAACTATGAAATAAGTACTTACTGCTATTCTCGCTAGCGCAGCAATTTTGGGTGGTGGATGTATCTACTCAAAATAAAATTGTTTGTACTTTTCAATAAATTATCTATCCCTGTACCGTTTCTATTCGGCCATTTTCATACTACATAAGTTATTTATTTATGCCCAAAGACGAGTTAAAATTAGTATGTAATTATGGTAGTTTCGACGCTCATAACATCCAAACCAATACTTTTTTCCCAAATCTGCTTCCATACAGAGCTAGATAAATATAGCAAATTGATATGATTTTTAGTTTTGAATGTACACCGTCAAACAGACGATTAATCACCGTACTACGTTTGTATGGAAGAATGACAGACTAGTGTACCCAAGAGTGAAGTACTAAAGATAGAAAAAAGTCTCACCCGTGTACCCTTGCATATCCTCCACTCTGCGGAAAAAAGACGTGATAAGTTCTGAAAGCGTTTAATCGTAATAAAAACAAAATAATTTTTTAAAATGCTTACACTATCATGTATTAATACAACTAATTATCAATTTTTTATCCTATTAGTCAGTAGCATAATAAGTATAAATTAGGGGTAGCGTCACCACAGGGCACTAGGCGAATGGACACGATGGAGCATACGGTGGAGGTCTACCCGGCTTGGGCCATCATCGCCATGTCCTCGTGGATGCGATCGGCGGCGGTGATCTGTCCCGTTCGGCCCTGGTTCAGGCCATGGTACGGAGCGAGAAGGCATGGAAAGCCGTCACCTCCTTCTGCAAAGCAGCAATACTCGCGAAGGAGGAGGCGGAACGCGTGAGGGAGAGGCAAACTTCGCGCCTTCACGCGCCTAGCCGCCGCAGGAGACGCCCTGGGTGTCGGGAGTTGCAGGCCGATTCCCGGCCACCGTAGGCAAAGGCTTGCGGACGGTGAGCAATGGGTAGCTCGCCGTCCGATAAGAACCAGGCCCGGGTCGACGGAGCGTTGTGTTACACGCACGCCTCAAAGAGATGTCAGCAGAACTGACGGGGTCCGCTAGGGCCGATGCCTGCCGGAGTTGCGGTTTTGCCCGAAAGGGTTACCGTGGCCCCTGGCAACATACATGAAGGAACACGGGTGGGTTTTAGTCAGTAAGAGTCTGATGACGCATTCCCGTTCCGCCAAGAGCGGGAGAAGTTATTCGATAATTTCCCACACAAAAAAAGGGTAGCTTTGTGCTTGCTCTTTCAAGAACACAAATATTATTTTATATTCGCGACAATATTTATTTTGTTCAATGAATATTAAAACCATAATCTGCACTAGAAATTGAATTCATGTTTTCACAGTTCCGATTAAATATAAATATCGTTGATAGTTGATTTTATTTTAGTTTTATTTTATTTATTTTAATGAGAAATGTTACTAACATAGTTTTATACGTATAACTAACAACAATATGAATCATTTGTGTTCGATTTAAATAAATAATAATAATAAGCTTTATTAATTTGTCGATTTTTAGCTAAATATTTGCTCGGTAGGTATGTAATTGTCGCGAAAAAAATCGCTGAATGCCTCGTTGGTCCAGTGGACGCAAGAACTCTGCTGAGCATGAGGTTCTGGGTTTGATTTCCATGTCGGGCAAAGTGTTATTGGGTTTTTCCATCAAAAATTTCGCAGTAGCAGTCCGGAGCCTGGGTTTGTGTGCGATTGGCTCGCCCCCTATTTAACGGTGAGCGCTCGAAACATTTTAAGGCGACGATAACCGACTTTTAATTATTTTATGCTGAAAACAGTGTAAATGAATAAATAGTGTTAATGATTTGGAAAAAATATATGTTAAATTAGAGTATTTTTTATTTATTTTTTGTAATTAATTTGTAAAGTTATGTCCTGTGTCCTGTTTTGACTGCCTCGTTGGTCTAGTGGTCGCAAAGCGCTACTGTTGAGTATGAGGTCCTGGGTACGATTCCCGGGTCGGGCAAGGTGTTATTGGGTTTTTCCATCTGGAATTTCTCATTAGCAGCCCGGAGTCTGGATTTGTGCCCGATTGATGGCAATAGGCTCTCCCCCTATTGCATGGGACTTAAACATAACTGGCGAAATGTGGGTGTACTATAGGAACACCTCTGCCTAACCCTTCGGGGAATACAGGCGTGATGTTATGTTATGTTATGTTATGTCCAACGTCGAAAAAAAACTGACAATCACGTAAAAACTATCAAGCATATTTTTCTGAAAACTTCAAATTTTAAAGATAATTTAATTATTTATCTTTTAATATACGTTTTTTATTAAAATATCTTTGTTTTATGTATAGTAAATTAATAATGCGTCTTATTTGTGTCAGTGCACCTTGATAGGCAAGTCCTATTACTGGCTGGACGTACGACGCGTTGCGTGAGATCAGTACAGAACACGCAAGCTAACTACTCAAGGTCACTGGCATTTAGTCGCGTCTTAAGAGCCAAATAAATTAAAAGTGTCGTTTTTAGGGTTCCGTACCCAAAGGGTAAAACGGAACCCTAGTACTAAGACTCCGCTGCCTGTCCGTCTGTCTGACTATCTGTTTGTCACCAGGCTGTATCTCATGAACCGTGATAGTTAGACATTTGAAATTTTCACAGATGATGTATTTCTGTTGCCGCTATAACAACAAATACTAAAACACAGAATAAAATAATTTTTTGAGGGATTTTTCGCTCGTTTTAATAGATAATGGTACGGAACCTTTCGTGTGCGAGTCCGACTCGCACTTGGACGGTTTTTTATTAAATACCAATGTGTATAAACATTAATTAAACGGTTTTTGTAATCATTCGGCCTATTGTGTTGATAAATATTTATTTTAGTACTATTTATTCACATCTCATTGCCCACTTATATTGTGTTAACGGTAACTTGTAGCGACATCAGGGCCATCCGACACGAACTAACCTTCCTTTGTCCTCATCAAGTATTCGGAGAGCTCCATTGTACCAGGTTAATAAGAACAAGGGTCGGTAATGCAGCTTATGTATAAAACTACTAATGTGTGGTAAAGTATGGCTTTCGGTTTCATAGTAAGTGTTTGGGGAACAAATACCGAAGTTGATTCAATATGGCGTACACCCTGTATGGACTTAGGTATAGGCAGGGGACTCCATTGTATCGAAATAGCCGTATCGATACACGTGACGAGCAATTTTTTTTTGTATAGCCTCTTGCAGGTCAACCTAGGAGATTTTCGGCTGTTTAACCGGACTTTCCTGTGGCTGCCTCAATAAGTTAAAGCCTCCAGCCAGGGCATAAAATAAACTAAGCGACTACACGCTAAGGGCACCCCCTGTGGAGTACGGACCTCGGCCTAGGGCGTCGCTGGTGTAGGACAGTAATTCCGGCTGGATCGGATTAATATTATTATTAGAGGAATTTAAAGCTACAGGCTCAGTAGCGCGGGCTGGTTCAAGTTAGGGTCGGGGCGGGTACAGTGCAATTTTCAAACTGGCAATACATAATGGACGTAGATTTGCAGAAAGGACTCAACCTACACTATGGTCAAAAATGAAAGAGGTCCTAAAGGTTGGCCAACCTATAGGACCTTCCTAAATCCTTTGAAAACTTATTGGCCATCTAATGATATACCTACGCAGAATAAATGAGCTTCTTTTTAACTTTCTGGCCTTTTTTCACTGTTAGTACTGGCAGTAACTAACCTAGGATTCCCCGACCAAATGAGTTGGGTTAGGTTACTCCTTATCGTTCGAGTCTCCCTGTCGTTTCGAACGACGCAAGTGCTCTCGGAGCATGGCTGCTTTGGGATGTACCTGTGTCGCATAAACAGGGCGCTGGACGCTCGGTGCTATCACTGCATCCCCTGTCGGGAAGACACGACGCAGCATACACTGGCAGAGTGTGTCGCATGGGAGGAGCTCATATCAGAAATCGGAGCCGACCTGTCGCTGTCGGCCGTCGCTCCTTCGGCTTTTAAATTAAAATCGTTTGGTATCACGGTAAATGGGCCACCATGTATTTTTGAAGTGAAAACTTCTTTAGGCGCGGTGGGCATTTTTGAGATGGGAAAAAACAATTGAACTCGCGACACCGTTACCGACACCTCATTTTTGTAAACGCGATTGTGCTCTTTATTTATATTACGTTACGGATCAATGTTCTATGCAAGTATTTTCTTGTTCAAGTTTTTTTTTTTTTACTTTTCTTTTACATTACGGCAATATTAAAGGATCGAACACGGTACTACATACATATTATAACAGAAGTATCGATACTACACAGTTATCGATATTTTTCGAATCCCTTCCGTATCTCTACTACCTAATCTACTTACGTATTATGATCACACAACTTATGACATAGTGCTAGGAGGATGACGGACAGTAATCTGAAGTTCAGGTATTGGTACTGAAGATTTTAGGGAGAAAATAGGTACCTTTTTTTTGGGTTGGAAATTATCAAAAAACTTCTCTCGCTCTGGGCGGAGCGAGGGCGTGTCAGACTCTTACTGACTAAAACCCACCCGTGTTTCTTCGGTTGCCCTGTTGCCGGGGGCCACGATCTCAAGGGGGGAGAAACTACCTAATGCTACGTTGCTGAGTACGAATTTTAAAATACTAAGAATCGTCATTTAGGAAGATTACGACATGCTGCTCAGTAATCAGTACTTATTTTCATAACGGGTTTATATTTTGAGTTGTCAGAGGGAATTTATTTCCACATTTGAATACCTGCCTGATTCAGAAAGCAGTACATCTCGAGACGGTTTTCATTGTGAGGAGGTTTCTGTCTATTTTTTTGTGTTTTTATTTTTGTACAATTATAATGTTGCTGCGCAACCAGCGCGCGGCATGCGTGTGTTAGAAAAGACGGTAAGCAGTATTAGTGTATGTACCTATAAGTACTACCCAAATTAGCAAGCTTTGAGTGTCAGAACGATTACTGGTTATTTACTGTGTATGAAAGTTCTGATGAATATGTTTTGTAGGATTTCATGAAGATTGCACAGAGAGGCAAGGCTAGACATTTATTTAATTAGACATATCAGTATTAAATCAGAAAGCTAGTTGTCCGTTCGCAAAGCAGGGTCTCCATGGAGAAGAAGGACGAGAAACTTCATGGAAACAGTATTACAGTATTCTATCAATACATTTCTATGAATTGTCGTTATCTCAAAGACAATTAATTCTATCTACATAACACATAACATAACATCACGTCTGTATTCCCGAAGAGTTAGGCAGAGGTGTACCTATAGTACATCCACATTTCGCCAGTTATGTTTAAGTCCCATGTAATAGGGGGCGAGCCTATTGCCATCAACCGGGTACAAATCCAGACTCCGTGCTGCCACTGAGAAATTCCAGATAGAAAAACCTAATAACACCTTGCCCGACCCGGGAATCGAACCCAGGATCTCATACTCAGCAGTAGCGCTTTGCAACCATTAGACCAACGAGGCAGTCACTGTCAATTCTATCTCTTGGACCATTACTCAGAATAATAGCAACATTATAAAAAATAGCAATATTGGTAATAATATATCAAACTATATACAACAACATAATCATAATAAGCAATAATTACGGTATTATATCAAATTACTTAACATTTGTGGTACCAGTACCCTAATTACGTAACTTATTTTCGTAAACAATTATGCCTAATTTGTTTCGATTTTGACAGTTCAACAACATTCATTGCGTTATTTACGTTGTTGATTAGATTTTTTTCCAACTTATGGAGCAATGGATTAGCAATCTATTTCAGATTGAAACAGATTGTGATTGTGTTGTATTACACAATTAGGGTACGAATCCGTTTATTCTACACAACAACGTCACTAGAACCAACCAACTGAACATCTACGAACAACTGAATCGATAACTTTATTTTTCTTAGGTGGGGCATCTCGTAGTTGACCTCTGAGATCATGACTAATTAACCGGGCTTTCCTGTGGCTGCTTTAAGTTTCTACACGCACAGCCTCCAGCCAAGGGGGGACCCGATGACGTCATTACAATCCTTTTAATTACCTACCAACGTCACTATGTCAAACATCTACCACCATTTTGAATAAATCACAGATCGTCATACATTACTTCTAATACAGGTAAATCGGAGGGAAATCGTTTTAAAATATAAATACGTAATTAAGCAATTTAATAAAAGCTGATTCGTATATCTTAGATAAAATTCAATAGAATGTCAACATCAACTGACAGTATTCTGACAATCGTCGAAACAGCTTATTATATTAATAAGCTGTTTCGACGATTAAAAGCAATATAAATTCTAAGTCTAGTGGTCGCAAGCGCTACTGCTAAGTATGAGGTCCTGGGTTCGATTCCCGGGTCGAGCAAAATGTTATTGGGTTTTTCTATCTAAAATTTCTCAGTAGCAGCTCGGAGTCTGGATTTGTGCCCGGTTGATGGCAATAGGCTCGCCCCCTATTACATGGGACTTAAACATAACTGGCGAAATGTGGGTGTGCCTGCTACAGGGACACCTCTGCCCAACCCTTCGGGGAAACAAGGCGTGATGTTATGTTTAATGTTATGTATAAAATCTAAGATATGCTACAAGTATCATTAAATATTACATTAAAAATTATATTAATAACATCTAAATGACTTTTACAAGTTAAGTGTTATTTTTAGGTACTTCTTCTACATTGGTCCCAAGCTTCGTATTATACAAACCTCAAAATTAATTAGGTATCTAACACGTGTATGAGCAGCGTTTCTGCCTACGCCCATAGGAAAAAAGGGGTGTGGTTATGTATGCCTGATACATGATTTGATTAATTGGTTAGTAGCAATGGAACGTTTATAATATTTAAAAAAATAATTTATACGATGTACAAAAACCTAATAGCCGAAATGATATTAACTAATATATAATTAATAATTAAAACCAAAAATTGTAAACGCCCGATCGAGTAAATAAGGTGAATACTGTATGCGATTATATTGCTACTCACTAATTTCCATCGTTGAGCCTATCAACTATTTGCCAACATTATGGAATGCATATTTTAATTCTAAATTCTCAATTATTTATTGCAATAAAGAATTGTGAATTTAGAATTAAAATGTGATGTTTTGCAGGAGACCCTCCTACTTTATTAGGATAAGTAAAACCTACCGGATGTAAACCAGAACTAACATTACTATTCACTGTTACAGTAAAATAATAGTGTAAAATATTTTAAAGGGTAGGAGTACAGTCGACCGCTCCGCCTAGAGCGGGAGAAGTTATTTGATAATTTCTCAAGCAAAAAAAAAAACAAAAAGAAGAAGAAAAAAAGGACATTGACGCGAAAACTGTTACTATGGGATTGTACATGATTCTGAGCCTATCTGTGTTGAAAATTTTCGTCGGTTATTTAAAAAAAACAGCTGCTCCATACATTTTGACCGCGTAGATATTGCACTTTTCGATCGAACTATCAGAATGAAATCCTACGTTGAATGTGCTGAATCCATGGTAACAGTTTTCGCGTCGATGTCCCTGCCACCCTGTATACCACTGACGTGCGGTATATTGTAACTACCAAAATAGGTACTCATGAATATGAACGAAGAACGGGACCAACACTGAAATACCGGGCATTTTTAATGGTTTATTGTTTGTTATTTATAAGAATAATAAATTTTATTAAAAGTAGGTACGGGTAAAAGTAAGGGTACTTGGAATTATGTCGAATAAATCCCAGAGGGTGTTCTTGAGTAATATTTATTTAACGATCTATGAAATTCTTAATGAAATGGCAACAATAAACCTCCTCGGTATTTTATTAATTCTTGTGAAATTGCTGTTCAGGAAATTTATAAATTGCTTTTATTGTTGTCATCAAAGTATGAAACGTTTCAACGTAGCTGTGCCCAGGATCGGTGTATATTTTTAAACGGGTAAAGAGTTTTTTAATCTACCAAGAGTTCCGTAGTTTAAAAAAAAGTAGCGTTGACTTGGACTCAATTCATACGTTTTAAGGCTATGCTTATAGCATGTATCACAAAGGTGTGGTCAAATTTAGGGTGTGGTAAACACCATCAAACTGAACAACTTTCTCCATGGAACCAACATCGTAATCGCGAAAAAAATATCAACTGTCCCATACAAAACTTCAATTTTGATGGTCTGAACCAGGGATGTTATGGAAATCGTTTTACCGGAACCGGAACCGGTATCGGAGGTTTTAAATTTAATTCATCGGTGACGGAACCGGAACCGGTGCCGAAGGTGGAAGTAGAAGAAAGATGTGTTATGGGAAGGCTTAATGAAACAATTGAAATATAATTCAGTCTCCTTAATCAGTTAAATATTGACGATAACATCTACAAACAAAACAAAAAACTTAGGCTTCAAGTGCGTGCGGGTATAAAATAAATACTGGCGACGAGTTAAAACTTGTTTGTACGCGCTCTAGTCGCGTGTATCGCTGCGTTCCGAAGTCGGTATCGGAGGTGTCAAATTTATCGGAAGGTCTGACCTTTTGGAAATGGAACCGAAACTCCGTAATATCTCTGGTCTGAACCACTTAAATTTGACCATTCCTTTCTGATACACGCTGTACAACAGTTTTCCATTAGGTGGACTTTCGGCCTATTTGTCAATTTATTATTAAGTAGATAAAAGCAATAAATAATCTTCACACGTGTGAAGGTAAATGGACCAAATATTTTTATTTCTCGTTACCCCGAAGAAATATTGACAGAATATAAATTACTATGTGCCTCTAGAGACGACGTGTTCTTACGAAAGTCGTATATAATATATATTATTCTTTGACATCTGGCAGTTAAGTTGAGCCACCCACAAATATAGGTCGGGTGAAGGAAGTAGCGTTACTGGGACTAGTTTATTTCAGCAGCTAAAAGATTGTTTATATTGTGTCATCCTTAAAAAGATGTATGGGTATGTATATCGACAAGAATCTATAATCTTTGTTCCATAATATAAAAAGAGAAATTGACTGACTGGCTGACATATCAACGCACAGCCAAAACTACAAAGATTGTATCAATGTGTGGTCAGACTGGGAAAGACAGGATACGAAAGGCGGAGGACATGGAGCTGTGGCCCAGCTTGGGAGAGGTCTATGTGGACTGCGATAGAATGAGTTGATTTTTTTGCCACAAAACATACTGGTATTACACATTGGGTACTTAATTGTAGCTACAAATTGATACAGTGTGAATTCTTTCTTCTTGAACACAGAAATTATTTTAATCGATATACAGTATGTTAAATAACAGAGGGCGTTCCCTTAAACGCGTTAATCTATATCATTAATACATTGAAATAAAAATATCAGCACAGCAAAATAAGTATTAAAAAAAACCGAATGAAAAAAATAAAATAAATGAAAATAAATTTGAAACGTCCTGTTTAAAATCAAAATAGTAGCGCGGTAAAGTACCTAGCGTATTCGCACTGCCAAAACCGGCAACGTCGCTATTTTTAGTTCCGAATAAAATAAGGTGGATATTGGGGGGCGGGGGCGGGGCTAGGCGCATCAATAGATCGCCGCACACGCGAGTCGTCATTCATAAGTTTGTTGCGACATTGCCATACTTCCACATTGAAATACAAATGCGCGTGTACAGAGTGTTTCTTTTACGTATCAATTTAATATTTTTTGTGAATATTAATTTTATTATAAAAAAATATAAAAACATTTTGTTTTTGAATGGTAATATTTTTTAGCATGTATGGATGCTATACTGTTGTGGGTAAACGGGAACGCCTTTCGTTAATTAACATACTGTATGTAGATACCTACACATCTTTTTGAGGCACCTAATGCAGAGGATCACACCTAATGCAGAGGATCTCCTATATGAAGGAGTTTCGTGTCAGGCGTAGCTGTTATGCGTTTTGCTTTAGTAATATAAATATACATATTATTATACAAAAAATATATAATTGCCTTGATTTAATTTTAAAATAAGATTACTTTCCTCATTCCTATTCTTATAAGATTATTTTTTGTTATTTTTCCAGCTTGTTACCTTCCGTAAATCAAATAGTCTCAGCATTAATTATCATATTAAATAGGACCTGAGACGAGTTGTAAACATGCATTACTAAGTAACTATGCAATAAACTTTATTTTTCTAAAATCGTTCGCTGTGACGTCCTCTCCCAGTTCGACCAACGCGCGCCGGTTCACAGCACTTTATATCGTACTGTTCTCATAAACTGTGTACAGACACAATCGTTAAACGTGTTATGGAAGGAATTTTACACAGTCTGCTTGTTGTTTGATAACGTTTAGCGCGAAAATATAAACCTGGACCCTGCTAACATTTTTGTTACAATTTAAAGTGGCAGTAGCCCAATGGACAAAGAGCTGCGGTGTAGTCGCGTAACACAAAAAAAAATGTCAGTTGATCGCAATGCCTTTCATTTCGACATCCATTGTTTCATAGGTTTGAAAAAATTGATACCCTTGCTCAAAAAAATTGAAAATTTGCGCAGCCCTCATCTTGACCTCACTATCGGCTTTAGCGCCCTCGAAATCTATGAAAACAACACCCATTACGATATTTTTTTGTAATTTTGTTCTTTTTTTCCACGAAATACTTGCACAAATACCACACTTATTATTTTTATTTGATACCTAAGATCTTTAATGATAACAATTTTGATTGGCAAATTCGCTTTAGGCCGCTTTTAACCTTTCAATGTTTATGTTACGTTAAGTGTCTCACTTCTCCAAACACTAGTTGTAAATAACGTTTTGGGGTTCCGTAGAATAATGGTTTTATAATATGTGTGAAAAGTTTGTGTTACTAAAAGGGTTCTCGAATATAATACATTCTTTTGTTTATATTACAAACTCTATGAGTACCATCGTAGAGATTAAAGTACTGAAAATAACGTCTATTTATAATTAGGTTATTATAAATAATTAATAAAAATTTGTATTTATTTGGTTAGTTTCATTTGTATATTTTAAGCTTAAAATTATCTTGAATGACATTTCAATTGAATCGCAGTAAAATACCAGGGTTCAAACGAAAATATGTTTCACTCATTCAATTTAATTAAGTAGATTAAAGTTTCTCTAGTCGGTTCTCGTAAATTAATTTTATAATCATTTGCAGACGAAATTCCAACAATTAAATTCACTAAATTCTAAAATATAATAGTTTTATACAGAAAATAATTGAAAAGTTAAACGTAATTTTCGTTTGTCGTATTTTATTTGATAAGTACCACAAAATGTTGATATGATTGGAACCACATTCTCAGTTTTCTGACAGACCGCGACCACAACATAAAAATCACAGGAAATTATGTTTGCTTCAGCAAAAGTTTCACACTTTGACCACAAAAACAAACTTCCGGCTAGTTTGTTCTGGTAAATGGAACTTCTTTTGTTGTTAAGTACTTATGGACCTATTCGATTGTGACTTTGTGAGTGAGGTTGGATCTCTTAACTACCTATGTCAGAGATTTACTCACTTTAGGTAAGAAATCAACTCATTTATTATCTAAATCATGTTACACAAGAGTATGACAAAACTAAAAAAATATAATATCCTAACCTAACTAAAACTATTAGACTAAAACTAAACTAAAATTAAACTAAAATATGGCGTCGAAAAATTCCTCCGCGTCGCTGTCGACTGGTAATGTACCCAAGAGACTGGCCGCATTGCCACGTTGTATGGCAATGCTTAGCCGCTGGCCAAGGTAAGTAGATATATATATATCAGAATGTTCTTCAGAAACGAAAATAATAAATGTAACAGGATAATTGGAAAATTCATAAAGGACCGGAATATTTAAAACTAAGAATGATTTTATGCAGTGTGAGTCTATAATGTGCACATATTAAAATGAAGGAATCTATGCTTAATTTTATCGATATTAAATAAAATCTAAATTTTTATTTTTTATTTTTTTATGGTATTTTTTGTTTTTTAACAAAATCCTTGTAACTTTTATACTAAATGATCTATCGCAATGAAATGAATCCTATAATGATTGAAAGTAATTAGGCGTCCTCATAAAATGAACATTGTGGAAAAAAACTACCCACAATTGAAAATAACCATGTTTTTTTTAGCAAAAATCTGTTATTTTTTTTCATCAGTTGTTACAAGAAAGCGCCAAAGAGAACAGAAAAAAAATGTTAATAAATAAAATATAAATTAAATTAAGCATACATCCTCATTTCGATATGTACCTACACATTATAAAAACTCACACTCACACTGTGTACATATTTTATTATTTATGTACACACAGTAAAATACGACCTAAAAGATTTGAGTACACTGCTTATTTATTAAGAATTTCTTCGTCTTTCTTAATTTCTTTCCTTAGAATGATTTTCCGAGCTAATATCAGTGCAAAAATCCTAATATTGCTTATATTATTACGGAAATCTTTACAATTATCCTACGATATAATTACATAATTCTGTCACGTCACGGGTAGACGGCACAGTAGGTACACCACAACAAAGTGCTATCGTTTCATGTAAAAGTTTCTCCAAAGTTTTTTTTTTCTTGTAAAATAACACTAAACTTTAATTTTTCAACATTCATTTTTAAAATGATAAAAATATAGCATTACAACAATAAAATAAATAAAAAAATGTGGTTATTTAAAACTGAATTTTGAATACCTATCGATATTAAAATGCGTTGGTTTTATACCCATTTCCCAAATTGTCAGTATCATGGTTAAATTCAATGAGTTTGAAGTGCATTGTATAAGATTTTCGGACAATGTGAGATCAGCATAAACTGGAAATGTATAGCTTGATGTGTAGCCGTGTGTACCTTACCTATGCCCCTCACGGATCGGACAGGGTTTTTTTTTTACATAATGGATAAACATTCATAAATTCGCACCTTTTTTCCATGGAGATAGGCAGAAACTACAGAACGCGACCTGCTATGATACACACTCCTTTTGCTTCGTTCACACACACATCGGTTGCGAGTATTCCGCACCTGACCTTTCTGAAGAACATTAACAATACAAGAGAGCTTCTCTATAACAAGCATCTCTCTTCTTTCACGTGAAGTGTCGACCAGTCGGCAAGAAATTTCCTAAAAAGGAGACGCGCACTCGAGCCCCATAACCCAAACGTTTCATGAAACAAGCACAAGCCCATGTTTTGATGTTTCAGATAATCATGCCTTTTGTCCGATGTGATGAGTTTGATTAAGAGAGGGCCGAAAGCAAAGTTTTCCATCGTAAATTTGATTTTTTACGAAATTGATAAGACGGGTATAAAATAAAAACAATATGAGTGAAATGGTTTGGAAATATGATGTAGTATTGTTGATGATGTAGTTTGTATGTGTTGATGTAATATATACTTTTGTAAGTAATTATCGTTAGTTATCGTTATCGTAAAGGGAAGCATTCAAATGTTTGAAAAACCCATCGCGTCGTTTGTAATTTTTAGTCATATCTGGACGAGCACGGCCTTTCTTATTTTCAAAACTTAACCTTGAAAAGCATGTTTCCTCACAAAGTAAATAATCTGTCAAGCAATAATCTAAAACTATTAATGCCGCCAGCCTAATCCTACTGATCGTACTTATTTATTTTAAAATCTACTCTAAATAAGTAATTTCAACTTATTAAACTATCTAATTACGTTATGATGTTCGAATCGAACTCCGAGCCGAACGCATTACGAAATTTAACGAAAACAACCGAATAGAATGCCTGTACGTGAATGACGTGGACAATAGCAATAGTTCTTTCTCGTTTCCACGCGCGCGTTTTCTGCTACTGTCCCTTTCGAACCCGTTGTAGATGCCGATCTACCGATTACCAGGCTGCTAAGAAATCGCGGTGTCACGTGACCAAAGTGACGTCATGATGGACTTTATTTTCTAAAGAAATAAAATTAACGATAAGCCGGACGCGACTTTTTTTTTTGTGGGTAGGAAATCATCAAATAACTTCTCCCGCTCTGGGCGGAGCGGGAGGGCGTGTCAGACTCTTACTGACTAAAACCCACCCGTGTTCCTTCGGTTGCCCTGTTGCCGGGGGCCACGATCTCCCTTTCGGTTTTCTTCGCAACCCCGGCAGGCATCGGCCCTAATGGACCCCTTCAAATCTGCTGACATCTCGTTGAGGCGCGCGTGGAACACAACGCGCCGTCGACCCGGGCCTGGTCCTTATCGGACGGTGAGCCACCCATTGCTCACCGTCCGCAAGCCCGCGCCTACGGTGGTCGGAAATCGCCTCGCGATTCCCGACGCCCTGGGCGTCTCCTCCTGCGGCGGTTAGGGGCGTGAGGGCGCGAAATTTACCTCTCCCTCACGCGTTCCGCCTCCTCCTTCGCGAGCATTACAGCTTCGCAGAAGGAGGTGGCGGCCTCCCATTTCCTCTCGCTCCGTACCATGGCCTGAACCAGGGCCGGACGCGAGAGATCACCGCCGCCAATCGCCTCCACGAGGACACGGCGATGCTCCGCCCAAGCTGGGCAGACCTCCACCGTATGCTCCACCGTGTCCTCCGGGCGATCCACACAATGGTGACAACCGGGCGTTTCCTCCCGCCTTATCCTGTGCAGGAACCTCCCGAAACAGCCGTGTCCGGTGAGGACCTGCGTCAGGCGGAAGGTGAGGACGCCGTGGCGCCTCTCTAGCCACTCCTCAAAGAGGGGTCTTATCGCCGCAATTGTGGCGTGCCCAAAGCCGGACGCGCCTATGAGTTATTTTAGCGCGAAATGTTTTGTTATTGGGATAAAAAGCATTTTGTAATGTTTTAATTTTATGGCGTATCAAATATTTATATTATAGTTTAATTATTCAATAACGATAGAGTGGTTGTGTTCCGAATTTCCAAAGGGATGCCGGTAGGAATCGAATTGTTAAGACCCGGCGCTCCTGGAAGGTTACGCTACTCAAAGCTTATTGCCAGTCTTCTAGTCGAGCGGCCTGTAGGTGAGATATACGCAGCGAGCCTTTAGAGCCCTGCGCACTCAGTACAATAATGCGTTCAGGATGTTGTTAGGTCTGTTGTGGCGGTGCAGCGCGTCTGGGATGTTTGCTGAAGCGCGCACTGATGGTTCCCAGCCCATCATGCGCAAAAAAGCAGCTTCTCTGCTGGCCCGTATACGGGGTAGCGACAATGGCATTCTGAACGCAATAGCTGTACATTTTGACTGTCCCTTTCAGAATCAATGGGTCATGTCTGTGTAGATGCGGTGAGTCAAGGCAAATGAAAATGTAAAGAAATATGCACTAGGTTCAGGTTTCTCTGGGTCTATGCCACCCGAAAAAAAGTTTTATATTATTTTTATACGCACCCATAAGATATTCAATTTCAGAATTATGTAGGTAGGCATAGGAGACAAACGTTATCGTTCTGATAAAGTTGCATTCCACTATTGAAGTGGTAATCAGACGCAGAAAATAATTACTATCCCTTTGACCTGTTTAGGTATGTGTGTATATGGAATACTTACTTAATTAATGCTAGCCTTTTGGTAATATGTGGTATATTGCTTCCGATATTGCTTCACAGCTGTTCGTAAATGCCAGCTGTATAAAAACAATGGGTGGGATATATAACATTTTATACAATATGTGGTGAGGTTAAATCTTTCTGTCCGTACTGTTAAAAATATTTGAAACATCATTCAGTGTCCGCCCCTTAAGGTTCCACTAGTCGACGGCTCGAACTCGTTGGTGGCGTGGCTAATATGCATGCTATTTAGTAAAGTTATTTTTATTTATTTATCAAGTTTTTATTTATATATGCATTTATTTATTTCGTGAAATAAACAATGATTTATAACGAAAACAAGCGCGTACAAATTCATGAACAGATCTTTGGGCGTATTATATATTATGGAAAAACTACTGGATGTATCTGCTCAAAATAAAATTATTTGAACTTTTCAATAAATATCTATCCCTGTACGGTAACTATTTTGCCATTTCTATACTAGATAAGTTATTTATTTACGCCCAAAGATGAGTTAAAATTAGTGTTGAAATATGGAAGTTTCCGACGCTCATAACTTCCAAACCGATACTTTTTTCCCAATTCTGCTTCCATACAGGGCTAGATAATGATAAGGGAAATTGATATAATTTTTAGTTTTGAACGAACACCATCAAACAGACGAGTAATCACCATACTACGTTTGTACGGAAGAATGACCGACTAGTTTACCCTTAAGGCATCTGTGCCACCGCCCACGAGGAAGCGACAAGCTATTAATGTTTTTTTTTGCTCAAGAAACGTACAAAAGATTGTAGATCCCGTGTAAAAGGCTTGCTACACGGCAGTCAACCGCGTCCCCAACAGAGGTGACCTTGGTTGGCGACAGGCAAACCACCAACTCCACGGTTGTAAACCACCAAGGTCTCTGGGACCTCTGTTGGGACGCGGTTGACTGCCATGTAGCAAGCCTTTAAGTAAAAGATATACGTGTAGAAGATCGGTGACTGTTCACACCATAAGACTTTTGTGGTTCACATCGCCGCACAGTGCGGCCGGCTCATACTTGGGAGTGGCCAAAATTATAAAAAAAAAAAAAATATGATGTAGAATGACTAAAAATGTCTTAACTTATTTAATTGTCATTATTTTAGTTCATAGATAGTCTAATTTTATTATTATTAATTTTTAAACAAATTTTTAAGGTTCTAAAAGAAGTGTTCGTTAAAAATAGCGTTGTTATTAATATTTAACAGATTATACTTTTCTACGTTTGGATCTTTCACTGGCCGAATCAAAACTAGAACACGGTCGACCAGGTCCAGTAGGAGTAGGAATGGTGTAAAATGGGAATGTTTCAATTTGTTGCAGTCACTCTGCGTATTTACTATAAGTACAGTAAGTCCTTTCTGCGCGTAGTACCGAAATATCTTCTTTTAATATTGTTATATAATGCTGAAATTTCATTCTCATGGAATTTTGTTGGTTAGGGCAATTAGTTTCCAGTATAATTAACTTTTGAAAATGTTCTTTATAACTTTTAGCTTGATCTTGAAATATAAAGTCTACCAGTTTACGACGAGTACAATTTAGTACGCGACCTACAAAAGGAAAAAAAATATAACGTCAAAATAAGTAAACATTAGAAGGTTTTTTTTTTTCATATCATAATAAAAGAAGGTTTGAGGTATATTTCCTTATATGTTTTGTTGCGAACTGTAGCGAAATGCTATATTATATAGATTTTTTTTTGTAAAATTTTAGCATATTCAATTAACCACTATTATTATAATAAGTAAAATGCTTAATTTAAAAATCTATAGTATTATATGAAAATAGAAAGACCTTTGAGCGACAGAATACATGTTTCAGAACCACAGTAACTTTTGTCGTTATGAAATTATAAGGTAACAAAGAACTGCAATTTTTACTGTACGTATTCTAAATACTAACAAAAGTATGGATCAATACTCAATTCTTTATTGCATTCTATATGTATTACATAGATGGTTTATCAATGTAAAAGATCAATATGGACCCTGTCGGGCACAGCAAAATTAGGAGAGAGGAGGAGGGCTAAGTAGCAATCCAATATATAAATTATTAGATGTGTTTAATTGGGTGTATAATTCTGTATATATCGTATTGTATTGTATTTTATCATTGTGACTGAATTAAATAAATATATAAAATAAAATTAATCAACCGATTGTAGAATGTTTGAACGGTTGTTAATCTTACATTTTGTCATAAACCTTCATATTTGCGCATTTTGATGAAGCAACTGTTCAAGTAATAGTAGTCTTAACTTTTTTTGACCTACCTTCAACTTTTCAAAATTTGTTTTTTGGCGACCCTGCATAGTGCGCCCTGCCGCGCGCCAGGATGCCGTGCCGCCGCGCTGCGCTGCGCCGGCGAGTACCCGTTTGTCGCAGCGACAAGAGCTACCAAAGAGAGTACTCGCTCTGCGACGCTCGCCTAGCGGGCAGAACATTCGATGAGAGAATCACGCTTGGTACATCCGCACACCAGCGAGTAATCGCTCGTCGAAGCCAACTCGTTTTAGTTGCTAGTTCTACGACAGTAAGACAGGTGCCTCAAACAATTAACAGAAGTAGGACGATTAAAATTCATTAAAACTCAAAAGTAAAAATTCTGCACTGAATGAGTAGCAAACTCGGCACAAAATTAATTTATATCGAGCCTTGTAGCGAAATAGAACTAATTATCGTTTTCCGTTGTCAAACGGAGTTTTGTTTCTAAATTAATGAAGTTAGATAACTCCGAGGAGGTTGTAATACAAACCAATTGTTAAATTCGAATGGAACGATATGCCTATATGTCTTGCCAAAGGGGAATTTACTTTTGCATTGATTGTACCAAAGTTTATCTTACTTATTTTATAAATGTCAAGAATATAATGATATTTAATTATTTTTGCCTCGTTGGTCTAGTGGCCGTAAGCGCTGCCGCTGAGCATGAGGTCCTGGGTGCGATTCCCAGGTCGGGCAAAGTGGTATTGGGTTTTTCTATTTGAAATTTCTCAGTAGCAGCCTGGAGTCTGGATTTGTGCCCGGTTGATGCCAATAAGTTCGCCCCCTATTACATGGGACTTTAAACATAACAGGCGAAATGTGGGTGAACCTGCTACAGGGACACCTCTGCCCAACCCTTCGGGGAAACAAGGCGTGATGTTATGTTATGTTAATTATTTTTTATCATGCCATTTTATGTGCAAAGTATAGTTTTTAAATTTACGGCATGTAAAACGCAAAATTTAAAGGTTTAATATGAAATTATATATAATTACAATAAAATAGATAAAACACAAGAACGTCGACGGACAAAGCAATTATATAAACAGTAGTTGTTGCCCACGACTTCGTCTGCCATCCAGGATGAAATTTAATCCAAATCCGTTCAGCCGTTTTAGCGTGAAAGCGTGACAAACAAACTCATTTTCGCATTTATAATATAAAGTTAGGATTTTGTAGATTCAAATACGCCTAGTAATAACAATCGGCTTCCATATTACTTTTAGAGACAAATAATTACTGAGGATAATTTGAAGGAGCGAAGTACTTGCTGACGTAAACATCTTTTGTTTATTATTTTGAGAGTAGGCTTAGTTGGAAGGGTTAATTTTCAGAAATTCAGCTTACTTTCTGAAAATCTACCGTCCATTATTTCTTTTTTTACTTAAAAATATTTATTAGAAGTAATGGAGCGTGCTCTTTTAGAAGAACACTAAAGATCATAATAGTACCTAAATGTTTTTATAGGTCATCACACAGAAGCAAAATTAAGAAGAATTGAATTAGGAAATGTAATATCGAAGTCATTAATTGTTGTTCTATATTGGGGTCGGCTTCCAGTCTAACCGCATGCAGCTGAATACCAGCCTTTTACACGGAGCGACTGCCTATCTGACCTCCAAAACCTAGTAACTAGGTAACACGGTACCCTTGAATTTTGGAGGGGCGCGCCATGTTATCGTAGTTTATCTCTAAGAAAGGTAGGAGGTTCCTCTCTGTATGGAGAAGCGGCCTTTTCTCTGCAGAGGAGCGATAAGTCTGATAATACGTTCATAACTTCAAAATGGTAAACATATATATATATATATAGAGGCTCTGAATGCCAGGACCTCTGGATGCCAATTTGTAATGTCACTTACAAATTGAGTGGTTTGATTTGTTTATTTAAGTACTTAGCCCGAAATTCTAATTTTAAATCCCCTTATAAATGTTTTTCATTTGACAAATGAGGTTAATGTATACTTAACCTTAATTTTTATCGATGATTTTTCAATTACAATTTAATAATGTTATTCAGACAATAATTGTTGGAAAAATTGCTGTGGTACAAATTTTGAAATCTTCTAAGATGAATGTGGTACTAATGTGTGGCAGTTCAATAAATGTATAGACCTCAATGAATGAACAATTAATATAATATGACTAGCTGTTGCCTGCGACTTCTTCTACGATCCAGGATGAAATATAGCCTATGTCCATCTCATGGTCATGGCCTACACATGTGCCAAATTTAATCGAAATACGTTCAGCCGTTTTAGCGTGAAAGCGTTACAAACAAATAAACTCACTTTCACATTTATAATATTATATTAAGTAAGTATTAATTCCGGAAGCTTCATTAATAATTCCTGGTCATCATCATCAACCACAAAATAGTCATTGAATTCGGAATAATATTCATGTTGGAAAAAACCAACAGAAAGAATAATTTTATAATTACTAATAGAAAAGCATCTATAAGCTGCACCCGTAGGTAGATACGAACACACCTACCGATCTATGATCGTGAGAACTTAGGTAAAGTACGCTTGAAGTGACCTGTCAATAGTGTCAATCAGATGGAATGACAGGTTACTTCACCGAAGTTTTCACGGTGAGATTTTTACTGAACAGACTGGCAGGTACAGTAACAGGGGGCCAACCACGATCTTTTACGAAAAAATCTTATTTCAGGAGAGTTTTGTTTCAAGCTTATAATAACATTACTCATATTCGTACCATGACCTTCATCGTTCTATATTGTTTTATTCCTGCTTAGTGCTGGAAAAGAACGAACTATCTGTAAGATTTGTCTATTGCCTGCTATAGTAGAAAATAAATAACGCTATATGAACTGTATAGCGCTGTCCCTTTCACATGTTGGTCCGAATCGCTATTACGAAGAGTGTTCTTGAAACAAAATTTTACTTTAAAAATATTATTTTGCATTAGAATCTAATTTTGATGAGTAATTTCCATAAAATTAAAAATAAGCTACGGCTAAGCTGCGACATGATATGAATCGGAACAACATTTTTATATAACAGCACGAAAGGAGATTGCCCGAAATCTCATTCCGACCCCGCTGCCGATGTCCTTCGCGATCGCGACCGCGTCCCCGAGTAAATGATACTCTCCCGACCCTTGCTCGAAAACGAGGTGCCAGCAGTTGTTGCAGCAGAGCACGTAGCTTTAAATACCCTGTATAATAATCAAGATGAGAATCTAAGTTTGATCCAGCCTGTCCCTTCTTGCTATCCTCCCCCCAGCGACGCCCTAAGCCGAGGTGCGTACCCCACAGGGGATGCCTTTAGCGAGCGCTCGCCTAGTTTTAATTTATAACAGTTTTTGTCCCTGGCTGGAGGCTTTGAGTTTAGAAGCTTAAGGCATCCGCAGGATAGCCCAGTTAAGTAGCCATGACCACATAGGTCAACTGCGAGATGCCCTAGTTAAAAAAAAACCCGCTTAGAAGTAAAAGAGTATGGATTTCGTGGGCAGATCTTAGAACTAACCTTTTCATGAAATGATCGACCATATCATGAAATGGTTGCATTTCATGAAAAAGAACATCGACCGCTGGTCACATCATGATGTGGTCTGGCCAGATCATTGAATACTCAATGGTTGTCGATATGAACAGTTAAACGCACGACTACTTTATGATGTGGCTAAACATTAGTGATCACATCGTAAAATAGTTAGATTATCCACCGGTAGACGCGTTGATGTTGCTTTGTTTTTGTTGTGCATCATGGCGGCTGTCGATAATTCGATTTGAAAAGCAATTATAAATATGCAAATGGAAGAAAAAGTGCAGTGTACTACATTGCACTTTTTATCGTTATTATAACAAGTTATGTGACTTTTATGAAATTCACTCGCAAAACGAGCGCAACCTTAAAAAACCATGGAGTTTAGAACGTATTTCACAGGTTAGTATTTCACTATTCAAATCATATTAATGATTATTTTTCTTCTGGAATGAAAGTTCGATCCATTGACCCAGATTACTAAAGGTTTATGAATGCCAGTAATATTTGCACGGATTACGGCCAAACGAGGACTGACGTATCATTAAACGTTGACGTTTGAACGATATATGGTTAATTTTAGCTGGCTATTTCATGAAACAACTGTTTCAAGAAATAGTCGATCATTTCATGAAATGATCAATTCTAAGATCTGGCTACGACATGGATATAAAAAAATACTCATAAATCATAAAATATATTTTTTTTTTTACTTTTCTTAGTTCATTTGATCAAAATCGTATATTTTGTATTTAATTAGTTACAAATACAAAAATGATTTTAAAAAAAATATAAATTTGCCAAACAATAATATTTCCGTCGAGTCCGAGGAACTTTTTTAAGATTTCTAAATTTGACATTAAAACAATAATGCTTGTTGTCAAAAGTCACGTCGTGGTACGAATTGAATGAACTTTTAGAGGTGACATTACCAAAACCGCTAAGAAAATAAAACTGTTTCAACATTACAATGAGCTCATTTTATGGACGTCATGGTACGAAAAGTCAAAGTAAGATTAAATATTACTGCTATAAGAGCTTGTGGTAGGCCTTCTAGGCCGGTACGTAAATCTGACACATCGAGCTTAAAAGGCACCTGTCCCACCGACGACCAGCCATCAACGCTTTCCTCACTCAAGAAACGTATAAAACGGTCCCGGCTGGCGAGTACTTGTTTGTTGCAGCGACAAGAACTATCAAAGAGAGTACTCGCTCAGCGACGCTTGCTTGACGGGCAGAACACTCGCTAAGAGAATCACGCTTAGTACGTATGCATACTAGCGAGTAATCGCTAGTCGCCGTCGCGCACTCGCTGCTTGTGGGTCGGCATATCGTTTTTAGTTGCTAGATCTACTCGTTTGCCAAACAGCGGTAATTTCGCCAGTCGCACTCGGATACTCGCCGATAGCTCAGTGACAAAACTATCGGAATTACACACTCGCTACTCGCTGCTCGCCAACTCGTTTTCAGTTGATAGCTCTACTCGCTTTTCGTTAATCGTCGGCTGTGGGACAGGTGCCTCAGACCCAGTTAGTGCTTCACGGTTCGTCGCGTTGCCGTCAGTGTATACGTCGATCGGGTTCGTCATTTAAATGGAAATTCATTAAACGTTAGTTACTGACCTACGTTGACGTATGTTTGCACGCGCACGTACGAGGAAGCTGACGGTCGGTCAATGCGTATCGGAACGACGACGGTACGCGCTAACGATGGATAGTGAAGCACTGGTTACGAAAGTAACATAATATCACACTTGTATTAGCCGAAGGGTTAGGCAGAAGTGTACCTTTAAGTACTATCGAAGAAATGCATATCTGTACACTGTAAAAACTATTCTTGCTTGCAGCACTCGGATCTACGAATAAAAAGGGTCGTGTGCATGGGATTTTGTTTTCAAATTGGTTAGATATGCGTTACCGCGATGGTACATCCACATTTTGCTACCTATGTTTAAGTCCTATGTAATAGGGGGCGGGCCTATTGCCATCAACCGGGTAAATATGAGTGACACAATATACATAATAACGCTGTACATAGCCGCTTTTTTTCTAACAATCGATTGGCCATATTACGAGCCTGAACACGAAATTCACAGCTCAAATAATAAGTAACTCCAGAATAGAGAAGAAAATCGACCCGTTTCAAGTTACTTATACTTGCCAAGTTGCTCAACTTTAAGTAGGTGCTATACAAAGTGTCGTTACAACTTCAGTGCGTGCGGCAGGTGTGAACGTGGTTATCAATTAGTCGCAAACTTGAAACTTAGTGTACCTTGCAGAGTTTTAATACAATTGTACATACAATATCCGAGAGTTGACTCATATCGACTTTTAAGACAAAGTTCGGCTGTTATTTGTATAGCATCAGTCACTTTCTAAAAGGCATGTATTCAATCGAACCTCTAATAATTCCCATTTTGCGTTCTTAAAACTGTTATTGATCACTTTAATATAATGATTACTTCAAATGATTCCTACATGGAGGTTTTAAAAATACTAAATATAGCCAAGTAACTGCAACCAACTTGGAAGTAACGCTCGCCGGCCGCAGCACTGCACCGCTCGCTTTGCTCGCTCGGCTTTGCGGTTTTATCATGGCCAGGAGGATCATTAAGGCGACGATAACAGACTTTTAATGATTTTATACTGAAGATGACGTCTAAACGAGTAGTGTTAATAATTTGGAAAAAATATATGATAAAAGACTGAGAATCGCGCAAAATCCGTCAAACGTATTTTTCTGAGACCTTCATCATTTTAAAGATAATCAAATTATTGATCTTTTAGTATACGAGTTTTATTAAAATACGTTTTGTTCTATGTATAATAAATTAATAATGCGTTTAATTTGGGACAGCGCTCCTTCACGAGCGAGTCCTATTACTGGCTGGACGGATGACGCTTTGCGTGAGCTCAGTACAGAACACGCAAGCTCAAGGTCAATGTCATATATATGCGTCTTAATTTTAAAATGTGTCCATCATTTTTAAGGTCGATATGTTTTTAGAGGGTCAGTTAAATATTTCCTTTTTAGGGTTCCGTACCAAAATGGTAAAAAGGAACGTTTATGGTGCGACTCAGTCTGTCTGTCATAGCTGGATATCTCAAGAACTACTAATGCTATCAATTTGAAATTTGGAATGGTTTTAGATGAGGTTTGCCCAACTATTTTGCAATTAATTAATACTTCGATGATCTTAAAATATGTCAAATAATGCATATAGCAAAAAAGACGTCGGTCAATAGTTTTCGGTAAAATGAAATTCGAACAAAAAAAAATCGTATAGGTGATCGGTTCCCAGAATGCTCATTTAATAGTATAGGAAAGTTCAACCTTATCCATGTATAGTAAATACTAATTCCATGCTGCCTTGATAGTACATGCTTATTCCATGCTGCCATGCTAGTAGGTACTTAATAATTCCATGCTGCCATGACATTATTCTAAGGTAGCCATCTTGTTCTAAACTTTGGGCGATCGAGCTCTGCTCGGGTGAAAATACGGAGGAAACGAATTTTACGGTGGCAACTTTCATCGAAATCGTTAGAGCCGTTTTCCAGAACGTGATTACAAATATATTATGTATATACATATATACAAATATTGCTCGTTTAATAGTATAGGATATCTTTCCAAGTTGTAACTAATTTGCTGTACTAATAATAATTTGCGTTTCATAACTTTGAGCTGCTTTGAGGTCCTGAGTTCGATTCCCGGGTCGGGCAAAGTGTTATTGGGATTTTTCTAAAATTTCTCACTAGCAGCCCGGAGTCTGGATTTGTGCGCGGTTGATGGCAATAGGCTCGCCTCCTATTACATGGGACTAAAACATAACTGGCGAAATATGGGTGTACTATATATGTACACCTATGCCTAACCCTTCGGGAAATACAGGCGTGATGTATGTTAACTTTGGGCTCGTATCTACTTCTAACGATACAAAATGTTTTAAAGACTTGCAAAGTTTTAACTATTCGAATTTTCCAGACTGTGCTCATGAAAAGAGTAACTTTCTTGTATCTACAAACGATCGGAATTCTAATAGTTATCTGTTTTGGTTATGGTTTTTAATTTTCTTTGAGTCTTATTAGTCTTGCACTCCGTTCACAAGCTGTCAGCTGTCAGTGTCCAAGTTGTTATGGAATATTGACACTGATAGCTGACAGCTTCTGAAGTGTTGATCGCGTTCAGTTTCATGGGTGAAATCCGCACTTATTCTTTAAAAAATGTTTTATTTGGACGGTACTAACTGGCGTAAAAAGCGCCCAAACCTTGGTTAAGGTCAAATCTCCTGAATATTTTTGATAGATCAAACTTGCGACTGTCATTATTACATTTTTGGTGTAATAAAGCCGTAAACACCGAGTTTGGTAAACACAGGGGTTTTGTCCGAAAGGGTTACCGTGGCCCCTGGCAGCATACAGGTAACTGAAGGAATACGGATGGGTTTTAGTTAGTAAGAGTCTGACACGCGAGAGAAGTTATTTGATAATTTCCCACATAAAAAAGGGTAATTGCGTAACACACATAAAATGGCAATCTATGGCTATTCATTTCATTTTGATACTTCAGCCACGTTCATTGCGTTATTTACGTTGTTGGGCAGATAAATTTTTCAAACCTATGAAGCAATGTATGTCAAAATGAAAATCATTTCGATCGATTGTTATTTTATGTTGCAATTACAAAGATAAAACCACGTATTCGTGGCCTTGTGAAGGCTGCAGGAATGCGCTAGATGCGGGAAGCACAGAATCTGTCGAAGTGAGGGTGTTATGGGGAGGCTGATGATGATGCAATTACCCCAGTTCTTCTTAGCGTGTCGATCGCAAAATGGAATTGGCCCAGAATTCGGCTACGTGTTTGGCGCCATCACTAGCGTCCATCAGTTCTTGTAACGTGCAGCTGACAGGACACGCAGGACACGATATTAAGTGTCCCATCGTTTATGGAACAGCAAAGTCGGAGTCGTCTATGAATCTCCACTGGAATAGGTTTTCCTTACCCCACTGATTGGCTACCGTAGTTTGTAGTTATGGCGATCCTCTGAATAAAATAAATCAAAAAAAAATTTGGAACTAGTTACGATATTACCGATTCATCGAAGCAAAAAACTCCTCAGAACCGAATTTCATTGAAGTTGTGAAATAAGAATTCTATTCCATTCTATTTCTAGGTAGAATTTCATTTTGGAATTCCAAAACCAATAAGCAATAGCCGTTTCTGTGCTGTTAGCTGGATAATGTGCTTAATATTGAGGTGTTACGGGCTTAAATAGGCGAGATTGGCATGACACGGTTATGTAAAATTGGGTAGAACTGCCAATAACCTCGAACTGTAATAGGCTACTCAAATATCACGAGATTTTTCTGCGGGTACCTTTATTTTTCACTAGCTTTTAGCCCGCGAGTTCGTTCGCGTGGTTTTCAGATTTTATATTTCTCACACAAACGACAGCATCCTATTTCAATCACAATGGAAAAAAATAAAAAAAATTTAATTGCGCGCGCAGCTTTCGTGATAGAAGTGAAACTTCATAAAAAAAATGTGGGAGACAAAGAGAGAGTGGGTTATATTTCTTCTCGCTCATGTAACGAAATGTGCCTAAACGTGTCGCGTCCTTGAAATTTAAATTCTATTCCAACTATTGAATCGCCGCCGAAGAAGCTTCACTTCAAAAATAAGTATGGCTATGCCCTTCCTCAGGGTTCAAGATATCACCATACCCAATTACGTCAAATAGGTTCAGCGGTTCAGCCTTGAAAAAGGTACATACCTACAGACAGTAATTTGAAAACATTGAAGAAACATTTATTTTTAAAAGAGTAACTATAGAGTTTCTTGCCGCCTCTTCTCCATAGAAAGCAACCAACTGGAACGGTGCATCTAGCTTCTGACGTTTCATAAGTGCCCTTGTAGGTTTGTGTGAAATAAAATATTTTGAATTTGAATGGAATCTTCAAATTCATAACTATGAAGTATGGATATTTCTGCTGATGTCTCAAAAACATAAATTCTCAATGAAAATTCTTAAAGTTTTAACACACGAATTAATTCTGGAACGTTTTCTCCGGTCTAAACGTACATGTAGAGTATTAAACTGGTTAGGCATTCTTTTAAAACAAATTAGAAGCAAGTATTCGATGTCGGAGCACACATAAGTTCAACTCAAACATGAGACTCAAACAATTTGAGCATTCTTCTTGTAACGATCTCATTTCGGTTCGAACTCTCTTTGTTTGTGTTCTATTTGTACGTCTTGCTATTTATTGTTTCTAAAGACATTATTTGCTTATTTCAGCACATCTGCACCGTAGGAATTCGCGACTTTGATTCCGTGATGAACTTCCCAAATTGATTTACCTTACTAATGAAAAACTTCATGTGCAACCCATGCATAACAAATATCCTCAATTCCTATTTTTACCTATCTAACATTAGTAAACCCCAAAGAATGCCGTTTTCCTTATAAACGTTTACGGCCATACACTACCGTAGTGTTTGGTAGCCTTCCTACCCTTGTTCTCCCTTTTAAGGAGTGACCGGTGTTACTGGCCGTAATGGACCATTCCCAGCGAGCATGTTACGTTACGCCATGTCCTAAAATCCGTGTAACATGCTCGTTTCAAACTCTTTGCTCGCCCGCGCTCCAGATAAACACAATAGCCAAGAATCGAAGCGTGCACGTGCCTGACTGAACCGCGTAAAGGCTCTTTCAAACAGGCGCGACACGCGACGCGACACAAAGATACCGCTCGTCGCGCGACGAGCGGTGTCTTTGTGTCGCGTCGCGTGTCGCGCCTGTTTGAAAGAGTCTTAACACTCAAAGGGATTCGCCAAAAAACCGACAGCGGGCGGAGCACTCGAAACGTTAATGTTAGTATCTTATTCGCGATCTCCTGACTTTGATTATATATAAGTCAAAACTTATTCCCACTATAACAACTTAATGATCTCCTAGTATTCTAGGAGATCATTAAGTTGTTATTGAAACCCAATAAGGTTTCCCCTCTCCTACCCTTTTGCTGTGCCCTACAGGGTCCATAATGATCTAAATTGTATAGTTACCACCTAAGTACACATTATGGTGAAGCAATAAAGATACCACACACCCCCCAAATGTCCCTTAGGGGGTAGTTTTGAAAAACTAAAAATAGCAAACTTTGTAATTTACATAGGTAAGTATTCGTGCCAAGTTTCAAATTTATTAACTCAAGGAATAAGATTTTTCATACAAACAAAATCACCCCTTTTCACCCCCTTAAAGGCCGAATATCCAAAAACCCTTTCTTAGTGGACGCCTAGGTCATAATAACTACCTGTGTGCCAAATTTCAGCCCAATCCACTCAGTGGTTTGAGCTGTGCGTTGATAGATCTGTCAGTCAGTCAGTCATTCATTCAGTCACCCTTTCCTTTTATAGATATAGATTCATCTGTTTGACAATTTTGTATTAAACTAATGAAATTACATTAAAACTGTAGAAATAAAAAATATAAATTTCATTTGATGTAAAGAAAAATTATCCGGTAAAATTACAGTCTTCATTTTTTCATGCGGCAATATTTACACCATATATGATTCTGATATGAATTGAATTGAATATGGTTTATTTAAAATATGTGTAACCATAGAGGAATTGCTGGGAATTCAGAAAATGAATTGTATTACGAGGAATTGCTTACGTGGTCGTTTTAGTCCCACTGTGCTTTTTCTGTCATTATCAGTCCCGGAACTGCTTCATACTTTATGAACACGAGATAGATATTCAGAGGACCAACCATAAACGGGAGACGTAAATTTGCCTTAAGTAAATTCGAATGATTTTTCAATAGAAAAAACAACTGTCATTTTTTTGCGACAAGCACAACTGATATCATCGATAGATAAAACTAAGTCTTAAAACTAAGTAAATATTATGTACATACGAAACGAGTATTTTCTATTTTCAAGTTCTTGCTTGGCTCACTGCAGTCGGCTGTCATTACCAAACTTCACAAGTGAAATCCTTCAAAGTTCCCTAATGACCGTAACTACTTGGAATCATAGGATCTTGGGCTTAATGTGATGTTTTGGTATTGAGGTTATAGACCCAGATAACTAAATATCGTGACTCGACGGTATTTAGTTATCTGGGTCTATAACCTCGATAGACGGTGGCATCTTAATTAGAAACTGTTCAACGATGTATTCGAGGACAAGGCGTATTTTTTTCAAGGGAACCGTAGAGACGAATTTAGTATCCAACCTTGCATTCCGGTCTACATATGAATTGTTAATTGATGAAAGAAGTAAATAAATTGGAAGTTCTTCAAAGTTTTACGTTGAATTTCAGTCAAGGCTCCGTTTTGCGAAGTGTGTTTTCCAATATGTCTTCCGGTTCCGGTCTAGAATCGTTTTGTAACATTTTTGGGATTTCGTTTAGCCCTTACAGCGATAATGATAAACTAAGCAAAGCAAGTACAAAACTCCGCCTTGGATTGGTAGTATACCTTTAAATTAAATCCTACAGTTTTTCTACAAGTCTACAAGTACCTACAAGTATCTATTACATGACATAGTTACTGTTAGTAGCCGTTAATAAATATTTGATAAACTCAATTTTCGTCGATTATTATTCAATTACAATTTACAAAATAATGTTATTCAAATAATGATTGTTACCAAAAGTGTTGAGATATAAAATTGAAACCTTCTGAATACAGATAAATGTGTTACTAATACTCTTTAGTAACTGACTGTGTAAGAATTTAACCTAAACAGGCTTGTTTTATTACAGTAGCGGATTCCCCTTACCCTAAAAGCGTCTGAGTTCTTCCGTGACAAATCTTAAAATGAACTTGATATAATTAATTATTTTTTTTTGCAAGAATTTCACTATCTAATGTACAATTGTTATCAATTATCCTTAACATAATAAGTACCTATTATGTTTTCAAGTTTTTTTTTCTATAAGATGTTTTGTTTACATGACGAATTTTGCCCTCACACTGCCCGGTCTGGCCGCCATATATATTCACCATGATATCTGGTAGTCTACAACGTAATGAAGTCGTTGAAGAATTTGCGAAAAGTAATCCGAGGAGGCTTGTAAAATGTTGTGTGCCTTTTTAGTGTTTACTTTGCTAAAAAGCTACCCTCAGCGGGGTCAAGCCCCTTCCAAACGACAATCCTGGATCCGCCACTGTTTGTTTACACTTTAGTCAGATACTTTTGAAACAAATATTAGTTTCTTTGCTGTACACACGGCTATACATCAAGCTATACATTTCCAGTATAAGCGGACCTCGCATTGTACGGAATTCATATACAATACGAGATCAGCATAAACTGGAAATGTATAGCTTGATTTGTAGCCGTGTGTACGTACATGTACGATAAACTAATAACATCTCTTGTGGGTAGTTCACTAAATCGTTAGCAGCTCGCACCGCAGGCTTTAACACGCATCACATCATACCGGCTTAGAGCACACTCGTGAGCACTCGTGAACCGCATGGAATCCATCAGACTTAGTTATTACTTCGAGAACAATGCCTTGTTTTATTGTTTGCATACACGTTTATTTCGACCAAAAATCTAAGTCTAAATATTTTCACTCTTAGTCTCTTTTATGTGAATTGCTTACATAATTTTCAGGGTTAAAGGATCTGTAACTAATAATTAGGATAAAATTCTAGATATTTTGTACATTTGATAGAAAAGCTATAACCTTTTTAGGGTTTCGTACCTGAAGGGTAAAACGGGACCCTATTACTAAGATTCCGCTGTCCGTCCGTTTGTCTGTCTGTCCGTTTGTCACCAGGTTGTATCTCATGAACCGTGATAGTTGACAGTTGAAATTTTCACAGATAATGCATTTCTGTTGCCGCTTTAACAATAAATACTAAAAAATAGAATAAAATAAATATTTAAGGGGTTTTTTTTGCTCGTTTTTATAGATAATGGTACGGAATCCTTTGTGCGCGAGTCCGACTCGCACTTGGTCGGTTTTTAAATGTATATTTGTTTGCAATATAATATTTACAACATTTTTTACAGTTATCAAAAAGAAATAGTAAAATAGAGGTAGAAGTAAAAAAAAATCGGAGGGTTTACTCAAAGACCCATTTCTTTATATTTTATAGCCCGTAAATTAAATAACATTTTATTATCTCTTTGGTGTGTATCCGGAAAAGATAGCGGAAGCGCGAAATCCAATTATAACGCACCACGGTTTTATTCTTAATTCTCTTCGGTTTAAAGATTTAGCTTTAATGGAACAAGCTATTTTTAAATTCTCATTCTCACGGAAATGTCACACAGAGTTAATTTATTTTCCACGTGATTCTCAGATGTGCGGCGTGTTAATTTACTAGGTAATCTCTCTTAAACCAGAGCTCGGCTCGACAATACGGAAAATATTTCCACATTCAAGTATTTTTGAGCCTCAAATATGTAAATTCAAAGCTTTAGAACCAATTATCATAATAGGATCAACCTTCTGAATATCTCAAATTAAATTAAATTCGTCGATCGTAAAAACATTTTGTAAAGAGGTCCGCGTAACTGCTAATGTATGCATGTTACGATGGGAATTGAAAAGCTTTCCTGATACCTGTGTGATACAGTGAGGTCCCCTGATACTGAGCATCGGAAGGATATTGGATCCACATTTTTATCCTCTTATCTCGTTTCTGTACGATATCGTAAAATACCTTTTTTGTGATAAGAAAGTTATCCATTAATGTTTATGGTAGCATGACATGGCTGGTAGTAAATCGATGAAAAAAACTTGTGAAATTGCCACGAGCGATGATATACAACGTTATAATATTTTTATGGTTGGAGACTGCCTCGTTGGTATACTGGTCGCAAGCGCTACCGCTGAGCATGAGGTCCTGGGTTCGATTCCCGGCTCGGGCAAAGTATTATTGGGTTTTTCATCAGGATTTTGTCAGTATTAGTCCGGAGTCTGGATTTGTGCCCGGTTATTAAAGGTTATTACAGGGGACTTAAATATAACTGGCGAAATGTGGGTGTTCTATATAGGTACACTTCTGCCTTAGCCTTAGGGGAATAAAGGCGTGCTGTTATGTTATTTTTTTATAGAAATCTGAAGAATAAGAGAAAATTGACAGACTCGGGTCTATTTTGGGTAAAATGTTATATATGTCAGAATTATATTTCTCAGTAATACTGTTTGCTAATTTTAACGATGTATGGATTGCGTAAAACTGTTAAGACCAGGCACTCCAAAGACAATTTCCACGCAAACTCCGCCCCCATGCACCCCACCACTCCACTATGAGCTAAACGCTATCGCATCAGTAATAAAGTTATAGAGAGCTCATAGTTCTCAAGTTGATCGAAGTGGATTGCAAGATCAAGCAGTAAAATCCTTTTAGTATTTCTATAGAGTTTTATATTAATTAGACAGCACCTTGCAATTATTCCAACTTTAATAATCACTTAAACCGAGATTTGTTTTGATTTGAAAAACTAATAATAATGAACTTCTGAACATTTTTACGAATTTTCTCGATCAAATTGTTTCTCTTTGCTCTATAAGTTTTCTCATAAACTATATGAATAATCACTGAACATATATGAGGGTATTTCGGAAAGCCCTTTGAGAAACTATTGTAAACGGGTCATCCTGAATATAGACGAAGGTTTTGGTTCGAAGGTGGATTTCTCTAATCGTACACCAAGACATTCAATAGGACCCCGGTCTTGAAAACAACCTAATATTAAGAGGAGGCTCCCTAAATTGTATGTTAATTTGCATAAACATTCTGAAAAAGTCACGCATACAATCAAAATGGAACTTTAGTGTATGATTTATTAAGTGAAAATCTTCCAATTACGTAATTGGAACATTTTCGCTCGATTCATTTTTTATTACAAAATTATGTCTTTTAAAAAAAGATTATTTGAAACAAACACAAGATTACTCGGCTTTTATGTCTAAAATAATTATTGACAGTAAGAAAATATAGTATATTATCCAGATTTAAGATATTTTTTTCTCTAGATCAATTATTACTTCATTTATAAACAAAATAAGAATGAAGACTTACGACATTTAGTTCCGTGCTCGAACACGACCAAAGAGCTCACGCGATATTTGACTTTATTACTGATGCGATAGCGTTTAGCTCATAGTGGAGTGGTGGGGTGCATGGGGGCGGAGTTTGCGTGGAAATTGCCTTTGGAGTGCCTGTTCTTAACAGTTTTGCGCAATCCATACATCGTTAAAATTAGCAAACAGTATTACTGAGAAATATAATTCTGACATATATAACATTTTACCCAAAATAGACCCGAGTCTGTCAATTTTCTCTTATTCTTCAGATTTCTATAAAAAAAAAAACATAACAGCACGCCTTTATTCCCCTAAGGCTAAGGCAGAAGTGTACCTATATAGAACACCCACATTTCGCCAGTTATGTTTAAGTCCCCTGTAATAACCTTTAATAACCGGGCACAAATCCAGACTCCGGACTAATACTGACAAAATCCTGATGAAAAACCCAATAATACTTTGCCCGAGCCGGGAATCGAACCCAGGACCTCATGCTCAGCGGTAGCGCTTGCGACCAGTATACCAACGAGGCAGTCTCCATCCAATAAAATATTATAACGTTGTATATCATCGCTCGTGGCAATTTCACAAGTTTCTTGCATCGATTTACTACCAGCCATGTCATGCTACCATAAACATTAATGGATAACTTTCTTATCACAAAAAAGGTATTTTACGATATCGTACAGAAACGAGATAAGAGTATAAAAATGTGGATTCAATATCCTTCCGATGCGCAGTATTAGGGGACCTCACTGTATCACACAGGTATCAGGAAAGCTTTTCAATTCCCATCGTAACATGCATACATTAGCAGTTACGCGGACCTCTTTACAAAATGTTTTTACGATCGACGAATTTAATTTAATTTTGAGATATTCAGAAGGTTGATCCTATTATGATAATTGGTTCTAAAGCTTTGAATTTAAAAAAAATGTTGTAAATATTATATTGCAAACAAATATACATTTAAAAACCGACCAAGTGCGAGTCAGACTCGCGCACGAAGGATTCCGTACCATTATCTATAAAAACGAGCAAAAAAATCTCTTTAGAAATAGCTAAGCGGAAAAGGTAACTAAATATATCCATATCATCATTTTATCATGGATTTCCGCAAGGTCACGCCTGAATCAATTAACTATATAATTTCGATGTATCGAGTTTCTCTTACTTATCTGATCATAAACATACAGGTTTTCGTTTAATGTTATTGTTTCATTTCCTCGACTGAATAACACAGTTATCGGAGGTCATTTCATTAGTGTAAAACAATATTGTACTTATCCTTCGAAATGTTCGCTGAATTTGACCGAATACAAGAAACTGACGTATTTTCTAAGAGAAATGAAATAGGGACAAAAAAAAAATAGTGAAAAAGTGTTGTAATTTACTGCTAAGCAGTTGGCGTTAGGTTTGTACTACTTGGTAAATAAAATGTGTTTGTTCGACCGTTTCAGGTGCGGTCGGTAAATAAACGTTATTTCATTGGCGTTTTTTCTTAAGATGTCGTTAACTAAATAGATGTTGTTTGTTTGCCTGTCTGTAGTTTTCCTAAGAATTTCTACTTTCGTATTAAATTTTACGGCTCGCATTAATTATTTAATTTCATAATTAGAGTTTCAAAGTTTTGTTCTTTCAAACTTCAACTCGTTATTAGTGGCTTTTGTGCAGGCCACGCAACGCTAATACTATACTATCAAGTAGGTACTACAATATGCTATCAAAAGTTGTGTATTTAGGAACGTACCTAGCCATCGCGAGCATTCGCTTCACGGACGCAAACATTCGTTGCGCGAGCTTTTGTGCATTCAGGAACGAAGAGTTTATCGAGTACAGGAAAACTATTTTCTTAATTTCCCTCGGCAAACTTCGTGTGTCGTCAGTCGTCGGATTTTTATCAGTTGCCTTTTGCACTTGGTGCATACCGGATGCTCTCAATCGACTTGGAAGTATATAGAGTTGTAAGTACACTTTTAACTTAATGTAATTTATTTTGAAAATGGGAGGAAAGTTGCTAAAGTCGCAGGCACGAAAATAGTTTTGCAGCTCTATATAGTTCACACAGAAATAAAAACAAAACAACAATAAAGTACTTAGTTTTGATTTCAAATTATTATACACGATAAATGTAATAATATAATTGATGAACATGGAAATTAGCATTCGTTTGTATTCGGAAATGCGATGATTCCCGACGGACATTAAGAAAATAGTTAGACTTTACGTGAACCCAAATACAAAAAAAAACTAATTCTAATCGCTGTTGTCGGTGAGTACGGTCATTAAAGTCACGGTTTTCCAGAAGAGTGGTGAACGCCACATAACGGCCGTAGTGACGGTTGTCATAAAAATTATGGCAGCGGGGTTCGACTTTGCGATGTAAAAAAAACGGAATAGAAAAGTAAAAAAAAATTGCGTTCAATTTACTTTCATAAATAGCGTTTCAGTCACATCATTCGCCGGTAAATTGTAGACGATATGTGGCCTCCTCTCTTCTAGGAAACTAGGAAACCATAGCTTTTAATAATAGCTCGCGCAACGAATGTTTGCAAAGCAAATTCACGAAACGAATGCTCGAGGTTCAGTACCGTGCATGAACGGTCTAATATTTGAAATGTACATTAAGTTACAGTCAGTACTTTAAAGAGAGCTTTTCAATCTTCTTCTTTTCGTTTGTTTAGTGACTAACCTGGTGTCAGAGTTTTAAAGCCGCCCATGGATCTCTGACTTGGCTTGACATGCCGTCGAGAAATAATATATCTCAGGCATGCTGGTTTCCTCACGATGTTTTCCTTCACCGATTTTGAAGCAAGTGATAATTATACAATGTGTTGGATTCGAACTTGAGACCTATGACTTGGCAGTCTGACGGTCACACCACTAGGCTTTCACTGCTCGCTGTTCAGTGAGACTTACATTTTCTCGATTTCTTGGAAAAACCACCGTATTTATTGCATTGGTACGCTTTATGAGGCTAAACTCCTTGAAGATTTTTTTATTAGATCAATTGGGTATTCATGGCCAATAAATTAATGTTTTCTTATGATTTGTTGAAGAGAAAACTTCTTAAGGCGCACTTTGCGCCCTTTATGAATAGTGAACGAAACTGAACGTCACGCTCGGGTAGGTGACGCTGAATCGGGTATTCTCGGCGCTGCATCGCGTATATTCGGCTCCAGTCGTAAGTTTTCACTTCTATCGTGTACTCATAAGCACACACCCTCTTTTTTAGGGTTCGTACACGAAAGTTGCCAAACGAAACCCAATTACTAAGCCTCCACTGTCCATCAGTCCGTCCGTCTGTCTTTCAGTAGGCTGATTCTCATAAACCGTATTATGTAGACAGTTGAAATATTCAAAAATTGTGTATTTCTATTGCCGGTATAACAAAAAAATATAATTTTATAATAAATTTAATAATTATGAAATCCCTCGTGTGCGGCCCGACTCGCATTTGGCCGGTTTTTGTTAATGAAACTGATAGCATCGGTTGAAAGATATCGTATCTTCAACTTATAAACCTCGTAGGCCTCGTACCCTTGAAATTGCCAAATCCGGTCAAGTCTATTACCTTAATAAAGTGAGTAATATTCCCTATAAGACCATGCCATCATTTCTTTATGATCTTCTCATAAAATTATACTACTACACTAATTTGGTGGCAGTAAAAATCCTTTTGTTAGATCTCTCCCTCGGAAAATCATAAACCGAAGTAATATTAAAGTTGGTACAGGTACGTTTTATAGTGGTCTTATATTTTATTTTATTGGTTTCTTTACCAAAACAATAAAGCACTTTACTAACGTCCTTGTAGGATATTACTAGACAATGAAAAAATATTTTTTACTAGTGATTTATAATTCATACAATCACTATGCCCGGTGGGGTTTCCCATCGGCGAAAAATTACGATCTTCTATACAAAATTTCATCACTTATTTAACTTTAGGGAGGGACCTTTAGGGAGTGAACTTACAAAAATTCTTCCTAAGTGCTCACTTTCGCTATTCAGGGTGGCAGGGACATCGACCCGTAAACTGTAATCATGGATTCAGTACATGATTCTAGACCCCCTAGAGTAGACATTTTTCGCCGGTTACAATATTTTGATGGCAGTTAAGGCTCTAATTCAAATGTCATTTATTCAAATTAAGCTGAGAATCAGCACTTTTCGAACGTTATAATTACATAAGACAGTCCCCCAAAACGCTCACCCTTCACCACTTTCTAGTGTCTTTAGCTGGGAAGAAGAAGTGCCGCAACAAACTCCCCAGCTGTCTGTTAAAGTTAGAAAAAAAAAAAAAAAAAACAATACAATAGTATGCAAAATAATTTACATTATGCAGCACAAAAAATAATTTAAATTTTAAATTATTTACCAATGTCAGTTAGCACACGCCAAAAGACCAACCAAAAATACATCGAAAACTATACTCAAGCAGAAATAAAAAAAATAAAAACTAAACGCAAACAGAACTAAATATCTAGATAAAGCCACCAGACATAAAGGGTGTGCCCGCTTACATAAAGCTATATAAAGCTGTAAGCTATATAAAGCTGTAGTGGAAGTTATAAATGATAAACTAGGACCGTCGAGGTAAAATAAATACATAAGTATAAATACAGTTAATTTCTAGTAACAATAACAAAACCATGATCAGCAAGACGACCAGTCACCACAAGCAGCACCCGTTCACGAGCACAACGCAAAGATCAGCCATTACCCCCCTCGCCATATTTGAGAGAAGGAGGCAACCCGATCCCCGCTCTAGACAAACGGACTGCATTTCAACTGCAAATTTGCTGTTTGAATGCGACTGCAATAAACATGAATAATACTACAATAAAAATAACTGTCTTCAAACTGCAAATTTGCTGTTGAAATGCAGTCCGTCTGTCTAGAGCATAATTAAAAGTTAATAACAAGTCATACAGTCATGCTTATTTAATAGTTTGTCTTGTAACTAAAGTAGGGAAAAATTGTGTCGCCATTGTTTTCAATATGTTGCAGTCAATAGTCTAATATGTATAATATACTTTTTATATAAAATTTTAAGAGAAAATATGTCATTGTTAGTAATTCAGTAGATTCGAATACAATAACACATAAAACATGTGAACCTGACTGTACTTCAAAATACACTCGAGAGCAATGAATCCGGGTCACTTAAAGAATCCTAAAAATCTCGGAAACTAAAAATGCTAGGTTAATGCAATAAATTGTATTTAATAGACAATGTAATACTCCTTAAATGAAAGTAAAAAAAATATGAGTCACCATACATTTTATTAACACAAAATTACATAAAGAAAAAAACTGCTGATCTCTCCTTAAAACAAAAATAGGAAACATGACATTTTTGAACTTTATTACGATTTTCTTGAATTTTAATACTTCGTATTGCCTCCTCGTGCTTCCATTACTGCGTTTACGCGGTTTGGCATGCTGTACACCAAGTTCCTTATACGATTTTGGGGAATATTCTCCCATTCCTCTGTGAGAGCAATTTTGAGCTCACGAAGCGTGATTGGGGGAGGGTTTCGTTGTTTTACGCATCTGCCTAGCTCGTCCCAAGCATGCTCGATCGGGTTGATATCCGGGCTGCGCGCTGGCCACTCCATACTAGTAATGTTCATCTCTTGAAGGTAGTCATTCACAATCCTACCTGTATGAGGTCGGGCATTGTCATGCATAAATATAGCATCCTCACCTAAATTGACCATAAATGGACCAACGTGATCATTGAGGATTTCTTCCACATATCTTACGCTAGTTAAAGAGCCGTTTTCTATGATCACCAGCTCTGTGCGACTTTCAGAAGAAATTCCGGCCCACACAAGTACAGACCCACCACCGTAGGCTACTTTTTCTTCGATGCATGCTTGCTTGAATCTTTCCCCTGGTCTTCGATACACTCTGTGTCTTCCATCGTGCTTGTAGAGCATAAATTTCGGAGAACATAACTTTTGACCAATCTTCAATACTCCAATTTACGTGGCTCTGGGCATATCTTAGTCTTGAAATACGATGCCCACACTCCAGTTTAGGGCCGTTTGCAGGTCTAAGGGGTTTTAAGTTAGATTCAGCAAGCCGACGTCTTACTGTCCATGCACTTGGGTTACTTCCTCCGAGGCGTCGAAACTGATTTGTGAGTTCAGTTCCTGTGAGAAAGCGATTTCGAAGCATGGTGTTCACCAAGTATCGGTCTTCTCGTGCTGTGGTACACCTGGTTCTGCCCGTTCCTGGTCTGCGTAGGTTAGAACCAGTTTCTTCGTAACGTCGGAGAACTCTTTGTACTGTTGACAGCGACACACCGACAGTCCTGGCTGTATCGCGCTGACTCCGGCCGGTTTCCAGCATTGTAAGTATTCTGGTGCATTCTTCAGGCGTAAGCGACATAATTTCAGCTTGAATAATGAATATAGAGCACTATCAATATGGTTTATGTACCCACATAAATGACAGATTACAAACAAAAGCAAAACCAAATGCTGTAATTTCGTAGTTCCATCTTCGAAAGTGGCCCTTTTTCAAATTTGATTTTTTTATGATATAACTTTACAATAACTAAGAAGTTTTAATACCTTCATTTAAGGAGTATTACATTGTCTATTAAATACAATTTATTGCATTAACCTAGCATTTTTAGTTTCCGAGATTTTTAGGATTCTTTAAGTGACCCGGATTCATTGCTCTCGAGTGTATTATATTATTAAATTCGACGTAAAGGTAGTAGAAGTGGGGTAAAGAAACTCGACGATGAGGGAGTAAAAAGGGGACAGAAATCGTAGACTCTATGTAGGGGTAATAAAAGCGAGACAAGGTTCTCGGCTCGACGTAAAGGGACTCGACATAAAGGCAACCATTCGAAAATTTCAACTGTCTGCCTATTATGGTTCATGACATACAGGCCGCTGACAGACAGATGGACGGACAGCGGAGGCTTAGTAATAGGGTTCCGTTTGGCACCCTTCGGAGACGAAACGCTTTGAAAGCGATTGCCACTTGTCTGGGCACGCTGTTTTAATGCTAGATCTTAATTACAATCCATTATTGTCAACTTAAGATGAGATAGATACAATATTCTTTACTGCCGACATATTAATAACTAGTATTTCGATTGGGATTGTACTTAATCCCGTATTACGAGTACATTAGTATACTGCTGCGTATTATTTATCTCATTCATCTTGTATTGAAATTTAGGCATTCCGTTCTTGTAGTTGTGGTATATCAAGTTTGTTTCTTCACAAATTACCTCGTAACTGATGTTGTATATTAATCATTAGATCACAAGACGTTACTCTTGTATTCCTGGGATTCGTGTGTGGTAGCCTCACATCCCGACAGTTATTTTAGGTCCTATATTGTAATAGGGGGTGAGCCTACTGCAATCTTCAGGGCACATTACATCCAGGCTCTCTCCCTTCTCTGCCCGCCTCGAAGGTCTATAAGTCGCAAGTATTACTGCTGAGGGTTCGATCTCCAGGTCCTGCAAAGGTGTTATGGAGATTTTTCCAGGAGGAGTTGCTCAAAAGCCAGCCTGTAGGTTAAAATTGCAATGGCTTTCATTGTGACAATTCGACAACATTCATTGCGGTATTTACATTATCGGGCAAACGAATGAATAAGGAATTTATTTCAAAATCCTTCGGTTTCTGAGAAAAAGTGTGTTACGTAATTGAGGTGCTGGAGTATTAATTCTTTCAGTGTTCTAAATATACGTCAGTGGCTGTTAAGTATTCAAATATCGATCTGCCTAGCCTTTTCCCAACTATGTTGGGATCGGCTTCCAGTCTAACCGGATGCAGCTGAATACCAGTATTTTTCATGGAGCGACTGCCTATCTGACCTCCACAACCTTGTAACTGGTTAATACGATACCCCTTGGTAAGACTGGTTGTCAGACTTTCGGGTTTCTGACGACCGGTAACGACTGCCAAAGATCTCCGAATGACAACCGGGACAAACGGCTTAACGTGTTTTTTGAGGCACGGAGTCTCAGTATGTAAAGATGGTCACACATTCACGGACCAACCCTGGCAAGCGTAGCTTAACCTGATGTATCGACTCGTGCGGCTGTTTTTACTTAGCCACGAGCTCGTCTAAAAAGTTAGTAGTTAGTATTCAAATCTAACAGACTATTAGTTCAGAAGTTCTACAAACAGCTCGTTAACAGGGGCTTTCTTAGAATATCAAGATTTATTCTGAGTGCCAGATAATTTTCAGTTCAGAATCTATTTAGTTGTAATATTCATGAAGACTGGGCCTGAGCTGATTAAGGTAAAACAAATTTGTTTTCAAGTTTATTTGGAGACAGTATACCTATCAGTTACTTGAAATATATCTACATTGTCAGGAGAAACTCTCAAAAGCGACTGCCAACAAATGAAACTATTCAGAAATCCGATTTTCAGATGGGGTGGTTTTTTCCCGATGGATGGAAAAAAGGCGTTTTTGAAGTGAAAACTTCTTTAGGCACGTTGGGCATTTTTGAGAAGGGACCAAACCATTGATTTCGCAATACCGTGATGACACCAGCTTTTGACCATTAAAAAGACATCAACGCGTTGATTACCGCGGTGCGTGGAGTAAAAGACATCAACGCATTGATTACCGCTGTGCCGATTTTTTTTTTCAAGTTTTCGCTTCTGTCGGCACTCCCGGAGTGCCACTGTACACACGGCACGATAAGCTTTTTCCTCAAAATGTGTGGTGCTCAAATGGTGATATATTTATATATCTATGCTAATACGGTCCCGTAAAGTGTCGATAACATGAGGACTCTTGAACACCCCTTTTAGGGAAATAGTATAATATCGTAGGGAATGGTGTTTATAGGCGGAGGGTGAATTTTACTTCACGGCGATCTGAAATATAATTCATTTAACAAAGTAGTAATTCTTATGCGCAGCGTAGACATCGCGTTTGTTTAGATATATAATTTTTTTAAATAGAATTATCGTCCTTGGTGGCAACACATACAGGAATGTCACTTTTCTTTCGCGCGCGTTTTTTCATCGCGACGAAAAAATTTGCTCTCTTAAAATTATTCATTTAAAATAAGTTTACGGAACTTTTTACTAAAATAACAAATGTTAATTATGTTAAGTGATAGAAAGTGCAATAAGTGCATCGTTAGTGAAAACCTGAGACGGACAAAGCGTCCATCAACGATATTAACAAGAAAGCTGATAAATTACCTACATCAGAACTAACTAGAAGCAGCTTTAGCCTTGAGTTCCTGACCCACATTAGATGTACTTAGATCCGGAGGCCTCCCACAATCCTAATGCGCGAGAATGCCTGGCTTTAACTGACCACTTTGTACGTGATACTGACAGTGTTTTACAAGCACTATGGTGGACATTAACACAACACAACTCGTTAAAGCATTACCTATCTCTCCAGTGGACACGAGATGTCTTTAGTAACGTTATCTCCACGTTACTAGCTGGATGAGAAGCTACCAGAGAGGCACGTGATGCCCTTAGCGATGTAACTGTACATAGCTAGCTGGTACGCGCTTGTCAGCATTACCCCTCCAGTAAGCACGAGATGCTCTCAGTAACGCAAATTCTACGTTACTAGCTGAATATGAAACTACCAATGTAGCACGTGATGCACTTAGCGATGTTATTCTACATAGCTAACGCTGGTATGTACTCGTCACCAGGGGTAAGTCACATTTCTATGATCTTGGCTAAGGAATTGTCAAAGGTGGTTCTATATACTTTTAATTGACAAGCATGAAGGTTGCGAGACAGCCTTACTTAACCCTGCACACTGTCTGTGTGTTATAAACTTGCAAAAGCATTATACTTCCTATAGTGAGCGTGGAATTCTGCCTCGCTAACTAGATTGTTATCAACTAGTACAAGGTACTCTCAACAACATTGATTCTATGTTGCTAACTGGTACATATCTGACATGGTGTGCACATGCTTAGCACGAGATGCTTATAGCATGTTATCTCAATACTACGTGATCTAGCTTTCATATCGAGGATTGCCATTTTTAACAAACAAAATATAGCTAATTAAAAGATATCACTGTGTACGAGATACTCAGTGACTTATCTAGCTCTAGGTGGCTTAATTATCCTGCCAAAAACTGATAAATGATATCTATTTTGTAAACTAAAACAATAATGCAAAATTGTGCAATTTTTACAGGCATACATTTAAATACACAAGATACTTTGTAAACATGATTCTGTGATACAATGGCTGACGACAAATGCTACCTCTGGAAACTCTTGATTTCAGATACAAGTGCAATGGACTAAACCTAATACAAAGTATTATTACATGCTCCCATACTTATTCATCCCATTTAGATTCCTCTAAACTGAGGAAACAAGGGATTGAGATATTCCAGAAACAAACCATACTGGTTATTACCCCTATCATAGGAAAAGCAGTGACTGACCCTATGCTTATGAAGAACATAAGACAAACACAAATTGTTGATTAACTTGGCTGATGCAGCAAAACCAGCTGGCAATGCCCACTGCCACCAAACTAAAACCAGAACAAAAGTTATATAATCTCTAATTGACATTAACTTCAATTCATCCTATTTGATAAACAAACTGAAACAATCACAAACTTGAGTACACAATGTTTTAGCTACAAACAATAACAACTATCCAATAAATATTAAAACCACAAGACATTCTCATGATAATAGTGAAACTTACCAGTTCTATGGCGAAAATGTAAAACAAGCACAACCTTAGTTGATTTACTTACTTTTGTAAATAGCAAAATAAAACATCCTTCTACCGGGTTAATAACAGGAATCACACCATTGAAAACCACCACCACAATATCTTATGATGTCTTGGTTTAATCTAATCGGTTGGAATGGACTATGTTTGAAAAATAAATGAACTATTTTTGTCACTGAAAATAAAAATCAATATCTATGGTTGACCTCAACAACAACCCGGCTTATATTCCAAAATAACAATTCAAGAAGACCAATACTGGAATAAATGCTGGCAAAGCAGTTATTTTCCTCTGATTCTGCTGTTGGCTATGGACATAGATAGAGAAGAAAATATTTGATACCTACCAAATTCAATATCTTAACCTCTCAAAGCCATTGTCTGGAAGCTGACCCCAACATAGTTGGGAAAAGGCCAGGCAGATGATGATCCTCTCAATACCATCAAAGAACTTGTTAAATATTGAGATGCATTTACAAACAATACAAGATAGATCTACAAAGAATTTATCTGAAAAATACATTTCAGTCAGTCCCAAACAAAATATTCAGTTTCACTATGAACAAAAAATCATCAAGACTGTCTAACCCAATCATACTGAAGGAAAATAAAAATAAAAATCCCAGTAATAACTACAAGTATGTTACAAACTGACACCTTGTACACTAATCAATCATAGCTTAGCATATCAAAATAGATAGGTATAATATACCATATTACCTTTATGAAATCATATTATGATTTCATCCTATAGGTACAGGGGTATCACTTAGGACTACCTGGAAGATAACATTACCTACCAAATAACCAATAAAGGGTTAATTACATATACATGTACTAATAGTTTTCATACTTGAATAGCCTCTTATCTCTGTTTTACCTACTAAATTACCAGTAGTGAGTGCCACTTACAGAAAACAAGGTTTTCTTACAATCTAACTTGACTGTTTATTTGGTAAAATATCGAGACTGCGATAAGACATACCAATAAATACCACTATAATTGTGTTTAAATGTTTGGGCTTAAAAACTAACAATGCTATTTTTTAGGCTTGATTATTAAGTTTTATTTTTTCACTTTAAACAAATCTTGAAATAACAGATAAAAAAAAAAAAAAAAGTTGTAGTCAACTTAGTCGCATTATTTAACATTACGCCCGGACTTCCCGAAGGGCTGGGCAGAAATGGGTGATCTTACTCAAAGCTTATAAAATCAAAATACCTAATTAATCATTTGATTGCCAACTACTAGTCTACATATTTAACAGTAGATTTGAATGATAATTGCAGCACTAAAGTGAAATTATCAAGGAAACAAATAAAGGAGGGGGGGGGGGGAGAACATTGTGAGGACAAAGTAGGTATTGATGGATTGTGAGTAGAACATGAACAAGATAAGGTATAATACAATAAATTTAGGTACTATGAATGAATTATCTACAAATTGCTTTACTCTAAAACTCTCCATCTGCTCACCAAGTGCACATCATAACAAATTCAATTATACAACTCCCTCACTTAAAAATGCAACTCATTACACAATCCCAATTTTGGACATATTATGAGGTCAAGGAAAAGAGTTCATATCTTTATTATACTTCTAAAATTAATCTAGTTTCGATTAGCTCTAAAGTCTTCAAGTAATGACTGCTAGCAGAATACGTGAAACTCATATGGAAATTAGTATTGTTGAGGAAAAACCCTAAGCATCTGAAATAGACCCTTTCACCTCAAATTTGTTCAAAACTCTCTTCTATCCAGGGCATAATATACTGCCCTTATTAATTGGTGCTTACAAGTTAAAAGCCTATTCCGTATTTGAAATTCAGTTTCCAAAATACCTTTAATAACTAAAGTTATGGAAAACTAGTCCATCCTAAAATGAAATGAAACCATATCATAAAGTATATACTTACCTAAGCAGAAATAACATCAACTGATCACAAGAATTTGACCAAACAATCCTACTACATTTTTCAAAAAAAAAAAAAAAAACTAAGTTTGTCTGTCAGTACAATTTAGGTACAATACAATTCCACAAATGCTTACCAAAAATACCTCCCTGCTTACAACATTCAGGGGCTAAAAGATCCTGTTACACCCTATGAAAGTTTAACAACTAAGGACTTCACATCCATGGTGCCTCTTATTCAGATCACTAGATAACTGACATTCTTTAAAATACCCTAATGAAAATCTTTACAATTCATCTTCTAGACCCACTGAGCTCGACACTTACCTTGACAGCAAGATGATTGTGCAATTCAATACTCACTCATTAAGCACAACAGTATCCCAAATAATTTAACTATTTACAGACAGATCTGAGAATGCTATTCTCAATCATGAAAACTTTTAAAGTAACATCATAACATTACCTCTTGTTTCCCCGAATGGTTGGGCAAGGTGTCCCTGTAGCAGGTTCACCCAGTTTCACACTTTTAAAGTATTCATATCATAATATCATCCTGGTATATTAATTCAGAACAACTTTATAAAATTTGTATAAACACAAGCTGGGTTAAATGTGGTAGGAAGTGAGAGTGATACTAATAATTCACCTCCCACAGCACAAAACATACAGTAGCTCAACTTAGTGCTGGCATCAATTGAAATAGACACAGTGCCAACCAACATTGTGTTGATGATTATACCTCATTACTGATGAAAAATAGTTAAACACTATTAATTAAGCAACGTTATTAAGAATTTATTTAAAATGGATACGCCAACAGCATATATATTGAACATTAAATATTAAATGTTAACAGTATGGTCTTATATACATGTCAATTACAGATGTACATGACATTCACATAAAACAAAGCAACCTTCTTAAATTACATAAAACTAAAATATTGTATTCAGAAAGAATGATAAAAGTACCTAATAAATCAGAATATGCCGTAATTTATTAACTAACTAAATTATTGCAGACAACTCTGAACGTCTACTTTGTTAAATGAATTATATTTCAGATCGCCGTGAAGTAAAATTGGGAATCAAACGAGCTTACCTGTTAAGCGAAGTCTTGATTCTAATTTTACGAACGGCGATCTGAAATATAATTACCCACCCGCCACCAGCTAATAGCCCCAAAGCTGCAATAATTAGCCTACTTTATTCACTTATCTTCCCAGGAAAACCTAGTGAATGTAAGTATGCGGAACTACTCTGTACAGAAAACAGAGCTTGTTCTCCATCATAAGGATCTCTAAAATTAGTGACATTCCTGTATGTGTTGCCACCAAGGACGATAATTCTATTTAAAAAAATTATATATCTCACAAACGCGATGTCTACGCTGCGCATAAGAATTACTACTTTGTTAAATGAATTATATTTCAGATCGCCGTTCGTAAAATTAGAATCAAGACTTCGCTTAACAGGTAAGCTCGTTTGATTCCCAATTTTATTGGTAAAGGTTTGTTGTATTATAATAAAAATGGGCGCCAGCTTGAGTTTCGTGTCGCTTGAAGTTTGACATAATGTTGAGGAAAACTTTTAACACTATTCGAGAAGAAATCATAAACATATAAGTTTAAGGGTGGACGAAGTTTGTTTAGCTACTGTAGTTCGTATCAATGCTTTAAGAGCGTTCATTCTAAAAGTTGGCAACGTCGCTAATAGCTGTCCAATATTTATCTGTTTTGTTTAATTTGGCAATATTACTGTATGGAAATATGAAATATCGCTAACTAGTGAACTAAAATATTTATTGATGAAATGGAATAATATACCTACATAATAATTTCTATCTAACATTTGGAGCCTCAATAAAATGTAATGAATGAACGTCTTCCCTGATATTCTAGCGTATAACACTCATGGGTTGCAGCTGAAAATCAACGTTAGGTGGTACACTTTGTGTTGTCATCTCACAATATGCTGAGCTGAGGACCTTTTGGTATTATAATCATTGTTTTCTGTTTTTTATAGTTATCAGGTGTATTTTTCTGTTGTAATGCCAAGAAACGCATTTTTCTTCTTTATTTAAACATCGACATTTATTCATTTAGTTGTGTACAATTTGTGTTCCATTTAACTGCATCAATGGTAACAACAAAAAAAAAAAACAACTGACTTCCAAAAAAAAAACACTATAAAGGGAAAAATAAAGACCCTGGAAGAAATCGACACGTGTTTCACCTCTCAACGAGGCATCCTCAGGATGACGATTAACTTGTCGTGAACTCGAACACGGCGTGTTGCCTGGTGCCGGTGCTTGGTGTGGCATTTCAAGACTCTTTAGAAATAGCTAAGCGGAAAAGGTTACTAAATATATTCACATCATCATTTTATTATGGATTTCCGCAAGGTCACGCCTGAATCAATTAACAATAAAAAAAGAATCATCAAAATCGGTTCATCCATTTAAAAGTTCTGAGGTAACAAACATAAAAAAAAATACAGTCGAATTGAGAACCTCCTCCTTTTTTTTGAAGTCGTTTAAAAATAACTTGTGAAATTTTCTTTCAGTTAATATTACAATTAACTGAAAGAAAATTTCAGTTAATTGTAATAAAAACTCATAATAAAAGTACTCTTTGTAAACAAGCATATTACAAATTAAAGGATTATATCCAAGATAAGAATGCTTGGAAACATGCTGGTCTAGCTCCATAGGACAATTTAGAGTCTAGACAAAATCAAACTGGTTGCTAATTTAATTGTATAATTTATTATAATTATAACATTGATTTTCCATTCTGTGATTACTTGAACTCACACACTGAGTTATTAATATTACTTGTAATAAATTTAGGAATATCGTATAGGTACTTTTACAATGCTTGTAAATATGTGAGCACCATGTAACCATCACATAATAAATTTTTCTGTCAATGCTTCATTTTTAAATAATTTTACCTATTCTGGTATAGTAATCTTATTCCAGGTGCATAGTTTTCACATATAATTCTATATTTAATGTAAACAAAATATTGTAAAACATTTTAAAAGAGTAACGGTGGAGTTTTTCTCCATTCTTCTCCATACGAAAACTAAATACCTTTTAGAAGGGGCGAATTTTGACGTTCAAAAGTGCCTTTTATGTGCCTAATTGAGATAAATTATTTGACTTTGACTACAATTAAGTATCCAATATGTTTTGTGGCTACACAGTCATACTTACAATATTTCGGAACAAAGATTGTACACGATTAAAAGAATTCTTGTCATTGTTATACATTTTTTTGAGGCTGTCTGTACGCAGTAGGACGAATGAGTCGGTGAGAGAGCTTTGGAAAGTTTTTACAGTCTGCTCCTCCAAATTGTAGACAAGTTAGAAGTTTTCAAATCAGATGCAGTACAGTTTATCTAAACAGTACCTGGGCGACCGAGCTCTGCTCTAGTGAAAATAGAGAATGCTCATTTAATAGTACCTATGGGAAAGTTAATACTAATTTCATGTATAGTACATACTAATTCCATGCTGCCATTATAGTAGGTACTTACTAATTCCATGCTGCTATGATAGTAGGTACTTACTAAAACCATGGTGCCATGCCATTATTCTAAGGTAGCCATCTTGTTCTAAACTTTGGGTGACCGAGCTCCGCTCGGGTGAAAATACGGAGAAAACGAATTTTTCCAGATATGAGACCTAGCTAGATCGATTTTTCGCCCCCGTAAACCCGTATATTGCAAATTTTATGGACATCGTTAGAGCCGTTTTTCATTTTCCAGAACGTGATTACAAATATTTACATTTAATAGTGTAGGTCCTACACTGTAGGATTCCGAGGTAAGTGCTAATAAGAGGATAGTGTTCTGCAGAATTTACCTAATCAAGTAGGTAGGTATTGTTACACTAATTGCGTAGACAATTCATTATGTACCGAGTTCATCATTAGAAGTAATATTTAAGGCTTATATTACGAGAGCTTTCGATAGCTGTATTATTGGTCTAGTGGACCAGGCGAAGTGTTATTGGGTTTATAAACTTTACTAATAATGGAGATGGAAAGACAAGGGAATGATGCTAATGAGTTTTGCAAAGTGATACAAAGTTTATGAGGGTTAAGATTATTAGAGATATTGTCCGTACAAATTAGAGTTCGGGCTCCTGACTTTAAGAAGTTAGAATCGCTTTAAACTAACAGTTTCAAAAGTTGTTCTAGTTACGTATGAGCTTCTAATACTCTCCGCTATTGATCTTGGTATCGACCTAAAGCTATACGGTTCTCTAACTGCGCAATGTACCGTCGAAAGTCGTCATTAAAACATTATTTATGAAATTAAGTTTGTGAGTTCCCATAGAGAGCGTTTTTTGACACCGTCAAGTCAAACTCCAATGCCATCATTTTCATAGCCGTCAGTCACCACCGCTATCGTAGGAAAGCGGTGCGACCAACTATCGGCTATTTTCTCGCTCAAGAAACGTACAATAGATATACATTCCGTGTAAACAAAAGAGGTACATATATTAATAGTTTATCGCTGACTGTTCGTATTGTCGGCGAGGACTCGCTGCACTAGTTTGTCGCTGAGCAACAAGAGCTATCAAAGATAATACTCGCTCAGCGATACTTGCTCGGCGATGGTCGCTTGGCGGTCAGAACTGATCTCGAGAGACCAAACAGCGGTAATTTCGCCCCGAGCGAGTGGTGTCCGTTGCACTCGGATACTCGCTGATAGCACAGCGACAAAACTATTGGAACTACACACTCGCTGCTCGCCAACTCGCTTTCAGTTGCTAGCTCTACTTGCTACTCGTTAATCGCCGGCGGTGGGACAACTGCCTTACTTTCATATTTTCTACCGGCACACAGAACATACATACGGCGTGTTTTAATTTTACATTTCATTTGACGCTTCTTTTCTCATAAAAAATGATTATTAGAATGCAGACCTTCGTCCTCGCCCGCTGTAAGCAAATCCGTAATAATATGCCTCGGGCGGTTGTTACGATAAAATATGACAATATTCGAGAAAAATGACTTACTTTAATCCCAGCGGAATTAAAAAATTGCTCTAATGCGCAAATTTATCTTGTTTCAGGTTGCAAGCCGAACGAAGACTAAAAGTACGACTATGAACGATGCGTTGGCAGTTCTGAGAGTATTGTAAAGATCACAGAATTTATTAAGATGTCTAACAAATCGCACACGCTTTTGGAAATATTCCAAGAGATTTTAGCTGCATCTGGGAATGCGTCGGATAGCGGTATCAATGAGACACAGATCGTGTCTGTGCTGCGGGAGCAGGCGAGCAGGGGAGGGAGGGGGGATGAGATGGAGTCCTTGCTGCTGAGAATGATGAAGGATGCCAAGAACAGGCTCAACCTGACCCTCAAGCCGGACACGTGCGGCTACTGCGAAGGTGACTTCAGGGACATCATTATGGCATACAACGGAATCCATAGCTATGTTAGCTTGCTGGTACGTATATTATATTCTTATTTAATGCCCGATTTCGGGCTTTAATCACCATTAGAAATTATTTAGAAGTCTTCAAAGGATTTTATATTTGGCCTTTCCTTATTTAAAAAAAACACGTGTACAAACCCATATAAACTTCGGTTGGGGTTACTGGTGCCATAATATGTACCAAAGGAGTGCTTGACACTTTTCCTCAATTTGCTTTAGCTGTTATACAAAATCTGTTTGGTCATAAAGTTCCTGTGAAGGATTTTTTGCCATTTTTCTCTTATTTACAAATTCTTTGCGTTTGTGTATATGAAGAACCGCAAAGATAAAAGTATTTTTCTTCTGTTAATAGAAAAGTTGTTTCAGCTGTTTTGTTTTGATATCTTTATGTTAAGTATAAGTAGCTCTGGGGTAAAAGTTTATCTTTATTTTAAAAGGATCCGTGTACGAAATAATCCGATTTGCGCAATTCTGAGTATACTTAAGTATATAGGTAATTGAAATATAGGTCTGTGGGATTTAAGGCTCGTGCAGACTATTGATATCCCGTGAAGTTTTCTTAGAAATTGTTTTGTTAGAGTCGCGTCGCGCTGTTGCGTCGCACCAGTCTTCATGAACCCTTCGTGCCAGTCACAGCACTTGGTAATTAATAGTGTCAACACTCTCGCGATCTTGAAAACATCGTTTATTTCGCATTTGATTTACTTATTTAATGAAGAGATAAATTAATTAGATAAAATTAATCAATTCAGACCTTGGATTCAGATTGAGTTGACTTCAAATAGTACTTACTAATACCATAATAAAACACAGTTTAGGTTTTATTTAAAGGATAGCTGATGTGTGATTTTTTAATTTCTTAATTGTTTTGCTAAAAAACAGAAAAAAAAACCATATGTGACTAGTTTTTTTATTAGGTTACGAGTATTTTAGCTTTTTTTCTACTATATTTTGTTTGGTAGTTAAAAACAGTGCTTAAGCCACCTACAAGTAGAAACACAATTATATGTTAATGATATTTTTTATTGTTCAGAATCAATAGTAGATTCTTGTAGAATGTTGGTTAAACGTGAAACGAACGTGATTTTTCGGAAAATTGGTAGCGAATATTTGCCATTATTAGAAAAATCCCCTCAAGGATATAAAACCTTCTTTTAAAATCACAAACGTTTTTGTTTAAATTCTTTATACTTTTCGCCAGAAAGAGGGAACAATTTTTGTATCAAAATTTGTTGATACTGTGCACGGCCTCTTAATCTCAAAAATAGGAGCTCATAATACACATAATGTTTTCACATCTAAATTCCTTTGGTCTCGAAACATAAGCTTCTAAGTATTTGAAGGAGCTTATCTCAAAAATAAAAGTTAAGTTAACAAAACTAAAGTAACGTTGTTGTTTTATAAAACAGTTTTTTTAATATGCGCACTTGCTTTTCCAACTCTCTTTGGACATTGGCCGAATGGAATGGCCAAAATAATATTAATTTATTTTCATTATATCTTAGGTGGATCCAAAATTAAATAGACCTTGAGACAAGTTCATTCATTCACGAGACTTATATATTTAATCGATTTAAAACGAATAATAAGTAGGTTAAATTCGAGCCTACGGTATCGGTATTAGATTAAATAAAGGACTTCTCAGAGATATAACTCGAATAATTATTGGTTTTAAGAATTCAATTGTAACATATTATATTTTTCTTCAAGCCGCTTGACAGCCGGGGGCTGACTGACTTTTCATTCAACAAAAATCACATTCCTTTTTTATTTAAATACAAATTGTTAGAATGTTTTAATGTGCCCCTGACTGTTTTCTTAATAGCCTGTACAATATAAGGTTGCTTATCGCATACAACCTAACAATACCTATTTGAATATAGAACGCTTCACTGTGACTAACTGTGACTAACGGCTTGTAAAAGGTGCGCATACTTTATTGAAGTAGTCTAGACTGCGTGCAAGATAAGTCTGCGCGGGGCTGAATTCGGAACTAATCGTATATCGCCGTCTTGCCGTTTATGTAAGATCAAATTAAGTATATAATTATTTAATTTATGAATATAAGATTAATAATACCAAGATGCAATTATTAATATAGATTTGATATTTAAAATATAACAGTATAGAATTAAGCACACCAGCGTCACCAGTCGCGCGCAGACTTACCTTGCGCGCACTATAAACTCGTGATTGTTATACCACCCTAAGGTTTGAATATCACTTCAACGTCATAAATCGACAAGGTCTATTTGTCTTTGTGACAGTTAGATAATTAAACCTTAGTGAAGTTTCAAATTACTGGGAATTGTTGTCAAAAGTGACAACGCAATAAGGAGGTCGACCATACTGTGCGTTTTGTTTGGGCAGAATAAAGATTATTTTTTTCTCTCTACCAAGGTATAAGAAAGAAAAAAAAAACTTACTTGTGTACCTTGGTACACCTGGTGGTGCTTGTTGTACAGCTGAACACAAGTATGTCTGATCCAGAAACTTGTAGCAACGCCCATGACAGGAGATGAATCCTAATTATACAAACGGAGAGCTTGAATAAATAATTCGTCTGTAATGGTGGAGCAAACTTCATTAAAAGGTCGTGGTCCTGATTTTCCTCTTAAAAACTTGTTTAATTTACGAGGTTTTAATTAATAAGACTTCTCATAATATTCTTCATTAATTTCTCTCTCAACAAAGTTAAACGTTTCATGTAACCAAAAAATCAATCAATTAATCTACCTACTATGTTGGGGTCGGCTTCCAGTCTAACCGCATGCAGCTGTATACCAGTATTTTACATGGAGCGACTGCCTATCTGACTTACTTCCACAAACCAGTTACTGGGTAACACGATACCCCTTAATAAAACTGGTTGTCAGATTTTCGGGCTTCTGACGACCCGTAGCAACTGTCAAAGATCCAAGAATGACAGCCAGGACCAACGGCTTAACGTGCTTTATTGGCTTAGTAGCTTAACTGAGATCGCCGTCACGAGCAGGTCTAGTCAGCGAAAAAAAAAACTTTTTCCGAATTTGAAAATTTTCTTTTGGAAAGTCGGTTAAAAATATTGTGAGTGTGTGAAAACCATTTTTTTATTCAGGGGCCCGTTTTCGAAAAAATAAATTTTAAAAAGTGCTTATTTTTTGTTAGAGTCAAGTGTCCCCACTCCTTTCCAGCTAAATGTATATAACGAAGTTAAAGGGAAAACTATCACAGCTAAGTAAGCTCTACAAGTTAACGTGTAATAACCGACCACTTACATTTGCAGTTGGAATCAAAGAAAGATGCGTTTATTGGCATTACTACAAAAAAATGCACCTAAAAATAGAAAACAATTTTTATAATGCCAAAAGGGTCTCAGCTCAGCATAATGTGAACCTGACGCCGATTTTCAGCTGCAACACACGAGTGTCATACGCTAGAATAATAAACACAAATAGGGCAGTGTCTGTCCGATTTAATAAATTAATTAATTATAAGATAAGATCGGCTAAATATAAAAAAGGTCATAATAAATAAAATAAAATGTTGTGACATACATGTGTGTATGCGTTGTGTTGTAAAAATAAATAGAAAATAAATACACAATATCTGTGTACTACCTACATTAAAATAATAAATCTATAATCTTATAGAAAGGACCTTCAAGGCAAAATTGTTTGACTGCGTTCTTTTAACCACGAAACGGAGGTTGATGCGGTTTTTATTATAATGTAGAGTGATAAGAAAATAATAATTGACAAATAAAATATAAAACTGATAAAATTGAAAATAAATTGATAAAATTGACAAAATTAATAAAATTTATAAATATTATAAAAATGATTAAATAATAAAAATGTATAAAAATATTTTTTTATAGGCTAGGTCTTTTGATAAAAGGATGTTGAAAATGTTCGAACGGCTTAATAAAAAATATTTAAATTTAAATTTGAAAGTCGAGTAACTTTTACTGTACTTTATGGGAGGAGGGATTTTGTTCCAGCATTTCGTAGCTGCGTAGCGAAAACTGCCTCTAAAAGCCGCCGACTTGTGCCGTGGGATGAAAAGCTGTTGATAGCATTTTCTTCCCTCACCGATTCTATGTCTTCTTGTCAACGATAGTTTGTCATATAAACAAGAAGGGGAATAAGACTTGATAACACCAAAGAGTAGAGTCGCCAAATAGAGTTTACGAGAATGTATGGGAGAACATATTTCTTCAACTATTACGGAATCCTTGATTGTGCGTGGTCTGACACGCACTTAACCGGTTTTTTTAATTATAATAGACTAGCTGACCAGACAGAAGTTGTCCTGTTCAAATTTCAATAATTCATACAAAATTCTCATAGAAAATGCACTTTCAGTTTTCCCGACACATTTTAAATGTTTCTTTCCTTAAGAACCTGATTCGGACTATCAGGAAAATTTTAAAACATAAATTTGCCAGATCGGTCCAGCCGTTCTGAAGAGATGCGCTTACCAACGAAAAGAATTTCATTTTTATTAGATAGAAAGAAGTAAAAACGATGAAATACAGAATACACGCAGACGTTAACAGTAAATTAACTTTGACATCGTGCTTGTAAAATAATCTCATCGTTAGAAAATGTAGAACCATTAGGTGCCGTACCGGGATTTTATCGCGCAGTGGATTTTCAACTCTCACTGTTTAGCCGACCGTTGAGAATTAAACGCGCTGAGACGTACTCTCGTTACTCTCGTACTCTTCCAGCGCACAGTGGAACGAATGTATGGGAGCGGTTGGACGTAGACATGTCCGAAAAAAAAGAGTAAAATTATGCCAAACTAATGATGCCATCTTATTCGATTACTTAATGCCTTCATAACTTGTGGTGATGAATTTCTTCATAACTCCCATATTTCGGGAGTAATTTGAGAAAATGTGAAATTTTACTATGAAAATGAGTGTATCGAGCTCTCTCCCTCCTGATTCCGGGCTTGTTTCAAGTAGCGGTCTCTAATATCATAATGCTAATACTAAGAGCTATATTTAATACTAAGACACATAGTGCGCCAAATGTGCACTTTCTGGGATAAAGAGTGATGTTTATTTTATAACACAATTTTTTAATTTTTTGTTTATTTTGTTGATTAAAACCGTTTTTCTAAAGGTTTACCTTATTACAATAACATTTCTGATCAGCCAATTAGAGAAGATATAAGCTAATTAGGATATATAATTAGGGACTTAAGGTTTACATATAAAACTGATGCACTAATGATTACTGATAAGAACATTGCTATTATTTAATTACTAAATGGCTCTTAATACACTAATTTAGCATGCATCATTTACTAATTATCACAATAACTAATTACCTTGCAATATTTAACAAAGGATACCTGGGATACCTGGATTTTATATAAATAGGTCACTATTAGTAACTTTAAAATCAGTGTTGATTTACACCTCGTTGTATCCAAGCTAATCTCGCAATGTATTTTCCAAATTTTAATACAAATCTTGATATTCACGTTGCTTTATGCGCACGCGCACATAAAGATTTACGCGACTTTAACTATTTGTTCAGTGTTTTAAAAGATAACAGTTGTGTTCAGTTATGTGAAAGTGCTGAAACAAGTTTAAAAGACTGGTGTCGTCGATTTTGCTACCGCATTTATGCAAAATGGACACAGTCTGGAAGAAGCACAGATAAGTTTCGGAAGAAACATGAGATTTGGCTACAGGCTGCAATTCAATGGCCGGAATTACAGAATGAAAATATGGAACCTTCTACAGAAAATATAAGTGACGTCATCGAGCCCATAATTTCTCCTGCTAAATCTGATGCTTCAACTTGTACACATCCTAGTCCTCGTAAATCTTTTGAGGACCTTAGTAACCGGCAAAAAAGAAGACGCACCACTGAAGATAGTCTTTCATGCAGCAGTAGCAGCGCTGAAATTATGTTTTCGGCCGAAAGGGCGCTTCAAAAGGCAGGACAAAGCGATACAGCTTATGTTATGAAATACTTGACGGAGAATCCAGAAGAGGCCTCAAAAATCAAAGCCTTCATTGAAGGTAAATCAATTCAGGTACGGGAAATATCCCCTTTGAAGGCATTGGCTCTTTATGTATCGATGAACTTATCGAAATGGCGCTATAACACTCTTCGGGATTTCAACACTCAAGAAGGAGCTCTTCAATACCCGAGTTACTACATGTTGGTTAAAGAAAAAATTAAGTGCTATCCGGCCAAAGAAGATCTCACAGTTACAGAGAGCTCTGCAAAAATCAAATTACAAGCCTTGATGGATTTAACCTCAAGAAGACTTATTAGGTCGTTAGAAACCCCTGTTGATCCCAATCAACAGCTCGTATTGACCAGCAAATGGGGTTTTGACGGATCATCTAGCCAAAGCATTTATCATCAAAGGACGAGTGAAGATGAGCAAATCGATCTTGCTAGTAATTTTATGATTAGTCTTGTACCACTGCGGCTCGTCTCAAAAGGTGTAACAATTTGGGAAAACGAGCGACCATCTTCCACTTCATTTTGCCGGCCAATATTGTTTAAGTTTATAAAGGAAACCAAAGAAAATGTGCAGAGAGAGATGGCTGAAATCGAAGCAGAGATTGAAGCCTTAACTCCATCCACCATCACTGATGGAATTAGTGTCAAACACCAACTGCTGTTGACAATGATTGATGGTAAAATTCATTCCATTATATCCAATACAGCAGCTTCAGTGTGTGACATATGCAAGGCTTGTCCTAAAGAAATGAATAATTTAGAGTTAATCAAAGATAAACACGCAAACGAGGACATGTATAAATATAGCTTAAGCACCCTTCACGCTTGGATTCGCTCAATGGAATGCTTATTACACATTTCCTACAAATTAGACATAAAATCATGGCAAGTAAGGGGTGATATAGCAAAAAGGCAAGTTGATGACAGGAAGAAAAGAGTTCAAGAGGCTGTAAGAAGAGAAACGGGCTTACTTCTCGATGTTGTGAAACAAGGCAGTGGATCCACCAACAATGGCAACTCGGCAAGGAGATTTTTTGAAAACTACACTAAATCTGCTGAACTGACCGGAATAGATGCTATGCTTTTAAGAAAAATCTGTGTGATCTTGCAGTGTATTTCATCAGGAGAGAAGATCAACGTAACTAAATTCCGAGAGTTCTGCTTTGATACTGCTAAGCTTTACGTGGAGTTATACCCATGGTATTATATGCCTTCTTCACTTCATAAAATTTTAATGCATGGGCCAGACATAGTTCAGAACATGTCAATTGTGCCCATTGGTTTTCTATCCGAAGAGGCATCTGAGGCTAGAAATAAAGATTTTAGAAAATATAGAGAGGGGCATTCTCGAAAGCATAGCAGTATCTCATGCAATGAAGATATTATGCACAATCTTTTACTGTCTTCTGATCCACTTGTTACAAGTATCCGTCCAAAAGGAAATAAGTTTGTAAAAAAATCTTCTTTTAAGGAATTTTATGAGCTTACGGATTCTGAGAAAAGTGATATCGAATTTGTTAACATAAATGATTTAGCGGACATCGATTCTGAATTTGAATTAATTGATGATGATGATGATGACGAAGATAATTAAATGATGTTATTGTTTTAAAATGTGTAACTTAGTAAATTAGAGCTTACGTCTTAATTATTTATTGTACTTTTAATGAAACTAGGTAATTTATTATCAACTTACTTAAAAGTCATACTCTCATCAGTTCTTGTGAATATTTTTGTTAATATATATTTCTGTATATATATAATATATTTATAGACCTCTTAATAAGTCTGTCTGCGGTTTAAAGTAAATACAAATGGGGAAAAAACGTTTTTTTTTTTAAATTTTCATTTCCTTTTATCCCAGAAAGTGCACATTTGGCGCACTATGTGTCTTAGTATTAAATATAGCTCTTAGTAATAGCATTACGATATTAGAGACCGCTACTTGAAACAAGCCCGGAATCAGGAGGGAGAGAGCTCAATACACTCATTTTCATAGTAAAATTTCACATTTTCTCAAATTACTCCCGAAATATGGGAGTTATGAAGAAATTCATCACCACAATTTATGAAGGCATTAAGTAATCGAATAAGATGGCATCATTAGTTTGTCATAATTTTACTCTTATTTTTCGGACATGTCTACGTCCAACCGCTTCCATACATTCGTTCCACTGTGCAGCGCGTTGAAAAAACATAATGTTAGATTTTCAACTCTCGTTGCTAAGCAGAGCGTCGAAAATCCAGTGCACGAAATAAAATCGCCGCGATGTTATTACGTCCGTGTGAACGTGGACTTACTGTAGCATTAAAGCTGCCGCAGACAGGCGCGACGCGACTCTGGTGGAACATTTTCTATGAAAACTTCAAGGAAATTGTTTTACGGGTGTCGCGTCGTGCCGTCGCGTCACGCCTGACTGCGGCAGCCTTAATGCTTTTATAAAAAAGACATCATTTTCATAATAAATATTTCGAAGTTTGAATTCTGAAAACAAATACACCTGGGTATTGGTTTTCAGATTTCAGTACAGATTTATGAGTTTTCGAGTATTTGGATAAAATACGATACTTTACATTTTGTATTTTGTTTTGCTCATTCACAAAAACATTAAAGGCTCTTTCAAACAGGCGCGACACGCGACGCGACACAAAGACACCGCTCGTCGCGCGACGCGACTTGCCTTTGTGTCGCGTCGCGTGTCGCGCCTGTTTGTAGGAGCCGTAATTCGTGGAAAAGAGGAGATTAAAATAATACTGAAACATGGATAAAATAGTACAACTTTCCAAATATTTATTTACTCACTATCTTTTGCCAGTGGCTTCACCCGCGTGAATGTCGGAAACGTGCTACCGAGCTAAAAATTCTATGTTATATTCCAGCTTGTGGATTACCCGTGTGCCAAACTTCATTCAAATCCGTTCAGCCATTCATGGGTGATTGAGCAACAAATATACAAACTTTCACATTTATGATGGTAAAAACTCAAGGCTCTCGCATACAGGCACGCTGCGACAGTGCGACGCGATTCTGGTAAATCAATTTCCATAAATTTTTCATAGAAATTGTTCTACTAAAGTTGCGTCGCGCCTGTCTGCGGGAGCCTTCATGGTATCATGTTCATGTATACCTACGTTTGATCAGTTGAAGTATTCCCAAGATATTTACAATATTTATTTGGGAGCAATCCATTTGTCCCGCACAATTTTGTCAAGTTGTTGGGTGATTTTGCCGAAATGAAAGCATAAAAATGTATGTATATAGTAATATTTCGGGTCTGGATCCATATAATCTCAAGGGTCAGATCAGATGAAAAGCCAATTTCTTGTAGACATTTGACTGAGCAGTATCACTTTATTACAACGAACCACCCATTATAATGAGATCTCAGATATTTCTGAGCAGCATAGATATTTACTAACATTCAACACGCTTCCGTGCCGAATCGGACATCAATCGATGTTAACGAAGGAGTCCTCTAAACGATGTTCACGAATCCGAAACCCGAAAATCTTTACAGTTTAAACCAAATAGACGACCGCTATTCTTTCGTTAGCTAATTGAAAGAAAGAAAGAAAGAAAATACATTTATTTAGCACAGACCAAAACAGCAGATAAAAATCAAGATTAAATAAATTACCAGAAGAGTGTGCCTCACGGCTGCGCCAAAATGGTCCAGTTCAGCAAAAATGCCTGTCTGCGCCATTCGCATTATTTTATCTCTGCTTATTATTAATTTATCTAATTATCCATTGAAATCATATAATACTTGCAACACTATACACTTCACTCATTAGCTCACTCGAGAAGGATCTTCCAATCAAAATCGATTCCATTCTTACTCCCACTCATTTCCTATTCCGTTCATTCGAACAACCCCCGCCCTCTAACACTCCAAAATCCGCTCGCTTATCGGCGACACGTATGTCCGTGCGCCCGCGCTCCCGCCAAATAACTCAAAAGTCAAAAACTTATTGGTGTTGTGTGGTGAATCCTCAAACTCTCTTTTCTCTTGTGACACTTGGTGGAAATATCGCTTGAACCGGCGTGTTGGAGGCTGCTATCGAAGGGACGCATCATCTTACATCCTCCTGTAAGTTCCTTTTCCTTCCAAGTGTTCTGGTCCTTCTCACCCAATAAAAAACGCATATCTACTACGCACATCTACGCTACACTCATCACACACATCATATTTATCGCATTAATCTATTTATTCGCATAAAAACGCTCAATTACCGCCATTACCCGTCTACGTGTACCTACACGAGACGCGCCCACGAGGGCACATTTCCCGCTCAATCTCTCATCAACGCTAAGTTGTTTTTATAAAAACGCATCTTATTTTAATATAAACAACCTTTATTTATAATATTATAACTATATTTTATTCATCTCACGCATATTTTTGCATATTTCTCAAAACATAACGCACACAGACAAGTCCATTTTGTTCACGCAAGTTCGCATAGATTCACTCATTTATCTATTTAAATTACACGGTTATAAACTCGAATAGGTATTTCTCAACGCATAAAAATGGCTTCCACGCGTAGTAAGGATAAGGAATCCGATAAAGAATCCTATGTTTCTACCGAGGAAGATCCTAAAGTTGTTTTATTTGAGTCGAAAAAAGAGAATTTATTCCAAATGTTGCAATCCATTTACGATCTCGGCCTACAAGTTTCCGTAAATAATTCATTAAAATCTCAATTTCTAGCTAGAATTAGCTCCCTTGAGCAAATTAGAACAAACTTTATGGAAACTCTTGATGCTTATAATTTAGCTTTATTAGAATGTGGTTCGACGACAAAGCCGAACTACGCCCCACTTTCCGCATTTGATGAAATCTATTGTCAAATTAAAGCAATAGAATCTAACATTCTTAGATCTCAAAATACGAGTAATGATAACACTAATAATAAATTCGAGTTTTTAAATCGTAAACTACCGCCTTTAAAACTTGTTTCATTTGATGGCACGCCCAGCAAATGGACAACTTTTCATGAAAACTTCAAAAGTCTTATTCATGATAATTCGCATCTAACTGACGCCGAAAAGGTTCAGTATTTAATAGGTTGTCTCTCGGGCAAAGCATTAACTGTTTGCTCAGGTATCATACCTACCGCTAATAATTACCTACTCATTTGGAATGCTTTAATAGAAAAATATCAAGATACGCGCGTACAAGCTTCCATGTATTTACATCAAATGGTTCAATTTAAACCTTATCAATCTATTGATACATTTCTTGAGCAGTTTCATTCGGCACAAGCCGCTTTACGTCGCTTAAACATAAAAGATTTGTCAGATTTTATAATAACTGATATTGCACTCAGTAAGCTCGATAAAGAGGTCGTTAACCTTTTCGAACGATCGCATAGTCATATTGCAATACCTACTTTCGATCATCTTTCGCAATTTTTAAAAGAACAAAGTAAAATAATAACGCTTCGTAATCACTCTCATCCCTCTAAAGTTCGTAATTATAATAACGAAAATAATAAATCCTCATCTATATCTAAAAATAGCCAAGCCTTCGCGAGTACTACCCAGGACACTCCAGTGCGTTCCTGCAAGGTATGTGGATCCCCTGATTCACATTCACTTTATAGATGTTCTCATTTTATGAATCAAAACGTTAAAGATAGATTAGACCTTGTAAACAAACATAAGTTTTGTCGTAATTGTTTAGGATTTCATAATATTAAAATGTGTAAGTCAACAAATACATGTTCGATTTGTCACCGTAAACATCACTCATTATTACATATAGATAACTTTAACAATTTAAACAATCGAGTAGTTGAACATGGTTCCGCGCGTTCCCCGCTGTGCGTACCGCCCGCGCCGGCTGCGGCCTGCGCGCCCCGCGCGCACGCTCCCGCGCGCCCGCTGTCTGCCGCTCCCGCGACACTCGATTCGTCGCCCGTACCGGCAGGTGATAACGTTGCGCGCGAAAATTCAAACGCACCTTATTTATCTATGACTTCGGCTACCTCGTGCGTTGAAAATAATACAACTGTTTTGTTACCTACCGCTTCTGTATACGCTTATAATAATAATAAACCTTATACTCTCCGCGTTTTTCTTGATACAGGCTCAATGAGTCATTTTATTACAAAGGCTTGCTGTAAACGCTTAAACTTAGAAATTACTCCTGACAACTCTTTTATTTTCGGTATAGGTCACGCAAAAATACTCTCGTTTGGTACTACAACATTTAAAATATTTTCCCGCTTTGATCAGCGCTGTTGTTATACAATTCACGCTCGGGTTTTAGATCGTATTACTGACGACTTGCCCAACATATCCATAGATATCACAAATCTCTCTCCATTACGTAATTTACCTATGGCTGATGACGCGTTCCACGTTCCCGGTGAGATAGATTGCCTCCTCGGCAATGAACTTTTCCCGCTTTTGTTGGGAAGTGGAAAGGTAACTTTACCTGGTTCCTCGGTCGTCGCTGTAGAAACCACCCTTGGCTACATAGCCATGGGTCGGGCTGAATGTCAACCTCGCATAAATTCGCGCGCTCGCCCCGCTCAAATAAACAAAAATAAAAGCGAGCAAACTTTTCTGTGCGCTACTAGCACGCTTAGCTTAGATACGCTCACGCAACGCTTTTGGGAGCTGGAAAGCGTCCCTAATAAGATTCACATGAGTCCTGATGATCAGGCGTGTGAACAAATATTTAATTCAACTTACTCTCGCGATGAAACAGGTAGATACACAGTGCAGCTACCATTTAAGGCTCCGTGTACAGACTTAGGAAATTCGCACTCAACGGCGATGCGCCGCCTCGTTAATTTAGAAAAAAAGTTAGATTCTGATCCCGAGATCAGAACTAATTACAACGCTACGCTTCAAGATTATCTTGACAAAGGTTATTTGGCCAAGGTCAAAGATCCCTCTCTCAATATTCCGCATTATTATATTCCGCATCGTGCTGTTTACCGCCCGGATAAACAGTCCAGTAAAACTCGCATCGTGCTTGACGCTAGCTGTAAAACTAGCTCAGGTAAATCGCTAAATGATCTCCTTTATGTAGGTCCGAATCTACAAAGTAACATTTTCGATTTATTAATTAATCTTCGCATGTTTTCCGTTGCTGTAGTTGCAGACATCGAAAAAATGTATTTTCAACTTAATCTTTCCGCTGATCATCACGCATTTCAACGCATTCTATACAGATTCAATAAAGATTCTGAGATTTCAACTTTTGAATTTAACCGCGTTTCTTTCGGCGTCTCAAGCTCGCCTTATTTAGCTATGAGAGTAGTTCGCCAACTCGCATCTGATAGTCGGGATAAATACCCGCTCGCGGCTTACGAGGCTGAAAACCATATGTATATGGATGACTACGTATGTTCGCTAGATGGCGTTAAAATAGCTGAGCAGACATATCAAGAAATGGTCGCCATGTTCAGGTCAGGCGGTTTCAACCTTGTAAAGTGGATCTCTAATAGTTCCGAACTCTTAAATAAAATTCCTTCAACTCATTTAAACCCGCAAAATATTGAATTTGACGCTGACGCTAATAATAATACTAAAATCGTAGGTATGCAGTGGAATCCTGTAGAAGACTCTTTTCAATTTAAAATAAATGGTAATTCTCTTAAATGTACAAAACGTACCGTTTTATCCGCAACCGCCCGGCTGTTTGACCCTTTAGGTCTTCTAAGTCCGGTTACCGCATTCATGAAAGTTTTAGTTCAGGAATGCTGGAAGCATGACCTTGATTGGGATGATCCTGTACCCGCTCACATTGAAAATAAATTTAATCGATTTCACAAAGAACTTTCCTATCTCGAACAAATAAAATTCCCGCGACATGTAGGTATCACCTCTGGTTCTCATGTCACTCTCCTCGGGTTCGCAGACGCCAGTGAGCGCTGTCATGGTGCCGCTGTTTACATAAGGGTTAGTTCTAACGATGAAGATAACGGATCAGTCCTCTTGCTAACTTCTAAATCTCGCGTCGCTCCGCTTAAAAATACGCCCTTAGCTCGCCTCGAGCTATGTGCTGGTCTTCTCTTAGCAAACTTAATCAACTCGGTTGTAGAAGTTTTAAGTAAACGCTGTAATATTAATAATATTTTTGCTTTTTCTGATTCAACAGTCACGCTCACCTGGATCCACTCGCCTTCGCATAGATTTCACACATTTGTCGCAAATCGCATCGTTGAAATTAATTCAAAATTACCTGCTAAACATTGGTTTCACATTGATGGAACTGAAAATCCCGCTGACGTAGTTTCTCGTCCCATAACGCCTCAACAATTATTAGATTTAACTCTTTGGTTTAACGCTCCGCATTGGTTTTCATTCCCCATAAATCAGTGGCCAATCAAGCCATTTAAGGTCAATTTAAATAATAATAATTCGGAAGTAATGGAAAATAAAAATATCGCTCTCTCAGTTAAAGTAACGCAAGAAGGTCCTCAACCTATTCAATCTTTAATTGACCGCATTTCTAAATATTCCATTTTACTACGTAGTTTGGTATTGATATTACGTTTCTGCAAGTTACTAAGCTCGCGTGGTTGTACTACCGTTTCGGATTTGGATGCCGCGGAAATATACCTTATACGTTACGTACAAAGTAGATATTTCTCTGAAGAAATTAACGCTTTAAAATCTAATAAAAAATTAAATAAAAGTCTCGCTAAACTCAACCCCTTTCTGGATTCGAATAATATTCTCAGAGTAGGTGGAAGGTTAACTCATTCTCAACTTGATTATGGTCAAAAGCACCCCATTTTAATTCCAACTAAATCACGTTTTACTCAACTCGTAATTGACTTTTATCATGTAACTAATTTACACACGGGTCCCGCTCTTTTATTATCTATAATTAGACAAAAATTCTGGATTTTATCTGCTCGTAACATTGTAAGACAACGTGTGCATAGTTGTAATAAATGTTTTAAATTTAAATCTCAAAATACTTACCCTCCTATGGGTGATCTACCTGACTTTCGCGTTTCACAAGCGAAAGCGTTTGTTAATACCGCTGTGGACTACTGTGGTCCTTTCTACATTACTCATATCCGAAAACGCGGAATTAAGAGCCACAAAGCTTACATTTGTGTGTTCGTCTGTCTAACGATTAAGGCAGTACACTTAGAGTTAGTCTCTGACCTTAGTTCTGATTTATTCCTTGCCGCTTTTAAGCGTTTTATTTCTCGTAGAGGTCCTGTTGCTATGATTTATAGTGATGGAGGCACAAACTTTATTGGCGCAAAGCGCAAATTGAACGAAATTTACACCTTAATTCAATCCAAATCTCATATAAATTACATAGGTGACCAGCTAGCTGAATATCGTGTACGATTTAAACATAGTCCGCCTTACGGTCCTCATTTTAATGGACTCAGCGAAGTTAATGTTCGTTGTGTCAAAACTCATCTTTTTAAAGTCATCGGTTCTCAAATATGAACATACGAGGAGTTTAGTACCGTACTTGTTCAAATTGAATGTCTTTTAAATAGTCGACCTGTAAGTATTTTAAGCTCTGACCCGTCTGTTATTAGTGCTTTAACGCCTAATCATTTCTTAAACGTAACTCCGCTTAAATTTTTACCTGCTGAAGATGTCACAGACATTTCAGACAATCGCTTATCGCGTTATCAACTTCTTAATAAAATCACTCATTCCTTCTGGCATCGTTGGAGTCAGGAGTACCTCACTTCCTTGCAACAGCGGGAGAAGTGGAATACACCGTCAAAGCCTATTGAAGTAGGTACGATTGTTGTTATCAAAGACAACAACGCTCACCCTCTTTGTTGGCCTTTAGGTGTCATAGATGCGACTTATCCTGGCAAGGATCATATAGTTAGGACTGTGAAGGTTAGAACTGCTTCCGGTTCCTACATACGCCCGGTAGTGCGGCTTTGTCCTCTACCTACACAATAATTGCAAATTCTTCTTAACTCTATTTTTAATTAAATTCATTTATTTAATTTAAGTTCTCATAAAGTTTCAGTTTAGAGGAAAACCTCTAGGCCGGGGGAGTTGTCTGCGCCAATGCCAGACAACTAAAAGTGCCTGACGCTGGTTTTACATAAGTATAGAGACAAGACACTAATTTGTGATTTTAAAAAACCGGCCAAGTGCGTGTTGGACTATGCACAATGAAGGGTTCCGTAGTCGGATGAATTTAACCCAAAAACAAATTTAACTCAGCAAATATAAGTTGGTCGATTTATTACTCGTTAACTTGTAGAGACTACTTACTTACTACTATGGTAGTCACACACTCACAATGTTTTTAAATGACCTTTCCAACGATACCCCACACCATGGGATAGAAAAAAAATTTAACCTACCCTAAAAAAGTATTTTTCGTAATTTTATTTTACCACTTTGTCGGCTTAATTAATGTGTATAGCCATGCCAAATTACAGCTTTCTAGTACTAAGAGTCTCAGAGCTAGACCGTGGACAGACAGACAGATAGACAGACGGACATGGTGAAACTATAAGGGTTCCTTGTTTACTACGGAACCCTAAAAACGATATCTTTAGGGATAAACAAAAAAAAACTTGATGCGTTTAAATACTCTAGACTCTAGAGTATGCAAGCGTATCAAGTTTTTTGCAATTCTAGACTAATCTAGAGTCTAGATTAGTCTAGATGGATATATAACATTGTTTCTCCAACAGTTGGTACCTATAGCTGCTATATTGATTGCCGTTCAAAAACTCACCCTGTTAGCAAATATTTAAATCGCTAAATTTGCTTTCACCGTACATAAGTTACGCCAATTAGTGTCCATACTAAGAAGAGTGAGCTCACACATTTATAAATAGCGTCTTCATGACAATCCAGTCAAGTCACTACGTCTTTATGTGTCAAAGGTGTCAAAACGATACGGAAATGCGACCATCTTTTACGTGGCAGGACGAATCTAACGATTTAAATCTTGGCCCGTATGTTGCCCTGAGTTCAGTGAGATCAGAAGATTGGGAGGACAGTTTAGTGACCTGACGTCTATCGCTATAAGTTAAACGGGTCTCCATTGTTCACTCGAGTAACAACCTACCAAGGTTGTTTTCCGCACGATTTCGGATAGAGGTGCTAAAATGTAACATTTGCAAAATAGGATGTAGTGTAGGTATTAATGAATCTAATTGCGAGTGGTATAAATACACCATAACATAACATCACACCTCTTTTCCCTGTAGGGTTAGGCAGAGATGAATCTATTACAACCATACTAAACCAAAAATAAATGACTATTAATAATATATAATAAAACAAATATTAATAAAAAAACTGTTTATTCTACTACCCATTTACACCTTTTTTACATAAATAAAATTTTCATGTAAATTTATTTAAATAAAATAAAATATATCATAATAAAAAATTAACATGCAATTTATAAACAAATTACTTACTTATAATTAATTTTGCTGGTAAGTACAATATGTGATGATGGTAAAAATAAAATTCTTACTACAAAAATTTTTGACCTCATCGTAATTGTATTATGTCAACCTCTTAACGTCTACTAATTGAGTACTAAGTACGAGTACCTAGTACTCGATTTCTATTAGATCGATTTTGATTATCTATTAGTACTTACCTCGATTAGTACTTACTAATCGAGATAAGTAAATACTAATAGATAATTCGTTTTACATTCTTCCTTTCTAACGATGTACTAACAAGTTAATGTTCAGAACGATAAATTGGAGTTGACAACAGTGACAACAGCTTTTTTATTGAACTTAAACAAATCAGACCCTCGTTCAACTAATGACAGGCTCCTAAAACTCATTTTAGTTGACTAACAACCGAACTCATTGAAAGTACATATACTTAGGTAAATTTTTACCGGATAGTATTATCTCCAAAGATTTCGTAAATATTTTCTTCTTCTTCGTAAAAACTCTTTGCATCGTGCTTACGTAATGTAGTTGTTTATTTGAGTATTGACAGTTTGTTTACGTCGTTGTCAGTCGTTTGTTTCGCATTAGCGTGGGCTTGAATATTTCTTATTCAATCATTGAGAGATGTTCCGATTATTAGAATATTACTTTGAACAAGATAGTGTAAAAGAGTATTTTTGGTAGCAGACTTGGGTTCAGTAGAAAATTAGCGTGGGTCAACTCGGTCTAGTAGATAAATGTCACGGGTCAGACTCGGTCCAGTAGAGAATTGATATTGGTTAGAGTCTCAGAGTCGACCCAGTAGAAAATTTAAGAGGATTTCACTCGGTCTTGTACAAAGTTGTCCTTTGGTTAGACTCGAACCAGTAGAAAATAGATTAAATCAGCGACTTGCACTGCGCAAATGGCGCGCTATTTATTTAATCGTTAGCAACATTGATCGAACACAACTGTAAATACGATTCCAGCAAGTTTTCTCAGAACCGACTCCTAGTAATTGAATAGGTCTATAATCACTTAACTAGTAGGTTACTTCGTGAATTATTTATTGAGTCCTGATAAAAGTCAAATAGCGGTAAAACTCAATCTTGGATTTATTGATGGTACTTCTGATGTTTTGTAGAATTAGGTTCTACTTGAATTGCTAATATTTATTCAGGACCTATTTAATATAATAAAACACAGTTGGATGTGTTGTTCTATCTTCACGACATATTTTTGCATAGAAACGAGGTAATCTTTTTCATATCTCGAGGAATGTAAATTTCAGACGACTTCGTTTCGACTTTCAAATATTTTCATTTTACATTTGCTGAAGATATCGCCGATGCTTACAGTTGCAAAAATCCTGACTAATATTATAAATGTGAAAGTGTTTTTTTTTTGTTTGTTACGCTTTCACGCTAAAACGACTGAACAGATTTGTATGAAATTTGGCACATGGGTAGACCATGACTTAAGTTAGGACATAGAATACTTTTAATCCCGGTAGTACGATCTCGTGGGAACATTTCCGACATCCACGCGGGCGTCGCCGCGGACTAAAGCTAGTCTTAAATATGATTGATATTGTCTAGACGGTCGTGTTGTTATGAGAAATATTAAAGGTAGGTACGTATATATGGGTGTGGGAAAATATTACTTATTGGCAAATTGGTGCCGGATTTATGGAGCTGTTGGTCGTGGCGTTACTTTGGTGCGTTTGCACACTATTTCGTTACTAACCGAATGCGCCCTATCCCTAAAATTGTAGGAGTAAAATATACGATTGATTTTTCTTTTTAACTTTGTTTGATTTTATAACTATGTAAAAACATGTTCTACGAGAATAGATTTATTTTAGATTCGTTAGTACCTATTGAAAGATAGAAACTTTCCTTTTTTAATAAAACTGATTTAGAACTGCAACCTAATTGCGTACACAGTTTCAATCACAATTCGAGAGTTTTGAAGGATATTGTTAGTTCATTGCTTCATAGGTTTGAAAAATTTGTCTGTTCAATAACGTAAAAAACGCAATGAACGTGGGTGAACTGTCAAAATGAAATCCATTGCGATCAATTGTCATTTTTTTATGTGTATTACGAAATTAGCCCGCTGCTCTCAGTAGTACTAAAACGTTGTTTTTTGAAAAGGTTCCAAAGTAGATACCTACCAGTACCGCAATGAAAATAAACTTTTGACATGAATTGCTTTTCATAATCAACGAATATTTCAGCAAAGCTTAGCCAAATAATATTAAATATTGGGTGAAAACTCCTTTATTTTTCCAATAGATAGGTTTTTTTTAAAATACATTTTGTACAGTTTAAATATAGATATAGTCGAGAAATGATAATCATTTTATTTCTAGCAACCTTAGGGTGTTTTTTACGAGCACATGTTGCCAACATTTTAAATGGAACGTCAGTTCGAAAGGTGACAAAGAGGAAATAAATTTATTTGTAAATTGCTTAACATTTTTGTTCACCTACTGTTAATACAGATACAAGGAAAATGTAACCTAATACTTAGAGAGTGCTTGTGTATAAAAGAGAATTTTAATTTAGAGCTCTCAGAGGAATACACGGTATTTCTCAGTAAATTACTCTAACGATTATTTTACGTTTGGCCTTGTCGTAAAAAAACAAAATTGTTGTGTGACGTGTGTAAGTTACAAAGCAGAGTTGTCCAAATGTTTTATAAATCAAAAAAGTAAAAATCATTTTATGTTGAAAAAAATAAAAGAATTTTCACGTACTTTGCTTAAATAAGTCGTAAGCAATCTGCACGCGTAGCATGACCACCGTAGAAACGAGTTGTGTCGACAGAAGAACAGACAAAAATGACGTTCCGTGTAGACAGGACGGCAGTAAAGTAGAAAGACACAACTGCACTTTTTACGCAATTTTCACTCTTTTCATAATTCGACTCAGAATTGTTTGTTTTGTCATAGGATTTTTTTTCTTTGTTTGATATTTTTATTGATATTAAGAGTGTCGAAGTATCGTATTTTGGAAGAAAGCAATATTACAGTAATATTGGATTTAACCATTTCCTTGGTAATGGAGCCGATTCTCTTGTACACCGAACTAAACTATCTAAACTATCACTAAAACCCCTTTATTTTTGGCTATAAAAATCTTAAAACTATTCTGCAATAAAAAATCCCTAAATTTAAATATAATTTTGACACAACTTAAATCGTATTTGACAATCGCGAGTCCACGTGATACTTGTTTGTCCTACCCCGTGATTTTATTTAGAGCCGGAGGCGCGAAGGCTCGACGTATTTTATATGGAATTTTTCACTTTTTGTATGGAAAATAAGAAAAAATATTACCTACATGTTCAGTCTTAGGGGTTTGAGGGTACTATAAAGGGGGTCGAAATTTTCATCATTTTTGCGATTAGACACACCATTTTCGAGATATAAGCAAAAGAAAAAAAAGATACAGTACTATTTTTGCACATGAATTCGAGGTGTTGGTGTGAATTTTAATTATGATAATTATTACTTATCACAGTTTTGCGTTCAAAACGCTCTCCTTTATAGGAGAGCGTTTCATGATTTTGTAGATAACCGTATATACTTTGTGGCCGTCGAGTAAAAAGTTTTCTACCGTCTTTAGCATGGCGATTACAAAATCAATTTGTCTTCACTACCTTAGTGATTTTGACAGTTTGGATAGAAAAGTTTCTTCTGAAATAGTCTACATGTAAAAGGACCTAGACAAAGATCGTTAGAAGCGGAAGACAAAATGACAGATTGTAGAATGATTTCTACGGTGCGATGTCAAAAATGGAGAGACGAAGTGTCAATTTGTATATAAAGAGCTATGTCTATTCTTCGTAGAAATAGAAAGCGTCATGCTACGCGTGCAGGTCGACAAGACGTTTTTAGACAAACCTTTTTACTACGTTTTTTTTTTGTTGCTTTTTCATTGTGAATTCATTTCCGATGAGGCAGAAAAGGATAAAAGTAAATTAATGTAATGTTTAACAGAACTGTGGATCATTTCTTAAATAGGGTTTTAGGAAAGTAGGTCAGTTAACGCATAATTTTATCGGTTTTGGGCATTATTTCCCGAGAAAAGTTGCTCCTTTATTTTGAACGATTGAATTAATTTTACATATATTTATCAATTCGTGTGATTTCGTAGGATTAACAATTTTATTTTTTTCGTTTTGTTTTAGGAATAACTGTCATTATTACTACTTATTTGTATAGTTAATTGATTTAGGCATGACTTTGTGGAAATCCATTATTTTTATACCAGGTTACTAAATATATTCAAGTCTATTGTATTTTACAATAGATTTGAATATATTTAGTAACCTGTTCTGCTTAGCTGTTGCGCATGATTACTTTCAGGGATTTTTATGGTTCTTTAGAAATAGCTAAGCGGAACAGGTTACTAAATATATCCACGTCTATTGTATTTTACTTATTTATATTTATACTAGCTGCGCCCCGCGGTTTCACCCGTATAAGTCTTGATCCCGTGGGAATATCGGGATAAAAATATCATATCTCCTAATCCAGGTCATGGTCTACCCATGTGCCAAATTTCATCCAAATCTGTTCAGCCGTTTTAGCGTGAAAGCGTAACAAACAAATAAACAAACTCACTTTAGCATTTATAATATTAGTTAGGATGTAGTTGTAAGGACTGAAGAGTTTATTCATGAAACGTACTGATTAAATATTTATATATATATTATAATAATAGGTTTTAAAAAGTAAATTAGTTTTACGAAAATAAGAACGAAAAGAAATTATAGTAACAGTGTACTAAAACTAAAAATCTTGGTACCTTATGGCGAAAACACAGCGTTTTCTTTGAAAACAGTCCCATTTCTCTTAAAGTAGCTAATTAAATAAATTGCCGTGAAATTGCATTGACTCAGTTTTAAAGTTTCTGTCTAAATAGTTGTGAGAATCGGGCAATGTGTTAAGATGTTCTATCTACCTAAGTTAAGCTATTTCAAGTTTTCAGTGCCCATGTCTACACTAACCTAAACTATCTAATACGGCGTGTGTCTATAAGGTGCACAGAAAAATGTTTAAAAAATCTAAATATATTTTTATATTTTTTATGGAATAAAAAAAATTGTAACAAAACGGTGTAACTTTTAAACTAAATGATCTATCACGATGAAACAAACTCCATAATGATTGAAAGAAATTAGGCGTCCTCATAAAATTGTGGAAAAAACAAAACTACCCTCATACTGTTATTTTTCATCAATTTTTACAATAATCGTAAAATTTTTCGTCGATAAAATTATGCATAGATTACCCTCATTTCGATATGTGCACATTATAAAGACACACTGTATAATATAATAAAGAGAAAAGATTTTATTTTTTGTGTTTCTTTGTTACTTTTTTACGCTAAAACGGCTGAACGGATTTAGATGAAATTTGACACATGGGCATATAGAGTACTTTTTATCTTGGACATTCTTACGAGATCGACACTTATGCGAGTGAAACAGTGAGGCGCAGCTAGTAATAATATTATAAAGAAAAAAGATTTGTAGATTTGTTATTAACAGATGAACTCAAAAATTGCTGAACCGATTTTAAAAATCTTTCACCAGTAGAATGTTATATTATCACTGAGTAAAATAGGCTATAATTTATAAAGATATCACGAGGGCAAAACCACTGGCGGGAGCTAGTTTTCAATAAACTTTATTTAACGTTAAGTTTTCATTTAGTTTCCACGGCAAGAAATGTAATTAGAAATTAAACACACTCTTGAGATTTTGTAATTAAAAATAAAACATGAAAAAAGAACACTTACATTGTAATGTACATATACAATGTGTTCTTTTTGATGTCCCACAACTAGAAGGTTATAATATGCTTTAAGTAAAAATAATACAAAAATTGAAACTATGTAGTTTTATTCTACTAAAAATACATAGTTTCGAAGATAACATAACACTAGACTCTCATGTGTGTATCTAAGTTTCATTGATAAGTACGAGTAAATTTACACTCAAACCAATCATTCATATTTAAAGCTAAGAAAATGCGACCTTATAATATTTTACGTAAGGGTGTTTTACATATAAACACGACAAAAACAATTGTAAAATAATTCATAATGCCAGTTGATTCTTTGACATGATCTCATTTAATACGCTTGAGTTATGGGATATCAAAAGGAATACGTTGTATATTTAGCGGAATATAGATTACTTGAAAAATATCTCTTGCTAATAATCAGTAGGGACTCATGAATCCTTCATATTTTCTTGTAATCCTTCATTTCTTTGATGGCTTGTTTTTCGATTCATCAAAGGCAAAAAGTAGCGTAGGCTGCATACAAAATAAGGTTTGAATATTTTCGTCGGTTAGTTAACTTTCTTTCACCCCAGCGTCTATATCACAAAAGGAAGGTTTAAAGACGGTCCTGAATAAATTAACTGTTCAAAATTTTCAGGTTATTATGAAATTAATACAAAGACCGACAGATACTCCGGTTCCTTGACGAAAATTATTCCTGTTAAAATCAATATTGATTTTGGCAGCTTTTGATTTAATTACAAGTATTATCATTGAGGATGGCGTCCTCTTTGGCTACAATTGTCTTGTTACGGGCTATAGATGTCCGTGTTTCCCTGTTGCCTCGTACTTGTCGCGATAGCAGTTGAAAGGGCATTGTTATCATTCCGCTTGTTAAGGCCACTTGTGGTTGACGGGAATGTTCAACGAAACGTCCTTTAATTCGTTTATTGTATTCGTTTAACCATTGTGTTTTATGTTCCCTTTTATTTGAACCATGAAACTGTAACCCCCGCTTTTATGTAGAATTTACCTCGAATGTTCGAAATCTCGAAATCATTTGAACTCCTAATACATTCTATGGTGTATGTCTCAAGTAAACCGCTGTACGCTTGTGGTTGTCAAACACGAGATCCCTAACATTATAACATAGTTATATTGTTGCATGGATTATATGCGTAGTCTACATGATTAATTACTGCTGGCTCAGTTTGTTACAAATGAGGACTCCAATTAGCAGTCTTAAACTATGAATAGAACGTCACATCTCTTCTGTGATTGTCGTAAGAGCCAATAAGGGAAATATGTGACGACAATCTGAGTATCATTCATAGCTTTTGTAACTACGGAAATTTCCTCCACGATCATTCGATTGAGTGAGATTGTTTAAATAACTTTGAGGAGTTGGAAATACTTGTGACACTTACACTTATACCGGATGCTGGTGAGTTTGGTGACGTTCAACGGCTATTGGTGAAGTTTAGATAAAGAGACGGAACCTATGAATTACTTCTGTTTAAACTGATCTTGAAGCCAACAAATTTGGTTCGACATTTGAACTGTAGACTGAGATACTGAACGCAATGGGATAAAAATGCTCTTCAGACATCAGTGTTCTACTAAAATTAAATTTTAATGAAAGTTATACATAATAAGTAAATAAAATACAATATATTTAGTAACCTGTTCCGCTTAGCTATTTCTAAAAAGTAAAGTCAGTAAAAAACCCTGAAATAAATCGACACGTGTTTCACATCTCAACGAGGCATCCTCAGGATGACAATTGACTTGTCGCGAACTCGAACACGGCGTGTTGCCCCATCAAGCGCTGAGCGCAGACTGAATAATATTCAAATAATAATAACATATATATGTGACATAATAATGTAAATATTGTGTCACTATTATCGTATCAGGGTACCTACCGTCTCAGGGTAAAATTAAAATATATACAGGGTGGCATCCACATCGACGCGAATCTGTTACCATGGATTCAGTACATGATTCTGAAACCTCCTGCGTTGAATCGGTTATTTTAAAAAAAACCTGCTGTTTCATAGAAAAGTGCTATACCTACGCGGTCAAAATGTATGGAACAGCTGATTTTTTTAAAAATAACTGACGAAATCTTTCAACTCAGGGGGGCTCAAAGAGATGACAGCAGAATTGACGGGGTCCGCTAGGGCCGATGCCTGCCGGGGTTGCGAAGAAGTCCGAAAGAGATCGTGGCCCCTGGCAACATAGCAACTGAAGGAACACGGGTGGGTTTTAGTCAGTAAGAGTCTGACACGCCCTCGCGCTCCGGCCCGAGCGGGAGAAGTTATTTGATAATTTCCCACCCAAAAAAAAAGGGGTACCTAAAGAAAGAAGAACGAAAATACATCTTTTTAGCACAGACTAAAAGCCATATAAAATAATATACAGCAGATAATAAAATAAAAAAAATAGAAGTGTAAAGTACGATTTAAGAAATTAGCAGGAATGTCACCTCACGCCTGCGCCGAAAAAGCTCAGTTCAGCAAAAATGCCACACAATACTAATGGGCCTCACGCTAGTTTTCAACTGGACCTGAAGTGTGAGGTGATGTATGAAAATCTGCACATAAAAGAATTCTAATTTTAGCAGTATATTTGAAGTATTGAAAAATCGAAATGTCATTTTTCGGACCGAGAACACATTGATTCTTCGAACGTATGAAAATCGGAAAACAGGCAGATCGCATTTACGACTTTCGGTAAAATAAATTTCGTGATTTTTAATAATTCACATTATAATTTTTAGATATTATGAAATTCGGACTTTTGAAAATCGGAACATCTAAATTCGAAGTAAAATATTTCGGAGTATTTGGGTGGCCGTTGCTCCGTCTACAGTAGAAATAATGTTCAAAGTGGAGATAGTATGGCGATTCATTACCTGGGGGGCATAATTCGGTTACAAATACAATATTCTAATTTTGCTGAGTTATACAAGCAGCTATCAAGAAATTAATAACAATATAAACTTCGTAGAATATACCATATTTCAGTCGTAGAACTAATACAAATATTTACATATTATTTATAGTATAAGTGTATTGTCAGATCATAAAATTTTACGATGAAAATATATTAGATGGATTTAAGGATATAATTTTTATTAAAAAACTTTTTAGTCTAGAAAAAAATCAGATGCTGTCGGAAAACCAAAGGTCAATTCAATTTAATACTCATGGTTTGCCAATTATAGTTATTATATCAGTTTAGAATGATTAACATCATTTATTATGACCTATTTATAATATTCCAAACATCTGGCAATTCGTTATTACTTCAAGGAGCTCAATTATGTTGATGGTATAATAAATAGTTTCCTCATGTGTACCTATTAATAAATATAATGGGAATGGGAACTAATGTGGTTTTTATAGCATCTTATGATTGCTATAATTTCCGGACCGTTATTGGTTAAAATTAAGACTCTTGTATTTTTACCAATAATGAAGCAAATACCTCATAGTTTTGCATGTAAACCCTCCCATATATGGAAGTAGCTATCACAGGTAAAATTAGCTTACAAATCAATTAAATGCCCAGTGTGGCAACTTTTTTTCACCATTGGTAAAAAAAACGATTCGTTTTTGTTTAGATAAGGAATCTAACATTAATCGGTAATAATAATATGAATTGTAGTTCTGGTGACCTATGTGAGGAGCCAACCCGCACTGGGCCGGCTTAATCTGACATCGGACGCTTCAGTCAAGCGAATGTTTATTTTTGCTTCATTCCACGTTCACACGCATTAAGCATTATCAGTCTATAATTATAATATATATTATAATGTTCCCACTACATAGGCCTTCTCTCTGTGAGAGGGAGTGGACCATAATCTACCACGCGGGCCCAGTGCGGGTTGGCGGATGTCACATATCTTCGAATTTTTGGTTCTAGGACATGCCGGTTTCCTCACGATGTTTGCCTCCACCGTTTTGAGAGCAGTGTTGATGAAATAATCTTTTCAAAGTAGAGAGCCTGTTTGGGTTCGAACCCACAAATGCAACTCATTAGTTGCGGCCGGGCGGCCGTTACCTCTGGGCTGCCACTGCACTGCTCACGTTCACACGACACCGACTGTACATAGGAATGAACGTTCATCTGCTGCTTTCATAAAAAATTTCGATCATTCTGTAGGCGAGTAAAAGATGCCGAGAGCCAAAATCCAACATCATCATCGATCGGTTCGCTAATTAATTCATTTTTCATTTTTGATTCATTTTGTGTTCTGTCAGTGAACTTCGTGAAAGATGCCGAATGATAGACAAAAACAAAAATAAGTGAAGCGTCTGATATCTGCTTTAGTCGATTTCGGCGCACTTCTATAAATACCTAAACGAGACCTGAGTCCCAGCAGTCAGAAGATTATCTATGAGACGTTCGCGTAACTCTACTTTATGAATTGTTTTGGATTGGATTGTTTTGGGAACCGCTTTTTATTTGAGCCTTCCGATCCGATTATTTTTTAAATAAGTACTCAATAAGCGTGGGATGAAATCCCAGTGGGTGTAATCTTACCTATACTTAACCATATTTTATAATAAGGAAGGAAATAAAACTATTTTTTTTTCCGCTAAATATTCCTCGCACTGAGAAAAAATGGCCTTATTTATTATTAATAGAGTGCTTCGTTGGTCTAGTGGTTGCAAGCGCTACTGCTGAGCATAAAGCCCTGGGTTCGATTACCGGGTCGGGCAGAAGGTTTATTGGGTTTTTCCATCCGAAAATTCTCAGTAGTAGCCTGGAGTCTGGATTTCCTTGATTCAGACCGCAGATCTATGCGAGACAAATGGCTTTTTAATTGTTTCTGTAATTAGATATGAAAGGTTAAACAACTTAACAATATTTGAACGCACGGTTGGCGCCGTGGTTAAGCGATTGACTGCTGCGCTGCGTGTCGGGGGTTCGATTCCCTTACTGAACAAATATTTGTATGACCTACAAGTAGTTGTTCTGGGTCTGGCTGTTTCTGTATGTGAATTTAAACGTTTGTAAAGCACCCATAATACAGGAGAAATTCATAGCGTGGGGCCAACGTTTAAAAAAAAAAAAACACTGGTACTCCGGGAGTGTTGACGGAAGTGAAAACTTGAACTATTTTATTGTGCAGGAAATAATGTATCGCGCGTTGTCTTTGATGGCTTATGTCTTTTTAATGGTCAAAAGCTGGTGTCGTAACAGTGTTACGAAATCAATGGTTTAGTGACTAAGCCATTGATTTCGTGACACTGTTGGAGATGGGACTACCCTTTAGTCCCATCTCAAAAATGCCCAACGCGCCTAAAGAAGTTTACACTTAAAAAAAAAAGAAATGTGGGTGTATTAAAGCTACATTCTCTGGCTTACCCTACGGGGAAAACAGCCATTGTTTTTTATTCGTTTTATTGATTTTAAAATATAACCAAAGTTGCCGTACGTATCTAGCTCTTGTATTCATATGTAATTTTATGTATTCATTTGTAAACTTCATTTTTGTTATTGATTGTTCCAGGTGTGCACAATAGGGGTTTTGGCCAACACAATGAACATAGCCGTCCTGACACGGAGGGATATGGCGGCTGCGCCTATCAACCGACTGCTCAAGTGGCTGGCAGTAGCCGATGTATTCGTCATGATAGAATACGTGCCCTTCGTTATTTATAGGCATTTGGTGAGTTAGTTCTACTTTATTAGAAATAAATGTATATATCGCAGTCATCTGGTAAAATTAGCCAGCTAATTGGACACCTAGGCCGTTCATTAAACGCCAGCATCCAATTAAGTAGCTGAAGGACAACTAGCCAAATCAATGACCGCAACGTTTAAGTAGCCGAATGTTAAACTGGGTGAAATAGGTTAGGTTATGTAAGAAATGTGACCAAACTGCGCGCGAGCCGAGCGAGCGCTATTTCCAAGTTGCTCGCAGACATTTTTTCCCCATTTGAATCACTTGGCTGACTCTTGGTCTTGGACTCTCATCTTCAAACGGCTGACTATCAATACGCCAAGTTGTAAAACGTTGAATGATTTTAGTTCAATGAACTATCGGCCTAATAGGCATCCAATTGGATACCGGCGTTTAATGAACGGCGTTGCGACATGAAAACTCGCATGTGCGTACGAGTTTATAATGCACATTTTGTATAATATACAAAATGTGCATTATAAACACGGGCGAGTTTTTAACGCGATGATTTTTATCGCGCACTTTATTATATGCTTTTTTTGACCCACTAGAATGCGCTCTGTTGGATTCTCAATGCTTGGCTCTATACAGAGAGGTAAAAATCTAGTGTGTGATGGTGTATTTTTTTTAATGCTTTATTTCTACACACTAATCACGTAACGCACTCGCAATCGGTTTCATGTAATTAAAAAAAAAAAACAGCTCAAACTATCAAATAACTTCTCCCGCTCTGGGCGGAGCGGGAGGGCGATTAGTAACTAAAACCCACCCGTACTCCTTCAGTTGTATCCCTTTCGGACTTCCCCGCAACCCCGGCAGGCATCCTAGCGGACCCCGTCAGTTCTGCTGACATCTCTTTGAGGCGCGCGTGGAACACAAAGCGCCATAGACCCGGGCCTGGTCCTTATCAGACGGCGAGCAACCCATTGCTCACCGTCCGCAAGCCCTTGCCTACGGTGGCCGGGACTCGGCCTGCGATTCCCGACACCCAGCGCGTCTCCTGCGGCGGTTAGGGGCGTGAGGGCGCCAAATTTGGCTCTCCTTCCCGCGTTCCGCTTCCTCCTTCGCGAGCATTACTGCTTCACAGAAGGAGGTGACGGCCTCCCATGCCTTGGCCTGAATCAGAGCCAGACGCGAAAAATCATCGCCGCAGATCGCCCCCACGAGGACACGGCGAAGCTCTGCCCAAACCGGGCAGACCTCCACCATACGATGGAGGTCTGCCCGGCTTGGGCTCCACCGTATCCTCTGGGTGATCCACACAATGTTGACACCCGGGCGTTTCCTCCCGCCTTATCCTCAATAAGAACCTCCTAAAACAACCGCGCCGGTGAGGACCTGCGTCAGGCGGGAGGTGAGGACGCCGTGGCGCCTCTCTAGCCACTGCTCAAAGAGGGGACTTATCGCCGCAATTGTGGCGTACCCAGCGCTGGGTTGTGACAATCGCACTCACCATGAAACTATAGTTACCTGGATATCCTAAGGCGACAGGGTGGTTTTTATCTTTGTACAAAATATAGAATTACGTGTTATAACAAAATTGCTTAACATTATCCGCTATAGTTAATTGATTCAGGCGTGACGTTGCGGAAATCCATTACAAAATGATGATGTGGATATATTTAGTAACCTTTTCCGCTTAGCTATTTCTAAAGAATCTTGAAAAGACCCTGGAAGAAATCGACACGTGTTTCACCTCTCAACGAGGCATCCTCAGGATGACGATTAACTTGTCGGGAACTCGGTACCGAGCGCTCAGTGCTTGGTGTGGCAACACGTCGTGTTCGAGTTCCCGACAAGTTAATCGTCATCCTGAGGATGCCTCGTTGAGAGGTGAAACACGTGTCGATTTGTTCCAGGGTCTTTTCAAGACTCTTTAGAAATAGCTAAGCGGAAAAGGTTACTAAATAATATTTAGTAACCTTTTCCGCTTAGCTATTTCTATATATCCACATCATCATTTTATTATCCGCTATCGCAATGTTTTAAAATCCGTAGGTAGCTATGTACGATAATAATCTGTCGCTGTCAAAATTAGAGCGATTGCTGTACGCAATTAGGCTGTTGACCTGCAATGTAATTGTGTAATAATTGCTATTCCTTTCATTTTGACAACTCGACAACATTCATTGTGTGATTTACGTTGTCAAGCAGACGAATTTTTCATACATATGAAGCAATGGATTGGTAATATCTTTCAAAATTCTTCGGATTGCCATAGAAATCAGTTACAGTCTATACATTTTTTTTTTAAACCCGACTAAGTATTGAAAAATCACGCTTTAAAAAGTATGGAACAAGAAAATATTTTAGACAGAAATCAAGACAAAGGTACAGAAATGGTCAAGGCACAGCCGTGATCGTATGCCTGTACATCTACAAAATTATAATGGCATGACAAATGATGATGATCATGAACTTTGACAGACGGGTAGTCGGAAACCCGAAGGTCTGATGTCCAATCTTGCCATGGGTTATCGTATAGGCAGTCGCTACTTGTAAAATACTGGTAATCAGCTGAATCCGGTAAGCCTGGAAGCTGACACCAACGTAGTTGGGAAAAGGTTAGGCAGATGATGATGATTCTGCTAGTCGATTAACAAACTACCTACCACCGAACCTATTTCTGCCGCCAGGCAATATTGCCGCGTTTTGTACAGTATGGCGCTCAAATAACTGTCACATCTTTATTTACTTTTTGGCGAAGGATTTGAATGTGGTTTTTATATGCGACGGTATCGATCGAGCTCTGCTCAGGTGAAAATACGGAGAAAACAAATTTTCCCAGATATGAATGAGACCAAGCTAGATCGATTTTTCGCCCTCATAAGCCCTTATCTTGCAACTTTCATCGAAATCGTTAGAGCCGTTTTCGAGAACGTGATTACAAACATATATACAAATATTACTCATTTAATACTATAGGATTTATGTATAGTTGTTGGCTCTGGTCCATTATTTACAATATAACATCACGCCTGCCTTCCCCGAAGGGTCAGGCAGAGATGCATCTATATGTAGTTCACCATTTAATATGATTATAATTTGTATATATAGGGTGGCAGGTATATCAACGCGCAAACTGTTACCATGGGTTCAGTACATGATTCTGACGTTATTCTTTGTCGGTTATTAAGAAATAAATTTGCTGTTCCATTCATTTTGCCGCGTAGGTATAATACTTTTGTAGGAAACCAGAATGATGTACTGAATCCATTGTGTCCCTGCCACCCTGTATAAGTAAGTATATGTTTTATTATGCATTCATTTTATATGTCACTGGTACAACACATATTACCTGCAGTATTGTCTCCTTCTCCATTTAAATTAATTCAAATGTTGTCTTTAAAAGATCGCTTTTGGCGATAAGACCGCCCATTGTGTCAGTCTATGTAAAATTTCCACATTTATATCTGTAATTCGTATGATGTACATAATAAAGAGTATTATAGTTTATTCTATCATTCGGGCATCAAATCATGCCCAATTTTGCAGTTGTTTGATGTATATTATTTATTAGTTAAAATGCGACATATTCGTCATGCACAGTCTGTGACCATGACCACCGCAATTCTTTCAATTTTATACTGAAGTTATTAGACTAATTTAAAAAGGTCCCAATTTTTCTAACAAATCATGAAGAATATTGAATACCATTTTGATCACTGAGGATTTCGCGACACGTCCTGACTTTTTTTCTGTGAGGTTATCTAAAGGGATGTGTCGTGGTCAATCTTGAATACGAAACGCAGAATATTTGTGTGAGAATATTTGTGTGTGGAATACCCAATAAATAATGCGAAAAATAAAATAAGGTGAAAAGCGCTCTTGTTTATCTTATAAAATTGCCAAGATTTAATAATATAATTATAGAAAACTATTCCGTAATTTTCGTTTGTAATAAAAATTATATCAATTTAAACTTGTATACTTCTGAATTGGCCACCCTGTATGAACTTTCCATCAGTTGGGCGGTCTGAAACCTAAAAAGAAGTAACTTTTCAAAAAATATTCAATGCCACGAGTGTCGACTGTGATTGTCGTACAATCAAAGGCCTTTGATGCCTTCCATCTTGTTTGGCATTCCTTTTTTGAAGTTCCTTCAATTTCGGGACTTTAATTACAGAGTCCGCACTTCTTTTGTTTTTGTGTTTTGGTAGGGTTTAGAAATCTATAGTTTATTCAAGCTAATTTGAAATTTATTGGAAATATTACAGATCGTGACCCACGTACTCGTGAATTTCAATAACTTTTTACAATGGAATATACTAACTTTGAAATCTTAAAGTTGAGTTGGTTGAATGTATAAAAACGTGAATAACAGTCACTTTTTCAGAATTGTTCAAATATAATTTTTTCGGGTACATTCTTCAACCCTTGAAAGATAGCCAATTTTTTTTTTCAATTTATTTATTTATTTAATTAAATAATGCATATTTACAATATTAAGCCTTATACTAAAAAGGTAGGTATATAATAATGGTTCGACCTGAACTAGGATAAACCTGTATCTCAGGTGTAATAAGTGCTAAATTACATTAAAATTTTCTAAAATTGATGGTAGACATAAATAGTGAGTAACTTAACAGACTAATGATAGGACAATACTTAATTAAAAATAATATTTAACTTAAAACAACCAGTAACTTTTCTGTATCATCATAAGACAAATTTTGTAACCAAGTTGTAATAACATTTTTGCATTGTACCGTTTTTAATGCATACATAGACAAAATTGCGTTTACTTTATTGTACAAAAATGGGCCTAAGAATATAAAAAAAAAAACTATACATAAACGAATGCCTTAATCTATAATTATCCATACAGATGTCTTTACGTCTTTTTTCAGTGACAACTCTATCGTACGGCAATTTACAGTGCTGTTTTAATAAAGTATTCATAATGAATAACTGCCGCACTGTCAGAACATTGCAAGATTTATATAAAAGTTGGGTCGGGAACAGGATAGGCCGGAATGTGGATACTTTCAGAACAGCTCTCTGCGCGCGCTCCAGTGGTAGTAAAACTGTTTTAGCCGCTCCTCCCCATGAAGTAATACAATATGTAATTATTGATTGACACAAATCATAATAAACCTGTTTTATCACCTTAGAGTCAGCAAAAGACCTAATTTTCTTGAATATGAACATCAATTTACGGACTCTACTGCATAATAGTTCAACGTGATTTTTAAATGTAAGAGTAGCGTCAATAATTACTCCAAGATATTTTATAGTTTTCGTATTAAGGATAATTGGGCAAGTGCATTTAGAGTTTGCAACTGTGTTACAGACATGCGCATGAATATCTGGAATGATCATAGATGTCTTAGAGTTGCGTAAAGAAAAGCGTATGTATTTAGTTTTGTCAGCATTTAATGTCAGTAAGTTATGTTGTAACCATCTATTTACTATATTGAAACCTTGCTGTGCACATAACCAAACTTCATGTACTGTATTTGAGGAGAATAGGAGTACGGTATCATCAGCATAAGATATAATTTTCCCCGAATTTAGATTTAGACTGCATAGGTCATTTATATAAATAAGAAATAAGGTTGGTCCTAATATGCTTCCTTGCGGGACTCCAAAAAAAGTATTTTTTAGTTCTGAGCTAGTAAAATTACCAATCTTCACACATTGACAGCGGTTGTCTAAATAGTCTGCAAAAATCTTAAGCTGCTTACCTCGTATACTCGTACCTATTTTCTCAAGCTTGTTCAATAAGATAGGATGAGACACGGTATCAAAAGCTTTTGCTAGGTCAAGAATAATACCAATAGAATGATTACCTTTGTCTAGTTCTTGAAATATATAATCGATCATATCTTGCACAGCATCAGTTGTGGATAATTTTGGTCTAAAATCAAATTGATTATCCGAAAGGATGGCTTTAGACTCTAAGTACTTCATTAACCTATTGATAATTATTTTTTCTAGTATTTTAGATGTAGATGAAAGTATTGAAATGGGTCGATAATTTGAAGGTACTTTTTTGCCACCTGCTTTATGCACTGGGACGACTAAAGCTTTTTTCAGATAGTCGGGAAAAATGCCTTCAGAAAGGCAATAAATTCCATGTGAGCCTGTATAAATTACATACCAATGTGTGCTGTTGGTCCTAGAATAAACACTGTTTAACCATACGTTACAGATAATAGTTATCAGAAAGTTATTGATTCCCAGGAAATAGTAATTAATGATGAATAGCACAGATAACGAGGCATAGATACACGTAATTTATGCTATTTTCACCATGTCATGCTATTTAGTGGGTGTAATCTACTTAATTATAGAAGGAGCTGAAAAGCCGCATGGGTCGATCCATCAGGTTAAGCTACGCTTGCCGGGGTTGGTTCGTGGATGGTCTTAAGGCGACGATAACCGACTTAATGATTTTATACTGAAGATCACGTCTAAACGAGTAGTGTTAATGATTTGAAAAAATATGTGTTAAATTAGAGCGTTTTCTTAATAACTTAATACAAAGAATATTTAAGATTGTGTTTATATTACATAGTGAAATTCATTTGTAAAGTGATGTCTAACGCAGATAAAAAACTGAGAATCACGCAATATCTATCGAGCGTATTTTTCTGAAATCTTCACAATATTAAAGATAATTTAATTACTAATCTTTTAGTATACGTATTTTATTAAAATACCTTTTGTTTTATGTATAATAAATTAATAATGCGTCTAATTTGGGACAGCGCTCCGTGATGGGCGAGTCCTATTACTGGCTGGACGTACGACGCGTTGCGTGAGCTCAGTAAAGAACACGCAAGCTAACCACTCAAGGTCACTGGCATATATCTGCATCTTAACGTGCTTATCGAGACTCGTCCGTCCTCGGAAAACACTTTAAGCCGTTTTGGTCCCGGCTGTCATTCCTGAATCTTTGAAAGTCGTTACAAGTTGTCAGAAGCCCGAAAGTCTAACAGTCTTATCAAGGGGTATCGCATTATCCAGTTACTGGGTTGTGGAGGTCAGAAAGGCATTTGCTCCATCTAAAATACTGGTATTCAGCTGCATCCGGTTAGACTAGAAGCCGACCCCAACATAGTTGGGAAACGACTAGACAGATTGAATCTTTTAATTATCATAGTACGACCAGCTGTACCAGTAACTGGGTTGTGGAAGTCAGATAGGCAGTCGCTCCATGTAAAATACTGGTATTTAGCTGCACCCAGTTAGACTGGAAGCCGACCAACATATAGTTGGGACAACGTAGATAACAGTACCTACGACAAGCTATGTTTATTCAGCTGCGATTATCAACCTACCTTTTTTTTTTGGGTGGGAAATTATTAAATAACTTCTCCCGCTCTGGGCGGAGCGGGAGGGCGTGTCAGACTCTTATTGCCTCAAGCCCACCCGTGTTCCTTCGGTTGCCCTGTTGCCGGGGGTCACGATTGCATTTTGATTATCTTCGCACCCCCGGCAGGCATCTCTTACACAAGATTCAAATTATCTTCTAAAGTCAAAAATCAATCTGCTGATAACAGGTGCCGAACCCAGTATAAACCTCAGTTCTAACAAAGCTTAGAATCTGGATGTAACTTATAACCCTAAAAAATCAAAAAAATACCTTTTTGAGAGAAATTTATAAACAACTTTTTTTATGTATGCTATACTTTGTGCTCCAAATACAGTTAACCGGAAAACCGGAGTGTGGAATTCCTTCTAGCACAGAAGGAATTCCACATTCCGGTTAACCAACCAGCAATCAAACCATCAGGTATGCCGCAAATAAATTTCGATCAGATTTCCGACTCAATCCTAAATACCACAAAGGTTTCCCGCGTCAGACCCTTGTCGAATCACAGATTAAGCTGAGATCCAAACACAAACAGGAAAGCTCTATCTTTGAAGGGCTTTTGTATTTCGCATGAAGAAATAAGTAGCTGTGCCCACGGAAAACTATGTAATCTTCACAGCTTATTTCTAAATTCAAAGTAGCGTCCGGAGGTTTTTATAACTTGGCAAAAAAAAAAAACAGTGGCACTCCGAGAGTGAATGAAAATAAAAAAAAGTAATTCCAAAACCTTTAAAGTAAAAATACTTGTATAGAACATTGATCCGTAACGTAATATAAATAAAGAGCACAATCGCGTTTACAAAAATGAGATGTCGGTAACGGTGTCGCGAGTTCAATTGTTTTTGCCCATCTCAAAAATGCCCAACGCGCCTAAAGAAGTATTCACTTCAAAAAATCTTTATTATATGTAAGTTTACTATGTTTTGCCAGTGGCGTACACACTTTATAGCTACAGTAGGTACAAAAATATTAAAATTAAATTCAGAATAATTATTATAGCTATCCAACAAACTAGTAGTACAAAGGAATCTGTTATGTACGATGGCATTTGTAGATTCAATTAACTCAGCTTATAGCAGTCAACTGCTGGATAAAGGCTTCTCCTAAGCTGCGCCACAATACTCTGTCCTCTACCTTCCACATCCAGTCCATCCCAGCCACCTTTTTTGTCGCTCCATCTAGGGGGCGTCCCACACTATGCTTACCAATACGCGGTCTTCACACCAGGATTCGTTTACTCCACCATCGGTCCTTCGACAAACATGGCCAGCCCACTGCCACTTCAACTTGCTTACTCTGCAAGCTATGTCGGTTGCAGATTCTCTATCAACAACCGCTATTGTCTCGAGTACCAATAAATCCGCGTCTTTCGCCAGAAATTCCTTCCGAAACAATGATAGATCAGCTGCGACGGTTCAAACGAGAGAATTGAATTTAATGGTCGCCCGATGAATGCATTCAATTCTTCTATTGTGTTCGTTGATATAGTACCATTACGTTGCAGCAGGAAGCTATTGTTAAAGGTCAAATAAAATAAAATTGCGGCATTGATATTTTTCTTCGCTACACGTGGAGGAAGGAAAATGTTATGTATCGTTTTATTGTTTTCATAATAAAATGACATGATAGTTTTGGTTAGCGCGTCCTCACAAGTCATACTTTTTGTAGGTCCTACAATCGGTCAGATCTTTTTTTGTATGACAAAACGTTTGATCTTTACTGTTTTATTCGGATCCTACAAAAAATCCGCCATTGATTGTATGCTGTCTGCGGACGCTCTTAAACATTTTCTAGAACTCATTAAGAGCGGATCATACACCTCACTTTAACATTTATAAGTTTGTTACAGAGCACAACTAAAAATAATATAAATTACTAGCTTTTGCCCGTGAGAGGAGCTCGTGGCTAAATAATAACAGCAACAGTTAAGCTATGCTTGCCGCGGTTGGTCCGTGGATGGGTGACCATTTTTACATACCAACGATTTAACGTGCTTTTCGAAGCACGGAAGAGCGTGCTTCGAAAAGCACGTTAAATCGTTGGTCTCAGCTGTCATTCGTAAATCTTTGACAGTCGGAAGCCGTCTGCCGGACTGGAAGCCGTCCCCAACATAGTTGGGAAAAGGCTAGGCAGATTGTTTTTTTTTCTCCGTGGCTTCGCCCGCGTGGAGGTCAGAAATTGTCCCACGGGAACATACTACCGAGATAAAAGTTATCCGATGTCCTAACTCAGGTCATGGTCTACTCAAGTGCCAAATTCGTTCAGCCGTTTTAGCATGAAAGCGTAACAAACAAACAAATACACTATCGAATTTGTAATATTAGTTACCTGGATTAAGATTACAAACGATTTCAAAAAAATAAATAAGAAAAAATCACCGACGTTATTAAATTATTGAACCGAATGACAGCAAATTAAGGAGATGTTTATCAATTTCTTTCAGTGGCAGAAGCATAATGGTTTATAGTCGGAAAAAACCCTCTTTTGTCAGTTTTATTGAAAAATAAATGGGTCAATGGATTATCCTCAATTTTATCCACGTTTCGACCTAAATAGGCTGGACAAGAGTGTAAATGACATGAATAAATGGTACCTATCTATACTTATAAACCATTCAACAAGTTATTTTCATCTGTAACACTTTTGATATTTTTGGCGAAGATAAATGGGTCTAATATATTTAGAAAGAAAGAAAAGAAAGGAAGAAAATATTTTATTTGGGACACGCACAGGAAATACAAAACATAATAAATAAAAAATGAAATACAAAACCAACAAAAAAAAATATAAAAAAAATACGACCTGTGCGAGGCCAAAAAGGCTCCTATCTCAGCATGATGCTGTGATATTTAAAAATAAATAACAACCGCAGCGCTGGTATTCTCATAGGGCCCGCTGTGATGCCACGGACACGTTCTATTTCTTTAACGTATTCATAAAACATTAGTCTCAAAACTAAGTTTCCAGTTAGTCTGCAAACGTCCGAACGACCGAAGATCAGTCTTTAAGCTCCCGCAGACACACGCGACGCGACTCTTGTAGAACAATTTCTTTGAAAACAATTACAAACTAACAATTTAATTTAGCTAAATTAGAGATACAGTCAAAACCGTTTATAACGACTTTCCTTAAAACGACGTACTGGTTATAACGACAAAAATTTGAGGACCCAGCATAGTGTTTGGTTATAACGACTATCGGCTATAACAACCGTAAATGGACAGTCCTTTAGAAATCGTTATAAACAGTTTTGACTGTATTTTGACAGATTGAGACTGAGATTAGAATTCAAACGTTCTTAAAACTCTGGTTTGTTACACGAGCTGGGTATTTGTCAGTTAGGCCGAGATCTATACTCATAAACGTGTTTGACAGTTGTGTGACAGTAACAGGAATAACGCTTAGACAATGTACGAGAAGTAACATTTAAAGATCTCGGTCATAGAGCTGACCATGTCTGCTAGTTGCTTGTAAATAGTTAAATAGTACCAGCTTTTATCCACCCTCACTAATACATAGCACTGATTTAGCTTGTTTCCACGGTGTGACAAGTGACGAGTACCTATTTAGCGTTACTGTACTAGCTACTAAGCTCGTGTAAAAAAAAATGTGTCGCACAAAAGCCAATTTGATTCCAACGCGCTGTTCTGCATGTATATGACTACATACACTTCAAAAACTAGCAGTACCTATACAAAGTGTGTCAACAACAATTTTATTTCACAGGTCCTGCCAGAGAAATTGGATTTCCCGTACTCCTGGGCAATGTACTTGCTGTTTCATATGCATTTCGCTCAAATACTGCACACTGCGTCTATTTGTCTCACACTCTCACTGGCTATTTGGAGATATTTGGCGATAAAGTAAGTACTTATTTATTTTCTACTTTACCAGCATAAGCATATTATTTATTTTATAAGAACTTAAAGTGACCTTATTGGTGACGTTCTTCAGAAAGGTAAGGTGCATAGTACTTGCAACCGGCGTGCTTGTGTGACCAGCTGTATGAACGTAAACGAAGTAAAAGGAGTATGTAAGGATCGTAGCAGTTGGATTTCTGTAGTTTCTGCCTACCCCCATGGAAGGAGGAAGGCGTGAGTTTGTGTATGTATATTTGACCTTTTATTTGGAAAGACGTACTGCTAGTTTTAAAGTCGAACTCATTCAAACGTGCCTCATCGTAAGGGTGTCACAGCGTAAATATTCGCGCGATTGAATTCTATGCATTTTGTATGAATCATTGCACACTATAGAGGAGAGCGCTATAAGCATGCATTGTTTGTATCGATATATGCATAACTCCTTACTTTTTCTGCTAGCCTAGTACTTAGGTATTTGTGCTACTGCTGGAAAAGGCCTCCCTGATGCGTTCTAATCTTGGACAAAATATAATTAATTAAACATAATAACACGCCTGTTTTCCTCAAAGGTGCAGAGGTGCACCTTTGAAGAAAACAGTGAACAACAAAAATAACTGGTGAAATGTAGGTTTACTATAAACCTACATTTCACCAGTTATTTTTCAGTCCCAAGTAATAAGGGGCGAGCCTATTGCCATTAACTGGTCGCTTACCCAGACTCCGGGCTGCCACTGAGAAATTCCAGATGGAAAAATCCAATAACACTTTGCCCGACCCGGGAATTGAACCCACGACCTTCAGCAGTAGCGTTTGCGACCTTAGACATATGAGGCAGATGCTATAGTAAAAAGTACTTACATAATGTTCCTAACTCCAAATCTACATTGTAACAGCGAATAAATTTTCACGCCTCCCCCTTTTAAGATCTAGGCCAAATATGTTTTGATATTCGAATAGCTCATGCATGACCTAAAGAGTTGCCATAAAGGATATGAATTAAAAATCGTGACTAATTACAAAGTTCTGCAACAACGCGAAATTTCACGGGTATTCTAGTTGTACACAATTTAGAAAGCTGCACACCGAATTACAAACTTTTAGATTAGGTGCTTTGTGTTACCCACAACTTCAACCATTTACAGGTGAAGTTCTAAAGATTGTTTTCGTGAATTTATCTTATCTTACTAAGTCGATACAAATAAGAAACAAACTCAACACATTACTGTGCCCTTAAACAAAGTTATAAGAGAAAGGGTAAGGAATTGACACGGGTAGGCATAGATGGAATCTTGTAAATGAATAAGGTTTGAATTTTATCCAAGCTGATGTCGCACATTACCTACATATCGGTTATCATTACCTGGTCGACCGAGCTCGGCTCGGGTGAAAAAAGAAATAAACATATCGTCCAGGTATACCAACGTTGTATCACATTCCCGAGGCTGTGAAAATAGAGAAAATGAATTTTCCCAGATACAAGACCTAGCTAGATCGATTTTTCGCCCTCAATTTTTTTGGCAAATTTCTAGAAATTAATATTGTTTTTTGCTTAACTATGTGATTTTTAAGACTGTGGATTTTACATAATATTTAAATATTTATCTACATTTAAATTATTTTATAGCTAATTTTTATACCTCTGTCGAGGAAAAGGAAAATAAAACTGTGATTCTGTGATTGTAATGTTCTAGTCAACTTTAAAAATTGTAACTAATTTATAACCTGCTGTGAAAATATTAAGTAGGTTAATTACCCACTTCAATAAAAAATAAGCAATCAAAGCTTTAACAAGTAGATTTTTTAATATTTTAGTGAAACATTTAATAAATGACTTCTTTAATTACCTACCATATAATTTATATATTAGTCTCACCCTTAGCATTATTTGCTAAAAAACCAAATCCGATAATATATTAAGCTATCCTTTACTGGTCTCTATATAAAATAATTGAATTGATGGCCAGTGGGAATTGGATCAAAAGTTGTGCCATTGTCCCCCAGCGGTGGCCATAGGCAATTTAAAAATCTGTGTCTCTCTCTACCAGTGGTGGCGAATGGAAATAATTTAGAAAGTTGTGACGCTGTCCCCCAGTGGTGGAAAACGAGAATAATTTTTTCTCAAACATGCATGGAAATATTGTCATTATTTTCGAAAAAAGAACACGCGAAATATCCAATTTACGGTCAAAGAAAATCAAATCCATTGCAGGAGCGTTTTTTTTTTTTAATTTGGAACATTACAAAATTGCTGGAGTTATTAAATACTCTTTGATTGGATCCCTTTTATCATTCTTGGCATACCAAAGTAAATCTTTTTGCTTAGTATAAATTGCGTTCACGTGGCTGTATAGCCATAAATGCGTTTGCCTTTCGGCACAGATGATAAATAGAAAATTGGCGGCAAAGCTGAAAATTCGTCTTGATTTATTATTTACATACATAATAAATATAAATTTAATTATTAAAATGAGTTCCAACGGTTTAGAAAGTGAAATGGCGATTGATTGTACTCCACCAGATTTGAGATCAAAAGCCAAATTGGCAATGGAAAACCTGCTTCCAGCGAAGTCAAAAGAAAATGTATGATATTAAAATGGCAATTGCCTGTCTCGTATTAGTGAAGTCCTCGCCTACGGCTCGGCCTTCAAACTCATGTTCGACCTGCAATTGCCTTTTTCACGGCCTTTGAAATAATGTACTATTAAAAGTTGTTTCGCTGTCCCCCAATGTTGGCCTGGTGGACATCGGGACTAATCGGATGTTGTATCTACTGGAGAATTTTTTTTTTTAATATAGGTCCAGTTGTTTTTGAGTTTATTAATTACTAGCTTCTGCTCGCGACTTCGTCCGCGGGCCTATAACCTTCCTCAACAGTTGGGCTATCCAATGCAAAAAGATTTTTTCAAATCCGACTGGTAGTTCCGGAGATTACCACTATATACAAACTTACAAATAAATAAACATACAATTGTTATACAAGGGGCTAAAATGACCCATTACAACGAGGTAATTTACTCCCGAGCTTTAGCGTGGGAGTAAATAGAAACCGAGTCTACTTTTCACTACGATTGCAAGAAAATAAAATAATCCTATACAATATTTAATATACAATATTAATAATTCTGGATATTTAACGAGATGTTTTTTCCCGGCAACTTAATTTCAGTTAGAGAGTCCCTCGTTTCTAAAGATTTCGCGCCAATGTCTCTTTTTCTTCTTCTGGAGCTGCAAAGCAATGCATGCCTTCTACCAAAGAGGTCGCCGCTTTTAGTTCCATTTTTAAAAATAAAATGGTCTTCTTTTTTTGTGAAACAGTAATAAGTTGAGTCCTTATTCATGATTATTCTACATAAGAATAATGACTTTTTCGTTTTTTAAGGCTCGTTGGTAACAGACAAAAATTAAAAAGAAATTACTTTTTCCCCTAGAGCAAGATATGCTATTTTATCCCCGCTCTGGTACGCTACAATGAGTTTTTGAGCAAGAGGAATGAAAACAACGTTTTAGAATAGGTTATGTTACTCAGTGATGATATAGCATTCTATTGGTGAAAGAATTTTTCAATCGGTCCAGTAGTGTTTGAAACAAAAATACAAATCTTTTCTCTTTATAATAATATTAGTGTAGATAAACCCTTAGTAGTAGGTATTAATTATCCTATTAATTTGTTCTCTAGGTTAAGATGACTGATTAAGGGTTACTGCTCCATCACGCGATAGTTTGTCAACATTGATTAACACCGCCCGTGATTAATTAAATTGGGGTACTAGAGCACCCCATTAATTAAGTAACCAAATACTTAATCCTCAAGGTATTTAGCAACCGGTTTCCCATTTATATTTCCCCAAGAAACATATTAATTTTCCGCCTTGGTTCAGTATTGAACAGAGCGTAAATAAAATATCATCTTGTTATAAAACGTAAAGAATTCCCTTGGGGAATGCTGGTAATTTAACTTGATCTCTTTTTTTTTTCATTTGGTTAGTGACTAACCTGGTGTCAGAGTTTTGATGCCACCCATGGGCCTCTGACTTAGCTTCACATACCGTCGAGAAATTTCTCTTAGGTAAGCCGGTAAAATAGCTTCAAGGTTGTCAAAACCTAGAAGTTATTTTTATAATGCCTATTAACTATCCTTTTTACTTACTATACCTGTTTTCTCAATATAACGTACGGAAATATTTGTTTGGACTGGTTTTTGTACCGGTACAGTACCGATACTGATTAGAAAGACCAATAGCAAAAGTATTACGTTTGGTACCGGTATCGCACCAAGGCCAATACCGGTACCGGTTCCCAAAAATACCGGTATTGCAAGTCCAGATTGCGAATCTAAAACCCATAGGCAACAGATTCGCAATTGGTTTTCATTGACTTTTCCAAGTTTCTTTCCTCTACTTTAAGTATGCAGTACCTAGAACTATTTCAGTTACCGATGCCAATAAAACGTCAAGAGTGGAGCGAGCAACATTCTTTTAAGTGCTTATTGCGTACGTTACATAGGTGAACGTATAAGCGATTTTCCAAATGAAATACTTAGAAATCTGATATTTTAGAATACAACAGTTTCATGTTTCGATACGATTTGATTTAACTAACAGCCTCGTTGGTCTAGTTGTCAAAAGCGCTACGACTGAGCATGAAGTCCTGGATTCGACTCCCAGGAGGAGCAAAGTGTATCTGAGTTTTCCCATCAGGAATTTCTTAGTAGTAGCCCGGAGTTTGGATTTGTGTCCGAATGAATCCTTCACCGATGTAACGGTTCACCGAAAACACTCTTCAACGACGATTGGTTAAACGAACGAATCTTTCGCCGATAGCATTCAGTTTACGCTAATTTCGCATAATTTCGTTTCACACGTTTAATATAATTTAGAAACGTCATCATTTGGGTTAGGTTAGGTTAGAACAGTGACCATTAATCGTCGTTGAAGAGTGTTTTCGGTGAACCGTTACATCGGTGAAGGATTCATTCGGACTACCAACCGTCGATAAATAATATTTTCGGCGAAACGTTTCATCGGCCAATTATTTTTTCGTTCAACTAACCGTCGGAGTAGAGTGTTATCGGAAAACCGTCCTTTCGGTGAGCGGTATTTCGGAATACCATACGTAGCTCACAGTCCCTAATGTCAAGCGGAAGTGAACTCCACAACCGAACCGCGTGCACAGTGAAGGAGTAGGAAAAGAAGTCGGTTGAATCGGTTATTTAATTTGGGAATTTAATTTCGATTAAGATAATCCTTGACATCTTATCATTTAAATGAATACTTTAAAAGATAACACAGATTCAAAATTACGCGTAACCAACTAATTTTGGTTGACGGCATCGTGGGCGCAGCGGTAATGACCTTTTTCTCTGCTATTAGGTATGAAATCTCGGTAGTACGTTCCTGTGGGATAGTTTTCAACAAAAGCCGCGGGCAAAAGCTAGTTATATATTTATTGATATATTTTTTTTTTCTAACTGAACAGACAGCTGTGCTGCTGGGGAGTTTGTTGCGTTACTTCTTCCTCCCAGCTAAAGCACTGTGAAGGTGTGTGTGTGACTGGTGAAGGGTGGGCGTTTTGGGAGACTATCTTATGTAAATTTGACGTTTGAAAAGTGCTGATTCTTAGCCTAGTTTGAATAAATGACTTTCGAGTTTTGAATTACATGGGACTTAAACATAACTGGTGAAATGTGCCCACATTTCGCCAGTTATTTTCGGCAGAAATGTACCTACAGTACACCCGTACTGTAAGGTACATGTCTGCCATACTCTTCGGTGAATACAGTTGTGATATTATATTATGTTGGTTCTAATAATCCATTCTGTTCCAGGTACTCGGATAAAAGTCACATACTTTGTACGGAGCGTAGATGCAGCATCGCGATACTAGCGAGCTTTATACTACCGCCTATACTGTGTGCACCTACCTTTATGGTAACTATTTTATCCTTAATTTTGGTTTTTATAGTTCGATTGCACAAAATGCGTTTTGCCTGTGACTGTCTGTTTTTTCGTGTACCACTTCTCTCATGATCCTCCCCAGGGAAAAGTAAAGTTCAAATTACAAAAGCTGACGTTAAACCCGAATCTAAGTTGTCAATTTGGTGATAAAAACTTTACGTTTACAATAAATGGGTCGAAGCTTAGGCTTGGACTAACCTAATAACGTTTCAGTGACGTCATTCGCCGGTAAATTACGGACGCTATGTTGCGGCCACCGCTCTTCTAGGAGCTTTACCCTCCCGGCCATGACCGTGTTTCGTGGAAACGCTGGCAGTTTCCACGAAAAACAGATTTAAGAGTAAATTAATTAATGTATTAGAAGCACAAAACTGAGCGTGCTATTCAATATTATATTGTGGGTTTCATTAGAAAGCTTTTATTAAATAGTGTGTCTGTATTGACAAAGATGTCTGGCAACTATTTGCCAGTCTGCCACTTTCTATGTAGGTGTACTGTAAAGTCTTTTATACCTTCGTCAATTTTAAAATTCTTTCCAAGTTAAGACACGTACTACCTTTGAAGCTACTGAGCAGACTTTTGAATAGCAAACTATATATTTAACCTTTGACAAATGTCGAGTTGGCATCAACCTAACATTGAATGACCTGGCCATTTTATGAAACAATATTTGTTTAAATTTAATTGTCATAGCTTGTCAGTGTCACATATTTAATTCGATCTGACATGGAAATAAAATGGCTGAATGTCATACTGTGGTATTGACATTACGACGCGATAAATAATGCTGAGTCGGTAAAGCAGAATCTATCGTGCAATGAACAGACAAAAATAGCCCTTTAGGTGACGAACTTATTAGGGCTGTAATAGACTTTTTGTTAGAAATTCGGCTCTTCGCCTCACTCATACTACGAAATGATATAGTGAGATGTCGTTTGCAGATTATTTTATGAAAATGTATATCACAGTAGTGAAATATCTCATTGACGTGTACCAGAAAAAAAGTAATTTGTAGCAGGAATGTAATATTCTTGATAGAAACGAATAAACGGTAATAGATTTCCTTATCTTTATGAAAGCATTTTATCGAAGTGAATTCAAAGTACCGTTTATACAAGGTGCAGTTTTGGATCTGCAAAACATTTTAGGAGGTAATTATGTTAGTGATTCTCGACCCGAATCAACAATAAAATGGGCAGGTATTTTTTTTTCATTTTATTCTTATTTACGGAAATCGGTAAGTGTGAACTCCCCTTTTTAAAACGCGACCAATCTGTACGTGTCCTTAAACTGCGCTTTCACACACACAAACAAACGCAACCGACATTTCTTTCATAAATCCAAAGAACCAACCACCGCCCGCTCCCTCTCTCCCGCCACGCCCGCGCCCCCGCGGCCATCGCAAATGCATAAATCGGGCCAATTTATTAGTGTATTTGATGACGCCGGTATGTGCATACGCTTGCAAATTCCGCCCCTCAAGTGCGCCTTCGATTAACGGTCGGGATAGGTACCTAGTTGTAAAAATGACGGACCAATACTCCAATGTAGAGTTGGTGGAGATGGTCCGCTTGTATGCCATCAGTGGAGACAATGTATCTCGAGCCATCGAAATGTTCGCGGAGTTATTCCCCAATCGGCAACGTCCCTCACACAGGGTAATGCTGGCTGCTACGCAGAGACTGCGCGATCATCGGCAGTTCGACGTTCCCCAGCATGCTGAAGGTCGCGGCAACGAAGGCCTGCCTGTCGCCTTGCAGGAAGATAAAAGGCATTCTTTTCAAGTGAGGTTCAGTTTAAATGTGTGGGCTGGCATAATAGGAGACCAATTGCTTGGACCCCATTTTATCGATGGTCACCTCACTAGTGCCACATATCTGGAGATGTTGCAATACGTCGTCGAGGAAATGTTGGAAGAAGTTCCCCTGGGAGTGGAACGCAACATGTACTACCAGCAGGACGGTGCACCTCCTCACTACGGTAGGCAAGTACGTGAGTACTTGAATGACAGGTTTGGCACCCACTGGATTGGTCGCGGTGGTCCAGTGGCTTGGCCTCCGCGTTCTCCGGACCTCACGCCCCTGGATTTTTATCTGTGGGGAGACGTTAAAAGATTGGTGTACACGGACGAAATCACCAGTGTTACCCAACTACGTGCAAAAGTGATCAGTGCTTTCGACACAATAAAAACGAATGTGTTTGTGTTACGTAAGCTGAAGGAAAATCAGCAACGTCGTGCTAGACTGTGCCTGGAGTGTGACGGTGGAAACTTTGAACAATATCTCCAGGTAACATAAGTAGGTAATTTATTTATTTATTTGTACATAGACAATAATTTGTAAATACGATGTTAGCTAAATCAACTTGATTAGTGTAAATAAGTTGATTTAAAATTTTTAACTACCCCAAAAATACCTATCAGACAAAATAAATCACCTAACATCCCTAACACATGGGTACCTACCTACTTAACTAGCACAAATTATCTTGATGTATTTCTGTCGGTCCTCAGCCCGTTAAAAAGTAGGAAGGAAAATTTTAAATCAACCAATTTAATCTACAAATAAAAACCGTCCTTGGGGCTGAATTTACCTACAGAGCGCGCCGACTGCGCCGAGTACCTACATGCCTTATTATTATTATTAGGTGCCTACCTAAATCCCGCGCACGCGCTCGCGATCGTAGTTTCACAATTGTGCAACAGGAACTGCTTACGTGCTTTGTAAGGTTTATTTATCTCCGCCTATCATTTTATTCATCAGCTGATAGGTAACTAATGACGCCAACGTGATCTTTTTTTGGCGCAGTTGTATCTACTTCCTACTATTATTATTTATTTATCGTAATAGCCCAGTGGTTAAGGCTTTCTCCTCTCATGCATGAGGTTGCGGGTTTGCAACTGAGCAAGTACCATTGTGTTATTTTTTTAATTCATAATGATGTAAGTACTTTTTAAATTTATCTAGGACATCATTGAAATACCGTGTTTCGGTAAGCACTTAATTAAAGCCTTTGATTCGAATTGATTTGTAGCTCTCGGACGGTCGTTAGGTACCACACGGGTCGGTACGGGTCAACGACCTTACAGCCCTGCCGTATGGTCGTTGGTACGGGTAGTCAAAAGCCAGAAAGTCAGACAATTAGTCTAACAAATGCATTGATACAAATGGGTATCGTTTTATCAAGTAACTGGTTTGTTGAGGTCTGATACGCAGTCGCCCTACGTGATTCACTGGCACTCCATGTAGTGAGCTGCATACAGTTAAACTGAAAGCCGACCCTAACATAGTTGGGAACAGGCTCGGCAGATTGGCCACGGCATTGTAATGATGCTTAAAAATGAGTTATTATTTAGCGAAATTTAAAACAATAATGTAGGTATACATTGTGATTTTCAAATTCGAACTACATCTAAGGTAAAATTATTTGCTATAAGTTGCTGTAGCTACAACAACTTGTACAGATCGCGGCACGTTGGTTGAACCTTCGATGCGCAGTAACAGATTTTCGAGTCTTAATCGAAATGCGGTATGACGAGCATCGCGGGGACTCCCCGTAACCATAGCAACGACCTTCATTTTAGTTTAACGTACGTGCCGCGTTCGTTTCATAGAAATGTGGGCGGAGACTCGTACAGGCTGACGTCACTGGTCATCGCATTCACGCACACAGTGACATGACGCGCGATACATCGCAATGGGTGATTCTGTTTTTTTGAAGAGGGTTATTAAGAGAGTTATTCTGAAAAACAATAAAATTGAAAAATCGAAAAGAAATAGTATTATTGATTACTGACTTGGTATCGTATTGTTATATGATTATGTACGAGTCTCATAACAACCTCCTGAAATGTTTTGCAGGTTCAAAACTGCACCTTGTAGTTGAGCCAACGAAGCTGAAGCTTCGTAAATGAAGCTAATTCAATTTATATATATTATACTTCATCTTCAAAATAGATTACAATTTACAATTTTATAATAATTATTTGCAATACAATATTGCAATACATATTGCTTTTTGTTGCCAATTGAAGTTGATATAAAACGCTGTGCAAACATTCGATATTTCCATACAATGTCATTATCATCGAATGTATTCATTGTTCAAAGAATTATCATTGTCATTCGTCATGGAATGTTGTTAATCAACTGGTCACGTTAGCAGAAGACAGTTCACAGACAAGACACTTATTTTTAGTATACATTGAATAAAACTCCGTAATAAAAGGAATAAATCCGTAATAAATACGAAAATAGAAAGGTGGGGCAAAAGTAATGTCACAATGTGAATGTGCCATGATTTTTGCAAATGGCGTCAAATATCATTGTGTTTTGACATTTTCATAATGGACTGATGGAGAATTATGCCTCAGGCAATGATGGAGATTTCGAAACACCAATTTCTGGGCCGTATAATCGCTAGTTTTGGCGATTTGATCTGGCTGGCCATATCGCCAGTTCTGACGGTGTCAGACTTCTTCCTTTGGGGCTTTTGAAAATCCCGCGTTTACCAAAATAAACCACAACCTTGCAAGTCTTGAAAGCCAACATTGAACAAGAAATCATCAAAATGGAGCAAGATTAATTCAAAATGCCATAAACCGAACAGAAATGTGCATCAACTCAGAATTTGACCAATAAATATATTTTTTGACTTAATTAATGTCATCAATTTTACACCTTCAAATAAGCTTTCCGTGAAAACAGGACCCAATATGTGCGAAAAAATGGCAGCCAATTCACATTATGATATTACTATTGTAACCCAATCTGTATTTAATAATGAATTTTCAATTCTTTAAATGACTCTATGGTCTCGCCAAAACGGTTTCAAAGCCCTAGAAAAGTATTTCTTCAACAGGTCTTCGATATACATACAAAAAACGTGACGGACAAGTTCGGGAACCCAGACATCGCTTACCACGTAGACTCAGACTACGAGGGGACTCTGTACCAGGCCAACTTCTGGGTGCACGGCGTCGTCATCAAACTGTTACCGTGTTCCATTCTCACGATAATCAGCGTGTGGCTCATACGGGCGCTCTACAACGCGAACCAGCACCAGAAGAAGCTCAGGAACTATAACGCGTGCCCCGCTGCTGAGAAAATGGTGAAAAGACAAAATAAGGCAGACAAAAGGACTGACAGGACAACGAAGATGTTATTGGCAGTACTGTTGCTGTTCTTGGTGACGGAACTGCCTCAAGGAATAATGGGTCTGATGAGCGGGCTGCTCGGTTGGTGTTTCTTCAAGCGCTGCTACGATCTCTTCGGGGAGTTGATGGACTTCCTGGCGCTACTGAACGGGGCCATCAACTTTGTGCTGTACTGTACCATGTCCCGCCAATTCCGCCAGACTTTTAGGCAATTGCTGCTGCAGCCACATCTGGCGCGGTTCCTGCCACCGACGGCCTCACATTCTGACTCCCACAACCAGAACACGTAAGCTCAAATGCCTTTTTTATTCTCCAATCGCATTTTGTTTGCTTTGTTTTTGTCTTTTCTCTGTTCCAATTCAGTTCTCTGCTAACTGCATGTTCAGTGAAACAATTTAAAACTATGTTCATGAGCCATGAAATTGTTTCCTCCCTGCAGGTGCACAGAAAAGATAAAAAGGTAACTACAGCCGAGCTTCAATATAAATATGGATATGTGAGTAACGATTGCGTTTGCATTTTAACATAATTTGCGTAGTGGCAGTATTTCTCAATTTCATAAGGAACGTTGTTTATCTCTAAGAAACTAAAATGCATGTATGCATTAGACTCTATGTTTGCATGATGTACCTAAGGCATGATGTATTTAAGGTCTATTCAAATCCTTGTTTCCAATTGATGTTATTTCCACTTAAACAAACATCAATTGTATGGTCGTGTAAATAAAGTTGATTTTAGACTGACTAGTACTGTTGAAAAAGACAAAAAATATGAACTTGTATTGCATATTGAACCCTATATTTAGGCATTACCGTTGTTTTTCCTAAAACTCGTATTTATTTACATGTCTGGCAAATAAATTGAGACGCGTATGGAAAATGTATTTATTGTAAGAAACTTCGAAGAATATTAAATTCAATATTAAATTTCGTGAGCTGCACAACCTGAAAGATAAATTTTAAAAAGATAAATATATTTTATTTTGCAAATATGGGTATGGGTACGGTTCAGCCATATTTTACCAGCAGGCAGACAAAAGGTACAAAATTAAAAACTCTACTGAACTTTGACAAACAGAACAAAAACATCACAAAATCAAACTTAACTCTCATTTTAAACAGTACCTGGTCGACCGAGCTCTGCTCGGGTGAAAATAGAAATAAACATACTGTCCAGGTATACCAACGTATCACATTCCCGAGGCTGTGAAAATAGAGAAAACTAATTTTCTCAGATATGAGAACTAGCTAGATCGATTTTTCGCCCCCGTAAACAACTATAAAAAAAAAAGTAAAAAGTATGATCACGTTTCTAATTTCGCAAGATACTCAAGTGGCTCCCTATTCGACTTCGCAGGAACTCTCGGATATTGTGTCTGCTATTCAACATCCTTCACAACCCTAAAACCCCTTCCTATCTGCGGGAACGCTTCTCCTACGCCCGTCCTTTTGATGCACCTTGCAGGTCGCATCTTAAAAACCTCCTTAAATCCCCCCCCCACTCAACCGACTTCTATTCCTACTCCTTCACTGTGCACGCGGTTCGGTTGTGGAATTCACTTCCGCCTGACATTAGGGACTATCGTACTGTTGAAACATTTAAACGAAGAGTGAAAGAACACTATCTTTCCACTTCGTCATAGTTGCATAGTTATCTTAAATCACATTATAATTATATATTTTGTAGTGATATTTATTTTAGAAGTATGTATGTAAGTATATTCTTACATTGTAAGTAGTTTGTGTAAATAGTAAATTGTATTTTTTCTTCTTCTTTGATTTATGTTTTTGTTTTATCTTCTACGGTTACACACGTTGTCTACATCTCATTTTTTATAATTTCCTGTCGCAGGTATGCTGGAAGAGATTTCTTTAGAAATAAGCATTGCCTTTGTACGTATTTTTCTGTTCCTTTCTTCTTGTCTGTTTATATGTGTGTGCATAAATGGTTAAATAAATATATTGCAACTTTCATCGAAATCGTTAGAGCCGATTTCGAGAACGTGAGTAGGTACAAATATTGCTCGTTTAATGGTATAGGATAATAAACAGCCTTTACTATAAACTTTCTGCAAATTGCACAGACACTAGAGATCGTATAATCGAACAAAAATCTGTAAAGTTGAAATGAAAGCCAAATAAAACAACGAAAATATCTGTTGGTAGTTGAAGCATTACATTTATTCAAACACAACAGCAATAAACGAGGTCACACGTAGTCAAACTAGTCAAACTGTGTAAAGTATTCGCTTGGCTGTCTCACAGCTCTCACACAGGCCATTTCGTCCACATGTTCTCTTTCTATCAAGTTTATTTAGCTTTTTATTATTTGTGAAATATATTATTTGATACGACGATATTACACATACTTACTTTATTATTCTTTATCGCAGTTGAGGCTTTATTTTTATTTTAGTCATTATTTTATTCGAAATTTCATTACGAAAATACGTCTCTGCTTCTTTTTAAAATCACCAAAGGATTTTGAAGTTTTTTCATTTTAGTTTCCATTTTCTAGTTAATTTATTTTGTAGCAATAATGAAGGAGGTATGCAATAAAAAGGGATTAGCAGGATTCTCAACTGCTTTGAACAGCATTCAGTACTGTTGTGTGTCGTAAATCTGACCCAATTGCGGTGACCACTCCGACTTTAGTGTTCTTAAAGCTTGGATTTGAGAAAAGAAGTATTTTATTAGGTGGTTGCATTTATGTGAACACTATACTCTGGGGGAATGTGCAATTTTAGAGAAATTCCAGGCCTTGACCAAGAAACATAAATTGTATGGTTATCACTATTTTTGGTTACGGTTACAGAAGAATCACTACTGTACTTGTGAAATTTTAAGATGTGAAAGTCTCTTTGAAGCGTCTAATCCAAGACAGGTTAAGTTCAGCTCAAGTTTATCTTGTTGGACATTTAGGTTTGGCAAGAAAATATTGTAAAATAGACAAAAACATAACGTGTGAATTTCAAACGAAATTCTGAGATAAGCGTGAAAATATTCTTTAAGTACAGATATTAGAGGTTCTTATAATATCAAAGAATGGTAATCTTACCTTCGAAATGGGTAATTTTGTCGTAATTTCGTTTATATAGAATGAGCATATAACCGTTTGGCTTAACGGTGCCATCTTACAGGGTTTTGAGGTGAAGCAAATATTGGAAGATTAGTGTGTGGCCAGCAATTAGAGGGGCTATGTTCCTGTGCATCCTGATTAAGGCTTAGTTTGTTATTTATTGATGTTTAAATATCAGCCTGTAATGTTCCCACTGCTGGGATATAGGCCTTCTCTCTGTGAGAGGGAGTGGGCCTAGTGCGGGTTGGTAGATGTCACATGTCTTCGAATTTTAGGTTCTAAGACATGCCGGTTTCACCGTTTTGAGAGCAGTGGTGATAAAATTAATTACACAAAGTAAAGCGCCTGTCTGGGTTCGAACCTACGACTCACAACTCGTAAGTCGCGGCTGTTACCGCTGGGCCACCACTGCTCGATACTGAAATAGTTCACCGAAAATGGTTTCCGAGTGCTGTTGATTTTATAGTTACCTTTCTCATCTAGAAGGACGTAGTGAAATTAATTTTTCAGGGAGCGACCGATAGTTTCGGATATGAAGCCCCTGAGCAGATTTATATGTAAATAGTACACAGTCAACATGAAATCTATATTGACCTTTAAAGTGAAATATATATAGTCATTACAAGCTAACATAAACATCTTAAAACAGAGGTGAACGGCTCATTGGTCATAAAAAAGTTCGTCCGCATCGCCGTCATGCGTCAACGAGAAAAGTTCCCAAAAGGCTGGCAGCATTGCCACGTTGGGTGGCAATATTGATTCCTTGGCCTCAAAATAGTCCAGCCCCCTGGGCACGTAAAGATTCGATCAACCGTTTGGCGATGTGCCGAAAAATATCATGAGCGCTTGAAGCCCAAGGCCCTTTTTTGGGTGAGAAATTATCAAATAACTTCTCCCGCTCCACCCAGAGCGGGAGAAGTTATGGAGGTCGTGTCAGACTCTTACTTGCTAAAACCCACCCGTGTTCCTTCAGTTGCCTATATTGCCAGGGGCCACGGTATCCCTTTCGGACTTTTCCGCAACCGCGGCAGGCATCGGCCCTAGCGGACCTCGTCAATTCCGCTGACATCTCTTTGAGGCGCGTGTGAAACACAACGCACCGTCGACCCGAGCCTTGTCCTTATCGGACGGCGAGCTACTCATTGCTTACCAACCGCAAGCCCGCGCCTACGGTGGCCGAGAATCGGCCTGCGACTCCCGACGCTCAAGGCGTCTCCTGCGGCGATTAGGCGCGTGAGGGCGCGAACTCTGCCTCTCCCTTACGCGTTCCGCCTCCTTCTTTGCGAGCATTATTACTTCGCAGAAGGAAGAGTTGGCCTCTCTTGCCCTGACGGCCTCCCATGCCCTGACGGCCTCCCATGCGGCGGTTAGGCGCGTGAGGGCGCGAACTTTGCCTCTCACTAAGCTCAAGGCCCTAGAGTTTCAACCCCAAACGGCTCAAACATTAATTTCCATTAAGTTTTTTAAAATTAAAACATTAAGTTTTTCAATCATAAGTTTGTTATATTATTCAAACAATCAACTCAGTCTATCGCAGTCCACTGCTGGACATAGTCCTCTCCCAGGCTGCGCTACAACACCTTGTTCTCCGCCTTCCACATCCAGTTTATCCCAGCCACCTTTAACACCCACCTTATCCTCCATACAACCTTTGCCATCATAAGTACAATCCGTATAAAATAATCACTTCGAAGAAAAAGAAGCATTTTATATTTTACTTCTTAGGTTCTATATTGGATACCTAACGATGAGCATTAAATGTAAGAACCGTCCTAATTCCAAGCTGACGAACATACCATCCATATCAGTAATGCCTACTTCCCCAACGACTTATACCTGGCTTTAAAAAAATAGCACCTGCGAGGTATTCATACCCCGTTCAATAAATTTTTAATTAAAATATCAAGCGATAAATTGATTACTGTCCAACTTCTGACGTCAGGTACCTATAGTTTAAAACTGGAACTTTTGCCTCGATTAAGGCTTCGTGAAAAAGCACAATTCCTTTCATATTTAACTTTAATAATTAGCTTTTAAAAGAAGGCTCGCCTATTTTTTAGACGACAGAATCGGCATTGCCATACGAAGCGACCAATTGGAACCGTGCACCTAGCTTCTGACGTTTCTATGCCTGTGTAGGTTAATGTGATATAAAATATATTGTTTTTTTTTTAATGTGGCAATACTGGTTGAATTTTGGGACACTTTTCCCATTGACAACGATGCCGATGAATTGAATGATGTCCAAGGAGCTCTTCCTATCTAGCTCTATATCTATCTATCCTATACTATTAAACGAGCAATATTTGTATATATTATATTATATTTGTAATCACGTTCTCTAAAACGGCTCTAACGATTTCAATGAAAGTTGCAGTAAAGGGGTTTACGGGGAATAAAAATCGATCTAGCTAGGTGTCATGTCTGGGAAAATTCGTTTTCTCCGTATTTTCAACCGAGCAAAGCTCGGTCACCCAAAGCTTAGAACACGATGGCTGCCTTAGAATAATGACATGGCAGCATGGAATTAGAATGTACTATACATGGAATTAGTATGAACTATCCTCTATCTAAAATTAAATGACAATTCTCTTCTCTTCTAAAATATGTTATATACGTTATAAAATAAAATCCCTTTTCGTGTCTGTGTGACCACATAGTTCTTCTAGGGGTGGGTCCACACTTGGCTCATCTTGAATTTTAAAATCAGGCATATCGTATCGAGTATTCGTATCCTAAGTGTAGACGCCCATTTCGACCATATCGTATCTCTCAACGGGTTATGCCACAGTCATGCCAAAAACCATGTCCACACTTAAAATACTGTGTCTTGTCAGCGTGTCACCAACACGTGTCGTCATTTGTGTAGACGTTCAATTTTTCCTACGATCCAAGTATCCAAATCTCCCGTTCCTAGTATCTTTTCATTCAGTCAACAACTCTCATTCCTTTAATGATTGGGGAAAAACCGCCTCGAATCGTTTATCAAATAACATAGACGTATCATGACACAGTATCAAAATGCGTCCATACTACGGTTATGATACTTATTCGACTTATTCGATACGAAACGTATCAGATACGCGGATACAAACGGATCGGGGTATATCAAGCTACGGCGTGTAACACGATCGCGTATCATTTTGCGTCCACACTAGCGAAAATTATACACGTATCTACGCCGTGGAGATCTAATACACTATGGATACACTAAAATGATATAAGTGTGAACCCACCTTATTAAACTACGCAACGCGTTTTGATGCGGTTATCACCATCACTTAGAAGTTACTCCGAAAGTTTTTTGTGTAAAATATTTAAATAGTATAGAAATCTTGATGATCTGACATGTCCCCATTGCACCTGTGCGAAGCGCGGCGTGTCGCTAGTACTTAAGCTGTATTTATGTAAATTTTACTGCTTTTAAAATAATTTGTTAATACTTGTTGCAGTGCCAAGACGTCCGTGCCGTGAGAACGGGTGAAGCATGGGAATGTCCTGGTGGTACGGGAACATTTCCTATAGTGAACTGGTACTTTTGTTCTCTAGAAAGTAATCAGTGTTCAGTGTTAAAGAGTAAGGCATCGTCCAACGTGCTTGGACCATCACGAAGTACTTTAAGAGATTATTGAATGTTTTGCTAATGTATTGTTGTTGTGTCAGACATTGTCAGACCCAGTCTGGGAGTGTTTTTATTAGCGTTGAGATTGTAAATAATGTTATACCAAAGAATTGTATTGTTTGTTCCAAAATATAGATAATACTGCTGAAGGAAATATTATTTTTCTTTAAACACTTCAGCAATTTTTTACTATATAGATTCATGTGAAAATCTGTTAGTAGAATATTATTTTTGTTGACGCTCAAATTGAAATTCATGATATCTATTTTCTTTTAGTAGGATTACGAGGAGATTTATTTGGATACATAAGATTAGAATATAAGATTGGCCTGTTGTCTAGTGTTGTTCTAAAGTGGAAAATAAATCTGCTATTTTTATGACTCTTTGTAATACTTTAGTATTAATTATAAAAATATGTCCATGAATAAGACGTTTTCTTTACGAATTAAAAGCGCTTCATACCTAAGTCATCATTAATATCCCATAAATATCTATCATTAGTACATTATTCTTTGCTCATAAAGGTCTACCATCAAATGAATCATGATATGGAACAAATTGTGTGAGTAATGGAAATGGATTAAATAATCGTGAATGTTACTAAACAGATAGAATTATATCATGATAGATTGCACTTCAATCAATCGGCCTAGCCCTTTCCCAACTATGTTAGGGTCGGCTTCCAGTTTAACCGGATGCAGCTGAATATCAGTATTTGGAGGACTGGAATATAATGGAGAGACTGCCTATCTGACGTCCACAACCCAGGTACTGGGTAACACTGGGGCTGTCAAAGATCTACGAATGAGAGCTGGGACTCCGTGCCTCAGAAAGCCGTTTAACGTGCTTTTCGAGGCATGGAGGGATCTCGATATGTAATGAATGGTCACCCATATGAACTGACCACGGCAAGCGTAACTAAAGCTCAACACACACACAAGGCGGGTGCGTGTCGGGCGCGGGTCGGGCCGGCAGTACAGTCGACTCGTATATATTGTTATCATTTAACCGCACTTGGTTACTAAAAAGCCCCGTAGGAAAATTCATGTGAAACAAAAGTTTCTCGACATTATTTTAGCAACTATATCCGTCTTATTACAATTTGAGTTCTAAATGTAGGCAGTTGGGCACCTGTCTCACCGCCACCGCCGGCGATTAACGAGAAGTGAGTAGAGCTAGCAAGTAAAAACGAGTGTGCGAGCAACGAATACGGAGCGCGCGATGGCGACGAGCGATTACTTGCTGGTATGCTTATGTACCAAGCGGGGGAGTCTTTCGCAAGTGTTCTGCCCGCTAAGCGAGCGTCGCTGAGTGAGTACTCTCTTTGATAGCTCTTGTAAGTGCGGCAAACGAGTACTAGTCGGCGGTGTGAACACAGCGATCAATCCTCACTAATATTATAAATGCGAAAGTGAGTTTGTTTGTTTGTTACGCTTTCACGCTAAAACGGCTAAACGAATTTGGTTCAAATTTGGCACATGGGTAGACCATGCATGACCTGGGTTAGGACATAGGATACTTTTTATCCCGATATTCCGACGGGATCGAGACTTATGTGGGTGAAACCGTGGGGCGCAGCTAGTTATTAATAAATGTTTGTATCTTTTTTTATCTACATGGGACTTACAATCTTTTGCACGTTTCTTGAGCGAGAAAATGGTTGGTAGCTAGTCGCTTCGTTGTTGGCGCGGGCGGTGGGACAGGACCTTTACAATAAGACCGCATATGTTTTTGTGATGCGGAAAACACGTTGCTGGAACTATACCACATGTTGCAACATATAAATGTATCGTATACATGGTCAGTGAAAGTTGCGCAACATTGTTGCCTGCAACTTGTAATGTTGCGGGAAACAATGTTTAAAATAACATAGTGAAAATTTAAAACTATGAGTTAGCAGTTTTTTTTTTAATTCTGCAATTTTCAAGTTAATTGTAGTATCAAAAATTAAAAATAAATTTTCAAGTTAATTATCAAAAATTAAAATTTCGTAAAATATAAATATGTATAATGCTTTCACTGGCCAAGCGCAACACATCATAATCATAGGTACACATATACTGCAATCTAACATCATCAGCATTGTATGTTAACATGCATGTCGGTGACGCGAACCCATAAGACTTTACCCTCCTCAAAAAGAAAAAAATGTATATTTATATCGAGCAAAAACTCGATGGTTAGGGTTAGTAACATTGTCCTTATAACTGAGTATAGTAAACACCACGATACGGTGATACATGTGAACAACACTGACAGCAGTGAATTATTTCAATATATATCAACAATGAATCCGCCGTGAATTATTAGGTCCCTGCCTATATGAATTAGGGATGATGACAATTTTTTTTATTGTTATTCGAGGGGTTAAAATAATCCATTGTATTGAGGTAGTTTTACTCCCAAGCTTTAGCGATGGAGTAAAACTAGTTTGATTATTAAAAAATATTGGACATATTTTTTCTTTTTTACCTACCAAAAGATTACGGCTATACATTGAGTTAAAATGTATCATAACGTCACGAGTATGTAGATTTTATACTTATTTGTGACGTAGCAACCCCCACTCCCCACCTTTAATGCGTTTTATCCGTCATTTTTAATAATATGATAAAGCAAAAAATACTTTTCTAATATTTTTTTATTATCTGACTAACCGACTAAATAGTTTTTTTTTTACCCAGGTACCATTCCTATTGCCGTTTTACATACAAGAATCAATCAATTTTATTTAAAGAAAAATATGTATTAATTTAATGGAAGTATTGGTTATTACTGTCGATGCACTTTTGCCATTTTAATGGAAGTTCGTCGATGCCTCTTTTTTATTTTTTTGGGTGGGAGATTATCAAATAACTTCTCCCGCTCTGGGCGGAGCGGGCTGCTCTTACTGGCTAAAACCCACCCGTGTTCCTTCAGTTGCCTGTGTTGCCAGGGGCCACGGTATCCCTTTCGGACTTTCCCGCGACCCCGGCAGTCTAGAAATCCTGGGGACGAGAATCGATGAACTCTGTAAAGGCGTTTTTCACTACTTCTTTGAATTTCCTCTGTAATAATTTATCCAAATTTCGAAAAAAAAAAAAATCAATTGGAGCAAGGTCTGGTAAGTATGCTGAGTGACGGAAAGTTTCCAGTCGTAACTCCTGTAGTATTGAAACGGTCTATTTTGCGGTGTATGGGCGAGCGTTGTCGTGGAGAAGAAGTGAACTGGAGCAATTGACAAGTCTCGGTTGCTTGATAGCGAGCTTGTCCATCATCATTTGCAATTCTTCATAGCCTTTGACCTCTGCAGTAATTGTTGGGACAGGTATCAAAAAGCTGTAATTAACAATGCCAGCACAGGTCCACCATACACTCATTAGAAGCTTCTTTTAACGTAATTTGCGTTTGGGACATGGTTTGGCTGCCTCCCCTGTGCGACGGACGGTTTCGATTGTCATACAGGATCCACATTTCATCACAGGTGACGATCCGATTCAGAATCCCCCTCATTTGTGTGCCTATCCAACGAGTATAGACAAGCTTCGACGCGATTTTGTTATTGTTGTTCAGTAAGTTCATACGGTACCCACTTTCCGAGCTTTTTTATCTTTCCAATTTGTCGTAAATGAATGAGTATCAATTTATCACTTACGTTGAAGGCTGCTGCAAGTTCCGACGTGGTTTGAGATGAATCTGCTTCCACTATGACTTTCAATTCATCGTTATCGACTTTCGTCTCCGGTCGGTCATGGAGCTCATTGTTGAGATCAAATTTTCCAGAACGGAAGCGATCAAACAAGAAACGCATCGTGCGTTCACTTGCAGTACCTACCTTGTCCATATACGTCGTTAATATTGCGTGCCGTCTGTGCTGCGTTGGTGCCACGACGGAACTCGTATTCGAAAATAGCTCACAATTTCGATTTTTCCAGGTAACAGTAACAGCGATATCATAGAAAAATCGAACGGTGGGAAAACAAATGAACAACTGATTTTGAAAAAAAGAATGCCATTCTTTATAAAATTAATTTGAATAAGGGATTCTAAATAGAATGAAAGATATCGATCTTCACACTAGCCAGTATCAAAAATCGGCAATTTCATAGATAACAACTTAATCTAATAGCAACTGTATCTCACTTGCCCTGAATAATTATTATGGTCATTGTTTCATGATGCCACATGGCTATGCAAGTGGTAGCTGCCACCGACGGACGTGGCTAGAATTTGAATTAAAAGACTTAGCCGACGTCCGCACGGACGTAATAAAATCGTGGCGGGATTTTATCGCGCACTGGATTTTCAACTCTCGGTGTTAAGCCGAGCGTTGAGTATCCAACGAGCTGGGACGCACTCTCGTCCCAGAGCGTTGAAGAAACACACTGTTGGATTTTCAATTCTCGGCGTTGAAAATCAAGTGCATGAAATTAAATCGTCACGATTTTATTACGTCCATGTGAACGCGGGCTTCCTTATTGACATCTCTGCGCATGTAGGTAAATATATAGAATCAAAACTATTTGGAGCTTCAGCCCGGCAGAAATCTACCTTATGACACATAACATACATATAAATAAATAAATAAATACCTAACATCGTGCTTGTAATCCCCAAAGGGTAAGGCAGAGGTGCACTTATAGTACACCCATGTTTCGCCAGTTATGTTTAAGTCCCATATAATAGGGGGCGAGCCTATTGCTATCAACGGGACACAAATCCAGACTCCGGGCAACTACTGATAAATTCCTGATGGAAAACCCAATAACACATTGCCCGAACCGGGAATAGAATCCAGGCGCTCAGGATTTAGAAAACCAACAATGTCTGTTTTTGATTGTACGTGTAATATCTAATTGTTTTACATATTATATGACTATGTAATAAAATGGTTGGTTTATACCCTTGTAAATAGTGCAATAACCAGTTTATTTAATTTTCAGTTAATGGAAATAACCATACACGTTTTTTAAAAGTCTGAAAAATAACCCATTACTTGATCAACACATTCAATTTAACATTATTTTATAACATAACACAACATAACATTATTTTTTTGTTATTCATCATTATTTCCACTGTGTTATTTGTATTTTGTGTTTCACGAACTGTGACCAAATAAATCTTTTTCTTTCTAATTTGAGTAAGTATTGGTGATATCAAACTTCTTTTGACTTTGAATTTGTCTCCAGTTATCTAAATTGTACCTACTAATAATATTTGTTTTTAATAAATCGTTTAGACGCTTTGAAGAGTTCTAAGAAAATAAAATAAGTAAGTATTTGTATCGAATGTTTTATTTTTGTTGCGCAAATATTGTTTGAAAATATATTTGACATTTGGTACGAATATTTTATCTTCGTATTCAGAAAGTGGTAACAAACGTAAGTACGTAGCAGTCTTTACAACTACCCAAATAATCGGATTACAAAAAATATCCGAAAGAGTTTGATTTAAAGATACACAGCTAAAAATATAAAGAGGCAGAGTGTTCAATACCTCCCACGAGAAATCATATGAAAGGAGTAAGACCTCTGTGTGTATTATTCAACACGGTCTAGGGATATTTTGCATTAAGTTCTTTTACTAAAAAAATACTGGCCGGTTTTAAAATCTTTTGAAGAAAGATTATTTTGTAGGCCTTTTTGGATGATTCCAAATTTGAATTTGAAAAAGATATTAAAAACAAGATTTACGCGGCATAACTTTAGCGAAGTTCGAAGGTTTCAATTTACACAGTTTTTGGTAATTTTTGGTGTCAAATTAAACTTAAAAAAAAAGTTTACAGTAAATTTCGAATTTATGCCTCTGTATGCATCATGCAGCGGTGCTATTTAACAAGAGAGGAAATGTTAAGGGCAGTTATGGTTTGGGCGGGAAATTCGCGTTGGTGGAAGAACAGACTTCGTTTGGATCAGAATAAAAATACTGGAACCAGGTGCTAGTACTAATAGTCTACCCCATCGACTACAAATGAGCCAAGAATTCACGCTCATGCACGACAACACCCATCCGCACATAGAGCGAGTGCTGACCAGCTGGCTGCAGGAGTATGACGTATTGGTCTTAGACTAGCCCACGTAATCACCAGAACTAAATTTGGTTTATTTGAAATAAAATAAATGCTTTGAGTTTGAGTTTATCCCGCAGCAAGACTTTGATAACTGATTCAAAGCATGATAAACCGTTGCAGGACCGTTGTTAACGTCATGGGTGGTTTTACTGACTACTGATTTTTCGCAGAATTTAAAAAATCTGAAAATTTCGATTTGTTTTCCACTTTTTCTTGAAAAACACATTCATCGTTAGTTTTACCATTATTTCATTTTTCGTCTTTTTTTAAAATAAAATTTTAGTTACGTAAAACAAAATGTTTTATTCCGAAGTTCAGTCTGATAATGGGCTTTATAAAAATATATACATGTTGTATGTCATGTAAAAAAAAAATGGATGAATCACATGGGTACTTGCCCGGATTTGAAACCCCAACCTCGTGCATGAGAGGCAAGGCGCTGACAAGAGCTAAAGCGCGGTCACTATCGGACATCATAAAAAAGAAAGAGAAGCGCGATGACACAAGCTTATACTTTATTGCAAAATATGAACAATTATCTACTTATTCAAACATGAGTTATGTAATCGAAAATAATAAATAACCACCAAGTTCTGTATTCAAATTAGACGTTCTTGTTATTAATTAAATACCAACGTACGTTGATATTTAATACAGATATTTTGGATAGATTAGTTGGGCATGGGAGGCCGTCAGGGCATTAGAGGCCGTCACCTTCTTCTGCGAAACAGTAATACTCACAAAGGAGGAGGCGGAACGTGTTGTGGAGACGCAAATTTCGCGCCCTCACGTCCCTAACTGCCGCAGGAGACGCTCTAGGCGTCGGGAATCGCAGGCCAATTTCCGGCTACCGTAGGCGCGGGCTTGCGGACGGTGGGCAATGAATAGCTTGCCGTCCGATAAGGACCAGCCCCGGGTCGCAGCCTCAAAGAGATGTCAGCAGAACTGAAGGGGTCCGCTAGGGACGATACCTGCCGAGGTTGCTGAGTTTGTCCGAAAGGTTTACCGTAGCCCCTGGCAACATACAGGCAACTGAAGGAACACAGGTGGGTTTCAGTCAGTAAGAGTTTGACACGCCCTCTCGCTCCGCCCAGAGCGGGAGAAGTTATTTAATAATTTCCCACCCAAAAAAAAGGTGAAAGGTTAGTTTACCGTCAATCTGTATAGTCTTTTTTCAAAACTTATTTAGGTAACAACCATGTTCTAAGATATATGTTTTTTTGAAGTGTAACATCCGTGCGCTATTTGATTTGACCAAAGAGCGCGCGCGGTGCTAGAGTTGGCATTCAGATAGTACCAACCCATTTTCCGAGACGTTGACGATAACGGTGATGGTGACGGTGATTGTGACGCTGACACTGACAGTGATGAGGACGGTGATGCTGACGGTGATGATGACGCTGAAACTGACGGCGATGATGACGGTGATGGTGACGCTGACACTGACGGCGATGATGACGGAGATGCTGCCGGTGATGATGACGCTGACACTGACAGCGATGATGACGGTGATGGTGACGGCGATGGTGACGCTGACAGTGACGGCGATGATGACGGTGATGGTGATGGTGACGCTGACAGTGACGGCGATGATGACGGTGATGGTGACGCTGACACTGACGGCGATGAGGACGGTGATGCTGACGGTGATGATGACGCTCACACTAACGTCGATGAGGACGGTGATGCTGACGGTGATGATGACGCTGACACTAACGTCGATGATGACGGCGACGATGACAGCGATGGTGACGCTGACACTGACGGCGATGATGACAGTGACGGCGACGGTGATGATGACGCTGACATTGACGGCGATGATGACGGTGATGGTGATGTTGATGATGTTGATGAATATTATTTATATCTTCATCAACGTTACACATCTTAAGCGACTACTGTAAGGCTCGCTCATTTTTTTTTTGTGTACATATATTTTTCCGCTACCACAAACTACATAGATTTGGTTTTTTTTTAAGACAAGCCATAACCATTGGGCCATCACAAAGACCTCTATAGTTAAAGGTAATTTTTAAACCTTTGTAATGTTTTTGTACCAGCTTGTGTTTATTAGTGGAAAAGGATGAAAACAATAAAATATGGAACTTTTTCCCTAAAGCGTCTGACAGAGAAAATAATTTGTGACGGAAAGATAAATTACCGGCCAATGACGATGGCGAGAAGATAGAAAAATTACTATGATATTAATCAAGCCCTCATGGGTCCGTTACGGCACTCTGATTCAAGGACATAGGAAAACTATAATATATCAATGGTAATGGTTTAGGCAAGGTCATTAGTATGCTTTTAACTTATACAATACAGGGTGGCAGGGACATCGACGCGAAAACTATTACCATGGATTCAGTAGGTACATGATTGTGGACCCCGGGGCGTTGAAATTTTTCGTCGGTATTTTTTTTAAATCTGATGTTCCATACATTGTTAACGCTTAGGTATTGCATTTTTTATGAAACAGCAGATTTTTTTAAAATTAACATCAAATATTGAATCCATGGTAACAGTTTTCGCGATGATTTCCCTGCCACCCTGTATTTTGGTAATACCCCACTATCATGAGGGCTTAGTGGATGTAATTAAACAGCCGCACGGGTCGATCGAAGGCTTGGCCTCGCTTGCTGCGGTTGGTAAACATCTATTATATATCGAGACTCCTCCGTGCCTCGGAAAGCACGTTAAGCCGTTGGTCCCGGTTGTCATTCATTATCTTTGACAGTCGTTACGAGTAGTTAGAAGCCCAAAAGCCTTACCAAGGGGTATTGTGTTACCCATTAACTGGATTGTAGAGGTCTGATAGGCAGTCGCTCCATGTAAAATTAAAACATCAAAAGTCATTTATTCAAACTAGGTAGGCTGAGAATCAGCACTTTTCGATTGTCAAAATTACATAAGACAGTTTCCCAAAAACGCACACCCTTCACCATTTCCTAGTGCTTTAGCTGGGAAGAAGAAGTAGCGCAACAAAGTCCCCAGCAGCACAGCTGTCTGTTCAGTTAGAAAAACTTGATTCTATGCAATAGTACTAATGCAAAATAATTTATATTACGAGTAAAATATATTCAGCTACATCTGGTTAGACTGGAAGCCGACCTCAACACATTTGGGAAAAGGCTAGGCAGATTGATTGACCCCGCTAGTAAGAGTAATTAATTATCTCAGACAGATTAGGGATACGCACTTGAATACAATGGAATAATGTATGCTAATTAGGGCAAATTCACTGAGTAACGTATACAGCGTAGGTATGTTAGAAATACGTGAAGATATTTAAGGGTGTGGGTGCAGACCATTAAATTAAACCATCTTCGCCATGGGACCAATATCGTAATCGTGAAAAATAATTACTGTCCCATAAATTTGAGTCGAGTTGGTATTGAAGTTTTGTATGGGACAGCTGATTATTTTTCGCGATTACTATTTAGGTGCCTTGGTAGAGCATTCGCATAGTTCATTGAATTGAATTGTAAACAGGTAAAACTATGTGTGTTGATGGATGATTTACAAATACATATTTCGACATCTGCACCGCACAAACATCTGTACGATGCGACGCATCACACCGTATGGAAACTGCTAATTGATGAACGCAGCTCGTTTCATAGAGGTTAATTTTGCTTAATTAACGATTAAGTAATTGATTTTGTCAGTTACAACAATTATGACTTGCCAAAATATAACTAGATACGACATTTTGTATTTGTGCTCATTGTGTGACCTGGGGGCCTAAAACGACTGCTCTGGCAGAATCATAATATGATAATATTATGAATCACACAAACTGTCACAAAGTGACAATTCATAATATTATCTGTGTTCAGTTCATATTACGCAATTCATCTGTTTGACAGTTTTATGTTGTAATGAAATGACATTAAAACTGTAGAAATAAAAAAATAAAAAATCTCATTTGGTTAATAAAAACTGTAAAGAAAAATTATCCAGTAAAATTACGGTCTTAATTTTTTCATGCGGCAATATTTTACACCAAATATTCTGATATGAATTGAATGAGGATAAAAACTGAAAGCTCATAACAGGTGGCAGCGCAGTTGTACGTCTTTAATCCGCCATTGTTGTGTTAATGTTTACTTTTGTGTCGATCACAAATTATACGAAAACTGGATAAATATGTATGAGAATTGGAGTGTAGCACTATTAAAAGATGAGCTAAGGACAGAAAAAGCGTTTAACCACTGGTAAAAAAGCAGCTTTAGTGGAAAAGTCATTAAATTATGAACGTTTTATATTTGTGTTTGTTGACTTTAAGTTCGTTTTTTGTGAAAGACTGGAGGCGTACGATAGAAATAACCTGATCAGAGTAGAAAACTAACTCGGGCATGATCTTCTTGACTGAAAAACTTCAGAGATAGCACTTCTAGCACTAATCTAATAAGATAATATAAACATACACATACTTTACTATAATTTGCATAACATCACATCACAAGTGCCTGTATGTAATGAAAATAGACTTAGTTCTCTTGGGAGCGTCACCTATAAACCACGTTCTTCCATAAAAGGCTTAAAGGATAGCACATCATCTCGACGAAATATCGGGATCCAATTTTTTTTTTCGGAGAGGTTTCTCCGACAATTTTCTTCATATAACATCTTTGGCAATTACATGTGTCCGGGATATTTTTGCAGTAAGCAGCTTTGCAACTGGGATCTATAAATAATTATGCGTAAAAGAAATCGCTTGCTTACAAAAAATGTATGGCTAGCTGTCAAATTATTAGACGCTGGAGATCAGCGCCATCTGAAGTGAGCAAGTGGCAATTTTTATCCCCATTGCATATGATTCAGCTAAAATATGTGTCACCGTTGAGGAATTGCTGGGAATTCAGAAAATTAATTGCTTTTAGAGGAATTGCTTAAAGTGGCCGTTTTAGACCCACCATTAGTCAGGCACGTTAAAGGAAAAAGGGTGCCAAGTCTAGTTATTTACAAACGTTGCAACGTTACGGTGAGACTATTGCAACGTTTGTAAATTAGTAGATTTAGGCCCTAGGTCAATAGGGCATCATTTTTTCCCTAGATTGTAGGCAGGACTACCTGAAGGAAGCTGATGTCGTGGTAGATATAGAATGATACATTCTTTCCTGTGCAGCACTTACATGATGAAGAAAATGGAAAATGAATAAACGTGACTTTACTCATCATTATGAACAACTTTTATTATGGGACCAAACCTGAAATCGCAAAAAAAAAATCAGCTGTTCAACAGTGCAGTAGTTAAAAAAAATCCCGTATTATTAGTTATATAAAAAAAATGAAAAATTGACTTAAAGATAATTTCTACCAAACGGCTCGCATCGTTACGGATCGGAACGGATTTTACCATTTTTAAACGATATTAAATCGTGCACACAGTATTTAAAGTCTATATTACCAAGCAGCTTGACCGTGGGCGTTTTCCGCGACACGCGATCATAGCCGAAAGTAAGCTGCGATGCGCGATCGGCTCTGTTCGCCTGTCGTCGTATCCGATCGGATTCTTTCGGCTGTTTTATGATTCTTTTCTTATTCTCCTAATGCAATAGCCAACAATACTACGTCAACTTCAACCATTTTTAAAATTAGAACACGTCAAGACGGTACGAATGAAACTTTGACTAGGCGCAGGAACGGATACGTTTGCAAGCGCCAGTACGGAGCCTATCGTATGCGTCGCATCTATTCGTATCCGTTCCGATCCGATGCGATGCAAAACGTACTTTTTAAGGTAGGTCAAAAAGCTTACTTACAAATATCATGTTACATAGATAGACCTAGATCATAGGATTGTTTTTATAATGGTAGTACGTTCCCGTGGGATAATTTCCGACCTTTACGCCAGTTAAGCCGCGGGCACAAGCTGGTATTTTGATGTAAACAAAATTGAAGATTGAACACATTAATTACATAAATGGTGTTGTCGACAAAATGAGTAAACCAGACGTGAACTGCGATCGAAGGATACAGAAGGTCATTTGGCAAAGTTTTCAAGAAAGACTCGCGTATCAGGTGCAATGTCTGTGAAATACAGATCTTACAAAATTCAACTCGGAAATGTTCAACTGTTCGTTCGCAACAGAATAGTTTTGCTAGCTAAACGTAGTTTTCCTTCCAGTAGATTTTTTCCCTTTTCTGAATGCAGCAAAAAGGCGACACGTACGCCACGGTGCCAATCGGTGTTGGTAATTAGTTCCACATGTAGAGATAAAAATACCTGTCCCACCGTTGACGACGAAGCGAGTAGCTATCAACGATTTTCTCTTGCAAAAAACGTATATAAATTATAGGTTCCGTATAAGTAAAAGAGATACATAATTATATTAAAAGTTAATTGCTGACTGTTCACACCATCTGGCGAGTAGTGCGAGTATTCGTTTGTCGCAGTGTCAAGTGCGATCAAAGAGAGTACTCGCTTGGCAGGCAGAACACTCGCTGAGAGACTCACGCTTGGTTCCTACGTACTTACGCATGCCAGCGGGTAATGGCTCGTCGCATTCGCGCACTCACTGCTCGTCAACTTGTTTTTAGTTGCTAGCTCTACTCGCTTGTCGTTAATCGCCGGCGTGGTGGGGCAAGTGCCTAAGGAGACTCAGCAAATTGGTGGAGGAAGCAGCGCAGTGTTATGTCGATATTTCTTCATTGCATTAGTGCAATTATAAATATCGTCATTTTATTATTCGATGTCTGTTGGAACTCCCTATTTGAAAGAAAATTAACAATGTATTGGGTTTACTAGTAATTTATTTCGAAGCCAGAATTGAAATAACTGTTGTCGTCAAATAGACCTGCCTATAAGGTTTAATTAGAATGTTACATAATCAGATATTCAAAAGATGCCTGGAAAAAAGGAGATGTCACGCACTTTACCCGGGATATCCCAAGTATTAGGTACATGGCGATTGCCCGGTTTTACTGACACTGTGCGACACATAAATGAGTTCCTAAATAAAAGTTGAAAACTAACAGCTCGCTTTTATTTAGGAATGTTTCACTTCAAGAGGCCATACTATTGCTATTCGATTTTAACGTAACGTTAAATGGAATGGAATTGGTCGTCGTGTGAACGACTGTCTCGTATACGGTAAAACCGTATACTCGAACGAAAAATATTTCTCGAACACGATATTTTCCCGCATAGACTCCGTGAGAACAATTTCATATATTTTCTACTGTCACTTCTCTATTCGATAAAATCTCGTGTGTGATATACGGGAAAAAAATCATTGTCTGAACGTAAGCCTTAGAAGCCGAGCTAAAGAAAAAAAAAAAATCTAGCGGATGAAGTCGTGGGCAGAAACTAGTTAGTATAATTATAAGATACTGTATTCATGAATGCTCCCTAAACTATAGGTGTTATTTCGAGATTATCTCAGCGCATACAAATTTTATCTACAAGTGCCTACATAGGGTGTCGTGGGTGGGAATCAACATAGGTACCTACCTACGTGATCATCTGCTTGGCCTTTCCCTTGCTGTTGGGGTCGGCTTACACGGAGCGACTGCCTATCTGAACTCCACAACTCGGTTACTGGGTAACACGATGCCACGCGGTAAGATTGGAAATGGTCATTCAATAAATTTATTTGAACTTACAGAGTTATCGGTACCTCGGCTTAGTGGTAGCGAATCATATTTTAATCAAATGACAATAACCTGTAAATTGCAAAAAACGTACAACGTATGTTCAACACATTTGCTTGTAAAAGTACTCTTATTGCACCGCTTTAAGGTTCACAATGCCGTGTATTTAACTTAACATGCGTGCATTTTACTTAGCTAGAAAGTATACCTATATGGGTGGGTACTAGTCAGTATTGTGCGCTTTTTTAAATCTCAGCAAAGAGCCTTTATGCCTTTTTATGCCAACATTTTTGTGAATAAGTAGGAACTGTGTAAACAAATAGGAGCTCACGTTTCGTATATTTTCATTCTCAATAACTTCTTAAATAATTAAAATATAAATCTTTACGGTTAGTAACAACGAAATAAAAGTAGAAATGTGATTTGCCTATACATATACTCCCTGTATAGGAAAATTATAATGTCTTTTCATAAGATTATATAAATATCGGCTGTAACAGCAAAATAAATTATCCGATAATAATATCCTAAAGGTAACAGCTACACCATTTATACAGCTAATTTATTACGTATTAAACATTCAGGAGCCTATATGTAGCAACCGCACATAAGTCTAATGGTAGCCATACAAGTTACCATATACTTGCGCAAGTTTAGACTTGCACAAGTAAAATCTGCGTCACACCGAATGGCTCGGATACTTGTGCTAATTCATCCCAGACACGTTAATGTATATGTGCAAATCTAATTTTGCGCAAGTATATTGTAACGTGTGGCTTGCATAAGAAAATTAAAAAAAATCCAATGTAAAGAGAAAACGAATAATTTTCTCCTCAATGAATCCACATTCATATCCGGAATTTTCTAGTACCTACCTACTTCTAAGGGGACAAATTAAATTACCTAGAGAAATTCCGCAAATGGTATCAATTGATATCGAATCGAATGTCGATAAAACACAAAAAAGATTTTCTCAACTCGTGATTAATTCAAAGGACTTTTTTATTATGGTTTTATTCAAAATTGAAATGAAATATACATACATAACAACTTATACCTAATTAATTAATTAAAATAACAAATTAATATCCTAACTCAACTAAAACTAAAACATGGCGGCGAAAAATTTATCCGCATCGCTGTCGACTGGTAATGTACCCAAGAGACTGGCAGCATTGCCACGTTGTAGGGCAGGGATGCACAGACTTATAGAGAATAGGGGCCACTCGGGCACATTATGAGCCAAAGGCGGGCCTCAGAAAAACAACTAGTTAAATGTTTTAAAATAATTTAATCATGTACCTTCTTTGTATAACTTCCAATATTTAGTTTTTATATTTAGCTCCAGATTGCTTGTCGCTAGACGTAATATTGCTTCCAAACTTTCATTTGCTAGGCCGTTTCGAATTTTCGTTTTGTTAAGATTCATTATTATCTGAAAACGTTTGTTCACAAATATCCGAACTCACCCGAGTGCTACCCGAATAGTTCCGATCGGAACTTCGCATCACATCCACGCAATATCAGTCTAATGTAGATATACAACATTATCAACGTTTATTTTATAATTTTCTTTAATTTTTTAAAATTTATTGACGGGCCGCGGGCATTCCGACAACGGGCCGCGGTCTGTGCATCGCTGTTTTAGGGCAATGCTTATCCTCTGGCCAAGATAAAAGCCAGCCCTCGGGTTACGGGAAGTGAAAGAAGTTGGCTGTAGTTATGAACCATTTTTTATTTTGCTAACTACCTGGTACTTGTAGATAGGCCTACACCTCCCATACCTATTAACACTGTAATTTGAAAACATTGTAAAATTCATTTATTTTTAAAAGAATAACCGTTTCTTGCCGGCTCTTCTCCATAGGAAGCGACCAATTGGAACCGTGCACCTAGCTTCTGACGTTTCATACCCTTGCCCTTGTAGGTTTATGTGAAATTTAGAAAAAACATTTTTTGAGTGTCAAATGTCAATTTGAAGTAAACCAACAATTTAATTTGATCCTGTGTGGGTTAATTAGAGATCAACATCCGACATTTATGCAAATGCTCTAAAAACTTTATTTGACATCGGAGGCTGCTAGCAAAAACTATCCCATTTGCACGGGTTATTAACTTCGCTTGAGAACGTTTCCATTGGAATAGGGATCGATTTTGTGCACGATTAGTTAGCTGACGATGGCAGTTTTTCTAACAATGCTTTTTTCTTTGTGTACGGTGGGCTGCATCAATTGGGTACCCCAGTTGTATTAAAATTTTAATACAATTGGGGTACCCAATTGATGCAGTCCACTGTACATTCAGCGTAAAAAATATAGGGTTTAACAGACTGTTCAGATGATCAGAACTACTAAGATAATTGAACTATATCGCAATGAGACAAGGGTAGTTTAAGATGAGCGCTGCATTAGTTGTTCTGAAGGCCAGTTTCCGGAATTAAAACGGCCAAAATCTAGTGCAAATCCAATCCAATCCTTAATTTGACAGATCGAGACTGTCATTAGAATGTGCAAATTCTTTCTTCCAAATACGGGAACAACCCCTCTGATCATTTTGAACAGTATGTTCCCCACAATATTATTGATGCTGACTGTACTGAAACGAAAAAGTTTCTGCTTGCAAGAAAATCAAACGCCCACCAATCTTTTACATAAAACTAAAACGGAAAGAACTTTTATAGTCCATGGAGTTTCTGAAAAAAAAAAAAAAAAAAGAGCTTTTTTAAATACATTTTGTTGTTGGTCTCTCATACAAATTTTTATTTCAATATTCAACATTATATTTACATAATATAATTATAAGCTAACAGTCTGCTGCAGGAGCAGAAAACCTCGAATGGCGCAAACATAACAACGTTATTGGGAGCTAAATGTTTGAGTCGTTTAGGGTTGACACTACACGGCCTTGGGGTCCGAGTGATCATTGAGTATTTCGGGACATCGCTAAGCGGTTGGTCAACCCTTCACGTCACCAGAGGGCTGGCCTATTTTTAGCCTAAAGAATCCCCACCATGGATGGCAATGCTATTAGCCTTTGGGCACTTTTCCCATTGGCAGCGTTGCGGACAAATTTTGTTGATAGCCAATGAGCTCTTCCCCTTTTTTATTGTATACTTGTACATACTAGACAGGGTTATTGGTTATATGTCGGCAATCCATTAAGGGGATGTAGGAGAGGTCATTTGCAACCATATTACCCCTGATGCTATGCCAATGTCAACCATTTTCGAGTACTTTGACTTTTTTTTTATACATGAAGTAAAAATATAAAATATACCTAATAACCCAGATATACAGGGTTAATGGTTATAGTGTCAGTTCAACAGTGGCAACTTGAATATGAGTTTATATTCTCAGGGTTATATTAAATTAGATTTACGCTGATTACGAATATTGGATTCTGGGTTTTAGTTTTGAATCCTAGGCGAGTAATAATGATTAAACTTGCTCAATTGAATAGAGTTACAGGATTCTATCCTGAAATTTATTTTGTAATTTAATAAAACTGCTTTAGACCATTGAATTAATCGTAAAGCAAAAATACTTTAACCAAAAGGAAGTTGAGTAACTTTTACCATTTCTCTTTTGAGTCTCAAAGAAACATTTTTCTTTTGTAGATTTTGGTATATAATATTGTTCTTGAAAAGACAGTGTTGATTATGCTATAACTTTCAGGGTCTTTCAATGTCCGTCGAAAGACTCAGGCCTACAAAAAAAAAAAAAACAAGTGAGCTTTACAGTAGTCGCAAATGATGTGTAACAGCTGACATCTCAACTTGGTACTAAGCAACATTGAAGGGGCGGGGTCTCGTCAAGGTCGTTTCTGACGGCCAACTCTAGCACCGCGCGCGCTCATTGGTCAAATCAAATAGCGCGCCCTTCCCCGGCTTCCTGTTACACACTTCCTTCGCTTTACATGAAATCACTCCCACAGATTGCAGGAAAGCGAGAGGAAAGATGTCACACATAAAAAAAAAATTGAATTCATATGCAACTATTTGCTTGGTAAATTAACCAGCGGGATAATTGCGTAATACACTAACAGGTAGCAATGGGTATCGGTAGTTTATCGCGCGAATGACGATATATAAGACTATCCGATATCAACCGTCGGGCATCATTCCGACCTCGCCGCCGAGGTCCTTTGCGATCGCGACCGCGCCCCCGAGTAAATGATACTCCTCCCCGACCCTTGCTCGAAAACGAGGTGCCAGCAGTTGTTGCAGCTGTGCACGTAGCTTTAAATTGCCCGATTAATAATCATGATCAAAACTTTGATCCAGCCCGTCCCATCTCTGATGTCCTCCCTCCGGTAACGCCCTAAGCCGAGGCTCATACCCCACAGGTGGTGCCCTTAGCGAGCGTTCACCTAGCTTTTTAGCTTAGTTTGTATGCCCCTGGCTGGAGGCTTTGAGTTTAGCAGCTTAAGGCAACCACAGGATTGACCGGTTAAATAGTCATGACCTCAGAGGTCAGCTATGAGATGCCCTACAGAAAAAAAAAAAACCGTCGGGCAGTTGCCCACCAGACACGATACCCGTCTGGTCGGAGGATCCTCCTTTTTCTATGGTTGATGAGTGAACTTTATACCCTGTTCCTCATGCTACTAAAACGTTGTTGAGCAGACAAAATTTTCGAACTTACGAAGCAATAGATTAGCAATATCTTTAAAAATCATTCAGATTGTGATTGAAAGTGTGTTACGCAACTAGGGTGCAGAACTTTTCGGTAGATAGTTAAACGTGAAACATGCCAATAATATTCAAGATCGAAAAAATCAACAGATTTTCTGAATTCAACCTGACTAAAGCATACATTTCCATCGGCTTCCATCACAGCAAATTAAATTGATTCAGCTTAGTGTCACTCCACTGAAATATTTTACCAACGGGATGCCACGTGGAATGGCTTTGCAGTAATAATAATAATAATAATAAATAATAAATAATTTATTTCCAAAAGTAAATTACAAAGTAGTTAAGTGCAGTATTTACAGCTTAGGACTTACAAGTGCACAGAAAGAGCAATGACCCCCATGCTAGGTGGAGCCTGTGTTACAGGGGTCATCCATCCGTCCATATATTGACAAAGTTCAATTCGAACTAAGAGGGCATTCCTAGAAATAATGATGTGCAATAACGCTGTCGTATCTACGTGGGCTGACAAAGCAGTTTTGGCAAATTAAGTTAGGTACGTGCAAGATCGCACTAAATTAAATAGTTTGTGGAACTTATAGTAATTATAACTGTATTCTAAAGCCCATTTTCAAAGGTCCGGTTATCAGTTAAAGGGCCGAGCACGAAATCAATTGGTTTTGATCAATTTTGTTCATTTGTTGAGAGAAAGGGAAAAATAATTTAAACAAAACTATTTGTGATTTGAAAAGTCGAATTCTTTGTGTTGCATATGGCTGAAAGGGATTTTTCAAGTAAATTAAGTATTCATTGAAAATCACTAATATTGTTAATTGATTCAGGCGTGACCTTGCGGAAATCCATAATAACGCGCAGAGTGCAGTCTGGTTAGTTAGTCTGCGCTCGGTGCTTGGTGTGGCAACACACCGTGTTCGAGTTCACGACAAGTTAATCATCATCCTGAGGATGCCTCGTTGAGAGGTGAAACACGTGTCGATTACTTCCAGGGTCTTTTCAAGACTCTTTAGAAATAGCTAAGCGGAAAAGGTTACTAAATATATCCACATCATAATTTTATCACTAATATTCGCAACAAGTTTTCTGAAAAATGACGCAAGACTGACGTTTGATCATTTTGTTGCAAGAAAACCCTTTTTTAAACCTAGTCAGTGATGTATTTTTTCCTATTAGCTAACCATAGTAAGAGATTTAAAAATCAGACATTAGTCTTCAGCTATCCTTGAGATAAAATCAAATTTTTATTTTATGTTTATACAATATCTTCATTAAGTAACTCAAATCCGAAATGTACCATATTTTCGAGAGCGCAAAAGTGATGCAACTATTAACAGGTGCTGTGACTGACACGAACTGAGATAAGTTTGTCTCAGTTCGTGTTAAAATCATTTTTATGTGATAAAATTAAAAATGTAGGATTTTTTTACTTTTTCCTTTATTTGTGCTGTGAGACTTTGTTTCTTACCAAATTTCTTGGTTCATAGTCAAAGTCAAAGTCAAATTTTCAAATAGCATATGTATGTATGTTTTCAATAGTATGGCACTTTTGAACCTCAAAATTTACAAAATAATATAATTGATTCTAGTCGCCCCTTCCAAAAGGTAGTTTTCATATGGAGAAGAATGGGCAAGAAACTCCACCGTTACTCTTTTAAAATGTTTTACAATAGTTTGTATAAGTACGTACATCAGGTGAATAATTATATGTGAAGACGATGCACCTAGAATAAAATCACTATACCACAATAAGTAAAAGGAATTAAAAATAAAGCAACGACAGATTATTTAATTATGTGATAGATACATGGTGCTCACATATTTACAAACATTGTAAAAATAGACGATTTTCCTAATTTCTTCTAATTCTAGGACTGTACCTACGGAAAGTACCTTCTCTATCTTTCCATTATTTTAAGCTTGCTCACAATTAATATGCTTATTGACAAAAGAGGGTTTTTTTCGTGCACGGAGTCTTTAATCGACATCGGTACTTGGTGGCGAATGTATGGGGCTGGGTGAATTGTGGATACATAGTTTTTATGTCGTCATATAGCCTGGATGGCCCGGTTAAGCAGCCGAAAACCTCCTAGGTTGACCTCCGTGACGCCATACATTAACAAAAAAACGTGTTAACGTCGGAAAGCTACCCTCAAATATCCGCATGCGAGCATATGAAAAGGTACTAACGGTCCTGGGTTACGTTGGGGCAAAGATAACGATTACTCAATCAATCGTGAGCTACTTTGCTCACTGATCGTTGCTACCAATAGATTTGCGGTGTGTTGATTGAACTTTCTTGCAACTAGATCATTTTAACCTGAGTTATGTGTGTGTGGTAAAAGTCAAGTTTTGGACATCTAATTTTCTGAAGTAAAACAAATTTTACGCACACGATAAAAATATTGTCAGTCTAGTCCTCGTTTTTTTTTTCCTTTTTTAGAATTCCGTACCCGAAGGGTGCCAAACGGAATCACAAGCCTCCGGTGTCCTCTGTGAATGAACCGTAATAGACAGTTGAAATTTTCACAAATTTCGTATTTTTATTGCCGCTATAACAAAAAATAATCAAAATAAGATAAATTTAAAAATTAAAGGGGTCTCCCGATACAAGACTCGTGTTTTTTTCTTCGTTGCGAGTCTGACTCGCACATGGCGAGTTTTTAATTAACTGTATGTCTACAATCAAATGCATGTTTTCATTAACTCACCAATATTTTCAAGTCGAGTTTAGACAGCGAATGTTATGAAATATTAAGATAAATGATATAAGATAAGATCTAATTCATTTCTCATTCATTTCACATTAAGATCTTATTATTAAAAAAAATCACATATACTACCGTTGCCGGTGTAGAAATATTATTTGAAATGAAAATAGTTAATTTTGAATTCAATGTCCATTACAATTTTTTCTTATTATTATTTATGAATTAACTGTCAAAGATCAACAAAGAAAAAAAAGTCAATAAACACACAAAATACTGATAACATGTAATGTCATGTATGTCAAATTTATAATTTAAAAATTCATTAAACGAATAGAAACAGTTGTATGAAAGCCAGACAAATATTGTTTTCCTAAATTTATTAGTGGGCAACACTCTGATGCCTGGGGGTAAATTGTTGAAGATTTTGATTGCCATGAATTCTTGCTATACAAATGTAGTCTCTGGCTAGGTGCGAGTAATTTATTTGGGCTTCTCTTATTAACTCTTTTAGAAATGTGTTCATACAATTTGGAACATGTGCGGATACCTTTTTATAAATAAACAAATTTCAAAAATGTAAAGGCAAGGAAGTGGAAGAATTTTTAGTGCTTTAAATAATGGCTTATAATGCTCTAAATGTGCTGCCCCATACACAGCTCTGACACATTTTTTTTTGTGCAGTGAATACTCTGTCCACGTCTACTGTATTTCCTCATATAAAAAGGCCGTAACGCAGCATTGACAAGACATAGCCATAATGGCAGTGGGTTTACTAAAGAATTGTATGTTTGGAATTATACTAACTTTGTTTTTTCAATGTTTATACGTAAATTATTAGATTCTAACCATTTCATTGCTTTTAGTATTTCATTGTTAGTGTCAGTTTCTAGGGCAATCCTATTTGAAGTTTTTATTGTCAAAGTAGTGTCATCAGCAAAATAGTGTACAATTATGTTTGAGGCTCTTGCAAAGGTCATTAATACATATTATAAATAATAGAGACCCTAATACGCTTCCCCGTGGAACGCCACAATTATTTATTCTGAATAATATGTTTCTTTTTTTATATTACCGTCAATTTTTGATACTACTGTCCTTTGCTAGCGATTCGATAAATAACTTTTAAGCCAGTCATGCGCCAAGCCTCTTATGCCCTATTTCTCCATTTTGCAAAGTAAGCGAGTATGTGGGAAAAAACCAAATGCTTTGCTCATATCTAAAAATACTGATAATACAGACATTTTTGTTAAACTGATATCTGAAACCCTCAATAAGGCTTCAGATATCAGTTTAACCAAAGTAAAACAAGCAGGTGAAGTCGAACAATTCTTCCTAAAACTAAATTGGTTCTCAGTGAGTATGTTGTTTTTATTTAAAAAGTTGATTATTTTTCTATACATTGCCTTTTCAAAATCTTTGCAATGATAGGTATCAATGTAATGGGTCTATAATTTGACATATCCATGCGCTTACCTTTTTTTATTTAGCGGTTTAACTATAGATTGTTTTAATCTAGTAGGAAATGTTCCTATCTCAATTGACAGATTAATTATATAACTTAGCGGTGATGATATGCGTTTACTTCTTAATTTTATAATTTTTGTGGTAATTTCATCGTTTCCAGTAGTGTTAATATCATTTAAAGAGTTGTTAATTTTTATAATGTCTTCTTCATTTACTGGAGTCAAAAAGATACTGTCAGTGTTAGTGGTAATGTCAATTTTGCTGTTTTTATTATTGCTAAGATTAATTAAACTTATGGGTATGGCTTCTATAAAATAGTTTTTGAATTGATTATATATGTCATTAGGGTCATTAATTATCTTATAATTTATGAATAACTTTTTAATGTCATTTTTATAATTATTGTCGTTATTTATGTTATTTTTTATAATAGACCATGTCGCTTTGGATTTATTTTTAGAATTATGTATGTGTCTTGCATAATATTTTTAGGGCATCGTGTTGGTAATTATAATATAAAGTTCTCTTCTTTATGCATAATATTTTTATTGTTATTTCGGGGAAACACAGTTTGTAGAACATAATGTGTTGTCAATATGTTAAATTCATTGTTGCAATCTGTTTCTTCATATATTTAATTAAAACTTAAAGCTGCTAAACAATCAAGAAATATTTTTAATATTGTTTTTGTTGTAATCTCTTTTTACCTCATAAAAGAAGTTTGTTGTCTTTGGTGTATTTTTAGCTTTAGGAAGAGAGAACTTTAATGACTGCCCAGTATCATGATCTGAAAGGGCAAGTTTATGTAAACTACTTTTAGTGTCTTGGGTCGAGATATTACTGGCTTTCTGATCTATGCAGCTTTTTTACCTAGTGGGCAGTTTAATATGTGTCAATAAGTTAAAATTATTTTAAAAAGTTACTAATTCTCTTGTTTGTTTAGTGTCTTTTAGGATATTTATATTCCAGTCTCCGCATATAATGATAAGATTCCTACTTTTATGAATTAATTTGTGTAATAATACTTCCATTAAAAAAATATATATACACATACTAGTATTAAGTTATGACTCGGAATTTGTATGCCGCAGCATTCGAAACTATAATCGCTAGAAATTTCATTTGTTATTTTTGCTAAAATAACTAATGAAATTTAAAAAAATGGGCTAAAAATTAACTCTTCTTTTACCAAGATGCACGTGCCTCCCCGTTTTTTAGTGGATCTTGAGTAATTCGCAGCTAACTTATTGTTTGTAAGTCTAAGATTACATTATTCATTTTAAATAGACAACTGCGCACACACAGAGAGGAAATGATGAAAGTTTTCTGCTTTAACTATCTAATAACTTCCAAGTTTTGTTTAGGGTAGGCGTACCTATACCTATGAATAACATCGATAAGTGACTCCTACGGACAGATTGGATATTATAGATACCGACTTAAGGGATGATCCTACTACAGTTCCTTTTTTAAAGACAAGTTTTTCAGATTTCTTTTGTCTTTTGGAAGCAGTTTTCGATGACTTGATCATAGGGCACAAAAAAAATTACGACGATACTGACGCATGATTTTGGTGGCCAACTGACAGCGATACAATTTGGATTTCGAAACTTACTGTGCAGTATGTTAGTTAGTTAGCAAATCTAACAACCGGAATTAAAACCATGAGGCGTGAACGTCCTTCTTACCCTTTAAGATAAGCCTCCAGCTTTTAATAAAATATTAAAGTTCTATGTTGACGTAAGATTTATTTAGTACTTTTTAATTCATTAAAAGCTTGTTTTTAAAAAGGTTTATACTTAAATTTTTATAAACTATGAAATGGAAGGTATTTATGAATGTAATGGTAGCTAGCGACACGTCAGTTTCATAGAAATTCATAGAAACCAGTGGTGTGGCGGCGACACGTCGCTTGCTGCTGCTGCCTGCAGTCGGCTACGGAATGGTACCTTTAATGAATGAGTTGCAAACATAGGAAGCTCGTAGGTATAAACAAAAGGGTTCATAATAAAAGTGAAACATAAGCCTCGAGTCGTATATAAGCTTTCGGTATACATATCTAAATGTGGTGTGAGTTTTTAAAGTAATTCGATAAAATACCACTTTATTTATAGCCACAAGGATAAATATAAGTTATAATGGGTCTTACAGATGGCAACATTCTAAAGTACCATCATGAAAATAACTGTCAATGCTCAGCATTTAAGATACAGGCAGCCCAGTATACAGGCGCTGCTTACTTTGGGGACCGCTTAAATAACTATGTTAAATATTCTAGTTACAATAAGCATATAATATTATTATTTTTGAAATTTATTTTGTAACATTGGACCAATAAAATTATTCTTAATCTTATTCTTATTTCAGTCGTGATTTTACCACTACCTCAACTATATCTATATTCGAAGAAGTGAGCTACCAATGTGATGTCAGATATTTTTCAACAACGAGGTATCACATTCTTCTGAATTTAACTATGTAGGCCAATATTTATGGCGCAAGTATTGACACATATTTTTGAAGCCGATGCAGTATCTTATATTTGTCTCGCCAGATAGTTCTGGTGTTCCATCGATGTCACATATCGCCGTCCCCGCAGAATAAAATGATAACTACAAAAACGAAACTTTTCAGGAAAAAAAAAAGCATGTTTTCGATGATTTCTCCATAAATAATGGACGTAGATTGTCAGCTTTGAAAAAAGTTATTTTTTGTCACGAGAACATAATTCTATGACTGTTTGTCGTACTAACATTTTGTTAATATTACGAGTATATTAACAATTTATTTTCGTAAGATAAGGCCTGTGTTAAATCTTTGAATAATATTGTAATATTTTGTAACTTTGTAAATAGCTGTATAAAAAATACTAAAAAAATTGAGCAAATGCACCCACAGATTCCAAAAATGACATAACACTAAAACTAAGATAGTGGCAGTTATCATTTTATTCTCCGGGGACGGCGATATTTGTGCTGCCATTTATGCGGCAAATGATCACATATATTTGCCGTCATATATGAATGGAGGAATTATGAAATCAGATATTATTGCCGAACTGTCCATAGTAATATTTTTATACTCATGACTGTACGCAGGAGATATTATAACGTACAGGTGTGTGCGCAGACACAGGTACACCCTCTGTTCCATTACTGTCATAGTCCGATGGGACAGCGATCGGACATGACCGGGGAGAGATCAGGCGCAGGACCAACGGCTTAAAACGTGCTTTCCAAGGCACGGGGGTATCACACCACCAACTTCCGAACTCCGGGCCGTTACTGAGAAGTTCCTAATAGAAAAACCCAATAACACTTTGCCAGACTTAGGAATCGTACCCAGGACCAACAGGGCAGTTAAAATTGCACTAAATTGTAATTATTATACAAGTTTATAATTGTAAAAAAAAAACAAACGAGGGACCAGGTATAAGGTGAGGTCAAACCAAAATAAGAGCTTCAATGAAATTTTAAACCGTTGTTCATGTTGAATTTAATAAAGAAATTCATAAAAAGCTTTAATCTGATCTGCTGTAAAAGCGGTGTATAAAACACATGACGAGGGCACGCCGCGGCGTAGTAAGTAAAATAAGTGGCCAAGTGCGAGTCGGACTTGCACACGAAGTACAGATATTTTTGTTATTATTTTGTTGTTATAACAGCCATAAAAGTACAAACTCTCAATCAATTAATAGTCTTTATTTGTAAACATAGGTTACAACAGAGTGTAAGATGTTACAGTTACAGTTTCTCTATGTTTTGCCATTTGGCGAACAAATATACATTTAGGAGGTGATCGCGATGATAGGTTGTGGTGGCGTTAAAATGAAAGATGAGCGAGTTTAACATGTAAGTTTTATGCAAATACGGAAATACAAATGGTATCGGTTAAGAGAAAACAAAAATTAATAGGAACGTTACTAAAAGACGTAAGCACAGCCGTGTTTGAAGGCGTGCCACAGCTGACTGCCGAGGCGCGGAGGCCCGCGCTTGACTGTAAGGCCAGCTGACTCGCCGCTGCCCCGCACGCCTCGTTCACTGCCTCCAGCGCGCGGCGATTTTAAGAAGAGAGGTCTCAACAGGAGGCTTTTGCGAATTAAGTATTAAATATCTGGATGACCGAGCCTTGATCGTTTTTTTTTGAACGACGTTTTCTGAAAATGAAACCTAGCTAGATCGATTTTTGGCCCTCGAAACCCCCTGTATACTAAATTTCATGAAAATCGTTGGAGCCGTTTCCGAGATTCAGATTATATACAATAATTGCTCGTTTAAAGGTATTAGATATACTCTGTGTTTTTTTTTCAAGTTTCTACCTATTGCGGTTCAAAGATATAGCCATTTGACAGACGGTTGGACGGATGGACAGCCGGAGCTTTAGGGTTCCGTTGTCACCCTTTGGGTGCTGAACCTTAAAAACCTCTACGGTACCAAGCTACGAAATTCTGTGAATGGCAACGTTATCCGTGTATATCCGTAATACTGAAAATAAAGGTTTCATGCTTTCACTTTTAAATACCCGGTATTTATTCTATATTACATTCGTATTTACGTTAAAAGTAGTTTTTTATGGTTTTACAGGGGCGATGTAAAAAACAAAATCATTCTCAGTAGTATTTTTATGGATCTACCCTTACTTATCCAAGGTAAGGTTTATTCTGTGGTTTTAGTTATTGCAATAAAAAGGAAGGGAAAATGAGTATTGCAAACATCGTAGCAGGTGGCGTTCTGTAGTTTTTGCCTACCCCCATGGGAAGAAGACGTTAGTTAATGTTTATGTGTAGTTTTGTTAGTTCAATCACAAGGCGGGCAAGGCATCATTAGAGGCGTGTGTGGGAGATTATCTGGAGAGCTTGCAAACTCCAAACTTCTAAACTTCTTTACCACCTCTGTGGTCCGGTGGTTAGACCTGTCTCAGACCCAGAGTGGGACCTCTGGGTCTGAGACAGGTCTAACCACCGTTCGTTTACCAGTGGGGGCAAAATTTTCTGCTCGATTAGGTTGGTGGTAGGGCTTGTTCTAAGTCCGCTGACTGCTGCAGCTACCACCATCTTATCTAAGTCTGTCGCCATAACAACAATGTAAACAGCATTGTTGTGTTTCGGCAGTTAGAGGTAAGATAGCCAGTTCTTCTGTAGTTGAGGATTCCGGGTGAAGCTCGCTTCCATCTTCGGCCTGATCATCATTTACTATCAGGTGCGTGTCGCCAAGTGCGTGTCGCACACTACGCACAATGAAAGGTTCCGTAGTTGGGATGAATTTATCCCAAATACAAATTTAACATTGTTGTTGACATAGATATTCTCCCATACATTCCAACTGCAAATATAAGTTTGTACGCACAATATTGATAGATTTACCATGTTATTTTAAGACCATAGACTTCTTGTAGGTTTTCTTGTAATCTATGAGTGAAGAATCATTCTCTGTATTTTTTCAAAATTTTTGGTCTCTTTAGGTTTAGAGATAAGGGGGAATGGTCAATTTTCATCTATTTTTCTTAAATATCTTAAAAAGTATTTATTTTAAAATAATAATAATAAAAAAAAATATGTTTGAGATTCTCGTAACAAGTCTTTTCATTTCATATGTCATACCATACAGTTTGAAAAACTTTATTTTTTTAGGTTTCTTATTTGTCCCCATAAGTGACCTCCATATTCAAAGTTAATTTATTTACGCTACACTTTCGTATTTGGGTCACAGAAATACATATGTGTACCAAATTGCAACTGAATCGGTCCATTAGATTCGGAGCAAATTGGCTGTGACAGACAGACAGACGGACACACGATTGATCCTATAAGGGTTTCGTTTTTTCCTTTTGCGGTACGGAACCCAAAAAAAATAAAAAAAGAAGGCAACACACGGGGAACAGTGGAAAGCTGCGAGGGAGACCTTTGCCCAGCTGTGGGACAATACAGGTTGATAAAAAAAAAACTATAAAACCAAATCGTAGGTAAGTTGTCGTAACTCAGCAAGCGCGCTGCCGCGACAAAATATAATCAACACGTTTAATTTACGAGTGGCAAAATACAGACCGTCGGCGTCACACTATGCTAATTTTATGAGGCTATATTTTGTTTCATAATTTTTACAGTCAACCCGTCCAGTACACGAAAAAAATCGTAAATATTCATGTAACAAAATCCTGCGAATAAATTCGGGAAACGATGCTCGTTTAAACGAACATAAGCTCTGTGTTGCCATAAAAATAATCAGAAAGGTCAACAGACGCGGACGATACAGTTTTATTGCTATAATCTGTATTCAATATGATTGGAGGCAATTTGGGAGACTAATTGATATTCCGAATGGATTTCCTTTGTACTGAAATTATTCTAATGAAGTTTGTAGAGGACGGCAGAATTTTTTAGTAAGTTAGCTTGTAATTAACTGTGTTATTCTGAAAATACTTTAGCATTTAGAAAGAAGATTTTTTTTTTATTGTCACAGTATCAGGTGCATATATAAAAGATAATTTATCTCGAATTTGGAACTAAAAGACAAAAACTTCCAGCCAGTGTAGCACTTAGCTTAGTTCCCCGTGTGGCCTACCACAAGGGGAACTAAGCTAAGTTCGTTTAGCTTCGCTCATGTAGCTACCGCGTCTTTTCATACTTCAGTATAGGTTGTCCACTCTAAAATAACGCGCTCAACTATCGCATTGCAGCATAACCGTGTGCGTAAAATGCGGTAGTGGGACGCGTCATTTCAGAGTGGACAAGCTATAACATAGTTAACGTTTTGAAACGAAGTGAAAACACATTCATGAGCAAAGCTAAACAGAAATAACTTCGTTCCCAGTGTCGCCTGCGCTTAAGGCCCGGACTCAACTAAAGTGGAGACGAAAGGAGAGGAGTGTTTTAAACAAACAATAAAATATCGTTATTCACACATCTCGTCTCCACTCAGCTGCAGTAGATACCACTGAGCAGAGATGTATCATATTTGCATGGCGCGATCGAAGCGTGAGCTGTACCTCGCCGAAAACGAGCTGGGCAGCGCTACAAAGTGGAGATGTGAGATATGCCTCGCAAGCTGGCGACGGCGCTCAGCAGAGGCGAGAAGAGATGTGAGTGGCGTGCAGTGAGATAACACGCAACTTAGTTCCGCTCTAACCAGCACACATCTCCACTCCAGTCTAGCCAGTACACATCTCCGCACAACTTCCGTGGATACACGCGTAGCTGAAAAACATCTCTTCTCGTCCCCGCTTCGGAAATCCCCGCACATCTCCGCTTATGTGGAGTCCGGGCCTTAGGTATCCTACACATTTGAGCAAAACAAAAGGTAGCTCAAACTTGTGAATCGACGATGTTCACCTGGAGGCTGGTTGATAATGAAGAGAGGATTCCGTCTATCAAGTATGTTCAACCAACCACCTTTTTAACCCCACATATGTTCATGTTCAACCAATATTTAGTTTCAAGTCTAGTCTTAGTTGACTACAAGATTATGGATGAACAAATCAACTGGTAACAACTGCAAACGTTAATTGCGCAGTCAGAGCGGCTTAAACCACATGTGAAGAACCACATAACAAATAAACCGCGTGTGTATATAAAGCAATGTGCTCGTGAAACCTAGTAATTAATTAACTTCGCTCCATCTAAGCTCTCAAAACGATGAAGGAATATATCGTGAGGAAACTGTTCTAGAACCAGAAATTTGAAGACATGTGACATCCACCATCCCGCACTGGGCCCGCTCGGTGGATTACGGCCCAATCTCACAGAGAGGAGGTCTGTGCCCCAGCAGTGGGAACAATAAAGGCGGCTTATTCTCGTTAAAAGATACGTTTTTTGGTATCTTCTAAGATACCATTATGCCTGTTATAATTCTCGAAGCGTTGGTGTTTAGGACAGCCACATTTCATAATTTATATCTACCTACTTGAGTTTCATTTATGTAGGTAAAAGGGAGGCGAGCCTAATGCCAAATAACAACAAACGGAAAACCCAATAACACTTCGCTTGGTCTGGGAATCGAACTAAGACCACCATGCTCGGCAAATTTGAGTTTTCCCTTTATTCTGAATTTAAAAAGTTCCAGACCGCGACTTAACAACGCTTCCTTTCCTAGAAATTCTAGTAATTTCTAGTTTTTTTTTAAATCTTGATGATTCTCTGAAGAGAACTTTCCACTTTCAGACAACTTTAACTTTGTCTCAGCTGCGAAAAACTGAACTCATATAAATTCCTCGAATTGACCTCATTTCCCTTCCCAATTGACACGACAATAAACGTAGTACCTACCCATCCCGACATAATAGCTTTACCGAACTCCATTGGGATTATAGGTAACAGACAGACTCAAAATGGCGGTCAGATAACATTCGGTGATACTGGCTAGCTATACATAGTACCACCTCTTTAGGTTGCGAGTTCAAGCGTCTGTTTAAATGTTTGAATTTCAATTGATCCAAAAAGGTTATCTAACAAAAAGAAATTTGGTAAATTCTATTTAGCCTTCATTTTATCTAGTCTATTGAGTTTACTTTTATTTTATTACTGTTACTGTTAGGCTGTATCATCCCACAGCTGGCTGGCCATTACTGTCACTGATAGGCTGGACTTCCAGTGCATTCGATTTAGTGTTAATGTGAACCATAGGTCGTTTGTTTTGTCGAGCTCGTCTCTCCATCTTCTACGGGGTCTGCCGCGACGCCTTGTATCTGTCTCAGGGCTCCACATTGTGGTAATTTTCCCACAGCTCATTAGGCATAACGTAGGCGTTTTTGAGAAAATTGCGGACAATAAGTAGGTTCTGTATTCAACCCATTATCGCGCTACTTTTTACGCCGCGCGTCGTCAGTAAAAAAGACAAGCTTGGCAACAGCACCAGCAGGTTAGCTCAGCCTTTTTACTCAAACGTCAAAAGCGTACACGTGTGAACTTAACATGTTCCTCATTAGCTAAAAGCATCCTGCCAGTTTAATAATGTTAATCGGAGTCCGCGCCACCACTGAAGTCCGGTGGAAAATTGTGGAACTATATTTTTTTAAATGAAATTTCATGCAATTATATATACACTAGCGCCGCGTGTATCAGTCTTGAGTTGTGGCGCAGACTGTAGTTAAAATAAAACTGGCAGCAGGATGCTTTTCGATAACATGTACGCTGTATATTTCAGGTACATACAGTCTACAAAGGAAGTAAGTATGAATTATGTCTGCAGCTCTGTTCACAATCTCGGGCAATGCGACCGGCGTCAAGTGACCGCGCGCGCGCGTCTCCTGTTTCCGGCCGTCGCTCCGCAAGTCGCATCTCGGTGTCTTGGCCGCCTTCATTTGTTTTCTCCGCAGTCGCTGTTGCAAGATGCGTGTCGTTTGAGCGTGCCTTCGGGGTAACGCATATCTAACCACTTTGAAAATACCTTTTTGAAGTGAAAACTTCTTTAGGTGCGTTGGGCATTATTGAGATGGGATCATTGATTTCGCGACACCGTGATGACACCAGCTTTTGACCATTAAAAGTCATCAACGCGTTGATTACCGCGGTGCCGATTTCTTTTCTAGTTTACACTTCGGTCGCCACTCCCGGAGTGCCAGTTTTTTTCGTAGGTAAGCGTTACTATAGTGGCCGAATGCTGCAAGCAAGAATAGTCTTTATAGTGTACAGATATGCGTTTCTTCGATAGTACCTCGTGGTCACAATGTTAAAAGCATAGCATTATTATGATAAGTAATCAAACCTTCGGCATCTTGGGTCTGAATACCTATATATTACGTATTATGTCTAAAAGTTATTACGCCCTACGATCCTACGGCCTACATACCAAACTATTTTGCTGTCAGTATTATGGAACTACATATTTAGGAACTAATATTGCTCGGAGGTCTTCGTAACTTCATTACCCGAACTTGAATATAATGTTGTAGCAAAGAGCACGGAATAACTAAATAATGAAGTTTGGGGCACTAAAAGTGCGTTGAACGCACAACTTCTGTCACGGACCGCCTTTAAAACCGTCAGTTTCTATACGTCATTTGTGTCGTAGTGCGAGTAAACGGTGACACGCTTGGTTTCTAAGGAAAGTGTTGGTAATCCGTCTCTAGCAGCAGCCGCCGAAGTGTCTCCGTGCTCTGTGTTGTAGGTATTACTAGAGTGCGCGCCACGAAAGAAGGCCGACGGAAGTGTGGAACTAGATTTATTTTTAATGCAAATGTGATGCAATGCCATAGACACTAGCGCCGCGTCAAATTGACTTCAGTGGTGGCGCGGACTCTATTGAACTTGATAATGTTAGTATTTTAAATGCAGTCTTTTAAGTGTTACATATGATTCGCTTTAACCTGCAGTTTCTTATTAGGGTTCTAGGTATAATACTTTTAACTTCACATTTCAACGATTTCACAGAAAATTGGTAGAAGGAATAGGTTGTAAGTTGTTAATGGAAATAGCAACTTTCGGCAGAAAAACTAAAGTCTAGATCATAAAAGTTTATCTCATAGTAGATATTTCTCAAAAAAAAAAAAAATCTTTTAACAGCGAGTCGGACTCGCGCACCGAGGGTTCCGTACCTACCATTATACCGCCATAATAAAATTGGTATAGTTTTTATTGGTAAAAAGATATGGGCAAATTTAGATTTTCGCGAAAACTTGTAAGTACCAAAATTTACCATAATTTTCAACTTATTGAATTTAACTTAATTTTCAAAGTTGAAAATTAAGGTAAATTTTGGTACTTACAAGTTTTCGCGAAAATCTAAATTTGCCCATATCTTTTTATTGTTTTGACTCAGGACCTTGATTTTTATACACCTAATAAGGACTATAGACTTCAGTACTTGGTATAAATTTCAACTTGCTAGGTCTACCCGTTCCTGAGAAAATTGGTGGTGATATACGGACAAGAGAGTGATCTTATAAGGGTTCCTTTTTACCTTTTGAGGTACGGAACCCTATAAACAACAAAAAAACAAAGATATTTTAAAGACTTTGTAACCGAATATATGCCCATACCTCAAAAACTATAAACTATTGACTTAAATAAAAAAGTCACTCGGAAACATCGTAATATTTTAAATTCCAACGATACCGGACACCCGTAATTGCATTACAAAATTTATTCATTCCACGCCTCGGTACTCCAATTCTTTTTCATAATTTTACTACACTAATTTTTCATAATTTTAGTAATGAACAGAATATACCTCCACTTATTTTGATCGATATTGTGCCAAAAGTCTCCTAGTAGGATGGTTGAGTGTCATGCGGACAGACGGACATGGCGACATTATAAGGGTTCCGTTTTTGCCATTTAGCTACGGAACCCTAAAAAGGTTGTGACAATCGGTGCGTGCATCTAAATCTCAAGTGGCAGGGGCACTAATGTGTTGGATACCTGCCAACCGCCTGCTTGTACCTCATATATTAACGACGAAGCAAGACGTACAATAGCTAAGTATTGTTTGAGAGAGCTGCCAAGTAAAGCTTTATTTATGGACGGTAAGTTTCAACGGATGAAAATAACAATATGTTTTTTAAATTCAGAACGTTATTTTATATGTTACCCAGTGGCGTGCCTAGGGGTCAAAATTAGGGCAAGCCGCCAGATTTTTTACGATAAAAAAAAAAACAGCCAAGTGAGGGATTGACTGATTTTCATATGTTGTTCATGGTACAACATTATTATAATTTTGGTTAGAAAACCTTTAAAATTCGAAGAGGTCTGGCATTAGTATGTAATTGTCATAAGCGCCATCTACATTAATGAATGCGCGTAATCACATCGCACCGCTTAGCCGAACCTTTTTACCATAATTTTATTCATATTCGCTTGTCAAATGCAAAATTTTTCAATCAGAAGCCACTAGATGGATCCCACATTATCGATTTGTTGTTCTACTCTGCCGTACGCATAATTTTACGAGTTTAAAATTTAATGTCGATTGAAAATGTTAAAATGAGATATTACCTACTTAAATATTTTTTTATAATTTATTTTAATGACAATAGCCAACTCTAATCTTTATTTCAAAACACCTATGAAGAATCTCTTCGATACGAACATTATTGTGTTTTATGATCTCAAGATGTAATACATAAGATGGTTTATTTTTCAGTGGTTTACTAAAACTACGAATTCCATAAAAACAATCCTAGTCATGTGCTTTCATGGCACCAGCTATTCACCTACATAAATTTGTATAATAGACAATCGAATGCCTACGAGTATTTCAATATATTCTTCGACTAACAAAAATACTGTTTTTTATTTCCGAGAAATAGTTACAGTAATTTGATGTTGGTTACGGTGAAGTAAAGAGTTACTTACCTATGTCAGAAAACTCAATATGCCTAAACTTAAAATACCTTTACGAACACAGTCTCCGAATTTGATGATAAAAATAACACTATAAGTAATCACTTACAAAAAAGCGCGGAATGACATCGCCGCAATAACTATCACATCATTTTGAACAATAAAACTAATTCATTACTTCAGCACGTGGAAAATAAAATACTAGTCTCAAAATATTAATTTCAAAACATATACAATAAACAAATTCGTCGTCGCGTCGCACGACTTGCAACTCACTTTACGCGGGTCAACAAAGCGGATAGTGCATTTGCGTCGTTTGCGCGAACTTAATGCCTCTCAAAATAAAAAGTACTCTGTGCGCATGTGCGCTCAAAAGCCGGGCTTTTCATTTCATAGAAATCTTCGTATATGTACTTACCAATATATCAACAAATGTAAACGTTTCTATAGCAATTTGTAAGTGAAAACTGCGAGACAAAGAAAGGTGGGGCAAGCCAGATAAGAACCCCACGAGTGTGAGCGAGAAGGCGCAATTAAATGCATTGTATTGGCGCGTAGGTTTGGCAACAAAGCGCGCGGAACTTAAATTTTATTTCTATGATTACTAAATGAATGATTGAGTTCAATGAGTGCGTAGATCTGGCAACCTAGCCCAGTGCGCGCGGCAGAAAAAGCAGAGATTTCGAAATTTGATTATTCCTATGACATGCATGATTGAGTTCGAGTTCATTGACTGTTTTTTTTTTTAATTTTTTTTTTATTGGTAGGCTTGGGTTGGTTCTTGTGAATTATGATTTTATAACGGCAAGCCGGGCTTTTCGGCTTCTATGAAGGTACCGCCACTGATGTTACCTTTTTTTTTTTTTTGGGTGGGAAATCATCAAATAACTTCTCCCGCTCTGGGCGGAGCGGGAGGGCGTGTCAGACTCTTACTGACTAAAACCCACCCGTGTTCCTTCGGTTGCCCTGTTGCCGGGGGCCACGATCTCCCTTTCGGTTTTCTTCGCAACCCCGGCAGGCATCGGCCCTAGCGGACCCCGTCAATTATGCTGACATCTCTTTGAGGCGCGCGTGGAACACAACGCGCCGTCGACCCGGGCCTGGTCCTTATCGAACGGTGAGCTACCCATTGCTCACAGTCCGCAAGCCCGCGCCTACGGTGGCCGGAAATCGGCTTGCGACTCCCGACGCCCTGGGCGTCTCCTCCTGCGGCGGTTAGGGGCGTGAGGGCGCGAAATTTGCCTCTCCCTCACGCGTTCCGCCTCCTCCTTCGCGAGCATTACCGCTTCGCAGAAGGAGGTGACGGCCTCCCATTTCCTCTCGCTCCGTACCATGGCCTGAACCAAGGCCGGACGCGAGAGATCACCGCCGCCGATCGCCTCCACGAGGACACGGCGATGCTCCGCCCAAGCTGGGCAGACCTCCACCGTATGCTCCACCGTGTCCTCCGGGCGATCCACACAATGATGACACCCGGGCGATTCCTCCCGCCTTATCCTGTGCAGGAACCTCCCGAAACAGCCGTGTCTGGTGAGGACCTGCGTCAGGTGGAAGGTGAGGACGTCGTAGCGCCTCTCTAGCCATTCCTCAAAGAGGGGTCTTATCGCCGCAATTGTGGCGTGCCCAGCGCTGGGTTACGACAATCACACTCTCCATGACGCCATGAGATCCCGCCGGAGCTCTGTCCGCTGTGCCGTGATTTCTCGCGGCAGCGGAGTTAAGCCCCGGCGTTTCGCCTCCTCGCGCAACTCCCACATGTGCGCGAGGACCACTGATGTTACCTGTGTTATTTCTCAGAAAACATAACTATGACTGTAAAGGAGAAATACCGTGTGTTTCCAATCTACTTATTATTATTATTTTAGTGATAATCGTTGCTCAGGAATAATATGTAAGAATGCATCAGTCAGTGTATCATTGCTGTGCCATTAGGTAGTTTATGCAGGAACGCAGGCGTTCATTAGTTTATTTTAAACAAATAAACTTCGTAAGCAAACGAAAATTTCTTCTGGAGGCTGCAGACAAGGCTCGGAACCGGTATAAAAAATACCGGTGAAACCCGGTTTATTTGGGTTTGACTCCGAACTTTTCTTAAGAACGTGAACGTTTTAAGAACTTTATTTTAACCTAAATTAACCGGTTTATACGACGAGCGGCATGTCGGTAAACGTGTGGCAACTTGTGAGAATGCCGCGCAAAATAAAAACTAAACAAAAACCGGTTAATATTGCTCTAAACCGCTCTAATCCGAAAAAAAACTTTATGTAAAGACTCCTCCAAAACCGGTTAAAAAGAACCGGTTTCTACGAACGAAACTGAATGTAAAGGTTTTTGCGTCAAGTACATAATAACGGTTTGAAAATTTTACCGGTATCTGAGCAGTGGCTGCAGGTGTCGACCTCATGACGAGCTGCTTCTCATACGGACTACTTGCATCGCTTGTAACCGTGACACACAGTCTTGACTCTCTGTTTATTTTGGAAGCTGAGACACACACACAAAAAAATTAAGAACCGGGCAAGTGCGTGACGGACCACAATGAAGATTTCCGTAGTTGGGATGAATTTATCTCAAAAACAAATTTAACTTTGTAGTTGAAAAACATGTTCTCCTATACACGTATTCTCCAATTGCAAATGTAAGTTTTGAACCGCAAAAAAATGTGATAAAACTACAAAATAACCATTTTCTGACTTTTTCCTTTACTTGTGCTGTGAGACCGTGCTTCCGGCCAAATTTCATTATACTAGGTCAGTGGGAAGTACCCTGTAGGCTGCTTTTTCTTTTCCGCTTAAATGGCCGTATTTTTTATTGCGTTGACTTAGAAGCTTGACTTTTTTGGAGCTCCAAGGGACCACATACCTACGTATTTGATATTAATTTCAACGTGATACCTTCACGCATTCCTGAGAAAAAGGGTCTTGACAGACTGACGGACGAACAACGAAGTGATCCTATAAGGGTTCAGTTTTTCCTTTTATTTATTTAAACTTTTCTCACACAAAAAGGTACAAAGGCGGACTTAATGCCTTAGGCATTCTCTACCAGTCAACCAAGGGTGGTGAAGAGATTAGATGGCAGGTGCTCTGTTTAAGAGGAACAAAGAAAAAATAAATTAAGAATATATTATTTAAAATAAAATAGGTAGGAACAACAGAACACAAATAGGTTATAACTTAAAATACACATACATACATATTTAATAAATAAAATATTTATCTATATTACACATATGTCGGCGCGAGACGATGGTGTCATTCACGCCTTGTCTAACTCTCAAGATCATGGTGGTCTTTGTTAGCGCTTAGAGCTTATTGATATTAAATTATGAATAATTGCTTCCGATATGAAAGGCGTCGACGTAAATCTGATTGCGTCGAACGTGGCCAGGGGCTTGCATTTTCTTGTGGGAACGTTTTAAGACGATAAGAGTTTCGCATCAGAGGAGCCTGGATCAGGCAGTCAGTTCCATTCAGACCGCGAGACTGACTGTGCGCGACCCGCGGACTCGTTACGTCCTTCTTATTCATTTAAGAAAAGCGTAGATTATAAATTTTATGTAGACTTTTCTAGTTAGTGGACAATATTGTTAAATAAGTTTAAGTAACGAGTGATTATAGTGATTATATTTACCTCGTGCGTTTCCTTTGCCCACGAATTAGAAAGACAGTTAGACAATGAACAATTTAATTGAAAATTACCCTTCTGACGATGATTGTGAGCTCTGCGCTCCGACACATATATATATATATATATATATATAAATTCGACGGATAGAGGTGTTAAGATGACCCTACTCTATTCATTTTGAAAAAAAAAAAAAAAACTGCAATTTCCGCGTAAATGCGGTATGCACAACTGGTGGCCGTCCTGATGTCAAAAGGAAGCGCATTCCATAGAAGAATGGACTGAATATGAAAGGAAGAATGAACAAAGTCAGACATATGAGAAGGACAAAGTAGGAGGAAATTGTTAGAAGAACGCAGATTCTTAGTATGTGAAGAATATTGATATTGGAAGTGAGACACTTGCGTCTCACTTCCAATATCTATATTCTTCTCTTATCTATATCTAGGTCTATATCTAGGTCTTATCTTGATAAGAAGGAGGAGTGGGAGCGTTGAGAAGGGAGAAAAGCGTGATCAAAGCGCGCAAACTTCTTTGGCAAATGGACATCCATTTGAGGTCAGACCTATAGCTCGACACATGATAACATTTCTTGAGGTTGAATATGAACCGGATACAATTGTTGAGCAGTCTGTCGAGCTTATCCAGCAAAACCGAATTCAAGTCAAAGTAGCACACATCACCATAGTCGATGATAGGGATACCTTTTGAGGTACGGAACCCTAAAAATCAGACCAGACTACCACTCATTAACATCCAAACGCGTCTTCCACATGCCGTTACATAGAACCACCTCTCTCGTAGCCAGACGATGTCCCGCCTACCTACACACTTTTCTATATAACAAGGTCACCAGTATCTTGCCTTGAGACTCAAAAGATCTCTCTCTCCGCATATAAAAAGGTGGTAAAAAAATGGCTCTTAGGACTTTCAAACAACGAATCCGAAAGCTTTTCAATGTTTTTGTTGATATATCGGCGTGTGCTCGCTGAGTATGGCAAATCATTTTATTTAACTTTACTTTGCAAACTATTGTATAAATAAGAGAGAGCTGTGTTGCTGGGGAATTTGTTGCCAAGGGCGGATTAAGGGGGGGGTCATGGGGTTCATGACCATGCTCCTAACTTCTGACGTTTCATAAGTGCCCATATAGGTTTGTGTGAAGCTAGCAACTGGACGAGCTCGCTACTATCTACATTCTGAAACTTTCTGCATAAGTTGAAAAACGAACTCCTATGTGTATATGTATGACTTTACAGAAAAAAACCTTTTTGTCAAAATGTTACTAGAAATACCTACATAAACTGAGACGACCGGGTTGGCCTCATTTTGTTTTGTCCTCCACTGATTGGAGCCTGTTCTGACTAGACCCCGACTATGTGACCCCCTGAATCGAAGGCTGGATCCGCCCTTGTTTGTTGCGGCACTTTTTCTTTCCAACTAGGAAGTGGTGAAGGGCGGGCGTTTTGGGGGACTGTCTTATGTAATTTTGACGTTCATAAAGTGCTGATTCTCAGCCTAATTTGAATAAATAACTTTTGATGTTGAATTTGATTCGGTATCTGTCTAAACAACTTTTTACCTATAACATAACATTACACCTGTACTGCTTTGTAAATTAATAAAAAAAAAAAAAAAAAAAAAAACCGGTCAAGAGCGAATCGGACTCGCGTACCGAGGGTTCCGTACCATTTTAAATTTTCATCGGCGAAGCCTTTATTCGTCAGAGAATTTTAACACTGCACACTGTCGTGTAGAATATTGCACTATCAGCGCCATCTCTTGACTGATAGTGGAACTAATGTAATTTAAGTTGATGATTTCCGAAAGGTGTGCTATTTAGAAACATGGTTTTATTTTAAAAGTCGAAAACCATGCGGCCTAAAAAATTTTTTTTTGAGAATGTGCGAATAGCGCTCTTTCATATGATACCCCACATGCCTTAGTAGCCCCACTTCGAATTTTTAAGACCCCTGTTCAGTCCCTGTTGCAAAAAAAAAATATCTTTCTTAATTGCAAAATAGTTGGGCAAAGGTCATCTAAAACTATTCCAAATTTCAATTTGATAGCATTAGTAATTCTTGAGATATCCAGCTGTGACAGACAGACTATGTCGCACCATAAGGGTTCCTTTTTACCATTTTGGTACGGATTTACCTAAAAAGAAAATCGTGCTGTTAGTACCCTTCTGTAGCAAACTTGCAGATAGCTGATGCAACACTTGACGATGTGACACAAAGTTGTAGTAGGTGCCGTGACAAAGGTGTTTGTGCACTTCTACAACGTGAACAGCGTGACAAATGGTGCGAAGATGCTAATGGAGTGAGAGCGATGATGTTCCGACGAGAATAAATGTAGCTTAGAATATTTTATAGCGGGAAAAGGTTTTTTTTTTCTTCTAAAGCAGGTTGACTCACTGGAATGTTCCTCTACGGGTGATGAAACTAACGTTATGGAAAAGGTAGGGCATTCTGTCCGACAATTACCATTGCTAACTTATTATCATTTTTACCTAAGCATGACTTACTTACTTCTTGATATGCTCATGTGCGCTCGATTTATAGGGACTAAGACTCGGATGGGACACTGACGCCGCACGGGCAGTATGGCTCGCGCTCGCCACGGGCCTCACGACTGTAAAGAATAAGTAAACACTTAAAAACATTTAAAGAGTCTTTTAACTCTTCTCATTTTTACGGTTAAGGCGGGGTTACCCGTATAAACGACGTTTTCTATTGTCTTTTATTCGTAGATAACACGGATTAAAATTTTGAAAAAAACATATTACATATTTCACACTTTGATCTAGATATTTCAGCCATGCGATACACGATTACTTGCACTTTACTGCATCCAATTAAATCGCAAAAACATGTCTAAATTATGTTCAAATATTTTTTTTATTTGAGTTATATTAGGCTTTGAATAATAAAACTTATACCATAATAAAGGTCGTAAAAAAAGTGATATAAACTGGCCAAAATAATGTGAAATATGAGAATACCAATACCACTAATTCCAAAATCAAGCGTTTTCATCTTTTCATGCGCTCGCCCCGTGCCATTTAGTCCCGAGCGGAACGTGATGGAGGTCGGACGTATGCCAATTTTTGCAAGACCGCCACCCCGCTAAGTTTTATTACCGGCTGAGCCAAAAAACATATTGTAAATTATAATAGGTAACTAGGATTAGGATATCTGGATAAGGAATTGGGTTAGGTATTAGGATAGGTGATTATTATAGTTAAAATTTTTAATAGTTGTAAATAGTTAGTTTTTATTAGATACTTTTAGTTATATTTTTTTAAACAAAATGGGCAAAACTAAAAAAAAAAAATAGTTGTCATCGCTGGGTCTACGAAGGCTGAATAAACAAAAAAGGTAATTGAAAATATTATTATACACTACATTATATAAAGGTATTATATTTTACTTTACTAACGAATAGATTTACAAAACGCAAATATGTGTCTAAATCAGTTGAATTTCAACCCTATGACAATGTGAATAAAGACGCCACGCGCGCAAAAATTATAATGGTATATTTTTCTCGCTGAATAGATTTACCAACCGCATCAAGGTGTGTAAATAGGTGAATTTGAAACCTATATCGCAGTGCATAAAGCCGCCACGCGCACTAATGTTGTAATGGTTTACTATTTTCAAATGTCGAATAGGTAGTTAGTTCATCCCGCGCTGAGTTGGTCCGGGTGGTTTTTATAATGTTTATTAGCGTAGGTAGGTACTGTACAGTCGACCACACGTCGCGCGTCTGTGGTAAGTGATAAATAACACTATAATCTTGAGCTGGCCCAACGTACGGAGTTTCATTAGAATAAGAGACCAGTTTACACTGGTTTTGTTTCCACTGACATGACGTGCGGCCTACTGTACGTGTTTACGCGACTCGCAGGACAAACTGCATAAACGAAGTTGATAGGTAATAAAAAGGTACCGAGCGCCTGCGTAATATTTCAACAAGGTTACAAAGTCCTAATAAAATCTCAATATGTATAATAAGAGCCTTTGCCTAGTCTTATAATATTTGTTATTTACTGCTGATATGTTCGGTTTCACTTATCGTACATCTAAATAGGTAAATGCCTAAATAAAAGCGCGTATTTCCTACGTGAGAGTTGAAAATTCAACAGTGCAATAATATTTAGGCGTTCATTTAGAAGTAAGCTATGTATCCCACAGCCACCATAACACAACAAATAATAATATTTACACTTTTTTACACTCGTGCCATAGTGTAGAAATGTACAGTATGACCATTTCCTACAAAAATATTATTTATTATTTTCGGTAACGTTTAGGCACAAGCTCGTTTATGCGCAGTACACTACTTACTAAAAACACCGTATCAAATTATGACAAATAAATAAATAAAAACTACATATATTTAGCTAGTTTGGCTATACACACGTTATCCAAGGCATAACTTTATTCAGTGTTTATTGGCAAGAGGAAAAGTATTTAGAAATTGTAAATTACATTTATCAGACTGTTTTTAATCGTTTTTGTAAATTACATTTATCAGACTGTTTTTAATCGTTTTTGAGTAAATAAATATATTATTATTGTAATATATTTATTATTATTACTATAGGGTCTATGACATTTCTCGGGACCTTAGGGTCCCGGACCTTTGGAAGGCGTACGAGGGGCCGAAGCCAACTCGCAGAGGCCCGTTAGACGTTTGAATGAAATTATTATTATTATTATTATATTTATTTTTAATTATTATTCATTAGGTTCAAGTTAATCTATACCTACCTAATCTATCTATAACCTTCAAAAATACATAATAGAAAAATAAAATAAAATAAACTTATATTAATCAATTCAAGTTGATCTACTGCATTGCTCTGTTATGTGACCCAACTTACTACCTACGCGAGGTCGTGAACTCATGAGCGGTGCGCTTGGCGCTCGCGTTTCCCGCGCATCGTAATTTGTTACGTATCGCTACTCGTTGCGGGGGCTGGGGTAAGCGTTGTATGCCTACTGCGCTCGGGCTCGGCCCGCCTAGCCTTAACAACTCTAAAGGTGTTCCCTCACCGGGAGCATTCACTTGTAATGTAAAATTTCAGATTCAATTTTGAGCATTATTGCGAACTGATTTCTGTTTTACGCTCGTGATTTATTATGTACTTTTTGTTGTTTTCGTTTACTCTTGTATTTTATGTATGCTCGTGTCTCTGTGACAAATAAACCTACTTTTCTTTCTTTCTTTCTAACTGTCATGCTCGGCTCGCCTCCCTCACTGATGTAATGTTCGAATCTGAACTGTTACATTACAGGCGAATGCTCACGGTGAGGGAGCACCTTAAAATAAATTTGCTACAATGGTTGTTCCTTCCGTAAACAAAAACCAAATCCTTTGGGAAATAAAGATAACGAAATAATATTTTGCTACAAAAAATAATGATTGGGGTTCAAAATATTTTTTCATCCCTTGTCGTTTGCATAATCAATTAGGCTTAAGATGAATCTACTCCCACGGCCAATCACATCCAACGACGGCCTGTTTTTAATAAAATTATGATCACATTTCCTTGACCAATAATTGGTATAATATCACCTGCCTCATTGCTCTGGCGGGTTACAGGGTTCGATCTTCATGGGAAATTGTTATTCGGTTTTTCATCATCATGTATAATTACTCTGAATATTAAATTTGCCTGGTTGATGTCAGAAGACTGACCCCTGGCTTTCAGTATGAACGTGGATGGCAATAGGTAATGGGAAGTCTAAAGAAACAATGGATGGACTGTGTGAAAGGTACTGACTAGAAAGCAGACTGGCAAGAAAGGTCGTGATTACCGAGGCGACGAGTAAAGGTCATAGCACACATATCAACTCGGAAAGGGATCTTCACCGTATCGCCCGATTCGTGAGCTTGTCCCGAGGCGACCTGTGCTGTGAAATTCCGAACAAATTATTTTCGTACTGAATTCCTAACCTTCTTTAACCAACATTCAGAAACATGTCAGAATGACATGATGACCAACTTTAAAATTACGAAGTGCTCATAAACATGTCTGCCTTCGCGCGAGTATTGTTGTTTGTGTTCTGATTTTTCTGTTTATTTTTCCTTTTTCAGTAAGATTTCGGAATACAACACAACAGAATAATTAACAGTGACTCTAAGTTGGTAAACCATCATGGGTAAGGGTCACAGAAGATTTGAAGTTTGTGGTATCAAGGAGGCCTGGCATACCGTAAATAAGTTGCAATTTTCCAAGTTTCCACCGGATCCAAACCGATGAGTACCGATATTTATTGCTAATGTGATCTTGTGCTCACTTAACACTATTAATTTACAATTAGGAAATTAATAGCATCATTCAAATTCTGTTATACGACTCTCGAGCTTTCAACTAATCATCAAGATTAGGTGAAACTCTTGAAGAAATGATTTAACATTGTGCCTACAGTAGTATTTGTCTAATTTAAATTGTAATCTAATTTAATCTCACTAGGTTGACTGCTAAATATATATGGATCAGAGAGTCTAAGATTATATTATCTACCTTGACACCATTATTTTATTATGTAAATAATGGGATTATGAAATAAATCTAAGTATAATAATCTATTCAATTTAGTTAGACTGATAGTGTAAATTGGGTGTTTTCTTAACTTTAAATCACACTAAATAAATTTACAGTAAAACGTAGTCAGTTATTAACTCATCATTTATAGTTTGTATCTTCCAGCTATCGAGAATGGCTAAAAGCAGTTGGTAATTAAGAACTGATGGTACTTCTACTAATAAAAAAACTGCAAGAGCAGCGAAATGTATGTGCACTTTGGAAAAAAAGGATTTCAACAAAAAGGGAAATCGTCTGAAAAGACATTCAATACCAACATTGAATTTGATGGGCTTACCTTTCACTGACAGACAATTGGCAGAATTTCAGCAACATATATGTATAGTCAAAAGGTAATTATAATAAACACTATAATTGATCTCTATAGCGTGCGGCAGTATGTAAATGCTACGATGGCAACCCAGTGTGGTTACCCGGCCGCCCGTGTGAGAGCGCTCGCGCAAGCTCCAGTAAGTTCGAAAGGTAATTGTGAGTTAGTCAAGTAAGTCATCCATCAGCGAGTGAATGTGCGCAGGCTTTAACTCAAAAGTTCTGTTAGATTTAAACTTATGTGATTCGTGTAATTATAGTGGCATTCTTAAGCAACTGCGTTTCTCTTACACCCGTTCCCCGGCTATATCTCTATTATACATAATAATATACAGTAGAGTCCTCTTATGTCATCCATCAAATTATAAAAAAAAGATGCAACCACTTGTTTAGGTAGTTTGATTAAAATCCATTAAACTTTTCTCAGGTGATAATGTTACAAACGATTAGACAGACAGAGAAAGAAATTCTCAAAATTGATTGAGTTAATTTGTGCTCTATCGCTAATTTAAAATGGAAAAGATCCTTGTGTTTTATATGCAAGGAAATATCTACAAGAATCATCGAAAATTTTGCTTATATTTAATTATCTTTACAGATTTTACACCAAGAGAAAATCAGTTGATGGAACAATTACAAAAAAAACTAAATGCAGCCTGGCATCACATGCAGTTTAAAAAAAGAAAAAAAAAAAATGGTCTGATACTGATGTTGCTTGCTCAATTATATACATGAATAAATACTGAAATCATACAAATCTGTGTTTTATATTACCGATTTTTTAAAAATAAATTAGTTTTGGAGCATCATTATTATCTGCATAGAATGCATTCCGTCGATATCGATCAGTTTATTGGTATCTATACGTTGCGCATCCCTATTCCTTCAAGGTCATGATTGTCAGTTGTCAGTGCTACAATTTTCATGTTGGTAGTTATGTTTTTTTATGTGGTTGGCTAAAGATGGTTAGGAATTCTCAAAAACTAAATAAGTTCCGCCTCTTAAGCGCCGCCGTGCATGAAATCGACAGATTTTAATCAATTTTGTTCATTAGTTGTGATAAAGGGAAACAGAATTTAAACAAAATAATTTGTGATTTGAAAAGTCGAATTCTTTGTCTTGTACAACGCGGAAAGGGATTTTTCAAATATATAAAGGATTCGTGGAAAATCACTAAAATTCGCAACAAGTTTTCCAAACATTGACGCGGGACTGTCGTTTGATCGTTTCGTTAAAAGAAACTATTTTTGATTTTGAAAATTGAAAAATACCATCAACATCATTATATGGTCTTCTTGTACATAGGGGAACTACATTTTTCAACTTCCATACAAAATATAGTAGAAAAAAAAATGTCGCAATAATCATTATATTTTTTTCAAACCCTATTGTAATGTATTCTTTCCTATTATTTAGCAAACCAATCAAGCAATTTAAAAATCACACATTAGTCTTCAGTTATCCTTTAAATACAATCAAAATGTTATTTTATGATTACACTATATCTTCATTAAGTAAATCAAATGCGAAATAAACCATATTTTCGAGAGCGCAAAAGTGATGCAACTATTAACAGGTGCTGTGACTGACACGAATGGTTTAGCACCACCAAAACTGTACTTTTATACTTACACAGACTTAATGTTTTAATTATTTCAAGCTTTCTTACAAATAGATAATTTATTGAAGAAAAAGGCATTATTTTCGTGCACAGAGCCTTAAAGTTACATGGTCTGTAGAGGCGAGGCGATTACGTTACGATTCCGATTAGTGTTCGTTGCAGTAAGGAGTTTCATACAAAGAATACTGAATAGCTCGAGCTGATACGGTGATGATCCCTTTCCGAGTTGATATGGTGCTATGACCTTAATAGAGAAGTATGGGAGATGAAGACAAGTTGCACAAGTTAGACAAGTTAAGGAGAAAACATTGAAGACGATGTTTTAGATGGACATTGGTTTCACCCTTTTAGTTAAAACAATAAGATAGCTTGTTGATGACCTAACTAGGCTGGCCCTTGATATCCACCCATCCCTGTGCTAAATTGCGTAGAACAATAAAATACTATTCAATCAATATGAATGAAGGTAATGTTATCACATTATATGAAAATTATAAAATGAGCGATATTGTATATATAGCAAAAGATATTCAGTTATTTCAAGGCTAATAATTTACGTAAAAGAAGGACGCTTTTGATGCGAGAACTATCTTTGAAGAATCTACGTTATTATATATGGAACTAGCTGCGTCCCGCGATTTCACCTGGATAAGTCTCAATCCTGTGGGAATATCGAGATAAAAAGTATTCTTTGTCCTAACCCAGGTCATGGTCTACTCATGTACCAAATTTCATATAAATATGTTCAGTCGTTTTGGTGTGAAAGCGTAACAAACAAACAAACTCACTTTCGCATTTATCATTTTAGGATAAAGTGGAGGTCTAGGTAGCAAAGAAGAAGCGTTGAGCCTGATTTATACGGTGCAATTAAATTGCCTGGCATAAGTTTAAGTAACAATAAAAGCTGCACCGTCTAAACACTGTTTAGACGATGCCAGTCATTTGTTACTTCAATTTATTTGTAAGCCACTGGCAAGAAATTTGTTTACTGAAAATCGACTGGATAAGGGCTAGAGAATGATAAAGGCACCTCAGATCAAATTAAAAAAAAAGCAGTAGCACTCCGGGAGTGCTGACAGAAGTGAAAACTTGAAAAAAAATCGGTACCGCGGTAATCAACGCGTTCATGTCTTTTACTCCACGCACCGCGGTAATCAACCCGTTGATATCTTTTTAACGGTCAAAAAGTTGTGTCATCACGGTGTCGTGAAATCAATGGTTTAGTCCCATCTCAGAAATGCCCAACGTACCTAAAGAAGTTTTCACTTCAAAAACCAAGACATAGCGCTGTCAACAGTGACGTGAAGCCGGTTTTGTAACCATGTGTGCACTGGGTAAGGTGTAGTTTGATTGTAAATCGTTGTTGTGAGCGTGTATGCAAAGAGCGGAGCGGAGTTTTGCCATGCTTCGCTGTATTGTTCGCACCGCTGTCTTAGTTTTTCATTTGATCTGAGAATGACACCTATACTTTTTTCTTAGAAGAATACAGGTATGATGTTATTTTATAGTCAATCCATCATTATCACTAACTCGTCCTTAAGTTCCACGATACGACAGGGTCAAATTAAAAGATACTCAGTATAACCTTGAAAACACCCGCCAAGTGCGTGTCGGACCACGCACAATGAAGATTTCCGTAGTTGGGATGGATTTATCCCAAGAACAAACATAATATTGTAGTTCAACAACATCAACACAACAACAACAACAAACATGTTCTCCCATACATTCCGTATGGGAGAACATGTTTTGTAAATGCAAATGTATGTTGGTCGATTATTACTCGTTATCTTATAGAGCCTACTTAGCTGTGATAGTTTTCCTTTTAATTTCGTTATATATACTATTGCCGTGAATTTTTTCACATAATAAAAACCAAACACTTAGTTGGCAACACATGACACTAACAAAAATGAGCACTTAAAGCTTAATATTGCGCAAACGGAATCCTCAATCCGAAAATGGTGTTGACACACTCACAATATTTTTACAAGACCTTTCCAAAAACACCCCACACTATGGGATAGACGAGAAAAAAAAACGTTATTTTATTTTACCACTTTGTCGGCGTGATTAATAGACAGATAGACGGACATGGGAAACTATAAGGGTTCCTTGTTGACTACGGAACCCTAAAAAGGCGGAGATCCAGAGAAACTGAAAACCATAACATATATACCGACACAAACACGGATATTTGTAGCTCCCGCAATCAGTTCGGTTAGCCAATGAAAACCATTCGCGACCAGTCGAAATTATATCAGCATTTAGCGATTCATACCGAAATCAATTTAGTATCTACGCGTTTAATGGTGACGTATTATGATAACTAAAGTTATTCTAGCTATTTTCGAGACAACTACGGTTGATTCACATAATTATGTTCTGAACGCATATTGGTCGACTCTACTACTGTTTTAACACATAACATAACATCACGCTTTGTTTCCCCGAAGGTTTGGGCAGAGATGTCCCTGAAGCAGGTTCACCCACATTTCGCCAGTTATGTTTTAAGTCCCATGTAATAGGGGGCGAGCCTATTGCCATCAACCGGGCACAAATCCAGACTCCAGGCTGCTACTGAGAAATTTTAGATAGAAAAACCCAATAACACTTTGCCCGACCTGGGAATCGAACCCAGGACCTCATGCTCAGCAGTAGCGCATGCGACCGCTAGACCTACGAGGCTGTCAATTCAACACCAACACCATTCAACTACTGTTTTACTTATATAATTTTGATTAAACTAAAATTAATCCCACTAACGAACGATTATTCTAAAGATTTTTAAAATATATTAGATATTTCAACTACGTATGAAATACATAATGGACGACTCGCCTACAGTTTATTAATACTGTGCACTGGATTGATTTCTAAAGTGGTGGGTAGTTACTATGTCAATGTCTTCTGTATTGTCTATAGTAGTTAATTGATTCAGACGTGACCTTGCGGAAATCCATTACAAAATACAATAGAAGTGGATATATTTAGTAACCTGTTCTGCTTAGCTATTTCTCAAGAGTCTTAAAAAAATAAAACTCTGAGAGAAATCGACACGTGTTTCACCTCTCAACGAGGCATCCTCAGGATGACGAGCGCAGAGTCTGTGCTCAGCGCTTGGTGTGGCAACACGCCGTGTTTGAGTTCGCGACAAGTCAATCGTCATCCTGACGATGCCTCGTTGAGAGCTGACTAAAATAATTACAAATATTGACCACAGATAAATCAACAGTAGTGAATCGTCCGTTAGTTTAATCAACCTTAGGTGAATTAATTGTAGTTGAGTAAACCGTAGATGAATTTTCCTTTGTGGATTTCGTTCATTAGTTATTACAAAAATCAGTGAAACGATTTTTAGGTATTTTAAACGGTAGGTCTTTTGAACGTAGTTATCTTGAAAATAGTTAGAATAAACTTAGGTGTTATAATATTAACCCGTTTAACGTCTGTAAGTTCAACTTTGTTCGGAATATTTAGTAGTACAGACTAACTGTATAATTGCATACTTAATTATGTTCCTCTGTTGAATTTAGACTACTCATTAATTGCGGCGATGTATGTTAGTTGTAAATTTTATTTGTATAATTTCCATCTTGTATTCTCTTTATATTATATTCATGTAATTTGTTATCATTAAATAGGCTTGTTTCATAAAAAAAAATTTTTAGTCCGGAAGGTAGATTAATAAAAAATATAGAACACGTATTTTTTATATTTTAACGTAATCAAAAGATTACGGCGATACATTGAGTTAAAATGTGGCATGACGTCACTGCTTGCTAGATTTTATACTGATTTGTGACGTTGCGAGCCCCCACTCCCCAACTTTAATGCGTGTTTTCTAAGTTATTTTTTATTAATATGATTAAGCAAAAAATACGTGTCTAATATTTTTTTATTATCTGAAAGACGGACTAAATAGAATTTCTTTTTTTTACCTAGGCAACTACCGTATTGTGCTTTTGAGTGTTGTGCTACTTATTTTGTATGCACTAAATAAATGGTTTATCTACATAATGTGAATCAAGATTGGAAAAAAGATTGTTAGAATAGGCAGAAAGAAAGAAAAAAATTGAGATAAAAACACGTGCTTAAAAAAAGATAAATTCGTTCGAATACCTACTTAGTAAAACTAAACAAATAATCGTCGTTGTAGTTCGAGAAGTCACTAAGTGACTTTTTAGTCAAAATGAGTTAATTATATCAAACTGTTTTTAAACCCATTATCTACCTTATGAAAAGGTAAAAAAGCTAATTTTTGTTTGAATTTTAGATGATAAGAGAATGTCACAAGTACATAACTACTTGTTAAGGCAAAAAAAAACAGTCTACGAAAATTTAACGAACGGTACTTGAGTAATTTATGACAATGTTTTTTCTAACGTTTTCTCAATTACTGGGGCTACACTGCTCATTAATGTTACTTAGTTACTTTTCGCATACGATATATTAATTTCATTTCATGTAAAGCTTTCGTCTGCAAGAAATAACTAAGAGACATTATCAGTGGTTCTCGTCGTAAATTATATTTTTTGTGTATGCTAAAATTAACTAACTTACTTTTTATTACATTTCTCAGTTACGGTAAAAATATTTACATAATTTACTGAATATTAGAGTGCAAGGTAAAAATATCAATATTTTGTTCATAAAAAGCATTTTTGTAACTATAAACGTAAAAAAGACTTTTTTTTAAACTTTTTATCTCGAAACTAGCCTTTTGCAATTAATGATTTCTCGCACTACAACGACGATACAGGTAATAGAAGCATGGAAAAGAAGTAGTCTGTAGGTGTCCGTCGTGACATAAAGATTTTTTTGAATTCGACATGTTGTTCCAGAGATTATCGTGTTCAAACAAACGTGGTGTCGGACCACGCACAATGAAGAGTTCCGCAGTTGGGATGAATTTATCCCAAAAACAAACTTAACATTGTAGTTCAAAAACATGATCTCCCATACATCGATATATTACGTCTTTTTTTTAGGGCGTAGGGCGTCTCGTAGTTTACCTAGATCATGACTACTTAACCGGGCTTTCCTGTGGGTGCCTTAAGCTACTACACTTATAACCTCCAGCCAGGGGTTATTCAACTATGTTAATTAAAACTAGGTGAACGCTCGCTAAGGGCACCCCCTGTGGAGTACGAACCTTCGCTTAGGGCGTCAAACAGAGGGTGTACATCAAGGTTTGCACTGGCTGGAATATATTATGCCACGATCAATTCTCGGTACGGAACCCTAACAAGAAACTCTTCAGCTTTATTATTATTATATCTATATACTATTAGTATTTATTATTAGTATTACTTCTAAACGCGAAGACTTTTAATTGGCTTTCTTTCGACTATTGTTTCCTTTTTTGCTGTTTTTTGTTTAGTTTTAAATCTTCCTTGCTGCAATAAATAAATAAATAATAAATATCCTGGTCAACTCTCTGAAAAGTAAACAAGATTTCGAAAACCGTAATCACAGTCTTTAAATTACTAGACACCTAACTAGCCATATTGTTGAAATTGACATAAAATTAGAATAAAAATAAAATTCAAAAAACTTTCAGTTTGTTCAGGAGCGTTGTTTAGGGAGTCGTCAATGGTAGGCTCAAGATGCAGTTATTTGTCATCATAGATCATCATCAGGGGTATTACTCAAAGCGTACCAACTTCGAAACAAACCAAATGAAGCGCACCAAAAGTATTCCTCGATACGCACCATTCAAGTGCGCTAACAAAATCAAATTAAACATATTATATAATTGTATTCCTCGAAACGCACTAACGATGAAACATAGAGAAGAGCATGAAGGATTCGTAATAAACGATATCGATAGACGTTTTAAAATTCAACTGTCCTAATTGTTTATTTATTAAAACTATCAGGAATGCAGAAATGAGCTGAAACTAGGTGCTCAATAATGGTAAAAATTCAGGTTTTGAAATTGAATCATTTGTTATTTTGAAAAGTACCAATACCACCCATCATCATTCTCCTTCCCTTATCCCAGTTTATTTGTGGTCGACGCAACATGTCACTTTTTTCCATACTTCACTATCAGTCGTCATCTCGGTAGTCACCCCCTTTCTATCCATATCATCTTTCACACAGTCCATCCATCGTTTCTTTGATCTTTCCCTACTCTTATAGCCATCGAAATTTATATTCAAACTTTCCTCACGACATTTTCCTTATTCCTCCGCATCACAATACATGACAACCGGTTTTCGCACAACTTATCAGTCACCGGTGCCACATTCAGACTCTCATTTCTTATTCTATCATATATTATATTTAAAATCTCAGATATTTAAACCAATGTTTTAATCAATAAAATGCAGGAAAAGAAGTTGAGGCTCCTATAAATTAATTCAAATTCAAAATATATATTTTCACATAAACCTACATGGGCACTTATGAAACGGCAGAAGCTAGGTGCACGGTTCCAATTGATCGTTTCTAAGCAGAACAGCCAGCAAGAAAATCCACGGAAACTCTTTTAAAGTAATTTGCTGTTACAATGTTTTCAAATTACACTGTTAATAGGTATGGGAGGACAGTGTAGGCGTGTCAAGTTCTTTAGTTAACCTATACTTATATATAATTTACGATACCAAGTCGCTTTTTGTGTTTGTCTGTGTGACCGCGTTGTTCTTCTAAATTACGCAACGAATATTGATGCGGTTTTCACCATCAATAGAAAATATATTCCAGAAGGTTTTAGACTGCCTCGTTGGTCTAGTGGTCGCAAAGCGGTACCGCTGAGTATGAGGTCCTGGGTTCGATTCCTGGATCGGGCAAGGTGTTATTGGGTTTTTCCATCTGGAATTTGTCAGTAGTAGCCGGGAATCTGGATTTGTGCCCGGTTGATGGCAATAGGCTCGCCCCCTATTACATGGGACTTAAACATAACTGGCGAAATGTGGGTGTACTATAAGTACACTTCTGCCTAACCCTTCGGGGAATACAGGCGTGATGTTATGTTATGTAAGGTTTTGTATTCAAGTAATACATCCTATACTATTTAACGAGCAATATTTGTATAAATATAAAATATGCGATGCGAAAAATCGATCTAGATAGGTCTCATATCTGAGAAAACTTCGTTTTCTCTTTTTTCGCAGCCTCGGGAATGTGATCCAACGTTGGTATACCTGGACGATATATTTATCTATTTTCACCCGAGCAGGGCTCTTTCGACAAGGTACTTGATATGTTAAACTCAATGTTTTGTGAAGTCATAAAGACCCTACGAAGCATGGCGGCATCGCTAGTAACCGATAAATTACCCTTACCCCTTATATTTGTATCAAAACAAACCACAGGTTGTAATCAACAGGCTTGTAATAACTTCGCCGTGAGAATACGCAAGCCTATTGCGTAAACCTATAAATAGTCGTTAATGTTACGAATAGCGTATTTATTCCCCAAAGTTATGGTCCAAGATAAAGCACGACCAGTTTTAGTATAAATCAATACCTTAGAACTTTGTTGTTACAGTATGAAGATGTGTCATAGAGCGCTAGATAAAAATTGCCGCAGAAAAGCGCGACGCGACTCTGGTGGAACAATTTTCGTGAAATTTTCATAGAAATTGTTCCACTAGAGTCGCGTCGCGCCGTCGAGTTCTGACGTCGTAAAACTCGGTCCCAAAAGTTTAAAATACAGCAGTTGTAGAGAATAAAGTCTTAAAACTAAAATAATATTCTGTGCAAAACGAGTATTTTTGATTTTTTTATCGTTCGATTTTACGTAAAGTTTACTCCGCGCGTTCGCGCTAGGCCCACTGTTTAGTTTACACACCACCACATAATGTCCTGCTGCTTGAATGCTAGAATCTACAGTGGTGTCCAACCAGGAAAAAGAGGAAAAAGTCCAAGAGATGTTCCGGAAGATGATCACCAGGGAAGTTCCCGGCATGATTTGGCACGATTCGTAACAGCCGGGCTGTAAAATATACATACATTCAATTTTGCTGCCTGGCCTGTGTGTAACCTCCTCAGAATTCTTACGTATAGTCATTCCCGCTGCAAAGAATTACTATATCCCGATTATTATAACTGCGCCTGTCAATGTCAAAATATTACAGTGTTTTACGTTTAAATAATAACAATAAAAACTTATCGAATAATATGGCAGAACTGTGCAGACGACACGAGTTGTGTATAGACCGTACTATATAGGCATTGGGGCACTGAAGAGGTAACCGGGCGGTTGAATTCAAACAACCTACGACTTTGACAGCTCCAAGCGCATAGTTATTAAATCAACTTATACTATTCTATGCCTGTCGCGCTCTATGACTATATTCATACTCTAAGCCTCACACTGAGCATAAGTCAGTAATTACAAGGCTATTAATTGATAGACTTGTTTTCTATTTTTACCCCCCAAGTTAAGACGAGAACTCGTAAATATAAAGGCTGTTTTGATTGCGAGCATGAAGGGACCTTTTGAAATGGATACAGGGTGAGCAGAAACTGAAACACAGGCAATTAGAAGATGTTTACTTAGAGTTTGTTTTCCCCTAGTTTGATGGATTAATGCACAGAGTTTAATGTACCTAGCTAGGTTAATAGCGAAATGTAACGTGGTCGTACTATTGGCACAACTTTGCCTAACCCTTCGGGATTACAAATTCTTAAGTAAATAGTAAGTAAGTAAGACGTACCTAAGTAGTATTAAAATATTTGAACCTATTGTTAACGTTTTGGGTTAAACTTTTCAGAACTAAACAAATTTCATTAATAAGTTATGAATCGGAATTGCGGGAATTGCTAACGGAGTATACTACGGATATACTCCGGTAATTAGTGATGTGCAATAATTTAATATCGTCCCAAAATATTTAGAATTGACCGGTTGATCAATAGGATCATGAAAAAATTCCGGAGCAGCTTTCTGCCTAGTTTACCACGTGCTTATTAAGCACAGCCGAATAAGCGTTTTACACAAAACTAGCACAGGTCTGTGAGACAACAGAAGTACGTAATACCTCTAATTGTGTACGCTCGTGCAAGCAAGCACACACGACCGTTCCTGCATAGCTCTAGACTACTAGAGCATTTTGATGAACGCCTTTTATTTGACAGTATAATACCCGGTTCATATTATTCCAGTGGCATAATCAGCGCTGAAATACCTACCACTGGAATAATGTAAACCGGCACTGGACTGAAAAGAAAGAATGAGAAAATAAAGAAAACTTGTTTATTCTGCACAAACAAAACGCACATTTTAAAAAAAACTAGACATAAAATACACACAATACAAAAGTAGCCAAAAGCCTCGTATCCAATAAAATAAAATAAAGTTTGTCAATGTTGTTTGTTGTTGTTGCTCAATATTTGTTTGTTGACTGCACTGGAATGTACCCATTGGAATGTAACGATCCAGTCCAGTGACTGGATTGTTCACTGGAATGGGGACAGTCTCCTTTTTCATTCCAGCTCGCCCATTCCAGTGCCACTAAAATAGTGTAGACGGCCAATCTAGTCTAGCACTGGACTGGATTGACTTCCTGGAGTAAACGTTGAACAGTGAACACGCATTGTTGGTTGTCAGACTGACTGAATGACTGGAATAATGTAGACGATATAATTCAGTCTAGCACTGACTCGCTGGATTACTGGACTGAAATAATTTGAACCGGGCATTATGAAACATTTCTTATTTGAGTTCCAGCAGTTTCAATTCTCGGAATTAAACAAATGAGCGCAAACTTTCTTATTTATTTTTTTATCTACAATAGGAATACCTGCAAACAAAATTAATTAATGAACTGTTGCAAAATAAATGTTGTTCTTTTATTCTTTCAAACAGGCTTTGTTCTCAAGTACACCTACAGGTAGGTTTTAGTAGTTGGGTACGTACAGGTTCGTTTCGTTTCTTCCATAATTCTAAATTTGCAGATTTTTAAACAAATATATTATGTTAACCAAGGAGCACCTTCAAACGCGCTTAGTAGCAACTAAGCGCGTTTGAACTGGCTGTATAACCTCATTCAGCCAACGTGAGGTATTTTCTGATTGCCTTTGATCAACCAACTCTAAGTTAGTTCTAAATAATCTGTTTTTGTATGAATAACCTAAAGGAAAAGCTCTGGCCATACTGAGGCGGATTCCACGCAGAATGCTGGACTCCACATCGCGCGTCTTTTGTTTTAGTTAAGAAGTGACGCGACTTCTAAAAACTTTTCTTTTTACGCTTCTAATGATGTGTACTTTTTTAAATAATTGAGCCTCTTCTCAAATTTCTGGCCTTTTCTCACAGTCGGTCGCAGTAACTAAGCTAGGGCATCCCGACAATTTTTTATTTATTTATTTAAAAGCCTGTAATTTTTAAGAAGTGTAAGACCTGTAATGGTAGTTCCATTACAGGTCTTAACCTAAAGGCTCGTACAGACCAGCGCGATATCGCGGGCGCGATAGGCAGCGCGACCCGTGTCGCGATATCACACACACCAAAAGAAAGAAAAAAATATAGATCAATTAAAATAAAATAAAATAAAATTATAGACTTATAACATAATGTAAACAACAGTACTTTCAACCTTTTTTACTCATAGATTACGGAAAAACCTATAAGAAGTCTATGAGTTTAAAATAACATGTTATTTTAAGACCATGGACTTCTTATAGGTGAATGGTCAATTTTCATCGAATTTCTTAAATATCTTTAAAACTGTTTATTTTAAAATTATGTAAAAAATATGTTTAAGATCCTCGCAACAAGCTTTTTCATTTGGTTTGTCACGCTGTACTGTTAGCAAAACTTTTTTTTTAATTTTCTTGTTTGCCACCAAAAGTGACCCCTATATTCAAAATCCATTTATTTACGTTACAATTTCGTGTTTGGGTCACAGGAATACATATGTGCACCAAATTTCAACTTAATCGGTCCATTAGATTCGGAGCAAATTGGCTGTGACAGACAGACAGACACACGAGTGATCCTATAAGGGTTCTGTTTTTTCCTTTTGAGGTACCGAACCCTAAAAATGTTGAAGACTCGCAATCCAGTGTAACAATTGGGGTTTATTAGGGTCCTTTGAAAACTTTAACAAAGCCGCCATTAGCCTGTAGGCTAACAAAAACATGAGTTCCTGTTTGACTTGGAAAGGCTTGGAATAATATTGTTTGAATAATGGGATTATGAAAATAAATCACAAATGTTTTATTTGGTTTAGTGTCTAGTCGTGTGTATTTTATGTTTCTACCTAGAGATTATTTATCTATTAGCAACGAACACGATTCGATTATACAGGGTGGCAGGGACATCGACGGAAAACTGTTACAATGGATTCAGCACATGATTCTGAACCAACTTTTTTTTGGGTGGAAAATTATCAAATAACTTCTCCCGCTCTGGGTGGAGCGGGAGAGCGTGTCAGACTCTTACGGACTAAAACCTACCGGTGTTCTCTCAGTTGCTTTGCTGGGGCCACGATATCCCTTTTCGGACTTCCTCGCAACCCCCGCAGGCTACGGCCCTAGCGGACTCCGTCAGTTCTGCTGACATATCTTTGAGGCGCGCTTGGAACACAACGCACCGTCGACCCGGGCCTGGACGTCCTTATCGGACGGCGAGCTACTCATTGCTCACCGTCCGGAAGCGCGCGCCTACGGTGGCCGGAAATCGGCCTGCGATTCCCGACGCCCAGGGCGTCTTTTGCGGCGGTTAGGGGCATGAGGGCTTGAAATTTGCATGTCCCTCACACGTTCCGCCTCCTCCTTCGCGAGTATTACTGCTTCGCAGAAAGAGGTGATGGCCTCCCATGCCCTGTCTCTCCGTACCATGGCCTGAGAAGATCACCGCCGCCGATAGACTTCACGAGGTCACGGCGATGCTCCGGCCAAACCAGGCAGACCTCCACCGTATGCTCTATCGTGGCCTTCGGGCGATCTAATCTTGGTGACACCCGGGCGTTTCCTCCCGCTTTATCCGAAACGGGAACCTCCCGAAGAAACTGTGTCCGGTGAGGACCTGCGTCAGGCGGAAGGTGAGGACGCCGTGGCGCCTCTCTAGCCACTCCTCAAAGAGAGGACTTATCGCCGCAATTGTGGCGTTGAATTTTTTCGTCGGTTATTAAAAAAAAATCTGCTGTTTCATAGAAAAGTGCAATACCTACGTGGTTAAAATGAATGTTTTTTTTTTAATAACTGACGAAAATTTTTAATCTGAAAATTGCGAATGCGAACGCTCTTAAAAGTTACAGGAAATGTCTCTCTGCTCAATAACGTAAATAACGCAATGAATGTTGTTGAACTGTCAAAATGAAACAGATTAGTCTTAATCATCTACGAAAATGTGTTACGCAATTAGATAACTGGACACAGGCCTCTCCTAGGCTGTGCCACAACACACTGTCCTCCGCCTTCGCCATTCAGTCTGCCCCAGCCAATTTTTAAGGTCGTCAGTCCATCTAGCTGGGGGGCGTCACACATTACGGTTGTCGATACGCAGTCTCCACTCCATGACTTGTGTACTCCACCAGTCATCGGTCCTTCGACAAACATGGCCAGCCACTGCTACTTCAGCCTGCTTACTCTGCAAGCTATGTAGGTAACTCCGGTTCTTATCCGGATAATTTAATTTCTGATTTTATTCTTCAAAGAAACTCCGAGCATAGTCCGCTCGACAGCGCGCTGAGTGACCTTAAAGTGATTACAAAAATATGGTGAGTATTACTTACCAAATTTTTGTAGAAAGGAAAACCATTCGAAAATCAAAAATAACTTGTGTATCTATAAATAGGTGCTTAAAATAAAAGCAATAATATTTTGCGTGAATTTTGCACAACTTTATCAAGCAAACTGAAGTAATCCTATTATTTTATGATGTTTCAGCAAATCTATTCTTAACTAAATATTTACAAGGGAATTCAGCACTTTGAAATTACTTTGGAAACCGTTTGCTATCGTTATTTTCGTGTAAATACCCCTTGTGCGGCCGCTGAGCAATCTTGATCCTAGGACAAGAAAAGTATTATTGTGCTTGTTCATCGCAAATTTCTAAGAAGCAGCTTTGATACTGGATTTGTGACCGTGCCGTTAGTAGAAAATAAGCTAGGCTTCCATAACAGGCGAGTGTCTACACAAACATTTACGCAGAGGTGTCTAGAACCTTCGGAGAATACAAAAGTGATATTATGTTTACGTCTCTCTAACATCTTTTAACAGCTGCTTTTTATAGCGTTTGGGTCGTAAGAATTCTGACTCGGCTGACCCGTCAGTCACTTAAACAGATATCAGAGGGTTCACTTTTTTTTGCCTTTCATCGGCATCTTTCAGTCGAAGTGTAACGTTTGAATAAAAAATAAATTCATTAAACTGTATGGAACAGCAGATTTTTTTTTTTTACGATTTCAGGTTTGGTCCCATAGTAAAAGTTGTTCATAAAGGCTCCTGCAGACTAGCGCGATATCGCTAGCGCTACAAAGGTCGCGCTGCCTGTAGCGCCCGCGATATCGCGCCAGTTTACACGAGCCTTAAGTTACGAGTGTTTAAGCTTACGCACTGGTACAAAAATATCCTGTATAAGGCCGTCAGTAACAGTCACAATACCCCCCGTACTAGTTGAAACTGTATTACAGCATACATATACAGAAATATAAACTAAGTCATATAATAATAATGTAGTAAGTATACTAGAACTGGAACAAGAAGTATACTAGTAGTACTTACTTCTACCAGAAAAAAACAACACAAACCTCATTAATACGCCGCAGTGGCATGTAGGCGTATCCAATGTCCCAGTACGGGGCTGTCGCACCTATCAACTTCAAAAGCATTCTTATATTATTTCGATAAAATCTTTATCCTCCGCCACGTAAACACAGTATGTAATTGAATACAAAACACTCTGACGGGTCTTGTAAAACAGAGATCAATAAGTAATTCCAGTCATTGTGCAGTAAATTGAAGAAAATGTAAATTGCTTCGTTGTGTCCGTGCCCAGGGTGCTGATACGTTCCGTGATAAGAATGTTGTCAGTGTTGTCACCCTCGTCAACACCACTACCATGGGATGCAGTGTGAAGAAAGATTATTTAAGGATGCGTACAAAGATTTTAAAAAATATATATCTCACTGGCATGTGTCAGATCAAGTCAAGTCTTGGGGGCCAGACTTAGGGATTAAATTTGAATATTGAAGACAATTTAATTATTGCTTTAAAATTAAAAACGTGTTTATTGATAAACAACTGGCGTTATTACATCGTTTACCTACAGTTAAAACTAGACCTGTGAGGTCTAGAAAGAAAGAAAGAATCTTTCTTTTCCACCAAAAAATATAACAAAAAACAAGATTATGTGAATTTGCAAAGTGGAAAATATAAACAAATGAATCAGAAAACGTAAAAGAGTACGTACTTACTTGTGGAAGCCATTTTGTAGTGTAATTTACAAATTGAGTTCTTTGATTTGATTATTTAAATAATTGAACCGAAATTCTAATTTTGAATCTCTTAGAAAACATATATAAGGAGATTCAAAATTAGAATTTCGATTACACAGACAAATAAATACCGCTTGAAATCAAAATTGCGTTTTTAATATGTATTGTACAATTCTACAAGTAAATAATTAAACCTAAGAAAGCCATAGATGCAGAATTAATACAGTGATAATACATAATTTTATTTATTGAAATTATTTAGTGCGTGAAATCTCTTGAAGCATGCGACATAGTTCGAGAACAAGTGATAAGGGACGTATTAACGGGTCTCGTGGGCACATTTATTGACAACAATCTGTACTTGCCAGGCATTTACCCGACATTTATTAAATGCAGTGCAATATTAAATGATCTATTATTAAATATTTGGTGTCGTTAGACTGTATTGCTGCTGCTTTTAAATTATTAATCTAAATGTGGTGGATAAAAATATAAGTTTTTGTAATTTTCTTACCTGGCTTAATTCTTCTCATTTTTGCAAAACCTAGCCGTAATCATCGCACGGCCAAGCCAAGTGGACACTTCATTTATAAAAATCCATCGAGTCGTTACGATACTTACTTACAAATAGATAGATACGCGTGAAAAACATAATCCAGTCTTTGTTTTTTTGCGTAGTTGAGTAAAGAGACTGGCAATCACGGCTAAGCACAAGAAAGTTTTTCTAGAAGAATCAAAAATTACGCAATGCTGTTGGGTTTTTCCGACAGTAATTCTCTCGGAGTCTAGATTTGTGTTCGGATTTTGCTATTTTGAGCTTTTAGTAACGGTTATTTATTTTTTATAAATAGTTTCGTAGAAGTTTCGCCTACTACATTTAAAAAAGAAATACCTATATTATTTAAGCCTCTAATATAGTAGCAGGGTTGGCATAAAACAAACAAGTTGTTTTAAAACACGTATTTTAAACAGCAGTTTTTAAAACAGTTTAAAATAAAACAATGTTTTTAATTAAGTGTTTAAAATCACAGTATAAATAAGTTTAAAATAATGTTTTCAACATTAAGAAAAAGAAAAACATGTTTTTAAATCGCGAATAAATGGAAATAAATGAAATGTTATCAATATTTAGAACTTGAAATAGCTCGAAAAGAATGGTCAAAATGAAGTAATTCCCCGCAACTATTTTGGGGATTCCCCTTATTTAAATCCATCCTACTTAGGTATTTCGTCACTTGTCGAAAAGAGGTAATTTCCCACAATCATTTTGGGGACTTCCCCATATTTAAATATGCTTTTAAGTAAGGTAATCTAAGAACGAAATAGGAATTCGCAATTCTGAATTTACAGAATGTACTGGGTGGTTCAGTATCTCTGTTACATACCTACTTAGATTGATTACAAAAAAAAGTATGTTCATAGATTAGATAGTTTATTAGTTAGTACTAACTAACATTGTTGTGATAATTATGTTATTTTGACCGTTTTTTTTATAAATGTTCCCTCAAGTAAATTTTAAAATTGTCTAGAAATGATTTACATTAGGCCTGATAGATTTGTGTTGATAATAAATTTGATAAATCGCTCAATGATAAAAAAGAACTCTTTTTGAAAACAATTTGACTTGTTTGTTTTACAAAGTTTAAAAAAAAACTGTTTTTTTTTTTCCAGCCCTTTATAGCAGGCCACGATATTATTTAGTAGGGTTGGCAACCCTAATTACATGGAACTTATGGCGTAATTTGGGTAGGTTAAGTTAGGTTATGTACAATATGTAAAAAAAAAACCCTGTCCGATCCGAAAGGGGCACATAGCCTACTGTAATAAAATTACCAAAAAAATAAAAATAAAATCTTATGATTATTAAAAATAAAAAAGTTATTGCTCATTTATTTTTTGTACCAATATTACCCCAAATCAACTAAAAACTAGCAATTTTTTTGCAAGGTTGATCACAACTTATGACTTGTAAACACCCGCTAAACAACAGCTGCCCGCGCCCCATGTAATAACCCGGTAAAATACACCATTGAAAAAAAAATGGGGCGATTTTTGTTTTCTTTTCCTGAAATTTCCACAAAAATATACTCTCAGTACGACACTTAACAACATCCTCACGGATCGGACTGGGTTTTTGAAGTGAAAACTTCTCTAGGCGCGTTGGGCATTTTTGAGATGGGACTAAACCATTGATTTCGTGACACTGTGATGACATTAACTTTTGACGATTAAATGACATCAACGCGTTGATTACTGTGATGCGTGGAGTAAAAGACATCAACGCGTTGATTACTGTGATGCATGGAGTAAAAGACATCAACGCGTTGATTACCGCGGTACCGATTTTTTTTCAAGTTTTCACTTGTGTCAGCACTCCCGGAGTGCCACTGTTTTTTTTATACATGTTTTATATTTGTTATTGATTCAGGCGTGACCTTGCGGAAATCCATTATAAAATACAATAGACGTAGATATATTTAGTAACCTGTTCCGCTTAGCTATTTCTAAACAGCCATAAAACCCACCAAGCGCTGAACGCAGACATGATGATGTCTGCGTTCAGCGCTTGGTGTGGCAACACGCCGTGTTCGAGTTCGTGACAAGTCAATCGTCATCCTGAGGATGCCTCGTTGAGAGGTGAAACATGTGTCGATTTCTTTCAGGGTCTTTTATGCCTCTTTAGACATAGCTAAGCGGAACAGGTTACTAAATATATCCACGTCTTCTGTATGTTTTATACTATTATAAATACACCTCTGCCTAACTTTTCGGGGAAATCAGGCGTTATGTTATCTATACTAATATACTAATATTATAAAGAGGTGAAGGTGAGTTTGTATGTAATGGGAAGCATATATATATATATATAAGGATAAATTTTAATAAAAATTGTTAGTGAATTCGATAAAATAACTCCAAGCTTTTAGAAATAATAAACAGAATTCAAATCGAGTCAATAACATCGGAGATATGGCAAAAAATGTAAAGGAAGGTCACACACTGTACCTACTCAAAAAATTGAATAACTTGAGAAATATTAAACAAAGACTCCCCTTTTGAAGACTCCCCTTTTATATTCAGAAAAATATGGGTGGGCCCATGGGCGACATTGTATATTATACACTATAATGGACATGACAAAAGAGCAAGGAACTATAGGTATATGACAAAAAGCCAAAGTAAGTTAACATATGTAAGTAATTTTGTTTACGACAAATTTTTATGATAGGTACCTACTCATAAAGATATGCGCCATAAAGTATGTAAGTAAAAATACGCAATTCCAAGATCTACTAAAAAACTAAGATAATTGTGCAAAGTTTTATACCTTCTTTATCCTTTTTTATTATGATTTAAGTAGGCATAAGTACTCTCCGCTTAGCACTAAGTTTTTCTGAAACTTGTTCCTAGAATTTGATACGATCAGTGGTTTATAAAAACGTTTACTTAATGTTTATCTAAGCTATCAACTTCATGCTTGTATTTTTATTTTTAACTGAATTTAGCAGATTTTTCGCTGCATAAATGAATACTAATAATAATAATTTGATTTTATCAGCGAACGTTATACTAACCGACCGTGATAATAACCGGCTTGATAAACGGATTGGTGGAGTTGTAAAACGTTCATTATTTAAAATTGTCTTAGGTTGGTCGGGTTGGTGGTTGGTTGGTTAGTGGTTGGTCGGGGTTAGTTGCTGGTTGGGGTTGGGTGGTGGTTGGTTGGTTAGTGGTTGTGTCTGTGTCAGGTTATTAATCATTATTTCTCATTTCTGTGGTTTTGTTGTAATGAAATTGTTTAGCTGTAAATAGGATATCGGAATCACTTTAATACGTCATATAAAAAAAAAAAGTTAGATGGAGTTGACATTTCCTATCTGACTCGTTTCTCTATGTATTTTACTGTGTGTATATATAAATAATAAAATAAATAAATAAATATCCTTGAGAAGAAATGGCGAAACATACTCAAGGGTCAAAGTCTCTTTTAGAGTCCAGACATAATCTTGGTCAGGCCATGTAAGGAAATTAATTAAAATTTACTCCTTTAAAAAAAAACGAGCGAGTCTTACAGTAGTCGCATATAATGTGTAACATCCATTTTAGCTGACAGTACAAACCTCTCGGAAAATGGTTTGGCACCATCTGAGGGCCAACTCTAGCATCGCGCGCGCTCATTGGTCAAATCAAATAGCGCGCGCTTCCCCGGCTTCCTGTTAAACACTTCCGTCGCCTTTCACGAAATCACTGCCACAGTTTGGAGGAAAGCGAGAGGAAGGAATCAAGTTTAGGTAGACACTTTGGAGATAGCTCCAGAAATTGCACAAAAAACGGCTAGCGCTTCGTTTTACGCGCTTTAATTGGGTACCGCTCACAAAGACCTCGTAATAGGAATTTAATCAATTTATTTAGGGGTACGTACAGACTACATACATAACTTCATAATTTCCAGACATACGTACGCTTTATCAAATCAGTTACCTACCTAAAATTGAACGTCGCGAAGAGATACAAAACCTTCTTCAGAAACGTTAACTAGTTTCCTTTGACTAAGTAACTTAGCACAGATAAGATTACTCTCGTAGTAAATTAGAAATCGGTTACGTCAACCCGAAACCCATTCAGTAAGTAGGTTATAAAACTAACACGAGGATGTTACAACTGAAAGCATTCGATAGGAAAATAGGGACTCTGACGGCTAAGAAAACACTGTTCACGAAAATCTTTTTCAAATATTTGGTAAAATATTACAAAGAAAAAATGAACCAAATCTGTTCAGATGTGAAGCTAATGTGTTTATTGATGAGTAAAAATCGGTAATGGGGTACAGTCAATTGCGTATTAGTGGTAAAGCCCGGTTTCCACCGCGAGCGGAGCGGACTCCGTTTAACTCGCAAGATTAAATTGCGTACTTGTATTTCTATCAACAAATAGTCGCAAAGTATGAAAGTAAGCAGTTTACTCTTGCGAGTGAAACGGAGTTCTTAAAGGCTCCTACAAACAGGCGCGACACGCGACGCGACACAAAGACACCGCTCGTCGCGCGATGCGACGTACCTTTGTGTCGCGTCGCGTGTCGCGCCTGTTTGTGGGAGCCTTAATAGGTCCGTTCCGATCGCGGTGGAAACCGGGTCTTACACTTGCCCTATGAAAGAACTACGACATAAAGACATTGTAAATGCGAAATTGTTAGCACTGATGTGCTGTTGACTGTACTATACGTTCTAAAATAATACAGGGTGGCAGGGACAGCGACGCGAAAACTATTACCATAGATTCAGTACAAGATTCTGAACCCCTCGTGAAAACTGTCAACAGTACATGATTTTGAAGCCCACTGTGTTGAAATTTTTCGTCGGTTATTAAAAAAAAATCTGCTGTTTCATAGAAAAGTGCAATACCTACGCGGTCAAAATGTATGAATAACAGATTTTTTTTATTACCGACCAAACATTTCAACGCGGGTTCAGAATCATGTACTGAGTCCATTGTAACAGTTTTCACGTCGATGTCCCTGACACCCTGTTTAAGATGCGAACATACACGATATTTTTTAGGGGGGATTCTAAAATATCATAAATACTAAACAATTTTCCCTATGAAAGCAATCACTGAATCCAGAAAAGGAAAATGTTTCGTTTATCGTTGTATAGGAAGCTTAAAAAACCTGTTCACTCCCCGACTGACCATAACTACGTAAAATTCTTTCAAAAAGTTTTGACTTTGAGTTGCGTCCTCAAGTACGTGATAAAATATTCTAATATAATAAATCTGAAGAGTTTATTTGAACGCGGTGGCGCCATATAAGGTACTAAAAGAAAGGGCTTGAGAAGGCGATTCCAAAAATATAACACACTAAAAAGTTGAAAGTAAAATTAACTGAAAAATACGAAAAGTTTCAAAACAAGCTCACTATTCAATCACTCTGGCTGAAAAGTGAAATTGTTTTGAACTTTTTAATTGCAATCGGGTTTTTCAATTTATTAAATTTTTACAAGCTTCTATTTTTAGTTTCGCTGCCGCCGTCTGAGAATCAAATGTCTGGATTTTCACCAGCCCTCTAGCTTCGTACATATGTCACAGCATTATTCTGAGAGATGGCTGTTTTGCACAAATGTGACGGATATTTTCTGAACCGTTCTTTTTGTGTTCACATAAATTATATGGCGTGAGAGAAAAAAAAAAAAAAAAACAACTTTCCATATTGGAAAGTTGATTTTTCTTTCCCGATGTTAGGTGAGTGCATGCCCCCGTTTTCATATGTTAAATAGCTTACCAAGCAATCCATCTGCGACAGATATAAGAACATTCAGTACCCGGGTTTTCAGATAGTTTTACAGATTTTTCAGTAACAAATATTTTTTTTTTCAGTTTTCCTGTCCAGCTGTCTACAAATTATTTCCTACGGAGATATAAACCCAACATGGCGCCGAGTTTTTTCCGGGAAAGATACTATAAGTAAATGTTTTGTGGCCATTAAACATAAAAATTTCAACATAACTGGCCAAATATGGGTATACTATAGGTATACCTCTGCCCAACCCTTCGGGGAATGCAGGCGTGATGTTATGCTATTCAGCTAAAGCGCATAATGCTACTCTACTATCTATTCCTCACAAAGACTTTAGTACACTCCTAATTACGAACCCCACAAGAATGACTATCGTAATTGCACGTTACAGCACTCTGTCTCAGTTCAACTGGTCAGCACTAATGCAAATGGCTCTAATCAGCCTCAATCATCAGGATATCTTCGTGGGGAATTGCTCGGCAAACTAGGGTCACGCAACGCCCACGTATCTTAAGATCCATCGCGAGTTTCGTGACTACGTTAATTAAACGGTCCTTGGAGCGTATTCAATGTCTTCGTGATGGCTGATGAGACCTTCGGAAGGACGCCCTTGAACAACAACAATGGAAGATTTCTTCAGTGTGAAGTAATTTTACGAAGTTGACACCTTTGAAGTTAAGGGAAAGGGGACGGTAAAGTACTTATCAAATTGGGTCGTGTCACATTGGTGACGTGTTTGATGGCGAAAATGTTAAAGATCAAAAGGACTGAAAATGAAAGGAAAATATAATAATATATTAAATATAATATAATAATAAGACATGTAGGTATGTATGTGTCGTGGCTAGGTTTTTTCTAGGTCAATTCTAAGATCTGGCCACGAGATATGTATGTTCATATGTTTGTAAAAAAGAAAAAAATATACATATACAACGTGTTCCATTTGATACTCCATAACTCAAGGACTCTCAAACTCTCAAACTCATAACTTAATAATGAGATGTTAAAGAATCAACTGGCATATGAATAGTTTTCCAATTTTTCATTTGTTCCTTTTTTCATGCAGAATAATTCGACAAAATCATCGTGATTTTATTATGATTTTATTTATGTCTATAATTTAATTTTTAATATAATTTATTTAAAATTTAAGCAAGAATGCACATCATAAATAAAAAAAATCTTAAAGGATCTTATACTAACAGAAATTCGACAGGACATCTGTGTCTGAACGAGATAAATAAATATCTGTATCTCAGACAACAGCGCTCATTCAAAAATAGAAAAAAAAAAAATACTAATTTCACCCCAAAAAAAAAAACGTGGCATTTTCTTAGCTTTAAATATGAATGATTAGTTTCAATTAAAATGATTAACTCGTACTTATCAATGAAACTTAGATACACACATCGTTGTTATCTTCGAAACTATGTATTTTTAGTTCTATGAATTTTTGTATTACTTTTACTTATATCATAACCTTAGAGTTATGGCACATCAAAAGGAACATGTTGTATAGTCCTCCTTATCAATTTCGTGACCCTTTGAAATTACTACTTCCCAGCGTGTAATATGGACTCGCCAGACCGAACTTTGTTCCAAATACCCTGTCACAACTAATGCAAGAGTTGGCCGGCAGAGTTAATGGCATAGCTATAGGCGGGCTTAGGTCTCATCTGCCGGGGTTGCGAAGAAAACCGAAAGGGAGATCGTGGCCCCCGGCAACAGGGCAACCGAAGGAACACGGGTGGGTTTTAGTCAGTAAGAGTCTGACACGCCCTCCCGCTCCGCCCAGAGCGGGAGAAGTTATTTGATGATTTCCCACCCCCAAAAAAAAAAAAAGGTCTCTTTTTACGTATTTGGCGTTTTTGAGTTATTATCGAGGAAAATAAAATAGTAAATTTGAAATCGGAACCGCGGAAAGCAAGATAAATAAAAACAAAACTGACATGTGCCAAGGGTTTATTTACAGATAACCATTTCAAGCACTTTTTTCCCTACACATAACTTTTATTTTGATAATAAAGTTATATGTATTTACTTTATGTCTAATTATTTACATTAGGAACACACGGCTACACATCAATCTATACATTTCCAATATAAGCTGACCTCGCTTTGTACGAAAATCCTATAAATCCATCAGCTTATACTGGAAATGTATAGCTTGATGTGTAGCCGTGTGTACCTACTAAGTAGAAGACTAACTAACAATAAAAAAACTATATTTCTGAGTCGTTTGGGGTTGAAACCTTCGGGCCTTGTGGTCCAAGTGCTCATAGTTTGTTAAACAAAATCTCCAAATGACTGGTTGACAGTTCCCGTGATCCAAGGGCTGGCTTTTACTTCGCTAGAGGAGGCTAAGCATTGCCATACAACGTGGCAATGCCACCATTCTCTTGGGTACATTACGCGATGTGGAGGATTTTTTCGACGCCTTATTTTAGTTTTAACAGTTTGTTAGTTAATTTTAATTTAGTATAAGACGTTTACTCGTTTTTTTTTTAAATATTCGTTAATAAACCATCTTACAATAAAAATAAAAATAAAATACAAAAAACGTTGTATAATAATTTTATATAGGTAAGCAATTTAACTTATTTCTGTAACTTTAATCAGTTTTAAAATTAAAGAAGTTGTTTCAGACTAATTGATTAAATTATCAAACAACTTTATAGACTAAATTCTCTTTAAAAAATCGCAAATTCGCGTTGAACTTGTGTCTTTATGCTGACCTTGGAGAACCAAGAACCATTTTTTACCGACTTCAAAAAAAGGAGGTTTTTTTGAATGTTTGTTCCCTATCTCAGAATTCTGTCATTTATAAATCGATTTGGAAAATTCTTTTTTATTTGAAAGGATGAGGAAAGGTCAAGATCTGATGAGTGGTTTTTGAGTTTCAATAATACGTATTTTTTCCACTTAGTGTATTTTGACGAGTGTATTTAGGTATAACTTCCTATCACTGTTATTTACATTGCATGTAATTGCACAGAATGGTACGAATTCATATGAATTTATGTGGTTTAGGTACCACAATTAAAAAGTGAAAATAAAAATGTTTTTACAGCAACGAAAAACGACTTAAAATAAAAAAGAGACCGACAGCCGAAAATGCAAAGCAAAACACACCTACAAGGTTTTTTGGTTTGAAAGTTGGCAACGTCGTAAATAGTTGTCAAATATTTCACTTATTATAATTCATAATATTTACATAATATATAAGCTAACAGACTTATAATAATAATATGTACACACAGCTACATATCAAGCTGTAGTACATTTTCAGTATAAGCTGATTTTGCATTGTATATGATTTCCGTGCAATGAGAGGTCAGCTCATATGGGAAATGAATAGCTTGTTATATAGCCGTGTGTACATGTTTATAAAAAAGGGGATACAATCATAGGGTTTGATGATTTTTCATCATGTTAATTTGAAAAAAAAATATAATTACAATCAATATTTTAGTGTCGTCATTTCATTTTGTAATAATAATTAATTTTGAGAGCAGAGGGGTCACAGTTTATAGTTGTTGTGTTATATTTTTATTAATGTTAAATAGTTGATAGGGTACGATGGGGTTGGTTGATATCCGTATGGACAAAAACCCCCTGTCTTTAAGAAATAATAAAAAAAGAGAAGGAGGTGATGAAATAATTTACTCAAAGTAAAGCGCCTGTCAGGGTTCGAACCTATGACCTACAACTCGTACAACTCGTAACTACTGAATCATCTCTGCTCTCAAATCCGTGAAGGAAATCATCGTGAGGAAACCGGCATGTCCTAGAACCAAAAATTCAAAGGTATGTGACATCTATCAACCCACACTGGGCCCGCGTGGTGGATTAGATATGGTTCACTTCCTCTCATAGATAGGATGCCTCTCTCCCAGCAGTGGGAACTTTATAGGCTGATTATGCATAATGCAATTCATCATTGCCTTTATGACGTGTAAAAGTGATTCCGATATCCTACAGACAGAATAAAAAAAAAAAACAATCAAAACAGCTGCAGCGCAATATTTCACAGCTATTTGCAATGTTGCCAACTTTCTGAAAGCACATGCTTGCGTTTAGCGAAAAGCGATTAGAGCTAGCAACTAATAAAAAACCAGCCAAGTGCGTGTCGGCCCACGCACAATGAAGGGTTTCGTAGTTGGAATGAATTTATCCTAAGAGCAAACATAAAATTGTAGTAAAAAAATACGTTTTTGCAGCTGCAAATGTAAATTAGTCGATTATTACTTGTTAAATAAAACCTGTAAAGCCTGTGATAGTTTTCCTTTTAACTTCGTTACAAATACTTGATTTTTTTCTCATATCCATAAATAACCATTTAGCTGACAGGGAGGAGGGGGGACACATGACTCTAACAAAAATTTGCACTTACAAACTTAATATTTCACAAACGGATCTCTGAATCATAAAATGGTTGTCACACACCCACAAAATTTTTGAACGACCATTCCAACGACATCCCACACCATGGGATACCCCACTTTACGTTTAGGGGAGGTATCTTAAAATATATATTTTTTCATTATTTTATTTTACCACTTTGTCGGCGTGATTAATATGTACGGTATACCCATGCCAAATTACAGCTTTCTACTACAAACAGTCTCTGAGCTAAGTCGCGGAGAGACAGATAGACAGACAGACGGACATGGTGAAATTATAGGGTTTCCTTGTTTACTACGGAACCCTAAAAAGGAGCCCAAGTTTTTCAAGGTTAATGATTCTGTTTTCTACCTATATTTAAAATTTATTTAGCAGAACACACAACTTCTATGATGTTAACTTAAATTCATACAATAAAACAAAAACATTCTGATTTTACCCACGAATTATTTTAAATAATACGTCTACATTCTCACTAGTAATAATTATTATTGTAATAAACTATAGAATTCAAGATACGTCATAAATTATTCAGTTTCCTGCCCAAATTAATTACCTACACCTTAACTAACTAAACCGACCTTCTACCAAAAATATCTACTTATTAATGTTCCTAGTAGGTTACTACGGCCGCATACCTACAGACTATTCAGACAAATCGTTAATAATAGCATGTTAATTGTTTATATTTTTAATTAATTAATTACCTATGTATTCAGAGCATGTGTAAGCTGTAATGTACATGTATATATTTGGTAGAAGATAATATTGTACTTAATTTATTTCTCGTTGGTAGGTAATTCTCGAAAAACGGGCCAAGTGAGTGTCCGAATATTACTTTTTTTCTCTAATCAATCTAAGTATGTACTCCCTGTACGTTCTGAATTGCGAATTCCGATGTTCGTTCTTAGAAAAAAGTATTTTACCTTTTTTTTAAATAAGGGAAGTCCTCAAATAAGGGAAGATTGTGGGGAATTACCTCTTTTAGACAAGCAACAGAACGGGACTTTACCGGTGACGAAGTATAGAGGATATACACAGGTGGGACGGACTATATTCAATTACGGGGAATTCCTAAAATAGTTGCGGGGAATTATTTCACATGACAAATAGATTCAAGTTGTTTCAAGTCCTAAACATCTTTAACTTTTCATATATTTCCATTAATTAACTATTAAATTTTTATTTAAAACCATGTTTATTTTTTGTGTTTAAAATTCATTTATTTACGTTACATGTCAGTGTTCGGGTTACGAAATTCGTATGTGTACGAAATTTCAACGTAATCGGTCCATTGGATTCGGAGCGAATTGTCTGTGACAGACAGACAGACAAACGGATAGACACACGAGTGATCCCATAAGGCTTCTATTTTTTCATTCGGACGTGAGGAATCCTACAAAGTGACTAGGATCAAAGATTTAAATCTTATAATAACAATTTAATATAATTAATGTTTAGTACGTACACTTCCAGAATTAGCAATATTTTCATTACATTTATTTAATTGAACTTCAAGATGAAACAATCTGTCCTCTGCAATGATGTCTTTGAAGTTTAGCGACACGTCAACTTCACAATTTATTAAACATAATAAAGTAATTACCTACTAAATTTTAATTGTTTTAAGAATATAATGATGGAAGAATTTATAATTAAGTAGTTATAGTTGTCTCAAAGTAATAACGCTTAGTGGCGACGCTTTTTGTTCCGTTCTTGATTATCTTAATTCTTAATTTAAAAAGAAAAACATTAAGCAGATTTACACACTTCTTCAGTTTGCTGTGTTACAACCATTTCATACGGTTGTCAAAGAATGGCAGTTATGATTTGAATTTACAGCACAATTTTAGTGAATTTCAATTTTATTTTATTTCATTCATACCTACACTTAAACCAAAGTTGTACAGATGGCTACACATCAAGCTTATACATTTCCAGTTTCTGTTGATCTCGTATTGTATAGGATTTCCGGACAATGCGAGGTCAGCTTATACTGGAAATGTATAGCGTGATGTGTAGTCGTGTGTACTAACTAACAAGTTTTTGTTCAACCGATGTTGTAGAGCATATGACTTTACGTTCCGATTACCGTCCGTTCCGTTCACTAGCAAGGAGTAACATTGTTACTAATATTTAGTAACTACAGGAGAACGCGTCAAAGATTTAAAAAAATCTCTCGGTTTTCGGTTGTCTTAATGCCAACCAACCTTGAAAATATGAGTGAACGAGAGATTAGCTATACTTTCATATGATTATATTATTATATATATTTTTAAAGACTTTTTGTGAGTTACAATAACATTCCACACACAACATCTGTATAAAATGGCATTGTAACTCGGACATACAATCGCATAAAGTGTGATAAATAAAATAAAAATATTGTATTTCTCAGATACAATTCATAAAATGTAATAATTGTTTCTAAGGTTACGATGAAAGCTCCTTTAATAAGAAATAATCAGTTTCAAGAACAAGAGTGTATCTTGAATTATAATGTGATATTAATAATGGCGAGCATAAACAATGATGATGATGATAACTAAATATACCCTTTTATTAACTACAGTTGACCCTCACTTACAATTTTTTTACAGTGTAAAAATCTGTACGCAAAGGAATTTAGACACGAGGGGTAAGTGCAAAAAATGTCAGCATTTTTTTACAGCATAAATAATATGATTGGAACTTAAAATTGCCTAAAACTGAGTTGCGATGTTATTCCTTGTAGGTGTCGATATTTGCTCCGAATCCATTATTAAGGGTCTACCGGGGGTGCAAAGCAAAACCGAAAGGGAGATCGTGGCCCCGGGCAACAGTGCAACCGAAGGAACACGGGTGGGTTTTAGTCAGTAAGAGTACTTCTCCCGCTCCGCCCAGAGCGGGAGAAGTTATTTGATGATTTCCCACCCGAAAAAAAAGGTACTTTTAGGGAAGTCCGCTTTCAGTATTCCATATCAAAGCTGCTGCTAATTTGATGTACGTAAGAAATGCTAGTCATTTTTAACTAATATGAGATATAATTTGGCATGTAGGTATTTAATCAAAACTTAAATAATTCCCATTTTGCGCTTCTAAGAATATTACTAAACACTAAAATATAATGATTGCGCTCTTTTTGTGAAACTCAAATAATTCTTATATTGGGTTCCTACTAAATAGCCAAGTAACTACGACCAATCTTGGTGTAGCGCTCGATCAGCTTGGGCGCGGTTGCTCACAGTTCGAACTTAACCAAACCCGTACACGATAAATCTAATAATTGATGGATAATTATGGAAATTAGCATTCGTTTGTATTCGGAAATGCGATGATTCTCGAGGGACATAAATCTACCCAAGCTTATTTACTGTGACCAGCTGTGAGAAAAGACAGACACTTAAAAAGAGGCTCGATTATTAAAATAAGTGTGCATCATTAGAAGTGCAAAAATTTCTTAGAGGTTCATTGATTTTATAAAAAGGTTCATCTTGAGAAGGTTAGTAAGTTTAGATGTCAGTTTAATATTTCCTATATAATTGTGCATTTTGTGTAAAGTACTGGCATTCAGCTACATCCGGTTAGACTGAAATCTGATCACAACGTATTTGGGGAAAGGTTAGGCAGATGATGATAATTTTGTAATATGGACGAGGTCGGTACTTCTTTGTGAAGTACGGTAAGCCTATTCAGATGTTTAGTTACTGAGATTCATGTATTTTATTTACTTAGAAGATGCATTTTAGTTATAATACATCGGATTACTACGTGTACCTACTTAGATTTTAAAGAAGATTGTGTTTCAACTAAATGTATTATGACGAGCGCTCTTGCCGACAAACTGTTACGTAATTAAATAATTATTTTATTAGTTTTTTATCTATAAACAGCTTACAGGGGCGAGAAATCTTCATTTCATTCATGTCTTTTGTTGTTTGCGAGCATACCTAGTCTGATATAGATAAAAATCCAGCCAAGTTCGAGTCGGACTCGCACACGAAGGGTTCAAAAACCGCCGAAAAAAAAAATCGTGTTTGGGGGACCCTCTTTAATTATTAACTTTATTGATTTTTTTTGAAAAGCTCGTGGCTAAGTACTACAGCTGCACGGGTCGATTCATCAGGTTAAGCTACGTTTGCCGGGGCTGGTCCGTGGATGGGTGACCATTCCTACATACCGATAGACTCCTCCGTGCCTCGGAAAGCACGTTAAGGCGTTAGTTCCGGTGGTCATTCGTGGATCTTTGACAATCGTTACGGGTCGTCAGAGGCCTGAAAGTCTGACAACCAGTCTTACCAAGGGGTATCGAATTACCTAGTTACTAGGTTGTGGAGGTCAGATAGGCAGTCACTTCATGTAAAATATTAGTATTCAGCTGCATCCGGTTAGACTGGAAGCCGATCCTAACATGGGAAAAGGCTACGCAGTTTTTTTTGCGGCAATAGAATATAAATAATACAAAATCTGTGAAAATTTCAACTGTTACGGTTCATGAGATATATCAGCCCGCTGATAGACAGACGGACGGAATGACGAACAGACAGCGGAGGCTTAGTAATAGGGTACCGTTTGGCACCCTTCGCGTACGGAACATTAAAAAGGTTTCAACGGTAAAACGGTAAACGGTAAAACGACACTTTCTTACTTTTCGTAAATAATAATTTTAGTAATCTCTATTTAAAAAGAACACAGTGGTTTATTATTGACATTAAGTTGCTTTAATTATCAAAGGGAACGCAAAAAACTGGGACTAGAACTAATTACGTTTCCACGTAATGCTAGAATATATCAGCTTGCCATTTTACTAACATATTATCTACACATATCGAATAAATCATATCGATGTTCGGAAGGAAGGAACCACAAAAAAATTGTGAAGAGATAATAATATCTCGTAACGTAACGTACGTACATAAGTACGTACGTTACGTTACCTATTGTTGTGATATTTGGATCTCTTAATTAAAAAGATAATGATGTTTCTAAGTGGCTTTGCTATTTAAGTCAATCGTTTCTTTTTGTTTGCTTTCCTCCAAAGCACACATCATGCTGAGTGGAAGCCTTCAAGTCACAGTCACGACGTGCAGATGCCAACTACTTCTGTTCTGTACTCGTGATTTTAGATCTATTTTGTTTTTTCTTTAATATTCGAGTTCATTATCTTTTTGTATGCACGTGTTTCTGAAATAAACCCATTTTTAGTTTATTCCAGATATCCCCACTAGTTAAATAAACTCAGCCTTTTTTTCTAATATTCTAGTCGTTTTTGGCACTCGCCGGCTACCGCGGTACCGCTCGCTTCGCTCGCTCGGCTCGTGCGTAGGGGGTCACAGTACTAACCTAAACTAACCTTTTAACTTGGCTTGTCGGTGGGGATTTCTGGAATGTACTCCATTTTTCTTTCTATTAGATATTTGTGGAACAGACCATAGTAAAATACACGGGTAACTTCTACAATCACCAAAAACGCCTTAGCAACATAACGTAACCTGTCCACAAGAGCCTTTGTCTAAGAATTGCGGGGGCGGCTAACTGATACCCACGGTCTATTTTCAGCTAACTAGGTACTCTGTTCGTGTTAGTTACTAGTTGTTATAATATTTGTTTACTTATCAACTTCCACGAGTTTCTCAGTACGATCTAATAATAGTTGTGAGTAATTTCTAAGAAAAAACCTACCTCCTTCTACAAAGTTCTAAGTAACTCCTCGTTAAAATTAACTTTTTGCTTCCGTTTCGTCATTAAAAGAACAATGTTAACAACAAATTAGTATCTGTCCTTGGCACCTAGTTTGTGGATAACATTATTATTATTATGGTTTCACTCGCATAAGTCTCGATCCCGTGAGAATATCGGGATAAAAAGTATCCTATGTCCTAACCGAAGTCATGGTCTACCCATGTGCCAAATTTCATCCAAATCCGTTCAGCCGTTTTAGCTTGAAAGCGTAACACATAAACAAAATAAAACTCATTTTCGATATGTAATATTAGTTACGATGGCGTAATTCTCATACAAGGTAATCCAATTAAAAGGTGGTCCAATAAAGGCTCGTGCAGACGAGCGCGATATCGCGGGCGCTACAAGGGTCGCGCTGCCTGTAGCGCCCGCGATATAGCGCTCGTCTGCACGACCCTTAAAATTAACGGGTGAATATACACAGACGTGATAGGTATCGATATTGACTGGCTAATGTGAGAATCGAATGACTCGAAATGCCGACCCGAACAAATGTGTAGCACTTCTTCTTCCGTTATTTTTTGTTGAAATGGGTTCCAGATATTAAAAATTAAGATATGCAGGAATACTCCAAAGTGACAATATAAGAACTGTATAGTTTTTTTTTGTATCGATGTTATTGTATTTTCCTATAGTACTTACTCATTCCTTGACGTGTAAAAGTGTTTGTACAAACCTATTTACAGAAATAAAATCATTTATTTATCATTTATCATGTATCTGCCCTACTCTTTAAAATTTTGTGAGAGCATTTAAATGTCTTCAGTCCCTTCATAGTTATTTCACTGTCAAAATCACGGTAATCTTTAATTTCGTTAATATAAGGTTACTGTTGGGTTTATACCCTACGTGACATACCAGAAAGGCAGAGATCCGCAGGAAAACAAAGGTAACCGACGTAAACCGAAGAATTGCCAAACTTAAGTGGCAAAGGGCAGGGCACACAGAACAGATGGCCGATGGGGCCGAAAGGTTCTGGAGTGGCGACCGTGTACCCGGAAGACGCAGCGTTGGAAGGCCTCCCACAAGGTGGACCGATGATCTTGTGAAGGTCGCAGGAATCCGCTGAATGCGGGAAGCACATAATCGGTCAAAGTAGTGGTGCTTGCCTATGTCCAGCAGTAGACACCTTTCGGCTGAAATGATGATGATGATGTTCGGTTGCTGCCTCTGATAACTCTGTCAAAATCATAGTGACCTTTATTTTTGTTATGATAAGGTTGCTGGTAGGTTGCTGCTGTCAGCGGTAAAATAACTGTGAAAGGACTGTGTGTATACGCATTATATCAATGTACTTTTAATGCGTATACACACGTATCGTCGTCATGTTGTCAACATGGTCACTAGTAGGTAGGTACATACTGTAATGGCAACACTAGTTGTAGTCTGCTAGCACTAATGTAAAGCTTGCTACACTGGGACAGCCCTTTCCGTCCACGGCCCTGACTGGTAGACACTACTGTTGTAATCAGTAAATAAATATAAACCTCAATAAATCCTGAATACCTCAACAATCTATTTTATTATCTTCAAAAACATATCAATACGGGTACACTACATAAATACGAAAAACTTTATTCCGTCAGTCACTAATATGAATTTCAAACTACCAATTTTCATAATTCCAAATGGTTCAAAATTCCTAATATAACAAGCCCGATTTATCATTCATCCTATTTTTTTAATCCCAAAATGTCAATGTTCCTAACGTTGATAATTACTATTCTCAAAATACCGAGTTTCAATAGACTGAATAACAAAAATTCCAACTTAATGATAATTCGAAACATCAAAAATACGAATTCCGATTATTAAAGTACCGATTAATTAGAATTCCGAAATAAGATCAGATTCCTAATTTTAGCAGTATATTCGATTCGAAGTATTGAAAATCGGAATGTCGTTTTTTGGACCGAGAATCCATCGACGATTTGATTCTTCAAATGTATGAAAATTGGAAAACAAACAAATCGCATTTATGACTTTCGGTAAAATAAATTTCGTGATTTTTAATAATATACATTATAATTTTTAGGTATTATGAAATTCAGACTTTTGCAAATCGGAACATCGAAATTCGGAATAAAATATTTAGGAGTATTTGGGTGTACTCCTACATCATACACCTACCCCAGTGATAAGGACAAAGTAACTCAATAAAGTTTGAAACAAAGGAAATCGGAAACGGATAATTTAGGTTAGAAGAGATTCAAAGCCTCCATTTTGGTAATAATGGTTAATGTAGGCAGAACATCTGGCATACGAAAATACTTGTATAACAAATATTGGCTCTTGAGCAGGGCTTCATAGGCGTCTGTGTCACCATCATTCTCATGCCCTTATCCTAGGTGTTATCGACAGAGTTTTATTTAATTGGAAAAGGCTTCATGACGTCACGTCCACCTGATGGCGGCCCGCTCGGTAAACGAGCGTTTAGTGAAAGGCGTTTCACGAGTTGATCGCCGCACTCAATGACTCCACAACTGTCTACAATTATTTACACCTACACAGTGGCGGTGGCGGATCCAGGATTGTCGTTTGGGAGGGGCTTGACCTCGCTGAGGGTAGGTTTTAGGAAAGTAAACACTAAAAGCACACAATATTTTACAAGCCTTCTCGGATTACTTTTCGCAAATTCCTTAATGAATCTGTTAGGTTGTAGACTACCAGAGATATCTCGATAAATATACATGCCGACCAAACCGAGCATCGAACTCTTTAGTACCCCCCTCCCCCCGGATCCGCTACTGCACCTATCTGTGAAAACGGGTAACAAGTATCAACGTGTGAATAAAGGTGGTTTTATACCGGCGAGGTGAGGCGTGGATGGGATGGGCGAGAATTGAAATCACGCTTACCCTTTTACACCGAAAGATATCCAGTGCTATACCACGCCGTCTCGCGATGGCCAGCGCTGCCTCGCGCCGGCTCGCGCTATCACGCGCCGCCCGGCCAGCCGCGTTTGGCGCGCCAGCCAGCCATTGCGCGATTGATTTCGCGATTGTCGGAGCGAGCCGGCGCGTGCCAGCGCGAGAGATCGCGAGACATAGCGAGTCAGCGTTTAACGGAGAGAGACCGTGCGTGTCCTCGATGGCCGGTGCGAGATTTGTATATCCGTTTAACAAAGTAAATAACTACTCTATTCATACAGCAATAAAGTTCGATATTGTACTAACAAATATTTCAATTCTCTCCTCGCACATCTTCGCGCATCTAGACTTTTTACACTAAAGATGGGCACGGCGTGGATAGAAATTTTGCCATATAAATTCCTCGAATTTTGACTGCCTCGTTGGTCTAGTGGTCGCAAGCGCTACTGCTGAGCATGAAGTCCTGGGTTCGATTCCCGGGTCGGGCAAAGTGTTATTGGGTTTTTCTATCTGAAATTTCTCAGTAGCAGCTCGGAGTCTGGATTTGTGCCCGGTTGATGGCAATAGGCTCGCCCCCTATTACATGGGACTTAAACATAACTGGCGAAATGTGGGTGTGCCTGCTACAGGGACACCTCTGCCCAACCCTTCGGGGAAACGAGGCGTGATGTTATGTTATGTAAATTTCAATTCTCGCCCATCCCATCCACGCCTCGCCTCGCCAGTGTAAAACCACCTTTAATCCTAACAATTTTGTAATTCCTAAATAAGTTTGATTGTGGCACCTAAATATGTAAATGATTAAATGTGCTGAATATGATTTGAGATGTGTTTCTTTGTATATTTTGATAACATTTATGTGCTTATATTAAATGAATATTTATACTAATCTGTGTTATTTCCCACACAGGTGTTTGTGACATGAATTGAAAAATAAGGAAATTATTAATATTTTTATCGATACTTGTTTTGAAGGGATATCTGCGGCTGCCTGTCCACTGGAGCGGATAGGAGAGGAACGGAGCGGAGCTGTGCCTACATATTAGCCAATGGATTTACATTAAATCTCCGCTTCATTGGACAGGGATTTGCGAACTAGTTTAAAAATTCATACAAAACCGGGAAGCGGAGCCGAAGTGCAAAAAAACCGGCTGCAATCAGCCCGCTCAAATTACTCGTCGCCAGAATTCGGTCTAGCTTCGTACAGTCCATAACTCCGTACTACCTTGCTCCGCATCAATGGACAGACACAGTCCGCAACTCCGCTCTGTATAACTTCCTCGCTCCCCGTCAATAGACAGGCAGCTTTTTACTGTTATTTATGTCTGTGCCTATACATATGGATAAGGTATAATAAGTTATCAAACAAAATTATGTTCCTAATTCTAAGTTGTCCTGAAATAATTAAACGAAAAATCTCGTCTGAAAAAATTAGTAATCTTAATACAATCCATTTTTTTCTTTCTTTTTGGTTGGGAAATTATCAAATAACTTCTCTCGTTCTGGGCGGAGCGGGAGAGCGTGTCAGACTCTTACTGACCAAAACCCACCCGTGTTCCTTCAGTAGCCTGTATGTTGCCAGGGTCACGGTAACCCTTTTGGACAAACCCGCATCTTCATACAATCCTGATATTTCTTTAGGAAATCTGATATTTACGGGTGGATTATAACTATTCGTGTAGATTATAACTAAACTCGTGTTTGAATTATAACTATTTCTGAGGACCCAACCAGTGGAGTAATTGCGTAACACATAAAATGATAATCGATCACAATGACTTTCATTTTCTGCCAAGTTCATTGCGTTAATTACGTTGTTGAGCAGACGAAATTTCACATCTAAGAAGCAATGGATTAGGAATTATGAAGTAATGAAGAAGGAAGGAATAAAATTACGACTCCATCTCATTGTCCATTTAAATGCAATATTGCTTACATAACTTTGTCGACATTTACATCGTTTTGTGGTTTTTCTCGCTTCTTTCGATAAAGGGTCGCACCCTAATTGCGTCACAAACTTTCAATCACAATCCGAAAGCTTTTATTAAAACAAATTACTAATATATTGTTTCACATATGTTTGGTAAAAAAATATAGACTGCTCAACAACGTAAATAACGCAATGAATGTTGGTGAACTGTCAAAATAAGAGGCATTGCCATTGTAAACGTGTTACGCAATAACCACGCAGGATTAAATTTACTTGTCCGTCAATAAATATCTTTTAGACCGAATTTCGATCACTGTGAGTGGCCAATCTTTTTGGCCCCAAGGAAGTATTCATCCGGCGTCGGTCCGACGGCTTTATGTGCTCTCCGAGGGTGTCACACCGCCCCGCCGACGTTCCAATTCGGATGCCTAAAAAAATTATTGACATAAAAGTTTACAACTCTACACTACACCACACCACACGATACTACACTACACTATAGCACACCACACTTCACCACACCACATCACCACACTTCACTGGTCTTGGCTACGCCATTTAAAAATTAATGTCGCAGCGCTGATATTGTGATAGGGCCCGCAGTGATGCCACGGATAGATGGATACAGAATAAATACTAAATTAAAAAAAATAGAAGAGTGAAGAACATTAAAAAATAAAATATATGTAGTCCGCGTGTCTGCACCCGACTTAACACGTCGACCGACGTATTTGAATTTCTCAGTAGGGCCATAAGGTTAGGGAGATAAGTGTTTAGCGAGAGTGGATTGAAACTGAATACCAATTTGCGGAATAAATTCTGACGGGTAGACGTTTCATGCTAAATTCACATATGATAGCTTGTATTCCCAAAAGGTTCAGATAGATATATATTATAAAGTTAGGTAGGTACCTATGTGTGTATAAGTACCATCGGAAGAAAGAAAGGATACTAAAGGACAAGCCTATTGGCCAAATCCAGACTTCGAGCAGTTACTAAACGACACTTTGGAGATCACACCCAGCACGCGTAGCGTAGACAATCATAGAAACGCGTTTTCTACGGGTTTTGTCGACGGAAGAATAGACAAAATGGCGGATTGTGATTGTTCATCTATTTTTGTCTATTCTTCCGTCGACAAAACCCGTTTCTATTGTGCTCAGCAGTCATGTGGGCCAAACCCCAATATAGTTTGGAAAAGATTTCACTGATGGTGACTGTCGTATCAACATCTATCTAAATGGGTCCTGGGTTCGAATCCCAGGTCGGGCAGTGTCAATTCGCTTTCCATAAGGAATTTCTCAGTAGCAGCCCGGAGCCTGGATTTGTGGCCGGTTGATGCAATAGGCTCGCCCCTTATTACATGGGACTTAAACATAACTGTCGAAATGTGTGTGTACTATAATAGGTAGGTACACCTCTGCTTAAACCTTCGGGGTGTATAGGTGTGATAATGCTATCTACCTAAAATTAGACACAAATATGAAATACTGAAAGTAGTTTTCAATCATTCGATATTGCAAATAGATCCACACAAATATTCAAATCCTCACATCCTTACATATTATAAAACAAAGCCTCCTACCGCGTCTGTCTGTCTGTCTGTCTGAACGCGATAACCTCAAAAACTACCAAACGGATTTTCAAACGGTTTTCACCACTGGATGGAGTGATTCATGCGGAAGGTTTTAGTGTATAATTCATTAGGATTTGTGTAAATTGGCTGAAATTTGACGATTATTGAAGATGTCGGAAAAAATCATGCTGACTGGGAGTATTTTTGGCGTGCGCCGCGGAAATTGTAAAAGATACATAAAATTTATGTTCTACAGTATTGTTCATCTTAAAAAGTTCAACAAAAATGTTCATGATGGCATATGTCTATCTTCTAAGGATGACCCATAATAACCATGTTTATCTTTCAGAATTTGATAAAAAAATTATTGTTATTTCCGAAGCTATTTTGACCGATACCATATTTATCTTTATCCAATAAACTATGTTACTTAAATTGAGCATTTAATTCAGATTAAAATATGCCATCTCATCATTTCATTTAAATTAATGGTTTAAAAGATATCACATATTCAAAATTACGCGTAACTAAATTATTACGGTTGGAGCGCAGCGGTAGGAGTCAATAACCTTTTTCTGGACTATTAGGTATGTCATCCTGGTACTGCCCGGTACTACGTACCCGTGGGATATTTTCCGACATACACGTGCAAAAGCTAATATGATGTAAGGTCTGAATGCCTATCCCAGTAACAATAACACAAGCTGGCAATCGACTCTAAAAGTGTTACCATGGATTCAGTACATGATTCTGAACCCCACTGCGTTGAAATTTTACATTGGTTATTTTTTTTAAATCTGCTGTTCCATACATTTTGACTGCGTAGGTATTGCACTTTTCTACGAAACAGCAGATTTTTTTTAAAATCGTTGGTTCAGAATCATGTACTGAATCCATGGTAGCAGTTTTCGCGTCGATGTCCCTGCCACCCTGTAAACAGGCAAGTTATGTCTAGCAAGTTATGTCTCAAAGGAATCTTATAGATTTGATCCCTCCCCGAACCGTGAAATAAACTTCAGCCAAGTGTATAAGTTAAAGGTCGTATCAGAATATTATAGTTTGGACAACTTGGTGACAGCGGAATAATGTTGCTGACGTAAACTGTATCACTGTTGAATTTTTTGATTAACGATGTAGATATGGGGAGAGGAATTATCCTAGAAATAGGAAACATGACATTGTCTAGATAAAGAAAAAACCGGCCAAGTGCAAGTTGGACTAGCACACGAAGGGTACTTTATGCGGCCTACCCAAATGTCCTTTCTTTGGTATTGTTCGTCGAATCATTGAGCTCCTTTTAAGTTCTGAGTTGAGCTACTCGATTACTGACAAATGCGTGCATGGAATGGACAGGTCCACTCACATCTGTAAGGTTCTTTCCTCAATAAGACCATTTCAGACACAAATCTACATGGTCCTCAAATGAAATGCTCTGACCAAGATTATTTCCTGGTTTTTATATACACATTAACATTAATGAATTTTATATACTTTTAAAGTATTATATTATTTAAATTATTGTGAATGTGAAGACTATGTGGGTCATTCCTTTTTCTTTTTGTTTTTAATTTTTTCTCACTTAGTTCTAATTATAGTCTGACAGTTTGAGTAATTTATGCGGCCTACCCAAATGTCCTTTCTTTGGTATTGTTCGTCGAATCGTTGAGCTCCTTAATTCTGAGTTGAGCTGCACGATAACTGACAAATGCGTGCAATGACTGGACAGGCCCTCTCAATCTGTGTGATGCTTTCCTCAAAAAACCACTTCAGACACCAATCTACATGGTCTTCACATGATCTGACCAAGATTATGTCTGGACTTTAAAAGAGACTGTGAACTCTGAGTTTGTTTCGGCCTTTCTTCTCAGAGTAGTCACATAGGAAACGCCGACCTCATCTAGTTTTTAAAATATGATTGACGTGTAAAAGTGTTTGTACAAACCTATTTACAGAAATAAAATCATTTATCATTTATCATTCGTACCACCGTACAATATTAAAGAGGGTTTTTTCTGAAAGTTGGCAACGTCACAAATAGATGTGAAATATTTCGCTGTGTGGATTAATTTGGCAATATTACTGTATGGAATTAAGAAATGTGGGTAACTAAGTAACTAAAATATTGATTATGAAAAACATTAATTTATATCGTAACACCAGACATTTAGTTTTAGATGTAAAAAAGTATTTGGACACTTTCCAAATGCCTTTTTTACACTTAAAACGGATACAACATCAAATTCAGTGTTATAATTGCAATTCATTATTAATATTCTAGTTCGCTAGTTAGCCACATTTCTTATTTCCCTACAGTAATATTGCCAAATTAATCAAAACTGCGAAATATTTGACTTCTATTTACGACGTTGCCCAGTTTTAGAATAAACGCTCTTTACACTAGTAAAAAAAAACAGGTTTCTTGTATAATGTTGCCTAGCAATAAAAACGCTTGTGATGATGAAAAGCTATAATCGGCTGTCCGTGAGGCTATATGAATAACGATCGAAGTCCAATAAGCAACAAAAAACCTTCGTTTTAACTTAGGTAAACTAACAACTTTTGTTCATAGTTTGCGGTCTGCACACAAGTATGAAAAATTACCACAGCTTTGCGAGCTAAGCTAAACTAATTTAGCTTAGTTCTTGGTCTGCAACCGGCTTTAGGCTAGGGATCAACGTGTATGCATGAAGTCACACCTCTATGACTTTATTAAGGGTCGATTTCGACACACGTTTATTTTTTATTTTACTGATGGCTGATCTTTCAATAGTCATTTATCTTAAAAGAACGGGCATGCCCAAAAATGTTTTTTTATTATTCAATCATTCTAACCTAGATAATTTAAGACAAGTTAAATGTATTTGGATAGACATCCCAAAAAGTAGTGGTTCTAACTATATCATACATTTTAAAAGACCTCCAATTTTGAGGAAAATAGTTTTTATTATAGTGAGAATTTACTCCTAAAATGAACAAATCTTTCTAATTATCTAGGATAATATAGTGAACACACCCCGAAATTAGTAAACTTGTCAAAATTGACACATGGTACTGTAATGACAGTACCATGTGTCATTTTATATCATATTTGTCATAGTTGCCATCAACAAATAAAATATATGTACTTTAAATAGTTTATCATTTTTCTTTTAAATGGAGCGGCATAAAATTATTATTTCAGTGGTTCCTAGTTCCATATTTTTGTCGTTTTTATTCAGATGTCGTGCTTGTTAGATTTTTCTCAAAATAATAAAAAACCAATGTCCCTACAAAAAGCGGACATCTTAAAATAGCGGTTTGTTAGTGGTATGAAAGATATGTCAAAACACAATTTTTTTGTTCAGATACAAGTTATCTTACTTTTGAAAAATCAACCCTTAGTAAAGTAAAAAATAGACGAGCAGAGACCGGTAAAGGATTTTGAAACGCTTCGGCACCTCTGACGCAATCATAGTAAGAGGAGAACCCACGAAAATCGTGCTTTCAGCTATTTATAGAAACCCTTTACAATAATGTAAACATTCTTCTCGATTTTCTTATTCTTCAGGTTAAAGTTAGCAATTTTTTCTGTTATGAACAAAGAAACAAGCACGTAATAAGTTTAAGATAGTTAATTGATTCAGGCGTGACCTTGTGGAAATCCATTATAAAATACAATAGAAGTGGATATATTTAGTAACCTGTTCCGCTTAGCTATTTCTAAAGAGTCTTAAATAAAACCCTGAAAGAAATCGACACGTGTTTCACCTCTCAACGAGGCATCCTCAGGATGACGATTAACTTGTCGCGAACTCGAACACGGCGTATCGCCACACCAAGCGCTGAGCGCTCAGCACTCGGTAAATAGCTAATCGGAACAGGTTACAAAATATATCCACTTCTATTGTATTTTTTACGTAATAAGTTGTAAAGGCTTCTGTTTTTAAAACCGACTTCAAAACAATTAGGAGGTTCTCAGTTCACCGGAATATATATATATATGTTATAGTCAAAGTCCGATACACAGTCTCTTCGCGGAAGGACTGGTTTATCCTAGGTTTGGCCAAAGCCATCAGGCAATCCCCGAAATACATTTCAATTTCGCCCTTTGCCTGAAGTATTTTTAGTCAAACCCAGGAGCTCCTAACTTTTCAGTCAAACGTCGAAAGTAAATTATTCTGTTTCGGTTTTGGCCTAGTCAATCCTAGAAGCGACTGCAAAACTCGGTCAAACGTTGATCTGAACATGTTTAAACAGGTTCATAATGTCTCTCGCGGTGTTCCGACCGATTGTTTTGTCATTTCATGTTCGTTCATTGAGCGTGCGGGCGTGTAATTGTGTAAAATTGAAGATGAGTGAATCAAACGGTGTTGTTGTTACTAAAAACAAAACAAAAAAACAAAAGAAAAATGATTAATTTTCCATTTTAATTACTTAAGAAATTATTAAAACAATAAACATCAAAATTTTAAAAATGTTATTTTTTTATACCTAATCTTACAAACTAACCTCCGTATATTCCAAAGCATTTATTTATTTATTTTATACTTTATTGCACATCGTACAAAAGGCGGGCCTAATGCCACACGGCATTCTCTCAAAGCATCTCAAATATAAAAGTGAAAATCACGTAAGCTGACCAATCAGGTGTCAGAACTGGCAGAGTTAAGCGGTTCTTAAGACTTGAAAGCTGCTTAAATGATAAAATGCTTCCAAATATACGAAGATAAGACACTTCATACCTATATCGGAGTTTGACTCGTCAAACCCCGATTTAATAAAGTTGTGTTTTGACGTTTGCCTGACCAAATTAGTCTCTCCCAGGTTTGACGAAAATTGTTTAGTCAAAGGCCGAAAATTTACATTTGTTTGGGCTTTGACTAAGTCATTCAGTCTGACCTGAGGATTGACCAGTCCAACCTAGGAGCGCCGGAGCTTCGGAGTTTGCCTATAACATATATATATATCTTGACTGTACTTCCGGGATGGTCTTGATAGCCGTGAAATACCTCTCCACTTCCAAGCACCTCAGGAAGTATTGCCCCCTTGTCGCTACGTCACTATGTGCTAGCGACCATTTTCGGGGCTCATTATTGAGTGTGCAAGTTTTCCTCTGCCATTTTATCCGTGTATTACATAACATTGATCAGGCGGGGGACATAGTACTTCCATAGTTCGCGGTAACTAATCCATTATAGCCACATAGCCACCCAAATCCATAGCCCAATATGTTTTGTTTCCATGTTCTGCAATATAGGACTATTGCAACCAACCGGGGGTTGGGTGTCCTTGGGTGTACTTGTATAGTGCATACAGGGATAATTGTCAGTTGGTGCCTCAACACTTAAAAATGTTTCTACGAGTTGGCCTCGGCCCCTCGTACGCCTTCCAAAGGTTCGGGACCCCAGGATCCCGAGGTTTGTCAAAGACGTTAAAGTAATAATAATAAAGCCGATAGTGAAGTCAAAATGTAAATTCAAGATGGCGGCTGCGAACATTTTCAAATTTTTCGTCATAGGTGTCTTTTTCATGGTTTTAGAGGGTTCTAAAGCCGATTTTGATGTCAAAATGTAAATCCAAGATGGCGGCTGAGAAAATTTTCACATTTCTGCAACATCACGTTATGAAGAAATCTCATTTCCGCAACTTTTTCATGCAGGTGTCTTTCGCGCAAGTATCCCAGATCCATTTATGGATACTGGTGCCAATTCACAAATGCCTTTAAACTAGACTAAAAATCACCAAAATTCAGTTTATTCCTGTCAAACGACGATTTCCCAATCTGAAATAGACACGGAACAGAAAATTCTGTTCCGTGGAAATAGACTAAAGTGACACAACTTAAGGATATTTTAGTTTGACAGCACCAAGATGGCACTGAGTTATTAGTCTAGTAAAAAAAACACCTCGACTTCAGGTGGAAAAACAGTACTGTATATTTTTTTCTTTTGCTTATATCTCGAAAATGGTGTGTCTTATCGCAAAAATAATAAAAATTTCGACGCCCTTTGCAGAATCCATAAACCTCTAAAACTCAACATGTAGGTAATATATATATATTTTCTTTTTTTCCTAACAAAAAGTGAAAAATTCGCTTCTGTCTCTAAAAAAAATTCACGGAGTAAGTCAAACATGTACCAGGTGGAGTCGCGATTGTCAAATCAATTTTATTTGTGTCAAAATTATTTTTAAGAGATTTATTTTTGCAGAATAGCTTTAAGAGTCTCATAGCCAAAAGTAAGAAATTTTAGTGATAGTTTAGTTAGTTCGGTGTACAAGAGAATCGGCACCAACGTCCGATTTTTATTTCTTAACGTGATGCGGCATCCGTCTACAATAACGTAATAACGTGCACGAATTTCCATACATTTTATGGACGTGGACATCCTGGATAATATCGTCACGTTACAAATTTAAATTTTAAAAACGCACCATGAATTATAAAGGCTAACGCAGATTGGGGCGGGCCTTACCGCAACGCAACGCCTTGCAAAAACCCTCCTTCATAACTTTCGTATATATTTTCTATGAACCAACGCACACTACAGGCGAGCCGCACCGCACTTTTTTGTATGATAATACGTTGCGCTGCGGCCCGTTGCAGCTCTAAAATGCGCTTGACTAAATAGGTATAAACCTAATGGGCAATTTTATTTTTCAGCCCATGAAGATGCAACTTTAGAATTTTCTCTTTTTAATGGAAAATGTTATCACAGTTTTACAATAGCAGCTCCGTTCTGCTTTAAGCTATTTTCACAAATAATCATTCCAACTTTAACCGTTTTAATAATCGACCATCTTAGTTTTGCCGCATAAGTTATGAAGAGATCATTTCTAGCTCACATTGAGAATGCAGCTGCTAACAATATAACGCAGTGATAAGCATCCAACGTTCTTATGTCAAGCTGTCTGTTCATTGGTGGAAAAATAAAATCATAACCCTTGCTTTTGGCTTTGCCGTAGTCGGGTAAAAAGATAAATATATTTATTTGTCACAGAAAATAATAAGAAGAAGAACGAATGAAGTGAACAAGAGCAGAGCTAGAAACACAATGAACAAAGGAATTTCACTTTCCATCCACACTTATTTAATCCACAATTACGGCCCACTCCCTCTTTCAGAGAGGAGGTGTATCCTCGCAGAGGGAACACTTAGGCTAGGACTACACGTCCGATTGGCGTAGGCGTTCGAGCCATTATTTTTTTTGAACATTCAGTCGGAAACTGGCGCAAGGCGTTTACGATTTTACTGTAGGTCCGATTGTCTGAAGGCGCAGTCTGCATACTTCTGGACAGAGTCAAAATAGACGTCCAATTCCTCCCTTCGACGTGCCAGTTGATTCTAGCGTTGACACTAAACGGACGCATCGTTGTGGTTCGGACAACGGGTGAAAATTACGATATTGAACGGCTTATTGTAGCCGTTGAAAAACGTGTTTGCCTGTGGGACTCGGGCGGTGAAGAGTAGCACGACGGACAAAAAAAATATTTGGTCTGCAACGAAATATTGGAAATCCAATAGCGACTTTCGCGTCAACACAAGCAAATATGCAATAAGTAACAGTAATTCGTCGTCCATCTTTTCTTTGTGCTCCGTACGTAAGTACTCAGTATCAGCTCGGGAACGACAAGTTCAGAAAAAGTCTGACGCAAAAATCGGATGTGTATCGAGTAAATACGATCAGATAGTGACCACACAATCGGAAACAATATCTGACGCGTATTCCCTTACCTTATAGATTAACTAGCTTTTACCTGTGGCTTCACCCGCGTGGTTGTCGGAAATAATCCCACGGGAACGTACTTCCAGGCTAAAAAGTATCCTATATGTCATGTCTCCCTGTGTGTTGTTTCATCAAAATCCGTTCAGCCGTAAAGGCGTGAGAAGGTGCTTAACCGACAGACAGAGTAAATTTTGCATTTACTATAGATTATGCCTTCACACTTCAGTGGATATGCTTCATACAGCTAAGCTTGCTCTTCTCCGTTACTCGCTCCAGTGAATAATATTAATATTAAAACTAGCCAAAGAGCTAAGAAACAAAATAATGTTTATTTATTTATTTATTTAACCATTTATGCACACACATATAAATAGACAAGAAGAAAGGAACAGAAAAATACGTACAAAGGCAATGCTTATTTCTAAAGAAATCTCTTCCAGCATACCTGCGACAGGAAATTAAAAAAATGAGATGTAGACAACGTAGAAGATAAAACAAAAACATAAATCAAAGAAGAAAAAAAAAAAATACAATTTTGCTATTACCGTTTTTATGTTTACCGAAATAATAATCAAAAAATCAATCTGCCTATCCTTTTCCCAACTATGTTGGGGTCGGCTTCCAGTTTAACGGATGCAGCTGAATACCAGTATTTTACATGGAGCGACTGCCTACCTGAAATACTGGTATTCGGCTGCATCCTATCTAACTGGGTAATACGATACTCCTTGGTAAGATTGATTGCTAGACATTCGGGCTTCTGACGACCCGTAACGACCAAAATAATAATGTATTTAATAAAACGTTTATAAAAAGTGTACATTTAGTCAACAGTATTAAATTTCATAGACTTACAATATTATTATGCCTAAAAATAAACTAAAGCTATTAGTTTATTTTTAAGCATTTATTATTATTATTATATATATATTATTATTATTATTTTATTACAGGTGCAAGTAATGATGGTTCGGAATTAGAATGTTAGGGAGCGAGCGACCCGCCCGATTTAAGGCTCGTGCAAACTTGCGCGATATCGCGGCAGCGCGACCCTTGTAGCGCCCGCGATATCGCGCTGGTCTGCACGAGCCTTTAGGTTTATTCAAACCTGTGTTTCCGGCCATCACTTTACATTTCAATTACATTGGGACAAAAAGTGTACATTTAGCCAACAGTATTAAATTTAATAGACTTACAATTATTATGTCTAAAAATAAACTAAAGCTATTAGTTTATTTTTAGGCATTTATTTAAAAAACCGGTACAAGTAATGATGGTTCGTAATTAGAATGTTAGGTAACGAGAAACCCGCCCGATTTAGATTTATTCAAACCTGTGTTTCGGGCAATCACTTTACATTTCAATAACATTGGGACTTTACAATTTTCCTATGGTTGTCCCGTATTTTTTTCACGATCATCATCTGCCTAGCCTTTTCCCAACTATGTTGGGATCGGCATCTAATCTAACCGGATGAAATACCAGTATTAAATATGGAGAGACTGCCTTATCTCACCTCCAAAACCCAGTTACAGGGTCACATTATACCCCTTGGTAAGACTAATTGTTAGTATTCAGGGATTAAAGTAAAACTGATATAAAAAAATCTCTTAACAACTTAACTTAAAAATCTATTAGCATATTGGTACGTTAATACCTAAAACTAGATTCCATCTGGCAGAATTTTGATGCTCCGAAATTTATTTGGCATAACACACATGGCATAATCTTCTTTAAACGAATATATATATGGCATAAAAATAATTTAATATAATTATTGTTTGGCCGAATGTTTATATGTCCGAATTTACAAAGGCAGACTTTTAAGATGGCAGAATTTTATTTGGCATAATTACTTTTGGCAAAGCTTAATTTCGCATAATTTCGTTTCACATAACGTTTATTTAGAGCGACGATTATTTGGAATAATTTCACTTGGCATATTAAATAATATTGTTGGTTAAAAATTTAATATGCTGTGCAACAAAAGTTAGTGACAGAACCGAACTGCTGCACAACCGACTCCACGTAGTCTTGTTTGTCCTACCCCTAGAGTGTAATTTAAAATCGCGTAGGCGCGTAGGAGGCCCGCAGCGCCGGAGCCGTGACAGAAACCCTGCCTGTAGCATGTTGCATGCTCGCTTGAATGCTGCATGCTGCATGAACTTTCTGCAATATGATGGTTCTACTTTGAATTATTATGGATATGAAATTTATGCCTAAAGATGATTCTGACTTACAAAATTATGCGTTTTTAATGTATTATAAATGAGTCTATGCCCAACCGATTTTCTGCGAAATGAAGCACTAGCTATGCACTGTTATGCAAAATAATAATATGACATAAAAAATTCTGCTATAAAAGATAGCCCCCTAAAACTAGCCTATGTTAATATTCAAAAGTAGATACTTACGAGGAAATAAATTATCATCATGGCAACATTTCTATTTTTATCCGACTTAAAAAAAAGGACGAAGGTCTCAGTTTGTCGGAATATTTTTTTTTTTTTTTTCAATTTGTCTTCCACGATTAATCAAAGACGGCTGAAGCGATTTGAAAAGTATTTTTTTTTTGTTTGAACGGGTATACTTCGAAGTTGGTCCCATTATCATTTGGTCACGATCTGATGATGAGATTCTTCAAATATTATAGGCGCAATAACGATTTGGGATTTTTTTATAGTAACTCATGCATTTGCTTTCGAAAAGCACCATTTGGTAAATTAATAAAAAAAAAAATTTTTTACCTAAAATACAACCGACTTCCAAACTACAAAGTGAAAAATAACTTTAATTTCGGAAGTCGGTTTCAAAAAACTTAAATACTGATGCAAAGACACCGACTTCCGAAATTGAAGTTATTTTTCACTTTGTAGTTTGGAAGTCGGTTGTATTTTTGGCAATTTTTTTTTATGTCTGTGTAATTGAGTATCGCTAAATATTCTGATTACATTGTAATACATTCTTATACTTATACTAAAGAAGTTTAGTAACTTGTTGAGCCTATTATACAGAAAAGGTCCTAAAAACACAAAATATTGATTAGCAAACGCATGTTTAGTTTGAGGCTTTATGTAATCGAAGTTTTCCTTCTCTTGTCGTAAAGTAAGGTAAAAAGGAAGTGCAGTGTGTTGGTGTAGCATTATGCTTAGAATATTGTATACATTAGTTAGTACATTACATGCTATGTAGAGCTGGTACGTAGGAAATCTAAAAGGGCGAACGATACCTTTAGAATCGCTCTTTGAACGCGCTCTAGAGGGAATAAAACTATTTTTTGCATCTCCACCACAAGAAGTTATGCAATAGTTTAGCCTCTGTTGTCATTGTAATGCCTAATGACAGATGGTTAAGAAACCAATTATGGCCAATTACAGCCCATACTGTTAAGCTTCGGGCAGACTGGTGCGCCGCGACAGGGCGACGCGACTATAACAAAACAATTTAAAAAAAAATCTTCACGGTATTACAATTACCAGTGTAGTCGTGCGACTAGTCACGCTAGTCTGCAAGAGCCCTTATGTGTTTGGATATTCAGCTGATGTTGTTATCCGAAACCTGTGCCGAATAATGGCAATTTACATTTCAACAATGAATATGTTTGTTTTACAAACAACCCTGTATTTAGGGCTGTTTGTAAAACAAACAACAATATTTGCGGAAAAGTCAAAACAATGGATTAAGCCAAGTAGTGGGAAATTGGACAGGAACAGCAATAATAATTAGTCACCCGCATGTGAGAGGTAAATTTTGGCTTAGCCCACGTTTGCACGGACGTAATAAAATCGCGGCGATTTTTTTCGTGCACTTGATTTTCAACGCTCTGCTTAGCGCCGAGAGTTGAAAATCCGACAGTGTGTTTTTTCAACGCGCTGGGAGACGAGAGTGTGTTCCAGCGCATTGGATTCTCAACGCTCGGCTTCACACCGAGAGTTGAAAATCCAGTGCGCGATAAAATACCGCCGTGATTTTATTACGTCCGTGCGAACGTCGGCTTGTAGCTGACCTAGCGTAGTACGCGGCGTTTCAATAGAAAACGAGTGTTATTTTTCTTACAACTGACGCGGTCGGCTGTACCTATTAAAATGAGTTAAATATTTTATAACAATTCCATATGTTTTTTGTTATTTAATATGAATGAAGCGATTAAAATTCTTTTCCAAATATAATCATTTATGGTTTTTGTAATAGTTTTTATAGTATGACGTGCAGTGTACACACGCACGTCATATGAAGAAATAAAAGAAATCTGTGTTTTCATTTTTTATTGCTTAGTAAAAACTTATAATGCGTATAAAATATAATTAGGTAACATTTTCGAATACGCTACAGAAAGGTCCCAATCTGTGAACTTATACGGGTCTGTTAATCAGTGTAACTTTCGATTCGTCGACCCTTTGGCTCTAAGTAATGAAGATCCCCTATCTCTCTCCTCGAGTCTCATAAAGGACCAGTACCCTAATTACGTAATACACGATCAATCACAACCTGTTTCGATTTGAAACAGATTGCTAATCCATTGTTGCATAGATTGGAAAAAAAAATCTGCTCCACAACGTAAATAACGCAACGAAATTTGTTAAAATGAAACAAATTAGTCATAATCGTTTACGAAAATAAGTTACGCAATTAGGGTACAGAAAGTGATAAGGAGAAATTATGACAACCATCCTCCTATGGTCTACTTCGTTGGTCTAGTGGTCGCAAGCGCTACTGCATGAACATGAGGTTCTGGGTTCGATTCTTGGGTCGGGCAAAATGTTTTCGGGTTTTTCCTTCTGGAATTTCTCAATAGCTGCCCGGAGTCTGGATTTGTCGCTGATGGCGATAGGTTCGCCCCCTATTACATGGGACACAAATATAACTAGCGAAATGTGGGTGTACTATATATAATGTACACCGCTGCCCAACCCTTCGGGGAAACAAGGCGTAATGCGATGTGATGTTATGTTATGATAACTATGTATGTTTGCTTATTTATAATGTATATTTATAAAGTAGCTATTTGTAACCGACTGCGTGACGGCAAAGACAAGGTTATGTTTTCACGCATATCTTTGTATGTGTATAATAAGTTTGATTATGTATACCTTCGAAGAGCCGCGCACACCAAATGTCATAAAAAAATTAATGCGACACGATAAAAAAACTGTTATTAATTGAAACATGTTATTGTACGACTGATGAATTTTTGAATGATAAATTAATGTAGACCTATTTATTTGACTGGAGAAACAATTTTTAATTGAATCCATCATAACATAACATCACGCCTGTAATCCCAGTAAGGGTTAGGCAGAGGTGAACCTATAGTACACCCACATTTCGCCACTTATGTTTAAGTCCCATGTAATAGGGGGCGAGCCTATTGCCATCAACCGGGCACAAATCCAGACTCTGCGCTGCTACTGAGAGATTCCAGATGGAACAACCCAATAACAGTTTGCCCGACCCGGGAATCGAACCCAGGACCTCATACTCAGCAGAAGCGCCAACCAAGTAGTATACCAACGAGGCAGAAAATTAAAAATAATAATAGTATTTTTTTTTATTGAAGTTTATGACTAGTTGTAATTTATGATTATTTATTTATGCATTGACTGTAGAAATTATTCCATATTGTTTTTATTTCGCATGCAACCATATTTGTACGCATCTTGGCATAACACAGCGACCTATTAAGAACTGTAGTCACTACCTACGTTACACAAATAAAAAATGATTATTGATTATCGGAGCATCGTAACGGCTGGATTTTAATAAATGAGTGTCTATCGGTTAGTCTACGTAGTTCACGCGACATTTATAGGTTAGGTTTTGTTTTGATAAAATCAAAATGGCGTATTATAGACGACCATAAGTAAAGTCTTGTTTTTTTTTTAAGATACATGACCATGCATAGTATCAAAATAAAGGGCTTGTGGAGACAATTACAAAATACAAAAAAAAAAAAAAACCGTTTGCAAATAAGACCAAGCTCATTTTCAGGCAGTCTGATGCAATTGGTGGCATCAAATCAGAGATTGGACTAAAATAACTGCAGAGCGTGTTTTGAACTTGCAGTCGGGCTTTCTGATTTTTTTATTATTTTTTTTGAAAATTGTTGTGATTACAATTGATACGATGACAGACAATGGTCCGGCGCAACCCCCGAAAATCGCCATCACATAAAATGGTGATGGTGATAATAAGTAAAAAACTAAGCAATTGTAGAATATTAAACTTGTGATACACTGGTCGTTCTTAAACACCCTACAGGTTCATCAATCAATCAATTAACTCGCGTATCACAGTCCACTGCTGGACATAAGCCTCTCTCAAGTGGCACTACAAAGTGACATAATAATAAAAAATTTTTACTAACTTATCATCATCATTTCAGCCGAAAGACGACACTGCTGGACATAGGTCTCCCCTACTGAGGTCCTCCATAGTCTGAGCCATGATAACTATGTCGTCGGCAAACCGAAGGTTAGTAAATTTACTCGCCATTGATGTTGATGCCTAGCCCTCTCCAGTCCATAACCTTGAAGACATCCTCCAGTGCAGCGGTGAACAGTTTTGGAGAGATAACGTCTCCCTGTCTCACACCTCGCTACAGAAGGATAGGTTTCGAAGTCTGGTCCTGGAGTCGGACTGACATAATGGCGTTTTCGTACAGACACTTCAGCTTCGATGTGTCGATAGTCGATCTAGCACCGTTGAAGAGATTGCAGTACAGGTCATGTCTCGATCGAATCGAAGACTTTGTCTTTGTCCACAAACGCTATATAACCTGCCACAGTGGATGTGGTTCACGGTGCCTTTGCAGAATCCGGCTTGTTCTTCGGATCTTGGCTGGAAGTCGTCAAACCTGCGCGTGAGATGGTTTGTGCTGACTCTTGAAAACAGCTTGTAGACACGGTTAAGAAGTGAGTTGGGCTTATAATTCTTAAAGAGGACATTGTCGCCCTTCTTAAAGAAAGTATCACCACACACCTCTGTTCCATGCCTTTGGCGTTTTGCCCTCGAAAATGACGGAATTAAACAGCTTCTGAAGAACGGATTTTCCTTTAGGAGTTTGGCCGTAATTCCGTCATCATCCAGCCTTAATAATTTTGTTTACTAACTACTAAAGTTTAATGGGTTCTTACAATAACGAACGAGGAATAAAAAAATCAGCCAAGATTGAGTTGGATTTACGCAACTGGGTTTCGTACCGTACCACAACATACATAAACTCACGCCTTCTTCCCAAGGGGATATGCAGAAACTACAGAACGCCACCTGCTACGATCCGTACAAATACTTATCTAATACCTTTAAACGAGCAATTTTTGTATATATGTATATATATAAGCTGAATGTCGGAAATGGCTCCAACGATTTTCATGAAATTTAGTATGCAGGGGGTTTCGGGGGCAATATAAAATTGACGCTTATGTGTTTTATCATTCAAAAAACCTAACACGAATGGTATTAAGATGTTTGCCCGCATCATCCCAATCGATCCTAAACTATCCAAGTCACCCAATTAGCTCGCTTCATTCGCTCTCAGAGATTTCTCCAAGAACCCATAATCAAATCCTGACCTGATGACAATGGAAACATCCTGAAAACCTGCTGTTTCATAGAAAAGTGCTAAACCTACGCGGTCAAAATGTATGGAACAGCTGAAAAGTATTACTAACGGGGGTCAGGCATTACTCAGGGGGGCTCAAAGAGATAACAGCAGAATTGACGGGGTCCGCTAGGGCCGATGCCTGCCAGGGTTGCGAAGAAGTCCGAAAGGCAGATCGTGGCCCCCGGCAAAATGGCAACTGAAGGAACACAGGTGGGTTTTAGTTAGTAAGAGTCTAACACGCTCTCCCGCTCCGCCCAGAGCGGGAGAACTTATTTGACAATTTCCCAGCCAGAAAAAAAAGGGGGTTCAGAAGAATGTATTGAATCCACGGTAACAGTTTTCGCATCCATGTCCCTGCCACCCTGTATAAACATCCGAATTGATAACCTCCTCCTTTTAGAAGTCGGTTATTAAATATCTAAACCCGATATCACTCTAAGTGAAAAGTGGGAATGAAAGGGTTTTGGCTAAAGATTATGTAGTAGGTATCTATTAGAGTTTTTTTATTAAACGATCACTCATGTAGGCGATTGTGTTTATAATGAATGAATGAATGCAATTCACCGATTTTAGCGTGGTTTAACTAGACTCGATAAATCTAACCCAAGATTTGCATTAGACCCTGAAGCCTCATGTTTCATGGGGCTACAGAGGCCATTGTATATCAAAGTCAAAGTCAAATTCATCAATTAATTCATTTCAATTAGGCACATAAAAGGCACTTTTGAACGTCAAAAGTCAGTAAGGACTAGACCGGGTGGTGTGGTAATGGTAGGGAAGACGTGCCCTTAGAATATGGAATGAGCCGCACCGGTTATGCATCCTAGAATAAGCAATGGAATAGTTGAGAGATGGGTGACATTTATCTATGGATTTAAATCATTATTTTAGTAGTGTTTTTTGTGACTTACCATGAATTGGAAAAAACAAACATGCATTTTGAAATTTCAATTTGATTCCACTCACAGTTCAATTTTGAGTAGGGTTTTGATATTCAACTACACAATTGTTTGCTTTCGAGGTTTTCTACGACTTTGGATTTTCTATTGTTATTTTTAATGTTACATGGATTCTGTGATTTAAACTGGCTATTTAATATTTAACGCATTCAAGGACACGGAACGAGACACAATAGAAGTTTTATTGTGATAACGCCTAAGGGGGGGTTTAGTGTCTCCCAAATTGTTAAAGATAGGAGCTCGTTGACACACTTTCCTCAAATTGTTAAAAATTATTTGCCCTTTGGCATACTTTGAGGACGGAACCCTAATTATGAAGCCAAATCTAAGCAATTCATAATTTATTCACATACGTCAAATGATAAAAGTTTACCTACCTCAAGTTACTCAAGGATAACTTAGATAGCAGTATATAAAGACTTAGCTAATTGAATATCTCATTATTCACTCGAAAATTTAAGGTGAGTACCTACCTACCAAATATTAATAAATATTTTTAAGTATTTTAAAAGTAGGTACTATTTTGAAGTGCAAAGTCTAAAATGATTAGCCAAGGTGTGTTGTTAAGGGTATGTAAATCAAAATGTTTGGTGCGGAGTTTGTTTTAATTCGAAAAATAAGTTTCTTTACTTCTTGCTTTACCTATTCATCTTTTGTTTTTTCCTGGCTGGAGGAACAGATATATGGCAAGTTTATATGAGCCCAGTAATGTGACAGTCACTAAGTTAGTTCAACGCTGACTTGCAGCTAGGCTCGTGTAGACACTAGTTTCAACCCAGTCCAATGCTGACTTCGCGCCCTCAAGTGAGTCCAGTTGACTATCCTACTCGTCTATTTTCGGGCCCAGTGGATTCCCCTTGACTTACGGTCGATCCCGCTGACTGGCTCTGAAATTCCGAGTCACTGCCATCGTATAAGGCGTATGCAGCCAGCATACATACGGTTTCCTGATCAGGATTCCTGACTCGGAAACATCAATGCTTACCTTTTTTTTTTTTTTTTGGGTGGGAAATTATCAAATAACTTCACCCACTCTGGGCGGCGGAGCGGGAGGGCGTGTCAGACTCTTACTGACTAAAACCCACCCGTGTTCCTTCGGTTGCCCTGTTGCCGGGGGCACGATCTCCCTTTCGGTTTTCTTCGCACCCCCGGCAGGCATCGGCCCTAACGGACCCCGTCAATTTTGCTGACATCTCTTAGAGGCGCGCGTGGAAGACAACGCACCGTCGACCCGGGCCTGCTCCTTATCGGACGGTGAGCTACCTCAATGCTTACCTTACATACAAAATGTTCAACTAGGCGCACACGTTTGTATATTTTCCGAACAGAAAAAACCTGATGTTCGGTTCGGAAAAAAATAATCAATCGTCTGCGCTAGTTTCACGGAATTCCGAATCAGGAATCCGGATCAGGAAACCGTACGTATGCGGCCAACATAAACCAGGCATTAGCTTTGGCTATCGGAGATACGGATTTTTTTCGGATTCGGATACAGACATTATGAACTTTTGAACTTGCATCACATAAAGAATACCTACCTTTGCCTTAAAACCCTGATAATTATGTACATTAATAGTAGAACAAAGATTACATTTCTTTTAAAATGTCGATGGTACAGGTCGATATAAAAGAGTGTGACGTGGTGACATTTCGAACTATATATTTTATTAAATAGAGACCTATAATCATGGCACTACTTTGCCGACAAGTGCTACTAGGTTTTGATTTGAGTCACCCACTATCACCGTTTTTGTTGCACATTTATTTTAACTATTTATTTCCCATTTGAAGAGAGCTAAGTGCGATGGTGGCACCCTAACTTTTTCCAAAGTCTTTTATGCCAAGCTGTACGTGTCATTTCTTACTAGCCCTTTACCACCTTAAGGAAGGGATAGCGATTCATCGTTCTATCATTTATTAGGATGAATGAACAGACCAGCTAATACTGATCATCATTCTGATCATTCATCAATTCTGATGCTGAAACTGACTGCCTGTATACCAAATAGCTCGTTCTAACTAGCTACTACTTTTATGCAATGTTCTGAGTATTCTGAGTATTTTTTACAGTACTCTATTAAGTATTCCAAAAGTTTACTTGTAATGACGCACAAAACAAAAATTAATATTGGAAAGATGAATATTTGAGGGGCTTGTTGGCTAAGTAATAACAGCCGCAAGGGTCGATCGATCAGATTAGGCTACGCTTGCCGCGGTTGGTCCGTAAATGGGTGACCATCTTGACATACCAAGATCCCTCTGTGCCTAAGAAAGCACGTTAAGCCGTTGGTCCCAACCGTCATTAATGGATCTCTGACAATCGTTACCGGTTATCAGAAGCCCGAAAGTCTGACAACCAGTCTTACCAAAGGGGTATCGTATTACCCAGTTACTTCGTTTTTAGAGGTCAGATAGGCAGTCACTCCATGTAAAATACTGGTATTCAGCTGCATGCGGTTAGACTGGAAGCCGACTTTTGGGGAAAAGCTAGGCAGATGATGATAAGTGGTGCGTACACGACTTAAGGATGTTTTGTTTTTTGCCTGTTCCTTTAGGTACCAAATACCTTGTTCGACTGGTACCTAAGCGTAAGTGCATGCAAGACAAGAACTGCGACGCCTCATACGATTGACCTATATTTTTTGTTTTCTTCCTAGTATCATATCATCATGAAACTGTTCATCATCCTGGCTCTGGTGGCGGCGGCGGTGGCTCGTCCGGACGACGGACACTATGACAGCAAGTACGACAACTTCAACGTTGATGAGATTATCAGCAATCACCGTCTGTTGAAGGCGTATGCGCTTTGTTTTATTGGAACTGGCAAGTGTACCCCTGAAGGAAATGATATTAAGAGTAAGTCGATATTTATTCTTTACTATGCTTTTGTTCGCGGCTTCGCCCGCGTGGTGGTCGAATATTATTATAGTAAAACGTAATGTAAAGATAAAAGTATACAATGTCCTAACCCAAGTTATGGTCTATCCGTGTGACCAATTTCATCGAAATCCTTTCAGCAGTTAAAGCGTGAAACGGTAACAAACGGACATACAGAGTTATTTCGCATTTATAAATATTACTAGCTGTGTCCCGCGGTTTCACCCGCATAAGTTTCGATCCCGTGGGAATATCGGGATAAAAAGTATCCTTTGTTCTAATCTACCCAAAAGTCTACCCATGTGCCAAATTTCATCCAAATCTGTTCGGCCGTTTTAGCGTGAAAGCGTAACAAACAAACTCATTTTCGAATTTATAATATTAGAATTTATAATATGGACGCCGAATCCCTGTATTTTTATACCTTATAAGTTTTTGAAGTGAAACTTCTTTACGCACGCTTAACTTGGGGAGTAAGATGGCGAACGCGTGACGTAAGCGTTACGAAAAGTGTGATCGGGCAAGGCGAACGGAAGTTGAATGGGGGATATAAGCAAGAGAGAGCAGTGCGCGCGCACATTTTCTTTCTCTCTTCCTCTCATAGCCAAATACGTTCCGTATATCTAAGTCTGTATCACAGTGTAGGAGCAAGAGAAAGCAGTGCGCGCGCACATTTTCTTTCTCTCTTCCTCTCATAGCCAAATACGTTCCGTATATCTAAGTCTGTATCACAGTGTAGGAGCAAGAGAGAGCAGTGCGCGCGCACATTTTCTTTGTCTCTTTCTCTTATAGCTAGTAAATGAAATATGTATATATTTCAGTCAGTAGTTCGTTTGCAGGTTTACTAGCGTTACGCGAACGGTGATTCTTTGGTTATTTTTCGTAATTCTATTTCGTTTTGAACAATTTCATGAATTAATATTTTGTTCAATACATTCAATATTCTACGTTTAAAGTGAATAAAACTGTAAATTCATTTTAGAGTTCATGTATATACATAAATATATATATATATACATACAGATGGAGCGAAAGAAGTTTCACTTCAGTCGTGTGGTCATAAGCACACTCGTTTTTCTTGCTTGTTCAGCTTCCTCAGATTTTATGGGTCTTTTCTATCAGTTTGCGTTCCATAAATATGATTTCTTTCAAACTCTATCAAATAGAACGACATGAATGAAAGGTAGGAGCGCACTGACGTCAACTTTGAGCTGACAACTATTTATAACTTTTTAAGGAATCTGACTCTCATACCTTTTGCAAAATTATTTCTGGTCACATAAGTAAAAACAGTCTATCAAGTTCCCAATGCTGGGAAACAGGCCTCTTCTCTGTGAGCCCTGGCCGTAGTCCACCACGTGGGTAGTGTGGGTTGGTGGATGTCACATGTCTTATAATTTCCGGTTCTAGGACATGCCGGTTTCCACCCGATGTTTTCGTTCGCCATCATATAAGAAATATTAATAAAACCTAGCTGAAAGAAAAGCTAGCCTGGATAACATAAGATATACATATCTAGTTTTTTTTCGATGTTAATATTTTGGGCTTATGAAAGTTACCATGTTCAGTTTTAAGCTCAAAAATAATTTCAAGCAAGGAAATAAACCATCAACAGGTAGCGCATTTTATTTATGTAGGTACTATGTTGGTTGTTTTAAACCTGATAGGTACCGGTTTAAGAAACATTTTTTTTCCCTTAGTCTATTTAAATGTCCATATTTTGTTAGTCTAACATTATCTTAAAACATAACAAAACATCACGCTAGTATTCCCCGAAGGGTTAGGCAGAGGTGTACCTTTAATACACTCACATTTCGCCAGTGTAATAGCGGGCGAGTCTATTGCTATCAACCGGGCACAAAACTAAAAACTATGTTAATATCGAGTAGATCCATTAATGTATTTAAGTAACATAAATTAAACATTACTACATTACATAACATAAACATAACATAACATCACGCCAGTATTCCCCGAAGGGTTAGGCAGAGGTGTACCTATAGTGCACCTACATTTCGCTAGTTATGTTTAAGTCCGATGTAATAGGGGGCGAGCCTATTGCCGACAACCGGGCACAAATCCAAACTCCGGGCTGCTACTGAGAAATTCCAGATGGAAAAACCTAATAACACTTTGCGCGACCCGGGATTCGAACCCTCATACTCGGGAGGACCTCATACTCAGCAGTAGCGCTTACTACCACTAGACCAACGAGGTAATCACTAGTAGTCACGAGGTAGTTACTACATTACATTTATTACACTAGTAACAGTAGTTTTGTTTTATGAAGTTTCATACCTGGTTTTGTATGATTCTGCCACGCTGATTCCAAATCTGTTGTCAGTTTTTCTCTAGCAGCTCTAGTTTTTGAAATATTAACATATAACATTTTTAGCGAAAAATACTCGAATGATAAAATGAAAAAAATTGTTTCTCTAACTTAACATGAAAAAAACTTTCTTTTATAAGATTTTCTTGCATGAATCGAAACTTCAGCCTTGTTTTGAATGCTCCAGCAGTAATCAGCCATCATATTTGCATTCCAATGACCCTAGTATAGCTCTTCCATCGTGCGAATGTTCTGATGAAAGCGTTCTCCTTGTTCTTCGCTTAAATCGCCTAAATTTTCTGTGAAGCGGTCTAAATGGCTGAAGAGGAAGGGCATCTTAATTCTCATGTTACATCCTAATCTTTGAAAGTGCAACATGAGCTGCTCAATGTTTTGAATGTAGTCTGGAGACTTTTTATTTCCTAAGACATGTTGCACAACCCAAACAAATTCAATCCATGCAGATTTCTCTTTATCTGTCATACAGTCAATAAAATTTTGATCCTTTATTAGTTCCCTGATTTGAGGACCGACAAAAATACCGGCTTTTATTTTTTCTGTGCTCAATTTCGGGAATATTTTACTGATATATTTAAAACATTCCCCATCCTTGCTGAGAGCTTTTACAAATTGTTTCATCAGACCTAATTTTATATGGAGAGGGGGTAAATATAATGGTCTAATAGCTGATTTTTAATTCGGGTAAGTCCATTTGGAACGATTTTTGCGGTTTATTCCGGTAATATTCACAACACAAAAATAACAGTCATCGTGATGATTAGTCGGTTCACGCCAAATCATAGGACGTTTGAACTTCAAAGTAGGTATTTTTTTACTTGCCCATAAACGCAATGATGTTACGCAACTACCACATACAAAATTTGGGATCAATGGCTTACTAAAAACTTGTAATAGCGTCCCAAAGAAGTCCAAGTAGGCCTTTTTTATAAAATAACGCACTTAAACATCATTTTCGAAACATATATTCACCATAAACAGCACAAAAACTATTTGGATCGTTTAAGCAAGTTCTTCTTAATGTAGAAATATCGATTTATTTATGGGATTTAATCATTTTTTGCACTAAAAAAAATACTAGTAAGCTGCGTAACGAAATTTTAAGAAGTACCTGTTTCACAAAAACAAAAGCTGCTAGAAAAAAAAACTGAGGATAGATATGAAATAAGCGAATTCAAATTACTAAGAAATTGTTTATAAACTTCATAAAACAAAAAAAAAAAGTTAAATTTTGTTTATCTATGTTATTAATTTAATACAAGGCAAAAAAAATCGCGTGTTTGATTGGTTGAAGTTCCTCTGGGATTATCGCAAAGTGTTAATTTCATTACTTATTCACGAAATAAATATTTATGTAGAACTTGTTAATCAACGAAAGCCCAGAGGAAATCATTGCAGAGCCTAGATTTGCTAATTTTGGCAAAATCTATGCGGGAACATAAGAAAGATTTCTCATTACGTACTAACTCCTCCAGACTGCCCCGTTGGTCTAGTGGTAGCAAGTGCTAATGCTGAGCATGAGATCGTGGGTCGGGCAAAGTGTTATTGGGTTTTTCCATCTGAAATTTCTCCCCGATAGTACGGCCTCTTTCAACAATTGAAAGATACAAATTTACAACAAAGATAAACAAACACCAATGGTGATAAATAAAATAGTTTTAAAAGACAAAAAGTCGTTAAAGACATAAAAGTCCGGTGGTGGCAAAACAACAAAAACTAATTAGTCTATAAAAGTTATTGTATTGTAAGAAGCAAGTAATTATTCCAACGTTATTGGCAATTAAAAACCAAGTTCTTCTTTTTGCCACACCCTATACAGGGTGACAGGGACATTGACGCGAAAACTGCTACCATGGATTCAGTACATGATTTTGACGAATAATTTCAACGCAGAGGGCGTTGAAATTTTTCGTCTGTAATTAAAAAAAAATCCGCTGTTCCATTCATTTTGACCGCTTAGGTATTGCACTTTTCTATGAGTCAGCAGATTTTTTTTTTAATAACCGACGAGAAATTAAACGCGGGGGGGGGAGAATCATATACTAAATCCATTGTAACAGTTTTCGCGTCGATGTCCCTGCCACCTTGTATAAAGTCAAAACTCTAAACGACCAATTAACTAAAATTTCATCTATAATTGGATTTGGAATGACGTTCCTGCGATAAACAAGAGAGTTGATTACAGAATCATAATTTTGATTATACGTAAAACGACCAATTTACTAAAATTTCATAATTATAAAATTGAATTTGGAAAGCCGTTCCTGCGATAAACAAGAACGTTGATTACATAATCATATTTATATTAGTACTATTATTTGCGCCTGTGTTAGGTTCGTTCTAATAGATCATGGCTAACAGCCGCACGGGTCGATCAAAGTTTAAGCTATACTTACCGCGGTCGGTTCGTAGATGGGTGACCATCCATTACGTCCTTCATCATTGTGGAGGTCAGATAGGTAGTTGTTCTATGTAAAGTACTGGTGTTCAGCTACATTCGGTTAGATTGGCAGCCGACCCCAACACAGTTGAGAAAAAGATAGGCAGATTGATTGTGTCAGGTTTGTTGTCCATTTTAGCCTTACTAGCCAAATGCACATTACAGCCGCAATGGGCCGCAGCGCAACTAATTTTTAACCAAATTCCAAAAAGGAGGATGTTCTATGTCCGACTTAGTTTTTTTTTTACAAGAAAGTGCAGTTCGGCCCACCTGTAGTGTGCCTTATTTCATAGAAAATGTACGAAAGTGATGAAGGAGGATTTTTGCAATCCGTTTAGTTGCGGTGCGGCCCACCCCTATCTACTTAGCCTTTGAGTCTATAATAATTCAAATTGCTTATGCATGCATGGTCCTCCGTTATATCGAAAATACTGTAGCATTAATTTTGCAATAAATGCATGGTAAAGTTGAGGATTAATGTTAAGCACTATAACGAAAACACGATTCCATAAAATTTTCTTGGCAGAAAAAAATTAGAAAGTTAGCTCCAAATCGAAAAATAAATCAATGGTATAAAAAAATACTTCAAATTAGATCATGAAACTTTCCATAATAACTGAACTAAGTATAAATCTGATACTGTTTTTTATTACCATAATTTTCGTAAAAAGAATTCACCTAAATTATCGGCGCCTTGGAGCCTTCTTCCCGCCGCTCAGCCTTACTCTTACTCAGTCCGCGAGCAATAGTGCGCGATTGAGATAAATAGTGAATTTGAGCTGAGATATTATGGACTCTTAAACAATGTATACGATGTGAATGACTCTGTTCTAATATACTTATATTTCACAGCCTGGATGCCTGAAGCCTCCAAGACATCTTGCGGAAAATGCTCCGAGAAGCAAAAGGTTCTCGTAGCTAAATGTATCAAGGCAATTAAAGAGAAGCTTCCTGAGGAGTATGAAGCACTACAGAAGAAAATAGACCCTGAAGGCAAGTACGTTGAAAACCTGAAGAAGTACCTGGCGAAGTATGGATCTTAACAAGATGGGCAATCCACCCACCCAGTCTTAAACCCAGGTGGGCAAACCGGGTATTTTGGGTGTAATTGGGTTAATCCCGATTTTCACTAAAATTTCGGATGTAAATGATTTTTGCTTAAAAAATATAACTTTACTTGTACCCTACTAAAGAAATGTAACACCTATTTATATAGTTTTACTTTTTGTGAGACACTGTTAATGTTGAAAAAATTAAAACAAGTTTAAACATCCATGTCATTTATTACTTCATTATTATCCTTTTCAATGAATTATAATTAGGTGAAATAAAATAAAGCAAGACCTTTTCCTGATGCTTATCAAATCAAATAACATCCCTATCGGATTGTACATTGTTATACAGACGACAAAATGTATAGGTTTTCTGACTTCCCCTGATGTTGAAGGTGTAGGTTTGTTGTCGTCATCTGAAAAATCATTTGTAGGGCTAACATGACAAGCGCGAGAAAGCTCTTTTTCTCGTTTTGTCGAAATTTGTCTACGATACTAACGTCATTCTAATGCCTAACATGATCGATACCGACGAGTAAACTCGAAAAAGATACTTTGACACTTCTCAATGAGTCAGACTCAATGAGTCCGCTTGACAGCCAAGGGGACTCATTGAGTCCCCTTGGCTGTCAAGCGGACTCATTGAGTCTGAATTTTTGAATTTGTGAAGTCTTATTTTTGAATTTTTGACTCATTGAGTCAAAAATTCAAAAATAATACTGTCATATTATTTTTGAATTTTTTTATGTATCATAATTTTGTCTACTCTTCTCGTCGTTAAAATCGAGGACGAGTGAATACGACAAAATAGCAGATTATTACGTTGAATTGTCAAAAATCGAGGTAACTAAGGTGCCATGTTAGGGTTTTTCGAGAAAACATCAAGTTTGAAAGAACGAGTCGAGTATTTTGTATGGCAGAGCTGTCAGAAAACGAGAAAAGTGACAGAAATAGAGGACATTACTCACGCGAGAGTGAGTAATTCTTGTAAATTGTCGCGTGTGTCATGTTAGGCTTGCTGGTCTATAGAATGAGACAATAGAAATTTTATTGTTATCACACCTATGAGCGTTTATTGTCCCTCAAAGTGTTAAGTTGGTCTATAAAATTCTATTATGCTTTCGTCTTCATTTTCTTCATCTAATTGAATCTTCTCATTATTAACTACTTATTTTTATCTAGTAGGTAACTAGAGGCTTTAAGTATTAAGCTTTAAGCTTTATTATGATCCCTATTACATGGCATTTAAACATAACTGGCGAAATATGGGTGTACTATGGTATGGGTATACCTCTGCCTAACCCTTCGGGGTAAAATTTTATGTTACAGAAGCTTTAAGTTTTTTTTTCCCTTTACAAAAGGGAAAAAAAAAACTTAAACTTTTTTTTTTCGAATAAACGAAAAGAAAAAAATAATAACAACCTGTGCTAGGCCAAAAAGGCTCCTATCTCAACATTATGCTGCGATATTTAAAAAATAAATACCGCAGCGCTGGTATAACACGCCGTGTCATATTTGGGGTCGGTGCATCATGTCGTATTATTAATCATCTCGGTAGTCAGCTTCTTTCTAGCCATATCATCTTTGACACAGTCTTTTCATCGTTTCTGTGATCTTATTCCCAAAAAGTATTTTTTAAGTTAAGTCATTGCAATGTAACTCTTATGTCATAATTACAAAGTATAAATTAAAATGATTTTCGAGAGTTGCATATAACTCACGGCTTTACAAAAAAAAATGTATCGTAGTGTGCTCCTTTATAGCCATCCACATTCGTACTCAAAACTTTCCTCACAATGAATATATAAAATTATCTAAATGAATCCACGGTCAAGTGATTGGATTCTCCGACCCTTCCGACGTCACTCACGTCACGACGCCAATCTAACGAACATCATAAATATGTCATGATAACTCACTATCAATATGAATTTTTCCGAGCTCACGAAATTTCATGAGTAAATGGAAAATTCCAAATGAACGAAATATAATATTCATTATTTATTGTTACTTGATATCATCGCAAAAAAAATACGACTCATTGCTATATCTAAAATTGCTTGATTTATAACATTGTAACCAATTCATTTGAGTAACTGCTTCAAATTTTAGCCAAAGATTTTCGATGACTACCTTTTTTTTTGGGTGGGTTATTATCAAACAACTTCTCCCGCTCTGGGCGAAGCGGGAGGGCAGACTCTTACTGATCACAACCCACCCGTGTTCCTTCAGTTGTCTATATGTTGCCAGGGGCCATGGTATTCCTTACGGACTTTCCCGCGACCCCGGCAGGCATCGGCCCTAGCGGTCCCCGTCAGTTGTGCTGATATCTCTTCCAAGTGCGCGTGGAACACAACGCGCCGTTGACACGGGCCTGGTCCTTATCAGACGGCGAGCTACTATTGCTCACCGTCCGCAAGTTCTTGCCTTCGGTGGCCGGGAATCGATCTGGGATTCCCGACGCACAATGGAAAATGTAGGTCTGTTTCGGATCAAAAATCGATAACTTTTTTATTTCTAAACATTATGTTGTGAAATTTTACACAAATATTGAGTAATATGATTTGATTTAATACAATACATTAAAAAAATAAAACATATTCAAGAGTATCAAAAATTACCTTTTTTTAACTATCCATATAAATTACAATGTCTAGAAAAACCAATTATCATAATTATATTTATTTCCAAAATACAAATCAATATACAGGATATGCCACATGGAGGGAAAGTACCTTGAATATTGTAGATGGAACATTTTACTGAAAGAAGACATTATTTGAATTTTAAAAAACAATTTAAACTGCATTCATAGATATTTAAATAATTACATGGTTGATCCGGTAATCGAACCCGTTACACGAGAAAAATAATCACCCTGTAGCTTTATCATACCAATCGAAAGGCTTTATCATAAGGATTATTTTTTGCTAAATATTATAGTGTCACAAATAAAAGGAAGACCATGAATTTTAACATTTTAAATACAAAATTAATCAATTTATCAAATGCTCAAAATATGTCCCTTCCTGTTGATCAATACGGCCTAGCTCGTCGCGATAACGTTTTTGTACCAAGGTTTTCTTTTCTAGCTTTAGTCGTTTCTTTACTTCGCTTGTGGCTGACCATGTTTGGAATGAAAGATTGTAGGAAATATGTAAAATCATTTCCATACAACGAATCCAGGCATGTAAAGTACAGGATTTTGGCAAAGAACATCATCATCTGTTAACTCTTTAATTAAATTGATAGGCATCAAAGAAGTTACAAACAAATTTGCATCAGAAATCAGTTCAGACTGTTCTGGAAGTTTCTGTTTGTACTGGCTTTGACCAGATGATCTAACACAGACCCTATTTACTGTATAGAAGTATATTTTTCACTCCATTCTTATACACGGAATCTATTGTCAAGATTCTAGCTGCAGTGTGATCTAATACATCTTGAAGTTTTACTATTTTTGCACTTGTGTTTGTAATTTCAATAGTTGAATATGGTGGATATCAAGTTTTTTTTTAACTTCTTGTACTTTGTCATATGGTGGTAACATAAAACATTTTAGTTCGTTTGTAAAATTTCTCAAATACAAATATTGTACTTTCGTTAAATCCAAATCAATAAACACGCTCAATGCTTCTTCATCCGATAATATTTTTTCCTGCCTTGCGTCTTCTATGGAACTCGAGAATAAGGTCTTCTTTTCACTGTCAGCAGACCTTAATGATTGCACAAGTTTTGCTTCCGTTCTTTCTCCTATCGAACATAATCCTTGAAGATATGCATTGTAGATGTGCTTAAATCCATATTTATTGTGTAACATAGTATTTTTTGCTGACTTCTGACGAGTCTGTAAAAGATACGCAGTCTTTCACGTTTTCCAGAAGAAGTAGATGGTGTAGAGTCAGTTGTAACATCTTCAGAGTTCGGTAAAGCTACTGAATATTCTGATTCCAACCAGTTACTGTATTTTATTAAAAATAGTGTCCACTGAGGACCTGCGTCAGACAGAAGGTGAAGACGCCGTAGCGCCTCTCTAGCCACTCCTCAAAGAGGGGTCTTATCGCCGCAATTGTGGCGTGCCCATCACTGGGTTGCGACAATCGCATTCTCCATGATGCCATGAGTTCCCGCCGGAGCTCTATCCGCTGAGCCGTGATTGCTCGCGGCAGCGGAGTTACGCCCCGGCGTTTCGCCTGCTTGCGCCACTCCCAAATGTGCATGAGGACTTTTGTCCCTAGAACCCATGGCGGCAATCCGGCAAGGAGGCTCTTCGACGACTACCTAGGTGTTTGAATTGGTACCTAATAATATTTTTCTTTTTAGATTTCTGTACATCCCAATGAATAAACGGAGTCCTTAAGGATCTCGCGTACTAGACGGCCAAGAGTCCGGCCATTCGTGGCCATATAGTGGTATTGGTGTGCGGCTAGTTGGCCGTTGCGACTAAGTGCGCGACTCGTATTGGTTTCTATAGTTTACCTGATCGCAATTATAGTCGTGGCCGTCTAGTGCGCGAGTTCCATTATACTTATAGGATCACTCGTGTCTGTCTGTCATGGCCGATTTGCTCTGAAATAAATGAACCGATTAAATTGAAATTCAATACACATATTTATGTGACCCAAACACGGGCTTCCAACGTAAATAAATGACCTGACATGACTTCGAATATGGGGGCTACTTTTAGAATGCCAATTTTTTTTTGATTATTTTTTATGTTTTGTAAACTGTACCGTTCTTGAGATAAATTCATCCCAAATACGGAACCTTTCATTGTGCGTGGCCCGACACACACTTGGCTGGTTTTTATTAATTAAAACACTATGTGAGTAGAAAATACTGTGCAGTTTTTTATGACTTCCTTATTCATAGTTGATCCTTTAAATGCCAGTTCAAGTTGTTCCGTTGGTTCGCCAATATTAGGAGATCTCATTAAATACACATGTTCCGCCTACATACATTTTATCATGATTCTGAAATATACGTAGAACAGTTTATCAGAGAGTCGGGTTCCAATCAGGAAACCCTAACCTAAAAGGCTTCACGTCGGCATTTGTGGTCACGTGCTCACTTCACCATTTGTCACTTTGCTCTTTTCTTTCAAGTAGCAGTTCGTGTTTAATATTAAATTTAACGCCTTTTCTCTCGATCACGGAGGGATGAAGTTTAGGGGTGAATCCATCTGTTTGTTTAGACGATACTGTTCGAATAGCTCAATTTGGTTCAGGCATTACTTAGTGGAACTTGGTATGAGACATACTTGTGCAAGGAAAATCCTCTTATTATTTCGCTTCTAGCAAAAGAGATGGAAAAAAAAACTGTCCAAATGTATACCACCAATGAAACCTTTGCTACTGAATCATCATCATTTCACTCGAAAGACGTTCATTGCAACTGAATAGTCTATTAAATAAGGAATAATTTTACTAAAACACTCCTAAAAAACTGTCGGTGTAAAGTTATAGCTGAATGCAAATGATTATTTATTCAATTATTAAACCACAAAAAGCACGATTTATTTAAAAAAAAAAAAAAAAAAAAAAACAGTGGCACTCCGGGAGTGCCGACAGAAGTGAAAACTTGAACAATTTGATTGTGCAGGAAATACTTTTAATGAGGTGTGGAAAAACAATTGATCTTTTATCCTATCTCAAAAATGCCCAACGCGCCTAAAGAAGTTTTCACTTAAAAAATATGAGATATGATTAGATTTGTCTTGACGCCAAGAGTAATCTCAGTGCAATGATATAGGTCTGGTTAGTGGTGGATATTATGGACCAAGCCCCATACATTTTTGCCCAATGTCCTTTTCCAGCGTTAATAGAAATCTGCTTGTCGCTAACTGAAGCAAACAACACACCTATAATATTGAAATACTGTTTGAATAGCCCTTGATCCCTTTTGACGCGTATTCATCTCCAGGGAGACGCTAAGTAGGTAAGTATGTCTTTTGACAGCGGAATTGACACTTGATTTGAAGTAAAGTACCGCTCTTCTCTTCTTTCTTTCCTAATACCTAATTATTTATTATTTGTATATCAAACTAGCTTCTGCCCGCGACTTCGGCCACGAGAAAGTTTTACATGACACATATCCTATGGTCAGTGGCGTGCACTCCATACATGCAAACAAGCTCTGCATATCCTGTAGTCCCTGTAGTATAATTGTAAAAGATGAATAATTATAACTCAAAAAAATTACTAACGCAATTATACGCCATCTATTACTTTTTTTTTGAACTAATTTGTTGGAGCGGCGAACGCTCGCCACTCGCGGCTGCGCGCTGCCAATTCACCGCGCAGGCAGCGCTCTGCGCGATGAGCAAAAGCAGTACTACAGGTTGCTTATTTCTCATACAATGCATCTCGTGTAGTATACAGCAAAAGTGTGACTGTGTGTATAAACCATGGACTTATTATAACTCAGCTTATATTGTAACCCGTCCAAATTGTGAAGCCGTAAAAGCACCGTTTCATTGTTGATTTCAGAGGGTCGACTTTTTTGTCTGACTGACCAAATGACCGATTAATTCATTCGTTCGTAATTCGTATTAGTTCGTAAATTCCGTAATTGCAAAGTTTTTTCGCCATATTTGTTTCGATTGTTTTTCTTGGCGCAAGTGATTGACTGTCTAAGCTCTACTAAGCCGTAATTATTTAGTAAGTTTATTGGAAAAAATGGAAAATTATACCTGTGAGGTCTGTGCTGGCGAAGTGTGTTTAAATAAATTAAAATCTGCCGCTTTTTCGACGTTATCTTTTGAGCAAAAATTAATTGATTGCAAAGAGACGGTGTGTACCCGGGTTGGATTAAACTCAAAAAAGGTATTGCTACTCGTTATTTTCATAAAAAGCTTTACGTTAATTATTACTGGCTAACAGGTTGTGTACACACAAACACATTGTATTATTTCCCTTGCATTTTGTTTACAAATTCTGATAAAAAGAATGTTTATTTATTTAATTAATTAAGGTTCACCAACAGTTGTTACAGATAATAAACAGATAGGAACATATGGGTAATAGTGTCTTAAATCTAACTGCACAACCAATTACAGGCAAACACCACATGCATAATCTTTGTGCCTATAACTTTAATTCTAAAGACGTAATGTACTTAAATTCTAGATAGTAACATTAAAAACTAATACTAATTACGTCTGACAAACGTTGATATTGAGTCTGCGTGGACGTCAACCAGGTTGCTGCGTTCGTTTAAAAGTTTGCACATGCGAGGTATAGGCGAATTAGCCCCAAACACTGTAGGCGAGGAGGTGGAGCTAAGAGTGTTATAGGTTTGCGAGGTGGTCTCCGGGGTACTCTGAGATTGAACTTACATACCAATTGTGGGCAGTCAATGGCGTTATTCAGCAGTTTATATGCGAATCTCAAATCCAAGAGCTCCCTTCGAGCTTCCAGGGTACTTACTCATTTTGTAGCAGCCTAGTTTATCAAGGTAGGAAAGATATTTAAATTGCCTTCCCTTTGAGAACTAGTAGGTATCGGAAAAACCTTTTTTGGACTCGTTCTATCCGCAGCGAGTGGGTTGCGTAGTGAGGCCTCCATATCACACTGCAGTATTCCAGGATGCTTCTTACAAGGCTATTGTAGAGAACGAATTTGGTATGTGGGCGTTGAAATAGCTTTCCATTACGAATAACAAATCCAAGCATACGTTGGGATCGACTACGTTCTCGATATGTGGTATAAATGTGAGTTTAGAGTCCAAGATAACTCCCAAATCTCGTACTACATCTACCTCGCATAAGTTCACTCCGTTTATTTGATACGTCGAATTCACAATGTGCGCACATGTTTGGACATCTATCGGTTATTCGGATTTAAATAACTTTCACAAAGCGGCTGCTAAGCACGGGTTATATTACCATCAATCACTTAATTAGATATTCGTGGTGGTCGCAAACAAACATTATGCGAAGCCAATGGCGCCGTGCGGTAAGTCAAGTAGGGTAGGTAGTCGGTGGGCCACCGACCAAAACGAGTGAACACTGGTAAGTTTTATTTTTATTTTAGCCGTGCATACCTTGTCTGAAATCTCTGTGCACGCCACTGCCTATGGTACTCAGCAATAGTGTAGTGATTCATTACATCCAGTGAATGTATGTAAATATTATTTTTCTGTGAGTTAGTATTTAGTTATAATTGTAACCTACTAACATAGCTTTTAAGTTTTTGAAGTCAAAACTTCTTTAGGCGCGTTGGGCATTTTCGAGATGGGACTAAACCATTGATTTCGCGACACCGCGATGACACCACCTTTTGACCATTAAAAAGACATCAACGCGTTGGTGACCGTGGTGCGTGGAGTAAAAGATTGATGATTTTTTGGCACTCCTGGAACCCCACTTTTTTCAAATAAATTGGATCAGTAGTTCCGAAGATTACCTCCAACATACAAACTCACAAATTTTACCTCATAATATTATATAACATGTCCCGGAATTAACGCTTGCCAAACACACCCGATTAGAATATTACGTTATGATCATAATACACACACTGATTGTTTTGTATCATGTATAAAACATTGTTTATTTATTAAATTAGTTATACTGATTGTGGAAGAAAATTGTGGTCAAACAATTACAAGTCGATGCACGCAATTTTTTTTATAAAGTGAAAATTTCTTTAGGCGCGTTAGGCATTTTTGGGATGGGAAAAAACAATTTAATTCGCGACACCGTTACCGACACCTCATTTTTGTAAACGCTATTGTGCTGTTTATTTATATTGCTTTACGGATCAATGTTCTATGCAAGTATTTTTATACTGTTCAAGTATTCACTTCTGTCGGCACTTCCGGAGTGCTACTGTTTTTTTTTTGAAGTGAAAACTTCTTTAGGCGCGTTGGGCATTTTTGAGATGGGACTAAACAATTGATTTCGCGACACCGCGATGACACCACCTTTTGACCATTAAAAAGACATCAACGCGTTGGTGACCGTGGTGCGTGGAGTAAAAGACATCAACGCGTTGATTACCGCGGTGCCGATTTTTTTTTCAAGTTTTCATTTCATTCGGCACTCCTGGAGTGCCACTGTTTTTTTTTTCTTTATGTAGGGCATCTGGTAGTTGACCTTCGAGATCGTAACTACTTTCCTGTGGCTACCTTAAGGCAGCCACAGGAAAACCCGGTTAAGTAGACTTCTAAACTCAAAGCTTCCAGCCAGGGGCTTAAACTAAACTTGTATATCTACTAGGCGTCGCTGGCTAAGGGGCCCCTGTGGGATACGAACCTCGGCTTAGGACGTCGCTGGGGGAAGGACAGCAAGATGGGGACAGGCTGGATCGAATGTGGGTAGTTATTATTATCAGGGGAATTTAAAGCTACAGGCTCAGTTTCGACGCGGGCTGGCGCATCGTTTTCGAGCAAGGGTTGGGGGGCTACGTACGCACACAGTCGCTGTCGTATTTATAAAGGCCCCTGCAGACTAGTAGCGCCCGCGATATCGCGCTGGTCTGCACGAGGGCCTTAATGCTCTAGCGTAGTAGGTACCTACTTCGGCCATATTGGTTTGTTTTGACTGTACAGCGGAATTTTGACAGTAATTTACGTAGTTTTAATTATTTTTGGGATTAAATTACCTATATTAAAAATAACAGAAATTGATTCAGTAAACGATTCTGGACAAACTACTTTCTTAACGTGCATTAATTCAGTTACACGTTCTATATTATTATTAGTATTGATTAGACGGCTAAGCTGTTTAAAAATCACAGAAACTAATGCAACATGGTTGTATGAACTAGATTATGGGAAATTATGGGAATGGGTAGGCCATTCCCATAATTTTTATAACAAAACAACAAATACGCAGCGAACATGAAAAAGGGCCATTTATGAAACAAGACCTTTTATAATTAGTTCTTTTTAGGGTTCCGTAGTAAACAAGGAACCATTATATTTTCGCTATGTCCATCTGTCTGTCTGTCTGTCTGATCGCAGTCTAACTTCGAGACTCTTAGTGCCAGAAAGCTGTAATTTGGCATGAGTATTCATATTAATCACGCTCACAAAGTGGTAAAATAAAATTTAGAAAAAAGAAAAATAAGGTACCTCCCCTACACGTAAAGTGGTGAGTCGTCTGTGAAAACTATTTTTGGATTCAAATTTGCGAAATATTAAGCTTTAAAGTGCTAATTTTTGTTAGGGTCAAGTTTCCCCCCCTGCAAACACTAAATGGTTGGTTTGGATGTGTGAAAAAAATCACGGCCGTACTTTATATAACGAAATTAAAAGGAAAACTATCACAGCTAAATAGGCTCTACAAGTTAACGAGTAATAATTGACCAACTTATATTTGGAATTGCAAAAAACCTTGTTATCCGTGTGGGAGAACATCCTTTTCAACTACAAAGTTAAGTTTGTTTTTGGGATAAATTCATCCCAACTACGGAACCCTTCATTGTGCGTGGTCTGACATGCACTTAGCACGTTTTTATTTACATTGGCTTCTGCGTATTTATTCCTTTGTTAAGATGGCTAAATAAAGAAAAGTGTGAAGTCGTGACGAATGTTCCTCCCACGTTGTTTCAATCTAAAAGGAACTTCAAGCGTGACTTTTGTTGGAAAACAAGTATGACGTAAGTATTCGAGTCGCTTTAAGTGTTTCTTGTTTCTAAACGAGAGAATCTACTGTGGTAAAAATAAATCTACCCTTTCATAAAAGTTTGTAGAGTTCACAAGGGTCCAGTCGACATCAAAATAAATTTCAATGAGAAAGAAACTCGCGATACCTACTTAGTTCTTGTTATGACCAGAAGTTCTCGAAAATTCTCACTGAATTTAAACGATCATTTATAAAAAATCGTGGGAATATCACTTATTGTTATTTAAAAAAAAAAGAGTAATCTATTCAATTTCTTTGCTTAGTGACTGCAATTGGCAAAAATATTGGCGGCACTTTCAGGGTTAATAGTTTCAGATAAAGTTTTATTCTTACATAGTTAAATTACGAGCAAGCTCAAGCATGCTCGAACATGCCCGAAAGTTTGTGCGTAGACGATTCTGAATAGTCGCCGCCGCAGCACATGAGTACCTAAATACTACCCCACAGAGAAGAGCTTCTGAAGAGAATTCAAATTGTTCACAAATAGCTGGGTCCACAACGGACGATTCAAATTTGCATCCACAATCATAGAGCACCGATAGTGGATCGGAGATTCGCACGATCCGTTTTAGTAAACCCGTAATCCAGTGCCGATCCACGTTTTAGCTAGACAAGTACACAACTGTCCACGTCCACACCAAGCGCGCCAAATGAACGAGGCGCCTTTGAGCATTGTCAAAAATCGACAGCGCTCGAATCGGCCCTGGATCGTCCGCTGTAGACCCAGCTAATAATTTGCACTTCAATATCGTAACACACTTCCAATCACAATCCGAAGGATTTTGCAGGAAACTACTAACCCATTGCGTCATAATATTATGTTAAAAAAAATTGTCTGCTCACAACGTAACGACACAATGAATGTTGTCGAATTATCAAAATGAAAAGCATTGCTACAGTCTTGCACAATTACCGCACTGATATTATTTGACCTTATTTGATGAAGTTTTTTGAGATGTGAAACAAAAACAAAAATGATTTATGAGTGTTTGGCTAGCTTATCGTCTCTGCTTGTTTTATTTCCGCTCCTCGTTTTTCCGTCACGTAACAAGAAAATGCGAAGATGATTTTTTCAGTACATCGTTTTTATGGCGGAACTGACGGACAACGAAGTGATCCTATAAGGGTTCCGTTTTTTTCGTATGAGGTACGGAACCCTAAAAACACGACTATTTATGCGATATATTTTGAAAGTTGCAAATAAATCAAAACCGGGTACTTCCCGTTGACCTAGAATCATGAAACTTGGCAAGGAGCAAGGTCTCACATATTGAGTAGTGGTGGCCTAGTGGAGAAGTGGTGGCCCAGTTGGAGCAGTGGTAACGTCCGCGACTTACGAGTCGTAGTTCGTAGGTTCGAGCCCTGCCAGGTGTTTTACTTTGTACAAATTGTTTAATCACCACATTCACCACTGCTCTCAGAACGGTGAAGGAAAAAATCGTGAGGAAAGAGGCATGTCCTAGAACCAAAAATCGGAAGACATCTACCAACCCACACTGGGCCCGCGTGGTGGATTACGGCCCACTCCCTGTTGCAGAGAGGAGATGTGTGTCCCAGCAGTGGGAACATATAGGCTGATTATTTAAGGTCTCATAGCAAAAGTACAGGAAATGGTCCAAAAGTCGTTAATTTGTAGATCACATTAAAAAAATGCGATTACATCGACAATTGGAGATTTGATCGTGACCTATCGACGGTGAAGTATCAGTATCTAATAACTAACATTTTGGCGGTTTTCACTTTATTGCTTATAGTAGGTAAAATATGAAATGTCTTGAATTGTTCAAATTTATTAGATAATCGCTTGTAGAAATACCTTATAAGTCATCTTGCGTGATTTTTGCTGGCAATATTGAATATATACACTTTTTTAAGTGTAGATATTCGGTATTGCATTAACTACGAATTGACTAACAATAGGCAAAAGTAGAGTTAGTAGCAAAGGTTCTCTTTGAAAAGCTCTTTTTATTGGTGTATATCTCGCAAAGTTTAAATCACACATTTTGTGTTATATGACATTGATTTTACATTCTGTGATTACTTCCTCACACACTGACTTATTAATTTAAAAAAAAGGAAAATCGTCTACTTATACAATGTTTGTAAATATGTGAGCACCATGTATCTATCACATAATTAAATTATCTGTCGTTACTTCATTTTTAATTCTTGTTACCTATTGTGGTATAGCAATTTTATTCTAGGTGCATCGTCTTCACATATTATTATTTAACTAATGTACGTACTTATACAAACTATTGTAAAACATTTTAAAAGAGTAACGGTGGAGTTTCTTGCCCATTCTCATTTTGACGTTCAAAAGTGCCATATATGGGCCTATTTGAAATAAATGATTTGACTTTGACACAGTATGGCCAGGAATTTTTAGCTAACCCACTCCTATGGTGTATTGACTTGTTATTGTGGTATATTGACTAACATACTAATTTAAAATACTTTCCATCCATTAAATAGATGGGTGAAGGTCGTTCCTAGGTCGGATCCTCTACTATTCAATTCAAACTCAAAACGTCACAAATTCACAATTATATAGGATTGTGTAAACACGCGGTTGACAACTTTGTTTTACAGTTTATATTGTGTAACTTTAGGCTCACTAAATCTATTCATGAAACATATCCAATGTCTCTCTACCATTTAGTTCAAAAACTACCATCAGTTACATATTTTTTTTACATAAGTATATTATGTAGGTGTAGTAGAGAGGACTCGCGTCTAAGTAATAACCGCCGTACGGATAGATCGAAGGTTAAGCTACCTTTGCCGTGGTCGTTCCGTGGATGGGTGACCATCCATTACATATCAAGCCCCCTCCGTGCTTCGGAAAGCATGTTCAACCGTTGGTCCCGGATGAAATTTGTAGATCTTTGACAAGTCCGAAAGTCTGACAACCAGTGTTACTAAAGAGGTATCGTATTACCCAGTAACTGGTTTGTGGAGTGCAGATCATTCGCTCCATGTCGAATATTGGTATTCAGCTGCATCCGGTTAGACTGGAAGCCGACCCTAACATAGTTGGGAAAAGGCTAGGCAGATGAAGATGGTACACACGGCTACACATCAAGCTATACATTTCCAGTAGAAGCTGACTTCGCATTGTACGGAAATCCTATACTTACAATGCGGGATCAGCATAAACTGGAAATGTACAGTTTGATGTGTGTAGCTGTGTGTACCAAATAGAGACAATTTTCATTTTCAATTATAAATCGCTTTCAAAGCGCTTCGTATTTCTACAACGACTTTCAACAGGATTGACATAAGCTTTATGGTAGCTTTACGGTAGCTTGTGTGAATCCAATATAACGGGTGTAAAAAGACGCAAAACGAAGCTGAGAGTAAAGCCGCGTGCAGACTAGCACGATGTGATTCCGGTAATTATTGTTCTATTGTGAAGTTTTCTTAGAAATTGTATTGTTTAAGTCGCGCCAGTCTGTACAGTATCGACCAAAAGTCCATAGGCAAACTCACAAACCAATAGACTGACGCTGCGGTTTGACTTACGACCTTCTTCTATAAGTTGTTACACACACACACATACTTACTTTGTCTGCAACTCATACTAGTTCATAATTTCGAGCAATACTGTATATAGCATGCTAGCTCAGTGGATAACCTGCTTTGGTATATGCGATTATGGCGAGCCGAGAGGGTTCGAATCTCACGTGCGGTTAGCTCGTCATTTTTTAATCCGTAGTTTTTGTTATTTTTTAAATAAAGACTAGTTCAATAATCATTTCTTTTTTGGTTCATTCGTCTTGTTCACATAAATATTAAAGTTTAGCAGGTAGACCTCAGAAAACTAAGTAAATTATTTCGATTTCTGTGGGGTAGACAGATGCCGTTCGTTACGAGTATTAATTTAATAGAACTTTGTTGGTTCGTGGTTATTGTTGGTGACAAGTAAAAGCGGTGTTGTGGTTATTATTTTCAAAATGCAGTCAAATATAAATATTGAACGGAGATCAAATATTGTTGCGCTGCGTAAAAGTGAATGTAATTTACACAAATATCGTATGAAACCAGACTAAGTGTGAGTGTTATCATTTATATATTTCATATTTGACTAAACATAAATGTTAATCAAAGGTATTGTTGATCGAACAGAGGTATTGTTGAGACAGAAGATGCCTTTAAAGTTTTTAAATTTATTATGAGGTTTAATTCGATTAGTGAATGATAAATAATTAGTATGTGTAATAAATACGATGTTATTCTTTGTTCTAGAGAAACACTGTGAAGGTTAAGAGATATTAGGAAGATGCTTGTTATCGAGAAGCAGCGACGTCAAATGGTGAATAAATATGAAATAAATGGTTGCATATCAACGGGATATTTTGCTGAATTATTAAACACGGTATTATGAACCGTTCCCCGTCCACTCTGAAGGCTTGCATCACTGAAGACCAGCTAGGAAACCATTTTTGACAGAAAGGCATAAACAAGAACGTTTAAGTTTCGCACGATAATATTAAGACTTCAAGAGGGACACTGCTATATTTTAACCTTAAAATATTTACCGTTCTAACTTAATAAACAACACATTCGTTATTGCATGAATTTGTGGTAACGATTTTTTTAAGTATGTAAGAAATACGACAAAAACCATATTGAAATATGGTGTTTGTCGTAATTCTTGCAAATTGACCGAAAATGTTTAAGATTATTTTAGTAATATTATTATTTTAGAATTAAAATCTGTGGTTTAGTTTCAATCTTCTTTTCGTAAAGAAAATGAATAATGCTATAACCTCAATACCAACCAATATTTATTAAAGTCAAATAAAATGTAAAATAATTAATGTAAACAAACTGCCAATATTTAACCTTAAAATCACCTATTTTGTAAGTAGTTTTTTTTTACATTTTGAGTAGTCTAATATTCTTATTTATTGCTTAATTACTTCGACCATGATCAAAGCTTAATATTTATGGCGAAAAAATCCATTTAAAATTTAAAACATTTCATAATTTAAATATGTCAAAATAATACAAATTGCTTCTAAGTTTCTTGAGATCTATATCTAATAAATATTGTTTAATTTTGTTATCACATATCTTTTATTCTAAACCCTTTATTGCAATATCAAAATTAATAAAAAAGGCAGCAATATTAAAAAAATATTATTTTTGAAAACAAAAATAATAAATTTCGAAAAGAAAAAAACTGCGCTGTTCTTTACGAGATCAGAACCTAAGCCAGCTCGAATCTCAGACCAACTCTTTAAAGCCTTCTGCTATCTGCACACACAAGATTAATTTGAATTTTAGCAATGACATAAACTGGCCAATGTCACGCGCATGATGCGTGTGTGTTATCCTGTCTAACAAAAGCGACGGAGATATATATTTGTTTCGCGAGTACGTGACGACAGTGTGTAAAGCGTTCTCTGTGGTGTTTGTGCCGTGTTATTTACACATACAGATATACGGACTATACCGCGTGTTCACAGCAAAACGACTCTTAACGTGCCTATCCACTTTTGAACGCTTACTGTACAAGGTTTAACTCGTACTTCCCGCTATTGGATATTTTTTTTTTCTGGAATATACCTTCTGGATACGAAGATATTGAAGGTCAAAGTTCCAATAATTTTACAATAATAATGTTATACATACATAATCTCACGCCTTCTTCCCATGGGGGTATGCAGAAACTGTAGAACGCCACCTGCTACGCTCCTCACATACTCCTTTTGCTTAGTTTTCAAAATCGAAAGATTATTGTTATTACTAACAACACTAACATAGCATGTAAGCACAATCTGTTACTAACCACTAACGGACTAATTTCGGTCTGAAATAAAGATATTTTATTTTTATTTATTTATTTTTTGTCTGGGGACCCCTTTAATAATAACTTTTTTAATATTTTTTTTGGTTCTTTTTTTATTTATTTTTTTACACTGGCAATACAAATAAACAATCTGAGAAGATTTCAACTGTCTACCTATTACGGTTCATGAGATACAGCCCGCTGACAGACAGACGAATAGACAGTGGAGAAGGGAGTAATAGTGTTCCGTTTGGCACCCTTCGGGTACAGAACCCTAAAAAGCGACACAGAAAAATAAAAACTGGCACTCCGGGAGTGCCTATGAGAAGTGAAAACTTGAAGAAAAAAAATCGGCACCGCGGTAATCAACGCGTTGATGTCTTTTACTCCACGCACCGCAGTAATTTTAACGCGTTCATGTCTTTTAAATGGTCGTGGAAAATCTGGTGTCATCACGGTGTCGCGAAATCAATGGTTCAGTCCGATCTCAAAAATGCCCAACGCGCCTAAAGAAGTTTTCATTTACAAAAATAAAAATAAAAAACGAGCGCGCTTTACAGTAGTCGCATATGCAAGGTGGCATGGACATCGACGCGAAAACTGTTACCATGGATTTAGTACATGATTCTGAACCCAGGGGCGTTAAAAATTTTCCTCGGTTATTAAAAAAATCTGCTGTTTCATAGAAAAGTGCAATATCTATGCGGTCAGAATGTATGGAACAGTAGATTATTTTTTAATAGCCGATGAAAATTTTGAAAACAGGGGGACAGTACCAAACTCTCGGAAAATGGGTTGGTATCATCTGACATCCAACTCAAGAACCGCGCGCGGTTGGCCGACCGAAGAGAAGAAAACTTAAAACTGGTATATATAATATAAACAATATTCTTCATCATCATCATCACTATCATCACCCTGTTTACAACCTCTCGGAAAATGGGTTGTTACCATCTGACGGCAACTCTTGCACCACGCGCGCTCATTGATCAAATCAAATAGCGCGCGCTTCCCCGGTTTCTAGTTACAAACTTCCATCCCTTTTCACGAAATCACTCCCACAGATTGCAGGAGACCGAGAGGAAAGATTTTACACATCAGAAGGTCTGAAGTAAAGTGTGAATTTTTCAAAAATTATTAAATGCCGTCTAACTCTTAAACTAAAAATAATCCCTGATTATCGATGGTAGTGTTTCAGGAAGCTGAACGAAATTAATTTTAGCTTTCGACCGAAAAAGAAAATCCATTTTCGATCGGACTCCATTATTGGGATAGGAACATTGCTATCACAATTATCTCAAAGCGACGGGTCGGTGCGGTATATCGGTGTCATCATAGATAAGCGTTGTTGGCATGCCACGTTGTAGCGATGACATGTAACACCTCTATCTTTCTAAACAGTACTAAAGACACGCACGGTGATGCGTGCAGATAGTTTTCTATGTTATTTAATCATATTTATTCATATAATTGGTTGTAAAGTAGCATTATATTCCAAGTACTATTTATTTTATTTTGTAATCTATTTATATTTAATTAATTAAACCTAACTTGGTTTCCGTACGTCTTTTTCGGGTGACCACTGAAAATCAACGCTGTGCTGTGGGTCCCCATAGCACAGCATCATGCTGAGTGGAAGCCTTCTTGTCACAGTCATAACGTGCAGCTGCCGTATATTTCAGTTTTGTGCTGTGATTATATTTAAATCTATTTTTTATTTTATTGTTCTCTTCTTTTATGCATGTGTTTCAAGAAAGAAAAATAAGTGACAAATAAACTTATTTTTCTTTTTCTAAATATAAACGTGATAGCACGTACAGCAATTATATTGTCGAATTAGCTTTTGCCCGCGGCTTCGCCCGGTTTGAGGTCGGAAATTATCCCACGGGAACGAACTGCCGAGATAAAAAGTATCCTATGAGGTGATCCAAATTATAACCAATAAGTGTGTAAAATGTCATCCAAATCCGTTCAGTCGTTTTTGCGTGACTGAGTAACGAACATCCAAACACACAAACGTACAAATTTTCACAATTAAAATATCTAAACTAATATTTTATAGAGAAAATATTTGATTTGTTGTATGTTTGTTTGTTTGTAATGGATAAACTCAAAAACTACTTAACCAATTTAAAAATTTATCACAAAATAAAATAAGTTACATTGTGTAACAATTTATGTAACCTGAGTAAATTCCCGGAGATCAGAACACTTTGATGAAATAATCAAGTTAATATTATTATGTCTTCTATTGTGTAAATAATCTTGAAAGACAATTTTACTTAAATGGATTAGATAAGGTTTTTATTAAATTAGATATTCAATCACAAATACTTGAATACTAAGAACGGGTAAAGGAAAACATCGTTAGGAATATAGGAATGTCCTAGAACCAAAAGTTTTAAAACATGATACACACATCAAAAGTGTCTAGGGATCAACATATATTTTTGCAATAACTTTTCTCCTGATTGATATTAATTAAAATTTTCTTTAAGGATTCATCAAATAAAGTGTTTTCGTTTGTCACAGTAACGATAAACCAAGTCACCTTTGCATTAATAAAGAAATTTGCCATTTTCCTAATAAAGGGATTTTTGACATTTGAACCACTAACATTAAAGTTCGAAAAAAAGACTGAAATAACAGTTTTCTTTAAAATTTTATTGGGTAACTTAAACAATTAATAATCCGTGTTTCTACCGCGAACACTAACAACACAAGAACATCGGTTTGGCATACTCAAAATGAGTTCATCCAAATCACGCTGTGGAATGGCCGCCCATGTTCGTTGCAACAACAAAAAAAGGTCTTCTTGCGACTGGATACCCTCCATATTCGGCAGAGCTCTTCTCTGTAGCATATCCCATGCATGCTCAATCGGGTTCAAGTCTGGCGACTGAGCAGGCCAGAGCAGGACATTGATGTTAGCTGCGGCGAGAGTCTGTCTTACAACTCTTGCGGTGTGCGGTCCTGCATTATCATGCATTAACTGAAATAAGGGACCGATTTGCACTTGTAGAGGAACGATGACGTCAGATACAATCGTCTCAGCATAAATTTGAGCGTTGAGGTTGCCACTGATCCAAATCAACTCAGTTCTTCCGCCGATCCAAATACCCGCCCATACCATGATGGTTCCACCACTATAAGGATGGACTTCCTGGCAGGATTTTAATCGCTGTTGGCGTCCAGGGGTTCTCCAGTGTCGTATACGTCTTGTATCCGGTCTCATACCAAAACGAGACTCATCAGAAAAGCACACGAAACGCCATTGTTCTTCTGCCCAATTTCTGTGTTCAAGAGCCCATTGATATCGAATCCTACGATAGTGCATTGCTATAGGTGGTACCCGTAGCGGTCTTCGGGAATGAAGGTTCACTTCATGCAAGCGGTTTCTGACTGTTTGGTCGCTAATTAAGTTCCCTGAAGAGTGATGAAGCCTCACGGCTAACATCATGGCGGTTATTGTTGGAGCTCTTCGAGTTAAGATTTGAATGTATCGGTCTTGTCTCCGTGTGGTGCAGCGATACCGTCCTCCATGGCGCTCAGCCACGGTACCAGTGCTTCGGTAACGTGTCCAAAGTCGACTGATAACACTCTGACTTGTATTCAGAGCTAAAGCCACAGTACGTTGCCGGGAACCAGCTTCTATCATTCCCACGGCTCTGAGCATTTCTTCCCTGCTTAAATGACGTCGCCGCTCCATAATAACGTTGGTTTTAATCAGTAGTAGGGAAACAGTAGCACTAATAATGTCTTCAATGCGTTGTATGTTTTTATAGGGAAAATATTGACAGCTGATTTTCATCTTTTACTCGAATTTGATTAACAGTTCCTGTTTCAAATTATGAAATGCACCAAAAAGGATCCATATAAATTTATATAATCATAAATTTATTACAAAGCCACATCTCAATCTCAAGAAATCCGCATAAAAATGCTTGATCCCTAGACACTTTTGATGTGTGTATTTTAACCTTTTTTTTTTGACCCGCAACTGACCCGCGTGGTGGATTACGGCTCACGTAGTTGGAACATTATAGGCATTTAGAGGTATGAGGAACAGGGTGTAAAGTTCACTCATACTCTAAAGAAAAGGGGGGACTCTCCGACCAGACGGGTGTCGTGTCTGGCGGGCAACTGCCCATCTGTCGATGTCGGTCATATATATGTCGTTCGCGCGGTAAACTTTAATTGCGCGATGCAGAATTTTTGTGTGACGTCAGATCTTTGGTGCGTAGTTCGCATGTGGCGATGTAGATGCCGCCACAGGCTTATTATGAACTTCAAATATACATATTGCACCTATATCATTAGTTACCACCCAAAGAAGCTCAATATTAAACGAATGACTCAAAAATTGGACTATTCCGTATTCCAACTTTAGCAAAGACGCCTTAAAAACATTGCTAGATTAAAAATAATAAACAAACAAAACGGCTGCGTAAACGGCAGACTAAGAAATTCAAGTGACACGGAAATTGGTTTTATGTACTCTGTAAGCACTTATGAACTGTGCGTTCCGACTGAATGTGGTGAATTTAAATTGAAAATATCCTGTCTACTACGTACTCAGAACAAATAAAGCTTTTATTTCAACTTTATTTGTTCTGTATTTTTTTTCTTCACTTTGGGGGTCGTTTATTATTTTCAAGCAAGATAATATTTACATAATAATATAAGGTACTTAGTAACACATATACTTAGATAAAGAGGGGAAAGAATCTTGAAGGACATCAAAAAAATAAAAGTTGTGTTAATTAAATGAAATTAAATCTTTCATTTCCAGATATAAATCTACCTATAAGATTCGATAAATACACACATAGATAACGTTATAAATATACAATATCATAAAAATATCCTTCAGGCTCAGAATGTTCCTCTCCAAAAATGTCCCTTGGTTTCAAACAGGGATGTTAAGGAGCTCCGTAACTGTAACCGAAACTACCGGATATCCGAAATAAATATCTATCCGTAACCGAATCTGATATAAAGGTTTCGGATAATTTCGGATAGGGGCGGAGTCTAAATCAGACACGTTATGACAGGTTTCTCTGCCCGGCCGAACCGATAAACTAGCCACGCGGTACTCACATCACTTGCATGTTTTTTTATTTCTGTTTTACTTTTAAAAAATCGTAAAAATCTAATATCCGTAACCGAAACTATCCGAAACTAACGGATAATCAGAAATAATCTCACATCCATAACCGTATCCGAAACCGGTATAATATTATTTCTATATCCGTATCCCTATTCAGATCCGAAATTTCATATCCATAACATCCTTAGTTCCAAATAGTCCCTTTCCCAGAATGTCCCTTTCCCGAAACGTCCCTTTAACAAAATGTCCCTTTCTTAAATGACCCCCACACTCGCAGTCATGATGTCCACTTATTTAACACTGTTGTTGAGTTTCGAAGAACTATAAAGTTCTTATGGCACAAATCTATCTTAGAGAGATGTAATAGTTGCGAATCATATTTTGATCAAGATACAACCTGACACCTACAAATTGCAAAAAACGTAAGAAAATTTGGATTTCGCGGGCTACAACTGCGAATCCACCTTAATGTCAATGTTTAAATGCTAGTTACGTACTTCCCGGTCCATTCTGTAAAAACCTCACCGTGAAATGAGATGCAAATCTAGTGTCAATCCCTAGCATTGGGTGAAAGACAATTAATTCCCTTCAAGCTCACTTATGATTTCATTGCTACACATTATGTTTTCACGCCGAGATTTTTACAGAATATCGCTGCAGGTGGAATCACAGCTTACTTTAAAGCTGTCAAGGACTTGAACGAGACAAAATAAAAGTTTTATTGTTATGACATCTATGTGCATTTAGTGTACGCGACACAACTTCGGTAGAACAATTTCCATGAAGTTTTCATAGAAATCGTTTCACCAGAATCGCGTCGCGCCGTCTTGTCTGAGCGTTTTTTAGGTGAAATGTTTACAAGATAGGATCGGCTTATTCTTAAAACATGGCGCAATCAGCTTTAGAAGGTCTCACACGGAGTGATAGAGACTACGCTATGAAAAACGGATGTTCAACTTGCTTTCAGAATAGATATTACAGTTTGTGTTCATGGTTTTTGTTTCCTTTGCACGCCACCATCGGTATTCATGAAGAACGCTGGTAACCGGCGCCGATGTGCTGGTTGTCAACGTTGCTAGGCGCCAAATCAGCGCTATCCGACGCCGACTAATCATATAGGAACTTGTCGCCGCTTAATGGCGACGGTTTGCGCTGATTGGCGCCGACCAGCGTTCGGACCAGTGTACGGAACCCATATACTTAATTTTATCCTGGCCGTCTGTCGGAATGTTAAACAGCTGTTTTTGAGGCCTGTCTTTTATAATCAACGTTCTATGTTTTTGACCTATCTACCTTAGAAATTCGCTGCCGAAGAGCGAATTCTTGAGATAGAGCAAAAAACTATCCCATTCGTCGTACAATTTTAGCGAGAAGGCTTCTGAAAAAATTCAGAGTCAGTATTTGCACAATTTCCAATATCGGGCTGACTTTGGCCATGTAGGTAGCTATGTAGGACCCTTATTACGCTTCAACGAAAAACCCATTATTACACTACCAGCACAAAAGAGATTCCTTTCTACTTTTATTTTTACATTCCTAAAATAAAATTGGATAGAATGAAAAACATGTTTTTATTGTAGTTAGTTATAACACGCTAATTAAGAATCTTGAATGGTTTTTGCTAGAAACAACTACTTTTTAATTAAGGAACGTTAATAACAGACAGAATACAATTAAAGATACTTCGAAAAAATAATTGTTTCGTAAATTAAGAAAAAAAAAATCGAAAGTTTTTAATACAGAAACAGTTCTGAATTTGTATTGATGAAAACTTTATGTTATAATAACTACAAATTTTAGAAAAAATGGAAGTCGTTTTTCTTTCGTAAATATAAAGTACCTCTAAAAGGTGGTTTTATACCGGCGAGGCGAGGCGTGGATGGGATGGGCGAGAATTGAAATCACGCTTACCCTTTTACACCGAAAGATGTCCAGCGCTATAACGATGTCTCGCGATGGTCGGAGCGAGCCGGGGTGCGTGCCAGCGCGAGACATCGCGAGTCAGCGCTTGAAGGAGAGAGACCGTGCGCGTCCACGATGGCCGGTGCGAGATTTGCATATCCGTTTTACAAAGTAAATAAATGCTCTATTTGTACAAGAAAGTTCAATATTGTACTAACAAATATTTCATTTCTCGCCTCGCACATTCTCGCGCATCTAGACTTTTTACACTAAAGATGGGCAGAGTTTGGATATAAATTTTGCCATACAAATTTAAATTCTCGCCCATCCCATCCACGGCTTGCCTCGCGCCGGTGTAAAACCACCTTACAGTTTAATTTGAGATATTCTGTTTATGAGTAACTAGTGACCAGCTTGCACGGTTTTTACGACTTGATTCGAAAACATCGATATTTCTATATTATAATTTTTATTATACACACTTTATACATAAACATATACTAAACACACACAAAAAACACATAAACACGTTACGTTCGTTACGTTGTTTATATACTTAAGACTTTCCTGACAAAATTCACAAATTGATGGTAAACTTCGCATCAGAATCCATTGCGTAAGAAAAATAATGCGGTAATACAGTCACACACGAAAAGCAACATTAATTTATAATACTTATGTATCGAAGCGTGTCACTCCATCATGGGTGGAATTAGGATGTGATTGGCGCGAGTGAGGAGAGGGGAACAATCAAAGAGTGGCCTGTGCCCAGAAATGGGTGAAGTCTGGAGGGATAACGATGATATTTGATGAGTTTCTTGCCCGTTTTTCTCCATAGGAATGGGCAACTATGTTAATTTTTCTAATTGACCGACCCCTTGTCAATTCAAAAGTACCTGTAATTGCTTTATACTTTGAGTTTGAGTTTGAGATTAGTAGGTAAAGTAAGATCGTAAAGTTAAGACATAATTATTTTCTTCACACGAAATAAAAAGTAATTTATACAATTATATATAGGATGTTTGATTAATAAAATTATTTTGTAACTCAACCTCAAGGTTGTGATGGTTTAGGACGGAGATTCTTTCCAAGAAACTGATGTTATGATAAAAAAAGTGATACAAATACTAGGTGACTCCATGAATGCGGCCTTACCTAGTATCGGTGCCGATATGTCAGCGCTTGTCTTTTTTCATACCTCCTTTTTTCTGAATCAGCGCAAATCGGCCACGACTTATCAGATAGAAAGTTGTCGGCGCTTATCGGCGACGGTTCGCGCTGATTTGGCAAAAACTAGATGTTTGATTTGGTTTGATTTGAACTGCCTGAGCCGACCAGCGTTGACAACCAGCGCTTGTTGGTGCGGATAAGCGTTGGCAGGGTTGAATGCGGCCTAGTAGGTCATACGGCTGGTGTCCAAGACGCAAAATACATACTTTGTCGTGAACGTGTTCACGACAAAGTATGTATTTTGCGTAAAAAAGTGATATATTAACTTACGCGGTGTATTCTCCTCGCCATTAATCGGTTTGATAAACACAATTAAATCAGTTACTTTACGGATTAGTGGCCATTCGTTATGTTTGTATTTGGTTAACACTATCGTAATTAAACCGAATAGTTAATTCGTCAAAGGCCTTTAATTTTGAGCTCTGATTTTAATGGGTCAATCGTTGAAAATGTGACATGATATTACACAACGTCTAGATTAATCACTTACTATTTTTTATTTTCATTGTTTTATGGTTTTAATTGATGTAATATTTATTTAGAAAAGTTACGCATGATTATATACAATTATTGAAGTGAAAACTTCTTTAGGCGCGTTGTCATTATTGTAAACGCGATTGTGCTCTTTATTTATGTTAAGTTACGGATCAATGTTCTACGCAATTATTTTTACTTTAATAGTTTGTAAACGCGATGTGCTCTTTATTTATATTTCGTGACGGATCAATGTTCTATGCACGTACTTTTACTTTAAAGGTTTCGGATTTTTTTTTTTTTTAGACGCGATTGTGCTTTTTATTTAGATAAGGTTACGGACCAATGTTCCATACAAGTATTTTTCTCCATTCATAAAGCATCATCAGCATCATTAAACATTCAACAACTTTCCACGACAAGTCCTTTACTGTCCAGGCCACTCGTTTGTGGAATACATTGCCAGTTCAAATAAAACGCACGTAATCGTTACCTATATTTAAGAGACTCGTAAAGAAACATTACTTAGAAGAAAGAAAGAAAGAAAAAACGTTTATTTGCGGTAAACATGACGCAAAAAAAAAAAGTTTTAAATACATAAAAAGTTAAAAAAGTTGGGGAAGCATGCGTCACATCCACGCAAATCGGCTATCGCTCAGCATTATGCTACGACCCTATGCAAGACAGAGCCCCAGCGCTGGTTTTCAGCGACAGCCGGCGCCGACGTAATGACGTCGACCGGTGCAGCAAACAAATATTTAGACGCTGTACCAGTACTTACTACTTAAAGAAAAATAATTTATTAAAATTAAATTATGATTCAATATATTAAATAGATGTAAAAAACAAAAAGAAATAGACATACATTATTTTATACTTGTCGTTGTGATCTTGTTCTCGTAACTGTAATTATCTTTAGTTTTCATTTATTTTTGTTGCATATATATTTAGTAAGTATGTATGTATTTATGTATCTATTATTTAGGATATGTATATATCTGTGTATCTATTTTAGTATATTGTATACTTATTATTTGCACCAACGACAGTCCCATTTTATATCCAGGCAAATCACTGTCCATTCCAAGGTTGCCTTGAAGAGATCGCGGAAAGCGATAAGGCCGCCCATTGTATATTTTGTAGTGTTTGATTTATTTTTTGTTATGTATTTTTGTGGTGTACAATAAAGTATATATAAATAAATAAATAAATAAGCAGATTTTTCTAATTACGAAATCCTTCACATAATTGTGAAAGTTTATATTCATGTTTGTTACCAAATTACGCTTTAACGGCTGTCCTTATTTAGTTTTAATTTGGCAAAGACCAGAATCTTATTTAAGATATAGGATACTAGCAGTTGCCCCCGACTTCGTCTGCAATCCAGGATGAAAAGTCCACTACTAATCCAAACCACCTATCTGTAAAATTTCATAAAGATCGCTTCAGTAATTTAGGCGTGAACAGGTAGCATACAGACAGACAGATTTTACTTTCTTATTTATAATATTAGCATTAAATTTTTATAAGGATATATTTAGGAGTTTCCCTTAATAAAATTTCAGGCAAAAGCTATTGTAATGCAACCTTTTAGGGATCACAACGAAATCTTAAGCATCGATACTTAAGTGGGAAAACTTGATGACACTGAAAATATGCAATGAGGTCGAGTCGCTGTCATTAATGTTAATGAAGGTAAGAATATGGAAGGTTAAACTGATGAAGATCGTGTTAAATTGAACGATAATGTGAAGGGAATTTCAGGACATCACGTAAGCGGAGCGTATGCTACGTCAACACACTTTCAAACAACGATTAGCATAAGCATAATTATCTTATAAGGTTCCCATACTGCTGGGACACAGGCCTCATCTCTTCGAGAGGGAGTGAGTAAACAACGATTATTATCTACCATCAGGTACCCTCAAAAGTAAAACGAAACAACAGTATATAATATAATATATATCTTGCTTGACTTAAGGTGAAAGCGTCAAGGTAGTCCGCGACTCTTATTTTCTTACGTTTTTTACAATTTGCAGGTCAGTATCAGACATTACTGATCGACATGACGTATGTCGATCTAAATATGATTCGCGTATCAAATGTTTATTTATAGAATTAAAAGCATAAAAATCATCAATACAACTCTCTAACTTCATATAATCCCATTGAATGATTATTTCATGAAATCATGACATTTAAGGATTATGCTAACTTAAGGAGTTGTATTGCTGATTCTAATGATTATAATTTTGTAAAGCTATTTTTGTTATGGTCACGAACACAGAACATATAAAAGAGGTTAGAAGGGCCTTGTGGGCGGGGCACGCGCGCCGCGGTTATGAGCAAATGCTCAATATCAACCGAAATTTACTTTACCGGCCAGCAATCGCGTTCTTGTTTTGACAGCGTACGTAAGCTCCGCAAAAATATTAAATTATGCCATCTTGCGCTATTATAACGTGTCGGAAAAGAAGTCAGGTGTGTAGTGTAGCACGAGAAGGGATTTCTTTCCACCGGTAAGTCCAAAAACATTAAAATACTTGTGATATTTGTAATTTTAACATTAGCATTATGAAGTTTGTAGACAAACACGATATAATCGCAAGCAGACGAATAGTAATATATTGCTTGCAATAGATGGGTACCATTTTGCACTTCGTGAGCGATCGCGCAATGTATTACGTTCACTTCGAGAGTCCCGAGTACCGAACCAAAGGTTCAATTCCACGAAATCTAGACATATCGATAGTGCTGTGCCAATTTGTAAACAATGTCGATAATTACTATGATACAATTGATTATTATCGATAGTACACTTTATAACTAAAATAATATTATTTATTACGACCAATATTACGAGGTTTTTGTAAAAAAAAATTAAATTTAATTTTATGTAATTTTTCAATTGAAACTGACATATTATGATTTAATATGTTTTAGGTTTCCAACAGATCCAGGTATAAGAAAACTGTGGATTGAGACAACTGGTAGAATTGATTGGATCCCTACTAAATGTAGCACAATTTGTTCGCAACATTTCGATGATGATAATTACATTACAACAAAGTCAGGAAAAAGAAACTTAAAATCAGGCGCTTATCCGCAAAAATATATCGTTATGTGTTGTTCAATCAGTAAACTGATTTTATGTTTTAGAAAATTTTATTTTAGTCTCGTCAGTTAATCAGTTTTTTGTCTAAAAATGGCGACATCAAAATCATCTTTTATATTAATTTTTATAAAACTTCTGGTTGAAAACGAAGGAAATTGAAAATTATTGAGAGCAGGCGTATGCTACTTAATAAATACGTATTATTTCAGGGACAATATTTTTTTCTTTTTGAACGTGATAAGCACCGGAAATGTAAGGTTGAGAGGCAACCCACTTTCTCTAATAAACAAATAAAAAACATGGAATATATATTTACCATGTTTATTATTTGTTTATTAGAGAAAGTCATCAGTCCATTGGGAGGACTCATTTGATGATTATACCACGATAAAAAAAAAGTCATCAGTCCATGTTAATAATTAAATTGGTTTTAAAATTCAGTTTTTTTTTTTTTATTTGTTTCACTTTTATTTATTTGTTTCTATATTCGCATGAATACATGTTTACAACATGCATTACAGAAGTCCACATAGTCCACAATACTTGTAAAGAAAGAAGCAAGATTACATTAATTTTATCGATATCAATAATCGACAGTTTAGTCGCCCTACCATACATGAGCTTTTACGCGTGTATGAGTGTACGTCAAACGCAGAGTTTGCGTTAGTGTGAAAACCAATAGCAAACTCACGATCTAAGTGCGTGTTGTTTATTTGTGTGCGTAATCCGCGTAGGCATTGGTCTCTTGCTTGTAGTGAAGTTAAAGAGTGGGAGATAAACGGCGACACGCGTTCTGATGCAAATCCGAAACTATTTCCTTTCTAACCTCCTTTATATGTTCTGTGGTCACGAATCATATTTTAATTAACATACAACCTAGCACTGACGCACATCCCCTTAAGAGGGTGCATACTGAATGTTGGCAACGTCGCAAATAGCTGTCAAGATATTTTGCTGTTTTGATTAACAATGAATATTACATATATACTTAAACTCACGCTTTTTTTTTCCATGGCGGTAGGTAGAAATTAAGATTCTTACATACTCCTTTTGCTTCGTTTACGTTCATAAATCTGGTCATACACGCACACCGGTTATTAATGAATATCACTAAATGAAATTATGAAATATAGCTCTATGTTATAATAAAATATTGAACATTAATTGTAATCACTACATATTTAGTTTAAGGTGACAAGAAAAAGGTTGGGAACTTCCAAATAGTTTGGTTATTACAATTTATAATCAATATGTTCATGCAACAAGGAGCAATAATTAAAACATTTAGTCTTCTTTTTTTCTTTTTTTCGTGGTTAGTGTCAGAGTATTAAAGCCGTCCATGGGCCTCTGACTTGGCTTTACAAGCCATCGAGAAATATCTTCAGGAAGCTTCCTCACGATGTTTTCTTTCACCGTTTTAGAAGCAAGTGAGAATTATACAATACACACATGAATTCGAAAAGTCAGAGGTTCGAGGGCCTTGAGTTCGAACTCGAGACCTATGACTTGGCAGTCCGACGGCCACACCACTAGGCTATCACTGCAAAAAAAAAAAACATTTACTGATATTGATTAATTAATCAAAACTGTGAAATATTTCAAAGTTATTTTCGCCGTTGCGTTGTCAACATTCAGAATGCAAAGCTTTCGTACTCAATACTCAATTCTTTATTGCATTCCAATCTTCTATTTAATACATATTGTCTTTGACATGTCTCGGGACCTTGGGGTCCCGGACCTTTGGAAGGCGTACGAGGGGCCGAAGCCAACTCGCAGAGGCCCCTTAGACATTTTTCAGTGTTGAGGCACCAACCGACGATTATCCCTGTTTGCACTATGCAAGGGCACCCAAGGACAATCCCCGGTTGGTGTCGGAGTATTGCAGGAAATGGAAACAAAAATATTGGACTGTGGGTTTGGGTAGCTAACGTGGACTGGTTACCTAGAACTATGGAAGGACTGTGACCACTACCTGATCAATGTTCATATGTACACGGATAAAATGGCAGGGGAATATTTGCACACTCAATAATGGGTCCCCGAAAACTATCGCTAGCACAAAGTGTCGTAGCGACAAGGGAGCAACATATCCTGAGGTGCTTATGAGGAGTGGAGAGATATTTCACGGCTATCAGGACAATCCCGGAAGTACGATCAAGATCCCTACCAGCATCTTACTGGAATACTTCCTTCCTCCGAAAACGTTTGCTCTTGCGAATCTCCACTCAAGCCGGCCAATAAAGACAAGAATGAGGGAGCTCCGTTCCTCGTCAGTGTTCACTCCAGCCGACCAATAAAGGCAAGCCAGAGGTGAGAAACAAGACTTCTCCCGGGAGATAGGGCTGCTGCTCAACATCTCGCCATATGCTGCCTTGTGTGTTCTGTATCTCTCTTGGTCTAACTCCCCATCCTAGACCCGTTCCGGCAAAATAAATTCTACCGGCACAGACCTAGAATTCAGAGCGCGCAAGCCCCACCACGACGTCAACGTAGAGATACGGCAGTGGGGTAATACATATTATTATTATAATATTACGTACTCACTCGGTAGGTATTCACAAACTAACTTCAAGTTACTGAAACCTCGAGATCGAGCCTTGGATCAGTATAAAGCCGTTGCCAGATCTCACATAAGCTGCCGAGATTGGATGACCAAAGTAACAACCAACCAATCAGCCGAGTTTTGAGATGGGATTAAATCGAACAGGTTCAAAGGGTTGCAAAAAATGTTAGAAAACGTTCTGTTTCATTGATTTCGGCACACATTCTTCATCGTATCGAAAATTGTGTAATATTTTCTTTTTTAGAAGATCTGAAAGATTTTCGTACATTGGAACTTTTACAGTATACATTGCAAGTGCTAGTGAACCTACAACCTGGTTTATAGCAAGGCCCATTAGTGACAAATATTGGCAGTTGGCACAGCAAGAAGCAGAACAGTAAAAAAAATCAAAACGGAACCAAACCCTTTTGGTCATCGATCAAAATAGTTGTTTTTTTCTACTGGCCATTAAAGTGCAAATTCACAAACATAAAGACGTTCATTTCAATTTATCGAAAAAAGCGAATCTGTTTATACATTAAGCGGTCATTTGTTCAAATACTGGCTTTTAACACTCGTAAATCATTTAAATTCATTCATATTTTTTCTCATTTTAATTTAACAAAGAACTTTTAATTTAGGCTAAAACGTAGTGGCCATAATCTGCCTTAAGTTGGGCACTTTTCCAAATGTAACCCACGCAGTAATGCAACTTCGCAAAAGTTAAACGTCAGTGTTTAAATTCTGAATATAGACTATTTTGAGTGCAAGTCGGACCCAGTTTGTAATCAAATCAAAATCAAAATTTATTTCATGTTAACCTACATGGGCACTTATGAAACGTCCGAAGATAGGTGCACGGCTCCAATTGGTCGTTTCCTATGGAGAAGAGCCGGCAAGAAACTCCACGGTTACTCTTTCAAAAATAATTTTCTTTTACAATGAGTTCAGATTACAGTGTTAATAGTTATGGGAGAACAGTGTAGGCTTGTCAACAAGTACCAGGGACCTAAGAAAATAGAAAAAGGTTTACAAATTTACAGTCTACAACATTTACTGCCTGTAGCATTGTTACAACTCACAATAGATACACGTGAATGTACACACATTTCGATTCTTTTGTTTACCCAGCGAAAAGTCCTAAGCATCGAAGGAACAGACTCTTTTAGTGGATCTAATTGCTTTTGCAGAACTCATCTAGCTTATTTTTTATTTTTATTTTTTGTTAATATAACGTCTAAAAGTGATTTCGATATCCTATTTACAGAATAAACAATTTCATTAAAATATTAACCTAAAATTGAAGTTGTTCACCAGCCTGCCAGCCAGTTCACCATGGAATAGAAAATAACAGAATACTCTTTAGACATTTTTCGTAGACATTTTTTCGTAGGGTGACACAATGGGCAGTCTTATCCCTAAAAGCGATCTTTTAAAGACAGCCAAAGATAGAAAGAAAAAGAAGATCGTTTAGCAAAAAGAACTAAATCCTCGTCTAGAGATCATCGTCATCATTTCAGCCGAAAGACGTCCACTGTTGGCCACAGGCCTCCCCCAAGCACCGCCACTTCAAACGGTTTGTGGTTCCCGCATCCAGCGGATTCCTGCGGCCTTCACAAGGTCATCGGTCCACCTTGTGGGCGGCCATCTCTAGACGCTCTGGAAAAATAAGCGAAGGCCACGCTTATTTTTCCAGAGCGTCTAGAGATGGCAGAACTAACAAAATTTCTGGCGCCAAAAGTGCGTTGAGCGCACAACTTGTATCGCGGACACCATTCAAAGTCGTCAGATTCCGTACGTCATAATTTTGTTTCATAATGCAAGAAAACGGTGAAACGCTATTGTAGGAGAAGCCGCTGAGGCGTCTGCGTGCTCAGTGGTTTTGTGGGTCAAGTACCTAGGTTGGCAGTGACCACCCAGAAAACCGCAGAGCACGCATGTGAGATACTAAGTAAGCACCATAGTCTCCGATTGATTACCTAGATCCTTAATCTATACTAAATACACAATAGAAAGTGCATATTGCGTCATCTTTTTTCGCGGGGTAAAGAGTGCGCGGGCGGGGGGAGTCTAGCGTGGTTGAATAGTGGCACTCGTGGAGTTTTAGTAGCCATGAGTCACTTCGACGGGAAGCGTCGCGCTTTTTGTGTTCGCACGTTTTACGAGAACGGTCGTTCATACATCTCTACAAGGCGACTGTATTGTTCTGAATATGGATTAACACACATTAATGAAGCTCCGAGTGCAAATTTAATTAAAATATGGATCAAGCGTTTTGAAGAGACCGGTTCCACATTTAAACCACCAGCAAAGGGTCGTCCATAAACGTCTAGGATCACAGACAATATTGAGAGTGTGAAGGAGTCAGTACGAAAAAATCCGCAAGTGTCTACTCGGAAGCGATCGGCGGCTTTAAACTTGTCACGACGAAGTTCACAGCGAATTTTGAAGTTGGATCTTAAACTGCATCCTTATAGTTAACACAAGAATTAAAAGAGGCCGACTTCGGAGCAAGGTTGGCATTTGCTGAAGAAATGCTTAGTCGATTTTCCTTTTTTGACAACATCTTTTTTTTCTGACGAGGCTCATTTTCATTTAATTGGGTTCGTAAACCGACAAAATTGTCGTTATTGGAACGACGACAATCCAAAAATGAAACATCAAAAACCACTACATAGTCCGAAAGTAACGGTATGGGTAGCAATCTCAAGCAAAGGAATTATTGGCCCTTTCTTCTTTGGAGATTCACGAGGACGAAACATCGAAACATCACCGTTAACACCGACCGCTATGTTGCGATGTTAGTGGGATATTTGACTCCAGAATTTGCGAGATCAAGAATAGCGAATACGAGGACTTGGTTCCAACAAGACGGAGAAACCTGTCACACATCAAATGCCTCTATGGCGGTTGTGAGACAGATGTTTCCTCGAAGACTAATTTCTAAAAGAGGTGATATCCCTTGGTCTCCACGTAGCCCTGACTTGACGCCTCCTGACTTTTTTTTGTGGGGATACCTCAAACATAAAGTCCATATGAACAATCCGAGGAACATCAGTCAGCTAAAGGAAAATATCCGTGGAGAAATGACAGCAATCACCCCAGATTTATTGATAAGAGTTTTCGCAAATCTGCTTTCGCGTTTAGAGGAGTGCCGTCTTCGAGAGGGCTGTCATTTAGATGATGTTATTTAAAAAAAATAAACTACATTTTACTACCTTATCACCCTATCTTTTATTTCGACTACCTACATCTTTTGTATTTATTTTGTTAGCCTATAATTAATAAATGCACGTTCCATTGCGCCACCCTGTATTATAAAGAGGTAAAATTTGTTTGTTTGTAAGTTTGTATGAAAGAGGTAAAATTTGTTTGTTTGTAAGTTTGTTTGTAGGGGGTAATCTCTGGAACTACCAGCCTGATATACAATTTTTTTTTTCATTAGATAGCCCAATTCTTGAGTTAGGCTCGCGGGCGAAGTCACGAGCAGAAGCAAGTACAATATAAAAAACTATATCTCAGCACTTAATAAGATTTAAACAACTTTTAGGTACTATTATTTCAGTTTCTGGCTTCCTCATAGTTACTGTTAAAAATGCGTTTAATTTTAACAGGAAAAATTAACTTTTGTTTGACTAGCCAGAGCAAATGGGAAATAAAAAGCGTTCATTAAAAGCACAAATATAATAACTACGGCAATACATTTATAATTACATTATTTCAATTCTCAGTACTTGCATGGGTATTACAGAGCTACTTACACTTTCACAGTTCAATAACGACTGCCTTGCTAAAATGGCGCTGCCACGTAACTTTAAAAACCCCCTCCTTGTCAGACTCAAATAGTCAATTGACATCATAATATCCGGTGGCGCCATTTCAGATTTTTAAACTAATCAAATAACAATTATTGTATTTGGTATTATCAAAAGGATATTATCATATACAATAATTGTGCTATTTCAAAAATACTGCAAATATCTTAAGACTGTAAAATTTACATAAATAGCTAACATTTCATTTCATGTCAGCGCGTGTAATTAGTCGCGTGTTTCATTTCAGCATGAAACGCAAGTTCTACTTGTTTTGCTCGCACGTATGCCTCTGGCCTGAATCAAAGTCAGAAGATGCTTTGGGAGCACATATCGCACCTTTAAAGACAAACCGTTTCTAAACGAAAATATGATTAGGTAGCTAAAGCTGTAGCTAAATGGTATTTAAATAAATAAATAAATAATATTTTACACGGTAGCAAAAAAAAAAAAAAAAAATGGACGGCTTTTTCGCAATGAAAATAAAATTATCATAATGATGGATACTTATGCCATATGAGCAATATTTGTATTTGTAATCACGATCTCGAAAACGGCTCTAATGATTTCGATGAAAGTTGCAATATAGGGGTTAGTGAATTTGATTCAGGCGTGAACTTGTGGAAATCCATTATAAAATACTTACAATAGACGTGAATTGTATCGACGTCTATTATATTTTTTAATAAAGGGGTTTGCGGGAGCGAAAAATCGATCTAGCTAGGTCTAATATCTGGAAAAAATTGTTTTCTTTATTTTCACCCGATCAGAGCTCGGTCGCCCAGGTACTTTACACTATCAAAGTGTCAAATTGATCTTGTAGTTTGCGTAATTTTAAGAAATATGGCATTAGTTTAAAGGCTTTTCGCTAAAGGTGGGATATCATGTGGTCCTTGGAACTAGCCTCGGACCTATGAAAGATTTTTGTACAAACAAAGTCGATGATTGAAAAATAGGAGTCGAATTCATAAAGATTACTTTTTCTATTGTTTTCTTATTGGGTTTCGTGTTTGCAACTTCACAGGTTTTAAGGATATAGAATTGCTAGTCATCAACATCAAGTCAGCCTATCGAAGTCCACTGCTGGACATAACGTTGTGGCATAGCCTGGGAGTAGCCTATGAATTGCTAGTAATATTTGTAAATTTTTATGGGTTATGTTAATTGAAAAAATCTTTTTACAAAAAAATTACAACCGACTACCAAAAAAAAAAACCCTACAAAGTGAAAAATAACTTTAATTTCGGAAGTCTATGTCTTTGGTTTTGAATTTTCGTTTTTTGCCACCAACTTCCGAAATTAAAGTTATTTTTCACTTTGTAGTATTTTTTTTAGAAGTCGTTAGTTATTTTTTGTATAAAGTTTTTTTTTACAATTTCGAATACCACTAGATACCTGCTATTTAATAACAGTGACAGGAACTTAGAAAAAATACGTATTATTGAAGCTAACTCAAAAACTACCAAAGCAAATTTAAATTGTATTAACTTTGCTTGGGTAACAAAAATACAAAAAAAAAAAAACTAATTGAGAACCTCCTCCTTTTTGGAGTCAGTTCAAAAGCATATTTTCAAGATTTTAAGTATTGATGAGACTCGCAAATACCAGGGAAGCATGGCATAAAAGAGAGGAGTTCTATACTCAGCGGGTGGAAGAAGACTGCCAATGATGATGAAGTAAGTAATTTATTATCTGCCAAGCCTTTTTAGGTTTTCGTAGTCAACAAGGAACCCTTATAGTTTCGCCATATTCGTCTGTCTGTCTGTCCACGGCTTAGCTCAGAGACTCTTAGTCCTGAAAATTTGACATGGATATACATACACACATCAAAAGTGTCTAGGGATCAACATATATTTTTGCAATAACTTTTCTCCTGATTGATATTAATTAAAATTTTCTTTAAGGATTCATCAAATAAAGTGTTTTCGTTTGTCACAGTAACGATAAACCAAGTCACCTTTGCATTAATAAAGAAATTTGCCATTTTCCTAATAAAGGGATTTTTGACATTTGAACCACTAACATTAAAGTTCGAAAAAAGACTGAAATAACAGTTTTCTTTAAAATTTTATTGGGTAACTTAAACAATTAATAATCCGTGTTTCTACCGCGAACACTAACAACACAAGAACATCGGTTTGGCATACTCAAAATGAGTTCATCCAAATCACGCTGTGGAATGGCCGCCCATGTTCGTTGCAACAACAAAAAAAGGTCTTCTTGCGACTGGATACCCTCCATATTCGGCAGAGCTCTTCTCTGTAGCATATCCCATGCATGCTCAATCGGGTTCAAGTCTGGCGACTGAGCAGGCCAGAGCAGGACATTGATGTTAGCTGCGGCGAGAGTCTGTCTTACAACTCTTGCGGTGTGCGGTCGTGCATTATCATGCATTAACTGAAATAAGGGACCGATTTGCACTTGTAGAGGAACGATGACGTCAGATACAATCGTCTCAGCATAAATTTGAGCGTTGAGGTTGCCTCTGATCCAAATCAACTCAGTTCTTCCGCCGATCCAAATACCCGCCCATACCATGATGGTTCCACCACTATAAGGATGGACTTCCTGGCAGGATTTTAATCGCTGTTGGCGTCCAGGGGTTCTCCAGTGTCGTATACGTCTTGTATCCGGTCTCATACCAAAACGAGACTCATCAGAAAAGCACACGAAACGCCATTGTTCTTCTGCCCAATTTCTGTGTTCAAGAGCCCATTGATATCGAATCCTACGATTGTGCATTGCTATAGGTGGTACCCGTAGCGGTCTTCGGGAATGAAGGTTCACTTCATGCAAGCGGTTTCTGACTGTTTGGTCGCTAATTAAGTTCCCTGAAGAGTGATGAAGCCTCACGGCTAACATCATGGCGGTTATTGTTGGAGCTCTTCGAGTTAAGATTTGAATGTATCGGTCTTGTCTCCGTGTGGTGCAGCGATACCGTCCTCCATGGCGCTCAGCCACGGTACCAGTGCTTCGGTAACGTGTCCAAAGTCGACTGATAACACTCTGACTTGTATTCAGAGCTAAAGCCACAGTACGTTGCCGGGAACCAGCTTCTATCATTCCCACGGCTCTGAGCATTTCTTCCCTGCTTAAATGACGTCGCCGCTCCATAATAACGTTGGTTTTAATCAGTAGTAGGGAAACAGTAGCACTAATAATGTCTTCAATGCGTTGTATGTTTTTATAGGGAAAATATTGACAGCTGATTTTCATCTTTTACTCGAATTTGATTAACAGTTCCTGTTTCAAATTATGAAATGCACCAAAAAGGATCCATATAAATTTATATAATCATAAATTTATTACAAAGCCACATCTCAATCTCAAGAAATCCGCATAAAAATGCTTGATCCCTAGACACTTTTGATGTGTGTATTTTAATCATGACAAAGTGGTAAATGAAAAAGAAATATGTTTTAGGGTGGGCATGGTAAAAAAAAAAGGGTGGGCATGGTGCGCTGATATTATTTTTCTCGTCTTTCCCATGGTATGGGGTATCCTTGGATAGGCCGTTCAAAAATATTGTGGGTCTGTGAAAACCATGTTTCGATTCAGAGATCCGTTTGCGTAATATTAAGCTTAAAGTACTCATTTTTGTTAGAGGTAAGTGTGAACCCTCTGCCAGTAGTAGTATATAAAGAAGTTAAAAAGAAAACTATCACTGCTAAGTAAACTTTACATGTTAACGAGTAATGGTCGACCAACATACATTTGCAGTTGGTAGAAGTTGAAGTTAAATGAATTTATTTCAGTTAAGTTTGTTCATGGGATAAACTCATCCTAACTACGGAACCCTTCATTGTGCGTGGTCCAACATACACTTGGCCGGTTTTTAACTACGTTGAGGTCAGCTTCCAGTCTAACCGGATGCAGCTGAATACCAATATTATACATGGAGCGACGGCCTATCTGACTTCCACAACCCAGTTATTGGGTAATACGGTAACCAAAGTAAGTAATTGTTCAAAGGTAATTTATTATCAAAAGATTTGGAACTTGACAAGGGAACTCTGTGAAATAATGATCGAAAATGTTAGTTTTTTAAGAATAGGATTAAGCAAATAAAAGAAAATAATATCTGAAAACGAGGAAAACGGATAGGTACCGAAAATGATAAAAATAATCAATGATATCGAAATAACTTCTCTTTTATCTCATAGGCACATTAAACTAGGTATCGAATCCACAGATATTTTTTTTTGCTTTGCGACCAACAATCCAACCAACCAACAAAAACAGTTTTCCAAGAAATACCTCAACTAGTGATTTAATACCACAAATAATTCTTTTGATATTTAATTTAAGTCTATTCAAGAAAGACATTCCCAAGTAAATAAATTAAGATCATATTTATTTTCTCATTTTCCTGGTTTTGTATCGTATCCCCGAAATGTCCACTGATTATGTTATTTAGTAACGGCTAGGTAGTGCCAATAACATAATTAAGTAGATAATTAATAATAAAAAAATGTAGGTGAAGATGACAAGTGTGCTACAATATGTAACACATAATCTCACGCCTATTTTTCCCCATGTGATAGGCAAATGTTGTGACTCTTTTACGCGCCAATGTTTTGGTCAATATTTTAAAACTACATGGCGCATTTTCTAGCGGACTGATCGCTGAGAAGAAATATCGGAACCAACTCAGACCTCATGGTTTCTTTTAAAGTCCAAACATTAAAAAAAGTCAGTTCAGTCTGCGCTCAGTGCTTGGTGGGGTAACACGCCGTGTTCGAGTTCGCGACAAGTCAATCGTCATCCTGAGGATGCCTCGTTTAGAGGTGAAACACGTGTCGATTTCTTTCAGGGTCTTTTTAAGACTCTTTAGAAATAACTATGCGGAACAGATTACTAAATATATCCACATCATCATTTTAAAATGGATTTCCGCAAGGTCACGCCTGAATCCCGAACGCCTGAACTATTATATTACATATTATGATTTTTATGTGAGTCTAACAATGCAGGGCCTGGCCATGCTTAGAAGACCGACACTGAAAGACCTTTTGAAGAAAGAGCGATTGCAGCTGTGAGTTGACCTGTCCCGACAGATGCATGCATGAGTTGATATACTGAAACTGATATACTTACACGCAACTTTTATTTGATTAACCAATGTAATCTTATTGAACTGCAGTACGTATATATATAAAATGAAAGTTAATCAAGTATGCAATTAAGATTTATTCATTATAGTGATGTTTCAAAAAATGTAAACCGTTTACATTAACTAAGTACCTAACTTTAAATTAATGTCTAGGAGTATTTATTTAAATACTTCTAGTCTAATGATCTGCTTAAAGTATGCAGACTTTAAGCAGGTTTATTTTATTTGGAGTTTCGTCTGAATTATCACTAACGATACCATCTTAGATATCATTTACAGAAAGTGGGGCCCACGTGGTGAATTATGGCCCACTCTCATAGAGAGGAGGCCTGTGCCCCAGCATTAGGAACACAATCGGCAGATAATGCTTATATTTTTTAATTGTAAAACATTCTTTTTAATTAACATTTTTCACGAAGAATGAAAGATACTGGGTAGGTATACTAAACATGAAGATGCGAATGATTATTCTCGTTAATTATGTATTAAAAAATGAACCCGGCGGAAAACACCCTGATTATATAAAAAACACCAACCTTAATTAAGGCCCTTTGAAATGTATGTACTTATTCTTCTGTTCAAACACGCTCATTACATGGTTGATGGTTTAAATATCTGAGTAGGTAGGTAATTCATATTTCTTCCTGCTATGAGACTGAGATAATATCACAATGTGTGCGTATGAATGATTTAAAAATATTTATCAATTACAACATGATTTATTTATTAAAACTTTATGCGCATGTAAAAAAATACTGTACAAAGGCGGACTTAATGCCTGAGGCATTTTCAACAAGTCATTAGGGTGATGCAGAGACAAAACATGGCAGATGCAACATAATTGATAGATAACTCGAAAATAAATAAATACTAATACATAGATACATAGATAAATACATATTAACAGAATATACTTAGTCAGAAAAATAACGATAGGTAGAGTAGAGGAGAAAACGCAATCAGCGCTGGGAGCCTGGGATGATTCAACTTTGTGTGCGAATGACAATATGGTCAACAGTAACTGTTGTAATGAGAAGTAGTGGTGGCTCAGTGGAAATTGGCCCGACTCATGAGTTTACCTAAGTACGCTGTAGGTTGGAATTTAGGCAAGCATGCACTTTACATAACATAACAGACATAAAATAACATACAGAACATAATATATAACTGTTCTACCAGATAGAACGCGGTTGAGTCCTAACAACATTCTGAAGATGTTAGTGGACAAAGACTCGCCGATAATGAATCACTTCATGCTGGTGTTGGTTAGGCAGGATTTATTCATTACCGGTGAATATATATAAATATTGTTTTTCTGTGAGTTAGTACTTAGTTATAATTGTAACACACTAACATAGCTTTTAAGTTTTTAGGCGCGTTGGCTTCTTTAGGCGCGTTGGGTATTTTTGAGATGGGACTAAACCATTGATTTCGCGACACTAACGCAATTTACCGACACCGTGGAGTAAAAGACATCAACGCCTTGATTACCGCGGTGCCGATTTTTTTTAGTTTTCATTTCTGTCGGCACTCCCGAAGTGCCACTGTTTTTTTTTTACCTAACCAACTAACCTATGGATCATTTTTGTCAATAAATAAATTTAATTTAGCGCTTGCGAGAACTTAACCAACGAGGCAGTCACATGCAATTTACTTTGTGCTATTTATTGAATCCCCTGCCGCAGATGAATACAGAAGGTTCATTCTGCATTTTAGGTATGAAGCTACAAGCCGAACAAGTGAAGCCCGCGGCATACTTGTGTACGCGGAGGGCTCGACGCGTTGGGCCGATTCCGTGAGTGTAACGTAGGCAGAAGATCTAAGAGTTACGCGATAGAAAGAGGGACAACTTCTAGGTGAATATAACTGTAGGTAATTAGTGATGTGCGACCTGAATTGCACTTTATTGTGTCGTGGCAAGAGTTGCTTTTTATTTAAATGATTTTGTGGAGTGAACCATCTATATTAATCTGTGGCCCTGCCCACTCCCTTTCACAAAAATGATTCCCGATTCCCAGCAGAGGGTACATTATAGGCTTATTAGTATGTTGTGTTTCAATGAGGACACGATACATACATACATAAAACTTGCGCCTTCTTCCCATGGGGGTTGGCAGAAACTACAGAACGCCACGTGTTTACACGAAGCAAAAGAGGGACACGATATATTGATATAATTACGTTCTATGTTATAGGGTTTGGTTTCCGCACTTAGTCCGTGAGGTGGACCATTGTGCGTGATATAATTATTACTACCACCACTTTCTATTTGGGTATTTCAGTCACACGGTAATTTTTTGCAATACGGTGTGGCCCGTTGTGCTGCGTCGTAGTCTTAATTCTGCTACAGTATTTTTTTTTAATGATAACATTTTTCGGCGCGTTGGGCATTTTTGAGATGGGACTAAACCATTGATTTCGCGACACTGTGACGACACCTCATTTTTGTAAACGCGATTGTGCTCTTTATTTATATAACGTTACGAATCAATGTTCTATGCATGTATTTTTACTTTAAAGGTTTCTGAAGTATTTCTTTTTGTAAACGCGATTGTGCTCTTTATTTAGATAAGGTTACGGACCAATGTTCTTTTTAATGTTTTTTTTTATTATTCGAGTTAAATTATCTTTTTGTATGCACGTGTTTCTGTGACAAATAAACTTCTTTTTTATTATTTTATTCTTTCATGCGACTACATTAGGTACCGCTTGCCATACAAAGTTCAACATTCAAAAGTCATTTATTCAAACTAGGTTGAGGATTAGCACTTTTCGAACGTCAAAACTACACAAGACCCCGTCCGACGACCGTCCCCTAAAGCGCACACACTTCACCACTTTCTAGTGCCTTTAGCTGAGAAGAAGAAGTGGCGCAATAAACTCGCTGGGGAGTTAGAGCATAGTTGTCTGTTCAAGTTAGAAAAAAATGATTCTATACAATAGTATGCAATATAATTTACATCACGCTACACAAAACATAATTTAAATGATAAATTATTGGCCATAATTATGTCAGCTAGCCCGGGCACGATAAAATAACGGGATCGTTTGAATCCTTTGTGTTTGTTAGTGAAAAATATCAAAATATCTGCATGTGTACTCAACCTCTCAGAACTTCATTAAAACCAAATTGTTATTATTTTCTTCTAATCACGATCTCGCCAAAACAAATGCAGTTGTTCATATTATTTAACAATTACACGATCTTTATGAACTTAGTTTAAACTTTACTTAACAGCTGTTTTTGTTTTCATCAAGTTGGGACAATACACATACAAACATAAACTCAAGCCATCTTCCCATAGGGGTTGGCAGAAACTACAGAACGCCACCTGCTATGATTCTTACATACTCCTCATGCCTCGTTTACGTTCAAGTCATATATCTGGGCCGTAGTACTCGCCGGTTGCGAGTACTACTAACCTGACCTTTCTGCAGACTAACCGTTGGTTTAATACTTTACGAATATTTATTTATTTTAATCATTGGTAATTTCACCGGATAGTTGTAGGTTACAAATCTCGTTGTTTGACTGTCAATCAATCTGCCTAGAATTTTCCCAACTACATATGTTTGGGTCGGCTTTCAGTCTAACCGGATGCAACTGAATACTTACCAGTATTTTACATGGAGCGTCTGCCTATTTAACTTCCCCAACCCAGTAACTGGGTAATACGATACCCTTTTGCAAGACTGGTTGTCAGACTTTCGGACTTCTGACGACAGCTGGGACCAATGGCTTAACGTGCTTTCCGAGGTACGGAGGAGTCTCGGTATGTAAATATGGTTCCATCATGGACCCATCCATGGACCAACCCCGGCAAGCGTAGCTTAACCGGATGAATCGACCCATGCGAATTTGAGCAAATAGAACCAATAACCATTGGGGTATTGGTAGTGGGGATAAACGATACCAACATCGACAGTAGGTACATGAATAAGAGTGATCTATTGTTATGGTGTAGCTGCCTCGTTCGAGAGTTGAGTACGTAGAGCGATACTGTTGGCAGGAGGCATTCTATTGATTTATTAAGAGCAAACGTTTCATCCTGCCCGATTGAATTCTATCTATCTAATTTAAATTAAATATATAAACCCCATAACAGTAATAAAAGCTTTCAAGCAAATAAAGATCAAATTAACCGAAGATCTATGGGAAACGTCTATCAAAGTTTGTACCTCCATAATTGAGACTATGGCGCCGTACTTAGCCTTAATATTTAATTTGTGTGTGGATCAAGGAGTCTTCCCTGATCTAATGAAATATAGTAAGGTAATACCACTTTTTAAATCCGGGGACAGTAAAGACACCTATAATTATAGACCCGTATCCGTGTTGCCGGTTTTCAGCAAGTTGTTTGAAAAGGTAATGCTTAATCAAATGCTCAATCATTTTAACACTAATAAAATCTTACATGATCAACAGTATACTTTCACCTTATTAAAGCACATATTTACGGCGTAGGCAGAGACCTCCAAGGCATTTGATTGCGTCATCCACGAAACCTTAATCTCTAAACTTGAGCATTACGGACTTGGAAAACTTGCGCTTAATTTAGTAAAATTTTATTTAAATGATAAACAGCAGCAAGTTCAAATAAATGGTGTCAATTCACTCGGTTTAAAAGTAAAAATGGGTGCACCACAAGGATCGATATTAGGTCCTTTCCTCTTTTTAGTATATATTTACGATCTACCCCATTTGTTAAAAACCCAACCACAAAAGGTGTTATTTGCTGACAATACTTCCTTAATTTTTAATATTAATAGACGTGCAACAAATCTTGACGATGTAAATAACGCCCTACTGCAGTTTCAAAATTGGTTCACTGCTAATAATTTAGTATTAAATGGTAAAAAAAACTAAATGCATAAGATTTTGTTTACCAAATGTCAAAAGTAGTAATTGTGAGATAGTATTGAATCAAGAGAAACTAGAATTTGCCGATAAAACTGTTTTCCTGGGGATCACGCTCGACTCAAGGCTTCAATGGGGCCCTCATTTAACATCCCTTTCAGGACGGTTAAGTTCAAGAGCATATGCTGTGAGAAAAATACGTCAATTTACTGATGTAGATACCGCGAGGCTAGTCTATTTCAGTTACTTTTATAGTATTATGTCATATGGTATTTTACTATGGGGTCGGCCTGCAAACATCGAGTCTATTTTTATTCTGCAGGAAAGAGTCATCAGAGTCATATATGGCCTCTGTAGGCGTGACTCTCTAAGGGAACTGTTTAAAGATATTAACATCAAGACCGTACCTTGTCAATATACGAGTATCTAGGAAAACATTATGTACGTAAGGAAAAATCTACATATTTTTAATAAAATAGGTGCAAGGCAGATATTCACTAGAAATAGGGACCACTTAGTTCAACGGGGTTTCAGATTGGCCAAAGTGCTCATCGTTCATGGGGTGCTGTTTAAAATGTTACAATAAAATACCTCCCCACATACTTCAACTTAAAACGAAATTTAAATCTTATATAACGCACACTATGCAGCCAAGCATATTATAAGTTGAGGGAATATAATCGCTGATATAAATGCTTGGCTAAACGCTGGTCCTGCTCCACAAGGGCGCATAAACTAATTGATAAGCATTTGAAAATACTGTTGGAGCTGCTGAAGATTTAAAAAACTATCTTTGCATTATATAAATTTAATCCCTTAACATTGTATAATTGCATAACATGTGTGAGTACTATATACCTACTATAAAGCTACCATTTACTAGGTACGTCTGTCATTGACTTGAATGTCCCCTTGCGGCTGAGAGTATGTCATGCTCACTCTAATGTCTCGCTGATGGTGTCGTGTGTGTTGGATCATTTAGCTTCCTTCAAAATGGTTGAGCTGAATGGTTCTAATCCATGCGTCATGTTCATGAACGGGCGCTGTCAGTAGGGACTGGTCATCTCTTAGCTGTCATGGCTTATTTTAATTTGATTTTTGAATTGTTTTTTTTTTACGGATTCTTTTAACGTTCTGCATCCTTCTCATATTTATAACTTTAACATGAATGATGTAACCAATATTTTGTAACCATATTGTGATGTAAAAGAGTGTCCGTGGAGTTTCTTGCCCGTTCTTCTTCATAGGTACCTACTACGCTTTGGAATGGGCAACTACCTTCATCTTTCTGACTGACCGACCTTTTGACAATTCAAAAGTGCCTGTAATTAGTTTATTTGAAATAAAGGCTTTGAGTTTGAGTTTCCGGCTAATCTGGCCGGCCCATTGCCACTTCAGCTTGTTTATTCTGTGAGCTATATCGACAACTTTCGTTCTCTGCCGGATTACCTCATTCCGGATTCTATACCTCAGAAATATTGCAAGCATAGCTGGTTCCATAGCTCGCAGAGCTACTTTGAATTTATGGACCAGCCGTACCGTGAGTGTCCATGCACGTTTTGGCTTCGTAAGTCATAACAGGCAGGACGCACTGATTGAAGACTTTAGTCTTTAGGCTCTACGGAATATGCGACGACAAGACTCAATACTCAATGCTTTATTTGCTTTCCATACCTCGGAAAGCACATTGAACCGTTATTTTAACACCACAGGATCAGGAAAAGGCGAATCCACTCAAAAATATAATAGTATTTTTATATTGGATATAAGAAAGGGTTAAACAGCGCCGATGTCTGAAAAGTAAGATAGTTTACACCATACTTCGTGCGTTTATCCACCGGAGCCGTTACCGAGACGTCACCGTGAACGAGATGACGATGCCAAAGTAGCGATGCATACATTTACTATGGCCGCGTGTCCACTGCACGTCGCCGAAGTTTCGAGTAGTTCGGCGCGACCGCTAGAACTTAATGGCAATATAAAACACATTTGCTGTCACACTGGCGCCATTTGTCCGACTTTTGTTTTGGCTATAATAAATTCATAACATACTGAACCATCGAGTTCGGTCGTGATGGACAAACGATCACCGTTACCGGTACGTCACATTCGGTTCGAATAATCTCGTTTCTCGGTGTCGTCCCGATGACGGCTGTGGTGGACAAATACCGTTAGGTATTCAATTTTACATGCGTTTTGTGTTTAGTTTTGGTAACGGTAATGTAATTCAAAGTACCTATATGAAATTTTTAGCTTTTCTCTGGGATGGCACTATCCTTACCGGATGATATTTCCAATCTCCATAGGTGGTGGGACATAGTTACGATATCATAGGCCATGTCCTAACCGAAAGCGACTGTCGCATCAGTAAGTGATCGTCGCACTCGTTTAAATGAATACGACATAATAGGGTTTGGCACCTGCCCACCGCTGAACGAGAAGCGAGTAGAGCTACGAACTGAAAACGTGTTGCCGAGGAACGAACAGCACGCGCTCGACGGCGACCAGCAATTACTCTCTGCACGCTGTAGAAACAGGGTTTGTCAACGGAAGAATAGACAAACTGACAGATTGTGATTGTTTATCTGTCATTTTGTCTATTCTTCCGTCGACAAAACCCGTTTCTATAATGATCATGCTACGCGTGCTGGTATTCGTATGTACCAAGCGTGAGTCTACAGCGAGTGTTCTGAGAACACTGAGCAAGTAATCTTTTGATAGCTCTTGTACCTGCGACCAACGAGTATTCAAATATTATTAATGTACTAGCGGACCCAACAGACATTGTCCTGTCTGAACAGCGCCACCTACCGGATTCAATTATATTTTCAAAACATCTAGGGACCCACTCAAATATACACACAAAATTTCATCCAAACAGCCGTTTAGGAAGAGTTAGGTAACAAACACATTTACGGAATAATTATATATGTAAAAATAAATATCTCTTTTACTTACACGAGACCTACAATCTTTTTTACGTTTCTTGAGCGAGAAAATTGTTGATAGCTAATCGTTGATAGCCTCGGTAGGACAAGTGCCTTTATTTACCTAAGTTTATTTGCAGAGCTTTTACAGTCACTTACCTTTTTTTGACATTTTTTCTTTGAGTAGGTACTTAAATACCTAAAGGTAAAGGTAAAGGTCATTTATAACAAAAATCACATTAAAACTTTATTTATAAAAAGGATATGTACAAACTTTACTTTATGAGCATATCTAATGGCGAATGCTTGATAGCGTACTTTAGAAGTTATATAATATTTATTAGACAAGTTTTATTTGCATGTACAAGAGAAACGCATACATATTTTTTTTTACTTATACCGATATTATATTGTAATTATATACTATGGTATTTTTGACTAGAATACATCGTAATTTAATTTTAATATTTTTATTTCACATTTCCTTTTCCTGACTGCATTTTGTACAATATGTTTTATACAGTTTAGGGCCATAATATACAAATACTCAATATTTTATACAAAATGTTCGTTATATTTGAACACACTCATTTAATACGTTATAAAAAGAGATATTATTTTTTATTAGCTTTTACGCATGATACGGAGACAAGTGAAATCATGGACTGCCATTATTAGCACATTAGGAAATAACATTTGCATTAACTATTCTTATTATGTATTCAAAAAAACTTCTCAAATAGCTCCAGTTACAAAATAAAACGTTTTTAAGTACATCGTTTTACTTAGACTTACTATTATAATAACATAAATATAGTACGCAGCGTATAATAACTTATTTAGAAAACTAAAAAATGCTTATGTTATACAAATTTTTGGATTAACATCAGTCTAAAATAAAATTACAGTAAAATAAACGATGAAGCAAGACCTCGTTTAATATTAGCGCCCTCTCTTGTTCTAGCGACGGAACTAAGAGGTGGCGTACAAGTGTGCTATTGCAAAGTGGCGCCCAGCGTGGGACACGTTGCCCCACATGGGTGCCATTAATGAACACAATACAAGTTTTACTTAAAAACTGCTTAAAAATAACAATAGTATCGTATAAAATTATTCAAAATTAACAATAATCTACGCTCTTATAAAGGAATAGGTGGTTAAAACTCTTTGAAATATTTTAATCTTGTGGTGTTTTAGTTTTGATCGTTAATAATGATTAGCTTTTGGATAAAGGAAAATAAAAATATCTCAATTCTTATACAAAATGGAAAAATTATTTTCATATTATGATATTTTAGTTTTTATTACTATATAAGCTTTGTTTAAAATAAAATAAAATATATCCAAAGTTTTAATCTATTTTTGATATCGATATAGTACTGACAAGAGTTTCTGGGTCGTTCAGAATTCCTAAGTAGTTAGTAGTTCCAGTACATTGTACAACAAAGTAACAAATAGAACAATAAATAACCTATCAATATTATGCAAATGCATGCTTTATAGGTGCCTTGTACTTACGTACTTAAGTTATAAGTACATAGTGACGTGAACTACTGTCGATAAACATAATTATAATTAATAACATAATTATGATTGTGATGTAAAGGTTATGGTCAGCCATATCTAAATACGTAATAACTATGGAAAGAGCGAGTTCTCGAGATGAGAATTTTCAAAAACAGTCTTCAATTGACGAAAATATCGATGACAGAACATACATACAGACGAACATAGAACCGCCTCCTTTTTGGAACTTGGTTAAAAAGAAGAATCGAATCTAATTGCCCCTTTTAAAAGTTAGTTTTGTATGGAAAAGAATGGGCAAGAACAACCCTTAAAAAAATTGTTTCTAATCTGTTCCAAAAGTTGTGTGTAAGTATAATGATTCAGGTCAATGATTCAAACCAATAATACTTGAAAGGTTCGTCAGTCCTCGGATTTAGATAAGTGTGAAGAAACAAATATTGCTGTTTCGTGCCAAATGCCTAGCCTTTGGGATTTCAACGACGACTTTGTTTTATTTTAGTATGTAACAGACGATTGGTAGCAATCCGATATTAAAGACAAAGTATTTTATACCAAGAAGAAAGTTCCAACAGTATTGACGTGAGGTCTAGGAAAAAGGTCAAAAAAAATACAGCCTTTTTTGTGTAAAAAAAGTATTTGTCTGATTGCATCTGCACATAATTGCGTAAATTAAAGCACAATAGTGTAATTGGAGGTTTAAGAGGTTTATTCGTGATTGTTAAAGCTAATCATAAGGTAATCATAAGGTAATATGAACTTAGAGAGTTGTATTGATGATTTTTATATATATATATATTTTTTTTATAAATATTTGATGCGACCCCGAATCATATTTAGATCAATTTCGCGGGCTACCGTGTCGCTTTCACCTTAAATAAATAGTGCAAGTGGGAGCAAGACTATAAATTCGGTATTAAAATTATAGTAAGTACTAGGTACACGTAACACCGTTATACTTATGAAACGACAGGGAAATTATTTGCTAAGCAACTTAAATTGTCCGTATATTCAAATCACATCTGCCATGTGCCATAACATGGCTATAATACGGAAAATTGTCGTAATACAATTACAATTGGCTTAACAATTTATCTCCTTGACTATACAGTACCGTATAAAGTATAAAATTATAATCCGTTTTTTTTTTACAAGAACAGTTTAAGATGAAATGTTTATATTTACAATTAAACATATGCCTACGCTTACTTACTCCTTAACATGACACAGTTATATAAATAAGCACTAAAATGTATAACAAACAAGAAAATTGTAAAGCTTAAATAGTATTTTGTTTTTATTTGATAACTTATACGCTAAACGCTCCCGTAGATTGGCGCGACGCGACAGCGTGACGCGAAAGCACGACGTGACAGCGCGAAGGGACTCTAGTAGAACAATTTCTATGGAAACTTCATGGAATTGTTTCTACCAGAATGGCGTCATATCGTCACATCGCGACTGTCTACGGGAGCCTTAAAAATAAATTAGGTAAAATGCCTATTGTTCGCTGTAGCAAATCAGTCGGAATGACAGAACTTAACATTTACATAGAAAGCTTAAGGATAATGAAAACTTTGTGTATTTTCCTTCATTTAAAAATCTATTGGACAATGAATTCTCCGTAGATACAATACTGAGCAGTATCGCAAAGCCCAATAGAATTCCTTCGCATGTTTTAACATTTAGAACAAAAAAAAATATATATTAAGATTACATTTTGTGCTAACTACCTAAATTTATGACTAAGGCCCACTTGCAACACAAATCACTAAGGGGCATATCACACTGGCGATTTACGAGCGTGTTTCCAGTGAAGCGATTGTTTAACGAGCTCGCTGAGAGTGCGCAATGAGCTCGCCGCGTTTGCGGAACGAGAGCGTTTGATCTGAGTGCATAAGAGAGAGCGAGACAAGCGAGTGTACAATATTATGAAAATGCGGCGAACATGTTGCGTAGTCGCGGCTACTTCACTTCGCACCCGCGAAGAGCACGTTCACAAATCGCTTCGCTGGATACACGCCGGCAAATCGACAGTGTAATAACGCTCTTAAATACAATAGACGTGGAAATATTTAGTAACTTTTCCGCTTAGCTATTTCTAAAGAGCCATTAAAAACCCTGAAAGAAATCGACAATTGATCCACCTTTCAAAGAGGCATCCTCAGGATGACGAATAACTTGTCACGAATTTGAACACGGCGTGTTGCCACACCGACCGCTGCACGCAGACAGCCCGCCGCAGTCTGCGTTCGTCATCATGAGGATGCCTCGTTCAGAGGTGAAACACGTGTCGATTTCTTTCAGGATTTTTTATGGCTATTTTGAAATAGCTAAGCGGAAAAATTACTAAATATATCCACGTCTATTGTATTTAATAATGGATTTCCGCAAGGTCACGCCTGAATCAATTAACTAACGCTCTAAATGCATTTAGTGCTAAACAAATTAAAAACTGACTGCCTCGTTGGTTTAGTAGTCGCAAGCTCTACTACTGAGCATGAGGTCCTGGATTCGATTCGCAGGTCGGGCAGTGTTATCGGGTTATTTTATATGGAATTTTCTCAGTAGCAGCCCGGAGTCTAGATTTGTGCACGTGGTTGATGACAACAGGCTTACCTCTGGCGAAATGGGGTTAGGCAGAGGTGAGCCAATAGTATACCCATACTACTGGTACACCTCTGCAACATTATATCAATGTTATGTTCAATTTAAAACATCGTTCTATTTCTGCCAATTGTTTGAAGATGAAAGAGACAAAATGATGTTTTAAATATGTTTAGCGTTACATGCATTCAGTGATTTGTAGTGAAAGTGGGCCCTAAACTATCATAAAATTCGCTAATTAAGTATCATGGCCGTATCACAACACTTGTATTTACAGGAAATGCTGCAAAACATTGGCATGTTTCTCTTGTACAAACCTTCCTCAAGGTATCGACGACTTCGCCCTGAAACGTAAAAAGAAAAAAATATAAGTACCTAGGTAAATATCATGAAGAAATTAGGTGATAGTATGATAAAATATTATTAAAGTATAAGCATAATCAGCATGTAATGTTCCCACTGCTGGGACAGGCCTCCTCTCGGTGAGAGGGACTAGGCCGTAATCCACCACGCGGGCCTAGTGCAGGGGGCCTACCACCAGCTCACAATTTTAATATTACTTCAGTGGGAGAAAGACATGGAGCTATAAGTTCTGTAGAGCTTCATCTCTTTACCACACTTAAGTAATATTAAAATAATACTGCTTTATGAGCTGGTTGTAGGCCCCAGGTTGGTAGATTTCACCAAATAAAAAAACAAGACACAGCGCTGCGAACCATACAAGGAAGCATGCCAAAACTACACCTCCACTCTGTGCAAACACGCTCAAACGCACACATTTTTACGAAACCGGCTTCACATCACTGTTGACAGCGCTGTGTCTTGGTTTTTTTATTTGCTCTGAGGATGTCACACGTCTTCGAATTTTTGGTTTGAAGGAAAACATCGTGAAGAACAGGTTTCCTCACGATGTTTTCCTTCTTTTTTAGGTCACATAATCTTGATGAAGAATATGGGCCTCCATAAAAAACCATTTTGTCAGGGTTTGGTGTTCGTAGTATCTTCTATTTAGTCGAAATCTTAAATTCATTAATTTACTGACAGACAACGCTCAGCCTAAACCGCTGGCTATCTTAGAAGCATGACCTTTTTTCGCTCAATAATTCCTTATATACAATATGGAAAAAAATCCTGAGGGTCCGATCCGTGAGGGTATTGTTCTAGAGGAAGAGTCTATTTAAGTAGTAAATTTCAAGAAAAAAAAAAAAAAATCGCCACTTATTTTTCCTTTGAGGAATTTTACCGGGTTATGACATGGGGTGCGGTCGGTCGTAGTTTAGCGGGTGTCAACAAGTTATGACCCCTGTTGAAAATATTCAATTTTTTTATGGATTTGGGGTAATTTTGGTAATAAAAACATGAATTTAAAATAACAATATTTGTTTTATTTTTTTCGATATTAATAAAAAAGATTTTTGGTAATGTTATTGCAGTACCTATGTGCTCCTTTCGGATCGGACAAGGTTTTTTTTTACATTTTGTATAAAGAGCACGGAAGGATTTTTGAAAATTCATTCCATAGGGGTTAAACAGGATATCACATTGTATGGAAGTTCCTCATTTTTGAAGGTAGAAACGAGGAAGTTGGTAATTAGACTTCCATTTATAAGTAAGTAAGCCTAGCGCGCACTGCGGTGCAGTGACTTTCGATGCGTTTATTTCACCGCAACGAAGAAATTCATGCTTTGTTCTCGGCGTTTTTTTGCCGCAGTGCCCGCGCTTCCATTGCGTTTCATACTTCACAGATTTTGCGGTAGCAAAACGCACCGCGGTGCGCGCTAAGCCTTAGTTGTATCATTATTTTTTGATAACTCATTCCCTGAGGCTTCTAAAGAAGAGAAGTTAGCGATGAGAACCCACCAAGCACACAGCTTGTGTTGTTAATAATATTATAATATTATATGAGAAAAAAGAACGCTACTACCCATATGCTATGTAACGCCAAGTCACTTTTACGTCACCTAGAGCGGCCAGTTTCAGAGATATGAGCTAGGTATATCCGCCACTCCAGAATACCAGCGCTACGATATTTTTGAAAACTTCTTTTGGGCGCAGTGGGCATTTTTGAGATGGGAGTAAACCATTGATTTCGCGACACCATGACGACACCTCATTTTTGTAAACGCGTTTGTACTTTTTATTTATATTATGTTACGGACCAATTTTCTATGCAAGTATTTAAATTTTAAAGGTTTTGTAAACGCGATTATGCTCTTTATATAAATTATGTTACGGATCAATGTTCTATGCAAGTATTTTTAGTTCAAAAGTTTCGGAAGTATTTTTTTATGTAAACGCGATTGTGCTAGTTATTTATTTATTTATTATTATTAAACTTACACACACTATCTTTACAGGATTACCCCAATACAATAGTGGATTGTAAACACTGGTTTTTTTTTAAATATAAAATCTTAACCTAAAATACAAAATCAGACCTATCACAGAATATTAACATTTAAATATAACTGACAATATTCAACAAAACTCTTGCGAACTCACTCAGATTGCACGAAAATATATCAATCCTCTCATGCACTTTGTTTAGTACACATATTGTGCGGGTGAGGGGTGTCTTTGACAGCAGGTTAGTTTTGGCAGCCGGCACGGCCAGCAGTGGCGGTCGCCGCCGCCTCCACACGTACTGGTCTGGCACGCACAGCTTCAGGTGCCGCAGCACACCCGGATTATGTGCTACTCCACGCAGGAGCTTTAGCGCAGACGCCGCGAGCGTAAATTCTCTGCGCACTCTGAGTTCGTTGTACCCCACCACACCCAGTACAAACAGTGTAGGATACATCAGCGGGTAAAATGGGTAAACCCCATAAAATTTGAAATACAAGTTAAGGTAAGGTTACGGACCAATGTTCTATCCAAGTATTTTTCTTTCACCAAGGCGATCTTGTTCATGTTTTCACTTCTGTCGGCACTCCCGGAGTGTCACCTATTTTTTTTTTAATATCGCTTCATTATGTGGATATAGAAGCCTTTTTGGCCTCGTACAGTCGTTATTATTTTTGTTCTTAGTTTAAAATGCTCCTTTTTAATTTATTTTTTCATTACCGTTTTGTATTTCCTGTGCATGACCCAATTTTTTTTTTTTTATTGGCTCCACGTCAATGCGCGTATTTTGCGTACGGGTGGGAAAATTTATTATTCGATCCACCCCAGATCCTCAAAGAAGGCCAGCAATGCCTTGATCAATGTGCTATTAGACATTTAAATTAAAAATATCTTGTCTACAGTTCTAAACACATATTAAAAAAAAAAATAACAAGCACAATGTTATTACGAATTTTTATGACAAATTCCATAATTTCATTAGCTTAATTCACTTTCTCGAACATCAATCATCTTCAAGAACATAATAGCGTCGTTATTTAGACGGTGGCATGTAAGTTATTCAACAACTTTATTATATTATACAGAACATTATATCACTAGTCTTCATATAATATCAACTAAATTAAACAAAGGTGCGAATGAAATAATAGACAGCTTATTTACTTTAGAATCTACATTGACTAAATTAAACTTGAATGTTCGGAACACTCTAAATAATCACGTTGTCTAGCCACTATTTTTGTTTCTATAAATACTTTTCTCTTATGATGTTATTAAACAGAATATTTTCGTGTTACTTACGTGTTTTGTCCATCGGATTGTGAGCCTGTCGGTGGTGGCCATCGATGTAAGTGTGCCCGCCACATCATCTGCCCGAACGTCATCCGGAATTGTCTCGACATGGAGCAATATAGTACGAAGTTGATTGCTCCATTTAGCAGCGCCAACGCATCCATCAGTTCTCCAAATAGATCGTAGCAGCGTTTGAAGAAGCATCTTCCTAATAAACCACTCAGCAATCCTAATATTCCTTGTGGCAGTTCTGTTACTAGAAAGAGAAGTAGCACTGCTACTAACATCTTGGTCGTTCTATTCGTTCTTCTGTCTGCTTTGCACTGTCTTTTTACTGCCTTATTATTAGTTGGACATTTGTTATACACCCTGATTTTCTTCTGGTGCTGATTCGCGCTGTATACTTCTCGTATCAGCCATAAGCTGATAACTGTGAGTATGCAGCATGGGAGCAACTTGATGACGACGGCATGCACCCAGAAGTTGATCTGGTATAGCTGACCCTCCTCGTCAGAATCTACGTGGTAGAGTATCATGGGCCCTGACGGTTCTAGGACTACTGCCGTGTGGATGTCAAATACCTGTGGGTCAAAACAAATGATGGTATGAATTAAAAAAAAACGACTCTAAAAAAAACAGGAAAAAGTGAAAAGTAACTTTAATTTGGATGTCGGTGTCTTTGTATTTTAATTTTTTACCACTTTTTTTGCTACCGACTTTCTAAATTAAAGTTATTTTTAGGAAGTCGGTTTTTTTTATTTAAAAGTTTTTATTTTCACTTTTTAGCTATGGTATCTACCCTTCACAAATTCTACTTGCTATGCAAATAATATAATATCATCAACATGCACCAAGTGAAAAAAATACGCAAGCAAAGTTAATAAAATTTATCTTAGACCACCTAGGAAGTATACCCTGACAAACTAAAAATACCGGCCAAGTACGTGTCGGACCAAGCAGGATGAAGGGTTTCATAGTTGGGAGGAATTTATCCCAAGAACAAACTTAACGTTTTAGTTGAAACAACCGCTAATGTAAGTTGGTCGATTATTACTCGTTAACCTGTAAAGCCTACATAGCTGTGATAGTTTTCCTTTTTAATTTCGTTATATATACTACTACATTTAGCTGGCAGGGGAGGGACATTTGACTCTAACAACAATTAGCACTTTAAAGCTTAATATTTTGAAAACAGATTGCTGAATCCAAAAATGGTTTTACAAAATTATAATATTTTTGAACGACCTTTCCAACGATACCCCACACTATAGGATAGATTAGAAAAAAAATTATCCCCACTTTACGTGAATCTTAAAAAAAAAAAAAACATGATTTTATTTTACCACTTTGTCGGCGTGATTTATATGTATACCGATGACGAATTACAGCTTTATAATACTAAGTCTCTGAGAGATGGACATGGCGAAACTATGAGGGTTCTTTCTTTACTACAGAACGCTAAAAAGAATATTCCAAATCGGTTCACCCGTCTTCGAGTAATAGGGCAACATAGTTACATAAAAAAAAATATTACGACGAAGAATATAAATTAAATAAAAATATTATAAAAGAACCTCCTTCTTTTTTGAAGTCTTAAAATTGTGAACAATAATAGTGCAGAGCACAGGTCAGCAAGTAATTTTAAGTCCAGATACGATACAGATGTTGAAATTCGTTATAGATGTCCAGAAAAAAATACTCATAATACTTTCTATTAGTTGAAATTTTTGATATTGAATAATTTATGTACTTACAAGATAATTATTATAAAACACAAAAGGCCAGTTTTTTTATGGTTTATATGTAAACTATAGATACTTTGCATATAAGCTAAAGTAACCGTCACGAGAAGCTATAAATTTTGTAAACAAGTGTTCAGGAGTTCACAACATTTGGACCAACAAAAAAAATGAATTTGTTTAAGATTTAATAAATTATTAAGTAACAAATATTAATTAACATATATTATTTAAGAATAATTATTCGTCAGATTCAGATGTTTCCATTTCTGTGTCAGAATCAGTGACATGTATCACGAAGCTGTCTACAGTTTTATCAATCATCTCATCGATTTTGGAATAAAAATTATCGTCTTCCTTGATAACATGCTCCACACAACGCTTCCAATTTTCCGAAGTAAGCTGCTGCTTGTAATCATTGTTTTACCTCGTCAAATTTAAAATTTGTATTTTGTTTACAATCCCTGCGACGGACGCGTTCCGGTACCAAGAAACACAAACGATAGCGCTTTGCGTCGTTAAAATATGATCCTACTAAATTAAATAGGTTGATACTTTCATATAACCCGTCTATATTTCATGTCGATTGAATATGGTCAATTTATTATTATCTCGCAGTATAAAATGTTTACTTAGTAAAAGATGTTTGTTTACATAATTTATAGCTTCTCGTGACGGGTACTTTATATACCTATATGCAAAGAGTGTCTTCAAGGAGTGCGTCCGTTAATCTCAAACGGTATTTGTTTTTCAAAAAAATAATATTTGTAAAAGATAATTCGTTATTTAACAATATTCGGCGGTCTAAGTTCCGATCTTTTGCGGTCTGGAGACGGACCGCGGTCCGTCTGTTGCCGACCGTTAGTGTAGAACATTGCATGACTTGAGCGTCTGATTTATTTTTAACAGTACCTATTGGAATATGGCTTAAATCTAAGTATAGATGCCATGTAGCGTCCTCTGTACGATAAGTTCCAGGCAGACTGACTTTGATTCTTTGATAATGTTTTGTGGTTTCTCGGGGACCATAGTAATAAAGGCTTATAGCGGTTACACCGCCACATACAAAATACGCATCAAAACATGACGTCACACAAATCCTGCATCGCGCAATTAGAGTTTACCGCCCGATCGACATATATACAAGATTCCGACTTCAACCGTCGGGCAGTTGCCGGCCAGACACATCACCCATCTGGTCGGAGGATCCTCCCTTTTCTATGGTGGATGAGTGAACTTTACACCCTGTCCACTACAGGCTACTGCGCTACTCATTATTTAAATTCTTACAAACTGACTTTGTATCAAATTATGTTTTTATTACGAAGTAGATGTGCCTTCTTCAATAGAAATATAATATTAGAACGTAATATCTCCGGAATGAAAAGAAATCGATATTAAAGTAGCAACGAAACCGAATAAAGTCAATATATTATTATCACAAGTAATTCTATATTCAATTAATTAAATATTCTTTCCGTTAAGTAAAAAGAAAAACAAATTTGGTTTCTCCGTTCAATTCGAAAACTTCAGCTCGGGTTTCCGAATTTTCGATTACATAATTGAGAAATTGGACATAGTAGATACTTTAGGTAGGTATAGCTAAATTTTTCTCATAGTAGAGGATCCGACCTAGGAATGACGTTCACGCATCTGTTTAATGGATGAAAAGTATTTCAAATCAAATTTAGTATGTTAAAAAATTGATCGCGAGTGGATTGGCTAAAAAATTCCTGGTCAGACTGTAATTAATTAAAAAAAAAACACTTTTTTAAACATTGCAAGCTACACCAATGGAAAGAGCTTTTCAAGAAGAACCTTTGCTACTAACTTGACTTTTGCAATTGCAATTCAGAGTTAATGACCGAAACAGGTGACAATTGGGAAATCATCAAATAACTTCTCCCGCTCTGGGCGGAGCTGGAGGGCGTGTCAGACGAGGAACACGGGTGTGTTTTAGTCAGTAAGAGACTAAAACACACCCGTGTTCCTACGGTTGCCCTGTTAGGGCCACGATCTCCCTTTTGGTTTTCTTCGCAACCCCGGCAGGCATCGGCCCTAGCGGGCCCCGTCAATTCTGCTGACATCTCTTTGAGGCGCGCGTGGAACACAACGCGCCGTCGACCCGGGCCTGGTCCTAATCGGACGGTGAGCTGAATAGGTGACTACGTGGCCACCAAATTTTAGGAATGTTCTTGGCGCCCAATAGTCATAAGTGATAATCAATCGATAGTGCTTTTTAAGAGAAACATTTGTTACTAAAACGAATTAAACGTTAAACAAATGAGTCCAATTTTTGAATTTTTTGTCGTCTCTAGAGAGGACAAAACATGAAAAAAAAAATAATGGTGAATAAAAATGAATGATGGTCTAAAATACCACCTAGGTCGGATTATTCTTTATTTTGCTTTCAAGTCCACGAATAAAACAAACGCCAATTATTATAGGCGTGAGGTATATTTTGCCCTAATCTATTCAGGGCATACTTAATTAGGTATGCCCTGAATCTTCCGTCAAGGATATTAATGAAATTCCAGCTGGCAACATTAATCTAAACAACAAATAACCAACAGCATATGTCATGTTCTCGTGAAATATGCCATAATTATCATAACGTACGAAGACATGAATAAATCTCATTTGCAAACATCCGGACTTGTAATAAATATTACTAGATCTACACTGTAATTCTGCACGGACATATGCATTTCAGGAATCTAATAAGTACCAGGAAATGTAGTTGTTAAATATCTGTAAAAAAATACCATCCGGGTAACAGTCGCCGGAAACGAAGCGAACATAATTTTATTATTGATATCTAAACGAAAAAGTCAGTCACTTTACGAGCAGGACCAAGTGAAAAGTAGTGGTCGCTGGTCGCCGTCACCACGACACACTATTGCCGAGTGTGTGCACGAAGTCACAGATCAAAACTTTGTAGCTCGGAACCGGTCACTCGAGTGCCAGCCAAGTATGCGATCGGTTGAAGTTGCAGCTTACGGCGCGGCAGCAACTAGTCAGCGCACTATGCGTTTAGTGGTCGCCATTGCTTGACTAATAAACGCATAGTGCGCTGTGGTACTTAAGCCGGCCAGACAAAACTGTTATAGGTGCTACAGGTCATTTGACTTGTGCGGAGTGACAAACTTCGTTCGGCATCTCGCTTAATCGTATTCGATTCGGCTTAGCACACTTTGAGCTAAGCCGAACGGCTTTTTCCCGAACATATATATCTTACTTAAACATAATCGATTTTGCCGCCCGGCCGGTGCCGAATCATGCTGGCACGAAAGTTTGTAGCACCCCTAACATGGGATGAAAATGTTCAAAAACTTTGCACCTGGCTCAAACATAAATACTAGGTACATATTTACGTATTCAAAGCTATCTGCCGCCATCCGCAGTTATAAAAAGCGTGTTCATAAAAATAAATAGCTACACTTCAACGTTAAATCGAAACGTTAACGTAATAAAAGCCACTCGCGTGTTCCACGCCGTATATACATTGACAAATCATGAAACAATAAAACTGAAAACCGTTTTGTTGCAGTCTAAACGGTTTTCAGTTTTCATTTGTTGTTTTTCTGACTGTACAGTTACACGTGCAGATTATTGTGTCGGCACGTGCCTTTTGCCTCTGTAATATTGCAATGAAATTCGCAATATATCTCGCGTTGCGTATCGCAATCAATCCGTTCATCTTGAACGATTTGTTGCAATATGAAAATGCAGAGGAAAATTACACATTATTTGCAAACAATACTGACTAATCAAGACAAGGGTTCTTATACCTATCTAGTAGAAAATTATTTCCTAATAGGTACTGACTTCATTCGCATTTTGTAAGCTAGAGAAAACTCGGACAAGCTGCTCTGTAAATAGTACAGTAATTTAATAAACCAAACTATTATTAAACACAACTGAAATAAATGAGGTCATTCCTATTCCTTCTACGGTTTAGGAACGCAAAATTTTCCTAATTTAAACTGATTTCTGTAGATAAGAAGACAGTCTGTTATAAACGTGGGTAAACAATTCTGAGAGCAAAACGTTTTAGCCACTGATTAGCATAATTTTTAAAATCCTGAATAAAAAAACCGCTGCCTTTTCTTGAACTTTGTAACTAGATTATTCATAGAATATTCTACGCTCTTTCCAGCATCGCAGGAATTTATTTAATCATTTGGAAGGATTTGTCAAGAAATCTTTTCATGGAACGCACACACTCTATTGGCTTTCCTCAATGGTAAATGGACTATTTTAGGTCCATAAAGGGCTTAGTTCGGTCCATATATCATCCTCAAATAGTTGTGAAGGATGTAAGTCGCTTCATTTTGGGGTATCCCACCTTATTTCCATATGTAATGGTCTGGTTAGCTTATGGCCGGCGGATGAAAGTCAAGAGGATGAATTATGACGGATGAGTGTCGTTTCGCTAATCCTCCTCCTCGACCGAGAATTTGAGAACCTCTGCCTATGTAGTTGTCAAGATGGCAAACATTTGTGAGTTCAAGGATGCATTTTACAAGCACGTAGTTGCCTTGATAGCTGAACCTACAAGGTTCTTTTGGCGCGTGTTCGAAATCGGAACCAGCGCCGCCATCTTGGTTTTTCAAAACATTTCACAAAACAAATGCACTAAATGGGTACCGACAGCGCCCCCTTATCAACGTCATTCAAACGCCAAAAGATCCTTGTAGCTGTGTACCTATGTATGTGCCATTTTTAACTTCATCTATATAGAGTCTGGCTACGCTAAGTCTGCATAAGTGAAAAACGGTGGAATTTGAAAGTTTAAAGTCGGCAACACCATCCTGTCCTACGAAAAAGAATTTGATACTTTGTTTGTCTTTTTGTTTTTGATAGGTTGTTTTGTTTATATTCTGATTAATCCTGGTAAAGAACAGTCACTTTAGCACGATGCAGTGCGGATTTGATACAGTTTTGTCATCGTATGGAGGTAGAGCATAGGTACGACATAGTCTATTACACATAATGTATTATGCAAAAATCAAAAGGCAAAATATGAAAATCATTAGATCTACTTACAACCCGAAATTGACATAACTGACTGATGTAAAAGTATACCATATATAAAACTTTTTGGGGTTGCCCATTTATCATTGGTCTAGACATTCTACAGGGGAGTGACTACTGAGATGACGACTAATAATAAAGAAGTATGGAAGAAAAAGAGGACCCCAAATAAATTGGGATAAAGGCAAACAGATATCACAAACTTAAAGGTTTATCTAGACAGTACGAGGCGTGCACCGTAAATGAATTTGTGACAGATCGCAGATGCCTAACCATGCCTGTGCAGCCGTCACATGCGTGGCATACTATTTGAAGCACATATTGCCTCGAACTATCTGGACGTACTTAACAAAGAGTACAACGTAGAGACATCAAATTATACAGGGTCAAATTAGATAAGCCGGCGAAAGTTCAAAAACGTGATATGAGTATCAATATCTAAAAACAATCAATCTGCCTAACCTTTTCCCAACTATGTTGGGGTCGGCTTCCAGTCTAACCGGATGCAGCTAAATACCAGTATTTTACATGGAGCGACTGCCAAACCCAATAACTAGGTAATGATACCCCTTGGTAAGACTGGTTGTCAGATTTTCGGGCTTCTGACGACCCGTAACGACTGTCAAAGATCCACAAATGACAGCCGGGACTAACGGCTTAACGTGCTTTCCGAAGCACGAAGGAGTCTCGGTATGTAAAGATGGTTACACCCATCCACAAACCAACCTCGGCAAGCGTAGCTTAACCTGATGGATCAACCCTTGCGGCGATTATTACTTAGCCACAAGCTCCTCAATATCTAAAAACGATAAAATATAATAAAAAAACTGTTATAATTTAAAGTAGGTAACAACTACCCGCGGCCGTTGACCTCGTAATCAGCTGTAGTCACTTGAAGTGTCAGATAAGAAAATTTTTATATTATTTTATCGTGTTTAGATGTCGATACACATCACGTCTCTGAAGTTTAGCCAGCTAATTTAATTTGACCCCGTAGAGGTCTGAAATCGGAAACCTTCAGCAATCAAGCGTGTCATTCTTAATCTTTATCTGTGTGAGAAAAATGCCTTTGCCGTGGAAGTAAGTATATTAACATAACATCACGCCTGTATTCACCGAAGGGTTAAGCAGAGGTTTATTATAGTACACCCACATTTCGCCAGTTATGTTTGAGTCCCATTTAATTGGCGGCGAGCCTGTTGCCATCAACCGGGCACAAATATAGACTCCGTGCTGCCATTGAGAAATTCGAGATGGAAAACACCAATAACACTTTGCCCGACCCCGCAATCGAACCCAGGACCTCATGCTCAGCAGTAGCACTTGCGACCATTAGACCAACAAGGCATATTGGTATTATTTCTTGTATAAAAACATTAAGGCAAGGCAGGCAGATGTGAGTGGAGACGCCGGGAGCACGTTCTATAAGGACATATTATAGTGACATTATTGGTGATGTTCTTCCGGAAGAAAGAAAGAAAATACATTTATTTAGCACAGACAAAAAGGCACACAACACAACATAATTATAATACAAGTAAGAAAAAAGACATAAAAAAAGGAAACAAATAAAAGGAATGAGAAAGGAATATAAAGGTCAGGTGCGTGTAGTACTCGAATCCGGCGTGCGTGTATGACCAGAGGCCTTAGTGTAAGTTTTTTTTTTATTACCTCGACTTTACGTATCGACCACGTTTGGCGCTCCAATTGGCCCTTCACTGACCTTCACTGGTGAAAGGCCAATCGGAGCGCCGAACGCGGTCGATGCGTAAAGTCAAGATGGTTAGAAGAAACTCACACTAGGCCCTCTGATGTATGAACGTAAACGAACCAAATGGAGTATGTAAGGATCGTGTGAGGTTATGTAGTTTTTGCCTATTCCCAAAGGAAGTCTATGTATGTATTAAAACGTTCAGGCATCAAAAGACATTGGTCATAATAATGGTCGAATGGTTTTACGCACAATGGAACAAAATGGCACTAATTCTCGTTACCGAAACGGTTCCCAATAGTCCGAAAATTATGCTTGCAAATGGCTGTATATGTAATTGAAGAGCCGGGTGTGTCCGAATTCAAAATTGTCGATCATAAATTCGTAGAACACGGAATTTTGCTCATTCATTCTCAGAAAATTAATTTCATAATGAAACCTTTCTACTGAAAACTTATTTATTCTAAGAGTGTTGATGGCAATCTATTGAACATGTAAAAAAACCTGTCTGATCTATGAGGGTGTTTCTGAGATTCGTATTGAGAAAATAAAGAAAAAAAAAAATCGCCACATTTTTTTTCATTGGGGAATTTGACCGGTTTATTACATTGGGCGCGGGCGGCTGTCAGCGTCATTTAGCGGGTGTCTACAAGTCACAACCTATGACCCCTGTTGAAAAGTTTCAAATTTTTTAAGGATTCGGGGCGATTTTCGTACTAAAAACGAAAATTTTAAATAGCAACTTTTTTATTTTCAATAAAAATTAAAATAGTAAAAACTTTTTGGTAATGCTATTGCAGTATCTATGTGCCTCTGTTTTTTTTACACATTATTGTATAGCGCTAGCCCAGAATTAGTCTAAGAGCCTGGCACCTTCAGTAGCGTCCATCAGCTCCTGTAGCGTGCAAACAGCAGGACACGATATTAAGTACCCCATTGTTTGTGGGGCAGTACTAAATTTACACGCCAAGGCGGAGTCATCTGTGAATCTCCACCAGACCAGGTTTTCTTTACTTCGGCCTACCTGAGTCCGGAGTCTATTTAAAGACTCCCAGGTAAGGCAAGGCAACTCATGTCCAGGTCGGAGATTTTCAGCAGGTGGTGATTTTGGTGTTGGCCGTGGTGAGCAGTGATAGCCTAGAAGTCGGACTGCCAAGTCATAGATAACAAGTTCGAACATTTCATTACATCATTGATTCCAATGCACTTGCCACTTACTTATTGATTTGTGTTGGGTTGCGAGTTTCCTATCGATCAACCCAAAAATGATTCAGAACTGTTTAGTAACCGAGAACGATTAAATTTTTGTTCTTCTTCAAAAACGTTTAAATAACGTTTTTTTCGAACGTAACTGAAACAAATCGTTTCTTAGGTTTTCAAGACGAAACCGTTTAAAAAAATATAGCGTTATCCGAGCCCAGCAGGCATGATGATGTGCTAATACTCCTGTATGTACACTTCTGCCTGCCCCGTCGGGGAATACAAACGTAAAGGAATAATCAATAGCTTTATCTACCGTTGTGTCTCTTATTTACTCCAAGATTATTTGTACTCTTTTTACTTTTCCAGCAAAAATAGCCTCCTATATTGGCGCCAATGCCAGTCACGTAAAACTCATTAGTCTGACTCGACATAATATTTATAACATACTTTACACGGTTGACTTTCACCCACGCCAGACGGTAAACAACTCATCCTAATAAATTCCTAAATAGGACACCTAATTTATATACCTATTATACAAAAGCCAGTCATAGGTGTCGAGTTCAAACCCAAGGCACGCACCTCTGACTCTTCGGATTCATGTGCGTATTGTATAATTATCACTTGCTTCAAAAACGGTGAAGGAAAACAGCGTGAGGAAACCGGCATGCCTGAGACATATTTCTCGACAGCATGTAAAGCCAAGTCAGAGGCCCATGGGTGGCTTTAAAAAAACTTTGACACCAGGTTAGTCTTTTAACCACACGAAAAAGAAGAAGAATATAAAAAAATAGAAGCAGTAGCCCGAAATTTCTTCTCAAGAGCGGAAAAACCAATTTGGAAATTCATTTCAGAGTGCACACGCACACTGGAATGGTTTTTCGAATCGGATTTTTGCAGTGCACCTCTGCTCATTATAAGGAACATAGTGGGGTACTACGTTGCATAGCCCTAAAACCTTTTTATTATCATCATTAACATTCACCTGCCTATGCCCAATTTATTTGGGGTATTTTTCTTCTTTTTTTTAGGGTACAGTACCCGAAGGGTACAAAAAGGAATCCTATTACTAAATCTCTGCAACCCTTCTATCTGTCAGCGGGCTGTATCTCATGAACCGTAAAATTTTCACAGATTGTGTATTTCCATTGCCACTATAACGACAAATAATAAAATTAAATAAAGTTACGTGACAAGAAACGTGTTTTTTTGTTGTACGCCAGTACGGAAACCGTGTGCGTGTCCGACTCGCACTTGGTCGGTATTTTTTTATTTCTCTTTTAGCCGCCATCTTAGAATTCACCATCTTCCTAGCCATATTATAATCTTTCTAACCGACTTCAAAAAAGGAGGAGATTCTCAGTTCGTCGGAATATGTATATTTTTTTAATGTATGTTTCCCTGATTACTCGAAGACGGCTGAACTGATTTGAAAAATCCTTTTTTGTTTGAAAGAGTATACTTCCAAATTGGTCTCATTGTCATTTGGTCACGATCTGATGATGTGATCTTGGAGATATCGAGGGAACTCTTCAAATATTATAGGCACACGTATAACGATTTGGGTATTTTGGTAACTTGTGCATTTGCTCTTGAAAAGCACCATTTGGTAAAGTGGAACTGATGAATTACAAACCAACACAAGAATAACCGACCAATATAACCGACTTTCAAACTACAAAGTGAAAAATAAATTTAATTTTGGAAGCCGGTGGCAAAAAACTTAAATATTGATTGATCCAAAGACACCAACTTCCGAAATTAAAGTTATTTTTCACTTTGTAGTTTAGAAGTCGGTTGTATTTATGGTATTTTTTTTTACATAATAATAATGTACGTTGTCTACATCTCTTTTTATATACTTTCCTATTGCAGGTATACTGGATGTTTATTTTTTTTATAAATAAGCATTACCTTTGTACGTATTTTTCTGTTCCGTTCTTGTTGTCTGCGTGCATAAATGGTTAAATAAATAAATAATAATGATATTCATCTGTTGTTTGGTCTGAAACTTGGTTCAATAAACCGGAATACGAGAGCTCACTTTAAAAATACATTTAATATAATAGGCATGATGACGATGATGATAAACCGAAACTTATGAAACAGCTTTATCTAGAAGCGCTTTATTAAAGCACTGACAAGAGCCAAATGTTTTAAGTACTCAGTCATAAAATTTATTGCCAAATCTGATGTACGTTGTGGTAGCGGAAAAAATATATGTTAATCTTGAATATATTTCTCAGAAGTTGGTTGTTACCAAAACATGACAAGAAAAAAAAAAACTCGATACAATTTAACGATAAACTAACCTTGTACCTTGAGTTCCAATCCAAAATATCTGTATTATATATCAACGTCTTATTTGAATGCAGAACTTTTTTTTTCAATTACTCATCCCATTTTTGATTACATGTAGATAATTGCTGCATATTTTGCAATAAATTACAAGCGTTGTGTCATCGCGCTTCACTTTCTTTTCTATGCGGTTCGACAGAACCCGCGCTTTAGCTCTTGTCAGCGTCTTTACACAGGCTTATTATAAGAACCAGGATATATTATCTGTTAACTACACATCAACTTATAACTCCTTCTTAAAAAATCCTGGACTCGACGTTAACTACCTAGAGCACTCTCTTTTAGAATATAGCTTCTAGCAGTAGACAGGGCCTCTAACTTTAAATGTTAGTAGATATTGTTATTTATTTTTCTGTATCTACCCTAACTTTTTTGGCATGTTACCAAATTATCAAAATCTTCCAGTCGTACTAAAAAGTTTGGTAAACAATGCTTTTACTAAATGTTCTAAGTATTTCGTGGTACAGGATTAAGTTTATCGTTGTGAGCTGTTCAGAAAGCTTTGACAATTAATGAAGTTACTTATGTTATTCACAACTGAACATGTATAACCTAATTAGAAGTACAGCCTCCCGATATTCGCGAAACCTCGTTATTTATTACTCTCATATTATGGAAGTATGTACCTTTAAGTCTTCTTTTTTTCGTGTGGTTTGTGACTAACCTGGTGTCAGAGTTTTAAAGCCACCCATGGGTCTCTAACTTGGCTTCACATGCCGTCGAGAATATCTCTCAGGCATGCCGGTTTACTTACGTTGTTTTCCTTCATTGTTTTTGAAGCAAGTGATTATTATACAATACGCACATGAATCCGAAAAGTCAGAGTTGCGTGCCTTGGTTTCGAACTCGAGATCTATGACTTGGCAGTCCGACGGTCACACCACTAGGCTATCATTGCTGTACCTTTAAGTAAATTTCCACCATCGTTTTTCAGCCTAAGGTTTTTTGCTATGTATTTGTTATGTATTAATTCTTATGCTCAGACACTAAATAGATATTATCAATCTGTTCGCATTTACCAGGAGGTGGTTTCAAAACAAAACCCACATCAAGCGTATCCATATCAAAAAAGCATATTATAAGATTTAAGACCACGTTGAAGATAAGGAAGTTTGGCAATAATTCCTTCTGCTCATATGGCTTCCCCGGTACCTCATTAACGGCATAACAATGTAAATACACACTTCCTTTACATAATATTTTCATTATTTGACTTTACATACCTACAATTTTCTAATTTTTTTTTTATCAAGTTAGATTTGTTACAGATGTAGTGGCAATCATGTCATTAGGTTTAAATAGGTCCTTATTTTTGTTAATTTATTTATCTTTTTATAGATTCTTTTCTTTTAGATTTTGTGAATGTGAGAACGTTGTAGGGTTACTCCCGCTTGTCAACGTTCCCGTTTGGCAACGCTACATATATTTACCTATAGCGATGTATCGTGTGCACCAGGCACAGTAGTACCTTAAGTAGATTTTTTAAGGAATGAAATATTTGTTTGAAATGAAAAAAAATATGTAGGTACACACCTATTTAAGATTTCTGTAGTGTATTTTTTTATGTATCATACAGGGTGGGACATCGACACAAAAACTTTAACCATGGATTCAGTAAATGATTCTAAACCCACCTGCGTTGAAATATTTTGTCGATTATTTTAAAAAAATCTGTTGTTTCTTAGAAAAGTGCAATACCTACGCGTTCAAAATGTATTGAACAGCTGATTTGTTTCAAGGGTCCCTGCCAGCCTGTGTAAAAATATAATATAATAATGATTAGTAATTATTTAAACTATGCAAAGCAAAATTAACAACATACGTTACTAGAATATAACATAGGTAAATTTTGTTTATTCATTCCAAATGTGTATAACTATTTGTGACTATACAAACAACTCGAAAATATAAAATTAGAACTGAACATAGCAAATATTACTTAAATAAATTCGGCACACTAGAACTTTTTCTCTGACTGTACTTTAACGTGTGCGTGTGGTACGTAATATCTACAAACATAACCAATGTATATGTAGCGTTGCCAAACAGGAACGTTGCCAAACGGGAGTAACCCACGTTGTAGGCTGTAGACTTGTCGACCATTTTCTATTTTATTAAGCACCTGGTACTTGTTGATTGGTCTACACAGTCCTCTGATACCTATTAACACTGTAATTTGAAAACATTGTAGAAACCATTTATTTTTAAAAGAGTAACCGTGGAGTTTCTTGCCGGCTCTTCTCCATTGGAAGCGACCAATTGGAACCGTGCACCTAGCTTCTGACATTTCATAATGTGTGAAATAAAATAATTTGAATTTGTTTAGTCTCTGCGAAATTAAATTCACGATAGTATTCAATCATTATGTTATGCTACTAATAGGATTTTGATGAGGCAAACAGATATTTTATAACCTGGATTAACACATAGGATAATTTTTATCCCGGTTGTACATTTCCATGGGATAATTTCCGACTTTCACGCGAGTGAAAAAGCTAATACATTCATTTAATAAAGAAATCTCGATGTTTTGTCAAGTCGTAAAAACTATGCAAAGCAGGGGCGGGTCGTTAATCTTATCTATATCTATACTAATATTATAAAGAGGAAAGATTTCTATTTTTGTATGTAACGAATAAAGTTAAAAACTACTGGACCGATTTGAAAAATTCTTTCAGCAATGGATAGCTACATTATCAAGATACAAGATACAAGATATTTATTTTGTAAAACATGAGTGTAGAATTATACAGGTCTTAAAAATAATAAGAGGTAGCTACATGTTTTGCCAATCATGGCGTACAAAATTAGTCGCACTAAGACAACTATTACAAAAAGATAATTATAAAATCTATAATAATAAATTAAAACAATGACTTACAAAAAATCAGCGAGTAACAGGCTATATTTTATCCCTGTACTCCCACAGGAACGGGAACTACGCGGGAGAAGCCGCGTGATGTTCGCTACTATAATATAAATGTAATTCTGTTCGTTGGTAAGCGCAAAGTTTCAGAACGGCTAAACCGATTTGAAAATTAGAAAATTCGCGAAAACTGAAAGTGCATTTTCTATGGGAATTTTGCATGAATTATTGAAAGGATAGGATAACGTCTGTCGGATCAGCTATAGTTTGTTATAAATATATAAAAAGCTTACCATATATGTAGGTATGCAGAGTATAGGCGGTAATATGAAACTGCTGAGTATTGCGGTGCTACATCGCCTCTCTGTACACAGGATGTGGTTTTTATCCGAGTATCTGAAACAACATTTATTGCATTTAATTATTGTGGGTTAACATACCACGTATGTTGTCAAATCTTGTTATAATGTACAAGCTAACACTAAAATATATATAGGGTTATTGGTTATACGCCGACAATCCGCTAAGCGGATGTAGGAGAGGTAATTTCCAACCGAATTCCCCTTATGACCCATAAGCCAATGTCAACCATTTTCGAGTAATTTGACTTTTTTTTGTGATTGAAGTAAAAATATAAAATGTACTCAATAACCCTGATATATAGGGTTAATGGTTACACGTTACCATTTTCAAGTAATTTACCATTTTATATTTTTAAATATATTAAATAAGAAATGTAAAATGTAACCTATAACCCTGATATACAGGGTTGATGGTTATACGTAACCATTTTCAAGTAATTTACCATTTTATATTTAAAAATATATGAAATAAAAAATGTAAAATGTAACCAATAACCCTGATATATAGGGTTAATGGTTATACGTCGGCAAAATATTAAGGGGATGTAGGAGGCAATTGGAGTCATTTGGTTGCAAATGACCTCACCTACATCCCCTTAATGGATTGCCAACGTATAGCCAATAACAGTAGTAACAAGTATATTATTTACAAGTACGTAAAGGAAAAAAATAATAATAAAGGGAAGAGCTCATTGGGCATAAAAAAATTCGTCCACTTCGCTGTCAGTAGAAAAAGTAATCAAAAGGCTGGCAGCGTTGCCACGTTGAATGGTAGTGCTGATTCGTTGACCTAAAAATTGGCCAGCCCTCACGTGAAGAGTCGACCAACCGCTTGGCGATATCCCGGAATACTCGACGAGTACTCGGACCATGGACCACATTTAACTTAAACTAAAATATAGTAAATAACTTAAACTTAGTAACAAGGATTTGAAGAAGAAAACTTTGTGCTGTATGTCTTAGTTTTTGTTCGCCATGTTTTAGATGACTAACAAATTAAATGAAAACTCAGTGAGTTTTCATCAAACATTTTTCGTCTTTGATCTCTAAAGTTTTTTTTGTATATAATTTTTTTCACAAATGGAGCAAGCTACCAATTAGAACTACCGTCAAATGAAACTTTTTGTATGACCCAAGCCCGCATTTTAATCAATGAGACCTAGACAATGTTGGTTTTCACTGTTTTTTGTGGGAGATGGATGGAGCTTCGTAGATTATAGTGTTGTCTTTGTCTAAATAACCGGAACGGCAGCAATAACATTTCTCTGTGCTTCTGATTGCCTTTCCATTCTCCGTCTTCCGTAGGACACAAAGCCCGCTATTCAAAGTGCCTCTTGTTCAAAGTGTTGAAATAATTATTTCAGATTTGTGTACTACGTTGAAATTAAAATAGCTTTTGAAACATTTTGAAGTTTCGAACTTCAAAGTTACATAGTATACATTACAGTAAGAAGAGAATTAAATTCTTGCAACGAAATGACCGGTTATGAGAATTCCTTTGAATGTTCTACAAAGTGCAGTTTGGCTATAAATTTTATCTTATGATTTTAACTTCTATCTATACTTACTTATAATATAATAAAGCTGAAGAGTTTGTTTATTTGAATGCGCTAATCTATAATATTCTAATAGAATTACCAGTCGGAGTAATAAAAAAAAAAACATTTGCTAGCTCAATTCTTAAGGAACGTTATTATAAAAGCTATTTTATCATCACTTTTTGTTGACTTTTTTTTTCTTTTTCTCGAAAAGGGAAAAAAATGTCTCTTTTTCTTAAAAAGAGAAAAAAGTCAACAACGTTTATTTGCAGTAAATATGACGCAAAAAAGAGCTTGAAATACAAAAATGAGAAAAGTTTGGGGGAAGCATGCGTCACATCCACGCAAATCGGTTATCGCTCAGCATTATGTTGCGACCCTTTGTAAGACAAAGCCCCAGCGCTGGTTTTCATTGATAGCCGGCACTGACGTAATGACGTCGACCGGTGCAGCAAACAAATATTTAGACAGTGTACCAGTACAGCGTACTTAAAGAAAAATAATTTATTAAAATTAAAATGTGATTAATGTGATTTAAATGTGTGAAATAGCGCGAGTAGGCGATGCGATGCGATGCGAGTCACGGGCAAAAGCTAGTAATTCAATAAAACTCAATATTATTTTTAATATTCAAAAAGAAAAAAAAAAGAAAAAAATATTCCACATAAACCTACATGGGCACTTATGAAACGTCAGAAGCTAGGTGCACGGTTCCAATTGGTCGCTTCCTATGGAGAAAAGCCGGCAAGAAACTCCTCGGTTACTCTTTTAAAAATAATTGGCTTTTACAATACTTTCAAATAACAGTGTTACTAGGTATGGGAGGACAGTGTAGGTCTTTCAATAACTAACAGGTACTTAACAATATAGAAAATGGTCAACAGATCTACAGTCCACTAAGCCTACAGCGGTCTCAAATTTACAAAACAGAAAATAATCTGTGCCATAGATAAATAAATTAATAAAAATAAAAACCTATTTTAATTAAACGCAATTACATAATTGCTATTACAACTGTAATAACTCTAAATAATTATCATGTCAACAAAAAGAGTTGAAATTCAATTGTAGGTATATAATGTCAAAAATAATAGGATGAATATGTCAAGGACGAATGTAAAAAATAAAAAATAAAAATGTTAAAGATAGTTAGTAGGTCAGTGCTGTCAACGCTCGGCGGAACGCTGACGGTTCTCGGATAAATAAATATTGATGACTCGAATACTTATTTAGAATCTTTTAGTTTTTATATTAATATTTTATGATATCATGACACGCATTTATTTGTATCAAAGTTTATCTTATAATTTTTTGCCAGTTACTATAATAACTAGAGAAGGTTGTATATTAACTAAATAAGTTAAGATCTCTACATTACAGAAAGCAGTGTTGGCAGGTGTAGGTTTATAGGTTCGAACCCAGACAACCGCTTTATACTTTGTGTTAAATTATTTCATCACCACTGCCCTCAAAATGGTGAAGGAAAACATCGTGAGGGTGTCCTAGAATCGAAAATTCGAACACATGTGACATCTGCCAACCCGCACTGGGCCTGTGTCCCAGCAGTGGGAACATTATATGCTGAATTTAGTCATACCTGTGCCTAGGTACCTTTAGGTCCTACAACTTAAAGATCAATTAAGTCGAAGCATGTAGGTAAAATAATGTTGAATATTCCGTGCGCATAATTAAAATCTTTTAGTAAAAAATTCGATGCTGCAGCTAAGTACGAATCTCTAAATGAAGAAAATTGCTTTACTATTCAAACGATTGGCGGAAAACGTTTTCCGATTTCAAATTATGCCAGTTACAACTGTAGCAAAAATCGTTCCAACAGGTTTGCGTGATAAACGAAATAACTCTTCTGAAAATATTCAAATAGTTTCTCTATTTACGTAATTTGTTTTGCTCACTTATTGAGAACTTTACTCACATCTGCGGGACATTTTTACTTTATTTCCTTACAATTTACAAGTTTTCTGGCTCAACGGGAAATCTCTAAGCGTAGCTTGATTATATTATTCTTGAAATATACTTATACCCGTTTTCTGAATTGGGAATTTGAAGATGAGAACTTGTCAGACTCTACTTCAGCATTACTTAAAGTGAAAGTTCGTAAGATTCTGAATATTGAATTCAAAAGGGTGCTACCTGAAATATAGCAAATCGTTTAATTTAATGTTTTGTGTTTAGTAATGTTAATTACTTTATATACTGTAGTATAGAATCAAGTTCTTCTAACTGAACAGTGATGCTGGGGAGTTTGTTGCGCCACTTCTTCCCAGCTAAAGCACTAGGAAGTGGTGAAGGGCGGGCGTTCTGGGTGACTGGCATAGGTAATTTTGTCGTTACAAAAGTGTTCATTCTCAGCCTAGTTTGAATAAATGACTTTTAATTTTGATTCACATTTTTTTTTGCAAAGAACGTTAGAGTTTTTGAATTTTGCAGGTTACATTTAAAGTAGTCACCATAACACTTAAGGTGACCACTAAAAATTTAAAGCAGTGCTTACGTACTGCTTCAAATTCTTAATTCAGAAACCGGGTGTTAGCAACCTTGATATAGGTATTTGAAGATAAAATTATACAAATTCCGAGTAAACATCTTTTTAAGTCCGAGCATCTAATGAAATAATTTTTAGGGCGTTTGTGAAACTGGGATTTTGACTGACAGCTTAGCTAAAGATGAAAGACATACCTAATTACGTATACAGGGCCCATCACACGACCCATCGCATAACCATCAACTACGCATTCTGTGTACATCAAACTGAGTAATATTGCACAAAAATAATTTCTGTTTAACGACTTTAATTTTTGATATGCAAAATCGCTGTTTGTACCTCAACCTGCGCACGTGCTCGTACAGTGCAGTTCGCGTGCATCTTAAGCCGGGTCTCCTGCGCGTGTTTTTTCGAAACATTACACAAAACATCACAACAAAGAGGCGTGACCATACACATTTGTGTATGCAAACACGGTGATTTGTATGAAAACAAATGTTTAAGTATAATGTTTTTGTGTATTATTTTGAAAAAAACATGCGGAGGAGACCCAGCTTTAGGAACATAGTATGGACGAATAAGTTGGAAAAATAAATCTGCTCAACAACGTAAATAACGCAATGAATGTTGTTGAACAGTCAAAATGAAACAAATTACTTATAATCGTTTACGAAAATAAGTTACGCAATTAGGTACCATTATTGATTTAGGTAAATCTTTGGTAAACCGGGATAAGCCGTCATCAAATCTCTGGTTAAATAATTTGATTGGCTATTATTATTTCAGTCAACCAATCATTTACCTTTCAGAAACCAAGTGTTTGTATTGTAAGTATTTGTCTATCAATTTTGAGTCGGGTGCCTATATTACGTAGGTAAGAAACCAAACCTATATCATATTCATGCAATAATATCCGGACAGACCGTTTTAGACGCGACTGAAGGGCTCTAAATCGTAAGCTTTGTGTGAGCTCCTCCGGACATCCCGAGCATCTCCGACTTAGTAGGTAACACCGGATATCACGTGGTTATATCGTACTCGGTATGCCCGATATAACCCAACAATATGAAATGTTTAATAATGGGCTATTTTTATTTTATAGACATCAAAAGTAGTTTGTTAAAAAACATTGTTTTATGCGTAGGGGAAGTACGTCCAAAATGACATACGGTTTTGTTTTTTAATCATATATTTTTATTTAACGTAGTTACAATCAGTATTTAGTTGGAATAATCATCTTTGGTTCATTTGTTGTAACCTAAATAAACTTGTAATTTAATAGGAACCATATAAAAATAATAAATTGAAATTAATCACAACCTCTGAGGAAATTCATTTTGTCCATATAGTACGGTCAAAATGACATACATATTAAACACGAAAATTGTGACGTACGTATTAAACAGATGACATTTTTTCCTTCTTGGGTACATCAGCACATAATATATGAGCCCAAAGAGAACAATTGTTGCACCGTCGCCAGCTAGGAACGAGAAAAGAGCTCGTTATAGTAAATGCATGTGCAACCACCGCCGACACCGTTCGACGCTGCTGGAAAATCTTCTACTTCAGAGTCCTCATCGTAATAAGTCTTTTGTACCTGTCTTCTTAATTTTTCTGTCTGTTTTTTGGGATTATTAACATAATCTGAGCCGACAGCATATGTCGAATGTAATTATGTCATTTGCCCCGCAGGTTATCAAAACAATAAATAATAGGTCATAATTTCTAAAAACACGAGATATATGTTTTAATACTTTTAAATAATGCAATATAATGCTACACTATTTCAAATGACATTAAAATATGGAATAAAAACTACCTAAAAGTTATCAAAAACAGGACGAAATTCATCAAAACATAAAACTTTTACGCGCACAAAATACGTTCAAAAAGTCATGTTAATACGAGTTACACCAGCATGACTGAGCCGATGGCGCTAACAACTTGACAGGTATGCGAACATGGCCGACGTCACATGATGACATGATAACTGCAGCATTGTATTTGTAGCCCGCCAATTTCGAAAAAAGTCTGGTGTGTCATTTTGTCCGTATGTCATTTTGGACGTACTTCCCCTATAGGTACATGAAATAAAAAAGAAAACAATAAGTATCGTAACAGTTAACCAAATACAGCGAGGTTTTTAAAATATTAAGTGCTTTATATAAATAAAATCCAAAGGCACTTAGATGTGGCTGAGGAAGCCGATTATAAACCAATATCAGTTGTTAATTTAAATAAATATAATAGCACTTTAGTTTGTAAGTTAAGTAATCAGGTCCTTACAATGAACAATGTTAATATTTTGTATAAAAAATTCTTTTCGTTAGTCCAAACCGGGTTCAATAATTGTTTTGAATAGAACATTAAAACTATCAGCCCTGAATTTTTATTTACTGACTGGGCAACTATAAGCCTCAGGCAAAGTAGGGATAGACTTTTCGAACTATATGGCCTTAAGGTTCCTTATGGTTCTTTATTTTAGCTTTTTATTACGGACGCTTCTAACGTGCACGTCTTTCTACATTGTTTTCACATGTATAATTTCAACGTGAATGATGTAACGAATTTATTGTAACTTTTTTTTCTTTAAAAGAGTGTCCGTGGAGTTTCTTGCCCGTTCTTTTCCATAGGAACCTACTACGCTTTGGAATGAGCAACTAGCTTAATATTTCTGACTGAGCGATTCCTTGACAATTCAATCGTGCCTGTAAATGGTTTAATTGAAATAAATGCTGAAATAAATGTTTGAGTATTTTGAAGAAATTGTGAGATTTATTTTATTTTATTTTATTCGTTAGTTGTAGTTATTCAAGTTAAGACAAAACTAAAAATATAATATCCTAACCTAACTAAAACTATTAGACTAAAACCAAACTAAAATAAGTCGTCGAATAATTCCTCCGCGTCGCTGTCAACTGGCAATGTTACCCAAGAGACTGGCGGCATTGCCACGTTGTATGGCAATGCTTAGACGCTGGTCAAGGTAAAAGCCAGCCCTTGGGTCACGGGAAGTGTCAACAAGTCATTAAGTAATATAATTGTGAGAATTATATTATTAAATTTACGTACTTTGACAACGAAATAAATAACTGAATCAGTAAGTACACTTTCGGGAAATATAGACCTTTCGGAAATACGGTTAAATCCTACGTTATGTGGGAAATTAGTAAATGTTTATAGGATGTGTTTAGAATACATTATTTTTTCATTACACCTACACAAAAATAATAAAAATGTGGAATTTATTTAAAAAAAAAGAACATATTTCTACATTTTTAGTAGTAGGTAACTATAGATTTATCAGAGTAATTTTTTTATTGGTCTAATCGAAATAAAATTACGTAGGTGATTTTTTGGGTTCCATACCTCAAAAGGAAAATCGGATACCTTTTAGGATCACTTCGTCGCCCGTCTGTCTGCCAGTTTGTCAAAACTCTGTTTCTCAGCAGCGCGTGGAGGTATCAAATTGAAATTAATATGAAATACGTAGATCCACGATCCCTCGGAGATCTAAAATAATCAAGCTTCTAAGTCACCGCAATAAAAGAAACGGCAATTTTTGCGACATATTTTAATACTCGTAAAACTTATAGGGTAGGTCCCGTTGACCTAGAACCATTAAATTTGGCAACAACCAATATCTCATGTCATTTTTGATTGGAGAATTGACCGTGACGCATATCGATATATCGGCCAAGATGTTTTTCAACTACAATGTTAAGTTTGTTCTTGGGATAAATTCAACTACAGAAACCTTCATTGCGTGTGGTCTGACACGCACTTGGCCGGTATTTTTTATCTTTTAAAGCTAGTAGGTATTCTAAAAGATAAAAAAAAACACGCAATCCAGTAATTAAACCAGTAATGTTATCGTGACCACTTTATTTAAGAATGACATTGAAAAACATCACTAATTGCGTTGTGGAAAAATACGTAGTACGATTTCAGCACTAATAAATAATTTACTCTGGTCTTATATTGCAAAAAACATGTATTAGTGTGATCAGAATTTTTGATGTGTAACATCTTTCCTCTTACTTTCTTGCAATCTATGGGAGTGATTTTATAAAAAGCGAAGGAAGTGTGTAACAGGAAGCCGGGGAAGCACACGCTATGTGATTTTGATTGTAATTGGGTGCCACCCCCAGATTAAAAATAAAATTAATTTCACGTAAAAATATAAAAAAAATACATTTATTTGTTTTTAGCCTCATTTCATTGTAGGCTCGGAGTGTCGGCCGCTGTGTTTGAAAGAAAGAGAAAAAATATTTATTGTTACTCGCACAGGAAATCACAAATTAAACTACAACACACTCATTAAAACATTATTAAAAAATTAAAATAATAACAGAAAGTCCTGTACGAGGCCAAAAGGCTCCTATCTCAGCATATGCTGCGACATTTAAAAAAAAATGTCGCAGCGCTGGTATTCTGATACGGCCAGCAGTGATGTCACTGATAGATAGATACAGAAATGAATATTAAAAAAAATTATAAACATATCTTTACTTTTTAATTGACTTCTAAAAAGGTAAGGTTCTATGTTTGTCTATACATTTTTTTAAATATATTATTTTCATCGATACTTTCGTCATTCGTAGCAGCTCGCGGCTAAGTAATAACAGCCGCATGGGTCAATCCACCAGGTGAAGCTACGCTTGCCGGGGTTGGTCCGTGGATGGGTGGCCATCTTTATATACCGAGACTCCTCTGTGCCGCGGAAAACACGTTAAACCGTTGGTCCCGCTGGTCATTTGTGTATCTTTGAAAGTATTTACGAGTTGTCAGATGCCCGGAAGTCTGTCAGCAGTCTTACCAAGGGGTATCATATTACCCATTTACTGGATTGTGGAGGTCAGATTGGCAGTCGCTCCTTGTAAAATGCTGGTATTCAGCTGCATCCGGTTAGACTGAAAGCCGACCCCAACATATTTGGGAAAAGGCTAGGCAGATTGATTTTAATTGACTTCGTCATCCGTGGACCGATTTTGTTTTTTTTTTTACTTAGAATGGACGTACGATGCTTCATTCAAATCCTTCTCTTATTGTTATACTGAATATTTTTTTGGCTCTCCGCCATAATTATTTTTATTAACATCTTTAATGTTAATAAAAATAATTTTATGAAAGTATTATGGAGAAAATATCAGCGAAGTTTTAATGGGTAGACTAAATAAGATTGCCAACAGGCTTCGAACCTTTTGAATGTTTTTAGAAGTCTTCTTCTTCCTTTCGAATGTTTTTAGAAGTCTGCCCAAAAAATAAAATCTGTTCACCAACTTTGCGTGTAAATTAGATTTATTACGCTCCGTTACCTGTTTATAATTTTAAGAAGAAAATTCTTGAAGTTATTATTTAGCACATCAACAGAGTAACTTAGTAACATGACTTTTTGAGCAATCTATACTAATAATAATGCTTAAGAATTTGTTCGTTAAAGCCCACGTTTGCACAGACGTAATAAAATTGCGGCGATTTTTTTCGTGCACTGGATTTTTAACGCTGTGCTAAGTGCCGAGAGTTGAAAACCCAACAGTGTGTTTTTTCAACGCGCTGAGACGAGAGTGCGTCCCAGCGCAGTGGATTCTCAACGATCGGCTTAACACCGAGAGTTGAAAATCCAGTGCGTGATAAAACCCCGCCGAGATTTTATTACGTCCGTGCGAACGTCGGCTTAATGCGCTTATCTCTGAAGAAGCAGAAGATGTATTTCTATTTCCATGTCTCGAAAAACAACTAATCGTGTTATCCAAAAATACGTTTTTAATAGAATTTAGCTGGAGCAACAATATAATCCAGTTTAGGCACTTTGTAATCAAAGAAACCACAGCAGTTTACCTCAATTCCCTTTACATAAATATAGGGTTAAGCAAACCTTCAACATGATCTATAACCCCAGAGACGTGAGAGACGTGATTGATTACCAAACAAACAGACAAACAGACTTTGCCGTTAATCCCAGGCTTAGTTGCGTCTATGATACGAAACATTGTTCGGGATATCCCGGAAAATTTAATTCAGTTAGGTAACCTGGTAAAGATGACAGACTTCTTGAAATCATGACTTCTTAGTTATATTTGACTTGAAATTTAGAAATATAGAAGGTGCTTTGTCAAGGTTATTATCTGAGAAAGAACTACATACATAATATAGTTTGTTACAAAAGTATGTGATGAAAGTGTAAACAAATCCTGTTCAGGTTAAATTCTTGTACAATCACTCACTAAAGGTAATACAATAAAATTATTGTTTGTATAACATTATTAAATTGTAATTTTAAAATCATACACGAAAATTTGAGGTTATAAAATTAACTTCAATTGTCAAATGAAAAACATCTTAAAGGTGATTTAAAATTTGAACTTCGGGTTAAAGTAGTCAAATACCTAATCAAATCAAAGCACTAAATTGGCACTACAAATTGGCATCCACAGGTATGTTTTTCGATTAATTTAGTTGCATTTTCACTATTATATGTAGGGTCGTCTTTACCCGGGGGTGCAAGGGGTGCGTAGCACCCGGGCGCAAGGTTGTTAGGGGGCGCAAACCGATTTGTATTGAAATCGAATGTAGATTTTAAAACAGACGACACAATATTATTAAAAAGTTTGTCAACTTAAAAGCCAGAAAAAAATAATTTGATGTTTATAAATGTACCTCATATTTATTGTGGAGTAAGTATACTTTAAAAAAAAATGGAACACAAAAGTTTTTCTTGGCAAGGGGGGCGCAGGCTGATTTTCGCACCCAAGCGCCCGATATGGTTAAGACGGCCCTGATTATATGTATACTTTTGGAACAGACCATACAATACTAATTCCTCTGCCCAGCAACTTATCGATGTTCAGGGATGAAGGTAGTGTCGCTATCTTGTTACACCTCAATGGAACATTTCACCTTTGTCTCTGGCATGACAACGCATTAGCGAAGCATATCACAATGTGACCATTGGTAACGTTAACCACTTATTCTTTTCGTGTGGCTAGTGGCTAACCTGGTGTCAGAGCTTTAAAGCCGCCCATGGGCCTTTGACTTGGCTTCATATTCATATTCATTTATTTGCGTTCCACAAGGTAAAACAAGATGTTAACAAAAGTCGCCGTAGTAGACCCAGATACGTAACTATTACATAAAGTTAAAAATCTAGGTCGCAGAAAACTAAAAATAAAAATAAAATTATACATTAAAACTGAATTTTTACATTCGCCTAAAATATCAATAACAATAACATAAATAATTCTATTATTGGTAAGCGGGTAGCTATTTTCTTAAAATACTATTATGGCGTTTAGATAAAGTTATATTTAATGGGAGATAAGTTTTACGTATATCGTACGTATACGGCTTCACATGTCGCCGAAATATCTCTCAGGCATTCAGGTTTCCTCTAGATGTTTTTCTTCATCGTTTTAGAAGCAAATGATAATTATACAATACGCACATCAATCTGAAAAGTCAGAGGTGCGTGCCTTTTTTTTTTTTGGGTGGGAAATCATCAAATAACTTCTCCCGCTCTGGGCGGAGCGGGAGGGTGTGTCAGACTCTTACTGACTAAAACCCACCCGTGTTCCTTCGGTTGCCCTGTTGCTGGGGGCCACGATCTCCCTTTCGGTTTTCTTCGCAACCCCGGCAGGCATCGGCCCTAGCGGACCCCGTCAATTCTGCTGACATCTCTTTGAGGCGCGCGTGGAACACAACGCGCCGTCGACCCGGGCCTGGTCCTTATTGGACGGTGAGCTACCCATTGCTCACAGTCCGCAAGCCCGCGCCTACGGTGGCCGGAAATCGGCTTGCGACTCCCGACGCCCTGGGCGTCTCCTCCTGCGGCGGTTAGGGGCGTGAGGGCGCGAAATTTGCCTCTCCCTCACGCGTTCCGCCTCCTCCTTCGCGAGCATTACCGCTTCGCAGAAGGAGGTGACGGCCTCCCATTTCCTCTCGCTCCGTACCATGGCCTGAACCAGGGCCGGACGCGAGAGATCACCGCCGCCGATCGCCTCCACGAGGACACGGCAATGCTCCGCCCAAGCTGGGCAGACCTCCATCGTATGCTCCACCGTGTCCTCCGGGCGATCCACACAATGATGACACCCGGGCGTTTCCTCCCGCCTTATCCTGTGCAGGAACCTCCCGAAACAGCCGTGTCCGGTGAGGACCTGCGTCAGGTGGAAGGTGAGGACGCCGTAGCGCCTCTCTAGCCACTCCTCAAAGAGGGGTCTTATCGCCGCAATTGTGGCGTGCCCAGCGCTGGGTTGCGACAATCGCACTCTCCATGACGCCATGAGATCCCGCCGGAGCTCTGTCCGCTGTGCCGTGATTTCTCGCGGCAGCGGAGTTAAGCCCCGGCGTTTCGCCTCCTCGCGCAACTCCCACATGTGCGCGAGGACCTTTGCCTCAAGATCCCATGGTGGTAATCCGGCAAGGAGGCTCGCCGCCTCGCAGGAGACCGTGCGGTATCCTCGGGCCAGCCGGATGGCCATGACCCTCTGGGACGCGTTCAACCGGCGGGTTGGCCGCAGCCTTAGTGAACGCGCCCACACCGGCGCTCCGTAAAGGGCCATGGATCGCACGACCCCCGCGTAAAGCCTCCGGCAGGAGGCGTTTGGTTCCCCTAGATTGGGCAGGAGCCGCTTCAACGCAGCCCCGGCCCGCTCCAGTCTGGGAGCCAAACGTCGGAAGTGTTCGACGAAATTCCACCGGCTGTCGAGGACGAGTCCTAGATACTTCATCGTCGACTCGACGCCGATGTGAACCCCTCCCGCCACCACCTGGGAACCCGACGGTGGCGCATTCCGAGGTCCATGAAAACCCATGGCCTCGGACTTGTGCAAGGCCACCTCGAGTCCCAACTGCCGGATTCTGTCGACGATAGAGGTGCGTGCCTTGAATTCGAACTCGAAACCTGTGACTTGGCAGTCTGACGGACGGCGACCACTTACGAATAGGTAGGTACCTACTAAAGCTACGGTTTCATAGATAAGAAACAGCGGTGGCCGCCACATAACGGCCACAGTGACGGCTATCATGAAAATGATGACAGCGGGATTTGACTTTACAGTGTCGAAAAACGCTCTCTAAACACACCAACTCACTTTCATAAATAACGTTTCAGTGACGTCATTCGCCGGTAAATTGCGGACGCTATATGGCGCCAACGCTCTTCTAGGAAAACGTGGCTTTTTGTTTGCAAATCATAACACTGAAAACAAAACCCTGGTTTGCAGTCATTGGGGAATCCCTTTTGTTGTTTGTACAGTGTTCAAGCGACCTACAGAACCCAACTTAAACCCGCCTATTGTTTTAAAAGGACAAACGTCCACAGGTCCATTCTTAACTCTGCTTGTGCGAAAATGAACAAACTTGCTTATTTGTTTGATCTAACTTCACGCCTCAACGGTTCAATCGACCCTTGTGGATTTTGGAACACGAGTTATTTGTGAAAAGAAAAGTAATATAATCCGCTTTTATCCCACTGTGAGACCACGGATGTGGGTAAAATTACTGTTTGTTATACTTTTTTTTTTTTAACTAGGACATCTCGCAGTTGACCTATGAGGTCATGGCTGCTTAACCGGACTTTCCTGTGGCTGCCTTAAGCTTTTAAACTCAAATCCTCCAGCCAGGGGCAAAAACTATTCTAAATTAAAACTAGATGAACGCTCGTTAAGGGCACCCCCTGTGGGGTACGAACCTCGGCTTAGGGCGTCGCTGGGAGGACAGCAAGAAGGGACTGGCTGGATCAAACTTAGATTTTCATCTTGATTATTATGCGGGGTATTTAAAGCTACGTGCTCAACTGCAACAACTGCTGGCACCTCGTTTTCGAGCAAGGGTCGGGGGGAAGCAAGGGTCAGGGGGAAGTTCTTTGTAGTTAGTTTGTGTTTAATTTATACAAAGACAAGGGGCTTACAACCAGCTCATAAAGCAGTATTATTTTAATATTACTTCAGTGTGGGAAAAAGATGAAGCTCTACAGGACGTATAGCTCTATCTCTTTCTCCCACTGAAGTAATATTAAAATAATACTGCTTTATGAGCTGGTGGTATAGGCCCTGGTCCTGAGTTGCTATTGATAGAGAGAAGTGGAAAGATACATAGTTTGGAGTTCTTTGCTCTGTTGAGGAAAAATTCAGTCTTACAGAGAGCTGTCAAAATGGGAAAAACATATGCAATAACTTTTAAGAAAAACTTTAAAATTTGAGGCAATCAATCTGCCTAACCTTTTCCCAACTATGTTGGGGTTGGCTTTCAGTCTAACCGGATGCAGCTGAATACCAGTATTTTACATGGAAAGACTGCTTATCTAACCACCACAACCCAATAACTAGGTAATGATACCCCTTGGCTTGATTGTCAGACTTTCGGGCTTCTGACGACCCGTAACGACTGTCAAAGATCGATGAATGACAGCCGGGACTAACGGCTTAACATGCTTTTCGAGGCACAGGGGAGTCTCGGTATGTAGAAATGGTCACCCATCCACGGACCAACCCCGGCAAGCGTAGCTTAACCGGATGGATCGACCCTTGCGGCTTTTGAAATTTGGCACACGGATAGATCAAAAGCTAGTGATGATATACATAAATGTAGGTAGCGACTTACTTGATAGCGACGTATCTCCACACAGCGAGTGACAATGTGAGACATATTGATGCCGTGTGAAAAATCTGCGCGAAGTGCATGTGAAACAACAGGTAGGCTGCCCACTTATACGGCATCTCGCGCTGTCCCGGTAATATCTGGTAAAAGAAAAGAATTGAATACATTTAAATAAGTAGCCATTTTTTTACGGTCACTTGTAGCAGAGATTATTAATAATAATATTTATTTATTTCGGACAGAATCCATATGAGTATTAGTAACATAGAGATAGGGTACACACGGCTACACATCAAGCTATATAGTGCCAGTATAAGCTGACTTCGCATTTTACGGAAATCCTATGCAATGCGAGATCAGTATAAACTGGAAATGTATAGCTTGATGTGTAGCCGTGTGTACCTACCTAAAACAAGAAAGTTTTTTTTATTGTTCCCCGTAACTATTCCCACCCAGTGTGCCTGTATAGGACAGTCATTTCGGGATGTAATCATTTGCAAAATGCTGTTGGTGCTAGCGCACAGTCTTTGGAATAGTGACGCCACTTTCTTAAGCACTTTAACGAGGAAACCGTCAATGCGCGCATTTGCGAACATTTGCGAACAACCCCAACAGCATTCTGAAAGCATTATTGGGAACAAAATTCAGCCTTGTTTAGAATCAAAAGCCTGTATGCTGGTTGTCATTGTCAGCCAGTCTATTTTGTAAAAATCTCACCGATCTTTGGTGAAGTCACCAGGTACCATTTTTTACAGAATAGATACTCAAGAATAACTTAATGTTCTTTTTAAGTACTTAGTAAATTATTTTTAAAATTATTTTTAATAGTATCATAGTATCAGTTAAAGATAGTAAGTTCCAGACCCAGATCTTCACTTTGAGGTCGCACAGGACTAATGCGGGGCACGTGTAGTATCCACCCATACGATGATAATTTATCCTCTAACGCCCTTGGGTCATAACTGACCCACTTGACATTTGAAGACCATAATATTCGTTTTAGAAATATCATTCTTATTTCAACTGTTGATATACTCACTTCATATAACATTAATCTCTATGAAAGCGACGCTAAGATTAAAGGAAAATAAAATTCTACCATTCCTCTAATATGAGTTTTTTTTTTTTTTCTGGATTCTAGCTATGTTTTCTTAAACCAATAACGGTACTTAATGAAGAAAAGGGTACATAGAGATCGGGTCAAAGTATTGAAGTACGCAATTTATAACGGATTTGAAACAGAATGGACTCCGATAAACATAGTCAAAATCAAGCGATGAGGACAATCTACCGCTTATTATAATTTAGGATGTTTTCTACGCTATCGCTATGCTTGCAGTGAAGGGGTCGGCAGTGATGTCTATTGTTTGTTGAAATTCGTTCTCGGAATTGAGAAAAACAATTTTTTTGGACACTATCAAAAATTTGACCGGCGGGCTTCTGCGCATAAAATAAACTGACATGTTTTTTCTTTTCGAAATGGCTTGTTATAACAATAAAGTAATAACTTGTATAACCCTTTGTCCGTTCAACGACAATATCTTATCCTAAAAAGTAGTTAACTAGTAGTGCTATTCAGTAAAAATCTCACCGTGAAAATTTAAGTGAAGTGAGCTGTCAAGAAAAAAATATATTGTGTAAATCCCTAGGCACATCACATTAACACAGACAACACATGACAACTCACTTTAACCTCACTTCTTCTATGTTTTCACGGTGAGATTTTTACAGAATCGATCAGCTGGGATATTTATGATACCTAACAAATGCGATGCTATGCATTTTTTTTTTGCAGACATTCTTTTATAAAGTGGAGCAAATCTATTTTATCAGAGTACCTTTAAAACGGCAATAATTTCCTTTAAAAAAAAACCTCTCAATTTATTTTCATGTCTTTAGGTTGGGTGTACCTTTATTTAATAAGACCTTAACATTAGGTGAGTGAGTGATAAATGGCGCATTATTAAATTCAATGCCATCTGTTTCGTGTTTAATAAGGAAAAGGAATGACTTTGAAAATGTCTCGAAAGTTAATATTTTGCAGACTTCGCAGTCACAAGAATATTTCTTTACAGTTTAAGTACTTGCAACAGGTAGGTAGGTAAGTGAACTGTTTGCTGGGCTTTATAAATGAATTAACGTATTCACGGTACAATGTATAATCTTGGACTGACCCACGGATATCTAATTATGCAGATACCGACATTACACCTCCACCACTAAACTAAGTATATTAACGGATATAAGTAGATACATACATACATAATGATCTTAATTAATAACAGTACTTGATCGAACTTACTTACTGAGCTGTAGGTACCTACATCAATGTTGCAAAACTACGGAAACTTTGTAGAACTTTCATGTTTGAGATGAAGATTAAAATGTTTTCTATTAGATCCTTTGACCAAATAAAAAGCCAAGACATAATATTGCGAACAATACAATGAAGCATGCCAAAAATACACCTCGCTCTGTGCATACACAATCACACGCACACGCCTCACTAATTGTACACGTGGTCACGAAACCGGCCTCACGTCACTTTTGACGATTTTTAATTGGTATGTGATTAGACCCACACCAGAGTGAAACGATTCTATTTTTAAGTTGTGCCAAACCATTTTGGTTTTTAGTAGATTTTTGTCAACTTCCTTTATGAGACTGTGCGTGCGTCGTGACAAAACAGCTGTTTCACTAGAGTTTTGGTAGGTAACTTCATACAGGCTGTTACCAGACCCTCTACAAAGCTGTGATCAGCTCTTTCTGTACATCAAACTAAATTACATTGTACATCATTAATTCCTCGGAAATTACTTTTATTTTTGGTTTGTAAAATCCCTGTTCACGGTATTAGCGCGTAAAGTAACGCATGCAAAACATTTAGCTAATTAACTTCACAGGGGTTGTGGGGGTATTAAAAGTAAAGTTATAATTAAGACTTGTTTTCGTAAAAAAAGATCAAAAAACGTTAGAACATGTACTAGATTTGAAATAAGATTAGACATTGAAATAAAGCTTTTTTGTCCGTTTAACCGATTTTGTCTTCTATTGCATTGATGGCATGACAAATGGCAGCTGCAGTAAACAGTTGGTGTTGTATCCACTTTTTTGCTATTAATGCCATCCTTATACCTACGGTATAGAAGTCAAAATCAGTTGAACGGACTGTAAAAAAGGTTTGTTTAAATGTCTAATCTTATTTCAAATAGAGTATAGATCTTCAATATTCCTGTAACCAGAAAGTATGGTCGAGTATATAAAAAATATCACAAATAGGGGAAGAACAAGGTGACTCTCGGCTTCGTTAATCATCTTTTTGCACCGGATAAAGGTATAATACATAAGAAAAAAGGAATGAAAAATAGGTTTCTATCATAACATCACACCTAAATTCCCCGAAGGGTTAGGCAGAGGTGTACCTATAGTACACCCACATTTCGCAAGTTAAATTTAAGTCCCATGTAATAGGGGGCGAGCCTATTGCCATCAACAGGACACAAATCCAGACTCCGGATTGCTACTGCGAAATTCTAAATGGAAAACTGGATGGGTTGGATGGATAATATAGGTATGTGACTTATTGCTTTCACAGAGCGATAGTCTGTCTAAAGACAGTCGCTGGTCTAAACACAGCCTAAGATCTACGCCAGACCATAAAAATCCCAGTTAGAAAGTTTCCAAACTCACTTAGCTCACGTTAGTTTGAAACTGTATCCATCCATATTTATCAACAAAAACTACCAAAGAGTTTTTAGTTCTTCTTAGTAGAGACTGACATTTTACAAAATAGATAGGGAGGGAACTTACCACCATTATAAGGAACTATAAATGCACTGTCAAACTGTATATGAAGCAAGCATTTTATGGGTGCGGACGTCGGGTCGTAGGCCTTATCCATCGCTTTTCATCAAGTTAGACTACTAAAATCAACAGCGGACACTTTGTAATGGACTAAAACGCTTTTGTGCCCTTTAATAAATTCAGTTTGCGTGGAATTACATTGCCAAAAACCTACCCAAAGAACATACTAAAGGGCTTGCTACACCGTAACTTATAGATAGGTAAACAGGTAAAGGGCTTACTACACGGCTGCCAATCGCGTCCCCGACAAAGGTGACTTTGGTTGGCGACAGGTGGACCTGTTTGAAATTTTATCGTAAACTACCAACTACACGGTTGTAAACCACCAAGGTCACCTCTATTGGGATGCGATTGGCGACCGTTTAGCAGGCACTTAAAGATTTACTAGAAATTAAAATATGAAACACGTAAATCGTACAAGCAGTTCTGGAGTAGACTAACAGACAGCAGCAGTGCAATGGTGGCTCAGTGAAAACGGCCCTGACTTACGAGTTGTAGGTTGTGGGTTCAAACCAAGCAGGCACTTTACTTTGTGTAATTTATTTCATTACCACTACTCTCAAAACGGTGAAGGAAAACGTCTTGAGGAAACCGGCATGTCCTGGAACCAAAAAATCGAAAAAGATATGACATCCATCAAACCGCGTTCGGCCCGCTTGGTAGATTATGACCCGTGTGGTGGATTATGGCCTCACTTCCTTTAACAAAAAGGCGAGGTGTTTGCCAGAACTGGGAACGTTGAAGGCTGATTATGCACCGACAGACAGTAAAAAAAAAAATATTTTAACATAACGAAAAAAAAAGAAAGAAAAAGTATTTACTGAGACTCGCACAGGAAATCACAAACTAAACTATAACACACTCATTAAAACATTAAGATCAAAGAAGATAAACCAAAAAATAACAAAGTAAAATTAAAATAAAAGCAGAAAGTCCTTTACGACGCCAAAAGGCTCCTATCTCAGCGTGTGCCGCGACATTTAAAAAATAAATGTCGCAGCGCTGGTATTCTGAGAGGGCCCACAATAGGTACAGAAATACGTATAAATACCAACAACAATCAAGTCGAATCAAGTCTGTTAAAAGAAATACTTCTAAAAGGGTTGTCACTCTAAATCCACCGACATCTTATGTAGGTGCAAAGTTATATTAGCAACAAACCTTTGAACTCCTACGCAGAGACATCTACTGAGCCAAAAGACCACCTACCCACAGAGGTATAGAGATTAGCTGAAGCTGCGACAACGTGTGGGAGTCTGTGTTCGTGTAAAGGCAGGCATTCACTAAGCGGCACGACACGGAATGGCGCGGCAAAGCAATAAGCATTAACAATCTGAAACTCAAAGCATTTATCAATTAAACGATTTACAAGCACTTATGAATAGTCAAGGAGTCGGTCAGTAAGTCAGAAAGTTGAAGCTAGTTGCCCATTCCAAAACATAGATCTCTATGGAGAAGAACGGGCAAGAAACTCCAAGGACACTCTTTTAAATTAAGATATTACAAAATGCTGGAATCCTACATTATATTTTATGGCCCGATGCCGAAATCTGCTGCGGTATACCGCTGCTTTCCGCGGTATGCTCAAGTCCCCTTGTGACGATATCAACTGAATGTGAGTGCTCAGGACACAAAAAATAAAAAGGTGTCATTATTTTGTTAGTAAACAAGACAAATTACACAATAAAAGCTTATAGCTGACGAGACGTTGGTGGCTAGGGTTCAGAAATGTTACTTGATTCTATCGGTCTTCAACAGACTGTACTTCGGAGAGTTTGCGCAGGAGCTCCACGACCTGATCCCACCATCGCCCTTTTACTACCGGATTACCAGACGTACTGCAGGGTACTATCTGCACTTGGTTGGTATCCCGTCCAGTCGGATTCAGCGCTTCTCCTCCACAGCTAAATTGTAGAACTCTCTGCCAGCGTCTGTGTTCCCTTCCACATTTATTATGCGCACAGCCACAGCGTGGAACTCTCTGCCAGCGTCTGTGTTCGATTCCACATATAACCCGGGTGCCTTCAAAGCAAGAGTAAACAGGCATCTTCTGGGCACGCTCGTTCCATCATAGACCTCATCTATCGCTTTCCATCAGGCATGATCGAGATCAAGAGCAGGTCCATTCAGCAATAAAAAATCTTTAGACGATGCTACTTGATAAGCTGCGATAATTAGATGAAAAGTGGTAGAGTAATTGTGGCCTCCATTGAATAGGAGACACCTACTTAATGTAGTTCCTTTTTAAATATTCATAAATGTATATATTTGTATTTTTTTTATTAATTCTCTTTATGTAGGCACGTACATGTTTAATTGTGTTTTCATAGCAGCTTTAAAAATATATATTTATCAATACAAACTATGAGTGTATTCTGCTAATTACACTACATCATTATATAGGTAACAAACATTGCCCTAGTTTTCTACCTTAGAACCAAGTATTGATTCAAAAAGCCGTTTCTGCCAATACCTATTGCAATATCTCCAAGTAGTATCCGTACCTAACGGATACTAATATTCTACCTAACTAACGGTGATCTAATAAGCTGGCTTATTCCGTTGACGAAGACCTTTTTTTATACAGAAATTCAATTTTCATCGACCAACAGACTCTGGGAATTCACGATAAAAGTAACTTCCATTCAATTTTGAATTTTAAAAGATTAAAATCTAATCATATTGCTACAATTTATAGATTTCAGAAAATAATTATTTTACTTAAGGGGGATACGCTTTTAAATTGCAATTTGCAGGTCAGTATTAGGTTGTATGTTGATCAAAATATTATTCCTGACCGTAACAAATGTGTATTTATAAAATTAAAATTATTAAACTCATCGATACTACTCTCACGAACATTGACAGATCCTCCTTAAATCTCTTTAAAAAAGTATATTCATATTTACTAGCTATCTATTGAAATACTTATAATCAACATGTTACAAAATGCTTTGAATGTTACTAAGTTTACTATCGTAAAATAACATGCATCTCGTTAAAATATCGTTAACCACGTATCTATTATCATTGTAATAATCACTTAACCAAGAAATGGCAGCCAATAAAGGCATTATTAGGTCTGGGTACACGGCAAACTTGCAACAACAGCTAGTCTGCGATGCGATGGCGCGATGCGACGCAGGTAATTCTACCTTGAAGTTTTCTTAAAAATTGTTTTGTTAGAGTCGCGTCGCGCTGGTCTTTACATACAAATAAAAATCAACAACAGGTATCAGAAAGTTATGGTCATATTTAAGGGTGTGGTAAAAGTTTTTGGGACCAACATCGTATTCATGAAAAAATTATCAACTGTCCCTTAAGTTACGTTTCAATTTATTGTACTGGCAGCACCGAAAGATTCGATACGTCAAAACGGCAACGGCCTTCTGGGTCGGGTTTTGATCACGGTACGACGTGCTTAGCGGCTGTGTCGGTAAAAAGAAAGATTGGCATATTAATGGTTGGAGATCTACTGTAAATGAAGGTAACCTATTAGTTTTATTGTAAATATTATAATACTGATTAATAATGATATTCAGTGGGGAATAGGAAATGTGTTGGTATGGTGTAGAATATTGAATTTGATGTTGGCAAAGAAATATAAATGAATGGCAAAATATCTTGGTGTTTCATATTATTTTCCTCATCCCTGAAATATTGTAAATATGTAGTTTTATTAAACAATTTTAGATTATGATATTGGGGTAACGACTTTAACTTCTCAAGCCTTTTTTAATTATTTCTCCCGCTCGGAGCGGAGCGGGAGGGCGTGTCAGACTCTTACTGACTAAAACCCACCCGTGTTCCTTCAGTTGCCATGTTGCCGGGGGCCACGATCTCCCTTTCGGACATCTTCGCGACAACCTCTCAAGTCCTAGTGACACAAATTCATTTGGGGATAAGTATCTATTTTGAGGTTAAATAATTATATTCGGAATTAAATTAGTTATTTTAGAGCAAGGACAGTTTTTACTATACATAAAAAACTTCAATACCCACTCGACACAAATGTATGGGACGGCTGATTATTTTCATATTCATGCTGAATATTATGTTAAAATTTTAATATGAACATTATCTGGAATATCAGATTCATGTATCGGAAGCACCCCGAGCACTAGCCACTGACAAAAATTCAGCTATCTACACGATTAATCTGAAACTCAATTAAAATACAAATGCTGTTTGTAATAGTGTATTTTTCCTATCGGGTCGGCTTCCAGTCTAACCTGATGCAGCTGAATACCAGTATTTTACATGGAGCGACTACCTATCTGACCTCCACAACCCAGTAACTGGGTAATACGATACCCCTTGGTAAGACTGGTTGTCAGACTTTCGGGCTTCAGACGACCCGTAACGACTGTCAAAGATTTACGAAAGACAGCCGGGACCAACGGCTTCACGTGCTTTCCGAGGCACGGAGGAGTCTCGGTATCTAAAAATGGTCACCCATACTCGGACCAACCCCGGCAAGCGTAGCTTAACCTGATGGATTGATCCGTGCGGCTGTTATTACTTAGCCACGAGCTCCTCCTGGATCCTTGAACCACATAAGTAAAAATTATAAAATCACGCCTGTATTCAACGGATTGGACAGATGTGTAATTATAATATTCTCATTTCACCAGTCTTGTTTGAGTTCCCCGGCACAAATCCAGATTACTACTGGAACTACTGGAAAAAATCCTAATGAAAAAAAAAACGAATAACAATACTTTGCCCAACCTTGAAATCGACCCCTAAAAATGATATCAAACGAAAACCACACAGAATTATAACTAAATAAACACACCAATTTTCATAAATTCTAAACCTATACGCTATATTTATTTACCAATAAGTTGTACAATTAAAAAAAAAAAAACTCTTTATATAAGTACGTACTTTAAATACAATGTGGGGATGCCAATACGGTAATAATTTAAACTCCGTATGTCTAATGATAATGACGTTCCCAGTCTGCATACAAAAATTAAATCGTTATCCAATAGTTTCGTTTCGTTTACAGCTAATCAAATATCGGCAAAACCCATACTTGTTCCAGCACTATTATTAAAAGGGCGAATTACAGCAATGAAACTGAACGCGACCAGTACATCTGAACCCTGCTCAAGAGCTGTCAATGTCAGTATTCCAATACAATTATAACACTGACAGCTCTTGAACTCAGTTTAGATGTGCTGATCGAGTTTAGTTCGCACTTAGTTTGTTTGATGTTTTTATATTTTATTTTAAGTTAAGATTTATTTGATAGTTTCCAAATACTTCTATGTTCTAGTATTGCCATATCCGTATTGTTGTCTCCACATCGTAGAAAGATTTATTAGCATGCATAGCATGAACAAAATAGAAACGGGTTTAGTCGACGGAAGAATGAGACAAAATGACACATTCACTCTATCATTTTGTCTATTCTTCCGACGTTTCAATGGCGGACATGCTACGCGTGCTTTTTTGCGTACTGTAGGCTACCTATAGATAGGTAGGTAGGTAGGTATAGCAACAAAGCATGCAGGGATTAGTGTTTGCATTCGATATCTGTCTGATAGCAGCTATTATCCGTTATTATGCACGTTATTTTTATCATTATCGATATGATACAACTGCGGCTCGTTGTTTACGTCAGGTGCTTGATAAGCTTTATATTATGCTTTCAAATGCACTTCAATACATACTCCTAATATCTATACATGTTATAAATTACAATCGCTTTTTCTGTCAGTCTATGAGTCCGCGTCGGATTTCGATGCGGAAGGTTTTATTTGTACGATTCATGACTTCATATTTTCATTAAGTAATATTTAAAAAAAAAAAAAAAAAACTGGTAAATATTTGACAGCTATTTGCGACGTTGCCAACTTTTAGAATGAACGCTCCTAAGAGTGAAAATGTTGGCAACGGAATTGCAATTCTTTATAAATATTCTAAACTCTAACTCAAAGCATTTATTTCAAATAAACCAATTACAGGTACTTTTGAATTGTCAAGGGGTCGGTCAGTCAGAAAGATGAAGCTAGTTGCCCATTCCAAAGCGTAGTAGGTACCTATGGAGAAGAACGGACAAGAAACTCCACGGACTCTTTTAAATCAAAATATTGTTACGAAAAATTGGTTACAGCATTCTTGTTGAAATTATACACGTGAGAATAATCCATAATAAAAATATTAAAACAAAAACAATTCAATAATTTTAATAAACCGTGGCAGTGCCAAATTAAATCAAAACAGCGAAACGCTCTAGAGCGTTTATACTGAAAATGGGCAACGTCGCAAATATCTGTCAAATATTTCGCTGTGTTTTTCTGAGGATAGATTTAAAAAAAAATATAACTCGAAATCTATCAAGAATCGTGGAACATAACTAGGGTATTTTCGGACACCCCTGGGCATAAGGAATCTATTTGTTTTTATGACATCACTATTGGGACCACCTTGTATTGTAACTTTTTCCAAAATCCAAGGATTATGATACAAAGTACCATACACAATTGGGGTGCTGCACCTAATTTGCTTGTATTAAGATAATATCTGTCTAGAAATGCAGGGCCATCTCTGGAAGAGCCTTTTGAAGAAAGTGCCATTGCAGCTTTGAGTTGGCTTTTCTCGATATATGGCATGCATGTGTTAGATTGCTCTTATTTACAGTAAAATAACTCGTTTATTTACATTGTAAAATATTTAACTTTAGCAAATAACAAGGATAATGTCAGCTGTCAAAATGACAGGTGGCATTGACATAAGGTTACGTTCCATTTCAACATTATTTATTCATTGTATTCTCACTGTAAATTAATAGTTTGTGAAACTAGAGTTCTAAATTAAAATAAATGTAATTATCACATCCTAAATTAATATTTTCACAGGCAGATAATTTATGTTAGTAGTAAAGTCATGTCTTTTAAGTCGCAATAAAAATATTGTTAATTGAAAGACTAATTTCCGAACGAATGTTATGACTACTAATACTTTATCATTAAAATAAATAACGTGATAATTAATAGTATGGTATTTTAATATCTCTTAGATTTTACATTGCAATTTCGAAAATCGTTTCTAAACAACGATTTTAATACTTTATCAACTTTACATAAAGCTAAGAATTATATACTTGCTAAATTTCTAAATTATCTTAATAAGTTTTAAAACAGTTCCACTAAAAAAGATGTGTTTATTAATTTTAATACTCATGTAAGAAATTATTCAGCCGAAACTGTACGATGCTTTGCGATTGGTCGAAAGTGGTGGAAAATGTTGAAACTTGCGCTGGATATTAGATTTTATCATAAATATAAATTCTAAACTAAAACTACCTATATTACTAAACTATCTCATTAAGTTCTAAAGTAGTCTCACTATATTGGTTTTGTTTATTAATAACTGTGATATTAGATATTCAGCCAAAACTGTATGACGCTTTGTGATTGGTCGAAAGTGGCGGGAAATGTTGAGATTTGTGAAGACGATAAAAGGGCATGCTGTCGAACGGTAGACCCTCTGGTTTCTGCCGTAATATTAAGCTGCTAAAGAGATCTGCCACAAGGAGATAGTACACTACAAAGTGAAAACTCTGGCCGGTAAGCCACAGACAGCTGTAATGCGGAAGCTCTGGCCAAATCATCCAAGGACCTTCTGTGTCTATTGTCCGACGGTGCTGACTCGAACTAGAGTTTAACATCCGCCATTTTATTCATCCGCAAAGTAGTGAGGCAGAAGCTCTGCACAAATGATATAAAGATGAGCATCAACTTTTATAAAACCATATTTCTTAGCCATTCTATGTAACTTCTGTGTAAAAGGTAACACGAGTATCCTACCCTTACCACTAAGTACTGATCTAATAATTACATCAAAAGTATAAAATCTGTGAAAATAGAATACCTAACATTCATGGTTCTATTAGGCTCTATCCTATTTAAATGTGTTCAAAAATATAACTTGTGTGATTTTGGTGCTAAATATATGAAAGGTAAAAAGATATCAGGTTTTTATTGAATATACCCTATTATGTACTAGATCCATTGAGTTAGATATAAGTAGGTTCAATTCCTATTTTTAATATTGAATAGGTACTGAGAATTTAAAAGATTCCATTCTTCTTTGGTTCCATTTTCTTTTACATGCATCAGTCACCGTGTAGCTCAACCCTATTTTATGGGAGCTCAACAACCCGTCAAATGACGCAGGACATTTCCGTAGGCCACATAAAAAATACTTAACACCATGATTAATAATAGATAAAGTCATGCATTTTATCTAGCCCACATGGTACTCACATTCACAGTCAGTTTTCACTTTAAACGTCATACAATTTTTTTTAAAGTTATTAAAATTAATATTTCTTTAATACTTCAAGCACACGAATCTACAGAGGCGGACATAATGCCATCAACAACCCGTCAAATGACGCACATTTGACGGGTTGTTGAGCTCCCATAAAATAGGGTTGAGCTACACGGTGACTGATGCATGTAAAAGAAAATGGAACCAAAGAAGAATGGAATCTTTTTAATTCTCAGTACCTATTCAATATTAAAAATAGGAATTGAACCTACTTATATCTAACTCAATGGATCTAAAGTACCCGTCACGAGAAGCTATAAATTATGTAAACAAACATCTTTTACTAAGTAAACATTTTATATTGCGAGATAATAATAAATTGACCATATTCAATCGACATGAAATATAGACGGGTTATATGAAAGTAACAACCTATTTAATTTAGTCGGATCATATTTTAACGACGCAAAGCGCTATCGTTTGTGTTTCTTGGTACCGGAACGCGTCCGTCGCAGGGATTGTAAACAAAATACAAATTTTAAATTTGACGAGGTAAAACAATGATTACAAGAGAGACTGCAGCAGATTACTTCGGAAAATTGGAAGCGTTGTGTGGAGCATGTTATCAAGGAAGACGATAATTTTTATTCCAAAATCGATGAGATGATTGATAAAACTGTAGACAGCTTCGTGATACATGTCACTGATTCTGACACAGAAATGGAAACATCTGAATCTGACGAATAATTATTCTTAAATAATATATGTTAATTAATATTTGTTACTTAATAATTTATTAAATCTTAAACAAATTCATTTTTTTTTTTGGTCCAAATGTTGTGAACTCCTGAACACTTGTTTACAAAATTTATAGCTTCTCATGACGGTTACTTTAGTACATAATAGGGTATATTCAATAAAAACCTGATATCTTTTTACCTTTCATATATTTAGCACCAAAATCACACAAGTTATATTTTTGAACACATTTAAATAGGATAGAGCCTAATAGAACCATGAATGTTAGGTATTCTATTTTCACAGATTTTATACTTTTGATGTAATTATTAGATCAGTACTTAGTGGTAAGGGTAGGATACTCGTGTTACCTTTTACACAGAAGTTACATAAAATGGCTAAGAAATATGGTTTTATAAAAGTTAATGCTCATCTTTATATCATTTGTGCAGAGCTTCTGCCTCACTACTTTGCGGATGAATAAAATGGCGGATGTTAAACTCTAGTTCGAGTCAGCACCGTCGGAAAATAGACACAGAAGGTCCTTGGATGATTTGGCCAGAGCTTCCGCATTACAGCTGTCTGTGGCTTACCGGCCAGAGTTTTCACTTTGTAGTGTACTTATCTCCTTGTGGCAGATCTCTTTAGCAGCTTAATATTACGGCAGACACCAGAGGGTCTACCGTTCGACAGCATGCCCTTTTATCGTCTTCACAAATCTCAACATTTCCCGCCACTTTCGACCAATCACAAAGCGTCATACAGTTTTGGCTGAATATCTAATATCACAGTTATTAATAAACAAAACCAATATAGTGAGACTACTTTAGAACTTAATGAGATAGTTTAGTAATATAGGTAGTTTTAGTTTAGAATTTATATTTATGATAAAATCTAATATCCAGCGCAAGTTTCAACATTTTCCACCACTTTCGACCAATCGCAAAGCATCGTACAGTTTCGGCTGAATAATTTCTTACATGAGTATTAAAATTAATAAACACATCTTTTTTAGTGGAACTGTTTTAAAACTTATTAAGATAATTTAGAAATTTAGCAAGTATATAATTCTTAGCTTTATGTAAAGTTGATAAAGTATTAAAATCGTTGTTTAGAAACGATTTTCGAAATTGCAATGTAAAATCTAAGAGATATTAAAATACCATACTATTAATTATCACGTTATTTATTTTAATGATAAAGTATTAGTAGTCATAACATTCGTTCGGAAATTAGTCTTTCAATTAACAATATTTTTATTGCGACTTAAAAGACATGACTTTACTACTAACATAAATTATCTGCCTGTGAAAATATTAATTTAGGATGTGATAATTACATTTATTTTAATTTAGAACTCTAGTTTCACAAACTATTAATTTACAGTGAGAATACAATGAATAAATAATGTTGAAATGGAACGTAACCTTATGTCAATGCCACCTGTCATTTTGACAGCTGACATTATCCTTGTTATTTACTAAAGTTAAATATTTTACAATGTAAATAAACGAGTTATTTTACTGTAAATAAGAGCAATCTAACACATGCATGCCATATATCGAGAAAAGCCAACTCAAAGCTGCAATGGCACTTTCTTCAAAAGGCTCTTCCAGAGATGGCCCTGCATTTCTAGACAGATATTATCTTAATACAAGCAAATTAGGTGCAGCACCCCAATTGTGTATGGTACTTTGTATCATAATCCTTGGATTTTGGAAAAAGTTACAATACAAGGTGGTCCCAATAGTGATGTCATAAAAACAAATAGATTCCTTATGCCCAGGGGTGTCCGAAAATACCCTAGTTATGTTCCACGATTCTTGATAGATTTCGAGTTATATTTTTTTTTAAATCTATCCTCAGAAAAACACAGCGAAATATTTGACAGATATTTGCGACGTTGCCCATTTTCAGTATAAACGCTCTAGAGCGTTTCGCTGTTTTGATTTAATTTGGCACTGCCACGGTTTATTAAAATTATTGAATTGTTTTTGTTTTAATATTTTTATTATGGATTATTCTCACGTGTATAATTTCAACAAGAATGCTGTAACCAATTTTTCGTAACAATATTTTGATTTAAAAGAGTCCGTGGAGTTTCTTGTCCGTTCTTCTCCATAGGTACCTACTACGCTTTGGAATGGGCAACTAGCTTCATCTTTCTGACTGACCGACCCCTTGACAATTCAAAAGTACCTGTAATTGGTTTATTTGAAATAAATGCTTTGAGTTAGAGTTTAGAATATTTATAAAGAATTGCAATTACGTTGCCAACATTTTTCACTCTTAGGAGCGTTCATTCTGCCGGGGTTGCGAAGAAAACCGAAAGGGAGATCGTGGCCCCCGGCGACAGGGCAACCGAAGGAACACGGGTGGGTTTTAGTCAGTAAGAGTCTGACACGCCCTCCCGCTCCACCCAGAGCGGGAGAAGTTATTTGATGATTTCCCATCGTCAAAAAAAAAAAAAAAGGATCGTTCATTCTAAAAGTTGGCAACGTCGCAAATAGCTGTCAAATATTTACCAGTTTTTTTTTTTTTTTTTTTAAATATTACTTAATGAAAATATGAAGTCATGAATCGTACAAATAAAACCTTCCGCATCGAAATCCGACGCGGACTCATAGACAGACAGAAAAAGCGATTGTAATTTATAACATGTATAGATATTAGGAGTATGTATTGAAGTGCATTTGAAAGCTTTATATTATTAAAGCTTATCAAGCACCTGACGTAAACAACGAGCCGCAGTTGTATCATATCGATAATGATAAAAATAACGTGCATAATAACGGATAATAGCTGCTATCAGACAGATATCGAATGCAAACACTAATCCCTGCATGCTTTGTTGCTATACCTACCTACCTACCTATCTATAGGTAGCCTACAGTACGCAAAAAAGCACGCGTAGCATGTCCGTCATTGAAACGTCGGAAGAATAGTCAAAATGATAGAGTGAATGTGTCATTTTGTCTCATTCTTCCGTCGACAAAACCCGTTTCAATTTTGGTCATGCGACGCATGCTAATAAATCTTTGTACGATGTGGAGACAACGATACGGATAGGTATGGTAATACTAGAACATAGAAGTATTTGGAAACTATCAAATAAATCTTAACTTAAAATAAAATATAAAAACCTCAAACAAACTAAGTACGAACTAAACTCGATCAGCACATCTAAACTGCGTTCAAGAGCTGTCAGTGTTATAATTGTATTGGAATACTGACATTGACAGCTCTTGAGCAGGGTTCAGATGTACTGGTCGCGTTCAGTTTTATTGGTGTAATTCGCCATTTTAGTAATAGTGCTGGAACAAGTATGGGTTTTGCCGATATTTGATTAGCTGTATACGAAACGTAACTATTGGATAAAGATTGAATTTTTGTATGCAGACTGGGAACGTCATTATCATTAGACATACGAAGTTTAAATTATTACCGTATTGTCGTCCCCACATTGTATTTAAAGTACGTACTTATTTAAAGAGTTTTTTTTTTAATTGTCCAACTTATTGGTAAATAAATATAGCGTATAGGTTTAGAATTTACGAAAATTGGCGTGTTTACTTAGTTATAATGCTGTGTAGTTTTCGTTTGATATCATTTTTAGGGGTCGATTTCAAGGTTGGGCAAAGTCTGGATTTGTGATTTGTAATAAAATAGTTTGTTGCTTGCTACATTGGAGTTGCCTAATGCCACGCCTTTGTTGTCCAAGTAATCTTTATACATAAAAATCTTTTGCCAGAGTTTCTGTTTAATAAATGCTTTAAATTTATTGAGGCTCTGTTCATTAACATGGCTTGGGAGTTTATTGTAGAAACGTATACGTCGGCATTTTTTTATGATATCCAATTTTTTTTTTTTTTTTGTGGCATGGTCGTGGGCACAATAAGTAAATCATTGCTTCTAGTATTTATGCTATGAATGTCACTGTGTTTAGACTAGAGTAAAAGAGCAGTGGTGGCCCAATTCGTAAGTCGGGGCCAAATTGGCCCCGACTTACGAGTTGGAGGTCATGAATCCGCAACCAGGAGGCAAATTTACTTTGTGTGTTTAATTTCACTACTGTTCTCAAAATGATGAAGGAAGACATCGTAAGGAAACCGGCATGTCCTAAAACCAACAATTTCGAAGACATGTGTGATTCAACAACCAGCACTGGGCAGATTATGGCCCACTCCTTCACATAGAGAGGAGGCTTGTCCCAGCAGAGGGAACATAATCATTTTCTCTGGATTGTCATTTTTTTAATTTCCATAAATTTATCACCAAAGTCCCTCAGGGAATGCCTACGGTGGGAATTACCTGCGGGACTTTGGTTATAAATTGCTCGAAAAGGTTGTTTCTGCAGCAAAAATATAGCCTGAATGTCGGCTGCATTTCCCCACAGCAAAATGCCGTACAACATTACACCATAAAAATAATTAAAATATACTACTCGAGCTGTTTGTACATCAGTAAAATGGCGGATTTTATATTCCCCTTCTTTTCTGGCTGGGAAATTATCAAATAACTTCTCCCACTCTGGGCGGAGCAGGAGGGCGTGTCAGACTCTTACTGACTAAAACCAAACGTGTTCCTTCAGTTGCCTGGCTGTTGCCAGGGGCCACGGTATCCCTTTCGGACTTTATCACGACCCTGGACTTCTACGTAGCCTGCAGCGACAACGGTTCTAAGAAAAGATATTATTTTATCAATAGCTTCTACCCGCGACTTCGTGACGTCTGCGTGAAATTCTGGCCCCCCGACCCACAGCGTCTCATCGCATTGCCCGCCCGCGCTTTTACAGACAAACTATGTTCTTAATGTCCCTCGGCAAACCTCGTGTTTCGTCAGTTTTCGGATTTCTTAGCACTTGGTGCATACCGGACACTCTCAATCGACATAGAAGTATATAGAGTTGTTAATACTCTTTTAACTTAATATAATTTATTTAAAAAATGGGAGGAAAGCCGCTAAAGTCGCAGGCACGACAGATAGGAAAATAGTTTTACAGCTTTATATAGTTCACACGGAAATCAAAACAAAACAACAATAAAGTACTTAGTTCTGAATTCAAATTACTATACAAGATAAATCTAATAATTGATGGAAATTAGCATTCGTTTGTTTATTGGGAAATCCGATGATACCCGAGGGACATTAAGAAAATAGAAATTTAAATACTCGTACTTTCACTTAGCGTTAATTCGGACTTTTTTCTTTTTGCTCAGCTCCCAAGAACATTACCGACTCCGAAAAAAAAAAAAAAAACGAGCGATCCTTACAGTAGTTGCATAATTATGATATGTAACATCTAACATTTCACCTAGGTAAAGCAACACTAAAAGGTCGGGGCTTCGTCAAGGTCGTTTCAGACGGCCAACTCTAGCACCGCGCGCGCTCATTGGTCAAATCAAATAGCGCGCGCTTCCCGGCTTCTTGTTGAAAGCTGAAAGATGTTACACATCAAACATAAAATGTTTGATGTGTAACATCTTTCAGCTTTAGCATCCCTCTAGTAGTTTTAGAGGTTAGCGCATTTAAACAAACAAACTCTTTAGCTAAATTACTTATTAGTGCTGAAATCGTACTACGTATTTTTCCACAATGCAATTAGTGATAGTTTTTCAATGTCATTCTTAAAGAAAGTGGTCCCGATTACATTACTGGTTTAATTACTGGATTGCGTGTTTTTTTAAATCTTTTAGAATACCTACTAGGTTTAGAAGATGTAATGAAAAACCGGCCAAGTGCGTGTCGGACCACGTACAATGAAGGGTTCCGTAGTTGGGATTTATCCCAAAAACAAACTTAACATTGTAGTTATCAATTTTTCAACTGCAAATGTAAGTTTTTAATAAAAAAAAAATATGTGATACAACGACAAATTGTCGAATTTCGGACTTTTTCCTATACTTGTGCTGTGACCTTGATTCTTGCCAAATTTCGTGATTTTAGACCTATGGGAAGAAGGTACCCTATAGGTTTTGATTTATTAGCGAGTATCAACAGATAGCAACTGGTTGAGATCGAACATTACAGTAAAAAAACAAAAGAAATACAACTTATAAGATCTGATGTCAGAGAAATACATGCTTCAATTCTCCAGGCAAGTGATATAGGCGGCCTCCTATTCCTCATATCCATACATATTATAAAACAAAGTCCCCCGCCGCGTCTGTCTGGCTGTCTGTCTGTCTGAACGCGATAAACTCAAAAACTAGTGAACGGATTTTCAAACAGTTTTCACCAATGGACGGAGTGATTCATGCGGAAGGTATAATGTATAATTAATTTGTGTGTTTTAAATTTTGTGTAAATTGGCTGAAATTTGACGATTATTGTTAGAGATGTCGAAAAAAAATATGCCGACTGGGAACTTTATTGGCGTGCGCCGCGGCAATTGTAAAAGTTACATAAAATTTATATTCTACAGTATTGCTCATCTTAAAAAGTTAAACAAAAAGTCTATGATGGCATACGTCTGTCATCTAAGGATGACCCACAATAACCATTTTTATCATTCAGAATTTGCTAAAAATTTCATTGTTATTTTTGAAGCTATTTTATTAATTATTATTTTTATTAATCCTTATCGAAAAAACTATGTTACTTAAATTGAGCATTCACGATGATTTTAGATGAAATTCGATATCCACGCGGGTGAAGCCGTGGGCAAAAGCTAGTACTTAATAAAACAATAAATTGGATGAGTAAGTATAATCTCGAAATTAACTTCACCAAAACTAAATTAATAACTTTTCATCCTCGACAGATAAATATTTAAGCCGAATAAATATTAACTTTACATTTAATCAACATAACTTAGAAACAGTTAATGATTTCACTCTCTTAGGTTTGACGATAGACACACAAAAACTGGAAGGCACACATACAAAAGGTTATTTCAAAAAAAATTAAAATTTTCATACGCTCTATGCGAAATTTAAAAAAAAAAACTACCAGCCTACAAACCGCATTGTCACATACTAAGCGTATGCCCATGCTTGGTTCAGCTATGGCATCATCTTATGGGGAAATAGCACAGACGCAGGGAGCGTCTAAACAAAAAAACTGATACGAATAATTATAAACTTAGAACAAACAGATAGTTGCAAGATTTTTTTGTTTCTGGAAGTAATTTTAAGAAACCAAAAATTCTCACCTTAATTGGTATTTATATTTTAGAATTATGTAAATTAATACGAAAATACCCAGAATTTTACAATACACGGGAACAAACAAAATATTCGGTGTGCCATAAAAACATATTGAATCTGCCTCCCTCCCACCTATGGACTAGAAGAGTGCAGTTTATGCACTCTTCTATTCCATATGCGATGTCAATAAAAATATACAATAAATTACCAGAAATCATAAAACAAGAAAACAAAACAAATATATTTTTAAATAAATTAAAACATTTCCTAATTAATAAAAGTTATTACACAATAGACGAACATCTAACGGATAAATTCTATGACAAAAAGGTGTGACTGATTACCAGAGATAAGCAAAAAAATAAGTGAGTTTAAAATAAAACAAATGAGTATTATAAGTATTAATCTAAAATATATTAAGTGCACTAATAACAATACAAAATATTCAAGCTAATAATGAAATAATCAATAATAATACAAAAAATACAAAAATAAATAAATAGATTGACCTACACATATTATATTTAGAGAATAAACAAATGAGTTATAACATAAATAAAAATAATAACTAATAGTGCTGAAAAAAATACGGATAGGACATCATTTAAATATTTAGTAATAAGGTCCTCTCTCCTACTTATTTAAATTTCTCCGTGCGCGACAGCGATAGGGTCCATAATTGTTTAATTTATTTTTCCCTACATTACTACACACATTATGGATTGCAATAAAGATAAAGAATATCAAAATATATCGCAAAAAAAGCCGTATTTTTTTATTGCGTTGACTTAGAAGCTTGAATTTTTTAGAGCTTTAAAGGGACTGTAGACTAACGTATTTGATATAAATTTAAACTAAATACCTCCACGTTTTCCTGAGAAAAAGGGTCTTGACAGACTGACAGACGGACACACGAGTGATCCTATAAGGGTTCCGTTTTTCCTTTTGAGGTACGGAACCCTAAAAATACCTACACACCCATGTTTAGACAGAATCAAACTTTTATCACGTTTTGTATTCTTGAATTCTTCTTAGATTGCTCAAGAGATCATGCAATTAAGACACGACATTTTCGCTCTCATTTATATTCGAGGCAAAAAGCGTACTACCTGCTATTTTATTAAAAGATCTTCTTCATTTTGTTGTTTTAAATTTCCAAGTTTAACATAACGCAAAAAGTTCAATTGATCAAAGACGTTTAAAAGAAAATATTTCTTTTTCGACTTTTTAATTATTGGAAGACGGACATTTAATAACAGTTATTACACAGACATTGTTACAGCAAATGTATTTGGGATTCCATTAAACAGGATAACTGCATATAAAGTTATTTGATAATCCCGATACTAAAATATCATGGGGAACATGAGATAAAATGTTCCGAACAATTTCGATACATCGATACAGCTTGGGTCGTACTCACTAATCCTTGGAACCACAGATTCAAACAGAATGGAGCAAGCAACAAGTATAATTTTGCTAACACAAAAATGTGTGACTAAATACTGGTTACGTTATAGAAATAAGAATCTTAAAGAATCTTTCTTTTTAGGGTTTCGCACCTCAAAAGGAAAAAAGGAACCCTTATAGGATCACTCGTGTGTCTGTCTGTCTGTCACAGCCAATTTGCTCCGAATCTAATGGACCGATTAAGTTGAAATTTGGTACACATTTGTATTTCTGTGACCCAAACACGAACGTGTAACGTAAATAAATTAAAAAAAAATAGCGAATGGTTCTTTACTCATCGATTATAGGAAAACCTATAAGAAGTCTATGGTCTTGTGTTATTTTGGTAAATCTCTTAATATTGTGTGTACAAACTTACATTTGCAGTTGGAATGTATGGGGGAACGTGTTTTTCAACTACAATGTTAAGATTTTTCTTGAGATAAATTCATCACAACTAAAGGAACCCTTCATTGTGCGTGGTCCGACACGCAGTTGGCCGGTTTTTCTTGTAGTAATGCTTGTAGCATTAGGTATACAAAACACATCCGAATAAATATGAAATCGTGTACTACCGTGAACTGATAAGTAGTATGATCTGCAAACAAAATGAAAACACTAATTTGGCTCGACCAGTGCGGCAGCAGGGAGGTAAACTACTCGTAGCTGTACAAGGATTTGATTCTTTCGGCGCCTGAGCCCTGAATGACATTGACAGTTGAGGGAGGGCGTTACTGGTAAACATTTGTGATGTTGTCACAGATTATTTATAGATAAAACAAGATGACAGCGTTAGTTCCGATTCCGATAAGTATTGGCCATTAGCGTTGAAAGTATATCGATGTCAGCTGTCATCATGCACTCATACATGACACATAAGCACTTCATTTCCTTAATACTCCATGTTCGTAAAAGTACGGAACCGCACATAACACGATGTTATGAAGTGAAGTGATATGGTCCACACTTAGCCGAAGTTCAGCTAACGGTATCTTTAGGAAATGGCTTTTGTTAAGACACCCCCGTTCAAGTGCACTGAAGAGTTTTACGGAGTAGGTCGGTATACTAGGTAGGTACTATCGTGGACACGCATATCTGAACACCGTAAGGACTATTCCTGCTTACAGCGCTCGGACGCTATAGTAAAGATTACCTACAAAAAAGGGGCGGTAAACTGAATGTGGTCATCGCGTGCACGGAATTTTGTACTCAAAGTGGTTAGATATGCATGACCGCAAGATAGATAAGATAAATAATAGATAAGATCTGCTACATGTATATCAAGTGAGACGTAGTTGCTTGAGGTTGTATTTGGTTCTAATCATTATAAGTTTGTATTCGAAATTGGAATGTCTGTCAGTCTTGCTGTCAATGATTGCACTTAAAACTGGAAAATCATAAAACTGATTTATGCGATAACTGATTTTAGCGACCCCAACATACTTGGGAACAGGTCAAGCAGATAATGATTTTCAATAGGTACCCAAATAAATAGGAATAAACGTAAGTACATTTGTCGATAGTAATGCATCCGACAGCTAATTAAAAGTACATAGTGATGATATTGACACCTATCGATATAATTACACAGTAGCTAATCTAGGGTAATATCCGTGCCTGCAACAAAAACGGAAATTTTCGGGATTTTCATAGATGGGACACATTAAACAGGAGTTAAACATAACTTGCGAAATTTCAGTGAATAAGGTTCGGTTGATGGCAATTGCCCCCTATTACATGGGACCCTTCGAGGAAACAAGGCGTGATGTCATGTCATGTAAGATTCGGAGTCTTGGCTAACCCTTCGGGGACTACGGCTAGGTACTGCAAAGGTTGTCTGTCAAAGGCAACCTAAAAAAAATGATGCTTCTTGGATTCGATCAGTCAAGCGAATTTAAAATCATTTTAAAAGTTATAGAACGTGTCGTTTGTCTGGTACCATTCCGTACCCAACCGACCGCAGCCAGCAACTGCAGGTGACGTGTCGCTGCGACACGACTGGTTTCTATAAATTTCTATGAAATACCTTCCGTAGCTAGCGACCCGTCGTTTGCAGTTCAGGTTCGGAATCATGACTGCAGCAACATGACGCCGCGATGTGTCACCGCGACATGACGCGGCGACACGTCGCCTGCAGTTGCCGCCTGCGGTCGGGTACGGAATGGTACCTTTATGCGATGCAGATCCTCGTTGAAAATAATTAGATTTATTGGATCTTTTTCTTTCCAAATATAAGACAGTTACGTAATTAGAACATTTTCGTTCGATTCATTTTTTATTCGAAAATCATGTCTTTTTAAAGATTATTTGAAACAAAAACAAGATTACTCGACTATTATGTCTAAAATAATTATTGACAGTAAGAAAATATAGTTTATTATCCAAATATGAGATATTTTTCTCTAAATCAATAATTACTTTACTTATAAACGAAATAAGAATTGAGATTTACGACATTTAATTCCGTGCTCGAATACGGCAAAGAACGCACGTGATATTCAACTTTATTACTGATGTGTTAGCGTTTAGCACATAGTGGACTGGTGGAGTGCATAGGGGCGGAGTTTACGTGGAAATTGTGTTTGGAGTGCCCGGTCTTAACGGTTGCACCACAGAGAGTGTAAAATTTCTATAATGTTTGAATAAATAAATCTATAATTAAACAAGTAGAGGAGAGTAACCAAATATGGGCTACCATTTTGTTTTTGCCTCAAAAATAAAAAACTATTAAAAAAATAACCATTTATTGACGTCAAAATAATCACACATACATTTTTAAAGAGCTAAGTAACAATTTTATGTTCTTAATATTATAATATATTATTAAATTGAGCATTAAACAAAATATCAAAATAGACGCTAAATATGAAACAGGTACTCAAATATGGGCTACAAGTAGAAACATATAATATCTTGTACGAAAATAACAATTATAAATATTTATCTTATAAGAGATCAAATTACTTTGGTAGATGGAAGAAATCACATAATTTACTTACAAAAATCACATATCCAGGTGTCAAACTCTGGCCCAGCACAGTCATTATGTCCCCAGAGCTTACACATTAAACATCTGACCCACAGTTCTCCAATTCTCCTGCTGCGTTTTCAGAAAAAAGTTCCTGACAAAACATACACGCTGCATCGGCAGTGTCAGGAGTCTCTCTTCCTATAGGGGCATCTGGTTCACTATCTGAATCAAATTGAATATCTTCTTCACCTTCACTTTCGTCCCTGGTCTTGGCTTTCTTATTTCTTATACTTCTTTTCTTTTGCTTGGCTTTCTTGTGATATTTTCTTTTTCGATTTTCTTCTTATTTGTTTCCATAAAGTCATTTTTATGTGGAGACGAAGTTATAACCGAGGCCACAGGAGCTTTTCTACCTCTATTAGATGTCTTTCTGACTTTTTTGGCACGGGACTTATGTCATAAGGAGATACTAGACCTAGACTGCTACGATCAATTCCGGAAGACGAAGGTTGACAGTCATATGTTGGTTCATGTCCAGTTCCAGAAGTAGATTCTTCTGTTTGAGTCTCAGACCTAGACCGTCAAAATATGTTCTACTAAAACGTTTTCTAATTGTGTCCCCAACGTTGTTTTTCTACCTAATGTCGTACCAGCCGCTACTTCAGGACTAGTTCCGTTTTCAGGCATAAGCGTTGCTATGTCGTTCTTGGTACTTTAAAAAATTTCGTTGATTTTAAAGTGCCCATTTTCTTCTCGCGAACCATTTTTATGGCTTTTATCATTTATTCTTTATCCCAAGTTTTACTTGGTTCTTTTGATTGTGTTGGCGCCATTCTGAAAAAAATAAAAGTAGTTACCTTTAGAACCACCTAAAAAACTAATACCTAAATATGGGCTAGCCCATATTCAGGACCATAGTCATAGCTCATATTCGAAATTCTTTACTAAAATCAACTTGATCGTGTACTGTACAAATTATATATAGCAAGCAATAAATCGACCGAAAATTATAAAATTAAACTTATATTCTGCAATAAAACACATAGTTACAGTATTGAGACCTAATTTTCATTAATTAAATAACACATTGATACGTACCGCATAAAATTTTTTGACGGCAGCAACACGAGTATGGCCGACACTGGCGACAGCTCGCGCGCGACTGACGAAAATGAGTAAGTGCGATGTTAGAACGAATGGATGTGATAGACGACCGTCGTTTGTTGCGTCTTTCGATTGCAGGTTTTTGAGAATTGTTACTAGCCCATATTAAATCACTAGCCCACATTTAGTTACTCTCCTCTACTTATCTTTTTTTAATAGTATACGCTTTGTACTTTGTAGTAAAAATCACATATTATTGTTAATTATCATTACAATCTTGTAGCTAGTGGCACGGTGTTATTTATTGAATCAGTATTTTTTTGTGATTACAATTATTAGGTTATCAAGTAGGTACTAACTTTTAAAATAAAACAAAATAAATGATTGACTAAGTTATTAAAAAAAAAATGAAAATTTACAGCCTTACAAATAAACGTGGTATAACAGTTGGCCCAGGTACGGCACGAATGTAATAAAATCGCGGCTTTTTTTTTCTTGCACTTTATTTTGAATGCTCTGCTTAGCGCCGAGACTTGAAAATCCAACACTGTGTTTTTCAACGCGCTGGGACGAGAGTGCGTCCCAGCGCGTTGAATTCTCAAAGTTTGGCTTAACACCGAGAATTGAAAATCCAGTGCGCGATAAAATCCCGCCGCGATTTTACATATTACGTCCATGCGAACGTCGGTTTATACTCGAGAATTAACTAAGAATAAGCAAAATGTCTTGGTTGTACGAATAGAAATGTCAACGCTATATTTGGTATAAGTTATTCTTTGTTTATTCGTACAGCCTTAGGTATATTAAAGAATATAGAACTACGTTAGAACAACACAATTAAAAGATTAAAGTATTTTTGTTTTGTTTTGTTGTCACTTTGCCTGACTGTACAAATAGCACTGAATTGATAGTAAACATGTGGTATTATTCTTCGGGTCTAGTGGGCGCGGACCCAATTCAAGAGACAAAGTTGTCTAAACAATTTAAACCAAACACGTGTTTCTGAGAACGTGTTTGTTTAGCTGTCAGTTGTTAGAATAAAGTCTATTAGATCCGTAGGTTGTTACGTCATGGGAAACATATTGCCTGTAATTCTGAAAACGGGCAGATTACCACCAAAATTATATAAGAATATTATAAATGCATCAATTCCCCAGGGCAGTGTTATTGGATGTCTCCTATTCATTATCTACGTCAATGACCTTCCCAAAATCATGAAAGAACCATGTTTGCTATTCGCAGACGATATATCTCTGCTTACCACATGCCAAACTAATAGCAATATCAACGAACAACTGAGCACAATATTAAATAAAACATCAAAATGGATGGATGAGGACAACCTTGAGATTATTATAAAAAACCAAACTAATAACTTTCTACCCTCAGCAAAAATCCTCATTACCAGTTAATTTCACAACAAATGGTACAAATATTGAACTAGTAAAAGACTACGCTATTAGGACTCACAATAGACACATATTTCATGGAAGGCCCATAAAAAATGTACGATTAAAACTCTAAAAATTCACCTAAGCACTTCGAGAAGTCTTAATAACTTGCAAACTGCACTTACTACATATTACGCCTACGCTCATGCATGGCTCAGCTATGGCATTATAATGTGGGGAAATAGCACAGACGCGTCTACGTTTTTCATTCTCCAGAAGAAATGAACTCGGGTCATAGTCAACATAAAACAAACCGACAGCTGTAAACCCTTTTTTATAAAATATAGAATATTCACCTTATCATCTATTTATATCCTAGAAACATGCAAATTTGTCAGAAAATACATGACATTTTTCACAACCCGCGGCGATAAACATAAAGACTGATCTATCAGATATAAAAATATGTTGATGTTACCCTCTTTGCGTATGAAACTACATTCCAATAGCCCCTACGTAATGTCAATATAAATATTTAATAAACTACCAGCACGCGTAGCATGACCACCGCCACCGTAGAAACGGGTTTTGTCGACGGAAGAATAGACAAACTGACAGATTGTGATTGTTTATCTGTCATGCTATCTATTCTTCCGTCGACAAAACCCGTTTCTACAGTGGTCATGCTACGCGTGCTGATGCAAAAAAAAGATGAAACCAGCGATACGAAATTTATAAATAAGATCAAGCAAATATTAGCACAATAAACGAATACATACATGACAAAAAAAAAGATTAAACACAAACAGACACGACACACAGTTAGTCGTATAGATACATTCATACTTATATAGATAAATATTATAATATGATATTATGTTAAATTGAACTTATCTAATTATTATTATACCTGATCTCATAATTATTTAATTGTTTGGTTAAGAACATAATTATTTAAAAATTGTTTCATTGTTAGTACTTAATTTGTTTTTTAATTTTATTTTAAGAATTAATTTTATTGTTTTTGCTGTGCCCTACAGGGTCCGTAATTGTGCCTTAGCTTTAAGCAATTGTAACACATTTATACCCACATTATGGAATGCAAATAAAGATATGAATAAGATATATTTGTACAATTGGATCTGATTAGAGTAGTGGTGTAGAAGAAGAGTCTTCAGTATTAAATATTTTTTTAAAGGGATATAGAGGAAGGGAAAATTTAATTAAAGTGTGCTACAAATTTGTTTGTGTCGGTGGGTTACGCCATAGCCGGGTGCAACATACGGCACAGCCGGGTGCAACATACGGCACAGCCGGGCGCAACATACGGCACAGCCGGGCGCAACATACGGCACAGCCGGGCGCAACATACGGCACAGCCGGGCGCAACATACGGCACAGTCGGGTGTAACATATGGCACAGCCGGGCGCAACATCGAACATGTGTTCGGAATGAAGCCGATCGGCTTAGTTCGAATTGTGTCGAGGCGACCTGAACATGATTGATTGATGAAGGTAAGTCGAGTCATATTTTGATCAACATCCTACAACCTGATACCGGTCAGAAAATTGCAAAAAACGTAAGAAAAATTGAATTTCGCAGGCTACCCTGGCATTTTTGCCCTAATTGCTTCGGGTCGGTTTTGTTTGTTCATCAAAAATACTGTCGAATCGAATGTGCCCGAACAAGCGTGTGGTACTGGCACCCCTTATGTTTTTTTGTATATAAGAATTCGCTTCAATTCCCGTCGTTAGGTTTCCGTACCTCAAAAGGAAAAAACGGAACCCTTATAAAATCACTCGTGTGTCTGTCTGTCCGTCTGTCACAGTAAATTTGGTCCGAATCTAATGGACTGATTATGTTGAAATTCGGTATACCTACATTTGAATTTCTGTTACCCAAACACGGACGTGTTACGTAAATAAATGGATTTTGAATATGGAGATAACTTATGGGGGCAAATAAAAATAAAAATTGACATATCAAATGAAAGGGCTTACTGTGAGGGTCTCAAACAAATTAATTTTAAAATAAATTATTTTATAGTTATTTAAGAAAATAGATGGAAATTGACCATTATAGCTTAGTAGTTTCGGCTCAGTAGTTTCGGAGATAAGGGGGAGCCCATTATCTCTGAAACAACTGAGACGAAATTTTTGAAAAAAAAAATTGCAGAAAATAGTTCTATACTTATAGATTACAGGAAAAGATTATAAGAAGTCTATGGCTTTAAAATAACATGGCAAATCTCTCAATATTGTGCGTATAAACTTACATTTGCAGTTGGAATGTATGGGAGAACATGCTTTACAACAACAACGTTAAGTTTGTTCTTGGGATAAATTCGTCCGAACTACGAAACCCTTCATTGTGCGTGATATACGCGTCTAGCCGGTTTTTACGATATTAGATTTATAGAGTTGATAATAAAGCTTATAAAAATAAATGACCTGTCACTATCGGCTTCAAATTCTTTTGGGACCTGTAGGTGACAAGTTTTAGATTAAATTCTTGTGTGTACTTTCCCCCTAAACCGGTTTTATACGACTTAGGTACTTTACAATACAATTTTAACTGGAATACGGCGTGTTGCCACACCAAGCACTGAGCGCAGTAGTGTTCGAGTTCGTAACAAGTCAAGCGTCATCCTGAGGATGCCTCGTTGCGAGGTGAAACACGTGTCGATTTCTTTCGGGGTCTTTTTAAGACTCTTTAGAAATAGCTTAGCGGAACAGTTTACTAAATATATCAACATTATCATTTTATAATGGATTTCCGCAAGGTCACGCCTGAATCAATTAACGAATACAGTTTTAAATAATGAAAACATCTAACAGTCAAGTCCGAGAGTGTTATTGTATTACTGGGAATGTATTCAGATAAAAACTCTTTATTGTACCTAACTATAACACCATAAAAAAAAACGATTGGAGTCATTAAGTTCACTATCGCAGATGAACCTTTTATAGACGTTTAGATAAAAACTTAAATTTAACACCAAAATAAACCTTAATTTAGATACAATGGCTTAGATACAATTGTACCAAAAACGAAACAAGGTAAAATAGTAGTCCGTGAAAATTCAAAAAGTGAATACCCGTAAACCGTTTGGGCTTCGCGGTCGTTCCGTTTGAGGCCACCGCATTGTGTCGGAGTTCAACCGGATCCGGTGGAACCAAAAATTGTTCGCAGCCGCTCGACAGGACACAGCTTTTCAATGATTTATGAAACTAGTTATTTGAAAATGGAATATTTCACGCCTCATTTCGTGTCCATGAGTAATTCCTTTCCCGGCAATTTTCTTGTGCGCTTTTGAAATACTGATTTCGCTATTCTGTTCGTGAAGAGAAAATTTACTATAGCCTTTGAGCCTTTGGCATAAAACCAATATGCTTTTTTTTTGGGTGGGAAAATATCAAATATCTTCTCCTGCTCTGGGTGGAGGGCGTGTCAAACTCTTACTGACTAAAACCCACCCGTGTTCCTTCGGTTGCCCTATTGCCGGGGGCCGCGATCTCCCTTTCGGTTTTCTTCGCAGCCCTGGCAGGCATCGGCCCTGGCGGACCCCGTCAATTCTGTTGACATCTCTTTGAGGCATGCGTGGAATACAATGCGCCGTCGACCCCTCCTTATGGGGCTACATTGTCGCGTTATCGCGAACTATAACTTCGAGCGCTCTTTGTTGCTCAGAGAGCGCGCTACGTCGAGCGATGTGCGAGAGAGAGGTCGCGAAGTTTAGTTCGCGATAACGCGACAATGTAGCCCCAGCATGACAGTACCTAGTCGTATTCCCCGAAAGGTTTGCAGAAGCCTGGACTACTCTCACTTTTCGCCAATTTTGTTTTTAAGTCCTGTGTCCTGCCCATCTATGGAAATCCCGGAAATATCTGCTTTTGTTCCAGGCAAAAATCCCACTTTATTAGTTATTGTGCAATTATACTACCGATAGGTGTCAATATTCTCACTATGCACTTCTAATTAGCTGTCAGATGCATTACTAACTCGACAAATGTACCTAAGTGTATATTCCTATTTATTTGGATTTGCCTTTTGGCAATACAAATTCGCAATTAAAATAATAAATTCGCGTTATACATTACATTACATTAATAGTCATTATAGGTACCTATTAAAAAAAAAATATGGTAGATAACTAAACTATTACACATACATTATAAAACAACTAAGTACGTATTATAAAACAAAATCCCCACAAAACCCCCGCCGCGTCTGTCTTTTTTTTTGGGTGGGAAATTATCAAATAACTTCTCTCGCTCTGGGTGGAGTGGGAGGGCGTGTCAGACTCTTACTGACTAAAACCCACCCGTGTTCCTTCAGTTGCCATGTTGCCGGGGGCCACGATCTCCCTTTCGGACTTCCCCATCTGTCTGTCTGAACACGATAGGTAAACTCAAAAACTACCGAACGGATTTTCATACGGTTTTCACCGATGGACGGAATGATTCATGAGGAAGGTTTACGTGTATAATTCATGAAGGTTTTGTGTAAATTCTCTGAAATATGACTATGAATGTTGAAGATGTCGGTAAAAATTATGCCGACTCAGGCGTGCGCCGCGTAAACCAATAGAGTTATATGAAAACACAGATAGTTTCTAACCAGAATTAACATGTAGTAGGGTATTTTTAATCTTGGTGTACTTTTAATCTTGGTGTACGTTTCCGTAGGAAATTTTCCGCCATCCACGCGGGCAAAGCCGCGAGCAAAAGCTAGTATTAACTAAAAACATTTAACCTTTCGCGTGTTTATGATGCACACGTGTGCATCATGTTATTTCAATGCCCCAACTGTTTATGATACACCATGAGCTTTCATAATAAGCGCGTTCAAGGACGCAGACAGAAATAAAAAACTTATTATGTACTTAAAACCTCTCTTTTTACCCACATTAAAGGTAATAAAAAGATCGTCTATTATATCTAAATTCTTATGAAAATGTAGATGTCAGATTATATACCTTAATATCAATATAATTAGATATTATAGTACCTGAGCGACCGAACTCTGCTCTGGTGAAAATAGAGAATGCTCATTTAATTGTATAGGAAAGCTTATACTAATCCAAGTAAGTATTGTACTTACTAATTCCATGCTGCAATATCATTATCCTAAGGTAGCCATCTTATTTTAAACTTTGAGCGACCGAGCTCTGCTCGGGTGAAAATATGGAGAAAATGAATTTTCCCAGATATGAGACCTAGCTAGATCCATATTTCGCCCCCGAAAACCCCTATATTGCAATTTTCATCGCAATCGTTAGAGCAGTTTTCAAGAACGTGATTACAAATATATACAAATATTGCTCATTTAATAGTATAGGATTAATAGTATAGGATGAACACCTAATAAAGGGTTCGGCAAATAATATTAAGTGCGGTCCAGATACTATTGAAATTTTTATCGTACTCCAGAAACAAAAACTTAATACTTTCTCGTTAATTTTTTTATTATTTTCACCCTCGCACTCAAACGCCCTCTCTTGCATTACACAGCACAGCATAGCAACTGCAGCTGTGTCTACCTACTAATGCTAAACTAACTAATCAAATTAGATTCTACGTGGCAGTTATGTAAGGTCTCATTAAAATATATGGACAAATTTTAACACAGCGTCCAGCCAGCCCGTCCCATCTTAGATGTCCTCCCTCCGGCGACTTTTTAGCTTAGTTTTTATTCCCCTGGCTGGAGGCTTTGAGTTTAGAAGCTTAAGGCAACCACAGGATTGACCGGTTAAATAGTCATGACCTCAGAGGTCAGCTATGTGATGCCCAAGAGAAAGAAAAAAAAAAAAAAACCAGCGTCCAGTATGTCTAACCAAAGATATACAAGCAAAAAAAAGCTCTGATCATGGTGACCTAAAATAATTAACCACCATTAGTACCTAACCAACATTTTTAGTGTATTTTCGTTAGCTGTGTTTCGTTTTTGTTGTTGTAAGTATCTAATGCGTTTTTCTTGTATATTTTTTTACCATTATCTTTATTTCGGTGGTCTGAATGTTTTCTCAAAAGTTTGTCCATCTATTTTAATGAGACCTTATATAAAAATAATATTTCAATTGAATAGTGGGTATGTTATTTCACAATATTTGGCGGTAGTTCTAACCTAAAATAAGAATAAGTGGGTGTTTATTTTTTTGAATAAAGTTTAGAGAACTTCGTTCAAAAAAATAAACAACGCGGCTTGCGATAGGAGTAAACTGGTAGACATCGTCACCACGGTAATATTATTATACAGTAGTGTAACTCGGCCGCATGATAGAAATAAATGCCTACAGCCGCGCGGTCCGTAAACATGCGTTAGGGATGCCCGTCTCTCATCATTGTGTGGATCGCCCGGAGGACACGGTAGAGCATACGGTGGAGGTCTGCCCAGCTTGGGCGGAGCATCGCCGTGTCCTCGTGGAGGCGATCGGCGGCGGTGATCTCTCGCGTCCGGCCCTGGTTCAGGCCATGGTACGGAGCGAGAGGAAATGGGAGGCCGTCACCTCCTTCTGCGAAGCGGTAATGCTCGCGAAGGAGGAGGCGGAACGCGTGAGGGAGAGGCAAATTTCGCGCCCTCACGCCCCTAACCGCCGCAGGAGGAGACGCCCAGGGCGTCGGGAGTCGCAAGCCGATTTCCGGCCACCGTAGGCGCGGGCTTGCGGACTGTGAGCAATGGGTAGCTCACCGTCCGATAAGGACCAGGCCCGGGTCGACGGCGCGTTGTGTTCCACGCGCGCCTCAAAGAGATGTCAGCAGAATTGACGGGGTCCGCTAGGGCCGATGCCTGCCGGGGTTGCGAAGAAAACCGAAAGGGAGATCGTGGCCCCCGGCAACAGGGCAACCGAAGGAACACGGGTGGGTTTTAGTCAGTAAGAGTTTGACACGCCCTCCCGCTCCGCGGGCGGGAGAAGTTATTTGATGATTTCCCACCCAAAAAAAAAAAAAAAAAAGGGATGCCCGTCTCCAGCATTTTAATTATATTTGCCTACTTTCTGTTTCTATTTAGTTTTGTGATTGTAAATATCCTTTTTATATAAATAAATGAAATACTTTGTCATATTGAATAGGAAGTGTTCAATAAAAATGCGTGTTGTTTTTTGATTGGTAGATTTGATTAAAAAAACATGTTTTTGTTTGAAAAACAAATCCGGCTTATAAATTTGCGACCAAAAAATATTTGCGCCTCGACTGAGTCGTACGAAATGCTTTATTGTTACATTTTAAAGTATAATAAATCCGCATTCTTATATAAAGCTTAATTAAAAATTGTTTTGGGAAACATAGTGTAGTGTTATTCATACACACAGATAATAAACAAATATTATTAATAATAAAATACCACGTCTTTACTTTGAATTATGCAAACTAACAAAACACACATGCACCGAAGTTTTAACACAAGCGTAAGTAGGTAGGTACCTATCGTATCATGATTCATTCAGAACCGCATATAACTACCTATTTCATTCGTCTCAATAACTTTCCGTTACTCTATTCGCTTTATTTATTAATCCAAACACCTTTTTTTTCGTGAGATAAAAGGAAATACTTATCCATAAAGACACACATTATGTACCTACTAGTAAGTAAAATTATTTTATAGTCTTACCTTTCAGAGTTTCCAGGTAATTCAAAAAAAAATATGTCTGGATGAGTTATTGACGAATTCATACAACCAAAAATAGCACAATATTTCCTACTCGTCATATTAACTTATTTTTAGAGAAAAAATCGCGCGGTTATCGTTAAAAAAACAACACACTGTCCGTTCGACAATGCGGTACAGCCGTGACTGTCTGCGCCCCGAGCGCACCACGAGATCGAGGTGCGTAGGTATACCTCGCGTTTCGTCCGTTTGTATGAAGTTGGAGTACTGTATTATAATATTACCGTGTCGTCACGTACCGAAAAATTCAGTGTCAAGTGTCATAATATAGGTTTACATAATATACAGTGAAAGGAACTTCGTTCCATCCGGGCATAGTTTTATATTATCTGTGATCCGGGTGTCCCACGACACCACCCGAAGTTTTTTTTTTTTTAAGTAGTCAGCCGCATCGTTTTCTCTTGTTTTACATGTTTTTAGGGTTCCGTATGTTAAAAGAAAAAACGGAACCCTTATGGGTTAACCCCTTAAACCCTTATAACGGGCTGTGTCTGTCCGTCTATGACAGCCAATTCGCTCCGAATCTACTGGACCAATGTAATTGAAATTTGGTACACAGTATACGAATTTCTATAACCCAAACACGGACGTGTAATGTAAATTAATTAATTTTGAATACGCGTCACTTTTGCGGTGGCAAATTGGAAAATTTAAAAAAAAGTTTTGCGAACTGTAGGTACCGTGTGACATATTTAATGAAGGGGCTTGTCATGAGGTTTTTTTTTAATATTTATAAAATTAATACTTCTAAAGATATTTAAGAAAATTTATGAAAATTGACCCCTTATATCCGAAACTGCTAAGCCTAAAATTTTGAAACAAATACAGAGAATGGTTCTTTACTCATAGATTACAGGAAAATCTATAAGAAGTGTATGGTTTTAAAATAACATAGTAAATCTCTCAACATTGTGTGTACAAACTTATATTTGCATTTGGAATGTATGTATATAATGTAATGGGAGAACATGTTTTTCAACTGCAATGTTAAGTTTGTTCTAAGGATAAATTCATCCCAACTACGGAACCCTTCATTGTCCGTAGTCCGACACGCATTTGGCCGATTTTTTTCAATACAATTTATAGCGTTAGGTAGGTCCTTGAAATATGAGAAGATTTCATAATGGCGTCTGAGAGCATCATTCTGTTGTGTTAAAAAATTTTAGCATCGGAATACTCAAATCAAATATTCGAAATAGGTACCCTATATTCGTAGAAAAAAATCCTGACACGGTTGCTCTTTTTCAACATTGTTTAAAATCAACAAATGGGTTTTTTGGCAAAATAATTAACATCCATTTTATTAACAACCCAATTTAATATGGCGCCTGATAGAATTTCTACAAAGGGCAATTGAAATGTATGTACCTAAACAGATTTAAAAATTATTAATTATATTTTTTAACCATTTTTTACCTATAACTACTAGGTATGAAAGCTCAAAACTGAAAACATGGTTTTCATTCGTTTATAGTAAAATATTGTTATTCGAATGCACTTACAGCTGTTGTGCTCATTGAATAACGTTTGTGTTTAATACCTCAGAAAATTAGGTAATCAATTACTAAAGCGTAGGCTACACTGGAAACAAAGCTAAGTTCGTTTAGCTTCATACTTCATACTTTGTTTTTGTTACCAAAGAAGTATGAAAAGACGCGGTAGCTACAATACATGCGCGAAGCTAAACGAACTTAGCTTCGTTTCCAGTGTAGCCTGCGCTTTAATGCTATTAATGCGACGTTAGATAACTAATGTTTTCTATATTTGAATGAGAGATTATTCAGAGATATTTCTATCTTTTGTTTTCGTTTTTATCTTTTGTTTTCGCATTCTATTTATAAAAGATTAAGTAAACTCAGCCGAATAGTCAAAATAAACCCACGTAATCTGTTTTCAAGCAAACACCAACGCAAATAAGGATTAATTTTCGTCGATGATTTCAAGGTACAGTCATCCTCAAATAGATGTATACATCGACAAGAATTCATTTGATCGTCTACAATTTGTGTTCCTTAATACTGAATCAATGTGTAGCTACAATTACTGACAAATATTTTTTGTTTGCTACTTATCATCATCATCATGGCAGCCGAAAGATGTCCACTGCTGGATATAGGCCTCCCCCATGCACCGCCACTTCGACCGTTTCTGTGCTTCTCATGGAAAAAAGATTGTAGACAATTCGATGAATTCTTGTCGATGTTAACATCTTTTTGAGACTTACTGTACCTCACTCATATTTTTAACATTACGAGATCAACATTAATAATAATATTGAATATCAGTAATGTATTGAAGAGTATCGTTATTTATCTAAATATAAATTGAAGAACTTTACGTCTGAAGAAGTCTATGTCTTCGTAAGTATTTTATTTACCTACTGCTTAAATATTTATGTAGGCAATTAGTATATAGCCTATATTTGTGTTTCATATTTTCCATCCAATGGAAATAACTAGCTAATAAAATAAATTATATTACCTATAGGTACCTACCTACTAAGTAAGTATGTTTTTAGGGTTCCGTACCCGAAGGGTGCCAAACGGAACCCTATTACAAAGCCCCCGCTGTCCGTCCGTCCGTCTGTCTGTCAGCGGGTTGAATCTCAGGAACCCGTTATAGGTAATAGACAGTCGAAATATTCATAAGTATTATTGCCGCTATGACAACAAATAATAAAATGAATTAGAATAAAGTTAATAATTAACGGCGTTTTTAGCTCGGTCTTAATGCGGTACGGAACCCTTCGTGTGCGAGTCCGACACGCTCTTGGCCGGTTATATCATGTTTTTTGGTAGAAAATAATTTAAGCAATAAGCCCACTTAATTATCGCATTGTGGCTCATTGGACTTACCCATCTGGCTAAGTTGAGCCTGCAGCGGCCCACCATTATCGGTTTGGGGATATCCAGGTGGGCCACGGTAGTTAGTGGCCCGCAGAGAGCTTTTCAGCAGGCTCGCCATAGTTAGCTGGAGTGGAACGTCTGAGGAGCCAGTTTGCTTATTAATTCACTAGAATAAGGAGTCCGACTCCTCAGTCTGCCCTGTTGACTTCTGCACATTGTAAAGTCCGGGGAATTTAGTACCTAATAAGTAAATTGTCTACCAATTTAAATTGCCCGCATATTCGAATCACAACTATCATTCTTCGTCAGTTGAATGAAATGGCTATAGCACGACATTGACGTATGGTGGAAATTTGCTTAACAATTCGTTTCTCAGGCAAAAGGCATTGTAGATGCGCTTCCATCTCAGAGACAAACCTGAAGGCTCCCGAGACAGTTGCGACGCGACGGTGCAACGCGATTCTAGTAGAACAATTTTCATGAAGTTTTCATAGAAATTGTTCTACTAAGATCAGGTCACGCTGTCGCGTCTGTCTGCGGATCTGATCTGTGTCTGATCGTTGCCTATTACTTAGACTTTGTATTCCTCAATCCCTCTTTGTCAAAGATATCGTACGTGTTACATGTTAGCTTCAAAGGCAACTATAGTAAGTCGGATGTACCTATAGGCGGCAACTACATGGAAACTGATATAGTTGTTTTACCTACTGGTAACACCTAGACTCCTTACAACGTACCTAAATTTAACAGGGGAATACAAGGAAGGCTTTACTTTGATATATGTATTTGTAACAAAACCTTTACAAAATAATACCTCAATGCATTATTTCCGCTGCATGCAGGAATAATGCTCGAATATCTATAGAAAAGCCAACATGCTAGAGTGCGTTTTCATTTTTACGTTTATTTTTGGAACGAAGTTCTTTAACGCGGCTTGTAAACTTTCAGAAATCGTCACGCTAAAAAGTGTTAAGACTTGCGACTGTCTTCTTCTAATTCAGAGAGCAATAAAGAGAGGGAGAACGCCGTCAGAAAAAAAAAAAACAAAAGAAAAGAGAAGTGATTACAGTGTCGTGGGATAAAATTGTACACATCGGCCCGAGCAGGGTTGGCATAAAACAAACAAGTTGTTTTAAAAGACGTATTTTAAACAGTTTGCAATAAAAAAGTGTTTAAAATCACAGTATAAAACAAGTTTAAAATAATGTTTTAATCATGAAGAAAAAAACATGGTTTTAAATCGAGAATGAATGAAAAGTTATAAATTATTAGGACTCTAAATAACTCGAAAAGAAATTTAAAAGGTTATTAGATGGTTTTTACACTTCGTCTTTTGTCGAAAATAAGTATTTCCCCGCAATACTTTTAGGTAACATACATCTGAGACCGAAAATCGGAATTATATTCAGAACATACAGAGTGTACTGGGTGGTTCAGTATCTGAGGTACATACCTACTTTGATTAATTACAAACAAAAAAGTAAGTATGTTCACAGATTAGATAGTTTATTAGTTAGTACCTATTAACTAACTATTACTAGCACTACTTTGTTATGATTATTATGTTATTCTGATGGTTTTTTGTAAATGTTTCCTCAGGTAAATTTTAAATTTATCTAGAAATGAATTATATTAGGCCTGATCGATTTTTGTCTATAATAAATCGCTCGTTTAAAAAAAAAAACAAAATAAGAAACACTTGTTTAAAACATTTTGAACTGTTTGTTATATAAAATAAAGTAAAAAAAATCTATATTTTTCCAACCCTGGGTCCGAGTACACTGCATGCCGGAGAGAAAAAGAAAAAGTGTGAATTTGGTCAAATGAAAATCCAAGATGGCGGAACTGAAAATTTTCAAACAAGATGGCGGCTGAAAACATTTTGTTTTTGTTTTAAATCATACGTGAAAAAGAACTTCGTTCCTGTGTCCCCTGACTACACACGTTTTTTCTTTCTCGTGTTTTCCTGTGTGTAAAATGAACTAAGAAGCATTCAGCCTTCGAAGGGGGAGTAAAGTTGGAGTCGTTTCGAAGTTCTGCGGCCAATAATGAAAGGTCATCAAAAGTTATTAAGGGCAAACTTCTCTAAACTATCCAAACGAAGATATTTGGTTACATTATTATAGTATATTGCACTGTTTAAATTTTTTGGGATGTTTTTACAATTCAAAATAAAATACAATAGACGTGGATATATTTAGTAACCTGTTCAGCTTAGCTATTGCAGAGTTTAGAGCTAGCGCTCGGTGTGGCAACACGCCGTGTTCGGGTTCGCGACAAGTCAATCATCATCCTGAGGATGCCTCATTGAGATGTGAAACACGTGTCGACTTCTTTCAGGATTTGTTATGGTTCTTTAGAAATAGCTAAGCGGAAAAGTTACTAAATATCCACGTCTATTGTATTTTATAATGGATTTCCGCAAGGTCACGCCTGTATCAATTAACTAATTCAAAATAAAATAAACCAAGACGAAATGCTTCTTAGCAGTATAGAATACCAAGTACAAAGTTATTCAAACTCCTTTTAAAAAATCGGTGGTGACACACGGACAGACGGATAAGAGAGTGATCTTATAGTGTTCCGATTTTTACCTTTCAAGGTACGGAACCATAAAAAGCAGAGTTTTCTGCGCGATAAGCGTAAACACAGAAACCCAACAAGAACCGTCGAGCAATACCCCACAAGACTCAACACCCATCTAGTTGGAGGATCCTCCCCTTTTCTATGGAATATGAGGAACTTTTTACTCTGTTCCTTACACCTCTACTGTATAATTGAAAGGCTTGTGTATAAACTTTATGCACAAGTAAAAAATATTGTACAAAAGCGGATTTAATGCCTGAGGCATTTTCTACCAGTCAGGGACAAAACGTGACAGGTGCAACATAAGGGACAGATAACTCGAAAATGACTATAAATAAAATACAAGGATAAATACTAAGTACCTGGGCAACCTAGCGGTGCTCGGGTGAAAATAGAGAATGCTCATTTTATAGTATAGGATAGTAAATTCCATGCTGCCATGATAATGGGTAGGTACTTACTAATTCCATGCTGCCATGTCATTATTCTAAGGTAGCCATCTTGTTCTAAACTTTGGGCGACCGAGCTCCACTCGGGTAAAATACGGAGCAAACTAATTTTCCCAGATATGAGACCTAGCTAGATCGATTTTTTGCCACCGTAAACCCCTATATTGCAATTTTCATCGAAATCGTTAAAGTCGTTTTCGAGACCGTGATTACAAAATATATATAAATATACAAATATTGCTCGTTTAATAGTATAGGATAGGATAAGATAAGATCTTTAGGCTTTCTTCACTCTTGAACGAAGCCCATAGCTTAGAATCGGAGAGTAAGGTGGCCTTTCCACGAGATATGTGCTAAGTAGCTAAGCAGTGAAGCTAATAATACCAGTCATACAAGTATTGATCCACTTCAGGGTAAAGACTTCTTCTCATACAGAGAAGGCACGATGAACATTAATCACTACGCTTGCTCAAGACGCCACTTAACGCACGACGACATCACGGCAAGCCGAGACGAAGATGGCGGGACGAGCTTGACTCCTAACAAAAGGGCTGACACTAGCAAAAGACAGAATTGTGTGGAAAAGGGAGAGGAAGGCCTTGCCCTGCAGTGGGACAACACAGGCTAGGTAGATTAGATTAGATTGCTCATGACTGACATGATTTCAGACTTTTATGCTGTGAAGCTAAACTACAAATCCTGTTCATTTCTGCCGAAGCTAAGTGGTGTACCGGAACGGATCCTTAAGGCGTATGTAAAAAACTTAGCTTCGTTGAACCCTTTTCCACAAAAGCTAAGCTATGAAAACTAAACGATCCTATTGGTAGATCTCATACACATCCTTCGCTACTCAGTTTAAGACATTTGGGGTGGCAGCCTTAAGGCCCTTGCGAGGCAATTTTTTAGACGTGACCGTGATAAAGAAAATCGTCATAAATAAACATGAAAAAATACTGCCAAGGAATTGTATCAGAATTGACAAGGGAATATAGATGGAAAATAAATAGGCTATCAAACATGACAGGCTTTGAATAAGTTCAGGACACGGACAGACAGCGGGTGACCTTCAAATAAAGTTAATATTGTTATGAAACTGCTGGTAGAATTAGTAGAGATTGTTGTATTTCGAATGAATGAAATGAAATTGTTTATTCTGTAAATATGGTATCGGAATCACTTTTACATCACGTTATATTAAAAATAGGCTAGATGAGGTCGGTGTTTCCTATTTGACTACTCTGAGAAGAAAGGCCGAATAAACTTGGAGGTCGCAGTCTCTTTTAAAGTCCAGACATAATCTTGGTCAAGCCATATGAGGACCATGTAGATTAGTATCTGAAATGGTCTTTTGAGGAAAGAACTACACAGATTTGAGTGGACCTGTCCAGTTAGTGCATTAGCAGTAATCGTAGAGCTCAACCCAGAATTGAAGGAGGAATAAAGTAACATTGTTAAGAATGGTACATAAAATGAAGATTTCCTTTCAGATATGGTTCTGTTTATCCGTTTCCATGACTTGGACGCCGAAAATTCAACCTCTTTTTTTGGGTGGGAAATTACCAAATAACTTCTCCCACTCCGGGCAGAGCGGGAGGGCGTGTCAGACTCTTACTGACTAAAACCAACCCGTGTTCCTTCAGTTCCCTGTATATTGCCAGGGGCCACGGTAACCCTTTCGGACAAACCCGCAAATTCAACCCGTCACGGGGAATTTTCTTAGTTAACTATAATATTATTATATCTCTATTGTTTATTGTATAACGGGGCTTGTGGCTAAATAATAACAGCCACACGGGTCGATCAAAGGTTAGGCTACGCTTGCCAAGGAGGCTCCGTGGATGGCTGATCATCCATTACATATTGAAACTCCTCCGTGCCTTAGAAAGCACGTTAACCCGTTGGTCGCGGCTGTCATTTGTAGATCTAAGCAGTAACCCAGTTCTCAATTGAGTGCAAGTCTAAGGCTGCGTTTCTACCAGAGATGTGCGAGTTAACTGACCGGTGCGAAGATGCGTAACGAAGCTATGAAACGATGTGAGTGTTTTCACCAGAGATGAGCTAGGCCGCTGAGCGGTGCGAGAATGTATAGCGACGCTGTGAAACGGTGAGGAGTTGAGCGCTATGAGAATGTGTAGCGGGCTCTTTTCAGATACGATTTCTCACTCGCGTCCATCCCTAACACACATCCCTTGCACACATCTCTCGCACACATCCCTCGCACCCATCCGTCGCTTATTTTGTATGTACCAAAATCTTGCACCGCTAAGCCGTTTCCATTGGAGCTGCGCTGAGCGTTGCTAGGTAAATGAAGCGATTCTATTGGTTCTTAACTAACACATCCCTCGCTACGCATCCTCGCAAATCTTTGGTGGAAACGCAGTCTTAAATCACTCTTGAATTAGGTATTTATTGAAACAGGATAGAGTCTTAGAATTCAATCATTTGTTTGGGGGCAACGACCGGGAGACGTTCGAAACTTCGAATCATCCCCGACCCCGAAAGGTTGTTTGCATAAAACTCATCTAACGAAGGTGCAAATAACATTGGGACGAGATCGAAAAGAAAATGAGATGACTGTTCGGAAGTAAAGAAAGACATTTTTAGAATTCAATCATATTACTTATCCTAATAGCCAACAAACTTACTAGCAAAGTTACTGCCTCGTTAGTCTAGTACTGCAGAGAATGAGGTCCTGGTTCAGTTCTTAGGTCGGGCAAAGTGTTATTGAAGTGAAAACTTTAGAAAAAAAAAGAAAAAATGAATGAAAAATGCGTTTATTGGCATTACTACTGAAAAATACACCTTATCACAATAAAAACAGTAAACGAAGATTATAATGCCAAAAGGGCCTCAGCTCAGCATAATGTGCTCCTGGCGCTCTTTCTGAACAGCGGGGACCGAAAATCTTAATAAATTACGGTATAGGTATCGAAGAATTTTGGTTACTTCTACAACTGAGGTTACCGCTATCTGGGTAACCGAGAAGAAGAAACATGTAACCGCATTTAGGTTACCGTTTTAATACCGGTTACACACACAGGCGATGCGCGCCTTTTGACTAATGCTGACGGCTCGTGTAAGATACAGGTGATTTTTATTTCGATAACCAGTATTAATACTGGTTGTATTTAATTTAACCTTTAAAAATACCTGCAAAAATATAAATGTTGTAACTGAAAAAATACCCGTATTGATCATACCGGTTTTTAGCCCTGCTGAATAATGAAGGAAACAGAAACGTCACGCTCGTATCGGTGACGCTGAATAGGGTATACGCGGTTCCAGTTGGTCTTTGACCCTGAATGGCGTATACTCGGCTCGTAAGTTTTTACTTCGATCTTGTAGCACATACCCTCTTTTTTCTCAGTAGCAGCCCAGAGTCTAGATTTGGCTCGCTCCGTATATTATATGGGACATAAACATAATTGGTGACATGTGGGTATGCTTACTAAAGTTACCCCTCTGCCCAACCCTTCGGGGAATACACGCGTATATTCCCCGGAGGGTTGGGCCACAGCCTACATGTTATGTCTACATTCTTAATTCCATATAATTATTAAGATGTGCATCTGGACTGAGGGCCCGTTTTTGAAGTGAAAACTTCTTTAGGCGCGTTTAGCGTTTAGTCCCGTCTCAAAAATATGAGACGGGACTAAACCATTGATTTCGCGACACCATGATGACACCAGCTTTTGAGCATTAAAAGACATCAATGCGTTCATTGCCGCGGTGCCGATTTTTTTTTCAAGTTTTCACTTCTGTCGGCACTCCTGGAATTATACTGCTTTTTTTTTTCTTTCAAAGGAAATTGAGACTTATATGGAAATTAGTCAAATATAGTAAAAACTTTAAGCAAAGGTCCATAAATTTGTTAAACGTGAATTAAAACTTTTATGAACAAATGACTTGGGCTCTCAATCCAGACGCTTACATTAAGTGGCATAAATCTCAGAAAGTACTATCACTGTGTGAATATTTTTTATTACATTTTATAAATTAGTTAAGATTTTCTTATAACTTATTAGAAATTTCCAACTCGCTAGAATATAACGTTACAGATTTATGGCGGTTTAACTGGGTCCCTCAGTCTGTATTAAGGAATCTTCAAAACATAAGTTAAACTGTAGGAATACATAAATCTGCCTTTTATATCTTATAGTTGAACATCTCTGTGAATTAGTTAAAAAGAAATAATGGCTCAAAAGTCATTGGTTGAAAAGTTAATGAAAGTCGAATTTTCTTAATACGTTTGAACTGAGAAACCAATATTTTCGGCTTTATTGATTAGGCTCAACCTCAGGTTTACACAAATTAAACCAAGTATTGTTATTATATTTTTATAAAAAATGACTAATCATCCGTTGTTCTAAATGCCATACTTTAAGAGAAAGTGCATTTAAAATTTTTGTATAGTAGCAAATTTGGTATTTTTAACTAATTTCCTTATAAGTCACAAATTGATACGCAAGAAAAAAAAAATGGGCCCTCAGTCCAGATGCGCATTATATTAAGAAGGTCAGTTAATAATACCACCTACAGTAAATATTCTACTAACATGGATCGTAATTTCGACTATTGACCATGGCGTCCTGGGTTCGATTCACAAGTCGAGCTGTGTTATTGGATTTTTCAATACCTACCCACTGTAGAATGACTGGTGAAAGCAGAATTATGCTAATGACTAATCTGCTATTTACACACAGAATAATGCAAAAACGATGATGTAATATTCTTTTCCGGAAAATAACAGCGCGATTTTCAGAAAATCTTTTCCGAATTCCGTCATTATTCAGTCTTCCTCAAAATAAAAACATTACTCAACTGCTTATAAACGAAGTTTATCAAACAATGTTTTTTTTTTGTTTTCTGATGCTAATACTGATCTATGCTTTGTTGTGATACACATAAATATAAAGTAGGTACATTAGCATCCCGAATTAGTGGAGCGTTCAGACAATCAGTTCAGAGTCAGCCTAATGATTTATAACGTCTGTCGTCGCCTTTATTAAGGCTCTTTCAAACAGGCGCGACACGCGACGCGACACAAAGACACCGCTCGTCGCGCGACGAGCGGTGTCTTTGTGTCGCGTCGCGTGTCGCGCCTGTTTGAAAGAGCCTTTATTCAGAATGGCGATACTAAAACGTAAATATTTTATGTAACTAATATAAATATGCACAAAGATAAACACTGACAAACAATACATCAAGCCGCCGAGCCTTTTCCCAACTATGTTGGGGTCGGCTTCCAGTCTAACTGAAGCAACTGCTTACCCTGCTACTGCTAACACGATATCACTGGTTGTCAGATACTAGTGGGCTTCTGACTACCCGTAACTACTGTCAAAGAACAACGAATGACAGCCGGGACCAACGGCATAACGTGCTCTCTGAGGCACGGAGGGGATTCATTCACGATATATAATGGATGTTCACCCATCCACGAACCTACCGACAGAAGATACTGAAGAGTTTGCAAATCTACTGCTAAACTCAAAAATCCAAAATGGTTGACAGTTAAAAATCTTTCCTCGTCCACGTTACCTTAGCCAGAAGGCTCAACGTCTGCTGGACCAAGTTCCATTTATTCTTTCCTACTTACTTTGTGCCGAATGTCTCTTGTGGTCTTATGGACGCACGAACGTACATCTGGCCATCTAACCTAGTCTAGCCGTCACGTCCAAGTTTTACTTACCAGATATCGATAGATGGCGAAGGGCACGTACTCCAGCATGACGAAGACATCAGCCACCGCCAGCCACTTCAGCAGCCGGTTGATAGGCGCCGCTGCTAAGTCGCGCCGCGTTAAAACTGCCACGTTCAGCGCATTTGCTAGGCTTCCGAAGAAACATACCTGGAACAAGTAGGTTTGTAAAAAATATGAAACCGGCGTGCGTGTATGACCATGTATGAACGTAACGAAGCAAAAGGATTATGTAAGGATCGTAGCAGGTGGTGTTCTGTTTCTGCCTACCTCCATGGAAAGTAGGCGTGCGTTTATATGTGTGTATTATCCATTAAGCAGCTAAAGGCAGCGCCGACCCGAGAATTCCTGGCGCCCTAAGAGATAAGCTGGAACGACGCCCTTTTAAGAAAATTCGTGACAAATTGAAACAATGTTCTTTCTTTTTCGTGTGGTTAGTGACTAACCTGGTGTCAGAGTTTTAAAACCGCCCATGGGCCTCTGACTTGGCTTCAAATGTCGTCGAGAAATATCGCTCAGGCATGGCCGGTTTCTTTACGATGTTTTCCTTCACCGTTTTTATCACTTGCTTCAAGCAGGTGATAATTATACAATACGCACATGAATCCGAAAAGTCAGAGGTGCGTGCCTTGGGTTCGAACTCGAGACCTATGACTTGGCAAGCCGCTGTCAACAGTGACGTGAGGCGGGTTTCGTAAACATATGTGCACTTAGTGAGGTGTAGTTTGATTTTAAATGGTTGTAAATGTGTGTGTGTGAGCTTGTATGCACAGAGCGGAGGTGTAGTTGTGGCATGCTTCACTGTATTGTTCGCAGGGCTATGTCTTGTTTTTTTTTATTTGATCTGAGTTTCGCTAGCAATCAAATGAAAAAAGAGTAACGAAACACGTAAGAACTCTTAATTCAGTATTTGTGTATAGGTAGTACTTGCTCAAGTAAGCATTAAAGATAAAATGCAATAGTTTTACTGTGTGAGTTTTAGAAAAGCGATGTCAAACTTCAATACAAGGAAAATCAAAGAATCTGCGCTCGTTTTTAAATGACGGGAAAAGGCCATTATGGACAGAAGCTATAGCAATGTTCAGTAACTTATGGGTCAATTAGATAACAAAACTTGCTCCATAAAGCTCTTCCCGACCGAATGTACTTTTGGCACTCTAAAATGCGTTTGCAGCACATTTAAAAGATTAGGCGGAACGGTTCCAGCTGGAAGAAAAAACCGGCCAAGTGCGACTCGCCCACGAAGGGATCCGTACCAGCGCACGATATTTAGCAAAAAAAACGCCGAAAATAACATATTTCTTGTACGGGAGTCCCCGTACAAGAAATATGTTATTTTCCCCTTTAATTTTTTACTTTCTTTGATTTTTAGTATTTTTCGTTGTAGCGGCAATAGAAATACACAACCTGTGAAAATTGCAACTGTCTACCTATTACGGTTCTTGAGATAAAGCCCGCTGACAGACAGACGGACAACGGAGGCTTAGTAATAGGGTTCCGTTTGGCACCCTTAGGGTACGGAAACCTAAAAAAATAAAAAGAAGTTGAAAAACATCCCTCGCAGTAAGAATGTTAATTTACCTGGTAAAAAACCAAACGGTTTTTTCCAACATAGGTAAATACCCGGTTTTAACCTTAATTGGGTAAAAATCTGGGTATTTTCCAATCGGGTTTCTACTTCGAAGAGGCATGACTATCATAGGTAGGAACTTAAAGTTAAGTTGGCTTATCTGTGGTTGATTAAAATTATTTGAAAAAAGAACATTGACGTACCGACTCAGAAGACACCATACCTACAGTCCTTTCACAGTTGTTTAATATCCGACAGGAGCAACCCAACAGCAACTATATAGCAACTGAAATAAAGATCACTTTGATTTTGATACAATTGTCAGTGGCAGCAATCCAACAGCAACATTGTCTTGACGAGAATAAAGATCATTATGATTTTAACAGAGATGCAGAATCAATAATAAAAATAAATAATTTCTTTATTTAAAAAAGGGACAATATTGTTACAGACATTACTTTTACACAACATACAGAAGTAGTGTCTTAAACATAGGTCCCCTGGCTCCCAAACTAGTTTATACCTGTGACTTGGGAGTCAGTATTCCTCCCAATAAAGCAAGAATCGTAAAAAAGACCGCTTCTTTTCTGAAAAAGAAAAATATTCAATTTCTTACGTAAATTGAAATCATTTCCGTGACTCGTTTACATATTGGCCGACGTCTACCACCAATAATGATATTTCTGTACCAGGGCCCCATAAATATTAAGGTGGTTAGTAATCAATCGACATTGGACCCTTTGGAGTGACGCCAATTTAGATTTTTACGATTGTTTATAGGAAACATCAATGGTCTAGGTTTTTTTATTAATGAGCAGTATTTTTGTGGAAAATATGTCTTTATCAATAGAAAATGAGATTTGTTTATAAAGCGTGGCTTCAATTTATTTTCCTTTTAAAAGACTGTAACGTTAAGGCTCCAACAAACAGGCGCGACACGCGACGCGACACAAAGGTACGTCGCGTCGCGTGTCGCGCCTGTTTGTAGGAGCCTTTAGTCGTTGTAATTTAAATGTGAAAAAAAAACGTTTTTTCTAGCTTACTGCTCACTATGTAGTTAATTTATGAAGTACTTACTTGCTTTTTATTTATTTATAAAAATAAAAAAAAGCTTTATTTTAAATGTTTTTTATTTTGTTCTTGTCGGTGCAACTGGCAGTAAGCTTGCGTCGCCATGGACCCGGGGCGGGCACTGACTTGAATCGACTTTTCTTGTTTTATTGCAAATAAAACGTATTTTAACATATTAACTTTAGAAAGAAAGAAAGGAAGAAAGAAATAAAGAAAATAATTTTACTTGACCCAGGTTAAGACACACAAATCAAAAACAAAAAACACAGAAAGCTTAAAACAATATTGTGTGCCTCACGGCTGCGACAAATAGGCTTTCTAATGTTCACTACCAAATAAGTATCACAAGTTTAATTTCTCCTTATAAATCGATTGTAAATGCGGCTCTTAGCGTAGAACTTTATGGCGAAAAAAAGCTTGTGTAGGTACATGACAGCATTATGTAGTTAATAATCAAACATCTGTTACCGTAAACATTTGTAAAAACGACAATCTCTATCAAATACGAGTTCGTCTATCAGAAACCATCAAAAACCCATTAATTCAATGTAAATGGCCCTGAATTCATTGATGCGACCTTAATTATGGTATATTTGACACCCTAGGTTATGTTTGCAAATCATTATGGGCCGATGATCAAGCCAAATGGTCCAATAATGTCCGCTAATGGACAGATTAACGTTTTTTTATTACAGTTTTATGTTGATTCTTGTTTCTGAAAATTCATCATTTTAACTCGACTACGGCGAAGCAAAAAGGAGGGTTATGATTTTGACCGGTGTGTAAGTACATAAATGTATGTATACTCATCTGTTCCTTCATAACTTCTAAACTACTCGTCATAGTTTGACAAATTAGGTATTGTTGGAAGCGTCTTGATTTTCTGCTGGTTATAGGCTATATGACGTGAATATGGCACCCACTAGAGGAAATAGATTAATAAAAAATAAAAAATAAAAATTTAGAATCCCAAAACAATTTAAATAAAAATAAAAGTTATAAAAAATAAAAACCAATTACGACAAAAAAGTCAACTAAAGAGGTGACTCTCACGTGTGACTCTGGATTTTTAATTAGTCTGTTTGTGAGTCTTGTTTATACCTTTTTAGTTGACTTTTTTGTCGTAGTTGGGTTTAATCTTTATAAATTTTTCATAAACATGCTTGATGAAGGTATTTGGATTAACATTCTCATTAACAAACGGGGCTAGGTACCTATATTTCTGTTACTTATACAAGTTCAAATTAAATAACTTAGCGAAACTCAACAGACGATAGGTCTAAAAAAAGGGGAAACAAATAATAATTTAAATGATAATGTATGAATATTTATTAATGTGTTTTCTACTTATTTATTCTATTTTTGTTTATGGGTATTTTGCCTGAAATAAAAACAAAAACACTTTTTAATGACGATTTATATTTGTTTGGGGCAACAACCGCATGTAGTGTAGTTACTTGAAGTATGAGTTTAGAAAATCAGTTTTATTTGTTTTATTGTGTTTAAATAACGATACCTATCACGTGTGTGAAGTTTTTCTAGTTAATTTAGTTTGACCCTGCGTAGGGTTTTCCAATGAGTGGATTATTTTACACGTGTTTTTTGTAGAACTAGCTGAGGTTGCAGTGTTTCCTACCACGTAAAAGAAACTCAGGGATAACATAACATATCATACATCACGACTTTTATCCCCAAAGGGTTGGGCAGAGATGTACGTATAGTACCTACCACCCATAAGAAACGAAATGTGGGTGTACTGAACTCAGAGATTCAGTACATTAATTTATTTCAATGATCGGCTATATAAATACCATCCAGTTTTATGTCTGAAGTAGCCATACAGGTTAGTTTTACAGACAGAGAAATTGATTGTTAAACAAATTGATGCCCTACGTAAATTTTCCGTATGCCATTATATACAACTGTCAAAGAGTTACAGTAAGCGATTTGAATTTAAGTTGGTAGGTAGTCAATTTACTTAACATTTTTATTCACTGACTTTACCTGTACGCTGTAGATATGCTATACTGTGAATAGTTCCGAATCCTGCTTTAATGCGGTTATAAGCTAGTTTTCATCAAACTCGGAAACAACTCGAAAGTCAACTACTCAAAACTTGACCACTGAAGTCAAAACTAATAGTGAACTAATAGTGTATTAATTAATCATGTTGACAAGTGACCTGTTCGACCTAGTTCCTAACAACAGCACAGGAGAGTACAGAAGGCCAGCTCTATACAACGAGCTAAAACAGGCGCCACATGTACGCATAGATGTTTATAGGTAGTCCATTCCGAAAGTATCTGATGAAAATGTAAACAAATGGATCAGCGGGGTAATTAAAACGTAACACACATAAAATGACAATTGATCGCAATGATTTTCATTTTGACTTCATTCAGAATTGACTTCATTGGCATTCATTCATTCATTCGTTCATTCTTTCATTCATGACAGTTCAGCCACGTTCATTGCGTTGTTTACGTTGCTGAGCAGACGAATTTAACAAATAAAAAAGCAACGGGTTAGCCATATCTTTCAAAACTCTCGGATTGTGATTCAAAGTATGTTAGATAATTAGGGTGCAGAAATTGCGTCTAGACAGGAACGGCCTGCGCCTGGTGACGGGGACCATCACGGGACACTGCTCGCTAAACAAACACTTTCACACAATAGGCATAACGGACAGTCCTCTGTGCAGAGCGTGCATGGAGGCTGAGGAAACCGTAGCACACGTGCTCTTTGAATGCACAGGCATCACTCAGATTAGAACAGAAACCCTCGGGTCACCCAGATCCAACAAAGATGTTCTGAACAGACCAGGAGACTTAATTAGCTTCTGCACGCGTAGCATGACGCTTTCTATTTCTACGAAGAATAGACATAGCTCTTTCTATACAAATTGACATTTCGTCTCTCCATTTTTTACATCGAACCGTAGAAATCATTCTACAATCTGTCATTTTGTCTTCCGCTTCTTACGATCTTTGTCTAGGTCCTTTTACATGTAGACTATTCCAGAAGAAAGTTTTCTATCCAAACTGTCAAAATCACTAAGGTAGTGAAGACAATTTGATTTTGTAATCGTCATGCTAAAGACGGTAGAAAACTTTTTACTCGACGGCCACAAAGTATATACGGTTATCTACAAAATCATGAAAAGCGTTTTGAACGCAAAACTGTGATAAGTAATAATTATCATAATTAAAATTCACGCCAACACCTCGAATTCATGTGCAAAAATAGTACTATATCTTTTTTTCTTTAGCTTATATCTCGAAAATGGTGTGTGTAATCGCAAAAATAATGAAATTTTCGACCCCATTTATAAAACCCCTAAGACTGAACATGTAGGTCATAATTTTTCTTATTTTCCATACAAAAAGTGAAAAATTCCATATAAAATACGTCGAGCCTTTGCGCCTCCGGCTCTAAAAAAAATCACGGGGTGGGACAAACAAGTACCACGTGGACTCGCGATTGTCAAATACGATTTAAGTTGTGTCAAAATTATATTTAAATTTAGGGATTTTTTGTTGCAGAATAGTTTTAAGATTTTCATAGCCATAAATAAAGGGGTTTTAGTGATAGTTTAGATAGTTTAGTTCGGTGTACTCTTGTACACCGAACTAAACTATCTAAACTATCACTAAAACCATTTCCTTGGTAATGGTTAAATCCAATATTACTGTAATATTGTTTTCTTCCAAAATACGATACTTCGACACTCTTAATATCAATAAAAATTGAGAATCAAACAAAGAAAATAAAAATCCTATGACAAAACAAACAATTCTGAGTCGAATTATGAAAAGAGTGAATTGCGTAAAAAGTGCAGTTGTGTCTTTCTACTTTACTGCCGTCCTGTCTACACGGAACGTCATTTTTGTCTATTCTTCTGTCGACACAACTCGTTTCTACGGTGGTCATGCTACGCGTGCTGGAGGGAGGTGGGCTGGTTGGAATAATCACCAAAAGGCCGCAATGGTCCACCTTACGGACTAAATGCGGAAACTAAACCCTATAACATAGAACATAGGGTGCAGAAAACATACCTGTAGATGCCAATTTGTATTGCAACTTACAGATTGAGTACTGTGATCTGATCTTATTTGAATACTCAAACCCGAAATACTAATTTTAAATCACCAAAAAGACGTTTTTCATTTGACAATTCAGGTAAATTTTATATTCTTAATTTTCGTCAATGATTTTTCGATAACAATTTAAACGTTTTGGATTAAGTGGTGAGTTATAAAGATCAAACTTAGCTTCTAAATACAGATGAATGTGTAACAATGTGCACCCTTTAGTGAGTGATTGCGTAAGAATTTAACCTTAAAAGGGTTTGTTTACTCTGTCATCGGACACTTTTTGAACAGACCATACGTACGGTGATTTCATTCGAATATCAGTCGCAAATGCGTTCACACATGTAGGGTTTTGCTCGTCGTACAAGGTCAAATTAAAATAGCTAGCGAAATTCCGCAGACGTGATGGGTATCGATATCAAAACAAGATTTTTAACCAATTCCGTTTTTTTTTTTTTTTGGGTCAATGACTGCAGGTTATAGGCGATGTTACTTAAAGTGTGAGTTATTAAAAACTGCTTTTGTTGAATTGTATTGCGATATGCATCACACACGCACGCATGTATGGAGGGAGGGGGGGGGGTGTGAAGGGGGCTTTCGCAGTTATCGTTCACGCTTGTGAAGTTTACACAAAAAAAAAATACAGATTATTGAGGTGATATTTGAATAGTGTCTATACTCGAGGTTAAAACATAACATCAAAATTAATTTAAAAAAATATCATCGTACATATCGACCCTTCACATCTACGGAGTTTTGCTAGCTTATACAATTTGACCCTGTATTTAGCTGAATTTCTCTACAGCTACCTATTTTGTGACAATAGTATCGACCTACCCACCTAATAGCGGACAGCTGTCACATCGTAAATCAATTAAACGACCTTGAAAGCCTAGAAAAGCAACAAAGTCAGGCTACAAAATAAAGCCATTATGCTTTATTGTGTAGGCTTAGCATTTATTAGGGCCTTTTTTTCGCTTAATTGAAACGTATCCGCACTTTGTTCTTGGATTTTGTTAAATTGGTACGGTCTTTCCCCCTTTTTAATTAACACTTCTTAAAAATTGGTACGATCTTTCCCCCTTTTAAATTACACGTTCATAAATTTATTATTAGAAAAGTTTTGCTGAAGATTAATCAAACGTCACACGGAACAACAAATGATCATTGTAAAGTGAACCAAGTATGAGGTAAAGTAGTATTTATGAAAGTAAGATTAATACTTAGGTTTATGTGTCACAGAGACACGTACCTATAAAAACAAATTAAATCGAAAAAAAAATTGCTGATACTCCGGGAGAAGTGAAAACTTGAACAAAATCGCCTTGGTAGAAGAAATATACTTGTATAGAACATTGGTCCGTAACCATTATCTAAATAAAGGGCACAATCCCGTTTACAAAAAAATACTTCCGAAACCTTTAAAGTAAAAATACTTGCATAAAACATTCATCCGTAACGAAATATAAATAAAGAGCACAATCGCGTTTACAAAACCTTTAAATGTAAAAATACTTGCGTAGAACATTGATCCGTAACGTAACATAATTAAAGAGCACAGTCGCGTTTACAAAAATACACCCATCTCAAAAATGCCCAACGCGCCTAAAGAAGTTTTGACTTAAAAAAAACAGATCAATAATCATGAGCACAGAACAGAAATAGTCAGCAGCTGCACGTCGTTACTGTGACAAGAAGGCTTCCACTCAGCATGATGCTGTGCTTCGGTGGACACACAGCACATCGCTGATTTTCAGTGGTCCCTAAAAACGACGTACGGAAACCAAGTCAGGTTTAAAGATTTGTACAGAATAAACAATTATTACAATAAAATAAAATAAACCAGTACTTAGATACAATGTTACTGTTCATTAATGCACTTATTTAAAACGACGAAAAATCGATTCGGTTCATAATAAAAAATCTGGTTTTTTTTCTGTAACTGCTTGACTTTGCTTTGATAAAACTGTATCAATAAACAAAAAGTCAACTAACTTGTATCCGGAAAGTGCTAACTAAATAAAGTCGATACGATTTAAAATCGGACTGAATACAGACTAAATCATTCGGAAATAGATACTATTAGTAGTGCTTAGGTGCCTACTTATACAGACACTGATATTACAAGGTAAAATGCGCTTATTTTCCTATTCAATAGAAATCTTTGCTTACTTTATGAGCACGTTTTGTAAAACCCAGAATCTCGAACAGGATCGCTGTTCGGAAAGCCATGCTAATAATGCGACTAAGTCATTAAGCGGGTTTAACCTAAAAGTTGGCAACGTCGTAAATAGCTGTCAAATATTTACCTGTTTTCATTAATTTGGCAATATTACTGTACGGAATTAAGAAATGTGACTAACTAGGGAACTAAAATATTGATTATGAAATGCAATAATTAATATCGTCACACCGAGTATTTAGTTTTATATATATATAGAATCACTTATAGGATCACTCGCGTCTGTCTGTCTGTCCGTCTGTCACAGCCAATTTGCTTCGAATTGATAAAATTAATCTAAATTAAATTAATTTAGATTGATTAAATTGAAATTTGCTACACGTATGTATTTCTGTGACTCAAAGACGGACGTGTAACGTAAATAAATGAATTTTGAATATGGGGGTCACTTTTGAGGGCAAATAAGAAAATTAAAAAACAATGTTTTCCAAACTGTATCGTATGACATATCAAATGAAAGGGCTTGTTACGAGGACCTCAATTATTTTTTTTATCATTTTAAAATAAATACATTTAAAGATATTTATGAAAATAGATGATTATTGACCATTCCCTTTCAGAATAAACGCTCTTAAGACGAATGCTCTTTTCCCGAACGCCGTGGGAAGCAAAATATTACCAACAATATTCTGGAAACCCTTTACATAAGTAAATAAGACGATTTCGCGAACGCCGTGGAAAACAAAATAATAACAACCAACCCTTTACACTTGACATCACAATCAGAGATCATTATTTAGGGACCTAATATAAAAAAACAAGCCTAAAATAATATTTATACAGAACAAAACATTACGCTTGAATACATTACGATTCACCGAAGAGATAGGCACTACGCACCTACCTAAAGCCTGTTACAAAAGTATCCAATGGAAGGGTGAAAAACCCTGGTCAGGTAAATTTTTTACGCATACATATGTATTAAGAACACTTTCATATGTATTAAGAAGGTCTCCACTTTATATCTCACCACATTTTCCAACAAATATTGTTTGTTCATCGTTATAAAATGTAATTGAAAGTTCATCGACTAAAATTGTGGTTATAAAGTTAACCTCATTTGTCAAATGAAAAACACCTTTAAGGTGATTTAAAACCACAATTTCGGGTTTGTGTATTCAAATAATTAAATCAGAGACCCAACTTGTAAGTCACACCAAAAATTGGCATCCACAGGTACGTATTCATTTGTCAAGATTTTCATCAGATAGGTATTTTTGGAACCCATATTAGACCTAAATTTTTTACCCCTTTTTAACCAAATATATGAATAAAGACTGGATTGCTGCTGAGAACTTCCTAATGGTAAAAAACCCAACAACACTGCCCGTACTGTGGATTGAACACAGGATCTTATGCTCAGCAGTCGCAGAACTAGAATAATAATATTATGATATCTAATAACTCGTAAAATTATACTTACAATGAGACTAAGGTATCCATGGATACTGTTGTAAGCAAGGACGATATCTCTGAAGTTTCCATCGCAGTACGTGCAGGCTGGTTCACTGGGTCTTGTCAGGTTCAGTCTGGTCCTCAATCCATCCACAAGTTTGACTAGGGCACCAAAGTCCAAGGGGTCATGTGAACTGTTCTTAGTTTGCACCCTCAAAGCGGAGAGGAACTGTGTAAAGTCCACATTCGTCCTATTCTCTCCAGTCATTTCAGTTTCTAGTAACATTTCTTCAAATAGATTAGTCAGTGTCTGTGTTATGTTCGAAGTGTCATATCCACTCATTTTTCTGTGGTCATTCCAATTAAAGTCATTATTCGTTGCCGTTCTTTCATTCGCTCTTCAATTTCCTGTAACAAACATTGAAAAAAATTAATATTTCGATTATTATCGTTTACTGTGTTCAAAGGATATATACCGTTGCGTATTCATGAATAAACATAGCCTATTTCAAAGAAGCGATATACGTCAAACGGTATTAAATGTATATAAACATATAATTTTCTCTTTCCAATTGATAGAATTGCAGCCTTGCTCCTGGTACCTGAGATGATGGTAGCAATAACGTCGTTCATAACACAAGCTATTACCTCGGTAGCGTTACAATATTAACAAGGTAGACTCGGTTGACTATTATAACTCTAAAACAAGGTTAAGGTAGAATTTCTTCATTTCATCGTTATTTTTGTTAATTAAGAACACGGGAAAATGAAAATGCTTAGACATTGTTAAAAAAGAAATGTAAATTGGATGAGAGCCACAAAATGCTTATAAACATGTCAAATTGATGGCGTTTCCATTAGATGGAACAAATTCTATATTACAATAAAATAAATTAACCTACCAGATGTAGGATCTATCTAAAACTGGAATTATAAAAGAACTGTTTTTTTATGGTTCAAAAATAATACTGTGGTTAATTCAAATAGAATAGGGTAGCTAGTTCCAGGGAACAAAAAATGGCGGCTAAGAAAACTAGAGCCGGATAAAATGATATTGTTACGTTAGCCATAAAACTGAGTGGTTCTGTAGATAAAATAGACGCATGGTAATAAATTCTGCCAAAAACATTTGGCGTAGACCACGATAATGGGAAACACGATCTACGTGAATTAAGTTTTAAGCTCCATTGCTTTTCCTTTGTGATGTGATAAAACATGGTCCACAAAAACACGTAATACGAATTGTGCAATATTTGTCGTGACAAAACTGATGACTGTTATCTTTGCTCACGTAAACACTTCAGTAAACTTAATTAATTGATTCAGGCATGACTTTGCGGAAATCCATAACAAAATACAATAGACGTGGATATATTTAGTAACTTCTCCGCTTAGCTATTTCTAAAGAGCCATAAAAAACCCTGAATGAAATCGACACGTGTTTCACCTCTCAACGAAGCATCCTCAGGATGACGATTGACTTGTCACGAACTCGAACACGGCGTGTTACCACACCGACCGCTGAACGCAGACAATCGATATCAATCGTCATCCTGAGGATGCCTCGTTGTGAGTGAAACATTTGTCGATTTCTTTCAGGGTTTTTTATGGCTCTTTAGAAATAGTTAAGCGGAAAAGTTACTAAATATATCCACGTCTATTGTATTTCAGTAAACTTGTTCATCTCATTGAGATATTGAATAAGAGTAGCAAGATTATGATTGCCTCAGTAGTGATGGTGAAAATACATAAAAAAATGCATTTTTGCCCTATCCTATCTGCTTTAAGAATGAATGTTTCATTGTCTTAACTGTTTTTAAACCATACTTCCGCAGTTACTATATATTTATCTACAAGATATATAGCTATGTGTATCCTGACCATCATGCACAGCAACTTGCACATTCCAGGATTTATACGAACTTCATTATAGAGCTGTTCAGTACAGAAAAACCGGCCAAGTGCGTGTGATGCACCCAATGAAGAGTTCCGTAGTTTAAATGAATTTATCCCAAGAACAAACAAATATTGTAGTTAAAAAAATCTCCCATACATTCCAACTGCAAATGTAAGTTTGTCCGCACAATATTGAGAGATTTGCTATGTTATTTTAAAAACATAAACTTCTTATAGGTTTTCCTGTAATCTAAAAGTATAGTAGACTCTGTGTTTTCGGAGATATGATCAATTTTTATATATTTTGTTAAATAACTACAAAACTGTTTACTGTAAAATTATTTATAATAATTGAGTTTCTCATAACAAGCCCTTTTATTTGACAAGTCACTATACCTATGCAAAACGTTTTTTTTTTTTTAAGTTGCCCCCAAATAGATCATCATATTCAAAATAAACTAAATTGATCCAGTTTATTTTGAGCAAATTGGCCTTGACAGACGTACAGATAGCAAGCCAGCCAGACAGACACACAAGTGATCCTAAAAGGGCTCCGTTTTTTCATTCAGACGTACGGAATCCTAAAAAGAGTCAAATCAACACATAGAAGAAAAATAATCTACAAGTTTTTACTAGCCACCTGTAGCTATCGCTTGGGTCATAAATATCTCGTTGGCTCGCGATAAAAGTTTTCTAAATCCAGTTCATAGTTTCGCTAAAATATCCACTTATCTAGTGTATGCATAGTTTTAGCTCAACCACCTAAAAAAAGCACTTCCTGGAGATACTTATAGAGATTTTTTTATTTTAGCGTTTTCTTGGAAGTCAAAGCCGATCGATTTTTCCATAACCAAGCAAAATTTTAAATGCTTCTGTTCCCTCTGATCCTTTAGAATCCTGCACAAGTCCCTTAACCAATTCGCACCGTTAGTGATAATATAAGGGCACAACTAAATATTGAGGTTTTGAGATTTTGTGTTAGATGGGCTCAATATCAACTGTTCTGCAACGGAGAGGGTGGTGTAAAAGGGACACAATTACAGTATTCGCTTTAATATTGTCTTTTTTCTCTTTCTGTGAAAGCATATTGAACCCATCTAACACAAAAACTCAAAACCTCAATATTTTGAGTTGTGCCCTTAATTACTAAGGGTGCGAATTTATAATCTGGCAGATTTAAAATAAGTACTTGTTCGACCGATGTGAGTGGAAACGCCGGGACATAATAGTGACCTTATTGGTGATGTTCTTCAAAAAGGTCAGGTGCGTAGTCAATGATATTATAAGTAAAAAAAGAGGTAGATACACGCTTCGCAAGAGGCACGTCATAATTTGGCTAATTAGCCACATTTTCTTCGTCTTGTCTCTTTTTCGCTCCCGATAATTACGACATGCTGTCCTACTTACACGTGTCATCTAATAGCGTGACATTGTGCCGTTTTTGAAGAACGAATGTACGGTAGGTAACCTATCTACGTCTTTTTACTTAAAATATCATTGTGCGTAGTACTCGCAACCGGCTGTGTGTATAATTAGATGTATGAACATAAACGAAGCAAAAGGAGTATGTTAGGATCGTAGCAGCGTTCTGTAGTTTCTACCCTCCCCCATGGGAAGAAAGCGTGAGTTTATGCATGTGTCTGTGTTGTTTTACAGATTTGACTAATCTATATAAATCTTCTCTTGCTTTTATATTAGCATAATCAGCCTACAATGAGTACCCACTGCTGAGACACAGGCCTTCTCTCTTCGAGAAGAAGTGGGTCGTAATCTACCACGCGGGCCCAGTGCGGGTTGGTAGATGTCACATGTTCTCAAATTTTAGGTTCTAGGACATGCCAATTTCCTCACGATGTTTTCTTTCACCGTGTTGAGAGCAGTACTCATGAAATTATTTACACAAAGTAGGTAAAGTGCCAGCCTGCATTCGAACCCACGACCTTACAATTCGTAAGTCGGGGCCATTACCACTGGGCCACCACTCTGCCGTCATAAGGAGAAAAGACGTATCTGACATTTTTTTCGAAATAGAGTTATATACATATTCGGAATCAGCAAAAAAAGACGATTCCGAATATGTATATAATTCTATTTCGAAAAAAAATGTCAGATACGTCTTTTCTCCTTATGACGGCAGCACTACTATCTTATTTAAGTTCGCTTCGCTTTTATATTAGTTATTTCATTTCCACAAGTCCCTTTTCAATCATTTGTAGGCAAAACAGTGTTGTAGGTACGTTTCTCGTTCGTCTGTTTTCGTGTAGATACTCTGGATCGATTAAAGTCGTAAACAATAATACGGTTTGGTCTCTGTATTTACCATAGGGTACTTTAGTACGGCTGCGTACACAACCAACTCAATTTAACCGTTGTTTTGTCTACAAATACCAGTTTCTGAACTAAACAGTCGTCTGTTTCAGTCTCACTAATAACTGTATTTGCTACAATATCGAATTACTTTTCGCTAACACTCCCTGTGTTTAATGCTGGACGTTAGTCTTCTAAGTCTTTGTTGTTCTTCTTAAGAGTATTCTATCTATCTTCTGAGGTTCTCAGAAAACTCTATTGATTGACTAACTAAAACCAATTTCAATGCGAGGCTTGTCATGAATAAAACAAAAGTAAAGCAATAGCGTGTTCTGTTTACCATCCTAGGTAATATCATATCTGCTACTTTGGTTATTTCTCTACAGTAAATTTGGGGGATCCACTTCTATTAAAGAAAGGTTTTTGTGATTATGCCCTACAGTATAAGCATAATTAGCATACAATGTTCGCAGTGCTGGGACACATGCCACCTCTTTTCGAGAGGGACCGGGTCGTAATCCACCACGTGGGCCCAGTGCGGGTTGGCAGATGTTACATTTCTTAAAATATTTTGTTCTAGAAAATCCCAGTTTCTTCACGATGTTTTCCTTCACCGTTTTGAGAGCAGTGGTGATAAAATTATTTATACAAAGTAAAGCGCATGCCTAGGTTCGAACTCACGACCTACAACTAGTAAGTCGGGGCCATTGCCACTGGGCCACCACTGCTTCTAGCACCTAGCTCTACTAGCCTCATCTTAATTGTATCACAAAGACCAAATCCTTCTTTGCCCAATTTACTTTAATCCGCATAAATATTCTTTTTATATTTCTTGGAATCTGAAGGGACACTTTAATCGGCTGCCTATTATTGCAAACCACTTCACAATGGTCCGTAAATTGGTGTCCAACGTGAGAGCAAGTCAAGTCGTCCCTGACCGCAGTATAATTGTATAATACATAGGTATACATTCGATTTCCTCACTATTTTCCTTAGCAACTGGAGAACTTGTGAGTAATTGTTAGGTTAGTCTGTTACTCAGTGCTTCTCTTCAAATAGGTGTTTCTCTAAAAAGGGGTATACTTGTACGAACCTACACTTTCATTTCAAAAATTCTAAGACCCCTTCGGGAAATAAGTAATGTTTAAATGAAAACATTAGTACAGAAGGAACTATTTGAAGGTAATTAACAAGGGCCTTAATTAAAATGGCAAGTTCATTAAACTCAAAACCTACATGATAATCATTACTTACAATATTCATACGTGGGGATCTTAAGGTGACACTAGTCGCGGGCTCGAACTCACTAGTGGGCATGGCCGAAAAGCACGCTGTGTCACCTGGCATCGTGTCCGACAGAGATAGTATCAGTGATGAGCAGTTAGACACTGGTCTACGTGCACAACGTCTAGTTTGCACGCACACAAACACCGTTCCGAACTATTTTAGTAAAACGAATGCGTAAAAAATTACGAAAAGTCCTTTTGAAAATAGGGTTTTATGAAAAAACCACTGCATAAATCAATTACAAATAAAGTTTATTGAACTCTTCAACAATTGAGCTTTGTCGGTGCCGACTTTGTTTTGGAGATTTTACACTTCTTTTATTGCTTATTTACCCCCAAAGTTGCGTTAAAATTAGCAAGAAAAAGGAATCTTTGTGGGCTCCTAACTTTTTAATGGCTCATTATTTTACTATTCTGTTTCCGCACAGACAAAATTAATAATGAAACAAAACGATATCATGTTTAACTTTGGATGTACCATGTCAAACAGTGGAGTAAAACCCCCCTGAAATTTGTATGGAAAAAATATCAACTAGTGCCACCTTAATCACAAAACGCTATTACATTATGACTGGACTAATGGTCCAAAGATTATAATGGCAGACGCTCCCTTAAACGTGGGAGGCCAGCAACTTCCCACAATAAACGAATAATGCTAGATAGTGTTGTAGTCTAGTGATGTGTCGTACAAGTGAAACCCAGAGTAGATATCATATCGCATACAATATGTTAAAGTGTCTCGACTAAATATAAAATACGAGGAGTGACGTTCCTCCCTTATCCCAGCCCGTCCCATCCTTGATGTCCTCCCTCCGGTGACGCCCTAAGCCGAGGCTCGTACCCCACAGGGGGTGCCCTTAGCGAACGTTTACCTAGCTTTTTAGCTTAGTTTGTATGCCTCTGGCTGGCGGAGGCTTTGAGTTTAGCAGCTTAAGGCAACAGGATTGACCGGTTAAATAGTCATGACTTCAGAGGTCACCTATGAGATGCCCTAGACAAAAAAAAGTCCTCCCTTGTCAATAGTGGTACTCTCGTTCCTCGCTATCCGTTTTCAATAGTGGTAGTTTCAATTTTTACACGTCAAAGTTGGTCAATATTTTAAAACTAAATGGCGCATTAATTACGAAACGTATTGATATTGTTAAAATAAACAAATTTATTTGACAAACTTTATCTTATTGTATGACGTATCATACGATACGGTATCTATAATATAATGAAACGTATACTTACGTATGAAACTGCTAAAATCAAACTCTCTCTGCCTTAATGATGAAGTACACGCATCGTTTATCAAAAGCATGCAGCTGCACGCATGGCGGCACTTCAAAACTATCGATTGAGTTACGAGTAGGTAGTTCAGTTTTAGTGCAACATCAACATTATCATACACTTTCAATAATATGAACTCCAAAGGCATGATTAATTGAATTTTCCGGATAGTTAGTTTTGGTCCCAATTGGGCGCCATTAGGTGAAAATTAAATCAAATTGTTTATTCTATAAATACGATATCGGAATCACTTTTAAACGCCATATAAAAAAATAAGCTAGATCGATCGACATTTCCTATCTGGCTACTTCAGAGAAGAAATGGCAAAACGAACTCAGGGGTCAAAATCTCTCAAAGTCCAGACATAATCTCGGGCAATTCAAGAGGTTATAAACGCCAAATTTAATTTTACGTACTTACTCACTCCTTCGAAAGATAGAAGACATTTTCTTCCCAATGCAAGATTTTTAAAGGTTTTGCGGTCACAGGAAATAAAATTCCATTGTCCAACTGGATGAAGTTGACATAAGTAGTTAGATACTTTGTTTGAGGAAAGGGTTAAGTATATCACTTAAGTAGGCTTTCATAAAGTAATTAAAAAAATAATCACCTAGTAACATAATATTTGTTAACATTAATCTATGCTGCCGGGTTATATTAGAGACTACCTTTCGCCAACGACTTCGCCTACGTAATATCTTCATAAATTAAAGCCATTACTCAATGATAATATAGCATTCTACTGGGGAAACAATTTTTAAAATCGGTCCAGTAATATTGAGTTTCATCATTACAAGCAAAAAAAAAAACAAACATACAAAAAATCAAATCTCTTTATAATATTTATTAATAATTTATATTAAATTTTTTATAAAAAAAAAACTATTTAAAAAACCGACTAATTTGTTTAATGGTTTATTAGTTTAGATTAGATTTGTATAGATATATATCTAGGATGCCTATCCTAGATTTTGGCCTTAAACAACTGATTAGGTATCTGGGTACCTACCTAGATACCTAATCAACATTTAGGCCATTTTTATATTACATTTTTATAAGGGTAAAAAATAATATTTTAGGTATTCAAAAATTAAATTTACATGCTCCAGCACACTAGCCTACGTCCTTGGTTTGGTGGTCACAAGAGCTGAGAATAGTCGTAGCCGTCAGTCATCCGTAATTAAATTTCTCAGAAATTAAAGGTTATTTAAAGGTGTTATAGGAAAATGAAAGCGACCGTAGTTCAATACACAATAAGGTCTACAGTTATTCCACAGAACCAGCAATTACCATCAAATGTCAAATTAATTGATTTCGAAAATCTAAAACGCCCTGTACACGTTGGGCGAGCCCGTCACTGGGCCAATATACCTATACTGGGCTTTTTTGCGTGATTTGCCATTTGATTTGCGTTGGCCGAGAGCGCTCCGTTAACGCAAATTAAAAGGCAAATGTTTTTAAATATAGTCGAATATTTTACAGATTTTTTTTTTCACAATCAGCGTCAGATTGCTCCTGCTGCTTTAAAATAATGCATTTTATTTTTGATATTAGGTATAACTTCACATAGGATTCGGTTTCAATGACACAAACTGATTTGTCATAAAAAAAAAAAAAACGTAAATCGGCAGCAATAATTGAGAAATCGGTATACATGACAAGAAAAATCGTCGCATGCAAAACCTCCTCTTTTGAAATCGGTCTAATACTTAAAGATTCTTCTAGACTTGATCTTTACACGACATGTATCATTCATATTCATATCTTTATTTGCATTCCATAATGTAGGTATAAAGGTGTTACAATGGCTTAAAGCTAAGGTACAATAACAATGACCCTGTAGAGCACAGCAAAAACAATAAAATTAATTCTTAAAATAAAATTAAAAAACCAAATTAATACAAATACATAACTAATTAAATTAAAATGAGTATATAGTATAATTATATTTATAAAACAACGATATGCAAACCATATCCGTACCACGCTTTAATTCCACTTCATATTCATGAACCTTTGCCCAAAGCCGTGGGTGAAATTTTTACGCAATAAACACATACTATACTTAGGTACTAGTTATTGCTTTTTTTTGGGTTGGAAATTATCAAATAACTTCTCCCGCTCTGGGCGGAGCGGGAGGGCGTGTCAGACTCTTACTGACTAAAACCCACCCGTGTTGTTTCTAGTTATTGCCTGTGGCCCTGTCCGCATGGAAATAGCTATTCGTCCTTGCTATGCATATTCGATGTTCCTATTTACTTTACTAGCGCGCCACGATGAGGGTTACCATTTCGAAATTTGAAAAGTCCTGACATAAAGCCGGATATTTGCAAAAAAATCGGATATTCTACTTTTTAATGATTCTTTATTCAGAAATAATTTTACTTGAAAGGAGACGGAAACGATTACATACACTCTTGGGCCTAATTGTAACGAGATGAAAATGGTGTGAATTAGTAGATTCATGCATATATTAGTGTATTGCAGTAACTAGTTGCTATCCCAAAATTCACACTTTGTTTCAACAATATCCAATCCACAAAGCGGCGGTAAAATCTAAAATAACAATTCCAAGTTAATCGTGTGAGCGATCTTCGGTGTCCAGTGTGAAAGCAAGGGTCGTACAAGGTAGGCAGGGTCAGAATCCGTAAAAATCAAAGCAGGAGTCGTTGAAAATAAAATAAAAAATATAACGCATCAGAAAACACGAAACAGCACCAGCAGGCAACTGTCTAGTAGGGGTGGGCGTTGCGACGACGAACCGTTTACAAAGACCGTTTTGTGTTTTGCGACGATGAAACTGTCAAAAATAATGTTCCGCGTTCGTATACAAAACAGTCCTTACAATAAAAAGTGAACTCTTTGTCAATGAAATACAGTCAATAATGTGTTACCAGTTGTCAATGCTGTCGTTCGTGATGCGAAAAAACCATTTCATACATTTCAAAGCGTAGATAGTTGTAAGAAACTGCGTTCGACGAAAACGCAATTCTATTCCGTTGGATAAGTTTCGTCCTTAAACCGTTTTCTGCAACCGTTTTCGTCGGCGGGAAAACGATTTCGTCCGTCAAAAATTTGACAACGACCCACCACTACTGTCTAGTATCAATGTCAGTCAGCTTATGCCAGTGCAGAACATGCACTGCCAGTGACATAGACTAAAAAAAATAAGACTGCTTTTAATCGATATGAAATCGATAGTTATTATTTGGGTATTTCAGTTATTAATCGATGTTAAACATTGCACTATATTGTATATAAGGATATATAGTACATATTACTTTGAGTTAATTACCTATTTTAGAGCTACCTAGTGCGAAGGTTTTCTTTTTGTAATTGTGTAATCGCTAATCTCACGAAAACTATCTTTATCATATTTCTCCGTTTCCAGATTGAAAATTGAGCTGATTTTTGTTATTCAAGGATAAAAAATGTGATTTTTTTTTAGATCATATCTCAACTTATTACATTTGGGCCCACCGTTTTCCATCTCCTTTTCATAACATAATATCACGCCTGTATTTCCCAAAGGATTAGGTAGAGGTGTACCTTTAGTATACCTACATTTCGCCAGTTATGTTTAAATCTTAAGTAATAGGGGGCAAGCCTATTGCCATCAACCGGGCACAAATCCAGACTCCGCACTAATGAGAAATTCCAGATGGAAAAACACAATAACACTTTGCCTAATCCAGGAATCAAAATTAATATTTTTTTTATTTATTCTCCTTTATTCTAAAAATTATAACACCCGACATGTCCGCACAAATTCGGGCAGATGGTAACCCTGGTAGCTACGACTCAACGAGATAGATCGCGTTCTTTGCATGCGTTGAATTGAAACATGTTTCTTCTTTGATTTATCGTTTCTGCTATTCTTTTGGTTTCATCAAGATGATAATGGGAAAAATTTACTGCAACACGTCGATGTTTTTTTTAACTTCAATCAAGTGAACGCAACTTACTGCGATTTAGACTTAAATATTTAAAAGTTAGCTTTTGAAGCAGTTCACAGAATTTCTTGAAACGCTTATGAAGAGTTAATTTCATAAAACTGGCCTCGTCATTAGAAAATTTACAAAGAATTTTGATATTATAAATACCTAGTCTTACTCGTAAATATTAGAAATATTTCAATAAGATACTGTGTATGTAAGCAATTCCTTTGTTCTACAGAATTCGATATTCTCAATAATCATCTCAGCATTATTATGGCTATACAAGTATTTCAGAGACTCAGCAAAAATGTTTTGTTAAGTGCCTCGGTTTGACCATTAAATAGCGACCATTGGCAAGTTTATTGCCTATTAACTAGAACATCTGTTCACATCGATTCTCCGTTAGTCGTCACTCCCACGCACCAGACGAAAATTCTTGTATAATTTCTATCCATCGACATTTTCATTCACACTGCAATTATTTGATTCAGATATTGAGAAATCTAGACGCCTGGAATTTTTCTATTTCTATATTATTCACTTTGATCAAGGAGTAATCGTCTAGGTACTATATTTTTATTCTATAACTCAGTGATGAATACTTTTCTGCGAGAATTTTATTTATTTATCGAGGGCTAAAAAAGGATTGTGCCAAAGAGTGATTTACACAATTTCTACCAAACAGTGGTGGCATAATGGCAACGGCCCCGACTTACGAGTTGTAGGTCGTGGGTTTGAATCCAGACAGGCGCTTTACTTTGTGTAACTAATTTCATCACCTCTTTCAAAACGGTAAAGTAAACATCGTCAAGAAATCGGCATATCCTAGATCGATTCGAAAGCATGTGACATCTATCAACCCGCACTGAGCCCGCGTGGTAGATTACAGCCCACTCCCTTTCGAAGAGCGGAGGTCTGTTTCCCAGCAGTGGTAAGATTAAAGGCTGATTAAGTTGTTATTTATGTATCAAATAGTGTTTGAAGTTCTGGCTTTGACAACGCCAACCAAACTTGATACACGATTTTGGAACTAATAATGTTCATTTAGTTTTCGTTTGATACTCGTAATAATAAATGGATTTCATTTTTTTTTTTTGTGTCCCGAGAAGCAATACCCGTAATAAATAACATTGAAATTTCAGCATTTTAAACTTAGTCTCAATCATACATACATACTTAAAAATAAATAAAACTGAAGTGTCTGTTTGTAGTGTCAAAATTGCAACTTTTTACTAAATAAATACATAAATGAACGTATATATTATATACGGAGTTTATAACAAAAAAAAAAAACAATTTAAATTATTGTGTCCGTCTGACTGTATGTTTGTTTCGGCTAAACTCCGAAACGGCACGACCTATTATGGAGTAACTTTTATTTTAGAAAAATAATTAGGGTTCACGTAGGCGTAGCCGCAGGCAGCAGCTAAGCTGTCATAAAATACCTCAAAATGAAAATTTGACAAGTTTTTGACATTGATTATCGATGACGTGAGATTATGACTAGATTTTAAACGTTTTTAAATTAGAGAATGTACCTGTTGTGACACCCTTTATACACGACAATATTATCAACATCAAAGGTTGTTGCACCACAAATGTGTAGGTGGGTGGGTACCGTGGTCTGAGTCTAGTCTGAATAGATAAAAATACGCAGACAAAGCAATGTCCAGGTAAAAACACTTTGTTTACGACCGAGAAAAATACTGTTATTGTACTAAAATCTGAATTGTATGAGTGAGTAGTGATACTGTCGTGAAAATGTGGGTGTCCCCTTTGTTTGTCTTTGTTTTTTTTTTTAATACAAAGTACGTGTTGTTCCCATTGAGATATTGACATTGTTACCCGGGATATATATAATGGTGTTTTCTTGCGTGGTATTGTTATTAACACTTACTTACCTAAATATAACGTTTTTGTTGACATATGTAACTGTTTTATGAGTAATTTATAGGCACGAAATCGAGAAGCTCGTTTTCTTAATATTTGTACACACGGCAACATATCAAGCAATACATTTCCAGTTTATGCTGATTTCGCATTATAAAAGATTTCCGTCCAATGCGAGGTCAGCTTATACTGGAAATGTATAGCTTGATGTGTAGCCGTGTGTACCATTGTATCTAATTCTAAACTATCATTTATATCGATACCTACAGTTAACGGCCCAGTTATTAGTAAAATATACATGCACTAAACGGTTACTTAGCTGTAAGACCAGTTAAAAGACACGAATAGGTTTCTATTTGCGCATCCAGTATGGTAGCGACTAACCGTTGCAAATTTGCAAAATTAGGGAATATCATGCTACCATGGGAGCAGTGATAGCCTGGTGTGACCGTCAGACTGCCAAGGCATAGGTCTCGAGTTCGAACCCAAGCCACACACCCCTTCTTTTTTTTTGGGTGGGAAATTATCAAATAACTTCTCCCGCTCTGGGCAGAGCGGGAGGGCGTATCAGACTCTTACTGACTAAAACCCACCCGTGTTCCTTCGGTTGCCGTGTTGCCGGGGGCCATGATCTCCCTTTCGGTTTTCTTCGCACCCCCGTGCATTCATATGCGTATTGTATAATTATCAGTTGCTTTAAAAACGGTGAAGGAAAACATCGTGAGAAAACCGGTATGCCTGAGAGATATTTCTTGACGGCATGTGAAGCCAAATCAGAGGCCCATGGGCGGCTTTAAAACTGACACCAGATTAATCACTAACTACATGAAAAGAAAAAGAAGATACTATCATAATACATTTTGTGGAGAGATTTTTATATCTCAATCGTAAGGTCTTTTCACACTGCTCCGCGCCATGGTTTTGAACGCGTTTTCGCGCCCATCTAGCTCCTTTTCCTGCACCCGGTATGGCTGTACTGTTATGAATCAAAATAACCCATTCCTGGATGAACACAATAATATGGGAAACTTTTATCCGGATATACATCACGTATCAGAAAATTTTGGTCATATTTTAATTTCAGACCACGAAACTGAACTAGTTTCTAGATGCGACGATCGTTTTATCGTGGAAAAAATTATCAACTGTCCCATACAAAACTTTAATACCCACTCGATCCAAATGTCGTATGACTGATAATTTTTTAGCCATACGATGTAGATGCAGAAGGTTGTTCAGTGACAACCACACGTTTCTGATTGTAATAAAAGAGTTCCCCAAGGATACAAGTGAAGCCGCGAGAAACGACTAATTTTTAAGAAATAAAAAACTAAAACCCTACTACTGAAAAATCACGCTCTATAAAAAGTATGAAACAAGAAAATATTTCAGAACAGAAATCAAAACATAGGTACAAAAATATTCAAGGTAAAGCCGTTGTCGCAAGTCGCAGGAGCGTGAGTTTTCACTAGTCGGGTTTTAGTTTTTGAACTTACTTTTTATTTAAATTATTTTGGGGTTAATATTTCGTGATAAAGTATTTGCAGAGCAGCTTGTATACTAGGTATTTATTTTACAGCCCCGCCGTACGTAGCACAGTCTCACTTTTGCTTGTTTTTAACAATTTAAAGATATTTATTTACTTAGACAATATGATATAGATTATACATTTTTGTAATGTGCTCGTCAAGCCCTTTCATTTGGTACCTAACATTACATTATTTTTTTTAGTTCATGACTTTATGTCCTGTAGAGGGCGCCATATTGAATTTAAATGTGACGTCACTAGCCTATAAACAGTGGACGATCAAGTCGCTTCCAATAATACCTCATTTGTCAAATTATAATCGATAGTTTAGAAGTTATGAGGTAACAGATGAACATACATACATACAGGTCAAAATCATAACCCTCCCTTTTGCTTCGCCATAGTCGGGTAAAAACAAAGCTGGTTTGTTCCAACAATTTATCAACTAGGTAGGCCAGTTTGCAGTAAATGGTAGAATAGCCTGACAAAATAATACCTTTAAGTTATACAAGAAAATTGAATTGAAACCCAACCTTGTGAGAAGTGTTTATTGTTTACGAAGTTTCTGTTGTAGGAACTATTGCATTCTTTTGAATACCTTAGAACCTGTATTTTATGGATGAAAATGTTGTAACGGAGTTTTCTTTTGTGGAAAATCCTTAAGTTTTTAAGCTGCAGTGTTATTATTAGCGTACCTATATAGCGTGTAACAAAACCTTGTCCGATCCGTGAGGGTGTTGTTAAGAATCATACTAAGAGTCTATTAATGTGGTTACTTTCTGGAAAAAAAGAAAAAAAACGGTGCCTTTTTTTTCAATGGGGAATTATACCGGATTGTTGCATGTGGCGCGGGCAGCCGTCGTTTAGCGGGTGTCTACAAGCCATAACTCATGACCTTTGTAGAAAATTTGCTAATTTATAATAAAATTGGGGTAATTTTGGTAATACGAACGTGAATTTTAAATAGCAATAACTTTTATATTTTCACCCCAAAAAAAAAATTGTTACTTCTTAGTAATGTTATTACGGTAGGTCTGCTCCCTTTTCCGGATCAGACAGGGTTTTTGTTACATGCTGTGTAAGTATTGTATAATTCACACTCTCGGAGCAAAAAGATCAAGTAAAGTTAGGTAGATAAATTTCTCTATGCACTGTGTGCATGAGACATTCTTTTTTCGACTACGCGTAGGTACCTACGTACTGCCATTATTATTCGATATAATATATTATATTATGAGACAAAGGGAATATTCTAAAATTGCTTTACCTTTTATTTCGCAAGTGTACACGTTAGTTAATTGACAAGCTGTGTGCCCGATGGTATTGTCCAATTGCAAAATAGACGAACTTCCCTATAAACTTTCATGCCCAATTTAACCCCATCAGTGGGTGAATTTTTAGAATCCTTCCATAGTGTTCACTTTCATTATTTATAGAACTCTTGTGCAAAATTTCATTTTTCTGGTCCCAGCGGTTTAGGCTGTGCGTTAGCTATCACTTCTGGCAGTGAATGAATTTAAGATCACTATACCTTTGTCAGGACCTTACGTATACACACACTCGTAACGATATATCTTAGCGATTAATCTGTGCGATTTGCCCAGATTTATCGATCTAGTGTATGACACATCGTTGCTGATTATCATTCATCGGCAGCAGTTATAATTTGTATTAGATAAATCGTTGTCGATTGTGTTTGCATAGTTTTATTGTCGCATGTGGATGGCGAATTGGCGGCCGCTCAGTTCAGCAGTTCGTCACGGAGCTCGTTTGTGTGCGCTTGCGCGGATTGCACTCTTTGCAACATGTTGGAAGAAGAAAGAGGTAGACACCGCGAATAAATAGAAGAGTTTATAGAAAGCTACAAAAGCGAAACTTGCTTTTGGAAGAAATAATCAAAGGAGTACTATGATCGCAAAAAAAAAATGCCGCCTGCAACAGGCTAGTCGAAAAATACAATGCCATCGATCCAAAAGCTAACAGGGAGATAGTGGTTAAGAAGGTTAATAATCTTAGAACTGCATATAAAAAAAACCTTATATATATTTTCTTTAATCGTGTAAATCTGGAGCAGGAACTGCCGAATTTTATACTTCTCGCTTATGGTACTTCGAGTTACTAAATTTTTTGCAGGCCCAATAACGCAAGTGCGTCATTATCGTCTATCGTGGATGACACGATTCTTGTGTGAGCTTCTGCGGAGAACTGACGATCGACGCCAATAACGCCGCCACCGTTATTGGCGTCGATCGTCAGTTCTGGAGACACTATAGAGGCGTTCGATTTAACTGCATGGTCTAAAATCGCTACGATATATCGTTACGTGTGTAGCAGGCAGTAACTTTTTCTAAGCATGATAGTCGGAATTTTAAATTACGAACTGGTACGCAGACGCACCCAAGCGTAGGAATGTAGTTTTGAAACAGATGAAAAACGCAAACTAAACATTAAGCTTTAATTAAAAATAATGTTTTACAATCTGTTAGGACTTTTTATTTATGATAAGTTGTCACGGCATATTTTGTATAGTTACGTAATTATAAAGAGATACATATTATATGAGTTACTGCCCTAGCAGCTATTTATCTTTTTGAATTATTCATAGATTTGTCAAGGGTCTCCGTAAATTTTCTACTTAGAAATTAGTTTTTGAGACTGTTAACTAATAATAGAGATCATGGAGTCAATTTAATATAACTATTTTTACATTGATAACCACAAGGTTTGTAAGACTGTTAAGTCGAACACTGTTACTCTTTAGAACTTTTAAACTTAACACAGTTTAAAAAATACAATAGACGTGGATATATTTAGTAACCTGTTTAGCTATTTCTAAAGAGCCATAAAAACCCTGAAAGAAATCGACATGTGTCACCTCTCAACGAGGTATCCTCAGGATGTCGATTGACTTGTCGCGAAATCGAACACGGCGTGTTGTCGCGCGCAAACCAAGCTTTATTTTTTTTATTTCGCTTTATTTTTTTTTCATTTTTCTGAGAAGAAAAAATCTTAATAACTGTTAAATATTTTTTTTTGTCATAAATGGTTTTACGCAATCCAAAAATTTGTACTGTAAGGGATTTTTTTTAACGGTATAAAACTTTTAATGATACCAATCGATAGAGCGCGAATTTTGAATCCAATGATATATACAAACTCATTTTCCTTACGTTAATTATTGTCCCTTACGTTAATTGATACTCCTGGTGTCGAATTTCCTAATGGAAATACACTAAACGAAAATGAGCGATCCTTACAGTAGTCGCATATGAAAACGTCATTGTCATCATCGTCATCGTCATCGTCATCGTTATCGTCATCGTTATCGTCATCGTCATCATTATCATCATCATCATCACCATCAACCATCAGGGTTAGTACCATCTGACAGCCAACTCTAGCACCGAGCGCGCTTATTGGTCAAATCAAATAGCGCGCGCTTCCCCGAGTTCCCGTTACACTCTTCCGTCTCTTTTACACATCAATTAACATAAAGTACATATGTAATAAACTACGTATTTCCTCATTTAAAGCACATTTTTCGACTTAAGTTGGAACATCTCTTTATCGCTTCAAAAGCAAGGTCACCTCTTCACGTTTCGTAATTCCCAAATGAAATTCCGATGTCACGCATACAAAACACAAAAAAGGTTTCAAACTCCATAGCATTACTAACCCCTAAAAATAAGCCAGCATTAAGATATTGGGTGTAAAATCTTCAGTAAAAAAAAAAACGGTCTTTAGCTATCGTTTACAGACCGTCAAGCACCGTTAAGTAGTTACCCATTTCTAAATATTCGATCTTGTTTACTTAGCAACATTTATTCTACGACGAAACAAGATCCCTCTTTTTTTCTGAATCGTTACCTATGGACCACTAGGACGAACGCGCGTCGTAAACGTTATGTAACTTCAAACGTTTTCAAGCCAGCATTAAGATATTGGGTGTAAAATCTTCAGTAAAAAAAAAACGGTCTTTAGCTATCGTTTACAGACCGTCAAGCACCGTTAAGTAGTTACCCATTTCTAAATATTCGATCTTGTTTACTTAGCAACATTTATTCTACGACGAAACAAGATCCCTCTTTTTTTCTGAATCGTTACATATGGACCACTAGGACGAACGCGCGACGTAAACGTTATGTAACTTCAAACGTTTTCAAAATTGATAATACGTGTTTGGAACATAATATTTACTTAGTTTTAAGCAGGGACCGAAAACCTTTATAAATTACGGTACAGGGTATCGAAGAATTTTGGTTAAATCTACGACTAAGGTTACCGCTATCTGGGTAACGAAGAAGAAAAAACATGCTACCTCTATTTAGGTTACCGTTCCTTTGAATAATGCCGACGGCACGTATAAGATAGAGGTAATTTTTATTTCGGTAACTGGTATTAATACTGGTTGTATTCAATTTAAGGTAACCTTTTACAATAACTGTAAAAATAAAAATGTTGTAACCGAAAAAATACTCGTATCGGTCATACCGGTTTTGGTCCCTGGTTTTAAAGCTTTATTAATATCTATGGGCGATAATAATTGTATATGTCGCAAAAAAATACCAAAACTTTGTAGTTTCGATTAAAAGTTCGTGCGAATTTACGTCTCGTTAACATGGCGTCCTGACCACGTGATTTTCTGAGCAATTCTGTAAGACCACTAAAAACTCATATTATCGATCTAAAACTTTTTCAATAGGGTTAGGTACCGCATACTTCAACTGGTTATGGTTACCAATTAATCTGTCCAGCCTTTTCTCAGCTTCCAGTCTAACTGGATGAAGCTTAATACCAGTATTTTACATGGAGTGACTGCCTATCTGACCTCCACAACCCAGTTATTTAGTAACATGGTACCCCTTGGTAAGACTGATTGTCAGACTTCTGGGCTTCTGACTATCCGTAACGACCGGGCCAAGAGACCAACGGCTTAACGTGCTTCCTGAGGCACGGACGGTTCTCGATATGTAATGAACGGTCACCCATCCATGAATTGACCGCAGCAAGCGTAGCTTAACCTTCGATCAACCCGGCTGCGGCTGTTATCATTTAGCCACGAGAACCTGCTGCTTATGGTGACCATTAATATGTAATACATTTCAACCTGATAGTCAGGCAATTCCGAAATATATTATATATCTACCTACTTAAGTAAATAAAACCGTATACTATCGTACAGCTTAGCAAAAAAGAGTCTGAACAAAATGAGGGCGCCACTATCGCACTTAGGTGACTTCGAATGGGAAATGAGTAAAAGAATTCAGACAAATTCATAAAAACTCTGCATGTGGGTGACTCAAAACCTACTAGCACTTATCATCATAGGTGTGCATTACTTTAGAAAAATTATTTAGTTCCAAATGTCACCACGTCAGACTCTTTTATGTCGACCTGTATGTAAATAGATTGTATTGAATATTCACTCGACATATTCACTCTTACATCCTCGCCGCCGAGGTCCTTTGCGATCGCGACCACGTCCCCGAGTAAATGATACTCCCCCCGACCCTTGCTCGATCACGAGGTGCCAGCAGTTGTTGCAGCTGAGCACGTAGCTTTAAATTCCCCGACTAATAATCAAGATCGAAACTTTTAATCAGCCCGTCCCATCCTTTATGTCCTCCCTCCGGTTGACGCCCTAAGCCAAGGTTCGTACCCCACAGAGGGTGCCCTTAGCGAGCGTTCACCTAGTTTTAATTAGCATAGTTGAATAACCCCTGGCTGGAGGTTTTAAGTGTAGTAGCTTAAGGCACCCACAGGAAAGCCCGGTTAAGTAGTCATGATCTCAGAGGTCAACTACGAGATGCCCTAGCTAAAAAAAAAACTGTTACATCACATAATAAGGTTAACACAATAGTGTCGTGATGGCCTAATATGACCAGTGTGTCCTCTTCTACATTTGTCTAAATATAAAATCAGTCAGTTTCTGAATTTATCTTGAACATTATACTGACATGTGAAAGAATATCATCGGGAGGAAACCTTTTTTTATAATTTCTTCCGCTCTGGGTGGAGCGGAAGGGCGTGTCAGACTCTTACTGACTAAAACCCACCCGTGTTCCTTCAGTTGTCATGTTGCCGGGGGCCTCATATCCCTTTCGGATTTCTTTGCAACCCCGACAGTTCGGGAGGAAACCTGAATTTATAATTAATACAAGTCTGACATCATCACCAACCTATAGAATATAGAAGTGATGTTGATGTCTCATATTCATCTATAGGTATCTACTTTTAATTATAGTATACAATATGTAAAAAAAAAACACACACACACACACATAGGCACATAGGTACTGACCTATGTGCCCCTTTCGGATCGTACAGGGCTTTTTTTTTTTACTTTAGTTTTTTATTACTTTTTGGTAATGGTTTTGCACCCAAAACCGTAACCAAAAAGTAATAAAAAATCTTATTATTATAGAAAATAAAAAAGTTATTGCTATTTAAAATTCACATTTTTAGTACCAAAATTATCCCAACTCAATCAACAAATTTTCAAGAGGGGTCATAAGTTATCGACTTGTAGACACCCGCTGAACGTCAGCCGCCTGCAGTGTAAATAAGCCGGTAAAATTCCCCATTGAAAATGAAAGTGACGTTTTTTTTTTTCTTTTTTTCATAAAATTTTCTCATAAATATACTCTCAGTACGATACTTAACAATACCGTCACGGATCCGACTGAGTTTTTTTACATGTTGTGAACTGTAACTAAAAGTCGTAAAACATTCATAAACTGCTTTCTACATCAACCAGGTAATCATTCAATTCATCGACTTCTGAAAGCTTTCCTAACTAAAGAGCATAGTGTGTTTACGAACGTACCTTTTAGTCCCCTTTGTTTGAAAACTAATAGCTTGATAAGTACCTATGTTTAGGAAAAGACAGGGTCCCTACTCCCTACACAATGTTTGTCAACTTCAACATCAAAGACTAATGATATAATTTATTAGGTACTAACACATCATATAGCATCACGCCTGTAATTTCCAAAGGGTAAGGCAGAGGTGTAGGCACCTATAGAACACCCACATTTCGCCATTTATATTTAAGTCCCATGTAATAGGGGGCGAGCCTATTGCCATCAACTGGGCACAAATCCAGACTGCGGGCGGCTATTGAATACATTCCTGTTGGCAGAACCCAATAAAACTTTGCCCTTTTTTTTGGGTGGGAAATTATCAAATAACTTCTCCCGCTCTGGGCGGAGCGGGAGGGCGTGTCAGACTCTTACTGACTAAAACCCACCCGAGTTCCTTCGGTTGCTCTGTTGCCGGGGACCACGATCTCCCTTTCGGTTTTCTTCGCACCCCCGGCAGGCATCGGCACTAACGGACCCCGTAAATTCTGCTGACATCTCTTTGAGGCGCGCGTGGAACACAACGCGCCGTCGACCCGGGCCTGGTCCTTATCGGACGGTGAGCTACCCATTGCTCACCGTCCGCATGCCCGCGCCTACGGTGGACGGAAATCGGCCTGCGATTCCCGACGGGGAATCGAATCCAGAACCACATGGTCAACAGTAGCGATTGCGACCAATAGACCAACGAAGCAGTCAGGCAATTTATTATCAATCTATGATGCAAAGGTTTGCCTAACGTTATTTTAATATATGTACAGTTGCTCTAACACTTAGGTAATCTAATATGTAGGATCAATCAAAACCCTGTTATGATTTCGATATGCAAACTACGAGTACGACATAATCGTAAACAATATTGGCTTTCTTGTTAGGTACCTGCTATGTTAAGAATTCACTGATGTACGTATACGATTTATAGGATTACGTAAGTGAATATCAATTCCAAGGCCATAAATTATGTACATATCGAATGTTAGGCAGGCATTCATTTTTCCCTTCAACGGTTCGCCTGTCATTTGAAGATCTTTATGGCCTTGTCCACGCAGATTATTTTATTGTATAATTTTGGGATCACATGGCAGTTTCATACTGCATTTGTTTTTACCGGTATGAACAGTAGAATGTTGAGGTGTGATTCCGACTTTTTACTGTACAATATCGTGCTGACCATCGCCTAAAACCTTGGTCACACACAGCGAATACTCGCTGCGAGTGTATTCGCTGCGAGCAATACTCGCAGCGACAATTCGCTGCCTGCCTGTCACACACAGTGAATCCTACACGAGAATTTCGACAGTTTTTCGACACTACAAGCGCGCTGGAATGCCTATTTACCTCTGTCACACACAGCGAATTCGCTGAGAGTAAAATTGAACATGCTCAATTCAAATCGCGGCGAATTCAACCCGCGGCTAATGAATCTATTCGCAGCGAATAGCCTGTCACACACAACGAGTTCTCGCTGTGTGCGACCGAGGCTTAGCAGAAATTACAACCAGTCCTACTAAGGGGTATCGTGTTACCCAGTAACTGGTTGGCTAGGTCAGATAGGCTACTTCCTATCTGACCTAGCCAACCAATTACTAAGTAAAAATCCTGTAAGAAATCACAGCCACACCGAGCGCCAGACGCAGCGCTCGGTGTGGCAACACGTCGTGTTTAAGTTCGCGACAGGTCAATCGTCATCCTGAAGATGCCTCGTTGAGATGTGATTTCTTACAGGGATTTTTTATGACTCTTTAGGAATAGTTTAGCGGAATAGATTACTAAATATATCTACGTCTATTCTTTTATAATAGATTTCCGCAAGGTCACGCTTGAATCAATAAACTAGCGAATGAGATTTTTTTAGTCCCTTCATGCACTAAGCATGATAAAAAAGATGCTAAATTTGGTCGTTGCCAAAAAATTACTAGCTCAAGCTGCCCGACACCCGTCGTGAACGGACATGCTATTGCAACCTGTTCGCTGCACCGCTGACTCACCGCTGTCGCCGACCGGTTACGCCTGGCGTAACTATTTCTGTTTTCTTCAACTACAACCAAGGAGATCCGTATTGAGCATATCCTTAATGGCCTTGTATCCCAGGGCATTCCTGTTTCGGCCGTCCATCGGCACAGAGCGAGACAGGGACTGGTCTACGACATGGTCCTTATTGTTTCTGACCCCACCGAACCCGATCATTAAAGTGAAGTCGGTTTGCTCTTTCGGGCATCCGGACTGGGGAACTCCAAGCATACACCTGTTTGCCTCGACGTCACACGACACACGTCGGCACACGTCGTGTGCAACTATGTTACTCTAGAATAAACTAATAAGGGTCGAACGCATACTTTCACGACGCTTTCAGCAGACACCACTGGCTATACGACCTGGCATGGACTTTTCCTCCACCATCTCTGTTCGGTCCACATGTACACTATCTCAATTCAGCAAGAGGAAATTTAATAATAGTAGCACCTAGGAGAAATAGCATTGGTGGACTCAATGATTGGGCGTCCCCCAGCTCAAGTACTCAACCTACAGCTGGAAGCCTGACTTATTTCGGCTGGGATTTCCTAACACAAAACTGGACATGTGAGGAAAATCAGCTTTTGTCTACATGTTGGAGAGCTTCTACACTCAAAACTTATACTCTCTACTTAGAGCGAATGGGTACTGTGGTGTAATCTTAATAACCTAAACTGTCTTTGTCCAGCACCTGCCAAAGTAGCCCGGTATTTAGTAAAACTTTTTCTTGAAGATCGAGTAGTTATACCTCACTAATAATACTATGAAAAACCATGTATTACGAAAATTAATCCGATTGTGGCACATTTTAAAAACGGCCAAAAACAGGTAACACTGGAAATGTCAATTTAGTCTTCGAGATTAATAACAGACTATAAGCGAATGGATTACTTAAAGGGTCAACTTTTTTATGCTAGTATGCGTGACAGCTACGTCTTACAGACATCATTGTGCGTGCATTTAGCGGCTAACGGTTGGACGCTAGTTTTTTCGACGAGTTCACTTTTTGTTGCAATTATGACAGAATTTATTTTACTTCGTGACAGGGTTAGTGAAACTAACAATTTTTTTTTATGTGTAACATCTTTCCTCTCGCTTTCCTGCAATCTGTGGCAGTGATTTCGTGAAAAGGGACGGAAGTATGTAACAGGAAGCCGGGGAAGCGCGCACTTTTGATTTGACCAGTGAGCGCGCGCAGTGCTAGAGTTGGCCGTCAGATGGTACGGTCTACCCATTTTCCGAGAGGTTGATACTGTCAGCCATCAAGATGTCAGATGAGACTACTGTAAGGCTCGCTCGTTTTTTTTTTTTTTTAATTTCTTTCGCTGTTATTTTTGACAATATTCTCTTGTAGCAATTTTAAACAGTATTTTAACAAAAAATAATCATCTAATGTGTGACAACCCTGACATTTCATTACCATCACACTCAAAATACATTTTACAAAGATTAACCAAAAACTCCGCCGAACCTTAACCGTCTTCAATTAGTTCGTTAATTGTCGCTCACATTAAAATTCCATTTTAATACTATTAACAAAAGCTCACTTTGTTGACTTCTCTGTAGAAAATATTTAACTTAATTTTAGCTCTTCTGCGTAGTTAGTAGTGGTATTGGAATTTTTTCGAGACATCTACACCATATATAATATGTAAAGATATTTGTATTTAATTTACTTTGTTAGATATTTGTATCTTTGTTTGTAATTAATTAACTCAAACACTACTGGACCGATTTTAAATATGATTTTACTAGTAGAATGCTATATTATCACTGACTAACATAGGCTATAATCTATAAAGCTATCACGCGGGCGAAGCCGCTGGCGGAAGTTGATAGTTCATTAAAATACTCTCAAAGCAAATTAATTTGACGACTGGGAGGAAATTCATTTATAGAACATGACACGTAAAAAGTTTCTTTAGAAGGAATAAAAAAAAAATAACATCTGCTTCTGCCTATAAAAACCAACTAATTAATACACAAAACAAACTTCTTTCTCATATTCACAAATTCATTTGCCAATAATAGTGATTGTAAAGATGATTAAGTAGGATTAGGTACCCTTTTTTTTTTTTTGGGTGGGAAATCATCAAATAACTTCTCCCGCTCTGGGCGGAGCGGGAGGGCGTGTCAGACTCTTACTGACTAAAACCCACCCGTGTTCCTTCGGTTGCCCTGTTGCCGGGGGCCACGATCTCCCTTTCGGTTTTCTTCGCAACCCCGGCAGGCATCGGCCCTAGCGGACCCCGTCAAAGGATTTGGTACCCTAAGGTTGAATAAGAAGAAAGAAAAGAACGAAAATACGTTTATTTGCCGTAAAAATGACACAAAAAAATAGCAAATTGGGGAAAACATGTGTCATATCCACGTAAAACGGCCATCGCGCAACATAATACTGTGACCCTATGCGAGACAGAGCCCCAGCGCTGGTTTTCAGCGACAGCCGAATGTCACTTGAACGTCATATAACAATATAATATAATAAAAATATTATTTAAAATAAAATATAAGTTGGATAGTTTCAACCTTTGTGAAGTTTCAATTTATAGCTTAGCAAAAATGAGTCTGGAAAAAATGAGGACGCCTCTATCGAACTTAGGTCACTTCGAATGGAAAATGAAACGTTAAAATAAATGTGCAACAAAAAACGGTGCTTGTGAGTGACTCAAATCAAAACCTAGTAGCACATGTCGGCAAAGTACTGCCATCATCATAGAAAATATTTAGTTTCAAATGTCACCACGTCAGACTCTATTATGTCGACCAGTACCCTAGTTGCGTAACTTATTTTCGTAAACAATTATGCCTAATTTGTTTCATTTTGACAGTTCAACAACATTCATTGCGTTATTTACGTGGTTGATCAGATTTTTTTTCCAACCTTTGAAGCAATGGATTAGCAATCTGTTTCAAATCGAAACAGATTGATTGTGTTGTATTGCGCAATTAGGGTGCTGTATCCTAATTGCGTAAGTTGGAAAAAAAATCTGCTAACACTGTTAATAACGCAATGAATGTTGTTGAACTGTCAAAATGAAACAAATTAGGCATAATTATTTAGTTACGCAATTAGGGTAATGTACTGGGAGTTTTTGTCAAAAGTGGGGTTTGGTGAAGCATTTAGGAGATTTAGAAGACTATAGCTACATATTTAGTAGCAAAAATTGACTTCAACAAATCCAGTGGTTTTCATTTAAATGGCATATTTCCTAAAATGTTATGCCTCAATATGGCCTCAATCAAACGAATTACGCGTCATAAATCTGAAGTGATATTAATTATCAATGTGCGCAAATAATAATATAATCAATTTCGATGTTCTACCGTTTAAAACTGAAGTGGTATTCAGTGTTAATAAATTACTTATCCAAATATATTTCCACTGAAAAACATAAATGAATTTAAATTGGCGTTGTTCAAAAGTAAACCTAGTCATATTGCTATTACAGACATAATTGAAAACTATTGAGGAAGTCAATTGGATTTTAGGTTGAAAGTCTAATGAAGTCAAAATCAATGTTTAAGACCAGGCACTCTAAAGAAAATTTTCACGCATGCACGCGGGGTGCATGCGAGAAAATTTTCTTTACTCCAATATGTCCTAAACGCTAACACATCAGTAATAAAGTTGAATATCACGTATGCTCTTTGATCGTGTTCGAGCACGAAACTCAATGACGTAAGTCTTAATGCCTATTTCTTTTATAACTAAAGCATTATTTGATCTAGAGAAAAAATATCTTGTGGCTGGATAATAAACTATATTTTCTTACTGTAAATAAACAACAAAATAGATGTGGATATATTTATTAACTTTTCCGCTTAGCTATTTCTAAAGAGCCATAAAAACTCTGAAAGAAAACGACACGTGTTTCACCTTTCAACGAGGCATCCTCAGGATGACGATTGACTTGTCGCGAACTCGAACACGGCGTGTGACAAAAAGCCAAGTAATCTTGATTTTATTTAAATTATCTTTAAAAAAGACATGATTTTCGAATAAAAAATTAATCGAGCGAAAATGTTACAATTACTTAACTGTCTTATATTTTCTTTCTATTCTTTCTTCTTATTCAACCTTAGGGTATCTAATCCTACTTAATCATCTTTACAATCACTACTATTGGTGGATGAATTTGTGAATATGAGAAAGAAGTTTAGTTTGTGTATTTGTAAGTTAGTTTTCATAGGCAGTAGCAGATGTTTTTTTTTAAATTCTTTGTAAAGAAGCTTTTACGTGTCGTATTCTATAAATTAATTTCCTCCCAGTCGTCAAATTCATTTGCTCTGAGAGTATTTTAATGAATTACTAGCTTCCGCCAACTGCTTCGCCCGCGAGATAGCTTTTTAAATCCTTCCTTGGGTGGCGCAACAAAAAACTATAAGTCATGAGCAAAAGTAAGTTAAACACAGTTGAGATAACGTAAATATTTATGCTATCCGAATGAATGGTAATGGTGTACAGTCTTGTTTGATTAAAACATACTTATAATTTCAAATGTCACTTCGTGTGGTTGGCTTCTTCATGTATGGTGTTAAATCTTTTAACAACACATCAAACAACTCGTTTGACAAAAGATAATTTCTCCGAAATTCTTCCGAATTCATTTCCATAGCCCGGATGTTTTAACGACAAATCCTTTGCATATTTCTTCTCCCACGAATATCCATAGGATTTGCTTCCTCAAGAACATTGAAAAACAACGCAAGGCGAGCCATAATAATAAAGAATTTGAAGAAATATAGCATTAAATAACACTAAAAATCCTCACTCGATTTGAATAAAGTAGCTTCTTTGTTATCGAGTAATTTGACGTTTAGTTTCGATTCAACAGCTCAATAATCAACTTTCAGATGGCGTGTGGAGTACGTACGTATGCTTTTCGATCCTAATGAATCTCTCGATTGAAATTAGTTTCGCTTCGAACACCGCACGATCGTGCTCTAGTGTCGGATTCAAGAATATGAATTGGCATTGAATTCGAATAGAATTCGATTGATTCAGAACTTGAAGCTGTTGAGAGTAAGGCCCCGGTGCATTTTCCTTGAACATTTTTTTGCCGCGTGGCGAGGTGTCGTATTACATAAACTCGGCTTGTAAACAAAAAGTTTTTCATGAAATGATGGTAAACTAATGACTGTTTCCTCAAGTGGACAGACCAGTCTACACTACACAGCTTGTTTTGTAACTTTAAATGACTTTGTTGTTTTTTTTCTGATACGCCAATAAAAGTAAAATAATGTACATGGAAAGAAATAGATCCAATAAATCATATACTAAAGTTTCATTTTGATTGTATGCGCGACTGTTTCAGAATATTAATGCAAATTAAAATACAATTTAGGGAGCCTCCTCTTAATGGTTAAGAGCACAAGCATTAGAACAACGAGTCTGGCTCGTTGGAATAATCAAGCGTGATCATTAGATTAGGGATTTTGCCCGATTACGTGGGACTTAAGCATAACTGGCGAAATGTGGGGAATACAGGCGTTATGTTTTGTTATTAACGAATGATCCCTAATTAGTAGCCAGTGGTTTTAAGTCCATCGACCGAATCAAGCTAGAACGTGGCCAGCATTAATATGTAACTGCAGAGAGTTAGTAATACTGTCATCAATAACCATTGAAACTATATGGTGAATATTGATACCGTATCGTCAATATGTACTTTTCACTAAAGCCTGATTTACACGGTGCGATAATGAGGGTTTCATACAAATTCACCAGTTGGCGCCACTTTGAAAAAAGGTCTTCCATTTCGACAATGAATATAAAATATATGATTAAAGAAAGAAATATAGAAACTTATTTTATTTGGGACACGCATAGGAAATATAAACCGTTGACAATTACGTTCACCGTTTCATTTATTCGTTCATTATTCAGTCATGATAATGGAAAGTAAAGGCACTTTGACATTTTTGACAGGTGCCCGGACTTGACGTCTCAGTGCTGCCACCTTGTGAACGTAATTTCAGAAAAACTTAATTTCCGAAAAACGTCATTTAAAAAAAAATCATTTCACAAAACTCGCATTGCCTGTATCATGTCATAACTGTAAGCCAATGTCTAACAACCAAGAAAAATACATTGTGTACTAATACGGTCAATGTTTCATGGCCGGTCTGAACTTTGCGCAGAAAGCCTCGGAATAACCTTTTTTAGGTACCAAATGTTGACATGAGTCGAGTGTAAGTGAGAGGTAATGCGCGAAAGTTCGGAGAGCCTACTCGTATGTTCAGACCGGCCATGGTTCATCGGCCGTATTGTATAAGGGGCTTAAGTTACATATTAAGTAATAATTATAACTAGCATGTATCAGTGAATACTACTAGTCTTTTTTGTTAGCGAATAAACATGGAAACTTAGCAAAAACGGTCACTTTTACATTTTCTATAAATATAATAAATGAACTAAATTTTCTTGTCTGTTTATGTGACCGCATTGTTCTTTCTAATTACGCAACGGATTTTGATGCGGTTTTCATTTATGCAATAAGAGCATTTATTCCGGAAGGTTTATGTATTCAATTACACTGACAAAGTCAGGGGCCCAAGGGCGGCTTTAAAACTCTGACACGACGTTAGTCACTAACCACACGAAAAGAAGAATTACACTGACCCATAATAGTTGTAAAAACCGTGCGGTGCAAGCTCGCGCTTTCGCTTTCGCTCGCTGGTTGAAAACAATAAATTACTGTCATAATTTTGTTTTGCGAGAAAGCATTCAGTTTCGTTATAAGTAAGGAAACTTGCTCACAAGCGTTTCCATCTAATTATACTGATTAAGGATATGCCTCTTCTGTCTGTTTTTCTGAACATTGATCCGTAACCTTATCTAGATAAAGAGCACAATAGCGTTTACAAAAAAAAAAAAAACGAAACCTTTAAAGTAAAAATACTTACATAGAACATTGATCCGTAATGCAATATTAATAAAGAGTATAATCACGTTTAAAAAACCTTTAAAGTAAAAATACTTGCATAGAACATTGATCCGTAATAAATATAAAGAGCAGAATCGCGTTTACAAAAATGAGGTGTCATCATGGTGTCGCGAAATTAATGGTTTACTCCCATCTCAAAAATGCCCAACGCGCCTAAAGAAGTTCTCACTTCAAAAATGTATTTATGTTATAAAATTGTCTTATATTTTCAATGGCTTTTGATTATCTTTCATACATTGATCTCACATATAGAAACAACAAGAATAATGTACCCAGGATTTTGTAATATCTATATTTAAAAGAGTGTCCTTGGAGTTTCTTGCCCGTTCTTCTCCATATAGATCTATGTTTTGGAATGGGCTTCAACTTTCTGACTAATTGGCAGACTCTTTGACAGTTCAAAAGTGCCTGTAAATGGTTTAATTGAAATAAATGCTTTGAGTTTGAGTTTTTTGTTCCATACATTTTGACCGCGTAGGTTTTGCACTTTTCTATGAAACAGCTGATTTTATTTTATAACCGACGAAAAATTTCTACGCTAGGGATCTACAATCATGTGCTGAATCCATGGTTACAGTTTGCGCGTCAATGTTCCTGCTACCCTGTATACTAGTTTTCTGCAAACCATAATATCCCATATTGATAGACATAATACCTATTATAATAGCTCGTCACTATACATAGGCCTATTGATCAATAGGTATTGGATATGACATGAATACCCTTTGGTAACACAACGGTAGTGTATTTGACAAGTTTCAAGTATCTACCACTTAATATGACGTCCTTGGTAAAACAATTTGTATTGTCTGAGACATTGGTATCCTCTTCTGACTTAACATGTGACACCTTTTTGCGGTAGATACTTGATCGCATTTCAAGATACAAAATTTCGAAGACAAAAATACCCAACTAAACTATATCTTATGACAAAAAATATGATTCTATGAAAAATACCTACATAGTTAACTCGGCTACCTTCCCATTAGTGAAAGAATTTTCGTAATCAGATCTGTAGTTTCGAAGATTACCCCCTACATACAAACTCACAAATTTTACTGGTCTATATTATTAATATAGATAGATAAGTTTAACAAAATAGGTTTACTCAGACCTAAATTATATAAAAAGCACGTGTCCTACGTTTAAAATTGAGCTGTTTCCGCTAAAAATGTATAATAACAGTTCAAAAAATTGCCTCTCCAGTGCTAAGCTATGAAACTTTGCATCAAGACTTATAAAAGTTATTTTTAGGGTTCCGTAGTCAACAGGGAACCCTTATAGTTTCGCCATGTCTGTCTGTATGTCCGCGGCTTAGCTTAGAAAGTCGTAGTACTAGAAAGCTGTAATTTTGCATGGGTATACGTATCAATCACGTCGACAGAATGGTAAAACAAAACCATTTAAAAATGTTTTGGGTACCTCCCCTTCTCGTGAAGCCGATGTTTTTTTTCTCTTCTATCCCACTGTGTGGGGTGTCGTTACAAAGGTCGTTCAATTTTGGATTCAGGGATCTATTTGCGAAATATCAAGCTTTCAAATAACTTCTCCCGCTCTGGGCGTAACGGGAGGTGTCAGACTCTTACTGACTAAAATCCACCCGTGATCGTTCAGTTGCCATGTTGCCGGGGGCCTCGTTATCCCTTTCGGACTTTTTCGCAATCACGGCAGGCATCGGCCCTAGCGGACCCCGTCATTATAAAATTACACCCAAACTTTGAACTTTGATAATTTAATATTAACATTATGGAAGTTCAACTTAAGATATTTTTAATTATACATTTATATATATAAAGATTATAAAGATTTATACATTTTTGGATTGCTCAGGATCTCTTGTGTGTATGTAATTTTTTTTAAGATAAATATATTTTATTTTATTTTTATTTTTTAAGTGTCATAAAGAAATTTTCCGTCTTTTTAATTTTCAAGTTAAGGTTTCCTTGTTGCTGATAGCTACCGATGTGGAATTAATGACATTTTTAGATTCCTTAACTATTCAGTAATGCAAAAAAATTAAAGAAAACCTGCGTCATTACTGCGCCATTTCGAGCTATAAGCAAAAATTTCGACCGAGGGAAAAAAAAAAATTTGACGGTTCTTATTATTTGCACCTATTCATGGCATTTGTGGATACAATAAAATACTTGTTTTTGTTTGTTTACAATAAAATACTTTTTTTATGTAACAAGTAAGCACAAAGCAGCATGAATATATAATATTTGGAAAAAAAATTACATGTTTTTTTTTTGCTTAGCTCATTTTTACCACATTAATATGATAATAAAAATGATGGGGACTGCACAGTTATATTTGAGTAAATATAACTGGTACTACATACCATCTCCGGCCACATTTTTTTTATGGTGGTGTCAAAATAATCGAGTATTTTGCATTTTTTCCAATAGGCCAATTATCTGAAGATGGTCAAAGTCGAGCTCGTAATAAAGACTAAAATAAATATAGGTTCAAACTTAGGCAAATTTTCAAAAAATTCTGGTTTTCATTTTTTTTACTAAATAAATTTCGTTTTTAAAGTAGCGCCTTATCCGGACATGGTAGTTTCGAACCTCCCGAAACTACCATGTCCGGTAAGGACCTGCGTCAGGTGGAAGGTGATTATGCCGTAGCGCCCCTCTAGCCACTCCTCAAAGAGGGACTTATCGCCGCAATTGTGGCGTGCCCAGCACTGGGTTGCGACAATCGCACTCTCCATGACTCCATGAGATTCCGCCGGAGCTCTGTCCGCTGTGCCGTGATTTCTCGCAGCAGCGGAGTTACGCCCCGGCGTTTCGCCTCCTTGCGCCACTCCCAAAAGTGCGCAAGGAATTTTGCCTCTAGATCCCATGGCGGCAATCCAGCAAGGAGGATCGCCGCCTCAAAGGAGATCTTGTTGTATCTCCGGACCAGCTGGATGGCCATGACCCTTTGGGACGCGTTCAACCGGTGGGATGGCCGCCGCCTCACGGAACGCGTAAAGGGCCATGGACCGCACGACCTCCGCGTAGAGCGTCTAGCAGAAGGCCTTTGGGCCCCCTAGATTGGGCAGGAGCCGCTTCAAGGCAGCCCCGGCCCGCTCCAGTCTGGGAGCCAAACGTTGGAAGTGCTCGAAGTTCCACCGGCTGTCAAGGACGAGTCCCAAATACTTCATCGTCTCTCGACTTCGATGTGAACATCTGCTGTCCCCCAGCCCCCCCCCCCCCCCCTGCTAAATGTTTGGTTTTGGGTATGTGAAAAAAATCACGACAGTAGTATCTATATATAACAAAATTACAAGGAAAACTATCACAGCTAGGTAGGCTCTACAAGTTAACGATTGATAATCGACCAACTTACATTTGCAGTTGTAATCATGTTCTCCCATACATTCCGTAAGGGAGAACATGTTTTTAAACTACAATATTAAGTTTGTTCTCGGGATAAATTCATCCCAACCACGAAACGCTTCATTGTTCGTGGTCCGACACCCACTTGTCCGGTTTTTTTAAACTGCTTGTCTGTATTCAGAATCACCGAATGTGTTGAATGTGAAAAAATATAATTAAAAAGATGGAAAATGGCACTTCAGTAAAAAAAAAACAGTTAAGCAGCTTTTCCAAGTAAAAATTTTCGTTTTATTATCTGCTTCGAAAGCAATTCTACGCGTATTGTATGTCATTATGTTATATTTAAGTGACTGTTCTGAAATTTATTACAATAATACGATACAAACGGCCACGTAGATCATGATTTTACTCGCTACTATAACAATAATATTATTTTATTAAGACGAGAAATATTGCCACAGAGGGCGTTAGTACAACTACGTGATGTGGCACAGTTGCTAAGCACTCTACTTTCTGGGCGAAGAATCGCTGGTTGTTGTCATTTATCTAGACGTGACTATAACTAACTTCTACATTGGTTTAGTAACTGCAAGGGCGGTCACTGCCAAGTGGTTGGATTCCTAGGTACCTCTCACTCTACCCGCACCAGAAAAGCATCCGGGCGTTGAAGAGCGCTTAATGATCTCCGGCCACGCGGCCTGCGGGTGACGAAATTAGGGCTGTGTCGTCGCCCGAACAGTCAGGCCCAGAGGAGGTAGTTGTTGCATGCGCGCCTTTATGGGAGGATGTGCGGTGGTAGAATCGGCCGCACTGGGTGATGGAGCCCGCTAAGCATGCCGGACTAATACTAGTCGGGAGTGCGGCGAATGTACAAGTATCTACCGGGCCCCCGACACATGGTAGTAGTAGGAACAGTGGGATTTTAGTCGGTAGGAGTCAGACATAACCCTCCGTTCTTCCAAGACGGAGGGTATCCATGAGGATTTACCCGCGGAAAAAAAGGTCATAGCAGCTCGGTGTTCCAAACTTTACCTGGTAAACGGTAATATGCTCACTTTCTATAAACGGGGCCTAGGCTTACTATGTACAAAAATGTCGTTAAACAAACTTATCGTTTGTTTAAAATCCAAAGGTGTTTACCTATACGTTCATGAAGATGTCATTGCTATAAGCTTAACCGATAGAAGAATAAGCAGAGGTGTACTTGACAGCGCAGCAAGTGGCGCCATCTAGTTTTGTTACGAAGTTACTGGAATCACTCAAAAGATCGAATAAGAATGACACTGGCTGGTGACAGTCACTCTAGTAGCGCGTCGCATTGGTGATTGCGTGGTGGGTCAGAGAGGATGTCATGGGAGCCGATGTCGTACCACGTCCACCACGAATTGCTATATTCCGGCATAATCCTGATGATATTGAAGCTGCTGAACCACTATACAATTACCACTTCTAGTAAAGGCTAGCCTGTACCGTATATGACGCGCGGCACAATAACGCCGTGGACGTGGCGAAGTTTTGGGCCCAAATAGGAAAACTGTCGTGTCACCGAAACGAAGAAGAAAACGAAGACCATAATACCATAGTCAAAATGATATATATTCATTAGTTACTCTTCCAATTCAAACTTTTTAGATACGATTCAAATTCCGGGTTGTAACTTTAATGTCCCGGCCAGGAACCTTAATGATTTATTTCAGAGAGATAAAAGTTTCAAAGCAACAAATAACAGCAACGTAATCAGATTACGTTGCTATATGTACCTACGTAGGTATAGTAGGTTAACGTGCGATCAACCTTGATTACAAAGTAATTAATCCGTTTCTGCAAAGCTTTAAAGGGTTCACAACAAAAAGATCTTCTTCTGTAGTATTAACAGTCAATAGAAGTAGGTCAATTGGGTATTTTTGTAGGAGCCAATATCTACTTTCAATTTATTTAATTTTTTACTAGGTTCTATTCATTTGCACATGTTTAAAGATACATTATAATATATACGTAAATACAATACAATAACACTAAAATCATCAATTAACTATCTAAATAAGATAGCTAATTGATTCAGGCACGACCTTGCGGAAATCCATTATATAGTATCCTTAGCTATTTCTAAAGAGCTTAGCTGTTTCCGCTTAGCTATTTCTAAAGAGCCATAAAAAACCCTGAAAGAAATAGACACTTGTTTTACCTCTCAACGAGGCATCCTCAGGATGACGATTGACTTGTCGCGAACTCGAACACGACGTGTTACCACACCAGGCGCTGAACGTAGACGCGCTATCAGCGTTCAGCATCAAGTCAATCGTCATCCTGAGGATGCCTCGTCGAGAGGTGAAATACGTGTCGATATCTTTCAGGATTTTTATGGCTCTTTACAAATAGCTAAGTGGAACAGGTTACTAAATATATCCACGTCTATGGTAAAATATTTATTTATTTTATTATTTACTAGCTGCTCGGCCCGGCTTCGCACGGGTAGCATTAAGAACTTATCAACGGCGCACCTAAATACCTACCCTAAATACCAACCTACGCACATACCTACCATCTCCCGAGATATCAAAATTCATGCAAGCCTTGTGTTAGGATTTATGGCATATATACCGGGATATCATAAATACAAAATTTATAAAAACATTTTTCTTCATATGTTTTTATAAATATAGGAGGAAAAGAAACGATAGGAATTGCTAATAGGAGTAATTTGATTTATATTTTTTACAAGTACATATAAAAAAGAGGTATGTACAAAAAAAAACTTCTATTCAAATACTATAAATATTGATCAATAACTTTCTCTTATTTTTTATTGAACTCACTTACGCATCAAAATAACTTACTTATTACTTACTTATTTACGCATCAAAATAATTTTATTTTTCTGTGAGTAGGTCAAAAGTCCCTAGTAAAACCGGATACCCGGATTTTTTGTAAAAAAATCACATTAGGGCCTCCTGCGTCACACAGGCTACGGTAATTTTGTCAAGATATACTTAGTTAAGAAGGTTGCTCCTTAATAGGTAAACAAACTCTTTAACTAAAAGAGACGAGTTAACGTCATGCTGGGTAAGGGATGTAAACCGACTTAGTAATTATCCTTAACTTAATTGAAATGGCGAGTTCTGGTGACAACTACAATAATTAAGACTGGTGCACATAACAACCGCATCGGGTCGCCGCGCATCGCAATCTAATACAAAAAACCGGCCAAGTGCGTGTCGTTCCGTAGTTGGGATGAATTTATCCCAAATACAAACTTTACATTTTAGTTGAAATACATGTTCTCCCATACGTTCCAACTGCAAATGTAAATTTGTACGCACAATATTAAGAGATTTACCATGTTATTTTAAGACTTCTAATAAGTTTTTCTGTAATCTATGAGTAAAGAGCCATACTATGTATTTTTTCAAAATTTTAGGTCCAATAGTTTCGGAGTCAAGGGTCAATTTTCATCGAATTTCTTAAACATCTTTAAAAGTAACATTGTTTAAGTTCCCCGCAACAAGCTCTTTCATTTGATATGTCACATGGTACTATCAGCAAAACTTTTTTTTTAAATTTTCTGTTTTGCCTCCCAAAAGTGACTCTTATTTTCAAAATTCATTTATTTAAATATGTTCGTGTTTGGATCACAAAAATACATATGTATACCAAATTTCAACTTAATCGGTCCATTAGATTCGGAGCAAATTGGCTGTGACAGACGGACAGACAGACAGACACACGAGTGATCCTATAAGGTTTCCCTTTTTCCTTTTGAAGTACGGAACCCTGAAAACTAGCTGCGGGCGACTATGGTATGCGATAGTTCATACAAAATGTATAAATGTGATATAGGAGGATTTATACAATGCGGTGCGACACGCCCAAGTGTGCGCTACGCTTTAAGAGTCTGTAATATCTCAAATTGCTTAGCATGATCCTCTGTTATATCGAAAATGCTGCAGCATTTATTTTGAAATAAAAAGTTGAGAATTAATTTTAAGGTTGTGAGGTTGGTGGTGTGAGGATTACTATGATTGAAAGAAAGAAAGAAAATACATTTGTTTAGCACAGACTAAAAAGCACATAATATAATTAAACAGCAGATTAAAACACGTCTAAAACACGATTCCATAAAATTTTCTCGACAGAACAAAATTAAAAAAGTTACCTCCAAACTGCTGGTATTCCAAAAATACTTCAAATTAGATCATAAAATATTGCATTCTAACTGAATTAACTATAAAGCAGATACTATGTTTTTTTTTTTTGTTTTTTTATTAACCATTATTTTCACCTTAAAAATAAATTAAAAAATAAACCAAAAAATCGGCGCCTTGGAGCCTTCTCCCCGCCGCCGCTCAGTCACGCTCTCACTCAGTCCGCAAGCAGTAGTGTGCGAGCAAGATAAAGAGTGAATTTGAGCTGAGGTATTATGGACTCTAAGATAAAAATAAATAAATTGTGTAACTAACAAAAGTTCTAGAAAGTTTTGAGTATTACGTGAGCCGTCCACCGCGAGCTAAACTAATTTAGTTTGTGGTTAGTTTATTTAGCTTGCCAGTTTTTCATACATGTGGGTGGACGTACCATTCAAATTGGTCACAGTTACTTGGCTATTTAGTATTTTTAGAACCCCAAAATAGCAATTAATAGAGGTTCACAAAAAGAGACACATTCATTACCTACATTAGAGTGTCTGCAGTAACATTTTTAGGAAACCAAAATGGGAATTATTAATATCAAAATGAATTATTTTACGGGGAATATTAATTTATTGATGCATGCAATACGTTATCGTAAAATGTTTTAATATAGCAGATAACTTGATGTTAACATTGTTCTAACAACAGACTGAAAAAGTTAATTAGAAAAAAAAAAATAAGCCAACCATATGAAAATTTGGCTTCATTACGCTTTTTAACTATGTTTAACAAGAGAATCTTGAATAATAGAACTAAAGACACTATTCATTACCTTCATAACATAACAGTTAAAACACAATTTCATCAATTATACTACATAATTCATAATTATTATTATAAGTTATTTATTTAAACAACACGCAACCTAAAAACTTATGCTTTTATTTAAAATCGTGAATAAATAAAAAATTCAACAAGTAGTTTCTAAGTCCTTCGGTATTTACTAAATCTTCAGGAAACACGTACCTGCACCCTACTTTTTCTATTGCTACTTACCTGAAGTTAATACTTATTAACTAATTATCATGACAGTAATGCATCTTCATAGTCAATTATTTTACTATCTGGCAGTTTAAAAAAAAAAACTTTTTTCAAGCGTTCCAAATCTAAACTTAAAAATAAAAGAAATCCCACTCACCTTTAAAATCAAAACGCACCGAAAAAAAAAAACACAAATTTTTAAATAAAGAACTGCGTTATTCGAAAAACAAATTCACTTGAACCGATCAGTGCCACCATTGTTTATAAACATCGTTCATATCGGAACGCACCCGAAGCCAAGCGTCCTTATTCTAGGCTTAGATACATTCGCTGTGTACGCGTGTCGGCTACCAACTGAGATTGTCCGTACATTCCCCGCGATTCTATGGTGATATTATTGATAATGATACTGAATAAATGGGATGTTTTATTACGCATTACCTTGATTGTTCTAGTGTGAAAGTGAAATTGATACATCTATTTCTTGTTGTAATTCTAATAATTGTAAGTGAGTGTGGTGATAAATTGGAGTGTCTTCGGAATGTTTGCGAAAGTTATTGTTGTTTTAGTTTATGAGGTTTTTTTGGTAATCATATTGATCAGCTCAATGCCTGCCTACATAATATTTGACACATGAATGAATATTATCTTTTTTTTTCGAGTAGTTTTCTCGTAGTTAAATTTGAAAGTAATTAGGTTTTGGGAATTTCTAAGACGAATAAGCCTGCTGTTTCCTAATTAAAGATACTTAATTTTATTAAAGGCTCATTTCATAATATACAATGCAATCACGAGGGAGTCAGCAATTTTCTCGTGCAGTAACGATTGCAACTTTGCGAAAAGGCCTATTTTATAAAAGTACGTTTATCCACCGGCATCGTCAACGGGACGTCAACGAGGATGAGATGACGGCGCCGAAGTAGCGATACACACGTTTACTATGGTCACTTGCCCACCGCATACAACCGCCGCCGCCGCCGCCGCCGCCGGGGAGTGACGTTCGGTCGGTTCAAATCATCTCGTTTCTTGTTGACTTCCCGTTGACGGTGGCGGTGAACAAACAGTGTAAGGTTTCGGAAATGCTACGTTTTTAAAACCTTAAAATATCTATCAATTTACTTCTAGGAAATTACTTTTGAATCTTGCATGAATGTAAGCGAGGTTCATGCTTGTGACAGTACAAGTATCTAGATATATTTCCAGTTTTACTTTCAGTATTTCCTAGTTACTTAAAGCAAACCTTCGCCTGTTTCCTTGGTTTGGTGGTCGCAACCGCTACTGCTGAGCATCAAGTCCTGGGTTCGATTCCCGGTTCGGGAAAAGTGATATTAGGTTTTCCATCTGGAATTTCTCAGTAGCAGCCCGGAGGCTGGATTTGTGTCCGGTTGACAGGAATAGCATAATCAGCCTATGATGTTCCCACTGCGGGGGCACAGGCCTCCTCTCGGTGAGAGGGAGCGGGCCGTAATCCACCACGCAGGCCCAGTGCGGGATGGCAATCGGCTCGCCCGTATTTACATGGAACTTAAGGCGACGGTAACCGACTTTTAATGATTTAATACTGAAGATACGTCTAAACGAGTAGTGTTAAAGATTTGGAAAAAATATATGTTAAATTAGAGCATTTTTTAAATAACTAAATATAGGTATATTTTATATTATGTTTATAATACACAGTGAAATTAATTCGTAAATTTATATTACTGTGTAGTATAAACATAATCTAAAATGTTTAGTATCGTATCTAACGCAGATAAAAAACTGAGAATCACGCACAATCTACCAAGCGTATTTTATTGAAACCTTCACCATTTTAAGAATAATTTAATTATTCATTTTTTAGTATACGTGTTTTTATTGAAATATCTTTTGTTTTATGTTTAATAAATTAATAATGCGTCTAATTTGGGACAGCGTTCCTTGATGGGCGAGTCCTATTACTGGTTGGACGTACGACGCGTTGCGTGAGCTCAGTACAGAACACGCAAGCTAAACACTCAAGGTCACCGGCATATATCTGCGTCTTAAACATAACTGGCGATATGTGGGTGTACTTTAAGTAGGTACACCTCTGCCCAACCCTTCGGGGAATATAGGCATAATAACCTTACTCCTTATTCCGCGCAGGGATGTAATGTTATTTCCTACTAACTTAAAGCTTAAAGCCAACCTTCATATTGTATACTAGCTTCAGCGGTTTCGCCCGCGGGATATCTTTATAAATGTTACTCAGTGATAATATGGCAATCTACTGGGGAAAGAATTTTTACAATCGGTCCAGTAGTTTTTGAGCTTATTTATTACAAAAAAACATTTTTTTTTTAATAATATTAGTTTAGATCTACATAGTAATAGCGAATCAATTTTCACGCCTCCCTCTTAAGACTTAGGCCATTTTTTTTTAATATTCGGATAGCTCATGACCTGAAGAGGTGTCATCATAAAGAAAATGAATTAAAAATATATTTAAAAAAAAAGAACGCGGTTTTTCGCGGGTATTTTGGTGGTAAATTATATACTGTACAAGAAACAAAGTAATAATGGTTTCCTAGTTGCAAATGAGCGAATCGACAATCATGAGTTTTACTGCAAAGAGCTTAAAGCTTGCTTTGTAAAAGAAAATTCTTCATTTTCTTGAGTTTCAAAAAATGATTAGCACAACGGTTTTGTACTTATTTTAGACAAAAGATAAATTTGCTTTCAATATTTTATCAAAGCAGATTTGTGAAATCATTTTTATTTACTTATTATTAATTTTGAAAGAGATTCAATGAATAATTTAATGAATACTTAAGTACATAATTTACATGAAAATACGAACCGTTTTTCTCATTTGTTATCGTTAAAGTAAATTAAATAATTTTGGAATCGATGATTATTTTGCGTAGGTTTATTATTTCGTGAAAAGTAAAACTGAATATACTACGCATAAACATAGAACTGAAAAATGATTATTGAATGTTACTAATAATTATTGTATTCCAATTCTATTTGTTTATTATTATTCTGACTTACGAGTAGGTCGTTGCTTCGAACCCAGACAGGTTCTTTACTTTGTGTAAATAATTTAATCACCACTGCTCTTAAAACGGTGAACATCATGAGGAAACCGGCATGTCCTAGACATATCATACACTCATAGCTGACCTCTGAGGTCATGACTATTTAACCGGTCAATCCTGTGGTTGCCTTAAGCTGCTAAACTCAAAGCCTCCAGCCAGGGGCATACTAACCAAGCTAAAAAGCTAGGTGAACGCTCGCTAAGGGCACCCCCTGTGGGGTACGAGCCTCGGCTTAGAGCGTCACCGGAGGGAGGACATCAAAGATGGGACGGGCTGGGAATTGAAGTCGGAATATTATATATGTCGATCGCGCGGTAAACTCTAATAGCGCGATGCAGGATTTGTGTGACGTCATGTCTTTGATGCGTAGTTCGTATGTGGCGACAACTTAATTTGAATCTCGCAATCCTACCCTAAACTAGCAAAGTGTCGTTTTTAATATATATTTTTCATACTCTTTTTAAATGTAAGACAAAATAAATGGTGTGGGTTGGTACTTATATTAAGTGCAGGGTAATTGCGTAACACACTTTCAATTGCGACGCCTTTCATTGTGACAATTTGTCAACATTAATTGCGTTATATGTTGTAGAGCAGGTGCATTTTTCAAACATTTATGAAACAATGAATTCGGAATTTCCTTCAAAATCCTTCAGATTCAAACTCAAACTCAAACCATTTATTTCAATTAAACCATTTACAGGCACTTTTGAATCACTTATCTTACTAAAAAGATGTAATTTTTTTCGAACAATTGTGAAAGAAAGTATGTTACGCAATTGGGATAGTGGTATTTGGATTATTTCTGAAGGTAGTGTATTAATACTTAACTAGGATCTAATTAACTAACCAGCAGAATTTGCAACGCATTTTGCAAATTCTCCTGAGACGTAATATTCGAAGAATGTCGTAATGAAAATCTCTTATGTAGAAAATATTTGTCTGCGAATTTTCAACAGAACATGCGATGTGGAAAATTGGTTAAGACAAAGTTCAAGATTTTCAAACATGAAAACTTGGACATAATTTCATAGACATAGTTAACATGTTTCGACTAAACTTATGCTAGTTCACATAAACATAAAACAACAACATAATACCTTTCTCGAAACTTCTGAAGAAAATATACTTTCTTGAGAAATGATAAATGATTTTATTTTATTACTTTTTTCAAAACTAGACGATGTCGACGTTTCCTATCTCTGAAAAGAAAGGCAGAAACAAACTTAGAGGTCACAGTTTAAAGTCCAGACATAATCTTGGTCAGATAATGTGAAGACCATGTAGATTGGTGTATGCGAAATTGTCTTTTGAGGAAAGAACAACACAGTTTGAGTGGACCTACCCAGTCAGTGCACGCATTTGTCAGTAATCGTGCAGCTCAACTCAGAACTTACGGAGCTCAACGATTCGACTAACAATACCAATGAACGTACATTTGGGTAGGCCGCATAAATTACTCAATCTGCCAAACCATCATTAAAATTAACTGAGAAAAATAAATAAACAATGACCCATATAGTCCTCACATTCACAATAATTAAAATAATATTATACTTTACAAAGTAAATATTCATATCATTGTATATGTAAAATGGTACACATACAGAAAAACAAAAGTTGACTTGGTTTAGTAACTATCTGAATATTAAATACGTTTGCCTAACTGTACCCTAATTGCGTAACTTATTTTCGTAAACAATTATGCCTAATTTGTTTCAAATCGAAACGGATTGTGTTGTATTACGCAATTAGGGTACTGGCCTAATTGGCCTAGTGGTCGCAAGCTCTACTCTGGTCCTGGGTTCGATTCTCACCAGTATTATTGGGTATTTTCATCAGGAATTTCTCAGTAGCCGCCCAGAGTCTGAATTTGTGGAGGCTCGCCCCCTATTACATGGGACTTATCATAACTGGTGAAATGTGGGTGTTACTTAGGTAGGTCCACCTCTGCCTAACCCTTCGGGGATTAAAGGCGTTATGTTATGTGTCATGTATCCTTCCTTTTTATTTACGTCTAACGCAAATACAGAACAAAGCCTTTAAATAAAAATTCCGAGCTATTTTTCATCGCAGCTTTTAGTGTCACTGTCGTATTTGAGACAGGCATGTTTTAAAAATAAAGTTGTTTTATCTTCATTGTCCGGTGTTGCTCATTTTCTAGCCGGCTCGTTGAAATTTTGCACTAAATACAACAAAAAATATAAAATTTCAGATCTTGATCTGAAAATTTTCAGTTAATTAACCTGTGTGTTAGATTATTATCTGCAAAGCATAATCATTAACACAATACCTACTTACGCATGAAACGAAGATATGACTATACTTGTGGGGTTCAAAAGCAAATCCGCCACTGTTGGTCTAAAATTAGAAGAACAGTGGACTTATTTGCTTTTGGACCCCACACTTATGGTCATGAAAGTCGCTTCCAAATAGTAGTAATTAAAAAATAAACAACCGGCTTCCAAAAAAAAAAATCTACGGAGTGAAAAATAATTTTAATTTCGGAAGTCGGTGTATTTGGAACTATATTTTAGTTTTTGCTATCGATTTCCTAAACCAAAGTTAATTTTTCACTCCGTAGTGTTTTTTGGAGGTCAGTTTTATTTTTCTATTTTTAACTTTTTAGTTATGGTACTTACCCCACACTAATAAATTTTATATGGGACCACCGCGTAAGCTGCTTCTACCAAATAAAATAAAAAAATCAAAATCGGTCCACAAATTGACGAAAGTAACGATGAACATCAAAAAGAAATTACTGATGATTTTAATGACGTCCACCTTTTTTGAAATCGGTTAAAAATTAAAAAGCAATACACACAAAACTATAGTCGTATCCGTAATAATTAAAGAATAGCTCATGACGTACTTAGTAAAAAAAATCCTAGCCAAATAGCTATCTAGCGTAGTATGGTCTGTTCCAAGAATATCTGATGACTAAGTAAACAAATGGATCAGAAAACCTGTGGATGCCAATTTAGTAGAGCCACTTACGAATTGAATACTTTGATTTGATTATTTGAATATGTAAACCTGAAATTCTAATACTTTACCTGAACAGAGTTTGTTTACACATTCGTTACATACTTTTGGAACAGACTATTGTATCATTTACAGCCCAAAGTGCGACGTTGGTACTTAGATATCGTTGCTCAAATTTTATGAATTTAATGTACCTATTTGTGATTTGTATATTTTGATTTGGTGCCTTAGTAAATAAATAAATAAATAAAAACAGTGGCACTCCGGGAGTGCCGACAGAAGTGAAAACTTGAACAAGAAAATACTTGCATAGAACATTGATCCGTAACGTAATATAAATAAAGAGCACAATCGCGTTAACAAAAATGAGGTGTCGGTAACGGTGTCGCAAGTTCAATTGTTTTTTCTCATCTCAAAAATGCCAACGCGCCAAAAGAAATGTGCACTTCAATAAAAACAAAGGCTCTTATAAATGCACCCTAAATAGTGGTTTGTACGAAGGTATTAGAATATTAATTAATAGAAGAAAAGCTCTACCTTCACTATCATTACTCAGTACTTTCAATTAGTCCTTCGTCCATTTATCATAAAAGCTAATGGATAAGGAAGTCGCCGACGTTGTAAATTATGGAGGGGAATCGTGGGATTTCAAGTGTTTGAGAACTGATGTTCAGTTTCAAACTAAAGGGACTTTTGTTTATTCATGTTGATTGCAACAAAGTTGTGTGAGCCAGATGGTTTTCAATGTCTCAAAGTCAAAAATTTTATTTTTATGCCAACAAATACACAAAAACATAAATACAGTAGGTAATGAGGTCGCTTTTGCCATTAACGACATAGTTAAAACTATACATTGAATATTTTTGAAAAAAGTAATTGTTACGAGGTCTGGAATCGACTCTAAAGCCGAAAATATAGTTTTTAGAATGTTTGTCTGTTTGTCTGTATGTATGTTCCTGCATAACGCAAATTCTACCGGATATATTTTGTTAAAATTTGGCATAGATATTCCCTATAAGTCTGGTCAAACTGTAGGGTGTAACCTATTACGCTATTTGCTATGGTGGATGAGCAATATTACATTATGTTCGTATTTTTATGTTCCATCATGACGAAAATGATACTGTTAAAATTTAGCATACTTAGATATTCCCTATAAGTCTGGTCAAACTGTAGGGTATAAACTATTACGCTAATTGCTATGGATATTATAGATAGTTACCGGTTTAACTTTTTAAAGTTAATTTGACCCTGTATTCTAGGGTGAGTTTGAGATAATAATTAGAATTGGATATGACAGGCTTTGACAGTTCAAGGTACAGTAGAGAGAGCCGCGCGTCAGTGGTAACACTGACCTTGAGCTGGCCTAGTGTAGTTAGCCAACGTTCGCACGGACGTAATAAAATCCCGGCGGGATTTTATCGCGCACTGGATTTTCAACTCTCGGTGTCAAGCCGAGCGTTGAGAAAACACACTGTTGAAAATCCAGTGTGCGATAAAATCCCGCCGCGACTTTATAACGTCTGTGCGAACGTCGGCTTAGGAGTTTTAACGGAATAAGAGGCTAGCTTATACTGGCTTTGTTACCACTGACATACGGCCTACCATACCCGATAAATTAAGACCAGGGACTCCAAAGTCAATTTCTACGCAAACTCCGCCCATCAGTAATAAAGTTGAATATCGCGTGCGCTCTTTCGATCACGGAACTAAATGTCGTAAGTCTCAATTCTTATTTCGTTTATAACTAAAGTGATAATTGATCTAGAGAAAAAATATCTTACATTTGGATAATAAACTACATTTTCTTACTGTCAATAATTATTTTAGACATAAAAGCCGAATAATCTTGTTTTTGTTTCAAATAAAAAATGAATCGAGCGAAAATGTTCCAATTACGTAACTGTCTTATATTTGGAAAGAAAAAGATCCAATAAATCATATACTAAAGTTCCATTTTGATTGTATGCGTGACTTTTCAGAATATTAATGCAAATTAATATACAATTTAGAGAGCCTCCTCTTAAAGTGTAGAAGTGAAAACAAAAAACGTACCCACATTATTACCTTAAACATAATAGAAATATGTTTCGCCCAGCAGAATAACAGAATAAAATCTAGCAGACACACATAAACTCACGTCCACTTTCCATGGGGGTAAGCTGAAACTACAGAACGCCACAGCTGCGATCCTTACAAACTCCTTTTGCTTCGTTTACGTTCATACATCTGGTGATACACGCACGCCTGTTGCGACTTCTACGCACCTGACCTTTCTGAAGAACATAAAAATAACAAAACAATCTAACAGAGTATGCCTAAAATCCGGTTACTATGAGAGAAATTACCTCAACCCTTCTTAAAAGGTAAAACCGTGATCAACTTGGTGCAAAATCCGTTCAATTTCCAGCATCAGTTAAAGGACTTTTATAACTTCAATTACATTAAAAGTCGTTAACAAACTCATTTCCTAAATTACCATCAAAATCCTAAATTAGACCAAATAGATGGTTTTCCATTATACGACACAGTGTTTTTGACATCTCTGAAGGAACAATAAATTTTCTTGAAATCCTCAAGTAACTCGATCAGGAGAAAATTGGGGATCAATAAATGAAAGTTTTGACGCTACAAGATTTATATCGTCATTGACACTTAGCAGCTTGGCACTTGCCATGTTAAAAAATGCGACTTTCTCCTGAAAAAAATCAGGGTCTTTTTTGAGAGAACACGATACGGTACAAGTGTTAAACGGATGCGCGACCTGCGTGCCAAATATCATCGAAATCCGTTCATTTAATAAAAGTTCGTTCGTTCGGTTAATATCGCAGTATGTGCAGAGATAGGAGCCTTTTGGCCTCGTACAGGAGTTTCTGTTATATTTTTAATTTGTTTTTTAATTTTTTATTAATGTTTTATTGAGTGTGTTTTAGTTTAATTTGTGATTTTCTGTGCGAGTCTCAATAAATACTTTTTCTTCTTTTTCTTTTCTTTTTTTTATTTCGATGATATTTGGCACGCAGGTAGATCCGGGTTAGGACGTACAACTTTTTATACTGGTAGTACGCCCCCGTGGGATAATTTTCGACCTCCACGTGCACGAAGCCACGGGCAAAAGCTAGTGTATAATAGTTTTAGACACATTAAGGTAAAACAAAGAGCTTTTAATTCTGCTAACTTGTTACGCATGCACTGATCAATCATAGGTCTCGCAGTCCAATTGAAAAATTGCACGAAAAATATCAACTTGTACACGACAATATTTGTATATATATATAGATATATTTGTGATAACGTTCTCGAAAACGGCTCTGCCAATTTCGATGAACGTTGCAATATAGGGCTTTACGGGGATGAAAAATCGATATAGTTAGGTCTCATATCTGGAAATAGTCGTTTTCTCCTTATTTTTATCCGAGCAGAGGTCGGTCGCACAAAGTTTACAACAAGATGGCTACCCTAGAATAATGACATGCCAGCATGAAATTAGTATGTAGGTACGATACATGGAATTAGTATGAACTATCTTACATTACTCTATTTTCACCCGAGCAGAGCTCAATCGATCAGCTACTATAATAAGAAAACAAAGAAAAATGTCCCCCATTATTTAAGTTACAGCTCAGAAAACAGTTTTATCTCATTAACTCTCCTTTAAGAAAGGTAAACTTACCCTAATTATAAGAAGTAGGTTAGAATGATGACATAGTTACCGAGCCGCGGTTTCTTTCCAAAGTTATTTGTTAAACAGATTGCTTACCTAATACGATAAAACTTTCCGAGTTACCGACTAAATAATGTGCGATACTCTCCCACAAATACAAAGAAGAACAGTAACCTTTCATCAAAACAATACCTGTCCACGAAAGACTTTCCAAGCCTACTGAATTATCTTTCAAAGTCTTTGGTATCTCTTGTTAACGCGGGTCATTCGATATACCAAAGTGCTTTAGGAAACTCGATTCGAACTTAAACTTAATAAACATCTAAATGATAAAATTTCGGATTAAAAGCTCTTGGGCTTGTTTTGTAGACAAAACTTGTTTGTTTTCTGAGGTTTTTACAGTTTCAGGGATATTTTAAGTTGTTTACCTATTTGTTCCGAGTGGATAAACAAGGCATATCTTACATAATTTGTTTTTAGGGAAGAGGGAGGGTAAAAGGATTGGCTGGTCAGTAAGACCGAGATCTGTAAACGTTACTTAGCCCGTACTTTAACTCAGACATGTTTCCGTCTCTTTCTACCACTTGTAGTTTTACAGTTTTGCGACAGTCACAGGAATAAGGCTTAGCCAAAGCATGTCTAAGTAACGTTTATAGATCTTGGCCTAAGATTAGTTTAATATATACTGATTCTGACAAGAACGTCTGAGAGCAGAGCTGGTAAACTCTTAATTATATTTTCATCTCAGCACCTCAAACAAACAGGTTTTGCTGTGTATAGACAGTGAGCAAAATTCGATTTTGCTGCGAGTGTGAGACAAAGTAACTTTTTAATTATTTATTTTTTTAATGCCGAGAACTGTGCTGTGTAGACCCCTACTCACAAAATTCGAAAGATAAGAATTTCGAGAAGAGCGTAAAATTGCAAATCATTTGTGTGTTATGGTACACCAAATACCAGGCAGTCGTTTAAACGTTTTTTCCTGGAGCAACAATTTACAGGCAACGTACGTTAAAGCCTTTAGCCTTTTTTTTTTTTTTTTTTTGAGGGTGGGAAATCATAATTCTCCCGCTCTGGGCGGAGCGGGAGGGCGTGTCAGACTCTTACTGACTAAAACCCACCCGTGTTCCTTCGGTTGCCCTGTCGCCGGGGGCCACGATCTCCCTTTCGGTTTTCTTCGCAACCCCGGCAGGCATCGGTCCTAGTGGACCCCTTCAATTATGCTGACATCTCTTTGAGGCGCGCGTGGAACACAACGCGCCGTCGACCCGGGCCTGGTCCTTATCGGTCGGTGAGCCACCCATTGCTCACCGCCCGCAAGCCCGCGCCTACGGTGGCCGGAAATCGCCTCGCGATTCCCGACGCCCTGGGCGTCTCCTCCTGCGGCGGTTAGGGGCGTGAGGGCGCGAAATTTGCCTCTCCCTCACGCGTTCCGCCTCCTCCTTCGCGAGCATTACCGCTTCGCAGAAGGAGGTGACGGCCTCCCATTTCCTCTCGCTCCGTACCATAGCCTGAACCAGGGCCGGACCCGAGAGATCACCGCCGCCGATCGCCTCCACGAGGACACGGCGATGCTCCGCCCAAGCTGGGCAGACCTCCACCGTATGCTCCACCGTGTCCTCCGGGCGATCCACACAATGGTGACACCCGGGCGTTTCCTCCCGCCTTATCCTGTGCAGGAACCTCCCGAAACAGCCGTGTCCGGTGAGGACCTGCGTCAGGCGGAAGGTGAGGACGCCGTGGCGCCTCTCAAGCCACTCCTCAAAGAGGGGTCTTATCGCCGCAATTGTGGCGTGCCCAGCGCTGGGTTGCGACAATCGCACTCTCCATGACGCCATGAGATCCCGCCGGAGCTCTGTCCGCTGAGCCGCGATTTCTCGCGGCAGCAGAGCTAAGCCCCGGCGCCTCGCCTCCTCGCGCGCCTTTAGCCTGACATTAATAATAAGAAATATATAGAAATGTCGCTTCATACAATTAGCCTCTTTGTTAAATTCTTATCCAGTGTCGCTTAATACAATTAGCTTTACCTTGTAAATATACAAGAATGTCGTTTAATACATTTAGCCTCTTTGTCAAATTCATACCCAGTGTCAATCCATACATTTAGCTTTGGTCGTGTTTGTGTTGTTTTGTTGGTAAGGTAAGAAGTTACTGCTGTTCCTAGGTGATTGTCATTTTAAATAAAAAACTTATCTTTAAACAATTTATAATGTGTTTTATTTCTCATTTCATAATTATTAACAAGATAGGTAGGTACACCCTATGTATGTACCTTTTAATTTATCAATGTTTTAACCGCCAATTTCTGCAAACTTCATTATTCAAGTATGATTACAAACAATTTATTTAAAAAAAAACAGTCGTATAAACTAATTAGCCATACACTAATAAGTTTAAGATATAGTATTTAAATCAATTAGCTTGGGTTTGAAATATGATCAACTCTTTGATTAAAGCACTTAGCTTAGAGCCATTATTTGCATGCCTAGGCGGTTAAGTCATTTAGCTTGGAACAAGAAATAATAAACCTAGGCGGTTTAGTCATTTAGTCTGGAACAAGAAACAATAATCATAGGCGGTTAAGTCATTTAGCCTGGAACAAAAAAAAGTAAAATATGGGTCATTTTGTATTAAGCGACATTTATCTTCGTTAAAAATAGGAATATTAGAAAAAAATTATAATCTGATTATGGGGAATATGTTATAAAAACAGTAATATCCTTCTTTTTAAAGAAATAATGCGATTTGCTAAAGTTATTATTTTTTTTTTCTAAAAATCGAAACTTTAAACTGCTCTGGTGTATTTCAAAAATGTCGGTTAATACAAATAGCCCGGAACCCGTCGATATTTATCTACACCCATGCTATAAAACCTCTGTAAAAGTTTCTGAAACAGTTAGCTTATTGCCAACATTAAAACAGTCAGTATCATAGTAACCATTATATCATCCAAATGAGTGTTATAATGTTGTACTAAATTTCATTGTGCAACTCGAATTTCAAAAAAAGAACATTGTCATGTATGCAACTCCATGTTTCCATCAACTTTTGTAATGGAACATTGAAGCGGGGGACAGCGGCACCCGCTGCACGCATGTGCGGGGCTGTGCTTCTGCAGGCGACACTCATACGTGCACTTGTATTGAATTTCGTGGGGTTTTTTTATTCTTGATCTTGAATTACAAAAACCCAATAGTTTTAGAACCTTTTATAGAGGATTCATATCATGGGTGTAGATAAAATCTTGTATGCAACTGTTTATAATTAGGGATTAAAATATTCATGTGATACTATTGATAAACCCACATTCATGTTTTAATACCCCTTATTATACAACAGTTGCATAAATAACCATTTTTGGAACGAAGTTCTTTACACTTTTCAGTGCACTGGCAGAAATTGTCACGCGAAAGGGCGCTTGCTACTGTCTTCTTCTAATTCAAAGAGAAAGAAAGAGAGAGAGAGAGATAAATAGTATGATTTGCTTAAAATATAAATACAAGATGGCTGCAAAAATTTTCACATTTTTCGTCATGGGTATCGTTTTCATAGTTTTCGAGGGCTCTAAAGCTGATAATGAGGTCAAAATGTAAATCCAAGATGGCGGCTGTGAAAATTTACAATGTTTTTCCTCATGGGTGTCGTTTTCATAGTTTTTGAGCGTGCTAAGTCGATAGAGAGGTCAAAATGTAAATCCAAGATGGCGGCTGCGAGAATTTCGTTTCTGTTTTAAATCATACGTGAGCGGGAACTTCGTTCCGAAGAAAATATACTAAGTTTATCTTATTGTATTATTTTACCTTTAGGTATATCTATATTTTCTAGCTGCTGAGGTGAAAAGTTGTATGTGTTACACGAGACCAAAGTTATTTGCATCTCGTTTCTTTGAATCCCTCGCTGCGCTCAGGATTCTAAACCTAGAATCCTTCGCTTACTCGGAATTCAATATCAACACTCGCAGCAAAAACCAACTTTGCTCTCTTGCTGCACAAATAACTATATGAGGATGTCTATAAATGGAAGGTATACTCGTAGAGCCTCTATCGAATAACTATTCATGTAGCAATTTATTTCTAGTGAGTACATGTTTCAGGGCCCGATCACACCTACCTGCCCCATTAGTCTCTCTTTGGAGATAAAACGTCCCCAACCGTCAAACCCATTGTCTCTGATGAGAGATTAATACATAATGCGCTCGGCGCGGTACTTGACAATTATAATTATACATTTTAACCGGGGCTTGAGCGGTCCACAATACAACCAAACCACATCGCAGCGAAAAAATGTGGGCAAGCAGTGGTTACGTGTGAATAGTGTAGCTAGGTACAGCTTCTTGCAGTTGCGTTGTCGTAATTACAAAATTTAGATGTGGTTGCGTTGTCGTTAGCAGTTGCGATGTGGTAACGTTTTGGTGTGGCTAGTGTTTGCAAACAGACGGATCGTAGTGTTTACTGTGTGGCCGGCTGCTAGTGCACGATTTCGCTGGTGGTTGCGTTGTGGCTGCGACTTGGCCTTGATGTGGTCGGTATCGCCCACACGGTTGATTTTGACGGCCAAATGTGTTCCGTGTGAATAAACTATTCATTATCATACAAGTTAGCGCACGTCCATGTGTTGTCGTTGTGACGTGGTTGTGATTGTAAAATGTGAGCATTGAAGATGGACTTAAAAAATCTATTTAATGAGATTATTCATTTGCATACTTCCTCCAATTGCTAAATTACGGGTGATTCTTCTCATTCAACTGCAAATCTTAGTTTCGTTGTACTACGTTACCTTTAGTAATACTAGCAACCTCGTCCCTGCTAAGTCGTATCGCATTGGGTAATGGTCCTGTAATGGTAAATGTAAGTTGATAAATAAATAAATAAATAAAGTTTGAGAAAACAATGCTGACACACAGAAGGAAAAGAAAAAAAAAACGATTTTAGTTTACAATAATTATACTAGCTGTTGCCGGCGACTTCGTCTGCGATCCAGGATGAAAGTATCCTATGTGCTAACCCAGGTCATGGTCTACCCATATACCAAATTTCATTCAAATCTGTTTAGCCGTTTTAGCGTGAAAACGTAACAAACGAACAAACTCACTTTCGCATTTATAATGTTACATAACTTAGGATATAGATATAAATATTGTATCGGAAATACGTCACTGATTTCACTTATCGGGACGCCAAGGGCTACAACATAACGGTTGACCGACCGGAGTTAAGGCTCGAGCAGAATGGCGCGACTTGTCGCGCGACGCGACACCGGTAATTGTTTTACCGTGAAGTTTTATTAGAGTCGCGTCGCCCCTGTTTGTGGGCGCATTTCAGAAGAGTTTGTCGATGGTGGTCAAACAATGAACACGTTTAGAAACTGTCATGCGTTCCGTATAGTTGTGTTGTGTACTAGAGTGTATATTTCTAGTGTGATTAATTTAATCGTAAATTATAATTTGTTCTGAACTGCAAACGGTTTTTCTATTGCCCAATAAACAACAGTACCCAGAGTACGCCCACATTAGTTAAAATATGGCTGATAATAACGAAAGAAGTACCTTCTCCGTCAGATATACAGGTTGGGTAAAAATTCGTGGATCAAACGAAACAGGTAGATAGTTGAGGTTATTTGCAGCAAAAAATATAAATATTATGCAAATAATTTTTTGTGAGACTTAAAAGATATTTTAAAAAGTGCCAATACTCTTAAATCATGGTACTCACTGTCATAAAAGCACTTTTGTAGTGTTGATGTTTTCCTGAAAGCAACTAAACACCATTTATTGTTTTAAAATAGGTAATTACTGATTATTAAAAATTTTGCTATTTTCTTTAAAAAAAAAACACTCTAATAGTCATAACTTTTAAGGAGATCAAGTTAGGGGTCTGCCATAGAGATATTTTTCACTGCAAATAACCCCAACTATGGGCCTGTTTCGTTTGAACCACGATTTTTTATCCACCGTGTATGTAAACATTCTGAAACTATGTAAGCAAAAACCTTTTCAATTGACCTCTCGAGACTCCGCATTAAGTGAATGATACGAGCATTTAATATTAAGAGGGTTTCTGCTGGATAGTGGTCAGTAAAGTAAGGTTTAACCACTTTAAATTCCTTTTAACCTGATTTACTTTTGCTCTTTTGTTCTCTGAGATTTAAATTGGTCCACCAATAGGTTTTAATGGGTTTTTTCTGACTTTTTGATTTAACACGTTCAGTGCCGGGAGCCCTCCTGGAGGGTTCACTCAAGTCCCATACGGGATGCCGGGAGCCCGCGTGGAGGGGCTCATTTAAAATGTAAGTTTCTTAGTGAATTTAGCATTATTCACTGTGAAAATAAAAGCTGTTTAACCTATATTATAAAAAGATTTCAAATCTAATGCCGGTGATACTCCTTAAGGGTTAACTTGCAATATGTATGGCGGCATGGCGTATAAGCTCTATGAAAAATGGGTGTAGTCGAAAGTGCTAGAGTGTCCCGAGGTTACATTCTTCTTCTTCAATAGCATCGGGCATCGTGGATCTTGAGCTTATAACATAACCTCACCCTTGCATTCTCCAAAGGGTTAGGCAGAGGTATAAGTACCAATATTACACCCACATGTCGCCAGCTTTGTTTAACATAATCAGCCTATAATGTTCCCACTGCTGGGGCATAGGCCTCTTCTATATGAGAGGGCGTGGGCCATAATCCACCACGCGGGCCCAGTGCGGGTTGGTAGATGTCAGATGCCTACGATTTTTTTTTTTTGGTTCTGGGCCATGCTGGTTTCCTCACGATGTTTTACTTCATCGTTTTGAGAGCAGTGATGACAAAATAATATACAGCACGCGTAGCATGACCACCGTAGAAATGGGTTTTGTCTACCGAAGAATAGACAAAATGATAGATGAACAATCACATTCTGTCATTTTGTCTATTCTTTCGTCAACAAAACCCGTTTCTATGATGGTCACGCTACGCATGCTGATAGTAAAGCGCCTGTCTGGGTTCGAACCTACGACCTACGACTCGTAAGTCGCGGCCGTTACCACTGGGCCACCACTGCTCTCAGTTTTGTTTCAGTTTCATATAATAGGGGTGACTCTATTGCCATATGCTGGGCACAAATCCAGAACTGAGGACCACGTGATCAGTAAAATGTGTGTTACGAAATTATAGAAAAGAGAAATGGAAATAAAAATACATTATTTCAGTAAGCCTACTATACGGACTGGCAACATTATCACCTCGAAAATAATATTATTTTTAATCCAGGCATTCTGAGAAAATTCAATATAAATAATACCTTTTCATCATTTACAAAAGTGTCTTTTCAGCGTTAAATTCCTGATTGTACAAAGCACTTTTTTAGATCATATTTTAACATAAAAAATGGACAGAGAAACAATGTTAACATAACCACAAAAGAAAAAAAAACTTTTTACTTTTTTTGGAATAGGCATAAAGCTAGCCAGTAAGTGAAACAAATATTTAATAAGGATTTATCAGAATTCTTCTAGTTTATAGAAAACAGCATTTCATTCCGGTCTGATAATTTCCTCTGTTTCATTTACCAAGTGGTTTCATGTGATCAGGCCAAGAATAAAATCTGTACCGAATTGTACTGAAATACATTTAATTAACGGATTGATGGAAGTATTAACTTGTTTGGTAAGGTTAGGGTCAGCTTTGACTACTGGCCTAATTTGTACAACAAAGACTGCCACATACAAACGCTTTTTACCTACCTACCTACCTTTTTTTGTGTGGGAAATTATTAAATAACTTCTCCCGCTCAACACGCGTAGCATGATCACCGTAGAAACGGGTTTTGTCGACGGAAGAATAGACAAAATGACAGATATTGATTGTTTATCTGACATTTTGTCTATTCTTCCGTCGACAAAACCCGTTTCTACGGTGGTCATGCTATGCGTGCATGTACCTACCGCATATTACCTACCTCAAAGTATAGGGAATTTGCTGGAAGAACGTAAGACACGTTACGTGAGCTCAGTACAAAACACATAAGCTAACCACTCAAGGTCACTGGCAGTCAAATTTGAAACAGCGCTGCTTGATGGGCGAGGCCTATTACTGGCTGGACGTACGACGCGTTGCGTGAGCTCAGTACAGAACACGCAAGCTAACCACTCAAGGTCACTGGAATTTAGTCGTGACTTAAAAAAAGTCACCTTGAAACAAAATACACATATATAACTTCACGCCTGTATTCCCTGAAGGGTTGGGCAGAGGTGTACCCATGGAACAGCCATATTTCGCCAGTTATCTTTAACTCCCATATAATAGGGGGCTAGCCTTTGCCATTAACCGGGCACAAATCCAGATTCCAGGCTTTTGAGAAATTTCTAATGGAGCAACCCAATAACACTTTACCTGACCTGGGAATCGAACTTCATGCTCAGTCAAGCAGTTGTGCTTGTGATCACTAGACCTAGACCTAGAGATCACTAGACCTAGGAGGCAAAGATTAATATTTTCAATTATGAGATCCATCAATAACCTACATGCCTAATTGCATTGAAGTTCTTCGTTTCATCCCTCGGTTTCAGACGAAATAAAAAACCAAGACATAGCTCTACGAACAATACAGTGAACCATGCCAAAACTATACCTCCGCTCTGTGCATACACGCTCACACGCACACACTATACCTGACTAAGTGCACACATGTTTACGAAACCGGCTTCACGTCATTGTTGACAGCGCACTTCATTTTTTATTTGGTCTGAGCCCTCGGCGTACATAATCTACATTCTTTCCAATTTACCGATGTAAATTGTACCATAACTGTAACATCCAGACGCACAGACGGAACGTCATAACGAAATTATAAGGGTTCCATTTTTGCGTTTTGGCTAGGGATTCCTAAATTTACCTTGTGTACTATTGTTAAGATAGAGCATTCTCGCAGATGAGCAAAAAGGAAAAGGTTTGGTTAACCCTTGTTATTTAATCGCTATTTATATGCTAACGCAACTTCATCTATCAGAGGGGTAAGTCTCGTAATTTTTAAGAAAGAAAGAAAGAAAAAGTATTTATTGGGACTCGCACAGGACATTACAAATTAAACTAAAACACAGTCATTAAAACATTATAAAAAATTAAAAAAAAAAAAAACAAATTAAAAAAAATAAAATAAAAAATAACAGAAAATCCTGTACGAGGCCAAAAGGCTCCTATCTCAGCATATGTTGCGACATTTAAAAAAAAAAATGTCGCAGCGCCGGTATTCTGTTAGGGCCCGCAGTGATGTCACGGATAGATAGATACAAAAATAAATATTAAATAAAATATAAAATAGATGTAAATAAATATTAAATAAAATATATGTGTGAAATACTTTAAAAATTAAATAGAAGTAGTCCGCGTGTCTGCACCCGACGTAACATCAGTTACTTGTCTATGCCTTTAGTGTCTGTGGTACTCTAGGCATCGTTGTGACAAGTAAAGAGACGCAGACGCCGACACCGGCAAATTTTTTTTATAAAAACATTACGGCTGTATAATACTTCGTCCTTTGTGAATGTTACAATAGCACAGTGTTTATTATAATTATAATGAAAAGTGTATCGTGGTAACCAGTTAACGGCATTTGGAAAAGGAGATTTACAGATAAACTAATGTTGTGAGTGATTGAGTGGTTTATGAATTTCAAAATTCACCTATGACAAACAATGACAAAGAATAGTAAAAAAAATGCGAAACAACTGCTGTCTCAATGAACCAAAGAGCATAATCGCTGCCAAACGCACGCCACCATCGACAGACGCGTGCATACCAACGGTAAGATTAATGTGTGGTATCTTTTTGAAGCTGAAGTAAGTGTTGTTTAAATTTTACTCTGAAAGTACCAACTGTCCAAGAACGTTCGCATTCGCATCTTATCTTATTCGCAATCTGTCAAAAATACAATCTATTATCCAACATTTTTGACAAGTTTGACAGATTGCGTCAACTCGCAATCTGTCAAACTTGTCAACTTAACTTACGTTTTTTAAGGTACGAGAATTGGCCTACTGATCTCAATATCTCACCTATCTTTCCTACCTAGATGAAAACAAACAATCAAGCAAATATGTAGATTCTTAGAAGATGTTTCATACCATACCTACTAAAACTGCTAATCGAAGTGAATAAAAAAACGAGTGCGGTCGGGGGACCCCTGTCAGAAACCAAGTTCCTTCTCAATTTATGTTTTAAAACAAAAAACAAACGCAACTCGATTAAACTTATTAATCACTAAAATGTTTCAATAAGACGAACTTCTACAAATTAAAAACTGTTATTTCAAACGAAACTATTTTAAAACGACACCCATCACTTTTGACATTCAGAAAGTTCAAAGTGATCGTACTAAAACCACGAACTAACACAGACTAACCTTGATACGTATTACGGAAAAACTGTGTTTTGCTATTCTCTTGTAAACATAAAGAAATATCGGTTAGTCTGTGGTGTAAGTATACAGACGCGTGTGTAAACACAGACTAATATACTCGAGTGGTCTTGGAGTACGAATCAGACGAGCTAGAGTATTACACTAGAGTGTGCATGTCCGTGGTGCCGAACAAAACATTGACCAACTGAAAGGGTTTCCTTCAAATTACCTAAGAAAACGTTCGCTGCTTTAAATAACTTCTTTCTACGCATCAAGCAACGGCTCTGAGAGAAAATCATTAAGAATAATTAAGAAAAAGAACACTCTAATTTTAAGGAAAATTATGCCCATTTTCACCTTCACTAAGTGACACTGTTGGGTTATCAACGCTAGGCTTAGCGCTGAGAGTTGAAAATCAAACAGTGTACTTTTATTTAGGGATTCATTTAAGTGTCACTTACTTGATGGTGAAAACGGGCATTAGGGTTATAGAATATGTATTATAGCTAAAACATTTTGCATAATCAGCCAGTAAATGTTCCCACTGCTGAGACACAGGCCTCCTCTCTTCGAGAGGGAGTGAGCTGGAATCTACCACGCGGGGCCAGTGCGGGTTGGTATATGTCACATATCTTCGAATATTTGGTTCTAAGATATACCGGTTTCCTCTCGATGTTTTCTTTCACCTTCCTACTTTTTAATTATTTACACAAAGTATACCGCCTGCCTCGGTACAAACCCACGACCGCCCCGACAACTTGTAAGTCGGGGCAGTCACCACTGGGCCACAACTGCTCCCCAAAATATTTTAGTTTTCTTAAAATGGTCCCAAAATCACGCATAGTCAACTAGATCTTTTTTTTGCGAGGAACTAAACTGTGCAAGTTTTTGTTGTTTACTTATTTAGCACTCAAATAAAGGTTTACTGAAACAATTCAATGAACTATTGACTCGATAGAACGAGAAGCGCTCTCATCATCATTTCGCCGAAAGTCGTCCAACTGCTGGACATACAATAGTTCGGGAGGCTGGCAGTCGATTTGTGATGACTCCTTAAAACAGCTTGTAGACATGGCTCAGAAGTGAGATGGGCCTATAATTGCTTAAGCGGGGCATTGTCACCTTTTTAAAGAAGAGTACCAACACACCTCTGTTCCGTGCCTGTGGCGTTTTACACTCGAGTATGACGGAATCTAAGCGCTCTATAAAACTTTTATATATAGCTACTCCAAGGCGCAAATATATCAATTATTTTGTGGATCGTAAATAAAGCCAGTTGGCTCGCAGAAGCTGGTTGCTAGCGGACAAAAGGTTTTGAGCTACGGAAATCGAGATAACAAAGAGAAGTTTTCACACTCTATAAAATACTAATCTGATTGTAGTTTGTAAGCTCGCAATTGTACTAACAAATATGGATGTAGTCGTAGGATGAATCTGAAATAAATGATTTTATTTATTTATTTTATTTATATAGTAGTTTTATTCATAATAAATAAATTATTCTGACCGTTTTTTGAGCCCGCGAAGGTATTTTTAGGTTTTCACTTAATAATTTAGATCGATCACTCGATCTAAATGATTAAGTGAAAACCTGATGATACTGATAAAAAAAACGTGTGCGGTCGGGGGACCCCCGTGAGAAACCAAGTTCCTTCTCAATTATGTTTTAAAACAAAAACAAAATTTTCACACCTGCCATCTTTTTTTTTTGGGTGGGAAATCATCAAATAACTTCTCCCGCTCTGGGCGGAGTGGAAGGGCGTGTCAGACTCTTACTTACTAAAACCCACCCGTGTTCCTTCGGTTGCCCTGTTGCCGGGGGCCACGATCTCCTTCTCGGTTTTCTTCGCAACCCCGGCAGGCATCGGCCCTAGCGGACCCCGTCAATTCTGCTGACATCTCTTTGAGGCGCGCGTGGAACACAACGCGCCGTCGACCCGGGCCTGGTCCTCATCGGACGGTGAGCTACCCATTGCTCACCGTGGATTTACATTTTGACTTGATCGCACCCTTTAGTACCCTCGAAAACTATGAAAACAACACCAATGGTGGAAAATGTGAAAAAAATCGCTGCTATGTTGGATTTTCATTTAAACCACCTTCTCTTTCTTTACCGAATTAGAAGAAAACAGTCGCAAGTATGAACGCTTTTTCAGGATTGAAGCACCATACTACCTCTGGCCACTGCAGCAGGCTGCTGGTATCGTCTGAATGAGTAATAACGATACAGAGTTCCTTTTAAATCTATTTTGGATATACAGACCGTTATAGGCAGGTAGGCACCAGGACGGAGCAGTGGTGGCCCAGTGGTAGCGGCCCTGACTTACAATTTGTAGGTCGTGGGTTCGAACTCAGACAGGCACTTTAATATGTGTAAAAAATTTCATCACCATTGCTCTCAAAACGGTGAATGAATCCGGCATGTCCTGAACCAAAAATTCGAAGACATGTGACATCTACCAACCCACACTGGGCCCGCGTGGTAGATTACAGCCCACTCGCTCTCAAAGAGAGGAGGCCTGTGTCCCAGCTGTGGGAACATTATAGGCTGATTGATGACCTGAAGGAAAGCAGAGAAAACTTTATACTTACCTAATAGCGCTAGGTACCTGCCTACATATTATTTCAAAACTATACTTATTTAAGCATCAGCATTTTATCACTAATTACCGATAACTATAGAAATGTACATGTCTGTCGATAGCCACGCAATCTTATTTGAAAATATATTACTATTCACATAACAAATGAAAAACTTTTAAGGGGAGTAAAAAAGTGGGTTGTAGCATTGGGGCGGTCGACCGATAGTGATAGATGTTCGCACATTATCACCTCAATAAAACATACACGATTTAATCTAACAGAGTGTGTGGGATGAAAGCAACAACACACTCAAGAAATACTTAAGAACGTTGTCAAAAAAAAACGACTTCCAAAAAAACACTATAAAGTGAAAAATTACTTTAATTTCGGAAGCCGGTGTCTTTAGTTCTGTATTTTAGTTTTTTGCCACCGACTTCCGAAATTAAAGTTATTTTTCACTTTTTAGTTATGTTACCTACCCCACACCAATTCGTAAACAACAGTGACAGGAAGTATTATACATCATCAAGTGGATTAAATATATATTATTGAAGCTAATTCAAAAACTACCCAAGCAATGTTAATAAAATTTATATGGAACCACCGCGTAAGTTTCGTCCACCAAATGAAAAGATAATTTTCAGAATCAGTCCACAATAAACGAAAATATTGATGAAAATATTTTTTTTAATCGAACAGAAATTGTGTATTCTGAAGCGGTTACACCGCCACATACAAACTACGCATCAAAGACATGACGTCACACAAATCCTGCATCGCGCTATTAGAGTTTACCGCGCGATCGACATATATACAAGATTCCAACTTCAACCGTCGGGCAGTTACCCACCAGGCACAACACCCGTCTGGTCGGAAGATCCTCCCTTTTCTATGGTGGATGAGTGAACTTTACACCCTGTTCCCCATACTGCTAAAATTCTATAAAATATTAAGATATCGGAATCACTTTTTCACGTTCACCAAAATTGTCACGTCGAAAATATCTAAAAACATAAATTTAAAAAAATACCTACAAACAAACATGTAGGAAATCTGGAGGCAGAAAACAACGACCGACTTTGAAGTCGGTCAAAAACATAGAGCCAATCCACCAATCTCCTTTAGTTATTTCAGGCCCGATGGGAATCAAATTAAATGCGAAACATTGTTTTAAATTAAGTGAAAACTGATTCGGATAGATTCGATTTGTTTGCTAAGCAATGCGATTCGAGACTCAACAATCTGAAAACTCTTGAGATCGAAAACTATTTATACCAGTCCGTACCATTTCCTCCATAAACTATTTGAACAACATTTCATTTCAGCCTTGTTCGAAGGGAAATCTCGAATTACTCAATTGAGATTGAAAACAGATACTTACTGCCTATTGAATTTGAAATCATAAGAGGTGTTATTTTTTAGAGATATTTCCGTATTCGCTTGTTGTTTCCGTGTTATTTTAACACCTGAAAATACACTAGGGTCCATCCATACCTAAGCCTCGTCACGTCACATGTATAAATTGAAAACTTTAAAATATTCCCAACTCTGTCAATATTTTAAGAAAGCATATTATATACAATTGAAATATATGTGACGTCACACCAGGGGAAGGGGGTCATGTAAATATGACCACCTGTGACAAGGTCAGGGGCGGGCATCAGAAATCATAAAATTTGTGTGACGTAATTTATGGCCCCATACATAAGGCGATAAAATAAAATCTTCTAGAATTTCAATACGAACAGATCTTTGGCAACATATCAAAGAGGAAGCAAGTGCTGGAATGCTATATATAACTTCCCCGACATCAATCGGTGGGTACGCCCTGATCCAACGATTGATGTCGGGGAAGTTATATATAGTTACATATATGGTGTTCGCGCGGTAAACTCTAATTGTGCAATGCAGGATTTGTGTGACGTCAGGTCTTTGATGCGTGGTTCGCATGTGGCAATGTAGATGCCGCCACACTAGCATTCCAGCACTTGCTTACAGAAAGGATGTAAATTATCCACGAGGGTGGTAATCCCAACTTTCCTGCAGAGGACCAAGATAGGTGACATATTAACCTACTAATTTAAATCAGCAGACACTGTGGTGACTTCAGCGCATTTGAAAGACTCCGACTTTAATCTCTAGTAGGTAAAACTTTTAACAATTAAAGAAAACAAAGAAAATACGTGCAATTCTGTGTACGTGCGAAGTCGAGGTTACTATAACAATTAATTAATTTCGGAGATCAAAGTATTTACTCAGAATTTACTACACAAACAACTAAATTCAGTCTCTACTTAAAGGTAGGCCAATAATCCTAGAAAACACCGCAACGAGATACTAAAACTAAATGAGTTGTTTTTGATGTGAACACAAGAAGTGAGCACTAAGTTTACGCCGCAATTTTTATCAGTCATCAACTTTTGAAGTACCTGAGCAGTCAATACACTCATAATTACTTCATATTTTTTATCGAAACCTATATAATGATTTATGATGTTATTGTGTATAAATGATACAAAAGGACAAAAGTTGTTATTGGAAATAAATCTTCGGCACAATAGGTCTTTGTCTAGCGACGCTTTGATGAAAATATCGGCTCGTGTTATGGAATATTTTGATGCGTCAACAACCTTGCTAAAAAATAGAGCTTTCAAAGTCAAAGTCAAATCATTTATTTCAAATAGGCTCTTACAAGGCAGTTTTATATGTCAAAATTTATAAAATAGATTGATTCTAGTCGCCCCTTCCAAAAGGTAGTTTTCGTATGGAGAAGAATGGGCAAGAAACTCCACCGTTACTCTTTTAAAATGTTATTCAATATTTTGTATAGGTACGTACATTAATTATAATGTGAAGACGATGCACCTAGAATGAAATTACTATACCAAAATAGGTAAAACGAATTTAAAATGTAACAACGGCAGAAAAATTAATTATGTGATACATGGTGCTCACATATTTACAAACATTGTAAAAGTAGACGATTTTCTAAAAAAAACGACGAGTAATCCTATAAGGGTTCCGTTTTTTCCTTTTGAGGTACGGAACCCTAAAAAAGTCATAATAAGATGAAGATTTTGTCGAATGTTTTATAAGTAAAAGTCAATTTCGAAACCTACTGCTTTGAGCTACGGAAAATGGAGGTCCGAAATTATAATAATATGTCCATAATAATAAAGGTCTGTTTGATTAGCCCTTCGGCTACTTTCATATTGGCAACGTAAGTTAGGGCATGGTTACGCCACGAATTGTGTTCGAAATAGAAAAAAAATAATAAAAAAATAGATTAAATAATAATAACATAACAGAAAAAGAAAAGAAAGAAAGAAAAAGTATTTATTGGGACTCGCACAGGACATTACAAATTAAACTAAAACACACTCATTGAAACATTATAAAAAATTAAAAAACAAACTAAAAAAAAAAAAAAACTCACACGAAACCTCGTACAGACCAGCGCGATACTGCGGGCGCGACACGGGTCGCGCTGCCTTACGCTTCCGCGATATCGCGTTGGTCTGCACGAGCCTTAACATAACATCACGCCTTGTTTCCTCGAAGGGTTGGGCAGAGGTGTCCCTGTAGCAGGTACAACCACGTTTCGCCAGTTATGTTTAATTCCCATGTAATAGGGGGCGAGCCTATTGCTATCAACCGGGCACCAATCCAGATTCCAACACTTTCCCGACCCGGGAATCGAACCCAGGACCTCATGCTCAGCAGTAGCGCTTGCAACCACTAGACCAACGAGGTAGTAGATAATCATAATTTGTCCAAAACATGAGAATAGTTAGGTACACACATGTCATGCAAGATTTTACATTAATTTCACTATTAAACGAGCAATATTTGTATATTTATATATAAATTTGTAATGACGTTCTCGAAAACGATTTCGATGAAAGTTGCAATATAGGGCTTTAGGGGGGCGAAAGATCGATCTAGCTAGGTCTCATATCTGGGAAAATTTATTTTCTCTGTATTTTCACTCAAGCAGAGCTTGGTCGCCCAAAGTTTAGAACAAGATGGCTACCTACCAATATGGCAGCATGGAATTAGTAAGTACCAATACCATCATGGCAGCATGGAATTAGTAAGTACAACACGTAGATTAGTATGAACTTTCCTATTTTCACCAGAGCAGAGTTCGATCGCCCAGGTACTAGTAAATTAAATACCTGCCCTGCCTGCTGTCCTGCTTTGCTCTTGGCCAAATAATAACAGCCGCACGGGTCGATCGAAGATAGACCTACGCTTGACGTAGTCGGTTAGTGTATGGGTGACCATCTATTACATATCGAGACTCCTCCGTGGCTCCGTCATCCTCCGTCATTCGAGGATCTTTGACAGTCGTTACGGGTCGTCAGAAGCCAAAAAGTTTGACGTATCCATTGTTACCAATGGATATCGTGTTACCCATAGTAACTGGGTTGTGGAGGTCAGATAAGCAGTTGGTCCATGTAAAATCTTAGTATTCAGGTGCATCTGGTTAGGCTGGAAGCCGACCCCAACATAGTTGGGAGAAAGGTAGGCAAATTGGGTTATATTATGCCTTTAGCGATGTACAAACCGCAGCGTACAACCATTATTTCATAAACCTTGTAGCTATTTAAAGAAGGCATCAGAAACTTTAAAATATTCATAAGTATGTAGGTAATTTCATGCCTTGTAGGATTTGATTAGCAATGAACTCAAAGCCAACCTGTATCTATGTGTCATCCTAACTATCCGAACCAATATTATAAATGCGAAAATGAGTTTGTTTGTTTGTTATGCTTTCACTCAAAAACGGCTGATCGGATTTGCATAAAATTTGGCACATGGGTAGATCATAACCTGAGTTAGGACATAAAATACTTTTTATTTTGATATTCTTACGAGATCACGACCTATGCGGGTTAAACCGCGGGGCACAGCTTATATATTATAAATTAAAGTTTCTTTTCGTGTCTATCTTCAACTGCGCAACGGATTTTGATGAGGTTTTCATCATAATTTATAATTTTCAATACCAAGTGAGATAAAATTTAGATTTTTTTCAATTTTTTATTTCTTAATCTTTTTTTCCTAAACCAACCCACTATTAGGCAAACAAAAATAAAATAAGAAAAATAAATCGGTCTAGCCATTTTCCAGGTTTTGGGAAACTAGCGCATGGCAACTGATTTTTATAAATATAGATTGAATATTGATTGTTGGTTTAAATTGATTTTTATTTTTATTTTTATTAAACTTACTAATAATAATGAAATGTCGATGTTTTGTCATGTCGTAAAAACCGTGGAAAACAGGGGCGGCGCGCTACTATTGTATGAAGACTCGTGCAGACCAGCGCGATATCGCGGGCGCTACAGGCAGCGCGACCCTTGTAGCGCCCGCGATATCGCGCTGGTCTGCACAAGTCTTAAGTCTATTTTCATATTTCTGCTATTGTTGTTCCAGCTTTAGATAAAACATAATGTCAATTTATTTTCGTGATGTTTTGTCTGAGGCAATTGGAACATCTTCACATATAATTTTATAAATAATGTATACAAAATATTGTAAAACATTTTAAAAGATTAACTGTGGAGTTTCTTGCCCATTTATCTCCATACCAAAACTTTTGGAAGGGGCAACTAGAATCAATTTTGACGTTCGAAAGGGCCCTTTATGTGCCTAATTGAAATAAATTATTTGACTTTGACTTTGAACTGAAGGTCAAATTGGTTTTCTTAAGGCTCCGTGCACGAAAAAAAACCTTTTTCGTGAATAACTTATTTAATTGTGAGAAAGCTTGAAATAATTGAAACATTAAGTCTGTGTAAGTATAAAAGTACAGTTTTCGTGGTTATAAAAGTACAGTGGTTATAAAAGTACAGTGCTAAACCATTCGTGTCAGTCACAGCACCTGCTAATAGTTGCATCACTTTTGCTGTCTCGAAAATATAGTTTATATCGCCTTTGATTTACTTAATGAAGACATACTATAATCATAAAATAAAATTTTGATTTTATTTCACTAATAGACTAATGTGTGACTTTTAAATTTTTTGATGTGGTTTGCTAAATAATAGGGAAAAAACATTACTGACAGGGTATAAAAAAAATGGTTACTTCAATTTTTTTTTCTGCCTTATTATTTTGTATGGAAGTTTAATAAAGTGGTTCCCTATGTACAAGTAGACTATATAATGATTTTGATGATATTTTTTAATTTTCATAATCAAAAGTGGTTTCTTCTAACAAAACGATCAAACGTCAGTCTCGCGTCAATTTTGGAAAACTTGTTACGAATTTTAGTGATTTTTCCACGAATCCTTAATTTATTTGAAAAATCCCTTTGTGCTATGTACAAAACAAAGAATTCGAATTTTCAAATGACAAATAATTTTATTTAAATTCTGTTTCCCTTTCTCACAACAAATAAATAAAATTGATCAAAATCAGTCGATTTCGTGCACGGCCCCTTAATCAATTTGCTTAGCGTCCTTTATTAATCTTCTGCAGCTTATTCAGTTTGTGCTTACTTATTAACTTTAGGAGACGGGTTTTAAAAACTTTTAATTCAATGAGATGAAACTTACCTAATGTATATATTTATTTCCCAATTTTCAAAAACTATTTGAATTTCTTTTGTCTTAGTTTATATCATTCTGCGCCCCGCGGTTTGGCCCGCATAAGTCTTGATCCCGTAGGAATATCGTGATAAAAAGTATTCTATATATTAATCCAGGTTATAAACTATCTGTGTACCAAATTTCATCCAAATCCGATCAGTAGTTTTTACGGGAAAGAGTAACAAATATCCATACCTCCTCACAAACTTTCGCGTTTAAAATTTTGTAGTAGAATAACATCACGCCTGTACTTAATCCCGGAAGGGTTAGCACTAGTATACATTTATAAGACATATATACACATACACAAACAAATACTTTAATAATAAACGTACTCTACTTGCATAAACACAATCTAGTAGCTAGGATTATCAGCAACTTGCCTTGCAGAACAAGCTTGTAGAGTCTGAAGTACCATACTACAAGTATGTGCCCGACCCAGTTCTCGAGAATGGTCACACCACATTGTACTGGGATCGATCTATCATCAATGATAGGACTATTGTAGCCAATAAGCCTGATATTGTGGTGATAAATCGACGAGAGCGCCGTGCAAATGATTGTTGATATCGTTGTCCCTCATGACGAGAATCTCGTGAAAGCTGAGAAAGACAAAAAAATTAAGTATCTTGACTTAGCACACTAGGTTGTCGACATGTGGGATGTGGACTCTGCAATCATTGTACCGATAATCGTTACGGTTAATTGCCTGATAGCGAAGAGCCTCGACCAACACCACCGGAGGCTCTCATTGCGCGACTGGATCAAGGGCCTGATTCAGAAAGCAGTACTCCTAGACACGGCACGCATAGTGAGGAGGTTCCTCTGTCTAGAGCCCTGACCACTGTCATCTTGGACCCTGTTCCTGATGCTGATGGGCCACCATTTTTATATTTTTAAATGTTGTTTTTTTAATGATTTTTTATAAAAATATTTAAAAATGTAAACGGTATGTACTTAAAAGAAATAAAAAATAACATAATGTACTCTTATGTAAACAATAAAAGAAGTGTCAATTTAAAACCGTGAGGGGTCCTGCATTAAGGGGCTGTACAAATACGGGGATAAAGAAGGTAAACCTTTCCCTTTTCAGTAATAAAATAAATTATAACAAAAGGATTGGCAGTTTAGCAAAAGGACCTGACATAAACCTGTTTATTACGTAGGATGTGGTTTTCAAAACAATATTATGGTCCAAATTTGATATCACTGAAGACAAAAATTGTACACATAACATAACATTACGCCTGCAATCCTCAAAGGGTTAGAGATGAACCTTTTTAGTACCAGGTCATAAAAAAAGGTCATTTGACTCGGTCATCTGGTCGGACCAGGTCATTTGACGGGGTCCGTTAGGGCCGATGCCTGCCGGGGGTGCTAAGAAAACCGAAAGGGAGATCGTGGCCCCCGGCAACAGGACAACTGAAGGAACACGGATGGGTTTTAGTAAGTAAGAGTCTGACACGCCCTCCCGCTCCACCCAGAGCGGGAGAAGTTATTCGATAACTTCACACCCAAAAAAAAAAAACTACCAGGTCATAGGGGGTCATAGGGGGCGAGTCTATTGCCATCAACCGGGCACAAATATAGACTCCGGGCTGCTACTGAGAAATTCCTGATGGAAAAACCCTATAACACTTTGCTCGACTAAATAGGTCCCCATAAAATACAAAACCTAACTATCCGAGCTATAACCAAATGTGGATTACTGTTATGCGTTAGGTACTTACAATTCAACCCATTATAGGTACAACGCTGTGCAAAATATTAAAAAGCCTGGGGCAGCGAGTAAAACGTCAAAATCCTTTCTAAGTTCTGAAGAAAACTTAATTGCCTACGAAAAGCCCAACCAAATTATGTTTATTTAACGAGTCCTTTTAATATTAAACTAAAGATTAATTTTCTGTCGAACGAAATAAAGTCTGGTGTAATATATTAGGACTCAAGAAATAAATTAGAGGACTCAAAGTTTTTATTATCTCGAGGGCCTTGTCAGAATAAATTGATGATCTTAAAATTAGGTCTATGACACTTGCTCGTCTAAATTTTACTAATATTATAAACTCGAAAGTTTGTGACGATAGATGGATGGATGAAAGAAAGAAAAAAGAAATAATTTTTTTTATTTGCTACAGGCACTGGAAATACAACATTAAAACTTAAGAAAAATTTATAAACAACTATTTCAGAACACGCATTACAATTTTTTTTTAAATTGTGTAAACAAAAAAGAAGACCTGTGCGAGGCCAAAAAGACCCCTTTATCAGCATAATGCGACGATATTTGAAAAAACAAATAACGCTGTGGTATTCTGATAGGGGATGAATGTTTTTTTACTCTTTCATGCAAACATTATAGAACTGATTTGTATGAAATTTGGCACAAGTTAGTTTTAACCTGGAATAACACATAGGATACTTTTTATCCCGATATTCCCACGGGATCGAGACTTATGCAGGTGAAACCGCGGGGCGCAGCTAGTGTTTATTATAAGGTCAGAAACTGGTCGGTAATTTTTATTATAAATCCACTTGATGATAGTCCCCTGTTTTCGTTGTGGTTTTTATAAATAATATAGCACAGTCAATCAATCTATCTAGCCTTTTCCCAACTATGTAGGGGTCGGCTTCCGGTCTTACCGGATGCAGCTGATTACCAGTACCTATAATATAGGGTAGCCTTAATTAATCAATTTTTGAATATAATTATTTCATTTAATTATGATGAAGATGATGCTCGCTAATTATAGTTGAAAGAAAGAAAGAAAAAAGTATTTATTGAGTCTCGCATAAGAAATCACAAATAAAACTAAAAATACACTCATAAAAACATAAATAAAAATAAAAAACAAAGTAAAATTAAAATAAACGAAGAAAGTCCTATACGAGGCCAAAAGGCTCCTATCTCAGCACAATGCTGAGACATTTAAAAATATATGTCGCAGCGCTGGTATTCTGATAGGGCCCGCAGTGATGTCACGGATGGATAAATAAACCTTTAGAGAGATAGATAGTTAATTGATTTAGGCGTGACCTTGCGGAAATCCATTATAAAATGATGATGTGGATATATTTAGTAACCTTTTCCGCTTAGCTATTTCTAAAGAGTCTTGAAAAGATCCTGGAACAAATCGACACGTGTTTCACCTCTCAACGAGGCATCCTCAGGATGACGATTAACTTGTCGTGAACTCGAACACGGCGTGTTGCCACACCAAGCACCGAGCGCAGACTGCGCTCGTTGGTTTACTAAATATATCGTGTGCGGGTTACTAAATATATCCACATCATCACATATCCGTGGAGTTTCTTGCCCATTTTCCTTCATAAGTAAGTACCTTCTACGCTATGGAATGGGCAACCAGCTTCATATTTTTGACTGACCGACTCCTCAACAGTTCAGAAGTGCCTGTAAGTAAATGATTTAATTAAAATAAATTATTTGACTTTCGTAATCTTAATAAATAATAAAAATGAAACGCTGTTCGTTGGTAACGTCACTTGAGACCGGCTGGAACGATTTGCCTTTTTTTTTAATGTTCACAATAGTCCGAATTCGGTATTTAGGAAAAAAAAAATTGGAAAAGTTGCCCGGAAAATCGAAAAATACGGGTTTTTTTTTGTATGGGGTTTTTGTAAGAATTATTGAAATGACAGAGCAATGTCGGTCAGGTCAGCTGGTTGAAAATAGATATCAGTTAAATAGTCAGCAAAATAAACAAGATTAATTACAATTTATCCGATAATTTCATAACAAAACATCAATACACATCCACCAGGCTGTTAAACCTAGTAGGCGACCAGCAAATTACCTAAATGTGACAGGTGCGACTAGGCGGCAACCCAGTTAATGGTCTACAGTAAAGTTAATTTTATTAAGGCCACCGACGAATTCAGTGGAACGTTTCCCCACAGTTAGAGCCCTATAAAATTCGTACAGACATTAATTAAGTAAAAATTGGATAACAAACCACTGATTTTATAACGACGTAATTAAATAGCAATCGCTTTATTATTGAACCGTGACGTTCAGTGGTTTTCAATAATTATTTTCTTTAATAAGTTTTATTAATTGGAAAACTTTCTGGAAATAATAATGTTGTCATTGTAATGAAATTGAAACTATGTGATAAGTGAATTTCACTCTAAAAGGATGCTCGAAACATATAGAATGTTCACAATTTGTTATTTAAACGTATATTCAAAAAAATAAACGAATGTTAGTAAATTGGTAGGTACCAGGGGTAGTAGACGACCGCGAGCGCAACCGCGTACTGGAAGAGTAGCGTTGGAAGGCCTCTCACATGGTATATCGATGACTTTGTGAAGGCCGCAGGAATGCATTGGATGCGGGAAGCACAGAACCGGTCTAAGTGGCGGTGCTTGGGGAGGCCTATGTCCAGCAGTAGGACGTCTTTTAGCTAAAATGATGATGATTATGATGACGGGAAGGTACCTAGGTAGCCTCGAAAAATAAATATTCACTTTGCAGATGGGTCAGCAAACGCCGTAGTGGTTCCGCAGTTGCCTTGCCCTGGTTGTAATACTTTAGCCGATTCGTTTGGCAGTAAGTAAACTGTTTACCAGTCAAAAGATACCTGATAACTTTTAAAAACAAAAGCAAGTCTCTATTTACAGCTTTCGTGAAAAATGACGACATTACATCCATAACCAGTATTGTTTTATAAATATACTTACTAAGAAGTTAATTGTCCTCCGAACAGAAAAGAAAATACACTTATAAATAGAACTTGCCCTTTCCTTATTTATAAAAAGAAATCAAACCAAACAATGGACGTAAGAATTTCGATATAAAAATATAAGGCTTCGATACCAAAACAAAAGCCTACAATAACAACATCTCGTATTTGACCTCTGAGATCATGACTACTTAACCGGGCTTTCCTGAAGCTACTACACTTAAAACCTCCAGCCAGGGGTTATTCAACTATGCTAATTAAAACTAGGTGAACGCTCACTAAGGACACACCCTGTGGGGTACGAACCTTGGATTAGGGCGTCAACCGGATCGAGGACATCAAGGATGGGACGGGCTGGAATTATTTATTTATTTATTTATTATTTGGCTCTTCAACAATGAGTACACTATTACTTTATAATTAGTACATTGCAAACTTAAGTCTAAGCGCCTCATTACTTATAGAAAAGCACAGCATGCACTACATTATGCACAGATAATAACATAATTAATTAATTAAAATAAGTAATACATAGTTTAAATAAAAATTAATTATTAAAAGCTAAATTGATTACAAAAAATAAATTAAATTACATAGAATAAATTATTTAATTATTATTAATTAGATTAATTCAACTGGCTGGCGTTATGTTCCGCTACTGAAAGAAAGAAGAAAGAAAAGAAAGAAATATTCCGGCGTAATACACATTATTTTCTCATAACATTGACATATATGTATATCAATTCACTGGAAATAGATTTTATGATCGCTCAAACGATCGTCAGATTAATAATTAGGTAATAGGTAATACGGGCTGGTATCCGTAACTCGTCGTCAAAGCGCGTATTTTGCGTACGGGATGAATCATTAACTAATATGTCGTAAACAAGAGTAACTTTGATAGATAAGGAACTGTTATTAGCTGAGATTAGTAGTCATGACTCGTGTGACGAGAATTTACTGCTAAAGCTTTGTCTACATGCTATTGTTAGTATAATTGTATCATTTGATAGAATAATTCTGTTTATTGTGTTTGTTATGGAGTTGGACACTTTTATATTTTTTTACCTTACCACAGTCAGTATTTGAATTGTTATTGTTTTAATTTTTTTCTTAAATGTTCAATGTAATTAATTTATTTTATTTTAGTCTAATTTATAATCTAATTTTAATATCAATTATCATTCAATTTCTATCTTCTTTACTCGTTTATGATCTAATTTATTAATTTAATTTCCACACTTTTTTGAATCCGTCGTAATTTAGTAACTTAGTAATTTAGTAATTAATAGTTTTACCACTGTTTTTTGTGCTAGCGGTGTTAACCTATAATTAATTGTTGCACCCGCAATTGTATCCTATTATACGTAATACACTGCTAATGTACTGGCGTAAACAATTGTTGGTTGACCTTAATAAAATAAATAAATAAATAAATACATTTAATACATCCAATGCCGATATCAGCTTCAGTGAGTGATTTTAGGGTTACACAACCCTGAACCCCCGGAACCCGAAGGGTGTCAAACGGAACCCTATTTACTATTAAGCCTCCGCTGACCGGCCGTCCGCCTGTCTTTCAGCGAACAGTATCTCATGAACTGTAATAGGTTGTTCAAATTTTCACGGATTGTGTATTTATTTCCGCTATAACACCAAATAATAAAAATTAAAGAAAGTTAATTATTAAAGGGAGTCATACAAGAAACGTCTTTTCTTCGGCGTCTTTTGCTCGATCTCAACGGTACGGAACCCTTAGTGTGCGAGTCCGACTCACACGTGGCTGGATTTTGTTCCTGACGATTACTACTAGGTTACGAGCGTGTGCTAATGTAACCCATCTTGGTTGGCCACATTAAGGTACAATTGATGATATATGTCATGATTCGCGACAGTCAAGGTACAGTCAGGGATATTAATTACGCAATATTGTCTTTGGTCCGTGGCCTTGACATCAACCAATGAACAACATTATCAAACTTTTATTGGTTGAATACGAGGCTTTTGGCTACTTTTTTATGTCATTTTTTTTTAAATGTTTGTGTTGAATAAATAAGTTTTCTTTATTTTTTTCTAAGCAAATTTAAACCAGAATGAATAAATGGAAGAAGAGTACGGAGGAAGGTCTTTGCCCTGCACTGGGTCATAACAATCTGCCTAGCCTTTTCCCAACTATGTTGGGGTCGGCTTCCAGTCTACCCGGATGCATCTCAATACCAGTATTTTACATGGAGCGACTGCCTATCTGACCTTCAGAACCCAGTATCTGGTTAATACGATACCCCTTGGTAAGACTGGTTATCAGACTTTCGGGCTTCTGACGACCCCATTCCAATCTGCTTAAAAGAGGGCAAAGCACCGCCATTGAATCATAATTTAACGTTTTTTGAATGAATCAGCAAGTAAATCGTGTCAAACGATTGATTCATCATCTACCTACTACTGTTTGATACTAATGCTAATAGAAATCAAAGAAATATAAATAGCCCAAAAGAACGTCGGTAAATTGACGGCCGGAAAACTCGTTTTTTTTTTCTATTTTATTATCAACAAAATCATCGAGCCAACAAAAATGTGATTTCCACGACAGTATTTATAAAACTGTTAATGGACGCCCGTTTAATATACCTGTTCTCATCAAATTGTTTTAAAAGATTTTTGAACGAATGGCGTCATACACATATTCTGTGACCATAAAAACATTTAACCTTTCTTTCCTTCTTTTAAAAAGTTGTAAAAGTTTTCATAACAACTTCGAAAGAGTCAGGTAGGTTTAAAAATGCGTTCAAAAAGCTTGGTATGGGTTGTGAGCTTCGTTCCCAATGTGGCCTGCGCTTTAGGTATATTACAAAGATCTTTTGAAGTTCGAATGATGTTGCCAGGGGCGCTGTTTGTTTCTGCCATCTTGTTTTTTTTTTGTGAAAATAAAATGACAGCGGTAGTTCCGATTTCAGCCACGCGCCAAAATAACCTTGTAGCGCTTTATATCTTTAAGCGGCCGATAACAGATTTTTAATGATTTTATACTGAAGATCACCTCTAAACGACTAGTGTTAATGATTTGGAAAAAATAAATGTTAAATTAGAGCATTTTCTTAATAACTTATATAGGAATATTTGAGATTATATTTATATTAACACAGTGAAATTTATTTGTAAAGTTAGGTCTAACGCGGATAAAAAACTGAGAATCGCGCAAAATCTATCAAGTGTATTTCTCTGAAACCTTCACCATTTTAAAGATAATTTAATGATTGATCTCTTAGTATACGAGTTTTATAAAAATACCTTTTGTTTTATGTATAATAAATTAATAATGCTTTTAATTTGGGACAGCGCTCCTTGATGGGCGAGTCCTATTACTGGCTTACGTACGACGCGTTGCGTGAGCTCAGTACAGAACATGCAAGCTAACCACTCAAGGTCACTGTCATATGTCTGCGTCTTAAATGGCGTCCCTCTTCCCTCATTTTGCGGATTAATGGCGTGATGTTATAAAATAAAACCGGTCAAGTGCGTGTCGGACTACGCACAAAGAAGGGTTCCGTAGTTGGGATAAATTCATCCCAAGAACAAACTTAACATTATATTTGAAAAACATGTTCTCCCATGGATACATTCCAACTGCAAATGTAAGTTTCTACGCACAATATTGGAAGATTTACCAAGTTATTCTAAAAGGGCGTCAGAATAAATGGCGTCCGAACTATATGAACTACCTACTACTCGTTTTCTCCTACTTCAAAAGCAATATAAGTACTTGAAATGAACGGAACGGTGCCAAGTTTTAATACCTTGTATTCTACATGACTGAGCAGTCGAGCACTCTCTTAAGCACTCTTTTTTCCGCCTGGACGAAGCTACTAGCATCCGCAGAGGATTTTTTCGTTCCAAGCTAACTTCCACACTAATAATATTATTTTGTCTGTCTATCTGTCTGTTACCTTTTCACGCTCAAACAACTGAACCGCTCATTACGATATTCGACAGATAGGTAGCCTAGGGACCTGAAGAAGGATATCCTAGGCTATTTTACACCCTGAATCGTAGACGAAGTGTCGGACAATAGCTAGTACCTATGTCTTAACAACTAATTTGTCTCTACATATATTTTTTATTAAATATTAGTTAGCGTTACACCATGAAATCTGTGTATCTGTGTGCAAGGCTCGGAACCGGTTTAAAAAATACCGGTGAAAATTGGTTTGTTTGGGTTTTACTCCGAACTTTTCTTAAGAACGTGAACGTTTTAAGAACTTTATTTTAACCTATATTAACCGGTTTATACGACGAGCGGCATGTTGGTAAACGCGTTGTAACTTGTGACTACTTGTGAGGATGCCGCGCTGAATATAAACTAAACAAAAAACCGGTCAATATTGCTCTAAACCATTTAATGCGAAAAAACCTTTATGTAAAAACTCCTATAAAACCGGTTAAAAATACCGATTTCTACAAGTGAAACCGAATGTAAAGGGTTTTGCGTCAAGAACAAAATAACGGTTTGAATATTTAACCGGTATCCGAGCCCGGTCTGTGTGTAATCTGGGTATCTGTGTGCATCTTGAATCTTCTGAACTTAGTAGCCTAGTTACCGATATATTTTGGTATCCGAAAGACGTGTACTCCATCCAGGACATAGCCAAACAGGACTTATTTCAACCTAGACCTCAGCAATTTAGAATACCAAATTTAGGGTCCACTGAACTCCATAACAGCTTAAATCACAGCGGTGCCGATAAACAAAATGTACAATCTGTTTTTGTTAAATTCCCTTATTAGCATAGAATTTGGGGACCCGAAACACTTCGAACGAAATATTATTAGGTGCCTACAATTCTTCCCTAGGTAATAATATACATGGAATTATTATTAACCGTAATTTTTGCCCGTATCTTGAAAAACAGGTGTGTTTTTGAGTGGCTAAATTAAATAATAATTTCTCCCTTTGCCAAAATAAAACGAGATATTCCACCCAGAGCACTGATTTTAACAGCACTTGTCCGAACCGTACCTGAGCACTTCCACTAACCGCACTGAAACAAAATTTTGATAAGTGCGGTACGGTGGAACAGTTTATTAATATAATTTTTAGTCTCCGAACGGCACTTGCATACACGTTAACTTTTATATTTCTCTTGTTTCATTAAGTATCAGCCCGTAAGTCCACTTTTTAGGGTTCCGTACCTCAAAAGGGAAAAAAGGAACCCTTATAAGATCACTCTCTTGTCCATCTGTCCGTGTGTCACCACCAATTTTCTCAGGAATGGGTGGACCTAGCCAGTTGAAATTTATACCAGATACTGAGGTTTATGGTCCCTATTAGGTGTATAAAAACCAAGGTCTTAAATCAACACGATAAAAAGATATGGATAAATTTCGATTTTCGCGAAAACTTGTAAGTACCAAAATTTACCTTAATTTTCAACGTTTTTTATTTTCCGGAATTTTCCTTTATTTGTGCTATAAGACCTTGCTTTTTGCCAAACGTTATTCTAGGTCAATGGGAACTACCATATAGGTTTTCGACCCAAAACCTATAGGGTACTTCCGGTTGGCCTAGAATTGACAATTTTGGTTAAAAGCAAGATCTTACAACACAAGTAAAGGCAAAATTTACAAGTTTTCGCGAAAATCTAAATTTACCCATATCTTTTTACCAATCTTATTTTGGCGGTATAATGGGTAGGTACGGAACCCTCAGTGTGCGAGTCCAACTCGCTCTTGCCGGTTTTTTTATTGCGTTTGGGCCTGCTTTTGCAAAATCCTCGGAAAACAAAATTTATTTTAAAAATATCGTTTTTTTGCCTGACTGCGCAAAACACCGTAATCGGGAGTGAAATATCTGGTATTATTATTCGGGTTGAATTGACTCAGGCCGAGCTGTCACTAACGATCTCCCCTAGTGGAAAGCGATGGATGAAGTATACAATGGAACGAGCGTGCACAGAATATGCCTGTTCACTCTTCCTTTGAAGGCAGACGGGTTTCGCTTTAGACGGGAACATACGTTCCGCGTATAACACGTCTAAAGCGTAACGCGTAACGCGTATAAAGTGTGGAGCTTTCTGCCAGCGTCTGTGCTCCACACTTTGGCTGTGCGCATAATAAATGTGTAGAAGAAGTGCTTAATGGATGGTACGCTCCAGTATGTTCTGTACTACGGTAGTGAAAGGGATATGATGGGATCGCGTTGTAGAACTCCCGTGCACACTCTCCGAAGTACAGTCTGTAGAAGTCCGACTGGCAAGTAACATTACGCCGATGAGCCACCGCTGGACATACTCTAATCACACGCCATTTAACTCGATCCTTACCTTCTCCCTACTTCTTTCTTCTCATTCACCCTGTAAACATCGACACCTCACCTAGCCTGAGGGTGTTCTACCTTATGTTAACGAATCTTGCTTACTTCACACTGACAAACTTAATAAATAGAGGATTGTTATACAAGGGTCGAAAGGAATTAATTCCCATATGAGGTATTTAGACGCCCGAGCGTAGTGAATGCGGTTATAGTCCAACTAGGAATTGATGACTTTCACCCGTAAAACACTCTACTTTTCATTTCGAATTTAAGGAAAGTAAAAAATCATAGTTTTTCTAAAATATTTATTGATAATAATGACATGAGTCTTTTAAAATGTTTAAATATGAAACACATCGCGGCACCGCCTTTTTTTTAGGTAGGGCATCTCGTAGTTGACCTCTGAGATCATGATTACTTAACCGGGCTTCCCTGTGGGTGCCTTAAGCTACTACACTTAAAGCTCCAGCCAGGGGTTATTCAACTATGCTAATTAAAACTAGGTGAACGCTCGCTAAGGGCACCCCCTGTGGGGTACGAACCTTGGCTTAGGGCGTCAACCGGAGGGAGGACATCAAGGATGGGTCGGGCTGGATCAAAGTTTTGATCATGATTATTAGTCGGGGAATTTAAAGCTACGTGCTCAGCTGCAACAACTGCTGGCACCTCGTTATCGAGCAAGGGTCGGGCGGGGGGGTATAATTTACTCGGGGACGCGGTCGCGATCGCAAAGGACCTCGGCGGCGAGGTCGGATTGACGAGAGGCGTCTGTTTTTGTTCACTGTGTTGGTTTCCCTACAGCTCTCCTGGAGGAGGGTAATGGGGTCTTCAGGGTCGGTAAGGGGCGGCTCCGCCGCGGGTCGTCCCGCATTTAGGTATTTCTTTTTTTTTAATTCACACTGGCTGTTTATACACTGACAAGACTGCAGCATTTTTTTTATCGATATATTTTTAGGAGGGTATTACACTATCATATTTATGATCAAAGATATAATTAAATTGTAAAATAGACATATTATGGGTAATTTGTGAGCTTCGTAGATAGGTATATGATATAATATGATAGTGTAATATCCCCTAAGGGGCTAAATGTCTATTTTAGTTGGCTATGAAAATTTTTACAAAGGGTACGCCCCCTTACCCTTTGTAAAAATTTTGTGTTCCACGCGCGCCTCAAAGAGATGTCAGCAGAATTGAACGGGTCCACTAAGGCCGATGCCTGCCGGGGTTGCGAAGAAAACCGAAAGGGAGATCGTGGCTCCCGGCAAAAGGGCAATCGAAGGAACACGGGTGGGTTTTAGTCAGTAAGAGTCTGACACGCCCTCCCGCTCCGCCCAGAGCGGGAGAAGTTATTTGATGATTTCCCACCCAAATAAAATAAAAAAAATAAAAAATAAAAAAAAATAAAAACCCCTTAGTAAAATTTTTCGTAGCCGATTACCTAACCAAATTTAGTTCTATTTTTAAAATTCATTCCCGCCTTAGAAAGGGAAGCAATTACTATGAGTCTTTCGCGCCCAAGAGTGGGGAGCACCGTCTTCCACCCGCTACTCAGATCAAATAAACACTACTTTCCGAATATGAAAAATAAAAATCATTTTCTTGGAAAATTCTCACAACATCGGTGGAAACCGTGCCAAACTAAAGCCACTATTGGACACACAGTCGGAAGCTGTGATTTATTTATAGCTAGGTTTCTAGCTATAGGCAGGGATGTAGCTACCGCCGTGTCAGCCGTATCAATGATACGGGGCCCCCAGGCTACAGGGACGAAACGAACGAAAATTCGTAAAATGTTGTCCATAACCTCAAATTCTTATGAATTAATCAACACCTAATGAAAATATGAAAAACAACGTTATTTGTTTATGGTTTACTAAGCCAATAACAATAACAGTCCAAGTCAGGGTTCTCCAGTTTTGTAGCTCGCTTCGCCCGCTCTTGCATTGTCTTAATAAGATTTTTGGAACGAATTTCTTTAACGCGGCTGAGCAAACTTCCAGAAATCGTCACGTTAAAAAAATTTAATACTTGCGACTGCTTTCTTCTAATTCAAAAAGAAACAAAGAGAGAGAGAGACACACACGAGCACACTGCATGCCGAAGAGAGAGTAGTATGAATTTGGTCAAAATGAAAATCTAAGATGGTGTCTTCGAAAATTTTCAAACTTGTCGTCGTCGTTTTCATAGTTTTCGAGGGTACTAAAGCCGACAGTGAGGTCAAAATGTAAATCCAAGATGGCGGCTCTGAAAATGTTCATACTTTTCATCATGGGTATTGTTTTCATGGTTTTCGAGGGTTTTAAAGTCGATAGTGAGGTCAAAACGTAAATCCGAAATGGCGGCTGCAAAAGTTTTCAAAATTATCGTCATTGGTGTCGTTTTTATAATTTTTGAGGGTGCTCAAGCTGATAGTGAGGTCAAAATATAAATCCGAGATGGCGGCCGCAAAAAAAATCAAATTTTTCGCTATGAGTGCGGCTTCATAGTTTTTGAAGGCGCTAAGGCCGATAAAATATGAAGTCAAAATGTAAATTCAAGATGGTGGCTGCAAAAATTTAGTTTTTGTTTTAAATCATACGTGAGAAAGGAACTTCGTTCCTGACGGGGATCCCCCAACCACACTCATTTTTTTTTTTATACAGGGCCCCTTTGTATCTGGCTACACCACTGGATATAGGTTATTGTCAAATTTACTTCATCGGGATTTATGGTGAACCGAAATTACCATTTGGCATTTCAAGGTAGTAAGTAACTACTATTTTATGTGATTGTATAAAGTACTGACCTAAATACAATTTTTCCTTAACCTTAGAATCACTTTGATATGTATCCTTTACTATTAAGCGTGCAATATTTGTTCACCGAGCGCAGACTGAGCTGGGTGCTTGGTGTGGCAACACACCGTGTTCGAGTTCGCGACAAGTTAATCGTCATCCCGAGGATGCCTCGTTGAGAGGTGAAAGACGTGTCGATTTCTTCCAGGGTCTTTTTAAGACTCTTTAGAAATAGCTAAGCGGAACAGTTTACTAAATATATCCACATCATCATTTTATAATGGATTTCCGCAAGGTCACGCCTGAATCAATTAACTATTTGTTTGTACTCACGTTCTCGAAATCGGCTCTAACGATTTCAATGAAATATACGGGAATATACGGGATGCAATATACAATATACGGGAGCGAAAAATCGATCTAGCTAGGTTTATTATCTGGCAAAATTCGTTTTCTCTATTTTCACGGCCTCGGGAATGTGATACAACGTTGGTATACCTGGATGATATGTTTATTTCTATTTTCAACCGAGCAGAGCTTGGTCGACCAGGTGCTGGGAATAGATATTAGATACTTATTATTGTGTCTTAATAATAACAGCCGCACGGATCGATCGAAGGTAAAGCTACACCTGCTGAGGTCAATCTGTGGATGGGTGACCATCCTTTACATATCGGAAAGCACGATAAGCCGTTGGTCCCGACTGTCATTCGTAGATCTTTGTTAGTCGTTACGGGTAGTCAGAATTCCAAGTCTGACACCCGTCTTACCGAGGGGTATAGTTATACCGAGTAACTAGGTTGTGGAGGTCAGATAGGCAGTTGTTCTATGTAAAATACTGGTATTTAGCTGCATCCGGTCAGATTGCAAGCCGACCCCAATTTTGGAAAAAGCTAGGATGACTTATTATTGTGACTGCAGTAACACAATCTTGCTTAAATCATTGTTTGTCATATCAATGGGACCTCATGGTCATCATTTATGTTTTTATATCTAACAAAACAACACACAGAAAAGTGTTTCGTGAAATTTATGAATTTTTATGAAAAACAAAACGTTGTAGCTGTCTCAAATTCAGCCGAACAAAATCCATTTTTTAAGAGATTACTTATAGGTACTACTAAATCCTGCCAAATTTTCAAAAATATCCGTCAGCTAGTTTTCAAGTTTTAGAATTTGAAAACTAGCTGATGGATATTTTCGTCTGAATTGAGGAGCCACCTTAAACGTCCTGTAACTTTTTATGGATTTAACTAGAAATTCCAGGATTAGGCCTACAAAATCGGCTAATTTATTACTAAATATTGGTAGTACTAGCGTTTAAATATGAGACTTGGCTCCTCAATCCATACGGACACTTATTGAGGCACGTAACACATGGGTATTATTGTTTATTTTTTATTTTTATGGAGACTAAACGTCTTAAAAAAAAAAGAGGTTATGCATTCGACGAGTTTTTGATGTTTACATCACTTCAGTCTGTTATATTCGCATAATTGCTTTTTTTATGCAAAGATATGTCCATAGTTCATACAAGCGTTCACAAATGCCTATTAATACAACAAATAAATATAATAAAAGTATTATCTGCCCGCTTGTGAGGTTCCGAAATCAAAGGATGCACAATCAGATCAAATATTAGAAGTGTGAGTGGAATGCTTCTGATATTAATTTGGGAATAGTTTCCAATATCAAATATTTGGCCAGGTAAAGTGAATATCGACTATCGAACATGAAAACGAAAATCAAACTTCCTATCTACTAGTTACCTAATAATAATTGAATGCATATTGCACATATATGTACCTATTTTGTAGGTATTATATTTGATACCTAAATTAAAATAGCCTTACGAGTGGCGATATATAGGGTGACTTGACCGATACTTCAACACGTCACTTTACTCATCATTATGAACAACTTTTACTATGGAGCTAACTTGAAATCGCGAAAAAAAAAAGTAATAAAGACCGTTTCCCCAAAATTCCTAAAGTTCTTTGTCAACTCAACAAAAATCATACCAAATGTTATAATTTTAGTTTAAAAAAAGTCATTAGATCCCACTTCGTTGTCATTAGGTATAAAAAGCTCAGTGTTCTCTAGAAATGTTTTATAAGCGTCGCAGGCGCCTTAACGAAGATTTATGTTAGAGATTACCGTCGTTTTTATGGCCCATGAATCCCGAATAACAATGTGCAAACTCGGCCCTGTGCATCACACTTGAGAAACTGTTGCGAAATGAATTGTCTTACAAACTGAGGAAGAGGAAATACAACTCTCTTGTACTGAACGGAACTATGCATTTTCATAAGATCTTTTTTTTTCGTATAGAATAGCAGATATTTTATAAATTTTGAAGTGAAAACTTCTTTATGCGCATTGGGCATTTTCGAGATGGGACTAAACCATTGATTTTGCGACCCTGTGACGACACCTCATTTTTGTAAACGCGATTGTGCTCTTTATTTATATTCCGTTACGGATCAATGTTCTTGTGTGTTGTGTTTTTTTTTTTTTTTTCAGTCCATTGTTTCTCTGTGTCCCAAACATGTAGTCAAAGTGACGCCGCCGAACCGCGTCGGCGCGAAGTATTGTACCAACATGATCTGAAATTTTGTCGTTGCAGCAGAAGAAGAAAAATATACCTAAACATATAACAACAATATAACCCTTACCTACAGGGTTATTGGTTCTATGTCGGCAATCCATTAAGGGGATGTAAGAGAGGTCATTTACAACCAAATGACCCTTTTTGACTCCTATGAAAATGGCAACAATTTTCGTCAAGTCAAATTATTCGTGAAGCTCATGGCTAAGCAATCACAGCCGCACGGGTACATCAATCAGGTAAAGCTACGCTTGCCAGGGTTGTTCCGTGGATGAGTAACCATCTTTACATATCGAGACTCCTCCGTGCCTCTGAAAGCAATTTAAACCGTTAGTACCGGTACTCACTCGTGAATCTTTGACAGTCGTTACTGGTCGTCAGAAGCCCGAAAGTCTGAGAACCAGGTCCACCAAGGGGTATCGTATTATTACCCATTTACTGGGTTACTGGGTTGTGGAGGTCAGATAGGCAGTCGCTCCATGTAAAATACTGGTACTCAGCTGCATCCGGTTTCTCTGGAAGCTCAAAATAGTTGGGAAAAGGCGAGGCAGATTGACTTGCAACCCGGGATATAAACAAAAAAAAAAATTGGTTGGTGAGTCTAACGGGATTAGGTACTGTCCAGCGAGTGACGGATGTAATTTTGTGTCATCCTTGGAAAAGAGCCATTCTCATTTCTGGATACTTACTGTCTTTTGCTTGCTTGGTATTTCAACTGTACTTTTTTATTATTTTTCGTTTATTCATTTAAAATCTTAAAATTTACATTTTTAAATATTTCTTAAAATAAAAGTATAAAAAACATTTAAAAATATAAAAAATAGAGTTCCGCCGGTGTCGGGAGCAGGGTCCAAGCTACCGGTGGTTAGGGCTGCAGAGACAGGAACCTCCTCACGATGTAAGCCGTATCGAGGAGTACTGCTTTCTGAATCAGGCGCTTGATCCAACCGCCTAACAAGAGCGGTTTTTATTATTATTTTTTATTATTATTATTTCATAATAAGTACCTACCTACATTTGTATAAGACAAATAAATTATACTTATTCAAGTTATGGAAGAGCGAAGTCTTAAGAACCCCGTCAATCGCTTTTGAAAAAAAAAATCCTCTTTAATTGCAAAATAATTGGGCAAACGTCATCTAAAACTATTCCAAGTTTCAAGTTGATAGCATTAGCAATTCTTGAGATATCCAGCTGTGACAGACATACGGACAAACAGACTGAGTCGCACCATAAGGGTTTCTTTTTACAATTTTGATACGGAACCCTAAAACTGAAAAATGTATATTTCAAAATGCTAATAATAATAAGAAGAATGCTTCATTGGCTTTACTTATAGACTCTAATAGCGTCTGCGACTTGGCTGCGGGCCCTCGTATCCTACCAAAAGGCCCGGGACCCTATGGTTCCGAGGAATGAAAAAAGCAAAAAAAAAATGTTTATTTATTTCTGCACATAATGCAGACTTTTTATTTACAGCTACTTGAACTAGTCTGGTCCGTGAATGTTTGTCGCTTTATTTTTGTAGCTAATAAAATCTAACATTTTTATATCCAATAAAAAGTGGAAACAGCAAATTGCACATTACACTAACACGTCTGGAAATGTCATAATGTCATTAAGTTATTTTCGTGTTAGCAATCCCATATGTTGCACCTGCTATGTTTTGCCTCTGCATCCTTTTTTTTTTGGGTGGTAAATATCATATAACTTCTCCCGCTCTGGGCGGAGCGGAGTGGGAGGGCGTGTCAGACTCTTTCTGAAAACCTCCCGTGTTCCTTCGGTTGCCCTGTTGCCGGGGCCCGCGATCTCACTTTCTGTTTTCTTCGCAACCCCGGCAGGCATCGGCCCTAGCGGACCCCGTCAATTCTGCTGACATCTCTATGAGACGCGCGTGGAACACAACTGGCCGTCGACCCGGGCCTGGTCCTTCCGATAGACGGCGAGCTACCCATTGCTCACTATCCGCAAGCCCGCGACTACGGTGTCCGGGAATCGGCCTGTGACTCCCGACGCCCAGGGTGTCTCCTCCTGCGGTGGTTAGGGGCGTGAGGGGGCGAAATTTGCCTCTCCCTCACGCGTTGCGTCTCCGCCTTCGCGAGCATTACCGCTTCCCAGAAGGAGTAGACAGGCTCCCATTTCCTCTCGCTCCGTACCATGACCTGAACCAGGGCCGGACGCGAGAGATTACCGCCGCCGATCGCCTCCACAAGGACACGGCGATGCTTCACCCAAGCCGGGCAGACCTCCGCCATATGCTCTACCGTGTCCTCTGAGCGATCTACACAATGGTGACACCCGGGCATTTCCTCCCGCTTTAACCTGAACAGGAATCTCTCGAAACAGCCGTGTCTAGTGAGGACCTGCGTTAGGCGGAAGGTGAGGACGCCGTGGCGCCTCTCTTGCCACTCCTCAAAGAGGAGTCTTATCGCCGCAATTTTAGCGTGCCCAGCGCTGGGTTGCGACAATCGCACTCTCCATGACGCCATGAGATCCCGCCGGAACTCTGTCCGCTGTACCGTGATTTCTCGCGGCAGCGGAGTGAAGCCCTGGCGTTTCGCCGCGTCGCACCACTCCCAGATGTGCGCGAAGCCCTTTGCCTCCAGATCCCATGGCGGTAATCCGGTAAGGAGGCTCGCCGCCTCACAGCTCTGCATCACCCTAAGGTTGAATGGTAGAAAATGCCTCAGGCATTAAGTCCGCCTTTGTACGATATTTTTACTCGTGCATAAAGTTTTAATAAATAAATAATGCCAACATTTTGCTTACCAACTTGAATATCTAGGAGTTTCTCTTTGTTGTCTCAATGTGCGGGAAAATGTGATATTTCTGTCATATTAAATTTTATAGTTTAGTTTCATGTAGCACATTTACAGAATGGCTTAAAAATACCAGTCATATTATGTTTGAGTGTAAAGGCTATTTTTAGCGTTGTTGCGTAGGTGTACGCTGAATCATTGCGTATTAATACGTATAGTTATTACATCTCAAATAAGATTTACGGTCTTTATATCAAACAAAACGTTAATCAAAATGGCTCTTTTCGTGGTTTGGTTTGTTGGTGGGCCAACTTGCCAACATAGCAATTTTCCTAATAATTATAGATAGTTTATTAATGACAAGCTGCTGTTCGCGATTTTTTTCGCATCATGCTTAATTCAGACCCCCCATATAATTAAAGAATCCTATGTTCTAATCTAGGGTTTAGTCAGTTATTTAATTAAGTACCTAATGCCAATAGTTTGTTGTGTTCAATATCAATAATAATATAATTACGCATTTTAATGAAATTAAAAACATGCATTGAACGCACACTACGTAGACAAGCATATTATAAGTTGGATGATTTTATCGTTGATAAAAATGCTTGTCTTAATGCTGGTCCTGCTCCACTGCCACTTGGGCTCACTAGTAAAAATTTTAATATTTGGAAGAGTTGCTTCCCCTTTTTTAAATTGTGTTTTTGACATTACGAACTTAATGTTTATTTTTTGTTTTACCAAATAACTAGTTGAATGCTCCAATTAGATAGTAATGATTTTCTTTCTTTTGGTGGTAAATTCTATTACTTTCTTTCTAGAAGCATTTTTATTTTTGTAAATGTGAGTACCATAGAGCCGTTTATTATGTTATTAAGATGTATGTTGACTTGAAAGAGCATTCTGTCATACTCACTTAATTGTCTCGCTGATGGTGGCGAGTGTGTTGGATCATTCGGTTCCCTACAAAATGGTTGAGCTGGATGGTGCTGATCCACGCGTCATGTTCGTGAACGGACGCCGTCAGCTGAGACTGGTCATCTCTTATCTGCCAGGGCTTATTTTTAATCTTATATTTTCAAATGCTTTTGATTATTTTTGTTCATTGTTCTCACATATAGAAGCAACAAGAATAATGTACCTAGGATTTTGTAATATCTATATTTAAAAGAGTGTCCTTGGAGTTTCTTGCCCGTTCTTCTCCATAGAGATCTCGACGTTTTGGAATGGGCAATTAGCTTCAACTTTCTGACTAACTGACAGACTCTTTGACAATTCAAAAGTGCCTGTAAATGGTTTAATTGAAATAAATGCTTTGAGTTTGAGTTTGAATGTACCTAAAATGAATAAATCCAGGATTATAAGTCAAGTGTTGCGATTGGCTGTTATTAATTCAGTCGACTAATCACAGCCGGTTACTTGCACTTGACAATTTGTTAGCTCATTTTCGTGTTGATTTTCGTTCCAAGACTGAAAAACAGAGATCTGCTTGATAGGTACCTACTAAAACTGTAGTTTATTCATTGGCACCAATTCCCTTGTTTAAAAAAATAACTATAAAAGAAAGTTGACACCTGTTGCTGACAGAAAGCTCAAGAAAAAGACGGTGCTTAATAGTACATACTAATTCCATGCAAATAAGAACTAAGTTAAAGATGTCAAATTAGTCTATGCCTTGAACTTCGCCTTATTTTTGGTTGATGCGTTCTGAAATTTAATGTCAACATTGTTTGAAAAAAGCTTTCAAACGAGTTTCAAACATTGTTCACCGACAATTGACAGCTCTAATTTATAACCGGTCCATGCGTTACGTGCTGTCATACATGCATTTCCGTTTAGCTGTATTGCATGTTGTGAATGACATGCAAACTACGTGCTGGCAGATGATTGACAAAAATGCATGACGCATGATCAGATCGGCATGTCATGCAAGATACAGATTCTGTGTTACCAACAATGCATGACATGCAATTACTTCACGCAACATGATAATTCACGGCAATTGCATGTCATGCCGCATGATCGTCTACCAACCACAATACGTCCGTCCCTTTCTTGCTTTATATCAAAGAAAGAGATGAAAATTGCCTAAATTAATTTAGCTTGTGCACAAAAGAATCGGCACCATTGACGCGGGAGCTAATCTGTCACAAGCTTTTTTAGCATGATTACCGGACACATTTGTATTGGCTGTGCCCCGGATGGCCTGACATAATCGTATTAATCATGTTTTTATGTGACGGGCAATCAAGATCGCGGCTCATTTGATGGTACTCTATTGTTCATTTGCAACAGATACTAGTTAGAGCAATGATAACATACCATTATGCCTTGTTTTCCCGAAGGGTTGGGCAGAGGTGTACCTATAGCACCCACATTTCTCCAGATATAATTATGTATATTTAAGTCCCATGTAATAATAGGGGGCGAGAGCAATATTATAAATAAAAAGAGGTAGACAGGTTACCTACGCAACATTCGATCTTCTAAAACGACGGACAGACGCACACACATAGTATTAAGCTTCGTGCAGCCCAGCGTGACGCAAAACCGGTTATTGTTCTACCGTGAACTTTTCTCAGAAATTATTTTATTAGAGTCACGTCGCGCCGTCGCGTCACGCCGATCTGCACGAGGCGTTAAGGCTCTTTCAAACAGGCGCGACACGCGACGCGACACAAAGACACTCTCGTCGCGCGACGAGCGGTGTCTTTGTGTCGCGTCGCGTGTCGCGCCTGTTTGCAAGAGCCTTTATTGTGTTGCAATGCCAACGTGACCCGATTTCAGGTTTGCTAACTAGCCAAGATTTATTAAAGTGCTACTTGCGGAACGCGTATGAACTACTAGCTTCTGACCGCGACTTCGTTATCCGCGGTTCCGCCCGCCAGCGCTATTACCTCATCTTAAGACCAGGCACTCCAAAGACAATTTCCACGCAAACTCCGCCCCCTTGCACTCCACCACTCAACTATGTGCTAAACGCTAACACATCAGTAATAAAGTTGAATATCGCGTGAGCTCTTTGGTCGTCTTCGAGCACTAAACTAAATGTCGTAAGTCTCAATTCTCATTTCGTTTATAATTAAAGTAATCATTGATCTAGAGAAAAAATGTCTTATATCTGGATAATAAACTATATTTTCTCACTGTCAATAATTATTTTAGACATAAAAGCCAAGTAATCTTGTTTTTGTTTCAAATAATCTTTAAAAAAAGACATGATTTTCGAAAAAAAAAAAATCGAACGATAATTTTCTAATTATGTAACTATCTTGTACATGGAAAGAAAAAGATCCATCGAGAGATGCGTGTCTAAACAAACAAACTCTTCAGCTTTATTATATTATTAGTATAGATCTATCTCTTTTCACTAACAATATCATTCTGCTAAATGCATCCCAGGTGCGTTGACTTTTATTTTCCGAAAGGGTTACTGTGGCCCCTGGCAATACAGGCAACTGAAGGAACACGGGTAGGTTTTAGTCAGTAAGAGTCTGACACGCCTTCCCACTCCTCCCAGAGCGGGAGAAGTTATTTGATAATTTTCCAACCAAAAAATAAATAAAAATAAAGGTGTGTTGTCTTAGAAAGTAACGGTTTGATTTCTCTTATGCCTGTAACTACAACATCAGCCAAATCTTTCAAAACCAGAATATGACAAGGAGCCTTCAATTTTCTCAGTTCTTATCTTTGAACTCCTTTTCACTTTGACTAAAAAGAGAAATTATTTCATCAGCTGCCCTCTTTCTATGTCAAAGTCAAAATGTTTATTGCGAACTAAGTGTACTTATGACTTAGCAGTCTTTTACAAGCATTACAATTATCATTCGCCTGCCCTTATCATCCTAAATTAGCATACATTAAACATTATCATTACTTAATTCTTTTCTTTTATATTTTTAGAACAATTAAAGAAAGAAAGAAAAAAAAGAATCTTCGCCATCTTCCTGCCCTTGTCCCATGTTACGTGGGGTTGGCGCACCACGTTTTTTCTTCCTCTCTTATCAACAGTTACGCTATCATTCACGCCCTTCTCTTTTATATCATTCCTCGCCCACTTTCTGATGAATATCAGCTATAAAATTTTAGGTGTTCTAAAAATCCTGCCGCTATATTTCACAGGGTAATGGAGTTCATGACAGTATGGGTTAGTTTGATGATATTTTCATGATTTATGCACATCAATAAAACAAAAGCCAGTTAAAAAGGTAAAACTCGACGTTTTCCCAAAAAATAATCACGTTAAAGCTTATATCACGGATAATAAAAATACTCTTCTACGTGATTCTATTACAAATTTGAAGATTCGCAACAGTTGACGTAAATAAATTTTATGAGTAATACTGGTACAGTCGACAAAACAAATATGTAGACAGGCGACCTGTGGGTAATAGGGATGATGCCTGGGGTAAAAAAAAACCTATTTAGGCCGTCAGCCAGATAATAAAAAAATATTAGACTCGTATTTTTTTGCTTTATCATATTAATAAAAAAATACTTAGATAAAACGCATTAAAGTTGAGGAGTGAGGGTCGTTACGTCACAAGTAAGTATAAAATCTAAATACTCGTGACGTCATTGCACATTTTAACTCAATGTGGCGCCGTAATCTTTTAATAACATAAAAAAGAAAAATACGTGTACGCTATTTTTTCATAATCTACATGACGGACGAAACACACTATTCGTTGTTATTACACACAATGACAATGACTTTACATAGCGTACTGAAAACAGGCTATTTTTCTTCCTGTCAATCAATGAATCAACTCAACCTATCGCAGTCCACTGCTGGACATAGGCCTCTCCCAGGCTGCGCCACAACACATTGTCCTCCGCTTCCGCATCCAGTCTGTCCCAGCCGTTCTGTTCTTCCTGTATTGGTACCTAACCCTTTTATTGACTGTACTTACTATGCTATTGTCAAGAGAATATGTTTTACTTACATAAAGTAAACTATGGTCCGGTACGCTAACTTAAGAGCATCCTGCCCTAACACTTTTCCATACAGGTTGTTATTTTAGTTTGTTATACATTACGTTTAGTTTGTTATTTGTAATATATTATACATCGTAACAGCTAATCAATTTTCACGCCTCCTCTTTAAGATCTAGGTCATTTTTTTTTATTCGGATAGCTCAAGACCTAAAGAGGTGCCTTAAAGAATATGAATGAAAAATCTTTTAAAAAAAACACGAAATTTTGCGGGTTAAAGCCAGTCTGTATAAAAAAAACTGAAAAAATATATAATTACATAACATAACTTAACCCTTGTATTCCCCGAAGGGTTCGACAGAGGTGTTCCTATAATACACAACCTACATTTTGCGAGTTACGTTTAAGTTCCACGTAACAAGGGGCGAGCCTATTCCCATCAACCAGCACAAATCTGGACTCCGAGCTGCTACTCGGAAATTCCAGATGGAAATAACCCAATAATACTTTGCCCGACCCGGAAATCGAACCCAGGACCTCATGCCCACCAACAAAAATAGGTTTATTTGTCACAGAGACACGTGCATACATAAAAGACAAGAGTAAACGAAAACAACAAAAAGTACATAATAAATCACGAGCGTAAAACAGAAATTAGTCGGCAGTAGCGCTTTCCACCACTAGTGCAACGAGGTAGTCAAATATTTAAGTTTAGCCAATATTCTCTTTGTTATCATTTTCGGCTCAGTTTTATAGCAGGAATATTAAAAATAAGCACTAGTTTTACGACTTAGTCTAAAATAAGCATCAATTTCGGGGTTTCATGTTGAAAAATAAACAGCAATTTTATGGCTTTAAATCTAAAAATAAACATAAATTTCGTGGAATAATGTTTTAATCGTTCTTGTTTTAACACCCTGTAGGTATAGACCGACCACAAAGTACGTGTGGGAATGCAGACATCCGTTTCCGAGTTTATAGTTATTCGCATCAACTGGTTGTAAACATGCGAATGAATTATTGCGTTTACTCTGTCTACTACGAAGACTAGGCACCTAAAGAATTTTGTGTTTTCAAGAATATTATTATATTGTGAAGGTATTCATGAACTCATTCATTTTACATCGTGAATTTGGTGTGTCTTTAGTTTGAAGGCTCTTTCAAACAGGCGCAACACGCGACGCGACACAAAGACACCGCTCGTCGCGCGACGAGCGGTGTCTTTGTGTCGCGTCGCGTGTCGCGCCTGTTTGAAAGAGTCTTTACGCTATGACACATCCTTGAGTAAAAATCTAAAGCGGTTATCGCAAGAAATTTTTAATTTTCGTAGCCTTTTCGATTTTACCTTTTCTCTCATGGAACATAGTCAGAAGTACAGTACTCAGCACTTCAGAGGTAACTAAACTATTATAAGCTGGTCTCGTAGGCATTCTATTGAAACTCCGTACTACGCTAAGGTAGGAAGGTCAAGATCAAGTTCAAGGTCAAGTTCAAGTTCAAGGTCAAAATGTTAGCATTGTGGCATTTTTCTGGTCTCTTCTCCTGCCTAGGTGCCTGTATCCTAAGCCTTCGTCTTCCCCAAGTAGTTATTAGGCGTATAGATGAAAAGAACCTTCAATCAATACGTTTTATCTATATAAAACGTATTAATTGAAGGTTCTCTTCATCTATACGCCTTTTAATTGCCTTGGAATAATACCAAAGGATAAATGGCCATTTCCTCCGAAAAATAAAACAATCTATCCCGATTGTAGGAGGGAGATGGCCAGAATAATAAATACAAAAAGCCACATCATGGTTCTCACGTTTTTAGGTAATAATGTGGGAAAACTTCACAAAAGTATAACAGAAGATACATTTTTTTTAACCTTTTTGGGACCATATTATAATAATGTCAACCCCATAAATAAGGTATGGAGTTGACATACAAATATCGGACATTGAGTTAAAAGTAAATTTTACAAACATTTTCATTTATTTGTTCCCAGAAAAATCAAGTTTCCACTTGTTGCTGGCCGCACGGCGAAGTGAATTACATTGAAATTTATGTCATCTGTTGGTCAGCTTTTTTCGATTGGCCTTCCTGGGGAAGTTAGGGGGAGTTGATGGACGTAATGGGAACGTCCATCTATCTCCCCCTGACTTCCCCAGGGATTGTTTATTTTTCGCCCCCTGTAAATAAAACTGGAACCAGTAGTTAAAATTTGTTATATTTATGTTTTAGGTTTTCAGAAATACCTGTAACGTACTTCCCATTTTATTTTATTTTTATTGTGCCATAAAAAGCTCTTACTATGCTTTTGTGCTGCCAGTGGCAGTTTATAATAAAAAAAAATGTACACCATTAATCACTACAACGAATTTTATTACTTTCATAAAAACCATTGAACGTAAACGAGTAGGTACCTTACGTAAAATCCTAACTAATGAAAAAAATATAAATGCGAAAGTGAGTTTGTTTGTTTGTTTGTTCAGGCTAAAACGGATGAACAGATTTCGATGAAATTCGGCATATGGGCAGACCATGACCTGAAAAAGGACATAGGATACATTTTATCCCGATATTCCCACTGGATCGTGACTTATGCGGGTGAAACCGTGGGGCGCAGCTAGTTTCATACGTATATAAAATAGGTAGACTATGTACATACCTCAAGTACCAAATTAGCAGAAGCATCATCATCTGCCTAGCCTTTTCCAACTATGTTGGAGTCAGCTTCCAGTCTAACCAGATGTAGCTGAATACCAGTATTTTTCTTGAATAAAGTAGTAGAACCATAAAATAAATAATGAAAAAGCAAACAACAACCCACTTTGAGTAATCCTTAACATAAAACAAATGTTTGAGGAAACAGCGACTTCCCTTTCATGCTACACGAAATCCTTATGGAAAACTACGTGGTAGGTACTTTCGTGTCGTAAAACAAATCGAGGTTCATCCACGTCATTACTTTCACTTCTGTGTAAACGCGAACGTAATATTCCCGGGGGTAAATGACAGATCGTGTTTTCGTCAGCTTTTGTACTAAGCAAAACAACTTCAGCCCACGCTTTTATTTCTGAAATACTAAAGAAAAATACGCACGAATGGAAAGTAATGAAATATGTACTCAATCAAATCTCCAATAATTATCATTTTTATTTTATACCGCTAGTACACACAGCTACACATCAACCTATAAATTTCCAGTATAAGCTGACCTCACATTGTACGGAAATCCTATACAATGTGAGACCAGCATCAGCTGGAAATGTATAGCTTGATGTGTAGCGGTGTGTACCTACGTTCCCGCGGGATAATTTCCGAACTATACGCGGGCGAAGCCGCGAGCAAAAACTAGTACCCAGTATCTACATTACAATATAAATCTTAGAAACAACGTAGGTGGGAAAAAAGAGAGCTAAGAAGAAATAGAAAATGTAACAAATGGCAATATCAGTTTTATTTCTCAATTAGCTGCGCCCCGCGATTTCAACTGCATAAGTCTCGATCCCATAGAAATATCAGGATAAAAAGTATCCTATATCCTAGCCTAGATTAGGTCTACTCATATGACAAATTTTATACCAATCAATTCAGCCGTTTTAGCGTGAAAGCGTAACAAACAAACAAACAAACTCACTTACGCATTTAGTTAGGATTTCAATACTATAGTCATTATTTATTTATATTTCTTGATGTTATTATTGGTTAATACAATATGATATTTAACAAACTCATGCGTATTTCTACATGTGTATGTTGTACCTATTATCCGGCGATAGAAAAGCTACAGAAAATCATACAAATAAGGCATACACGACTGAGAAATAAAGGTAAAGTTAAGGCGTTTACAGATACGCGACAGAATTATGACTCAAATCAATGCCGAAGAAAATTACTCGGAGAGTTTATTTTAACATTTCTTTAAAGAAACTGTCATTTAGGAAATATCGTCGGCGCCCTTTAAAAATTTACCTAAATACAAAATTAAATGATCATTTTATTTCATCATTTTACTGTCACGGGTATTTGACGAATGTGAACAATATACAACACGGCCGATATAACATGGCGGTTCTGAACATAGACACTGTTAAAGTAAACGCAAAGGAATTTGGTTTTTATAAAATATATATTGCGTGCGATATCATTGGTACATAACACTCAAGTGTCGCCTAGCAACCAACAACTTCAAAAATAACCCTGGAAGTGCTTTCCTATCAGGCACAAAGAACTTCCGCGCATATTCTCTCACTCACACTCGCCTCATGTCACCTTTTAGTTCCTGGACAGTGTCATAACAGCGCGCTACGGTCCAGTAGAGAGGTCTACCCGCGCAGACACATCTGCAAAGGTAGACCCCTCCAGTGCGGTGGACCATTGCATTTATGGCCACCACTGGCAGCCTTTTTCATCGACTGTTATCAAGTCCGTAAAGGCAACAGTCGACAAACGTCACGTTAAAGACATTGTCGCTCATGCGTTCCACCCCTAAAGTATTCAATTTACATAAACATTTGAATATGACCCCTGAAGCGCGCGTGCTTACAGTATGTTTTGTTACAAATTTGAACCCAAGCAATGAGCAGAATTTTAAATCAACCAAACCAGAAAGCTTTTCAAACCAAAAAAGCTATACCAAAAAACCGTTATTTTTAATAAAATTTTGTTAAAAACAACGGTTTTCTGGTAGCTTTTTGTCAAAAATGTTGGGTGTTTTTGAATATTCAATTAGGCGACGTGCGTATTTGCGTATTTTAAATATTATGGGGTATTCTGCGAGTTGTTAATAACAGTTTTAAAGAAGTTTTTCAGTTTTAGAATAGTTTGCATTTTCGTAATTTTCTACCTTGCACTAAATGACAAAGTTGAAATCCTTATTATTATTATAAATTTTGAAGCCCTCAAATTTTGCAGCCTTATTTCCGACTCTCGGTAAATTAAGCACCTTTTGTATATTATTTCCGTCAATAAAGTATAAAATATAATATCCACCATTCCACCAACGACTAAGTCTGCCATTATGAGATATTATGAAATTTACAGCAGCCATAAAATATAAGTACCTACCGACTTTCCATTCACATAGTAATTTAAATTATTAAATTCATGGCTCGTAAACTTATGAGAAAGGTCATAACTTCATAAGGTTTGATTGACTTCAGGATTTTGAAAGTGTGAAAATTAATTTGTAAAGCAATCATTTATATTTTTATGACGATTTGATAGTAAATAAATTATGACCCACAAGTAAATTGAAAAGTAAGATTGATGCAAAAAGACTGTGATTCTAGGACTTCTTATTCTTCAATCGGTCCCTCATTTCTGACCGCTACTGTCCGCTAAAAGGATCGTGTTCACTGGACCCTAGTAAACACGATCCTTTTAGCGGACAATCTGCCCCCATCGACTCCGGTCCAAAGTTGCCATCACCACCTGCTGAAATTGGCTTGAGGACATAGCTTCTTTTACTTGGTCGGGCCATCATGTTGGTGACCGGCCTCGTGCTCTCTTTCCTTCGGTATAACCACCAAACGGCTGCCATAGCGCACGTACAATGATCCACCTTACGGACTAAGTGCGGAAACCAAAACCCCATAACATAGAACATAGATGGCCAGCTTTTCAAGGCTACTATCTCCCCTTCGCATTATGTGGCCGAAATAGATCAGAATTCTAGGACTTAATTATACGGAAAATAGGTATTTCAGGAAAATTGGGTCTTGTAAGTTTGTAAGAAAGAAGTAGGTACCTCTCTAAACATCAATCGAAAAAACGAATTAAAATTTAAATAATCACAATGGTAGAAAAAGCAACTGATAATGCATGCTAATAAGCTTCTCAATCAAAAAATTCAATTAATAGTAGAAAAAGTTTTGTTACGAATTTACTAGGAATCACCGAAGAGGTCGGTTAAAAGTGACACTGGCTGATTACTGTCACTCTAGCAGAGCGCCGCATCGATGGTTGCGTGTGGCTGTCTTGTAATGACAGAAGATGTCAGCGGAGCCGAAGTTGCTGAACTTATTACGACGACCACTTCTGATAGAACCCGATTTTTTTAACTGTGCGCTTGTCAACGTCAAAATATTACAGAGTAATAACTTAACGTAGAATATGACAGAACTGTGCAGACGCTACGGAGTGTGTAAATCGTACTAAGAGGCGTCGGCGGGGCGTTGAGGAGGTAAGCGGGCGGGTGAATTAAATACTGACAACCTACGACTTTGACAGCTCCAAGCACAAAGAAATATCGGGGTAAATATTTTTTTACAATAAAAACTTTTTAACAAAAAAAAAACCGATTTAAAAAAAAACTCTACAAAGTGAAAAATAACTTAAATTTCGGAAGTCGGTGGTAAATAACTAAAATACAAAACCAAAGACACCGACTGTGTTTTTGTAATAAAGTTTTTATTTCTCGCTTTTTAGTGGGTAGTTTCTAATTTATCTAAGTAAAAATAGCGTAATCTCAACTGCTCATTACCTTTTACAAAATATTGCATTACCCGATTCAGGGACTTTAATTGTCTATGAGTTCTCCAGATACTTCACCATCAACTCCACTGCGCCATATGAAATGTGACGAGCATCAATTGCTTATACGAGAGCAAATGCATGAGTTACTATAAAAAATATCCAAATCGCTATAGGTGTGCGAAAAGTTCCCTCGATTTTCCCAAGATCCCATCATCAGATTGTGACCAAATGACAATGGGACCAACTTGAAAGTATACCCTTTCAAACAAAAAAATATTTTTTCAAATCGGTTAAGCCATCTTCGAGTAATCGGGCGACATACATAAAAAAAAAAAAACAGTGGCTCCCTGGGAGTGCCGACAGAAGTGAAAACTTGAAAAAAAATCGGCCCACGGTAATCAACGCTTTGATATCTTTTGCTCCACGTACCGCAGTAATCAACGCGTTGATGTCTTTTTAATGGTCAAAAGCTGGTGTCATCACGGTGTCGCGAAATCAATGGTTTAGTCCCATCTCAAGGTTTCACTTCAAAAAATTAAACATATATTCCGACGAACTGAGAACTTCGTCCTTTTTTTGAATTCGGTTAAAAAGGCTATCCTGCGTGTACTTTTTACATTTTGTCGCGCTGGTTTTGTCTTATTGTACAAATTTGAGTTAAGTCATTAAATATAACGAGCACCACTGTTGTACAGAATGAAGGAACTTAGTTTAAACTTAACATTGTTCCACTGCACTGTGGTACGAGGCCGGAAGACTATCTAACATTGTAATGTGGTATAAAACTTTCTTGTAATACTAAAGGATGAAGGTTTTGTGAATTCTCATATTTATGCGACTAGCCATTACTTATACAAAACTTTTTAATATAGCTGCGATTTCTTTAAAGCATGAAAATAAAGTACGTACGTAAAAATTAAGTAAGTATCTAACACCTTTTTTTTTGGTTGGGTAATCGTCAAATAACTTCTACCGCTCTGGGCGGAGCGGGAAGGCGTGTCAGACTCTTACTGACTAAAACCCACCCGTGTTCCTTCAGGTGCCCTGTTGCCCGCTGCCACGATCTCCCTTTCGGTTTTCTTCGCAACCCCGGCAGGCATCGGCCCTAGTGGACCCCTTCAAATCTGCTGACATCTCTTTGAGGCGCGCGTGGAACACAACGCGCCGTCGACCCGGGCCTGGACCTTATCGGACGCCTGGCAAGCCTGTGTTTTCTGTGTATCTAACACCTAAAATATTAATAATGAATTGCAATTTTATCACTGAATTTGATGTTGTAACCGTTTTAGTTATAAAAAGGGCATTTGGAAATTTTCCAAATACTTAATTTTTTTACGTCATAAACGAAATATTTTGTGCAATTAATTAATTAAATTTATTTATAAGTATAATTAATATCGTAGCACCAAATACTTCTGCTTATAAAATTATTATATAATGCAATAATTTATTGCATTTCATAATCAATATTTTAGTTCACTATTCAGCGATATTTCATATTTCCATTCAGTAATATTGCCAAATTAATCAAAACAGCGAAATATTTGACGTTTATTTGCGACGTTGCCCGCTTTCAGAATGCACGCTCTTAAAACAACGATCGAAGGTAACTATTAAAACTTGTACTAGTGATGTCGAGCCCATATAAATAAAAACCTGGTAAAAAGGTTTTTCTTCCTTAAAGAATTAAGGGTAGGCCTTATAGTAATTTACTTTTTAGGACTAAGTAATTTAATAACTAATTTTTTCCTATGAATTCCTCAACTACCTCTTTTTACCCACAATTTATTGGTATGTATTTATATCTAATTTCGCCTTACACCGAACACGTCGCCCCTCCTATTCGCCATTCCTCTCTAGTTTATCCCAATCTTATATTTCCGGTAAGCTAAGCAACTAAGCTAAGTAACTAAGTCATCAAGTGTCATCAACCTATACTCCTAAAGATAGGTATGTATTATCACGATCTTAATACTCTAAGTAGGTACGTGTTTCCTCGTGCATATTATGTGACACAATTTCTAGCGTAGAGCCTTGTTTACACGGTACACGTTTCTAACGTTCATGAACAATAATCATATGCCATAAAGCACGTTCAATTATTGCCATTCCAGAATCGTATGTAAGTGTTTACACGTTAACAAGTGCAAGTGTTAACAATTTTATTGAACATCTTCTCAAGTTTTTTTTTTTAACTGGAGGCCAGTTTTAAAAAAAAACTTCTTATGTATTTCCAAGCAATTTATTGGATCTGATTAAGCTGAAAGTTGGTATACCTAGGTAATTTCGGTGACATAGCACGGTAGGGGTTGTTCTCATTGGATTTGCCTCAACTAGTACTTTAGCACTGAATGGAATCCAGGGTTTGACCTTTCCGACCCAGATGACCCCATACCACTCCTCTAGGAGAAGAATAGGGCCACCAATACAGTGCACAAACACAGACGCCTCTCGTCATTCCGACCTCGCTGCCGAGGTCCTTTGCGATCGCCACCGTGTCCCCGAGTAAATGATACTCCCCTCGACCCTTGTTCGAAAACGAGGTGCCAGCAGTTGTCGCAGCTGAGCACGTAGCTTTAAATACCCCGCCTAATAATCATGATGAAAATCTAACTTTGATCCAGCCTGTCCCTTCTTGCTGTCCTCCCCCAGCGACGCCCTAAGCCGAGGTTCGTACCCCACAGGGGGTGCCCTTAGCGAGCGTTTACTTAATTTTATTTTAGAATAGTTTATTTGGCCCTGGCTGGAGGCTTTAAGTGTAGTAGCTTAAGGCAGCCACAAGAAAGTCCTGTGAAGCAGCCATGACCTTAGTGGTCAACTGCGAGATGACCTAGTTAAAAAAAAAAACCAGGGTTTGATAATGGAGTTGGAAAGTGGCCATAGGACTTGAAAACCTTTTATTTAGTAGTTTTTAGTTCAATAGCTCATATTTAAAAGCAAAAATTGCATGTGATGTTCAGACGGTGCCAGTTGTTCAATTGTTGCTTCAAACAAAAAACTTACACCGTCTAAATGGGGCATTAGAGTCAACAACCTCTTGATGGAACGAGATTGTTTACCCACAAACCCGTATGAAAACCTCTCCACCAAGATTAAAACTAATCTCATGTTAATTATAAGTTCCCTTTCAAGTTATATTGGTATAAATAAGCTTTATACCACCCTTTTAGGCTTGGCAATTAGACAGAAAGTATTATGATCACAGGAATATTGTAACGAATGGAAAATGATTTCAAGTTCTGTTTGGCCCAATCAATTTGAATATCAATCATCGTAACACAGACCAAATAAAAAACCAAAATATAGCGCTGTCAACAGTGACGTGAAGCCGGTTTCGTAAACATGTGTGCACTTAGTGAGGTGTAGTTTGATTGTAAATGTGTGCGTGTGAGCGTGTATGCACAGAGCGGAGGTGTAGTTTTGGCATGCTTCACTGTATTGTTCGCAGCGCTATGTCATGTTTTTTTATTTTGTCAGAGCATCGTAAGAAAACTTTCCATGTCAGAAATTCGAAGACATAATATGTGCCATCCAGATCCACCCACCCGCGCTGGGCTCGCGAAATGGATTACAGTTCAAGCTCACTTTCTCTCACAGAGGAGAAGCCTGTGTCCCAGAAATGGGAACGTTATAGGCTGATGGGTCATTTTCAAAATGTATGTACATTTGAATGGACACATAATGAATAAAATAAAATAGAGTTCGAAATGTAAACATATAAATCTACATTCAGACTAATTAATAATAAAATTGCAAGTAAAGATTTTTTTTAAATATGGAAATTGGTTCTTTTGCTTTAAAAAAATAAATTCAATTCCTTTCATAATTTTTTTCCCATACAAAATCGACGTCCACAGTCGCGCTTCTTTAAAATATGCAGCAAATAATAAATAATGCACGCACTATGTAACCAGGATTCAACAATGTTTTGCCAGGTGAAGGGGTAAGTTATTCGAAATATACTATATAACAATGTAATTTTAAGCCATTTATTAATTTTCTCATAAACACGTGTCTCATATTCCATTACATTGTGTGATTCCTTTGTGTAACTTTGATATTTTATAATAATAGACGTAAATTCCAAATTTAGTATGGGAAATCTATGCGTGAAAATAGTTACAATGAGAGGGTGCTAGTTCCTTTGGCTACGCCATGTTGTTTAGTAACTGTGGGTTTCGTAAAAAGGACTCATGCTCGTCGTAAAAAGGACTTTAAGAAGTTGTGTTAAAAGTGCCAAATTACGTGAATCGGTAAGTACTATATTTTACAGTGCAGCATATCAGTGTAGTTTATGCTACAATAAAGTCATATGTATGTTTCGCCAGTAACTCGAGGGTCAAATTACAAAAATATAATTTTTTGAAGGCTAGAGAAACGTTAATTTTGTTCAATTGTGTGACCATTGTGTTACTATTTTTGTGTCACGTGACACTTAGGGTTTGTCACAGTATATTCACTTAAATATGAATAGTAATTCCATTTCCGTTCTAGGAAAGATGCCGTTACCGCCCGCTGAACGATAAAGACGTTCCCGAGAGCCTTTAAAATCAAAACATCCAAAAATGGAAGAAGAAAGGAAGAAAAATAATTGATTACATTCGTCGACTACGTTGTGATTCTGTCCTTATTCTTCAATTGTGTTACTTTTGTGTTACGATAACACAAAAAAAACCGGCCAAGTGCGAGCCGGACACGCGCATGAAGGGTTCCGTACCATTATCTATAAGAACGGCAAAAAATCACGTTTGTTGTATGGGAGCCCCCTAAAACATTATTTTATTCTGTTTTTTAGTATTTTTTGTTATAGCGGCAACAGAAATAAATCATTTGTGAAAATTTCAACTGTCTAACTATCACGGTTCATAAGATTCAGCCTGGTAACAGATGGACAGACAGACGGACGGACAGCGGAGTCTTAGTAATAGGGTCCCGTGAACGGGAACAATACGACAAACAAGGTCATAATTAGTTGAAAATTGAATTCAAGAGATTTAATTACTCGGGACTAATGAACTGTCAAAAATTAAAGACATGGGCGACGCGACAATGCGACGCGATTCTGGTAGAACATTTTCTATGAAGTTTTCATAGAAATTGTTCTGCTAGAGGCGCGTCGCGTCGCGTGTTTTGGGTCTGTCTGCGAGAGCCTTTAAAAGAAATTCTAATTTAAAAAATGACAATACAAACTTTCATCCCTTTTTAACCCGTTAAGGGGCGGATGTTTTTTTTATTTTTTTATTTCCTTTTGGTCTCCAAAATAATTCTTGTGCAAAATTTCATGCTTTTAGACCCAGCAATTTAGACTGTGCGATGTCTTGCAATGAATTTAAGATTTTTACTATGTAGATATTTTTTATTATGTAGATTTAAAAACATCTACGAAATGAGACTCATATCAAATTCAAAGTATTAAAATTTAATGTATCCACAGATCCTTACATACTAACAATCAGGCATTATCCGCTTTCCAGTTCCCAAATGTAGTTAGAATGTACCATTAATCATTCCCCTTTGTACACATTTTGTAAAATTAACTCTAGAACTAGACCAGACAGGTACTTACTAATTGACTAAACTGAATATTAATTCAAGTCCTTAGTACTAACATAGGATTTAAACATATCTGCCATAAAATGTGGATATAGTACTATGGGGAGTGATATGAAGATTCGAATGACGTTGTTTAGACGCACGCTGTTTCGAAAAAATCTGCGAGTGGTAAGCCAATACGAAAACACATTGAATCGAATACCCTTGTATCGAATGAAGTTATCGCGAACACGCTGATGCGAAAAACTTTTTGAATGGTACGCTAGTATCGAAATCCATTGTTTTGTTAATATGTCTAGTTATTTCTAATTAGTTAAACGTTAGACATCAATAAAAAAATGAAACATTCAAACACAAAAAAACACAACTTGGGGGAAAATATGCATCACATCCACGCAAAACGGCGAACACTCGCCATAATGCTGTGACACTATACGAGATAGAGTCACAGCGCTGGTTTTCAGAGACGGCCGAAAACCTCAATAAAGGTGCATACCTCTACTTATGCCTTCGTGGAATACAGCTGTAGATAATAATATGTAGGTATATAAATCTGTCTGTATTCAACAGTTTCGGACTCAACTCGTTTTAGAATAAGTAGGTCCTTAAAACTGCCGCCTAAAACTAAAACATGTGCTATAAACTTGAGGGTAGCTGCAGGGCTTAATTATCGACAATTGCACACAAGTTCACGGATTAAGTTGTACATTCTCAGACGCTAACGTAACGTTTCAAACTTTTAGTACTTAGGTACATTAAAATAAATTGGTAAAGGAAAATGTTACGTACTTAGTTCTTCTTAAAGTGCTCTGTTGCATAATATACAGGGTCAAATTAAATTAGCTAGCAAAACTCCGCAGAATAGAAATAAAACATTGGTTATATTTTGATTTGAAAAATAAGTGTTTTATTTCAGGCAAAATACCCATATACAAAATTGAATAAAAATGATTTGATGATTTCTTCTGGGGTCATCAACGGTAGTATAGCCATAAAAAGTCTCAGTTTAAAAAAATGATTTTTTAGTGAGACGTGATGGGTAGGTATCTATATCTCAACACGATAAAAACAGATTTTATGAACTCACACTTCAAGTAACAAAACTACCAGCGGTCAATGACCCCAAAATAAATATAAAATCTTTTTTTTGGGTTTAGATATCGATACCCATCGCGTCTAGTTTCGCTAGCTAATTTATCTTGACCTTGTATAGAGTAGCTTGTTGGGTGAATGTTAACTCGGTAAACCGCTAATAATTAAAAGTAGGTAAATAGACGGTAAATACACATCTTAATGATTGAATAATTAAATGGGCAATAGGGATGATAACTAAAAATTTTTTGTCCGTCAGATAGTTTACTAAAAAAATTTGGATACGTATTTTTCTTTTATACGTAATCAAAATAAAAACTGTGCCATGACGTCACGAATATGTAGATTTTATACTTACTTGTGACGTGGCGACCCTTACTCCCCGAATTTAATGCGTTTTATCTAAGTCATTTTGTATTCATATGATAAACCAAGAAAAACATGTCTAATATTTTTTTATTATCTGACTGACGGACTAAATATAATTTCTTATTTTTTACTTCGGCATCATTAATTCGTGAGTTTAGGAAGGTTTTCACCTCAAAAACATTGCCTGTTTGTAACCGCATTGTATTCAGTGATTGGGCAACACCAGGTATTTACAAAAGTAGGCAGAGGTTATTTGAATTGTATCATGAAAAATCATATAACTATGATGAAACTTTTAAAGAATTTGTTAAGAAATATTCCAAAATTTTTAAAAGAGCCTGTTCCTCAGCAAAAGCCGTACACATTAAAAATAAAATAAAATCTTCTGGAAATAAAATTAAAACAACTTGGAATATTATTATTTCAGAAACGGGAAGAACGACAGTACGGAATCGTGACTTCCATCTAAAAATTAATGATGTAGATATTAAGGCAGACGTGGAGGTGGCAACTGAGTTTGAAAATTTCTTCACTAATATTCCTATTTTAACAACCAAAACTCTGTCATCGTCGTCCTCTACTTCTGCTTACTCAATACTTAAAGAATGTGTACCAGAATGTGACAAACTTTTTGAATTCACAGTCATTACTGCTAAAGACATTATAGAATCTTTTAAAAATCTTGATGTAAAAAAAACTGCTGACCTTTAGGGATTATCAGTACATACCGTGTCCTCAATAATTGATGTTATTTCACCCTTTTTAGCAGTCGCTTTTAACTCTTGTATTGCATCTGGTGTATTTCCTGATCTGATGAAACTTAGCAAAGTGATTCCACTGTTCAAATCTGGCAGCACAACTGATCCCACAAATTTTCGCCCTATTTCAATATTACCTACTCTGTGCAAAATCTTTGAAAAATTAATTTTAAAACAAATGTTAGGACATTTCAATGCATATAATCTACTTCATCTGAAACAGTTTGGTTTTACGAAGGGTCGTTCAACTACAGACGCGGGCGTGGAATTACTGAAGAGCATATTCGAGGCCTGGGAGGAGTCGCAAGATGCTCTTGGCATTTTCTGCGACTTGTCTAAAGCTTTCGATTGCGTACATCATGATACACTCACCAGGAAACTGTACCACTATGGTATGAGGGACAAGGCTCTTGACCTTCTGACTTCTTATCTGAACAACAGAATCCAGAGGGTCGATGTTAATGGCAAGAAATCTGCAGGATCTGCCGTCACCATGGGCGTTCCGCAGTGTTCAATTCTTGGGCCTTTCTTATTTCTAATTTATGTAAATGATTTACCTTATCACATAAGGGATAATCACAAGATAGTATTATTCGCAGATGACACTTCCCTCATTTTTAAAATCAAAGGTCAGTTAGTCAACTTCGAACAAGTTAACGATGCACTCTCTAAAGTAGTGCATTGGTTTAATTTAAATAATCTTCTACTGAACGAAAAAAAGACTAAACTCATTAAATTTTCAATGCCAAATGTCAGGCAGCTATCTACCAATGTTCAAGTTACTGGAACAGAGTTGGACCCTGTTGAGTCGACAGTTTTTCTTGGAATCACTATTGACAGTAAATTACAATGGGGCCCACACATAGAAAAATTGTCAGGAAGACTAAGTTCGGCCGCCTATGCTGTTAAAAAAATTAGACAGATAACTGATGTGGATACAGCCAGAATTGTCTATTTTAATTATTTTCATAGTCTTATGTCATATGGGATTCTTCTCTGGGGAGCCTGTGCGGACATTGATACGATCTTTGTTCTACAGAAAAGGGCTGTTCGAGCCATTTACAACCTAGGTCCAAGAGATTCCCTTAGAGAAAAATTCAAATAAATAAATATTCTGACTGTAGCCTCACAATATATTTTTGAAAACCTATTGTATGTACAATCGGACATTTTCTTAAAATTTGATATATTTTTATATATCAAATTTTAAGAAAATGTCCGATTTTCATAGTTTAAATACCAGGAATAAACACAATCTTGCTGTACATTGCACACGTCTCCACAAAGTAAGCAACTCGTTCATGGGTATACGCTTTTACAACAAACTTCCCATTGACATTCGAAACTTACCCAATAATAGATTTAAAATCTGTATTAAAACCAAACTTTGTAAAAAAGGGTATTATAAAATTTCAGATTATTTAGAAGATAAAAAAGCATGGGATTGAACTGCTCGCTCTGCTAAGCCTTGTGATAAAACTTAACATTTTAATTATTTTGTAAACTCATCAAAATATACCAGTTTTATATACACATTGACATTGTTGAAAATTATATTCAAAATGACATGATTACTTTGTAAAGTATTATATTATTTTAATTAATTATTGTGAATGTGAGGACTATGTGGATATCATTATTATTTTCATTTTTCAGTTAGTTTTAATTATGGTCTGGCAGTTTGAGTAGTTTATGCGGCCTATCCAAATGTCCTTTCTTTGGTATTGTTCGTCGAGTTGAGCTCCTTAAGTTCTGAGTTGAGCTCCACGATTACTGACAAATGCTTGCACTGACTGGACAGGTCCACTCAAATCTGTGTGGTTCTTTCCTCAAAAGACCATTTCAGACACTAATCTACATGGTCCTCATATGGCCTGACCAAGATTATGTCTGGACTTTAAAAGAGACTGTGACCTCTGAGTTTGTTTCGGCCTTTCTTCTCAGAGTAGTTAGATAGGAAACGCCGAACTCAACTAGCTTATTTTTTTTTTTTTAATATGACGTGTAAAAGTGATTCCGATATCTTATTTACAGAATAAACAATTTCATTTCATTTCATTCCTTTTTAGAATCGACGAAAAACTTATTTTTATAGTAAGTATCTAAGTCTCTACTTGAGCAACAGTAGCAATCAGTTACAGTGGTGCTAGGTGGTGGTAAGCTAGTTTTACAAAAAAGACTGGTTTCACACATTTAAGAAATTATTATTGAAGCTGATTCGAAACAGTAACCAGTAGGTAACGCCATCTATCATCATCAACATGAATTACCGAGTCTGAAGCTTTCTCAACGTTACCAACAGTAGTTGTTGAAACAACGTTCCCATGAAAAAACTAATAGATACCGCTTGTTATCTTCCATTTTGCTTATTCTAGTATTCACCTACAAAATGTATTAATTTAGGGGTTGAGTCTATGCGTAATTATTGCGTTGTAAAACTTATCGTAATCAGCCTATAATGTTCCCACTGCTGGGCCACAGGCCTCCTCTCGGTGAGAGGGAGTGGGCCGTAATCCACCACGCGGGTCTAGTGCGGGTTGGTAGATATCACATGTCTTGGAATTTTTGATGGATACATGCCGTTTTCCTCACGATGTTTTCCTTCACGGTTTTGAGAGCAGTGAAATAATTTACACAACGTAACGCGCCTGTTAGGGTTCGAACCTACGACCGCGACCTTCGTAAGTCGCGGCCGTTACCACTGGGCCATCACTGCTGCGATTGCGTTGGCATAATGTTAATTATTATAATAGCTAATATTAGGAAGTCGGTTATGTTTTTGTTTTTCACTTTTCAGTTGTGGTACCTACCCTACAAAAATACCACTGCCTTTTATGTAAATAACAGTGACAGGAAGTTATTACAACATTATCCACATAGACTTAGTGGGAAAAATACGTATTATTATTGATGCTAACTCAAAAACTACCCAAGCAAAGTTAATAAAGCTTATAAAGAATTTTCAAAGTCGGTCAACAATTGACGAAAATATCGGTGAAAAACATTTTTTTTTTTTTAAGATTTCGACGATCTGAAAACCTCCTCCTTCTTTTGAAGTCGGAAAAAAAATCACATCAGAACGTTTTTATGTTTATCGGTACATTTAAAAGTTTTAAAACCTTAACATATTTACACAAGGTTCTTTTTACATTGACAGAAATCACCAATTTATCACAAAGATTAATATGGATATAAACATTTAAAATATTCATAGTTTCGCACAACCCAATCATGTGTGTCAAACCGATGGATAACTTATATATTCCGATGCACTTGTGTGTGATGGAAATAAACCTGTCAGAAATATGAAAAAGATTTATGAAGATATGTGTAAATTGAATTGAATATTTTATTGCATGCCTACAATTTCTGTAATATGTGGGGCGACTCTGAATGGAAAATGTAGGTTATTGCAATCATGAATTCGAAAAATATGTTTTTTTTTTTTTCATATAAGTTTTTTTTCACAGTAATGCTTCTCATTTATTTATTTATTAATAAAGGTAAACCAACAGCTTCTGTATGCAATACGTAAAAAAACCCTGTCCAATCCAAAAGAGGCACACAGGTAGGCCTACTGCAATAACTTTACCAAAAAAGTAATTTTATTTTATTTTATTTATTTATTTATTTGGCACCTCAACAATTCACTCACTTAAATATACACATACAAAAATCATATACAGTTTTAGGTATTGTGAACTCGTCACTTACAGAAATGCACAGCTCTAGCAGAGAACTTAATGATGACAGGACGTTTTAGTTATCGTTAGTTGATTTAGTTACAAAATAAAAATAAAAATTCATTATGTTCACAAATACGATGAAAAGTATAGACATATTTAACTAAAGAACAAAAAAGACCTAAAAAGATGGAAATAGAAGTGGATACAAATTTATTAATAGGCGGCTTGTGTCGCACAGAGGTCTTGAGACTCGAGCTGGTTAAAAGTCTCGTACGGAATTGACGAAAAGGGTTAGAGAAGTCGATGCTATTGGTTCGTGTAGCGATTTTATTATAATTTCCCATGAGACGATTCATGGGTGCGGTACTACCAAGGTTAGTACGAATTGCAGTTGTGGCAAAAGTAATGGTCTCGCGACCAGATCGAATAGTTTTTTGTCGAGGTACAGCTATACATAATTTCGCCAAAAGATCGGGAACGTTTAGTAAACCGTTAGCGATTTTATAAAGAAGGATTTGGTCTGTCACGTCTCTTCGGTGTTCAAGAGTGCATATTTTAAAATGAATGAGCCTTTGACCATAAGAAGAATCCCGTGGGTAGAGCTTCTAAAACGAAGCTAATTCATTTTATTATTATTGAAAATAAAAAAGTTATTGCTATTTAAAAATCTCATTTTTTGGACCAAATTACCCCAAATCCAATAAAAATTAAAACAATTAGCAAATTTTCAACAGAGGTCATAAGTTATGATTTTTAGACATCCGCTAAACGACGGCCGCCCGCGCTCCATGTAAAATTCCCCATTGATAAAAAATGTGCTCCCCATAAATAGACTCTCAGCACGATACCTTACAACACCCTCACGGATCGGACAGGTTTTTTTTTTGCATGTTGTATAATATATCTAGTACTATAGCTAACAATAGCCTCGGACTTATATATTTAAAATCATGAGCAATGATGGAAGAGTACATAGTCGTGACCCAGTGGTAATGGCCGCGACTTACGAGTTGTAGGTCGTAGTTTCGAACCCAGACGGGCGCTTTCCTTTGTGTAAATTATTTTATCACCACTGCTCTCAAAACGGTGAAGGGAAACATCGTGAGGAAACCGGCATGTCCTAGAATCAAAAATTCGAAGACATGTGACATCTACCAAGCCGCACTGGGTCCACTTCCTCTCACAGAGAGGAGTCCTGTGTCCCAGCAGAGGGAATATTATTAGACTACTTATGCTATCACCATATTGTTTGTGTTGCTGATTTCAGATTTTAATAAATTAATGTTCTGATTATCTATCTTCTCTCTTAATCACAATGTTTTCTTAACGAACTTGTCGGAAACTTAGAAATACGTATATTCTATATCTACACATTTACATTAAAGTCGCTTTTCGTGTCTGTCTGTGTCTCTCAACCACCGATTTTAAGAGGAGGCTTCCTAAATTGTATATTAATTTGCATTAATATTCTGAAAAAGTCACGCATACTATCAAAATGGAACTTTAGTATATGATTTATTGGATCATTTTTTGTCCATATATAAGACAGTTACGTAATTGGAACATTTTCGCTCGATTTATTTTTTAATCGAAAATCATGTATTTTTTAAAGATTTTTTTAAACAAAAACAAGATTACTCGGCTTTTATGTCTAAAATAATTATTGACAGTAAGAAAATATAGTTTATTATCCAAATTTAAGATATATTTTCTCTAGATTAATTATTACTTTAGTTATAAACGAAATAAGAATTGAGACTTACGACATTTAGTTCCGTGTTCGAACACGACCAAAGAACGCACGCGATATTCAACTTTATTACTGATGTGTTAGCGTTTAGCATATAGTGGAATGGTAACCATGGGGGCGGAGTTTGCGTGGAAATTGTCTTTGGAGTGCCTTGTCTTAATGCAGTTTTCTGGTGAAAACTTAAATTAAAATTAAATTTAATTAAAATTATAGGTGCTTATAAGTTTCCGGAATAAATTGTCTAAATGATGGTTATTTTGTGTATAAGTATAATTATGACATCACACAGGTGTACCCACATTTCGCCAGTTATGTTTGAGTTCCTTGTAATAGAGCAAGCCTATAGGCATCAACCGGGCCCAAACTTGAACTCCGGACTACTACGGAGAAATTCAAGACGGAAAAACCCAATAACACTTTGCCCGACCCGGGGATCGAACTCAGAACTTCATGTTCAGCAGTAGTGCTTGCGGCTACTAGACCAACGAGGAAAGTAAACAAAGAACTCTCAATATTTTGTCAAGTTGTAAAAAAAACAAGAGTGGGTCGCTAGTATTTCCAAATAACCTCGAAAACTAAATAAATATTACGGACTATGATTTTATTTAACCTATTTGATTTATTTTCCAATCTGTTTTATAATTTTATAAACAAGAGTGAAATTGTTTTAAAAATATAGAAAACCGAGGCACAGTAAAAATAAGTAACAGTATTATGTCTTCATAGAAAACGGCCGAAACAATGCGTTTCGAAATCTCATGGCAGTGTATTATCAGTACGCATCAGTATCGAATGCGCGACAGTTACGCACGGATGCGGAAGGGTTATCTACCGAGCGGCCGTAATTAATTATTCCAAGGTCACTGCCGAGGTATAATATTGTTACTTTATTATACTGTGACTGAGTTTACTGATATTTAAAACAAGTCGAAAATATAATTTGCTTTTCTCAGAACCGGTTAATATCCGACAACAAACGAATATATTTAATATTCAGTCAAAATCTAATATCGATGGAAAAATATTAGATACAACAAAAAATAATAGAATTGAAATTTATTTTTCTAATAAACAATCGGGCCACTCTTTTTTTAATAACGACTAATTTTGAATCTGTTCACAAAGACCGACTCAATTTCTCTTTGTTTTATGTCTGTTCTGAATCAAATTAAGTCCCATTGTTTGAAAATCGCACATTACTCGAAAAGCGTAATATTACTTCATGAAGAAGATGTAATTATCTATTCATTTATTTGAATACTCATTTGAGTCTAACATCATTAGTTTAGAAAGAGAAATAAGAAACTGTTAGGAGTGCTCGAGTCCGCGCCACCCTAAAGGAAATAGCACACATCAACTCGGAAACGGATCGTCACCGTATCAACTCGAGCCATTCAGTATTCTTTGTTTGAAACTCCCTCCTACAACGCACACTAATTGGAATCGTAACGTAATCGCCTCACCTCGGAACAAGCTCACGAACCGCGGCGATACGATGACAATCCCTTTCCGAGTTGATATGTGTGCTATTATGACCTATAGATGTATTATTAAAACTAGCGTATCTATGGCGCCACCACTAAAGACCGATAGACGCGGCGCTAGTGTCTATGTCATTGCATCAATTTGATGCAATGACATAGACACTAGCGCCGCGTCATTTAAAAAATGTAGTTCCACAATATTCCGCCGGATTTTGGCAAATCCGGGCGGCAAAATATACAGACCATCAAACTGAACAACTCCCCATAAAGGATTCCACTAGATTCAAAAACAGCAATGTTCATACTTTGCAAAAAATTGCGTAGTCTATGGTTACGAATTGTGTCAGTAAATAAAATATCAGTTAATGCACCACTCCGTATGCAACAAAAACAGCAAAAACCCGTTTAAAATCACATTACAAAATCAATGTATGTTACAAAATCAGTAATGTCCAATATATGAATTAGTATTTTGAAACCTAAAATTCTTTAAATATGGAATTGTGGACATTTTACAAAACTGGACATTTTTAAAACTAGTAGACTAAAGGAGAAACATCATTATCATGGATAAAATCAGCTGTCCCATACAAAATATCACCACCAACATCACCATCATCATCATCACCTACTCGACCCAAATGTATGGGACAGACAGCTGATAATTTTGTCTCGATTACTGTTCATAGAGAAAGTTGTTCAGTTTGATGGTCTTACCCTACGAATAATAATTCGTAAGTCATCACAGTCTTAAAAATATGATCACACATTCGTAAACACGCTGACTATTCGGTTTGCCGCTCTTTTTTTTGGATTGGGAAATTATCAAATAACTTCTCCCGCTCTGGGCGGAGCGGGAGGGCGTGTCAGACTCTTACTGACTTACACCCATCCGTGTTCCTTAGGTTGCCCTGTTGCCGGAGGCCACGATCTCCCTTTCGTTTTCTTTTACCCTGATTGCGTAACTTATTTTCGTAAACGATTATGACTAATTTGTTTCATTTTGACACTTTAACAAAATACATTGCGTTATTTAGAAAGAAAGAAAGAAAGAAAAATAGGTTTATTTGTCACAGAGTCACGTTACGTTTTACGTTGTTGAACAGATCTTTTTTCCAACTTATGAAGCAATGGATTAGCAATCTATTTCAAATCGAAACAAATTGTGATTGATCGTGTATTACACAATTAGGGTATAGCTGTGCCAACCCAAAATTTTTACCACATGTCGACCATGATTGTATAAAAGTATTTAGAGCCAAAATACTGAAGTCCGGATTTGTTATGTTAGAAAACTCTTCATCTTTTTATTTTATAATTTATTTTAGAAACTATACTTTCCTTTATGATTTCAGTTTTATTTCAGTTTAAGATATTGTTTATGTCTTAGTCATATGTAAGTCGTCAAAATTGCAATATTGTTCGTCTTGTAATTTTGTATTCCAATAAGTTCTTCAGTTCATCTTCAGTTTAAGAAGAAGTATTTTGCCATAATTTCACAATTAGAGCCTTTAGTTTTAGTATTCTTATGTGTTATCACCTATTTCTGATATTTCTGGTTATCCTGTAATTTTCGACTGTGTAAGTCCGAGGCTATTGTTACCTATAGTATTTAAGATAAACAATGTCATCCATCGGCATGTGCCCGCCCGTATTTTTCGGAATATTCATGAAAAATTATCGAAAAATAACTTTAAAAGGGGGGTCTATATTTAATATTGTTCATGTTATTCAATTTTTTATGTTTTGAGTAGCGTTTGTCATTATCTCCGATTTTATTGGCTCGATTTGGATTCTATTTATTATTTCTAAAAGCTTATTAGTTATTTTATCGGATTAACTAACATTTTTATTAAAAATGTCGACATTGCAAAAAAACGGAGGTGACAACATATTTTTCTAAAAAAAACCGTGCTCTTTTTAAAAAAAAAATATTAGAAAAAAGAAAAAAGTCATGATAGTCTTTTAAAGTTATTTTTCGATAATTTTGCGGGTGGTATAAGCAGGTGGGCACATGCCCATGGGCGACATTGTATTATATATATAGGTACAGAAGCTGTTGGTGTACCTTCTATAAATTATTATTAAACCAAGTCGCTCTTCGCGTTTGTCTATATGTCCACGTTGTTCTTCTAAAATACGCAACGGATAATGATGAGGTTTTCAAAACAATTTATTTATTTATTTATTTCAGCATGGAAAACTTACAGCTAAAAAAAACATAAAAAGGAAACAGTAGTCGACAGAAAGCCAATTATAAGTCTTCGCATTTATACTTATAATAGAATATATTCCGAAAGGTTTGTGTATAATACATTAATATTAAACTTATAGATAATTAAGAAATCTCGATGTTTTGTTAAGTCGTAAAAAACCTTGCGAAGCAGGGGCGGGTCGCTAGTTATAAATAAATAAATAATCCAAAGTGTGTAGTATCCCTCAGGGAGTGTGTTTATCTTTATCATCAGTGCCAATTACAAAGCTTCTTTCTGCCAACAAACTAAGTTGTCACAAACGGGAAGCAGTACCCACAGTACACACTAGAACTTACTTCTGGAACCAATTACTGATGCTCTCTAGAACAAATATAGAGAAAATCAGTAGAGTTTCTGTTTACCGGAAGCGTAGGTGCTGTTTACAGCGATTTTAACCGACTTCAAAAAAGGGGGAGGTTATGCATTACACTTTTTAGGGTTACGTACATCAAAAGGAAAAAATGGAACCCTTATAGGATCACTCGTGTGTCTGTCTGTCTGTTTATCCGTCTGTGACAGCCAATTTGCTTCGAGTTTAATGGACTGATTAAGTTGAAATTTGGTACAAGTATGTATTTCTGTGACCCAAACACAAACGTTTAACGTAAATAAATGAATTTTGAATATGGGGGTCACTTTTGTAAGGCAAACAAGATTTTAAAAAAAAAGCTTTGCAATCCATACAGTGTATCATCAAATGAAAAGACTAGTTGCGAAGATCTCAAATATATTTTTCATAATTTTAAAATAAATACATTTAAGAAAAGAGATGAAAAATGACCATTTATCCCCATTATCTTACCCCCCCCCCCCCTTCTCTCCGAAACTACTGAGCCAAAAATTTTTGAAAAAAAATACAAAGTTTGGTACTTTACCCAAAGATTATAAGAAAACCTATAAGAAGTCTATGGTCGTAAAATAACATGGTAAATCACTCAATATTGTGCGTACAAACTTTGCAGTTGAATGTATGGGAGAACATGTTTTTCGACTACTATGTTAAGGTTGTATTTGGGCTAAATTCATTCCAACTACGGAACCTTTCATTGTACGTAGTCCAACACGCACCTACCCGGTTTTGTTTTCATATATGGTCATCGATATCTCCGTGATTATTAGGCCGATTTACGTGATTCTTTTTCATTTGGTAGGGGAAACTTGTGGTGTAATCCCTTACCTTTATTAAAATATGCTTGAGTAGGTTTTGAGTTATAGCTTCGATAACGCGTATTTAATCCATGTGTATTATGTTATTATAAGTTTCTGTCACTGTCATTTACATAGCAGGTAGTGGCAGACAGTATACGAATTTGTGTGGGGTACAACTAAAAAGTGAAAAATGTAAAACTTTTGAAGTGAAAACTTCTTTAGGCGCGTTGGGCATTTTTGAGATGGGACTAAACCATTGATTTCGCACACCGTGATGACACCAGCTTTTGACCATTAAAAAGACATCAACGCGTTGATTACGCGATGTCGATTTTTTTTTAAGTTTTCACTTCTGTCAGCACTCCCGGAGTGCCACTGATTTTTTTTACAAAAAAATCAGTAGGAGTCCGATATATATCTTTTACCCTCCTCATGAAGATTTCAACAAAATAAGGTATTTAAAGATTGATGTCTTTTCGACTCGTATGACGTTATTGGCATCTAGATTTTGTATTTTTATTATAATTTCTGATCAGCACATGAATATTTTCCATAAAAATGTAAAGCGTTCCACGGATTACTCTATGCAGTCGAACGTCGACTTCTATGCATAGAAAATATAGGAAAATAAGCTTTTCTGTTTTCAATATTCATGCCAATAATGTTCGTAACCACTTTATATTTTTTAAACTTTTTGAAAGCAAATAAGTAAGTTAATTTACATAAGGCATTTTCTACTTAAAATAATCCTGTAAACTCCCAAAAATCTTCTCGAATTTGTTTAAAATACCTCCTAAAGTTATAATAAATTTACCTTATCATGAAAGGTAATGTAAGGTATTAGGGTTGTGGTAAAATAACACAAGTTTTGGGATATCTCCAATCTTTAGCGAAATAATTAATTAATTTTTATGGCCCTGTGTTATCTATACACTGGAAAGATTAAGAAAATGTCTGGAAATGGAATCATAAAATACCAAAATGGACTGAAATAATACAATAATGTTGATTGTATTACCGCAGATAATAGAAATAATAAAACCATTTTACAATCCAACTGAGGCGCCGCCAAAAAGAGGCAAAGAGGTTGTGTTTAGGAATTGCATTTTTAATTTTTATGTTACCGCTAATGTGCGTAAATCAGTTAGAGTGCAGATTAACTTGTTAATCTGCAGATTATCTGGTTGACTCCGTTAAAGTGGAAAAAATTGTTTCAGTTCTTACATTAACTAGATAGTCTGCAGACTTCCTAGATAATCTATAGTCTCACAACCAAACATTTGGTTAAAAGTTAATAAAGCAGGTTCTTTGCTTGAATAAAACATTCGAATTCATTGTAATTATTTATTTAATTTGTTACACGCATAAACAAAGTAATGAAAACAATCAACATAGTAGTATGTAATTAAAATTTAACTCGTATGTTACTCCACTGAAATAACCGATCAAAATTGCCAGAAAACGAGCAAAAGTGTATCGCTCACTGTATGTATATGACTGCCTCGTTGGTCTAGTGATCGCAAGCGCTACTGCTGAGCATGAGGTCCTGAGTTCGATTCCCAGGTCGGGCAAAGTGGTATTGGGTTTTTATATCTGAAATTTCTCAGTAGCAGCCTGGAGTCTGGATGTGTGCCCGGTTGATGTCAATAGGCTTGCCCCCTACTACATGGGACTTAAAACATAACTGGCGAAATGTGGGTGAACCTGCTACAAGGACACCTTTGCCCAACCCTTCGGGGAAACAAGTCGCGATGTTATGTTATGTTATCATCTAAGGCTTCTGAGAAGTTGCCGATGGGAAAACCAACCGGGCGCACGGCTTGTAAAACATAAAAACAAATTATTATCGTCTGGCAAGCATAAGTTCCGGAATACAGCAACCAGATATGCAATGACAGTAGTATAGTGGTAGTAGCATAATCAGCCTATAATGTTCCCACTGCTGGGACACGGGCGTCCTCCCGATGAGAAGAAGTGGGCCGTAATCCACCACGCGGGCCCACTACCCACTGTTTCTTTTATTTTTGAAGTGAAAACTTCTTTAGGCGCGTTGGACTAAACCATTGATTTCGTGACACCGTGATGACACCACCTTTTGACCATTAAAAAGACATCAACGCGTTGATTACCGCGGTGGCGATTTTTTTTTTCAAGTTTTCACTTATGTCGGCACTTCCGGAGTGCTACTGTTTTTTTTATTAGGACATGGTAATTTCCTTACAATATTTCCTTCACCGGTTTGTTTCTGGAAATCCTCCAGTCCCTCAAAAAGCTCTACTAGTTCTATACTTAGTTCTTTAGAATTCCAAATGTTTTCTCGGAAACAAAATACTCCACGTTTATCCCTTTCATCCCACATATTCCTGAAACCTTCATGTTTAACTACTTCTAACTGAGAGTAGCCTCAAATGTAATTTAAAATAAATGTGAGTAATAATGTAATTTTAAATTTTCAGAAAGTCCTGCCAGTAGAATAGTAGAAAGTGTAGAGTAGTTTGTCAGCTTTTGGGGTCGCCGAGTCGGTACCCAAGTACGTATTTATAAAACGCCTGTTTATAATATATCGCGTAATTATTTGGATCTTTAGATTCATTTATTTATTCTATATTGAAGTGAAAACTTCTTTAGGCGTGTTGGGCATTTTTGAGATGGAAAAAACAATTGAACTCGCGACACCGTTACCGACACCCCATTTTTGTAAACGTGATTGTGCTCTTTATTTGTGTTACGTTACGAATCAATGTTCTATGCAAGTATTTTCTTGTTCAAGTTTTCACTTCTGTCGGCACTCCCGGAGTGCCACTGTTTTTTTTTAAATATATATTATATATGTATATAACTACGCTTATCAGCTAAACCGACCCCTACTGTTTTTTCTTCTGTTCTCAATACAAATCTATGTTTGTCTCGTATTCATGCCATCAACTTTACGTCCTATATAGCTCCATCTCTTTCTCACAATAAAATAAAACTGCTATAAGGCTGCGTTGCCACCAGAGATATGCGACGATGCGTAGCTTGGGATGTATTTCTTAAGAACCAATAGTATCGCTTCATTTACCTAGCCTCGCTCAGCGCAGCTCCGGTGAAAACGGCTTAGCGGTGCGAGGTTTTTGTACGCACAAAACGAGAACGAGCGAGAGATGTGTGCGAAGGATGTGTGCCAGAGATGTGTGCGTAGGATATGTGCGAGAGATGTGTGCAAGTGATGTGTGCGAGGAATGTGTGTTAGGGATGGACGCGAGTAAGAAATCGTATCTGAAAAGAGCCCGCTACACATCTTCGCAGCGCTCATATGCGCACCGTTTCACAGCGTCGCTACGCATCCTCGCACTGCTCAGCGGCCTAGCATATCTCTGGTCGAAACACTTACATCATTTCACAGCTTCGTTACGCATCTTCGCACTGCTCAGCTACCTTGCACATCTCTGGTGGAAACGCAGCCTAAGTCACTAATAGACTCGCGAAGGTTGCATATTAAAACCATGTTATGTTATAGCCTCTACAGTAATATTAATTTCAAAACTCAAAGGTAGTGGTAAGAAACTTGGTCTTTACTTAGATTAGGATTCATACATTTGGTGAGAAATTGTATAAACTTACAGAGGGATTCGGTCTGGTAATTTTTTGGTCATAAAAGTTACATTATTTGATTGGCAAGGATAAAATGAAATTATTACATACGTGTCGTCTATAACAGACGAGCATCCTACGCTATAATAGCGTGGACTATTAAAGGTTTTGAAGTGAAAACTTCTTTAGGTGCGTTGGGCATTTTTGAGATGGGATCAAACCATTGATTTCGCGACACTGTTACACCTCATTTTTATAAACGCGATTGTGCTCTTTATTTATATTTCGTTACGGATCAATGTTCTGTGCAAGTATTTTTACTTTAAAAGTTTTGGAAGTATTTTTTTTTTTTTGTAAACGTGATTGTGCTCTATATTTAGATAAGGTTACGAACCAATAATCTATACAAGTATTTTTCTTCCACCAAGGCGATCTTGTTCAAGTTTTCACTTCTGTCGGCACTCCCGGAGTGCCAGCATTTTTTTTAATTTATACATACACCGCGTATATTAGAGCTTTTCAGTTCGAAGCAAAAAACATTTTTTTCCACTGCCTTACTAAACAAATCAATACCACTTATCCATGCTTGGGAATTCAACTCGAAAAATCAATTAACCGAAATCCAAAAGGTACTTCAACCTTTTATACACATAAGCCTCTCTTCAAGTTCCGCTGCCCTTAATAATCCGGAGATCAATTTAACTAATAGTCTAACTTATTTCCTCATATTGAACTTGTAAGGATACCAACAAAGTTTTGAAGTTCTGCAATCAACTTGATTAATTTCCGTTTGTGTTACGAAAATTTATTCCATTTGAGGACTTTGAGGACAGTGTGGCTGTTTAAAAGGTTATTTAAATGTTTTTCTTGGTTACTCTTTGAATTGGGTGCGAATGGTTCATCATTTTTTCATCAATCTCATCGCATATAAATAATGAACGCATCACCAATGCCTACAATATAAAAAAATAACAGTAAAATGTTTTATGATCAATAAATATATCTGTAACAGAGTCCTCGAATAGGCTTTTAAATATTACTACTACGCGAGGCTACGCGTTCGTAGCACGAGCGAGCTACGCCGTAGCACATCAGGAAATTAATTAATTACTCAATCGCCTTCTTGAATTTGTCCAACAACAGGAATGATGCCTGGGTAAAAAAAAAGAAATTCTATTTAGTCCGGCCGTCAGATTATAAAAAAATATTATACACGTATTTTTTTCCTTTATCGTATTAATAAAAAATACTTAGATAAAAAGCATTAAAGTTGGGGAGAGTGCGGGTTGCTACGTAACAAGTAAGTATAAAATTTACATACTCGTAACGTATGGCACATTTTAACTCAATGTATCGCTGTAATATTTTGATAACAGAAAAAAGATACGTGTCCAATATATTTTAATAATCTACAAGACGGACAAAAAACAGTTTTATTCATCATCCCTAATACCTTTTACCTTTGAAAGCTGATATCTTGAGATGTACTTGAATGTGAATTGCTACTATTAAGATAATGCTGTAATTAAGGTAATCACGGTAAAGTACTTAATGAGAGGACTCGATGAAGCGCGGTGTCGTGATAGTTAAGTAGTGACTTTGTGTTGACCGCTCCATTGGGGTCAGTTATCTGAAATTGTAAATTCTACTCTCTTATATACTGTTTGAGTCTCAGCGTGATCTATCAGTCAGCTGAAATAACAAAATATCTCTTTTTGTAAAGGTGCCAACTCAAATTTACACAACTTTAAACTATGATTATTTCTGTTACAAACGATAATCAGACATTTTCCCATAATTTTATGATTCAGGCACAAAAAGTTACATCAAGCAATTATCTTTATCTGCAGTATTTTAAATAAATACAAATGAATAAACCTTAATTTTTATTTATTTTTTGCGATGTTTAGTAGTTGTCCTAGAGCTGTGAAAAATTTCTGGCCTATAACATTGTTGAGGAGGGACACTGATCTTCTAAGATACAGGTACTAACCTAGTTTAGAGGTTAGGATTTCAATTTATTACTACTACCTAGCATAAGCCTCTCAATGTATGTACTTCTACTATACCATTGTAATAGTTTTTTAGGCTTAGTTCAATAAAGATTTATTATTTATTTATTAATTCTACTACCTAAATAATATGCAATATTTAATGTTAAATTTTTTTATTTGATTTAATGCACCTTTTATGAACCTTCTGGCGCAGTCGTGAGGCACACACTATTGTTGTTAAAACGTTATTTTCACTTTTTCATTTTGTTATTTGTATTTTGTGTATCACGAACTGTGTCCAAATAAATGTTTTTCTTTCTTTCTTTCTAACTTATTTCTATTCTATTACCGGTAAAAGTCGCCTCTTTGGCGTAAGTTTTCTGATCCGTGCTGCTTGCATCCAACTTGCTCCTAATCTTTAATAAAATATGTCCCGACACCTTTTCTTCTGTCTGCCTTGTCTTCTATTCTTTTCTGGTATTCAGTGGCTTTCTTTATCCATTTTTCCCATTCATCCTGAATAGTTGCCTGGCCCATTTCCATTTCAAAAGTCTGGTCATTTTCAGTAAATAGTGGATATCAAACAACTGTATTAGCGCCAGATCCAAATGGTGGCCAACAAAAGGTGTAGGCACACATTAGAGTTAGCCTCCTTGTACTTCTTCTTCCTTTCGTGTGGTTAGTGACTAACCTGGTGTCAGAGTTTTAATGCCGTCCATAGGCCTCTCATTTGGCTTCACATGCTGTCGAGAAATATCTCTTAGGCAGGTTTCCTCACGATGTTTTCTTTCACCGTTTTTGAAGCAAGTGATAATTTTACAATACGCACATGAATCCGAAAAGTCAGAGGTGCGTGCCGTGAGTTCGAACTCGAGACCTATGACTTGGCAGTCTGACAGTCACACCACTAGGCTATCACTGCCACACCATGTACCAAGATAGATATACACACATCAAAAGTGTCTAGGGATCAAGCATTTTTATGCGGATTTCTTGAGATTGAGATGTGGCTTTGTAATAAATTTATGATTATATAAATTTATATGGATCCTTTTTGGTGCATTTCATAATTTGAAACAGGAACTGTTAATCAAATTCGAGTAAAAGATGAAAATCAGCTGTCAATATTTTCCCTATAAAAACATACAACGCATTGAAGACATTATTAGTGCTACTGTTTCCCTACTACTGATTAAAACCAACGTTATTATGGAGCGGCGACGTCATTTAAGCAGGGAAGAAATGCTCAGAGCCGTGGGAATGATAGAAGCTGGTTCCCGGCAACGTACTGTGGCTTTAGCTCTGAATACAAGTCAGAGTGTTATCAGTCGACTTTGGACACGTTACCGAAGCACTGGTACCGTGGCTGAGCGCCATGGAGGACGGTATCGCTGCACCACACGGAGACAAGACCGATACATTCAAATCTTAACTCGAAGAGCTCCAACAATAACCGCCATGATGTTAGCCGTGAGGCTTCATCACTCTTCAGGGAACTTAATTAGCGACCAAACAGTCAGAAACCGCTTGCATGAAGTGAACCTTCATTCCCGAAGACCGCTACGGGTACCACCTATAGCAATGCACAATCGTAGGATTCGATATCAATGGGCTCTTGAACACAGAAATTGGGCAGAAGAACAATGGCGTTTCGTGTGCTTTTCTGATGAGTCTCATTTTGGTATGAGACCGGATACAAGACGTATACGACACTGGAGAACCCCTGGACGCCAACAGCGATTAAAATCCTGCCAGGAAGTCCATCCTTATAGTGGTGGAACCATCATGGTATGGGCGGGTATTTGGATCGCCGGAAGAACTGAGTTGATTTGGATCAGAGGCAACCTCAACGCTCAAATTTATGCTGAGACGATTGTATCTGACGTCATCGTTCCTCTACAAGTGCAAATCGGTCCCTTATTTCAGTTAATGCATGATAATGCACGACCGCACACCGCAAGAGTTGTAAGACAGACTCTCGCCGCAGCTAACATCAATGTCCTGCTCTGGCCTGCTCAGTCGCCAGACTTGAACCCGATTGAGCATGCATGGGATATGCTACAGAGAAGAGCTCTGCCGAATATGGAGGGTATCCAGTCGCAAGAAGACCTTTTTTTGTTGTTGCAACGAACATGGGCGGCCATTCCACAGCGTGATTTGGATGAACTCATTTTGAGTATGCCAAACCGATGTTCTTGTGTTGTTAGTGTTCGCGGTAGAAACACGGATTATTAATTGTTTAAGTTACCCAATAAAATTTTAAAGAAAACTGTTATTTCAGTCTTTTTTTCGAACTTTAATGTTAGTGGTTCAAATGTCAAAAATCCCTTTATTAGGAAAATGGCAAATTTCTTTATTAATGCAAAGGTGACTTGGTTTATCGTTACTGTGACAAACGAAAACACTTTATTTGATGAATCCTTAAAGAAAATTTTAATTAATATCAATCAGGAGAAAAGTTATTGCAAAAATATATGTTGATCCCTAGACACTTTTGATGTGTGTAGTTCCGATCAACAGAGGCTTTATGCTTTATTTAAAAATAATCCTTCATGTAAGATCATAAATCATACGCAGACTTACCAGACACATTACTATGCCCTCCCCTACTTATGAATTCAAACTTTTTCTCGTAGTTCAATCTGGATTACCCCAGTTCCTCGACCGACATTGAGGAGCACGTTTCAGTTCTATACACAATACTGCTATATTTTCCCAAAGGATAGATAAACTGATGTGTATACTCGCTTAAGACTGACGTGATATCACATAATTTGACTGTCTCTATGAGGAAATACAAAACTAACGTTTGGAGACCCCTGAGGATTTCAGAACAAAAAGGTGAAATAAATACTTTTTTCATTTCTCATACTCGGAAAGTAGTGTTTGTTTGATCTGAGTAGCGGGTGGAAGACGCTGCTCCCCACCCTTGGGCGGGAAAGACTTTTAGTAATTGCTTCCTTCTCTAGGGCGGGAATGAATTTTAAAAATAGAACTTTATTTGGTTAGGTAGTTGGTTACAAAAAAAAATTGTAAGGGGGTATTACACAATCATATCCATGACATAGATCCATGATCAAAGATAAAATGAAATTGTAAAATAGACATTTTTATGGGTATATCCCCCTTAGGTGGATATTACACTATCATATTATATCATATACCTATCTACGAAGCTTACTAATTACCCATAATGTCTATTTAACAATTTAATTATATCTTTGATCATAGATCTATGATCATAGATATGATAGTTTAATACCCCCCATGTAGAAAAACAACGGTAAAAAAAATTTGGCTGCAGTCTTGTCAGTATATAAATAGCTAGTGTGAATTTAAAAAAAAAATACCTATAAGCGGGACGACCCGCGGCGGTGATGCGGTGAGTTCCATATTTAAAATTTTAAAAAGAGTAATAGGTGCTTATAATACTCATGTTATTATTATCAATAAATATTTTTTTAATTTTTTTTTTCTTTCCTTAAATTCGAAATGAAAACATGGGTGAAATTCATCAATTCCTACTCGAACAAAAAATAAATACCTGATTTAGGAATTGATTCCTTTCGACCCTTGTATAACAATCTACTATTTTATCCGGTAACCGGACTTAGAGCCAGCCTTAGGCTCTAGGTGCACATACCTAGTAACAACAATTTAGCCTAGTTAAGCGGTCTTGGCCTTAATCTTCAATAGACTCTCTTGCAATCAGTAGACTATTAAAAAGGTGATTTCAAAAATTGCAGATATCCGAACAGAATGAAAAATCGGGTATAATTCTCCTATAAAGTTGGTCAAAAATATCACTTTATATTCCCTTAGCAACGCCTTCTTCACGTATTCTCGTAAAGAGTGATCTTTATAAATTCTCCTAATTTCAGTGTCTCTGGCGAGCGTTAAAAATATGGAGCCATCATCTTGAGCATAAAAATTAGATTAAAAGACGTCGGGACTCATTTAAACTTATTCTGACATTAATAAGAGCTAAGAAAAAGTGAGAAAAAATTCATTTAAACATTTTAATTTGGTCGTACATAAAACGCGCCTTTGGTCTAGTGGACGCAAGTGCGGTCGCTGACTATGGGGTCCTGAGTTATAACGCCAGGTCGGGAGAAGTATTTTTGAGTTTTGTTCCGAAAATAAAACAAACTAAATTCAAATAAATCAAGTGAGGCCATTCTCACACGAGCTGATCAAAATAAAACCAGTTTTTGAACGCCGAGGCAACCAATCGCGTTAGTACATACATTTCTATGGCGGTTTTCACATGACGACAACTAGTTATCAACGGTAGTGCGAGTCGCTCGGTCGTTGCCAACGCAATTTTTCATAAAATTGGTATGGATTAATGATGGAATGACTAAAATTTATACAATTTGAGTTGCGCCATGTTATAGTACCAGTTGCATCGCAGTTGGCAACGTTGCCAACCAATACCCTAATTGCGTAACTTATTTTCGTAAACTATTTTGCATAATTTGTTTCATTTTGACATTTCAACAACATTCATTGCGTTACTTAGGTTGTTGAGCAGATTTTTTTTCCAACTTATGAAGCAATGGATTAGCAATCTGTTTCAAATCGAAACAGATTGTGATTGTGTTGTATTACGCAATTAGGGTACTGTTTAGGTTGAGTTCCCGTCACTCCGTGTGAGAATGGCCTTAGTGTCTACAGGGTTTCCCATTAGATTTTCAGAAACAAACCGGGGTCGATGTGGATGTACCCTACCCACTGTCCATCTCAAATTTTTATTAATCTCTTCGGTAAATACAGGCATTATCTTTTAAAACAATAAATACTACTTCAACCACTATCCTTTATTTCGTCGGCTTATTGCAAGAACCCATTAACTGTAAAAAAACCACTAAATACGTTTTTATCTATAGTGGACTTCTTTTATAAGATAATAATATGGGATAAGATAATATACTTCTTTCATACTTCTTTTCTAGGATAATATGGGCAAATCAACATAACCATTAACTAAATCGAACTAAAATACCGTTTATCTCAGAATAGTGAATATGTCACATAATGACTTCTTGCAATAAGCCGACGATTTAAAAGTAGTGAATTTTTCTTAACATGTGAGTGTTACCAGCTGTTGTTTTGCAGTCTCTATCTATTTTAATGTCAGGGGAAAGTTTCAAAGTGGGTCATAGTAGAATTAACTCACACGAACCTAGGCAGGTGTGAGCTCAAAGATACGGTAAGCGGCACGCAATTATTTTATTATTACTAGAGGTCGCACTTCACGTAAATAAACTGCTAACATTTGTGACCTCATATTTTAAAACTTTCATATTAAGATAAGTCAAAAAATTACAAAATAAAATAAGTACCTATTTCGTTTACAACCGGCCGCGGCACAAAAACCGACACTTAACAACGAAGCTGAATAATGAGAGTAGTTTATTAATAACTAACTGCGCCCCGCGGTTTCACCTGCATAAGTCTCGATCCCGTAAGAATATTGGGATAAAAACTATTACATGTCCTAATCCAGGTCATGGTCTACAAAAATGCCAAATTTCATCTAAATCCGTTTAACCGTTTAACCGTGAAAGCGTAACAAACAAACATACAAACTTGCAAACATACAAAAAATTTAATCTTTTCTCTTTATTTATAATATTAGTTTAGACTCGTTTAGACACGACCCGCCCGTGCTTCGCACGGTTTTTACGACATGGGGGCCTACCTCCATACAGCAGTATTATTTCATTGGGAGAAAGAGATGGAGCTATACGTCCTATAGAACTTCACCTCTTTCTCACACTCAAGTAATATTAAAATAATACTGCTTTATGAGCTGGTGGTCCCCTGGTCAAACATCGAGATTTGTTTATTTTATATTAGTTTAATATTAAAGTATTTTACACATAAACCTTCCGAAATAAATGTGGAACGATGTGGAAAACTATATCAAAATCCGTTGCGGAGTTTAGCTAAAGAGCTTGTTTGTTTAGAAAGAAAAGAAAGAAAATACGTTTATTTGCGGTAAACATGTCGCAAAGAAAGATAAAAAAACACGTAAATAACAAATTGGGGGAAAATATGTGTCACATCCACGCAAAACGGCCATCGCTCAGCATTAATGCTACGACCCCATGCGAGACAGAGCCCCAGCGCTGATTTTCAGCGACAGCCAGCGCTGACGTGATGACGTCAACCGGTGCAGCATATAGTGAAATAACAAATCAAAAATAAAATAAATACAATACTTAGTCCTAAATGTTTGAACGCACTAATCACTGGAACTACATTTGATATCCCAATTCTTAAGGATGGTTATAGATTTTTTTACATTATGCTATACGACCCTTAGGAGACGAATAAAAGCAAAAAAAAAAAAAAACAACGCTAAGCGGAAACGAAGTACCCAAGAGCGCGAGCGGGCGATATGATGCGATGCGGTGGGAACTTTCGGGGCCGATATTACACGTGCACGAAGTCGCGGGAGGAGCTAGTTTTGTCTTTGTTTTAGCAAATTGCCTCTTAGTAACGATTGAACATGTTAAGACCCACATTATAAAAATACCTTATTCTGACTACCAGACCAACCTCGCTTGCCGTGTTCTTCAATAATTGGGTAGTTGAGCTAACAATACATGCATTTACCTACTAGTATCAATTTATAGATAGGTATAATAGTGCATAGGGAAGACCGCACGTCAGTATGAATTGGCCTCTTTCTATTGAAACTTCATAATACGCTAAGCCATATCGAGGTCAAAGTGTTAGGCCGTATTCTCGGCGACAGCGGCGCGGGAGCGGAGCGACTGAATGTATAATTTTATATGAAACTGTTCTTGATGGCAACGGTGCAAGGACGACAGATCTAGGCAATTGTGCAAACTCAATTAATCTGCCTAGAATTTCCCAACCATTTTGGAGTCGGCTGCCAATCTAACCTGATGCAGCTGAATACCAGTATTTTACATGGAGCGACTGCCTATCTGACCTCCACAACCCAGTAACTGGGTAATACGATACCACTTGGTAAGACTGGCCGTCAGACTTTCGGGCTTTAACGAATGTCAAAGATCCACGGTTGATAGTCGGGACCAACGGCTTAACGTGCTTTCTGAGGCACGGAGGAGTCTCGGTACCTAAAGATGGTCATCCATGGACCAACCCCGGCAAGCGTAGCTAAACCTGATGGATCGACTCGTGCGGCTGTTATTATTTATCACGAGCCACGAGCTTGCGCACGCCAAAAGGTACTACTTATAACCAAAATTTCGTGTTTTCTATATAGAACGATACCTGCTTCCCTCAAGTTCGATTTAAGGAAGTGTTACTTGAGACATTGTAAAGAAGGTCATATTAACGAAGAAGGTTTCATGTTGTTGTATTAGTTCACACGAGCCAAGCCGCCTTCAAGCCAACAGACAACCATTAAATTAATGACTTGATTACTTACGCCATTAATCTCCTTCAGTTTAATTAATTAATTCTATCGACACGATAGACCAGAAAACCAATTTGTGATAGTTTCAAACATTCTTCTAAGGGAATTTGGTTATTTATCAAGTAGGAAAATCAAGCTGAAGTGTTTGTTTGTTTGTTTTTTTGGTTGAACGCGCTAATCTCTGGAACTATTAGTTGGATTTGAAAAATTATTTTTGCATTGAGTAGCACAATTATTCAGGAAGTTTATAGGTTAACTTCACGCATCCTTAGGAGCCGAGCAATGCTGCGATGATAGTATGTACCTACTTACTAATTCCATGCTGCCATGATCATTATTCGAATGTCATTAATGTCATGTCATTTTCGTCATGTCGTTATTCATTATCTTTTTCTAAACTTTGGACAACCGAGCTCTGCTGGGTGAAAATACGTAGAAAACAAATTTTCCTATATATCTCATATGTAGGAAAATTTGTTTCCTAGCTAGATCGATTTTTCACCCCCGTTTACCCCTATATTGCAACTTTCATCGAAATCGTTAGAGCCGATTTCGAGAACGTGAGTACAAATATATACAAACAAATATTGCTCGTTTAATAGTATAGGATAGCTATTGTGGTATACGACTTCCACGAGAATGAAGCCGCCGCGGGCAGAAGCTAGTAGGTAAATAAAAATAATAAACGCCGATTTTTGTTCATGTGCCGCCGGTTCTTTTTTTCTCAAAAGATTTTTATTTATATTTTACAATAACAAACACAACAATTAACAAGAAGTTGAATTATGGTGTATATACACTCGAGCATGCTTTAAGTAGTAGAAAGAGACTTTAAAAGCGATTAGCTGAAATTACGTTGCATACGGTCTACAAAAAGATTCTTTGTGAAAATGAGCAAATGGCACAAATTCAAATAGCTTGATTCAACGCAAATTCTGCTCAGTTATGATCGTCATGCCCCACCCTTAGGCTAAGTTCATATGACCGCGCGGAACTACTAGCCGCGCGATACAAGATCAAACTAAATAGTGTTTATCGTCTACATAAACGCGCTTTACCGCGCGGCATGGCGCGGCGCGCTCCGTCCCGATCCCGTGCGCAAGATCTTGTGCCGCGCGGTTAGTAGTTCCGCGCGGTCATATGAACTTAGCCTTACACTATTTATAACATTACTCGTTGCACAAGTCCCTTAAACATAAATACAGCATGTATCAGAAAGTTATGGACATATTTTTAAGGGTGTGATACAATCATCAAACTGAACTTACTTTTGCAGTGCTTGTAAATATGTGAGTATCTTGTATCCATCACATAATTAATTTATTTGTCATTGTTTCATTTTTAGTTATTTTTACCTATTGTGGTATAGTAATTTTATTACTGGTGCATCGTTTTCACATATAATTATATATTTAATGAATACAAAATATTGTAAAACATTCTTCTCCATACAGAATAGTTTCTGTATGGAGAAGGTTGGGCAAGAAACTCCACCGGATGGGACGAATAGAATCAATTCGATTTTTTGTAAATTTTGACGTTCAAGAGTGCTTTTTATGTGCCTAATTGAAATAAATTATTTGACTTTGACTTTGAATAACTTTCTCCATGCGACCAACATCATCATCGTCATAACCTAACATTTGGGTCGAGTAGGTGGGGAAGTATTGTATGGGACAGTTGATTCTTTTTACGCGATCACTAACGCTATTCGCCCCATGAAGAATGTTGTTCAGTTTGATGGTCTGTACCACACCCTTCAATATGACCACACCTTTCCAATACATGTTGTATAAGTTTGGTATCACATTAGGCAAACCACAAACACTTACGAAGGACAAACACTTGTTAAATATAAAGGTAAGTTTACCATTACTTAATGCGATATCAACCTTATGTCACAGATAAGTACAGATGGGTCACTCCGCAGAATCATAGAAATAAAAAGCGACTCTTGCTTCGACACAATAAAGTGCAATTCAGGTCGCACAACGCTAATTACCTACAGTTATATTCACCTAGAAGTTGCCTCTCTTTCTATCGCGTAAATCTTATATCTTCTGACTTCGTTACGCCCAATGAATTCGACTAGTCGAGTCCGCCGCGTACTTGTAGCTTCATACCTAAAATGCGGAGTGACCCATCTGTATTTATCTGTGCTTATGTCAAAAACAGATGCAGGTACATATTATACAAGGTACAGAGCTACAATAATTGGAATATTTTACATTTATATCTTAAACTATATTTACAGAAGTAGTAACCGCTTACTTTACCCCATCATTTTCATATATAATTCGTATCATTTAATAACATGATTGACTATTATATTTTGCCATACTAAATATCATACTAATATTATGTAAATGCGAAAGGAACTCTGTCTGTCTGTCTCACGCTTAAACCACTGAATAACATCCAATTACATAATGGCTGATTTTCCAACGTTAGAATTTACCAGGGGAATAAAATTGCCGTCTACAGTTGACGTTTGAATATTCGTTTGTTTATTCAAAATTATTCGTCGGTTTTAGATTGTCTGGCGTTGGCAAAATCAGCCCAGTTGTTTTGTGTAATTCATAGTTACAGAATTTAACCTCGACTTTTGGCCGTAAGTTGGATCATAAGAAACTAATCGTTAGAGCCCACTTGCGCGTTCATCGGTTAGCTAAATAACTCGGAGTTAACAGCTAACTCAGGGTTGATCCAAGGAGAATTAGGCCCACTTGCGCGTTCATAGGTTAGCTAAATAACTTGGAGTTAACAGCTAACTCAGGGTTGATCCAAAGAGAATTAGGCCCACTTGCGCGTTCATGGGTTAGCTACATAACTCGGTATTAACAGTTAACTCAGGGTTAATCCAAAGAGAATTATTGGCTTAGTTAGCTGTTAACTCCGAGTTAGCTGTTAACGCGCAAGTGGGCCTAAGAGTTATTATTCTGTTAACTCTTCAAAAACATATCTGACCCGAATGGGCATTGATGGTTGATCCTGAAAATGTGGGCACACAGGCACACATACGTGAGTCCATCAATGCCTGGTTGCAGCCAAGGCTTGTATAGTACCTTTCTCAAATATTGCGAGGAAACTCAATCTAAGTAAATTCATTATTAATTCCAGAATCAATGACGAACAACGATACATTTTCACGCACGAATATGTTAATTTATTTCTTTTTTACTTTAAACAGCTCTATTCGCAAAATCTTTGTGAAGTTACCTTCCTGGTTGCCATGTGTGGAAGTAAAAGTTCGTTCCATTTTTAAATTACACGACAGACGTGGATTTTCATAGTAACATTGCCGGCCGCTGTGTCGCTCGCATGTATTTGACCAGTTTAGGTTAGCATTTTCGATTTATCTCGTAGAAGGTTGTCAAAATAATGCTCGAATTTCCAAGCATGTATGAGGAAAAGCTATTCTTGGTGAGAATCCAATTATAATTTCGTTTTCCTTACATACATACAACAAGTCAACACATTTAATCCTCTCAGGATAACAATATTTTTGGTAAACGACATTTTCTGACTTAACGTAAAAACACACAATTCGCTAACGATGTCTCCATGATCAAACATCCTTCGGTATGGTTTATTATTGCCTTGCTAAGTATACATTCTCCATAAAAGGTCGTCTTAATATTACCTACCTATTAATACAATATATACAATAATACATACATAAACTCACGCCTTCTGCCGATGGGGGTAGGCAGAACGCCACCTTCTACGATACGCCTATTGCCTCGTTTACACACGCCGGTTGCGAGTACTACACACCTGACCTTTCTGAAGAACATCACCAATTAGGTACCCTTCCTATGGTGCTTGTCCGTGCGGGCATTTCCGCGGCGAGTCGGTAACTTCAAAGGGAATGTATCCAAACTCGGACGCACCGCGACGCCGCCGCCGGTCTTCGCTACCACGCACGTTACCTCTCCCACGATGCGTCGTGCGGGCTGGTGCACGTGCGTGCGCTATATCGCGCACGTTTGGGATGCCATCTTAATGTACCTATTTCATATGCTTGAATATTACAAATCGATTCTAACACCTGATTTCTGAATAGTGTTTTCAACTTAAGTAATGCTAAAATAGAGTTTGACAAGTTCTCAACTTCAAATTCTCAATTCAGAAACCGGGTGTTTATTTTCTAAGAGTTTTGATAACAATAGCACGGATCGGTTTTCAAAAATTTTCTTTATTTCAGGACAATCCGATCTGTTCGTATTTGACCCTGAAAGTTTTCCGTCTGCCGAACATTTTATCTATCACAATAATTTACTGACTAAAGATCTTTGGGAGTGAAATGGTTCGTGACATTAAAATCCATAAGGACGACTTCGATCAAAATTCAGACCGACTGACGATGGTTACGATCTCAACATCTATTGCCGGTGTCAAATCGGAGAAAAAGATAAAACGTAGGTACGCAGCCATCCATAAAAAAAGTAAGTTGGAGTCTCATTTCCTACGAAATGTATGAGAAAAGATTTTTTTGGAATTTCTAATTTTTGTAGGACTCAAAACTCAGTTGGTCCGATAAAGTTTTTGACCCTTATAAAAAAACAGTTGGCTGTGAAAAATGTTCATTTTAGTTGAAAAATTAGGCAGTTGACTGATATAGCCACAGCTAGGTTAGTATACTTTGCTTATTTCCAAAGTATTATGTCTTATGACGTTCTGCTGTGGGGATCAGCAGCTGACGTAGATTCAATTTTCATTTTACAAAAGAGGGCAATCCGCGCAATCTATAAAATGGGTCCTCGCGAGTCTCTTGGACACAAATTTAAAGAAATTGATATACTGACTCTGTAGGCGTAGTAGACAGTAGATTTGTTGACCATTTCCTATTTTCTTAAGTACCTGGTACTTATTGAAAGACCTACACTGTCCTCCCATACCTAGTCACACCGTTATTTGAAAGAATTGTAAAAGCCAATTATTTTTAAAAGAGTAACCGTGGAGTTTCTTGCCGGCTCTTCTCCATAGGAAACGACCAATTGGAACCGTGCACCTAGCTTCTGACGTTTCATAAATGCCCTTGTAGGTTTATGTGAAATAAAAATATTTCGAATTTGAATTTGAATACCTTTTAGTTATAATATTCTGTGGGTACGACCGACGTAAAGGTACAACAATAAAGGAAGATGATATCCCGAGCCAGTTCCGGGCAGACGTATACGTACAATTCCAGACGCCTCATTATGCAGAATTAATTAACTACACAATAAACTTCATTCAAAATGTTCATTCTCTCTTCACAGTTTAGTCTAAATCATGCAATACATTCATTAAACATGAGTCCGTTGATTCAAATCGAATACCAATTCGAGCCTTAATTATAATAATCGTCAGTTGATCGTTTGAATTAGGCCAAACGATATTGGCAACCTGAAACACACATTATTTATAGCTATATGTATTATGTATGGCCCTAGGTCGTATTAGCAACTAAATTGGATAATAATATAATTTCCGAGTATTGGATAACCACCCATAATTTTATTCATGAGAGGTTTATGCGCATAGTCACCACGCCGGGCAAGCAGGTTGGTGACTGCAGAGCTAATCCTTTCGCAACGATGACGCTGCTGCCCGTCATCGCTCTGGAGAATTAGGTTGGTTTGATGGTCGATTATACCGCCATTGGTCGGTCGCCAGTGCCTCGTCTGTCAGTAGCAGGGTGTCCCGCGCGCAGGTGAGGTTGACATTTGAGGGGTCTGGTTGTTGTGAGCTCCCCCTTACACCCCCTGATACCATATAGCTTACAGAGTAAGTAAACTGAAGTAGCAGTGGGCTGGCCATGTTTATCGAAGGACCGATGGCTGGTGGAGCAGACGAGTCCTGAAGTGGAGACCGCGTATCGGCAAGCGTAGCGTCGGACGCCTCCCAGCTAGATGGACCGGCGACCTTAAGAAAATGGCTGGGACAAACTGGATTCGGAAGGCGGAGGACAGGGTATTGTGGCACAGCTTAGGAGTGGCCTATGTCCAGCAGTGGACTGCGATAGGCTGAGTTGATTGACCCATAATTTATCTTTATTTTATCGTCGACTAATGGAGTATACAAAAAGTTTGGGCGAAGACCACCTGGCTACTAATAACACCTATACGATGTTGCCAACTAGATATAGGGCGCCATTTACAATGTTATAGAGCCCTTAAACAAGTCGGTTGTCGGACTTCATAGACTATTGATGGATTGGAAACTTCCCATAAACACAGACCCAAGACTAGCTCAATGTTGCCACACTTCGTTTATTGATTGATCGATTACTCTGACATATTACTACATTGTAACTGTAACTAAACTTGACTAAAGATTATTTTTATTTTCCTGTGTGGACCTTTGTTCTCAACCATTTATTGCACTCCGCAATGTGTGTGGGGGTGTGTGTGTTTGACTTCATAATACCACCCTCTCACACAGCTTTTAACTTCAAATTTGACATCGTTGCTTCTTTGTCACGTAGGTACCAAAATATCTCATACTGAGTCCTTTAGCTATTCTTATTCATTCTCATAAATAAGTTTCGTTCGTGTGTCCTACTTTGGGAAAAAATCCCTAATATATCATGGCGGTGCCTGTATCCTGTGATCTGCATAACAATTGGTGGCAAGAAGCGCAATATTGTACTAACAATAATATGCTAATTCTATTGTGTTTCAACCTATTTCGTAACATATTTTAGCGAGGAAAAATTTAGACGACGGTTCCATGTGGAATTAATTTACTGGAAGGGTGTTGCCACACCAAAGACTAGTTAATTTGCCGAGGAGCTGATAAAGCTCTCTTGTAATTAAAAAACACCACAGCATTTTTTTATTCTGCATAAACAAAAAAAAAAGATTTTTCAGGCTAATAAAATTATAAGATTAAAAATCTTAAATTCACTGACAGCAAACGTACTAAACCGCTGGGGCTAGAATCATGAAATTCTGCACAAGAGTTGCTTTGTTAATGACAGTGGAAAAATATGGAAGAATTTTTGAAAATTAATCTTCTAAATGGTTTAAAAATAGGGTAAGAAATTTTGAATGGAAGTTCGACATTCTTGCCGAAGGGAAAGTACGGCTTGTATATAATAAATATTAATGAAACATAAACATTTTCTGAATTATATTAGTTTATTTTACTGTTAAACGTATCAAATTCAAATTTCAAAAATCATTTATTCAAACTAGGCTGAGAATCAGCACTTTTCGAACGTCAAAATTACATAAGACAGTCCCCCAAAACGCCCACCCTTCACCATTTCCTACTGCTTTAGATGGGAGAAGTCGCGCAACAAACTCCCCAGCTATCTAGCCAATGATGTGCTAACACCCTAAACCTGTCAAGTTATTTTGGGTCTAGGCGTAAATAATATTACAACAACGTTAGCCGACTTTGGCTTATTTAATCGAATGCCACCCAGTTTGACAGCCGACACGACGTGGCTGAGCTCCGTATGAAATGTCTACTTGTAGAAATAAAGCTCCATGTACACGTCAGGTTACAAGTTTCCTGCTAGTGACATACCAAATTGGAGCAAAAAAAGACGGTTTAGACGATGAAACTTTTATAGGTGCTTCAAGTTATGGTATGCCACAGGCAATTATAATAATTATATCACACCGTATAAATCAGGCTGTAGGCTAAAGTGTGTACGTAATGGCAAAGCTATTAATATTGTTTCTATTATTTATTTTATGTAATGAACTTGACATATAGAGTGTACGACGTAGTGAAGATGTTTGTTTCCATGTTAATTAATTTCAAAACGTCTTTATTTACTTTCTCTAATAAATAAACCACCATCTCAACAAAACAATCAAAGGACTTCCATTTTGCTTTCATTTCAAATTATTATTACACATTCGTTCTTTCTTCCTTACGATTTCTAGGAAAAGTTCTTTACAAAAACTAAGATTTTCATAAAAAAGACTTTCGTGGAAATGTTATTTTATACGTAGTTAATGAGTTTCTCATTTAATAGTAAAACGTACCAATATTTTATTGTGTACGAATCGACTTTATTTACCTACGTAAACAATCTGGCTTCACATAATTCACGTTCTAATTTTAAAACGTTTGAAAAGTTTGTGTGTTGCCAATACCGCTGCTGGGCCAAATGGTCCAACTGGCCATAAAATACCAATAAAAACCTCATATCTAGTATTTAAAGGCCGACTATTCTCGCCTACTTCATAGCCTAGTTTTATGCGCATTTCTGTTGAGCCATAAAAGTAACTTCCTCATTATGAGAGAACAAGATACTCCTCTAGTTTATAGTAGGAAAAACAGTTTTGAAGAGATTTTAATTTAAATTAAATTATGTGAAGCTGGTTTTCTTGTTAACGACATTTTCTTGTTTTTTTATCTTTATTAAAAACGTCCTGCTTTTGAATGCTATAATGTTGGGTGTTTTGTCGACGATTTAGCATTCTTGGCCAAAATATGGATAAATATGTATATATAATATAGGTACGCAAACTATTTCGCGTCTTGAACTAAGAGTTATAGACATAAGAGCTCAACATTTTTTTTTTTAATATTTCATTAGTTTTTTTTTCTTTTTCTTAAACTTGTACATAACATAAATATTTTAGTGTGAGATTGCATACTGTAGTTAATATTTGTGATAAAAGAAATGATTAATAAAGTTCGAGAATTAAATAGAAATGTTGTTACACAATCAACAGAATTTTATACATAGCTAAATTTTTATTTTTAAACAAAACTGATCAAAGGTGTACGTTATAAAACGTTGTATGTATCTATAGTTTATAAAATGACGGATATAAAGAAGAGTTTGTATACATCTCAAGCGTTTATATACGCAGTCGTCGGCCAACTTTTATATTAACGGTAAATACATAAAAATCATAAAATATGGGAAAAGCAGACTTAGCCTATCTTTACTTGGCCTTGTATTACGAGACGTGATGCAGAACATTTTCTGGTCAATGTACAGATAAATGAGGGTAAAGGTGACCGTGGTGTTTTTTTACTGTCTTTTCGAGTAAAATTAGTCCAGAGGGTCTAAAAAAGTGACATTCTATCAGCGATAACGATTATGGAAAAACCAAAAATGTACTCAAAATAAAAATTCAAATAAAAAAAAAAACATAAACCTACAAGGGCACTTATGAAACGCCAGAAGCTAGGTGCACGGTTCCAATTGGTCGTTTCCCATGGAGAAGAGCCGACAAGAAACTCCACGATTATTCTTTTAAAAATAATTGGCTGTTACAATGTTTTCAAATTGCAGTGTTATGAGGACAGTGTAGGCCTGTCAACAAGTACCAGGTACTTAACAAAATAGAAAATTACCAACAAATCGAAACATCTTTGAGTTTACAAGGCCTACAACGTTCTCCCAATCACAAAATAGAAAGGAATCTATTGTATTGAGATAGGGAAGCTATACCGAAAAATCTTATGTCAATCCTATTGAAAATAGTTGTAGAAATACAAAACGTATAGAAAGTCATTGTCACTTGTCTGGACCCCTTGGGAACTCTTATTGAAGGCCTATGGAACTTGGTGCGAAGTGTCAAGCGAATTTGAACCATATGTGGTACAACTATTACTGCATGTCGCCTTTGCCTGCCCTACAAACGGTTTTGTACTGGCCCTGGTTCCTAAACTATCTACTAGAAAGGAAGAAAAAAATGTTTATTTGCGATGAAAATGACGCAAAAAAGAACACAAACATGAAAAGAACAAGTTGGAGAAAAATATACGTCACATCCATGCAAAACGGCCATTGCGGCACGGCGGCATTCATGGTGTAAATTCCTGCTCATTGCGATTAGTTTTGCCAATGCACTGGTTATATTTTTTCGAGTAATCCAGACAAAACTTCAATGGAATAATTCTACTACGATTTCCAAGATTTAATTCAAAGAATTTTACGTGAGTAGTAAGTTCTTAATAAAAAGTATTAATCATGTAGTACCTCAGAGACGCCGAGTCTTTCAGGTTATTTTTTGTTTATTTACCTTTAAGAGTCCTATTACATGTTTTTACGGAAATTCGTAATTTTTGACGTTGTAATTTTCATTAACATTATGATATTTTAATTATTTAATTACAATAACGATAGTGCCATTCTCTTTCTTATAAGTTGGAGTTACACATTATTTTCAAGTGATTTGCTGAATTGACGCGGAATATATAGTACTTTAATTTTATTTATGGTAATTTTTTCTTATTATATTGAGAAACGAAAACTAATGAAACGTATTCATTGTAGATAGAAGTTTTATACCTTGTTAGTTTATTTGATAAAATTTTGTTTATTTGGAATATAATGGACGCTGAATCAAGACATTTATTGCTTTTCTTTATGATTTTTTCTGTGAAAACTCAAGAAATTTAAAGAAATTCTAAAACTCTAATAAACAAGTAAAACATTCAACTTATCTTTTAGTAATTTTAGCTTTTATTTGAATTGAATGGAACAAAGTGAATTTAAGCGTCAAAATTCCATCGCCAACGGATTTTCTTGTAAACTGAGTTCGTAAAATATTTATAGTAAATTACACGAAAAGAAAAATTAAAATGTGTAACTCCAACTTACAAGAAAGAGAATAGCACTATCGTTATTCATAATCAAATAATTAAAATATATTACTGTTGCTGAAAATTACAACGTCAAAAATCATGAATTTGCGTAAAAAGTGTAATAGGACTCTTAAGCTTCGCAATAAAATGAAAACACGCCAGAGCTTTGAGCGGAAGGCGTTTTATTGCATCAAAAAGAGTTGACAGCTTTCACTTGACAACGGCACGCAGCGGAATTTTATTGCGCACTGGATTTTCAACTCTCGGTGTTAAACCGAGCATTGAGAATCCAGTGCACGAAAAATAATCGTTCCTGCGAACCTGGGCTTAGAAGCCCTCGAGCCATATATACTGAAATATAGATCCTTTACAAATAACAAAAAACGCAAATTTCGTCCACAAATATGAAATTATTCTAACCCCACTATTTTGCATGGTCTGCAGCAATGCCGCACGAACGCTGATTTCGTTGCAAACGCGCAAAATGTACGAGAATAGAATACATTGCTTGGGTTCTATGCAAATCATAGGAGACCGTAAAACAGTAACCCTAAATAGTGACTTATGTAGGTAAGCGTATACATTTAGTTATCTTTACTGAGTAAGCAGAAACAATTATTTAATAAATCCTTACAAAGACACTCCCCTTTGTTTATGAGAGGGAAGTCGTATAAAAAGGTCTCTAATTATTTTTAAATTGTGCCTATAAAGAAGGAAAATTTTCCTAGGGATGCTTTAATGAATGGTCTCAACACAGGGTGTATTACAATTCGCATCCGTTTTCGTTTCTGTGTACTATTTTAGGAAGAACGAGTCGTATCTACAATTATTCAGAGACGGTCCGTAAAGTATAAAGGATCGTGACATTTGTGAATTTATTTAGCTATCCACCTATTATTTGCATATTAGGTAGGTATCCTCATTAAATTGTAATGGGGGTCGCCGTCAGGTACAGTATTACCTACTCAAATGTCCATTCATCGGTATTGTTCGTCGAGTCATAATCTCCTTAAGTTTGAGAACTTAATGAGTGCAAGAATTGGCAGTAATCGTGTAGCTCAACTGAGGTTGAGCTACTCGATTACTGCCAATGCTTGTACTCATTGGACAGGCCCACTCAAATCTGTGTGGTTAGCTTATCAAAGGACCATCTCAGACAATAATCTAATTCTCATTGGTCCTCATATGGCCTGACCAAGATTATGTCTGGACTTTAAAAGAGACTGTGACCGCTGAATTTGTTTCGGTCTTCCTTCTGAAAGTAGTCAGATAGGAGACACTGAACTCATCTAGTTTTAAAACATTTATTATTTTTTACGTATAAAAGTGTTTTTCTGAATCAATTTACAGAAATAAATATCATTTACCTAACCACATACAAGCAAGATTCTTTAAGATTTTTGAAGCTAACTCGTGCAATTTTTTAAATATTATGTAAATAAATAATCTTAAGAAAAACAAGAAGGACGCATATTTCATTTGCTTCGATTATAAAATTGTAAGAAACATAGCAATATGGTCTCAATCAACTCAGCATACATCAGTCCACTGTTAGATACAGGCCTCTCCTAGGCTGCACCACAACACCCTGTCCTCTGCCTTCGGCAGTGTGTCCCAGCCCTCTTTTTAAGTAATATATCTCAATTCTGAAATATACCAACTACATATATCAGAGTTTCTGAAGCGGCCATATTTGATAGAAGACAGAATAGAGTTTCAATCACTGCCTTGAATATTTACCATTCGATTTGTCTCTGTCGCGGTCAGTTCATGCCCACTACGGATAGCGCTATCACCCTTTTTTACTAGAGAAAGGGAATATATTCTTCATAGAAGCCGTACGCCTTTTACTGGCGACACTATTTTTTATTACCTGATAGAGGGTCGGTCATTACGGTCACCCAAAATATCTGACATACAGTCTTACCCACCGTGTCGCGTCACCCAGTAACTGGGTTGTGGAGATCAGATAAGCTGTCACCTTATGTAAAATATTGATATTCAGCTGCATCCGGTTAGACTGGAAGCCGACCCTAACATAGTTGGGAAAAGGCTTAAAGATACATTGACGATTTGTTATTACCGATTGTTTCAGTTATTTGTGCATCATTCATTAATGTTTTCCAATTAAAATTGTGTTATAGTTATGTCTTGCTCGCACTGCACATAACAAGGATTATTATGGGTAGAAATTGGAAAGGATAATACATACATAAGTGTCCAGTTTTCAAGAATTATGTATGTATCTCGTCAGATAGTTTTGGTGTTCTTTCGATGTCATATATTTGTGCTGCCACTTGTATTTAGCTTCCACAAATAATCAATTATTTTTGCCGTCATCTTGGCGACAGATAATAATGCTGCTCGGCAATCATATCTGATTTTTCGATTCATAAATCATGAAGTCAGATATTATTGCAGAGCTATCTATCTATACCTATATATACATATATATATAAAAATCCGTTGCCGTGCGTTTAGTCTCGCAAAAACTCGGAAATGGCTCGACCTATTTCAATTTTTTTTTTCTTATTTTTCTCCCCAATAATGGGGTTTAGGAAAAAGAAAATTAGAACAGCCGAAAAATCTAAAAAATCGGCCATTATTATCGATCTCAGATGGTACGAAGTTCACCGGGGCATCAAATATTTATGCTCGTGACTGTACTGAATTAAAAGAAAAAAGCTTCGGCTTGGTAAGGATCGTCTCTATTATGTATACTGTCTGAAAGCCCTTTTAAAACTCGAGGTGTCATATTTCTGCCCACGTTGAACGAGCTCGATGGCTGAGCGCGTTCGGCCAGCGGGCAAATCAAACGGCAAATATCAACGGGCTCGCCCAGCGTGTACTGGGGGCTTTAGGTACCCCTACTCGGCAACAAAGGAAACAGGTAACTATGTGGAAAGTAGGTTGTCGTTTATTTACATAAATCTTCAGATTACGGTTTGACAAATAACATATTCAACTGAAACGTCTGTTTTAGGTAAAGTCAGGGAACTTAATGGTTAGGCAAATTGACTACCAACTTATCTAAATTGTCTCTCTTTGACAGTTGTATTAAATGGTCATAACACGTCAAATTGGCGCAAGGTACAAATTTGCTTAGCAATTAATTTCCTTGACTCCCTTTCAAACCTTACTTATCTTAACACGGAATATAATTCACGCACACCAGTTTTAATAACGTCTTACAAATTGTAATTTCCTTTGAGAAACACACGAAGCTTCCGTTCCACAACTTATTGGTATACGTTATTACAAATATCCTATTATATATACTATACGTATAGGCCTATTTTAAATTTTTGGTACCTTAACATATATTAGGTAGGTACTTAATCACGCAACTCACTCAAGTACGCAACCTAGCTTTAATTTTCAACAATCAACAACATTCGAATTATCAAGACTTCAATTTACGTAATAGATATTTTTCGTTTATCAAAAAAAGCTTAGCTATTTTATACATAAAAATGGCTGAACTCTTAGTATATCTTACTTGACCATATAACACTTTAAATTACTTACAACGATGCACATAGTCCTTTTTGTTCACATTTTTGTCCGACACTTTAACCATAGTATTTTCAAACACATGTTTATATTTTTTTTGTATGACGGTGTGATTTTGGGTTCCGATTGAGTCCACAACTATTCACGCTATCCTGATAGAACTAATATAGTCGTTTTTCCGAACATGACTGTCTCTCACGATATATAAAACACAATTATCACCAAACTTAAACATACGTAGTCTGTAATTCAGTATGTGAGTTCGCTCTTTGCGCTGGCGCACACCGGTTCCGTATCATCTGCCCGAAGGTTGTCCGGAACTGCCGTGACATGGAACAGTACAGCACGAAGTTGATGGCCCCGTTCAGAAGGGCCAGTGCATCCATCAGCTCTCCGAAGAGGTCGTAACACTGCTTGAAGAAACATTTGCCTAGTACGCCGCTTAGGAGACCTGGGTAGAAAAGGATTTGTTAAATAATTTTTAGAACTCATTAGCCAAGAGATTCACTGCTATAGTTTGATCGAGACCGCTGTTCCGTGTCTTAGGTATGCGCGCTGAGACGGGGGGCAGTGCAGGCCGCTCATATGTTCACGGCGCGCGGCGTACAGCCCGTCGCTCATTCATCGACGCTGCTCCCTGCATCGCCGCGCATTCCTAAGGCGCGGAACAGCGGTCCCGGTCAAAGTATAGGTAGTGGTGTTGGTAATCATATGTGCAATTTTTTTTGTTAGGTAGAATTAATTTTTAATACTTAACAAATATTTATTATTATTATATTATATTATTAGTTCCGACTGTGGCCACGCACCAAAAGATCCTTGAAGGTCGGGAATATCCATATTTTGACCATACATCATGTACCGGTACTTAGTGGTGTATACTCCGATGGAAATATTAATTTACCGAAATTTTCTGAAGACAGACACCAAATGGGTAAAAAAAAAAATTCAAACCACAGTTTTCAGATCAGGGCTCGGATAACGGTATATTTTTCGAAACAGTTTCGTCTTGAAAACGATTTGTTTCGGTTATGTTCTTTAAACAAAGTCTAAAAGTTTACATTTTGTTCAGAAGAACAAAATTTAAATCATTCTCAGTTAATAAAACGTTTTTAACCGTTTTTTACTATTTTTAGGTTGATCGATAGGAAACACGCAACACAGCTTTAATTAATACATACAGGCAAGCGTATTGGAATCAATGATGTAATGAAATAAAGATAAGGTATAATTTAACTAAACAAATTCATGCTTGTCGGCGTATGACCCGCGCGCGGCTCCAGCCTAGGGAATAAACCGGTTTCTTTTAAACGTTCTCATTTCGTTTTCGTTCCGAACAAAATCTTGTACAAAGAAGAACGAGAACTGTCAGAAACGTTTTAAAAACGTTATTTTAAACAACGTTTCCGAGCCCTGTTTCAAATAGCTACACCACTACGCTCGTCGTTGTCAAACAATAAATGGCTTTTGTTTTCTCGCTTTCATAAAAGATACGACGAAAAAGAGCTACGATCAACGGAACAAATTGGTTTCATTGTTATTCCAAGCATAGCATAATTGAAAGATTCAATATTATTTGAAACCCTACTCATTACAGATAAAGAGAATGATTTTTTATAAAAGAACTAAACCCTAAATAAGTACACCGTTTTTTCTTTTCTTTTTGGGTTGGAAATTATCAAATAACTTTTCCCGCTCCGGGTAGAGCGGGAGGGCGTGTCAGACTCTTACTGGCTAAAACCCACCCGTGTTCCTTCGGTTGCCCTGTTGCCGGGGGCCACGATCTCCCTTTCAGTTCTCTTCGCACCCCCGACAGGTCCGCATCCCCGGCAGTAAATAAATACACCTGATATTGTATTACTTCAATCGATATTCTTCTGAAGAAAATCGCTTTTGAATTTCACTCGAGTGTGAACATAATGAGAAAAACTATGAGGAAAACAAAGTACAGTATAATATTTTGTTTACATACGATTTCCCTGGAAGATGTAAACAAAGATACTGCTTTACAGAACCACAAGCCGACGGAATTATAGTAACAAACACACCTACATGATTTTGATTTGATTTATTTTTGACTTGCTGCATCCCGCGGTTTCACCCGCATGAGTTTTCATCCCATAGGAATATCGCGATAAAAAGTATCTTATGACCGTCCAGGTCATGGTCTACTCATGTGCCAAATTTCTTCCAAATCTGTTCAGCCGTTTTAGCGTGAAAGCGTGACAAACAAACAAACTCACTTTCTCATTATTAGGCATTAATTAGAGTACGTCAATTTTATTATTGGCCGTTTTCTGCCTGAAACATTTATCTACCAAAGTATTTTTTATCATATCAAGTTAAGAAGATACATTAGCATTTTATTAAAAGTTCGTTCGTAAATTATAATGTTTAGTTTCAAGCTTAAAGAAAAGATGGTATGATTTATTACCCAGCCATAAAACCTAGTGACTGATGATTGTTTGTATGTTCAACATTATAAAGTACAGATTTATTAACTACCACAATTATGTTTACTAAACAATAATTTCGTAATAAATCCGGTACAAAATAAAAAGAGGGGATATATCCACACTATTTATAGAACCGAAAACTTACGACTGGAGTCGAGGGTACGCGATTCAGCGCCGAGTATATACGCGATTCAACATCGCTGACCGACTGGAGCCGAGTTTACCCGATTCAGCGTCACCGAACCGAGCGTGTCGGTTCAGTTTCGTTCACTGTGCGCCTAAAGAAGAAACTTGAACAATAAAATGAAATTCTTAGTACCTAGTATTCCTTGGGGGAACTCCGTGAGTAAAAACAGAAGTAATACAGCGACCAGCATCTTCGTCGTTCTGTCTGTCCGTCGCTCGGCTTTCGACCGCTTCGTCGATTTTCTCGTGAACACATTCCCGTTGCCATTGACAACCGTATTTGCAGGACAAGCACTGTATCCTTTCAGAGCTCTCTTCCTGCTATTCGCTCTGTATAAAGCTCTGACCAACCAAGCGCTAATCACAGTTAGAATCACACAAGGGAGAAGCTTTATAAGTACTGCGTGCACCCAGAAGTTAATCTGGTATAAGCTGCCGTTGTAGTTCGAATCCACGAAGTAGACTTTCGTCAGCATATTCCCACTTTTGTCAAACGCGAAGTCTTTGTGTATTGTGAATACCTGAAAGAGAAATTAATTTTGTTAGGTTTTGAATGGCTTCTTTTGATATCCAGGTCGAAATGATTGACTTTTGAAGTTATAGTTCTCGTTTTCAATTAATTTATAATAGACGTGTTGTGTTTTGAACAACAATTTTCTTTGTGTTCACAAATATCATTTCTCTCAGTCAATGGGCTATTTTATAAGCAATTTCTTGTTCAAATTTTCTGAAAATAGCACCTCGACACCTTGATGTGAAACTTTGGCCTTCATTAATTATTGATTCGTGATGGAAACATCAATCATTTCTAATAACAATTTAGCAGAAAATGTTGATATTGATAAGATAAGTCCATGTTATCTTGCTTTTTGCCTGACCGAACGCATAATTAGCAATCCCACTGGACTATCGTCCGATAAAACATGCAATTCATGAGAAAATTTTGCATCTGGTATATTTACTTATATTTTTTATACTACACACACTACACTTGTGAATGGAATTTTTTGAAAACATTTACAAAAGTGACACAAAAGGAAAATCGGAAATTAGAATTGGGAAAAATACACAGAATATCCGGATATGCCTAGCCTTTTGCCAACTATGTTGGGGTCGGCTTCCAGTCTGACCGGATGCAGCTGAATACCAGTATTTTACCTGGAGCGACTGCCTATCTGACCTCCACAGTTCAGTGATTGAGTAAATACCCCTTAGTAAGACTGTCAGACTTTCGGGCTTCTGACGACCCGTAACGACTGTCAAAGATCCACGAATGACAGAATAGTACATACAAGTCTTGCTAAGCGTGTTTCATCGCTTTATTTTTAAATATATTTATAGGTATCGACGGAAAACCTTGAAACTACATATTTATAATTTATAACAGGTCAAACGCGTAGCACGTTAATTTCAGCACACAGGCCCTCATATTGCTTTCTCTTAGCCCGGATTAGCCTTGTGTTTCAGTCCTACATCTTTAAATTACGGTAGAACGCAGAAGTGGAAGCTGTTTGCATACACACAACACAAATAAATAAATAATTAGGGTCTGAGTCAGAAGGCAATATGGGTCAAGATCCTCGACGAAAAAGTTTTAATATTCACGGAAGAGAGTTGCCCTTTTCTCACTGCGAAACGAATAGTGATAAAACATACATATTAAAACTTATGGGTTCTTCCCATGGGGGTGGCCAGAAACTACAGAACGCCACCTGCACCTGCACCACCCTAAAAAATTCTTCTTTTGCCTCGTTTACGTTCATACATCCGGTCATACACGCACGCCGGTTGCGGGTACTACGCACTTGACCTTTCTGAAGAACATGACCAATTTGGTCAATATATATCCTTATAGGATTTCTCTTCCCGGCTTTTCCACTCACATATGACTAATACCTTTTGTTATTCGGCTTATACTCATCCTCTCAACATGACATAGCCATCTAAGCATCTCCAAATAAATAAAACGAAAATAATATCACACAAAGTAAGACCACGTATTAAAGGCGAGGCTAACCTTGGTTCCTATAACGGCATAGTTTCACGCAACTTGAACTTACATCAATTGCGGATTCGTGGCAGAAACAGACGCCTATCATTATGAAAGAAATAACACTTAAAATCAAGTGGAAATAGTAGAGAATACGGTAGTTGCCTAGGTAAAAAAAAGAAATTCGATTTAGTCCGTCTTTCAGATAATAAAAAAATATTAGACACGTATTTTTTCCTTAATCATATTAATAAAAAATAACTTAGAAAACACGCATTAAAGTTGGGGAGTGGGGGCTCGCAACGTCACAAATCAGTATAAAATCTAGCAAGCAGTGACGTCATGCCACATTTTAACTCAATGTATCGCCGTCATCTTTTGATTACGTCAAAATATGAAAAATCCGTGTCCTATATTTTTTATTAATCTACCTTCAACAAGCCTATTATAGGGTCTATTTTTGTGGGAACGTCAAAACTTCCAATTTCTATATATTGTACGTTGAGACGTATCGAGGATTTTCTGCCAGCCATTCTACCTTGTGAGATGGAGTGGCAAAAGAAACGCATGAAAAAATCCGAGAAGTCTCCGGGCGAAGATGGTATCTCGGTGGAGCTACTCCAAGTAGGAGGAGATCCGACGGTGACAATGCTAGTGGAACTCTTCAACAACGTACTATACCGGTGGTCACACGCCCCAGTCGTGAAAAAACGCCGTGCTAACGATTTTACATAAAAAGGGAGATTGCTCCAAAATTCAAAACTACCGACCAATAATAAATACTTCCGGCTTATAATAATAATAGTAATACCAACCTACTCTTTCAAGTTTAAAAACCCCTCCCGCTCCGCACAGAGCAGAAGAAATTATTTGATAATTTCCCACAAAAAAAGGACTTTGTGAAAGAAGCCGAAAAGCTGCTGCTGAGCAGACTATAAAACCTCTGCTAGCTGTTATCATGGAGATCCGTATGCAGATGCATATAATTACAGACCATACAACATTGACGCTGGCAAATTATATAGCTGCTACACGTACGCACGCAATTTGTTTAAATTCGAGTGTTGACAGGTTTATTCCCCAGCTTAAACGAACTATTTATCTCAATCTAGTTTTAAAATGTACAAAACGGAATTTTCCAAACACTAATTGTAAGCTATTTATTAATCTATAACAGCTTCACGGGTCAATCGATCAGATTAAGCTACGCTTGCTGCGGTTGGTCCGTGGATGGGTGATCATCTTTACATACCAAGACCCCTCCGTGCCTCGGAAAGCACGTTAAGCCGTTAATCCCGGCTGTCATTCGTAGTTCTTTGACAATCGTTACGGGTAGCTAGAAGCCCAAAAGTCTGACAACCAGTCTTACTAAGCGGTATCGTGTTACCTAGTAACTAGGTTGTGGAGGTCAGATAAGCAGTCGCTCTATGTAAAATACTGGTATTCAGCTGCATCCGGTATTCCGGTTAGACTGGAAGCCGACCCAACATAGTTGGGAAAAGGCTAGGCAGATGATGAGTCTCGACTGGATTAGGCACAGGTGTGTAGTCCACCCACATTTCGCCAGTTATGTTTTAATACTCTGACCAACCTTTCGGTGAAAATTCGTGATGTTATGTTGTGTAAATGTTAGTCTAGACTGCATCTAAACATCCCATCAGTTTACATAGTGGTCTGAAGAGGTACTTTATCAAGAGATTCCATCAAGACAATGCAAATGGAGAGAATCGACGTATTGTAAGATTAGCCATTCCGAGGCACGGGGGCATCACACCGTAAACTTCCAAACTCCGGGCTGTTACTAAGAAATTCCTAATGGAAAAACCCAATTTATACATCATATGACAGATACCTACCCTGTGGTTTTTATGATAACTGATATGAACGACACATTTAAAAAAACAAAGCTAAAGCTTTGTCATAGGATACAACATGAATAGCCGTCATATACCGAAATGACTCGACATCGACTCGACTCAAAGTAGAACGAACATTGAAATGTGAGCTTTAAACCGTGTCACGAACAGTAATTATCATTTAATATATAATAATATAACTTTATTTCCAAATTTGCAATTTACATAGGTTATGTTAATAACAATATTGTTTTTAAAAATTGCATAAATACTGAATATCTCCACCGGCACCCAAGCTAAGATTAAACTTGTGTTATGGGTGCCCGGGCTCTCTCTCTCTCTCTCGATTAATACATTTTCCAATTTGTACATACTAGTACGGAGTTACATTGGGTAAGAAGCTATCGTTGAGTACAAAAAAAAATGTGGATAAAATAAAGAAACAGGACAATCAAAATAAACTTTAAAATTTGAAAAAAGAAAAATGTATAGCCTCTTTCTAGTATGAATTTGGTAAGTATTTGTGTTTGGTAAGTTTGTGTGCATGTGTATATGCCGTGTGTATGTGTCGTGTGTGTGTCGTGTGTGTTGTGTATATGCGAGTGGTCCGAGAAAGCAAGAAATGTTACAAAATTAAAGCGACCACAACAATATAAAATATTATTAGTTCTTTAAAAGAATTTTAAATCTTTATGCCCATTTTCACTAACGCTAGGCGACACTTAAATAAATGCCTTAATTAAAAGCGCGTAGTTGATTTTTCAACTTTCAGTGCGAAGCCAAGCGTTGAAAATCAAACGGCGTGCTTTTATGAAGAACTTTCAAACAAGCATTTAGCATGTTTCGTGTCAATCATTATGAACACAACAGATTACGGTGTTTTGTAGACTCATCAATTTACATATTTTGTGATAATAACACCGGAAACGAAGGCATGCCAGATGTTACATTATCCTTCCTAAAGTTTAATATTATTAACATGTCGGACGACGGTTTGACAGTGGATGTATAATCTTGTATACATACATAAGTATACATACTTAGGTATACATTTACATTCATACATACAAATAAATAAAATTGAAGTGTCTGTTTGTAATATTAAAATAACAGTTTTTTTTTTACTAAATGCATTTGAAAGTTTATACGGTAAATAATACCAAAAAAAAATCATTTTTAAAATGTTTGTCTGGTGTCTATCTGTCTGTTTGTCCGGGCTAATCTCCGAAACGGCTGGACCGATTTTGATGGGACTTTCACTGGCTGATAGCTGATATTATAAAAAGTAACTTAACTTTTATTTTATAAAAATAATTAGGGTTCACGTGGGTGAATCCGGGGGTAGCAGCGAGTTTAAGCTAAGCAGCTTTCGATGAAACGTTCACTGCTCAATGTAAAGTAGCGAGCAGACCTAATTATCTGTAGTTAATGAGGTTACTGAATAATCTCTACGTTTAGTAAACCTGTAGATGTTGTCCACAATGAGAATCATTATTCTTGTAACAATAGGCTTGTTTCATAAAAATTTTTTTTTAGTCCGGAAGGTAGATTAATAAAAAATATAGAACACGTATTTTTTATATTTTAACGTAATCAAAAGATTACGGCGATACATTGAGTTAAAATGAGGCATGACGTCACTGCTTGCTAGATTTTATACTGATTTGTGACGTAGCCAGCCCCCACTCCCCAACTTTAATGCGTGTTTTCTAAGTTATTTTTTATTAATATGATTGAGCAAAAAATACGTGTTTTTATTATCTGAAAGACGGACTAAATAGAATTTCTTTTTTTTACCTAGGCAACTACCGTATTGCCTTGTTTTCCTTTACGACAAAATAAAGTTGGCTCAGATACTGACATTTTTGTTAATACTTCTGAAAAAGTATGTTAACTTGATACCCCAAGAAATGTTTTTCGTGTGTAGCCGTCGTGAAAAGTTAAAGGTAGTACTTACATCAAGTTTTTATGATGATAACGCATTGTGAAACGTAATGACAACGTAATTTGAGTTGCCCTTTATTGCGAGTGAGGTTAACTAACTTGGTTTAATCTTACCACTGTTTGAACGCTATACGTTAGACAAATTGTACTTGATTTTGGCCATAATTATTGAACAAGGCATTTTATAGACTTTTTGAACGCTTTCTAAACAGTTTACGTAGGTATTTGATTTCTTATTAATTAAAAAAATTACGTAAATTATAAACAACAACAATATAATCTGAACAAAAAAAACATCAACTTTTCCTTCATAATTCTTCAAAGTCAATACAAAAAACCAAAAATAAGGTCCATAAAAGGCACTTTTGAATACATAAGGGATTATCAAAATGCAGTTTTCATTATTCCTCTTTGATTATGTACAATATAGTACATTACTGCAGCGGCCGGTAAAACCGGCATTTTTGGACGAATGTGAATGCGTGAGTCCATAAATGCCTGGATGCGGCAAAGGCTTGTATAGTAAAATGTAAACAGTTGCAGTGATATACATACATTATGGCGGCATAGGAAAATTTGATATAATAATTATTGAGCACTATTCTCGCAAACAATGATATCGCTACTGAGTGGTAATGTTAATTAAAATTTTAAATTAAATTTAAGATTGTGGATTTAAATTGAATTATGAGATTTGTATAAGTTAATGTTATTGTTATTAATCTGTTTTTTTTTTTATATTTTGAATGCAATTTTTGTTATTAATATTGTTACACATGAATTACCAAAAATTATTGAATAACTTTAACTGTAAATATCCTTCTTGACTTTGTATATATTATTTAAAACCATAAATGGTGCATGTTGTGTCAGTCTGTTAGTAATTGTTGCACTTATAAACGTACAAACGTACTATTAAGGAATTTATTTTAAATGTATTGTAAACAATTGTTGGCTAACCTAAATAAATAAAACAATAAAAAAACTTTTGTCAAATAATGCGCGGAAATTCAAACTAAGTAGTACCTATATTACTTATGTCTAGAATATTTTATTTGAAAAAAAATTTTCACTTGCCAATATGTTCATTTCTTTCTTTTTTACTTGAAACAGCTCTATTTCCAAGCCAAGTCGAAATTTAAATACAATCTTTGGTACCTCCTTGGTTGCCATGTTTCGAAGTAAAAGTATTGGTCTATTTTTGAATTATAATATAGAAGAGTTTTCATAGTAACTTATTCAGCCGCTAAACATGACAAATATGGATTTCCATACTAACTTTGCCGGCCGTTGCTCGCATGTATTTGACCAAAATAATGCTCAAATATCGGAGCATTATTTGAGAAAAAGCTTATTTTGTTTATCTCACAGCAAAGTGAATTGTATTTTTGATAGCCATGCTAAAAGCTTTCATAACATTTTAAAAGCGCATTATGTGGATTCTCATTTCCAATTTTCTGTGTTGTGTACTTAATGTTTTTTTTATTTACAAAACAAAGAAGTTATTTCTTCGAGAAAATAACGAATATTTTTTTCCGTAATGGAAAAAACCTTTACAATCATGAAGGATACGGGTTTGACAGATTGATTTGTGTACCTATGGCAATAAATGATATGTTTAAAAGCGATGACGTAATTCAAAATGGCGGCGTAGTATTGAGACAAGGGTAATAAAAAGGTTTACATACGCAATGAAACGTGAAACGGAACAAATTGTTGATTTTGTACACGTCAGTCAAACACATTAATTAAGCTTCTGAAGTATTCTTTTTCTTTCTTTTTAAAATGAGTGGAGATATTGGTACAAGACACTATTCAGGACTTCATCGTGCTATCCAGTTCTTCGCACTGAAACAATGATGAATTTTACAGTTCCCTGATTCTGACTGATTACTGTGATAAAAAACTTGTGGTTAAAATAAGAAAAAAATAATAAAAAATATTACCTAGGTAAATGGCGGAGGTCAGATTTCTCGTAAAATAATAGGTAGGATAGATAGGTACTTTACATATGAAATTGCCGTACTGGCTGTTTCAAGTCCATTTTTTTCTTTTTTCGCTAAGAATTAGAAATTCAAATTATTTTTATTTTTAGATGGTTAGCGTTCTGTTTTCATCGCATTTACTTGCAACTTATTTCATGAAAAACGGCAATTTCATAGGTAAAGACTTAATATTGGGCTGTAGCTAGTTATATACATAGACAACGGACCCCAACTCGTTGACAGAATTGTTTTCGTGAACCTTAGTGGTTCCCAAAATCCCAAGCCAGTGTCCCCGTATCTTTAATGGAGTCGCCATACCAATTTAAATAAAAAAGATTGCTCGCTCTGTATAAGGTTGAATCAAAGTGGTCAAAGGAATCATGGGCTTATTTTGTAGACGACTACAACAGCACCTTAAGATTTTGAAAAAAATCCTAATTTTGCAAGGAAAAGAGCCCGTATTTTTTACAAAAAAGAATAGGTACTCTGTATGTAAGTGTACCCAGCGTTAGAGTAGCCGGTTAGTATCGAACGCAAAGAGCCTTTATGCGTAGCAGTGGTCAGCAACGATAGGCTATGATATTATTTAACCTAAATCTAACAAAATTACATTATTAACTATTTCCTTAACGTTAAGCAGTTGATCCCAGCTGTCATTCATAGATCTTTGACAGTCGTTACGCGTAGTCAGAAACTCAAAAGTCTGACAACCAGTCTTACCAAGAGGTATCGTATTACACAGTAGGTAACTGCGTTATTGAGGTCAGATAGGCAGTCGCAGTGTTTACATGGAGGATATAGGAACCTGCTTCCAGATATATTGGTAGCCGACCCCAATATAGTTAGGAAAAGGCTCGGCAGATGATGAGATGACGTAGCTGGTGATCATACTTACAAAATACGAAGGTATGCAGAGTATAGGCGGTAGGACGAAGCTGAGCAGAATGGCGATCGTGCATCTTCGATCCGTGCACAGTGTTGGGCTGTACGTAGGATACCTGCAGACAAAATAACTATTAGGTAACTGCTATATATTTAGAAATAGAGATATATTTATTTCCAGGTAATATAATTACATACGTACATGAATAAATAACATTAGTTAAAACTTAATAATAAAAGTATTACATACAGCAATTTTGCACAATTAATTATTAATGAGCCCCGAACGAGACAGTTAGTCCGTATCTTGGCACTCGAGATGTACATTTCTAGCATTTTTAGAACTAGGGGATAAATGTCGAGAGAAACATTATTTCGACTCGTCACAGATCGTGCGAAGACGACCAGTGTCGCGTGTAATCTCTCACGAATTCGCAAGGGACTGATAATAATCTTCCAACCTTTATTGGTTCCCTAGGGGATTGTCTAGAGAGTAAACGTTTTTTAAACACTCAGCAAGTTTTGAGAAAAATATACAAAAAAAAAACTGGACTCGCACTTACGAAGGGTTCCGTACCATTATCTATAAAAACCGCAATAAAATCGCGTTTGTTGTATGGGAGCCCCTTTAAATATTTATTTTACTCTGTTTTTTAGTATTTGTTGTTATAGCGGCAACAGAAATACAACATCTGTGAAAATTTCAACTATCACGGTTCATGAGATACAGCCTGGTGACAGACGGGCAGACAGACGGACGGAGAGCGGAGTCTTAGTAATAGGGGTCCCTTTGGGTCAGAAACCCAAAAAATGGCCACCTCATCACGTCCTCTTGATTTTAATTGTGGTGGAAGTTTGTGTTTATCGAGGGAACCGTAACATCCAAGGTTTCAGTTTCAGTCCCTAATAAACAGCAAGGTTTACAGTATCCACGTAAAAAATTCAAATGAGACCATTAATTTACATCGTCCGTAAGCACCAAACAATAAATCATATTTTTTCACAGAAAATGTTAGTAATTTACAACTTTAAAATCACAGTTCAGCTTTCAGAGGTTTTTATGTAAAATTCTGGCGTAATTTCTCACTGTTTATTTACTCAAGTACTTTAATGTACGTTTATTTACTAGTACTTTTATGTTCGCTTTGGCAGACTTGTTTGCTTAACGGATACCCAGAAGTTTGTGCTCTGACCCGAAATGGTAGCAACAGTAAAACCACCAGAGACCACCGAATGAGAGAAGACCTAACGAATTTAGGTCAGTATTGTATGCCTTATCATAGGGGATTTCAGCGAATCGGTCTAACCTAACATAAAATGCATTCACGGTACACTTGGCCGACGCATCAGCACACATGCGTACATAACGGATATGTGACGGATCTTTACACTCTGTTTAATTAAAAATACAACAAAGATGAAAAGAAATAGCTCCAAACTGTTGTCATAATTATGTTTCAAGTCGGTACGGAAGAGAAAAAACGACTAATTACCTAAATTCATGCAGTTTAAAATAGCCGTACGTATTAGTCCAATAATTCGGCTATTAATGTACACACGGCTACACATCAAGCTATACATTTCCAGTACAAGCTGACCTTGAATTGTACGGAAATCCTATACAATGCGAGATCAGCATAAACTGGAAATGTTGAAAGCTTGATAAACTTGAAAGCTTGATGTGTAGCCGTGTGTACAAGCAAAAGAAGCGTGTATGATAGCAATTGCTTGCCTGAATAAAAATTAATTAAATACATCACTCTTAAGCCTTTTGATTTTTCGAACAAGCCGACGTTTGCACGGACGGAATAAAATCGCGGCGGGATTGATCGAGCACTGGATTATCAACTCTCAGTGTTAAGCCGAGCGTTGAGAATCTAACGCTCTGGGACGCACTCTCGTCCCAGCGCGTTGAAAAGCGTTGGCAGAGCGCGCGTTGAAAATTTAAGTAAGTACACGAAAAAAATCGCCGCTATTTTATTACGTCCGTGCGAACTTAGGCTTACGTAACCTAACGGAGCATGACCCTACAGGTTTGTTTCCGTAGTAAAAAATGAAGAGAAAAACGTAATCTTTCAGAATATAACTTTTTTTTTTGTTTAGCACTTTCACATTTAGCCCAAAAATGTATGGACGGTGAATGATCTCCTTTTGGGCGGGCCATACCGCATTGCAAGTCCTCTAGACCACATTCGTGATCACGCTTCTAACCGCTGCTGGAGGAGACGCCCTGGGCGTTGGGAATCGCAGGCCGATTTCCGACCACCGTAGGCGCGGGCTTAAGGATCAGGCGCGGGTCGGCGGCGCGTTATGTTCCACGATGTTAAGAAATATCGCACACTACAGGTGGTTCGCATCACGCTTTTTAACCGACTTAAGAAAGGAGGAGGTTAGGCCTTCGATGGTTTTTTTTCAAATTTGCACATATTTCTCATTGATTACTGAACCGATTTACGAGTTTCTTTTTCATTTGGTAGAAGACTCCTGGGGGTCCTTTACTTTCCAATTAATTAACTTTACTGAGTAGTTCGTTATTAATATTGGTAAAACTGGTTGTCAGACTTTTGTACCCCTGACTACCCGTAACGACGGTCAAAGATCTTCGAATGACAGCCGAGACCAACGGCTTAAAATGTGCTTTCCGATGCACGGAGGAATCTCGATATGTAATGGATAGCACCCATCCTCGAACCGACCACGCAAGCATGTCCTTTTAGCTTCTAGCCCTTACGAGTTAGCTTCAATAATAGGTTTTTTTATCCAGTACGTGGAAGTATGTTGATGATATTAGTTTCTTCACATAGTTCAAAAGCATAGTAGAAATCGGTTGCACATTTTTAGGGTTCCGTAGTCAACAAGGAACCCTTATAGTTTCACCATGTCCGTCTGTCTGTCCGCGGCTTAGCTCAGAGACTCTTAGTACTCTTAGTAAAGGCGTAATTTGACATGGGTACACATACTCGTATTAATCACACCGACAAAGTGAAAAAATAAAATCTCCCCTAAACGTAAAGTGGGGATGTCTTTTTCCCCATCTATTACATAGTGTGGAATGTCGTTGGAAAGGTCGTTCAAAAATATTGTGAGAGTGTGAAAATCATTTTTGGATTCAGAGATGCTTTAAAATGCTAATTTTTGTTAGAGTCAAGTGTGTGTGTAGCTAAATGATAGGTTTTGGACATGTTCTCTCAAACATTCCGTATGACAGAACATGTTTTTCAACTACAATGCTAAGTTTGTTCTTGGGATAAATTCATTCCAACTACGGAACCCTTCATTGTGCGTGGTCCGACATGCACTTGGCCAGTTTTATTTTTTGGTAGTTAAATGCGATGCGCTGCGCTGCAGCTAGATGCGACTGTAATGTGCGCTTAGCTTTAGACACCACTGTGTCAGTAGGTACGCCTTGTCGACCTAATTTAAACGAATGAGGGCAAGTTCATGACTCACTTGTTGTTTTGCCGTGCGCTGAGCAATTCGATCTAAATACTTAAGTCTTCGTAGTTAATACGATTAGTCTGCGAAGAAACTTGAAGTAGATAGAAAGCTTCAACTTTATTAGGTACCTAGGTACTCCATTTACTTCGAAAGGTGAAGGCAACTATTACGACTCTTTAAGTTCAAGGAAAGAGAAAAGTGTACTACAAAGAGATGTTTTCATATATTTCTGACCTACTCTTGCATTAAGTTTGTATTCCACGGAGGGTATAGATGGGTATACAAAGGTATAGATAGGTATACAAAGGTATAGATGGGTATACAAAGGCATAGCTATACTTCTTAAAACTGAAAGCTATAGATAGGTACATGCCTGCCACTAAGCAGGCGTGTACCTATTTATAGCTTTCAGATTCAAAAAAAATTAAATAAAGTCATAATATCCAAGACTTAACCACTGTTATTTTTGTCTGTTGTCTTTAATGGTTATAACTTCTATGATTTCGTGTCGTATGTTTTAATTTATTTTATCATTATTATTATTATTTTCGCTTTGTCAAGCTTAATATATCTACCTAGATTATAAACGAATGCTGTGGTCTCCTATAATTGGAAGCGCACACTCGTATTTGTCCCCGTCTGCATGTAATTGTGTAGCATCTGTCGGAGATCGAATAAAATAAATAAATAGGGCTCTCACAGACAGGCGCAACACGGCACTGGTAGAACAATTTCCTTGAAGTTTTCATATAAATTGATCCGCGAGAGTCGCATTTTTCTGCGTAAGCCTTTATTCAGTTACGTAGGTATAACATTTATGTAGCTAATAGGTTGTGGTCCCAGAGCGACTCTGAGCTGGTAGAAAATGCCTTTGGCATTAAATCCCCTTCAGTACATTTGTGTGCTTCAAGTATTGAATAAATACTCAAAAATATTCTTATGGAAAACCCAATATAAAGCTTTACCAGACCGAGCCAAAAGGGCCTAGGCAACTTAAAAAACGGAAAACATACACAACAACTCCCAACAGGATTGACATAAGCTTTTCGGTAGGTTTTTTTTTAAATGATAAAGGAAAAGGTAAGTAAACAGAAATATCACAAAAACTTCAATGGGCTTATCCGGATGTTGAATATTTTCTATATATTAGGTCTCCTGTTCTGTTAAGAACATCTGTAAAAGACCTGGGCGACCCGAGGGTTACTGTTCTGATCTGGGTGACGCCTGCAATGTGCATTCAAAGAGCACTAGAGCAACGGTTCCCTCAGCTTCCATGCAATGCACAGAGGTCTGTCCGTTGTGCCTATTGTATGGAAGTGTTTGTTTAGCGACCAATGTCCCGTCCCATTTTAGACTACTCCATGATCGTTATCGCTGATAGAATCTCACTTTGTCTGCCCTCTGGGCCTCGCTGTGCAGTTGCGCTTGGTCGCAAGCTTACGAGGCAAACGTTTTAATCATAATTATACTCGCGCCTCCTCCTCGAGATTAGTAATTTACACATGTAGTTACGCTAGTTGTCACCACTCATGCACTTAGTTGAGAAAAAAAATAATGTTATATTAAATTTTTCTTTATCTATGGCAATTCAATTTGACATACCCACAATATTTTATTTTATTTTTACTTTTTATACATGTGGGTACTTTGTCCAGTTCCGCTCTCAGACGATGTCGCCAATCATTCGCATTTTAGTGCTCAACCACTCAACATCTATTTCGCGTCTCCGCACAGTTTTGTTATAAAAATGCCGAAACGTAAGAATTCTAGGTCTCGTGAAGAAGACATTAACCATTACAAAAATAAAATTAGAAAATTAGAACGCAAAATTCGCGATAGACAAATTAGTGCTTCGGAAAGTGTATCAGACTTGGAGGAAACTGTTGTTCTACACGATGAGGATATTGGAGCAGGTATTTACCCACTTACTCATTTTAAAGTGATAACTATTTTCTTACCGCCTTGTTTACGTATCTACGTATTTAAGTATTTTAATGCAACCTGAGCAGTCACTGGGGCTGTTTCAACGCATTTACAATACGGTTGGCGTTCCTTCCGCTGGGGATTGTAACCTAACCTAATAACTATTATAGCTATCAACATACAATAATTATGTACCTATTAAGCTGAAATTTCAAGGCTTTGAATAACAACAAAAGATTACGATCATAAAAATTAATCATGGACTTATTTAAGTCCACTTTTGAATGGTTTCAAGTAAGTTATTTAGCTTACGTTTAAAAAATTATCATATCTATGATAATTTTCAGACACCCCCGCACTGCGACCAGATGATTGGTTATTAGAATGGCCGCCTGAAGATGAAACAGTTCAGGATTCGCACAAAACCTGTGAATCTCAGCCAGGCCCTAGTACTTTCACGGATGTACGCCCCGAAGAGCCTGATGCTCATGATGTTAATATTCCTGATCTGGATACGGAGATCCTAGACATTTTAGGCGATGATCCTACAAACTCAGACAAATACGGGCCTGAAATACGCAACGAAGTTGCAAATCGTTTATTGCACATTGCTAAAGGCGGTCTGAATAAGGAAAATCGTAAAGAATTGATCTCAAAATATCTATTACCTAAAAATTGTATCCAACTAGATGCTCCTAAAATAAATCTGGAAATTAAGGCGGCAATTGCTGATACCGCAGTTAAACGCGATAAAGGCATAGAAAACAAACAGAAACAAATGTCTAGTGCAATTGCTTGTTTGGCCGACATCATAAATTCCCAAATAAATTCCAAAACGATAACCAATGACATCCTGCAAAAATTAATGGATATATGCAGAATTTTATGCGATTTACAACATGCAGATTCCATCACACGTAGAAATTTCATTTTATTTGCCCTCAAAAATGACATGAAGGAACACCTTAAAAATACCAAGATAGACACGTATCTGTTCAGTGAAAATTTAGCAGAGACATTAAAATCAGCAAAGGCTGTAAACAAATCAGGAATCGAACTGAAAGCCGTATCTAGTAGCAAGACTGCGAATACCTACTATAAAGGACAAGCATCGAGAGCTTTAAACCGCAGAGCTCCCCCCCAGGCGCACAGGCCGCCCGCGGGGTCGGCGCCAGCGCCGAGGAGCCGCGAGCCTGCCGCGTCGCGCGCGCAGTATCCCCCGCCGCAGACGCAGTACATACCACCGCACGCACACTCGTCGAAGACGTCATCGCGGGGCCATCAGGCGACGTATCCTCGTCGCCGCTTTTAGAGACAGTTAAGTATGCAGGCCGCTTATCTAAATTCTATCAACAATGGGCTGTAATTACGAACGATCAGACTATACTGTCTTGGATAAAAGGTTATAAAATACCATTTACAACGCCCGTTGTACAACATACACTCCCTGCTAGACCAACTTACTCGGCTAATGAAAGACCGCATTATTTAGAAGCGATTAATAACCTACTCAAAATAGGCGCAATATCAGAATGTTCTCTATGTGAAAATCAATTTGTCTCAAGTATTTTCTTGGTACCCAAACCAAATGGCAAGATTCGCTTTATTTTGAACTTAAAAAACCTTAACAAATTCGTTAAAACAGATAATTTTAAGTTAGAGGATTTAAGAACAGCATTAAAAATTGTAACGTATAATTGTCACATGGCGTCAATTGACCTCAAAGACGCATATTTTTTAATTAATATGCATAAAGAATCTCGAAAATATCTAAGATTCTATTTTGAGGGTAAATTATTCGAATTTAATGTTTTGCCATTTGGGTTAAGTACAGCCCCATACGTTTTCACAAAAATATGTAAACCTATAGCTAAATTATTGCGCTCCGCAGGCCTTCTGTCCACTGTTTATTTAGACGATTGGTTATTGTTTGGATATTCCCGTCTGGAATGCCTTAATAACATAGATGTAACTAAAAGATTATTAACTTCACTTGGTTTTATCATTAATGTAGAAAAAAGCGCACTTTCTCCTTCGACCAAATGCAGATTCTTAGGTATGATTATAGATTCACACGAGTTTCAGATGAATAAAAGCACAACTTATTATGTTTTCAAAATTAAAGCGTTGTAAGATTAGAACTTTTGCTCAGTTATTAGGCTTATTAGTTTCTTCTTGTCCAGCGATCGAATACGGATGGCTGCACACTAAAGAAATGGAAAGATGTAAATATCTCAACTTGAGAGGTCATGATGATTATAACAAATCTATGTCAACATGTCCATCGAATAAAAGTTGATGTTTACCAAGTTGAGATATTTTCTGACGCCTCAACGACGGGGTGGGGGGCCGCGTGTGAAGGAATATCCGCGAGCGGGCAGTGGTCTAATAGCGAACGAGAACGACACATAAATTATTTAGAACTGCTTGCCGCATTTATTGCCTTAAAAGTTTTTGCTAAAAACCTTTTTAATTGCCAAATATTACTACGCGTTGACAATTCAACAGCAGTAGCATATATAAATAAAATGGGGGGTATACAATACCCTCATCTTACAAAAATAACTCGTGATATTTGGAACTGGTGCGAAAACAAAAAGCTTTTCGTATTTGTCTCGTACATAAAATCTAGTGATAATACTATTGCAGATTACGAATCACGAAGAACTCATCCGGACATAGAATGGGAGCTGTCTGATTGGGCCTTTGACAGTCTCACTCGCGCATTTGGTCATCCAAAAATTGATTTGTTTGCTAGTCGCATAAATAACAAATGTGCGACATACATATCTTTGCACCGAGACCCAGACGCATTTACGATAGACTCGTTTACAGTTTCATGGGCAAATTATAATTTCTATGCATTCCCGCCATTTTCAGTCATACTTAAAACTCTTAGAAAAATAATAACAGACAAGGCACGGGGCATCATGGTCGTACCTTTTTGGCCAACACAGCCATGGTACCCCGTGTTTAAATCCCTCCTTATTTCGGAAACTGTTACATTTCCACCTAAAAGCCATGCCTTACTGTCTCATTCCAGCTCCCGTCGGATACACGAGTCGATTACCCTGGTGGCAGGCATATTATCCGGGGCGCATTTTCAAGGAGAAACATACCAGAATCAACACTTGATATAATGTTAGCATCATTAGCACCTAACTCCTTGAAACAAAACGATTTTTACTTGAAGAAATGGTGGGACTTCTGTAAAATTAACTCGCTAAATGTTTATGACACCTCTTTACCCACAGTAATATCCTTTTTAACACAACTCTTTAATGATGGTTGCCAATATGGCACGCTTAATTCATGCAGATCAGCTCTTTCCCTGGTGCTGAGTCCGGTACTAATTAGTGATGATACAATAAAAAGATTCCTCAAAGGGGTCTTTAGACTAAAGCCACCAAGACCTAAATATGAAGTTACCTGGGATACCAACCTAGTATTAGATAAATTGAGTTCATGGCATCCTAATGAGGAATTAACCTTAAATAAACTTACAAATAAAACTATTACTTTACTGGCTCTGTCAACCGCGCACAGAGTCCAAACTCTCTCGAAGATAAAAGTTAGCAATATTCAAAACCTTTCTCAGCGTATCACAATTAAAATTTCCGATATTATCAAGACTTCTAAACCGGGATTTCAACAACCTATTATTCATTTACCCTTCTTTATTGATAAAACATCCATATGCCCAGCCACTACATTACTGTGTTACATAGAACGCACCTCACTATTAAGAACATCTGACGACTTATTTGTTGGAATTAGGAAATCTTATAAACCAGTCGGAACGCAAACGCTTAGCCGCTGGATAAAGCAAACACTCAGTGAATGTGGGGTCGACACCAACGTGTTCAGTGCACACAGCACGAGACATGCAGCATCATCGCGCGCGCACTCACTGGGCGTTAGCCTAGATACTTCCGTAAAACGGCAGGTTGGAGTAGGAATTCCACAACTTTTGCAAAATTCTATCAGAGGGTTATTATTGAAGATGATAGTACTACCTTAGCAGAATCAATAATCAACCAACACTCATAATTAATTTATTGTGATTATACATAATTATCTACAGCTAACTATGATAGCTATTATAAGAATAATTATTCCTTAGTTAGTTAATTACATTCATAATTATTGTTAATCTTAGAAGTACAAGATGTTCTTTATGTTTATTGATTGTACCAAAATAAACAATAATAAAATTAATTTGATATTTACGAACATTATTTTAAATTGATGATATTCCCAAAATACTCTCAAAGTCTTCATGTGTAAATTACTAATCTCGAGGAGGAGGCGCGAGTATAATTAATGATTAAACGAACTTACCTGTACGTGAAGTTCTATCATAATTATACGAGCGCCGAGTCCGAAGAGATTAGTAATCCCACCCTCCCAGTGCTGTACATGCATACACACCCCGAATTACATAGTGTCTCGGAAATACATCAATTATTAACCATAGGATCTTTTACTCTAAACTAAATGATTGGCGACATCATCTGTTGTACTATAATTAACACCGCAATCATTAGTAATAATTCTAATGTACAGGTGGCCACCTTAAATAACTGTAGCACTAATGCTATAAATGTTTACAATAACTGTACGAAGGAGGAGCCATGTGTCACTATGGGGAATAGTGTGGGGTCCACAAGTAGTAGGATCTCATTGCCTGGTGATAGCATGGGAGTCTTGGGGCTCACTCTGGATGTTAATTTAAATTTAAATTTAAACTAGATAGTAAGACAATAGAAGATACAAGTAACACTATAGTTATACCTACCAACAACAAGGTGTCTTCTTGCTCTCAAATGGTTAATTGGAAAAAAGAGTCTAAGCAGAATTCCTTGAAATTATTTCATCAAAATATTCAAGGTTTTTCTGCAAAACAATTAGAAATTGAATTATTTTTGGAAAAAACAAAGTTTGAAATTATTTGCTTAACTGAACATTGGTTGAAAGAATATGAAATGCTAATAAATTATAAAAATTATAGTGTGGGCAGTTGTTTTAACCGAAAATCTCTCCTGCGTGGGGGTTCACTAATCTTGGTTAAAAATTCCATTAAATTTAAGACTCGTAAAGATATAGTTGATCTGTCGGTTGAACATATCGTCGAATTGTCCTGTGTTGAGCTAGATAAGCATGTTATAGTGTGCGTTTACAGACCCCCAAATTATCAAAACTACTCCATATTTGAGTCAGTAATGGAAGATGTTCTAGCAAAACTTGCATCGGGAAAAAAATCACTAATTATCTGTGGTGACTTCAATATTAATATCTTAGAAAATAGTTCAAATAGTAGTCGATTATTAAGTCTCTTTAAATCATTCAATTTATCAAATGTGTTTTCAGAACCAACCCGCATAACTACAAATACTGCTACATGTATCGATAATGTTTATTGTTGTTGTGACTACTTACATAAAGCCATTATAAATTATCTCCCTTCTGATCATAGTGGTCAAACGGTTACTTTCAAGTCCATTACACCATTACAAAGAATTCAGATACAATCTAGACAAATAACAACCAGCAATCTAAGTAGATTTAATAATAACTTAATTAGTAAGTTAAGTATACCGGGTCATATTATAAAAAATGCAAATGAATTATATGAGGAATTCTTTTCGGTAGTGCGCACCGAGTTCAATAATACTTTAAAAAAGAAAACTAAAACTATTTGCCCAAATTTTTTGTTCAGTGATTGGGCAACCAAGGGTATTAGGAAAAGTAGGGAAAAATTGTTTGAGCTGTATGGCCTTAAGCCTTATATTAACTCTGAAACTTTTAATAAATATGTTGCTACTTACTCTAAAACTTTTAAAAATACCTGCAAGGTAGCTAAAGCCTTGTACATTAGCAACAAGATCAAATCAGCCGATAATAAAATAAAGACTGTTTGGAAAATTATCAATGACGAGACTAACAGGAATAAAAGACATAATAATGATTTCACACTAGAAACTTCAAGTGGTCTCATAAGCACTAACAAAGAAGTTGCTCTAGAATTCGTAAATTTCTTTACCAGTATTCCACTTATAACTACTGAAACCTTAAATTCCTCGCCCTCGCGTTCTATTGATTTATTAAGAGCAAACGTTTCATCCTGTCCGATTGAATTTAAATTCAAACATATAAACCCCATAACAGTAATAAAAGCTTTCAAGCAAATAAAGATCAAGTTAACCGAAGATCTATGGGGAATGTCTATCAAAGTTTGTACCTCTATTATTGAGACTATAGCGCCGTACTTAGCCTTAATATTTAATTTGTGTGTGGATCAAGGAGTCTTCCCTGATCTAATGAAATATAGTAAGGTAATACCACTTTTTAAATCGGGGGACAGTAAAGACACCAATAATTATAGACCCGTATCCGTATTGCCGGTTTTCAGCAAGTTGTTTGAAAAAGTAATGCTTAATCAAATGCTCAATCATTTTAACACCAATAAAATCTTACATGAGCAACAGTATGGTTTCACCAAAGGGCGTTGTACGACTGACGCCGGTGTCACCTTATTAAAGCACATATTTACGGCGTGGGAAGAGGCCCAAGACGCCATAGGAATTTTTTGTGACCTCTCCAAGGCATTTGATTGCGTCGTCCACGAAACCTTAATCTCGAAACTAGAGCATTACGGACTTGGAAAACTTGCGCTTAGTTTAGTAAAATCTTATTTAAATGGTAGACAGCAGCAAGTTCAAATAAATGGTGTCAATTCACTTGCTTTAAAAGTAAAAATGGGTGTACCACAAGGATCGATATTAGGTCCTTTCCTCTTTTTAGTATATATTAACGATCTGCCCCATTTGTTAAAAACCCAACCGCAAATGGTGTTATTTGCTGATGATACTTCCTTAATTTTTAAAATTAATAGACGTGCATCAAATCTTGACGACGTAAATAACGCCCTGTTGCAAGTCCAAAATTGGTTCACTGCTAATAATTTAGTATTAAATGGTAAAAAAACTAAATGCATAAGATTTTCTTTACCAAATGTCAAAAGTAGTAATTGTGAGATAGTATTGAATCAAGAGAGACTAGAATTTGTCGATAAAACTGTTTTCCTGGGGATCACGCTCGACTCAAGGCTTCAATGGGGTCCTCATTTAACATCCCTTTCAGGACGGCTAAGTTCAGCAGCATATGCTGTGAGAAAAATACGTCAATTTACTGATGTAGATACCGCGAGGCTAGTCTATTTCAGTTACTTTCATAGTATTATGTCGTATGGTACTTTACTATGGGGTCGGGCTGCAGACATCGAGTCTATTTTTATTCTGCAGAAAAGAGCCATCAGAGCCATATATGGCCTCCGCAGGCGCGACTCTCTAAGGGAACTGTTTAAAGATATTAACATCATGACGGTACCTTGTCAATATATATATGAAAACATTATGTACGTAAGGAAAAATCTACATCTTTTTAGTAAAAGAGGTGCAAGACACAATTATATCACTAGAAATAGGGACCAATTAGTTCAACCAGGTTTCAGATTGGCTAAAGTGGACTCATCTTTCATGGGGTACTGTTTAAAATGTTACAATAAAATACCTCCCCACATACTTCAACTGAATGAAACGAAATTTAAATCTTATATAAAACGCACACTATGCAGCCAAGCATATTATAATTTGGGGGATTACATCGCTGATATAAATGCTTGGCTAAACGCTGGTCCTGCTCCACAAGGGCGCATAAACTAATTGATTAGCATTGGGAAATACTGTTGGAGTTGCTGAAGATTTAGAAACTACTCATCTTTGCATTGTATAAATTCAATCCCTTTCAAATTGTATAATTTCATAACATGTGTGAGTACTATGTACCTACTTTAAAGCTACCATTTACTAGGTACGTCTTTCATTGACTTGAATGTGCCCTTGCGGCTGACAATATGTCATGCTCACTCTAATGTCTCGCTGACGGTGGCGTGTGTGTTGGATCATTTAGCTCCCTTCAAAATGGTTGAGCTGAATGGTGCTAATCCATACGTCATGTTCGTGAACGGGCGCTGTCAGTAGGGACTGGTCATCTTCTAGCTGCCATGGCTTTTTTAATTTGATTTTTGAATTGTTTTATTTTTTATTACGGACGCTTTTATCGTTGTGCATCGTTCTCACATTTATAACTTTAACATGAATGATGTAACCAATATTTTGTAAACATATTGTGATTTAAAAGAGTGTCCATGGAGTTTCTTGCCCGTTCTTCTCCATAGGTACCAACTACGCTTTGGAATGGGCAACTAGCTTCATCTTTCTGACTGACCGACCCCTTGACAATTCAAAAGTGCCTGTAATTGGTTTATTTGAAATAAACGCTTTGAGTTTTGAGTTTTTTGAGAGTTTCTGAGAGCGGAACTGGACAAAGTACCCACATGTATAAAAAGTAAAAATAAAATAAAATATTGTGGGTATGTCAAATTGAATTGCCATAGATAAAGAAAAATTTAATATAACATTTTTTTTTTTTCTCAACTAAGTGCATGAGTGGTGGCAACTAGCGTAACTACATGTGTAAATTACTAATCTCTTCGGACTCGGCGCTCGTATAATTATGATAGAACTTCACGTACAGGTAAGTTCGTTTAATCATTAATTATTCTCGATACAGTCTACCGTGGCAACAAACTCCGTTATAATTATTCAAGACCCGCGGCGGCGGGTTAGACTATATTTTTATTCACTGTTATCTCTCAAACCTTTCAAACAAATTAACAAAAAACTCTAGGGCCTATTTCACAAAAAAAAAAACAAAAGTAAACTGATCAAAAACAAACTTTGTTTCACGATCATAGCTCGGAGCAATTATATTTTTAACCGAGTTCCAAAAAGGAGGAGGTTATATTTTCGTAGCGTATATGTTTTTTCCACCAACTTCTCCGTCAATTATGGACCGATTCTGAAAATTCTTTTTTTGTTTGAAAGAGTATGCTCTCAAGGTGGTTCCATATAAATTTTATTAACTTTGCTTGGATAGTTTTTGAGTTGGCTTTAATAATACGTATTTTTTTCCCACTTAATATGTGGATGATATGATAAGTTCCTGACACTGCTAATTACATAGCAGGTCGTGGTATTAGAATTTGTTTGGGGTAGGTACCGCAACTAAAAACGTAAAAATAAAAACTTTTTCCAAAAAAATCAACCGACTTCTCAAAAAACACTACAAAGCGAAAAATAACTTTAATTTCGGAAGTCGGTGGCAAAAAACGAAAATTCAAAACCAAAGACACCCACTTCCGAAATCAAAGTTATTTTTCGCTTTGCAGTGTTTTTTTTTTTTTTTTTTGGAAGTCGGTTGATTTTTTGTTATAATTATTGTTTGCCGAAACGTAAGTCACCAAATGGCGAACCGCGGTCCGGATCCGGACCCACTTATTTATGACCTTAGACCTTATGTAAACAATGTTAATTCTTTATAACTATTAATCTAAAAAGACCGATAAAGAGTCAATCGGACTCGCGCACCAAGGGTTCCGTACCTACCCATTATACCACCATAATAAAATTGGTTATAATTTTTATTGGTAAAAAGATATGGGCAAATTTAGATTTTCGCGAAAACTTGTAAGTTCCAAAGTTTACTTTAATTCTCAACTTTTTATATTTCGAAATTTTCCCTTTATTTGTGCTGTGAGGCCTTGCTTTTCGCCAAATTTTGTGATTCTAGGTCAACGGGAACTACCATATAGGTTTTCGACCCAAAACCTATAGGGTACTTCTGGATGACCTAGAATTGCACAGTCTTTTTTTTTTAAACCCCAATGATACTATTTGGTGATCCCTGTACTACAGGTACACATCTTACAAACCCCTCGGGGAAACAAGGAGTGATGTTATGTTATGTTAAGTTATTACCGACTTGTTTTGCTTGATGTTATTTAAGTTGGCTTATTGGTTTTAGCTGTAAACTTTTTGCTTATAAAACAAACAACGTTAACTTGCCGCTCGAACAACATCGTAATGTAAATTGATTTACTGAACTGAATACGTAAATTTTTCTAAACAAATAAAGGTGTTCTTGGACGATGTTATAAATGTGTTTAATATCTATTTTCTTTACTTACATACATAAACTCACCTTTTCTTCCCATGGGGGTAGGCAAAAACTACTTTCTTTATTGCTAACAAAATCAACCTAATACTAGAGATGCCGCGAATACTCGCTATTCGGTATTCAGGATATTTTTTTTACAAACAGTTGTTGATAAACTAGCTATTGAAATATATAAGCTATGAAATCCAACACTTACTTGATAGCGATATATCGCCAGACCGCTAGCGATAACGTGAGCAGTATCGACGCAGTGTGCAGTATCTGGGTGAAGTTACTATGGAACAGCATGTAGACTGCCCAGGAGTACGGACGCTCTTCTTGGTCTGGAAACAGCTGCGGAAAGAGAAGAAGTTGAATGAGGAATATTTTTACAGGTACATCATCTTAACATCATCATCATCTGCTTAGCCTTTTCCCAGCTACGTCAGGGTCGGCTTCTAATCTAATCGGATGCAGCCGAATACCAGTATTTTACATGGAGCGACTGCCTATCTGACCTCCACAACATAGTTACTGGGTACATCGTCTTCACACATAGTTAAATTACGAATGCATTCAAAATATTATAAAACATTTTAAAAGATTAAATATGGTGTTTCTTGCCCGTTCTTCACCATATAAAACTACCGGTTAGAAGGAGAACCAGAATCAATTTCAATTTCTTGTTTTTTTTTGACATTCAAAAGTACCTTTTAATGGGCTTATTGAAATAAATTATTTGACTTTGACTTTTTGAGCGACGAGATCTTTCTGAATTAGGAATATTTTTAGTCAACCCAGCTGTCAAATCTAATGGTGAACATCATAATCATTCTGTCAAAAGACTTCCACTTCTGGACATAAGACTCTCCAAGCATCGCAACACTGCACCGGTCCTATGCTTCTCGGATTCAACGAGTTCCTGCGACCTCATTGCATAAAACACGCGTTGCATGATAACCATAGAAACGGGTTTTCTACGTGTTTTGTCGACGGAAGAATAGACGAAATGACAGATTGTGATTTTTTATCTGTAATGTTGTCTATTCTTCTGTCGACAAAACCCGTTTCTATTGTGGTCATGCTAAGCGTGTTGAATAGTCGACAAAAGATTGAACTAAAAAGCATCAGTTGAAACTGCCTAGACCACGATAATTCAATAAAAAGTAAAACTTTCCTTAGAATTCAATAGATTATAACCCTATAACCAATAATATGTATGATTAGTGACGAGATTTGATTACATACCAAATTAAATAGTACTTATACATGGCACTAAATTAATGACTCTCTGACTGAGCGCCCCGTGGTTACAAAGTTCTATAAGGTACCTTCGAGGTACCTCTGTATTTAATTTAATGGAAAATTGATAACCCAATGTAATTTAAAATTAATTTAACTAAAGTGACGACTTGAGTAATTATTTTGCTTCGTATAGTACATGATTTGATTAGTCAAAGCCGCTCTACGTGAAATTACTTGAAATTAGTCTCTTGATCCGAAGTGCTTAATTAAAACAGTACTCCAATTGCGTAACACACTTTTGATTTTGAGAAAAATACCAAATCTATTGTTTCATATGTTTGAAAAATTCATCTACATGACAGCGTAAATAACGCAATGAATGTTTTTAAACTGTCAAAATGAATTGGATTGCCATTGTACCCATATTACGAAATTACCGCACTGTTTCTTATTATTATCTTGTCTTACACGAAATTGAGAAACTTATTCAATTGTTTCCAAAACACAACTGCTCCAATAATCTATTTTCGTTCATCATAAAACAGTAACCAAAGTACACACATCAAAAGTGTCTAGGGATCAACATATATTTTTGCAATAACTTTTCTCCTGATTGATATTAATTAAAATTTTCTTTAAGGATTCATCAAATAAAGTGTTTTCGTTTGTCACAGTAACGATAAACCAAGTCACCTTTGCATTTATAAAGAAATTTGCCATTTTCCTAATAAAGGGATTTTTGACATTTGAACCACTAACATTAAAGTTCGAAAAAAAGACTGAAATAACAGTTTTCTTTAAAATTTTATTGGGTAACTTAAACAATTAATAATCCGTGTTTCTACCGCGAACACTAACAACACAAGAACATCGGTTTGGCATACTCAAAATGAGTTCATCCAAATCACGCTGTGGAATTGCCGCCCATGTTCGTTGCAACAACAAAAAAAGGTCTTCTTGCGACTGGATACCCTCCATATTCGGCAGAGCTCTTCTCTGTAGCATATCCCATGCATGCTCAATCGGGTTCAAGTCTGGCGACTGAGCAGGCCAGAGCAGGACATTGATGTTAGCTGCGGCGAGAGTCTGTCTTACAACTCTTGCGGTGTGCGGTCGTGCATTATCATGCATTAACTGAAATAAGGGACCGATTTGCACTTGTAGAGGAACGATGACGTCAGATACAATCGTCTCAGCATAAATTTGAGCGTTGAGGTTGCCTCTGATCCAAATCAACTCAGTTCTTCCGCCGATCCAAATACCCGCCCATACCATGATGGTTCCACCACTATAAGGATGGACTTCCTGGCAGCATTTTAATCGCTGTTGGCGTCCAGGGGTTCTCCAGTGTCGTATACGTCTTGTATCCGGTCTCATACCAAAACGAGACTCATCAGAAAAGCACACGAAACGCCATTGTTCTTCTGCCCAATTTCTGTGTTCAAGAGCCCATTGATATCGAATCCTACGATTGTGCATTGCTATAGGTGGTACCCGTAGCGGTCTTCGGGAATGAAGGTTCACTTCATGCAAGCGGTTTCTGACTGTTTGGTCGCTAATTAAGTTCCCTGAAGAGTGATGAAGCCTCACGGCTAACATCATGGCGGTTATTGTTGGAGCTCTTCGAGTTAAGATTTGAATGTATCGGTCTTGTCTCCGTGTGGTGCAGCGATACCGTCCTCCATGGCGCTCAGCCACGGTACCAGTGCTTCGGTAACGTGTCCAAAGTCGACTGATAACACTCTGACTTGTATTCAGAGCTAAAGCCACAGTACGTTGCCGGGAACCAGCTTCTATCATTCCCACGGCTCTGAGCATTTCTTCCCTGCTTAAATGACGTCGCCGCTCCATAATAACGTTGGTTTTAATCAGTAGTAGGGAAACAGTAGCACTAATAATGTCTTCAATGCGTTGTATGTTTTTATAGGGAAAATATTGACAGCTGATTTTCATCTTTTACTCGAATTTGATTAACAGTTCCTGTTTCAAATTATGAAATGCACCAAAAAGGATCCAAATAAATTTATATAATCATAAATTTATTACAAAGCCACATCTCAATCTCAAGAAATCCGCATAAAAATGCTTGATCCCTAGACACTTTTGATGTGTGTAATAATGAAGTTTTTACTACTTCTTTTGTGTTCCATTACAATTTAAACCGCTTGTTATTGAAACTTTAGAAATAACAGACGTTTGAAAAGCAGACAAATTATTACCTTGGGGTTTTATTACAAATAAATTCTTTATTACAAAAATATTAAACATAGTTTTAATACAACCAAATATACAAGATCAAAGATAATATAATATTTATTCTTATAATTCGTTGTATAGTTGTTTTATAATTTTAAGTACTGTTTATTTTGTTACCTATTTATTATTAACATATTGAACCTGACTTGATTTCCGTTTGTCTTTTTCGGGTGACCACTGAAAATCAGCGCAGTGCTGTGGGTGCCCCATATTTATCTAACTGCGCGATGCAGAGCTTGTCTGACGTCAGGTCTATGATGCGTAGTTCGCATGTGGCGATGCAAATACCGCCACAGTTTATTTGGTCTTTCCCTACTCTTATACACACCATCTTCATATTATGTGAATTTATATAACATTGTGCAAACTAATATCATCACATCGTACTAAAATGATACAATATCGTATTTGCACCTGCCAAGACTCTTGTCTTGCATGACATTGTATCACTTCAATATCAAACTATTAGATCTCCAGTCAAAATGGTGGTCCACTTTTGAATAATTACGTAAACATTATATAATGAAATCCTAATATATACAAAACAATGCATCTTACAATTCCATTACAGTCAATCTTTAGGTTCATCGATCTTAAAAAGACGCAGAAACCTGGGACTGATACAAACTCGATACAGAAGGCGGCAAACTGGATACTATGGTGCAACTTGAGAGAGGCTTTAGTCCAGCAGTTGATTGTGATACGCTGAGTTAATGTTTTGACAATATAAATGAAACCCAGAATCATCAACGACCTTGAAATCGCAAACGCCCTTCACCATAACAATAATATCACCAAGCCCGAACGATTTCAGTGGCCTTTTAATAGCACTCACAGCAAGGTTCCTAAAGCTATCGAATAAACACAAACAAGATTTAATAATATTTGATCCAGCTATGACTCACTTGATAGCCGAAAATCGTGAATAGGCCACACTTCGATATCACACAGTGACATCACCGATCTTCAACTATTTCAGCCATATTGGTTTATAGAAATGTTCCAAATGTTGCAAATCTTATCATCGATCATATCGTCATCCTCCTGCTCGTTTATGAATCAATCAATTGGAGTGAGCACTGCTTGGAAGCACTGGTGTCCCAGGGGTAACAGCCCCCCGGGGGTGCGAAGAAAACCGAAAGGGAGATCGTGGCCCCCGGCAACAGGGCAACCGAAGGAACACGGGTGGGTTTTAGTCAGTAAGAATCTGACACGCCCTCCCGCTCCGCCCAGAGCGGGAGAAGTTATTTGATAATTTCCCACACAAGAAAAAAGAAAAGGGGTAACAGCCCCGACTTACGAATTTTAGATCATAAGTTCGAACCCAAGCAGGCTACCTTCTGTCAAAATTCATTACAATCGGTTCAGTGGTTTAGGCGTGAAAAGGTAACAGACGGACAGAGTAACTTTCGCTGTATTCATTTAATAATAAATTATATAGTACAGATGACGGCGAAGACCCTGGCGTAGATGGCAGGACAAACTTGACGCTTATAGAAGGGTCCTTATTGGCTCAGGATCGAGTTGAGTGGAAAAAGGAAAGGTACCCTTTTTTTTTGGGTTGAAAATTATCATATAACTTCTCCCGCTCTGGGCGGAGCTGAAGGGCGCGTCAGACTCTTACTGACTAAAAACCCACTTGTGTTCCTTCAGTTGCCTTGTTGCCGGGGGCCACGATATCCCTTTCGGACTTCTTCGCAACCCCGGCAGGCATGGGCCCTAACGGACCCCGTAAGCTCTGCTGACATCTCTTTGAGGCGCGCGTGGAACACAACACGCCGTTGAGGACACCGTGGCGCCTCTCTAGCCACTTCTCAAAGAGAGGACTTATCGCCGCAATTGTAGCGTGCCCAAAGGAAAGGACCGTGAAGTGGGACAATATGGACTAATTTATTATAATATTATTAGATGTAGCTTAGACTCACCAGGTACCTGTAGATCGCGAAGGGCACGTACTCTAGCATGACGAAGACATCAGCCACCGCCAGCCACTTCAGCAGCCGGTTGATAGGAGTTACTGCTAGATCCCGGCGGGTCAGGACAGCAACGTTCAGCGCATTGGCTAAACTGCCGAAGAGACATACCTGAAGAGAGAAAATAATATGATAACAGCAATAGGAAAATTATAAATGTTCGTCTTACGATGAAAATAATCGTTTTATCAAAATTAATAAAAACGTAAATTATGTCAGAAAATGCTCATTTAATAGTATAGGAAAGTACATACTAATCCATGTACCTACTTATTCCATGCTGCCATGATCGTAGGTACTTACTAATTCATGCTGCCATGTCATTATTCTAATGTCATTATTCGTATGTAATTATTCATTATCTTGTACTAAACTTTGGGCGACCGAGCTCTGCTGCTCGGGTGAAAATACGAAGAAAACGAATCCCAGATATGAAACCTAGCTAGATCGATTTTTCGCCCCCGTTAACACCTACATTGCAACTTTCATCGAAATCGTTAGAGCCGTTTTCGAGAACGTGCGTACAAATATATACATATGATATTGGTATTAGTATTTTAGTGATATGTATTTTAGAATATTTAAGTATATTCTCATATTGTATGTTTACATTGAAATTAGTGAATAGTTAAGTTTTTTATTTCATGTATTCTGTTTTCTCTTCTACTCTTACACACGTTGTCTACATCTCTTTAACTACTTTCCTATCGCAGGTATGCTGGAAGAGATTTCTTTAGAAATAAGCGTCACCTTTGTACGTATTTTTCTGTTCCTTTCTTCTTGTCTGTTTATATGTGTGTAGGTACATAAACTGTTAACTAAATAATATATATAAAAACATATCATAATTTGTAACAGATATAAGGAAAATTTAATAAATCATCGTTCAATAAATTCGTGACAATACTAATATATTTAGGTATATCAAGAACTCCCAAAATTGACAAACAAAGTAAGACGCTCGTTATTTTAGCACCTTTATTTGAATTAACTGGGCTGTGGTAAATTGGATGTTGTTATGCGAGACAAATCTTCACTAATTGAATGATTCTGTCTCAAGATATATTAGGTACTTGTGTAATATCATAATAATATTTTGATACTTCTATAGTGTCAAAATATTATTGCTTTTGGGATTCAAACCCGGAGTACCTAAACTATATTTCACTGTAGCTAATACTAATAGTGTAATAATATTCCTAAACAAACAGTTTTCCAAACACAATGGGCTGATTTACGTGATCAGAATATTTTGTAATGAATATTAAATTTTGTAAAGTAAACTTCATTAATAATATAGTTATTACAAACTAGCATTGAGAGCTGAAAATCATAGCTTTAAATCTGAAAATGGTCTCTCTCGAAGAAATAACTGATGAACACTTACCAGTAAACTCACATATCCATGTATACTGTTGTATGCGAGAATCAAGTCTCGAAATTCCCCGGAGCAATATTCCGACTTCTCACATTCTTTTACGACAGAAATATTGTATCTACTCCGCCAGTCCTCTAGAACTCTAATAACATCGCCAATGTTATTTGTGTTGTTCGAACCTCTATGTTTTAGTATCGATATGAATCTTGGGTCTTCAAAGAAGAAGTTGTATGTGCCATTAGATCCAGCGCCGTAACTGTGGGTGTCATTGTACGCGAGCATTGTGAGGCCTCTTTGTTCATCACTTAAACCAACACGAGCTGTTACTACTCCTCTGATCTCCGACCAATTTTCTCGTTGTTAGCTTCCTCAAACAACTCAATGGTGTTCTCATGTCGTACAGTTTTCTTTCTGAAACAAACAAAATTATCTGCTATAGTTTTCGAGTACAAAAGTTTTTTTATCAGATCGTAAATTATATTTTGTTATCATTTTAACAGGCAAAATATTCCTAGATAATTTATCAGTGGGGAAATATTAAGTTAAATAACAATAGCCAGACGCTACATGTAAGACATTTCCAATGAAGGTAAACTAAACAAATACAGTAGCAGTTATGGTAATCCTTTGCCATCTGATAGTGTTTGTCGACAATTACGTACGGCCTTATCATACCGACGATTTACCAGCGTGTTACCGGCGAGGCGATTATTTAACACGCATGCTGCGTGTGTGTAGCGAACACGCCACGTGTGCGCAAGGTGTTCACCGTGTTAGCCGACGTTCGCATGGACGTAATAAAATCGCGGCGATTTTTTTTTGTACACTTTATTTTCAACGCTCTGCTTAGCACCAAAAGTTAAAAATCCAATAGTGTGTTTTTTCAACGCGCTAGGACGAGAGTGCGTACCGGCGCGTTGGATTCTCAACGCTCGGCTTAACATCGCGAATTGAAAATCCAGTGCGCGATAAAATCCCGCCGCGATTTTATTACGTCCGTGCGAACGTTGGCTTAGAGATCAAGACAAACGAGTTTACAATATTCACAAAAACGCGGTGAAAACGTCGCGTGGTCGCGACTAGCTCGCATCGCACCTGCCGAGAGCACGTTCACAAATTGACTCGCATAAAACACGCTGGCAAATCATTAGTGTGATAACGCTCTAAGAGAATTTTACGAAATGTTCAAGGAAAAAAAAAATATGCACCGAGTAATAAGTACGGGCTGAATTGTGCTCTCAGCAGTTTCGGATTCCTACTTTGGTTAAGTTACAATTTTTAAACGAAAACTAAAAATATTGTCAGAGCTTATCCGAATATATAGGTATTTCAAAAGACCTCGACTCTTTCAGTCGCTGTACTTTAAGATTATCCGTAAACGAATCCGGAGAAATCCTCTACACCGAAATAAAAGATAGTAGTATTTCTATATTGTACAAAAAGCTAAGATTTTAGTTCAACATTTAAAATATCAAGTAGGTAACTAGACGAATTGCAGTTGCAATTTTAAAAAAAACTACATACACGCATGAATTATAAGTAAAACGTTTTTAATTAACGAAGGTGCGTAGGGAAAGTTACACAATCGCTAGTTTTAACAATCATGAAAAATGAAGGGCTACACGATGCCAATGTTATCTATTCACACTCCTACACTTTTCGCTATCAATCCGTTTCCCTTTTGTGTTCCAGTTGTACATTTCTTCAATATAAAATATAAGTGTTCTCATGAATAGAGTAGGTACCAAAATAGAACTGAAAACATTTAAACGCCACCATGTTTTTATTTTCCTGCCTCCTGCTCTCAATCACGTACGGAATCATATTTATAATCCTTTACAAAATAACGAAATGAATTCTAATATAACATTTAAAACCGTTCATAGCCCATTTCACCCAAACATTTCTGCTGTAAAAGAAAATATAACAAAGAAAAGATCTGGCATATCATACGACAAAAGGACAAAAACCACTTCGAGAGCACAAAGAAAGTCGTAACATTTAACAAAATATCAAAAGACTACTTTAACGTAATCACTTAAGGACGAAATAACATTGTCGTGTACAAAATACCGACCGCAAATCTAACGTGAAAACATTTTTCAGAACGTGCTTAGAATAGAATTATAATAATTATGGTGAAAGTTTGCAAACGGTGACTTATTCGGAACCGATGCAACTACGGTAGAACAATTTCCATAACTTTTCATAGAAATTGTTCCACCAATGTTGCGTCATACCTCTCTGCCTTAAATTGTAAATCTCTCAACGTCTGTCAACTCCGCACGATGGCGACGTATAATTCTTAATTTATAGTCTGCCGAGTTCATTACCGACATCTGAAGGCGGCCATCCCTTTTCTCAATAACAGATTCAACATTAATATTTGCAACGGTTGCAATTTCTGAGGTGCAGACAGATTTATGAAGACAGAACATGAAGTTGTATCTCATAAAGGGATATCTAATAAAAGGACACACAACTGGATATTGGAATATTTTACGGCAAGTATAGGTACATATTATTTAGGACGAAGGAAACCCAGACAGAAAAAAAACTAGTCTTAAAAAAACGACTTAAGGCTCGTGCAAACTGGCGCGATATCGCGGGCGTTACAGGCAGCGCGACCCTTGACCCGCGGTATCGCACTGGTCTGCACAAGCCTTAAAGCAGAATGATTTGCATCGGTAATTCTAGCAACGCAATACCTACATTTTAATATGTTCTAACACGATAACCAAACATAATTTTAAAGACATTTTCCTTATAAATGTTTATCACTTACATGAGGAAATCATTCCTTCTATCGTTTGCAAAACTTGTACATAATATCACATTACACTAATTAATATACATGAATAAATCGTATGAATTAGGTACACCAACCGTGTAAGCTAGCACACTACTTAATTCACGCTAATGCTCTACTTAATAAAGCAAATAATATCGTCATTATTAGATCACAATAAAATAGTCGTGTATTTTGAAGAAATTCAAGAATTTGCATTTGTCACAAATGGGTTTTTCATTTTACCAGTGTCCCGAATTTACTTACGGTATTCATTATTTCGCGCCATATTGGAGCAATAACAACATCGTCATTGCTTTTCTACCTTTAATATGACTAATCTATTTCTAGTTCAAAGTCATATTTTTCATGCCTTAATCGTGCGACAGGTGAATTTATCATCGCAATGTGTTCACTCAATTGACCAATTTTTCACCAGGTCATATTTTTCCATCGTTTTCCATGTTCTAGCATTTTTATCAACTTACTCGTCATTATATTGATTGTTTTTATATCGTCGTATAAAGTGACGATTGTAATAAACTCGTATCTAAACTCAAGAGGAAAACACTTTTGCGTTCATAAAATAAACGATATACGATCTCAAAATACGACAATGGTGCCGATTCTCTTGTACACCAAACTAAACTAACTAAACTATCACTAAAATTCCTTACTTTTGAGTATGAGATTGAAATTCTCATAGTTAAGCTATTCTGCAAAATAAATTCTCTTAATTTAAAAATAATTTTGACACATCTAAATCGAATTTGACAATCGCGACTCCACACATGATACCTAATCATGTGAATCTTTTTAGTGCCGGAGGCGCGTAGCCTCGACGTGTTTTATATGGATTTTTTCACTTTTTGAATGGAAAATAAGAAAAAATATTTCCTACATGTAGAGTGTTAGAAGTTTAAGGATTTCATAAAGGGGGTCGAAATTTTCACTATTTTTGCGATTGCATACACCGTTTTCGAGACATAAACAAAAGAAAAAGCACCATTATCAGTAGATTCTGGTTCAAAAGCTGACTGTGTAAGTTTTACCGACACTGTCTTTTGTGAATAGATCGTTCAACTCAGAGCGTCGATAAACAACATTACTTATTCCGTGAAAGGTTTAAAAAAAGAAGACATTTGACGTCAAGATGGCAGTTTGAATAATGTATGAGGTCCTTCATTAAACTGGCCTATGGGGTAAACCCCCGGTTCGGTAGCCCTAAGTAGGTATGGGTTGTCATGTGTTGTGACGTTAGTTAACAGGAAAACGGAATTAAAAACCTATGTCAGCGTTTGATCGAAATTCACAGTTTCATGCAGAGCCTTGGCACCGTAAAGATTCTAATTTGATACGGAAAGCCACTAACTATAACTATACCAAAAACGTTAAAATGCGGTTCAATGTATTTTTACAGTTTTTACTACAAATTTTCCTGTATTATGATTTGTTTTGTTTCCTTTTTCTTATCCTATGCTCATTGATTATACTCAATATCTCAATCCGTGTACAGTATAACTATTTTCTTAATGCCCCTCGGCAAACTTCGTGTTTCCTCAGTCGTCGGATTTCTATCAGTTGCTCTTTGCACTTAGTGCAGACCGGACGCTCTCAATCGACTTGGAAGTTTATAGAGTTGTTAATACTCTTTTAATTTTTATTTTAAAAATGGGAGGCAAGCTATTAAAGTCGCAGGCACGAACAAAGTTTTACAGTTCTATATAGTTCACACGGAAATCAAAACAAAATAATTATAAAGTACTTAGTTCTGAATTCAATTGATATACGCGATAAATCTAATAATTGATGGACATGGAAATTAGCATTCGTTTGTATTCGGAAATGCGATGATCCCCGAGGAACATTAAGAAAATAGCCAGACTATTTTATCAGGCTATTTTAGTACCTACTTATGGCATGCGAGTTAAAAAACGTTTTATTAAGGTTCAATAACTTTCGATTATAGGTACTCAAAAGCATTTACCTTTTATCATCATCCAGAACTTCAGATGGGTTAAGTTTAGGGATGATATTTCCATCGTCTGAATTATATCTTCGAATACAGATTTTATATTTATAAAAATGTGACAAAGACATATATTTTTATAAATATAATATATTGACATATTTTTATAAATTTACAAACCTCAATAAATTTATCAAACCATTGAAAAATCAGCGCTAACTCATTGAATATATATACAATTCCATAGAATTTCATAGAATTGTACCTTTACACTTTAGTCAACGAAAAAAGTTGCGCAAAAGCTTTAAATAATATCTCAAAATAAAAAGATACAACAATGAAAAATTAAATGTAATACGTTACGGAAATAATATGCAAATGAAGTTTGACGATATTACAGCTGATTGCGGTTCGGCCGGCCGGCGCCCGTCCTCTTTGAATATTCATTATTATGACATTTCACTGATAATTTCCATTCAGTTTAATATTTGAATTGAAATCTTCCATGAATGTTACTAAGATCGTAGTATCATATTATCTGTGCTAAGATACAGTAAATGAAACATATGACACTGGAATGTTTTAATGCAATTCTATGAAACTCATAGACAGAGTATGAGCAATAGACAAGCCACTAAATAGTAAAAGAAATGAGAGCAGGACACACTTATTAGATCCGAATTAAGAGGAGGCTCCCTAAATTTTATGTTACAAATTAATATTCTGAAAAAGTCACATATACAATCAAAATGGAACTTTAGTATATGATTTATTGGATCTTTTCTTTCCAAATATAAGATAGTTACGAGAGAGAGAGATCCATTTTTTATCCGAAAATCATGTCTTTTTTAAAACAAAATTATTTGAAACAAAAACAATTATTGACAGTGAGGAAATATAGTTTATTATCCAAATATAAGATATTTTTTCCCTAGATCAATGATTACTTTAGTTATAAACGAAATAAGAATTGAGACTTACGACCAGGGACTTGAAAGTTACTCAAAATAACGTTACGCAAAGTTCCGGTAACGATCATTTGTAACGTTCCACCAGGATCGCAACAAAATTATTTCCTTGGCTATAACGATACTAACAAACGAAACGGAATTTTAAACTGTTTAATAACAAAATTAAAAATATATCGTTATTAATATATCGGTATAACGAAACAATAACGTTATTCATTTCCATACGCAACATTGCCAAAAAAAAATTGTGAAGATAGCACTATCACATAAATATAAAAGTAGGTAGGTAACCACAACTATTCATTCACAACACTGTCTGTAAAAGATGCGCACTTTCGAACGAACTTAATGTTTGAATACAGCAGTGGCTTACCGCCAGCCGGTGCCGGCTGCCGTAACAGGAGTGACTGGTGGTGGTGGTGGGCAACGACGAAGCGTTGGTCAGTAGGAAAAGTTCTTAAGAATAACGTTATACAAATGAATATATAACGTTACTACAAGCGGATATAAGCATAATGTTACTAATACCTATAACGTTACTTAAAACGTTTTTCTACAAAAATGATATTCCTCAACGTTTTTTTTGTAATGTTATTGGTATTTTTAGGTTTTAGTATCGTTACAAACTTTGGAGCGTTATAAGATAACATTTAGTATAATGGAACGAAATTAGATTCGTTTTCAAGTCCCTGCTTACGACATTTAGTTCCGTGCTTGAACACGACCAAAGAGCGCACACAATATTCAACTTTATTACTGATGTATTAGCGTTTACCACATAATGGAGTTGGGGCGGAGTTTACGTGGAAATTGTCTTTGGAGTGCCTGGTCTTTGGAGTAAACGAGACAGTAATATAATTTCTGTCTCAACAAATGGATATAATGTAATGGTCTTACAATGACTTTGAAAAGTATTACCCGACTAATAGTAGGGGAAGACCAAAGAAACGATGGATTGACTGTGTGAAAGATAATATGGATAGAAACGGGGTGACTACCGAGATGACGACTGATAGTGAAGTATGGAAGAAAGAGACATGTTGTGCCAACCACAAATAGAAAGAAAGAAAAGAAGATAGAAAATTCGTTTATAAATTGGGATCAGGACAGGAGAACGATGATGGTGAGTACCGGTTTAGAAGTGACTGTCAACAAAGACTATCTTTTAACACTTTCAACTCCACCCAGTTTTCCTAAAACTCATACGCCATGGCGCCATACATATTGGAAGTCAACCCTCCGGGAGGGTTACTGGTATTACGTTTGCGCTAAAGTTTTAACCGTCGCGGACGGTCAATGGTCAAGAGGGGGGGGGGGGTCTTGTCGCTATACGTAGTTTCCAACCTTGCGGGTTTTTTGTGAATATTTGTAAACGCACAATCACGTTTACAAAAAAATAAATACTTCCAAAACTTTTAAAGTAAAATACTTGCATAGAATATTGATCCGTGAGGCAATATAAATAAAGAGCACAATCACGTTTACAATTTTCCTATCTCAAAAATGCCCAACGCGCCTAAAGAAGTCTTCACTTCAAAAAAATATGCTTGAATTTTAAAACCAACGCATATTCTAATAAATCTTGTTAAAATTTACATCAGATTTTATTTTCACGGTTTATATTGCAGTAAGTATTCGCTAATAAAAACCTAAATTTAAAATAAACCCTCCGCGAGTGCTCCCGGCATCCCATATGAAGGGACGGGAAAGGTCTTTCCGTCCAGGATGGCTCCCGGCACTGAGCGTGTTAAGGCATACGCTGGCAGCTAATCTATACCATACTCTATCTACGAAAAAACGCGTAAAAAAAAAACCTGAAACAACTTGAAATCTTCTTTTAGTCAACAAATCTATGCCCAATAAATGGTCACATTTATTGCGGGATCCATGGCGTTCCTAATTTTGTCGACTCTGTTACAAAAATGTGTCAACTTTAATCAAATCCTTTAATAAACCCAGATGAAAGAATTAATGATGAAAATAGTATAGACTGAATATATGCAGGTACCTACTCATCACGTTCGACCCTTTACGAAGAGTGTTAAATAAACAGAAAATACTTTTTGAAACGTAACTTTAGATACAGAGTTTCATTTATTTGCAGAGAGCTGAGTAAATACAAAATATGAAATGCTGGACTACTCTAAAAATACAATTTCACATGTATAAAGTTCTCTTTTTCTTTCATCCATCGGGTATGTTAACATTCTGCTAGGGTCGGCTCTCCCAAATCTCGGGTTCGTCTAAAAGTCTACAAACATTGCTGTAATATTAACCTCTCCTTGCACAGCAAACATATTCTTCGACGTTATTAAAGTTCCTTTACAAACAACATTGAGGAATTTACAATTTATATACCAGTACCTATTACGTACGTACTGCTATTGTAACCCTGTGTACAATGTAAGCAAACGTGAACCTTGCGTTTTATGTTCCTTGCTCCATTACTAATGACTTTGATGGACCCATTGTATACTTGGACGGCAATGAATGTAATCCTAGAAGTTGGACACGTGACCTGGCTATTGTGATAGATGAGACAGTTTTTATAGTGCATGTGATAACTGGCCTCTAAAGAATGTCTGCGATGCAATACTTTATACATGGATGCAATAAAAAAAGAAAAATATCGTGCATTTGACAGAACTTCAAACATGGAGCGAATGTTGATTTCAGAGAGAATTTACTACCAGAAACGAGATTGTTTTCACAATTTTGTAGATACAATCCCCAAAATAGATGAACAATTTGGATATGAGTTTTCTTTGCAACAGAGATGACCTCCATAAAATTTGTTTAGAACAGCTTACCTTCTTTGTGAAGGTAAACGAACTGCTAATGGTATCAACATGAGATGCGTACGGTGTTATTCCGTAGATAGTAAACACAGGAATAGCAACAGGTCAAATCTATCATAGAGAAATTTATGGCCTTAAATATGCACACATTTAAAAGAAAAAGCTTTCGAAGCAAAATGTGTTTAATCTTGTTACCGTTTACGTATTTATAGTTCGGAAATTATAATAAAATATCAGATAAAGTGATTATTTATCGGTGGAATCCTTTCAGGGGTTACATTTAAAAACAAATTACATTTTAGGTATCTGTTATTTTGTAAAATTCTGATCCCGAACAAAGAAAAGAGCGTTTATTCTGGAAATTAGCAACGTCGCAAATAGATGTCAAATATTTCGCTGTTTTGATTAATTTGGCAATGTAAGAAATGTGGCTAACTAGCGAACTAGAATATTAATAATGAATTGCAATTATAACACTGAATTTGATTTTGTAATCGTTTTAGGTGTAAAATAGTTATTTATGCAATTGTTGTATAATAAGGGGTATTAAAACACAAATGTGGGTTTATCACACGAGTGTTTGAATACCTAATTATGTACAGTTTCATACAAGACTTTATCTACACCCATGATATGAATCCTCTATAAAAGGTTCTGAAACCATTGGGTGTTTGTAACTCAAGATCAAGAATAAAAAAACCCCACGAAATTCAGTACAAGTGCTCGTATGAGTGTCGCCTGCAGCAGCACATCCCCGCGCATGCGTGCAGCGGGTGCTGCTGTCCACCGCTTAAACGTTCCATTTACAAAAGTTGATGGAAACAAAGAGTATACATGTATAGAGAGAATACATGTATAGAGAGAATACATGACAATGTTCTTTTTTTGAAATTCGAGTTTCATAATGAAATGTATACAACATTATAACACTTATTTGGATGATATTATGGTTACTATGACACTGGCTGTTTTAATGTTGGCAATAAGCTGTTTCTGAAACTTTTATAGAGGTGTATAGCATGGGTGTAGATAAAGAGGCTTAATAACTTTAAATAGACAAAATTGAAAGACTCATATTTCTTCAATATGAGGCTTTTTTTATGTGTGTTTTGTATGTTCATAATAAACAATTTTTCTTTCATTCTTTTGTTTTCCTTTAAATAAATAACTTGCAATGCCATTGATCGACAGGGTTGTCGGGCATAGTGTCAGCTCAGTGTAGTAGGTAGGAGTTTTAAATATCTAAATTCTATAAGGTACCTACTTGACAAAGTGGAACTACTGTTTTTAAACCTAACAACATTTTGTTACTTTCTGCCAACTTGGTACCATGTTGCTAAACTATAAACGTAAATAAGTTATTAACTTTGAGTTACTTTTGTGAGTTCTCACTAGTTTATTATCTTTGCAACTGTTAGGCGGATAGCGTTATGTTCCATAGAAGTTGTTTTTTTTTTATTTCAATTTAGATTGATAATTACAAAGGACCAGCAGTTGCTCGCAACTTCGTCTGCGATCCAGGGTGAAATATACCCTATGTCCTTTAGCAAGTCATGGTCTATCTGTGTTCCAAATCCGTCCAGCCGTTTTTGCATGATAAAATAACAAACAAATAAAATGATAGCCAGTGTTGTAACACTCGTCGGTAATATTACGCGATATAAATTGTCTTTGGCTCTGACATTCAAGTTACCAGCCCGTCCCATCTTTGATATCCTCCCTCCGGTGACGCCCTAAGCCGAGGCTCGTACCCCACAGGGGGTGCCCTTAGCGAGCGTTCACCTAGCTTTTTAGCTAGTTTTGTATGCCCCTGGCTGGAGGCTTTGAGTGTAGCAGCTTAAGGCAACCACAGGATTGACCGGTTAAATAGTCATGACCTCAGAGGTCAGCTATGAGATGCGCAACAGAAAAAAAATTTAAAAAAATACATTCAAGTAATAGACAATCTTGACATACTTCTACTACTTGGATACGAGGCTTTTGGCTAATGTGTGAAAGTGCATTTTATGTAATATTTTTGGAATGTGCGTTTAGTTTGTGCAGAATAAACATTTTTTCTTTCTTATAAACAGACAAACTCACTTTCGCATTTATTATATTAGTTTGGATGGGTTCCTTTTACTGCTGTGTTATTCCAACCATGCAAGGGAATTCATAGCTAGATAGTTAAACATATGCAAAACCCTTAAAAAAAAGTTGTTAAAAATAATTATTCTTATAATATCCCAAATTCTTTCTCATTCACAGTCAACACGTTCATTTCCACCCAATCATTTGGTTTTAATACAAACCAATAAGAAATAACACAAAAGGCAATTAGTACAATTACGGCTGTCGGTATCGGCCTGTGATCAATTATGTGTCCGTTATAATATTCTGAATGTTATTGGCGCCACAAATGATTAATATTTGTTAGGCCTTTGTTCAACTTTTGTTTCGGATATCATTAGAACATTTGGAAATTTGACTGTATTTTAGCACAGATTTCAAATGTGGAAACCTCTGGCAATAACACATAGATAGAATATTTTTTATTATGTACAAAATAAAAAATATAGACATAAATGTATAAAGAATCATGGCAGGATTTGTACAAAAAAAAATAAAGATGTTTAGAGAAGTTGGGATTCTAACTCTTATACTCTTGGGTGCCTATATATATTTTTTTTAAATTTATGACCACGAATAACTTTTTACTGAGAAGTCCGATTTGAACGATGTTTTATTGGGGAGGGTATACTTCGAAGTTAGTCCCATGTAAAATTGAAAACTCAAATCCACCCCAAAGGGTAAAAAAAAATCGGGTCAATTGATTTTTCATTTACAGATTTTTTTTTATTTTTTTTTACATCGTGTTTGGGCTTATTTACTTCACCTTGATGAGAACTTTAGACCTAGCTGGGCGCTAACTGAAAATGTATTACTAAAACTCTTTTAGGAGCTTAGTTACGCTAAAAGGCTATTTTTTATTTTTCGTTTTTCAGTTTTTTTTTTCGTTGGTTTATTTTTTTCTAAAAAAGTTTTATATTTAGAAAAGAAACGAAAAGAGCCGACAGTCAGATCGGATAGCTGATAGCACCCGTCTTGATGTAAAAAAGTAATTTATTTAGCAACAAGCGACCCGCCCCTGTCTCGCAAGGTGTATACGACTTGACAAAACATTCAGATTTCTATAGGTACTTTGTAGGTTTAATATTAATTTATTATATATAACACAAAAAACTTCAGGAATAACATTCAAAATTATGGTGAAAACCGCATTAAAATCCGTTGCATATTTTATAAGAACAACGCGGTCAGCCAAGCAGACTGACATGAAAAGTGACAAATGTTCATTCTACTAGGGCACGATGATCCTAGCGTACCATGTTTATCAAACCATAAAAATATCTTATTGTGAAAAGTACTGAAATTTAGAAAGTTCTTACTAACATTAAAAATGAGAAAGTTTGAGAAGATGACCCTTAAAACCAGCTAGAAGAATTTGAAACCTGCAAGGACGGTAGGGAACTTCTTATTCAGTCAGGTATATGAAGAAGTAAGAAAATACTTGTAATCAACGTCATCTGGTTAGACAGGAAACCATAGCTAGATGATGAGGTTACTATGCACGTCAAGAGCATAATTGGGAAAATCAATAAAATAAAATACGTAGACTTAGGCGTTTGAAAATGTTAATAATAGTAGTTTAAGTTTCATACTTGAATGCTTTATTATCATCTAGATTTTGCCCGCGGCTTCGCCCGCGTGGATGTCGGAAGATATCCCACAGGAACGTACTACCGATACCGGGACTACATACCTAAAAGCCGAGGAAAAGGTCATTGACTCCTACCGCTGCGCCCGCGTTACGGTCAACCATAATTACTTTGTCACGCGTAATTTTAATCTGTGATATCTTTTAAACTATTAATTTAAATGAAATGAAGTTAAAGCATATTTTAATCTTAATTAAATGCTCAATTTAAGTAACATAGTTTATTGGATAAGGTTTAATATAATACCGGTGAAAATAGCTTCGGAAATAACAATGAAATTTTTATCAAATTCTAAAAGATAAAAATTGTTATCGTGGGTCATCCTTAGAAGATAGACATATGCTATCGCAAACATTATTATTGAACTTTTAAATATGAACAATACTGTAGAACAAATTTTATGTAACTTTTATTATATCCGTGGCGCACGCCAATAAAGCTCGCAGTCGGCAAAACATTTTCCGACATCTTCAACAATAATCGTCAAATTTCAGCCAATGCACACGAAACTTTAATGAATTATATATACACTAAAACCTTCCGCAAGACTCACTTCGTCCATTGGTCAAAACCGTTTGAAAATCCGTTCAGTAGTTTTTGAGTTTATCGCGTTCAGACAGACAGACAGACGCGGCGGGGGGGACTTTGTTTTATATAATATGTAAGGATATACGCTGTCCAGACCCCTCCATTGTCTGTAATCGCCTGAAAGTTGGATGGATGAATAGAAAAATGCCTCCATGACGGATGGAGGCATTTTTCTATTACTTTTTGGAAACATCGCGGTTAAATGACTTCCATACCAAAATTATATTACGTGTAAGTTTTACAGATATGTTAATTTTTTTACACATATCATCGCCCAAGCAATTTTAATCAGGTTAGCATGGGGCGACTATGAGGGCCAGTTTAAGAACCCCGATAATTTCCCGGTCATGATTTTTAAATAGCTTTTAATGTCTCTGTAAGAAACTATTTCTTGATGACCCTTCTGTATTTAGTATTTCCGTATTGAGATCGGCTTCCACTAACCATCTCCTGATAGTATCGTGAGATATGTTAGGACTCTTTTTCGTAAAATCTATAATTGAATTTAAAATAAAATTAAAAACATAATCATATTTGTTTTAAAAGTTCCTGGCTAAAACGAATAGCTATAGCATAGTATGTTTTAAAGTTTTATGTTGCATTTTTGTCGGCGGGACACTCAATTTACCGAAGTCTGGTTGGTTATCGACGTGCTTAGCTTCTATATATCTTTTTATCTACTTCGTCATAAAAGTCTTATCTTCTTCAAAAACTTTGCAGTTCGATCTCGCGATATTTTAGATCCTTTTGGATGCGACTACATGAACACCCGGTCATGGCGCGCCACATATGAGACACTCATAGCGGGAGAAGAGCTTTTTTTGAAAACCTCTGTACGAACGAACTCTGTTGTCACGAAGCATTCTAGGGAATGAGTTTCTTAACTTGCTACAATAATTTATTTTTCGATGAAATAGTCGAAATTTATACGTAATTATGCCGGTCACACTCTTGTGTATGAACAAGTTTTACTAGGAAATGACTAAAATCGCGGGCAAACGCCAGTTTAATCACGGTCTTTCTCTAAAAATATCTATATTATAAAATCGCTGAAACAGATACCACTCAGCCTAAACCGCTGGGTGTACAAGCATGAAATTTTGCACAAGATTTTGTTCCTTATGTAACAAAGGAGAAGAAGATTTTTGAAAATTCACCCCTTTTTTTTTGTAGAGCGCCTCCTGCGGAAACCAACTTGGCTCTCCGCCGAATCCGGCCCCACCCGCACCAGCCGCCCATCGAGGCGGTCTGTAAGAACTCTTTCAAAGAGCTTGCCTACCTCGTCGAGCAGCACAATGGGCCGATAAGCAGACGGAAAGTCCGCAGGGCACCCCGGTTTCCTAATGAGGACCAGTTTCCCCGTCTTCCAACGACGAGGGAACTGGCCCCTCTCCAAGCATGCGCTTAGGAGCCCCCTTACTCGAGGCCCGAGAGCCTCCAGGGATAGAACCCAAGCTTTTCCAGATAAACCGTCGGGTCCTGGGGCGGTATTTTTAGCATTCAGCCTGCGTACCACCACTCCTATTTCTACGTAGGTCACCTCCGGAGCACCGACGTCAACGTCGGTGGTGTGGTCCGCATCGGGCACTGCAGTAGGCGGAGCCATGGCAAGAGGGGTATGTTCCCCTCTTGAAGTGAACAGAGCGCTCACCACGTCCCCCACAAGTTGGGGCCGAAGACTTTGCGTCAGCGGGGGAGCCCATGGGCGGTGTTTCTCCCGCACCATCTTGTATGAGCGTCCCCATGGGTCCCTGTTCAGAGTCTCCAGCGACTCCTCGCGGGCCAATGCCCTGGCCCGCAGGATCTCCGCTTTGAGTGCGGTGTTCGCCATTCTGTACCCCTCGTACAACTCCGCCTGAATGGCTTCCGTATCCGGAGGGCGAATACGGAGCCTGCGGTGCCTGGTATACCGGCGTCACCCAGCAACGCACGTATTGCACAGCGTCGTCAGCTGTTGCGACCACCAGTACACCTGGTGCGAAGCACGCCGGGCTGGACCCGGGGCATTGCCACGTCACATATTTCGGACATGGCCTCCCGGAACCAGTCCGCCTCATTGTTGATGTCAGCAGGCCTGTTCGGTGATGACACCCAGGCATGCACGATCGAGGCTTCCAGGAGGAGCTCCCGGTCCAGCTGCTTCAGCGCCCACCGCAAAATTTACCCCCTGAGCGGGTTAAATAGGATATTAGGGAAAGTTTGTAAGGAAGTTGGTCATTTTTCCGATGGGAAATCCCACCCAGCGCCTGGGCAATTTATAACTTACCACTTTTGTCCACGAACTCTTTCCACCAGAGGGGCACGAATACATTATGCAACCAAATTGATTTTTATAGAGTTATACATAATGTATACTGTAAACATTTCCCAAAATGCTAAAATTGTACATTAAGTGCTACCAGGATCTGGGTATCTAAATAGACGAAGGGACATAGGATTAGCTTTTGTCACTTTAGGACCTCGATATTGGCAATTACGGTTTAGGGAATTAAACAGAGACCTATCTCTTTACGTGAGCTATTTCATAGAGGTACCTAAGTATTATTTTACAGATTTTCGACAGGCCTTTTATAAAGTTGACCATGCCCATTTTTTATTGTAAAAGGTTTGTTTAATCGATTATACTATTTAAAGCAGGGAGATGATGAAATTCAGTTTAGTTCCTACATTTTGTAAAGTGTTGTTTGGTCAAAACAGCAAAACGTTTGAAATACTATTTTTGCTTTGATAAATTCATAACATTTGTATATCTGTTACGGCTAAAACCCGAAGTGCGGCTACACCTAGTTTTAGCCGGCTACAACTAGGTGCGGCCGGTAGCAGTTGGTTAAACTTGCCTAAATGGACCCTGGCACACGCCGTGCCTTTCATCTAAATGTATGAATATAGTTGGCCTATATTCATACATTTCCTGAATGTTAAGTAATGAATCCCTATTAAATGAATTTTGTGCGTTCCACAACCACCCGACGACTCTGACTTTGGACCACTATTTTAATAGTCACATTTCTGTTTTATGTCACTTTTATTGAATTTCAAACTATTTAAAATACGCTCATCCTAAAAAAGCATCAATTTATTTTATTGTAGATCAAAACAAAGCCTGATATAGAGATATAAACAGGCCAAGTGCGTGTCGGACTACGCACAATTAAGGGTTCCGTAGTTGGGATGATTTATCCCAAATACAAACTTAACATTGTAATTGAAATACATGTTCTCCAATACATTCCAACTGCAAATGTTAGTTTGTACGCACAATATTGAAAGATTTACCATGTTATTTTGAGACCATAGACTTCTTATAAGTTTTCCTGTAATCTATGAGTAAAGAGCCATACTATGATTTTTTTTACATAATTAGGTCCAGTAGTTTCGGAGATAAGAGGCGAATGGTCAATTTTCATAGATATCTTTAAAAGTGTTTATTTTAAATTTGTATAAAAAATATGTTTAAGATCCTCGCAACAAGCCCTTTCATTTTGATATGTCACACGGTACTGTTAGCAAAACATTTTCTTTTTTAATAACCTTGTTTGCCCAGCTAAAGGCGTGTAAGTGCTGAAGGGTAGGCGTTTTGGGGGACTGAATTTTAAATTTTTGCCCCCTAAAAGTGAGCCCTATATTCAAAAGTCATTTATTTACGTTACACGTTCGTATTTGGGTCACAGAAATACATATGAGTACCAAATTTCAACTTAATCGGTACATTAAATTCGGAGCAAATTGGCTGTGACGGACGGACAGACAGACACACGAGTGATCCTATAAGGGTTCCGTTTTTTCTTTTGAGGTACGGAACCCTAAAAAGTACTTTAATATAGAAACCTATCAACTAGCAAGTACTTCTTTGTAACAACAGATTAACCTGTTGAGTTATTATCTATTTTCCATTATTCATAAAACACTTTGCATGTATAAACCATTATCACAATAAATAAGATAAATGTTTGCGAATATACAAAATACATACTGATTATTAAATAGATAATGTATACTGGGCGATTGGTTTTTAGGTAATTGTTATTACTTTATTTAAAAACCAGTATTTCTGGATCAGTAAGTCAATATTATGAAAGCTTAAATTAAAGTATAACAAACGTGTGGATTATGTTTCGCATAAAAATAGGAATAGACTCGCCCAAACCAGCAAACTATGGGAACTTTACCAATGTAGCCATTTTATACAAATGACATTTATAAATATTTAGACCCGGAAGTGAGAATGGTAAACTCGGATCGCATATGGATGGAAGCTTTGCCGCCCCACCTTGCCAAAAGAGTATAATATTATCTGTGCCAAAAGCGACAATTTAACTAATTAAAGACTCTTCAAATTATAACACAAAAAATAGTAGAATAAATTAATTAAATAAGTGCTGATTCGTGTCTTTAGCGGTCTAAACAACAGTTTTAAATTTAAATTCAATAGTAACTTTCACAAAACAAAACATGTTTGTGAATTCAGTTCGATAACATCCAAAAATACTCGAGTGCGTAGCTTCATTCTTCTCAGCTCATTTATTTAGATATTTCATTCCAATGAACAGTAGGCTAACGAGGTGAGTACGTTGTTAAAACAGATGCTGCTAATTAGCTTCAGGCAGGAAATTACGCATTTTCTAGAACTCGTATCATGAGTACCTTATAGATGCTTGTAATATACAAGTTGGAAATTCTACTGTTTTTTCTAGTGTTGCTACTCGAATATAGAAACGCGAAATATCTTATTTTTTTGTGAACAGGAAACCACTACAAAACGCCTGATCAAGTCTCTGTTGTGTGCTTTCAATCCAATCTCAAATCAGCTGTTATGTTTTTCTGACCATAATAACAACAGCCAATGTGCGCTTTTCTTCTTTTCGTATGGTTAGTGACTAACCTGGTGTCAGAGTTTTAAAGCCGTCCATGGGCCTCTGACTTAGCTTCACATACCGTCGAGAAATATCTCTCAGGCATGCCGGTTCCCTCAAGATGTTTTTTCCTTCACCGTTTTTAAAGCAAGTGATAATTATACAATACGCACATGAATCCGAAAAGTCAGAGGTGCGTGCCTTGGGTTTGAACTCGAGACCTATGACTTGGGAATCTGACGCGAATTTGCGCTCATAATTTCTAACGTGACGATATTACCGTGGACGTCCACTTCCACTATGCTGTGCTATGCAGCAAAAATAATGCCCATAAAGCATCATTATTCTAGAACCACGTATATTGCTAGGTACCTATCCTATACATACACTGCAAAATTTTTGCTAGATTATTGTGGGCATGCGAATTTTATCTATGACTAGCTTTTGCCTGCGAAGCTGCAGGCAAAAGCTAGTCATAGATAAAATTGCCGTGAAAAAAAAAAAAAAAGCCCGTGTGTATGTCGGAAAATATCCCACAGGAACATTCTACCGGGATTAAAAAAACTATATTATATGTTAATCCAAATTAAAAGATATCTGTGTTCCACTTTTCATCCAAATCCGTGCAGCTGTTTTTGAGCCAATCCGGAACATACACACAGACAAAAATTCTTCTTTACTATTTTATTATATGTATAGATGTAAGTTTTATTATATTAACTCCTACGTTAAATGGCTGTAGTTTGAAGTTAACATCGCTGGGAATTATTACTCTGATAGAGCAAGTTTCATATCCGTCGGATAAATTTGTTTGTTAAGCTCTCGTGAGCACATAGTGATTCTTTAATCTTTTAATATGAATATTTTTTATTTTATTTAGGTAACCTTTGAAAACGTTCATATTACGTATGTTAGGAAATTATTAAGGAATTCTATCTTCACTAGCTTTTCCTCGCGGCTTCGCCCGCGTAAAAGTCGGAAAACATCCCATTGCACAGGAACGTACACACGGCTACAGATCAAGCTATACATTTCCAGGTTATGCTGATCTCGCATTGTATAGGATTTCCGTACAATGCGAGGTCAGCTTATACTGGAAATGTATAGCTTGATGTGTAGCCGTGTGTACTACCGGAATTCAAAGTAACCCATAACCTAACCCAGGTCATGGCCTATCCGTATACTTTTCATCTAAATCCGTTTAGCCGTTACAACATCAAAAGTTAACAGGCAGATAATAAATCTGTTTTAGGGTTCCGTACTCAAAATGAAAAATTGAAACCGTTAAAGGATGACTTCCTTGTCTGTCAAGACCCCTTTTCTCAGGAACGCGTGGAGGCATCAAGTTGAAATAGATAGAATTTTAACAAAAATCAAACTTCCGAGTCAACGCAATAAAAAATACGGTCATTTCTGCCGCATATTTTGATATTCGCAAATAAACCAAAGCCTATTTGGTACTTCCCATTGACCCAGCAGCATGAAGTTTGGCGAAAAGCAAGTTCAAGTAAAGAGGAATATTCGAAAATTGGTAATTAATAGTTATAAATTAACTGCAAAGTTAAGTTTGTTCTTTAATCTGGGATCAAAAATTCATAGACCGTGTCTTGAAGTAACATTTAATCTATATTTCATTACTCTGTTCAAAGTTCGTTTTCAATTGAAAAGTTAAGTTTGTCTTTCAAGAGAGAAAGCCTAGCCTTGCGACGGACCCCTCAGGGCGCAAGTCCTACTCACACTTGTCCGGTTGAAAAAAATAACTAAAACAGGTTCATATGATTCTAAACAGTAATTCTAGTGCCGCGTTATACCTACATCTTAGAAAGGTTTTAACTTGTAATAACTTTTGACAGAGTCGGCCGATTTTAATGAAATAAAAACTAAATGCTCATTCAGGGTACGGACTATGATATTTCCAATTCCTTAAATCTCTTAAAAAGAAGACAAAAAATCTACTAAATGTATAATACTTTATTTCTTACCAAAATCATAAATTTGAATTTCCATATCCCCAACATAAGAAATGCTGGGTTTACCTATATCACCCCCTTCAGGATTGTTTTTGAGACAAAAAGTCCCTATGTCCATTTCCAAGATGCCATCTATCTCTTTGCCAAGTTTTATCGAAATCCGTTCAGTGGTTTAGCCGTGAAAAGGTAACATATAGACAGACAGACAGACTGACTGACAAAGTTACTTTAAAAGTTATAATATAGTATGGATATGGATTTGAAACACATGGAACGGAATTGGCAGCGTTTAGAGATGGCAGACGACGGTAAAAATTGTGGCTTCGAAAGTCCGTTAAACGCAAAACTTCTGTCACCAACCGCCTTCAAAGCCGTCAGTTCCTAAACGTCATTTGTGTCAAAGTTAGAGAAAACGGTGACACGCTTGGTGTTTATGGAAAGTGTTGCCAATGTTGCTTCTATCAGCGGCCACCGAGGTGTCTCCATGCTCTGTAGTTTGAAATAAACAATATACCCCTAATCAATACCTAATATCAGCTACGCGGTCGACATGGTACTGCTGAGCGCGTCAGTCTGCGGCTTGAGAAAATTGGTTGCTCAATGTGAGGCATGTGTATGCTAAATTTCATGGCTTGGCATACAACACTAAGAAGTCAGAGGTCATGGTCTTTGAGGGTGGGGGTAAAAGTCCTGATGCGATAACGCCTGTATTACTTTATGGTACACCTTTGCAGGGAATCTACAGATTTAAGTATCTTGGTCATATATTGACTCCCAACCTCAAAGACGATGATGACATTGAACGGGAGCGGAGGGCGTTATCGGTTAGAGCGAACATGCTGGCTCGCAGGTTTGCACGATGCTCACTTCCTGTAAAAATCGCGCTCTTTCGAGCCTACTGTACTAGTTTTTACACGTGCAGCCTGTGAGCTAGATATACGCAAAGATCGTATAGCGCTCTCCGCGTTCAATATAACAATGGGTTTAGGATACTGGTGGGGCTGCCCCGTTCCTGTAGTGCGTCAGGGATGTTCGCAGATGCGCATGTAGATTGCTTTTACGCAACAATGCGTAAAAGGTTAGCTCCCTGGTGCGCAGGATGTGGGCAGCTCCAACAGTATCTTAAGCATGGTTGCGAGTCGCCTAGACTGTGAATACAAGGGTCACTGTTGTGCCCTCTCTCATGGGATGACGCAGCGGTGACCAACCGTTATGTATTGTATTGTTTTCTTTGTTTTTGTTTAATGTCTGTGCTTACTAACATAGTCATGAGTTTTACTAACAGTCTTGTTGAGTCTTGGTTACTCCAATAAAGAAAAAATATATTCTATTATAGCTGTACAAGGATCATATATATACCGCGTGGCTAAAATCAGAGCAAACGTCGCCACCTTGTTTGTAGGGTTCCTTACCCGAAGGGTGTCAAATGGAACCCTATTTCTGAGCCTCTGCTGTCCGTCCGTCCGCCTTTCTCTCAGCGGGCTGTATCTCATGAACCGTAATAGATAGACAGTTGAAATGTTCACAGATTGTGAATTTCTATTGCCGCTTTAATAACAAATAGTAAGACTAAAATAAAGATAAAAATTAAAGGGGATCCAGAAATGCTGAAAAAACATGTTTCTTGAAAAATGGCCACTTCATTACATTAAACGTATTATTATGATGATAATCTTGGCAGTTGGCGTACTGTTAAGCAATCAAGAATAATGCTCTGTTTGTTGCAAAAAATGCATGATAAGTTAATAATCTGTTAGAGGTGCTACACATCTGTTCGGGTCTACATGATTCAGCACAGCCGAGCGGCCTAATCGAATACACAGAATATATCATAATCCTGTTCTCATATTTAAAGGTTTGTACAGACCATCTAACCAAACCACTTTCTCTATGAGACTAACATCGAAATCGCGAAAAATGCTCTATATTTTACCACCCGTCTGTGCCGAAACGTACGGAATCAAAAAAATATATAAACATAGGTACGCGTCACATTACACATGAATACAGGCAAGTATTGGATTTAAAGAGCATCGTTGCCTCCACGTAGTTTAGACTACGTAATGTCTCCAAGCACCATTAAATGGACCGTCTCGCTTCACTTCCTACATTCGTATGAACAGATAAACACCTGATGCACTCAGTGTTATTTTCCCCTTTCATGGACGCAATAATGAAGACACAACAGTCCAAACTAAATTTAGGTCAAGTCTCAAAATTCTACTTATTACAATCATATCAATTTTAGACGATAAGTGATGTGGCATGATTAAGTACCGTGTGCCCAGCCCGTCCCATCCTTGATGTCCTCCCTCCGGTTGAAGCCCTAAGCCAAGGTTCGCACCCCACAGGGGGTGCCCTTAGCGAGCGTTCACCTAGTTTTAATTAGCATAGTTGAATAACCCCCTGGCTGGAGGTTCTAAGTGTAGTAGCTTAAGGCACCCACAGGAAAGCCCGGTTAAGTAGTCATGATCTTAGAGGTCAACTACGAGATGCCTTACCTAAAAAAAAAGGTGCAACCGTGGTACCGTGTGCAACGTTACACCTTTAAATGTCACCTTAACCTGAAAAATGATTCCTTCCTGATGTAAGGCGAGTAAAACCTGATAGCAGAGAACGATGCAAATATTACTGCTTTTGGATATGTTTGAAATAGATAGTAACAAAAGGGTAATATGTCGGCAATCCGTTAAGAGGATGTAGGAGAGGTCATTTGCAACCAAATGACCCCTGACGACCCCTATACCAATATCAACCATTTTCAAGTAATTTGACATTTCATATTTTAAAATGTATGAAATAAAAATATAAAATGTTAAATGACTCGAATTTTTTTGACATTTGCATAGGAGTCAAAGGGGGTAATTTGGTTGTAAATGACCTCTCCTATATCCCTTAATGGATTGCCGACATATAACCAATAACCCTGTAAGTATATACATAATACAAGGTAAAATTAAATTAGCTAGTTAAACTCCGCAAACATGAAGGGTATCCATATCTAAATACTAAATACAATAAAACAAACCAAAAAATATACGATGATATTTTTTAGGGTAAACGACCGCTTGAAGTATGATTTGAGAAAAACAGTTTTTACCATGATGTAGGTACACACGGCTACATATCAAGCTTTACATTTCCAGTATAAGCTGACCTCGCATTGTACGGAAATCCTATACAATGCGAGATCAGCTTATACTAGAAATGTATAGCTTGATAACCCACCATATCTGTGAAGACTACCCAAAAAAATGTAATCAAATAAACTTTTATTTGTTTCATCATGTTAAGATATCTATATATTAAGAGATATATCTTTAAAAATCCTCCGGAATAAAATTGATTGGTTTAGCATGCCTCCTATTGATCAGAATTCGTTTCGCCCTAGGCTACTAAAAAAACATAGGCAAATAAAGTCAGCTAGATTGGAATCGAACCCTCACAACAAAAATAACCTTCGAAAATAGAGACAAAGTTTTTTTGTCGATTTTTGTGTCTATGCCTATATACATTTTATTGATTAATTGCCTCTTGACAAAGCCTAAAGACCTATAGGTCTGTGATGATAGTCGGTTGTCTTTTAAAGTGAAGGCACGTGAGCATATACGTAGGAAGTTGGCAGAAACATCACAGCGCTGATTTGCTGGATTCGTTTTCTCCTCTACTGATCGTTATTTCTCCTGACAAAGTTTATTCTGTTTTTATGTTTGTATGTATGTGTCTGTGTATTCATTCTTGTATTTTATAGTTATTTTCGAGTTATCAATCACTTATGTTGGCACCTGCTGCCATATTTTGTCTCTGCATCACCCTAAGGTTGACTGGTAGAAAATGCCTCAGGCATTAACTCCATAACCTAACATGGCGCAGCCGGTATTAAGGTACAAACTAGTTGTTGCTTGTGGATTATTTTAGTAAATATTTCGAGTTAATCAAGTTACATAGTAAAACTTCTGGGACCATAATTAATCATATAAAAAAGTGGTGGCGCTCCGGGTGAAAACTTGAACAAGATCGCCTTGGTGGAAGAAAAATACTTGTATAGAACCTGGTCCAAACTTGGTCCGTAACCTTATCTAAATAAAGAGCACAATCGCGTTTACAAAAAAGAAACTGCCGAAACCTTTAAAGTAAAAATACCGTAAAACATGGCAACTTTGCCCATAAATTTAAAAAATAAATGCTTAATTGATGATATTTTGGAAAATTTTAATAAATTGATTATTGTTTCGGTGCCACATAATACTATATGCTCATGTCTCGATACACAAAACTAAGAATAGTAAAAAAAAAGCATATTTATTTGTGAAAATAACAATTATAGGTGTTGGGCAAAAAATCTTATACATTTGGTAACTTTGCCCACATTACAGATCTCCGTTACTATGAACTTTATCACTATACGAAAAGGACTGAATGAAAATACTGAGGAATGCAATAATGTATTAAATTATACGCCAAATATTCACATTCCTTGACCCTTAAAAATGAGTGGGCAAAGTCAAAAAGCCTTCTAGAACATTTTTCGTACAAAATGGCGATTGTTCAAGGGTTGTCACCATTGACAATACTTAATTATTTAATAATTTTTAGTGTGGAATATTATAATATATTATAATGATAAATTAAAAAGGGAAATAATATAACATCATTTTTTTACATAATATGCTTTATTTGTAAAGTGTTTAAAAACTAAAAAAAAAAAAACTAAAAAATATGTACCTATCTCGGTCTTTGTTTTTATATGAAAATAACAAATAACACTAAAATTTGTAATGAGTATTACAGAAAAATTATATTGCATAGTTAAAATTGCGATGACTCATCGCAATATTAACTATGCAATATAATTTTAAGTACCTATAAATATTAGGTACTTACTTATCTTTTATGTTATTGTTATATAATATAATCAACATTTAGCGTAAATTAATTTGGATACATATCTACACTGACGGACAAATAAACTGCAACAAAGTTCAGGATTAGGTACTAGTATGCAAAGTTTTTAGATTAAACTAAATGAAAATGTCGAGACCTCCCATTATTAAAAAAAAATGTAAATTTATAAACAGAACTGCAGTAAAAGATAAAATTATAGCCCGGAAAATAAAATTTGAATAACTTTCATAGTACTTATATTAAAAGTTATTGCGTCTTGAACTTGATGCGATTTATTAGTCCGTCAGTGTATTCATAACTATATGGATAGAAAAAAAACTGTTTGATAAAACAATAGACCATGTACATATTCAACGTCCCATCTAAGTACCTACTTATCATTATTTATTGTTATGCAAAATAATCAGTCTAAGTCATTCGTTTATAGTATTTTTTACATCATTAGAATATTGAGATCAAACATTGTCAGTTGCATAATTGAGATCCAAGTTTAATTAAAACTAAAGAAACGAATTTATATAACAATTCTGACTTAATATTATGTATTAAATAACAAACAATTAAACCTTTTAGCAAAAATACTTTGGTAAGTTAAGGAAGAAAATAAAACAATTCTCACTTAGTAGGTTTTGACCATATAGGTACTGTAAAATAATCATTAGTTGTGCAGTTTTGCAGCAATCTTAATTAAAACTAAAATTTTTTTTCAGAAACAGTAGTTGTACTTAAAAGTAAAGAAACGAATTTACAAAACAATTCTGACTTAATATTAGGTATTAAATAACAAACAATTATATTAAAAATTATTTTATGAATTTTATCGCGGTAGCGGTAAAACAAGAGTACCTAGGTAGTTTGATTTCGATGTAAATACATATAGTTTTTAAGAACCTAAAACCCATCAACAAAAAACTTTGAAAACACAGTCAGAATTTGAAAGATACGAGCCCTCGTATCTTCTAAATCCCGACTGTGTTTTTAAAGTTTATATGTTTACCAACATTATTAACTGTTCATCAAATCCGAACCCTCCTTTTTTTACTCAACGTTTCTTTTTCACTAGGGTGACAACCCTAGTGAAAAAGAAACGTTGGGCAATGTTGTCAACGATATTCAAAAAATATGCTTGTGACTTTGCCCACCGTTATATTTTATGATTATATGACGCATTTAGCGAAGAAAACTAGTCTATATTATTCATTTCCAATGTAATAACGGATGTCTAAAAATTACTTACCTGCGGTAACTCCAAGTAGCAATTCTCGAAAAAGTTTTTTTTTAAGTTTTTGCCCGCAAAAAAACACTCTAACTTCAACGACGTCTGACAGACAACTGAAGTAACATCTGTGACAGCGCGTCACACAGTGCTGCCAGAAAAATGATGAATTTTTTACCATAAGCAAAATGTTCTTACTAACTATAGACAAATTTGATATGTATTAAGTTTTTTTTTAAATACACAACTGGGCAAAGTCAAATGTCGAGGGCAAAGTTGCCATGTTTTACGGTACTACTATAGAACATTGATCCTTAACGTTATGTAAATAAAGAGCACAATAAATAAATAAATAATCACATTTACAAAAATGAGGTGTCGTCATTGTGTCGCGAAATCAATGGTTTTGTCCCATCTCGAAAATGCCCAACGCTCCTAAAAAAGTATTCACTTCAAAAATATATTTAGCCGGCTTACAAGGCCTACACGACGACGTATACTTACATCGAAGCAGTTAAGAGGAGGCTTCCTAAATTGTATGTTAATTTGTATTAATATTCTGAAAAAGTCACGCATACAATCAAAATGGAACTTTAATATATGATTCATTGGATCTTTTTCTTTCCAAATATAGTCTTATATTTGGAAAGAAAAAGATAGTAGTTACATAATTGGAACATTTTCGCTCAATCAATTTTTTATTCGAAATTCATGTCTTTTTTGAAGATTATTTGAAACAAAAACAAAATTACTCGACTTTTATGTCTAAAATAATTATTGACAATAAGGAAATATAGTTTATTAACCAAATATAAGATATTTTTTTCTCTAGATCAATTATTGCTGTAGTTATAAACGAAATAAGAATTGAGACTTACGACATTTAGTTCCGTGCTCAAACACGACCAAAGAGCGCACGCGATATTCAACTTTATTACTGATGTGGGTGCATTGGAGCGGAGTTTGCGTGGAAATTGTCTTTGGAGTGCCTGGTCTTAAAAACACAATTGTAATAGAAATTACATTGAATCGTGACCCATCGACCACGCTCTGAAGCGTGACTTGGAAAAGTCAACTGTTGATGCATCAATCATAATAAAGTATGAGTAAACTGCCGAGTGCCGTCTTGAATTATTCAATACTTGCAACTTAAGGCGACGATAACCGACTTTTAATGATTTTATACTGAAGATGACGTCTTAACAAGTAGTGTTAATGATTTGAAAAAAATATATGTTAAATAAGAACATTTTATTAATATTTTAGTATAGGCATACTTTGGATTATGTTTATATTACATAGTGAAATTAATTTGTTAAGTTAGGTCTAACGCGGATAAAAAACTGAAAATCGCGCAAAATCTATCAAGCGTACTTTTCTAAAACCTTCACCATTTTAAAGATAATTTAATTATTGATCTTTTAGTATACGATTTTTATTAAAATACTTTTTTTTATGTATAATAAATTAATAATGCGTTTAATTTGGGACAGCGCTCCTTGATGGCCGAGTCCTATTACTGGCTGGACGTACGACGCGTTGCGTGAGCTCAGTACAGAACACGCAAGCTAACCACTCAAGGTCACTGTCATACATCTGCGTCTTAAATCTTCTAAAGTGGACAATAATTGACTGTTCCATTAAATCATTCGTTTTTATTGGAACACGTGTGCAAATATCGAACTACGATACTGTTTTATTTTTAGTTTTAGTATTTGCATATCTTAAGATGATCGTCCAGCTAAGTTCCTAAATATTTTTAATATTTACTAGTGTAGGGCAAATATCGACCACTATGCTAGGTTATTGTGTACAGGCAATTTCAGATTGAGACGTTTCCATTGGACGTAAACTTGATATATTTACTGCAATTGAATCCCTCTGAACTAGACAGGCTTCTAACAACAACCCACCAAGATTGGTTTCCAGAATATTTGCATATTGCATAGTGCTACAAGAATATTTAACTGACTTGACATAAAATGGTCCCTATTCTGTAATATGAACATGTTAAATTGCCAATTTGTAATTTACGTGTTTTTTTTTTCTTTCCTTGCGTCATGTTTACCGCAAATAAACATATTTTCTTTCTTAAAACCTTTTTGTGTGTTGCGCCTCATTTCTTGGTTCTCATTCAACACGTCTGTGTAGGTGTACCTACAAACAGTTTTACCGGAGGAAGGAAGCTTTGGAAATAAGGTGATTTTACTGTCTTGAATAGCTAGACAAACATGGAAGACGCACGAAGCATTTGAAGAAAATATACTATCAGGCAATTTCTCTGGTAATTATTTTATACAAGACACTGCATTTACTGAAAGACCACCAAATACTTACCTAACTGTCACAGAACTCATCCATAAATGTCCAATAGTGTCCGTAGGTAATCCAGAGCCCGCTACTAAACATTCATAGGTTTGGCAGACGGATTGATGATCGCACTAGATACTCAATACGAGTAGGACTATTATTAGAATCACATAAACAATACCATGCCATCGATCGACACTACGCCCTCTTACAAAGAAGGACGTCACCCGGAACGGAACTGGAAAGCCGAAAACAAAATTAATGGAGAATTCCTCTCCTTTCTTTAAACCAGTCGTTAATTCAGACTCACGCGTACAAATATTTCTTTAGAAATATATGTATATGCAGCGCAAATATGTAAGGAAATCTGCACGTTTTAAATTAAAATTCTAGACGTTTATATTGCTTTATGAAGCGTCACCTGTCGAGGAACGACCGCCATGTTTTTATGTTTACACCTTCTATTTATTGGCGGCGGCAACTTGACATGAATCACAGGAAAAATACTGACAATCCAATTCGTATTCGTAAAATTAATATACGTGTATATGTAACATCGAAACGTATCTTGTATTATGAGAAGGAAAATTCTGAAGTATTTTCGACGTATTTGAAAGACGGAGGGTCTCGAGGCCCAGTGTTCGATTTCGAGAAGGGGAAAAGTTTAATTGGATTTATTGTCAGAAATAATCTCTCTATATCACAGAGCATAAGCTGCGTTCGACACGTGAAGATGGGTCGCCCCAGTGGGAATTGTACTCTATGGTCGATAAATTGTGGATATAGGTACGAATGTAGGTCAGAATCTATTCGACTACCTACGCCTTCTGAATATAAATGCGTAGCGTTAATTTCTATCAACTTATTAACCCATGTGCGATGTGATTGTTATAAAAGATTTTTTCATCCCCTCTCTATTTGAATTTGTGAAAGATGGCACATAACCTACGTCGCTATCTATTATTATGACATGTGCAACTGCGTCCAGAAGGCCAATTCTCGTACTTAAAAAACGTCCACATTCAAGTCGAAATCTGTCAAACGTCAAAAATATAATATTTATAAAAATAAAAATATAATATTTTTGACAGATTGACAATGCGAAAATTCTTAAAAATACAGGAATTGCCTTTTTGTTGTCTGTTTATTATGCTGTCATCGCCAATCCTCTGCCAAGCAAGATGATGATAACTATAGCTACAATCAACGATCTTCGCCGGGAGAGAGACGCTGGACTCTCATCCAGCGTCTCCCTCTAGTCGAGGGTCGTGTGTAATGGCCTGCGATTGGCAAGACATATCTCCAGCAGTGGACTGCTTTAGGCTGATGATAATAGAGCATATCATATTGACGAACTTTTCAGTTTTAACATCATTTGGGTACATGACGAAGTATAAATTATTCTTGAACCAGTGGACGATGAACTTTATAATGCTAATAGTAATAGCGACATTAAATTTATTTTAATAGCGCTAATGGATACATAATTTAAATAATATATTATTAATATTGACCATCGTAATCAAACACCTGGCGCTAACCGGTCAATAATTATACTGTCGGGCGACTGAGGTCACCATGACGCCAAAAATACGATGTTTATTTATTGTATACAATACATTGTTATTAAAATTTCTCGATACTTCATTGTTAAAATACTCGTAAAATGGGTACTTTAAAAATGTCAGGCCCATGTAACAAGAATGAATGGGTTTAAGTTACAAAAACCGAGCAAAATTATTTTTTGACAATGTAATGGGCAGCCAGCATCCTCGTACCTTCCTATCAGCGTCTACCCTCCTGATTGGCTTCAACAATAATCTGTTTGACTGCTTGGAGACTGGCAACATTTAATATAAGTTTTTTTTTTCTGTATGACACTTTTACACATCAATATTTTAAAACTAAATGGCGCCAGCATTGATCCCGGAGAAGAAATGCCGAAACCAACTCAGAGGTCATGGCATCTATTTATTAAAATAATTGTCTTCGTTAGTAAACCGTTCCCCAAAAATTTTTTTTACTAAAAATACAACCGACTTCCAAACTACAAAGTGAAAAATAACTTTAATTTCGAAAGTCGGTGTCTTTGGATCAATCAGTATTTAAATTAAAACAAAGAATAATTCAAAAATTAAAATAAATTAAAAATAAACTATGGCAGCTAAGAGATGACCAGTCCCAACTGACGGCGCCGGTTCACGAACATGACGCATGGATTAGCACCATTCAGCTCAATCATTTTGAAGAGAGCTACATGATCCAACACACAAGCCACCATCAGCGAAACATCTGAGTGAGCATGACGTACTCTCAGCCGCTAGGGCGCATTCAAGTCAATGCAAGACATACTATACGGTAAATAGTAACTCTTTAGTACATAGTGCTCACACCTGTGCTATGCAATTATATAATACAAAGGAGATTGAGTTTAAACAATGCAAAGGTGGTCTTACAATCTTCAGCAACTCCAACAGTATGTGCAAATGTTAAACAATTAGTTGTGGTTGTGGAGCAGGACCAGCATTGAGCCAAGCATTTTTATCAGCGATGTAATCCCCCAACTTATAATATGCCTGGCGCCTGCATAGTGTGCATTTATACAAGATTTGAATTTCGTCTCATTCAGTTGAAGTATGAGGGGAGGAATGTTATTGTAAGAATCCTTCGTCGTGTCCTTCGTTTATTGTAATTGAGCAACTGACAATTGGTTATTCAATAGGTCGACCGCTTGCCGATGACGATGACGAATACCTTTCTTCTATTAGTTTGCCTTCTAAGGTGATTTATATAAGACTAGCTGCGCCCCGCGGTTTCACCCGCATAAGTCTCGATCCCGTAAAAATATCGGGATAAAAAGTATCCTATGTCCTTCTCCGGGTCAAGGTCTATCCATATCCCAAATTTCATCCAAATCCGTTCAGCCGTTTTAGCGTGATGTCGTGACCAAGGGAAATAGGGATTCATTTTTATATATGTATATAGATTTTAGTTGAAGCATTAATTATAAAATACTAATGAGCAGTGTTCTAGATTATTGTATTTGCTTGCAACGTCACACGTAAAACCTTTGAGCAGAAACCGCAGCATTACATAACATAAACATAACATCACGCCTGTAATCCGCAAAGGGTTAGGCAGAGGTGCACCTATACAGTGTACAGCCAAATTTCGCCGGTTATTTTTAGGTATCGTGTAATAGGGACGAGCCTATGGCCATTCAACCGGGTACAAATCCCGACTCAGGGCTGCTACTGAGAAATAGTGGAGGTATCGAGTTGAAATTAATATCAAATACATTGGTCAACGTAATAATAAATACGGCTATTTATGCGACATATTTTGATACTCGCAAATAAATCAAAACCTACAGAGTACCTAAAATCATGAAATTTGGCACGAAGCAAGTTCTTACAGCACAAGTAAAGGAAAAAGTTCGAAAATAAAAAATAAGTAGTTATATCAATTAAAATAAAAAAATGCCATTACAAACTTACATTTGCCGTTGGACAATTGAGTCTGAAAATGAATGGTAATTAGACTAGTGTTCAACATAACATCACGCCTGGTTTCCCCGAAAGGTTGGACAGAGGTCTACCTATAGTAGGTACACCCACATTTCACAGTCATGTTTAAGTCCCATGTAACAGGGGGCGAGCCTATTGCCACCATCGCACACTTTCCAGACTCCAGGCTACTACTAAGAAATTCCAGATGGAAAAGCCCAATAACACTGCTTGACCTTGGAATCGACCCCAGGACCATGCTCAGCCGTAGCATATACGACCACTAGACCAACAAGGCAGTAGACTAGTATTTTAAAGACAATTATGAGTTTTAATTAATATCTGCTCGATAGATAATTAAAAAAATAAATAAACGGATGTGTAGACCACATTAGGTAAAAGAATAATGATTCATCTTAAATCGTAACTAATATTATCTCATACGACGCTCACAATCATAACCGGAATAATTATTCTGCATTCTCAATTTCAGTCGTTTGAGCGTCAGTAAGATGGTTCCCAGTTAAGACAATTGTAATAAATAACAAACTTGTTTTAATAACATGTACCATCTGTGGATTCTGATGAATACTAAGATATTTAAAAGATGATTCAATACCCTTTGTATTTGTTAATTATTAAAATCTTCGCTATTTTGATCTCGTATAGGTACTTATACCTATAATTTCCATACAGGAATACCTTAATCGCTCATAAATAAATATGTAGAACATGGGCTATAAAAACGTCAAATAATCAAACAAAAAAAAGATTGCTTTATCATGTTAAGATGTCGATACCCATCACGTATACCAAAGAATAATTTTAGAAAAAAAATAATTTATTGGTCCAATGTTACAAAATCTATTTCAGAAAATAATGATATTGTAATTTGTATGCTTACTGTAACTAGAATATTTAACACAGTATTAAAACAGTGGTCCCCAAACTAGGCAGCTCCTGTATTTTAGGGGCCCCGCTCAAACCCCGTTGGTCTCTCATGAGAGACAAAACGTCCCCAACCGTCAAACCCGCTGTCTCTGATGAGAGACAACTCATACGAAATGCGCTCATCGCGGTACTTGACAGTTATAATTTGACATTTTAACAGGGGCTTGAGCGGGGAGTTGTGTTATCTTACATTTTAATTTGAAATATGTTTGCGTTAGATTGAGCATCATTGTGACTTAAATTACATCTCTCATATTCTTCCTCTTCTTTTCTCACTAACAGCAAAGAGTCAAAGGCTACTTAGCTACTTAGATGCTATTGCATCTATGTAGCTTTTACACCTACCCAATTAGGTATATTAATTGCATTAAAGGAGAGGTGTGGATGTAAAGAGCATCTGAGTACCTTTTAGCGACGATGTTGTACATTGCGAAGGTACCCTTGAAGAAAATGACTTTAAAAAGGTGTCTGTACTCAGTAAGTACACTGGGCCTGACGGTGGGTTACAACGTAGGTACACGGAAATTTCTTTGAAGTTTATTGTCACGTTATGAAAAAAAAAAAATAGTCTGTAAAATAAAAAAACGGCCAAGACGTATCGGACTACGCACATTCGCTCCAAGGGACTACAGACCTATATATTGATATTAATTTCAACTTGATACCTTCACGCGTTCCTGAGAAAAAGGGTCTTGACAGACTGACGGACGGACAACGAAGTGATTCTATAAAGGTTCTGTTTTTGTCTTTTGAGGTACGGAACCCTAAAAACAAACGCTTCAGCTTAATTATATTATCATTATAATAATGCTAGCTTTTGCCAGGGGCTTCGCCCGCGTGGATGTAAAAAATTATCCCACGTGACGTACTATCGAGGATAAAAAATAACCTATGTCCTAACCTAGATCATAATCCACTCATGTACCAAATTTCATCAAAATCCGTTCAGCCGTTTTAGCGTGAAAGCGTAACAAATAAAGGCTCTTTCAAACAGGCGCGACACGCGACGCGACACAAAGACACCGCTTGTCGCGCGACGAGCGGTGTCTTTGTGTCGCGTCGCGTGTCGCGCCTGTTTGAAAGAGCCTTAAACAAACTCACTTTCAAATTAATAATATTATTATAGTTTAGGTGCAGCGCAGACGACATACTTTTTGTGCGATCGAGTCTGTGGCGCACATTTCGTAATATGAGCTACGGAGTAAAGATTCAAGTTAATGGTTCCTGTATTTAATTTTAAACTGACAGAAATTATTATCGTGCGACACATCCTATAAAGAATAACTTACATTCGGAAAAACATGGGGGACAAATAAGATATTTTGTTCGTGACAGACTCGATCGCACAAAAAGTGTGTCGTCTGCGCTGCACCTCATAGTTAGGATTATAGTTAGGATTTCACTATAGTATATCTCTGAGAGTATACATATATTGGAATATCATGAAACATGATTGATATTACACCCGAATATGATACGAAACAATCTATGAACGGTGTCTCGATTGTCACATTTCAATACGAACTTATTACATAATACTTGACGGAATTTGGAGGGGCTCAATTGGGAGTTAAGTACCGATATAAAGCTGTATGAAGGTTATAACGGGTGTAAAAAGACGCTTTACAAAGCCGAGAGCCACTTGTACTCCCCGAAATTTTGATCATTTTTGTTACTGGACTACTACTATATCTGAGAAACTTCTGATTACAAAGCTATGGTCAAAGTTTCAACATTGTTGGTTTTCACGAAAACAATTTTCAAAATTAGCGTCAAAATGGCGGCTGTACCTTAAGGCATGACTCACACATTCTGAATTCCTCTCTGAATTCAGAGTCGGAATTATTATTAATTAAGAAAGCCTGGAATTGCATATAATTTAATTACACTCCACACACATTCAGATTTTTTCAGATTATGATTTTCTCTAAATTGTATGAAATTCAGAGCTTTCTTAATGAATAATATCAATATTGACTCTAAATTCAGAATGTGTGAGTCCAGTACCAAAGTAATGTACTCTGTACCGTTGCATGCACCCAAAAGCACAATATTTTGCGTGCGTGTTTTGCTCACTGCCGTAAACAGCGATTTTTCACCCCAAAAAATAAAGTCGTTTCCTAGCAATAATTTTTAACTCAATGTTACTTAATTTGATGTACAAAAGGTAGTGAAATGGATATTTGATGGGTCTTTTCAAAGTATAAAGTCAAAGTCAAATAACTAATTTCAAATAGGCACATAAAAGCACTTTTGAACGTCAACACCTGTATAATAGTTGAGGTGGGTTAAATGTCCCAGGTTACTGTTGTCACTCCCAGGTTGACGAACATCTACCTTATACCTGCTCCCATAATAATATAGTTCCAGTTACAGTCATCCTTAATACGAAATATAGTTCTAAAAATACCTACCCTGAATTTGCGCTACTACAACTTCTATAGATACATTGGTAGATGGCGACATGATTACGATGAAAATATATTTTATATGATGTTCATTTGAGGGAGGTAAAGCAATGACCTACATTTCTACTAAATCATGTTATTGACGGAACTCTTTTGTCATCCTCTGGGAACATTTTCACAACTGTAAATGTGGCTCTGTTGCTATAAATAAATGTTCCATAAAACAAAATTTTAATATGTATTTATTGCTTCGCAAGGTTCGTACGAATTGATGAAACATCGAGATTTCTTCAATCTATGTAATAACTAGCTTCTGCCCGCGACTTCTTCCGCGAGCCTATACCTAAACTTTCTCAAGAATAAAGGGTCTTTCAAACAGGCGCGACACGCGACGCGACACAAAGAGCCTTTAGGCTATCCAATGTACAAATAATTTTTCAAATCCGACTGGTATTTCCGGAGATTACCCCCTACATACAAAAATACAAAGAAATTTTACCTCTCTATAATATTATTATTAGTATATTAATGTAGATAGGTTGGATAATACGGGGCTGGTGTCCGAAACTCCACGTCAAAGCGCGTACATATCGTATTTTATTTTATATAAGTTAATGCTAATGTTAATACACTCACTCTGGAGGGTTTATGATCTTCCAGAATAAATTCTCTAAATGTTGGTGAAAACCGCATCAAAATCTGTTGCGTAGTTTAGTAGAGCAACACGATCACACAGACAGGCAGACTTATTAATATGTTTACAGCATGTAACAAAAAGCCCTGTGGGATCCGAAAGGGGGCGCATAGGTACCGCATAGCAATAACATTACCAAAAAGTAATAAAAAAAATATTTTTGTGAAAAAAAAAAATGCTATTAAAAATTCCCGTTTTTAGTACCAATATTACCCCAATTTCATTATAAATTAGCAATTTTCTATAGAGGTCATAAGTTAAGTGACTGCCTCGTTGGTCTAGTGGTCGCAAGCGCTACTGCTGAGCATGAGGTCCTGGGTTCGATTCCCAGGGTGGGCAAAGTGTTATTGGTTTTTTCTATCTGAAATTTCTCAGTAGCAGCCTGGAGCCTGGATTTATGCCCGGTTGATGGCAATAGGCTCGCCCCCTATTACATGGGACTTAAAACATAACTGGCGAAATGTGGGTGAACCTGCTACAGGGACACCTCTGCCCAACCCTTCGGGGAAACAAGGCGTGACGTTACGTTCTACGGTCATAAGTTTTATGACTTGTAGAATGACACTTGACACCCACTAAACGACGACGGCCGCTTGTGTAATAACCCGGTAAAATTCCCCATTGAAAAACAATGAGACGATTTTTTTTTTACTTTATTCTATTTAGATTCTCTGTATGATTCTTAACAGGGTGTCCTCACGGATCGGACAGGGTTTTTGTTACACGCTGTAGATGAATGATAACTCATCCAAAATGCTACCAGTACTTGGCCTTGAATATTTTACACATCTAGATTTATTTATAGTTCACTCGTAATTACAAATACAAATAGCTACTGAAATATACTCAAAGTTGTGGTGTTAGAATAATTTCTCACTAAATATCAGTATTTACAAACTCGAAGCACAGATTACTCGAAGTGCGAAAAGGATAAGGATTATTATCTCTAAAATTAATGACAAGTATTAAAAAGTTTTGACAGCCTACCGAAATTAATAATGACTACTTTAAAATTTTAAACACCCAAATTCCGAAGTTTCTTTATTAATTTTATTAAACAATCAATTAACGCCTTACGCCTGTATTAATTTAAGAAGTCCGTAAGGGATACAGTGGCCCCCAGCAACATGGTAACTGAAGGAACACATGGGTAGCTCGCCGTCCGATAAGGACCAGGCCCGGGTCAACGACGCGTTGTGTTCCACGCACGCCTCAAAAAGATGTCAGCAAAACTGACGGGGTCCGCTAGGGCCGATGCCTACCGGGGTCGCGGGGAAGTCTGAAAGGGATACCGTGGCTCCCGACAACATAGCAACTGAAGGAACACGGATGGGTTTTAGTCAGTAAGAGTGTGACACGCCTTCCCGTTCCGCCCAGCGCGGGAGAAATTATTTGATAAATTCTCACCCAAAAAAAAAAAGAAAAGTGTCACATCCACAATTCTGTTGAGCTTCCATGTTGATTTTACTAATTGTTAGATAAACAGACACGCTTGCTGATTTTCCCGTCCAAAACATTGGAGTCAAGTTACCTACTTGTCTTTTTAGAAAATCTATCCGTTGGTTTAGAGTTTCGTTTACTCGTTTATTTGTTTTCCTGTTGGTTTTCAGGTGTACTCACGACAAACGGACGCCTATGAGGAATATTACACTATCATTATAATCATCTAGAGAGGCTTATGGCTACGTTATAACAGCCTCACGGGTCGATCGATCAGGTTAAGCTACGCTTATCGCGTTTGTTCCGTGGATGGGTGACCATCTTTACATACCAAGATCCCTGCGTGCCTTCAAAAGCAAGTTAAGCCGTTGGTCCCGGCTGTCATTTGTAGATCTTTGACAGTCGTTACGGGTAGTTAGAAGCCCAAATGTCTGACAACCAGTCTTGCCAAGCGGTATCGTGTTACCTAGTAACTAGGTTGTGGAGGTCAGATAGGCAGTCGCTCCATGTAAAACACTGGTATTCAGCTGCATCGTTGGGAAAAGGCTAGGCAGAGGCATTATAATCATCTAGGATCATAAACAGGGTGGGCAGGTACGACTGTTACCATGAATATTCAGCACATGATTCTAGACCCCTTTTTTATGTTAGCCTACACTGTTTCACTGCTGAGGAAAGGCCCCAAATCCTTCCTAGCATCCTTTTGCAGGGCTGCCTTGATCAAACCCTTGCGGTACGCGTCTAGGTCATCTCGCCACCTCTTCCTGGGCCGCCCTCGGTGGCGCGGCGGCATAGACCCCTAGTTATTAAAAAAGAAATCAACTGTTTCATACATTTAGACCGTGTAGATATTGCAGTAGGAACCAGTTTTTTGAAGTGAAAACTTATTTACGCGCGTTGGGCATTTTTGAAATGAGACTAAATCATTGATTTCGCGACACTGTGACGACACCAGCTTTTGACCATTAAATAGTCATCAACGCGTTGATTACCGCAGTGTGTGGAGTAAAAGACATCAACTCGTTGATTACCGCGGTGCCGATTTATTTTTTCAAGTTTTCACTTCCGTCGGCAGTTCGGCACTCCCAGAGTGCCACTGTTTTTTTTTTTTACATAATCGATGAAAATTGTCTTCGGGTCTAGAAAAATGTCGAATTCATGGTAACACAGTTTTTGCATCTCACTCTGTTAAGAATCTCAAAACTCAAACTCAAAGCATTTACCTATTTCAATTAAACCATCTACAGGTACTTTTGAATTGTCATGGGTTCGGTCAGTCAGAAAGATGAAGCTAGTTGCCCATTCCAAAGCGTAGTAGGTACCTATGGAGAAGAACGGGCAAGAAACTCCACGGAAACTCGTTAAAATAAAAAAAATCAACCTCTTATCCTACATGAAATTTAAGAAATATATTAGTTATACCGAAGATCACGCATGAATCTTAAGTCTATATAGCATTGTTGTTTATCTATTGACTCATAGATCTATGATCATCATGAACAAATACGATACCTAATGTTAATACACTATCATAATTAATATGGTAACACTTTGACTTTGATAGCGCCTTTTTTGAATGCATGCTACGTGGGCACATCTATTAGTTTGTGCCATTAGTGTAGGCAGATACTGGACGACAGAACATGTCCTCCCGACACGTTGAGGTCTTATAACGTGGTTCAATATCGCTCCAACAAGTTCTAGTTAAACTTGCACAGTTCAGTAATAGTTGACATTCGCAAAACTGTTCGGACATTCTACTTTTTAAATCTTTCTTTTAACTTTTACTATTTTCTAAAAAACAGACAAGGCCTGCCTCATTGTTCTAGTGGTCGCAAGCGCTATTGCTGAGCATGAGGTCCTGGGTTCGATTCCTAGGTCGGGCAAAGTGTTATTGGGTTTTCGAAAAATAATTTCTCAGTAGCAGCCCGGAAGATTTGTGCTCAGTTGATGCCAATAGGCTCGCCCCATAATACATGGGACTTAAAAATACCTGGCGAAATATGGGGTACTTTATGTACCATCGCATATCTAATCACTTTGAAAACAAAATCCCGTGCACACGACCCTTTTTTTCGTAGGTAATTATTACTATAGCGGCCGAGCGTTGCAAGCAAAAGTAGTCCTCACAGTGTACAGATATGCGTTTCTTTGATAGTAAACCTCTGCCATTCCCTTCGGGGATTACTGTGATGTTATGTAAAAGACAAGGCCAAAAACCATACATGTCCGCTGCCTAATCCGGACAGATGGTAACCCTAGTCACGAGTTTAAAAAAAGTAGGTACCTATATTGAGTAGCTGACATTAGATGAATACTTCTTACTGTATAAAGTTACATAATTCTATTAATATTGTTCTCATTGATTACAACTTACAATGATTATTATATTAAACGACTTCTAATCCGTCGCATTATTCGTCATGATAACCTATTACTATCAAATGACTCCTCTAATCTAAGCAAACATTTATTCAAACGACAAAACATGACATAATGTCCAATTTAACAAACCGGATACCAATTGAAGTTCAAAGAAAAGTTTACCGCTTGACTTTGCAGTCTATTTCTTGCTATGCACGTAAAGTGCACTATAATCGTCTATACGTACGTCCGGCGCACCCTTGGCAGTAACCTCCGCTACCTACCTTACTGGCTATTCTTTTTAATATGGTTTGCAAATAACTCGTGCTGACAAAAGAAATAATTATTACGATTTAAGAAAAAAAAAAACACGGACACCCGATATTCCGACCTCGCCGACGAGGTCCTTCGCAACCGCGACCCCGAGTAAATGAAACTCCCCCGACCCTTGTTCGAAAACGAGGTGCCAGCAGTAATTGCAGCAGTGCACGCAGCTTTAAATTCCCCGATTAATAACCATGATCAAAACTTTGATCCAGCCCGTCCCATCTTTAATGTCGTCCCCGCAGCGAAACCCTAAGCCGAGGTTCGTACCCCACAGGGCCCCCTACCCAGGTACCCCTTAGCGAGCGCTTGCCTAATTTTAATTTGCATAGTTTGTTTGCTCCTGGCTGGAGGCTTAAGGCAGCCACAGGAAAGCCCGGTTAAATATTCATGACCTCAGGTGTCAAAAAAGGTAGTTACTACCTTTCTAGTCATATCATCTTTCACACAGCCCATCCATCGTTTCTTCGGTCTTCCTCTACTCGTACAGCCATCCACATATAACTAGGTAAATAATGCAAGGACAAATGTACCTTATTTAACCCTAAACCCGCTTGCGTTTATGTTAAGTAGCTAGATACTTATTCAATTAGCCCCCTCAACCCTAATCAAGGTAGTTGATTTCATTCGACATAATCGATTGACCTTAATTGTAAGGAACATGTACACTGGAGACGTTGAAAGTTGCGTTGTCGTTTCGACCGAATTCGTTATCAGTGACATGGCAGCCATTTGCACTCTCTAGAGTTGTTGAGTTTCGTTAAGTAGTTATATTTATTTGAATAGTTTCGTTATACATAGTTATAATTGGAACTACTTGCCACGCAAGGTAGGATAGAAGGGGAAACTATAAGTAAAGTACAGGTGATTTCAGGCTGAAATAATCATGATGATAATTGATAGAACCCGGTGAAGAAATTTATTAGAGTAAGCTCGATACAGTACAGACAGAAACCTAGACTATAGACGTAAAGAAAGAAAGAAAGAAAAAATATTTATTGGCTTGAAACATCCAAAGTAGCTTTGAGGGTGATTTAACTATGTCACTATTCAACGTTAAGAAATCATGCCGCCTGTGCTACAGGTTTAAGAGTCCCGCAGACTGGGGCGAAGGGCGAGACCGTGAAGAACAATATTTCCGTGAAATTTTCATAGGAATTGTTTTATTAGAGCCGCGTCGCGCTGTCGCGTCGCGCCTGTCTGCGGGAGCCTTTATCCTAGTGCAGGCACCATACTTTGTAATACCTACATTATTCATTTTTATTGTATTTTAACCATATTTTTTATTATTTTTATTATTGGGACTGGCACAGGAAAATCATAAACTAAACAAAACACAATCATAGAAACAAAAGCTCGACAAGCAAATTAACTACGAAATTACATTTTCCGTATGATAAAAATCACAAGTGTCAAATGTCCACCACCAATTCAGCACCCACCCCGTCACCCCACAACAATTTACCGTGTTATACACGGTAAATTGTCGAAGGGTGTCCATTTGCTTCGCTACAAGATCGGTAAACTCGAGTTGAGTAATCACTGTGATCGTGTGACCATCGGACGTCTTACCTTACTTCCCAGGAGAGCGGTGGCCGCCACATAGCTTTCGCAATTTACCTATTACAATTTATTTAGGACAATGACGTCACTGAAACGTTAATTATGAAAATAAGTTGATGTGTTTTCCTTGATAGTGTTTCTGACACCGTATTATAACGTCGAACCCCAATGCCATCATTTTCATGACAGTCGTCACAGCGGACGTTATATAGCGACTGGAGTTTATTCCCGGGAATTATCGTCCCGGAAATTCCCGGGAAATTGGTAGCTCCCGTTTCCGAAAGAAATTCTGATCGAGAAAAGTCAAGAACTCGAGAAATTATTTGTCTATGGCTGCCGCCCCCGACGGATTCGTTTGTTGATACTACCGACAACCGACAAACGACTTGTTAGGACTGAACAGTGTACGCATTATAGTTAGGCAATTAGCTCATGTGTGCAAAATGTATGTAAAATCCGAGGATTCTACACGAATTGACACATCAGAAGCGTCTACTGGTTCATCCAATTTAAAAGTGTCAGCGCCAAAAAATTAAATTAATTCGAAATTTAAAGTGATTAATAGTCCAAACCCAGGTTAAATTAACACACAATTGCCAAAAATAGTGCTGTGATTATTCATATAGTTATTAATAATCGAGTTGAGTTCTTTTTTTTTCATTATTTTTGTATTTAATCAGTATATCAGAGAGAAGAAAGTCGTTTAAATTTATAAAAAAAAGTAATTTTGATTATAGTCTATGAAAAGAAGAAAAATACAGTAATTTGTTGTTATTGACAAGAGATTTTGTTGATTGTTGTCCAATTTAAATAAACATTAAGTATGTGTATTAACGACAATTTTCTTTGTTTAAACATTAATGTAAATTTCTGGGTTTCCCGGGTAGTTCCGACAAAATGGGTTTGCACTTAAGTTCTAAACAGATTCAAGCTTAGACGGCTCCCATAAAACTATCGTAATGGCTACCTAATCAAAAATACAGCTTCCTAAACTAAAAAAAACCAAGTGATTCAAGTGATCTTATTTTTACCTAAATAAAGATTTCTACAATTTCCAATTCCGAACTTCTTTTTACAATGGAAACCTTCTGTATTCATTTTTAAATTAAACATTTCAATGCGTCTAATCTAACAACAGATAAATAAGGAAGGTATGCTATATAAGTAAACAGTATATAAATAATATCGTACAGTTATAGAACGTATAAAAGCTTTTTGGCGTTTTACTCTTGAAATAAAAATACTACTAATACTTTGAGAAAAGACCTATTTCATAATATGTAGTATGTTTTCGATAATATTATGTCCGTAATACAGTTAAACGTACGTTCGTACTTTCTACGTTTATCTTGGGCATGACATCACTGACATCGGTGCTGGAAAACATTGTGAGGAAACCTGGACTTACGACTTATAGTTAATATAAGTCTGAAATTGCCAACCCGTCTTGAGCAAGCGTGGTGATCAATGCTCGTGCCTTCTGTGTATGAGAAGAGGCCTTTGTCCTGTAGCGGGACAATAATAGGCTGGTATTATTAACACCATTAAAGATCTATCAATGCTTTAGGAAAAAATCGCTTTTGAATCAAGTGATCGTGACTAAACCCATTTTGTTAGGGCCTCATAATTATGTTCGTACTTCTGTAGCTGTAAAGCAGTAAACGATAGGAAAATACGGAAAATCCTTATCAGTGCTGCTTTACTTGAGCCTTAATTAAAATAACTCGTAAAACGCTCTCGGGGGAAATCTGAAAGATGCGACCTAAAGCCCTAAAGGCATTCATTATTATACCTCTGCAAATGTACACGTGTATTACTAATGTGTACGTGTATTTATTATTTGTACGGAAACATCTTCATGTTCACGTCCTTAGGGACAATTCGAACTGACTACGTTATGTAAAACTCTGGCTGATTACATCGTAAGATCGTACGCAAAACCATTTTAGTCAAATTCCTAGCTATGTATTATTTTTAATTATAGCTTTTGTTCACAATTCAATATTTATATGAACATTTTGGTAATTAAAGTTATCTTTTATTAATCTGAAATACATATAAAAAATATACTAAAAATTGTTCCGAAAATCCCACACACTAAGAATAAAAAATACATTATCTACAACGAACATAACAAAAATACGGTTAGAGATTTTAAACTGAAACTCAAAGCATTTATTTCAATTAAACCATTTAGAGGCACTTTTGAATTGTCAAAGAGTGAAGCTTGTTGCCCATTACAAAACGTAGATCTCTATGGAGAAGAACGGGCAAGAAACCTCAATACATGCCTCACGACACTAATCATGATTTTACAAAATCCTAGGTATATTATTCTCGTTGCTTCTTTATGCGAGACAATGTAAAAAATAAAATAAAATAAAACAATTCAAAATATGAAAATAAAAATAAGCCCTGGCACTTGAGTTGAGATGACCAGTCTCAACCGACTAGTTATTTTATGTACCTACCTAAAAAAAGAACAACGATGTAAGAAACAGTGCATTTTAACAAATTATCAAAAAAAAAACAAAAAAAAATCGACTCCAAAAACACATAACTTATAAGAGATAAACAAGCATTATAATCACAAACAAAATTTATACCATAATTTCAGGTTATTGGTTTGCCCGCCTTTCGTTTTTGGTGGGAAATCATCAAATAACTTCTCCCGCTCTGGGCTAAAATTCTATAGATTATAATGCTTGTTTTTCTCATTTCAGTTATGTGTTTTTGCAATCGGGTTTATTTTTTAATAATTTGAATTATTTCAAGCTTTTTAGTTTTATTAATATACTATATAAAAATATATATTTGGAATTGACTAATTACTAGCTTTTATTTAATACTAATAATGTAGAATTTTATTTAAACCTACTTACCCTTTTTTGTATTTTTACAGTTGCAATATATAGCCTATGTCACTCCCACAATTAAGTAAGACGAACCTAATGACACCTGATATGTTAAGCTCCATCAAGCTGTTTAGACTACAGAGCGTGCTAAAGAAATAGTCATACATATATAGAAAATATATAGAACATAGAAATCTGGGGCAGTAGGGTAAAAAGGAAGTGAATGTAAACAGTACTTGTTATTTAAAATTTATACATACATTACTAGTCAACTTGAAAATCAGACAGGAAACTGAAAAGAAAGCGGAATATTTTTCGACGCGAAAAAATTCCGGAATTCTTTAAAACAATATTATGGAATGTCGTGAACTCGTGATATGATTTTAGAATAGGAATACTGTGTAGAAATGTCCTATTTGGAATAGTGTGAAGACTGTGAATGTATACATTACCTTTTGTTTAAATAAAATGGGTACCCGTATAGTGCCGGAAGAAGAAGAAATCAGGAAAATTAAACCCCTTATTTAAATATGGATAAACAATAGATACCTAAGATATTTATTAATAACAACATTTTTTTTTCATTTATTACACATAAATAGTTTAAAACATACATAATGCTGCAAATAAAAAATAAAATAGGAAAATTAACTATAACTATTATACTTTTCGGAACAACCCGTATCAATTCAAAAACATTCCTCTACCACTTTTGTTTTAAGGACGGACGATCAGATTGGTCACCGAAGTTCGCTCGTTAGCACCTAATAGATGAATTATATTTCGCTTAAACCCTCGTTGTAATTTTATTAGTTTTTTCCAAATACCTACTCAAGTTGTTTATATTTTCTTAATATTTAGTCGATGATTTTGGTGCACGGTAAAACTCTAATGAGTTTATGTTGGCACCAACTTAAATGTATAAAATGTCCTACTGAATAAATAAATAAATAAAAATAACTATATATATCCTTTGTTTTTTTTTTTACTTATTGCCAAAGCGAAGAATGTTTTCAAATATTAAAAAAATAAACCATCAGGCCCGAGAGACCTGTCCAAACAATAAATAATTCACACAAAAACTCCAAAGAAGAATTTCGATTTCTCGCGAACTTTTAAAATTTTCTGGGAAAATTTTCAAACTTTTCTTTCCATAAAAACCTAATTCGGACTATTACGAACATTTAAACACAAAAATAGCCAAATCGGTCCATTCGTTCTCAAGTGACGAACAGTACTAACGAACAGATGACGAACGGATACTAACGGATACTAACGAACGGACTGATGTGGCGACATGTCCAAACATCGAGATTTTAACTGCTTTATCTAAGTTAAAGAAGTTAGTTATACTATACTATTAAATAAGCAATATTTGTATATGTTACGGCTAAAACCCGAAGTGCGGCTACACCTAGTTTTAGCCGGCTTAAACTAGATGCGGCTGGTAGCAGTTGGTTAAACTTGCCTAAATGGACCCTGGCACTCGCCGGCCGCTGCCGCGGCGCCGCTCGCTTGGCTCGTGCAGTGTGTTATGTAGTCACAGTTCTAACCTAACCTAACCTACCTTTCAGCCATTTTCATTTGCTACAACTAAATTTAACCAACTGCTACCGGTCGCGCCTAGTAGTAGCCGGCTAAAACTAGGTGTAGCCGGCTAAAACTAGATGCAGCCGCACTTCGGGTCTTAGCCGTGACATATATATGTTATGGCTAAAACCCGAAGTGCGGCTACACCTAGTTTTAGCCGGCTACAACTAGGTGCGGTCGGTAGCAGTTGGTTAAACTTACCTTAATGGACTAAACTAACCAACTACTACCGGCTGCACTTAGTTGCCGGCTAAAACTAGGTGTACCGCACTTCGGGTTTTAGCTATGACATATATATATATATTTGTAATCACGTTCTCGAAAACGGCTCTAACGATTTCGATAAAAGTTGCAATAAAGGGGTTTTTGGAGGCGAAAAATCGATAAAAGAAAACAAATTTTCCCCGATATGAGACCTAGGTCTCATATCTGGGAAAATTTGTCTTCTCTATTTTCACAGCCTCGGGAATGTGATACAATGTTGGAATACCTAGACGATATTTTTATCTATTTTTTACCCGATCGAGCAGAGCTCGGTCGACCAGGTACTTAATGTATTATACACATAAACCTTCCGAAATAAATGGTCTAAATGCTGGTGAAAACCTCATCAAAATCTATTGTGAAGTTTAGCAGAACTAAGCGGTCACACAGACAAACACAAACACCGAATTGGTGTTATAATATTTAGTGATAAATGATAAAATAATAATAAATAATTTTATTTTTGTAAGTAGGTTTATACAAACACTTTTACACGACAATTTTTTTTTTTTTTGATGGCCTCTTACTGGTCAACCTACGAGGTTGTCGGCTGCTTAACCGGACTTTCCTGTGGCTGTCTCAATAAATTAAGGCCTCCAGCCAGGGCATACTCAACTTAGAAACTAAGTGACTGCACGCTAAGGGCACCCCCGTGGGGTACGGACCTCAGCCTAAGCTGAGGCTCAGGCGTCGCTGGGAGAGGACAGCAAGGAACTGGCTGGATTGGATTAATTACACGTCAATCATGTTTTAAAATCTAGAGGAGGTCGGCGTTTCCTATTCAACTATTTTGAGAAGAAAGGCCAAAAATAACTCATAGAAAAACTCATAGACAAAGGCTTGTAAACACATGAAACATTGCTAAATCTTACCTACTGCAAGTTCAAGGTTACTTTTGTGCTTTTATTATTGAATCTTGAGAATAGACCACTGACGGATTGCTATTATTTACCAATCGTTATTGGTTTTATCGACGCCTCGTATCGCCACTTTTAAAGATTTATAGCACTTTTAAAGCTTAGTTTAAGAGACTATCATCATCTTTTTAAAGTGTTTTAACGTCATCTAAATGTAAGAAAGTAGGTATATGGTAGAAGCCGTGTTGGCAGACCAATAACCAGGTGAATGGACGACCTACAGAAGATCGCGGGGAAAACCTGGATGAGACTCGCACAAACCGGCACCCTAATAGAGATGCAAACTGGATGAAAAAAAAAAATATAAATATTTAGTCCGTCAGTCAGATAATTAAAAAAAATATTACACGCGTATTTTTTGCTTCATCATATTAATAAAAAATGACTTAGATAAAACACATTAAAGTTGGGGAGTGGGGGTCACTACGTCACAAGTAAGTATAAAATGGCAAATTAAACTCAATGTATCGCCGTAATCTTTTGATAATATAAAAAAAGAAAATATAAGTGTCCAATATTTTTTAATTATCAACATTGCGTAACACACGATCAATCACAATCTGTTTAATGTTGACAATTCAACAACATTCATTGCGTTATTTACGTTGTTGAGCAGACAAATTTTTCGAACATTATAAAGCAATGGATTAGCAATTTCTTCAGATTGTGATTGATCGAGTGTTACGCAATTACGGTGCTGGGAAGCATGGACAAAAGGGAGAAGGCCTGCACATAGCAGTAGCTGGAACAAGGCCGCCGATGATAATGATGATAAAATAGTTATATTGGCTTTCTGGCTTTTAGTAGGAATGTTACACCTAAGGCGCTGACCAGACAATGGACAATTTGTCCATCGAACGGAAATCCCGGCGGCATTTTGTCCTATACGTGCGCGTTAAATTTCCACACGATTCCAAATTGTCCATCGTCTGCTCAGCGCTTTAGCACGATTTATATTAGACACAAAAAATGCTTATAATGAAATATAATTTTAAATGATATATTTGAAATGGAATCTTTTTAAATCTTGGAGAAAAATCTGTAAGATTAAACATACTGTAACTACTTACGTTGCGAATTTTAAATAAAACATCTTTTTATTTTTTTATTCAATAGAGGCTGTTGTTTATTTTACAGGCGGATTTGAGTTTGTTTATTCTTCAAAGTGTTTATCATTACATTTTCTTCATATTCGCAATCGGTTAGTACCTAGGTACCTAGTAGACGAATGATTTGTATCAGTTTTAAATAAAATGAGAACTCGCATTGTATGCAAATGTAGCAAATGTATGTAGACATTCCGTGTTGAAATAATTAATAAAGAATTAGAATTAATTCATTATTATGCACTTAGTATTTTGTAATCTATTTAGTAAAGGTTTTAAAAAAAATCTTATGATCATGGAGACTAGTTTTCTTAAAAAAATACAAAAGCGACATTGATACTTCTTTACGTAAATATTGTGAATTTAGATAACTTGATACTTTTTTTTTTGCTCAGTCATGCAAATCGTAACTTTTTAAAAAGTTTTATGAAAATGTTTTATACCTACACAACTCACTCGTAAACATTAGGTAATTTCCTGAAACTTCCAAGAGCCATTCAAAAGCAAAAACAAAGCATTTCTGCTAGTTATCCATCGTCAAAATAGTTCACTAACAAACGCTCCATTAGAACCGGCGCTTCATAAAAAAAAAATATGTTTAGCGAAACAAGAACCGCGAAATTCAATGTTTACACAACAAATAATAGATTACAAGATAAAAAAAAAATGTACTTACAATGTGTTAACAAACAGTGGTTATCAGAGTAAACTGGAAGATTATTTTATTTGTGAACGGATTGGGGACGCGAGAATGAAAATTTTCTTTTCGTTAGCGCGCGCACATTCGCGAGTTGGCGGTCGTTCCGCGCGACGCGTCACTGAGTACTGACTAGGCTTGTGTAGTACATGTACTATGTACTACTAAGAATTCATTCATGACACTGTACTAGAGTGAACTATTCCGTAAGCTTAATAGTACTTCGGTCATTTAGTACTTCGTTTCGATCACGTTCGGTCCGACCGCCTGCTCAGACTTGGATCCACAGACTAAATACACTAAGATGTCGGTCACGGATATTTTCGATTCTTGAATCGAGCGGGAAATATTAAGCCAGGGAACGGAGCGGAGGCGGCGAGTACGCACTATCGCGCTCCGCGCCCGCCATTGTGATGACATGCGCGCGCAACCGAACGCCTAGTTACCGATGGCGAAGGAATGAAACGCACTCCTGTTACATCTGAGTACTCAAACTTACAACTTCATAACTCTGATTTGCCAGTGTTTAGATCTTTATCACGATAACATTTTAGGCTATTTTGCATTATATCCTTTGAAATAAATATGCGAGGTTGCCGATTTTTCAAATTATTTGCTGATTTAGTTAAAATATTAGGTAAGAACATTATTTTTTGCACAATGCACGGTGCATTGTGCAAAAAATACCGAGTATGTATGTACTACATCAATCTTTGACTTTCTTGTAATGTTTTGTAAATATATGAACGGGTATTAGAATGACAGTCCTAAGCCTGTAAAGTATGAAGGAAAATCAAAATAGATTACTTTATTATTAAAATGTTATTATTTATATTATTAGCTTCTACCAGCGACTTCACGGAGGTTGTAAAACAACACAAAAACTGGCTATACTAACATATCTGTGCCTGTGATACAACCAAAGAACTGGTAGTAAAACTCATCATTCATTCAGTGTACTAATAGTACTATTAGTACTAGCAGACCGAACTAGTACATTTCACAAATTGTACTAGATCGGAACGAACCGTTGAATGACCGAGCAAGAACAAGTCTAGTACTGACTACCTAGCACATAGCCCCGCCAGCTCTCGTCACTTGAAACTACTATCGGTACTTTATCTTCGATAGCTTTGTAACAAGCTCGAATGAAAGCCTATCAATGATACTGATAACATTGACATTATAATCTAGGTACTGCTTTTACTAGGGAAATGTATCTCACCACCGTCTCGTCTGTTCGTACGGTTATTCAATTTTGCAGCACTTTGTGGTGATAATTAGTTTGCTTCGTGTTGTTGGTTGCGGTGAATGCATATTAATTACAATAGGAAATGAGCAGGACACACAGAGTGGCAGGGACATCGACGCGAAAACTGTTACCATGAATTCAATACATGATTATGGTGATTATTGATCATGATTGCTGCGTTGAAATTTTTTGCCGGTTATTTTTTTTTCAAATCTGCTTTTCCATACATTTTGAACATGGAGGCATTGCACTTTTCTATAAAACAGCAGATTTTTTTTTAATAACTGACGATAAATTTCAACGAAGGGGGGTTCAGAATCATGTACTAAATCCGTGGTAACAGTTTTCGCATCAATGTCCCTGCCACCCTGTATACGGAAAAATTAAATTTTGACAAAATTGTGTTAATCGCTTTGAAATGATGCAATGTTAATTTGCTGAAAATGTAGGATTTTTTTAAATATTTATGTTTTGTTTTATTTAATTTAAGTACATAAAAACATTAATATTGGTACCTACTTATTTTTTAGCAAAACTGAACTTGTAGACCCATCAAAACTTAAAAAAAAAACTTTGAGCCAATTCTTTACTTCCAAAATCTCAATGGTCATTGGATCAAAATATTTTTTCCCGGCCATTGCATGTGCGACCTAGATTCTTATACCCCACTTTATCTACAGATTCATTGAGATATTTCTGTTTATTCAAGCCGACGAAACGGGGAAGTGAATTTTGATTGAAAATGATTAATTAGTGCGTAAACATAGACCGGCCTGCCATCACAACATAATATGAGCGAAGCGGGACCGGAGCGGAGCTGTGTGAGCGAGGAAACGTACAAAACCAGTTTTCTGTTTGTGTTATTTTTTCTGAGACTGAGTTTTGTTTTGTCTGACATGCAACCTTCACACATTGTTCTTATTATTTGCGAAGGTTTTCTCATTTTTGTTTTTATTTACCTACATTAAATTGAAAACAAGCCACAGCTGGCCTTATAAAGCTTAGTAACATAGCCTTCGTAATAGGGATGCATGATCCTATGATAATGTACCCACTGCTGGGACACAGGCTTCCTCCCAGAGATAAAATAGTAACAGCCTGTTTAATAGAGATGCGTAATCATCAGCCTGTTTAATAGAGATGCGTAATCATCAGCCTATAATAATTTTCCCACTGCTGGGACACAGTCTGGGACACAGGCCTCCTCGGCTCCTGAGACACAGGCTTAACAAATGCCGTTACTATTGTATCAGAGATATAATAGTAACAGCCTTCGTAATAGGGATACATAATCCTATAATAATGTTCCCACTGCTGGGACACAGGCCTCCTCTCAGTGTTATTATAGTAATAAATAGCCTTCGTAATAGAGAAGCGTAATCAGCCTATAATGTTCCCACTGCTGGGACACAGGTCTCCTTTCTATGGCATAAAGTGGGAACCTTTATGCCAAACAGCACACACGACACCAATAAAACAATTTCCGAAAAATTTTATGGAAATTGTTCCACCAGAGTCGCTTCCTTCCTCAGAGCCGCATCCTTAATAGTGATACTATTTCCTATAAACACACCGTTTCTTAACTACTAGGTTACAGCACAGCAATTCTTATACACCCACGGAACTGATAATAAAACAATTCATACCAAACACACGAGTAGTTTTGCGGCATCAACGTAATCATTCTGAAACCCGACCGAAAACCAACTCGGTCTAAACATTTTCAGTGTCAAGTGAAAACTGTTACGCTGACAGTGTAAATACTTACAGTGAAATATTACAGACAATGATAGTGACACCTAATGTTGGTTATAATGACGTCACTCGTTTATTTTGGACGATAAGCGGTGTCAACTGTCTACATAGGCGTACGTACCTGTTTTGTTTTGTAGTTTTTGGGTACCGCTCCGCCCAGAGCGGGAGAAGTTATTTGGTAATTTCCCACCCAAAAAAAAGAAGGCACTATATGAACGAAACCTAAAAAACTATATTTCAAAACCGGCCAAGTGCGAGTCGCACTCGCCCGGCAACAGGGCAACCGAAGGAACACGGGTGGGTTTTAGTCAGTAAGAGTCTGACACGCCCTCCCGCTCCGCCCAGAGCCGGATAAATTATGATTAAATAATTTCCCACCCAAAAAAAAAGTTAGCGTAACTAGCAGTCGCGCGCCGACTATACGTTACGTTTACATCGCGCGTTTGAGCTTAGGGCGAAGGGTAACAACATAATTATATATATCGCAATAGTAACGTATCATTAGAGCTATGCGCATCAAATCTATAGTTTAAATTTTTTATTTATTTATTAGCTGTCACAATCACAAGTATCTATATACATTGTCCGTAGTATAATAATTATACAGATTAAAACAAAACGTAACAATAATTATTTCGTTGTGTTTTAATCGGTAGGGATCAGCTTTGTTTTTCTTGTGGGTAAAAGATAAAAGACACGAATGATCGGATTGGACACTCGCTCCGGCCACGTTACAATTATCATACCGACGCCTTACAGTGAAAACCTCGTAGCTGTAAAAGAAGTAACTTTCAGGATGAGGAAAAAACTGCGTGCTGTTAATTTTTGTACGGCGTCTTTTATGTTCGCTGTTCTGGATTAAATTTCCAAGCGAAGCGAAGGAAGCGGGTTAAATTTTCATATTAATTAACTTAAAAAACACATAAAAGACGGCGCACAAAAACTTTACAACACGCAGTATTTTCTTTCTCCTGAAAAGTTACTTATTTTACACTTACGAGGTTTTCACTCTAAGGCGTCGATATTGACCTTGTCTTTTTATAGATAGTGCCTCCTCTTTTTTATAACAATGTTATCGTGACGATCAATCAACTCGTAGTCCACTGCTGGGCATAGGCCACTTGAAAATGGTTTTTCACCAACCACATTCAATATCCTAAAACAGCTTTCCATGTCTTTATTATTTAAAATACATATTTTTATTTAAAATTGTAAAGAAACATTAAACTCACTTTTACAAAGAAAATCTTTATTTAACTGTCTGCCTACCGAATTTACAGCGATCAATCTTATTTATTGAAACCCAATTTATTTCTAAGCTTCACCTCTCATTATTCTTCAAGCTACCTACTGTTATTCAATTTATCCAATAACTGTTTTTAAACAGTTAAATTTTCACAGTGAATATTGATGCCGGTAGGTAGGTATGTCAATGGTTTCAAGGCAAAAGAAAATACATGGGCGACCGAGCTCTGCTCTGGTGAAAATAGAGAATGCTCATTTAATAGTATAGGAGAGTTCATACTAATTCCATGACTGTATAGTACATATTAATTCCATGCTGCCATGGTATTTATTCGACGGTAGCCATCTTGTTCTAAACTTTGGGCGACTGAGCTCTGCTCAGATGAAAATACGGAGAAAACGATTTTTCCCAGATATGACTTAGCTAGATCAATTTTTCGGCCCCGTAAACCCCTATATGTGACATCACTGCGGGCCCTATCAGAATACCAGCACTGTGACATTTTTTTTTAAATGTCGCAGCATATGCTGAGATGGAGCCTTTTGGTCTCGTACAGAACTTTCTGTTATTTTTTAATTTGTTTTTTAATTTTTTATTAATGTTTTTTTTATTTTTTTATTTGTGATTTCCTGTGCGAGTCTCGGTCTCTAAATACTTTTTTCTTTCTTTCTTTCTATATTGATACTTTCATCGAAATCGCTAGAGCCGTTTTCGAGAACGTACAAATATAAATATACAAGTATTGCTCGTTTATATTAACATTTTATTCCGTACAACGCTTGATGTATCGGTACCTACAGACAAAAAAAAACTACACTTAATACGGTGACGAAAGTAACTACATAATTATACAAAAGTGTGAAACTCTCTGCCAACCTCTGTGTTCGTCGTATAACTCGTCAGCCTTCAAAGCACGACGGCACAGTTTTGACAGCACGGCTGGCGCAGTGGTTAAGCGATTAACTGCATCTGCATCTGTGTATGTGAGTTTAAATGTTTGTAAACGCACTCACAATACAGGAGAAATTCCTGGCGTGTCTTCTTGCTTTTTTTTTAACGTTGTCCAGTATCAAAAAAGAGTGAACGGGCATCTTCTGAGATTCGTGCCATCGTACACTTAATCCATCGCGGTCATGAGCTGGGGGCCTAAAACGGCCGCTTTGGCAGAATCATGATATGATAATATTATGAATCACACAAACTGCCACAAACTGACAATTCATAATATTATCTGCGTTCAATTCATATTACGCAATTCATCTATTTGACAGTTTTGTAAAATAATGAAATAACTTTTAAACTTTAGAAATAAAAAATAAATATCTCATTTGATTAATAAAAACTGTAAAGAAAAATTATCCGGTAAAATTGCGGTCTTAATTTTTTCATGCGGCAATATTTACACCAAATATGATTCTGATATGAATATGATTAAGCTAAAATATTTGTGTCATCAAATGCTGGGAATTCACCGCTGGGAATTCAGAAAATGAATTGCTTTTAGAGGAATTGCTAATGTGGCCGTTTTAGACCCGCAGGCAAATTTCGCGCTCTCACGCCCCTGACCGCCGCAGGAGAAGCCCTGGGTGTCGGGAATCACAGGCCGATTTCCGGCCACTGTAGGCGCGGGCTGGCGGACGGTGAGCAATGGGTAGCTCGCCGTCCGATAAGGACCAGGCCCGGGTCGACGGCGCTTTGTGTTCCACGCGCGCCTCAAAGAGATGTCAGCAGAATTGAAGGGGTCCGTTAGAGCCGATGCCTGCCGAAGGTGCGAAGAAAACCGAAAGGGAGATCGTGGCCCCCGGCAACAGGGCAACCGAAGCAACACGGGTGGGTTTTAGTCAGTAAGAGTCTGACACGCCCTCCCGCTCCGCCCAGAGCGTGAGAAGTTATTTGATAATTTCCCAACCAAAAAAAAAGGCCCATTTCACAATAATGTAATAAATAAATCTTTTTTCCCGCAAGAAATATGACAACGATTTAAAGATTGTTAGCACCAACAACACGGCCATCACCAATAAGTTTGCCAAACATGGTGTTTAGAGCATTATCTATATCCATAACAGCTATTGATACAGATCACGATCATTAATTGTAGATATCAGCCAATTAGGATGCCCAAAACAATAGTAATGAGCATTTGTATGCCTAACAATGTATTCATTAATTTCCGTCAAAAAACCTTTGTAATGATGTTGTGATGTCCAACAACAGTAAAGAATACATAATTATGACACTCGACTCGTTGCTTTCCATTGAATTAATTGAGTTCTCCAAAAATGTTGTACTTGAAGGAATTCCCAATTCACTTTGACGATGACTATGACACGGCTGCGGTTAGTGACACAACACTAAACAGATTCAATGACACCTCTAAATTATGGAGAATGAATTCAAAACCACTGGCTAGTGTATGTCAGGAAAATATTAAAGTGCATGGTTCGTCATTTTCCAAGTATGTAGGAATGATTGCGAAATTAGGTATAATCTGTATATACTAAAAAAAACTTGTTACAAAAAATAAAACAAACGGCTTCCAAAAAAAAAAACACTACGAAGTGAAAAATAATTTTAATTTCGGAAGTCGTTGTCTTTGGTTTAGAATTTTCGTTTTTTGCCACCGACTTCCGAAATTAAAGTTATTTTAACCAACCTAACCCAACACAAAGTCGAATTCAGCTTAAATATGTGTCACCATAGAGGAATTGCTGGGAATTCAGAAAATGAATTGCTTTTAGAGGAATTGCTTAATGTGACCGTTTTATGATAAGGGGGAAACATACGTATTATTGAAGCTAATTCAAAAACTATCCAATCAAAGTTAATAAAATGTAATATGGGACCAATTTGAAAGCATAAACTTTCAAACAAAAAAAGAATTTCAAAATCGGTCCACAATTGACGGAGAAATCGGCGGATATAAATAAAAAAAAACATACGCTACAAACTTATAACCTCCTCCTTTTTGGAAGTCGGTTAAAAATAAAACTGAAGAGTTTGTATATTTTTTGTTTGTTTGTTTGAACGCGCTAATCTCTGGAACTACCGGATTTGAAAAATTATTTTTGGATTTGATAGTCTAGGTCTTGAAGAAGATTAAAGGCTATTATTATAATATTACGCTAGGTAAGGAGCAGAGCAAAAAGAAGAAAAGTCAGAAAGAAGGTGAAGCGAAAACGAAATAAAAGCGCGGGCGGGGAATAACTTCACGCGGACGAAGTCGCAGGCAGAAGCTAGTTTATGGTATAATATAATCACAATCCATTGCTTCAAAAGTTGGAAAAAAAAAATCTGCTCAAAAACGTAAATAACGCAATTAATTTTTTTGAATTGTCAAAATGTAACAAATTAGGCATAATTGCTTACGAAAATAAGTTACGCAATTAGGGTATTGAACTAATCCTTCGCCAATATCATTCGACCATTCTATGAAATAATAAAAATAAAAAGTTTGATGTAAATTCCACGAGCACCTATTGTGTTTACACACTGTATTAAAAAAAACTGTATCAAATCCCCCGCAATTTATTATTCCCTGAAAAAATATCAGTAATTTCGGCAAAACACTTATTGATTATATTCCTGTCTATATAGAGGTATTTTTTTTTATTTACATTAGCCAAATGATGTCGTTTCATCTCGTGGCTAAGTAATAACAGCCGCACGGGTCGATCCAGTAAGTTAAGCTGCGCTTGGCGGGGTTAGTCCGTGGATGTATGACCATCTTTACTCCTCCGTGCTTCGGAAAACACATTAAGTCGTTGGTTGTGGCTGTCATTCGTGGATTTTTGACAGTCGTCAGAAGCCCGAAAGTCTGACAACCAGTCTTAAAGGGATATCGTTCTTATTACCCAGTTCCTGGGTTGTGGAGGTCAGATAGGCAGTCACTGCATGTAAAATACTGATATTACCAGTATTTATTTATTAAAAAGAAAAGGCTAGGCAGATTTAAATTATGTCTTTTCATAAACGACAGTTCGTTGTTGGGCAATTAGTAAAATATTGTAATGTTTGTCAATGTCATTCTCGAATTTTCCTAAAGCTAATCAGTCGGTTGACTCGAGTGAATGCTCATTTTTGTTTTATTGGTCTCATTGCCCACAGTACGACACCGACAAATTCCTATATAGGAAGGAATGTACGTTCATCTGCTCTTTTCATTTCATTTTTCAATCATTTTGTAGGCGCGTAAAAGATGTCGCAGTGCCGAAATGATTTACCTACTTTAGCGTTTTTTTTTTTCTGTCCTTTATTACTTTTTATTTACACTTATATTTAAAAAAAAAAGGTTTTTATTTTTCCAGTTTGTCGGTGTGATTGATATGTATACCCATGCCAAATTACTGCTTTCTAGTACTAAGAGTTTCTGAGCTAAGCCGCGGACAGACAGACGGACGGACATGGCGAACATATAGGGTTCCTTGTTGGCTAAAAGGAACCCTAGAAATTAACAAAAAGTGAAGAGTCTGATATCCGCAAATAAACGTATTTTCTTTCTTTCATTTTATATCAGCTTATAAAACTTTTTTATAACACAAAACAACCGACTTCCTAAACAAACACTACAAAGTGAAAATATCTTTATTTCGAAAGTCGGTGTCTTTTGTTGTGAATTTTCATTTTTTGCCACCGACGTCCGAAATAAGGTTATTTTTCACTTAGTACTGTTTTTTTTTAAGTACTTAGGTTGTTCTTTTTCGTATTTTTCACTTTTTAGTTGTGGTGCTTACATACAAATTCGAATACAATCCTGCTATGTAAATAACAGTGACAGGAAGTCATTATAACATCATCCATATGGACTAAGAGGGAAAAATACGTATTATTGAAGCTAACTCAAAAAGTACCCAAGCAACGTAAATAAAATTTATATAGGACCACTTCGAGAACATACTCTTTCAAACAATATTTTTTGCAAATCAGTCTATTTATGACGGAGCCCAAAAAAAATTTTTTTTTAAACATCCGAATTGAGAACCTCCTCCTTTTTTAGAAGTTGGTTGAAAAGACTAGTTAGTGTAAAGACACTTTTAAACGTCTGTGACGCATGCATGTAAATTATTCCAAATTACAATGTTATGTACCAACTAATGTGTTTAGAGTCTAGACATCAGGTACCATGCAAATCTGGGGATAAACTCTAAACATAAAATACGGATACATCAGTCATTTATATTACTGTATTAGCATTCAAAATAAACCCAGGAGAGAATGGTTTATTACGGGTGCAACGAGCTTGTGTACGTCGTGTAATTTATGGGGAGCAGCCGTTACACGAAGTATTTAATGATATCATAATGTCTACTACAATATCGTTATTAGTATGATCGTAACAAATTACAAGACATGACATGAGTCACACAAAAAATATTAAATACAGCCAGCTGTTGCTGAAACGAACTTTAAGAGCGTTTTCGCACTACATACGATCCGAATCCGAATTAGGAATGTTCTAAATTCGGACGGATAGAGTTCGGATCTAGTGCGCAACAGCTCATACAAATAGTACTATGGCTACTTTGGACCGACATTTCTCGGATTCGGATCGGACGTAATGCGAAACCGCTCTAACTGTTATTAAATACTAATCTTCCATTAACGTGTTTTAATTTGTTACAGAAAGCAACATTAAACTCGATTTCAATGGTTCTTTGATGAAATTAATGAATTCATCAATGAAATCAGCGTTAATGATCCATTACGTAATGGGGCATTAATGTACCTGTCTTTGTGCAACTGGGTGTTAGATACCATACCTAGTTGGGCTAGTTCCTATAAGCTCCAAATCTATTTATGTATTTGAAGGTCCCAACGGGCTCCAAAAAAATATGTCATCAGCAAAATGAATGGACAGACTTTGACCTTCCCCAAGAATTTAGCTAGGAAATTCCTTACAAAAAAAAAACAAACAAATTTTACCTCTAAAATATGTATGCCAAATTTACGACCCGGTGGGTCCCGCTTAATGGCAGACGTCATCGCGGCAGGCACGGACGGAGATGGCGGGATGAGCTGGACTTCTTTTAGAAAGATTGGTCCTTAGCAGCTCTGGATAGAGAGAGGTGGAAAGAGAGTAGGCAGGCCTTTGCCCAGCAGTAGGACAATAACGGCTTTAAAATATATACATAATCAGCCTATAATGTTCCCACTGCTGGGCCACAGGCCTCCTCTCGGTGAGAGGGAGTGGGCCGTAATCCACTACGCGGGCTCAGTGCGGGTTGGTAGATGTCACATGTCTTCGAATTTTTGGTTCTAAGACATGCCGGTTTCCTCACGATGTTTTCCTTCACCGTTTTGAAAGCAGTGGTGAAGAAATAATTTACACAAAGTAAATCACCTGGCTGGGTTCGAACCTACGACCTACAACTCATAAGTCGTAGCCGTTACCACTGAGCCACCATTGCTTTCAAATATATATATTAGTATATGTATAGATAAATCCAGGTTTTCTCACGATATTTTCTTTAATTGAAGTCGGTAATGTCCAAGATAACTTAGAAGTACCTAAATACCTGCTTAGGAATTTTAAAAGTCACAGTTGTTCACACTTGCCCGAATGTGGACTCATAACCTGATGCATGAAAAATTAGGTTTTTTTACATGCCTAGTTTCAACTTTACCTCGGCAGAATTCACATTCTTCTTTTTAGCGTACCGTTGGCAAAAATAACACATCTATACAATCTTTATACATATATAAATAAAATTGAAGTGTCTGTTTGTAATTTCAAAATAACAGCTCTTTACTAAAAACATATGAAAGTATACATATACTGTACTTACAACAAAACACAACTATAAAAAAAAGTATCTGTCTGTCTGATTGTTCCGGCTAATCTCCGAAACAGCTGGACCGACTTTGACAGAACTTTCACTGGCAGCAGACAGACAAAATGTACATTCTTTAAATTTGTTTGCCTCAAAATTCAGCAACGCTAAAATATTAATCCGAATCTGATACGAGACACACCACAAACATAACTGGCGAAATGTAGGTGTGCTGGTACACCTCTGCCTAACCCTTCGCGGATTACAGCCGTGATGTTGTGTTGATATGAAACTTACAGGAACTCTTTCCTCAAACCCTTCTTCCGTGAAAATGTTGCTACCTTGCAAAGTTAAATTTAACTTACCAAAGGACGTCTCTTTCATTAATTAATATGCTTTGAGTCTGCCAAAATCTTTTAATTAGTCCGCCTAATGTCGCTGTCGTTTTAAATATATTTAACTTACCTTTATCTGGAACTAATTGGGACTGGATATAAAGACATCTTTTTATAAGAAAATCAACATATTTTAATGGGTATTTTTTAAGAGGCTGAGAAATTTAAATTTAAATAAATCATAGATTTTTTTATACAGGGTGGTAGGAACATTCACGCGAAAACTGTTACCATGGATTCAGTAAAAGATTGTCAATGCCCCTGCGTTGAAAAATTTTCGTCGATTATTAAAAAATAAACATTGTTCCATATATTTTGACCGTGTAGGTATTGCACTTTTCTATGAAACAGCAGCTTTAAAAAAAAAAAATGTCAACGCAGAGGGTTTCAGAATTATGTACTGAATCCATGGTAACAGTTTTCGCGTCGATGTCCCTGCCACCCTGTATTAAACTTTACAGTTGCCGTACCTACGTGTTGCGAAACACTAACACAAAGTTTGTTTGTAGTGGAAGGAAGCTAACGTAAACCATAACAGAAAACTACGTATAATTTCTGAGCAGGTAGTTATGAAATACGTGCCATAAAGGTTGGTATAATGTTACTCATAATTTTGTCTCCTTGTATATATTTATAAGTCCCCAGAGATTCGTGTAATTCTGTCTCATGAATGATTGCCTATAATCCCTTCACGTTTTAAATTTTTCCGTACATAGCACTTGCATCTATTTTAACACTTTCACTGCCCCAAGATAATTGATAATCCTATCACCTTAGTCCCATAATAATATTGCATTGTGATGTTCTTGGTCATTTGTTCATTCTAAATTATGAATTCGTCTATCACCCTCAGATAACCATTACATATCATTTTCAAAAATGCATTAAGTACATGCAATGCAAAGACGTATGAGCTTCATTGCCAGCTAATAGTGTTTAAAAACGTTAAAGCAACAATAGAACTGGTTCTATTATTTAATTTTGGTTAATTTCGCTGGAATATTGGATAAAAGATAACTACTAGCGCATTACATGTCATGCACGGCCATATAGGGCTACGTCTTCTGTGCATTACATGTAATGCATGGACAGAGAAAGTGTTAAAACTACAAGATTTTAGACTTTTATACTTAACTAGCTGCGCCCCGCAGTTTCGCCCGCATAACTCCGTCCGAATATCGGGATAAAAAGTATCCTACGTACTAACCTAGGTCATGGTCTATCCATGCACCAAATTTCATCCAGATCCGTTCAGCCGTTTTATCGTGACAGTGTAACAAAGAATGAAACAAACATACAAAAATCTAATCATATTTTTCGTCTTTATAATATTACTTTAGATTTAGATTAGTCCAGGTTTCCTCATAATGTTTTCCTTTACCAATTTCGGTAATGTCTAAAATAAATTCAGAAAGTACATATGAATTGAAAAGTCACATTGTTACTTGCCCAGATTTCAACCCAAAACCTCGTACATGAGAGGTGAGGCCTTAAAAACCACTGGACCATCACGACCATACTGTTCTATCACGACCAGAAGTACTCCATACGAAGCGACCATAAGAAGTCATCTTATAAGTTTTGAGTGTGGGATGCCATAGTCTAAAACTTTTGGATCACTTTAAGAAAATAAAATAAAAATGATTAATAATGATTTTATAATGGATTCCCGCAAGTTCACGCCGGAATCAATTAACTATCTTACTTTAAGAAGTTCTTTTAGCTTGACTACTCTAGACATGTTCTAGGAATCCTCTCAGCCTTCCTGTTTCACAGTTCAACACATGCACTTCATGTACAGTCTTGTTTTAAGTATGTCAAATACCTGCTCACTATTTATAGCATGCACCAATTCCTTCAAACGCGTACCAACGGCAATAAAATGCAATACATGCAAATATTCTTTTTTTTTTTGGTTGGGAAATCATCAAATAACTTCTCCCGCTCTGGGCGGAGCGGGAGGGCGTGTCAGACTCTTACTGACTAAAACCCACCCGTGTTCCTTCGGTTGCCCTGTTGCCGGGGGCCACGATCTCCCTTTCGATTTTCTTCGCACCCCCAGACATGCAAATATTCTATGTGATGCATGTGAGCTACCGATAGCATGTTATTAGTTTGAAAACTAGAAATAGATATTAATTACGTCATGTGTACCTTGCAAGGCTCGGATACCGGTTAAATTATCACACCTTTATTATGTACTTGACGCAAAAACCTTTACATTCGGTTTTGCTCGTAGAAACCGTTTTTTTTAACTGGTTTTGTAGGAGTCTTATCATAAAGGTTTTTTTCGGATTAAACGGTTTAGAGCATTATTAATCGGTTTTTTGTTTAGCTTTTATTCAGCGCGGCATCCTCACAAATAGTTATAAGTTGCAACGCGTTTACCGACATGCCGCTCAACGTATAAAGCGGTTAATTTAGGTTAAAATAAAGTTCTTAAAACGTTCATGTTCTTAAGAAAAATTCGGAGTAAAACCCAAATAAACCGGTATTCACCGGTATTTTTTAAACCGGTTCCGAGCCTTGGTACCTTGTACCCACATGTACAGGGCACGGTCTATTAAACCTTGAGGAGTTTTAAACTTCACTCAGAAAGAAATTTGGTCCTATTTCCAAAATCAGTCAATCTGTCTTTTCCCATGTTGAGGTTGGCTTCCAGTCTAACCGGATGCCAGAATAATAGTATCTGAAATCAGAAAACCAGAAAAAAATTAATAATAAATCAGTATCTGAATGCCAGTATTTTACATGGAGTGACTGCCTATCTGACCTCCAAAACCCTTATCGGTAACACAACAGCGCTTGGTAAGACTGGTTGTCAGACTTTTGTGTATACTTTCTGACTAACTTTTGGCTGTCATTCGTAGATCTTTGACAGCCGTTTAATGCGGTTAGACTGTCAAAGATCTACGAATGACAGGCGAGACGTGCTTTCCAAGGCACAGAGTGGTCTCGATATGTAATATATGTATTCTCATTACAATCAAATAAAGATCTCACCTAATTTATCTACTTATGCATCTAAGAAACGGGAAAAGGTATGACTGACTTCTAACGGCTAAAATCCATCAGTGATTGTCACGTTCAGTATCGAAGAGCAGATACTTTACTGCTCCAAGGTCCTAATGTGGATCTCACCAGTTTCCCTCTTATACTGTGCCTATGAGATCCTTACAGTGAAACTGGCCTCCAAATACTTCAAGAAAAACCCTCTGTCTCGCCAAACCATACTTCCACGATTGCGGCCACCAAAATAAAGGCATAATGTTATTCATAGCTCCGAATTTTATAAAAATATTCACCTCACTTAAAATATATTTTTCACGATAAAGACCGATTTATTTAATGAACTAGTAACAAACTCAACTTATTAACAAACTCGCTAATTTATTATTAAATAACATACAAATAGGTAGGTATGGATCCACAAAGTTAAAGCTATCTAATGGAACACACACGTGTGCTTCACGTGTTTCCTAACGTGCTCGCTCAGCGTGCAACTGCTTTAATTACATAGTTTTAAGTAACATTAAAATCGTGTTTTACTCAAAGCTCAGAAACGTTATCTAAAAATAGGTAACGTTTCTGACAGTTCTTTGTACAACATTTTGTTCGGAACGGAAACGAAATGAGAACGTTTTCAAAAACCGGCTTATTCCGCAGGACGAAATTCGTAATATTATTGAATGCTGAATGAAATTCGTAATATTCGAAGTTTCCTATCGATCAACCCAAACATGGAAATAAACGGTTCAAAATGTAGTAATCGAGAACGATTTAAATTTTGTTGTTTTTCAAAAACGTTTTTATAACGTTCCATTCGAACGTAACTGAAACAAATCGTTTCTTAAATTTGTAAGACGAAACCGTTTTGAAAAATATACCGTTATCCGAGCCCTAGTTTTATCATGTTAAAGAATCGTTCCAAGACCTTGTAGCTATTACTTTTTATCAAAAATATCCAATTTACCTACAGTTTTGACTTGGCTACGATTTTATTATACAGGGTCAAATTAAATTAGCTAGCGAAACTCCGCAGACGTGATGGGTATCGGTATCTAAACACGACAAAAATAAAGATATTTGATTTTTTAAAATTGGGGTCAACGACCGCTGGTACTTTACTTGAAGTATGAGTTCAGAAATTAATTTTTATTGTTTTTTTTTTTGTTTTTTCGTGTTTGGATATCGATACGATACCCATCACGTCAGTGGAGTTTCGCTAGGTAATTTAATTTGACCCTTTAGTATACCTTAAGGTCCTTAATTTACGTTTTTTAATTCATCCCCTTACGAAACAGTATTAAGAAACAAAATCTTTAATATATCTACACAAGTCACTCTCAGCCGCTTATAAGTGGTCAGCGATAGCCATCGACTGCTGCCAATGATGTCAAGTGGACAGGACGTTAGCGTCACGTTAGCGCAGCGTATACTTTTGCTGAACTCCTACGCTAGACACAAAAAAAGGGTATTTTAGAGTTTGTTAACAATTTCGATCGTAATAACGATGTGGGAAGTCTGTGTGCAAACATTGAGCTATTAAATACTCACTACGTCGATTAAAGTATGCAAATCCTATAATTATTCGAATTTCAACCAATAGAAGTAGGGCTAATGGATTTAGTTTCAAACAATGAACTAATATGGAGCAGTTTTATCTAGAAACCTGCATTTTACCTACAATTTCTCAGCAGTAACAAAGCTAACAGCTTCATTATAAAAATAACTCTCAACAATACTTGTTTCAAAGCTCGTTTATTTGATTTATTAGAAAATACTGTGTTGAAGGACATTGTGTAAGTATAAATCGATCATAAATTGATTCAGCAATCCTGCTCTGAAGTTATAGAAAATACCACATTTTTAATGCGCTAGTACGATATCTACAATCCACAATTTTTGATAAATATACCAATGTTTTATTTAATATTTATTTTAGTTTTAATATTTATTTAATATTTATTTTAGTTATACTGAAAAATTCCCTGCATCGAGACTTCAAAAATGTCATTAAAATACAACATACTGTAGCACTGCAACCATTTGAAGATTTTCAATTAAAATTCTTCTAAAAATATTCCAAGCTTCTATTCTAAAATTACCTGTGACATACAGACAGACGGATTTAGACGGCCAGTAATATATTACTGTAAACATGTCTAACGTAACTCCATCGGTATGGGTCCCATAATTTATGGCTGCACTGCATAGCTTTTGTCCGTTGCTTCTTCCGTTTTGTAACAAACGATCATATTTTTAGAGGGAAAATCATCAAGGAAGAGGTGCTTCTGGTCAGACCATGCCCCACTTGCTGGAGTGTCCTCAGTGCCCGTTTTCCTATACCTCCGATGACCTAAAGAATGCCACTGATGCCGCAATTAACGTGGCCACCAGTTGTCTGGCATTTTTGCTGAACAAAAAAAAAAGGAAACGCCTGCGCCGCCGCGAGGCACACTGTCCTGTTAAATGATTATTTTAAACTTTTTTTTTGGTTCCTTTTTTTTTACTTGTGTTGTAATTATGTAGTGTTGTGCTAAATAAATGTATTTTCTTTCTTTTTTCACCTACTGAGCTTAAGGCGACGATAACCAACTTTTAATGATTTTATACTGAAGATCACGTCTAAACGAGTAGGGTTTATGATTTGGAAAAAAAATATGTTGAATAAGAGCATTTTCTTAATAACTTAATATATAAATATTTTAGATTAGGTATGTTTATATTACATAGTGAAATTCATTTGTAAAGTTATGTGTAACGTGAATAAAAAAAAAAACTGTGAATCACGCCACATCTATCAAGCATATTTTTCTAAAAACTTCACCATTTTAAAGATAATTTAATTATTGATATTTTAGTATACTTGTTTTATTAGAATACCTTTTTTATGTATAATAAATTAATAATGCATCTAATTTGGGACAGCGCTTCTTGATGGGCGATTCCTATTACTGGCTGGACATAGGTACGACGCGTTGCATGAACTCAGTAAAGAACACGCAAGCTAACAACTCTAGGTCACTGGCATATATCTGCGTCTTACACAATATAAAACACTGCAGAAGAGTAAGTAACATTGAAACTAAAAGAGTAAGAAGAAGAAGATCAAGGAAACATCGTTGAAATTGAATTACTGATTAGAAAACTTGCCCGCGTTCGCACGAACGTAAAAATATCGCGCACTGGATTTTTAAATCTCGGTGTTAAGCCAAGTGTTGAGAATTCAACAGAGTGCATCCCAGCGCGTTGAAAAAACACACTGTTGGATATTCAACTCTCGGTGCTAAGCAGAGCGTTGAAAATCCAGTGTACGAAGAAAACCTGCGAACATGGGCTTATGGTCTCCAACTAAATCGTAGGTAACTAATATTATAAATACGAAACAGAGTTTGTTTGATTATTTATTTGTTTGTTAGGACATGGGATACTTCTTATCCCTTATTTATTTGCTCTCATGCACATCACACATTTTACAATATTTTACTGTCGGTTTTAGTACATGAACCCTATTCTCAAGGGATCGAGACTTATGCGGGTGAATCCGCGCGGCGCAGCTAGTAACCTATACTTATATCATTATTTAGCATCTAATCATGCAATCATGAAATGTCATCTTACCAGGGTAATTGCAGTCGTAAAATGTGGATGATAATGACTCTAGATTATGGTATGATTGCCTGATATTCCCACGCTTGTTAGCATAATAATCCAATTGTTCTATATCTACCTATTGTAAAATACAAGTGCGAAATGTCTCTAGCCGTCTGTCTGTTACGTTTTCACGGCTGCACCGCTGAACCAATTTTTATGGACGTATACGTAGCTTGAATCCATACAAAGGACACAGGCATAGCATTAAAAACTTTCAAAATCTACACATAAAATTTCCTTTTAATTTCTTCAGTTATTGCCGCAATTTATAATCCGCATTCAAATTAGCTTTATTATGGCAAGTGGCAACGTGAAAATCTGTGTTTATTTTTCTAGTCAATCAATAGAGGTGGGGTACTATCAGGATAAAAAGTAACAGCTATAGGTAACAGCTATGTACCTACCAAGTTTCATCGTAATCGGTTCATTCGTTTTTGCGTGAAAAAGTAACACACGTCACAATTACAGTACGATTTGATTAATGGAGACACAGTAATAAAATCTTTCACAACTAATATTTCATATAATTTATAACCTATTTACGTATCAATCTATTGTATTTATAATTCATTATGATATTTAATAATCCTATTACATGGGACTTAAACATAACTGGCGAAAAGTGGCTGTACTATAGGTTCACCTCTGCCTAACCCGTCGGGGATTACAGGCGTGATGTTATGATGTTATATATAAAAAAAACTTTGTTCCTCTCAAACAGAGCACCTGCAATCTAATCGCTTCTCTACCCTTGGTTGACTGGAACGCCTTAGGCATGAAGTCCACCTTTGTACCTTTTTTGAGTGCGAAAAGCTTAAATAAATAAATAACCAGTTGACTTTCTATGATGTGATTCTGAGGACATTTTACACGTAGATCCACAAATTTTGCCATACTTATTCGTAACGATGATGGCACGACAATTTAAAAAAAAATGGCCCAATATTTCGCTTCCACGGCGTCGGCGGTGGTAGCGCAGAGGTCACTTTGGTTGCATTTTTTGCACCATTGAGTTCAAAATTAAAGTGTTATTCTAACTACGTACTGACATCTATAATATAGCAACCACACTTCATAACAAAAATAAACTACTAAATCTAACTAATCACGTTGTTACGACATTGCACCTGTATGTAAATTAAATTATGCAAACACGTTTCAAACAGTTTGAAGCCGGAGCTACCCACTAGATTTCGTATAAACTTGACTGCAACAGAATAATTACAAATAATATGCAAAAGTTAGTAAACATGAGCCACTAAGAGTCAAGTAATATACTTTGAGGAGACCCTAGTCTAACTTTCTTAGATAACCGATTTCTATTAATCATAATTATGACAACGGTCATTATTGTCAAGAGACCAATTGACAATAATGACGAATGACAATGAGACCAGTTCTTCAGTAGCCATTTACCGATTAGTTTATAGATGTAGGTAATTATTTCTATAACGAAATTTATGATGACAGTAATGTCCAAGATAAACTCAGAAACTACATATGAATTGAAAAAGTCACATGGGTACTTGCCCGAATTTGAGCCCATCGTGAGAGACGCGGCCTCAACCACTGGGCAAAATGACAAATGCAAAAATAAGGAAGACCTACTTTGTGCCCATTGTTTCCTCACTTCCTTTGAGCTAAAAGAGTGCAAGAGACATTAGAATTTATGCCTCTTACGACCTTTTATTACAAAAGTATTAAAATGCAATAAGATGCATGTATGCATGACACACAATATTCTTTACAGCTATATAAAGATTATTTGGCTGAAGCCCTGCATTCTATGTAAATGGGGAACTCTGGTGGTACTTAGATATTATTTTAATGCTTGCTGCTTACGCAGCGGTGTAGAGCATTAATGAATACTGGGTTAGTTGTGTAGTACGTCAATGTTCGAGAATGTTTACTAAATCGTAATATGGTTTTATATATAGCTTCCAATTGAAATAGGAATAGTTAAGTTTGATCCCTTCTTGCTTGCTTGATTATTTGAACGTGAGGAGTATTACGTGTGGGCACGCCACAATTGCGGCGATAAGTCTTCTCTTTGAGGAGTGGCTAGAGAGGCACTACGGCGTCGTCACCTTCCGCCTAACGCAGGTCCTCACTGGACACGGTTGCTTCGGGAGGTTCCTGTTCCGGATAAGGCTGGAGGAAACACCCGGATGTCACCACTGTGTAGATCACCAGGAGGACACGGTGGAGCATACGGTGGAGATCTGCCCGGCTTGGGCGGAGCATCAACGAGTCCTCATGGAGGCGATCGGCGGCGATGATCTCTAGCGTCCGACCCTGGTTCAAGCCATGGTATGGAGCAAAAGCGCATGGGAGAGCAAAAACGCGTGAGGAAGATGCAAACTTCGCGCCCTCACACCCCTAACCGCCGCAGAAGACGCCCTTGGCGTCGGGAGTCGCAGGCCAATTCCCGGCCACCGTAGGCGCGGGCTTACAGACGGTGAGCAATAGGTAGCTCGCCGTCCGATAAGGACCAGGCCCGGGTCGACGGCGCCTTTTGTTCCACGCGCGCCTTAAAGAGATGTCAGCAGAACTGACGGGGTCCACTAAGGCCGATGCCTGCCGGGTGTGCGAGAAAGTCTGAAAGGGATATCGTGGCCCCCGGCAACATGACAACTGAAGGAACATAGGTGGGTTTTAGTTAGTAAGAGTCTGACACGCCCTACCGCTCCGCCCAGAGCGGGAGATGTTATTTGATAATTTCCCACCCAAAAAAAGGAATGTTACGTGTTACACACATTTTTTCGATTCTGCATGATTCGTCAAATTCGGCACAATCGGGCGGAGAAATAATATACAGTATGTTAACTAACGAAAGGCGTGCCCACTAACCCGCAATTTTATAGCGTTTCTGGTTTTGTCCATGGTTATTTTTTTATAATAAAATATTCATAAAAAAATATACAATTGATACGTAAAAGAAACACTGTACACGCGCACTTGTCTTTCAACGTAGAAAGACAAGTGTGACAAGTGCGTGAGTGCGTATTATGACGTAGGTTCAAACGCCACTTGATTGATCGCACGAGTATGACCCTTTTGGTTAGAACGTGACTATAAGACCCCATTTTATGACGCAAGAAACTATTTTACGCAAACTAAATAAGAAATTACTTATTTCAGCCTTTTTTGTTATTTTTATTTTTAAGGTAAATAGTATTAAAGTAAACTAGGTATAAAATAATGAATGAGGTAATTCAATTTTGTCATTATTTCAAGACTTCTACTGTTCAATATTGTTAAGAATTTTATTGCCCTACAATTGCCATTAATGTAAGCTCATGCCGCCTGTGATACAGGTTTATTCTAGTACAGGCATCTATCATTATTTACCTTTGTAAATTATTTCTAAGATTTTATGTTAATATTTTACCAATTTTGAATACTGAATAAAGATTTATTATTATTATTTAAAAGGTCTTTAACATTTCTCGGGACCCTGGGGTTCCGGACCTTTGGAAGCCGTACGAGGGGCCGAAGCCAACTCGCAAAGGCCTGTTAGATGTTTTTATTATTATTTATTTTATACAGCGGATTGAAACTCAAAAGTAGCGCAACGAGGATATGATATGAGTTTTTATTATTATCCATTGGAAATCTACACCTAGGTACAATTAAAATTATCCTAAAAAAAACATTCAATGTGACACTCCAAAAGAAACTCCATTTAATAGCATAAATCTATGAATATTAATCACGCAAATTCCAGAGAAAATCAAACAAATACTCATTATATCAAAGAGGAAGTAACTTTCATATTCATTAGCCGTTTGCGGATAATCCATCAGTATCCGACACAATGGCAAATGAACGGTAACATGTTCCTTAAGTGAGATAAGACTTCTGCGAATTTCGGATAGAAATCTGTCAGCGAATTGAGAATTTGCTCCGACAGTCTCTCGGGCGTATCAAGCCCAGTACCCTAATTTCGTAACTTATTTTCGTAAACAATTAAGGCACTTTCAAACAGGCGCGACACGCGACGCGACACAAAGACACCGCTCGTCGCGCGACAAGCGGTGTCTTTATGTCGCGTCGCGTGTCGCGCCTGTTTGAAAGAGCCTTTATGCCTTATTTGTTTCATTTTGACAGTTCAATAACATTCACTACGTTTTTTACATTTTTGAGGTAATTTTATTTGCAACTTATGAAGCAAAGGATTAGCAATCTTTTTCAAATCGAAACAGATTGTGTGTATTACGCAATTAAGGTACTGGTACTCATGGGAAACAAAAGTGAAGAAACAGTTAGCATACATTATTTCCCTTAACATCCTTTTGTTTATCATGACTGACAAGGGTTCAATCTCTCTCTTGGATAAAAAGAAGGTGTTTTTTGGTATTTTGTCTAAACATACCCCGTTATAAGGCCATTATGTAGGTACACCCCTATCTAACGAGACATTTCAAGGCATCATGTGCTAAGACTAAGGATGATTAAAATTGCCCTTTCAACATTAATAACGCTCAAACTCTGTTCACAAAATCTACATACCTAAATAGGTACCTATAATTGAAAGTAATTAATAATAAACCCCCGAAAATGCGAGCATTTTCCCTTTTAGCCAGACAGACTAGATTTAATTCAATATTCGTAAAGGTGTCTGTCTTGTCTTGTAGAAAAAAGGGTCTTTCAAACAAGCGCGACACGCGACGCGACACAAAGACACCGCTCGACGCGCGACGAGCGGTGTCTTTGTGTCGCGTCGCGTGTCGCGCCTGTTTGAAAGAGCCTTAAATCTTAAAAGATGATAAGCTCTATACCTTTTTTTTGGGTGGGAAATTATCAAATAACTTCTCCCGCTCTGGGCGGAGCGGGAGGGCGTGTCAGACTCTAACTGACTAAAACCCACCCGTGTTCCTTCGGTTGCCCTGTTGCCGGGGGCCACGATCTCCCTTTCGGTTTTCTTCGCACCCCCAGCAGCTTCACACCCCCGGCAGTAAATAAATACTCCTAATATTAAGCTAAGCTCTATACCTATAGGATTCATCATAAATTGTTTAAACTAGAGAATTTTAAAGTACTACTTCATTAAGTACATCTCAGCTTATACAGGGTCAAATTAAATTAGAGCGAAATTCCGCAGACTCGATTGGGTCTAAATAGAGAATGCAATCTCGATCTCGCGAGATCTTGAGCTATTTTTCGAGCTTTAATCTACACTCGTTCTTGAAGTGTTGTTCGTAATCTCATTGAGTGTAACAATTTTTTTATTTAAATCTTTCACGTTTAAAAAAAAATAGGCGTAATCTCGATATTGTCGAGATTAATCGAGATCTCGCCAGTTTGTTTGTCGAGATGAGTGTGAGTTGAGGAAATCAGTTTTTTTTTTATCGTGTTTAGATATACCTACCAAACACGTCAGTGATTTTTACAAAAAAAAAAAAAAATTTACTCATATTTCAAGTGCCTAGTGTTACTTGCGGTTGATAACACCAAATAAAAAAATATCAAATTTATTTATTTTTTGTTAAATATCGATATCCGTCACGTCTGCTGAGTTTAGCTAGCTAATATAAATTGACCCCGTATTTAGTCAAGTGTATAAATGTGCTTCGATGAGCTACAATGCGATTGTAGAGATGCATCCCAAAGGATGTCGAACGAAGGATATCGTGTTCTCTGTCCAAGAACACCTGCACTTTGAAAGACCTTTACAAGGACAAAGCTAACGCTATTGACGTAGCCGAATGCCTGGGTAAAAAAAAGAAATTATATTTACTCCGTCAGTCAGATAATAAAAAAAGATTAGACACGTATTTTTTGCTATATCATATTAATAAAAAAATACTTAGATAAAACGCATTAAAGTTGGGGTCGCTACGTCACAAGTAAGTATAAAATTCACATACAAGTGACGTCATGGCCCATTTTAACTCAATGTATTGCCGTAATCTTTTGATTACTAAAATAAAATAAAATATGCGTCGAATATTTTTACCAAAAATTTTTTTGTCATCATCCCTATTATAATAGAAGCATATATTATGAAAAAAATTGTACAAATTGAATCATCAATACGACGAAGATGAAGAAGCTTATATTTATAGTTGGTAACGTTGTTTTATCATCCAAGAAAGACGCCCACAGCTGGACATGTGGCCTAAGCAACGCCAAAATCACCTGTGCTGCCCTGCCCGCATCCAAAACTCCCGCGAACTCGGCTCACCTTGTACCCTCAGCCTCAAAATAATGTAAGTAACCTAAACGGACGAAGTTTAATTTAATTGTCTACAATATTCGTTCCATAATATTGTGTTATTGTATAGCAATAGATTTAGTATATTCACAGAATAAAGTATATTCGTTTATTTTTGTATATTTATATTTATATAATATGTTACTTTATATTTCAATAAGTTTTTGTTCCTAAATTTTTCGTAATTGCACCTACCAGTGTTTGTCTCTGCGTCACCCAAAGGTTGACTGGTAGAAAATACCTACGGCATTAAGTCCGCCTCTGTACATTTCTGGGCTTGAAATCCTTACCAATATTACAAAGAGTTTGTTTATTTATTTGTTACGCCTTCACGCTAAAACAGCTGTATGGATTTAGATGAATTTTGGCAAACGGGTAGACCATGACTTGAGTTAAGACATAAGATATTTTTATCCCGATACTCCCACGGGACCGAGACTTATGCGGGTGAAACCGTGGGACACAGCTAGTAAATTTTGCTCTGGCCTATAGGGTCCGTAATTGTACCTTAGCTTTAAGCCATTGTAACACCTTTATACCTACATTATGGAATGCAAATAAATATATGAATATGAAAAAAAATAAACACACCACATTACACATTGGGTACTTAATTGTAGCTATTAAGTAATTGATACAATGTTATGGAACAAACATTGTAGATAATTAAGTGAATCTTAGTCCTTGTATAACTTTCTGAAGCTGCCGGTACTATATACCTGCGTACTTATCGGTACATGTTCGTCACTCCACAACTTAGAAAACTATATTAGTTTTAGACAGTTAATTGATTCAGGCGTGATCTTGCGGAAATCCATTATAAAATACAATAGAAGTGGATATATTTAAGACCCTTTAGAAATAGTTAAGCGGAACAGGTTACTAAATATATCCACTTCTATTGTATTTTATATTAATTTTGTTACTAGCACTTTGCCAGCGACATCGTCCGCCTTCGAATTCTCCATGCAGTGAGAATTTCAAAAAATCCGTATGCGTATTCCTGTCCAAGTACATCATAAAGAGAACCTCTGTGCAAACGGCCTTCTAATCCATCCATCCTTCGGCCGTCCATATTGATATTTTACTATGTTATACCATAATGTAATACAGTAAAAAATTGAGTATTGAGTATTAAGTCCAAGAATTTGGGCTGGGCTTTGCGAGACAGTCTGTGAGTGAGTGAGTCAGGACTTTTCTTTTAAAATGAGGACTAGCGACCATCCCTGCTCGCACGGTTTTTACCACTTGACAAAACATCGTTTTTTTTGTATATAGTTTATAATATTCTTGCATTATACACAAAAACCTTCCGGAATAAATTCTCTAACTAAAAGATGTTGAAAACCGCATCAAAATCCGTTGCGTAGTTTAGAAGAACAACGCGGTCACACACGGACACACACGAAAAGCGACTTTAAGGCGCTGAGCAGACGATGGAAAATTTTTCCGCGACTATAGAACGTTTGGAAATCCTGGCGTCTGTTTGTCCTACGTGTGCTTTATTGCATGAATTTCTATACGTTCTATCGTCGTGGACGAATTGGCCGCGGACAGATTGGCACCTAATTGATAATGTGTATAGATGTGTGATGAGTGCTACCCAGCTTAAATCTTGTCCTAAACGACCTGACACCTGCACTCAAGAGAAACTAAAATGATAATGCCGACGAAAGCGTTACCCGTCTGTCAATATACTGGGGCTGAGGTCCAACCGAAAATAAGGTGAATATTTAAATCAACCAATTTTTCTTTTACTAGGGACGAAAAATAGTAACAGTCCGGCGTGAAAACGACTTTTCGCTCGAATTATTGATAGTAAGTTCAATATTTCTGACCGTCAAAAACATGTAAGATTTCAATCGCTAATAATTACAATACTTTTGATGCTAGAGTAATGGTTGAGAACGCAAAAGATAGGTCATATTTATAACAATTTTGAGGCAGGATATAACTTGCCTATGACGTCACTTCGCGGGAGCAGACGCATGCGCGCGACCGTCTATTTTTCACTATATGTCGAAATTCCAATTCGTATAGTGCAAAAACATGTTCAGCTACAACGGTGATTCTTGAGTTGTTCCCAAGACTTGACAAAGGTCTACCAGGACCTAAGGAGATACAACAAAAATATTTCGTAAAACAGAGGTAAAAATGCATAAGAAGTTGACAATAGCAAAATAATTTCATATATAGACGGTCGTAAATCTGCTCAGAAAGTTTAAAAAACCCCATCGAAGACAGCTTGCATCATAAGGAATGCAATAAGCCTAAAAAAATCTAGTTCCGAACAAATACAATAGCAACGGCAATATCAGAAACCGTCAGAAAATCTGCTGCTAAGATGTCGTCTCATATCGGCCGTAAATCTGTTCAGAACTGAAAATATCACAATCGATGAAAACTTGCATCTTTAGGAATGCAATGTAATTCAATGTAAATAAATAACATCAAAATTTGTTATTATTTCACCACACGTTTTCACGAAACTCTGCGACGCGGGCTCAAACTGTGCCTTAATCTTTTAGAGTTCCGTAGTAAACATGGAACCCTTATAATTTCGCCATGTCCGTCTGTCTGTCTGTCCGCGGTCTAGCTCCGAGACTCTTAGTACTAGAAAGCTATAAAGGGTCTTTTAAACAGGCGCGACACGCGACGCGGCACAAAGACACCGCTCGTCGCGCGACGAGCGGCGTCTTTGTGTCGCGTCGCGTGTCGCGTCTGTTTGAAAGAGCCTTAATTTGGCGTGGGTATACATATTAATTACGCCGACAAAGTGGTAAAATATTTTTATTTTTTTAGTTTACTTCCCCTACACTTACGTGCAGTTTAGTGATGATGGTTTTTTTTTTCTATCCCATAGTGTGGGGTATCGTTATAAAGGTCCTTCAAAAACACGAGTATGTCAAAACCATTTTTGGATTCAGGGATCCATTTGCGAAATGTTAAGCTTTAAAGTGCTAATTTTTGTTAGAGTCAATTGTCCCCCTCCCCTGCCAGCTAAATGATTGGTTTGGGATGTGTGAAAAAACCACGGCAGTAGTTTATACAAGGTGCAGTTTTGAACCTGCAAAACATTTCAGGAGGTTGTTATGAGACTCGTAAATAATCATATAACAATACGATACCAAGTCAATAATCAATAATACTTTTTCTTTTCGATTTTTCAATTTTATTGTTTTTCAGAATAACTCTCTTAATAACCCTCTTCAAAAAAACAGAATCACCCATTGCGATGTATCGCGCGTCATGTCACTGTGTGCGTGAATGCGATGACCAGTGACGTCAGCCTGTACGAGTCTCCGCCCACATTTCTATGAAACGAACGCGGCACGTACGTTAAACTAAAATGAAGGTCGTTGCTATGGTTACGGGGAGTCCCCGCGATGCTCGTCATACCGCATTTCGATTAAGACTCGAAAATCTGTTACTGCGCATCGAAGGTTCAACCAACGTGCCGCGATCTGTACAAGTTGTTGTAGCTACAGCAACTTATAGCAAATAATTTTACCTTAGATGTAGTTCGAATTTGAAAATCACAATGTACCTACATTATTGTTTTAAATTTCGCTAAATAATAACTCATTTTTAAGCATCATTACAATGCCGTGGCCAATCTGCCGAGCCTGTTCCCAACTATGTTAGGGTCGGCTTTCAGTTTAACTGTATGCAGCTCACTACATGGAGTGCCAGTGAATCACGTAAGGCGACTGCGTATCAGACCTCAACAAACCAGTTACTTGATAACACGATACCCATTTGTTAGACTAATTGTCTGACTTTCTGGCTTTTGACTACCCGTACCAACGACCATACGGCAGGGCTGTAAGGTCGTTGACCCATACCGACCCGTGTGGTACCTAACGACCGTCCGAGAGCTACAAATCAATTCGAACCAAAGGCTTTAATTAAGTGCTTACCGAAACACGGGATTTCAATGATGTCCTAGATAAATTTAAAAAGTACTTACATCATTATGAATTAAAAAAATAACACAATGGTACTTGCTCAGTTGCGAACCCGCAACCTCATGCATGAGAGGAGAAAGCCTTAACCACTGGGCTATTACGATAAATAATAATAGTAGGAATTAGATACAACTGCGCCAAAAAAAGATCACGTTGGCGTCGTTAGTTACCTATCAGCTGGTGAATAAAATGATAGGCGGAGATAAATAAACCTTACAAAGCACGTAAGCAGTTCCTGTTGCACAATTGTGAAACTACGATCGCGAGCACGTGCGTGGGATTTAGGTAGGCACCTAATAATAAAAATAATAAGGCATGTAGGTACTCGGCGCAGTCGGCGCGCTCTGTAGGTAAATTCAGCCCCAAGGACGTTTTTTATTTGTAGATTTAAGATTTTCCTTCCTACTTTTTAACGGGCTGAGGACCGACAGAAATACATCAAGATAATTTGTGCTAGTTAAGTAGGTAGGTACCCATGTGTTAGGGATTTTAGGTGATTCATTTTGTCTGATAGGTATTTTTGGCGTAGTTAAAAATTTTAAATCAACTTATTTACACTAATCAAGTTGATTTAGCTAACATCGTATTTACAAATTATTGTCTATGTACAAATAAATAAATAAATTACCTACTTATGTTACCTGGAGATATTGTTCAAAGTTTCCACCGTCACACTCCAGGCACAGTCTAGCACAACGTTGCTGATTTTCCTTCAGCTTACGTAACACAAACACATTCGTTTTTATTGTGTCGAAAGCACTGATCGTCGAACTGCCGATGATTGCGCAGTCTCTGCGTAGCAGCCAGCATTACCCTGTGTGAGGGACGTTGCCGATTGGGGAATAACTCCGCGAACATTTTGATGGCTCGAGATACATTGTCTCCACTGATGGCATACAAGCGGACCATCTCCACCAACTCTACATTGGAGTATTGGTCCGTCATTTTTACAACTAGGTAGTAGGTAACTATCCCGACCGTTAATCGAAGGCGCACTTGAGGGGCGGAATTTGCAAGCGTATGCACATACCGGCGTCATCAAATACACTAATAAATTGGCCCGATTTATGCATTTGCGATGGCCGCGGGGGCGTGGCGGAGGAGAGGGAGCGGGCGGTGGTTGGTTCTTTGGATTTATGAAAGAAATGTCGGTTGCGTTTGTTTGTGTGTGTGAAAGCGCAGTTTAAGGACACGTACAGATTGGTCGCGTTTTAAAAAGGGGAGTTCACACTTACCGATTTCCGTAAATAAGAATAAAATGAAAAAAAAATACCTGCCCATTTTATTGTTGATTCGGGTCGAGAATCACTAACATAATTACCTCCTAAAATGTTTTGCAGATCCAAAACTGCACCTTGTATAACGAAATTAAAAGGAGAACTATCACAACCAAGTAGGCTCTACAAGTTAACGAGTAATAATCGACCAACTTATATTTGCAGTTGCAAAAACATGTTTTCCCATTAATTCCGTATGAGAGCATGTTCTTCAAGTACAAAGTGAAGTTTGTTTTTGGTATAAATTCGTCCCAATTACAGAACCCTTCATTGTGCGTGGTCCGACACGCACTTGGCCGGTTTTTTTTTTTCTAAATTTGATCTGGCTGTCCCTTTGTAGTGTTACTATCTGTTTATTTATGTGTCAGTTAATGTTTTAAACATTTCATACTCATTTCGTATGACGAAATGAGACTAAACTAAAAACATAAAGCTAAAAGATCTCATGCCGTTTTTCCCTTCTACACCTTTCATAATCAATCAAAACTTAGCACTACGATATTAATGTTTGTGTAAGTAAACTAAATTAAAATAAACACTAAGGGCGAGCGCGCACTACGACTTTTTATCATGGGATTATTTTGTCGCAGATTTTTTTAAGTGAAAACTTCTTTAGGCACGTTGGGCATTTTTCAGATGGGACTAAACCTTATTAATAAAACATAAAACTTGATTTCGCGACACCATGACGACACTTCATTTTTGTAAACGCGATTTTACTCTTTATTTATATAACGTTATGGATCAATGTTCTCTGCAAGTATTTTTACTTTAAAGGTTTTGTAAACGCGATTGTGCTCTTTATTTTTATTAATTTACGGATCAATGTTTTATGCAAGTAATTTTACTTTAAAGGTTTCGGAAGTATTTTTTTTTTGTAAACGCTATTGAGCTCTTTATTTAGATAAGGTTACGGACCAATGTTCTATAAAAGTATTTTTCTTCCACCAAGGCGATCTTGTTCAAGTTCTCACTTCTGTCGGCACTCCCGGAGTGCCAATTTTTTTTTTTGGGAATTTCGTCTCTCTAGTCAACCTAGGAGGTTGTCGGCTGCTTAACCGCGCGGACTTTCCTGTGGGTGCCTCAACAAATTAAAGCCACCAGCCAGGGCTTAAAACTTATAAACTAAGCTACTTCACGCTAAAGGCACCCCGAGGGGTACGGACTTTGACTTAGGACGTAGCTGGGAGAGGACAGCAAGGGACAGGCTGGATCTGATTAATTGTCGCAGAAATGAAACTTATTGGTTTATATGAGGTACGCACAAACACAAGAAAAATATCGCTGCGATTTACCATACGTTACCATATAAACCAATACGTTGCATTTCGTGCGCGCTCGGGCACGAAAACAGAGGCGAGGAGCGGTGGTAAAGCGCAGTGACGATAATGGTACAAAATGGTTCCGTCGCTACCCCGCTTGGCTACCGCTCCTTGCCGCTAGTTTCGTGCCCGCAGCCTTAAGTATTCAAATTAATCCCTCACCCGGAGGGATTAATTTTCACAAACTATTAGTAATTAAGTATATAGTCTACCGATTCCAACGCTTTTCACCTTGAGTCGGAATATCGTTTCTGGGAAAGTCGTAGTATATTTAATCGGCCTTCGATCTATTACAGTGACTGATTGACACCTAATACATCCCTCTGTGGGCCTAGCACGAACGCTAGGATAAAATGTAATTCAAAAGACAAGCTTGACAAATGCGCTTGTAAATGGTTTTATAGAAATAAATGCTTTGAGTATGAATTTGTAACGTAAATTCGAACGTTTTTAAAATTGAGAATAGTCGTTTCACACATAATGGTGCCGATTCCCTTGTTCACAAACTAAACTAAATTTAAGTTCAGTGCATCTTTTTCTTTCTATTTCATTAAGAAAAGGACAGAAGATAAATTTTAGGTTAGTCCTGTCAAATTAATCAGCGCTTGACGTAAATTGACGTAATTTTAGTAAGCAAGTTTTTAATCACGTCTAAACTTGTATGGAGTAGTGTCAGGCGCTGATTAATTTGACAGAACGAAACTAAAACATATCTTCTGTCCTCTTCTTCATGAAATACAAAAAAAAAGATGCACCGAACTTAAAAGTTTAGTTTGTGAACAAGGGAATCGATACCATTATTAACTTAATTTTAAGACTTTATATATGAGACTTTACATATTTATTGGTGATAGATACCGCTTACCAAAAAAAATTAAATCAAAATGCTATAGGATAGTTAAATTTTCGATTCGAAAATCGTTCGAATTTACATTACATTACCGTTTAAAGTCGAGCGTATGCTTGGGCTTCTTGTGTCGATAATTCCTGTTTAAAGTTTTAGAGCCGATGGTATCTCTACTGTATCGCAGATTAGATTCTTTAGATTGAAAATGACAATTGATCGCAATGGGTTTCCTTTTGACAGTTCACCGACCTTCATTGCGTTATTTACGTTGTTGAGCAGACGAATGTTTCGAACTTATGAAGCAATGGATTGTGAAAGTGTGTTACGCAATTAAGGTGCTGTTTACATTAGTGTATCGATTTACACGAGAGAATCATGAAGTTGCCCGTTCTTTTAATCTACTTAATAAACTTGATGATTTTGAAAGCGGTGTTCACCATAATTTGAAGTGTTTCTTGGGAAAGGTTGGCATTGTACACATTAGTTTTTAATATTGATTCAATGTTGGCTACCCTTTTTTTTGGGTAGGAAATTATCAAATAACTTCTCCCGCTCTCTCGTGTCAGACTCTTACTGACTAAAACCCACCCGTGTTCCTTCGGTTGCCCTGTTGCCGGGGGCCACGATCCCCCTTTCGGTTTTCTTTGCGCCCCCGGCAGAATGTTGGCTACCCAAGGATACTAATTTTTGATGTGTAACATCTTTCCTCCCGCAATCTGTGGGAGTTATTTCGTATAAAGGGACGGAAGTTTGTAACAGTAAGCAGGGGAAGCGCACTATTTGATTTGACCAATGAGCGCGCACGTTGCTAGAGTTGGCCGTCAGATAGTACCAACCCATTTTCCAAGAGTTTGGTACTGTTGAGAAGTCAGATGTTACACATCATATATGCGACTATAACTGTAAGGCGCGCCCGATTTTTTTTTTTTGTAAAGTAAAAGATTCCAACAAACTGAAAACCCCCTCCTTTTTTGAACTCGGTTAAAAATTGGATTAACATTTAAAGTTAGTTCGACAGCTAAAACCTCAGTTTGCAAAAGATCACTCCAACCCGTAAAGTATTTAAAGTTACATAATTCTTTGACTACGGCAACAATAAGTAGGTAACTTGTTACCGTTGTAAAACAGTTTGTGATAATAGTACCGGACGAAATGACCAATTACTCCACATTGTTATTTAAATTACTAAAACAAACACATAAACTATCTAATTAACTCATGGCGGTCGTTGGATATTTAAAATTATGCGCTGGCGCCGGCGCGGTGTGGAAATAGTTAAATAATTCAACGCACAGTGGCGCCACCGTCTATCTAAATATTGGCACCAAGCCTAAAAAACTATTATGTTCTGCCATTTGACGCCAAATGCGGTCAGATTGAATGTCGTTCTGCTAATAATAATGAATGGAAAATGGTGTCACTATAGTTACTACAAATGCTTGCTTTTTATCACGCCATTTCCTTAGCATTCTATTTAAGTTCGATAAATTGAAGTTCCCCCGAATTGTGAAGAAAACCCTCGGAAACCTAACCCCTGTGACGACGACTCAGAGCACCGAACTTAAGGGAGGTTAAAGTGATGTACAGTCGAAGAATAAAAAAGGTTAAAGTCGCAAATGTTTATTTCTGCATGGATAATAAAATAATCTTACAATTTCACCGAAGCCGTTTTACCAACAAACGAGGCTTTACCAAGAAGGTGCATTTGTTTAACCATTTTCGTTCAACGGGTGTATATTGGAATATCATTTGTACAAATATTAATAATATTTAAGCTCATCAGCTCATCCCCTATGTAGTTCAAAGTCGAGGTTATTATTTTATTGTTACTTTTAAATACAGTAGAAAGACCTTACAGAGAGAAAACCGAGACATATTGCTATCAAAATCCATTAAGTTGTCCACTGTGGAAGACTGAACACGTTGTAAAATAAAAAGACAGCAATATCAAACAGAAATGCGATACCGTAAGATCGTCAGATTCAATCTGGAGGGTAAGCTAAAGGCGCTAAAGGGTAAACAATTTTCTTTACATAGGAAAATTCGTAGAAAATATTCTTCTCCTTCGAACTAAATCATGAACCTCAATATTTATAAACATGTAGATTAGAGTTGCCTAACATGAAATCTGTCAGACTTAAAAGTAGATTAGAGTTGCCTAACATGAAATCCGTCGGTCTTAAAAGTAGATTAGAACTGCCTAACATGAAATCTGTCATACTTAAGCCGTCAAGTGTTCCCCTACTATGAAGCAGTTTGCATATAAGCGTGCAACGGTTTTTACGATGATATTTATTGTTGTTTCAAGTGTGTTTTTCTTATGAACCTGTGGGGTTCATACGACATTTCAGAAGAAGAAGAATGAAGTTGCCTAGCATGAAATCTGACAGACCTAAATCAATTTTTCAAATAGCCACCTTTTGTTTTTTTTTTTTGGGTGGGAAATTATCAAATAACTTCACCCGCTCTGGGTGGAGCGGGAGAGCGTGTCAGACTCTTACTGACTAAAAACCACCCGTGTTCTTTCGGTTGCCCTCTTGCCGGGGGCCACGATCTCCCTTTCGGTTTTCTTCGCACCCCCAGCAGGCATGCGCACTAGCGGACCCCGTCAATTCTGCTCAGACTTTCGGGCTTCTGACAACCCGTAACGACTGTCAAAAATCCACGAATGACAGCCGGGACCAACGGCAGCCACCTTAAAGGCACTTTTAAACGTAAGCTTTTATTAGAATATAATTTTGCTACTACATTAATACAACGGTGTGTTTAATTTCCATAAATAGAAAGTATCCTGAAGTTATTCAATTAACCAGTTATCCCGACAGGAAATGTTTCCTGCCAGTTGTAACAATGGCCACTGGCATTTTTATTTCTGTTGTTTTATTTTTAGATTCAGAATAATAGTATTTAGGCGCCGCGTAATAGGGAAACTGATATTTGTATGTAATTTATTTATGAGTGTTTTTATAATTTAGGTGATGTTAATTATATTTGGGTTAAGTCACAGAATAAATAATAGCACAAGTACAGAAGATTCACTCTGCGAAATCATTTTAATAAATAGCGACTCTTGCCACGACTCAATAAAGTGCAATTCAGGTCACACAGCGCTAATTCTCCTACTGTTATAGAAGTTGCCTCTCTATCGCGAAAATTTTATATATTTTGACTTCGTTACACCCACTGAATTGGCCCGACAAGTCGCGCCCGCTGCATACTTGTAGCTTCATACCTAAAATACGGAGTGCGCCTGGCCTGGTTAGGTACCTAACCGTAGCTACCTATAATTAATATCACCCTGATTTAAAAAAAACCTACCATCGACATGTTTTTTGAAACAGTTTAATGAAACCAGCGCTGTGGCTCTGACTCACATAGGGTCGCAGCATTATGCTGAGCGATGGCAGGCTTGCGTGGATGTAACGCATATTTTCCCTTAATTTCTTCTTAATGTCTTTATGTTCTTTTTTTACGTCATGTTTACCGCAAATAACGTGTTTTTTTTTTCTTTTAACAGATGCAACAACAAATAAATGGGATAATAATAATTTATTTATTTAGCTACAACGGTTGTGTTACAAACAATTACAGTAACTATAATTATAAAAATAAAAGAGACAATTATATATAACACACATTAAAGCATACAAAATAAAAACATGAAAACATACATAAAATAAGGTTAACAACACTTTCACAAATTCCTCTCACCGTACTCCTGACATACGAATAAAATCTTCGTCCATCCATCCGCAAACAGGTCGCCTGTTGGGTTAGAATCCAAGAGATCATTAAGCGCGGCCAGAGTGCGAGGAATTGGCGACTTAGCACGTGCAACAGTACGACATGGAGGCACAGCAAACAGCCTGTGCCTTCTGGCCCGGCAGTAATTGTCTGGGACAAAGAAGCGCGCCAGCACGTCAAGCAGATCAGGAGTGTCAATAGCGCCACAGAGCGTCTTACAGGCTATTGTGAGCTGACCTCGAGCTCGCTTTACCCCTAACGAGTTGTATCCGAGGTAACCCAGTAAGAATTCTGTTGGATAGAGGTAAGGATAGTTGCCGGGTTTCTGCTTATACAGGGCGTCACACGGATATGCCACATGGAGGGAAAGTACCTTGAATATTGTAGATGGTACATTTTACTGAAAGAAGAAATTATTTGAATTTTAAAAACAATGTAAACTGCATTCATATATATTTAAATAATTAAATGGTTGAACCGGGAAGCGAACCCGTTACACGAGAAATATAATCACTCTGTAGCTTTATCATACCGATCGAAAGGCTTCATCATAACGATTATTTTTTGCTAAATAACATAGTGTCACAAATAAAAATAAAACCATGAATTTCAACATTTGATGTGAAATTTTGTTTAGAAAAATGAAAAGCTGACATTGCCGTAAGGACATACAACTGACGTTATCATAAGTACCTATTACTAATAAATGTACCCACTTGAGAAGTACGCATCATTTCCCTATTATAATTTAAGTGCATGATAAAATGATAAAGAGATACGAAATTAGTAGGTACCTGGTTGTATGCAACAAATCGAGCCGTATCCTGAGCCGAAAGACGCGTAAATTATTTTGTCCATCGCAATGCGGCTGGCTGATTATAAAGAAATAATTCAAAAATGTGTTCCATTTTCAAACTTTTATTCTTTTCTTTATGTGATTTTCATTGTAGGATTTTTGCATTGTATTGTGAATTTTTTACATAACCATGGCGTATCAAAATAATTTTGATTTAATAGAAGTTTCTTTCTTTCTTTCATTAGCCTTACAATGGCACCGCACCCTGATAGAAATATAGCATCTCAATTTATTTAAATGGTTGGTGGATAATCTGCAAAATTTGGGACGTTTCGATCATCGCTTACCACAACCGCAGCACCAAATGATAAACACTAGCGATGAACTCGACATTTTGATATACTTTGAGGCAAATCCTAAAAGTTCAGTGAGGGAAGGTGAAGAAGTAATAGAAATTTCGAAAAGCAAAATATACCGTGTACTACTAACAAAAGTTACATTGAAGGGCGATTAGTACAAAAATTACTGCCCGGTGATGCTGAAGACGACTTATTTTCTGCCTTGAAATCGAGAGGCTCATCCTAGAGAATTTTCTAAATAATATTATCTGTTCAGACGAGACAAACTTCAGTAATAATGGTGTATGTACAACCGACACAATAATCGCATTTGGTCCAGGGAGAATCCCTTACGTATCCGCGAGACTAATAAAGTGCGTTTTTCGTTCAACTGTTGTAAAAAACCGGGTCCTCTTAATACATTTTTACGAAGGGCATTTGAATACGGAAAGGTATTTAGAAATACTTGAGATTTAGAGAAATGCGATTAAAAATCTTCCGGTTGCAGAACGACAAAACCTTACTTTTCAGCAAGGTGGGGCTCCGGCTCATAACAGTCACAGAACAAGGGACTATCTCAATGAACACTTTCATCCGTGGATCACGACAAATGGACAAATAAGATGGCTGCCGAGATCCCCAGATCTAACCTCGTTAGATTTTTTTAAATGGAATTATGTAAAAAAATTAGTTTACAAGAACCAGTATGAAAGTGTCCACGAGCTACAAGCAGAACTTAGACGTATTATTGTAAATATCCACCATGACAAGATCAAAAAATCGACAGGGAGCGAAATAATCAAAAGACGCGACTTTGAGTAATACTTACTTACTTACTTACTTTGTATTCAACAGGAAGGGACTCATTTTGAGCATTTGATAAATTGATTAATTTTGTATTAAAAATGTTTAAATTCATGGTCTTCCTTTTATTTTTGACACTATGTTATTTAGCAAAAAATAATCCTTATGATGAAGCCTTTCGATCGGTATGATAAAGCTAAAGGTGATTATTTTTCTCGTGTAATGGGTTCGATTACCGGTTTAACCATGTAATTATTTAAATATCTATGAATGCAGTTTAAATTGTTTTTTAAATTCAAATAATGTCTTATTTCAGTAAAATGTACCATCTACAATATTCAAGGTACTTTCCCTCCATGTGTCATATTCGTGGGACGCCCTGTATAAGCAGAAACCCGGCAACTATCCTTACCTTTATCCAACAAAATTTTTACTAGGTTACCTCGGATACAACTCGTTAGAGGTAAGGCGAGCTCGAGGTCAGCTCACAATAGCCTGTAAGACGCTCTGTGGCGCTATTGTAGATGGAACATTTTACTGAAAGAAGACATTACCTTTCAGTAAAATATTCCATCTAAAATATTCAAGGTACTTTCCCTCCATGTGGCATATCCGTGGGACGCCCTGTATACCTAGGTACCTAAGGAATGCTTTTTGTACTTTTTCTACTAACAGTGCGTAGTTACTTTCATGTGGATTCCACACGCAAGAGCTGGTTTCCAGCTTGCTACGTATGAACGCATTAAATATTATTTTGATGGCATGAGCGGTGCGAAAATCGCGACAATTACTTACGCAGAACAAAACCTAACCTTTAGTAGGATTGTTTAGCTACCATGGTCATATGGTCGTGGACGGTGAGCTTTCGGTCGAATGTGACTCCCAGGTCTTTCATGGCTGTTGACTTCGTGATGATATTATATAATAAATGACGGGTCAAGATGTTAAACAAGAACAGCCTTGTACCTGCATATTGGCTACTGCGTTAACTAATTCCATTCATAGTGCAAGGTGATTAGATTAGATTGCTCATTGAAGCAGCCCATTCAGAAACGCGAGATCAATAACTAATATTACGGCTTTAAATATGAATGCAGCAAACGACGACGGAATAGCACATCCTATAGCAATAGAATCCATAGGTTTACGTTTTGCCCCGTTGGTCTAGTGGTCGCAAGCGCTACTGCTGAGCATGAGGTCCTAGGTTCGATTCCCGGGTCGGGCAAAACGTTATTGGGGTTTTCCATCTGGAAATTCTCAGTAGCAGCTCTGAGTCCGGATTTGTGTCCGTTTGATGTCAATAAACTCACCCCCTATTACATGGAACTTAAACATAACTGGCAAAATGTGGGTGTACCTACTTTAGATACACCTCTGCCCAACCCTTCGGGGAAACAAGGCGTTATGTTGTGTTATATTACCGCAAAACTGGATCGAAATCAGTCTTCCTTTACAAACTGAGCTCTGATCACTGCAAGCAACTGCTTTCCTTACTCCTGCAACCCGTTAACCTTTAAAGAAAGTGAATCTTCTAGATGCGCTCGTTCCATCGTTAACCTCATCCCTCGCTTTCCATCAGGCGAGATCGAGGTCAAGAGCCCATTAATTAAAATACACTCAATAAAACCAAGGAATTTAGTTTCCCGTATCCCACAATAAACTTTACCGTTTGAAAGACCTTCAAATCTTAATTAAAGAAACCGAGTTGAGAAGTAAGGGCAATGTGTGGATTGGCGATTCGGCTCTCAGATAAGGACGCTTCACAAGTTGGTCGAACGAGATCGCTAGTTGGGATATTCTTAGATAATCCGTTGCTGCTGACTTAGAGTAAAACAATCTGGATTTTCCGAATAGCTTTTTATGTTGCATTCTTACGTATTTGCTGAGATTTCTACTTTGTTCTACTATTTAATTTGTGGAAGCTTTTAAATGGCAATCTTAAGCGCTATTGTACATACTAAATAGATATTAGACTGTAAGCTTTCTTAAGAATAAATAAATAAATAAATAAAAAGGTAAATAAATAAATAAATAAGTAAAAATAAAAAAATGAATAAATAAATAAATAAATATACGTCTGTTGCTCAAATTTCTTTCGTCAACGTGTGTGTGGTTGTATTTTATTTTTATTGAAGATTTTCCATTTCCCGACCAATTTTAATTTTGACGGAGATCGACTTTATAACATCGGAATATAAGACTACGTAGACGAAGACGTAGCGAGGCCTTCCACTCCCACAAGGTGGACAGATGACTTTGTGAAGGCCGCAGGAATCCGCTGGGTGCGGGAAGCACAGAACGATAATAAGAATGATAACAGGACTACATAATAAAATAAGTTTTTAAATACCACATTTAATTAAATTTAATTAATATTTGTCATTTCTGTGAATTCATTTTCATTTAGAAGGATCTGAGGAGAGGAAGTTCTGCCTCGTTGGTCTAGTGGTCGCAAAGCGGTACTGCTGAGTATGAGGTCCTGGGCTCGATTCCTGGGTCGGGCAAGGTGATATTGGGTTTTTCCATCTGAAATTTCTCAGTAGCAGCCCGGAGTCCAGATTTGTGCCCGGTTGATGGCAATAGGCTCGCCCCCTATTACATGTGACTTAAACATGACTGGTGAAATGTGGATGTACTATATGTACACCTCTGTCTAACCCTTCGGGGAATACAGGGGTGATGTTAAGTTATGTTATGTTAGAAGGATATTTAAGTGGCATGAAATCACAAGTATGAGATGAGCCTACTATAATCTTGAGTGACACTTCAAATAATAAGGTAATACGGTCCAGCCAAGGCTCTTTCGAGTTGAGTGCCAAGATCCAATTCTGTGAAAAAAGGTCCTTTTGTTTACAACTTCGTGAATCAAACCGATAGATAATATTGTTATTTCTAGGGATTATGAACTTTTTCAGATACCACCTACCTACAGACTGTTGATGATTTTTTTATTCATAATAATAATTGTAGATTCTTTAGAAAGGAAGTTTATTTAAAAACTTCTTTTTTTTTGTAAGAATTTGCAACAGTTACTTATTATCCCAATCATTATTAATTCTACCCACGTAGTGAAACTAACGTTTATTTTATTTGTAACTAGTTGACCCTACTGACGTAATCCTGTTAAAATTTCAATAAAATATTCCCATAGAAAATGCACTTTCAGTTTTCCCGAATTTTCCCATTTTCCCAGCAACTTTTAATTTTTTTCTTTTTACGATCATTTAAAACAAAAATTTGCCAAATCGGTCCAGCCGTTCTGTAGAGATGCGAATAGAGATGCAACGAACAGCATTTCATTTTTATTATATAGAGAAGATACCTCATTATATCAAGACTGTGATGACGAAATAAAAGCTACTAGGCATGCAATTAAAGCACCTTTTTTTGGGTGGGAAATAATCAAATAACTTCTTCCGCTCTGAGTGGAGCGGGAGGGCGTGACAGACTTTTACTGACTAAAACCCACCTGTGTTCCTTCAGTTGGCTATATATTGCCAGGGGCCACGGTATCCCTTTCGGACAAAACCGTAACTCCGGCAGGCATTGGCCCTAGCGGACCCCATCAGTTCTGCTGACATCTCTTTGTGGCGCGCGTGGAACACAACGTGCCTTCGACCCGGGCCTGGTCCATATCGGAAGGCGAGCTACACATTGCTCACCGTCCGCAAGCCCGCGCCTACGGTGGCCGGAGATCGGCCTGTGATTCCCGACGCCCAGGGCGTCTTCTGCGGCGGTTAGGGGCGTTAGAGCGCGAAATTTGCCCCTCCCTCACGCGTTCCGTCTCCTCGTTCGCGAGCATAATCGCTTTGCAGAAGGAGGTGATGGCATCCCATTCCCTCTCGCTCCGTACCATGGCCTGAATCACGGCCGGACGCGAGAGATCACCGCCGCCGATCGCCTCCACGAGGACTCGGCGTTGCTCCACCCAAGCCGGGCAGACCTCCACCGTATGCTCCACTGTGTCCTCCGGGTGATCCACACAATGGTGACACCTGGGCGTTTCCTCCCGCCTTATCCTGAACAGGAACCTCCCAAAACAACCGTGTCCGGTGAGGACCTGCGTCAGGTGGAAGGCGAGGACGCCGTGGCACCTCTCTAGCCACTTCTCAAAGAGCCCCAGCACTGGGTTGCGACAGTCGCACTCTCCATGAAGCCATGAAATCCCGCCGGAGCTCTGTCCGCTGTGATTTCTCGCAGCAGTGGAGTTAAGCCCCGGCGTTTCGCCTCTTACTCCACGACTTTTGCCTCCTGATCCCATGGTGGTAATTCGGCAAAGAGGCTCACCACCTTACAGAAGACCGTGCGGTATCTTCGGACCAGCCGGATAGCCATGACCCTCTGGGACGCGTTCAACCGGCGGGCTGGCCGCTGCCTCAATGAACGCGCCCACACCCGTGCCTCGTAAAGGGCCATGGACAACACGACCCCCGCGTAGAGCCTCCGGCAGGAGGCGTTTGGACCCTCTAGATTGGGCAGGAGCCGCTTCAAGGCAGCCCCGGCCCGCTCCAGTCTGGGAGCCAAACGTTGGCAGTTAAAGCACCTGAACATTCCATTTAAACTAAAAACGGATAGTATTTGAAATACAAAGGAAAATTTTAATGGAAACATATTTCACGAGTTCAAGGAACAACTGTAGACAAACAATAGATTGTTGTTTAACTTCATGGTCCATACTAAAACCATTTTAAACTTTAACAAAAGGAAAGTTCACATTTTCTTGTCGGAGTGCAACCGCTCATCATACGTAGGTATTCCTTTATGTTTGAACAAGATAATCTCGCTACAAAGCATTAAGGCTGCCTGCACATGTCGCTGGAGCCGCACCGGAACCGCACCGAAGCCGCAAGATGAAAAAAATCAGAACATCTAAAAATTTAAGATCTACGCGGCGCCGGTGCGGCAGCGATGCGGCGGCGGCGAGGCTCCGTTGCGATGGCGGTGTGGCGCATGGGCGATATTCAGTCGATTACACAAACATGCGGTCCGGTGCCCGTGCAGCTCCAGTGCGGCTCCGGCGTCATATACAGGAAGCCTTACCATACCAAACAAAAAAAAAAAAAAACTACATAAGAGGTTCATAAGAAAAGTTAACGAACTCCTTTGCTACGAACCACCAACTTTTTCACTGAAAATTCCTAGCTAAATCTTCATTTCTTCTGAAATTCGATGGTTAATGCTCATAAAAGAAATATGAAAGTATTTATTATATTACTAGCTTTTGCCCGCGGCTTCGCCCGCGTGGATGTCGGAAATATCCCACGGGAAAGTACTACCGGGATTAAAAGTACCCTATGTGTTAATCCAGGTTATTTAGAAACTATCAGTATGCCAAATTTCATCCAAATCCGTTCAGCCGTTTTTGCACCAATCCGGAGCATACATGTATCCAAACAAACAGACAAACGGACAAAAATTCTAAAATAGTAGATTGTTATACAAGGGTCGAAAGGAATCAATTAGCTTATTGGCTATAGTCCGAGCAGTAATTGACTTTCACCCGTGTTAAACATTCTACTTTTCATTATTTTTTTTGGTGGGAAATTATCAAATAACTTCTCCCGCTCTAGGCAGAGCGGGAGGGCATGACTAAAACCCACCCGTGTTCCTTCAGTTGCCATGTTGCCCGGGGCCACGATCTCCCTTTCGGTTTTCTTCGCCCCCCCGGCAGGCATCAGCTCTTGCGGACCTCGTCAAGTGTAATATAATAAATGTCTATTTTAAAATTCCATTATATCTTCAATTACAGATCCATGACCACAGACTTGACAGTGTAATATCCTCTAATAAAATTTTTCGTAGCCGACTACCTAACCAAATTTAGTTCTATTTTTAAAATTTTACTTTTTTTTTTAAATATTCAATGTACAATTTTGACTTCGTTACTATTTTATTATATGTTTGTATAGATTTCCAAGTGAGTTGATAATTTATATTAAATAATATTATATTAATAATGTTTTCAAAGTTTGGAAAAACTCGTGAAAAGCTTTTAGTTAGCTGATACTTTTATTTCGTTAGGGCATTACGTAGGTACACATTATACGGTATACCTCGTCGGTCTTCGTTTCTGAAAGGTTCTGTTCAAAATTGTTTAATAATATTAATACTTTTGGGGTTTTTCTATTTTTGTATTTCCCTGCGAAGTGGGGCGAAGAAAATATGCGGTCCTGACGATATGTTGAATTCTTAAAATAAAATAATTTTGTAATTATTATTTCCCCGAAGAGTATAATTTTTAATTCTGGCATCTTAGAGTGTCGTCAGAAACTCAACTAGTCGTCATGTTTTATTTGAAAATATAAAAATTTAAAAATATAAATATAGCAAACACATTTTGAAATTTTTTATATTTATATATTTACTATTTTTTGTACATACTTGTAATTTACCTCTACAAGAAAGACAAGTTATTAATAGGTAGATCGAAAATAGCTTTCTCCATACAAAGAATTCACTTACCTATTACATCGTTGCTCATGTCTCCTTTTCCTGCCACGAATAAAATACCTGTGACTCGTTATATCCTTCCGTTATATCCATTATGCCCAAGTTATTAGAATCAACAAGGGAAGTGGATTACTAATGGTATCCGTTTGTCGGAGCCATTGAAGGGCTGCCAGCAATAATATGTCACGACACGACATAAATCCTTATGTCATTGCACGATCGAATAAAATAGTGCGCACACCACAGTGCGGAACAGTAATTTTATCTTGGGTAAAAAAAATAATCAGTTCTACGTAATTTGACTAATTTCTTGACAATAAGAAAATAAAAAAAAAAACAACCGACACAACCGGAAGTTGGGTGTTTTTTTTTTAAATATTTTTATGTAGACTGTTTCAGAAGAAAGTTTTTTTATCCCAAACTGTCAAAATCACACTGGCAACTGACAGTTGTCTTAGGTAGTGAAGACAATTTGATTTTGCAGTCGCCATGCTAAAGACAGTAGAAAACTTTTTACTCGACGGCCACAAAGTATTAGAGTTATCTAGAAAATCATGATTTTACAGAAGAGCGTCTTGAACGCAAAACTGCGATAATTAATAGAAGAACAAAGCTATCTTCTCCTATTTTCCATAATTTAGTTAATAGGGCATTACCAAGGAAATGGTTAAAAAGCCAATATTACTCTAATATTTTTTGTAGCGAAAACTTCTTTAGACGCGTCGGGCATTTTTGAGATGGAATCAAACCATTGATTTCGCGACACTGTTACGACACCGCATTTTTGTAAATGCGATTGTGCTCTTTATTTAGATAAGGTTACGGACCAATGTTCTATACAAGGCACTCCCGCAGTTTGATCCAAAATACGATACTTCGACACTTTGAGAAAAATCGTTGTAGTTGACGAGACTATGAACAAAACAAAGAAGTTGAATGTAAAGAGTAAATTTCGTAAAAAGTGCAGTTGACTCTTTCTACTTTGCTGCCGTCGGACTGTCTGCACGCATCGTAATTTTGTCTACTCTTCCGTCGACAAAACCCGTTTCCCGTGGTCATGCTACTCGTTCTAGTCTGCACACAAAAGTACTACGAAGCCCACGTTCGCACGGAAGTAATAAAATCGCGGTGATTTTTTTTCGTGCACTGGATTTTCAACGCTCTGCGCAGCGCTGAAAGTTGAAAATCCAACAGTGTGTTTAATCAACGCGCTGAGACGAGAGTGCGTCCCAGCGCGTTGGATTCTCAACGCTCGACTTAACACCAAGAGCACCAAACATAAACACAACAATGGCGGATTAAAGACGTACAACTGTGCTGCCATCTGTTCTGAGCTTTCAGTTTTTAAACTCATTGAGCCTCCGGATTAGGCCAAGTGCGCGTCGCGCCAGCCGGCCGAGACCATCATATGCCCGTAATCATATCAATGAATGCCATAAAATAATCTGAAAAGAAATGTTTATTTGTGTAACTAGATCTTTTAAGAAACTTTTTATCTGTCAAATAAAGCCAATTTCATGGATATTATAAACATTTTTTCAAACCACCTTCACGACAATTTTAAATTATATGTCATGCAAACCTAAATAAAGTAAGTCATTTAAGACCTGAAGTCTCACAGGGCATCAATATTGTACTGAATGAGGTTAAAAACTGAAAGCTCATAGCAGATGGCATCACAGTTGAACGTCTTTATAAACCGCCATTGTTGTATTTGTTAACTTTTGTGTCGATCACAAATTATACGAAAACTAGATAAATATGTAAGAGACTTGGAGTATAGCACTATAAATAGACGAGCTAAGGGACAAGGGAAGCGTCTACCACTGGTAAAAAACAGCTTTAGTGGAAAAGTCAATAAATTATGAACTTTTTATAATTTATAGGTTATTTTGTGTTGGTTGACTTTTAGTTCGTATTTTGTTAAAGACTGGAGGCGTACGATAGAACTAACCCGATCAGAGTTGAAAACCAACTCGGGTTTGGTTTTCCTCACTGAAAAATCTCAGAGATAGCATTTCTAGCACTGATCTAATATGATAAATATAAACACACACATACTTTACTATAATTTACACAATATCACATACAAGTGCCTGTATTTAATGAAAACAGACTTAGTTCTCTTGGGAGCATCACCTATTAACCACTTTCTTCCATAAAAGGCTTAAAGGATAGCACACTGTCTCGACGAAATATCGGATTCCAATTTTTTTCGGAGAGCTTTCTCCCACAGTTTTCTTCTTATAACATCTTTGGCAAATACATGGGGCCCAGTATTTTTGCAGTAAACAGCTGCGCAGCTGGGCTCAAAAAAAATGTATGGCTAGCTGTCAAATTATAAGACGCTGAAGATCAGTGCCATCTGAAGTGAGCAAGTGGCAGTTTTTAACCCCATTTTATTATGACCCGCTGGTCATTAATGTGATTTGAATTTGGAACATAAAGTAGAACGCAGGCAACAAAACGAAGAAGAGTTGTCCATAGTGAGGTAATATTCATTTATACGTTTTCAATTAAAATGTTATACAAAGATACTTAATATAGCAATAGAAGTATTTATAAAATGAATGTTTTTTTGTGTTATAAAATGTTTATATTACTTAATTATTTTGATTACATTTTGTTTTAGGGTCGAAACATGATAGCTAGTGATTATCATTTTCTGCGAGAAGAATATGAATTTACAAAATCATTAATGGAGCTCAACTGTGATTTGTCTCATTTACGAGACATTACACGCCGTACAGCTGAAACTACGGGTGTGAGCCAAAAAACAGTTCAAAGAATATTAAAAGAAGAGAAGGAATTGCCATCCACTTCATCAAAATTCACTTCACCTATGAAGAAAAGGAGAAAGCGAGATAATAAAGTGGATATAGATAATTTTACAGCCGATGTGGTTTGCAGTACTGTACAAGATTTCCATATTGTCCATAAAGAAATTCCAACATTAGCTAAGTTATGAACAGCATTGAATGAAAAAATCGGATTCGAAGGTTGTTTAGAAACTGTTCGCAAGTTACTGTTGAAATTAGGTTACAAGTGGCGCAAAACAGAGAACAACCGTAAAGTCTTGACGGAGCGTCATGATATACAAATGTGGCGTTTAAAATATTAAAAAAAAATAACAGAGTACCGCTCTCAAAGTCGGCCCATTGTCTACACCGATGAGAGCTACGTCCTTTCGACACACGTGCGAAACAACACCTTGGCAAAAAAAAAAGGAAAGAACTCCGTTTTTAAAAAAAATTAGCACAGGCACTCGCTTTATTTTAGTGCACTCGGGAACCAAGGATGGTTTTATTGAAAATGCTTCCTTGGTTTATAAGGCCAACTCAACAGCTGGTGATTATCATTCAAATATGAGCTATGATAACTATGTAAAATGGCTAAATGAAAAGTTGCTACCCAATTTACTTCCGCGCTCTGTCATTGTCTTAGACAATGCATCTTATCACAACACACGGGCTGAACGACTACCGACGCAATCTACAAAGAAAGCCGATATGCAGCAATGGCTCAGGGATAAGGGTATAGCATTTGATGAATCTCTTCTTAAATTGGAATTGTACGATACAATAAAGAAGTACAAAGCCCAACACGTAATCTACAAGATTGACGATTTTATAAAAAGCAAGGGTTTTGATGTCTTACGCCTTCCCCCTTATCACCCAGAATTAAATGCGATTGAAAATATTTGTGAGATCGTTAAAAATTATGTCGCATCTAAAAATATCGAGCAAAACATGACGAATACGGAAAGACTGATCAATGAAAGTTTGGGCCAAGTTAACAGTGAAACGTGGCAAAAAACTTGTGCTCATGTTGAAAAAATTTAAAAAGACTACTTGAAATATTTTGATCTCGATTTTGAATTTATAATCAATGTACAAGATGATTCTGACGACAGCAAAACGGAATCGGAAATCGAAAATTTATCTGATAGTGAATATCTGTACGAACATTTACGGTAGGTAGTATCTAGGTACATACTAATTCCATGCATTCACCATTATGATCTGCACTAAAAAGAAATTGTTCGAAAATCGAACTGGTCACCACGAGTACCTAGAATACGTCTAAATAAAAGAAAAATAGAACACAAATTAAAAAGAGGCGCGAATACTGAAAATTGCTTTGCAACAACAATTACTAACTACAAATTCTCACAAAAATGTCGAGTGACGATAGTGATTTGACTACATTCATGCCGAAGCATTGGCATTGCCAACCATCTACTCCCAGAAAAGTTCAAGGAATCGTACATGAAGCCTACGACGATATTTACAAATGGAAAATTACAAAGGGCGTCAAGTCTGTATCTGAATAGAGGTGCTTTTAGTCTACTTCCAGCATGTATCATGTATAAAGAAGCCAAGTAGCCTATGGTGCATCTATTCGATGCTCAGGTCAACAATAAGCATAAAAAATAATATACAAATTAATACATACACCAAATTACTGGCATTTTTAAAAAGGAAATCAGAAGGACATCGTCCAAAGAAATCAAAAGTTGTCACAACTTAAAATGTGGAAACGTTTCTAAATGAAGCCCCTGACCACAGCTTTCTTGCCACAAAAGTAAGTAGCTACATATTTACTATAGGTAAGTATAGGAACTAGCCACCCGCTCATGAATCGGTCGCTTGTGTGCTACGACTATCTACTGATGTGATGCTACGACTCTAAGATAAATAATAATAATTATTGTAACCTTCGTAAGGTTTATGTGTTATTATTAAAAATACTTAAAAAAACTTACTTAAAAAAGTTTATAACATAAAAAATAATATATTAAGTAAGTTACCTTCCTACTTAAATACTAACCTACCTATTTTTGTTACAGGTGGCATTGATTTTTGGAGTGAACCGCCCTTTTCGTGGAAATGAACTCGAAAACATTAAAATCGTAAATATCGAAAAACATTCAGATTCGTTGCTGGTAAATTTGCCAGATACAAAATTAAAGAAAGAACGGTCATTCGTGGTCCGTGGAGAAAACGTAAGAATTATCGAAAAGTACCAAGCTCTACGCCCCTCTAATATAAACACTAACAGATTTTTCGTAGCTTATAATAATGGCAAGTGCACCAGGCAAGTCATTGGAAAAAATAAGATCAATAGCATACCAAAAACAAATACGAAATACCTGAAATTGACAAATGCCGAGCTCTACACGGGCCATTGTTTCAGGAAAACATCGGCTACTCTATTGGCGGATTCAGGAGCAGACATGACCCACATTAAAAGACGGTGGCTGGAAATCTGATGTAGTAGCAGAGGGCTACATTGAAAATTCTATACAAAATAAGGATAAAATAAGCAGCCGCATTGGTGATAACATCAAACTAACACCTTAACATTTAATTGTTTTAAATAGGTCTACTAACTGTAATTGTAATTTTAATAAATACTTTGATTCTAGTACTATTGCTTTTTATTGTCTCGTTGATGGTGTGAAAAGTAGAGTATTCTCCTCGGGGATAAAGGTTCCTTAGCCTTGGGCGATCTTGAATCCCACGCTGCACTCAGGATTCTTGTCTTAACTCCCTCGCTTTGCTCGGGAGTTAACGCTAGAATCCTTCGTTTTGCTCGGGATTCAATATGGCGCCCGCTACATAAGACACAACTTTATCCCCTTAGTGCATAATCTACTATTCTTTGTTTTATTTCAATTTAAAGTTCGCCGCCTCTAAAATAACACCCTTTATATTAGATACTTCTACCACCAGCCTAAGTTTTCGTAAGTATTTAAAAAACTCTATACAAGAAAATTTCAAGTTTTTAATTTAAAAGTTTCACAGAAGTTCATCTCATTGATTATAAAATATACTTTGTTAACGACAGTTTTCCTTGTTTTCATTATAGCTTAGAAAAGTTAAATGTCTTGGGAAATCACGTCACTAATCTTGGCTTGCGAATTTTCATTTACTCAAGTACTCTGTGACCTGTGAATCTGATGTATACAGACAGGGGTTCCCAACAAAAATCACTACGCCCCGCAAGAGATGTTAAAAAAAGTTGGGAGGAGGTGTATTTGGTGTTGGTCCTACAAGTAAAAGTAGAAAGGAACATTTTAGCATCATATTGTGAATATACTTTCAAGAGACGTAGCAAAATTGAATCTGAAAATCTCAAACTTGTGGGTGCTGATAAAGGCTCGTGCAAACTGGCGCGATATCGCGGACGCTACAGGTAGCGCGACCCTTGTAGAGCCCGCGACATCACGCTGGTCTGGACAAGCCTTAATGCAGACGCTAAATATACCTATAACTAGTCTGTAGCAGTCTCCTGTTGAGTCCCTTGACGTCTTATATCCACCACAGTACATCCAAGACACCCCATTCACATGTTCTGACCAAGATTATGTCTGGACTTTTAAAGAAACTCTGACCTCTGAATTTGTTTCGGCCTTTCTTCTCAGAATAGTCAGATAGGAAACGCCGACCTCATCTAGTTATTAAAATATTATCGACGTAAAAGTGTTTGTAAAAACCTATTTACGGAAAATAAAATCATTTCATTTAAGCAGAGATGCTGCGTTCACCAAGTCACAAATCGTTAAAAAACAAATGACTGATGAAAAGGTTCCAAGTTACAAATACAGGAAGGCCATTTTTTTTTAAATTTAAGCCAACGGCATGAATTACTGACTTTAATTAAGTTACGTTTAAGCTTTGATCCAATTGAAAACTCGGAAGTTCAAAGATAAAGGATTTGTCGTTTTGAATAAAGTATACCGAGTAGGTACTGTCAACCACAGTTTGGTGGTAACAATTGAACTACAAAAACAGCCTTAAATTACAATTACTATTTCTAGAATAGCGGTGGCCACCACAGAACAGCCGCAGTGACGTCTGTCATGAAAATGGTAGCACCTAGGTTTAACTTTACAGTAACTATCAAAAAACGCTCTCTAGGACAAACACACCAGCCCTCAACCTTCTTTCTTTGTTTCAAGAAGAAAGACTAGCAACCTCATTCAGTAATAACACACTATCAATCACAATCTGAATGATTTTGAAGGATATTGCTAAACCGTTGCTTCATAATTATGTTCGAAAAAATTGTCTGTTTAAGAGCGTTTATACACAAAGTGGGCAACGTCGCAAATAGCTATCAAATATTTCGTTGTTTTGATTAATTTGGTAGTAGTACTGTATGGACGAAGGAGGAGGCCGAACGCGAGAGAGAGGCAAAATTGGTGAGCAATGGGTAGCTCGCCGTCCGATAAGGACCTGCAGAAAAGAAGATGAGAAGTTATTTGATCATTTCTAACCCAAAAAAAAAGTAATACTGTATGGAAATAAAAAATATGGCTAACTAGTGAACGAACATGTTGATTATGAAATTTAACACCGAATATTTAGTTTTAGATGTAATAAAAGTATCTGGAAACTTTATACGTGTAAAAAAGGCACTTGGAGTGCCTTTTTTACATGTATAACGGTTAGAAGATCAAATTTCATTATTAATATTCTAGTTCACTAGTTGGCCATATTTCTTATTTCCATACAATAATATTGCCAACTGAATCAAAACAGTGAAATAATTGACAGTTATTTGCGACGTTGCCAACTTTTTGAATGAACGCGCTTAATAACGTAAACAACGCAATATATGTTGTTGAACTGTTAAACTGAAAGCCATTGCTACTGTAAGTTTGTTACACAATTACTCCGCAGCTTACTTTCTTAAATAACGTTTCATCAAAGTCATTCGCCGCTAAATTTTGGACGCTATGTGACGGCCACCGCTCTTCTAGGAAATAGTAGCTTTACTGCTATAATATGAAATAAAATAAAAGGAACAAAACTTTTATATATAAGCATATAAGACACAGTTCGTGAAATACAAAACAAAAACAACAAAAAAAATGAAAAAATATTTTAACAATAATGTGTATACCTCACGGCTGCGCCAAAAAGGTAAAGAATTATGACCATCAATGGTACTGGTTTTTCTCATGCATCAAGATAAAAATTATATTACAATTATTTTCTTTATTTTTGAAGTCATTCTGCAATTAGAATGCCAATTTTGTATAGGGGTTTATTTTGTAAACTTAATAAGTTATGAAATTGTTTTGATAAAATGAATTACCTACTGCCGGCTATTCTTACGTTAAAGTGTTGCCATAATCAAAATAAGTAAATATATTGACAACTCTAATCGATTTTTTTGTATACGATTACAAATTAATATAAATGTAAAGTCATTGGAAAGGTAAATCGCGGGTTTTTTATAAATAATAAAGCGAGATGATACTACTGTGGTGTGAAATAATTAGTATTTCACACACACAGTAGTCGTATTATTTTGCTTTCAAAACTTTTTAAAGCAATTTCACTTTGTTGGCTAACGATACATATGAATGATTGCATAGATTTTTTTTTAATTATCTTGCTTCGGTTTGATATAAATCGAACCTTTTTAATAAATTAATGATTATAGAACTAAATCAGTCATTTGAAATAATTGTGTCGAGTGTATTTATTCGAGTAATCGATTTTTATTTAAAATCTAAAGTGGCAACATTGGTGTTGGTGTCTCAAATTGAATTGTCATTGTCAAAAAGTCCAATGTCAATTGCGCATGCATTGCATGCTAAGTTTGTTCATTGCGATTTAAATATTACAGTTTTTTTGTTGTGTATACAACAATTATATAATTTTTTTTTTTTGTATGAAATGTTGGCTGCTGTGCTCACATAATGACAGTGGTGTGGGTTTTGAGTTGGGCTCGTTACAATGATATCACTGCTCCAGCATCTTATTTAGATGATTTTTTTAATGAAAATGATGAATGAAGTCATTCGCTGTTCCTATATGTATAGGTCCCTACCTACTTACTGTAAGGGTTAGATATACTATGATTGATTATATACCTACCTACATGTTTAAAGTGCTACCAGTGTCACTGGATCAAATTAAAAATCTCTTTGAATTCTATTGTTTTTTTTTACAGCTCTCCTTTTTTTTTGTATTTGTAACTGTTTTAACAGGAAATATAAAGGCAAGGTACTGATTTATTTAAGTCTCTATCCCATCAGATATGCTAATTAATCTGCTCTCCAAACTACGACCTATAAACTTACCTCTATACACGACGGATATTTCTATTTTGAGGTTAAGTTACGTTTTCTAAAAAAACTTGGAAATGCGGGCTTTAATTCCAAAATGGCAATTGTAGATGGTTATTTGGTTAATTTATAAACCATCTAAAACAACTTTGGAATTGACGCAACTCTGTACCGTGTTCCATATTGTCGTGGTCATTCTCCTTTGTATGAAAGCGCTGTTAATGTCAAATTTTTACCTACAATGGGGCATGCGGTTGACTGTACATAATGTTTTCAGAGTAGGGATTCATTTCAGAATTCAGGATCTTCTTCTTTTCGAGTCGATGGTAAAACATGTTAAACGTATTGGGCCCAGTAGGTGGCCACGCCAGTCGCGGCATCAGTGGCAATTCAGGATTAAATTCAAATACGCAGTGCAAATATTTCAAAGTAAATTCAAAGAAAAAACCTTAACAAATAAAACACAAAAATGTCCCCCAACCCCAATTGCTACCCCAATTGTTATTTTTGTGTTATTTTTTTTTTCTTTCTTTGCGTCACATTTACCGCAAATAAACATATGTTCTTTCTTTTTTTCTTTCCTATTTGGGGGGCTACCTTTTAGAATAGAATAGAATATTTTTATTTCAGACAGAGTCCATAGGGTTAGTAACAATTTCACTTGACATCTAGTGTTAGTAGGTACAAGACAGATTATAACAAAATTAAAATTCAGCCTGGAGCTGCATCCACCTTCGCAACATCGGGGAATCTCACCGATCTACGAACACACTGAGAATATTGTTGGTGCTGCCACGAACACGAAATATCAGGGATGCACATCTTTTTCTAACAATGGCGGCAAAACCATCTATATTATTATCCCTGATGCACTACAACGCCACGGCAGCCGCAGCAGCACTCTCAGTGCATTATTATATTGAATGCGTAGGTCGCTGTATGCCCGCTGAGTAAAGTTGACCCACAACTGCACGCGTAAAAGGATTGACAGTAAGCTTTGAAAAGCGTTACTTTAACTGCCCTCGTACATAGTGCAAACCTGCGGGCCAGCATGTTACAACGGACAGCCAACGACCTACGTTCCCTTTCAATGTCAGTGGCCCAAATATTTAAACTTGTCCACTTTTCGCAAGATTCTCCACGCAGTGTGACCTAAGGAATACACGAATATCTCACGTTGCCTGCTTAAAAAACTATTAGCTCGCTCTTTGTGACGTTATATTTGAGCCCATGATTCATCGCATAACATTCGCAAATACCGACCAGCCGCCTCAGTGCTCCGATCGATGGGCTCAGCAACACCATAACGTCACCATAACTTATATTATTAATGCACACTCCGTCAATATGACATCCGATTTTCATTCATTTCATTTTAATTTGTTTCTGCGGAACAGTAAACAAATTGAAACCACCTAAGAATTTTCCTATAAAATATCAATCAATTGTTTGGTTTGATTTGGCAATCGCATCAATTTTTGGAAAACTCGTTGCGAATTTTAGTGACAAGGAATTCGACTTTTCAAATCACAAATAATTTTGTTTAAATTCTGTTTCCCTTTCTCACAACTAATGAAAAAAAAATATCAAAATCAGTCGATTTCATGCACGGCCCCTTAAGGCGCTGACAAGAGGCAAATGTTATAAGCAGGCTTTTGTTAAACAAAAAGATTGCCAAATCTATAGTATAGTTTATGGTAGCGGAAAATATATAACTATATCTCATATAATTATATATCTTGAACATATTTTTCAGAATTTGGTTCGTCATGAAAAATGAATGCCTAAGTAAAAATGCGCTGAAGGAATTTCAACTTTCGACTTTGAGTCGAGTGTTGAAAATTAAATAGTATGCAGTGTACGGGTCTCTTAGTGCTAGTGTAAACGGAGATTAGGCCTATAAAGTCCGAAAATCCATCTGGCGTACCAATGAGGTAGGTGTACGTCCAATTTTCCACACGATAAAAAGGGTAATCACCATTCAAGGCCAAATTCTCAACCATTCTTAGAATTGCAGTCCCAATGTAAACAAATTAAAATCGCATCATCATTTATGTTCATTTCTGGGTGTGGCTCAAAAAAATTGTACTTTTTGAAAAAATATTTCGGTCGCCTGTTTACCGCACATATTTAGTATTATTTACATATTGAATACCTTAGAATTTAATTTAATATTATAATATGAAAACGTCAAAAATACATGGTGGCAAATAAAAATAAAAAATATTTATTTTACTAAATAATTTGATTACGAAACTTTTAAATATATTTTTTGCTCCATACAAAACTAAAATGTCCCAGTGCAGTCTTTCGACGATTATATTATCATAACAAAATATTTATTCGGTTTATGTAATTTCTGATTGCCGTCGTAGTTAATACGGGAGTTGATGTAATGCATTTTGTCTAAAAATCCCTCGCAATTATATATTTTCTTATAAAACTATTAATTTTAAAATTTGTCCCAATTAATCTTCCAGTGTGTTATAATAGATGTGTTACGTGGTAACTTTTTTATTTTAGTGACAACCACACTAGAACCACTTTTAATGGGTGGCAACACTCTAGGGCAACGCCAATGATGTGTCAATTTTATGTCAGCAATTTTAGTTTCGTAACATACGTGAGGTGATTTGTGGTGTTCGTTTTGGTCGTTAAAAATATTGGATTTTAAATGCAGAATTTTCAAGGTACGTGTTAATAATTCGTTATTATATTAGTTAATATGTTAAATAATAGATTTTACCTTGTACATTAAGGGTTTATTTCTGAAATATCTTTGAAGTTGTAGCTGCTATGTTCAAGTGAACACAAGAATCTTCTGGTGTGTTTGGTCTAGTGTGTTATGGTGTGTTACATGTTGTGTTACGTAACACACTGGATAATATTAAGCTTGGTTCACAACATACTGTTACCCGAAAGTAAACATTAGGCATTATTTTTTTTTCAACAATTTCATAATTATTTTTCAGTAATAAACAGTAGTTATAATACTTTCCTTCGTTATAATGTTTATTTTGCTATAGAAAAATTTCATGTATATTTTCCGTATTAAATGAAATCAAGTGTTTGTACAAATAATGCTAAATTATTTTATTTATTTATTCTTCTGTATGAGAAGAGGCCTTTGCCCTGCAGTGGGACAATAATAGGCTGGTATTATTATTATTATTATATAAACACCATAAAAATATAAAATATTATTTTCTTTGTTCAAGAGCTTCTTTTTCTTTCTATCACAAAATATATTTACAGTTAAAACTTATTTTGTACACAGATGCCTTTGAGCGCAGCCGAACGGCAAAAACGTTATCGCGAGAAGATGAAAAATGAAAACCCAAATAAATTTAAAGAAATGCAACGAAGAAATGCAGAGAGGACTAACAAAACTAGAAAAAGAATAGGAGATTTTGGACCAGAAGAGCGGGAAGAACTACGGAGACAATGGAGAGAAAATAAGAAAAAGAAAAAAGATGTTGAAGAGTATTTGCTAAACAATAAACAACAAAAAAAAAATAAACAAAAGTGTGCAGAAAGATTGAATTACAGGTTAAAAAAAGAAAATGCTTATCTTAAAGTGGATAACGACTTAATTAAAAGGAAAAAATATAATTTAAAAAAAAAACTTAATAGATACTTAAAGAAAAATAGAGAACTACTCGACTTATTGCACGAGAAAAATGATCTGATACAAAAGTTACAACAAACACCGAGTTCTAATGATAAAAAACTAGAACGGACTCCATGCACCAGGGCAAACATGTTTATTGAGGAAAATTTGCCACAAATTTCATTTGAAGCAAAACAAAAAGTAAAGAAACGATTATTAGAACATAATGTTTTAGTAGATACAATAAAGGAACGTTACGAAAACTTTGATAAAAATTCTGATAAAAAAGTACTTAAAAATATAGTCTGTAGTGATGTTGTCAAAAAATACAAAATGAAAACTAAAATGAGTTCATACTTTGGTCTTAAAGGAAAAATGCGTCAAATTCAAGTAAAAAAAAAGAACTTTTTATTACTGAATCATTTGTCGAACTTTTTTGAAAGAGACGATAACAGCGTCGCAACAGCAGGGAAAAAAGAAATTAAAACACTGAAAAAACAAACAAGACAAAGACGATATTTATTAGGAACCTTAAAACACCTATATAAAAAATATAAGTTAGAAGGTGGCAAAATTTCATTTGCTACATTTAAACGCTATAGACCGTTTTACATATTACCCCCAAAACTTAACTCACGTGATACTTGTGCATGCAAAAGGCATGAAAACTTAGCGCTGAAAGCGATGAAACTTAAGTCTATGGATATTATTGAAACCAAGTCACTTGATGATATTTTGTCAATGGTTGTATGTGACGAAAAAAAAATAGAATGTGCCTATGGCGAATGTCAAGAATGCCGCAACAAAGTTGTTCAATTTAATCTTAATGGGCAAAATATACATGAAAGCGTTTCCTGGTCAGAATGGATTCTAAAAAATCATGAATATGATGACAAGAATAGTGATGGTTTAAAAAAGGTGACAAAAAAAATGGTTAAAGGAAAAAAAATTGACACTTTACAACATCTTTTAGAATCATTTACAAACGAATTAAAACAATTTAAGACACACGCATATAATATAAGACACCAATATACACAATATCGACGCTGTATTAAAAATCTCGATGATGAATCAGTAGCCGTTCACATAGACTTTTCCGAAAATTATTCGTGCAAATTAAGTACCGAAATTCAAGCCATGCACTTCGGATCCTCACGTGAACAATTTACGTTACATACTGGCGTTATGTACAGCAAAGGCAGAGACCCGTTGTCATTTGCCTCCATTTCACCTTGTAACAACCATGGACCAGAAGCTATTTGGGCCCATCTGTCTCCGGTTTTACATTTGATTAGAGAGGAATTTCCTAACGTACATGCAATACATTTTTTCTCAGATGGACCAACTGTTCAATATAAACAAAAAAAGAACTTCTACTTGTTCTCTAAACTTACTAAAGATCTAGGATTCCCCTACTCAACGTGGAATTTCTTTGAATCTGCACATGGAAAGGGTGCTGCAGATGGCATTGGTGGTGCGATAAAGAGAAAATTGGATTCGTTAGTCTGCTACGGATCTGACATAACTGATGCAGAGTCAGCATATCGATTATTAAACGAGACTGAATCAAAAATTAGACTTTTTTATGTGCCAGAAATTCATGAAAATGTCAATATACAGCTACGTCCTGTGCCTGGTACTATGGCTCTCCATCAACTTAGAAACTCTCAGTCAGAAAACAAAATAATTAATCGCACTTTAAGTTGCTTTTGTAATAAAGTAATAAATCCTGGATATTGTAACTGTTTAGACATAAAAGAACATAATTTGACAATCATTCAAAAACAGACTATTCTCAAAAATTTAAAACGCCAAAATAATTTTAAAGATTCAATAGATAGAAAGAAAAACAGAAAAGAAATAAGCTATTTAAAGAAAATGAAAACGTCCCAAAATCGTTCGAGACATTTGAAAAAGTTCAAAGTACAGCCTGACGATACTGATACTAGCACAGATAGTGAGGTAACTTATGCCGAATCGGATGACAGCTTATGGGAAGGTGAGGAAAACATCGATTCTGATGGACTAGACCCAGAAGAAATGAAAGTATTAACTAAAAACTACAAAATGGAAGACAAAGAAAAAGATAAAATAGCTGCTCGAACCTCAAAAGTAACGATTTTATCAGATATCAGAATAACGCCAGAAAATCAAGCCCATATTGATTTACACGACTACTTTTCACGTGGAAAAATAGTGGACAAACACTTAAATTTATTTTCAACCTTAAGTGTAAGTGATAAGGAAAATGCAATCAATATTTATGATGACCCTATACCAAGTACATCAGGAAAATGTAACTTGAAACAGAATAACAAAACGATAAAAAAAAACAGGAGATACAAAACATAAAAACAAATTATGATATAATGCAGTTGTGCAATAAGAACCTGGATCCGACAGAAAAAATACTAGATTGTGAAAAAAATACTGAAAAAGTTAAAGAACAGAAATACTATAAATGCGATGTGACAACCAACTTAGCTACCGAATTTAGCCAAAACGCAAATACCCATAAAAATAAGACTGACGAAGATAAAACAGATGCCTGTGATATAATTATAAATAACCAAAGTATAGAAACAAATAATGAGATTGAAGAACCAAATGCCATAATGGGCGAAGGCATAGATATAAGTATAAATGTTAATGACAGTGTCTTAGTAAGATACTATGAAAAAAAGGCATGGGTTTATTATGTAGGATTTGTTGAGAATTTGGACATAATTAAAAAACAGGAAATTAAATACACTATTCGATTTTTGAAGACTATTAAAAAACCTAAACTTAAATTCATCTTTACAAAGAAAATTGATAGAGATAAAGTGCCAGCTGTGTGCATTGTAAAAAAAGTTAATTTAACTTTTGACTCTAAGGAGTACACGTTCAGTGATAATGATGACCACATTTATTTCAACTAATACATGAATCTGATCCTAATATTATAAATAAGTAGATTTCGTTATTAATTTTTGTTTTGTTAATTATAATTATTTTTGTTTCTAATTTTGATTTAATACAAATGCTGACTGATTTTAATTTTTATTAAGGTTACAATTTATAATTAAGTATTATATTTGTTTTTTACATACTTTAATAGCATTTTGATAACTATTGTGTTATAATTTTAATATTTTTTACGTTAAGTGAACAAAGTTCCTCTACTTTAGTATTCTGAATGTCTGAGATTGACATGAAAGCTAAATAAACATAATTGTAACAATTTATGTCGCTTTTATTTCCCATATTAATTAATAACTAGCTTTAACCCGCAACTTCTCCGAGATAATTTAAAAATACAGACGAAATCGCGAGTAACAGTTAGTATTTTAGTTGCCAAGATCCTTCCCCATCTTCTCCAAAATCGGTTCAGTAGTTTAGCCGGTACAGACTGACAGACATAGGTATTTTCGAATTTATAACATTAACTAGCGGGCCCGGCAGACGTTGTCCTGCCCTGAAAATCGGTACAAAAATCCAGGTCCATGCAGCCTACCCTATCCCACCTGCCTACCTACTTACCTACCCTACCAATCTGCCTACGTACCCTATCAACTCACCTACCTACCTCCATACTTACTCTACCTATCCTATTCCTACATACTTACCTACTCTACCTACCTACATAATTACCTATCCTACCCACACTACTACATAATTCTACTTACCCTACCCCTACATACTTACCTACCCTACCTCTACATACTTATCTACCCTACCTACCTACCTACATACTTACCTACCCTACTAACCTATCTACCTACCTACATACTTCAAATAAGAATAGGATCGCCCGCCATGATGTGACGTCACGATTTACTGTCAAACGACGAAATAAATTTTTAAACATTAATTAATTTACGAAAAATTTAATTTATTTATGAACTGTGAACGAAAAAAGTTTAATCAGAATCCAGTTCTTCAATTTTACTCATCTCTAAGTTCTTCACTTTTGCCAAAATTTCTTCGCTTTGACAGTACGACGAGACGTCAAAACATAGGAATCAGTCCTATTCTCATTTGGAACGCATAGTACATTAAAAAAGAGGATAAAAAGTATCCTATGTCTGTCTTCTGGGTCGAGGTATTTTTTTTTCATGATTTCAGTGTTGGTCCCATAGAAAAAGTTGTTCATAATGAGGAGTACAATGAGGAGTCAAATGTTTAAATAGATTACGTGTCTTAATAGAAGTCACATACGTACCTAGTCATTTAATTTATTAACCTAATAATAATATTTTTTGTACAATGTAGACCTGCCTTTACAAAGTTCTAGTGTGTTACAATATTTTCCAGTGTGTTGCATGTCACATTGTGTGTTATTCTCTCCTGTGTGTTATGGTACAAACTTTGTGAGCCGCACTATATCCCGATTTTATTCCCCCAGGGATCAAGGAAAACACAAACGCTTTAGGAAACAAACTCCAGAGTGACATGAAGTTATAAATGCGTTAAGTTTAAAGACAAGATTACTTAAGTTTTGCGATTAAAGTGTAAGAAACTTAAACTAATTTTCTTTGAAGTGTTTCAATTTGCGATAATTTTGTTAAGACTCTTAAGAACATTCTTTGATACAGTTTATTAAGTACCTTAAAAGAAAATAAAAGTATGATATAAAACAGTTTATACGTAGTTAATCCTCCTCGTTTGTGTAATACAAACAATCACACGAGAGCGAATTTAAAATTCTCTCTTAATGGAAATATTTAAATCAAGTTAGCAGTATATTATTTTCCGCCGAAGATGCAAAGTTTCATACATTTTTCTTACCCTATCATTTACCTAGCAACTTTCAGAACAAAATGCAGCTTTGAAAACGGATAAGGAATTATAATTAGTGACCGACCGAAGCTTCGTTTTCAGCCATTTTCTGTAAAAAATCATGATGCGGCCATAAAACAGCCGAAGCTTTGGCCAAGCCGAATTCATGAATTGTCGCAATCAATACAACAAGAAATACACAAAATTTTGTATCCTCTAATTAAATTATCGTGTTTTATAACATAACATGACAACACGCCTTGTTTCCCCGAAGGGTTGGGAAGAGGTGTACCGGTATAAGGTACACCAACATTTGGCCAGTTAGTAAGTAGTTAGTGTTTCGTGTTTTATTTCTTTTAAAAAAGCCTCTTTATATAAATTGCTCTTTCTCTCCCTAGGTGCAAAAAACAAACAAGATTTCAGTGTAGGTACAGTCGATTAATATATATTTTTAATGTCTAAATAATTTTAGTTTTGGCTTCGTTTTCGCCCGAAAATAAGACTAAAAGTCGAAGCTTCTTTTTCGTATTCGGCTGAAAATCTATTTTCGGTCGAACATTAGTTATATTATAATGCACCATCGTCGATCGATATGCTGAGAAAGTTTTCAAGCCTACTGAAAAAACCATGAAAGCTTTAGTTTTTTTTTTCCGATTCAGACAATTCTACGTCCAGAAATGTTCATACTGTTCACTTCTGACAGAATCTATAGGTATTAAGTTCTAAATGCCAAGGTTAAATATAAACCAAGTGCTTGTAAAATGACCTACTAAGTTAAGTTTCGAAAGTTCGAAGTGGACCGTGCCGTTTAGAGCGTTCTAAATATTAAGGTCGAAAATAATCCGCCTAAAGTTAGGTTTATTATAATTTAAATAGGTTTATAAGTAAGTAGAAATAAACTCTAACAAACAAACGAGTACAGTAGGTACGTCCCTACTTAAGAATATTTAATTGTGATTGAGCGACTTGCCTTGGTATTTCGTTTAAATTCGATGCTGTCATTCAAACAGAAATTCATAATTAAATAAATAGCTACTCGTAGGTATTTCATCCCTTACTTTAGTAGAGTTCAATTGACAAGTTCTCAACTGTCAATTCAGAAAACGAGTGTAAATCTTTCCATTCTTTTGCTTAGAAATTGGAATTTGGTAGTTAGGACACACACAGATAACTTCTGAATGTTTAATTTTTCGTAGAAAGTTGGTAGATAGTGGTAATTTTCCGGATTTACATGAAAAAAATTTATAGTTTTTAGGTAATCCGAAAATGTTCAATATTTTCCTAATGTGGTTATTTAACCATACCATGCATGCAGGTATATTTGGCTGTTGTCTGTCCAAAGTATTAAGGCAAAAAAAAGCCAGGTAAGTACCTACCTACTGGCCTATACATAGTCACAACGACGGCCCTGGGGTAGAACGAGAGGACCGGTCGCTCTAGACATGGGGCGCCAAAAAGCAAAATGCGAAAACCTATTTCGAGCGCAAAATAAAATTTTGATAGCGCCCTTTGAAAGGCGCGGATTGCAATGTAGCAGTGTTGTCAGATCAGATTTTTTTTAATCCGTAGACTGACACTAAAAATCCGGAGATTGCCTCCACATAAATCCGTAGATCTACAGACTTTTTTGAAAGCTAAATCTGACTGTTTTGAGCGGCTAGACTAGCCTTGAATCAGTCCGTAAACAGCCTTTTTTGTAAAATAACATGAGTCAGCTCTTTTTGTCTACTTAATTAAATTTAAATTCAATAAATGTTGATATTTGTAATAAAAGTTGATTGAAATTAAACCGAGGTAGAATTTACGTGAAGTGAAAGCGTCGATGAAAGGGCGCCGAAAGACAATCTGGGTCTACCCTGATCAAGGGCTAGGGTTGGCTCTGCATAGTCACATGTGTAAACAAATCAAACAAATCCATTGCGGTTACATTGCGGACCGTAGCACCAATCCAGTTAGTCCTGTTAGATCCTTGTTTAATTGAAGTTGTCGTGATAAGCATGGCTTACACAATAAAGCAATCCTTACGACGGATTACTTGCCCTGGATTACGCTAGCTACATAGGTCAAAGGAATAAGTAGGTAATTGGGAATAAACTATGCAGAGTCAAATAAAATTAGTTAGCTAAACTGGACAGACGTGATTATGGATTTCGATAACTAAACGTATTTAAACAAAAACAATAAAATGATTTTTTGGGGTCAACGACCGCTGGTAATGTTAGTTCCCCACTTGAAGTGTGAGTTGAGTACGATTTTTTTTTTTTTTTGTTTTGTTTTAGATATCGACATCAACCCATCACGTGTGTGGAGTTTCGCTAATTTAATTTGACCCGTAGATACCCTAATTGCGTATCACGGTTTCAATCACAGTCTGAATGATTTTGAAGGATATTGCTAATCCATTGCTTCATTATGTTCGAAAAATTTGTTTGCTCAACAACGTAACTATCGCAATGAATGTTGTTGAACTGTCGAAATGAAAGCCATTGCTACTATAAGTGTGTTATGCAATTACCTTGCAGGTGTAGTCTATGTACCTACCTACCGATGTCGATTAAAATTTTTGGTAGGTTACAACTAACTACCAAAAACTTAAATTAACTGTTAGCTTGTCTGCTTTAGGAGCGGGTTCACTGATATGTGGCAAGTTATACTTACTTACCAAAAAGTACCAATTATGTAGTATTTACGTAAATAGGTGTAACCTACTTTTCCACTTTTTAATCCTGGGTAAAGTAGCTAATATTATTTTTACTGAAAATACCTAATACACTCCCGGACTCCTAAATCGAGCCACCGTGCATTTTTATTTTTACAGGGCTTTTTTAGTTTTTATGCAGTTTTGAAACTGACATATTTACCGACCGTCTTTTGGTATTACCATTGTTCCATATTTTAATTCACGAATTCCGAGAATAAAATCGGAGTTTGGTCCCTCTTTAGAAGCAATAAGCTTTGATGCTTTGAGCATGTAGGTATAAGTCAATACTTATTTCGTTATTTGTTTTGTTTTACATAAAAAGAGTACTTAAATTGTTTTTCATTGTCTTTTAATCCAATCTGACGTTCAAATTATGAATACTGCACCTGAACTGCGCAAAGTGTGGAACTTCTTCAGTCTGGGCTTAGTCAGCGAAACGTAAGTGCACAACTTCATGTCAGTCGTTCTGCCGTTCAAAGAACTTACCATCGATGCCTGGAGACTGACGGCTTCGTACGCCGTCCACGAGGACCATGAAACCGAATCACTACGGCACAACAAGATCGGTTTATCTTTATTACCAGCCTGCGTAATTGTCACCTGACCTCAGTTAGTGTCCAAGAACAGCTTCAAGACTTTCATGGACTGACTGTTTGCGCTCGAACTGTTAGAAAGAGACTCGAAGAACGTATCCTGAAACCTCGTAAGCCAACCAATGGGCCCAAACTGACACGAGCTCACAGAATGGCGCACCTACAGATACATGAACATTTGCTTTGGAGTCAACGTCAAAGGAGCCAGTTTCTTTTTACGGATGAAACCAAAATTATGCTCTATGGTAATGATGGACGTAAGAAAGTCTATCAAAGGCACCGAACGTTTTCAGCAATGTTGCCATGAAGAGAAGATGAGTTATGGCGGTGGGTCATGGGCATGGGTCCTTTGATTTATTATAGTTTGACCAGTTGTATAGTTGTATCTGTTTTAAGAGTTTTCATAAGCTTGCAGTTTGATTCGAAATAGGTACCTACTCAGCGGTTGTAATGATCCACGTGAGCGAGCTTTACTAGACCATTATTATTTTATTCAAAACTTGTATTATAACGACATCTAGTTGCAGAAATAAATAACGCTTACAAAATCTAGTTTTATGTAATATCGACAGATGGCGTAATTGGCACGAGTATATTATAGTTTCCAAATCACGCCACAGATGTCAGTATGGTTGCGTAAAATAAAATATTTTTATAACATTTAGTTTGCCCGTAAATATCATAGTACAACATTAAAATTAGACTTTGTTTATGATTCTATTACCATGACGTGTACCCTTGTGCATCACACATATGAATTAATTATTATTAATCGTCTGGAAAATCTATGCTACCGTACATTATCTGTGTTTATTTTTATGAATTGTCTATGGCGCATCAAAATGGCCGTCTGTGGTGATGTCCGATCGGAGTTTTATGTTCTTTGTTTACGATAAAAACATATTATTCGTTTCAAATTTCTGACTTTAATGTGACAAAATAAAATGTTTATAGGGATAGAAACTTTGGACAATAGTTTGGGTTTATACAAGTGTGTGATTTGACATAAAACGAGTGGTACCAGACTCACCTTGTAAAGAGAAAATGGGGAACTGTTTTAGTAGTACAGGAGAAAAGGATTCTAAAAGCAAAAATGAAGGACGGCCTAGCAACCCGCACGAAGAGGACCCTAGACAGTTTCAGACTCCAGTGCCGACCCCTCCGCCTGATCCAATTAGATCTACGGTAAATCAAGGTACAGATACGAGCGAGGTCCCTCCCACCCGAATATTCGTAGCCCTGTACGATTACGATGCCCGTACCGATGAGGACCTTAGTTTTAGAAAAGGAGAACATTTAGAAATCTTAAATGATACACAAGGTGACTGGTGGCTAGCTAGAAGCAAGAAGACCAAACAAGAAGGCTACATTCCATCGAATTATGTCGCTCGCCTGCAGTCTATAGAGGCCGAACCGTGAGTAATCATATCTGTTTTTTTATGCAATCATTTCAATAGTGAGCGGTTCCTGCGCGATTTCTTTTCCTTTACATGCATTAACCAGTCATACGTGTTTACTGTTGTACATGAACTAAGGCTGTAATTACTAGGACAACAGCTTAACTTACAAATGAGTTATAAAAGTAATAATTTGGTATTACCTATATCTATTTAATTTTATAAACCACAACAATTACCAAATAAATAAATGGTACTTATCAGCAACAATTACTAAACAATATGAATACAATTATGTACCTATTTCAGTAAAGTCTTATAAACCTGTTTATTTTTCCTCACTCTATGGGATCTAAATATAAACAGTTGTTATGTTATTGTATAGTTATTAATATAATAAATGACTTATTCCTCCCGCCTCTCTATCCTGTTTAGTAATGCATTTACAGTATTACAACATCTTTATAAATTCATTGGAATGATGATACCAGTATCTATTTCAATCTGCCTAGCTTTACCCAATTATATTGGGGTCGGCTGCCAGTCTAACCGGATTCAGCTGAATACTAATGTTTTACATGGAGCGACTGCCTATCTAACCTCCACAACCCAGTTACTGAGTAGCATGATATCCCTTAATAAGACATACCTACAATACCAGTAGTTATTTATTTATTTACAGCCTTATTTCAGAGTTACAATTAATTGTTGCATAAAAACGTTTTTTTCCTTAGTTTTGAGACTGTGTGCCCTTTGGCAAAGGCCTCCTCCATCCCATTCCATCTCTCCCTGTTCCTTGCTTGTTTAATCCATGTCATTCCCACCGTCCCAACCAAGTCATCCTGCAATCTTTTCAAAGGTTTCCCTTTCTTTCTCTTCCCCTCCCTAGGATACCATAAGGTCACTTTTTTGTTCCATTTCTATCATATGTACCTACCACTTATAATATAATATGACCTATTTTAATTTCATAGGATACCATTTTTGGACATTTGTGAAGCATAAAAAATTATATGTGAAACGTATTGTAACTTGTTTTGGCCTGAAGCATGTTTCATCAGAATACGAAGTGAAAGCATTACTGGTATGCTCACATTATCACAGGCACTTACACTGCTAATAGGCTGTGCACATGACATAGAAAGGTTATTGTTTAAGCTAAAATCACACCTATTCTCTTTACCAACATTGACTATTCAATTCTATGGTCTTCATACATGTAAATGTATTGCAAATTCATAAAGTACTGGAGCAAGCTACTACAATTCCAAACTTCCACATGCTTAGTTTATGACTAATACTAAAACCAGACTAATTTATTATTAGGTGATATTAGAAATCTTGTTTTCTGCCATTACTGTGGAATTTCCAAAGCAATGTCTTGTTCAGCTTTTACTTTCACATGGTATTACCGTTGTCATGTAACATTTTTTTTTCTGCATTGGTAAATACCTATGCTGCCTACTGCTGCAGAGTACACACGGCAACACATCAAGCTATACATTTCCAGAATAAACTGACCTTTCATTGTACGAAAATCTTATACAATTCGAGATCAGCTTATACTGGAAATGTACAGCTTGATATGTAGCCGTGTGTACAAGACATTACCTTCCTTCTTGTTTTGAGCCTCTTCTAAATGTATTCAGTTCTGTTGGCCAGCTATCAGATGTTATGAAGTAAAAGTATAATGTAATGGTACTAAATGGTGCAACTAAAATTCATTAAAAGTCAATTGTGCCGGCTAACTCTTGGCACTCGACATATCCTTGTTGTGACATGTAGGCTGTGACAGTAGATAGTAGGACAGTAACACCCGTAACTGCCCTCATTTGATGCTGTTACACATCTAGTGCTTGTCACTAATTTAAATTAATTAATTTTTTGTTTTGTTATACAGTTGGTGTGAAAACCTTTGATTAGCAAAGTATATTTTTGTCATCTCTTTTCCTGATAAGCGTTAACCTCTGTAGATCTAAGATCTTCGTCAATATGACTCATACCGCAGAGAGCTGTATCATTATTTTATGCAGATAAAGTTTTTTTATAATTACATAAGAGGAGGTCTGAAAGTGACACCGGTGACTGAAAAGTTGAACGGAAATCGGTTGTCATGGTATGGGCACGTGATGCAGAGGAATGAGGAAAATGTCTTGACGAAATTTAAGAGTATAAATGTCGATGGCTATAAGAGTGGGGGAAGACCAAAGAAACGATGGATGGACTGTGTGAAATATGATATGATTAGAAAGGGTGTGACTACCGAGATGAAGACTAATCAAGAAGTATGGTAGAAAAAGACATGTTGCACCCACAAATAAAAATTATTTTTCGTTCTTTCTTTGTCTTTTCCTAAGAAACAAAAGCAATTATTTCTTAGGAAAAGACAAAGAAAAAACAGAGTTTAAATTTCATCATGAGGAAACCTACATGCCTGAGAGATATTTCTCAACGGCATATGAAGCCAAGTCAGAGGCCAATAGGCGGCATAAAAACTCTGGCACCAGGTTAGTCAGTAACCACACGAAAAAAAAAGAAAGAATACTATTACTAGAAAGAAACAAAGTATTTAAAGCATAATAGAAAACCTTAATAGTAAATAAACAACACACACTCTTTATGTAGACAGTAAGTACTTTGTGAAATAGATAAACCACTCTACCTTTATCAGTACTAGGCTAAATAAAAACACTGTACGAGCATTCTATTAACACAATTTGTCACTGTAAAAGTAGGTCACATTTCAGTATTACACACATACACAACACTTTCATAGTTGAGTATGCGAGGGCAATGACCTCTTCTTAACCATTGGTGCACTATGATAATTATTTTAATTATTTATTCATGTGGCCTATTTATTTTGAATGTTTTAACACACCCCTCGCTTATCCAGTCTGATGTATCTGAATAAATGAAATTTACTCTAGCTCTGCAGTTAATATGATTACTGAGGGGGGATTGTTTGATAACTTTTATCTGAAGAATAAATATGGCGGTTAGACAATAGACTTATTTTATATACCTAAACTCTACAATAGTCATATTTTATACACCTTTTTTTGTTGGGTGGGAAATTATCAAATAACTTCTCTCGCTCTGGGCGGAGCGGGAGGGCGTGTCAGACTCTCATTGACTAAAACCCACCCGTGTTCCTTCAGTTACCATGTTGCCGGGGGCCACGATCTCCCTTTCGGACTTCTTCGCAACCCCGGCAGGCATCGGCCCTAGCGGACCCCGTGAATTCGGTGGCTGGAAATCGGCCTACGATTCCCGACGTCCAGGGCGTCTCCTCCTGCGGCGGTTAGGGGCGTGAGGGTGCGAAATTTGCCTCTCCCTCACGCGTTCCGCCTCCTCCTTTGCGAGCATTACTGCTTTGCAGAAGGAGTTGGCGGCCTCTCATTTCCTCTCCCGTACCATGGCCTGAACCAGGGCCGGACGCGAGAGATCACCGCCTCCGATCGCCTCCATGAGGACACCGTGATGCCTCGCCCAAGCCGGGTAGACCTCCACCGTATGCTCGTGTCCTCCGATCGATCAATCTACACAATCGTGACGACGGCGTTTCCTCCCGCCTTATCCTAGACAGGAACCTCCCGAATCAGCCGTGTCTGGTGAAGACCTGCGTCAGGCAGAAGGTGAGGACGCTGCCTCTATAGCCACTCCTGAAAGAGAGGACTTATCGCCGCAATTGTGGCGTGCCCAATATTTTATATACTTGAACTCACATATGTGAGTTCAATTTTAGGGCCGAATTTTCAAGATAACTTATATAAGTTATCTTGAAAATTCGGCCCTAAAATGTAAATAATAAGTTAGTCTTATAGATGTTTCTCAGTAAGCTACTGAGCTGAAGTGGGATTGGACTGGATATGTCTGCCGCATGTCAGATGAGCTGTGGGCTAAAATAACCCCAAAATATTGCCACGGTAGACTAAGGCGAAGATAGATCCGGCTATCTTCGCCTTGGTCAGCCAAGCGTGACTCCTACTGAAAGCACTTGTCCACAAGATCAATGAACATGGAAGTATATGGAAAATGATCCTATCCTACCTATGATCTGCAATGGTACACAGGGCTACACATCAAGCTATACATTTCCAGTATATGCTGATCTCGTATTGTATAGGATTTCCGGACAATGCGAAGTTCTAGCAGGCTAGATTTAGAAAAACATAAAAATACTACACTATTTTATTTAGATTTTTATTTCAAGGATTTCCGTAACTATTTGATACTTAGCTTTAATTAAGAATTTCACTGATAATTATCCAATGTCTAGAATCAACCGGAAATAATAAAAAAGTCGGACATATTTTCTGTAAGATACCAATTTTGAACTAGTTTATTTGACTTAATTTGATTAGAATAATGACTGAATTAATTAAACATTTGTCTGTTTACACTTTCTACTAATATCACGTGTTGGCAGCGCCCCTTATTGATAGGAACTTTTTATTGGCCTTAATTATGTGGATCAACTTGTTAGGCGTGATAAATTGTGTTTGGTTAATCATTTATCCAGTCATTCATAAAACCCTTAATGTATTAAGGTATGATTTCGATCCCTGCTGAACGCGGCAGTGCTTCAGCGGGGTTTGGAATCATACATTTATTGCCGCGATATTGCTGCCGTGTTCAGAATGTAGTCTCACTTAAACCTATAGAAATTGTATGGGGACCAGTAGTGACGCGGCAAAACTGCTGTGGCAGCACTGTCACGAGCAGCGGAGATCGTAATCATACCTGAAGGCAATTTATTTTGAATGAAACTAAAACATACTATTTCTGTTTTTTTTTTATTAGTTTCCACACTTTGGCGTATTCTCCGAAAGAGTAGGTAGTGGTGTTGTAATATGTATCGCCCACAGTTCATGTAAATTCGAACTAATCCGAAGCTTCGACTAAGAAATTCCTGAATTGAAAATCCGAACACTTTTTGGAATCAAATCTTTCAGACGTACTCAGCAGTACACGCTTGCGGCCACTAAATAAACTAGGCATTGGTGCCGATTCTCTTGTCACAAATGCCTCTAAACTAGACTAAAAATCACCAAAATTTAGTTTTAAATGACGATTTCCCATTCTGAAATAGACTAAAGTAACACAACTTAACCATATTTTAGTTAGACAGCACTGGTACTGAGATATTAATTTAGCGAAAATGGCGATTTTGCTTGAATTTGACGTTGTCCACCTAAAATTCTATTAATAAATCTGACTACTTGTAATCGCGATTAAAATCGTGTGGAATAAAATTGGTTGTCATGAACTTTAAATCACACCAACACCTCGACTTCAGGTGCTAAAACAGTAGTTTCTTTTTTTTTGCTTGTATCTCGAAAATGATGTCTTATCGCAAAAATAATGAAAATTTCAACTCTTTTATGAAACCCAAAAACCCCTACAAGTCAACATGTAGGTAATAATTTTTCATATTTTCCATACAAAAACTGAAAAATTCCATATTAAACACGTCGAGGCTGCCCCCCCGGCGCGCCTCCGGCTCTAAATAAATTCACGGGGTAGGGCATACAAGTACGTGTGGAGTCGCGATTGTCAAATTCGATTTAGTTGTGTCAAAATTATTTTTAAAGGAGACGGAAACGATTACATACAATCTTGGGGCTAAATGTAACGAAATAAAAATGGTGTGAATTAATAGATTTAAACTTAGTCCCTCGCGATCCATAGTTTCAACTATATCCAATCCAAATTAAGGCGGTGGTAAAATCCAAAATAACAATCCAAGTCAAACATGTGACCTATATTCGGTGTCCAGTGTGACAGCAAGGGTCGTATTAAGTAGGCAGGGTCAGAATTCGTAAAAGACAAAGCAGTGGTCGTTGAAAATGAAAATTAATCAGGAAAGCACTCAAAACGCATCAGAAAACATGAAACCAGGGGCAACCAAGAGCAGTCGGCAACTGTCTAGTGTCAATGTCAGACAGCTTTCATGCCAGTGACATAGACTAAAAATATAAGACTGATTTTAATCAATATAAAATTGATAATAATTATATTGGTTTTCAGTAATTAATTAATATTTTATTTATCATAATGACTGTAATTACCTAGAGCGGAGGTTTTCTTTTTGTAATTGTGTAATCGATTACTCAATTAATCAATAATCTCACGAAAACCATCTTTCTCATATTACTCAGCTTCCAGATTGAGAATTGATCAGATTTTTTATAATCTAAGATAAATAAAAATCGTAATTTTTTAGATCATATCTCAACTTATTACATTTGGGCCCACAGTTTTCCATCTCTTAGAGAATTTATTTAGCAGAATAGCTTTAAGATTCTCATAGCCAAAAGTAAGTAAATTTTAGTGATAGTTTATGATAGTTTTACGCAGAAATATAGTTAAACTGTAAGATAAAATGAAAATATCGTGTTCCATCGGATTTTTTTTTAAGCCTGATTTTTTCCAACCCTGTTATTTCCATCGGTTAACTCTTGGGTGAGGTTTCATTAGTGACCAAACATCTCGCCCCTAAACAGTGTCGCATGTCGCACCTCTACTTTATTCCCACAAGCCCAACCCACTAGATGACTAATAAAAGGCAAATCAGATGTGACGTGTTTGCTTTCTGGAATACTTCGTTATGTTTTTGTTTCACTACCAGATTAGCGAACACACAAATCAATGGGGAAGAAAACTCTCAAATTAGTTCTGCGTAAACGGCGTTAAGTGTTTGTTACTTTCATACGGCTGCCGATTGAGTTCCTTGTAAAAACTTTGCTGCGAGATGTGGTTACTAAGTGTTTTGTCTTGTCGCCGATTGGTCGCTCTTCATTCAAGATCACTTTGAAAACTGACAAACACTCAGTGCTCTCTCGCAGCGAACCGTCCAGCAAATAACCCCAATGGTTTCTTATTGTGCAACCAAAGGCCGAAGGCACGAAGGTCAAACGAATGGAATGCTTCATTCTCTCATGCCCTTATCCCAAATATGTATTTTTCTTTCATACTCGATACTTTTAGAAATTAAACTTTTTGGTCATAGACGAGTCGCAACCTGCTGATTTAAATTCTGTCGTCATAGCTCCAAAACTTTATTTATATACAGTATGTTAAATAACAGAGGGCGTTCCCTTAAAGGCGTTAATCTATATCATTAATACATTGAAATAAAAATATCAGCATAGAAAAATAAGTATAAAAAAAACCGAATGAAAAAAATAAAATAAATGAAAATAAATTTGAAACGTCCTGTTTAAAATCGAAATAATAGCGCGGTAAAGTACCTAGCGTATTCGCGCTGCCCAAACCGGCAACGTCGCTATTTTTAGTTCCAAATAAAATAATGTGGATATTGGGGGGCGGGGGCGGGGCTAGGCGCATCAATAGATCGCCGCACACGCGAATCGTCATTCATAAGTTTGTTGCGACATACATTGCCATACTTCCACATTGAAATACAAATGCGCGTGTACAGAGTGTTTCTTTTACGTATCAATTTAATATTTTTTGTGAATATTTTATTATAAAAAAAATATAAAAACATTTTGTTTTTGAATGGTAATATTTTTTTAGCATGTATGGATGCTATACTGATGCGGGTAAACGGGAACGCCTTTCGTTAATTAACATACTGTATTTAATTAACAAGTAACAATACTCAATATTTTAGTAACAATATTTCTTAACAACTATGTTAGTAATAAGCTATACACTTAAAGAATCCCTGCTACATATACGCTCAACACGGATATGGACAGCTTGCAGCAGCGATTCATACCTACACAAAAAGTCCCGTTTGCTCCCGATACACTGCAGTATATTGTTGGGACTGGCCCGCACCCGGCGCACCAGGGAAGCACTTTTTTCGCATCGTAGAAACAACTGACACGAGCATCAGCAAACATCCCTGATGCGCTACAGAAGCGGAACAGCCCTATCAATACCCGGAACGCATTAATAACTTGAACTTTGTATCTCTTTAATCTATTTTTATCCGAAGCCCTTCAATAGCACTAAAAACGTCACTGATTCCACCGTCCTGTTTTTACCACAGGACGTCCCGTTCTGGCGAAGGTTGTTCCTTCCTTATAATCAAGATTCAGTAATGTAATAAGACTCATTTTGCTAGTCCCCGTCGCAGTGCAGTGTATATAATGTCACCCTGAAGAAGCTAGAAACTTAAATGTAAACAATGGTACACGGTAAACAAAATTATACGCCCTCGCCTTGTAGGTGCAATAAAAGACGACTAAGGACTTATAGCAGAAGGCTGGGAACTAGGATTTTCCTAAACGCTAATAAAAACGTACAGTGATTACTTAACTATTGTCCTTAGGCTATTGTTGATTCGGTTTTAATTGTGAAAATAGCAGGTCCTTAATTCAGATAATGTTGACGGTTTTTTTTCCGCTATTAGCTGATTGGTATCAAATTATCTCTGGATACCACAGGAACTCACTTCCTCCGGTTGTGGTAAGCCTCACAAAAAACCGGCCAAGTGCGTGTCGGACCACGCACAAAGAGTTTGTCATGTCATTTAAAACCATAGACTTCTTACAGGTTTTCCTGTTATCTTTAAGTATACAAGTATTTTCTGTATTTTTTTCAAAATTCTGGTCAAGTTTCATCTATTTTCTTAATAAATAACTATATATATTTAAAAAACATTTGAGACCCTCACAGTAATCCCTTTCATTTGATATGTCACACGGTACAGTTTGCAAAACTTTTACTTTTTTCTTGTTTACCCCCCAAAATTGACCCCCATATTCAAAATTCATTTATTGACGTTACACGTCCGTGTTTGGGTCACAGAAATTCATATATCCAACAAATTTCAACTTAGTCAAGTCCATTAGATTTGGAGCAAATTGGCTGTGACGGACAGACAAACAGACACGAGTGATCCCATAAGGGTTCAGTTTTTTCCTTTTGAGGTACGGACCCCTAAAAAGGGTTCCGTTTTTTTCATTCGGGCACAATTATAGCACTAGAAGTAGGGACCAATTAGCTCAAACTGTTTTCAGATCGGTCCTAGACTCATCCTTCATGGGGTACTGTTTAAAATGTTACAAATACCTCCCCACATACTCAACTAAATGAAACTAAATTTAACTCTTGTTTAAAACGCACACTATGCTGCCACCGAGCATTTTATAAGTTGGGGAATTCTATCGCTGACAAAAATGCTTGTTTCAACGCTGGTCCAGCTTCACAAGGGAGCATAAACTAGTTGATTATCATCGAAAATATTGTTGGAGCTACTGAAGATTGCAAAAACTATCTTTGCAATGTATAAATTCAATTTCTTAGTATTGCATAATTGCATAGCACATGTGTGAACACTGTGACCTTGTATAAATTACCTTTACTGGATACGTCTTTCTTTGACTTGAATATGCCATGGCGGCTGAGAGAATGTCATGCTCACTCAAATGTCTCGCTGGTGGTGGCGTGGCACAGTATATTTTTTGGCCAAAATTTCGGACATGTCTTTTTTATGTGATAACTTTGTTTGTAATGTTTTATAAAATTAATGAATAGAACTCACAAGCGCCTATTTCTCATTATGACCAAAAAAAACCACTTAATTATTTTTTATGATAAAATTGTAAATCACCATTAACTTTTGAAATATTTCACGAATTATCTTCTTGTTTTTCCTGATAAACAATAATCTTAAGACACATAATACTGATTGATTTATATATTTGTTAAACGAGTTTTCAGAGATTTATTTACAATTAATGTTTTTTTTATTTTATTTTTTTATGGTCGTATTTTTAATTATTTGGATTCTATTTTTCTATAGAATTGTTAGAAAAAAGTGAATGAATCCATGAAAAAAAAATCAGATCCAAATATTGAAGGATATCGAACTTAGAAGCTTCTAAAGTTTTCTATGGTAATTATGATTTTAGGGTTGTCAATATTTCTAAATAGAATTTATTGTAAAAAGTTACCATAACTTTTTATTCGTAAATAATATATTAACTGGAGGTTGGGGCGTGTGCATCGGAACACTTTATTTACACAGAAAAATAGTTTTTAAATGAACAGAAAAACAAAAAAAAAATACTTTTTATTTCATTTTTGGAACGAGCTGTGGTTTAGCCCAGTTTTCCTAGACGTGCTTAGATAATAAAAAAAAACTATGAATTTCATTTGACATGCCAATCCTGCCATACTAATTTGGAATTTTTTGAACATAATCTACATAATTATTATATCTAATATTATAAAGAGGTAAAGTTTGTAGGAAACGATCTCTGTACTGAACCTATATTGAAATTTCTTTCACTAGTAGTAAATTACATTATGCCATTTTACTTAATTGTTTTCTGATGTACATACTTCAGCTTGATCTGACGAAAGAATTTCTGTTACATTGTCGGTATGTCCTTCAATAATTTCAAAATTTTCGTCATTTTCTATTGCCACAAAACCGTCTTCTGCTGAGATTTCATACGGTTTCAGTAACCTAACTACGCTGGGTGGTAACGGTAAGGATTTTAGTTTTTTCAACCTATTCTGTAGCCTTATGTAGGAAATTTCTGGATCTGACGATTCCAGTGCTCTGTGAAACAAGTCTAACATGGTTTTTTCGCGGTCGGATTTTCGGCTATGGTGTTCTCTGTCGTAACGCCAGAACTTATTCCGCGCTTCACCGGCTTGCTCTGATAATAAGCCCACTGGAAGAGCTGAGTTATTAATAATATCTTGACCGTGAATGAGAATCTTATGTATTGTTACTGTCATTGGGTACCAACCATATTCTGCCACGTATTTAGATGCAACGCTTTTGCAAAAATCTCCAAATTTATTAGCATTTACAGGTAGACCACAAGATAAAGTAATCAGAATCGTGTGAAGATCGTCCAACAACCACAGACCAAGGCCTAATATTTCAGCAAAGACTGCACGATTTTTATCCGATAGAACTGTTCGGGCTGTGTTGCCGTCATTTGTTGTTCCAGCATTGGGTCTCACAACATCAACTAGCACTTTCAAATCTTTTCGCACTCTCTCTTGCACACGTTTTTTTGTTTCCTCAACAGTTTTTGATTCCATTGAATCTTTGCCTACCCTCCATTTCTTTACAGGAAGCTTGTAGCCCAAATGAAGTAAGAACTCTAACACGCGAATCCATGCATGCAAGGGACTTATTCCGTATTTGAAAACCGATATATCAATTGGCTGAGAATAAATTTTGTCTAATTTGTTGAATTGCGTTGAAGTTGCTTTGCAAAATGGACATTTAAGTTGAGAAGAGGTTTCTGTTATTATATTTAGTACTTTGCCATCTATGCATGTCAAATAAAGTTGTGGTTTTGCCCTTATTTTCTTATTGTTAGATGTAGTTGCTTCTAAAGTAGTCAAATCCCTAATTTGGTTTTCTATCAATTTCTGTTCATTTAGTATTAAATCTTTTGTCTCTTTCCGATATTGAATATGAATCGGACGGCAAAATCTGTATGATTGTGGAGTTGGGTTTAACCAAAGTACAAAGTCTTTTTTTGTTTTTATCCGTAATGGGATGAATGTAGTGGCAAATAAAGTGTTTTCAGGCTCTTGATTATCAGAAAAATTCTGTTTATAAAATGATTGACCCGAACTACCATCAAACCCCCAACTCCCCTCAAAAATACAATCTACCGTATCTAGACCTTTTTGTTCACAATATGCTGATATAATTTCGTCGCAGGAGTTTATTAATCTTTGAAGAGTGTGAGAAAGTAAACTAACAAATGGAACAAAGGCTTCTCTTTCTGTTACTTGAATCGCACTATCCGGATAACATTTTTGTTTTGCATCGAATTCAACTTACGTAAATGGTGGTGAGTTTGAGTGACTGCAGCGGCCAAGGGAAGACCTCCAATCCTCCATGAACTTAACTTCGCACCATTTTACAATACTCGCGTTTTAATAAATTGGCGTGCTGGCTTGCGGCGGATGGCGCGGCTCACGGGAGCCTGGGACGGAACGAGGAAAAACACACCCGTCACGTGCAGACACGTGACGTTGACTAAAAAGGGAAAAAAAATTGCGCGCGCGCCACGCTGCCTAGCGCCCCACCCCCTAATCAAGATCTACGTTTAGCTAGGAGACGATCCAAATTGAAATTACGGAATTCACCGTTTTTTTTTTTTTGGGAAGTTTTCCTACTATTTTTATTTAAAAATAGAATTTTCGAATGTCACCTAACACTCAAAATACAATTAGAATGTGATAAAAATGTCTTCTTGTATAATCTTACTAACATTAAAAAATAACTTCAAATATTTTAAAAGTTCAAGTTTAATAAATTTACGAGGTAATCAAAAAAGTTTGAATTACAATAATTCCCATATCCTGCTATATTAGGATTCCTTTGTTTGTAAGGTCATAAGTGTAAATAAAAAGAACATTTCAGTCCTAGTTTCAAATCCTAATACGTAATAATATGGCCGTAAAAAAAAGAAATAAAAAATTTACAAAATCAGCTATAACTCTGTTATCTTGAACAAATAAAGCCTAATTTTTTTTACTATCGTAAAGTCTTTAAATCACTGTTCAATACCATAAGTAAAGTCTTAAAAAGATATCAAACTTTTGAGCTACAATTGTTTCTATGGTTTTTCTGGAAACCATAGAAATTTTTTTCAAGTACTAATTTTCTGTCTTTCATGACAAATAGGCAATCGGGTGTTCTCGTCTCGCATTTATAATTGCAAGTCCTAAGATATAAGATAATAAAAAAGCCATGTCCGAAATTTTGGGCAAAAAATATACTGTGCGTGGGTGTTGGATCATTTAAGTTCCCTTCAAAATGTTTGAGCTGAATGGTGCTGATCCATGCGTCATGTTCATGAACGGGCGCCTTCAGTAGGGACTGGTCATCTCTTAGCTGCCATAGCTTATTATAATTTTGAATTGTTTATATCTTTTTTACGGACGCTTTTAACGTGTACGTCTTTCTACATTGTTCTCACATGTATAATTTCAACATGAATGATGTAATAAATATTTTGATATTAAAAGAGTGTCCGTGGAGTTTCATGTCCGTTCTTCTCCAAATGAACCTACTACGCTTTGGAATGGGCAACTAGCTCCATCTTTCTGACTGACTGACCTCTTGACAATTAAAAAGTGCCTGTAATTGGTTTAATTGAAATAAAAGCTTTGAGTTACGTTAACGTACGAAACCTTAAAAAGGGCATATATCACCTTCATAGTTGATTCAATATTGTGAATTTTGTAATAAGGTTGCTGGTCCATTGCGTATTCCAATTTTATAAATGCAATGCAACAATGACCGGATAACCCCCTTCCTGCGCAGAAGCTGGTGATATATTCCGTTTTTCCTGCGGCTCTTACTGTGGGAAACACCTCCTTAAATTCTAATTTCTAACATCACATTAGCCCGCTCATGGCATTTAAACAGACCGGTACAATTTAGGATATAGAGGAAATATTGTAATATCCTCGCTTGATAGATTTGTTTTTGGAGCAAGTACGTACTTTCTTATTACGGTTACTGAGAAAACTGCTGCCTATCCCTTGACCATCTGCACCCTAATTGCGTAACACATGGTCAATCATAAATCTGAATCATTTTGAAGGCTATTGCTAAACTATTCGGTTCTTCATATGTTCGAAAAATTTGTCTGCTCAACGACGTAAATAACGCAATGAATGTTGTTGAACTGTCAAAATGAAACAAATTGAGATTGATCGTGTGTTACGCAATTAGGGTACTGATCAAAAATCACATTAATTGCATTTCACGCCACTAAATAAAATGACCTGCTATTCTTTTTCACGAGCAGTACATTATTTCAAATTGAATTTGATATTTTTATATCTTACATCACCGTTTCCCACAATTCACAAAGATAGAACTCCAGAATCCAGATGTATGGATGACCTATTATTCGGTAAATGACTTATTCCACAAGCCTGTTTTATTTAGGCTAAGTAGCGTTTATTTATGGTTTTTCCTACTGCTCACATCAATAGACAATTATTACAAGAATTATGTTTCTTTTCCATTCGTTTCTAGGTATTGAAAAATGGGAACGAATAATTAATTCCAAGGCCTTAGCGATTTGTTATCATTCGCGTATTAGGTACATATTATAGGACTGTTCACTGTGAAGACATCGTAGAAGTTATTTGAATGAAAATCATCAATTATTATGTTTGCCTCTTGGCGGCACCTCGCAACTCTTCATCCGGAAAATAACTAGTTAAGTTACACAAACTAATGTGTGACGTTTAGTTAATTACCAGCAAATAATTTGCTACCTTACTGCGAAACATTGGAATTGGTGTATCCGGGATTTCCATGCCCCATAACAATTGTTTTAGTGTCCATATTGTCAACACGCAGCACCTAGTTTTGCTACAGAGATGGCTTGTTAAGGCGCTTTCTCGCCACGCCCAGGCCCCTTGCACCTCGTTTAGATTAGAACGCTATTATAATAATTACAAGTGTTTACCACGCTTCTGACTATTGCGCAACTCACCAATGGACTCGACGTTGTACTAGAAAATTTGCAAGCGAAAGTAGGCACTTCACTGACGTACAACACTGTGACAGATCATACTTATTTCACAGGCCCGTTAAGATTAATTGTCGCTCACATAAATATTTGTTTTTATTTTTTACGTCACGGCTCATGATCATTATGCTATGTCCGTCGATATTTATTAGCCACATTTTTCATAAAATGCACTTCTTAGTTAACTTGTTAATAACTCTTTGACTCTGCTGTCTCGTTATTAATTTGACTATCTCTTATTTATCATCTCTCACTTACATAACAAACTACGTATCTGACAGAAGTACTAACTACGAATGAATTCAATACTTAATCAATATGATATGCTAACAAGACAATTAATTATTGACAAGAAGAGAGGAATTTTAATGATATGCAAAATATTTTAAACTTACCATCTGTACAACTCGTTTCACAACATTCATTAGATAAGAATCGAGACAACTTTATGTGTCAGAATAAAATGTCTTGACGATTTTCATTCAAGAAAATTTTCAGTGATTTTTGCGTTAATAATATGATACAACGCCCCAGATAGTTGATCTCACGTTTACCACGATATTGCAAAACCACAGAGTAGATATAGACGTCACAAAACTTTGAGTCGCGTTGTCATTATTTGTTTGCTTGCTCCATTCGATACCCCTTTAGCTGAGGTAGTGACTCGTGAAGGACAAACATCAATCACCGTGGAGCACACTATAATAATGCTGCTGACGGATAACTTTCATAAAATTATTGAGTACTAGTCTCAATATTTGTACAAGATGCAGGGCAACATAACTATTGATGTATCATAAATTCTCAGATAATATCCTTACGTCACCAGTCAAGAACTATTTCATATGTCATTTCCTAAAACTAACCGTTCAGCGAAACCAGCGTCAATATGCGTCTTGGAAATTGTCGGTTCGTCATAAATTATAATTGTTAAGGTCATAAGAAACGGAACTCAAATTGTTAGACACTTAAATTTTATGGGGACGAAAAGTCACCTTCAGACAGTACGACAATCAAAATTGCGAGAAAGACGGACGGCCTCGGTAATTAAAACTGCATCGCGTTCCGCACGAGCTGAACACTGGCTTCACAAACGAGGTCAACTGCAACAAGCAGCACCAGGACTGCTAATTACTGCTGAATTTTAAACGGTCCTTGAGTACCCTTGAGACAATACGAGATGCGTTACTTGACTGCTTGTTTGTACTGAAGTTCGCTGAATCGTTGTTACATACACGAAAATAAACAATAGTTAATGCGGTCCGAGTAAACGCGGGGGGCTTACCGGAAAACGTTTCCTAGTCAAACATGCAAATTGTATGGCAAATATTAAAATGGCGAGGTTCCTACGCTTTGTATGTGGCTGTCGTACCGCTTACACACCGACGACCAACTAATAGCTATTCCCTAGCTGCAGCTTACTTAACGGTATGCTTGATGACTTGAATAAAACCATTGGAGCCAACAAAACAAACATTTTATCGCTCCTAAGTATTTGAGAACACCCGAGACTTCCGACGTGCAGCAGACGTTTACGATATACGCGATTATTGTTTTAAGAATAAAAAATATCACTTATCTAAGCAATCATTCTCGCAATCAAAGAGTCAAACTAATATGAATATTGGTGACGGGCGTATTGGAAGATGTGTTTATTCATGGCGCATGCCTGTGCTGCAGGAAGTTAGCCGGTTCGGTGAATCGAGCGCCTGTGCGACGGCAACCGACATACGACACTGCGCCAGCGCATTCTGATCGACCATTATCAATAAACATTTTACATTTACGCGGACAATAACCACTATCGACACATATTTCTGTGTAAATTATTATATTTATTGATCCTGCAATTCCTAGTTTTGCATATTATTGCGTATTTAGGTCCTTTTGAGATGGAAGATGATTGTAGATGCAGTGTCCTCGTAATACAGTACAAATGTCATGTGGGTATATGTAAGGTTTATTAGTTATTACCCGTATATTATGTTAATTTAATGAATGCTTATTGCCTATACTTAATGTAAATATTGCTGCAAAATTTTGAAATAGCTATGTAAAATATTATCCGTTCATACAGAATGAGGAGGTATGTAATTATTTTTAGAACAAGGCTCACTTTAGTTGACGTGTAGGTAATAGAGTGAAGATGGAACTGAACTGTAGAAAGACACAAAGCGACCAATTAACCTACCAAGAAGATGTGTGAGCCGGGGTGTGCTACTAACACTGCCCTCTAAAAACCCACATTTCCTAGTAAAGATAGTTAGTTGGCCGACATCACCGACTTTGGATCCAGGATGCATTTGAGTTCACCGCCCTGCTCCCGTCCCTCAAGCGCGCTTACAACGTTGTAAACCTACACTAGATGATCATTAATGTGGTTTTAAATGGATACTTGGGGCGCGTCTTTCTCTCTGGCACGCCTAAATAATCTCATTAAAGTTTATAAATATTACCTTTCGCACATCCTCTTTAATTAAATAATTTGAAGACGTTGAAATCTTACATCATACGACATACGCGTAGTCAAAACATCGCTGCCTTTCAGAAAGTCTATACGATCACTAGTAAGTAACAGTATACGAAATTAGCGTGTCCCTCATCACGAAATGCTATCATTGAATGAAATACAATACAAACAAGTCGAAGAGGTCAGTGACTGGTTGCATAAGGTACGCCAGTAACGTTCACGTGCAGAGCGGATCATCCAGTGTTGATAAGTGGGGTTCTAGGGCTTTCAAGTTTGATTTAAGAGAGAGCAGTGGCCCAGATCACACGTGCAATTAAGGTCGGTACAGACGATGTGCCGCGTGTACCTTGCCCCTCATTCACACGTTGAACTAGACATACTGCACCTTAAATTATGAACTTGTGCACTGTACCTTAACATTCACGAAGAAGAAAGCTCCAAAATTAATTTTAAAGCAAATGATAAGTATGTGATAAGGATTAATAACGTAATAAAATTAAAATGCAATTTACACGTGAGTATTAAAATATCAAGTCGTAAGCCGGTTCTAACGGGTGATCAGCCCTGTCGCCGCGGTAATGATAGCTTCCCTAATGGTACGAGTGCTGGGGAAAATTCGCAGCGCACCGTCGCACGCGCAGACGAACGATTAACCGGCGCCACTGATGTATTAGTCCACGTCACGGATATACTTAACTACTGTAAAGTATTAGTGTCACCTTCCTACAAAGTATTATATCTACAGTTGGCTCTTTGAAAATACCCAGCAATTATCATTAGTGTTGCATATTTCTAGTTACATGTTTCAGTTTTAACATGCTTTTTTTTATTTTCTGCTTATCAGCTTTGTGTAAAACATTAAGAGTCTGCTATAGCTAAATCGTGTTATGGGTTTTGGATAAGATTATATACAAAACTTAATTGTCACGAAAAATTACTTCTGACTCGCTGAAGAGCTTCACCAGTCAGTAACAAAATCGGATTGAGGATAAACCTTGTAGATTATTGTAAAAAAAAAAAATTGTATATCACTAAAAACGTGCAAAAAGCACTGCGGTATTTTGATAACTTTAAGAAGTCGCCTAAACTTAAATAAAGACAACAAAGAACAGTGAACCCGCAGATTTTTTTCTGTTTTCCATAACATTCCTTCCGTTTTGCGTAAAAAGTGCGGAAATTTTCGGAATTTTCACGGTCACAAAAATGTAACATTGACTTGACGGTGAAAATTCAGAAGAGTTCTGAACATTTTACACAAAACAGAATCAATGCGTACTAGCGGACGTCACGCGGTTTCACCCGCGTAGTTCCCGTTCCCGTGGCAGTACGGGGATAAAATATAGCATATGTTAGTCGCTAATGTAGCTATCCATTGCTGAAAGAATTTTTCAAATCGGTGCAGTAGTTTTTAAGTTTATTCGTTACATACAAAAATACAAATCTTTCCTCTTTATAATATTTGTATAAATATAGATAATATTAATTGGGTGACTTCTGATTTTCACTAAAGTTATCAAAATATTGTAGTGCATTTTGCACGTTTTTAGTGATATTCAATTTCACTGACTAAGCTAGCCGGACGTTTTTAGGGTTCCGTACCTCAAAAGGAAAAAACGGAACCCTTGTAGGATCACTCGTGTGTCTGTCTGTCACAGCCAATTTTCTCCGAATCGAATAGACCGAAAAAGTTGAAATTTGGTACACATATCAATTTCTGTGACCCAAACACGGACGTGTAACGAATAAATGAATTTAGAATATAGGGGTCAATAAACGGGGTCAAATTGAAAAATTTAAAAAAAAGTATTGCTAACTGTACCGTGTGACATTGTATAACAAATGAAAGGGCTTGTTTTGAGGCTCTCAAACTTTTTTTTAATATATAATTTTAATATAAATTTTGAAAAGAAAAAAAAAATACAAAATAGTTCCATACATAAAGATTACAGGAAAACCTATAAAAAGTCTATGGTCTTAAAATAACATGGTAAATCTCCCAATATTGTGCATACAGTTACATTTGCAGTTGGAATGTATGGGAGAACATATTTTTCAACTTCAATTTTAAGTTTGGGATGAATTCATCCCAACTACGGAACCCTTCATTGTGCGTGGTCCGACACCCTCTTGGCCACTACTTTGAAGTTCTCTAAACTTATTAAAACCCATAACACAATTTGCCTATTGCCGACCCTTAAATGATCTCAAGTTTATAATTTCTTTGTAACTCTTGGCTACTTACATCTGATTACCTATATAGTTAAATAAGCAATGGTTTTGTGTAGGTATTAAACAGTTATTTGTGGATTGTGACGAGTAAACAAAACTATTCAAGAATTACAATTGCTTATCATATTCAACTTTGTTGTCCGTATGATATGAGAAATAATTGTCTTTACTTTCTCGTACGATCCCAGTGGCGCCGATGTCTGCAAAGCCTACGATTATTTTTAGATTAGAAATGGCTCAACCGCTTTACGTAATTGCACTAGTCGCATGCGCAGCTAGTTCCAGAGCGTTTGCTGCTAAATATAGTCACAGAGGTGGTGTGCAATTACACCTTATTATCGCATGTTTCCACTGGAAGCTAGGCTGCGTCTTGTCTGCCTCAGTTATTACTTACATGTTGCAGTTTCTTTAGAAAGTGTCCAGATATGACGAAATTGAAACGACCATGTTGGGCAGATTACAGAATGGTCGCAAAGTAGTTTCCCTTGCTTTCGAGTTCTGCGTAATGCTGCGTGCGTGCCTTAGGTACCTCCCCATAGTGCTCCAACACTCCACAACGTAAATTACCACAAATTAGGGCAAAACACCGTTCTAAATACATTTACCGTGTTAACAGTAACTTCCTAGTACACTTCCATAGTGCTTTGCCGTGTATAAAGCTATTTATTCAAAACTTCTAATTTTAAAACCAGAGACGAAAACTAACCCCATGAGTGTTAACAATGAAATATTGAAACACTTGTGATCGTATAATGATCATGTATTTTGAACGGATGTTGTTCAAAGACACCTATGCAAGCGCGACGCGCGCCCATCCCAAGTCATGGTCAATTTTGTATAGAACATCGGCAAGACCGTGAAAACGAGTTGACACAGATTCTATCTGGTACAGAGTGCCTGCAAGTGATGGCACTTTCAATTATCACTGCACTGATGTATACGCCCACACTTGATTATCGATCATTTCTGATGCAGTTTCACTGTATTATTTTACGAATACTTTCTCTTGTTCCCAGATTTTTTTCTCTTGCATACCTATCTAATGATTTCGAATGCGCCTGTCATTCATAACATTTTCACTGTTTCCTAATAAGTCTCGATGTCGTCGTTGATAATCTTAATTACTAATTTAAATCCAATAGAATGTGACGTTGCATTACAATTTAATATTTAAATGATCTTAATCAAAAAAACATCGCACCAATTAGCGCGCGTGCTGCGCCTCATGCAGATCGGATCCTGGTAGTACCAGGTATCCGTCGTCGAGATGTGATGTAAAAGGCTTTCAGTGAATCGTTCGCGTCGTAAATTTCCGTTGACCCAGATATGATGTGATTAGAAACGTATGTACGTCAACGTACAGCGAAAATGATATTTTTTGCTAGTGCCAATTTATCGGTAATGGAGCGTCGTGCACACGAGATGCGATGCGACATCCGCAAGTGAGAGTTCTGCGACTTGTCACCGAAACTGGTATGTGTACCGTGGACCACTCTAACGCGAATGTAATTATTATTGCCTAGAGAGTATTGATATGTCCGGTACGGCATGTCAGCAAAAGTGTAAGTGAGGTCGTTCATTAAACCCTCAGATATAAACATTATACTGCTTACGCCATAAACTATAACTTATTACGTAGACATCAGTATGTTTTTTGCTAATTTTTTATGCTCATAACATGCATAACACTTCTTCGAAATACCTTTTAATTTATTATGAGATGAAAAGTTGAAATAATGTAATAATCTTGACATCCACGAATCTGACGTAATAAGCTGACTCTTGCACTGCAAAATTCATCTTTGTCAGTACAGTGAGGAAACACAATTCCTGCTTAGCTCAGCAGTTCTGTTCAAAATCGTTTTAAATTGCAAATTCCAGTTAGGTATATTGATAGCAGCTAAACTTAAACCAAATCGTTTTGCCGTTAGAAAAAAAAAACAATGAAGAAAAAATCTAGACACCATGCTGTATAAAAAAAAATAATGAGTGAATCAAACATAAGTTCGCACGTCGGCCCCGTACCTATAGTATGAAAAAAAGTTGGCATTAGTTTGATATTTTTGTTGTTTATTGTGCTGTGGCAGACGGTACGGGGGCGGGTCCGTTCTCCGCAGCCGAGGAAACAGCCTCACACTGAGCTAGGTCGTTCATCGACCCGCCGCGCAGCCGCGCCGCGCGCACCGACCGCAGATGCGATTGTTTATACACCATCATTATCTAAACACTGTTTTGCTGCTCACTTCGTGACATTCCTTTGTAATCATTTTGAAATGTAGGTTAAGGCTTCTCTTTCAAGAAATCGAAAGACGTACTTTTCACTTCACTATTGTCCTATGCCATAGTTGTACAATATGTACCTGGGCTTTGTTGCATTTTCCGGTCAATCGACAATTCGACTAAAGGTCGATATCATTACATAATTTTCAGATGTTTGACCGGAGCGACTTCACAGTTATGCATTCATAAGGAAAAAAATTATACGTAATTCCGCCTCCTGTCGAGGATCCAATCTTTCTTTGTAAACAAAGAAAGATTGGATCCTCGACAGGAGGATCGCAAGATTAATGACACAATATGAGTGTGCAGTTAGGTTTTAAATAAAATATGTTCCGATACGGTATCGAGATTCATTAAAGAAATCGAATATTTATTCATACAAAAGATACCGAACGAGGTATCTTTTTTGCTATCAGAACAATGTCTTAGCCCACACAACGTGAAAACAAAGGTTTAAAGGGGTACTAGCTACTGCCTTAGAGACTAGAGTACATTATGTTTAAAAATACAATGTCTTTGTGTCTAAAAATATTTAGCTATAAGAGCCGTATCTTAACGCTGTAAGATTTTGCTCGTACGTAATGTCCTTTGGCGTTGCGAAGTCGTCTTTTGAGACTTGTTTTATTTTATTCGAGGCACGGCCTTCTCTATTCCCTACTTAATCTTCTAAAGTCATTACTCCGCGATACACTGTATTTTACGATGTTGCTTTTATTTTTTAGTTTTATTTTAAAGCTTGGTAGGGAGAATGCGGATCGCAGGACATGCGCGGGCGCCGCAGAGTCGCGCCGCGAGCAACTTTCTACAGCCGCGTCTAGAACGCTTTAAACCGTAATCTGCAGATTGACGTACCTTCAAGATGGTTACGACAGGCAAATTAAATTGCACATTAGTGCTAAAAATTTGCAATTATCTTTGAAAATCTTCCTCCCCATTGGTCGAGTTGACCGTGAATTTCCCTCCGTAAAGAGAAGATTTAAACAAGTCGTTACTGAGTTGTAAATCTGCTGTTATTTATTGTCTAGTATAATCATATTGCACATAATCTGTTTAATTTTATGTCTTGCGTATGCATGGATATTTAAAATTAGCATACTTAAGCACATGATTCAGTGGTTTAAAAATGATGTTCTGCAAACGGGATTTAACCTACCAGCAAAGTTGGCAAAGACAATGAGAAAAATTCAAGACTGTGCTCCACTTAAAGCCCTTTCAGAGTAAAGTGAAGTAAATAAGCTAACTGCTGAATATAAATACTTATAATCAATTCTGACAAGGTACTGCTGGTTTTCCGGAAATATCTGATGTTTGAAAAAATTCAGTATTTTCCTTGTTTAATATTCATTATGTATGTCCGTTACTTTGTTCATCTTATCATCACTGACTTTAAAGTAACGATGTCTGCTCACTAATTGTAATATTATTCGTGACAATGTTAGAAAACAGCTCACTCATAAAGGTACTAATAAAGGTGGATGTCAACAATAACATTCGTGAATACAAGCAGAACGTTCGTGAAATCTTTACAATAATTAGTTACGGTCAATTCATTGTCGTTTTTCGTTGTTTGCATACACTTAACTACCTAAGGTGGCGTTACATTTCATTAAACCCTGAATTGTTCAGCTACACTAATGTAACTTGAAGATTTTAGTAAATTATTACAACAGTATTTTATTACATTAAGTTTGACATTTCATGGGCACGCCACAATTGCGGCGATAAGTCCCCTCTTTGAGGAGTGGCTAGAGAGCGGCCAGCCCGCCGGTTGAACCCGTCCCAGAGGGTCATGGTATCCGGCTGGCCCGAAGATACCGCACGGTCTTCTGTAAGGTGGTGAGCCTCCTTGCCGAATTACCACCATGGGATCAGGAGGCAAAAGTCGTGGAGTAAGAGGCGAAACGCCGGGGCTTAACTCCACTGCTGCGAGAAATCACAGCGGACAGAGCTCCGGCGGGATTTCATGGCATCATGGAGAGTGCGACTGTCGCAACCCAGTGCTGGGCACACCACAATTGCGGCGATAAGTCCCCTCTTTGAGGAGTGGCTAGAGAGGCGCCACGGCGTCCTTACCTTCCGCCTGACACAGGACCTCACCGGACACGATTGTTTTGGGAGGTTCCTGTTCCGGATAAGGCTAGAAGAAACGCTTGGGTGTTACCATTGTGTGGATCGCCCGGAGGACTCGGTTGAGCATACGATGAAGGTCTGCTCGGCTTGGGCGGAGCACCGCCGTGTCCTCTTTGAGGCGATCGGCGGCGGTGATCTCTCGAGACCGGCCCTGGTCTCAGCCATGGTACAAAACGAGAGGGCATAGAAAGCCGTCACCTCTTTCTGCGAAGGAGGAGGCGTGAATACAGGCTAATTTCGCGCTTTCACGCCCCTAACCGCCGCAGGGGGTCTTCCTGGGCGTCGGGAATCGCAGGCCGATTCCCGGCCACCATAAGCGCGGGCTTGCGGACGTTGAGCAATGGGTAGCTCGCCGTCTGATAAGGACCAGGCCCGGGTCGACGGCGCATTGGGTTCCACGAACGCCTCAAAGAGATGTCAGCAGAACTGACGGGATACGCTAGGGCCAATGCCTGCCGGGGTAGCGGGAAAATCCGAAAGGGATATCGTGGCCCCTAGCAACATACAGGCAACTAAAGGAACACGGATGAGTTTTACTCAGTAAGAGTGACACGCCCTCCCGTTCTGCCCAGAGCAGGAGAAGTTATTTGATAAATAAACAAGAAAAAAAAAAAAAAACCGGCCAAGTGCAAGTCGGACTCGCGCACGATGGTTTCCATACCATTATCTATAAAAACGAGCAAAAAAAAAAAATCAAGTTTGTTGTATTTGTTGTTATAGCGGCAACAGAAATACATCATCTGTGAAAATTTCAACTGTCTAACAGACAGACAGACGGACAGACAGCGGAATCTTAGTAATAGGGTCCCGTTTTACCCTTTGGGTACGGAACCCTAAAAAGGTTGACATTTCAAAACAAAGAATAAAATAGGAAACCCGCTATTTTAAAATGGATATCAGGTAATAAAATTAAGTTAACTTGCCTTCTTTGCCTAGTAAATAGGTAGAGACTAGAGATACAATAGATTTTCCTAATGATAGTCTAGCCATTAAATGCACGTGTTCAGGCACAAGTTAACTTGGCTACTGTTGAAAATATATTACCTATTAAACCTCCTTACAGGTTTAATAATCACAAACATGTGTCCGAACACGAGTGTATCGCTCCTCGTGTGTAATTAAGCTGCGTTTCATTGCATAAGAAAACAATAGTCTCAATTTGAATTACCCACTGGCTTGTTAGCTACGTGCAAACGTCATTTCAAAATTTGTGCTCCCATTTATCAATGCTATGTGTAATCCAACAGTAGCGTTATAAGTTAATACGGGGGTACGGCTTATAATTTTATGATGTCGAGAAAAAATCTCGCGTCGCGAAGTGCCCGGGCGGGCGCCATGTCATGGCGCCAACGCCGCGCCGGCGACGCCGCTGCCCGCTTGCTTCCTCGAACCGTGCTATCACTGGCCGACATTATACAATAAGTAACAAATTCGACAACCTTCACGTAATTAATACACACACCAACAGAGAAATCTTCATTTGTATGTCATCCTTGTTTATTGTCATCGTGAATATTTTATAAGATGATTTATCTTACACATCATACATTTTGTATATTCCTGCAGATCAAAGCTCCATAATGAGCTATAATGAAGCGTTTGTAATTAAATAAGAAGTAATATTATCATTGAGATTTATTCAAATGACTATTTCATTTATTTAATTAATTAACGTGTCATTTGGTCTATAAGGATTATGCAAATATTCACTTTCAAGGAATTCGCATTAACTTGGAATTTTGCGTAGCAACCAAGTTACTTAACAAGCTTAAGTGAATGAATTTTCATTTTGCATTAAAATACAAATAGTGTTTCGGATTCTGTACGGTGTGGTACGTGAGACCTAGATTTCAGATGTAATAAATACGCATCTGTATCTTTTATATATATGAATGACCCAATGAGGCTGCATGCTCTAGTTGCAATTATTTGCAAACTTTCCTCTAGCGTTTTCCTTCTTGGTTCCTTTTTACAGCCCTTTTGCAAATCTCCCGTGTACGCACGTACATTCAAATAACACTTCACGCCTCAGTTTTGAAGTGCATCGAAAATATGCAAATGAATTTAATACTCTTGCAAAACAAAAAACCAACTGAGACAGTGAATTAAATGTGACACACGCTTTCGTCCTTGCCCTCGATAAAGACGTAAGTTAAAAACAAATTTTATTTATTTTCCTTGGGTTGTCAAGAACGATATTTCCATTTAAATTTGTAAACTGTCAATGTCGTGTATTAATATAATTTTCAATTTCGATAAGACCACATTGTCCAACTAGGAAGTAGCGGTGTTTCCAAATTGACATGCCTCGAATATCCAGGGAAAACAAACATACAAATTGCAGATAAAGAATGGTATAAATGTACAATTCTAAACAAGGTGTAAGTAATTACAATACTGAAAACCCAAAAGTTCATTGTACTCATCATTTTGAACAATTTTTACTATAAGACAAACAATGAAATCGTAAGAAAAAAAATCTGCTGCTCGTTTGCATAAAGTAAAAAAAAATCTGACAAAATGAAGCTTCTAAGCTTCGAGAAGACAACCTAAAGAGAAATTAGACACAACAAGCCTACCGGCAATAACCTTTAATCAAAAAATCTGCCGTCACGCACGTCTCATGTGATATATAGCAACAAAAAACCCTATTGAAATCAATTCGTTCATCGTAAACAAGAAGACAAATCGATACTTCCGTTTATATAACGCCTACTTATAAAACAGCTTCATTTAAAATGTTCTACGGTAGTAATAAATAAACTTCTTCCCTTTTAGTCAATTCTAATTCATAGAAGCGGCCAGCAACTGCAACATCGTACGCGGCACCAAGGTCTGTTGTTTGTCTATTGTTCGGTGCATCCGATCGATGTTCTTTATCTGAATAAATAATATTTTTTCCTGTAGTCGACCGGTTGGACTTCCCCAAACCGAACGTACCATTGAACGGAAAGCAATTCTTCGAAACTGATGCGAGAGTTTGTTTGCTACCAGCATGTGAGAGGTCGTTCATAATCATTCGTGCATACACCTACGCACAAAACGTTTGAATCTGAGAATACGGTTATGGTTACCAGTAAAACACTAATCTTTTTAGCTGCATATCTTCTAAGTCTAAAATATCCTTATCCTTATATTATAAAACTAAGTCCCCCGCCGCGTCTGTCTGTCGGTCAGTCTGAACGTGATAAACTCAAAAACTACCGAACGGATTTTCAAACGGTTTTCACCAATGGACGGAGTGATTCATTCGGAAGGTTTTGTGTAAATTGGCTGAAATTTCAAGATGTCGGAAAAATCATGCCGATTGGGAGCTTTATTGGCGTGCGCCGCGGAAATCGTTAAAGTTACATAAAATTGATGTTCTACAGTATTGTTCATCTTAAAAAGTTCAACAAATAAGTCCGCGGTGGCATATCTCTATCTTCTAAGGATGACCCACAATAGCCATTTTTATCCTTCAGAATTTGATAAAAATGTAATTGTTATTTCCTTAGCTATTTTGACCGGTATTATATTAATCCTTATCCAGTAAACTATGTTACTGAAATTAAGCATTTAATTTTGATTACAATATGACTTTAAATCATTTCATTTAAATGAACGGTTTAAAAGATATCACAGATTCAAAATTACGCGTAACGAATAGTTTTGGTTGACGACAACGCGGGCGCAGCGGTAAGAGTCAATAACCTTTTCCTCGCCTATTAGGTATGAAATCCCGATAGTATGTTCCCGTGAGATATTTTCCGACATACATGAGGGCGAAGCCGCGGGCGAAAGCTAGTTGATATTAAAAATGTCACGGGCTCATCTACTACAAAGGAATTAAATGTCGATCATTTTAATAATAGGATCGGTTTATATCACATAGCTTCTGCCCGCGGGTTCGCCCGCGTGGAAGTCGCAAAATATCCCACGGGAACGTACTACCGGGACTACATACCTAATAGCCGAGGAAAAGGTCATCGACTCCTACCGCTGCGCCCGCGTTACGGTCAACAATAATTATTTTGTCACGCGTAATTTTGAATCTGGGATATCTTTTAAACCGTTCATTTAAATGAAATGATGTACAGGCATATTTTAATGCTTAATTTAAGTAACATAGTTTACTGGATAGGGATTAATATAATACTGCTGAAATGACTTCGGAAATAACAGTGAAATTTTTATCAAAATCTGAAAGACAATAATGGTTACTGTGGGTCATCCATAGAGGATAGACATATGCCATCACGGACTTTTTGTTTAACTTTTTAAGATGAACAATCCTGTAGAACATACATTTTATGTAACTTTTATGTTTTCCGCGGCCCACGACAATAAAGCTCCCAGTCGGCATGATTTTTTCCGACATCTTCAACAATAATCGTCAAATTTCAGCCAATTTACACAAAACCTTAATGAATTATACACTAAAACCTTATCACTCCGTCCATTGGTGAAAACTGTTTGAAAATCCGTTCGGTAGTTTTGAGTTTATCGTATTCAGACAGACAGACAGACGCGGCTAGGGACTTTGTTTTATAATATGTAAGGATACTAGCTTTTGCCCGTGACTTCGTCGGCGAGCCTATGACCTTCCTCAGGAGTTGGGCTATCCAAAGCAAAAAAAAATTTTCTTATCCGACTGGCAGTTCCAGAGATTACCCCTACATACGAACTTACAAACAAATTTTACCTCTTTATAATATTATTAGTATATTAGTATAGACGAAGAAAACCATTAAGAAGTTTTAAATACGTACACTGATATACACTTGAGTTTTGAGCTTGAGGATTGTTGACCTTTTGGCGTGAAAATTCAACATAACACATATTGTTCGGCGTCCTCAAGTCCATTCATTTTAAAGGAATGTTTAATTGTCTTCCACGTTTAACTATAAGGGGTTCATTAAGCGTCGTATGGGTAATTAATACTTGATTTGCCCGTCCCAGATACGGGTGGCGCATCGCAAGCTGCGTTGGCGCCGAGCCTAACTGTCCACTGGCATTTGCGCATGACGGTGTTACATGTGTATACTCTTAGCTACTATCTATGCGCATTTACTTTATGTATCTATTAACTATTAATTACCTTATTGCTCTCTTAATGCCATTAGGAGACAGCCTTAGCAAAGCTTTGGAAGGCATATACGCGTTTTTAAATAAAATTCCATAGCTGTTTCCAATAATGCACCAGAATTGTAATCATTGTATGTCGTGGCTAAAATATAGGAAAACAATGCTGAATGTAATTACTCAAGAGGGTCTGCTAGCACTGAGAATATAACAAACAAGAGTTGGACTTGCATAAAGCTTGCGGTATTGCATCGACCGGCGCGACGACTGAGTGATGGACCGTCCTGACACGAATAGGGCCAACACAAAGCGGCCTAACTGTACGCGACAGGATGACCCCACATCAGATGGGGTGACTTACGACTCTCTGCTCTCGATTGCCTACTTAACTTGCAACAATGAAAACCGATTCCATTTACAATATTGAAAACAGTATAAGTTATTAATCACCAAGAATCTAAATTGTTGATAATGACTATAAACGACGTCCGTGGTCGACGAATGTTTTACTAATTTTGGTACGTATTCGTTACGTCACCGTAGCAAACCTACTTGAATTCCAGTCCTTGCATATTTTATGCAAATAAAATGAAGATTGCAAGACAAGAAACAATTGATATCGGTCTTGGTATAGACTTAAATAAGTATTTACGAGTAAATAAATATTTACTCGATACAAGTTATAACACCGTTCTGACTTCTGATCTAGTGGGACTGGCACGAACATATAATTTTGAACTATGACATTGACTGTAAGAGCACCGGACCGTCTTCGAAAACGCCAAATATTTTCAACCACCTAATCATGATTTGACTAGGTTGGCTAACTGTTAAAATGGGTTATCCATACCGTTACATAATTCCGCCGAGGAGTGCATCGGATGAAAATTGATGTATGATCGAAGGTGATGGTGCGGCGGTGTGGCGGGGCGTGAGGCGGGCGGCAGTGGTGCGCATGCGACTCTCACCGCCTTATCTCTCGCGACCTCCGCCGGACGCGCACGCACGCCGCGTTCCACCACCCGTTACCGCGCCGCGTTCGCGCTATGTCTCTTCGACAAAAAATCTATGTGCACACTAGTACTTTTTTTCAATTTCGAAGTGTAGGACGTAGCCCGGAAATGCGCCAGTGAAACAAAACATACTTTAACTTTGTGACAAATTGTTGGATTTTTGTTGTATTTATTCAAAACAATAGTAGGTTGTAGAGACGATATCGAAACGAACACTGGACCGTAACGACGATGGTGTCTGAAGGGGCTCTGCCCGTAGTATGGTGTATACGCGATAATCAACTTGTGCCTCACCAAGTATCCGGTGTTAAGTTACAAGGAGCTGTAACAGGAGCGCATATAGCCGCTGTTACTGATTTTTTGCGTATGGTAGCAGGGACTCCAATTGTCCTTCCGCATACGGCGGTTCCTGAAGATATCGACAATGACATTAATCAAGAAAAAGAAAACTCAACCAGACGACGAAAGATGTCAATGCAAGTGGAAGTGCCTTGTGTATTCCTCACTGAAAGCGCCTTACAAAAAGCTAAAAGCCGCAGTAATTCTAGAGAAGAAAAGGTAACAATTGAAAGATGTAATATTACAACAACTCAAATGTTAGACAGTCAAGCGTCTTTTCTAAGTTCTTCTGATATTTTAGAAATGAAAGAGTTTGAAGAAAACTACAAAGAAATGATAAAAGATAATTTCAAGTCAAATACTTCGGAATCATCAGTATCATTGACTGAAAATAATTATCCTCAAAGAATAACGAGAATTATAGAATTAGATGACTTGACCCCAGCCTCAATAAATATAGAATCGGAAAGAGAACACTCTCAAAGGATAACTCGAATTATAGAATTTCAAAAAGAAAAGGCTCCTTCACCGGTATGTACTGATGGAGATAACGAGACATTACAAAGAATAACCAGAATAATAGAATTGAATGAGGACAATTCATTTTCTACCATTACAAATAGCACAGAATCATTGGACAAAGAATGTCCTCAAAGATTAACTAGAATAATGGAAGTTGAAAAAGAGAACAACTTTCCGAGCATGACTAAAATAATTGAAATGGAAAACGACATATCAAATGAACGTAGAATTTCTTTGACGAATGAACGCGAAACTGGAGGCGGAAATATTGAAATTTGCAATGAGGAAGTGACTGTTAGGTCTAAGTTTGTGCATCGAAGTACCCCTAGGTTTAGTCTTGACTCTTCGTGCTCCGAAAACTCTTATGTTAATATTGAGTGTATAAAGAGTTTGCAGGATGTTAGAAAAGAGGAAAATACTGAGAGCGGTGTGAATCCTGAAATATCTCCCGCTGGTAGATCTATCCGTTCTCGATTTCCGAGGAAAAAGACGTCGGTATGTTCGATTGGCTCTTCGGACTGCGACGATGAGGTAGATGTAATTTTCAAATCCAAGCCTAAATCTAGTCATTGGGTCAGTTTGGATTGGATACCGCCGCCTCCCAAAGAAGAGCCAGTGATTATGCAAGTCTGTGATAAAAATGATTTCATAACAAAATGGATAGCAGAACAAAATTCGCAAGACTCTGTAATTATTGCTGACGAAAGGCGAAAGAGCCTTCCACCAAAATCGAACGAAATATATCTTCACAATATGAGAAGATTTAGTGACAGTTTACAAATATGCAAGGAAGATGCCGCCAGTGATTCTCCAGCTACAGTGAAGTGGAAATGGCATGATATAGTGAAACGCCACCTCCAATTATTAAAAAGCGAGAAGGGCTTTAGACGACAAAAAGGAAGCTGGATGCGCACGGCGAGACGGCTGTCTGGAACTAATGTAAACCACAAAGACTTGGAGTCTTTCCCGTTGGATACATATATGAAACTTCAGACTATGCCGTAAGTGTTAATTGCCAATTTTACATTTTATTTGTGGCGTAAATTTATCAAGTTTTATATTATAACAGCCAAATTCACCTTTACAATTATTGTGAGGGTTTCAATTTTTTTTACTAGCCCATATTTTCTCGCTGCTGGGCAAAGGTCCGTTGGAATTTCTGCAATTTAATACATAAATACTTAGTACCTGGGCGACCGAGCTCTGCTTGGGTGAAAATACGGAGAAAACGATTTTTTCCAGATATGAGATCTAGCTAGATTGATTTTTCACCCCCCGTAAAACCCTTTTATTGCAACTTTCATCGTTAGAGCCGTTTTCGAGAACGTGATTACAAATATATTTACATACAAATATTGTTCATTTAATAGTATTGGATTTACAAAAGCAGCATATCTAACATTTTGAATCTAGTTTTCCATGTTGTCAGACGATTTTGATGCTCATTCAATCCACATCCCATTACGATACAAATCCATGCACCGCATTCCAATATTGCTCAACTAAACGGTTATATTGGGAAATGTCAAAAACAACGTTGTATTGTTTTTATACACTGAGCTAGTTTGTATAATGTTTATTGGAAACTAAGAATGATTTTCGTAATCATACCAGCTTATCAGAATCATTCCAAAAAACCCAGTCGGTTTAGGATGATTGGAACCTTGAATGCAGATTGGCTAATCTAAGGGTCAATTTGTTTTCATAACATCTGTATTCTGGTTGGTCAGATCATGGCTGTAATGTAGCTGCTAACCAGTCAGCACATCCGCCAGTGCCTAATGTTCATATCAGCTTATTAGGTCTATACCTAGTCATCGTCGTTTTTCGCGATTTCCCTAAGATAAGCTGGATTTTTGCAATTATCTAGATAAAAGCTCGTGTGATTACAAATTTATTTCATAGTTTCCCATAATCCGGGCCTTCGCAATAATCCTAGATTTTTTGCGAAGCATAAGTTTTTAACCCACTTCAAAAATGGAGGAGGTTCTCAGTTCGTTGGAATCTTTTTTATTTTCTTGTTTATGTATGTTCCCCGATTACTCGAAGACGGTTGGACCGATTTAAATTTAATGATGGGATCTTGGAGAAATCGAGGGAACTCTTAAAATATTATAGGCACACCTATAGCGATTTGGGTATTTTTTACAGTAACTCGTGCATTTGCTCTCGGAAAGCCCCATTTGGTAAAGTGGACCTGATGATGAAGGACACAGATGGCCACCGGAACTACTCAATAATATGTATTTCACGGGTTGCGATTCGATTGCTTTATTAATATGGTTGGTAAGCAATTGATGCTCGTCTCAATTCATATGATGCAGTAAAACTGATGGTGAAGTACCTGGAGAACTCCTCAACAAAAAATACAACCGACTTCCAAACTACAAAGTAAAAAATAACTTTAATTTCGGAAGTCGATGGCAAAAACTAAAATAATGATACAAAGACACCGACTTCCGAAATTCAAATTATTTTTCACTTTGTAGTTTGGAAGTCGGTTGTATTTTTTGTAAAACAGTTTTTTTTTTTTCTTTTCACTTTTTAGTGGGTGGTTTGTAATTTATCTAAGTCACAATAGCCTAATGTCAACATTTCATCACCTTTTACAAAATATTGCTTTTCCCGATGCAGGGGTTTTAATTGTTATATTACACTATTTAACAATTTTATATTACAATGTTTTGTAAAAGGTGATGAAATGTTGACATAAGGCTATTGTAACTTAGATAAATTTCAAACCAACCCATTAAAAAGTGAAAAATAACTTTTTACAAAAGACTCTGACTTCTGAAATTAAAGTTATTTTTCACTTTGTAGTTTGGAAGTCGGTTGTATTTTTTGTAAAAAGTTTTTTTCCAATAATTATCCTGCGACATTTAAAAAACATTTGAATTTCAAGCATTTTTTCAAGTCTGTTTTGTATCACATTAGCAAAAATTGTTTGATGAATGGATTTAGAATCCATTCATTAAACAATTTTTCAAGAAAATAATTTTTAATGGCCTACACACCTGGGACAGTCGACAGGTTTACACGTACACACACGTATTTATTGATAACCTACTCTTACAGCCGTAAATATTTTTTAGTACGTTTTTATACGATTGCCCCAGGACGTTATATACTCTGAACTCGCAAAGCAAGTGACGGTTACCATTTATATCGACAGTCTCCTAAAACACACAGTATTTCTTTGATTTGTTGTGTATATTCTATTATCAGGTTATCTTTCTAGACACATTCCGTATGATCGTTCTCTTATTTTTGGACGCGACCATCCGTGCCAGCCACGTCGGTCTACTTACCTAAGTCGACCCGTTCAGCGGGTGGAACTGGTTACCACCTCACGAACGGCCCGCGGTCGTCCACAGCTTTGTGCTAATCATTTCCAAAGACTTATGTTGACTCACGCTGTAACTCTTTCTCTCTTGAATATGTACTTTGAGGGTAACATGCGGCCGCTACCAGGAATCGCGGCAGTTAATTGATCGTTCACGTTAAAATTAACTTGCGGTTTTCCTTTTGATTCGAATACGTTGGGATAGAGATAAGGCGATATCTGTCAATGTAGTGATTTGTCGACTCTGTTGATAAGGGGCCGTGTTACGAGAGCGGGTTCGAGGCACGCGCTTCCGCAAGGCCGCTCGATTAGAATGCAGGGAGCTCGCGTCCAAGGCTACGGTTGCGCGGCCGGTCGCTGCACCGGTGGCCGCTGTCTTCCTCCCCGTAGTTCGGCAATTGGAAGCAGGCTCAGGAAGTGAGCCGTGAAGGTGACGCTCACAAAACTTAACTGCTTGTTGATCGGAAGCGACTGTGCTTTGAATTTTTGACGTACCTTTTGTTGTTCGGAAATTTATGCGCTTCCTCAATCATCTTGAATAATTAGGACACGAATAATTCATTCAGTTCGTTTGAACTCAAAACAAATACATGTTTTGCTTGAATTGTAATCTTTAAAGCTTAGTCATCCTACTCTATGAGGAATGTTTCAATTTCGCAATAAATCAAGGAGTTAAGAGCGGCCATCCCGTCATACTTTTCATACAAACGCTTGTGATTATGGCGTTGTAACAAATCTTTTTTCATTTTTTTTACTAATAGGTATTTTGTGCACAATATCTAGGTTTCTATGAAAGCAAAAGATAAAAATTTGGAGAAACTAAATCAGTATAAGCCACCAAAAATCTGCTTTTTAGCACAAATTTTACCTGAACTTTAACTGTTCATAATTTATTCATAAATTGTAAAAGTAAAAAAAAATCTTTATAGAAACCTCGCACATGTAATGAATATTCTAAATGACAAACATTTATTTCAAAAACTTGTAAGGCGTATTCAAAAACACGTATTTCCTGAAGCAAGTTATTTTTCGTACAATGATATCGCGTTCTCACTTGCTTTTTAGCAGTTCTCATTTGCGCTAGATGAAACAAGCTTTTCGACCATGCTCGCGTTGGCGATAGACGGACCGGGAAGGGCCCTCTTAAGAAACAAATTATAAAACAATTCTACGATTAGGGAACCAACAATACTTGTATTGAAGCGAAGTAAACGGATGCACCGACGTCAGTTTCACTGACGAGCCTTGAGAATTACTCTACTTGCACAACAGCAAACCGCTTATCATAATAATTGAAATTTATTACACAAGTCGCTGTTTCAATGGGGTGAATTACTGTGAATATGATGCGCGAGCATGTTCAAGGCTCATAAGAACGCCCACAGTACAAACTATATTAATATATACTAAAAACCTAAATATTATTTCGGCATGAGTTAATATGCAAAGCTATTAAGTAAATCCCAACTCACTGTAATGCGTTAGGATTTTCGTTTTCAATTCTTCAACATCAGTAAACTTGTTTGTGTGTGTTGTGGCTACCGTTCTGAAAACATGAATGTTGTGCTCAAAGTGCATCAACATAGCTATTGTACCAAATGGGCATACGCGTTCTCTGACGGAAACAAACGCATTCACATCGAAATATTTGCTTGTTTTTCAGTTTCTCACAGTTTCTTGTTACTTTTCAGGAAAACCATGATAAATTCGATACACGCACATACCTACTAACATTTCTATTAAAAATGTTACTCGCAAATGCTCGTTTTCAATTATTGACGGCGAATCAATGACTTTTAAGTACTATACCTTGTAGGTGTATTTTATATCTCTTATCAATCTTCAGGAAATCATATTTATCTTATTATGTAGTAATACTCTGATTTAAAATTGATATGGAATTGTAAATTATTTCTTATCGTCATTAGTGTTTGTTTTGCAGACGCACATGACGTCGAATATAGACTTTTAAATATTTATTACTAAAATACGTGCTAAAAAGTGGCTTGTGATACTTGTAGTTAGTGCAGTTGCATTGGTGCAGTTCCAAATGGAACTATCTTTATTAAAACGTGTAATAATATCGTCTAGAACATCTCTCGGGAGTAGCTGTAAATCGTGATGCCGCCTCGCCAGCGATGCTCATTTGTGCAACAAATCATGCAAGCTGATTTGGCCTTCAAAAACGAAAAAGAACACATTTGGAATCAAAAGTAACTGCATTTTCCTCATGAACTATAAGATAAACAACATGTCACCTACTTGGACTCTATCGCTGCGCTAACAATACAATGTATTGCGTATTTGCAAACATCGCGTAACTTTATATTGATAAAAAATTAAACAGACTAAAAGTTTTGTTACTTGAATTGTTTTTTACTCACTTTCACTGTGCCGAACATTTAGGTTCCGTTTCGTGACGTCTCACTTACTAGTCTCTGTAGCGTCAAAAATTAACTTGCTTCTTTTTTTTTTTCAATATCTTTCATCTCGCTTTCTATTCAAATCGTGAATCATGTCGTTTATTATATTTTTTCAATGACACTCTCATACTGAATGCCCCACAGTAATCGTTTAAGTCTGTCTGCGTACCTACGACAAACGCTCTGTTTATCGAACAATTACTTTGCATTGCAAATGTTTCTTTGTTATAGAAATTAGACACGTGTTAGAAAATCGATGAAAATGACTCGTTTCTTATCAAAAGGCATGAGGTCGTCTCTTGCGAAAGAACAATACAACTGGTTTTTATGATTTGTTTTTACTTTTTACGGCCGCTGTGCGCACCGCTTGCGCCGGCGCACACCGACCTCCGCCGATAATTGTTACTCCTGCGGATGTTTTCGTGCTAACCATTTTCGAATACGAGTAACTATAGCAGCAATACAATCGTAAATAACACAATATCATACTGCTCCTTGTTAGCTTACTGTTAATACCATTCGTTAATCGCAGTTACAGTGAACCTTATCGAACTGTGCCAGAACTCAAGAGTGACTTAGCTGTGTGTTCGGCAATACTTCCTAAGAAGACATAATTAAACATTTAAATACAATCATTTGTAGAACCGTCTACCTTAAACAGAGTCGCGTCATCACCTACCGAATCCAATGGCTGTCCACAAAGACTATTTCTATTAGCAATTCGCAGTACTTATCATTAGTTATTTTACGTTTCGCATCATGCCCTTACCTGATTAACAGAAGGCAGTAATATTTAACGACTCATTGTGAAGTTCTAATAGTTCTCGCTACGCCAACAGATTTCTAAATTTTTTATATCTTAAATAACAGTGTCATTTTGATTGTTTTGACGACGGCGTTTAAATGACTGGTTTGTTTACTAGGTACTGTCCGTCATACCCGATATGACGATTTCTATCGTGCATGAAAACTCGTGAGGTTATCGTGACTAGGTTTCGTGTACCGTATTATCTGTGTCACAATTCCTAGCACCTAGCAAACAAGCAAGGTATCTGAGAAATCTTATTGTGAATTCAATCGATGGTGCCATTTGTATAACTGATATCCTTATCTGTCACTTGCCTGAACAAGTAACGGACAAATCCATATTGCTCGCGAAATATACCGTTCAAAATACAATTATCTCAAATGGGGTTTGTAGTCCATGCATCTTTTCACAATTTTGACGTTGGTATTGTTATTCCTTCACTGTCACTGCGATATGAGGTCAGAAAACAAAGGAATCTGTGTTATTATAAAGACTCCTTACTCCTGACCTGACAAGTGATTAATCAACGCAGAGCCTAAGCCACTAAAGCGTAATTTGAACAGTAGGTTCCTGCGTAATTTGAACAGTAGGTTTCTCTATGACTTATCCAATAGGCAAGGATTTTTGGAAATTCTGTCCCTAAAGGGGTCTTTTCTTTTTCGTGTGGTTAGTAACTAATCTGGTGTCAGAGTTTTTGTACCGCCCATGGGCCTGTGACTTGGCTTCACATGCCGTCGAGAAATATCTCTCAGGCGGTTTCAACAAACAATAAAGTATGTATGAAAATTCGTATTTGTCTCGAGTAAAATCTATGAAAATCTGTATTAAGGGTTTTGGTAAAAAAATATGAAACATGTTTAGGATTTTCGGGATGCAAGTTGCTTTGGAAAAGTCTGAAATCTACGTGAATGAAGTCACTGACAAAGTGCTTGTCAATAATAAAGAAGATCCTTCAGAATCCTTCTCTCTCTCTTCTAACAAAGATAACTCCCACGGTATTAAAGCCTTTTTTAACAATGCAAGTTAATGCTGGTTAAAGCCAATTTACTATGTTCTTCAGAGTTGGACGTTCACGCACCAGCAATTATAAGTCATTTCAACTAAACGTTTTGTCACACGTTTAAGTACTTATTTTCTTCATGTCACCTGTCTCTGTAATTTTCTAAACAACATGTCAACATTACATGTACTTGTCTATAACTAATATAATAACCCAGCATTGTAGTCATATTTTTTCAAACGGCTGCTTATCCTTCATTCCTGCCACTGCTAGACATCATATAAAAAGATCTTGTAGAAACGGTATCGCTCTATCCCCTGAAAAAAGCGACTAGTGTAGAAGTTTAAGGCAAACTTGTTCATCCCGAGAGGGAGACCCTATAATTAGATTACCCATCTAGCGAGCAACCCGGAGCCAGGCGAGACAGGCTTAGCAAAAAAGTTGTGGCTACATCGGCACGCGAAGGTCGATGACCGGCGCCTCTGCTTAACTCGCTATATTATAAAACTGAGCGAAAGTCACGTAATTAATTCCCCTTTATTGCGCCACTTTACGTCTCGGTGTCAAAGGGTTTAGGCCAAATTTTCTTGACACTCAGACCCAAATCCGCTTACGTAATATCTATAGGCGGTTTTTATAGATGATAGCGATACTATATTTCTTTTCTTTTTAGGGGTCCGTACCTCAAAAGGAAAAAACTGAACCCTTATGGGATCACTCGAGTGTCTGTCCGTCTGTCACAGCCAATTTGCTCCGAATTTAATGGACCGATTAAGTTGAAATTTGGTACACATATGTATTTCTGTGACCCAAACACGAACGTGTGATTTAAATAAATGAATTTTGAATATGGGGGTCACTTTTGGGGGGCAAATAAGAACATTAACAAAAAAGTTTTACAAGCTGTGACCGTGTGATATATCAAATGAAAGGGCTTGTTGCGAGGAGCACAAATATTGTTATAGTTTTAAAATAAATACTTTTAAAGATATTTAAGAAAATTTATGAAAATTGACCCCCCTGACTTATCTTCGAACTACTGAACCTAAAATTTTGAAAAAAATACAGAGAATGATTCTTTACTTGTAGATTATAAGAAGTTTATTGTATTAAAATAACAGTAAATCGGTCAATACTTACATTTACAGTTGGAATGTATCGGAAAACATGTTTTTCAACTACAATGTTAAGTTTGTTCTTGGGATAAATTCATCCCAACTACGGAACCTTTGATTGTACGTGGTCCGACACGCACTTTACCAATTTTATTTTCTTATCACAACAAAAGTATTAGGTATGCTATGTAATATTTTACGTTATCGAATAATATATCAATTTTAGCACGTGGTTCTGTATAATAGTCGGTCATTCAAGATGATGGCAATTATTGTAAATAAAATTAGCATTTCAAGTTTTAATAATTTATCTTCGAGTTATTAATAATATAGGATTATTCTATTTGAGATGTTTGCAAACCGGAATCTCTGTTATGTAACAAACCCAATAATGATATTTATTAGGAATTTCCGTCCCCCCACCTTGACAGCTAGCAACCTGCCTATGACATTCTATTTCGTAGTATCAATGCTTTGACAGATTCATTACATAAGGTAATCGATTCTTATTAGATTCTTCGTGACAAACAATAATTGACTTGGACACATTGGACGTATGCAAAATTACACTTAATATTGAACAAACTAACACTTTTACAAAACTTTTTCCGAAGTCTAGACAAAGAAGCTAGTCAAATTTGCACAATGCTATTTGTACTTTCGAAAATCTGCAATTGAAACGTATCTACTAGAATAAATATAGCGGCAAACTAGCTTGTTTAAATAAGCTTTATTCAAATCGGGAACATGCTTGTGTAGTGTTGCCCGACATTTTGTACAAATATCACTTGTTTGTTAAACTTTTTAGAAATATCATTGATCGCAAACAGTGCTAATCTTTTAATTTAAACCAAACTTCCTCGTCAAAAAGTTGCTTGCATATTTTTTTACTAATATTCTCAGTAACCGTTACGCAAGTTACCTTACCTTAAATCGATAATGATATCATCCATACAAAATTCTCTGTAGAGAGAAGGTCTAATATTATGTTGGCATGATTCATGATACAGATGACGATTTCTCTTCGCCAATAGGGGGTCAAGGTCGCTATATCTGTCTGGCTCATTGATATACTTGTGTTGTTGACAGGGTTACTAGTTCAAGCTTTATTTTGGGGCTCTCAAACCTTTTGAGAGCCCCAAAATACCCCCCAAGATTCCTGACGACAGTGATTTAAAAAAAAACATGAAATTAATTATAGGGCAAATAACTCTCAAATGTTCTGTTGGTGTAAGCTTGATCCTTAATAACAACTTGTATAGACTTTTATGAATTGACTTTCTAGATCTTTTACGCTTAGATAATTTCTTCTCGTATGAGCGGAGTTCAGTTGTTACACCTCCTCTCAATGAAGCTTACTTTCTGTCTAGTCATGATTACATCGTTTTGAACACTTTCTATTTCTTATTATCGAGGAAATTAATTAGCTTAATAAACATGTGTATTATTAATCTATTCTGCGTGCGTTTTCCACGTTAGAGACCTTCGACGCTATCTGCTAGTTACCGATCTGTGACCCTAAAGTATGCCCTTAGTGCGTGCCGAGGTCTCACCGAAGGCATTCGTAGTTACAGCCCGTGGCGCCCTTTTCATGTCTCTTTTTTATAGCGCATGCGACATTGTTCATAATAATTTTCCTCCATAATATCATCTGAAATTGTTATTGACTTTATAGCCTGTTTGACGATTGTAGAATTTTAACTAGATCCAGATGCAGCTGGGCTATTGAAATAGCTACGAGGCTGCAAGTTATTTGCCGGGTGCAAGGCTTTAGATAGCTCCTTGGCTTGCAGGATAAAAATAAACAGACGCTTGTTAACATACAATTTGATCGTTTTGTAACGCTACGTGTTTTTAATGTGTTTTTTGTGAAAAGTAGGTCGCAGGTCGAACTTTGCGATCTGCATTTCGGAATTGCAAAAATTCACATTATTCTGCGATTGCTCTTAGATATTGCCACGTAAGTTTATTCTTGTAAAACGGTTAGCGAGTTGTTGTGTAAAAGATATACTTGAAAGTATCAAGTTTATTAATGGTATGTTTCTATACACAACAGCGAGATAAAACTAACAAAAAATTTAGTAAGTGTGATATAATAGCATTGGGGTATTTCAAATGACTAAAAAGAACCTTAACTATTGTGAATTTTGTTACGAAACTAGCTTTTATAAATCCGCCAAGTATTTTGTCTAGTATCTATGCTAAAGGCCAGAGATAGGTATAAGGCTTCTGATGACTATCGTGCTCTGAGTCGTCCATTTAATTACAGTGCAAGGGTCCATCCGTGATTCTCAGGCGGAACAATATTTTGAACGATAGTAATCATCATATATCAATCAGTTTTTCCAGTCACGAACAAGATGAAATTATTGTGTAGACGTAGACGATGTTATCAGCTTTGAGCTGAAAAGGTAATCATCAGCAAATAGTCTTGCCATTGAACACCTACCTAACGTTCGTTCTAGGAAAACTAACATAGTATTGATCAATTAATTGAATGGTAGATACTTTATCAATCAGCTTTACGCTGCCAATTGTTTCCGGTTAGCCATTGACACAAAAATATAACGAAATAAAAATAACCCAAATCCAATTCCGTGTGTCGATTTCACGTAAATAGATTAGTAATTGACGTAGGTAATTGTTTCTAAACTCGCTTACAAATACACACAAGGTTGCTGTACTAAGTTGCAACAATCCTAAAAATATGATCGTTGAGAATAATCGTGACTCTTTTTACTGCTCACAGTTTACCGTTTTACAGCTGTACTTCTTAGATACTATTTTTATATCAAGAGCCTGACGACCTCGCCCGTCTGTCGCGCGGGATTTGATGTAACACTTGTCAGACCCCTACAGCTTTGTGTTGCAATCATTCAATGAGAAATGAACCAGATTTATGCTCTTAGTATGACCATCATAATTGCAATTTGTATTTAGACATAGTTTGTTCAAAATTCGTCCCGGTGTTATTGTACAAGTTCTGTTATTTCTATAAGGTGACATATTATGATTCATTGTTAGTAGCGGGGCTGCTCATGTTAAAAGCTTTACTACAATAAGTTTGTCTCCGGCGCGGACGCAGTGAGCGTACGTCAATTGAATGCAGAATACTATTCATTCGTGCTAGTTGAGTCACCGACAAGCCGCTTTCTGAACACCCTACGAGAGCGATACCGGTCGTTTATACACTCATATTGTCACATTACAATGAGAACTCCTCAGGGCTCAGATGGACAATTCATTAGCTTGTCAGCAAGTAGGTGTGCAGTATTAATTACATTGTAACAATTTGTAACCTTTTTGTTGCTACTTGTATTCATTTTAATGGCGTCTTAATAGACTTTTTAAATGCATTTAACTTTTTACGTTATTCTCTATATGAATCATAATTTTTACCTTCAATTTTGTTTAAATCGAATGGAAACACGTAATTTAACACTGCACGTATGCGGTTGTTATTATCAACCTTCAGTTATATTGATCGTAACTTCGATAACTCGCATATTTCTAAGTTTTTCAATGTTGTTACAGATGGTACTTCCGCAAAATAAAACGAATCGAAGCGGAGAAGAAATTGCTCCTTCCCGAGAACGAACATGGCGCTTTCCTCATCCGAGACTCCGAGAGCCGCCATAATGACTTCTCGCTATCAGGTAACAGTGACGTCATAAAATAATTCATTTCCTATTGATATTTTCCTAATAGGAAATCGTTTGGATGATATACACAGTAATATCAACAATTATAATAGTCTCGTTAGCTCGGAAAATAGAAGAATATTTATGTTATGTTATACTGGTTGGCGATGATTCATACGTGTGTCCTGTGGCACGCAGCACAGTGCTGAATGCTATCCTGTTACAAACGCATCCAGCGGTGCTGGCCGATTCGACCACAGCGCCAAACCGGTTAAAAGTTTTTCTAAGGCCCCTAGCGCAGACGCCGTGGGAACAAAGACCAAACAACTGAATGACTGCTTCGATATCTGCTAATTAGTATTGTTTATAAATGCAAGGCTTCAGCTACACTTTTTAACTATTTTTAAATTGCTCGAAGCCATCTTATTGCATTCCAAACAAAATAGAGAGACGTGACAGCGGTCATCTTTTAGAGCGTGTTAACGCAGACTCATGCAACCCAGATATTAAATTATATTTATTTAGCATTTGCATAAAATACGGTTTATTGTTTGACTAGTTAATTTCATTCTAAATCATACCGTTGTTGTTCAAAAAATATATTAGTTTTTTTATAAAACTATAAAGGTAAGTACGTCATTATGCGATTAGCAATATTGTATTAATGATAATTGTATGCAGGGACATTATATTATATTGCTAGTAGTCAATTACATCTTTCTTGTTAGTGCAGTAAGCAAAATATATTCCAATAATAAAAAAAAAACGATTCTCATATTAATAATATGTATATTCAAGATTTCAGTAAAAGATAATTTCTTGAAGGAGGGGTACAATTGTTACAAAATGTAAAGATTAGCCGTGAAGGTAACGAGCAGCAAACGTACCGAAACTCTTAATGCACTTTGGTTTTTCCACAGTGATTATTATTATTATTTTTTCCATGAAAACTGATGGAAAATTGCGACAGACATTGTTTAGTGAAAAATACCATTCTTCATACCTAAAAACGATTTTGTAAAAATTCAGGCATCATACTAGAAAAAAAAAACAATATTAAATTTCATTTTAGATTTTTGTTGAATTAATTACGGTAGAATTTTTAGGATTCCATAGTAAAACAAAGAGCACTCAAACTGGAGTTAGTCTGCATTTGTCTGCTGATTTATAAATGCATGTAAAACATTACACATGGTGACTTACAAGTTATTCTTGCAGGAAAAAAAGATAGATGACGTGATCAGAAAAAAAAAACTATTACTTAATTGTGACAGGAAAAAAATACAAGGAACTTGAACAAGAACAAATCAAAATATTCCTAAAGACTCTGCTTCTGCGCTAAAGGAATCTTTTAATTTATTGATTTAATTTTCTTATACCTAGAAATTATTGCGCGTTGATAATTATAATCTAGAGTAGTAGGCGCGCGATATTGTTACATCATTATTGTAACATCAAGGACGTTTATCTGCTTTTTATTCTAGCGGTTTCTTAGAACATAATTTTTGTAATCACTATCGAATACCTTTGTTGGATGCCAACATTGCCAACTAATCGTTTTAAAGAACAATACCTATTTCTAAAGAACATTGTTCTCTGTATCCTTTTTTAGAACGCAGATTTTAACCGCAGAATCGTTAACGTGTACTCCATAAATAAGAGTTCTCTTATTTCTGCAGTCAATCTTCATTAGGTCCGGTTTATGCCTGTTAAGCCCGTGTCATTAGTTGAATAAGTAATTCAAGCCAATTTATAAAGCCAATGTGATACAGTTTACTAAATACGATCGAGATTTCGACGATAAAGTCCGATAAAAGTATTATTTTTATAGTATTACATGTCTAATCCGTTTAAAAAATCGTAAGCCTCATGTTGACGATTTTCCCGGAAAAAATAAATATTTTTACCTAATGCGTCGTTCATTACAATTTGAAGGTGAAAGCTGTTTTAGATTTACATATTTGTTGAATTTAAATAATAATAATTTTCTAAACAAAATACTTTTGCTGCGTTACAAATGGACGATGTTTCCAACACATAGTGTCGTTTTATCCATTGTTTTCCGAAGCAGAACCTTTCCACTTGGATTCCTGCTCATATTTGGGACACAAAACGGGTATGGCCCACATTCCGAGAATCTGTTCTATATTTAACTTCAATCGATACCCCACCTGGCTAACACGTGGAAGTGTGCTAATATTATCTCCAATATTTACAGCGAATGCCACGAATATGCGAATATAAATTATGTACGAAGCAAAATAGAAAAAGGTCAACCTATGAAAATACGAAAATAGAAAAACAAAATTACAAGCTTTTATATTTCTAACAAAGAATTCTGTGCATGGTTTTTGAATCACTTTCCTACGAGTGTGCTGTTCGAATAAACTTTCACAATCAAACGTTGGGAGATGCATTTAATTTTATCTATTTAAGTTTTAGAAAGAGTCATTGCCTATCATTAGGGTATATCTCTGACCATTTATATCTGCATATTGAATTAGCTTCACGAGTCTCCTAAATTGCTCCCTCATAAAAAGCCGTTGACAGTACGCCTAACCTATAAAGTTATATTTCTGTTACAATGGGTGTCTTATAAATTTTCCTACTGCTTTCTCAATTAATGAAAGTGAAGTTTCGATTCTTTCACATCAGCAAATTACAATTTCGCGTAGAACGAAGTTATACGTACTTGCTAACATGCGAATTCGGATATTGTTGACAGTGCTTAGTTTGTCTACTAATCTTCGCAGAACTGTGCAGTTTAGTTTTCTATATATCGCACTTTAAGTGCTAGGACTCGTTTATTTGAACATGACTCAGATTCACTGTTAGTACTTTACCGACGCTATTGGCACAACTAAAATAGAAGTATTTAATGGTCAGTTTAGATCAGCCGATATGAACCGAATAGTGTAAATCTCCAGAGAGACTCGCGGGTGGACTGCGTACATATACTCCAGTCCTAACTAAGAAAGGGTACTTTCGGAACATTATACGGTCTTCACCTTACTTCACCGCACTTATTTTGTGCCAGTTCTTTGAATATTGATAGTACCCGCATTCGAAGCCCTTGCACATGACGTTTAAAACTTACTACGATTCGTCATAGGTAGCCCGGATTAATGAGATTATTCATGTTCTAAAGTATAATTATACGAGTTACCGGCTAACGCAAATAAGCCATAATTTTCATCATTGAATAAATCCTAAAATAAATATTTTAAATGCAGTAATAACTGGATTTTTACATCGTATAAGATATTTGGTGTGCTTAATAATACCACCAATTTTTATTCAGGTTTTTATCTATAAATGTCATGTATGTACTAATAGAACGGGTTATGATAATCTGCTCTCATTTCCATACTACCAACTTTTTCTCCTGGGTTCATTTTATAATCTTTAGAATAATTATTCGTTAGTGTTACCCAGTAGCATTCATACTTAATAGTTATGGCACGCTAGTTCTCGTTATCTATATCGTTGACGCCAATAAAGATATGAGTATGGAGCCTTACGCTTACGGAGTGCCTTTAAGAGAATCAAGCAAGGCCACTTGAATTTGCACTTTAGTATACAGGATGAATTTTCCAAGTGTGCATATTTGGCCAAATTCGGAAAGTTTTTATCAAGACTCCTTTGGGTATTTTTCGCTCTTTCTTATAGTTTCGATTTTTGTCATTTCCCATGAAATTAAAGGCTCTAGCTCTACTACCAAATATTTTAAAACAGCTCAATTTAAAAATAAAAACATATTATCTTCTAAATATATAAAAGCGAAAGGTCATCACGAAATATCGAAATCCGCTTGACGTATAAAGATGAAATTTGGCAGGGAGGTGTAGTTATTATGACGTAGGCATCCACAAAGAAAAGATTTTTGGAAATTCGACCTTTAAGGGGATGAAAAGGGGGAATTTCGTTTGTATGAACAATCTTATTCCTTGAGTTATTAAACTTGGCCCGAATACTCTCTCTATGTAAATTACACTCGAGAGCAATGAATCCGGGTCACTTAAAGAATCCTAAAAATCTCGGAAACTAAAAATGCTAGGTTAATGCAATAAATTGTATTTAATAGACAATGTAATACTCCTTAAATGAAGATATTAAAACTTCTTAGTTATTGTAAAGTTATATCATAAAAAAATCAAATTTGAAAAAGGGCCACTTTCGAAGATGGAACTACGAAATTACAGCATTTGGTTTTGCTTTTGTTTGTAATCTGTCATTTATGTGGGTACATAAACCATGTTGATAATGCTCTATATTCATTATTCAAGCTGAAATTATGTCGCTTACGCCTGAAGAATGCACCAGAATACTTACAATGCTGGAAACCGGCCGGAGTCAGCGCGATACAGCCAGGACTGTCGGTGTGTCGCTGTCAACAGTACAAAGAGTTCTCCGACGTTACGAAGAAACTGGTTCTAACCTACGCAGACCAGGAACGGGCAGAACCAGGTGTACCACAGCACGAGAAGACCGATACTTGGTGAACACCATGCTTCGAAATCGCTTTCTCACAGGAACTGAACTCACAAATCAGTTTCGACGCCTCGGAGGAAGTAACCTAAGTGCATGGACAGTAAGACGTCGGCTTGCTGAATTTAAATTAAAACCCCTTAGACCTGCAAACGGCCCTAAACTGGAGCGTGGGCATCGTATTTCAAGACTAAGATATGCCTAGAGCCACGTAAATTGGAGTATTGAAGATTGGTCAAAAGTTATGTTCTCCGACGAATCAAAATTTATGCTCTACAAGCACGATGGAAGACACAGAGTGTATCGAAGACCAGGGGAAAGATTCAAGCAAGCATGCATCGAAGAAAAAGTAGCCTACGGTGGTGGGTCTGTACTTGTGTGGGCCGGAATTTCTTCTGAAAGTCGCACAGAGCTGGTGATCATAGAAAACGGCTCTTTAACTAGCGTAAGATATGTGGAAGAAATCCTCAATGATCACGTTGGTCCATTTATGGTCAATTTAGGTGAGGATGCTATATTTATGCATGGCAATGCCCGACCTCATACAGGTAGGATTGTGAATGACTACCTTCAAGAGATGAACATTACTAGTATGGAGTGGCCAGCGCGCAGCCCGGATATCAACCCGATCGAGCATGCTTGGGACGAGCTAGGCAGATGCGTAAAACAACGAAACCCTCCCCCAATCACGCTTCGTGAGCTCAAAATTGCTCTCACAGAGGAATGGGAGAATATTCCCCAAAATCGTATAAGGAACTTGGTGTACAGCATGCCAAACCGCGTAAACGCAGTAATGGAAGCACGAGGAGGCAATACGAAGTATTAAAATTCAAGAAAATCGTAATAAAGTTCAAAAATTTCATGTTTCCTATTTTTGTTTTAAGGAGAGATCAGCAGTTTTTTTCTTTATGTAATTTTGTGTTAATAAAATGTATGGTGACTCATATTTTTTTTACTTTCATTTAAGGAGTATTACATTGTCTATTAAGTACAATTTATTGCATTAACCTATCATTTTTAGTTTCCGAGATTTTTAACATTCTTTAAGTGACCCGGATTCATTGCTCTCGAGTGTATAAAGTTTGCCATTTTTAGTTTTCCTAAACTACCCTTAAAGGAGAATTGGGGGGTGTCAATTTATATGGAATAATTTTAACGCGCGGTCTAATTAACTCGAAACTCAGTATTTATACTTAAGACTGAAAATAAATAAAAACGTATATCAGGGATTTTTGAAAATTACCCCTAACGGGGTGAAAAGGGGTATTCATTTTTACAGTAGAGATTTTACTGCATGGTTTGGTTAACTTGAAAATTGGTATAAATATACAATAAGTCAAATAATAGAAACGTCACAATATAGACTTTTCAAAAATTATTATCACGCTATTTGTTATGGGGGATGAGCAATATTACAATATATAATATAATAAAATAAAATGTTATTTGTACATTTAGAAAAGCACACATAAGTACACAAGGATTATATAAATATTGTACACTAGAGTCAGATTAATGGGCGAACTGCTGCTTCCAAGCCGCCTGGCAAGCCTTTTTTTTGGTGGTAAATTATCAAATAAGTTCTCTCGCTCTAGGCAAAGCGGGAGGGCGTGTCAGACTCTTACTGACTAAAACCCACCCGCGTTCCGTCGGTTGCCCTGTTGCCGGGGGCCACGATCTCCCTTTCGGTTTTCTTCGCACCCCCGGCAGACATCGGCCCTAACGGACCCCGTCAATTCTGCTGACATCTCTTTGAGGCGCGCGTGGAACACAACGCGCCGTCGACCCGGGCCTGGTCCTTATCGGACGCCTGGCAAGCCTATGTTTTAGGAGCCACGTTCCAATAAGTTCGTATTCTTCTATAGTTTACCGCAAATTGTAAAAACGCTAGCCAAAAGGTTAGAATATTGCAGATAGTTACGGATTTAACCTTTTAAAATATTATCATCACGCTATAGCTTTATGGATCTAAGCAGTCAATCATAACATATACAGGGTTGATTTTGAGATGGGGCAATCAGGTACCTTAACCGTTGTCGCTACAAGCAAACAGTCTTAGGTGACTGTCCTTAACTTTTTGAAACATTTTGATCTGCATTCACAGATTTTGAAAAAAGTGTACAGTCAGCAAGAAAATGGTAAATTTTCATAAAAACTTTTGATGCCAGTCGATTCCATTTCTTATTACTAGGGTCAAAAAACTATATCGGGCCAACTGAGGTTTGAGTACAAGAATGTCTGTCTGTATGTTACCTTTTCACGCCTAAACCACTGAATGGATTTCGATCAAATTTGGCAAGGAGATAAATGGCATCCTAGGGTAAGACAAGAAAAATAATTCTAAAGGGGGTGATAAATAGGGGATGAAAGTTTTGTCGCCAAACTCTCGTACTCTCGTATGACACTCGTGGGTTGTAGCTGAAAATCAGCGTCACTTAGTGTTGTCATCTCACATTATGCTGAGCTTTGGCATTATAATCATTGTATTCTGTTTTTATAGTTTTAATGTGTATTTTTCTGTTGTTATGTCAATAAACGCAATTTTCTTTCTTTCTTTCAAACTACATGCTGCTAAGTCAACGGGAAGTACCATATAGACTTTGTTTCATTTGCGAGTGTCAACATAAATATGCGGTACAATTAAATTGCCGTATTTTTTTATTGCGTTGACTTGGAAGTTTGATTTTCTTTATAGCTCCAAGGCACCGTAGATCTATGTTTTTGATATCTGTTTTTGCTTTTCGTTTTATTTTGTTTATTTTATCAATGGGCCTTAGTTGCCTGAAAATAAAGCAATTATTATTATTATATCTATTTCTACTTGATGCCTCCACGCGTTTCTGAAAGAAAGGGTCTTGACTTGACAGACAACGAAGTCATCCTTTAACGGTTTCAATTTTTAATTTTGAGTATGAAACCCTAAAACAGATTTATTATCTGCCTTTTACCTTTTCTTACCGTATCGGCTTAACATATTTAGATCAAAGGCATACGGATAGACCATAAGCTGGGTTAGGGCATAAGATACTCTGAATTCCGGTAGCATGTTCCTGTGGGATATTGTCCGACATTCACGCCGCGGGCAAAAGCTATATAAGTATCCCGATGAAATATAAAATAGCCAGTGTTCAAACTAGAGTAATAAACGCTTAAACATTGACATAGTCAATGAATTCCATTCTTGATGTTACTTGGTCGTTTATTTCGCGATAATGTAAGAAATAAAGAAATATATTAGACCTAAAAGAGAGAGTATAAGGTTCATTAAGCAAATTGATCTTGCACACACGCCTTTACAAAAAGCTTGTAATAATATGTGATTAAAACTCAATCAAATCACGTTAAGATGCGGACGTTACACGGCTTTCTAGTTCTGTTTTCTGATTCATCACGTACATATCGTAACATTAGAATTACTTCAGCAAAATCGAAGTCCGATAACACTGTTGTAATAACTCGATTCGCGTTTATTTATTTTATTTTTTTCGTTGAATACAACATTTTTCTGCGATATAAAGTTTTATTTACATTTTATGCTAAACAACAAACGTAAGCAACAAACAAATAACATGTAGAGACATCGCAGCTAATTCTAAGCTTGCAGATTTTAATGAAAACGTCAGCCAAGATTACCTTCATCAACTGAATCGAACTGTCAAAATTAAAGCGATGATTCTGAGAACTTCACCCATTAATTATGTACGGCGTCTGTATTCTTGTGGTTTAGCAAGGTCGACATGCAAGTTGCTCGACCTAAGATAAGTATGACAGACCCAAAAACCTCAGATCTGTGTCCCGATAAAGAATAATTTAGCTCTCTTTGCGACTTCTTAGAATTAAAACTTTCTTTTTAAGACATTTTGATGGATATACTACTCTTATTACTGTTGAACCCGTTGGCTCGCCACTGTGGCGCTGCTACTGGCTCTATAATTCATTTATAACTTAACACAGCTTTTACAGCGTTTTTATATGTAAAATGACTGTATTTTATCTTCGAAGTAAGATTTACAAAGTAAATTCGCCTAATTTGATGGTTTTAAAAGAAATTTTGAGTAAACTGCGGCTGATTAATAACCAAAATATTGGTCATGTTCGTCGTTATTAATTCTACGCATTATGACATTACATTAAACTTACAAAACATTTAATTCATTATGAGCATTCATACTCCAGTTTTACGCAATTTGTATTGCAATAAAATGCAAATTAATGAATATTTGTTGTTCACAGTGCGAGACGGAGATACGGTGAAGCATTACCGCATCAGGCAGTTGGACGAGGGCGGTTTCTTCATCGCCAGGCGCACCACCTTCCGTACGCTGCAGGAACTTGTGGAGCACTACAGCAAGGACGCTGACGGCCTCTGCGTGTCACTCAACAAGCCCTGCGTACAGGTACGTCACGGTATTCCAGCAGTACTCCATCATCGTCTGCATCCTAAAGCATTGTGACCGTCTACGATTTACAAAAGCATAGGATGTTCAGGTATCGGGTAATATCATGCCCATTTCGTCCGTTTCCATTCCTTGGTAATCGTAGATTGAATGCACATCGTAAATTCAAATCTAATTCAATTCCCGTTTCTTATCCATAGTCAACAGTTTATTACTAGAAGCCTTATTAAAATTGTAAATCAGTTATTCTACCAAGTGTGATCTGACATTCTTTCCGAATGCATAATGCCACATACATACATAACAGTTGAGCTTGACCCGACCTTCCACTACGATGCTATAATAAATTATTGAACTCAGCATATGACAGTAACGCACAATCATGGAATCATAGTGTTGTCAAGTCAAGGTCACGTGACCGAAATATATAACAAATCGTATGAAGAATATTTATTTATAACGGGGCCGCATAAATTGCAAAATTCAATATCGGGACCACTGTAAAATTTATGGTTTTCGCCGGGTCAACCTTTGTGCGCCGCGTGAGAAATATTATTACAAGGCATTGAACGAGCTCGAGGATACTTTAAATTCACCGAAGGATTGCTTTTCTCGGACAAAGAGCATCGTCATATTTAAGTTATTTGACCGGAGTATGTACGGCCAGCGGTCCAGTAAGAGCCATTAACATTTTCAAACTTTTATTTATTATATTTTCCGGCATGTACTCGAGCATATCACAATGAATTGAGGAAAGAACTTTATACCTTTTGTGCTATTTTCTGAAGCTATCTACATTTTATATTTTAATGCCACGCGTCGAAGCGAATTATAATTTAGCTTTACGTCAGTCGCGTATTTCAAATTAACAATTCTACGTTCATTGCAACACGTGTAAATTCCATTTTGATTATAATTGTATAGATGTCGCACCATCACGTAATTAAATGCGAGCTTTATGGATTCTTTTTTAATGACTGTTTGCGAGTCGTGATCATTTGTCACCGTTTCGTTATTTGTTTATCTGCATAATTTGTGTTATGTTTCAACATGCTCGCAATTTATGTGTTTATAATGATGGTGGAATATAATTACGCCATTAATTAGCATATAAAGCGTCAAAAATTAAAAATTTGCTGTTCCAGTTTCGCGATCGACCTACCGTCAAGGCCGTGAAGGCACTTTCGTTACAGACGATTCGTACACAACACATCCCACTTGACGACAACTCTTTGTTGTCAATGTTTTCCTCCGTTACAATGGAATCACGTAAACACTAAACATTTTTTTATCCTGTTTTCTTGTACCTTGGCGCGACATCTCTTAATCCAAAATCTAAATACAAATAAGTTAGTCACTAGGTCGTACATACGTCCTTAATACTGTTGTCGCGAATAATTAAATACAGTTTTGGCGATCATGAGTTATCTCATCAGCAACTGTGTGGGAACATCACTAGGATTTACAAATATTTGTTTCAAAATAGAATGAAACTTAGTGTTACGTAACTGTTTATTAGTTACTATAAACATCCTTCTTTAGTAGGTCATCCAAACATGATGGCAGAATTCCGTTGATACATTTTCAATGGGAAATAATTTAAGCTGAAACTATGTATTAGCTGAATGTTGAGTAACTTACTATTACTTAGATATTATTATAAAAGTTTTCAGACCGAAAAACATGAAGTAACAATTCACCAATTATTTCAGAAAAGTTTAAATGGTCTTTTTATCGTTATACAAAATTCAGCAGAAATCTATTTTATTGCACACTACCTATCTACTATTATTTCTAACTCAGAAACGAGTTTAAATTCTCGACATTATCAAAGAGGGTTTAGTAAAAAAAGATGCTAATTTCGACCTTGCGAGGTCGGTAAATCCTAAACCCGATTACTGGAACCTTCAATGTTGAATTGTTTTTCACACACACGTTTTTAACGGAGCTGCGGAGGCTATTTATACCATTCATACCCAAAACCGGGCCGGTAATGCATAGTTCACGCTTTATGAATGGTAATGCAATTAAGTATTTTATCAAATACCCTACCTATAAAATAAAGCGAAGTGACGTCAACCAATTATAACGAGGGCTATTGTTCATTTTGTGTCTCGTTTCAACAATTGTGTAAAATTTTCTAATGAGCCATTTGTTCCTTATCGATACATTGAGTTCCCATTGTGTCGATCAAAGTATCGACACAACACATTTACCGTACGAGCATCGATACTCGAGTACACATGCACTCTTAATAAAATAGTCAAATCAATTATTGTACATTGTTAACTGTTTCAAAATGCCATTATAATAGAAAGTTATGTAAAGTGCAGTAGCGTATACGGCTTCAAATTATTTTGTAATTTTATTGCTTTCGTACCAACGATTGTATTGTACTAAAGTAGTATAAAGCTGCCTTGTTCATCGAGATAGTCGCTGCCATAAGTTAAAGTTCAAGGTCGAATTCATGAACTTTAATTCTGCAAAGACAAACCAAATGACTAGATAATACAAGTGCAACCATTTATTATATTGTAAATTAGCCTCATTTGCTCGAGCCTTTGTAAAGCTGATACCTGTCACAGGTTTGTTAAAAAACCTTCGACGGTTAAACAAGCCTTAATATTAAACTCAAGTACGTTAACTAGCAATTTGTGTAATAATATGTAATGTTTGACCTACGCAAGTGACGTAATGAAAATCGCTCGTATGTAGCAGTGCCCCCTTCACTCTCTACCTTATCGGTGTACTGTTAGCATTTGCGGAATTTCATTGTTTCCATACGTTTATTTATACTCACCATTTCTCGGCGAGCATGCAGTTTAGTACCTCGTTTCAGACCCCAAGTACATACAAGACCTCAATATTTAAATCACTCAATTCTAAGTCTAACGCACAGTTGATTTTATGCTAAAATAGTCATTATGCGCATACGCATGATGAAGTAAAAAATTATGTTTTACTGTAGCTCACGATTATCCTCCTAAATATTATGAGAAAATATCCGCACTTAGCTCTAAGAAGTGAACCAATAGACATTAAATCTAAGCCTTCTCAGAAATCCAATCAACTATCAAATACCTAAGTATTAAACGACCTAATGTGCGCTTTTATTATTCCTAACGTCACGATATTATCGTGGACGTCCACATCCATTAAATGTACGGAAATTGAAAAGCGTCTTCATATATTTCCATACATTTTACTTCCCTGTTTTATCGTGATCCTGTGACGTAGACGTCCACGATAATATCGTCACGAAATTAGAAATTATAAAAGCGCACAATAGGTAATTTTGAATCATTCATACCTTTTGCATACAAATAATTAATGGTATTAATTTATTATAACTTGTTTTGACGTTTGCTCCTTGTTACGAGATCCATCATTAAGTTGTGATTTCACTTCTAACTTTGTTCAATATGATTGATTGTGTAATAAGCATCACTTTCTGCAATCTTATCTCATGCTTATCTTCGTACGTATTACATCAACTTCAAATACATAATACCAACTTGTATTTCAATTCTTAAATCTGACCTTTCAGAATTTTTTGCAGTAAGTTGTTTCCCTATGATGACAAAGCGGAAGAGTCATCAATTTAGCATTTAGTATTTGCATTTATATTACAGGACGGATCATTTCAAATAAGGTATCATTTTCTTTGTAACGCGCGTTTAATAGTATGCGTTATCGGGTTTTTTTTAAACCTATAAAGGCACTACAACATTGTTATAGATCTATGATGTGTTTCAGCGTATGTAAATGTGGTTTTAATGACGTTAGAGCGTTGATTAAGTATTTCACGCCGCTCTTCATATTGTTAACAGCTAGCTTGCTTGCTGGTTGTCTCTATTTTTATCTCAAATTCCAACATAAGCCAACATTATTTAAATACCACTTTATATTCAAACAATACGTTTTGATTTATTTTGTAAAACCAATTTATAAGAGCTGGCGAGCAGGGTGTAAATGAAGCTAATCCGTAAATCGGTTTTGCTATTATTTATCTAATTATTTCGATTAAATATTAAGAATCATTTGATAAGTGCTATCGTATTTTAAGTTATTGATTCTACACTGACGCCATAATTGGACGTCAAAATATCGTCATTGTAATTGCAATTTACAATTTCAATGAGCGTAACTATTTTAATTTGTAGATGTCATAAACTTACGAGGCTGCATTAACGTCACCAAATAGTTAATGAAACGTAAAAATACGTAGTGATTTCAATTTACGACATTATCCAACGTAGCTTTAGTAATTAAAACGGTTTTTTTTATTGATAGAAACGACAGGACCTTTTTTGAGGCAACATGTACGCTTGCTTAGGTATTTAGCACCGCTCTCCTCCGCAACATGGCTAAACAATGCATTGCCACATCAGCTATTCTTTTCGACATTGTCAATGAGGTTGCCACTCTGTGTAGCATGCGGTAATACCCTTAGCCTTGAAGTGGTGCTAACGCAACACCACTTTTAGCTCAGTCACCCCTTAAAAACGGTGATTCTAAAGTACATCTCAAGTATGTATTGTATAAGGGTCGTAAGTATTTACCGAGCATGTATTGTATAAGCGATCGAGTGGAGCGTGACAGGCACACCAGACCGACGGTCGCGGTCGGTGGACAGCACCAAAGTCTCATGTTACAAACGCACAACGCGATGTGAATTAAAAATCAAAACACTACATAATAACGCACGGATTTAATGCCTTTTGGAATTGAGCGGCACATTGTCTTCATTGTAGAGTCGACAAAACAAGACAAGTAAAAATTGGTTGATCAAGTTTGGTATGGAATTTTTTTTTGTGAAAAATTCTTTAGGCGCGTTGGGCATTTTTGAAATGGGTCTACACAATTGATTTCGCGGCACTGTTACCGACACTAGCTTTAAAAAGACATCAACGGCAACGCGCGATACATTATTTCCTGCTCAATAAAATTGTTCAGGTTTTCACTTCACTTTTTTTTTTGTACCTTACTATAAAAAATTGTTATCACTATCAATTCCTTTTCAGATTTTACTGTAATATTTCAGTCTTAGCTGGAAAAACCTAAGTATCTATTAAGCAAAGTAATAAGTACTGCTACACTCATCATCAGTAATTTACTGAAGACGTAGTTTTCAACGAAGGTCCCCGAGTTTCCGATGGGTTGTCACTGCCAATAACTGCATACTAATAACCCTGAAAAGCCCTGTAATTTACTGTAACTCTATACGATTGTAAGCCGTTATTTATGTACCTATTGTGATTGGGTACCCCGCAGTGGGCGCGTGCATTAAACCTTGACACCTCGTGTCGCCTCACAGTCTGACGCTCTTGTCACCCCATAGTCATCTTTAGACAGACTCACTTACATAAAGTTATAGCACCTTTTACCCATAAACTCAGTCTACCAATAAAAAATATTATCTATTGTTTGCATTATAGAAGAAAACAGTTACTAATTACACCTAGCCTCATTTCCTGCAAATTTTATTAGTTTCCATTTCTACCTGACAATAACTAACGCTAGAAATGTGGTTACTCCATTGTTTTGTAGGAAATTAAAACTGTTACTACAATGTCGACCCACACGTTTAGGATAAAGAGTGTGACTGTCAATGTAAAGTTAATAAAATCTGCAGATTATAACATTCTATTTTCAGCTGCTTGTCGCATGATCAGCATGTGATTGAGTCGCTTATGGAATATTCATGATTTTAAACTTAAATATTATTCTCTATTTTAGCCAGTTTATAAATTTGTCAGCATATTTCTCCGAAGGCTCTTATAAACTAGGATTCAAGAGAGGTATCGACCGAAAAACAAGACATGACTCTGGGATCCCTTAAGGGACAATTCTGTCTCCTGTCTAGACAGGAATCCGCGAAGAATAGTCTTAACAAATAGGGAGTAAAAACACTAATGATACTGCTTGAAATCGTAAAAGATCAATTAAAAAACGAATTAAAACAAGTTTTAAGATTACATAACAAGCAGTTTTTGCTGTCGGTACGGATTACTCATTCATGTCAATATTGTATTCAGATCTTGATCGAACGCGAATAATCTATGTGTGACTTCTGTCTAATTTGCTTCGGGTATCCTGACAGTTTGGATTCTTGTAGTTTTATTTGAATATATGCTTCGCTATATCGTTGCCTTTCCACGAATACTTAATAATAGTAATTTAAAAAATAGTATTTACAGTTAATAATCCAATCTCTGAAAGTACAAATAACACGCGTTCTGCCTTATAATCTGAATAGGTTACGTAAAACGTAATAGGATCTAAACACTAGTGAGAAACGAACTAACAACTGTACCGACCGATCTTCTGATCGGTCGATTCAGTAATTATTTGAAACTACTTTAATTGGATGACAATCGTCATTGTTACATTTACGATCCATTGTTTGAGGCAAAAAAAACGTATTAACAGGCGATATAATCTCATCATGCAGCTTCGTTGTAAGATTCCATTATTATAAATCAAGCAAAAATCCAAGTCCTGAAAACTAAACAACCGCGTTTTGTATATAATTTTCTTAAAAACTAACTACAATATTATTGTAATCAGATTCGCTTGTTGACGTAAACACCGACACTGTTGTTCATTGCCACAATGCAATACGAAGAAATAACATCATTATAGTTGCATTTATAAATGCTTTGGAATCGAATGGAGTCTTTTATAAGTAGCACTTGAGGATGATTCCCGTTCTATTCATCAGTATCACCCATTTTACAGATAATCGTTATGTCAAAGACGTCATAATTATACTTACAAGTTAATTAAACTATAAACAGATTTTATATTTCATAATTTGTTCACAGATCGAGAAGCCAGTTACGGAAGGTCTGTCTCACAGAACGCGCGATCAATGGGAAATCGACCGTTCATCGCTCAAGTTCGTTAGAAAACTAGGGCACGGTCAGTTCGGTGAAGTATGGGAAGGTCTATGGAACAACACTACTCCAGTTGCCGTAAAGACACTCAAGTCTGGAACTATGGACCCCAAGGACTTCCTCGCTGAAGCTCAGATCATGAAGAAACTGCGACACAACAAACTCATCCAGTTGTACGCAGTGTGTACTCTTGAGGAACCAATCTACATCATCACTGAACTGATGAAGAACGGATCTCTATTGGATTTCCTTCAAGGTAAAACTAAAATAACATTAAATATAGTCATCAACAAAAATATAAACATAATTGCGAAAACTAATTACTACCAATTGATAGATTTATAAAAACGTGTATGATAAGTATGATAACAATTAAAATTACGTTTTGACCACATCTGAGGCAGTAAAATTTAACAATGTTTATCGATTTATCGATTTGTTTTTTTTTTTTTATACAGGCAAAGGTCGTTGTCTGAAGCTACAGCAGCTTATCGACATGGCAGCGCAGATCGCCGCCGGCATGGCGTATCTCGAATCACAGAATTACATCCATCGCGATTTGGCCGCGAGAAATGTTCTTGTAGCCGATGCTAACATCGTGAAAATCGCCGACTTTGGCCTCGCTAGGCTTATCAAAGTAAGTACTATCATTAATTAGGTACTTTTTTTATTCTGGTAATTGCAATGACGAAATTCTACAGTTCAATTACCCTGTTAGGGTTTCCTGTATATCTGCTTTTATTGAATGGTGGCACTTCACGTAGCTATTCGGTATTCGCGTTTTTTACTGTGTTTTATTCGGCTATATAGTGTAGAAGTCAGAATAACTCGGAAGACACCGTCCACACATTGTCATGAACAGCGAATATGCAGATCACTCAACAATAATTTGCTATCTTTTTGCTAATCTGAACACAAAGATGGACGTGTTGACGGCAGCAGCGACTTATTATTTCCTCTGTGTTAATTACCAATACATGTTAGGCGTACATAAAACACCGCACTCTACTGAACGAGCCATGTGTGGACGGTATACGAACTTGTTTGGTATATTCGCAATCTTTTGATATGTGACCAAAAAACCGTTCGTGTATTTGCGTATATGTCTTATTCGTGAAAAATAGGCAAACATGGGGCGAATAGAGTAACTTCAAATCGTCGTATTTGGGCAAGTAAGACGAATACGCGAACAAGAGTAGGGGTATAAAGTGCCACCATAAGGAAATAGATAATATTTTTATTTTCATGTAACAAGATAAGTTTTACCCTACCACAGGTTATGCAATTGTGGTTTTCCATGAGTCACATTCATATATCTTTTCCCTCTAAAACAGTCAGTTAAATTAATGTATTTGATTAGAACAATGACTAATAAATAATGATGAAGTGCTTGCGGTTTACGAAACAATTTCACATCAGTCAAGTCTCGAAACCACTTTTACCTGCTGGTTTTTAAAACGATTTTTTGCTTTCTTTTTAAATATATTTTCATTAATTAATATAAACTTCTAAAATTTTTGAAGTACAGTTTGATATTTAATTGATATTCATTAGACTTAGGTATCCTGAAAAGAAGAAATAGATATATGAGATACGACAGACAAACCTATATGGCGAACTGTCTACCTCACTACATTGTTGATTCAAATACAAATGTTATTCCGTTAAAACTAAATGCCATGTGTTCCGTTAACAGGAAGACGAATACGAGGCTCGCGTGGGCGCCCGGTTCCCCATTAAATGGACAGCGCCCGAAGCGGCCAACTACAGTAAATTCTCCATAAAGTCAGATGTCTGGTCGTTCGGCATCCTCTTGACTGAGCTCGTCACTTATGGCCGAATACCTTATCCAGGTGAGTGCTTCGACTTTCGAATAACCGTAGTTTTTGCAAGCTGTTATGAAGTTGCATTTTTCGTCTGTGATTTGTTTACGATTTTTTGTTGTTGACTCTTTTTTGGAGTGGTGCTTTTGAATTGAAGTTTTTGGTAACCCTTTCTTCAAGTGAAATTGTTATTGAAGGATTTGTTTGATTAATATTTTAAAGCTTTCATTATTGAATTATACTTCCCTTCCGTCTTTAAAGTAGGATAAGAGATTCAGTTATATTAAAACATCCTTTTCTCATCAGGAATGACGAACGCCGAAGTCCTCCATCAAGTAGAGCACGGCTATCGCATGCCGTGCCCACAGAATTGTCCCGCCGCACTATACGAAATCATGCTCGAGTGCTGGCACAAGGATCCGCTCAAGCGACCCACCTTCGAGACCCTGCAATGGAAGCTCGAGGACTTCTTCACCATGGACAACTCCGAGTACAAGGAGGCTTCCGCCTACTGAGCCCGGCCCTCCCTGCCGCCCCACCGACACGCACACTCGCATCATGTAAGTGACATCATTTAATATTATTATTATATTATTTTCGTATTATTTATTATATTATTTTCGTTTTTAGCCACTGACTTCCGAAATACTCCTCGTTTTTTGTCAGTTAAAAAAGAAAAGGACAATTTTATCGGAATGATGAATTACTGAATTTGAACCTCGCTTGTCCACAGACTCCAGGCCTGTATCACATGCCGCCAGAACGCCAGATGCTGCACAACAGTCAGTCGATGCAGTATCTACAGAAGCACCCAATGGCGCAGACGAGCATCGGACAGATGCAGGCGGTGCACCAAGCGAGTATACAGCTGCAAGCCGCTCAACATCAGGCAAGCTTGCAAGCCGCACAGCATCAGGCAAGTTTGCAAGCCGCACACCAGGCTAGCTTGCAGGCCGCGCATCAGGCGAGCTTGCAAGCTCACCAGGCGAGCCTGCAGGCTGCGCATCAGGCGAGCTTGCAAGCCGCGCATCAGGCGAGTTTGCAGGCCGCTCATCAGGCCAGCTTGCAGGCGCATCAAAACAGTCTGCAGCTGTCAGCGCGGCCGCTGTGCGCGCACCACGCGCGCCACGCGCCGCCCGCCGCGCACCGCGCGCCCTGAGCGCGCCCTGAGTGCGCCCTGAGCGCGCCCTGAGCGCGCCCGAGCGCCGCCACGCCACAGCCACCCAGCCGCCACAGCACCCACACTCGGTACGACGCCCGTTTTCAGTAGCAGGGATTCGTACATATCCATCGATATAGATTTGGAGTCGTAAGCGAGTGATGATTACGATTTTACGTTAAATGATACGAGCAGCGATGTGCAGGACACGCGCCTTCCGTTACATTCCCTTTTATGATTGACGGAGTATAAAACTCCGGCTCATAGATCCTTCCGCGAAAATCAGTTCTACTGGTGACTAATGTATGAAAACTTCATAGTGATCTATGAAGTTTGAACCCTCACGAGAGAGTTCATGATTTTATTATTGCAAGACGAAGCGAGTACGAGATATATGCGAATTTGAAATGGCGACGTAGACGTAATTTTATTACTCCTTGATCGGTAATAAGTTTAGTAAGCCTACGATTTCTAAATGTATTTAGCCATAGGTTAACATTTACGATTCTTCAAGTATTAAATAAGCCTCTTTAACGAGATCACTTACGATATTATTCTAAAATGATGAAGTAAGCTATTAGGACAGTGTACACTGAGTACGTCTTAATAATTTTCTCAAATACAGCAATAATATGAGTGACATATCAGCGCTTTATTCATGCTCACGACGCTTCAGAACATCGATATTACATTGAGCTATTTATTGGCGCCGCGTGGATCGCTTCTTACGTCATTTCTCTTGCAATCAAATAAAATGTGTTCTCTGCTTCGCTGCATTTGTTTTATTCGGTTTATAAATATTAAGGATACATGTCAGGCTCTATGAAAAATCCAACGTAGTTAATATGTTCAAGTTCGAGGTAAGAGGCTATATCGTATAAAATTAACTACGAAAATTGGTTTCGTCTTCATAATCACATTGGAATGCTTGTGGCGCTATGGTGTAGCAGTCGTGTCGGTAGCTGGTACAGCGACGATAGGCGACATAGTGCAAGTGTGTGTCAACAGGAGGAACTTTAGGCTCGGCAGGGAATTAAATTATCGCGCGTCTAGTACGCGTTTTGTAAGGATTTACGTTATGAAGAGACGCATTAACAGATTAGGTATTTTCACCTTCGTATACCATGTTTAGTAGAATAACGATGTTGGTGATAGATGCCAAATAATCCTAATAAAGAACTGAATTTTATATACATAATTAATTGTTCTGAGGGTATTTAGACGTTAGGATTTATTTAATTTAAGCTGTTCTAAAACATAATTAATGGAACGCTATTCTTAACTATTTATATTATTGTAACGATGACATTTATACACTTCTTTTCTCGCGAAGTTTAGTTTTCTCGTAATCATTTTAATATTTATCACGCTCAAGAACTTAGTAATTTTATTTGATTGTATCAAAATATTCATCCAAAACTGATATTTTATTTGTGCCAAGACTTAGTTTAAGTTGAAAGTGGCCACATTGTAATCTAAATTGTATCGACACAAACTAATTACGTATTTAATTAACCATTTACTTTAAAGCTAAGATATAATTGGCCTAAGTAAATAAGTATTTTTGAATGTGAACGTTTTGTAACCTAACTTATTAGATTAACGTAGTTATATATTAGATATTTTCCAATTATATTACTGAATGTCAGGCGTAAATATTCTCATTCGTTAAAACTGCACATTTTTATTGAAAATGTCACAGTTATGTGCAATATTTATTGATTTCAAACCCGGTGCTTTTTTGTATTTGTATTCTACAAAAGATTATAAAATATTATAAACTTACATCCTCAGAACATTTAAAGCAACTGTTGATGTAAGCTTGAAACGTTAATTGTATAATTCGATAATAAATTACTAATACCAATAACAGTGCAACAATGAATTGTTGTCGTGTACATTGAACTTTCCACAATTTTTAACTTGTAAATAGTACCAAGATTAGTATTGGTTATAATGGTAATAAGTGATATTAGAATGTTGGTATTACGGTATAACAGTGTGCTGCTTACTCAGGTCCACTGACTCGATCATTCCAATTGGATCAGGCAATATACTAAAATCGACAAATAAACAGTTAGTCATTACAAAGATGATATTCTTTATATCACGATAAAATATTAAACACAACTTTATCGCACAAATATACATTCGTATCCTATTTCTAAGGTGCGTGAAATAATTGCATTTGTACGTCACAAAATATTGTATGGTCTGTGACGAGTGACCGTGTCATGATTGTGCGAGACTGACCTCATTAATTGTTAGCATTTTTGCTTGTCTTATTTTCTAGAGGTCAGTTTTCCACCCTCGTCAAATTAGCGCGTCACTCGTTAACAAACTGTTTTCTCACTGCACTGTGGATAGAGCACGATTATCTAGGATCGAAAATTATATTTCAATTTTGGACTTAAATGTTAAAACATAATCAGTGTTCACGATTATGGTTACATAAATGTGTCCACCAAGTATTAATATTAACAAATCGTACGATCTTATTTCACATAATTAATTAATTCCAACGTTATTTTTGTTTATTCTCATGTATTATTTCTATAATTTATTTCTTCGTAATACGTTAAGTTTTAGCTGTATGATACGCTTTAGGCTTTATGCTTTATTGAATGGCTACGTCCGCTACGTCTATCCCATTATGTATGTACATGTACGGCAATATTATCAATGTATTCAATAATTTTAATTATTAGTTAGCCAATTTTAAGTATTTTCTAAAAAGTTTCGCCATCACAATTATGAAGAGATCAATAGAACGAATAGTTTTAAGCTATGTGAATGATGTATGTTAGAATATAAATATTTAACTAGAATTTATTTAGTAACTGTTGCTGTGTTACACGACATTTATACTTTGGTCTACGGTACTGTACAACTGTACCAAGTGTAAATGTATCGGCGATTTAGGGTGAAGTCATAAATTTCAAGTACGACTGATGATAGTTGATACTATTTGACATGTGAACTAAGGTCTTATTACCTCCGAGTATCAATTAAATCTATTTTAGTTTATTCTCGTGTACCAGTATTGTTACACTGCCATAACTATAATTTGCATGTCCGTTATACTCTCGGCCACTGTTAAAATGTTATCCCCTTTAGATGTTTGATATCCAAACCTTTATAGTGAAGATCTTATATGACAGTGTAATCATAATACTGGTTTTAAGTACGGTTATTATAATGATTACTATATTTCACTTATTTGTAAAGATTTTTTTTAACACAACAATAAATATAAATGTGAAATACTTTTTGTTTTATTTCTACACAACGAAACGAAGCTTGTGTTTAATCAAGTATATTGTTCAACTTGTTGCGTACATTTTTAATTCTATTCAAATGTTCAGTAGTAAAAATGTTTTCTTTTATTTTACAAAGCGAAGATGCGTCAGTTTCCAGCCTGCTTATTATTTGTTCTACTTCATTGGTGTTGAGTTTTGCTTTTTTGCACGCAGGCTCTGCATCGCTCTCGGCGTCGAACAGCGAATCGATATCAACCAAATCGAAATTATTACTCAATGATTTCTGCTTGTTCACAGAGCCGGAATCTATGAAGTCATCGACATCTTGTAGACATTTGTGACTATATTTAAAGTCCGTTGTGTAAAGTAAATGTTCCATTATGTTTATGTCCTCTTTTTTCAATATTCCATGTCTTATAAAGCAACTCCATGTCTCTCTCAAGGAGTCGTCTTCATTGATTATCTTAGAAACTATTCGGTCCAGAGTATTAGTTCTATACTTCCTCAGCATATTGAATAACTTATTCGTAACAGTCAAATCCATGTCTTGAAATAATTCGCTAAATGTTCGCGTCAGTATCGTATCCACGAGTTGTTTATTCATATCATATGTTTCAAAATTCGCTAATTTACATAGAATATTAATCAATAGCAATTTCAATTCTTTACACCCTGACTGGACAATTTGCGAAATAATGTGTAGAACCTAAAATCGTAAAATGAATTAGGTAAAGAACTTATTTCATAAAAAACATGCGTTAAATATTTCAAAGGGCCATAACTAATACGCCTTTACTGCTATGAATCTAGTACAAGGTTTAGTAGAACAAAAACATAGGGGGGCCATTATTTTAAAATACTAAAAGAAGATGAGTATCATCGAGCCATCTGAAAAAGTGTTTTAAATCATCACAAAATTGAGTGTAAAAGAGATAGCGTGATGCACAGTATTTCCATTTTCTTAATGTCCCTCGGCTAACTTCGTGTTTCGTCAGTCGTCGGATTTCTATCAATTGCCTTTTGCACTTGGTGTAGACCGGACACTCTCAATAGACTTGGAAGTATATAGAGTTGTTAATACTCTTTTAACTTAATGTAATTTATTTTTAAAATGGAAGGAAAGTGATTTACACCAATGAAGGAAAGCTGCTAAAGTCGCAGGCACGACAGATAGTAAAATAGTTTTACAGCTCTATATAGTTCACACGGAAAAAAAAAGTACTTAGTTCTGAATTCAAATTATTATACACGATCAATCCAATAATTGATGGACATGGAAATTAGAATTCGTTTGTATTCGGAAATGCGATGATTCCCGAGGGACATTAAGAAAATAGAAATACAAGAGATAGTGAGATTATTTTCGACAGAATACAGGATCAAAATTAATTAGCTAACAAAACCCCGCAGACGTGATGGGTATGGATATCTAAACACGATAAAAGAAAAAGAAAGAAGATCTGGGTCAATGACCGCTAGTAGTGTAGTTACTTGAGGGCTGCGTCCTATTTAAAAGCGATCGTCGCGCGGATACCGCATACCAAATAAAAAAACCAAGACATAGCGCTGTCAACAGTGACGTAAAGCTGGTTTCGTAAACATGTGTGCACTTAGTGAGGTGTAGTTTGATTGTAAAAGTGTGCGTATGAGCTTGTATGCACGTAGAGCGGATGTATAGTTTTGGTATGCTTCACTTTATTGTTTGCAGCGCTATATATTGTTTTTTTATTTGGTCTGAGGCGAATACATCCGATCGACGCGGGGGAAGTTGAGAAAATCAGTTTTTTTTAATTATTTTTTTATTAGATATATATACCCATTACGCTACGTCTGTGAAGTTGACACAAAAAAAAACGAATATTCCAAGTAACTATCTATGTACACTTAACACAAATGGTCGTCGACCAAAAAAATATATCATCAAATCTTTATTTTTTTACCATGTTTAGATATCGGTAACATCACGTCTGTGGAGTTTCGCTAGCTATTTTAATTTGACCCTGTATAAGGCTGTTTTTGCTGTACCTACATTGATGCATGAAACATGAAAAAGTGAAGCTGAACTAATTTTTCTAAGGTGTAGTGACGTTTTATTTTTGAACGATCTGCACTAGTTGACAATTCGATGATGTATTATGGACTCCATTGTTCGCACTTAAGACTATTATCCGGCTCGTTGTGCGTGCGGGTAATGCGTAAAAATGCCGTCCTTCACGCCAACATTCGCAATGTCTACGCAGAATAAGTATTCTATTTTATTTAAATTTTCTATTTACTTCTTGTAAAACGCACGACTACTAGTAATAATAGTCAATATTATACTATTTTAAGTATTCAAACGTGACTGAACTAAAGCAAAAATTAATTACCTTCACTAAATTAGCGCTGCTCCCGTGGAATATATGTTCCATTGAATTAGTTAATTCTACTAGTGTTTCAATGTATCTGTAATACCATACAGTGCCCTTATTTACTTCTTTGACTATGTGTTGGATGTTTTTAGGACAAGCCTTCATCCAAGCTTGTATTAGCAAAGTCTCCATTTCGTCCTCTCTATTTATTATTGAACAAGTACTTGCTAAGTTAATTACTTTTACCTGAAAACAAAAATATATGATCAAACTAGTGACCTGCTCCTGCTTTGCACGGTTTTTAAACATCGAGATTGCTTTATTATATGCAAATTTAATATTGATACACATAAACCTTCCGGAATAAATTCTTTATATGGTGGTGTAAACCGCATGAAAACCCGTTGCATGTTAAGAAAAAACATGAGAGCAGTGGTGGCCCAGTGGTCACGGCCCCGACACACAAGTTGTAGGTGGGGTGCGAAGCCAGGCAAGCGCTTTACTTTGTGTAAATATTTTCATCACCACTGCTCTCAAATCGGTGAATGAAACATCGTGAGGAAACTGGCATATTCTAGAACCAAAAATTCGAAAACATGTGATCTGACCACACTGGGCCCGCGTGGTAGGTAATGTGTCTCAGCAGTAGCCGCAGTAGGAATACTATTGGCTGACTAAGATGACGATACACTAAGATATTTAGATGAATGTATATCATTATAATTTTCGGCCGAAGGACGTCCACTGCTGGACATAGGCCTCTCCCAAGCGTCGCCATATCGACCGGTCCCGTGCTTCTCGCATCCAGCGGATTCCCGCGACCTTGCTCATCGAACTGAAATATTTATTATTGGTGGCTTCAAATGGGAATACCCGACATTACTAAATTATCTCTACATTAAATAAAACAATGATATAGTGTCTATTGTCGGTTTGACTATAACAATAAAATAAAATATCTAAGTTACATAAATTAAAAAAGTACATAACTTTGGTTTGGTTGAGCAAAATTCTTTACTTTTTATTGCATTTTAAATAAAATGGATAATTATATCGCTTCTCACGATTTTAAGACAACGCGGGTATTTTAGAAACAAATAATGTTGCAGTTGCGTTTTGAGTCTTCTATGACTAGGGTTGCCAGATACAGGTTTATCATTTTCGGGAAAATTCTAGGATAACGGAGTCGGGCTGTAGTAATATATATGAAAATAAATAAACTTATGCCTCACAGCGGGCCCTATCAGGATACCAGCGCTGCGGTATTTATTTTTTTTAAATATCGCAGCCTATGCTGAGATAGGTGCCTTTTTGGCTTCGCACAGGTCGTTTTTTTTTTCCTTTTCAAAATATTTAAAGTGTCGAACTAAAATAAAAAAAAAACTGCTCTTTGGCTTATAAAACTCTTAACAGACTCCTTTTTTTTATTTAAATATTTTTGTCACTGAATTTGACATTTGATCTGACTGAATTTGATCTGACATTTTTACGGATATGCGACGTGCCTACTTGGCAGACTTAAGTGTCGTCGTAAAAAAAAAATCCAGGACTACTAAACATGGGACAAGACGCAAAATTCCGGGACATTCCCGGATTTCCCGGCCATCTGGCAACCCTATTATGATATGTACATAAGGTTCAAATTGTAGCGATTCAGGTGTCTTTGTGTCCTTCATGAACTACCGTAAAGACAGTTACTTTCAACAAGAAGCAGCCCCCTTTTTTTTTTTTTTGAGGGTGGGAAAACATCAAATAACTTTTCCCGCTCTGGGCGGAGCGGGAGGGCGTGTCAGACTCTTACTGACTAAAACCCACCCGTGTTCCTTCGGTTGCCCTGTTGCCGGGGGCCACGATCTCCCTTTCGATTTTCTTCGCAACCCCGGCAGGCATCGGCCCTAGTGGACCCCTTCAAATCTGCTGACATCTCTTTGAGGCGCGCGTGGAACACAACGCGCCGTCGACCCGGGCCTGGTCCTTATCGGACGGTGAGCCACCCATTGCTCACCGTCCGCAAGCCCGCGCCTACGGCGGCCGGAAATCGCCTCGCGATTCCCGACACCCTGGGCGTCTCCTCCTGCGGCGGTTAGGGTTAGGGGCGTGAGGGCGCGAAATTTGCCTCTCCCTCACGCGTTCCGCCTCCTCCTTCGCGAGCATTACAGCTTCGCAGAAGGAGGTGACGGCCTCCCATTTCCTCTCGCTCCGTACCATCATGGCCCGAACCAGGGCCGGACGCGAGAGATCACCGCCGCCAATCGCCTCCACGAGGACACGGCGATGCTCCGCCCAAGCTGGGCAGACCTCCACCGTATGCTCCACCGTGTCCTCCGGGCGATCCACACAATGGTGACACCCGGGCGTTTCCTCCCGCCTTATCCTGTGCAGGAACCTCCCGAAACAGCCGTGTCCGGTGAGGACCTGCGTCAGGCGGAAGGTGAGGACGCCGTGGCGCCTCTCTAGCCACTCCTCAAAGAGGGGTCTTATCGCCGCAATTGTGGCGTGCCCAAGAAGCAGCCCCCTGCCCTACACAAATACATAAAAAATGCACTACGATATTATAAGTAACCGTAGTATATCCACAGAACGCAGGTCCCAAATGGAAAAAACAGTTTAGCTTACCAGTTCTTCGATATCTACAGCATTTTCATTAGACATAATGCCTCGCATTTCAAACTTGAACTTTTCCATTACAACCACTTCGCCGTCCAGTTGTGTTTCATTAGGTAAGTTATACAATTTCAGACAACTCCATAAACTAATATTTTTATCATCACTAATAGAGAACATATTGAAGACTTTTATTTTGTCTTCGTCGTGCAGTACTTCAAATAATCCAAAAATAGTATGTGTCAAGTGTATTTTTTGCGGTGAATTAGCGAATAGGGGATTATTGTCCAGTTTTTGGTACATTTTACACAATGATAAGACTTGGGTTAGTAGGAACTGTCGGCTCGATGTTCTGAAACAGTAAATGGTACTTCAAACAAATGGAGCCATAGAACAAATTAGATGTCAAAACGAAGTATATGTATGAAGAAAAAAAAACTTTAAGCAGGAAATTGAGTTTACCTAAGCATTATTTCCTCAGGTTGACTGACTTCGTTATTAATAATAATCAATCACAGAATACTCGAATAGATAATAGAATATCTTTCCTCTGACTCACTACCACAAAATATTATTTTTTCTGACGTACCTCGCCAAAAGCAACCACAAATTAGCAGAAAACATAGCACTCCAACAATCAGTGCTAAGTACGGCCTCCACCATTCTCTTCTCCAAAAGATTAACTTCTTCGTTATTCATGGTAGCTGACAATGTGAGTGTCTGTTCTAGTAACTGCTCATATAATCCGTATGTTTGTAACTGACGGCTTGAATTCTCGCATTTGAATTTCAGACCCATATTGAACCAGACGTGACCTGTAAAAATCAATCAATCTGATACCCCAACATAGTTGTCGGCTTCCAGCTACAAATAATAAAAGTCGTAGGCTTCCAGTCTAACCGGATGCAGCTGAAAATCAGTATTTTACATGAAGACGACTCCCTATCTGACCTCCACAACCGAGTTACTGGGTTATACGATATCCCTTGGTAAGACTGGTTGTCAGACTTTCGGGCTTCTGACGACGACTGTCAATAATCCACAAATGACAGCCGGGACCAACGGCTTAACGTGCTTTCCGAGGCACAGAGGTGTCTCGATGTGTAAAGATGGTCACCCATCCACGGACCAATTCGACAAGCGTAGTTTAACCTGATGGATCGACCCATGCGGCTGTTATTACTTAGCCACGAGCTCCGTGTAATGATTAAATATTTTATGACAGGGTCAAATTCAATTGACTGACGGAACTGTACAGACATAGCAGGTGTCGATATAAAATCATGATAAAACAGAAAAGTCTCTTTATAGCACATAAATTTGAAAGGCATATCAAATTATAGAACTACAAGTTATAACTGCCTCGTTGGTCTCTAGTGGACGCAAGCGCTACTTCTGAGTATAGTTCGGATGAATCCTGGGTTCGATTCGGGATTTTCCATCTGGAATTTCTCAGTATCAGCGCGGTGTCTAGATTTGTGCCCGTTTGATGGCAATAGGCTCGTCCCCTATTATTAGGACTTAAACATAACTGGCGAAATGTGGTGTACACCTCTGCTTATCCCTTCGGGGAATAGAGGCGTGACGTTATGTTAGAACTACAAGCACGATGGGATTTCCCATCGCCAAAAATGACGTACTTCCTATAAACTTTCATCCCGTATTAGGAGATGAATTTTCAAAAATCTTTGAGACCGTTCAAGTATTACGTAAGCACTATAGGGGGGCGGAGGGGTCCATGCTTTGCTTATTTTTGATGACATGGGGGGTAGGGGAGGTCTAGATGGTGATTACGTCAGCAGTAATATTTTATTTTTTTTACACATGGCAACCCACACTGGAAAACGAAACGAATATATTAATAACTGCTGCTCATAAATCAATAAAAAAAAACGGAATACTTACATTAAAAGAAAAATGCATAACCCAATGTTTACGTAAGCATGGGTAAGAGCTTTGATTACTTTTGCTGACAAGGGGGAGGGGGGGGTAAATAATCGTAATAAATCTGCTTACGTGGCCCCTATCCTTAGTTGTAAGTGAATGAATACATCATAAAAGATTTTTGTTAAGTAGAGAATTAAAAGTAAATATTTACTTACAATGTGGCAATAAGTTGTAAACAACACTGGTCAAATTATGCCTTGATACTTTTAATGACTGATCACCACTCTTTTGTACAAATATTTTGATTACTGATATTACTAAAATTATCACGCCAAGCAGCTTGTCATCTTTGCTTACTTCATTTACGTCGTAGTTACAGATATGCTGAAAACAAAATTATGAACAATTAAAATTTTCTTAGATAATTATATAAGAAAAAATAAAGTATTTCTTAGTACTTGTTTTTGCAGACATATTATTTGCAGAAAAACAATTACTGTCAAGAAAAACAAGCAATTTGAAATGCAAAGCGTAAAATAGTTGTTGTTGAGTATATGCAATGTTGCCACAAAACAAAAACAACGATTATATTATTACAATAATTATGTTCATAGGAGACTAAATTCGCCCCGCCTTTTATTTATGCCCCTGTGATTAACATTTCTAAAATTCTATTTGAAACCAAAAATACTGTATGTATCTAATACAAAAAGTACATCTAAAAATATTGATATTCTTATTTTAAGAAAATGCAAAGTTTTTATATAGCCATAAGACAGTTAAATTATTCTAAAATTGGTAGTTTAAAAGAACCTGTAAATGCTCTTATATCATAATAAATGTCTCCCAATGCAGTAATATTAATACTGGTTTATGAGCTGGTGGTAGGCCCCCTGGAGAAGGACATAGAATATATTTTATCCCGATATTCCCACGGGATCGAGGAGACTTATGCGGGTGAAACCGCGGGGCACAGCTATCAATAATACAGTGTGTCTTTATAATGTGCACATATCGAAATGAGGGAATCTAAAAAAATATTAAGCATTATTATTATTGTTTTATGATTTCACGCTAAAACGGCTGAACGGATTTGGATGAAATTTGGCACATGGGTAGACCATGACCTGGAGAAGGAACCATGACATGGGCTACTTTTCATTCTGGATCGCAGACGAAGTCGCTGGAAATAGCTAGTTATTAAATAATTTTTAAAAACATAAAGGCAGGTTCTTGTGAACAAGTATATTATTATCTCATTTTTTTAAATATAAAATTTTAAGATAAATTATTTAAAAAGATATTTAAGAAACTAGATGCAAATTGACCATTCCCATTATCTCCGAAACTCCTGAGCATAACATTTTGAAAAAATATAGAGAATGGTTCTTTACTCGTAGATTAGAGGAAAACCTATAAGACTGTGGTCTTAAAATAACATGGCAAATGTCTCAATATTGTACGTACAAGCTTACATTGGAACTCGAAAGTTTGTTCTTAGGATAAATTCATCCCAACTACGTAACCCTTCTTTGTGCGTGGCACACGCACTTGCCGGTTTTTTAAGAAGTTTGACTTCTATCACGTGTGCGGTGCTTCACATGCAATTTTTATTATAACAAATATGTGCTTATAATACTTACAGTTAATAGTTTCTCATCTATCAACAATTCACTTAGCAGTAGGTTAACTGGACCAGTTACATTGCTGTTGACAAGATTTAAAAACTGCGGCGATTTCCCACGCATTGTGTGTAGATAAGCTTCATTATTTCTGAAACCAATTATATGATAATTATTAATAAATAAACCTGTTTATGGTTGTTTCTTACGTTTTATTGACGTTCATGTTTCGGGATTGCCCAACTGGTTATGTAACTTTCTTAAGCAACGTATCAACTAGAGGTGCCCAGGTTGAAGCGACGCCTCGGCCTAAGGCAACAGGTATAGATGGTACCTCACATCACTCCATCAGGTAAATTGCATTTTTGGCATATTTTGCCATTTTTATCGCGCTTCGTATCCACTAAAGGGAGCTTCAGTTAGCCTCAAGTGGATAAAGCGTGATTTACATTATGAAACTAGCGTCGTGAAACAGTAGCTTGACTGTTCTGTTTAGGGCTGCGGCTAAATAACACCCGGTTTTTTTTAAAGCTGATAAATTCAACTAAAACCCTGTCACATCTCATGTTAACTACTCCGATTAGTTGGGTGAAATAATAGTCACCATTTATTTATTTTTGCATAATGTACACTCAGTTACAGGCTAGGCTAAAACTTATGAGTACATGGCCCTGTTAGGGGCTTCAAGGATTATTACTATTTCTTACACAGCATGTTAGTTGAATTTATCAGCGTTATAATGTAAACCCCGCTTTATATGCAGCTCTAGACAAGCAACTTTTATGTACCTACATATTATAGATTAAGCTTTTTGAGGCCTTTGTAACCCCGACGTTCTTCTTAAACTACGCTACGGATTTTGGTACAATTTTCTACATCATTTAGTTAGAGAGTTTATTCCGGGTTTATGTGTACGTAATAAATTAATATTAAAATTATATATAATAAATAAATCCCAATTTTTTTATCAAACACCAAAAACCGCGCGCAGCAGAGGTGGGTTGCTTTTCTATACAAATAAATAAAATTGAAGTGTCTGTTTGTAATGTCAAAATAACAGCTTTTTTTCTAAATACATATTAAAGTATATACGGTACATACAACGAAACACATTTTTTTTTTAAATTTTGTCTGTCTGTCCGTTTGTTCCGGCTAATCTCCAAAACGGCTAGTCCGATTTTGACGGGACTTGCACTGGAAGATAGTTGACGTTATAATGAATAACTTAGGCTACTTTTATTTTAGAAAAAGAATTAGGGTCCACGCGGGCGAAGTCGCGGACAGCAGCTAGTCTAAACTAAAATTATAAAATAAAAGATTTGATTTTTTGTATGTTTTTGTCTGTCTGTACCTCTGTCAGTCTGTCACAGTCAATTTGCTCCGAATCTAATGGACCGATTAAGTTGAAATTTTGTTTTTTGTTAATTTGTTTACATTCACAAGGGCCCAAAGTGCAATACTGAGAGATTTACCATGTTATTTTAAAACCATAGACTTCTTATAGGGTTTCCTGTAATCTATGAGTAAAGAACCATTCTCCGTATTTTTTTCAAAATTATGGGTTCAGTAGTTTCGGAGATAAGGTCAATTATCATTTATTTTCTTAAATATTTTAAAATTATAAAAAATATATTTGAGATGCAGCAGCCCTTTTTTTCGGTATGTCACACAGTACAGTTTGCAAAACTTTTCTTTTTCTTCTTATTTGCGAAAGTGACTCCATTTTCAAAACTCATTTATTTACGTTACACGTCAGTGTTTATGTCACAGAAATACTTATGTGTACTAAATTTCAACTTAATCAGTCCATTAGATTCGGAGAAAATTGTCTGTGACAGACGGACAGACAGACACATCAGTGATCCTATAAGGGTAACGATTTTTCCTTTTGAGGTACGGAATCCTAAAAAACTGTTAACAAATAAATTACAAAACTTACAAATGCACATAAATTAGAAGTTCCACGATAGACGTATGATCTTTCAACACAGCATGCTTGAAAGTGGTACAGACTCTTAACAATATTTTCAGAGTAAAACTGCTTACTTTTAAAGACCTCAAAACTATTTTATCTTCTTGATTTTCCTGTAAACAAAGTATATTTAATTGAGAAGAAAATTAAAGATGGCAGCTCCACTATTTTGTTTTCAGCACAGTAAAGGAGCGATAGAGAGAAAAATAATTACACGTCAAGTTCTTTTATCACATGCCATTTTAACTATTTTAAGTTCTATACAAAAGTATATAAACCATAACAAAGGAACTATATAAAGTCTATTTGTAACCTTGTTTTCAATCGATGTTATTTCCACTTAAACAAACATCAATTTTGTTGTCGCGCAAATAAAGTTGATTTTGGACTGACTAGTACTATTGAAAAAGTCATAAAAAAATATGAAGTTGTAGAGCAAACTGAACCTTATGTGTAGGCATTGCAGTTATTTTTCCTAAAACTCGTGTTTGTTTACATGTTTGGCAAATAAATTGTGAACGCAGATTAGGTATAAATTGGTAACAGAAATATAGCGAATAAACTTCTTTTAGATAAATAGAAAAATGCTGAAGAGAGCTTTATGATTTTTTGCTAAATCGAACATAACATAACATCACGCCTGTAATCCCTGAAGGGTTAGGTAGAGGTGTAACTATAGTACACCCACAGTTAGCTAGTTGTTTTGTTTTGTTTTTTTTTTTCTAACTAGAATTTCCACTCATATACAATATCTATTTTATATTTATTCTTATTCATAAAGGCCCAACATCGGCCTTAATTGATTTGTCTTAAATGATCTCTGTTTTTAAACCTTCAAAGCATTCTGCAAGCAGGTGAAATCCTTGTGGGATCAATTATACCATAGTACAAGTATTTACAGACTGGCACTTCAGTCAGCATGTTACCAAAAACCATTTCAATAGGGATGCATCAAAAAAAAAACTATTTAGATTTAGAAATAGATTTTTTTTTTGCACCCAAAATAATATTAGTCACATATTTTTTGCTTCATCATATTAATAAAAAATGACGTATATAAAACGCATTAAAGTTGGGGGAGTGGGGGTCGCTACGTCACAAGTATAAAATCTACATCGTGACCTCATGGCATATTTTAACTCAAATGTATCACCGTAATCTTTTGATAATGTCAACAAATAAAAATACGTATCCAATATTTTTTAATAACATACCTGATGAACAAAAAAAATTTTTTTGTCGTCATCCCTATTGTCGATAAGTGTATAAGCTACTTTTATAATATTTATATAATTCAACTGCCTAGTTGGTCTAATGGTTACAAGCGCTACTGCTGAGCATGAGGTCCTGGATTCCAGGGTCAGGCAAAGTGTTATTGGGTTTTTCCATCTGAAATTTCTCAGTAGCAGCCCGGAGTCTGGCCGCATAGGTTTGCCCCCTGATACATGGAACATAAACGTAACTGGCGAAATGTAAGTGTACTATAGACTATACATGCACCTCTGTCCTTTCTGGGGATGAGGGCGTGATGTTATATAATTGTGTGTATGTATATAATTCGTAGACTATTTTCGTTATAATTCGACATACATTAGTGATTAGACTTCTACAATTTTGCTAAGAGATTTCTACACTTCTTGGCTAGTCTGAATCCAACATGTGAATTACCTCTAAAGCTGTTCTAATATTATTTGTGACCATGCAACACAGGATTCTAGTACAATCACTGTAGATCTTCTTGTCCATTAAACAGTTGGAGTATTTTTCACATATCACTGTGTAAGCCTTCCATTGTTCAGCCATAGTTTTTACATCCAGGCTCTGAACTATTTCACCTATCTTCAAGTTGATGTCTAAAGCTGAAAAAGTAAAATAGTTTTTATTTTAGAAGTAGAAAATGTCTTTGAAAATGTACTGAGCTGGACTCCTGGTCCCTGGCAGTCTGCAGCAGACAGAGAGAGGTGGAATGAGAGGAGGGAAGTATTCCTTCAAGTTCAAAAATAAAAGCATTCAAAAAAAAATTGCCATGGCACTTTAAAGAGTTATTAGTTTCTTCATTCAGATTTTTTTTGTGTCAGCCCAGAGCCTGGAATTCTACTTATTTATTGGTAATGGGCTCACTTCACATGAACATTATAGATCCGGCATTTTAAAAACAACATGGTATAGATAATGCCATCCACAAAGACGCACCCCACTCTTCTTCCTAATCGCTTACAGTATAGTAATCGCTTTTAGGAAGTAGAGTAGGGCGCGCCTTCATAGATGGCACTATACCATATAGTTTAAAAATGCAGGTATATCACCCCTTTTAAATTCTTTGTGAAATACAGGTATGATGTTTATGTCAATCCAAGAATAGAAAATCATTTTTTATTATTATGGGCATCAGCATTTAAATCTGCATCAGCAGTGCTATGTGAGTGTGTTCAGTCATAATCAATTTGAAAATCATGATTTACTAGAATTCCTTTTGTGAAAGAGACTACTGTCACTTTCCAGCTCACCTTCAATAAGAATATCTTGCTCCTCTGTTTCAGTTAAATCAAAAATATAATGTTTTTCTAAAACCATCAAGTAGGTCAACTGAAGTTCATGGCATGTTCTGAATAAGTCCTTCAATTGCATCTCTATACAGTTCAACCGGCTTCCATATAGCGATTCACTAAAAACATAGACAAATAATGAATTTTGCAAATATTACTAACATATGACAGACGGCTATGACACACTTTTGCCTGAACATACATAATATATATATATATATTATTTATATTATATATATATATATATAAACATTTGAATTGATAACCTCCTCCTTTTAGAAGTTGGTTAAAAGGAACAAAATTAATTACTTTTATTCATCTAAAACACAATTATAAATAATTAAAAAAAACAATTTTATTTGGTTGAAATTCAATTAGGACTGTTCCGTGTTCCGTTCCTTCTGTGTTTCTAGAAGCCAGCCAGAGAAGTTACAGTTTTTGATGGGTTGGTAAGTCTCAGCCGGTCTCAGGTAAGTAAGCCTGTGATTGAAACTTTTTGTGCAATTGAGTTGTGAGTATTAGCTAATGTTAGTTAGTGGACTATTCTGATTGAGGCAATAAAAACTATTATCATATGAATCAGTGGATATGATTCCAATACATTCCTACTCCTTGCCAGTTTCTTATTCATCTTGCATCCACTCCAAGTAAATAATTTACTTAATCTTGCAGTCTCTTCAGGACGAAGATGATATTGTTTATTAAATTAGTTTGCACTTACCTATCCTTACAGTGTATAAACACTAGCATAATAATGCGGCCTGTTACAGTTGGAAACATTTTCATAGAAGAACATGCCATTGACATTGTTTCTATGACTTGTTTGATTAAATCTGATAATAACTGTAAAAGGCACACTGCATCATTCATATATTCTTTTAACTTATTCTGTTTCAGACTTGCTTCAGCCAGTAGTTCTGTGATGAGGTCCAAACTCTAGAAAGTAAGATATTTTGGTTTTTAAACAACTGTGTCAGTTACAATAAAGGCTTATGGCTTTATTCTGCGATTTATATAATGTATTACAAAGATTTAATGTTTGTTTACCTGAGAAACACAGGTACTGCAGTCATTTATTAGAGTCGAGAAGTAAACAGAAAATGTGGACTTTTTTATTTCGTTTCTTACACTTGTAAATGCTGTTTTTGTATTCAATACCAAAGATTCGTATGTTACAGTGTCCATCTGCTAGCTTGGTCAAGAAAATAAATTGTTGTAGAAGAAAGTAACAGAACTGAAAGTGGTAAATAAAGTTGTAAATACAAAAGGATACAATCGCTGGATCGGTAGAACTATTGCAAAATATATCGGTGCTTTCGGACAAAAAATCGGAGCTCTGAGAATCATCCATTTTTAATCGAATTGGCCCACAACAGATTTTAACAGAACAGATTTTATTAAATCACGGCTTAGAGAAAACTCAAATCCTTCATCCCGCTCAAAATAAACATCACTGTCAGTGTCAACTGATGTCAACGGTAAACTCATTGTCAAAGCCCGTAGACAGAGAATTCAAAGCCAGTATAAAAAAAACCGGCCAAGTGCGTGTCGGATCATCGCATATCATCGTCACAATGAAAGATGATGATGAAAAATGTTTACGCATACATTGATTTGTATTTGATTGATTGCCACCTTCATTTTCGTGAACATTTCAGCCAGGCCCCATTCATTGGTCGGTGGCTCACCATTTGAGTCAGCGGCCTCCCTGAAGGATGACTCAACTGATGAGTCATTGGCTCCTTGTAATGATTTAATGCTTTTCGCCATCATTCGAGCCAGTCTGACAACCAGAAACGTGTTACTGTGTTCTCCTATTCGAATTTGTGGATATTAAAAGTGAATATGGCGTTTCAAAGTAGTATTTTTTTGATTTTAATGAAATATTGCAGAGGTAGTAAACATTTTAGTAACCTTACCTACATGTATTCAATCATTATTTATTATTGTAATATTATTTGTAGATAATCAGGACTACGACGATTTTACTGAATGTAGCCAGGCAATGTTTACTGATTTCCATGATCAACAAAATGAAGATAAGGAAAATCAAGGTTTTCCAAGCTGTAGTCAATCGATTTTACAAAAAAGTATACCAAAGAAGCGTCCATTCACTGAATCTCGTAATAGTTGCAAAGTAGTTTCTAACAACAGTTCAGATACTAGCATTGAAGAAATTTTGGACTCTGATGAAGACGAAGATATTAAAAGAAAAAAAAATAGTTTTCATATGAATGAAAATAAAATGAATAATGAGGTCTCTATAGAAAAAAAAACAGAACATGTTTGCTGTGCAGCAAAAAAATATTTTAATGCATTATTCTCTAAGGATTGTCTAAGAAGACTATTCTCTAAGAAGGACACATAACATTTCGGCCCATAACGTGTCGGCACACGTTTGACTCAACTATTGAGTCATTGGCCATGAATCGGCCCCCTCGGCTATCGGCTAACAAAAGACCTGACCTGACTATTAAAAATATTCTGTAAAATGAAGGGCCAGGTCTGATATTCACGGAAATGTTTAATGAGATCTGAAAAATGGTAGTTTAAGTGATATTTTTTTTTTAATATCCGTTTTTATACAATTTTGGTTTGACTCACCAATTGAGCCATCGGCCTTCCTAAAGGTTTTTTAATGACTCAACTGTTGAGTCATTGGCCATGAATCGGTTAAGCGATACTTTTTATCTCGGTAGTATACTAGTACAATACGCGCCACGAAAGATGAGACTTGACCGTGCCTCCCGCCGCTCCTTCCGCCGCCCCGATGACGCCCCGGCGCGGACTTCATACCGCTAAAGAGACCCATAAATCGTCCACTGCGCAAGTCAAACCACGTGGTGTGTCAAGTCTCATATTTAGTGGCACGCACTGTATGTTTCCTGAGATATCATTCCGACATACACAAGGGTGAAGCCGCAGGCAAAAGCTAGTATTTTCAAATCTTGTTCTTAAACGCAGTAGACGCCAAAACGTGACGCTTTGCAGAGTTTGGTCCTATCATGTTCTTGTATGATCTTATGTGTAGTGGCCGATATTAAAAAAAAAATCTGTGGCACTCCGGGACATAGACTACTATTAAATATGACTCCGGAAGTGCCGACAGAAGTGAAAACTTGAACAATTTTATTGTGCAGGAAATAATGTATCGCGCGTTGATGTCTTTTTCATGGTCAAAAGCTGGAGTTGTAACAGTGTCGCGAAATCAATGGTTTAGTCCAATCTCAAAAATGCCCAACACGCCTAAAGAAGTTTTCACTTCAAAAAATGGCTCCTTATAAAAATCTACAATCCCCTTTTTGTCTGCCTACTTAATCTCTGAAACGGCTGGACTGGACCGATTTTGACGAGCATTTCACTGACAGATAAAACTTATATTATGCTAACCCAGGTACCATACTTTAATTTTATTTTAGAAACAGGTCACACGGGCGAAGCCGCAGGCAGCAGCTAGTATATATTTTATGTACCTACTTAATAAACATCAATATTAAAATTTACAAAACTGGCAAGGGTTTAAATAAGTTTATACAAGTATTCAGCAAATAATCAACATCAATATTAAAACTTATAATACTGACAAGGGGTTTTTAGCATCCCAATCAACAATATTTGTATTAAACCATACAAATTTGCCTTTAACAGTGTCTGGAGCATCTAGTGCTAGGTACAGTGGTGCAGCAGCTCCCTCGTCAATTGTTAGCGGTCCTTTGTGAGAAGTCATGTCAGTATCTACATAGCCAGGGTGTACGGCATTTACTGATATATCTGGAAAATATTGTAATGAAATGTTTTATTAAAAACTTTATAAGCTTTTTAGTAAGTACTACAGCATTTCAACAGACTTCTAAAAAGATGAGGTTATCAATTTGAATGTATATATACTTAATTTTTTTTTAATGTACATTCGGGCATAACTCCCTCATAAATAGACAGATTTGCAAAATTCTTTTTTAATACAAATTTCTGTGAAAAACTATTTTGATCTCATATTAGTGAACATATTTGTTTAACTTACTTTTATTGCTTAGCATTCTCTGTTGAATTTTAGTCAGAGCAGTCACAGCCACTTTTGAGACTACATATGAAGAATTACCCCACTCTTTAGCATGAGTACCTTGCTTAGCAGCATCCACATACTCCTGTATCAGCTTCGAAAGTTCCGCAACAGATAATGCACACACAGCTTGAATACGCTGCCTCAAATCTTGACTGGGGATAAGACCCAATTGACCACAGGAACTGGACATGTTGATCACTCTAGCCCCATCTTTCAAGAGCGGGAAGAGTGTTTCACATGTAGATACCAAAGAAAAGTAGTTTACAAATAACGTCTGCTCTGCTTGCATAGATACCGGGTCTGTCGCGTCATGTTTAAAAGCAATCGCTGCGTTGTTCACCAAGATATCGATACCTTCGTATTGATGCTGGATGTAAGTTTTGAATACTTCTAGGCTTTGCTTATCTGTTACGTCCAGTTGGTGATACTTAGGATGTAAACCTTCTTTCTCGAGGTCTTCTACAGCTTTTTTGCCGCGCTCTATATCTCGAGAAGTCAAGACGACTACCCCATCAAAACGCTTGCAAAGGCCGCGAACTATCGCGAAACCAATGCCCTTATTCGCTCCGGTTACAACGGCGACTTTGGAACACATTGTACTTTCTTTGAGAGCCTTTTTTTTTTTTTTTTTTTTTTTATTAATTATGGCACTAGCAGGCTTTGTGCCAATGTCAAGTAAAAAGGTTAGGAAACGGACGGGAGAGGTAAATTCGAAAAGGAATTATTGACAAGATCAGGTGAGTTATTAGGATCTAATTATATGTATTACAAAATTAAACTTACACAAAGTACTTATGAGGAAGGAAGGCATAATAGGAATTTATATATATATATATATTATATTATATTATTAAATTTTAATATCATTATGCAAAATAAAAGATGTAATTATAGGATAGAGTTTGGGATTCATAAGTAGGCATGACATTCGGGTAGGAAAAGGAACACGAGCACTAAGCAATTGTTGCAGAAGGTAGGAGTGGTCAAAACGGGAACACGAGAAAATTAAATGGTCCAAATCTCCAACATCAACACCACATTCACATATATCACTATCTACAATTTTAAATCTAGCAAGGTGGGAAGGAGTACACATGTGTCCAAGACGCATACGGCAAATAATGGAAGTAGAACGTTTGTCAAAGTTAAGTTTAAAAAACCAAGGTTTTATAGGGATGTTGGGTTGAATATTAAAGTAATGTTTTCCTTTAAATCTAGCACTCTCTCTCCAAAGCCTATCCCAAGAATCCCGAAGGTAAACTTTAGGGAGAGATATCAGGTCATGACAATAATTTTTATAGGGAAACACATCACCACAAGTTGATGCAGCTTTAGCCAACTGGTCAGCTTTTTCATTACCTACAATTCCACAATGACTAGGGATCCAAGCAAACATAACCGACAACCCTTTACACTTGCATATAAACAGTTTATTACGAATTTCAAAAATAATAGGGTAGTATGGTTTTAATTTAAATGGAAACTTTTCTAAAGCTTGAAGAGCTGATTTTGAATCTGAAAATATTACGGTTTTACTAAGTTTTGCTAAAATAATATATTCTAGGGCTTTAAATAATCCAAAACATTCACCCGTAAATACCGAGGCTTCCGGTGGCAATTTGACCTGTTGAATAATTTTATATTGTTTATGAAATACACCAACTCCCACACAATCACCAGCAGAATTTTTAGATGCATCTGTGAAAATGTGATGACAATCATTCCAATTCTCATTAACGTTGAAGTTAAAGAGAACATTTGACCCTAAATCCCTTTTGTGAACACCTACATCATAGCAGATAGTTGGAGAAATAATAAGAGGGTCAAAATCGTACATAAACAGTGGTAGAGAAGGAGATCGGTCTATACTAGCCTGAATAGAGATAATTTTACGATAGCTAATAATAAGATTAGGAATAGGTTTGTGACGCCAATACTGAGATGTTTGAACTAGTTCATTGAGAGTGTGTAACTTTAAAATAAGCGGGTGGTTGGAAAATTGCATAGCTCTCGTAAGAAACCTGTCGGATAAGAATTGTCTTCGAAGGACGAGCGGAGGTTCTACGCACTCAACTTGTAGAGCATTAATTGGGCTGGATTTCATAGCACCACAAACCAATCTCATAGCTTTAGACTGAATCATGTCTAGTTTTTTAATACCTGCAGCACTACCCCCTTCTAGCAGAAAAGTACCATAATCCAACACACTTCTTACAAGGGCATTATACAAAAGTTTCATACAGAAAGGGTGTGCACCCCACCATACTCCTGATAAGCATCTCATCATGTTTAAAGTACGTTCACATTTAGTATCTATGTATTCATAATGCGGTAAACCTGTGAGCTTACTATCTAACACGATTCCGAGAAATTTAGCTTTATTTTGTATAGTTAGTGGACAGTTGTTGTAGTTAACAGTGACAAGGGGAATAGATCTTTTCCTGGAGAAAATTATCACTTCACTTTTAGGTATTGATAATTCAAGGCCATTATTATCTAACCATTTCTTTAGCAAATTAAGAGATAATGATAGAGTATTACAAGCTTTGTTAAGGTTTTTATCAGTAGTGTATAACAACAAGTCATCTGCATACTGGAGGACAGAAACTGAGCCATTGAGAGACGACTCTAAATCATACGCATATATGTTATAGAGCAGTGGACTTAATACAGAACCTTGAGGTAAACCCTTATAAACACAACGAGACACTTTGGAGTCATCAGAGACAACTGATATAAATCTTTCAGATAACATATTAATTATAAAATGTATTAAAATAAGTGGAACATTTAGTGTTATGAGTTTCTGTTTAAGAATTGAAATTACACACATCAAAAGTGTCTAGGGATCAAGCATTTTTATGCGGATTTCTTGAGATTGAGATGTGGCTTTGTAATAAATTTATGATTATATAAATTTATATGGATCCTTTTTGGTGCATTTCATAATTTGAAACAGGAACTGTTAATCAAATTCGAGTAAAAGATGAAAATCAGCTGTCAATATTTTCCCTATAAAAACATACAACGCATTGAAGACATTATTAGTGCTACTGTTTCCCTACTACTGATTAAAACCAACGTTATTATGGAGCGGCGACGTCATTTAAGCAGGGAAGAAATGCTCAGAGCCGTGGGAATGATAGAAGCTGGTTCCCGGCAACGTACTGTGGCTTTAGCTCTGAATACAAGTCAGAGTGTTATCAGTCGACTTTGGACACGTTACCGAAGCACTGGTACCGTGGCTGAGCGCCATGGAGGACGGTATCGCTGCACCACACGGAGACAAGACCGATACATTCAAATCTTAACTCGAAGAGCTCCAACAATAACCGCCATGATGTTAGCCGTGAGGCTTCATCACTCTTCAGGGAACTTAATTAGCGACCAAACAGTCAGAAACCGCTTGCATGAAGTAAACCTTCATTCCCGAAGACCGCTACGGGTACCACCTATAGCAATGCACAATCGTAGGATTCGATATCAATGGGCTCTTGAACACAGAAATTGGGCAGAAGAACAATGGCGTTTCGTGTGCTTTTCTGATGAGTCTCGTTTTGGTATGAGACCGGATACAAGACGTATACGACACTGGAGAACCCCTGGACGCCAACAGCGATTAAAATCCTGCCAGGAAGTCCATCCTTATAGTGGTGGAACCATCATGGTATGGGCGGGTATTTGGATCGGCGGAAGAACTGAGTTGATTTGGATCAGAGGCAACCTCAACGCTCAAATTTATGCTGAGACGATTGTATCTGACGTCATCGTTCCTCTACAAGTGCAAATCGGTCCCTTATTTCAGTTAATGCATGATAATGCACGACCGCACACCGCAAGAGTTGTAAGACAGACTCTCGCCGCAGCTAACTTCAATGTCCTGCTCTGGCCTGCTCAGTCGCCAGACTTGAACCCGATTGAGCATGCATGGGATATGCTACAGAGAAGAGCTCTGCCGAATATGGAGGGTATCCAGTCGCAAGAAGACCTTTTTTTGTTGTTGCAACGAACATGGGCGGCCATTCCACAGCGTGATTTGGATGAACTCATTTTGAGTATGCCAAACCGATGTTCTTGTGTTGTTAGTGTTCGCGGTAGAAACACGGATTATTAATTGTTTAAGTTACCCAATAAAATTTTAAAGAAAACTGTTATTTCAGTCTTTTTTTCGAACTTTAATGTTAGTGGTTCAAATGTCAAAAATCCCTTTATTAGGAAAATGGCAAATTTCTTTATTAATGCAAAGGTGACTTGGTTTATCGTTACTGTGACAAACGAAAACACTTTATTTGATGAATCCTTAAAGAAAATTTTAATTAATATCAATCAGGAGAAAAGTTATTGCAAAAATATATGTTGATCCCTAGACACTTTTGATGTGTGTATAACATTATCATAAGCTCCCGAGATGTCCAGCAAAGCAGCCACCACATATTCCTTACGGGAAAATGCAATTTTAATATCTGTAGTCAGAATGCTTATACTATCTATAGTACTTTTGCCTTTACGAAAACCGAATTGGCTGTCAGATAATTTTGTATTTCTCTCAATGAACCACTCTAATCGATTCTTTACAAGGTGCTCTGCAGTTTTAGCTAGCACTGATGATAGAGCTATGGGTCTATACGATGACGAATCATCTGTTGGTTTGTTTGGTTTTAAAATTGGTAGAATTTCTTGTGACCTCCATGAAGCAGGAACATTACCCGACATCATAACATCATTGATTAAACTTAAATAGTATTCCAAAGAACCATCACTCAAATTGGATAAGAAGGAATATGGAATACCATCTTCTCCTGGAGAAGAATTTTTCACTGATGAGAGAACACCCTTTAATTCAGTCAGAGGGAATGGCGAATCCAAAGATAAAGAAAAATTTGTAGGAATTGCTAAACTAGGAGGAGAAAATATGACATTGGCCTCTGGAACAAAAGGTGGTGCTAAGCGGTCAAGGAAGCTATTGACTAAATTAGAAGAGATGAAAGAAGATTGTTCATTAAAAGCAGATCTGAAACGTTTAATATTGCGCCAAACTAAAGAAGGTGGTGTGTCAGGACAAAGAGAGGAGCAGAAAGATCTCCATCCTGCCTGTTTTTTATTTCTAAGTAATTCCTGGGTGTCCATAATAACATTCTGCAAATTTTGTAAATTTTCATTAGACATGTCCAGAGCATATTCTCTCTCTGTAGTCTTTCTTCTACGCACAGCGTCTATACATTCATTATCCCACCAGGGTGGGAATGGAATTTTATCAGATGGGTTGTTATTTTTAATGGGAAAGAGTTGATTTGCAACTTCTATAAGGCATTTTGCAAAAGCCTCTGCCCTATCAGATTCTTCACCAATGACAGCAACAGGAAACTTAGAAATTCTGGACTCAACCATGGCTTTAAATATTGACCAATCAGCATCATGTAGTTTGTGTTTTAAATTAGAAGATCGTTTTTTGTTAGAACTATTTTTCAAAGGAGAAGAGATAATAATTGGATAGTGGTCACTACCAAAAGAATGTGGATATAGATTCCAGGACATACGAGAGGCAAGAGAGGGGGAACATATAGATAAGTCTACAGCACTTAAATTTTGTGTTGGACATGTGCGTCGAGTAGGGGTACCTGTATTGAGCACACAGAGGTTATGTGAATCCAAAATTTCTGCCAGGTCTACACCATGGTTATTGGTGATACTGGAACCCCAAGCTCGGTGATGAGAGTTAAAATCGCCTAAAATTAAACAAGGTATGTGGAGTTGTCTAAAAATATTATTTAGATCAGCAAAAGATGAAGGACAGGGCCGTGGTATATAAATAGATAAAATGGAAATATTATCAATACATACACCAATGACATTAATATCAGAATTTCTGATAGGGAAAACTAATCGAGAAAAAGGAATAGAATTTTTTACTAATATGGCAACACCACCATGTACATCAAATCTGTCATCTCGAAGACATGTAAATCCCGAAATACCAAAAATAAAACCTGGCTTTAGCCAAGTTTCTGTTAGACATACAACTGCTGGATTATATTTGTTTATAAGATATATCAAATCACATTTTTTGGGAACTACACTTCTGCAATTCCACTGTATAATCTTGGAATCCATCACTATGAGTTTTTTTAAGTATATCATTCAACATGGCAACGTGGTACGGTTTCAAGACATTATTCTGTTGCAATATTAATTTTGAAAGCAAATTTAAAAGCATTTCTAACATTCCCACACTATCAGAGTCATCAGAATTATGCTTTTTTTCCTGATCGTTCAACTTAAAAGCAGAACCATTCTGTGGGGAGGGAAACTGGTATTCATTTAATATTTTATTGTGAGCAACAACATCATAGCCTTTAGTAGGTTTAGGTGGAGAACGAGGTTTGGAAAAAAAGGTCTTTTTGTACGATGTATGGACTGGTTTTTCATTGGCAAAACTTAATCTAGCATTAGTATGATGTTGATGGCCATCATTAGTAGGGGCATGAGCAATAACATCCGCATATGATTTTTTAGAAACTGGGAACAATTGTGATGCTTCAATATAGGAAATACAGCTATGTGACATGGCATGTTTAATTTGCTTCTGTCGGTCTAATTCAGGACAAGCCTTACTAATGGCAAAATGGAAACCAGAACACATAATACATGAAGCTTCTACAGAACCTTCCTCAATGTGACAAGAATCACCTGTATGGCCTTCTTGAGCACATTTAAAGCATCTAGGAGAAGAACGGCACATCACCTTTGTATGGCCATATCTACAACATTTATAACACTGTATGGTCGGGAATGTGTATGTTTCTACAGAGAATGCATTATAACACATAAATATCCTCTTTGGAAGTACTTGACCATCAAATGTCAATACAATTGATTGAGATGGCTTCCAAGTGGGAGAACCACCTACCATCATTTTGTAATTAAGTCTCCTAACTTTTAAAACCTTGCCGCAGCCTATAGGGGTGGAAATATTATCACAAATTTCCTCATCAGTCCACTCAGTAGGGATACCACGAATAATTCCCATTCTTGTTACATTAAAGGTTGGAATAAATGTTTTCAGTTTGTTTACGAGAACATTTTCATTATTCAAAAAATCATTTGCCGCTGAGAAGCTAGTAAAAGCCACTGAACATTTATTCCTACCAATTCTTTTTACACTACCAGGAATTATACACTTGAATTCATTTTTCTTTAAGAAATTACCAAATGTCATGGGATGTAAAATTGTGCCGCTGTCAGGAGAAGATTCAATTTTTTGCACATGAACTACATATGGTTGTGCATCAGTAGGAAGGTACTCCTTACGACCTATGGTAGACTGACCAGATTCAGTTGTTACTGTCTGTTTGAGTATGGGTTGATGTACATGTTGTAAGGGAAGGTTTGGCACTGCAAATGAATGAGGTGCTGATGCAGGTTTAAATGTAGGCTCATGAGATTTCACAACCATTTCATTGGTGGAATTACACTGGCAATCAGAGTCATTATCATCTGGACTGGACCTCTTCTTCCTACGTTTGTTGCAGTGTTTGCAAACTTTACAGGCTCGAACGCGTTTTCGTGATGCTTCCCTTCCATCAAGGCCTGATAGAATGGAAGAATCAGTTTCCATGCCACTTAAATCCGAAATCGTTACATTGCAAGCCACAGGGGGACCCGGATTGGGGCCCGGATCCCCCAGCGCAATATCGGGGGGATCGCTCATCCACTCATACACCGATTGTAAATAAAAATGTACAAAACTTACCGAATCACACCAAAATATTTACACAAAAATACTAAATTAAACTAACTACAACAAATATATACAACTATTAGACTCAACTGATCAAATTTACACAAAAATAAAAATAATTTTGAAAATTAGCTGAAAAGACTCCCGCCTTCGACGAAGTTTCCCGCGCTTTTTTCTTTGAGAGCCTTATTTCACAAAATCAACACAGCAGTTTCGAAAGTGTCAACTGCACTTTAAAGTTACTTTACTCTTTGACTTAAGGTGGAACGTTCGACCATGCCCGCGAAATTCAATTTTTCTTATGTTTTTTTCATTTTGTAGGTCTGTCTCGGATCTCATGTTAATGATTGATTGATTGGCGGTCATAAAAGATGGCCTCCCTCCATTTCTTCCACATCTCACGGTTACCTAAATAACATATAAAATTATTTGCTGCTAAGAATGTCAATTTCGTGAATTTATGACATTATACACCATCATTGAGAATTGTATTTACGATTTTAATTATTAACATTCTGTAAATATATATTTATTATTTTTATTATTTTTACGACCGCAAATCAATCAATCATTAACATGAGATCTGAGACTGACCTAAAAAATACAAGAAACGTAAGAAAATTTGAATTTCGTGGGCAGGGTCGGCGCTTTCACCTTAACTGCAGTGTATGTTAGTGTATAAAGCCGGCCCAGACATAGCAGAAATATTTGATGACTTGTTTGATCACATGTCTGGCAGGGTTGTTTGGGTATTTAATCAAAGTTTGATCACATTTCAACTTTGCCATTCGGTGTCGGTTTTTCGAAGTCGGCGCCAGACATAGTAGCAATATTTGATTACTTGTTTGATCACATGTCTGGCAGGGGTGTTATCTATGGTGATATAGTGTATAGTATATTATTATTCTGTGGCATGGCAGATATGTTCCTTGCATGGCAGGCAATGGCAGCATCGATCACTATTAGACATAGACATTTTTTCTATCTCAATGCTATTAGAGAACAGTGATCGATGGTTGATGATTCCATTCGCATGGCAGCAACAGCAAGCTACAGTGAGTGCAGGTGCAGTGTTGCCAAATTACTTTTTGAAGAGGTGCTACTTACGAAGCTGAAAAAAGGCCAGAAGGGCTTTCTTTAGTGAATAATTATTGATTTTATTTAGCCCTTTAAAGAAAATCAATGATATTCACTAAAAAAACTTATAGTTGAAAATTATTTCTTGTAGCTGCAGCTATGGAATTTGAGAGTTGCGGTTGGCCGCAGATGTTAGAAAATTTGAAGGAGTTTTTAGAGTACCTATCGCTTCCACTCTTTTTATTACCTCATGACGCAATTGGTGAAAGCATCAGGTTTGATTGAAACGTTTTAATCCCCATCTAATCGACGTCATAATTTTTAGTTACATTTTATTGCGATTTTTTGTTTTTATCAAGTTCATGGAACTGAAGACACGTTCCACATCAGCATTTGAATGTGGTAAAGATAAAATTTAGATATTTTTAGAATAGATTATTTCCTGCTGGGTCTTTGTATTTTAAAATCATTGTAAACTGGTGCCGATTGTCTTGTACACCGAACTAAACTATCACTAAAAGTCCTTACTTTTGGCTATGAGCCAAGCTATTATGCAAAACAAATTATCTAAATTTAAAAATAATTTTGACAGCACTAAATCGAATTTGACAATCGCGATTCCACGTGGTAGGTACTTGTTTGCCCTACCCGTGAATTTTGTTTTTAGAGCCGGAGGCGCGCAGGGCGAGCAGGCTTGACGTGTTTTATATGGAATTTTTCACTTTTTGTATGGAAAAAAGAGAATACCTACATATAGAGTATTTCCGGTTTATGGGTTTCATAAAGGGTTGAAATTTTCATTATTTTTGCAATAGAATACACCATTTTCAAGATTTTAATAATTGTTCTTAACAATTTATCATTTGCAAAAGAAAAAAAGATACAGTACTATTTTTGCACCTAAAGTCGAGGTGCTGGTGTGAATTTAAAGTTCTTGACAACCTATTTTATTCCACACATTTTTAATCGCAAAAATGTCAAATTCAGAATAGCAAAATTGCCATTTTCACTAAATCAATATCTCAGTGCTATTTTAGTGCTGTTAAACTAAAATATGGTAAAGTTGTGTCACTTTCGTTTGTTTCGTTGTTTCCAATTACAACTATTTCAGAATGGGAAATCGTCGTTTGACAGGAATAAACTAAATTTTGGTGATTTTTTGTCTAGTTTAGAGGCATTTGTGACAAGAGAATCGGCTCCATTGTTCTTAACAATTTATCAATTAGGGCTAGATTGCCCTTTTTGGCCTAAAGGAATAAAAACTGGTTCAACCAGTGTAAAAAGAGCTAAATCTAGCCCGAAAAGGGGTAAGGTGGCAACACTGGTGCAGACGACCTGTGCTGGTGCAGACCATTGTAGTAATGTCTATGGTGCAGACAGACACGGACACAGAGCATGTAACTTGACAGAGACTACATCTGCGGCATAGATAATACACTTAGAATCTGCAGATTCTGCACCTCTGCTACACAGACGACCGCACATCACAGTCAGTAGCCGGCGTTAGGGTGGGGCGCGGTTGGGCGACCGCCGGATATGAAGGGGCTTTTTTTTTTTTGTTAATGGAAACTCGCAGTTTTGACAGTCTTAGCTGCTTAATCGGACTTTCCTGTGGGTGCCTTAAGCTACTACACTTAGAGCCTCCAGCCAGGAGCAAGTAAACTATTCTAAATTAAAGCTAGGCGAACGCTCGCTAAGGGCACCCCCTGTGGGGTACGAACCTCGGCTTAGGGCGTCGCTGGGGGGAGGACAGCAAGAGGGGACAGGCTGGATCAAAATTTGGTTACCATGATTACTAGGCGGGGTATTTAAAGCTACGTGCTCAGCTGCAGCAAATGCTGGCACCTCGTTTTCGAGCAAGGGTCGGGGAGGAGTATCATTTACTTGGGGACACGGTCGCGATCGCAAAGGACCTCGGCGGGCGGCGAGGTCGGAATGACGGGAGGCGTCTGTGTTTGTGCACTGTACTGGTGTGGCCCTATTCTTCTCCTGGAGGAGTGTAATGGGGTCATCTGGGTCGGAAAGGCTATATATAAAGGGGCGCCGCGGGAGCCCCTTTATATCCCCTCACTTAGTACCGGCGTTAGGGTAGGGCGCGCATGGGCACTCCTCCAAGACGCCCGACATGAATGGGTGCCCAACGCGGACCACCGGCCTTTTATTTCTCAATCTTTTCTGTTATTTAACCCTCTTTTTCCCGACTGCGGGATAGCAAAGACAGAGTTAAGTTTTTCTCTAACTTTTCTGTACAAGTCGACAAAGTTTAGGTACAATTTTTATATAAATAGGCCAAAGAAAAGACGGTGCAGCGTGCCAAAAAATTTTGAGCTCGCTGTTGCACCCTGCGTTCTCTGAAGTCTGAATTCTCAAACTTTTCTGCATAAAAGAAATCCTAAGTTTTCCGTGGCGCGGTGCGGAAATTTTTGAGCTCACTTCGCTCGTTTTAGCATCCCCTCTACTCGAGCAATACCGGCGTATCGCTAATACCGGCACTGACCACAGTCCGCACCTGCAGACTGTTACCAGATGACCGTCTGGATTTCTCCCCAAACCTTCCCCGAAATCCCCCCAAAATTCAGATTTTGAAGAAAATCCCCCACAAATGACAAAAAAAAAGACAAAATATTAAAGATAACAATTTTATACTATTTCAGTATCAGCAATAGCTTTCATTACTGAATAAGCATCTTCACACGCGTCGTTTGCAGTTCCGTACATTTTGTCAGAGTTCTCTATCTTTGAACTGGGTTTATAATTAAATGAACACATGCTCCTAGCAATGTATATGTTATTCTCAAGATGGATTCCGTAGCGTGAATGGCCAATCTTATTCGAAGTTTGTCTCCTACTTGGGAGAAGGCTCTTTTCACCACTGCGTTAGACAAAGGCAACGACGAAATTCCTAATGCCAATGTGCTAATCCTGTCCAGAAGTTCTACCACCGACTGCATTTTATAAATTATAAAGTGTAGACGTGCGAAAGTACACGGTTTTTAAGTTTGCGAACTTACTCGGCTCACCGTCGGTGACACGTGAAGCTTGCTCAAACTGTATTGTCGATGTTGTCGAATTTTCTGAACCAAACTAAACAAACATCACACAAATGTCGAAACAAAATGGCGGCTTGCGAGTCGCGGCGATGACAGACGTACGAAACTACGAACTAGCCGGGGAACGGGTGTAAGAGAAACGCAGGTGTTTAAGAATGAGACTATAATTACACGAATTACATAAGTTTAAATCTAACTGATACACAATAAAGACAAAACCAAAGGAAATCTTGGTTTTATTCCACAATAAAATTACATAGCGTATTAGAAGCTATCAAATCGTTTGACACTACGGTTTGAAATCACTATGACAATATAGTCTATGATGGAGAATCGAAATGATCTCCTTACTACGTAAGAAGGTTTCATATCACTAACAGAACTTTTGAGTTAAAGCGCGCGCACATTCGCTCGCTGATGGGTAGCTTACAGGTCGTACCATTAAGGGGGAAGCGCTAAGGTAGCCCGCGAAATTCAAATTTTCTTACGTTTTCTGCAATTTGCTGGTTAGTATTAAGTTGTACATCGATCAAAATATGATTCGCGGCCGTAACAAATATGTATTTACAGAATTATAATCATTAAAGTCATCAACACAACTCTCCAAGACCACGTAAGTCCAAAGAATGATGATTTCATGAAACAGTTATTTGTTACGGCCGCGAATCATATTTTGATCGATGTACAACTTAATACTGACCAGCAAATTGCAAAAAAACTAAAAAAAATTGAATTTCGCGGGCTACCCTGGCGCTTTCGCCTTAAAGATGAGACTTGACCGCGCCTCCCACCGCTCTTTCCCCCGCCCCGATGACGCCCCGGCGCGGCGGGGACCTCATACCGCTAAAGAGACCCATAAATCGTCTACTGCGCAAGTCAAACCACGTGGTGCGTCAAGTCTCATCTTTAATGGCACGACTTGTACTTTATTAACTCACAATTACAATTCGAACTTACTGGAGCTTGCGCGGGCGCTCTCAGACGGGCGGCCGGGTAACCGCACTGGGTTGCCATCGTAGCATTTACATACTGCCGCACGCTATATTGTTAATTTTTACGTCTAGAATTTTACGCACTATTCGCAAGGAAATAATGTTAGGGCTCAAAGAAATTTTACTCAGACCAAATAAAAAATCAAGACATAGCTCTGTCAACAGTGACGTGACACCGATTTCGTAAACATGGTGTACGTAATAAGGTGTACTTTGATTTTAAATGGTTCTAAATGTGTGCGTGTGAACGTTTAAGCACAGAGCGGAGGTGTGGTTTTGGCATGCTTCATTGTATTGTCCGCAGTGCTATGTCTTGGTTTTTATTTGGTCTGATTAGGGTGTAATCAAAAACAAAAAAGAATAAACATATTTTTTTGTTGGCTGTTGTCCGGTTTATAAAGTTGCTTTTGATGCCAAAAATGAAGTGTTCAAAGAATTTTTTAAAACAAAAAAAAAAAATCAATAAATCAAAATCAATGAAAATAATGTCACTGTCATCGTGACAGCAAATCGACATTATTTTATTTCACGTGTTCCTGTACTTTGTAAATGCATAACACGCGGCCGGCTATCGGTTTTATTTCTATTTACGTAAAAATTTGTCATAAACCTTTTATTTTTTGTTTGACGGAATGATAAAATGTCGGTGTGCAATATGTTGATGGCACTCAAAGCAGTAGGCATCGAAACTAAAACCTCTGAATTAACTAAAACATGTGAAGAACTTCAGGTTAGCAATAATTTAATGGTTTTTACTGTAAATAAAATAAATAAGCATAACAGTATAACAGTAACAGTAGTTTGAATATATCGCAGTGAGTTTATTTTGTATTGCTTAGAATTAACATAAAGTTGTTCTCAGTTAATAAAATAATATTTCCATGTCTCCCGGTGAGTATTTAAAAAAAGATTAGATATGTATAGCAGAATGGCACCAGGAAAATTGGTCTTTAAGCAATAGAGTGTGGCATTCCTCCTCCCATCAATAAAAATTAATATAATGTCATTTCCAAGACTCGTTATGTAGTAGTTGTTTATAGGCAGACATTGTATTAATTCTCTTTTGGTATTACCTGTTTTGTTATATCTATTTTATGTATAGCATAATTCTGCTAAACTGTTTAGCTGGTAATTATAATTATAGCGTCATTTACACATAGCCGTGAATTCACCATAATTATACTTACTTTTAATTAAATGTTTTGTTAATCAATTATCAGTAATCTATTTAAAAAGTGATGACAAAATAAAATAGCCTTGGTATCATAAAAGTGTGAATTCAATGTTTGAACAATGTGTTTGCAATCTTCAATGCAAGTTACGTGATATTTTCATGTTACCTGTGATGTACATATTTTATTTATAAATTTTTTATATTGAGGGTTCTGTACATAAATGGTAAGAACCATAACCTTACTTGGTGTAACTTTGTCAGTCCCTCTATCACAGCTGCTTTTTTTTTCGCAGGCTTCAATAAATTCCAACGCTTTTGACATTCAAGATGCTGTTAAGCAACTATCAAAGTTTTTACTCAAAATCGAAGATGCAAATCTATTCAAGAAATATCTATCAAATATTCTTCTTGCTTTGGTGTCGGCGAAAATCCCCTTGAAACCAGTATTTTCTAATACGAATTATGATACATGCAGTGATGCTGAAAAGACTAGTCACTTAGAGTATTCAATAATACTGGCTGCTTTGAGCGACCATCCAGATGTGTTACAGTAAGTGTGTTTTGGTGTATACTCAATTCCAAGCTTGAAAAGAGGCAATAGGCATAGAAAATAGGCATAGTTGAGAAAAGGATAGGCTGATGCTAAGGATGATGATGAATTCCAAGTTTCGAAAATTGAAAGAAATAATTATACCTTAACACTTTGAGGGACACTAAATGTCCACAGGCATTATAAGAATAAAACTTGTATTGTGTCTGAATCACTGCCCTTGAATGCGTTAAAATTGCTAGCTGAAATGTGTTTATTTTATTGTATGGGTTTTGAAGTCAAGAAAAGAAGTTGCAAGAATTTTGATTAATGTAAAAAAAATAACATTAATCTGATACAAATCCTTGCATTTCAGATATGCATTAAAATATTTCGAAGTAAATCCAGTGGCGCCATTTGAAGCATTCAACCATCATGAGGACTCCTACAATGTTGCTCCAAAGAAGCGGAGACTGCTTGATTGTGGGCAGAAAATTCCAGAAAAACAGGTGGTATCTTGTTGCCATACTTTGCTCAGCAAGTTGCCTAATGAAATGTCTGCTAAATGGGATTGGACCAAATTTATTGGAACTTATGGGAACCATGGAATGGCAGACGTGAGATGGTATGTTATTTTTAAGTTATTAGAAAGAAAGAAAGAAAAATTGTTTCGTTGTTCAATACAATTCAACAACAACAACATACAACAATACACAAACTACAACACAACAATACACAATTATTATATTATTATTTATATACTATACAATTTTTCTTTCTTTCTTTCCTGCTTTTGTTTTGTGACTTCAGTAGAAGTTCAGACAGTATTGTTACAAATTGTTTGTAATCCTCATCATTGTCATTATTGGCAGTCTTGTTCCACCCACTGCTGAGTATAGGCCTTCTCAAACAAAAGCAGTCTGTTTAGATTTGAAACAGATTGCTAATCTATTCCTTCAGAAGTTGGAAAAAAAATCTGTTTAATAACATAAATAACGCAAGGAATGTTGTTGAATAAATTACGCAATTAGGGTACTGGTCTGTGAGAGTTTCATCCAGGTCTTTCCCGCGATCTTCTATAGATCATCTATCCACCTGGCTATCGGTCTGCCAATGCTCATAAATAGTTATACCAATTATTATTATTTGTATTGTGCTATTGCTGAAAGTAGTTGATCTCTTATTCCTAAAAAACATGCTGACTTTGGTATACTAATATTTTTTTTATTTATGTACTTTATGAAACCAACAGGATGATAAAAGAATGCATGGTCCTTCTAGCAAATATGACAGATACACAGTCTATGATACTATCAATCAGAATGCTCTTACAAGAACAGGAGACTCATGAACTTTTGGAGCGAAGTAAAACCGAACCCGTCTACACAATGACTGAAGTAATAAAAGATGATTTAAGCCCTAATGTTGTCAATATTGATGGTATACTGCTACCAATATATGAAAAGGATAATGTTCAGAGTGGTAACTTAGTTCCAGTGAAATCTACCATTAATAATCTGAGGAGTTTAGCTTTGGCTGTTGCTTCAGGTGAGAAGAAAGGTTTCGTTACTGTTATTTTCAATATTCAAGACACGTTGATGTACAACTATAATTAAATTTTGTTATGAAATCTTTGTGTGGTTAGTGACTAACCTGGTGTCAGAGTTTTTATGACGCCCATGGGTCTCTGACTTGGCTTTACATGCCGTCGAAAAATATCTCAGGATATTCGTGTCCGGTTTCCTCACTATGTTTTCCTTTACCGATTTTGAAGCAAGTGATAACTATACAAAACGCACATGAATCCGAAAAGTGAGAGGTGCATGCCTTGCGTTCGAACTGGAGACCTAAGACCTACTTGACAGTCCGACGGTTAAACCACTAGGTTATCACTGCTATGAAATGTAATTTCTTGATTGTATGTACTAAGACACTACTTATCCCTTTTCATTGTATTTATAAAGTGTTGTCACATATTAATTACTGTTATATATTACTATCCTATCTTGAAAAGGGCAAGTGGTACATGACAGTAGTGCCACTATTATCCCATATGACCTCTTTTTCCGAAATTCTTTGTATTTTATTATTATTATGGATACATCCGTAAAATCTGTTTTTTTTTTCGCAGCACAAGCCCTCAGTCTTATGGGCCCAGTAGGTTCAGGAAAGACTTCCCTTGTCGAGCATTTGGCTGCTATCACTGGCCGCAAAGGAGTGGCTTTCAAGAAAGTGCAGCTGGGAGACCAGACGGATTCCCGCATGTTACTGGGATCCCATCAATGTACAGACATCCCTGGAGAATTTGTGTGGAGGCCTGGCGTTTTAACTGAGGTATGTCTTCCGCAATTTCTGAACTATGTTTTACCCACATAGCATAAAAACCGCACGAAATATTCGTATCCGAATTTGGCGCAACTGAGCGCAAACTAAATGTCATAGGGCATTGTAAGAAGTCAGTTTCTTTGAGTGAAAGGTGACATTCACTAACATGCTTGGTTTGTATGAAAAGTGTTGACAGTACAGTCTCTACCAGCGTGCAGCGGCCGGCAAGACGTCTTCGTGCTCTGTGGTTATACCAGGACTGCCCAGTCTTGATCTGATCCCCATTTCCATAAAAGGGGTGAGGTGTATTGTATACTAGGAGAGTTGAGCTTATTTCTATCAATTAGCTTGTTCCTTCCTACAAGGGACTTAAACATTGTTATTTATGACAGTATGTCTGGGTTTCCATAAATTAATAATTTGGTATAGGTTTAAATTCAATCAACTCAGCCTATCGCAGTCCACTGCTGAACATAGGCTTCTCACAAGCTGCGTTACAACACCCTGTCCTCCACCTTCCGTATCCAGTCTGCCCCAGACACTTTCTTAAGGTTGTCGGTCCATCTAGCTGTGAGGCGTCCCTACGCTACGCTTGCTATTACGCGGTGAGATGTACTTGCCGTTCAAGTTGATACCTTGTCCAGTCCAGCGTCGTGAAGACGTCCTCCAACGCATTGGTAAACAGTTTCAAGAATATTACATCCCCTTGTCTCACCCCTCTGAGCAGTTGGGATGGGGCTGGTTTCCTGATCCTGGATCTGGACAGTCAAACAACATTTCGATATAGCGCCAGTCAATTCGACATCGTTGCAGAGAGCCCAGAACTACCCATATTTCGATGGAGTCGAAGGCTTTCTCGTAGTCCAGAAATACCATACACAGCGGCTGGTTGTACTTCTCGGTCTTCTGTACAGTTTACCGAACAGTGTGCATTATGGATATTAGGTTTATAAAGTAATAGGAACGGAAGATTTCGGTTGTTCGCTTATTTAAATTTCTTAAATAATTAATTGTTTAAACAGATGTCAGTTTGCTTATCTTGTGCAAGTGCAAATACTCGTATAAACTATATTTGCATTTACAATGAGCTTAAAAGGTTTCAAAGTGGCGTTGAAAAAATACTAAGTAATGTAGGCGTACATTATTTCCTGCCTTCTATTTTTTCTTCTGCATTCTACAGCCAGATTTGTTTTTCATCATTACAAGCGGAAGATATTCACTTCTGGTCATAGGCTTCCCCAAGTGTCGCCACATCAATCGATTTGAAAGTATCTCAAAGACTCTTCTCGTCTCTTCGCTGTCTCTAACAACTATAAGACGAGATCGACGATACATCCTTTTTTTACAATTGTATAACGTGCTAGTTTTCACAACTCCTAGCGCGTATTTTGTGTACAACTAAAAAAATACTCTTTCAAGCACACTTGACACACGCAAACAACTCACACATATATAGTGATATTTTATTGTGATATAGTTGTAAAACATAACACACCAACTGTTGTTATTATCGATCATAACAATTCCAGGAAGTTAATTGTGACCTGAAATACGGGCTCGGCCTAGTTCAGGTGCAGTTGCTCGTCTATAATTTTTGTGCCTATGTTTAACTAATTTTATCTTATACCGTATCTGTTACATTTTTAAACATTATCTTTTAATTAATCACCTAACATAATTTTGATTATGATAAAACTTTAAGGCTGTACAAAATGGACACTGGCTGCTATTAGAAGACATAGATTGTGCAGCGCTAGATGTAGCGTCGACCCTCAGTTCTCTACTAGAAAGAAATTCATTATGCGTGCCAGGCTATCGAGATTCTTTGCCTGTCACACCTGGGTTCCAACTCTTCGTCACACAACGGTAAGAGACGTTACAAATTAAATTTTATCGTTATAGAAATTAAGTTGATTTTCTTTTGATACTTACATTTTTTTTATAGAACGTTGACTACAAATTATGGCTTTCAAAAGAAAATGTCCAGCAGCAGCACATTGCTTCAAAAACATTTAACACAAATAAACGTTGAACCTCTATCGAGGTCTGAACTCGCAGAGATCATACAAACTGTTTACCCGGCCCTTTCAACTATCTGCTCTAGAATGATTGAAGTATTCATGATGTTCTCAGTAGGCAGTCATGACACATCGCTACAAGCTACTGAAACAGTAGATAGCGATAAAGAAAAAAATCTAATTCTCATACGAGGATCAAGACTGATTTCCACCAGAGATTTGTTGAAATGGTGCTCTCGATCAGTAGTTGGCTTTGACGTTACTAGTCCCGAATCCGCACTAAAAGTCCTACAAGACGCTTTGGATATATTTACTTGTTCAGTCGCCTCCCCTGAACATAGATTGGAACTGGCCAAAAAAGTTGGTTTGTGCCTCGGAATAGTAGAAGCTAAATCTGAATTCTATTGCAAACATTATAAACCAAATGTATCGCTAAATGTCACCTTCCTAGAAGTTGGCAGGTCTAAAGTTCCAAGGGTAGAGAAGACTTTGGAAACGATAGATTTTGATAACAAACAGACTGTTTTTTCGTTTACGAAACAATCCGCTTGTTTACTTGAGAGGATTGCTTGCTGCGTCACGTCCAATGAACCTGTACTACTTGTTGGTGAAACTGGTACTGGCAAAACTTCGTCAGTGCAGTACATAGCAAGGCAGACGGGTCATAAACTGGTCGTCATTAACATGAACCAGCAATCAGACTCAGCTGATCTACTCGGTGGGTACAAACCCGTCGACCTTAAATACGTAATTCGACCCATAAGACTTCAGTTTGAGGAACTCTTCCGGCAATTCTATAACACAGAAAAAAATCAGAAGTTCTTGGGCCACATTGAGACTTGTTACGATACGGAAAATTGGACTGCTTTGCTAGCGTTGATGAAGCAAAGTCATAAAGCAGCTATCACTAGGTTGACGGCAGAAAAGTCTACCATTAAACTGAACAAATGGGTAGCCTTTGGCTTTAAACTTGCGAAGTTGGAACAGCAAATTAAGGCAGCTTCAAAGTTGACCTTCGCGTTTATTGAGGGGTCTCTAGTTAAAGCGATGCAGGAAGGCCATTGGGTATTGCTAGACGAAATAAATTTGGCGTCTGCTGAAATATTGGAATGCCTAGCTGGGTTGCTAGAGGACAAAAATGAGACTATAGACTTACTGGAAAAAGGTGATAAAGTCCCTATTAAAAGACATCCAGATTTCACACTATTCGCTTGCATGAATCCAGCTACAGATGTCGGTAAAAAGGACCTGCCTGCAGGTCTTAGGAACCGTTTCACAGAGTTCTTCATTGATGAGTTGACCGAACGGAATGATTTGATATTGCTTATTGGTGATTATTTGTACCACATGAATCTTGGTGGTGCCGTTTTGGAGGCCATCTATAGTTTCTACGCCAATATTAAGAAAGAAGCTAAATTGAATCTGGTGGATGGATCAGGTAATACAAGAAAAATAATTAAATATAGTATTTATTATATTTTATCTAATGTTTTTGTATTATTTTAGGAAACACACCTCATTATTCTCTCAGAACGCTATGCAGAGCTTTAACAGCTGCTGCCAAAGCAAGATGTGGAACAGTATCAAGGTCTTTGTATGAAGCGTTTTGCTTATCCTTCCTTACTCAGTTGGATAGTTCATCGCATCCAAAAGTAGAAGCTATGATTGCCAAGTACGTATACATTTTCATAAGCTCGCATTACGATATTAAATTACATAGTTGCTAATACTTTTCCATCTATTTCTTAGGGCAGTCATCGGCAAGAAAAACATCAAATCAGTGACAAACCAACTCATTCCCGAGCCTCAAGTTTCAGGCCAAACATACTTACTTTTCGAAGGCCACTGGATCCCTCAAGGCAAATTAGAAATAGCTATCCCAGAAGGCTACATCCTAACTCCTACAGTCAAAAATAATCTTCGTGACATCGCACGGATTATATCCCTTGGTCGATTACCGATATTGTTACAAGGAGACACGTCTGTAGGCAAAACGTCCCTTATTACATACATAGCCAAGGCTTCTGGCAATTATTGTGTCAGGATAAATAATCACGAACATACTGACCTCCAAGAATACATAGGGTCTTACGCAACCGATTCAAATGGCAAACTAGTCTTCAAAGAAGGTGTCTTAGTCGAAGCCATGAGAAAGGGATACTGGATTATACTCGATGAGCTTAATTTAGCTCCGAGTGATGTATTAGAGGCTCTAAACCGTGTGTTAGACGACAACCGAGAATTGTTCATACCAGAAACTCAACAAGTTGTTAAAGCAGATCCCAATTTCATGTTATTCGCTACTCAAAACCCGCCAGGATTGTATGGCGGCCGGAAAATGCTGTCCAGAGCATTTAGAAACAGATTCGTCGAGTTACACTTTGATGAGATACCAAAGAAAGAACTGGAAACTATTTTGCACCAAAGATGTCATGTTCCGCCAGCCTATTCTAAAAAAATGATAGCAGTTATGGCTGATCTGCAAATAAGGCGGCGTGGTTCCGCAGCCGTTCAGGGCAAAGACGGATTTATAACCCTACGAGACTTGTTCAGATGGGGTCAGAGGTATAAATGCACTTCAAAAGATTCTTTGACTGATGATAAGTTTTACGATTGGGATCAGCATATAGCTGATGAGGGTTACCTAATCTTAGCTGGAAAAGTACGACAAACTGACGAGAGATCTATAATCGAAGAAGTAATTGAAAAACACATAAAAAGGAAGGTGAATCCTGACAACCTCTTTTCTCTTCATGCGGCTACGTCTCCCGTTACCAAATCTGTATTGGAGACAATACTGAACAACCAACTTGAAGAGTTCATTCACGTTGTATGGACATATAACATGAGAAGACTCGCAGTATTGATAGCCAAGTCTTTCGCTTTTGATGAACCAGTCTTGTTGGTCGGAGAAACTGGTTGCGGAAAGACAACCATCTGCCAAGTACTGGCAGCCTTAAAGAAACGTCAGCTCCTGTCAGTCAACTGTCATATGCATACAGAAAGTTCAGATTTCCTAGGAGGTCTTCGCCCTGTGCGTCAATACAAAAACGATGGAAGACTCTTTGAATGGGTCGATGGACCTTTGATAAAAGCTATGGAGACAGGAAACATGTTCCTGGCTGATGAAATATCTCTGGCTGACGACAGTGTTTTGGAACGAATGAACTCTTTACTAGAACCTGAAAGACAGTTGGTGTTAGCCGAAAGAGGAAGCGACGATAATTCGGATGTCGTTGTCATTACAGCAAATGAGAACTTCCACTTTATCGGAACCATGAACCCTGGTGGAGATTTCGGCAAGAAGGAGCTTTCGCCTGCTTTACGTAATAGATTTACTGAAATATGGTGTGATAGTGTCACATCTAGAGAAGACTTACTGAAAGTTCTCGAGAAAAGCGTCAACAAAGGAGTGTCGCTAGGCAACCAAGAGGACGGTAGTTCAGGAATTGGTACCTCCATCTTAAACTTTACAGATTGGTTGAAAAATTCTGAAGTGACGAACAAGTTCCCGTTCAGTATACGTGATCTTCTTTCGTGGGTCCATTTCATAAATATCACAGTTGCAAAAGGTCTTTTGGAAACCCCTGAAGCATACGTACACGGTGCTTGTATGACATTCTTAGATTGTTTCGGAACAGCACTTACAGGCCATATCGATACTGAAACATTGGTTCTACTAAGAAAAAATTCAATTAACTTTTTGTTGGATCAGATAAAGTCAATTGGCGGTGAATATGTGGAAAGTTTACAAGAAATGTTGAGCGATAAAAAGACTCAATTCGTGGCCGAAACTAGTTCCGAAAAGTTTGGTATAAAACCTTTTTATATCGAAGTCGGACAGAAAAATGGCAACACCGCGGCAGAAGAGCAAAAGTTCACGTTTACAGCTCCGACAACCGGTGCTAATACTTTGAGGTTGCTGCGTGGCTTGCAGCTGAATAAAGCCATCCTTTTGGAAGGTAACCCTGGCGTTGGAAAGACAAGCTTAGTAACTGCCCTCGCTAAATCTTCTGGTCATAAAGTTGTCCGGATCAATTTGAGTGACCAAACGGTAAGTCTTCCTATACTAAAGTATTAATAAAGTTTGAGATTTTTGGTTGTCGGAATCTAATTTTTATTAATTTTCACAGGATATAACAGACTTATTCGGAACTGACCTACCAACGGAAGATGGATCTTTTACATTCAAAGAAGGCGCGTTTTTGAGCGCTCTTCAAAATGGAGACTGGATTCTATTAGACGAGTTGAATTTGGCACCTCAACCCGTCCTGGAAGGTCTTAACGCATGTTTGGATCACAGGGGAGAAGTATTTATTCCTGAATTAGGGAAAAGTTTTAAGGTTAAAGAGCAGACTAGATTATTTGCCTGTCAGAATCCTTTAAAACAAGGAGGTGCCCGTAGAGGTCTGCCAATATCTTTCCTGAATAGATTTACTCAGGTTTACATCGACACACTAACTAAAGAAGACTTGATATACATTGTGGAAGCCCAGTACTCATCTGTACCAAAAGACATTTTACACAAAATAGTTGAGTTCAACTGCAAAGTTGCCCATGAAGTAACAGAGTTACAATCATGGGGCCACAAAGGTTCTCCATGGGAAATGAATCTCAGAGACATTCAGAGATGGTGTGAGGCACTTATCCTAGACCAGAATGTAGAAGACAATCCACTATCCCCAGGAAAATACGTTGATATGCTTTACGTGAACCGTATGAGGACCGAAGAAGATAAGCAGAAAATGATCGGAACGTATGATAAAATATTCCTCCCCGATTATCCAAGAAGTGATAGTAGTCCCCAGTTCCACATGAATCATACTCAAGTTATAATAGGAGACGTTCTATTAGGCCGTAATGAACAAAAAGAATTCAAAAACCGAAGAGCTGCTGAAACGAATTTGCTTGTATTAAGAAATCAACTGCCGACTTTGAAAGCGGTGGCTCAAAGTATCAAGATGAATTGGTTGACGATATTAGTTGGTCCTTCAGCTACTGGCAAGAGTAGTGTAGTGCAAGTACTTGCTGACTTGATCGGCAACGAACTGCAAGTTATACCTGTGACGTCAGCTATGGACGTCTCCGATTTACTCGGTGGTTTCGAACAAGTTGATTTTAACAGAAATCTTGAGAGCTTGTATGATAAAATCGAGACTTTAACCATACAAACTGTTAAGAACATGTGGTTTTTCACAAGACCCTTCGAATGGAAGGAGAACCTACTACTAAGTGAGCTTTACGAGTACAAATCTCTGCAGAAAGCGTCAAGCACTGACATATCAGATGGTAACATGGATAAGTTCAAACAAAAAATTGACTTCCTTAATACTCACTGCGAAAAATTAATTAAAAACAACGAGTATCAACCAGCTGTTTTGCCAAAAGTACAAGAAGTTGTAAAACTATTAAACAAGTTGCAGAACAAAGTGTCACAAGTATCTTCCGTCAACGCCGGAGGAAAATTTGAATTCGTGGACTCTTTGCTTGTGAAAACTATGATTGAAGGCTCGTGGTTACTCCTAGACAACGTCAACCTCACCTCCGCAGCCGTACTTGATAGACTTAACGGTTTGTTGGAACCGAACGGTGTGTTAAGCATTCCGGAAAGGGGTGACGTCAGTGAAATAAAACCTCATCCAAACTTTAGAGTGTTCTTCACTATGGACCCAAAATATGGAGAGATTTCAAGGGCTATGAGGAATAGAGGAGTTGAGATATCTTTACTGAGACCAGATGATTGGCAGATATCGTATGTGTCAGAAACAGAGAATTTGCATGATTTGACGGCTTTACTATCGTCCTGTGGCTTGCCCAGCAAATATCATGATTTGTGTATCAAATTACATGAGTTGATGCAGTCCTTTGTTGAAGGTATGTATTTACATAGATTTGTTACTTAATAATCACACAATAAAAATAAAAATATAAGAATACTAGCGGAACCGACAGACGTTGTTTTATCCCACAGAAAAAAGCAGTTTCAGTTTTTTCCCCTTTTTTCTGGACAACTCTTCCAATTTTTCTTTTCCGTTATTCGGACTATCGGTAACGTTAAAAAAAAAAAATTGAATCAGTCCAGCCGTTCTCAAATGATGCGCTTACCAACGAACAGCATTAGATTTTTATTGATATACATTTGCATTTATTTGATTCGACAAAAATTGAGAGTCAGATGACACGGTGACCTTAAACATTTTTTCCTTTCCAGGTCTCGATCGTCCAACAATTTCACATTTACTTCAAGCGGCTCACTTGACCTGGCAGCAGCTACTCCGCGGTATCTCCACCACCACTGCTTTTGTCAGTAGCTTCTCTGACGTGTACATAAAGCCGAGATGCGGCGCAGACTTCGCTTCAAGTATAAATTCGTCACTCGCTGAAATGAAAAACTCCATGTTAAAAGCTCTTGATGAGTTAATAGAAGACGAGGAACTAGACGAAAAGGCCCCGCTCCCCGCATCTACGAATCACACGCCCACAGTAAAGGGTTTGTGCTCCAATTCCACAATGGAAATCGCCAAGCAACTCGCATACACAGCCGTACAAGAAACAAAAGACGGTACGATAGAATCATACCTACACGTTATCTTTAGTTTGTTCACCGTTTATCAAAGATCTCATCCAACCGTGTTAACAACCGTTTACTCTATTATACATAACATTATGAAGAAGCAATGCCTCGCCGCCAACGTACAGTACGCTGACATTCTCAATGACACCGCTTACGAAACTTACAAGTATCACAGCGGCGATATGCAGTCATACAAAAAGTACTACCCAGAATTATACTTATTAGAAGAAAGACAAGTACGTTTGGGCAACAAAGAGGGACTCATCATGTTCAATAACCTAATGAAGTACTATTTGACGAACCTCGCCCCTGAAACTACGTTTACAGTATTAAATTATTCAAGAGCTGTGTTGTCGGGCAAGCTGACAGATGATTTTGCCGAATATCCGATACTGAAACATTGTCTAAGATATCTGGCCGTTATTGAAGAATTTATTCAAAAGAGTATAGAACGATCTTCGAACAATTTAGATACTGAAACAGCGTGTAATATGTTCCAACTTCTGAGCTGGCGGGACAGATTCTTGAAGCTGGCAAACGAGCCAATATTCGTTGCTAATGAAGCAAGTAGGCGCAGAATTTTAAGGGAAGACATCGTTCCCCTACTATACACGCACAGTAAATGGTTACACAAACATTTGATGATACCAATCCTGAGACTGACTAGAGATAGCGACACTATGATAAATAATTTCAATAAAGCCGCGGAAAATATAGTGATGCCAGCTGAAAACGATAACTCAACAGTTACTAAGCTAAGCAAAAAGATCCGTAAGATGTATGGCCAACCGAAGTTATTAGTTGACAAAGAAGAATACGAGAAATGTACCGAGAAGTCTAAAGTTTACAACAAAATGGCTTTGGACCTGAACCAGCCTATATCTAAGCAACTCAACAGACTCTCTGTTGACAACTATGCCGTTACTGACATGCATTTAGCATTGGATGTGCCAAATAATGATAAATTGGAACTGGTACAACAAAATATCATCAAGTTGGTAGACAGTCAAGTTGTTGAAAAGCCAGGACCCAACGTCAAACTTCTTCCAATAATCTCTTACGTCGTACAGAGAATATTGACAATCCTACAGAGAGATTTATTTGATGTAGTGTCTCAGTTATCAAAGAACGAAGACAAAGTAGTTGTGAGGATCGAATCTTCAGAAGTGTTAGCTAGTTTGGTACACTTGGGCAAAGTGACAAAAGGGTTTCCTCCAGCACTGTTGAATCTTTTAGAAGTAATCCTCAAACTGCAAGACAACAGTGACATGATTAGTGAAAAGTAAGATTTTCATAATTTTGTCATTAAACCAGTATCTCATACGTTGACAAAAAACTACAGCAAAATATTATTTTTTCAGAATATCGTCTCTTCCTGTCAAATTTTGGGATGAATTTTACAAAGCGGTGGTATATTCACCAGCGTTTTATCCTTCGCCATTTTTGAATCCACATAATAGTGAAAGCTCGGAAAACATAGTTGAAGAAATACCAATTAACAGCAAGAGATTGTCAAAGAATGTGCCCTTGCTGCCTTATTATCTGCAGAAGTTCACCGTGTCTGCTGACAATCCAGGTATTTTCTAGTTAATCTCATTTATTTTAGACGAAAATGTCGGTATTGGAAGTTTGAGTCTCACTTGACATAGACAATCCAATAAGTTTTTATATCAGTAACTTTTGTTTAAATCTTGGTCTTTTTGCTAGATGTAAGATGAATTGACCATTCTAATGTCAGGCTGTTCGGAGCTACGGATCGTAGGCCTGATCTCATTATGGCCCGTTGTTGTCTGCCGACAGATTTGGCTGTCTTGCGTGGTAGAGTGAAGAACCAAAATAATGATGAATGGTGACTAATGATTACGAATTATTTATATTTCAGAGTCCCGACATTTACTAGCCTATGAAGCTGTTTCAATAGAAGGCAGAACTGATTATTCTGTGCAGCTAGGAACGATTTTGAATATTTTGTGGAAAAATATTGCTACATTGGATTCTGCAGTTTCGTTGAAGATGTAAGTATTATTTTTAGATTTTAAATAGCAACTTAGATTTAAAGACTCTTAAATTATTTGTATACTTCGCGGCTCCCGAACGTAAGACACTTTAATAGTTTCGATTTGTTGGTCGGCAAATCATTTACCGACTTGAAAATCGAACTTGGGGCGCTGAGAAATCTATTTGGGTTTTACACTTTCTGACTGCTGATTGTTAGTGCTATCTTCGAAATGTAAATGTTACTGCTTTATTTTATTTCAGAATATCAGACGCCAAATTCGAAATGAAGAAATACGAACAACTTGTAAACTATTTACACTCCGCTCTCGAACTCAAAAACGACAAAACATTTGACGACATTTGCACACATACCATCGAAATGTTCCGCATTTGTTACAAAGGCACTTCGTTCGACGACATACTAGTTGAAGCGAATGACGCTTATCAAAGACTCCGCGATTCACTAGGAACTAAAACAGATGATATGAAAACAAAGATTTTTACCGCGCAACTATCATTACAAACTAGTGTTTTAATCAGTAAAGTGTTGTCTGAAATTAATCCCATGGACCATGTCGCGAAATATCGTCTGAAAGTTCAGTATATCGAAGAGGACGTTAAAATGTTTGATGCTTTACTCGGCACTTACTACTTCCATGGTCTTGTGTATGGAAATATTCCCCATTACGGCGCTATTGAGAAGCCTTCACAAGTAGCTTTTAGTAAGATTGATAAGGACTGTGGTTTGATGAAGGTACATCCCAATTGTAGTGTGCTTATGGGCTTGAGACAAACTACAGCTGAAAGAGTTAGTAAGTACAAACTGGGAAATACTTTTAGACCTGAAGAACCGACTTATAACAGTTTTGCTAATGTAAGTAGAACATAAACAAGTTTTTATGCCGAATAAAAATTTCTCAACTTTTTTGCATTCGTTAATTATTAGGTAAAAAAAATTACATCAATTACTTCTTTTCTTTCAGGATTGCAAACACTTTACAAAATCAGTACTGTCAGCAAAAACAATCCACGAGATTACTACCAACCTAATAACAGCATGCAAGAATTTGTACAAGAACCTACTTACCAACACTGTTAACAAAACAGCCCTCCTAACCGGGCACACTGTGGTTAAAGAAACATCTTCCTGGTTGTATTCAGTCAACGCCTTTTACAAAAAAGTCGAGGTTTACTCCGACGCATTACCCGACTTAGCGAAACCTCTTCAGAGTTCCATATCCCAACTCGTTTATAGCGTAACCTCCATGAATGATTTGACCAAAGAGATCATAGTCAAGATAGAGCAAGGTCCGGTCCTAAAGGAGGTCGTAACCGATTTGATGGTGTTCCCCAATGGTATACCTAATAGGAAGAGCAAAGAGGAATATTTGAATAGATTTGTGTCCACAAAGTTTGTGCAGTTGTTGAATAGAAATGTGGTGTCTGGAAATGATGAGATGTTTGCTGCTGAGTTGGAGGGTATTCAGTGAGTATTTTTTTATCGTTACGTTTTTATACGCTGTCATAGTACTACTTATTTGGACTGACAGGTTTTACTACCACAAATTATGTAGTCTTCCTGTTCTCATGGTCTTTAATCCTTCGGCGTGAGTTATACGCAAATAGCTTATGCCATGGTCAAAATATTATTAAGACAGGAAGGTGATACTGATAACCGTGTGAATGTTCTTAACTAACAACAATATCCACGAGATCTTTTATATTGCCTTTATTATAAACTACTTACTTTACTTACTCTCGAGTTCCGATCCCGGCTAACTGTTAAAGTTCACCAAGTATAAAAAAAAAAACATTAAATAAAAGTAATTCTGGAGATTCTTGCTCATTCTTCTCCATACGAAACTACCTTTTGGAAGGAGCAACTAGAATCAATTCAATTTTCTTTCGTTCATAAAATTTGACACCTCTTTCTAAGCCGTTTTAATACGTAGTTATAGGCATGACCGTAAAATAAATTGTTTTTTTTTTTTTTCTAGGGTTCTAAAAATGAATCTATCAGAGCTGCGTATGTACAGCACAGCGTTGGATAAACTGGACAAGAGTACGATGGACTCCGTGCTGGCGACGCTGAACTCTCTCGTGAAGGCGTGGGAGCAACAACAGAGAGATATCGAGAAGAAGAAGCAGGATGATGACGCGTTATATGTTACTAAGTAAGTATTAATTTTATTTTCTACGCCAAAATGTGTGTATGAATGTCCTTGTACGAGTTATGTATCGTACACGGCATGCGCGCATTGCATACATCAGCACTTTTCCATCGCCTTGCATAAATTATAGTGTAACGCGACACTACACGATCAGCGTTCATAGTAAGCTGTACTCATTCACACAACATTGATATAGCATTAGTTACGTGGTAATTAAATTAAATATATTGAATAAACCATCATCTTTGGCTATCCGTGACTTATCATTCAAGCTGTGTGCGACCCATTCAGCAACTCATACAGTTCTAGTTGTCATTATTCTTACGAGTCCTTTACCCACTCAAATTGACGTTAACGTGAAATTCTTATACAACTTTAGACTTCGTTAGTCGTCGCCTTGTGTAGAGAGTATTCAGACCCTCAGTTTCAGAAAGCCTGATCAGTAAATCTACTGACAAACCTCATGTGAGTTAAAGTTGATTATAAATAAAATTGAATAGTCGTTCAAAAACTGTTTGCGAGTCTTTACATGTAAAGGTAATTGTTGTTTTCTCGTTCCTTCAGATCTAAATGTCAAGATGAAGACGAAGACGCCATAGCACTCGAAGAAATGCAAGAAATGTTCCCATCTTACTCTGATCAAGACTTTGCTGAATTCAAACCACCAACACTAGAACAAGTTCCGATTAAAACACAGAACAACTCTGAAAAGCCTAAACAAAAACAACTCATTTCCCCCGAAGACGTTTCTCTAGTATACAAATGGCATTCAAACATAGTTCGAAATATGACTTCAGCGGAATGGCTACCCGCCCGAAAGAAGTTGGTCGGCAATGATGTGACTAGTGCGTTCCTGCAGAGGTATCCCACATTTAGTCGGGTTATAAACAATGTTTGGGAGGCTTTGGACGCGGAGTTCGAAGGGAGTATTTCACCAAGTTTGATGGTCCTTATTTCGCAGATTAAGGCTAAAGTTGATGGACAAGGTAATTTGTTGTTCTTTTTACTACTAGAAAAGATGTTATTGTATCTGGCTGTTAATATGGCACATCTAGTTTTCGATATAGCATAAGCCTAATCAGCCTTTATGTCCCCACTGCCATGTCACAGGCGTCCCCTCCGTGAGAGGGAGTGGGCCGTAATCCACTACGCGGGCCAAGTGTGCGTTGGTAGATGTCACATGTCTTTGAATTTTTGGTTCTAAGACATGTCGGTTTTTGTGTCCTAGCAGTGGGAACATTATGGGCTGATTATGCTTACATCGTGCAGCCTATATTAATATTTGTTTTTATTTTAGATTCTTCAACTAAAGTGGACTTCTACAGATCCTCTTGGGTCTCGGAAACGAAACAGTGCGTACCCTTGCTTCATAGAGTAAAGGAGAACACTAATGAATTACTTGACCAATGGCCAGACTTCCCTACTTTGAAAGAGGTAAACAACTCATTAGAAAGAAAGAAAGAAAAATATTTTATTTGGGACACGCACAGGAAATACACACAGTAATAAAAAATAAATAAAAAAGAATAATTTAAAACTAACAACAAAATCGCCACACCACATTTACATTAATTATTTTAATAGTGCCGTCCTTTTTTTTTTTTTTTTGAGGGTGGGAAATCATCAAATAACTTCTCCCGCTCTGGGCGGAGCGGGAGGGCGTGTCAGACTCTTACTGACTAAAACCCACCCGTGTTCCTTCGGTTGCCCTGTTGCCGGGGGCCACGATCTCCCTTTCGGTTTTCTTCGCAGCCCCGACACTTATCTATAAGGTTCAATGTCTATAAATAGTATAAAACAAAGTCGCTTTTTGTGTCTGTCTGCGTGACCGATAAGTTAATCTAAACTGCTCAACGGATTTTGATGCGGTGGCACCATTATTGAGAGAATTTCTTCCAGAAGGTTTATGGGTATAATAACTCTAATCTAATCTAATACATACAAACGAGCAATTCTTGTATATATGTATATATATATAATCTGGATCTTGAAAACGGCTTCAACGACTTTCATGAAATTTAGTATGCAGGGGGTTTCGGGGGCGATAAATCGATCTAGCTAGGTTTAATTTTTAGAAAACGTCGTTACAAAAAAGCGTCATCTAGATATTTGATATTTCACTGACATACAGCACAGAAATGTCGATGTTTTGACATGTTGCCACATAGTAGATTGCACCCATACGAAGCAGTACTAGTATAAATAATTATTAGTAGGAATTAAATTTAAAAAAGTAGAAAAAATTTAGTATGCTAATTGAAAGTCAAATACTATCAAGCCTTAAGCAACCCAATTTCTTCTTATCAAATTCCAGATAATAGTAATAGTGAACAGAATCCTAAGCTTCCCAGTAACAAGCCCAGTGAGCCGATTCCTCACTGGACTTGAGTTACTGCGGGATAAGATCGAGGAGTGGAACAAGAACGCGCATAAAGGCAACAATATGATTGACGTGTCGCTTGCCGTGGGGCAGCAGATTATCAACTGGAGGAAGCTGGAGATGGCGCACTGGAAGGAGTGTCTTAATAATTTGTATCATAGGTATGTTGAGAATATTTCGTTTCATACTGTTATTTTTGAAAACAATGTGTGGTTTAATAAACATTTGGTGAGTTTCTCTGGAAAATATGACATGCTTTATTCAGTCAAATAGTCTAAATTAGTGGAAAAAATACAATAGACGTGGATGTATTTCGTAACTTTTATAATATATATCCACGTCGTATTGTATTTTATAATGGATTTCCGCAAGGTCACGCCTGAATCAATTAACTATCTTAAATTAGTGGATACAACCCAGCCTAGTTGACCAAACATTTTAATAAGCTTTGCTGCTCAGCTCAGCTGACGCTGACTCATCATCTGCCTAGCCTTTTACCTTTCTACAATGGTAGTCGAGATCATCGGCTTAATGTACTTTCCGAGGAACGGAGGGGTCTCGATATGTAATGGAAGATCTCCCATCCACGGACCGACCTCGGCAAGCATACCTTATCCTTCGATTGATCCGTGTGGCCGATTTAACCACGAGCTCCCCCCCTCAGCTACCGCTGGCTATTGAAAGAAAATAGAGAAAATTATTTATGACTACTGGATTTAGACTGCAGGAAGTTTCAAGTTATTTGTTACACTTAAAAATATTATTGTTATATTGTTGTTTGCTTCTTTCGAATTCACAGCCATTAAATTGACCATCATAAGTACTGAATCCATTTTAGTACGCAGTTGTATAATATTATCATGCTGACATTTACAGAAAACAATCGGAAGCCCACAAGTACTGGTTCTACCTATACTCCGTCATCAATTCATATTTGGACAGCACATCGGATCCCGTTCAAGCCGACAGGGTCGTATCTGTGCTCAAAGAGTTCATGGAAAAGTCGAACTTAGCGGAGTATGAAATAAGGTTGGAAATCATATTCGTGTACCATTGTCATTTGGTGCACTTGGAACCTTCTGAGAAGAGAGGTAAGTGCGTTTTTTTTGGCCTAAATATTTGACTAGATAAATTTTTGCTGGCGATTTTTCAACGAACTTAATAAAACCGCGATGAAATCTTCATTCTGGGAGTAAAATATCGCTATTTGTGATGCAATAAATTGAAAAACAGCGCACTTTGTGTGATCCTTCTACTAAGCCTAAAAAATGTTGCAAAATATTGAAAAGTATCGGTCTTATTATATAAATATTTTTGTTATTATCGATATTGCTCAATTTGTATACGCGACAAGCAGAAGATCTGCACCTAATGTAAAATATCCACGAATATGAATAAATATTTAAAAATATTAAACCTAATTCAACATCCCTTTCAGACGAGCTCCTCTCAATCCTATGGAACACATACAACTACTACGCGCAGTTTAGTGCACAAGTGGCCTCCCACATCAAAGAGAAGCGTGCTCCCATAGAGAAAAAATTGCGCGATTTCGTCAAGATATGCACGTGGGATAGAGATCTTAGCTACTGGAGTGTTAAGGATACTGTTGAAAAGGCGCATAAGGCTCTGCATAAACATACTAAAGAGTTTGAGGTTGGTAGCTTCACTTTAAATGGTCTTTATTATGAGATATAGCTTTACAAGGTTCATTTATTTGGCGCTTGGCCAAAATCAGAACGCCAGCTTGATTTTTCAATACCATTTTCTCGGAATTAGACAATTTCTCAGTTAGCCTCCGCGCAAACGGGCCACCGACCACAGCCACCGGTGGGTGTCCCGCGTCCTTTGGTATCGCGCTAACGAAGCCGGTCGGTGGCCGCGGTGGTCGTCAAATAATTACTCCGTAATCACAGATCGCGTCCACATAGGTGTTAAAATTGTTTACACAAAGTTGACGTCACACAGTAGACGTCATCGAACCGAGCGTTTTGGCGGTAAATTCAAAACCATTAAAAGTAAATTCAACTTTAATTGGTTTAATGGAGAAAAAAAGACATTAATTTATTTATTTTTATTTTTCTGTTAAATCGTCTGTCCCAATCTTTAAATATAAGCAGTTTTCAAAAATTTGGAAAATACCCTATTTGTCACTACTGCTGTAAAGTCTCACGATGGATTCCGAGACGGAAGGTTTGATTGCGCTTCTAATAATTCGTAAACGAGGTAGATGACGGCGACGACAACGCTTATATTGGGTACACCCAATTTTAGCGCCATTGGTGGCGTGTCGCGGACACTGCGTCGCAAATGGACGCCACTTGCTATACGTGTGCGGCGATTCCATACAAAACATGTTAAAAATCATGTAAACAGCTTGTCGCCAGCCACCGGTGGCTGTGGACGGTGGCCCGTTTGCGCGTAGCCTTAATGTTTACCAACACGCCCCTTGTCAATGCCATTAAAGAGCCCAAACATCCTTGTAGCACTTAGACTTTACTTGGCAAAGACTACGCCAAAACTTGTGTGTTGTCCTGTCATAAAAGACGACTAAAGCTCAGCGCAAATCAAAGAAAACCGCAGAGCAGAGGTTTTTGTTGACATTAAATTATAAATCTTATTGTCAGTGGCTTAAAGCGCACAGAAAAATCTTGTGAGCGCGTTCTAGAACATCCAAATACTCCCGAGGAGCTCTTTGATGTCTGCTTCGTGATGTTTGTTCAACTTTGCACTTTATGACACGTAGAATAAAGTGTATTTTTTAATTTCATCGTCGGCTAAGCGTAACGATATTGGACCTCAGCACTGCAGCAATCAAGTTTGTTAAGTTTTATTTGTTTATTTACATTCTAGAACGTCCTAAAAGACAGCGTAACAAGCTGCCTAGTGGACAACTCAACTGAGGTGGTAGGGGATCACGTCGGCCTGTGGGACCGGCCTAAACGTACCACCACTGCTAACGCACCTACAGGTGGCGCTTATATGATTGATGTGCAGAACCATATCGTTCTTGCTAGGAATATTAAGGTATGTTACATATGATTTTTTGTTAGTGGTTTACACTCGTGGATTTTTTCTTCCAACCTGATAACTCTTTAGAGTTATGCAACGTTGCAAAATAGACTGTGTTGTTTTCTACTTTTATTTTCGGGAGTGTATGTAGTGGATTTCTTGTAGATGTAATTATTACATACGTGCATGGGGAGACTAACATTAAGAAGTCAGTGCTTTTTCAAAGTAACTTCAATCTACTTCGGTAGAATATATAATCTGAATTCACATTCTGGGATGCAACGTAATGCATTGCGAAAATCTTACTTCATCACTATCGTACATTTTCTATGAACCAACGCACACTACAGGCGGGCCGCGCGGCACTTTTTTGTATGAAAATGCGTTGCCCTGTGGCCCGTTGCGTCTGTAATGTTCGCTTGGCTTTAAGGTTTTCTTTGAAAAAACTGTAAAAGAATGTTCGTATAGTGCCGCAACCGTTCACTTCGCCTTGCACCTTGCTCTTACTACAACATAATTGAAAGAAAACTTCAATTCAGAATCTCAGATAATTCACGCTGATTAAGTTTTGAAACAATAAACACAATATCGTACATGACAAAGTTTAAATCCCACTGCCACCAAAATTTATTTACGAGCTTTTTAACCGACTTAAAAGGAGGAGGTTCTCACTTCGTCGGAATATATTTTTTTCATGTATGTTCCCCGATTACTCGAAGACGGCTGGACCGATTTGAAAAATTATTTTTTTGTTTGAAAAGGTATACTTTCAAATTGGTCCCATTGTCATTTGGTCACTATCTGATGATGGGATCTTGGAGAAATCGAGGGAACTCTTCAAGTATAGGCACATCTAAAGCGATTTGGGTATTTTAATGAGTAGTTGACATTAGGCTACTGTAACTTACATAAATTAAAAAAAACCAACCCACTAAAAAGTGAAAAACAAACATTTTTACAAAAATACAACCGACTTCCAAACTACAAAGAAAAAAATAACTTTAATTTCGGAAGTCGGTGTCTTTGGATCTGTATTTTAGTTTTTTGACACCCACGTCCGAAAAAAAAGTTTTTTTGTCACAAAGAAATGTTTACTCAAAAATCAACTTAGTATCCTAAATAATATTGTAAATGCGAAAGTGAGTTTGTTTGTTACGCTTTCACGCTAAAATGGCTGAACGGATTTGGATAAAATTTGGCATATTTGTAGACCATGACCTAGGTTAGGACATAGGATACTTTTCATCCCGATATTCCCACGGCATCGAGACTTATACGGGTGAAACCGCGGGGCGCAGCTAGTACATAAATAACGTAAATATAGTAATATAGATAGTTGAGTAACGACAATTTGAATATAAATTACCTGAGACTGAATTGAAATACATATATGCATGCACTTTTTACAATTCACACTTGCGTTCGCACTTTATTTCTTTCTTTCTTGTTCCGTTCCACAATGCCACTGTATTATACACATACTAATTTTCCTTTTCTGTTTTAAATTTGCAGCTGATGCAGGTAGTACTGATTGATTACTAAATTATTATTGTTATTAAACTGTGAGGCTCACTCTGTACACAATAAATACCTACACCGTTTATAATTATTGTTGTAAACATTGTCACTGAGTAGTTAGCAAATAAAAGACGCCACTTTAGTGTCAAACGCAGTTATTTTCATTAAGAATATTAACTGAGAATGCTGAAAAAGCGAATGGCTTGTTATTTTGAACCATTGCAAGTCATCTATCTTATTACACTGCTCTTACTATGACCTAGTCATTTTATCTTTTCCTAATCCATGCATTTCGATGCACGGTACAGAATGATACAGCATAATTTAAGGGTCTATTTCCAAATATTACGAAATTTAAAAGAACAATATTAATACTCTTCCTATTACTTAAGAGTTTTGTTATTGTGTACAGAAGTAATTAGATTGAATGGTGTTTGTTCAGAAGTTATTACTAAGCGGTTGCGGGGTAGATTCGCTATATACATAACCCTAGATTTGTTTGTTTTCACATAGCTAACACTACATTATACCCAAGTTCTTCATACATTAACCCACGATTATTCTTTCCTATAGAAATATCTGGATGAACTGGACCAGCCGTGCAAGATGATAACGGACGGCAGTCTTTTGTCTAAAGTGTCCAGTTTGCTGAACAAAGCTAAGACGTTATGTAAGGATACTATTACAAATACTGGGTACCCGTCGTTAGTGCAAGCATTGGATGATTTCGTCACTGTTGTTATTGAGACCAGCACGCATCTTGGATCATTGGAGGTAAGATTAGTCTTTGTCTACTTTCTTGTACTGGTAAACCAAAAAGGTATGCGATTCGGTAATCTCCGTGTTTCCGAATTAACACGAACGTCGCGCCACAGAGTAATGTCCAACAGAGACAAAGCTTGTAAGTTTTTTTTTAACATGGCAACTCGCAGTTTTGACCACTAAGGTCTTGGCTGCTTAGCCGGACTTTGCTTGTAAGTGTTGTACTACCGCACTTTATAGTAGTGGACCTATCATAGCGCGCTTGTTTGAAGTTTTTTCTCTGTCGGATTACCTACTCCAGTCGCTGATCGTCACCTGTCACTCAAGGGTTTTGAAAAGTTTTTTGGAATTACATAGAGTAATTAATCTATAATTTTATTGTGGTAATACAAAATAGACAGGGACTTCTATGGTATTATTAGATCTTATCATCTTGCGTTCGTGTTTCTGAAGTTAAACGATGATTGCCGAAGCGCATACTTTTCTTGGGAAATTGTGCATTGATTGAGATAATATAACAGAACGCTAGTTAGTGGTTAAATGGTTAGATAAGTATAAGAGCTACATTTTGAATTACAACTTTATCGTTTTAAATATTGAAATCCACCATTTTCTGTATAAAAATATCTGGCAGTTAAGCTCAGTGTCCCGTAAATTTTATCGTTATTTAACTAAAGGTAAAAAATAAGCTGAATTTAAGGAGTCAAAATTTTATTCAGTTATATTTCAGGAATCGACCCAAATTTTGTGATTCCTGTAACAGTTTTTTTTCGGTACATTGAATAATCTCAAAGATTTTCAAATGCTTAGCATTATTTCTATTCACATTTATCTCCTACAGGTCGACAGCTCCCTACCAAAAGAAAAACAGACATCTCAAGCAAAGAACTTCGTGCAACAAAAGCGCAAAGCCTTAGCGGATCTGTTCAAGTACTTGGCTAAGCTTGGTCTGAACTACCGCACCGGTTTGGTTATACTGAGCACAACTGACAAGGAATTATATGACTTTACTATACCGCCAGTCGACTTGGAAGCGGCTGTCAGTTATTTGAAGAGCAGGTTGGTACTTAATTTACTCTGTGGAAATTCGTCCGTTGTAGTAGTATTTTGTAGAAAACTCTTATTTAATTATATTCTATCGTATAATAACCGAGTTATGGCCTGCGCAGACTGATGGACGGGACGGCAGAGGATTTTAAATTTATCAACCGAATTTAATACTTATCCAATCGAAATAAGGTATATATTTCAATGGTCGGTGATCCAAAGAAAACTGCGCTGCGATGCTTCAAGGTTGATTACCGAGCATTGAAATATATACCTTATTTCGATTGGTTGAGTATTAAATTCGGTTGATAAATTTAAAATCTTCTGCCGTCCCGTGCGCCAGTCTGCGCAGGCTATTAATTGTATTATAGAGTCTGGCCACGCTAAGTCTGCATAAGTAAAAAAATGGTGAAATTTGAAAATCTATAGACTGCAACACCATCCTGTCTTATGAAAAAAGAATTTGATACTTTGTTTGTCTTTTTGTTTTTGACAGGTTATTTTGTTTATATTCTGATTTATTACTCGTAAAGAATAGTCATTTTAGCAAGATGTAAAACATAGTCTATTACACTTAATCTATTATGCAAAAATCAAAAGGCAAAATATCAAAATCATTAGATCTACTTCAACCCCGAAACTGACATAACTAACTGATGTAAAAGAATACCATATATAAAACTTTTTGGGGTTGCCCATTTATTCCATTGCAGACTAAGCGTGGCCAGACTATAATACAAATGCCAAATGACATGACAGATTTCCAATATATTCATCAAAGACTTAAATTAAAAATGATACTTTACGTTCTACTTTACAAAACTACGACTTGAGGGAGAGAATAAAATCTCTTCGGTCAATAAACCTGGCATAGGTTAACTATTCAAAAAAACTTTTAGACGTTGCGACGCCTCTCTATCGCTCCTGTGGTCTGGTTGCGAGAAATACTTCCAGAAGAACATAGCTCGCCATAGAATCCTTACTTTAGCGCTACAAACACCTCATCAGGACCTGGGTATGCAGAACATTGAACGTTGCAAGGGATTCGCAGCGCAATTACTGGTAAGATTATATTATATATAACTATGTTATGGTTGTCTTATTTTTATTATCTAGTATTTGGTTCTTGATTTAGCATCCAAAAGCTGAGGTAGTAAAAAGTTAGCCACATAAATTACCAATATAAAAAAAAAAAAAAAAAAAAACATTTATGCAGCCCTTTTTCTTTTGTTGAACGAGTCCATGGCATCTAAATTGTGTCACCCCATAACCATCTCCAAAGATTGTTTTAAAGGTCAATAAACTCGATCTCAATCTTATTTCCAGAAAATAACAAACACTCAAAAGAAATCCATATCAAAATATTCGCGATACCTTTGCGACCTTCGCACTCTCACCGCAAATTTGATGAACGCTCTCGATGTTGACAACACAGAAACAAACATATCCACATTAAAATCAAAGATCGAACTACTCACAGAATGCTACGCAAACACTAGTATTGTTCTAGAACAATTCTATGTAGTCATAAAGTCTTGCCCAGAAAAAGGCCTAAACGCAGAAGCTGAACCAGATTTCGATAACGTTCTATCAGACTCGAAAATCGTTCGTTGTTACAAAAACAGCGATGAATGGCGCGATCTTAATAAGAGAGTAAACGCTCTTTTAACCCAAGTTAATAAACAAAAGAATGCGTTGCACAAAGTGTCCAATAATATGCCCAAAGAAATCGGTCAAGCTGATATGAAAGTACAAGTGGTATCTCAAGCTCATATTGATATTGCAAACGATTGTAGAACTCATTTGAACAATATGCTCAATGACATTGACAGTTTGCTGCAAGACTATCAATTTAAATTCAAGTTGACCAACTTTGAACATGTACCAAACCATCCACTACTAAAGAGCATAGTCAACCTATCGAATTACTTAAAAGAAACAGTTAATGAACTCATCAAATTAGATGAAAATGTTGACGTGGTCATGGATGGAGTAACAAGTGATAAACTTATAAATGAAACTGAAGACTTAATAGCTACAATGCTACTTATAATTCAGTCTGTATACAAGAAACATTTACCACAAGATAACACAGAAAATGCCGAAGTTATAAACGCTATTGATGAAATCATAAAAAGTGATAAAGAAGAATCCAATGATATTATTGAAGACAAACATTTGAAAGAACAATTACAAGATAAATTGACAAACGATTCCAGACTACTCCAACTAGAAACTCTGATTAATAAAACGCAAATATTGTTTGGCAACTATGTTGAATATATCGCTAATGGTAATGTTGTAAATGAAGTTAAGAGTGTGGTGATGAGATTGGTGCCAATATTGGAGCAAACGGTGTTGTTTGTCCAATACTTTATTACACAGAAAGTGTCAGTACATAGGGTGTCGTGCAAGATGCTGTCTGTGCTGCTTAAGATATTCTCGGATCTGGCTTCTAAGGGGTAAGTTCAATTGTTTCTGCGTTACTATATTTATTCCATCCGTATTTGGATATGATTTTTTCTTATCGTAGCCACACACAACGATTGCCTAAATTTGCGCAAGTAAATCGTTACGTGTGTGGCTAACATTAGCATGTTGAGTACAATCCCAAACTAAGCGACTAGTATTCTGGTCTAGCCTACAAATAAGGATCATCATTTCAGCAGAAAAATGTCTACTGCTGGAAATAGACGTCCCTCAAGCCTCAACGAGGCGAGGTTTGGGGGAGGATGGTGAGGCTACCTGTAAACAATTCCCACTTCCAGTGAATCTAATATAAGGCCTTTATTATGGCACATGTAGTTTGAGAAAAACCTCGGCTTTGTCAATTATTTCCCTTTGACGGTCTCCTTAAAAAACTCCATGTTCTATGTTACTGGCGAGTGCTGAATATCCTTTAAAATTCTCAATCATCATTGTTCCATCACACTCATGTTCTACGAGGTCTTCAATTTTCTTTTGCTCTACAGCTTCTGTAAGCCGTCAGATCTTGATATGGAAGAGGGCGAAGGCGAGGGAGGTCCTGGCAAGTTAACGGGAGGAACAGGGCTCGGTGAAGGCGAGGGACAGAAAGATGTGTCCGATAGAATTGAGAATCAGGTAAGCAAGATCAGTTTTGATTTGAATGAAAATAAATTCCGTCTCGTTATAAAAAAAGTTGTAACTTTACTCCGATTAAGGTAACGTTACAAAAGCTGAGATCCGAATCAAGGCGCAAGATTCACAGATCGTACTTTGAACTTTGCTTTGCCAAGTAAAGTAAGCGTCTCATACGAATGTGAACTTCAATCGTATAAGATTAATGTTGATATTCGTACGGAACGCTTGCTCTCATTTTCTTATATGAATATGAACATTACTCACATACGAATACGATTTATGTTTGTATGCAACGCTCACGTGTCACAGAAAAGTCAAAGTGCAATCTGCGAATATTTCCCTAGATTGTCAAAGTTGAGTTTTGTCTTTAGTTTTGCACCTATATCCATTCAGGAATCTTTAAAACTTGAACTACTACATAAAATAAACGTATTTTATCCTTGGCTGTACGAACCGCTGCAATTATAGTTTACTTCTACAGGATCAACTAGACGATGCGCGTCGTCCTGGTGATGAAAAGAAGGAAGAAGAAAGAGATTGCAAAGAAGAAGAGAAGGGAGTCAACATGACCGATGACTTCGATTCGCATTTGCAAGATGTCGAGAAAAAAGGTAAGGCTTCAGTAAATGCGTATATATGTGAGATCAATAAGTAATCAAATAATTAAACTGCGTTCGAAAGTAAGTAAGTAAAAATTAAGGGAGATATTAACTCTGGGAATATTGCAACATTTCACTTATTACGGGATTTCTAGTTTTAACTGTATGAATGGCTTTTCTCATTAAAGTAACAAAAGGTTTTTAAATTGTTATAGAAGGTGAACAATCAGAACAGGAGGACGATGAAGATGACGCTGATAAGCAAATGGGGGATACTGATAACGCTGCTGAAAAGTAAGTATATAAAGACAGTATTAATCTCTCGACAAAAACAGTTCTTGAAGACCCTCTTGCTAGCTTAGAAAAGCTTTTTAGAGAAAACAAAACGAACACTTTTTTTTTAAATTTAACGTAAATCTCCTACACAGACTAGACCAACAAATCTGGGGTTCGGAAGACGAAGAAGAATTAGAAGAAGAACAAGGTCAAAAGAAAGATAAAGAAGAGAAAGGTAAGGGAGAGAGTACAGGGGAGAAAGAAATGGCCGCAAAAGATAAAGAACAGGAACAAGGCGCTGATGATGGAGCTGAAGGAAAAGATAAGAAAAAGAAGAAAGATATCAATGAAATGGAGGAGCCTGAGGTTGATGATGATCATGTAAGTTGTTTTAAAATATTAAAATGTAGATTTGAAAGGATTTTCTTAAACATTTTAAACAATCTCCAGTAATGGTTTCTTTGGCACTAAATAATAGAATTTTTTTTGATGTGTATCATTTTAAAATAAAATTTCTAGACTGTTCTTAGTCAAACCCTATTTCTTTAGCAGAAAAAGTGTCAATTACCGATGCTTATACTGATTTTATATTTATTTCTCATAGACGGATTCTTACCACGGAAACCAGCAACCTCTCCCCGAGCCTGAAGACTTTGAGTTGCCTGATAATATGGATGTAGACGGTGAAGAACCTGGTGATGAAAATGTAAGTCGACTTTTGTTTTTTCCTGCAATGATGTAACAATGCCGAGGTTTATTTGAACGATAAAGTGGCATGACTTTGATAAAAAATAATTATAATAACTCAATAATCGATATACATAGAAACTAAAAAATATTCTTTAAACGTTCCCTTTTTCACTATGACGTGGAGTTAAGCAGTATTTGAAGTAACAGACAGACGCAACATTTTTTTATATCTAAAACATTTTCCACATTATATTATAAAACAGGAAGGCGAAACCGAAACAGAGAACCCATTCGACATCGACGTTATGAAAGAGAACATACCAGACGAGCCCGAAAATGAGGGTGACGACAAAGGTGAAGAAGGCAAAGATACCAATAACGGACTCGAAGTGTCCAGTGATGAAGAGGATGCTGACAAGGAGGGAGAGGATAAGGAGGGAGGAGATGAGGATAAGGTATGTTATGGAGTTGGGGAAGATTTCACTATAGTGGCCGCGTCAAGAACTGAGTCGTCGGGCCATAAATCATTGTTATTAATCTGTCTCGCTCGCACTTATGGAGCTTATGGAGCAGGTATAATAAGCAAATTATCGATAAGACAAAAGGTATTGCACATTCTTATTGCTACTGACATTTATGGCCCGACGACTCAGTTCATAACACGAATACGATAGTTTATTGAAGAAGTGTATACTGTGTTTGAAGGTTATACAATAGTAACTTCGGTTATAGATGCTATATTATTAAAATTTCAGATGCAAATTCAGTCCACATAAATGTAACAAAATTACGTGATCTAGATCGTGCGTGATTCTTGTAATCAAAATAGCTCATAAAAAATGGATTAAATATATCAGCGCCTTCTTAAAACTATAAGAACAATCAAATTACTGTCATTATTATTCAGCAGGACAAAGAAGATGATCCCGATAAACCAGGTCCAGAAGAAACACCACAAGAAGAAGAAGAAAAGGATGGCGGTCAAGAAATAGACACTGAACAACCAACTCCTGATCAACCAGACGAATCAGAATCCCCCGAAATCCCCGAAAAAGAAGACAAAGAAGAACTACCAAATAATCCGGAGGATATTAACGAAGAAGATGAAATGGAACAAAAGAATCAAGAAGCTAATCCCCAAGCGAATCCTTCGAACAATGATCCTACTGCAGAGGATAAAGTGGAGAACGCAGAAATGGAGAGAGGGACAGATGATAATGTTGAAACTAATGCTGAACAACAGAAGGATGAGGAAACTGCACCTTTTGTATGTATTTTTTTGTTTTTGAAGCAATTCGCAATTCGGGTAGTCGTTGTGCCTAAAAGTGGTGGTAGCCTAGTGGTAACGGCCCCGACTACCGAGTTTTCGGTCATGGGATCTAACCAAGCCAAGCACTTTACTTTGTGTAAATATTTTCATCCCCACTGCTCCCAAAACGATCAAAATTCACATTTATATTTCACATAAACCTACATGGGCACTTTTAAAACGTCAGAAGCTAGGTGAAGGAAAACACCGTGAGAAAACGACCAGCACGCACTGGGCCCTTGTGATAGATTACCCGTTGTAGAGTCCCAGCAGTGGGAACATTATAGACGGATTATGCTTGTAGTCACTGTAGAATTTGCAAGGAAAATTTTTGTGCTTTACAAATATTTGGAAGAAACATCTGTCTAGAGAACAATTATTTTTATCCACTCTAAAAATTCTCCTGAACTATGAGAAACTTCACATCTATACTAGTTCAATTTAAGCAGTATTGCCTATAGTTATTATCGTTGTACATTTGTAAAAGTTAAAAATATGCCACATACACCAATACAGATAGGGATAAGTAGAACAAGGGAAGGGAGGCTTTAGGTAGTGGGACGAAAATTGCTGATAATAATAATTATTTGTAAAGAGTCTTTCTGGTGTCGTCATTTGTGGACAGACCACCATTCTATCAAATACAGCAAAAAATTATGTTTAAAGTCATTTTAATTTATATCAAATTACTAATATTATTTCCATAAATTTAACAGGAACAAGCCCAAGAACAAGTTGGCGAAGAAAAACAATCTACAGGTCGGTCAGAATTAGATAAAAGCGATAAAGGACATCGCGGTGAAAAGCAAGCCGCGAGCCGCGCTGACCGGTCGCAGGAACAACGCAAGAAACACGAGAACAAACCGGGCAAGACTGACCAAGAACGAACGCTTGGTAAGTATTAAATAGCCAGTAGTGCATTGTGATTTGAGGGGCTTGTGGCTAAGTAATAACAGCCGGGTTGATCGACCAGGTCAAGCTACGCTTGCCGCGGTTGGGTTACCATCTTTACATACCAATACCCCTCCATAAAGAAAAAAAAAAGAACAAGTATTTATTGGGACTCGTACAGGATATCACAAATTAAACTAAAACACACTCATTAAAACATTATTAAAAAATAAAAAATAAACAAATTAAAAAAAAATAACTAAGTCCTGTACGAGGCCAAAAGGCTCTTATCTCAGCATATGCTGCGACATTTAAAAAAAATAGATACGGATAGATAGATAGATAGAAATAAATATTAAATAAATTAAAATATAAAATAGATGTGTGAAATACTTTTAAAAATTAAATAGAAGTAGTCCGCGTGTCTGCACCCGTTGTAACATCAGTTACTTGTCTATGCCCTTAGTGTCTGTGGTGTCTGTGATAAAGCACGTTAAGCCATTGGTCCCGGCTCTCATTTGTAGATCTTTCACAGTGGTTATGGGTAGTTTAGAAGCCCAAAAGTCTCACAACCAGTCTTACCAAGGGCTATCGTGTTACCTAGTAACTAGGTTGTGGAGGTCAGATAATCAGTCGCTCCATGTAAAATACTGGTATTCAGCTGCATCCGTTTAGACTGGAATCCGATCCCAACATAGTTGGGAAAAGCTAGGCAGGTGATGAATGCACTATGATCTGAGATTCAAAGGTTTCAGATGTTTATTTGTGAACATTTCGTAAAAAGCAGCACCTTTTTTATTTCGAAGTACAGAACTATTCAAGATGGTAATTTCTATGATATTACATTCATCCCCACCCCCGGCGATACTTATTTGCTACAAACGTGCTGCGTGATGTTAAGACCGTGAACACAATATCAGAATACTGGGTCTTTAATTGTGTCATCATAATATGACTTGCCTAAAATTATTGACTACAACCTTTTGCCTGGGTCTTTGTCCGGGCGGTAGATAGAAATTATCCTACGGACCGATAAACAGGCAGAGTTAACTTTCGTATTTCTAAAATTGGAATCGATGTTTCAAAATAACCTACATTATCGTTTACAGGTGATGTAAACGAGAAAAAACACAAGCAGTCTAAAACTCTAAACGTAGAGCGTGAAGATGAGGCTGAAGATGGCGGCGACAACGATGACGACGCTGAGAAAGAAGCTGATGCCTACCAGCATGTGAAGCAGGCTAAGAAAGATGACTTGCAGGTAAAGTACTGTATTTCTATTTTCTTAATGTTCTTTGGCAAATTTCGACTTTCGTCAGTTGTCGGATTTCTGTCAGTTGCCCTTTGCACTTGGTGCAGACTGAACGCTCTCAATCGACTTGGAAGTATGTAGAGTTGTTAATACTAGTAATATGTTTTTACTTAATGCAATTTATTTAAAAAATGGGAGGAAAGCTGCTAAATTCGCAGACACGACAAATAGGAAAATAGTTTTACAGCTCTATATAGTTCACAAGGAAATTAAAACAAAACAACAATAAACTACTTAGTTTTGAAGTCAAATTATTATACACGATAGATCTAATAATTGATGTACATGGAAATTTGCATTCGTTTGTATTCGGATATGCGATGATACCCGAGGAACATTAAGAAAATATTAATACTGTATTGACTTGATCGTTTGCATGCAGATAGTTTTGGTAGTAAAAACAGTGAGAAATGTTTACCTGATGTGTGGCTACTGAATTCGAAACCCCCGGAATAATATTGTTGGACTTATAGACAAGAGTCTGTCTTATAACCTGCTGCCCTTATAGAAAGCGACTATGTGACCATCAGGTGAAATTCGCGCGAATTATTCATGAATACACATATTATTTGTCGCGCATTTTTTCGGAAAACTGGGAGGCGCCCTCTGTAGGCGCGACGACGCCTTCGGGTTCGTCGAATAAAATGAACGCGACGATCCTTATTCACACAACGCTCATTTATACGGGTTCGTACGAACAACGTTCGCGCGAACTTGCGTTGGTCGCATGAACTTTATATTAGGACAGCGCTTATGCCCAAAAGACTCGACCAATTTTTACTGTAACTCAAGCCAGTCTTCTAATATTGCAGGCAGTAGATGCCGCCACAAAGGAACAAGCCGAAGAGCAGCCAACGTTACAGCAAGAAGATGACGAAGACGCTGAGAAACTTAAGGAAGATGAAGAAGTACCCATGGATGTTGATGAAGATGAATTACAGGTTAGTTTAATCATTGATAGGACACTTTTAGATGAATAGAGTGAAATACGATTTGGTTCGAGAGGTCTTGTGTCAAGGAGTAGAAGGCAGAATTGATAAATCGATATGAATAGTCCGCTTACGAAGAAAATCTTGTTTATTGTCAGGAATCTATACATGAAGATTTATTTTTTATTTCAAACTGACAAATAGATATTTGAGTTGAATATTTAAAATTTTCAGAAATAAATTAACGTGGTCATATTCAAAGAATTGCTATTGTAATATTATGTATACTCTGAAACCAAACTAACTTCACCAAACAAAGAAATACCGAGTGTACTTTAAACTGTTGCATAAACATTACAGGTGGAAAAATCAGAAGAATTAAAACCGGAGAAAATGAAAGAAGGCAAAGAGAAGGAGAATGAGAAGTCTGGCAACAAGAAGGAAGGAGGGGAGGAACCTACAGGGGAGACGGGCATCGAAGTGGAGGGGGAGGCGGTAGTTACTGCGCATGTGCCTAGAGGGACGGACACTACGTATCATACTCGGTAAGAAAAACGAACTTTTAAACTTGACCATAGTTTGCTTATCCATTGTTTTAGTTAGGAGTTAGGGAAGTGCTCATTTTTGACGAAATGATTTAGATACAGTATTCTTTCAAGCTAATTTTTTGCTTAGATTTTTTCTTAAATCAACAATGAAAGCTAAACAAAACAAGATAGATGGTAAGTCTAACTTTCATCTAATTACAAGTTTCTGAACAAAAGCAGGGCCAAAAAAAAACCCAGCAGAATGGTTGCATCATCCTCTAGAAAGCTATACATTATGTCAGATTAGTCTAAGTCGTCTGCAATGTCTCCAATATGCTAAAGCTTAAGCTTTTGCCTTAGCTAACTAAAATGATGTAGAATGAGGTTGCCCGTCTCGACAAAGCTACTCTATGTGAAATTTCTCTGGTACACTAAGCGCTAATGTTTACTTTAAAATTTTAATTTTCGAAACCTTACACAGGCTCAACGACTCCCAATCCCACTCGGAAGACTTATCAGTAGACCAGTACATGGGCATCCGTCAGTGGTTGAACAGCGGTCCTACACAGAGCCAAGGTGGAATAACTGTTTCCGTGTGGAGGACTCTGTGGAGAGACTCGTCTGCGCCCGCGAGAGCGCTGTGCGAGAGACTCAGGCTCGTGTTGGAACCAACCGGCCGCTCCAGGAGAGCTGGTGAGTTTGAATGAAAGGAAAGTTTTTATAACTTAGGACTAGCGGCGTATTTAACCTATGGCCAAGAGGGCTATGACCCAGCAGGCATTCCCTCACTGCCTGCCTTATTTTCTTGAAACAAGCACTATTTATCTTCGTCCCTACCACCCCGAATTTTCTTGATACAAGCACACTCTTCTAGCCTGCCGCCCCGTAACTTCTACTATATTTATATGAATGGTCAAAAATAACTTCAATTTGTATGTATAAAGAAAACACTCTTTTCTTGCTAATACTTCTAATCCACACCACTGTACTATTTCACAATCGAACGACGACTAATTATGCTTTACATTTTACAATTTAAAACGACTTTTGGTCCACCCAGAAATAACGTTATTATCATAACCGTTGTTTCTACTAAGTGTTGCCAAAGTAAAACAATACCGAATGTATTGTGTTGCCATAATGAAAATACATTTAGAAGTTTCTTATAATATTAATAATTTTTATTTTGACAGTGTTGCCACAGTGGATATTATAAATCGATATTAAAATAATATTTAAAAAAAATATTAAATCAAAGGAATCACGACATATGAATAGTAAAAATAAAATTTCGAGTTCGCTCCACTCGCTCTTGTATCCTAAATTCTGTTAATTTTCAAGCCTTTATGTATGGTTTAGAAGTTAAAAAAATACATAGATATACACATGGACTTACTCAAAATTCGAAATGTTGTCCAAAAGTTTTCTGCTAATACCTTACTTTGTGAAGAACATTACGAAAACAAATCTAGTCATCTGGCGTGCAAGCCATTTATCCTTCCTATTGATATTAAAACGTGAGCCTGTCAGTAAGGTTAGTAGGGCTGTAGTTTATTGTGCACAGTGCGCTGAACAAAGTTAATAATGATATAATATTATACCCTCTTAAATCATCTTTCCTCCATCACAGGTGACTTCAGAACAGGCCGCGCTATCAACATGCGCCGCGTGATCCCGTACATCGCGTCCCACTTCAGAAAGGACCGCATCTGGCTGCGACGCACCAAGCCGGCCAAACGCGAGTACAAGATCGCTATAGCGGTCGATGATTCGAGTTCCATGTCCGATAATAGGAGTAAGGAACTGGCGTTTGAGAGTCTGGCACTTGTGTCGCAGGTATGTGTAAATAAAATTGTAAAAGTCTTAAATTTTAAAGTAATATTAGATTGTTATGTGACTTACTTAGCAGGCAGTTTGCTAATGTAGTCTTTGCAAATTGTGAGCACGCGTCGTGACTTTTATGGACATTGTGTTAGGGTTTAAATTACAATGACTGACGAGCACTTGTATAATATAGTGTCTAAATGTGGCCTGGTATTTAAATTGCCAGAGAAACCGATTTTACTGTCAAGTTAGTTTTTTAGTTAAACTAACTATCCATTTGTCATTTTAGTCTTTCATTTTACTAGACTTCCAACATAATATTAACAGGAGGTAATAAATATCATCGTATTTGCAAGACTGACGTTTATCCTATTCTCCTTTATATTTCAGGCGTTGAACCTCCTCGAATCCGGCGACCTAGCCGTGCTCAGCTTCGGCGAAAAACCGAACCTACTCCACCCGTTCACGGAACAATTCTCCGAACATTCCGGCTCGAAGATTCTAGAACAACTACGCTTTGAACAAACGAAGACCAAAATAGCACAACTCGTTGATTTCTGTACCGTTTTGTTTGAAGAACAGACGATGAGGAGCGATGCTGTCAATGCTAAGCTGTTGGTTGTTGTAAGTGATGGAAGGGGAATATTCTCTGAGGGGGAGACGAGGGTGTTGCAAGCAGTGAGGAGAGCGAGGCAGCAGGGAATATTCTTGGTTTACGTTATCATCGATAATCCTGATAACAAGGTAAGAATCTTACTTATCACGATAAGTAAACATTGTTGGTCACTTTCTGACTGATGAGTATCTCATCTGCCAATAATCAACCAGTTTAAATTAAATGTGATAATATAGAAAGATTCTGTTGCGTATGAAATATTCAGCCAGGTTAGTTTATAAAAGCCAATTTCCATATTTAAAAACGTTCAAAATCTAGTCGCAATCTCTCAAAACTTGTCAAAAATATAGAGAAATCAGAGGTATTTTTGACAGATTGAGACTGAGAGTACGACGCGGTCATTTTTAAATATATGGGAATATATTTAAACGCCCTCTGATGCTATGAGATTTAATTAACATAAGATTTCTACTTCATTATTGACCTATCGATTTAATTCCAGGATTCCATCATGGACATCAGGCGCCCCCTACTGGATCCGACGACAAACGCTCTCACAGGATTCGTATCATACTTGGACACATTCCCGTTCCCGTTCTACCTGATACTACGCGATATGTCGGCCCTACCTACTGTGCTGGGCGATGCGCTACGGCAATGGTTTGAACTGGCTGCTAATACTGCTAACTAAGGAAGAAAAAATAATTAAAAAATCGATCACCGAGAAGAAACGGTCGCATGCATTTTCGGTAAACGTAAACCCCGCGTCCTATTTTAAAGCGATCGTCCGGCGAGAATAGTATCGTTCCAATTTTTGAAGAGAAAACTTCTTTAGGCGCGTTGGGCATTTTTGAGATGGGAAAAAATTTAACTCACGACATCGTTATCGACACTTCATTTTTGGAAACGCGATTGTGCTCTTTATTTATATTCCGTTACGGATCAATGTTCTGTGCAAGTATTTTTAATTTAAAGGTTTTGGAAGTATTTATTTTTTATTTTTCACTTCTGTCGGCACTCCCGGAGTGCTACTGTTTTTTTTTTGTTTAGTGAACCTGTACGCGTGGTTACACCGAGAGAGGGCGCTTTCCGGTTTTCCGAACAAAAGACCGATCGCGATTCACGATGGCTTTTAAATAGGACGCGGCCTAATAGTCATTTAGATGTAAGAATATACGTATACAATTAACGCCTTTATCCCTTTGGATGGGCGGTTTAATAAATAGGTGTCTATTTAACCAATGGCAGAAATTGCTCAATGTTAGTGTTGAATAATCTCTCCATTTCATGTTTTTATGTGTCAAATCAGTGTAGTATTCAAGTATCAATATAATATATACATTTTTTGTCTAAACTAGTTCCAATATTGTGTCTATGCATAATCAAAGTAGTGTTTTCAATTGAAATATGTAACCCGTATCAAAAACGATACATTTTTGTCATTTCACTTTTAAAATCATTCAGTCAATGTCGTAATTATAATGTAGAATAAGTTTAAATGATATTAGAAGTCAAAGAAGACTTGAAAAAAATCAAAATTGAGTGCTAGTTCGTATTGAGCTGTGATTGAGAAAGTACTGGGAAACGACTGCTGTAAGCTAAAATACTTAACATACGTATTGTATGTCTTTTTTGGAAGAATAAAGGTTCGTCTGACAAAGTTATGTTTTTTATTTCACTCCCTTGTAACTAGATAACGTGTTTCGTTTTGCAGCAGTAAAACTGCGTCTCCACTTGTAGCATTTCGCCATACAAAGTTCCAACTTATGAAGTACGAGTAGGAAAATGTGACGTCACAGATTCCAAATTCTCATAGAAAATCAGAATTGCCGATCTTACGCAACAGTTGCCGCAAACTTTCCTTATCTAGATACCATGATTTTGGGACGTATCTCTTAAGAGGAGGCTCCCTAAATTGTATGTTAATTTGCAATAATATTCTGAAAAAGTCACGCATACGATCAAAATGGAACTTTAGGATATGATTTATTGGATCTTTTTCTTTCCATACATAAGACAGTTACGTAATTGGAACATTTTCGCTCGATTAATTTTTTTTTTCGAAAATCATACCTTTTTTAAAGATTATTTGAAACAAAAACAAGATTACTCGGCTTTTATGTCTAAAATAATTATTGACAGTAAGAAAATGTAGTTTATTATCCAAATTTAAGATATATTTTCTCTAGATTAATTATTACTTTAGTTATAAACGAAATAATAATTGAGACTTACGACATTTCGTTCCGTGCTCGAACACGACCAAAGAGCGCACGCGATATTTACGTCGGTTATTTAAAAAAAAATCTGTTCCATACATTTTGACCGCATAGGTATCGCACTTTTCTATGAAACAACATTTTTTTAAATAACAGACGAAAAATTTCAACGTAGGGGTTCAGGATCATGTACTGAATTCATGGTAACCGTTTTCGCGTCGATGTCCCTGCCACCCTATATACGAGTAAGTCCCAATAAGATTGGAGTATTTGCTTTGAGGTTTTCCGCACCAGCACAGCCCGCCGTGCTAGGAAGATGTCGCAAGGGTGTCGACACACGTTGCATCCCACATTAAAGGACTACCTACCTACGTTCCAAGGCATTATGACTATTCCGTCTGGTCTCTTCTAAAAGAGCTGGCACCCCGGCGGTAATAAAAGCACGTCGGATGATGTCATTGATGCTGTCGTGCCGTGCTATCCGGCCATGCGCTGCTTCTTACTTATTTAGCAATTTCACGGAAATCTCCTGGTTTCCACAGATAATATAATACCACGTACCTAAACTATTACGATTTGACCCAAGTTAACGACATAATTTATTTATTATGCGAAAAACGGAACTTTCACGGATTTAGAGCGAGTTCTGTTTCAGATTTTGAACTTTGTGACCTTTGTAAAAATATTGTTGGGTTTACAGTTCGCTTACAAAAATCCCAGGGATGTGCTAGAAGGGGAGAATGAAAATTTAATTATATTTGACTTAATAGGACGTCTAGTTTTTTGAGATATTTGTGAAAATCCTTGTTACCCATTTTGAGACGTAACTTACGATTTCGCTTGTCAGTAAAATGTTCTTTTATTGATAATATACCTATGTCAATAAATGGACAATCTTTTGTGGAGATTTTATGAGTAAGATTAAGGGTGAATAGTCAAATCAGTTTGAAGATGTTTCTGGATAATCACATCAAGTTGAATTTCTTATCTAGATCTTACAAGACTTAGTAACAGGCACCTACATATATATACGATGCACTACTAGCTGCAATAGGTAGTAAATTTAACAGGCACATGATAAATATTCGCTGCTTAGACATGACTCGGCTTAAAGCACAATAACAAAGCCCATATAGAATTTCATTCAAAACTCATTACTATACTCCATTTGAAATAAGATTAGACATTTATACAAACCTTTTTTACAGTCCGTTCAACCGATTTTGACTTCTATACCGTAGGAGTAAGGATGGCTGGCATTAAAAGCAAAAAGTGGTTACAATACCAACTGTTTTGCAGCTGCCATTTGTCATGCTACCATGCTATGACAGCGGCCCCTCCGTCCCACCGCTCTTATAAGGCGCGGCCTGGCGCGGCCAACCAGCTCCGCGCGGACTATAGTTCGGATGTTCGCGGAGTGAAATGGTCAAAACCCCGTCCTTATTATGCGTAACATGTTGGTCCCTTCCCCCATGGAAAGAAGTGAGTTTATTTATGCTGGTCCCTTTGTTCGGACAGTTGTTGACGTGTTAAGTGCAGCTTAAGTAAACACAACGGATTTTTTTCATAATCCTAATCAGAAATTGGAAATTCGCCGAAATAAAAACAATCTATTTTAAAAATATTATATTTGTCAACTGAAAATTAAACAATATCTTATTAACATTTTTTTTTTCTTACCAGTATTACGGAAATTAACACAACTTGTGTAAATCTTTAACATTTAGGCCTATGTTAAATTAATAAATAATTTCTTTACGAACTTTCTACATTACAGATGGTGTTGCAAGTTTCGTAATAAATACCTAAACTTAAAAACCGTTTCAAACTGAAACAAACTTAATGGACCTCTTATCTAAAACTCTAATATACATACAAATCTAAAATTAGTTTGGATTGTATACAATGAAATGTGATGCTACTTCGAAATGTATTAGCAGAAAAAAATGTAGTTGAACATTTTCGCTTTCATCACACGGTAGTTGATTTCGAGTATAATTTGTATGTCTTTTTAATTGTACGCACTCGTACAAACCTTGCATACAGCAGAACAGGCATAAATTAAAAATAGTTTCAATAAACAACAATAACATACGAATTAAGATTAACTTCCCAATTTCCCTTTAGTTAAATAATTTTAGGCCTTTTTATTGTTGACTCATAAAAACCGTAACACCATGGAATGTGGACCGCGTACACATGCGAGCACATTCTAAACTAGTTTGTGTACCAAAAGAAATGCAGATGTTACTAAATGGCGTTATGGAGACAACAGGTGAATATTTTTGTACCATATTACATTTCCAAGGTGCGGCTAAATATTACAACAATGCATTTATCTTATACATTCAACCTTCTGCCGTCAAAGTCGAAAGAAGCAAGTCTGTTGAAAATTCTGCGATATTTTAATTATTGCATTTTATAAGATTTATTTCGTAACATCATTGTTTTCTAAAGTGCGTTGGGGCTATACAGGGTGGCGATTTAGTCACCTTCATCCGTCAAGGGGGTGATTTTATCCGTAACACTAAACAACTTTTGCTATGAAATTTATATACTTACAGAGTCGTAAAAAAAAACTTTTCATACATGCATCGAAATAGTCTGTCTACGGTTGGATAAAAATTGATTTTTTTTTACGAATCATATATGAATGTTAGCGAAAGTAGTTTAGAATGGCGGGTAGAATCACCCCTTTGATGGGTGTAGGTGATTAGATCGCCACCCTATATTTAACTCATAACATCTGGGGTATAAATATGTGAAATGATAGATGTGTCAGTTACATTAAAATATACTAAAAATGTGGAGGACATTAGAGTTGAACCTATCATAGACTAAATAATGTGATTATTATATTAAAACGAAAAACATTGCTCTAAAGAGACTTACAATGCAAGCACCAGTTCTTAAGTAAATATTTAATGAACTATTGAATTAACACGACTTGCTTCCTTCACATCAGAGCCGACTTCATTCAAAAGCAAAATATAGACCGTAATAAAGTTTACAATAAAATAAGCTTAACGTAACATATATGTAAAATATTAATATGTTGACATAACATGACTTAGCCTAAAATATTGTTAAAACGTCTTATAACCATGATGTCTTACTATCAAATAATAAATATGATTTAATCCTAAACAAAGATACTCCACCTCAGTTCACTTTTGAGCGGTTTAAAGCTGTTTAAAAGTCCAGCGAAAAATCTAGCAATTTTTATTCGTTATCAAAATCATATCCCACTGACCACAAGTCAGTTATGTTGTATAAAAGTTTTCGATTTTCTAAAATAATCCACTATAAAGGATTTTTATCTAGCAAATTCTTCCTAGTGTAAAAAAATTTCGAAGGCCATTGTGGTAAACTCGGAGAGCGTCCATATTTTTAACAAATATTGGGTTTGTATCACGAGAAATGTCTGAACTATGACATCTTCCACACGAGTGGGGCAATTACTGCCTACTTCATACAGTGGTCCATTGCATTTAAAATTGACTGGTTTTTAACATATTTACAAGATCGACGGAGACCGTATTCAAGGCAACCTGAATGGTATCTCCCGAGTTGCATTAAGGCAACTTGGGACATACGTCTCTGCCCTCCCTTTGACCAACTATATAGAATTAAATAGACAGAGTTATAAGACACGGGCTGCTTGGATACAGAAGAAATTCTAAAAAAGATCACAGTATTCACAAGTCTAATTAAAAATTGATCCCGTTAACAAAGTGATAAATAGAATAGAAATAGATACATAAGGACGTTTATATGAAACTGAATGCACGCAGTCCAGTCTTTGAATTCGGCGTAAAGGGGTATCCACACATATCTGGGTCAGGGCTTTCCATCCTGTGTCTCGTCGAGATAGATTGCTTACATACCTTTAGTATCCTCTGACGTACTTGCACGAATGCTGATTCCGGAAGGCCCTGACTCAAAACTGTGTGGAGAGCTTAAAATTATTTACGCTTCTATTATTAAAATATTGTATAATAAAGTTTATTGTTAATCCTGTGATGGACAGTGGTCTCTTTAATAAGATTTTCACTTAGCGGAATCCTTGGACGAATGATTGTTGGTCTCTTCAGTCTTATCACTGTCACCGTAGAACTTTGGCTGGAAATTTTTAAGAAATATTAAATTATAACATTTAATATAAATACAGCGTGTACCTTTTGATGTCCCATAACTATAAGGTGCTGTAAGTAAGAATAATACAAAAAGTCCTAGAACAAGTGTTCCCAAAATACATAGTTTCGAAGATAACATAACACTAGACTCTCAATTCAAGTCTCTTCCTTTACCAAATTAAAAATACTTTATCTATTTCAACATTATTCGTTAATTTATTACATGATAAATCTTACATAATCTAGTTTTAAAATAATATACCAAATAGTTAATGTTTAAGTAATTGAAAATATTATGTCTACTTTTTCATTTAGCTTCTAATAAATGTATTGTTGTCTTCTTTATAAATGTGTGATGTAAATTCATGGCCTGAAACACAGGTTTTCATAAAACTAGATCAGGCAGGTCTACATTACAGTTAGAATAATATTTTCCTCGATTGTAATTAATGCAAATCATAATTTTACTTTATACTTGAATAAAAAAATTATTTATTTATTTTAATTCAAAGTTTCATTGATAAGTAAATAATTTTCATTCAAACCAACCATTCATATTTAAAACTAAGACAATGCGACGTTGTCATAAATGTTTTATGGACAGAAATAATCTGTTTTTTTTTTAATATTTCACATAAGGTTGTTTTTACATAAATAATCGTGACTTTGTCGAATTATTTTGTATGAAAAATGAAACAGAAAAAATAATATTATAAAAACATAATTCATATGCCAGTTGATTCCTTGACACGGTCTCGGACCCTAGAATTATGTGATATCAAAAGGAACACGTTGTATATATTATACGGTATGTTGAATAACGAATATGAATAATACAGGGTGACATTAAAATCATCATCACCTTGAGCAATAAGGATTTTGGTGCTGGCGACTAAAAATATGGTGGTGATATTGAGTTATTAATTGTTTTAAAAATATTCATCAGAGTAGTATTGTGTGCCAGTGCTGTTAAAAAACTCAAATTATCATATCTCACTTAATATAATAATATTATTATGGAATGTAAATATTCTTTTAGCTGGGAAAAAATAAAACTATGATGACAAACACAATGGATGAGTAGAAAAAAACAACACGACAAACGAATTAGTTAAAAACTATTGACTAAGACAAAAAACCAAACAAACTCAAACATCGTAAAAAAACACACAGACGACATGAAGAAGTAAATATTTGAAAATAATATTTTAGTGCGCTTTTAAAATATAGAAATAATAAGCTTATTAATTTACTATTCAGATGTCTGTTAAACAAGCTTTTTTTTAAAATATTTCTCGTGTGTTTCTTAACAAATATACATTTCCTTGATCAATTTAAAACTGCCAAGTCATTTGGAAAACGGAATTGACCAAGCAAACATTTTAAATCATATCTCACAAACAATATCACAGGACTAATATTCTGCTGCGATAACTTAAATACACTATTATGTAAAGGTTACTAGCAAATCTCTAAACTAGCTTCAAATGAATGACGAGTACAAAAGTGAATGTGGGAAAGAACAGACATCAGAAATCAACCAGTACGGATTTGTAAAAGCATGATTTACTGCCTATAACACTTGTACTAGACTTACACAATTTCATTTTGTACTATACTGTGGTGACTTTATTTCCATATCCGTTTTTGACACCGTTATAACTTGTAAAACCCTAGAAATAAACAATATCTGTAGGTACTGCGTTTCTAGAACTGTCATGACTGAGATCAAAAATAGTCTTCAAATAGTAAAATGTATTCAGTCCTATATCAATAGAATTTTATTTGCAAACTGGTGATACCCCTTTTCTCAGGTCGCATACACGTTTTAAGTATATGGCGGCCTTATTATTCGCAGCCAATATAATCAGTACTAGAACAGAGCCACAGTTCAAAAGCCGCAAAAAGCTACATTGGATAGCTCACGGGTTGTGTAATACCGCTAACCGCATACCGAATTTAGCAGATTTTTCAGCATACCCTACCCAGAATCTATGGTCGGTTCTAAAAGTATCTGACAAAATTGTAAACAAATGGATAAAAAAAAACGTACCTATGGATGCCAATATGTAGTGTCACGTACAAATTGACTTCTTTGATTTTTTATTTGAATACTAAAACCCAAATTTAAAATTAATTAAATAATTTAATTTTAAATAAATAAATAAAAAATCATTTGTCAATTTAGGTTAAACTTCTAACCTCAATTTTTGTCGATGATTTTTCAATTAGAATTCAAGAAATAATTGTTGGAAAAAGTGGTGAGATTATAAGTCGAAACCTTCTAAATACAGATGAATGTGTTGCTAATTCCCTTTATTGACTGATTGCGAAATAATGTAACCTGAACAGGCTTTGTTTACATTTTCATCGGATAATTTTGGGACAGACTAAATATGTAATATTGTGCATGTAATAATGACTTACCTCATCATGTTTCTCTTCGGCCGTGACGCGGTCATCATCGTCATCACTGTCTTCATCAGCAGACGAGTCCCCGCCTGAACCAGCTGTGTCTTTTACTGGAAAAAGAAACGAATTTGTTAGATAGATGTTTTTTAACTATGGAGACTGACCTTCAAATATAAAGTTTAACAGATTGAATGTCTTCGACTAAGCATGAATACTCTTTTAACATTTTAAAATAATAAGGTAGGGTCTTTCTCTTGTAATCTACTTGTGAAAACCAAAAAACTGTAATTAAAATTTTAATAAACGCTTGCTACCTGCAAGTGTGATTAGCCAAAAACTTTATACGCATTTAGACACTGTGCAAAGTTAGTAGTTTTTCAATATTAAGTTTGCAAACATTGGATTTTTCCTCTTACCCAAATACATACAATTTTAGCACTATCTACTATACAAAGACTAACAATCCTAGTTCATTATGAATCATTAAACAATTGGATAAACCTTTTTAGGGTTCCGAACTCGAACGGTGCCAAACAGAACCCTATTACTAAGCCTCCGCTGTCCGTCTGGCGTCTCATAAACTGTAATATGTAGACATTTTTAGGAGATTTTTTTACAGATGTGTATTTCTATTGCCTCTATAACAACAAATAATAAAAACGAAATAAAGTTAAAAAATAAAGGGGGTTCTTCGTTATAAGAAACATGTTTTTTTCAGTGTTTTTTTGCTAAATATGTTTCGGTGGTACGGAACCCTTCGTATGCGATTCCAGCTTGCACTTGGCCGATTTTATTGTAGTGCCTAAAACCACACGATTCCGACGAACAATTAAAAAATGAGAATGATAAGAGTAGTGAACCTATACAAAAATATTAATAAACAATAAATCATGACGTCATTGAATTGATAACAAATTGGCGCAATTTAATATATCTCAGTGGTTTTTGACGTACTTCAATATTTAAACTGTCGATGAGGAAAATTTGCGAGCGCTCAAATAACTGTTTGCATTATTGATTTATTTAATGAACAAGACATGTGCCTGATGAGATATTTCTTTCATCCCCTATTTAACCCCTTTAGGGGATGAACTTTCATAAACCCTTCCTAAGGCTGCCTGTCTACTGGAGCGGAGAAGTGAGAAGTGACCAGTTTTTTTTTATCTGGAGCGGAGCGGCGGTTATTACAGGCACAGCTCCACCCCTCTCCTCTCTTCTCCGCTCCGGTAGACTGGCAGCCTTGACGCTCTCTTTTGCTTTACAAAGAACTCACTCTATAAGGAGTTCTTGTGCAAAATTTCATGCTCGTAGATTCAGCGGTTTACGCTGTGTTGCATGCCAGTGTATTTTAGACTAGCTTCTGCCAGCGACTTTGACCGCGTGATATCTTTATAAATTATACCCAATGTTAGTCAGTGATAATACAGCATTACACTGGTAAAAGAATTTTTAAAATAGGTCCAGTAGTTTTTGAGTTTATTCATTACAAACATACATATATAAAATTAAATCGTTACTTTTTATAATATAAGTTCAGATTTTTATTAAGTAGATTAATTATGGTTCACTTTTGACATCAATCTCTTCTGATGGAAACATAGGATAAAACACGGCGACGGGCATGAAACAGGCTCAAGTTACACCGGCTTTTATTGTCTAAATCACCGTGTGGAAACGCCAAATGACCTATCAGTGGGTCGATAATTTACATTATCGTGTTAAATACCCCGCATAAAGTATTTTCGGTGTATTTTAAACTAGTATTTATCCAAATATCAGCTGCTTCCGGTTAGCAACATAATGGCTAACCGGATAATACATCCACAATATTCGCCATGGTTTCCATTAACACTTAAAGGTATAGAGATAAGTTATCAATAAGTTTATCTAATCGACAGTTATATTAGAGCAAATAAAGCTTTAAATTGAATACAGATAACTATTTTTGGTCGATAATGTTATGAGTTTCAGTTACTAATTTTATAGGCGAATTCAGGGAATGGGGCGATGTTTACTGCTATCTTTACACACCAAAGTGCGTGGGCTTCAAGAAATTGTCACATAATACGATTCCATCTATCTCTTTACTATCTTCGAGAACCTTTAGAGAACTTCGCTCACACGGCTAGTGACCGCAAAGACTAGGATAAACTATAGAAGAACCCGAATGTGCATCGTGCACTTGGCTGCAACGACCAACTGGTCGCACGACCGGCCGTCACTTTGTGTACTTTAGTATGAGTTCCGCAACTTGGTTGGTGCGACCAAAGGTTATGCCCATGACCACAGCTAGTCGTGGTCGTCCGTGAGTCTCGTTATAGTCAACTAGTAACACTGCAACTAACCAGGCGTCATAAGAGCGGCTTGTCGCTGAGTATGCATCCTTTTTGCACCGTCTACTTATGCAAAACCTATCACATTTCTCCAATGATCTTACTATAGTTTGACCGCGCGCGCCGTGAGCATTGACGAATAAGCGGCCTGCACTGCCCCCCCGTCTCGCCGCGCACATACCTAAGGCGCGGAACAGCGGTCTCGGTCAAACTATACAATATAAGTACTACTAACCTGTATTTAGCGGCTTTTCGCTTTGTCCGTATATTTAGCTTGTCATTATTCAACGTCCTTCAATACAAAAACTCAACTAGTCGACATTAAAACATAGCTCAACTCACCGGGCGTCAAATTAGCGGCTTGCGCCTGAGTGGGCGGGCGCGCACGCTCCCGGTTGAGTTCGTCGAAGCACTGCAGACACACGCGGAGCGGCTTGTCACTCTGACCCCGAAGTATGTACCGTTTGGAAGAACATGGACCGCAGACTACTGAACCACACTTGCGGCAGTGATGCTGGAAATAAATGAAAAGTTAAGAGCCCATAATACCTCAGCTCAAATTCACTCCTTATCTCCCTCACACGTTACTGCTCGCAGACTAAGTAAGAGCGAGACTGAGCGGCGGGGAGGTTTTAAGGCGCCAATAGTTTAGGTTATTTCTTTTTACGGCGAAAATAAAGGCAATTAAAAAAAAAAAAACATAATATATGCTTTATAGTTAGTTCAGTTAATATGCAAAGTTTCATGATCTAATTTGAAGTATTTTTTAAATACCAGCGGTTTATTATTCGGTTTGGAGGTAACTTTGGAATATTTTTCTATAGTAAAACATAGTACTGAATATTAATCCTCTAGTTATCAAACACTTTATTTTGCGTTATATAGGTCAAATTAACAAACGACCAGCACACGTAGCATGACCACAATAGAAACGGGTTTTGTCGACGGAAGAGTAGAAAAAACGACAAATAAACAATCACAATCTGTCATTTTGTCTATTCTTCCGTCAACAAAATCGGTAGAAAACCCGTTTCTATGGTCGTCATGCTACGCGTGCGGGGGGTCCACATTTTTGAATCGCAAGCAATGGAAGTCATGAGGAGAGGCCTTTGCCCAGCAGTAGCAACGTGCTACGGAATTTCACCTTATAGGTACACATAATTGCACGATATCTGGTAGGCAACCGATACGCATGTCAACTTTCTGCGAATTTTACCAACTACCAAACAGCTAACCAGAGGTAATACCTTCATAATCTATCCCTTACTTCCATAACCTATGATTCGGCGCAGAGCAGATTTTTTAAAACATTAAATGTATAAATAAACCCAATCATCAGTATTAGCCCAGGACCGCAAGTGCGATTTTTACCCGCGGCGATTTTTTTTTGCACATTAGATTTTCAACGCTCTGCTTAGCGCCAAGAGTTGACAATCCTACAGTGATTTTTTGACGCACTGGGTGGCACTCTGTTGGATTTGCAACGCTCGGCTCAACATCGAGAGTTGAAAATCAAGTGCGCGATAAAATCCCGCCGCGATATATTTACGTCCGTGCGAACATGGACTTATGAAGTGCAGACAAACACCGTGCCGGCGCAGAAGTAAATATAGTAAAACAAAACAGGAAAATTAAATTGTATCCATGGACAATTTACTCAAATACAATAACTTTTCCCATTCCCTTTAACATCAAAGAATGTCACGAATGGACAAGGGCGGAAACAGACTTGTAACACGCCACGCTACGCCAGCGTGGTGTGGCATAGATCGTTACAAGTGTGCTGCGGCTTTAATTCTCGCTCATCTATGGCTACCCCAATTATGGCAATGGGCATGCGATTAACTGTGCAAATCTATTCATAACATAAAAAACCATCATGTCTGTATGGCCCGAAGGGTTGGGTATTGTTGTTTAAGTCCCATGTTATAGGGGGCGAGTCTATTGTAATCCAACCTTCAGGCTGCTACTGGGAACATTTCTACGGCTGGACTAGAGTCATGGGTTCGATTACCAAGTTGGGCAAAGTGCAAGAATATTCAATAATATGTCTTACCCTCCTATTGAGAACAGTGAACTGTGTCTTCTTGCAGTGCATGCAGATTGACGCCTCATTATCTGGCACCCATACAGCGGCATGCTCTGACGGCGGTTGTTTGCCACCTGGAAAATAATAAGAAGATTAAATATGCGAGCTATATTGTCAAACAAAAAACACTACAAAGTGAAAAATAACTTTAATTTCGGAAGTCGGTGTCTTTGGGTTTGAGTTTTCTTTTTTGACACCGACTTCCGAAATAGTGTTTTTTTTTGGAAGTCGGTTGTTTTTTTTTTTTTTACTTAAAGTTTTTATTTTTCTCTTTTTAGTTATGGTACCTACCCCATACAAATTCGAATACAACTACTTGCTATGTAAATAATAGTGATAGGAACTTATATTATCCACATACTTAGTGGGAAAAAATACGTATTATTGAAGCTAACTCAAAAACTACCCAAGCAAAGTGAATAAAATTTATATGGGACCACCTCTGAAGTATGAACTACCAAACAAAAAAGAATAATCAAAATCAATTCACAATTGGCGGAGTAATCGCGTAACAAAATAAAAAAAAACAGTAGAATTGAGAATCTCCTCCTTTTGTAAGTAACCAGTATTTTTAACTGGTAGCATTTTTAACTGACTACCAGTTAAAAATACTGGTTACTTATGAACACCACATCCAGAAGAACTAATGCTGACTGTTTCGTTGGTCTAGTGGTCGCAACAGGTACTGCTGAGCATAAGGTCTTGGGTTTGTTTCCCAGGTCGGACACAGTGTTATTGGGTTTTTCTGTCTGGAATTCCTCAGTAGCAGTCTGGATTTGTGCTGGCTCGCCCCCCCTCCCCCCTATTACATTGGAACATAACTGGCGAAATGTGGGTGGTGAACTATATAGGTCCACCTCTGCCTAACCCTTCGGGAAAACAAGGCTTGATGTTGTTGTGTTTGTGGTACAGTAGATTCAGAGTAAATTGGCTGTGACAGACAGACAGGCAGCCAGCCAGACACACAAGTGATCCTATAAGGGTTTCATTTTTCCTTTTGAGGTACAGAACTCTAAAAACATCCTGTCTTTATAGACTAAAATTTAAGATAGTAAAATTATTACTAAATTCAAAATTTAAATTATTTATTCAAAGATAAATTTTATCACGCACTGATGGTTAGTTTTTTACATTTTACGAGATGCCAAGGTTCACTACAAGTTTGGCATTCTTCTGTAGGGAAGATCCTGGGCTAGAAACTCCACAGAAATTGAATCTTTTAAACGACTAACTACTTCTCTCGTGTGAGCACGATCTATACGAGAAAAACTCTTAATAAAATTAAAGTAACTTACTTTTCCTTAGCAAATCTTCTATACATTTTTCTATGTGCGCCATCCATTCTTCTTTCTCGGTGGCTGTGGCGGCGTAAACGGCGAAGGATTTGGAGGCAGTGCGAATTAGCCAGCCGTTGCGGTATTCTGTAACAAGAAAATTATATTATGGCATTTCTCAGTAGCAGCCCGGAGTCTGGAATTGTGCTCAGTTGATGGCAATAGGCTCGCCCCCTATTACATGGGACTTAAACATAACGAAATATGGGTGTACTGTACGTACACCTGTGCATAACCCTTCAGGGAGAACAGCCGTGGTGTTATGTGTTATGAAATCATAAGGTTTTTTTTTTTTTTTTGTTGCTCTTGGGTTACACTAGTCGGTAAAAATCTTCTATACAAACATAGTATGGTAATTACTCGTCTGTTTGACGGTGTACGTTCAAAACTAAAAATTATACCAATTTGCCTTGTCATTATCTAGCCCTGTATGGAAGCAGAATAAGTATTGGTTTGAAAGTTATGAGCGTCAAAACTTCCATATTTCAAGACTAATTTTAACTCATCTTTAGGCGTAAATAAATAACTTATGTAGTATGAAAATGGCAAAATAAATACACGTACAGACATTTATTGAAAAGTTCAAATAATTTTATTTTGAGTAGATACATCCAGCAGTTTTTCTATAATATCTATACGCCCAAAGGTCTGTTCATGAATTTTTACGCGCTCGTTTTCGTTATAAATCATCGTCTATTTCACTGAATAAAGAAAGAAAAATATTTTATTATAATAAATAAATAAAAACTAGATAAATAAAACGAAATAAATAACTTTACTAAATAGCATGCATATTAGCCACCAACGAGTTCGAGCCGTCGACTAGTGGAACCTTAAATCTGCTAAAGCTGAAAATTAAATTAAGGTCAGAGTTGATAATTCATATGACATGCTATCTTTTGCCTGCGGCTTCACCCGCGTGGAGGTCGGATATTATCCCAAAGTATGGGTTATAATTGGGTTAAAAAGTACTATGTCCTAAACCTTATGGTGTCATTCAAATCAGCGACGTAAATGTTACAATGTCATAAGGTGCATGAATCAGAGTTTCCATAATTTCATGCACTTTGTATTAAGCTCGCAAGCAACGATTGACTAACGTAACATGCATTCATTCATGTGGATGTACCTTTACAAGAATCTTTTTCTTATCAAGGACTTGAGGAAAAGTGTTGATATTGATAATTACTTATGTGTTTAGTAAATATTAACTAATTTTATAAATGCGACACTGAGTTCGTTACGCTTTCACGCTAAAACGGCTGAACCATGCTAGACCATGACCTGGATTAGGAAACTTATTCCCACAGACTTATGCGAGTGAAACCGCGGGGCGCAGCAAGCTATAAATCACACTTTTACACATCAAGTTATCAATTGTTTTTTTTAACTAGTTAAGGTGGCTGTTTCCTCTACAACTATGAACTACCTATGAGAAGAGACGCCGAAATAAATAAAATTATGGATTACCTCTATGTGTTTACACCCAGAAGTTGTGATACATGTTTTCAACAAGTCTTCTAAAACGTGTCTTGTTTAAAACATGTACTTTTTTCAACAAGCTTTGTTCACCTTTATGACATTTTTCACATGTTTTCTACAAGTTTTTTTTACATGATGTTTTATACCTTTTTTTTGGGTGGGAAATTATCAAATAATTTCTCCCGCTCTGGGCGGAGCGGGAGGGATGTGTCAGACTCTTACTGACTTATACCTAAGGTCTATTTATAACCTTATTTCCAATTGATGTTATTTCCACTTAAACAAACATCAACTTTATGCATGTGTGAATAAAGTTGATTTTAGACTGATTGAAAAAGTAAAAACAATATGCAGTTGTAGCTCAAATTGAACCTTATGTGTAGGCTTTACAGTTGTTTTTCCTAAAACTCGTGTTTGTTTACATGTTCGGCAAATAAATTGCGAACGCAGATTAGGTGAAAAAAGGATGAGAAGAGACACCAAAATATATGCAGATTATATGTGTGGGCTTCCCTTCCTCTAAACATTAATCTTCATTAGGACTATTAGAATCATTGTTTATGATTCTTCCTGTCCTAATGAGGATAGCAATGTAGGCATAGGAGTGTTGAGTCACACAAACTTTCAAAGATCAATGTCAACATAGGTACATCTAATAGCGATACATAATATTAAAGATGATTCACTGGCCATTCACATTAATGAGTCAGTCAACCAATAAAATAGTACATTTACATATTTTACAAAAAAGTAGGTAAGTATCAAAAAGTTTTTTTTTTTTTTTCTCAATATTATGCATTACATTTTTAGCAGTTTCTGCAAAATGTGTACAAGTTTAAAAGTTGTTATCAAACTTTTGAGACTTGAACTTGGTTGCCATTATTATCTTGAACTTTTCCAAAACAATTATTGAGAGTAATAAGAATAATATATTAACAAATTCTAGTCTCAAATATAGTTATAACTTAATCATCATCACGGGATGAAATTGGGATAAGGACGGCCTTATCCCAATTTATTTGGGGTTGATACAAGTCTTTTTCTTTCATATTTCTCTATTAAGTCTATGCCTTTGTCCCTACATAAAGAAATAAAAACTGGCCAAGTGCGAGTCGTACTCGCGTACAAAGGGTTCCATACCATTATCTATAAAAACAACAAAAAAATCAAGTTTGTTGCATGGGAGCTCTTTTCAATATTCAATTTATTCTGTTTTTTAGTATCTTTTGTTATAGCGCCAATAGAAATATATCATTTGTGAAAATTTCAACTGTCTAACTATCACGGTTCATGAGATAAAAAAAGGTCAAAAACATAAAAATATTAAACAAGACTTACGTCCTTCATCTTTCAGGGACTCCAACTTGACCTCTTCAAGTGGTATAACATGTTGTTTGTTGTATTTCTTTTTGTTTATAACAATATTTCCATAGACAAGGATGTCGTTGAACAGGAAGAACTGTCTGGCTTTCGGTTTCTTGCGGCACATTTTTGTCAGGACACCCTCCCCCACAAGGACCCTGCCTTGCTCCGCCAGAGGCTAAAAAAAAAGTAGGTTTACTTTTTAATATGCATAAGATGTGTTTGTGTAAGCTATCTGCCTGATAACAAAATAGTTTTTATATTAATGTCAATACCATATTTGTGTTTACACAGCTTTGAGAGGCTGACAGATAAAGTAAAGCTGAGATATCAGTACAAGTATAACATTCAATATCTGGTCAACCGAGCTCTCCTCGGGTGAAAATAGAGAAAACTAATATCCCAGATATGAGTTAGACCTAACTAAATCAATTTTTCGCCCCTGTTAACTCCTATATTGCAACTTGCATCGAAATCATTAGAGCAATTTTCAAGAATGTGTTTACAAATATGGCTTAATAGTATAGGATAAACTAATATGAAAATATTATAAAAGTCTCGAACTGGTTCTCACTCATCAGACTAAGTTTGAAATTAGAAACCTTTCAATAATGCTAATGAGCTAACAAAACATAAGTTTCTCTAATTAGGATTTGTAATAGGTATTATGTTTATGTAAGTTGGGAATGATAGTCCAAAATCAATTTCGATAATAATGTTTATTATGAATTGATCCTTCTTCTTTGAATGCCACTGCAGAGCAAATTATAAAATACCTCCGTCCATCACTGATAAGAATATCATGCCTTCAATGACAGACTTACTAATAAAAAAAAAAAAATTAAGCTATATTTTTATAGATAAACTTGTACCTCCTTAGATTTGGTAGTAATTGGATAGTTATGGCATATCAATACTTTACTCATAGAATGGCAACATACAATCTAACTGATAATGAACAAGCTAATCAATCTCTAATCTATGTAATTCAATTATACTTCATAATGATATGCTTTAATTATAAAGTTGAATTAAAGTTATTACAAGAAAGGTTATAACATTGTTCATGAATATTATAATAATGAAAAACAGTGCTGATAAATGCTTGATATCTTCAGTCAGAACAATCCCACCCGAGCGATGTACCGAAGATTTTATCTTTCCGAGTTTGTCGGTTGATAATACGACGGCATTCGACAACTTCTAAACTTAGAAAAAACTTATATTTTGTAACGACAGACGCTCACCTGTCCAGAACTGCCGAAGCAGCTCTCAACCATAGCAATCCTTCTAGCATTGGCCTCACTGTTCACTGAAAAAAAGAAAATTACCTACTTAAAAATTGCAGTACTGTATAAAAGTTTGACGTCAAAGGAAAGTGAGCGACAAGCAAACAATGACAGTGATCTCCCACGTAACTATTTCACATGATTGCACACAAATGACTCCACTGTATTATTACTAGTTTGTCTTTCTTACACGGATTTAAATAAATATTGCCTACCTAAACGGTCCACCATTATCGAAATTTATTTTCTCGTAGATACGATGGAGAAAAATGTGTCATTAATAGAATATATAGCCAGCTACAGAAAAGCAATTTCTGCTATTTTATCAATGTTTAATTTTTCAATTCTGTTCCAAAATGGTAATAAAATAATAATGACTAAAGATTTTCAACAAGTTGTAGCAAAGTACATTATGTTTTTTATACAACTTGAACTCGACTTTGAAAATATCAAACGTAGATTGTTGGAAAATCTATTTCTAAATCTACCAAAAGGTAGGTTTTTATCAAATAATGGCAATACTAAAATAACGTTCCATTTTACAAAAATGCGAATAGGGTATCAAAAACAATATTTTTAAACACAAATTTTAAGTAATCAGACTCTTGTAAACAAACTTTTAAGTATTCATAATGGTAAGTCTTTCTAACTTAATCCAAAAATCATATTAAGAATTATTCAAAAAGATAGAAACTTTTCATAAATAAAGTTACACAACATCCATAGACAATCACATAGCAGAGATCATGTGAGTATCCATTTTTTGACACCAGCTGACAGCGAAGTGGTCGATACCATTTATTTTAGTGTTCGTAATTCTGATAAATAAACCAGCAAAATGGCCTTCAAATTCTGTGGCCCTAAGTTGTCGCTGTGCGGGCTCGTACTGAGCGTTTGGGGAATCATACAATTGGTGAGTAGAAACTTTGTAACTCGCATTTTATGCCATGGTACTTCAATGCCGTGCTAACACTCGTGAATCTTTCAGACTTTGATGGGCGTCTTCTACTATATCAGGGCTGTAGCTTTGTTGGAAGATCTTCCTCTAGAATCAGAGTCTGCTCACCATTCTATGGAGGGTTTTATCGCTACCGTCGAAGCTGGATACACTCAGGTGAGTCACAATCTATCTCACAAATTGATAAAATGTATGTCTAAGGACAGTGAACTAGTAGAACGTTATTTTCCTTGTTGACTATTCCTTTTTTATGGTTTTCCTTCTCTAATAATTTATGTAAAGTAAATACCATGTAGCACTGTAACTAACTTGTCCCACAGGTGCATACTTGATCTCCAAAGTCAACTGTCAATATTCAACTAAGTATAAACATTTCAAATAAAATCATGTGCATGCTATCTCAAGACAAGTTAAAAAATCAGTCAATAATATTGTTAATTCTTAAATAATTTAAATAATAATTTATCTAAAGAAAATTAAAGTAAAACTCAAAAACTCATAGTTTACATCATCTTTAAAAATAAACTTGGGATATTAAATGCCTCAGTGAACTACTTCATTGAAAATCCACTAAGTGTAAATTATTTACATGGTAGTCAGTTTTAAATTAATGTGTGCAAAAAAGGCTTGACATTGAAACTGATTTGCATAAAGTTTATCAAATTAAGATCTTCAATCTTCTATTTTCTTCCCATCAATATCACAGTGATTAACAGAGATTACATACAAGAAGATTTTTCAAAACTAATATAATAAAGATAAAAGATTTGATACACAAAATACGCACTTTGACATGGAGTTGCGGATACCAGCCTGTATTACCTATTATAATGGATAAACTAAAAATAAACCTTAGTTGATTTTAAAAACTATATTATCAGTGAGTAACATACTGTATTTTATCGACATCTACGTGAACACAGTTTCGGGCAGATCGTATTTTATAAGACACGTTAGAAATATGCAACTAAAATCAACAACCAATTATTTTGATAGTTGATAACTATTTGATAACTTTCTTCAAAGATAAATCCATTATGTCCCTTTATAAACCCTTACAAATTTTCAAGGAGATAGCCAGTTAAATGGGAACTCTTATTTTTCCTTCAATTACGTGGAATATGCTATTAATTTGATATTTGTCTAATTCCAGAATGCCTACAACTGCTGGATCGCTGCACTGCTATACGTCATTACTCTAGTTGTATCTGCACACCAGTTCTGGATGAACAACCGTTCTTCAGTTAGTATGTAAGGTGGTATTATTATCAACGTAATGATGGGTACTGATGCTGGGGTACAAGTTATTATGTTACTGTTGAATAACTCCATTCCATTAATAATTTATTTATATATTAACTCTTGAGTCAGAGTTCTAAAACATACTTTTGATGTTGTTCCTCTAGTTCTAACACCCTTCATTATACCATCTCGAAAGTTTAAACACATGTATTATATAATTATGGTATTGTTTATGCAAATTCTCAACTATTAACCCTGATTTCAAAAATTTTGATCAAGTCGGCCAAACCATGCTAGCTCTTAAGGCTTTCTGTACATATCGCCGGAGCCGCAGGTGGGTGATATTCATTCATACACAAACATGCGACTCCGGCGTCATGAACAAGAAGCCTAACCTGATTTCTGAAATAACAACTTCCAATCAAATCAATCTACACAATGTTTGTCCACAGATATAATTACATAGCAAAATATAATTATAGAAACCACGGGTTAAAGTTATAATTGAAGTAGACATAAGTTAACAGCACGTGAAGGTTGTTATACATTAGCATTTAATATACCAACAAAGAAAAGTTACATTTGAAAGCGATTTATCAATTTTCATAAATTATGCGACTCATATATCATTATTATAGATATAAAGCTGTTTTAAGTATTTAAAAAACCACCCACTGTATGTTTTTCAATGTTCTATACCTATCTTATCTGTTATCCTCTAAAATTGTTAAGATTTAACCTAATGTAATAAAGCCCTACATTGCTTGTAAATGTGAATGGTTTATAATTTAAGTTTCAAGTGATTCACAAATAAAAAAAACAATTTATCAAATTGAGTTACAGAAATTATTTTGCATAAGTATTACTTACATAAATATGAATGAATGCTATAAAATTGTACATAATATATCTATTATTGTAGGTACTACATTGTAAAATGCTTAGTTTTTCTTGAAGTAAAAGGTATTGATGTTAATTATTGTTTTTTTAACGCTGGGCTGCTACACTCGACGAACACGAGTAAAGCACCTCGGTCACAGTCGGCCTAATTCGGCAGGATTCGGTACGGCGGCAAAATTGAATGTATAGTTTGCCGTCCGATAGTGTCGAAGCAGGTCGACCCGAACAAGTGTGTGGCACCGCCTTACATTGTGACAACGCCTTGTCATTTAGAAATCAGGGAGAAGAAACCTATTGGTAGCCGGTTCAGCTTATAACATGCAACAATTCTCCGGAATCGTGGAAAACACAAAGACAATTTGCGGTCCTTGTGCAGAGGCCAAGCCTTGAATAGAAACTGAATTGATTTGCGCATTTTCACGGACATCTTACTAGGACGAGACCAGAACATTTTCCTATCCAGTTGTGGACTGAGTGAGCCTGTTGGCGGTCCGAGGCGGCAAGACAAATTCTCAGTTTATGTAGAAATTTCTTGTAACATTTAGCAAAAAAATCAAGTATAGCGTGCACAAATTATACTCCAGCTACGCCATAGACCTTCGAAGCGAGCTTGAAAATGTGTGTAATCCGTGACCCCGCCTCGGAAAGGTTAGGTTTTCTTTTGAACATTTAATTCAAAGTGTCTGCCTCGTTGGTCTAGTGGATTCCCAGGTTGGGTAAAGTGTTATTGGGTTTGTCTATATGGAATTTCTCTGTAGCAGCCCGTAGTCTGGATTTGTGCGCGGTTGATGGCAATAGGTGCGTCCCCTATTACATGGGACTCAAAGATAACTGGCGAAATGTAGGTATACTAAAGGTTAATAGGTTCACCTCTGCCCAACCCTTCGGGGAAACATGGTGTGATCGGTGATGTTATGTTATTAATTCACGCTCAGTGCGCTATGAGCTTTTTTGAAGGATAAAATCAGAAATTAAATTATCGGGAACGGAACCGGAGTAGTCGCGTCGCGCCTGTGTGCGGGAGCCTTTACCGACATTGATTGCAGAGTAAGCACGCTGAAGTGGCAGCCTTAGGTAAGTATATTGTTCCTTGAGTGCAAGTGGGCAGGCCATGATTGACAAAGGACCGATGGGCGGTGGAGTAGACGAGAAGGTACTGGAGTGGAGACAGCGTATCGTGAGGGACAGCTAGATGGACCGACGACCATTAAAAGATTACTGGAACAGATTGGATGCGGAACGTGGAGGACGGTGTTGTGGCGAGGCCTGGGAGATGTCCAGCAGTGGACTGCGATAGGCTGAGTTGATTGACATTAACAGGAGTTAGGTAGGTACTTTGTCGACTTATGCAGAAACTTTGGGAATGAAGAGAACGTGGGATGCAAGAGCGAGCTTGAAAATTTTTGCACACCACCTTGTGTGTAGATTGGGTTTCCTTTTGACAATTCATACAGAAACAGGTGTTCCTGCGTCGATTTATACGGGAAACTATTACAAATAGATAGGGTTGCCATCGCCAAATTTTGAAAATCGGGTTTAGATGGTGAAAATACCAGGATATTTCAGATTAAAAACAGGACGCATATACAGGGTGGCAGGGACATCGACGTGATAACTGTTACTATGAATTCAGTTCATGATTCTGAACCGCCGCTTTTTTTTTAGTGTGGTAAATTATCAAATAACTTCTCCCGCTCTGGGCGGAGCGGGAGGGGTTAACATATAATTTGACACTCACCTGTAAATTGCAAAAAAATAAAAATTTCGCGGGCTACCTTAGCGCATTCCTCTTAATTACTCTCTCATACAGGGTGGCAGGGACATCGACACGAAAACTTTTACCATGGATTCAGTAGGTACATGATTCTGAACTTGCGGCAGGGCGTAGTCAGACTCTTACTGACTAAAACCCACCCGTGTGTCTTCAGTTGCCATATTGCCGGGGCCATGATCTCCCTTTCGGTTTTCTTCGCAACCCCGGCAGGCATCGGCTCTAGCGGACCCCGTCAATTCTGCTGACATCTCTTTGAGGCGCGCGTGAAAGACAACGCGCCGTCGCACAGTGGAACGAATGTATGGAAGCGGTTGGACGTAGACATGTCCGAAAAATAAGAGTAAAATTATGACAAACTAATGATGCCATCTTATTCGATTACTTAATGCCTTCATAAATTGTGGTGATGAATTTCTTCATAACTCCCATATTTCGGGAGTAATTTGAGAAAATGTGAAATTTTACTATGAAAATGAGTGTATTGAGCTCTCTCCCTCCTGATTCCGGGCTTGTTTCAAGTAGCGGTCTCTAATATCGTAATGCTATTACTAAGAGCTATATTTAATACTAAGACACATAGTGCGCCAAATGTGCACTTTCTGGGATAAAAGGAAATGAAAATTTAAAAAAAAAAACGTTTTTTCCCCATTTGTATTTACTTTAAACCGCAGACAGACTTATTAAGAGGTCTATAAATATATTATATATATACAGAAATATATATTAACAAAAATATTCACAAGAACTGATGAGAGTATGACTTTTAAGTAAGTTGATAATAAATTACCTAGTTTCATTAAAAGTACAATAAATAATTAAGACGTAAGCTCTAATTTACTAAGTTACACATTTTAAAACAATAACATCATTTAATTATCTTCGTCATCATCATCATCATCAATTAATTCAAATTCAGAATCGATGTCCGCTAAATCATTTATGTTAACAAATTCGATATCACTTTTCTCAGAATCCGTAAGCTCATAAAATTCCTTAAAAGAAGATTTTTTTACAAACTTATTTCCTTTTGGACGGATACTTGTAACAAGTGGATCAGAAGACAGTAAAAGATTGTGCATAATATCTTCATTGCATGAGATACTGCTATGCTTTCGAGAATGCCCCTCTCTATATTTTCTAAAATCTTTATTTCTAGCCTCAGATGCCTCTTCGGATAGAAAACCAATGGGCACAATTGACATGTTCTGAACTATGTCTGGCCCATGCATTAAAATTTTATGAAGTGAAGAAGGCATATAATACCATGGGTATAACTCCACGTAAAGCTTAGCAGTATCAAAGCAGAACTCTCGGAATTTAGTTACGTTGATCTTCTCTCCTGATGAAATACACTGCAAGATCACACAGATTTTTCTTAAAAGCATAGCATCTATTCCGGTCAGTTCAGCAGATTTAGTGTAGTTTTCAAAAAATCTCCTTGCCGAGTTGCCATTGTTGGTGGATCCACTGCCTTGTTTCACAACATCGAGAAGTAAGCCCGTTTCTCTTCTTACAGCCTCTTGAACTCTTTTCTTCCTGTCATCAACTTGCCTTTTTGCTATATCACCCCTTACTTGCCATGATTTTATGTCTAATTTGTAGGAAATGTGTAATAAGCATTCCATTGAGCGAATCCAAGCGTGAAGGGTGCTTAAGCTATATTTATACATGTCCTCGTTTGCGTGTTTATCTTTGATTAACTCTAAATTATTCATTTCTTTAGGACAAGCCTTGCATATGTCACACACTGAAGCTGCTGTATTGGATATAATGGAATGAATTTTACCATCAATCATTGTCAACAGCAGTTGGTGTTTGACACTAATTCCATCAGTGATGGTGGATGGAGTTAAGGCTTCAATCTCTGCTTCGATTTCAGCCATCTCTCTCTGCACATTTTCTTTGGTTTCCTTTATAAACTTAAACAATATTGGCCGGCAAAATGAAGTGGAAGATGGTCGCTCGTTTTCCCAAATTGTTACACCTTTTGAGACGAGCCGCAGTGGTACAAGACTAATCATAAAATTACTAGCAAGATCGATTTGCTCATCTTCACTCGTCCTTTGATGATAAATGCTTTGGCTAGATGATCCGTCAAAACCCCATTTGCTGGTCAATACGAGCTGTTGATTGGGATCAACAGGGGTTTCTAACGACCTAATAAGTCTTCTTGAGGTTAAATCCATCAAGGCTTGTAATTTGATTTTTGCAGAGCTCTCTGTAACTGTGAGATCTTCTTTGGCCGGATAGCACTTAATTTTTTCTTTAACCAACATGTAGTAACTCGGGTATTGAAGAGCTCCTTCTTGAGTGTTGAAATCCCGAAGAGTGTTATAGCGCCATTTCGATAAGTTCATCGATACATAAAGAGCCAATGCCTTCAAAGGGGATATTTCCCGTACCTGAATTGATTTACCTTCAATGAAGGCTTTGATTTTTGAGGCCTCTTCTGGATTCTCCGTCAAGTATTTCATAACATAAGCTGTATCGCTTTGTCCTGCCTTTTGAAGCGCCCTTTCGGCCGAAAACATAATTTCAGCGCTGCTACTGCTGCATGAAAGACTATCTTCAGTGGTGCGTCTTCTTTTTTGCCGGTTACTAAGGTCCTCAAAAGATTTACGAGGACTAGGATGTGTACAAGTTGAAGCATCAGATTTAGCAGGAGAAATTATGGGCTCGATGACGTCACTTATATTTTCTGTAGAAGGTTCCATATTTTCATTCTGTAATTCCGGCCATTGAATTGCAGCCTGTAGCCAAATCTCATGTTTCTTCCGAAACTTATCTGTGCTTCTTCCAGACTGTGTCCATTTTGCATAAATGCGGTAGCAAAATCGACGACACCAGTCTTTTAAACTTGTTTCAGCACTTTCACATAACTGAACACAACTGTTATCTTTTAAAACACTGAACAAATAGTTAAAGTCGCGTAAATCTTTATGTGCGCGTGCGCATAAAGCAACGTGAATATCAAGATTTGTATTAAAATTTGGAAAATACATTGCGAGATTAGCTTGGATACAACGAGGTGTAAATCAACACTGATTTTAAAGTTACTAATAGTGACCTATTTATATAAAATCCAGGTATCCCAGGTATCCTTTGTTAAATATTGCAAGGTAATTAGTTATTGTGATAATTAGTAAATGATGCATGCTAAATTAGTGTATTAAGAGCCATTTAGTAATTAAATAATAGCAATGTTCTTATCAGTAATCATTAGTGCATCAGTTTTATATGTAAACCTTAAGTCCCTAATTATATATCCTAATTAGCTTATATCTTCTCTAATTGGCTGATCAGAAATGTTATTGTAATAAGGTAAACCTTTAGAAAAACGGTTTTAATCAACAAAATAAACAAAAAATTAAAAAATTGTGTTATAAAATAAACATCACTCTTTATCCCAGAAAGTGCACATTTGGCGCACTATGTGTCTTAGTATTAAATATAGCTCTTAGTATTAGCATTATGATATTAGAGACCGCTACTTGAAACAAGCCCGGAATCAGGAGGGAGAGAGCTCGATACACTCATTTTCATAGTAAAATTTCACATTTTCTCAAATTACTCCCGAAATATGGGAGTTATGAAGAAATTCATCACCACAAGTTATGAAGGCATTAAGTAATCGAATAAGATGGCATCATTAGTTTGGCATAATTTTACTCTTTTTTTTCGGACATGTCTACGTCCAACCGCTCCCATACATTCGTTCCACTGTGCGTCGACCCGGGCCTGGTCCTTATCGGACGGTGAACTACCCATTGCTCACCGTCCGCAAGCCCACGCCTACGGTGGCCAGAAATCGGCTTGCGATTCCCGATGCCCGATTCCCGACAAAAAGAAAAAAAAAAAAAAAAAAAAATCTGCTGTCCCATAGAAAAGTGCAATACCTACGCGGTCAAAATGTATGGAACAGCAGACTAAAAAAAAAAAAATAACCGACGAAAAAGTTCACCTCAGGGGGTTCAGAATGCCTGCCGGGGTTGCAAAAAATTCGAAAGGGAGATCGTGGCCCCGGCAATATGGCAACTGAAGACACACGGGTGGGTTTTAGTCAGTAAGAGTCTGACACGCCCTGCCGCAAGTTCAGAATCATGTACCTACTGAATCCATGGTAAAAGTTTTCGTGTCGATGTCCCTGCCACCCTCTATGAGAGAGTAATTAAGAGGAATGCGCTAAGGTAGCCCGCGAAATTTTTATTTTTTTGCAATTTACAGGTGAGTGTCAAATTATATGTTAATTAAAATATGATTCGCGACCGTAGCAAATATGGCTTTACAGAATTATAATCATTAAAATCAGCATTACAAATTTAGCATAATCCTTAAATGTCATGATTTCATTAAATAGTCATTCAATAGGATTACATGAATTTAAAGAGTTGTATTGATGATTTTTATGATTATAATTGTATAAATAAACATTTGATATAGCCACGAATCATATTTTATGTCAACATACAACATAATACTGACCTGCAAATTGTAAAAAACGTAAGAGAATTTGAATTTCGCGGGCTATCTTGATGCTCGAAAGCAGCCTTAATAGCAACAAGCAACGATCAATGAAACTCAATTATGAATTTACTTTATTTATACAATTTTTAATGAACGAAAAGAAGAAGCAATAAAAAAAAACAAATATTATATAGCAAGCTAGCTGTGCAGCTAGGTTAGATAGAGAGAGCTCTAGTGCGCGAAAATAGCAGTGAGAAAGAGACAAGAAGCAGAGTGCACGTTACATCTTTATTTTTAAAATACCCCGGCCCCCGTTTGAAGGTGATAGGAAATACTTTTCTATGACCTTCAAACGCGGGGCGCGAGGCCGACCGATAAACGTCAGGTTGAAGGCGCGAAATTTAAAATACAGGACTTTACCAGGATGCTTTAAAAACCCAGGACGTTACTTAAAAACTATCCAGGACACACTCTAGGACATCCCAAAAAGCAGGACATGTCCTGGGAAAATAGGACGGCTGGCAACCCTACAAATAGAGAATGTTGACAAGAGCGAGCGAAGCGAGTTCCAAAATTGACATCCAGCCATCCATTCAGTCCAATCAGCCAATTCAGCCATCTATTGTCATTCAGCATCTTTTGTGTTATTTTATAGTTTCAGTCATTCTTGTGCCTACTGCCTATCTTAGGAGTTACTTTGTCGACTTATTTATGCGAGAGTTTGAGGATAAGAGAATATATGATGTTAGAACAAGCAAAGCGAGTTCGAAAATTTCTACTAAAGTACTACCTACTTATAACTAATATAATTTATTTGAAAATTATAGTAATGATGTAATTATTATTAGATTATACAAAAGTCCTTTTTCGTGCTTTCCACAATTTTTTTTCAAATTTAATCATTTGTAAAAAATCACTTTCTATGTACATTAGCGAGAGTGCTGCACGTTTTTGCTGGCGAAGTGTGGAGCGCAAGTATTTTTTTACTCTCTTAAGTGCTGAAAAAGACCTTTCGCCGCTGCAGTTGGTAACACTCATTGTCAAAAAAATTCTTAATATTATCTCCACATTCGGGAACATGCATGAAATATTAAAACTTTTTATTAACTGCAACAAACCCTTTGGGGTACTGGCAGAAATAGAATGCTGGGCCTCGGTGTCAGATTTTAAAAACTGCGCCAAATGGACGCATTCTTCTGCAAAGGTTTCTTCTAAATCAGTGGCATATAGTTGTTTTAACTCCTTTGCTTTGCTTCTAATAAATTCACTGTCGTCTAGTTCATGCAGTTTCCATAAGAAACCAAACTTTGTTTTTACTGTATTATAAATAATATGCCGGTTTTTTAAGTGCACTTTAAGACAATCAATAGCTGCATAATAATTATCAACGATGAAAGATCGTCTCCCTTCTAATTCAATGTGCCCCGTTTTAACTTCATCAAAATGAAATTTTGGTTTCTTTCTTTTTCTTACATCTTTTTTGTATGTGGTCACTTCGCATCTCTTGATTGCCTCTGATTCAAAATTTTCGAACTCATTTTCGTCACGCAACGCGCACGCACGCAAGATAAGCATGTAATGTCTCATAAAGAGTAACAACGTTAGATAAATCAACAGAACTTACTTGTAGCTGTGCACTAACGATTTGAAACTTTACGAGCACAGAGTTTCAAAAGCACAATATTATTGTAATTTTAAGAGTTTTAATTTTTTCTAATATTCCTTTTGCTTCTATTTTGGTCTCTTTACTTTGATTTTCATCTTCGCTAATAGAGTTTAATGTTTCCAGAACTTCTTTGTATAAACTGTATAAAGCTTTGCTTGCATCTGCTCGTCGATTTTTAACCTATATTGGATAGCAAAATTTGCCATCTGCTTGTAGATCCAGAAAAAAAAAAATGTATAGAACAACTATACAATTTTTTTTTCTAGTTCCAGAGGTTCCAGTGTAAAAAAAGCAGCTGACTCATCGCTACTTTCCGCGGCAGCCGATCCCACGAGTTTGTAGAGAATGGGCTGCACAAGGAACAAAAGTAGCCAATGGATTTACAGCTTTAATTCTTGACTGAAGACCTTTGTTTTGACCAGACATATGCTAGCATTGTCATAACTTTGCCCTCGACAGTCTTTAATATCAATTTCCAAAGTTTTATCAGTCGTCGCAAGAACAGCCTTCTCAATGTCTTCACCTTTATGACCGCAATTGGGTAAGAATGTGACAAAACGTTCGACAGGTTCTCCGTCAGGCAAAATATAACGAATTCTAAATGTCAACTGATCGGTGTATGAAATATCAATCCATGCTAATCGAATAATATTTTGCTTTTTTTATTTCTCCTATAATCGAAACTCGAACTTCGTCAGCGAGAAGTAAAATAAATTCGTCGATTATAGAGGATGACAAGTACGATGGAGAACCTCTGCCTTTTTGTCCAAATCTCACCAAATGTTCAGCCATGAAAGGATCAAATTTAGATATAAGCTCAATACAGCCAAGAAAATTTCCGTTTAGTGCAGATCCAATAATTTCATTTTGACCTATATATTTCGCCAATAAGTTATTTCTTCATTATATTTTTTTACTATTTGGGTATCCAGTCGTTGTAAAAGTTTATCTCTACATAAATATTGTCCCAAACATTTACGATGATCCGGAGAATTGTCATGATCAATTATTAAGTTAGAATTTTTCCAGTCATTAAATCCACTTTTGGCAAATACGGATGTTCCTCCATATAATTTGCAAGGACCACAAAACACGTGACCTGTGGATTATGACTATACTAACCAGCTTCTCTTCACATTTTCGCCATTAACAAGCTTTTTCTCAAACATGTTTTTAGATAGAAATCTTTTTTTATTTTTATACTGCCTTTCTGATCTGGAGAAAACTTATTCTTCGTTTTGTTGCAGTCCATTTTTAACAATATAATCTCGAAATTCATCATTTACTTGCCACAGTGCAGAGTTACTTGACGGAATAGACGACTTTTCTTCTATTAGAATTTCGTCTTCATTGTAGATCGTCGGCATCGTCGCTACTATAGGGCTAGTGTTGGACGGAGAAATGTAACAGTCCGCGGTAGAGGAACCAGGGCGAGAAATCGCTGGCGATAGTGCAGCATTCGTCACCGTTTCGTTCCTTTCTACAGTTCGTAAAAAATGTTTCTAGTTTACGAGTATGTTTTAAAATGTTTTCTATTTTCTTTTCTTTTTCTTTTGCCTTTTTTCTGTATTCTACTCCACTTGGTTTTTTTACTATCGAACTACTCTCATTACTTACCACTCAAACCCTTAAAAAACACGGAAACACTAAGGAAACGACAATATATATCAATCACCAAAAACGAATATAATAAGCGAGCGCGTGGTATGACGGACGGACGACGATTTCAAAAGAGATAAGACAAATGAATGAAGTGCGGCAAAGTATACTAACTATTAACCACACCGGGGAGTCCCCGCACATCGTTGATGTGTTTCATGGCGCGCGGCAAGCTGCGCTGAGTGCCTAGTGCGAGTTTTCTTTAATTCGCCTCACAGAAACGCACGTATACGTGAAGATTATTTTGTATGGGAATTTAAACAGTGAAACCTAGACGATAAAGAATAGAATACGATACAATCGATACTGAGTCATCTACCGGCAAACGCGAGAACTAGGTTGCACTGTTTAAATTCCGAATTTCCCATACAAAATGAAGTTAAAATTTACGCCCGTTATTCCCCAGCTCACCCACTCGCTCGACCACCGACCGATTCGAGTAACAAGTCAGTGTTTGTTTTACGCGCGCTTTTTAAAATTTCAAAATTTATTGTTAAAATCTTGTGTAAGTGTTTTGTCTCGGTCTTGTTGAAATATGTAGGGTAGATGCAATGATGCTAGATTCGTGCATGCGAAGACACGATATCAGCGCGCCCCCCCGATCCTCGAGCGCCTAGGCTGCAGCCTAATTAGCCTAAGGGTTAATCAGGCCCTGAACCGTATGCATTTGAATGCCAGTATTTTAAATGGAGCTGCCTATCTGACCTACACAATCCAGTAACTAGGTAACACGATACTCCTTGGTAGACTGTTTGTCAGACTTTCAGGCTCCTGACGACCCGTAACAACTGTCAAAGATCTACAAATAACAGCCGGGAACAACCGGTTAACGTACTTTCCGAGGCACTGAGGAGTCTTGGTATGTAAAGATGGTCACCCATCAACGGGCCAACCGTGGCAAGCGTAGCTTAACTTGATTGATCGACCCCTACGACTGTTATTACTCAGTCAAAAGTCCCTGGTTACCTGGTTCTTTGGTACGGAACATATTTTAACCTTTTTAGTATTTAATTTAAAAGTATTCTTGAAGATTTGGGGGCCTGGGTCAGACCGCCACTGCCACCCGCCCCTTAGTCTCCAGTGCTCCTATTACATACGATCGTTTCCTAAACGCTCTGCTGGTCACTTTAGCGATATCTTTTTCCGCCTGGAGTTAGGTATTAGACGAATCCAAGGTTTATGTTACCAGAGGAGGACCTTACCGGGAAATTCTTCTATAAAAACCTATTAAACTATATACTAAATACGTTACTGAGTTGACTAATCGGGACGCCAGCGCCGCTTAGTGGCGTTCGACAGAGTCTGAACATAACGCTCGGATTGCAGGACCAGAGCTGAGCAGAGTTCATCGGTGGCGGTCAAACAGTGAAGACGTTTAGAAGCGGTCGCGCATTCCGAATAGTCGTGTCGTGTACCTGTGTGTGAATGACTAATGTGATTAATTTGATAGTAAATTATAATTTGATCTAAACTGTAAAAGGTTTTTGTATTGTGAAATAACCAACACTACCCACAGTAGTAAAAATATCGCTGATAATAACGAAAGGGTCACATACCTGTCTCCGATATATATATATATAATACCTAATAACTTGCGAAAAGTGTGTGTTCTATACACCTCTGCTCACCCAAGCAGAGGTGTATAGGGGCGTTTTTCAAAAAAGCTGACCGTTACGGAACCGGAACGCTATTTTTTTAAAAATAATTTTGTATTTAATTTTTTAATTTTTGGATAGCTTATTAAATGAGCTTTTTGAAAATACCAATTGTTTTGTAATTGAACAAGTAGTTGAGCCAAAAAATGAGTTTGTTAGAGCACTCAGAGCACAGGTAGTTCCAATTAGTAACACGTTTATTATATAATCTTTTTTTAAATAAAGCCAGCTATTCTGTATTTTTTATTTTAATTTCTTATTACTTAAATCAGTTACATTCAGTAAATTACAAAACTAAACTATTTTTAGCATGTTTTCACAAATTATGAATGAAAATACTTCAGATTAGTAACATTTCTTTCATAATGTCCTCAAATTATACTCTGCTATAGAAAAGACACAAGGTATAAAACTCAATCTCTTAGAAATTCGGGTAAAACATATCAAAATAAACAATATTTAGTTGTTATGTAAATCATCTTCTAATAAAATTAACAAAGAAAATAACATTTTCTAAACTAAGTCGCACTTTAACAAATTACTAATTGGAATTCTTAGTTACTAACAGGAACATAAAGTTGAGATCACAATAATGGGCGTTTTTCAAAAAAGCTGACCGTTACGGAACCGGAACGCTATTTTTTTAAAAATAATTTTGTATTTAATTTTTTAATTTTTGGATAGCTTATTAAATGAGCTTTTTGAAAATACCAATTGTTTTGTAATTGAACAAGTAGTTGAGCCAAAAAATGAGTTTGTTAGAGCACTCAGAGCACAGGTAGTTCCAATTAGTAACACGTTTATTATATAATCTTTTTTTAAATAAAGCCAGCTATTCTGTATTTTTTATTTTAATTTCTTATTACTTAAATCAGTTACATTCAGTAAATTACAAAACTAAACTATTTTTAGCATGTTTTCACAAATTATGAATGAAAATACTTCAGATTAGTAACATTTCTTTCATAATGTCCTCAAATTATACTCTGCTATAGAAAAGACACAAGTTATAAAACTCAATCTCTTAGAAATTCGGGTAAAACATATCAAAATAAACAATATTTAGTTGTTATGTAAATCATCTTCTAATAAAATTAACAAAGAAAATAACATTTTCTAAACTAAGTCGCACTTTAACAAATTACTAATTGGAATTCTTAGTTACTAACAGGAACATAAAGTTGAGATCACAATAATAACTTTTTATATTAAATTAACTACTTGAACTACAATTTTAATAATCGGTCTTTATTCAAATCACAATAATTACAGATATATCAGTAGGGTAATTCTCAACAATTCTGGGTATTTCAATATCAATGGCGCAATATTTTCATTTATTTTTGTTAAGATTATGTATATTTTATTTTGTTATTTTGCTTACTTATTATGAAGAAAATTCACAATCAAAACAAAACTAAAAGAAAATATTACACCACCTAAATTAAAAAATAACGGACTTGTTGAAAATGAGCCAGTAACAACATCGCTTACATGCTAATTAACATGATTAAAAATCAAAATATAATTAGCCCTAGTCAGTCTATTAACTTTGTACGTCGTAATTTTCACGCTAAATCTTATCTCACCTTTAAACTAAAACTATTAAAAGTTAAAAAGAATCATCATGTTATCACAAACATTTTGAGAAAACTACTGACAACGACAACCTGCGAGTGACACAACATTTGCGACAAGAATGGCAACACAAAACTGCAAATTATTAGTAGTTACACTTCAGCAATAATCCAAATTTTCCCTACAAACGTGAAATTTCTTTATGAAGAACATGCAAATTACGTCATATTTTTGTAAATAAACCTTTTATCAATAACCAATAATTATGAAAATATTTTAAATAAAGCTTAAAAAATGCTCTCCTGTAAAATCTTCAATTTTGAGTTATGACATGCTTGTCGCAAATGAGCATGTTATTTTGTCATGATGTGATAACTAAATAAAATATATAATTAAAAGTATATCTTATCATTCATCAGATAGACAAGGAGGACATATGTAATCAAAAAAGTCTGTCCCACTGCATTTGAGACATATATCACTTTTACAAACCATGCACTTGATTTTACTCTTTACGTCCTTTTGACATAGCTTACAGATAATGCCATTTTTTTTAAGTTTATTAGAAGATCCATCAGTGTACAAAAGAGACCTGGCACTTACTTTTTTTGGTGGTGGTGGAGAGTCTCCAGGATACTTAACGCGAACGTGTTTTTTCACACATTTGGGAGTTGAGACTACTGGAAGATCACACCCCACATCATCGAAATTGGTATCAAGTTCAAAACTTAAATTGGTAAGATCAATTTGATCGGTTACAAAATCAAATGATAGAGATGGAGAAGGTAAAGCGTATTCTAACTCTGAAGGCACAGCTATAACGATTGGTTGGTCCTTAAGATCAGCTTGACTACTTGTGCTAGGTTCATTGGGGTGGGTTCTTTTAACTAACGACTTAGTAACTCTTTCATTACTTAAAATGACTTTCTTCTTTGATTCGGTTTTTGAGCTTGATTCATTAGGAACAAGTTTATGTAACTTAGGGCTATGGCAGTTACATAAACCAGCCTTGTCGCCGCAAAAACAACTAAGCAAGCGATATTTAATGGTATTTTCGAATGACGAAATGATTTGATGTAATTTCATCGTTCCAGTCACAGCAGTAATATTAGATGGAATAATTTTAGCAATATTTTTTAAATCGGTATCGTTAACATAAAAACATTTTACTGTTTTCATTACATTCAACAAAACATTATGGGCTTCTGTTGCATTAGTGATATCGTAGCCGTAGGAGACTCTCTTATCTAATTGGCGTTTTACACTGCCTCCGACACCATCGGCCACGCTTTTACCATGGCCACTTTCTGAGAACGACCATGTAGAATAGTCAAGTTTTAATTTACACGTAAAAAAATTTAGCAAAAAAAAATTCTTTTTTTGTCGATACTGACTAGTGGGTCCGTCCGAAAAAAAATGAATAACGGAAATTTCAGGGTAACGTTCCCTAGCATATTTAATTACGGGTATTAAATGTGCCCAGATAGCTTCAGGTTCATGGCAATTATTATCCGACACTGTTGCAAATGTTTGACACTTATCATTAAAAAATATTGCTCCTGTATGCAGAGTTACAGAATTTTTGGATGCCCCAAAATGAATTGACTGAACCTCATGTGCATACTTACATTCGTAATTTTCTGAAAAATCACATAATATTGCAATCTCATGACTTTTTAAATTCTGAACACATTTTCGGTACTGTCTGTGCTGCTCTTTCCAATTATAAAAGTGCATTTTAAAAAGTGGTATTTTTTCTAGGAATAAGGATGTTAATTCAGCGACAGTACCAACCTGTTCTTGCTTAGTTGTTTTTTTGGTTACATATTCTTTACCAGCTTTTTGGTATTTGTGGTCAATTCTTACCCATTGGTACCACTTAATACTATCATTGGCTTGATTATCGTTAAATATCAAGCGAGGAGTTTTGCAAACCTCACAGAGACCGTGCATACAATTAAATGAAGTAATATCACAAGAAAAAGACTTGACAACTTCGTCAATATTTTTGTAAGAAGTGATCGATCGTAATTTCAAAGCAGAAAACATATATTCAAAATTGCTGTGCTTTATACACATGCACGTATCTCTTGCAGCACGGGTGGGCGCTATAACATAATAAGGCTTAAAACGATAAAATGTTGAAAAACTCACTTCACCGCCTTCTTCCCTATACATACGATAAGTGTTCAGAAGGGTGTCCAGCAAATACCTAATTTGCATCTTCTGTTTGTTTCTGGTTTTGCACTCTTTTCGGCCAGCTGCACATCTAGATACGTCATCTCGGAGATAGAATGCCGCAATGCTTTCTCGAACCTTAAAAATAAGAAGCAATGAATACATTCTTTAAAATCTAGTTATTTGAGCAGAAAAAAATGTTATTTAAATTGCTTAGCAATTAAACTCAAATACAGGCAAAATATAATGAAAAAAAAAAACCTTTAATATCCTATCGCTATTGCTCCTCCGGTTGAAAAATCTTATTTTAGTTTTTAGACCCAAAATTTTCGGCAGTTTCAGCTGGTTCGATCCAGATTTTTGAGACACTTTGAAAGCTATTTTTTTCAATAATCTTTTGTCCTTATATGTCTTGCAATCTGCATAAGTCTCCTTTACTGCATCTTTCAAATTCTCAAATTCTTTTTCAGTTTTACTTTTAGCCGTTTCCAAATCTTTTGCTTTTTGTTTAGAGCGATTTAACTGTTTTCTAAGACGACCAATGATTGTATTCAACTTTTGAATTTTTTTTTGTGCCATATAATAATTAGAATATACCCTTTGTAACTTTTTATTTAGTATACTACTTTGCTTCTTAATTTTATTTGTTGGTATAGTTTCTTGATTTATTGATGCTTTTTTTCTTTCTTTCTGATTTCTTTTCTGTTTTCTCCACTGTTCCCTTTGTTTCTTTTTCTCATCATCATCTAAATCAGCAATTTTTTTCCTTTGCTTTCCAACAATTTCTCTTTGTTTCTGTTTATATCTTTCATATTTTTCAGGATCCTCCTTTAACTTTTCTCTAAATCTTCTAGCTCGTTCAGCTCCAGTAAGTGGCATTTTTGTTTTTGTAAATATAGGTTAGTAGCTTTATTACTTGTTACAATATTCACATTCGTCATCCGGAAAATGATCATAAATAGTAAATATTGAACAGTTTTGGCACCAGAAAAATGTGTGATTCAAAAGACGAATTATTTGTCTGCCACTAAAAATAACAAAATGAGTCGGTATTCCGGCGTTCGTGTCAGTATAAGTGTTGCAGTTATGACATTTTCTTGCTAGTATAAAGTGTGTTCTTTTCCATGGCCACTTAGTTCTTTTGAGCAGACTTAAATCTTTGCGAGTCAAAAACTTGTCAATGTCCAGAAATACTACCATTTTTTCCAGTAAGTGTGTACATACTACTTATTTGCGTTTGTAATGTCGAAGACCTGCAATGTAACCCAAAATTTATTTTCGAATGCACCGTGCACCAAACTATTATACTAGAAAAGTCACTATAATAACAAACGTTTTTAACAATTTACGATGTTATTAAGAAAAGTCACTACAATAAGTAAAATTGGTTTCAATACTATTGATTTATTCTAAAAAAAAACACATGTTTAAAGAACGACAAAAAAAAAACAAAGACTTCGATCGATTACTTACTTAAACTAAAATAACTACTTGTTTTAACCATAAAAATATTCCCCTGGCTGGTTACAACAGTCCCCTGTAAAACCAAGAGGAAAATATGTTGGCTTTTTCAAGTGTGAAAATGTGTGGGCTGTTCCATACAATAATGTACTACATTACGATCAAATTGTATGGAACAGCTGTTTTTTTTTCACATTTCGTACTATGTCCCTTAATAAAAGTTGTTCATATTCATGAGTACATTGACCCCCTGAAAGATTTACAACGAGTTAAAATTCAATGTGTATATTTAATTAACTCTTGCCCTTTATTTAAAATTAACAAACATTCTCGACATTTTAAAAAAAAAGCTTGGGATAGTCTTGCATGGACAAATTTCCAAATACCAGAGAAACACTCAAGCATATACCTACTTTTTGCACAAGAAGTATAAAACGTAAATCAAGAAAATACTTAATTTTTATTTTTAGTTTATTAAGTACGCGGCCTTATAATTCCAGTTAGTAACAAAATCCATTCCGGCTATATATAACGTTACTCACCTGACGTTACGAAAGTACATTTTATGACTTCACATCACAATATTTTACATTAAATACACTAAAACTTATGATTCTAATATACTTCAGCTATTTTTAGATAATTGGTGCAAATCTTTAAACAATGTTCTTATTAAAACAATAACATTTACCTTTCAAAATCCCTGTACTCATCGGAACACGTTGTTACCGCCACACTGCTCTGCACACTAAGTAACGGTAAAATAAACAAACATAGAGGCCCGAAAAAAAAACGGCCAAACGATTCGAAACTCTCAAACTACGGTTGCCACATCAAAAAATATCGGAATATTGGTTTTCTTTTATAGTCGACGAAAATCGTTGTTACTTACTGGGAATTCCGGTGTAACCAAAATTCTAGGACAAAATAAAATTTGATTTATTTTATTATTTTGATATAACAACCAGTTAAAAGACATAAAAAAACATAATTTCATATTGTTTTACCACGAGCCTAGTGATTTTAATATGAGTATGATGAGAATATTTGGGGAATATACACTTCAAAGTTAGAAATATATGCATAGGACATCGTGAAATTGGGGTAGCATTAGTACATATTATTTTTTTTTTAAATTGAGTGTATATTTTAAATTATTTTTCTGTTTTAATTTACTTTTCTTGAAATGTGCTATCGATTGCCATTTTAAACATGATATATTGACTAATAATTATTTAATAAGTTAATTGATAAGTCAGTGGACTTTATGTTATGGCAATGGTCAAAAAATTTGAAAAACGCCCATAGAACACACACTTTTCGAATTATTAGGGAATACAGACGTGGAGTTATGTTTATGTATTACCTGCAGTGTTTTCCACGTCCTATTTAAAAGCGATCGTGTATAAATATACGCGATCGGATGGACGGTCCCGTGCATAACTCATTTTTTATTCGGAAAACGAGACAGCGCTCTCTGTCGGCGTGACCACGCACTCAGGTTCACTGAACAAAAAGTACAAATATTTTGTTTGGTGAACCACTTTTAAATAGCACGCGTTCTTCAATTACCTGTATTTTCAGGGTCAGTTTATAACCTCTCATGAGTTCATGACATCTAGCGCCTTTTGGGGGCGACTTCGAAGATTTTCGGCTTTTTCCGTCCCGATTCCCTCGGCCTGCATATGGCATGGCCAAACTACATCAAACGGAACTTTTGGAGCTGATTTGCAGCATCGTTTTGGATGTTCATTATGGCGGGAAGCTTGTGGAGCAGGGGTGTCTCACTAGTTAGGACCTACCTAAACCCACCTATAGTAGTTTCAACGGATACTGCAGGTTTTGAGATTTTTGATGAAACTCATTTGCGGTTTTAATCTAACCACAGCCAACCTCCTGAACAAACTTGTCACTTAAGAATTCTCGACCATAGATAATACGCTTAAATACGGTTCTCGACTATTCTTCTGCGCAGTTATTCTGAAACTTGTGACATTTGCAATTTAATGTTATTGTAGTAAACAAATAAGTCAGGAAATACGTTGTTTTCGCAATGAGCAGATTAATGCACGTTGGGATTTGTTGTATGATTATCAGCATATGGGGTACTTTACAGTTGGTAAGATTTCGTTTTTTCTTACTCCCTCACAGAGAAAAGGCCTGTGTCACAGCAGTAGGAACATATTATGCTGATTATGCTTTTACCTACTAATGAACAGCGGTCCACTGCCGTGGTGCGACTCCGTACAAAACTGCAAAGTGGTGCGGGGCACCAGTGCCCGCGGTATTTGGGCGCCCCCATAGTGTCCGAGCCGGGAGGTCTGCCTAGTCGCACCGGCCTAGGCCTCAGTCAACCTAGTCGTACCGGCCTAGGCCTCAGTCAGCGAGAGGGTTTTAGAACCATCTAATCCAAAAAGGGATGACCCCCTCAATTCATACTATGAAAGGTCAAAAGAAACTGATTTTGTTGATCCTCTGCAAAAGTGTAAAAATGAGGTGTAGGGCTGTAAATCCTCAATCAAATATGAAAATTGGTCCATATAACACTTTTGGTCCGTCTCCTTTTCGAGCTCAGTTCGCTTGCTCCTGCAGTCTATTCTGAATCTAAATCTATACATATAATAAAACAGTAGAATCTGGTGTCTATTTGGATGAAATTTGGCACAGAAATAATTTACAACTGGCAAAAAGTACTAGGCTTGCATGAATTCACGTTTAGTATATTTTGAGTACATAAAAAAAAATGCTATCTATCTCCAGGCCAAGGCAGTGAATAAATAAAAATCTAGTGCCGCATGTATGAAGGATCATCACTAGAGAATGGCTCGACCGACCAGGCATTTTTTTTTTGTTGTATTCGTCATTGTCTAGACAAGTTTTGCATGAAAGAAAATTTTGGAAAATTCACCGGAAAAGTGGAAACACATACAAAGTTCTGACTCTTATATCTCATTTCGGACTGAGTTTAGAGATATGCATGTTAAATAAGTTTCGTTTAACAAGATTTGGTTGATGGCCGCGAGAAAAAAAAAAGAGGGCACCTTCCATCCTAAAACCTCGCCATAAACCATCAGCATTGTCCTTTAACCTATCCGAGGCATTGTACATTTAATTTCGGCTAGGGTAAAATGAAATTGTTTATTCTGTAAATAGGATATCGGAATCACTTTTACATGTCATATAAAAAAAAAATCTTAATGGATGATGGTTGTGTATGAATGAAAGGCGACTAAAAAAAGGTATTTACAAGGCTGATGTGAAGGGAAAGGCCGGTCGGGGAGGAGAAGGACATAAAATGACCTTATTGGTGATGTTCTTCAGAAAAGCCAGGTGCGTAGTTCTCGCAACCGGCGTGCGTGTATGAACGTAAACCTTTTTTTTTTTTTTTTTTTTTTTTTTTTTTTGAGGGTGGGAAATCATCAAATAACTTCTCCCGCTCTGGGCGGAGCGGGAGGGCGTGTCAGACTCTTACTGACTAAAACCCACCCGTGTTCCTTCGGTTGCCCTGTCGCCGGGGGCCACGATCTCCCTTTCGGTTTTCTTCGCAACCCCGGCAGGCATCGGTCCTAGTGGACCCCTTCAATTATGCTGACATCTCTTTGAGGCGCACGTGGAACACAACGCGCCGTCGACCCGGGCCTGGTCCTTATCGGACGGTGAGCCACCCATTGCTCACCGCCCGCAAGCCCGCGCCTACGGTGGCCGGAAATCGCCCCGCGATTCCCGACGCCCTGGGCGTCTCCTCCTGCGGCGGTTAGGGGCGTGAGGGCGCGAAATTTGCCTCTCCCTCACGCGTTCCGCCTCCTCCTTCGCGAGCATTACCGCTTCGCAGAAGGAGGTGACGGCCTCCCATTTCCTCTCGCTCCGTACCATAGCCTGAACCAGGGCCGGACGCGAGAGATCACCGCCGCCGATCGCCTCCACGAGGACACGGCGATGCTCCGCCCAAGCTGGGCAGACCTCCACCGTATGCTCCACCGTGTCCTCCGGGCGATCCACACAATGAACGTAAACCTGGCAAAAGGAGTATGTAAGGATCGTAGCAGGTGGCGTTCTGTAGTTTCTGCCTACCCCCATGGGAAGAAGGCGTGAGTTTATGTATGTATGTATAAAGAAAAAATAAAAAAAAATAAGCTAGATGAGTTCAGCGTTTCCTATCTGACTACTCTGAGAAGAAAGGCCGAAACAAACTCAGAGGTCGCAGACTCTTTTAAAGTCCAGACATAATCTGGTCAGGCCATATGAGGACCATGTAGATTAGTGTCTGAAATGGTCTTTTGAGGAAAAAATCACACAGATTTGAGTGGACCTGTCCAGTCAGTGCAAGCATTTGTCAGTAATCGTGGAGCTCAACTCAGAACTTATGGAGCAAGGTGCGAAAGGAACTTTAAACTTAAGGAGCAAGCGTAAGGCTGACCCCACATTAGGCGTGCGCGATCCTCAGGCGTGTGAGTAGCGCGGGTGCCGGGCGCGCGCCGCGAGTGCGCTGCGTGAGCGTCGCGTTTTGCTGCCCTACGGCGTGTGTGGAGAGTGCCCGCCTCGCTCACACGCCCGAGAAACGCGCACGCCTAATGTGGGGGAGGCCTAAGGTTGCAATCCCGCCTGTAGTGCAATGACAAACTTTGGTCACTGGCATCAAAATATACGAATTGTTGACAAAAATAGTATTAATCTGATAAATACACGAAGAATAATAAATAAATAATGTTTATTTATCAGATTTTCCTTAAGGTACTCAGTTTATAATATATTCACAACATTTTTAGGCATAAAAAGCCATGAAGGCTCTTCGCTAAGATCAAAAAAGCGTACACCTCTGAAGTTATCTGCGGCGCACTTCCCCGAACTCGTAGAGTGTAAAGTAAATACATTGCATTTTTAACCTAAAACCGATGCAATAATAGCCACTTTACGAGCAAGTGTGTTGAAAAACATAATTTTTTTCCTTGCATGTAACTTTGTTTGCTGTATAAAGCCTTGACATTTCAGTTCATCATGGGCATATGTTACACATGCGAAGTAGTAACTCTTTTAGAAGATGTTGAAGAAGAGGAATATGAAGATTATCATGATTTTATTTCAAAGACTCAAAATAATTATGCCGCAGTAAGTAATAAAACACTTGGTTGATATCATTAGGTACCTACCTACGTTCAACAAAATATACCTGCGTCGACACATTGATAGGTAGTAGGGAGGGTAGATGCTCCCAGCACGCTTAGCACGACTACCGTAAAAACGAGTTGTGTCGACAGAAGAATAGACAAAAATGACGTTCCGTGTAGACAGGACGGCAGTAAAGTAGAAAGACACAACTGTACTTTTTACGCAATTCACTCTTTTCATATTTCGACTCAGAATTGTTTGTTTTGTCATAGGATTTTTTTTTCTTTGTTTGATTCTCATTTTTTATTGATATTAAGAGTGTCGAAGTATCGTATTTTGGAAGAAAACAATATTACAGTAATATTGGATTTAACCATTTCCTTGGTAATGGGATTCTCTTGTACATCGAACTAAACTATCTAAAATGTCACTAAAACCGCTTTATTTTTGGCTATGAAAATCTTAAAACTATTCTGCAACAAAAAATCCCTAAATTTAATATAATTTTGACACATAAATCGTATTTGACAATCGCGAGTCCACTTGGTACTTGTTTGTCCTACCCCGTGATTTTTTTTAGAGCCGGAGGCGCGAAGGCTCGACGTATTTTATATGGAATTTTTCACTTTTGGTATGGAAAATAAGAAAAAAAATTACCTACATGTTCAGTCTTAGGGGTTTGAGCGTTTTATAAAGGGGGTCGAAATTTTCATTATTTTTGCGATTAGACACACCATTTTCGAGATATAAGCAAAAGAAAAAAAAGATACAGTACTATTTTTGAACATGAATTCGAGGTGTTGGTGTGAATTTTAATTATGATAATTATTACTTATCACAGTTTTGCGTTCAAAACGCTCTCCTTTACAGGAGAGCGTTTCATGATTTTGTAGATAACCGTATATACTTTGTGGCTGTCGAGTAAAAAGTTTTCTACCGTCTTTAGCATGGCGATTACTAAATCAAATTGTCTTCACTACCTTAGTGATTTTGACAGTTTGGATAGAAAACTTTCTTCTGAAATAGTCTACATGTAAAAGGACCTAGATAAAAGATTACGTTAGAAGCGGAAGACAAAATGATAGATTGTAGAATGATTTCTACGATGCGATGTCAAAAATGGAGAGACGAAATGTCAATTTGTATAGAAAGAGCTATATCTATTCTTCGTAGAAATAGAAAGCGTCATGCTACGCGTGCTGGTGGGACAGAGGTTCTCTATCGCTTGAATCTTTTAAATAATCGCTGCATCGGGTTCGCCGGCAGGTGACAGTATGCGCAGGAGACAGTCCTGCGCGTGTTTTTTCGAGATATTACACAAAATCATAAAAAAAGAGGAGCGTAGCATTAGTTAGCACCGCGGACGTCTCTCACTAAAATTCAACACAGGTTTTGAGTTTATATTGTCATGTGAATAATTGCGAACAAGTTGTGATAAATTCACAATGGATTGGAATAGAGATACTTTTTAAGTACGTATTCCTCGTCGGAACTCATTACGACATTTACATAAAATGTGTAGATGTAATCAAAAAATATTTTAATATGCAGGATACCTACAACTTGTGTATGAAAACAAATGTTTATGTTTAAGGTTTTTTGTGTAATGTTTCGAAAAAACATGCGCAGGAGACGCGGCTTTACAACCTTATGATCATAAAAGCTTATTTATACAATTTCTTTGTTATATGTTTTTATATATTTGTAAAAACAAAAATAAATATTCTGCATAAAAATATTCAAGTATCAAATACGTTTATTCATAGTTGATCAGAGGGTACAGGACGTACCTATTTTTTTAAAATTTGTCGCTCTTTTTCACTCTCAGCTTTCAATAGACAGACTCTAGCTAAATAATGTGACCAACAGTTGAAAACAAAAAATCTGTCCCATACCGAATCGTAATAACACACTGGACTAGTTTTTAAACTAGCGTTTTATTAATACAATAATTTATACATTATCGCACGGCATTTTTAATGCTTTAAAAGTAAACAACAACTTTAAAACCATAATGCAATTTTATTTTTAATGCAATTTTTACGTCCTCTTGGTTGATATGAGACAAATAAATTATTTATGCAGCTTTATTTTGTTGATTCCAAAATATTTGTATTTTTTAAGTTTAAGCCTCTCGAATATTTTGGTTATTTGTACATTATTCTAAGCATGATTATCAATATATTATAATATAATAACATTAACTTACTATTTGTTAGCGCATGGTATTCACGATCAAATATGGGCTCACCTCAAAATATTTAAAAGTACATTTTTTATGACCTTACCCACTTACCTATCAAATTTTATGTTAACAGATACTTATTTATGTAGTCGGTAGGTACATAGTTACTACTTACCTAGTCTAAATCTTTTTTTTTTTTAAGACGGGGCGTAACTGCTTCATTGCCGCAGCCATTTATGCGGTCTTGATCCTAGTTTCTTATGGTTGTATTACAACAGCAAAAAAGAAAATAGAGGAAAAAGAAATAAAAGCGAAAGACGATGAGCTCTTCTGTATACCAAAGCCGCTTCCGAGGAAAGATCCAAAAACAGTATTATAAACTACTTATATGTAAAGATCGTTTAAAATTGCACGCCCTCCACACGATTTTCTATAAGTTTAAAGTCAAGCAGTACAGTGCGTGCCACTAAAGATGAGACTTGACACAACACGTGGTTTGACTTGCACAGTAGACGATTTATGGGTCTCTTTAGCGGTATGAAGTCTGCGCCGGGGCGTCATCGAGGCGGCGGAAGGAGCGGCGGGAGGCGCGGTCAAGTCTCATCTTTTGTGGCGCGTATTGTCCTCCAGTATTTGACACGGCGACATATCAAACTGCACGCACATTCACTTACGAGACGCCCACCTTCGCGCGTACGGTCTATACACTGTGACATTTTAGTCGTCTTACGAAAGCAGCACACTTCATGTATCCAATGAAAAACTACTAAACATTCATTTAAAAAAATTCATATAATGTAAAAAAAAAAATTATTGCTCTTAGAGATATTTTATGTCGGGTACATTGAGTGGCCCTTTGTAAGACGATTAAAATGTCACGGTGTATAAAGTGGACCCTTGACGAAAGTGGACACCGAGAAGTAATGTCCACTTTATATTGATCGAACGCAGCAAATTCTCACTCAAGCACAAATTGTGCATCTACACCGCGGTAATTCGCCCCACCATGACTTAAGTATGCCTTCAAAGTCTTCGCACACGCTAAGCCAATATCCTATCCTTGGATGCAGACACTCCAGAACCCATTCTCCATACTTTTTGTTAGGTTACTCTCAGAAATTGTGCAGATGTCGTGAACAGAATACCGTCGTGTTTGATAATAACTTTTTTGCAACATCCGATTTTAATGAAAAAAAGCCTTTATTCTGCTCCAAATTAATCTCTGTCTACCTGTGAAAACTAGATGAAAATCCGTTCAGTAGTTCAGGAGATGTGTGCAAACAAACAGACAGACAGACGCCAGATTCTACTGTTTTATTGTATGTATTTAGATTTATGTCTTACATAGATTATTTTCTATTTTGTGAATGTGATAACTTTGTAGACCTAATATACTGTGCATTTGTAGAGCATTTTCTATTTGTTAAGTACAGAGTATTGTACAGAAAGCAAAACCTAGAGATACATAACAATATACAATGCGAATATATATACATTAAGTTATATACTTAATGATGTAGCTTGATATGTCGCCGTGTATATTATATACAAAACGAATTCGAAGTGTAAGCTACGAAACAAGCAATTGAAAGCGTAATATAATATGTATTAGAAGATAAGTGCCTTACCTACATACACAAGATGCGAGGGACGTAGGCCAGGTGACTGACGGTGCGGCGCGGGCTAGCTGACTGACGGTGCGGCACGGGCGCTGCGCCGCTCCTTTCATATTTCATACAAAATGCATATACGATACGTGAGATATACACAGTCAGCGAGGCGCGGGCGCAGTCCGTATTTGTCACTCCTGTACATTTTGTATGAAACCCCACATCGTCACCTCGCCCGTGCCCTTCGCCTCTTGTGTATCCCGTGCCTAAGAATTCGGTAAATGTATAATAAAATATTATAAGCTATATTTTTTTTTGTATCATTTTCACTTTGTCTTTAATTGTAATTCAAATTGTGCAGACGTTCTGAACTGCAGTACTAAGCTGCAAAAACAAACCCTCTCGAGTCGTGAACTCCGGCGAGTCGAATTTGTTTGCTAAGCACTATTGCTTGTAAATAAGAGTATAATTGTTGGTATGGCTTTTATGTCAACTTTTGTAGCTGTAAGCGCCTTTATGACTATCAAGTGAAATGCTAGAGCATTGTTGCATTCGCCTGGCCATGACAGTCGAAGGGCCAATGCTGCAATGGCTCGTTGGAATCGACATATTCGTTAGGGGAAATTTGATTCAATGTTGCGTGGGATGGGGCCTTAGAAGGACTAGCGACCTGAGAAAGGAGGCGTAGACAGCTTGGATGCAGACGGTGGTGTACTGGCTGTTGTTGACCTGGGAGACATCCAATCTACATAAGATGCAGCAGTGGGCCGAGTTTATAATATACTAAGGCCACCATTACACTTGATTTACGATAAATTTGCAAATATAAACTCTTGTATGTAGCTTATCGTAATTTCTTCTTACATCTCTCGCAGTCATGTCACTGAAGCAACTTACAAGTGTATTGGCGGCCTTATATTAAAAGTTACATATTGTTACAATAGGTACCTACTATATCAGTGGTCGGCAAACTCATTAGTCAATAGAGTCATACATATCAATACTATAACGACTAAAGATTTCTTGTGAGAGCCAGTACTTTCTGTGTGTCCAAACTGTCTCAATATACTTTACTTAATCCGTAACGACCCATCCTCTTTCACTCTACAACGCTTCCTAAAATTTTTTTGCTAAAAAGTAGGATGCCTTCATTATCATCATATCGCCTTCATCATATTTATCAGCCATCTTACTTATTAACAAGTTAACCTTGGAAAACTTTGAAAGGTACAGTTAATGATTAATTTTCGATGTCCTGTTATTTTTTCGTGAAAATAATTCGGAAATAAATGATTGAAATATAGGTAGTTTGAATTTTGAATAAAACTTGATATCTAACTCAATGACCGAAATCCCGACCCCCGCGGCTCTGCACTTTCCATGAGTGCGAGTCTACGATCGCACTCATAAATCTTGCGGCTTGCGAGCCGCGGTTTGCCGACCACTGACCTATATCATCGTCGTGATGGCCCAGTGGTTAAGGCGTCGCCTCTCATGCACGATGTTGTGGGTTCAAATCCGGGCAAGTAACAATGTGACTTGTCAATTCAGATGGATTTTCTGTACTGAGTGTATTCTTGGACATTTATTAACTTCGGTGAAGAAAAGCATTGTGGGGAAAAACTGGAATTTTAGTTAATTAAAGTCTTGATCATCCTTTTTGAACAAGCGTGATCAATGCTCGTGCCTTCTCTGTATGAGAAGAGAACTTTTGCCCTGAAGTGGGACAACAATAGGCTGGTATTATTATTTTATGTATACCATTGCCATGACTGTTGAATTCTGGTGGCAGCTTATCCAGCTTACTGCTGGATCGGTAACTTGCGTAAAACAACCACTGATGCACACTTTATTTAGTTGGTTCGAGACGGTTTTAGGGATCTCGTGCACTACGCGGCCACGACCACGACTTGTCTCACGACCGGCCGCAATCTTGGCAGCAGAATCTCCGATCGTCTACTTTTACAATGTTTGTAAATATGTGAGCACCATGTATCTATCACATAATTAAATTATCTGTCGTTGCTTCATTTTTATTTCTTTTTACCTATTGTGGTATGGTAATTTTATTCTAGGTGCATCGTCTTCACATATAATTATTTAACTAATGTACGTACTAATACAAACTATTGTAAAACATTTTAAAAGAGTACCGGTGGAGTTTCTTGCCCATTCTTCTCCATACGAAAGCTACCTTTTGGAAGGGGCGACTAGAATCAATTATATTAGTCTGTAAATTTTGACGTTCAAAAGTGCCATACATGGGCCTATTTGAAATAAATGATTTGACTTTGACTTTGACCAAGATGGAAGTTTGGTCGTGCACGGTCGGCCGATCAGTTTTGTTCTCAAGATGTCATGGCCGCTTAGTGCCCGAAGTCCCTTACATGAGGCGATCGTCATGAGTAAGAATATGTCAAGCGATTGACTCTAAGATATTAAGCAGCGTGAATACGGCAGTCAGCTTATAATGTTCTCACTGGTGGGACACAGGTCTCACGTGGGCCCAGTACGGGTTGGTAAGTTCACATGTTTTCAGGTTCTAGGACATGCCGGTTTCCTCACGATGTTTTCCTTCACCGTTTTGAGAGCAGTGGTGATGAAATTATTTACACAAAGTAAAGCGCCTGTCTGGGTTCGAATCAACGACCTTAAGCCAGGGCCGTTACCCCTGGGTCACCACTACTTCACCTGGGCCACAAACGGCTTCCAATAAATGAAAAAAAAAAATGTAAAGCATAATTTGTTTATTAAAATTATTCCGTTTCTTCTTTTTAGTTGCTTTATTTAACTTCCTCTAATTTTCTGTCGAAAGTTACAGTGCCAATGTTCACGCTTTTTATTTCTTCTTTGCTGACTTGCGCGTTTTCCTGAAAAATTATGTCTTTTTAACGTAATGAACTCTTGTTAAAAGAATTTGGACAGAAATCCGTTCTGGTGAAGACCACGAGGAAAAAGCAACAAAGAACAAAAAGCGTTATTTAAGAGGCCATGCACGAAATAGACTAAATTTTTTTCACTGTTTGCGACAAAGGGAAAACGAATTTTAGTAAAATTAATTCATATAGAAAGGGAAAAGGAATTTTACTAAAAATTTTTGATAAGAAAAGTCAAGTTCTTACTGTTGCAGGTCGCTCGAGGGCGAAATTAACTATTTTTGCGAAATTGACCGTAAAAGTAATAAAACTTTTAAAACAGGTGCTGTGACTGTCACAAGTAGACTTGCGCTACGAAAACCTGTTCTTTTTAGCTTTATCACAATAAGATTAGAAATTGACGACAGGGTTTTTTTTCTTGCACGGACCCTTAATACGTTCTAACATAAATCAGTTACATTATCACAGGGTAAATTTGCTGCTTTTTAGGGGTCCAATTCTGTATCCTGTTGAAAAAGTAATGGTTATGGCTGGTCATGGTCATGCGATCTGATCACGATGAGGTCAGAATAGCGGTTCCCCCCTTCGTTCATCCAGAAATGGGATCCACTGAATCGATGTTAATTTTGTAATTAATAATTTCCTCATTTTGAACGCACTAATCTAGGAAAAAGACGAAGACGTAAAGAAGAAAGAAAAAGTCGTTTCTCGTAATTCGGATGCGCAAAAAGCAAAATTAGAGAGCTAGGAAAAGGGTTCAGGAACTTTACAATTTAGACTTTAAGAAGTGTAAAGCAAAGGGGCGTATATTAAAATATACGATCCTTTGCTTTTAGTTTCATGGCGGCTTTTTATTTTGGACACATAGCGAGCAGACTCTGACGATGGAGGAGGAAGGACTGGAACTCTTCAATGGCTACAACCAGTAGAGATTTCTGTCTTACTTTGTACCGGATGGACTCTTAAAATAAAAAAAAAACAATAAAATTAAACTGCACCCTGGTATTTGAAACTAATTAATTTAATTTAATTGAAAGCAGAATGTGGCAAAAAGTAATAATATTTAACCGCAGTACCTTCTAACCCTAACAGGCGGAAGAAACGTCCATGGACCTCCATCTTTCCATGAGTAGATCAAATGACCAAAGAGAAAAAAAAAACAATAGATCCACTTGTGAATCAAGGAGGTCATAAGTATTTATGGGTCCATGCTGGAATCTACTTGGAATTTACGTCGAATTCTTCCAGTGTTGTGTATACAAAAGGCGATAGATGGTTGTGGTCACCTGTGTTGTATCCACCTCTTCGTCTTTGGGTGGTTGGTTTGGATTGATCCACGTGTCTGCCAGGATCTGGGGTATTTTGACGCGCACCTTCAGTGGTGCTAGTATTTTCGTGATCAGCTTGCGACAGTCGGTTGATACTTTCGGCTCACGAGGAAACGACACTTTGTTTTGCACTTGCTGTAGAGAAAATGTGAAGTTTAAACCTTTTCTGTGCACTGATTGGTAAGCAAGTAAAAAATAAATATTACGAGTTAAGGGGCAGATTGGCATTAGTTAGATAAGCTCTAGCATTCAAGATATATCACCAAAGTGACAGCGGGCCGAGCCAGAACTGGGAACCAAGAACAAGCCCAGCAGTTGGATCATGTAAGGCTTGTGGCAACAGTAAAGGATTACAGGTCAAGAAGACAATCATGGTCATGCAAAACCGTGATGATCCAACCGTCTTGTTGTTTTGTTGCTTTAGTAATTCCACCACTGTGAGAGAGTATATAAATAATCCTGGAACTAACATCAAGAAGTAGTATATAAAAATGAATTCGAGCCTTCATTCAAATCTATACATATTTTATAGTAACGAAGACAAAACTGAAATTAAATATTTTTGAAAAAAAAGTGATAACTACGAGGTGTGGGAAGGAGTCTGATGCCAAAAATATATTTTTTAGAATACTAGTCCGTTTGTCTGTTTGTCTGGATGTATGTTCCGGATAAGCGCAAAAACGGATGAAACTTGACACACAGATAGTTGATAGTCTGGATTAACACATAGGGTAGTTTTAATCCCGTTAGTACGTTCCCGTGGGATATTTTCCGACATCTATGCGGGCGAAGAGCAAAAGCAAGTAAAAGTAATAAATTGGAACACCTACAACCTGCATGAGCATTCTACGATAAGATATAGGGCACAGCACCTTTAGCAACTGAGTGTAGTTCGTGTCGTCGAAAGGCAGCCGTCCATACACAATTGCGTAGAGCACCACTCCCATACTCCATATGTCAGAGTCTTGTGGTCTATAAGGAACCCCCTTCAGGATTTCAGGTGAAGCATATGCGTAACTTCCGCAGAAAGTTTCACTGAGCGCAAAAACACCATTCTTCGGCTTCATGTGACCTCGTGCAAATCCAAAATCAGACAGTTTTATATTCAAGCCATGGTCCATAAGCAAGTTCTCGCATTTTATGTCCCTGAAATTTTACGTGAGTCAGTTTTAGAACTTCTAGCTATGTGAGTTCACTTAAACAGTTAAACCGTAACGGCTGGCCGTAGGATAATTTTGCTGGCTAAGTATTTTAAAAACGCTGTTACAGTATCGTCAAGAGCTATTTAATTATTATGGAAGGAGTTAGGGTAGGTAGATACCATCGACACGTCTGAAGGTTTATCTATTCTGTGGAAGATTTCCCTTAACATGACATGTGAAAAAAAAAAACAACTTTTTTTTTTCAGAGAGTAAATCTCACAATATTTATAAAAAGAGACTAGGCAAAATTGTATGAGAAATGGTCTATGGACAATGCGATACGGTTTTGATATTTTTTGTAGGGATACTTTTAACCTTAACTGTTGTAGCTAAAGGAAAACGTTCTTAGGAGACTGAGTAATTGCAAACTGCATTCACAGATTCTAATATAAATGGTATAGAGCGTGCGTCAGCTTAAAAAAATTTACGATACTTCCGATTTATTTTTATGGCGCCAACCAATCATCGTTTTGTTTTTTTTTTTCAACGGGCAACAGTACAAGTACGAAATGTTATTAGAACGGGTTAAGCTTCGAGGCACTGCCGCTCTCCGCGCGTGGATCGGAAACGGCGCCTAGTGAGTCGCCAATCGAGAATGTAAGACGCGAAACGCATGTTTTTCTGTTTACGTTTTGATTTAAATTATTGTTGCTTGTTTGTTATACTATACTTGTGTTCTTGCTACTGACTATTTAATCACCGTACTTATATGCTTGCATGACTGTGCCGGCGCTCACTAACTTTGTGTGAAAAACTTTGCACCTTCAAAACAATATTGTGTGTGTAACTGTGTCCATACTGTGATTCAGGATTAGAGAAATCAATATACTTTATATTCCTCAAGACTTCCTACACACATTCATCTATCAGACCTGTACTAGTGATTAGGCTTCAAAACCTTGCATATTAAATATTTACATTAGTTGTTTGCATTTCTGCAACAGAACAAAATGAGGATGACTAAGTTTACCTATGAACAACTCCTCGCTCATGGCAGTAGTCAACGGCTTCTACAAGTTGGCGGAACCAGCGACGACCTCTAATCTCATCGATATGTTGATCCTTGCGTATTATGTCTAGGAGACTACCATTTTCGGCATATTCCATTACAATATAGACCCTGTAAAGTGTTTTGAAAATGTAGGAAAATATTATTATTCTTTAGTAACGTTTTCAGCTTTTGAGGAGCTTGTGGCTAAGTAATAACAGCGGCACGGATCAATGCATCATGTTAAGCTACGCTTGCCGGGGTTGGTCCGTGAATGGGTGACCATCTTTGCATACCGAGACTCGTCCGTGCCTCGGAAAGCACGATAAGCCGTTGGTTCCGGCTGTCATTCGTGAATCTTTGGCAGTCGTTACGGGTCGTCAGTCGTCGAAAGTCTGACAACCAGTCTTACCAAGGGGTATCGTATTATCCAGTAACTGGGTTGTGGAGGTCAGATAGGCAGCCACTCCATGTAAAATACTGGTATTCAGCTGAATCCGGTTAGACTGGAAGCCGACCCCAACATAGTTGGTAAAAGGCTAGGCAGATCGAGGAACGTTTTCATTTGCAGATGTTTCTTAAAACAGATTTAAAAGGTCTAATTTAATTTAATTGTAGGTTTGTGGAATGTCACAGCTTTGAATCAGCATTCATGCTTGAAAGAGCATCGTTCTGTACCTTGGGCCTTTAACTCTATTTCAGTACGACAAAACAACCAGAGGTCCACATTAGCCGAAAATCGAAAGAGTTGGAAGCTGGTCTTTAACCAGCCAGTGGGATGATGCAGGCTAACAGTAACAGTAAATCGGTACGCCGACCCAGGCCAGACAACCTTGATCCAGAGGTTGTCTTTAGTAAAACAATCGCTCTATGAGAACAATGTTGACGCACACACTTGCTAGAACAATAAAAAACAAACTCGCAATGGACGACTCTAGTACGGTAAGCCACAGCCGGCCACTCGTCAGTGGGAACAAAACCAGTATAAATAAGCCGGCTTATTATTCATGATTGAAAGTCTTATACTACGCTTGGCCAACTCCAGATCAAGGTGTTAGCACTGTCGAGTGGCCCACTGTACTTTTTAGAGCTAAGGTTTACCTGTGAGTAGTTTCTATTGCTTGTAGAAACCGTATCAAGTTCTCATGTTTGAGACCTTTCACGACCTCTATTTCTCTAGGCAGAAACTTTTTCAAATAATCGCCTGGTGCTTGAAACTTGCTTATTATTTTGATTGCCACTTGACAGTTATGTCTGTCGCTGGTTGCAACCTACAATTCCAAAATATTGTAATGTTGTCTTTTTATCTTATATGGGCCGGTTTCCATCAAATCGGAAAAGAAGGACAGATATCTCCAATAACTCGTGAAAGCTTTGCTAGAAACCTGTTAAATAGGTTATAAATACTAGATTCAACCTCCTTGAAGTTGAGAGCTTTAATCATGAACACAATGATACTTTCTGTTCCGAGACAGTTGCAAGGATTGATGAGGTGGACGTAACTACAATGGAATCGTGACAATATCAACTTCTACGGACTGCGGAATGAGTGAAGATATTTCTTTTAGAAATAATACACTGCACTAGTTATTGTAAGTTGGTTTTTCAAATAGTTTAACTCTGTTTTCGTTGAATATTTTGCAACTGAGTATAATGTTTTACAAACAATCTGATACCTTGACTGTGGCATATGAACCAGACCCTATGGTACGTCCAAGTACATAGCCATGTGACTCGAGGACAGTTAGTTTTCTTTCAGCTTTAGCTTCTACTCCACTGTGCACAGTCGCTGTGGGCTCTGTCGACATCTCGCCAAGGACATTTTCATTGGTTCTAACATCTGGTCCAGGCATATCACAGTAATGAACGTATATATAAAATTGAAGTTTAGTAAAAGTCACATTATATTGAATTTTGCCTCATTTTATTTTTCACATGATGTTTTTTATTATATTGTACATGCTGTCATTTTTGTCAAAACCGATGAATTTTTGGCGACACGAGAACGTTGTTTCAAACAAAACTCTATGCATAGATTATTTATTTTTACATCGCCAGTACGATATGGTGTTATAGAGCTATATATAGTAGGTACTTACTAACTCCATGTTATAGAGTTGTTAGCCCAGTGATGAGTGTATCTAGCCGTCATTATGTGATGTCATATATAAAAAAAAAAATGATATGACATTTGTTTTTTTTCTTCAAACAAAAGTGACTTATTTGCACAAGCAAACATGTACGGCAAAACGGTATACTGTGCGAACGGTTTGCGCAAACATTTGTATGAACTGCTTGCGCATGCAATAGTCTCATGTAGGTAATAGGGGCTAGGCAGTTGTGTGTACCCTGGTATACTCAAACAGACTGAAGACAAATGAAATCTAGTCTCGTTTCTGCAACGGAGAAAGGGAAGGAAGCAGAGTAAAGGAACATAGGGATTTTAGTTGAAGTCTTTTTTGAAGCCCATAAATAATAATCATTGCTTGGGAAGTTTCTCATGTTAATGAAACATGTTAATAAAGCAACTCGACTTAAAAAATAAACGCCCTGTTGCTCTGAGAATCGGTGATATAAAAATGTATTTCTGCGACACGAATATCAACAGTGACAGAATTTCATGGTTAAAACACTGTCGGTCTATCAACGTCCAATACAAAGAAAACAATTGTCGTGATTGGAATGTTGGCACTGGTTTTTCAAGCGAATCGTGTCGTGTGCGTTCCATTCTTCCAACCCTTTTACCACTACCAACCGCCTTGGAACCTCATACTCCATTCAAAACCCCTCTTACAAGCCAAACCCACTGAAATCTCGGATGTCTCGCTACACTGGTCGGTTGAAATATTTCATTCGATGACCCATTTTCGTATATCCACGTTTTTTGTTTATTTTCATTCATAAACCTTTTTTCAGTAGATATTCTCCTGTCCCCCGTCTTTTGTTACCTTAATTGCGTATTCTGTTTGCTTGCGTATTGTTGTTTGAATAAACCATTGTTACTTATTGACCTAAGAAGGACGAAAATTAGCTACTTTTAGTGGTTTTCAGTTATAATATTACAGTTCACTGATCTTTATGAAAGAATTCTTAAGTCCTGTAGCAAGTTAAGAAGTTATTGCTAAAAGAAATACTAAAATTGTATCAAAATATCTGTCTATTATATTCTTAAAGCTCGTAGCAAATTCTTTAAAAAGTTGAAATTTGTTCGCAAACAAGATAAAAGGTAAGGAGACGGCTTCCCCACGTCTCCGCGTGGCGTCACATCAAACAATTAAGAGTTATCTCGGGAGTTAGGAACGCGACGCGATATATCGCAGACTTGATTACTTTTTCTACTCGGAGAACTAATAAAAGTTGACCAGCAGACCGGGAACTGACAAGTCTCGTTTTTAATTGAAACTGTCCAGTTTAATGGAAAATTGATGAATGGTTTTATCCGAGAATCCTGTTTTTGACAGCAGATAAAACAATTAGAGATAGCTTTATCTATCAATTTGCTACCAAGTAAATAGCAAGGAGCTTATTGTGAAAAACAATGTAAAAGAGACCGTGAATAAGAAAAAAGCTTGAGAATCGGTCTAAACTTTCTTGGTCAGTAATTAAAAACCCATTAAATTAGCTGAAAAAGACGAAAATATCCGCAGAATGAAAGGTTAAAAATATCGCTGAGCGTTCGCTCTCTTCGATGTTAGACGTCAATAATGGCCTGGGAAGCAAAAAGTTTAGCTCCGGGTAAGTTATCAATTGTATCTACCAAGTTGGAGTAGAGTTTTTCATTCATTTATTGCACGCAGAGCTCAAGGAAATGCTTAATGGTTATTCTCTTGGTCGCATTTGATATAAAAGCTGAACTTTGTCGCTATCAAAGAATGTTTGTGGCTTTTTATTTGTTCTATAAAGTGCAATTTTTGCTAAGTTCGAACTCTGGGACGATGTAAATGGATTTGTGGAGTAATTCAAATGGAAATGTCTTTTGTCTGTTACAAAATGGATCAGCATTCTGTTTATTGCAGACTTATTTATTTTATTCGTAATTGCGCAAAGATAAGTGCTTTTTTGCGTTATCGGGCATCTGTTTTATTATTGTCATTAATTGTCTGCACTAAAGGTTTATTAATTCTATCGCGTCTTCATTTCAGTAAGAGCATTCTATTAATATTAACGTACACTTATAATTTCAACGCTAGATTTATCTTAATTACGTCAGTTTGCGCTGACGTCGCAAAATGAACAATTAAATCCATTGTTATTAAAGTTGAGCTGCATTCGTGTTGGATGCAGGCGGGAGACAGGGCCGTCCCGGAACTCAGTGGCGCCATTGTTTCTCTAAACGGTCCTCCACAAGCGTCCGTCGCAACTCACCCAGTTAGTTTTACGAGTTTTCACCTGTTGGGGGTCGGTCAGTGAAACTGTTGTTTAGTTTCGACTGTTATTATGATTTTCGTAGAGTTATAGTTTCAGGAAAACATGGAAGTTGTACAATAAAGGCTTAACTTAGGATCATTTCCAGTACAGTATCAGTTTATTTTTTCTCAAACATGCATGGAAATGTTGTCATTGTTTTCGAAAAAAGTACACGCGGAGTATCAAATTTACAGTCAAAGAAAATCGAATACATTGCAGGAGCGTTTTTGAATTTGGAACATTACAACGCTCCAGCAATGTTGTATGAAACGGCGTGCTGGGGTTATTAAATACTCTTTGATTGGATCTCTTTTATCATTCTTGGCATACCAAAGTAAGTCTCTTTGCTTAGTACAAATTGCGTTCACGTGGCTGTATAGCCATAAATGCGTTTGCCTTTCGGCACATATGATAAATAGAAAATTGGCGGCAAAGCTGAAAATTCGTCTTGATTTGTTATTTATATTACATAATAAAAAGTATGTTTTATTTCCCTGCATCCATTTGAGAAAAGCACTATATATGCCTCGGCGGAAATGGCAATTGCCTGTCCCGTATATGTGAAGTCCTCGCCTACATACTCGACCTGCAATTGCCTATTTCACGGCATTTGCAATAATGTACTATTACCTATTGTGGTATAGTAATCTTATTCCAGGTGCATCGTCTTCTATATCGTCTTATATATAATTATATAATTAATGTATGCAAAATATTGCCAAACATTTTAAAAGAGTATCAGTGGAGTTTCTTGCCCATTCTTCTCCATACGAAAACTACCTTTTGGAAGGGGCGACTAGAATCAATTCTATTTTTTGTAAATTTTGACGTTCAAAAGTGTTTTTTATGTGCCAAATTGAAATAAATTATTTGAGTTTGACTTTGACTTTAAATGCAGCAAAAAGCATTCCAAATGCCGTTGATTTGGAGAGCTTATAATGTTCACCGTTTTTTACCAGTAGTAGTAAAGTTCTTAGATAAATAAAGTAAACAGAATTCCTTCACTAGAAATACTTCACCACAAACGTTCGGTCTACGCGAAAAAATATTTTGAGATTTCGCACCGTGCGACATAAACTCGAAACGGTGATGTTAATGTGAATAATGAAAATAACTGGGGTTGTATTACATTCCTTTTTAAACACGGGGCAGGTAAACAGACAGGGGCCAGTAACACCTCTCGTCCCTTTTGTTATTTGTAGAATTTTAATAGAAAGGTCTGCGTCATGAACCTGGGTCCAGAGAGAGTTCGTTCATTTGTTTTGTCGAAACCATCTACATAACATAGAATCACAATAATGACGGTTAAAACCGACAAAATCCGGGTTCATATGACACGTTTTGTCAGAATTACCGTGAAAATGTGCGTTATTACAAAATTGACGGCTTATCCGGATTACCCGGTTCATAAATTAAAGTTATTGCGTTTCTGTTGAAGTTATGGCGGATAGTTTAGGGACGTCCAATTTATTTTGTGACCGAAAATTTTCGAGTGGGTGGTGTTTGGTGCTTGACCTCGATTCAGCAAATCAGTGGGATTAACTGCCAAGCTCTGACTTCTTCATAGAACACTGTAATAAAGATACAACTTTACAAAGTTATATCATCCCAATCACCACAACTTGGCAAAGAAATCGATGAAGTTGATCGCCACTTATAAATCACATTATCGAAAACATATTGTCATTTATCCCCATAGCTTTTTTTGCGTTTAAAACTGCAGGCAGAGACGGGGCATAAAATCTCTCGGGGCTCTGCAGCCTACGCGGGGTATAAAATCTGACTGGAACTGACGGGGTCCGCTAAGGCCGATGCCTTGGTGATGGTTGCGAAGAAAACCGAAAGGGAGATCGTGGCCCCCGGCAACAGGGCACCTGAAGGAACACGGGTGGGTTTTAGTCAGTAAGAGTCTGACACACCCTCTCGCTCCACCCAGAGCGGGAGAAGTTATTTGATAATTTGCAACCCAAAAAAAAGGCATAGACAAAGGGGCGAACATATTTTTTTAAATATTTTTTTTTAATTCGAAATCCTTACATTGGAAATATAATACTCTTTAGTATGTAACCCATGATTATGATCTTCTTGATAGAGTGTTAATTGGTAAGCTCTTGACAGGCCTGCGGTCGCTAATGCACAATAACAAGCTTCCGAGTTAATTAAACGTTGATTATAATCAACAATTATGTTAAACAGTAGAGTGTTATATTAAGAGTTAGAAAGAGTTGAGTAATATATTATTGAAAGGATTTTTTCCACCAAAATTGAAAGAAAGAAAGAAAATACGTTTATATTCTTTCTTATCATGACGCAAAGAAAAAAAAAACACATATAACAATTTGGCGGGAAAATATTAGTCACATCCACGCAAAACGGCCATCGCTCAGCATTTTTTTTTTTTTTTTTTTTTTTTTTTTTTTTTTTTTTTTTTTTTTTTTTTTTTTTTTTTTTTTTTTTTGAGGGTGGGAAATCATCAAATAACTTCTCCCGCTCTGGGCGGAGCGGGAGGGCGTGTCAGACTCTTACTGACTAAAACCCACCCGTGTTCCTTCGGTTGCCCTGTCGCCGGGGGCCACGATCTCCCTTTCGGTTTTCTTCGCAACCCCGGCAGGCATCGGTCCTAGTGGACCCCTTCAATTATGCTGACATCTCTTTGAGGCGCGCGTGGAACACAACGCGCCGTCGACCCGGGCCTGGTCCTTATCGGACGGTGAGCCACCCATTGCTCACCGCCCGCAAGCCCGCGCCTACGGTGGCCGGAAATCGCCCCGCGATTCCCGACGCCCTGGGCGTCTCCTCCTGCGGCGGTTAGGGGCGTGAGGGCGCGAAATTTGCCTCTCCCTCACGCGTTCCGCCTCCTCCTTCGCGAGCATTACCGCTTCGCAGAAGGAGGTGACGGCCTCCCATTTCCTCTCGCTCCGTACCATAGCCTGAACCAGGGCCGGACGCGAGGGATCACCGCCGCCGATCGCCTCCACGAGGACACGGCGATGCTCCGCCCAAGCTGGGCAGACCTCCACCGTATGCTCCACCGTGTCCTCCGGGCGATCCACACAATGGTGACACCCGGGCGTTTCCTCCCGCCTTATCCTGTGCAGGAACCTCCCGAAACAGCCGTGTCCGGTGAGGACCTGCGTCAGGCGGAAGGTGAGGACGCCGTGGCGCCTCTCAAGCCACTCCTCAAAGAGGGGTCTTATCGCCGCAATTGTGGCGTGCCCAGCGCTGGGTTGCGACAATCGCACTCTCCATGACGCCATGAGATCCCGCCGGAGCTCTGTCCGCTGAGCCGCGATTTCTCGCGGCAGCGGAGCTAAGCCCCGGCGCCTCGCCTCCTCGCGCCACTCCCAAATGTGCGCGAGGACCTTTGCCTCCAGATCCCATGGCGGTAATCCGGCAAGGAGGCTCGCCGCCTCGCAGGAGACCGTGCGGTATCCTCGGGCCAGCCGGATGGCCATGACCCTCTGGGACGCGTTCAACCGGCGGGCTGGCCGCAGCCTTAGTGAACGCGCCCACACCGGTGCCCCGTAAAGGGCCATGGACCGCACGACCCCCGCGTAGAGCCTCCGGCAGGAGGCGTTTGGATCCCCTAGATTGGGCAGGAGCCGCTTCAACGCAGCCCCGGCCCGCTCCAGTCTGGGAGCCAAACGTCGGAAGTGTTCGACGAAGTTCCACCGGCTGTCGAGGACAAGTCCCAGATACTTCATCGTCGACTCGACGCCGATGTGAACCCCTCCCGCCATTACCTGGGAACCCGACGGTGGCGCATTCCGAGGTCCATGAAAACCCATGGCCTCGGACTTGTGCAGGGCCACCTCGAGTCCCAGCTGCCGGATCCTGTCGACGATTGTCGCAACCCCGCGTGTCGCTAGTTCGGCCGCCGCCTGGTACGACCCCCCCTGTGCCAGGACCAACGTGTCGTCAGCGTAGCAGACTACGCTGACGCCGCTAGGGAGGTCGGCGCGCAGCACCCAGTCGTATCCGATGTCCCACAGATGCGGCCCCAGGACCGATCCCTGTGGGACACCGCACGACATCTCTCGCCGGTTCCACTCTCCTTGGTGACCGGGGTAGATGACGGCCCTGTCCGTCAAATAGGCCTCGACCACACGACAGAGGTAGGTCGGCATCCGGTGATACCGGAGTGCCTCCCTGATGCAACTCCAGGGCAGGGTGTTGAAGGCATTGGCGATGTCTAGAGACACCGCCAAGACGACCCCACCCCGGGCCACAGCATCCCCCGTCGTGAGGGCCCGCACGCGCATGATGGCGTCCACCGTAGAGCGCCCCTTGCGGAAGCCAAACTGGCTCTCCGCCAGATCCGGTCCCACCCGCACCAGCCGCTCGACGAGGCGGTCTGCAATGACTCTTTCAAAGAGCTTGCCCACCTCGTCGAGCAGCACGATGGGCCGATAAGCGGACGGAGAGTCCGCTGGGCGCCCCGGCTTCCTGATGAGGACCAGTTTCCCCGTCTTCCAACGAAGTGGGAACTGGCCCCTCTCCATGCATGCGCTTAGGAGCCCCCTTAGTCGAGGCCCGAGAGCCCCCAAGGCCAGGACCCAGGCTTTTCCAGGTATGCCGTCGGGTCCTGGGGCGGTATTTTTCGCATTCATCTTGCGTACCGCCACTCTCATTTCCACCTCGGTCACCTCCGGAGCATCGTCGTCGTCGTCGGCGGTGTGGTCCGCATCGGGCACCGCAGTAGGCGGAGCCATGGGCGGGGGAGCGTGTTCCCCTCTTGGGGGGAACAGAGCGCTCACCACGTCCCCCACAAGCTGGGGCCGGAGACTCTGCGTCAGCGGGGGAGCCCATGGGCGGAGTTTCTCCCGCACCATCTTGTATGGGCGTCCCCACGGGTCCCTGTTTAGAGTCTCCAGCAACTCCTCACGGGCCACTGCCCTGGCCCGCAGGATCTCCGCTTGGAGGGCGGTCTTCGCCGCTCTGTACCCCTCGTACAGCTCCGCCTGAATGGCTTCCGTATCCGGAGGGCGGATACGGAGCCTGCGGTGCCTGGCGTACCGGCGTCGCGCAGTAACGCACGCCCTGCGCAGGGTCTCTAACTCCTGCGACCACCAGTACACCTGGCGCGAAGCACGTCCGGGCCGGACCCGGGGCATAGCCACGTCACATATATTGGACATGGCCTCCCGGAACCACTCCACCTCGTCGTTGATGTCAGCAGGCCTGTCCGGTGATGACACCCAGGCCTGCACGATTGAGGCTTCCAGGAGGAGCTCCCGGTCCAGCTGCTTCAGCGCCCACCGCGGACCACTCGGGGCCTGTCGGACCGGCGCGCTCGAGGTCTGGGCGGAGACGTCAAACCGGATGTACCGGTGATCGGAATAGGTCTCCACCCCCTCCATGACGCGCCAGTCAATGACACGCGGTGACAGAGCGGGGCTGGCGAACGAAATGTCCACCACCGATTCACCCCGCATCCGCACACACGTAGGGACAGAACCCCGGTTTAGGACGACTAGGCCTGTCTCCAGAGCCCAGTCCTCCACCATCCTGCCCCGTGTGTCCGTGTACCGGGAACCCCAAGCCAGATTCTTGGCATTGAAGTCCCCGAGGACGAGCACGGGGAGGGAACAGAACCCGACGACGACGACTCTCAACTCCGCAAGGGAGTTGTGGAACTCGGCGAGAGTTCGGTTCGGGGAGAAGTATACCCCCACCACGGCAATCTCCCCGAACCGTGCTGCCACGCAACCCCGCCCTCTCTTGACAGACTCGAGAGACGGAGTTCCGGCGGCGGCCGACGAAATGAGGGTCACTGAGCCGCTCAGGTCCTCCACCCAGTCATCCCTGGGCGGGACAAAGTACGGCTCAGCGACCACGGCGATGTTAATCGACCACTGCGCCATGCTCTGGAGCAATAGATCCTGAGCGGCGACGCAGTGGTTGATGTTCGCCTGGAGGAGGCGTAATGGGGCCATTATTGGCACTCCATGTCTGCCCCCTCCTGAGTCCCCTGTGAGGGCACTGCCGCAGTGGGAACGACGGCGGCGACAACGTTAGAGGCGGCAGCGGCTACGGCTGTAGTGGCGGCGGCTGCGGCGGTGACGGCGGTGGCGGAGGACTTGCCCCTGCCTTTGGCCTTGGCGGGTGGAGCGCAGGCCTTGCTCCCAGCCCGGTGATCGGCCGGCTTGCCAGCCGCCGCACATACAACACAGTGCGGCGGGGCGTCACACGAGCCGGCCTTGTGACCGGGCTGACCACAGCGGAAGCAGTGGCCGCTGCGGTCCACCTCCGAGGTGCACTTGACCCCCACGTGGTGTCCCACCTGGCAGCGGTAACACCTCAGAGGTCTGGGCTCCAGCAGTTTAACCTGGGCGGAAACCCAGCCCACCAAGAGCCTTCGGCCCTCCCCGGCTATCTTTTTGGCCGCCGTCACGGGGCAGCTCACCCTAATGGCTTGCATCCCCGCGAAGTCAGGATGGATGGTGCCCGCCCTAACCTGCTCGGCAGAGCACCCTCCAGCCTTAGCAACGGCGGCCACCACCTTTTCCACCGTCACGGAGTCGTCCAGGCCCTGGATGCGCAGATCAGCGCATTTGGTGGGCCTGGACACTCGGGCCTCGTCCGCATTTAGGGACGCCCTGAGCTTTTCGGCCAGAGCGTCAGCGGCCGGGCCACTGGCCGCACCAGGGACCTCCAGCATCCGGGCCCCGGTTGCCGTTATCTTCAACCGGATGCCCTTAGCGGCGCCGATCTCCTGGAGGTCCATCACCGCGTCCACTTTGGCGAAAACGTCCTGGTAGGACACGCCCCTCTTCTCCGCTTCCGGCTGCAGTGTTACCACTACAGCTGCGGACTTCGGGGCGCGGAGCCTAGCAGCAACGCTTCGCTCCTTACGCCGCTGCCGCCTCGCCCTTCTTTTGGCCGCCCTTGTCGCCTTGCCAGCCTTCTTCTTCTCCCCGGCTACTTGCCACCCGGCGTCGGCCGGAGGAGAAGATTCAGGAGGCGGAGGCGGCCGTTTCGCCGCCGCCTGGGCCTGGGCCTGGGCCGGAGCCCTCGCCGTCAGGGCTGGGGCCCTCGCCGCCTGCGCAGCCGCTCCGCCCTTGGCCTGCCTTGACGGGCCCGGTTTGGCCGCGGCAGATACAGTGGCGGCATACGATGCCACCTTTGCCACCTTTGGCTGGCCCAAGGCCGGTTGGCTCGCCGCTAGTGGGGGGCGCAGGACGATAGCCTCCAGGGCGGAGAACTTACTCCGCAGGGAGGCCATCTCCTGCCGCACCAGGGTCAGAACCCGGTCCTCAGCTGGCACGGGCCGTGCCTGCTCATGCTGCTCTCCCCCATGCGGCAACTCCCGGGAGCCGGCTGCTCGCAGCCCGGCCAGGTCTGCTCGGAGCCTCTCGTTCTCCTTTCGGAGAAGCTCCATAGCGGCTGTCAGCTTGGCAACCTCCGCCCGCATCTCGGACATCTCGTCCGACGGAGGCCCAAGCTGAAGGGCCTTCGATGCCGCCAAAATAGAGGCCGTGGCCGCGGGTATGGCCTTGTCTTTAGAGGACTGAATCCTCTTCAAGGCCACACTCCTGATCGCGGCTGCCACGACCTCCGCAAACCTGGCCGTCTGCTCCGGGTTTGAGCCGCCGCCAGCGGCGTCCGGCTCACCACCTGCGGCCTCTGAGTGGACCACCCCGCTGCTGGCCCCTCCAGGGTGGTGCCCCTCCGTGGCGAGTCCGTCGACTTGTGGGGCAAGTTCGGCTGGACTGGCCCGGTTCGGCTCACCACCCTTCTTGGTGGTGAGCCCTCTCCCCACACCTTTTTGCCGGGCCCTACCGCGCCGGCTGGTGTGCTTCCGCCTGTCCTCGGCGGAGGACCACCCAGCATCCCCCGATGGGGGGCGCTTCCGGAGCTTCCGGATGATTCCGTCAGCCCCCACCACTTCGCGCTCCGAGCTCAGGCTAGAGCTAGAGCCAGATGCAGCGTCGGACTCCGACCCTGCATCACTCCCCTCCTGTTTTTTGTTCTTTGTTGTTTTGTTAAGTGATTCCATAGTTGTTCCCACGAGTATTTAACTTTAAAATTGACTCAAAAATAGTGGTTCGCACTAGTGACTAATTAAGCTACCCATTAGTCAAGCTATCAACCTCCCTCACGGTGCGCCGCCGCTTGGAGGTTTGGGGTGATTTTTTATAGAGGTTTTCTACCTCGCGGCCCGGGCGGTTAAGCCAAGACCCTCGACCCCCGTCAAATGCCAGAGACATGACCTTGACAGTCTTCGGGGCTACGAGACCAACGGTGGCAGAAGGAGGGGTTTCCTCCTGCCTGCCCGACGGCAGGGTTAGTGCACGCCGAGCCCGCTCCTCCTCAGAACGCTGCTCAACGTGTGCTCCCTACAGAGTACACGTTAGAGCGTTCCTCCGACAGGATATTGGCATACGGACAACGAAACCCCTTAGGCTCACAGAACCTAATGGGGAGACCTTGCCCGTACCCCAGGGTGCACCGTCCCGGAGACTGGCCTTCCCCCCGGACGTATCCATAGGGGAACTCCAGCCCACGGGCACGCGGGGAGGTTTCCTGTCCAAGCACCCCATCGCTCAGCATAATGCTGCGACCTCATGCGACACAGAGCCCCAGCGCTAGTTTTCGGCGACAGCCGGCGTTGACGTGATTACGCAAAAAATATTCATCGCTACGAATTTCAGATGTTCGTAGCGCGGTTACGTTGCTTTCGTAGCAGCTACGTCAAGTGCTACGCTTGCAGTATGCTACGAACTTTTTGTCGACGTCTAAATATAATTTAATGTTATATACGACTTTTCAGCGGTGAGACATGAATTTTATTTCAGATAATTTTCTCGTGGCCTGTCCATTTCATTCGGAGTGTTAGCAGATTATAAAATGGTATCATATATAATTAGAAGTTTTTGTTAATCACGATTAAATTATATTTACCTCACTATAAAAATAATTTTAAATGTCTAATTGGTTATTCTAGTGTCACTGAAATGTCTAATACAGCAAACATCCATTTGCGCTTGCGTGGTCAGACTAAAATCAACATAAATGTAGGCAGGGTGATTTAAAAAAAAAAACTAGTTGTTTTGGTTTTAGTCTCAATACGGATTACCATAGGTAATTTTTATCAGAATCTATAACTAAATAAATCATATGTTAAAAAATTAAACTTGGTTTACAATAGCATAGTACGAATACAGTAATTCTTTATCGAAAAAATATCAACGACGTCCGTAAAATATTCTCCACATTCTGTTACGCTTGATAATAATATAATAAAACGTAAAACGTTTCTTGAGGATGATATTCACGTAACGCAGAATAAAGTATGTCTATTTATTTTTAACTTTTTAAAATCTGTTTAGTCTACCACATTTTAATTATTATCAATTATTTTCTTTACGTACTTAATTTGTTTGCTGCACCGGTCGACGTCATAACGTCGGCGCCAGCTGTCGCTGAAACCCAGCGCTATGGCTCTGTCTTGCTTGCATAGGGTCGCAGCATAATGCTGAGCGATAGCCGATTTGCGTGGATGTGACGCATGCTTCTCCCAACCTTTTCTCATTTTTGTGCTTAAGCTCTTTTTTGCGTCATGTTTACCGCAAATAAAACGTTTTTTCTTTCTTTCTTTCTTTCTTTCTAATACTGGACATGAATTGAATACGTTTTTCCTCAGAATCTATGCATTTAGAAATAGTTATAAGAACACCGACTATATATATTAACAGTTGTCAAAACAAACAAAGCTGGCAACACTAAAGGTAGCAATCTATCTCCATTTATTATTGGAACGTAATATTTCTGTTAACATTAGTGGCTCGCTTCCGGCAATATTGCAACGTAGCTAATTGTCTGTGACCATTTTAATTAGTTTCTGTCGGACATATAAATGGTAATGACCGAATGTATGAAGCGTTGGCTTACCTGCTAATGTTCGGGTGTTTGTTAACGTTATGTTATTTGATGTTTGTTTGTGAAATGTGTTATTCTAGTTCATGTTTGTATGGACAAAGCTACGGTTTCCAAGAAGAGCGGTGGCTGTCATATAGCGTCCGCAATTTACCGGTGAATGATGTCACAGAATTTATTTTTATGAACGTAAGTTGGTGTGTTTTCCTATAGAGCGTTTTTTGACACAGTAAAGTCAAACCCCGCTGTCATCATTTTTATGACAGCCGTCACTGTGGCCGTTATGTGGTGGCCACCGCTCTAGGGAATCGTAGCTTTAGGGACCAAGTATTATTTTAAAGAATAATTCAAAATAAAATTCAGCCTGTATTTTTTATTTTATTCGCGTAAATCTACGTATAATCCGGTCAACTTAGCCCAGAATATAAGAGTAAGGTTAAACCCATTATTGCGAATTTTGATTTTGAATAACTTTTTTTGCACATGCGCGTTCGATGAGGAGTTTTGACATTTCTTTTATATTGATGATATAAACAATCAAATTAAGATACAGCTTTATGCGAATTAATTTAATCTTGAATGACTATTTCGACCGGACTAGCAGTGACTGATAGTCACGATAAAAAATACAAATTCTTTTCGTAAATTATTTTTTTAATATAATCAATCTATTCAAGTCTTAAATATACAATGTTAATAATAATCTTAAAATAGTTATTTATGAAACTGTTGTATATTAAGAGGTATGAATACCTAATTATGTACAGTTGCATACAAGAATTTATCTACACCCATGATATGAAAATCCTCTATAAAAGGTTCTGAAACCATAGGGTGTTGTACATATTGTTTTCTCGACTTTTCTGGTAATTATTGGTTAGAAATGTCCTTTGTTGCATTAGAAATATCTGGTGGTGTGTTATCAAAGCTTATATCACTCATTTTTTCTTAACAACAAAGTAATAAAATTTTGCAACACTATATTATCGAACAAAAATGGCGGGATGCGACGTGAATTCGAATAACCTATAAGTTTATTTTTTTAATTACGGCGCTGTGGTATTGAAACGCGCTTGCGTGATAAAGATCTTTTTTTTAAATTCGAGTTGTATAATGAAACTTACAACATTATAACACTCATTTGGATGATATTATGGTTACTGTGACACTGGCTGTTTTAATATTGGCAATAAGCTGTTTCAGAAACTTTTATAGAGATTTTATGGCATGGGTGTAGATAAATATAATTAAGATTGTACAAAGAGCAGTCTTATTAAAAACACAGACTTCTTATAGAAAATATTGATATTTTATTTTTACATTACATTATGGAAATCTATTCTTTTACAATATGTAATGTGATACATTGCCTAATAATTATCTTTTATCCTATTAAAATTACATTTTATAAACAAAACAACCCTACTTAGCAAGAGTTCTATTGCAATTAAAGATTGCATCAATATTTCGCCGAGAGTGCTTTCAAGAGGGGTTCTGCCCACCCCGCTGGAACAGAGTTAAGTAGCGTGAAGTTTGTGTGTTGATCTCTTCATATCAATTTAAATCGCTTTCTCAAGTACTGTGTAAATTTTCACTTTGATATCCTTTATTAATGTTTTTGCTTTCAGTAGATATTTTGTAGTGTCATCATCTGCTAATGGTAGGTTATAAATCCATCTATCTGTCTTCGTCTTTGCGTAGCGAGATAGAGAGAGAAGAGAGAGATAGAGAGAAAATTATGCGATGGAAATTCAGCGTGCTTTGTTTTCTATGAAAATTACGCGACATAATTACGTTCTGGTATGTTGTTGGTAATTATCAAATTCATATTTGTAATATTGATTACACTTGGCAGTACATTCTCCGGAAATTGTTTAAAAGACTCAAAAATGGCGACACTCAAAATATTTATTATTAGTACGAGTACCTATGTCTTCAACATTATCATCATCACCCTACAGCAGTCCACTGCTGGACATAGGCCTCTCCAATTGCACGCCATATAACTCGATACTCGGCAACTCTCATCCAGCTGGATGAGAGTTGCCGAAATTAGAGCGACGATCTTCACTGATAGCGCTGCTACCAGCCACTCTATGAAGATTGTTGCTCCAACTACACTGTGGGTGTCGTACCTTACGTTTGCCGATTCGCGATCTCCACTCAAGTTATTCACTTTTACGGCTAATATGGCCGGCTCATTACCACTTCAGCTTGCTTATTTTGTACTTATGTGCCTTTTGTGCTTATATAATTTTCTAGCTAATATCACTCAGTGATAATATAGCATTCTACTGGCGAAATCATTTTTAAAATCGGTCCAGTAGTTTTTGTGTTTATTCATTACAAACAAACAAAAAAACCGGCTAAATGCGTGTCGGGCCACGCACAATGAAGGGTTCCGTAGTTGGTATGAATTTATTTCAAATAGAAACCTAACATTGTAGTTGAAATACATGTTCTCCCATACATTCCAACTGCAAATGTAAGTTGCATCGAGAGATTTACCATGTTATTTTAAAACCATAGACTTCTTATAGGTTTTCCTGTAATCTATGAGTAAAGAACCATTCTCTGTATTTTTTCAAAATTTTTGACTCAGTAGTTTCGTAGATAGGGGTGGAATGGTTAATTTTCATTTTACTTTCTTAAATATCTTTCAAAGTATTTAAATTTAAAATTATAAAAAAAAAATATTTAAAATTCTGACAATAAGAAAATAAAAAATGTTTTGCTAACTGTACCGTGTGACATATCAAAAGAAAGGGTCATTTGGTAACTTTTTATATTTTTTTTCTAAAAGTGACCCAAGGGATATTCAAAATTCATTTATTTTCGTTACACGTCCATGTTTGGGTCACAGAAATACATATGTGTACCAAATTTCAACTTAATCAATCCATTGGATTCAGAGCAAATTGGCTGTGACAGACGGACAGACAGACAGACACACGAGTGATCCTATAAGGGTTCCGTTTTTTGCTTTTGAGGTACGGAGCCCTAAAAACATACAAACATGCAAAAAATCTAATCTTTACTCTTTATAATATTAGTTTAGACAATATTCATAACATCATACGTTTAATAATGCACTTGATGACTGTAATACTGGAAATACTATTAGTTAGCTACATTAGCTATCGAGTATTGTTTACAGCGACCTGTTCCTAGAATCAAAACGTTTTGCGTAATTTAATTAATTACCTCATTAATAACGTTGTTAGGTAACATTTGCAGCAAACACATCTATGCATCGAACTAAGTATTGATTTATAAACGGCTACATTTTGTAGCTACGGTCTGATTTTATGACTTATGATGTCATCTGTCATTGTTTAAGGATGGGATGGACATAGGGTATTTTATTTTATTGTTGTATCTCAAAAATCGAGCAATAAAAATAAAAATACAACTTAATCAGGATCTCTGAGATTGTCATCTACTGTTAATGTTCATTATGATGTTACAATTATATTTATTTCTTAATTTTCTTCCCAGCTAAAGAACTAGGAAGGCGCGGGCGTTTTGAGGAGTCCCCCAAAACGCCCACCCTTCACCAATTCCCCTAGTACTGATTCTCGGACTAATTTATAAAAATGACTTTTGATTTTTGCTATAGAATTTTGAAGGTTTTGATAAATCCACATTTCGGATCAGTATCCGAAATGTGGATTTATCAAAACTTCACAACAGCACGACTATTTTGTGAGCTACACCAGTGTGTAGCTCACAAAATAGTCGCGCTACGCACATGCTACGCACCATGCTACGGCGTAGCAGACACAAAGTTTGGTTAATTTTGAAAGTTGAAAGAGGCCCCAAATCTATCAACACTTAAAACAGTTTTATCATTATATGACAGAAACAATGGCCCCACAGACAATGGCTAACCTTCCATCTTGCGCCGCATGGGCTGTTACCTTTGCACTTGATGACCTTACGACCTTGACGCCGTTAGCGTCAATGAGTGCAGTTCGCGTAGCTGAATTTTAGGCCAAACATGTTGTTATGAACTATTTTCCCAAGATACGTTAAGTAGAAGATCATTAAATGTAAACTTAAAAAAAAAAACAATAAATAAGTTAAAAACTAGATGTGAGAAAAAATGCCTAAACCTTAATGAACTCTTATCTCAAAGTACAACAGTCGTAAGTCTTGAGTTAGGGATCAAACGCGCGATTACAAAGTGATCAGTTATTAAGACAATAGTTCGACTTCACAAGTTGAAGTCGATCGGCACTTAGAATTAGTTGAATTGATGTGATGAATCCACTCCTAGTGTAAGCACATTTAGCTTAGCGCTGAGTTGGGATAGTTTATCGTTCTTGTAGATTAGTGACTTGTTAAACTTACTGCATTAGTAGGAATATTAGGCGTCCTACAAGTACTTTAGGCAGGATACTTGTACCTGTATACATGTATACAGGTAGGTATTAACGTACGTAAGACCCCAAAAATTATGGACTTATTTATGTTTATCGTAACACTTATAACATGATCCACATTTTACAGATTATGAGTTGAAAATTGACTACCAATTTATATGGTCCGTACGTTCAAATCGCAACTGTCATTCTTTGACAGTTGTATCAAATGGCTATAACACGGCAATTGACGTAGGATGTCAATTAGTTTCCTCAACTGTAAAAAATAGAACCGTAATACTTTAGGTACTCAAAATCTATAGTGTTACGGTTCTATTTTAGGTACCCAAAATCTACGTGGGGATCGTGCGGTCCATGGCCTTGTTTGGGGCACCCGTGTGGGCGGACACCCTGGCGGCCCGCTACGTAGCAATACTGCGAAGGCTGCAGAGTGCGATGGCTGTTAGGGTGATAAGGGGATACCGTATAATATCCTACGAAGCAGCAACTCTCCTGGCTGGATCAACGCCCTGGGATCTGAACGAGAAAATTCTTGCATCCCTATATCGCTGGCGGAAGGTGGAGCTAGCGCGGGGTGAGCATCCGGTTCCCCGGGAATTCGAGGCACGAAGGATCGAGCTCCGTCAGATCACTTGGTGTGGGTGATCTCTCGCTTCAGGCTATGGTTAAGTCCATGGTCCGAAACGAAAACGCGTGAGATGCTGACATCCTTTTTTGCGAGGAGGTGATGCGCACATAAGAGCAGCCGGGCCTCGAAGGGCACTTAATGATCTCCAGCCATCATAAGGAGGGTCCTGCGGGCGACGAAATTGGGGCTGTGTCATCGCCCGAACAGTCAGGCCTAAAGAGTATGCACGCAAAGTTGCATGCGTGCCCTTATGAGAGGACGTGCGGTCGTGGGATCGGCCGCACTGGGTGATGGGGATACCAGTCGTGGGTGCGGCGAATGTACAAGTATCTCCCGGGCCCCCTACACATGGTAGTAGTAGGAACAGTGGGGTTTTAGTCGGTAGGAGACCGACATAATCGTCCGTTCTCCCAAGACGGAGGGTATCCATGAGGATTTGCCCAAGAGAAAAAAAAGGTACCCAAAATCTAATTATTCCATGAAATTGAAAATTAACAGTCAAACATTTCACACTAAAGCATGCGACCCTAGCGACACATCTGCTAATTAACCGTAATACTTTAAAAGAAACAATTAATCAAATAAAAAGCTAATCTAGAACTATTAAAGTGCGCTCAGCAGCACACCTGTATATATACAAATTTGTGTTACACATTAGCAACGTATGGTGGCCATTAGTGAGCGAATATTAAATGGCTTTTTACCTTTTTTTCAACATTTTACTTTTTCCTTGGTGTTTTATTTGACCTGTGTGATCTAAGATCGAAATGGAAGTACTAAACGGTTTTGAAATGTAGAGAAGGTAGGTACGTACTGGAATTAACGTGACTGACACGGGTGTCGTGATGGTTAAGACCTCGTCTCTCATGCATAAGGTTGTGGTGTGAAGATGAAACTAGGCACAGCCTGTGTGCCTAGTTTGGGACAAAGCGTTTGTCCCAAACTAGGTCTACATATTGTAACTTTAGGTTGATACAACGATTTTTACTTTACTTTACACGTCATGTCCATATGTATGAGAAGAAGCTTATTAGGGTTCCGTAGTCAACAAGGAACCATTATAGTTTCGCCATGTCCGTTTGTCTATCTGTCTGTCTGTCCGCTGCTTAGCTCAGAGACTAGTAGTACTAGAAAGCTGTAAATTGGCATGGATATACATAGTTAATTGATTCAGGCGTGACCTTTCGGAAATCCATTATAAAATACAATAGAAGTGGATATATTTAGTAACCTGTTCCGCTTAGCTATTTTTAAAGAGTCTTAAAAAAAACCCTGAAAGAAATCGACATGTGTTTCACCTCTCAACGAGGCATTCTCAGGATGACGATTGGCTTGTCGCTTGATATATATTAATCACGCCGAAAAAGTGGTAAAATAAAATCATGATTTTTTTGTTTTTAGGGTCTCCCCTTCACGTAAAGTGATGATGTTTTGATGTGAAACATCTATAGTGGCGGGTCACACCAACTGTTGGCGTGGCGTCGCCATGCCATCAGTGCCAATGTCAAACTAACGCCAATGCCAGTGTTGGCGTCGATAAACTATCCTACGCATATTACCTGTACATACTAATTTCGATGATTGACTTCTGCCAGGCGACCCGCGACTGCAATTTTTTTTTCTCGTCTATCCCGTATGGGGTGTAGACAAAAAGGTCGTTTAAAAATATTGAGAGGTTTAATTTATTGAGAGTGAAAACCATTTTTGGATTCAGGGATCGGTCTGAGAAAGATTAAGCTATAAAGTGCTAATTTTTGTTAGAGTCAAGTGTCCTCCCTCCCTGCCAGCTAAATGATTAGTTCTGGATATGTGGAAAAAATCACAGTTGTAAATATAACGATATTAAAACTAAAACTATCACAATTAACTAGGCTCTACAAGTTATCGAGTAATAATCGACCAACTTAAGTTTGCAGTTAAAAAAAAATTGTTCTACCATACATTCCGTATGGAAGAACATGTTTTACAACTACAATGTTAAGTTTGTTCTTGGGATAAATTCACCCCATCTAAGGACTTCTTCATTGTGCGTGGTTTGACACGCACTTGACCGGTTTATTATTCACAGGCTGATATTAAATTACACATAAAAAGTTTAGATACGACGCTGTTCTTTTACTTTCCGATACTAAAGCCAAATAAAGTCATAATGTATTAAGTTGGAAAGTTTCTCCTCTACTTAAGTTAGTGACAAGGTGTTAATCCGGTTCTTACGAGTATTATTTTGGCCTACTTCCTTCACTTAACTGTTCAAAGTTGCTCGGGTATAACTCCAATACGCTGTGTTTTTCTTTCAGTTTGTTACATACTTCTTACCTACATCAGTTTAACTTGCTGGTGGAAATCTTGCAGTTTTTGAGTAGCACGCCACAAAAAGAGTAATATAATTTTCAAAAAGAGTGATATCTTGATTCAAACACAACCATCTTCCACTATTTCGCGTTGATCCACCATGGGCTTATGTAAATCAAGACAACCACATTTGTCTATTAAAGATTAGTACCTTCTTTGTTTTTGGTTGGAAAATTATCAAATAACTTCTCCCGGTCTGGGCGGAGCGGGAGGGCGTGTCAGACTCTTGCTGACTAAAACCCACCCGTGTTCCTTCAGTTGCCATGTTGCCGAGGGCCACGATCTCCCTTTCGGACTTCTTCACAACCCCGGTACGATTAGTACCTGGGTGATCGAGCTCTGCTCTGTTTAAAATAGAGAATGCTCATTTAATAGAATAGGAAAGTACATACTAATTCCATGCTGCCAAGTCATTACTCTATGTCATTAATTTCGTTCTAAGCTCTGCTCGGGTGAAAATACGGAAATAAGAATTTGTCCTGATATGAGACCTAGCTAGATCGATTTTTCGCCCCCGAAAACCCCTATATTACAACTTTCATCGAAATCGTTAAAGTCGTTTTCGAGAACGTGAGTACAAATATATAATATATATATACACAAATATTGCTCGTTTAATAGTATAGGATTTTAAAAGTTGAAGTCATCATTCTCAGACCTTATCCCAAGAGAATTATGTTTTCAACTATTCAAATAAATCTTTCATAGTTGAAGTACCAAAAGAAAGGAAAGCAGAAAGTATTTCTGTATAGTGCTCATACATAATTACGAACACTTTTAAACGTTAGAAAAACAACAAAAGTGCTCACTCATTCTGTAAACAGAAAAGAGTGTTAAAAATAAGCGACGGTGAAAATATAAATAAGCCAACGTTAGCAGAAAAACTATTAGCTATTAAAAGTCTTCTAGCTTTAAAAAATATAAAACACGCCGCTTAGGACACCGTACTGAAACTAATTTTTAAACAAGTAGGAGCCCGGACCCTCACTATTATTAGGTACCTACGTAGAAAACTCATTTTATGGTGCGTGAGCAAAAAATCTTTTAATTAAATTGCTTTCGAAGGGATACAACTGAATTTATAATCTGGTTTTGACTCACACTAGTGAGTATAGGTTGGTACTGTTACATAAAACGTTATTTCGGGGATTTTGCGAGAAAGGTACTTAAGATGTGTGTAGAAGTCAGTTCTATTTAAGCATCTATGTCTATACATAAAATAAAACAAAGTCGCTTTTCATGTCTGTCTGTATAACCGCTTAGATCTCCTAAATTATACAATAAAATTTGATGCGATTTTCGCCATCATTAATACCATTTATTCTGAATGGTTCTAAATACGTTAATATTTAACTTAGGTATAGCACATAAATCTTGGAGACAACTCAGAAGACAATTATAGGAGCTCGTGGCTAAGTAATAACAGTCGCACGGGTCGATTCATCCGGTTAAGCTACGCTTGCCGGGTTTGGTTTGTGGATGGGTGACCATCTTTATAATACCGAGACTCCTCCGTCCTTCGGAAAGCACGTTTAGCTGTTGGTCCCGGCTGTCATTCATGGATCTTTGACAGTCGTTACGGGTTGTCAGAAGCCCGAAAGTCTGACAACCAGTCTTACCAAGGGGTATCGTAATACCTAGTTATTGGGTTGTGGAGGTCAGATAGGCAGTCGCTCCATGTAAAATACTGGTATTTAGCTGCATCCAGTTAGACTGGAAGCCGACCCCAATATAGTTGGGAAAAGGCTAGGCAGATTGATTTTGAAATAACACATAAAGGCTCGTACACACCAACGCGATATCGCGGGCGCGAAAGACAGCGCGACCCGTGTCGCGCCCGCGATATCGCGCTGGTCTGTACGAGCCTTTAATCTCAATGTTTTGACATGTCACCATTGCACCCGTCCGAAGTAGGGCCGGTTCGCTAGTATTCCTATAACAATGAAATCTTTATCCAACAAAGCCTTTGAAAAAGTTTTATATAAAAAAACACACATAAATTGCCTGCTTAAAAAGAAATTGCTGCGTATTCATAATGCATGTATGAGCAGTGCCAAGAATAGCTGGCAATTTACAGGAGAAAATAAAAATCATCTTTGAAAAATAATTCCTAGATCCAGACAGCATCTCCCAATTTATTTACAATACTGTGTAAGATTGTGTAGTGTAACTTGTGTAAGCGAACGTTAATTTTTAAGCGGCATTGTCACGACGTCCATCGCCCAGTCGAGTTATGATGATTGTAGTGGTTTTTTATGAGTCCTACTTTATTAGGGAAAGTGGTGGGGGTATAACATCTCCGCCATTTTGTCGTGATGCGAGCTGTATCTTTTATAAGAACGCGGACATTTGCGGACAGGTTTATTACTTGTCCTTTTGTAAAACGAGGGTTATGTCCGAGCTTGGGTTAAACAAAAAAGTTTTTACAGTATTTCTGTTAGGAAATGGCTTTTCTTGCTGTCTAGACACGTTTCATATAGTGAAGGGTATGGCATAATGTTTTAATGGCCGAAGTCTTAAAAACTGTTGACATCAATACATTGTGTTCTGATACTTCCATGAGTGCTCGTAACTCGACAGAATCTTTAACGCGGGACATATTGACCAAGATCACAAATACAGAATAAAAGCTTGTTCAAACACCTTCTCAAAGAGAGTACTGAGACCAGCAAAATATCAACAAGGATCCCATTAGTGTGAGGTTTGTCAAACACAGATAATAGTGTCAATTCGCTACGGACCACCGATCGAATGTAAAGGGGATGTTTGAACAGTATAATAATAGTGAGAGTTCAAGGACGGGCGGCGGGCGCCAATTTCAATATAGATATTATTGCAGTAACGCCAGTAGCAAGCTAAACGCAGGATAATATTTGCATATTTATAAGAGAGCAGCCCTCAACAAACATGGAGGGAATTGGTTACGAGGTTGGGTTTGTTTTTGACATAATGGGCCCTTTGTCGATGTAGGCTGTTCCTTACAGTCATTACTCAGGGCCGTATGAGTTAGCATATTGAGGGTATGCTCCTTACATAAGGCATAGTAAATTGAAATTAATTGAAATCGAATGTAGCGGTGGATGGTTCGCGATTGTGTTGAGCTTGTATAGAATTTCAATAGAGAATTCTAATAAAGGGTCCAATTTTTGCAGACTTTGTATTTGCATATCAATTTTGAATTAAGGGTTTGTTAAAATAAAATTATCCAACAGTTTAACTTTTTAGCATTTTCTATTAAAGTATTCTTAAACATAGAATATTAAAAATCACTCAGTGAAATATAATTTAGAAATATCATTTGCATTACGAGACCGCAGAAAGTTTACTACGAGTAAAAGTCATATTTTATTTTAGGCTTAGAATTACAAACTAGTTTTACTTCGAGAGTTTGGGGTCGTCGCTACATTGACCATCCTTGTAAAAGGCACTTTCATATGGAATTGGACTTATTTGCAAATGATTAAGTAATTTATAATTTAAGGGATTCACGTACATCATTTAGTTTTGCTTGAAATTGACCACGAGATCAAGTCAACTAAACTTTTCACTCAATCAAAGTTTTATTTTTAACCTGTCTATAAAATAAAATTAGTTTAGCCAATGTTTTTGGAAAACTGTTATGTGGTTCAACGCACAACGTATGTTGTGATAAAAAAAAATGTTTTACTTCTCATTATACTACTAAAAACTCTGTGAAAATAATGTAGGTAGGTAACAATTTTCAGGTTTATTCGAGATTACTCATAAACTAGTATTTTTTATAAATGGGTGCTCGGAATGACGCAGGAGAAATTGCGGGGAACAAGATAGAAAAGCTCCTAAACATTCTTGTACCTTTTTAAGAAGATGTTTTGTGCATTTTATATATTTAAAAGGATATGTATATACGAAAATTCAATTTTTTTAATATTAATTCTTGTTTTGCTAAAAAAACTTTCACATACTCTGAGGAATGCGACTCATCTTATGGTCTTTAACATACGTTAGAGGTCGCTGGTGGGTCACAGGTCCGAACAAAATGGCCATTTACCTTTACTAGCAACTTGAATCGTTCTTAATATAATTGTTGTGTTTTGCTCTATATAACTCGTCTGCCTTCAAAGCGAGAGTGAACAAGCATCTTCTGGGTACGCTCCTTCCATCATAAACCTCATCCATCGCTTTCCATCAGGCGATAAGAGTCAAAAGCAGCCCTAATGTATAATAAAATAAAACAAAAAGCAAAATCTAATTGCAACTGTCATTCTTTGACATTTGTATGAAATGAACGTAGATTGTCAGTCTGCTTAAGATTTTATGTCCCTGACTGTGCAACTTAGACACACACATGCATAATCTGTCTTCATAAACACCTACCAATATATATACATTTGTACATAGTTTAATATGGCACAGTATGTCTGTACGTACATGATATGTCGCGACGCTGCGTCAGTCAGGTCATTTATCTTAACGTTTTTATTAAATGAATTATTCAAGCTGTTTCTACGTATACGAATTTTATTATTCCATACTTTTGTTTGCACACAATTAGAGGGTAATGTGAAAGTCTTGTTAGGATCGTCGGATTCTATTTTTATATTATACTTAGCTTTTAAAGCGTGTTTGTGTGAAGTGTATTTTGTTAGGGATTTCCTGATAACTTAGATTTAAAATAAGTAGGTACTGTACGAACTATGCATATGAATTTTGCCTGTAATGTAAGAAGATTATGTTTTTCATGGGAATTTTCGTAAAGTTTTTGTCAGTGGAAAATGTGGCAATAAATAAAAGCTGTGAGTAGTTCTATTTCCTTTTGGGTTTAGTATGCTCAAGGATTTATTTGTCAATGCACTATTGTTAGGTACCTTTATACAGGATGGCAGGGACATCGACGCGAAAACTGTTACCATGGATTCAGTATATGATTCTGAACTGTTGACATTTTACACGGTTATTTAAAAAAAAATAGCTGTTTCATACATTTGACCGCGTAAGTATTGCACTTTTCTATGAAACAGGTGATTTTTTCTTATATATCCGACGAAAAATTTCAACGCAGGGGCGTTCAGAATCATGTACTGAAACCATGGTAACAGTTTTTCCGTTGATGTCCCTGCCACCCTGTATAGTCCTCCAGATTGAATTACGGCCATGGCGGCCAATCTCATCGGAGACAGCCATCGAAGCGGAAGATATTATAGTGCACAAGTGTGTGCGCAGACACAGGTGCACTCTCTAACAGGGCCCACCTACCTAGTACGTGTCAGAATCTTTTATAAAATGTGTAAGTAATTGGACCAATTATGACGCACACAATCTCGAGAAAAAACTGCAAATGCATGCTTCACGAATACATTATAATTAATGTATGATAATGACGATTTAATACGAAAGCATCGTACGAAACTGACTGCACTCTCATCATTCATCCTTTATTAAAACAAATGGCCACAATTTATCATAATTTATGTTAAAAAGCGTGAATTTAAAACAACATTACATACGTACACTAAGATACATCGCGACCAATTTGAAAAAGAACGAACCATGACATTTGTAGAGCGTTAAATTCATGTATTGCATTTTTGAAATAAATTTCGTCGCTCTCGCCAAATGTTGGAGTGTCACAAGTGGAATTATTCGTGAAATTCAACACTACATTTACACCTGGCATGGCTGTTTATGCTTGGTCTCCTCCCCCTCCCTGGGGCACATAACACTCAGTACTAAAGTAGGGTGTTGGTATGTGATGTGAGGGTCCAAGTGCGCTGGTCGTGTTGTTCAGTTAACGCTGGTGGCTAAGGACGTGGCATCCGACGACGTCACTCAGAGGTGGCTCAGCTCGAATTCTAGAGACGTTTGTCGCGTTCTCAACGTCTATTCACGTGATTACTGTGAAATAGCCCTTTGATAACATTCTGTTCTGTCATTGTTCTATAACAATTTGAAGTTTTGGTTCGGAGATAAAGAGATCTCTTCAATTTAATATTATCGAAGGAAAACTTGTGACGAACTCTAATACTTAGACTTTTGTTCTACAAGAATTTGTAAGTGTTATTTATTTTAATGTAGGTATTTAGTACCTTCTTACATACTTTTTTAAGCACTAGAACCGTAGCCTTAAAGTTAAATACGCAATTTTACACATTTTGAACCAATTTCGTGCAATCATTTTTCTTTTTTTTTAACTACAATGGACAAGCTCTTGACCTATATCTCACCTGATGGTAAGTGATGTTCAGGCCGAAGGTGGAAGTGAGCTTCACCCGGAATCCTCATACACAGAGGAAACTGGCTATCTTACCTCTAACTGCCAAAATATAACAATGCTGTTACCATTGTTGTTGCGACAGACTTAGATAAGATGCTGGTAGCTAGCCAGATGGACTTAGAACAGACCCCTACCACCAACCAAACCGACCAGAAAATTTTGCCCCCACTGGGAATCGATCTCGGGACCTCTGGATCTGAAACAGGTAGTCTTACCACTAGACCACAGAGGCGGTCAAATTCATATTAAACTTGTCATATTTTAGTTAATTGATTCAGGCGTGACCTTGCGGTATATTGTAGTGATATTTATTTTAGAAGTATGTATGTAAGTATATTCTTGTATTGTAAGTAGTTTGTATAAATAGTAAATTGAAATTTTTTTTTTTCTTCTTTGGTTTATGTTTTTGTTTTATCTTCTACGGTTACACACGTTGTCTACATCTCATTTTTTATAATTTCCTGTCGCAGTATGCTGGAAGAGATTTCTTTAGAAATAAGCATTGCATTTGTACGTATTTTTCTGTTCCTTTCTTCTTGTCTGTTTATATGTGTGTGCATAAATAGTTAAATAAAAATAAATAAATATAAAATACAATAGTAGTGGATATATTTAGTATGCCGAGGTGGGGCGAGCAGTATGTAAGTGGGTTTGACAGACGATAAGACTCAGTCTGCAATCAGCGTTTGGTGTGGCAACACGCCGTGTTCGAGTTCGCGACAAGTCAATCGTCATCCTGAGGATGCTTAGTTGAGAGGTGAAATACGTGTCGATTTCTTTTAGGGTTTTTTATGACTCTTTAGAAAAAGCTAAGTGGAACAGGTTACTAAATATATCCACTTCTATTGTATTTTTTGTCATTTTTTATTAAGTTCAAGCAGCTATTCAGTACCGGTCCGTTCATCATCAATTATTTTAACAGCATCAGTCATACATTTGAACTTTAAATATATTACTAGTTATATTCACCATTAGCGTCGCCATATTCCCGTTAATAAAAAGCAACAGCATACCGGAACAAATCGTCGAATCCCCAGCGATTTAGGGCGTGCAAAATTTAACATAGTAATTTATTTTTATGCCTCTGACGGACGATCCCTTAGCTGCACCTCGTCTCGGGAATTGGGGATTAAATAATCACATCACTGGCAGCACTGTTTATCTCTGTTGCTCCAGATATTGTTAAAATTGTGGTTTAAAATGTGCACCTTTTGTTTTTATTATTTTTATTTTGAGCTTACTGAGGAAAGTTACACCGCCGTTTAGTTTTTTTAAGTCGAGTCTTACTCATTTTGTGTTTAGAGGTGGTTGTTATAAAAAGAGTCTTAAAAGTTTAATATTTTGCCTTAAGTAATCTAGATCAGGGCTATTTGATGGTCTACACAAGCTTCAAAAATCTGCCTAGCTTTTTTCTATGTTGGGGTCGGCTTCCAGTCTAACCGGATGAAGCTGAATCTCAGTATTTTACATGTAGCGATTGCCTATCTGACCTCCACAACCCAGTAATTGGGTAATACGATACCCCTTGGTAAGACTGGTTGTCAGACTTTCGGGCTTCTGACGACCCGTAACGATTGTCAAAGAGCCACGAATGAAAGCCGGGACGTGCTTTCCGAGGCAGGGAAGAGTCTCGGTATGTAAAGACCAACCCCGACAAGCGTAGCTTAACCAGATGGATCGGCCCGTGCGGCTGTTATTACTTAGTCACGAGCTCCTCCTCTGGCCTAGACAAGCTTGTTACGATAAATCTGAGTGAATAACAGTTGTATGAAAGCGGTAAAGTCCTACGTCTTAGCTGTGGACGTTTTTTAGCCCTTCATGATACAGAATCTCCCATACTTTACGGTAATCTTTAACATTTATCGCTATCTTCAAGAGGCCCAAAAAAGTAGTTACCTACGCATAATAATTCATCTCCAGATAGCCTTATTTGTTACCCTAATAATTCCTTTCTTTTCAGCAAGGTTTAAAAAGTTATCGCAAAAAAGGTCTATTGAATATCGCTTAGAGGTCAGCATTATATAGGACTGAAGCGATAACTTTTTCTCACTTTCACAAAAGAAAAGGGAGACTTAAGAAAATATTTTATGCTTTCAAGGTGTCACTATTACACTGCCTTATCGAAGATAAAGATTAAGACCATAGAGGAGGGAAACGGATCCAAAGTTCTCGATATTATGGTATCAGTTTCTTTCAGTAATTTACGATAATATTTGAAGGAGAGTAGTCCTATTTAAAAGAATCCTACAGAAAACCACTAGACGAACAAAGGTTCATTCGATAATAAAGTTTTGACACCTGTAACCTCCGGGAAATTATTGCGCGTTAAAATATTTATGTTGACTTAAATTAATTTGGAAATGATAACCCGTTTAGTGAACACAATGTTGTGGATTTCTGTGATTATGAGATTTTACGTCAATTTTGTTCTTCTACACAAATAATATTATAAAGAGAAAAGATTTGTAGTTTTGTTGTTGTTTTGTGTTTTTGTTTGTTAAAAAATCCTCCACCAGTAGAATGCTATATTACATAATGGCTATAATTTATCAAGATATATCACGCGGGCGAAGCCACTAGCGGTTAGCTAATGTGTTTGGGGACCAGCATTATCAAATAGTAGCAATATTTGATAATGCTAGTCCCCAAATAAATGCTACATTGAGAGATAAAGCATAAATGGATAAAAAACTACCTATTATTAAAAAAATTGGATTAAACGTAATCAACCAGACTGAGCCGGTACAAGCTCAGCGAGCAATAAACTAGTTAACAATATTTGTTACTCCCGAGATTTACTGCATTAAAAAAATACAATTGGACTGCAACCCGCGCCCATTTTCACTTCACGACGTAAAATTTTTGAGCATTCGTTCATGTTTGCCGAATATAAATTAACCCGTATAATATTTCGATAAAACGTTAACTGCCAACATTTATTATTTACTGTTGAATTTTATCATCAATCCAGCCCATGGTAGGGTTATCAAGGCTGCCATGTCCAGATATTTTATATCTTTAGAGCTCATATTTTAAATATGTCTGGTATTTGATTTACAGTTCACGCGAATATCAATGTTCGGTGTGAAATAAATGGCAGTGATCGGTTTTTTATCTCTTTCGGTTACATATCAATGGCTTGTAGATATCTAGGTATCTTTTATCTCTTTTTGGCCATCTGTGAAGCTTATGTTTCCTAAGAATGCGGTGAACGGTCTCACCATAATGGCTGTCTAAATACAGAGCGTTTTTAACAGGACTGCCCAAAAAGGAGCGAAATGCTTTCAGGGTTCATGTATGTATGTAAGTTTCTTTGATCCCCCATAATTTTGAAATGATGACAATTTTTTTTTATAAAATTGTCATTGCAGTCGGGGGACCGATGTGTGGAACACTTTTTAATCTAAGAGTCCGTGTGCAATGATAATTTAATTTAATTTTTTAGTCAGCGAGTAAATGAGCTTCGCTTTGTAGACCTTTCGCTTTTGGTATATATACAGATTACCACAAAAATACAATAGACATAGATATATTTAGTAACCTGTTCCGCTTAGCTATTTCTAAACAACCATAGAAAAAACCTGAAAGAAATCGACACGTGTTTCACTTCTCAACGAGGTATCCTCAGGATGACGATTGACTTGTTGCGAACTCGAACATGGAGATTAACTAATACATCTTGTTTTTTATTTACTTTTTAGTTCGGTTTTTGGTAGGGCAGTTGTGTTTTTTAATTATTTTTTTCTCCTTAATTACAAAAATACTGGTGAAAATGACAGATTTTCACGATGCGTGACGGCTCGACGCTCTTCTAGGAAATCGTACCTTAACTTAATTATTTTATAGAAAACCCTTCAGGGATGAGTTTGTTAGTTTTAGAGGATCGTGGTTTTGAAAACGCAATCGCATTTTATTTTCAACTGGTTTCCGCCAGCGGCTTCGCTCGCGTGATATCTTTTTAAATTATAGCCTATGTTACTCAGTGATAATGTAGCATTCTACTGGTAAAAGATTTTTAAATCGGTCTGGTAGTTTTTGGGTTAATTACAAACAAAATTTTTTTTTTCGTAGTGTTATATAGTGTAGATAAAGCCTTTTGAAAAGATGTCAGACAGGATAGTTACAGCGATTCATTTTCTTCCAACTAGATAGCTCTTGTCTTCTCTATGGGCCTATGTCTAACTTGTAACTAAGATATACACCGTGACATTTTAGTAGTCTTACAAAATTGCTCCTAGAGGTATTTTATGTCGGGTACATTGAGTGGCCCTTTGTAAGAAGACTAAATGTCACGGTGTATATCAATTAAAAAAAAAGAATGTTTAGTAGTCATTGGATCGATGAAGTGGGTTGCTTTTGTAAGACGATTTAAATTTCACGGTGTTATACACTTGATTAGGTATGTTTAAAAACTTATTAAAACGCAGTTCGCTTTATTTTTCATAGCTGAACGTTGTCTGAGTACTAAATAATAACGATTAACGAAAATAATACTATAAGTACTGTGAAGATCGTAACCTGTTCGGTTCTAACATGCAACCTTTTCGAGAAATTGTAAGATAATGGGATAAGATTATGAGACAATCGCAATTTCATTAAAAGAATATTAGAAAACCAATTAGGAGTCAGCTAGAAGAGCTGACGTTGAATATCTTGATATAAAAACCTAAAAGAATTCCATCAATAATTATTATTTTAATTCCAAAAGATAAGATATACTGGTAGCAATGTTTTTGAGCCGTTTGGGGTTGAAAAACTAGGGCCATGGGGTCCGAGTGCTCACCAAATATTTTGGAACATCGCCAAGCGGTTGGTCGACTCTTCACGTGACCAGAGGGCTGGCCAATTCTTAGGCTAAAGAATCAGCATTTCCATCTAACGTGGCAACGCTGCCAGCCTTTTGGGCACTTTTTCTGCTGACAGCGATGCGGACGAATTTTTTGACACCCAAAGAGCTCTTACCTTTATTTTTTTCTTTTACATACTTGTACATAATATATATCGTAGTTTAGATATACACAGTTTAGATAATTTACTAATTTAGAATGAGTTACATTTACAGAAATAAAGTATATTCCAAAACTAAATAATTTAATGTTTGTTCTAAAGATACCTTTCTCCTACGAACTACGAAACACAGATTATTTGTAGTTAAGTAGAATGAATATTCAATTACCGTGTAAAATAAAACAACAGATCGAACTCACAGCCCTATTTGATACGAACACGTTTTAAAATCAATGTGTTCAAAGCCTTTTGTGCGAGTGAATGCTCCTGAATTTCTATTCTATTAACGTCCAAGTGAACAATAAAGCCTATTACATTTTATTTACTCACGTCTAACTCGATTTATTGTTTTCAAATCAACTCACATAGCCTCTATATTTAGTTATGGTTAACCAATCCACTCTAATTGTGTTGAACATTTTGTTAAAATGGAAGCTTTGCACTCGAAATAAAATTAAATTTAGACAGTGGACGTAGAATAATTTAGGTTTAGTTTATTCGTGTAAATATTTAGTGCTGCTGCGTCTTAAGTTTCAGGACCGATTTTGAATTACTGAAATAGTAGGCTTATTTGTAGATATTCGAATTGTGTGTTATTATTGTACGTTTATAGAGGTGTTCAGCGGTTGAAATACCTAAGTATGTTAGTACCCATTTTATATTCACACTTAATATTAAGGGATTATCATTGTCATTCTCCTGCTCTTATTTGCCCAATTTATTTGGGGTCGAGCAACACGCCTTTTTTTTCCATACATTCTATTAAAACTGTAGATTATCTCTATATATATATTTAAATATCTATACAGATTATTAATAAGTCGCTTTTGGTATCTGTCTGTGTGACCGCGTTGTTTTTGGAAACTCCGCAACGGTTTTTGAAGCGGTATTCACGGTTTTTAGGGAATTTGAACCGGAAGGTGTATAAAGAAATTTAAATGTTTCGCCAAGTCGTAAAAACCGTTCGGAGTAGGGGCGGATCGCTAGTATAACGTCACAATTTTGAGAATGTCATCTCTGATAATACCAAATCTTTTTCACGAATCCAAGCACGGTACCTTGGTACCTTGGTACCATTACCTTAGGTGTTAAGCAGATGATGGACAATTTGTCCACGGACAATTTGGAATTGTATGGAAATCCTGGCAACATTTTGTCCGCGTGTGCGTTAGATTTACATACGATTCCAAGTAATTGTCCGCGGACAAATTATCCATCGTCTGCTCAGTGCCATAATCCCCAAGATTTGCAGACTACGCATATCATTTTAATATTATAATAATAAAGTTAATGTACCATAAAAGTGTAAATAAATATAGTAATTATTTTTGTAGTTTCAGCGCTTAATGTTAAGGTGTATAATTGGGGTTAATAAACCAATTTTGCCCATTTAGACTATAATTGGCTATAACATTGAAATAACACTTTAGTTTAAAATATACTTTTTCATAATTGCCAATTTGTTTCGAGAATGTTTGAGCTAATTTTATCGTATCTTTACAGAAACTTGACTAATGTTTTGAGGTTGGTAGTTATTTAAAGATTAGTATTAAAACCTGTGGAAAATTTGCTTTACCATATATTTCTTATTAAAAGGCTTTGGAGGCATTTCAGTTTTAATCTGTTTCAGTTTAACAGCTGGTATGGTTACCTACAGCACATTATTACACCACATAATTATCGCATCACTGAAACCGTTTGAAAACTTTCAGTTTGAGGTTAAATTACATTTAAACTAGGTTCTGCCAGCCACTTCGTTTTATACTTCGTGTGTTTATAGATGATAATTTCATATTGAGCTATGAAAAGTTTGACTTTGGTCTTTATGGTTTTCATTGTTCAATATAAGAAATCTTCCCAAGAGTTTTATCATGGAGTGCAGATTTACAGATATTGACTGTGTCTATCTACGTATATATCATCATAATATTATTAATTAAAGTCGCATTTCGGGTCTGTTATACAAACGGACACGAAATGCGACTTTTTAACTAAGTGATGCGGTTTTCACAATCATTTACCGAACTTATTTCGAAAGGTTTATTTGTATACTAAATTAATAGAAACTGACCTACTATCCACTTATTATAAAGGGAAAAGATTTGTTTTTTTTTTTGTACTGAATAAACTCAAAAACAACTGCACGGATTTCAAAAATTATTTCATTCGTAAAATATTATATTATCACTGAGTAACATAGGCTATAATTTATAAAGATATCACGCGGGCGGAGCCGCTCGCGGAAGCTCTATTTAATAAAGTAATCTCGATATTTTATCAAGTCATAAAAGCCGTGCGAAGCAGGGGCTAGTTATGAAATAATTTCACCTTTACAACATAAAAAGAAACAAATAGACGCAACATTTTTTTCCCTACAAAACATGGTCTCCTTTTTCGTGACTCCCAGTGTACAGTTTCAGTAATCCGAGTCAGCTCGCCTTTCAGACATGCCTCGCCTCGTTTAATTGAAGCAAGCTAATGAGTAACCATTATGGCTGCCTGTCCTCAGATACTGTTTACCGCTTAATAAGTCACTTTGAAGTCACACTTGAGGACGCTACGTCTCTCACTTGGAATTCGTGTTCACTGACCTGTTGTTGTGAACAGAATTATCTTGGTCAAGGGCAGTTTTGTTAATATGTTAAAATTATTTTGTGATAAAACTATTATCTATCTGTCACACATGTATAATAATAAAATCTATTAAAAATAAAATAAAATAAAAAAGCCTTTTATTTCATGCATTAAGAAGAAGAAACATTTTTAACATTTTGTTTTTAAATTATTATTTTTTACAAGTATTATGTATATTTATTAGTGTTTACTATTTCCATTTGTTTATAGTTTTCTATGGTAATTATAATATAATAAAAATAGCTAAAGTAATAATAGTTATAATAATAATAATAGTTAATGCAGTAAATAATATAGATACCATAACAGCAATGGAACCGACAGATCTATATAAATATTTAGGGTACACGTAACTAAAGGGACTTCGATCATGTTAGGATTAAAGAATCACTTACCGCAGAGTACAAAAGGAGACTTAGCGCCATATGTAAAACACAGTTTTCTAGTAAAAATCTGATCAAGGCCTTAAATACATTTGCCATCCCCATATTAACATACTCATTCAGAGTTATCAAATGGACAAAAACAGACACAGAACACTTAGAAGGAATCACACGCACCACTCTTACAAAACATAACAACTTACACCCTAAATCTGCAATAGAAAGACTAACTATCAAAAGACAAAACGGAGGGAGAGGCTTAATAGATATCCAGCACCTTTGGCGGAAACAAGTCTGTCGACTAAAAACATTCTTTCACTCAAAATCCCGCACTAGTAACATTCATAAAGTCATAGCTCTAAATGATTTCAACTATACACCACTTAACTTAAACGAACACCGAGATACTACGCAAATTACTAGTGACGACCCGCAGAAACAAAAAATTGAGGACTGGAAGAAAAAGGTACTTCATGGCCGTCATCCTCATGATAAGTGTCGTGTATGTCGTGTGTGTGTGTCATATGATAAATGTCGCAAGTGCCACATCCAACCAGAAACAATTCAGCATATAACAGGAGCTTGCACAACTCTCACGCAGACAGACTACACACACAGGCACAATCAGGTGGCAAATATTATTCATAAAAAAATAGCAATCAAATATACACTCATACAAGACACAAACACTCCTTACTATAATTACACACCACAAACTGTTCTAGAAAATGACACACATAAACTTTACTTCAACCGCGCTATTCTCACCGATAGGACAATCCACTACAATAGACCGGATATAACACTACAGGATAAAATAAATAAAGTGACCTAATAGATATTGCCGTTCCCAACACACAACATTCAGAAGACAATATCTGAAAAAATTAGTAAATACGCAGAACTCAAAGATGAAGTAACTAGAATATGGCGCCAACAAAAAGTGTACGTGGTCCCTATAGTCCTCTCCACAACCGGCGTTATCCCGAATCACCTTCTCCATAGCCTAAAATTACTAAACTTGAAAGAAACCCTCTATATCACCCTACAAAAAGCTGCAATTTTAAATCCATGTCGAATTGTCAGAAAGTTCATGCAAATAGATGAAAACGTAATAGGACCTCATAACACATCCTCAACATAACACACCACACGCTGCATTTACTTGGTTTCGGTCCGTAAATGTTGCAAATACCAGCCAAAGAGCTGAGAAGAAAAAAATGCTCTACACAAAAAATAATAGTTAAAAAGTATAAATTAAATTAGGTTGTAATATTTGTAAATTATTTGTTAAATTATTGATTAAAATAAAGTGCAAGTAAGAATAGCATGCATGAACTCCAAGCAGTGAGGGTAAAGGCCTCCTCCAGAGAACACCAGCGGTCTCGGTCTTTGGCTTCTGTCAGCCAGTTTTTGCCTGCGACTTGTGTGATGTCGTCCGGACCTGGTTATGACGTCATGCGAACTGTCCATCGATCGTCGCTCATTCTCGCTACGTGTCCTGCCCATCTCCATTTTAACTTTGGAGCGTAGGTGAGAGCATCTTTTATTGTGACGAATTTTTTGACACTTTTTGATTTTTGCGACGCTTCTTTCCATGCTTCGCTGGCAGGATGTGATTTTATTTTTCATTCTTTTAGTAAACTTCCACGTTTGACAGGCGAAGAAAGAAGGTAAAAGACAAGTGTCCATGACTTTGCTCTTGATTTTCATCGGCATCTGACTTTTCAGAACTTCCTTAAGGCTCCAAAACTTTTACAATCCATTATAGCCACCCAAATCCAAAGCCCAATATGTTTTGTTTCCATGTTCTGCAATAGTCCTACACCAACCGGGGGTTGTCCTTGGGTACACTTGTATAGTGCATACAGGGATAATCATCGGTTGGTGCCTCAACACTTAAAAATGTCTAAGGGGCCTCTGCGAGTTGGCTTCGGCCCCTCGTATGCACCTCGTATTGTCGCAACCCAGTGCTGGGCACGCCACAATTGCGGCTATAAGTCCCCTCTTCGAGGAGTGACTAGAGAGGCGCCACGGCGTCCTCACCTTCCGCCTGACGCAGGTCCTCACCGGACACGGTTGTTTCGGGAGATTCGTGTTCAGGATAAGGCGGGAGGAAACATCCGGGTGTCACCATTGTGTGGATCGCCCGGAGGACACGGTGGAGCATACGGTGGAGGTCTGCCCGGCTTAGGCTGAACATTGCCGTGTCCTCGTGGAGGCGATCGGCGGCGGTGATTTATCGCGTCCGGCCCTGATTCGGGCCATGGTACGGTGCGAGAGGAAATGGGAAGCCGTCACCTCTTTCTGCGTAGCAGTAATGCTCGCGAAGAATGAGGCCAAAAGCGTGAGGGACAGGCAAAATTCGCGCCCCCACGCCCCTAACCGCCGCAGGAGGAGACGCCCTGGGCGTCGGGAATCGCGAGCCGATTTCCGGCCACCGTAAGCGCGGGCTTGCGGACGGTGAGCAATGGGTAGCTCACCGTCCGATAAGGATCAGACTCGGGTCGACGGAGCGTTGTGTTCCACGCGCATCTCAAAGAGATGTCAGCAGAATTGACGGGGTCCGCTAGGGCCTATGCTTGCCGGGGTTGCGAAGAAAACCGAAAGGGAGATCGTGGCCCCCGGCAACAGGGCACCTGAGGTTTCTGAGGAATTCTAGGCAAAAGCTAATTAAAACGCAACAAGATAATACAATAAAATATCGAAAATACGGTCTCACTTTGTTTAGGTTTTTGCTGTTAATTAAGTTAAGTAGTTGGCTCCAGTTCACGGAGGAGTAAGCAAATGGAGTGATAATGGCCGCGCGAGAGACACTGCATTTTACGCGCTGATGTCAAGACAAAGGTGTTAAGGTCGTTTAATGGAAGTCTCGTCTTCCCTCTTGTGTGTTTTACTTATGTTCTCAAGCCTACTTAAATCAAATTCCTGTAGGGCCTCATAGTAGTGACACCGTGCGTTGTGATGTGTCAGATCTAGGCATATTTTTACAACTTACCCCGGCTTTTGCTGCTAAAAATCAAAGTGTACGAATAAAATATTGTAAGTATTATACTTTATATTCATTAGTTCAGTACACTCTAATAAAGCATAGCTAAGAACTACCGAGTGGGTCCCATTAAATGCAAGGCAAGAGCGACATCGCGGCAGGCCATGGTAAATAAAGATGGCGGGACGAGCTTGACTCCTACCGAAAGGACTGACTGGCAGTAGTAAAAGGCAGAATTGTGTGGAAAAGAGAGAGAGAGGTCTTTGCTTTGCAGTGGGACAATACAGATAAGAAACCTTATCTTGCTTACTAGTCTTCTTAAAGAAATAAATATAGTCTCCATTCCTTACTCCTCCGTGGTTCTGTTTAACGTAGGTTAATTCCGTGAGGTTTCTGTTATTCGACGCGGTATTGCAGGGAAGCTTCTGTAAGCGCTTATTACGACCCTCCGTTAACCCTTCCGTACGTTACCTTACCTTACCTTAACTACGTTTGCGTAATCGTTTCGCAGGTTTAATGATTTTGTGATTTTATCTAGTGGAGTCTTGTTATCGTTTAGCCGTGAAGTAATCGTTGAAAAGGGCAAAGAGCATTATCAGGCGGGATGTCCAACGTTATCAACAAAGACGATAAATATTTATACAGCCAGGGAAATTAATATTTAACCAAATTAACATCTTACATTAATTTGCCGTGTTATAGCCGTTTCATACAACTGCCAAAGAATGACAGTTGTGATTTGATTATATGGACAGTTTAAATGGAACGTTAACTTGCTTAACACTGTGCTATTGTAGCATTCACAAAGTACGAATCATTATACAGCCGTAATGTTTTAATAACATCTTTTTGCCGGTCTCAGCGTCTGCGTCTCTTTACTTGTCTCAACGATGCCTAGAGTGCCACAGACACTAGCGGCATAGACAAGTAACTGATGTTACGTCGGGTGCAGACACGCGGACTAATTCTATTTAATTTTTTAAAGTATTTCACACATCTATTTTATATTTTATTTTATTTAATATTTATTTCTGTATCTATCTCTTCGTGACATCACTGCGGGCCCTATCAGAATACCAGAGCTGCAACTTTTATTTTTTTATTTGTCGCAGCATATGCTGAGATAGGAATCTTTTGGCCTCGTACAGGACTTTCTGTTACTTTTTTAATTATTTAAAAAAAAAATATTAATGTTTTAATGAATGTGTTTTAGTTTAATTTGTGATTTCCTGCGCGAGTCTCAATAAATACTTTTTCTTTCTTTCTTCTTTCTTTCTAACAATTAATTTTGCTGACTTTACCTACAACATACATTATTACACAATCAATTATGTGTTATAGCTTGCAATATTATTCCAAGAGATCCAAATTAAAGCTCCCGTAGACATGCGTGAAGCGACAGCACGAGGCGATTCTCGTAGAATAATTCCCATAAAGTTTTCATCGAAAAAATTCTACTAGAGTTGCGTTGCGACTGTCTGCGAAGTCCTTTACCGGTCTGTACGATATTCTCGACAACGTTGAGGTTGGGTTCTAGTCTTGCCAAACGCGACTCAATGATTACCCCCCGGTGGTTAATTCTAAAATCTTCAGCTTCCTAAAATGGTAAACTTTAGTATCAACCAGTGGATTACATAAGCAAAGTAGGACACCTGTTTCAAGATTTTTCTTATTTTAAATAAGAAAAATCTCTCAGTTTCGTCACAAAATAGATAGGTACAGAAGGTCAGTTTCATAGAGGGGCTCGTGGCTAAATAATAATAGCCACGCGCATAGCTGCACGGTTCGATCGTTTACCGAGGTCGGTCCGAGATTGGGTTCTTTACCTCCGTACTTCGGAAAGTACGCTAAACCGTTGGTCCCGGCTGTCATTCGTAGTTCTTTGACATTCGTTTCAGGTATTCAGAAGCCCAAAAGTCTGACAACCAGTCTTACCAAGGGGTAAGACTGGAAGTCGACCCTAACTAAGTTGGGCAAAAGGCTAGGCAGATTGATTGCTGTACTTACGCGTTTATGTGTGCATGCCATGTATTCGCTCCTTGTATGGTGGAACCGACCTTCTGTCACAGAATAGTACAGAAGATTCACTCAGAAAAATCATTTAAATAAAAAGCGATTTTTGCTACGACGCAATAAAGTGCAATTCAGATCACAGCGCTAATTACCTACAGTTATATTCACTTAGAAGTTGACACTCTTTCTATCGCGTAACTCTTGTCCTACGTTACGCTCACTGAATTGGCCCGACAAAACGAGCCCGCCGCGTATTTGTAGCTACCTAAAATGCGGAGTGCGTCTTCTGTACTATTCTGTGCTTCTGTATCTTTTGCAGCTTCGTGTATCTTCGGGCTCATTCGATAAAGGTCGGTCAAAGGTGCGTTGATTGTTGGATTGTCTCCAAGGCGCTTGCGATAAAGTTATCCGTAGTCTGAAAAATAAATAAAATAAAATCTGAGGTTGACATCATGTTTTAAATTAGATAAGCTATTTTTGTTGCTCAATAATGGAAATATTTACACCTAGATTATTTAATTATCTATTACTAGCTGCGCCCCGCGGTTTCACCAGCATGAGTCTCGATCCCGTAGGAATATCGGGATAAAAAGTATCCTATGCGTTAGCATAGGATACTTTAACATTAACATCCAGGTTATAAAATATCTGTGTGCGAAATTTCATCCGAATCCGTTTCATAGTTTTTGCGTGAAAGAGTAACAAACATCCATTCATCCATCCTCACAAACTTTAAGATTATTTAGGACTATCTTAGTAATTAATAGGTAGGTATATAGGTAGTTAGTTAATAAAATAATATAAAATAAACTGTTTTGATTAATATGTTATTAAGAATTAATAATAAAAGATCATATCCAGAGTGACACTTGAGTTATTTGCGTCCAAGTTCATTTGCTGACACTCGAGACAAACCAAAGGTCAGATAAACTTTGCTGAATAATAAAAATACATAACATCACGCCCGTTCTGCAGAGGTGTACTAAAAGTACTCCCACATTTCGCCAGCTATGTTTAAGTCCTATGTGATAGGGGGCGAGCTTATTGCCATCAACCGGGCATAAATCCAGACTCCGGGCTGCTTCTGAAAAAATCCAGATGGAAAAACCATACTAGACTAACGAGGCCGTCGGTCAAATGGTCGCTGTTAGTGTAGCAATTATAAGTTTAGAAAATATATTTTATTGTTTTGTCATCATTATGATACCCGTCTGAGAAGTTTCTCCAGTTAATTTTGTTTGATCTTGTCTATCAGTTATTATAAACTAGCTTTTGCCCGCTGCTTTGGCCGCGTGGATTTCGGAAAATATCCCACAATAACGTACTACTGGAATAAAAAGTACTTTATGTGTTAATCCTGGTTATAAATTAACTATGTGCAAAATTGCAGCCAAATTCTTTCCGCCGCTTTTGCACAAATCCTGAACATACATAAGAAAAGAGACAAACGGATAAAAAATAGTAGATTTCGTCTTTAAAAGTCTTATTTGCTAATAAGACTTTTAAAGAGGAGAGTGTTTATTTGAATCCAGAGCGGAGCGAAGGATTCTAGAGTAGAATCCTGAGCGCAGCGAGGGATTCAAAGTACGTCGCTCGAGCTTAAAATAGTGTTGCTCCCGAGGTAGACACTGTTCTTCATCATCTATGAGAAAATAAGTAAGCGCAGCTTATGAATTCCCACACCTCGTGACTTTTTCCAAAAATATTGAATGTACTGTTTTGAGTTTGTTATATGTATAGATAAAGATATTTATTTGTGACCTGTCCTTTCTCAACTGAGCTCAGATGAGCAAGTCGTCTCAAGAGCAAAAAAAATGCAAAATTTAATTAACAAAGTTTTCTTGGAGCTAAAACACAAGTTTGTAAAGAAAAGCGAGCAACATAACACGTTAATTTGATTCTTAGCATTACGGATGGTTGTGTGAAGATCGTGGAGGGAATCTTAAGACGCAATCGGGATACTATTAAATAATATGGGGAGAACAATCGCCGCAAATGTTGGTGTTGCCACAGTTGGTAGTTCGTTCGTGTATTAATCGTGGCTCATAGTGTAGATACACATTTTAAAATGTATGTTTACACTGTAATTAAGAGAATGATTGTAAATCTGGTATTAATTAAAAAGGATACACACACACACACATATATATATATATATATACACTGGATAAACTTCTTAAACTAAATGATCTAACAAATTATAAAAATAAAAAAAAATAAAAAAATATACAACCGACTTCCAAACTACAAAGTGAAAAATAACTTTAATTTCGGAAGTTGGTGTCTTTGGATCAGTATTTAAGTTTTTTGCCAACGACTTCCGAAATTAAATGTATTTTTCACTTTGTAGTTTGGAAGTAGGTTGTATTTTATTGGTAAATTTATTTTTTTCTTTTTCTGGGTTGATTTGTAATTCATCAGTTTCACTTTACCAAATGGTGCTTTTCGAGAGCAAGTGCATGAGTTACTATAAAAATAAGTGCGCCTATAATATTTGAAGAGTTCCCTCGATTTCTTCAAGATTCCATCATCAGATCGAGACCAAATGACAATGGGATCAACTTGGAAGTATACCCTTTCAAACAAAAAAAATATATTTTTCAAATCGGTTCAGCCGTCTTCGAGTAATCGGGGAACACACATAAATAAAAATAAATAAAAAAATATTCCGACGAACTGAGAATCTCCCTTTTTTTGCAGTCGGTTAAAAACAAATAGCGTCGAAAAATCCATATCTTATATTTCCTCATCACTGTCGACTGGTAGGTAATGTACCTAAGGGCTGGGTTTTACCTTGGCCAGAGGCTAATCATTGTCATACAATGTGGCAATGCCACAGTCTCTAAGGTACACTACCAGTCGACAGCGATGCGGAGGAATTTTTCGACGCCATATTTTAGTCTGTAAAACTTATATTTTTATCCGGAATCAGTATAACGAAACTAAAATAGTAATTGCCAAAATGCGGCAAAAGATGTATTCAGATATAGGTGATACCTATTCGCTGCTGGTCTCGGCAGCAAGAACGCCAGCCGCGAAAATTCGGGTGAAATACAGCTTCGTATTTTTCCGCCGCAGCGCCAGCAAATATCGCTTTTCAGAATAGGTATTTCACCATCATCTAAGGCTTTTTAGCTGCGATTAGGCCTTAGCTCGAATATATTTCTCCATTACAATGGAGAAATATACTCGAGCTAAGGCTATCATTTCCAGTTTTTAGTCTCCAATTTCTCAGAATAGGCCTTTATTTGACATTTAATGTGTCCCCAAAGTCTAAGCTATGTATACCACTTACATTGTGTACCTACGATACGTCTCGATTTCTTGGCATGGGTTGTCACCGAAGCTTGGCTAGTCAATTGATTAACGAGCTAGACTCTACTCAGTATAAGGTGTGCATCGTGCTTTTGGTTCAATACTAAGGCACTATGTGGAGACGTCTATAGACGTACTATTGCTGTGTTAAATAAATCGTTTCAGAGTACATAAGACACAGAATTCGTTTTATAATCTGGCAGTTGTGAGCACTTTATGCGGCCTACGCAAATGTCCTTTCTTTTGTATTGTTCGTCGAATCATTGAGCTCCTTTTAAGTTCTGAGTTGAGTTACACGATTACTGACAAATGCGTGCACTGACTGGACAGATCCACTCAAATCTGTATGGTTCTTTTCTCAAAAGACCATTTCAGACACAAATCTACATGGTTCTCAAATGAAATGTTCTGACCAAGATTATTTCCGGGTTTTTATATACACATTAACATTAATTAATTTTATATATACAATGACATGAATATTTACTTTTAAAGTATTATATTATTTTAATTATTGTGAATGTGAAGACTATGTGAGTCATTCCTTTTTGTTTTGTTTGAAATTTTTTCTCAATTAGTTCTAATTATGGTCTGACAGTTTGAGTAATTTATGTGGCTTACCCAAATGTCCTTTTTTGTATTGTTCGTCGAATCATTAAATCCTTAAATTCTAAGTTGAGCTGCACGATAACTGACAAATGCGTGCACTGACTGGCCAGGCCGTCTCAATCTATGATATGAATAATGATGCTTTCCTCAAAAGTCCACTTCAGACACCAATCTATGTAGATTGGTGTCTGAAGTGGACTTTTTAGACTTTAAAAGAGACTGACCTCTGAGTTTGTTTTGGCCTTCCTTCTCAGAGTAGTCAGATAAGAAACGCCAACCTCATCTAGTTAAAAAAAATATGATTGACGTGTAAAAGTGTTTGTACAAACCTATTTATAGAAATAAATCATTTATTATTTATCATTATTAACAGCTATTACCCACAGTGTATTGGCGATCGTTTCAAGACTAATTTCTAGTTTCTATGTCCCACTAGTTTCAAAACGAGAGAACGTTTTTTTTTATCCTATTTTGTATCCCTATGCTGGGCAAAGGCCTCGCCTATTTTATTCCAAACCTCGATGTTTTGTGCGATCTCTGGCTATGTTTGCCCCGCCAACAAGATCAGATGGACACACCACCTTCACTGTGGTTTACCTAGACAGCACTGTCCCTCCGGCGTCCAGTGAGGGACGATCTTTGCTCATCTCTTCGGGTGCACGTGTGCTGTTTTGTTATAATTTCGAAGCATACTTTGAATGCAATGACGGTCCGTCTTCAGTACACAGGTAACCTGTGGGCTATAAGTGTTGTTTTGGATGTCATTTTAATTCGTAACATTAAAAGGCCGACACTGGTAAAGGTATTTTAATACGGGCACAATTATACAGAGATTACGACAGGTGGTTCAATACTTTACGATCAGTATGATGGCCATAACCCTTCAATTTATAATGAGAGTAAAATAATAAATATCTACTTACGCCGTCATAATTTTAACTAATTTACAATATATATTATTGTTCAATAAGACTAAGGCTTCATAATGTATGGATGAGACTGGCCGATGAAGCTCAAGCTCAGTACCGTAATTATTAGAGAGTCCAATCTTCAGTAAAATGAAATCAATGAAATACAGTTCTGTTATGTTTTCCGCGAGATGTTATTAATACAATTGAAGAACTAATGAATAAATAGGTTAATAACGAAGTCTAAATTAGTGTATTAAAATATTCCTCCACATCGCTGTCGACTAGTCCGCATGCCCAAAGGACTATGATCGTTGTAAGATAACAAAGCTAAGCTGTGCTTAATCATTTGGTAAAAAATAAAGTCTCAACCATACTCTAAAGTTGAAATACACTTGAGAGATATTATTTTCACCAATAATTGTATCAAACTCATCTGGTATTGAGCTGAACATTGTGACCCTTGTCATAACTGTTAGCTGCCTGGAACTGACTGGCATTTTCACACAATTTGCTGCTCATGAGGTTGCACTTTCTACTGTATTACGGCATTAGAATTTTAAAGCAGGGCTTCAACTATGAAGTGGTGCAAACTTTTATTGGTTTATAAGGGGATTACGTAGTTTAGTGCATAGACTTTGAATTTACAACCTTTTATGTGTAGGAATCTGGAATTCTGCAATTATAATTGCATAGTTAGATAGAGAAGTACAGCAATATCAGAAGAAAAAAGAGTTTGTGTGTGTATACGATTGTCTTTGGATATGCAATAGCCAAAGAGGGTAAATAAACGCATCTGTTAAAAAAAACCTAAAAATTTCACTTCTCATAAAATTTCCATACTAGGGTTTCGATTCTTAAGGAGTAAACTCCAATAAATTGCCAAACAGAACATTTTTACAATCTTCCTTACTCATTACTTTGCACATAAGGACCTAAGTAAGGCTCTGTAGTCAATCAGCACAATCAACACATCCAAAAAAATAAACACAGCTCCTAAGAACATCTCAACTCTCAACTCACAAAATTCTCAAAACCAATCAAATGGTACATACGAGTATAAGAACGAACCGCTATAAAAAATCAACCACCCACAATCCACATGAGTCACCTACGATCCGCTGCACCAAGTATATTTTCTTTATGAAGTGGGTCGATCGATCTCGGCTAGGTTACTAAGGATCGTCGGCACTTAATCTGCGATGTTGCACTTGATAATTTCACGCCAGCCGACGGCAGCGACGGAGGCTTCCTACCCATCAATTCAATTTCATACCTATAAATTTTATCGGAAACTATCTTGGTCCTACGATGAGTTGGTGCTAAGTTATTACTGTTTTTTATGGAGTATGGTCGTAAGTTAGATTGATTTTAGTGCAAGAGAATTTTTCAATGTGTCTTCAGTGAAGATTAGATTTAGATTATCGTTTATCCGCAGTGGTGTTTTCAAAAGCAGAATTGTTGAACGCCTATCGCTAACATCCGATGCTCTGGCGATTGTCAGCGGCACTTGTTATTAATCACCACACAGTTTGTAGAAAAGAATTGGATCAGTGGTTACCAACCTATTGTCCAATATTTGAAAGACATCTTGTGACAATTAAAACAAAAGAACTTCATTTTAGACACAACAGACAGACGAAGGAATCACAAAATGTTACCACGAATATCTAAAAATAGCCTTAAAAGCTTGTAAGGTTTATTATTAAATTCTATTTAAAGGTTTTTTAAGGATCCTAAGAAACATTGCTTTTCTGAAGACCCTACTGACCTTTTTTCGTTATTTTATACTGTCAAGTATCGCAATGAGCAAATTAAGCAAAATTATGACTAATGAAGAAAGTTTCTTGCTGTAAAATTATTTATGGTTGGTAGAGTCGCCTTGAAACGGATATAAAAAAAAAAATAACCTCAATCGGTTATGATTAGGTATGTAACTTGTGCAATGTTATCAAACTCGTTATCTTAGGCTCAGTGTACGTTGGGGATGCCACAATTGCGGCCATAAGTCCCTTGTTTGAGGAGCGGCTAGAGAGGCGCCACGGCGTCCTCACTTTCCGCCTAACGCAGCCCCTCACCGGACATGGTTGTTTCAGGAGGTTCCTGTTCTGATAGGGCGAGAGGAAACGCCCGAGTGTCATTGTGTGGATCACCCGGAGGACACGGTGGAACATACGGTGGAGGTCTGCCCGTATTGGGCGGAGCATCGCCGTGTCTTTGTGGAAGCGATCGGCGGCGGTGATCTCTCGCGTCCGGCCTGGGTCCAAGCTATGGTACGGAGTGAGAGGGCATGGGAGGCCGTCACCTCCTTCTGCGAAGTAGTAATGATTGCGAAGGAGGAGGCGAAACGCGTGAGAGAGAGGCAAACTTCGCGCCCTCACGCCCCTTACCACCGCAGAAGACGCCCTGGGCGTCGGGAGTCGCAGGCCGATTCCCGGCCACCGTAGGCGCGGCCTTGTGGACGGTGAGCAATGGGTAGCTCGCCGTTCGATAAGGACCAGGCCCGGGTCGACGGCGCGTTGTGTTCTACGCGTGCCTCTATGAGATGTCAGCAGATCTGACAGGATCCGATAGGGCCGATGCCTGCCGGGATTGTGGTTTTGTCCGAAAGAGTTATCGTGGCCCCTGGCAATACATATACAGCAACTGAAGGAACACGGGTGGGTTTTAGTCAGTAAGAGTCTGACACGCCCTCCCGCTCTACCCAGAGCCGGAGAAGTTAAAACCTTTTCCGCTTAGCGGAAAAGGTTACTAAATATATCCACATCATCATTTTATTATGGATTTCCGCAAGGTCACGCCTGAATCAATTAACTACCGGAGAAGTTATTTGATAATTTCCCACCCAAAAAAAAAATGGTTCAATGAACGTGAGGGTCGATATTTACCTAAACAAATTATGATGAGTGTCTAACTAGATATCTTTTACGTATCTTTTTTTGTACGTACAAAGCAAATAACGTAAAATACGAAACTTTTTCTATAAAATATATTTATTGCTACTATCCATTTTATAGTGCTGTCTGTGGTACATTTTAAATCGAATCAAATCAGTTTTATATCGAGGATTTATTGAATTACATTATTTAGAAAATAACTAGATAAAAATATCAATAAATTTATTTATATCAATAGAAGGGTGGCTCGCGACAAATTCGTTTTCGTTCTATCCGATATTGGAGTTACCCTCTGCATACATCAAATGAAGTCTTTTCTAAACTATTCGTCAGAGCAACGATTCGATTGACGAACGTTATACGCTGGCTAAGCCATTTCGATCGTTGAAAGCTATCTATTAAATGTTAGCTGAAAAATCTATATAGTTTTATATAATCAATTAATTTTATTCTGCTTTTGGAGGTATTATAGTAAGTTCTCTGAAGGTAACTTTTAAAATTTTCTGAGTATGTTTTAAGTTTATTTGATATCTTTGATTATTTGAAAAAATTATTGGCGAACGCGGGATGAAAAGCTGCTTATTCAATGTTATCACATATCTTTCACTCACATTATCTCAGCCGAAAGACGTCTACTGTTGACGAGAACCCTTAAGCGTCTCCATTTCTCCGCTACGTAGCATCAAATACCAAGACTTCACGCCAGCCATACATTCCGGATCGATACTCATATGATTGTAAATGTAGATTGATTGGCTGCATCTTTCATTTCTTTTTCCGTCGAGTCCCTGGCCGGTCCATTACGACACTATTCTACGCGATTTAGTGACGGAACCAACGGAGTATTTCAACCCGGACCCAGCTTGATTGTTCAACTAGTGATGTAATACTGTATGTGAATACTGTTTGTGGATTCATATTGAGTTCATATTTTCGAATCAAATGCTGTGAATGTCGCAAGTGTCCATATACCTGCACTTTTTAGATTTAACGAATACCGTGGCCACCTACTAGAAACTAAATTAAAAAAGTAGGTAGGTAGCCTCGAATCGAATGAATGAATGAATTGAGATAGGTAGCCTCGAATCGAAAAAAATATTAAATGCTGTATTGCTTTGCCTTGATGTTTTTACAATTTTTCTGAATAATATTAAATAAATTTGTAATTTATGAAGCGTGTCGGAGCTCTAGTAGGTCTTCCTATTTATTTTTTTGGCTTTTTAAGGTTTTGCCTAATTTCCGTAACATTCAACATGTAAACACATCAAAAGTATTTTAAACCACAATTTCATTCGAAATAAAATCTAATAATACATGTTTCAAACTTATACTTTGTTTTGTTTTGCTGAATTATGCAGAGGTAAGGAGATTCCATAATTTCAACTCTTTCTGTAAGTGTAAGCGAACCGAGTTTTTATTTAATTTTCGACTTGCAAAACTTAGGACTGCCAAGAAGTTTTTAATACGTTTTTTGTAACAGTTAAACAGAAAATTGAATTTTATTTTCAGATTGTTAATCTAAATCAGTGAAATCATTTTTCATTTTGAAAATCTTCATTTTGGTTGCTCTGTTTTTATGGCTGCTAGTTATTGAACAACAAGTGTTTAAATAAGTTAATCGATTTATTCACAGTGCTTATAATAACACACACACACACATAACATCACGCCTGTAATCCCCGAAGGGTTAGGCAGAGGTGTACCTATAGTACACCCACATTTCGCCAGTTATGTTTAAGTCCCATGTAATAGGGGGCGAGCCTATTGCCATCAACCGGGCACAAATCCAGACTCCGGGCTGCTACTGAGAAATTCCAGATGGAAAAACCCAATAACACCTTGCCCGACCCGGGAATCGAACCCAGGACCTCATCATACTCAGCAGTAGCGGTTTGCGACCACTAGACCAACGAGGCAGTGCTTATAATAAATTACTACATTAATGTACTTGCAAGCATAATACACACATCAAAAGTGTCTAGGGATCAACATATATTTTTGCAATAACTTTTCTCCTGATTGATATTAATTAAAATTTTCTTTAAGGATTCATCAAATAAAGTGTTTTCGTTTGTCACAGTAACGATAAACCAAGTCACCTTTGCATTAATAAAGAAATTTGCCATTTTCCTAATAAAGGGATTTTTGACATTTGAACCACTAACATTAAAGTTCGAAAAAAAGACTGAAATAACAGTTTTCTTTAAAATTTTATTGGGTAACTTAAACAATTAATAATCCGTGTTTCTACCGCGAACACTAACAACACAAGAACATCGGTTTGGCATACTCAAAATGAGTTCATCCAAATCACGCTGTGGAATGGCCGCCCATGTTCGTTGCAACAACAAAAAAAGGTCTTCTTGCGACTGGATACCCTCCATATTCGGCAGAGCTCTTCTCTGTAGCATATCCCATGCATGCTCAATCGGGTTCAAGTCTGGCGACTGAGCAGGCCAGAGCAGGACATTGATGTTAGCTGCGGCGAGAGTCTGTCTTACAACTCTTGCGGTGTGCGGTCGTGCATTATCATGCATTAACTGAAATAAGGGACCGATTTGCACTTGTAGAGGAACGATGACGTCAGATACAATCGTCTCAGCATAAATTTGAGCGTTGAGGTTGCCTCTGATCCAAATCAACTCAGTTCTTCCGCCGATCCAAATACCCGCCCATACCATGATGGTTCCACCACTATAAGGATGGACTTCCTGGCAGGATTTTAATCGCTGTTGGCGTCCAGGGGTTCTCCAGTGTCGTATACGTCTTGTATCCGGTCTCATACCAAAACGAGACTCATCAGAAAAGCACACGAAACGCCATTGTTCTTCTGCCCAATTTCTGTGTTCAAGAGCCCATTGATATCGAATCCTACGATTGTGCATTGCTATAGGTGGTACCCGTAGCGGTCTTCGGGAATGAAGGTTCACTTCATGCAAGCGGTTTCTGACTGTTTGGTCGCTAATTAAGTTCCCTGAAGAGTGATGAAGCCTCACGGCTAACATCATGGCGGTTATTGTTGGAGCTCTTCGAGTTAAGATTTGAATGTATCGGTCTTGTCTCCGTGTGGTGCAGCGATACCGTCCTCCATGGCGCTCAGCCACGGTACCAGTGCTTCGGTAATGTGTCCAAAGTCGACTGATAACACTCTGACTTGTATTCAGAGCTAAAGCCACAGTACGTTGCCGGGAACCAGCTTCTATCATTCCCACGGCTCTGAGCATTTCTTCCCTGCTTAAATGACGTCGCCGCTCCATAATAACGTTGGTTTTAATCAGTAGTAGGGAAACAGTAGCACTAATAATGTCTTCAATGCGTTGTATGTTTTTATAGGGAAAATATTGACAGCTGATTTTCATCTTTTACTCGAATTTGATTAACAGTTCCTGTTTCAAATTATGAAATGCACCAAAAAGGATCCATATAAATTTATATAATCATAAATTTATTACAAAGCCACATCTCAATCTCAAGAAATCCGCATAAAAATGCTTGATCCCTAGACGCTTTTGATGTGTGTATGTCTTTATCTATTATACATTGTAACAGCGAATCAATTTTCACGCCAATTTTTAAGACCTAGGCCAAATATTTTTTAAGACTAAGCCAAATATTTTTTAAGACTAAGCCAAATATTTTTTGATATTCGGATAGCTCATGACCTAAAGAAGTGCCATACATGGATTTAAAAAAAAAACTCGAAGATTTGCGGTTAGATGTACATGTACTTTAGACTAGATTCATGTTTGAAGAAAATAATACGTCCCTAGCTAGCTTTTGCCTTTTTTTGGGTGGGAATTTATCAAATAACGTGGAGTGGGCGTGTCAGACTCTTACGGACTAAAACCCACCCGTGTTCTTTCAATTGCCATGTTGTCAGGGGCCCCGGTATCCCTTTCGGACTTTCCCGCAACCCCAGCAGACATCGGCCCTATCAGACCTCTACAATTGTGCTGTCATCTCTTTGAGACGCGCGTGGAGCATACCGCACCGTCGACCCGGGCCTGGTCCTTATTGGACGGCGAGACCGGCCCATCGCTCACCGTCCACAAGTTCGCGCTTATGGTGACCGGGAATCGGCCTGCCACTCCCGACGGCCAGGGCGCAAAATTTGCCTCTCCCTCACGCGTTCCGCTTTCTTCTTCGCGAACATTACCGCTTCGCAGAAGGAGGTGATGGCCTCCCATTTCCTCTCGCTCCGTACCATGGCCTGAACCAGGGCCGGACGCGAGAGATCACCGTCGTCGATCGCCTCCACGAGGATACGGTAATGCTCCGCTCAAGCTGGGCAGACCTCCACCGTGTCCTCCGGGCGATCCACACAATGGTGACACCCGGGCGTTTCCTTTCGCCTTATCCTGAACAGGGACCTACCGAAACAACTGTGTTCGGTAAGAACCTGCGTCAGGCGGAAGGTGAGGACGCCGTGGCGCCTCCCTAGCTACTTCTCAAAGAGGGGACTTATCGTCATAATTGTGGCGTGCCTAAGCTAGCTTTTGCCTACACCTTCGCTTGCTTCGCTAGGATAACCTGAGTCTACGTCCATTATCGTCACAAACCATCCGTGTGTTAGATTTCATGACTATCTGCTGAGGCGTGAAATCCCGAACTAACTCATAAACTCACTCAAATGGATAATAATAATAATTAAGACTAAGGCGAGATGAAGGTTATTGGTAGCTAAATAAACCTGAAGGTTGCCTTGAAGTTAAAGTTGCACGCCTGTGTTCGAAGGGTTAGGCAGAGGCGCACCTATTATTATAGTACATCCATATTTCGCCAGTTATGTTTAAGTTACATGAAATAGGGGCGAGCCTTTGCCACCAACCGGGCTCAAATCCAGATTGCGGGCTGCTACTGAGAAATTCCAGATGGAAAAATCCAATAATACTTTGCCCGACCCGGGAATCAAACCTCATGCTCAGCAGTAGCGCTTGACCACTTGACCAACGACGCAGTTATAGGATAATAAGTAAAAAAAAAGACTTATGTAGGTAAAACGGGCAAGTGCGAGTCGGATTTACACACGAAGGGTTCCGTACCTACCCTATTAAAATCGAGCAAAACCGAAAACAGGTTTCTTGTATGGAAATAAAATAAAACAATAATTTAAGGGAGACCTTCCTTTAATTATTGTCTAATTTTTTTATAATTTGTATAGCGGTCAAATTTTAGCTATTACGGTTCATGAGATACAACCCGCTAACAGACGGACGGACGGCGGAGACTTAGTAATAGGGTTCCATTTTTCACCCTTCGGTTAGGAAACCCTAAAAAGAATGGTGTAAATCGAAATGATAAAGCCACCACATTTAAAAAAACACGTCAGCAAAACGCACACTCATCAAGGTTTGAAAAACGAACGCATAGAACCTCAATACGAGTGTCGAACGGAATTAATCCAAGATCAAAAGTTCCCCGTCCACCATACAAGTTGAACGCATATTTACGTTTAGGTCTGCCGGAATCATAGATGCTTCTTTTTGTGGTCGCGGCGAACTTCCATCGTAGGGTTTTTGTAAATAGCTATGTGAAATAATGTTTGGTTGTTCTCATTCTCTGGAATTACATTTGTGTAGAGATGTGTTCTGCAAATTTGGTTATGGGAGCTCGGAAATTAAACACTAGCGTTTTTCACGGAAAAGAAGCCTTAGAAAAAAGTGATTTCGGATATAATTGATGACAACGATCAAATGCGTGCCCCAGTTAGGAATCCAAAGTTAAACAAGCAAACAGTTAAACTTACTCTATAGATTTGCTAACGATAACATTTGCCGAAATGGGCAAAAACAAATCTTGAAAACTGAAGTCTAACTAGATTACGACTAAACTATCTCCCTAAAAACTTTCAAGTTAAGTCTACTCTTAAACTTACAATAAGACTTCGCCTTTTGGTATTTTTACAAAAATGACGGATGAACCTTGAGATCCACATTACTCTGGTGCGTAGAAATGACCCTTTTAAGCTTATCAGCGCAACTTGAACGGTTTTATCGATCAGCCATTCGTCACAACAAACAGTTAACCGTAACCTGTGAGAAAATCCGAAAATGTTTTCTTTGACCCAAAATGAACAAAGGGACTCTGGCAATCTGCAATCAGAATTGGTGGTTCTGTTAAAAAAGAATCTTGTCATCCGGGACTGTAGGCGGTATAGATATTCATCAACAATTCATCCGGAGCCAGCGAAAATATGTCAAGGGTCCTCGTATTTTTACGCGAAGAATGAGCTCTAGATGTTTGCTTTGCCACAAATCAAGAGGACTGACGTAACACGATGGTAAGTAAACGGCCGAGCCTTTGTCCTGTCACACTAACTCTTTGTATTATTCCTGTTGAATAGGATTTTTGTGTCAGTACACCGGGATTTATTCTGGATCTTAAAACAAACATTTTTGAGAATGGCCAGCGACTTGCGAAGCCTTTTGTTTGGGTTAGCGCCTGCTATTTAATATCTTCTGTGTATGAAGCCCTTTTTTTTTTTTTTTTTTGGTTGGTAAATCATCAAATAACTTCTCCCGCTCTGGGCGGAGCGGGAGGGCGTGTCAGACTCTTACTGACTAAAACCCACCCGTGTTCCTTCGGTTGCCCTGTCGCCGGGGGCCACGATCTCCCTTTCGGTTTTCTTCGCAACCCCGGCAGGCATCGGCCCTAGCGGACCCCGTCAGTTGTGTTTGAAGCCCTTGGAGATCATTATACTTAACTGTACCGTAGCTAGACATGAAATGTTAAATTATAAGCTTTTGTGTCACCATCTGATAGGCATATTTAGGTAAGCACGTTTTGTGCTTAGTCGCCCGTACTAAGTATTGTGACCTATTTCTTCGTTTATAATTACGGAGTTTGTAGCGGAAGCAGTCCTTTTAAGTTGCTCAGAATTTGAAACATTATTTCATTATTACAGCTAGTTTTTACTTCATATATTTTTTACGTAATAATAACAAAACCATCGGTTGCTTGCATTTATTTAAGATGTCCTCATCAAAGTCACCACCATCTCCGAATTATTTTAGTTCTTTAACTACAATATTTTTACAATCTAAAAACACAAATATATGCAAAATCGACAACCTACTCACATTGATAATTTAGCATAAACACAGAAACAAAGAAGAGATACAAAACAGCCTTGTTTTCGAAACCAATAGCACAATATCCAGATAAACCCGTTGAATACACTCAAATACAGCTCATATATGACAGTGACAGAAAAACATAAACTGTATCAGCTGGTTATCGTTCCGAGCGAGTTGTGGAGTCAATTGGGGGAATTGGGTCAGAATGGCTCAGTCCGTACTGGCACAGTGGTGGCCAGTGGACGTAGTGGTCGATGTGGGTGAGGGATGAGCATTCGTTTTGTAGCTTTTAAGAGCTTTGCTTTGTTTTGTGACGGACAGTATGCTGGGGATACGAGATAGATGGTTTTATTGTAGATAATGTGAGTAAGTGGGTACTAGTTTTAAAGTTGGAATTAGAGGGAATAAATGAGGTTAAACTGGGATAAAGTAGAAGCCTAGCGTTTGGGATACGGTCGGCAAGACACAATGACCAATGCAGGTTTCTTCTATGTGCAGTCTCATTATAATGTCTGCAGTATTATTTACTGAGATACCTACTGTAAATTATCCTCTTATCGTCTTTTGAGATGAAAAAAGTCAAATTAAATTAGCTAGCTATTATAGCTGCCATTTTTAGGAATCGAAGATACCCAACACGTCTGTTACGTTTCGCTAGTTAATTTAAATTGACCCTGTATAAACAATTTGTAATAAAAATTAAGCAACGTTCCTTGTTTATATCAGTCAAAAAACACATTAAATACAACTGCATATAAGGGAACAAAAATGCATGAAAATCTTACAACTTACATTGTCTTCAATTGGACAGAAACACGTTTACAACAGAAAACCCACCAAACTTAAATTCCTTTCTTCCTCATTCCGGTTCAAATGAAGCAGATATATTTAAACGCCATTCAATGCTTTCTAAAATGTAATTAAGAAAATAATACGTCGACCGACCTATAAAATTCTTAATTAAAGTGATGTCGTACCATTTTGACTCTGAAAGACGAAAAAAGACAGCAGAAGTTAATTGCTCGGCATCAATAAAAAAATGAATTATGTGCAAGTTCAGGAATTGTTGGCTAGAGTAGGGAAGCACCCTTCGGCCTAAGGTTCGGGTCCGATCGCGTGCGATTGTCGAGGGAGACTGCGGCAGTAGCCATGCACGCACTAAGCTGTTTAGACTGACGTTGTTAATCGCAAAACGATGCGATTTTCTGTCGTGGTTTTCAAAAGCTCGTTAAGTTCAGAAATTGAAAATCACTTATGTCTGTTATTTAAGTACATTTTTTTATTATTTCGAATAATTATATTACATTTAAACTGTCTTTATTTTACTGCGATTTGCATCATTTAAAATTCACTTATAAGTAGTTGTATATTATCACAGTTCTTATATTAAAGTAGACATACAAGATGGCAGCGCCATTACCACAAACACGATAAACAGAAACAGAACACCTTGACTTTTTAGAAACAGTTAATACGCTAATAAAACGCTGCGTCATACCGACAGAGTGCGTCGGAAACAAGCACATCTCAATGAGGGGAAAACGACTCGTTATTTATAATTTATTTCCTTAATTAATATAAAGATCTCGTTCCTATATTCTTTGTCTACAATACGGTAAAAGTTTAAAGGAACAGATGGTAAGATTCGTTAGTTCGCTGATTCCTTTTTGATTTCCGGACTATTCGTGCGAATGTAGAATTCGAATGATTCCGTTGTTTGAAAGCTTTTGTAGCACCTGCTTTAGTAAAAACTCTATTGAATTAGTTTGTACGGCTTCGGGAGCGATTATCGGGGAAATAAACGGTTGGTCGATTGTGTTGTTATCTGGCTGGTTATAAGGTGATGAGTTCATGACCATAATCTTTGAATTTTTTAAACAAACTATCAGTGTCACAAATAAAGATAAGTAGTCTACATTTACTAACTTTAGAATAAATTAAAATAAGATTATAATAATTTTTTATTAAAATCACACGCTGTCATTTAGAGTTCGATTTTCAAAGTGCTTTTGTTTTTTTGTTCAAAATTCAGATTCTCTTTTCCACTCGTACAACAACAATCAACAATGGCAAGAATTAGTGTGATACCGCGAGATTCGCCATAACCGTAACGGACTACAAACCTTTGGTTATCACATTATCTCCCAACACCTTTGAGGAAGCTTTAAACTCCATACTAATTGGATTATTATACAGAAACGATGGCCGCCGTGTGTCTATCCGGTGCAAGCTGTATCGAATAGTCTTCCAGAACTCGGGAATTGCTAACTTTCCTTATTTTAAAAGTCTTAGTTGATGCAGTTTAAGGTTGGAGTTAGGAAGTTAGTGTCTTAACAATTTTATTAAATTTCTATGGCAGTGCTGCGGTGCCGGGGAGGTAATGAGAATTCTCAGTTTAATTCTTATGAGGTTGTTCTACACTGCGGATAGTACAGATACCATTGTGAACATTCATTGAGAGAAAGGTGCTGTTGACTCTGCATTAGAATAAAGTTTAAAACCCATGCGACTTTTTAATGAAGATCATGCACATAAATAAAGATCAGTTGATTAATATCAGCTTGTAATTTGAATATTTCTTCATCCATTATTTCGGTACAAGTACTAAAATAACCGGACTTGAAGCTAAGCACGTTAAAGTAAACAACACGTTCCACGTTCGTATGAATGCACACAGACGGCGCAGGAGTCCCGCACAATAAATGTTTATTTTATTGATTTTCACACGGGCCCACTACAATGCATCCCGCTGGTACTAACGCCGTACTTGTATTACTTCGACAAAGTTCTAAACTGTTCGAATAAAATGACTGGGGAACAACTTTGTCCAATTAATAATAATGAATGCGCCAGGGAGCCCTACGAAAAGTTTTTATTTCGATAAAGTTGCACCGCTTTCATGTGATACGGATATTTGGACCCTGTGTAACTAAGTTCGTTTTTGTTGCGTCGGTTTTACTTGTTATTTGAGTTGGTTTAGTAACAATTCATTAATTTTACGATGCGTGTAATTAAAATATATGATTTGATAGTTCTAACAAAGTTTTATTTACTTTTATGAAGGGATTCAACAGTATTATTGTTGGAGCTTTAACAGAGCTTTCGTTTGTTGAGGAAAAGATCCTGAAGAGTTTAACAAGACAAATAATGGATTTAAGTACAGGTTGTCGACTCCTTCATTAGGAATGTTTCTACGTACCTCAATTAGTGGAAAAGGCACGATTCGAGATTTTTTCCCGGAAGGGGAATGTAATAGGAGCTTTCGCTACGCATTGGACCCTACTTCCCCGTTGTTAACCATCAAAGTTGTAATTGCGACCTTACGATTCGCTGAACTGTCACGCCCTCGACATACCCCTAACGAATTTTTAATACAGCTAAAAACGCTTATAAACAAAAGCTCAGAGCCTCTGGCGGCGCCCTGTCGGGTTTAATTGCAGGTTTAGTGCCGGCGTTCATTAGGATATGCAGGCGCTTTTTTAACGCGATTATGACGTCGCAGGGTCGGCGATAGCCGTCGAGGGTGCGCTGGGGGTGAGGAGGGCTGCGTCACGTGCGAGGTCCGCACTCCGCAGCCCCACGCATGCGAGACCGCGGGGCGCCGGCCGCGCAGGCGCGCCCCCCGCCCCCAGCTCGCGGCCGCCAGTCGTCCGCCGGCCGCCGCGCGCCCCGCCTGCCTGTGCCGCGAACAGCCGCGCGTCGCGAGTGTTCCCAAGTGATGTCGACTTGTGACTAGTGCCATGCTTGAGCTGCGCTGTGTCCTGCTGGCGGCAATCGTCGCCGCCGCTGCCGCCGCCTGGCAGGAGAACGTCAGGCCCAAGGTCTTCGCGCAATTAGGTGAGTCCACCGACAATCGGCATAGAAACATGTCGGTGTTAGTGAACTCCTACAACAATAGACTTAATAACCCTCGAAGCCGATCACGACAGGGACCCCACAAAGTTCGGCACAGCGACGCACCGAGCATCCAATGTTTATGTTGTTTTGTTTGACGACAACGCGCGAACAAACACTCCATTCAAAACTTCTCGTGTTTGTGTCAAAAGTGTCACGAGTGACTGCCGCGAGGATAATAATACCTGTTAGATGAGGATCATTAGAAACGTGCAGCAACTGTTGAAATCAGTAGAAAATTTGAATTTAACGGAAGAAACATAAACTTGAAAGTAATAATCTAATTGGAGTTAGTTAACGGAAATATAAAACTAAATCAAGTCCCGCTCGATAATTTTGAATGTAAATAAGTAAACGAGGAAGTAATGGAAATGGCTGAATCAAATACAGACAGTAATGTTTTGAACATAACCAATCCAGCAAAATGCACTGTAATAAATGTCATGTCAATGAATGAATCTTTGAATGAATCAGCTTTCTGTTTAACTTCAGCAGATAAGAGACTGTTAAAGTGAATAAAAAACGAGTTGGAGAGAAAAGCTTTCGTAATTCTAGTCAATTTTTGGTAACATTCAAATGTACAAAAGTTATAAAGGGACAATTGTGCTACAAAACTGCAACAAAAAGTAATATCACCAACAATGTTGGTAACATTCGTCGGCACTCACATTCTAAATAGAATAAACAGAAATGCCTGTAGGAGCGCGCCTTGCGGTACCCCATAACGAGTCGCAGTCACGCGACAGTTAGTCCTACAGGAATAAAGCCAGAATGCACAACTGTAGCGGCATTGTTTTATTGTGCAGTCTGCATTGCGGGGGACGGCCACGTGGCTCTCATTAGTGCAACACAAAGCGAAGCATTTTGTTCTGCGTTTTGCAATGTTACGCTCGGATTAGCGATCCACGCGATGTTTAACGTAGCGGACGGAACTTTGTCTGCACTATTGTATACGCTTCGTAAAGTATTTCCCCTTTTGAAGCCAAATGCTCGTCTATGAATAGTATGATCGATTAACGATGAAACTTGAATTAGAATAGCTGACGTCAAATCGAGACGCGAATGTGTCGGGAACGTATCCTGCCACCGTCGCATATCCGGCTATTGTTTTAGTCACATCAGGCTTAATGCATCGGAATGTTAATGAACTTGACTGAACAGTAATGCAAAGGGAAGTGAAATCATTCTGAAGTGAATCAGGTCAAATGTGTGAGCAATGCAACATGAGATATTGATAGGTTGTAATAGAGTAAACAACACTCAGATTGTTGAGGAGACGGGTTAATTAGAATGCTATAGTTACCGTGTTTGATGAGAGGACACTCATAGTGAGCGTGTCAACACCTCTCTGGTAATATGATCCACCAATCGAAATTAGAAGGGTCAAACTGACCGCAGTGTGCGGTTTAATATACGATCTTCGGTCAATATGCTTTGGGTGTACGAAATGTCGCTCTCTGTTATAAGGTTTTTATGGGATTCCCTCGCGTTATATTTCGGTCGTTATTAGTGTCACATTTGAGATCATCCCAGAAATATGATATTTTATCGACATCGGATTTCATAATATGTAACTATTATTTCTTTCATAAACTCGTTTGGAGTATTATGACTTTCACAATAATTTGAGGTTGTGGTAAAACAAACTAATATAGTCTAGTAACCTAGTACCTATATGCATACACAAAGTATAATATGTATTAATGGTATTTAGTGTATAAACATAAATATAGACGATGTTCAGACAACCACTTTTGTGAAGCATTCCGACTTCACAATCGAAATTCTTTAAATGCATCAAACGAAACAAATTCATCGGATGGAACCGCAGTGTTATTAAGTACTGTCTCTTTACAACATTTATCAAGCAAGTAAGCAACGCAATCACTCAGTAGGTACAATGGAGCACAGTAAACCATGCCTTGGGAGATAAGTAGTGGCAATCTAACTAACCTAATTTGTGGGTAATGTTACTGCACTCACGTCCGCTAGAAACCGATATCGTTATTATTTCCAAAGTATGCCAGTGGACAAATGGGTAGGTGCACTTTCAATTGTAACGGGTGCTCCATACATTTATTTCTAATGTAAAATTCTGCTTGTAAACGGATGTTTGCAAACTAAATAGAGGGATGGGGCCGACTCTGGTGAGTCAATGTTTCATTATTGTAAATATTATGGATGAGAAACCATTGAAGGATGTTAGTGTCATGATACAATGTCAATACATAATTGGTATGCCTTTCTGAATGGTCAGTACCGCTGAATAATACATTGAAGAATTGCATTGTGATCTAAACGATGAATTAAGTTCTCTTATGGCTGTACCATATCCAAATACAAACTTGGTTACGTCATTGGCCCAGAAAGTAGTTAAACCTGCCATGAGAGAAATGACATAAATTTTAATCAGGCAAGCGTTGTCGTGAAATATTTGAAACAGGAAGATAAAGTACCGTTACAAACAGGAATGCCTGTGGTGAACAATAAAATCAGGTTTAGAAATCTATATATAAAAGAAGGTTTCCAGTTTAAGTTCATCTAGACCGGTTCCTTAAGAGTAGGCAGTCGGTATAGCATGCGAGGAACTGGCTGGGATGAAATCTCTGACTCACAAGACGGTGACTCAGTAAGTACTAAGGATTAACACAGGTCAGATTTGAAAGCTTTCCTCCTTTTAATAAACCGATCATAAAAGCGAAGGAAATTAAATTTTGTAATACGATGGCTTCCTTTACAATATACAAGAAAAAAAATACCAAAAGAAATAGAATAATGGAGATAATAAATTCTTAATTAAATATTAAAACGCGATATTTACTCCACATCAAAGACTCCAAAAAGAGAGGAAAGTAAATAAAACAAGTTTATGTACTTACGATATTAAACCGGTGTACAATATGGGTCCGTAAAATCCATAAACGTACTTTGCGTAGGTCCCCTTAAAAAAGTACGAGATTTATGGTCCAAGGTTGGAACAGGTGACGTAAGTCTTTAGTTCAATTCTTTACCGTTTATGGTGTTATGGGTTCCGACACCCTCCTTTATGCTTTAACTGCTAGGATTATAGAACGTTTAAGTGGTCCCATAAAATAACCGTTCAGTTACAACCTGAAGAAGAAATGAATTACTTAACAGGATAATGCTTTTATGTCCCAAGAATATTTTGTACGTGTCGCGTGGTGCCTTATGGGTATTTATTGGGTTATTCGTCAGGAACCAATACTTTGGGGAGCTGTTATGTGGTTGGGGTGCATAATACTGCTATGACGTAGTGTTGTTTATGATTCCAGTGTCAGGCTTACAATTTATTAAGTCTCTGTGAGGTCTCGACAGTCGGGAGTGGAGCTATTATTTTTTTCTCAATAGTTTTTGTTTTAGAGCTTTGGAGGGTCCTTATTGTGTTGACGAACTCAATATCTGCGCCTTTTGTTATTTTTAAATTGTATTGCGTAATTAAGGGATGGGTGACAGCAGCTGCTTTTATTGTTACAATTGTTTCATATCTATGACATATAACTCCCATAGAGAGCGATTTTGCGAAAATTGGTCATGTTCTGAAATTCTCGTGCCCTATCAGGCGTATCGAGAAATCCAATTAAACGATAGTCAGTATCCACTAACTAGAACATGTCCACGTATCTGTAGTATACTAGTACATATATGAGTTAAGATGTCACTCGAAATAAATCGACTTTAGATAAGAGTTCCGGTCAGAGAACCAATCAATTTCCGTTGCTCCTGTTACGTGCGTTCAAATAATTTAAAATGTCAATATTCATAAAAATCGTACCGCCACCGATAAAAGTCAATCAAAAAAGGACAAAAGTTCAAACATGCTGCAGCACAATTGGTTTTAGAACAGAGGAATGCGGCTGTGAAGGAAAACAAAAATGTGTTTAATGGTAACGTGATACGGTGACTAATAGACTGTGCAGCGTCTTCTGCGGTTCGGTAATATGCGTGAAGGAAAATGTGATTTAAGATAAGGTATTAAAGTTTTGTTTTGGTTGCGTGGGATTGTGAATGGTGGAGACAAGTAGCACGCACGTGCGTACGGCGTCGCTGCGGGGCGGGGGGGGGGGAGCCGCCATGGCGCCGCCTGGCGGGAGAGACACAACTTTATGACGACGCGATGTATTGTCTTCCCAGTGTGGGATTTACCGTTCCTTTTGTTTTTATTTTTCGGCCACGCCGATTAATTTCTTTTAGTGGGCTGTTTGGGGTCGTCGGCGGTTCTGCTTGTACAATCAAATTTTCCTCGTTTGTTTTTGAGTCTTTACTTAAGTGCTTTCGCATTTGCGACTCCTCACTTCGCTACTTAGTATACCACTGCGAATACTTGGCTATACGTACATTGTGCTATAAATAAGGCTAACCGCATGTGCATGGCATTTGTTTCAGTGTGAGTTTCCTTTGCGGGAGTTCGAAAGTGCTTTTCTAACTTTGTGAATGCGTTTTGAAGATCGTCTTCAAGTTGAATTGGCGATTAGAAAACACTCGCACGTTTGTATCAGACTTTGGATATTCAGTGTTCGCTTTGAGATATCGAGTATAAGTGATATAAAATAAAGTTTCAACATCAAAATGCAATTTTAATTCATTCTTCATATTGTTGAATTTTGCTTTCATTGTCAGAGATTTCCATAAAAGTATTGCTTCATTTATGATTATTTTACGTACTTTTTTCTATATTTTTCGCAATTCCAATTTTAATAAATCTATCTTAGAGGCTAATATTAGAAATTCATACCAAACAGGGTGAGAAAAATGCCAGCAATCGATCGTACCAGCTGTTCTATTCATATTCGCATGAAAAATGGGTTAGAGTCGGAATCAAAGAAAGATGGCGGATTGAATGGTGTTTTTATCCCAACCCTTGCTGACGAGGGCTGCGCAAACATTGGTTTAGTAATAAAAATATTTGTCGAAATCCTCAACGGGGAAAGGAAACTATGAACGGTAGACGATTCTTTGCAAAATACAGAGAGTGCGCCTATTCCATTGTCATGCAGTTTTTAAACCGGGATTAAAATGAGCTAATCATGAGCACGGAAGGGGTCGACGATCAACTCCGGTTTTGTATCTACTATACAAACTTTTTCTACTTTTTTTTTCTCCAAATATAATTAAAAACATTTATTCAAGAGAACTCTCATTTTATATCCCAGGTTAAAGGGGACAATTAACAAAGTGTTTTCTTGTGTCATGCATTGAATATTGTACCGTTTAGTTTACTCAAACGTTTACAGCTTCCTATTAACTTTATACTATCATCTGCAATTCCAATATCTCTTTAATTACTATGCTGTATTAAACAGGTGATTAATTCAACCTGATAAATCTTGTTTCTATGTAAATCAACTTATTTGTAGCAATTAGTATTCTAAACGAGAATGGTAATTAGGAGTTCTGGCATATTTTCACGTTTGTTTTGTTCTTCGTACTCAACTTGTTGATAAGTCTCGATCGATCCGTTTCGTAGAAATTATCTCAAAAATTTTAGTAGGTTTTTCGTTTGGTGGAAGTTCTTGGTCTGATGCTTATTAAGGTTAGTGTTCGTTGACATTGCGTAAACTATCCATCACCCCACAACAATATGTATGTGCGATAAATCTTCATATACGTTCTCATTTGCAGTGAGTCGCATTTAAAACCCTTCTCATTTGAAAAGGCACCGATGAATGGCTCGGAGTCAATGGATCGTAAGAAATGGGCCAGTGACGTGGAGTAAGGCAAGTGAAACGTGTTCCGCGACCATTTTATGAGGGTCCCTCAGAGCTTAGTGGATTCCTCTTGATGTGTGTACGCGTGCGATACGTCGTGGCAATGTGCGATTTTTTTTCTGATAATATGTTTTAGTAGTAGTGTTATGATGAGATAATATTGTGCTTGTTATTGGGTTATGGTCTTATAGTAAGGGTTTGTGACTGGTTTTGTTCAATCGAAGGATTTATGTCCCTTTATGCGTTTGTTCAGCAAAACTTTCATTTTTCTCGAAGCTCTGTTATTTTGCCCTTTTCTTATCCTGAATATTATTATGTATCTTCGAATTGTACTACTGGATCAATATCACTGACAACGGTTGGTGGTAGGGCTTGTTCTACGTCCGCCTGGCTAGCTACCACCATCTTATCTATCGCCATAACAACAATGTTAACAGTATTGTTGTGTTTCGACAGTTACAGGTAAGATAGCCAATTCCTCTGTGGTTGAGGATTCCGAGTGAAGTTTACTTTCACCTACGTCTTGATCATCACTTACCATCAGGTGAAATGCGGGCCAAGAATCCCCATTGTGGTAAAAAAAAATAACTGCACTGGCATTTTCTTAGGCTTTATGATTCAAAACTTAAAAAAAAAAACATATTTTATGCAAACTAACATATCTCAGGTGTTATCGCGTCTGCGTAGACCTGAGGGGTCTCTTAAAGCTGGTGGTGATTCCAGCCCCGTTAATGAGCCAGGTGGTTCCTGCACAATGTGGACCGTAACAATAAGAATGTAGCCGCTAAGGGTGGCTCGCACCCCCTATGTACACTGTATGAATTTAAAACGGCGATATTATTCCGATTTTAGTTTTGTAAATCAAAATGGATAAGCTTTTGTTGATGGATAACGATTAAGTTATTATTGATGGAAATAATACAACGGTTCTGATTACGAAAGACACTTAACTGTCAAAGTAGAATCGATAAAAATTTAACTCGACATAAAAGTAAGGGTTTTGAGTCTTTTCAAACTGTGTCTTAAACCTGTACTCCTTTCTAAGAGTTTTCCACAGACTCTTTAGCACGTGCTAAGAAAAAAAAAAAAAAAATGATTCTACATACTTTGTGACAGAAAACGGCATTGAATCGGATTTGCTATGAATGATGATAAAAATAAAGTTAACTTTCCAGGTTCTACAACTAGGTTAAATCAGTAGGTTAATTCGTTCACGAACATAGCGTGTATTAAATATGAATTTCAAAACTTATGTCATGGTGGAAGTAGACGAAATTTTGTTTATGTAGGAAGACGATATCTTTCACGTCCTGTCTGTCTGAAGGCAAATTACGATTTTCAGTGATTTTCCGAAAATTACTTAAAAGTTTATCAATTGACTTTTCTGCCTTATGATATGGTGTAGAATTTCGGTCACGCGACCTACATAATATCACAAAAAATATCGTTTATGGAATCGTAAAAATATTGTATCACAGTCTAGAGTGGTATGCTCTCATAAACTTGATAAAATTACTCAATGCTCGCCTTTGTCTTTCTATATAGTCCCTTTTGCTATATTGGAAGTGGGTATATTTATTGATTATTTATTGGATCTTAAAGTGGGTGACATCAATTTTAACTGCATGACCTCACATGATACTAAGTGCTTCTCTCATTTCGAGCTCCATTTCAGTTACTTGATAATACAAATAAGTTTAAATTAGAATTTAAAGTTTCTCGTCGCTACAAGTAATGGTCGTCTACATTGAATTGCTTAATGCGGTAGTTGTGTAAGATGGCAGCTTTATTTAATTGTGTAGTCGAAAGATATATTATCTTCTTATTGAGTAGACGTAACAGTTTCTAAACTTCGATCGATTACTTCCAAAGCAATATTTTATGAGAAATTTATGTTGTTCCTTTAAACTATAGGCCTAATGGCCTAACTTAAACCCATAAGCTACTTAAGCATCATAATTCAAACTTACGACAGCTTCACTTTATCTTTGATCTTAGCGAACATTTTCGCAAGTGTTTCGTAGACGTTAACCAATCAACGGGCGCAGGAAACATAACTTGAAACAGTGAACGGGTTCAGTATATTTAGAGCCCTAAAAATAAACGGATCGTGCGGCCCTTCTACACTTGAACTTGAGGCGAGTTCATTGACCGAGCTGGATGATAACTGTGCACTACTGTCTACTGTTCCGCTTCTTTTACTTTTTAAAGCATTCGAGAGATCATTCATCATGTTATATGAAACACTGATTGATATACGCTTATTTATTTATGAATGGAAGCTAACAATGGTGGCTGCTATATTGCGCGAAGCTCCAAAGGGGAAAGTTTTTAGTTGAAATATTAATATTCGATTTTGTATTGTGCTTAAGTGATGACAGCTTCCTACAAGGGACCATCCTTCTCTTGAAGAAGTTATACAATTAATTCTACGCAGTACACAATAGAGTTCAAAATGAAATAAACAGTTTATTACAATTGGTGTCGAGAGTGTAAATCCCAGTGCTGTCTATTCAAATTATCGAAGATCGGGCCGGAAGTCAGAGTCTAGAGATTGTCGAGTTTCATCATAGCAGACTTCAACACCTATATTATATCTAATAGGAATGGAAATAATTGGAAACAAGCAAACGCGCTTTAGAGTAATATAATGTCGCATTTTTTTTTGCTTCTACTAACATATACAAAGACATTGACGTGACCGAAAACAATGTTGGATTGTCTTTTTGTAACTCCATAAACACGATGTGACAATGATGATTGTTGTATGTCCCAACATTGCTATAGAAGACCATACTTTTCAGTATAACGTAGACCTCAATTCTTCGAAGAATGGGTAAAGAAAACCTTCTCATTTGTGGTAGTGTTGTGCATAATACAGTCTCACAGAGTATCGCGTTGACTATCGATTACTCTATATTCGGAAGCATGTCTGCGGTGCACAGTGGGCTGAAAATCGGCTTTCATAGACATTCGATTTTTTTTTCGAATTGGTCAAATTTTTTGATTGGAATTGTTTAAAACAATCATGACCTTGAGGTATAATTGGTATGACGTCATAGAACATAGTGGAAGATAGACTTTTGATTTTTTTTCAAAATACTTGTATGGGAATTATCATAAAATCTTCAATATCTCAGCTATCGCATATTTGCGCAAAAGAATTCTTTCACACAAAAAATCTCCTATTTTTTTTGCCAATTTTTGATATATTTCACTTTTATGGCAGAGGTGCGATGAAAAAGAAAAAAAATAAAAATAATTTTATTATTTTTATTTCTTCATTTATAACGATTATAAATGAATTTAATTACGCATTAGAATAATATAACAAAGAATATATAGCACAATAGTCTAGGCCATCGTGAGCCGCTTTTTTAGTCATTGATTTTTATACTACCTAGCAGAAAAACAGCATCTTATACGTAAAAAAACAATTCTTAAATTGTTGACAACAAATACTCGACTTTATCGGAAGCCTGACCCTTTTAGCCTATAACAATTACCGAGAATTATTGCTAATAGGTACCTACCTATTAACTAATAGGTAGGTGATCACTGATCACCTAATTTAAGTTTTATTATGACAATGAAGGGTTTTTAGGCTAATTACTAATCGTTCTCCAGAGGAACTTACAGAATCACTGTGCAGGTGCCTAATGAGTTATAATCATTAGGGTTAATTTAGTTCTGTACAGATATCTCACAGGTATTTAAAGTGCAGTATTGGGAACAATTATTCAGTTCACATTGATTTCCCCTTGTGTTAACAGTGAAATTGTGCTTGCAAAAAATGGAGAGTTTATCTACTTACCTAGATTTCTTCATGATTTTGAAGAATTCGGGGAAGTACAGTGACAGCCTTGCACTATATAATGCTGTAGTTTCTCGTTTGAACTTAAATCTCTCCGATGAAGATAATTTAACATTAAAAGAATATTGCAGAAGGATTACACTAGCTATTACAAGGAAATGGAAGCAAGCCAACAGAAAACTGGAGTGTTTCTTAAAGGAACACAAAAACTGGCTTGAGACTGATATTGATTGGCCTAGTTGCATAAAAGTACCTGCTGCTTCAGGCATTGTGGATTCTGAAGTAAATGCCATATCTCCTCAACCTTCCACATCTACATCAGCAGCAATATCAGTTGGAACAATGACAAAAAGAAAGGCACCAACTCGTAAACCATTTCAAGATCTAGGAAAGAAACAAAAAAGAAGGAGAATTACAGATCAAGAAAATTGTGAGTCCAGTGAGATAGCATATGCTGCTATCATAAAGATGAGACAAGAAGGAAAGGAGAATATTGCTTCAGCACTAGAATTCATGTTGACAAATCCAGGAGCTGCTGATAAGTTCAATAATTTAATTCATCAATCGTTGGCCAAGCAAGTTTTCACACCCGAGAAGGCACTTGGCATATTTCTCTCTTTAAAATTATCTAAGTGGCAATATATAACATTGAGAGAAACAGCCATACGTGAAGGCGTAAAAGATTTGTATCCATCTTATTACAAAGTTCAACAGGCGAAATTATAATGTTATCCTTCCAAACAAACAATAACAGTGACGGATTCATCAGCAAAAATTTCTCTTCAAGGATTATTAGATTTAACAGTCAAAAGAATCTTCGACAGTTTACCTGAGTGCGTAGAACAGAAACAGTTAATATTAATATCGAAATGGGGATTTGACGGTGCGTTTAGCCAGAGCAGATATAAACAGACAATGGACAGTGAAAATGATGATTCTAGTGTCTTCATGACATCATTAGTTCCATTGAAACTAATCAATGGCAGTGACACCATATGGAAAAACCCGAAACCCTGTTCTTCATCATTTTGTCGTCCCGTGCGATTTAGCTTCATGAAAGAAAGCAAACTGGTTGTCAATGAGCATTTAGACAGTATGAAAGAAGAAATAAAAGCGTTGAGACCGACAGATAGTGGCAGCAACAAGGTCACCCATGACCTTAAGATGACCATGATCGATGGCAAGGTCTGCACTTACATCTCTGAAGCCAAAGCCAGCTCAGTTTGCTATTTATGTTTGGCAAAACCTTCAGAGATGAACAATTTAACGGAAGTGTTAAAAAGGCCTGTTTCTGAGAATTTATACGAATTTGGGCTGTCTTCGTTACATGCACGCATCAATTGCATGGAATGCCTTTTAAATATTTCTTACAGACAAGATCTTAAAAAATGGATGGCAAAAGGGGAAGAAGATAAAGCTATTCTGCAGGCAAGGAAAAAAACAATCCAAGACGGTTTCAAGCGGGAACTGAACCTGATCATAGGTGTGGTTAAACAAGGCTCAGGAACAACCAACGATGGAAATACAGCACGGAGATTTTTTGAATTTCCGGAAAAAACCGCAGCCATTACGGGTCTGGATGAGAATTTGATTCGAAGATTTGCTGTTATTTTACAGGCTATTACATCAGAAGAAAATATATATATTGAAAAATTTAAAGAGTACTGCCTAAAGACAGCAGAGAGGTATTTGGCACTTTATAACTGGTATTACATGTCGTCAACTGTGCACAAGTTACTTGTACATGGGGCAGATATTATAGCTTGTAATGCAGTAGTACCAATTGGGTGTCTTTCAGAAGAAGCATCAGAGGCTCGTAATAAGGACTTTCGAAGATTTAGATGTCATCATTCAAGAAAAAAGAGCAGACAATGTTCTAATGAAGACATTCTAAACATGCTTCTTCTCACTTCAGACCCTCTCATTTCTTCAGTTAGACCAATTATGGATGTAAAGAACAGGAAAGCTCTCTTCTCTGAAACTCGGGATCTTTTGGATAACCTGCAAGAACCCGATGTCGAATTTTGCGATATAAATCAATTAGATTCCGAATCTGAATCAGAATCAGAATGTAGTGATTGTGACTAACAGTAGGTTAAGATGTTTTTGTTTATTTACTAACTTTTTATTAGTTTTACTTTTGTTAGTATTAATTTAGAGCATGTCTGTAAATAATCAATTAAATTTTATTTTTAGAATGTATTTAGATTTAGGTACTATTTTTGTTCTATTTTTTTTTATATAAAACTATTTAAAATTTAAATGTAAGTCATATTTGTAGTTGTATATTATATGTTTAACTGTTATTATACCCTAATGATAATAACCCATTAGGCACAGTGATTCTGTAAGTTCTACCTCTGGAGAACGATTAGTAATCAGCCTAAAAACCCTTCATTGTCATAATAAAACTTAAATTAGGTGATCAGTGATCACCTACCTATTAGTTAATAGGTAGGTACCTATTAGCAATAATTCTCGGTAATTGTTATAGGCTAAAAGGGTCAGGCTTCCGATAAAGTCGAGTATTTGTTGTCAACAATTTAAGAATTGTTTTTTTACGTATAAGATGCTGTTTTTCTGCTAGGTAGTATAAAAATCAATGACTAAAAAAGCGGCTCACGATGGCCTAGACTATTGTGCTATATATTCTTTGTTATATTATTCTAATGCGTAATTAAATTCATTTATAATCGTATTTGTTGTAAATTTTATGGTGAGGCGGTTTCGAAAAAATTTCAGCCCCTGCAGCTAGGTTACGGCTCCAAAGGGGGCTGTGAGGCTGCCGTACACGCCTTGTCGACCTACCTAAATTCTGGCAAAGGAGAGGTCATCCTGAAGGTTGACATAAAGAATGCCTTCAATTCAGTGAATAGGGACACCTTGCTGGCAGAAACTAAAAAAGAAATACCCCAAATCTATAGTTTCCTTTGGCAATGTTACAGACACCCATCTAAATTGCTGTTTCGGGACAACCTTCTGGAATCTGCTGTTGGTTGTCAACAAGGTGACCCCCTCGGGCCAGTGATTTTTAGTTTAGCCATTCATCCAATTATTCGACAGCTAAATTCCAAATTTAACGTTTGGTACCTCGACGATGGAACCCTGGGAGGCGATGTAGAAACTGTTCTAAATGACCTTCATTTCCTAAAAAATGAACTACATTCCATTGGCCTTGAACTCAACCTTTCGAAGTGTGAACTATACTTAGCAGACAGTACTGACAGACATGATACACTTTCCAAATTCAACACAATAGCCCCAGAAATCAAAATTATTGAAAAAAGCTCTCTTCGTCTCCTCGGGTCACCTATCTTTGAGGACTCCTTCCCCGGTTTTATTGAGGAAAAAATTCAAAATTTCAATGACGTTTCGGAAAGATTGTTCCAAATTAACATGCATTCGGCCATAACCTTAATCCGTTACTGCTGTTTCGGTCCTAAATTGACATATTTCCTCCGCGCCTCCCATTTATGGAAACACACTCATCTTTTAGACAAAATGGACCAAATTATCCGGCATACATTAACCTCGATCTTAAATGTGGCCTTGGACGACCGAGCTTGGGCACAAGCTACTCTTCCTATCCGTATGGGAGGCCTCGGCGTCCGCAAAATTTCTAGTATTAGTTTACCGGCTTTCATATCCTCGGTTCACGGTACTGAGAAATTAATCAGGAAAATCCTAGCTTCCACACTGATTAATTTTGATGTGCCGTGCCTCACCGAGGCTATGGATGCCTGGAGACTCGCTTGCCCGAATTCAGATCCGCCCGACAACCCATTTTCCCAAAGACGGTGGGATGAGCCGCTCTGCAGAGTAGTACAGAACAATTTACTTGAGACGTCTGTTACTACTGTGGAGCGTGCGCGCCTGTTGGCTGTGGGTAAGTGGGAGTCGGGCCTGTGGCTTCATGCACTACCGTCGTCGAACTTAGGCACTTTGTTCGACGACACTACCTTCCGCATTGCTGCTTCCCTGCGTCTAGGAGCTCCTTGTTGTTCTCCTCATCGCTGTCACTGTGGTGAAGTTGTCAACAGCCTCGGACACCACGGCCTGTCCTGCAGCCGAAGTGCGGGTCGCTTAGCGCGGCATGCAAACATTAATGACATCATCCGACGAGCTCTTGTCACCGTCGGCGTTCCAGCTGTGTTAGAACCCAACGGTTTGGCACGCGACGATGGCAAGAGACCGGACGGCATGTCTTTATTTCCATGGAAGGTGGGTAGGCCTTTAGTGTGGGACGCAACGTGTGTCGATACTCTAGCGCCATCCCATCTTCCTGGCTCGGCGTGCTGTGCTGGCGCTGCCGCTGCGGCTGCGGAAAACCTCAAGCGGCGAAAGTATAATAACCTTATAGGTCACTATATTTTCGAGCCGTTTGGGGTTGAAACCCTAGGGCCGTGGGGTCCGAGTGCTCACGGTCTGTTCAATGAAATCTCCAAACGACTGGTTGACACTTCCCGTGACCCAAGGGCTGGTTTTTACCTTGGCCAGCGGCTAAGCATTGCCATACAACGTGGCAATGCGGCCAGTCTCTTGGGTACATTACCAGTCGACAGCGACGCGGAGGAATTTTTCGACGCCATATTTTAGTTTAATTTTAGTTTAGTTTTAGTCTAATAGTTTTAGTTAGGTTAGGATATTATATTTTTTTAGTTTTGTCATACTCTTGTGTAACATGATTTAGATAATAAATGAGTTGATTTGCTGAAAAAAAAAAAAAAAAAAAAAAAAAAAAAAAAAAAAAAAAAAAAAAAAAAAAAAAAAATTTATAATCGTTATAAATGAAGAAATAAAAATAATAAAATTATTTTTCTTTTTTTTCTTTTTCATCGCACCTCTGCCATAAAAGTGAAATATATCAAAAATTGGCAAAAAAATAGGAGATTTTTTGTGTGAAAGAATTCTTTTGCGCAAATATGCGATAGCTGAGATATTGAAGATTTTATGATAATTCCCATACAAGTATTTTGAAAAAAAATCAAAAGTCTATCTTCCACTATGTTCTATGACGTCATACCAATTATACCTCAAGGTCATGATTGTTTTAAACAATTCCAATCAAAAAATTTGACCAATTCGAAAAAAAAATCGAATGTCTATGAAAGCCGATTTTCAGCCCACTGTGCGGTGGCTCGTTGCCGACCGGAATAATGTCTTCCGCGGCATTCATTTATGTTTTATTCCACTCCTTTGATATTCTCCTTTTATGAAGCTAAATTGTTAGTTGGTGTAATAATGTTTGGATTAAATTGTTTCTCGTTTATTGTGTCTAGTAAAGTTGTGTTGGTATTCCTTGTTGTGTTATTTTTAATCTTTTGTTTTCTATTGTCATGTAAAAGCTGTGCCTTTTATGTTCTTATTATGCACAGTTTATGTTTTGTTACTTTATGCGACTTTAGTTTTGTTACCATTTTTATCTTGTTACGCATAAAAAAAAAATGGTTTTCTTGATTAACAGTTACCTTTTATACATGAAAAAATCCCTGTTTATGTCATCGTTTCATGTATTATACCATTTTTTTTTCAAGGCATTTCATCATCGTGTATCTAGCCGATAACGCTAGTTTTTCTGCATAAACTTTTCTAAAGCCGAGAATTCTACTAGGCTTGTGTTACAAAATGTGCTAATAGAACATTCAAATATGATTTCGAAATCGTTCTGTACTACAGTTAACTCGATCAATACACAGCCAAATAATTGAAGCAATTCGATCTGTTTCGAAATGCCGTGTTTTAAGAAAGTGCATCAGCCGTTTATTTTCATAGAAACGTGAGAGCTTTCGTAGTCAGAATTCGTAGAGCGATTGATTATAACGTTAAAAGTTTCAACGTACCTAAATAGATTCTTTAAATGCTGATCTTACGAAATTCATGTATGTTATAGACGGACTAAATTTTTAGAGATTTTGAAGGGATTGTAATATGGAGTACAGTGTACAGAGGTATCATTCTTGTTTCCTACAATCCATATATTATTATAAATGTGAAAGTTACTCTGACGATCATTCTATATGTTACTGTAATCTCCAAATAGCATAAAAACATGATTTTTGTGATACTTAAATTGGGAGTCGAAACATTCCCTCCTAAATACAGATTATTTAGTGATCCAGCTAGGAGAGTAGCGATTCACCCAACAATTAATTGTACCTACTCCATGTAATTAATAATGCATACTTTGTAAGTCCCTCATGTACTACAAAATCTGTACGTTTCTAAATAAATAATTATTATTTAAATGTCTTTAATATATCTCGGAACCCTGGGGCCCCGGACCTTTGAAAGGCGTACGAGGGACTGAAGCCGACTCGCTGAGGTCCCTTGGACATTTTTAAGTGTGAGGCATATTGCTTTTTCAAGCCTAAATCAGTGATCCGATCGTTATGAAATTTGACAGATAAGTAGCCTGGAAACTGAAGAAGGATATAGACTCCTTTTTATCCTCTGATTAAATGGAGCCTGGAGTAACTTTTGCATTTTTGTAATATAATAATGGATTGCAGGTGATATTTGTACCCTTGGTGATAAAATTCATCATTATACACTTGCCATTTCACTACTAGATACTGAACACTTATAATCGTCTTGATTTTGCCCCTGCCATAGCCTAGCAACGTAACAGTTTACCCAGTTCACCTCATAATTTATTACGAAACGAAGACTGCTTCCATAATGCCACTTATGCCACAGTCTAGCCTTCAATGCAAAAGTCAATAGGCATAAAAGTAGGCAAGCGTGCTTCATAGAAATAAATCCATTTTTGCAGACTAATACGCGGTTAAACTCTTACCTCGAACACTGAAAACTGCTCGAGACGTCTGGAACTGTTAAAATTTAAATAAACTGCGAATGTTTTTGTTGAAGGGTTTAATACTAGGTTTTGCGTTTGCGTTGTTGGCTGTGGCTTTTGTTTTGCGCTGTTTTTGAAACGATTTATTGCAAAAATCGCTTTTGTTTCTTTGATAGTAGAGCACATATTATTAGTGGCCTATGTATAGTCATGGAATATGAAGGATATGCTGAAATGTAAAAACCCTATATAACTTTTAAGCCTTCTTAAATATTCTATTGTGTTGTTCCATCCATCAAATGGCATATTTGGTGGTCTGAAGTTTGTACAGCATGTTAAAACAATATCTACTTTTGCTATTCAATGTTCTTTAACGTCAACCACTACCCGCATTGAGATTTCAGTCAGTCTTTGAGTCAATTCTCTTTCATTTAACATACAGACCCAACAACCGTTACAGTATAATTCATTCCTTTATTCATTGAGGTGGAAAGAACTAGTAGGGGCTAGTAAGGTGGCATGAAGCGTGAATGAAAGAGGGCCGTGTAAAGGATGTAAAGGATCTGTCGGGAACTAGGGATTACGTACGATGACGGTTGTTTTCCTTCCTCTGCTACATGTGTGGGTAGCTGGTAGGTTATGACGTAATATGTAGATGGAGATGTGTGTAGTCATTGAATGTCCTAATTCTGCTACTAACGCATAGTAACACCCTCATTTCGCCATGTATGCATATAGTTTGTAGTAAACCATGGTGTAGCAGTAGGCACATTAAATACATACCTACGTACAAGTCGTGCCATTAAAGATGAGACTTGACGCACCACGTGGTTTGACTTGCGCAGTAGACGATTTATGGGTCTCTTTAGCGGTATGAGGTCCCCGCTGGGGCGTCATCGGGGCGGGGGAAAGAGCGGCGGGAGGCGCGGTCAAGTCTCATCCTTAATGGCACGATCTGTAACTTTGCATCAAATCGTATTTGAGACAGTTACCGACTCATTAATAAAATCGTACAATGTGATGCTTCGTTCTTACAAAACCAATATTGTGATTGAATAGATTCTACCAATAATAAATCAGGCATGAGGTAAATATTAAGGAAATATTTATGAATATTTTTTTATTTTCTGTCGGGGATGTATCCGGTATGGCTCGCAAATTCTTTCATATCCTAAGGGCATGTCTTCCCTACCATTACCACGCCCCCCGGTCTACTCCTTGATATGCAATAGCCTCTGTAACCCCATACAACATGAGGCTCCAGGGGCTAGTGCAAATTTTGGGGTTCATTCGATTTATAGAGTCTGGTTAAACCACGTTGGGGTTGGTGCATTTCATTCATTCATCCTGTTTATTTCCAGTATTCAATGATGTTTCATTAGAATTATAATCAATGTTTATTAGCCCGCCAATATAAGTTGTAGTTACCTACACATTGTTCTTTATCATATAGTCTATAATTTAACTAACATGAAATACCATACATTACATTCCCTTTTACTTCATTTTCTATCTTAAATTCAAAGGGATATCAAATTGCATGTCTCGCAGTGTCTCAATGACTAATAAATTCGAATCGCCCGTGGCGCCCCCCAGTGTGATATTTATGCGTGATAATAATTAATGAACTTATGCACAGAACTTGGTTCAACTTCCCTTCGTACTTACTTTAGCGTTGTTGTAAGGTTCCTTTATGAGAAGCATTGGATTAGTTTTTTATTTAGGACCGGTTTTTAAATCGCCGGTTAACTTTTATGTGACGAATAAGTTTGTCATTTTGACAGTCTTTGTATGGACAATCTGTCAAAACGTCACGTTTATTCTTCAGGTAAAAGTTATCTAACGATTGAAAAATCTGCCTTAGAAGACTGGCTGGTTCCAAAGTAAATATTTTTTTAAATTTGATCAAACGTTTTGTGTTTGTTTTTAATACTATTTTGGCATGCGATATTTCGATTTTACAATGATATATAGGTATCAGTCAGTACCAGTGATTTTAAATCCCTGGGTTATAAAGGGTTATTAGTTATATGTCGCCAATCCGTTAAGAGGATGTAGGAGAAGTCATTGCAACCAAATGACCCCGATGACCCCTATGCTAATGTCAACCATTTTCGAGTTATTGCATTTTTATATTTTAAAATCAAATTACTCGAAAATTGTTTGACGGATTGCCGACATATCACCAATAACCCTGTATATTTATATCGTACCTTTGATAAACAAATTCACGCAAAGTCTAGGTCGTAATCCCGGTGGTTGATAGTATGTTCTTAATTGAACAATTCGTCAATTTTATCTTATTTTTATTTTATTGCTTGTTATCTGCATTTGAAGGAATCTTCTTCTTTTCGTGTCAGTGTCACAAGCAATGGACTACTCGATAATAATGATATAAATAACTAAGTATTTAAATGCTAATTTTTAACATACACGGTATATTTTATGTTAAAGATGCTTATCTGTATCTTCTCCCATAAATTGTGGACTGTGGGATACTTGTACCAAATGTAGTCTCGGGCTACCGATTAACTATTTGTCATGTTTATTTACTATTGATATTATTAAGAAGTCTTACTACACCATCAGTCTTCTTTTTATTCTTTAAAGGGTTCGGCAGAGGTGTAGTTTCGTATTGTAATAAATTACCTGGGCCACCGAGCTTTGCTCTGATGAAAATAGAAAATGCTCATTTAATACTATAGGAAAGTTCATACTAATTCCATGCTGCCATGATAGTAGGTACTTACTAATTCCATGCTGCCATGATACTAGGTACTTACTAATGCCATGCTGCCAAGATAGTAGGTACTTACACTACTTACTAATTCCATGCTGCCATGTTTTAAGGTAGCCATCTTGTCTGTTGCCAACTTTAGGCGACAATATGGAGAAAACAAATTTTCCCAGATATGAGACCTAGCTAGGTCGATTTTTCGCCCCCTATATTGCAACTTTCACTGAAATCGTTCGAGCTGATTTAGAGAACGTGAGTACAAATACATATTAATACATAAAAAACATATATATATATATATAAATATTGCTCGTTTAATAGTATAGGATTCTATAGTTCCTGGTTATAAACACATCTCCTAGAGTTATAGAAGTTATAAATTGGAAAGGTGTAATTTTAAACCTATGATTACGAGTATATTTTATTATTTAAGTCTGATGTAAAACCATGACAAAAACAATATCTCGGAAAATTCCGCTTAAAAACTTAATACCAAAACGCTGTTACGATTTCGCATTATGCTTTCCAGTATAAAATACCGCAGCAAAAACCGCCTATATCGCCTTTATTAAAGTTATTGTGTGCCCCCGCTGTCATATCGCTACTTATATGACTTTTACGACACATGTCATACGTAATTGCTCAGGCACTGCTGAATCCCCCCGGGCTCCTTACGAAAAACTCCGCCAAGCGATTATAACCTCTGTGGGTGGTACAAACATCCCTATAGGTATAATTTAATATTGTTTCTAAGTGCCTATAGCGGTACAGCTGTAAACCTGACTCTCATAAGATCCTGTTTTGAGCATACACGTTCTGAAGACGAAACGAGTTCTGAATTTAAAAAACTCACTGAGTTGGTGGTTGTGTGATTATTCTCTTGTTTATATCCATACAAAGATGATTGGAAGGTTATGTTTATAGTTGTCAAGCGTGAAAAATATAGGTCGTTATTAACATTTGTGCGAGAACTGGGTTTATTTTGTCATTCATATCACGCAAAATGTGTCTTTGGTATTGTTTGGATTTTCTTGCTATTACTATTGTGGCAATGGTTTAGAAGATTTATGTTAGTCGGTTTATTGTGTGGAGGGGTGACTTGATATAATTCTTACTATCAATTATATTAAGTAAAGAGGGGGCGGGCATGTATCAGACAAGGAGGTATCGGCAGGCGAATTCGACCGGAGAAAAAATAACAGGCACGATTCGAGCAGAGAGAAACTTAAATTAAGGTCCTGTCATTCTAGATTTTTAGAAATAATAATATGCATAGTGGACTATTATTAATTTGGCGCCATTACGACGACTTGATAGAAACATCATCTGTCAAATAGTTTCAGTTAGTTTAAACACGAACACTCACATTTAATTGACTTCAATTAAGAATGTCTAACTGCCTTACTAATCGAGACTTGAGACTAATAAAGTTACGCTCACACTTACTTGTGTGCAAAAATTCCATACATTTCTTGCCCCAGATCGCCAGGTTATAATGATGAGAATTGAACTCACAGCAGCGTCTTTGCGGCTGATAATTACTTTATGCTATCACTATTTTTCTTCTTATTCTTCTTCGCCAATTTTTTTATAGAGTCAGCCCAATTTTTGGCTACGAGTTTGGCACCTTTGGTCCAAACTCCATCATTGTCCATCAGCTACTGCATCGTGTAGGCAACAGGACACGCTGCACACGATATCAAGTGCCCCATTTTTTGTGGAACAGTACCACATTTACACTCCAGGGTGGAGTCATATGTGAATCTCCACCCGAGCAGGTTTTCTTTGCTTCCGCTTATCTGAGTCCGGAGTCTGTTTAAAATCTTCCAGGTAATCCAAGGCAACTTATGTCTAGGTGGGAAATTTCAAGCAGGTAGAACGAATGAGTTGGGTAGGTATGCACTGTCGCAATAGTTTTGACTTTCAATCACTATTTTGTCAGTCCAGTTGGTGATTATGTCAATAGCCCATAAATGATTATTTTTACGTGTGGCCGCGAGTAGTCGTGAGATACAGTACTGAAAAAAATTGGCAGCAAGCGGGGCTAACTCCTCGAGGCTAGCGTAACGTTCTCAGTACCTCGTGAGGTCTTGAAAGTAGGACGTTTTTAGGGTAGAAGAAAAATATGACGACGCTGGGTATATCAGAGATGCATAAACGATCCACGAAACACATTTGCCCAAAAGACCAAAACAAAGATTTTTTCATTACTTGAATGTAAAAGCATCTTCTGAAAGAAAGTTATGAAAGGTTCACAGAACCCATCGCGTATTACACTTCAGTAGTCTACGTTATATCAGTTATATCCTACGATTGATGTGTGTCATTTGGCACGACACTTGTTTGCTTATACCCTGCCCCATGACGTCATCCCTTACTGAATGTACGAAGATGATTCATGCTTTCATGCTGTGAGATTTTTTCTTCGCGTCTGTTAAGTTTTGTGGGGGATTGATGATTATAATTCAAGGGGAGTAGGAGTTTAGGGGGAATGTTTAGGTTAGTGAATGCAATTTATATACCACTTCCGGCTAGATTGCAACCCTATTGAGAAGTTAGGGAGGTTTTTATTCAAGCATGATTTTGTAGGAGTGGGTTAAAGCTCTACTAATTTTGGCCTTTGTTTATTACTCCTTGTTTCATCAGTCCTAATTTTTATTTAATAAATATGTATATAGTTTTTCTTTTTTTGTACAAGAGAAATCTATTATAGAACCCTCATTTTCTGCCAATGATAGCCATCAAACTGTTCGCACTGACCTACTGAGCGCATCAGGAAAAGTAACGGACAGAAAGAAATGAGACTGCCGACTTTTTTCCTTTTATTAAACGCTATTCCATAGCGGTGCCAGTCGCCATGTGCCAAACATCTGCGACAACCGATTTTTTACCAACTTCAACTTTTGACCCCACTTCGCTACGATCATTCATGTGGGAATAGGATTTTTCACGAAGCAATTTGTGACTCAATCGTTCATTCTTATGGTTTATTTTTGTTTACACACACGCTTCAAGTGGGTGTTATTCTTGTTACAGTATTAATTGCTTTGAATTATTAATGAAATTAAATTGTACATTCCGAAAATTAAGTTTTGAGTTGAGTTCATAAACTCGGCTTATGACTTAGTCGTAAAGTATGTTTTATTTGTTGCATTTGACAACTAATATCGTTATCGATCGCTACATAAGCTTTATGACTTGGAAACAGTACTAAAATGTGAATAATCAGCTTATTATATCTAAAATGTTTTTCTTGCGTGTCTTTAGAACCTAAGCAGAGACATTCAATAAAGTTATGGCATTGAATATTGTTCCCTTCGTGATTGAAATTATTTAAGGACCTAAGAAATGCCTTACAAAAATGCCCTAGGCCTAGAAAATATATATTATAGGCTGCGAAAAAAATCCGCAGTTGAACAAAAAGATTTAAAAAAATTCTTATTTTATCTCTGGTAGGTTTTATTTCGGAAGTTATTATCCAGACGATTTGGCGACATATTTTCTTTCATTGCGTGACACGAAGCGCTAATGTTTCGTGTTCACAAAGATGGCGGCAGATGTTAACACGTTGCTGTCATTTCCGATTTTTTCCCACGAACGAAGTACATAGTGACTAGTTTAAGTAGGTTGACATAAAACATTCTATTCATCTGCTCTGCCTGTTATGTTTTTTTGCTAACATAGATAAACAATCATACTTTTTCTATTTTTTAATCAAGTAGGTGTCTACTGTGGATTCCTCGGGTGTTATATAATACAGATTAATTAATTCATTTTGCACAAAATCGCAAGATTGACAAATTAAGGTCGCCTTGAGGTGGGAAGCGTCGAAAAACTTCCTGGAATTGTTTTAAAACAGTCCCTTTTATAATTTGGATATCGTGTTCCGGCTTTCACGGCTTAGCCTCAATTCTAAAAATATGGCCTAGATAATTTTAGAAGTTCACGAAAAAGTTTTGTATAAACAAGTTTTGTAACTAGCAGAAAGGTTTCCGAACGGAATCGGTAATTAGGTACACAAGTTCAGTTAAACTTTTGTTTACTCTCACGGGGAAAATTTCACAACTTTTATCGAGTAGTTTACCAATTACTCCGGCTCTTACTTAGTTTTTCCAATATTTTCAGAATATTTTGTTGGAAGTTTTCGTCGTATTTGTTAGCGTAGTACAAAATTTTCGATCATTAATATAGTTAAGTCAAGAATTTGCTTTAAATGCCTATGAATTTTGATCATAACCCTTTAAACTGATTACCGAATAACGTTGTCCTCCGAACCGACCGGGGTACACAAATTGGTTCACAATTGAACAAGATCCACAAACAGAATCCATCTCGTTGAATCGTCACCAGGCAGTGGGACGATATAATAGAGGTTTGCACGTTTGCTTGCAATATTTGTCTCACTCTAATTACTTGAGAGCAGATCTTAATTACGGCCATCCGGGCCGTTTGATTGGGGCCCCGCAATGCCCCGCATTGTTTGTGTTCTCGGCTAACAGGACAATTGCAACTGCACTTAGTGACCGAAGTCGCGGGGTTAATAATACCTACCCCGGCAGCGGGACGGTTAGGCCGTTGAACTAAACACGTGGCTTCTGAACTAAGCGCGGCTCTGTTTTGTGAGGGTTACAATATAGTGATTTGTTTTTGTTTTGTTGAATTTTATTGGGGAAGTATGTGAAATTGAAGAGTTTTAATGATGAGAGACTCATTAATTTAAGCAATATAAGTAAACATCATTATTTTACCCTTTTTCTGTTGGGTGTTATAAACAAATTCCTCCTCCTTACTTTTTTTTTGTACATTTTGCGTAAAGAAATGTACAATATTTTTGCAGTAGCTTCGAAATTGCTACTTGAAATTAAATAAACTTAATAATATAACCCTAATATAATAGCCCTTTTTAGTTATCCGTACTTTTACGTAGGTATAAGAATTTTTAACAGCATTCCATAAAGCCCAACAGGATTACAATTACACCTTCATGCATCGTATTGCAGCATACACATATTGCACACTTATACCTAAGTGGTTGAGGTTACGGCACTGCATAAAATGGTTCCACAGAGAAAGTGCGGGTTGGTTTCTAATTTCACTCGTTATACGCTATCGACCAACATCGACTTAATGCACTCGTGAGTCGAACGTTGAGCCTAATAACCCCCCTATTACACTTCTATTACGGCTAACCAACCTATCATTGAGTAATTCACAGTCGTATAATATAGGCTTATAAACCGAGTTCTGAATTATAAATCGATTGCTGCAGTTGAATCGATTTAAAAATATCGATAAGTTAAATGTATGTAGTTTGCATCGATTGAAGTTTGATAAGTTAGGAAAGATTCGTTTTTGTTTTATTAATGGAATTAAAGCTGGATGGAGTTCGTTTCTATTTTTAAAACCTAGTGCTGTTTGTTTCATTATACGTAGTTGATTGTTTAGTGTTTACGATTCTTTCCTTTATTTTCTGACTGAAAATTTGAATAGGAAGGGGAACTTTATTTTTGATGTGAATATTTGATAACGTCTGCATCATTTTGGGAAAGACCTAGGAGATTATAAATTCAGCAATCCCGGATTAACCTTGTATGTAATGTTAGAGAATGTTAGCCTAAACTATCTCCAGATATTCTCAATATCAAAACAAGATCTAGACTTAAGATACGTCTGTTTCTGTATTAAGTCTCGGTTACACAGCTTAGTTGCACAACTTTCAAAATTCAACCAGACACAATTCTAAGAAAATAGAACAGGTATTTGAATTGGAAAACTAAAGCTTTAGAGGGACGTTTTTACTTTATTTTTCTCGGTATTTTACATTCTTTTATTTTATTTTAAACGCGATTTTCTACGATACTTTGAATTTGATGCTCGTTTTCAAGGTTAAAACGAGTATTTTATTTAAAAGGGATAAATAACAATTCAGATTTTATTGAGTATATGAAAAGAGTATCTATGGCTTTTTTTTTTCGTTTTGGTTACTGCCAGTCTTACCAAGGGTGTTACCCAGTAACTGCAAATAGTACACTCACATATTAACACGGCAAATTGACATACTAGTGTGACAATTTGATAAAAAATGAATGTCCCTGACTGTATCTACCTATTTTTTCTTTTTTTTTTGGGTGGGAAATCATCAAATAACTTCTCCCGCTTTGGGCAGAGCGGGAGGGCGTGCCAGATTCTTACTGACTAAAACCCACCCGTGTTCCTTCGGTTGCTCTGTTGCCGGGGGCCACGATCTCCCTTTCGGTTTTCTTCGCATCCTCGGCAGGCATCGGCCCTAGCGGACCCGTTAATTCTGCTGACATCTCTTTGAGGCGCGCGTGGAACACAACACGCCGCGACACGAGCCTGGTTCTTATCGGACGGTGAGCTACCCATTGCTCATCGTCCCGCGATTCCCGACGCCCAGGGAGTCTCCTCCTGCGGCGGTTAGGGGCGTGAGGATGCGAAATTTGCCTCTCCCTCACGGTTTCCGCCTCCTCCTTCGCGAGTATTACGAAGCGAAGCAGAAGGAGGTGATGGCCTCCCATTTCCTTTCGCACCGTACAGTGGCCTGAAACAGAGCCGGACGCGAGAGATCACCACCGCCGATCTCCTCCACGAGGACACGGCGATGCTCCGCCCAAGCCGGGCAGACATCCACCGTCTGTACCTACCTAAGCTAAGATTTTTTGAAGTGTAACATTTTTCCCCTTTCTTTCCTGCAATCTGTGGGAGTGATTTCCTGAAAGGGACGGAAATGTGTAACAGGAAGCCGGGGAAGCGCTATTTGATTTGACCAATGAGCGCGCGCGGTGCCAGAGTTGGCCGTCAGATGGTACAAACCCATTTTCCGAGAGATTGGTTACTGTCAGCCATGATGTCAGATGTTACACATCATATGCGACTACTGTAAAGCTCGCTCGTTTTTTTGTTTTTTAAGGTGCCACAAATTCTGTTTTCAGTTCCGTGTTAAAAATGTCGGCTTGTATATAGCTGTAGCTTATAAATAACATGATAGAAACACATGGAGTGTCTCACTATCAAATATAAAATGCATGATTACCACTATCTGATACGTTTCCGTCGCCTCACGTTCGTTCAATACGTGAGACATGGGCTCTAAATATAATATTATATATACATGTCTATGTGATATGATCAATACTTTTGTGTCTACTGTCTTCCATAAACAGCAGGGTATGGATGGGGTTTCAATACCCTTGTTATTAAGATTGCCTTTACTTTTAAAAACATCTCAGGACAAAACACTCAAAGCATTTTTTCAATTAAACCATAAATGGACACTTTTGAATTGTCAAAGATTCGATCAGTAGTCACAAAGTTGAACCTTCGTGCTCATTCCAAAACGTAGATCTCTATGGAGAAGAACGGGCAAGAAATTCCATGGACACTCTTTTAAATCAGGATATTACAAAATCCTGGGTACATCAATGCCTAGTTTTATGTAATTTAATGTCATTTTTTTATTATTTGTGTAATTACTAATAGATATTGGCCGATAACTTGTATATGTGGTACAAACTGTAAATATAAGTTGGTTTAAACAAAAACCGGCCAAGTGCGTGTCGGATTACGCACAATGAAGGGTTCCGTAGTTGAAATGAATTTATTTATCCCAAGAACAAACTTAACTTTGTAGTTGAAAAACATGTTCTCCCATACATTCGAACTTCAAATTTAAGTTTGTACGCACAATATTGAGAGATTTACCATGTTATTTTAAGACCATAGACTTCTTATAGGTTTTCCTGTAATCTAAGAGTAAAGAGCCATACTATGTATTTTTTTCAAAAATTTAGGTCCAGTAGTTTCGGAGACAAGGGGGGAAATGATCAATTTTCATCCAATTTCTTAAATATCTTTAAAAGCATTTATTTTTAAATTATAAAAAAAAATATGTTCAAGATCCTCGTAATAAGCCCTTTCATTTGATATGTCACACGGTACTGTTAGCAAAACTTTTTTTTTTAAATTTCTTGTTTGCTCCTCAAAAGTGACCCTTTTATTCAAAATTCATTTATTTACGTTAGACGTTCGTGTTTGGGTTACAGAAATACATACGTGTACCAAATTTTAACTTAATCGGTCCATTCGATTCGGAGCAAATTGGCTGTGACAGACAGACAGACACACGACACACGAGTGATCCTATATGGGTCCTATTTTTCCTTTTGAGGTACGGAACCCTAAAAATATTCTTGTTGCTTCTTGGTGTGGTGAGAACAATGTTGAACAAGACAATATAAATCAATCCCAAATATAAATATTAAAGGTAAACTAACATAAACTATGAGGATCTTTGAACAACTGACTGGCTCGTGGGTCTATTGGTTGCGCTACTACTCAGCATGAGGTCCTGGTTTAGATTCCCAGGTTGGTCAAACTGTTATTGGGTTTTCCTATAAGGGATTTCTCGGTAGCAGCCCGGAGTCTGGATTTGTGCCTAGTTGATGGCAATAGGCTCGCCCTCTATTACATGGGGCTTAAACATAACTGGCGAAATGTGGGTGTGCTATAGGTGCACCTTTGCCCAACCCTTCGGGGAAACGAGGCGTAATATTATGTTATCTTAAAACAACTTAAATCCACCTAATATTTCTGACAATCTATTTTCCTTACTAACTCGCTCCCTCAATCTACAGAGTAGCTGTATCAACGAAAATATTTCCACAAACAAAAGTATGTTCACGACAGCCAACAAATTAAAAAGCAAGAATACGAACAGCGTACATATTTAATATACACGCGTATACATTTCATTCGATCCCAATATCCCTCAGGATGCGCGAGTACAAAGGCCTTAGAAACGTTTTTCGTGGAAAAGTGCTGAGTCACCATGAAAAAAACACAATGACCGCGGGCCCACAATACATCCCGCCAGTAGGAAACTGATCATTGCGGTCCCGAAATAACAAATGAATTGAGAAAATCCAGCCATACACAGATATACAAGAGTAATGTGATCTCTCTTGTAGCTGGCTGCGAGTGTCCTGTCAATGTTGTGATGCATTATGATCGAATTGTCGTGTGCAGTCACTGGAACTTTCCTGTTTGTGTAGGTAACGTGTTCTCATCGTGTTTTATAAGGCTGCTTTTATTTTGTGTGGTTAGCCTTGAATTGGAATCGAGTTTTTCATCGGACTCTATTGCAACGATGGTGATTATTATGCTGATATCTATACGAATTTCATTCTAGAAGAATTTACATTACTTGTTAATTAACAGACTGTTCAAAAACATTTGAATCTATCACCAATACAAGCATGCAGTTAAAGACTTCAATTAATGGGGTGGTTCCCAATGATAGATTCGTACAAAAAATCTCATTTGAAATAGGTGTATTTGCAAAACTATTTTCTTTCAACGAAAAATCAACCATGCTCAGTTATGCGTGAGGGGTCCAGTCGAACTGGCCGCACTTTTGCTTTTTCTATCGACTCACGAAGGGGTATTCAGAAAATTTAATTTCCGTAGACAGATCGAACAATTTCGCTCCAATGTGGTGTTCACGGATTGTAATTGGGTCAACCCGACGGACAATAGACTCTGATGTTATTATTAGTAAGTAGATTTCTTATTCACTCACTACATTACTAAGCGACGTTTCAGCCGGTGACAAAACGATAATTTTCTTCAACTTACCGAAATTTGAAGAAAATTATCGTTTTGTGATCGCGGAAAATGAGTTTTCAAATTGAATTGGCAATTCAACGAATCTGATTTTCCGTTTTAATAATATCGGGGTTTTAGTTGAGCCACAGACAGCGGTGATGTTCATTTAATTGCTGGTAAGCATATTTTAGGGACCAAAAGTCTGCCAAGCTGATAATAATAGTTGGAATGATGATAGACATGGAATGATCTAGAGAATTTGTAAAACCAAAAAAATTATAACAACAGCTCGATTCTATACAAACATAAATTAAATAATTGTACACTTTTGATTTTGAAGTTATAAGCGATATTTCCAAACATGCTCTAAACGATTTTCAAATCGTCGAAAACTTAGCCGATCCCGATACAACTCTAAATAAATCCGCGATCGTAGCCAGACAAAACAAGACAATTAATCACGAATACATCTTACTTTTAGCGAGTAATGAATCGAAAAGATTAAGACGCCAAGGAGCTTCGAGGGAGGAATCTAATCAGCACTCCAATTTACACAAATCGTTCCAACCACTCAAATGTGTGAAGTAAGAATGTCTTCGTTAATCTAACCAATCGATTATTCTGGCGGGTTAATAAAGACTGGCAGACCTTCGACCAATAGACACAGAGGCATACGGTATCCTCTTATTGAAGCGAATTATTTACCCTCAATATAAATTTTGCGCTGTGTTTGTAGTTGGAAAACGAGTCCTTTGAGATTTGTTAGAGCCGTACTAAATTCGATTACAGAGGTGACATGGACGTCAATTTTGGATGGAATGTTGGTCAACCGCAGGACAGGTTTGAAACCTCGTTTCGAATTTCAATTAGATCAAACCCAAACTGAGGGTATTTTCATAGTGTCTCTTTGTAGTGTATTAACGTGATTATGTACCTGAGGTTATTCTGTCTCTATGAATAAATTTACATTGGAGACCACATGATATCTGACCGCTATGAAAAGGGCACGTAACTTGTGATTTTAGCTACGAAATAGCGGAAGCTATTATTACTAAAATCCGCTTCTCGCCCATGTGATATCTTTATAAATTATAGTTTATTATAGTCCATGTTACTCAGTGATAACATAACATTAAAAAAATCAGTCCAGTAGTTTTGAGTTTGTTCATTACAAACAAAAATACAAATCTTTTCTCTTTATAACATTAGTGTAGATGTAGATATGAAACTTAGCTAACTGAAAGCTCTATTAATATTGCTATTATCCGTTCATAAACAATTTTACACAAGCCTATCATGATCGATTCACAGTTTTATAAAGTTTAATGTTGTTAAAGCTGAGTTAAGAGCCAATAAATCGACGTAGATTAAAGGATTGAATCCGTTACAAGGTTCGAAGCAGATTACGGGCAGACCTAAGGTGAACTATCATACGTTATGTTGCACTAGTAAGCTTGTGTACGTCTTGTATGGCTTCACTAATGAATCGTATGGATTCTTCACTTAATTATGTAGTGAATTACAATTCGATATGTTTCGTTTTGAATTGTAAGGTTTTAGTGAATAAAGAGGTAGATTTAGGCCGTAGCTCTTGAATTTAATTAACTGGATTAAGACTGTGGATTAGAGCCTATTTAGATTCTGTGAGGAAACTTGGCAGGGATTAGGAATTTTATTTAATAGTGTATATTGTGTGATGGAAGTTAGAAAGAAAATTATTTCTCTAGTTGAGACAGAAAACTTGAAAAGCTTGACTTTGGAATGAAAAGCCGTCATATATTTTTGCAAAACAATCTTCACTCGTAAACAATAAAGCTCAAATACTCGACGTTATATCTCAGTTTCCTAGCAATAACCCCTTACAATGTGAAAAGTTAGTCATACAATAGAGTTATTGTGGATCTGGTAAACACAGGGCCGTCGGGCCGGCCGGTAGACGGGCGCTGCACGGTCGGCCGGTTCGCCTCCGGTACCCCCCTCGGCTTGAATGGCGACACACGGCCCGAGGAATGGCATGAGACCGCAAATCTTTTTGTTGATTTTCTTCCTATTAATACTTTTGTTAGTTTTTTTGCGGATTGTCTGGGGCTTTTTGATTGGTTGGGTTGAGATTTCAGTGTAGAACTGTGGACTAAAATGAACGGCACGAGATTGGAATATGTGATGGACTGAAATAAAATGTACACGTTGAAATGACTATAATCCAGGTAAGGGTAACGTTGCAAAATATGCCAATAGACAGAAAAAATATCGCCGTACTCAACGCAGCCTGACTAGAAATGGCGTAGAAAACTTAGCAACATTTGTTTTACATATTTTCAAAATATGTCAATCCAATTTCAAGATTATATTTCTTATATCTTAATAACGTTTGTTACCAACTTTTTAAGCTCCTTATTCTTTTAGAAAGTTACCAAGAAAACGTTCAAAAAATTACTTTCATGTCTCATCGGCGGATTTGCGCCGGCGGCGTATGTAGCAATATTACGTTGTGTATCTTCAAACCCTTGTTTGGTAAAAACGCCGCTTTGGCAAATATCCACAAGAGCAAACAGGCGGTTTTGCTTTAAAAAAAAATGTGCTATACTTGCAGAATAGACATAATCGGATTATGAGATTGTATGTAGGGAAATGAAGGCTTGATCTCCGTATGCTCTCTTATCTACTCCCGAGCTTAATTCAAAACAGATAAACTGATCTAAAATAGAAACGATTACTTTAAGAGACAACACTGTAGCAGTGTTTGGCAAAATGGCGGTTGTGGTACACGATATCTTTGGCAAATTGATCGCAGATAAAAAGGAGTTCCTTCACGAAACCTTTTTCCGTCGGTTGACCTGTCAAGTCCTGCTACATAATGCCGCCGTCGAGACGCCTGCGAGCCCCTTTGAATTGTTCTTCTGCTGACGCATTTGAAGCCCAGTAACAAATGGTAGCGATCACCGATACGCTCCCGAAAAAGTAAAGAAATAAAGAGTTTAGGCAAAGTTTAATTTCCGCTACGTTGCCGACGACAGCACGAAGAAATAAAATCGGGAAATATTTTTTTCGTACAAAGACGGAACTTTTTAATTGAGTCTCAAGAAATGAAGACTTACAGATCCGTTATTGAAAAGCCTGCTACACTTTTGGGGTATCTCGTTTTGATTCAGTGTCTGTACTCTTTCTACTTATGCCGTGGTGTGGGTGAGGTGCAGACAAAGAAGTGTAAACATGTAGGGGAGTGTGGGGGCAGGTCGGGAGGTCACGTCCGGCGACTGAGGACTGGCTTCATGCCTCGATGCCTCCGCCGCTGACGTTGGCAGCCTTCTCCGCTGAAGAATATTCACGACGCGCTAATCCTGTTTACTTCTTCTTAGAAGTATCAACTTCGAATATATTACTTACTCACATGTCTTAGGTACTTACATATTCATTCACAGAATCAATTCTTCTCTGTCGACATTCTTTATAAATCGCGTAAGAATTGAAGGTCGGTTTGACACGATAACCTTTGAACATTCTAGAACGTTCTTTGATCTAAAATTAATCAAAAACGAATCCCTTCTAAAGTGGTTGAGTACTCAGACTTGTGAACTGTATCTAGAGGTACATTTTGAGACGAACTGTATACATTATTATTAATGAGTTTATTTTTGAATGACGTTAATTTGATTTTTGTAATTTAAAAAGTCGAATAGTAAAACTATGTAAATAACATAAAAGAAAAATAACTTGGTTAAGGTAAATAAACGGTGAATATAAAACAATGAAACCGCTTTTATGTGTATAGTGAAACGTGAAATTACTTTTTATACCCTGACTGTATAACACGAAGGGAATTCACAAAGTTTCAAGGTTTGCGGTTTTCAGTATTCACCAAACTTCCATTTTTTTGTACGGAAGTTTACTCATTTATTACTATAGATCCTTTTGGATTTCAAGCCTTGAATTGGATTTACGCTACTGACAACAATGTATTTTATATTGACTGTTGTCATGAATTACCTGTTATCAGCATCTATAATTATCTACCTGTTTTGATAACATTAATTTGTTTTCCAGTTGTAGAATATGTGATAGAACAGTTATGCATCGATCAGTTTATATAGGTATGTAATTTAAAATCGATTAGATGTTAATAATGAAGTTATTATGACCTTTGACAGTTTAGACCACGATCACAATTATATTTCTTTATTCAAGTTTCGAGGTCATTACAAGACTTTTTTCCAAATGAACCCAAATTATAAGTTTAGTTTATGTCCTGCAAAATGGACGTGGTAGTATACATTAGCAGGACAGCATTACCTGTTTTAACTACCTGTCCTTGGTAAATACCAAGCATTGTGCTATCATTAGGACTAACGACAAACTCAGTTGCTTACATTGTGGTACTGACAGGTTGTGGTCCTGTTTGTTTACGAGAACGTGAGCTACTCACCATATTAGCCGACTCCTGGAAATTGGACAAGATGAAAAACAGCTGATGCTCTCCATACATTTCTTGCAAACGTGTATGAAATAATTGAAATAAATTAGAACAACTGAACGTCGCTGCAGTCAATTAGGTAAAGCGTAAATTCTGACTTTTTAATATTTGATCATCATAAACGGATAGTCAGCGTTTGGTAGTATTTCGTTGTCTTAATGGTTAAATAAAAAAAAACGTATGTATTGTTTTAATATGGTATATTTCCTCGGTAATATCCTCGTTCAACCTCCCAGCAGTAATAGCTCGAATAACCAGTCTTCTTCTTTTTTTCGTGTGGTTAGTGACTAACCTGGTGTCAGAGTTTTAAATCCGCCCACGGACCTTTGACTTAGCTTCACATGCCGTCGAGAAATATCTCTCAGCCATGTCGGTTTCCTCACGATTAACCAGTAACCCTTTATAATGTAATCGGAGTTCTTAATTAGTTTCAAGTTTTTCGAAGAATCTTTCTTCTGCTTTATCCGAAAGTTAATTTAATAATTATACGTTTAATAATAAAAAGGTATATATTATGTTTGTATTGTGTTTTTACTTTGAAATAACAAAAAAATAAATAATATCTATTAGTTTTAAAGGCCGGAAACCGCTAGTCATATCCGGAATATCTCTAGCTGTTATAGTATGAATACTGATTAAGCCATGGTTAGAGATACCTTTGTTTTTTGTGGTGAGTTCAAACATTCAGAATTTGGAATGCTATGCTATGAATCGCATGTTACTAATAGTATTGTTATTACTGTTGTGTGATGTGAATACTCAATCGTGATAAAAACTGTTCTGAATATTACTAAGGTATACCTGCCTACGATAAAGTTTTTGTATCCACAATTCTTTGCTCATTTCGTGTGCTTCAATATCTGTCTAACTTTTTGACAAGATGAATGGCAATTCGCATTTCTTTATAACAGTGAAATATGGCAATAATAACATCCTCTACTATCGAAATAAAAAATATTAATCATGTTTGTTATTGCATTTGTTTTGTAGACGTATATAAAATACACACATCAAAAGTGTCTAGGGATCAACATATATTTTTGCAATAACTTTTCTCCTGATTGATATTAATTAAAATTTTCTTTAAGGATTCATCAAATAAAGTGTTTTCGTTTGTCACAGTAACGATAAACCAAGTCACCTTTGCATTAATAAAGAAATTTGCCATTTTCCTAATAAAGGGATTTTTGACATTTGAACCACTAACATTAAAGTTCGAAAAAAAGACTGAAATAACAGTTTTCTTTAAAATTTTATTGGGTAACTTAAACAATTAATAATCCGTGTTTCTACCGCGAACACTAACAACACAAGAACATCGGTTTGGCATACTCAAAATGAGTTCATCCAAATCACGCTGTGGAATGGCCGCCCATGTTCGTTGCAACAACAAAAAAAGGTCTTCTTGCGACTGGATACCCTCCATATTCGGCAGAGCTCTTCTCTGTAGCATATCCCATGCATGCTCAATCGGGTTCAAGTCTGGCGACTGAGCAGGCCAGAGCAGGACATTGATGTTAGCTGCGGCGAGAGTCTGTCTTACAACTCTTGCGGTGTGCGGTCGTGCATTATCATGCATTAACTGAAATAAGGGACCGATTTGCACTTGTAGAGGAACGATGACGTCAGATACAATCGTCTCAGCATAAATTTGAGCGTTGAGGTTGCCTCTGATCCAAATCAACTCAGTTCTTCCGCCGATCCAAATACCCGCCCATACCATGATGGTTCCACCACTATAAGGATGGACTTCCTGGCAGGATTTTAATCGCTGTTGGCGTCCAGGGGTTCTCCAGTGTCGTATACGTCTTGTATCCGGTCTCATACCAAAACGAGACTCATCAGAAAAGCACACGAAACGCCATTGTTCTTCTGCCCAATTTCTGTGTTCAAGAGCCCATTGATATCGAATCCTACGATTGTGCATTGCTATAGGTGGTACCCGTAGCGGTCTTCGGGAATGAAGGTTCACTTCATGCAAGCGGTTTCTGACTGTTTGGTCGCTAATTAAGTTCCCTGAAGAGTGATGAAGCCTCACGGCTAACATCATGGCGGTTATTGTTGGAGCTCTTCGAGTTAAGATTTGAATGTATCGGTCTTGTCTCCGTGTGGTGCAGCGATACCGTCCTCCATGGCGCTCAGCCACGGTACCAGTGCTTCGGTAACGTGTCCAAAGTCGACTGATAACACTCTGACTTGTATTCAGAGCTAAAGCCACAGTACGTTGCCGGGAACCAGCTTCTATCATTCCCACGGCTCTGAGCATTTCTTCCCTGCTTAAATGACGTCGCCGCTCCATAATAACGTTGGTTTTAATCAGTAGTAGGGAAACAGTAGCACTAATAATGTCTTCAATGCGTTGTATGTTTTTATAGGGAAAATATTGACAGCTGATTTTCATCTTTTACTCGAATTTGATTAACAGTTCCTGTTTCAAATTATGAAATGCACCAAAAAGGATCCATATAAATTTATATAATCATAAATTTATTACAAAGCCACATCTCAATCTCAAGAAATCCGCATAAAAATGCTTGATCCCTAGACACTTTTGATGTGTGTATTTTAGGGACTGAAAAGTTATCCATAATTTATAAATCCATACGTCAAAAAAGTATCAAATCCCTTTATAAATTTTCAAATAAAGTGAGAGGATACGGAACCAGCATATTTATTCAAAGTCCATTCGGTGTTGGATGCAAATCCTTTGGGTTCGCAGCTGCTAAGCAAAAAAGTCACGCTCCGGTAGTAAAAACTATGGGAGACGGGGATGTCACCAGTTGTGAGTTGCATTGCATCTGAACGCCTTTTTGTGTGACCAGCTTTATTTTCTGTTTGCCTGGTACTTTGGAAATATTATTGTGAGTAATTGTTTATTTAGTAACTGAGTGGTGTAAATGGATGGACTTAAAGGAAAGATGTTAGTTCTAAACCTTTTTTTGCGTCTTTTACTATTGCCAATTTATGGAATGTTAATTTGACTGATAGAACTTCTATGCTAGAAGTAGCATGTACTTCAATAACTTGATGCAAATCTTTAATTTTATGACTATCATTTTTAATAAAATTATTTTGAACAAATTCAGTTTTTTACTAGACGGACAGTATTCCGTACCTAGTGCTTCACTCAGTTCATCTTCGTGAATTGTAGGTAGACATAAAAAAGAAATTAAAGACAGACACATTTCCTGTAAAAGAACGAATCCGATTGTCCGACTTCATAGCTTGTCGTCGCCATCGATTTAATTTTTTCGCATCGTCCACGTTATCTGGAGAACGGCTCGATAGCAACTGGGACGAGAATTACGTGACTCTTTGTAAGGGAATGTCTTATAAATCTCGCTTCGCAGCATTCGGAGCAATTGAAAAAATCAGTGAAGTAATAAATCCACGACGGTCCTTTCTATGTTACATAGGCAACGATCCATTTGATAAGGATGCAGTGACGTTTTACGCCTCTCAATAGAATTGTGAGCGAATAAGTTTTACAAGAGTGTTTCAAGTTTACGTCTCTAACTAAATGTATTTACAGTTTTTGTTGTCCTTCCAGACTTCAGTGTTAGAAGTTCTCACACCACAGGTTAGTGACTTGCAGACCTGCATGTTAGTCGATGAAGTTTGTGCAGTTCTCGGAAATAATTAGTGGAGGATATAGAGAAGTTCCTTACCAAGAAAGTTCGATAGTAATAGGGAAGGAAATGAGCTTCCTATATAGACATTTACGAGTTTATTTATGCATATTTTGAAAGTTAAGATAAGTGCAAGAAATATTTATAAGGAAAACAAATAATTTCCTTGAGTGAATAATGTAAAAGCATGTTGTTCCATTTTCCGGATCGAGACAGCGAGCCTATCAAAAAAAGGAAAGTTTCGATTAAAAATACGAATTGATATCGTTAACGATAAAATTCTGCGCGATACGAAGACGTCTTTCGCTATCGGCAACTTGACAGTGACTGATCGCCGGCTGGCCTCGACATCCCCCACCACCCACTGCTACCCCCCATTCCCCCACACTCTTGATCCGCCGTCACTTCGGTATTCACTTTGTTAAAAGAACATACGTATTCATCGGTAATATTTTATATTCTAGCTAGAATATTTTGACGTCTATAAGCGTTCTTGCTAAGTTTACACTTAATCTATGAATTTGCCTTTTACTTAGATATAGTGCTAAGTAAAATTAAATGTATTCCAATATGTTGTTATATTTCAATATCTTTTTCTGCAAAAATACACGAAAGTATAGACTTGACTTCGTATCTGAGTCTTTTCGATTTTACAAATTCTTAATATTCATACTTCATGCTTTTGTTTCGAATATTTTCCCCTTCAGTTTCTTCTCAACTGGTCACGTGTAATCGACTTGTGATAAAGGGTGCTATAAAATACGAATAAACCCTTTCAGATTCTATTCCACATTTATCGTTTCTCGCTTCGTTTCGTCTTTGAATTTCTCGTAGTCGATTAAAAGGATTAAAGCAGCTGAGGATCTAGACAGCTAGACTGAGAAGACTAATTTTGCTGACAGTTATGTCTAAGTTTAAGTTTTGTAGAGAAATAGTTGCTTCTAGTGCATTTGCGTTTTTACTATTGTTTATGATTAGATCTGAGTGTATCCTATACTGCATTAGGTATACAAAAGTCACTGTTGTTTTTAAATATTTTCTTTTAGATATTAAATATAATTTATTGCTACTTTCTAGCGCATGAAGAAGTCTCTCCATGTAGGCAAACTGTTAAATCGTAAATATGTTCATAACACACCCAGATTTGATCTAGCTGGAACTTTCTCAAACCCCTAACTAGGAAACTATCATATCGTTAGTAGCCTCGCTTATTGACGCGGGCAAGTACTTAGCGTTGCACACCAATCGCTACAAGTTTCCGTTTAGTTCTCATGTTGGTACTTCGGGCTTTACTTAATTGTTAGTGAGTTTAAGCTTAAGTTATTGCGTCATAACAGTGAGCTTCAAGCCATGTGGAGGGTGGAATATGTTGTGTGTTGTTTTTTTTTTTATTAAGTTCTATTGGTAGGTAAATAGAACAGAATGAGTTGCTTTATCCCTTTAAGCTGTCTGAGTACTGCAAATATTGCGATTGTTTTGTTTTAGTATGTCGTCTAGATAGATGAATTCCAAATAATAAGCTAATGAACATTTTCTTGCGTTTTTCGATAGGACTGATAATTTTATACGCGGTACTTAAATTTAAATGATGTGTTTTTGTCTTTAATTATTGAGTTTGGAGTTAAAATGATTATGGTGTATAATATTGAAGTTTGATTGAATCCGGTAGGGAAATCAATTAAAATAATTTCTACACTAAAAAATATCATAAAAAATTGCTACATACTAGTTAATTAATTTGGATACTTTTGTTTCCATGTAAAGCCATCGAACATTCTCACAATATCAAACATTTTTAACTTTAAAAGCATTGGATTGAAGTTCTTGTGGTCTGTTATTAATGAAAGAACCATTGTTTCAGGTAACATGCAAATAATTAACCCCAGTACCGGCCTTCATTAAGAAGTAAGCGTTTGTTGATTTTATTATTCAACGACTTTAATTGGATAAGTTGATGGGATGAAAATAAAATTAACAGTTGAACCTGGAGTTTTGTGCGTTTGTAAGTATCTTAAATAATTATGAGCCATTAAGGATTAAGGATGGATTTTTGGTTGTGAGATTTAAGGATTTAAATTGTTGAAAGTTTAGTCTGTCGAATTGAGGTGGTTATTTTGTTTAATGAGTTTTATCTTTTGTCTGATTGTTTCCTGTTTTAGTTTTGACGTAAGTAAATCTACTTCTGCTGAGCTGAGTTTGAAAGGTTTACTAGTAATGTATTGTTCATCATTAACTAGTTATGTTTCACATATAAATATTATGAAAAATATCAATCTATCACCTAAACATTATAATGTAAAGATCCTTCTGTCTCACCAGTTATCACTCCAGTCCTTAATGTAGCATTCTAAAACTTACAGTACACAATATTATTTACCTATAAAGAGTGTCAATCAGTACTATTCATACAAGAGATCCTTTAAAGTACTGAGTAATTAAATCCTATCCTAACTAATATTAAAAATGCGAAAGTGAGTATGTTTGTTTATTTGTATGTTACGGTTTCACGCTAATACGTCTGAACAAATTTGGATGAAATTTGGCACATAGGTAAACCATGACTTGGGCTAGACTTTTTATCTCGATGTTTCTACGGAATCATGACTTATGCGGGTGAAACCGCGGGGCGCTGCTAATACTTCATAATTATGAATCAAAACATCGACTGTCTTTACAAAAACAAATGTTCTTTAAATTCTATAGCCAGTTTTAAACATCGAAACAAAGAGAAATAAAGCGTACTATATATAAGTAAATATATAGATATTATTTCTAGCACAGGCCACTAAACCGCAGCGAATGTCTGCTAGACAAAGGCCTCTCGCGGGCTTAGACCGAAAGCTTACAGACTCCTTGCATAATGTCAATAGTCTGGGCCCTAAGGACTAAGCTTTCAGTGTAGGAATGCCACAAGTTTGGAGTTTGTGGGACATGTATGGACGGATTTAAGACGAGGTATGTCATAGACGCGTGAGTTGGAAAACGAGGTTTGTTAGAAGTAAACTTGAGAAGATTTCGGTGATGAGATTAAAGCTAAAGTAGATTTTTCAGTGTAATTTTTTGTGAAACCTAAGTTTGTATCAATTGAGTAGTTAATTGTCTTAATACCCACTGTCTTTAGTTTATCATGAGAGTAAAGAAAAAAATACGTAAGGATCGGGAGGTAGATATGTTATGGATAATGAGGCTGGAAAACACTTATTGTTCTCTGAGCACCACTATTTTTGACTTAATCTTATCTATTATATTTCAATGCCCAGTGGTCGAGTGGAACTCAAGGCACGCACCTCTGACTTTTCGGATTCATGTGCGAATTGTATAATTATCACTTGCTTCAAAAACGGCGAAGGAAAACATCGTGACAAATACCTGAGAGATATTTCTCGGCGGCATGTAAAGCCAAGTCAGAGGCCCAAGGGCGGCATAAAAAGTCTGACACCAAGGTTAATCACTAACCACATGAAAATAAGAAAAATATATTACAATGTTGTCGATGGGAAACGTAGTGTTATTTAATAATACAGTTCAATTTGATACCTACTCTGTATACTACATAACAACATAATCCGTACTGTCACGTGTATTTACGATTTATTTTCTCCGTTATCCTGCTTTTACAGCATCCAACATGGCGGACCGAGGTTGAAGCCCTCTGAGGCGGGACGTCTTTCTCTGGTAGCGTCTAATTTGACGCCTAATGTTCGCTTAGTTAATTATTTAGGTGTTTGTGAGTGAACGGGATTTAGGTCTCTTCGTCGTGCGAACCTGCCGAAATTAGGACCGTGTTAAGTAATTTCCTTAGTCTATATAAATGATGAGAGTGTTTAATTGTTCGTTGTGTGAAATTGTTTTAGGATTCAGTTGATTAGGGATGTTATTTCTTTGAATTCTGTTAATAAACCATCTGGTTTTATAAACGGGATAAACGGCCGTTTAATGTCAATACAATGTTAATCCCCATCTTGTAGGCGAAGCAATAATTGTTTTAATAAAAAAAGTTACAAGCTTCAAACAATGACTCAGGCAGTTCCATGAAAAAGAAACTAATATAAAAGTTATATAGGCTCTTCAAGTTTTTTCATTGTTTAATTAAATACAGTCACTGAAAATATACAGACTTTGTTGGAAGATAATCTCGGATTTGTCAGAGTGGAACACCATTTAATAATCTTATGAAAAAAATAGTTGCTTGAGCTTTATCTTCTTCTTGCCCACTGAACGTTTTTAAATTTTCTCTATTGGCGCCCAAGTGGGCCGAATCCTACATCCCAGCGAAAGGAATATTATTATGTATTATTGTTTAACTATTTAGTTTAGAAGCAATAAATTTTAGTCCAAAAAACTAAAAACATAAATTCTTCTGTCTGAAGCAATTATTTAAATTAAAAACGTAGTTTAATCTCGCAGTTAGAAATATTCTGCAATCATTATTAAAGTACCCTCTACTTGTAATGAAAAAGTCGTAAATTATTCCGTTTTATGAATAAAATAGTCGTTTTAAAGCGAGTACCTAGATACTAGAGTAGACGTAGCGTCTTCACTAGACGAAAATTGTTGGATTAAGAGTTTAGTGCAATATCTTCTAGGTTTCGCATAATAGGTACCTATTAGAGGTGTGCGCCGATGTATATTTTACCGGCGGCGGCGTCTGACGTTTAATTTGTCAGCAGCGGCGGCGTCATCGGCGTAATCGTGCGTCGTGCCTGCTGTTTAAATTAAGCTCGCAATAGATACGATTTTTTATTAAATTTGCGAAAGCAACTATATCGAAATAAACGAATAATAAGCTTGTATTTAGATATTTCTAGTATTTACTTTCCTAGTATATTTGTAAATCAAGAATAAAACATATTTTGTCATTGACGCCGATGACGCCGAAAAAAACATTGGCGGCGGCGGCGTGCGCACGACTCTAGTACCTATACTACCTACGTACTGCGACATAGAGGCTTCATTCATGTTTGTCTCATGTGGTTAAAGTATAAAGGCTCGTGCAGAACAGCGCGATATCGCGGGCGCTACAAGGGTCGCGCTACCTGTAGCGCCCGCGATATCTGCACGAGCCTTAATAGTGTATAATTATGTACCTATTCACATTTTTAGCAACCGAATTTTCAAATTAATATCAAGATTTACAAATAAAACCTAGAGAGATTATTTTATTAACACTAACCTTACCTGCCAATTCGTACCTGTCGAATTACATTTACATTAATACCTAGTATACTCGAGTTACATATGTTTCAACCCCAATTTATAATTGGCTTAACGCCACATTTGACGGCCGCGATCACATCTGTACCTACATTACTGAAATCCTGTTCTACACATCTAAACGAATTAATATTATTAGTGTGGCAACACTTTAGTATAGTGTTGTTCTCTAGTCACGCTATAGCGTGCCAAGCTAAAACTTTATCGTATTTTTAGCAAAAATAATCGCAAACATGGAACGCGTGTAAATTTTTGTTGGAAAAAGTTTTTTTTTTAGTTCATTCGTTGAATTAGCTATTCTTCTTTAAGTAAAACGGGACAGGGAAATTAGTTGGTAAAGTTTGTGTGCACTTACGTGTATAGTATCGAAAGACGGCTTGTGAGTTTCCAGAGACAGATTATGTATAAAGTAAAGGAGGGACGTAAAATTTAAATAATAAAAGATGTGGTTTAATATTTAGTCTTCTTAACGTGTTTAAGTGAAGTTTTATTCGGTGATAATACTAAATCTGAAAACGTACAGCTACGCTTACGACTATTTCATCATATATCTATGCTATTAAACGAGCAATATTTGTATATATATTTATAAGTAACTATTTCTACTCACGTTCTCGAAATCGGCTCTAACGATTTCGATGAAAGTTGCAATATAGGGATTTACGGGACCAAAAAATCGATCTAGCTATTTAGATTTCATATTTGGGAAAGTTCGTTATCTCCGTATTTTCACCCGAGCAGAGCTCGGTCGTCCAAAGTTTAGAACAAGATATCGAATGAGAATAATGACATTAGAATAATGACATGGCAGCATGGAATTAGTAAGTACCTACTATCATGGCAGCATGGAATAAGTAGGTACTATACGTGGATTAGTATGTACTTTCCTGTACTATTAAATGAACATTCTCTATTTTCACGAGAGCAAAGCTCGGTCGCCCAGGTTCTCTAATACAAATAATCCTGTGATACCTATAATATCCTAGGGACAGAAGATATAACGAATAAAATAACTATTATTGTTTTATCACAAGATTAGAGAAACAATAATCTACACAGAGATAAAATCGCACTAATACTGCACTGTGAAGTCACACATTATCGTGATGGATACGGCTCATTTAATAACGGAACTACTTGCTACAATAACGCCCTCTATTTCCATTGACACATATTATCTTGTATGGAAAACTTGTTCCTACTTCCTACCCTCTTTTAAAATAGAAATGTAATTTTTTTTTTTTGTAGCTAGCTAACCCTCATTTCCCATGAAAAAACATGTTGTGTGTAAAGAGAATAATATGAAGTTTATATACTCGTGAAGCATCATATTTGCCTTGAAGTCAGCTGCAGAAAGGTTATAAAATTTAAAAGTTAAAATAAAGTCTGTTTGTTGTAAATGTTATAATATTCGTTTGTTTTAGAAAACTTCTTTGATATTCCTTAAATATAATGTGCGATGTATTTTTGCATTATTGAATTTTATTATTTTAATGTATTGGATTTTATTAAGATAGAAAGCCATACAATTCTTATTTATATAGCTTGAAATATTATATGAAAGCTATAATGGGTAGGTTATCTATTGCTGCCTTCAAATATCAATCAATTAATTTATCTGTCATCCTCAACACCCAGACGCTTTATTAAATCAAGAATGGCAAATACAGTGTGATAGTGGTGTAATCAAACAATATGTCAATCAATTCTTACGCAAACTGTTACTGAGAATAGAAATATATATACAGCGTGTATCAGGAACGTGTGTATAAGGAACGTGTGTATCAGGAATGTGTGTATCAGGAACGTGTGGTCATATTTAACGGTCTAGTCACCATCTAACTGAACAAACTTCTTAATCGCAAAAAAAATGCCGTCCCATACATTTGAGTCGAGTAGATTTTGAAGTTTTGTATGGGATAGTTATTTTTAGATATTTTTTTCGCAATTACGATGGTGGTCTTGGACATGGAGAAAATTGTTCAGTTTGATGGTCTGTCTCACCCTTAAACATGACCACACCTTTCTGATAAATGTTGTAGAGTCTAACCATTTTCTTAATGGACCTCGGGTATCATCGGATTTCCGAATACAAACGAATGCTAATTTCCATGTCCATCAATTATTAGATATATCGTGTATAATCATTTGAATTTAGAACTAAGTACTTTATTGTTGTTTTGTTTTGATTTCCGTGTCACCTATATAGAGCTATTAAACTATTTTCTTATCTGTCGTGGCTGCGACTTTAGCGGCTTTCCTCCCATTTTTTAAATAAATTACATTAAGTTTAAAGAGTATTAACAACTCTATATACTTGCAAGTCGATTGAGAGCGTCCGCTCTGCACAAAGTGCAAAGGGCAACTGATAGAAATCCGACGACTGACGAAACACGAGGTTTTCCGAGAAACATTAAGAACATGTTGGTACTGTACATTTATATATGTTATCAGTAATAAATCCGATGCAAGAAACAGGAATTCACACATTATCATGTTATTATGGCCTTGTGCTCGTTGCAATTATTAAGATAAATATAGATTCTTGGTATTATTCAAATGTATCATCGTTTAGTACCTTTTTTTTTTTTTTTAGGGTGGGAAATCATCAAATAACTTCTCCCGCTCTGGGCGGAGCGGGAGGGCGTGTCAGACTCTTACTGACTAAAACCCACCCGTGTTCCTTCGGTTGCCCTGTTGCCGGGGGCCACGATCTCCCTTTCGGTTTTCTTCGCAACCCCGGCAGGCATCGGCCCTAGTGGACCCCTTCAAATCTGCTGACATCTCTTTGAGGCGCGCGTGGAACACAACGCGCCGTTGACCCGGGCCTGGTCCTTATCGGACGGTGAGCCACCCATTGCTCACCGTCCGCAAGCCCGCGCCTACGGTGGCCAGAAATCGCCTCGCAATTCCCGACGCCCTGGGCGTCTCCTCCTGCGGCGGTTAGGGTTAGGGGCGTGAGGGCGCGAAATTTGCCTCTCCCTCACGCGTTCCGCCTCCTCCTTCGCGAGCATTACAGCTTCGCAGAAGGAGGTGACGGCCTCCCATTTCCTCTCGCTCCGTACCATGGCCCGAACCAGGGCCGGACGCGAGAGATCACCGCCGCCAATCGCCTCCACGAGGAATCGTTTAGTACCTAATAACTTAATTTGTCTAAATGAAATTGAGTTGAATATATTTGAACACTTTGCGGGACACTAAACGCTTCCAGACGTAATAACAATAAAACTTCTATTGTGTCTCGTTCAGTTTCCATCAACCGATTATGATACTTATAATAATTGACGATTGTTAAAATAATGATTGATAATTGAAAATTGAAATTGAAGATTTTAACTTTTGATTTTTTTTAATATTAAAAATCAAAAGCTCTTCCAAACTGCTGTTATTCAATTAACATCAACTTACTATTAACAATATTTCTACGATTTTTTAAAATCTTTTAACCCCAACGGGGAAGCATTTCACCTGATGGTAAGTGATTATCAGGCCGAAGGTGAAAGCGATCTTTTATGGCGACAGACTTTTCATTTTCATAAAAAAAAAAACTTTCATTCATTTCCAAATAATTTCTCGATTTAATTCAAAAATCCTTATCACGTTCCAGTCTTGTATCACAAACATTAATCATTTACACTGCCTGTGCCTAAAACAGGCACGCAAATAAGGTACACACGACTACACATCAAGTTATACATTTCCAATATATGCTGACCTCACTTTGTACGGAAATCTTATGCGATTCGAGATCAGCCTATAATGGACATGTATAGCATGATATGTAGCCGTGTGTACCAGTATTGTGTGCAAAACACACGTTTGGCTCAGTAAACCCATACAATATTCACTTGCCGCGCCATTTCCCAGTATCAATTAACATGATCATTCGCAGGTATCGGCCCGGATATCGATGAACAGTGTTTGTTACTCTGTACATTAATAAACGCGGGCCAGCACACTAAGACAGGTTTACGATGTACTCGTATTTCAACTATTATTATGCGAATAGGTTGATACTTGTTCGCATTATAATAGTTGAAATACTTGAGAATCTCTGAGAGTCTTTAAGTCACAAGTGAATACTAAGTATAGTAAGAATAATTAAGTCAAGTGTGTACCAACCGATTTATTCTGTAAAACATATATCGTAAAAACTTAGGTGAAGTGAATAATAGTTCAGGTGGTACTGTCAACAGCATTATTGGTTAATTAGGTGAGGAAGGCATCAAACGCGACCCTATATATCCCGTAAAAAAATAACATAACCAAGTATGTGTTTTCTCTTACGTCGAGTTGACAGAGTTCAGTGATTGTTTTATAGAGAATTGCTGAAATATATGTGAAAATATTATTAGTCAGTCAATCAGTCAGTAAGTTTGGTATCGTGGCTGACTGCCAATTTTGTCTTAATTCAAGGAGGTTCTTTGAAAGCACCCTAAATATTTGAAGTAAGCATTTATCCTCAAAGCTACGCCTTACCGTCCCTTGCAATTTCGTTAGAAACGTGGAAACCTGAGTTTCACAAAGAATTTTTTTATCAAACATCTCTGATCAAATCAAATTATTATCACTAATCAAATTTTCTCTAGTTTAATTTATTACTTAGCTACTTTCATTGTTAAATGAGTCAGAAAGGAAATATTGTCAAAAAACTATTTTTGGGCGCCATTTTTCCAATATGGCGGCGCGAGCGGCACAGATACGAGGTGGAAAACTGAAAAGAGCGCGTAGAAATGAATAAAATTACCAATTTTGAAAACTCCCGAAACATTTTCCAGGTTCTTTTTGAACACCAAATTACTGTACTATAAAAGCTACGCCTAGCCGTCCTTTGTAACCTAAGTTTCAGTAAGAAAATTATTGTTATCAAGCATCTTGCAGTAAATATTTTTTACTACACTAAAGAAAAATCGATGTTCAAAGGTCAGCCATTAGATATTACCGAATGGTTTCAGTTAACAATACTTTAATGTTCTGAGGAAAAAAAACAGTCTAGACCTCTAACGAAGCCGAGTTAGTATTAATCAAAGGCTGAGTTATTGGTAATTAGGGTTCTTTTAATTATTGGTGTACGTAACATTTTCATTGGCAAAAAAAAATATTGGAGACTGGCTGGGCTACAGCTTAGGTTTTATTTTTTTATTGCCTGTTGAGGGAAATATTGTTATATTATTCATTTAAAAGCCTGTTATGTGAGCCTGTGCAGGTGGAGCTAACATCCATCAGGTTAAGCTAAGTTTGCCGTGGTTGTTCCGTGGATGGGTTACCATCTCTACATTCCGAGACTCCTCTGTGCCTCGGAAAAAACATTAAGCCGTTGGTCCCCATTCGTATATCTTTGACAGTAGTTACGAGTCGTCAGAAGCCCGAACGAAAGTCTGACAACCCGTCTTACCAATGGGTATTGTATTACCCAGTTACTGGGTTGTGGAGGTCAGACAAAGTCAAATAATTTATTTCAATTAGGCACATAAAAGGTATTTTAGAACGTCAAAATTTATGAAAAATAGAATTGATTCTCTACCGCCCAAAAGGTAGTTTTCGTATGGAGAAGAATGGGCACGAAACTCCACCGTTACTCTTTTAAAATGTTTCACAATATTTTGCATACATTAATTACATAATTATATGTGAAGACGATGCACCTGGAATAAGATTACTATACCACAATAAGTAAAAATAATTAAAAATTAAGCAAAGACAGAAAAATTAATTATGTGATGGATACATGGTGTTCACATATTTACAAGCATTGTAAAAGTACCTATAACATATTCCTAAAAATTTTGCAAGTAATACTAATACCGGTATTCAGCTGCATCTGCTTAGACTGGAAGCCGACCCCAACTAGTTGGGAAAAAGCTAGGCAGATTGAAAATCTTGTGATGTTCCACTGCAAGGAAAAGGCCTCTTTACTCTCCTTCCAGTTCTCTCTGTTTAAAGCTGGAGCAGTTCTTGTTGAAGGAGTCCAGGTCATCCCTCCAAATCCGTCTGGGCCTGCCGCGATGTCGCTTGCCATTTAGAGGGACCCGTTGGTTCGTAAGTTGTGCCTTTTGGTCGTCTGACATGCGGCATATATGTCCAGCCCTTTTAGCGTGGCAGCTTTCCAACTGATATCAGTTATCTTTGTGATGAAATGGATGGTATGGAATGATAGTTGGAAATAACTTTTTGAAATATGTTTAGTTGTTTCACATGCTTTTTTATGGTCAGTAGGATTATTAAAACGACGTGCGTGGCCTGCTGAGACAAAAAGGTACTAAAAATCTTGTCATACACTCTGACCAACACACACACACTCATACACTGTGTGTGTGTGTGTGTTGTCTTGTTTATCTTGTCTTGTCTTATCTGTCTTGTCTCTCTCTCTTGTCTTGTCGCTCTTTATATTTATTTAGGTACTATATATTTAGATTATATATTAGTCTTTCCATCAAAAGGTGCTGGTCTAAGCTAGACTTAAAATACCAGGCTACGTTTTAGATCTTAGCTCTTAGACTTTAAAGTCCGTTAATTCAAGACTAATTAATGAACTAGGTAAGGACAACATGCCTCGCTCTTTGATGAAATTATAAATAATTTATTAAAGCATGCACAAATGTTTGTGTGATTATTAAAATATTGTGTAGACTGTTCAAACTCAAACTCAAAGCATTTATTTCGAATAAACAGGCACTTTTGAATTGTCAAGGTTGTCAGTCAGAAAAATGAACCTAGTTGCACATTCCAAAGCGTAGTAGGTACCTATGGAGAAGAACGGGCAAGAAACACCACGGACATACTGTTTGGTAAGGAACCGAATAAAACTGTTTGTTTCAGTAATTTTGACATAGAACAATGCTATGTTAATAAGATTATGAAAAGTATTTCATAATCTTATTAACATAGCATTGTCCTATTTTGTTGTTTGTTTACCTGTAGGTAACTATTGAAAATACTCTAAACAGATCTTGTAATAAAAACAAATACCTATTTAGTTTCATTTCATTTTTGTTTCGTGTTTATTTGGTTCTTGGATGACGTCTCTCGGAGTGTGGAAATTGCAACTACAATGTTGAATTTGGTAACCTGTAAAAACATTTGTAAGCGGTAATAGTAAATAAATACTTACTACATTTATTGTTCCTGAAGATTTTTGGAACAAGATTATTTTTAAGCTTACAATGATTTTCAACTAATTCTGTTGTTATAACCAGTGGCTTCGTCTTGAGCCAGCAGGCCTACACTTGAATAATAATGGCAAGTACATCAAAATAATGATAATGCGAAATTATGTAAAAATAAAACAATATTTAGTGCTAAATACTATTTTATACGGAAATCTAGCAGCCGTCTCAGCAGATACAGTCGCACCACAAAACTGTTTTAACAATAATATTATTATTAAAGTTTTGATTGTTCAGCATATGCTGATGGGGTTCGTTGACCGAGCAGCGTCGCGCCCATGCCATGGCCGCCCCTATCTCGCACTATATAATAATATTAAAGTTGCATGCTTTGTGCACTTCAGAACGCACCTTTGTTTGAATTACTTTGTGTATTTGGCCGAAGGACGATGTTTGGACGGCGGTAATGGCTGATAATAGTCGTTATGAAATGGTAATGGTTTGTTTATTTGTGTTTTGTCTTATAAGTAGATATTAGGTTTCTAAAAGAAGAAGTTCTCGATTGTTTTTTTGTTTCTTGTTTCACAAAAAAGCCCAATAAAATACTTTCTTAAAAAAAAATTGCTCATATTATTTAAGTTAAGTACTACATCCTTTTAATGTAATTAAAATATAATCGTGTTAGAGTGCGTGTTATTAAGGGCAAGTTATAAAATAAAATATCATGTGTCATGGTTGACGACTTAACTGTTGACCATGTGTGAAATTAAAATATGGTAATGTGAGCAAAAAATGCTTGTGAATAATAACGATTGATACTATATGTTTAAAACTGTTTATGAATCCTTTGATCTAAGTGTCGTTTAAACAGTATTTTATTATTCCGTATTATATTTCTTCATAAATCTAAATAAGAATATTTGCTTCACTATTGAATTGTGTGACAAAAGCAATCGCAATCCGTTGAGGTTAGTTTTGTAAGGAACTCGAGTTCTAACTCTTAAGGAACTTGAGTTCTCTTTGAAGATTCGAGTTTTATAAAAAATATGAACTCAAGACCTTTAGAATTCTAAGTCTTTCATAGGAAGACTCGAGTCTTGTCTAAAAGAACTTGAGACTGAGTCTTCAAAAGAACTCGGGACTGAGTCATCTGAGTCCGTATCTGGAGTTTTATTCGAATTAAATAGTTTTTTTTAGATGTATATATATATATTTAATCAATTAATTATTTAGGATCTTATAATTATATTCCTTTAATATTGATAACATAGTACACTAACTTTAAAGCTCATGACGCAGTTCAGCTTAAAGAACTCATAGGACTCAAAAGACAGTGTTTTGAGTCCTTTTGAGTCCTATGAGTTCATTGAAACTCATAGGTCGCAAAAGAACTCAAAACACTTGAAATAACTCGTGACCAATTAGTCCCAAGTCTTAAAAATCTACTTAAGACACGAAACGAAGACTAAATCACTTAAGTCTTTAACAACACTAGTTAAGGTACCTTACCCTCATTTTAGTATAGGCACTTGATTTTAGAATGTAACTCAACCAATAAGACCCCTTTCCTAGAAAGTGAAGCTAGTTTGTCTAAAACTATACAAATTCCACTTAGCATTCTGGGAGTACATAATTAGGTAATTAAGTACTTATCCGTAGTTACCTTTGTGTCTCCTTTATAGAACCTCTCCGTTACTAATATTGGTGCACGCGACTATACTGCAGAATAAATAAAACTTTAATAATAATACGTATTAAAAATTGTTCTGGGTATAATATTTTTTATTTTTATTTTTTAAGGAATAGAGTGGATAATCTTGATTAGTAAACATAAAAAACAAAGAAAAGAAAGAAAGAAAAATTGTTTATTCTGCACATACAAAACGCACATTACAAAAAAATGACATAAAATGTAGCCAAGAGCCTTATTCAAGCAGTAGAAGTTTTACAATTTTATAATATCGTGTCAAAGTTTATTATCCTAAAATGACTAAGGTCCTTATAAAATGCAATTGAAGTGGATATATTTAGTAACCTGTTCCGCTTAGCTATTTCTAAAGAGTCTTAAAAGGACCCTGAAAGAAATCGACATGTGTTTCACCTCTCAACGAGGCATCCTCAGGATGACGATTGACTTGTCGCGAACTCGAACACGGCGTGTTGCCACACCAAGCACCAAGCGCAGACTGCGCATACTGACTGCAGACTGTCGATTTCTTTCAGGGTCTTTTTAAGACTCTTTAGAAATAGCTAAGCGGAACAGTTTACTAAATATATCCACTTCAATTGCATTTTATAATGGATTTCCGCAAGGTCACGCCTGAATCAATTAAATGACTAAGGTCCTTGGTATACTTACTTACTAATTCAATTCTACTTTCACAAGAACACAAGTCCTGGTAAAAAAACAAAATGCCAGGCAGATACGATTGAATACCAAATATGCTCAGGGCAAGATCTGCCAGCTATATATTAAAAATAGAGGATAAACGTCCCATTATAAAAACTGATTTTTTTTTCACGAAAAACCCTATTACCTGTGTGGACTATCCTTTTAAATAATAAGGTATATGTAATTCATTCGAATGAGGATAAAAAAATCCCCTTTCATTCACAGTTCAGCCGAAAGTCGTCTACTGCTGGAACTAGGCATTCCCAAGTGTCGCCACACTGTGCTTCCCACTTCTAGTGGATTCCCACGCCCTCAAAAATCTCCCTAGAATCTGAACAAAAAGCAACCCCACCTAGTTTTATTCCCCAATCTAAATAAAGCCTTGTCATAATTGATTATCGTCCTATCTCATCCAGAATGCTAATTTCGTATCTTTTCTTTTCTGAACAACAAATTATCAGTTAAGAAAAATCGCGTGCAATTTCGTCAGACTAATAACTCTTGGGAGACGGTATCTTGTACTAGATGGCAGTAAAATAAGCCAAATTGGACCATTCCTTCAACGAAGGCTCGTTTTTATAGTGTCTTATATCTTTTAGGCTTTTAACTTGGCCACTGATAACATCGATTCGTGATTATGCAGTTTTGGAAGTGAATTGTTTTTATGTTTTATTAGGGGGCCACATGGGAGGCTTTTGCCCAGCAATATATTTACACCACATGTTTTTATTTGTTGGGTTGTGCGCTGTATTTGTAACACATAATAAGTTATCTAGTGTGACGTCAATCAGACCTTGATTAAAGCTAAAAATGAAAAATATTAATCTGTCGATCTGTGAACGAGGTTTTAAAGTTTTAACCTGTTTTTGAAATTATTGTGGGACATTTACTATCTCTGGTATTCCATAAGAGTATGTCTGTTACAGTTAAGAGGCAGTCAATTTTGTAAAAATGTGTACCAGTTTATTACTTGATACTGGTTTTGCATTGTCACGAGAAAGTCTCCTTATCCAAATGAAGTACATACTAAGTTAGTAAGTTCTCAATCACGTTCTTCCCCATATATGGTTCTGTACTGATTGCATTGTATTTCCTTTTTATACGAGTGGGCGGCAAATTGTGGCGATTGCTCGCTATGTACCGTCTTATTTATATAGTTTACTAAACTTTAAGCTCATAAAGATTTAAATTAACTGTTGTTGATTACAAACAGAAATATTGCCAATAGACTCGCCCCCTATTACATGGGACTTGAACATAACTGGCGCAATGTGAGTGTACTATAGGTACACCTCTGCCCAACCCTTCGGGGAGTACAGTCGTGATGTTATGTTATGTTATGTATTATAGAGAAATATTCACAGTAATATCAATTTCACTTGATTTGGTCACTTGTAAGAGTGATGAAGTTTGAAATAAATAAATACAGGGTGGCAGGGACATCGACGCGAAAACTGTTACCATGGATTCAGTATATGATTTTGAACCCCCTGCGTTGAAATTTTTCGTCGGTTACTTAAAAAAATCCGCGGTTCCATACATTTTGACCGCGTAGGTATTGCATTTTTCTATGAAAAAGCAGATTTTTTAAAAAATAACCGACGAAAAATTAAGCAGCGCATTTCTATGTGAGAGTTCGGGTTTCCATTCCCCGAATGGAATTAAAATAAAGGTCTAACCCTTTATTTTCATTCTATATTTTTCATTCTTTGTTTCTATTCTATGCGAAGAATTTCAGTCTTCTTTGTAAACTATATTAAGGTTTTTAATAAGATTTTTACTTTCTCCTTCACTATAGGCTCTTAAGTAACATTTATCTAAATTCATCATCATCATAATCAGCTTATAATGTTCTCACTGCTGGGACACAGGCCTCCTCTCTGTGAGAGGGAGTGGGCCATAATCCACCACGCGGACCGAGTGCGGGTTGGTAGATGTGTTCGATTTTTTTGGTTCTAGGACATGCCTCTTTCTTCACGATGTTTTCCTTCATCGTTTTGAAAGCAGTGGTGATGAAATTAAATACACAAAGTAAAGCGCCCGCCTGGGTTCGAACCCACGACCTACAACTCGTAAGTCGGGGCCATTTACACTGGGCCACCACTGCTCTTACAGATTCTTTTATCTAAACTAGATTTCATTAATTAACATTTATTTTCAAGAGGACCATAACTTTTAATTATCGATAAAGAAAGAGGTCTGCGACGTTATTGTTAATTGAAAATTAGCGCCAATTTGTTAAATTGTGCTCGAAGTACCTACCCATACAAGTGTTCAGTTATTACTGAGAGTACCTAGCTACTTAGGAGTGAGAAAGGTGGGTAGGAAAATAATATTAGGGTGAAAATTGTGGACAATCTTTCCCTTGTTAGAGAAAATTTTCATACGTTACATCCTAATCCTAACTAATATTATAAATGCGAAACTGAGTTTGTTTGTTACGATTTTGTCTTAACGGCTGAACAGATTTCTATGAAATTTAGCATACGGGTAGATCATGACCTGGATCAGGACATAGGATTGCTACAAAAACGGTCGAATGGATTTGGATGCACACAGATAGTTTATAACAACATAGGGTACTTTTCATCCCAGTAGTACGTTCCCGTGGGATAATTTCCGACTTTCACGCGGGTGAAGCCGCGGGCAAATGCTAGTACTTTTTAAATTGGGATCTGGATCACATCCTTTTTCGAGACCTCCCTCTTTTTTAAATCAGCTGGACAGTGAGAAGCTATAATAGAAGCTTTTTAGGCTTAATGGTCTTTATATATTATGTACCTAAGATACATAATTTAACACAGGCTTTGAATTTACACGTGCCGTCTGAAGTCATAGATATAATAAATTATGTACTTCGTATTTAGGTTTCCTTGTTAGATATTCACCTACCAGCTACCACATAGTAGGTCCTACAATTGCGGTAGCACGATAGTGCCGCGGTCGGCAGTATACACCGCTGGTTATACATGTACTTACGTGTCTGTGAGGCTAACATTCCTAGCTATGTACAGCGTAGGCCACAATTGAGTCGCTTTGAAACGAAATTCGGCCTCGAGCTCCGTAAGGGCTAAGACGAGACGGTATGTTTACACAAGCCTGTGTTGAGTTGTAATAATTTTATTTCATTACTTGAAATGTAATTTATTTCTTCACGTTTAGGTAAATATTGTGCTTTTCATATTTATTACCAAGTAACTAACTTCACTTCAATTGCCTCGTTGTTACAAACGTGACTACTGAGCAGAGGGTTTTCGGTTCTATCCCCATGTTCCAAGAATACAGTCGTAATGATGTACTAACGATACAATACAACAGGTAAGCTAATTAGAAACTTTAAGACTTCTGTTCCAATTTAATTGTTAAAAAAATTACATTGCGGTTTTATTTAAACCAGATCCCAGAGCTCATCCTATCAGCGAAGTAATGTAGTCGCGTAAAATCGTTCCCGGAGTTAACAAGCCCCCTATCGGCCGCAGGCGGATCGCGAATGAAGATATTGTGCGTTTTCGTCACCTTACTCCCCTTACCCCCACCACTCCCCCCTCTCTTTGCCACCGTCGTTTGCTCGCAATGACGTAATCTTTAAAGGCGATAACTAATCTTCTTAATTGATCTTTTCCTTGATGAGTTAAACAAATGAGAGAGTACGCGATAATGGGTATGAATTTCTCGTGTTTGTAGTTGATTTTTGGATATTAATTTCTTTGTATTATTTTTATTGGGTTTTACTAAGTTTGGATTATAGTAATTTGGGGTAAGCGACTGTTAACATCGACATTACGTCGCCCACAGTACGCCAAAAGATACTCTTTCCAAGCCACTTTCAAGCTTATATTTCTCCACTGCCTTTAAAAGAGTTCTAAATCTTTGCAGTATGTACCTACCCAGTATCGAACCGCGATCAACTTAAGTTTACCACCTTGTAACGTAAATCTAATCGACAGCAACAACAGTTAATCGAAACTGCCTAGTTCAAAGCTGCAGCTACGTTAATATTTAAGCTGGCTATTGTAAAACAAATATATCGAAACTACTATTGGATTATAGGCAAGAACGGCCAAATGCAGGCCGGCCTCAGATGCCTTCAAAAGCTATGGAACTTCGGACTTAGAACTTCGTCGTCTCCGAAACAACGAACCAACTCCGAAATAGGAAGTAACTGTAAACTTTCACTACGTAAATTTTGTGAAGCTGGGCTCACTGAATAGATTCATTCTAGATTTTATAGCCTACGACGTGCCACCAAGAGACTATGCATGAAATAAACATATCTTTGATCAAATGTAGTGCTCCGTTCTGAATATTATGTGGGGGAACGGTGCTGTTACGGGAGAAATGTCGGATTTTATTGTTCCCTTTTTATTACTGTACTTTTTCAGCTGAGTCGGCAGTACAGTGGGAGCTAAATAACAAATTTTGGTGTTATCTTTGAGATTAGACGGTTGATAAATAAAGTGCTAGAAGAACCTGTTTTAATTCATGCGTTTGCCGAAAACAACGCCCGAAATAACGAAGGTGTTTAGACAGTTAACGTTCCTACCTACGATCCTATTAGTTTGCCGGCCAAAATGCTTTGAGCATATAACAAAGTACAGCTACGAGCAAAAACAAAAAGTTCCGAATCAGTTCATTGCTTACGAAAGAAATCGCGCCCAAACGTGCCAGTTAGGAAAGCCACAGTTTTATAAAACATCAGTTTATTCGATTGTGTAGTTTTCAAACAAATTTTAACGTTTCGGATAGAGAAATAACTGACCCGCATAATTGGTTATCGTGTTCCATAATTTAAAAATTTTCGCTGGAGTAATAATTTGGTGGAAGTCAAGCGGTGTTTCATATCGCATGGGTTCTCTTCATTTATAATGGGTAGCTTTTTGCTTTTTCGTGCAACGTCTTTTCGCTCAACTTATGAATAAACTATAATAGCTTGTGCCTTGAATTTGTTTGTGTGGCTTACGTGATTTACAATGGTTTACCGTGATGAAAAGTGTGCTGAGCTTTTCCAGGAAAGTTTATCTTGAGAATATATTCTGTAAGTGCATTTTTGTGTATACTTTCTGGTACTATAGTAATTTTAGGCGTACTAAGTGGCCGTCATTTACTAAATACTCACAATAATGCACTACTACAATTATTATGTAAAATTGAATTTAAATTATAACTATCGATTATAACTCTTATAACATTTAATCTAACTAAATTTAACCACTTGAATCGGTCGGTTAATTTGTCGGTAATATGATCGAATCGAAATAATTTTAGCTTGTTTATTACTTCCTCGATGTGAGCTCGTTTTGTGCCCGCTGAAATAAATAGTCATTATTTGCATTATCGGTATTTAAATTGACTGTCGAGGTTATATTTAGTCATTGATTGATGTCAGAAAGAGGTAATTTTATGTGCCCTATACCTGCAATCAGAAACGAAGGATGAAAAAAAAAAAAAAACAAAAACAGTGGCACTCCAAGAGTGCCGACAGAAGTGAAAACTTGAAAAAAAATCGGCACCGCGGTAATCAACGCGTTGATGTCTTTTACTCGACGCACCGCGGAATTCAACGCGTTCATGTCTTTTTAATGGTCAAAAGCTGGTGTCATCACGGTGTCGCGAAATCAATGGTTTAGTCCCATCTCAAAAGAAGTTTTCACATCAAATATTTTTTTTGTTACTTGTTAATTTGTACAAATATCATCATTAATGACAATTAATTAATAACAAAGGTCGCTACTAAGAGTATCTTAATTTTTGCTACGTGCTTTGTGTTCTGTAAAAACTTGCTAATGCTTAGCATAAATAGGTTAACTTTATGTTTCTTAAGCCAAGCCTCTTTGAGCTTTTTAACAACCAACGTATCCAAAAATAACGATGTTTGATGAAAACCCTTTAAATTCCAATTTAATTACTCAATTAATTAATTTAACAAAAAACACAACACCAATATTGTCAAACACAAAAAAAAAAAAAAAAAATAACTGGCAACATTAACGCCATTCCTCAGCGAAATTGCCATTTAAATAAAATTGGCATCTCCATTTTAACTGTCAGGTTATCACTGTAGTCAAGGGCTGTTTTCACAAGCGAAATAATTATCAGAAACAAATGTACATGAGTTCGCAAAAAAATTAATTTGGCGTGAAACAATAAGTGGGTGTGTTAATGCAGTGTGTTGCGGGCTTTATTATTTTTTTCCCATTCTGTATGGGATGATGTAGTTTATTGTCAAATATATTGGAAGTTTGTATTTTTTTTTAATCGCGGATTTCACCAGTTAAGCGAATAGGTTAGTTAGTAGGCATCCGTATTGATTGTATGAGATAATAACTTAGTCTTTGGACTATTCAATAAACTTATCATTACAGTACTTGTCCCGTAATAAAATTCACAATATGTTTTATTTCGCCACGCCCTTAACGCATAATTTCCAACCCGCTGGCAACAAGCCCGTTTAAAATGTAGCTGTAAAATCTAATATCATTGCCGCAGTTTAACCACAAACACAGTACTTACTCTAATACACTAATCGCTACATAATCAACTGTTAACTAAGTCAGTAAACCCTAACTAAACCAGTAAACTTAACTGTTCTGACCATTTGCGAGTATTTGCGAAGCATTTATTCCCATTGGTATAAACAAGGGCTCATTATAGCTCTTACAAATTCGTATACTGTGTTCATTAAGGGAATGGCCTTAAGTTCAGGTCGCATGATCGTGACAAGTGTCACGAATCTTGTCGTACCTTGAATTTCGTCTCATTTGTTTTTTTATTGGGTCGTAAATAGGCGCTGCTGAATTTAGAGCCTTGCGAATGACCGCAGAAAGTTATTTATGCCGAATAAACTCTTATTCCTTTTTTATCGTCATCATTATCACCTTCTTCTCACGTATCAACACTCAAACTAAGAGAATAAGGTTGCCTGTCCACTGGAGCAGAGCAGAGCAGCGGAGCGGAGAAATGTGCCAATATTAAGCAATAGGAGCGGAGTTTAGATTATATTGGTTAATATTAGCACATTTCTCCGCTCCGCTGTCTCGTTCCACTCTAATGGACAGGCAGCCTAACTCATGCCATGAGCATGAAAGTATAAAGGCGGGACCGGTGCTGACTGTCCAATGTGAACCGGTTTTTATTACCATTATTGACAGATTGGTGGTGATTGATAAGGAAAATGCCGTGAGGAAAGTTTTAAGTATGCATGTGGATGGATATAGAAACACAGGCGGAAGATGGGTAGGGAAACACCAAAGAAACGATGGATGAACTGTCTAAAGGTCATGTGGCTACAAAAAGGCTGGTTGGCTACTCAAATGACGGCTAAACATGGAAGAAAACATGTGCGGACCCCAAATAAATTGGGATTAGGGCAGGGGAATAATGATTGACAGATTGTTTCATGATCCTTGTCTGTTATTACTGTTCCCAACAGAAAAGAGAACTTTACTCCTACGCCTCAATGCCGTAATCTCTCAATATTCAAAATTCGACAAAAGCTGACACATGTCTTGTCAGATAGTGCGCAGTAGGCTCTAGTCTGACAACGACTGACAAGACTACAATAGGCCGACATGCCGATAGTCTGCGAGCTGCGATAACGCGTTTAAACAATGAGCCTTAAATGCCATGGAGTAGTAAGTAAATGGAGTAACAGCAATGAATAGTTACGAATATTTAATACATTGTGATTGAAGAAAGAATGCATTGATCGTCGTTGATTGATTGGTGTTAGAATTTAAATCTATCTGTTAGTAGGTGTGGTAAAAAGTGACTTATGAAAAGTGTCAACATGAACATCGTCCTCGTATATAGCGTGACAATAACTTCTATGATTATTGAAGTGAAAACTTCTTTTGGCGCGTTGGGCATTTTTGAGATGGGACTAAACCATTGATTTCACGACACTGTGACGACACCAGCTTTTGACCATTAAAAAGACATCAACGCGTTGATTACCGCGGTGCCGATTTTTTTCAAGTTTTTACTACTGTCGGCACTCCCGGAGTGACACTGTTTTTTAATTCCATGTCTGCGAGGTAGTACCAATTAAAAAGTTTATTTTAAGCAGTGGAAGTTTGTAATGCCTGTTATTTTACAAAAATAAATTGTGAGACTGTTACCGTCATGAACTGAAAAGAGTTGCAGGGGTAGAAAACATCTGTCATTGGACAATGCCCAAACGGTGTTACCTATACCATAGAAGTAGATGATAGCAATACACAAAGGTAACTGATATTCGCGGCAAGCCAAACCCATTCCCCGCAATTACCACTCCATCTACTTATGAGTCCGCAACGTAAACAAACACTCGTTTATATTTATGTGCACCTCGCAGTTAAGCTTGAACTCATCCTGTGGGACTGGAATGACTTTTTGCGTTTGTTCTGCTGCTGTTTTGTGGTTCAAATTTGTTTTAACGTGTAATAATGGTAACTGAAATTGTGTTGTTTTTGGTATGTGGTGGTGTAAGTGTGTTTTACAGGGATCAATGTTTTGTTGTGTTGCGCCGTTACTTAGGATGTAACTATGAGAATTGATAACAGTAGGTACCTACTTGAAAGTACCAAGTACCAGTTGAAGTAAGTTGGGATACCTATTGGTATCCCTAGCTTCTAACCACTTCACATGTCACTAATACTTAGTCATCACATGTAGTAGTAGTTCAGATAATACTTAGGAATACCTAAGTATGTTTTTTTTATGTTTATCAGTAGTATTTCGGAATACATTTTATGATTGTTTGAAAGAAATCTGTGGTTTTCTTTCATAGGAAAAGGAACATTATTTGATTCACTACATAGAAATATTTAAAAAAACATCCACAAAATATTACACTGTATTAACATATCACAGAAGAACGTGTATCATCTCATTGTGTGATTAACAAGAGTATTTACGAGTATTTACAACGAACTTACAAGTAATTGGTTGAATTGGTATTTGTAGAAATAATGGCGACACTAATAGCACAAAACAATATGCAAAACAGTGCTATTTTGACAATGAATAAAAATATTTTGGGCGCTCAATGTATATATTTTAAAACTAGCTGTGTTTAAGACTTTATAAAAAAATAACATCGACTAGAGAAAGACTAAAATATTATCCGATAACAGTTTAATTTATCTAAGTCGATAAAAATCTTAAATTTGATTTTCAGTTCATCAACCTACGCTTTTGAAGACCGACATGGAAAAGTTAAAAAATAAGGTTGTGCGTGCAGAGCATTTACAAATATATTCATAAACACAATAAAAAATATAATTCAAAACAAATCATTCGAATAATCGAACAAACAATCGAATAATCGCTAATGCTTACATTATTTACGTTGGTAATAATTTCAATAGTTCACTCGTTCATTCGTTCAATTAAAATGGCGGTTCACAGTTGCAAGTTACGCAGCCAGTTAATTAAACTCATTTGTTATCCGACATTTTAAATGTTGTTACACACTAGTGCTCTTCGTTAACAACCCTTATTTAAATTCATTACATCATGAGATACATTTTGGCGGGATTCATTTTGAAATAATAGTCTAGCATTATTGATGACATTACTAAAAGTGACGTGTTCTATAGTTATAATTTCTTTTGGCTTTAAATAAACGTGTTATAAAAACTACTTGACTTTATATTATTTCGATGTTTACACGGTTCAAGTGTTTCACTTAACTCTTCAAGCTTTCTTACACAACTATACTCCATTTGAAATAAGATTACACATTTAAATAAACTTTGTTTACAGTCCGTTCAACCGATTTTGACTTCTATTGCTTTGGTGGCATGACAAATGGTAGCTGCGGTGATCAGTTGGTAGTATAACCACTTTTTTGCTTTTAATGCCATCCTTATGCTTACGCTATAGAAGTCAGAATTGGTTGAACGGACTATAAAAAAGGTTTTTTTAAATGTCTAATCTTATTTCAAATGGAGTTTAGAGCTATCTTATTTATTAATGGTAACTAGAACGTGACTATATGGTTTTAAACCTGAAAATATGGTCTAGAGTCTACTGACATTCAAATTAAATATGTATCAAACAAACTGGTACTAATGAGGGTTTTCATGAAAATTCACGGCACCAGTTGGCGCCACTTGGCAAGATAATAAAGATATATAATGACGTTTATCATTCTTTTATTTCGTTCGTTCATCATTCAGTCACAACTGAATACAGAAAATATAGGCTGACAGTTTTGACAGGTATCCGGACCTGACGTCTCAGTGCTGCGATAAACCCTCATTATGATCAATAATAGACAATTATTTTGAGTGTTAGTTTACTTTAAGAAGTAATAAATAACAAGAGATATACATTGCTAATAATGATATTAGTTTTAATCTCTCTATTAACAAGTTTTTATCAACTATCATTGCCTAAGAAACAGTGTTCATTTTTGACAATCAAGAATTCCATCATTTCAGGGTTTTTGCCATTGTTTCTATAACCAAAGAAAGTATTTACTCCAATATCTATCAATGCCAAGAAGAGGAGTAATGTTCCTTAACAGGCACAAACACAGGCTTCTCAACATGTACAGTATGGTGCACAGGTACATGCACAGTTTGTACTACCGGCAACGTTTTGATGATCGGAACCTCTTTGATGATGGGTACCGTCTTGATTATAGGGACCTCCTTAATCACAGGAACTGTTTGCACATGGTGGTGGTTGATTGTGTGTACTTCATACGGCACGTGAATTCTCACGCTGGAAACAAAAAATAGGAAAATTAATGATAGATTGTCAAATGCAAAAATAAACATTTTTAAATGCGAAACAAAAGATCTTCTTCAGTATGAAAAGTCATTGAAATTGTTTTGTAAATTGACCACTAACTCAAATTGTCCGTACATTTAAATCACAACTATCATTGGTTGTATGAAATGGCTTTAAAACGGTAAGTCGACGCAGGGTGTCAATTTGCTTAAAAAATAATTTTCATGACTGTAATTCTCAAGACGTAGCCTACACTAGGATTTTTCCCGTTTCATGTTAATGTTTGAGTTACAGACAAATATCTGACATACACAAATAGTCAGACCGAGGATAACTATCAATAGGTCTTACAAATATTTCTAATGATATTAATCGAACTCGCGACACGTAACACAACAACGTATTGCACAGTCACTGCGTTAATCGTGTGTCTTTTCTTGCCAATTATTGGCACTAACATTATGCCTGTTAATTGTTTTCAACAGTCTTTCACACAACCAAATCAACTTAGCCTATCGCAGTCCGCTATTGGACAAAGGCCGTTTTTACACAGACAACCCAGTATGTATTCAACATTAAAAGTGGTTAATTTGATCATGAAATTACGTGAAAATGGAGAACAAATTATCAAGTTGAAAGTTTATAGGTTTGTCTTGAAACTTTCTTATTGTTGTTTCTATGAGTTAATTACGACATTTAACCAAGTATTATAGCTAATTTGCAACAAGAATATTCTATGTAGACACCACAAAACAGAATTTCCGACAAAATATTGAACAAAAATCTACAATGTGACGTTTAATTTCATGCTGTTTTTCATAACCTCTAATCGTTGACCCGCCTGCATTGATAAACGTTTATGCAATTTTGCGTGTTAAAGTTCAGTAATTACGGAAAATAGCTGAACGTCGTTCAGCTGTTTTACATAACGGAGCTGTTTTGTAAAACAGCTAGCGGTTATGTTAAACAGCGGATTCGACAATCCATCTACGACATATACATAATTATCTTTTTGAGGCAGACTTTACCTACCTACTATGCATGTTTCTGAGATTTAACAATTGTAATACAAAAGATTTTAACCAACGTCTATTTCTTCTTTCACCCAAAATTATATACTTTATCATGACGTCACCATCAAGGTACTATATTAGGTATACATATGAAGTTACATTAGCACAACCGACAGTACATAACTCATGTCGCAGCTGCCATTAACAGTTATGTTAGCAATAAATCTGATAGATAGACAGCGTTAGATATTATCTGTGTTATCAAGGAGATCCCAAATCTACGCGGAGAGAATAATTACTGGGAAATGAGAAATGTATAGGAAATGAGGTAAATTTGAGCGTTAGTTTAGGATTTTTTCTAGGAGAATTTGCCAACAAATATATTGTGTTTGCAAGAAGCAACTTGAAAATAAAATCTAAATTATTCACCGGGTATCTTAACCTACTAGGTAGTTTTATTTAAAAAATGCGTGTTGAAATGCACCCTTATTTATGTCCCATTAGGACAATCTGTTTTTACCCAACTACGCGAAGCAAAAAGAAGGGTTATGATTTTGACTGGTATGTACCAGTATGTGGGTATGTATGTTCATTTGTTTCTTCATAACTTCTAAACTACTTATCATAATTTGACAAATGAGGTTTCGTTAACAGCTTCTTGTTAAATAAATGAAAATGACACTTCGGCTTAATGATTTCATTGGCGAGGCGAATGATGAACTAATCATTCACCTCGCTTTTTCCACCTAACCGAATGCAGCTGGATACCAGTATTTTACATGGAGCGACTGCCTATCTGATCTCCACAACTCAGTTACTGGGTAACACGACAACGCTTGGTAAGACTGGTTGTCAGACTTTCGGATTACCGACTACCCGTAACGACTGTCAAAGATCTACAAATGACCCGTGCGGCTTTTATTTAGGTTTCCTATTTCTAAATAGGTATTAGGTGTGTAATTTAGTCACTGGGGACTATTCGCTCTTAATAAAAGGTTTTGACCCGAACTAGTGATTAGTTCTAATAAGGCAAAGCCGGTAACCATGTCCCTCACTAAAAGGATTCCTACTTTTGCTTAATGATAACTTTCTTATATTACACAGGTAAGTAAATTAGTACTTACTGTGTTCTGTGAACAGGGTCTGGTTCTGGTACTGGGTTGGCTAAGCACATATGGCTTGCAACCACAACGGCCAGGGTCAACTGAAAAGAGAGAAACATAATCTATACATATTATAAATTAAAGTCGCTTATCGTGTTTGTCTGTATGTCCGGGTTCTTCTTCGAAACTGCTCAACAGATTTTGATGAGGTTTTCACCATTGTTTAGAGAATTTATTTCGGAAGGTTTATGTGTATAGTACGATAGTATTAAAGTTACATTTAACTAAAATCTCGATGTTTTGTCAAGTCATAAAAATCGCTGATGTCTGTTAACGTGACCCCTGGCAATATAGGCAACTGAAGGAACACGGGTGGATCTTAGTCAGTAAGAGTCTGACACGACCTCCCACTCCGAGCTATTTGATAAAATTTCCCACCCAAAAAAAGTCATAAAATCATGCTAGTTATTTAATAAAAGAAATAGAAAAAATGGAAATTGGTACCTTTTCAGTTTATTTATTTTGGAAGGTAACATAACTTCACGCCTGGATACGGAAAAGTACATAGCTAATAAAAAAAAAAAACTCGTGGTTAGTAACTAACCAGTACCCTTTTTTTTTTTGGGTGGGAAATCATCACATAACTTCTCCCGCTCTGGGCGGAGCGGGAGGGCGTGTCAGACTCTTACTGACTAAAACCCACCCGTGTTCCTTCGGTTGCCCTGTTGCCGGGGGCCACGATCTCCCTTTCGGTTTTCTTCGCAACCCCGGCAGGCATCGGCCCTAGTGGACCCCTTCAAATCTGCTGACATCTCTTTGAGGCGCACGTGGAACACAACGCCAACGGCCTGGTCCTTATCGGACGGTGAGCCACCCATTGCTCACCGTCCGCAAGCCCGCGCCTACGGTGGCCGGAAATCGCCTCGCGATTCCCGACGCCCTGGGCGTCTCCTCCTGCGGTGGTTAGGGGCGTGAGGGCGCGAAATTTGCCTCTCCCTCACGCGTTCGGCCTCCTCCTTCGCGAGCATTACAGCTTCGCAGAAGGAGGTGACGGCCTCCCATTTCGTCTTGCTCCGTACCATGGCCTGAACCAGGGCCGGACGCGAGAGATCACCGCCGCCGATCGCCTCCACGAGGACACGGCGATGCTCCGCCCAAGCTGGGTAGACCTCCACCGTATGCTCCACCGTGCCCTCCGGGCGATCCACACAATGGCGACACCCGGGCGTTTCCTCCCGCCTTATCCTGTGCAGGAACCTCCCGAAACAGCCGTGTCCGGTGAGGACCTGCGTCAGGCGGAAGGTAAGGACGCCGTGGCGCCTCTCTAGCCACTCCTCAAAGAGGGGTCTTATCGCCGCAATTGTGGCGTTCCCAAACTAACCAGTACCCTAATTGCGTAACTTATTTTCGTAAACAATTATGTCTAATTTGTTTCATTTTGACAGTTCAACATCATTCATTGCGTTATTTACGTTGTTGAGGAGATTTTTTTTCCTGAAGCAATGGATTAGCAATCTCTTTCAAATAGAAACAGATTGAGATTGTGTTGTATTACGCAATTAGAGTACTGGTATCAGAGTTTTTATGGGCCTCTGGCTTGGCTTCACATGCCGTCGAGAAATGTCTCTCAGGTATGCCGGTTTCCTCACGATGTTTTCCATCACCGTTTTTGAAGCAAGTGATAATTCTACAATACGCACATGAATCCGAAAAGTCAAGGGGTGCATGCCTTAGGTTCGAAGTCGAGACGTATGACTTGGCAGTCCGACGGTCACACCACTAGGCTATCGCTGCTCAGTTAATTCATTAATCAATTCAGATTTCGGACTTCCACTGACAATTTTCTAATTGGAAAACCAATAATAGCAGAATAATTGCGTAACACACTAACAGTAGCAATGGCTTTCATTTTGACAGTTCAAACTCATTTATTGCGTTATTTACGTTGTTGAGCAGACAATTTTTTCGAACAAGAAGCAATGGATTAGCAATATCTTTCAAAATCATTCGAATTGCGACTGAATTAGGGTGTGAAGGAGTGTGTTACGCAATTAGGGTGCAAGTTACGCGCCGTACCGATGAAACTCAGAACCGCACGCTCAGCAGTAGACAACTAGACCAATGAGTCTGTAAGCTACATAGGAAAACTACTGGAACATTCCTATTTTCATACATTCTGAGACTGAACTGCGAGATGCGGCTGAACAATAGGTACATATAGGCTAGGTAGACTTATCCCATTAGAGAAGATAAGCGTGATGTTATGTGTCATGTTGTCTCACATTTTCATGGAAAACCTTACAAAATGTTTTCGGAAAATTACAATTTTCGATGAAAATGGAGTTTTTCAAATAAGCTTATTGATTAGTTTTTTTTTTGTACATTTCTAGTTTTAGCAATGCGGGAATATGCAAAATTTGTTTAACCGTTTTAGGAACTGGTGCTGTGCCCAACATTGAAATTGAAATTCGAAGTATTTTCTACGAAGAATACCTACTCACTTTTTTAAGTGAAAACTTCGTTAGGCGCGTTGGGCATTTTTGAGATGGGAAATAACAATTGAACTCGCGACACCGTTACCGACACCTCATTTTTGTAAACGCGATTGTGCTCTTTATTTATGTAACGTTACGGATCAATGTTCTATGATAGTATTTTCTTGTTCAAGTTTTCACTTCTGTCGGCACTCCCGGAGTGCCACCGTTTTTTTTTTTAAAATACCTTGTTTTTTTACAAATACCTATAAAAACGATTTTGCTTTGGCTTTATTTTATTCTACTATCAAAAATAAAAATACAAAGTTTTCTGAGCACGAATAGCACAAAAATGAAGTTCTTAGAAAAAAAGGATCTACCAAAAACTTTTTTTTCACACAATAATAATAAATATTAAATAACAACTGTATACTCACAGCAATGTTGCGAATCATGTTGGAGTAGCGTGTGGCGTGGCACTGTGTTGGATGCGCGCGCGCAGCCGTTAATATGCACCGCGGTTGTGCAAGCTCCTGCCACCGTTACGGTTCCTGATTCACTGGTGTATGTAACGTATATGATTTGACAAGATTGCCTCCAGAATTTATGAGATGGCGTGATTTTGCAGGTATTTGGTGAAATTTTATGTTTGTGTTGTGTAAAATAAAATTTAAAAATATAAAAAAAATTACGGTTAAACTTGGGCGCGTCTTAAAAGTTAGGTACGCATCAAACTTATAAATGGTTCTTTTTTACGTTAAATGTAAATGAATATTAAAGATTTACGTCTTGCAAGAAAAAAAAAATTGAAAATTCTCATAAATATGTAATTATTTGACAAAAAAATAATTGAGACGTCGCGTCGTTACTACACATTCGTACTTATCTAACACTTACGTAAAACAGAAACCCTCGAAAAATTATGCATCGCGCGTGAACTCACACGCACGTTTTTCATTCTCAGTCTTTATGAATCATTTATCATTCAACTTCAATAGGTCAACCCGGTAATGCCTTATTTGTCGTAAAACACGTATATCTGCCAGTAATGTTATTTGAATATCGAATGCAATCAATCCAACTATATTAATTTTATAAATGTGAAAGTTTGTATGTTGGAACGTTTGTTACTCAATCACGCAAAAACGGCTGAACGGATTTAGATGAAATTTGGCACACAGATAAGGCATGACCTGGCTAAGGACATAGGATAATTCTCATCCTGGAATGCAAACTAAGTCACAGGCAACAGCTAGTTAATAATTATTGTAAGGTCGTTATGAAATCCTCTGGGGTACTGATGTACCCTGGTATTCACGCTCGACCGGCCATACATTAATAGTCCTTAGTTATTATTTATGAGTTTCACTATGTGCAAATGTTTAAGATGTCAAGGACTCGTCTGCAATTAGCAAGAAAGTTTTTCATTATCTGTAACGATTGTTTTAAACGCAACGTCTTGGTTGATCGACGAGCGCGAGTGTTGAAGTGTGTGTTCAGGACGATTATAATTGTGTTGTGTTGTGTTGTGTAAATAATAATTATATAAATGTGTTACGTCTGTTATTTAATATTTAACAAGTGGGTATATAAGTTATACATTAATATTATAAATTAAAGTCACTTTTCGTGTCTGTTTGTGTGACCGCGTTGTTCTTCTAAAGTAACGATTTTTGATACGGTTTTCACCATAATTTTGAGAATTTATTCCGGAAGATTTGTGTATTTAAGATTTTTTTTGTACTTATTATATTCATATTTAACTACTAGCAGCGCCTCACGGGTTCACTCGCGTAAGTCTCGATCCCGTGGGAATATTGAGATAAAAAGTATTCTATGTATTAATCTAAGTTATAAACTACCTGTGTGCTAAATTTCATCCAAATCCGTTTAGGAGTTTATGCATGAAAGAGTAACAAACATCCATCCATCCATCCATCCTCACAAACTTTCGCGTGTATAATATTACTAGCAGCACTCCGCGGAATCTAGGGATAAAAAGTATCTTATGTGTTAATCTAGATTATAAACTATCTGTGTGCCAAATTTCATCCAGATCCGTTCAGTAGTTTTTGCGTGAAAGAGTAACAAACATCCATCCATCCTCACAGACTTTTGCATTTATAATATTAGTAGGATTAAGCAAGATTAAAAAAAAACCGATAATACTTATGTAGTTAGTAAAATTTTAAACTATTGCGTTTTTGGGAATTATACATTTATCTTTCGGCTTTCAAATATTGACTTCAACCTAACTTAGTACGCCATTTAAATGGCCATTTTTATTTTCCAATTCACATGAACACTACTAAAAAAAAAACATCTCTTACTGTAGTAAGTTCCTACAAATAAGAAGTGGGTTGAAATCAAAATGCATCGTGTGTGGAACGCGAACGGGTGCAATCAAGTATATTTCCCCTGGCACCTCGCTGCTAGCGCAGGGGAAACTACGCTCCACAATTTTGACTCTGTTGTTTTTCAAAGAGACTAGCTTTTGCCACGATAGATTTTGAAATTTTAGTAAGGGGTGCAACACACTTGTTCAGTTAGGCACATTCGATTCGGAAGCATTTTTTTAACAACAAAGCCGATCCGAAGCAATTACTACACAATACATATTTGGCTTTCATTTTCGTGCCGATCGGTATCTCCGTTCGACATTTACCCCTGCTGAATCATGTTCGGGTCGTCACAATTCCAGCTAAGTTGAGTGGTATCTTCCTGACCAAAATATCTTCATGAATATTCAACTAGTTTCTGCCCGCGACTTTGTCCACGAGTCCACCTTCCTTAAGAAGTGGCTATCCAATGGAAAAAGATTTTTTCAAATCCGACTGGTAGTTCCAGAGATTACCCCTTACATATAACAAACAAACAAACAAACATAGAAACAAACAAATTTTACCTCTATAATATTAGTATAGATTTTGTCGCCCGGCTGAGCCGAATCCTGTCAACTCCCCACCCCCCCTAAACAAAAATGATCATAGTTGTGATATTTATGACGTTTCATTTGGAACGTAAATGTTGCCAGAGCTGACTGACAGGGTATCTAACAACCTACGTGCTAATGTATTTTGTGTGTTGTAGAATTTATTATTTTTGGAAATAATCCAGTACAGTGCATAAGCGAATAGAATAGTAGGTGTTGACATAACATAATGGTAAATAACTGTACTTACTAAAGAAAAAAAAATAGTGAGGTAAAGTATTCAAATAAGGACATAAAAGTAAATACAAACCATTCCTTTGAATATCAAAACCCGTAATCCTCCACATTAGTCAGTTTCCCCTTAAAATAATACCATACTAATTATATAGACTATCTGTAGAGCTCATAAAACCTCCACAGAGGTCCGTAAGTCCTGCTTTGAAGCCACGATACTTGAGAGGCTTACAGGTGTAATCCCCTCACAGGTCACTCACGACGTCACCTCACGGATTTTCTTTTTTGTACAATGTCATATGGTGTGTTTGTACGGCCAGGGGAAACAATTTTATGGGTTGAAGAGGAAAATGTCTGATCTTTTTGCTGTCAGCTTTTGTAGATCGGGGTTAAACTGTGTCGCTACCTTGTTTTTAATGCTGGCAATATTCCTTTTGCATTTTAATAATGTAGAAGACTAACGTATGTTATTTTATGTTATCTGATTGTTAATCCATACTTTGTCCTAATCTACGTTATGGTCTACCCATGCAAAATATCATCCAAAACTGTTCAGCCGTTTAAGCGTGAAAGCGTAACAAACAAATAAACAAACACACTTTCATATTTAAAATATTAGTTAGCGTTAGGATGAATGCGATAGTGAGTTTGTTACGCTTTTATATCTTAACTACTGAACCGATCATCATGAAATTTTGCATACACTTTTTCAAGGGTACAAAAAAGAACATAAGGTAACTTTCATCTAGAAAAATATATATACTGTTCCTTAGGGATAGAAAAACGCGAGCGAAGCCCCGGGCAAAGCTAGTTATCTATCAGCAAGTCCTTGAATTTAAATTTGTTAACAAGTTTAGTCATACTGAATAAGCATTTCCATCCAGGCATAATTTGAGCAGGCAGCTTTAATTTGCTGAAGCGGCGGTTAAACTCTTGAGACAAACCGGCCTGTCTAAAATAATTTATAGTAAACATAACGTTAACAAAATATGTACGTAGGTAGATCCAAGCTAATACAACCAAAAACACTCATTGCTTTTCTCTCTTTTCGACATCAACTACGACATGAGTGACGTTCGGCAGTGGATTTTATTTTATATACGAAAATGCTGAATAGGCCGAAAATAAATCAATATTTTAAGCACGGCCGCGTTCATATTTGGCGAGTACGCCACAAATCATTCCCGGCACATGCCATGTATCGGCTGGCATTCATCTCGCGCGCTTTTTGACAGTTCACTGCAGCTGCCATATTGTTGTGACAGGGGAGCGAATTTCAAAATTTTGTGTTGCAATATAAAAATTGGAATTACTTTTATTCCTTACGGGATATAATTGTGAATATAAACTGTTGACTATTGCGTTAATTACATTATATTCTTATTTAAATATCGGAATAACTGTTTCTATTATTTAAGTGAAAAAATCGGCAATAAACTCTTCATTTGTTCATTGTATGGTTTTATTTTTTTGCCATAAAAAAACTTGTTTATTCATCGTATACCTTACCGAAGCTTTCAAGGAAAAATATTTGTGAAAATGCAATATTTACTCAAGTTAGTTCCCTGTATTATACTACCGTCAATCAACTTGATGAACGCTTGACATTCTGAATACATATTTTTTGTAGGTTTATCCTCGAACCTCGAAATAAAGGTTTTCAACGGGAAATGTTACGTTTTACAGTTCAGACAGTGGAATTGTATGGTTTTATATTAGACTGGCGTGCTATATATCAGGAATATAATTTCCGTTCTGCTGTCTAACTTTAATAACCTCTAGCTTATTATTATAGTTTTAGCATTTATTCTAAAAAATATAAAGTTAAAATGTTCTGTACCTACATAAAGAAATCACTTTTATAACTATACTAGTTGCTGGTCGCGGCTTCGCCCGCGTAGACTTTAATTATTTTTCATTTTCTAAAAAACAGTTATTCTTTATAAAATCAGCTATCTTCCAGTGAAAGTCCCGTCAAAATCGGACCAGCCGTTTCGGAGATCAGCCGGAACAAACAGCGCAATTAAAAAAAAAAATGTGTTTTCATGGTATGTACCGTATATTGTGTGGATCGCCCGTAGGACACGGTAGAGCATACGGTGGAGGTCTGCCCAGCTTGGGCGGAGCATCGCCGTGTCCTCGTGGAGGCGATCGGCGGCGGTGATCTCTCGCGTCCGGCCCTAGTTCAGGCCATGGTACGGAGCGAGAGGAAATGGGAGGCCGTCACCTCCTTCTGCGAAGCGGTAATGCTGGCGAAGGAGGAGGCGGAACGCGTAAGGGAGAGGCAAATTTCGCGCCCTCACGCCCCTAACCGCCGCAGGAGGAGACGCCCAGGGCGTCGGGAGTCGCAAGCCGATTTCCAGCCGCCGTAGGCGCGGGCTTGCGGACTGTGAGCAATGGGTAGCTCACCGTCCGATAAGGACCAGGCCCGGGTCGACGGCGCGTTGTATTCCACGCGCGCCTTAAAGAGATGTCAGCATAATTGAAGGGGTCCACTAGGACCGATGCCTGCCGGGGTTGCGAAGAAAACCGAAAGGGAGATCGTGGCCCCCGGTAACAGGGCAACCGAAAGAACACGGGTGGGTTTTAGTCAGTAAGAGTCTGACACGCCCTTCCGCTCCGCCCAGAGCGGGAGAAGTTATTTGATGATTTCCCAACCAAAAAAAAAATGGTATGTACCGTATATACTTTCATATGTTTTTAGCAAAAAGCTATTATTTTGACATTACAAACAGACACTTCAATTTTATTTATTTGTATAGGTGTCTGTTAATTACTTACCTATAACAAATTATTTTGTTCAAAACGCCACGCAATCATTATATTATAAATCACAGACACCCTGTCAACAAAAAATCTTTTTTCTAATTATTGTCTAGTACACTACTCCTCTCTCTTTGTTTGTAAATTCGTTAAAATTATGGGAAAAAGGCTGTACTTCTTTTAAACCAACATCTGACGGATTCTCACAGCCTATAATGGGTAGTTCACAGATAATAACAAACTTTTCCCAATTATTTTGGAAGCCGATTCCAAAATAATTGGGAAAAGACCTTGGTAAGACTGGTTGTCAGACTTTTGGGCTTCTAACTACCCGTAACCACTGTCCAAGATCCACGACTGACAGCCAGAACCAACGCCTTAACGTGCTTTCCGAGGCACGGAGGGTATTGGTATGTAAAGATGGTCACCCATCCACGGACCAACCGAGGTACGCGTAGCTTACCCAGATCAATCGACCCGTGCGGCTGTTATTACTTAGCCACAAGCCCTAGCAACTACAACAACTTACTTTTGGTGATACAGACCATCAAAGTTGCTAGTAGTTACTAGCAACTTTGATGGTCTGTATCACCTTAAATATGACCACATATTCCTGAAACACACTGTATATTTTTATTCTCAGTCTTAGTTGAGATGGATTGACACAAAAATCCGAATGTGACAGGTTGACGTTATTAAAATTTGAAAAAAAAAAAAACATTGTCTCCTACTTAAACTAGCATTTTATTCCGAGAATCTAAAAAGGCAGTTTTTTTTTTCTGAAACCCATGTCTCCTAGACGACTTTTGTTTGTATATTTTAGCAATCTCATTTAAAAAACATTACTTTAAGCGTTTTAAATAAATTTCAGGAATTCAAATTTTTTTATTACCGTAATGTCATTGGTTTCAATGAATTTGATTTTCGGATTTGATGCAATTCTTTTTTTTTTGGGTGGGAAATTATCAAATAACTTCTCCCGCTCTGAGCGGAGCGGCAGGGCGTGTCAGGCTCTTACTGACTAAAACCCACCCGTGTTCCTTCAGTTGCCATATTGCCAGAGGCCACGGTATCCCTATCGGACTTTCCCGCGTCGATCAATTCCTCGGAAACATTCCGAAATATGCTCTCAACATTTTTCATATGCGTTTGATAACTGGAATTAGCAATCATTCGCATTTACGTGGTTACCGGTGTCAATTTAACAGCTGTGCGGTAATTTTTAGAAGATCTTTAATTTGCATACTACATCGACTGTCACAAATCATCACTACATGAATCGAAAAGTTTTCGTGAACGATTAGAAATTCAACTAACTGCTAGTTTCTGGTGGAGTGTCTTGGCTATTCTTCTCCATACGAAAACTACCTTTTGGAACTACCGATTAGAATCTTTTTAAAAATTAATTTTGAAGTTCAAAAGTGCCTTTTATGTGCCTAATTGAAATAAATTTGACTTCTTGTCATGAGTCTTTTATAAGACAGTTTTAATTAAACTTTGGTATTTATATGCAAACGAAATAAGTAAAAATGATTAACAGCTTCATGTACGGTCAGGGAAATAAATTGTAAAGCTTTACTCCCTACTTTAAAGTGACGTGTTATAGCTGTCGCAAATGGATTGTCAAATCTGCTGTTATACATAACAGTTAGATATTTTACAAAACAGCACAGAATACACGTTTAGACGTAATGCAGAATGACTTTTCTGCAGTCACAATAAGCAATCTAATGCGGAATCGGTCGCAGTAACTAAGCTAGAGCATTCTGACCAATTGGTTTAGGTTAGTTTAGAAATGCGACCAACCGCGCGCGAGCCGAGCGAGCGGTGCCGTAGTAGCTTCCGGCGACCTCTAAGTACTTCCAAGTCGGTCGCAGTTACTTGGCTATTTATTAGTATTTTTAGGACTTACTTTTATGAAACTCTGAAACAATATTAAAATTGTCCTAATCACTGTTTTCATTTGAACTAGGGTCGTTCTCACGGGCGAGTTTCAAACGAGTAATATCAATTACTCGAAATAGGCCTCTCCAAGAATCGCCACATCGACCGGTCCTGCGAAGCCCGCATCCAGCGGATTCCCGCGACCTACCTTCACCTCGTCCTTTCCCCTTTTGGGGAGTGTACCCACGTTGCGTCTTCCGGTATGTGGTCACCACTCGAGATCTTTTCGGCTCCATCGGATATCTGTTCTGCAGGACCTCGCGCACCGCTACTTAAGTTTGGCAATTTTTCGGCCTATGTCGGTTACCTAGGTTCACCAAAATATCGAAATCCTAAAAAAGATACTACCATTGTGCTCTAAAGAATGTGATCTTGATGTAAAAAATATAAACAGCGATTAGCAAATGTTCATGAGGCTATAATATTCCCACTGCTGGGACAGGCCTCCTCTCTGTGAGAAGGAGTGGGCCATAATTCATCATGCGGGCCCATTGCGAGTTTTTAGATGTCACATGTCCCCGAATTTTTGGTTCTAGGACATGTCGGTTTCCTCATAATGCTTTCCTTTACCGTTTTAAGAGTAGCGATTGTCAAAGCTAAACTGATACGGCAGTTTGCTTGTTTTCTTCAATTATGTGTTGACTCGTACCTAGTTACAAATGGTATCTAGTACACAATATTACTAACTACTGCAATTAATTCACAGTATCGGCATAGTTTCCGAGTACCTATTGCTAAACGTGACATCCACGGACTCAATATAAAGTTATTGCTTCCAAGCATATGTTGATTCGCATTGTAATTGAAATCTAAACTATAGTGCGGTGTTACAGGGTTTAAATTACAATGGGTTGAAGTTTGCAAATCACTCAATTGCTTAGCGACGTTCTTGAGTCGATGAACGAATGATATGGTTGGGAGTTTAATAGCAATTTTATCATTGAACTAGTTCAGATTGATTAATTTGGTTTTTATGAGAATTCATTCATTAATTGCCGTAGAACTCCTGAGGAAAAACCGGCCAAGTGCTTGTTAGACCACGCATAATGAAGGGTTCCGTAGTTGGGATGAATTGATTCCTTGAATAAACTTAACATTATAGTTGAAAAACATGTTGTCCCATACATTTCAACTGCAAATGTAAGATTGTACGCACAATATTGAGAGATTTGCTATGTTATTTTAATACAATAGACTTCTTATAGGCTTTCGTGTTATCTATAAGTATAGAACTAGTATCTGTATTTTTTTCAAAATTTTAGGCTCAGTAGTTTCGGAGATAAGGGGAGATAATGGTCAATTTTAATCTATTTTCAAAAATTTCTAAATAACTTTTATTTAATTATAAAAATACCTGCCAGTAACCCCTTTCATTGAATATGTCACACACTGTACAGTTTGCAAAACAATTTTTATTAATTTTCTTTGCCTCCCTAAAGTGACTCTCATATTCAAAATTAATTTATTTTACGTTACAATTTACCGTGTTTGGTTTTCAACTTAATCGGATAGACAGACACACGAGTGAGATTTTATGGGTTCCATTTTATATTCGGACTTACGGAACTCTAAAAAGAAGAGGGTGTGTGCTTTGACCACATGATAGAAGTCAAAACTTACGACTGGAGCCGAGTGTACGCGAATCAGCGTCAACGGACTGGAGCCGAGTATACCCGATTCAGCATCACGGACCCGAGCGTTCACTGTTCAGAAAGAGCACAAAGTACACCTTAAGAAGTTTTCACTTCTAAAATGTATTCATGGGAAAATCGTCAAATTCTGATTGTCACAGTTAGTAACAGTATCAGTCGTTTGTTTTGCAAAACTAGACGGTATTTTAAAATGTATTTATACGGTGCTATCGCTAACATTAGATATACGGCCAATAGTTAAGTTGGATTACCGATAGTGATATATGGGAACGCCCGTTTGTCGATGCCAAATGTCACGCAGTAGATAGTACAAACAAGGCTTAACGGCTTTGGATGGTACTATCGACCAACCAATAGGTATATTAATACATAGCAAACTTATAACAGACTCACTTCTGCCCTCGACTTCCAGCGCTAACCAGCGCTGGGGCTCTACCTCTCATGGTGTCGTAGCACTATAGTCGTTTTGCGTGGATGTGACGCATATTTTCCCCCAATTTGTTACCTACGAGTTTTTTTTTATCTTTCTTTGCGTCATGTTTACCGCAAATAAACAAATTTTCTTTTGTTTCTTTCTTTCTTTTAATAATTTTCTTTCTTTCTATATACAATATACTAAAATAACAGACACATTTAAAAACTTCCTCGGCTCGCGACACTCCGCGTCACATTGCCCGCCCACGCTGACTTTTTATCTTTTTGCTCAGCTCCTAAGTGTTGTGTATTAGTGTAATGTTAAATAGCCTATAAACCTCATGAATCACTCAGTCCATTGGAAAAATTAAAAACAAGTCGTTTGTTAACTACTTTAGTTTATCGCGTTCTGACAGACAGATGGTTTGTTTTTACCTGACTGCGGCGAAGCCAATAAAGGAGGGTTATGTGTTTGACCTGTGTGTATGTTTGTATGTGTGTATGTCCGTCTCTATGTTCCGTAGTAACTACTAAACGGCTGAACCGATTTTGAGGAATGATATGTCGTTAAATTCGTCTGAATTGCGCGAGTGTTAGTAGGTATATCAAAAATGGCAGATTTTCGGCGTTAAAATGTATGCATAAAAAATGTACTTCTTAAGCTATCAAGTGGGATATTAAAATGAAGGGTTTTAAAAGATGATTACATAAATATTTATAAATGATATATTTAAATGAAATTTGTAATGAGAAATGATAAAAAAACTAAAAGCTTAAAATGGTCGCAAAGCGCTACTGGGTTCGATTCACGGGTCGGGCAAGGTGTTATTGGATATTTTCAGCTGGAATTTCTCAGTAGCAGCCATTTTTTTTATGGGTGGTAAATTATCAAAAAACTTCTCCCGCTCTGGGTGGAGCGAGAGGGTGTATCGGACTTTTACTGACTAAAACCCACCCGTGTTCCTTCTGGCCGTTCACGATCTCCCTTTTGGTTTTCTTCGTAAACCCGGCAGGCATCGGCCCTAGCGGACCCCGTTAATTCTGCTGTCATCTCTTTGAAGCGCGCGTGGAACACAATGCGCTGTCGACCCGAGTCTGTGGATAACTGGCGAAATGTGGGCGTACTATAGGTACACCTCTGCCTAACCCTTCGGGGAATACAGGCATGATGTTATGTTATGTTTATTATAATAATGTAATGATTTATAAAACTGCTGTACAAAAACCTCATTTATTTAGCTCATTTACTGAAAAAGTAAAGAGAAAACTTTAAAAGAACCTTTAAAACATTAAAAAAGGCTAGTCTAACGCATTTACAAAAGCTTAATTTACAGTGAAAATGCTAAACCAACATGAAATCCTGTTATTTATACAATTTTATTGCTCAAAAAACACCACTGCAAGGGCATAACCCGACGAAATAGGAGAGCGACCTCTTCACTTGATAACCCTACATAATAGTGTCGTTCTTCAAACGATAGGGTTACCATCACATTCGGGATGTTCTTAAAGTATCGAATAACGGGCGGTAAATGGAATTTTCCCTGTAACTTGGCCGAGTGTTAGTATTCAATTACTTTCATCACCTTTTTTGTTAGCCGAGAGAAATGCGTCAATTTCGCTATTTGGTAATACATGTCTTTAACTAGCCATCTGTCTTTCCTCTCCATTCAACTTTGGCCTTTATTTCTTTGAAATACGTTTGGTAGTTCTGTGTCTGTGTAATGAATAAGGTTGGTTCAAGTGTGTTCTAGGATTGTGTAACCGACTGGTGCCTTTAAAAGATACGCATCAACAACTGTTTTTAGTAGTAAGTACAACTGTTACAGCATAGTTACATAATTAATGTACCAGGGTAACAAGGGTGTGGAGGAATGCCAACTAATTGAATCGCAAATTTTCTTGTTTTCACTTTTTATTAGTCACTAGCGACCCGCCCCGGCTTCGCACGGATGGACGAAAATAAATACCAGTTTTTCGAAAATAATTCGAATTATTTAAAAATATATTTAAGAAATATTGAATGAAATTATTATAAGTATTTTTGAAAAGAACTTTTGATAATGAGTATCTAAATAGTTCCGAAATCAATTTTAATAAGTGCATTAATTCAGTAAATTTGCTCGATTTGGCCGCGTCCGCTGCGTAGAGAGCCGACCGCGCGAGTGAGCCGCGCGGCAACCTGCTTCATAGATGTGCACCCCCCTCCCCTGCGGTTTCGCCGTGCGAGTCGTGCGACACCATCATTCATTTTAATACCAATTACATTTTTAAATTCGTAATATCTTTTGAATGGATTGTTCGATTGGAATAAAATAAAAAGTAATTTATAGCTATTGAAACAATCTTGCTCAATAAATAGTTTATTTGGATAAGGATTAGTATTTGACGATAATATGATCAATAAACATAGGCTAATAATTTTAATTACTTTTATTTTATGGAAAAGTGGTTATAACACATATAATGCCGTACTAACAAATGACCTAACAGATTTTTTTTTTTTGTAAAATACGTTCATGGAATGTGAGGAACGTCTCATGACACTATTTTCGTTACATTTTACATATTATAATAGTAAAATAAATAAATAAATAATGGTGGCTACCATATTTGGCTGACGCGGCGCCACTGTAATAACATTCTCAATAGGGCCGCGTCAACCATTTTGTCAGCCATTTGATTTCAAAAGCGCGCGAAACCTGCGCCTCGCTTGCCGCCGCTGGCGCCATTTTGATTTTATAGCGTCGTGTGTAACGGCCGCCATCTTACGGCCGCTATATTACGGCCGCCATCTTACGGCCGCCATATTACGGCCGCCATATTATGGCCGCCATCTTACGGCCGCTATATTACGGCCGCCATATTACGGCCGCCACATAACGGCCGCCATATTACGGCCGCCATCTCAGGGCCGCCATATTACGGCCGCCATCTTACGGCCGCCATCTTACGGCCGCTATATTACGGCCGCCACATAACGGCCGCCATATTACGGCCGCCATCTTACGGCCGCTATATAGCGGCCGCTATATTACGGCCGCCATCTTACGGCCGCTATATTACGGCCGCCATATTACGGCCGCTATATAGCGGCCGCTATATTACGGCCGCCATCTTACGGCCGCTATATTACGGCCGCCATCTTACGGCCGCTATATTACGGCCGCCATCTTACGGCCGCTATATTACGGCCGCCATATTACGGCCGCCATATTACGGCCGCCACATTACGGCCGCCACATTACGGCCGCCACATAACGGCCGCCACATTACGGCCGCCACATAACGGCCGCCATATTACGGCCGCCATCTTACGGCCGCTATATTACGGCCGCTATATTACTGCCGCCATCTTACGGCCGCTATATTACGGCCGCCATATTACGGCCGCCATCTTACGGCCGTTATATTACGGCCGCCATATTACGGCCGCTATATTACGGCCGCCATCTTACGGCCGCTATATTACGGCCGCAATATTACGGCCGCCATATTACGGCCGCCATCTTACGGCCGCTATATTACGGCCGCCATCTTACGGCCGCTATATTACGGCCGCTATATTACGGCCGCCATATTACGGCCGCCATATTACGGCCGCCATATTACGGCCGCCACATAACGGCCGCCATATTACGGCCGCCACATAACGGCCGCCATATTACGGCCGCCACATAACGGCCGCCATATTACGGCCGCCACATAACGGCCGCCATATTACGGCCGCCACATAACGGCCGCCATATTACGGCCGCCACATAACGGCTGCTACATTACGGCGCCATATTACGGCCGCCATATTACGGCCACCACATAACGGCCGCTGTAAAACGGCTGCTACATAACGGCCGCCACATAACGGCCGCCATATTACGGCCGCCACATAACGGCCGCCATATTACGGCCGCCACATAACGGCTGCTATATTACGGCGCCATATTACGGCCGCCATATTACGGCCACCACATAACGGCTGCCATAAAACGGCTGCTACATAACTGCCGCCAAATAACGGCCACCAAATAACGGCCACCACACAACGGCCGCCAAATAACAATCGCAGTAACGGTTGTCATAAAACCGGAAAAGTGCATAACGGCTGCTACATTACGGCCTCCATATTACGGCCGCCACATAAGGGCCGCCATATTACGGCCACCATCTTACGGCCTCTATATTACGGCCGCCATAATACGGCCGCCATATTACGGCCGCCATATTACGGCCGCCACATTACGGCCGCCACATAACGGCCGCCATATAACGGCTGCCACATAACGGCCGCCATATTACGGCCGCCACATAACGGCCGCCGTATTACGGCCGCCACATAACGGCTGCTATATTACGGCGCCATATTACGGCCGCCATATTACGGCCACCACATAACGGCTGCCATAAAACGGCTGCTACATAACTGCCGCCAAATAACGGCCACCACACAACGGCCGCCAAATAACAATCGCAGTAACGGTTGTCATAAAACCGGAAAGTGCATAACGGCTGCCATATTACGGCCGCCATATTACTGCCGCCACATAACGGCCGTCATATTACGGCCGCCACATAGCGGCCGCTACATAATCGCCACCATATTACGGCCGCCATATTACGGCCGCCCTATAACGGCCGCCACATAACAGCCGCCACATAACGGCCGCCATATTACGGCCGCCACATAACGGCCGCTACATAACGGCCGCCACACATTGGCCGTCAAATTATGGCCACTACATAACGGCCGCCAAGTAACGGCCGCAGTAACGATTGTCATAAAACCGGAAAAGTGCACTCGCACTTTTATTTTCTTGCGGTGTGGTCACCGTACAATATTTCCGTGCAAAGAATGCACTTTTCCGGTTTTATGACAACGTTATTTGCGCCCGTTTTTGCGGCCGTAGAGTGACGGTAACTACGGTAACTGTAGCGGCCGTTATGTGGCCGCCGTTATGTGGCGGCCGTAATTTGGCGCCCGGTATGTAGCGGCCGTTATTAAGCGCCCATTATTTGGCGGCTGTTGCGTGGCGACCGTTATTTGGTGCCCGTTATTTGGCGGACGTTATTTGGCGGCCAGCGGCCTGCCCCACCGCTCTTTTAGGAAACCGTAGCTTTATTGGTAAGGACCCTTAAAATAGTAAGGTCACCGTCATCCCCGCTTATAACGCGCGCGTGCGAGCGGACAAACAGACACGGAAACGGAATTTTATTTAGATAAAATTTAAGTGTCCGTTTGTCCGCGTTTGTGTCAGTTTGTTTGTACCTAAGTACAGTGAACAAACTTTACGCATATCTATACTAATATTATAAAGAGGAAACCTTTGTATTTTTGTATGTTTGTATTGAATAGGCTCGAAAACTACTGGACCGATTTCAAAATTTCTTTTACCATTACTTAGAGGGATTCTTCCGAATCCGTATAGGCTATATTTTATCCCGGAAAATAGATAGGATTTTTCGTGGTAGTGAAAATTGTGGAGTAAGGCGTCGAAAAAACTGCCGTACGTTAACGATTCTCGCGAACGCTGCCTAAATGGTTAGAGATGTATGGTTGACTTCTATAGAAAAGTTGTAGAACTCAATAATGCCTACAAAAAAGTCCGCGATAGTATAAACCAAACATTTATATTTTAGCCATTATCACATATAGGCATTATATGTGATAATGGCTAAAATATAAATGTCTAACCATTAGGCAGCGTTCGCGAGAATCGTTAACGTACGGCAGTTTTTTCGACGCCTTACTCCACAATTTTCACTACCACGAAAAATCCTATCTATTTTCCGGGATAAAATATAGCCTATACGGATTCGGAAGAATCCCTCTAAGTAATGGTAAAAGAAATTTTGAAATCGGTCCAGTAGTTTTTGAGCCTATTCAATACAAACATACAAAAATACAAAGGTTTCCTCTTTATAATATTAGTATAGATTTGTGGACTATGTGGAAATTGTTGCTCTGTTTAAAGAAACAAAACAACAATTTCCACTTAGAAATATTTACAATAGTTAAAGGATTATTGTAAATATTACATTAGCATCTACACAAAAGAGTTATCGACGCAGACGTCTTAAACTGGACAGCTGGGTATTGTTTGTTGCCATCCCCAAACTATTAAGAAGGTTTTACCTAGTGGTGTTTTAGTATTTATGATTTTGTGAATACTATGTTAAAGAAATAAATGTATAAAAAAAAATATGTGTAAAATACATTGTGTATATGTGTAAAATACATTTATTGAGCACAGACTAAAATGCACACAATGTAATATTCAGCAGATTAAAAATCAAATAAAAAGCTCGAAGTACGAGTTCTTGTTATTATTGCCATCCCAAGGTATTCATGGCATGGATTTGAGATTTCAACAGTTTGCGCGAAGAAGAATGGCAGGACTCCAAGTAACCTGGGTTTCGCATTTAGACTTCGCGTACATTTGTACAAATACGCTCAAAAGTCACGAGTATCTCGGTATTTTTTTTTAAATACGATATTGTAATAAAAGCTCAACATTAAAGCTAAATAATTTAAATACCAATTCGATCTTGCATCATCTGTCTAGCTTTTTCCGAACTATGTTGTGGTTGGCTTTCAGTCTAACCGGATTCAGCTGAATACAGTGAATACTAGTATTTTACATGGACCGACTGCCTATCTGACCTCCACAACCCAGTTACTGGGTAATACGATACCCCTTGGTAAGACTAGTTGCCAGATTATTGGTACGACCCGTAACGACTGTCAAAGATCCAAGAATAACAGCCGGGATCTACGGCTTAACGAGCTTTTTGAGGCACGGCCCCTCCGTGCCTCAAAAAGCACGTCTCGGTATGTAAAGATGGTCACCCATCTACGGCCTGACCGTGGCAACTGTAGCTTAACCTGATCGTTTGACCCTGTCGGCTGTTATTACTTAGCCACGAGCCCCCTATATGCCAATTCGATATGAAACGTTAATTCTCCAATATATGCGGCTATAACCTGTCAGCCTTAGTTAGGTATCTTACTATCTCAAAGTGGTTTCCGAGAAGATCCAAAGTCAGTTCAATGAGCAGTAGTAGTCTTACATCTGCGTGGAACGTTTGCATTGAATAGTACACGATATCTAAGGTCTTTGATCAAGAAAGTTTAGCTTTTGGGAAAGCAGTCTATTTTCCATATGATCGATGAGCAGCAAATTGTTGGAGCAACATTGTGAATTTCTACTGTATTCTGAATACGTCCAGAATCAAATTCTCCTAGCATGAATATATAATCAGGCTATAATATCCCCAATGCTGGAACACAGGCCTGCTCTCGATGAGAGCGAGTGGGCCGTAATCCACCACGCGAGCCCAGTGTCGGTTGGTAGTTGTCACAAGTCTTCGAAATTTTGGTTCTAGAACATGCCGCTTTCCTAAAGATGTTTTCCTTCACCGTTTTGAGGGCAGCGGTGATAAAATAATTTACACAAAGTAAAGCGCCTGTCTGGGTTAGAACCTATGACCTACAACTCGTAAGTCGCGGCTGTTACCACTGGGCCACCACTGCTCTTGCATGAATATTATGTCTTAATCCGTAGCGTCCAGTAGTACTGCAAGCCAATCCATCAGCTATTATGCCACATCCTGAAAAGAAGGAAACATTTTAGTCAAAGATAACACCGTACAATGTGACTGGGTTGTGCAGGTTAGATAACCAGTCACTCCATGTAAAATACTAGTATTACCTGAATACTAGTATTATAAAAAATATCTAGTAAAAATATCTAGTATCATGTAAAATACTAGTATTACCTGAATACTAGTATTTTTATATGGGCTATGGAGCCCATAATAGCATGCCCATATGGAGCAACGGGTAAAATACTAGTATTCAAAGCCAATCCATTAGCAATTACTCCATATCCTGAAAAGAAGGAAACAGTTTTGTCAAACATAACACCGTAAGATGTGACTGATACCCAGTAACTGGGTTGTGCAGGTTAGATAACCAGTCACTCCATATAAAATACTAGTATTACCTGAATACTAGTGTTTTTTTATATGGGCTATGGAGCCCATAATAGCAGGGCCATATGGAGCAGTGTAACAGGGTGCACCCAAATACTAGTATTTTACATGGGTATAATACTAGTATTCAGGAGATATAGTAAACCAGTCAAAACATAGTTGGTAAAAGGCTGAGCAGATGATGACCCTAAAACGATGTTGATTATAACCATAACATGTATTATGTGGGAATCCAGCCACCAGAAGCATACAAAACCAATTGCTCAGCCATTATGCCACTTTCTGGCAAATACTACACTATAATTAAAAGTATTCAAGCATCGCTGTACCAAGTTAAATTAACAAGCCGTAATGAACAATTATTGTGACAAAAATTCGGTTCCATTTGGTGCTTTTGGCTTTTGTCCAAACTCGCTTCTTAGTGTAAGTACAGGATAACTACTGTGTTATTACCATAATTACAACTATGTGTAAAATTTTTATAGTACAAGATTTTCTTTTAGCTTTACTTGCTGATGTGTTGATGGGGAGTTTGCTGCGCCACTTTCCAGCTACGTAAAACTTTAGGAAGTGGTGAAAGCCGGTGTTTTGGAGAACTGTCTTATGTCATTTTTGACTTTCAAAAAGTATTGATTCTCAGCCTAATTTGAATAAACAATTGATGGTTCTGTTCTGATGTCTGTATCTTTGTTTATTTTACCTTGCAATAAATTGCAGTAATAGGGCCTCCGCGAGTTGGCTTCGGCCCCTCGTACGCCTTCCAAAGATCCAGGACCTCGGGACCGGGGAATACGAGGTTTTTGGCAAATTTGTGAATGTGCATTGTATGTAATTTTTTTTGAAATGTGTGTTTAATTTGTGCAGAATAAACAATTTTTCTTTCTTTATTTCTTTTCTAAATGTCAAAGACATGAATATAATAATGGTTTTGAAGGTTTTTACTAAATCGCTCTAGAAGTGAGATGCCATAGACCAAAAATGCATTTTTAATTAACAACAGCCTTAATTTTTTTTTCCCAAATACGTAGGTAGGTACTTGGTGAATAAATATTGAATCACTGATCATTCAGCAACACCACTTTTCTAACACAACCTCCTTTGTCTTTAGACCCTAAACCGTTCTTTCTCAAACCATTTTTGATCAAACTTTTGCCTTACTCCCACACTAGCAATTCCACCAACCTTACCCATTAACCAGAGCCTTATCCAAAAGTTAAGCCAGTTACGGTATGCATTATACCGAAGTACCGATCTCGGTATCTCGCCATTATCATATTATAATTTGGTGGGAGCTAGCAGGCGTGGGTAATATGATATTAAACACGCTTCTGACATGACGTGACTGCATTGCACGTTCATTACGGTTATTAAGGCTGAACAACTTACTGATGTCACTTGCTCTTCATCAATCACTGGTAGGAATTTTCGAAGTAACAGAAGCGTGTTAAGTTTTATAGACATAATAATACTTTTATGATCTAAACTCGGAACTGAGAAGCTCGTGGCTAAGTAATAACAGCACGGGTCGATCCACTTGCCAGAGTTGGTCCGTGGGTTTTTTGATGGGTGACCATCTTTACATATAACAGAAACTCTTTACAGAAACTCCTCCGTGCCTCGGAAAGCACGTTAAACCGTTGGTCCCGGCTGTCATTCGTGGATCTTTGACAGTGGTTACGGGTCGTCAGAAGCCCGAAAGTCTGACAACCAGTCTTACCAAGGGGTATCGTATTACCAAGTTACAGGGTTGTGGAGGTCAGATAGGCAGTCGATCCATGTAAAATACTGGTATTCAGCTGCACCCGGTTAGACTGGAAGCCGACCCCAACATAGTTAGGAAAAGGCTAGACAGATGATTGATCTAAACTCGAAACTAACAGTGTCTACTGGTTTTTATCTTATAGCTAATTCGACATAGGCTTGAAGTTAATAATATAAAACCCGCTTCTGACATGACGTGTCTGCATTTCACGTCCATTAAGGTTATTAAGGCTGACGAAGTTACTCTAGTTTTTTTTTTTATTTTGTTTTTTAATTTTTCATAATGTTTTAATGAATGTGTTTTAGTTTAATTTGTAATGTCCTGTGCGAGTCCCAATAAATATTTTTCTTTCTTTCTTTCTTTCTCTTTATAAATCACGTCATTTGACAAGAGCGTGTTAAGATATTCTATATTTGAACTTACTATTATTCCTTATGGCAGTGGTAACAGTAGACAACTGACGGCTGATTTGATGTATATTACCGAATAATGAAACTTCAAGTAAATAATATTCAATATGGCTTTATTACACGTTTATTATAGTTATTAAGGCAACTTACTGATTTTACTTGCTCTTCATAAATCACTAGTACTTATTGAAGATGTGACGTCATTTGGCTTTAGTTTTACACTTTCATGTAGTCATGGTTAATGTTGCCAAGAGAATGGAGAATGCTATAGTAACATCGTGTTTAAGTGTCTTTGGTTTTGAATTTTCGTTTTTGCGACCGACTTCCGAAATCAAAGTTATTTTTTGCTTTGTTGTTTTTTTTTTGAAAGTCGGTTGATTTTTTTTGTAAAACGTTTTTTTTTCACGTTTTCGTTGTGGTACTTACCCCACACAAATTCGATTACCACTACCTTACATAGCAGGTAGTGGTAATCAAATTTGTATGGGGTTTCAATTAACAGTGACATGAACTTATTATATCATCCACATACTAAGTGGGAAAAAAATACGTATTATTGAAGCCAACTCAAAAACTATCCAAGCAAAGTTAATAAAATTTATATGGGACCACCTTAAAAGTAGACCCTTTCAAATAAAAATAAAAAATAATTTTCAAAATCTGTCCATAATTGACGGAGAAATCGGTGGACATAATTTAAAAAAAAAAAAAAAAAACAAAAACAAACGTACGCTACGAACATATAACCTTCACCTGTTTGGAAGTCGGTTAAAGCCATCCTTAATAGATGAAAATTTTAAATTCCTATTCTATAGAGCTCTTCCCAACTGCATTTTTTCATAACATAATTTTTAAAGATAGAAACACAATTCGCAGGTTTTTTTTCTAATTACGTATTCTCCTTGGTTTCTTTGTTAATGAAATGCATTGGGTCGTCAACTTTTGTTCTAAGATAATAAAACTTTTTGGATCAAACATCGTTATAATGGTTTGTCCTCTTTTAATGAGTTTTTGTTAGGTGACAATTGTGTTCGTGCGGAGGAATGACCTAAATGTGTCATATCCGTGGTCGATCGAATCGTGTCCCTACAAATTGAATTGAATAATGTATTTTGTTCATGGAACTGATTTATTAACGGAATAGAAAAGGTATTAATGAGCTTGTATTTCACCAAAATCCTCGATTGAGTTGGGTATATTGGAACCAAAAATATGGCATTCATGTCGCCAAATAATAATCACTTCATTACAGCGTAAACAAAGTTATTGATTAAACTTTTCACACATAAAATATAAACATTATAAAGCAAATTATTTACTCACTAAAAACTAAAATCCACAAAAACTTTACCGAGAAATAAAATATAAACGCCGCGCCGTAAAATAGCTGAATTATCTAGTACATTATTTAGGCTTTAGACAGACTTAGGCGTCGGGTAATTCGATATTAAACACGCGGTCGACAGTGATGTGACTGGAGGCTTTGTCACGCGACTAGTGTGAATCGAGCCTTAGGGCTGGCATTGTCTAGTGTAGACAAAGAATGGAACTGATGTTCCTAATGATAATGGTTTTGCGTCAGAAATGGCACGGCTTTGTGGTGGAATTGATTCTGATATTTCAGATGGATGGAGCAAATAGATAATGGTTATGAAAAGATCTGTAGGGTATGCAACTACCAACAGCGATGCGCTAGCGTACCATTTTTGGTGACCAGACCACATTTGCTAAATTTATTTAGAAAATCGTGTTGGCTTCATGAAATAACGTAGTTTAATTTAAATGTACTTATGGTTTAATTTTTCTCATTATAAGCCTCATTAGTATTCTACGTAGTAGGTATGATTCAACGAAAAACATGAAACGAAAAACGGTGAAAGAGAGAGGAAGATAAAAAAGCATTAATATTATACAAATACAACAGTTTATATTGACAGGCTTGTGTAGGCGATTGTATGAGATCATCTCAGGAACGTATTTCCCTAAGGCGACCCTTAAAACCTGTTCTGAATGCTAAGTAGCCGATACAATTCCTATTTTTAATACCAATATCAAATAAAAATGGAAATAATCTACTCTATGGATTATTTCTTCCGTTTTGCGTAGGTTTACGTTTTACATTCAAATAACTTTTTTGCTATAAATAATTTTAATGTTGGTATAAATATAGAAACAACAAAACAAGATTTGTGAACACACCCGGTTACAGTTTTGTGGTTATTGCATAGAATATTTTCTTTCCTGTGGGATTTTAACTTTTAAGGCTTGGGAAAATATTCTAAAATAAAACATTAACCACCTCGTTCGTTTTTTGATTTTATGCACGTGCATATTTCAGGGTTGCCTGTCTCTGCCGGGGTTGCGAAGAAAACCGAAAGGGAGATCGTGGCCCCCGGCAACAGGGCAGCCGAAGGAACACGGGTGGGTTTTAGTCAGTAAGAGTCTGACACGCCCTCCCGCTCCGCCCAGAGCGGGAGAAGTTATTTGATGATTTCCCACCCTCAAAACAAAAAAAAAGGGTTGCCTGTCTAGCTATGAAATCAACCGGAGCTCTTAATAATAGTTCTTTAAAAACTATTATTAATATTCTCTAGTGGTCACAAACGCTACTGTTGACCATGAGGTCCTGGGTTCAACCCAGGTCGGACAAAGTGATATTGGGTTTTTCCATCTTGAATTTCTCAGTAGCACGACCCAGAGTCTGGATTTGTGCCCGATTGATGGCCATAGCCTCGCTCCCTATTACATGGAACTTAAACATAACTGGCGAAATACTGGTTTACTATAGGTACACCTCTGCCCAACCTTTCGGGGAATACAGGCATCATATTATTTAAAAAATACCTAATAGAGGCAGCCCTAAATCAAAAGCACGCGAGTAACGTTGTATACTTATACTTAAACGGATTGGTGATATCAGTATCGTGTTTTATGCATAGGTACAGTGAGAATTTACTCGCTTTTTTAGACAAAATCAAAGACAAAATTGAATGCAAATCATAACACCTTCTATACACATAATTTACACAATTACACATACATAATACACAATTACAGATACATATACACACAATACACAATTCGCAATTACTCATATACATTTACATAATTTTTAAATTAAAGTCGCTTTTCGCGTCTGTATATCCGCGTTGTTCTTCTAAACTATGCAACCGATTTCGATGCGGTTTTCAACATCATTTAGAAAATTTATTCCGGAAGGTTTATAATTATTTTATTAATATTTAACTTAGTTATAATAAAGAAATCTTCTTGTTTTGTGTATTCGTAAAAACCTTGCGAAACAGGGCTGGGTCGCTGGTTATTCATAAAAGTACACGTTTTAAATTCAAATTGTCTACTCTTATCCATTTGTATTCTATGCCAGTGCTTTTCAGAGTATCAATAACAGTTCTAACCTAGCACCAATTTATCCGAATTTAAAAAAGAAGCAGTCTTAATTCAAATGTATATTTATAACAGGCGATTTACTCGTATTCTGTTAAAATTCCATCGTGAAAACTTAGATGAAGTGAGTTGTCATTCCACTGTCGATTCTGTAAAAATGCTAGAGATTGACGCTATTGGCAGTTTAATTCAAGCTCACCCAACTGTTACGGACTGCATATATTTTATTGAAGTGAAAACTTCTTTAGGCGCGTTGGGCATTCGTTTTTCTAGACGTGATTTTGCTCTTTATTTATATTACGGGATTTTCTAGACGTGATTGTGCTCTTTATTTATATAACGTTACGGATCAATGTTCTATGCAAGTATTATTACTTTAAAGGTTTTGGAAGTATATTTTTTTTTTTTTGTAAACTCGATTATGCTCTTTATTTAGGTAAGGTTATAGACCAATTTTCTATACAAGTATTTTTCTTCCACCCAGGCGATCTTGTTCAAGTTTTCACTTCTGTCGGCACTCCCAGAGTGCCACTGTTTTTATTTTTTTAAATGTATTTTACACATCTATTATTTCTTTTTTTGTATTTATTTTTGTATCTATCTACCCGTGAAATCACTGCAGGCCCTATTAGAATACCAGCGCTGCGACATTTATTTTTAAATATCGCGGTATATGCTGAGATAGGAGTCTTTTAGCCTCATACAGGACTTTCTATTTTATTTTAGTTTTTTTAATTGTTTATTTTTATTTTTATTAATGTTTAAATGAGTGTGTTCTAGTTTTATTTGTGATTTCCTGTGCGAGTCTCAATAAATACTTTCTCTTTCTTTCTTTCTTTCTTCTCACTTGGCCTAAGTTTTCACGATGAGATTTTTACAGAATAAGTGATCAGCTGGCTTGCTACATTTTTTCAACAAGTGTTATTTTTATTCTTAATACCAAAGTAGTTTTTTTTCGTAAATTTAGAAGTAGGGATCTACATGTTTTAACAAAGATATTTATAAATATATCTAGTTTATTTCGGTTGACGTACCTAGTAAACTAGATTTGGGTTATCAAGATAGTGATGACCCTATGCATCGCGTGCGTCAAACGATATATTGTGCAGATTTGCCACCCGCGAGGTGGTATCTAGTATCTACTGTTTAGCGCTTGAAAAACCTAAGTTATGTGTTAAGGTATTAAGTTAAAGAGGATTATATTATGCAATGTAAATAGAAACGTCATCATTTCTTTTGGTATTGATGCCATGGAATCATATTTTGTTGGTTTTAGTTTGTCTTTTTCTTCTTTTCGTGCGGTTAGTGACTAAGTAGTACCCAAATTGCGTAACTTATTTTCGTTAACAATTTTGCCTAATTTGTTTCATTTTGACAGATCAACAACATTCATTGTGTTATTTACGTTGTTGAGCAGATTTTTTTTTCCAACTTCTGAAGCAATGGGTTACTACTGTTTCAAGTCGAAACAGATTGTGATTGTGTTGTATTACGTAATTAGGGTACTGGTGTCAAAGTTTTTAAAGCCACCCATAGGCCTCTGACTTGACCTCACATGCCGTCGATAAATATCTCTCAAGCATCAGCCGATTTCCTCACGATGTTTTCCTTCACCAAATTTCCGGTTGAAGTTTCCATTTTGTATGTGTTTATACGGAATCGTTTGACTGTACACACAATAAGATATTGTAAAATCGTTTCATACTAAATGGTAGCACTGTCAATCCCCAGTTTCAGGAAACTAGTCCTAAGTTTTAGACTGTTCTGATGTATTTTCTACCTCTATGTTCTATGTTATAGGGTTTGGTTTCCGCACTTAGTCCGTGAAGTGGACCATTGTGCGTGGGCCATGGCGGCCGTTAGATGGTTACTCCAACCAGCCCACCTCCCTCCAGAAGCTAATTAAGTCTCCTGGTCTGTTCAGGACATCTGTGTAGGATCTGGGTGACCCGAGGGTTTCTGTTCTAATCTGGGTGACGCCTGTGCATTCAAAGAGCACGTGCGCTACGGTTTCCTCAGCCTCCATGCACGCTCTGCACAGAGGGCTGTCCGTTATGCCTATTGTGTGGAAGTGTTTGTTTAGCGAGCAGTGGCCCGTGATGGTCCCCGTCACCAGGCGCAGGCCGTTCCTGTCCAGGCGCAATAAACGCCTGGTTAGCCTGCTATCCAAGGATGGCATAGCTTCCTTGGACTGCCTGCAGCCCGGTGTCGAAGTCCACCAGTTCCCCGCTTGTGTGTGGGTGAACTCCTGTAGCCACCTGCGTATTTGGTTGAAGGGGATGGGTACGATAGGCTCGGGTCCACATACTGCCGTGCTGGATCCTCGTCTAGCAAGTTCGTCGGCTGCGTCGTTACCTAGCGAGCCGCTGTGTCCTTTTATCCATTGCAGTGTCACTTTGTTGCGGCTAGATACCGTTGTTTGTTCTAGTGCATTGTGACATTCTAGTATTAGCTTCGAGGTAATATATTTTTTCTGTAAGGATTGCAGAACTGAGGCGCTGTCGGAGAGTATACGTATGTGAGTGTCCGTAACTCTCCTGGCTTCTAGGGCGTGGACCGCTTGTATGATGCCCACACACTCCGCCTGATAGACGGTGTTGAACATGCCCAATGGTCTGGATATATTTATGTTGAGGTCGTGTGAGAAGATTCCGACCCCGGTACCAGAGTCGGTCTTCGATCCATCGGTGTATACTCTCATCTCTTTCGGACCTGAGTAATCACCCTGTTCTTCTGTGAGTATTATGCTGTAGTGCCTTTGAAAGTGATGTGTTTTCGGGGCTTTGTCGCAGGGTGATGCCATCATTGGCCATCGGTTGATCGCATCTTCCTTTATGCGTGCATGCCTAACTCTGGAGTCTTTGCTTAGGGTTCCTGATAAGTGGAGCCTAAAGGCAGCCAGGGCCGCCTCCTCCCTCACAATAAGGTGCAGGGGTGGCAGACCAAGCATTGCCTGTAGGGCAGCAGTGGGTGTAGTTCTCATACTGCTAGTGATCGCAACACAGGCAAACCGCTGCAGTTTTTCGAGATCTCTCTGGGCTGTGCTCAGGTCTGTCCTGGGCCACCAGACCAGTGAGCCGTATGTGATAATTGGTCGGATGACTGTGGTGTATAACCAGTGGGTGACTTTGGGACTAATCCCCCAGTTCCTGCCAAGCAGTCGCTTGCACTGCCACAGGGATATGCTGGCTTTTGTAGTGATGTAATTGGCATGTTTCGCCCAGTTCAGCTGTTTATCCAAAAAGATGCCCAGGTATTTGGTTTCAGTTGATAGGCTTAGAGTTGTTCCGAAGAATCGTGGTAGTTGTAGTGTCGTCAGTTTTCTCTTTTTTGTGAAGAGGATCAGTTCGGTTTTTGTAGGGTTTACTGAGAGTTGGTGCTTGTTGCACCATTCCTCTACTATTTTCAGGGCTTGTCGCATAAGGTTGCATAGAGTATTTTCATGGGTCCCGCTTATTATTATGGTTAGGTCATCGGCGTAGCCTACGGTGAAGTAACCTTTGTCGTTGAGTGTTTTAATGAGGCTGTCTACTACTAGGTTCCATAGAAGTGGCGAGAGGACGCCCCCTTGCGGGCAGCCCTTTGCAACGGTGGCCCTCGTAGTGTCATTTACTGTGACTTGTACAGCTCTCAATTTGAGCATGTTGGCGATCCAGCCACTCAGGGTCGAGTCTATGCTGTGTCTGTCGAGGGCCGTGTTTATACTGTTGAACATGGTCTTGTCAAAGGCGCCCTCGATGTCGATGAAGGCGGCCAGTGCTGAGCATTTGTGGTCCACTGCGCATTCAATTTTAGATACCACGCTATGCAGCGCGGATTCTGTTGATTTGCCTGTGGAGTACGCGTGCTGTTGTTTGTGCAGTGGTTTTACCCGGAGAGGGCCATCTCGGATATATCTATCACAGAGTCTCTCGAGGGTTTTCAGTAAAAATGATGTGAGACTTATAGGTCTATAAGCTTTTGGTTGTGTGTAATCAGTTTTGCCAGGTTTGGGTATGAAAATTACTTTCACCTCGCGCCATGCGAGAGGTGTGTGTCTAAGTGCTATGCAGGCTCGATAGATCTCCACCAGCCATTGTGTCAGATAATCTACCCCCCACTGTAGCAGGGCTGGGAAGATGCCATCCAGCCCTGCTGACTTGTATGGCTGGAAGCTGTTGATAGCCCACTTTATCCGCTCTTCTGTTACTATTTTTCGGGCTCTTGACCAGTCTTGCTCCGTTGGGGTCCATTCTGGTTCAGCCTCCCATGTCCTGTCCTCCAGGATTTTACAGTCTGGGAAGTGAGTCTCGAGAAGGACCTTACTGGTTTCATAGTCAGTTAGTGTGTATGAATTGTCGGGTTTTTTCAGCGCGCCGAGAGTTCGGTCCTGATCAGTTGATAGGGTCTTCCTTACCCTTGCCGCCTCATTATTTGTTTCAATGGATTCACAGAATTTCCGCCAAGCTGACCTCCTAGCGGTTCTGATCTGTTTTTTGTACGTGTATTGGGTCTCTTTGTATATCTCCCAGTCGTCCGGGAGTCTCGTGTTTTTTGCTCTGTTAAATTGCTTACGTAGCGCATCTCTGAGTTTGCTAAGTTCAGCGTTCCACCAAGGGTTCCTCTCGTTCTTGCTTTGTGGCGCTCTTAGTTTACAGCATGCGTGGTATGCTTCGGTTAGGTATTCTGATAGTTTTGTTACAGTGTATTCCAATTGTGCTTGGTCTCTAAGGGTTACTTGTGTTAGATGTCTAGCTAATAGGGAAGCCAGGAGGCGTTTATACTCGGGAACATTGGTACGCCTCGGGTTTCGCCTCGGAGTGGGTTTCCTAGTGTTTGTAGTTAGTGTAAATCGGATCCTTCTGTGGTCTGAGCAAGAAGGCTCGTCCGATACGTGCCAGTTTGTGATAAGGTTTGTCGCGTTTTCTGTGGCAAGTGTTAGGTCTATAATCGTTTGTCCACGGACTGTGACCCAAGTGGGTTCTGAGCCGCGGTTAACAATGTTAAGGTTAGTAGAGAATAAATAGGTGGATAGTACCTCTCCTCTGGAATTTGGTGCGGCGCTGCCCCAGAGCGGGTGGTGGGCGTTCGAGTCGGTGCCAATGATCAGGTCCAAATTGGCGCGTTCGCAGTGCTGTACCAGGTCGGCCATCTCTTTTGGCGGACAGTCTGTGTCCTCGCCTGGCATGTATACCGACGCCAACACAGCATCTGGAACGCTACCTTCGTTTTGGAGCCTGACAGCTGTCAGGTCTCTGGAACAGAATTGAGTGAGTGTCGTAAAGGGAATTTCTTTGGGTATGTACACACAGGTTCTCGGCTTGTCTGCGCTGTGTGTGTTGAGAATTAGCTTACCTCCGATGTTACCGAGGCCGCATATTCTATTGTTCCTGATCCACGGCTCTTGGATCAGTGCTATGGTTCGGGGCTTAACCTCCAGCGCCCTGCGTAAGCTAGCCGTGGCAGTCTGGCTGTGCTGGAGGTTGGTCTGGATGATGTTGAGGGGCGATGACGACGGTGGAGAGGGGTTAGTTGGAGATGGATCCATCGGACAGCCTCTCCACTACCTCCACTCTGTACTTGTCGTCGTGTCGTTCGCCTGGCGACGAAGCCAGTAGACGGTCGCTCCAGCCAGGTGATTCAGGTGCTATGCTGTCGATGTCGTCAGCCATAGCCGCTCGGGCCATGACCTCCTCCAGTTGGTCGATCTCCGTGTCATCAGTCTTTGTCAGCGTCGGTAGTGTCGTCTTCGTATCTGTGCTGTCGGTCTGGGCGTCAGAGGGTTGGGTCATGGGCCAGAAGCGAACGTATATCGACCCGAGCAGGTATGATATACGTCGCTCCCGAGCCCGGACCTTTACGGCTTCCTCCGGTGGCACACCCAGGGTTAAATAAGTCCCGTAGTTGTCGCCACCGACGGTAGTCGCCCTGTACAGTGTCCACCTGCCAATGTCATACCAAGTATTCTGACGAATCAGAATACTCTGGAGTCTGGCTACGTCACCTCTGTATCGAGGGACAAAAAGCGAGACTCGGACACGGGTGGGGACGTCAGATTGTCTCAGAACCGTGAGTGTCAGGTCAGTTGTTGGAAGTCTTATTATTGGTACTTTCTGGGTCAGCCAGGTCAGGGCATAGTCGTCTTCGCACCACATCTGCACGGTGCCTTCCGCTACCCGTGGGTATCCGCGGAAGGCAGGGAGTGGTGCTGTCGCGTCTGTATCTATGACCAGGTTCTCAAGGTCCGTCTTAATGTGCTCGGCCTCTTCCTTTGTCAGGTCTCTGGAGGGTGGGGGGAGGCAGATTGCTACGGCCAGCCGCGCCGGAATGTCCTTTGTGGCCCGCGCGTAGGTCCTCTGTTCCCCTTGAGCGGAGTGGATCCTCACCCGTTTGGCGTCCCCCTGGAGCATACTCGGCGAAGCCGTCTCGTCAGGGCGCTCCCTCTTCGTCGGCCCTGTACCGCTCGGTCCAGGCTGCGACTCAGAGGTGCCTGGCTCGGTGTTTTTTGCCGGCAACGCCGGGTGTTGGATACCACCTCGCTTGCCCCTGCTGTGCTTTGGACGAGGCCGGTCGTGGTGTACGTCTGTGTCTTTGAGTCGGCTGTCGGTCCCGGCAGACTCTGTCACGTGCGGAGGCTTTTCGCGCTGGGTTACCCCTTCGCAAGCTTGCCCCCGCACGCGCGGTTCCGCGTCCGGCCGCTTTGCGCGCTGAGTTTCCCCTTCGCGCTCTTGCGGCCGGTCGCGTGCGTCCGGCCCTTTTTCGCGCTGGGTTTCCCCTTCGCGGACTTGTGGCCGGTCGCGCACCTCTCTTTCGGCGTCCGATCGCGCTTCGCGCTGGCTAGTGCCTTCGCGGGTTTTGCGCTTTCGGTCGCCTATTTTCTTCTTCCGGGCCTGGATTTTTTCGCGCTTAGCCAGCGGGCGTACTACATCGCAGGCAACCGGAAGAGTGTTAGAGTTACCAGGTCCGTCATCTTTCCCAGTCTCTGTCGGTCTGTGCTGATCTTGGTCCTTGTCTGGGTTCGTGATGCTGTTCCGCACGATGCTCTGTTGCTAGAGGCTCGTGGGTGGCATAATTCGTGTGGTCAGTGTAGGCGCATTGGTCGCAGCCGAAGTTGGGTTAATGGGCGCGTTAATCGCAGCCTGTGTTGTGGGCGCTAAATCAGCAGCCGGCCGCGCTGAAAAGCGCGGCATTAGGTAATCAACATTGCAGTTTGAGGCCCCTCCCATATTACGATAGGGGCTAACCGCCGGAGCGGTGTGGGATTCCCCGGCTTGGCCGGGACCCACCTGGGTATTTGCTTCATCATTCTGCATTATCATGTTTGTGGGGGAGGGCTTTTTTGGAGACGAGGTTACCCTTCCTCTGGGACCGCTGGGATAAAGGGATAGGGGGGAAGACATTTGGTGGATGGAGGGTATGGGTTCTTTGGGGGCCACCCTAGGCCTGGGAATTGACCTAGGGATTTAGGATTGACGGGAAATGTATGAATAGGAAGGAATGTCTTGTTTTGGTAATGGATAACATAGGAAGGGGTGTATGGGTTACCCTAGGCCTGGGATTTGGCTTTCAGGAACTTCTCTTGTCCGGGATCTTTTTTTTTTAGAAGATGCTCCAAGTGTGGGATCGACCACCAACGGTCAATGTGACCGTTAGTTCCCGGTCCCACAGACGGAGTTGGGCTATCCGCAACCCGCCCACCCGCTCGGTTGCAAGAGAAGAAGTGCCTGGCAGGCTGGGTCGTCCCACCACGGATGTACGTATACATTCGCGTTGGAGCGATCCAGCCCCCCCTATTTTCTACCTCTTAAGAATGTTTATTATAAAAGTTGGCAACGTCGCAAATAGCTGTCAAATATTTACCTATTTTGATTAATTTGGCAATATTACCGTATGGAAATATGAAATATCGCTAACTAGTGAACGTGTTTTGATAAATTTTTAAACTAAATTTGATGTTGTAACCGTTTTAGGTGTAAAAAAGGCATTTGGGAAGTTGTGTTACGATATTAATGATTGCATTTCATAATAAATATTTTAGTTCACTAGCTATATTTCATATTTCCATAGGTACAATATTGCAAAATTAATCAAAACAGCAAAATATTTGACATCTATTTGCGACGTTGCCTACTTTCAGAATGCTCGCTCATAAGGTAGAAAATACATCATTTTTTCATTAACATATATTTTTCCGCAACCACAAACTATATTGATTTGGCAATTTTTTTTAAGACAACCCTACTTGGAACGTTTGTTTCTTGTCACCGCCTTAAGTAACCGTTTCTTTGGATTTGAAAAAGACTTTGGATTATTGGTTGCTTTTGCAGTTGAACCTACATTTTACAGCAAAAAAACTGCATTAAACAGCTTTGTCGTTTCAATAACGTGCAATATATCAAACTGTAGGAGCAAATGCAATAAGTATATAGTTCACTCGCAACTCTAGCAATACCAGGATATAATAAAGTGTCAGGTTATCACGCCGTGGGGTTACAAGTCAATGTAGTTTGTCACCTGAAGTGGCGAGCAAACCGTGGAAATGGAAATCACACCTAATGATAGTATCGTAGTAACTCTTTGAGCTTATGTGACCCTAGTAGTTTTGAAGAGACCTGTTGGTAATGTTATAATGCCTGCTTCTATGTAATAATGCCTGCGGATTATTTTTTATGATTTTTAATAATATTTATTCTTATATCTCGTTGTGTATTTGTCTTACATTCTAAGCACTGTTTATTTTATTTTATCTTACTACCTGCCTATGTAATAAACAAATCACTGTACCTGACTTGATTTCCGTACGTCTTTTCTTCTTCTTTTTTTTTTTTCGGGTGACCACTGAAAATCAGCGCTGTGCTGTGGGCTCCCCATAGCACTGCATCATGCTGAGTGGAAGCCTTCTTGTCACAGTCATGTCGTGCAGCTGCCGACTAATTTCTGTTTTATGCTCGTGATTTATTATGTACTTTTTGTTGTTTTCATTTACTCTTGTCTTTGATGTATGCACGTGTCTCTGTGACAAATAAACCTATTTTTCTTTCTTCTTTTCTTTCTTTCACTCCCATTACTGAAAACAATGTGGATGGTGTTGCAGAAAGCTGTAAAACCCGTTCAAATTATCTGTGTTAAATCTCATTTCAAATGTTTTGTTGGCAACGATATAGTTGAAGTCATGAGTTGTGACAACAATTTGCTGACCCACTAAGCTTTCAGATGCCAGACAATGATTTTCACGGTACGTGCAGTCAGAAATCCAAACGTGTCCCAAAATCTCAGACAGATGGGCTATACCTTTAGATGTCTGTATTTCCTAGTAATAAAGTAAATTGTGTGTGGCTGTCTGTCTGTGCCACAGACATATTGGACGTTGATCCTAGCATAGTTTGACAAAGCTTGGGTTGATACAATGCATTAGATTGCCTTTACTCTGAATTTAAATGGTGGGTAAACAGCCCATGCCAAGAAAGAGGTCGTACGTTCGATGTCCACCTCTTGTATACTTACTTAGAAGTGCTTAGGACAAGCCCCTGACTAGGAGGGGTTAACAAAAGTAAGTAAAGAGTAGAACATATTGCTAGAGAAATCTTGAAAAAATAAAAACTTTTTTCGAGCTCTAAACGAAGGCATAATCTAATCAAGTCAACGACTCTACTCGACAATCCCATGAACCCTTCCACTTATAATATAATATTCAAATAACAAACCAGCGCGGTCTAGTGCATCCTCATTCCATAATGACCTCAATTAACGTTCTTGTTCGTTCACTGGCTCATTCACTCGTTCATTCACTTGAATTTTTCTTCGCCATCTTAATTTGTACGTGACGCCGGCAGTTAATTAGTGCAATTAAAAGATCCTGGCGTTTTTGTTTTAGTACTCACACTGCGAAGCCATTGTTGAAAATTAAATTAGTCCTGAAATTGTTTTACGTCATTAGGATAATATATGATGTTTGTGTGCAGAGTAATGGGCGAATGAGAATGGAACTAGAATGGCGTGGAATGTATGAGACACGTTCATTTGTGTACTTTTGAATTTAGAAGGCATGTGTAGCTTTCAGTTAAAGGCTTTCAGTTTAGGTATCTGGATACCTAAACTGTTATTTTTCAGGTGTAGTGAGATGTGAGAGCAGTGGTGGCCTAGTGGAAATGGCCCCGATATACGAGATATAGGTACCCAGGCAGGCACTTTACTTTTTGGATATTATATCATCTCCACTGCTCTCAAAACATGCCAGTTTCCTCACGAAGAAACTGGCATGTCCTAGAACCCCAAAAATTTGAAGACATGTGACATCCACCAACCCGTACTGGGCCCGCGTGGTGAATTATGGCCCGACCCCTCTCACAGAGAGGAGGCCTGTGTCACAGCAGTGGGAACATTAAAGGCTGATTATGCAGTGAGATGTTATTAATGCTATTTTAGATAAGGAAGGAAGACTAATTTTCTTGGTTAGGCAAATTTATTTATACAAATGTCAAGTGTACCATCGGGGTAACGCATATCTAACCAATTTGAAAACAAAACCCCGTGCACACGACCCCTTTATTTTCGTAGGTAAGCGATACTATTGCGGCCGAGCGCTGCAAGCAAGTCCTTATAGTGTACAGATATGCGTTTCTTCGATAGCATCTACAGGAAATAATAAGTAGATTTTTTGTTTCAAAAACAGTCATAGACATTTTAGGAATATTTATATACTAGTAGATAGAAAAGAGCCGAAAAAGCAGCGTAACCCCGCCAAATTTATGTAGAGATTTACCTGTGAAGATTGACCTGAATCATCTGGCGGCAACGTCATAAAAAGATGCCCATCCATAGATAAATATCACCGTCTCTCCAAATCCTTACATATCCTAAGGGTACGTCTTCCTTACCAATACCGCGTCACCCGGTCTACTCCTTGATATGTAATGGATTATACCGGGTAGCCCCATGAAACATGAGGCTCCGGGGGCTAATGCAAATCTTGAGGTTCATTCGATTTATCGTGTCTGGTTTTAACCGATCGATCGATGCAGGAAAACAGCAATTAGGTTAAAAAGGGAAGATAACCCGCATTTGTTTGGGTTCCAAAAGATAGATAAAATATGCTTTATTTCAGATTAAAATTAATAAGATATTGTTAAAAAGTTTAGGGTTAGTTTAACACGTTTAAACATAGGCTTAGCTGGTAGATACTGCAATGTAATCAAAATCGGGACAGTTTTGACTCATAACACACAAAATCCATTAATAACATTTTCCAATATTAATGAATGCATCCAGCTATGCGTATGTTTATTCAAAATGACCTATTGATTGAGATTGATCAGGCAATTGATCACAATTAGTCTAATAGATTAATGGTGAAAATATTGCCGATCATATGACATGTACAGGATGAGTTAGGAATGCATGTGGCGGCATCTATATTGCCAGAATGCAACTACGCATTAATGATCTGACGACACACAAAATCCTGACGTCACACAAATCATGCATCGCGCAATTAGAGTTTACTGTGCGAACGACATATATATGACTATCCGACTTCAATCGTTGGGCAGTTACCCGCCACACGCGCTACCCGTCTGGTCGGAGGATCCTCCCTTTTCTATAGAGGATGAGTGAACTTTACACCCTGTTTCTCTTACCTCTAAATGCAAACTGCTAATTTATCCTATCAGATACATATCTAGAAAGCGCTATGTGCACATGGCACTTACTAGATATGTATGTCACTTAACATGAACGAGAGAATATTGCCATAATTACCTTGCTTTACAAATAGATTAATAATCTTAACATGTTTATATTAAATGATGAGGAAGATGACTCAAATTTTATACTGGCTTCGAAAGAGCTTATCAGTTTAACCTGTTTTGAAATCTGGCGAACTATATAGACTTGAAGACGGTATAATAAACTATTACTACTGTTATATTCACAGCTTTGCACGGTTTATATTATACACCCTGTATAGTTAAGTAATGACAGAAAATGTGTTCATACATTAAATTAATTAGAATTAAAATTAATGATAGCTTATTGGATTGACATGTTTGCGAGGTCTTAATTTGTTAATGGAGAAGTTATTAATAGTTCCGGAATCAGGTTTTAATTTGAATATAGAGAAGTTAGTTTATTAGTATGTTTATTTTCATTTTAGGTAATTTATCATCATCTATTTATTATTTATATTAAAAAAAGGCTACCACCGAATTATTCAAAAACTAAACTCTATTTTTAACGCTGTTAAGCTGCACTTGCTAATTTTCTAAATACGTTTGAAAATTCGGGATTAATTCAACCAGGTAACCTATCAACTATATAATATGCTCTAAAGTATATGGAGCTATGGCTAAGGAACGGGCTATGCTTGGAAGGATAAAATCAGAAATTAAATTATCCAGAAAAAGAACTGGAGTTACCGACATAGCTTGCAGAGTTAGGATACTGAAGTGGTAGTGGGCTGGCCATGTGTGTCGAAGGACCGATGGCCGATGGAGCAGAAGAATCCTGGTGTGGAGATCGCGTATCGGCAAGCGTAGCGTGGGACGCCCCTCAGCTAGATGGACCGGCACCTTAAGAAGGTGGCTGGGACAGACTGGATGCGGGAGGCGGAGGACAGGGTGTTGTGACGAGGGCTTGAGAGAGGCCTATGTCCAGCAGTGGACTGCGATACGCTGAGTTGATTGATTATGTAAAGGGATCAAAAATAAAACTTGTAGGGGCCAATAAAATTCAATAAGTTTTGGCACAGAAAACTAATAATCTAATACAAAGCACAGAAAAAACTTAAGATTCGAGGATTTCGAGTAGGACACTGGGTCAGTATAAAATCGTGCCGTTTGCGAGCGTGATGCGAGCTGGACTGGCGGTCGCGGAGCGGGTTGCGTACGACCGCGCAACGCGGTAGACGTGACCGCGTGGATGCGCGTGTTCATGTTCATTTTCACTTTTTTTTCCGATAAGAACTATAATGCAACTTGAAAGTAGTTACATATATCATGCGACTACTTTCATGTTACGTTTCTCATATTCGCGATGGAAATAAAAGTTTCCCAGCTCGCGTGCACATACGTAATTATAATGCCACACTCGACCACTTGGAGTTATTTAGGTTAATTTCCAGCCTTTTGAGCTTAACGCTTTTCTGCTACGTCAAGGAGTCTTTATTGAATTTTCTCGAGAATACATTACCTGCATGGAAGTGTCAGCTAAATGCTTTTGTAGTGAGTCAGTATAAGAAGGGTTAGATGGTTGTCTTGAATTCGTTTTTTTTTTTTGTAGTCTGGTGTGTTTGCGGGGTGTAGAGCTTTATAAGATTTATAATGTAAACTTTTCTTACGTATTTTATAAGAAAACTCTTGAGATACTTGCTCAGATTAAAGACGTCTGAAGAGGAAATTTTAATGTGTGGCAGTTTTGAAGAGTACGACCTTCACTAAGCAATCTGGATGATTGATATAAACCTGAAAATGCATTGAAAAATGTTTCCTGAAGGCAACAAAACAATATAAAACAATATCCTAAAAAATAACCACCACAAAGGAGTCTTTATTGAATTTTCTCTTAGAGAGTAAATTACCTGCATGGAAGTGTCAACTTAATACTTAGGTGTAGTGCGTCGGTATAAGAAAAAAAAACAGCCTTTCCCTACATTTTGACCGCGTAGGTTTTGCACTTTTCTATGAAACAGATTTTTTTTTTTAAATAACCGACGGTAAATTTCAACGCAGTGAGGTTCAGAATCATGTATTTAATCCATGGTTTCAGTTTTCGCGTCGATGTCCCTGCCACCGACATAAATACGATTAAAAGAGTTCCAATTCAAGTTTAACTAGGAAAAGTTGTTACGAGACTTTAATTCACTGCCCTCATTTTCACCAAAATTACTCGCTAGAGTACAATCTAATGTTTCTTTTCTCTGTTTCAGGTACATACAGTTTCTAACTTCACATGTGGATCTCTCGCGAGACAAAGGAGGAGCGAGTATCGCTTTTGTGGAAATTCTTCCGCGCCCCGCTTTCTCACACACTCTGGAATTTTGGGAAAACTTTCAACGTGCCCTATAATCTTACTTTTGCTTATTTTGCCTTTGAGGTAAGTATTGTAGCCATTGATATAGAGAATTGGTGTCTTATTGAATAGGAAAATGAGTATGTATTAAATTAAATGTGCATTTCTCTCACAAAAAAAAGTATCTAGGTAACGTTTTGTTACAAATTTCTAATAGTGAGCAGTGGAGTGATAATTTTGTCTGTATGCCGAAATAAATAAATGAATATTGAGATTGAAAAACAAAACGATTTAAGAAAAAAATACACATATATTAATATATAAACTCACGCCTTCTTTCCATGGGGGTAGGTAGAAAATACAGAACGCCCCTGCTACGATTCTTACATACTCCTATTGTCTCGTTTACGAATTGAAAAACAATTAGCTCAGGTACGCACGGACTTGACGGGGTCCGCTAGGGCCGATGACTGCCGGGGTTGCGAAGAAAACCGAAAGGGAGATCGTGGCCCCCGGCAACAGGGCAACCGAACCAAAAAAAAAAGGTACGCACGGACGATTTTTTCACGCGGCGATTTTTTTTCGCAGATTGGATTTTCAACGCTCTGCTCTTGGCGCTAGCCAAGAGTTGAAAATCCTGCAGTGTGTTTTTCAACGTGCGGGTTGCACTCTGTTGGATTCTCAACGCTCGGCTCAACATCGAGAGTTGAAACTCCAGTGCGCGATAAAATCCCGCCGCGATATTTTTACGTCCATGCGAACGTGGGCAGTTAGATATGTAAAACCCTATTACTACTCATTCTTTTCTTAGAGAGCAACAATAATTTCTAAATGATGAGCCCACCTTATAATCGGCTTTTAGTGACCTATTTAACTGAATAAGCTCATCAGCATGAATAAGCAATTTATCATACTGGGACTAATTTTGTCTTCTAACAAGTATCGTGAATCGAAACTAGTTCAATTAAAGCCATTGTTATAGAAACTGGCCTTATTACGTTAGGACTTAGAAATCTGTTACTGTTTAAAAAAATCATGTGTGAATGACCTTTCGTTATATTGTGATAGTGCCATTTTATTTTCGTATGTTTAATCCTACATAAGTTTATATATATGTAGTCAGCTACCAGCTACTGAGGGCGAATTTCACCAATAAAGCTGAACGCGATCAGCACAGCTAAACTGCTTTCAAGAGCTGTCAGTGATATCGTTGTTCAGAAACATTGACACTGACAGTTCTTGAATGCGGTTGAGATTTACTGATCGAGTTCATTATCATTAGTGAAATGCAAATTTGGAATGAAAATCAAAAATTTGCTGTACACGTTAAAAGATAAAGAACATCTTTTAACTGCTAACCGTACCTTAAAGGCTACACACTAGAGCTTTTTGTCGTGCATTTTCATGTAATGTAATGTTCTTACGAATGGTACAATACAAGCTAAATCTCAATTTAAAAAAGCATTCCCATGTAATGTAATATGCCTACGAATGCTCGACGCTGCGATCGACGTAATGCTCACAGAGAGTGAGCATTTAACTGTAACATTTCTTGCTACTTTGCGTTCATTGTAACGACCTGCCCACGGCCCGCGCATCTCACTCCGCGTTGCCTGCGCCTTTGCTCTATAAAATGTGACACCAATACGCTCGTTGGTTTTAAAAATCAAGTTGTAACAAAACATCGAGCGCTGTCTTCGAAGTTCGGTTCGACAAAATTTAAAAACGGCGAATGCTCGATGTTCCTGTTACAAGTAAATGCTTTAGACTTTAAGCTATCCAAGTTAATTATCAACAAGGCAAGTCGACTAAGAATCATTATAAACCCCATAATAAATCGAAAAGCATCTCATACGAACACGCGCTGCGTTACATAGTATGACGTTTATGATAAGGCTATAAAATTTATTGGCTTTATTACGCCTAAAGTTTCGTGCAAAAACCCGGGCTAACCCCTTATAAAGCAACCCTCATCAAAACGACACATGCCCCGCTACACTTGCCAAAGAAATTTGTATCATATTCGTTTTACTTTAAAGCTCCAATTTCTGTGATAGATGTTAACCCTGCAGCTTTGTGACGACATCTTTGATGTGCACCCTCTCGCCTCGAGCATTCAAAGTCTTTCATAGATAAAGTGCATTTCGATATTAGAAGTTTCAAACATAGTTTTAAAGTGAAATTTACGGTATGAAATTGTTTTCTTCGTTCAAAGAAAGACGTGTCGTAACGCGAGGAATGGGTGCAGGGTTTATAATAATACTACTACTGGTTTGCATTCGATAATTACAAAAGAATTTCTTTGTAGAGTTTTTGGTTATGAATGGTTTTTGATTTGAATGCAGTATTTCGTGCCTGCTTTGAAGTTGGTTTGTAATTGGGGGAAATAAAACTAATCATTCGTTTGTTAAGCTTAAGAATTCTTCGCATAGTTCGAAAGCAGTTTTTTCTAATAGGGTAACTAAACTACCCTAATACTCCACAAGACAGTTAAAACTGCCTAGCTTTTTCCCAACTTTGTAGGGTCGGCTTCTAGTTTAACCGAAGGCAATTGAATACCAGTATTTTATATGGAGCTGCTAGGCTGGAACTGCCTATTTGACCCCCCTAACCCAGAATAATGTAAAACATATTAAATTGTACCTATTAATATTCAAATACATATTATAACCTCAATATTATCAAACCGATACATTCCAACAATCACAATTTACATTATTACTGAATTGGTTGAACTTTACACAATGCCATATAAACTTTCCAAGATGGAGGCCAAATTATATAGCACTTGGAGAACTGATTCGAACAATAGGATACCCACTTAGAAATTACTATAGGAATGTTTTAACAAGAAAATTGACCTGTAAACTATGTCGAGGGCTCTGTAAGGGTTTGGACACAAACTACGCAACTAGTTTACCATATTGTGATTACCCTTGGGACTAAGTTTGGCCGTACGAATGTTAAAATGGATTCCAGTATAACATCGGAAAGTTATTGATTTGTTGGTGTGGAGATTATGAGTTATTGCTCTATTTTCCCGTATGAATACCTACTGGTTTCAATGAGAATCCTATACTATTAAATGAGCAATATTTGTATATATAATTATATATATTTGTACTCACGTTCTCGAAATCGGCTCTAACGATTTCGATGAAAGTTGCAATATAGGGGTTTACGGGGGGCGAAAAATCGATCTATCTAGGTCTCCTACCTGGGAAAATTCGTTTTCTCCGTATCTTCACTAGACCAGAACTCGGTCACGAGAATAATGACATGACAGCATGGAATTAGTAAGTACCTACTATCATTGCAGCATAGAATAAGTGAGTATGTACTATACATGGGATTAGTATGAACTTTCCTATACTTTTAAATGAGCATTCTCTATTTTCACCAGAGCAGAGCTCGGTCGCCCAGGTACTTAATAAAGGTAAATAACGAAGGGTGGTAACCAGAAATTTGGTTACCTGAAAAAGGACAAAAGTAGATAAGAAAAAAATACATACCTACGGCTGTCAAAAACTTGTCAACAATAGAACAGGAAAGAAAAAGATCTATTAAGTGCTTAACTAACTTTTCTTTTTAATTTAGTCTGTCTATCAGTAATCAGAAGTTTCTTACTGGATGAAGTTACGTTGGTCCTTCTATTTTTATCTGTTTTGGTAGATTTCGTTTGTTTTTCCTAATTTTGGTAGACCGTTACTTTATATAATTTTATGGGTTGGCAAACGGAGGAATTGGTTGCCAAGTAATAATAGCCGCACGGGTCGATCCACCAGGTTAAGCTACGCTTGCCGGGGTTGGTCCGTGAATGGGTGACCATCTTTACATATCGAGAGTCCTTCGTGCCTCGAAAAGCACGTTAAGCTGTTGGTCCCGCCTGTCATTCGGGTCGTCTGAAGCCCGAAAGTCTGACAGCCAGTCTTACCAAGGGGTATCGTATTACTCAGTTACTGGGTTGTGGAGGTCAGATAGGCATTCGTTCGATGTAAAAAACTGGTATTCAGCTGCATCAGGTTAGACTGGAAGCCGACCCCAACATAGTTGGGAAAAGGCTAGGCAGATTGATTTTAATGGGTTGGCAAACTACTGTATATATGTATTTAAAGACTTTCGCACATAACAACATTTGTGCCCCGTTGATGGCAATAGGCTCGCCCCTATTACATGGAACTTAAACATAACTGGCGAAATGTAGGTGTAGTATAGAGACACCTCTGCCTAACCCTTTACGGAATATAGGGGTGAAATGATGTTTTAAACTTAAATATCGTGGGAAATCCAAAGCATCACCTTAATACTTTCTCGGGTTTAAAGTCATTTCCAAGAAATGGACTCCATAATCCTATTCTATTAAACGAGCAATATTTGTATGTATATAGATTTTTTGTATATGTATTTGTATCTACTCACATTCTTGAAATCGGCTCTAATGATCTCGAAGAAAGTTGCAATATAAGGGTTTACGGGGGCGAAAAATCGATCTAGCTAGGTCTCGTATCTGGGAAAGTTAGTTTTCTCCGTATTTTCACCCGAGCAGAGCTCGGTCGCCTAAAGTTTAGAATAAGTTAATGAGAAATGACATTAAAATAATGACATGGCAGCATGGAGTTTGTAAGTTCCTACTATCATGGCAGTATGGAATTAGTAGGTACTATCCAATACTATTAAGTGAGCATTCTCTATTTTCACCAGAGCTGAGCTCGGTCGCTCAGGTACTAGTCGTAATGTCACATATAAGTAATGATACTGGCAGTTATTACGTTTGAATTCGTAAGTAACAAGAGTTCACCGAGTTTTAGCTCGTATGTATTGCTATTCAGGTCAATATACCGATCTAAAACTGCTATAAGTTTATTAACGAAGTTAACCAATTTTGTTTATGGTTTTCTTAACCGATTATATGGTTAAACTAATCCATATTCGAATTGAAAGTACAGTTAAAAAATTTGTTTTAAAGCCTCTAGAAGTGTAATGCCCAATAGTACTTACAAAGTGTAATTGAAATATATTTTTTGTGATAGTAATTCTTAGTAATAACGTCTGAGTATCATTAAAACCAATCAATCTGAAGACGTCTTTTTTCTTTCATCGTTACATTATTTACTAGGTTCGTCTAGTAATACTTAAGACGCAGATATAAGCCAATGACCTTGAGTGGTTAGCTTGCGTGTTCTGTACTGAGCTCACGCAATGCGTCGTATGTCCAGCCAGTAATAGGCCTCACTCATCACGGAGCGCTGTTCCAAATTAGACGCATTATTAATTTATAATACATAAAACAAAACGTTTTTTAATAAAATACGTACTTATACTAAAAGATCAATAATTAAATTATCTTTAAAATGGGGAAGTTTCAGAAAAATACGCTTGATATATTTTGCGCGATTCTCAGTTTTTTATCCGCGTTAGATATAACTTTAAAAATTAATTTCACTATGTAATATAAACATAATCTAAAATATTCCTATATTAAGTTATTAAGAAAATGCTCTAATTTAACATTATTTTTTTCTAAATCACTTACACTACTCGTTTAGACGTGATCTTCAGTTTTAAAACATTAAAAGTCGCTTATCATCGCCTTAATAGATTTACTGCGCTGTAGCTTTGGCAAATCCATGTCGAACGCAGGCGCCTCCATCTATTTGAATAAAGACGTAGTGAAAATCGGCAACCGTTGAGAGCAACACCATGTGTGTATTTATCACATTAAGAAGTTCCATCTGATCCTATCACAGTCGTTTCGACGTAAGCAATGCACAATATACTCTCATTCCATTGTGTTTATTAAATGTACCGAGCATCGAGAACTCGATTCCTTACGGGAATCGGATTATCCGATTATTTGTAAACGCGGATTTGAGAATGAATCTGATCCGTTGAGCTCACTCGTTACCTTCCTACATATTTTATATTTACATAATAAAGGATTTGAAAAGTAAATATTTGGAATAAGGACGCATGTTTTGTATCTCCTGTTGTTCAGTTATTTCTTGTTTGATCGATGTTCTATTGGTAGTTGTATGGATAATGTGATTGCGATGCGAAAGGTAAGATATTTTTATGAATTGCTAAGAATCATTTTGCTTTTGATGGCCGATGGGTTCTGGAGTATCGGAAGACGTAGAGTTGTAAGGACTTCCACGAGGTGAACCGATGATCTTGTGACGGCCGCAGGACTCCACTGGATGTGATAAGCATAGAACCGGTCGCTTTCGGGAGGGCTATGTCCAGCAGTGGCTGACATAATGATGATGAATTTTGCTTTTTACAAGAGCAGTCTGTCTTGTAACAATTAAAAAGTTGTAACCAGACAAGTCATATTAGGTAATGTTGTTGAAAAAAACAAACACATAATTAATAACAATACTGACTACTCAAGAAACTATTGTCACGTCACTAAGCAAATCGTGCACATATTTCATTCCAACAACGCGGAAAAACAAATAATATATCTCGTCGGTTGTCGTAAAAATTTAATAATACCAACTTTGGTAACGCTTTGGCGAACAGAAATCGTATTCACCCAGTTTTCGTGAAAAACCTTCCCTTTACAAAGTATACATAAATATACGTGAATATATAAGTATATGAAAACAATTTTTATTTTCGTGCTATTCCCGATGAAACTCTAACTCGCTTAATGTAGGGAGTTGTAACGAGTTGTGGGTTTACTCGCTCGAAATCGAAATTGGTTCCGTATTCGATTGAATCGATTTGCGAACAGCTCTTATCGTGCTTTATTTTCATGACTTTTTATTATATTACTGTTTTTTTATGTTGATTTGATTTTAAAGAAGAATTTTGTGTTGAAATGGATGTGGGAGATAAAAATGTATTAGCTATGAAACTTTTTATGTACTTAATTAATTTTATAACATAGTTTTAGCGATTTACTTGCTAGTAGAGTTCAAGTAATAAGTCATTGATAGTATTTATAGTTGGAACATTATTAATCGTTAATCTGCCTTGAATTCTGTTCTCCTTGATATATAAGCTTATAGTATTTGTATAATTTACGAGATTCATATCTGCACTCCCACCCTTTTTTTTTGGGTGGGAAATTATCAAATAACTTCTCGCGCTCTGGGCGGAGCGGGAGGGCGTGTCAGACTCTTACTGACTAAAACCCACCGTGTTCCTCCGGTTGCCCTGTTGCCCTGTTGCCGGGGGCCATGATCTCCCTTTCGGTTTTCTTCGCACCCCCGGCAGGCATCGACCCTAACGGACCCCGTCAATTCTGCTGACATCTCTTTGAGGCACGCGTGGAACTCAACGCGCCGTCGACCGGGGCCTGATCCTTACCGAACGGCAAGCTACCCATTGCTAACCGTCCGCAAACCCGCGCCTACGGTGGCCGGAAATCGGCCTGCGATTCCCGACGCCCACCCTAAGCTGCTTATCTTTTAATTTATCCAAGCTTTTAGTAACAAATCACACAAAAACACATACAACTATCTGTTTTATGCAAACGTATAAACAGATTACACAGTTTTCTTCTGATGGGCTTAGTTTAATGGATTCGTCTGTTTGCCGAACAACTTTCGTACTTCGTAGGAATCACTTAATCTGCCACTCTAGGATATATTTTTATGTGATTTATGAACGAGTGACGCCAACGTGGCTAGACGAAAACATTTATTTTGGATTTTCTCAAGTATTTTATGGGAAGTGGGGTTGGCAGTTGTACGTTATCGTCCGTGACACGAGTTTTCCTCAGTCGTGATCTCGTATCTCCATATTTACATGTACTGATGGTGGAACTTGTGTGTCATATTGTTACCCGGGCTTGTTGTGTACCTTTGTTATTTGTTGTTCCTTCCTGTCATCGGGATTCTTATGGAGGTCGATGAACCTCTCGGGGGCTTATGTTTGAGAGAATTATATTTGATTTTGTTAGAAGTCATAGAGTATTAAAACCTGACCTCGCTAGGCTAGGTATGTATACTAAAGTTTTTAATTTGAAATGTCGACTGCGTGCTGTGTAGAATCATTTTAAAACATATAAATATTTATGCAAAGGCACTCATCAAACGTTTTTAACACTACATTAAACAAACAATTTAAAATAATGTGATGTGACTTAGCAAATAAATTACTTGTACATAATGTTATTGTTCTCTTACAAATACAAACTCATTTAAGGCCAGAACAGACAGGTTTGGTACAGCCGAACGAGCTGAATCCTATTTTAATGCAGCTGTCGTATGATTCTGCCGTATTGGCTTAACGCTTCTTCGACTTGACAGGCTAGAAATTAGGGACCTGAGCAGTTTGGGACAGCTGAATTGCATTAACGTCCCAAATTGTATTTTGGTGTACACCTGTGTATACGAGGTTTAATATTCAATGGTGTCTCGGTTTAGTAATGTTTTGATTATGATTTGTTCATGTTACATTTGTGTTTGGACCATCGATTTGAAATTTTCTATAGAAGAATTTGATATTATAGAGGTATAAAGAACAGGGTGTAAAGTTCACTCATCTTAAAGTTCACTCGGAGGATCCTCCCTTTTCTATAGAAAAGGGAGGATCCTCCGAGCAGACGGGTGTTGTATTTGATGAGTTACTGCTCGACGATTAATGTCGGGACATTGTACATATACTCGTTGCGCCGTGACGTCAGTGTAATGCGTAGTTCTCATGTGGTGTTGTAAATGCCGCCACAATATTATTATTTTGGTCTTTCCACTTCTTCTGGTGCTTTCCCTTCTTTTGGTGTTCAATTTGAATTTGAATTTTTCCCAATTTTTGAAATGTGCCCATTTTGGGCTTTAGATATTCTTAAAGGCGAAATTACGACAGCGTGACGCGACTCTAGTAGAACAATTTCTATGAAACCTTCATGGAAATTGTTCTACCAGAATTGCGTCGTACCGTTACGTCGCGCTTGTCTGTGGGAGCCCTATTACGTACGGTCTTATTTATATTATACCTGGAAAAGCCTGGGTCCTGGCCTTGGGGGCTCTCGGGCCTCGACTAAGGGGGCTCCTAAGCGCATGCATGGAGAGGGGCCAGTTCCCACTTCGTTGGAAGACGGGGAAACTGGTCCTCATCAGGAAGCCGGGGCGCCCAGCGGACTCTCCGTCCGCTTATCGGCCCATCGTGCTGCTCGACGAGGTGGGCAAGCTCTTTGAAAGAGTCATTGCAGACCGCCTCGTCGAGCGGCTGGTGCGGGTGGGACCGGATCTGGCGGAGAGCCAGTATGGCTTCCGCAGGGGGCGCTCTACGGTGGACGCCATTATGCGCGTGCGGGCCCTCACGACGGGGGATGCCGTGGCCCGGGGTGGGGTCGTCTTGGCGGTGTCTCTAGACATCGCCAATGCCTTTAACACCCTGCCCTGGAGTTGCATCAGGGAGGCACTCCGATATCACCGGATGCCGACCTACCTCTGTCGTGTGGTCGAGGCCTATCTGACGGACAGGGCCGTCATCTACCCCGGTCACCAAGGAGAGTGGAACCGGCGAGAGATGTCGTGCGGTGTCCCACAGGGATCGGTCCTGGGGCCGCATCTGTGGGACATCGGATACGACTGGGTGTTGCGCGCCGACCTCCCTAGCGGCGTCAGCGTCATTTGTTACGCTGACGACACGCTGGTCCTGGCGCAGGGGAGGTCATACCAGGCGGCGGCCGACTTAGCGACACGCGGGGTTGCGACAATCGTCGACAGAATCCGGCAGTTGGGACTCGAGGTGGCCTTGCACAAGTCCGAGGCCATGGGTTTTCATGGACCTCGGAATGCGCCACCGTCGGGTTCCCAGGTGGTGGCGGGAGGGGTTCACATCGGCGTCGAGTCGACGATGAAGTATCTAGGACTCGTCCTCGACAGCCGGTGGAATTTCGTCGAACACTTCCGACGTTTGGCTCCCAGACTGGAGCGGGCCGGGGCTGCGTTGAAGCGGCTCCTGCCCAATCTAGGGGAGCCAAACGCCTCCTGCCGGAGGCTTTACGCGGGGGTCGTGCGGTCCATGGCCCTTTACGGAGCGCCGGTGTGGGCGCGTTCACTAAGGCTGCGGCCAGCACGCCGGTTGAACGCGTCCCAGAGGGTCATGGCCATCCGGCTGGCCCGAGGATACCGCACGGTCTCCTGCGAGGCAGCGTGCCTCCTTGCCGGATTACCGCCATGGGATCTGGAGGCAAAGGTCCTCGCGCACCTGTGGGAGTTGCGCGAGGAAGCGAAACGCCGGGGCTTAACTCCGCTGCCGCGAGAAATCACGGCACAGCGGACAGAGCTCCGGCGGGATCTCATGGCGTTATGGAGAATGCGATTGTCGCAACCCAGTGCTGGGCACGCCACAATTGCGGCGATAAGACCCCTCTTTGAGGAGTGGCTAGAGAGGCGCTACGGCGTCCTCACCTTCCGCCTGACGCAGGTCCTCACCGGACACGGCTGTTTCGGGAGGTTCCTGCACAGGATAAGGCGGGAGGAAACGCCCGGGTGTCATCATTGTGTGGATTGCCCGGAGGACACGGTAGAGCATACGGTGGAGGTCTGCCCAGCTTGGGCGGAGCATCGCCGTGTCCTCGTGGAGGCGATCGGCGGCGGTGATCTCTCGCGTCCGGCCCTGGTTCAGGCCATGGTACGGAGCGAGAGGAAATGGGAGGCCGTCACCTCCTTCTGCGAAGCGGTAATGCTCGCGAAGGAGGAAGCGGAACGCGTGAGGGAGAGGCAAATTTCGCGCCCTCACGCCCCTAACCGCCGCAGGAGGAGACGCCCAGGGCGTCGGGAGTCGCAAGCCGATTTCCGGCCACCGTAGGCGCGGGCTTGCGGACTGTGAGCAATGGGTAGCTCACCGTCCGATAAGGACCAGGCCCGGGTCGACGGCGCGTTGTGTTCCACGCGCGCCTCAAAGAGATGTCAGCAGAATTGACGGGGTCCGCTAGGGCCGATGCCTGCCGGGGTTGCGAAGAAAACCGAAAGGGAGATCGTGGCCCCCGGCAACAGGGCAACCGAAGGAACACGGGTGGGTTTTAGTCAGTAAGAGTCTGACACGCCCTCCCGCTCCGCCCAGAGCGGGAGAAGTTATTTGATGATTTCCCACCCAAAAAAAAAAAAAAAAAGGCCGCTCGTTTGTGGAATGCATTGCCAGTTCAAATAAAACGCGCGCAATCGTTACCTGTATTTAAGAGACTCGTGAAGGAACATTACTTGTCGTTGTGATCTTGTTCTCGTAACTGTAATTATCTTTAGTTTTCATTTATTTTTGTTGCTTATATATTTTGTAAGTATGTATGTATTTATGTATCTATTATTTAGGATATGTATATATCTGTGTATTTATTCTAGTTTATTGTATACTTATTTGCACCGACGACAGCCCCATGTTATGCCAGGCAAATCACTGTCCATTCCAAGGTTGCCTGGAAGAGATCGCGGAAAGCGATAAGGCCGCCCATTGTATATTTTGTAGTGTTTGATTTATTTTTAGTTATGTATTTTTGTGGTGTACAATAAAGTATATATAAATAAATAAATAAACAGGTAGTCATGCAGAGTGCTAACTACAACTGTCTTTAACAGAGCTATGGGCTTGGGTACCTACTTGTCAATAGTGGTCTAATCTTTGCATGACTGCATACCTAAATATTTTAGCATGTAGGTACATAAAATAAGCTGTTTGGTTTGAAAGCTAAATAGCTACATACCTACCTATATTCTGACGGCTAGCGATCGATACAAGACACGCTGAACTCAACACACAAGTGTGTTAACTTAACACACTTCCAGTACAACAAGAATGTTTATGTTTGCTGTCAGAGTTTACATGAACAATATTGATGTAATGCACTCGTGCTAAGATAAGTACCTGTTTTACGTACGTTCATAATGTTTTGGTATTGTCTTCTTCGGTCCACATCATCTGGGTAGACAGGTATTTCTTTTATCTTGAAGTCTTTTTTCGCGCAGATTTTTTCTATTTGCCTTATAGACAATTGTTTCAAAATCGCTCAATTCTTTAAAAAGTGCGTCCAGGCCTTTATGATTGTTTAAGAGCTCAAATATTGATACCCTCTTTTTATTAAATAACTAGCATCGCCCCGCGGTTTCATCCACATGAGTCTCAATCTCGTGGGAATATCGGGATAAAAAGTATTCTACATGTTAATCCAGGTTATAAACTATCTGTGTGCCAAATTTCATCCAAATCCGTTTAGTAGTTTTTGCGTGAAAGAGTAACAAACATCCATCCATCCTCACAAACGTTGACGTTTATAATATTACTAGGTGCGCCCCGCGGTTTCACCCGCATAAGTCTTCTCGATCCCGTGGGAATATCGGAATAAAAAGTATTCTATGTGTCAATTTAGATAATAAACTATCTGTGTGCCAAATTTCATCCAAATCCGTTCAGTAGTTTTTGCGTGAAAGAGTAACAAACATCCATCCATCCATCCTCACAAACTTAAATTAAATAAATCCACCCCAGTATTCATTAATAATTGTGTTGCGGAGAAGATTCCTATTTCAAATTTCCTTTTTTTACAACATCGGCGATTCGAGATCATCATTTTCCTAGCCTTTTTTCAACTATTTTGGGGTCGGCTTCAATTCTAACCAGATGCAGTTGACTACCAGTATTTTACATAGAGCGACTGTCTGACCTCCACAACCTAGTTACTGGAAAATACGATACCCCTTGGTTACACAGACGATTATGGGTAATTCTTCCATATAAAGGAGTGTACCAACAAAACTATTAGTGAGGGTAATACAGCAATAACTTCAGATAGAAACGCGTCCATCTAAGCAGGCATGGCTAATTTGGCCTAATGCTTACCCTCGTCTGCATTAACCATTAAACATTAACTTGTGACATGCTTAATTCGCTAAGTGCCGTGGCCAGTCCTTTAGCTGTGGTCACACTGAGCGCGGAAAATAATTACCTTTGAATGTGTTGTAAATTATGCTGTTTTAGGGGCTTTTAGTACTTTTATAGGTGGTGTAAACTTAAACAAATTACTTGAGCAAGGTTTTTAATTTTATGTTTTAAGGTAGATAGTTATGTATAGAGTTTTCAAATAATTGGTGTTATAACTTTCCTGTGTTAATATGGGGTTCAAAGGAACTGATTGTGTTCTAACACGTTATTTCATTTTTAGGTAAACTTTTCTGTGAATAGCCGGTAAAATAATTTAGTGTACTGCCTTTAAATTTTTAGCAAAATCTGCACATAAAAATTCCAATGAAAATCAAACTGCAATGGCGCATAATAATATATATTTTGTCCTTAATCCGCGCTTTGTTGATAAAAGATGAGGACTTACTACTCTGCCCACGTTAACCTTTTACTATCGCAGTCCATACCAAGCACCTTTTTAGTTTTTCAACAACATATTGTGTCCGTATACATAGTACCAACATTAACCTCGAGAAAGTTCCAACATTAATTTAAACACACTCAATTAGTTTTCCCCGCTTCCAAAGCAACCTCGCCCTCTAACGGATCGTAGAAATGACCAAAATGTATTACCCTATTAACTGGACCACCTTTGTTTAACTAAATCTGGGGCTTGAGTCGAGTTTAAATTATTTATTCAGCCATGAAGGTCAGCAACAAATGTCTTTGGAAGTCTGGGACACGCTCCGTGAGCCTTTGTGGTTAACAGTGACAATGTCGGAATTTTAAATGTGATGAGAGGCCAATGGGTCTCCTTATTGAATTTAGTGATTTGTGTGGGAGTTGTACATTGTTTTGTATTGATAGACTTAATGGAAGGATAGTTCGTTAATGAAATACTAACAGGTACCTATTATATTTCAGTTAAGTGTTTATAATTCTTTGTTGAATACATTAAGCTTTCGGTTGACCACTACGTCCTTTGAGATTTGTCAATTTCACTGAGGGATTAATCTCAGGAACGAGCGACTGCAGCTTCCGCTTATGCACTTTGTGATTAGTAATTATTCAGCTATCCGGTTTATTAGAGTAATGCACCAAGATTTGGTGGTCTCTTAACTGTGGTTAGTGACTAACCACATTAATACGAATATGGTGGAGAAACGGCTTTTCATAAAACTAAAAAATAGTTATCGTCTGTTTTTGGCCATAATATCTTATTAAAAGAATACATTAATATATTCAACCAGTTATTACAAACTGTGATTAGCAATCCATCCACCAAGCATGGTGGTAAATTTCTTCACTGATCCAACACCCCACCGGCCATATTCGCCAGTGTCCGTCAAATGTGAAGTCGTGTTACGTACTAATGTTACATTTTTTCAACCACAAAATCATACCTAGTCTAAGTACCAGTCATTAAGGGGTAGCCTCCACTTATAGGTTACATGATAGCCTTTGTTCGGAAGCATGCACGTCACTATTTTTGGCAGGAGTACCTTTAAGGGCCGTCGATAACTCTCAGGGATTCTCTATGAGGGGAAAGCCGTGCGACAATATACGTATAAGTACGTAAGCGAATGAAGGGAGATATTTGCTGATAGATGCTGTTAAAGGCAAAGGATTTCTCGTTTTAATGTGAAGAATGAACGAGTCACTTTTTGTTGCAAAGTTTTTTTTTTACTAAAAATGAGCCCGTCAGTGTCGATTAAGACATATGATAAAGATGAAAAAAGCTGTAAAAATATTAAGCAATTTTTATTTAAAATTAGTAAACAATTTTTATTTTAAAATGGTAAGGTATACAGTGAAGTTTCGTATAGTCTGTGTTTTGTTCTAGTTTATGATACTTTTAATTAATTACCCCGTCTGAAAACGTCATTACCAGTTTTTGTATTGAAGTTAGCGTGCCCTAATTGAAAAAGTTTACAAGGTCAAAAAACAATATTGATGAACGTTGTTAAAAAGTTACTTTAAAGTCATTTGCTGGAAAAATTGCGATGTTGTGTTACTAAGTAAGCATATTAGTTCGTTAGTACTCTAGCGGTGGTTTTAAGTTAACCAACCAGCTGGTAGCTTATGTTCGGTACAGATTGGTACAACGTTAGGTGATATGTAACACAAATGAGCCGTGCAAACTTATGTAATGCAACTTAAAATTTCACACAATCACTCTGCGAATTTGTTTCAATGTATGTTAAATTCCATGTTAAATTTTACATGTCTGTACCGGGCATTAGGGTTACAATATTATAATAATTGATGTCAGTGCAGATTTTTTTAAATTTGGAGCAGTCGTTTTTTTTAAAGAGACAGAAAAAAAAAATCTTTATTCGATTTTCAAACTGCGAAAAAATACTTTTATTGCTATTGTGTATGAAAAAATACATACACATGATTAGCTTAACACAGCTTACACTAACATCCATCCTAAACTTCCTTGTCTATTATTCACGGCAGCTACAGAAGAGGCAGGAACTAGCAAACTAGATAAGTTTTAAAAGGACTAAGTTAGATGAATCTTGACTGCATAATGACGAAGATTAAAAGTTGTTGATTGTGAAAATTCAAAGAGTTTTGGTTCGGACTACGGTAGCTATTCATATAATCTCTTTTACAAAGTTAAGGTACACTTCATAAATAAGGATTTCGTTGATGTAAGCCCTTTTAAGTGTTCGATAAGCTAAGCTTGTAGGACGGAACGATTGTTATTAAAATTTGTACACGAATTCTGAAATGGGACTAATAGTGCTGTCGACGGTTTGAATAATTTGCGCGTGAGCTGATCTTTATCATCAGCCTATGAGCCTACAGCAGTCCACTGCTGGACATAGGCCTCTCCAATTGCACGTCATTCAGCTCGATTCTCGGCAACTCTCATCCAGCTGCTACCAGTTACCCTGCGGAGATCGTCACTCCACCTAGCCTGAGGGCGTCCTACCTTACGATTGCTGATTCGCGGTGTCAAGAACATGTCTACCCTAACGGTCATCGGTACTACGGCTAATATGGCCGGCCCATTGCCACTTCAGCTTGCTTATTCTGTAAGCTTTGTCGACAACTTTGCTGGATTACCTCATTTTTTATTCTGATCTTGAATCCGGCAGCTCTCAGCAACTTTCCAGTATTAGACAGTGTGCACACAGAATCAAAACAATTTAATCTGCTGTAGACAAAACGGTTTAGTCTTTTTTTTAAACAGTTTTAACTTTAACTATGAGATCGTTTTGCGGCTACTGTGCAACATTTTTGTTATCATTAAGCGAAATTCCGTCAGTACCCAGTTTTGACTCAGGTCTGCTTACAGCTGGGAAACCAAAAAAAAACTTTTGTACAAAATAAATCGAAAACCGAACATTTTTTTTTCATGTTTTTTTTTTCGGTCCTAAAATGAAGTCCAGCAAAAATTGTCCCACTTGTAAAAAAAATAACAGCAACCAAATTGGGCCAGGAATACTTTTAGTATCAGGAGTAGCACACACACACACAACCACGCGCTCGAACCAAGGGGCGTAATTAACACGGCCTGCCCTCTATCAATAACAGATTAGCATGTAAAAGCGAATGGCCTAATGGTTGGTGTGTGCCAGTAATTGGCCCATAAATTCTGCTGGAACAAGGCTTTATATTGTTGTCTTTGTAATTTTTTGACAATAGATAGTGTGATGGCTTTGTCGCAAAATGATCACTCTCAAAATGCAGTGTAGTCTGGTGTTTACACGTCAGACTACACTGCATTTTGAGAGTGGTAATTTAAACTTACATTTTGGAGATTTTTGTTGATTGTTGTGAACTAGGTAGTCTTGAAATGTTAGTTAAATCAGATTTAAATGTTAGTTTATTGGCTTCAGTCTTATAAAAACTATATAAATGCCTATAAATACTATTTACTGGAAGGTTTTGTGATAGAATTAATAATATAAATATTTAACAAGTTCCAGATTCACTGTTCGTTAGTCTTTAGGTATTAAAAATTGTGAACGTAAGTTACTGTCTAATATTTCAACTGTTTAATTGAAGCCGACGGCATGTGAAGCCAAGTCAGACGTCCATGGGCGGCATAAAACTCTAGGTTAACCACTAACCACACGAAAAAAAAGAAGATTGTAATTTCCTAGGCATGCAATTAATATCTAGCATTTTAGTACCTTACCAACATGGCTTAAATTGAAATTAAACTATGTACCGTGATTTGAACGAAGCAATAGTTTATTGGCTAACATATTTGCAAGATATAAATAATTTAAACTCGCTTACCTTATTTAATAACTTATTGCTACAACATTCTTCATTGCTCGAACCAGTATGTACCAAATAAATCTCGAAATAATCTTAAAACTTGAACTGGTAAATACCTAATAGTTTAGCCAAAAAGTTTAGCCTCAAAGTTCACTTGATGTAATTTTTTGGTGAACCCATTAACTTAGCTGAAGAAGTTAACAGGAATACCAGTAGGCAGAGTGCAATCCAATTTTGATAGAATTTTTTAAATTTTTCTCAGACTTGCTTGGAAATCGAGCATTATTTTGACAACCTTCTTAGAGATAAATCGAAACTGCTGTACTGGCTGAACACATGCGAGCGCCCGGCCGGCACTGTTTGAATGAAAATCCATAATTGTCGTGTTTAGCGCCCAAATAAATTATAAATACATGAAAACTCATATCTGTCGTGTTATTTAAAAATGGAACGAATTTTTTACTTCAGCACTGGCAACAAGAAGGTAACTTGCTATTTACAATGTCATGTCTACGTATATCTTTTGTGGAGATCACAAATAAATAAATAATTTCAGTCAACCGCACATCAGTGCTAAAAATTTGACATTAATAGCGCCTTTATGATAAAGCTGTAAGGGCGACATTCGTTGTGCAAATGTTACCGGATGACTTTACTATTCAACGTTTGCACACAAATGATTTAGATTACAATTCCGCCACAGGCTAAAACAGCTAAATCATGCAACTATAACGTTCCTACTCCATTAGTACTCCTGCATGCACCAAGTATATTAGCCAGGTGTTCTCAAAGGAGTTCTCGAGTCGACTGCAACTTCATTGGACACAGTCAATGGACCAAATTGCGGGGTAATACAGGCAGGGCACGTCCAAGACAGCTACTGATTAGACTGGCTTTCTTGTTGATAGATACATTATAAGTTGGTATTGATTTAGATTTAGTCATGTGAGAGTTGTGTTTGGTTTAATTAGTTGTTTGTCAGAATTTTGATACTTAGAACGGTCTATTTTGATAGATAGATAGATAGAATATTATTTATTATATACACCATAAAAATTACGGACAAAAATTTAGAAGTTTTACATTGGGTGACACAATGAGCGGTCTTATCGCTAGAAGCAATCTTTTACAGACAACCTTTGGATGGATTTAAATGGAAAAGGAGAAACAATACTGCAGGTAGTTAGTGGTGTACTATTTACATATACAACAGATACACAGATAAATAAAGCATATACTTACCTATATGAATATATATATGTATATTAGATAAATAACAGATAAAATGCAACAGAAGTGGATATATTTAGTAACCTGTTCCGCTCAGCTATTTCTAAAGACTCTTAAAAAAACCCTGTAAGAAATCGACACGTGTTTCACCTCTCAACGAGGCATCATCAGGATGACGATTGACTTGTCGTGAACTCGAACACGGCGTGTTACACCAAGCACTGAGCGCAGACTGACCCATATCGCCCGTCAAGATTTCTGCAAGGTCTAAATAACAGATATACATAAAATTATAAACATGAAACAAGAGCAAGGAACTATATATAATGATGATGATGGTATGATTGTATATAATGATGATGGTATTCTAAATAATCTTAAATTTAGATACGGGTGCTAAAAGTAGCTTCTCTGTATCGGAGATACATAATTTTTTCTTGCTATATTGGTGTATGATAGCTGAAATAATATGGTAATTTATTTGATTTTTTTTGTGTTTCTTCATGTTAATTACTTACTATTTTATAAAACCAAGTTCTTCTAACTGAACAGACTAGCTGTGCTGCTAATAGAAGCTAGCTAAAAAGTGGTGAAGGGTGGGCGTTTTGAGGGCTGTCTTTTATTTTGATGTTCGAGTGCTGATTCTCAAAAAGTTTTAATAAATAACTTTTAATTCTGATTTTGGTTTATTACAAAGATATATGTAACCTAATTTCCGTATGTTAGTCAAAAAAGGAAAACTATCTAGAAACTTCACGGTCATTGTGTGTTGGTACCCGCTTGGTATCGATTCGGTCTCGTAATTAAGTACCTAGTAGATACCCTAAATTTATTTGGTTACCCAGCGAACCCGTTTCAACCTCGTATCCTTTGTAAACATTATTTACTCAATAATCCGTGCTTCAATGTTTTATAAGTTAGTTTCAAAATTCGACTATAAAATATAATCCTTGATGAGTTTAGTTGTTTAAATTTAATGTCGAAGTCATCTACCTATTTCAGAAATAATGACCTGGTAGTTTATGACCTCCTTCTTGTATTCTGGAATTTAAAATCTAGACGGGATCAAAATTATGTGGTTATTTTCTCAATTATTTTTTTCATGTCTTTGTCAGACTCCATTAACCCCAAAGAAATTGGAATCAGGACAAGAGAATCGAGATGATAATGATGCTGATGAATGTCAGACACAATTGAATTACGATATAGAAAACAAAGCGAGGAAACTTATTGAAAAAAATCGGCCAAGTGCGTGTCGGACTCCGCATAATAAAGGGTTCCGTAGTTGGGATGAATTTAACCCAAATACAAACTTAACATTGTAGTTGAAATACATGTTCACCCACACATTCCAACTGCAAATGTAAGTTTGTACGCACAATATTGAGAGATTTACCATGTTATTTTTAGACCATAGACTTCTTATAGGTTTTCCTATAATTTATGAGTAAAGAGGCATACTATGTATTCTTTTCAAAATTGTAGGTGCAGTGGTTTCGGAGATAAGGGGGGGCCCTTATCTCCGAAACCACTGCACCTACAATTTTGTGAATAGTCAATTTTCATCGATTTTCTTAATTATATTAAAGTATTTATTTTAAAATTATATCAAAAAAATATGTATAAGATCCTCGTAAGAAGCCCTTTTATTTGATATGTCACAGGGTACAGCACGTTTTTTATTAAATATTTTCTTGTTTACCCCCCAAAATTCACCCCTATATTCAAAATTCATTTATTTACGTTACATGTTCGTATTTGGATCATAGAAATACATACGTGTACCAAATTTCAACTTAATCGGTCCATTAGATTCGGAGAAAGTTGGCTGTGACAGACGGACACACAGACACACGAGTGATCCTATAAGGGTTCCGTTTTTCCTTTTAAGGTACGGAACCCTAAAAAGAAATTGAAAACACCAATGAAAAAACATGTAGATCTAATACCCAGTAATAATTCTTACAGGTTGATATACCATAGTTCTGAGTAAAACATATCCAAACGTAATATCAGAGAACAACAATGTAAGGCAAATATATTGTTACTAAGGGAACAATGACGAAAGGTAGAGTTTCAAATAAAATTAGTTTAATACAATCTTCATATGTTGGAATATGCTTCGGTGTCAGACGGCATTGTTAATGGAACATAATATACTTGGCTGAATAAGTATTGTCTTACAGCTTTGAGCTAGGTATCTTGACCTTGATAAGGCTTGATTTAGAAGAGGCAATAGAGCGTTTCCAAGGTGACAGTTTGTGTTTTATTAAAGACTAGCTTCTGTCATGGACTTCGTCCGCAAGCCTATGACCTTTCTCAAGAATTGAGCTATCTCTTGCAAAAATATTTTTTCAAATCCAAACTTAAAAATAAACAAATAACAAACAAATAAATTTTACTTCTTTATAATATTATTATAATTATAGATTATAAATAAATTATAATTGTTCATTATCATTAAGTATAGATCATTAATAACCAATGTTTCTTTGTAACCGAATGACTGATGAGGCTAAAAAAAGTTCTGGAATGGCAACCGCTTACGCTGGATACGGGAAATGTGGGACCTATTGTGGTATAATAATTTTATTCTAGGTTCATTGTCTTCACATATAATTATTTAAATAATGTACCTATACAAAATATTGTAAAACATTTAAAAAAAGTAACGGTGGAGTTTCTTACGCATTCTTCTCAATACGAAAACTACCTTTTGAAGGTGCGACTAGAATCAATTTATTATTAGAATTATTTAATAAATTAATTTTATTTTGTAAATTTTCACGTTCAAAGTGCCATATAAGGGCCTATTAGAAATAAATGATTTGAATTTGACTTTGTAATGATACTTGAGCCTATGCTAGCCATAATCCTTAAGAAACTATTTATTTTTACGTTACCACATCATACAATGAACTCTCAAGTGAAATAGCTTTCCGTGTCGTGATTCCCAAAAAGTCAGTACGATTTCAACATAAACCGTCCAAATACCTAATTATAGCATAAAAAAGCAGCTAAACGCCTCCTTACACGGCGATAACACGGCAAATATTTTAACCAAGGACATAAATAAAGAGCGGAAAAGAAATTATGATCCCGACAAAATTCGAAGAAAATAAAAACAAATAAGGGGTTCCTTAGTCGGCCATTTAATTTCATGAAAGCAGACGCGTATTCTAATAAGCTGGGAAACATTACTTGGTTTTATTGCGCATTTTCACTTAACTTCGAGTTGGTATTTCTCTTTGGTAGTCATTTCGAGCCATAGTCTGGGCAGTGTGAATTATTTAGAATACGCGTTCCGAAGATTCGGCATTAAAGATTCAGAGGCGCAGGCCTTACGCTTTTGACTGTACGTTTCACGAAACTAACGCGGTGCGGGCACAACTACATGTCATCGAGTTCTCGGGAACCAATCGATAAGGTCTGTTGTTTGATTGAATTTAAATAAATAAACTTGTACTGTTGCTTTGTGTTCGTCCTGGGTATATTGTTGACATTGTTCTATATATTTCTACTACCTTATTGTGTACTATGTAAACGTGATTTTCTCATAATGAGAGAAGCATTATAATACGTCAGTTTATTTCGACAATCAGTTTGGCGTGTTTCACATAATTTTTAGGGTTTTTCATTTTTTCTATTGTTAACTAGTGATTGAACTGATATATTATATACGCATTACCGTGTGTGTAAAATGCGGTAGTGCGGTGCGTCAATTTAAAGTGGATGCTGTTACGTAGTCAAGGTCAATAGTTCTCAAAAAAAAATGCAATAGAAGTGAATATATTTAGTAAGTAACCTGTTCCGCTTAGCTATTTTTAAATAGCTTTAAAAAAGCCCTGAAAGAAATCGACACGTGTTTCACCTCTCAACGAGGCATCCTCAGGATGACGATTGACTTGTCGCGAACTTAAACACGTCGTATTGCCACACCAAGTACTGAGCGCGTGTCTGCGCTCAAGTCTTAATATATCCACTTCTACTGCATTTTATAATGGATTTCCACAAGGTCGCACCTGAATCAATTAACTATCAATAGTTCTCCAAAAAGTCAACAACTCTCATACCAACATATTGTATGTACAAATTATACAATAGATTATACCTAAACACACAGAGATAACTTTACAATACATGAACTGAAACTAGTCGAAAATCAATTCAAATGTTGCCCTTATATATAATGCCTAAAACCAATTCGTAGTACCTATTCCAGACTATTGTCCCAAGTCTATCCCAATATGTTGAAGCCTTATTAAACTTTATATCAGGGATTAACTTTGGCCATTATCCCCCAGATAATTTTAAGGGACTGTGAACCTTTATAATCAAATTAACTTTATTGGACGGTAGCTCGCGTTAAATAAAAGTGGATTACTAATTAATTGTCGTATAATAGATATTAATCGTGTGAGACAGTTTTCGAGGAATAAAAATGAAGGTAATTTTCTTTGTGGAGCTGTTTGCGTTACCTTTGTTTGAACATTAAATTGAGAATGTCACGACTTAGGTATTTTTCATTTCATTTTTAATTTCCTACCTAGCTGCCATTACGATAAAGAAAGAAACACAGAACAGGTATATATTGGGACTCACCCAGGAAGATCACAAACTAAACTAAACGCAATTATGCCCTATCCCTTCAGATTTACTAACTACCTGATTATGTTTACACATCGTGTGGTGGGACCCTGGTGATCTGCTATACAGGTCTTCTTAGTGCAGACACCAGTCTCTCACAAACTATTGTTGTCAAGTTATAAGATGCCATTGTTTGTGAAGAGAATTATAAATTATTAAAAAAAAAAAAAAACAATCATAGCAACAAAAAAAAAAAGCACCAAGTCCTGTACGAGGCCAAAAGGATTCTATCTCAGCATGATGCTGCGACATTTAACAATAAATGTCGCAACGCTGCGCTCGCGCTGGTATTCTATAAGACAATTATAGTGAGATAATTAAAGCTATTCATTTTGTACCTAACTGAAGGAATCATTTGTGATATTGTCAACTCGGTAAAAGTTGAAACTCACCAAATAAAGTTTTCAAAACTAACGAGTTCCATAGAACGTTACCACCTACATTTTGCCAGTTATGTCAAAGTTCTATGTAATAGGGGGCGAGCCTTTTGCCGTCAATCGGACAGAAATCCAGACTCCGGGCTGCTACTGAGAAAACTAAACTGTGTAATCATTGCATGTGTCCTGATATGGCATAAAATCATGTCATGTTTTTCCACGGAAAGTGGACCCTCGCAACATAACGAAACAGTGACATAAAGGTATAGCTGTAGTATATTTAAAAGAAAAATAAACGTTTATCCGTCCTCCAATTGGCAGTGTAAGGAAAGTCACCCTGTTTAACCTTTGTCACGGCAGCGGCAGCGTGACATTTCGACACAAAAGATACCGATACATTACCTAAACGATTACCGGGGACTTGTTTCTAGGATCGATTCTACTGTTGTCAGGGTAGCCATTTTGTTAAAATAAATTATTACTAAGCATAAAGCTAAATTCCCATTATCGTTTTTATAACTTACTATGTTGAAGATTAAAGCTATTTATTGTGTTTAGCCATGAAACTGAAAACAAAAAGTCTCGACTTACATTATTTTATATTTATTTATTACTTACTTTACCATTACAGTCTCCCAATTTGGTAGGGTTTACAAATTAAAAACATAACGCGTATAACGAACCACGTATATTAATTACCTCCTCCTCGCGAACTCGCTCAGTGAACATGAGAAAAGATCGATTCACGCCAGAGGGACATTCTCCAACAGTTTAGTTCGACCGAGCGGCACCGCGAACAAGTTGGGCCGTCGTTGGCGCTGCACATACCCATCTGGTACACAAACACAAGCCTATTTCTAAATTATTCTGTAAACTATTGCAGGTTCGACGTATTGTCCCTATCATACTTTTACAACAAACTACGGAAATAAAATATTTTTTCGGCGGTAGTTTTTTGTTTTTAAACTGGCAACACGTAACTGGCGCGGCCTGTTATGACATCGACTTGGCAGCACCACTATGTAATGTGTGGCATGAATTCAATGTGCTATGTCGTTAGTATTACAGAGGCGTGTATGGGCAAGAAGTTTATGTTGGTTTGGTAAGATTAAACTGCAGTCAACAGACCAAACATCGGTGATCACTGGCTGTTCCTAACGAAACAAAATGCCCACATTTAAAACCCAAACACTTGTGATCAGCAGTGTCCGGATAGTAACAAGCATTATCCACCATATAAATAAGAAATTGGAATACAGTTAAAAAGAAAAATTATCTGCCAGATGTATAGATTAACCGTGTATCTGGTGATGGTGTTGCTACAAGCTTTAAGTAGACCTGTAGGCTCTTAAATGACAGGTATTGGTGGTAGGTACTTAGGTGTCCGGCTGTCGTCGAGAGAATGCGTTCTTGACATCTGTCAGTTTCACACTAACGAATATGTTTTGCGAATTTGATCCCTATTACTATTAGAAATTGTCCAACTGACAGGTTTCAGGAACGCATTCTCTTGAAGGCTGGACTGTAGCTGGCCTGCGGATACGCCCCAATTTTCTTTCTCATATAAACGTATTTCACATGTGTATTTGCCAACAAACTTCATCATAACCACAAATAAACAAAATTCCGATACGCAAAACAACATCTTAAGGAATCCTTATTCTATTTGGCTTGAAATCGAAAGCGCAGGCGTAACCCGGACGCGAATCGAGATTATCCATTTCCTTTCGATAAGTGAGAAGTTTTCCTCTACAAGATTAAATATTGCAGCCCCTTTGGTACCCTGTGGCGTGAGTAATGTAGTGTCAGAATCTAGACGTGTATGGAAAAAGCCAAGAAAACTTACCCGTATCCGTTTTTAAGTAGAACTGAGAGAAACCAATTTGTAATGTAAGTTCTGATTTATGGATAGTACGGTTTGTTTGTTTAAATTGTGTTAGACTTGTTGGAAGATAGGTTTTTTGTTTTATTTGTTAGCTGTGTAGTCTTGGGTTTTATTTGGTGTTGGTAAATAATACTATAATAAGTAGTGTATACAGGGATAGTCGTCGGTTGGTACCTCAACACTTAAAAATGTCTAAGGGGCCTCTGCGAGTTGGCTTCGGCCCCTCGCATGCCTTCCAAAGGACCGGGATCCATGGCCCCGAGATTTATTAATATATAAAAAATAAATAATAATAAAGCTTTTATTCGCTGACCAAATACAGCACAGTTTTAACATATATAAATGTAATTTTATATGTATTTTAATAAAGAAAAAAATAACTTATTTTAATTAGGTAAATAAATACACATTTTTTAGCAACCAGTTGGTTGGTCTGGTTATCCTTCAACTTAGTCTATAACTATCTCTGTCACGAGCTAATCTTCTCCATCCTTTTGGTAAGTCATCTTTCCACCTGATGCCGGGGGGACTGAAGGAACACGGGCGGGTTTTAGTCAGTAAGAGTCTGACACGCCCACCCAGAGCGGGAGAAGTTATTTGACAATTTGCCACCCCAAAAAAAAAGTCATCTTCCCATCTCTTGATTTGACGTCCATTTTGTATTTTTCAATTCGTAATAGTAAGTGGTTGCATTTTATCGATTTCAAATTTTTGTTTTATTAGAATAAATTTTTCTTATTCCTGAACACTCTTTAACTATTATTTTTTGAGAGCTTAAAAATCAGTGTACCTAAGAAAATATTTTAAATTTCTACAACTACCTACAAATTCCAAAATAAAAATTTCTTTTAACTGCATATCCATGAAGGTTCCATTCAATATATCTAACGCCCCTCGCAGATCAATTTTCACGGTGGAGTTGCGACTCCACAATGATCTCGCTCCATTACTCTCTCCAATGTGTCGACATCCTGCCGATTTGTACCACAATATTCAATTATTTTTACATTTCGATTCGATTCGGTTAGCATTCTAAGTTTTGGTAGACCGAGCAGAATATTGCATTATATGTAGATACGAAGAAGAATAAAGTCAATATAAAATCTCAATGAAATAAATGTAGAATATAATGCACAGTATGTTTTTCTTATTCCCTTACATTCTCTACCCTCTCTATAAAATATACCTACTGTTTACTGTTCGACCCAATTAAGTTTGCCGTCATTGACCAATATGGGAACAACACAAACACTAGACCACAACACATTTATAAACAAGAAAACATCTTGTAATCCGCCCACAGAGCGTAACAAAATTCATAAGACATAAGGAATGGTGCCATTTGTTACCAAAATGCCAGAGGCCGATATATGGCACAGCCGTAGACGATATTATGGATGCTTGGCTGGCAGCACGAGGTTTGCCTGGCAACGTGCCACGTGGCTGTAACACCATACTCGGGGCTATAAACCGCTCGCAAGTTTGGATTAAGAAAGATTAATTGTAGCATGTGAGGAATTTTACTTTAGCAGATTCGGGTTACGATTTCTAGAATAGTGTTTGTTGTGAATACCGAGTTCAGAAGCGAAAACGGTTATAAAGCAGAGGGTACCTAATAGTAATAATATTTAAATTTATCGAACTGTAAAAAATATTGACCCGTTTTTAAACATGTGGAACAGTAGTTCGTCAAATAAAACAAATGACATGTTCGAAATACGCAATTCAACCAAAAACGAATTCAAGCCCCGTTTGAATATCGAATAATGTTTAAAACATGATACTTTTCACAAAGCACAACGCAAGACTGGCACAAAATAAATAAAAAGATAAATAAATGCCGTTCGTACTCTGCCATTGGATTCCACGTAAGTTGGGTATACGGGTATACGGCCTGCTTTAATTCAAATACTTGGCCTAGTCCAAATAGTTTTACAGGCAAATCTTTATTGCACCCGCTTAATTTCGCGCAACTATGCCGGACGGCGCTAAATGAATTTATTATGCTGCACTCTGTAAACGATGCTAGATTTTTGGTGCCTTTCGTTTCGCGTCAGAGTTCAAAGGGAATATTCTGGGAACATCTCTGTTTATTATTGAATTACGCCTTGAAGTTCTGTTGTTATCTCTGTGAAGTTTGAATGTACTTGTTGGTATTGGATGTAGATTGTTGTTCGTGTTGTTTTCCTTTTTGAGTTAATTCGAATTTTGAATGCCAGCAGGCTGCTTTGAGTGTTTTCTTAATTTGAATGTTTTGGTAATGTTTAATCAGTTCTGGGCCCTGTTTAATAAATATTACAATCCTACAATTTTGTAAAAATATTTGTTAAGTTTTGCTACATGCTGTTTAATAAACCTTACAAATGTGTAAGAAAGTAACAAGTAAGTAATTTACAATTGTCACAATTGTAAATGGTGTTTAATAATCATTTACATAAGTACTCGACTGCCTCGTTGGTCTAGTGGTCGCAAGCGCTACTGCTAAGTATGAGGTCCTTTTTTTTTTTTTTTTTGGGTGGGAAATCATCAAATAACTTCTCCCGCTCTGGGCAGAGCGGGAGGGCGTGTCAGACTCTTACTGACTAAAACCCACCCGTGTTCCTTCGGTTGCCCTGTTGCCGGGGCCACGATCTCCCTTTCGGTTTTCTTCGCAACCCCGGCAGGCATCGGCCCTAGCGGACCCCGTCAATTCTGCTGACATCTCTTTGAGGCGCGCGTGGAACACAACGCGCCGTCGACCCGGGCCTGGTCCTTATCGGACGGTGAGCTACCCATTGCTCACAGTCCGGAAGCCCGCGCCTACGGTGGCCGGAAATCGGCTTGCGACTCCCGACGCCCTGGGCGTCTCCTCCTGCGGCGGTTAGGGGCGTGAGGGCGCGAAATTTGCCTCTCCCTCACGCGTTCCGCCAAGTATGAGGTCCTGGGTTCGATTCCCGGGTCGAGCAATATGTTATTGGGTTTTTCTATCTGTAATTTCTCAGCTCGGAGTCTGGATTTGTGCCCGGTTGATGGCAATAGGCTCGCCCCCTATTACATGGGACTTGAACATAACTGGCGAAATGTGGGTGTGCCTGCTACAGGGACACCTCTGCCCAACCTTTCGGGGAAACAAGGCGTGATGTTATGTTATGTTATGTTACATAAGTACTTACGTGGAAAATTCCTGTAGATTTCGATGATAATATTGTATTTACAAATATGTAAGTTTTTGGTGCAGAATCTTAATAAATTAGGGTAGATTCACTTAAACTTTTACAAGTAATTCTTACTTTTGAGTTTAAAATTTTAGTGTTTCATGGAGAAGGTCCTTTTTTATTGGTTTTATGCATCACTAAGTCATGGAGAATAACAACAAAATTACGATTCTGTTAAATATTCGACGGCAGTCTTGCTTACACGAAATTTTTCGTTAAACGTAAAATCTGTCACATTAAAAGTAAAATGTATCATTTTACGAAAAACTTGCCGTTGCCGTTCAATGTCATATCCATCATCCCTAACATCACTTTTTTCACTACTCGTTGTTAGAACCAATTTTTTGCAACAATATTTTAATTTCTTTAGTTGAGGCACAAAATTGTAAACTTTTAACACACCTTGAGACCACCTGTCAGAATTATATTACAATTTACAAAATATGTAAACTTGTAATTACTATTATATGTTCAATAAAGTAGTTTTCCCTACAAATATGTAAACTGACACTTGTAAAGTGAAAATGTTTATTAAACAGAGTTACGTACAATTTTAGCTACAATTTTACAATTTTGTAAATTTTCCACATAACAAATTTGTAACTTGTAATGGTATCTGGAGAATGTTTTAGAGAAGTCCAATTTTAAAAGATAAAAAGTACAGAACATTTAATTTTATCTCCATTTTCCTGTAACGATATATCATTATTTGTGCCTAATATTACATTATTAGACGCAAATAACCAAAAGTAAGCTATAATCAATCAAATGTAGATTACCATTATTATTTACCTTTGATTGATTCCTAGATTCAATATAACATGTAAACCTCGCTTCGTGTATAATTGCAGGATATAAATAGTACCTAAATTATACGCGATAATTACACCTTAGTACTTATTAATACGATTAGTTGTTTATTATTATAGTTATTAATACGCTTATATAATACGATTAATACGATATGGCAAAGCCGAGTAGTGTCATGTTATTTATAGTTTAACTAAATTAACCTCGTTCTTTACTATAAATAATGTATGTCTATCAAGTGTCAGGTGAATTAAATGGTTTATTCGAGCTGTCTTACATGTTTTGTGGTTGATAAACCAGCTGCTGACCGTAAGATTCTCAGTTTGATTAACAGACGAAATGTTTTTGGTTATTTTGTAAAAAAAATCTTTTTCAATTCCATCCCTGTTTTTGTTTTGCATTTTTAGGGTTCCGTACCGCAAAAGGAAAAAAGGAACCCTTATAAGATCACTCTCTTGTCCCTCTGTCCGTGTGTCACCACGGATTTGCTCAGGAACGGGTGGACCTAGCAAATTGAAATTTATACCAGATACTGTGGTCTGTAGTCCCTATAAGGTGTATAAAAATCAAGGTCCTGAGTCAACACGATAAAAAGATATGGGCAAATTTAGATTTTCGCGAAAAGACCTTGCTTTTAACCAAAATTGACAATTCTAGGTCAACCGGAAGTACCCTATAGGTTTTGGGTCAAAAACCTATAATTATGATAGTTCCCGGTGACCTAGAATCACGAAATTTGGCAAAAAGCAAGGTTAGACCTTACTTTTGCCAAATTTCGTGATTCTAGGAATCAGCACAAATAAAGGAAAAAATCCGAAAAATAAAAAACGTTGAAAATTAAGGTAAATAATGGTACTTACAAGTTTTCGCGAAAATCTAAATTTGCCTATATCTTTTTGCCAATAAAAATGATACCAATTTTATTATGGCGGTATAATGGGTAGCTACGGAACCTTCGGTGCGTGAGTTTGACTCGTTCTTGACCAGTTTTTTACTTTGAAGTAGACATCTATTTTAGGTAACACCTAATTCGAAACGCTAAATGTTTTTGATCAAAACGTGAGTATTGTCTCACTAGAGTCTTCTTCCTAAACTACAAGCAGAACCGGATTAGAAAATGTCCACCAATATTTTGATACTTGCCCAAACATTGACCAACAAGCTACACTCCGTGTTAACGCTCAAATATGCTTTACTATTTGAACCCGATCATGCATATTGTGTCATAGTGCCAACATATTCTAAGACAAACATACCAAGTGCATTTGCCACATCGAATATAGAACTGTGGCGTTCGATATTGTATAACGTCGTCACCGTCTCGAGGTATGAAATATTCACACTGCCATACATATGTTGCTGCCTTAGTACCTATCAATATCGAGGTGGTTTATGTACCTACATGTTGCGGCATTTTGCTCAGAAATCCAATCCAAAACGTCTTGTCATTCAATATTCGGAGCTCGATTTCATCTACAAAATATTTTTACGTATCGTTTGGCATCGTTAACAACTATTTGTATGTGCACACTGACAAAGCACATATATTTCTAACAGCATTTGTTTTCGACTAACGCTCGATTCGCTCACAAAGCGAATCAATCCAAAACTGAAACGCGTTACGCACGCATGACTACCGCCATAGTGCTCGATTTTGACGTATACCGAGCTGTCCTAAGACTTAACACGTCTGGCAGAGCGCAGATACTGACTAGTCATTGCGCCGAGTGGACGTGTCGAACTATCGACATCCATTCAATAAAGTCGGGCACAATGCACTGGGTTTATCCAATACAGATAAGCTTGAATGAGATTGCATGGGTGTAATCTTGTATGGACTAGAAACATCTTGGTTTGAAATTCTGAATGGATTTCATGCGAGTTTGTTTGTACTGGTTGTCTAAGCCGCTATTTGTTTTTATGTTTGAAGTGGGGCAGGAGACATTAGCATAGCTGATAGGAATATAAGGTGTGTTTTGTTTTTAACCTATTTTGTAACTACGTGGGTACTTTTTGAATTAGATTTTAGAATATTGCATTTGCAACAAGAATTTCGATTCTGTTTTGTGAAAATCCACGGTTTTCTGAAATTCTTTTCATTTGCCTTTGTTTGAGGTGATTCACTATCCATTTTATCGCTAGCTTTGTGTGGCCGTAAAGGTTGCATAAAAATTAAGAAAATTCTTTACGTACAACATAGGACAGAAACAAACATCACAATATTAACAGGATTAATTAAGGACTTCTAGCTAATATAAAAATATTTGTCCTCCTATTTCCTTTGTAGAAGTTTAATCAAATCTAGTGTTGTGTGGAAACGTAAATGTATTACAGTAATTACTTGTGTGCCAGTGGTTGGCAAGCTGGCGTGGCCAGATGCCAGTAACTGCCTTCCTAACAGCTTATCTTAGCTCTGTTACTTTATGTAGGCCTTGCTTTGCGCTAGCTTGGTTTATTTTTATGTCCGTCGTTTGGACAAGCTGTGTAGTGCCTAAATACTGTCTAGTGTTATCAAGAACGATTATGGTGGATGGTTTTAGTTGTGGAATAGTACTCTGTGTGTTGTGTATTACATACATACATAAACTCACCCCTTCTTCCGATGGGACAGGCAGAAACTACAGAATGCGATTTGCTACTTTTCATACATACTTCTTTGTTCCTTTTGTGGAGTAGTGGATGAATAGTTAAATGTTAGGCAACATTAATTTACATTGTTGAGTTCTGATTTAGGTACACAGATCAAATTTAAAATGGAGATTGGCAACATTTTTTAATTTTCTTACTATTCTCCTTTTCACGAAACTTCAATAGGTTACAACATACGAGGGGCGATCCAAAAGTAATGATAATCAATATGAAACACGGTGATTAAAGTTAAAAAAGTAATTTATTTCTCTACATAGTCTCCTAACAAGTGAATACATTTCGTCCATCTTCTTTCTAAACCCATAATTCCCTTAGAATAAAAATCTTTATCTTGACCCTCTAAAAATCCCTCGACAGCGGCCATCACTTCGTCGTCGTCTTCAAATTTCTTGCCTCGGAGGTGTTCCTTGAGCCGAGGAAAAAGATAGAAGTCACTGGGAGCTAGATCTGGCGAATAGGGCGAGTGTTCGAGCAATTCAAACCCCGATTCTTCAATGGCAGCCATCGCAACAGCGGCTTTGTGTGCTGGTGCGTTGTCCTGGTGAAACAGCACTCCAGCTCGCAATTTGCCGCGTCTTTTTTCCTTGATGGCCTCCCGCAATCTTCGTATTTGGTCTGCGTAGTAAGAGCCCGTAATAGTGGCTCCCTTTTTTAAATATTTCACCATAATTACTCCTTCAGCATCCCAAAAAACGGACGCCATAACTTTTCCCGCCGACGCTGACACTTTGAACTTCTTCGGCGTCGGTGAAGAGGCTCGCTTCCAGGTCATCGATTCTTGTTTGGTTTCAGGATCGAAATGATGTACCCAGGTCTCATCCATGGTCACCAAACGTGACAAAAAAAATCCTGATCTGCTTGGAACTTTTTGAGATTCACTCTAGAAATGTCGACTCGTTTTTTCTTTTGCTCGTCAGTTAACATTCTCGGCACCCACCGCGCAGAGTCCTTTTTCATATGCAATTCCTTATTGAGGATTCTTTGGACACTGCCATATGAGATCCCTGTGACCTCAACTATATGCCTGATGGTCACTCTTCGATCTGCCAACATGACTTCCTCGACTTTTTTCACGTTTTCTTCAGTGAGGGACGTGGTTGGGCGTCCTTCGCGATGTTCATCTTTCGTGGATGTTCTGCCCAGCTTAAACTCCTTGGCCCAGCGTGCAACTGTGGAATATGGAGGAGCAGAGTCCCCCAGTGTTTCCACCAAGTCGGCTGTATGTCTTTGGTAGATTTTTTTTTCAAACAGAGGTACTTGATGACAGCTCTAATTTCATTTTTCTCCATTTTGATGTTACCCCTGCGACGGTCCGTATTAAAATGAATGTACCTCCCGGAAATCGTGGCCAATTAATATGATTTTTTTATACTAACCTACTGGGTAAATAAGTAATCCAAAAAATATTTTTTATTATTTTTATGTGCACTGGAAGTAACCGATTATCATTATTTCTGGATCGCCCCTCGTACAACGATAACATATTACGTAATTGCATGGATAGATTTTTTTAATTTGTAAATCTAATATACAATATACCATTTATTTGTATATATTTGTATAGTTAGTTAGTGAGTCTTAAAATATTTACTATAGCAACAAACTTCTTATACAAAACCAAACAAAAACCCAACAAAAAAGTAAAGGAAAGCTACTCTATATAGTGAGACGAGTCTTAGCGAAACTTCAAGGTTCTGCTAAATTATTCACATACAAGTAGGTGTAGCAAAAACGGAGACAAAGTGAGTCTCCGGGCGTTCATTACGAGCTCTGCTACTGACACGCCCTCTATGTGAGGACTGAGGAGTTTGTCTGAATTTCGACTAGTAGATTTAGAGGAGTGTGGATTAATGAAATATTTATTTAATTATTAAAACTTTATGTACCAGTAAAAAAATTACCATACAAAATCGGACTTAATGCCTAAGGCATTCCTACCAGTTTACCTTAGGGAGATGTTATGAATAGCATTATTTTTCAGGTCCGTTTTGTTATTGTGTGGTTGTTTTTGTTAGTAATCTTTTTTATAGATATGGGTTTACAAAAGTAGGTCATAAAGGTACAGCTGTTGAGGTCAGATTTTCGGAAGTAGGTGAATTGAAATTTAGAGGTATTACGAACATAAATATCGGACCGTGAAATATCAGCTAGTTTTAGCTTGAGATTATTTTGTGGAAACGAATTATTTATATTAATATCATCATCTGCCTAGCTTTTTCCCACTATGTTGGGGTCGGCTTTCAGTCTAACTGGATGCAGCAGAATACCAGTATTTTACATGGAGCGACTGCCTATCTGACCTCCACAACCCAGTTACTGGGTAATAGGATAACCCTTGGTTTTCGGTGTTTGGGTTAGAGTTGTTATTTATATTTACTTATATTATATCTTTTCATAATTGCACATTTTTCTATGTTAATTTTAAATAATGGGACACTAGTCTTAGAAAGTGTTGGTAATAACCCTGTCATTTGGAAGTAAACTTGAAAAATATGGTAATGAATACCTATTCGGTTGCCAAGCCTGGTGTCGTTGGTTGCAGTAATCTTGGGGGAGAACCAATACACGTCATTTACAGGTTGGTAGGGTAATAGTACAATTCAGTCTTACCAAGGGGTATGTATTACCCAGTAATTGGGTTGTAGAGGTCAGATAGGCAGTCTTTTATCAACTCCTTCTGGTAAGACTGGAAGCCGAACCCAACATAGTTGGGAAAAGGCTAGACAGATGATTAGTGTAAAAGTATAATTACATTTTGAAAACCTTTTAAAAATTTGTATTTTTTCAATGTTATTTTTGTTTTTTAATGCAATTTAAAAGGAATGTTCATAATTATTTGCATAATTTTAAATTAGCCATTTAAAATTAATTCGAAATTAAGTATAAATATTGAACGGAAATATTTCGTATGAAATACGGAAAAAGTGGTCTGCATTTCGCCGGAAATGTGGGACTTAGTGTGGAGTGTCAGCAAAAGCAATCCAGTAGAGTACCGACTTGCAGTACCTACTTACCTTGTGAACTCCTTATTTTTGCTTTCACAAAAACAAGCAGTTTTGGTGAAGTGTATAATAGGTTCAGAATATAGCTGGGTATATATAGGTACAGTAGATACGTAAAGAAAAGTGGAAATTGTGACAAATTTTGGACTTAGAACTATCAAACATCTACTACCTACCTTCAAAAAAATATTAGGAATGAATGTCATAACTAAAGTATATTAAAATTAATTTATTTCTTATCGTCAAAAACCAACGTTTATTTCTTGGAATATCTCCATTTTCGATCCAGTTAACATTTACTTCTGATATCCCCTAATCCCGGATTCCTCGTCTTTTGCACCCTAAAGATCCGGCCGGTTGTTATCTCAAAATCTTTTGTTCTTGTCACGGACACCCGCATACATATTCCGAGTCCCCGCCGTCGCCTATTTCCATATCCCTCAAATATATCATTGCGTTGGGAATATTTTATACTGCCGGTATCTAACCGGCGTTTTGTGGTAATGTCTTCGTTTGATGTATAGCAGTCAGGAACAGTCGTGGTCTAAATATCTTGCCATTATGTATATTGTGGCCACATTAAGATGTAACGTCGGAGAAGGGAGCCTCTTAGCGTTTTTTCCCTGCGTAATCACGACCCAGATTGCTCTGTCACAAAACATAATGCCGCATTGGGCAGGAAATTCGTTAAAATTATAGACGAACATTTGTTTCTCCAGTCGAAATATTGAATATGGGCCCGACTTCCTTTTACTAAAAGTCCGATGGAATTACTGGGCAAATGGCGCCTCGTTTGTGCTTAATTCGTACATTTGTTTGTGCAATCTTTATTCGACGAGATACGAGGGCAAAAAATAATTGAAACAACCATTTTTCTCGGCACGGGAAATTAGCGCCGAGATTGTTCTTTGTTGAATTTAATTGGATCAGATTATAGACAATGAGTGACGTTTTTGCGTGCCACGTATGTACATAATAACCGGATGATGGGGGAAAAGTGAAATATAAAAGCGAATAAGTAGGGGAACGAAGTGTAAAGAATTTTGTATGAATTACAAATGAATTTTCCGGAGTCGTTCAAAAACTCGCACAGTGAAATCTCCTTCCGCGGCTACTTCGTTAAATAATGTAAGGAACTGTGGAGGTGCGCGAATTGCGGGAACCGACTCGAACAAAACGCGCTGGAGCCGCTTGAATTTGCAATTTCAAGGCGTTTCGTTCTCTCACAATTTGCTTATACCGAGCCCCGCGTTGGGCGCCATTCCATGTAATTCGGTCCGCAGCCGCACTAAAGTTAAGTAATCGCACACCGTCGCGCGCGCTTCCAGGACCTCCTTATTTTTTTGGCATCGTTTCAAATTAAAAGCGATAAGAGTGAGCCTGCTACTGTTACAGACCCCCACTGGCACGTCGAAACAAAGCCATCTACTTACAGCATACACAATTTATCACCCTTTGTTGGAAGAGCGTCAGAACTGTCGGCTGTAACTATACAATGAAATTAACAACTAATGACGTTTGCCGCTTTCCCTCTCTTTATACCGTTCCAATATAATTTCGGTTCACTTCACAAGCGAATTTGAACTCATCCGCGCATAATGCGACAAGGGAGTTGAAACTAAATTAATATACAAAATTTTATGAGCAATACGAACTAAACCCAGATCCTCGATGGAGGTTGAGCTCGCCTTTCATTTTCTCTTCAATAATGAACAAGTGCTGACCCCCGCAAGCTGCGCGAAATTTAATTTTAATACGGGACTGGCCACTATCTCGGCGACGTCGGTTAACAAAACATGCCTGGCTCGCGTAGATTAGAACTCGCTTACTACATGTTTGTTCACGGCTAATGTTTTTGACGCTATTATACCTAAGTAGGACACATTAATCTTAATTGTATACGTTACTAACTTCAAATTCTCAAATAAAGGGCGCTTGGATGGCGAGCCATTACTAACGAAATTATAATGGAACATCCAACATTCTTCGGCGTGTACAATTGGGGCAAAATTCGCTGCAATTTCATGAATTGTCGTCGGCAGTTATTATTCGGCGTGTAAGCGGGAATTTGTCTCTTCAGGACATAGTTGGTTTTGTCCTGGAGTTCCCCGTAAATTCGCATGGTTCGCTGGTTCCTTTGAAAAGTCGCGGTTGGTTTTACGCTTTTGGCGGTATTGTTCGTGGCGTTTTGACTTTGAATTTTAACCATCCTTGTTCAGAAATTGCGGCGAGACGAATAATGTTTTGCTGTGCAGTTTGCGCTTGAGTAGTAATTGTGCATTTTGGTTGGAGTTAGTTTCGATTTGCTTGTGATCTCATCTGTCTTAACCAGATCTTGGATCAAAGAGGGTAACTTAAGTTTTTGTTCTCATATTATTAAGTTGTGATGATAATTTACTCTTTGAGCAACAGCACGTTTAATTCAAATATTCGTAACTTATTTTTAAGTTGTCTTTTCATAATAAAATGTCTGCATAAAACCAAGTGCACATAAAAAAGATTCGAGGAATCCGTCCCACTTTTTGCCGTGAGCAGATCTTGAGTGGAAATAACTGTGTACAGATGCATTCGACGTGCTTAGTCTTTTAAATCCTTTCAAGATCTCTTCCCCATTGCTCGCACAGAACACTGGAATGCAGGGCAAACCATTTTGAAACCAAAATATGAGAAGAATTTTCTGTATATGGTGGATTGGGTAATATTGACTTTTACGTTAAAAATATTTAGTTTGAAACTGGAATTCGAAACTATTAACATTTATTTTAGATTGACTGTATATTTGTTTTGGTATTTTATCCACATTGATATCGTTTTACGAAATTCTAATTCGTTCTACTTCATTAAAATTTTATTTTCAGTCTTCTTTGATTTTAGATTAGATTTCTCGAAACACAATTAATATTTCAAACTATAATAACCCTGCCAACTTTCTTGCACAAATACTGACAGACACAGTAGGTACCTCACTTCATCTCACTCCTTTCTACACATAAGCAGGCGTAAAGATGTGAAAAAGAAAGAGACAAAAACAAAATGTATCAGCTGTTTATGTTATAAAACTCTCTAACTAAAGGAATCGGGTTACATTGCTCGCAGACGTCGAGTTAACGACCTCAGAATGATATTAAACTTGACAATTTATTTCTATAGGTGTCAAGTACTCGCAACATCATATTGGTGCTTTAGAAAGCCTGTGCTCAACTTGAGTTCGTGTTATTACTGGAATATAATCCTTTCTAACACCTTTCACGTTAACATTTGTGTGCTTTTCTTAACCGACTTCCAAAAAAACACTACCTAGTGAAAAATAACTTTAATTTCGGAAGTCAGCGTCTTTGGTTTTGAATTTTCGATTTTTGCCACCGACTTCCGAAATTAAAGTAATTTTTCACTTCGTAGTGTTTTTTTTGGACTTTTTAGTTTTGGTACCTACCCCACACAAATTCGAACACAGACCTGCTATTTAAATAACAGTGCTGGGAACTTATTATAACATCATCTACATAGTGGGAAAAATTGGTTAAAAAAACATGCCTCCTGGTTATACAGCATGGTTTTTATGGTACGGTAAGCCGCACGTCAGTGGTAACATAACCTTTATAAGCTGGCCTCTTATTCTATTGAAATTCGTACTTCCTAGGCCAGCTCAAGGTCAAAGTGTTACCACTAATGTTCGGCATACTATAATTCTAGAACTTACTCATTCAATTCACACGATCAATTTCTTTGTCAAACAAAGGAATTGATCGTGTTCAATGATATGGGAGAAACTGGTCGCCCTGTGTATTCCATGATTTACCAAGTTTCTACTCAGGTGCAATCGGGGGCTTCATCGACTACTCTAATAAAGCTCTACTATATTTAATTTGTTTGATCTTTATACAGGGCCAAATAAAATTAGTTAGAGAAACTCCGCAGACGCAGGGTTTCGATATCTAAACATGATAACGCAAAAAATAAATGAATTCTACGAGTTTTTTTTGGAGTCATCAACCGCAAGTAGTGTAGTCAATTAAATTAATATCAAATAAAAATAAAAATAAATGTGTAAACTTCACACACGTGATGTTTTTTTTTATATCTAAAGACGATAAAACAAAAAAAAAGAAGATTTACTCAACTCATACTTCAAGTAACATTACTCGTTAACTCCAAAAATTTGTTTATCAAATCTTTTTTATTTTATCATGTTTAGATACCCATCACGTCTGCGGAGTTTTGCAATTTGACCCTGTAGTATCGGTAGATAGCAAAATTTCTTCGAAATTGTTATGTCATTCAAATACCAATCCATGCTCATCAAATTCTAAGTATTAGAAGGACTATCTTCATTTGACATTAACAAATCTGATTGTATTGTCTTTGTACTGAAGACTACTTTGTCGACTGGAACAAGTTGTACTTAATCAAAGAGTTGCTTCGGGAATTCAGTCTAGTCTTCTAGATAGTATAATTGCTTTGTCAGAGAATTCTATCTGCGTTTCCTATCAGTATTGGCCAGTTCTTTGTAAAGTTCATTAGTAAATCGAGGCCATTTTAATTGATTTGCTCCGCATTTGCCTAACAAGTTTCGCTCCATATGTTATGATATTCCCTGTTCGCCCCATATTTCATTATTCTTGGCCCCAAAAATCATTTGTTCATTTATTTATTATTTTAGTTCTGTTTCGCCCCATTTTTGTGTGAGTAATATTGATATGTGGTTTTGATATGTGTGTGTTTTATATATACCAGTAAATTGATATGTTAAATGGCTTGAATGTACTACCGCTATGAAAAGTGACATAAATCATAGGTGCAGGACATACGTGGACACAAGTGGCGAGGGGCACGGGTGGGTCGATGGTGTGGCGCGGGCATTGCGGCTCCTTCCTCTAAATAATCATAGTTCACATGTCGCGATGTATATGCCGCCACAAACCTTTATTCAGGTTTATTATAGATACCTAATTTCATTTAATAATTAATCGTCATGACAGTGTTTACCCTTTTTTTGTCATATCATCCTTCTCATAAATTACTACTAGATTATTGTCTGACTATCAATTAGACTATCGTCTTTACTGAAATAAATTTCTTAGTAGTGGATACGTTATACAACAGCATATGCATGTAATGTTTCCACTACTTGGACACAAGCGTCCTCTCTGTGAGAGGTAGTGGGCTATTATAATCCACCACGTTGGCCCACTGCAGGTTGGTGGATGTCACATGTCTTCCAGTTTTTGGTTCTAGGACATGCCGGTTTCCTCACGATGTTTTCCTTCACCGTTTTGAGATGATAGCTGAAACTTAAAATGCCACAAAGATTTAAAAAGACCACGTAAAATTCGATAATGGAATGACAATATATTTTTTTAATTCTGTGAAGTAAACGCGGGCAAAGGAAGCACATTTAAAATGCCACTTGAACTCAGAATTCCTGATTCTGCTTCGTTGACGCAATTAATTTTATATTAACGTCTAGCGACATCTCTTTAAAGGAAGTTAAAATTTTATGATTTTCAGTTTATAAATACGGAAGCATCTAAGGCCATTAATTATCTTTTGGTATTTAAACAATGAAGTTTTTTTATACAAGAAAGGTTACGTACCTTACTTTGTGCAGGTGAGAGTTCCAAAAGCGGTTATGTCGCGGACTGGTGAGCGAGAGGTCCTGAGTTCATTATCTGCCTGTTGCACTATTGACTTGAACCTCTACAAAAACATATAGGAAAGCAATATTTTAATTTGGCTGTAGGATCCAAAATGTACAATCAATGCCTAAAAAATCTTTTAGCAAAGTTGCAGTAGGCAATCAATTTTCAACTATAGAAAGTACCACCATAAAAGCTCATGGCCCAAAAAATCTCGTTACTCAAATTGTATGGCGCACTGAAATATTCCTCGAAATACCTGCCGGTTTGAGTACATAAAGTAAATGAAGTGTCCACAGTGGCTGTTTGAAGAGGCAGCCATAAAAAAGGTTTCAGACGAAAGCAAATAATGTCTCTGTAATTAATGAACAATGAAATTAACTTTTTTGGATCATTTCACATTTACTTTTTTGCCTTTTAATATTTCATGTAGCTTGGTTTATATTAAAATATTCTAACAAATATTTTTTTTAAACATGTCATTTTATTATTACACAAGTCTCCGGTAAACTATTTACATAGTAATAATACATAAGACCTATGTATGTATATGCTCGTACGAGGAGCTCGTGGTAAGTACTAACAGCTGCACGGGTCGATCCATCAGGTTAAGCTACGCTTGCCGGTGTTGGTCCGTAGATAGACCATTTCTAAATACCGAGACTCCTCCGTGCCTCGGAAAGCACGTTGAGCCGTTGGTCCCGGCTGTCATTCGTGGATCTTTCACAGTCGTTACGGGTCGTCAGCAGCCCAAAGTCTGAAAACCAATCTTACCAAAGGGTATCTCATTACCTAGTTACTGGATTGTGGAGGTCAGATAGGCAGTCGCTCCATGTAAAATACTGGTATTCAGCTGCATTCGGTTAGACTGGAAACCGACCCCAACATAGTTGGGAAAATATTGTTGGGCTAGGCAGATTGATTTGATGTATATTCTCGTAGGTAAAAGTCACTTCTAAAATATGCTTGCTTCAAATATACTTCGCCTGAGAAATTAATGTCAATTATTTAATAATTTTAAGACGCAAAAGAAATCTTCTTTGCAGCAACCTCTACACCAACCTCTATTATTCATGTGTGCAAAATTTCGTTCGGTCACTGCCCTTAAATAAATTAAACCTTTTAAGCCTATAAATATCAGCTTTTCATTACTTTTCATCTTTTCAGCGACCAATGTGACATTGGGCGGACTTTTGACTGCCAATGACATTGTCAGGTATTCAATTTGGTTTGCCCACAATCTGCTCGACCGATCTCTTATTTCCGCTGTATTATAATTCGATTACTGAAAAGGACGTGGGCATAATTTATGTACTTGTGAAATTATGTATTACTGAAATGTAGATCAACCTTTTCATGTGTATATAAATCATTTATATATAGGCCCGGGCAAAGCCGCTAGCTTATGCCGAAGAAAACGTTTAAGATTGCTTATATTCTGTTGTTTAAATGAAAAGGCCATTGTGTTACCTATTATTACGACTATAGGACTTGCCTTATTTCATTTCAGGCTGACTGGAAAATGAGATGGAAAAATTTGGGCCCAAATGTAATAAGTTGAGATATGATCTAAAAATTAGTCATATTTTTTATCTTTGAATATCAAAAATCAGCTCAATTCTCAGTCTGGAAGCGGAGAAATATGAAGATAGTTTTCTTGAGATTATCGATTAAAGTAATCGATTACACAACAACAAAAAGAAAAGGTAGCACTAGGTAATATAATTAACTCAAAGTAATTAAATGTACTATATATACTTTTATATAATATAGTGCATTTAATTTAAATAAAATATCATTAATTACTGAAAAACCAAAATAATGATTTTATCAATTTCATTTCGATTAAAATCACTCTTATATTTTTAATCTATGTCACTGGCAGTGCATGTTCTGCACTGGCATGAGCTGACTGACATTGACAATTTGACACTAGACATTAGTTCTGGGTCGTTTCGAATTTTTGACGGACGAAACCGTTTTCCCGACGACGAAAACGGTTGCAGAAAACGGTTAAAGGACGAAACTTATCCAACATACGTTTTCGTCGAGCGCAGTTTCTTACAACTGTCAAAGATTTGAAATATATGAAATAGTTTTTACGCAACACGAACGACAGCATTGACAACTAGTAATACATTATTGACTGTATTTATTTTCAAACCGTTCACTTTTTAAGAGTTAACTGTTTATTGGAAGGACAATTTTACGAGTGTGATAGATAGTTGAATCATTGTACCCGACTGTATTTTCTTAGATGTAAAATAAAAAATCGCACCAAGTGATTCGAAGACTGGTTTGTGCAATGAAGACTGTTTGAAGTTGACCCCAGAACGTAAAACGGTTTCATCATCACAAAACACAAAACGGTCTTTGCAAACGATTCGTTGTCGCAACGCCCACCCCTACTAGACAGCTGTCACTTGTTTCGTGCTTTCCGATGTGTTTTGAGTGCTTTCCCGATTGTTTTTCATTTTCAACGACCACTGCTTTGATTTTTTACGGATTCTGACCCTAGCTACCTTGTACGACTCTTGGTTTCACACTGGACACCGAAGATCGCTCACACGATTGACTTGGAATTGTTATTTTGGATTTTACCGCCGCTTTGTGGATTGGATATTGTTGAAACTATGGATTGCTGTGTGAATTGTGGGATAGTAACTAGTCACTACAATACACCGATGTTTGATTTAATCTATAAATTCACACCATTTTCATCTCGTTACATTCAGGCCCAAGAGTGTATATAATCGTTTCCGTCTCCTTTTGTGTCCAGAATCAAAGATCGGCATTTGTTTAGTACCTAGAGACTGGCTACACTAAAGGCTTGTGCAGACCAGCGCGATATCGCGGTCGCTACAATGGTCGCGCTGCCTGTAGCGCCCACGATTGCACGAGCCTTTAGTCTGTATAAGTAAAAAAACGGTGGAATTTGAAAATCTATACACGGCAACACCACCCTTTTTTTTGGGTGGGAAATTATCAAATAACTTCTCCCGCTCTGGCCTACGAAAAAAAATTTGATAGGTTGTTTGTCAATTGATTCAGGCGTGACCTTGCGGAAATCCATAATAAAATGATGATGTGCCACACCAAGCACCGAGTCTGCGCTCGGTGCTTGGTGTGGCAAGACGCCGTGTTCGAGTTCACGACAAGTTAATCGTCATCCTGAGGATGCCTCGTTGAGAGGTGAAACACGTGTCGATTACTTCCAGGGTCTTTTCAAGACTCTTTAGAAATAGCTAAGCGGAATGGTTACTAAATATATCAACATAATCATTTTAGGTTGTTTGTCTTTTTGTTTTTGATAGGTTATTTTCTATATATTCTGATTTATTCCTGGGAAAGAATAGTCACTTTAGCATGATGTAGTATGGATTTGATACAGTTTTGCTATCGTATGAAGGTAGAGCATAGGTACGATATAGTCTATTACACATAATCTATTATGCAAAAATCAAAAGGCAAAATATCAAAATCATTAGATCGACTGACAACCCTGAAACTGACATAACTGACTGATGTAAAAGTATACCATATGTAAAACTTTTTGGGGTTGTCCAATTATTCCATTGCTGACTTAGTGTGGCCAGACTCTACTTTGCAAAAGTAAACAAAGTAATTTTTTCAATAAAACCCGCACTTGGCCCGTGTCCCTCTCACAGAGAGGAGGCCTGTGACCCAGCAGTGGGAATTTTATAGGCTGACTAAGCTATGCTATGCCGACCGTGGCTTGTCTAGTAAATACATGTAACCTGGGACCTTTGACTATTACTAGAACCAACCAGTATGCGCCACGCGTAATTTTGACTAACAAAGTTGTCGGTTGCTAGGCATCAAACCGTACCTTGAATACTAATTTCAAGTGCTTGTAACTTGCCAACACAAGTACCTACACATCAAGTTCTACTTATGTGTGAACGGATGTCAACGAAAATGGAAGTAAAGAAAACAATAGAGCGTCGAAAACCGTTTGCTAGTTCCTTTCGTGTGTCTGTTTTCAAGTTACCGGTTATCTATTTAAGCAACATTCCAGTTACTTGGCCTTGAATTATACCCAAATACCTGGGACCAGAGCATGTAGCATGCAGTGCATGTCTTGAATTTTATAGACGTCGTTACCGAATTGTGTCATTATTATCATTCTATAGGATTGTTTCAAGTTTATACGTGAACCAAAAGTCATTTGTATCCCCTAAAAACACACTATAGTATTATTGTAAACTAGGCTGAGAGGTTTGCATTTTATCTCTTTCTTGTTAGTTTGTTACAGATAAGTTAGTGCCATGAAATAATTATTTATCTCTAGATAATACCAGACTTATTTTGATTATTGATAGATTTTCAAACGACCATGACACCGAAGACTTTTTATCAAAACTCACTCTCGGTAATGACTCACAGTCATTGTTGAAGAAATGCTTACATAAACCCGATTCAAGCGTCTATTAATGGGCTGTGGAAGTGTATGTAACTGGCAAGTGTAATTAATTACCATCGGCTCAGCAGATGGGTGTCACTTGCGAGACTTCTCGATTATAAACGGTTCGCTTCATTTTGTATGTACCTATATATCTATGTTATGTTTGTGTGTGTTGTGTTATAGCAATGTTTGATGAACTGTGAATGCCAAAGCCAGGGCGTTGTCGTGAAGTTAGGAGGTATTGAAGTATGGCTGGCTCTGTTTAGTAATATTTAAGTGAAGCTATTCCATTTCGAGCGAAATCTTAGCTTTTTGACTGTTTAATTTTCGGATTCTACTTTCTTAAGTAAGTTATCATATCTTCTAGGACATTGCTTTTTTAAAATGTGGAGATCTTGCGAGAAAAGACCGCGAATCATAGGTAGGTACACACAACCAAAGAAACTAACATTTGTTTTTTTTAAGACAACTAATCAAATGGATTTCGTAAAGGGGCCAGCAACATTGTATACAAAACCTATTTATACCTACAGGTTATTACCAGCATTCTTGGTGCATCTTATTGAAACAGCTTCAATCTGGCTTTACCTTTTAAGGCTTGAAAATGTATGTTAGTAAAAGTGGTTCTCCAGTCAGCATTCCAGACATCCGCATTGCAATGTTAATCTGTACATTTCACTTGTGACGGCTTTTAAGAAACTAAATTCTTGGAACTTATTCTGTACAAAAATCTAAAATTTTCTTCGGTAGAAGTTAAGTGGGCCATTTCCAAACCGTAAATGCTGATAATAGGCGAAATATTGCGTCAAAAGGATGTACAGTAGAGTAGCATTTTTGAGTCTGCTAAATAAAATAACAAGCTTCAAGCTTCCTCCTGCTAAACGTAGTAATTCGGAGAGTTAATTTTCTTCATTGATCATAAACAGGCTATACTAATAGATATGAAAAAGGAAAAAAAGCACGGGCTAAGTACGTGTCGGACCACGCTTAATGAAGGGTTCCGTAGTTGGGATAAATTTATCCAAAAGCAAACTGAACGTTGTAGTTGAAAAACTTGTTCTCTCATACATCGATATACGTCATGGTCAATCTCCAATAGCAAATATAAATTAGTAATCGCCAAATAATATTTTTTTAATGTGATAAAACAGAAACTGAAATTGACTTAGAATCTTTTTTTTTTTTTTGAGTTTCGTTGATCGTATTTGATATTACTTTTATCTTGATACCTCCACGCGTTTCTGAGAAAAAGGGGTCTTGACAGACTGACAGACAGACAGGCAGACGGACAACGAAGCGAATCTATAAGGTTAGCATTTTGTCATTTTGAGGAATCCTAAAAAAGGTTCATCATTTTCCCTGTGAGAACGATAAAGGTTACATAACGTGACTTGAAATAATTTTCGAGAGATATTTTGCGCCTGAATTGAGTTTTAATCTATTGGTTAAACCCAGATTTATACTAACCTCGGGAATTAAACTCCATTGAGCTGAAAACACGTGCAAAACATTAAAAAGGAATTAAAACATACTAATGAATTCCTAAACTCTATTCCGCAATTTGAGTCGAGTCCAATAATCATCAAAAGCGTTACCTTCACATATAGAAACTTCCTATTTTAATGATTTGCGTAACAGGACATTCGCTGGTCGGCTTACAAACAACACAAAGTAATCTCAGGCGCACCCTCCCATATATCACGACTTGTGACATTTCCAGCTAATAATTCAACTCAGACCATGTTAGCGAAATAGTGTAATTAGGGACAACCACTCAAAGTTAACCCCACACTATGTGAAATGTAAAGGAACTGAGAGATCAACTTAAAATGGCCACAACTCCATAATTGGTCAGATTACAATGATTTAAATGAAGTTTTGTTTCACACTTCCCTTTTGATTCCTCTAAAATTCTGTAACACATTGCTAAATGTTCCTGTTAATCTTTTTCCTTAAACCTTAAATTATGCTAACCGCGTTTCTCGTTCCTATTAAAATGTATATTTATGTAGGTACATTTTACTTGAAGCACTTAGGAAAACGTCTCTCTTGTGAACTCACCAAGGCGTGAGAGTGTGTAAACTGTACTTTTCAGCCCAAATTAAGCCTTGAAATGTACCTGCAAAGATAAATATGAAGGAAGTCGCTGATACGACGAATGGTTATGTATTTAAATGCTAACACTTCTTAATGTACCGCCAAGAGTATCAACATTTTCTTATGTCTTGTTAATATAGATATTTTTATCCTTATAAGTACACTTTATTGCTTACCGCTCTCTTATGCATCAGGTTTTAGATTAAGGTATGATTCCGAACCCCGCTGCACACAGGAGTGCTGCCGCAGGAGTTCTGCCGCGTCACTATTGGGCCCCGATACATTTTATATAGATTTATATGAGATTACATTCCACCTTGCCGCTACGTCAGACCAAGTCAATTGGCATAAAAACAGCAAGGCATCACGAACAGTAGGTGCTCGGCATCAGCGGCCAGTGGCAGCTGCAAGCAGCACTGCCGCGGCAGCACTGCTACGTGCAGCGGGTTTCGAATCATACCTTTACTTGCAAATATATCTAAAGTTAAGTTCTAGGAGGAATGCAAATTGGACTAAAATCGTCAACACTAACCCTGATACATAAAGTAACAAAATAACAAAAACAATTTTTACTGAACACAACCAAAAATTACTCCTACTTAAACTCACAATGCACCTTAAAAACGCACACAACAATAGCATTTTTAAACAATAAACAATGAAAACGAGGTTTTATTCCACCATAACAATAAAACGCACCTCGCTCCTTTACTTTTTTCTTTAAAAATTCAAGCCTTAATCTGTACTGCTTGGCCCCTTAGACTGAAAGGGTCGTAATAGTTGCATGCCTAATGAATCCTGAAGGCGAATTAGATTTAATTTTTGATTCTGTTTGTTTGGCGGTAATCGTGAAAAATTCATTTGTAACCGGGAGGTAGGTACGTATATTTAAGTTAGGTATAATGTGCTTCAAGTACTCTTGTATTAGAGAAAGCAATTTGTATATGAACTATGGTTTGTATGTGTTGACGAAATAGGCTGGTTGGGTTTGAATTTAACTTGATTTATATCTCTGAATATGTTTATTTATGGTCTAAGTTATATTCTTAATTCTAATGTGACCTTGGCCTGATAACGTAAGTGATCTGCAAATCTGTGTAATTAACTCATAAATTGGTTATAAATTAACCACGTTGCATAGAAAATTATATTGGAAAAACATATGAAATTTGACGGTCAGAAATACCTACCGTCTTATTTCCGAATTGACTGCCTCGTTGGTCCAGTGGTCGCAAACACTACTACTGAGCATGAGTTCCTGGGTTCGATTCCCAGGTCGGGCAAAGTGTTATTGGGTTTTTCTATCTGAAATTTCTCAGTAGCAGCTTGGAGTCTGGATTTGTGCCCGGTTGATGACAATAGGCTCGCCCCTATTACATGGGACTGAAACATAACTGGCGAAATGTGGGTGTACTATCGGTACACCCCTGCCCAAGCCCTCGGAGAAACAAAGCGTGATGTTACGATATTTCCCAATTTACTTCTTTGGAAATGGCATAACCTTATAAAAAAAAGATCCATTAAAAATCGATTCAGTAGTTTAGGCGCTGCGGTGGAACACGAAATACAAACATACAAACATAGACTGCTCAAATCATAACCCTTTCTTTTTGCTTTTCCGTAGTCGGGTAACAGAAGTAGGTAGCAAGGCAGACTGAATGTAAATAACTGTAATCGCATGATTCACTGAAATCGTATATGAAAAAAAACACACTTTAAAAAATAAGTATTCAAAGATGTTATTAAGTATTCCGCTTAATGAAACTGTTTACTTATGTATTCTGTTAGCTACATCGCTTTGATCAAGTATTAAAACTCAGGCTTTTATTAATCGCCTTATAGCCGCTTAGTGCAGTGCACACGGAAACCGCGACTATTCTTAGAATCAAGCAAGTAGAGCTTTTTTTCTACATTTTTATTTTTTTTTATTTTCGTTTGATGGTGTGGGTATTGTCTTGTCTCTTGGATAAGGCTAAATGATATTATCAGCTAATATTATGGCTCATTTTCATTAGTTGATCATTGATGATAGCTCGGTCGATATACAGCATGCGGGGATTCCCCGTAGGTGGAGTAATGAGTAGTGAAAGTCTAGTCTATACCGTCTGCGGGGAATCCCTGTAGCGGACATAGCAAAGTTCAAAAACAGCGAGGAAATTCATCGTTTAGTAAAAAGTGTGAGAAGATTCACACCCAATGAAAATGAGCAAACTTTCAAAGCAACTGCCAAACGTGCAGTTGCTTTGAAGCCTCGATTGACTAATAAAAATGAATCTTTAACCTTGCTTGCACATAATTCATCATGTTTTTTTTTAAAAAATCTAATTATGGTTGCCTTTCTCTACAAAAAATCTGTCAGATTATTTTAGGTTTGGTGAGTAAGTAGAAGCTATTCAAACATTGTGAAACAGGCTCTTCGGTTTGTAGACAAATTCTCATTTATTTAAACAAACATTGTGCAGTCATGTTATGAACAGAAAGATTGTCTAAACATCCTCCTGGTGAAACTACACCATAAACCAAGTCCCTACAACTTTGTCGAAACACTACATTCAAAGTCCATTCTAAAATTATCGAGCACTCTACTCGGTAAACATACTTAAAATATCGTGAGTTTCAGGAATAGGTTACTTTCTTACAATGAACTGTTTTCATTAGTAGTACACGCGACGTCCGTAGGCAATTTCCTTTAATTCGCTTTATCCATCATTGATTCACTGCCTGACGTTTGACGGCTCAAGAAATTACTTTGGGCTCGTTCAATTTTAGGTATAGTAGTGTACCTGTGACCTGTTTGTATTCTTAGGTAAGTAGAGGTATGCTTTTGTTTGGGGTTTGTGTTTGGTATAAGTGGGAACTTGTGTTGAGCTGAAAAACTAGAATATGTTATTGGTTTCTGCTTTCTATTGGCTGTTTATATTTTGAAAGTGAAATTGAAATGAAAGAAAATGATGATGATGAAATTATATGTATTTTTGTAAGTAGATACTTTTATAATGTCAATATTTTAAAACAAGATGGCGTCCTTAATTGGTTCATCAACAGCTCAAGAACTCCAAAGGGTACCTACTCCAAATGAAGTTATCTGTGTCCATGTAATATGATACAAAACTCAGTGTAAAATTAATAACAAGATTCGTTACAGAAACCCCAAAATAATTGCAGCAAACCAATGGTACATAACCCACAAATACAACTAGGTAGCAGCACCAATTGTCGTTACTATGTTATTCATCTTAACCGTATTTCCTAGCACATTTATCGCAGTAAATGCCGGATATGCTGAAAATTATAACGTCCACCTTCCGGCGATGTGCCCTGCCTATACGCAATATATAAAGGGGATATATAATACTTAGTAGAGGATTCATTGTGTTAAGTCGAACGGTGAGATTTATATGTACACTTAGGGTCTATAACACAGTTTCACTGGTATATTTTCTTTGAAATATGTTCTATAGATGTTCCTTTTACAAATAACTTCGTCTGTTACATATTTCCTCTTTTAATCATTAATTTAGAATGGGAAAAGAGTCTCGAAATCAACTGTATTAGTAGATAGACTAGGCATTTTGTAAGTACGCCTTGGCTTTAAATCATAAATATCAAATAATATTTCAAGTAAACATTAACCAACATAAGTTACTCCATGTTAGTTTCAACCAGTGTTAAGTATCAGCAGATTCAAAACAAAATTACTTTTCATATAGGTACCTATCTAATCGTAAAAGCAAGATTTGAATATAAAACCGAAAACAGAAATACCTTCTGGGGAGAACTAAAAAATATGGATATAGCTATCATAAATTTATTATTAGTGAAGATGAAAAGTTATATAAGGCTATATTCCCGTGAAGCTGGCATTATTAAAGATTCATTTGGAAGCTTTGGAGCGGATCAAGGTGGGCAGGCGGCCGCACTTTCAAATGAAGTGCGAACGGTTCTTTCATTACCAATATATATTCTTGTATCATTGCTTTTATGATTAATATGAATGAATAGTTTATTATCTCAGTATTTTCCACATCATAAAATGTGGCTATCTACCGGTAACTGAGTTGTGGAGGTCAGATAGGCAGTCGCTCTAAATACTGGTATCCAACATAGTTGGGAAAAGGTTAGTAAGGTGATGATGATGACATGTTGCTACCTAAGATTTATATTAAAAATTTGAATAATGCAAAGAAACCAGCTGGAACCGTTGCTACATTTCAAAATAATATCGTAGCGTAGACTGACGTTCCAAGCAAAATATCACACTAAAAACAACACTGCTCCTACAAAAATAAAGTTCGCCGAACAGCAAATAACGAAAGCGCTAGAATACATATTAAAGTTCGCCAAAAACCAATATCTTCGGCAATATTTGCAGCCGCTCTCATATAGGTTCTATTCATCGGGCCTGCAATGGAGGCCTAGATCCCAATAGGAATTGCAATTAGGCCTCAATTTACGCATAGTTTGGAGTGGAATTTCATTCGTGGGGCCACCTCAGTCTTCACTAGGAATTCCTCTACTTTCCTTTACGGACTTACCGAGATGTTGGGATGCCCGTTACTGTGGGCAGGCATCTGCACGACACTTGTGTTACCATGCTGTGGAATAGTAAGAGGAATATAATCGGTGTTGTTTTGTGAGAGTAATCTATCTGTTTGGTATTTAGACTATTGATTGAAGTGGTGGGATAATTTGTTAAGAGATTGGTTGATAGTGTCAAGATCTTTCTCTTATATTTTAAAATGTTGGAACAATAGAAGCAATTACTAGAAGTAGTAACGTGAAAAAGCCGATACCAGTTGGTTTTATTGCCGAAATAAAACCTAAAAATCTGTTGCCACATTATTTAGCACACATTTGGTCAAAAATGCAACAGTATACGGTATTTCATGTATTCCAAAAAGGACAAAGGCGAGCACGTAAAATTCTGGTTTTCAATCGCCGCGAAAAGTTGGAACAAAAAATATTCCATTCATGTTGTATAGAACAAAAAAACCGCGCCATTATTTATGCACAGAAAAGTAAGAAACAAAACGGTAACCGCTTTCCTATACATAATACAAGTAGGCTTGAAAAACTTTTGGTGTCTGATAGAACTCATAAATTTTAATAAAGAACTTCGTATCTTGTTTGCGTCATGTCCCACGCCCGGTGTTTATGTAAAAGTTGTAACATACAGCAATACAAGCCGGCAATAAATGTTTTGGCCAAGTAATAAGTTTATTTTTCTATTTAGGTCATCGAACATACCAAGTTTCGGAGCTCATAACGTGTCCGATATATTCGAGTCACTAATAAGTTGTAGCGTTTATGCGTCATCCACAATGGTGGGAGGACGTGGTATATCGATATCCTTTATTTAATGAAGGCCGAGTGAGTTTTTCTCCAAATTGAATGGTCCCGCGACAATCAGAGTTCCGTCCGCAGATCATATTTCAGTGAACGAGATAAACTCGGACAAAAGAAAGGAATCCCCGTTTACCCAATTGGGTAATGGCCCAGCTCTGTCGTTATCTCTTCCCATTATTTCTGTTTGAAGGAGGCTGTGGTGTTCTACTTAATACTAAGGGTGAAATCTTTACAAAGATCTTTGATAAAGTTCCCCGGTACTTGATCTTGTTGTGAGGAGTAATGCTCGGATAAATTGCTTTTGCGGTGGCTCAATAGGTTTATGTTACATGCAGGCTACCTTGTAAAAGAGGGAAAATATATTAAAAAGAAAAACTTTTATACCAGCTATTTGAAAATTTAGTAACGCAAGGTATTTTGATCCTTTTCTTAATAAACTTAGAGGCTTATGTTGTTCGTTTAATATTTCAAAACTGACATAGTTAATTATTAAGACCTGTTTCTAAGTATTGATCAAAGTAATAAATTACTTTGACTAATTATTCACTGAAGTGTTAAGTCAATCAAACAAAATGAGTATGGCAGAATTTCTGAACAAGAATTTTAGATACAGACGGTCAGACTTAATTTGATCATCAAAGTCCGTGTGAGTAGAGTAGTTCCAGATTTCAGATTCTCCCTTTTACGTAGGTCCATAATTAGTTTAATTTTCTTCCGCTTGAACATCAAAGGCGCCAAGTCAGCAACAAATCGAAAACAAGAAAACGTTTTGACCAAATATTTGTTTGTTTTTTCACTAAAATTGGAAAAGGCAGTGACCTGCTCTTTTCACTTATGAATTTCCTAGATTATGGGCTTACGATTTAGGTACTAAGGTCCACGTATCGATAGAAAGTTAGTCCCCAACTATTCCCGATTATAACTGTAATTCAGGCCAGCTATAGGGACTTAGAAATGTAGGTCGGATTACATCTGATCTGTCGGTTGGAGACGAAAAGCCGCTGTCAAAGGGAGAGGGAAAGTTCGCAAACAACTTGAGCTTGATAACCGATGGCGTTTGGCGAGACTCGCGTTTTGATGTTAATGACTTTTTGGAACATTCGCCAGATGTTAGCCTGTTAATATTGTATAGGTTTCAAGGTCTCGTGAGTTTAGTGGCGTTTCAGGCAATATTGGGATATTTGGGAAATTCTAGATTAAGTTATCCTGCCTTGTTGGTCTAGTGGTCACAAGCATTACTGCTGAGCCTGAGGTCCTGAGTTCGATACCCAGGTCGGGCAAAGTGTTATTGGGTATTTACATCGGGAATTTCTCAGTAGCAGCCCGGAGTCTCGATTTGTGTAGGCTCGCCCCCTATTACATGGGACTTAAACATAACTGGCGAAATGTGGGTGTATTAAAAGTAAACCCCTGAAAAACTTTACGTAGATTATTAGCGTGATGTTATGTTCTAGATTAAGTATTCAGTCTAAAAATATTTTATATTTTGATAGTGTATTCACCAAGAGACGAGATTCTATTGGCAGTTTTCTTCAAGAAAATTCCAAGAACATTTTCCTCCCACCAAGCGAATAGGTAAGATATTTTCCTAGACTAGCAGCACCGACAAAACTTACTAGGCATTTTCGATAATATGAAAGTGGCACAAAATAATATGCTCCACCATTTTAAAAGAAAAGCAGAAAACACTTGTTTGCTTTTAGAACACTTTAAACTGCTGAAGAACATCCTTGAAAAGTTTTTCACTCCCATATTTCCTGGCGACGCTTGTATTTTAAAATGTCCAGTGCTCAACTTTGCTCTTATTTGTTTCACCGTGCATTCAGCCATAATTCACTGCTATTTAACGCGGTAACTCGAAGACATTTTTAAAAACTGCAGTTAACGGTGATTTACCTTTTTAGCTAATTATTTTGGTGACATTTTAGAAGGAGGTTAATTTAATTAAGTTAATCTGCTAGGTTGCCTTTTCGTTGCAACTTTTGTAGACGTTCAAGTTGTATGAAATAAGATTTAAGAGACTGTTTTTTTTTGTTGTTTTTCACGGTAGATGTTAAATAAGTAAACATGAGAACCTATTTACATTATGTATCTACCTATCTAACAACTACTTAAAAAAACTATGAAGTATCCAAATAACCATCGCATCTTGAAATAAATTGACGTAAACAAAAGTTTGCTTCAACCCTAAAATGACGGATGCTTTTTCTCCGTTCGGTTCGAACTTCCCCGTGGCATATCGACTGCTGCGCGGGCATTATGAAGCGTATTCATATCAAACGCTAAGTTTTCGCGAAAACATCCTCCTTTGCAATTGACGAAAGCCACATTACTTTTTAATTTGAAACGTTGGCTCTTTGCAAAGAGAGACTTTATTACACTCCGAGGTATCTCGCTTTTGACCCGTACGCCCTTTGTGCGAGCTATTTTTTATTCATTTCAACGGATTCATACGGGAGTTAGAGCCCCTCAACCGGCTTCCCTTTTCGATGTTATGTGTTTTGACTCTCGGTTTTTAGTCTAGGAAATAATATTCGCGGTTTTTTCTTCACACGAGTATTTACGTATGGCAACATCGTGAGTTGTTGTCAGTGCATCAGCTGTTTAGGTGTAACCATTAGTGGTGTTTGAAGGGTTAAATACTTGAAATTGAGTACTTCGTTCTTAGCGCAGTCCGATCTTGTCATAGAGTCATTTACATTTAATCATATTTTTTGTCATAACATCCGTTCTTTTATTTACTAAAAATTTTAACAAACAAAATCGTCTAATAAGAATTAACGATAATGTTGCTTTTATTTGTACACTATTGTTACAAAAAATATATATTAATTAAACTTTCTGTTTGTTTCAGGTATGCAACGTTACCCAGCGGACCAACTCCTCTAGAAATACAAATTATTACTAAGTGAAAAAAGAAGCTGGTTATCATTAACTTTAATATGCATGTAAAAACTTTTTGTTTGTTTCTTGGAAGAGCTCCCGAGAATCCTTTTTATAGATACTAGATAATATGAATAAAGGATTACGACTCTCGGCTATGAGAATGAGAATCGAGGAAGCTGATGCAACATTCACAGTAGAATAAGATTGTTTGTGCCTAGTTTTCTATTTCTATTTACACTTCTTTGAAGCGGAGACGAGTGGAGCTTAGCGGAGACTTTCAGGAATCGACCAATCGCAATGGTTGAATCTTCTCTCTTCTCGTCTCGTCTGTGATTGAACGAACTGCACGTCTCTGCTCCCTCTCATCTCCGCTTCAGTGGAAACGCACCCTAAAGCATTCAAAACTACCGAAGCGAGTTATTTACACTTATCATAGTTTACCGTGACGTCCGTGACAAGACGTCATTGGTATAAAAGATCAACAATACCTATTTATACATGATATTATACAGTCACTGCAGTGGTTACACTTGTACAACGAAAATTGCTCTTACTGCTACGGCAAGAATAGTAAAAGTATCATCAAGAAGGTATATGAACCTTTTTATTGTATTTACCTTTGATAATTAAGACTCCAATCTTTATAATAACGAAATACTACCAAAACATGTTATTGCAACTACTTCCGTAACTTCATTACTTATCAGTACCTAGTTTTGAAGTGAAAACTTCTTTAGGCGCGTTGGGCATTTTTGAGATGGGACTAAATTATTGATTTCGCGACACTGTTACGACCCCAGCTTTTGACCATTAAAAAGACATCAACGCGCGATACATTATTTCTTGCACAATAAAATTGTTTAAGTTTTCACTTCTGTCTGCACTCCCGGAGTGCCACTGTTTTTTTTTTAATCGGTGCTCGTTAAACTAGATCAATGTACTAAATATGGGGTTGTCAAACGAATGCTATCAATAATGCTAGGCTGCCTTTAATTTCCCACATGCATTCACTAAAAATGAGTATGAGAAACAGTACACGTTCATATGCATATCGGTCACAACATTATTATACTGGGACACAATAATTAGATAATCGCGTATGGATTGTCCAATGCATACTTAATGACTTCTTCGCTCGAGTGGTCCCATTTGAATTTTCAATTTTATACTGGATTATCATTTTCTTGATATCTTTTTTGTACTTAAATCATATTAAATTCATGACGTAGTTTAATTACGTTACTGTGTTACAGCACGTGTAGCATGACCACAAAAGAAATGGGATTTGTCGACGGAAGAATAGATAAAATGACAGATTGTGATTGTGAATCTGTCATTTTGTCTATTTTTCCGTACTACTGAGCTAAGTGGTGTAGCACTTAGCTGAACATGAGGTCCTGGGTTTGATTCCCAAGTCGGGCAGTGTTATTGAGTTCTTTCGTCAGTAATATCTCAGTAGCAACCCGGAGTCTAGACTTGTGCCCGGTTGATGGCAATAGGTTCGCCCCCTATTAAATGGGACTTAAACATAACTGGCGAAATGTGTGTGTACTATAGATACACCTCTGCCTAACCCTTCGGGGATTACAGGCATGATGTTATGTTATGTTATGTAATATTTCTAGTGAACAACAGGTATTTCTCATACTACATATACTAGGTTGTCTGCAATTTTAATATCCATGAGTAGTTTTACTTTTAAATTATCACTGTATCCTATTTTCCTGTTTTATTCTCCCCCTTCCTTTCTCTTACACATTTTTCTGTCATAAATATCATCATTTTTCTTTTCTTTTATATTATTTTAATTTAATTTTTCTTTTCTGTAATGTATAACTGTTTTTTGTCCGAAATAAATAAAATATAGCAACATATTTATCTAAGTGATGATTATTTGTATACGCTATTTTGCTCCTCGTCATTTCATTATAGTTACAGTCAGCCTCAGAAAGATGTAAACATCGTCAAAAAATATTTAAATAAATTTTTGTTGACGTATATACACAATAAATGTTTGAGGCTAAATGTACCTTATTCTTATACTCTATTACCTGAAGTTCGCCGCTTCGCCCGCATGGTCCCTACTTCTTTTTCCAAAATAAAAGTAGCCTTAGTTTATTCTAATAACATTAGCTATCTACCAGTGAAAGGCCCGTCAAAATCGGTCCAGCTGTTTCGGAGATAAGCCAAAACAAACAGGCAGAGAGACAGTAATAAATTTAAAAATAGTTTTTGTTATAAGTACCGTATTGCATACTTTCATAATGCATTTAGTAAAAAACTGTTATTTTGACATTACAAACAGACACTTTAATTTTATTTATTTGTATTTGTATAGCTTAGTTGATTTAAATTAAATTTTCAAAGTATTTAAATAACTCAATGATATGGAATTGACCAGTAATCTCTTGGGTGGGCATTCATGATTACCTAACTGTGTGAACGCAGTGCATTTTAACAATGTTATTAACTAATCCAGTTAATGTCTATTTGATTGTGAATAGTTAGTGATTATCGGGATATCGAGCTGTGAATGGGTAAAATGTTTTCATTTGTTAATATAGTTTGACCGTTTAATACTATATCAAGCTATATGTAACCGGGCACGTCCTTTATCACTGAAGGCTATTATTTGGGTATTAATTTCTTTTTACTTTTTTATTTTTTGTTGGTATATTGGCGTGTGCTAGCTGATTTACGGCAAATAATTTAATTGAATGTTTTGCATTTCGTAATATAAATTGTTTTGCAAACTATTATATGAATTAAGTCCAACTGAACAGACAGCTGTGCTGCTGGGGAGTTTGTTGCGCCACTTCTTCTTCCCAGCTAAAGCTCTAAGAAGTGGTGGACGCCGGAATTTGGGACTGCCTTATGTTAATATGCCGTTAGAAAAATTTGAATATATGACTTGATTTAATATTTGTAGGACAATAGTAATTCCAATATGGTCGCCCACAGTTACATGGAACACGGGATTTCATCATAACAGGCGTAATGGAATCTTGGTGCCTCTGCCTAAGCCGTTGGGGAACGTTACAAATGTGATGTTATGAACATATAATCAAATATTTCTACCAATATTATAACCCCATATGATTTAATACATTAATGAATTTTACCATTATTTAATAAAAATGCGACGACACCAAGTAACAAAGAAGAAGGTTAAAAAAGACAGAATTGATTTAAAAAAATCTTCCTGAAAGAAATAATCATTTAATAATTCGATTCGTCGGAAATACTAGGAAGCTCCCTAAAATTCCCGTGTAAAAATGTTTGCTTTAATAAATCTTCTTTGGCTCAATAATTGAATAAATTAAATTGTTTACTTTATTTCTTCAGGAATAATAAGTAATATTTGAAATTGAAATTAGTTGTACTTAATACAGGTACATATCTGAAGTTGTTTAGAAGTCTCAACTAAAATTATAAAGAGAAAAGATTTGATGTTATGTCTGTTTGTATGTTTATTTGTTACGCTTTCACGCTAAAACGGCTGAACGGATTTGGATGAAATTTGGCACATGGGTAGACCATGACCTGGGTTAGGACATAAAATACTTTTTATCCCGATATTCCCACGGGTTCGAGACTTATGCGGGTGAAACCGCGGGGCGCAGCATTCAATATTGAGTTCATTTAAAAAAATATATTGACAGGTCTATGTAGTGAAATGTGGGCAACAATACTAGTACTCTATCCTCATTATCACCCTTAGAAGCTCTGTTGTTACGGTCTGACTTCTAATGACCATCTTATTTTATTTGAAAGTCGGATAGAACTTGGCAGAAGAGTTTGTCATTGCAGTTTGTTCTTATGTGCACATTTCTGTTGGACACAAAGTGTTAAATAAAATTGTGTCTAATAAGACACCAATCTTTTTACCAACTAAGTAAGTGGCAAGAAGCATACGTTTATGATTCTACTATAACGGTCCCACAGACAACAGATCAGAACAGGCCTCCTAGTCTGTGAGAGGAGTCTCCTAGGAGTGAGCCATAATCCACTACGCGGGTCCAGTGCAGGTTTATAGATGTCACATGTCTTTGATAGGAGGATTCTTTGGTTCTAGGAGATGCCGGTTTTTCTCACGATGTTTTCTTTCACTGTTTTGAGAGCAGTCCTAATTAATTACGCACAAAGTAAAATGTCTGACAGTCCGTCTCACAGAGAGGAGGCATGTGTCTCAGCAGATGGAACGTTATAAGCTAATTATGCTAAAGTGCCTGACTGGGTTCGAACCCTCGGCCTACAACTCTTAAGTCAAGGCCGTCAGCATTGAGCCACCACTACTCCTCTGGCATGAAAACCTTAAGCTACCTTTTTTGCCAGTTACCTAGGTACATAAGCTTCTGTAAAACCCTTTGACGAGTAAGTATACAGCTTAGGTATTATAGTATCTTATTATATGAAATTTTCTTCACTCAAGTATCCCTGTTGGTTGCTAGGGAGCGTTTTTCGTCGCGTGCTCATTAGCAACCGCATGACCTAGTTCAAATGTCCCTGACATTGCTATTCTGGTGTGGATTTTTGTGTTGAAGAATAATATGCTTACTTAACAATATTCCTGGAAGTAAACGACTAAGGGATTAGAGGATGGGCAGCAGTGTCCTTCGTAGTCGTCAGTTGGATAGATTTAAATAAAAACTGTATTCAAACTTATAATTAAAAGTACTTAAATTATGGATTTGCCGATGAAATTTCATTATATGTGATATAACTGAAGCATAGAGCCCGGGAGAAATCTAAATAAGCAATTAATTTTGATTATGTATATCAAAAATCTCCGATTCTCAGTTTATAAAGCCTCTCATAGTTCTTTTGGATTTATTAATCAAATAAATATTATAAATAGAAATAAACCAAATTTTTTAGATCCAAATTAACTATCAGCAGGTACTTAATTTGCATAAAGGCCTTTGGCCTACCTGCTAAATCAACGCTACTGTTACACTAAAATAAGGTAACAAACTATCACCCGACTATTTAGTTGGTCGCACCCAACTAAGCCTTTCCCAACTATGTTGGTTCTCCTAACCAGATGCGGCAAAACAAAATGTTGGTATTTTATACTCCGTTAGCGTAAACAAACTTTTAATTAGAACTAGGCTAATCAAGTCTAATAGAAAGGAGTGCACTTAATTCCATACATTATTTAATACCCCAGCGATATGGTAATTGAAGTAATCTATTTAGCTGCATTTTAATTAATCAATGCATTTGTGCCAGCTAGTTGAATGCAGAAGACTTTGAACAAAGGCTTCTTATGCCTTGTTCGCACAAGGACGTATTCATTTTTATCGGTGCGCGAAATTGCGGAATCGATGGGCCGGATGTATTGAGAATGAAACGGTACAGTCACGAGCCTAAATGCCTTACAGATACGCAAAATTCATAAGCGTTTTTCTCTTGAAATTTAAATAGCAACTTTTAGAAAAGACCTATATCATAATGGCATGGTTTCGACAACACTATGTTTGTAACACGATAAAGTATCTATCAATAGCGTAATCAGCCTATAATGTTCCCACTGTTGGGACACAGGCATCCTCTCTTTGAGAGGGAGTGGGCTGTAAATCTATACCACGCGGGTCTCGTTTATACTACGCCCAGTGCGGGTTGGTAGATGTCACATGTGTTCGAATTTTCGATTCTAGGACATGCCGGTTTCCTCACGATGTTTTCCTTCACCGTTTAGGGAGCAGTGGTGATGAAATTATTTACACAAAGTAAAGTGCGTGCCTGGATTTGAAGCCACAACCTAAAGTCAAGGCCGTTGTCTCCTAATTATCTTCTTTTATATTCTTAAGTACCTGTTCGACCGAGCTCTGCTCGGGTGAAAATAGATAAAAATATTATCCAGGTGTTCAAACATTGTATCATATTATATATGAGACCTAGCTAGATCGATTTTTCGCGCCCGTAAACCCCTATATTGCAACTTTCATCGAAATCGTTAGAGCCGATTTCGAAATCTATATACAAATAAATAAATATGCATACAAATATAACTCGTTAAATAGTATTGGATAGAATCTCGTGTTTGTAGCCTATAAGTACCTAAGTGGTGTGGTACTCAAAAATTAAGTGAGTAATATTTTTTTTTTTACAATAATAATCGGTACAAGTAAAATAAAGAAAGATTAATAACTACCTACTTGCTCTTGAACATTTTCAGTGAAATATTTAATTTATAATCAAGTATAAATTAAAGTCCACGCAGAACCACCAAAACGATATTCTCAAAAATTGCACAACTCAGAACAATATTACCGCAAGAAAATCGCATCTGAACCACATTATTCCGCAAGGAATCGCTATCAATCCGGTTACAATGCAAGAAAGTCGTGTCGCCGCATGCGGGTCAGTGACGACCGTCTGGCTTTAATTTTCCGCTTCTCCGGGCACGGCTCCGTCTCCGGCTACGGACGCAAGTCAGACTCAGTCTTGTTTAACTCGTGGTCTCGTGCTTGGGGTGCGTTTAGATTTGGTGACGGCGCCAGTCGAGTGGTTGAGTACGGGCATGATTGCTGGCGGGATTTGAACGGTTTCTATAACTCTGGTGTAACAAAAAACATAGTATTTTGTAGGTATTGCAAGACATCTCGAGATATTTTTGGTAGGTACATTATTGGAATTTATACAGTTTATTTAGATTTCCAGCGTTCGTTTTAGAATTGGCTAGCCCTAATGTGAACTCTGCCTTAGTCTAGGAGACAAGAGACGACAAATCAGCGCGTAGTTTTATAATGAAAATGTTGATCCTTGAATACTTAATATAATTTTGCATTTGTTGTTCACTACTATAAATTAGTTCTATGTTAACATAATAACTATAGTAGGTACATTTATAGAGAACCATTCTGAATATTGAATTTAATTAAGTGAGATCGAGTGTTATTTTAGTCACACAGAGAATGTATATCATAGATACAAGCATGAAAAATTCACCTAATTATTACAAAACATTGCCCCTTAGATTATTACCCTCATTCTCAAATCAGAGCCATTACTATTCAGGTCAATTCCTCGAATACTCAACATTCATGAGAAAATTTTATCAATGAATAAAATGCCTAATAAATAAACTCGAACAACTTACGTAAAGGTCATTAGCTTAAAAAATAAAATAATTTTCACATATAGAGTATATTTCGTAGAGGGCGTATATCAAGTTGTACATAAATATCGATATAGGTCTGGTATTAATATCGACAAAGCATTATATCGATACATTAACCGTTGTCCATAACCGTAAACATAGGTGTAAAATCGGCCGTAAAATGTTAGGCATGTTTATCTATAGGAAAAAGGTTCAATGTTGCTTTGTTAGGCCGTTTAGTTCGGTTTACGAGTTAACTATAGTTCGGACTGGCTGCCAGATTGTTAGTGTATTACCTAGGAGTACTACAAAATCTGGTTTATATTACTGGCTAGACTTGGATCGTAGTTTCGTGTCTATCTGTGCAGCCAGTTCTTGTTTGTCCACTTGTTTACTGTGCAGAGTAACAAAAGTACTGTGCCTGAGTCCATATTTTATAGATTTTAATACATGCCTTGTTTAGTCGAGTTGAATATTTCATTTCGTGTTGATAATTTTTAAACTCCGCTCCGCAAGTGAAAACTTCTTTAGGCGCGTTAGGCATTTTTGAGATGGGACTAAACCATTGATTTCGCGACACCATGACAACACCTTTTTTGTAAACGCGATTGTGCTCTTTATTTATATTACATCGCAAGTAAAAACATCTTTAGGTGCGTTAGGCATTTTTGAGATGGGACTAAACCATTGATTTCGCGACACCATGACAACACCGTTTTTGTAAACGCGATTGTGCTCTTTATTTATATTACATTACGGACCTATGTTATATACAAGTATTTTTCTTCCACCAAGGCGATTTTGTTCAAGTTTTGACTTCTGCCGGCACTCCCGGAGTGCCACATATTTTTAAAATTCTGCAGCTGCATTCAATTTATTATTAGCCAGTTTGTGAAATGAATCAACTAATTTAGAACTCTGCTGTAGACTAATGAAATTGGAGTCTAAAACTAGGTTGTTTCCCATCACTGGTAAAATTTTGACGTGGCTGTTCACGGCAACAATTACTCCACGTAAACTAATGCTAATTATATGGTAATTGCGGCAGCGAAATAAGGTAACGAATACTTAAAATTACCTATTTTCCTGAAGCTATATTTATAAGTTGCCTTAATTTTTCATGCTTCTGAAATGGCTTGCAGGAAATTAATGCTAGTAAAAGTAATGTACCTAATTACTTCATACAGCTGATTATATAATTTTCACGGTAATGTGGAAAATATTCAGATTAACGGTAAGTTTCTAAAATAACTGGCCATCAGAGTCCAACCGAATACTTCGGCAAATTGGGTTTATTAAAGAAATAACAAAATGGGGGAATAAAACACATTAACGTTGGTAATTACGGTATTATCAATAACTACGGTAATTTCTATATTACTCCGGTGTCGATAGCGTATACACCAATTATGAAAGACATTAATATTATACATTCAATTCATTTGTCCAAAATAATATCACATTGCACTTACTCGGAAAAACACATGAATTTTCGGCATTATTTATTTAGTTGGAGCGAGATGGGGGTATAGTATAGGGGTGTGTGTGAGAGGGATGGCTGGAAGAATTTCTAATGAACGTAACATGAGTGCGAGTCGGGTGAAGGGTCATCGACCTTTTCTTTAGGGTGGGTCCCCTCGGACTAGGCTCAGGAAGCGCGACGGGCGGTTTATTTTGATGCATTTTCTAATTGAAACGTTCATTCGGCTATTTTACTAGTGTAAGCAAAGTTTGTTCTGTATGTTTTTGGTGCTGAATACACCCGTCCCTCCTAAGTACCTGTGTGATGTCTCAGTTAACGATTGTAAATATTTTGATAGATATGAGTGTATTTGAAGTCTGAATGGTGCGGTGGATGTAAATGTGTGGGATTATTTGCAACGGTAACATCCCACTTCCTAATGGCTTTCTTTGATCTTATATCAATGCATACATACTATTTGTGCAAATATATATGTAATAATTCAAAAATATTTTGCAGATGTTACTCGTAAATAAAATTCAATTTAGGTAATATTTTATTGAAAATCTTCTTCAGAAATAAGATTAGATTTATGGGTTAGACGCTGAAATATTAAAAAGACATCATACGGTTTTCTATATAAATGTGTTTTTATAAAAAATGCGAAAGTTATAACTTTAGCGTGAGATTGGATATTAGTTTCTCAACCACGCTTCTACTGAAAGGATTTAAATATGATTGTAATAACATTTAGGTTACTTAATATCTGGATACATGGGTAAGTGTAGTAGTTTTCCTAGGATTCGATTAAAAACCAAAAGCAACAGTAAGTAAAACATAATTTATTCACCTCACTACACGTTAAAACACGAGCACCCTTAATTTACGCCACCATATTTTTACCATACACAAAGTGTACACAAGTTACCGAGGTAAACATTCGCTTGTTTATCCAATTGGTTCGGATGCAGGCCCTTTATGTCCAGTCCAGTCCAGTCCGGACCAAACTGGGGTCCATTGGGGCGTGAAAAACGCGTGCAATCGCCACCGACACGCCTCATGCGGGCTGCCGGGGATTCTTTTTTTTAAATTTAAAATACTGGACGAAAATAAAGTTTGGTGGTTTGCTTTTTTTAAAGTTTGGATGTTGTTTGATAATGGAATGAAAACTTGTGTGTTGTATTATTGCCCAACTGCTCCAGAAGGCGGGATGTTTTTCGAGAGTATGTATGTACGTATGTATGTACGTATGTATGTATGTCTATTTCTTTGGCACGCTCTGTAGCCTAAACGGCTTGATGCAGTTTAACTTATGAGGTGTCGTTAGATTAGTCTTAACTGTGGGAGTGATATAGGATATATAATATTAATATATTGAATCTGCAAATAAATAAAAAAGGAGGGGCTAAAAAAAAATGCTACCAATAATGGTAAATCATGTATATATACATATATATATATATATATATTTGACTGACCCAAAAAGCTTGAAATGAAGCAAATAATTTAAAAAAAAAACCCGCCTGCAACAACACATAACTGAAAAGACAAAAACAAGCATTATGTTAAACAAAAATTACATCATAATTTCTGGTACCGCGCCTGCAATACCAAAATTTTAAAGATTATAACATAATTTGAGATTCTTATTGTGATTGATGTTAGTAAATTAGCTTATACATGTTTACACTATGAAAATACTAAATTTAAATTTAATGCAAGGTATTAAATTAATTAATTATTAAATTAATTGACGGGGTCCGTTAGGGCCGATGCCTGCTGTGGGTGCGAAGAAAACCGAAAGGGAGATCGTGGCCCCCGGCAACAGGGCAACCGAAGGAACACGGGTGGGTTTTAGTCATTAAGAGTCTAACACGCCCTCCCGCTCCGCCCAGAGCGAGAGAAGTTATTTGATAATTACCCACCCAAAAAAAAAGGAATTAAATTAATGACTGGCTTTTACTGGCATTAAACTAAAAAGCCAAGCAAGTTACGAAAACCAAGGAACAGGACACTGTGACCAGCCAAAGCACTATCATGAGTTCTATCGCCAAAACCATTCACAACACAACTTAGTTACAAAACTGTGCACGCATAAATAACTGTGTGCACACAATAATAAAACTGCCAACATTGTTAAAACAACACAGAAAATATATTCCACAGAAATTCAAATTTTAAACGCTACACTCGAATATTTCATTGTGATTTTTACGTTAACACAATTTCCTTTAAAATATTTGAAATAAAATTAAAAGCTGACAACATGGTCAGTGGATCGCGATTAGAGCAATCAACGGGAAATCAAAGGAGTGAATGCAATGAATGAGTGAACGTGAACGTGAACGGTTTTCTTTTGACGTGTGTAAACGTGTTGTTATGTGAACATGCTGTGGTAAAAAGATTATAGACAGACTCAATTGGCAAGTATTAATGTAAAAAAAAAGTGGTGGCACTCCGGGAGTGCTGACAGAAGTGAAAATTTGAACAAGATCGCCTTGATGGAAAAAAAATATTGTATAGAACATTGATCCGTAACATAATATAAATAAAGAGAACAATTGCGTTTACAAAAATGAGGTGTCGTCATGGTGTCGTGAAATCAATGGTTTAGTCCCATCTCAAAAATGCCCAACGCGCCTAAAGCTGCACTGAGTTTTCCCCATAAATAAAAGGGAAATCTTTAATATTACAGAATTGTTGTAAGTATTAACCTTTCTTTATTTACACTGTGACAAGATCAACAAACTGTGTATGTAGAATGATTCATTACACATTAATGACTACAGGATTGCTACGGCGTAGCTGACGCGATGATGTCATTGCTACGTCGCCTACGTCGTAGCCATCCGTTACGCATACAGCGAATTCATCATGCTTTTGAACTTACTTCACTGTGAATAAGCACGTGTATTTTGAATGTGGTTATTTAGTTTTTTGTTTGTTAGTTTTATATTATTATCCTTACATGGGGGTAACTAATGGGTGTAACTCATCGGTGTAAATTGTGAAAATAGGAACATAATTTTGTAATTTATATCTCTTTTAAGGTGCTGTAGGTAAAGATTTGTAGTAACTCATTTTAAGGGGTCCAACAGGAAATTGAAATTTATATAAGCAAGTTTTTTGAATTACGCCAATAAACTGTATACTCTCTACACAATATAATAGTAAAACATATTCAAAGAATTTTCGTTCTCTATACGCATTTATCGTGTTACTGTATCTTAGCTTACAGGATTTAGTGGTGGGTGTTAGTCGGCCATCCCCAGCGAAATAGATGGCCCGCGAAACTAGGCCAGCGAATATTTTTTGATAGCAACCCACGTAAAAAATGTGCCTCATAAACAAGGTTATAATGAGGCTACATAATGGGCTATATTATAGCCAGTTTACGTCTGATAGTAAATTAGGACATCAAGGACTCGTTGGCAACAAGGAATTCTTTGAATTAATTGGCGAAAGTGATTGTTAATTAGGAATGTTCAAGAGACTTGGAAATTTTATTAATTAGTAAGTAAAATAACGAACTAAGTTATTGTAGGAGCTACTTTTTCATTTGACCTCTAACAGGTGTGTTAACCTGTAAGTAATTGTTGCACTTATAAACGTACTACGTTACGTAACCTGTTTATATTTTTAAGCTTTATGTATTTATTCACTGCCTCGTTGGTCTAGTGGTCGCAAGTCAGGAAAAGTGTTATTGGGTTTTTCCATCTGGAATTTCTCAGTAGCAGCCCTGAGTCTGGATTTGTGCCCGGTTGATGGCAATAGGCTCGCTCCCTATTACATGGGACTTAAACATAACTGGCGAAATGTGGGTGCACTATAGGTACACCTCTGCCTAACCCTTCGGGGATTACAGACGTGATGTTATGTATGTTATTTATTTAAATATATGTTAATTTATTACGTTTATATGTGTAGGTATATTTTAATATTTTAGTTTAAGACATCGCATATCCATATTTTCTCTTCTTGTTCTCACACACTATTATCTACATTTCTTTCTCATTTCTCCTTTCGCAGGTCTGCTGGAAGAAATTTCTTAAGAAATAAGCAGTACCTTTGTACTCTAAATTATAATTATGTAATTTCTTTATGTATTTTGCTGTGTGTACATAAATAATTAAATAAATAAATACTATAACATCCTCAGGAATTTCAATTTGTGACAGGCCGGGTTTTCATTGTATAGAAAACGAGTGCATAAAAGTTATACCAAGCGCTTTTACCAAGCAGAAAGATGTGTATACTTTTGGATACACAATATTCGAGACACTGTGACAAAAAGATACACATGGCGCTGAAGGTGTTAGGAAATTATTATAAATGTATTGTGAGTGTGTTCTTGTGGTTTCCATACGTGATGGAATCAGAAATGAAGAGATCCGCAGGAGAACCAAAATAACCGACATATCCCGAAGAATTGCCAAACTTAAGTGGCAGTGGGTAGGGCAGACATTGCTTTCAGAACAGATGGCTGATGGGGCCGAAAGGTTCTGGAGTGGCGACCGTGTACCGGAAGACGTAGCGTTGAAAGGCCCCACAAGGTGGACTGATAACTTTGTGGAGGCCGCAAGATTCCGTTGGATGGGAGAATCACAGACCCGGTTGAAATGGTGATGCTTGGGGAGTCCTACGTCCAGCAGTGGACGTCTTTCGGCTGAAATGATAATGACGTATTGTGTAAACAATTGTTGGCTAACCTAAATAAATAAAATAATATAAAAACTGGTGTTCGAAATGCCAAGTTTTTCTAGGAAAATGACTAAGGTCCGATTAGAATAGATTCTCAATATAGGTTTGTGTGACTTTAAGATGTTCTTAAGTCTTCTTGCCGCTTATAAATCTTAAGCCCTCTTTCACTAACACTAGATGACACTTTACTGAATAGCTAAATATTATTGCACTGTTGGATTATGAAGGTTCGACCCAGCGCCGAGGGTTGGTAATCCAACAGTGCAATAATATTTAGGCGCTCGTTTAGATGTTTCTCAGTGCGCAGCTTAGGCTGCAGTTGCCTCAACCCTTGGCGCGGGCCGCTCGTTTATATGAGGACTAATGCCTACTTACACCGCAAATCACTAAACAAGTTTAGTGCTAAATGAGAGACAACAAAAGACTTAAAAGCAATTTATAATTTAGTTGTTCATGACCAACGTCTTAAATCTATTCACCAACTTATGTTAGAAACCTCCACCATATGACACAGTTTCTTATCCCCCTAAAAAGCACATGATTTCGCCCATGACGTCATGACCTAATTCTGCCCTTTCAGCCAAAAAGAGGTCTCATATATCCGAAAACGTAGTTCGATAACACTGAAGAGTCTGCTTCAAACTCGATATCGTTAAAGGGCGCTTCACACGAGCGGAGGCCGCCGCGAAGTAATTTTGTTAGATCAATTGCAAAACTTTGTGGCCGTTTACACAACACGGTGGCCTTAGTTGAGGATATCGGGCCGTAAGCACGCGTTCACGTGGACCTCAAAATGTATGACATGGGCATCTATGTAATACATTTTGTAGTTCTCTATATTATTTATGTACCTATATTTTAAGGTCCGTGTAGATGAGTCGTCAATTAGGTACTATCCTCGCTGTGTTTTGAAAGACAAACGATTTAATATTCCCTCTAGATATGGAATATTTAAAGGATGCATTAAAATGGTATGTACCATAGGTATTTCAATTCCGTGTCGTAACGTATAAGATATGTATTCAGTGAAATAAAAGTGGCTATTATTTAGACCTACTTATAGAAAGATTCAATTCTATCTATGGAGTCCGAGTGCTCATAATTTGTTCAACAAAATCTCCAAACGGCTGGTTGACACTTTGCTCGACCCGAGAGCTGGCTTTTACCATGGCCCTCTGACCATACTACCTGGCAATTCCGTCAGTCTGTTGGGTACATTACCAGTCGACAGCGATGCACAGGAATTTTTAGACGCGATATTTAGTTTGTTAATCATTTTAATTAGGTTAGGTTATTATATTATATCTTAATTCAAATCTTATACGTCTTCTACTAAACGTGAACCTACCAACTAACCCTAGATAGCTAGCGTTACTTGGGAAATTCAGTGTCTAAGAGAAATTGACTTCATCATCCAAATTGACTGATATCCTAAGGTTGATAAATAAGAAGAAAAACAAGGATGTGCTACTTCCAAAATTTCCTACCTACACCTAATATACCTATCTACAGGCTGAACAGTTTTGGAACATGGATTCCATAACTGTCAAGCCTACCCACATCCTTAGAAACCGGACGCAAACAACGCACAAACATAGCTTAACTTGGCCCACACGTAATTTGCCCGTAAACTTTATTACCCTTATAAGTTTCCAAAATAATATTATATCCCGTTGAACGTCATTAAGTCACCTACTTACCTAACGGAATTTCAGTAATAACTGACTAGAACCCCGTATTCGTTGGGAAAAAAGTAGCACAACATTGTTTCAGAAACCTGTTTTTGTGTTGCAGGAACATTAAAACAAATTAAACAAATTATTTCGAAAACAAATTAAGTGATGATGATGAATATATTTATTTTATAAATTTTTGTGTTTTGTATATTCTATAGCTTCTACCCACAACTTCATTCTCAGAATAGGGCTATCCAATGAAAAAAGAATTTTTCGAATCTGACTGGTCGAAACAAACTTACTAACAAACATACAAAAAAAAACAAATTTTACCTCTTTATATTAGTATGATATTAGTATAGATCTATGGGTCTAGTTGCCTGAAAATAAATTATTTATTAATTTTGTGTGTTGATTATATTTTAAATGACACTTTGCACGCCAAAATGATTTCTAAAGCTTGGTGAAGGTGTGAACCATAGAGTAGAAACACCAAAATGAATTCATGATCTCTTTGAAGAGCGTTTATTCTGAAAGTGGGCAACGTTACAAATAGATGTCAAATATTTCTCTGTTTTTATTAATTTGGCAATATTACTGTATGGAAATAAGAAATGTGGCTAACTAGTCACTAGTTAGCACGTTAGAAGAATATTAATAATGAATTGCAATTATAACACTGAATTTGATGTTGTAAAACTATAAATTCGGTGTTACGGTATTAATTATTGCATTTATAATCAATATTTTAGTTCCCTAGTTAGCCACGTTTATTAATTCCATACAGTAATATTGCCAAATTAATCAAAACAGGTAAATATCCGACAGCTATTTACGACGTTGCCAACTTTTAGGATAAACCCTCGTAAAGTTCAGTTTAGCCCAAAGAATGCAAGTGCAACAATGTTTACATGAACATTTGATATTGTAGGCAACAATGTTTTGCAACTGTTTCCCAACTTTGTTTCCCAATGAATACTGAGCTAAACAAACACACTGACATCATTATGTTGAGCATTTATTATGATTAACTTTCCTTGAGTGTGGAGAAAGATTTATTAAGTTCGGAATTAATTTTGGTGGTTTTGGTGTTGAAAAGTTTATAAAGTTTTCTGACAAAAATACCAATGAGTGAAAAAATACATGATCATAATTACTAAAAACATTGTTCACATCTTTGTTCTGCCTGAACAGCTTACTGGTTGATTTTAAGTTGCTTTTATAACCAATGAAATCCTGGTAGAAATGGGATTATAAATTCGATAAAAGGTTATGTTTCCTAAATATTGAAATATGTGTAGTACAGCACCGAAACGCGCAAAATCCGCTCCATTTATAACACAAAACACAACACAAAAAGACAATCACGATCGCGGTAAAAGTTCGCTCCGCACACCGAACAAAATGTACCACCTGCAAGCCCGTGTGTATCATTATAACACCTCTGATCATGTTTTGTAAACAAAGTTGAAAGAGCTACATATTAAATAGCGTTACACTAAAAGCGTAGCCGTGTTCGCCAAATTGATTCAATTTGCAAATAATCCGGCAATATTGTTGGCGCCTATCGGAGCTGTGCGATCCGTTCGGAACGTTACCGGTCGGTAATTGATGCGTGAATCAGCGTTACCGAACGTTTTCTTGATTTGTATTGAGTGCGAATCGGTGATCATTGAGGTGATATATTGTTCATTACAATGAAATATTCTATTGAGTTGAGAGTGATTTGGTGTCGTTCAGCCGAAAAATTTCGGGAATAATCGGTGGATCGGACTCGAATCGTTCAGCAGAGTCGATTTTTATTTCCTTTGACACATTTGCGTACATTTAGAAGCTCGTAGCTAAATAATAACAGCCGCACGGGTCGATCTCGGTCGATTTAAACTCATTAAATTTTCAATGCCAAATGTCAGGCAGCTATCTAACAATGTTCAAGTTAATGGAACAGAGTTGGACCCTGTTGAGTCGACAGTTTTTCTTAGAATCACTATTGACAGTAAATTACAATGGGGCCTACACATAGAAAAATTGTCAGGAAGACTAAGTTCGGCCGCCTATGCTGTTAAAAAAATTAGACAGATAACTGATGTGGATACAGCCAGAATTGTTTATTTTAGTTATTTTCATAGTCTTATATTGTGCGGACATTGATACTATCTTTGTTCTACAGAAAAGGGCTGTTCGAGCCATTTACAACCTAGGTCCAAGAGATTTCCTTAGAGAAAAATTCAAAGAAATAAATATTCTGACTGTAGCCTCACAATATATTTTTGAAAACCTACTGTATGTACACAAAAATATATCAAATTTTAAGAAAATGTCCGATATTCATAGTTTAAATACCAGGAATAAACACAATCTTGCTGTACATCGCACACGTCTCCACAAAGTAGGCAACTCGTTCATGGGTCAATGTATACGCTTTTACAACAAACTTCCCATTGACATTCGAAACTTACCCATTTATAGATTTAAAATCTGTATTAAAACCAAACTTTGTAAAAAAGGGTATTATAAAATTTCAGATTATTTAGAAGATAAAAAGCATAGGATTGAACTGCTCGCTCTGCTTAGCCTTGTGATAAAACTTAACATTTTAATTATTTTGTAAAATCATCAAAATATACCAGTTTTATATACACATTGACATTGTTGAAAATTATATTCAAAATGACATGATTACTTTGTAAAGTATTATATTATTTTAATTAATTATTGTGAATGTGAGGACTATGTGGATATCATTATTATTTTCATTTTTCAGTTATTTTTAATTATGGTCTGGCAGTTTGAGTAGTTTATGCGGCCTACCCAAATGTCCTTTCTTTGGTATTGTTCGTCGAGTTGAGCTCCACGATTACTGACAAATGCTTGCACTGACTGGATGGGTACACTTAAATCTGTGTGGTTCTTTCCTCAAAAGACCATTTCAGACACTAATCTACATGGTCCTCATATGGCCTGACCAAGGTTATGTCTGGACTTTAAAAGAGACTGTGACCTCTGAGTTTGTTTCGGCCTTTCTTCTCAGAGTAGTCAGATAGGAAACGCCGAACTCAACTAGCTTATTTTTTTTAATTTTTTTTTTTTAATATGACGTGTAAAAGTGATTCTGAAATCCTATTTACAGAATAAACAATTTCATTTCATTTCATTTCGATCCTTCGGGTTGAACTACGCTTGCCGGTCTTGGTCCGTGGATGGGTGACCATCTTTACATACCAAGACTCCTCCGTGTCTCGAAAAGCACCTTAAGGCGTTAGTTCCGGCTGTAATCGTGGATCTTTGACAGTCGTTATGGGTCGTCAGAAGCCCGAAAGTCTGACAAACCCGTCTTTCGTCGTTTCCAACATAGTTGGAATAGGCTAGGCAGATTGACTGGTACATTTAGAAAACTTGTTTTCTTCGGATTAAAAAAAAAAAGTTTTGTTAAAACTTTTCTGAATTTGTTTAATTAGAGATTCCACTATTTTTACGAATTCTCCGTGTTTACACTCTTTTTTTCTGTTAATGAATGTTCTTTACATTCTCAAACTAGACGTAGACTAATGAATATGTATTTTCAATTAAGCCTAACTCTGTTTCTCAAGGCCTCCTTTTCAATTTACGAATGCTTCAAAAAAAAAAACTGGCCGACTCACTTGTCACTAAGAAAAGTATCGCAATTAATTCCAAATAACCTCTACGTTGCGAACTTATTAAAAAACTGATGAGTCAAACGGTAGCTTCGCTTGATATTATAATGAACGCTCTAAGACGGTAGGCCGGTGAATTTCGCATGATAAAAGACCTGTCAGTCATTCTATTTTGAGCAATATTTGCTGAGTCATTGTGCACGTAAGTCTTGGCTTTGCTTGTGTGATAATTTTGGTTATTCTGTGTTCATTAAATAGTTATAACAATGTGCATTGTTGGTTATTGTAACTCTATTAAACTAACCGTGAAAGGAACAGAGAATTTCATATTAAAACTTCATACATACAGTTACCACAAAATAGCTTTGTCTACAATATAAATACAAAAGAATGCTACAAAATATGAAAACTCAGAAAACAAAGAAATAAATGTATTTCTATGTACAAACACGTGTGTTCATTCGCTGTAAGACTTTCGTTTGTCACAATATGGAGACGTGTTCCAGGAAAAATCTTAGGAAAAATCTTTATAAAAATGACAATCTGTTGGAAGCCGGCGAGCGCTCCGCATACAAAACTGAGCAAATCGCTATCGGAAAATACCGAAATATGATAGAGGTGCAGCACAATGCAGGACGTTGTCACTATTCCGAGTATCTCCCTCGCTGGCCAAAGCCGATTATAATCGCGATAAAAACGCCGAGAGCGCCCCCTCAGAGACCACCCCTGCCTTATCCGATGTGCTGTCAAAAGTCTTTCCAATTTATGTATTGCAGCCGACACCCCGCGGTATTATTTATTGCTACGTAGACTACGTACAAGCTTTTCTTTTTACCCACGATCGCCACTCGAATCAAGATGTATGACTTTCGATTCGATACGCTATCGCGGCAGAATAACGATGGATAGTTTAAAAAAAATCGGTAGCACAAAGAGCTCTCACATTTGTACAATGTTTGAGGACGGAAACGGCTAAGCTTTTAGTGGTAACTCGGAACAAATAAAAAACTCGCGGTGTGTGTCATTTAGACGCGACAGGTCGCAATCAAAAAAACAATTTAGTTTTTACGTGGAAACTAAAACCGTCCCTACATATAGGAGATAAATGAATAACAAGTTTTATTTTTGTTGACTGCGTCCATCGCTCTAGTATCTAGTAAAGGGTACTCCGCATTTGTTACTTTTAGTTGCACTTTCATTTGATTATCGAGTATGGCTGTACTTTTGGTCTCAAAGGTCCAAATAGCCACGTTTATGGTATAATCTTTGGGCCAAATGGTCTATCCTTAATCTTTGGATGACGTGAACTAATATCGTAAAAATAGAAAAGATAATAATAAGTACCATACGTCAATATTTTCCAAAATTGCTAAGGTACATGGCAGTTATAGTGTTACATGTTACTTAGAACTAATCGCAAAACTTCTTACATAAGCACACGAGCACCTTTTTTCCTTTACAACATTGTAGACACGAGCTCCACCAGCAACCCTAACTGTTCTCCAACTTCTCATATTTTCATAGTTTTCTCCATGCACATACCACTTAATAGCCAGAGATTATGAAACTACGCTCTAGATACTTATAACTAACATTATCAACGTTAGTATACAGACGAAGTTCTTAAACATTTAATTCTCTAGAAATATGGCGTTGACATTGTAAATAAACTGAATGAAACAACGGAATTATGTAACTTTTAATTACAAATAGAGATGCTGTTTGATGCTGGATTATTATTTATTGGAGATGTTTTCGTTTTCTGTTTTGTATATTGATGTTTTTGTTTGCGGTGAGCATTGAGGATCGAAATAAATCCCGCAATGAATGCGGGGTGATGCAATTTTTGTTTTAGAACAGACGTAGAGAGGTTCCCTGAAGACCTTGTTTAGATAGAACAGTAGCACTAGGATCTAAACTTTATTATTAATGTCAGTTCTCGAGCTCTGAGAGTACTATTTACACGGTGGACACGCTTTAACAGCCTAATAATCGTAACATTTTACACTTACCTCATAGAAATGACACCAATGCAATGTCGTCTTGAGATACACCCTTGTAAAACCGCTCTGCTACCTCGAAAAATAATTCAATTATTATTTCTAAGAAAAAGAAAATTCTCGGTACCACTTAAACATAACTTCCAAACGTAATAGCGTTGTAAAACAAGTACTTATGAGAAAAGAAATAAATATAAATTGGAAAAACGCATTTTATTAAGTGCTTCCCGTAGCGGCCATCGTGGATCATAAGTACCCACGGAGACAAGGGTGGCTGATATTTATTACGAAGATTAATGATATATACGTAAGAAGTACATAAACAGATTTATGTGGTATGTTTTGTGTTGCATGTGTTCGATTACTATTGACGTTGTAAAGATATAGAGTTTTTTTAAGTGAAAACTTCTTTAGGCGCGTTGGGCATTTTTGAGATGGGACTAAACCATTGATTTCGCGACACTGTAACGACACCCGCTTTTGACCATTATAAGATCAACATATCAACGCGTTGATTACCGCGGTGCATGGAGTAAAAGACATCAACGCGTTGATTACTGCGGTGCCAATTTTTTTTCAAGTTTTCACTTCTGTCGGCACTCTCAGAGTGCCACTGTCTTTTTAGTCGATGCACGTGGTGTTTTGTTGAAATGCCATATGTATGCGAAAAGTTCATAGCTTGTAGGTAGGTAAATAATTACTTATAGCTTTACTTAAAATTAGCGGTCAATGTGAAAGTGCAATTTCTGCTCATCTAAAAAAAAAATGGTTGTGGCACTCCGGGAGTGCCGACAGAAGTGAAAACTGTAACAATTACGTGTATTTTTTTAATCGTCTGGAAATATTTTATTGTGCAGAAAATATTTTTAAATAAAGTGTTCTTTTATTCATTACAGTGTTACTCGGAACGCAGCCAAAGTCTGCGTATTCAGAGTCGAAAAAAACGCGCCAAATTGCCTATTTAAACTATACCTTCCTGCTCTAACTTACACCGAGTGTAGGGAAAAGATAAGGAAAGCAATATGACATCATCTGAAAAACATTCGCGCCGGAATGATCGTTTCAAAAAGTTTGTCTGTGGTGAATACGCTATTCAAAGATGGCGACGGACGTGTTTCGGATGTGTTTACATTTAGATTTTGTTATAGTAAATGCTTATGTTACGCAACAAGCCTTTGTGTTTTTTCATTAGTAAATAACATCCTACAGTAGACTGTTCATTTAGATTTGAATATAGTGCAACGAGAAACATTTTTTTACGGGAAAAATACTTGTATAGAACATTGATCCGTAACCTTATCTAAATAAAGAGCACAATCGCGTTTTGTAAACGTGATTGTGCTACCTTTAAAGTAAAAAATACTTGCATAGAACATTGATCCGTAACATAGTATAAATAAAGAGCACAATCGCGTTTACAAAAATGAGGTGTCGTCATGGTGTCGTGAAATCAATGGTTTAGTCCCATCTCAAAAATACCCAACGCGCCTAAAGAAGTTTTCACTTAAAAAATCGTGTGATTCTTGATACATTGTGTAGTTTTCAATTCCAAACTTGTTTTAGTATCAAAACGGTTGTTTGCTGTATTGATCAAATAGGATAGATTTTTCACCAATCCGCTTGCAATATTTCGTTTGTAGAATTGGTACTGAATAAGTACTTAAATTTCTCCACAATTTGATCGTGATCTAGTAGGTATCCCATTGACAGAAGACAACAGTGAGATAAAACAATACAATCCTCTAAGTATTTCAATCCAAGAGGTCAGGAGGTTAACTGTCGTTTTATTCTCCATTATATTTCTTTCATTCGTGTAAATGGAATCCTATCTATCTGGGCGTGGTCAGGCGGTAATTCCACAAGATTGACACCGCGACAAACTCTTGTCATATCCGTTTCTCTACGGTGACAGGTGGACCAATAGGGACATTAAGGTTTATTACACTATCTTTTTTTCAAAGTGTAATTAGAACTGTGTAGTTTTTTTATTATTATTATCCCACCCCTGCTTCGCACGGGTGTAATCTACTAATGTAGCGATATGTCAAAACATCGAGATTTCTGTGATGTTACTAAGATAGAAACCTTCCGGAATAAATTTTCTAAATTATGGGGAAAACCGCATTAAAATCCATTGTATACTTTAGAAGGAGTAAACGAACACAGAAACCAAGGACTTTTTTTATACTATTTATAGATTTGTGAACTGTTGTTGATCATTCCGAATTCGAATTCTAGTTATATCTAAAGTTTTTAGGGTATAATTTATAATTTCGTTCACATTGTTTGTCTGTCCTTAAGGGTTAGTCTAAGTTTTGTTTCAAACACCTAACCAAGTTACGCCCCATATCCCAAGAGAGGTAGAAAGGTCTTCCTGTCGACCTGAATACATGTTTGAAATATGAGAGATGATACTGATAAATGATCTGTGTCAATCCCTATCGGTTGTTATGAATTGATATATGAAGGACATATTCGAATGACATAAGGCCTTAAAGGCTAAAGCAGACGGAGCGGACTGCGCTGCAACGCAACGCGTTGCAGAAATCCTTCTTCATCGTACATTTTCTATGAACCAGCGCTCACTACAGACGGGCCGCACCGCACTTTTTTGTATGAAAATGTAATCATGTCGCGGCTTAAATGTGAAATGGCTTTAGTATAGAAAAGGTGTGTGCTACAGCAACGCAACGCAAACAAATGCGTTGTACGACGCACGTAACTTAATATTGTTTTGTTGCGTTTTAGCTCTTCTCTGTGATAACATTGCGATGCGGCTTTGCAAGGTATGCACTGTGTCCGCGAGAAGTGGTTTAAGGCTACGATGTCATTGCCTCTTAGCACTTAGACTAAGCAGTGGGACATTAGAGGCAGATTACCTATGCAATGACCAACGCATCTATTTATCCGTGCTGCAGCACTTGTGTGTTGTATTCTCAGACTATTGTATACGAACCTTTACGTGTAAGTTCATCTTAGTGTACAAAAACAAAGTCTCTCCACGTTTAAACTTCATCCATTCATGTTGACCTAAAAACAAGGTACTGAAAAATGTACGGTACATTTTATCAGCTGCATACCATCCGCAAGTTGTAAACCCAAGTTCCTCTCAGTTAACTTTTACTTGCAATAGTAACGTTTAAGCGTTACTGACGACTAACTGTGAGTTCAACCGTTGCGCTAACTACTTATCTCTTTGCACCATTGATCTCTAAACCAGTAGTTAAAGGTTTATACGCATCGTTTCAGGAAGCTATAAATAAACAGAGTAAATTATTGCTCGCTTCCGTGTTTGGGAAAAGGAAAAAATGGCATATATCTTGTTTCTTACGGTGGTTGTAAAATCGAAGGGCTTATGGTTTAGCATGAGGCTGTTTGTTTACCTACCCACATCATGTTTTCAGTAATCAGTGATAAAGTTGAAGATTCCTTGTCTTGTATTGATACTATACCGCACGGTTGGGAAAGAATGAAAATACATTTATTTAGCACAGACTAAAAGGCACACAATATATATACAATACAATATATACAATATATATATACAGGAGACAATTTTTTTTTATAAAGTGCGATGTAAGAAATTAGTAAAATGTGTGCCTCACAGCTGCGTCGAAAGGCCCCAGTTCAGCAAAAATGCCAGACAACTAGTGCCTGACGCTGGTTTTCAACTGGACCTGAAGTGTGGGGTGACGGATGTAATATCAGTTTTGTACTGCAACGTGTGTATAAAGAAAAACACTCTTTTCTTGCTAATACTTTTGATCCACACCACTGTACTATTTCACAATCGAACGACGACTAACTATGCTCTACATTTTACAATTTAAAACGACTTTTGCCCCACTCAGCGTTATTATCATAACCGTCATTTCTAAGTGTTGCCAAAGTAAAACAATACATTCAGTTGCTATAATGAAAATACATTTAGAAGTTTCATAAAATATTAATAATTTGTACTTTGACAGTGTTGCCACAGTGGATAGTATAAATCGATATTAAACTAATACATTTTTTTAAATTTAATCAAAGAAATCACGACATGTGTAACACATGAACTACGAAAATCGTCCCTAGTGCTACAACATACAGGCGCTGTCAATTTATTTTTATACCAGGTACGTGAACTTACAACGTGTTCCTTTTGATATCCTATAACTCTAAGGTTATATAATATAAGTAGAATAATATTAAAAAATCCAGAACAAGTGTTCCAGAAATACATCGTTTTAAAGATAACATAACACTAGACTTCTCGATGTTTCATTGATAAGTACGAGTAAATCATTTTCATTCAAACCAATTCTATTCATATTTAAAACTAAGAAAATGTGACATTGTCATATTTTTATTTCGCGTCAGGGTATTTTACATAAATAATCGGGACTTTATGTAGAATTAATTTTGCAGGAAAAATGAAAAATAAAAATCACAATTGTTTAATCATTCCTAAGTCAGTTGATTCTTTGACATTAGACATTTGACATTAGCAATTCCTCTAAAAGCAATTCATTTTCTGAATTCCCAGCTATTTCTGTATGGTGACACAAATATTTTAGCAAAATCATATTTAATTCAATTCATATCAGTATCATATTTGGTGTAAATATTGCCGCAAGAAAAAATGAAGACCGTAATTTTACCGGATAAATTTTCTTTACAGTTTTTATTAATCAAATAAGATTTTTATTCTTTATTTCTAAAGTTTAAAAGTTATATCATTATATTACAAAACTGCCAAACAGATGAATTACGTAATACGAATTGAACGCAAATAATATTATGAATTGTCAATTTGTGACAGTTTGTGTGATTCATTAATATTAACATATTATGATTCTGCCAAAGCTGCCGTTTTAGGCCTCATGGTCTCATTAATACCCTAGAGTTATGGATATCAAAAGGAACACCTTGTATAACGTCAAAGTTAGTCAAGCGTCAAAAGATCTATGAGAATACAGCAAGATTGGTATCAAGGACGTATGTACCTATTTTAGTAGTTTCTACATAGTAAATTTAGTATTTACTATTCGATAACATAGGTTAACTGATATGTATCTATAACTTAATATTTGTTTCTATAGACGAACAAATATTAAGTTACGCCCACACTGAAGTACAGGTCTGACGATACAGAGCTGGCTCTAATTTGGGGTTTCAGTCGCCAACAACCTAGTTATAGTACTTGTTGTAGCAATATTTAATAACATTAAAGATAATATTGTATATTTTTCTCGACGACCCAGAACAGACACGTCTGGTGGCGAAGAAGGACGAGGAGAGCCGAAATGAAATGAGATATGGCTAGGCAGCTAGCTATTGAAACTGCAACAGCAATCAAATCAGACAGCTTAGACACGGTTTCCAAAAATGTAAATATATGGCTTATAAACTTTTTTATCTACAACCCCAAACGTGTCTCATAAACTCGAAAATAACTACACCCCGTAACATGGTCATCACAGATCACCACAAATCAGAGAAGCTTCACAAAATATGTCGAATCAAATCCGAAGCAGCGATAAAGGCACGAGGTGCGCTGTAAAACACAAATATTTCGACGAGAAGGGAAACTTCCACGGAATTTGTTCGCAGAATGAAGTCGATCGGATAATATAGCTATTTATGGTATTTGGCTCGCCTTTTTTTTATATCGACAGATTTGCCGGCGCGATTCCGTTCGATGGCGGAAAAGTCGGTTTAGTCGCAATAAATTAGGGTTGTTGCGTTACTATCGTAATGTATAATGTCAACAACACGTGCCCTAGGGACGGTACGCCAATATTTATTCTGTTCGATAGTACCTAACTATTCTGAGTTTATTTAGACGGTGGCTGTTCATTTTAGGTTTTGATAGGGTGGGTTGGGTTTTCTGTATCCGTTTTGAAGTAGTTATCTTGTAGGACACATTGGGTACGCCAATTTGCAAGCCTTTTGCATTGGACCAATGTGTCCTTTCAAAATGCGGTAGTATTTTTTTTCTAGTTTACTTTACGAATTTCTTTACTTAAAAGTTAGCGTTACCATCAATGCCTTTTTAGCACCTTACTTTTCTTTTGAACAACATTTACATATTGTGTCTGTCTACCAACTCTAAATCAGTCCACAAAATCTCCAGACACCAACTAATGACCCGCACCAATAACTGCATGGACATGCCTACCTAAACAAATCGAGCGACCCACACGGCAGTATTTGCTGCCCGATTCTGTTGCGGTAGAGCTCCGGGTAATGAATAGCCCAATTTTCCGCATTTTCCGCCATTAACAACATCCGCCGGCCACGGGTGACGCGGCCGCAAATAATGGACGCCCCTATAACCGTTCGTTTGTTTGATATGAGAGCCTTTTTATGAAATAGGGGGCTTCAGGATTCGGACGACCACGTGGACTTTTGTGTCCCATTTTTTTATGGCATGAAGTGTTTGGAGTGGTTCCGTGTGTTTGGAATATGATTTTTGGTTTGTGTGGAATTGTTCCTTTTTTTTTGTGCAGTGGTTTTAATCGAGTAACATGCAGAATATGTAGATTTGAGAGTAGATACATTTACAGATTATAAACGTGTTGTTACAAAGCTATAAAATATGTAATACACTATGGCCTACAGAAAATAATCAAAATAATAGAAATAGGGAGCTAGGCTTCGGAAGACCCGACGTTTGGGTCTCAGACTGGAGCTGCCTTGAAGCGGCTCCTGCCTAATTTAGGGGGTTCAAACGCCTCCTGACTTCCTGATGCTCGCGGTGGGCGGTGGTGGGTGGCGGAACGCCTGAGGGAGAGGCAAATTTCGCGCCCTCACGCCCCTATACGGGAGTCACAGGCTGATTCCCAGCCACCGTAGGCACGGTCTTGCGGACGGTGAGCAATGGGTACCTCTCAGTCCGATAAGGACTAGGCCCGGGTCGACGGCGCGTTGTGTTCCACGTTCGCCTCAAGAGAGATGTCAGGAGAACTGACGGGGTCCGCTAGGGCCAATGCCTGCCGGGATTGCGGGGATGTCCGAAAGGGATACCGTGGCCCCGTGCAACATGGCAACTGAGGGAACACAGGTGGGTTTTAGTCAGTAAGAGTCTGACACGCCCTCCCGCTCCGCCTAGAGCGGGAGAAGTTATTTGATAATTTCCCACTCATACAAGAAAAAGGTTTCGGACGACCACGTGGATTTTTGTTTACCATTTTTATGGCATGAAGTGCTTGGACCACTCCAAGCACTTCATGCCTGTCATAAAAAATGGGAATTCCGTGTTTGGAATGAGATTTTTGATTTGTGCGGAGTTGTATGCATATTTTTCGTATGGTTTTAATCGAGTGTCGTGTGTAGATTTTAGCGTGCCTGCAATTAGATAAGCGTGGTGTTGGAAAACGATGTAACTTTTTTTTTTATTGATACCTACTGCAATATGGACTAGAGAAATAACACCTATTAGCCTAATCATAACTATTAACAACATAATTATGGCGATTGCAAATTCTTTTCCCAGGCATGGTGATTATGCCAATACAATTTCTTCGCTGTAATTTTTTATAGCCATTTATAAACGTTCGCCAGAAAATCCTGCAGTACTTCGCAAATTAACAAAATCAATCTGCCTAGCCTTTTACCAACTATGTTGGGGGCGGCTTCCAGTCTCCCCGGATGCAGCTGAATACCAGTATTTTACATGAAACGACTGCCTATCTGACCTCCACAACCCAGTAAATGGGTAATACGATACCTCTAGCTTGGTAAGACTGGTTGTCAGACTTTCGGGCTTCTGACGACCCGTAACGACTGTCAAAGATCCACAAATGACAGCTGGGACCAACGGCTTAACGTGCTTTCCGAGGCACGGAGGAGTCTCGGTATATAAAGATGGTCACTCATCCTCGGACCAACCCCGGCAAGCGTAGTTTAACGGTGACAATAAAAACAGAAACAAAAAAAAAACTTCTAAACTTCCAATTACCACAAAAGTATCAACAACTGGGATATATTTACCGTATTTAGTTAGCTTTATGGTCTCTTAAACCTCACTTAATATCTGCAATAAAAGCTTAACCGCTAACTTGAATAAAATAGAGCGCATTGTCTCTGGCTCATAAACTGTGCTGTTCCTAGGGCGGGGTTACACTGAGCTCGCCAAATCCCCCGTATGTACTTATAACGCGTAAAGTCGAATTAGTAGTGTGGAATTGTTGTGTTTTCTAGGCTTCGTATATTATCTGCTTAATATAGCTGGCTAGTTCATTCGAAGGTAGATATTTTCGTGAATAAATCGGTGTGGCAATTTCGTGTTGGTGTAATATTAAACCTGCATACTTTATGATTAGGAATAGTTGCCTATTTACTTGTGTATCTTGTGTATGTGGTTGGTTTAAAAGAGTGTCCGTAGAGTTTCTTGCCCGTTCTTCTCCATAGGTACCTACTACGCTTTGGAATGGGCAACTAACTTCATCTTTCTGACCGACACCTTGACAATTCAAAAGTACCTGTAATTGGTTTATTTGAAATATATGCTTTGAGTTTTGAGTTGAGTTTGAGTTATCTCAGCTGCTTTTGTAAAACCAGTACTTTCTGCCGGCACGTAAGAAACATATCCGAATGTTGTTCTCTTTCATGAGAAATCCTCACAAAGATAATACAAAAATATACTCCACATCTTATCTACCAATCTGATGATATCATCCATCACACCAAGTAACATCCACCAACCACCTACTCGTACAGTATCCTTCACTTTTGTCTCCCGACCTTAAAGCCGGCGAACCACCAATCATAGCGAGGCCAGGCTAACGATTTCCGATATAAACGGTAACCGTTAACGACAGCAGTTACCGACAAACGGGTCGCGATACACAGGCGGCGCGGTATCGCCACGGTAATGAATTTCCTCTTTTCATTTAGTGTCGACCGGGCTTACCTTCAGATCGTTTGGCGAAGCACTTTTACCGGATTTTGTTGTTGAAATCAGTTGAGGGCGGGCATAAAAGTAGATACGGGTGAATTAAAAGGCTTTAGTTGATACGAGTGGCCTTGCTTTTGTGTGTTGAGTTTTATTGAAGACAAATCTGAGGAGTTATCTTTTTTGTGGTCGTAATTCGTAATGCCAGGTCGTTGAAAAAAGGAATTAACGAGGTAGGGTTAACGGTGTCTATGTAATGTAATGACAAAACAAAAACTTATGATAGGTGTCATTAAGAAAATGCTGTATTTACCTTTAATTGTCTGTTAATTTTTTTTCTGTTACTTCCCGTAATTTCTGTAGTGTATACGAACGATGGTAAATCTAAATAAATTAATATTATATATATTATCATAATAAAATTAAATACATTCAATTTTAATAACCTAACGAAAATAAACCACAATTTTAATCTACAACAGAAAAAGACCGCTTAGGTGCTGAAAAATTACTACAATGTTTCTTTAAAAAGTTGAGATATCTTCACATTCTAATCATATCTATCCTAACTTATATCATAAATGCGAAAGTTAGTTTATTTGTTTGTTTGTTACGCTTTCACGGTAAAACGGCTGAACGGATTTAGATGAAATTTGGCACATGGGTAGACCATGACCTAGGTTAGGTTATAGGATAATTTTTATCCCGGGATTACGTTCCCACGGGTTAATTTCTGACCTTCACGCGGATGAGGCCGCGGGCACTAGCTTTTATTTATAAGGTAAAGTTATTAAATTTAAAAAAATCGTTCAAAAAGTCATCAAATTTTAAACTAAAAGTGTGTTCCTATCTTTATATTGTTTGTCAGGACTTGCGTTTTAACGAGTCATAAAGATTTGATTGTCTCTTAGTGGGTTGCCTTATTTGATCGTCCCTAAGTACTCATTGATAGCTAGTGATTAAGACGTTACGGCTAAAGTTGCTAACTTGAACCCAAAACGATAAAAATAATCGGAGTTTTTGTAAAGGGAGATAGCTAGATTATAATCTATTCCTTAAATTCAAGCTCACAAAATTCAAAATATTTTATTTCGCATAAACCTACATTGGCACGATTTTTAGACATTATACACCGTCAGAAAGCGAGGTGCACGGTTCCAATTGGTCGTTTCCTATGGAGAAAAGCCGGCAAGAAACTCTACGGTTACTCTTCACATCACGTCACATCACATCACACTAATATTATAAAGGCGAAAGTTTGGGTGTGGGTGTGTTTGTCTCTTCTTCACGCTCAAACGGCTGGACAGATTTAGATGAAATCTGGCACACAGATGTTTATAACCTGGATTAACACATAAAATACTTTTTATCTCGATATTCCCACGGGATCGAGACTCATGTGGGTGAAACCGCGGGGCGCAGCTAGTTTAAATATAATTGGCTTTTACAATATTTTCAAATAACAATGTTAATAAGTATGGAATGACAATGTAGGTCTTGAAAGACCTGTTACTTTTTGAAACAAGTACCAGGTACTTAACAAAATAGAAAATGGTCAACAAATCTACAGTCCACTAAACCGACAGCGTTCTCACGTTCAAAAAATAGAAAAGAATCTATATAAAAGATAAATAAATTAATAAAAATAAAAACCAATTTGAATTAAACGCAATTACATTATTGATATTACAACTGTAACAAATCTGAATAATTATCATGTCCACAAAAGTGTCCACAGTTCACAATATCTACGAATATTAAGGCTTGATTTACACAATCAATTCAGCCTATCACAGTCCACTGCTGGACATAGACCTCTCCCAGGCTGCGCCACAACAACCTGCCCTCCGCCTTCTGCATTCAGTCTGTCCCAGCCACCTTCTTAAGATCGTCGGTCCATCTAGCTGGAGGGCGTCCCACACTACGTTTACGTACGATTTACACGATGCAATTTAATTACTTTTTTTTTTGGTTTTAGTCAGTAAGAGTCTGACACGCCCTCCCGCTCCGCCCAGAGCGGGAGAAGTTATTTGATGATTTCCCACCAAAAAAAAAAAGGCTATTAATAGGTACTTGTATACATCATTACCTAGTTTCGAGAAAGTTAATCAAAAATGTATTAAACACTGTTCATAAATTAAATGCCAATCAACTGTCAATATTTGATCCGTTATTAAAAAGTTATTGTTTGTTATTACCACACATAATTCTTTGTCTACTTATCACAACACTTCTGAACTGTATATTATTAATAAATTATGCGAATATCAAAAAAATAATTTATAACAATGACGATGACGGTGTTACGTATTGTTTGTTAACTATGCTATTTCATGTTATTCGCCCGCGCGGACCCTAAATATTTTTTTTAAATAAAAGTTACTTCTTATAACATCAGCTATCTGCCAGCGAAAGTCCCGTTAAAATCTGTACTGCCATTTTGGAGATTACCCGGAAAAACAAACAAACAAACAAAAAAGTTTTTTTTTGTTAAAGAACCGTATGTACTTTCGCATGCATTTAGTAAAAAGCTGTTATTTTGACATTAAAAATAGACACTTCAATTTTATGTATTTGTATAGATCATACTAGACTAGGATTGATCTTTTGGCCTTTCTCTTGCTCACTGCATGTTGAAGATTTCATGTCATAAGTATAATTTCTTGATGTGTACCTACTCCACCAATGATTAATAAAAAAATGCAATGCAATTAAAAGTAGTTCTAACTTGCTAGGTTCGTAAACCAACAAACAATGGCCTTGGCCCGAAGGAGACCTTTGGCAGCTGTGAAAAAATGCACTCTGACAGTGTTGAAAATTCCTACCTGGAAACTAGAAGAAAACAATTTAATAAAAGGTGAATGATCAAATGTTCGCCCAAAATAGGGCACACAAATATGTAGAGTAGATATATAATAGTTTTTTCCCAAACGAAAAAATAAACCAAATGGGGTAATCTTTGTATCCATCAGTTCAACCCGCCACTGCCTCTTTGATTTTCCACTGGTCCGGCCACAGGGTATTGATTCGCATTGATTTCGGGGGACGCTGCTCTTTCCGTTATAATCGTGAGGGTTATGATTTTAGAGGGGAGACGAGGGTCAGAATGTACATATATTATGGGAATATATAAAATATATGTTATTTTATAAAATATATGTTATTTTATACTAAGTGACGGAATGATGAATGGAAAAATGCTAGAATCTCAATCATGATGATGTTCATTTGGCTAGCTTTTGTAGAACCCAAGCTTCGAATAAAACCCTAACCTGGCCTATAAGCGGACCTTTGAATAGTTTTATTTAGTTAGTTATTTTTTGCTTTTATTTAGGCATTAAATAGATGACGCCTTTTTTTTAGGGTGGGAAATTATCAAATAACTTCTCCCGCTCAGAGCGGATCGGGAGGGCGTGTCAGACTCTTACTGACTAAAACCCACCCGTGTTCCTTCGGTTGCCCTGTTGCCGGGGGCCACGATCTCCCTTTCGGTTTTCTTCGCACCCCCGGCAGGCATCGACCCTAATGGACCCCGTCAATTCTGCTGACATCTCTTTGAGGCGCGCGTGGAACACAACGCGCCGTCGACCCGGGCCTGGTCCTTATCGGACGGTGAGCTAGCCATTGCTCACCGTCCGCAAGCCCGCGCCTACGGTGGCTGGAAATCGACCTGCGATTCCCGACGCCCTGGGCGTCTCCTCCTGCGGCAGTTAGTACGCCTAGTGTTAGTTAAAACGGGCATTATTCTTGATGTCTGAACTTGTTTATATCAAAAAAATATTTATCGATGGCGACACGTTAACTAAACAATTTAGCTATATGTATATAATTATATATTCGTTCAATGGGAGTGATGGCTCGTAGCTAAAAAATAACAGCCATATGGGTCGATTGAAGGTTAAGCTACTCTTGTCACGATTGGTGACCTGGATGGGTGACCATGCCTTACATATAGAGACTCCTCCGTGCCTCGGAAAGTACGTTAAAAGCCGTTGCTCTCGGCTGTTGTTCGTAGATATTTGACAGTCGATAGGGCTTTTAAGAAGCCCAAAAGTCTGACGACCAATCTTACCGCGGTATATTGTGTTACTCAGTAACTAGGTTGTTGAGGTCAGGTAGGTAGTCGCTCTATGTAAAATATTGGTATTCAGCTGCATCCGGTTAGACTAGAAGTTGACCCCAACATAGTGGGAAAAGGCTTGGCACGTTGACATAATATGTATATTCGTTCAATGGGACCAAACAAAAGTAAATTTTGGCCACCATTTTGATTAGCTACATGAGCAAACTGCATAGTGCTCATTTGATATTATTTCAATGTGGGCTAATAATGGAAACCACAGGACCTAATTACATTAACAACATTTTTGAATTGAACTGTTTTGGGTCAATTCACGGTGGTATATGGATGTAAAATTTTATTTAGATTGCGTGTTATGTTTATTTTATTGCTAAGTCGATAACAATAGTAATTAAATATCAATTATTATAATTATCTAATAATATTGGGAAATACAAATTATACATTAATAGGCAGAGTGGAAAAAAAAAACATAATCTTTTGACTACAAAACCATAGTGGTTTGGATCTGGATTTTCGAGAGTAAAAAGAGACTACTGGTGCATTTACCCAATTGCGATCAGTCATTCGCCATATCACCAATATTAGAAAAGATCACTCATCAGCTACGCGAGGCCTAAAGCTGATCTCAGAGGCTTCGGTTGAGTGAATTTTAATTTTTTGTTTCATTCCACGTTCACACGAAACCGACAAAATGACATAGGAGTTAACGTTCATCTGCTATTTTTTTTCCATTTTTCGGATATTCTGTGAAAGATGCTGATTGCCGAAATCATTGGATCGATAAACTAATGAATTCATTTTTCACTTTTGATTCATTTTGTGTTCGTTTAACTTGGAGTGAAAGATGCCAAATGAAAGGCAAAAATGAACAAAAAGTGATGCTTCTGATATCACCTTAATAGGGAGAGGTTTAGGTAGTTGATCTCCTGTCAATATCGAAATGTCAAGATCCTCAAGTTACAAGCTTAGACCCAAACGCCATAAAAGTATGATTACATGAACCATATTCCCATTTCAGACTACAAGCACCGCAATAAACAGAATCACTCTATGAAAAACCGATCCCTCACTTTACATGAACACTAAATATAAGAAGGTACATTTTTCAGTATTAGAGTCCATAACATTTTTATGAGATGTTCTCTTGACTAGCCCTATTTATGATACCACTTTACCTTTTAATATGCTTTGAATATAAATTGGATTGGCTCCTCGTTTATCTACTGGTCTCAAGTATGACTCCTGAGCATCTGGTCTTAAATTCCGACACGTTGGGCAGTGTTATTAGGTTTTTAGATTAGTAATTGTTCAGTGGCAGCTTGGAGTCTAGACTACGTCCTCTATGACATGGATCAAAAATAAAACTGACGAAATTGGTTGTAGGTAATTTAACCCTGTGCTTTCCTCTACAAGTGTATTATAGCCTGTCCATTCTGAAATGACGCGCTCCACTACCGCATTACCGTGTGCGGGACTCGTCATTTCAGAATGGACAAGCTTTACGTCAATTTTCAATCCCCTAAATGATTTTAGATTACTTTATTATGATATAATAGGTACGAATTGAGAATATTAATCGTGAACCAAAATGTTCAGAAAATCGTGCAGAATAGTTAAAAGACAATACGATAAGATAATTATTATACAATGTTTTATATGTATAATATGACACAGACAACTCACTATAATACCATCGTATCCAAAAGCTGCATACAAAATATAAGCCTACCCCTCAAGAGCAGGCGTCGCAAAGCATCATGATCGACTTAGTCCGCCTTAGTTGCAAATAAATCCTCTTTGCAATGAACACAGGCGCAATAAAACTATTTGCATAATAACTCATGTCGTAAAAGTACCAAGTGTTTCAGTAAAACGTCGTCGGAAAATGAATTTTTCCTCCCGACTTCGTTTTTTAAACTTTTTAAAGTGTCGCTACCTTAGCGGTGTCTGACGGTACATATTTTCATTTCGTTCCTTTTTTTCTGTAGATGGTATTCTTTTTTGTTTACAAGAAGATGTTGCCAGCTAGCTTTAGTAATTTTATGGAGTAGAGGGTGCATTTACTTTTAATGCTGTTACGGAACAAGATGTTTTTGCGCACGACACAGGCGAAATTCCTTGTCTAGGACAACATGAACAACCCAATCCCCTTTAATAAAGAAAATAAATAAACACGAATAAATTAATCTTAGCGCAAACAAGCGAAAACATTCCCCCTCTTAAAACTACATAAGTAACAAAATTCCTTATTCATTAATCAAAATAATCCTTAAAACAAGTTACGTCGTAATTAAAGTAATCGGAGCGCGGCCCTTTGTGATAACTTTCGAATAATTTCCACAGAATGAAATCGTCATTTTGGATCGTGGACGTTTTTTGCTCCTGGAATACAAGATGAAGGGTAGAATAGGAGATAAGGAACATTGTATCACCCGTATCTATAGAGATCTATATAATGGCTAGATAAAGTTAATTGTTCGTATCATAATACTCCTTTATTAAAATTTTCTTTCCCTGGGAAAGTTTCTGTTATCTTTTGCCGTTTTCTCCCCTCGGTTATAAATGAAGTTATTGAATCATATTAAGTACTATTCTTTGGCTTAATGGTTTTAATAGAAGAAAGTTTTGAATTCTTACTTAATTTATACTTGTTAAACTGCTACACTTGTTTTTTCAATGTGGTTGGTCGACGTGTACTATTACTATACAACATTTTTTCATAGAATACGGCATTTGGTACCATGAAAATCTTTTGCTACTAGACTCAGAAACCGTGTTTTTTTTACTACAAAATAGGTATATCCTCACGTTATAAAAGCGGAAATTATAATTAACTCGATCTGTACCTACAAAGACCTCGACCAATGAGAAAACAATTCTTGGCCTAAACGCTGAATTTTTTTTACTAGGTTCAAAAAAGATCTGAATTTAAAGTTCCGCTCTCGGGCTATAAATCCATCATTCTAACCCTCTGTGTCGAAGTTGCCTAGCTAATTGGATTGGATCAAAGCAGTTGCACTTTCCGTTTTTTGCCGACTAGTGTCCGGTTAAAACTGCATTTTTACTCCGAAAACTTTCGAAGTTTTTCGGCGATCAATCGTAAATGCCCCCGTTTTATTAATGAGTGTTAGTTTTATGGTAAGTACTCAGTACAAAAATGCTGTGATTACATATTTATGTTTTTTTTTTGTTCATTTATCAAAAGCACGTTTAAACCTATCATTAACAAGAACACAATAACATTCTAAACATCTCATCAAAACTTCTTTATGTTAATCAAACGGGAAAAAAACACCACCTTTTCCTTATTTCCAAAACAAAAAACAATTCGACACGCGATGCAGAAAAATAAGGGCGAAACTTCATCAATCTTCGTCGACCATCGGCGACTCATCGGCTACGGACGAAAAAAAAAATCAAAAAGCTAACCGGTCGACGACCGAGGAATACAGATGCCTTTTTAAGATTCCCGCCGAAAAGACGCGCTATTATCGACTCATCCTTAGAAGAGAGGGGCAAATACTCGCAAACTGGCAATAGTGCAAGTTCTGACGTCATCATGTTTGTACTGGCATTTGAGTGTTGAATTCGTAAATATTGACTCGATTTTGAGGGACGCTAGTGAAACGGTTCTCTTAAATAGAGTCATTTGTATTGTAAGGGAGGGTTGAGTTACATAGTTGTAAGCGTAGCGTTTATTGACCACTTTGTGAGAAAACGTGTGGGTTACCGATTGCTTTGTCAGCCCAATGCGCGCCGAATACAAATTCGTTCTTTCTTAGTATTATGGTTCAGTTCTGGTCAAAGTATAAAGGTTTAACGATTCTTTTACAATTATTGTCATCTCTTATTTTATTTGTTTGTTGAATAGAACGGAAACCGTTTATTTTTCTCACTATTTTATTTGACACCATTTTTTCCTTCTCTGACTTGAATTTATAGGTTCTCTAGAATGATGTTCTTTATCTTATTTTAGTCTAGATATAATGTAGACACTAAATAATCAACGCTCGCAACAAGAAACATATTTCTTAATCCAAAACAGGGCATTAATCATGTCTACGCTACATCTCAACTAGTTGATGTAGGGAACTCCCTAGATACATCAAAAATTCTATGCGTCGGTTGTTTTCAGGTCTTTTCCATATACATAGATGTAATACATCAAGATAATTTCCTTTTTGCTGTAAACAAAATTCTAACTAGAAGATTATTTAGGTAATTATTTTGAAGACGAAAATACTTAAAGGAATATCTCTTTATATGTTTATGAAATAAGTGATTTAACAAAAAACCTGAAGACATCTCTTACCGAAAAGTATTTCGAGATAATTCAAGTATTTTCAAATTAAAAAATATTAGAATATTACCGAATACATTTCTTTCTATTTTTCTGGTATATGGTCATATTTCTTGCCTTGTGGTACCTAATACACTTACTCACTTGTAATACCAAAGATTTAGAACACCAGCAATTAATATCTAGAAACTATAAAAGCGTGAGTAATAAAGCTTTGTTACAATTTTGCTTACAAAGAGAACAATAACTTAAACTTACTGACACCTACAAACCACACCAAAAAATAAACTAATACACTCCATTCCTCTTTTGTTCCCCGACTTTCCTTTTACTCAAAAACATATGTAGTTCTAAATTATGTCATGCACAATGAAATCTAATGAATAGTGTATATTCGTCTTATTTTTGTATGTAGATCCAATCGTAATAAATATCGCTTTTTTCTCGTGCCGTTTGCATTATCACCCGAGGTCGACATCTACAAATAATGGCGTCTCTAAGAAGTATATTATTATCATTTTATTGAATTTATCAGACCACAAAATACTCTTGTGAAAAATAGACTCTCATTTCGAATAATTACTGTTTTTTTCTGAATCAAAAGCTATTGTAATATGCGGATACAAAGGACTTCATATTATTTCATAGCGAGAAAATATAACAGAAAACGCATAATTAACGCTGTCTCTCTTCACTTATTAAAATAATGGTACATACTAAAGTAATATTACACTAATAAACATGGAAGCATCCTACATAATTAATTTTAATTGGAAATAGCACCGCGACCGTCAAAAACCATATTCTGAACAAAAACTAAAATAATGTTCCCAACAAAATTACATTTATATTCCGGTGACCACAATTCTCTACAGGCCGCTGCCGGAAAAGATCATTTTGCAGAAAGCAATTAAACTTTAACTTCATTAATGAAAACACCTTATTTTCTTTCGTTCAAATAATAGGTCGGCCATATTGTTCGAGGCCAAGTCGGGCCCCTATTGTGTCTTGAACAATAAAAGGCGTATTTCACTCTTCGGGGCAATTGTACGAGGGTCTCGTTACAGTTTTTTTTTTTAACTTTTAATTGGAGCACGTCACAAATATTAAGTGCCTGTGAGGCTCTGAACACAGCAAGAAAAGCTTTTAACTTAGGTCTCTTAACATTAAAAAAATAGCCTTACTATTAAACGCTATATATGGTTATGGTAATGGTGGTTATGGTTGGTTATAACAAAAATATATGATTTGACTGACGTTAAATGAAATGAATACCACAAAGGCAGACATTATAAAACAAACGACAGAATGTAAAAGAAATCTAGCGAGTGAAACTCCTAACATATCACTGTTTCTAAATAAAACCTGGTATTTTTTCGCCTGTGACACTGATTTGGTTCCTTCGAAAAAGGGGTTGCCCGCACCCTTTTTTTCATTTAGAGTACCTAGTCATTGAACTGAAAGAACCAACCCACTCAATTCTCTTTTTCGTGTGCAAGCGCAAACTTTGAATCAGGGAGAGCTGTGAGGTTTTTGACACATGCAAACCTTTTTGTTATTTCATGAAATACTGAAATGGTGAAATTATTATATCGATGGGATTAGTCATTGAATTTATAGAGGAGCATATTATCATAATACATAACATAACATCACGCCTTGTTTCCCCGAAGGGTTCGGCAGAGGTGTCCCTGAAGCAGGTTCACCCACATTTCGCCAGTTATGTTTTAAGTCCCATGTAATAGGAGGCGAGCCTATTGCCATCAATCGGGCACAAATCTAGACTCCAGGCTGCTACTGAGAAATTTCAGATAGAAAAACCCAATAACACTTTGCCCGACCTGGGAATCGAACCCAGGACCTCATGCTCAGCAGTAGCGCTTGCGATCACTAGACCAACGAGGCAGTCAATAATAAATTAAACTAATTCGCTAGACATTACAATAATATTTCATGACTGGGATCGACCATCTCTTTATAGTTTCAAACTCATTCTGACATTTAAATTATCCATTAAAATTAAGTTTTACTTACTACATTCTCTAGCCGACAGTTCACCTTATATAGTATAAGGTGAACTGTCGGTTGTTATCAAATATTTAAAGAAGTGTTGGACTTCTTTAATTTTAAAATACCCGATATTGTAAACGTTACTTTTCTCAAGCGAAAAAAGAGCTCTTACAACTTAGATGACTCACACGGGTCCCCATACTCCCCATTCATTTTTTTAAACATTCCCCGCTGTTTTCAAGTCCCCAGCCCCATTTCCCATTACATTTTATAGCACACCGTTGTAAGACGAATAAGATCTTAGTTTTTCCATTACTTTTATTACTTTTCAGCGTGTCTTCCTAATCACTTGAGTCAGTAATTAGAATCAGGGTTAACGGTTTAAACTAGCGTCATTAACCGTTTAGTGAGCGGAAACTAAATTAGAATTAATAGTCAGGTGCGTCTTTTGTTCTAAAAGCTAAGTAATATGGAGTTGAGTATTTACTTTGCTTTTTGTCTTAATTATTTTCAAGTTGTGCGAAGATTCAGTTAGTTTTTCTAAAAGTAATTATTGCGCGTTTCTGTGCTTCAACCTTATCAATATTATCTAACCTGAATTGAAAGGTATAAATCTGGAATATGATTATGTATTATGCAAATGATTAATAAGTTAACCAAATATTTTTGCTTTATCATCACATGTCAAGTTTCTGGTAATATATTTGCATCCAGGAGGGTTTGATGAGATACATACCATCTAGAATGAAATTTTCAACCAATGAAAGAAGAAAGAAAGAAAAAACGTTTAGGTATTTGCGGTAAACAAACGCAAAAAAAATATTAAAATACTAAAATGAGAAAAGCTTGTGGGAAGCATGCGTCACATCCACGCAAATCGTCTATCGCTCAGCATTAAGGCTCTTTCAAACAGGCGCGACACGCGACGCGACACAAAGACACCGCTCGTCGCGCGACGAGCGGTGTCTTTGTGTCGCGTCGCGTGTCGCGCCTGTTTGAAAGAGCCTTTATGCTGCGATCCTATGCAAGACAGAGCCCCAGCGCTGGTTTTCAGCGACAGCCGGCGCCGACGTAATGACGTCGACCGGTGCAGCAAACAAATATTTAGACGCTGTACCAGTACAGCGCACTTAAAGAAAAATAATTTATTAAAATTAAAATGTGATTCAATATATTAAATAGATGTAAAAAACATAAAAAAGAAATAGACATACTTTATTCTAAGTTACGAGAATATTATCTTAACAAAATTTCGACGCGCCTTATTTCACGCACACCCAACATGTACTAAATTGTGATGTAAATGCAAAAACATGTACTATACCTACCGCAACTACATAAGAAACACGAATAATAAAAAACCACCCGACGACATATCACAATAGCCATAGACAACCAGGTGCAACCACAGAATATTTACTCGAGCAACAACGTGGCACCAGACATATTGCTTGTATGAATTCAAATATACCTGCAAGACTTGCTATCATATTTTGACGTCAAGTAACTGCGCTAGTATTCTGGAGGGAGGCGTAAACGTCGGCCATGATGGAAGTTATGGCCTTGTACACAGTGGGTGGTGCTGGCTGTTATGGTGTTGTTACTGAGTAGTTTCATGATTTTGACAGTGATAGTTGTTAGTCAAAATACTATGTGGGGCATAGATTTCGGGACATTACCCGCCTCTTTGGTAAATATTTGAAGACTTCATTTTGATAGAGTTGTAGAATACCTTATTTCGGATAGGCTCCACCGCGATCATGATAATGCCTCGATTCAAGGACGTATGGTAAATATCAGAGTCAACGAGTATTAAAGATTCTTATTAGGCTCTAATAATTCAGTAGAATAGCACAAAAATATCGGTGTATTTCAACAAAGCATATTTCACCACAAAACAAATTGAATATATGACTCCATATTTTATTAAGAAATATAGCATTTCTGATTTCCGTTTTTTCAGCAACGTAATTTATCTAAAAGCCGTAAAACTAGAAGGTTGGAGGCAGACACGTCCGTCTCCGTATAAGTACCCTGGCGAAATGCCAAGGGTGAGGGAATGGCCTTCAGGTCATCGTCGTAAGCACCCATCAAACTATAAATAGAAATATACCTTAGAGCCTGCCAATAACGCTCAATTTCCTTTGACACGGTGTTACTTTTTAAACCATTTGGAATCACCTCAGGCTATCGGCACATCTGGATTGAAATGGGGATTTGGGATTAGACTTTATTATGGGGTGCATAAAGTCCAGATTTGATTGTGCTCTACCTGATATTGCATCAAACTGGTAGTCTGCTGTGTTCTCATTTTTGACGTTATTATAAGTAGATGGCGTTCGCATCAATTTTAGTACTATTTTACCCTATTGCAGTATTTCGTTTCACTTTGTTTATAATAAACAGTGATTTTTGTAGAGGTCGAAGCCATTTCGGTTTTGTTTATGCCATCAATGCCAATAACGTAGTAGTTCTGTATTTGTTTGGGACTATTTAATATGTGAACAGTAGCGAAAATATTGTGTATGAACTTAGTAGGTAAATGTAAATAAGCCTACGAATATAAATAATATTTTTACGTACCTATCAAAGATTTACAACACGAACTAGTCTCCTGAATTTTAGTGATGTAAGCCTCTTTTGAGACTCTTGATATTTAAATCCAGCAGACTATAAGGCTGCCTGTTCAGTGGAGCGAAGAGGAGAGGAGCGGAGCTGTGCCAATATTAACTCTGGAGTGGAGTCCCCCCTGCTCCAGTGGTCAGGCAGCTTTAAAATGGGCTACGCTATAGTTACCATACATCCTCTCACTAATTTAAAAACCCTAAACTAAAAACCAAAAAAAAACCAGCACACAAGCAAAACCAGGCAGTCTCTAAAGTTAAAAAAAAACCACCGCAATGACTTTACAAGACTTTCTTGGCACACACAACTAGTTCCCGCTTAAAAACTCGCCTAGGATAGTTAAAAGTCTTTAGTAATTTCGCACCAAGCAACCATGCCTTTGAGCACAACTCTTTGTAAGGCCAGCGGTAATTAGAACGAGGGAACCAAAGACTTTCGTTGGGTGAGGTCTTTTCTTAAAACCGGACACCCTCGATTTGCACCCTTTATGGCTTATTGTTTGGGGTCAACGGACGGCGAAAGTACGGCTTGCACTTGGAGTCAGCAGTTTTAAATGTTGTGATTTGAAATTGTGCAATCTGGCTTTGTGAGTAACTTTATTTAAGTCACTTTATACCTTGCGGCTGCAGTCACAAATACGGAGTAAACGTAACGTACATTCAAACGGTTTTAAAATTGAATTTATACTCGTTTCGTAAACAATATTTACTTAAGAATTTATTAATATCTATGGGTGTAGGGCTATAGGTTCGAACCCTGATAGGCGCTTTACTTTGCTTGTGTTTTTTTTCATCACCACTGCTTTCAAAACGGTGAAGGAAAACATCGTGAGGAAACCGGTATGTCCTAGAACCAAAAATTCGAAGGTGTGTGACATCTACCAACCCGCACTAGGCCCACGTGGTGGATTACGGCCTACTCCCTCTTACCGAGAGAAGGCCTGTGTCCTAGCAGTGGGATCGTTATAGACTGAATATGCACATACTGAGTGTACTTGTCTCAAACTTGCTGGTGTCCGCAGCTCCGCGTCAAACCGCAAATTTTGCGTAAACCAAAATGCTGTAGGATAGTTGTAATTTTCTATTTAAAAAAAAACTTTTGAATTTACGTAACTTTTACATACTTTCGTGATAGGGCCACAGATTAAAAGTTATTCGTCAATTAACAGAGTACAAGGGGGTGAGTAAGAGTAGTCATCTCTTTGCAATCTTTAAGAAATCAGGCTATTTCAAAAACGGTGAAGGAAGACATCGTGAGAAAACGGCATGCAGAGATATTTCGTGACGGCATGAGAAGCCAAGTCAGAAGCCCGTGGGTGGCATAAAAAATCTGACACTAACCACACGAAAAAGAAAAAGTAGAACGATTATGTCAACAACAATTTTAATTTATTATATCTTGCATTTTGGAAATTATTCAAGTAACTATTTGTGGTCCTGTTTACTTCGAAAGAGAAGGAAAGCTTCAAGATTACACAGATTTCATGAATCGTTACACAAAAAAATACCTACCCGAGAGAATTTTATAGCATAAATCGGTTACATTCATTCTCTAATAATGCTGACTTCATGAATTCTACATGTAGGTAATGGCGCCACACGAGGTCTCCCAAACTGCAAACGACTTTTCAATATTAAAATGTTTTACCTTCAAACAGTTTACCGGCCCTCATTGAATCTAAATTGTTATTAGAGGCTAATGGAAACAATCTAAAACTCTAGCGCGTCCTAACCAAATATGATGAGAGAGCTTATGTAAAAACATTGTGTTGGTACACCTGCATGGTCATCATACACCAGTATTCTAGGAAATCGGGGTTATTTCGTTCAGACCATTCCACTTTATTGATATCGAATATTGGAAACACAGCGGCATCAGCGACACATTTGAATTCGAAATGTTTTCTGTTACAAGATGTTGGGTGAATAAATTTGAACTCTATTGCTTTTGTGTTGGGTTTAAATTCATGTGGGGTGTTTGGTTGGAGGGCGAGAGAACAGACGTCGATTTGTGAGCCTGGTCTGGTACTTGGAGCAGTGCCAACGTAGACGTGGTGCACTGTGGGCCCGGCCGGTGCTTTACCAGCAACGTTTTATCTATTCAGAATTGAAAGCGTTGATAATAAAATTGTCTGGACACGTTTACAACGCCTGCAGACCGTAGTAACTACATAATGCTAATTGTTTTTCTAACTGTTTAGTTTGTTTTTCTTTGTTGGCCGCTAATAAAGAAAATGTTGAATGGATTTGTTGGCTGATAGAACTGAGTTTGCTTGAACTTTGTTGGCAAGTAAAGTTAGTACTTAATGCTATTAGCTTTGTAACTTCAATCGCAAATTCACAACTAAAAGATTCAAATTATTGCTAAATACCTACTTATCAAAAATACGGTATGTGAAAAAACCACATTGGCAAGAATTATATTAAACAATTAATTCTTTTTATTATTACTTAGGTGTCTGTCTGTCTCTCCACAGAAATCTTCACATTTCACATTCCACAGAAAGTTTCACATATTAGCACTATACGTTATCACGCTTAATTCCGAACAGCCTGTAACAGAAAAGCAAACTACGAAACTACGACACAGACAGAAATGGCACGTGAACAAAAAAAACAAAAAAACTAAGTGATACAGCATTTTTCCTATTACGACGCGCCATACACTGGCAGCTTTTATTAAAGTAGGGCCAAGTCCCGTTTGTAGCATAATCTAATCAGCTAAAAGGTTCCGTGAGAGCTCTGATTTATACTGTAATCAATCCTGATATTAGTAAACGGATGTGGACGCTTTTTACATTTATGAGTCTAATACGTCTGGCCCTGCTTATTGGCAACATTCAGCTGCGAAAATAGTTCGATAAACGCGATTTTTGCAAGTAATGTTAAAACATACAGGCTGTATAGTTTCACGACCTTTGCCTACTTACATTCTTTCATCAAAAATAATTGTATATTAATAAAATTTTGGCGCTAAAGAAATCTTACTTTACTTATCTTGAATAAGGAATACGAAAGTAAATTCTTCTAACCCATTTCTCTGTTCAAACTCAAGAATATTATATGATTAAATTCAGTTTTAATCTTTTAGGTGCATTGCCTGATATTTTATTAAAGCGAGCAGTATTCTAGAGCTATAGTTATATTTCAATGACCCGCATTGCACCTCTGAGAGTAACTGGGTCGGCTTTGAGTGTAAGGAATAATTTGGGTCTTACTCGTGTTTCAAAACTTGCTAAAACTCGCTGAAATATTCAACTTTTCTTCAAAATGTCTAAATGTATTAAATATATTTTCAGATGTACGAAAGGCATGTAGTTTTGTGTAAGCTCTATATGAAATGCTTTTGAAAAACATGCGCATTTATGATAATATTTTGTTTAAAATTAACACATATTAAAAACTAGCTTTTGCCAGCGGCTTTGCCCGCGTGATATTTTTATAAGTTATAGCCTTTGTTACTCAGTGATAATATAATATTACTGGTGAAATATTTTTTTTAATCGGTCCAGCATTTTTTCTTTATTATATTTATTAATTAATTATTAAAAAGTACAGAAATGGATACAATATTCGATTCTGAACAAACTACTTTTAAAACTTCTATAATGCGTTAATAATTTTAAATATAACTTATATTTATCCATAGTGTGGGTTCAAACTTGTCCCGTGACGCGATTCAAAATGGCGACTAAGTGCTACCAGTCGCCATTTTGAACTCTATTCGTATCAAAACTAAGCTTGTTCTGTTAGTCGCCATTTTGAACTCTATTTGTATTGGCACTAAGCTTGACAAGCAATGGACAAGTTATAGTGAACGGTCTGTATATGTGCCATCAGAATATCAAAATATTTTCTCCTTATTCACTGTATAAAAAAAAAAAAAAAACGCTAACCAATAATATATTTAATACTGACCACAAAAGCAATTCATCTGACGCCCACATTGTTTGACATAAATACTACTTTAGTATTCAAAAAAAAGATTAATATGAATGAGCTCATTACCACAGACCACAAATTGCACCTCACATAATTTGTTGGAATGCACGGTTACCAGTATTAATGCACCCCAGAGGCGAGGGTGCGTACACTTATTACGTGCCCTGTATTTTAATTCGGACGAAACACGCACTGAAATTTAATTTCCGTAGTACAATTATTTTTGTGGTCACTCTATTGGTGGGCAGTCCACGATATTGGATTCCGTATTATGTGTTCGACGAAAATTGGTGCACTGCATACGTAATCAGCTTTATTAAAAAATAAAATTATAGTGCGCAAGCGTTTGAATAGCACAAGTAGAAACTATTAAGAATACGTAATAAAAGGCCTTTATGCCGCAATAAAAGTGCAAATATTTTTTTAAATTTAAAAACAAGAAATAAATAATTATACTTGGCCACATGATTTAAATAAATGTGTATCGCGAAAGTTTGTGACAATTTTAATAAAAATCCTAAACCGAAACTATCAAACAACCAAAATAGCAAAATAAATATAATTTTAAAGTGTACAATGTCAAGGGAAAACAATCAATGTGTATCGAATCAATTTGCAGTGGATTCGGGTCTGGACACAGTCGGCACTGGGCACGGGGCACTGGCCAGCTTGGGCCGAGATAAACGGATTATGTCAGCCGCTGTCAGCCCGGTGGCTGACCCGCTGAGACAAAATAGATTAGGAATTGAAAGAGTTTGTTTTGTTACACTCTTAAATGGTAATAATGTTATTTGTTGGTTTAAATTACAATGGCATGTTCCATTACACTTTACTATAACGACACCTTTAAGTTTATGTATAGCTGCATAAGAATCTTTTAGCGCGTGGCCAAAATCGGAACTAACGCAGCCATCTTTTTTGTCAATACATTTTACAAAAGAACTTTCTTCCCCTTATTAACGTCATTTGAGCGCCAAAAGATTGTATCATTGTATAAAACTGGCAGTAGAGAAAAAAAAATTGTCTCTGGTATTTGTTTTCGTTAAAGTTTAGGAGAAATTGTTAAAATACACGCGGGACATCTTTAGATACCGTATGTTCAAAAGACAGTACTTACTAAAAGGTTAACTTAGGTTTTAAAATATACCATTACAAGTTAAGTGCTTTATAAAACTAGACTTCGAAGTTTTAGACTGCCAAATGTGTGTCCTGATAACTACATAGATTTTGATTCTATTGGTTTCTCTAATCTCAAATGTTCCTAAATAAGCCAACTAACAGCTTTACGTTTCAAAATAACAGTCGCTTAAAGTAACAATTTTGTTGAAAACCACCAAAGGATTTTCCCTCTATAAATTACAGATCGGTTAGCTAAATAAATTCACAACTACCCCGCAAAGTATTTTAGGATATAAACAACATTTTATTTGAAAACTTGATATAATGCTGAACGTTAGAAATAGCTCCACATTGCATAAAATGCTTGGAAAACGCATTGTATTATGCTAAACTCTGTCTGAACGTGTTAAGAAGAATAAACTGGGGGATCACTGTAATGCCCAAAGATTTTGAAGAAGAATGGCTATCAAGCTAGTGCAGACTAGAGTGCATTCTTTCAATCTTTGTAATTTAATTTACAAAATGCAAATACTAGAATGAAGGGGAGATGGGATATTCTACAAGAGTTGCCAGAGTATTTATCTAGATTTCCTTTGATAAAGAAATTGTTAGGATGGAAGTACAATGTCGGGATTTTTAAGACGTACGCCCCGTTTTCTTGGAAACTATACAAGATACTGCGTTTGTTTATTTGTATCGTTTAGTTCTGAAGATGGGGATTGTTTTCAGGATCTTAGTAAATACTAGGATGTTTTGTTGGGAATTAAAAACAAATTACCAGTGAGTTGTTTTGATAGAAAAGAGAAGAAATAAAAGTATTATATAAGTGTAAGTGAGAAGAACAATAAGACAATACAACTGGGCCTGAGACCAATGCACCAAACCAGAATAAATTACACAAAACAGTTAATAAAAAAACCCACATTTACTTGGGACCTCAAGACCTTTAAAAAGCGACACGAAAGTCGTTTAATCCTACCCACAGTGAAGTATGCATGGGACAAAAGAAAACAAAAACCTGTGAAATACATTACGGAGCACGGTCTTAAGTTCGGTTCCCGGGTAGGCCGCAATAATGCAACGCCCATTTGTCAGGATAAACACTGAGGAAAGAAAAACTGGCTTCGTTACCCACAAATATTTTGCCAAACTTGTTTGTGAGAAAAGTGTTTTCTTGAGGAATTTAATTTACGTAGTGGCACAATGACGCTTTGGTGGATTTTTGGTGGCGGTAGTGGTCACAATTTAGGAATGCTAAAAGGTGATTATAGATTTAAACTTATACCTACATGAGGTCACACCTCATGATATCATGGTGGCTTTTTTCATGTCCAAGATGTTTTCTGTAATATAGTTGTACAAACAGGCATACTTACTTAAAAAAATACAATGGACGTAGAAATATTTAGTAACCTGTTCCGCTTAGCTATTTCTAAAAAGTCTTAAAAAAACCCTGAAAGAAATCGAGACGTGCTTCACCTCTCAACGAGGCATCCTCAGGATGACGATTGACATCGGGCTCTGAACGCAAAGTAATAGTCTCTGCATTCAGAGCTCAGTATGGCAACACGCCGTGTTTGAGTTCGCGACAAAATTTCGATTTTCTATGACTCTTAAGAAATAGCCAAGCGAAACAGGTTACTAAATATATCTACGTCTATTGTATTTTGTAATGGATTTCCGCAAGGTCACGCCTGAATCAATTAACTAGGCATACTTTAGTGAATATAAAACTGAAATTCATAAACCATTTGTGAAAACAAAATTAATTGGTATACCAAACATTCATTCTGTAATAAAGTTATTTAAAGTAAGCATTTACTTCACAAAGCAATGCAAAAATTATACCATAATATATGCATAACAGTGCCGGCGAAATGCATTTTTTGCTTCCATTGCACACCATTCAAACAGGCGGCAGAGTTTTAAATTTCCCATTATTGCTATAAAAGGACGAAGCTTCAGTTTTTTAGAAAACTGACACGGCCACTCGGCGTAAAATACACACTATAGTTCCAAAGTTGACCGTACGGTGGCGCTGAAATGCGAAAATTTTCGACTACCTTCGAACCACGCATAATATTTCGAAGTGGATATTCATTACATCGTTGTTTTATCAACTCAGAACGAGTGAATGTCCAATGCAAATAAAGTCACTGTTATAAAATACGGATTATATTATTAATTAAGGAATAAATATTCTCGTTAGAATTTTAATTTTTAATTATATTACTATAATAAGAATTTTGCACCACCGAAATGTTTTCGCACTTATCGAGTGCGAAAAGCCTTTTAATGCATAATATTCGTCGTATCTCGACCATTCAAGCCAATAACAGTTGAGATTACAATATATTTCAGAACTGATAGGAAATATATTCATTGTGTATGGGAAACCGAGGATTATTTCCGTCCATGGGATGGGAATAAAGAATCACGGGTTGATATTCGTTGCCTAGCAACGGGGAACATTTTCTTGATTAGATGTTCGGGGTGTGCACGGAAATCACGTTGATTAAGTTCTGTGGCAGAAAGAACATGTGCCAATTAATATGGTCTCGTAACTTTTGAACGTATGCTGTGGCGGTATCAAATCCTACCTTATTTATTATCTATCCGCTGCGGTCAGCAGCCTGTAGGGCTTTGTGAATGCACCGGTGCACTAATATTTCTACATAGCTCGCTAAGAACAGGTTTTTGCTGGGACAGTTTTTGTTGTTTTCGTATGTTTTTTGTTTTTGTATTATATTTGATTACGTGCTTATTTATTTATTTAATGAGTATTTAAGTATACAAGTTATGTATTAGATATGTTGAAACTATTTGTACTCGTCACTTGTACTTTTAAGGGTACATTAGAAAACCAGCGTCAGACAGCATCTGTCTGGCATTAATGCTAAAATGAACCATTTTGGCGCAGCCGCGAGGCACACACTACTTGTTGTTAAAACATTATTTTCACTTTTTCATTTTATTATATTTATATTTTGTATTTCACGAACTGTGTCCAAATAAATGTTTTTCCTTTCTTTTTTTCTTTTTATATCTATACATATTAAAAAATTAAGTAACTTAAGTATAAGTAGTATTAACTTTTCGTGTCTGTCTGTGTTCGCGTTGTTCTTATAAACTACGCAACGGATTTTGATGCGGTATTCACTATAATTTAGAAAGATTTATGCGTATAAAACATTCATACTAAACTTTAATATGTATTATAAAGAAATCTTGATGTTTTGTCGAGTCGTAAAAAGCGTGCGCAGCAGGGGCGGGTTGCTAGTATTGTATAATCTGCCTTCATTTAAGATCTAAATACGTATGTTATTTGCCTAACAATAGCGACCCAATTTCAAGCAATTTGTATATGTGAAAAGAGAACATTTTCTTACAAAATGTTCAAAAAGAATATTCATGAAATTTTAAGCTTACATGCTTACTTGGTCATGCAAGACGTGTGACGAATTAATGGCCAAAAAGGCTCTATTTTTTAAACCCTAGATGAAATTTAGGTCTTCTTTTACACATGAATACTTTACCTTTTTTTTGGGTGGGATATTATCAAATAACTTCTCCTGCTCTGGGCGGAGCGGGAGGGCGTGTCAGAGTCTTACTGACTAAAACCCACCCGTGTTCCTTCAGTTGCCATGTTGCCGGGGGCCATGATCTCCCTTTCGGACTTCTTCGCGATCTACCTACCTATGAATACTTTACCTACCATTCAAATCTAATGCATTCGCTTTTTAAACTAAAAACTGTTCCACTGTTCTTATTCCTAATTATTTTAGTTAATTGATTCAGGTGTGACCTTGCGGAAATCCATTATAAAATGATGATGTGGATATATTTAGTAACCTGTTCCGCTTAGCTATTTCTAAAGAGTCTTAAAAAGACCCTGGAAGAAATCGAGACGTGTTTCACCTCTCAACGAGGCATCCGCGCGCTGCGCTCGGTGCTTGATGTGGCAACACGCCCTGTTCGAGTTCGCGACAAATCAATCGTCATCCTGAGGATGCCTCGTTGAGAGGTGAAACACGTGTCGATTTCTTCCAGGGTCTTTTTAAGACTCTTTAGAAATAGCTTATCGGAACAGGTTACTAAATATATCCACATCATCATTTCCTAATTATTTTGGCATTTTATTGGCTAATTTACAAAAATACATAAACACATACACAAATAAATAATCTTATCTTATTTACAAGCAATAAATTATAGCATAATGCTGTTATTAAACGTATTTGCTTATATTAAATTACGAGTATGTTGGTATTGAATAAACATCAAGTTAATTAATCCATTATTATCATTAGCAAAGTAACAAATAAAGCTTAACAGTACTTATTTAAATATTTGACTATTAAACAATTTTTTTTTTATGTTACATTATTTAAATAAAGATAAATATAAAACAAGCTTTATAACTTTACTAGCTGCGCCTCGCGGTTTTACCCGCATAAGTCTCGATCCCGTTGGAATATCGGGAAAAAAGTAACCTATGTCCTAACCCAGGTCATGGTCTACCCATGTACCAAATTTCATCCAAATCTGTTTAGTCGTTTTAGCGTACCAAACTCACTTTTGCATTTATAATATTATTGTTAGGTTAATAAGTACTTATTGAGATTTCAAGATTAACTTTTCGATATGAAAAACCGGCAAAAGAAATCATCTCAAACTTTTAATTTTTGAGATCGTTCAAGTGTTTTTCAGTAATCTTATAAAAAAGGATGTTTTCAGTAAAATTCGGAGATCAGTTAATCTTTGTCTAAGCCTTTAAGCTTTTGAGTAATCAATTAGGTGTTTAGAAGAAGGATTCTGTTGATTTTTTGTTCCTTTTATAGATCTGTTGTTTTGAAATATCTACTAACCCTTTTATTTATGGCGGTCTCATAAAATTAAATGCTGTTAAAGACTGCCTTTTTTGCATGAAAGTAACTTTAGTAATTTCTTTGTTTTTTTGGCTGCCTCGTTGGTCTAGTGGTCGCAAGCGCTACTGCTGAGTATGAGGTCCTGGGTTCGATTTCCGGGTCGGGCGTAGTGTTATTGGGTTTTTCTATCTGGAATTTTTCAGTAGCAGCCCGGAGTCTGGATTTGTGCCCCGATGATGGCAATAGGCTCGCCCCCTATAACATGTGACTTAAACATAACTGGCGAAGTGCGGGTGTACTAGGGTACAACTCTGCCTAATCCTTCGGGAATTACAGGCGTGATGTTATGTTTTTTTTTATGTTGTCCCGACATACATAGTTTCGAATACTCCTTTATTATTTAAATAGCTTATAAATAATACCATCCTCTTACTGTCCCGCAGCAGGGCAAAGGCCTCTTCTCATACACAGAAGGCACGAGCATTGATCACCACGCTTGCTCAAGACGGGGTGGCGACTTCAGACTAATATTAACTACAGGTCCAGGTTTCCTCACGATGTTTTCCTTCACTGATATTAGTAATATCTAAGAGAAACTCAGAAAATACATTTGAATTGAAAGAGTCAAATTAGTACCTGCCCGGATTTGATCCCTCCATCCATAAATAGCTTAATTATCCTAACCTAGTATTTTATTCTGGTTGGTTATTAATAAATATATTGTCATTATGTCGTTATTGTTTCCTTTGATAATAAATTGGTGCTATATCCTTGTCGGTGTATCGTTCTATGGTCAATACCTACCTGTGAACCTACAAACTATTTTTTTATACTTAGTTTTCTGTGGCCAAATATTATGTTCCTAGCAGAGACAATGTATTTTATTTTATTTAAATTCGTAGTCAAAAAATAAAGTAGAAGTTACATACGTGAAAGTTCTATCAAAAGCTCACTGTCCAGTGTCTGCATACTTTTCCAACTTCCCTTTTATAGTTAGACATTTTTCGACGGTACTTCTACTAGTTGTAGAACATTTCTGTAAAGAATCTGTAGATATCTGTTTTTAGTGGAATAGATAAATGGCAATATAATTCTCCAAAATTTCTTCACAACTATATTATAGGTACGTGATTTAAAAAAAATAGCAATGGCCTCCATTGCTTAAGAAATTAACACCTTTGTAGCGGTTACACCGCCACATACAAACTACGCATCAAAAACATGACGTCACACAAATCCTGCATCGCGCTATTAGAGTTTACCGCGCGATCGACATATATACAAGATTCCGACTTCAACCGTTGGGCAGTTGCCCGCCAGACACAACACTCGTCTGGTTGTAGGATCCTCCATTTGTCTATGGTGGATGAGTGAACTTTAGTCCCTGTTCCTCATACCACTGACTTGGCGAAAGCGTCACATTAACCCGCGAAATTAAAATTTTCTTACGTTTTTTGCAATTTGCCGTTCAGTATCAGGTTGTAAGTTGATCTAAATATGTTTCACTGCCGTATCAAATATTTATTTATAGAATTAAAATCATAAACCAGAGAGTTGTATTGACTCTCTAAGTTCATATAACCCTATTGAATAACTATTTCATGAAATCATTGACATTTGAGAATTATTCTAATTTGAGTTGTATTGCTTATTCTACTGATTATAATTTTGTAAAGCCGTATTTGTTACGGCCGCAGATAATTTTTTAATCAACATATAACCCGCTACTGACCTGCAAATTGCAAAAAATGGAAGAAAATTTGAATTTCCCGGGCTATCTTAGCGCATCCCCTTTAAATTGGAATATTTCCTGTGTGATCAGGGTTTACATATTCATAAAGTAGTAAAATTTTATAGAAGGTGAGCTAATTGGTGAATATTTTTTAGAATTGTTTCTTATTTTCTGAAAATAATTACTTATTGATTAAGGCTGGTTTCACAGCTGTACGGGAGACCCGTGAGGGCCGCTCTTACGGGCTCTCGGAACGGAGACACACGTGAGGCGCTCGAACATTGTTTCACAGCGACGCGGATTGGTCCGTACGCGACCCGCTCTGGGTAGAGCCTATACAACGCTAGCAACCGTATCTTACTAAGTTCCTCGTTTCAGAGAACTGCAGGCGCTACCCGTACGGGTCACCCGTATGCGGGCGGCCCGTGCGGATCTCCCGGACAACTGTGAAACCAGCCTTAATAACTTATATTTTTATGGCTTAACACTACTATTGCATTAATTTCGTCACGTCTTTTGACACCCACATTTTTGCATATTCCTTTGTGACTCCGCCAACACATTTCTAAAACATAACATTACGCCTGTATTTCCCGAAGGATTAGCCAGAAGTGTACCTATAGTATATCCACATTCCACCAGTTATGTTTAAGTCCCATGTAATAGGGGTCGAGCCTATTGCCATCAACCGGGCTAGAATAAATCTAAATCTAGTCTCCGAGAAATTCCAGATGGAAAAACCCAATAACACTTTGCCCGACCCGGGAATAGAATCCAGGACCTCATGTTCAGTAATAGCGCTTGTGACCACTAAATCGACAAGGCAGTAATTTCTAAAACAACATAGACTTACAAAAGCCACATATCCATCCCAAATACAGTAACGTAACACATATGTCTTGATCTAGTGATTTCCACGTTAATTGTGTTTGTTTTCCTTATTTACTTCACCTGTATTTACGCACGTAATCATATTATCTACAGAATGCTTGGCAGTGTTAGTGATTGTTGTATTTACTGGATACTGTTAGTGTTTTGCGTTTTGTTTTGGGCCTGGGTTTATTGTGCTAAGTCTTATTTATGAGGTGATAAGATACCACAATAAAGCTTGTACTTAATATCTTTCTATTTACTTACCGATTCCTCTGTGTACTACATGGGACTTAAACATAACTGACGAAATGTGGGTGTATTATAGGTATACTTCTGCCAATACACGTGTGATGTTATGTTATTATGTTCTGTGTCAAATTATGACAGTAAACGTAACGTTTAGACTACGTATTGGAAACGTTTACCACCATTCAATTAACATAGAAACGTCTGTTTATTAAAAACGAAATCATAAGATTTTCTCCGTATTGAACAGCAAAAAAATTAAATTATAATATGAGTTGAGAATGAGAGTTTGTCAACAAATAATCCCATTACATTAAATGCCTACGGTATCTACCACTTTCTTCTTTTCGTGTGGTTAGTGACTAACCTGGTGTCAGAGTTTTAAAGCCGCCCATGGGCCTCTGACTTGGCTTTACATGCCGTCGAGAAATATCTCTCAAGCATGCCGATTTCCTCACGATGTTTTCCTTCACCGTTTTTTAAGCAAGTGATAATTATACAATACGAACATGAATTCGAAAAGTCAGAGGTGCGTGACTTGGGTTCAAACTCGAGACCTATGAATTAGCAGTACGACGATCACACCACTAGGCTTATCACTGCTACCCCACCACCACCACTATCTACCACTGAAAATCAATCAACACTATAGATAAGAACGTAGACACACATACGTACGTATATAAACTAACATACTCTCAAACAAAACATCACAAACATACACACACACACAAAAACAACTTCTACATTGCACGTGTCACAATTCTAAACGAATTTCCACAAAATAGCACGTGTTATTTAGATGAATCCGTGATAATTATGTTTGTTACTGAGACTGGCATTATTTATTCAAATCGTGTTGTATCTACGCGCGTAAGAGATTTTAATGCCGCTAATTAATTTCGTTAACTGCTTCGTGAACGTGCGTGATGATAGCATCGCGTGACGTCATTTTGTCACGTCAATTTGTGGTTGAGATTACATATGACTTATTGGAGAATTAGAGGGAGAGATGGAGATGTAAACAATCGTAAAATGTTTGTTAAAATGTTCTAAATAGCAGTTCTAAAGTACGTTCTAAGGCGTTCTTTTGTAAGAGGTAATACACACACATGAATTAAATGAGTAATTTTCAAGCCTTTAATTGTTAGATCAGATTTAGCTTCAGAATTTTAAGGCTGTTTTAAATTCTGTATTATAGGCCCAGAAAGAGGCAGGTTTCTATTTCTAAAAACTCACAAGCCATGTTAATTATTTAAACATAAGCTTTTCCATCATCATAACAGTCATAATCTTCTTCTTCTTTTCGTGTGGTTAGTGACTAACCTGGTGTCAGAGTTTTAAAGCCACCCATGGGCCTCTGACTTGGCTTCACATGCCGTCGAGAAATATCTCTCAGGTCGGTTTCCTCACGATGTTTTCCTTCACCGATTTTGAAGCAAGTGATAATTATACAATACGCACATGAATCCGAAAAGTCAGAGGTGCGTGCCTTGAGTTCGAACTCGAGACCTATGACTTGGAAGTCCGACGGTCACACCACTAGGCTATCACTGCTGACATTTACAATCATAACTTTAACAAAAGAGAACATTTTAAATGAACAAAATTAAGCGACCTCTCACATGTTCCATTATAAAATACTATTAAATTAAATAAAAATTTATTTCAGACTAAGGTCAATAACTTTGTTAGTATAATGGTGTTAGTAACAATGGTGCTTAAATAAGTAGGTTAGTATTGTTGTTTTTTTTTACAAATTATTTATTTGCGCAGACCTCTGACTGTCCCCACCCAGTGTCCCTGAAAGGGACAGTTCGGTCTGGCAGCGATCATTTTTAGAATGCTGTTGTCACTGCCATGCAGGCACTGTAGTAAGGAGGCCGCTTTCTTTCGCATAATGGCATGGAAACCATATGTGCGAGCCTCCGCGAACATTCCTGAAGCACTACAACCAACTACCTACTATACCATAACAAACACCATTTTGTGTTTTCTGCGAAAATTTCACCCAATCCGATATCAAACTCGATTTTCGTACAAATTAAACGATTGGTTTACCAGAAAACAGGTTTACATCGATACGACGTAGGCACAGGCCGTTGTGTTAAAGCCTTTATAACCCAATTCCTATACTAATTCGGTGAGCCCGATGACCCAATTCTGGCACTACACGTGGCAAGCTATGTTCTTGGAAATGTGATGTTAACTTTCGTTTTTATCTTTTTTCAGGTAATATTTTTATCTTCTATGATGTAGAGCTTCGCAGTGATGAGAAGGATAACACCATTAATCGTGAGTTTAAACCTATTCTTACACATTATTTGTAATAAATAGCTGTTGTAAATGCTTTTTCTAAAGTTAACACTCGTTTTAGTACAGTTAACAATATAAGGATGCACTTTTCATGTACCTAAATGAAAGACAAATATCGAAGGCAATATTCTATTCCAAACGAGATTACAAATACAACCGCTGACTAGTTTTTCTTCCTCTTCTTACACTTTTTGCGACAAAAAAAAACAGCTGTATCTACATATTCATGTAGATACCGATAAAACCTCCACATGTTCCCAAAAAACAAAAACGACCCAACTCCATCATCAAAGCTCGTAATCCTCCATCAAAGAATAAATTAAACAGAGAGGTGACAACCCGGTCAAATGGATAACACAGCCAAAGGGCATTCTCTGACGAGGCAAATTTAATGAAACGGAAAGTGAATAAAAAGGTAAAAAGAACAGGAAAGACTCCTTGACCCTCGATAAGGGAAAATTGCTTAAGTTATTTTTCTTTAATTATTACAGACTTGAAGGTATTGAGTATCGCCAATTACAGTTGGTCTTTAATTACGTATTGCGAACGATGAATGGAAATGGGAAGCAATTATAAATTTCGTCGGTTATTTAATGTAGTGGCAGCTGTTTTGTAAATGGTTGGTTAATGATCGTTTGTTAACTGATTACTTGAATTTAGTTTAAGTAATTTATCATACTGTATTGTGATATTAAACGTTTATTTGGTTTTCAAAATGATAACTTTCATGGAATCTTTATATGCAATCTTAAAAACAGCGTCAGTTTTTCTCGAAAAAGTTATTATTTTTAAAATAAAACAGAAAAAAATACCTATTACATTATATACGAAAATTATAAATGATTCTATTCTTCAAATACGTTTAAACCTTTATCAAAGTCAACGCCAGATAAAACCAAAATGTCTCACAAAACAAACCAACCAACAGTCAGGTATCAAAACTCATGATTCTTCGGAGTCATAGGTGCAAATCTTATTGCGTAAGACCTTATCACTGGCTGCCTAAGCGCTTATCTTGACAAATGTGCTCGGCATTACACTCAGCTGCTACAAACAACAATAAGACATTTGTTTAGACGATGCGTTACGGTTTTATTTGTGTCCTGGCACTAGATTTTGCTCGGGTGACGGTTGGAGATATAGGGCTGGTACCTACAAATATATGTACCTACGTACCTTTAGGGAGGTGCTGTTGTATGTTCGACTGTTCATTATTTTGCCTTCAATGTAGGTTAAAATTAGTAAAAACTTTTGTACAAAAAAATAAATGCTTCATATTTCGTGATGGTGGGTCATATTTTTTACAGCTTTACTCAAAATAAACAGTTAAAAAGGGCACTCTTAAAAAAGAAACCTCGAAATTTTACCATATATAACATAGGTCGATCATGTATCATCAATTTCTCTTGCACAATTTTTTTAAAATTTTTAAACAGTATTTTCAGTGTGAGAGAGAAGGGTGACAATTACCTACCTATATTTTTCTTTCCTATTAGGTTAGTATACCCACTCTTTATAGTTCATCTGAAACAAAACCATTAAAAAAAACAGTGACAGAAGTGAAAACTTGAAAAAATAAAGACACCGCGGTAATCAACGCGTTGATGTCTTTTTAATGGTCAAAAGTTGGTGTCATCACAGTGTCGCGAAATCAAAGGTTTAGTCCCATCTCAAAAATGCCCAATGCGCCTAAAGAAGTTTTCACTTTAAAAAAATAAATTAGAGATATGTACCATGAAACTCAAAAAAGATACGAGTATTATCCCCAAAAAACACAACGCACATACAGAAGTCACTAACATTTGTATCATAGAGACGGATTTAGAAATACGAATACAATATTTTGCCTACAAGGCTCCTCTGTTATAGGCATATAATCATTTTGATAGACGTTATTTTGTTTTTGTGTGTCACACACGCATATTGCGTTTTTGTTTCTTTAGGAAAATGGAAAGTCGGATCGAGTTAACCTTGGATATGATGGAAATCTTCCTTTTTTGTTGACGGGGTGACACGTTTTTGTTAACGTTATGATCCGATTATTTAATAATTAGATAGGCAATCGCTTTCAAAGCGTTTCATATTTCCACAACGACTTTCAACATGCGCAGGATTGGTATCAGCTTTACATTTTCGATTTTTCCATCACAGTTATCGCTGGTAGAAAGTCCATTTATCTAGGTCCTCGTTGCCACATGGAGACGTGGCTATATCTTACGTATATATATATAATTATTTAGGCAATATTATAATATTCTTGCGTTCGTTTTTATAACTGGAAAGTAAATTTTCTTACGGACAATTGAAGTGCGATAAACCTGCAGGAGGGAAACGAATAAATAATAATTTTTATTTCAAATTCAAGTAAGATATAAACTATAAATAAAAACATATCTTCAAAGATCTTATACTAACAGAAATTCGACAAGACATCTGTGTTTGAACTAGATAAATAAATATCTGTATCTTGGACAACAGCACTAATTTCTAAAATATACATTTAAAAGCTTACAAGTTCAAATTTGCCATTTTAAATGCCCTAGAACTACCAATTAAATGTCTTTGAAAATTCCAAATATTATTTTTCTGAACCTTCCATAACCTTGCAAGGACTAAGGAAACATCAAATAATTCTAATAACAGTAGTCAGTTTTCTATACGACCAACAGACACATAATGAAGATTCCATACCGTGATTGCTTAACGTCAAACGCATATTGATTTAACAGCATATTTATATTTATGCACAGATGATTGGCTCGTCATTACTATGTATTTACATACAACACATGTATGCATATAGCTACATATGTACAAGATCCATGCTATGATTTACGGGTGCCGACGTAGCATGTGTAGGCTGATAGCACTGAATTACAGTAGCTCATTGATTGATGCAGACAAATATCTTCGGATTAATTAGCGGGGCTGTGCTTAATATTGGCTAATTAACTGGGTAAATATAGTGTGTAGAATGGCTGTAGTGTGTCTGGTTGGCTACGATTATTCAGTCAATTAAGGTCCATGGTAAAGTTTGTTAATAAGTGGTTAATTTTAAAATTGTTTAGTAACAGCTAAAAAAATGAATTCGATCAATAATTACATGTACCTTTTTTTTTGGGTGGGAAATTATCGAATAATTTCTCCCACTCTGTGCGGAGCGGGAGGGCGTGTCAGACTCTTATTGACTAAAACCCATCTGTATTCCTTCAGTTGTCTGTATGTTGCCAGGGGCCATGGTATCTCTTTCGAACTTTCCCGCGACCTCGGTAGGCATCGGCCCTAGCGGACCCCGTCAGTTCTGCGCGTTGGCGGTTGTGCGTGGAATTATCGGACAGCCAGCTACCCATTGCTCACCATCCGCAAGCCCGCGCCTACGGTGGCCGGGAATCGGCTTGCGATTCCCGACGCCCAGGGCGTCTCTTGCGGCGGTTAGGGGCATGGGGACGCGAAATTTGCCTCTCCCTCACGCGTTCCGACTCCTCCTTCGCGAGCATTACTGCTTCGCAGGAGGCGACGGCTTTCCATGCCATTTTGCTCCGTACCATGGCGTGAACCAGGGCCGGACGCGAGAGATCACCGCCGCCGATCGCCTCCACGAGGACACGGCGATGCTCCGCCCAAGCCGGGCAGACCACCGTATGCTCCACCGTGTCCTCCGAGCGATCCACCAATGGTGACACCTGGGCGTTTCCTCCCGCCTTATCCTGAACTGGAACCTCCCGGAAAAACCGTGTCCGGTGAGGACCTGCGTCAGGCGGGAGGTGAGGACGCCGTGGCGCCTCTCTAGCTACTCCTCAAAGAGGGGACTTATCGCTGCAATTGTGGCGTGCCCTAATTACATGTATCCAAGCTTTTAATATAAATAATAAAACACTTCTATTCACCTTGGAATGGCTTATACATTCCAAAGATTCCAAGTGTTTGAAGTTTTATAGCGAAGATTAGGCCTACAACAATGAACAAAGAACAACAGTATTAAAAGGAACTGAATACTCAATATAATTAGCTTACACGTGGCATCATCCCACCTACACTGGGAACTTGTTAGTAGAATCACCTTAGTAACACAAGTGGTGAAGTGTTATTCTTAGGGCTCAGTCAGGGAGTACTATATTATTTGTGGTCAGGGTGAACGAGCTGTGACTAGGACGATAGCGGGCGCGGTGGTGTGCGCGATTAGGTGACCATAGTGCATCGCGAGTTGTTGAAGTGGGCAGTACTTTCCACAAGGTAAAACAATAGACAACGAATACTCGCCGGCGGTGTGAACAGTCAACAATCTACTATGAATATATTTATCTCTTTTACTAACACGGGACCTACAATCTTTTGTACGTTTCTTGAGTGAGAAAATCGTTGATAGCTAGTCGTTTCCTCGTCGGCGCGGCGGTGGGACAGCTGCCTAAGCGTCTGCCATAGTCATTTCACCATGGATGCAAACGGCGGTTTCATTATGTGTCGCCTTAGTACCCGGGCAAGCTCCTCACCCTGGCCGAGGCCTAAACATGGCCTCTGGCACCACGCTACTGATACTTACTGTTTCAGATTACAATTATACTATGTACAAGAGATTAACTTAATAAAAATACACTTCTTTATTGCTCCATAAAAGGTTTTCTCTGAAATCGAGTTCATGCTTAGGTTTCCGTCTTTTAGTTTCGGTCTTTACCAAGAATAAGATATATTTGTCCAACTGTGTGACGAAGGCTTTGGAGACTCAGGAAATCGGAAAAACATGAGAATTAGTTTTCGGATTTTAATCCGGTCGAGTACCACGTTGCTTTTTCGTGCAAAATATGAATACAAGACACAATTTTCTTATGAAGTTGAAAAACAAGATGAGGAAAGCCTGGAATCAATCTGCAAAGACACGAAAAGCGTGGTCATTGGCGGAACCTTCACGATGAATGTGTGAGGTGTATCACTTTAAAAAGAGCAATTCTCTAAAATTATGTCCTTCATTTTCCTTAACTATCTCCAGTAATAACATAATGAATACAAATCAAACTGTCTAGCCTTTTCTCAACTATGAGGGGATCAACTGAATTCCTGTATTTTACAAGAAGGACTGCCTAACTCCACAACCCTATTATTAGGAATCACGATACCCCTTGGTTTTAACTACCCATAACGAGTGTCAAAGATCTACGAATGACAGCATTAATTAACAACATAATTAATACAGATACACAGACAGGTTGATGGCAATAGGCTCGCCCCCTATTACATGGGACTTAAACATAACTGGCGAAATGTGGGTGAACCTGCTACAGGGACACCTCTGCCCAACCCTTCGGGGAAACAAGGCGTGATGTTATGTTATGTTTAATACAAATATCAGAAATAATCCCAACTAGATATTAGTTCCGGGTAACAAAATTACACACACCTAACATAATTTCAGAAATTCACGGCTAACTCGGTTTAGGACGAAATGTGTTGTTTTGTCCTTGGTCACGATTTACGAGGGTCGAGCCAGAAGGCAATGTAAAGACTGCAGTGTGAAATCAATCTAAAGGTTATCGTACAAGGTTGAATTTTGAATCTGCTCAAACCTGGATTTATTGTCACAATTTTATAACTTAGTTTCAGTTTTAATGTTTGGTCAATACAGATACGGATATGAATGAATATTAAAGGTGCTCAAATTTTGAATAGAAAGGTTCTATTAATGGCTGTTATAAAATTGAATTTCCTTGTTACACCTACCCACTTTTATTTGTATCTCGAAAATAAACTTAACAATATTAATTTGTTGAGTTATTTTTACAGTCGTTTCAAATTGAGATTTATAAGGAAACAGGAGAGGAGCGTAATTATTTTTATTCTGAATATAGAAATTTTTATCTGTACATTTTCTTTGTTTTCCCTATTTACAAAGGCACAAAATAACTAAGTTTGCGAACAATATCAACCAATCCTATTTTATTATGTCAAGGCTAAGCCAAAAATCGAAGTCCCTAAAAAGAAAATGTTTTCAACGTAAAATAAATTGATCACTTCAATCAGTTGGAACATTGGATAACTTGATGAATTACTAGAGCCCCACGGGAGTTCATTCACAAAAGAAGATTTTCACGAAACTTGAAAAATTCATGATTTATTTTCCTCACATAAATTCCAAGGGGAATTTTGATACAGAAATCGGGTTTGTGACCTATGTACATAATGATTAAAAACTTGATATTTAGTGTTCCTCGAAATAGAATTAAAACTTTGTAAAATATACAAAACTTAGGTATGTTTTTTGTATGTATATATTTAAAAAAATATATATATATATAATTTGACTACTTGACAGCTTATTTATTGAAATATAATTTTAATTTAACCTACGTGAATCTGTATTTTGAGAATGAATAGCTTACTTCATAATATTTATCTAAGCAAATATTAAATTAACCTTTTTAGGGTTCCGTACCCAAACGGTAAAACGGGACCCTATTACTAAGACTCCGCTGTCCGTCCGTCTGGCACCAAGCTGTATCTCATGAACCGTGATAGTTAAGACAGTTGGCATTTTCACAGATGCTGTAATTCTGTTGCCGCTATAACGACAAATACTAAAAAACAGAAAAAAAAATATTTAAGGGGGCTCCCATATAACAAACGTGATTTTTTTGCTCGTTTTTATAGATAATGGGTACGGAACCCTACGTGCGCGAGTCCGACTCGCACTTGGCCGGTTTTTTTTATCGGTTTGAAGGTTGGTACAATTACGCGAAGTTATTTTGAATTTAGCTTAACTACCACCAACTCACAACTGTTACATTTGAATACGAAATTCAATGTATGAGTTGAAGCCCGAATAAGTAGTTATTTTCAATCTAAACTTTAATTAACCCTTTTCAAACATTCCCTGCAAAGAAATTGTAGATAAACCTAAACACATTTTTTCTAACACATACTCGCAATAAATATAACGTTATTCTATACATTTTTCCTTCTAAAAACTCTAAGAACACAGACTAAAAACTCCAGACATAAATAAAAGCCTGAAAGCCACAACCTTCGCCCTTGAAACCTAAGTGGGGTATTAAGTATCACTTTTGTCCAAATTATATATTTTTCACTCGTCGCCGCCCCGACAATGAGGGACTCTTAATGTTATAAATTACCTAATTAAGACGTAAAATGGAAATAGAAGAGAAACTAAGTACCTTATGGTAGTTTACGAGATATTTCAAGGCTTCTCTGTTTTGGGCACGCCAAAATTCCGGCGATAAGTCCCCTCTTTGAGGAGTGGCTAGAAAGGCGCCATGGCTTCACCTTCCGGGTTCGGGAGGTTCCTGTCACCATTGTGTGGATCGCCCGAAGGACACGGTGGAGCATACGGTGGAGGTCTGCCCGGTTTGGGCGGAGCATCGCCGTGTCCTCGAGAAGGCGATCAGTGGCGGTGATTTCTCGCGTCCGGCCCTGGTTCAGGTCATACGGAGTGCAAGTGCAGGGCATGGGAAGCCGTCACCTCTTTTTGCGAAGCAGTAATGCTCGCAAAGGAGGAGGCGAAATGAGTGAGGGAGAAGCAAATTTCTCGCACTCACGCCCCTAACCGCCGCAGGAGACACCCTGAGCGTTGGGAGTCGCAGGCCGATTCCCGGCCACCGTAGGCGCGTGCTTGCGGGCGGTGAGCAATGGGTTGCTCGCCGTCCGATAGGGACCAGGCCTGGGTCGACAGCGCGTTGTGTTCCACGCACGCCTCAAAGAGATGTCAGCACAACTAAAGGGGTCCGCTACTTGCCGGGATCGCGGGAAAGCCCGAAAGGGATACCGTGGCCCCTGGCAACATACAGGCAACTGATGGAACACGGGTGGGTTTTAGACAGTAAGAGTCTGAGATTCCCGCTCCGCCCAGAGCGGGAAAAGTTAATTGATAATTTCCCAACCAAAAAAAGGCTTCTCTGTTTCTGTGAAAAAAATTTTTGTGGAGGTAAAGTTTAATTATTAATTTCGTTGTGTAGGCTGTAGGGATTTGAAGCACAACGCAGCTTGGCCACTGTGAATAACAAATTATTTTTCAAGTCAAAACTTAGCCTTTCGTACGAAATAGAGACGATTCTACATTGAGACGCGTATCTTTTGTTCTCATAGCTGACTTATGCCCCGTTCAACCACGCCACCCACTCAACTAAGACTCTCACAAATTACTGGAACATGCACAATCTAACCCTGCGACTGTCTGCAGAAAACACTTAGGTCACATATCACTTGAAAAGTGGCGGTATTCGCCGTATCGCCCGTATCTAGCAGTGCTCGGCACTGGCCGTGCACCAATTCGCTGGAGCAAGGCCGGCTTTGAATAATTTCAGTGTAACCATGTCCCCGGTGCCAGGCTGGTACGGCCACCGCTTCGCAGAGTTGCCCCTTGTAATAAATCTACATGTTGGGCCGAGATTGGCTGCAGACATGCTAGGGTTAATCTCGTATGTCACATGTTCAGGTTTATTATGTGAACGGAATGGGGTTTGCGAAAAAATCTGGTGACTTTGTTGTTATTATGTTTTGACATGCCATGTGTCATGCACCTATTTTATTTTCATGATTGTAATCCACCATGGGTAAACAAATAAGTGGCTTCAAGACTGCACTGGGCTAAAACTAGTAGCATCTTAACTGTACATTTTTTTTTTTTAAATTGTCTGTTTGTAATGTCAAAATAACAGCTTTATGAAAGTATATACGGCACTTATAACAAAAAAAAATATTTTTGTCTCTATGTCTATTTGTTCCGGCTAATCTCCGAAATGGCTGGTTTGATTGTGACGAGACTTTCACTGGTAGATAGCTGTTGTTATAAGGAATAACTTTTAGACTTGACGAGACTTTCACTGGTAGATAGCTGATGTTATAAGGAATAACTTTTAGGCTTGACGAGACTTTCACTGGTAGATAGCTGTTGTTATAAGGAATAACTTTTAGGCTTGACGAGACTTTCACTGGTAGATAGCTGATGTTATAAGGAATAACTTTTAGGCTTGACGAGACTTTCACTGGTAGATAGCTGATGTTATAAGGAATAACTTTTAGGCTTGACGAGACTTTCACTGGTAGATAGCTGATGTTATAAGGAATAACTTTTAGGCTTGACGAGACTTTCACTGGTAGATAGCTGATGTTATAAGGAATAACTTTTAGGCTTACTTTTATATAAGACAAGCTGCGCCCCGCAGTGTCACCCCCATAAGTCTCGATTCCATTAGAGTATTGGGAAAAAAAAATCTATGTTTAATTCTATGTCATATTCCAGGTCATGGTCTACCCATGTGCCGAATTTCATCTAAATCCGTTTTGCCGTTTTAACGCGAAAGCGTAACAAACAAACATACATAAAATCAAATCTTTTATCTTTATTATAATATGTATATATTAGTTTAGAAAAATAATTAGGGTCCATGCAGTCGTAACCGCAGGCAACAGCTAGTTGTCTCTTAAGTTTTGTAACAATTATTTTTTACTAGTATAGTATAGAGTTAGTAGAAGATAGGTAGAATGTTCATAGATAAAAAAAAATATTACCGACTTTTCAGCCTTGAGTGCTGGTTTAGATTTTCTTACGACATTATTATGGCATTATTTTATGGCTTCCACGCCATCGTGTTTGCACAAGCACACGTCGATGGCTTCCACGCCATCGTCAGACAGAAATCCGTCTCTTTGCTCTGCAGAGTGCGGGAAAGCTCCGACTCATCCTGAAGATTTTGCATTGTTAGGTGATGATGTTCAAAAATGCATTTCGAACAACAGCCTTTTTTCTAAATTGATAATAAGTTTATTAACATAAGGATAAGTTATCTTTGTATTTACTAACCCATGTGGATGTTGCTTATCGGAAAAAAAGTTGTTTTTTAAATTAATTTTTGGCAAAAATCTTAGTTCTGCTGAACCTCCATGAGCTGATAAATTAATAAAGAAGGCCAGTGACTGACTATAGTTTATAGGTGAAGGAAGCCAACATCCGTATGAGCTGAGAAAGGATTTGAAAGTCTGTACAAGGTATTAATGTAACCGCTTTGTCGGAGTGTAGATTAAATAGCTAATCAACTACATATATATGGTGTTGAAATAGTGCCGCCATAGTTCATTAGGTTGCTTATTTTTCGATAAATATCATGTTGTGTTATAAATAAAGAAATATACAAAAAATAATAACATTAGAGCTGAATTTTCCGTCAGCTAGTAATAGGCTAGCCTACTTTATATCCACTTTCAGAGGCTCAGTCTGCGCTCAGCGCTTGGTGTGGCAACACGCCGTGTTCGAGTTCGCGACAAGTGAATCGTCATCCTGAGGATGCCTCTTTGAGAGGTGAAACACGTGTCGATTTCTTTCAGGGTTTTTTTAAGACTCTTTAGAAATAGCTAAGCGGAACAGGTTACTAAATGTATCCACTTCTATTGTATTTATTAACCACTTTCAACATAGCGATTTTAGGAAGCCTATACAGGGTGACTTTAAAAACAATCAACAAAATCTAAGAGAGTATTTTACCCATCAAATATACACAACTTTTACTACAGGATCAAACGGATTCGGAAAAAAAATCGACCTTTCCATATAAAGGTTCATACCCGATTGGACCATTTTGTTTAAGAAGGTCGATTTTTTTCGGTCGGTAGAATACTCCCTTAAATTGTATCGATTATGTTTTCAAAGTCAAATAGTATATATAGCGATGGGCGATTAAGGACCAAATTTTGTAGCTAAAATCTCAATAAATATCCATTTCAGGCTCTAGTTTAACACACACAATCAAATAAAAATCCTAAATTAATCCCAAAATCGCTTTATCCGCATCATTAACGTATTGTAAGGGTCTTCGGTCATTAAAACGGTTGGGTATGCATGTAAGGGTCGGTGCACACGATGCCGAATCATGAATACAATTACACGGGCCGACCGTTCGACTCGGATTAAATTCTCTCGACCGATGAATCTCAAATTCTCGACCTTCGGATGTGTGGCATCCAATTTAATGATAATAAACTGTTTCTATTGGGTTTGGATTGCTTGCTGTGGTAATACCGGTATCCTTGGTAATGCTAGAGGGGTTAATAATGACAATTAAGTGTCCTCATCAATTTAAATATATTTATTTTGTTGTTTTTTTCACGATCTGATTTCATTTAGGCGATTTGCCAGCTGTCTAAAGAATCTTGCGTTCAGAATTCAGTTACTAAACATGCAAGCAAATATGGGTGTTTGCAAAAATTACTTTAATACCCGCAACTTCAAAAAGAATTGTGACTTTCCATTAAATTTAGTCATTCTGAAATTAACTTTATTTACACTTGCATAAAGTTGATATTTGTTAAGTGGAAATAACATTTTTGGAAACAAGGATTTCTCCTGATCTGCCTAGCCTTTTCCCAACTATGTTAAGGTCGGCTTCCAGTCTAACCGGATGCAGCTGAATACCAGTATTTTACATGGAGCGACTGCCTATCTGACCTCCACAACCCAGTAACTGGTTAACAGGATACTCCTTAGTAAGACTGGTTGTCAGACTTTCGGGCTTCTGACGACTGTCAAAGATCCACGAATGACAACCGGAACTAACGGATTAACGTGCTTTCCAAGGTACGGAGGAGTTTCGGTATGTAAAGATGGTCACCCATCCACGTAACAACCCCGGCAAGCGTAGCTTAACCTGATGGATCGACCCGTGCGGCTGTTATTTCTTAGCGTGAGGGAGAAACAAGGATTTAAATATGGAATTTAAAAAGTGGCACTCCGGGAGTGAAACAACCAACAGAAGTGAAAACTTTAACAAGATCGCCTTGGTGGAAGAAAAATACTTGTATAGAACATTGGTCGTTAACTTCATTTAGGGCACTTCAATAAAGAGCACAATCGCGTTTACAAAAAAAAAAATACTTTCGAAACCTGTAAAGTAAAAATACTTGCATAGAACATTGATTCGTAACGTAATATAAATAGAGAGCACAATCCCGTTTACAATACCTTTAAAGTAAAAGGACTTGCATAGAACATTGGTCCGTAGCGTAACATAAATAAAGAGCACAATCAAGTTTACAAAAATGAGGTGTCTTCATGGTGTCGCGAAATCAATTGTTTAGTCCCATCTCAAAAATGCCCAACGTGCCTAAAGAAGTTTTCACTTCAATGAAAAACAAATCATAGTGCAATGCTTTAGAGACTATAATCCCGTACAGTGATCCTTTTCCGGCCACACCTCAGTTTTTCCTAAACCTTCAGCTCACCTCCACATATTGACTAAACATCTTAAACCCTTAGAATACGTGAGAGTATCGGTCTCAGCTAATATATTTCTGGCACGGCTCAATGACTGACAGGGGGTAGCTCTAACAAAAGGTGCTGTTCAATGAAACCTGTAGACACGTGTCTGTATTAAATTCTGGCCTTAGTGTTGGTTAGGTTAAAATTAGAACTAAAGTAAATGGTTTGGGTTATGGGTAAATGTAACAGCTATTTAATAATATACAGTCTCTGTAATGTCATCCGGCCAATCGGACCTTTAGGATATTTATATTCTGTGGACTCGTACATCTAAATGTATGTGTATTAAGACTATGAACCACTACGACCGCCTTGAACGCAGGCGATTCCCACCATAACCATAACCAGCCTATAATATTCCCATTACTGGGACACAGGCCTCTTCTTGGTGAAAAGGAGGGGGCCGTAACGAGATCCACCACGCGGGCCCAGTGCGGGTAGATGTCACATGTCTTCAATTTTTTCTAGGACATGCTGGTTTCCTCACGATGTTTTTCTTCACCGTTTTGAGAGCAGCGGTGAAGAAATAAATTATACAAAGTAATACGCCTGCTTGGGTTCGAACTACAACTCGTAAGTCGGGGCCAGCAATTGCCACAATGCATATAAAATACTAAACAATAGTGCCTTATTGAAGCACGCACAGTAATTGAGACCTTGTTTTCGTGAACGACGAACGGTGATCTTTTCCAATCGTTACGGGTATTTAGTTAAAAACTCTGACAGTCACTTTACCGAAAGGTATCAGCTCTGTAACTAGTTTGTGGAAGTCAGATAGCCAGTCGCTCCGTGTAACATACTGGTATTCAGCTACATCCAGTTAGACTTGAAGCTGACCCTGACAAAGTTGAGAAAAGGCTAGGCAGGTGATGATTTTGTGAATGATTAAAACTAAATTTATTTTCAGATGTTATGTTTCAATTTCCTTGCAGAACATGAGCTTCCTAGCGATAGATGCAATTATAGGTTGAAGTGAAATATAACTTCCATGCTCATAATGTGAGGTGAAATGCCACCACGTTCTTTATGCGAATTGGTTAGGTAATGTGCATTTCACTATCGTTATGTTCAATACCTGCATACTTTTTTTGATGCACGTCAGTAACCTACACTTTAGTTTTCCTTCTTATTTTAAAGACAATTTCAGAAAATCAACCAACCAATAAGTATGATAAATTCAACGTTCAGCTGAACCATAAATCAGAAAAAAAGTAAATGACTGTAAAACGTTTATAACGATGGCAATCGGCTCCAAATGGCCGATACTTTGCTGACGAAGGCCACATTAGCCAAGTTATGCTTATTTATGATTACATTCACTGCCAAGAGTTCACTGCTGTAATGAATACTTGGCATGCTAGTTATTGGTGATTATTGCACAATGAAAATTGTATTTAAAAAGATTTTTTTTTAATATACCGTTATCACTGACTAACCTAGGTTAGTATTACAAACCAGCCACCTGCCCCTGCACGGGTGCAGAAGCCATATGGCAAAACATGGAGATATCTGTGCTATAACTTTGTTTAATGTATTTATACACATTAACCTTTAGGAAAAAATTATGGTGGAACCGCATCAAAATCCGATGCGGAGTTTAGAAGCACAACGCGGTCATACAAACTGACACGAAAAGCAACTTTGTTCTACACTATATATATATTTTATTATATATGTTTGTATTCACGTTCTCGAAATCGGCTCTAACGATTTCGATGAAAGTTGCAATTCGGTTTACAAGGGCGAAAAACGATAAAACCAGGTCTGGGAAATTTTTCTCCGTATATTCACCCGAGCAAAGCTCGATCGCCCAAAGTTTAGAACAAAGATAACGAACCATGACATGAGAATAATAACATGGCAGCATGGAATAAGTAGGAACTATAAATACATGGATAAGTATGAACTTTCCTTTACTATTAAATGAGCATGATGTCTATTTTCACCAGAGCAGAGCTCGGTCACCCAGGTACTAGTATTCAATAAGCAGTATTTAGGTTTTCTAGTTACTACTCCTACCTACGTTTCTACATTTACCTACATAAACTATTTCAATCTCTAGATTGCTTCTGAGAAATTCTTTACTTAACAAGTTTCAACTGCAAGGCTTCATATTCCCAATTTCCCGGAAATCAAACCAAAATTATATATATAATAATACTTCCTTGTATTTATAAGTAGCGCATGTTAATTCTTGATTTTAGTAAATTTCCTATAATTTCGAGCTTATGGGATGAATTTCTCCTCCACTTTGGGTCTATTTCGAAGCTCCTTCTACGAAGAATGGTAAAAAACGTTACTACAAAAATACCTGCTGTTGACTGAGATTAAGTTGCTAAATTTTTTCAAAGATCGAAAATGAGTATTTATTCTATATTTCTTGTTTTTGTTCCCGAAACAATCTCCCAAACTCATTCAGTAACTGAGAGTCCAAATAACAAAATATTCAACAACTTTTCCACAAAAATAACTGCACAATCGTCCTAAAACTCTCGCTAGAACCATATTCTTGAACAGCTAAGTCGCATGTGACTGGCTAGCTTCCATTGTGCCTTTGTTCTTCGCAAATCAAACGTGGCTGCTTTTGTAGACCACCAATAGGGTTGTGCGAAAATAATACTTATTTAGTTTCGCATTTTTGGTGATTTAAAAAGTTTTGTATCGTGATTTTGAAATAAGAAAGTTTTTAAACTGTATGATCTATTTTAACAATATTTTAGTGTGATGTGACTTAATGCTGATTGAATAAATAACAGATTAGGTAGTAAACTACCTAATCTGTTATTCATTCTGTTCTGGACCAAATATGACGCCATCTTTGACTTCTAATCTTGAACAATGTACCTATACCAAGTTTTCTCTTTTAATTGACAATATAATAAATGATCTGAGACGGAGTTACACGTGTATATTTCTTCCGGAACTGTTTCCATGGAGGTCTGTTGCGGCCAAAGTCGTGTACAACTGTGGGCAACCATTGTATCTTTGTTCTTCGAAAATCAAACATGGCGGCCATTGTTACCTACCCATGGTTAGGGTTGAACAGTTTCACAAAGAGAAAATGATGTATTGTTTCATATTTTTGTAAGGTATCCCAATTTACAAATGGAGTACACAACGTTGAATTCCCCTAAAAATTAAGTCGTTATTTATTCATACTTTTCCCTTTTACGTTAACTCGTGACTAATGTTACACGTGACGTTCAAATCTTTTATTTTACATTTCCTGGAAACAGACCTTGTCTTGTTTGCACTTTACTTCAATGAAACCTACCGCTTTAATTATTTACGCCATTAATGCAACCCTTTTCTAAAACTGAATAAAAAGAAATAAAAATGAAGTTCATTGTTGAAATGTGCTTGCCAGCCCTAGCACCAGCGCCCTTTACGGGGCACCGGTGTGGGCGCGTTCACTAAGGCTGCGGCCAGCCCGCCGGTTGAACGCGTCCCAGAGGGTCATGGCCATCCGGCTGGCCCGAGGATACCGCACGGTCTCCTGCGAGGCGGCGAGCCTCCTTGCCGGATTACCGCCATGGGATCTGGAGGCAAAGGTCCTCGCGCACATTTGGGAGTGGCGCGAGGAGGCGAGGCGCCGGGGCTTAGCTCCGCTGCCGCGAGAAATCGCGGCTCAGCGGATAGAGCTCCGGCGGGATCTCATGGCGTCATGGAGAGTGCGATTGTCGCAACCCAGCGCTGGGCACGCCACAATTGCGGCGATAAGACCCCTCTTTGAGGAGTGGCTTGAGAGGCGCCACGGCGTCCTCACCTTCCGCCTGACGCAGGTCCTCACCGGACACGGCTGTTTCGGGAGGTTCCTGCACAGGATAAGGCGGGAGGAAACGCCCGGGTGTCACCATTGTGTGGATCGCCCGGAGGACACGGTGGAGCATACGGTGGAGGTCTGCCCAGCTTGGGCGGAGCATCGCCGTGTCCTCGTGGAGGCGATCGGCGGCGGTGATCTCTCGCGTCCGGCCCTGGTTCAGGCTATGGTACGGAGCGAGAGGAAATGGGAGGCCGTCACCTCCTTCTGCGAAGCGGTAATGCTCGCGAAGGAGGAGGCGGAACGCGTGAGGGAGAGGCAAATTTCGCGCCCTCACGCCCCTAACCGCCGCAGGAGGAGACGCCCAGGGCGTCGGGAATCGCGGGGCGATTTCCGGCCACCGTAGGCGCGGGCTTGCGGGCGGTGAGCAATGGGTGGCTCACCGTCCGATAAGGACCAGGCCCGGGTCGACGGCGCGTTGTGTTCCACGCGCGCCTCAAAGAGATGTCAGCATAATTGAAGGGGTCCACTAGGACCGATGCCTGCCGGGGTTGCGAAGAAAACCGAAAGGGAGATCGTGGCCCCCGGCGACAGGGCAACCGAAGGAACACGGGTGGGTTTTAGTCAGTAAGAGTCTGACACGCCCTCCCGCTCCGCCCAGAGCGGGAGAAGTTATTTGATGATTTCCCACCCTCAAAAAAAAAAAAAAAAAAAGCCCTAGCACCAGCGGTTCTTAAAGCGAAACTTTACCATTTCGGGTATGCCTCTTTGTGTTTTTCGTACTCAACGCGAGCATAAAATTACTCAGTAATTAACGCGGAAGTGTGCATTCCGCGGATAACCGCCTAACAAAGTATGTGTATACTTTTGTTCGTGCATTTATTACGATATACTTCTAAGCATTTTCAGTAAGTACGGTGATTTGAAAAATTTATATTTCCATGACAGACTAGGGTGACAATCTTACCTTGCTTATTGTTGCTAATATCAGCAGAAGAATTCTAATACTTCGATTGCAGTATCCATATATAATCCAAATCCATAATTTTTTGCGAAGGCCAAAGTTTCTTAAAAACATTCGTTTTCCCCAAATATCAAATTAGAACATTCGTATAATTTCTACAACCTTGTCATTACGTTAACATGTCCAACCCACCCCTAATTAAATTACATCAAAACAATTCTTTCCACAACATCTCAATCCAATTAGAGACGTTACCGCAACGTACAGTTATCCCGAGAAATTCGCTAGAGTGGTGCAATCTCAGCTGAGATCGTACCGAGCTCATTTACACTGGTGTACTAATTCTGTAAGGATAGGTACGCAATTTTTCGCCCGTTAGACCTCCTTTCCCCCTCCCTTGCACCCTATTTACCTCCTCTAAGGCGCCCCAACGGACGTGATTTGGAAACAAATACGTACATTCGCAGAATACAACATTTGTTGGTGCTAACTTGCCCGTTGTTCCGTCTTGAATACTACGGACAACGTTATTTCCAATGGAATCTTGTTACATTATAATAAATGTATTGCTTCACTCAAGTACTAGTAATGTACGGACATAAATATACATAACATAACTAGTCATAGAGAAACTTGACTTTGTAGAGCTGTGTGTTTGTATACAAATTATAAATTAAAGTCGCTGTTCGCGTCTGTGTGTGACCGCGTTGTTCTTCTAAACTGCTCAACGGATTTTGATGCGGTATTCACCATCATTTAGAGAATTTATTCCGGAAGCATTATGTGTATAAAACATTAATATTAAACATACATATAAGAGAGAATCTCGATGTTTTGTCAAGTCCTAAAAATGTCGTTAGTTCTGTATAAAGGTCTCTTTCAAAACCTCACTGTGTTATATTTTAGTCCTGGTATTTTAGTTTTGGTTAAGGAATATTTATCTCGTAGTGTGGCACTTTGTTATTCGCTGGCTTACTTTGTCGCTATGTACCTAATATTAATAAAGTTTTGCGGCGAAGGTCGGTGAAGTTTTCCTTTTTCTTTTTAGGAACTAAAACAGGATCTCTGGCCTGTTCGCTTTATTATTTCAAGTTTTTGAAATTTAAAACAGTTTCCGATATAATTAATTGAATTTTTCTTTTCTAATTTTTTCGTAGAATAGGAAAACTAAATTTAAAAAGTGTTATTAAAATGAAGTAGGCTACATTTTACGCACGACGTATATTATACCTAGAATAGAAATCGATCTCCAAGGTCGCCCTCTACTAGATACATGCAAAACAGAACCATCAAATCACTCTGGCCCAAACATAAAACCACCTACGTTATGGCCTCGCACTAGTTTATATCACGTCCTCTCACACAAAATCAAGCACATCCCATCCTAGTAATCCAATTACTAAGCAAGTTACTCGACATTTTCGCCATTTTCGTACCGAGACCCCATTTCATATCTGTATGGAGTAATTATTATTACTATGGCCATTGTTTCGGTAGTAACAGTAAACAAGGGACCAAGTGAAATATGCGTTTACTGCCCACCTTCCCAGATAACATTGAATTACATTGCAATATCAACTATATCTTTGAAACCATAAGGTTCTTAATCACTTGCGTTGTCGCACGTCTTTCCTATCTCCTGGCCGTTTATGTCACCCTAATTTGAACTCTAATTTGTAAGTGATAAGGTCGGTGGTGTATGCGGCTGACTGATTCAAGATGTTAAGATCCTCTACTAAGATTTCGTGTCAAATCTTCATCTCGAAGACGTCTAGTACGGGAATAGATGACATATCCAATTTAGATGTCTGGCAGTAACTTATTCATGAAGATTGAAGATAATTATATTGTAATTAGACAGCCTATATTTGCATGATACTTACACTTAGTCTTGCTAGATTATTTATCGTCGTATTACTGATCTCTTGGAAAGTGAAAACGTTTACTTAATTAAGGAGTTAAATAAATTTTTAATTTTATTTGATACCAATTTTACACAAGATATCGGGGACTATATAATTCGATATTGGGTGAAAAAGTTTAAAATTTTAATCCAACCATGGCGCAATTGGGAAACAGTAATCGAATTCGGAAAACTCATCAAACTATTCTGTTGACATTGCACATACACGATTTCCTGTACACATGCATCCAATTAGAACTGTTATTTACAACAGGCGTTATTCCACTTGATATATACCTAATTTATTCCATCTATTTTGACTGGAAAACTAATAAAACAACACCCTTAGCCTGATCAAAAATTTACACTCCTACCGTAGCAAATTGTGAGAACAAATAGTGAGGGTTCCGTACTCAAGATGTATAGTTAGGGGTCAGTAAAATAACGAACTACCGAAACCCAATACTAGGTTGAGGATTTATTAGTTCTAATTCAAAATACAGAGGCGGAAACCATTTGTCAGGGGCTTCTTATACGTCGTAATTGTATGGAGAGACTGGAAATATTTTGCTCGTTAAAACATGGCTGTGTTTCTTGTTAGCTATGGTGAATTTATGGCCGGACAAGTGTGAAATTCGTTAAGGTTATTGGTTCATTAGGGGGGTTATCATAAGGGGGTGTTTATAAAAGAGCCTGTGAGAGTCACGGTTCCAAAACATGCGCTGTCCTGCGCATGGTTACGCAGGACATGTTGGTAGCAAAATTCTGTGTTGACTGGCGAATCTATTTTCACGGCATAAGCATGCTCATAGCTTGTACTGACGGAGGAAATTGGTTTATTTGGCGTGTTGTGATTGGTGGATGGTGCCACCTGTTACGTCACGGGTGATATGCAGATGACAGAGTAGAAATGTTCGCATAGTTTTAGCTCAGTCTAGGTAAAGCCTAATTACGAAGGATCCTTTTTTTTCAGTTTAGTTAAACACAATCTACTTTTTGTGTCTTTTACAGAAGGATTAAAACTTTCATTTAGGAATAATAAAAATATAATGCAAGAAACATCGACGATTCTGGCTTAGTGCACACACCTGCAGTAAAGCCACGCCAAATGTGTAGATGTTATGAAAAGAATGAGAGAATTTAGTGTATTTGAAGCAAAAAAGGTAAAATATTTGTATTGTATTTATTTTATTTTTGATTTTTTATTTCACGATATGCTGCACCAGTTAACGTCATCAAGTCAGCGCCGGCTGTCGCTGAAAATCAGCGCTGGGGCTCTGTCTCGCATGGGGTCGCAGCATTTATGCTGAGCGATGGCCGTTTTGCGTGGATGTGACGCATATTTTCCCCCAATTAGTTATTTACGTGTCATGTTTACCGCAAATAAAAGTATTTTCTTTCTTCTTTCTTTCTTAAAATAAGACCTGATTTAGTTAGCACGATGCGATTTAGTTGTCTGCTGCATACCATGAGATGAAGCAACACTAAAAGTTGCACTGTCTAAACAGTAGTTAAACGATGCCAGTCGTTTCTTGCTATATTTACCTTTATGTTACGGGCAAGAAACTTGAATCGTAAAGGCAAGCCAAACGGAACGCGGAATCTCTCAACAAATCTCTCAGATACATAAACAAAACAAGATCCCGCATAACATCCACAAACATCCTCAACATTCAAACATCCAAATTCGGCGAATGTTTAACGCGTGATAAACCAACAGCAAATTAAAGTTTGCATCAAGTTTACTGGAAGTGCCACAACTGTCTGCTAAGTTTATATGCTGACAGGACAGGTAAAGCGACCGACATTAAGATTATATCAAAGAGCATTTGTGGAAACAAACATGTTTGCTACACGGCCAATGAGGTGTGGGGAGGTGTGAGTGCTGGAAGTGGCTTGAGCGTGGTTGGAAAGTTGTACAGTCAGCAAAAGAGATTGGTAACCAGCCAATAACTCTACTTCGAGGAAAATCAATGTGATTTTTTACGTCATTACTTCTATTAAATTCACACAGAGATAAAGATTTACTAACTTGTTATGTCGCAACTTGCGGAATCCTAAAATTTTATGACTAATACCTACCTCATTGACAATGACTAATCTCAAATTCAAATCTCAAATTCTTTATTGCGTACCATAATGTATATAGTTGGTACGGAAGTAATTATATTAGTCACAATTATGGACCCGGTCGGGCACAGCATAGGTCAAGTAGGAGAGAGGAGGAACAGCACTGGTCGTTTAATGTGACAAATTGTATTATTAGTTAAGTAGTTAGTAAGTTATATATTTATTAATATAGAATTCAATTTAAGAATTATAATTTTGTGTTTTATAAATTATATACGTTTATTTATTTAGTAACATTCAAATAATCATTTTTTTTTAATTATTCTTTTTTTTTTTATTTAGTTATTATTACTTTTTATTTATTGTTTAATTCATATTTATTATTCCTCAGGTAAGTTAGTTATTGAAAGCTTCACATTTTTTAATTATATATTTTTCGTATTATAAGTATTTGTAGATAACAAATGGATAACTAGTTCTGAAGTTACCTATAATTTATCATTTATCTTCTACCTACCGCATTGCGTTCAGCACCGTGAGATTCGCCTTCTCAGCAATCCAATGGGATCGATGATTGTGCAATAGCAGTGATTAATATTGATTTAGTGTATTGGTGGATCACTTTTGTTTCTCATATTGAACAATTGTCGCGCATCTTAGTTTTACCGATCTAATTGTAATAATAATTATAATAATTTTATCCGTGTATTATATAAAATTGATCAGGCAGGGGACATAGTACTTCCATAGTTCCAGGTAACTAATCCATTATAGCCACCCAAATCCATAGCCCAATATGTTTTGTTTCCATGTTCTGCAATAGTCCTACACCAACCGGGGGTTGTGGGTACTCTTGTATAGTGCATACAGGGATAATCGTCGGTTGGTGCCTCAACACTTAAAAATGTCTAAGGGGCCTCTGCGAGTTGGCTTCGGCCCCACGTACGCCTTCCAAAGGTCCGGAACCCTGTGGTCCCGAGATATATCAAAGACATTTTAATAAAATCCTTTAAGTAAATCGTATCGGTTTTCTTTGCATCCTCGACTGCAGCCGAACGTAATTAACTTACTGAGCACACGTAAAATAGCAAAATATTATTTAATATGAAGTCAAAGTCAAATCATTTATTTCAAATAGGTCCATGTATGGCACTTTTGAACGTCAAAATTTACAAAATAATATAATTGATTCTAGTCGCCCCTTCCAAAAGGTAGTTTTCGTATGGAGAAGAATGGGCAAGAAACTCCACCGTTACTCTTTTAAAATTAAAAGTTGTAGTAGGTTTCCCAGTTATCTATTCTTTTCATAATTTCTATCTGTAAATAAAATTTAACGGATACTTCATAAAAAATGCTAGATAGCATATTTTTGTTACTTATTATGGAAAATTAATCAGTAAAGGCCGCAAACATGCTCTACACTCTTCTCTTACGTTCATTAAACATTATTTTCATTTACGAAAAAAAAGGTATTTTGTTTTTAATTTTCAGTGTTTTGTTTATAATCGTTATATACGACAGGCATTTCTATAGACAAATTTACTACCAGATTTTGCCAAATTTTATTTCGACGGTCTTAATACCGTAAAGTATCATTTTTCAGTCAAACGCAAAGCCACTTAATAAAATCAATTATATTGTTATCAACTGAAATAATATAACATAACATCACGCCTGTATTCCCCAAAAGGTTAGACAGAGGCGTACCTATAGTACACCCACATTTCGCCAGTTAGGTTTAAGTCCCATGTAACGAAGGCGAGCCTATTGCCACCAACCGGGCACAAAACCTGACTCCAGACTGAGAATTTCCAGATGGAAAAACCAAACGTAAATGTTATTGTAATGTACTAATAAACCTTCCAATATTTTGTTCTTTACCTCCGGCCACGTTTTACATGCGTCTAACAATTGAATGAGATTTTTTTTTACCTTTTATACTATAAAACTTTGATATTAAAAATTCTACTTCCTACCTAAGTAACTAATAATGCTTTTTTATTCCAGGTACGTTTCTATAAACAACAAAGGAAGACTTGTAAGTTAAACTTTTAATGAACCATAATAAGACACCACACTTAACTATGTATTTAAAAGTTTTTTTTTAATTACACAAGCAATTTAATTCCTTTGCAAAGAAACTTACAAAATTAAAACTCTTATAATTTTACGACTTTGAGTAATCTGATAATATAATTAAGTAGTGGTTGAAATGGTTTGAATTCTAATAACAGTTGCTCAATTAGATTATGCTCAATACCACATATATATAATCGTGCTACGCGTCGTAGCAGTGCTACGAGGTTACGTGCTACGGCAATTGCTACGAATTCTACCGTATGAATTGAACATTGAACGTTTTCATTTAAATACATAAAATTGCAAGCAATTACTGATCAGACTCGTAAGTCATGGTCAAGTTAACAGTTATTATGATTGACAAAAAATCAATATGCCTAACCTTTTCCCAACTATGTTTGAGTTGGCTTCCAGTCTTACCGATTGCAGCTGAATATGAATACCAGTATTTTTCATGGAGTGACTGTCTATCTGACTTGAAAAAAGTCAGGAGCCCAAAAGTCTGATCACCAGTCTTAACTTAACTGACTTTTTTTTCTTAGATTTCAGCTAAGGATTTCAGTAATTTAAAATATCGCTGTCATCTCCCACAGAATCACAATATAAAACAGCCATATAACTAAACTTAAGCACACTCAACTCGAAATCAAGATAAATAATCAACAAAGAGCATCCAATGGAGACACCTAGCAAATTCTCTTGGCAAACACCGGGGTGTCAAACTCGAGTGTCCCGACACTGTGATCACTCACACTTTCATCCCAGACTCAAATTAACGAATGTCTGCAATTAGGGCCCGACACTCGAAAATGGCTCGAGCTTTTAATATTTTAAGGGTGTCATTTAATGAGATTTAATATTGTTGTTCACACCCTTAACTTGATTTAAGCACGTTTCTTTAATGATTATTTGATCAATGTTGTCTGCGGCATAATAATGTGTTCTGTTGTGTGAGCATGTATTAAATGTTAGCGTTTCAGTTTGCTGGGTAAGCAAAACTTGGGTAATGCAAATATTGTAGTTGTTTGAGAGTAGTTTTATTAAACAGCGGCTCTTTACGTATTCAAGAGTTTGTACAACTTTTTGGTACTTATGTTTTGGCGTGCAGCTTATTATTTAATATGCCTACCTAAATAGGTTAGGAGCTGTAGGTACTATAATTTATATAATATAATATATATAAAATAATAATTATTTATAATATAAAAATAAATATATAATATAATAATTTATAATATAAATATAGTTGCGGAAGTAACTCGTGTCTGTCTGTCCACCCCTCTGTCTGTCTGTTACCTTTTCACACCTTAGAGGCTGAACGAATTTTGCACACGGATAGACTTTGATTTTTTATTTTATCCCGGAATTACATGCTTATGCAAGTATACCCGACCTCCACGCGGGCAATGCCACGGGCACAGCTAGTCAATTTATAATCCAGGCAGGCTGGAAAAATAATATGAACTGTGAGTAAAAAAACCGGTCAAGTGCGTGTTGGACCACGCACAATGAAGGGTTCCGTAGTTGGGATGAATTTATCTCAAAAATAAACTTAACATTGAAGTTAAAAAACATTTTCTCTCATACATCGATAGAAGCTACGGTCAATTTCAACTGCAAATGTAAATTTGAATATATATATTTGTCGGAAATTCGTTACTGAGTTGACTAATCGAGACGCCAGCGCTGCCTAGTGGCGTTAGACAGAGTCTGAACATAACGCCCGGACCGGCCGGGCCGGAGCTGAGCAGAGTTCATCGGTGGCGGTCAAGCAGTGAAGACGTTTAGAAGCGGTCGCGCATTCCGAATAGTCGTGACGTGTACCTGTGTGTGAATGACTAGTGTAATTAATTTGGTAGTAAATTATAATGTGATCTGCAAACGGTTTTTCTATTGCGCAATAACCAACACTACCCACAGTACGCCCACAGTAGTTAAAATATCGCTGATAATAACGAAAGAGTCACATACCTGCCTCCGTTATATTTTTTTAATGTTATAATACTACTAATTATAATTTTTCGGACTTTTCCTTTACTAGTGCTATAAGACCTTGCTTCTTTCCAAATACCATGATTTTAGGTCAACGGGAGGTACCCCATAGGTTTTGATTTATTTGCGTTCATCATATTATATCGCATAAATGGCCGTATCTTTTTATTGCGTCGACTTACAAGCTTAATTTTTGACCGTAGACGATATTAATTTCAATTTTGATATCTCGATGCGTTCCTGAGAAAAAGGGTCTAGACAGACTGACAGACGGACGGATAACGAAGTAATTCTATAAGGGTTCCGTTTTTTCCTTTTAAGGTACCCTAAAAAAACAATTCATTACCTATTTATAAGATTTATTTCGACTTCCTGATATTGCAAAATCTTTAAACAATACATTAAGCTCTCCATACTACATTTATCATTTTGATAAATCAAGATTACCCTGGATTTCAAATAAAACATTCCGGATTTGAGTTTTTATTTATTCACTTATTTAATAAAACACAGAATCAACTTTCCGTCCATTGTTCAGTAATGTAAATAATATTGTACATAAAATAACGAGGGAAACAAAATGGCCGATCAAAGTGTAATTTGTTTGTTTTGTACGATATAATTTGCGCCTAGTTGTATGTTTTACTGTTTAGTTTTACAATTAACTTGTACAGCTATTCCTTTATAATTTAAGGCGACGAAAACCGACTTTTAATGATTTTATACTGAAGAGCATGTCTAAATGAGTAGTAATTGATTTGGAAAAAATATACATATATTAACTTAGAGCATTTTCTTAATAACTTAATATTTGAATATTTCAGATTATGTTTATATTACATTGTGAAATTAATTTGTAAAGTTATGTCTAACGCGGATACAAAACTGAGAATCACGCAAAATCAATCATGCTTATTTTTGTACAACCTTCACTATTTAAAGATCAATAATTAAATTATCTTATGAAGGATAAACACTTATACTAAAAATTATACGTGTGTTATTAAAATACCTTTGTTTCATATATTATAAATTAATAATGCGTCTATTTTGACACAGCGCTCCTTGATGGGCGAGTCCTATTACTGGCTGGACGTACGACGCGTTGCGTGAGCTCAGTACAGAACACGCAAGCTAACCACTCAAGGTCACTGGCATATGTCTGCGTCTTAAAATAATAAATAGTTTGTTATTCATTCAAACTTGAGCTTTATAAATAGTTCATCAATTACTAGCTTCTGACGTTTCATAAGTGCCCTTGTGCCCTAACTACTTCAAGTGCATGGTTTTTCTGTCAGAAATTTCTCAGAACAGACTCTGGATTTGTGCCTGGTTGGTGGAAATAGGTTCGCCCCTTATTACATGGGATTGTAACACACCTAACTAGCGAATATACTAATCACCTGCGTAACCCTTCGGGGATCACAGGCGCGATGGTATGTTGTTGCTGTCCTTTGTTATTTTTAAGCCGTTAGATTTTATGACTTTTTTATTTAAATTATTTTGGGGTTGTAATATATATATTTTTGAAATGTGATACCGAACATGGCGCCATTTTTTTTTTTGTACATGATTTTTTCTCCTCTAGAGGGCGCCATATGCATTTAATGTGACGTTATATAGCCTATACCCAGCGGACAACCAAGACGCTTCCAACGTTACCGATACCGATAGCAGTTTAGAAGGTATGAGGGAACAGTTGAACATACATACATATCGGTAAAATCATAACCCTCCTTTTTGCTTCGCCGTAGTCGGAAAATAAAGTAAAAAACAATAGGCTATAAAACCATCAGCTCAGTTTTCTAGGTCACGAGTTGCACTCCCACGCAAACCAAATATTTGCAGAACCCGTAGCTCTAGCTTCGACTATTTATGAATACGAGGTCCGTGTAAACAAACCCACCGTACGCTATAAATTTGCGCATGTTAGAAACTTTTTTAAAGTAAAGCCAACCACAAAATAAACCTTTGAAAGTTTCTATATACATAACATTTATTAATATTAACTCAAGCCTTCTTCCTATGGGGGTAGGCAGAAACTACAGAACACCACTTGCTACGATCCCTACATACTCCTTTTGCTTCGTTTACGTTCATACATCTGGTCATACACGCACGCCAGTTGCGAGTACTACGCACCTGGCCTTTCTGAAGAACATCACCAATAAGGTCAGTATATTATGTCCTTCTAGGGAACGTTAGTAAAGTTGAAAGTTAGTTCTAGCCAAAAGTTTCTGTAATTATAAAAGAGATTTTAGCAGCTACATCTTTCTAAGTGCCACAAGCTCCGTTACATATTTTAATCCATTCAGTATTTTAGTTTTAAAACTCGCATTTGCGTTCGCGGCATAAGTCTCATTTAATATCCCTACAACTATAGCCATTACAATTTAATCGCGCCCCGAAGAAGCATACTTTGAGCATGTTCAGAACAACAATCTTGTACTTTCAACTTGTTCAAGCGCAAACGGTATTAAATAGAGACAAAGTATTGTCATCAAAAAATATCACCAGCCGAAGAACACAACTTTATTTGGTACCAGATAGACGCGATCTTACCTCAACTTTTTTTTTCTTTTTACTTTTTTCCAGCCGCAAGGAAATCGTTTAAGTTAACTCGTTTACTCATGAAAGTTGCCTTGTGGTGCGGATTACAGAGATAAAACTTAGTTCGGGCGCTTCTATTAAAATGGTTTCGAAAAGTATTTTAATAATTCGCTGACTGTACTTTATCTGTTTGCTCGAGTTTGATTGAGTCTTTAAGCGCGTTAGTGCTTGTAGATGTTGAAAAATGATTATGTCGTTTGAGTTAGTTAATTGAATTAAGAACATGTTTTGTAGTTTCTAACAAATAAACGTTATTTAATTAAATCTGTTGGTCTGACTTTATCATTCGAGTAATAAGCGTTTATTATTGATTTCTATATAAATTATACTGACTGGTTAGTTGCATTCGTTTTTCGTATGTGATTGGAATGTTCGCACAGGACATCACAAATTAAACTAAAACTAACTCATTAAAACATTAATAAAAAATAAAAAAAACCAAATAAAAAAATAACAGAAAGTCCTGTACGAGGTCAAAAGGCAGTGGCAGTGGGCTGACCATATTTGTCGAAGGACCTATGACCGGTGGAGCAAAAAGTTCTGGAATCACGTATCGGAAAGCGTGGTGTGGGATGCCCCTCCCCAACTATATAGTTGGGGAGGGGCCATATGGCCCTACGACCTTATAAAGGTGTCTGGGACAGACTGCATGCGGAAGGTGGAGGACAGGGTGTTTTGACGCAGCCTGGGAGAGGCCTATGTTCAGCACTGCACTGCGATATGCTGAGTTGATTGACATATCTACTTTATAATCACACGTAAATGGAAAAATATCAAACAATATGACCTTTTCATATTTAACTCGAATCAAACATCAAAATATTCACAAATGAAATTCCACAACAAAGTAAAAGTTATAAATAAACTCGAAAAGTAATAAACACATAACAAAATTCATAAACATGCTGCGCTTCCAAACATATCGACATGCGATCCTAAAGAGCTCGTGATTTATATTCAGAGGCAATTTGCTCCGTCTTTTATGTTCGTTATCATACAGCTGTGTGCTGAATATTCTAGACAAATTGTATAGTGAAATGATAACTGATTTAGCTTTCATGAATGATCATAATAGAAATTACTTCGTTTACCAAATGGATTGGTCATCACAGTTGCGTATAACAATGGCTTTAAAGAAATTGAGGCATTTATATCTACTTAATAAAAATCTTCAAATACAAAAAACGTCGAATTTCAGAAGCACCAAATCTTCTCCATAACGTGTCGATGGCAAAATAACACATGAAATAGGTATATACATATTTTTGAATTCCGCCCCAAAATTCAGCAACGCTCATACCGTTTGTTGACGCAATCATTAGGTCCTCACGTTTGTAAGTGACGGCATGCGGCGCACGGTGGAAGGTGGGCCATTGCCTGTAGAAAGACGCCGCATACGCATCGAAGATCTGAGCCGTCCATGAAACCACATTTGTGGAGAATAGAGAGCATACAATTTGGACAAAAGTTCTTTATAGAACGAAAATGAGTACCTACTAAAGAATGATTTTTGAAAACTCATCCGATTTGCGATCGAAATGTCACAAGCTTTGAACTACAATAATTGCGATGACAAAAGTAATAAACAAGCTCGAAAATGGCGATAAGTACTATAAAGAAAACACTCTTTTCTTGCTAATACTACTAATCTACACCACTGTACTATTTCACCATCAAACGACGACTGACTATGCATTTTACCATTTAAAACGACTTTTGCCCCACCCAAAAATAAAGATAATATCATAACCGTAATTTCTAAGTGTAGCCAAAGTGAAACAATACATTCAGTTGTCATAATGAAAATACATTTAGAAGTTTCTTATAATATTAATAATATGTACTTTAACAGCGTTGCCACAGTGAATATTATAAATCGATATTAAAATAATACATTTCAAAAATTGAATCAAAGAAATCACGACAGAACATTTTACATACAAGGCATTGTTTTTTACATATTAGCTTCTAAAATATATATGTAAGTACCTAGGCTTATTTCAAGCATTCCCATCAATGCCATTCACATAGCTTGAGTAATTTATGTCACAGCATAGAGGACGCACATAAATAAAATGAAAAAAAAATCCCCTCCAACACATGATCCTTAAAGCTCGCGCGGAAATAATCGTTCGATATTCAAAACGAAGGGCTTCGCTTTTCGCGCAATTAACCGCCGAGTTTAGTCCCTCTGCTTCCGGTCGGGTACTTCCGGTTCGCCCCCTAGCTGATGACTCGCAGTATATTGATTAATGAAAAAATATATTCTAGAATATTCGTTGAGAAGTAGAAGTGGCGAGTCATTAGAGTGACAAGTTTTAAATATCAAGATTTTTGAGTAAGAGAGAGAGGGAATAGTGGAAAAAAAAATTGTGCATAAATTTTTAGAAGTTCAAAAAACTGTTTCATCTGCTTATCGTCTTTCATTGTTAAATTATTGCAAGTATCTTTCTACTTGCAGGTAGAAAAAAGCCATGAAGCTGACTTTGCCTCTTATGAGTGAACTTGCGTAGATTGCACGGCCTAGAAGTAAATTTTCTTTGTTATATTTGCAGTACACAGACAATAGTGTCAGAAAAGGTTCGCCATCCGGTAGTTTCGAGCAAACAGCGCTAGAATAAATTTACCCAAACAAAATAGAAAGAACCAGGTGCAACCAGGCCAACGAATTACACACTTCAACTCCCCACCACACTACGCTAAAAATAAAAAAATAATAAAACTTTAAATTTCTTGAAAAAATACTCAGGCGTTTCATGCGGAATTGTATTGTTTTCCAACACCCTGGATACCGGCGCGAGTGCGGAAAACGATAATGAGGGAGCAGGTTTTCCGTCTACCCTCTCTCTCCTTGAAATGAGGTCGAATTACGAATTGTGTGCTCACTCATAAAAAAAAATTACTCCGACCACGATTGTGCTTGCCGCGGCAAATTAACGATACCTACAGGTATTTTTGCACAATGAAATGTGTATTGTGAGTTTTTGTATTGTTTAAGACTTTAGAGATGTAGGAAAATCGGGTTGTGGAATAATTATATTGGATTGGAGGTTAAGTTCGTCAGTGCAAGGCAAAGGCGGTTACCTAAAAGTATCCTTCAATTTCCTGCAATTACTAATATACACTTTTTAGTAAATAAATAATTGTATTGCACAAACAGCTACAATAGGTGTCTAATGTAAATCTTACGATTTGATTGTCATTGCTAAAGGTCATTTGCGTAATAAGATGAAAAAAAATGTGAGTAGGTTCCCTTGTCTCATTCTCTATGCTTGTCATCCTGTCAACTAAAGAAAATAATGCCAACAATTCGAAATGATAAGTAGCGCCTGTCAACAGCTATGATAATAAAAAATATGAGTCTTCAAATTAGAAGTAACAACAAACGTCTCATCTCTCATCCAACAATAATTATTTCAGAATTTTGCTACGATACGATAACGAACAATATTTTCTTGCTGTTAAATTTTTATGCCTTCAGCATCCCACAAAAACCCTACACGTTATTCAAAGCATTGGCTTAGAATAACGTGTGAGGTTTTTAGAGAGATTGCAAGATGTTTTAGACAGTTTGAATTTCGGCGGTTTAAAGAGTAATAAATATTGATTTATTACTCTTTAAACCGCCATCATTTTCAAACACATACCAAAGCCTTTAAATTGATCCTGAAAAAAAAGTCTTCGCAAATAATACGAGACCAAAATAATCACCTGAACACAGTTCAAAGTACCCTGATCCCAAACGTTTCGTAGCTTCCGATAGAAAAAAGGGCTCCATCGACAGACGCGCTTTATGTTCACATAAAAAAAATGATGACGGTCCCTGCCAACTCCAAATTGAATATGAAATCAGCACGATGAACTTTTAGTCTAAATTTAATGAAGTGAAGTGGGCACGTGTCCGGAGTAGCTTCCATTTTGAGCACCTTTTTGTTTAAATTGTTTGCTCTGAAAATATTTGGAGCCTTATTTGGAAACGAAAAGAATAACAGTACAACTGTATCTAATTACGTATTGTATATAGAGACCACTGGTATCGATTAGGTCAATTTTGTTAAACCTGCCGATACCAATTGACAGCCTTTTTGCCAATTCTCATACGAATGATCTTTGAAAATAGCTGGTATTCATTTGTTTATCCTGAATTCGCACGTCATTAAAAGAAAAGAAAGAAAGAGAAAGTATTTATTGAGACTCGCAAAGGAAATAACAAATTAAACTAAAACACACTCATAAAACCATAAATTTAAAAAAAAACAAAGTAAAATTAAAAATAAAAGCAAAAAGTCTTGTACGAGGCCAAAAAGCTCCCATCTCAGCATGATGCTGCGACAATTATTGTTAAATGTCGCAGCGCTGAAGCATCGCATCGCATTTCGTGAGTGTTAACATATGTTTATCTTATTATTGTCGTAAAGAAGAACTTGGCACTGTTTTTATCGTATATTCACTTCAGAAATGAAGTTGCTGTACTAAAAAAGTAAACAAAATTATTTTTATCAAAAAGCACACTTCAAATTGCGAAAGAAATAGAGGAAAAGTTACTAAATATAACATAACATAACATCACGCCTTGTTTCCCTGAAGGGTTGGGCAGAGGTGTTCCTGTAGCAGGCACACCCACATTTCGCCAGTTATGTTTAAGTCCCATGTAATAGGGGGCGAGCCTATTGCCATCAACCGGGCACAAATCCAGACTCCGAGCTGCTACTGAGAAATTTCAGATAGAAAAACCCAATAACATTTTGCTCGACCCGGGAATCGAACCCAAGACCTCATACTTAGCAGTAGCGCTTGCGACCACTAGACCAACGAGGCAGTTACTAAATATATCCACGTCTATTGTATTTTATAATGGATCTCCGCAACGTCACGCCTGAATCAATTAACTAATTCAACTAACTAAGTACCTCGTCTCCACCGCTATCACTAAACCCAAGTTTAATGAATCTTAATACCTATCTGTGAAGGACATATTTCAAGATGTTAGAGCTTTCGGACTTAATGTACCGACGTAAGATGAACGGCACGATTATAACGCAAAGATCGCGAGATACTTCTTATTTATGATCATTTAACCCTTCAAAAGTAATGTGAGAATTTAAAGCTTTATGAACGCATTTTTTACTTTTAATTTTTAGACGTAAAGTAGGAGGACAAATTATTTACTTACTTATTAAAAGTTGCTCAGTAAGTACTTACTTATTTCTCAGTAGCAGCTCGGAGTCTGGATTTGTGCCCGGTTGATGGCAATAGGCTCGTCCCCTATTACATGGGACTTAAACATAACTGGCGAAATGTGGGTGTGCCTGCTACAGGGACACCTCTGCCCAACCCTTCGGTGAAACAAGGCGTGATGTTATGTTATGTAAAAGTTTATGTACTAGTAAAACAATACTTACTAGACAACGGCTGACTAAATGCCTGAGGCATTTTCTACCAGTCCGTTTAATTGATTTTGTTAAGAAGATAGTACAGTATCCTCCGGCTACCTACATATTGTAAAAAGATCCATCACTTAGGTGTTAACTACGCATACTTGAACACTGTTGGTCGAAATAAAAGATTATTATTATTATTATTTTACGCACATCAAACTAAGCTACTTTAGACAAAAACGATTGCTGGGAAACGACTTTTATTTTTGGTGTAAAAAATCGCTATTTAATTTACAGTTGTTCGCAATGTAACACATGCAAAACATTTTCCATAGGGGTGCATGCAACGCCACAGGAATGGTGGGAGTATTTAAAATAAGTTATAACATTTAAAACTAGTATTTTACAAAAACGTAAATATTTCTGTAACCACAAGGTTTCCAGGTATGGTAAAGAATATATGGTGTGGTAATAAATAGTATTCTATTCTATGGTACAGTACAAAAAAAAAGTGACATTGATGGGAACAAGTGACTCTATTCGATTTTTTTTTTTAGATGTTTAATTTCTATTTCATCTAACTCATAATTTTGACTTCATTAAGCGTCTTTTTACACCCGTTATATAATGACCAAGACATTATTATCTCTCACCATCACCAGCCTATGACAGTCCTGGACAACGGATCTCTCCAATCACACGTCATTATCATCTTTGACTCTGACCAGAAGCTTTTGTTCGACACTGATTGATTGGCAAATCCTATGATGATTTGTTACATTTATATACGAATGCAAAGCCACACACAATAAATACAAAATAAATACAGGAGTTAAATTTAAATTATCGCTGAAATGTTTTTACCTTATTTATTCAGCTAATTAAGTCCCTCTGGTGTTCATATTTCATTTACCTTTTAACTGTGTTCTATTTTTATTCGTTTTCGCTGAAAGTAATATTTTTACTTCAGTTCCGTGTTAATGTTTTTTAATTAAAATTACCAAAATAGGTTAGGGTATTGTAGGGTTAACTTACAACTTGCAAAAACATCTTAAAACAAAACCCCTCTTATTTATAAACGACACAACAAAAATGATTTTATGGTCAAATTCCACTTTGGTTTTATGTTTTTTTTAGCATAACAACTATGCCAAACACACAATCAGTACCTAAAACCCTAAACATAAACACGCACCACATAAATGTACATTCTTAACTTAGCCATCAAACAATTTTCAACGCATATTCATTCTGTGTACCAACGTAGTCATTATCTCGACATACATTAACGTAGTACCCAGGGCATCATCGCAGGGTTAATTCTACTTCGAGGGAATCTGCTGAAATGTATGTAATAAAGCCAGCTTACGACCTGCGGCTGTATGAAGCACAATTCCAAAATAATATGAAATTATTATCATTTCGCCTCTAGTTCGCTATGCCTCTGTCTGGATTTCACGACACAGTAAACACGATTAAACAAACAGTTTTCTACTTTATTTCCTGATATTTAAGGTCTGTTTTCGATTGGTGTTACAAGAAGTGTTTGTATTATAAAAATGTAACGAAACGTCCTTTTGATCAAGGATTGGTACGATTTTAACCAACCGTGGTATTGAAGTGATTGTTGGAATAGCTTTTGTTTATCACTTTAGATTTTGTTGATAGTTTCTAGAACAAGGGTTAATAGAAATTGTTTTTTCCTATTGGATTATTATTAGGTTGATTTATGAAGCTTGAGAAATAAAATACTTACCTTAAAATGCTATTTCCAAATAATTTTGAAATAAAGGAAGTTCAATATTCAAGCTTTGAGTCTAAACTCATTCATCATTAATATGAATGTCATGGAAATTGTCAAATAACTTTGGGAGGACGTGTTAGACTCTTATTGACTAAAACCCACGCGTGTTCCTTCGGTTGCCCTGTTGCCGGGGGCCGCGATCTCCCTTCCGGTTTTCTTCAGGCATCGGCCCTAGCGGACCCCGTCAATTCGGCTGACATCTCTTTGAGGCGCGCGTGGAACACAACGTGTCGTCGATCCGGGTCTAGTCCTTATCGGATGGCAAGCTACCCATTGCTCACCGTCCGCAAGCCCGCGCCTACGGTGGCCGGGAATCGGTCTGCGACTCCCGACGCCCAGGGCGTCTCCTCCTCCGGTGGTTAGGGGCGTGAGGGCGCGAAATTTGCCTCTCCCTCACGCGTTCCGCCTCCTCCTTCGCGAGCATTACCGATTCGTAGAAGGAGGTGACGACCTCCCATTTACCCTCGCTCCGTACCATGGCCTGAACCAGGGCCGGACGCGAGAGATCACCGCCGCCGATCGCCTCCACGAAGACACGGCGATGCTCCGCCTAAGCCGGGCAGACCTGTCATTTACATGCCCTGGCTGCAGCATGAGGTTCTTGCTTCGGTATGTAAGTGAAAATTCTATACCTATCTGTCCCATAGAGTGACATATTGTTAATTTTTAATTTTTTTTTATTGAGTGACATATTATTGGCACGGTTGGCGCAGTGGCTAAGCGATTGATTGCTGCGCTGCGTGTCGCGAGTTCGATTCCCGCACGGAACAAATATTAGTATGACCTACAAGTAGTTGTTCCGGTTCTGGCTGTTTGTGTATGTGAGTTTAAATGTTTGTAAACGCACCCACAATACAGGAGAAATTCCTAGTGTCGGGCAACGTTGAAAAAATAAATAAAAATAATTATATTTACAGGTAAAGCTAATAAAAACATTCATCAAAAAACAGAAAGAGGCTTCCCAAAACGATGATGGAGGGAACAATATTCATGCATAAATAATCTACATGGCCCACCAAAAAACCCATAAACAAACAACAATATACTATTGAAGCTACCTCCGTTAATTTAGCCCCTCTTTTATAGCCATAAATATTGTTAAAACCTCATTAATCTTTTAATATTCAAGCGAGCCATCGGCGTGGCTACCTAACTAAGTTACTACGCCAATCTGGACACGAGTCCACGTCAAAATACGCTTATTAAACATACACGGGTCACTGGTTGAAAAAGATCTGAGAGTATGCTTTAGATACTGGTAATGTGAGTTTGGCTTAACAAGCGGTACAAACTAACAAATACTGTCACAAAATCAAACGGAAACATTGTTTTTATGACCTGGGAGATCAAAATAAATGAGGAGAGGAGATTCCACTTAGAGCACCGCCCATTAGAAAAGTGGCTAGTTTAGGGAACCGCACCTTCCTAAGCTTAGTAAGTAGGTAAGACTGATTGTCAGACATTCGGGCTTTTGACGACCCGTAACAACTGTCAAAGATCTACAAATGACAGCCGGGACCTACGGTTTAACGTGCTCTACGAGGCATGGAGGGGTCTCTATGAGTAATGGATGGTCACCCATCCACGGTCCGGCCTCGGCGAGCGTAACTTTCCTTCGATCGACCCGTGCGGCTGTCATTACTTAGCCACAAGCCCATCAAGAATATACTCATTTCTTGAAATCATTTTAGTAGTCTACACTATAACTGGCTATATTTAAACTGCAAATGATATAGCCTTCTTCCTTTTGATTATCCAGTAATCGGGCTAAAAAGACTTGCTATCAAAGCTTCAGTTCAGTTCTTGACTGAAAAGGCAACTTGTAACTTACTGTGATAGATATAAAACGGCTATCGTGGCAATCCAAACAGAATGCAGTCAGACGTATAGTGTCAGCAGTCGACGGCGCGTCGCGTCGCCGTCCGCACAAGAGCGCGTCATCGCAACACTCATACTTTTGTTGCCTGCCACTTGACCCACATCCTCTCTACATGTCTCCTGTAACAGGAAACTCACCCCTCCCCACACTACACCAACCAGTCTCCACACAAATATAAACCTTACTGAACAAGAAACAGGATCTAAACTTCCTCAACACACCACCAACTCAAAGGCGACTCCCCACGCAATTTAACACTTTGTTTTTCCTTCAAACATGGCAGAATATTCAATGTCGGCGGAAAATGAGTTGGATGTTGCTATTTAGCGATTTGCCACTCAACAGCTCAAGTAATAAGTTTCATATTCAAACGGCAAGGAGGTGCGTTCTAATGAATTTTTTATCCAGTTTTGGCCTACACTAGCAGCAATAATACATGTAATCCAAACCTTACTGGCATCGCGATCTGTATATTCACAAACAAAATATTTTAAAAATTCATAAAAGGGTTATGGCCATACCTATTTTTTTATTTGAGAAATAGGATGAAAGCGAAAATATGTAACAGATATTATTTTGAAATACAATCCCTACCTGTTTATACGAAGATGCTAACATAACATGAGATCCTTTAATTCCTTGTTGCTTTAGAAAGGGAGGTTGTATTAGGTAACTTAAATAAATAATCAATTTATTTTTCCAAAACAGGCACGTAACTTACTTTAATTTAAGCTTTTTCCCTAAATAAATTATATTATTTCTAACGTGATTTGCCTTCCAAAGCAAATCTTTAAAGGGTACATAAAAATCGTTTTCTACCTGTTCCAGTCCCTATTCTTTTATTCGTAATCAAAACTTTACGGCAATTTTATACGTATCGAAAAGGGTCCATATCAAATAAAATCGGGTCTAAAGGCTGGCAACTTCCAATTTGTTGTGCGTTGAATCAGTTAATGTTGCTAAGTTTTAATTGGTTTAATATTTCGCGTTTTCTGATCTCTGCGTAGGTATAAATTTTTAACTTTTTCAATTACCGTTAGTGAAGTTACCGATGATGCCATGATTGACGCTAACTCCGGCTTAGCCGATCTTTCTATTAATTAACGTTTATCATTTCGATTTTAATTTGAATATTTGGTTCAATGTTTCAATGAATGGCGGATTAAAAGTTTTTGGGGTGTGTCAATTTAAATAATTGTTGTGCTTGGTTCTAAAAGGGATTTGCTGGAAAAATTACATTTAAATCCAGTCGATTAAAAGGATGAAAAGTAGATATTTACAAAGATAAACTATATTATCCCTTTACAAAATTCTCTTCTTCACTTCCATTTAAAATAGGTATACACAAAAACATGTAAACAACACAAATCCTCAGTGAAATACAGGAAAAAACATACAAAAGTAAAAATAGTTGCTCCCCGACGTTGGCACTAAGGCGAATAATCCCTTCTTATACCCAATTTATATGAAAAACGACATCGAAAGAAACAAAGGTTGCTCTAACCTAAGAAATTCAACCATCGGCTATTCGGCTACAAACTGCTCGATATAATAAACTTGTGTTATGTGTTTGTTATTTGTTTTAATGTGTGTGTGTTTTGTGAGTTATGGAATTATGTTTTTTTTTTAATATATATATATATATTTCTGTGTTTGTCTTTGGAGTAATGGAGCGTTGACTGTTCAATAATAATTTCAGATTATTAGGTACTAGGTTGTCAAGAAAAGTGTTGACAAGTCATTCATATTTCTGTTTACGAGTGAAAGTATTTAAATATCAGATTTGTTACTTTGAAGGGCTATTTTTTATAACTAATTAAATACAAAAAGAAATATGAAAGAAAATAAGTTTATTTTCGCTAGAACATGACGTAAAGATTTAACACAAAAAGAATGGATTGTAATTTTAAATGTTACTGCTCTGAAAAATCTCAGCAATCAGCACTACACCAATTTCCAGCCTACATTCAGTTATTTTTTTTGCGATATTTCTCGACAGCATGTGAAGCCAAGTTAGAGGCCCATGGGTGGTATAAAAACAGAGAGTTTCAGAGTTTTTTACCACACGAGAAATAACAGAATTTTCTATAGTTTACTCTACATTCCCATGAAATTATTTTCTGAATAACAAAAAATCCCATATGTCCCGCATATTCCCAACTAAAAGCGATAAAATGTCAACCCTATTATTCCAGTTTGGTCACTACTCGTTAGGCAGCACACATGTTAGAGATTTATCAAGCAAGTTTGCTAGTGTGGCCCTTTGTTGGTCTAAATTAAACCGTAATTAGTCAGGGCTGGCGCGCTAGTGATTTATACCGGTTTTTACGGAAAACCGGCAAACTAATGTTATCATCCACGCAACGGACCTTGTAATAACTGCGGCCAACGTTGGCCCAATGTTTGCTGTGATTTGTTGGCTGTTAGTTGTTCGTGTGTGTTTGATTTAGGTGTTGTGTTGTTGTTTGTTTTCGTTGGTACTTTTGAAGAATTGTTTTCCAATACCATAAATTTTGGGAAATAATTCAGTGGGATTTTCAAACTGTCTTGAGTTCAATATCATTATTTAGCAGCACTACCATTCAAATAGCCTACATTTTTGGAACGCTAATTTGTACATTTTTACCTTCCTTCGTTTTCTTTAATTGCGAACCGAACTTTATACACGACACTATCACCCAACCACACATCTGTCCCCTATTGAAAAAAAAAACCGAAACAAATATAATACATTAGGGTTGCCCCCAACGTAATTTGACTAAACGTCAACAGGCTATTACCCCCAGTGACCGATCGGAGCCGACAGCGTTCAATATGAACCGTTCATATTGAACGATTCATTCGCGAAATTAAACTGTCAGCTGACTGGTGTGTTGTTTGTTTGTTATTAACTAATGCACACAAGGGAATTGTTTGACCTTTTATAGAACATTGATTTGAACCGACGTATGTGACGGTTTGGAAATGTTTTATCGGATATGTGGAAGGATAAAACTGAATCGGTCTTACAGTATCAAAAAATATTAGTTCATGAATGGTTCAAGAGTCTACATTAAAAAGGTCTTTGTTAGGCTATTAATTTGTTATTATTTTATGAAGATCAGTTTTTGCTTCATTTTAATCTTAAATACAAAAGACCAATTCAAAAACAAACTACTTCAGCGTTGTATTTTTGCTGAGTTAACTTGACTGATTTATAAACAAACAGTTCATTCGATCGTTATAATGTAATCGTAGACGCGGCGTAGCGCATCTGGTAGACGTCGTAGCGCATCTCGTAGATGCTCGTAGCGCATCTCGTAGACGCTCGTAGCACGGCGAAGACATTTCGTAGAACCCGTCGTAGCATCCATGTTGATCGTATTTTATTTATTCACAAGAGCTACTTTTAGCTTTTGCACTAGTTGAAACTTCACTTTGTGTTTAACACTTTTCCTGTTTTAGACAGGTTTGTTTTTCTAAAAATATTTTATTGAAAAAGAACATTCTGAATTTTATTAAAGTTTGAAATACAATATATTGGTAAAAGCTTGTAAGCGTAACTTGTAACTTTTGCTAAGAGCTCATAAAGCAAGGGGCAAGAAAACTGCTGCCTGTTCTTTTTTTGGGAGCCAAAATACAGTCAGTTAATTTAAAGTTGAAAACAAATAAAATATAAGAAATCGTTCACTATTGGTAGAATACGTGTCCAAAGTCAAAAATCTGTTTGTTAAAAATCTCACGCCACCATATTTCACAAATCCCTTCTCAAATTCCAAATTAACTACAGAAACTAATTAACTCGCAAACAAACACTAATTAATCTACATTTGCAATTTCTATACAATGTCTACGTACATAAATCAGTCAGAACCAAAAGGTTCTAAGTGAAAATTAAAATTTCCTCCATTAATACTGTTCAGGTCATTAGGGGCACGTGAGCGGACTAGTATACAGGGTGTTTATTAAGCGATACAATCTCCGGTGCGCTATGAATATTCAGCGGGCGTAACGCCCTGCCCTAGTGTGTGTACTTTTTTAAGTGTGGAACGTTTTATGTATGTGTTGTGTGCTTTTTTAATTGTAGAATATTCTCGAGAGTTTTAAGTGTGTTTGTTTTCGAGTAATTGGATCATCCTGTATTGTATTTGTTGGGTATAATATGATTGGTTAGTTATTTTTATTACTTATATAGGATGAGGCAAATGTGTTCGATTTTAAAGTATGTATACTACAGAGAGCAGCTATGAACATAAAGACCAGCAGACAACGTACTTGTCATTACAAGTTAGTTTCACTAGGATACGACGCAGGCCCTACTCTACTAATAAAACCTATTTCATTGTTCTTATTAGGGATGTTATGGATATGAAATTTCGGATCTAGATAGGGATACGGATATAGAAATAATATTTCTGATTATCCGTCAGTTTCGGATAGTTTCGGTTACGGATATTAGATTTTTACGAAATTGTAAAAATAAAACAGAAAAAAAAACATGCAAGTGACGCGCACGGCTAGTGCGTCGGCTCGGCCGGGCAGAAAAACCTGTCATAACGTGTCTGATTTAGGCTCCGCCCCTATCCGAAATTTTCCGAAACTTTTATATCAGATTCGGTTACGGTTACGGATAGATTTTAATTTCGGATATCCGGTAGTTTCGGTTATGGTTACGGAGCTTCTTAATATCCCTGGTTCTTATAAAGACTTTTAAGAATTGGAAACCTCTTTGTAGTAATAAATAGATAAACGGACCCCAGTAACTACCCCCAGCTATTTACTAACGTTGTTAATGATTAACGTCGGCTCAACCAAATATTTTTAAAAGCTTCTTAACTTTTACCAATTTTTATGATTAAAAATTACAAAAATATTAATTTAAAATTCTTTATTATTTCCGACTCCTTTACTATGACAATAATCTACCAAAGAGATGGTCAAAATTATATCGAGACACTATAAATTAGCTGCCCTATGACACAACGCAGGTCTTCCTAATGGCTTCTATTAATAGGCCTGTGTAAACAAAATTTTTTTTGGTCCGTCTTGTAGATTATTAAAAAATATTGTACACGTATTTTTTCTTTTTTAACGTAATCAAAAGATTACGGCATACATTAAGTTAAAATGTGGCATGACGTCACGCCTTGCTAGATTTTATACGATGTTGTGACGTAGCGAGCCCCCACTTTCCAACTTTAATGCGTGTTTTCTTATTTTTGATTAATATGATAAAGCAAAAAATACGTGTCTAATATTTTTTTATCATCTGAAAGACGGACTAAATAGTTTTTTTTTTTTTTTTTTTACCTCGAACACATGTATATTGTCCCTGAGAAGACTTACCAGAAGTATCTTCAGAAGTTTGAACACTGGAAGCATAAGCCTGAGAGGAACAAAACAATCGAATCAAATGATATTCATCAACATTCAACACACATTACAAATTCTACAACTGTACTTGTTTTCTTCAGTAATTATGAAGTTTCTTGCCCATCCTTCTCCACACGATACTACCTTTGGGCGACTATGTAGAATCATTTCTATTTGCTTGTAAATTTAGACGTTCAAAAATTCCTTATAGTGGCCTACTTGTAATAAATTATTTGATTTTAATATTTCGTGAGATATATACGGGAATTGTCCCTCATTTGAAAAAAGAGTTTCAAATGAGGGACAATTTCCGTATTTTTAGATAATTCATATTCTAATGTCAATCTCGATCTGTCAAAAAATATCTCTTTACCTAAATTTTTGACAAGTTTTTGCACATTTTACATGTCACTGATTGATTGCAACTAGTTTTTGAATACGAACATACATTGGTCTCCAGACGTAGAATTTTGAAATTACCCCTTTAGGGGACGAATTTTCAAAAATCCTTCCTTAGTGCTCACCTTCATTATATACGGAACTTTGCATGCTTCTAGACTCAGTGATTTAGCTGTGCGTTGTCTGTCAGTGAATTGAATATAAGAATTTCAGATTTTTATTATGTAGAGATAAAAATATATCTAGGTTCAGGGCTAGTCCTGGTTACCATCCAGTTTTTATTTTTATTTTATTAATTTTTTTGAGCAGGAACAACAAACACCTACATTATACAATATTATACACAAAAAAACATAAATAATTTAAGTAATAATGTAGCCCACAGCGCTGTTTACAGATTACCATTAATAAATAAAACCTTAAAGTCACTAAGAGGTGAAATTTTCATGCATGACAGTTACACTAATATTATTAAAACAGAATAAAGAAGTATTTCAAAAACAACAAAAAACAATTAGTCTGAGAGTTCAAGTGGCTAGGATCTTTTCAAAGAGCGTGTAAATATGTCTATGTGTTCGAATGCTTCATTGTAGGTTGCTGCCATTCGCCGAACTGGTGAACGTAGATCAGTGTTAGATCGGCAGGTAGCTACTGCAAATAGTTTCCCTTCACGCACCTGCCGTCTATGGACAGTTCTGGGGACTGCATAGCACAATACATTATTAAAATCACAGTTCAAAACAGACGGACTAAATAATGTCTAGTGATAAGTTAGCTCCTCCATGACACAGCATAGAGCTTACTCTTCTAATAGATACTATTCATTACAAATACAGCTAGGCTTTGCAAACCTTTACTTGCAATCAAAATGCTACTTTTCTTTTGAGATGAACGACCACTAGATATTTTTGCTTCCTTACCGTATAGCCGATTCTCTAACTTCAACAGTCAGTCTGACCACACCTCCTACTTTAGGCTGTCGGTTACAAACCTATATGATCCTAAAAGGTTTCCGTTTTTTCTTTTGATGTACGGAACCCTAAAAACGACACAACTTTGATCAGCTATGCACTAACCTACGTTAGTAAACAGACAGTCAAAATAATGTCCTGTGACAAATTAGCTCCACTATGACAGTGCGCAGAGCCACTCCGCTAATAGGTACTATTCATTACAGATTATATGACAGAACACAGTGGGTGCAACTAAATCTGATTAAACGTGCGTTCATTATAACTTGACCCGTGACGCGATTGATAGCATTGAATTTTGCCGTCTTAGTTACAATACCAATAGAGTTCAAAATGGCGACTGACAGAACAGTACTACCAATCACATGATTGCAAGATTTTGATGTCACTCACTGATATTATAAAGAGGAAAAGTTGTTTGTTTGTAAGAAGTCATCTCTGGAGGTAGGTAATCATTCGATAAGTTCTATTATTTTACTGATAGACAGTTACAGTCTTGCTAGGTGCAGATATGTTTTATGGTTTAGTTGACTTCCACGCGGAAACTTGTTATGATTAAAAAACCTTCACTATTTGCGGTCAAAATACTATGTACTTTACAAAGTTGATATTTGCTATGGCAATAAAATAATCATTAGATTTAAAACAATTTAGCTTTTTCCTTGCAGTGTAGAAAACAGATGCTCAAAATAATGTCCAGTGACAAATTAGCTCCACTATGACAATGCACAGAACCCACTCCACTAATAGGTACTATTCATTGCAGCCGCTTCTATGACAGAACGCAGACATTTGCAAGAAGCATACGACTTTGTTAATTACTTTAGTTGGCTGTATTGTGCAGAAATAACGATGTATAATTATAGTTTGTACATATGTTGCAAGTTATAGTGATGTTTGGATGCATCTGGTTTGAAGAAGATGACGGGAAATATTCGATTTATTTTAGTTTTTTAAATGTCAGCGACAATCTGTGACGCTTTAATGTTTAAGACAATACCTACAAAGTATGATTATAACTGGTAGATGTTAAGCTCTTGGCAGAGGAGTTTGTCCGGAGAAGTACAGTAGGAGAAGGAGAAGAACAAGTACATACTACCAGCATTTCTATATGCCGTCAAGCAGAGTTTCTGTATTTCGATTTAAAGCGTATGGGGGTACTGTTGTAACTACGCCCGAGAGATATTTCAGCCTTGTCTCTGTGATAGCAACGCACTTGTTTTACCATAGGCGTCTTCGACCACTTACCATGAGGTGAGCTGCCAGCTTGTTTGCCATCTTGCCACCCCATAGCATAACAGTGGAAAGGTGTCGTGGGACACGGCCGTGGGACCGGTTGGAACGAAGTTTCTTTCGCTTTTGCACACATGGCGTAACAAAAGTAGAAACGGTCAAAATGTTACTTTATTTTTTTTGGTATAGCTCTTATTCCCCAAGTGTGCAAGTGTAACATGCAATAAGGTAGGTCATTCCAAAAAAAGTGGGATTAAATAATAAACATAACTGGTAGCTCGTAGATTAATCTTCTGTACAGTAACAGTGATAGCGTCTATCTATTTATTACATTTGATATGTCTCGTAGTTCACCTAGAACGTGCCGTACACGTAATTGCATTTCGTTCAAATTCTGACGTCTGAAGTCAGCATCATAAGCATCTACAATTTCACAATATTATATCAGAAACTTGCAGCATACGTACATACTATGGAGGCAGTACCTACCTACCTTATACTCTACTTCTTCTAAGTATGTCGATGGCAATCTAAATGGACTCGGCCCAGAATTCGGCTACGTGTTTGGCGCCATCACTAGCATACAACAACTCCTGTTAACATGCAGACGACAGGACACGCAGGACACGATCTTAAGTGTCCCATCATTTGTTGAACAGTATCACATTTACACTCCAAGGCGGAGTCGTCTATGATACCTTCTGGCCAACTTCTACTAAAAATAACAGTTCTGAGGCCTTAGACCAAACTCACGATAGCATTTTCGTTTTTTTTTTGCAAGAAGCTTAATTACTTAGTATCACCAATAATGAATAAATATTGTGTGCGAAACGAGTATTTTCGATTTTAAAATCATTCGAATTTACATTTCGTTTACTCCACGGGTTTGTAGGTAATTAATAACAGACGCACAGGTCGATCAAAGGTTAAGCTACGCTTGCCGCGATCGTTTCTTGTACCATCCTAAACATATCGAGACCACTCCGTACGTAAAGTAGGCAACTCGTTCATGGGTCAATGTATACGCTTTTACAACAAACTTCCCATTGACATTCGAAACTTACCCTTTAATAGATTTAAAATCTGTATTAAAACTAAACTTTGTAAAAAAGGGTATTATAAAATTTCAGATTATTTAGAAGATAAAAAAGCATGGGAATGAACTGCTCGCTCTGCTAAGCCTTGTGATAAAACTTAACATTTTAATTATTTTGTAAAATCATGAAAATATACCAGTTTTATATACACATTGACATTGTTGAAAATTATATTCAAAATGACATGATTACTTTGTAAAGTATTATATTATTTTATTTAATTATTGTGAATGTGAGGACTATGTGGATATCATTATTATTTTCATTTTTCAGTTAGTTTTAATTATGGTCTGGCAGTTTGAGTAGTTTATGCGGCCTACCCAAATGTCCTTTCTTTGGTATTGTTCGTCGAGTTGAGCTCCTTAAGTTATGAGTTGAGCTCCACGATTACTGACAAATGCTTGCACTGACTGGACAGGTTCACTCAAATCTGTGTGGTTCTTTCCTCAAAAGACCATTTCAGACACTAATCTACATGGTCCTCATAAGGCCTGACCAAGGTTATGTCTGGACTTTAAAAGAGACTGTGACCTCTGAGTTTGTTTCGGCCTTTCTTCTCAGAGTAGTCAGATAGGAAACGCCGAACTCAACTAGCTTATTTTTATTTTTTTTAATATGACGTGTAAAAGTGATTCTGATATCCTATTTACAGAATAAACAATTTCATTTCATTTCATTTCATTTCATTTCATTTCTTGAAAAGTACGTTCAGCCGTTGGTCCCAGCTTTCATTCGTAGATCTTTGACAGTCGTTATTGGAGTCAGAAGCCCAAAAGTCTAACAATCAGTCTTACCAAAAGGTATCGTATTACTCAGTAACTGGGTTTTGGAGGTCAGATAAGCAGTCGCTCCATGTAAAATACCGGTACTCAGCTGCATGCGACTAGACTGGAAGCTGACCGCAACATAGTTGGGAAAAGGCTAGATGCAGATTGATTACTTCATGGATTCGTGCTAGGGCCACAGTTAGTACACAAAATTGTTAATCACAGATAATAATATTCATTGTTAGAAGGTATCCATTTATTTACCTACCCTGAACTAAACCTTGGGCAACTAATTGTGAAACTAGTGAAAGTTTACATAAGCCACGTCCTTGTTACCATGTAAGCAGACCTCGAAGATTGAGAAGCAGTCCGAAACTATTTGTTGTTCATTTTAACTTTGTAATAACTGCTTTATTATTACTAGGCACTGGCTGTTTCGTGAGAAACCCAGTACTCCGATTGCGTAACACACTTTGTATCAAAATCTGAAGGATTTGAAGGAAATTGCTAGTCCATTGCTTCATATGTTTAAAAAGTCTGTCTGCTCGACAACGTTAATAACGCAATGAATCTTGTTGAATTGTCAAAATGAAAGGTATGGTCATTGTAAGTGTGTTACGCAATTATTCCGGTACACTTATAGTTAATGTAAGTCTGAAAACGCCAACCCGTCTTGAGCAAGTTGAGCAAGAGCGTGGTGATCAATGCTCGCGCCTTCTCGACAATAGCTGGCTGGTGTTAAAATTATTATTTGCTTATCCAGGCCTTATGCTACCTATCTGTAAAATTCCATAAGGATCGGTTCATTGGTTTAGGCATAAAAAGGTAACAAACAGACAGAGAGACGACGGAATTACTTTTGCATTTATTTATAACTAGCTGCGCCCCGCGGTTTCACCCGCATAAGTCTCGATCCCATGGGACATTGGGATAAAAAGTATCCTATGTATTAATCCAGGTTATAAACTATCTGTGTGCCAAATTTCATCCAAATCCGTTCAGCCGTTTTTGCGTGATTGAATAACAAACATCCAAAGACACAAACATTCATAATACTAGTAAGTAAATATTAGTATATGTAGATGATAGTAAGAAGTATGATAAGATTAGTAGGATTACATTTAGAATAATTAAGATGGAAGTATGAATACTGTATTGTTATGTGTCTAGACAGCAACTTTATTATATTTCTAATATTCAGCCTTGCGAAGCATGTGTGGTTTGTCTATGAATGATAGGCTGAGGAATAATGTGATAAGACAGCGGTGTGATTTAAAAGAAGATGTTGTGACAAAAATTGAAAAGGGTATGCTGAGATGGTTTGGGCATGTTGAGAGGATGAATGAAAGGCGACTAACAAAACGTATTTACAAGGCTGATGTGAAAGGAAAGGCCGGCCGGGGACGCCCTAGAAGGACATATACTGACCTTATTGGTGATGTTCTTCAGAAAGGCCAAGTGCGTAGTACTCGCAATCGGCGGGAGTGTATGACCAGATGTATGAACGTAAACGAGGCAAAAGGAGTATGTAAGGATCGTAGCAGGTGGCGTTCTGTAGTTTCTGCCTACCCCCATGGGAAGAAGGCGTGAGTTTATGTATGTGTATCTTGCCTCGCAGCCATAAGCTTGTAAGATTTTAATTATCGATAAAACTCAAGATTTAAAGCCATTTATTGTAGTTTGTATAAGTTTTCTGGATTAAAATAATAATGATAAATATTTGAAGATATGTTTTTAATAACTTGCTATGAGTGATTAATAGTTGTGTATTTGAGCAAAATTAATATTTGTTTTAATGTCATTACATTGGCAAAAAAAAAACCTTTTGCTGCAAAACATTTTCTTTTGACAGTATTAATTTGAATAATGGCGATCATTAACTATGTTTTTTATTTTACTTTCTACATAATAAATCGTTTTTCAGAAAATCGTAGGACTTTATTTTTCATTCGAAAATATTCTTTTGCAAATATCGATATAGACTGCCTCGTTGGTCTAGTGTTCGCAAGCGCTACTGCTGAGCTTGAGGTCCTGAGTTCGATTCCCGGCTCGGGTAAAGTGTTATTGGGTTTTTCCATCTGGAATTTCTCAGTAGCAGCCCGGAGTCTGGGTTTATGTCCGGTTGATGGCAATAACTGGCGAAATGTGGGTGTTTTGTAGGTGCACCTTTGCCTTAGCCTTCGGAGAATATAGCCGTGATATTATTTCTATTTTCTTAATGCCTCTCGGCAAACTTCGTGTTTCGTCGAGTCGACTTGGAAGTATATATTGTTAATACTCTTTAGACTTAATGTAATTTATTTTAAAAAATGAAAAGAAAGCTGCTAAAGTCGCAGGCCCGACTGATAGGAAAAAATGTTTTACAGCTCTATATAGTTCACATGGAAATCTAAACAAAACAACAATAAAGTATTTAGTTCTGAATTCAAATTATGATACAGGATAAATCTAATAATTGATGGACATGGAAATTAGCATTCGTTTGTATTCGGAAATGCGATGATTCCCGAGGTACATTAAGAAAATTGAAATACTTGTATGTTGTTTGCAATTCAATTTCTACGACAAAAAATCCCAAAATAAAAACCCAACTACAATCATATTTACCATAACACTTAGGGTCACAAAAGGCTGTAAAGTTTACTCTGTGGTCAGTAAATAACCGATAGGCAGTGTTATCAGTAGCAGGCAGCGACGGGTAGCCTTTTAAAATATGACCCTCTAGCCCAGGGCGGGTAAAAATGACCCCGGTTTATGTACTGTAAAGATAAACACCTACATTGTTCGTGAAAACGTGACATATGTGAAAATCACTTTGGTTAAATATTTTTGGGTTTCTTTGTCACATTTTGTAGTTAATGTTTCCTGGTCTGATATTAGCCTGTACGTGATAACATGGTTTTAAGTGGATTTACGATTTACCATCGTATGCCGTACGACAGTAAGTGCACGTCGAATGCTGAAAATGCATCTACAAAGTCCCCGGCAAAGTGTTTCAATGTGGAACTGTGAAAGCATGGTCGGGCTACAACGCACAACGGACCAAATTGGACTCTGAATGCGGACATTGGAGTCCACTTAATTACAGCATGGCTAGTGAATACGTCTTCAGTTAATCGTTGTTAGATTTTGTAAGCTTTACACCTTCCCTGACAATACCAGTTTCTCGTACCGACTGGAACCTTCTGCACTATGATTACCAAACATAACCTTAATCATAACTTACCTTAACATAATACCTATGGTATTACTTTGTGCCCCGTTTATCAACGGGGCAAAAGGGGGCGAGCCTATTGGTATCGCGATGGCCTTAAACATAAGTGGCGAAATATGGGTGTATTGTTGGTGCACCTCTGCCTAACCCTTCGAGGAATACAGGCGTGATGTTATGTTTAGTCAATAGGTTCAGTGCCTGGGTTTTTTGAGTTCCTATTCCTATAATCGTTGTATTTTTGAAGTGAAAACTTCTTTAGGCGCGTTGGGCATTTTTGAGATAGGACTAAACCATTGATTTTGCGACACCATGAAGACACCAGCTTTTGACCATTAAAAAGACATCAACACGTTGATTACCTCGGTGCCGATTTCAAGTTTTTACTTCTGTCGGCACTCCCGGAGTGCCACTGTTTTTATTATATATTTTTATTTTTTAGGCTTAAAAAATAAAAATAGCAAAATGGTAAAAAAGGAACACTTACAGAAAAATAAAGAAAAATAGATTTATTTGTCACAGAAACACGTGCATACAAAGACAAGAGTAGGTAAGCAGAAAATAAAATAGGTATAACTTAGTACATAATATGAAAACATGAGAATGAAACAGATTTCTGTTTTATACTCATGTTTGCATTATGCTCATGTCAGCAGCTGCACGTAATGATTGTGACAAGAAGGCTTCCACTCAGCATGATGCTATGCTATGGGGGACCCACAGCACAGCGCTGATTTTTAGTGGTCACCCGACTCTTATGGTGCAACTTAGTCTGTCTGTCCGTCTGTCACAAATACCGAAAGGAAGGGGGGACCCCTTCCCTTATCTCCGAAGTTTGCATAGAGAAAAATCAGAAATTATTCTATGTGATAGAAGTTTATGTAAAAATTACAGGAAAAATAAAACGATGTCTCTAAATAGCACACTTATTCAGAAATCATCAACAAAAATAACATTAGTTCTACTATCGGTCAAGCAATGGCGCTGACCTAAAACTGCAATATTCTACACCGCAGTATTAACATTCTCTGACGTATATAGGCCTCGCCGATGAAAATTTAAAATGGAACGGAACCCAAGCTGCGCGAGTCCGACTCGCTCTTAACCGGTTTTTTTCTGTGACCTGTGCTGTGATGCATGCATAATCTTTCTCATTTTTTTGTTTTTTTATAAGTGAAGACTAGTAATTGTACAGTTTTCAAAGCTGTTCGGGAGACCCATGTGGGCCGCCCGTACGGGCTCCTGGATCACACGTAAGGCGCTCGAACATTGTTTCACAGCGACGCGGATTGATCCGTACGCGACCCGCTCCGAGTAGAGCCCGTAAAACACTAGCAACCGTATCGTACTAACTCCCTCGTTTCAGAGCACTGTAGGCGCTACCCGTACGCTCCAGTGTGCGGGCGGCCCATGCAGGTGTCCAAAACAGCTGTGAAACCAACCTTAGTCTTCCAAAAAAAAAAAACTGGACATACAAAAACCCCAATAAAAATTTTAACTAGACATTTCCATAATCAATTATGTGCAACCATTCTATCACCACCTCGTTCACTCAGATTAATGAAACATTTACCGACAAGCAAATTGATCCCGATGTGATTGAGTAATAAGAAAAAGAATGTTTCATTCTGCATCTCGAGGGACTTACCTTAGCCTGGCTGCGACAAAAATTGCCACGATTTCTCGTAACATAAGCCCCCTATGTCCGACCAGCGGTAGCTTGATATGTGATTGAATAAATACACTAATAAATAATGACATGTTTCGGTAAAAAAGGTGACTGGGACGATTGAGATATATTTAGTGTGAGAGTGTGTGTGTGTTTGTTATAAACATGTTTTTTTTTTTTGTTATTTAGTTAAATATTTCTATACTTTCCATCGTATTTGTGAACGTAATTAATTTTTATTTTTTATTTTGTAACTAAATCAACTAACGATATCTAAAGCGTCCTGTCATCATTAAGTTCTCTGCTAGTGCTGTGCACTTCTGTAAGTGACGAGTTCACAATACCTAAAACTGTATGTGATTTTTGTATGTGTATGTTTAAGTGAGTAAGTCGTTGAGGTGCCAAATAAATAAATAAATAATAAAAATAAATGATTTTTGTACACTAAGTACACGGTGCTCTTGTTCACCACTTCTAAATAAAGTAACAAATAGAATATTAAGGTTCCCTGTAGGGGCTTAAAATGTTACATTTTAGATAAAAGTAATATTGCTGTATGCTATCATTTGTGTTAATACACTAGAGCTTCTACCCATCAGTGTATTGCCCCATAGAAAAATTCTCAAAAACAATTTTCAAAATGATAGATCTGAAAAAAGTATTGCCTAAACTAAATCGAACACCACATAGAAGGAACAGTTCCAGTAAAACCGGTACTTTTCCCCGTAACGTTGGGAGACTCAGTAATTGAATCTGCATCCGCAAGTATACCCGCTCCTTTAATTTGAGTAAGTGTTGCGGTACCGTCCGCAAACACCGCAACGAACCGCATCTAACCGGTTATAACTTGATGTAACTGGTGTAGGGAAGTTTGAAGTGGTTTTAGGGTACAAAATTAGGCTATAAAGTAATATTGACTAAAACAGACGAATAAGAAGAAAATATTGTTTTAAATTATTTTGTGCGGATGATAAAGCAAGCTCCTGTAAATAATGGTGATCACGAATATTACAGTATATTATTTTAACAATAACGCACTTCAAAATATTATGAAAAGCATAGCAAACCCATTTCAAAACAAAAGGTTTTTATTATGCATAACTCACACAAGATATTTGTCGAAAGGCATCAATACGATGAAACGTCTACTAAACATCGACAGAAAAAAATAAGACACTTGACTTTCCTCAATCGAACGTCTTATTTTGCTGACCGTAAATAAATTTCGGAGGCCCAGCACGTTTCTTCGGACCGTACTTCAGATAGATTATGCTCCCTTTGTCGTAAATTTTACGACTTCAAAAATTAGTCGTCGTGAGCTGACTGGACTTGCCTGAACACGTAATACCAAATTGTTTTACGTTGGTTTTGTGGCCGCACGGGATAATTTTGCCGGTGTTCTGCACGACTTTCGATTACAGCGTTTTTGTGTGTCGTGAATTTTGTGGTAGATTCTAGAAAATATCTGAGGAAAATATTTTGGAGATTTGAGCGACGAATTTTCTGTTTGGAGTTTGTATGTGTCAGTGCGGAATTATGATTTATCTACCACACATAGATTTTATTATTATTTAAAAAAAGAACGTAATTTTATGCAAACAGGTAACTATTTTCATTTTATACAAATTAAATTATCTGTGACTGCCTCGTTGGTCTAGTGGTCGCAAGTGCTACTGCTGAGCATGAGGTCCCGGGTTCGATTCCCGGGTCGGGCAAAGTGTTATTGGGTTTTTCTATCTGAAATTTTTCAGTAGCAGCCCGTAATCTGGATTTGTGCTCGGTCGATGGCAATAGGCTCGCTCCCTATTACATGGGACTTAAAACATAACTGGCAAAATAAGGGTGAACCTGCTACAGGAACACCTCTGCTCAACCCTTCGGGGAAACAAGGCGTGATGTTATGTTATGTTTATGTAAATTGTCTGTAGTACGTAAATAGATTTTGAAAAATTGCGTTATAAATTAATAATAAATGGAGCTACTGAAAAGATACTAAAATCTCAATATATCATAGATGGAAACTATCATTATATTAAATTGCACGAATTTCACAATCGGTATACTAAATCACCCACATTTGCCACAATGTAAAAAAACTGTACCAGGCTAATCAGCATATTTACAGTACGTATAGTTTGTAAATTCTTATTTATGACCAATTTTTGCCGTTGCTTAATAATGCAGCAGTAAATTAAGGCTTTAATATTACGTGAAGCCGACGCGGCGGACTGTTCGCTTAGCTTCAGTTCGCTTGTACGTGTTACAAGTCATTAGCGGAGCGGGCAATAAGCGGCGTGGCAATATCGTGACAGAATCTACTTAATAAAAATCTTAAATTCATTCAATGACAGATAACGTACAGCCTACACTGCGGGGTCTAGATGCTTGCTTGGAATTTTACACAAGAGTAATTAATATACAGAAAGTGATTACTAAGTTAAGATTTTAAAAAATATTAAATGGTTGCATATTAAATAGTAAGCCATTGTAATCATTAGGGGTTTTTTTTTCTGAATTAAAACGTTTGTTTTATTTTTGTGACAGGTTCTAATAAAGGATTGAATCTAGATTTCTAGATACAATTAAGATTGATAAACATAAATATTTGAAAAAAAATATAATTACTTAACCGTCAGAGAATCTTAAGCTTTTAATGTTAAATGAGATTTTGCTTGTTGCATATACCTACTCTATTTTAATAACAAATAAAATACGAGGACTGGTCCCATTACAAGTTTACGAGCACCTTCACACCGACGTTGCTTATTTTAAAACTTGAACTATTACTCCATTGCGGGTCTTATTCTCATAATTACTTGTTATTATAACTTTTACGACGCATTATTCCATTTAGAAAGGTTTATGATGGCCACTTTAATTACCTATATGATATTAGTATTGCTAATGAAATGTGAGCAGAAAGTTCATTAATTTATCATTTCGAGGTTTATAACTTACGACGCAATTTGATATGCCTTTTTTTTTTTTTTTTTTGAGGGTGGGAAATCATCAAATAACTTCTCCCGCTCTGGGCGGAGCGGGAGGGCGTGTCAGACTCTTACTGACTAAAACCCACCCGTGTTCCTTCGGCTGCCCTGTTGCCGGGGGCCACGATCTCCCTTTCGGTTTTCTTCGCAACCCCGGCAGGCATCGGCCCTAGTGGACCCCTTCGAATCTGCTGACATCTCTTTGAGGCGCGCGTGGAACATAACGCGCCGTCGACCCGGGCCTGGTCCTTATCGGACGGTGAGCCACCCATTGCTCACCGCCCGCAAGCCCGCGCCTACGGTGGCCGGAAATCGCCTCGCGATTCCCGACGCCCTGGGCGTCTCCTCCTGCGACGGTTAGGGGCATGAGGGCGCGAAATTTGCCTCTCCCTCACGCGTTCCGCCTCCTCCTTCGCGAGCATTACCGCTTCGCAGAAGGAGGTGACGGCCTCCCATTTCCTCTCGCTCCGTACCATGGCCTGAACCAGGGCCGGACGCGAGAGATCACCGCCGCCGATCGCCTCCACGAGGACACGGCGATGCTCCGCCCAAGCTGGGCAGACCTCCACCGTATGCTCCACCGTGTCCTCCGGGCGATCCACACAATGGTGACACCCGGGCGTTTCCTCCCGCCTTATCCTGTGCAGGAACCTCCCGAAACTGCCGTGTCCGGTGAGGACCTGCGTCAGGCGGAAGGTGAGGACGCCGTGGCGCCTCTCTAGCCACTCCTCAAAGAGGGGTCTTATCGCCGCAATTGTGGCGTGCCCAGCGCTGGGTTGCGACAATCGCACTCTCCATGACGCCATGAGATCCCGCCGGAGCTCTGTCCGCTGTGCCGCGATTTCTCGCGGCAGCGGAGTTAAGCCCCGGCGTTTCGCCTCCTCGCGCCACTCCCAAATGTGCGCGAGGACCTTTGCCTCCAGATCCCATGGCGGTAATCCGGCAAGGAGGCTCGCCGCCTCACAGGAGACCGTGCGGTATCCTCGGGCCAGCCGGATGGCCATGACCCTCTGGGACGCGTTCAACCGGCGGGCTGGCCGCAGCCTTAGTGAACGCGCCCACACCGGTGCCCCGTAAAGGGCCATGGACCGCACGAATAAAAAAAAAATTTGATATGCCTGAAAATTTTATCACGCATTTTAAATCGCCTATTTTTTAATAAAAGAACAATAAGAACTTCTTTGGGTTATATAATAAGTAGCAAAGACACAAATTGCTAGATTTGGATATTAGCATCTACAAGAAAACTCGATCAAAGTAGTAGGAAAAGTTCACTGATACATTAAAACAAGCCTAGACAATTGCTTATATTTCAACTAGGTTTTTGCTATTGTTTAGCAACTTGGAGAACCACTTTTTATAAGATTTTTTTTTCAAAAACGACCGACGTTTTGCAAAACAATGGAAAAACAAAACATCCGCCACAGTGTGCCAATTCCATACAGAGTGACTCACAAGTTTGAGAAATATTTCCATGACCAGACTGCATATTGTTAGACTGTGACTCAACTATTCCCGCTTTCCGCTTACACCTCAGGCCAAAAGTACCAGTTACATCGCTTCGTGATTTATCGTCCGCTACACCACGCTAACTTATTACCAACGTTTATGTTGAGCGAATATGTACGAGATCATGTATTTCGTATATAGCCAGTATATGGCTTAAGACACATACATATGTAGCCACCATTACTTTTATCGTGACTCGTTAGCTGTGAGGCAATTTCGGTCTGAGATTAGATACGAATATGAAGTTATTATTAATAAAACTTAAGCAACTGGGATATTTTCGCTATAGTTTAGGTTTTTTTTTCGAAATTGACATCAGTTACCTATGAGCACTCAGGATAAACTTTGAGTAACTGTCATTGAATTATCAAAGAAAAAAGTTGTTTGTAGTTGAAAAACATGTTCTTCTAAACAGAATGCACGGAGAGCGTGCTGCTAGAATTTTTTTTCACATATCCAAAACCAACCATTTAGCTGGGGCACACACACTTGACTCTAACAAAAATTTGCAATAGCTCAATAGGTAGTTGTCAGAATAGGTTTTTACAAACTCACAATATTTTTGAACGACCATCCCTCACACCATGGCATAGACGAGAAAAAATAAGTGGTGGCACTCCGGGAGTACCGACAGAAGTGAAAACTTGAACGAGATCGCCTTGGTGGAAGAAAAATACTTGTATAGAACATTGGTCCGTAACCTTATCTAAATAAAGAGCACAATCGCGTTTACAAAAAAAAAAAAAACTTCTGAAACCTTTAAAGTAAAAATACTTGCATAGAACATTGATCCGTAACGTAATATGAATAAAGAGCACAATCGCGTTGACAAAAACAAACATACTTCCGAAACCTTTAAAGTAAAAATACTTGCAAAGAATATTGATCCGTAATGAAATATAAATAAAGAGCACAATCGCGTTTACAAATCGTTTAAAGTAAAAATATTCTCATAGAACATTGATCCGTAACTTAATATAAATAAAGAGCACAATCGCGTATGTAAAAATGAGATGTCATCACAGTATCGCGAAATCAATGATTTACTCCCATCTCAAAAATGCCCAACGCACCTAAAGAAGTTTTCACTTCAAAAACTGATCACTCAGAAAAAGGCAAAGGTACGTATGTAGAGCCTCAAATAAAAAAGATAAAGGTCGACATACACTTCTCCATTTCAATTTGTGTGCACAACGCTGATGATTAAAGGCCCTTTTTCGGCGATTCCTTTCATCATAGTTTCTGAAGTTGGAATGGGTTAAACCTGTAAAAGGCTGTGTGTGTTGCTGTTTGTCGATTCAGTTATGTCAGTATATTTTATGATACGGGTTGTGATTTGAGAGAGAGATTTGTGATACTGACTCAAATTCCGACTCTGTTACGTATTGCAGTGTGCCATCTACAGAATAAATTTCACCTTTTTTGAGGAATATCTACAATGTTGTTTGTTAACTTAGTTGTGTGTGTATTTGTTGTCATATACGTATATATATTATCGTATTTAGATAACTAATTGACCTCCACAACCCAGTAACTGGGTAATACGATACCCTTAATAAGACTGGTTGTCAGACTTTCGGACTTCTGACGACCCGTAACGACTGTCAAAGATCCACGAATAACAGCCGGGACTAAGCTAAACGTGCTTTCCGAGGCACGGAGGAGTCTCGGTATGTAAAGATGGTCACCCATTAACGGAACAACCCCGGCAAGCGTAGCTTAACCTGATGGGTCGACCCGTGCGGCTGTTATTACTTAGCCACGAGCTCCTCCTAGCTATAAAACATACAGCCCAACTAATAAATTATTTTCTTTTTTCAGGTAAACTACCATAAATTTTAAAATTTACTACAGTTATTCCCGACGCGGGCACAAGGGTAAGCCTTTTAAGATAAATATGTTTTTTGCTAAATACACGCCTTGGCCGTGGAATTACGGACACCACCCGTTATACAAGATAAATATTTATCTGTTTTATAATACTAGTTTTATTAACTATTTAAGGCATTCTGCCAATCGTTCTACTCGAGCGGCCTGTGGATGAAACATACGCAGCAAACCTACAGAGCCCTGCGCACCCAGTATAATAACGCTTTTAGGATGCTGATGGGGCTGCCGTGGCGCTGCAGCGCGTCTGTTATGTTTAATGAAGCTCTTACAGATGGCTTTCAAGCCATCATGCGCAAGAAAGCAAACTCCTTGCTGCACCGTCTACGAAGCAGCGGCAACAGCATCCTTAATGCTATTGCTGCCCGTTTCAACTGTCCTTTCCAAAATCTGTGGATAAGGACAGCCATAGGCGTTCGTTAGATATAGATTTTAACAATACTAATATAATTTTTGATACAATTCTGTTAGTAACACGCTAACATTTTATGATTTTATGTAACCTATATGGAGTTCTTACTCTGAAATAAATAAATAATAAATAATTAGTACCTGGGTGACCGAGCTCTGCTCTGGTGAAAATAGAGAATGCTCATTTATGAATAGTATAGAATAGGTTCATACTAATTCCATGCATAGTACCTACATACTAATTCCATGCTGCTAAGTCATTATTCTAAGGTAGCCATCTTGTTCTAAACTTTGGGCAAAAAAAAAATCTGAAGAAAACGAATTTCCCCAGATATCAGACTTAGCTAGATCGATTTTTCGCCCCCGTAAACCCCTATATTGCAACTTTCAAATAATAAATATTGCTCATTTAATAGTATAGGATATAATAATACCACCTTATTATATTCCACTACTGGACAAAGGCCTCTTCTCATACAGAGAAGGCACGAGCATTGATCACCACGCTTGCTCAAGATGGGTTAGCGATTTAAGATTTACATTAACAATAAGTCCAGGTTTCCTCACGATATTTTCCTTCACCGATATCAGTGATGTCCAAGGTTAACTGAGATATACTTAAGAATTAAAAAAGTCACATTTTAGGTCCGTTTTATCAAACAAGCATTTTAAAAAGTTCGAATCTGACAATAATCACAAGATGGCAAGCGTACCCCGTTCCCTAAGCAGAATATTTAATATTCATTTATGCTAACAAACAGCGACATCTGTCGGAGAACAAAGAAGCTATTATCTTCAGTACAAATTGCTTCCTGAGAGTTATAATGTACCTTAAATTTTAATAATAGTTTTAGGTAAGTATAAAATCAACCGAATCGATCTACAGATATTTTATGTTATACAATATCTAAAACTAATATTCTTTTAAACTGCAATTTTTTTTTAAAAGTGAAGAGAATGGCTTTTTCCAACAGTTAACTAGGAAACGCTGTCAAAGAAATATATATTTATTTTTTACAGCACCTAATTTTTCGTAATCAAAATCTATCAGTTAGTACTGTCATATTAAATTCAAATTAGATTGGATACCCCTTAATAAACAAGCAGAGACACCTCCACTACACTCAATTTGGCTCCAAATTGCGTTCACAGCTTTCCCAATACATATAAGAGTAATAACGTATTCTCTTAACTTGAAACCGTTACGAATAAGCGTTACTATAAGCAGTTATCCATAAAATCCCGGATGTATGTACCGGCAGTTTGACGGGAGCCACCCCTAAATAATGGGCGGAATTTCGCACCATAGACCAGAACATAAACTATTAAAGAGATGCCAACAACCGAGTATAGTACGATTTTATGAGCCGCTTTTGCATATTGAACGGTACGAAGGCACTTCAGATTGGCAAATAACTGCTTCTTTTTCGTTTTCAAATATTAATGTGTTTATGCTTTAAAGGTTTGTCAAGAGCTCTTTGGTTCAGTCGATAACTTTTTTATGTCAGATTCGTTGAGACACTGAAGCTACTATTTATAGGTATTTATTTTTTTGTAATTCACAGAGGTCGAATAAGGTTGGAGGTTCGTAGAATTGATAAGTTATGTTCACTTCAGTAATGTTCATTGCCATGGTGAATCGAGTTAGAGATTCGCATAGTAAACGAACAGTTTTGAAATGGGGCAGGACATCCCAATTTTTATAGGTGAAAAAAAAAAACTATCCAAGCTATCTTTAATACCTACGTACAAATAAGTAACGCCGCTGAACTGCTTTGGGTACCAACAATTAATTAAAGTTATTGTATTATATTTTGGCCAAACGAACCAATTTTCTACCTATTCAAGGTAGAAAATTGGTTCGTTTGGCCAAAAATATGAACAAAAATAAACGAGCAGGTATTTAATAATTAATGAATTCCCTGCATAATATAGTCTACATTTTATTATTAGCTACCGAAACAAATAAACATTATAGTAATAACCAAAATAAAAGTACATAATATCATACCATCAACATTGTCTACAAATAATTAGAATGCAAATAATAAACGAACGTAAATCAATCAAAAATCTTATTGCAATGTATTTCATCTTCCTTCCTTATTTATTATCCTTCTGCCGCGGCTGGTGCACCTCCTGCTTCGGCCGGTTCACCTTCTGCCACGGCCGGTTCACCTTCTGCAGGTTCAGCGCTTGCAGTTGGCGCTTCACCCTCAGTAGCACCTTCAGCGGCCTCTACAACAACAGCAGGCACTTCACCCTCGGCTGGCGCTTCCACTTCCGCTGGCGCTTCACCTACAGCTGCAGCTTCACCTACAGCTGCCGCTTCGCCTTCAGCTGGCGCTTCGCCTTCGGCTGGCGTTTCGCTTTCAGCTGGTGCTTCGCCTTCGGCTGGCCCTTCGCCTTCGGCTGGCGCTTCACCTTCGACCTCACCTGCTGGTGCTACAATTTCTTCTACGGGTGTTTCACCTTCCGCAGCCTCTGCGGCTTCTTCAGCCGGTGTTCCCTCTTCAGTAGCTGACGCCGCAGCTACATCACCCTCTTCTATCTTCTCAGGTTCAGTTGGCGTTTCAATCTTTCCGCTCTTCCTCTGTAGAGTCATCGACTTTTGTGGTTCGGGCGCCGGCAGTGGCGCTGCTTCACCTGGCGGAGCTTCCGCGGCTGCAGCAGCAGGTGGAGCTGCTTCTTCCTTTTTGCCTTTATCTTTTTTCACTTTTCGCTCCAAAGGCAGGTAAAGTTTGTAATCCTGTGGCAACTCTTCTTCAGTGTATAGCTTTTCACTGAAGTAAATTCGTCTTAATCTTGCATTAGCATGTATTTGTACTCGTAAAGTTTCTATAAATTGTGTTCCGTACGCCCTTTTCGTGAAATCGGCAAGATTAAACTGTATCTGATTCCAACCACCTGCTAAGCCAATAGGCATAGTTGTACAAAAAGGTTTGATCTTCGTAGTAGATTGGAAATTGGAAATTCTGAAGCGCCTCCTCATGTTTCTATCATCAAGTATAGTTATTTCGAAAGAGAAATAACGCTTCAAGTTCTTTACAATCATGACGAGAAAGGGTAGTTTTATGCCTAACACTTGATTGTTCTTTGGACATGTTATATATGTAGTTGCAACGTTTGTACTCACGATTTCGAGGACTATAGAATTAACTTCACTGTCAGTGAGCCGTTTTATGTGTCCATTTTTCACTTCCATGTCCCATATCGCCAAAGGGTTAGCCCCACAACTGTAAAATATGGACAACAATCCATTTTGGTATGTGTTTTTGAACATCGTTTATTGATTAGTTAAACAATAGCAAGAAAAGTGTTAAAAATTATTAGTTTTAGACACGTTATTCTTTAATCTGATTGTTTATCATTTCTACATACTCTTTGACGTTTGCCTATTTGACATTCATTGACAGATTCGATTCATCAAAAGTAAATGGTTTTAATTTACAAAAAGGATTTTTACAATGAGTTATTGCGCCCATTTCAACAATAAGTACCTAATAATATTATTGATTTTACTGTGTGCAATACTTCTGTTCTATGCTATTGGGTTTGGTTGCCGCACTTAGTTCCTCAAGTGAACCACTATGTGTGTTAACAAATAATTGTATAGTAGAATTCGCTTTAAGATATGATAAAAAGTGCTTGAGCTTTTTGGAGGTGATTCTGTATTAGGAAATACAAATATCATACGTTGATAAATGATTTATTTCTTCATTTATTGCTAGCCTGTTCCTTCCTACTCCTGGCCAGAAAACAATTACAACAAGCCTCTTAATTCGACGGTTTTTTTTTTGTATGCTGTAATATATTAGTGTCTTTGAAATGCTGACTCTTCTTAATCGGTCCTCAGAACATGGAGTTTTAAGATTAGGTAAACTGTAAGTACACGTTAGGGGTCGCGCAATACGTGGCCTTGACGACAGCTAGAGGCCATGCTGACCAGTTTTTATTATAGAAACCAAATGTGCATCGCGCACTTGGCTTCAACTACCAACTGGTCGCGCTACTGGCCGTCCGTTCAAATGCGACCGCTTTGTTTTTCGGAGGTTCTGCGGCCAAAATTGAGGTTCGTGAGAACCCTTAGGGTGTTACGACCAGTTACCCTAATTGCGTAACTTTTTTTCGGAAACGACTATGACAAATTGGTTTCGTTTCGACAATTCAACAACATTCATTGCGTTATTTACGTTGTTGTGCAGATTTTTTTTTTAACTTATGAAGCAATGGATAAGCAATCTGTTTCAAATCGAAACAAATTGTGATTGATCGTGTATTACGCAATTAGGGTGCAGGTCTAGGCAGTTTTAAATTAAACACAGTAGTTTTAATAATATAATTTAATCAACATAACTATTTCGTCTTAACAAAAAGTATAAATTATATTAATCTTAAAAAAAAAGTGAAACCGTTAATGGTTAAAACAAAAAATGTTTTTTTTTTTTTAAATTTTACTCTTTCTAATTAAACAAGTAACATTTGAATCATTTCGTATTATTTGACCAAAACTATACGTTTAGTTATCATCGAATTGTTTCAAAATAAATACGAAAAAATTGTATAGGTATCTACCAACTTCTAAAACGACATCATCATTCAAAACCATCTGCTTATTGCTTTCAGAATATAACACTGGTGAAGGCACATAAGCGTAATATTCTGTACAAAAACGTCTGTCGCTTTGGAGGGGGACACGGCAGCTACGACAAAAAAAAACAGAAAGGAACATCCGTATCATCGATTTTTTTTTATCGATATCTATATTCATTCGGAGTTTTGTTTGAATCCATGAAAAATAACAGCTGATGCAAGTACCCAATAGTAAAATTTTTATGATATGAAAATATAACTACAATTAAATAAAAGTAAAAATATATATATATATAAATCTCAATAATAAAATAGGATACGTTAAAACAAAAAAAAAAAAAAGATTTTCTAGTTATAAAAGCATTCGAATGAAAATATTTAAAATAATACCTTAAAAATTACTAATATCTTATGAAGTTATCGACATGTCAATTTTGGTTTCAAACATGACCCCAACCCAGTAGTCTCGCTAGCGTTCAACTAATTAAAATGAACCGCATGTCAAGTGCATGTCAATTTTGCTGATTTGAAAAAAATATTAAAAAAGAATTAAAAATCTTCCGACGAACTGAGAACCTCCTCCTTTTTTTGAAGTCGGTTAATGAAGTGTTTTGAAAGGTACACAAAATACAAATTATATATTTAAATGTAATTTGCAATGAGAAATGATAAAAAAGTAATAAGCTGAAAATACAAAAGTAATTTAAATACTTAAAAACCCGACAGCAAAAAAGAACTCAGAAGTTACACCGTATTTCAGGTTATTGCCCAACTAGCAAAATATGTGCTTATAACTATCTACAAGACTATTTTTTTAACGCTAATAAGATACTTATAGCTTGCTATAACCCTAGATTTGCGCACACTTATAGGAGCATTTAGTTTTTTATAACAATCGTATAATCAACTTACAGATTGTTATTAACTCCTATGATGTACTTGTAATAGCATTAGAGAACTATAATGAGTGCTACAATTATAGACACACAACCTTTATAAGTACGATAAGTTTTATAAGCGTCTGATACAAGCTCCTTACCAAACAATTCTTGTTTATAATGTGCTAGTAATGTACTTCGTTGTAGGTTATAAGTATATTTTCCAAAACTTGAATTATGTGTTTTTGTGTAGTGTTTGCTTCGTGAGTGATCGTTGAAATTAAATATTTTTTATCATAAGTGTTACTTATTACTATTTATGGTAGCATAGTATGTGAAAATGTGAATGGGTGTGAAATCATTAGGGTATAATATTCAATGTTGAAATGTGAAATGTTATTGTGTAATGTGTATATATATATATATATATATATTTAAAGCACCTCTAAAAATTTTACGTTACACAATTGTTTTAAGATATTTATAACATCAAATTTATCTAATATTCGCCATATTTAAAAATTATTTTGACTGAAAGCGTGTTAAGACTATTATAAGCATTATAGCGCTTATTTTAATTTTAATAAATACTTTTCGCCTCTGTGTTAATATAAACTTATATTGATCTCATAGCGCTCTGATTTAGTGCTTTCACTTTTATAATAATTCTGATCAAGACTATATTTTATCGATCTTATTAAGGTCTCGCCTAAGTATGTTAATGAAATCTTATACTCTCACTAAATGCTACTACAGGAGCACAAATTTTACAAGACTATTGTGCTTTTACTTTTATAATAATTCTGATCAAGACTATATTTTTACGATCTTATTAAGGTCTCCCCTAACTATGTCATTAAATCTTATACTTTCACTAAATGCTACTATAGTAGCAGAAATTTTACAGATACTATAAGTCTTGCTACATGCACTTATGTCCTACAACTGTCTTAGAACCTAATCTTGTAGTGAACTATAAACCTTAGTCATAAAATCAAGTGATCTTGAGTATTATAACACTTATAACTTAATGCTGTATTGTAATATGTAAATGCCTAAGTTATAAGAACAAGCGATCTTGAGTATATCAAAGCTTGTGTAATGGTATTGAAAGAATGGAAGTATTTACCAGTGCTAGTATGAGAGTTTTATTAGTCTTGGCAGTCCTATAATTTTCATTATAGGACTTTTTTGCTAGTTGGGTGGTTTGTTTCGCCTGCAATACCAGAGTTCTATAGATTATAGTGCATGTTTTTATTTTCTTTTCAGTTGTCTGTTTGCAGTCGGGCTTTTTAGTTTTTAAATTACTTTTTTCATAGTCGAAAATCCAGAACCAAAGTACTACGGTTTTTACAGGATTTAACAGTACTGCTAGGCATTTTCACGGAGCTCCGCGCGCATTGAAAACGATCCACAAAGTGCGTTAGAATCCTTTTGAAATAAGTTTTTATGAACGTAGTAAAACGGGGGAAAAAAACGGAGCGAAAAGTGTTCCTAAGGCTTCTCCAGTGTTATATTCTCTAAGGTTTATTGCGGTCAACACAATAATACTCAGTGTTCATTATTCCTTATCCTCAGTCGGTTCTAATTGGTTAGTGTCTTCTTTTGCATCAGTTGCCACAACCTCAACCGGTGCATCAACTACTATGACTACGCCCTCCGTTTGTACTGCAGCTTCTACTGATTTTTCTTTTACTAATTCAGTAGTTTCTGTAACAGCCACTTCTGTTACCGGAGCTTCTGCTGTCGGAGCTTCTGTCACCGAAGTTTCTGTTACCGGAGCTTTTGTTACCGAAGCTTCCTTTTGCGGAGCTTCTGATGCAGGAGCTTCTATTGCTGTAGCATTCTGATCAGGACCGCTTTCTGCCTCGACACCCGATTCTTCAGCTGTATCAACCGGAACTTCAGCCACCACATCACTCTGACCAGGACCGCCTTCTGCCGTAGCATCCTGAACTTCAGCCGCCACATCACTCTGATTAGGATCGCCTTCTGCCGTAGCAACTGGAACTTCAGCCGCCACATCACTCTGTTCAGGACCATCTTCTGCCGTAGCAACCGGAAGTTCAGTCGCTGATTTAATAGTAACTCCCACGTCTACGCCTTCTGCAACCACAGGCGGCGCTTTTTCAAATTCTTTCACTTGAGATACGGTTTTAACAACCGAAGCAATCTTAGTAACTTTTGAAGCTGAAGCTAATTTAGAGTCTCTCTTCTGCAGCTCTACAATTTTTTCTTTTTCAGGTTCCAAGACTTCTTCGCCTATTTTGGGTTTAGTAGCACCTGGTTTTTGTTTCAAAGGGATAAATAGTTTATATTCTGCGGGCAGTTGATCTTCTGGAAGAATTCTGTCCGCAAAATATATACGCCTTACTCGAATATTAGCGTTTATTTTAAATTTTTGAACTTCTACAAATTGCTTTTTGTACGCCCTTCTACAAAAATCGGACATATTGAACTGGATTTGGTTCCAACCCTCAGAAAGATTAATGGGCATCACGGTACATAGTGGTAAGATCTGCGTTGTGCTCTGGAAGTTTGATACGCGAAATCTTCTTCTAGTTCCGGTATCATCCAATATAGTAACTTCGAACGAAAAATATTTCTTCAAGTTCTTCACAATCATTACCAAAAACGGCATCGTTATTCCCAAAACCATATTGCCTTTAGGACATATCATGTATGATGTACTTACATTAGTTCCTCCGATTTCTAAAACTGTGGACTTTATATCCTCGTCCAAAAACTTGGTTATGTATCCATTTTTGGTGTAAGTGTCCCAGATGTTCAGAGGCTTAGAACCGCAGCTAAAAAATATAGTAAGCAAACCGCGTTGATAAGATTCCCTATACATGTTTGAAAAACATTTAATCAAATATTCTGTGATAATAAAAACCAATCACTCCTAAGATCTGTCATTCGTTGATTCTGTCAAAGAGATGTCAAAAAGAAGCAACCAAATTTTAATAAATAGTTTTTCTGTAAGCAGGACTCATTCTTTAATGCTAAAAACCTACTGTAAACCTACTGTACTATACACTCTAAATATGTATAATTAACTAGCTAATCCAACAGACATTGCTCTGACCTTTTAATAATCCATACAAAATTCCCATAGAAAATGCACTTTAATTTTCCCGAATTTTCCAATTTTCGGACTATTACGAACATCGTAAAATAATAAATAGCTAAATCGGTCCAGCCGTTCTCAAGTAGTAAGTAATTAGTTCCGAAACTTAGCTGCATAGAAAATTGAGTCATCGCTTACGCAACAGTTAAAGTTCAATTTATTTTATTTGCTTGAACTAGTAAATTTATACTTGTTTATAGTCCCCACTTCTATCTTACTTGTGGGAGACATTTCAGCATTGTTAAGGAGAGGTGAAAGACCAAATTCAAAGTCTAAAGTACTTTAGAAGCGGCGCCGGCGGAAATTGTCGTTTTTGCCAACCCTAAGTACGTTAGCACCCTTTTATCGTGATTCGTCTATAGTAACTATTTACCTTTAATTCGCCCCAAAGCGCTGTCGTATTGTCAAAAGGATTTGAAGACCGATCTAGGTAGAAAAGAAATATTACCTTATTCATACAGAGCCAGAAGGACATAACAGTCACACGGGTCGATCTTCAAGGTTAAGTAATATTTGACGATGTTTGTCCGTGGATGGGTGACCATCATCCATTACATACCGAGGCCCCTCCATGCCTCGTAAAGCACGTTAGCCACCAACGGCTTAATGACAGCCGGAACCAATTCCGGGCTGTCATTTGTAGATCTTTGACAGTCGTTATGGTTAGTCAGAAGCCCCTGCCAACCAATCTTACCAGCAAGGGGTACCCAGTAACTGAATTGTGGAGGTCAGATAGATGGTCGATCCATGTAAAATACTGTTATTCAGCCGCAACCGTCTAGGCAAAAAGCCAACCCCAACATAGTTGGAAAAAGGCTAGGCAGATGTTGAGGGCCAGAAGGGAAATTCATTGTGAATAAAATATTTTTATATTCAATTCCCACGCAAATAAGACTCAATTGCAGCAAATAGGTTACCCTTTGCTGTGGGCGACGATTGACAATTTGTCGCCACTTATGCATTATACCAATCTTGACATCCAATACACATCCAATCACGGATGGAAGCCATCAAATCGGCTTGAATTGACATCGGTACATACTATGCTTAATCTTAAAGTAGAGGATCCGCTGAGGAACGACCTTCACCCATCTGTTCAATGGATGAAAAGTAGCTAACATGAAATTTAGCATGTTAGAAAATATATCTGGCGAGAGGGTTGGCAAAAAAAAATTCCTGGCCAGAATGTGATTAATGAAAAATTCTAAAATATGACTCTTTTAAACATTGCAAGATATACATCAATTGAAAGAGCTTTCCTAAATAGGTGACTACTTGGCCACTTAAGTTTAGGAAGGTTCTGGACGCCCATTAGCCATAAGTGATATATCAATAGATAGCGCTTTTTAAGAGAAACATTTGTTACTAAAACGAAATTTTTGAAAAAAAAGTAATTTTTAAATGTTTTAATAAAACATTGCTAACCCACTCGCGATATATTTTTTAACATACTTACTTGATATAAAATACTTTTCATTCATTTAACAGATGGGTAAAGGTTATTCCTTTGTGGATCTTAGACCACTAGTAACTGTAGTACATACAGTTTTTTAGGGTTCCGTGCCTCAAAAGGAAAAACCGAACCCTTATAGCATCACTTGTGCATCTGTCTGTCTGTCCGTCACACTTAATTTGCTCCGTATCTAATGAACCAATTAAGTTGAAATTTGGTACACATATGTATTTCTGTGACCCAAACATGAACCTGTAACGTAAATATATAAATTTTGAATATAGGGGTCACTTTTGGGGCCAAACAAGAAAATTTAAAAAAAAGTTTTGCTTGACTTGTTGCGAGGATCTCAAATATATTTTTTATATTTATTTATTCATATATTTATATATTTATTTTTTATATTACCTATAATACACCCACATTTCGCCAGTTATGTATAAGTCCCATGTAATAGGGGGCGAGCCTATTGCCATCAACCGGGCACAAATCCAGACTCCGGGCTGCCTAACCCTTCGGGAATTACAGGCGTAATGTTATGTTTATGTTATTATTTATATAATTTTTTTTATATTATAATTTTTTATATATTAATTATATAACATAATTTAAAAATTATTTAAAAATAATTTAATTTAAAGATATAAATAAACATATTTAAGAAAATCGATGAAAATTTACCATTCGCTCCCTTATCTCCGAAGCTACTGACCCAAAAATTTGAAAAAAAATACATTGAATGGTTCTTTACCCATATATTACAAAAAAACCTATAAGAAGTCTATGGTCTTAAAATAACATGGTAAATCTCTCAATATTATGCGTAACAACTTACATTTGCAGTTGGAATGTATAGGAGAAGATGTTTTTCAACTACAATGTTAAGTTTGTTTTTGGGATAATATCATCCCAACTACGGAACCCTTCATTGTGCGTAGTCTGACACGCACTTGGCAGGTTTTTTTTTTCATGTATTTAACATCAGATTTCTATATCAAAGCACGAACATGTGCTTGATCGAAGCATAGGGGTTTCTATAAATTCTGCTCATCCCTTACGTTACAGAAATTAATTGTATTAGCGTGTTTAATTTTACAAGGCTTTTTAATCAACTGTAATAAAAGTTTTAATTAGAAGACTGATGACCGACTGCAACTACATACATATTATTATAACGAAAATATATAATACTAGCTGCGCCCCGCGGTTTCACCTGCATAAGTCTCGATCCCGTAAAAATATCGGGATAAAAAGTATCCTATGTCCTTCTCCGGGTTAAGGTCTATCCACATCCCAAATTTCATCCAAATCCGTTCAGCCGTCTTAGCGTGATGTCGTGACCAAGGGAAATAGGGATTCATTTTTATATATATAGATTTAATATCTACACTAATATTATTTAAAAAAAAATACTTTTGTATTGTTGTGTTTTCGTATGTAATGAATAAACTCAAAAACGACTGAATCGATTTAAAAAATTCTTTCACCAGTAGAATGCAATAATTATTGAATGCAAAAATTATACTGGCGGAAGCAAGTCGTGTAACTTTCAAAATCAGAAAGATAGAAACCTCATAATAAATGAAGCATTCAGACGTAAACACAAAAACTCGTAACATATACGAAGAAATAAAAGTTTTAAAAGAAAACCTCGCTTTCTGTGATTTATCTAGCCATTTGTCATTCTCGACACTAAGAAAATATGTCACGCAAAGCCACAAGTAACGCACACAGACACACAGTGTAACGAATATAACATTTTTGTCGTCTCTAAATCACATGACTTTTCCACTATGCCGGCTGCCGGCTGCCCTTAGAGACAGTCGCGCACACTAGCAAAAAACACGAGTAGCGGGAACAAAAGAAAAATGAAAAAGTGCCTTTCGACTGTCATGATAAGGAGTGCATGGGCGTGTTCCCGTTGTTATTGTGACTACACTGATGGTACACGGCTTTGCTGCTTTTTGCCCCCGGATAACGCGTTCGGAAAACTGTGCTTTATGTTAGGGGAACCCAGTTAAGATATCATACAAGTATTTTTTTATTCTTTTTTTCGAAATTAATGGCGCAGAAAACGTGAAGCAGATAGCGTTAACGGATGACGGAGAGAAATAAATGAATTAGATTTGTTTACGCATTTTCTTTGGGAGAAACCGATTTAATGTGGATCACGACATGATAGATGGTATTCTAATCGATATTTAACGTTCATGTTGTAATTCGATGCTTGATTTGCCTTCAATGAGGCCAGAGAAGCCTGTATGTATATTATGTTCTATTACTTACTCATTTCATTTCTCTGTAGCGTAACAGGCTCGAAGCAAGGAAAATACGTAGCTTTGCTCTGACCTACATTATATACCTTCGTACTTCATATTATGGAAGACTTGAATCGTAATTACATGTTTAATAATAAATTCTTAAAGAAAATGAACCCAGTGTTTTTATTTATTATAAAAATATACAGGGTTTTTTGTTATACAGTGGCAATTTATTAAGGGGATGTAGGAGAGGTTATTTGCAACCATATTACCCCTGTTGACCCCTATGCCAATGTCAACCATTTTCGAGTAATTTGAAATTTTATATTTTTAAATGTATGAAATAAAAATATATTATAATAAATACAATAACGCTAATATACAGGGTTAATGGTTACACGTTGGCAATCCATTAAGAGGATATAGTAGAGGTCATTTACAACCAAATAACGCCTTTTGACTCCTATGCAAATGTCAACAATTTTCGAGTCATTCGACATTTTATATTTTTATTTCATACATTTTAAAATATAAAATGCCAAATTACTCGAAAATGGTTGACATTGGCATAGGGTTCATCAGGGGTAATTTGGTTGCAAATTACCTCTCCTACATCCCCTTAACGGATTGCCGACGTGTAACCAATAACCTTGTATAGTTCAACAGCTTATTTCTTATTAAACAAAATGCGTAACGCAGCTTCCAAAGTGATCTAAAACGGCGCACAATTCCAAAATAAAAACAGAACAAAAAAAATAACAATTCACGACTTTTTAACTACACAATGCCGAGAAAATTCTAAATTAGAATATCGAAAACTGCAAAAAAGGAAATAGAAACAAAAAAAGCAACGATTCAGATGTGCCTGGTATATTTACAGAGCTCATTGCGCGGCGCAACGGAGCGTGGTCTGCATAATGTATCGAACGGTGCGCGATTCCGGCAAAGCTTTGTCTGCGTTATTTACAACCGACCCGTGTATTCACGCGGAAATTGGATTTGTAAAATAAGACACTGTATAAATAATCTTTATCTAAAACATATCTCAGCGGAGCCGTTCGCCGCCCAAGTTTCGCACCGTGAGCTCTGATTCCCAGCGACCGTTTGTCAGATTACGGAGCGGAAATATCTGCGACGCTAATAGAGAGAATAAACGCTTCTTTATGTGCGAACTTGTTCTATGCAAAATTCTGCCTGGTATCATGAAATATGGTGCGATTTTTTACCGTGTTGCCGACAGTACTGTAACTTCAGGCTAGCCTCTCGTTTGGAAATAATCTCCGTCGCTTCACTGCCCTTGTAGGGACAATGTATCGAAATTAATATCCGGGGACGAAGCGGGCGAACAATTTGTCCACCCGGAATGCGGATAATTAAACCGGCCTGCAGCCGTTTCCTAGCTTACATGAAGCTGAAAATATATGACGCTGTCTGCCCGGAATTTAGTTTTTCTGGAAGAGAGGACAGATGTCAGCCGAAAAAAAAGAAACAAGAATGTTCCAGAGCGATATATTAATATGTATTATAATATTCGGTTTTATGACAATTGCAGGCCATTGTGTTTTACTGGTAACACTTTAACAAAACACATAATTGTAGATAAATTACGCTTTACACGACATTTGCTATCCGTATTTTAAATTAAATTAATAGAGCAGGTAGCATTATTAACCTCGGCACTGAAATAAATACAACACCAAATGTCAGTAAAACCCATTTATTTAAATGAGAGTCGTCAACATTTATATTTGATAGCTGTGGCAGCATTTCTATTCAGCATAATATACATACGTAGTAAGTTAACTCTGGACCTCTACCTAACCTAACCTAACCTATCCTTTATTATAGTTAATTGATTCAGGCGTGATCTTGCGGAAATCCATTATAAAATGATGATGTGGATATATTTAGTAACCCGTTCCGCCCAGCTATCTCCAAAGAGTCCCAAAAAGACCCTGGAAGAAATTGACACATTCATGTTTCACCTCTCAACGAGGCATCGTCAGGATGATGATTGACTTTTCGCGAACTTGAACACGGCGTGTTGCCACACCAAGCACTGAGCGCAGACGCGCAGAGGTGCAGCAGTCAATCGTTATCCTGAGAATGCCTCGTTGAGAGGTGAAACACGTGTCGATTTCTTCCAGGGTCTTTTTGGGACTTTTTGGAGATAGCTAGGCGGAACGGGTTACTAAATATATCCACATCATCATTCTATCCTTTATTGTTTAGTGAAATCTAAAGTTAAGTAATACATTTCTCAGCATTTATCGACCTATAAGTAAAATGCTGGCCTGGAAAACATAGAGGGTATTCAGATTAGTCTTACAGTGGTAAAAAACGATTTAACAGTAATCTTTGCCTTAAACTGCACATTTGTCACGATTCCTAATTTTAAAAAAAAACATACATATACTTAGCTGCTAGAGCAAACAGCGCATCACATACATTTTCCGCGCAGCCATTTTAATCCGTCGTTCGGAATCGCATCGTAAATCCGAAACGTCGATTAGGCCACTGTTTGTCCGAGCCGAGGCAAATAAATAGCAATAGACATCTTGACTGTACGACGCGACGTTGTGCGCGACGATACAATAATGCGATATAAGCTGTGATTTGCGATCGGTAATAGGCTTATTTTTTTTATTAGTGAAACACTTTTGTTGGTGATAGTAACTGATGTGTAGCGTTTTTTTTCTTGTTGGAGTTTGTCGTAACATCGAAGTTGGTCCAAGTTTTGTAGACAAAACTGGATCTTTTGTTTTGACTATGTACAAACTGTGCTGTAAATAAAAATGGTTACCAAACCGCGTGTTTTTTGTGTACTTCCATATTGAAATAAAGGTCCTTTATTAATATTCATAACCTACGCACAAAGTATGTTTAATTCACTTACACCTTCTCTTAAAGCTCCCTTAATAATTTTCTACCTGAATATTTTTGACTTCATTATTCTACCATAAAATTAAAAATTATTCCTTGACTTTGAGTAAAAAAACCTGCCAAGTGCGAGTCCGACTCGCGCGCGAAGGGTTCCTTACCATTATCCTTAAAAACGGCAAAAAAATCACATTTGTTGTATGGGAGCCCCCTTAAATATTTATTTTATTCTGTTTTTTAGTAGTATTTGTTGTTATAGCGGCAACATAAATACATCATCTGTGAAAATTTCAACTGTCTAACTATCACGGTTCATGAGCCTGATGATAGACAACGGATTCTTAGTAATAGGGTCCCGTTTTATCCTTTTGGTACAGAACCCTAAAAGCAGTTTTCATATTTACTACAATGAATTTGGTTCGCATATCAGATATTCTATGCAGTGTAAATAAAGATTCTGCCAAGAGGCCGTGCCAAGACTTGCCAGCTAGGCTCCATCGTGTGCCAATGCCAGATATAAACAAAGTACCTCAAAAATATTGCCAAGTTTTAAATTACATTTCAGAATTAAATAGCATTGCAACTTTTTTCTTTTCGTTTTCCTGCTAGTAAGTATAAATCTTGGTTAGAATCCAATACTGAAGAATGGTTTAAACACATGTTTATCATTATTGAAACGTTGGGACGATGACGTCAAAAGAGTAGCTATTCCAGAGTGGATTTAAAGGGCGAGGAGACAGAGGGAGATGGAAATCTTTAGAGGAGGCCTTTTGAAGGAAAAGCAGTTTAGGAAAAAAAAGTGCACCGAAAGTCACCAACATTTAAGAAAATTTTAGTAATATTGACACCGTTCGTCGCGTGACGAGCGGTGTCTTTGTGTCGCGTTGCGTGTCGCGCCTGTTTGAAAGAGCCTATAAAGGAAACTTGTTTATTTTCAAACATTTAATAACATTTCTTAATAACACCTCTGGCCTTTTCCTTTACTGTCATACCCACACCAATTTGTCACCAAAGAATAGATAACCCTTTAATTCCCAAAGTGTACAAAAGAAAACCAGTGACCTACCCTTAATCTGAAGCGTCCATCATTTGCCAGTGTAAAACAAATTTGTTAGGCGCGTCGCACTGTAAAAAGTTAATGACATGTGAAGAACCCTAGGAAATCCTCCGTTTAATTGTTAGTAAATTAAATGACTCGTGCAGGGTCAGCTGTGAAATGAAATAGGACAAATTTTGATGCGATCCGCACCAGTACATCCCCGGGTAGATATATTGAGGATTTTATCGCGGGTTCTGTTACTTGTGATATTAATTTCAGATTAGGATACAATTGATTTTGTAGGTAAATGAATTGGAAAAGGTCGGTTCATCTGTATCCTCATTTGAAACAAAGTAATACACCGTTCAAAACCTCCTTTTTTTAATTAAATTCTTCTGTTTTCAAAGAGTAAAGACATATAACTTCTAATGAAACACCTATTAAACTAAGAAGCATCTTTACAATCCCCTTAAGGCCACGCGCTCACTGGCACCACCACTTAAAACTGCAGTAAGCAGGCTTTCAATAAACTTAAGTGTGAATATAAAAGCGACTTTATAGTTCCTGGTAGTGTTTACAGCCACCACTTACTATCTCTAATGGGCCATGTGCACTTTATTGTCGAAAATTGCATTTTGCCCGAGCGAAAATTCCGGCACCTATTTTGTCTTTAGTACTTGCCTTTGTGAAGGCAACTGGGTAGGTGAAAAAGTTGCTCCCTGATGCCCATTGAGCGTCGTTATGCAGAAATGTGGGCGTTATGGACCTACGATGTTTGTGTGGGATTGTCGTATTCTATTAGTAGATTGGTTGGTGAAAGAGACGTTTTGGTGCGAGAGTTTTATTAGAAAGAAAAGAAAGAAAGAAAGAAAAAGTATTTATTGGGTATTTATTAAAGCAACTACTATGCAACTGTGGTTTTCCTTAAATGAAACTTGCCCTCTTTTTTAACCGATTGTTCCGACAAAGAGAAAACTTGAACATCAAGATGATTTCACGAAGCGTTGAAAAGTGATTGTCGGCGTGTTCGAGTTCGCTACAAGTCAATCGTCATCCTGAGAATGCCTCGTTGAGACGTGAAACACGTGTCGATTTCTTTCAGGGTCTTTTTAAGACTCTTTAGAAATAGCTAAGCGGAATTGTTTCTAAATATATCCACATCTATTGCATTTTAAGTGATTGTCTTTGTCATGCAGTAGGTATAGTCACATCACACGCACACACAGTACGTGTGCATGCACATCAGTGACACTTGCACTACAAAACCCGACTTTACTGCTTCAACATAAAGACGCTGTCATTGTCAAATTGTTACCAATGACTGTATGGTTTAAATCTTTCAATAAAGCAAAGCGTATCTTGAATATATTATTACATAAACGAGATATCATAAATTTTCCTTTAGACTCAAATGCCTACTAAAACCATCGCCATCCTAAAAGCTTGTTATTGAATAATAAAAGAGAGTGTTTTTCATTCGCTCTAATGGTGATTAAGATATACAATCGGGGTTCGCAAAATGGAAATCTATCGGATTGCTTAACGCCATCCCTTAGTTCACGTCACACTTATCTCAGGGATTATCCCTAGTAATGACCATCTCATGTATTTTACTCAGACCTAACGTACCAACCAATGAATGGGCTGGTCACAACCAAGATTAGAGGTGACGCTACAAATTATATTTTAATTTATCCCTCCTAAATATATTTCGTTAATCACGGATTGAGAAAATTCGCAAAATTCAGTAGCTTCTATCGAATAATTTGCTCAGAAATTAAGATGAAGAAAACATTTTTTTTATTTCGGCGGCCATTTTCCTTTTTAAGGAAAAAAAGAGCGACCGGAAATTTGTTTAGTGTCCATTGGGTATCAAATTAAAGCAATCTTAAATGAAAAATTGAATATATAGGGATAACTAGATATACAGAACAGAAAGAGCAAACAATGAAAATAAATACATTGTATTTTCAAATAACAGTAGGTTCAATTGTAACTGTGTACCAAATCTATTTACATTGTATGTAGATAAATGGAAATGAATAAATGTTAGCAAACTTCCTTTTGCTTTTATATAAAATTTTGTTGAAATAAATTACGTTATAACTTTGTTTAATTTTAACTATAGATATTGTACCTTATCGTTTTTTTTTTTTGTTTACTGAATGCTTTAGAGTTTAGAGTTTTTATTTTTATTTATTTTTCTGACGTCAAAAAATAAAAATGAAAAAATAAAACTTAAGAAAAATCACGCAGTATCGACTTACAATACATAGATAGAAAGATAGAATATTCTTTATTATGTACACGATAAAAAAACAGACATAAATTTAGAAATTTCACATTGGGTGACACAATGGGCGGTCTTATCGCTAAAATCGATCTTTTACAGGCAACCTTTGGATGGATTTAAATGGAAAAGGAGAGACAATACTGCAGGTACTGTACCATTTACATATCCAACAGATGCACAGAAACATAAAGCATATACTTACCTATATAAATATATATATATATTAGATAAATAACAGATACGCATAAAAACATACAACCATTATTTTAAAAAAAAACGTGACGAAGTTTCGAACATCAAAAATAATAAATTTCCGTACAGATAAAAAACCACTCCATTTCGAAACGAAAACGAAGATTACTAGATAGAAGAAATTCTATATATGGCGAATATGAATAATAATATGTCTGACTCAAAAATGGCCGTCGTCGGGTGTCCTCGTAAAAAGTCGTCTGTACGAAATTCCGTTACGCTTTATCAACACTAATGGCTTGCAAATAGCTCCACCAATCGTCTTACACTCTTATATCATTCGCAGTTCACCCGCTGCATTATTCAGTATTTTGCTTTTTAATATTCAGACGACATATTTGAGTCTCCTTTCAATTTTTTCCCGTGCCTCTCTCGTGTACCGGTGTGCGCGGAATTTTGAAAGCTACTTATTGATGTTCCTTGCTTAATCCCAACATATCACGCCGAACACGGTTGGGACCATTTATATTTTTTATCGATACCGCTGTGGGCCCCTCTTGTTCTCCCATACCACTCATTTTTTATAACCTATAGACGTTCGATTTATCGTGGTTGATTTTCACCGATTTCGATGAAGTCTCTATCGGGGCGGCGGCGCTAGTAATTTATACGGGGAAGGAATGGATTCATAGTCCGACGGATTAAAAAGAAAATGAAAGCAAAATATATGGGTCTGTCGATCGAGCGCTGAAATAGCGAGCTGCAGGTTGGTTTAATTATCGACATTCCTGCAGCGAGGCCGACAAATTGTTTTTGTCGGACGGCGTACGTCAGATGATATTTCATTATTATAACCACGATATCGAGGTGGCGTATGATAGGACACGTATTTACGACACTATTTATAGCTGCACAATTAATTTTGTCGCGGTGATTATAATTATTAAATTGGTTTTAATATTATCGGTCCTTTGTTATCGTTGCGTGACGAATGCATTACTATGCTGCTAATAAATTTATGATATTATGTATACAGGAAGCTCTGTGAAACGAATGTTTCTGTATCGGTAAAATATTATCTATCGGCAGAATAATGTGGACCTGCCAACAATTTTTCAATATTTATTACAAAACGTAATACAGATTACCATAGCTCCCAGCATCAAAGAGAACTTTTTCAATACTCAACCCTCTTGACAGCAGTATTGGCTATCGACAATCCCATTGAACTCTTCAAAACTGTAATATCATCGAAACTTATGAAAGTGAAGCACTCAACTTTGCGGTCAGCCGACGCAGCGCTGATGGCCCATAGACAATTGTTGGAGCCAGGCTATAGACAATCGTTGGAGCTAATATATCCAGTTGTTGGCGCTGATACTGCGACGCAAGCAATTTGCAAGCGCCACTCTATTGCCAACGATGGTACTTCTCTAGATGTGACCAAATTGTGTCAACTTTTTGTGGAACATAGTTCTTTCTTTTCAAAGAACAGTAAAGATAACCGTAAGTTGTAATGTAACTATTATTCTTCTTCTTCTTGTCGAGTGAGTTTTTACTTAAATTTCGATCGACCAGCAAGTCTTATTATTATTAATTCTATGACAAAAGAGCTTTTTAGGTCAAAGTAATTTACCAAAAATTACAAAGGTACCTACTTATATACAATATGTTCAGCATGCTCAAAGATTTATTTACTTACACACATAAAAAAATTAAAAATTTATGAAGATAGAAGAAAGCACAAAGACAAACATTCTTATTTATGAGAGAAAATTAATATCAAATGTAATCAAATGAACCTATTGTACCTTACCAAATGGAACGCAAGCTACTTCCTTATGATTATCCACACACATGGGTATATTGGCCATATTTCTCACATTGTCACCCTCTAGCTAGCCAACCGAAAAGCAAGGGATATCCATCAACGTTGAAATCAACATCAATCATTTAGTATAGTTCCCGGACAGTGCGAAAAGAAATGACTGACACATTAATAATTATACAGGTAACAGATATCTGTTACATTGTGTGTGTGTCACTATACATACATACGCACAGACACATATCACGCAAAGATTATCAATACAATATTGCATTTAAATATTTCTTCCCTTCTGTAACATAATTAAATGATGTATTCAGGACATCCACAAAGCGAGTACTGCACTAAGTTTCTGGGCAATAAATCTGATGTCAAATGTTAGCTAATCGAATCACTTGACATTACAATGCTACAAGGTTTTTTTCGGCGCGTGGCGAAAATCGGAACTAACGCCTCAATCTTGTTTTGTCAATACAATTTCTGTGACAGTTTCACAAATGTTAACCAACAACGCCCCCCTGTCAGTGTCATTCAGGCGCCAAAAGATCCTTGGAGCACTCTAGTATTAACTGATGTCTGATGTCAAGTGATTCGATTCTTAAAAAAAAGAAGCCGGAGGTTAGTTACTGATCGATAACACACACTCTATACACATTTATTTCTGTCAACGCAGAAACGATCATTTCATATAATATTATTATACATTATTTCCCAAAACCTCTAGCAACGCCCACCAATAACTTACAAATAACCTAACAAAGGCGACGCTTCTAGCAACCATTACCCATTTATAAATCAGTGCTAAGTCCATCCCGGCGGATTGCCTGCAGTAACGGTTGCACTTATTGCCGTTTCTCCTCTCAACCCCCGACCCTTGAACACTTCGTCCTGTGACCATCCCCTGTCCCCTGCCTCCCCGGGCTCATCGTTAACATGGCCACTTCATTTGTTCGAAGGCCAATGAACTAAGGCAGTAATAAAGTACTTTGTAAATGAATTTTCAGGTAGTATGAAAACAAAAGATGTTTTTCCTAGGAGGTTGTTTATCGGTTTTTCTGCAAGAGGAAAGTATTCACCAATAATTTAATCTCACTTTAGCTGCTCCATATTTCTTACCTGTAAAAAGAGAAGTACGTAGTGAACTTTACTTTTAAAATTCGACTAAAACGTTGACTACTACGTTCAGCTTCATATAAAAACAAATAATATTTATTTTTTTGTCGTAACATTTGGTAAACGTGTAACCTGAAAGGAACATGATGACAACATAATTATTTTATTGATATCGAAATCTACTTTTGTTACACAAATAGAAAAATATCAAAGAACCTCGTCTTTTGTGGATTCAACTTAGTGTACTTTGACGTTCCCTATTAATTTGTACGAAAATGAGCATCCCCTGCCTACCACCCACTTACCCAATTAAACACCTACTGGGGTAACCGATATAATTTTTTCCCGTGTAATTGGCCAATTTTTCCATTCTAGCTGTTGCCACTCAAGTAAATATGACCAATTACCCGAAGCCACCCATTTCACGCTACTTACTTTTAGATGACGGTTAATTTTAAGAAAATTCCTACTAAATTGTTTAGTTGATCGATAAATAATTATAGAGAGGGTAGAGTTTAGGGAAGCTTAGTTGTTATGGCTAGGTAATTTAGTTACATAAAGATTCTCTAGAAAATATTTTAATTAATCAACGTTTTTGTTTAGGTTAGCAATTTTTGATGTGTAACATCTTTCCTCCCGCTTTCATGCAATCCGTGGGAGTGATTTCGTGAAAAGGGACGAAAGTATGTAACAGGAAGCCGGGGAAGCGCACGCTGTGCTAGAGTTGGCCGTCAGATGATACCAACCCATTTTTCGAAAGGTTGGTTCTGGTGCTGATTCTCTTGTCACAAATGCCTCTAAACTAGACTAAAAATCACCAAAATTTACTTTATTCCTGTCAAACGTCAGTTTGCCATTCTGAAATAGACTAAAGTGACACAACTTAACTATATTTTAATTCGACAGCACTAAGATGGCACTGAGATATTAATGTAGTGAAAATGGCAATTTTGCTATTCTGCCGTCCATTAACAAGGAAGCCGTTAACCCTCGAATGGCCAATTTTTACTTTTTAACCTTTTAATTGAAAGTAATAGAGTTCAAAATTCTTTACCTTTCTATGTAAGAAACATTTTTACAAAATAAATTATTTTTAAATTTAGAGAATTTGTTTGGCTGAATAGCTTTAAGATTCTCATAGCCAAAAGTAAGGAATTTTAAGTGATATTTTAGTTAGTTTAGTTCGGTGTACAAGAGAATCAGCACCACTGTCAACTAAGATGTCAGATGTTACACGTCATATGCGACTACTGTAAAGCTCGCTCGTTTTTTTTTTTTTTGTTCTTTGTTTTTCACAACCTTACTAAATGTTCAAAGACAACAAACAACCAACCCATTAAAAGAAAAAACAAATCCATTAAAACTCAGTGATCTTAGATAAACTATCGAATTAGTCTTCAACATTTTGGCACCGGCTTTAACTGAGACAAATAGCCTACCAGTTTTTATTCACAACCAGAAACCCGTTGGATTCAAACGTAGAACTAATTACATTATCATTAGATTCGGACACTAGGCCGTTCCGTTATGGCAACCCTTTTGGCCCGGGATGAAATATTCGGGCACACTGTGCACGGTGATAGCTCCGCCGCGTTTTGTTAGGGTTGATCGTATTGAAATTGCGGGAGTTATTACAGGGTTAGAGATTAATAAACGAGATTGGATTTAGTGGATGAAGTTTTGAGAATCAGAATTTCAAATTTTGTGAGCTGTAATGATTGTGAGACACGTGTAAAGCTGGTTCAACTACCAAAGTTTTACTAAATATAGCCAAAGAATAAATTCTCTGGTAGAATAGAATATTTATTTGCGTAAAACATGGTATACAGGGGTGTTAAATATGAATTGAGGCACAAGCATGTTTAGCTAGGGTAAAACAGCATGCAAAAATTTTAAAGACAAGCAACAACAATCGTTCAACATTTTTTTTCTATAAATTCTTTTAAACTATAAAAACTACACTCGAGTAACCACTTATGAAATTTAATTTTAAATAATTTTGTATTTAAAGCTTTGAAATGCCTTGGTATTTTATTATAAATGCACACACACATTGCCAAGCAGTTACTATTGTATTTAGACAGTCTAGACAAATCATTTAACACTAGTTTAAATGGATCTCGTCGGTTCCGAGGATTGACATCATTTGCAGTCTTAAATAGTTGCTTATTTTTCATAACAAACACACATAATTCTTAAATGTAAAGCGACTAGTAATTAATAATAATAATTGGTAATTAGTTCTAAGTAACAGCCCGGAGTCTGGATTTGTGCCCTGTTGATGGCAATAGGGTCGCCCCACTATTACATGGGCGTACTATCTGTACAACTCTGCCTAACCCTGCGGGGAAACAGGCGTGATGTTATGTCATGTATGTTGTAAATTAACTCTTAAAACTTTTAATTTTTTTTTTTACCTTCAGTTAATGAAAGTTGGTAAAACTGTATTTTATTTAGTACTTACCTACGTAGGTACATTCAAGAGAAACTGCTTCTCAATCGATAAAAACTTTGTACAAAGCAATGATGCTTTATAGTTAAAGCATGGGCAAGTAAAATTTAATCGAAGCGTCAAGCGATGGGGGGTCCATACCGTCCGAATGAACCCCAAATGGACGGGGGCGGCAAAATATTTTTTTGAAATGCGATTGCTATGAAGTTTATACCCTATTTATATAATTTTTAAAAATTACCACGCGCCAACGTCGTTATAATTGAAATAATGGCTTACGTAGTTTATAATTCTTGAAAGTCCTTACCAATGTTTTATCACCGAAAATGAGGGTGAATTTTATCAAAGCCGAATGGCATTGATATACACAAATTCCTTACACTTATTAGAGCTTAAATTTCGAATGCCTTGTAAAAAAAAAATGTTTCCCCCCTCATATCTCCGCCCCCGTCCATTTGGGGTCCATTCGGACGGTACGGGAGGGTTCGGTATCACTTCAAGACCCAGATTACCACTCGCCATCAGGTAGCCTATCCGATTAAATTTTACGTGCCACTGCCTTGAATATTACAAAAACTAAAACTTATTACGTATTCCGAAACAATTTACTTCTAAATTACATACCAAGTTTTATGTCCCCATTCATTGAGCACAGATCGATATACATCGAGTTTTTCATTACAACGAGATTAGAACGTAGGTACCTACTATTGCCTAACAGTAACGTGGTCTTGCTCAACCGTACGTGTCTCGAATTACAATACAAGAAACAATTTCCCTCAATACAATTTAGAATCAAATCTGGTCTGCTTTTTACTCGTAAATAAAAAATTACATTCTATCCAGACCCATAAAATAGGAATGTAAAGAAAATATTGTCTAAGTTTTGGCGACCCTAGTACTGAAACCAATTTGTGATTCTATTTACAGTATTCACTTGTTTCTCTCACTTTTATAGATGTAATAACAATTTGTTTAAGTTTGTACTACACAATTGGTTGTGTTCTTAGGTTTTTATTTCTTATTTTGAAGCACACACATGTTTGTGCCTATATAAATATTGGATTGAGTTCGTTATATTTTCATAATCAAATTCACCCCGGGGTAGAACTAGACAGTCTCTAAAGTCGATTTACTGAAACTGTTTTTACGAAAATTTCATCAGCTCCACCACGAATTAGACAGTCACTTTTCTTCTACTTATTCAATTCACAGCGAAATCTTACACAAAGTTTGCACAAAATCGTCGGAACAAATTAAGTTTTTTATTTAAATTGTTTGCAGCAAATGAGATTTTGTAGTCTGGACGCGCATGTAAACTCAACATCGACGGGTAGACACAGCAATTTCCTTGCCAAATCGAGTGTGAACGAGAAACCACCAGTTTAAAGCGGTTTCCCTGTGCTTTTTTTCTAATACATGGACCGGTTGTTTACAACTGCCAGAGAGAAAAACATTAAAAAATACACGAGAGCAGCGTATTTTGGTTTCAGCTTGAATATTTGTTTGTTCCAATTTTTGCCAGTTCGATTTTATTTTCAGGTAAATAATGCATTTTATTTTATGTGAAAGCATGGTCGTATTGTGCAATACGAGCGTATTGTCAAGTTAGGTTCCAATTAACTTTTATAGCATCAAATAAATTAACTGCAATAAAAATATTTGGAAACATAAATATTACTGGAATGAAACTCGGAACGCGGAATGAGCATCGGCATACAAAGTCTCTGAAATAAAATCAGGCCTAAATCCACTCAAAATAAAAAGCGAGATGAAACGCCCAAAATCCCCGCACATGCCCGGAGGTTAAAAGACAAGTGGGTTGAAGACACGATAACGCCGGCGGCGGGGGGTTGAAAATCTAATTTGCAAATGCATTTCCTGCCTTTCAGGCTGCAGTGACGGGTCCCTGCTTTACATTTTTAAACAGAGCAGACAGATTCGAACGTTTCGACTGTTTTCGGGTTGATAAAACATTGTATTGGGGGATCTTTTGGAACGACACCGCTTTGGAGGGTTAGAATGTATGGAGATGGAAATTATGTTATATTGGTAGAAGCTCTTTTACATTTTGGATTTTTTAATATTCTTTACTTTGATGTGCCAAAAAAAGATTAACAAAAAGTTTAATGTTGAAAATGGACTGTGTGGATGTTTGTTTTAGGAATCCGTAATTCAGAAAAAAATCCTATCCAACTATAACAACATTTTAAACATAAACTTAAGGCTTTTCTATTGGAAAAATGTTATTACTCCATTAATGATTTTCTAAATGACCGATTATTATAGACCTTGAAATTATGTGACTTAAATAAATTGTATTTTGACATATTAATAGTATTTTTTTAATAGTATTTTGACATTGAAATTGTATTTCGACATTTAAATTGTATTTTGACATTTTGATCTTACTTTGACTATTATGTATTTATTAATTGCATTTTGACTGAATTGATTTTAATTGTATTGATTGAACTGTTAATTTTTATTTGATAATTGTGTTTGATGTTCTTATTTTTTATTATAGCGTCGTATTCATTCATTTAAATTTTGCATGTCGAATCTTGGGCAGACTGTATGGCTCAACTTTAATTTTTCACAACCTTATTTGTATACCTGCATTCTAGCAAATAAACAATTTGATTTGATTATAATATTATTATAACTGTGAAAGTTTTTGTGTTTGATTGTTTGTTACTCAATCACGCAATAACGGCTGAACGGATTTGGATGAAATTTGGCACACAGATAGTTTACAACCTGGATTACCATACTTACTTTTTTTCCCGGTAGTACGTTCCCGTGGAATAATTTTCAACCACAAACAGGCAAAACCACGGGCGAAAGCTAGTGCTTTAATTCGTAATATTGAGCATCTTGCCCAAATTAAGGATTCACTGTGTTACCCCCTAATCGGTCAAAGTCTAAATAATCAAAGAAAATATGCACTCTCCCGGTACTGCTGCAGCGACTAATATCTAGCATCGTTTTCCAACTCACAACAAATCCTCACTCCCTTTTACATAGCTCCAATTTATTACATATCATCAAGAAAAACCCACACTTCGTAACACTATCGTATCGAAGAGAAACTGATCAGTCCATCAGAATCGATCGATACACCGGCTACAGACAACTCCATACATTCGGGCCACGGCCCACAGCCGTGGTCCGCTTAATAACGCCGATTGGCGGAATTTCGCCAGAGCTCACGGTCCATTGCTGTCGGAAATTACGTTGCGTAGAAAACCCCGACCTTTTAGCGGGCATGTATTGTGTGTGTATCGATGCCTTCGCTTTTTAAAATTTTATTGAAATGAAACGTTTGTTTGCTCCGAATTTGCGGTTGTGAAATTATTTTTTTCGTGGTGATGTATTCGGAATATAAATGTTTAAGTTTTTTTGGTGAACGTACCTTTGTGTGGTTTTTTGAAGTGAAAACTTCTTTAGACGCGTTGGACAGTTTTGATATGGGACTAAACCATTGATTTCGCGACACTGTGATGACACCAGCTTTTGACCATTAAAAAGACATCAACGCATTAATTACCGCGGTGCGTGGAATAAAAGACATCAACGCGTCGATTACCGCGGTGCTGATGTTTTGTCAAGTTTTCACTTCCGTCGGCGCTCCTCCGTATATTTTCTATTTAATATAGTCTTGCCGATCTTTTCAGCAAACACCTCAACTGAAAACTTAGGTGAAATGAGCTTGAAGTGAACTACCATTCAACCTCATAAGAACTGACACTGTTGACAGCTCATCTACAAATGACAGCCGGGACAGCTTTACATGCTTTCCGAGGCACGGATCTGTCTTGATATGTAAAGATTGTCACCCATCTACGGACCAACCGTGGCAAGCGTAGCTTAACCTGATCGATTAACCCGTGCGGCTGTTATTACCTAGCCACAAACCCCTCAAAGTCAGCAGAACCAACTAAAACAAAGACGAAATAAACACGTAAATGTTTGCGGATCAATATAAACTAAACACTTAACAAAACTAACGCACCATCTGTCATAACACCACCAAACCGTACCAATCCTTCAATCAATTACCGCCAGCCAAAATGAGTTCACTATTTCCCACTAATCTATCAAGCATCAAAACAACACATAACTTTTCAATTACGGTTCGCGACAAAAGTGTATAAGTTGCAAGATCTACTCTGTATGGTCGTTGCACGCATCAGAAAGGCAACTTTTGACACACCCCGAGGCTCTGGAACTTTTACATTAGAGATGAAGTTTCTAGCAAAGTTATTCTCACTACTTGTAGAGTGTTCACGCAACGAACAAATCTTGAGAAGGAGCTAAACACAGTTGAAACAGCTCGTTTTATTAAGTGTTTTTTTGGTATAGAGTAAAAAAAAATTGGTGTTTTTTGAGCTGGTCCTTTTGTACGCGGTTATTAAGATTTAAAGAAATGCAATTGTAAAATTATGAAATATCTCAATGAATATTATTTAAAATTTGCAACACACATTTCGAATCACATTTTCATGTAGGTTTCGTACCGTTTTCTTCTGGTGAATTATTCAGTTGTTTCTGTCTATATGTAAATATCATTCTTAAACATTTAATTGACATTTATTTTATTCCTGTATTGTAAATGCCATCTTATTTTAAAGGTTATGATATCATTTTGTCTAAGTTGCTGTTGAAATTCACACGAAATCTAAATCTTCAGAGTAGGCGGTTGGCGGAATTAGCTGTGAATTAAATATTAGTCCAGTGCCCATCGGGTAGACTTAGTAACATAATAAATGGCTTTTTGTTAAAGCAACAAATTTTGAACCACCGACGCAAACAGAGGGTTGTTATAAGTTGAACGTGTGTATCTGTCTGTGCCTTCATAGCTCCCAAACGGCTGAACCGATTTTATTTGTTTTTTTTTTTAGTACCATATTTTGTATCCATTTTTTTGTTGATGGAAGTTTCAAGAATATTTTGGATATGCTCGCATAAATTAGGTGTGGTCTTAATGTTGGCAATAGAACTGATCCTTGCGAGCACATGTTTGATCGTTAATCCCTATGATCTAGTTTGCGACTACTGGCGATGATCGCGTTATTGAGTTGTGTTAAAACAAGTTTTATGATAAAAAAAACTCCCGTTTAGATGTAATGCAGAATGGCTTACCTGCAGTCACAATAAGCGTTTGATGTCGCTTATAATGTCGAATCGTTCGCAGTAACTAAGCTAGGGCACCCTGAACTGGTTTATGTTAGGTTAGAACTGTAACCAAACGCGCGCAAGCCGAGCGAGCGAAGCGAGCGGTGCCGCGGTCGCTTTCACTTTGGTATTTAGTATTTTTAGGACTGACTTCCATAAAACTCTGAAAAATTAATATTAAAATTGTCCTTAAAATCACTGTTTAAAGGGTAATTTTCATTGATATTACTCGTTTTATTTATTTTTGTTTCGGACGCCATTATTGTTGTTTTGACACACAGAGTCACAAGCTCACAACTCCTATTCGTTGAACCGCTGTATTTATAAATACAAAACGTTTATGCAATTCTACGTGTTAAAGTTCAGTAGATCATTACGGAAAATCGCTAAATATCGTTCAGCTGTTTTACATAACGGAGCTGTTTTGTAAAACGGTTAGCGTTTATGTAAAACAGTGGATTCAAAAATCCGTCCGCGGCATATTATAGATATGCAAAAGAATAGTTCCAATTAGAAAAACAGCCCCTCAAGAATTTCCCAAATTTTTTATAATGAATGGGTAATTAAAGTCCATACTTGAACTACCTATAAAAAAATCTACTAAATAATTACAAACTTAAACAGGAGATGCTTCACTAGTTAATTAATTTTAACGACTGCCCAATTACGATCCGTCATCGCAAACGCGCCGTTTCATTGCGAAACTCTACGAAAGGTAATTATTGAGATGAGTTTAAAATTACTTGGTTTCAAATGAGATTAACACAGATATTTGTTTTGTATGTTTGTAAATATGTATATGAGCACCATGTATCTATCACATAATTAATTTATCTGTTTTTGCTTTATTTTTAATTATTTTTACCTATTGTGGTACAGTCATTTTATGCTAGGTGCATCATCTTCACACATAATTAATTATTCTATACAAAATATTGTAAAACATTTTAAAAGAGTAACGCTGGAGTTTCTTGCCCATTCTTCTCCATACGAAAACTAAATTTTGGAAGGGGCGACTAGAATCAATTCTATTTTTTTGTTGTAAATTTTGACGTTCAAAAGTGCCTTTTATGGAAATATTTGAAATAAATGATTTGACTTTGACTTTGTATTCGGTTGCTCATTACGTTCTGTGGTTATTTATTATTGATTCATACGAGTAACATCATGCCTGTAATCCCCGAAGGGTTATGTAGAGCCGTATCCTAGTACACCCACATTTCGCCATGTATGTTTAAGCCCCGTGTAATGGGGGGCGAGCCTATGCCATCAACAGGGCACAAATCCAGACTCCGGGATGCTACTGAGAAATTCCTGTTGGAAAACCCAATAACACTTTGCCCGACCTGGGAATTGAACCCAGAACCGCAAGGTCAGCAGTAGCGCTTGCAACCACTAGACCAACGAGGCAGTATTATTGTTACTGAGAAATATTTTCGGATCAATTTGGCCATATCATTTCGGGTTTTTCTTATTTTCAGTGTTAAAGGAAAAGAAAGAAACTAAAGTTTATAAACGATCAGCCGGTCTATTCTGTAAAAATATCACCTTGAAAACGTAGGTGAAGTTAGCTGTAATTCCACTAGCTAGGGATTTACAGTATGTAATGCTCACTCGAAGCTCACTTCGTCTAAGTTATTGATAATTGGTAGTATTATTATTGTTAGTTTGTTATTTTCACTTTTTATTTTCTTATTTTTACTGTCCAGATAAATGGTTTTTCTTTCTTTCTTTCTTTAAGTTTTCACAGTGAGGTTTTTACAGAATATACCGGGTGATAATTTATCAACTCTAGTTTTTTTTTTCTTTTCTTTTAACAATGAAATAAGATAAACCCCCGAATATATTTCTCAGAAACAATAATACGGTAACACGCCAACCGGTGACCAAGCTTGACCATCAATGCTGTAGCTACCATGAATTTTTCTTTATTTTCTTTCTTTCTTGAAATGTAGGTATTTCATGCACAAGGGTATTTTCCTGCATATTTCCGCTTAATCCCCAAAAAAGCTTAAAACTGTTGTTAATTAATCTTGTTGTTAAAACATTATTTTCATTTTGTTATTTATATTTTGTGTTTCACGAACTGTGTCCAAATAAATGTTTTTTCTTTCTTTCTTTAATCCAATTCTCATCAAAAATACCACGTTATCCTTTTCTCCATAGAATTTATCTTAAATCTTAGTAGGTATCGCAAAAAATTACCTTGATTAATTGGGTGTCAGTATCAAGAGCATCATCTTTTTCCTGCCCATAACCCAATTTATTTGTGATTGGTGCCATTTCGTTTTCTTCCATACTTTTCTATCAGTCATCATCTCGATAGTTGCCTAGTTTCTAGCCATAGCATCGTTCACACAGTCCATCCATCGTTTCTTTGGTCTTCCCCTACTAGCCATCTACATTCGTACTCAAAACTGTCCTCGCGACATTTTCGTCATTCCTCCGCATCACTTGCACATGATAACCGATTTCCGCACCGCAACTTTTCAGTCACCGGTGTCACTTTCAGAATTCCTCTCAAGAGTCAGTATCAAGAGCATGTTTCCAGAAAACAGATTTATATTAATTCAAGCGATATTGATACAAGTTGAAGCCAATGTAAACCATTTACGCATCGGATATGAGGACCAAATTGTTCATACAAATTATTTCTCTCAGTAGCGATAAATCGATGATATTATTAATAACTTCTGAGGAATAAATTGTGATGTGTACCATTTCTAAAACGTTTCATGATTCAGCTGTTTCCCATTACAGCTTGGTCTATACTAATCTATACTATACTATAATATTATAAAGAGGTATTGTTTGTTTGGTTGTAAGTTTGTATGTAGGGGGTAATCTCCGGAACTACCAGTCGAATTTGAAAAAATATTTTTGCATTTGATATCCCAATTCTTGAGGAAGGTTTTTGGCTTGTGGACGAAGTCGGCGGCTGAAGCTAGTATACAATTTTAAAATATACAAATATTTGATGATGCAGTAATCAAAAAAACATAAAAAACAAATGACAGTCACCTAAAAATATTTTAACACTACAAGCTTGCGTGTACAATAACTAAAACTCGAAAAAAATGGTAGGTATAAAACCTACCAAATAAAAAAAAATTGTTTTTCATATTCACAGCTGCAAAAATAATAATTAATAATAATTCGCTCGTATTGTCCCACAAAAGGGCAGAGGCCTCCCTTTCCTTTTTCCACTCAATTCGATCCTAAATCAATATGGACCAATCCGTCCTATATGCGTCAAGTTCGTCCCAAAATATCGCCGCAATTTTTTTTTTTATCTTACTTCCCTAGTCAACATTTTGTGATCTATCTGAATTTCAAACACTAAAATCGAACATCGCAATTTATGGTACAATAGTCAGGAAAATAAATGTTAAGCAAAAAAAAAATACAATAGACGTGGATATATTTAGTAAACTGTTCCGCTTAGCTATTTCTAAAGAGCCATAAAAAAAACCTGAAAGAAATTGACACGTGTTTCACCTCGCAACGAGGCATCCTCAGGATGATCATTGACTTGTCGCGAACTCGAACACGGCGTGTTGCCACACCGAACTCTGAACGCAGTGTCTGCGCGTACTCTGATAGTAGTAGTAGAGTATTTTATAATGGATTTCCGCAAGGTCATGCCTGAATCAATTAACTAACTGTTAAGCAATTTCACTAAGTTACTAACTGTTTATTTATTGAACGTAATATAACTTTTTTTTTAACACAACTAACTATTTACACTAGGTACTAACTTAAATTGGCCGTATATTCATAACTATCATTTCTTGACAGTTGAATGAACAAATTGACAATTCTCCAATTAATTTAATAATTCTTAACGAGACAATAATTATTGGAAAAGTGTTCAGATATGAAGTCGAAACCTTCAAAATACAGATAAATTTGTTATTATTAGTAATAATTGTGTGTTTACACTTTCGTCTGATACTTTGGAAACAAACCATAGAGGACTCCCTATGTTCTGATCTCCCTATTGACAAATTTGTTAACAATTAATTTCCCTAAATATACATTAGTTTGATAGAAGCCTTTATCCGAAATAAGGCTACATATTGATTGGAGCCAAACTTTGATCGTAATATTAAAACCCGGTGCCAAAAGCCAGATTGGTAATAACCCTAAAACAACGTGAGATAGGTTTATTTGGCTCTTTTTGTAATATTTTTGCAAGTTAACGTCGATATTGGCTGGAAGTTTCCAGTTTATCTAGATATTTGATCCGTATTGGAAGTTTGATAGTATTTTTGTTCTTACTGGGGAATTTTCGACAGTTTATTACAATGATTCGCTGCCTAAAAGTATGTAACTCAGTGACAGGCAAAGTTACTTCATTGAATATTCTCTTTAGGCAAATTAACAGTTTTGTTGATAAAAACAAATTTTTTGCAAAAATAAGACCGGAAAGAAATACCGTATTGTCAATATTCCAGGTCACTCGACCTGTAGTATTACCTCTCGATATATCTCCAGTATTACCTCTCGATAGTTCATCAATATTTAAATGGGTTAATGAAATGGTAAAATACGAATTTGTGCCTGGTTGATGGCAATCGGCTCGTCCCCTATTACATGAGACTTAACATAACTGGCGAAATGTGTACTATGTGATCCTCTCTCTCTACCTCTGCCTAATCCTTTGGACATTACAGGCGTTAAAATCATGTTATGTTACTAATAAACAATTATTGTGCTCTCATAATCTATTAATTGGCTCTTTTTGTCAATTAATTCGTGTTATTTTATTTTCAAGTCATGAATATTTGAGAGTTTATTTAAAAAAAATACCGCAACGGGGCAGCTCTTGCAATCCTCTCACCTTGACGTGATGGTAAGTGATGGTCAGATCGAAGGTGGAAGCGAGATACACCCAGAATCCTCTACCACAGAGGAACTGGCTATAACTGCCAAACATAACAATGCTGTTAACATTGTTTTTATAGCGACAGACTTAGACGAGTTGGCGAACCACCGGCAAACTTAGAATAAGCGCTAACACCAACCAAATCGAGCAGAAAATTTTCCGTATCTGTACACATATGAAACAAACTCAGAGGTTACAGTCTCTTTTAAAATCCAGACATAATCTTGGTTGGATCATGTGAAGACCATGTAGATTTGTGTCTGAAGTGGTCTTTTGAGGAAAGCATCACACAGATTGAGAAGGCCTGTCCAGTCAGTGCACGCATTTTTCAGTTACCGTGCAGCTCAACTCAGAATTTAAGGAGCTCAACGATTCGACGAACAATACCAAAAAAGGAACCGTACCTACAATTTGTTTATATTATTTTGTCTCATCTTGCATTATAACTTTCGAATCCTAATGAATGTGTTTGCTTGTTCCAGGTAAGACATCGCTTGGCATTCCCCAGCATGTAAGTTAATCCAGCAGATAATGGAAACAATGAGTACATTCTCGTTTGTCTAGACTAGACTAGGTGGTCGTAAAATAAACGAGACTAAGAGGGGCTAAGATGTTGACTACATTTCTCTAGGATTAAGAGAAATATAGCCAGTATTAAAATCTGATACTGTATTTAGTAATACTCTTAGGTATGTGATACGCAGGTTATAAATAATGAATATAACAGATTATAAACCCATATTTCTTAAGTCAAACGTCGTCATTCTCTGCCTGCTCTTGTCCCATGTTACTTACAACCGTCACGCTATCATTCACTCCCATCTCTTTCATATCATTCCTCACACAATCCATCCATAAGTCAAACGTAAGTGTCTTAAATCATATCAATTTTGATAATGCTTCGGGGACACTCTAAAATAAACGTCGTATCATCTTAGAACGAACTCGAGCGACAGTAACAGAATTGTCCACACTGATTAATTTCAATGAATCAACCTGTATAATTTCTCGTGCTTCTTGCAAATCCGACGAAATCCATTGATCGAAGCACTACGACTAATTCCCAGTACTTCATACTTCTTTGTGTCCCAACCCTAGTTGCCATTCACAGCAATAAAGACCCGACTTCCACTTTCATCTCACAAGTACACAGACACATAATTCGAGGTCATTATAGCCCTCTATGTTACGAAATCCGTTTTATCGATACAATAAAACATCCTTAGCGGTGAGGCGAGCACTCGACTTATATTAATGTACTGGAAATCGATACCGAGTCCCTCTCATCTCGATACTCGATGGACCCTTGAATTCGTCAACAAGTTTCGAAGGCCGGTTCTAAGCGCGCGGACGCGGCGATCGGTGCAAGTTATTTGTGGATCTTGTGTAGTATTGTTTACTTAGCTTATACGTATTTGCTCTGTTTTGATATAAACCAGGGGCACAAAATATTAATGGTCAACCGTTTCATACTTCAAAATAGAGTAGACCCTTGGAGTATTAGACTTTGACTGCTTCGAAGTATCAAACCACACTTAAAAATCGAGAAATATTTTATACTTTTCATCGGCGTTACTCAGAATTCTACCTTGACGCTACGACTGAGCACTACCTGATGCTAATTTCTGTTTATAATACTGCTTAAAAATACCATGTCCACCATCTACGGTGGTGAAGTAGTTGTGTTTTATGCTACTCTTTCACACAAATCTCGTCTGCAGTATGTAGTTACACTTATTTTTTTTTCTAAACATGCCTAGATAATCATCGCGTGTCACCCACTTCCCTAATGCAATTTGCAACGCTGTCATTGATCACAGGGCCCTTCAATAACAGTAATAGCATCCGTGCTTGCTCCTTATCGGTCAAGATTATATTTTATACCGTCCCTGTGGGCCCCCCTAATGTGGTTTGATATATTACTTTATTTGTCAAATATCAATAACGTCGGATCTGGGCCCACTTTGTGGAACGTCGCCGCTGAATATGAAATGTATGACTTTGGACGACTTAAGGCTCTGTTTGTGAACTTATATATATCGTGTTTATGTTTAGTGTTCAGGTTTTATGAGGATGTTTTGGTTAAGAGAAAAATGGAAAAAAGATAATATACCTAGAAAAAAATAATAATAGGAAAGTGATGATAATAATTAACTAAAAGCAAATTATTGGTAGTTATCTCGGCCTACGGTCATTATAGTTCTTGGTAAAATAAAACTTGCGAAAAGCGTGAAAACTGAAATTTTGTAATCCTAATAATAATATTTATTATATATTTATTATAAATGCAAAAGTGAGTTTGCTTGTTTGTTTCGCTTTCACGCTAAAATGGCTGAACGGATTTAGATGAAATTTGGCATATGGGTAGACCATAACCTGGATTAGGACAAAGGATACTTTTTATCCCGATATTCCAACGGGATCAAGATTTATGCTGGTGAAACCGCGGGGCGCAGCTAGTAATTTCATAAAAGCAAATTATTGATATTTATTTTTAATTTTGTAACTAAATCAACTAACGATAACTAAAACGTCCTGTTATCATTAAGTCCTCTGCTAGTGCATTTCTGTAAGTGACGAATTCACAATACCTAAAACTGTTTGTGATTTTTGTATGTGTATGTTTAAGTAAGTCGTTGAGGTTCCAAATAAATAAATTTAAATTTTTTTAAAAATATCTCAGTCTACGGTCATTCAGTCAGTTCTTGGTAAAATAAAAGTTGATTAAACGTGAAAAGCTGCAATTTTGAAATCAATTATAGAGTTAACAGGCATAGTCTAATTTGCGAACTGTAGCTACCTACTCGAAATTATTGCGGGTGACACAATCTTGTAACATAATAAACACTACTGAAAATAGAAGAGACTAACTGCATTTGACTGCTTAATTTCAGGCACAATGGAACTAGAAATTACATTTTGTGAGCCCGAATTTAGCTATAGCTATCTATAGATTGTCAGTTGACAACTAAATTGGATCAGCCGCTATTTATAAAATGTACTAGCTTTTGCCGCGGCTTCGGACGCGTAGAAATCGGAATTATCCGCGGGAACGTGGATAAAAAGTATCATATATGTTAATTCAGATTATAAACTATCTGTGTGCCAAATTTCATCCAAATCCGTGGAGCCGTTTTTGCGTGATCGAGTAACAAATATCCAAACATAGAAACTTACACATTTATAATATAAATAAATATATATAAGTTTTGTAGGATTCTGAGAATCGCCATTATAAAGCTTAGTTGAAACGATATTATCTGATATCAGAATTTCAAAGTTCTGTATGAACTAGAAACTGGAGCTGTTATCTTAACTCTTGGCTTATTATAACTAAGTTGGGATAGTTTGACGTCTTCATTTATAAAAGCAGCTGTGTAAAGATGATTGCTATTTATTCAGGTGTACTTTGTGGTCAGCTTCGGTTTTAGTAAATCATTTATTAGTTTTCAGTGCTACACCAACTTGGTTGTGCTGTACCTACCAAAACTTTGATGAATTATATATATATTTTATTATTATTTTTATTAATTAAAATAAGTAAATCAAAAGTGAGGTGTAGACTGTACTGTAATGGGTAGCTCACCGTCCGATAAGGACCAGGCCCGGGTCGACGGCGCGTTGTGTTCCACGCGCGCCTCAAAGAGATGTCAGCAGAATTGACGGGGTCCGCTAGGGCCGATGCCTGCCGGGGTTGCGAAGAAAACCGAAAGGGAGATCGTGGCCCCCGGCAACAGGGCAACCGAAGGAACACGGGTGGGTTTTAGTCAGTAAGAGTCTGACACGCCCTCCCGCTCCGCCCTGAGCGGGAGAAGTTATTCGATGATAAAAAAAAAAGGTGTAGACTGTATTACTAACATAAAATATGGTCTAATATTTCATTTATTATGAATACAATAGAATCATTTATTGCCAATTATTGTAAGTGTTAGAGAGACAAAAACAAATAATAAATTTTCCCAATTCCAATGAAATTAAGTGACCTCTTCGACAAACATTGGACGATTTGTTTCACATTCACTTCACAAGGTTCGCCCCACATTTGATATTCCTTGTTTGCCCCACATTCTGTTACTTATTTGCCACCGATTTTTTTATGGAATTAATGCTTAGAAAGTACTGCAAGATAAAATATCGTTGCCCAAATATCAACCAGATGCTGAAACAAAAAGAAAGATTTTCGATCAACGCAATCAATTCTTTACCAACACATTATTGCATATACGAAATTGATTTTAACAATACCTCCATTGTGATCAATTCTGTTCGTAGATAATGCAAGATGGTCTGATACCTACCTGATTACATTTGAACATTACGTTCATAGATATTAAATTATTATACTGTGAAATAATGGTGGAATACATTTGTACAATATTTAGAACTGGTTAATTGTATAAGAGGAAAACTGTCTTACCGTGATACAGTTTCGACTAGTACGGAGGACAATGTGAATCGATTGCTAAAACCTAAATAACAATATCGGTGTTAGTAATTGTTGGTGAGTGATTAGTGCTTAAATACGAACTAAATAATTATCATGTGATGTAAGCCTAACGAACAACACTTATAAGACATTAGATAGGTGAGAAATATAATATTATATTATTGGTTAGTATTTATGTGCTGGAACCTATTTATTTACGTTCATAGTGTCTACCTACCAAATGTTAAAAATACTGAATTATATATGGTTGTACTTTTATCATGTAAATAAAGTTATTATTATTTTTATTAAAATATGTCCAAAAACGACGCCCACTCATTACCCATGTCCTACGGAACCCACGGCTTATGCAGTTCCCCTAGCTCTGTACCTACTCCGTAGTTCAGTCCTCAGGGTTGTATTCAGCTGGCTCGCACTCGATTGACGGATTAGCATCGTAATTGCGACGTTGCGTGATATTATTAATGTAATTGAATGCAGGACAGCGGTGTCCCGCATAAGGGTGTAGGGTTGTCTCGATTTAGATTTTTTTATAGTATTCTTTATTAAGTACAGTGCTCGTCTGTCATTTAATTACGGAATTGTTTTTGTGAGGACCATCAAAATAAAGAAAAAGTTTAAGGTTGATGATATTTGGTTGATTGAGCTGACTGAACACATGCAGTCTCTTAATGATGTTATCCCTTTAAGATGAAATTTAAATTATCCCAAATGCCTAGACAACCATCTATATACATTGACATCAAAAATATATAACTCTTCGAATTTCTTGTGATAGCCCAAATTATATTATTGTCCCGTTAGCTTTATAACTTATCAAGAATCTATGTCTGTATCCAACATAACAATTACAAATCTCTCTGAATACCAGCGACCTTCACAAAAACTTGTGAGAAATTGTTCTGCCAAAAAAAAAATGCGCGTATTTTTCCTATAACAATTTATCTGTACGCTTTTCCGCGTTCTAACGACTAACTTTTACAACTTAATTGTTATGTTGTTAATACGCTGTTATGATTTTTCGGAGGAACTTCCCCATAAAAAGTTACATGTTTCTCTTCATTTCATAATTGTTTCCTTATCTTACAAATCCTTGTGGTTTATAATCTTAAAACCAATTTAGGTAGCACAATATTTTTGGGCAGCTCAAGTCTTTAAAAACGTAAAAATGGATTTAGACTAAAACAAAGCATTAAATGATCATACCTATTCTAGTCAAAACAAACAGGATTTCAATTGCAAAATCATGTTTTATCATGTACACACGATACGCAAAAATGATTAAAAACCCTCGCTCAAAAACAACCATGGATACGCCCAAATAAAACGATAATACAATACCATTACATTATTCCAATATATTCCCGTACCCGTCACAAATGATCAATGAGTTTATTTAAAAACGGAGCTGGCAACCCTGCCCAAGGTGGGCCACTTTGGTCCCTATAATACCCGATGCCATTGATTCATTATGGCATTACATATGACGCGAGCAATGACAGAATTGTGATATTAATTGCTCAATTCACAGAGCGAGACCAAATAGCTAATATCGTATTTGTGTTAGATCGATCATAACTGGATCGGTAATGACATGATGTGCGTTTGGTATTTAGCTGTGAATTTTGAAGCACCTTGTTGTTTTAGAGTGATATTTTGGTAGCCATTTATAAATTCAAGCATGCATTTAGTGTCCGATTATGTTTGTTCATGAACTTTTTATGTACTATTTATTATGTAACATCTTGTAAGCCTTAACCCGCGTTTACGCCAAGGTATAAAAAATGTACTCTACATTTGCGTCCACTGTTTCCATTTATCGTTAACAGTTAAGACAAATTGTAAAGAGTATTTGTATAAAAAACATGTAAAAAAAATCGAAAAAACGAACAAAATAGTTAAAAAGACATGTCTGAAACAATTTCAATAAGTATCCTACATGTATTACACACGACATGTTTTTGACAACTCTTTTACAAATCGATTAGTTACAATTAGTTACATTAATACGCCACCCATTTTTAGCCTACAGCTAGTCATTATCACTTTAATGTACAATTATCCAAAGAATTAAATGTGAAATCACATGTTTTATGACTATAAAAGTAACAATATTCTATACGCCAAACTAATTACGCCATCGGACATAACGCTAAGAGAATTTTCACTTGACGCCGCCTAGACAGGGGGATGCACGGATTTGCATAATTTCCTATGTGACATTAATTTAGCCAAACCCAATATCATGGTGTCACCTGCACCAACAAAATGTTATTATCTACCCTCGTATCTACATGTATGTAAGAGCGCACGTACACGGGAATTGTTGAAATGTAAAAACTGGAAACACTATCGCAATACTTGGTATTATTGAAATACTTTCGCACTAATAAAAGAGTTAATTTAGTACCTACTTACGGAATAAATAAAAAAGACTTTCAAATTAATACTAGTTAAACAATGCAAAACAATGAAATCCTTTATGAGAACACTCTATGGAGTCTAGAACGAAAATTCTCATTCGCTAAGATTCTATAGATACATACAAACGCATTGTTTTCATCCTTCTCTCGACACATGCTTTTGTCTCCACCGTCTAATTACAACGAACAGCGATATTCCTACCAATAATTATGCATTTCTCTAGTGAGCACTCGCAAACTGCCACTTAAAACAAGAAAAGCTGAGCGTTGAACAGTTGCAACTTGTAAAAATAATCCAATCTTCGACCGCGGTGTCATTCCGAACTAACAAACTAGAAATTTTCAAGTCGATATTCCCGACCTGATTTCCGACGCTGCGGGAAAAAGGAGCAGAGGAAAAATATCAGACTTGTTACTCTTGGTCGTAGTCTTATTGTGGGAAGTTGGTACACTCGACTGTCGCGACCATGCCACCGTGACACTTACGACCAGTTTTTTTCTTACACACTTTTTTACTTTGCTACTGCACTTGAGTATTTTATTGTGACTTTCGTTTCACTTGAAGTAGAAGGGCAGGGAAGCTCTGATTTATAACTTGATTTTTTGACAGACAATTGAAAATGTGGAAAGAAGTTCCTTAACGCGACCTGCTGCGATAGATAACGTCCGTCTCTTTCTATTACATAGTGTGTGCGTGCGAGTATCACGTAAGGAACTTAGTTCCTGACGGCGGTCCCCGACCGCACACGTTTTTTTTTTTTTTTTTTTTTCAATCAGGACCTCATTTAATTTTTTCTTTCACTATCACACATACTAAACGTCGAGCTACCTACATTTTTATAGGAAAATAAAAAGCCCCAGACACTATTTCCATGTTGTCACACAACATTAAGCAATCACTAAAAGAAATCAACCGTTCACAAAAACTGAACGAATGTTCCAATTCTCTCATCTCAGGCGGTACATTCGCTCATTATTCAGCAAATCGTCTCATTATTTCAGTGCCGCTTAATCCTTGGCTTACATTTCGCTTTTTAATTGTACCTCCATGTCTGACCCTCATCGAGGTCGCTTGTTTTTCACAATTTGCCGTCTCGTTAAACCTCGGCTTGAGTTAGTTTGGGGGTGGTACAAGTTTTGAGAAGTCGCGGAATAGTAAGAAAGAAAAATTAGGTTATTTGACTCAGAAATACGAGCAATACATACAAAAAGATAAATTAAGTCAAATAATACAGAAAAATAAAAATAAAACACGTAAATTATGGCAACTAAAATAGCCTTCATTTTGATACCCCACTCGATAGGTTTGGGAGATTTTTAAAACATTTTCACGCCAAATACCACCATTTTGTTATTTTTTTTTTAAGATACCTAGTGTCACTCACGCAATAAAGACACATATCATCCATCAAAATCGGTTCAGCCGTTTAGTAGTTACGAGGCAACATAGAGATAGACGTACTTACTCACATACATATATAAAGGTCAAACACATAATTATCCCTCTTGTATTCGCTTCGACGCAGTCGGGTAAATAGATCTATAATCACGAGCACAGAACAGAAATAGTCAACATATCTGTTCAGTACACGTCATGAATAGCTTCTGTCTCTCTAATTGTTATCTTCTGGCTTATTTAGGATCCAGGGTTTCACGTGTCTGGAGTTATTCTAGTGATTAGTTAAAGAATTTAACGTTTTATGCTTTGTTGGCATGCTTTCCGATTAACCATAAGCATAATACGGGCATCATGGTCGCCTTGACAAGTTTTTGCAACTAAAATGGATCTGTTTTTAGTGCTTTCAATCCCCTAGTACACATTGGGCGAGCCCGTTGCTCGGCCAACGTATACTGAGTCTTTTTGCGTGATTTTCCGCTTAATTTGCGTGTATTTTCCGTTAGTCGAGCGCGCTCGGTCAACGGACTCGTCCAACGTATACTACGGGCTTTACAATTAGTCAAGGCAGCTCGACTAGAAGCTTAGAAGGCGCATAAGGGGTAGGATAAACACATGTATGCATTTTTATATAAAAAGTTTTAAGCCGAAACATCATTTTTATAAGAAATTGGACATTTTTGTTTCAAACTAAACATTAAAAGCCGCAAAAACAGCCGTTTTCGCCTAAAAACAAACTCTAATTATCCCCTAAAAAAATAAAACCGCTACTCATTAGGAACCCGATTTTTCTCCATCAAAGCCAGACTAAAGACCAATTAAGTGAGTCTCCTACAATTTGCACCGTCATGATGCGTCTGTTATCACGACTGCGCATCCGCGGACCCGACCCTTCCGCTACATAATATTGTGATTAATTAAATCCAGAGATGGCGTATATTGCGAAGATGGACGCAGTAATTTGTTATGCTGCTTCTATCATAATTTTTTGTGGTAAAATATTTGCATAACTTTGAATAATACTAGTTTCAAGAGCCTTCAGGAAAACTATAATTAATTAACTATATTGTACTTTGTTTTTCTTGGATTTGATAATGTTAAGGTTCAAGGAAAGTAAAGTTTCGATTGTAATTTTGTTTCAGAATTAAATTTAGATACGTGCTAATAAAGATGCTACTCTTTCCGTCTAAGATCATCAATATTAAACTACACAAACACCTCTTTAGTTTATCTTCATTGAAAATCATTATGACCTAACCATTTCCACCATCTCAAACTAAACGTGCCTACATTAAAATATCTAGTTACGTAACCCTGAAATGCGGACAGCGAGCGAGATATATCGCCTAATCCACATTACGGTCAAAACGTCCGGTTGTGACAGCCCATAATCCCACATTCAATTGTGGACGTAAACGCGTGTGCCTACCCTACGATATTACGCGTGTAAGGGAGATGGGCCACTTCACGTCCGCCACCTGATCAACGTCTTACTTTTAAGTGGTATCGATTTCTATGTAATAAAGTTTATGTATACATAAAGTTTAGGTATATGGAAGTAAGGAAATGCTCTTTTTGAAGTGAAAACTTCTTTAGGCGCGTTGGGCATTTTTGAGATGGGATTTCGCGACACTGTAACGCAATTTCCCGAGACCGTGGAGTAAAAGACATCAACGCATTGATTACCGCGGCGCCGATTTTTTTTTTCAAGTTTTCACTTCTGTCGGCACTCCCGGAGTGCCACTATTTTCTACAGAGACTAGTCTCCACGACAGAGGGAATCCTAGTGTGGAGGCTAGTGTTATTTGAATTTGTACTGCTTTCTTGAACAATATTTTTTTTATTATTTTTATCATTATTTTTTATTATTATTTTTTTTATTTTACATAGAGCTGAAAATATATTAAGGTATGGCATCTATCTCTTTATATATCTAGCCGGTATTGTCCCTCTCCTTTTTTAACTGACTTCATTATAGGAGGAATTATATATTCGACTAGTTCTTTTTCCATGTATATCACACACTTGTGTTCCTTCAGTTGCCTGTATGTTGCCAGGAGCCACGGTATCCCTTTCAGACTTCCCCGCAACCCCAGACAGGCATCGGCCCTAGCGGACCCCGTCAGTTCTGCTATAACTTGGCAGTCACACCACTAGACTATCATTGCTTGTTGTTGATACAAGATCATAAGTGCTACAGCACTTCCCTTATTTATCCTCTCTATAAATGTAAAAACTACCCACGGATTAAAGCTTTCTCTTATAAAAAAAGCATAAAGCAATATGATCTGAGCTGCAATAAATAACAAAGTTTCATAATAGAACCTTCAGCGAGTGTTGAGAGTTCCACAAACAATACAAGTAACTTTTCAGTATTAACTTAGGATAGCAAACATAAACTTACGACAAGTTCTAAGGAATCAAGACGATACGGGCACCTAATATAACATTCTGAGAAACGGTACTCTGTTTTTCTGTTTGATTGTTAACACGCGTAATCATGTGTGAAATTAGCTGCTTTAAATGGGTTTGTAAGTAATAATATTATGTCAAACATTTAAGTAGAGTCGGAGAGATTATTTTTTATCAAATTGACACGCTACGGTAAGTTGCCGTGTTATAGACATTTTATACAGCTGTCAACAAATGACGGTTGTGATTTGAATATAATATGGACAATTTAAGTTGGTAGGCAATTTGATAAATCAATTAATTTCTTTACAGTTTAGGGCGTTTGAAGTCTGTGGGTTGCAGCGTTAACATCTAAAGTTAATTACCTCAAAGATTGTATATATATATAAGAAATTAATTGATTAATTACAAATATATATATATATATATTTGTAATCACGTTCTCGAAAACGGCTCTAATTTTTAATCGATTTCGATGAAAGTTGTTAAAATATACGGGTTTACGGGGGCAAAGAATCGATCTCGCTAGGTCTCATATCTGGGAAAATATCGTTTTCTCTATATTTTCACCCGAGCAGAGCTCGGTCGCCCAAACTTTAGAACAAGATAATGAATAATAACATGAGAATAATGACATGGCAGCTTGGAATTAGTATGTACCATACATGGGATTAGTATGAACTTTCCTATACTATTAAATGAGTATTCTCTATTTTCACCAGAGCAGAGCTCGGTCGCCCAGGTACTTAATATTTAACTTAGTAATAGCATAGAACACTTGTTTTGACATGTTGCCATTGCACCCATGTGAAGCTTAGTTTTAAATAAAAGCATGTTACGTAATTGATTAGAACACGAATAAAGGTAAGTTTAAAAAATCAACTACCCACCAAAGTTTTCGACCACATCACTATTCCAATCACAACCGCACAAAACGTAACACCTGGCAAATGTGGTTCGAACTCACTTTCCAACATTTTGCGTAAAGCAATAAGAACACAGAAATCAAAGTTTCCAAAGCTAATATATATTGAATCGTAGTTGGATGGGCAATGCAGTCCCGAGAGAGAAACTTTCCCCAATGTATTACTTTGCGACGCTTCTGAGTCTGTACTTCTCTTCTAGTTGCCAACAAATGCTGCTTACGGCGCGTGAATTGGATATTGTGGCCGTTTGATCAAACTTCATTCGGAAACTGTATAATAATAGCCTTTGTCGATATCTACAGTGCGTTTGACATCTCTGTTGTGTGAGAAAGGAAAAATGTTTGAAGATGAATGCCTTAGAATGAACAGACAATGTTTTGGTAAAGTCAGCTTGTGAGAAAGTTGGGCAGCAGTTCCGCGAAACAAAGCTAAAAGTGTTTATTTTTGGTTTTTCATTTATACATAATATCACGCCTGTAATCCCCGAAGGGTTAGGCAGAGGTGTACCTATAGTACACTCACATTTCGCCAGTTATGTTTAAGTCCCATGTAATAGGGGGCGAGCCTTTTGCCATCAACGGGGAGAAATCTAGACTCCGCGCTACTACTGAGAAATTCCAGAAGGAAAAACCCAACAACACATTCATTCGTTCATTGTTTTTCATTTATGTAGGTGTATTTATGCGGTTATTGTCCGAAATGGTTACCGTGGTCCCAGGCAATATAGGCAACTGAAGGAACACAGGTGGGTTTTAGTCAGTAAGAGTCTGACACGCCCTCCCGCTCCACCCAGAGCGGGAATTTTCCCGCTCTGGTGGAGCTGGAGGGCGTGTCTTTTGATAATTTCATTGTCATTTGATAATTTCCAAACCTAAAAAAAAAAGTATCAGAAATAGACTAATTTTCTCCCAAATTGTTCTAATCTTGTAACATTATTATGCACAAACAAATAAAAATGAACATAAAAACTTATTTAAAAGAAAATAAATTCATTGAAATTACCTACCTACCGCAATGTACTTTATCTAAATGAAGCGATAATATAGCTTTATCTAATGTAGTCTGTCATGTCAACATAAAAGCCACTTAGCCACTCTAATAGCCTGGGAAATCATCAAGTAACTTCTCCCGCTCTGGGCGGAGCGGGAGGGCGTGTCAGACTCTTACTGACTAAAACCCACCCGTGTTCCTTCGGTTGCCCTGTTGCCGGGGGCCACGATCTCCCTTTCGGTTTTCTTCGCAACCCCGGCAGGCATCGGCCCTAGTGGACCCCTTCAAATCTGCTGTCATCTCTTTGAGGCGCGCGTGAAACACAACGCGCGGTTTTAGTTAGTAAGTTATTTGATAATTTCCAAACCAAAAAAAAAAGTATCAGAAATAGACTAATCTTCTCCCAAATTTTTCTAATCTTGTATACATTCAAATAAAAATGAACATAAAAACTTACTTAACAGAAAATAATTTCATTGAAATTACCTACCTACCTACTTTATCTAAATGAGCCGATATAGCTTTATCTAATGAAGTCTGTCATGTCAACATAAAAGCCACTTAGCCACTCTAATAGCCGCTAATATCTAAGCTTTCAAATCTAGAAATTGTCCTCATAAAAGCCTAAGATAAGACTATATAGACTTTCTTCACAACATTCTATTTTACTGGGCAAGTAATCCAGTCGATCCATTCATTCCATTAACTGGACATAAGCTTCAAGGCTATGAATTGAGCCTAGGCCTCTAACAACCCGTTAATCTGACGTTTGTTACACAATAAAGTTCCCCGTAACGTCTTGTAAGGAAGGTTTCACTGCCTATTTTCTGCGAAAACGTAGTTTTAGGGAATGATACGCACATTCTGAATAGGTCTTCTAATAGTTTTCTAAAAGTTTTACTTATTTGGGTCTAAGACAGGTATTTCTAAACCCTAAAACGTATGCCAACATAAACCAATCTACCATTTATTCCACTCAAATTGTTCGCACAAATCTAAGCACGAACAGCGGCTATAATCTGAATTCCAGCATCCTTCTCAGGCGATACCAATACAGGATCATAACAAACCATTTAACAAAGACCCCTGATAATTCAAATCATCTTTAGCTTGTATTGGCGCTTTGAACACAAAGCTTCCAGGTGGAAGGGAAGTGGGGGGATGGAGGGATCATCTTACTCTAGCAGTTCGTATCTTATATCGTTCGTGGGAGCTTCGGAGCAGCGTTTGAGATAACTTAACAATGCAGCGTTCACTTCAGAACCATTTATTCGATAGTGTTACCTGTATACAAAGGTTCTAGGTTTACACAGGGAGTTGCGAATGTAGCGTAATGTAATGGTACCGCTTTCGAATGGCGCCTCTTTAGGAATGAAACGCGCAACTTAATCCTTCGCTGTCGGCCATAGGAGGATACTTAGTTTATTTATTGCTTAAGTGAGATATTACAGGATGTTCTAAAATGCTAAATAATGGTAGTTACTTGTTTAGTCTTATTTATTACTTGCTATGTGCATTATGTACGTGCTAACATTCTCAATATCCATGTATCCATTTAAAATTAAAAAATAGCGATTTTTTTTTAAATGCTGATGTGTGGTTTGAACATATTCCATTTTTAACTTAGAAATCGACTTACTATCATTAACATTCTCAGTTAAAAAACGATGAAAAATATTTAACTCAATGAGGAAACTCACACAGTAAATCACATTACTCACACAATTTTTTTTAAAAAATCTCTTTATTACCATTAATATTCATGGGAACATTTTTAATTTGTCATAGTATCATCTTTCTATTACACGCTATGGGTCCCAATATCGTGAGTAGTATCCATAACTAATACAAAACAATTTATAGTTCTTAATGAGTTTTAAAATGTCATAAATAATATTAATGACAGTAAATTAAGCGTTAATAGGCACATTTATAATGTTGAATTTTGACAACCTATTGCGCTGTTACGTATTCATGTGACTAGGGCTTTAGTTATGGGGTTTAGGGCCTGAACAGATGGCTGTATCGACTATTTAAAACTTCTAGCGTTACTGGGTTAAGTCTTTTATTCTATTATTAATATAATGGTTTCAACGAGAAGACCGCTCATTGTGTCACCCTCTGCAAAATGTCTACATATTTACAAGGAAGATGTGAGTGGAAACGCAGGGAAAGCCCCAGCTATGAGGACATATAGTCATCTTATTGGTGATGTTCTTCAGAAAAGTCAGGTGCGTAGTACTCGCAACCGGCGTGCGTGTGAAACCAGATGTTTGGACGTAAACGAGGCAAAAGGAGTATGTCAGAAACGTAGCAGGTGGTGTTCTGTAGTTTTTGTCTACCCCCAGGGGAAGAAAGCCTGAGTTTATGAATGTATGAATATATATCTAAAATTGATTTGGTGTACCTACATAATAAAGAGTATTCTATTCTAGTCTATATCGTTATTTAATTGAAATTTCACAGACGATGTCTTCCTCTTAATTTTTGAAGTCACTGCAAAGTTACAAGACAGTGCGTGTGCTTCTAAAAAGTAAATAAGATTTCATACTAATATTTTTGTTTAAAAGGAAGATGGGTGCTAGTGTTCCCAAAATAAAAACTTAGTCAGCGGAATTGACACAAATCTCATTTAAATAGTCTTGTCTTACTGATTATTCTTTCCTTTATACCATTACATTAGAATGAAAACTAAGAACCGCTATTCCATAAATACACCAATTAACAGAACTGTTGATTGACCAAAAATCAATCGTGTGTAAGAGCCTTAACAGACGTTACTGAGTAGTGGTAAAGGGGCATAAATCTCAATCATAATTTGTGTCCCGTCAAGCGTAGGCCGGCGAGGCCCAATGATTGATGGGGTACCGCGCGCTCATTCCGAATTCAAACGAACCAACGGGCGCGGCGGCTGCCACGTTGCAAAATGGCCGACACGTAACTAAATTGATTAAAAATCTATTGGACTAGTTGATTTTCGGCTTATGTCTCATTTGATACTGATACTTGTGTTACTACACTGGCTTTTAATTATCCCACTGCTGGGTAAAGGAGGCGAAGTGGGAAGCGTAAGTGAGGAGAAGTCCTCATAAAAAGAAGAAATATGTATCGATCATCACGTTTGTTCATTGTGCTTTAAGGGTTTCAGTCCATAGCACAGAGGAATACAGATGCGTCACTCCACATTTTAGGTATGAAGCTACAAGTAGGTACGCGGCGGGCTCGACTTGTCGAATTCAGTGGGCGTAACATAGTCAGAAAATATAATAGTTACGCGATAGAAAGAGAAGCAACTTCTAGGTGAATATAAATGTAGGCAATTAGCGCTGTGCGACCTGAATTGCATTTTATATGTCGGACTAAGAGTCGCTTTTTATTTAATGAAAAGATGACAAAGTCATATTGTTTTCTATACCAGAAGTAGATCTCGTAACTTACCGGCCATCACTGCATACTCAATGTCAATTGCTCGACTCATAATGTGAAGCATTAGAGAGTGCTCTGCGATCGAAAAAATTGTTTTGCTTACTTCTGCAACTGTCTTTATTTTTACACTCCTGCTAGTACACAGAATCTACTTAATTTACATACCATTGTATAGATAATTTAATGGAGATTAATGCAGTATTTTTGAAAAATTTATTGAATGCATCAGAAATGAAAAAACACAATGTATGAAACCTGAAAACATTGTAGCATGCGAGAAAATCAATTAACTGAGTCAATTTTTTTTAATAGATTCATTTCAGCCGTATAAGGAACCCTATTGACAATTACTCTTTTATTGAAAGTAGTTTAATTATAATTAATAAAAAACTAACTAATATAATATCTATATTTAATTTCGACCCTCCTCCGTTGCCTAGGAACCAATAAAGCAAACCTAAATAGTCTTTGAATTGAAATTTCACCCATATCGATGGGTAGAAAAGCAGTCAAAACATACGTCATTGAAAAGTCGTTTAAATATTTTTTTCTGTTTTTGAATGAGCGTTATGAGGCGTGCACTTTTGGATTTTCCAAATATTTTATATATGTTGACGATGATTATTTTAATGTCGAGGATTCATTTAATAAGAAGTAAGGGGTGACAGCCCACATACCAACTCGTAGATAAGGATGACTCAGCAAATTCACGATGGACTTGATGTCAAGAGAAATGTTATTCCATTCCCGATCTCCTCTCTAATTTTGAAGCGTACTTATGGAATCCTAATACACACAACAGTATGTTGTATTGAGTATTTGGTTACCATGAGTGGCTATGGGACACTGATCGAGTTCGACACAAAGCACGTTATTTGTACTCATTGTACTTCAAACTGACTGTGACATAATGTGGAATCCAATCACTGTTTGTTAACTCTTCACCTTGTAATTGCATAAAATGGGGGGAATAGATGCATGGATGGTTGGATGGTAGTTTGCGTGAGTTGAAGGGTGTTTTTGGTCACGCGGATCAATTTAAAAAAAAGATTAAATAAACGATCAAAAGAGAGTAGATAAAATTCAATTAATACTTAAGTTGTTACTGTAGAAAAAGCATTTATACCTAAGTACAGCAAAATGCAATGCAACTCAACAAATTTAAATTGAATTGTTTTTTTTTAAATTGAAATTTATTGTTATTGCTATGCCCTACAGGGTCCGTAATTGTACCTTAGCTTTAAGCCATTGTAACACCTTTATACCTACATTATGGAATGCAAATAAATATATTAATATGAATATGAAATTTAATCCATGCGAAAAGGATAAAGAATCCCCCTTTAAAACTGCAAGCCTCAAGGCATAAGGCACTAAGGGCATATTTAATATTTTCATGATTATACACAATTTTCATGAGTATGACATTAATACACCTTGTATTAATGTCAAATACAAATCTTTTCTTAAGTTTTGTACATTTTAAACTGTGGACAAACACTCTATTGGTTACACAAGATAACATTATTTCTGTAACACTATTGTCCACACAAATCCTACGTTTGTCTCAGAACTTGATCCTATTACCGGCGAAGAAAGGGTCTGCCCAATTTCGCCAACGAATTCAACCACCAATTTGCCTAAGAAAACTCCATAATATATTAAAGGACCCTTCCTGCAACGAATAGTTTGGCTTTATAATATTTGTGGCACGTTCGGACGATCCCAACGTGGGACGACCTTAATTTATTAATAGATTGTTTATAGCTTCGCCAAGGGCCCCACCGTCTAATAAATAGATCACCCTTTAAACAATAATGCTCTTTCATTACACCCTGTATTGACGCATAAATTTTATTGGATTAAAGGGTGAGTTCGGTGACGGTCTTAGTTTATGAGCTGTTAAAATTTTTGTTAGTTCTAGACGGCTGCCAATTTATTCAGTTAGTTAGTTATTTATTTCGTTGCTGTTCGATTTTATAGCCGGGTACACACTGGAAGTGTTAAGTGGGCGGACAAAACAAAGAACGTCTTTTACGCGAGGACTGTCATTAATATTGCTTGCGTAAACTACTCTTTATACTAAAGACACAGTCAAACGATGCCTTGGATAGACCGGACCACCCATCAAACGCACTATTTAAAGTAAATAAATTAAAATAAATACTTCTATTTCCATCATCAAACTTGACTCACATAATTTCTGAGTTTAACTATGTGTCTTTTACGATTTTCAATTTATATTTCCACAGTGAGACATTAGACCCAACAAAAAATTACCCAAAGGTTTCATCAAGCTTTCTAGGTTTTCTGTAAGAAGAATAATAATATTAATAATCACTTGCTTCAAAAACGGGGAAGGAAACATCGTGGCATGCCTGAGTGATATTTCTCGACGGCATATAAAGCCAATTTAGAGGCCCATGGGCGCGGCTTTAAAACTCGCACAACAGGTCAGTCACTAACCACACGAAAAGAAAAATAATTCTGCGTTAACATTTAACATTTTCATACCCTCTATCACTGCACGGGCAGAATATATTCAGAGGTTTACCTCTCAATACAAACCAATTACTGAGCATGGAACAATCCCTTAAGATAGACTTTCTGCATGAGTTCACACGTGAACCTGTGAACGGAGCATTTTAGCTGATAGCCATCGATACCTTGCAGAAATCCCGAGCGATCCCGATTTATACCGAGTAGAGCTGAACGACCGAAACCGCATTGAGATCCGATCTCTTAGCTTGTGTAGTCGTAGTGGGATCAGCAAGGAAATACTTATTTTAACTGGAAAGGTACTGTGCACTGGCTCAAATATGCATAAAAGACCGTCATGTCAACGTCATGATCTTAGATTTTATACCAGTTTAACTATCATATGCTATCTAAGTACTTACCATTTCTATTGTATACATAAACTAGCGATCCGTCCCTGCTTCACACGGTTTTTAAAGTTGACAAAACATTGAGATGTCTTTATTATAAGTAACGTTAACCTTTCGGAAAAAAAAAAAACTAAATCGTATTAAAAACCGCATATTATCTTGCCAAGTGAGGGAGAACAACATGGACACACAGACAGACACTTAAAGCGAAGTTACAGGCGTATATATATAGAATATAGAAGTGGGATATTATCTGCCCGTTGATAGAGTAGGAACAACTACAAAACCACTGAAAGAATCCAGTCTCAGATTCCACTATTCTCGATACTACTAGGTCGAAATCTGAGCTGAAATCAGCAGCTTATGTCGTACCCTCACTATATCTACCTAAAGCTACCAACTATAAAATAAAGCGCCACTTATGTATTTAAAAACTCTTTACAAAAAAAAAAAACACTACAAAGTGAACAATAACTTTAATTTCGGAAGTCGGTTTTAAAATTTCGTCTTGCCACCATCTTCCGAAATTAAAGTTATTTTTCATTTTGTAGTGTTGTTTATACTTTCTTGTTGTGGTACCTACCCCACACAAATTCGAATTCCACTACCTGCTACCAGTGACGGGAACTTATCATATCATCTACAAACTAAGTGGAAAAATACGTATTATTGAAGCTAACTAAAAATCTATCCAAGCAAAGTTAATAAAATTTATATGGGACCTCCTTGAGAGCATACCCATTCAAACAAAAAATCGGTCCACAAATGACGGAGAAATCGGTGGACATATATATTTAAGAAAAAATAAACATAAAGGCTACGAACATATAACCTCCTCTTTTATGGAAGTCCGTTAAAAATTATAAAGAAAGAAAGAAAGAAAGAAAGAAATCATTTATTTGCTGATAATGTAGGTATACATATAGGTTGGAATATTTATTAAGTGTCCCGATACATTTTACCTTACGGCATGCAAAATATTGGGTACAACACAAGAACCACCACCACTTGCACACAACACAAGAAGTTCTTGATTGCAAGTCCTTGCCCTACACTGTAATAACACCCTGCAATCATCTGTCCCCACAGCTTGCGCAAGTTAAAACCATTCATTATGCACTCTGTAATTTTCTTCTTCGCTGCGGAAAATACTTCCCTTGCATAATCAAAAGAGAGGCTAAGTAGAAGATAAGGCATCAATATTTAAAGAGGACTCTGTTTAATAAGGAATCTGAAAAAAAGGCGTGAACCTTCCATCTTCTTTTCGTGTGGTAAGTGACTAACCTGGTGTCAAAGTTTTAAAGCCGCCCATGGCCCTCTGATTGGCTTCACATGTCGTCGAGAAATATTTTTCAAACATGCCGATTTCCCACGCGATTTCCTCACACCCTTCAACAACCAACCAACCAAAATCAACCTTAACCTTCCATTATTGGCATTACATTGACAATAATTTTGTTGATAATTAATTGACAGCCTCGTTGACCTAGTAATCGCAAGCGCTACTGCTGAGTATGATGTCCTGGGTTCGATTCCAAAGTCTGACACGCACTCCCGCTCCACCCAGAGCGGGAGAAATTATTTGCTAATTTTCCACCAAAAAAAAAAGGCTGCTACTGAGCAATTCCTGAAGAAAAACCCCATAGCACTTTGCCCGACTCGGGAATCGAACCCAGGACCTCATGCTCAGCTGTAACGCTTGCGGCCACTAGACCAGCAGGCGAGGGCGGAGGGATTTTTGTGTATCTTTTTATTTATTTGTTGTATAGAAAACATCGTAATACATATTTAGAGCAAACGTGTACAGCTCTTAAATACTTCTAATGCCTTCTATTGTAGATGAACCTCTGAGAACGTCAATGACTGCCATTTTCAGAGAGATTTTTTTCTTTCCCTTTTAAAAAACTTTTATTGCAATTACGAGAGTTTCACTGCACAGCCACGATATATGTCTTCTTGCGTCTGTAGCTCATTAATAAAACTTTTTACAAAACCGACTTCCAAAAAAACACTACAACGAGAAAAATTACTTTAATTTCGTAAGTCGGTGCCTTTGGTTTTGAATTTTCGTTTTTTGCCACTGACTTTGTAAATAATCTGCTTTTGTGCCTGATATATAAATAACAGTGACAGGAAGTTATTAGAACATCATCCACAAAGACTAACTGGGAAAAATAAGTATTATTAAAACTAACTCAAAAAATACCCAACGAAAGTTAATACAATTTATAAGGGACCACCGCGCAAGTTTCCTCTGTACTACCAAATGAAAATATATTTCAAAATCGGTCCACAATTGACGAAAATATTGAAAATATATACATACATTAAAAAAACCGGCCAAGTGCGTGTCGGACTTCGCATAATGAAGGGTTCCGTAGTTGAGATGAGTTTATCCCAAATACAACCTTAACATTGTAGTTGAAATACATGTTCTCCCATACATTCCAACTACAAATATAAGTTTATACGCACAATATTGATAGATTTACCATGTTATTTTAAGACCATAGGCTTTTTATAGGTTTTCCTGTAATCCATGAGTAAAGAACCATTCTCTGTTCTTTTTTCAAAATTTTAGGCTCAGTAGTTCCGGAGATAAGCGGGGAGAATGGTCAATTGTCATCAATTTTCCTAAATATCTTTAAATGTATTTTTTTATTGAGATCCTTGCAACAGGCCCTTTCATTTGATATATCATACGATACTGTTTGAAAAACTTTTTTCATGCTGGATGCTGCTACATAACAATATCAGTAGCAATAGAGATCCATGTGAAGGAGCTACTTCTGGGGTAAGGAACACAGCCATGCACTTAACTACCACATAACTGTGTTGTACTATTTTTTAATAAAAATAGAAGTGTGTATATCATGATCTTTTGAATACACCGATTTATCAAGGTGTTTTTTGTGACCGTTCCGCTTCCTTACACAGATGCGAGACACTATCGTAGCCTTTAAACCCATAATCTTCCTTAAATCCGGATTCTCTCTATTATGCCCGATCAATTATATAGTTAGGCAATAAATTAAATCAATTCGTCATTACACCCACTCTAATAAATTGCATTAGTTAACACGAAACGCTGTTTCAACTTGCGCGTAATCTCATTTGCCTACACAGAGTAACCGTATTCCTTTACTAATATGGTTATACTGTTGTATAGCATATGCAAATGTATCTTTAAACACTTTATACGGAAATCTTACCACATAATGTAGGTTAATACTTGCGTTAGTTTATCTTAAAAATAAATAGGCAGTAAACATGAATCGATTAATTTCAAAGACTGAATTAAAAAAGAAATTAAATAAAAATAGAATTATGCGCTTCCATTATTCCAATTACAAAAACCAATTCGGTTCGAAAAAACCGACCACCGCACCATTGAAATAGTGAGATAAATCGTATATTGATTCAATATCTTGCTAGTACAGGAGCCTGTGTGCTGCCATTACTGCCCCAAGCGTCAGACGTTCGAATAAATATTCATGGGAATAATTCGACAGATTCCCTTAACGATGGCACGTCAAAAAGCGAGTAGACCGAACAAAGCCGAACGAAGCCGAATGGAACCGATTGGAGCCGAACAGTGACGAAGCTCTCCGATTATGTATCGCTGAAATGTTTTTACACGATGTCGTTAAAGTTGCATTGACACGTAGTAGCGTTTTGTTTTGATATCAAAGGCGTGAAAGGCTTTTACTTTGTAATCAGGCTTTTTTGTTTGATGATGGCCCTTAATGGAAGTTGTGTTGGCACGGAGCTAATAAGTAATACCAAGTCTAGTTTGAAAAAAGTATTCACGGAATAGGATTATAATAAAAACTATTTTTTAAACTTGAATCGTATTTTTGAAAAAATGCCTACCCACTAAATGTTAATCCTTAAGAAATCTGAAATAAGTAGTTATGTGCCACAAAAAGTACCAAAGCTCTTTAAAATATCCAACATTGATGTAAAAATTGTCGCTGAAATAACGAAGCGTCGTCTTCATGAGAAACGCGGTACTCGAACTCTTGTAATCAAAGTGGCAGTGTCGTTCCATCTGCCGAGACATTAATCACCCTTCCAGCATTTATTGCGATTTTCGTACGAATAAAACGTCGCGAAAAAACGCAAGGCATTACGCGCACAGCTCTTTCGGCGAACGAGGGAGAAAAGGGAAAATCGTTGATTGCCCTCGTGAAAAATTACACATCATCGTATGCGTCTAAAAGCCTCGACATATGCATAATGTAATGCCGCATATTAGGCATCTGTGCTTATGAAACAAATTGCTACAGTTGAGAGTGTATTCCTAGCTTTATTTTGTTTTTTTTACAGAGTTACTGCAATATTTTGTCGCCTGAAGCTGCCAGTATCTGCCTTATAAGCTTTTGTAGACTTGGCAGGGAAAGCATTCTAGTATATACCTTGGCTTCTTATCTTTATTTCCATTGGTGTCTTATGAGTGTTCCAAATTAGCTTTCTTTTAAGCGTGTATTACGTAGAATTTATAAGACAATAAACTTTTATCTAAGGTAAGGTACACATAGCTGTAGGTAAGTTGCTAAGTTGATACCACAAACAAAATACTAAATAATAATACCAAATGGTGAACTTATATCGAGTTTGAGATGATAAGTCTTGTAAAACTCGGCACTTATAAGTTAGCTAGGACTTTAAGCTTTTAGTTATTTCATAAGTGAAATATTGTATTTTTTCTGTATTCTTGAACTTTTGTTTTTTGCTTTTCATTTTAAGATAAACTTATAAATATTGTTAGCGATCAAAAACAAAAAGTACTCACAATGTAAGTACTATTGTTAGTTTTGAAACTCATTTTATTCCTGTCAAAATAAACGATAATAATACCTACATAGAAATTCTATGAGGTCACTTTAGATGATTTTATTATTATATTACTATTATTATTATTATTTATTTTATTTTAGGACTGTCCTTTTCTCCGTGGAAATGACTGAGACTATTGTATCAATGAAATAGTAATCAATAACTTAATACTGCAACTTGAGCATTAAATGACCATATATTAATTTCCTGAAATTTCCTGTAACATCCATAACAAAATACTAGCAAAAAAACACAAACAAGGAATATATCTCTTGCCAGGAAAACCGCCGAAAAGATAGCACTATGAAAAAATACATGGCAAGTAGTACATAACGTGGTCTTATATACTTGATCCGGCAGTAAATGGGGCATAACTAGGCATTAGACAAATTGGCACGCCGCCCGGCCCCATGGTAGGCGTAGTGTGGAGCCATGGCCGTACATAGCCAAACAGTCTGCTACGTACAGACTTATTATATTTATGCTAAGGCTGGGGTATTTTGGGCATGCAAAAGGCTGAAGATTTTGGCGAACTGTAGCATTTGTATTTTCATGTGAATTTTTATGGCAAGACACATAAATAAAAAAGGCACAGAAAATTCATAAAAATTATTAAATTGTTTAATCAAATTAGCACAGTGCATTATTTAATCTACCTACTTATCAATGTCGTGACATGGCAGCTAATCCTAACCATGATAATATTATAAATGCGAAAATGAGATTGTTTGTTTGTTACGCTTTCACGCTAAAACGCCTGAACGGATTTGTATAAAATTTGGCACATTGGTAGACCATGGCCTGGAGGTAAACAATAATGTCAGTAATAAATAAAATTTAATTGTTACCCTATACAAAGCACGCATCAACTTTTCAAAACACTTAATTAAAACAAATTAATTACTATAATCATCAAACTACCGTCATTCCATTATGCAATTTACCAACATGACCTCTCATACCTGATTAAGACTTAATAAGTGGTAATTAATTAATCAAAAGCATCGAAACGGATCATTAAACTACATTAAATAACTTGAAACGTTAACTGGGTCACACTAATAAAGTTACTATAATATCATACGCAATTAGCGACTCTATATTAATAAGGTTAGAGGTTATATTTGGTTGAGGAGTTTCGACAAAGGCTTTGTACAGGCGCGTTGCACTATGCAGTCCCAAAAGCGGGGCTGAAGTCGTTAATCTTCATGCAAATTCGTGCCGAGCGTCTCTAATGGTCCCGTATTTACTATTTACATGTCTTATTCTTCATGCCGAGTTACAGAGTTCGGTACGTGGTGCGAATTGCTTGGAATCTCGGCTATGTAGGTACCCTTCACTTGGATTTAAGCGGGAGCGTGAATGCTCGTTGAATTTAGAGGAACACCAAGGAGTACCGTTTTACTTTAGGTTCTATTCAAGACTGGTGATTCAAGACTGATTAAAATTCTTTATTGAGGATCTTTTCAGGATCCGGTGGACTGTGGGGTTGTTAGTAAACGCGGTTTTGATTTTAATTTACTAGACTGTTTTACATAACGTGGACTTTCTGCAAGCATTCTGTGCATGACGTAGTAGCACAAATTGGGGCAGTTAAGCACTTATCGTTGAAAAAATGGAATGGCTCGGCAGTAGAATCACTTGACATAGCACCCATCAAGCGTGAGACAAGATGCCATCTTACGTTTCTTCAGAAACTGATGTTTCTGAAGAAACGTAACGTTTCTTCAGAAAAAACGAAACGACGACTAACGAAACGTTTCAGAAGCTGATGCTTCAAACGCTTCAATTTCCAAGATACAGCCCAAAAACCTTACAAAAACATTAGGCTCCAACAATAAGCGTAAGAAATAACAGTTATTTCTTCTACATTTAAATAATAATAGTTATTTGTACAAGCGCCAGGCGTTGTGCCAACTCCATTTAGCGTACATTTCTGGTATAACAATATTATCGTGTTATTCCAACCACTATGTCCTCTCGATAATGCCCTCATTAGTTATTTGTGTTTTGTAGTGACTAACACTGTATTAATGTTATTATGGCTGATTGAAAATGGATGTGGCAAAATGACACTATGTGTCAAGAAAATAATGCAGGGAATGTTGATTGGGTTAGACTAATTAAACTTATCTAGATAGATTGGGCGCTAGGATCTGCTTCTAAAAAACCTGGTGTAATAAATGTTGGGTTATTTAATCTAATAATTAGGCATTTTCTGATTCGTCACTAAACGAAGTGATCGTGCCTTCTCTTAAAAGCGATTTTTTATTTTACAAAAGGATTCTTTTAGAGACTAAGAAAAATAACGAGCTGAAAGTAAATTTAAAAAAGATGCAGCCCATATTGGAGCTTATCCGTCAAAAAAATGGCCGATCCAATTTTAGAGCTCTCACCAACAAATAAATACAAATTTCCTCCTTACATTATTAGTATGATACTCGCAGCCATATTTCTTTCGAAAACACACAAATACCGCGTATACAGCGGCCTTATTCTGACGTGACATGACGTGACGCAGCATGAACGCGTGACATTCCCCTCTTTTTGTAAAACAAAGGAGGCGACACTCCGAGCGCATCCCATCTCCTAATTACAATACAAAGACTCAAAAAACCGTGACGCGTTTTTGAGACACGCATTGGCCGTGCTCTTTAGATAACGTGAATATCATACTTTTAAAGATGGCGTAATAATACGTCATCTATGATAATAATTATTATAAATTAAAGTCACGTTTCGTGTCTATCTGTATGACCAGGTTGTTCTTCTAAACTAGGCAACAGATTTTGATGACAATTTCTAAATCATTTAGAGAAACGTTCCGTCAAAAAGTAAAAACCGTGCGAAGCAGAGGCGGGTCACTAGAGAAAATAATAATTTACTCAAACACGAAGCTTATTCGGAGTATGTGTTCAGTTAATACACATATACTAACGCAAATTTAAAATTTATAGCGTAATTTACTTAATAATCAGCAACCTTATGTACAAACAGTTTTGTGTACCTCTTGCTGCGACTGAACACTGTCTCCCAAGATACAGGCTCCTGGCCTAGTTTGGGACTCAGTATCAGTACACATATATTGTTACAAACATCCTAAGACTGTTCATACTTAAGTACAATTGTTGTAATTATTGTGTCAATAAACAATTTTTATTATTATTTATTTATTTATTAATTAGATCACACAGATATGAAAGCTCGTCTAAAAATCATGAAAATACTGTTTTTAGAAGCGTATAGAACGTGGTTGTTATTGAATTAGTCTTCGGCGCATTGCAGTCTTTTGACTCGCCAACGGAAAGAGTGGCTGCAATGGACGAATTTAATGTTATCCTCTCTATGTGAATTCGTTTTTGAATTCTAACAAAAGGATTTAGAATTGAAACATTTTAGTTGCTTTTTGTGGAAGGATTCTTTGTGTGTTGCAATTACTTTCATTATAGGTTTTACGAATAGGTACGTTCTGTTTAATATGCAGAATAAAATATTAATATTGTATATTTTGTCCGGTTTTTTTTTTATTGTTATTAAATAGAATTATAACTACTGAATTAGCACTTTTTTTTTAAATTTCATACACGTTCGGGAGTGATGTCGAATAATAATTAGTGCAGCCTGGTAGTCTGGCAGTATGGAAGCGACCTGTGATAAGCAATAATGACGTTATGTGATTGACATAATATTCGTTCCCTCGTTACAGAAATGAGTATAAAAAATGTTATGATTTCCTTTTAAAAGTAAAATAATGATGCGGATTTGATTGAGTTTCGTGAGAAAATTCAATAAATAAAGTAATTCAGTTGCTAAAAGCTTTGCTAAGCATTTGCTAAAAGAATGGTATATACTCATAATAACTCGCTTCTTTATAAACGACTGGCTTTGCCTCGCGGTGTCACCCTCGATCTCGTGAGAATATCAGGATAAAAAGTGCCAAATTTTATCCAAATCCGTTCAACCGTTTTAGCGAACAAACGTAACGAACAAGCGTAACAAACACACACACAAAAATCAAATCTTTTCTCTTTATTTTATAATAATATTAATTTAGATCTGTAAAATCCACCGAATCTAAAATTACTGTATTTTTGTTTGGGGTGATTAAAAAACTTAAATATATAGGTAGGTATTATGATAATGGTTAAACTGTTATCTCGACATACATATTAGCATATAATACCAAAAAATTAGGCCTCCTAATTGACTGTCATAGTCTTAGACAGCTGCCAGAGAACTATCGAACAGTTAGAACAAGATTTCAAATCAATAAATGTCCCTTTTGAATTATGTATGACTTGAACCTTCAGTTACGTGTCTAGTTTATTGTTATATAAAATTAATTAACTTGATATCAAACTCTTTGATGTCTCGTATCTAACCAAAGTAATCGCAAACGCACTCTCTCACATTCAGTACATACTTAGGAAGCATAACAAGCATGCAGCGCGTCGGGGATGTTTTGATGCCATCATGCGCAAAAAAGCAGCTTCCTTGCTGGTCCGTACACGGGGCAGCAACAACAGCATTCTGAACGCAATAGCTGTACGTTTTGACTAACCCCTATAGAATCAGCATACTTAGAAAGCATGCAGCGCGTCGGGGATGTTTTGATACCATCATGCGCAAAAAAGCAGCTTCCTTGCTGGTCCGTACACGGGGTAGCAACGACAGCATTCTAAACGCAATAGCTGTACGTTTTGACTGCCCCTACAGAATCAGTGGGTCATGTCTTGTGTAGGTGTGGCGAGTCATGGCAAATAAAAATATGTACTAGGTTAAGGTTTCTATGGGTTTATGCCACTCAAAATAAAGTTTTTTTTTTAATATATATTTATGTATATATATATATAAAAAACTTTATTAACTCATTACTAGCTTTTGTGTGATTCCAATATTGTTGTATTTTTTATCTTTCTCCGTGCTTTTTTATATTTGCAGATGCAATATATAAATATTATATAGCCTATGTCATTCCCACTAATAAGACAAATCTAACGACACCTCATATATTAAAATCCATTGAGCCGTTTAGGCTACAGAGCGTGCCAAAGAAATAGACATACATACATAGTTTCAAAAAACATTACCGTCCTTCTGGGGTAGTCGAGTAAAAAGTATGTCGTGTGCGAGCATGCTTACACAAAAACTGTGACATAATATCTCTGTAGTTCTTGCTAATATTGCAGCTACTTACTCACGTAGAACAATCGCCAACAAAAGCTATAAATTATTAAAAAAGACTATTCGACTTAACACGGCTATTCAAACCATCCCCCAATGACCTTATTAGGGTGTAATAACCCCAATGTAAAGCCAACAAGTGCGACAGATGTGAGAATTAAAAACACTGGCCTTTAAATTTATTTACATCACGACATTCGACTATTAATCCAGTACGGGGGCATAATCTGCTAATGCTCGCTTTATTTGATCGCTGACTAAATGCAATGTGCAAGCGAAAATCACCCTTAACGCTATGAACTTAATATCATATTTGAACAGCATCAAACCATCAGCTGATTTCATAAAAAAAATTGTTAGAAAATTTTGATTCTTTTTACCATGGCGGAAGGTTTAAGTTCGAATATGCGGTGGTCATATTTTTGATGAATATTTTTAACTAAATTACAGGGGAGGTCGGGGAACATTGTATGGGCGTAATTGTAATTTTTGAAGTAACTGCCATAAATGTCCGGTTTGTTAATGTTTATTTCAAATGTAGTGCCACAATGACGGTCGTTAGGTGGAATTGGTGTTTTGTCCATTTTAATTATGTTATACTTGATTACTTTACTCCCTACACACTTTTCTATTAAATCATTTTCATTCTTCCCTGAATTAATTAAATAAAAAATGCGTTGAATATTTAACTTAATACCGAACTATTATATTTATCAGATCCCTAATCAGAATAAAATATATTATAGTTGTTTACGTATTTCAGAATGCCCTGTATATACCTAGCTAAATAAAGTATTAACATTAAGACGATGCCGCGCGCAGGCCAATTGTTCTGAGGTAAACTATAAGAAACATCATTGTGGCTCACGAATATAAAGATTCTGAAGATTTTTCGCCTTCATAACATGATATACCAACTCTATATACTTACCTCCTTTATAAGAAACCATAATAAAGAAAAATGTTCATCACAATTTTCTTCATTACGACGTTTTACAAAGAGGAAGCGCGGTAAATTCCTTGCATATCGGGTTACCCGGCACTTAAGGAGAGCCAAGACCCGCCCGTATAAGTGACGTCATGCTAAAAGGTGCTCGGTTCTACTACTTATAACTTCCGCAAGCTTTTTTAAAGACATTTATTTTATACCCTGTTATTTTAATGGAACCAGGGCTTTAGGATTTTGAGTGTTGAATTTTTTGTATGTTTTTAATTTTTTTTTTCTTTACTGCGAATTGATGGTATTGAATGATTGGTTACCCAGCCTCTTTGGACTGGACTACTACATAAATTACTGAGATATCTCTTAGACAAAAAACAACAGAAATGGTATGCTTTGCAGTGGCTTTTTGTCGTTTATTTTATTTGATATTTTTTAAACCACCTATTTGCCTTAGATGGACACAGGTAATTTTCTATTAACTTCGTTCTCCTTTTTCTCAACCAGAAAACATGTCTTGAAGTATAAAAAACCTAAACCTATATAATATAAAACGTGAAACCATTTCTAAAATATGAAATAATCACCAATCAAAGTAAATATTTTGAGATCCTTCAGGTGCCATCTGAATAAATTATCGTGACAATGTTCACAAATTGAGCCTACAATAAGTAGGTACGGAATAAAAAGCTCTATTAAAGAAAAAATAAGGAAAATATGAAGTAAATAATGTAGCAGTACAAAGTCAATAATGTAGACTTGAAAATATACATGATTGTGTGGAAAGAAAAAACTTGTACAGTAGGTACACACGGTACACATCAAGCTATACATTTCCAGTATAAGCTGACCTCGCATTGTACGGAAATCCTATGTAATGCGAGATCAGCATAAACTGGAAATGTATAGCTTGATGTGTAGCTGTGTGTACCTACTCAGATAAATAAGCGTTGTTTTCGTAACCTACATATAAGAGTTTGCAAACAACATAGTGTAAACATGTAGACTATGTTGTTTGCAAACGCTACATTTTGCAACACATACAAATTCTATAAAAAAAGTTTACCCAACCTTCCTTCGCTACAAATAAAACATTACCATAAATAAAATTAATAAGACCTAATAGATATCAAACCAAAAATAAACACAAATGGTTCATTTCGGAACTCCCTTGCTCTGTACGAATAATAGAACAGTTTAAAATTGGAAACATTTACATTAGGTATTTCAATATTAACATCCACAGAAAAGCTCCCCAATCTAAAAACTCAATTCACAATAAAAGAGTAAAAATTGCTTTCTAAATACGCGACCACTTCATTTGGCATCAACCCAACAGATTATATTTTTTTCCAAATATTCAACGATAAAGTCACCAGGCGAAGCAGAGGGGCCGATTATTTTCAATCGGAGTTTTTCCATAGAGGGAAATATTCCTCGTTCAATCTCTCCCTCTTGCTCCGTCTTGTTTCCCTCAGTTCTTGTCGGATACCGCATTGCAGCCGATGTTATGAGAAATATTTGAATCGGTTTACAGAACAAAAAATGTGGTCGCCATATTTCCAACAAGATGGGATTGCACGCCGACAGGTTATTTTAAAGAAGATAGAAATTTATTCACACTTGCTTATCTCTGTATTACACCAGTACAAATTGTAAGAAATGTTTTCTATTTCAAAAATAAGTAGCCAAAAATAATGTAATTTTTCTTTTGTTACAGGTATTACATCGCTCCACAAAAGATTTCGTTAAAGGATTTGAAGACTAAATCTTAATTTAGTTTTCGAATTTGCATAAACTCTCAAAGATAAAACTTCGCAAATAGGCAAGCAATTACAAGTGAAAGAGTTCTCGGTGAAGAATAAACCTAATTAGACGTTGTATTTGAGAATTTAAAGATGATTTTACAGTTTTGTCTCTTTAAAGTCACGTTTGCGAGTCATTCATTTACAAACTTGGAGTTATTTTTCATTGTTAATTTGGAGTTATTTTTCATTATAAATTAATGTACGGCAAGAGTTTTGTGTTATCTTATTCGCCAGTTGGTTTTTGTTTATTTTTTCGCAACTCCTTAATTTTTTCGCCAGCAATTTTTTCCGTCGCTAACGATGGAGAATTTGGAATTGCAAATGCCGTTAATTGCCCGATGGAAGTTAGCTCTCGCACTTAGAGGAACGCGGCGCGACTGATTGTTGAAATATTTAACGCTCCCAAAAGCCAAATAATTCAGCGAAATGCTTTTGCTGTCAAATAATCACGCCCTTATTGTCGGACTAATCTGCATTTCTTATTATGTTTGTAAATCTTTTGACTTTAATTAATGACGGGGTACGTGTTTGGGAGTCATTATTTCGATGACATAAGAGTAGGAATTATACCCTCTTGGTGGACAATTGTGAACTGAATAAACTGTACTCGAGGATTCGAAGTAAATCTAAATAATCTCAACTTTCCGTTAAGAGGCTTACCGAAATCATTTGTATTATTTGTTTTGAATATTGCCAAATTGGTGCCATCTTACATTAAGAGCGCTTCGACTTTCGGGCTTAAATACCATGTTAACGAGTTTTTAAAAGTAAATGTTCTTACTACCTACGCTCAGGTTACGTACTTTTAATATACATTTATAATTATTACATTATTTTTATAAAAGTCTTTGTAAAATGAAACTATTAAAGATAAAGGTTTATCTCAGGATACATTAAACATGGAATAATGTCGGATACCAAAGAAACTTTCTTAAGAAAATAAAGTAATATTAACAATGGATAAAGGATTCTTCTTCATACGGATACATAACTTTATTAGAATCACAATCAGAATATACATTCTATTCTTATTCGAACTCATACCCATTATCCTTTTCGCAAATGTAAAATATTTCAATAAATCTGGATATTGAAATCACCATTACTGTAATAAAAACATACATGGTTATAGTGGAAACATATTTAAAATACCTTTTTTTATTAAAAATATATATATATGTGTATACCAAAGTACCCCAGATCACTCATTCAAGAACGAACTAAATGAAGCATTTTCCCAAATTTTTCAGTCGACTAAATTATTGTTCTCCAAAAAATGTGAAACGACCGAGATCGGGTTCACGATTAGCCATTCACTCGGTCATAAATTATATTGTTTTCATATTTATAACTTTTCTCTATTCACGCTAAATGTTCTTAATATTTTTTTAAAAGCTTGTGTCGTCCATAAAGCGTTATCTTGAACCCTCATCATCCGCGTTCCACTTACTTGGGGTAAGTTGGGGCTAAAAGTGTACGGCGCATGGTAATGTAGCGAAGTAGAGGATATAGGTAACAAAACCCGAATGGAATGGGAATGTTTAGCCATTTAAGGAATGAATTTGAAACGTATAATTTACAATAATGTGGAGTATTTTTTCTTTTGGTTTCAATCGCTTAAATATAATTAATTTTGTATTTTGTTAAACGGTTAAAGTTTTTACGAATAAATTTAACGCTGCTGCTCGACAATTCTGTATAAGAGAAGATAAAATAAAAGTAGTAAAAGTCACCAATAAATCTCAGAAACAGACAAAGTCTCTTTGATAACTGAACTAAATTAAAAATTTACTCTGCCCTCCGAACTTCACAATTAAAACTAAGACGGCTTAGTTGAAATATCTGCGAATAACGACCAAAGAATAAATTAAAACGACAATAACTTGCAGACACGGCTAATCTCTGAACAACTGCACTTACATTTCAAATTAACAGTCTCCCGTCAATAGTATTTTTATAATCATCGCGCCCTAAACCGGTTTAATCCAGTTTGATTTATATCTCGGCGGCCATGACGACTTCGCAGACTGATTACTTCCTATGCATTAGCACTGATGAATGTATTTGCATTAGAAATCCGTGGATTAGCTACAGATCAGCTTGAATGTTTGATACAGATGTTGTATAGTGAGACGAAAACTATTGAGGGGTTCCTGCTGTTTACAATGTAAAACTTTGTCCATTTTAATGCTGCACTCTCTTCGATTAATAAATCGAATCGTTTTTTTTAAAGACGTCAATTGTATTTTATATCTATATATTCTATGATAGAATCGTTTTATCTACTCAAACTAACAGTTTTCTCCTCCTCACAATCATCAATCAAAATCGTTTTACGTAACAAGCTCTCAAACTGACAATAATTCACGCCATGACGAATGTTCCACCAATGATTTGCAGTTTGATCCAACATTTGGCCACAATATCGGCAGACTTTCAAGTAACTTTCTATATTCAAAGCAATCTGTGACGTCATCGAAAACAACAATGGCGGCGACAGATGGCGACCCAGTATTGGCTAACTTAATCAATTGTTATTGGCTACTGACACATATGAGCCAATCAAGTGGAATGGATCTAGCGTCAGCAGTCTAGTGGTTTCTGATAATGACATTCAATTTTGTAATCGGTACGTTCCCCTTTGGACAGATAGGGGTACTGAAGACCCTAGTTTGGTCGTGACAAGTGCATTTAGCAATTAAACGCACTATGGGACATCACGCTATTATTATTTTCTTTTAAAATTCTGGGTTTATAAACAAAACTGTAAAAATATTTAATACTTATTCGTAAGAAGGATTTTTTTCATCTCTTTCTACAAAATTCGATCACAAAAGCTTAAATATAAATAATCTAAGCAAATGATAAAAGGAAAATTCTATCCCAAAAATAATGACATATTTGTAGGCTATACTCTGATCATACTTAGATAAAAAATGTTAATCCAATAAAGCTGAAATACTTATCTTTATATTTCGTGAAGTCACTTAGCATAAAATAATTTTACTTGTTAAATTTAATAAGATTTTCACCAAAGATTCCGGCGCAAGCAATTTAGACAATCTAGTTTTTTAACCATTACTTATTTTGAGGCACTAGAGAACAACTATATTTTTGCAGCTTATTCCAAATTCTATTCATCATCACCAGTCTCCTGCCCTTATCCCAATTCATTTGGGGTCGACGCAACATGCCCCCTTCTTCCATTATAGCAGCAAATATTTATACGTCATCTTAATATATTATGCCTTAAGATATTAAGAATAAAGCGACTTCAAAACTATGTGTTGCTACGAATATAGTTATTTCATCGTTTTACAAATAAAATTATAAGCATAAAAGAGACAAGACTAGGGAGAGCTTCATTAAAATTTAAGTCATGCAAAATTAAAACAAACTCAAAAATAAAAAACGAATTCAAATCTTGAGACAATTAAGGCCCATTTCACCCCCCATAAACGGTAAACACCTATACTAAATACAGTACAAAGAATAGATACCTAAATACATATATAAGCAACCAACTTCGTTTGCGATACAACCCGCCTTCTCCAGATTTGTAAGTAAAATTCGGAGTCAACCGACTAAAATAAATTGCTTGCGAAAACATGAGGCGGGAAAAAGTACTGTTATAGAAGCAGGAGTCACAATTAATGCAGACGGCCAAAAGAAAGATAACGAATGGCCTAACGTTTGCCCTGTGACGTCACTAAGTAAACTCAGCGATCTTCGCGTCTAATTTTAACGAACATCAAATGGTTTTCATTGATCCTTTTATTTTCTTAATTGTCTTTCATTCAATTGCTTCCAGAAGCTGTGGGAATATAATGAATCTTAAAAGTTTAAGCGACGTATTCTTTTCTTTGGATTCTCCTACTGAAAGCATATCAGAGTTTAATCATGACTTTCAATACAAACCATAGTACTATTTACAAATTTACAATGCCTAAATAATGATATTCGAAGAGCTCAATACTGAAATCCAAATTTAGACTTGAAACCAAATTCATGGGATCCAAACCACATAAATTATTAGCTGCAACTAATACACCTCGAATCTCATTTCGCTTAATGGAGATCTCCGGGGTCGAAATTGTACCAGTTAAATTAGTAATAACGGTACCATATGAGCGTTTCGCTGGGAACAATCCGGAGCCACGTGAAATAATAGTCTTAGTAATAACATCTAACTACGGTCTTCATACACAGTCACGGAATATATAGTTAATGCCGTAAAAATGTCTTGAAATGAAACGAAAATAGCACGGGCTAATCATCTTCTCGGGTTAGTTTTGAGAGGAAAAATAATTGGAAAAATTGGACAAAGAACAGAAAAAACATAGGTTAGGTTAGAAGATCAAGTCTGAAGTGAAGTGTGTGTGTGTGTGTGATAATTTAGAAATTTTCAATTCGAAAATATATTTTTATACAGATAAAAAAAATCATAGTCACATGCTGTCTTGTAAAGGCCTAAATTTTTATTGTTATCAAGTGGACCAAAAAATATCTGACCACAAAATTATACAAAAAGTGTACAACGAAATAAGAAAACAGATTGTATGCCATCTCAATTCAACTCCCAACACAAAATATTTTATCATTCAACACGAGCAAATTTCAGAGCCATATGCAGAGCGCACGAAACCAAAGTGATGTCTCAACGAAATTAAGATCACTGCACGCAATATAATATTCAAATTACGATACAAAATAGATGCAATAGTAAAGGGTTGTATAAAATAATTGCTATAGCGCTACAAAGTTATTTTGGCGCGTGGCCAAAATCTGAACTAACGACGCCATATTATTTTTTTAAACATTTCACAAAACACTTGCACAAATGTTTACCAGCAGCGCCCCCCCTGTTTACGTCATTCGAGCGTCAAAATATTCTTGTAGCGGTGTATTTATATTACATATTGATATAATATTAGAAATTTGAAAATTTGTTTGTTTGGATGTTTGTTACTCAATCACGCAAAAACGGCTGACCGGATTTGGATAAAATTTGGCACACAGGTAGACCTCGCGACTATGACCTCGGTTAACTTTTTGCCGACATTCACGCGGGAGAAGCCGCGGGCAAAAGCTATAGTCATACTATAAATTTATATATCCAAACAATACTAAAACTAGCAAGGCTGACTTTTCAGACCGCAGCAGATTGCAGAATCGCGTGCAGTGATTGCTAAGCCACAGTGATTCGCCAATTAATACCGAATCAATAATACTCGATTAATCGGAACTGGTTGATTATACCACCGCTGACCAGGCTACATGCGTTGGTAATCCAATTCGGTACCACTCGGCGACCGAGGCTCTACTTAGATTAAACGGGCCCTAATGCATATATTTACTTTCTTGTTTGTCCCAGAGAATAGGTTTCCTTTAACTAGAGTGTTTGATGTTAATTGGATTTAATAGAATTAAGTTGGTACTAAAAGAAAATAACGTATCATTTACTATCTCAAAAACATTGCAAAATATTCTTGGTACCTACTAGTGATATATGTCACAAATATATTTCCAAATGACTATCTTAGTTTTGTAAGTAACTAGCTCTCATCAATTTCTCCGTTAAGTCGCATCTCCTCCAGACATGTATATATGTCTTATTCCAAGTGTTATTAACAAGTTTCTTCTGATGAAATATGACTAGAATTTCTCGTGGCACCACTCGACGTAGAAAAAAAACATTAATTTCGACACATTCGTAAACCCGGGCTTGCGTCTCGCAATATCCATCAAGCGTCTATTTGCATAGAGGGTGATATATCTAGGAAAGAAATCTTATATGCAGACGATATTGGCGACGAAGACGGCAATGTATCATCGCGGATTCATTTGTTGACTTATTGCCCTATATTCCAGTAGCGAGTTCGAATTGTCTGATTTCATATCATGAAGGGTGGTTCTAGTGCTTCCCTGTTTTGTTAAATGTTACATTACATATGCGAGTTCGACTTCAGATTCAATGAGGTTCCGACTGATATTTGTTTATTTAAAACTACGTTTGGCTTAAAAATGGTGGGCTTTAATATTGTTGTCAGCATAACCTCCTCGAATACTAGCCATATTGTCTTTAAAATGTACTAAAGTTCTGTGATACTTAACAATAACCTGCACGTTAACATATTTTTGTCTTATACTTCAGGATCATGTCATCCATCATATCAAATCATTATCTATACATTTCTGTTTGGTTCATTTATTTAATTTCTCTCTTCATTTCAATATTATTTCTCAATGCTAATAAATGTTCTTGCATAGAAGCTAAATAGATTAATACAGGTAACTCTAACTATCTGTTAACTTTATGTGCGAAAGCTGCTATTAGCTGTACTACCGAAAATGTCCGAACTACCGTACTTCTACAATTTGCTGCAGCATTCGAGAATACAACTGCACTTGGAATAACCGTAGTTAATAAAGCAGAATCTATAACATGAATATTAGTTTATTGGTTTGTTGTTTATGAATACTATTAATAAGCGGTTTTACTTCTGTGTACTTTTTGGATTTGCCCGACTAATTTCGGACTCCGAGAGCTGCATCTTCGCTTGTAATATTCTCAATCAATGGCTCTAATTAAGTTCAAATTTAGTCGGGAAATCCAAAATATGAATCGTGAGTTGTCTCCATAGTTGTGCCACTCACTAACAACGATTTTGAAAATATAATTATTATCATTTTCGTATTCTTCAAGATTGTTTAATAATAAATTTCTTCAGTTTCAGGTGAGTCTAGCCTCTAGTCGAGGGACTCGTAAGGTACACAAGTGTCTCTATAGGAATGATTGTTGTATTAATTAATTTCCGAAGTTATTTTCAGTTCTCAATTGGCTGATAAATATATTCAATGCGTGTAAGTAAGGTATGTTGGATTTCATTGGAAACTCTTTCAAAAGATAAAAACAAAAAGAATGAAATCACAGTTCAATTCACTTTGGACGATGCTTTCACCGGAAGTTAAAGAATATTCAGAAATAGCCAAGCTTTTGGTATTTTAAAATGGAATCCAACTGTCGATAGCCTTAATTGAAACGATTCAGACGAAACGAGCTTAGCTCACTCCTCCAAAATGCAAAGATTCATCGAAATTAAATTCATTTTTGTTTCATTTCTGTCTTTTCATTTGCTGTTGTGGTTTTGTTTTTAATAAAGACGCATTCACATTCGCACAGTCTCCTAAAACTTTGGATTTGGTTAAATTATTTTTATTTGTGCCTTAAATGTTTCACGTTACATGATGACTGTCTGTTTTCATTACTTTCTCACTGTTAGCTCGTTTCTCTCTATCTGCTTTATGTTTGTATGTCATCGTAGTAGTTCTGTCATTGTCTGCGATGTTTTTAGTTTGTTCTTACCCTTTTTGTTACATTTTATATGAAATGCAGTTGTTTGCATCTAAGTGTTCAGTAGTTTTTGGGTATTTAGATAAATGTGTAATGAAGTAGTATTTATTTTATCAATATTTAGTACCTAAACTTACTAAGTTGAAGATGGTAAGACACACTTAAACATACAACACAACTGCATAAACGTGCTTGATTCGTTCATTGCTATCCCCGCATCCCGAAAACTTCTTCTTTAATCACTTTTGCACTAAATCATAAAGTACAAAGAATTATACGAATCTGGAATAATTGTTGAATCGTGACTCGAGTAGATTTAATTACACGACAAAACCGAAGCATCATGGAACTACTAAAAATTTCATAAGTTCCAGAGCTTGCAGACCTCAAAATATTGATCGTGGCTCTCTCTCATTCATGCTAACGTGTGACAAAGCCCGCTTTGGCTCACTGCTGGGTAAGCCACGCATACATACACACAATAGTTCAACACATACGTGCTATTAAAACCGTTTCAGCGGGCGTCAGCTGACTGGGGGAGTTGGGGGGAAGCGGGGCGTTATGAACAACGCATGCGCTATGGCGAGTAAAGCGGCTGCAGCGCTTTATTTCCGAGCCAAGTGTTAGAGTAACAAGCTGCGGTTAAAGCTAGCCGCGCTTGCTGGAGTTAAATTGACACCCATTCAGAAAACAAACTGCGTATCACGGCTGTTACGTCGTTTGACGTAATTAGTTCCATGGAATCCGCATGCCGTCTTCACATATGAACACTTACAACATGTCGAGTTTAAGATGACAGATACACACGATGCCAGGGTAATTATAAACAGCTGTCCCTCATATTCTTCTCTGGAATTATGAGATAAGTGACACAAGCAGACATGAGTGTTTAGCAATTTAAATAAATTAAAAATGTAACCCAATTTGAAACAGGAAATATTCTAAGAAACTTTCGTATTCAAATAGAAGAAGAAGACTTCTGGTCATTTCTTAAGCCAGAGTAACATAAACAAAAATGCAATTAACAATCCGATTGCAGCCGAAATACGTGAAGCTATAAATGAGTTGCAACGCCAGTAAAATATTTCGTAAAATACAGTCGTACGCGAAAAATTCCGATGCCAAACGTATTTCACCGTTGGCAATTCCATCTGATTTTTAATTCGGCGCGCATATTCTCGTCACGTTCGGTAGCAATAAACAATTATTAATGCGTTGTTCGAGGCACATGTTCACAGTTTTCGAGTGTGGCGGACTTTTTAAGTGTTCGTTAATTTCGAGTGGACTGGAAAAGTCCAGCCCGGGAATGAGGCAATCGCTTTAACAGTTCAACCACTTTCGTTTCTATCGAAAAATCGGGTCCGCACATGATAAATTTGGCCGACTGTATCTAGATAAAACGCGGCCATTTTCGCTCGATTTACTTCGGGATTTTGGTTAGAAAGGCTAAAATAATTTGAACGTTTGTTACACTCGGATTTATTGGAGCTACTAAGGTTCCTAAATGTTTGATTTACCGCCTTTTAAGATACTTTCTTACCCTCAACCTAAAAAATAGGGGATCTGACAAAGTGAGCAAATGAAATTTGAAGAAATGCAGGCTTCACTCTTTTTACTTCGTAAAGGAAAGAACCTTTATCGTAATGATACGTACTCGAAATTCCTCAATTTGTATCATTCCCCCTATTAATTATTGGAATTCTCATCAAGGGCGCTTAAGTGGCCTTTGATTAGGGAAGTCCTTCGCAAGGCGTCCCTCAATACAAAAGTTATCCAAATCTTTTCCTTGTCTTAACCAACTGGAAGCCTATTTTCCCTATTGTGTTCTTCACAAATTAAAACTCCTCCACTCTATCTAAACTGATTTTACTTTAGATCCCATTATTCCGAAATCCGTGTGATTGAAAATGGTGGATTAATAAATACTTTTTGTCGTTAGCGGTGTTGTAAAAATGTCAATCGGTATTAGGGCGCAAAGCATCGAGTCGATGATCCGTGATAGGGTTTAAACATTCGTTTAATTAAAAAGGCCGGGATTTAATTGAAAAAGTATACATTTACATAGTCTTTTGTTTGTTCCCGTTGTGATTTATATTTGGTGACGTGAGGTGGGATCAGTGAGTAGGAACGAGAATGGCGCGACTTTTTTGCTCCATTACACGGGATTTTATTTTGACACGTTGGTGTTTTGTTACGCAAAGATAATAGAATGTGCTATTGAAATAATCTGAATAAACAAACGGGTTTGCGAGAATATTGGTATTGTTATGGTGCCGTTTTAGACACCTATTCGTAACTTTTACGGCTGAATTTATCCATATTCTTTCATTCCTATTGACTCAAATAAATTGAAATCATACCTGTTTTCCCCGAAGGGTGAGGCAGAGATAACCTGTAGCACACCCACATTTCGCAGTTATGTTTAAGTCATATGTAATAGGGGTCGAGCCTTTTCCTATCAATCGGACACAAATCCAGGGCTGCTAATGAAATTCCTCATGGAAAACTTAATAACACTTTGCCTGATCTGGGAATCGAACCCAGGACCTCATGCTCAGCGGTAGCGCTTTGTGATCACTAGACTAACGAGACAGTAAATATTGACTCAATTGCGGTTTATACCCTTATTGTGGTTCTCTTTATGATTAATCTCTATCACCTTTAAAAAAATGGTAACTTGCATAACACCAACTACTCTTTGGAGGTTATATTGCCATTGGCAACACGTATCTACATTTAAAAGACGTGACGCTTATGATTAATTCCTTCCTCAACGTAATCTCCTAGTTTGGGTAATTAATCCCGGCTTCCCTTGGTCCTTTATATGAAAATTTCACCGCCCTTATCCTTAGCAATAAAGTCAAAAATTTATTGATATCAGTTTCTGTCATCCACACTCCTGCACGATCATAACATCCAATATTTCATCTTTAAGTTCGATTCTCTCCCATATTATTTATCTTCTTTGGCAAAATTTTCTGCGATCGTGTGTGCTAGATATTTTTCATGTTTTTCACCTCAGTGCACTGTTGCCCTATGATTGATAAAATGTTTTGCATACATGCAAGCAAATTTTTTGTGACATGGTAACCAGAAAAAAGAAGAAAGAAAGAATGAAAGAAAATATTTTTATTTGGGACACGCACAGGAAATACAACACTAAAACTAAGAAGCTTATACAAACAATAACAATTTCTGAAAAACATTTAAAAAATATGTAAACAAAAAATAAGACCAGTGCGAGGCCAAAAAGGCCCCTATCTCAGCATAATGCTACGATATTTGAAAAAAAAAACAAACAGCGCTGGTATTCTGATAAGGCCCGCTGTGATACCACGGACACACTTACGGACACAAAATAAAATCCCAATAGAGGAGTAAAAAAAAAAACTAAATAAAAACACAGAAAAAACTGATACTTTCAATGCTTATATAGTAAGCAGATGTTTTGGCCAAGCCTTTGGCTGCTACGGGATTCAGGATCCATTAGCTAAAATAAAAAACAAGGGTTCTGTGTAAAACACGAACCAAACTCTCTTATGCCTTGAATTCCACAAAACAGCTAGAAAATAATAAAAATGATGATAAGAAAATGGGCATATCATCTTTTTATCTAAAACAATATTGTTGTTGTGACGTAATAGTTACCCCAAAGACTGCTCATACCCGGTTTGTAACTTGGCAAGTTTATTAATTAGAGGAAGTTCGATGACAAAAGTACTAATACAGCATCCCCTACATTCAAAACAGAGGTCTAACAGAATCTCCATGCACTTAACGTAAGTACAGTGCGTGCCATTAAAGATGAGACTTGACACACAACGTGGTTTGACTTGCGCAGTAGACGATTTATGGGTCTCTTTAGCGGTATGAAGTCTGCGCCGGGGCGCCATCGGGGCGGCGGAAGGAGCGGCGGGAGGCGCGGTCAAGTCTCATCTTTCGTGGCGCGTATTGTACACTACATTGTCAATGCCTAAATCCATACTTATATAAATTAAATTCGCTTTTCGCGTCTCTCTATATGACCGCTTCAAAACGCAACGTTGAAGCGGTTTTCACCAGTATTAGAAAATGTATCCTGGAAGGATTGTGTTTATTCACATTCATAATAAACTCATAAAATAAAGAAATCTCGATGTCCCTTCATGTAAAGCTGGTGCGGTTCACTAGTCTGCTTTAAACTGGTCTATGCTATCGTATTTGGCCTACTTACTTTTCCCCTAACGGTGTTCTTCGACCAAAATAGGTACCATCGCGGTCACACATTGAAAACAAAATCCCGTGCACACGATGACCATCTGTTTACCTTTTTTTTATAGGTAAGCGTTACTATAGTGGCCGATCGCTGCAAGCAGAATAGTCCTTACGGTGTTCAGATATGCGTGTTCGCGACAGTACTTAATACCCATAAACTATGGCCTTTCAAACAGTACACAGCTGACACTTTTTCTGGGTCAACTTAGACATAAAAAAACAGAAACACACTTCATACATATAAATAATCTTATTAGGTTTGGTATATTACAGTGACCTACTGGACCCTTGAAATAGATGCTCCGAGGAGGTCTAATCGTAAACTACACGGAAGGCTTATGGAATAATTTACCGTACTTACGGAACATAGTGTGGCCGATGTTTGTGCTGGAGTATTGGTAGACTGCATTTTTTTTTAATGTGGCATCTCGCAGCTGACCTGGCCTGGTCATGGCTGCTTAACCAAACTTTCCTGTGGCTGCCTTAAGCTTTTAAACTTAAAGCCTCCAGCCAGGGGCAAAAACTATTCTAAATTAAAACTAGGCGAACGCTCGCTAAGGGCACCCCCTGTGCGGTACGGACCTCGGCTTAGGGCGTCGGCGTCGCTGAGGGGAGGACAGCAAGAAGGGACTGGATGGATCAAACTTAGATTTTCATCTTGATTATTGTGTGGGGTATTTAAAACTACGTGCTCAGCTACAACAACTGCTGGCACCTCGTTTTCGAGCAAGGATCGGGGGGGTAGACTGCAGCTTTGTGTGGTGTTTTTATAGTGATGGTGTTATACTGTGATCTGGACACTAAGGAAGAAGGGGCAATTGCAATGGTTATATCTGGAAAACACATGGTTGCCTGGAAAGGAAGAAAATTTTAGTATAGTTATGTCTGATCCTTAGTTTCACACAGCAATTTATTCTAATAAACAGTTAGGAAAGGATAGTTATAAGGTGTAACTGATATATAATTTTATACTATATATGGAGAACAATCGATCTTATAACATTTGCGCCAACATATATTAATGTAGCAATTGGCTGAGTCAATTTGATTGGTAACATTGGAATCTGTTATTTTTGTTAGAGTTCCGTACCTTAAAAGGCAAAAATGGAACTCTTATAGCATCACTTCGTTGTCCGTCCGTCAGTCAGCCTGTCAAGGCCCTTTTTCTCAGGAATGCGTGGAGGTATCAAGTTGAAATTAATACCAAATAATCGAAGGCCTATGGTTCCTTTGAGCTCTAAAAAAATAAACTTCTAAGTCAACGCAATAAAGAAATACGGCCATTTATGATTCTTATTTTGATAATCGCAAATAAATCAAAACCGGGTAGGTACTTTCCATTGACCAAGAATCATGAAATTTGGCAGGAAATAAGGTCTCATAGCACATTTATAGAAAAATCCGAAAAGCTTTATTTCGTAATTTACAAGTTTTTTTTTTTGCGATTGCAAACTTACATTTTCAATTGGACAATTAACCGTGACGTATATCGATGTATGGGAGGACATGTTTTTCAACTACACTGTTAAGTTTGTTTTAGATATAAATTCATCCCAACTACGGAACCCTTCACTGTGTGTGGTGCTACTCGTACCACACACAATGAATGGGCCGGTTTTTTATTTCTGTGTGGGCAATGGGCATCCTCACACAACTGCCGTCTACCTACTCTTATTTATTACAAGAACTTACTTATACAGCTTCGTCAGTTGCGTAGTTAGGCATATTCTGAAAAGTAATATTCCGCAGCTCTGATTACGTAATTATACTGCCACAAACGGAGATTATAAACACAATCCAAAAACACCGCTATCCCACCGCAAAGGATACCACAAAAAGTAATTGTTCAAGTGAAAATAAACAAAAACCATTGTACATTACAGCTAAGGATAGATTTAGCTGTAATTATGGCGGAAGTAAAAGGAGGGACAAGATAAGGAAAACCCTTGTGGGACAATCCGAAAAACTTGTAATGATGCCCGCTTGTATCGGCTTTACGAAAAAAATGTCGAGGGATGTCCATTAGCGGTACAAATTGCGATATTTCGGATACTAAACACGGCCGTTTTAAATACGGATTTCATTTTAAAGGGAGATAAAATTGGAGTGAGGAGTAGGAGAAAAGGGTTAAATAAAATTGATATGAAGGAAAATCATGATACTAGAAATTATCAAAAATGGATGACTTAATTTAGAAACGTTACCTACTTACTTGTTCTGATCAATTCGTGAAATTAAAAAGGTATTAATAACTTACTAAAAATACAACGAAATTATACTAAAATAACTCCGGCATTGAATCTTGTTCATCCGTTAGAAACCCTGAACTGCCTAAACCTACAAGATAAAGCGACCTACAAAACCTGAAACTTATTTTGCTTGCATTTGCATGATAATCCAATCACTAATCTAAAGTAGCAAAAGGAGTGGAAAACGATCATATCCCAACTTATTACATGTGGGCCCACCCACATGTAATAAGTTGGGATATGATCTATAATTTTTTTTTTTTATTCTTGAATATCAAAAATCTGCTCAATTCTCAATCTGGTAGCGGAAAAATATGATAAAGATGGTTCTCGTGAGATTATCTATTAATTGAGTAATCGATTACAAAATTACAAAAAGAAAACCTTCGCACTAGGTAGCACTAGATAATTAATTCAAAGTAATTAAATGCACTATATATATTTATATACAATATAGTGCATTTAATTACGGTCATATTAATAAATAAAACATCGATTAATTACTGAAAAACCAAAATAATAATTATCGATTTCTAATCGATTAAAATCATTATTATATTTTTAGTCTATGTCACTGGTAGAGCATGCTCTGCACTAGCATGAGCTGACTAACATTGACACTAGACAGTAGTTATGGGTCGTTGTCGAATTTTTGACGGACAACACCGTTTTCCCGACGACGAATACGGTAACAGAAAACGGTTAAAGGACGAAACTTATCCAACATGGAATAGTTTTCGTCGAGTGCAGTTTCTTACAACAATTTGCTATGTATGAAATGGTTCTTTCGCATCACGAACGATAGCATTGACAACTGGTAATACATTATTATTAACTGTATTTCATTGACAAAGAGTTCACTTTTAATTGTAAGGACTGTTTTGTATACGAACGCGGAACATTAAGGACGACGACGCGACGAGTGTGATAGATAGTTGAATCATTGTGTTCTCGACTGTATTTTCTTAGATGTAAAATAAAAAATCGCACCATGTAATTCGAAGACTGATTTGTGCAATGAAAACTGTTTGAACCCAGGACGTAAAACAGTTTCATCGTCGCAAAACAGAAAACTGTCTTTGTAAACGGTTCATTGTCACAACGCCCACCCCTACTAGACTGTTGCCACATGTTTCTTGTTTGCGTTTTAAGTGCTTTCGCAATTATTTTTCGTTTTCAACGACCACTGCTTTGATTTTTACGGATTCTGACCCTGCCTACCTTGTACGACCCTTGCTTTTACACTGGACCCCGAAGATCACTCACACGTTTGACTTGGAATTGTTATTTTGGATTTTACCGCCGCTTTGTGGTTTGGATTTTGTTGATACTATAGATCGCTGTGTGAATTGTGGGATAGTAACTACAACTTCTCACTGCAATACACTAATATATGTTTGAATCTATCAATTCACACCATTTTCATCTCGTTACATTCAGGCCTAAGAGTGTATGTAATCGTTTCTGTCTCCTTTAACATTATCAAAGCCTCAAAACTACGTTACGATATGACCCCAAAATAACTGCAACACTACGAACATCAATCCACTCCACCTCTAGCACTTACCGCCTGACCCTGAACCCACCACTATCCACTATGTATGCAAACCAACCGCGGCCTAAAAGTAATAAATAAGACTTCAACCACGCCGTATTTCAGAAGTCGCTTCCGACTTCCGACAGCGACAAAATATCTGCAAGTCTAATGCAGCAACTTGCAGAGGCCATGCATTACAAATGCAGGCGTCACAGAGCACGGAGACGCCTCGGCGGCCGCTGATAGAGACGGTGGTGTCAACACTTGCCATAAAAACCAAGCGTGTCAGTGGGCGTCACCGTTTAGATACTCATACGAAGGAAAGGACAGCGTCTCATACGAATGTGAACTCTAATAGAATAATTTTAATGTTGACATTGGTACAAGAAAAATAAGTTGGCGGAACGACCTGAAAAACCACCAATGGGCCACATTATTCCCGGATCGAAAGAGCTGGAAGTCATTGGATTTCGCCAGCAGTGGGATGATGCAGGCTAACAGAAACAGTATTCTTATAAAACACTTGCTTACGTTCGCTTATAGGAATATGAAAAGTAGATGCTTTTCAAATAAGGTTCATATCCGCTTACTTAGCAAAGCAAAGTGTCAATGTGCGATCTGCGACTCTTGTCTATAGAAACTGACGGCCTGTAACAATTCTGACAATGCTTGCGACAGCCGAATTATCGATCAGCGCTAATGGCGATAGCAGCAATATTATTAGTATTTGCGTCTCTAGCCGCTACCGACGCGGAGATTCCATGCTCTATGGCAGACATAGGTACAAGTCGCAGACGCATGCCATTATCGCCCGTCTGGCTTATGCCGGTCTAAAATTTTGCCTTTGTGCATAAACAGGGACAGTAATAACACGATTGGGATAGCACGTGCTTAGTATTGTTATGTGTTGTTTTTGGTTTATGGGTTTGTTTCTGGGTACTATTAAACGAGCAATATATATATATATATATATATATTTATAATCACGTTCTTAAAACCGGCTCGGAAAATCGATCTAGCTAAGTCTCATATCTGGGAAAATTCGTTTTCTCCGTATTTTCATGCGAGCTGTGCTCGGTCGCCCAAAGTTTAGAACAAGATGGCTAGACCTTAGAAAAATGACATGACAGCATGGAATTAGTAAGTACCTACTATCATGGCAGCATGGAATTAGTATGAACTTTCCTAAACTATTAAATGAGCATTCTCTATTTTCACTGGATCAGAGTTTATTACCGTTCAAATCCCACGCTTCAAATGATCATTCTCATCATTTTCTTGCCCTTATCCCAATTTATTTGTGGTCGGCGCAACTAGTCCCTTTCTTCCATACTTTTCCATCAGTCGTCATCTCGGTAGTCACACCCTTTCTATCCATATCATCTTTCACACAGTCCATCCATCGTTTCTTTAGTGTTCCTCTACTCAATGCAATGATCAACCTATAACTCTGTTTTTAATGTTTTTTTTTTAACTATTATTCAATTTTTATATATGGGTATTCTGTCTGAAATAAAACACATTTTTTTTTTTAGTTTTTATAATCTTATTTCTTATCAGACAGACTTATAGAAAGGTCTATCTTTTCCCATAACTATTTTTCTCGATAAAAAATTGATTTTGCTTTAGACGACTTTTATTACTCGATGCTTTAGACCCATAAATTAAACAACACATATTATTAATGTTTAGTATAATGTAATTAATTGTAATAATTAAAATCAATATTATACAGGGTGTTTGGTGCATCGTGTGCCAAATTGAAATGGTCGACTGGGGGGGTCACCTGCTATCCTTTCAGACCCCTAAACACTTCTCATGCCCTGTGGATTTTTTTTCATCGACTTTTTATTGTTTTATTAAAAAAATACCCAAATTTTACATTCAAGTACAAATAAAAAAAAAAGTGTAAGTCGCTGACTCTGAATTTTAATTTTATTTAGCTGTGTATTGTATTACAGTTCTTTTAAATTCAAAATTAGAGACATTAGCCATGTAGTTTTTTTTTTTATTTACTCGCAAAGTTTCGGACTTCAATTAAAGCTGTCCATGTTACAGCTATTCACATGGCTTTAAAAAAAATACAAAAGCGAGCGGGATCTTCCAACTCCCTCAGAAATTCTCTAGTCTATTCTCTTGCTAGTGATGTGCCATATGCCATAAAAATCTTTTTACAACCTTGTGAATTCGCTAGAATTTTGAATAGAGTCACAAAATACTAAATTTCAAATGATGATTTTAAAAAATAATTTTGCTTAAATGATACCACAAAAACTCATTAAATCTGTTATCTCACTCTTATAAGGTAAAATCTGTCTCGTATCTCTCTTTTGGGGAGGAGGGGGTTTACTAGAAATAAAAAATAATTGCATTTTTAACATTTATTTAATAATTTTTACATATTCTGCCCAAACTGTTGGCCGCTATTGCGAATGCAGGCCCGATATCTATTTCGTATTTCCACAGTTGTTGTACGAAGTCGTATTAACTCCTTTATTTTATTGAACGCCGTTTCAATGCGTTGAAGTAGTACCTCCCTAGTCGGAACCTTCGTGGCGTATACCAGCTCTTTGGCACGTCCCCAGACATAAAAGTCTAGCGTAGTTAGGCCCCCAAAAGAGAGATACGAGACAGATTTTACCTTATAAGAGTGAGATAACAGATTTAATGAGTTTTTGAGGTATCATTTAAGCAAAAATAATTTTTTAAATCATAATTTGAAATTTAGTATTTTGTGACTCGATTCACAATTCTAGCGAATTCACAAAGTTGTAAAAAGATTTTTATGGCATGTGGCACATCACTAGCAAGAGAATAGACTAGAGAATTTCTGAGGGAGTTGGAAGATCCCGCTCGCTTTTGTATTGTTTTTTAAAGCCATGTAAATAGCTGTAACATGGACAGCTTTAATTGAAGTCCGAAACTTTGCGAGTAAATAAAAAAAAACTACATGGCTAATGTCACTAATTTTGAATTTAAAAGAACTGTAATACAATACACAGCTAAATAAAATTAAAATTCAGAGTCTACGACTTACACTTTTTTTTAAATTTGTACTTGAATGTAAAATTTGGGTATTTTTTAAATAAAACAATAAAAAGTCGATGAAAAAAAATCCACAGGGCATGAGAAGTGTTTAGGGGTCTGAAAGGATAGCAGGTGACCCCCCCAGTCGACCATTTCAATTTGGCACACGATGCACCAAACAGCCTGTATATTGAGTAATTTAATAATTTTAAATTGAAAATTTGCAGTTCTACAGGGTGCATGGCTTAATACAGTGTCATGAAATTTTAATGCATGCCTAATGTCAATTGTTTGGTACATGTTAGCAAAATGAATAAAACTGACGGCCATTTATGACACGAAACTTACAGTGTTAGGTTCTAGCTTGTAAAGCTGATGAACACAATAAAGGCATTATTAATGTCTGCGTTCACTATTAATCTTAATCTCATAAGCACTTAGTTATGGGTGTCATAAAAAGTAGAATAAAGCACTTTTCTTATATCTAGACTGATCTAAAACGTTGTCTAGACGTCTACAAAGTATCCTACAATTAAACGCGAAGTAAGTTATAACACAAGGTTATAACGTGTCTCACTAGGCTTCATAAGGTCGATCACTAATGATCTAATATCGATTACCAATATTTTCTTGAAGAATATTAAGTATAACATTCATTGGAAAGGTACAGTCATAAGCAATAATATGTAAAAAGCGATTTTCTCGTGGAATAACGACTGCAACTTTAAGATAAGACCTATTTCATATTAGTATGGGGTCCAAAATACTATGTTCATCATTTCAGCCGAAAGACGTTCACTGCTGGACAAAGGCCTCCCCAAAGCACCGCCACTTCGGCCGATTCTGTGCTTTCCGCATCCAGCGGATTCCTGCGGCCTTCATAAGGTCATCGGTCCACCTTGTGGGAGGCCTTCCAACGCTACATCTTCCGGTACACGGTCGCCACTCCAGAACCTTTCGGCTCATCGGCCGTCCGTTCTGCGAGCAATGTGCCCTGCCCATTGCCACTAAAGTTTGGCAATTCTTTGGGCTATGTCGGTTACCTTGGTTCTCCTGCGGATCTCTTCATTTCTGATTCGATCACGTAGGGAAACTCCAAGCAAACTCCTCTCCATTGCCCTTTGGGTGACTTTTAGCCTTCTGAAAAGGCCCATTGTGAGCGACCACGTTACATGTACTATGTTCATTACAACATAATATTACAATCAACACAGTAGGAGAAAACTACTTTTTAAAGTTGTTTAGTGTATATTATTGCTCGTGACTGTACACATTTGACTTATTTAGAAATAATATTTAGTTAATGTGACTCTTAGGGCGCATTTCACCCTGCCGGGGTTGCGAAGAAAACCAAAAGGGAGATCGTGGCCCCCGACAACAGGGCAACCGAATGGAATACGGGTGGGTTTTAGTCAGTAAGAGTCTGACACGCCCTCCCGCTCCGCCCAGAGCGGGAGAAGTTATTTGATGATTTCCCACCCTCAAAAAAAAAAAAAAGGGCGGATTTCACCAATGAAACTGAACGCGCTCAGCACATTCAAACCGCGTTCAAGAGCGGATAACAATTATACAATAAAATATATCATATGGCAATCGGCAATAGTGCAGATTTCTATCACTGAAAGAATTTTTGAAATCTGTTAAATAGTTTCAGAGATTACCTCCTCCATCCAAACTTACAAACTACATAATGTATACCTCTTTATAATATTAGTGTAAAGACTATTGAGCCACTATTTAACCACACGACACAACATTAACTGGTGAAATATGTGTGTGCTATAGTTACACCTCTGCCTAACCTTTCGGAGATTACAGGCGCAATGTTATGTTATATTAGTCAACTTTCATTTAATATCTTACCGCCCAATTTTAATTTTAAAACTAAGTATCGAAATTCATTAACACAAGTACCTAGACACTTAAAGATAATACAGCAGTGATAGCCTAGTGGTGTGACCGTCGGACTGCCAAGTCATAGGTCTCGAGTTCGAACCCAAGGCACGCACCTCTGACTTTTCGGATTCATGTGCGTATTATTTGATTTTCACTTATTTCAAAAACGGTGAAGGAAAACATCATGACGAAACCGGTATGCCTCGGAGATATTTCTCGACGGCATGTGAAGCCAAGTCAGAGCCCCAAGGGCAGTTTAAGACTCTGACACCAAGTTAGGCACTAACCACACGAAAAAAGGAGAAGAGCTGATCATTCTTGTGGAATATTGACACTAACAGCAGCTCTTGATCGCAGTTTAGAGGTACTGTTCGCGTTAAGTTTCATTGGTGGAATTAGAACTTACTAGGTAAATGGCTAGATTTTTTCAATATATTTGTTATAAAGTAGGCTAGGCTCTACAGTAAAATACTGATGCAGTGCACCTTCACATAAAAACGCTACTGATAATATAAGAAAAACTCGTAAAAAAATTGGTTTGACACATTTAGGATGACCATCGACACGCAGTGTCCCCTAAAAAAAAACCTGAAAATAGACCCTAATAAAACATTTAAAAACAGAATGTTGGACTGAATCGGTGGACGATAAATTGGACCTGCAAAGAGCTAGAAGTTCGCAGCTCTGCAACCACCCTTAAAAAACTTTATACAGGGGGCCTAAAACGGCCACATTAAGCAATTCTTCTAAAAGCAACTTATTTTCTGAATACCCAGTTATTCCTCTATGGTAAAACTTATTTTAGCTGAATCACATTTAATACAACACTGTCACACGGATAAATTGCGTAATATGAATTGAACGCAGATAATATTATGAATTATCAGTTTTTATATATTATCATATTATGATTCTGCCAAAGCGGCCGCTTTAAGCCCCCAGTTCAAAATTAAAATGATTGACGGCCCTATTATGTTTCGTCTAGAAAATATTATTTATAATAATCCAATAAGGTATACTTGTAGTGGGACTACGAAGTTTTAAACAGATTTGTTTAAGAAACATTGTAAATGGTTTTGCTTGAAATGAAATATAAAACATCTGCCATTCAGGCTACACCTGTACGCAATTTAGGACATATGAAGGGTGAACGCGAACATTTGTGACGAATGTGCTTTTGAAAATAATTTATTTGTCTTCGTGTTCTGTGCTTGCCTTGATATACATCTGTGATGGACATTCTCACATAGAATCAGCTCATTGTCTGTCAATCAATTCAACATTTCTGAACATTGACCTTTGTCAAGCCATTGCATTTAGTATGCTTGATCTAAAGACTATTGAATTAAGATATATATTTGAAAAACTAATAATTCATCCCAAATGGCTTCGTGCAACTGACCTTAGTTCAACTTGCGTCATTCTGTAGTGTCTGCCTACCTTTGTATTGAACGGGTAGGTACTGGTATCTAACTAACAGTACTGCCATCTATCGCCTCGAACTTCAACCAGAACCCATAATAATTTTCCCCAAATATTTCCTCTTCCAAACTTCACGAGCAGTTACAAAACCGCCCGCAGCGCACTTTGTCCGGACACTGGCCACAAGTCGGACAAGGCACAAGCCCGGACAAGGCACGATCCGGACAAGGCACTAGACACTAGGCACTATGGAGGCACTAGGAAATACGTGCATGCCTCCGGCGCTCTAACACTTTGAGTGAAAACCCGTGTATGACAAACTACTGTGATGCATAAATATGGCGGGCAGATGTAATATAAAATGGATGGATATTGAATAGTGTGGTATGAAGTGTGTTTTTGTTGGTAAAGAAATAATAATGCAGAATTTTCTATATGTGCAATAATAAAGTGCCAAACTGATAATGAAGTGAGGCGGAATTATTCGTGCAAAAGAGAACTAACTGATTCGTGAATATTAAAATTGAACAAGGTTCTCTTACTTATTAAGATCAGATCAGCGGGATAGCTACATAACACACATAAACTGGCAAATGATCGCAGTGTGTTTCATTTTGACAGTTCAACAACGTTCATTGCGTTATTTACGTTGTTGAGCAATCGAAATTTTCAAACCTATGAAGTAATGGATTGCCATTTTATGTGTGTACGCAATTACCTCGCAGGTGCTATTATTATGGCCGTATAGACATTGAACTTAAAGGTCAGTACCACTGGTATTCAACAATATTGGTACGCACAACCAACATGAACATGGTATTTTATAGGGTTTGAGGTTTCACGTTCACCAATTAAAATCATGTATATTAAAGCATGGTATCATAACCATTACTTTAAAACATTAATTATATTAATAAAATATCGGCCTAACGAACCACAGACAGAAAATAAACGATGGAACACAAAATAATAATTGTTAAACTTCCCCATCTAACTATGTAAATCAATTAGTCGGTTCGGAGGTCTTCAAAATAATTGGATCAAATGAAAGCTCTCATTTCAAAATATTTATAAACAATCCATAGACATCACAGGTTAGGGCTGGCACACATTTGACGTGATTTGATCAGGAAAATTCGGAAAAGCAGCCGCACGGGTCGATCGATCAGGTTAAGCTACGCTTGCCGCGGTTGGTCCATGGATGGGTGACCATCTTTACATACCAAGACCCCTCCGTCCCTCGGAAAGCACGTTAAAGCCGTTGGTCCTGGCTGTTGTAGATCTTTGACAGTTGTTACGGGTCGTCAGAAGCCCGAAAGTCTGACAACCAGTCTTTCCAAGTGGTATCGTGTTACCCAGTTACTGGGTTGTGGAGGTCAGATAGGCAGTCGCTCCATGTAAAATACTGGTATTCAACTGTATCATGATGATCAGGTAAATTCGTCTGTGGAAGTTTTGTCACAATTTTTTTCAGTTATCAGAAATGTTTAAGTAATAAATTGCTTTGAGCTCTGCTCTGTTTTGTGGTAGTTTCAAGAATTGCCGGATTTTTAAGTCCCCTTACTATTCTCAGGTTAGTCATAGTTAAAGTAATTCTTCGTCAGAAAATTCTTAGTATTGACATTGTATACAGGGTATTTGGTAGAAGGACCGATAGAATTTTTGAAAGAATTCGGGGTGTCATTTGCTAGCACAAAATTGTTTTATTTTTCGTTTTAATAATGAACCTTTAAAATACTTTAATTAATTTTTAAGACTGGAAGCACATACGTCATTTTCTCGAACCAACCGTACATAAAAGTCATACACACAACATCAAAAATTATTGCGTAATATTACAACCACAAACAAAAAAGTTTTCTTTTTTTCAGGTATATAAAAAAACGAATATTATCCCAATCACCTACCGTGACACCCAAAACACGGGTTTTATGAGCAAAAACGACGATATAACGCTCCCTACCCCAAGAAAATTGTGTCGGTCCGTCTACCAAGCACCCTGTATACTCGCCCCTTCTCGTTGTAACACATTTGTTTCGTTAACATTATGAGAGTCCTGTTGCTCCTACTTAAGGTTATATATAAAACCAACTTCCCATCAAACCAAAATTATCTGATAGCAAGGCCAATGCGATTGCAACTGATGATGCAACAATTCAGATTCATTCGATACGTACGAGTACCGGTTACGTGCTTACGGCCTAAAGTCGGTGGCAACCCTGCATTTTATATTGTGAAGTTTGGTACACAGATTTTACGATTCAATTGATCGAAACAATATTAATGAAATATGAAAAGAAATCAATCCCTCTTCATCGGAGCTTTCTAACATTTCCAATAATTTTCTTGTTCAACATCAAATTTCGTACAGCAATACAAATCATGTTTGAATAGAACAACGACATCTCAAGCTCACAAGATTCCATTACGAAAACCTTGAAGAAATTAATTTCCTCAACTGCTATTAAGCAAAATCCCATTAACCATTCCTTTCATACTTACATAAAGTTCCCATATCCAAATATCGGATATTCATCATTTCCACAACGGGCATCCCATAGCCCTCTCCTGGCATGGGAAACCACAGCTGCGTACATTAAAATATCTTTAGCTAAAAACGTTTCTTTTGTACGCCTGTGTCTAACCCGCGGCGTTCCTTGCTTTATTTCTCTGATAGTTTAAGTGCCCTGTCATTGTGAAAATGTATGTGGGATTCGATATGAATTGTCAGGATCCTTGTTTTACATGGGGAAAGTAAAAATTGAAGCTTATTTTTGTTGAAGTTTCAGATTTGTACTGCCGAATAAAATATTAGGGCAAAATGGACATAGGTTACCTACAGACATATAACTCACGGTACCATCACCACTATACAACCGTCAGTAACCATTAAGTACACCTAAAATATTTCTGTCACCAGGCCCTATTCCCTGTTCTGGTTTAAAAGAATTAGTATCAAGACTTTTGTATTCTTTCCCTAAGATACGAAATAAACTATCATCACTTGCTATTGCAAGAAGAAATTAACCTGTAAACGGTCTTTCCTCTGAAACGACTAGTGATCACATGGCTATGTTTTTTTAAATCCAATTCCGCAATCCTCTACAGAGGTTTCTCATCACCGAACATTACTAACACTGTCACACTTTTCGATCACAATCTGAAGTATTTTGAAGGAAATTATTCATTCATCGCTTCATATGACTGAAAAATTCGTCTGCTCATCATCGTAAATAACGCAACGAATGTTGTTGAACTGTCAAAATAAAAAACCTTATGTTATTTTAAGTGCGTACGCAACTACGAAGTTACCCCGCTGATTAGTTTGGCATAAATATATCAACACAATTCTTTCACAACATTCAGAAAGTAATATTCAAGTTCGGTTCTCGCGAACCAGTTACGAAGACAATGCTTTGCGTCCAACGAAGATTGATTCCAGTGAGGGTCGTCCATCACGTAATAGTGCCAACGTACACAGTGACTATACAAACCAACCGTCTTTCATTAGTAAACAAAAACTTGTCAGGCAACACGATATTAATGACTTTTGGGAAATTAAAGAAAGATTTCAAAGCATAGTTGAATTTTTGGCGAAGACTGTATCGTAAAATTTTGATAAACTACTCTTGGACTAAGTTTTGAAATTGAACTGGAATCTTCATAAAAACTTCCAGACTCTGAATTTGTAGACCGTGTGAAATACATATACGTTCATCCTTTACCATCTACATTAACTGAGCCTTGAATAAAATATACTCTTCCAATGATACACCCAAAAGGGTACATGGTAACATAGGACAAATTCCACTGACCTCGATACACTAACGACTTAAGTATCAACAGAGGGCAAATAAAACTGGCCGGCATATAATGTCCGTTATGGCCAAAGTTAAAATTACATAAAAATATTATGGAGGTCACACATGCTGCCCTTCAAGCGTCTATAATATCCTGCGGTCAGAGGCATAAATTCTCTTATGTAAACCGAAGCCTACTTAATATAAAGATGGTCTTATATTTTAACCCTTTTTTCTATTGTGGTAAAAAAAATGAATAGAAATTTTGAAGGAAAACATCGTGAGAAAACCTGGACTTATGGATAATACTGCTGCCCGCGGCTTCGCTCTCGTGGACTCTTTTTCTTTTTCTAATATAAAAATAGTAAATCAGCTATTTGACAGTGAAAGTCCCGTCGAAATCGGTCCAGCCGTTTCGGAGATTAGCCGGAACAAACAGACAGACAAAAAGATATAAAAGAAAAAAAAATTAAAGTACCAAATATACTTTCATATGCATTTAGTAAAAAACTGTAATTTTGACATTACCAACAGAAACTTCAATTTATTTATTCGTTTTTTATATAAATCTGAATTTGACAAGCCGCCTTGAGCAAGCATGGTGATCAATGCTTGTGCGTTCTCTGTATGAGAAGAGGGCTTTGCCCAGCAGTGGGACAATAATAAGCTAATATTATTATGAATTTTTCAGAAAAAGAAGTTATTAAGATTGAAGAGGCAACTACACTTGATTTAACCCATGTCTTCACTACAATACATACATGACTACATGCAATGATATTATAAGTAATAAGACATAGATATGTTCGATCTTATTAGATTTTCAAAAACGGCACAATCTTATACTATTATGCTGGGGCCGCATCTGTGTCTATCGTGAAGAAGCAATGCGTGCCGAAGCTTCGTAAGTTTTACTCGCTTAAAAGTCATCGTGAAATAATCCAAGATGGCCATTCCAGACAAGTGGAAGTAGGACGCCATGTCGTAATTATCGGGGGCAAAAAGTGTCAAGACGAAGAAAATGTGGCTAATTAGCCAAATTTTAACGTGCCACTTGCGGAGCGTGTATCATTACACATTAAAAGTACACTTTGTAAACAAGCATATTACAAATTAGAGGATTATATCCAAGATAAGAGTGCTTGGAAACATGCTGGTCCTGCTCCATAGGACAATTTAGAATCAAGACAAAATCAAACAGGTTGCTAATTTAATTGTTAAATTTATAATTTTGTATTATATGACATTGATTTTACATTCTGTGATTACTTCCTCACACACTGACTTATTAATTTTAAAAACATTAGGAAAATCGTCTACTTTTACTATGTTTGTAAATATGTGAGCACCATGTATCTATCATATAATTAAATTATCTGTCGTTGCTTCATTTTTAATTCTTTTTACCTATTGTGGTATAGTAATTTTATTCTAGGTGCATCGTCTTCACATATAATTATTTAAGTAATGTACGTACTAATACAAACTATTGTAAAACATTTTAAAAGAGTAACGGTGGAGTTTCTTGCCCATTCTTCTCCATACGAAAACTACCTTTTGGAAGGGGCGACTAGAATCAATTATATTATTTTGTAAATTTTGACGTTCAAAAGTGCCATACATGGGCCTATTTGAAATAAATGTTTTGACTTTGACTTTGACTTTGACATTATCTACCTTTTTTTCCTTTAATATCGTTGACAACAAGCTTATGAATGAATACTAACCAAAATGATAATGCAAAATTAACCAAAGCAAAAGCTTCAATGTACACAAATAAGGTTACCATACACTCGTTTAAAAATGTGTGTTTGTTCTACAAAATTATCTGAGACATTTCATCCAGAATCTACTACATAGAGACTTCACGAAATAGCGAGCTGCGAATTAAACATAATTCTCAACTCGCATCTCAGAAACTTCCATCAAGAAAGAAATAAGTTTCGCACTCCGAAATTAGATTCAAGAAACTAATTTAACCACAAATAGAATTGTTATATAACTACTTAAAGACAATTCAAGTGCTACTCTTATAATATAACTGATTGAAATGTAAATTAGACCTGAAGTAAATGTGTCCTAACTTTTACAATTGCTTACTAGATTAGGTTTTCAAGGTGATGTGACACTCGTACTTTGTATACCTACATGAAATATGCAAGGATAGAAGTAGCGTTGATCGAAACATAGCTGTATATTAAGCCTTATAAATAAGACAGACTCTTATTTAACGCCACAAGACTACATTTTTACAGTTACCTACTGGGTAACACGATACCCCGTGCTGGTAAGATTGGTCGGCAGGGGTTTCGGGCTACCTGCCCCGGCAGTGCGAAGAAAACCGAAAGGGAGACCGTGACCCCCGTCAACAGGGCAACCGAAGGAACACGGGTGGGTTTTAGTCAGTAAGAGTCTGACACGCCCTCCCGCTCCGCCCAGAGCGGGAGAAGTTATTTGATAATTTCCCAACCAAAAAAAAAAACTGTAATACCTATTAGTCTTTTGAATTTTCACAGAATAAGTGTTTTTGTAACCTGCCAGTTTCTAATTAACATGCCTCTTACGTGCTGAAAAACTGAAATTGCTTATTCCCCTGTAGTGTAAGGTACTCATTTTTAGAATAAAATATCATAAAAATTAGAACACATCCAAACATTTTTTTAACTTTTGTCAGAAACGCCAATTATTTGAAAACTACCCAGATGTAAATTGTATATGCATCAGTTAATTGAAGCATCAAGCTTATTGAAGTGAAAACTTCTTTAGACGCGTTGGGTACTTTTGAGATGGGACTAAACCATTGATTTCGCGACACCATGACAACACTTCATTATTGTAAACGCGATTGTGGTCTTTATTTATATTACTTTACGGAGCAACGTTCTATGCAAGTATTTTTAAATGTTTTGTAAACGCGATTGTGCTCTTTATTTAGATAAGGTTACGGACCAATGTTCTATACAAGTATTTTTCTTCCACCAAGGCAACTTGAACAAGATCTGTTCAAGTTTTCACTTCTGTCGGCACTCCCGAAGTGCCACCACTTTTTTTTACCCTTGTACAGGTCCTTTTTCCAAAAACTTACCAAGTTTTTGCTTTCACACTCCTTAAACCAATCAGCACATAAAATTCCTCCCCAAAATAACAAAGCGTGGTAAACTCAAATTTCGAAACAATACAAAACAACTAGTTTCGAGATCAAACACCATGATACGTCGCCTTTCAATCAACCAGCAAACGCAAGCCTAACATTAAAAGCACTACCTAGAATTTTGAACAAATTTCACGAAGTCCTATCTATCTAACACCCCCATTGATCGTGAAATAAAAAGGCAGTGTTCACAAGGGGCGGAGAGACGCATTAGGCTGCGTTCAGACGGCAGACTGCGTCGCCCGCGGGTTGTGCCGTAATCAACGGGGCTTTGTACCAAGAGATGGGAATTACAGATACGCAACGGCCCTAGGCAGTGCGGGCCCGTTGTGATTGCGGCGGGACTGTGCCGCGGTCTTTATATTTATGTCCTGGTGGTGCATGCGAATAAAAGTTTATTGGAGATAGGATAGTAGGTAGGATGCAATTGGTTGTTGTTGTTGCGTCTGGTGTTGTTTTTATTTGAAAAAGCCGTGGTGGTAACAACAATATGTGTTTTGTTGTTTTCTCCATTTCGCTGTCTCCTATATCCAGCTATATTTTGCTAATAACGTTTCCATTTCAAACGAGTCTTTAGAAAAACTTATTCAACACATATATATGATAACACAGATCTAGAAAGAAAATGGATCGACAAGTTTTCAAAGAAAAAATCTCATAAGTTTTCCAGTCAAGTGACTCTCCCTTGTAAGCGAGGCTCCTCACATATGTTTGAACATATTTTGTTCACACGCCTTTGCCGCCCACGTCAACGGAGAGCCTTTTGTTCTTTCCATTAGGCCCGAATGCTAACTGTGTCTGAACACACCCTTGTCTAAAACTTGCCTGATCGACATTTGGCGAGAAATCACTATGAAGTTGAAGATGGACAGTATTGTAGTGATTGTATTTTGAAAGGCAACATGATGGGTCGATTTTCATCGAGAAATATATAATGTTGAAATACTCTGGCTTTGGAGAAATATTTTTGGGATACCTTTGTGACCTTACGGTCTTGTATCGGTTAGGTAGTCTTCTATGACGAAAAGTAGCTAAAGTACTATAACAGTTTTTAACACTAGTAAAAACGAAAACCCTTAAAACTAGCAAGTTTTTTGCTTTCTTAATGAAATGATCTGCTAGTAACTTTATGGCGATTATCACACTGCACTGCCACTGCGCTCCATCGCGTAGCGCGGGGCGGCCATAGCAAAAACTACGCGCGCGGGAGTGCGTCCCGCTCGCAGATTGTGTTTTCTATACAAACTGATACAATGTTCAATGTGCCCCCGCGGTACGCGACGGAGCGCAGTGCAGTGTGCTAATCGCCTAAGAGTTAGTTTATCATCTTGTTACCTACACAATTCTGTGGGGCAGTCAATAAGAGCGTTTATTCTGATAGTGGGCACCGTCCCAAATAGATGTCAAATATTTCCCTTTTTTTATTAATTTTGTAATATAACTGTATGTAAATATGAAATACGGCTAACTAGTGAACTAAAATATTGATTATGAAATGCAATAATTAATATCGTAACACCGAATATTTAGTTTAAGATGTAAAAAAAAGTATTTGAAAACTTTCCATATGCCTATTTTACACCTAAAACGGCTACATCATCTAATTCAGTGTTATAATTGCCATTAATTATTAATAATCTAGTTCACTAGTTAGCGATATTTCATATTTCATTACAGTAATTGATTGCCAAATTAATCAAAACAGGTAAATATTAAACAGCTATTTGTGACGTTGCCAACTTTTAGGACGAACACTCTGAAGTCAACGCAAAATAATCCTCAACCTCATTAGGTAACACATCAGAAGCACTTTACTTTAACATTGTACCCATTATCTTCTTTATCAATACAACGCTTATTTATAGTAACCACTGCGACATTTAATAGTGCAAGCATAAGATTTACAGGCATCTTTGATATACTCAAAAGCCCACCTGCACAAAAGACTAATAGCAACCCTCACGAAACAAACACCGCCTGTACATTCAATACACGTCGCGCCAAGTCTCATAAGTAGACCGACAATTTTAGTTATTTATAGGATACATTGACACTTATTGGTATTGTCAAGTAAGAGGCATGTTTACGAAGCTAGTGATGGATGGCATGGCATCAGAGCTGAATCAATCTTCGTTCGTCGGGAGCGTTATCAAACAGTTAAGTCGAAAGCCATACAATGTTTGGAGAGGACATTAAAAGTTATTTTGTTATGTTGTTGTAATAAGGTTGTTTTTAGTTGGTCTGGGAAAATAAACGAGACTAATATTTTCATAGATCATCATCATAATATCACGCCAATACTCCCCGAAGGGTTAGGCAGAGGTATCCCTATAGTTCACCCACGTTTCGCTAGTTATGTTAGTCTCATGTAATAGGCGGTGACTCTATTGCCAACAACCGGACACAAATCCAGACTCCAGGCTGCTACTGAGAAATTACAGATGAAAAATCCCGATAACACTGTCCGCCCCGGAATCGAACCCAGGACCTCATGCTCATCTATAGCGCTTGCGACCACTAGACCAATAAGGTAGTTTTTCATAGATCTTTCTATCATCACGTCGTGGACTTTTACGACCAGTATTTTTTTATTGACAATATTATGGCAACTATCATACCTATGAAATGCTACTGTAATCTTAGAGAAACACACTGATTACCAATACAAACATGTTGCACGTATGATAAAATAATAGCCCCTCAACTGATGTCCTTGTATTTGACATAGACAAGCCTGCAGCCAGCTTGTATTCGGCCTCTGTATGCGTGTATTTTTTGTCTTTTTTTTTTTGTAATTCGCGTTTTATTTGTGCAGAATAAACAACTTTTCTGTCTTTTATGTAGTAGTTAGCTATACTTCAATTTCAACAATATGTTATTCATGAACAAATGCAACAAAAATAGTTCCCTTCACAACCATAGCGCAAATAGCATGCATAGACTCTGACATTGAAGCCAACAACTCAACAAGAACCATACAGATACCGATCCATGGAGTATCCATACCCATGTAACGGTCCGAAGCCAAACTAAACGCCCCTAAAAAGTTATTTCATCGCCTATTGTAACAGTATAACTAGACATAAAAGCTGAAACCACGAAAAAGCCAAAGTACCGAAATGCCCCGCGTAGGGCGGGCGCACATTTTCCACCCGGAAGTTCGCTGGGCGGATTCGAACAGCGGATTTATGGCGCCACATCCGCTTCCGCCCCCCGCGACATACACATTATATCGATTTTCGATTCATTCATATTTTTGTTAGTACCGACTATCCGATGTTTTTCGACTGACCATTGTATGTACCTACGTACTTTAGTGCGGTAGGTTAAATGCATCGTTGTTATCAAATCGTAACTGAAATAAACTAGGAATGTGGACGTGAAATATTATGTGAACTGACTGGTGTTATTATTAATAATAAAAGAGATAAAACAGATTATTAGTTAGGCCGGTCCGCTGGCAATTCCGTCTCTTAATTGACTACATTTTATTTTGATAGCGTCAGATTTAGGGATTTAAATTGTTTCAGTATAACCTTATTTAAGTTAAAAACGAACGCATAGCGGTCAAACATTTTTTTTTTTTGTTTAAATATTGGAATGTTGTTACCGATATTAATGTTGAGAATGGAATGATTAAAAAAAATATATCATCAATGTTAAGTGCCATATTTATTTTATTTCCTATTTCATTTAAAGAGAAGTAGGCCACAGTTCCATGGAACGACACAATTTATCAGTAAATACCGCATTATCAACGCTTAACTCGTTGCCTAGCAACAGGGTTAGAATGGCCGACCTTTTGGCCAGTAAACAAGGCCAAAAGTTAAAGGTACTGAGACCTCAGATATTCAAATACTACCTATTGACTTCTTTCATAACAATAGATGGTCCTTAAGGTCTGTCATTCGTAAATCTTCGACAGTCGTTACGGGTAGTCAGAAGTCCAAAAGTCTGACAACCAGTCTTACCAAGGGGTATCGTGTTACCCAGTAACTGGGTTATGACGGTCAGATAGGCATTCGCTCCATGTAAAAATACTGGTACTCAGCTGCATCCAATTAGACTGGAAGCCATTCCAACATAGTTGGAAAAAGGCTAGGCAGATTTATTGACATCTCTTTAGGTACTTATTTTTTCGAAACCAATCCCGTACATTCAAACACTAACGTTAAACCGAGTTCCAAAACGTCCCATCTCATTAGCATATTTATATCATACACGTGGCCTGTTCTTATCATGTTAAGAAGCATACACAAAGAAAACACAACACATAGCTAATGCTATATTTAGTAAAAGTACATTACGTTAACCCCCGAACGCCATAACGGGCTGTTTCCCCCTTTATAACCCCGAAAATCGATACGCACACTTAATTTTGGTTCAGACATTCGTTGCTTATCTTCGGACGTAAAATTTGAAAGTCTAGAGAAATAGAACGTTTTGAGGCAGATGTTGAGTGTAGAGAAAATAGGCAAGATTTTTTGATGAAGTCTAGACCCAATCGTTCGCAAGTCACAAAATATCCTAATTAAACAAATTTCGGGTACTGGAACGTTGTGAAGCAGCACAAAGTCTGCCTTCAGCACTTCAGTGGTGTTACATCGCCAGCTATGTAGACACAGATTTTTGGGCTATGTCGAATAAGCGTCCAATTTGCAAAATATTCCTAATTTCAAAATACCTAATCAGGTACTCAGAATCAATCAACTCATTTATTTAACAGATCATAAAATACAATTTGTTAGTAATATATACACATCTTAAACACTAGTGTTAGTACATATATTTCGCAAATGTTGCTAATAATGACAAAATCACTATTAATGATGTCAAAAACCAAATAGAAAGAAAAAAATATTAAGCGCAGTACCCAATGCAAGGAACACATTTTAATAAAATTAAAAACCAACAGTTATCTAATACACTAACTACAGTATAAACACTAATGATGATGATTTACTTGACTATCGACATACCTATTTAAAAAATACAATAGAAGTGGATATATTTAGTAACCTGTTCCGCTTAGCTATTTCTAATGAGTCACAAAAAAAAAAAAATCCTTAAATAAATCGACACGTGTTTTACCTCTCAACGAGGCATCCTCAGGATGACGATTGACTTGTCGCGAATTCGAGCACGGCGTGTTGTCACTCCAAGCGCTGACCGCAGCGCTTGGAGTGGTAACACGCCGTGTCAATCGAGTCAAGAAAGTCAAGAAAATCAAGTCAATCGTCATCCTGAGGATGCCTCGTTGAGAGGTGAAACACGTGTCGATTTCTTTCAGGGTTTTTAATTTTTTTTGTGTTTCATTTGAAATAGCTAAGCGGAACAGGTTACTAAATATATCCACTTCTATTGTATTTTATAATGGATTTCCGCAAGGTCACGCTTGAATCAATTAAGTATACCTATTTAAACCAGAAACATCTTAACTTACCGGCACTGGTACATTCCCAAATCTCCATACCACCTTTAAACTCCGGTAAACACAAAAGTATATCAATTAACAACTGAACAAAGCCACAAAAGCCAACCAGGCCTACAAAATTACTGCATGAAGAATAATAAATACGTTTATTTCTACCTAATTATTCGAGTTTATTCGACCCGGCTAATAAAATAAATGTCCAAATATCGGTCGAGGTTCTCTGCTTACCCTCTATTTCCCTCGGCAGTGTTTAGGAGTAAATTGTGGCAATATTTTCAACAGTAATGGGGGGTTTGCACCTGAGGTACCTCCACCAGTTTAGAGTCAATTTTATTTTAATATTATTCCTTTCAGTCGAATGAGATACTTTAAAGGATATTGTGGGGTTACTCACAATGTATTGAATTTTTTATTTGTTATCGACTTGATTTTTTTTTGTCAATAAAATAGCTTTTTTGAGAATTCCGTAGGAAAGTGTGCATACCTACAGATTGTGGATTTTAAATTTAGTCCGTAAACCAAATCATTCTCTAGTTATAACTACACACATCAAAAGTGTCTAGGGATCAAGCATTTTTATGCGGATTTCTTGAGATTGAGATGTGGCTTTGTAATAAATTTATGATTATATAAATTTATATGGATCCTTTTTGGTGCATTTCATAATTTGAAACAGGAACTGTTAATCAAATTCGAGTAAAAGATGAAAATCAGCTGTCAATATTTTCCCTATAAAAACATACAACGCATTGAAGACATTATTAGTGCTACTGTTTCCCTACTACTGATTAAAACCAACGTTATTATGGAGCGGCGACGTCATTTAAGCAGGGAAGAAATGCTCAGAGCCGTGGGAATGATAGAAGCTGGTTCCCGGCAACGTACTGTGGCTTTAGCTCTGAATACAAGTCAGAGTGTTATCAGTCGACTTTGGACACGTTACCGAAGCACTGGTACCGTGGCTGAGCGCCATGGAGGACGGTATCGCTGCACCACACGGAGACAAGACCGATACATTCAAATCTTAACTCGAAGAGCTCCAACAATAACCGCCATGATGTTAGCCGTGAGGCTTCATCACTCTTCAGGGAACTTAATTAGCGACCAAACAGTCAGAAACCGCTTGCATGAAGTGAACCTTCATTCCCGAAGACCGCTACGGGTACCACCTATAGCAATGCACAATCGTAGGATTCGATATCAATGGGCTCTTGAACACAGAAATTGGGCAGAAGAACAATGGCGTTTCGTGTGCTTTTCTGATGAGTCTCGTTTTGGTATGAGACCGGATACAAGACGTATACGACACTGGAGAACCCCTGGACGCCAACAGCGATTAAAATCCTGCCAGGAAGTCCATCCTTATAGTGGTGGAACCATCATGGTATGGGCGGGTATTTGGATCGGCGGAAGAACTGAGTTGATTTGGATCAGAGGCAACCTCAACGCTCAAATTTATGCTGAGACGATTGTATCTGACGTCATCGTTCCTCTACAAGTGCAAATCGGTCCCTTATTTCAGTTAATGCATGATAATGCACGACCGCACACCGCAAGAGTTGTAAGACAGACTCTCGCCGCAGCTAACATCAATGTCCTGCTCTGGCCTGCTCAGTCGCCAGACTTGAACCCGATTGAGCATGCATGGGATATGCTACAGAGAAAACCTTAATAAAAAAATTGGTGTCTTATTGTCCAAATAAGACTTTTACAATTAATTAAAAATGGCAGCTACAATGAATCTATAAAAAAATAGTGTTTATTCACAGAAATAATTAATAAACTATCCCCCAGTAAATTTTTTGATGGCAAAGTATACATAACGTAACATTATAATGTAACATGTATTGTTACATTTTGGTAAAATTGTATTATGTCCTCTGAAAAATAAATGTAATTTATAGTACGTTGTGTGGGTGTGAGAACTCAAGTGCCGCTTACTGTTCCGGCCGCGGCCGCAATCGGTTCGATTTTCTATTTTTAGCTCACCTGGTTTCTTTTTAAACGAGTTGTATTTATAGCAGCTGCTTAAATAAATGTATGTACTTAAAATTTAAATATATTTTCGTAGATTGTATTGCCAAGAGGTAAAAATCAGGTGGTAAATAACCACTACCTACTTCTCCATATACAACAAAAAAAAAGTGGTGGCACTCCGGGAGTGCCGACAGAAGTGAAAATTTTAACAAGATCGCCTTGGTGGAAGAAAAATACTTGTATAGAACATTGGTCCGTAACGTTCTCTAAATAAAGAGCACAATCGCTTTTACAAAAATAAAACTTCCGAAAACTTTAAAGTAAAAATACTTGCATAGAACATTGATCCGTAAAATAATATGAATAAAGAGCACAATCGCGTTTACAAAAATGAGGTGTCGTCATGGTGTCGCGAAATCAATGGTTTAGGATTAGTCCCATCTCAAAAATGCCCAACACGCCTAAAGAAGTTTTCACTTCAATAACAAAACCTATCAACGTTGAAAATGTTGTAGTTTCTTATTTGTTTTAGCTTCAAAACCATGACTACCGACTACCGTCTACTCTCTAACGTAATTATACTACCGTCCATGTAAGGAAGTCAATGTAAGGAGGTCCTTACATGGACTTCCAGTCATGTTTTTTTAAAACTTTCTATCTAAGCACTGGTAAGGTTACCCCCAGCATCGTATAATAGGTCAATGTCAAACAAAGAGCTTGCAATTTTACCGGCACCCATTGCCGTAAACCAGATAAAATCAACGTAATGCGGCGTCAAAAACAGATATGGTTAATAGTAGGTACCTATATAAGTACCTACCTATCTCAAGTTTGCCCAACGCCTCAAAATACACAAAACAACAACAAAAATAAAATGCAGTTCAACCCTCCACTGCAAGATCAGAGCACTTCCAACACAGTCACTTAAAAACCGTTCCCGCATTCATCTGCTTTCAGCTTTATATCGCGATGCGATCGGTCGCATTGACCCAAATGAGCAGGCATTTGGCGACACGCCCGCTACCGCATGTGCCCGAACCGCGCGCGGAGGGTTATGCGATACTTTCGAATGAAGTGCCATCCATAGACGGGTATGATAGCTGTTTCGATAGTAATTGGAGTTGTTGTGGAGCAATGGATCGTGATATGGGGAAATTGTTGTGTATTTTTTCTGTTCTTAATGTTGCTGGATACTATCTAGTGGGATGTAGCTATTCTAGTATGTTGGTTGGTATCGTTAGTATTAACTTTGGTAGACTTTGATGGAGAAAAGTGTGTTACTATTAAGGTCATAATGAACAGAGTAATTATATTGTTTCAAAGAGAACTTCCTACTTAGTTGTAGTCCGTGGAGTTTTCTATAAGCTCTTTTTATAAAGGTAAAGGGTTGACTAAAGACAAGGGCACCTCAATTAGGTATATTGTAGAAGACTACAAGTTATTTAATAATTATATATCTACCTTATTATAGTAACTAAATTCTCTACAATGTTAGTCCAATAAATGAAAAAAGTAAAGCGTACATTTTTACGAGACGGCCTAGGCTAGACCTAAAACTATAAATTTCATGTAATGTACTCGCCGGTTTATTTAGTAAGCGACGTTTATAAGTTGGTACATGTTTTAAACAAGGTTTTATCACATGGTTGCACCCAAACATAAAATAAACCAATTTTAGCAAGAATTGTTGCAATTTCCACACTGCATACACATTAATTCCTTAAAAATATGCACCAGCTAAATAATTTCTTGAAATTATGCAAGCAAAGAACCTAATCTTGTGAGGTCAGTTGGTTTCTCTACGCTTAACATACAGTTAGGTTTTGCATTTTACATTACAGAGACTGAGAAAACTAATATTAAAATTAAATAAATTATGTTAAAACCCACGAATTGGCATTTGGGCTTTTGGGGCGACAAATCTTTTGCAAACGAAAAGAAGGATTTCATGGAAGAGATTTACAAAAAAATCTCGTAGTTGAGTTTCGTAGCAAAAACTTCGTAGCTCTACGGCGTAGGCGAGATATCGCAGCCATTTCGTAGCTGCGCCAACAAAATTTCATATGCGAAGCATCACAAATGCGTTACGAAATGTTGCAATACACAGCGTGAATTTAATGAGATATCAATGTCATGTTATTGTGGAAAAATCCTATGAGCAAAACTGTCGGACAAGTCATGAACTTAGTTAGTAAATAAATATGTTTAAAGGAATCAGTAATTTTATGTATTAGTATGATTTTCATGAGAACACCAAAGGCAATACAAAATTAATCAGCACATTAACTACACGTATCATAAACACGTACCAACAGCCAAAGGAATACATAATTAAATTCATTAAATCACTGGCAGGCACAGAATGCGTAATGAAAAACCCTGGACCATCGGAACGACGATCACGTCACATAAATCGAACTATTTTTATTGGCAACTGGCGTTGGCAAAAAACGGGTATGTCGACTATTTGATTGCTGAAGTATGTCCATATTTTTTGCCAACGTTTTATGTTTTGCAGCGCCATCTGACGGGCGACGTATAAGTCGCGCGCAGATGTCGCCCCGAACGACCCAAACTAATAAATGAGAAGGCCCTGCGGGAAATTAAAAATAGTTTGGCGCAAATCAACGCTTGAGGGTTGAATATTGAACTATAACTTTGTTGGCTCTCATTGTTTTTATGATCGAACTTGTATCAGAGGGTGTATAAGTTTTCAATTAAATTCCTTACGTTGCCATCCGAATAGGTAGGTACCCATGTAATGTAGATTATTAAATTTCTATCTAAATGTGATTTTACTCCGAAACGGGGAGTGATCTCCCAAATTGACATAAAATTACATGATTTGAATAGCAAATGAGATAATATCGATTGGTTGTTACTTGTTTACATAAATAACAGTGCGACGGTTCAGTTGATAGACATGTTTATATATTTAGACGGATAGAATTACAAATGAGAAGATTCAATTTAATTGAATGAATTTTTTTATGAGTAAGGTAAAAAAAGGCTTCATTTTCAGGTAAATCGATAATACATTCCATTCGCCCGATACATATTTTATTACGACGGTACCCATAGAGTCGCAAACGTTACAAACAGCAACTTTGTTCCATTATTGGCACTTCCAATCAACTTTCGTCGCCTTTACCTGAACAAGTTCCAAACAACAGTTAGTTCACAGAAAACTTACGTTCTCATACAAAACCGAATATTATCGTCGCAATATTTTGCAAAATATTACAAAGTGAATGGATGTGAACATAAATGAAAACTTGCACAACTTCAAAACATTTTTGAGCGCTTGTTCTGATTTACAATACTATATTTCTACGAGTTTTCATAAAGGCAGAGTGGGTTGTGCCCATATTTTTATGGGATATTTTTAGGGTTCCGTACGTACGAATGAAACGACAACCCCTATAGGATCACTTGTGTTTCTCTCTGATTGTCACAGCCAATTTACGCCAAATCTAATGAATTGAATTGTTTATTTAAATAATTGATTTACATAAATATTTACAAAATAAGGCCTTAAACTAGAGGTTGGTGCAAAATAATTGGATTCTACCTGAACTAGGCATAAACCTGTATCTCAGGTATCTCACTCAATTGCTTATACATAAGTATTATCTAGGATTCCATGAACAAAAAGTAAATAGGTTTTCGAAGTACTAATCAAGGGTCCTGCAAACAGGCGCGACACGCGACGCGATAAAAAGACACCGCTCGCTGCGCGACACGACGACATACCTTTGTGTCGCGTTACGTGTCGCGCCTGTTTGTAGGAGCCTTCATGGTTTTATTCAAATTAAGAAAAATTGTGTGCTACTTTACTACATTTTACGAAAATAGTTTTAAAGTTATTTAAGAATATAGATGAAGATTAACCTTCCCACGCCTTATAGCCGAAAGTACTGAACCGAAAATTTTGAAAAAAATACAGAAACTAGTTCTATACTTTTAGATTACAGGAAAATCTATAAAAAGTCTATGGTCTTGAAATAACTTGCAAAATCTCTCAATATTGCGTACAAACTTACATTTGCAGTTGGAATGTATGGGAGAACATTTTTTTTCAACTAAAATGTTAAGTTTGTTCTTGGGATAAATTCATCCCGACTACGGAACCGTTCATTATACGTGGGCCGACACGCACTTGGCTGGGTTTTATTATATCTCGTGCCAGAGGCTAACAATGGAGATTTTAGTACCAGCTTTGGGAATCAGTTAGCTTTACTGTTATCAGACTGTTCTAAAGGTTTCCAAATTTTATATTAAATCTATGAACAAGAATAACTTTTACGAAAATGATATCGTAGTTCGGTAGCTAGTTGAAATATTTGAAAAGTTTTGCATTTAATGTACCATTACACTGCATTCTCATAAATCTTTTCAGTTTTTTATGGATTTGTAATCGACCAAATGTTACTCTGTCAGCTGTTCTTAAATATCATTTTTTTAGGGGTCCGTACCTAAAAAGGAAAAAAATGAAACCCTTGTAGGATAACTCGTGTGTCAGTCGGTCTGTCTGTCTGTCTGTCCGTCTGTCACAGCCAATTTTCCAAATCGAATAGATCATTTAAGTTATAATTTGGTACACATACTTATTTCTGTGACCCAAACACGGACGTGTAACGTAAATAAATGAATATTGAATATGGGGGTAACTTTTGGGGGGCAAACAAGAAAATTAAAAAAAAGTTTTCCAAACTGTATCCAAACAGACTTTACCTTACCTCCAAAACTACAGAGTTTAAAATATTAAAAAATATAGAGAATGTTTCTTCAGTCATAGATTACAGAAAAACCTATAAGAAATCTATCTTAGTCTTAAAATAACATGGTAAATCTATAAATATTGTGCATACAAACTTATATTTGCAGATGGAATGTATGGGAAAACATGTATTTCAACTACAATGTTAAGTTTGTATTTGAGATAAATTCATCCCAACCCTTCATTGTGCGTAGTTCAACACGCACTTGGCCATTTTTTATTTTGCGAGTCCATTTTTTTTTTCATATATAACCCGATAAAAGTGACTGTTATGGTCAATAATGAAGCACACTTACCTAAAAAAGAGACTGTTAAACAACATTTGCAAACAGTTAACAAAAATATCTCGCAATAACAACAAGCAATAGAATCACTTGCAGACCCATTTCGAAGGCTATACAGCCTTTTAAATAAGCTGTCCAGGAAGTTTCTACGGAAATACTCTTTTCGTTGACATTATCGAGTCCAACTTCCCAGTTATCTGACTTCACAATCAAAATATGAATATTTATTCGATGCCAAAATTAACTCGATCGCCATTCGTTCCGTTCATTCGATGCTTATTGCCACAGAGATCAATAGAATGGCAATTATTGGAGAAATGTGGCGTTTTAATTGTTTTTATTTTAAAGTTTTCTGGTAATGTTTTGAAATATTTTCTGTCGCCAAGTGTTATTTTTAATATCACTCCTTTTTCAGCCATCTTGTAATTGTTTTTCAGCTTGTGATATGCCTGTTTCATTATAAAAACAAGGCCTCTTCGTATATCCATCCCAACAAAGTTTAATAAATATTATCTTAAAAAAACCAATATGTTTCAACAATAACCGACACACAACGTGTTTCCTTAATATTACCGTGTATCCTACACGAATTTGATACAGAAGTTAAACATTATTTAGCACTTTTACGACCGACATTTAAGAGTTCAGTAAACCGCTTTGTAAACTTTCTATGTGTAGTTAAGATTATCCTTTATATACATACTAATCTTATGTGGTTATTCTTAGCTATTGTTAACTAAAAACAATTTATTTTATTTGAAGTAAATAGTCTATTTTTGACAAATAACGTTAAAAAAGTAATGTTACAAAGGTTCTGTTTTTTTTCTTTTAATTTCTATTTTTCTATCGCCGATATGCTAGAAGAGTTTTCTTTAGAAATAAGCATTGCCTTTGTACTTTTTTTCGTGTTCCTTTCTTCTTGTCTGCTTATATGTGTGTGCATAAATGGTTAAATAAAAAAAATACAATTACTACTGCTGTTTACTTGCAAAGATGTGGGTTTTTTTAACTATATCAATGACTGTAAACAATTTATTCATCTAACATGACACCCATATTTAATTAAATCAAATCTTCACAAACTGAAACGTTATCAATCTTATTCTTACTCAACGTTACATACATATCTAAAATACATAAACACCCTATGTAATCCACACCTCACACAGAAACACCCCTTGCACCGCACATACGTTTATACAGGTACCTACGTAGGTGCTTAAGAGTGGCGGATAATATTTATTTACACAAATAAATCGCGTCGTCAAGCAGCGCGGCGTCTGCGAAGATCGTGTGCAGGAAATTAAAATCAGCGGCAGGTGTGAATAATGAGATTCCCATTACTCACACCCCGCTCGCCTGTACAAGTTTTCTTGCTAAATTAACGCTATAATCTAGGATATCTCGGCGGAAGGTGAGAGCAAACATTTTGCGAGTTTTAGTGGGAGTCTTGATGGAGGATTTTTATTTTTGTGGTAACTTTTTACCTCGCCTTTGGCAAACCTTCTTTACCATAAGGTTTAGAGTATTTTTTCAACTGTTTTACGAGGATAAACTGCTGACTGTATGTCAGCATTCACAGGGAATGTTGCAGTTTATGAATGATCCTGACTTAACACTATTCTCTTATCTTTGGCTTTAGAGCTTCTAAATCCCAGCATCGGTACATCTATAGGTGCATATGTTTGATCTATTGGGCGTGGAAAGTATAGTTTATTTCAGTTTATTTCTGGTTACTTGTAGCACGAAGGTTTTATACCGGATTTCTATTTCATTCATGTTGATTCGACTTATGGAACTTGTGTGGGTAGACAAGTTCAACTCTTATCACTTAACACGTGAAATGACATTTAAAAAGTTTATTATATTCATTTCTTGATTGTTAAAGGTCGCTTTCTCATACAAAACAATGAAAATATTGTGGGTAAGATAGGTGTCAAGTTATTCTTCATTTGGGATTTCAATACCCTTTGACAAATTATTATCACACTTCTCAGTTTTATAATACCTACGTGGGAGACTCAATCAACATAAGATTTATCACCGTAAGACTAACGTAGGCACTTTAACGAATCTAGTAGTTACATGTATAAAACCGTATTAAGGTTTCAATCCGATTGCTAGACATTTATTTAAAATATACAAGTGAATGCGACAATTTAAGCCGCAGATATATGCCAGTGACCTTGAGTGGTTAACTTGCGTCTTCCGTGCTGAGCTCACGCAACGCATCGTACGTCCAGCCAGTAATAGGACTCGCCCATCGAGGAGCGCAGTCCAAATTAGATGAATTATTAATATATTATAAGTACATAAAACAAAAAGTAATTTTAATTTAATTTTAGATCAACCATTTTTCAGATTATCTAAAGTACATACATCTTTTATGGGGTACTGTGTTAAATGTTACAACAAAATACCTTGTGACATATTGCAATTAAATGAAAGAAAATTTAAAACTCAAATTAAAAGTACACTTTGTAAACAAGCATATTACAAATTAGAGGATTATATCCAAGATAAGAGTGCTTGGAAACATGCTGGTCCTGCTCCATAGGACAATTTAGAATCAAGACAAAATCAAACAGGTTGCTAATTTAATTGTTAAATTTATAATTTTGTATTATATGACATTGATTTTACATTCTGTGATTACTTCCTCACACACCGACTTATTAATTTTAAAAACATTAGGAAAATCGTCTACTTTTACTATGTTTGTAAATATGTGAGCACCATGTATCTATCATATAATTAAATTATCTGTCGTTGCTTCATTTTTAATTCTTTTTACCTATTGTGGTATAGTAATTTTATTCTAGGTGCATCGTCTTCACATATAATTATTTAACTAATGTACGTACTAATACAAACTATTGTAAAACATTTTAAAAGAGTAACGGTGGAGTTTCTTGCCCATTCTTCTCCATACGAAAACTACCTTTTGGAAGGGGCGACTAGAATCAATTATATTATTCTGTAAATTTTGACGTTCAAAAGTGCCATACATGGGCCTATTTGAAATAAATGTTTTGACTTTGACTTTGACTTTGACTTTAATAAAACGCGTATATTAAAAGATCGATAATTAAATTATCTTTAAAATGGTGAAGGTTTTAGAAAAATACGCTTGATATAAAAATACGCTTAATGATTTTGCGTCATTCTCAGTTTTTTATCCACGTTAGACATAACTTTACAAATTAATTTCACTATGTAATATAAACATAATCTAAAATATTTATATCTTTATTAAGTTATTAAAAAATGCTCTAATTTAACATATATTTTTTCCAAACACTACTCGTTTAGATATGATCTTCAGTATAAAATCATTAAAAGTTGGTTATCGTCGCCTTAAAACGCTTAAAGGGCGATTACCTGCGTAATTTCTCAGATTAAATGTCAAATGAGTCGGTGCGCTCAAAGTGCTCAGCGCGCTCGTTTCGCTCGCGACGCTCGATGCGTTCACTATGCTCGGTGATAAGTCTCGGCGGAGATGCCGAAATTCTGCGTTTCAGTACGAGCATTGCTGCTTAGTGTCGCGCTTGCAATATGTTTAGCTTACGTTGCGTGACAGCTATTAGATGACGACTTTGCAATATTAAGGCTGTTTGTTGGAGAAGTTAGGCTGACCTAAATTAAGTTCAATTGCTTTATTCATTATAATGTTAAGCAAAAAAATCGATTGTTATTCGTGTCTCTGTTGATACTCTCTGCTGTCGTGTCTGTTGTAAGTATGAGCTGGTCATTAGGTAATTAAAACGTAATTACTTTTTGGAAATACTACAAAAATGAATCGATGGGTGTATGATAAATTTTATGGGACTGACAGACAGACTTAATACATGTATTTATATATTTATACTTTGTACACCAGAAATATACGTTCCAAAATAAATAATCATACAATGGGCGCACATTCTCAGTGTTTTTTTTTTTGTGTCGGAATTTATCAAATGGTATCAGACTCTTACTGACTTAAACCCGTGTTCCTTCAGTTGCCTGTATGTGACCAGGAGCCACGGTAACCCTTTCGGACAAACCCGCAACCCCGGCAGGCACTGGCCCTAGCGGACCCCTTCAGTTCTGCTGACATCTCTTTGAGGCGCGCGTGGCACACAACGCGCCGTCGACCCGGGCCTGGTCCTTATCGGACGGCGAGCTACCATTGCTCACCGTCGGCAAGCCCGCGCCTACGGTGGCCGGAAATCGGCCTGTGATTCCCAACGCGTAAGGCTTCTCCTGCAGCGGTTAGGGGCGTGAGGGCGCAAAATTTGCCTCTCCCTCACGCGTTCAGTAATAATATTCAGTAGCTTCGCAGAAGGAGGATGTATCCTCTATTCCTCTATTTTATTCTAGCCTGTAGCCTAGCTAGCCTTAGAAATTATTACTTATAAAAATCGCAGTATTATCTTCTCTAACAGAAAACCCACGTCTCAACACAAGCTAAAGATGTCTCCATATAACATCATTAGTCGCGCGGCACTAATATCAGAGGAACAGCGTCTTGCGTCACCTTCACGTTTTCTAACAACGTTACTTTAATGTATCGCGTTAAGCCGAGTGACGATGTTAAGCCTTGTAACTGGTTTGCATAGATTGCTACCTGGTATGACTTATATTGAGCTTGTGGTTGTTAAAGTTGGGTGCGTATTTTTCAGTACAGAGATAGACAGCCCTATGTACACACACGTTTTTATTGGCGTAAAAAACTACGGTTTATTCGCCATGTGTAGGCACGGTCATCAGTATTATTTATTTATTTATAGTTAATTAAAACGGCACAGGTCCAATTACATTAATTAACATAGAATTATAAAGATTAAAATAAAATAAGCATTCAAGTAACATACAGTACAAAAATTAAATTCAAATTCAAAGATATACAATTCGTGGATAAAATTATTAATAATTATTTGCTTAAATGGTTGAATGGTTAAATAAATTAAAAACAACATAAACTAACATTTAACAGTGGACACCCTCGCATATTGTCTCTCACAAAACACCAGACAAGCACGCATTATTTCCTTCCAATCATCAGCAAACACATCACATTCAGGGTCGGCAGTCAGGAGGGCGTTTAGCATCCTTAGGGTTCGACATACCGGGGATTCAGCTCTAGCAACAGATCTCGATAGCGGTAGTGCGAACAGGTTATGACGGCGGCTTTGACGGTGCCCAAGGTATTTGCCGGGCACAAATAGGCAGCAAAAAAGTCCGAGGAGCTCAGGGCAGTCAATACGACCGTGCAGGGTTTTACAGGCAATCGTGAGCTGATCAACGCCTCTTCTTACCTCCAGCGAATTGAAGCCCAACACCCCCAGAAGATAGTTCGTTGGGTACATGAATGGAAAGTAATGGTACAGTCTTTGATACAAAAATCTCAGGAAGGTTTTCTGAACTTTCTCAAGCATCAGTGTCTGTGACGCAGTATGTGGATGCCAGACACACGCGCCGGACTCAAGTTTACTCCGAACCAAAGTGGTGTATAAAAGTTTAATAATGCTGGGATTGTGAAAGTCACGAGCGTTCCTCAAGACAAATCCCAGACGCCTGAAGGATTCCTTTGCAAGGGCAGACACGTGGTCTCTAAATGTCAGACTGCGGTCGAAGGTCACTCCCAAGTCCTTTACGCTGGTGACACGAGTGATCAGTAGTATTATATGGGTCACTATGGAAGCTTGTTGACAGACACTTTCTACGCCATGCTTTATACACCGTACCGAAAAGAGACCGTGCGGTGTTAAAGGGCCTTATTGTTAGACTAATTAATAGCATTGACGCTTTTAGATACTAAAATAAATTATGTACCGACATAAATTCTATACTATTAAACAAGCAATATTTGTAATATATTTGTTTGTATATTTATTTGTACTCACTCTCGAAATCGGCTCTAACGATTTCGATGAAAGTTGCAATATAAGGGTTTACGGGGGCGAAAACTCAATCTACCTAGGTCTCATATCTCGGAAAATTCCTTTTCTCCGTATTTTCACCCAAGCAGAGCTCAGTCGCCCAAAGTTTAGAACAAGATAATGAATAATGACATTAGAATAATGACATGGCAGCATGGAATTAGTAAGTACCTATCTATCATGGCAGCATGGAAAGAGTAGGTACTATACATAGATTAGTATGAACTTTCTTATACTTTTAAATGAGCATTCTCTATTTTCACCAGAGCAGAGCTCGGTTGCCCAGGCACTTAATAAATAAGGCGGGATTACTTTAATGCATCAAAGCATTCTCTGGCAGTCAGCTATGGCTCCAGAGACGGTAAATAACTAGTGTATACCACACTAGTACTATTTGATCAATTCTTAGATAGTAAGAAAAAAATGCGTATGACACTCTTATATGTAAGCCCAAAGAGGATGCTGCTGCACGTAGAGTAGTAGATAATAAATACCACAATATTTTTATCTTGAAAACAAAATATTCCATTCTATTCTTTCCAATCCCTCTTACCATGCTATCATTCCACTATAAAGTCAACATTTCAATGCAATGGCAATAGATCACTCTCGGTATTTACTGGGTTGCGGGCCTATCTTTCCTTCTATTGGACATGCGTCGGGCGTTTGCAGTGCTGACTGTCCGTAACTGACATGTGATTTGGACAAGTTTTTTTTTTAATTTCTCAGAAATACGTTTATAATAAGAAAGGGGTGTATGTTGGCTTTGACATTAGAAAAAAGTAAAGAAGCTTTATACACAGCTTTCCCTAACAAAAATCCACAGAACTCCCATAACCTTGCGGCGCATTGAAAATGACTTTATTACATTTATTTATTTAAAAATCAGAGGAGTTAAAAAAGTGTCTCGGAAAGAGGTAAACATGTACCCTTAATTATTATAATCCTATTAAAACCAGAATGATATCATTTTGAAGCCCTTTAAATTTTCCAGCAGATTTTTTTTATTCTTCCGACATCTCTTTTCGTTTTTGAAAAGTTTAAGATTCTTTGAAAAAAGTCCTAAAAGAAACGGTAACAAATTGGCGTTATCTTTACATAAAAAAAAACGTTTTACAATCATTTATTTTGCAGTATTATAGCCCTTTCATTAACGCATCTTTTGTTACCATTTTCATTTCTCTGTCTTAATAATTGAGGACGCTAGCTCTCGGTCGCACTTTTCCAGAAAACGGGTACTAAAGCGTTCAACAAAGCATTTTCAATGCTAAAAATTGAAGCTTGGTAATGATCGGCAGTTGACTCAAAGAAGTAACCTTGGTTTCGAGCTGGTAACGAAAGGACATAGCCTACTAATCCTTCAAGTTAGTTGACAGTTATGCTATTTATTATAGAATATTGCTTCTTTAAGTCTTAATTTTAGATCAAATTGGAACCTGAAATCCTATACCGTTACATCAAACTGCAAAGCCTGACTCGCTTAACCCAAGCTCCTTGTACTAAGCTATCTAACATGCAACATTACCATAAGCGGTGTGCTATCGTAAAAATATGCAAACGCCAGAATTACACATTAAATATTCGTCTCCGACTGTACTTGGAAGATAGTGGGCCATAGTGGGCCATACTGGAGGCTTGCGTTTACACTACTGTAAAATATTACGGGCTCAAGTCTTGTCTCATGGATTATGCAATACTGCACGTTAATAAAGCAAGATAACAGGTGAATGCGTCACGGTTCTAAGTGCGCTTTTGTTGTACCTGCATGTGGGGTTATGGTACTTCGTCGAATTTAAATTTTCGGGTGTGAGTGGTAGATTTTAGTGTTAGTGTGCCAAGCCTAAGTGATTTACATTTACGTTGTAGTTTGTATTTGTGGATCCTTATTCAAAGATTCCTAAGAAAGACGATGTTGTTAGTGAATTTGTTGTGCCACTTCGGTTTATAGAAATTTATTTCTCAAAAAGAACATTGCAGTTCACTTAACATATTGAGAAAAGTAAGGTAAAAAAAGAAATAAAAGTAAGTGCGATTCTCTGTGTTCACAATAACAAAATTACGAGTTTAAAGTGACAATCGGAATTGTTAGTGTTGTTTTCTGACGTGCTCTTCTAGCGTTTTTTTAAATGTGTATATGATGTGACTATTGGTTACATCATCGGGTAGTTCATTATACAGTTTTGCTCCCTCGTACAGTATATTTTTTCTTCCATAGTTAGTTCAGGGTAGTCTCAATTCTAGTTTGTCTCGTCGTCTTGCGTTGTATGTGTAAGTTTTCTTTCTAAAGATTAATTGTGAATGCGTACCTTGTGTTATGATTTTATGTATTAGAGTGCATGTTTCAAGTATGTATAATTGGCTAATTTTAAGTATTTTTGTGTCATTGTAAATTTTGGTGGTTGGTGTTAAGAATGCGGCGACGAATGAATTGTCTATACAAACGTAATACCTAAATCATTTTAGATTTGATCATATTTCCACTATATTATGGTGTTATTAAGATATAAACAGTCTTTGTCTAGGCTCCTACGTCTTTTTGTTTCCAAAAAACTTACCTAAAATGAAGTTTAAACGATTTTTTTTTCACATAGTTATAGCGTAAATGACATGTTTTCATATTGTTTTTTTCTGTATTATAAACAACAATATTTACATTATTGTTTCTGCTTTAGCATAGCTTATATTATCAAGTTACAAATTATCGAAAAAATATTGGATAAAATTAAGTTTTCATTCATCATTTTTGGTATTACGGAACACATCCAAATTTATCATACATTTTCGATAGCTAGCGCGTCAAACAATAATTGTCAGTGTGTGCGTGGTAGTATTTCTGTGGTTGAATATCGCTCCGACAGGCACTTACACTAGCGCAACGTGCTTGGTTGGAATTCTTGGAATTCGTTCGGGGTATTTTTTGTCAATATTAGACAACTAGGTACTTTACGTGCGTACTTATTTGTTTGCTAAATTATATTTTAATATTTCTGACACTGTTGGCCTATTTTATTTTTATTGGCACGTGAATAAACTGGTAGACATCGTCATAGTTATAAAGAGTTTTTATTGTTTTATTTTGCAGAACTTGTATTTTTTGGATTTTGCTGCCGTTCCCCATATCTCAACAAGATATTCTATGTGGGGTCTAACAAGAGAGTTGTAGATCACTGTGCGAACTTTTTTGGGCTTAATAGGATTAATATGGGGTCACCAAGTTAACTTTGTATCTAAAATGATACCTAAATATCTTTCGCTGTTTGATTTTGTTATTTTTTCGTTATTTATTGTTAGTTGGATTTGATTGAGAATTTTCTTGTTTTTTTGCAGCAAAAACCATGTATGCGGTTTTCTTTATGTTAATAGTTAATAAATTTGACAGGAACCATATATTTAAAATATTCAAATCATTTTGAGCTGCTTTCACGATATCATTTAAAAGTTGAGTTGTGACTAAAGTGAAATAGACAAGTATCATCTGCATAAAGTGTGATACTGCCTGATGTTTTAAAACTGTTTATGTTGTTAATATAAATCAAAAATAGCAACGATCCTAGTATAGATCCCTGTGTGATTCCGTATGTTAATTTGGCAGGTAAACTTCCGTAATTTTCTATTTTTACTATTTGTTCCGATTTTCTAGGTACGATGTAAGAATTTTATATGCGGGCCCTGAAATCCCTAAGTCAGTTAGCTTACTTAAAAACAAATTATGACTAATCGTGTCAAATGCCTTTTTTATGTCTTCTTCAGCTAAAACGCAAGAAAATGCTGAAGGTTTTGCTTTTCGGGGATATCTATCAACCCAATAATAAGAATGATTTTAGAATGGCACCATCGTCTGAATATGTAGGTACGACCAAGCCTCATCGAACACCTTATGACAATATCTTCATAATACCTGCCTCTGAGTATTTCTCATTAACATGGCCTTTAAAACTGTCCCCATCTCCTATTATCATTAAACAACAAGTCTCACGACAAACACAAGTCCTACGAACTAATTAATTTGTCCTTCTATCGACCTACCTGTATAAAACCTATACGGAATCACAGAGCAACGATCACAGCACAAAACAAAGCTTACAACGGGTACAGCAACCGATACAGACAAAATGAGTCTAGGAACGAATTAAAGGAGGTATTCCGTATACGTTAGTGAGAAATCCGATAGATAAAGACTGTAGTTAAAATCGTTAGTGACTTGTAAGCGATTGGATTGCCTTATTAGGTATCGGTAGCATTGAGATGTGAAAGATATGATAGATGTTCGTATTTTACATTTAAGGAGATAATGGTAGGTGATATACCCTAATTTGAAGAATTTTGGAGGGCTTTGTTCCCCATTTCCAAATTATTGATGACTTACAAAGAATGTTTTATTTTCGTCAAGAATGAAATCGTAGTTTTGATAGCATTTGGTCGGATTTCTTACCATACTTTTGTAGTATTCCTATATTTATCAATACATTGTGGGGTCTAGATCACTTTTCGTGAAGAAAACACAAAGAACTTAACACCCAACATCAAGGAAAGAAAGTTAAATAAATATACGTAAATCCGCAAGTATTCTACTTAAAAAATCTCACCACTACACTTACAAACGTAACGAAACGTCCACTTAAACTATTCCCATAATAGGTCCGCAGGCTAGTCCGTTGGCCGGAACAAAATAAGTAAGTACACAAGATTAATTGTCCCAAGCGGACAGCAACGGAAGCGCAACCACCGTGCAGCCGCCATTTTGTGCAGATAACACCGGTGTACACTATCGAAATGTAGTGCCTGTCGATGCGGCTAACGTCTTTGTGGAACTGGCCTTATTTAGGGTCCAGTTCTTGATAATTTAGAGCTTAATGCTATTTTCTTTAATTTAATTTGATTTAATTTTAATTTGACTGTTCATTTTCGTCACGGTTGAATAGCGCTATTATGTCGTAACGAGGTTCATTATGTGCTAATTGTAACTCACAAAAGATATTACAAGATACCTAAAATCTGCTTTAGCCAGTATCTAGTTTAGCACATGTACATGCTTTATGATTTTCGAATGGAGATAAAGGAGAGTTGATTCACTAGTTACGATGTTAATATCATCGAAGCATCAAACCAAAGCCGACAGCCGCTCGACTATAATCACATCGATCTCCATCAATCCTTGGCCGAACAAAATGCATCGTCATTCCTTGCATCTAACTTGTCCCTCAAAGTAGTCAACTTTATCGCCATCCGAACTTAGTCCACATATCACACCCGGGCTTACAGGGGATCAGTGCTAATCAGAATCCCCGCTTCGAAGGCTTATTCGTCGCCTCAGTATAAGCAGTGTAAAAAGATCGCTAAAACAAGATAAAGCTTGGTGACAACTTGTGTAACTCGACAACCTTGCTTGTGACGGCCCTGCGAATGACAGTCCCCCCACAACCCGTCTCACACCCTCCGAGCCTCGCAAACCACTTTGCACCGTCCGATACTATCTTTTACAATGCATTTTCCTTAGGATAGAAATTTATTCGCATCCCATTGAGATATCGAGAAGTCTCCGAGTTTAAAATCCATCCGATTTCAAAGTTTATCCTTTGAAGTCTTGGATGGAATTATTTTCATTGAGAAACTTATAGGACTTCGAGTAGCCTGTGAACTTGAAAACTTGAAATTTTTGAATGTCTAATCTTTATGTTTGTGTTAAATCAGTGAGAGGGATCTAAAAGGTATTTGGCACGTGTCCTGTTACGTGGGTTTTAATCCTAGTCTTTATTCCATTTAATTCGTTAATACCCAACTTTCTCCGAGTTTATTTTAATCTTCAACCAGTTTTAATCTCGTGAAAGGATTACGTTAAGGCTTTTAGAGATTTCAAGACGAACGTGTCATAGATGCCAATAAGCTTCGGAGTAAGCCAAAAATTATACATGCATGGTCTTTTAAGTTTCACACATTAGTGGAGCAGGCTATAATCCTTGCAAAGAAGGAATTTCAAAGAAATAGCAGTCATCTGTCAGCAATAATTAGTGCAATACTCTAAGTTTGGAGCTCGTTGCATATTTTTGCACACATTTGCTGTCTTAACGATTTGAAGCTATACTTTTTTTCTTTTGAAGTACCTCGTTGGTCTAGTGGTCGCAAGCGCTACTGCTGAGCATGAAGTCCAGAGTTCTGTTCCCAGGTCGGGCAAAATGTTATTAGATTTTTCATCAGAAATTTCTCAGTAGCAGATTCTGGATTTTTGCCCGGTTGATGGCAATAGGAACGCCCCCTATTTCGTGGAGTAATAAAAAGTTATTTTTGTCATTAGATTTTTTTTTTCATAATTTCCTTCCCCTGTCATCTCAATGTTCACTTAATTTTTAGCCATATCGTTTTTTACTCATCATCTGCCTAGCCTTTTCCCAACTATGTTGGGGTCGGTTTCCAGTCTAAACGGATGCAGCTGAATTGGTGATTTTACATAGATTGGCCGCCTATCTGACCTCCATAACCCGGTAATAGGGTAACACGATACCCCTTGGTAAGACTGGTTGTCAAAGTTTCTGGCTTCTGACTATCCGTAACGATGTTTTTACACCACATTTTACGCCAATGTATGTTTAAGGATAAATATGCTCACGAAGTAAAATAAACTCCCATTTATAGGTACATCAAAATCTGTATAAATCTCTTCTGTATTTGTGTTCTCTTAAATACGTTTAACGAATGTTGCTCGTTGTTCCAAACAAACATTTCCCTTAACAGAATTACTGAAGCCTGAAGTTGAAATTGGCACATTGCTGAAAAGACTTTTATTTTGAATCCTGCTTGAAACAAAAACTTTTGAAGTTGACTGTAGTGTTAACAATTTCGGTTACAAAAGACGAAGTTTTAGGAGTATTGGTGAAATTTTCTGATGAGCTTTAAATAGGATTTCAGTTTCAATAAACTTAGTGCATGGGCACAAATCAAAGAAGCTCATTCACGTTTCAGGCAACTATAAAAGCTAAACTAATTAACTAACCATGAAACATCAGCGGAAAATGAAATAATACTTACTCACACACAAGAAAATTAAAACAAACTGCCAGGCACCATCTTTTGTTTCACTCACAATATGCTATATTTCATCGAGTAAGAAAGAGACAAATGGAACATCCCAGCTCTCATGTTCCGTGTAATTATTCATGAAGTCTGCGACAGCGTATGCTTTTTTATATACTTTTCAACACTCGTCCTAGAGAATGGGTCAATCAAGTCATGCTCGCATTGTATGCTCTTTTCAGGATATTTTCATTTCTGGAACTCGTTTCGTCTTCCATAATTTCCATTTTTCCAAGGATATTGTGAAAACTATCTAATTACCTTTCCATTATATTTTTAAACCAGCTGGTAGGTAATACATGGAACAATTTCATCTGAAATGTTACAATTGATTAATTCGATTTTATTAGTAGTGTCTTTGATAGTAACTAACATTCTATGGACGAGGGTCTGGTAGTCATCAAATTCAGAGACAATCATCTATAAAAGTTGCTATAGACGTTACATAATAAATACTATTCAAAGAAGAAAATGTTTTACAACCTATTTACGTCTTATTTGTGACGTCTGTAGCTCTTTCATATCGCTGTTACCAGCCAGAACAATGATAATCGCGCGCAACATTCTAAATCTCATAATCCTATGATCACACCAAAAAGGATTCTTTCTTTGAAGAAACCAACGTAATCCCTTAAGTACGAAAATATAAAAAAATATAAATCACGGTCCAGCTTCTCTTGTGCTTGTCGCTTTTAATCTCTGTCACAAAGTACAAGAACATCGTAAATCATAGCGCTATCGAAGACGTTATAAAATATTGAAAATGTTCAGTTTTCAGTCATTCATCTTTGGTATTATGTACACCGCTTAATGGACTTGAGAGTCAAATATTTGGAGTGTTCGAATTGATGTACGGTGAGGAGCTGTAGTGTAGTTGTGTTAATGTATTGGAAACATTTCTGGTTAAAATGATGCATCGTTCTTGTTGTCAACAGCACTGTTCTTGTTAGAGTTGATTAAACAACGATTCACACTTAACAAACAAAAGGCTTTCTTATTCTTGCATTGAAAAGCTAATGAAAACAACATTATATGACAACAGTTCATTTGGGAAAACACTCCCAATTAGCCATTTAGTTATTGAAATACGTGCAACGCTGACTGATAAAAAAGTAATGATAATCGGCCCATATTTTCTATACTAATAATAAAGCTGAAGAGTTTTTTGTATGTTTGAACGCGCTGATCTCTGGAACTACTAGTCGGATTTGAAAAAATATTTTTGTATTTAATAGCCCAATTCTTGAGGAAGGCTACAGGCTACTTAAGATCACGCTAGGACCCATAGGCGCCGAGAAAAAGAATAATAACAGATTATCATTACTTTTTGATCAGCCTAGTATATCCATTTTTCATCATAAAGAAAAACACCTCTCACCTCAGAGATGTGTTTCTTTTCTTTAGATGTGAGCATCTATAGGTATAAACACACATGTACACTATGTACAGCCCACAAACTATCGCAAAACTAATCAGTTTCCAACGCAAACCCATCGACTACATTCCTAATGAGACTTGCTCGCAAAACCTATCTATCTGTCCCTTACGTCGAAACTTACGATCTCGCACCACTGCCCGCTACTTCCACCTAGGTAAGGCTATGTGTACAAGATTAATCGCTGGTGCCTCTCAGAATGGTACGGAAACGCATCCATATCTGTCCAGTGAAGACCATTCACCATTCCACGTTTCCTTAGTCCGGTAAATATGTATTCAGTTTGCGTGCCAACCGACCTCTTAGGAGTAGTGTTACCAAAAGCATTTGCAAAATCGATGGGCCTTCAATAGATTTTGACATGTTTAAAGTTTGTGCAGTGTTTGGACACTAAAATAAGAAGACGGATAGTGGTTGTTTTGTGTAAAAGATGTTTTTCATCTTAAACTATTGCTGAATTAATTTACTTACAAAGTTTCTAGAATTTTACTGGATAAATTAAAAACTGTTCACCATTATATCGAAGGAAAACTTAAAGTCAAGCTAGTTTTTTGTTTGTTAGAAACCTTTTTTTTACTAGTTTGTCTCTACATTCTAAAGCCATTTAATGTAAAACCAAATCTCGCTTTCGTACCTATTTAAAAATGAAACAACAAACACGTAAACTTGCACCTACTCGTGCAGATTATAAACATCAATTAATAATGCATGTATAACTCACACACACAACACCCGCTCACAAGACAATAAACACTCCCACAATAAACTTTCCCACCGCAGACAAAAATAATAAGGTACCTACATATTTACTTTAAGAACTTGGAACACAGCCTACTCGAACGTCGGAGATGCTCTCGAACACCGATTAACGAACCCTATTAGATCATCTTAGGGTGATTATTATTTAAATGCGGTTCACGTTGGCAACTTCTTGAGTCACCTGCAACCCTCCGACATTTGTAAGCACTTCAGGACCTCTCCCCTCCTCCCCCCCATTGTCTTCGGAACGAGGAATAAAAGTAGCTCGTTTCTCCTGGAAGAGATTGTAATGTTTTTATGAAAAGGAAATTGCATTATTGAGAAAGTTGTCCAGAGAATATTAATTTCCGATTAGCGATCCGACTATGATTATGTTCTAGGATATTGTACTCTTTATTGCATGGATTATGGAGGTATTGTGAAACATTCTGTTATGTATTAGGTATCTATACATTGACTTAATCAAGAAATAATTGAGTTTGGTTCTGAATCACATAATTATCTTTCCTTAAACACATTTAAAACATTCCAAAACTGCGATTGCGCAAAAATATGTTATACATACATGTGTATTTTATTTATTAAAAAAAAAGAGAATTTGTGCACATTAACCATTTAAAATACTCGAAATATTTGGAAAGAAAAATTAAAGAAAATATTTTTATTTGGGACACGCACAGGAAACTAAGAAAATTATAAAAACAATAACAATTTCAGACAAAAATATAAAATTTAAAAAAGTAACAAGTTGTGTAAAGAAAAAAAGACCTGTGCGAGACTAAAAAGGCTCCTATCTCAGCATAATGCTACCGCAGCGCTGGTATTCTGATAGGGCCCGCTCTAATTTCCAGTTTTAATCACATCTTGAACGTTGATAACATACTCTAGGTTGCAACTTCCAGTTTCTTAATGCTTGCGGGGAAGCGGGGCCAGAACGGCACGGTTGGTAGTGCACAGGAAATTAAATCAGTGCCACCTTACTTATATAATCGTGTGCCACTCGCAATTCTGCCGCTTTAAGAAAATGCGGGTCAAGTATGACCTGAATTTTTATACGTTTCTACTGAATCGAACATTCCAGTGTTTTTTATAGAGTTTCGGGTATTTTATCAGTGTTTATGTGAAGATAAATTCAGCTTCTTAATTTTCTCTTTCCATAAACACCTCTGGGATTAAAATGGTCGAAGTAACTTTTAGTTTACTTCGTGGAAATAAAAACCAAGTATAAAAGCGATAATATTCCTTTTTATTCCCACACAAAATTTTGATTAACCTTACCTTTTCAACATGCCGAAGACACTAAAATGGAAACCTTCTAAGGATGCTCATTAAATCCCTACAAGTAAGTCTTATTTACGCACAAATGATTTATTTCCAATCCCTAATTTCATCAAAATTCCTCTTTAGAAGACGCTCCTCTGAACTGGAAGACCTTCGAATGTATATTTTAAGATTAATTTATCCTCAACGATCGCTTCTTTTGTGTGTACATGGACGGGTGGTCCACTTTTCCCTTACCTCCTCTTATTTGATGGCGGGACAAACTGAGCAACAAAAGGTTGTTGGTTTATTTCATAGTATCTTCACATAATGGAATGAAAATATAGTTCAGCGGCATAGTGATACAAATACCACAGTATAAATAAGTAACAGTATTATATTTTGATATAAAACGGAAACGATGTGCGTCAAAATTCTCAACGTACACAATAATATTGAGTGTGCCGCAGTTACGCACGGACACGTAGGGTTTATCTACCGAGCGGCCGTAGGTAATTATTCCAAGTTCACTGCCGAGACATAATACTTTTACTTTATTATACTGTCCAAATGCGTACCTATATAATGTATTGTATTCTGACGCAGAAAGATAAAATAAAGAGTTGGATAAACTCAAACTTTGACTAAAAGATCTAGAGCTTTCTAATTTATATGATTAGCGAAAGCACTAGTGTATATTTTGTGAATTTAAAGAGGACTTGTACAAAGTACTGTGGGAGAGGTACTTCAATGAAACACTTCTTTCGAATTAAATAATTCATATTTACGGAATCGCTTCACGCTTTTACATTTTTATATCTTGACATACGCTTTTCTCAACTGACACCTTATTATTTTTTCTGCCTTCTAAATTCGTAATAGCGTTTATCTCATAATTTTATTCCATTCTCCTCAGACCAAATAAAAAACTAAGACAAAGCCTAGTGAAGCATGCAAAAACTGCACCTCGCTCTGTGCATACACACTCACACGCACACATTTACATTCAAACTACACCTCACCGCACCGTAAAGTAAGTGCACACATGTTTACGAAACCGGCCTGATGTCACTGTGACGTCACTGTTGACAGCGCTTTGTCTTGGTTTTTTATTTGGTCTGCGCCAATATCATATAATTTATAGAAAAGATTGCATATTAAAACTATGTAAGTCATTATTTCTACAGCACTTAATCCTACAAATATAGTTTTCACAACTAACTGGTGATGAGGAAGCAATCAAAATCAGTCCTTAATTGGACCATCGACTTGACCGTAAATTACTTAGAACTCTGGACTATACTGCGTACTTAAATAAATAAATGGTAAGTTGCCCCAAACCTCTCAATTTAAATTAAACAAGAAAATCAGCACTTACCCTACAGTAATAGACTTAAATAGAGCATAAACTTGAAACTAAGCTTTAGTTAACTTGAATAATTGCCGCTGTTGTCCAAACTTAAGCTAACTTAAGCTGGCTAGTGTGTCTACAGCTTTACTCAGGTATTACCGCTGACATACGGACAGACGGACCGATTAGATTTGAACGAATTATGGCGCTTGACCAGTGTTTTGTAATGAAAAAACTGTCAATGGACCATTTTTATACACTCTGTAAAAAAAAAAATACTTCAGTCACCACACGCCATGATGAGACATTTTAAAATTGGAGCATTTTTTTAATCGTGATCGTGTTTTTTTTTAGTTCTTCCGCCTTTTTGTCCTAATATATCTACGCTCGCCTGCCATCATATTTTAACTACAAACCAATTTCTAAAAAGCACTTTTAAGTGACTAAATAGCAAAACTTAACATAATTACGTACAATACAGACGATTGAAATAATACGTCACGGCAAATCCAAGCAATATTAACTACTATCACCTAACTATATCATTATTGCTATTGTCACTGACACATTCAGTACTAGGAACACATAATCAAATAATAAACGTCTATCGTGCAATTTACCTAATGACTTGCTGACTCAGATACAAGGAGACACATACATGTACGTCACAATCTTATTGTATATGTTACGGGTAATGCTAGAAGATGGAGTAAACCTAGATTTACCCGGGTTATCTTAGCATTACCCAAGTTTCTTGGGTAAAGTCCGAATAATGAGCAAAATAAATTTTAATTCGGGGTTTACCCATACTCACCTAAGTCTACCCAACTCTGGCTGGGTAATGTTAGGTGTTGCGTAATTTTCGAGCCCGTGGTGCAAATCGCTGGGGCCCGCGTTCCCCCGCGTCGCTTGCACCTACCCGCGTTTCCCCGCCCGCGCCGCTTGCTTAGTGACAAAATGGCGACCGAACAGAGTGCACGTACTTTTCGAGAGCGTTTTGATACAAAATTTCAAGAGTTATTATCAGCGAAAGGGTTAAATTCTTTTTACTTCAGTAACGAACAGTATTTGGAAATAATTAATTCGGTGAAAAGTGCAAAAGAAGCTAAATCGAAAACTACTTTACAATACCGGCGATCGAAGCGTTTTGATTTGTGCTCGGTAAGTGGCGTCGAGAAACTGATTGCTCCTCTATCTTCAAGTGAAACAACAATTAAATATTACGTGACCAACGATGAGATGTTCGATATTTTGCATGAAACTCATTTGGCTGTTGGACATGGAGGAAAACATCGAATGGAAAAAGAATGTAAAAAAAAAATATAAAAATGTTACTCAAGAAGTAATAAAATTATATTTACGACTATGCGAACCATGCCAAAAAAAGTTAAAGTCTGCCAAAAAAGGAATTGTTGTCAAACCATTGCTGTCAACAGAAATGAATAGTCGCTGTCAAGTAGATTTAATTGACATGCAGTCTAACCCTGACGGCGACTTCAAATTCATAATGGTCTACCAAGATCATTTAACAAAATTTGTACAGCTGCGCGCGTTAACATCTAAACGAGCCGTAGAAGTCGCTTATAAGCTTTTGGACATATTTTGTATTTTTGGCGCACCTTCAATTCTTCAATCAGACAATAGCCGCGAGTTTGCAAATCACGTAATAGAAGAGTTGTGCTTGATGTGGAGCGGTCTGAAAATAGTACATGGCAAACCTCGCCATAGTCAGTCTCAAGGTAGTGTAGAAAGAGCAAATCAAGACGTACAAAATATGCTTATGTCGTGGATGAACGACGAAAATTGTAAGCGTTGGTCAGAAGGTTTGAAGTTCGTACAGTTAATGAAAAATAGGGCATTCCACGATGGAATAAAACGAGCTCCTTATACCGCCATGTTCGGCAGTGATGTTTAGCGTCGTCTTCTCTTCCAAAAGAAGTTATTGCCAGTATTCACACTGAGGAAGAGCTCGAGAAAATGTTAACGGAATTTACTACCGGAGCAGAATCTAGTCCAGAATCCCAAGAAGAGGGACCGGAATCTCGACAAGAATCTCAAGTAGATTTACTTAATGTAGAGCTGGAATCACAGAATGACCACTTAAAGAACAAGGAGATGAGAAACAAAATCGAAACAGAAGTTTTAAATACAAAAGAAGGTGAAAGGGAAGTTTTATTAGAAATAAGTTCAGAAGAAACGGCCAAAAAGAAAGACGAAATGGAGTGTTGTAGATGTATGAACCCAGCCACAAGTACACAAGAAATAAACTTGTGTGAAATTTGTACTACTCAACAAAATATAAATGAACATAGATTGTCTGCCCGATTGAGCTTAGAAAATCAAGCTAAAAAAATGAAAGCCTTATCTAATTTAAAATTTCCTCCATGTTCTGTTGGAGATACGGTAAGAGTCCAAATACCAGATGTCGATAGAGGAAGAGGCGAGTTTCGGAACGTGCTTATGGCAGTTGTAGAAAAAGCTGATGATCTGTATAGGCTAGGAAACGAACGTGGTACTATTGAGGAAATGTTCTCAAGGAATCAGTTTTCTGTGTGTCATGATAAACTGATTGATATCGAAAATATCTCACCAGAAAAAAAAAGCTTACGGGAGCTTGCAAATGAACAGTCGTTTTCAGGAGGCCAGGGTTATAAAAGGTGTAATTGCAAAACAAAATGTGCTACAAAAAAGTGTTCATGCAAAGCTGCAGGAAAATTTTGCAACTCAAAATGTCACAGTAGTTTATCTTGCTCAAATAAATAATTTCAATTTTAATAACAACGATCGGTAGTACTTTGAACTAATTTTAATACAAACTTTTAATATGTTTGTGCTATTAAATATATTATGTTTCAGCACGCTATTAGTTTTTGCTATTAAGTTTATGCTCTTCAAGCTATTACGTTCGCCTTTGTATGTTTTTTCAATAATAAAAGTTTAAAATGCCCTTGGATTTTCATTTCACTAATTAATTAGACAAATTTTTAACATTACCCAGCCAGAGTTGGGTAGACTTAGGTGAGTATGGGTAAACCCCGAATTATAATTTATTTTACTTATTATTCGGACTTTACCCAAGAAGATTGGGTAGTACTAAGTCAACCCGGGTAAACCTAGGTTTACTTCATCTTCTAGCTTTACCCGTAACATATACATACTAAATAGTTTCATGTAACTGACAAACAAAGCTCACCGCTGAAGATATTTTAAACATATTAGAAGACTAGCTTCTTCCCGTGACTTGGTCGCCGTGAAATTTCTTGTTTTATCATAAAATATATCCTATGACACTCGGCAATACTGTAACTTCCCATTAGTGAAACGATTTTCGGAATGGGATCAGTATTTCCGAAGATTACCACCTACATACAAACTCACAAATTTTACCTCTTTTAACATATTAGTATATGTAGATGTGTATGTGTCCGAAGGAGCACTAAATAAGGATTAATCAAAGCTTCATTTCTGAGTGGAAGTTTATATGCAAAAGCGGACTACAGCTATTAAGTATGTAAATACAGCTATTAAGTTACAAACATACATTTAACCCGAACACACACATACCGTCATGTAAGTAATAAAACTTAAGTGTTTGCAGGAACACTTTGAAGTTTCCATGAAGATGAGTGTGTTAGTATAAAGAAATAAAAGCAACATTAAAGAGCAATTAATTAGTTCTACATTAAATACACATACTTATATGCTCAAAGAATATTATTATTTTAGAACAAATTAGTGAAATGAAAGTACTTTGTTTAAGAAACATATATTTTATTATTTCATATCGACTAGGTATATATTATATTATTATACAACTACACATTTATTTATTGATTAAAAAAAATAGCCTTTATACATTACACCATAGTTATACTTATCTATTATTTTCTTCGGGAGCTCCGTACCAGTCAACGTTCCAAGCAAAAGTGACCCCATGAAGTCGGAACACTCGCTTTTATAAGCGGCGACAAACAAGTATGATTCATGTTTCCATAAACGATGACAAGCAAACATGATTCATACTTATTTGCTACACAAAATTTAAACACACCTTTAAATGATGTTATTTACTATACTTTTACTGCATTTAACTAGAAATTAATTATTACTTTATATTACAATATGAAATACGTTGTTATGTATTAATTACATCGGTATAAATCTAACACGGCCATACTGACAAGTACTTCGCTCTCGAAGTACAAACACAATATTCTTATTATATATAGGTACTTTTTATTTACATAATATCAGTAATCGTTTCATAGTAATCATGCTATAATCAATAATCAGACCTTACTGGGCAGACCAAACACCCGCAGTCAGTGAAGCTTAATCACCCGCAGCCAGTGAATGTCATACCACAGCTAAGGTTTTAATCCATAATACAATCATATCTTAAATTAATATTATAATAAACCTTCTACTACAGCTTTTTGCTCCGTCCACTCTCCAGGCCATAGGCGAATTTTTTCTTTTGCAACTATTATATTCCTTAAATTTCCAATACCCCTTAATGAGAATCTGTCATTATCTAGTATGTTCATAATTTCGTAAGGTCCCTTAAATTTTGCCGTTAGTTTGTCATGTCGCCTATGGTCTTGATTTACATAAACGGTGTCACCTACGCTATAACTTATGTTATCTCTACGCGTTTGGTCAAAGCGGTCTTTGAATTTATCGGCAACAATTTTAAGACGTTGATGTGCTAACTGACGATCGGCCGTTACGTCAATAATTATATTATCATCTTGTATTACCTCATCTAATCTAGCTTGTATACACGGGATGTTAGAGTTTCTGCCAATAAGCAGTCTAATAGGTGAAAAGCCAGTTGATTGTTGTACAGTAGTGTTTAAGGACAATTGGACCTTCCACAAAACGCTCGGCCAGTCTGACACATCAGTACAAGAAGTGCTTATCATGTTTGTTATTGTGGATACGTATCGTTCGACTTGGCCGTTCCCCCGGGGGGTACCGGTTGCTATCATGTGATGCCTAGTTTGCCATTCATCAAATAATTGTCGCAACTGTCTTGAACAAAAATTTGTTCCACGATCGGTTATTATTAAGGATGGTGTGCCGTAGTCTGTAAGAGAACTTCGTAAAATCTCGACTAGTTCTTCAGCACCCATTGTTTTCAAAGGTTTTAATATACAAAATTTTGTAAACCCGTCAATTATGATGAGCAAATGTTTATGACCATTGTTAGACTGCGGAAAAGGGCCTGTACAGTCCAAATGTACTGTATGAAAAGGTACTGGGTTTTTTTCTATTGGATGCAGCATTCCTTGTTTTGGTCCATGATGAGTTTTCTTTTCGACACAAACTAGGCAATGTGCTATGTATTTTTTGATAAATTTTGACATGCCAGGAAACCAAAAGTACTCTGATAATTTATGGTATGTTTTCCCAAAACCCACATGGCAATTCTCATCATGGAATAAACGAAGAATGTCGAGCCTACTTCCTTTTGGTACAAACAACTTAGTCGCAGACATCGAGTCGCTTTTGTAATATAATAAATTATTTTGAACTATATATTGATTACGATCCAAGTCGCCCGTCCGAACCTTTTCTATAAGGGTTTGACTTTCAGAATCCCTATCTTGAGCTACCTCTAACCAAGATCGTGGCAAGTCTATTGGGTTGATTGAAACATTTTGGGGAGGGTTGGATAAAACAGCTACATCTTGGGAAGAACTTAAACTTTGTTCTGGGTTTCTACTAAGGTAATCTACGTGACCAACGTATTGGCCTTTCCTATATATAATTTCAAAAGAAAAGTCTTGCATGTAGGTCCACCATCGTGCTACTCGAGGTGAAATGTCCCTTTTAGTTACTGTGGACTTTATAGCATTACAATCAGTAATTATCTTAAAGCTAATACCCAATAGGTAAACACGAAAATGTTTTAATGCATTATAAACAGCAAGCGTCTCCAATTCATAGGAGTGGTAACGGGATTCGCAGGGACTTGTTCTCTTACTATAATATGCAACTACGCGATTTAACGAGTCATTTTTTTGTAATAGTATAGCACCAAACCCTATAGCACTGGCATCTGTATGTAATTCTGTTTGTAAGTCTGGGTTAAAGATTGATAATAAAGGTTCCCTTGTCAAATGATTCAAAACATAATCACGAGCCATTTCTTGTTCCGGTCCCCATTCCCAATTTTGGTTATTTCTAACAAGTTTTGTAATAGAAGCAGTCCGGGAAGCAAATTCTGGTATAAAACGCCTAAAATAACTAGCAAGCCCCATAAATTGCCTAACCTGTCTTACGTTGGTTGGGATTGGAGCGTTTACTAAAGCAGATACTTTTCTATGACTGGGTTTTACTCCTTCCTGTGAGATAATACGGCCTAGGTATTCAATGCTGGTTTCGAAAAAGTTACATTTGCTAAGATTAATAGTAAATCCGGCATTGGTTAAAGCGTTAAGGGTTTGATCTAAATAATCGAGCCCTTCTGGTATTGTACTAAAAGGGATTAACAGGTCATCAATATAAACTAATATGAATTTAAGGTGCTTAACTGCTTTAGTAATAGCCTTTTGAAAAACTGAGGGACCATTACATATACCAAAAGGCATTTTCAAAAATTCAAAATGTCCATCAGGTGTAACAAAAGCCGTGTATTTTGTGGACTGTGGCTCAATGCCAATCTGATAAAACCCATTTTTCATGTCGATAGCAATGTAATATTTAGCCTTCCCGAGTCGATCTATTTGGTCTTCGATGAGAGGGAGGGGATATAGTTCTTTTTCAATAATTTGATTTAATGCTCTATAATCTATGCAAAGCCTGTCACTTCCATCTTTCTTTTTTACAAGCAGGATAGGGCTCGCATATTCAGATTCACTTTCCTGTATGATTCCTTTTTCAAGTAAATCGTCAATTATTTGTTTAACCTTCTCCCTCTCAATCGGGGCCAAACGGTACGGACGGTAGTTTATAATTTTATTAGACTTTAATCGAATTTTAAGCTGACCTGTTGTTACTGTACTTATATTATTGTCTGTTGGTAAAATATGAGGATACTTTTGAAAGATATTAATTATACTATTTTGTAGGGATGTGTCTAGATGGGCAAGAGCAATAGTGAGAGAGTTTATATCTATACTAGAATTTATCTGCGTTTGAAGTGATCCAATTACCAATTGAGGCGTATAAGTATTAATGTTAACTAACTTGGTACTTAAGGAATCTAATACAATCGCTACATTAGGGTGTTTAACAGCGTTACGGCCGATTATACAATCGTAATGGAAATCTTTATCTGCTGCTACATAAAATTCTATATCAATACACAAGTCTCGACATTGAACGGGAACGCTTATTTTTGCAAAAACATGAAGTTTACCATGACCTATGCCGTCTAAATATAATGAACATGGTACTAAGTTACATTTTAGGCGCCTTGCTACACATTCTCTTATTAAACTACAGTCAGCTCCAGTGTCTAACAAAGAATGAATTTCGATACCGTTTATGTGAATCTTAGTAAATTTGCTAGATAGTCATTTGGTTTCTGCGGTATTGATGTTTTTATTTTGCTCAATTCTATGAAAACACCTGTCGGGTGAATGACCCATCTTGTTACAAACCGTGCAAGCTACTCGATGAAAGCATTTTTCAAAGGAATGACCCTCTTTCTTACAAAAAGAACAAGTAATTTTAATGGTTCGCAAAGTTTTTGAAGAATTTGACTCTTTGTTACTGGAGTGGGCTTCAAGCTTTGGACAACGAGCCATCAGATGACCACTATTTCCACACGAGTAACATGTTTTTGCTTCTTTGTGTCCGACCTCCATGTTAGGTTTAAAACGTTTAGTACCGTTTTGTCCAGAGTTTGCAGCTATCTCCAAAGATCTCTTTTTGGGGGCTTTTTCATAGGTAGAGAATAGCGTTATTAAGTCCGGTACGGAACCTATCGAACTATTTAAGCTTGCCATTCTTACGTTAACTTCACTAATGCCACCACAAATAAGTTCAATCAACTGTAATTCCGTAAAAGCTACCTTTGTGCCTCGTAATAGCCTGACTTTCTCCCTCGCATATTCACAATATGTGTCGGTAAGTTCAGATGTATATAAAACGGCCTTTGACATCTTTTCGGTTAAATTCTTCTTTGCTGGATATAAATCAATTATATCCTTACGCAAAGCTTCCCAAGACCGTTCGGTGTCTGGTTCCCATGTTTCGAACCATTTTAATGCAGAACCCCGTAGGGCCTTACCTGCTGTGGCAGCTTGCTGGATGCTGGTCCACTTGAATTCAGCGCCAAGTTTCTCTATACTCCGACACCATCCTTCAGCACCATTATCGTTTTTCTCTGGGTCGAAGATGGGCAAAGCGATGTCATCAGAGCGCCGATTTGAGGTTATTGCTTCCTGAATGGCTTTCACCAGACCTTCCAGTAGTTGAGACGGCTCCATGACCTGTACATAAACATAGATATGTTATGGGCAAATTAGGCAGAGATCCCACTTCTGATGTTAGTATAAAGAAATAAAAGCAACATTAAAGAGCAATTAATTAGTTCTACATTAAATACACATACTTATATGCTCAAAGAATATTATTATTTTAGAACAAATTAGTGAAATGAAAGTACTTTGTTTAAGAAACATATATTTTATTATTTCATATCGACTAGGTATATATTATATTATTATACAACTACACATTTATTTATTGATTAAAAAAAATAGCCTTTATACATTACACCATAGTTATACTTATCTATTATTTTCTTCGGGAGCTCCGTACCAGTCAACGTTCCAAGCAAAAGTGACCCCATGAAGTCGGAACACTCGCTTTTATAAGCGGCGACAAACAAGTATGATTCATGTTTCCATAAACGATGACAAGCAAACATGATTCATACTTATTTGCTACACAAAATTTAAACACACCTTTAAATGATGTTATTTACTATACTTTTACTGCATTTAACTAGAAATTAATTATTACTTTATATTACAATATGAAATACGTTGTTATGTATTAATTACATCGGTATAAATCTAACAAGTGCAAAAAAGCTAGCTGACTAGGTGGTCCTTGGCTTAGCATAGACATCATTTTCTGTGCAAAAAAAAATGTGACTAATATCCGGTACACATTTGGTGAAACGTAACATGAAATGTAACACAAATAAGCCGTCCAAACTTATGCAATGACTATTTTGGACATTATTGTTTTACATGATATGTAACACAATAACTATGCTTTGTTTCACCGTGTGTCCACCATCCGCCCGCATAACTGAGAGATAAAGCTTTAATGAGAATTTATTCAAATGGTTTAAATATCTGATTTTAAAAATGGGTGTCGCGCATATGTCGTCCAGGCATGGCGGTTGCGGTTATTGTTCGAAAGGGTTACCATGGCTCCTGGCAAAATACAGGTAACTGAAGGAACACGGGTGGGTTTTAGTCAGTAAGAGTCTGACACGCCTTCCCGCTCCACCCAGAGCGGGAGAAGTTATTTGATAATTTCCCACCCAAAAAAAAGGCATGGCTGGAGAAGACGATTGTCCGACATTGAAGCATTGTAAATCTACTTGATTTAACTACAACATCATTACACCAAAAAAGAGTTTGGAAAAAATGAGGGCGTCACTATCGCACTTACGTCACTTCGAATGGGAAAGGAGAAACGTTATTTTTTTAAATTGTTAAAAACGCTGCTTGTGGGTTACTCAAAACCTACTAGCACTTGTCGGCAAAGTAGTGCCACCATTATAGTTCTGCAATATTTATGCAAAACATTTAGTTCCAAATGTCACCACGTCAGACTCTTTTATGTCGATCTGTATGTCATGTTGCATGTGTGCATGCTATGTAAAAAAAATATTAATATTAATTTATTAATAACATAATTCTTAAAAAACCAAATGAGCCCCAAACATTCCCCGAAGCTCTCCGAACGAGTGCAGTGTGTGTCCCCATAAGTCTCAGGTTAATAGCAAGCAGTCTAAACTGAATTAACCCAGTCCAGAGCACTGGCAACTTTGAGCACCTGAGTACTGTTAAGTTTCATGAAAGACTCGCCAGTATTCGCTGAAAAGCACTATCTTTTTAAGTTAAGTCGGTCAAAATAATTCTGGGGTGCTATTTTATTATAAAATTTTATAAAAAAGGTTTTTTATATTCTACTTATGAAGCTTTTTTTAATTTTAATAAGGAAAATTACATCGCCAGACAGTGGTGCTATGTAAGACAATATCATTGAAACATAAAACTCCAATATACCGACGAAATAATAAGACAAATGAAATTCATATTAGTACAACATTAGCTCGACCCTGGAAGAACAACGGCGGCTCAGTTACTTGGACCTTTGTATACAGCATCGAATAACTTTGTAAATATTATAAATAAAAGTAACTGTGTTCAAAACCATCGTAAATACAATACCTACATACTTAAAATTTTCCACATTTATCGCTCACAAGTATTATTTTCCCGCCGCTTAAGCCAACAAAGGCAACGACACAATTGACGTTGATTTTTTTCCACTGGCAACACTCGCAAATAATAATTTGCACGGCAACATTTCAATGATAAAGCGAAGATTTTTCGTGGCATTGTCCGGTAAAAATAGAAGGCGATAACGTACGAGCGTTGTTAGTCGTTACCATGGCAGGCTCGGCCATTAAACCTAACGAGCCAAGCTCGAGAGGACAAAATGTCCTGCCTGCCAACAATGACCGGTAGGGAGGTGACGCAGTTAGTCGATAGTATCGAGTGAGTGTGTAATCGATTTGGGGGCTTGATTTATGACGAATATTGATGTTGAATTTTAAGTTCTGGCTATTCGAAAAATAAGTAAAAAAGGCGATATACAACATATCCTATCCATATTCCATATCCTAAGGGCTTGTTCTTCCTTACCGTTACCGTGCCTCTCAGTCTACTCTTTGATATGCAATAGCCTCTGTACCCCATGAAGCATGAGGCTCCAGGGGCTAATGCAAATCCTCGGGTTCATTCAATTTATCGAGTCTGGTTCTGTCCAAGTCTGGAACCATGCTGGGTTCGGTGCATTTCATTCATTCATCCATTCATAACAAAGGCAAAATACAACAATCTAATCATAGTTTACATCCTGTTGGACATCATCTCTCTTGTCCTCGAAACATATTACAAATATCGAAATAACATAACAGATTTCCAAACACTAAACTACTTGATACTAAATTTTACAAATAAAAAAAAATCAATGGGCAACATAGTCCTAAATAATCTTGTACAAATAATGGTCGTATTGAGGCCTGTGTTAGAAACAAATAAAAATGGTTTGATTACTACAGAAATACGTGCACGTGTTGCGTATTAAAATTCAGTTATGGGTATTCAGATAAACAGAAAGGTCTATTCCAAGAAAGGTAATACAAGCGTTCGCTCACTTTATACTGAAACGTAATCTATCCAATTATGCATAACTTCCAAGTATTACCCCGCCATGTTTCTGCGAAACCTTTTTTATGCGATTTCTCCGAATAATCACCAGTTTATTCGATACTGGGATGGGAAGTCGGTGTCCCATCCCTAGTAACGACCTTTACCTTACAATATGTAAGTGACGCATGTTCTGTAGTTGTTAGCGAAGGATCTTTTCACTTGGATAATTCATCGCGTCTCCTACTTCAGTCGAAAAAACCGTTACGATACAATGCTGCAAATATAAGAATTGTTTGTTGAAAATTCGAAGTACATTTTTCATTCAGCTTTGTGTTTTTCTTCCTTGTTGTGGAAATTCTTCACACAGTTTTCTTATTCCATATGTAACGTCAACATCACGCCTTTTTTCCCCGACGACGGGTTAGGCAGAGTTTAGTAATCCCACATTTCGCCAGTTATGATTAAGTCCCATGTAATAGGAGGCGAGCCTATTGCCATCAACCGGGCACAAATCCAGACTCCGGGCTGCTACTGAGAAATTCCAGATGAAAAAACCCAATAACACTTTGCCCGACCTGAGAATCGAACCCAGGACCTCACGCTCAGCAGTAGAGCTTACGATCACTAATCCAACGCGCAACGAAGCAGTCGTTTTCTTATTTCATGACTTGATACAAAAAAAAACATGAAACACACAATAAATACCTGTATGGACTGGAAATACCAAGAAAAAAAATTGCATCTCATAATGTCTCATAAAATGGCTGACATTGCCAGAGTTGTGTCAATCAAGGACTTTACAATATAACAAACAGGCATGTTTTTAACAACCATTTGACAGCAAAATATCACGAAAGTCGTAGCATATGATGGCTGTTAGGGCACTTGCGTACAACTGTCACTACGTCACGACAAAATGTTACCTTATTGAGCAACAACTTAAATATTGTTGTCTCTTTTATCAAATACGATTATTTTATTAGAAATAATGAGACAAAACGATATTCACATTCTGTATCGTATTTCACTCATATTTGTATAAGCAAATGTATGTATAGAATAACGCGGCGTCTCCATATTTTTTCTAACTGTATGTGAAAGCCTCATCAAACGTCAGATTAGTAAATCTGCTGTCAAACCTGAAGTTAGCTAGACTAGCCATTGTTAATGCCTGAACAAATTCGATTACATCGACCAATCGCATCAGGTTTAGCTTCTGAAAATTTAACAACAAATGACATTGAATTCAAAAATCAAAATGTTTTATTTCACATAAACCTACATGGGCACTTTTGAAACCTAAAAGCTAGATCCACTATTCCAATTGGTCGTTTCGTATGGAGCTGGTAAGATTCTCCACGGTTACTCTTTTAAAAATAATTGACTTTTACAATATTTTAAAATTACAGTGTTAATAGGTACGGGAGGACAGTGTAGGCCTTTTTTTTGGGTGGGAAACTATCAAATAACTTCTCCCGCTCTGAGCGGAGCGGGAGAGCGTGGCAGACTCTGACTAAAACCCACCCGTGTTCCTTCAGTTGCCATGTTGCCGGGGGCCATGATCTCCCCTTCGGACTTCTTCGCAACCCCGGCAGGCATTGGCCTTAGCGGACCCCATCAGTTCTGCTGACATCTCTTTGAGGCGCGCGTGGAATAAATACAACGCGCCGTCGACCCGGGAGGACAGTGTAGGCCTGCGAACAAATACAAAATAGGAAATGGCCAACAAATCTATCTATCTATGAGTCTACAAGGCCTACAATAATAACAACCAACTAAGTACTTTAAACGCAGTGAAACAATCACTGTCTCATGGGCCTTAATAAACATGTATTGTGTCCCTCAAATCATACACACCTACGCGCAGTGGCGATACGCATACGACGTCGTGCACTTAGTTCCGTGTGTTTTTTTTTTTCTACACAACTACCATTTTACTAAATATCTTATGAAATCCTAATGTAATTTTGCCACAGTACTAAACCACTACGCCAATCGGCTTTATGTATTTTTAAATTATAATATTATATTTACTCTGTAAGTGATTGTGTAAATCTTTTGAGGAAATTAATGTCTAAAACCGTACATTACCATGCAGAAACCGAAAGTAAGTTTAGGGATCTCGCGCAGTAGACGGCCAGGACTCCGGCCTGTCGGGGTCCGTGGCCCGGTCTGCGGCTAGTTACCTGTTGTGACTTACGACCAAGTACGCGATTCGTATTGGTTTCTATAGTTTACCTGGTCGCTGCGACCACTGATCGTGGTCGTGGCCGTCTATTGCGCGAAATCCTTAAACTTACTCTCGGTTTCTACATGGTAATGTACGGTTTTACGGTTTTAGAGATTAATTTTCTCAAAAGATTTAGACAATCACCATTAAGGTCTATTTATAACCTTGTTTCCAATCGATGTTATTTCCACTTAAACAAACATCAACTTTATATGTGTGTACCTAAATAAACTTGATTTTAGACTGACTAGTAATGTTCACAGTCATAAAAAGTATGAAGTTGTAGCGCAAACTGAACCTTATATGTAGGAATTACAGTTGTTTTTCCTAAAACTCGTGTTTGTTTATATTTGGAAAATAAATTGCGGACGCAGATTAGATTCAAAATTGACGATTCACTCAAGAATTAAGTTGCCCATAACTAAAAAAAAACCTTTAACTATTTAACAAATTTCGAAAATATGTAACATCTACCAACCCGCAGTGAGCCCGCGTGGTCCATTACAACCCGCTCCTTCTCGAAGAGAGGAGGCTTGTGTCCAGCAGTGGTACCATTATAGGATGATTATGATGTCCACAGTAACAGTACACCACACCACACAAGTTTCGCGTTACTAAACTACGATTTATATCGTGAGCCACTTGTGGTGTCGACTGTAACAGCGGTCGCCGCTAATGATGACGGATACCAACATCATGAGGGCTGCGGTTTTTATATCCCTAAGAGGAAACTACCCGTTTTGAACAGTATTTCTACAATTTACTGGGACAAGCTTCTAGGGAATTGTTGTAAAAACGTTTTATTTTGTAATGAAGACAGGTTTTTTCTAAAGAAAAAGATACATTTTGTTAGAGACTTTTTTGTAGAATTCTGGACCGAAGATCATTCGCTTTAGTGGAACTGACCAATGATTTTGCCATTGATATGAGAGTGTAGTCGTAATTGGCAAAGTAGCGTGTAGGTTTGAGCCATAAAGGATTAGCGATCATAGTCATTGTGTGATAATATACAGTATACGATTTTACAGTAAGTGCTATACCTACTGGAGCAGGAGTTGTTTACAGCCATTCCCCTGATGTAAACATTTAGCACTTTACGACACCCAGGGGAAATGTGGGGGTTTATTCATACTCCCGACTTTAGAGAAAACCCACTTAGTTTATAGGCATTTCATGTTTCATACATTTTTTTATCTTATTATTTATTCCGCGAAAAATGTACTTTATTTGATAAAGACAAAGAACTGTTTTTCAGTTGATTGATAACAGTTTCGTGAATAAAGAGATATTATTTTTCACTTTTATCTTTTATTTTTAGACTGATTAATTGTCTCGAGTTCTTGTTTTTCACATCGCTTTTCTCTCGATGGCTGTTTTATTTTTATAAAGTTTAGTTTGAAGTTGGTTAATTTGTTACAATCTGATAAATTGCAACATGTTTTTTTACAAGATGATGACAGGAAGATAATGTGTAAAATTACAGTGTTCAAAAGATGAAGTTCGAAAAAGTCCCATATTTTAAACATCTCCGAATTAGCGTTTAAAAAAGCCTGATATTCTGTGAAACGAAAAATACATTCTAAACTTTACCTTAAAGTTTTTCAAAAGCAAAGAGTCGTTCCAGATAATGCTATTTTCAGCCAATACAAGAAAAAGCCACAATGCCGGCAGGTGGGAGAGTCGGAACACGTCGGATATCATCGTCGTAAAACGCTATCTCGCTCGTTATGCCGAGAAAACGCTAAGTGTGACTTTCATTCAGTACAGAATTCTGTATAATTTTTTAATCCGAATATTTTTAAAGAAAAACAGCAAATTAACCTCATTTGTTCTCTTTAGCCTGTTGAAAAATTCTAATGGGATGGTTTAATTGTGAGTCCAGCACTATCATTTTCAAACGAATCGAGGTCAAACTTATAAACTTCTGACCATATTCCCATGCATTGATGATTGGACTATTGTAATGAAATCTCATAAGATATGAAATTGCGCATAGAAAAGGTCAACTTAGCATAGATTCCATATTTACGAATATAGCCACCCAAGACCAACAAACAAATAAGCAGAAAACCTTTCATATACGGTACCCTAAATATAATTTCTTTGGCAAAGTTGAGCAGGGTCATAAAACCCTGGCCTATGAATAGGAGTTGTAAAGATGATGTTACACGCCATGACGCGTGTAAGGCGATAAAAACTTTAACTTTTACCATAGGAAATGGCCGCTTTGAGTTTTTCGCTTTGGCTCCTATTGTGCTGGTGGATGTAGTTTTAAAAGGTTTCATGGTTTTTCATTAAAAAAAAATTAAACGCTTTTTTTGTGTCATAATTTTTCCTGTGACGTAGATACGTTGGCCACAAACACAGTCCCACGAACACCATATACAAATATTTGTTTCATGCGGCAAACATACTCTCGCCCCGTATCTTAGCAGTTAAGATCCAAGCCACTGCTTCAATTCAAACCTACTTGTTTTTCAGTCCTATAAAGAAAGTACCATAAATCAGGTGCAAAGAGTATTTCCTAACCGAAAAGCCCAAGAATACTTCTCATAAGAACCGAACCAATATCTTTTAAATAGGTACGCAGTCATAAACATCTTCAAATTCACTCACACTTTCCCATCCCTCTCTCATCATAAAATCTCTCGGTCCTCTAATTAATACCGTCTCTCATAAGTCACAACTTCATAGCACAACCTGCATCCAGCGTACATTTAATTTCCGCACATAAACATACCTAGCTCGGAAAGGAAACCGAAACTATCTCGAATCTAATTTAGGACATCTCTAGCACGCATACATGCACCCCCAACTAAATTAGCTCTGTGCGGAAAAATGTGCTATAACTCGACAAGCTCAAAGCGGATACATTTTTTTTTTTTTTTTCGAAAAAAGAACATGTTTCGGTAAGTTTACTCCGAAATGTTCATTGTGACCAAATTGACGTAATTTTTGCTTCATGGTTTTAGGAAGTTTGTTTTAAAAATGAGTGTTTACTTTGTGGTTTTTGTTTTTTTTTTAAGATGACGGATTAGATTAGGTTAGGTTAGGTTAGGCGGTGGTTTTATGGTATAACATTGTTGGTGTATATTTATTGTTTGAACGATGCACTGTTTTGAAAACAGCTGTGTTGTGGAAAAATCTCTTTACAAAATTTTATTCAAGTGTTCGTTTTTGTGAATTCTATATCTTACAACAAAAACGCTACAATAAACTATAGTACAGCTGCAAGAAAATAACAATCCAAGATAGCTAATAATGCCTTAAGGGAAAATAAAAAGATATAATTCACAACAAAGGAACCATCGCATGCTACCTTATCTTTCCTTATCTTATCTAATGAAAAAGGAAAACCATTACGTTTTTCTTTCAGTTATCGTTGCGTTAAAGTTTAACAAGGTCTCTTCGACCTTTCATTATTTTAAAACTAATTAAAAAGTCCCGGTTCAGCCCAAGGCGGTGACGGGACGCGTGAAGACGCTTTGAATATATTGGCCAAGGCCGCCATTTTGTTGCTGACAGAATCCACAAATAAAAAAGTTTAGACGCCCCTTGTTAGTCGGCTTAGCCTAAATATCCCAAGAGTAAGATATTCAGATCGGGTCAAAAGAGACATATTTAGACCCAGAGTAACGATGTCAGACATTCGTAAATTCATACATTTCAGGCATTTCATACATTCAAAAGGGTATATTTTTTACAGATTTTCCGATCCTTCGGAATGCGACAGAGGGGGAGACATCGCAAACCATTGTGGAGGCTAATATGCCATGATCGACACTCGCACTCAGTCGTGAATGGCGTATATGGAAAAAAAATCACCTCAATGCCATATACTGGCACCCAATTTATTTTTTTGCCATTTCAGTTGACACGACACGCTTCAATACTGCAAGCTAAGTAAACAACTGAAGTTTCTCTCACTAACGATGTAAATGTAAACAAATAAATCAAATAACACTAGGCATTTTTTTAGGGAATGCCTCCGCTGCCGGTGCCGACTTGCGAATTATCTGCCAACGCCGGTTGCTGAATTGGTTGCCGGCGTTGAGTTTGGAAAATGAAGAGCAAAACGGGGTCGGCAATTTGGCTTACTGGAATAGATAGACAGGGTAGGCGGCGGTGATCTCTCGCGTCCGGCCTGGTTCAGGCCATGATTCGGAGCGGGAGGAAATGGGAAGCCGTCACCTCCTTCTGCGAAGCGGTAATGCTCATGAAGGAGGAGGAGGAACGCGTGAGGGAGAGGCAAATTTCGCGCCATTACGCCCCAAAAAAAAGCATAATTTAAAAAAACATGTATTAAAGCATTATTTTTTCCATTCATATATTTCCATAATCAATGATTTCCATATTCCAGTAATCAAGTACTAAGTACCCGGAACCGAACTTGTTAGATTAGATTAAATATTTTTACTCGCAAAAAGGTCAGGTTAGGCTAGTTAGGGTAGCTCACCGTTCGATAAGGACCAGGCCCGGGTCGACGGCGCGTTGTGTTCCACGCGCGCCTCAAAGAGATGTCAGCATAATTGCCCGGCAACAGGGCAACCGAAGGAACACGGGTGGGTTTTAGTCAGTAAGAGTCTGACACGCCCTCCCGCTCCGCCCAGAGCGGGAGAAGTTATTTGATGATTTCACACTCAAAAAAAAAAAAAAAAAAAAAAAAGGGTTAGGCTAGTTAAAACTTAGAAAAAGACGTACGGAAACCAAGTTAGGTTTAATAATTATACATAATATAAATAGATAACAAAATAAAATAAAATAAAGAGTACTTAGAATATAATGCTACTTTACAAGCAATTATATGAATAAATATACACCGTGGCACCGGTGTTAGGTTACATAAAAATACATGAGAGTACTTAAATATTACTTCTTGTCTCGCATCGCCAGGAACTATTACAGATTAATATTAGGCCTTGGTCTTGGTCAAAAAAGTGTTTGAAATTAAATGAAGCTCATTTTAAATGAAATTTCAGACACTTATTTTCATTTCCAAAAATGCGTTGGACGTACTCAGTAACATCACTCGTTATTATATTTGGTTTTGTTTTAGGCCCTAAATAGGTATTCGTATTTCGTATTTAAATAACTTGAGAAAACCAACATTAAAAGTACAGTGAAAATGTGCCATATACTTAAGAAACTACGAGTCAATAAAGTCCAGAATTAGTACTTTTTAACAATACCTCAATCATTTGACAAACTTGAAACTCGCGTAGGCCAGCTCGTCTCCTTGCAAACTTTGAAAACTTTCACAACCTCTTTTTTATAACAGGCTATTAAAGATTGAAAAAAATCTTTGTGGTCTGTAAAATTACGACCGTGGCTTAAATGACATTTCAGAATATTCGAACACCCGGGATTATTGTCTAAAATCGAACCTTTCTTTCCAAAAGTTAAATCACTTTTTACTAAGGATTCCGTTCTAAATCACCAATTCTTTCACAATTTTGTTCAACTAAAATGGAGTTTGTTTCCGCACTCGAAACACGACTATTGCATTAATTTTCATACACAAACACCCATAAAAATTTGCATACAAACTATCCACAGGAAAAGCACAGAAAAAACTCTTTTGTATAAAAAATTTTGAATTAAAACAAACACGAACAACAAATAGGCGGGAAAATGATACGCGGGCAACGCGGGCGTATTGCAACTACGAGCTACGTACAGAATAAATGTTTTAATTCCCACAGCTATATGCGCTTTAATTACCGTTTTTGTGTATTCATAATCTTGTTTTGTTATTTTGTAACATAACATAACATTATGCCTGTAATACCCGAAGGATTAGGCAGAGGTGAACGTGTAGTATACCCATATTTCGCCAGTTATGTTTGTAATGGAGGCGAGCCTATTGCCCATCAACCGGGCAGGAATCGCCGGGCTATGACTGCGAAATTCCTTATGGAAAAATCCAATAACACTTTGCCCGACCTGGCAATCGAACAGGACCTCATGCTCAGCAGTATTGCTTGTGACCATTAGACCAACGAGGTAGTTATGCGTACGTATGAAGCGGTTAAAGCAAAAGTTTACTTAAACAAACGGCCAAGAAAAAAACGTGACGAAACTTCGACTTATATAAAACCCTAAATCGCCAACACACCACCAGGAGACCAGCGTCCTAATTGCGTAATAGTAGATTGTTTGCCTAGGGAGCAAACAACTATTTTTAAGGCGAGAGTCTTTGTTTTTGTGTGTTTGTGTGTTGAAACACACAATCAACAATATCGACATTCCAAATTCAAATCTCTTTTAGTCCCTTGGGTTTAAAAGTGATTTGAATTTGGAATGTGTATATTGTTAGTAAAAGTTCCAATCACCAAAGAGATCAAACACGAGCATTATATAAACAAATAACAGGCTGGCAAGAGAGAGAAAGTGTGAATTTGGTCAAAATGAAAATCCAAGATGGCGGCTGCGAAAATTTTCAAATTTTTCATCATGGGTATCGTTTTCATGGGTTCGAAAGTGAGGTCAAAATCCACGATGGCGGCTTCGAAAATTTTGATTTTTAAATCATACGTAAGACGGAACTTCGTTCCTGATGGGGGTCCGATCACCGACTTTTTTTTTCTCATAGAGGGTGATAAAAATTAGAGTGTTCACCTCGGGAGCAACATTATTTTAAGCTCGAGTGACGTACTTTGAATCCCTCGCTGCGCTCTGGATTAATAAAAACACTCTCGCCTTAAAAATAGTTTTTTGGTCCCTTGGCAAACAATCTAGTATTAATCACATTCCGAAGTTTTTGAAGGAAATTTCTAATTCATTGTTTTATAGATCTGATTTTTTTTTTCGCTAATCAACGTAAATTAACAATGAACGTGTCTGAACTGTGAAAGTAAAAGGCATTGCGATCAATTTCCATTTTATGTGTGTTACGCAGTAGTCCCACTGATGATCAATAGGTATCTTCCCAGTATAAAAAAGGCCTTTGTTTTGCAGCGGGACTTCTATTTTTATCAGAAATTGAGGTAATCTTCAACAGCATTTTTTTTTTGTTTCTGCGAATTTACCCACTTACAAATGGTACAGAAAATTCAGGTGGTTCTAGGTTAATCTGGGCAAGTTCGAATTAATTATTCTGGTAAGTTAACTAAGTAGTTTATTGCTTAAGAAAGTGTCGGAAGTACTAGAAGCCACAACGTGGTTACCCTGCGTAGCTTTATGACGTGATAAGAGTTAGTAGTGTAATTTAATTAGAAGTAGCTTAAGTAAAACCATTACACTCCTTTTTTTGGCAGTTGGGTAAAAAGGACATGTTTTTCAGAGTTGGTCTCACATTAGGCCGACTGTCCATTAGAGCGGAGAGGAGAGGAGCGAAGCGGAGCTGTGCCAATGGAATTGCATAAAATCTCCGCTCCGCTTCAGTGGACAGGGATTTGCGAACTAATTTAAAAATTCGTACAAATCTGGGAAGCGGGGCTGAGAAGCGGAGCGGGGAAGCGGGGCGGGGAAGTGGAACGGATAAGCGGAGAGGGAAAGCGGAAAAAACCGGCCGCAGGGCTTTGCATGAACTCGGCCTAGCCCCACATAGTCCGCAACTCCGCTCCGCGCTACCTCGCTCCGCATCAATGGACAGACACGGTCCAAAACTCTGCTCCGCATTACTCCCTCGCTCCGCTGCGTTGCCTCGCTCCGCGTCAATGCGAGTGGAGCGAGGCAGCAGAGCGGAGAAGTGCCAATATTAACCAATAGGAGCGGAGTTCTGAAGCGGAGTTTATTTTATATTGGTTAATATTGGCACATTTCACCGCTCCGCTGCTTCGTTCCGCTCCAGTGGACAGGCAGCCTTAAAGTTGTTCAACTTCATGAGTACTAAACTTCTTTAAAGTAACATAACATTATATCACGCCTGTAGTCCCCAAGGGAAAGGCAGAGGTGTACCTGTAGTACACCCTCATTTCGCCAGTTAAGTTTAAGTTCCACGTAATTGGGAGCGAGGAGCCTATTGCCATCAACCGAGCATAAATCCCGACTCCGGGTTGCTCCTGAGCAATTCCTTATGGAAAAACCCAACAACACTTTGCCCGACCTGGGAATCGAGCCCAACACCTCATGCTCGGCAGTAGCGCGAGACCAACGACAATAAGTTATTTAACCTAACACCGTGTATACGACGTAATCGTATACCTATGTCAAAGCATTGATAGACATAATTTGTCTGTGCGTGTGTTCCCAGAAAATGATTGGTTCCCACCCACCAAGCAATCTATAAGTGTTTTTTTAAACGTTTTTCCATTTGATTGACGTCGCGTTGAACCCTCTCGTGAACCTATCAAGTATAAAAAGTCACTTTGAAGTAATCGCCGATTTTATCGCAGTGATGGGACAAGAACTGTCTACTCGAATCAATTTCGATTAAATTTCGGTTCCGCGTAGTTTTTTAGACGAATTAAATACTTTTAAAGCAATAATCTTGCTGTTATAGGGGTGGAATGGGCTTGTAGCTAAGTAATAACAGACAACACGGGTCAATCGATTAGGTTAAGCTACGCTTGCCCCAGTCTGTCCGTGGATGCCTGACCATCTTGCATACCGAGACCCATCCGTCATCGGAAAGCACGTTAAGCCGTCCCGGCTGTCATTCGTTGAACTTTGACAGTCATTACGGGTCGCTAGAAGCTCGAAAGTCTGACAACCAGTCTTACCAAGGGGTATCGTAATACCCATTTAAAATACTGGTATTCAGCTGCATCCAGTTAGACTGGAAGCCAACCTCAATATAGTTCTGAAAAGGCTAGGCGAATGATGAACGTTGACGTTTGATGAAAATAATGTCGTAAAAATAGTAGTTTTAAAGGGACTTGAATGAATGTTTGGCGACAATCGATCTTCGAAACAAAAGCATAACGTTTATTAAATTGAATGTAGGTAACGACATTGTTAAATAAGCAAAAATCACTACTCATTTCAATGAATATCTTTGTCAGTTTCACGCCAATTATTCGATTCCCGCCGCGTTCGCAATTAAAATCGGATAATTCGATTCAAAATATTTATTCGAATGACATCACTATTTTATTGCACGTGCTATTCAAGCATTTTACTTGTCACAGCGGGAGTTTTATATCTTTCGAATAAGAAAAGTTGTCGTTTTTACGAATATTGTTTCACGCATAGCTGCTCTCTTTCATCTAGGAACAATGTAAGAGTTAACACACTCACGGCTTTTGTCTTTACGATCTGATGGCTCGCAATCGGTAGCGGTGTGCGTGTATGACCAGATGTATGAACGCAAACGAGGCAAAAGGAGTATCGTAGCGGGTGGCGTTCTGTAGTTTCTGCCTATCCCCATGGGATGAACGCGTGAGTTTATGTATCTATCTGATGGCGATAAGTTTCAGGTAATCTAAAATGATATTAACCATATATCCAGCCGATTCTGTAAAATCTCACCGTGATAACTTAGGTGAAGTTAGTTTGAAGGAAGCTTGAAAAGAGCTGTCAAAAGTGTCAACCCCCTAGCATCAGTAGTGCTGTTCTGTAAAGTTCACAGTTCAAGTTGAGCGCACACAATTCGAAAGTGAACTCATTTGTTTTTAAAGAAAATCATCGCGGATTCACAACAAGACACCGTTCGAATTTCGAAGTGATGTTTAGAGTATTGCAATGCTGGTGAAATGACAGCTCACTTCACAAACAATGCGTTCATTATAACTTGACCCGTGACGCGATTGGTACCATCGCCATTTTGAACTTTATTAGTAATGAAACTAAGCTTGACAAGCAATGGTGCCAACATGACGCCAAGGGACAAGTTATAGTGAACGATCTGTTATTTTTCATAGTGATAATTTTACCGAATAGTAATGCATGTATATAACCTCTTTCTTAGTTTCAATTTCTGGATAATTCAGCAATATTTCCAGACTTCAATTTTTCATACTTCGAGACTCTCAGAAAGACAGGGCTGCAACAAAGCTGAAGTGGCAATACAGACGTGGTTTTGAGTGGAGACTGCGAATCGGCAAACGTAGTGTAGGACGTCCTCAAGCTAGGTAGAGCGACCATTTTCGCAAGGTGGCTGATAGTAGATGGTTGAGAGTACCCCAAGATTGAACACTGTGGCATACAATTAGATAATCCTATGTCCAGCAACAGTTTTAGTAAGGTTGAGCATCATGATAAATGAAAGAAAACTCTTTATATTATATCCATTAAGCACCCTATAAATAAAAACAACTCTCCTCCTAAAGGCGTGACTTTGAAAAAACAACCAAGGTTATCTCATCTCATGAATGTTTTCTTCGAAACATCTTTCCTCTTACAAAACAAAGGATGCTTTATCACAAAGGGATAAAGTGGAAAATCGTTTACAAATTCTAAATAGGAATCAGATGTCAAAAGACTAACTTCGGATCACGACAAAAGGAGTTTAATGAGGACCACGCCCATTATTTCAGACCTCATTTAGACTGGAGTTTAAGCCTTTGCGTCGTATTAGAGGCATCTTCATGAAGTGTGCCATGAATTTTAATGTGTCTTTCAAAGAGATTGTTAGAAGCTAACAAGTAACAGTGTTATAGATTTTTGTTGAAAATGATTTACATTGACAATAATAACTAGTCAGCAAATTGAAGTGCTAGACATCATTGTATTCATTTGTTTTTTTTGTTTTTTTTGTTTTCGACTTCGTTTAAGTTACATAAATACGAAAGAAAGAAAATTGCTTATTCTGCACAAATAAGGCGCACATTATTTATTAAACATAAAATACACACACTAATTAATACAAAGTAGCCAAAAGCCTAGTAATCAACAAATTAAAAAAACGTGTTCGTTCGGGGCGGCCCCGTCAGGAACGAAGTTCTTTACGCGTTACTCGTACGCACACACGCACTCAAAGAAAGAGACAGAGAGAGAGGGGGAAAGTCGCATGGAGGGGGCATAACGCTTTTTCCTTACGTGACGATTTCAACCAGTCAACTCCTACCGCAAGCCGCGTTACTCTATTAAGGAACTTCGTCTCGAAAACAAAAAGTAAAATTTTTAAGTTTTCAGTTGATTTTTCAGTACAAAGACTATAACACTACGACTAATTAACTACTCAACACAGTCAATTTTCAAAAGTCGCTGATCTTCCCTGCACAGGAACAGTATAAAGGACATTATCCATTTAAAACCAGTCATATGTCAAATACCTAACTTCGCTAATGAATATGCAAATTTCTTTAGATCCACACAATATCGTAACCTTAAACTAATAAGATAAAAACGTATCAAACCTTTACCTGCTTTTAACGTAATTGTATTTAAGATAAACGTGGATATACCTACGTTGTCCAGTGGTTCGAAACAGGGTTAACGAAAGCTTGTGTATTTCAGCGATTATTTCAGCGGTTATCCTTTATCGATTTCATCGATACCTCTTCTAATCGATTTATTTGTCATAGAAACACGTACATAAAAAAGGTAAGATAACAGCGGTAATTATTTTTGTACTCGAATAAAAAAACAAACATGGTAGAGCCCAGAGCATTTTTGAGCAAGCATATGTAGGGCAAAAAGTTAATAGCTGAGTAGGTGCGGCATAACGAAAGAACACCGAAAATATATTTGAAAAGTTTCAGATAGGAGCCCCGTAGTCAGGAGTCCACTTTCAGATTTGGGCCAAAAATAAAGTGATCTTTAGAGCCTTTGATTTTAGTATGATCGTGTGCGGTCTAAACCATAATGACTTAAATAGGCAAATCTGATGAAGCAATTGTGAACTTTCCCTAAATCTGACGAGTTTGAAAACTCAGATTTGGACCATTTTTAAAAGGATATTCAGGGCGAAAAAAAGTTATTCTGTGCAATAGTGAATATAATATCTGAGGGATTGATGGAGCCTTTTGGTAAATAATATAATGAAATTTCATTGATCTAGGAACGTGGCTACGTTCCTAGATCAATGAAATTCTGAATACCGAAAAATCTTCTCAAAAGGGTCAGTTTTAAATTGAAATAGCAATCAAAACTATTTAATTCGTTGATTTAGAAATAAATGCAAAATTATAAGCACTTTTGGCTAAAATTGGTTATAATTTTGCATTTGACTGCACGGCTTGCTGACCCTTTTGTGAAGATTTTTCGGTATTCAGAAATTTTAAAATATCAAACACTTGAAAGTAATGATTAAAACTTAAGTAGTAAAATTAGAATATTGTCAGAATAACCCATAAACGAGGTGATTATTCCAAAATTTAACTACGTCAAAAAGCAAACATTTTTTTTTTAAAACGATCCTCATCTTATGGGGCTATCCAAGGAGCTATCAACATTTTAAAAAATATTCAGAGGTGCTCGTCAATTGTTTGACAAAGCTGGCAAAGATAGCAATCCACAAAAAAACAGTGGCACTCCGGGAGTGCCGACAGAAGTGAAAACTTGAAAAAAAATCGGCACCGCGTTAATCACCGCGTTGATGTCTTTTACTGCACGCACCGCGATAATCAACGCGTTGATTTCTTTTTAATGGTCAAAAGCTGGTGTCATCACGGTGTCACGAAATCAATGGTTTAGTCCCAACTCAAAAATGCCCAACTCGCCTAAAGAAGTTTTCACTTCAATAACTTAAATGAACAAAAACATTAAAATAACGCCTTGTATAAGTCATAACACTTTTCTATTCAAGGTTTTATTGTAATCACGAACCTCGGCACCCGATATCGTTACTGATATCGCCCTTAATTCTTAGTGATAGTTCGTTTTTATGAGTTTTGTTAAATAACCCTCCACATTTCTGCTTAGGCCGCCAGCTGCAAATTAACTAGATTAAATGAAAGATCATGAGGTACCTTCACCAATTGAAAGAACTTTTCAAGGAGAATTTTTGGTACTAACTCGACTTTTGCCAATTCTTAGTCAATTCGTAGTTAATGACCTAAATAGGTGGCTACTTGGCCATATAAGTTTAGGAATGTTCTTTGCGCCCAATAGTCATAAGTGGTATATCAATGGATAGTGCTTTTTAAGAGAAACATTTGTTAGTAAAACAAATTAATCAATATACGAATGAGTGCAATTTTTGAAAAAAAAAATGTTTTAATTTTTTTTTAATCGTTCTGTGGCCAGGAATTTTTTAGCCAATCCACTCGCGATATATTTTTTAAACATAAAATACTTTTTATTCATTAAACAGACGTGTGAAGGTCGTCCTTAATAGGATCTTAGACCTTCAGATAATTATATTTATGTATGTATAATAGAAATAAGATATCAATAAGTATTTATTTAGTTAGGTATTTATTTTTTACTATTGGACGTCACACGGTTTCACACGCGTAGTTCCTGTTCCCGTGGGAGTACGGGGATAAAATATACCTAGCCTACTAGTAGCCTATGTTACTCGCTGATAGTGTAGCTATCCATTGCTGAAAGAATTTTGCAAATTGGTCCAGTAGTTTTTAAAAGTTTATTCGTTACATACAAAAATACAAATCACTCTTCTTTATAATATTAGTATAGATAGTTACTGTGTAGTTTCATTTTCAGCTTTCTTATGTTTATTATTATTTGTTTATCTTTAAGTACGATTGTACTAATTAGGTATAATTTTACGTAGAAAACGATAGTCTACATACTGTGTAACAAAAACCTATACCTATATTCCTAGGAATGTGACTAATTAAGAGTACCTATGAACTATCTAAATAAGCTTTTAATATTTTTGTTTCAGGAGTGGATGATACGCACAAGTTCCTGGGAAACGACACACACACAGATTACTTCAGATTATTATTAAGAGACGGAAATTATCTCCTAGTCGGCGGCAGGTGAGTCCCCGTCATTATAATCATAAATATTGATGCCTAAACTTTCCGCTTTTACAAGTATTACACATTCAAATTAAGATTCGAGAAAAAAGCGCCCTTTAAATATACAAACAACGTCATGCCCCAAAATTATAACGGAAATTGTGAAATGTACGAGCTGTTTGTATTTGTACCTAAATTTAAATGGTAACATAATGAAAACATAATTCATCTAAATCGCCTTAATTACACTTCGAAGAATCGCTCGTTATACAAAATTGTAACTTGGAATTAATTCGACCGTCTACAAAGTACCACTCATAAAACACGTGTCAAAATCATAAATATTCGCGCCGCCATTCGCGTAGTAACACCTATTTCGTTTTTAAAGACTCCAAGTTATACATTCAAATGAGATACTTAGTTATTTGTTTTTCCCAACTCCACTCCAATTCGTTGCAAAGTTGGGGTACCCTTAACCGCACCGACTGAAGCGGTAAGAACGTGCTGTATCTACCCGCAACCGCAGAGCTAACTCAGATGCACCTGACACCGTCCCTCTCGCACTTACACAGATGTAGATAACGCCGTCTCGTTTGCATTTATAAAGATTTTTGGCTTGTGTTTGGATGGAGGCAAGACGACTTAAAAACACCCGCCCGCCCGCCGCCTACAGTCGCCATTTTATTACGATTTTGTGAGGAGCGACTGTCGATAAGTTATCTAAAATGTATTAAGCACTTGATATTGAAGTGTGCTCAAATATATCCTACTGATCTTTCAAGAAAGGATAATCTTCACTGTAGCGATCTGAAACGTTTCATGAAAATGTAGCTTTGTATTTTTGTTGTATCTCGTTAAGATCGTATAATTTTTTGTTAAATGTATTGGACTAAGAAGAAATGTTAGAGAACATTTTCTGGAAACATTAATCTCCTCATAGCTTGATGAATTAACTTCGAAAACTCTTGAACATATTCCAACGCTCTAGATAAAAGTTTATGTTAATTAAGACGCTGCGCAATTATATGAGGTATAAAGCGGAAGCTTTTCATGCTTATAAAAGTTCTAAAACACTCCCATTTTAGATCCAATTTTATGATAAAAAAATTAACATCCTTCACACATTTGACAAAATGAAACATTGATTTTTAACTTCTTTATTTTATTAAACTTCTAAGAAAGCTCTCAGACAGATTGTCGAGCACAGTGTAGCCAAAATGACAATTGTTTCATCATTTTATCGACATGATACCGTCACTAGAGGCCAGGCAGAGCCACGAGTGGCCACGACACATCTGCGTTGCTCGTGGCCGCAAGCCACTGTTTACATTCCACCGAATATAATTCTTTGTTTTTATGTAAATACTGCTCGCGTACCTCCCACTTCTGTAAACCCTTTGTTAAATAAATAACAACAATTGTAGCCTGTAATTTTCTACAGTAATCGTAGGGGCGAGGAAGAATGCTCTTTAGTTTCGAAAAAAAACCCGCCTCGTGTTAAGAACTGGGAAAAATCTTTACATTCCCATTTAGTGAGTAAACATTCTGTTTTGTCTAGCATTTTGTTTTGTAATTTTATCTTTTTGGTCACAATTGTAGTGTCTCATTTCAAATGTTTTTGATGTTTGTGTAAAATGTTTGATAAATGTTTCAACTGAAATGAAAACATGTTTTTACAACTCGTTTTAAAATATATTTGTTGAACCTAGTAATAGCCCAATATAAAACGGAATTAAATGCCACACATCAACAAGTAAATCGTGACATACAATCAAAAGTTTAAAGAATGAATTTCATTTGGCAACGACGGGGTGTTCTGCGATTATTATATAAAAAAAACGTCTGGCGTCCCAGAATAAGTCCATAAAAACAGTAGATATGTAGCAAATTGGGCAATATTTTCCACAACGAACGACGTCTGTGTCCGTATAATTTGAAATATTCATCCGTACTAGCAAAGTTTGCATTTCTTTCCAAATCAGATTTACATGACAATGGTCACGTCGTCGCCCGATGAAATTCTCATTGCTAAAACTTGGCTGTGTGGGATTTATTAAGGGGAGCAAAAAGGTTTGTAATAAAACCGATGTCAAGACGGTTCCTGATGGGCCGAGAAGACCGAACCAAGTGGAGACCACTTTTGTTTACAGTTTGCTGGTTATCATTATCTGTGCGAAAGTACTGACGCATGATCATGTTAGGGGACGAATAAAATCTTTTGAGTTAGTGTAGTGTAAAAAGTGTAGAAATAATAGTGGCAATGACACACATATAACACATGAACAAAGTGTTTATATTATAGTATCAGACTCGTAAGAAAGTGGAACGAACTTGTGTAAAGTACAATCAACACTATTCTAATTTTTAAAATAATTATTACGTAAAAAATTAAATTAGATTAAAATTGCTATTAGTCTTATAGGCTAGATTGTAATTAATTATTAAGAACCTGGTTCTTTTTAATACAGGATTTTAAAAAAATGTAAGGGGTCGATTTTTCCTTGTGATTCTTTGAGACCTGCAGTCCTGCTTTTGTCTAAAGAAATACGAAAATAGAATATGCGTGTACAGCATTAAAAGTACCTTACATAGAAAATAAAGAATATACAATGATATTTCTCAAAAAATTCAAATAAAATTTAGATACATGTTTTTGACTTATTTAAAACAAACATATGAACATTATTAAAAAAAATACACTTTATATTTATAAATCAGACATGACTCTATGCGTACTCAAATCGAACCCAATAAGAATAAATATTCTGTGAGTGTCATCTGTCGTTGAAGTATTAATCCCATTAGAAAGTCAAATATTTAGTATTTATAAATAAGGTTTAGAAGTAGTCTGATTATACGGCAGACATTAATTTAAATAAGAGAGTAATTCCAAAAATAATGTTGAACTAAGGTAATTTGTCGAGCCTAAATATGGAGATCTAAATATAAATACTTATTCAAGAATACATTACCCAGTTCGACAACTAGGTAATGATAATGTATGGGCGGTTCAAGGGTATGTACTATATGTCTGTCATGCATAGTATATACAATGTCGTTTATTACCAATAATTATTTAGTGAAAATATTCACAAAAAAAAAATATAGGTAATGAATAGACATTGCTTTTGCATTGCACATCTCAAAATATGTAATCTTTCACATATCTGGCCATTATTATTTTATTTTTAAAAAACACGCATTAGGTTTCACAATCAAAATAATTTTACTATGCTGTCCTGTATAGGGTTGCCAGGTGTACGACTTTACCCGGACATGTCCGGCTTTTTACAATCGTGTCCGGCCAAAACTCAAACTCAAAACATATATTTCAAATAAACAAATTATAGGTACTTTTGAATTGTCAAGGGTTCGGTTAGGTGAGAAAGATGAAGCTAGTTGCCCATTCCAAAATGTAGTAGGTACCTATGGAGAAGAACGGGCAAGAAACTCCACGGACACTCTTTTAAATCAAAATATTGGTTAAATCATTAATGTACACTCTCTCATTAATGTAAACACGTTAAAAGCGTCCGTAATAAAAATATAAAACTCAAAAACAATTAAATTAATTAAAATAAACCGCGGCAGCTAAGAGATGGCCACTCCCAACTGACGGCGCCCGTTCACTAACATGACGCATGGATCATCACCATTTAGCTCAACCATTTTGAAGAGATTTTAATGATCCAATACACACGCCGCCTTTGAGTGAGCATGACATACTCTCAGCCGCCACGGCACTTTCAAGTCAATAAAACGAATGGGTACGTCACCCAGTAAATGGTAGCGTTATGGAATGCTCACACATATGACATGCAATTATACAATATAAAGAGATTGAATTTATACAAAGCAAAGATAGTTTTTACAATCTTCAGCAGCTCCAAAAATACTTACGAATGCTAATCAATTAGTTTATGCGCCCATGTGTAGCTGGATTAGCGGTGAGCCAAGTATTTTTATCAGCGATGTAATCCCCCAACTTATAATATGCTTGGCAGCATAGTGTGCGTTTTATACAAGATTTAAATTTCGTTTCGTTCAGTTGGAGTATAAGTTAAATATATACAAGTTCGGCCTGTCCAGCTTTTTTTAGGCTTTTGATCAACCCCGCCCCAACAAAAGATGCCTAATGAAAGCGCACGAGCGACTCACGCGGTCACGCCGTATGACTCACGATAATCATAAAAAAATGAGATTCATAATAACATTTTAAGAAAAATTCAATAGTAGTGGATATATTTAGTAACGTGTTCCGCTTAGTTATTTCTAAAGAGTCTTAAAAAACCGTGAAAGATATCGGCGCGTGTTTCACATCTCATCCTCAGGATGACGATTGACTTGTTGCGAACTCGAACACGGCATCTTGCCACACAAAGCGCTGAACGCAGACCCAACATTTTAAGGTAGAAGTAAGTCTCAAATGAATCATGGTCATAAACAATATACACAAATAAAAGTACGAAAAAATAATTTCTTTTTTATCACACCTGCTCTGAAAATACATACTAATTATACCAATTAGAGGGAAGAAACGCCTTTATCCCGCCCTTCAAATCCTTTCATCCCAAGGTATGGAAGTTTGTATGAAAATCCTTCCGACCCAAGGGTGGGAAGTATGTATGAAATTCCATTACATACCCGGTTTTTCTTTTTTTTTTAATTTGTCAGCAGTCATACTGCCAAGAGACTTTAACTGTCTACTAATTAAATTTCAAGTAAATTGTTACTGGCCACATACACTTTTTTTTTTTTTTACCAGTTACCAACCTCCTTGGTGCATACAGAAAATTAAAAACGAAATTATTTTTGTATATAAAACGCGCGGAATCACGGAAGAAGTGGCTTCTTCAAGCCTTCAACTAACTCAAGATGTAAACATGTCTTAAAATATCAAGATACCCGGACAAAATGTAACATCTTATAATAGCTGCACTTTTAATTGTACTTTTAACTAAATATAAACATTTCTATGCATTTATGTCCATAATTTTCCTCGTAGGTGTAATAAAAAGCACTATACATCCCTCAGGATAAAGTACAGTTCCATACCTCAAATGGTTTGCGCCCCTCGCAAGCTCGTGGCGCAAATGCCATAATCTCGGTATGGAACTGTCACTTTCTTCCCTCTGAAGTAATGTACTATTCCAAACCAGTGTTTCCATGCTTTCAGGGCAAAATGTCCGGCTAAATATGAATCTGTGTCCGGCTTTTCTATTTTTGGGCCTGGCAGCCCTAGTCCTGTAAGTCCTAAAGAAAATTAACAACTTTTTTTTAAGGCTGCAATTTACTGCCGGTGTAGCCCTTTTTAAAATTACCTACTCAAAAAGTAGCATGCTTAGGTTTGATCAAAAATACACAAGACCTTAATTTTTCCACCCGCAGCGGATTTAATCTCCATTGGCCTAATGAAATTCAAATACTATGTATGATAATATCTGCAAAACATACTGTTTCGTATTACACATGTCGTTATGCTGTGGCCTCTACGAACGCGGATACATGTATATGGGGTGTATCTACGTAGATATGTAAATGAGGCTAGTTGAGTTGAAATTGGCGGAATGAGGCGCTGTTAAACAGCAGTGGGTTATGATTGTGTCGAAATTGTATGATTTACGTCATGTCCTCTGGAATAAGATTTAATAGGATATAACAGATTTTTTAAATTTATTTTCAATGAATGTAAGAACAAAAATCTGTTATTTAAGTTTGGGTAAGGAATCCATGTAGGTACATTCTACCTTGAGATCATGCACTTTTGCACGCCATAGATATGCATGGAAAAGTGCATTTAAATAGATCTTTACAGTCCACTACTTAAACTATGTTTAATTTTGAATACCTACGTTTCTTGCATAGGAATAGAATCAGACATTGATTGAAAAAATCGGAGCGGGTTTAACCCGATCTCCTTCCGAATAGTTTGTCACCTAATTCATATCTCATCGATCGTTGTCATCTGTGTAATTTTCCATCCTTTAAAATCGTGCAGCCCTTAATTTTAATAGCCCTTATTACGCACTTCAACATCCCGAGTTACGCGGAAAACGCTTCGAGATACGTTTATCTCAACTGTCGAAAACCCTTTCGTATCTAGACGAAGTTACACTATTATAGTGCAGGTCTCCAGGCCTTAGTGACGTAGTCGCTCCGGTCCCCGCCATTTTCACACCCATACCCTTAATTTTGTAAGGTCGCTTACCAGGCGGAAACGTTATTCGGTGCGCGTCCCATGTAATGGTATTCCCCTGTAGTGTAATACTCTTTTGTGTGCCTTTTAACGAAATTAACGTTGTTTCGACCGGCTCACATACACACGATGTTATCAAAGCAGCAGCTTTTACATAAACCCCTTCAGATTTTGGCGGCAACCAATCCCAAGATTGTACGTCGATTTTTATGATGAGGGTCGGGCGAAGGAATTGATTTGAATTGAGCCTAGCGTTCAGTTAGTTTCATGTTTTATTACAATAATACTGTTTGCAGGAAAATATCTGGCCGTTATTCTATTTTGCTCCAATTCTATTTTTGAAAAAGGAGAAAGTAGCCACATTTTTTTCTCTATATTGAACGTAGATATTTATAGTACATACTAATTCCATGCTTTTATCGGAGGGTTACTGCCCCTAAGCCAAAAATAAATAGATATCAACCTATTTCCTTTTCCTGCTACAGAAAAAAAACATCATTATGCGCGATTTCAAGTTCACTTCACCATTCTTCGTATACCCATCCTCATATAAGTGTACGTGTGTATCATTATGTAGGTGAGTTTTCTCTCAGCATATTATACAGAGGACGTTAGCAGGGGCTCGCAAACACCGGCAAATGGCCACTTGTGGCCTTATCACACGCACACCCACTTTTACATAATGGCCGTCAAAATGATACTTGCTGATTTCGTTTTTACGTCGCCACCTAAAAGCATAAAGTATGTAGGTGTAGTATGCTTGTGGACCTGTAGAGAGGTGGCGCACGTACCTTATATTGAGTAGATAAGTTTGAGAATAAAAATGTGAGTATGAACACTGTAGGCTTAGTGGACTGTAGATTTGTTGACCATTTTCTATTTTCTTAAGTACCTGGTACTTATTGAAATACCTACACTGTCCTCCCATACCCTGTCATACTGTTATTTGAAATAATTGTAAAAGCCAATTATTTTTAAAAGAGTAACCGTGGAGTTTCTTGCCGGCTCTTCTCCATAGGAAACAACCAATTGGAACCGTGCACCTAGCTTCTGACGTTTCATAAGTGCCCATGTAGGTCTATGTGAAATAAAAATATTTTGAATTTGAATTTTTGAATTTTGTGAATGTTTGATTTTCTGACTTTTACCTTTTTACAATGAATATATTCTGCCCAGTAATAAAATGTGTCATTTTACACCGACACTCCACTATCCCACGACAATATTTCACATCGCCCAACCTACAAACCCATTGAAACTAAAATACGAACACAAAATTCAACGGTTGTAAAAATACACTCTAAAATAACAATTTCAAAATATTTCCTAACCTATTTCGAAAATACAATTTTCATTTCATAGTTTCTAGTCAATTGGCGCGTTACTCTTTTTTACACTGTATTCATGTACGTCCAGCGTATTATAAACTCAACGCAGTCAATTTTCGCGCAACATTTTATATCACGTAATAACATCGGGGCTAAATAAAAGGCTGAACAAATAAATCTGCTCCTAATTAATCATATTCATACGGGCCCCAGTTGGAAAATCAATTTTGAATATGAAAACATTTGGCGGACAAAAAGTCGTAACTACGAGTTTTTAAGCGTATTATATCTTCAACATTTCATTCTTATCGTGTTTGCGCAAAGTTTTGGGTACTCTGCCTGCGTTAGGTACGGTTTATAAAGTCAGTTAACTTTTGCGACACTAATTAAATAGAAACGCAGGGCTTAAAGTATTTCTAGAACCAGGATAAACCCATTTTAGGTCGTTCTGTTTATAAAAAGGGTCTTTATTTTTTTTTTTCTGGAACTTTTGTCACTTTCATATACTTGTTTTTGTAGATTTAGGAAACAATTAAGCGAAACAAACACCGATATTCTAGAAGGGGTGGTCGAGCAAAAAATCTTAATTCGATTTGAATATCTATAGATCTGTATTTTTTTGCACGTAATAGCAATTTGTGAAGCTATGACATATTACTAAAATAATGTTTACATAGTTTAAAAACTTAAAATAATAATAATATGTACACGTATATAAAACAGGAGGGGAATACTTTGATGCCCTTTGATTATTTCCCCTCCTGTTTTATATACTTACTAAAATTATACAAAATAAAAAGAACCCAAACTTTCATCACTAATAAAATTCGTCCTAAAACATCCTATTACGAGAAGAGGGCGGAAAAACAAAAGGGCAAAAGTGGAACGTTCGTGGCAAAAAAGGAACGAAGGTAATCAGCGCATCAATCACGGAGCCACCAGGCCTTGGAGTGGTCCCCCAGGGCCGCAGCCACAGCTCAGCACTGATTGTGACGTATTTATAAGAGCTTCGGAGCTGACGGAATGACGCTACTGATGACGTAATTGGTTGAATGTATAATGGAGATTTGTTGGTGAAAGTTTTCTCTGTAGAGAATTGTAGAAAATATATATTAGAAAAACTTCCTATTTCAAAAATTACGAAGTAAAATGAAAGAATGAACATCTAACCACCAGGCCCTGGAGGAGTCCCCAGGGCCCCAGCCACAGCTCAGCACTGATTATGACGAATTTATAAGACCTTCGGAGCTGACGGAATGACGCCACTGATGACGTAATTGGTTGATAAGTTCTTTGTTAGACTTTAAAATTTGTTGGTGGCAGTTTTGGCTGCAGGGAATTTTGTAAAATATGTATTAAAAAAAAACTATTACACCTAAGTAGTAAAGCGATGAATTTGAAGTAAAGAAATAATGAAGTGAAACTGTACAAACATTTCTCTAAAATAAAAGAGTAATAAAATGGTTATGAAACTATTTTTATGCTAATATTACAGTCTTGAAAACAAGATTATAGAGCAATAATATACTTATAGACGAAAATTGAAGGTTTCAATTTGATACTCTTTCTGTCTGTAGTCTATTCAACTGTTTAATATCTAAATAAGAGATCAATAGATATTTCTTTTTATTTACTATTTTTCGTAATTTCAGGGGTATTGAGCCAAAACTTCTTATATTCATACGAAGGTCTTTCATTACCTATTTTTCTCAGAAGTCAACGACTCTACTTCGCAAGGATACAGACAAACGTAACTTTACTAGAACTTAATTTTCCCCTCATCTTTATATCTAAGAAACCACATACCGATTTCTCCAGGAGGAACATGCATGAAATATTACTAGCAGTCTACAGTTACGTAGAATTGTACCTCTGTTACATTTCCAAATTAGTATCTATTGTACAAACAATGTAAAGGGCGAGTATACCCCACTGGGGTACGTACGTACGCCGGGGTACAGGAGACCCTTCAATTAGAATTAGCGAAATGAGAGGGCGTATGGAAACTCCTACTGAGAACACAAAATAACATAAGTCAATAGCATTCCTTGCCATTTGTGTATAGAAGGCAAAGGGGAAATGACGTCACACCGTCGACAATTTCCGTTTACACTTGAGAATAATAAAATTACTGAAATAATAACAAAGTTTGATTCCATTATTATTGTTAACTTATGCCCAATAATGTTGAAAATGAAGTAATAGGGGTAGGGAAATCATTTACCCCATCGGTATTATAAATTGTAATGTATGGTCGCGTTACCCCTTGTGTATTAAATGGGGCTTCCAGTGATATTAATTTAAAGCGTATTGATGTCGATGGAAGCCTTTGGCAGAGCCTGAAGCTACATTACTAGTATAATTATTATAAACGTAAGCCGAATCACCGTAATAAATTAATGTAGGTAAATGATAACGGAATGTTGCCATTTTAAATATTATATTTTATATAAACATGCCATATTAATTATTATTTATTTTATTTTATTTTTATAACTTAGTTATATGTCATTGTATGCTGCACCGGTTGACGTCATAACATCAATGCCGAAAACCAACTGTCGCTGAAAACCAACGCTGGGGCTCAGTCTCGCATAGGATCGCAGCATTATGCTGAGCATGGCCGTTTTGCGAGGATGTGACGCATATTTTCCCTCAACTTGTCCTTTTTTGTTTTGTGTTTTGTCTTTGTGTCATATTTACGTAAATAAATTTTTACTTCTTTTAGGTACATTAATTACTGAAGTAATTTTCCAAAATCTAATTTAGATACCATTTTCGACGAGTGGATAGCGTGATAACCTTTGCACTAATACGATAACGCGAATATAAATCCCCTAAATTATTCCAAATGTCAAACGACATCCGATCCTGTCCAGCCAACAAACAATCCTAAAAGTAGTAACTGCTAATAGGAACGTAGGTAGTAAGTCAATTTATAAACAATCCCAAAACGAATGTTGCCAATACCTACGTCATTTCGATCATACATTATTCTTTCATTAGGTATTTCAGATTTCTGTCTAACTCAACTGTAACCACTGGAGAAGCTGCACTTGAGCAGTGGTGACCCAGTGGTAACGGCCGTGACTTACGAATTTATAGGTCATGGGTTCGAACCCAAGCAGCCATTTTTCAACTTTGAAAAATTATTAAAAACCTAAAAAATGATGATGTGGATATATTTAGTAACCTGTTCCGCTTAGCTATTTCTTAAGAGTCTTGAAAAGAGAGAGTCTTGAAAAGAGCGCAGACATCTGCGCTCTGGTCGTTCTCGTCTTTCAGGGTCGCATCATCATTTTATAATGGATCTCCGCAAGGTCACGCCTGAATCAATTAACTATTTCAAAACCTCTCGAAACGGTGAAGGAAAACATCGTAAAGAAACCGGCGTGTCCTAGAACCAATAATTCGAAGACATGTGACATCCGCCATCCCGCAGCGGGCCACCTTTGTGGGTTATGGCCCACAGAAAGAAGGCCTGTGTCCCAGCAGTGGGAACATTATAGGCTGATTATACTAATGCAACCATAACCTAACAGTAAACACCACTTGACGATCAATAAAAAAACTTGACCTTTTAATAATAAAAATACTCAGAACATTCCACCATTCCTTTTAATACACCATTAATAAACCCACAAAACTTACCGAACTCAAGAAAATCAATAAGCAAACTTCTAAACACAAGTGTTTTATATACAAAAGAGTAAATAACACAACCTTATTATGACTACCATACGTTTCCCGTTCTTTTGATTAAACAATACAAGAGTTAGGGGCAATTTGAGGCAGTTCGGGGAAACTTGCCCAAGAAGAGGAGAACCTATTTGTTGTGGCCTAAACAAATAAAGTAGTTTGGGGGAAACAGATCAGTTAACTTCTTAAGTGTGTAAGGACGGCACCTTGCGCGTTTGGATTTGTTACAAATTGCCCGAGCTACTGTTTACTCCACCCTTCAAGATTTGCCTGAAGAGTACAGTTGCTTCGTTGGCCTACTTTTATTAATTTAGTTTTCTTGGAAGATGAAAATTGTGTAATTGTGTTGTGAATGTAGGTGAACTATAGGTACACGTCTGCCTAATGCTTCGGCGAATACAGGCGTGATGTTATGTTACGTTTATATTATTTTTGTTTACCTAACAAAAATATAATTGCTAATCAATGTTCATCTAAAATCATAATTATTTCGAGTTTTATTTGTAATGATGTTACAGTTAAAAGGAAGCTCCCTAAATTGTATGTTAATTTGCATTCATATTCCGAAAAAGTTACGCATACAATCAAAATGGAACTTTAGTATATGATTTATGAGATTTTTTTCTTTCCATATATAAGACAGTTACGTAATTGGAACATTTTCAAAAAATTGTTTTTTTATTCGAAAGTTATGTCTATTTTTAAATATTATTTGAAATAAAAACAAGATTACTCGTCTTTTATCTCTAAAATAATTAATGACAGTAAGAAAATATAGTTTATTATCCAGATATAAGATATTATTTCTCTAGATAAATTATAACTTTAATTATAAACCAAATAAGAATTGAGGCTTAAGACATTTAGTTCCGTGCTCGAACACGACTATAGAGCGAACGCGATATTCAACTTTATTACTGATGTGTTAGCGTTTAGCACATAGTGGAGTGGGGTACATTGGGGTGGAGTTTGCGTGGAAATTGTCTTTAGAGTGCCTGGTCTTAATTTATAACACTGCTTTTCTCAGAATTTGACAGAAACCACTTAGGAATTAAATAAGCTAAACTCGTCTAACTCGTAGAAGTTGTTTTCCGAAGCCCGAAATTCTGACAACCAGTCTTACCAAGGGGCATCGTATTACCCAGTTACTGGGTTGTAGAGGTCAGATAGGCAGTCGCTCCCTGTAAAATACTGGTATTTAGCAGCATCCGAGTAGACTTAAAGCCGACCCCAACATAGTTGGGAAAGAGCTAGGCAGATTGATTTTATGTTTGTTTGTTTGTTACGCTTTCACGCTAAAACGGTTGAATGGATTTGGATGAAATTTGGCACATTGGTAAACTATGACCGGGATTAAAACATAGGATAATTTTTATTCCAATGTTCCCACGGGATAGGCACATGCGGGGGAACCGTAGGGCGCAGCTGGCTCAACAAACGTCAAAATCCTCACAGCTATACCTAATATTACTTAATAATCGCAACATCAGATCATTGGCGGTTAGGCGTGACGCTTCAACGAAATTAGGGAATATCGTTCTCACCTCAATCAAGCGGTAATCCAGTCAGTGATTGACGTGTTTATCGTTAAATATTTAGCGCTTCAAGCGATTGAGTGCGCGCTTCAGCGCTGGACTGTCGGATTATAGTCGGTATTAAGTTGGATATGATGTTAATCGTGGTCTAGTTTCTTGGATAGAACTGGAATCTTGGCTAAAGTTGTTGAATTTTTTATTATTTAAGGGCCCACTATGACGTGTTGATTTGTTGCTGAAACTGCGTCTTTTGTCTTACCTCTATTCGTTTGAGAAACAGATATTTATATAAAAAAACAGTCTCAAATTCACAAATTATGTAATCATCAGCATACCGAGTCGAAAATAATACAAACAATAACCGCGTCCCATCAAACGTTCCATTCCAAGGCACTAAAGTTAAATTTACTTTAGACATGAATGCATAATCTGTTATTTAATGCAGGTTATCAAATTGTTTGAATCAAAGAAATAAGTACAAGTAATAAACTTCCATACTGAACCACCCCTCACTATTTTCAACGAACAGTGACAAATGGTCGACAATGTTTCCGAAGGATTACTTGCGCAAATCATAACCCTTTCGTGACTCTCGCGCAAAAATGTCAATTATCATTTCGTGTATTCCAGTGAAAGATGAAACCCAACCCTTCCCATTTACACTCGCCATAAATCACGGCGGTGTCAGAACGAGACAACAATAGAGCCGGCGCGGTCGGCGTTTTGAGCTCTTTTAATTAAAATGTTAAGAATTTGTATTCTGCATGCGGGCTGTTGATAGCCAACCTACCCAGACCCCTTTTTCACAACCAAACTCAAGGAACGCAAAGAAATGCCAGAGACCAACTACATTGGTCTTACCAATACTGAAAAGAACACCGTTGTGTAAAAAGGTAATAACTCACACAAAGAATATGAAATAAAAATCGTTGCCGAAAATACGTAACGTTTTTAATTCGTTTACATAAATAAACATTTCCATGTTGTGTGTTGGTTGTTTTGTATTCATTTCAGTTCGTTAGGTAAGCGACCGTGTTCATATCTAATATATTTTTTTGTTTCCACCGTTTTCGAATCAGAAATAAAACACCGTGGGAACGAATGGGTATTTTTTTCGTAACTCATTCTATTTTCGTTCGAATGAAAGCTATTTGTTCGTGACTGTACAAAAATAGGCGTTTCTTCCAGAATAAATATCACGACCACTAATAGAACTCTAAAACTAGCTTTAGAAATACCCAACTATCAACAAATATTATAACATAAATCAAACCTTAAAACTGAAGAATATTCTCGAACAAAATATTTATGCAATAGCTGAGCATTCACAATAAGCGTAGCGTCCAAACGTCATGGATTCGATGAAATAAACGATGAATATTGTTGAGAAACAATTGCAATAAATCGTGAAGCATGTGAAGCGCAATTTCTCGGCGGCCGATGGTGCAAACTTTCGCAATATTGACGGCTCCAGCCGATGCTGACGGCAACGGTCTGCATCTAAAACAGGGAAAAAAAGATTAAAATGGAAAAAAAAATTGGTAGGACAGTATTTTGTCGTACATAATAGTTTTAAAAAAGAAGACTAATAGTGTGTCGTGTTTTGGTGACAAATTAACCAATTTTTCTTTCTTTCTTTCTTTCTTTCTAGTAGTAAGGAAAAAAAAACGTTGCGCCGACGCCAAATAAATTGGAATAAGAGCAGGAGAATGATGATAAGTAATAGTTTAAAAAAGTATCGTCGATCCGTGAGGTTTAAGACCAAAAAAAAAAGTGCAGCTTTATAGTGGACGTGGTCAAACAAAGTCAAACACACAGATCCGAAAAATAAATACCACGAAATGAGACGGCACACGCCAACACAGAAAATAAAACACAAACCGTAATCCCTGCCAAAAGCATAACGGAATGGCTCCATTCGGAGGAAAATCTGCACGATATGTCAAGTCTATTTACTAGGAATCGGCGGAAAGATGGCTGACTCGCGCGCATCAAGCAATCCGTGTGAGTGCCCATTTGACAGGCGAATGCTAATGATGTACAACTTGCGGGACTCGATTTAACTTTAGTGCCTTGGAATAGAATGTTTGATGAGACGCGGTTATTTTTATATATTTTTTTTGCGACTCGGTATGCTGAAATTCGTGAAATTTACTTTCGCAGAAGTCATTAGTTGGATGGTTCACGAAAATGGAATTCGTAGCTTTGCATTGTGTAGACGTTAAATGTAATGAACTCCGACAAATATGAGAGGGTTTTTGTAAAAATATCCCGTCATGATTTTACGTTAAAGTTATTAAATTATCCCACATCACTATTGTAGATGACCTTGTGAAGGCCACAGGAATCTGCTGGATGCGGCCATGTGGATGCTTGGAGGCCTATGACCAGCAGTGCACGTCTTTCGGTTGAAATGGTGATAATGATGACTTGAACTTGACTTGAGAATTTGTTTTTATGCATCAATAAATAGGACATCGTTTAGATGCCGTTAGTACAAGTAAGAACATCGTCGATATGTCGGGCACGTTCACCAATGTCCCATTGATATTGTTCTAAACGGAACTCGTAAAGTTTTCCAATATCGGAACCGTGTCGAGTGCACGCAAACAAATTGCATCTGTCGACGTCCCAATTCGTCGCCTCGCGATGAAATTTGAAATTTTTGACATCGCCCTTTTTGATAAACGTTACGTTGCACAAGTCTTTGCGGTTGTGTTGAATGATCGGTTTTCACACTCGATCCTTTTTAGCTGGATAATAAAATATTCAAATGCTTTATTAATTTTCATAAATAATATTAAAAGAGACAATTTTTGCATATTAAAATAAATAAGAAAGTCAGAAAAAGAGAAAACAATTTTAATATAATCCGTCGCTGCATAGAAAAACGCCATCAACTTCTTGGCAACAACAGAATTTCTTTCTGTTCCTTTGCCCATTAAGCGGTTTCCCGAGCCAAAGAGATACGCTTTTCATCCCATCTCCCCCAGCATTTAGCAACTAATTACGAAAATATCCTGACAAAGGAAATCCTTGCTTTACATAGTACAGTCAAAATAAACGTCACCTGTAGTTTTCACTGATTAAGGACAAAGAAATGTAGCATAGAGGGGGATGTTTTTTGTGTACACGAGATAAAGTCACATTGTTACACTATCTATAATTTATTCGTGCGACGACAGTTGCCCTGTCTCCCCAACTTCCCCTCTATGTTGTACCGAGCCTAGTTAGAAGACATTTTATGGACCCTTAGTAATCCCCCGACGTGGTAGAGACTCACATATCCTGCAGATTCTGGTAAAAGGGAAAAAATAAATAAATATTGAAAATACTAGGAGGATTGAATTATTTATTCGAAGTTTCTCTAGAAATGGTAAATAGAGGAGGCGAAAATTGAATTGCTTAGTAGGTCGGTATACGAAGGGTAATATTACGTGAGTGATGTTTATTTTCATTATTCAGCTCTATATCCTCGCATTCAAGGAATCCTATTTCAAATCTTGTGAAAATAACTGAGTGAAACAGAATAACATACCAAAGACTGTGCGCGTGTGCGTATTCCACTAGCTAGCAAAGTAAATCAGTTTCAACTTATTCAATCAAATTCTCGTGTTCGACAAATACTTTTTGGCAAAGCACACAATCGTATGACAGGCCCTATGAACAAACTGGTTTTCCTTTGTTATTGACTCTGTAAGTTATTTTCTTGTAAATATCGATACCAGTTATTGTGAATTATTTAGGAAGGTACATGTACCTTCCTAAATAGTGTACATGTTCATAACGTTGTACAAGTTCCTCTTGTTGAGAATATAAATATAATTTGGAATAATTGTAATGAACATTTGTGTAATAACGTGATAACGTGTCACACATGTCTATATGACGATAAATCACATTAAACGCTTCACAAAATATGGATGTGATATCTCTTGACGGCCTCCAAAAACAGTCATTCGAATTAAACCAATAATATTGTTTAATATGTAAATCTCGCTTTAAAAGCGCCACCATGTTTGACGTTTTCATTTCGATTCGATCATTGGCTGTATGTCCGTCATGTATATTGATGAGTATAACTCTGATTGGCTGAGCATCCGCTTTTGTTCCACGAAATCAATTTATACCCGCACCCACCCAGATATTTACTTTAATTCGGATAAAGAAAATTCTCCGAAATTAATTTATTTCGCCAAGAATGAGAGACAAAAAAAATAATCACGAAGACACGAAAATAATTGTAAGTTCAGACCATCAATCAGCGAGTCTGCCCGGATTGGCCAGAACACAAAAACATGGGCGAGTGACCGAACAATAGATGACGCTGACGATCCATCGCACACAGCCCAAGATGGCCGCCGCCTTTTGGCGGGACCCACTGAAGCGATTAATTGACAAAGGATACAGTCTTTGTATGCTTGGGCCAGCTCGCCTGTCCGCAAAAATATTACCCGGGAATATTCCAAAATATTTAGATTTTTTGTAAAAAATAAGTTTCGTTTCTCGGAAATGAGTTCGAATCGAGGCCAAGATACCTACATCATTATGTATGCTTTGAGGAGACACGATTGTAATTCTTTTAAAATGCGATTAGGTTGGACATAAGACGAAACTTTTCCAGACTTTGAAGGGGTCTATCCTTGGGTCACATGATCGTGGCCATAACTTTTTCTTTGACAAAACACAATGGAACACCAAATTATATTAGTCATCGGAGCTATCAAGCGGAAATAGTCCTATTACTACGCAATCCACTCACTCGCTAGTAATTGTCTTATTCACATGTACATAGGTACTGTAACCGGATTAGCCATTAGTTGTTGTTAGTGCATGGATCACTTGATTGCATCGTGTCACTTCGTTACCCAACAAAAAGCGGTTTGTTCATAAAATACGAGTAGGGTCTGCCCACAAATTGGTTCCCCCAACATTGGTGAATTACAAGCATTTCCCTTATTTAAGAATAAGTACCGTAGGACCCTCGACAATAGACTACAAAGAACATTATTCGCATGCAAGACGTCGAACGTGGATGCCTTATTTACAACATAATGGAAGTGAAAAATTTCATTTCGAACCATTTCAGTAGTTGTATTGGAATTGTGTATGAGGACGAAACAGACAAACGGCAAGCCTTAAAATAAAATAGAAATATAAGATAGTATTTAGTTCATTTATCTATTTTCATGAATTTATTAGCGCTAGTTGAAAATTAATGAGCTCAACATTACGCGAAATAATCAAATTACCTATTCATAGGAAATACGTTTATTATGTTAATAGATTGTTGATTAAATTCGTAGAAGTGAGAAACAAGCTTCCTAAACAACCTTCACTGTCTATGAAGCGAAGCTATTTACATATTTATGTAGGTACCCATAAAATATTATGTACCCTTAGTTTATTGAAAATGGTTCTGATTTTATATAAATAGAATATGAAGCACAAATATTATATTACTTTATTTTATATTTACAATTTCGTTTGAATAATGCTGACATAGTTTCGAGATCGGAAAGTCATAAGTAGGTTCTCCAATACGTTGTCGTTCGCCGAAAACAAAGAACAACTATAAAAACTTCATGGGATTGCCATTTAAAGAGTGTATTGTAATATCAATAAAGTTGGAGTTACAATCCGGTAACGGCCGGCCTCTACTTTGTCTGTTGAATCTCTAAAACATTATGTAAGTCACACCGGCTATTCGCTGCGCTATAATTGGCAAAGTTTACGCCATAATTTCTTTATGAAATTTTCGTGCCAAATATCTTAATTAAGGGTTGAAGGACTTTCGCAATTATGCCAGACAGAACGCAGGTATGCTCAGCAAGTTAAATGAATGGCCCCAACTTGTGTCACAATTCATGTTAAATTGTGTACACTCGTAATGTCACTTTGACATTAGTTTTCAAAACTACAGTTAGTCGTGGTGTTATAATCGTTAAGTGCGCCTAATCACGCTGTTAAAGTCATTGAGTGAAGTTCAATTTTATTTAGTTGAACCTGAAACCTTTTGTCGTATACCAAATCCACCCAAAGGCGGCTCACAATATTGTGTCGCTGCGTCACCCCACATTGTGAAATATTTTGCTTTGTAAGCTTACAAGAAAATCTGTCACGGTGAACTTTGGCCTGCCACCAACATTGGCATCCACCTTATTTACTATATCGCACACAATAGCAATATACGGCTGTCAATAACTGATCTGGGCTCTTATGATATAATAAAGGCAGACAGATACGTAACGTCGATATCTTGTATTACTCTCCTAATCAAACGTATCCTCAGAGTAACCCAAATACTATGTAATGACTGTATAATTATTGGTAAACAGGATTAACTTTGGGTGTAACGTTTCACGAAGCTATTCAGTGGATCGGCTAAGCCGCACGACGCTGCGACAAATTGTCACCGCAGCGACTACCCACAAAATAAACGTCGCGGCAATAGGAACCATTTCAACTAACTTCACCTGAAATCCTCAACTCCAAGTGCGATTAAAACCACGAACAAACATTCAGCTAACAACTATGAGTTGAGTTTCCACCTTAAAATGAACTGCGAGGTTCACAGGGAGCGGGGCAAGCAAAAGACTCTCAAACCAATGGTAGGAGTTCTTTGTAATTTGGTTACGTATGTTGGCCAGCTTGCTAGAAGAGGCGCAAGTAATTGGCCACAATAACAAGTCGAGTAACAACTATTTTTAGCGTCTGTTTTTGTATTACTAAGGCTTATTAGTTTGGTCGCAAAATAATATAAGTATTGTCTGTATTACAACTTAGTTTGTGTAAATGGAATGTACAAAAAATCCTACCATTTTGCCTATTTCTGCTGTCAAGCATGCCAGGTCACTTTGTGAACTACAAGCACATGAGATATTTCAACTTTGTTTCTAATTACGGCAATATGCTGTTACTCAACCGTGTAGTAAACGGTATTTTTTACAAATTACCTATCAAGAATAAAAAAACAACATTCTGGATATTTTTGAAACAAATACAAACAGCTGCGACACAGGCCATCCCACCATATTTATCAATAAATTCGTCACCTTTTATGAGTATTATTTGTTCCAGAAACGTGGTGTACAACCTCAGTCTGACTGACCTGACGGAACAGCGCCGGCTGGTCTGGTACTCGCCCGAGAATGACGTCAAGATGTGCGTCGTCAAAGGAAAGGATGAGGTGAGTAATTACCCGTAACAGCTAATTAATTCTGTAAAAACCTCATTGTGAAAAATTTGGTGAAGTGTCTCAATTCCTAGCATCAGGCAGAATGACAGCTCACTTCAGCTATGTTTTCACGGTCTGATGTTAGCAGAATAGACTCTCATAACTTTTTTACAATAGGCCGCACATTAGTGTTAACACTTTGACCTTGAGCTGGCCTTGCGTATAGTTTGACCACGCTTAGTCTGCAATGGAATAAATGGGGCAACCCCAAAAAGTTTTATATTTGGTATATTTTTACAACAGTCAGTTACTTTCAGGGTTGTCAGTCGATTTAATGATTTTGATTTTTGCATAATAGATTATGAGTAATAGACTATGTTGTACCTATGCTCTACCTCCATACGATGACAAAACTGTATCAAATCCACACTGCATCGTGCTAAAGTGACTATTCTTTACCAGGTATAAATTCGAATATAAACAAAATAACCTATCAAAAATCCAATGTATTACATGCATGTATATTGTTTTGTTTTGATAATTTTTGTTTGTTGTCTATGGTAAATTTTGTTTTCTCTTTGATTTGTATAATCCTCTCTAATATTTGTATGTCACCAATGACAAAACAACATATAATTATTATATAAGACCTTGACCTTCTACCTATGTTTTTCAAATAAATAATTCAAATTCTAAAGACAAACAAAGTATCAAATTCTTTTTCGTAGGACACAATGGTGTTGCCGTCTATAGATTTTCAAATTTCACTGTTTTTTTTTATTTATGCAGACTTAGCGTGGCCAGACTCTGGCAAGGAATTTCAATAGAGTAAGAGACGTGCGTTCATACGTGGGTATATAGGTGCACAGCTGGCATCGAGTAAAGGTCACCTTTTGTTGTCCCACTGCTGGGCAAAGGCTCACTCCGTATTTGAAAAATAATATTAATTTCACTGAGTTCAGAAAATAAGAATTTTACTATTTGTTTGCGTTAGTGCTCATCGCGTTTTAACATTGATCACTTAAAGCAATTATAAATTTCTTGGAGCATTTCTATGTGATATATAAAGTAATAGATTTTCTGAGAAATCTGGAAAATCATTTAATAATATTAATAGCTAGGCTCTTCCTTTTATATTTAATTCAATAAATCTCAGAAAAGTGAAGATCTTAAGACGATTTCATGTTAAATTATTTCTACGTAGATCGACAGAAAACGTACTCAGATTTCTTTCCACGAAATCTTGTCCCAGCAGAGTTCAGCAGACAGTAAATTTGATTTTTTGGAAAGAAAATATAATGAAACTACTTGTACATCAATTTAACTCGTAACACACTTATGTAGATTGTTACATGCTACGGCGTAGGCAGTTGCTACGAACTTTTGTAGCGCTACGATAAATCGTAGCTAATTGTTCTTGATTCCACTAAAATATCTAATAACCATTTTAAGAAACAGTTACTTATATTGAAAGTTATGACTTGTACATCAATTTAACTCGTAACACACTTATGTAGATTGTTACGGCGTAGGCAATTGCTACGAACCTTTGTAGCGCTACGATAAATCGTAGCTAATTGTTCTTGATTCCTCTATAATATCTATTAATCATTCTAAGAAACAGTTTCGTATATTGAAAGTTAGTTAATTAAGCTTCTTATAACTACAAAGTGTATGATTTTAAGTTAAGAACAATGAAAGAGCGCCCGCAGCTCAATATCAATGTTACCTGCCGCCATCTTGAGGCGAATAATTGAATTTGGAACGAGTCGGTCGCGTATGAAACGAGGCCTTATTCCGCTAAACGTCTCTCTACCGAATACCGGCAAATTAAAAAGCCAATCGAGTGGAAATTCTCGCTAGACTCGCACGGAAGATGTTCCAGGAGGTCGTATAACTTTATTTTAGTTCGAAGTTAATGAGCGACCTCATTTCGGGATTACGGAATATGAATGTGAGCGCGGAGCACGGGTATATGGTGGTAATAACCCGTATAATATATTTAGAAATTTGTATTAACTTACTCTGCTGCCATTCGAAGGATCCGAGGAGATCGACGCAAGAATGTCTTGCAATGGAAATTTGCGATGCACTAAGAGTTGGAGTTAATTAGGTTCACTTTGAACAATTCCATTTTTACTGCTGAATAGACCATTTCGATTTCGATGTTTTCCAAATCGAGATTTAATTAATGATCGAAGGGGCAATTCGTGTATTTTTCAAGAACGTTCACATTCTAATCTCAGTCCCAATCTGTAAAAATACTTCGATCTTGATTGTCGCTGAGATAACATTAGGAATATGAACGTTTTTCAGTACGAGAAATGACCTTCTAATGATAAGCAAAAATGCCTGCGTTGATAAGTATAATTAAAAATACTTAAACCATTTGATTTTCAAGCTAACCTTTACCTTTATTCCACTTTACAACCCCCTCATTCTTTTACACAAGCGACCACCATGTTTACGATGCTTTCCACCGAAATTAGCATAAACTGCAATAAATAGGGGTCCATTAAAAATAGCAGTAAACTATTCAACTGATCGTGTTTGTTTTATGACCGAACATAGTGTTCCGTAGGGAAAATTAAAAAGCTGTTAAGTAAAATTACCTTTTTACGAACCTGTTATTATTGGGTAACATTTTTATGACGGCCGCATAGGTATTTCAACCCTGTAATGCCGTAAAAATGGGGACTGGTGCTATAGAGCGTAGCTCTTGGATTGAGTGCCAAGAACATGCTGTTTATTTTCATGTTAGATTTGCTTTAGAAAATGTGGAGTGTGTTCTTCTTCACAAAAAAAAGGAGTATCCGTCTTACCTCTCCTTTCTACAACGTGTAACGTTAAATACGCAAAACCTGAAAATAGTTTGATCAGACTAACGAGCAGAATCAATTGAACCACTTTTTAATATAGGGCACTTTAAAAATATCTTTATTAAAAACGTTGCCGTGTCTACTTATTAATAGATCAAGCCATCACATGCGCAAACCCGCCAAAATAGGTAAACAAACACAAATTGTTGTCGACCAATTTAAATTTTCTCATACGCGAGCTATTCGTATTTGCATTGAAATAAAAGCTATTTGCTTTTATTTCAATGCAAATACGAATCTTACGAACTAAAACAGCATCAAACCATTAATTTTCTTTTAATGATTTTTTTTTCTCTGAAATAGGTCAATTGAATTAAAAATCAGTTGAAGTGTCTGAGGTTTTGCGCATTTAACGTTACACGTTGTATAAGGTATGTTCACATACACTGACGAAGTATTTTTTTTAATACTTTAGGTATTTTATTCGTATTTATGCCAATAAACGCTGTAATATAAGATGATATACTGACCTTATTGGTGATGTTCTTCAGAAAGGTCAGGTGCGTAGTACTCGCAACCGGCGTGCGTGTATGACCAGATGTATGAACATAAACGAGGCAAAAGGAGTATGTAAGGATGGTAACAGGTAGCGTTCTGTAGTTTCTGCTTACCCCGATGGGAAGAAGGCGTGAGTTTATGTATATATAATAATATATAACATGTATATATAACATGATAAAACTTTCATATTAAACATATCCTTGAGAAGACAGTTTTAGTAACAAGATTTCTCAAAACAAATAATAAAGTCGGATTAATCACATTGAAACTTCCATCCCCATTTAATTATTTACCAAAACAAATGTTTCGCCTTCACGAAACAAATTTCTTAGACTATTTACAAATTCACTCGAATTTCTCTAGAAAAGCGTGTAGAAGAAGTTTTTAAACGCTTATGCATTCATTAGCGGCTTGTAGTAACGACTTTCGATTAATGTAACTGCCGCCATTTGGTCCCAGCACTTGTTTTAATAAGTTTCTGCTCCACTAATTGGAAACTATAATTTATTTCTTTTAGTAAGATCTGTTTGGATAGCGCGGGGAATGTCGGTAATCGTGAGTAAGTACTTTCAGGTTCCCGTTTATCGCTTCCTGTTCGATTTCTGTTACAAGTTATATTTCATAAATGAAACAGGACTTTTTAAACATGCTTTTAAGCAATAAGGAATGGTCTGCGCTCAGTGTTTGGTATGGCAACACGCCGTGTTCGAGTTCGCGACAAGTCAATCGTCATCCTGAGCATGCCTCGTTGAAAGGTGAAACACGTGTTGATTTCCTTCAGAGTCTTTTTAAAACTTTAGAAATACCTAAGCGGAACAGGTTACTAAATATATCCACATCTATCGCATTCAATAAGGAGTGGTAAATAAACGTTTGTAAATAGCAAAGCAGTATCCCTTTTTGTCCACTTATTAATCGTCGATGTTAAATACCGTCGATATTGCACTGTAGACGTAGGCAATGGATTGATAAAAACGTAATGGTATAATTAACCCTGGGGACCTACCACCACTTCCAGATGGAACTACTTGTAAGACCTGTATAAATTAATATTCAAATTGATAATACTGTTATCATAAAAACCCGGTCAAGTCCGTGTCAGACTACGCACAATGAAGGGTTCCGTAGTTGGGATGAATTTATGCTAAAAACAAACTTAAGAGTCCTATTACATTTTTTTACAAAAAAAAATCGTAATTTTTGATGTTGTAATTTTCAGCAACATTATGCTATTTTAATTATTTGATTATAATAACGATAGTGCCAGTCTCTTTCTTATAAGTTGGAGTAACACATTATTTTCAAGTGATTTGTTGAATTGACGCGGAACATATAGTACTTTAATTTTATTTATGGTTTGTCTTATTATATTGAGAAACGAAAACTAATGAACGTATTCATTGTAGATAAAAGATTTATATCATATCAGTTTATTTGATAAAATTTTGTTTATTTGGAATATAATGGACGCTGAATCAAGACATTTATTGCTTTTCTTTAATATTTTTTCTGTGAAAACTCAAGGAATTTAAAGAAATTCTAGAACTCCAATAAACAAGTAAAAAATTCAACTTATCTTTTAGTAATATTAGCTTTTATTATAATTGAATGGAACAAAATGAATTTGAGCGTCAAAGTTCAATCGCCAACGGATTTTTTTGTAAACTGAGTTCGTAAAATATTTATAGTAAATTACACGAAAAGAAAAATTAAAATGTGTATCTCCAACCTACAACAAAGAGAACAGCGCTATCGTTATTCATAATCAAATAATTAAAATATCTTACTGTTGCTGAAAACTACAACGTCAAAAATCATGAATTTGCGTAAAATATGTAAAAGGACTCTTAACAATCTAGTTGAAATGTATGTTCTCCCATACATTCCAACTGCAAATATAAGTTTGTACGCAGAATATTGATAGATTTACCATATTACTTACCATAGACTTCTTATAAGTTTCCTGTAATCTACGCGTGAAGAACCATTCTCTGTATTTTTTTTTTTCAAAATTGTAGGCTCAGTAGTTTGGGAGATAGGGGGAATAGTTAATTTTTATCTATTTTCTTAAATATCTTTAAATGTATTTATTTTAAAATGATAAAAAAAAATTAAACCCTTTCATTTGATATATCACACGATATAGTTGGAAAATCTTTTTTTTCCTAACCCTTATTCAAAATTTTTACGTTTCACATCCGTGTTTGGGTCACAGAAATACATATGTGTACCAAATTTCATCTTAATCGGTCCATTAGACTTGGAGCAAATTGGCTGTGATAGACGGACAGAGAGACAGACACACGAGTGATTCTATAAGGGTTCTGTTTGGTTCCTTTTGACGTACGGAACCCTAAAAATAGATAAGAGCTGCGCTTAAACCTATTTAATGGTAGGTTTAAACCTAGAAATAAGACCTGACCTTTAAAAAACAGGCCAAGTGCGAATCGGACTCGCACACGAAGGGTTCCGTACCACCGTACAATATTTAGCAAATAAATGAAAATACTCAATGAAGAATATTATTATTTAGCATCTTAATTTTTTTTAATCGATCAAGTGCGAGTCGGACTCGCGCACGAAGGGTTCCGTACCATTATCTATAAATACGGCAAAAAAAATCACGTTTGTTGTATGGGAGCCCCTTAAACATTTATTTTATTCTATTGTTTAGTATTTGTTGTTATAGCGGCAACAGAAATACATCATCTGTGAAAATTTCAACTATCTAACTATCACGGTTCATGAGATACGGCCTGGTGACAGACGGACAGACAGACAGACAGACGGACGGACAACGGAGTCTTAGTAATAAGGTCCCGTTTTACCCTTTGGATACGAAACCCTAAAAATCGCTAAATTTCTATTTCATAATGATACTATGAATTATTTTTTTGCAATTGCAGAAAATCACCAATATTTAAATAAAACCTTTTGAATCGACGTTTCCATCCAAATCCTATTAGTGGGATAATACTAAAGATTATAATACTATCTTGAATTCATGCCAGCCTAGTACTTTTTGTTAGGTTATCGCAGAAATTGTGCACTACGTGTCGTGAACAGAAAATACCGTCTTGTGTACGTACAGTTTATGGTACATGATATACAGACATTTTAAATTCCTAACTTGTTTAGTCCAGAAAAACCACAAAACAACTGTGTTATTCCCTCAATCATTTATCCAAGCAAAACCTGTTTATTGTCACGTAAAACGCAGACCTAATAATCTTTCTAATTCTGTTATCTCAAACACTTCTTCACGATATAGCTATAAATAAATAGTTTAGTAACACTTACAATTTCAGCAATACGTGATAAACAATCTCTAAATGGTATTAGTTATCAAGGGCAGTATCTTTTTTTCTTTATTTTAGTGGTTTTCCATATATTTAGAGCTGTCTTCATTGTTAAAATATTTTTAAGTATAGTCTTCTCCTTTTCGTGTGGTTAGTGACTAACCTGGTGTCAGAGTTTTAAAGCCGCCCACGGGCCTCTCACTTGGCTTCAGATGCCGTCGAGAAATATCTGTCAGGTATGCCGGTTTCCAAACGATGTTTTCCTTCACCGTTTTTGAGGCAAGTGATAATTATACAATAGGCACATTAAGCCGAAAAGTGCGTGCCTTGGGTTCGAACTCGAGATCTTGGCAGTCCGACGATCACACCACTAGACTATCACTATTCCAGGCCGATTTCCAGCCACCGTAGGCGCGGGCTTGTGGACGGCGAGCAATAGGTAACTCACCGTCCGATAACGACCAGGCCCGGGTCGACGGCGCGTTGTGTTCCACGCGCGCTTCAAAGAGATGTCAGCAGAATTGACGGGGTCCGCTAGGGCCGATGCCTGCTGGGGTTGCGAAGAAAACGGAAAGGGAGATCGCGGCCCCCGGCAACAGGGCAACTGAAGGAAAGGCTATCACTACTCAATTTTTATAGTGGTAGTTCCTCTATAGTTAGCAAGTTGCCTAAAAAAAACTGCAATAATGAATTCCAAAAGTTTCCAGATCATCAATAGCTTATGTCTTTTTAATAAGTGTACTTTCAACATAACATCACTTCTCGTTTCCCCGAAGGGTTCGGCAGAGGTGTACCTATAGTACACCCACATTTCGCCAGTTATGTTTAAGTCCCTTCCCGATTGCCATCAACCGCGTACAAATCCAGACTCCGGACTGCTACTGAGAAAATCCAGATAGAAAAACCCAAGAACACAAACCCGACCTGGGAATCATACCAAAGCCCTCATCCTCAGCAGTAGCGCTATACCAACGAGACAGTCAGTCTACTTTCTTGTCAGTGTACGTATACTTTCAAGTTTAGAGAAAATCACCATGCGAAGCATATACCAGCAATGTAGTTACTATAATATTAATAAAACATTTTATCTCGAAAAATAACGAAAACAAAAGTCAAACTTAATTTACCAAAACATACCTCATTCTAATAACTTTCTAGTTTCTAATATGAATAATGACTTTTTTAATCTTATGACGTACACAGTAACAACTATTATGAACCTTTAAAGGCTCAAGCTTACGACCTTTACCGCCAGAGGGCATAGCGGTCGACAGAAGGCTAATTAAGGCACGTTTAAAAAAATATATGCTATGTCAAAAGTAGGTCATGCCTGCCCGAAAAATTATGTTTCAAAGTTGTTCAGCAATATTAAAAATGTAAGGGAAAAGTGTACGTAGATTTTAACGAGAATATAAAGAGTTAAGCTGGTAATATGAGAATTGTGTTATTTGTATGATTGCCTCGTTGGTCGAGGGTTGCAAGTACTACTGCTGAGCATGAAGTCCTGGGTTCGATTCCCGGGTCGGACAAAGTGTTATTGGGTTTTCCATCTGGAATTTCTTAGCAGCAGCCCGAAGGGTTATGCAAAAGTGTACCAAAGTACACCCACATTTCGCCAGTTATGTGTAAGTTCCATGTAATAGGGGACGAGTTTATAACCATCAACCGGGCACAAATCCAGACTCCATGCTGCTACTCAGAATTCCTAATAAAAAACCTAATAACACTATCCTATTATGCGTCGAGAGAGTAATGTAACATTTCTAACATTTTAATTACAAAAATACTGCACATTTATCAAAAATTATACGATACGTAAGATTATCAATTCCCTCGAGCGAAGTCACGTTCGTCATGTCTAGACTCCCACTTAGCGAGAAGTAGGCATTTGATACCAGCTTATTAACTTCAAGTGGAAGGACCATCGACTTGAACTCTTATGAATACATAAAAGCTCCAAGTGGGTGTACATGTAGCTACATAGGTAGATCATTGAAGTTTTAGCAGGGAAACTTAGGGAAACTTGAAAGGACTACTTTACCGCCTCGCCGTGGTCTAGTGGTAAGACCACCATCTTATCTAAATCTGTCGCCATAACAATAATGTTAACAGCATTGTTGTGTTTCGGCAATTAGAGGTATGATAGCCAGTTCCTCTGTAGTTGAGAATTTCGAGTGAATGTCGCTTCCACCTTCGCCCTGATTATCACTTATCATCAGGGGAGATGAAGGCCTAGAGCTACCCCGTTATAGTTGAAAAAAGAAAGAATCTTGTTTAAAATTTAATTGACCCTTGTTTCCAGACAGGACAGTGATTTCACATTCTTTGACGCTACTGAAATTCGTGTTACCCAAAAGTTCATTTCTGTTTTCATTATAGCTGTGCGTCAACTTTTGGTCTACTATAAGAAAATAAACAAGCAGTTTATTGTTAGCTATCTACTGCCACTTTTTGCCCGAAATTTCTTTTCTTTTCTTGGCCCTTTTCTATACAACAGACTAAATGATTTACTCTCTCTTCATAACCTTAACAAAATAGCTTTTAAAAGGAAAATAACTGAATGGCTTATTACATTAGATTATACACAAATTGAAGATCTGTTCAAAACTATTTCATGACACAAAAATCCCTTTGCAACGCATATACAAGCATCCCAAACCACACACACACACTCACTCCACATCACACAAACTCACCCCACACGCTTTCATATACATTCACATACATCCTCCCTTGCATGTATTCTTAATAAATTACCTCATTTCACGATTTCTATAAAACAAGCTAAATGAGCACTACTGCAATATTATAATGTGGGAGATTTTTATGTAAATATGATATATGAACCCGATGGTCTCCAGTGCAACAAAAATAATGTACAACTTTGATTTGGGGGCCTGGTGACCTGACATACAGGTTTTGTAAAAAACTTAGTTTAGGCACCAGTCTTCCACAAATTAATTATGAAATTGTGTCTGAAGACTATGTATTACTATCCCTGTAATTTGTGGTAAGAAAATAAATAAATAATTATTATTATTATTACTTTTGGACATACCTTGGGAACTGTCTGTCCGCAGACCGCAACAATTTAAAAAATAAATATTTTAAAAATTTCCCAAAGTTTGTTGACCACAAACAAAGGTACGTACTTTTAGCGTCCCCGAGGTTCGTCGCTCAGTTGATTGCTTGGAGCTCGCGGGACGTCGCAAATTCATGCTACAATTGCAAGCAAGGCTTGGCTGACCCGTCTACCTGCACGCCATTTTACTTGGTTCCGAACTGCAGCCGACGTGAGCCGACTGCTATTGGTTCCTAAACAGATTTGTTGAATTCCGTCTCCGAGAACATTCTAGTATCATTGTAAATTAGATTATGTAGGTGCAAAGTGGAATATATCAATTGGGAGGTATGCTTGGTTTACAGATTTTTGTTTGGCAAAAACTTTAAAAGGATGGTCACTCGTTTCTGAGATACCTTCCATTTGTTTTTATCTGAATTAAAAATAGAGACCTCTGGTGCTTACATAAAAAAAGAATCAAGACCTTTGTCTAAATTAAGATCACACCACAAAAAAAAACTGTTACATAATCCAACCAACACAATAATAGATTTCCAGCGTAAAGAATCATGAATACCTAGATGTTATCTAAACATTTTTTGTCATTTCCAATATCCAATTTCATGATTCCCACCGTATTTCCTATTAACGTCAATATCAATGGATTATAACATCACTCTGTTAAATCCGATTACATCCAGCCCGTATTTACAATTAGCTCTAATCCTAAAGCAAGCAGGGCGTGTTTTATCTGGTTTTATCCTAGGTTTACGCGAAACGGGCTAGCATTTAGTATTCGGCCTGGAGTGCTCTGAATTAGAAAGTAACTGGTCAAGTGAGGGTAGTGTGCGAATCGAAATGCGAACTGTTACAAAGCTCTGGTCTCGCTACTGTAACGCACGTAATGGAGGACCAGGGTTGCCACACATTTTTTATTTATAAATATCAGTCTTTGTTGCACCTTACCCTTAATATTTAGATGGTTGTGTACATGTACATTTTCGCCCAATATTAGTTTCGAATATAAAATAGTTTTCTTGTTCTAGCATTTTGCAAGTCACCGTATTTTATCAGGTACTATACTGCTTTTCAATCCTAACGTTTCTTTACGTACTGTCAGTGTAACCAATTAATTTATTTGCTCTATCCATCGAGTGTCACCCAAAACTAAACCCGCCACAAATTTTAATCATTTCTCTTGCTAATCCCACTTTCGGCAACCCTACTAGGTATTGGGGATGCGTTGCGTGGGATGGGCCGTAGTAATGGTCGCAGCTGACGGCTTCGACTGCGAACAACGAGCTTGATCGAGGCTTCCAGAAACTTCGAGCATTGCCTATAACATGTTCAACGTATCAGGTTCCATATCATTAGGATACCGGGTATCGATTTGTTGGCCTAACTATAGAGGGTTTTTCCCCCAATTCGTTTAATTTCTGTATCTATCCCAATATACCCAAGTAAAACTAAAGGTTTACTAACTTCAATATGGAGAATATGATTGATTTATTTTGGGCTGTGATTTAAAAGCCACCAGATCCGCCTTAAGTTATTTTCCACAAAATATTATCAACAGGCTCTTCTAATTATGCTGCTTCTTTTAGAACTATTGTCCAGTGCTAGTTGCTTTCATGCATTCAAAGTATTAAGAAATGTTCTTTGGCTGGTTAATTATACAATAACTTCTCCCGCTCTGGATGGAGCGGGAGGGCGTGTCCGACTCTTACTGACTAAAACCCACCTGTGTTCCTGTCAATCCATAAATAAAAATAAAATTAAGTTAAGTGCAATATTGAGAGATTTTCCATGTTATTTTAAGACCATAGACTTCTTATAGGTTTTCCTTAGATGATTAAAGAGCCATACTATGTATATTTTTTTTTAATTTTAGGTCCAGTAGTTTTGAAGATAAGGGGGAGGAATGGTCAATTTTCATCGAAATTTATTAACTATCTTTAAAAGAGTTTATTTTAAAATATAAAAAAAAAACTTTAAAATCCTCGCAACATGCCATTTCATTTGATATGTCACACGGCACTGTTAGCAAAACTTTTTTTTTTTTTCATTTTCTTGTTTGCCCCCAAAAATGACCCCTATATGCAAAATTCATTTATTTACGTTACACGTTCGTGTTTGGGTCATAGAAACACATATGTGTACCAAATTTCAACTTAATCGGTCCATTAGATTCGGAGCGAATTGGCTGAGACAGACGGACAGACAGACAGACACACGAGTGATCCTATTAGGGTTCCATTCTTTCCTTTTGAGGTACGGAACCCTAAAAAAGATAAAAGAGTGAAGAAGAGATTTTTCTCTTTTTCATCTTCATCTCTCTATTATCTTTTTTTTTTTGAGAAATAGTAGAGATGAGAAAAATTGTGCTCACAACAAAAAATACAGGGTCAAATTAAAGTAGTCAGCGAAACTTCGCAAGCATGATGGGCATCGATATCTAAACATGATATAAGAAAAAAAATGATTATTTGTTTTAACTTAAAGTATTAATTTCAATTAAACCATTTACAGGCACTTTTGAATAGTCAAGGAGTCAGTCAATCAGAAATATGAAACTTGTTGCCCATTCGTTTCAGAAAGATGTAAAAATAGAGATACGATAGAAAGAGCAAAACAGCAAATAGAAACAAAAAAAAACAATTTAAAAAAATAAGCCGTGGCAGCACAGATATGACCAGTCCCAATTCGACGACGCCCGTACACGAACATGAGACATGGATCAACACCATTCACCTTAACAACAGCTGGTAGTGAAGTTACTTGAAGTAGGTTCAAGTTGAGATAATATTTTTATTTTTGTGTTTAGATTGCGATACTCATCACTTCTGTACAGTTTTGAATAAACGAATATTTCAAGTAACTACACAACATTCGGTTGTTATTTTTTGTCTGCTGCGTTTCGCTAACTAATCTTTTTTGACCCTGTAGTATCACACCATTATATAAACATAATACGTCACCCACTCGGATAGTCAACCATAATAGTAATTTATACAAGTCAATAACTTAAGCTAGACTAAGCTAACATAATAACTATTGTTCTGTAATGCACGTTAGTTTGAGCTAACTTAGATCTGTATTCAGATTAGTAACTGTTGATGCTTCCTAGTGTCAGACACTTAGGTAGGTATTGGTGATATCAACCTAGATATTTCAATACTAACAAGGTTGAGGTTTGTTTCAAGATTTAGATGTAATAGAACAAGGAATATGTAAATAAACACTTTCAATATTTTTTTAAGGGTTAGTTATTGTCAAACAAAGGGATCTAAAACCTTACCAGGGTTTTTTTTATAAACCTTTAGGTATAGTATTACTTAATGTGCCTCATTTTAATTAATATGTCTTTAATTATCATTTAAATACACATTCACACTCCTATCATAAAGTATTTGACCATCATAGGTAGCTAACTTCAATGTGTGACCGTTCACTTCAAAGAAGGACTTGATTACTTGGTTATTTTGTTCTTAAGCGCCACCAAAGTGCTTTAAATCTCACTGTCTCTTTGCTCTATCTGTATAAAATATGAGAAAGTAAAATACTGCTAGAACACTAGTTCACTAAGAAACTTTTAAGATATCATAAAACTATTAAAATAAAACTGGAACTGGAAGATTTATTTCCGGTAAAATACCGTTCTTTAAAACTGTTTCAATGATAAAAACTTAATTCGTCTCAAAGATTTTTAGAGATATTTTTTAATTGCTCTTAAATTTTGAAGTCTTCTTCTTTGTGACTAACCTGGTGTTAGAGTTGTAACGCCGCCCATGGGCCTCTGACTTGGCTTCACATGCAGTCGAGAAATATCTCTCAGGCATGCCGGTTTCCTCACGATGTTTTCGCTCACCGTTTTTGAAGCAAGTGATAATTATACAGTACGCACATGAATCCGAAAAGTCAGAGGTGCGTGCCTTGGGTTCGAACTCGAGACCTATGACTTGGCAGTCCGACGGTCACACCACTAGGCTATCACTGCTGTATTATCTTTAAGTGTCTAGGTACTTGTGTTAATGAATTTCGATACTTGGTTTTAAAATTAAAATTGGGCGGTAAGATATTAAATGAAAGTTGACTAATATAACATAATGGTTGAGCTGAATGGTGCTAATCTAAGCGTCATGTTCGTGAACGGGCGCTGTCAGGGACTGGTCATCTTCTAGCTGCCATGGCTTATTTTAATTTGATTTTGGAATTGTTTTATTTTTTATTACGGACGCTTTTAACGTTCTGCATCGTTCTCACATTTATAACTTTAACATGAATGATGTAACCAATATTTTGTAACTATATTGTGTTTTAATTGAGTGTCCGTGGAGTTTCTTGCCCGTTCTCCTCCATAGGTGCCTACTACGCTTTGGAACGGGCAACTAGCTTCATCTTTCTGACTGACGACCCCTTGCCAATTCAAAAGTCCCTGTAATTGGTTTATTTGAAATAAATGCTTTGAGTTTTTGAGTTGAGTTATAACATTACGCCTGTAATCTCCGAAAGGTTAGGCAGAGGTGTAACTATATCAAACCCATATTTCGCCAGTTAATTTTGTGTCGTGTGGTTAAATAGTGGCTAAATAGTCTCTACACTAATATTATAAAGAGGTATATATTATGTAGTTTGTCAGTTTGGATGGAGGAGGTAATCTCTGAAACTAATTAACCGATTTTAAAAATTCTTTCAGTGATAGAAATCTGCACTATTGCCGAATGCCATATTATATATTTTATGGTATGGTGCATATCCTTTTCTTGTTAGAGATCGAATTCTACAAAGTGACAAATAACTTTAATTTCGGAAGTCGGTGTCTTTGGAATTGAATTTACGTTTTTTGCCATCGACTGCCGAAATTAAAGTTATTTTTCAGTTTGTAGTGTTTTTTTTTTTTTTGGAAGTCGGTTGTTTTTTTTTTTTGTTAAAAGTTTCACTTTTCACTTTGTAGTTGTGGTACCTACCCCACACAAATTCGAATACCATTACCTGATATGTAAATAACAGTGACAGGAACTTATCATATCATCCACATACTAATTGGACTAACTCAAAAACTACCCAAGCAAAGTTAATAAAACTTATATGGAACCACCTGTGAAGTATGACCTACCAAACAAAGTAATCATCAAAATCAATTCATAATAGGCGGAGTAATCGCGTAACAAACATACAAAAAAAAATATATATACAGTCAAATTGAGAACCTCCTCCTTTTAGAAGTCGATTAACAAAAGGACATTACCTATATTCGTCCATGTTCATCCTCCAGCACAATACTTCCAAGGACACACCCACATCTCAATTTTTCTACCAAAACTCCCAATCATGTCTAACAATTTCAAACAAGCAGTACCCACCGCAGGCTCAACTAGTTACTCAAAACGGCCTGTATGTCTGTCTGTATGTCTGTCAGTGTGCCCGGATCCCATTGCGACGGAATAGGATTACGGAGCGTACATCTGGTGGCTCATGGAAACGCAAATGCAATCATATTACCGAACTATATCGCCGATATACCTGTCCGGGCATGGATTTACTTGGACTTAATTTTACTGGCGACATGCCGAGAACTTGGGATTCGATTAATTTCGTGGTTTGTCATTTCAGGTTGAGATTTTTTGAGGCTGGGTAGAAATAGAAATTTCTGTTAATTATTTAAATGGAAAATATTAGTTAGTAATTTCTTTCAGTAGCAGCCCGGAGTCTAGATTTGTGCGCGGTTGATGGCAATAGGCTCGCCCCCTATTACGTGGAACTTAAACATAACTGGCTAAATATGGGTGGCTGGCTATAGGTTACACCTCTGCATAACCCTTCGGGGATTACAGGCGTGATGTTATGTTATGTGTCAGTTTCTTTTATTCAAAACTGTGAGGGAATTATAACTATTCAATAAGGATTGAATTATTAAGTTAATAGATTTTATTTAAAATTTAACTTATGATCTGGGACTTCTATTGAATATTTTGAATTTCGTAATATATAAACTACTTCCTTTTGTTAGTTAATTCTCATTAAGTGAACTGTAAATTGTTCTTTGAAAAATAAATATCTTGAAACCGAACTTAAGAAGTTTATATAAGGCCTTTAAGGCGAAAGCGCCGACCCTGCCCGCGAAATTCAAATTTACCTACGTTTTTTGTATTTTTTAGGTCAGTCTCAGATCTCATGTTAATGATTGATTGATTTGCGGTCGTAAAAATAATAAATATATATTTACAGAATGTTAATAATTAAAATCGTAAATACAATTCTCAGTGATGGTGTATAATGTCATAAATTCACGAAATTGACATTCTTAGCAGCAAATAATTTGATATGTTATTTAGGTAACCGTGAGATGTCGAAGAAATGGAGGGAGGCCATCTTTTATGACCGCCAATCAATCAATCATTAACATGAGATCTGAGACTGACCTACAAAATGAAAAAAACATAAGAAAATTTGAATTTCGCGGGCATGGTCGAAGGTTCCACCTTAAATCAATCACGCTGTAAGTTACCTTCATTACCAATACTCGTTCCTTCTGTGTATAGAAGAAGAGGCTGTGCCTTTGCCTTGCAGTCGACCCATGACAGAAATAACTGTTCCTTTCTTCTTCTTATCATTTTCGTCTCATTTTTATAACGGAAGTGGCCTGCTCTTGACCACGATCTCGCCTGATGGAAAGCGTTGGATGAGATCTACGATCCAGCGAAGCCATTACAACCACTAAACTATTTATTTAATTATTCACAGGAGAGCTGCCAGAATTACATCCGAGTGCTTGTCTCCCTGGGTCCTGGGAGGCTGCTGGTCTGCGGCACGAACAGCTTCAGGCCGTTCTGCAGAGAGTACAGCGTCCAGCGAGACTCCTACCACATGGAGCGAGAAAAGTCGGGCCAGGCCGTCTGTCCTTACGACCCCGAACATAACTCCACTGCCGTTTATGCTGGTGAGTGAGAAGAGTTCATGCATTAATTTTGTTATAATTACACTGTATCCTAACTCCTAACTGAAAGCGACTGTCGCGCGAATACGCGTTTATGCAATCGTGTTTATGAATTATGACGTACATACGTGACTTGCTTGATCGAGCGCAAGTGTCTGTCATTTTCGGTTAGAACACGACCTAAAGAGGAGGCAAAACTTAATTTTTATGACATTTAATAGCGGGGCTTAAAGATTATATAGATAGAAGATTGTGTATTTCCACATAGTGACGAGTTCAGTAGAGATTTTTAATTTTATTTTTTTTGAAGAGAAAACTTCTTTAGCTGCTTAGGGCATTTTTGAGATGGGACTAAACCATTGATTTCGCGACACCGTGATGACACCACCTTTTGACCATTAAAAAACATCAACGCGTTGATTGCCGCGGTGCGTGGAATAAAAGACATCAACGCATTGATTACCGCGGTGCCAATTTTTTTCAAATTTTCACTTCTGTCGGCACTCCCGGAGTGGATCTGTTTTTTTTTTACTTATACATTGCGCTACTCCAAAATGCATGCATGCTACTGATCACGACATGCCACTGAAGAAATCGTGAAAGAAAAGCGAATTTCATATCTGGCCATGAATCCCAAACATGCATAGCAACACCAATTGCAACCATTACATAATAGATGATTACAATATATATTTTTTAAAGAAAATAACAAAATAAGCAGACCCATCCCAGCAATCTCATAAAAATCCAGCTTTTTATAACGCTTTAACGTAGAATTTAAAAGGACAGGTTAAGGTAAAACCGTCTACTGTGACACTCACAGCAAATAGTCTGGCAACCCTAGCTGCCAATTAGCGCGCCACTGGAATATTTAAATTCGGAATATTTTTTAACAGTGAAAATAAATATTGTTGTGGTTATGGCACAGATGAATACAGATGGTTCACTCCGCAAAATCATTTAAACAAAAAGCGAGTCTTGCTACCACACAATAAAGTGCAATTCCGGGCGCACAGCGCTAATTACCTACAGTTATATTCATCTAGAAGTTGCCTCTCTTTCTATCGCGTAACTCTTATATCTTCTGATTATGTTACACTCACTGAATTGGCCCGACAAGACGAGCCCGCCGCGTACTTGTAGCGTAATACCTAAAATGAGGAGTTGAACCATCTGTATTCATCTGTGGTTAAGGCCAGACTGGCTGGTACAATACCTGATACCGACATGCCTATTTCTACCTGTATTGTGGCGTTTGCTATTGCAAACCATGTATAGTGAAATGAAAATTGATGTAAAAGCAACATCTAGTTGGTTATAGGTAGGTACAATGTAGTACAGCAACTATCAACACTACACTTTGCAAATATAACGTACACCAATCAACTTGAACGTCCTGTACGTTCAGAAACTGTGTACTTAAAAGTATTCTAAATTACTTTTGTTTTTTTTCCAATTAATTTTATTCGTAGCCATCAAATAGTAAAATCTTCCTTATGTAGGTAAATCAATCAATTTGCCTAGCCTTTTCAACTATTTTGGGATCGGCATCCAGTTTAATCGGATGCACCTGAATACCTATATTTTACATGGAGCGACTGCCTGTCTGACCTCCACAACCCTGTAACTGGGTAATATAATACCCCTTGGTAAGACTGGTTGTTAGACTTTCGAACTTCTGACGACCCGTAACGACTGTCAAAGATTCACGAATGACAGCCGGGACCAACAGCTTAACGTGCTTTCCGATATAAGGAAGAGTATCGGTATGTAAAGATGGTCACCCATCCACGGACCAACCCCGGAAATCGTAGCTTAACCTGATGGATCGACCCGTACGGCTGTCATTACTTAGCCATGAGCTCCTCTCCATTAAATAGGTGCATGGCTGTTTCCATTATCTGTCATCTCATTTCCATTATCTTCTACTGTCTATTTTTAGGGTTCCGTACCAAAATGGTAAAAAGGAACCCTTAAGGTGCGACTCAGTCTCTCAAGAACTAATGCTATCAACTTGAAATTTGGAATAGTTTTATTTATTTATTTATTTAACCATTTATGCACACACATATAAACAGACAAGAAGAAAGGAACAGAAAAATACAAAGGCAATGCTTATTTCTAAAGAAATCTCTTCCAGTATACCTGCGACAGGAAATTGACGGGTTGATTGGGAGTTGACGTTTGCCCAACTATTTTGCAAGATTTTTTTTTTGTGACAGTGACTGAACGGGTGTCTTTATAAATGTAAGTGGGGCTATTAGGGTATGTGGGGTATCATATGAAAGAGTGCCATTTGCACATTCTCAAACTTTTTTTTTTTTAAGACGCATTGTTTTCGACTTTGGACGAAAAATGTAAAAAAATACCATCATCTCCGAAGTTTGCATAGAGAAAAATTTGAAATTGTTCTATGTGATAGAAGTTTATGTATAGATTACAGGAAAAATAAAACGATGTCTCTAAATAGCACACTTTTTCAGAAATCATCAATATAAATTACATTAGTTCCACTATCGGTCAAGAGATGGCGCTGACCTTAAACTGCAATATTCTACACCGTAGTGTTAAAATTTTCTGACGAATATGGGCTTCGCCGATGAAAATTTGATATGATGGTACAGAACCCTCGGTGGGCGAGTCCGACTCGTTTAGTAATACAACCACAACAATCTCATCAACTCCATTAAGTTCATAATCCAATTTACAAATGCATATCGCACAATACAAGACTTATCTTACGATATACATCAAAATATATCTCACACTATATAAGCACGGCTCGGCCGGAGTATGGGCATTACCACGCCCGTTAATGGGTTACAACGACGGTCATGTTACACTAGGACACCAATTAGGCATTGTGTGTTTCCTGAAACTACGTATACTGTTAGAACTTGCTGCAATGCTGTTATTTTTGGATATTAATTGGAGGTTTCAGTATAGCAGGACTGAAAATCACAAGCACCTCTGTTTGAAATTTTAGGTCTGTAGCATGTTAGTCTAGCGAGAGGGAGAGGAGTAGAAAGATGACAAAGAAAGAAAACCGGAAGGATTCCGTATCACCATACAATATTTTTTAACAATAGATATTTTTTTTAATACTTTTGTAAAACAATAAAGGTTGGGATAAAACAAACAAGTTGTTTTAAAACACGTATTTTAAACAGTATTTAAAACAGTTTGAAATAAAACTTTTTTATTAAGTGTTTAAAATCACAGTATAAAACAAGTTTAAAATAATGTTTTAAACATTAAGAAGAAAAAACATGGTTTTAAATCGCAAATGAATGGAAATAAATGAAAAGTTATAAAATTTTTGGACTTGAAATAGCTCGAACAGAAATTAAAAAAAAAAAAATGATAATTGCGAATCTCATTTTTTTTTCTTATTTTGGGGATTCCCCTTATTTGAATAAAGTCCATCCTACCTTTGTATATATACTTCGTCACTTGTCGAAAAGAGATCATTCTCCGCAATAATTTTGGAGACTTCCCCATATTTAAATATACTTTAAGTACATCTAAGAAGAAAAATCTTAATTCGCAATTCTGAACGTTCAGAGTGTATTGGGTGGTTCAATATCTGTGTTACATACCTACTTAGATTGATTACAAAAAAAAAGAAAAGTATGTTCACAGATTAGATAGTTTATTAGTTAGCACTAACTAAATAAGTATAAATTATGTTATTCTGATCATTTTTTGTAAATTTTTCCGCAAATAAATTTTAAAATTGACTAGAAATAAATTATATCAAGCCTGATCGATTTTTGTTAATAATAAATTTGATAAATCCCTGAATTAAAAAAAAACTCGTTGTTAAATACATTTTGAACAGTTTGTTTTATAAAATTGAAAAAAAAACTTTTTTTTCCAACCCTGAAAACAGAACACGTTTCTTGTATGGACCCCGTTTAATTTATAACTTTATTCTTGTTATTTGTTGTTATAGCGGCAATAGAAATACAGACAACTGTCTACCTATTATGGTTCATGAGATACAACCCAGTGACAGACAGACGGACGGACAACGAAGGCTTAGTAATACATTTACGAAAAACATTGTTTATTTATTGTTTAAAGGCTAACTATTATGGCCGTATGTGACTATGACACCGGTGGCGGTGCAAACAGTCGCACTACCTACAAAATATAGGCAGCTCTATGGAGGGTGCTTCACTTGATGTCCGCTTGGTTGCTCAATCATTTTTGACAGCGCGACCATGGCTCCGCCACTATGACGTGGCTACCTAGTGAGATATAAGCCTTGTGTAACGACACTAGGACACCATAGTTAGAGAGAAGCTTTAAAAAAAAGTTAATAAGACGCCATCCACGAACCATGTATAATATTATCCTTTCGAAGATCACAATCACAGCACCTGCGACATTATTGTCAAGAAAATGACAATGAAAAACTACTTACAGATAAAACATATCTCACCCTTCGACGAAGTACCACAATCGGTATCGATAAACCTCAGGTGTGTATCATTAGGAGTTCCACATTTCCTGAGGGTGATACCGTGGCTCGGTATTGATCTCACACTCGCCGTACATCACACAAAAGGTGATACCGTGCCTCAGTATCGATCTCATCTTACAATATAAAAAGTCCTCCATTTCAGCAAGAGAACCCTAAAAACAGTCCTCCAAATAAGCAGGATCTTCGCAACATAACAAAAGCTTGTTATCAGAGCAAGAATACTTTAACATTTCGCCGGAACCCTTTCCACTAACCGGGTCACATATGCTAAGGGAGTCCATGGTCGTTCCATTGTCAGAAAATTAGGAAAAAGGGAAAATCTTTTTCATAACGATTGAACCCACTTTCACAGTCTGTCGGCGTACAATGGCCACTCATTGTTGCATTGAAAGAGGATCGTTCAATGGGACTACGAGTGGATTATGACGTGACTGTTATACATATTATTTGTGTACCTAAGTGGTATGTATGGGACGGGACGTAGGTGGGCCGAATTGGGAGTTAGCAAGGATGTTCAGTCAAGTCTTATTACCACGCAGTTTCACAATATCTTTAAGGCTTCGACCTCGAATCTTGCGGGCAGCGGGGCGGCGGCGGCAACGGCGCGTTCAAATGCATAGATTTATATGCAACTGGCCTCGAAAGCAGCGGCGCGGGGGGCGAGCGGTTCCATATAAAACTATGCGTTTCCGCGCCGCCACCGCCGCCGCCGCCGCCCCGCTGCCCGCTGAGGTCGAGTCCGCGGCCTAAGTTTTCCATCAAAAGGCTGATTTCATAATCATTGCAATTCTTTCAGGGGGTGAAAGTACTCATGCATACAAACAGCTGCATTCAAAATCAGCCTGTATATCTTTTACAGATAAATGCCAGATCACCTTGCTCACTTTGCTATGTATTTGTGACTAACTGCGCTCCGCGATTTCACCCGCATAAGTCTCGATCTCGTGGGAATATCGGGATAAAAAGTATTTTTTGTGTTAATCCAGGTCATAAACTATCTGCGTGACAAATTCCATCCGAATCCCTTCAATAGTTTTTGCGTCAAAGGGTAACAAACTTCCATCCATCGTCACAAACTTTCGCGTTTATAATATTATATAAAGTAGGATTAGAAGCACGAATTTAAACAACATACAATACTTTATTCCACATAAACACTACAATGCCTAAAATGTTAAATCGAATATAAGTTTCCACAAACATAAACTCCGCAATTTATATAAACCCTCCAATACGAAACTCGGCGAATATTAAAACCACCGCCCACGTTATACTCCTAACAATAGGCCATATTCCAAGACGCTGTCACTAACTGACTTTATAAGCAAGGAAACCGAAAATAGAAAACAATACGCACCGCGTATTATCGTAAACAATAATAGGCAAGTTACGTCCGAATAAAGGATCTGTTCGTTATTACCCATGCGTATACGCGGGTTTGTTGTGTGTATAGATTTTAATATAATGCGTTCATTATTGAGCATTGTTCTAGAACTTTGTTAACTTGGAACGTTCCTTTATTGATCTGGAACTTAAGAAAATAATAATACTTTTATTTCTCCTCTACTGAAGGCAAACTAATCCCTGGTAAACATCTCCGTAATTAATTTTTGAATATTTTTAAAAATACACAGCTGGTGAAATAGTAGAGATTCTTGAAAACTACCCCTTAAAGTTTTCCGATCATACAAAAAATTAAATTTATAAATAAAAGTAGCATCAAACTCATCACAATTAAAGTATAAAACTTCGAAATCGGCCTAAATATAAATTGTTATTTAAACCAAAGGTGAGCCCGAAACAATTTACTCAATGAAGTATTATTTTATCAGTCCCAGTACCGGGTTTATGTACTAGCAACTTATTTACTTTGTCGTTGTCCATTTACGTTATTGTGTAAATGATCTAAATGCCTATAACAATGAACATTATGAACCTTCCTTTGTTTAAATGCTTGAATGGATTTTGATAGGACTTGTAAAATTTTTGAATGAAAACAAGTAAGTTTGCCTAAAATCATCAAATCATTTAATTTTTCATAAAACAATAAATAAATATAATAATAAATAGATTTAAATACATTCACGAGCACAAAACAGAAATATGCGGCTGCTGCTGGCACGTCATGACTGTGACAAGGTATCCATACCCATAACGTTTGCGGAGTTTTGCTAGCTTATTTAATTTGACCCTAGCTAAGTGTAGCTTGAGGAGCTCGTGGCTAAGTAATAACAGCCGCACGGGTCGATCCATCAGGTTAAGCTATCCTTGCCGGGGTTGGTCCGTGGATGGGTCACAATCTTTACACACCGAGACTCCTCCGTGCCTCGGAAAGCACGTTAACCCATTGATCCCGACTGTAATTCGTGAATCTTTGACAGTCGTTACTGGTCGTCAGTAGCCCGAAAGTCTAACAACCAGTCTTACCAAGGGGTATCGTATTACCCAGTTACTGGGTTGTGGTGATCAGATAGTCAGTCGCTCCATGTAAACTACTGGTATTCAGCTGCCTCCGGTTAGATTGGAAGTCGACCCCAACATAGTTGAGAAAAGGCCAGGCAGATTTTTGACCCATCACGTTTGCGGAGTTTTGCTAGCTTATTTAATTTGACCCTGCATATCAGCAAGAGAGGTCTACGACTTCTCCGTAGATATGAGTTGTATAGCCTAACAATATACTGGTTACATTGTATGCCATGCATCCTGTACTGTTCTCTTATATCAATGTACTAACTAGCCCCTTGGCTTCCTACATAATTCGGAGTTGAAGCCGGAACCGAATAGTAACAAAGCCCCAAGGTGCATAAAAGCTAATACTGCAAGCATATTCTGAATTTATCCTTTGCAATGGTGCATAAATATCTAGTACGCACTAGGCCTGAACAGATCCACAATTTAAACCTTCATGAGGCCATTTACCTTTTGAAAATTACGTACATACCGACATGCCAATATACCACCGAAATGTATGCAGAAAATATCTTTGTTAATCGACTTCCAAAAGGAGGAGGTTATCAAATTGGATGTTTATATATATATTTTTTATGTATGTTCGGGCATAAGTCCTTCATATATAGACGGATTTGCAAAATTCTTTTTTTGTTTGAAAGGATATATTTCCGAGGTGGTGCTGTTGTCACCAGGTTAGGATCTGATGATGAGATCCTGGAGAATTCGAGGTAACTCTTCAAATATTGTAGGCACACCTATAGCGATTTGGATATTTTTTATAGAAACTTGTGTAGTTGCTCTCGGAAAGTACCATTTGGTGAAGTGGAACTTATGATGAAGACCACAGATGGCCAACGGAACCACTCAGTAATAAGTATTTCACGGGTTACGATTCAATTTTTATAAATATGGTTGCCAAGCAATTTATGCTCATCAGAATGCATATGGAGAAGTGGAGCTGATGGAAAAGTTCCACAAGAACTCCTCAACGATTAACGTCCCTGTAGCGAGAAAAGCAATATTTTGTAAAAGGGGATGAGCAATTGACATTAGGCTATTGTAACTTAGATACATTACAAACTGACCCACTAAAAAGCAAGAAATAAACACGTTTTTCCAAAAAAAAAAATAACTTAAATTTCGGAAGTCGGCAACAAATAAAGAAAATACAAAACCAAAGACACCGACTTCCGAAATTTAAGTTATTTTTCACTTTATATTGTTTTTTTGGAAGTCGGTTGTTTTTAAGTATATAATATGAGGACTATTTCTAGTAAGGGTTTGACGAAAATCTTTTTGTCGACCTTCCTAAGACTATCACAGATGTGAATATAAGTTTGCTTATCTGTCTCGTTATTACGTCTTCGGGGAAAAATAGGTATAGAAATTACTAGAAACCAGGACTAGACTATATTCGGGGCAGAAAATCAACAGTTTTTCCACGAAAACGATACATATTAATAAAAACATTGGTACATTCAGCAATGACTTTTAATAATCCAAGTCACCACTGCCTGAGCACCACAAAATACCTGTATTAGGCGATTTTTGTCCAAGTACCCTACTCCATGTTTCAGCACAGTGTAAGTACCTCCATATTGTACCTACTCTATTGTGTCCAGACAAAACACGTTGAAAAGGACAAGAGATTATCCCGAACAAACAATCGGCGTTTTTACGAAACCTTTCCGAAAATATATATATATATTTACCATACTCGAGAGGTATTCCGAAATTAATTTGGGTTCTACATAATGTAGTATAATATTATGGACATGTAGATACTTAATATTCGTGCCCATATTTTATAGCCTGTGTACAACCTGTTTTAGTATGCACTATATTTTATCCTAAGGCCGTGTGTAACCAGCTTTATGATAAACGTAAAATTATGGTCCGTGTGATTTTATTGTGCAAGCAATATTAACGTTTATGATTATGGTAAATTCTTGGGGTTTAACGAGACAACATAAGCTAAAAGCTGTAATTTTAATTATTACTAGCTTCTGCTCGCGAGTTCGTCCGCCAGCTTATAACCTTCCTCAAGAATTGGGCTATACAAAGCAAAAATAATTTTTCAAATCCGACTGGTAGTTCCAGAGATTAATTACCCCTACATACAAATTTACAAACAAACAAACAAATTTTACCACTTTATAATATTAGTATAAATATCGATTTAACTCTTTATATTCAAATTATTTTTGTATACAGAGGTATACCTTTAAAACTGCCTGGTGCATAATTTTGTGTTTGAATAACGAAGATTATATAAAATTTTCAGTGCATTTTGCTGCTTTAACTTTAACTCAGTCCGATTCTCTAAATAAATAATCAAATCAAATTAATTGCAACTACAATAAAATGGTCTTAGTTTTAATTCAATAAACCGCTGCAAGTCTTGTTATCCTTGAACACCGTCACAAAAATCTACCTAGTTACCATAGCAACAATACAAATCCCCCTACACAAACAGTTTCCTATGGTGCTGAACCATCAATTACCGTCGCCCTGTCCCTTTGTGCAATTTTCTTTGCATTAAAGCATCCCCTTGCAAATTCACACCCATTTATTACACGCAACCAAACTATCCTCGCAAGTTGTGTTATCTATGGTAACACTGCGGTGTTGCTAGCTTTATTTTATGGAGAACAGGGGATGTTTTTTGTTTAAGCTCTATTTACATGAAGGAACTGTTGATTGTATCTTCTCAACTACGGAATATTCTACGCCTTCATTAGGGGAAATGTTAGAGGCATTTTTAATAAAAGAAGCATAATTTTATACCATAATGATGAGCTTGTTTTAAAATTAAAACTGACACCTCTCAATTTCCGCTTATTAAAAAATACTTTAAAGTATTCCACTTCAAAATTCATGTGAGTAATTAAAAACCGTGTCCACGGTCTGTCGTTAGGCAGAAACGAATAAAAGAGTAGGTATAAAACGTTTGCATTAATTGAATTTAACAAAAGCACAGTTACCAGTTTGTTGTATTATTTCATATAAAACCGGGGCTAACTTTTGCACATTTACGCTGCCAACTTTTTTAAATTGTCCTCGTGTTGTGTCCAGCAATTCACTCATTCACGCCAACGTTACCTTTTTACACACATTTTGGTCAAACACACACACAGCTCTTTGTCGCCCGCTGTAAAAGTGTAAACGTAAAACTTTTGTATATAAATGTGAGCAAAGGAATTTCTTCGTGTGTGTGTCAAAGTGACCACTTACGTCCGCGTCACACATTGGCGACTTTACATATATTTTTTCGTGCACTCACACATTGGACGTGGCTGCGTCCACATTACGTGGTGCGGACACGGAACGGTTAGTTATCTCCTATTGATCTGGTCCAATTAAGTGCACCGACGCCCTAGGGAACGGTGGCCGGTACACCGGCAGCTGGTCTTACGTCCACGTGATATATACCTAATACCTACGTATTGATTGCTTCCGTGTTGTAATTTTGCTGATGCTGTAGGTACGATTCCCGACGATCGTGTCCGGACGGAGATTACGACGGACTTAAACTATTGTACTAAATACTCATTGTCTTAACACTGATGCTGCGGTAAATATTGGTAGGAGCATTGCTTTCATTTAGAAAAGGACGGAATAGTTTGCTTCATAGAATTTGATTATTTGAATTTCTCTGGTAGGTAATTGTTGAAATGTTCATCGTCATTTCTGACTAATTAAGTACAAATTGTAGGAGTCCCTTTCATAGCTTTGGCCAGTTATAATTCCTACATGAAACATGCATAGCTTCATCTGAAATTCCACTTACATATTCAATGGACTGCAAGTCAAAGTTTCCATTCAGTTGCCTTGTCCATGAAGCTCATAGGTAGGTATCGTTATCATAATAAGCTCCATTACATAATTGAACTTTAAACAAAAAAAAAATAGAAAAACAATTGACTAACGTTTTCACGTTCGTTCTTTTTAAAATGAGTTTGAAAATTCACATCAAACTGTTCTTAAGCACATAAGTGTGTCATGAAATTGTTTAAATACCAAGTGATAGTTCTAGATAGTCATAATTAAACATACAATAAATGATAAATTATTTACAGAAGTGGAAGGCGAACAAGCCAAAATGCCTTAAACTTACACTGTTTAACATAGCCTCAAATACCTATACAGGTACATACTACTGCCTACCCCAGTTTAGGCCCTTATCGCATTTTACGGCACCCTCGGGAAATGAGGGGGTTGGTCCATTCGTAAGAGCTAACACAGCATAGCATATTGTTATCTAGTTAATCAAATTAGTGCTTGGTTTAGGCAGCTGGTTGTGATGCAGTGTGTTATGGCATACGCATTCTAACGAGGTTTTGTGATATTGAATTTAAAGATCACCAGTGTAAGAAACATTTTCATTAATAAGTACTTTCCAGGGCCGTCTAAAGTCAGTGTAGAAAGTAGTGCTCAGCGCTATAGTTACTGACCTAACACACATTTTCGTATTGATAGGATACGGTATATATGGTAAAAGTTAGTCTCGAATTACAATGTAAATAGCTATATTGAATCACTATAACACTTAGTTACAAGAAATGGTCGAAAAGGGTAAACTATATAACTAACTTATTGGTAAAATATATGGTAAAATGGTAATGGTTCGAGTACGTGGTGTCTCTAATGAGATCTGAACGCGAACTGGCCCACATTTAGGTGAACGCGCGAATGTGCATATTTGCGTTCGATGCAATTATGCATTTTCACTGAGTGTTCGACTAACTCGAACAGTCAGATTTAGGAACACATTTTTACGTCATGTTTAGAATAAGATTTATTACAAGTAATCAACATAATTATCTATTTCAAACTCATGTTAACTCTTCTTATAAAACAATGTAAGTACTTTAATTTGTTATACCATCACAAGCCGCGTATGGCAAAGACCATAGTCGCCATTAAATATGATGTTACAAAATAATATACATACACAAGTACGGTAACAAATGAATAAATGAACAAATGGTACACCATAACAATCTCTCCGGCAATTCACACAGTTATATTTGGGCAATTCACACAGACACATTTGGGCAATTAACGGGCACACGCATCTCATATGCGAGTCACGTAAGCCGATGGCATGTAACGCACTCTGCTACTTACCACTGCATTATGGGATTTGCCAATGAGGTTTATTTACCCTTGGGAAAATTATACGTACATAGAATATACGTTGGTATTTGATAAAAATAATGAGAAAGTTGACTATGTGTAGAGAAAGAAAACATTTTTCAAGTTCCAGTTTAAACGTTTTCATCATTTTGATCGTTATTTTTAAGCCTCTGCTGAAAATAACGACCGTCCCCTTTTTATTTTTTAACCCTACATATCAGTGTCTGATAAAAATTCTAACTTAACTACAACGTATACTATTTCAAACTGTCAATATTTTAAATCGATTTTTCATTGTTTTCAGACGGCGAGCTGTATTCGGGTACAGTCGCCGATTTTAGCGGTATGGAGCCGATCATCTATCGAGAACCATTACAAACGGAGCCGTACGATTCAATGACGTTAAATGGTAAGCATTTGTAACTAATATAATAATTTAATGAACAACGAATACCACATATAAGCCTAATAAATCATTATGATCAGCACCTAAACGTCAGATTACAATCAAATAGAATTCAATAACAATACACATAATAATAACACCACACATGCTTTGTTAACAATGTGTATTTACAAATCTACGGGCGATTGACTCTCAATGTAACTGTCAAACAGACATCCGCCATTATAATTGAATTCAGAAGCGCGGGAACTCCTTGTCACTTGCGTGACGTTTGACGTGTCAACAATCGCAAAATCCGTTTAAGATCGTATTAGAAATTATCGACTGAGCAGCGATAGGGTTACATCACTCCGCATAATTGGGTGTTAAAATTTACTTTATGACAGAAGATCGTTTAACTTTAGTAATGTAGGTAGTCTAATAGTGGTGTATTTCTTATTCACAGCTCCGGACTTCGTAAATTCTTTGGTACACGGCAACTTCGTGTATTTCTTCTTCAGAGAAACAGCTGTTGAATACATCAATTGTGGGAAGGTGAGATAGTTTTTCTTCATTTTTTCTAAATTTCTTAACATTTCAATTTTCCTATGGCCCTTATTCCTACCAATTAACACTTCTAATAGTTTCATTAAATATCTCTTTAATGATGAACCCATTCGTTCCGACACGGAATGTTAGGAACTCAGGCGTGTTCTCGCTGCACTAGTAATTCACTCGTAGCGTGACACGGTACGTATCACCGTCCTCACAGCGTGACACGTCTACAATTCATTGCTTACATGTGGTTTGACTGTACCGTTTGCAGGTTGTTTTGAATTGGATGGAACAACTGCAATGGAATAAAATAAAGCTATTTATAATTGGTAGGTAAAGGAACTACTCATAGTTACTCTCGCGTACATTCCCCGTAAAGTAAATATGAATAGTTGATCCAAAACGACCTCGGATTTTTTCAAATTTCAATTGCTATAGACGTCCTACAAAAGCAGCCCACTTCATGGATCCAATGACTACTAAAGATTCATTAAAAATGAATATAAAATTCAAATTCATTAAAAGTGTATAGTAGTCTAAATAATTGTTCACACGTTACTTTAACCAGCTGCACTGTATAATGGCGCCTGTGACAAGTTATAAATTATAAAAATATAACTTATCCATTCGATAAATTATAGTTCCTACTTTACGTCATTATTGCAGCCCACACAACAATGGAGTATAGCATTTTTTCCTTCACATTTAGCAGTCAATATTAACGGACATTCCTGAAAACATGCCGCACTATAGTGCCGCTATTATAGTTTGCATTCATGTGAAACTCTCCAACTCAGCAAAATTTTGTAATGGCATCTGTACACTCTTGCTGAGGCACACCGAGACGGGCTGAATGCGAGAATGTAGATAAGAGCGCCTTGGTGTGTCTCGCCGTTCCTCGATCGCTCTCCGTCCCGGTTTGGTTTTTTATGCCCCAGTCAAGGGATCTTAAATTTCGTGTCTCCAGTGTTGCTTGCTGATGGCACATAGAGCTACGGCAGCAGCTAGTTCAATGTGTGCGTCCATTCTCTCGGGGTTCACAACTTCAACTGAACTAGGCGTGAGTGTACATGGCTGCACTCGGGCTGAAGCCCCTCGCTCGAGACTTTTTCGCAAAACCTAGCGAGAGCACTCGGACAGGAGGGTACAACTGCCATGATAGAAGTGGGCTCAATAGTGTATAGGTATTGTTAATGGAACTTCTCGTCTACCCGTCGCTTAACACATTCGAGTCCACCCACTTTTCATAGGACTCATATGCCATGCTATCATATATATGTGCCATATATATGACCTATGCATGACATGACCCTCCAGGAGGGTCACCGGCATTACGTTTCCGCTAAAGTGAGCCCTCCAGAAGGGCTCCCGGCACTGAACTATTAAATTAAACATTAAATAGAATACGCCCCTAGTTATAGGCTACAGTGCGGCTTTTAGTGATTTCACCTATTTTAGGTTTAGGACCCACAAGTCACAGTTTTTTAACATGCTCTTCATGCAGGCGGTGTACTCCCGCGTGGCACGCGTGTGTCGTGACGACCGCGGTGGGCCGCACCGCTTCAAGCAGCGCTGGACGTCTTTCCTCAAGTCTCGCCTGAACTGCTCCGTTGCCGGAGACTTCCCCTTCTACTTCAATGAGATACGTAAGTTTGCAATTATATTTATATAATTTTGATGAAGTTATTGCTTCTATTGATTTATGTAAGTCTTCGAAATGGCAGTGACCAAGTGTTGTTACGCAAATTGTTGGTGATGCAACAAAGGTTGTACTAGTAACAGAATTTCATTAAACTTATTTTAAAAAATCGATGTGGTTGACCGACCCTCGATCCTCTCGCTCTCGGCTAACATAACTACGACCAAAGATACAGATACGAAAAATAAAATGAAGGTTAATGTTTAGCAGTAATCTCATCATGACGAAAGCAATTAACTCCAATATCACTATTTTCAGAATCAACAACAGAGCTAATAGAAGGTGTTTACGGAGGTCTCAACGCGCAGCTGATCTACGGAACCTTCACGACTCCGCCCAACAGTATATCAGGCAGCGCAGTCTGCGCGTTCAGTATGCAGGATATCGCTGATACCTTCGAGGGAACCTTCAAGGAGCAGAGCGCAATCAACTCCAATTGGTTGCCTGTTAATAGTGCTAAAGTAAGTTATTGTTTAAAAAGATTAATAAATTCTCCACAAAATTGCTTCTAAGTTTCCTTTTTCCTTACACGATATTTAATTTATTCTTTGCATTCCGTCCACAATGTGAAATTTGGTAGTAAAATATATTTTCAGTTCGATTTAATTTCAACCTCACTCCAAAGTGGGAATTTTTCATCCTCTAAAATATGGTAACGTTTCTATAGGTACCAGAGCCTCGTCCGGGGACATGTAACAACGACTCGAGACAGCTGCCCGACCAGACCCTAAACTTCATCAAGACCCATGCGCTGATGGACGAGTCTGTGCCAGCCTTCTTCGGAGAACCTATCGTTATTCGGACTAGTTTTCAGTAAGATAAGATAGAATTATATCTAGCTTTTGCCAGTGGATTCGCCCGCGTGTATGTCGGAAATTATCCCACGGGAACATACTACCGGCATAAAAGTGTCCTATATGTATCCTGGTTATAAACTACCTCTGTGCCTTTCATCCAAATTTGTGCAGCCGTTTTTGCGGTTTGAAAAGTCAGCCTTTGGTATTGTTTGGATCTATCAATTTAGAGTATTAGGATGTTGGCAAAAAGTCCTATGCCCAAACCGAGGTCATGGTCTACCTGTATGCCAAATTTTATACAAATCCGTTCAGCCGTTTCGCGTGATTGAGCAACAAACATCCAAACATACAAACTTTTATATTTATAATATTAGTAGGATTTATGCGTACATTGGTTCTGGTAGACAGAGAATTAAAGTATTCTTAATTTTTTCCAGTTATCGATTTACGCAAATAGCAGTAGATCCACAAGTGAAAACTCCTGGAGGGAAAGCGTATGATGTCCTTTTCATTGGCACAGGTAAGTTCCAAAAGTTATCTTAACCAATAACAAAGCTTTAATGTAACCTAAAACATGGAAACTAATTTAATGTGTGATCTCGTTGAGATTGTCAAAACTGCACTAGTTGAAAGAAATGCTGTTATTTCAAATATTCACCCTTCAACAGACAACGGCAAAATCATAAAAGCCATCAATGCAGTATCCTACGACTCGAACAAGCGTGCAGTACCGGTAGTCATCGAGGAACTACAGGCATTCGCAGCTGGGTCACCAGTCAGAGCCCTGAGGGTCGCGAGAGCTGGTCGAGATGCTGCCAGACTGATCGCCGTGTCAGACCGACAGGTCTTGAGTCTAAGGCTGCATCGCTGTTCCAGTGATAAGATCAGTTCCTGCTCGTAAGTATCAACTTACTTATCTGCTTCATCTATCTATAGCGACTTGTAGTTAATAGGTGACTTGTAGTTAATTATACAAGGCACGTTATTCCCGCCAGCAAAACCAGCTTAAACTTTCTAATGAGACGTGAAATATACTGGTAAATATTGTAGGTTTGAAACTGACGAATTGCTCTGAGAATCTATGAAGCCCCAAAACTTCTTATTCATCCTATCATCAACTCCTATTGAAATTATTAACACTAATTTTCTAATATTAATTCCGTCTCATTCTTACTTGAATAACAAAATTGTTGCTTTGTTTCAGCGAATGCGTGGCGTTACAAGACCCGTATTGTGCTTGGGACAAGCAAGCGGGTCGGTGTCGCGCCTTCTCTCACGGCGTCAGTCGATGGCTCGACGAGAACTCCTTCTACCAGAGCGTCAGCACTGGCAGCCATACAGCCTGTCCTCATAGTAAGTACTCATAACAGAAATATAAAGAAAAGGGTAGAAAATTATGACCACATCGCAGAAAAGCAGACTGCTGTTAGAGACCTCGGAAGTGTGAGTAGAAAGGATTCTAGCATTATTAATAAGAAAAAGAAGAGAACAAAAGAAAATGATGAAGTATGTAATAGTAAAAAAGATTCGGATTTAAAAATATCATCTCAAAAAACACCGTTCTTTCCTTAGGCAAAGATGCTGGAGCAGTAGGTGGTCTCAGTTCAGGTCTATACGATGACGCCCGAGGTGAGACGAAAGGAGAAGTCATCAACATCGTACAAGACAAGGACGGAAAAGGAGGAGGTGGAGGTAACGAAGGTACTTTTACTAACATGTTTCATTATGAAGAACATCCCATTTCATAACATTCTGAAACATTATCAGGACTATCAACAAAATATAATGAATAACAAGAAATCTCCTCTTTTTTAGGTCCTGAAGTTCTAGCAGCAGATCCTCCACCGGCTGCGTACTCAGTAGAAACCTTAGCATTAGCAGTAGCTGCAGGTGCTTTAGCTGCATTAGGAGCAGGGTTTGCAGCCGGGTACATCTGCGGCAGAAGATGCAAGAAGGATGACGATGACAATATGCCTTACCCTGATACAGAGTATGAGTATTTTGAACAAAGGCAGAATATTAATAGGTTTGTATTTTGTTTAGAGTTAGAATGAAATGTGAAATTCGTTACTAACAAACAATCATTTACTGTAAATTAACACCATACATCAACATACATTCTTAACAAATAACAAAATATTAGTGTTCTGTACTGTTGGAGACTATCGTAAACAGAACAAAAACTCATGATTTTCATCTTTACAGGATCCAAGCAGAACCCAAGCTCCTTCAGCAAGTAGAAGAAGTGACATACGCTGAGCCGGTGCTAGCACCTCAGCCGAAGCCGGCGTCGCCCCGCGCCACGCTCCGCAAGCACCCTCCCTACCACCCGCACCACGAGACGCTGTTCCAGTTCCAACCCGACGCATACCGTCGCGATAACTTCGGAACTCTTCGCTCGCATCAGGTCAATGTCAGTTATTCTCTTTTTTATTCTCTTGCATGGCTTGCTGTGATCGTTTTTACAGGTATGATTAAGGTTAGCAGTGAAAGTTGACAACACATGAAAAGAGAATTTTACTTTTTATCATAGCTACTACATCTGGGGTAAACTGATCAGATAAAATTTGAAGCATTTACGAATATTTGTTCAATTCAGAATGCTACTGGATATAATTTTTGTCGTCACTTCTTAATACCTGTATGAAGATACAGCGACTTGCATGACTTTCCTGTAATCACTGAAATAATACTTCTGTCTCTATGCGCATTTAACCCTTTTCCAATTTTAATATTAGTAACTACTAGTAGAACAATCGAAAAACAAAGTAAGTTTTTTATGTAACTAATTTCATCGCCTTGCTCTTTTCAATCATCAAATTCATTTGTCACTTTGCATGATTCATCATAAATAATGATCTAATTTCATCTTTATGTTTCTTAAAATCACATACTAATCTAATAATCTATCATCATTCCATTTCCATTGCCTAACCATTGTGGTTGAAAATGTTCGTGAGATTTTAAATAAACAGTCATATCGTCTACATATTATACAAAAATTTGTTTTGTAGTAAAACTCATAAAATATATCAATTTGACTAAATTTTTCTAAAATTACTTATTAAAATAAGACGAATACTAAGCTTAAGTTTATAGAACATCTGTCACAGTTTCCATTTTAATGTTTTAAACAAAATCTCACGTGCATGTCAACCTGGCGATAACCAATCATTGTTCCACTAACTCACGCACGCTTATTCACCTAGGCATGTCAGTTAACACAGGAATATTCGGACCGCAGGGCGATGGCTACCGGCGGGGCAACGACAATGGCTTCTCGACCACGCGCTCAGTAAAGAAGGTGTACCTCTGAGAAACAAGCGGGGCGGACTCGCGCGACCAAATGCATCATCATAAACATAATACGCACCATCACCATACATTGGGTGAGTTGAAGAGTTTTTTTCAAATTTCTTACATTTAATTACCGATTACTGTTTTTAAGAGCATATTTCTTTTACTTGGATGAGTTATTTAAACTTTTGGTAAATTTTGTCAAAGCTACGTAATTTACAATATTCACAATGTACACATTGGACTGCAACTGAGACATATTCCGCGTGTTGCAGTGTCGCAGCGCAGCAGCGGCTCGGGCTCTGCGTCGGCGAGTGGCGGCGGGTCGTCGTCGTCGCCGTCGCCGCCGTCGTCGTCCCCGTCGCCGTCGGGCGAGCGGCCGCCCACGCCGCCGCCGCCCGCGCCGCAGCCCTGCGCGTACATCTACCGCAACTAGCGCGCCGCCCCGCTACCCGCACACGACGTCGACCGTGCACTATACGTGATAAAGACACCACCCCTTACCCACGCGCACGTGACGTCACTGGCGAACGTGATCGAGACATTCCAAAATTAAACGACATTGTTATTCGAATCGTATTCGACTGAGTGACGTTCGATCGAACGTGTTTTGTTATTGCCGACGATTATGACCCTGTAGTGAATTACTGTGGATACGACGTCGTATTTTGCCTGTATTATACGTTGGAGCTGTTGAGCGTTTATCGGAAACGCACTTTCGGAATGGCTAAATTCTAAATGATTTGTAACTTGATAGAATAGATAATAAACTATGTTTAAATGTGGATTGTTAAAACAAATGCGAACACAAAACATTCTTCCATGAAAATAAATATATACGTACTGGTGATTATCCACAATCTAAATTGATCGTATCTATGGTCAGAGGATGTGAGACAAAAAATATGTATTTTTTTTAAAAGACGGAACAATATTATCGATTGATGTATGTAAGATGAATAATGTAACAAATTGTAGATTGTTTAGATTATACATAGTTTACAAATAATGTAGGAGAAAATATAAGTTTTTGTTGGTAACATGTTAACGAATGGTTAATTTGAAACTGTGATTGTCATTGCAGTTTTTTCAACACTGTTCTGTCAGCATTGTTGTCAACAAAATGGAAGAGTTGCAATGGAGTCACAAATGCTTTTTTACATAAACTACTATTTTTAGCATAACGTCATTAAATATAGGGAGGGTTCTCTTATTCTAAAGTTTTAGCGTTACTATAACTCGACAACATTAATGTCAACACCTCAACGATAAACCTGAGGATAAAGACGTCAAAAACTTTTTTGTTCAACTTGGAAAAATATGACGTGTTGTGTAATGTTGCCGAGCTATACCTAGTTTAAACGATGATTATAACATTATAGTTGACAATGACATTATGAACCACAAAATATGATATAAATTATATTTACCATGTATAAAAATGATATGTAAAGTTCTGATACTTATTCATTCATTAAAAAGTGCTTCTTATGGGTGTATTTAGATTACTAGGAGATCGTTTTGATAATTATTGGATAATGTTATAGAGTTAGCTATTATGTATACATAGGTACATATTATAATAGTTAAGGCGGCACTGTGATGCCACATTGCCAATTTAGATTGTTGGTGCGCCATCGTATAGTTACAACCCGTAACTGTGATCATTGTGTACATACATTCTGTGACACTAACGACGTCTCCTTTTGTCTACTGTCGTTTCTATAAATTAAACTTTCCAGAAATGTGGGCCAAAACGTTTGTAAAAATCCTTTTTCGAAAGACGTTCCTGTTGCTAATTTTGTAATAACCGAGGGACTAGAATTCTCTCGTTGTATTTAATCGCTTTATAAATTCTTTTGTAAACTAGCTAGCAGTTACTTTTGACCCCGAGATTGTATAGTGTTCAGACTCATCTTCGCTCATTGTTGACAATTGAATGTGTGTAAAGAAAATGTCAATTCTATTTGTAATGACTTAGTGCCTAAGTGTGTGTGGCAGGATTGTAATTTGTACATTACAATGATTCAGTTTTTCTTTTAGACTGATGTTAGTGCGGACATTAGCGCGCCTTTAGAGTAGCGATTACAGTAGACAAGACGTAATGAAACACGATAGATACTACCTTAGAACTCTGGTGAGATCTCCCAAACTGCGCAAGAGCCAATAAACAACTGTAATTTAACTTAAAATACCCATAAAAACTTTGATGCTCTATCTGGAGATTTTACACTTAACTTGTCAGAGTTATTTGGCAGTAAACAGAACATAATTTTTATACGCCATAATAATAAAAAAAGGCATTCTCGACATTGCCTTCATAATACTCATGTTTAATTTCATTTTTATATAATACCAAAGATGCCATGATTTTAATGTAAATTATTTATTTATATTAGTGATTGCTAATAACATTTATTACTTAATCAAGTTGTTATTTTATATGAATATAACTGCCAATTTTTATACTTATTTTGTAATTAACCAAAGCAACGCACAGTTTATTTTTTAAATTAATTAATCCATACGATATGTAGACGCTTTAACATGGCAGAATTGTTTGGAAATTGTATATGTACAGACCGCGAAAATGGCAAACAAATTGTAATATTTAAACTTTAAGCTTGCAGTCCTTAGTCGTGTATTATCTAAAGAATATTTATCATGTTACAGATTTAATGTTATGAGGTCATAAGAGTTGATTGTATTTATATAGTCCGTTCGTTATAAATTGACCCTCTAGCGACGCGCTTTGTATGAAGTCGTCGAGTCATACGTGGGGTTGCTACTCAACCGAAACCATTAATTAACTCGTGGTTGCCATTTTCACAGTTTGTAATGAAAATTAATTAACACGTACATACGTAAGTGAGGCTAGTACTTGTAAATAGCAAGTTCTGTAATGTAATTAGTTTTCGTCGAGTAAATAAATTAAGCGTTAGAGTATAAGCGCAAGACATTTTTGAAAGTGAATTGTTAAGAATTGTTTTTTTTTTTCTTTTGTACTACTTAAAAAATAATATTGATGAAATGTACAATAACCATTTCTACGTTTAAATTACTGAACCACCTTTTTATACTCGTAAAGTTAATTGTAATCATAACATGCCTAGAAGTTTCTTGTACTAAGCGTAAAATATTGATTTATAATATATTGAGAATTATATAGATCGTATCGTAACGTAGATTATAATAGACCGCTTAATTTTGTTTAAAACTCGAAGCCTTAGTGTTAGAAATTGAAGACTTTTATTGAAATAAAGAACTAAGTAACAGATTGGATTAATAAAAATAATCCACAAGTTTTATTAAAAAAAATATAATGTTAAGGTATAGCTCGTTACGTCACGTTACTCTCAAACTATCCATCACATAACTACTCTATGTTATAGCATGTAAATACGAAGATTGAGTTCTAAAGTCAGGCGAGGAAGCGCCACTTTTCACTGAGACTTGGTATAGAGTTTACGCGACACGCTATTCGTTAAGAATTTACAGAACGTTAAAGTATACCTTAATAAATTATATTCACTTTTAATAACTATTGCCTTAGTGCAAAATTAGATGTATGCCACGATACTCAGTGAACTGTAGGCCTCTACAGATATTAAAGACGTTTGGTTTCACTGCGTGTGCAATATTTTTCTACATGGAAAGTTTTCTCGGAATTCTAATTTCAAAATTGATCGTTAGAATTTTAAAATTAGAATTGTTAGCAGCAACGCATTTTGTGTTATCTACGTAAAGAATTTCTTTATCACAAAATGTTAAGCAAAAATATTAGGTAGGTTTAGTAATAAGAAAATTGAAAATGTCGCTAATATTAATACAGCATTTAGAGCCGTTAACTATTTATTATATTTTGACATAAAACCATTCGCTCCCAGAACAAAATCCCTATTGAGCATTTTGTGATAAAGAGAAACGGGACGGTATATCATGAAATAACTAATGGGAAGTGCCTAACTATATAACCTATCAATTCCACACCTGTAGTTTAAAGGACCCGTTAATTCCCATGAACCGACCATTATCTCATTACCAGATCTATAAGCGTTAGTTTAAGTTTAACCTATGTCCTGTCAACTATGCAAATATGATCGGAAGCAGGATATAGCTTCAACTTAAACACTTATCTTCCATGCTAAGTGATAGTGGGTTTCTAATAGTGTGCCTTTAGTATCGCATAGTTACCGCCCTTTAGAAACTCGAAGAAGAATATTGGTATAAAGGGCCTGCTACACGGCTTGCAACCGCGTCCCCGATAGAGGTGACCTTGGTTGGCGACAGGCAGATCTATTTGAAATTTGGTCGTAAACCACCATCTACACGGTTGCAAACCACAAAGGTCATCTCTTTCGGGACGCGGTTGGCGACCGTTTAGCAAGAACTTGAGTCTATCAATTTATTTTTGAACCTCATTAACAGTCATTACTTCGTACAATTTTACTAGTAGTAATAACGTATACGTCATCATTTACAGATAAATTCACTTATTACATTACCTGTTATTCCAATTCATTATGTCTATACCTGATGATAGTTTGGTAATCTATGATAAACCTATGATTATAAATTACCTTTTCATTCTCATAAACTCATACATGTTTTGTACTATCCTATGATTTGCTCTTTTCTTCAACGACATGAAAGATGTAGGCTCTGTTTTAAGTCTAATCTATGTTGTTGTCTCTGAAGCATTGTTACAAGGAAACGAGACATGCTTTAAACTTAAAGCGGAGTCTAATTTTAGTTTCTTTTAAGGCATAGGTATAAGTAGGGGTTTTATAAATAATAATGCAAACGCAATTGCAGTGATAGAACTGTTACACCTTATTCGCTGCCCGTATTTATAGAGTGCAATTTTTTTATAACTAGAGACAAATAGATTGTAAAACATTGATTTGCAAAATATGAAATAGAAAGCTCGAAGGAAGCATGGTTTTATATTTTACTCTTCATTGTTTGAAATGTTATGATCATTTTCTCATTAAAATATTATTAATATTATGCTAAATATTTTAGCAAAGGATAAAATGTATTCCTTTTCTTTAGTAAATAAAATATTGAAACTCGTTTTCGCTTTTCCTTTTGCGACTACCCTAGCCTTTATGCGGCAATTATGCGACGGTTAAATTGGTGGCAAAAGATCGTCAGTTCCACAGACTAAGTAGTATGGACCATTTACACGGGGCCAGTCCCCGAGATAATCCACTACTAAGCCAATCCAATAATAGCATCGTGTAAATGGAAACAGTCCACTGCATTGGATTGTCTTCAAGCCATTGATGAAGCAAATTAATGGATTACCTTAGTGGATTGTCTCAGAGATTGGCTCCGTCTAAATGGTCCACTGTCAGTTCGATCCCCACCGGTTGCATCATAACATCACCGGACTGCCAACTCGAGCACAAACAAGCATACAAAAAAATCATTAGGGACGACTAGCTTTTGCTCGCAGCTTCGCCCGAATGGATGTCGGCAAAAAGTACCTATCCTATGCCCTAAGTCCTAACCGACGCCATGGTCTATTTTTGCGTGATTGAATAACGAACATCCAAACATACAGGATGGCAGGGACATCGACGCGAAAACTGTTACCATGGATTCAGTACATGATTCTGAACCCCCTTTTTTTTGGGTGGAAAATTATCAAATAACTTCTCTCGCTCTGGGCGGAGCGGGAGGGCATGTCAGACTTTTACTGACTAAAACCCACTAGTGTTCCTTCGGTTGCCCTGTTGCCGAGGGCCACGATCTCCCTTTCAGACAATAACTGCAACCCCGACAGGAAAATAATAAATAAGACTTGAGTTCAGAGTCTCAGACTCGAACAATTGAGTCTTTGAAGACTCAATTGTTCGAGTCTGAGAAAAAATATTCAGAGCTCAAGTTCTTTTGAATTTTAAGTTTTTTATAGGAAGACTCGAGTCTTGTCTAAAAGAACTCGAGACTGAGTTTTGTCTAAAAGAACTCAAGACTGAGTCTTTTCAAAAGAATTCAGCACTCAATAAAGTATTATTTAGAATCGTTTTAATATTGATAACAGAATAGGTACACCAACTTTAAAGCTTATGACCAGTGACGGATTAGCCTTAAGGCTCCGTGCACGAAATCGACTGATTTTGATCAATTTTGTTCATTAGTTGTGAGAAAGGGATACAGAATTTAAACAAAATCAGTTGTGATTTGAAAAGTCGAATTCTTAGTCTTGTATATAGGGAAAGGGATTTTTCAAATAAATTAAAGATTCCTAGAAAATCACTCGCAACAAATTTTCCAAAAAATAACGCGAGACTGACGTTTGACCGTTTCGTTAGAAGGAACTACTTTTGATTTTGAAGATTAAAAGATATCATCAACATCATTATGGTCTACTTGTACATAGGGAATCAGTTTTTTTTTTTTTTAATTTTCATACAAAACATAGCAGAAAAAAAATGTTGATATAACGCAACTTTCTCAAAACTTTAAGGACAAATAAATATTTTTTTCTAATACTTAGAAATAAATTTAAGAAATTTAAAAAATTACATATTAATCTTAAGTTAACCATTTAATAGAATCTAAATTTTGTTTTATAAATAATTATTTATTACAATTACTTCATTTCGTAAATAAATGACAAAGTGAACTATATAAACGACCGCGGAAAACCCATCCCGTTCTTTCCGACCCTGATGATCCCATTACACTCCTCCAGGAGAAGAATAGGGCCACGAGCACTATACACAAACACAGACGCCTGCCATCATTCCGACCTCGCCGCCGAGGTCCTTTGCGATCCCGACCGCGTCCCTGAGTAAATGATACTCCTCCCCGACCCTTGCTCGAAAACGAGGTGCCAGCAAGTTGTTGCCGCTGAGCACGTAGCTTTAAACTACCCCGCATAATAATCATGATTTAAACCAATTTTGATCCAGCCTGTCCCTTCTTGCTGTCTTCCCCTCAGCGACGCCCTAAGCCGAGGTTCGTACCCCACAGGGGGTGCCCTTAGCGAGCGTTCGCCTAGCTTTAATTTAGTATAGTTTTTTGCACCTGGCTGGAGGCTCTAAGTGTAGCAGCTTAAGGCACCCACAGGAAAGTCCGGTTTAGTAGCCATGACCTTAGTGGTCAAAACTGCGAATTTCCATTTAAAAAAAAAACCCATCCCGTCAGTAGGGACAGGGCCAGGGCCTTCCCAGCGTGATGACGTATCAGTTTGCGTCGCAGCACGCACATGTCCAATGTTAACATATTCCAGAAATTGCAGCTACGTATGGAATTCCGAAATACCGCTCATCGAAAGGACGGTTTTCCGATAACACTCTACTCCGACGGTTAGTTGAACGAAAAAATAATTTGCCGATGAAACGTTTCGCCGAAAATATTATTTATCGACGGTTGGTAGTCCGAATGAATCCTTCACCGATGTAACGGTTCACCGAAAACACTCTTCAACGACGATTGGTTAAACGAACGAATCTTTCGCCGATAGCATTCAGTTTACGCTAATTTCGCATAATTTCGTTTCACACGTTTAATATAATTTAGAAACGTCATCATTTGGGTTAGGTTAGGTTAGAACAGTGACCATTAACGCGCGAAGGCGAGCGAGCGAAGCGAGCGTGCCGCGGCAGCGGCCGCCGAGCGCCAGATCCCCTTTCGTTTAACCAATCGTCGTTGAAGAGTGTTTTCGGTGAACCGTTACATCGGTGAAGGATTCATTCGGACTACCAACCGTCGATAAATAATATTTTCGGCGAAACGTTTCATCGGCCAATTATTTTTTCGTTCAACTAACCGTCGGAGTAGAGTGTTATCGGAAAACCGTCCTTTCGGTGAGCGGTATTTCGGAATACCATACGTAGCTCCAGAAATTGTAGGTCGACTACCACATTTTGATCCGCATTTTATTTCAAGTACTTTGCTTGTTTTTAAAGAACATTAAAATTTTGCATTCCTGGCTCTCAATAAAATACCGGTGTACGCGTGTTCGTAATTCTTCGTATCCTAAACGGCTTGACTGATTTAGATGCTTTTTTTTAAATTCTTTTTCTTTCACTTGGATTCTTCTAAACTATAGTAGGACCCGGGTGGCGCTGTTGTCGCAGGACAACGTCTGCCTGCCGGGTTCAATAGTTTTATTTTGACTGTAGGTTTCATAGTTTTTTTTAAGTGAAAGTTTCTTTAAGCGCATTGAGTGATTTTTTGTAGGGAAAAAGTTATGGGTTCGCGTCACGGACATGCTCGCACCGATATGCTTTAGTAGCAATAAGTGAAGTATTTTTTGGAACGAAGTTTTTTGACGCTACCGAAGACTACTTTAAGTCAAAATAAAGATCCAATATGGCAGCTGCGAACATTTTCAAATTTTTTCGTCATGGGTGTCTTTTTCATAGTTTTCGAGGGTTGATGAAATAATGCTAAAATGATGTTATGTGGAAGTCATAAGACACCCCAATATACTGCAATAACAGCCACATTTTTATAAAACTTCCCTGTATAGTACGTACGTTTGTAGTTTTGTTCTCAGCAACCAAAATATACAGAGAGTCAGGACTGCTGATGCGGGCGCAAGCGACGTACAGTTGTCTGTGTGAGAAGCAGCTTGTTCTGTGGTCGTATAATATAATATTATACCGAATCCAATGGTTATTTAATTTTACATTTCTATTTCGCGAAATTAGTAGAAACTAAGGGGGCGGCTGGTACTAAACGGCCTAGGGCGGCCAACACTGCTAGTCCGCCTCGGTTAAGCTCAAAGACCCCATAGGACGCAAAACACTCAAAGAACTCATAGGACTCGAAAGACTCAAAGAACTCATAGGACTCAAAAGACTAAAAGATCTCGTGACTCGTGAGACTACCTATTTGTCTTGGGACAATCTATTTGTCTTGAAAATCTACCTAAGTCTCGAAATGAAGACTAAAAGCCTTAAGTCTTTTACAACACCAAGGAAACGTGTGTAGGCACTAGCATTACGGTGATATGGAATATTATGTACCCCAAACTTAGAGTATATAACACTGGAGAAGCCTTACGAACACTTCCCCCTCTATAAAAGTACAAGAACAAATGTTCTAGCACGGTCATAAAAACTACTTTCAAATTGATTCTAACGCACATCGTTAATCGTTTTCGAGACGCACGGTTCTTATTTAGTGCTCCTTGAAAATACCTGGTTGTGCTGTTAAAACTTGTAAAAAGCGTTCAAATACATCAAACTTAAATTCAAACTCAAAGCATTTATTTCAATTAAACCATTTATAGGCACTTTTGAACTGTCGGTTAGTCGGTTAGTTAGAAACTTGAAGCTAGTTGCCCATTCCAAAACGTAGATCTCTATGGAGAAGAACGGGCAAGAAACTCAAAGGACACTTTTAAATATACACTCGAGAGCAATGAATCCGGGTCACGAAACTAAAAATGATAGGTTAATGCAATAAATTGTATTTAATAGACAATGTAATACTCCTTAAATGAAAGTAAAAAAAATATGAGTCACCATACATTTTATTAACACAAAATTACATAAAGAAAAAAACTGCTGATCTCTCCTTAAAACAAAAATAGGAAACATGAAATTTTTGAACTTTATTACGATTTTCTTGAATTTTAATACTTCGTATTGCCTCCTCGTGCTTCCATTACTGCGTTTACGCGGTTTGGCATGCTGTACACCAAGTTCCTTATACGATTTTGGGGAATATTCTCCCATTCCTCTGTGAGAGCAATTTTGAGCTCACGAAGCGTGATTGGGAGAGGGTTTCGTTGTTTTACGCATCTGCCTAGCTCGTCCCAAGCATGCTCGATCGGGTTGATATCCGGGCTGCGCGCTGGCCACTCCATACTAGTAATGTTCATCTCTTGAAGGTAGTCATTCACAATCCTACCTGTATGAGGTCGGGCATTGTCATGCATAAATATAGCATCCTCACCTAAATTGACCATAAATGGACCAACGTGATCATTGAGGATTTCTTCCACATATCTTACGCTAGTTAAAGAGCCGTTTTCTATGATCACCAGCTCTGTGCGACTTTCAGAAGAAATTCCGGCCCACACAAGTACAGACCCACCACCGTAGGCTACTTTTTCTTCGATGCATGCTTGCTTGAATCTTTCCCCTGGTCTTCGATACACTCTGTGTCTTCCATCGTGCTTGTAGAGCATAAATTTTGATTCGTCGGAGAACATAACTTTTGACCAATCTTCAATACTCCAATTTACGTGGCTCTGGGCATATCTTAGTCTTGAAATACGATGCCCACGCTCCAGTTTAGGGCCGTTTGCAGGTCTAAGGGGTTTTAAGTTAGATTCAGCAAGCCGACGTCTTACTGTCCATGCACTTGGGTTACTTCCTCCGAGGCGTCGAAACTGATTTGTGAGTTCAGTTCCTGTGAGAAAGCGATTTCGAAGCATGGTGTTCACCAAGTATCGGTCTTCTCGTGCTGTGGTACACCTGGTTCTGCCCGTTCCTGGTCTGCGTAGGTTAGAACCAGTTTCTTCGTAACGTCGGAGAACTCTTTGTACTGTTGACAGCGACACACCGATAGTCCTGGCTGTATCGCGCTGACTCCGGCCGGTTTCCAGCATTGTAAGTATTCTGGTGCATTCTTCAGGCGTAAGCGACATAATTTCAGCTTGAATAATGAATATAGAGCACTATCAACATGGTTTATGTACCCACATAAATGACAGATTACAAACAAAAGCAAAACCAAATGCTGTAATTTCGTAGTTCCATCTTCGAAAGTGGCCCTTTTTCAAATTTGATTTTTTTATGATATAACTTTACAATAACTAAGAAGTTTTAATACCTTCATTTAAGAAGTATTACATTGTCTATTAAATACAATTTATTGCATTAACCTAGCATTTTTAGTTTCCGAGATTTTTAGGATTCTTTAAGTGATCCGGATTCATTGCTCTCGAGTGTAGATAGGTTTTACAAAATCCTCGGTACATGATTCTTGTTGCTTCTATATGTGAGAACAATGTACAAAAAATAATCAAAAGCAATTGAAAATTGCTCAACCAGTCTCAACTGACGGCGCGGCGTCCGTTCACGAAAACATGATCCAATGATCCAATACACTCGCCACCATCAGCGAGATATTTAAGTGAGCATGACATACTCTCAACCGCCATGCTCTTTCAAGTCAACATAGATCATAATAACATAATAAACGGCTCCGTGGTACCCATATTTATAAAAATTGAAAAAATGCTTCTAAATTATACAAAACTATAGTTTCCAATGTATTTAATAGATTAATAGAATTTTACTACCAAAAAGAAGGAAAGAAAATCATTAGATATTATCTAATTGAAGTATTCAACAATTTACTAGGTAAAATAAAAAACAAACATTAAGTTCGTAATGTCAAAAACAAAATTAAAAAAAAGGGGAAGCAACTCTTCCAAGTATTAAAATTTTAATAAGTGAGCCCAAGTGGCTGTGGAGCAGGACCAGCATTAAGCCAAACATTTCTATTTATTTTTTTTATAAATAAAGACTGAACAACCTTCCATAAGTGAGTATTTAAAAAAACATTTAGTCATGTTTTCATTGAAATTCAATATCATTTTGACTTTTCATTCGATTCAACCATGATTCAACATAAAACAAGGCATGAATTGAGTATTTTTCTCGCATTGCTTTTATGACGTCACCATGTCTCGCTACACCTCGTTTTTATGTTCATAAGGTTCAAAATATTTTTTCTTGCACTACAAAAATGTACGTCAAATCAGCAAAATTTACATGCACTTGAAATGCGATTATGTCTTGTAGCAAAAATGATAGCCAGACTACCGTCGGGTTGGGGTCATGTATGAAACCAAAATTGACATGTCGATAATTTCTTAAGACGAATTCGTTTTTTTTAGGTAAAAAAAAATGGTTTTTGGAACGAAGTTCCTTAACGCGGCTTGCGGTAGGAGTAAACTGACAAAAATCGTCACGCAAAAAAGCAACATTTGCGACTTCTTCTAATTCGATAGAGAGAGAAATTGTGAATTTGGTAAAAATAAAAATCCAAGATGGCGGCTGCGAAAATGTTCACATTTTTCGTCATGGATGTCATTTTCATAGTTTTCAAGGGTGCTAAAGTCGAGAATGAGGTCAAAATTGTAAATGCAAGATGGCGGCTGAGTACATTACAAAAAAGGAACCCTCAAAAATGTATACGCCATATTTACTCCAAATTGATTCATTTAAAAAATCCGTAGATGTTATGTACCTACTGATTTTTTAAATATATTAATTGTTGCTACTATAACATAATTTTATATTTACTTTTATTTAATAGTTGCTATTGTTGAAAGTTAAGTTTTCTATACATCAGCTGTTTCATTTCTGGGTTCAAGCAAAATTCCGAATGATTATCGACATCGATTTAAAAAAATCGATGGTACGGACTTCTCCTTCCGAGCTCGAAAAAAACAATAGCTATTGTTCTTTTTCGTAGAAGTTACCGCATCCCCCGCCAAAAGTGACAGACTTTTTGTTCGGAATACACGATATTTTTAACTACATACTACAGTATTATCGAGTTCCATGTTTTATCTTTTGAACTGCCCTTGATAAAACGCGTTCCGTATCAGTACGCGTTCCGTATCAAGTTCAAATTCTAGCATTTGGTACATATTTGGTAAGTGGTACCAGTTTGACACTGACAGTGACATGACATTCGCAATCGAAAGTGCTTCGCAGTTGTGCACACATGTGCACATGTGAAATGTTTATTTATTACTTTTTGAGGACTTGAAATTAATCTGAAAATATGGAAACTAGTATTTTAAAACACTTTGCTGTTAATTATAAACAAATACTTATAGATGAAATCGCTTTGGAAGGGCTAGAAGGCATAGCAGTTGATCTTTTATGGCGGCGACTAGAAAAACGGTTATCTTCAGTGGTAACAGAGAAAATGAAAGCCCGTTTCTGGGGATTTGTTGTGAATTCTGGCAGAATATCTTTCTATCAACTGCCAGAACCACTACCCTATGTACAAATACTCGACAGATTCGAAATAATCGATGAAGCAACCGGCCACTTGAAAGAGCCTGTAAGTCTGAAACTATGTTTTTTTTAGTGAACTTATACAATTACTAGTAAATGCCGAAATAATAATTTTAAAACCACCCCTGGGCCTCTGACTTGGCTTCACATGCCGTCGAGAAATATCGTTCATGCATGCGCGTTTTCCAGACAATATTTTCCTTCACCATTTTTTAAGCGAATGATAATTATACAATACGCATTACGCATTATTGTATAATTATTACTTACAGCTTGCTAATGACCTGACATTAGATAGTTAATTAATTTAAATATCTATAAAGAGTTGGGAGGCCTTTGCCCAGAAGTGGGACAGAAATTAATAAAAAAAAAAACTATAGCTACAAAATACATATTAACTCACAATCAATTTCTTTCTCTTAACATAGGTATCCACATATAAAAACTTAGTCATTCTTCCAGGACGATTTCCTAGATGGCCCATATGAATACAGTCCAGTTGAAGGTGAACATGGCTCCTGCAAGTATTATGACACCAGAAAACTAATACCAATAGTGGAACTAAAGAAGAAATCATATGAGGCTGTAATGGCTGAATATGGGGACACCTTAGCTCTGGTAGCTGATAAGGAAGAGCGATGGCATGCCCTGGCTCAACATATGCCTACAAATTATTTAGCGCAGATGACCACTTTACATTATTGTTTGTTGGAGCTGGTAGGCAGGTCCAGGGGTAATGTTAGTACCTACCTACTTTCAAATTCTTTTTGAAAGGTTTTTAAATAACTAAGACTTGAGAGAAGTATTTGATATTATTTAGAAAAACTTGAGATTAAATAAGGAAATGTTGCATAGCAATACAATGCTTTGAAAATTGTAATAATTTTCCAAGTTAGAAAATGTAAGTTTAACTTCAAGTCTTCCATTCCCGTATCTGTTAATGTATGGTCTCATCGCCATACACTTTTCTGCTTACTCTGTAACCTACTTTAGGCCAACAATGCATGTCATAATTTAGCGTAATAAAATGACATGACTTACGAAATTTAAATATAGTGAACTTATAACTGTGTAGCTATCAATGAGAGAAATAATTGCCTTCCACTCACTTTTAACTTAAATAAACTTAACTATTTAGTGCAACTTAGTGGAATGTATTTCTCTATACTAACTGAACTTACAAACCTTCACGATAAATCTGTGTACGGAGTTAACTACTAAAACCCGTACAGTTAATCTAATTTGAAATGTCATTCCAAAGCAAGTATTGAAGTTTGAAACAGCTTTGGTTAATTTTATAATAGTGGCAATGATTTAGTATCTATGATTTAAGGTAGGAATAAAAATAAGTACCCACATCTTTCAACAAAGAAACCTTTTAGTTAATAATAAATAAAACAACTATTTTCAATTTTAACCTCATTCACACATAAAATCGTATCCTTATACTCACAAACCCAATTTCAGGGTCAATCAACCATTGGATTAACAAACTTAAGCAAAGTAATAAAGGATCCCAAGACTTTATTCTACAACAGGAAATACTTACGCGGCCTTGACCTCATAAGGACCTGCCACATGACTGAAGTAATCGGAGGTAAAGGGGTCAAGGCACTGTTGGTCAGGTTGAAGAGATTCTACCAACCCAGTGTGCTGTCTATGCCGAAATCAGGCGTTCTACGCAATCTCATAGAGTATTTGCTGCAGCAACCAGACTATAGTGAAAAAACCGAAGTTATAGTAAAGAAAGGTCTGATCACACAGAAGCAGAACAGGAGATTGCAGAAGACAGTGAATATTTTTAATTTTGTGAGTAAAATAAATTGTTTTACAATTTACAAATTATTTTGCATTGTCAATTTCATTAAAAAGTACATAATAAATTGGGGAGATCTTAGCACATAAAGACTACACAGTGCCGGCGCACACTGGTCCCAAATGATAAAAAAGGGGACATTAAGAAATTTTTGACAAAAGGTCAACCGATTCAGCTTATTTTTTTTTTGTAGACAGCTGATGCAATTACAAATCACTTTTGTACATTGAGTTTTTGCCAAAAAAGCCGTATTTTCAGAGAAAAAAAATATTCAAATATTTTTTGTATGAAAGAAATCCTAATTTTGTCTTTATCTTCCAAGATTCAAACGTATTCAAAATAAAACTTAAAGCAGCTTGTAGAGATGCTAATTGCTCACTACTTTGTCGTAGACACTCTTCTGCGATTTTGTGCTCCTTTTGAGTTACAGGCACTTTAAATATTTTTTTGTATGAAAAAATCCTAATTTTCTCTTTATCTTCCAAGATTCAAACGTATTCAAAATAAAACTTAGCGCAGCTTGTAGAGGGGCTAATTTCTCACTACTTTGTCATAGACACTCAACTGCGATTTTGTGCTCCTTTTGAGTTACATGCACTTTAAATATTTTTTCCTAATAAGTCATATGAAATGTAAAATACAACTTTTTATTTGACTACCCCAACAGTGGGTAGTCTTTGTTTACAAATGTAATACTTTGCTAGGGCTGTCGTCAACATAATATGAATAAATAAATAAATAAAACAAACACAAAAAATAAAACAAAGCGCATTTTTTTTCAGTACCTGTAAACTTAATAACTAAAGTAAACTATTATTTTACAAATTTAAATAAACTAGAACATAAATTAATTTTAAGCGCATTTTTTCTCAGTACCTATAAACTTAATAACTTAAATAAACTAGATTACAAACTTACAAACTTAAATAAACTAACATGAACGTGCGTATGTTACAATGTGAATTATGCTAGCGGATCTTGTGGGGGATTATTCTCAATGTCGACGTATACTTCTTCCTCATCAGCATCTTCTAAATCGAGTTCATTGGGTGAAACGTCATCCTTTAGAAGATTTTCGGCTTCTTCAAACCTCTGCTGCTTTTGAATTTTGGTGAACTTCGGTCTTATGTTCGTAATGTACGGATCGGAGCTGATAAGTAACTGGTGTAAAATATCTTCATTTGTTTGCATTCTGCCTATCTTTCTAGTATGCTTTTCTCTGATTGAACGAAAATCTTTGTTTCTTGCTTCTGAGGCTTCTTCGGACATCATACTAATTGGAATAAAAGAAAAATGCTGGCAAATATCTGCACCATGCACTAAAAGTTTATGTACACTCGAAGGCATGTAATACCACGAGTACTCGCTGACATAAAGTTCTGCTGTTTCTCTGCAATAAATTCTAAATTTTTCAATATCTACATTTCTCCCAGAAGATATTGCCTGCAAAATTACAGCAAATCTCTTAATCAAATTAGCATTAACTCTTGTTATCTCAGCTGACCTTTCGTAATCATAGAAAAACCGTCGAGCTGTATTGCCATCGTTTGTTGTCCCAAAGCCTTGTTTGACGATATCAATCATTAAGCCAGTTACAACAAAAAACTCATGCTGCGTTAACTCTTTTCTTGATTTTCGGAGCAGTTTGTCCTCACAACGAGCCGCCCATTTTTTGAAATCTAAGTTGTAAGATATGTGCAAAATACATTCCATGCATCGCAACCACATGTGAAGTGAAGATAAACCATATTTGTACATATCATGGTTTTCTGGTTTGTTAAAAACGAGGTTCAAGTTGTTCATATCTTTCGGATTTGTTAAGCAAATGTTGCAATTGGCTGCAGACTGTGTCTGTGAAAGTGCCGTGCATACTTTGCCGTCGATCATCGTCATATGCAATTCATGAAATACTTCAAATTCGCCATCAAATAACTTTGTTGGTAGAAGGTTCTGAATTTCTTCTTGTAATGTTGCTTCTACTTGCTGAATATATTCTTTTGTTTCTTGTTTGAATTCGAACATAATTGGTCTGCAATAGTTTGTTGAAGAAGGGCGCGGATTTTCCCATACTATCACATCGTTGTCACTCATAAGGCGAAGTGGCACAAAACTAACCATAAATACAGAAGATTCTGAAAATATGTCACCAGTTGGTTTTTGTTTGTAACAACTTTGTGAAGAAGCTCCGTCACAGCCCCATTTACTAACTAGCTTCAAAACACCACCATTAATATTTGAACCAGTCACTTTCAAAATCTTCTCGGCAGTTAAATCTAGAACTGCCTGTAACTTAATTTTAGCTCCTGACTTCGATATCACAATATCTTCTTTTGCTGGATAGCATTCTTTCTTCTTCAACAGTAACTTCTGGTAAGATGGAAAAGCCGCTGTGCCATTTGTACTTAAAATGGACCTCAAAGTTAGATATTGCCATTTTGATAAACTCAATGCTGTGGCAAGAGCTAAGGTGTCTTCCTCGGAAATCGATTTATCAGAAGCTTTATATAAAAAGTCACTTACTTCTTGCACCTTTTCTGGCTTATTTGAGAGGCACTTAATAACTTTAGAACAAACAGTGCGCCCGTTTTCATTAAGTTTAGCAATAAGAGCATAGAACAGCTCTTCTTCGGAATGCTCCAAAAGAGACAAAGAACGTCTTTTCTTCTGCTTATTTGTTAAATCTTCAAATGGTCGTTTATTTCTAGTTCTGGGAGTATTTGTGGTAGCTTCTGATGTAGATGCACCCGCTTCCTCTTCGTACGATAAATTATGCTCTTCTACGTCTACTGAAATGTCCTCTATGGTATATTCTGGATCAAACAACATAGGAAAATTCACAGAAGTTAAAGTTGGCCACAAAATTTTAGACTCCAACCACTCCTTGTTTTTAACACCAAATCTTTCGTTTCTACCTGAATTGTCCCATCTTCTAGCTAGGTTTGACGTATAATTTTGGCAAAACTTTTTGATAATACTGAGCTCTTCGTTTGGAATTTCACTTGAAATACGATTTATAATGGTTTAACACAGTAAATCACTATTTTTAAGGCACCCACTATTACTCAAAAAAGAAAAAATGTCTAAATTAGTCACAAATGTAGTCATTTTGATACAAAAATGTTACAGGCAAATAAATAAAAGTTACAATGTGGTGATAGTTGATAAAAAATTGTGTTGTTTTTACGAGCACAAGACGCGTAATGAACAAAAACGGGTTCCGCTTGCCCTTATACTATTGATATATGACTCATTACCCAACTATCCCGTTACTTAATGGGGTAGTTAGATAATGGCTCATTACCTAACTACCTCATTACTTAATGGGGTAGTTAGATAATGAGCCAAATATTCTTGCAATTTGGATGAGTCACGAGAAAATAAAACATACTAAGATGTGCTCCTACATAAATACCGCAAAACTACAAAGGGAATTTTTAATTGCAATTTATATACCTATTCATCATTCAGCGTTTTCGACGCGTTCGACTAGATGACCAAATAGAGCCGAAATCGTCACTTATAGGGTAATTAAGCAATGACTCTATACAAAAAAAATTTTACATACGAGTCACACAATAACTTACCTGTACATAAACATGTCTGAACACGTTTTGAGATTTCCTTGTTTGTTTATTTGATACTGATAATTTCATATATTTGTAAGAGTTACTCTACAAGCTGCGCTAAGTTTTATTTTGAATACGTTTGAATCTTGGAAGATAAAGACAAAATTAGAATTTTTTTATACAAAAAATATTTAAAGTGCCTGTAACTCAAAAGGAGCACAAAATCGCAGAAGAGTGTCTATGACAAAGTAGTGAGCAATTAGCATCTCTACAAGCTGCTTTAAGTTTTATTTTGAATACGTTTGAATCTTGGAAGATAAAGACAAAATTAGGATTTTTTCATACAAAAAATATTTAAAGTGCATGTAACTCAAAAGGAGCACAAAATCGCAGAAGAGTGTCTATGACAAAGTGGTGAGCAATTAGCTCTTCTACAAGCTGCGCTAAGTTTTATTTTGAATACGTTTGAATCTTGGAAGATAAAGAGAAAATTAGGATTTTTTCATACAAAAAATATTTAAAGTGCCTGTAACTCAAAAGGAGCACAAAATCGCAGAAGAGTGTCTATGACAAAGTGGTGAGCAATTAGCACCTCTACAAGCTGCGCTAAGTTTTATTTTGAATACGTTTGAATCTTGGAAGATAAAGACAAAATTAGGATTTCTTTCATACAAAAAATATTTCAATATTTTTTTTCTCTGAAAATACGGCTTATTTGGCAAAACCTCAATCTATAAAAGTGATTTGTAATTGCATCAGCTGTCTACAAAAAAAAAATCAGCCGAATCCGTTGACCTTCTGTCAAAAATTTCTTAATGTCCACTTTTTTATCATTCGGGACCAGTGTGCGGCGTCACGAACCGCCGGCTTTTGCCGAGCGGCACTCCTTTGTTTAGCGGCTCCTTTGTGCAGCAAGCCGGACACACCGTGGCATGCCCGGCGGCATTTCCGCTGGCACTGTGTGTAAGAGCCTTAAGTGGGACTAAACCTAAAAAATAAAATCTTTGTATTGGAAAATGTTTGTGTAATTTTTCTGCATTTATGAACTGAATAAAGTATAAAAAATGTAACATAAATATTACAGGAAGAACGAACTGTAACAGCAGAAGACAAAAACAAAAAGACCAAAACTAATCTCAAAAGAAAATTCATCTACCTGTCATCCAAAGCTGATGAATCTTCAGAATCTGATGAGGAGTCACAGGAACCTGATCTCAAATGCCAGTACAAGGTTGGAGTGAGCCTCATGAGACAGGCTTATGAGCGGTTCCTGGATGCAGGACTTGATGGCCTCACTCAAGTACAGTTGGCACAGTTACTAGGTATTGAGTTCTATACAAGTAGAGGAATCTGCAGGATATTCAAGTTAAGGAATATTGTTAGGGAGTATCTTGAAGATAAAGGGAAACAGAGAACTGCAAGGTAAATAGGCAGATTCATTTATTAAACACTAACTTTTGTCTGCTGTTTAGCTACTTCAATGCGGCTATCATAGCCACAAATTTATTACAAGGGCTAACTCGCAATCTAGGGGAACTACTTTAATTACCTGAATAAATAGATAAATCCTACTAATATTATAAATGAGAAAGTTTCTGAGGATGGATGGATGTTTGTTACTCTTTCACGCAAAAACTACTGAACGGATTTGGATGAAATTTGGCACACAGATAGTTTATAACCTGGATTAACTCATAAGATACTTTTCATCCCGTTATTCCCACGGGATGGAGAATTATGCCGGTGAAACCGCGGGGCGCAGCTAGTTCAATATAAATCTTGAACATCTGGCAGTCTGTGTGTAAAATGATATCCTCATCTGTGGTTCATTAAAAAAAACTTTCACATTCATGATGTTCAAAGAGAAATGAACGTTCATGATGTTGGAATAAACATAATTTATATTGAAACTTCCCAGGTTTATCGCCATAGCCGCCACAGGGGAGATGGATGTCAAATACACAGAAGAAAAAAAGAAATTCTTAGAATACTTAAAACAGAACCAAACCCCTGATGAACCAGTAAAGGAAGACAATACACCAGCCTCTGAAGATGAAAGACCCCTGAAAAGAATTAAACTTGAAACTGAAAAGAAAACACCTACTGAAGAAAACCTTCCTGAAACAAGCACAAATGCTGACGTAGACATGGACTCAGAAAACGAAAATGAAATCACAGAAGTAAAAGTTCTAGAAGGTTTCGAAAGCGGAAAAACACTCGGAAATTTCAAGAAAAACCCCACACTTAGACAGTTGACTTTCGCAAATGGTGTCTTCAAAGTGCTCAAAGATAAACAATGTATTTGTGGATACATCACACTCAGCAATTTAGCTTCCAAAGAAATAAATGAACCACCCATGGATACCAAAGCATTGAAATCGTTCATACAAAAATTGGTCACCGATGGTCATATTAAAATTTATAAAGTGAAATGGCCTGGCATTCAAAAGTACTCTGTCTTAATTTGCGCTCCTCACGTCAAAGACACAGACCCGTTGGTAAAAGCAAAATATAAGGAGATATGTATGAGAGCAGTCACTAATAAGAGAGTAGCTATTAAAAAAGATAACTTGGAAAACACTTGTCCATCTCTCTCACAGTTTTCGTACCCCCGATATATGAAAATCCAAAAACTTCACGAGTTTCTCATGCGCTTCGCTTACTTCGAACATGTGAAACCAGAATCACATTCTCTACCAGCAGGGTTTGTCAGCATAGTCGATTTTATCCAAGAGGTAACAATAGAATTCGTTATCAACAATATGGGCAGTATGGGAATGACAGAAGTGAACCAGTTGATAAATGAAAGCCAGCTCCAGATAAAACTTAAAGATGCTCCGACGCACATTTATAAAACACTGATGAGATCTAACACGTTACAAAATGCGATAAGATTAAATTTGAAAGTGTTAGGGATGCTGGGTCTCATACAGTTGGTTCGTCAGGCGACGCAGTCATCCAATAGCACTAGTGTCACATACACCAGTTTCTTATTCTTTGTAAATCGACGTGCAAAAATACTAGACACGTCAGGCATATGGCCCAGGACAACTGAAGAGAAAGTTGTAGAAAAATCATTTTACTTTGAAACATTTGATGACGTGAGCAACTACTGGAGTGAAGTGTATACGATCAGCACTAATACAGTCATAGAGTTGGCTAAGCGGGACAGGAAGCAACTCAAGCCGCCGCAGCGCTCCGAGGAAGAGGTGTTCAAATATGACACCGGAGATCGATACGGCGACGGCAATGGACCCTGTGGATTCGACTCTTGCTTCTACATGGAAATACCTCGGTTTTGGCAAACCTACTACATGAGGCCAATCAAAAGTCACATGATGTCAAAGAAAAAGCCATCAATCAAACTGCCCAAATTGAAAACAAGTAAGAAACTTAAGCCAGAAACTAAATCTAAGGTTCCTCCTAAAATGGTGGCCGAAAGATTATCGAACGAAAAGTTAACTCGAAGGAGAAATGATTCTTCAATAAGATGGTCGAAGGCGGAAGACATGATAATAACTATGTGTAAAGCTGCTATTACGATTCTGAGTCCCGCATCACAACCTGGCAGTCTCATAGTCCGAAACATTGTTGCCAAAGATTTACTTTCGATCAATGATCCGAAAAAAACAAAAGGCGTATGCCACAGTAGGGCCTCAACTCTTGAAACAAACTTAACATTGATTCACGAAAAACAATGTATTATAAACGAATTGAGAAGAAGGCGGAATCTAATTCAAAAGTACGAAGGGCTCTTGAAGAAGCTAAGACTTCGCTACTCAACCAATATGTCGAAGTTTATCAACAAGGCTCGAGTGCCTATGATGGAATTGGTGTGGACTATATCTGAAGTAATAAAATCTAAATCGTATATCCAGAAGGTGCCATGCGTCGCAGTGAACCTGGAAGTTTTCCACGAAAATTTTACAATAATAACATCTACTGCCAACAAATTATGTAACATGTTCAAGACGCCTGAACACGCCACTTTGAAGGAGGCTATAGTACTCACTATAATGCAAACAATTGATTCTGAAATCGGTATAGAAATGGGCAAAAAAATATATAAGACTTTCAAAGAGTATCCTGAAAGCTCCTTGCGAACTGCTGTGGAACAACTACGCAAATGCGGCGCCATAGCAGCTAAAGAAAAAATATTTAACAACCAAATGCGTAAACTTGATTTGGAAGACATTTGTCAGTCGTCGTATAAAATATCAGCGTTTTATCAACGGAAGTGGGTGAACCGCCTGAACTCTGAGTTTACTGATAGTTTGAACAGTATATTGGACGCAGAATATACTGAGAATGATGTAAAAGGGTCTGCGGAAGTCAACTGTATGTATTGTGAGATGCACGCGTTCGATGTTATAGACATTACGTGTGCCACGGCGCCCGTGATCACGGACCCGTCGGGGGCACCTATCATGCCGGAAGAAATAAATGTTCTTATCATAGACACTAAATACAAATTGAAAACTGGAACATTGAGGTGGAAAAATAAATCTGCTGTTAGCAGAGTTTCTGAACTGTACAAGCATTTGGACATCGACCATAGTGTGAAGTATCTATCAAGGTAATTAGTATTCTGTTTTTTTATTTTTTTTTATTTAAGCTTTCTCAAAAACCAGTAGACCTATCCTGTCTCCATGATGACCTTAAAGTGTATTTTTTCTTGTGGGTGTGTCGTGTTCTTTTTGTTTTTTTTTCTACCGTTTTGCACAAACTTATGCCACTCTAATTTGAACCTTATGCCAATGATCCACGACACATTACCGACCAAGTAACATTGTTATTTTTGTTACAGTTATACTTCTGTAGAAGTTAAAGAAATTAAGCAAAGTCTAGATATAGAAGATCCGATACTATCACATTTGGACAAAAAAGGTGAAACAGGAGCAACATTCCAGGAACTACAGGTATCTAGCACTTTATACCTTAAACTAGCGACCCGCCCTTGTTTCGCACGGTTTTTACGCCTTGATTAAACATAGAAATTTCTTTATCCTTACATATTATAAAACAAAGTCTCCCAGCCGCTTCTGTTTGTCTGTCTGAACGCGATAAACACAAAAACTACCGCACGGATTTTCAAACGGTTTTCACCAGTGGACGTGGTGATTCATGAGGACGGTTTTGGTGTATTTATGTGTAAATTGGCTGAAATATGACAATTATTGTTGAAGATGTCGGTAAAAATCATGCCGACTGGGAGCTTTACTGACGTCCGCCGCGTAAACCGTGACCGATAAATAAAATTTATGTTCTACAGGATTGTACATCTTAAAAAGTTCAACAAAAAAATCTTCTAAGGATGACCCACAATAACCATTTTTTATCTTTCAGAATTTGATTAAAATTTCATTGTTATTTCCGAAGCTATTTTGACTGGTATAATAATTATCCTTATCCAAAAACATATGTTATTTAAATTGGGAATTTACTTTAGATTAAAATATGCCTTGACATCATATCATTAAAATTAATATAATAAAAGATATCACAGATTCAAAATGACGCACGGCGGAGCGCTTTCCTCGGCTATTAGGAATACGATCATCGCTTCTACGTTCCCGTGGGATATTTTTCGACATCCACGCGAGCAAAGCTGCGGGAAAAAGCTAGTTATGTATAAGTTTAATATTAATGTATTATACACATAAACCTTCCGGAATAAATTCCCTAATTTATTGTGAAAAGCGTATCAAAATCCGCTGCGTGGTTTAGATGAACAACGCGGTCACACGAAAAGCAACTTTAATATAGATAATTATGTGTGCTCATTAAGACAGTTAATTATGAAAACTACTTTTTTCCTGCAGGAACAATCCGGATTAGAAGAAAAAGAGCTGGTAGAAAAATTACTACAATTTGATTCCAAAAAAGTTACCAAACGGGTCGGCTTCTACGAAAATATTATCATACTTACTAAATACATCAAACCTTGGTCGGTAAAGATAGGCGACAAATACATCGTAGCCACTCCATGGTTGACTTTAACTGGTAAAATAAGACTTGATATATTCTTCAAGTGGTGCGGTGTCGTCATGAATCTAGTGTTCGAGAAACCCGGTTCTTCAATAGTATATTTAGCAGACAAAAGTGAATATTTAACCTACAGATCGGTGCAAGATCTTTGCATGTTTTTGGAAAGGTATGAATGTATAAAGCTCTGTATTCTGAAAAGCGTTCCAATAGATTTATTTTCAGACGAAGATGCTGAACCGGTAATTACCGAATTCAATCCTTATGAGGCTCCAGAAAACATAATAGCACATCCTATGAAAAATTCTCTGACAAAATACTGTCATATAAAGAAAAATATATTAGATTCACATCATTCACAGGCAAACGATGCACTAATGGATAAGATTTTCAAATGTTAATTTGTTTTAAGATATTGTGTAATTATATTGCTTTTAAAAATATAGGATATAAATTAACAGACTGATGTTTTTCTTATTCATAGCCCAATAAATAATATGGCTATGTTTTGTGGCCATAGGTACACATTCTAAAACAAACAAAACAAATTCTCTGAATGACTCGCAAGTTCGCAACTAAAGTTAGTTCTTTGACGCAGTAACGGCCTCCCAACGACCATTGGCTGTATCGTCGTTGCGGGCTGCCTAGCGCGTTATAATCGTAGAATATATTATGTTCTGTGGTTATAATTTACTCAATCGCGGATAGAGAGGGAACGGTGGCATGGCCCTCTCCTAACCATTCACATTCCTCCTAGTAACATAGGAAAATCTCATTAAAACTGGACCCTGCTCTCTTCGGCTCCACGTCTTCATTGAATTGATACATTTCTATTATTCATAACGCGTCACGGCTGCCTCGACGGGCTAGTGGTCGCAAACATGGCAGAGCATGGGACACCGTGTTCGATTCTCAGATCGGGCAGTGTAATTGGGATTTTCCATACGGAATTTCATTCAAGTAGTAGCTTCTAGATTTGTGTTGATGGTAATAGGCTCGCTCCCCATTAATGTCTTGGCTCTCTATAACATAATAGAGAAAATGTGGGAATACTTAACACCTCTGTCTAACGCTTAGGGAATACAATCTTGATGTTCTCTTATTTATAATATCAATTAATTACACTAATCGCATGCAAGTGCGTACTTCATTATCAGATCTCCAGGCTTCTCAAATCTCAATTAAAGCTAAAATGGTACCGCAGTAAACCGGTATAAAATAAAACAAGTTTCCTTTTCTGCTACGGTAACAAATCGCTTACTACGTATGACGTAATTCGGCCGTGAGAGCTGCCAATATAGCGATAGCCATCAGTCGCCGATTCAAATGTCCGGCGGAACATAATGTGGGTGTCGTCAACCATGAAAATAAAGGCGGCTGCAAGTTTCTTACTGACAAGCTGTTTGGTGATTCATTATTGCTCGGCAAGAAACGTAACACCACTTAAATACCAATACCGCATCGTAGAAAATCAAACTCAACACCTCAAATTCTGCAACGAATGCGACGATCAACAGGGTCAAGGTGCAGGTAAGTTCAAAACTCGCGGTCAACCTCTTTCATTGATAAGTACTACTATTTTAGCATCATTGCTAGATAAGATATAATAATATACCATAGTGTTGATGAACCAAAGCAAACTAAAGGGATGTGAAGGTAATGTTACCCGCTAGATGGCGCGATTAGGCACTTTTCATCATATTCTCTGAGTTAGCCTTATCAGAAATAACGTTTACAAACTAAAGTTTGCTTACACCTAATAGTGCACTAATTAAAAGGAGGCCCCTCTCAAGCCAGTGCCTGATTCGCACATGCCGTGTGGTACGAGTATTCTTAGCTTTAAAAATAGTGGAAGAGCCATTTGTTTCAGATATTTTTTCGAATTAAACAAAGTCTTATAGTCATCATTACACTTAATAAACATTTTAAACTAAGGATTTATCGTAAATAATTATTTTTATTCTGATTATATTATTTTTGTCGCTGACGAGCCGGTCTGTCGATCGATTGTCATTTATTTAGCTTGTCTATGATTTTTTTTTTCTTATAGCAATTATTTCAAAGGGAGTGAGTGAAGTGAAGTGAAGTAGGGCAATCCAAAATTCGCCATTTTTGCTTTTAGTGAAGGGAGATTTTTTATTTGTCAGGCTGGAGGACAAGGAATATTCAGTAAAAAGTGTGTCATTAGATTTAATTTCTCTTAGCGAAGACTTTATTTGAACAGAATCTTAGTATAATAGTGTGGTTTTATTTATTACTAACGTTTGTATGTAGTGCTACTTCCCCATCGTAAAATTTGCTCGTTGGTGTGTCGCTTTAGCTAATTCAATGGCTATGATATCGAAGTTTTAATCTATCGTGTCGCTTAGACGTTCTCCTCACGGGATAATATCGAGAAAGAGAGGCGACGCCTTTAGAAATGAGCAGGCCTCAAGGCGGACGCATTCAAGTCCCGGATGACCTTAGAGAGATCTTATTGGAGTTCACCATAAGTTATCTGCTGGAGCAACCGGGAGACGTAATCAACTACGCGGTCGAGTTCTTCTCAAGATTACAAAACAACAGGACGACCACCGTAGTGAGGGCCCCCACCGCAGCCGCCGGCACCCCTGATGAGTCCATAATATCAGACGAAGAAGGTACCAGTCCTATCATACTTACTAGACAAATTAGACAATAACAATGTTACCGGTTGACCGCAATAACTGAGGTGGGTTGAGTAGGGCTATGCCAGTAGTTGCTAGGATTCCAACATCCTTATTTGAATTATAGTGTACCCATGTGTGTAGGTACCCTATCCGCAATTCAAGAGTCATATCGAGCTCCACATTATCAGTGACCAAGGGATTTGATTTTATTGCATTTCTCGTTTGAAGTGATAGAAATACTGATACATAATAATATTCATATCTACCCATGCATACAAGGATAACATAAAATAATAATATGGAGCTCAGTAATTAATCATTCAGCAGCTGAAAATCAAACAGAACTTTTCTAACGAATATTTAATTAGTTTACTGTCCTACTATTTGTGGTACCGTGACCTAATTAACCTAAGACGACCCACTGACCAATGTGTTCAAATACACATCGGTGTTTAGTTTTTATTTAAAAAAAGTTAATATTTGCCATTATATCACTACTACCTACTGTTTATTTATCAGTCTCATTTAGTCCGTTGATAACGATTTGCTCATTAATAGCTTTTGTCCAGTACATACCTAGGTACTTAGTTTAGTTGATAGCTAATTTTTATGCTAGCACCCTCCAGCGCTGTGACAAAATGAATACTATAATCTAAATTTACAATTTTGAATATAGAATAGAATAAAAAAAAAGAATTATAAATACTCTCTTATAGCCAACATCTGTAATGATTCAATTTTTGGCATACTGCCATTACAGTTTCAATGGTATATAATTTTATTTATGGAGAATATAATTTTTAACTGTTGCCAAGTGATAAATTGCAAGGAATGACATAATAATGTCCAGTCATACAATTATCTATATTGTTTATCTATATAATCAGAAAGTATTACCTAATAATATTTACATTCCTTATTTGGTGTTAAAACAAATTTAAATAAAGCGTCATAAATGCAGATCAAGTGATCACCAAGATATAAAAGTGTCAAATGATAAACAAACAGTTGAAATAATAAAATCCATTCAGTGTGTAAAAGTACTAAAAGAGAAGACTTGAAGCTTTTGGTGAACTCTACAACAAATGCAGGTTTTTACATGAAAATTGTTTGGAGAGGCATAAATTTACAGTGTTTACTATACGCTCATCCTATTTGTGTGTTTGTTTTTAACGCTTTGAAGTTGTGTGATGATGAGATTGGCTTATTTTTCCATGTCCGCCGCTGAGTTTAACGTCGTGAACCGAACCAGATGTCGGCGATGTACACGCGTGTTACGTAAAATTAGCTGAGCCTATGTAATGACAGGTAGCGCAGTATCACAACAAAATTGTTCAGGTGCTAACCAGACCTTGAGTTTTGTTTGTGTAAGAGATTTTCTCTCTCATTGTTAGGATGATTATTCTGAACAACATACCTACTTGAATAGAAACAACCACATTAAGATTTACATCAAGTTGATGACTCTTTTTGAAAGAATATTTTTTTAACGCAGCTACTCTATGACAAAATGGGGCAATTACCTTAGTTCAGCGGTAAATTAGTTATAAGCACCTGTTGATTAATATGATGTGATGTCATGCTCTCTATAATTAGCTGAAATACGTTGAAGTGTTTACCATGACTTACTAGATTAATCCCAGAATTTTCACTCAGTAAACATTACTGAATGAGATCATTTTCACACCCTTTCCAAACTCAAAAATGTACACTTCAAATTGAAATCAAAAGTTAGTGATAGTTAGATAAATTTTTCGCATTCATTATGAAATTGATCAATGTACAATACAACAATGGTTCACATCCTGGATTGTTTAACGGTACACAATGTTATCTGTGGAATAGATAGTGTCATAGAACATTCATTAACTTCAATGCTAGCTGTGAAAGAAGCGTGTAAAAAATATAATTACTCTGCAGTTCAAAGTTATTACCATTTCAATCATACGTTAGCACAATTACATGGTGTAGAAATTGTATACATAATTTATAGTAAAGATACGCTTTATAATATGATAATATCTTAATGACGGAAAAACAAAGTATTTTGGTACATTCACAAATTCTGAAAAGATCTGTCTAGTGTCCGTTTTATTATTTTATACCTTTCGGGATCATTATAAAACCTTATTATATGGTCGGCAAAAAATTCGATTCTATGTTTTTATTTACTCTCGAGGCTACGCTACTGCTGCCATGTTCTGGCCTCTGCCGTGTCAGTGTCTTGGCGTGTTATTAATAATGCAGTTTGTTACATTACCGGCCCTGCAACACATACTAAACACTTCTACTAACTTCACTTTCTCTGAACGCACCGTACTGATATTTTCTATAGGTATACTTACACGATTATTTAATATTCCTTTGCGTGTTTCTAGAATCAATTGGACCTTAAGTGCACGCAAGACAAGTGCAAAAAATTAAAACATTAATAAAATACAAGTCATAAAATATTTACAGCAGTTTGTAGCTTAGCTCTGTAATTTTCAAGTCGGTTTTCCGTCACTCTGTAACAATGATGAGCATAATTATCGCCAGCCGTTTTAGCCTTCAGATATCTAGAACGAGTCTAAATAATGGCTTACACATAGTCATGCGTGTCTCTAATGCTGGTTAAAGATCTTTCGAGACTAGGCTCGAATCTAAATTCACCTTCGGGAAGTCGATAGGCTTACATTGCAAACATTTACATGCCTACTAAGTATTGGACCAAAATAATTGCTAAGAATTCAGAAATCGCATCTAGTACGTTAGTGAGCCATTTGGGAAAATGCCCGTGATTCGGCAAGCAACTTGTAAACGATGCTTGTTTTAAATAACATTACGTACAACTAAATTTCACATGTGTCGAACGAATCATCTGTCTTCCGAATGTGTTTGCGTCATATAGTACAAATATGTTTCTAAAGTAAACCTCTCGGATACAAAACATTTGGGGACAGATGCAAGCAAAACACGCCAGGTCACATCCATATGGAACGCTTCGAGGCCTTCAGCACATGTGCACATATTTGGTATCATAATGAAGTCCGCACTAAACTTATATTGGATAACTGAATAATAGGTATTTATGAAGGCAGTAATTACGTATCATGTGATAATTACAGGCCCTCCAGGTACTCGATACGTTTAAGATAACAATTGAGTGTTTTGTTTGAGTTTAAAATCATTAATGGTGTGAATTACGCTATTACACAGAGCCTATTAAAACGCCCAAGCGCAAAAGAAAGCAGAATTTATTTTATAATAAATAATAAGTTAAGCCGTTTTTATTAATGCAGTTACCAATAACCAAAGGTAAAGTAGGAAAATTCTTTTACAAAAACATTATCCGCTATGCTTACTAAAATGTTTGTAACGTGTACAACAGAGCCGCCAGTGGCGCGCTTCAACACCCGACGCAAATCGGTGTTCGCCGAGACTTACGACCCCGAAGAAGATGATTCGGACGAGGGAACCACGACCGTGTTCCCGAAGTCGGATGCGCAACGCCAGCGTCTGGCCGAGGCAGTGCGCAGCATCCTGCTGTTCCGCTCGCTTGACGCTCAGCAAATGCAGCAGGTCAGTTGAAACTTGCTCTTCAGGGCTTCATCCACCAGAGACTAAATTCAATTAAAACAGTCTACCTCGTGTATGCAGCAACTATATTGATGACATAAGTTAGCCCACAAATACATTACTGTGAGAGTTCTCTAGCTTTCCTGTTCTATCCTGGGAGTTAAACCTATATAATTAGTTCTATCTGACAGTTTTTCTAATCTTACGCCAGCTTAGGGCGGATTTCACCAATGAAACTGAACGCGATCAGCACATTTCAATTGCATTTAAGATCAGTGTCAAAATTCCACTACAATGAGACACTGACAGCTCTTGAACGCAGTTTAAATGTGATGATTGCGTTCATTTTCATTGGTGAAATCCGCCATAAGCTGGCATAAGATCTAAAAAACTCTGTTGAAATTGGCACTTAGTACTGCTAACAGCGTGGCGTGAAACAGTCGTCAATCATCCTCAAACTAAGACAAATGAATCAGTACTTCTCGACTCCCAGTCAACGATAGCTGTGCGATTTATAGTATACCAGTACCAGCTCACCGCTTCTCTAATGTGTCGAAAATGCTGAACAAGTTAGATCCATATCAAGACAATAATGTTGAAAGTTTATAAAAATAAACATAAAAGTAACTGTTTGTACACACGGCTACACATCAAGCTATACAAATCCAGTTTATGCTGATCTCGCATTATATAGGATTTCCGTATAATGCGAGGTCAGTTTATACTGGAAATGTATAGCTTGATGTGTAGCCGTGTGTACCAGTAATTGTGATTTTTGCAATGTAATGCTATTGCATAGGTTGTTATGTTATGTCATATAATTACATCATAATGTGTCTCATGACAACTACTTCGTACTCTATTGACATGTATTTGATACCTATTGAACGAAGGTTCGTGCTCGTGACCACGGTCACATACAAGTGGTGACATTTTACTTTTCATTCCACACTAATAATATACTGAAAGTTTTCTGTCATCACATTCTTACTCTCACGCAAAAAAAATACTATCCAATATTAGCTCAAATCCGTACTTTCGGTACACTATGAAGTTTTCTCGCAGCTTGCTAAACTATAAATCTTAAACAAAAATATCCACTTGTTACACATATTATACACAGAGTGAGGGCGATTTTTTTTTTAAGTATCTACGCGTTCAGCACATCTGAATCGCGTTTAAAAGCATGATGACATTGACAACTCTTAAACGCGGTTTAAATCTGTTGATCGCGTTCAGTTTCATTAATGAAATTCACCCTAAGTCTGTCGACACGTGACGTGGTTTGCGTAGGTGCTGGATGCGATGTTCGAGAAGCGCACGGAGGCCGGAGAGTACCTGATCAGGCAGGGAGACGACGGAGACAACTTCTACGTCATCGAGAATGGCATGTTCGACGTGCTCGTCACCGGTGATGATCGCATTGAGAAGGTACGTGAAGATGTCATCAAAATTTTGTCAAAACTGTGTGAATATAGAAAATACTAGCTTTTGTCCGTGGCTTCGCCCGCGTGGATGTCGGAAAATATCCCACGGGAACATACTACCAGGATTAAAAGTACCCTACGAGTAAGTTCAGGTAAACATGTATTATTCCGTCATACATTGTTTTCATAAAACCCTATTGGCTCCCAGTCGGCATGATTTTTTCCGACATCTTCAACAATCACCGTCATATTTCAGCCAATTTTCACAAAACCGTAATGAATTATACACTTAAACCTTCCTCATGAATCACTCCGTCTATTGATGAAAACCGCATGTTAATTCGTTCGGTAGTTTTTGAGTTTTTAACGTTCAGACAGACGCGGCGCGGCGGGGGGACTTTGTTTTATAATATGTAGTGATGATGATGTAGATTGATAAGTATCATCAACTGGCGCGAATCGCTCCCTAGCTTGTCCTACAATCTTTATAGCAATTACAGCTACTGTGAAGATTTGGGTACCCAAATGCCAGTCCCGCGCTGAATTCGCCTCGGTCTGTTTGAAGCTAGCGATTTGTGCTATTTTGAATTTTCTTATTTAATTTTCCGAATATCGTATCGATCTGCATACCACTGTTAAAAAGGGTCAACCTTTAATTTAACTTTGCACACTCCAGTATTATTACAACATAGGTTATTGGCCTCGCCTTCCACATTTCTCAATGTCGTCGTCAACCTCAAAATAAAACTCCAGCATACTTCACGAGCCGGCTAATTACTATACGCGGTATTTGGCACAAATAATAAGCCCGAATTACTTACTGTTTTTGTGACCATCACTTCGATTCTCTGTAAAGGAAAGCTCCTGAAGGATTAAATTACATAATACAGTTTTAGGCCCGTATTACAGAACCTCACTCAAAACTCAAGCAATACTTAAAACTCGTTTAACGCCTTTTGATTGGTTGAAACTAGTTTTAAGTAATGCTTGAGTCTTGAGAGAGGTTCTGTAATACGGGCCCGAGTCATATTAATCCGCCCAGACTTGAAATTATACTTTTTGGGGCGTTCATACCGAAAAACAGCTGTTGTTATCGCATTGAATTTGCTTCATTAAGGAGATTCGTAATCGATGTTAATTTGGCATCAATTGAAATTAATCATATCTTCGTACCCACTTCAAAAGATACGAAATGTTTGTCGGACGCCTTCAAACGTTGAATGAGATAAATGCCAAGTTTTTTTTAAACTAAATGAATATAAATCATTCTACATTCTTTCCAACACTAGTAGCCAGATCATTTTAGATATTGGACAACCATAATCTTTGCGTTGGGTACTTTTTAATAAAGTTGTGATGGCAGATGTCAGACTTGCAGAGTGATAAGTGGCTGGGGTATACTAACCTGTTATTTATTACGAGTCCCCTGTGTTGTATGATAACATTGGTGACTATGACTAAGCAGACTTCTCTTCATTACTCCAATGGGAATCTCTCTTACTGTCCTAGGGTTTTGTAATGCGAGTCTATAATGATATGTTGGTATTCCAGGCCAGTTCAGACAATAATTTTCCTATAACCACCAGGTGGTGCACACATACGAAGGCTCGGGCTCGTTCGGCGAGCTGGCCCTCATGTACAACATGCCTCGCGCGGCGTCGGTGCGCGCGCAGACCGCTGGCCAACTGTGGGCCATGGACCGCCACACCTTCCGCCGCATCCTGCTCAAGAGCGCATTCAAGAAGCGCAAGCTCTACGAGGATCTGTTGGAGAAGGTGCCCATGCTGAAGGCGTTGCAGGTATGTTCTGGACTTTGTCATTATTTAAGCGGTAATAACCCAACGGTTATGACCACCGGTATGAACCACGGCCAGGCACAGCGTGGGTAAGCCCTCCATAATGTTGACCGATAACCTGGTGAACGCTGAATCCGCTGGTTGCGAGAAGTACAGGACCTATAGATGTATCGATGCTTGAGGGAGGCATATGTCTAGCAGTGGACGTCTTTCGGCTAAATGGCAATGATAAGCCCAACAGTTATGGTGTCAAATTAGCGTGCACTAATATCGCTGAATGTACGATCACAGGAATCCAAGTAATGTCAATAAGATTAGAATTGTATCGTTAATTTGTACGCGCACTCCATATTTACGAAAATGCACAGTTCTTGGTGCAAATTCGTAAGTTTATTTGTAAATACTCTTCTAAACTTGAGAGTGCTCATTTCAATTTATGAACATTATGAACGATTGGGTGTGGCTGGAGGCTGTTACGATTTTCTGTTTTTCTGCTAATGGTTGGAAGTTGTAACCGCTAGATAGAAACCGCAAAAGTTCTTCCGCGTAAACCTTTAGGAAATATAAAGAGCTTATTGTTAATTATTTTCTAAGGCAATGATACTTCACGAGCTCTTCTAAGATCATTTATATGCCTTTAAACATACTTTATGAATTGAATTCATATTTTAAAATGTAGGTGCAGTTACCAGTTATCTCATAACAACTTGCTCATGGACAAATACGTGTAATTATATCCATAAACGATTGTAAGATCAAATATTTTCCGATTAGTTGATATCACGATAGGCAATTATATTTGTCAGTAGCGGATTTGCAGAAATACTCAAAATCTTTATACAAACAACATTTTAAGAGAATCCATTCAATATTGTTTGAAGAATCTTTTTATAAAAACTACCATTTATATCATAAACAATCGGACTTTAAACTGAGTTTTTCTCAAACCGAAAATAACGTGGGAAGTTATCATTACGATTACCGCTTTGTCCAAACTATCTTTAATACGTCTGGCATTAAGACATGTTTCTCGCAGTCGTAGGTGACATACATCGACAAACTGGAATTCCTTGAGAAATAAGCACTTATGAACTACACTTTAACATTAATCTCTTAACAAATCTTTCCCACAGTGCTATAAAACTAGCATTAACTTATTAAAACAATCGTAGAAAGATTTTAGAACATATAATCAAAAATAAAGAATTTTCAGATCCCACGGTGTCATTAGTAACAATCAAATTATATATTCAATAACTACACGAGTTTTTGCCAAACCCTTTTTGTGATAATACAAAATAATAATTTGCATACTGATAGATCAAGCATGTTTTTTCCTAATTAATGACAAATATGTACCACACGTGACACTGTCGCACAGACCAGGGAAGCATGGAACAAAAGAGAGGGAGCCTATACTCAGCAGGGGATAGAACAAAACTGCCAGCGTTGATGACTTGACATGTAATAAATAACTGTGATTATTATAAGTAAGATACTCACATAAAAATGTATCCAGCTATTTTTGATGTAGGCGTTAAACAAATGAATAATGTTGAAAAAATCTAGATGTGCAATTTTCGTGCGCTTTCAGATTAATACGTTAAAATATTTATTAATAAAGTTAATGAGAAGTTACTAATTAGCCATGACCGCAAAAGTTAAGCTACATTAATACAAATTTCCTTGGGCGGTAAAGTAAAAGTTATGTAGTCGACACAAACTTTAGAAGCTCATAAGTCTTCTCTTTGTTTTCTTAATTTGCTGACCTTACGACTGGAAGTGTTTTCGTCTTAGTTCTTTTTATCAAGGCTTAAAGTAAGAAAACTCTTATCTTTCTTGGATGAAAAGAGAGGATGGGCTTCAGAAAACTTGATTGATCTGATACCTAGTTATCATCAATCCTTGGCAGAAGCATTACTTTAAAATACCAATAAGACGAAAAGCTAAAAGTACAAAGTGTTCAAACTACAACATATTACGTAAACAGACTAATGAAACATTAGAAATATTGAAACGAGAGTGTCACCGCCCCTCAACACGTTTACGCGCGAACGGATCCGTTGCCCAGTGTCCCGAAAATATTGCCTGACCACGCTCGGGCTCTACTCTATAATCAATATGTTGCCTGGTCTATACCTTCCATTATAGGAATTTTTTTAACCCACTACAAGCAGACTTATTAACCGACATCCGAAAAAAAGAAGATTTCTATGTTCGCTAGTATGTTTTTTTTGTTTTTTTTTTTTATGTATGTCTATCGATTTTTTCGTCAATTGTGGACCTATTTTGAAAATATTTTCTTCAATGAGAACAGCGAACATTGGGGTGTTCCTAGCCTTAGCAATAAAATTAGGGAAAATTTTTCTCCTCCAGTACTAGGGTTTGCGTCATGGGACCTATTTGGCACACATACCGTCAGAAAATTACGTAAACTTTTGTAACATAGCAGTAGGTCATACAAATATTTTATTCCTGATACGGGAATTGATTACGCGACCCTGAATACAGAAGGGCATCCCGTACTCCTGACATTGCGCCATTCGTGTCGCCAAAATATGAGACAAGATACCTTTATTACTGTGCTCCCAAACGTGACGATTAATTTATCTTATGAGTTCGACAGATATTCCTCTAGTTGACATCAACGTAGTACCTATGACGTAATAAATGGTTTGTTACTATCAATATTCATTAATACCTATACTTACTCCGTTTGCAGACTTTCATTTTCATTGTAGAACTGATAAGTTAAGCAAAATCATCAACCGTATTTATCCTAATATATTTCTGACGCAGAATTCACTTTGTTCTCTTCGAAAAATCTTAAGATTTTTTTTATAAAGATCATCGCTTCTTTAAGTTTACTTCACAATATACCCCTCATTGAACGGTCTCAAGGGAATAAAGCCGCAAACACAAAGCTTAGAAAACAGATTAGTGATCATGAAAAATAAAACGATATAGCGTTCCATGGGAAATCTTTTCCAATCTTCCACTCCGTCCGTTTCCCATTTAGATGGACAAGCACCTTAATTGCTTTTAGATAGGAGCTCATCAAGTTGTAACTACTTACTACATTATATCACCATTTTGATGTCAGAACGATTACATGCAAAGAAACTCGTTGTGCTTCCGCTCCAAAAACGTTATAATTTTGTTATATTTGACGCTCGTCGTGTTCAGAAAGAGAGTGATGTAAAAATATTTTTCCTAGAATTATTTTGAAGCATATTAATTTAATAAGGTTAACCGTTAACGCAATAAACCTCGGCCGTAGGGGAGGATCACTCGATGCAAATTATACAATTTATGCGTCAACCCCCGGCGTAAACAACTTTTTACGCTAGTTTTAAAACGTTTTTTGCGTTTACCACATAGTTTTATGTAAATGTAAATAGTACTTACCTATTTTTATATGGTGTGCTATATACTATTTCAAATATTATGTGCCCATTTCTCGACACGTTTTATTACTTGGGTTAGCACCAGCGCGATTGTAAATCATATTTATTGTTATATTATCATAACAATAAGCTAATGTCGTTATAAAGTATTTTACACGCCCGTTTTATTATGTAATTATTGTTTCATGTATTATAATTAAAGAAAACGCGTGGTCTTTCATAAATTTACACAGCGGTGACGTCAAACCTTATTGATTGATTTAAACTGGAATATTTCATTACTCTTGTGACGTTTTATTATCTGGATTAAGTATAAATAATAAATATAAATACGATACCAATTCCAATTGAAAAGTGTAAGAAGCAATCGAATGATAAGGCGATAGGAGATATTGTAATAGTGTCTAGCGTCGCGTGATACGTGCCTACGTAACGTGATAACACTTATCAGTTAATACTGATTTAAGCTGAGATTAGGCTGTGATAAGAGACGCCCAACGTCCACGGTCTTAGGTTCGGACGCTCACTCGAACCCCGTGCCCTTAGTATTGTGTGAACTGAATGCTAAGCGAGTTTTGTACCGCCCAAAGCCTGGTACAGAAAATAGGTCGGGTTGGAAGATTTTAATAGTGCGTAAGTTGTCGCATGTTGCCAACCGGCGTCTAGGACACGACGCTTCACGCTCATAGAGCCAGATCGAATTCTTCGCGTCGCACACATGCAAGCAGAATGCAGAAACATCTAGACTAAAGAAATACCTATAGGCCGTATTATATGCCATAGAAATACCAATAGCCAGTATTGTAGGTGAACAGTGAACGAAGAGGGCGGAGACTCCGCCGACACTTATTGGCACGAGATGACCAGTTGATAAGAAGTTTAATTTATGTCTCTGTATAAGTGTGGAATATGAGTTTACCTGTACACACTACACAATGACTTATATCGACACTTTAACGACGGTTTACGTAAAACTACGAATCTACCTTGATAGAGCTTTCCATCACTGGTCACGTGACTGACAATTGCACAAAGATACATTATACACTATGTATTTCACTTGGTGGCAAAGTATTTATAGTAATTTGCAAGTAGACTGGGCTTAGTTCGCCTATAAACTTATAATAATAAAAACTCATAATTAGTTCCAAAGTTCCGTCAGACGCGGCGCCACGGTATAATCTGTCAATTCCCGATTATCCTCGCTTATTGTACGCGTCACAGGTCTTTGACACGCTCCCGCTGTTTGTGTTTACATACACATTAACACTGAAGTACTTGCAGTCTAAAATTATTCTCTTGGCTCACCACGTTGTGTTCGTAAACCATGGGGCACAACTGTAGTAGAAAATTAACGAATTAATTCTCAACATATTAAAATTCGCTATCAAGAAATGCAAATTGGTTAGTTTCTTAATTTTTTCCTTATCATCATCGGCACATACTCGTAAAATCTCTAAATAATTCGTGCAATCACAATCAAGATACTTCAAACAAAAAATACTTACAAAACTGGCGTTGTCGCAAAGGATTTTTACATGAGTAGGGATAAGAACTGCTCCGACGGTCTATGATCCTGGGTTCGAGTCGATTCCTGAATCAGGCATTGTTAAGACGCAGATATATGCTAGTGACCTTGAGTGATTAGCTTGCGTGTTTTGTACTGAGCTCACGCAACGCGTCGTACGTATAGCCAATAAATACTACTCGCCCGTCAAGGAGCGCTGTCCCAAATTAGACGCATTATTCATTTATTATACATAAAACAAAAAGTATTTTAATAAAACACGTATACTAAAAGATCTATAATTAAATTATCTTTAAAATGGTGAACGTTCAGAAAAATACGCTTGATAGATTTAGCGTGATTCTCAGTTTTTTATCCGCGTTAGACATAACTTTACAAATTCACTATGTAATATAAACATAATCAATCTAAAATATTCTTATAATAAGTTATTAAAGAAAATGCTCTAATTTAACATATATTTTTTCCAAATCGTTAACACTACTAGTATAGACGTGATCTTCTCCAGTAAGTATATTGATCATTAAAAGTCGGTTATCGTCGCCTTAAGAATTTCTCAGTAACTTTCCAAACTTCTGATTTGTCCCTTAATATCCACTTCTCTGAGCCCGAGTGCGTTATGCCCTCTCATAGAGAGGAAGTCTATGTCCCAGCAGTGGAAACTTAATAGGTTGATTGTGCTAATGACAATAGACTTGCCCCCATTTACATAGAACTTAAACATGACTGGCGAACCTCTGCTTACCGCTTGGAATACAAGCGTGAAAATATAAATAGAAACTAGTGAAAATCATTGTGTATAATCTGCTTAATTAGCCGTATGATACCCGGCCATGAATAGTTTACCCGTTTCTTCCCGTGCGTTTCAGTATGATTACGTTCATGTGGATGAGCAGTGTTGAAAATAGATTGCTGTAACACTTTTGTTTTGATTCAAAATCTTCAAGCTATTGTCAAATTGTTTGCCACACTTCGTTTAAATTGGTGACTAAAACTACCAAAGTGGGTTTCCCAGAAAACTTCCAGCGGTATCGTGGCAAACCCAGGAAACGAAAATGACTGGATGAGCTTGATGTCTAGACAGAATTAGCTCAAGATCAGGTTAAGTGAAAAACAGAATGGCTTTTGCCATGCAGTGGGACATCATAGGCTGAATAATTATTCAATCGTTTTTACATTAAGTAAATTATAGTGAAAAAACTACCACACATGGTAGAAATATTGAATGAACACACAATCTTTTGTAAGCTCGGGACTAACGGAAAAGGGTCAATTTGCCGCCCGCAGGTAATTAGCTAACAAGCTGTCACTAATGCCCGACTCTACCCCTAAGAAGCGACACATCGACATGTGGACGCAATAGTGTAGGGTTTAAACGTGACGGAGGGCACCTCTTTACATAGTGGGGTCTCTGTGGTACTGACGCAAATAAGAGCACGCTTGTTTCTATGGGGGTTAGACAAAATATAGAACACCCCGTACACAATTTAGAATAAGAGAAAGACCTCAGACACCCCATTGATTTAGATATAAATACAACACGCCAATTGCAGTCGGTCTGACCCGCCGCTATAGATATTTCTCATCAACAATTTGTAGTTTGATTTTGAATTCTTGATAAACCAAACTATGTATTTGGGAAAAATAGCATTTTATTGTGACTCAATAATTATTTTTAATTTTTTCAAAAATTTAGCCACTATTTCGAAAATCTCGGACTAGCGCACGAAGGGTTCCGTACCATTATCTATAAAAACGAGCAAAAAAAAAAACACATTTGTTGTATGGGAGCCCCCTTAAATATTTATTTTATTCTGTTTTTAGTATTTGTTGTTATAGCGGCAACAGAAATACATCATCTGTGAAAAATTTCAACTGTCTAACTATCACGGTTCATGAGATACAGCCTGGTGACAGACGAACGGACAGCGGAGTATTAGTAATACCCAAAGGGACCCTGGGTACGGAACCCTAAAAAACTTTCACATCAAAAATGTTTGAAAATGATTTAGCAGTCCTACCCTAACAAACTAATTTTAAAACTGTTCCTCTCATTCTGTTAAAACATTTAACAGAATGAGAGGAACAGTTTTGAACACCCACTCAATTTTGCTTCTCCTGTCACAATCGTGCATCTTTAAATGCCGCGCCGGCAGCGAATTCCGCGTACCGTACCTTTTTGAGGCAGTTCCCAAATTAGATTTTTCGTGGTGATAACATAATTCCCGATTTACCGGAAATTGCTTGAGATGGGAACTTTCCTCAATAAATATTCATGATTACATACAGCAACCTATTTCCGTTCCTATCACTGTAGGAAAACACTCGTAATATCATTTGCATAAAAGTACACAAATGTAAATCTGCTAATAAATACCTTAGCAATGTTTGAACACCATAAAAAATGATACAATTGTTTTTTCAAGTAAATCAGGCAATAAAAAGATAAAGCGCATGCTACCGCCACTGCCGTCAAAGGCGAGTTTCGTTCGTGTGTAGATAATATTGTCTGACAAGCGAGGCGAGAGATAACAGCCACCGGACGCCGCTGCTCCTATCGAATTTATTCACCTTCCGGACGATGACGTCACGACATTATCTTAAAAATTCATACGTCACAATGAAACTCGGGTGGCGACTGTGTAATGCATTGATAAATGAGGACTTTTGATGACGTCAACGATGACATTTCATTGCTTATCCCACGTTGATATTGTTGCTATTGACAAGATAATCATTTTTATATTTTAAAATTCTTCAATGAATATTATCCAAACTTAAATTATATCCTGAAGCAGCTGCAAATATTTTCTCTACGTACTTAGTTACTATCAATGTATCAATTTATGTAAGCGACCATATTGCACGCTTCTTGCATCTTTTATTTGATACGCTTGCATTCGGAATGGAGTTAGTTTCATAGTTAGTATACATTTATTTTAACGAGTCTGTTTTCTTTAATAACATAAAATGAAAACAGTTTTCTTGTAAACGCTTTCAAATAGGTCATACGTCGCTGACCAACGGGAACTCGTTCAGAATATTATTTATTCCCGGATATTATTAATTTACAGTCATTTGTCAAACACATGCTTGCTATTTATCATTTTAGGTTTAAACGGAGAAACAAACCCACACGTTCATTATAAAAATGTAAAATGGCGGCCAAGCGTGGGGTATACCAATTTTTTTAACCAGACATCGAACACTGCCGCTTGTTTTCAAAAATATCGTGTCGTTGGAAGTCACAGAATAATTGTATATTAACGTATAAATGGGCAATCATCAAACAAACATGCATTTTGGACACAACACAAATCAATGACCAAATCATCCAACAGTTTCTATACACCACTCCATTAAAAACCTCTTCAATAATGTGGTTTTTGCAAAATCCACGGCTAATATTAGATTTAGAAGTAATATTTTTTTGATAATTAGTGCACGTCAGTCTAGGTCTAGTTCGCAAACATGGCTACCTCTTTCGAGGTCCTGTGCTTAATTCTCTGAACATACAGTAGCGTCGACACTTAAAAAGGGTCCCCAATTCTTACCGTTATCGTTTGCGCGAACCGTGTTTGAATTAAACATACTACGATAGGGTCACCTTTGACCTCTATCTTAATCTTAACTGAGTGCTTGTATAGAAGAAACCTATACAGGGTGAAATTGAATTCCATGTATATTTATTTACTCTTGACTTAAACACTTGATTTGTCCACAATATCTTTATATCTATACAGTTTAAATACCTAGGGCATGTAGTCACGGAGGACTTATCTGACGATGCTGATATAGAGAGGGAGCGGGGGGCGTTAGTGGTTCGATGCAATATGGTAGCCCGCTGGTTTGCGCGTTGTAGTAAGGATGTAAAAGTCTCGCTTTTCAAGGCATACTGCCAAACCTTCTACACGTGCAGCTTGTGGATGAAATATACTCAAAGAGCCTATAACGTCCTGCGCGTACAGTATAATAATGGATTCAGGATTTTGATGGGGCTTCCGCGCTTCTGCAGCACTTCGAAGAAGTTAACGGATGCCCATGTTGACGATTTTTATGCTATTATGAGAAAAAGAACAGCGTCAATAATGGGTAAATTGCGCTGAAGCTCCAACAGTATCCTAAAACATTATTAGAAAAAGTTGACAGCCCCTTTACAAGGCATTGGGTACGGAGGCACGTGCAAACGTGTGTTGGGCCACTTCAGTTTTAGTTTGTAAAAGTTTACTAACATAGTTTTTAGTTATTAACACGATGGATTGTGTGTACAGTGGGCTGCATATATTGGGTACCCCAGTTGTATTAAAATTTTAATACAACTGGGGTACCCAATTGATACAGCCCATCGTACATGTATGGGTAGTCCGAAATAAAGAATAAATCATACATATTATAAATTAAATGTTGCTTTTCGTGTCTGTGTGTGTGACTTCATTGTTCTTCTAAACTACACAACGGGTTTTTATCCGGGTTTCACCATCATTTAGAGAATTTATTCCGGAAGGTTTATGGGTATAATACATTGGTATCACGCTTACATAATACAGAAATCTTCAGTTAGTTATAAAAAAAGTATAATTTGCTTTACCCAGGCGTACGAGCGCGCCAACCTCGCCGACGCGCTGCTGCCGCGCACGCTCATCGACGGCGAGCTGATCATCCGCCAGGGCGACACGGCCGACGGCATGTACTTCGTGGAGGACGGCGCCATCAGCATCCGCATCACGCGCGACGACGGCAACGAGCATGAGATCAAGCGGCTCGGTGAGTAACACGCACATCTCGTAATTCAACTTACTCTAGTAAAACAAGTAATATTAGGTTTTTTGTTGTGTAAAGGAACTCTTTCAGGAAAGTACTACCACTATACCAAGTCTCTCATAAACATATCAGCCTACAATGTTTCCCACCGCTGGGACACAGGGAGGTCTCCGTGTCCCAGCGGTGGGGAACATTGTAGGCTGATCTCGATGAGAGGGTGTGTGGGCTGCAATCCACCACGCGGGCCTGGTGCTGGCTGGTTAGAGGATATTTTTCCTTAAGCATTTTGCGAGCAGTGATGATGAAATAATTTACACAAAGTAAACCGCCTGTCGGGGTTCGAACCTACGACCTACAACTCGTAAGTCGCGGCCGTTACCACCGGGCCACCACTGTTATCGCCAAGCAACAATGCTTTATTCCGATTTGAAGGACATACAACATTTCAGCTAGGTACGTGTCTGGAATGACAACGCACGCATCTATGTTGCTTTTGTAATTGCAGATGTCCATAGGCGTCGGTAACCTCTTAACCATTAGCAAACGTATTCAAGCTCTCACTGTACCTAATTTGTGGCTAGTACGGGGCTTCTTGGATTAAATAATCTTTCCCTTTTAAAGTACTAAAAACAACTTGTTTTTTTTTTTTCAATTATATTAGAATGGTTTACTCCACCATACATGTACACATAGCTGTGTTTATTTAAGTAATAGATGCAGGACAGCCGGAGTATGTAACAACGTCATCTATAAGAGCGTTGAGCAATCAATAACCTATTAGTTTGCCTAACTTCGCTCACACAGGCTGCTCCAAATGTCGGGCGAATGATCGATTGATTCTTAGAACAACACCGTATGTGAAATATTCTACGCAAACTACACAAATGTAGGGTTTAACTTTGTTGTTGTAACACGATTTTTGACATCATATTAGATTTCCCTTTGCCTCTTCTAAATAAAATTATAGATTGAAAACTAAGTTAGTAACCGTTATATAGTTTCTCGCCCAGAAAATAAGCAATCTCCTTTCTTCTTGTGGGTTTAGTCATGAGGATGAGCGACAAATTATCTACTTTGCTAGTCAAAACACATGACAATAATTCTAAGTGCGGATTTCTCCAATGATACTGAACCCGATCAGCACTTCTAAACCGCGTTCAAGAGCTGTCAGTGTCTCATTGTAGTGGAATATTGACTGATCTTAAATGCAATTGAAATGTGCTGATCGCGTTCAGTTTCATTGGTGAAATCCGCCCTAAGCTGGCGTAAGATTAGAAAAACTGTCAGATAGAACTATAATAATATATATAATATTTCATAACAATTTTGACACTGACAGGTCTTGAACGCAGTAAAGATGTGCTGAACGCGTTCAGTTTCATTGGTGAAATTCGTCCTAAAACCATTTGTTAAGAAAGTAAAACTACCGAAAGCCCATCGATAGAATCTTGACCTTGAGAACAATATCGATTGCCAAATTTTCTTTAAAAACTATCGATAGTTTTGATATAATATTTGACTTTACTAGGCCCGTAACGATGTGTAACTTATGATTATCGTTTGTGTTGAACAGAGGCTGGTGGGTACTTCGGAGAGCTGGCTCTCGTCACCCACAAGCCGCGCGCCGCTTCTGCTTACGCCGTTGGACCCACCAGAGTGGCATGTAAGTACTATTATGATAATTTTCATACTCCTACATTTATTTTATTACTAGCTTTTAATTGCCCGCGGCTTAGCCCGCGTGGATGTCAGAAAATATCCCACGGGAACGTACTACCGATACCGGGTATTACATACCCAATAGTCCAGGAAAAGGTTATTGACTCCTACCGCTGCGCTCAACCATAATTATTTTATTACGCGTAATTTTGAAAGACTGAAAGAATTATTTTTTTCTGTGGTATTATTCTTTTAAATGATATGATGTTAAAGCATATTTTAGTCTAAATTAAATGCCCAATTTAAATAAGATATTTTATTGATATGATACAAGTCAATATAGCTTCGGAAATAACACTGGAATTTGTAACAAATTCTGAAAGTTAATGGTTACTGTGGGTCATCCTTAGAAGATAGTCATATAGCCATCGCGGACTTTTTTGTTGAACTTTTTAAGATCTTCAATCCTGTAGAACATAAATTTGATGTATCTCTAAGATTTACGCGGCGCACGCGAGTAAAGGTCCCAGTCGACATGATTTTTTCCAACATCTTCGACAATAATCGTCATATTTCAGCCAATTTACACAAAAACTTAATGAATTATACACTTAAACCTTCCTCATGAATCACTCCGTCTATTGGTGAAAACCGCATTATAATTCGTTCGGTAGTTTTTGAGTTTATCGCGTTCAGACAGACAGACGCGATGGGGGACTTGCCTTGTTGCGGTACAACTATGCCTAGTGGTTACAAGCGCGTCTGCCGAGTCCTACGCTCTGCAGTTGTGTTTTCGCTTTCAAATACCAAGGACTTGGGTTAGCATCCCGAATTGGTTTTTTTCCATTTGATAATATTCGGACCCTGTGCCCGGTTATTGACAATAGGGTAGCCCCTTATTACAAGACATTTAAAACATAGCTGGCATTATTTTAGTTAATCGTTGTCTCAAAAGAGAGAAAAATGTTAAGTATTTTTTTTTTACACTGGCAATAATGAAAACAGTGCAGCCAACCCCACACAACGTAGATATTGTACAGGTGTTTATTGCCAAGACGATAAACGGTAGTATTAGCATCTTATTCCTGTGCCTGCCTCATTTGCATATCGCCGGCTGTCAGCCTCGCTGTAGTATTAATCACCATACGTTAACTTCATTTTCCTCTTATTGTCAAGACCTGTATTGATAAAACAATGCCTAATACATTTTAGATCTGTTACATATTAAGTAACACGAAACAACATGATATTCGCAGATGTAATGTAAGAATGATTCCATAATCTCTAAATAGTGTAACATAAAGTTACATGGTCTTATCTGTCTATGTATTCACATACCTCGTTGGTTTAGTGGTCTCAAGTGCTACTGCTGAGCATGAGGTCCTGGGTTCGATTCCCAGGTCGGGCAAATTGTTATTGGGTTTTTCCATCTGAAATTTCTCAGTAGCAGCCCGGAGTCTGGATTTGTGCCCGGTTGATGGCAATAGGCTCGCCCCCTATTACATGGGACTTAAAACATAACTGGCGAAATGTGGGTGAACCAGCTACAGGGACACATCTGGCCAACCCTTCGGGGAAACACGGCGTGATGTTATGTTATGTATTCACATATTATGGCTTTGGGCTTTTAGTTAAAAACTACTTTACGGATTTCGATACGGTTACACTAGATATTTTCTCCTCGGGGAAGAAAAACCATCATGTATTAATTATAACAATCCCCGTCAGTCAACAATACTATTATTATTATTGAATGACGGAGATTGCTCGCTCATAGGATTGTAATTATACCATACGTAAAATGTAATTACGTTTAAGGCGTATCCGATAACAACCAATACCAGTGACAATCATGCTTATTAGTGTCTTCGTTTGTTTTATTAAAGTCTACCATCGACGATATAATGTTACAATAAAAATATCACCTGGCGACGTGCCAAATTTATCAATACAAAAAGTGCATAGATAGAATGTTTGAGATTCCTCCTGTGGTGACACAATCACAAAGTATTTTGTAGCAGTCTTACGGTTAAAGTCACAGTTATATCTAAGAAGGCATCATTATTTAATAATTAAATGCTCAATTATAAACTTGTTATCATGAAGTACAGATCGAAATAGGAACTAGTTCTATCGGTAATGCTTGGATTCATTTTCATAACCTTCATTTGATTACGTGTACTGTATATTATGTTTACAATTCGTAGAAACGATAAGTACTCATAAATAAGCCTATTCAATCAATGTATTATTTAAATCATAAATAAATTCTGTTTACAAATTAAAATGTATCCAAGAGTAGGTCTGTGTATGAAATGGGCGGGAGTCTAACTGCCTAATGCATTTTTTGTAACATGAAATTCAAAGTTACCAGAAGTTAATTGTCTATATAGTTGATAGTAATATCATGTAGAAATTATTAAATGTATATGCTGTTGGCATACCTATTTTAAATAAATAAAATTAAAGTATCTCATTGAACACTTTTGATCTTTGTATCATGTGCGTGTGGGCCAATCCCAATTCATCCACAACCGCCCCGTGTTCACAATCGCGACTGCGTTGCAGTTAAGAATCCTACCATGATGACCAACTAATCTATCGGTCAATAGACTAACTACACTTCCTTATTTTTTTTACTTATTTTAAGGGCTTTGTCGCTTAGCGACCACATCGCCCAGTGTAGAAAAACACAAAATTGTTGATGACGATCTACCTTATCACTAACTTGTACAATTGTTTAGCCTTATCGGACATTGGAAAAGCAAGGATGGTATTACAAGAGCCAATATCATTCCTTTTATACATACATACATAACATCACGCCTGTATTCCCCGAAGGGTTAGGCAGAGATGTACCTATAGTACACCCACATTTCACCAGTTATGTTTAAGTCCCATGTAATAGGGGGCGAGCCTATTGCCATCAACCGGGCACAAATCCAAACTCTGGGCTGCTACTGAAAAATTCCAGATGGAAAAACCCAATAACACCTTGCCCGACCCGGGAATCGAACCTAGGACCTCATACTCAGCAGCAGCGCTTTGCGACCACTACACAGTATATTTTTTGCCCAAAATTTCGGACATGGCTTTTTTATTATCTTATATCTTAGGACTTGCAATTATAAATGCGAGACGAGAACACCCGATTGCCTATTTGTCATGAAAGACAGAAAATTAGTACTTGAAAAAAATTTCTATGGTTTCCAGAAAAACCATAGAAACAATTGTAGCTCAAAAGTTTGATATCTTTTTAAGACTTTACTTATGGTATTGAACAGTGATTTAAAGACTTTACGATAGTAAAAAAAATTAGGCTTTATTTGTTCAAGATAACAGAGTTATAGCTGATTTTGTAAATTTTTGATTTCATTTTTTTACCGCCATATTATTACGTATTAGGATTTGAAACTAGGACTGAAATGTTCTTTTTATTTACACTTATGACCTTACAAACAAAGGAATCCTAATATAGCAGGATATGGGAATTATTGTAATTCAAACTTTTTTGATTAGGGTTATCACCTCGAAAATTTATTAAACTTAATATTTGAAGTTATTTTTTAATGTTAGTAAGATTATACAAGAAGACATTTTTATCACATTCTAATTGTATTTTGAGTGTTAGGTGACATTCGAAAATTATATTTTTAAATAAAAATAGTAGGAAAACTTCCCAAAAAAAAAAAACGGTGAATTCCGTAATTTCAATTTGGATCGTCTCCTAGCTAAACGTAGATCTTGATTAGGGGGTGGGGCGCTAGGCAGCGTGGCGCGCGCGCAAATTTTTTTCCCTTTTTAGTCAACGTCACGTGTCTGCACGTGACGGGTGTGTTTTTCCTAGTTCCGTCCCAGGCTCCCGTGAGCCGCGCCACCCGCCGCCAGCCAGCACGCCAATTTATTAAAACGCGAGTATTGTAAAATGGTGCAAAGTTAAGTTCATGGAGGATTGGAGGTCTTCCCTTGGCCGCTGCAGTCACTCAAACTCACCACCATTTACGTAAGTTGAATTCGATGCAAAACAAAAATGTTATCCGGATAGTGCGATTCAAGTAACAGAAAGAGAAGCCTTTGTTCCATTTGTTAGTTTACTTTCTCACACTCTTCAAAGATTAATAAACTCCTGCGACGAAATTATATCAGCATATTGTGAACAAAAAGGTCTAGATACGGTAGATTGTATTTTTGAGGGGAGTTGGGGGTTTGATGGTAGTTCGGGTCAATCATTTTATAAACAGAATTTTTCTGATAATCAAGAGCCTGAAAACACTTTATTTGCCACTACATTCATCCCATTGCGGATAAAAACAAAAAAAGACTTTGTACTTTGGTTAAACCCAACTCCACAATCATACAGATTTTGCCGTCCGATTCATATTCAATATCGGAAAGAGACAAAAGATTTAATACTAAATGAACAGAAATTGATAGAAAACCAAATTAGGGATTTGACTACTTTAGAAGCAACTACATCTAACAATAAGAAAATAAGGGCAAAACCACAACTTTATTTGACATGCATAGATGGCAAAGTACTAAATATAATAACAGAAACCTCTTCTCAACTTAAATGTCCATTTTGCAAAGCAACTTCAACGCAATTCAACAAATTAGACATAATTTATTCTCAGCCAATTGATATATCGGTTTTCAAATACGGAATAAGTCCCTTGCATGCATGGATTCGCGTGTTAGAGTTCTTACTTCATTTGGGCTACAAGCTTCCTGTAAAGAAATGGAGGGTAGGCAAAGATTCAATGGAATCAAAAACTGTTGAGGAAACAAAAAAACGTGTGCAAGAGAGAGTGCGAAAAGATTTGAAAGTGCTAGTTGATGTTGTGAGACCCAATGCTGGAACAACAAATGACGGCAACACAGCCCGAACAGTTCTATCGGATAAAAATCGTGCAGTCTTTGCTGAAATATTAGGCCTTGGTCTGTGGTTGTTGGACGATCTTCACACGATTCTGATTACTTTATCTTGTGGTCTACCTGTAAATGCTAATAAATTTGGAGATTTTTGCAAAAGCGTTGCATCTAAATACGTGGCAGAATATGGTTGGTACCCAATGACAGTAACAATACATAAGATTCTCATTCACGGTCAAGATATTATTAATAACTCAGCTCTTCCAGTGGGCTTATTATCAGAGCAAGCCGGTGAAGCGCGGAATAAGTTCTGGCGTTACGACAGAGAACACCATAGCCGAAAATCCGACCGCGAAAAAACCATGTTAGACTTGTTTCACAGAGCACTGGAATCGTCAGATCCAGAAATTTCCTACATAAGGCTACAGAATAGGTTGAAAAAACTAAAATCCTTACCGTTACCACCCAGCGTAGTTAGGTTACTGAAACCGTATGAAATCTCAGCAGAAGACGATTTTGTGGCAATAGAAAATGACGAAAATTTTGAAATTATTGAAGGACATACCGACAATGTAACAGAAATTCTTTCGTCAGATCAAGCTGAAGAATGTACATCAGAAAACAATTAAGTAAAATGGCATAATGTAATTTACTACTAGTGAAAGAAATTTCAATATAGGTTCAGTACAGAGATCGTTTCCTACAAACTTTACCTCTTTATAATATTAGATATAATAATTATGTAGATTATGTTCAAAAAATTCCAAATTAGTATGGCAGGATTGGCATGTCAAATGAAATTCATAGTTTTTTTTTATTATCTAAGCACGTCTAGGAAAACTGGGCTAAACCACAGCTCGATCCAAAAATGAAATAAAAAGTAATTTTTTTTTGTTTTTCTGTTCATTTAAAAACTATTTTTCTGTGTAAATAAAGTGTTCCGATGCACACGCCCCAACCTCCAGTTAATATATTATTTACGAATAAAAAGTTATGGTAACTTTTTACAATAAATTCTATTTAGAAATATTGACAACCCTAAAATCATAATTACCATAGAAAACTTTAGAAGCTTCTAAGTTCGATATCCTTCAATATTTGGATCTGATTTTTTTTTCATGGATTCATTCACTTTTTTCTAACAATTCTATAGAAAAATAGAATCCAAATAATTAAAAATACGACCATAAAAAAAATAAAATAAAAAAAACATTAATTGTAAATAAATCTCTGAAAACTCGTTTAACAAATATATAAATCAATCAGTATTATGTGTCTTAAGATTATTGTTTATCAGGAAAAACAAGAAGATAATTCGTGAAATATTTCAAAAGTTAATGGTGATTTACAATTTTATCATAAAAAATAATTAAGTGGTTTTTTTTGGTCATAATGAGAAATAGGCGCTTGTGAGTTCTATTCATTAATTTTATAAAACATTACAAACAAAGTTATCACATAAAAAAGACATGTCCGAAATTTTGGCCAAAAAATATACTGTGCACTAGACTAACGACGCAGTCCTTTCATATCGTCCGAAAACATTAATGCTAGTAGTTTCATTCCGGACACACTCCATCAGAATATGGAAAACATCATCAACCACTCCACAAACATCACAATTTGGAGACAAAACTACACTTTCTTATGAACTGACATAATCTAGGAATATTATATTTTCGGAATGCATTATTTCTGTAAATTAGTACAAAAAAAAACACTTTTTACGAGTCTATTTATGTTTTAGAACTAAATGAGTTCGGTGTTTCCTATCCGACTACTTTGAGAAGAAAGACCGAAACACACTCGAGGTGTCTATTTTAAAGTCTAGACATAATCTTGGTCAGGCCATATGAGGACCATACAGATTAGTATTCTGTCTCAAATGGAGAGAGAAATCATGGAACTCAACGAGATTAGTGAGTAAGAATAGAGGCATAATATTTGACTTATGTTCCAGTCCTTGACGTGGAGACGTTCGAGCGTTTGCTGGGCCCGTGCATGGAGATAATGAAGCGCAACATCGACGACTACGAAGAGCAACTGGTGAAGCTGTTTGGCGACAAGAGCAACCTCACCGACGTGCGATGAACGGCCGCGCGCAACCACCAGCGCCCACACTTGTTTCCCTTCCACACACCGTAATCTATACTCCTCTAATCATTTTAAGACGCGCCAAGGTAGCTGGCAAAATTCAAATTTTCGTACGTGTTTTGCTTTACAGTCGCGAATCATATTTTGATCAACACAACCTGATACTGACCTTCAAATTGCAAAAAACGGAAGAGAATTCGAATTTTGCGGACTACATTAGCATATCCCCCTAACGCTTTATGTGAGGTTATGCTGACATAAACTATGACATCATCGCACATCATCCAAATTATAGTGAATTTTTTAAATATGTCATGTTAACGTTTTAGTTAATTTTTACCATATTAAAACTACTGCTATTGAATGTGATGATTTGTTAAGAACAAATAATATTTAATTGGGGATATAAAATAGTTAAATTTAGTATCAATGTAATCAATATTTTTGTATGCCAAAACATGACAATGATATCGTTTTAATGTTAAATAACTTAAATAAGGCTCTCAAGGTAGCTCTTATGTATTTATTGAACAGCATAACCTCATAGAAATCAAGTCAGTTTGTGCTCATAAAGCGTATGCTTACCAAACAGCTTACATATTCTGTTCTTAATGTAGAAGTACAGATACAAAAGATTAATTAATTTCATTTGAAGTAGTGCCATGTTGTTTATTTAATTTGAACTTAATCGTAGTAGATAAATAAAAAGGATTACGCGTTGAATGGAAGGTGAAACGATGACTACATAACGAGCGCTCAATAATATTGCATTGATACAAATATACGCTTATTTTAGATAGAGAAATGCCTTAGTAGCTAAGTAAATATAAGGTACACCGAGGAGGTGGCGGCGAGGCGAGCGCGTAGAAAACAAAATGTTGACGAGACAGTATGCTCAGTTTATGTGCCATAACTCATGCAGTGATGTTGACGAGCCCACGAGTAGACGGCGCGCCAACACTGTTCGGTTGTATGAACAAATTAATAGCTCCGAGGTTGTTTTTAATTTTTCTATCGCGGTTCTGTAGCTTTTTCGTGTGCAATATAATTATTATTATTTAATTAAAGCTTGTCATAACAAATTTTGTTTTCTACGAATGTCGTCACCATACACGAACAAGTCAACAGCTGACGATAACAATAAAAGAATTTATGACTCGAGGGTAAAAGGCATTAGTGTTAAACTTTAACATAAATATGTTAACGTAGTGAGTGGTTACAATGCAATACTATTCGGCACTCGGCCACGTCTTATCTTGGGATATTCTCAATCGCTATCGCCATTTCTATTAACTTAAGATATTTCCACTGACAGGCTTTTCTGAATGATAACAAAATTATATACCTATTAGGTAAATTATATACTTAGTTGTATTCTTTATTTTTTTGTGAATAGATTAAATCTATCACTTTCTATTTTTATTTATTTTTTAGCTCAGTTAATTAATGGTTTTTCGTCGATATATGTATATGGAGATAGTAATGCGAAGATCAGTTTATTATATTATGCCAAATTTATTAATAATAGTTCACGTATATGTAATTTGAACGGGACAGCTTATGAATTTAAAGTTGTCTTTCGGACATTTTTCATTACGAGAGTCTATCAGTCATTGTTATAGAACGGGAAATTCTGTCTTAATGAAATGCATATACTTACATAAATATAAATTATTTATTTAGTTTCGCAGAGCATTTTTATTATGATTGTTTCATAATAATTTTGTTAAGCAAAAGGAATTGTTTATGTTGTTTTTTCATTAATTTAAATTTTCTTTTCTGTTATAGAGAGTTCCTATTGTTTTGTTTGCTCTTTAACAATTTTACATTATAATAGATCTGAGGTGTTTATCTTTGTAATACTTTTATAGCGAACATAAAGCTCCAATGAACAAATAGTAGAAGCGCATCGTTGTTGTTTTTATTATGTCCCTGTAAATTGTAATGATTTGGTTCAGTGGACACATGTTAGGTAGAGTAGCGTGGCACCGCGCTACTGACGGCAGACGTACGGCGCAGGCGCACTCGGCCGACCCTCAGGTACAACTTTCCAGTATTATTTGAATTAGAACACCCTACCGCGTTTATTTGTGAATCCAGCCAAAGTAGGTGAGTGCGTAAATATCATGTGTAGCGCTAAATATTTAAGTATATATTTACTATGTAGTAGTTAGTTTTCGTCATTTCTTATTGTAATTTAAAATATTAGTAGATTAGGAAATTTTAATGGAATATAGTCAAATCCTGAGGGGTGAGGTGTATCGTTTTTGACGCCATGTACAAAAATGTACAAATTGATTTCAGATGCCATAGAAGATTTTATTTTATTGAATGAATTTAATCTGTTATTTTATTGTGAAAAATAAATGTGCCGCTTTCTAATTTAACTGGTTAACTAAGTGCAGACATGGCTCTGTGTTAGCACATTAATACATGTCGGCCTTCGCTTCGCTGCTTGTTGTTATTCAATAGCCTTCGATATGTATCTAACTACTGGTTTGAGTTTGACGTAGCTAATACATTCCCTGATCCCTGAACTGGTTGACATTGTATTTATTTTATTTCTCAGAATATTGTTGTCCGCCCATCGATTTCGTTTTTATTTTTTCAATTCTCACTCGAAGTGCCTATTTCGTACAACAACATGAATCAGGAAACAATTTCCTTAGAACACTTTCTCACTAACAATTATAATATTATTAATCTCGTGTTTTAACTTACTTAAACTGCCTTTTTCTATGTGAAATTGTGAAACGTGTTGTGAGATATGTGTATTTAGTGCATCGGACATTGAACAGTCATGCAGTAGTTCCGGTTTAAGATGTGAACCACTATTTGTAATATAATAACACGACAATGCTCAGAATATTTACCGTTCACGGACACGTCCGTGTCTTGACAAAATGATAAAACTTGTGAAATCACTTGCGGTAAATATTTTGACTAACAATGGACATAATTTTTGAATATTTAATTCGATGCTGTCAAATCCACTATTTATCCTCATGCACTGGTAACTTTGGGGAGTGTGATGTTCGGTTGGATTTCCTATGATCGTATACATGGTCTGATATTGCTGTGTTAACGTTGTGTTTGTTACATTGTACAGGTGAGGTGCGTCACATGTCGTCACCACATTGTCTGTGTGTCCCCGTGTAACGAACCCAGTAGTTAATATTATCGTGCAATAATAACTAATAACTGTCATTTATCTATGTCGTTTACATCAATATCATGTGTTAAATTTTGTCTGTGTGAATTTATTTATAGAATTTAATAAAAATATAAATAGAATAAGAAATATATATCGCTCTTAATACTGGTGTTTAAGAATATTCAGCATCGGTAAAGTAGGAAATGCTAATCAAATTACACTTGTATATTCAGTTTTTTTATTGAAAATTATTATCGACACGCAACATCCTTAATGTTAACATAAAAGCACAAATGTCTAATATGCGTGATCGTGATCGATGGGAGGTTTTATTCTGTTGTCTTCCATGGGACGCACAGACGCTGCTTCTAACATCCCAACGCATCATTCGGAGCGCTATAATATGCATTCTCTGGCATACTGATGTAAAATTAAAATTCAATACGCTTAACCGTAGCGTAATTTTTTATAAATTATACTAGTCATTGGTGTCTAATGTAGATTTGTAACCTGACAGCACGTTGGAATGGAACATACTCCATGTCTTCACTCACTGTAGGTGTAAGTCGTCATCCCTGTTCCATACAAAGTGAAAGCATATCAGCGCAGCGGTCGCGCCGCACCTATGATTACTATGCACCACATGTGTACATCCGGTAGCCAGTTGAGAACTAGTACCGCTTTTCCCACGTCATGAGCTTACCCTGTACATTTATAAAAATTATGTATCGTAAAATGTTAGAAAACTGAATTATATTTGTTTGTAGATCTAAGTGTTGTTTATTTTATACCACACTCTTTCCCCTTTGTCTAAGACAAGATTCGACATAGACCGCTTTTTGATTTAATTTATGGGTCATTTATTTTTCTATAATAAAAACTGGACGTCGTCCTCTGTCGGCGCAATCACGCGCTCCGGTTTACCGAACAAAAAGTGACATGAACACAATGATCGATTTTTATTAGGACGCGGGGTACAAAGATGCATGTGAGTTGTTCACAAGTGTTCTATGATTGTTCATTACCACAGTTACTAACTACAATACAAATACACGAAGTCGTTCGCCACTGTTGGTTATGGTATAAAGTGCTGGGTTGCCAAAAAAAATATAAAACGAATTTCAGAGGTCCGTGGCAAAAAACAAATTCAAAAGCAGAGACAGACTTCCGAAATCAGTTATTTTCCACTTTGTAGTGTTTTTTTTTTCTGATATTCTGTTGATTTATTTTTTACTTAAGACGCAGATATATGACAGTGACCTTGAGTGGTTAGCTTGCGTGTTCTGTACTAAACCCACGCAACGCGTCGACGTCCAGCCAGTAATAGGACTCGCCCATCAAGGAGCGCTGTCCCAAATTAGACGCATTATTAATTTATTATACATAAAACAAAAGGTATTTTAATAAAACTCGTACACTAAAAGATCAATAGTTAAATTATTTTTAAAATGCTGAAGGTTTCAGAAAAATACGCTTGATAACTTTTGCGCGATTCTCAGTTTTTTATCCGCGTTAGACCTAACTTTACAAATTAATTTCACTATGTAATATAAACATAATCCAAAATAGCCTATATTAAAATATGCTCTAATTTAACCATCGATCACTAATATAGTGTTCGATGAATTTAACAGATATTTTTTTCAAATCATTAACACTACTCGTTTAGACGTCATCTTCAGTATAAAATCATTAAAAGTTGGTTATCGTTGCCTTAATAGTTGTGGTACCTACCTCAGATAAATTCGATACTAAGTGGGAAAAAATACATTGAAACTAACTCAAAAACTATCCAAGTTAATAAAATTTGTGTGGGACCACCTTGAGAGCATACTCTGTTAAAGAAAAATGGAATTTTCAAAATCGGTGGAAAAAAAAAACGCTACGAACATAGAACCTCCTCCCTTTTGGAAGTCGGTTAAAAAGGACATTTAGATCAAATAAAAGTGATTTATTCCAAAAACTACTTTTTATTTTAGTTAAATGGAAATGTAAAAAAATATTTTAAGTTATTTGCAGTATTTATATACTAAATCAACAAGTTCACCCTTTTTCAAACCTGTCAAAGCAGGTAAGTCAGGAATTTCCTTGTATTTCAATATATCTTTTAATTGAGATACTGTGTAATCCTTTACTTTCTGATTATCAAGTCTATTTTTAAGTAATTGTTCATCAATATTATCAACTACTTTCGCCCTCTTGCTCTCAGGGCCACCTCGTGATGATGCAGGTTTCTTTACAGCAGTTGCTCCAAAGGGACCAAACAGTTCCTGAAATAAGTCATCTTGGATTCCTTGAAACCTCTTTATGTCTGGTTTTGTAGTATCAATGAATGGTTCAACCTCTTCATCTTCCAGAGCAATCGCTTCTATAGCATTATATTGCGCTTGTAGTTTTGGATTTTCAAACATATCAGGCTTATAATCAAACTGTAACTTATTCAAGATGTCCTTCATAACAGTTTTATTTGCATTTGAAAGTTCCATATCTTCATCTTCTTCAAATACTGGTATGTCTCGAACATTTTCTACGAAAGGTATACAGATGATGTCAAATCCAATTTCCGCATTTAGACCAAGAGGTTTAGAGGTGGGACAAAGAGCTACAATAGTGGGCCGAGAGTTCACCCTAGTACACAACACACAAATTGCTACTTTTTTCATCTCTCTACAAGCCTGATGTAAGGCCTTAAATGCTACAAAAGAGCCTTCTATTATGCTTTCATTTGGAAATAAAAAGTAGCCTGATTTATAGTACCATTTCTCCTTGCACATGACACTGTCAGGTTTAAATCCAAGGAGTTTTAACATTGGTGGCCCAAACGGGTTACTAAGTGTCTTTCTTTCATCAACTGTAAACTCAATTTTTTCATCACCATAAGTGACATAGTGAAGTTCCTCAGATTTCAGTAATGGCACAGGCTTTGACTCTTGTTCGGCATCTTGCTCATCAACATCCATGTGTCGACCATTGCCCACTTTGACTTTCATTGTTTTATTAACACTGTCAAGAACTGCATTGGTATCTCTATGTAAATCAACAGTTTTCTGTTGTGTTTGCCCAGAACTCTTTAAAAGGTTGTATACTCCTACCCCAATTGCCAAACCCGTGCCAATTTCAAAACTTAATCGGGCTACAGCTAAATGGCGATGCGATTGCTGAAGCATCAATTGTTCTATTTCCTTGTGATCCCAAACAGGTTTTGGTAAAGCTACATCTTCTCCTTTATTTGCTTCAATTAAGAACTTTGTGTAGAATGCATTTATCTCATAATCACTTTCAGAAATATTTATAACCTTTATTTCAATATTAGAATCTACTAAGTCAACAACTCTTTTTAAAGCTGGTTTTTCATCAGATTGTAGTGGAGGTATATCAAAACGAGATAAAATGATGACTGTTCGGGTTGAGAGCTGTTTTTTGCAACTTGCAAATGCTTTATTGCAATACCAGAGGAGATCTGAAAGTGTCAACTCCTTTGCTTGCTTTAATGAAGAAATATCAATATTTTTCAGTTTCTTATAATCATCTAAACTTGGCAATGAGAGCGAGAAAACTTCTTCAACACTTTTTATACCAAAAACGGACGTGTTCGATCCTTCGGTACCGTATAAACATACTCCAATGAGTTGAGAACTTGATTTTCGTAAATACTGTCGCATCAATCGACAAGTAGCCGTGTGAGCTACTTGAGCAGAGATTAGTTTACCGGGGCCGTAGGTGTTGATGCATATTAAAGTGGCGGGAATACCTTTCCATGAGGTAAATTCCTCTGTTTCTTCGTCAGAGCTCATTGTTCCGTAATGTTTTGTATAGATTCAAAGATTACACAGATTTTATACTAAAATATCTTTATCTTCTGATTTAAATTGTTGGGAAACCATTGACAGACAACAAACAACAACAAGTAGCGACAAGTTTCATGAAATCAAATAATAATGACTGATTGACTGACTCAGACTGACTGACGTGAAGTCTGTCTGACAGTGACAGTCACAGAGCATGTTACTTTGTGACAGTCAAGTAAGGCCGCATTCCGAGTTAAATGCCTTAATTGCTCACAGCGCTCACATCGATACTTTGCGTACCGATTTAGATATCATGATTATGATTATGACAGCTGAGATCTGTCAACAATTCGGAACGCTCGTGAACGCGCTCACACTACTCACAGTGCTCGCTCAACGTCAAAAGAAGCACAATTTCGAAAATGCTACGTTATTTTATAGTTATGATGCAACTCAAAATAAAACAGCATAACTGTCATTTTTAACAGCGCTCACGATTATATTAATTAGGGCATGGTCGGCGTTATCGCAAGACGGCGCATTTTATGACGTCATCATCATGACGATTCACGCCATATCGTTATCGCACTCACGCTAGTGAGGTTAAAAACTGAAAGTTTATAACAGGTGGCAGCACAGTTTTACAATCCCCGCTTCCGAAACTTCAGTCGCAAAACGTCCCGGTACACCAAGTTAACCGTATGCAACGCTAGTCATACGACATGGTCCTCGTAGTATGTCCCCTCGTAGTAGGTCATCACCCGATTTTTCAAATAAAGTCCCTCTGTAATCTAATGGGCTTTATTATCGAGAAACCTTCGAAATCTAGCATCACAGGCCAGTGTCACCGATGCCGATTATACGGGCGCTCGCAGAGGAATTGCCACGCTACACCCAAGTGTGTAAAGTGCCTGGGCGAGCATGGCACTTCTGAATGCTCGCGCCCTAAGGACTACACTCAATGTCCCGACCAACCCAGCTGTGTGCTATGTAGGCAAATAGGTCCCCCGGCCAATTATCGTGGCTGTCCCAAAGCCCCCAAATCTACTTCTCCCAAACTGACGAAGCGTTTCGACGCTCGCCAGCAGAGTGAAGCTCCGTCCACTTATAGAATCCCGTCCTCCCATATGCCCCAGCGTCTAAGCCCTCAGAGGCCTAGTCCGTGGAGTTACCTCCACCACCAGCAATCTTTTCCAGGTATGGTTCCCTCTTAACTCCCTAAATATCGACATCATCGCCCCGATGAATCCCACTCACTTCCCGGGTAACCTCGACCATAACCCCGACGTAGACGTGGCGCTCCGTCAACTTACGATTAAATTCAATCGAGTTGGTCAACAAGCTTAACTCAGACCACCGTCCAGTAGTCATTAAACTAGCCCCCCCGCATAGGTCTCCCCGACCCCAACCAACCTCCTCTCACCAAAAGGGTAACGGACTGGAAGAAAGTAAGCACCCAACTGAAATCCAACACGTCTCCCCAATTGGACTCAATTCGCGATAAATTCGACTCAATCGCTGACATGACGGCCGCGATCGACTCACTCACGGTTCACGTACAATCAATCCTAAACGATTGTTCAAGGTAACTTCCAGTGACGGAAGACCCTCGCTGGAAGTTGCCAGATGATGTGTGTGAGCTGCTGACTGAGAAGAATACGGCCGTTCGTGCCTTGAGCAACTTTCCCTGCGACGCCAACAAACCGCATGTGGGCATGCGCTACTTACAGAGATCTGTAAGGAAACGTATGGTGGAGCTGCGTGACGCGGGCTGGAATAAGATGCTTAGCGAACTAGAGCCCACCTATCCAGCCTTCTGGGAACTTCAGAGGAAACTCAAATCCCAGCAGGTCGCCTCCATACCTCCCCTGGTCCGCCCAGATAAGACCATAGCTTTCGAAGACATCGACAAGGCTGAGTGCCTAGTCGACAGTCGAGAGGCTCAATGCTCACCCAGCACACTACTAGTAGACCAAGCTTTCCTCTCAGAGGTAGACGCCGAAGTCGAACGTAAAGCACCCCTCCCTCCCGTTGACGACCCTGATTGCCCTTTGCCTCCCGTCACCCCTGACGACGTGCATGACATTATCAAAGGTCTTAAAGTCCGAAAAGTCCCGGGTTCAGATGGAATCACCAATAGGGTGATCCAACTCTTTCCAGCCCACTTAATAATACTCTAGACCACAATCTTCAATGGTGCCCTGAGCAATAATATGTTCCCACAAGCATATAAAAAAGCCACAGTCATCAGTATACCTAAGCCGGGCAAGCCCAAGTCCTAGCCTGGTAGTTACCGTCCCATTAGTCTGCTCAAAGTCCTAGGCAAAGTCCATGAGAGGCTTATTTATAAGCGTCTCCCCCGACCCATCACCCTACTAGGCAAGCCTATCCCTTGGGAGAAGCGAGCCAAGTACCTAGGTGTAGTCCTTGACCACCGTCTCTCCTTTAAAGAGCACATAACCCAAGTCCGCGCGCGAGCCGCATGGACTCTTGGAAGGCTTCACTCTATCCTAAATGCACGTAGCAAATTGTCACTACGGTGCAAATTGCAACGTGCATTCGCCCAATCATGACCTATACGGGTGCTGTTTTTGCACAAGCAAGACTCAGTCACATCCATAACATGCAGATATGACAGAACCGTTGCCTTCGGAAAGCCTCGGGAGCCCCCTGGGTTGTTAGGAATGAGATCCTCCATCTCGACCTTAAAATCCCCGCCATCCACCAATTTCTCAAACGCTCTTCCAAGCATTACTTCGATACTGTCGCCAAACATAGCAACCCTCTCCTCTGGTTGTCGAGGCCGCGAATTACACTCCCTCTAGTATATAGTCTTATACTAACGAGGCATTTTCGAAATTGTTCTTCTGGCTGCCGTCGCCACTTATGCAAAAAGAAGAAATGTATGGTATTTTAAACAAAGAATATAATGATACTTATGCAAGTTTGACGTTGAATGAGCGCGTTCCGAATGGTTGACTGCCCTCAGCTGTCATAGTCGTGATAACCAAATCTGAACGCAATTTATTGATGTCAGCGCTGTGAGCTATTTGCTATAATTCGGAAAGCGGCCACGGCCAGTCATTTGGTGGAATGCAGTATTGCATGTAAAATATTTAATTATATATTTCTCTTCTGTAAGAACAACTAGGTTAATTATTATTGTTTTAGTTGTTCTTGTGACTAGGAAATCAACCAGTAGCAGAGTCCCTTGCCATATGCTGTATCTTGGGACTTGTGGAATATAATAAAAACAAGAACTTCACACTTGCAAAGTATTATTAATTATTAGAATTTGAAATGAACAGAATATTTTATATCTATATAGGTTCAGGCTCCCTGCTGTATACTTGCATAATTTTCTCCATTATTTCCCAATTTTTCTCCTTCTGCAAGTCTTTGGTAAATACCTGAAACACATTTTATAAGTTATCATTTTATTCCGTGTATTGTGTTACAAAATTCAATATTGTGCACTATTTATAGATAAGCATTCAGCCTAATCACAGCTTTTATTATTGTGAACACTCGATATAAGAGTTTTTGCAGATAAAATAATCTCTTACCGAGTACCATGCAGCATCATCATCTAGCGTTGATGCTAATGGCACTGACACTCCCAGGACATGCAGTGCTAGAGTCAGACATGCTACTGCAACGTGTGGAGCTCTGTAGTCCAATATAGATGGGGAGTGATGAAAATCTTGCAGAAAGGCCATTGCAGTGCGGGCAATGGGGGCAGAGCGCCACTGTGATGGAGGGAACCATTCCTGAAGAGAGCGCAAGTAGTGCAGCAAATATCTGTGCGGAGATGGTGCATCCAAGTTAAAGCCAAGCAGCCGCAGTACCAGCAACTCGGCCTGGGCGACCGCACCCCGCCACGACCAGTACTCGTCGCCCAATTCCAAAGGTCCTGCACCACGATTGATAGAATTATGTGCTACGTTCACTGCATCTCTCAGTCTTACAGGTTCATCTCGAGACTTCCCCGCCGCACATAAACAAGCAGTACATATCACGTAACAATCGTAATCATTTTTATCAGCTTCCTTGAAGAATTTATGGTAAAATACAGCACCCGTAGCGACCGTCGCTGGTTGCAAACCAAGTTTTATCCCACACTCAAATATGAAATTTGTTGCTAAACTGTGGCTCGGAGCACTCCGATAGTCAGGTAGCCTTCTTTCACGTCTACTGCTTTGTAAAGCCATCACGTCAATTACGTCTTTCATAGTCCAGAAAGTTAAAAACAATTTACGGATTTGACTGTTTGTTTTGATAAATTTCAGGACGCCAAGAGCAAGTAGAATAGAGGTTAACAATAGACAATCATATATTTTTAATAATTAATGAACGAAAAACATTACTAACACCCCACCCAACACCAACCGAAGTGTTATTTTAAAATTAAATCTATTATAGTATTACGGTCAGTGATACATAAGATTTGTCCTCACCATCCACCAAATTACCCTTTATACGTACATAATTGTAGTCTGAGATATAAATCGATGGTTATGGTGCCAACCAACGTGCCAACAATCATCGAACGAAACCTCATATTGACTAAAATTTTATTATTTAAACTTTTAACTGTGAAATGGCAAGGGCGTTCCTCAAGGATCGACATTGTTTCCATTCGTCTTGTGGCGTCACGTATTGTGAATTTGTGAACGCACATTATTATGTTTAGTTAATTATAAGTAATCAGGAACGCACCCTTGAAGTCACTCTGCGCCTCTTTGAGTATATATGATATTGTTACGAGCTGGGTATGGGATAAATTATTACTACCAAAATAAATAACTTTATTAAACACAAAAACACTTAAAACTTAATCACAAATACACTACTGATCACTATTCGCTTAGATATCGCACTTCTAGTTCACTTCGATTCGCTTCGTTGTATCGCCTAAATCAGACTGACTCCATCGTGTGTCGGCGCTCTGCTTTTATACCGCCAATATTCAAGAACATTCTGGCTAAGTGTAGAACGGTTCCAGAAAAACATCAACAAATAAACATTACCAGGAAATACAAAAGTAGTAGGTATAAAAAAATAATAACCTACTTGTACCGAATAAAGAAATAGGTACTTTATGCCCTCGGCGTACGGTCGAAATTACAATGACGAGTTCTAATATTGTTTATAAGTAGTTACCTACTTAACTTCAAACTAATAATAATGGAATGCTTCTCGAAGTTTTTAGCGCAAACACACTGTAATCCGTGCTTTCTCGAAAGATCTCGTACGTACGATGTAACACTGCCCCCTCCTTAGACATGCTCGTCCCGAGCATCATTAGCCCCGTAGTATGGGGCCAATCGGTCTACATGAACAATCTTAGGCGCACCTCGTAGACCCTTCTGTATTCGGTAGGTGACATCGTTGATCCTAGTCACGACTCGGTATGGTCCATCCCAATTTGCTTGCAATTTCGGAGACTTCCCCTTGCTCCGCACTGGGTTATGTAACCACACCAGTGAACCCTCGTCGAAACCCCTACTGTTTGCCTTGCGGTCATAACGGGTCTTCATCTTCTCAGACATCTGTTGGCCGGATTGTCGGATATGCTCATAAACATCATTCAACTTGTTACGCAAATCATTTGCGTAATCTGTTACACTACGTGGAGCATCAGGGGGAGTTCCAGTGATTAAATCTGCAGGCAACCGTAATTCCCTTCCAAAGTTCGCGAAGGCTGGCGTCACAGTCGTACTTTCGTGGACTGCGCTGCGGTAGGACAGCAGAAACGGCTGTATGTGCTTGTCCCAATCCCTCTGCCTACTTTCCACGACTTTTGCCAGATATCTCTCTAACGTTTGGTTGAATCGTTCCACCATTCCATCAGATTGTGGGTGGTAAGAGGTGGTTCTGGTTTTGTAGGTACCCATCAATCGACAAGTTTCCTGAAATACTTGCGATTCAAAATTCCTTCCTTGATCGCTGTGTATTTCTAAGGGTACTCCAAAACGACAGAAAACTTCCTGAACTAATTTATCTGCGACAGTTGTAGCTTCTTGGTTAGGAATGGCGAAGACTTCTGGCCACTTTGTGAAGTAATCCATGACCACCAGGAAGTACTTGTTCCCGCTCTCACTTTCTGGAAATGGTCCCGCAACGTCTAGTGCTATCCGTTCCCAAGGGGCTCCAACATTGTACACTTTTAATGCACCTCGGCTGCGTGTGTGGGGTCCTTTCACGGCCGCACAACTGGTACATTTGCGACACCAGTCCTCCACATCATCTCGACAGTGGATCCAGTAAAAGCGTTCTCGAATTTTTAGTAGAGTCCTTTTTACTCCCATATGTCCTCCTGAACATCCATCATGGTAGAGCCGTAGAACATCCGGTACCTTAGCTTTAGGGACAACCATTTGTAGATGACAGCTGTCCCCTCGAGCGTTTTCCCATTTACGGCACAAGACTCCCTCCTGGATCACCAAGCTGTTCCATTGCGCCCAATAACTCTTCGTGATGGAACTCATCGCAGCCACATCACTCCACTTAGGTTTAGGAGCACCAGCTTTGACCCACTCGAAGATCGGTTTGATGTCCGAGTCATTTTGCTGAGCCTGCTGTAGGGTTTCCTTCCATTCATCGCTGAGATCTGTTCTAAGCATCCTCACGGGCACTACTTCCTTAGTCTCTTGCCTGGCACAGTGCTTACCGTCTTCAGGACAAGGTCTTCTTGACAAGGCGTCTGCGTTACCGTGAGTTCTCCCAAGACACCGACTTGCTAGGTGAGAATTGACGACCGTGTGAGAAGCTCCAGTATCCAACGTCAGTTTGCATGGTGTTCCGTTGACTTCGCCTTTGATGGTCAGGCTGTTCCCATCATGTGCTTGCGAGATCAAGATTCTCGGGGCTCTTTCAATACCAGCCAGCACCCGCCCCCCAGTCCTGGCATTTACTCGTTTCCCTGCTGTGGCTGGGCAGTCACTTCAGCCACCCTTCCCTGCTGGTCTTCTCTCGGGGTGCTGCGCTTAGGACAGCTTGACTGAAGATGACCCCTTTCTCCGCAAGTGTAGCACCTAGGACTGTACCCTTGCGGCCGGTCGCGTACAGGTGATGCTACAACCTCCCTGACGCGGTGCGTTCGGTGGTCCTGCCTCACTGCCTCTACTTCTAAGGCATGGGCCAAGGCGTCTTTCAGCGTCTCATGATGCCCAAGTCTCACAGCGGCTCTAACTTCTAGGTCGCGTATTCCATCAACGAACGCTTGTACCAGATTCCCATCGATAAGTGCAGGGGCAGACTGGTATGCTTTCCGAACCAGCTTTTCAACTTCGAGGGCCCACTGCTGTAGGTTCTCGGCACTACGTTGAACACGATCCTTCAACTTAGCACGAAATACGTGCTCCAGGTGCGCGTCGCCGTATCTGGACTCTAACGCCTCCAGCAGCTGCTCGTAGGTTACATTCTTGCCGAGCGCCTCAAGAATGTTTAGGGCCTGGTCTCGGAGGCCCAAGGTGAGCGCGGTCATGGCTTGCGGTTTTGTCCATCCATTCGCCTTCATAACGGCCTCAAATTGAATTTTATAAGCCGACCACGAAGATGTGCCATCGAATGGAGGCACCTTAAAGCCCCGCGCTGAAGGTGCAGCAACTACTGAAGCTACCGTCACGTCTCCAGTCTTCAGTTCCCCCAAAGCCTTCTTCACCCCAGCGATCTGAACTTCGGCTTCTGAGAGGCGATTCTCGTGCTGCTGTACCTGATCCTTCATCACCTTTAGGTCTTTGCCAAAAGTTGCATGAAGATCCTTTATGAGGAGCATCTGCTCCTCTTGGCGGCGGACTTGCTCCTCTTTATCTCGCTGCAACTGCTCTTCCAACCGGCGAGCCTGCTCCTCTTGACGGCGAGCCTGCTCCTCTTGACGGCGAGCCTGCTCCTCTTTGTCTCGCTGCAACTGCTCTTCCAACCGGCGAGCCTGCTCCTCTTGACGGCGAGCCTGCTCCTCTTGACGGCGAGACTGCTCATCTTGGCGGCGAGACTGCTCCTGTAGCAGCGCCATTAAAGCTGACAAGTCTGGCGCCATTGATGCTGTAGAAACTGCGGATGGGCCAGCGACTGGCACTGACGTAGGCTGGACACCACCCGGTGTCTGTGTTGGAGAATGTCCAAACCGCCTTTGGTCCATGTCCTGCTGTCGCTGACTCCTGGTACGGATACCGTCCGTGTCGTCCTTCGGTAGGATTGGCATAATTTATCCCTCACTTCTGACACCAAATTGTTACGAGCTGGGTATGGGATAAATTATTACTACCAAAATAAATAACTTTATTAAACACAAAAACACTTAAAACTTAATCACAAATACACTACTGATCACTATTCGCTTAGATATCGCACTTCTAGTTCACTTCGATTCGCTTCGTTGTATCGCCTAAATCAGACTGACTCCATCGTGTGTCGGCGCTCTGCTTTTATACCGCCAATATTCAAGAACATTCTGGCTAAGTGTAGAACGGTTCCAGAAAAACATCAACAAATAAACATTACCAGGAAATACAAAAGTAGTAGGTATAAAAAAATAATAACCTACTTGTACCGAATAAAGAAATAGGTACTTTATGCCCTCGGCGTACGGTCGAAATTACAATGACGAGTTCTAATATTGTTTATAAGTAGTTACCTACTTAACTTCAAACTAATAATAATGGAATGCTTCTCGAAGTTTTTAGCGCAAACACACTGTAATCCGTGCTTTCTCGAAAGATCTCGTACGTACGATGTAACAATATGTTCTGTGCTCTGCGCCCGGCATCAGTAGCGGACGGTAGTGTTGCGCTGCTGTGTACAGAGCTCTCGATATTCCGGGTCAAGCGTTCCTTGGTGGTTTCCGAGTCGTCTGCGTAGTCACCCGACTACCATCATTATTATTAATTGGTGTCTTTTTCAAGACAATTAATAGCGTATTTCTTTAGAAGATCAGACAAAAACGTTCGTCGAGGCATTTTGGCCCCTTCCGGGTAAAACCACAGTTTTGTGGTCCTCTGTGGATACCTTACGGTGCCAACGAAACCGAGGAGGTGTTGACCCATTCACGCCCGCCGATCCCCTTCAGGGTTAGGCAGTCAATTAGACGGGTCCCAGTGTTCGGCTTTGGGGGGTCTCCTAATCGGCATTGGTGACAGTTTTGCCTCAGCAGCGACTCACCTAGCGTGGTCGGGTATATCGATACCCTTCACACTAGACTGGATAGGACCCCGTTGCACATTAAGATAGGCAACGGGCAAAACCAAGCTTAGGGCTCACCAATAGGCACACATCCTCCCTGTCTACACCCGACAGGAAGGGATTACACATCCCCAGCATACCCACCGGGGAGCTAGAATATGAATGAATGAATGAATGAAATGCACCGATACCAGCGTGGTTTAACCAGACTCGATAAATCGAATGAACCCCAAGATTTGCACTAGCTCCTGAAGCCTCATGTTTCATAGGACTACAGAGGCCATTGCATATCAAGGAGTAGACCGGGTGGCGCGGTAATGGTAGGGAAGACGTGCCCTTAGGATAAGGAGGGATTTGCGAGCCAACCGGATATGCATCCTTGAGTTAGCAATGGAATAGTGGAGAGACGGGTGTTATTTATCTATGGATGGGCATCTTTTTGCGACGTCACCGCTATGTTGGTTCAGGTCCATCTTCACCGGTGAATATTTTGACGGGGTTATGCTGCTTTCTCGGCTCTTTACTATATTGCTGCTGTGCTGTGTTACATTTAGCTGTTCTAAGTCTTCGTCAAAAGCTTCGCTGCTATCCATATTTTTTCGTTTCATATTCGTCGTGTTTCCTAATCGTTTACGTTTCTTGTAGATCTTGCTGGCAGCCTTCATAATCTTATATCGATCTGCAGCCGTGTCCATCCAAACGTTGAATTTCTTGTCAAACGTCAAGTCCCGTTTAAAGTTGTCGTTCCATGTGTAACTAGGGTGGCCTACTTTCTTGAATTTGGCCTTATACTGCATTGCTGCGTGTAACAGGTGTGGTTGCCCCGCCTGCAAACGTTTGCGAGATAGCACATCCTGTGATTTTTGATGCGATATGTTACTGTTTTTTCGTCTAAGATTTCGCGCAGAAGAAACCCCTGCATTTTTGTTTTCCTCTTGGTGTTTAATCTTTTGACGTATTGCCTGACATTATTTTACACGAGTATGTCTATTTAGGTTATCTAGTTGTCTTCTTTGTAAGAATTTAGCCTTTTGGAGGTTAGCAAGAGCTATACGATGATCCCTAGAGTGACTCCGCTGAAAGATCAAGGTTTCCTGGGCAGCCGCTTTTTTAATACTCCAGTTATGGTACACGATGGTATTTCGATGTTTTCATCCGTTGAGTGGATCCCTATGCTTTCCAGTTGTTTGGTTATGCAGGCTTGGTATTTTGTTTTGATGGATTTGATGTTGAGAACGGCATAATAACATTGTTCTTATTGTAATTGTATTGACATTTTATTATACGTATATGTGATTTATTCTGTTGCAGTATTGTGAAATTTTATTTGATGTTATATGGGTTTATTAAATTATTTTTTTTGTCAAGAGGTGCCATATGAGGTCCCCATTACAATCTCTCGTCCAGCGCGATTCCTAGGAAAAATGTTTGATTAATAAATTCCAGCTTCTCTCCATTAAATACGATGTCACTTCTTATTACTTCTTACATTCTTCTTAATTTAAATCTAATGCATTAGGTTTCTTCTCATTTAGTACCAAATTATTTACCGCAAACCAATCTTGGACCTGAAGAATAGAGCTAGTCACAACGTCATTATTTTGTGACCGTCGGTCCATTTTTTAAATCAATGATGGATGATTTTGAATTTTGAATTATGTATTTTATAATCATTTGTTTCTGAGAAAGCTTGCTGTTAGGAATAAAATCTTGAATTTATTCCTATGTGCTAAGCAAATTCTGGCGTCACCGCAGTTATCCGCAACATGGGTAGCGAGGTCTCGGCGGACAGACACGTGGTCAAGAGTTAGCCTATTATGTTATTTATTTAGTGGGCTTCTTTGTTCATGGGCGCTATTTATTACCATTGTTAAACTATTGTTTAGGAGTCAGAACGCCGCACTGCAGCCGCATGTGCAGATTTCGTTTCGAGACAGAGGTACACAATTTTGACAGGGTCGTGCGCTTGCTGCGATTTATTAGTTACACTCTTCGTTTTTCTATAGAAATGTAGGTATATTGTTCTGAAGTTTTTTGTTTTTGTTGAATGGACTTAAGCTTACCCACTCATGTGCCTTTCATCACAAAAACTCGGGTAAATTTTTCAACAAAAATCAAAACAAAAAAGGTTGCCTCAGACGCGACTATTTTATGGGCTAAAGAAATTGCCAAATGGTTAAGGGTAGTTAGTAGGAGTTAAGATTTATGTTATAATTATCAGGTCAAGCTAGGAAGTTTTATGGAAAATATTTTTGTGCGAAATCAATACCGACCGACATTGTTAATTTGTTAGAATCATACGTACTTACGTCTTCGTATGTTATTTTAGAATATCTTGCCATTCTACTTTTACTATGTCAAATACCCATAAACCTATAGCTTAAAAATAAAAGTTAATTCTGCGCATAACATCAAACCTCCCAACTTTGCCAGTCACTACGCAACTATAGATTCGCGCTCACGATGTTGTACCTTAACCTATCAAATATTATACCGAACTTTGCCACAGAATTATAGCCACGTAATCGAAATAGAGCCGAGAATTAAACTCAGTTCTCTTGGTCGCTACACTTACTAGAGACAATTCAAAATGCAAATCTTTTTTGTATCTGGATCTATCGTTGGAGTTAACGTTAACCTTGAGTTTGAAATATGGGAATTTGATTTACTGAATGATTGGAAGGTATGTAGTTTGTGAAATATTGAGCTCTGTGCATCTGTTGATGCAGTCCCTAACTCAGGTCGAGGTGTGTATTTGCAGAGAAAAGCAACACCCTGAAAGATAAAGATATGGTATGATCTCACTGGATTATCCTGGCTATGTTCAGTGGCCCTGGAACCTTCGGCAGACGATTAGACCCTCGTATGCCCCGGCACTTGCACTCCAGGCGAGCGCCTGGGTTCGGAAACGCATGTAGGCCTAGCACACCTCACTTTTGCACTATATGAATGTATTTATTTGATTTACGGCGCGGGCGCAAGCTGCGCTAAACGTACAATAAAAACTAAGACGCGGTCTGACGCGGACTCAAAAAAAAGAAGGGACGCGGAGCGCTCGAGACGTCCTTCCGCTATGACGTCCAGTCAAGCTCTCTCTACCCACCGGGGAGCTAGGATAGATAGGAAAAATTAGTCCCCCTTAAATTCACTCTTCCCCTTCAGTATGAAGGACCCGGTAAAGTGCCTTCAGCTTTTTATCAAGTTCTTCCAGGGCGTAGTCGATGAAGAGCCCGCCCTGAAGACGAAGTATGGAGCTCGGTTCGCCAAGCTTCAAGCTGAGTCCCAGACAAGTCCTTCACACAATAGCATCGCTAACTTTAGCGATGCACTAGAGTCCCTCCCGCCGACAGAGCCATCATCTAGACCCCCTAATAGTCCGTCAGAGTCAATGAACACTGACGCTCGCATCAGTGCCGCTTCCTCAAAGCGGCCCACTACCCCGTACCCCTATGGCTCGGAGGAAGACGAAGCGAAGTCCGCCGCTTCTTCTTCTTCCTCTTCCTCTCACTCTGACGATGGTTTTATAGCCGTCCAAGAAAAAGGAAGGAAAAGGAATAATAAGAAGCAGAGCTCTACCCAGGCCAGTAAGGTCGCTGCGCTGGAGGACACCGACTCTGCTCCCTCTTCACCCGCAACTGTGGTACCAACCCCACAAATCTCTCCTGCTACCCTCGCGACTTGCGCTACCGTAACTTCCCCCTCCACTGCCCTTCCAATTGCGTCATCTTCCGCGAAGGATACCCCCGCGTCTTCTTCAAAAAAGATTCCCCTCCCGCCACCCTTGTTCATTCAGGACAAGGGAAAGTGGACGGACATATCAAAATGGTGTGCCGGCCACAAAATTAGCTTCACCAGTACCAGAAATACCCAGCAGGGTATTAAAGTCTCCGTCCCTACGTCGCGCGACTATAGAGACCTCACCCGACTTCTGAGATTGAGAGGTGTCATACCACATCTACTCTCTCCCAGAAGAAAAACAAATCCGCGTCGTGATAAAACGTATCCCACACGAAATCCTCCCTTCCGAAATCCTTGATGACCTTCAGTCACAAAAAGTCCCAGTCGACGAGGTCCATCGTATGCACCGCTTTAGAGGTGGAGAGTCATATGACATGGTCCTTGTCATCAGGCCGCCCGTCGAGGGCCACCACCCGATCTTCCAAATTCGTTCCCTGTGCAAGCTAACAGGGTTCGAAACTGAAAAAAACCCACAAGAGTGGCATTGTAGGTCAATGCCACCGCTGTCAGCTCTACGGTCACTCACGGAGGAACTGCCATACTACACCCAGATGCGTCCAGTGCCTAGGCGAGCACGGCACTTCCGACTGTCCCCGTCCCAAAGACCCTTTGTACCGACCTTCCCAGCTGCGTTTTATGCGGCAAACAAGGCTACCCGGCCAACTACCGCGGTTGCTCAAAAGCCCCTAAGGCATCTTCTCCCAAACTGGCCAAGCGTTTCGACGCCCGCCAGCAACGGTAAGCTCCCTCCTCCTCTTATAGGATTCCCTCTTCCCAATTGCCCCAACGACTAAGCCTTCAGAGGCCTAGTCCGTGGAGTTACCGCCACCACCAGTAGTCTTTTCCTGCCTTGGTGACCTCTCAACTTATCAATTTACTACTTCGATACGAAACCTAAGCCTCTAATGGATAATACGGTCTTAGCTAGGTTCAAACCCCGATCCCTAATAATGTGCTATTTTAATGCAAACGGCGGCGTTTCAAGGATTGAAGAGCAGTGGTGGCCCAGTTGCGGCTGTAACTTTGCCGTACGCTGCGTTAAGCGGGTGCACGGAGCGGGCGCGCGCGGGGTGCTGTTTCCTATTATCATCCTTAGAGCAACGCTGCATGAGGCGGGTCTCCTGTCGCTCGCGGCAAGATAGAAAACAGCACGCCGCGCGGGCGCCTGCTTCGTGCACCCGCTTAACGCAGCGGACGGCTGTACGAGTTGTATCCGTACGTTCGATCCCAAGCATGCACTTTGTGTAAATTATTTTCTTCACCAGTTCTCATAACGGTGAAGGAAAATATCGTACGGTAACCGGCATGTCCTGGAAAACTTCAAAGACATTTGACATCCACCATCCCGCATGGTGAATTACGGCCCGCTCCCTCTCTGAGAGGAGGCCTGTCCCAGCAAGGAGAACATTTTTGGCGGATGATTATGCTTGCTCAACCAAGGACAGTATACATTCCTGTTTTGAAGCTGCGACTATGATAACTTGTTGTAAAGGGCAAAGCGAGTGAGGAGTATGTGAAGGGATATAAATAAAACAAACATTTATTTGAACATAAAAATTAGAATATAATCATTTTCAGTAATTATTTAAAATTATACACTTAAAGTACATTTATAGTAAATTCAATAAAAAATACCAGTGCAGACGAGATACAAATAAGAGAAAATATTGTTTATTACATCGTTGGTTAAATACATCGCTTTCAGTAAATGCAATACAAAAAATAAGTCGGAAAAAAAATGAAATCAAAGTTGAATGTCACTCGATATAGAAAAATAAAGATAAGATTGAATCACATTCAAAAATTACCCACTAGTGACTAAAAATTTTACTTTCTTAAACGTTTGTTCAATAATCGGGATCGCTCGGCGCCATATTGGCACCAGGCAGGGCCTGCGAGCACTCGCGTGTGTGCGCGACCTGCCTCTGCCACGCGAGGGCACAACCTCGCGCCCCGAGCGATCCCTCGCACGCGCTAGAAATAAATGTTTACATGTTCATCAATTCTAAATAAGATATTTTCAACATTGTACTCTGATCAGTACCGATACGACTATATTCGACGCTGGGGCCGCGCCGACGGCGAAACGTGCGCCGCGCCTCCGCCCTTACCGCGAATCCCAGACATAATTTAGTTATCGAAGAACATACAGTAGGTATAAATAGTGAGGTTAGTATTAACTTTGGCAAATATGAATGAAGCATGGTGATATTGTTTTAGATGGACAACATCTCGACAATACTCAGCGTTAATATTAAAAATTATACTGAACGTCGCTCGTTTCGCTAATACCAACAGTAAAATGTTGATACAGGTAGTCTTCGAATTATCTCATGCCACATCACAATTAGAATAAGACATATGCCTCAAATCCGATCACTAACGCTACTACCTTAAAAAAACTTTGCAATAACTTCCCCAGTTGTGGATCTAATAAAGCGCGAGAATATTTGAGCCGCAACAATTCAGTCTTCAAATAAGAAGCTAACGCACATACCACGTGCCGTGCGCCCGGCAAGCGGCCGTCGCTTGAGCTGCGAGTCGCGCCGTGCGCTGCGGTCGCGCGTCGCACGTACGTCCTCTTTGTGCGCATGTTTTGTATCCCAGACAAACATGTTACATGTGGCTTGTGCGATTCGTTCACTGTCTCAAATCTTATAAACTAAATGTGATTCGAGCGAATAAACAATGCGGCAGTGTACAAAATTTACATCACATTCACACGAAATATAAGCATACAAGTTAAATGTTCTGCGGCGGAGGAACACATTGAAATGCAAAACTGTCGATATGGACGTCGATGTCGTGCGACACCAGTCGCCGACTCGCGACTGCGGCGGCGCGGGCTGGCGGCCGTGGCTACTGTCGCCTCGTGTCGGGACAGTCGACCGCGTCACACTCGCACACTGCTCACCACGCCACACCACACCAGCAGTAATGTACGAACCCATCGTAATTATGTATGGGGCCTTCATACTGAAGACGTCGAATGATTATATCCACATCGTTCACTCATTAAAAAAAAAAAACTTTTAAATGTAACGTGAAGCTTACTTAAATGTAGGTTGAATGTAGAACTGCGCTAATATTATTTTTTATTAGTTTTACGTACACATATTGTTACATAACAGTAAAAAACCTACCTAGCAACAAGCGAGCGACGAGCGCTCGAGCCGCGGGCCACTACCATACGTTCACGATCCGGAGATCAACATTTTATTCATCTAACAATCTATTTATCAATTTTAAAGGAAAGTTAATGCGAGCATTATTCTATAATTAAGTTGTCACTCATGTTTTGATATTGAGATGGTATGGAACAGTGAATATTAACAATATCTTTGGTGTTCAGCAAGCTCGCACAAAGCCGCGCGTGTCGCGACGGCGGAGTGGTGAATGGCCCGCGCGGTCACAGTGTAGGCGTACATTTTCATTTAATCACTTTTTACATACTCATAAACGTAAAATGAAAATAAATCACCTAACTATGACAATAGTAAAGGTTACTGTCTAATTGCATTATTAATTAATGTTTATTGATACAGTTACTGTCCTAATGCTTAAAAGTAAGATTTTTATTTTTATTATTAATAATAAATTATGTTATATAGTATATATAGTTGATTACGCCAATTCGCGAGAGTATACAAAGTTTATATACTCACAAATCTTACGCGAACGATCGCGGACTACGAGCGAGGGGCGTGCGTCGCTACTCGTGCCGACCTCACCACGTACTCTAGCTGTAATACACGTACATAACTGCTTAGTTATTCTATCAAATGACCACACCTCACTTTCTTACCATTACAGACTCCACCCACTTCACAAAATAATGACGAAGATTAACATGATCATAAATATTGGTTAATTACCTTTAAATATAAAATTAAACATGACAAGTTTACATATACCACGTTTAATACAAGTACTCTAGATAAAATAAATACCTAACATGATTTCAATAATTGAATACAAGAATAGATCTTAAATGGCTACATCTTAAGGATAACTGTAAAATGATATAGAAAAATATGAACACAAAAAAAATATTCAGAATTGTATATATGGCGTAACAAATGAATGCTCTTACTGGAATAAATAATTTGTGCGTAATACGATGCTTAACTTAAAATAATAACATTTGATGACGGGACTTAGTTTAAGAGTGTGATAGTAGGTATGTAACATAAACGACCTCGTCTTATTCCATAGAGCGGTTACAGTTGTGCATTCAAAAGTTTATAAAAAATAATTTCTCATTATAAGTGATATAATACTTAATAATGGAATGATGTTTTGTAATCAGTTAAAGTAGGCCTGTGAACGTATTCATGCATCTCACTACCATGTTTTAATTCAATACTAAATATTGGTTCCTTTCTGTGTTTGGTCCGTAAGAGAGTGAGTATATAAGCACATATAGTTTACCGGTGCTCCACACGGACAGCGCGCGACTAGACCGACAACAGTCCACTTGTGCCAACGAAAGACTATACCAAATGCCTAGCACCAAAATTTAGAATTGAACACTAGATCACTAATTCACATTAATCGAAAACGATCCCGGCGCACACGCCGGACCGGTCGCCGAAGCAAGAACCAAACTACGGTTTTATATTACAGGGGAAACGAAACGCTACCTGTTGTCGGATCTAGTCGCACACTGTCGGTGGGAGCAGTTGAAAATCATACACAATGCCCCAAGCCATGTGACACATGATATCTGCACATCGGCGGTATATCCAGTAAGCTTACTTTCCATAAAAATATATAGGTAATTATAATACGCGTAGCTGCGGCGTGAGCGGCCCGCGAAGCTCGCGCCCCGCACCGACGTCATTGATATGCACAGAGTTACAGAGATATCAACACATGTGTCGCGCTGTACTGCGAGGGAGTGAGCGTCGCGGGAGCGAGGAACAACGTCTCGAAATACGACCACAAAACTGCACCCGGCGTTGGACATTGAACAGAGCAATGACATGTCATGTGAGTGTCGGCAACTGTGTGTGAGTGTTGCGTGGTGTTTTGTGCTCGTGTTCGCAGTGGGGAGGGCTGGCTCGTTCCTCGGCTCTAGTAGAGGCCGCAGCCGCGCAGGTTGTTGGCGATGATGACGTCGGTGACGGCGTCGAACACGAACTGGATGTTGTTGGTGTCGGTGGCGCACGTCATGTGGCAGTAGATCTCCTTGGTGGTCGACTTGTTCTTCGCCTCGAACTGGGCCTGGATGTACGCGGCCGCCTCGCCGTATTCTTGCGCACCTGTACAAGAGAACAGTTAGCTTTTATTAAATGATCAGACACGATTTTTCTTCCAAAGGCCCGCCCAGACATGGACCTGCACTGTTAAGACTCACATATTAAAACTGTCTTAACTATCTACTTGCAGAAACAAACATCTTTTCATTTCATTTCACGAGATACAACTGGCATTGTATCCCGATTTCAAGATTTTTGGAGCACTTACTACTTATGGCAAACATCTCCATTGAATGTCTTTGCGCCTTAGTACAGCATCTTAGCTTTGCCTTCAAGAAATATCAACACTACACTTCTAGTAACTTACCCGTGTATTCAGGAAAGCATATGGTGAGCGGCGACTTGCGTATCTTCTCCTCGAACAGATCCTTCTTGTTCAGGAACAAGATGATACTGGTGTCCGTGAACCATTTGTTGTTGCAGATCGAGTCGAACAGCTTTAGACTCTCCTGCATACGGTTCTGGAATATTACAGTAACATATTATTAAAAGACGTTTCAAAGACGATATACAAATAGTTATATTTGTTTTTACAGACAGAATGGAATATTTAAAATAGTAAGATCATGCTTTAAATACCAGTGTATTTGAGTGACACGCCCATACTACTATTTTTTTTTTACATTTCCCTAAAAAAATTGATATAATAGACTGCTAATGCACTATGTGCATGGTGATGACGATCGTTTGAACTGCCTGATCAAATGATAAAGCCAGATTCTTTCTTTTCGTGTGATTAGTGACTAACTTGGTGTCAGAGCTTTAAAGCCGCCCATGGGCCTCTGACTTGGCTTTACATGCCGTCGAGAAATATCTCTCAGGACTGTCGGGGTTGCGAAGAAAACCGAAAGGGAGATCGTGGCCCCCGGCGACAGGGCAACCGAAGGAACACGGGTGGGTTTTAGTCAGTAAGAGTCTGACACACCCTCCCGCTCCGCCCAGAGCGGGAGAAGTTATTTGATGATTTCCCACCCAAAAAAAAAAAGGCAGGCCGGTTTCTTCACGATGTTTTCCTTTACCGTTCCTGAAGCAAGTGATCATTATACAATACGCACATGAATCCGAATAATCAGAGGCCTATGACTTGGCAGTCCGACGGTCACACAACTATTAGTTAAAGCAATGGCACGTAAAATTTTATCGGAGAGACAACCGGACGGCGAATGGTAATTTGGGTCTTGAAGTGATACCGAATTCCCCCGTACCGTCCGAATGGACCCCCAAATGGACGAGGTCGGAGATATGGGTTCCCAGATCACGGAATTCGTGTGTATCAATACCATTCGGTTGCCACCCCCCAACATCGTTATAATTGAAATAATGTATACAATTCTTGAAACTCCTAATCGATGATTTATCATCAAAAATGAAGGAGAATTTTATCAAAACCAGATGGTATTGATACACACAAATTCCTTGCACTTATTAGAGCTTACATTTTGAATGCCATGTCAAAAAAAAAAATGTTCTGCCCCCATCCTCCATATCACCGCCCCCGTCCATTTGGGGTCCAGAACGGTACGGGGGGCGGGGGTTCGGTATCACTTCAAGACCCAGATTACCACTCGGCCTCTCCGATAAAATTTTATGTGCCATTGCCTTGAATATCTATCTATCTATCACTGCTAAAAGAATAATCCAGAATAAAAACCCGGAAGAGAATGTCTCTGCGAACTAAAAAGACATTCTAAAAAGGTTCTGGACCTTATTGGTTTTTTATAGCACGCCCGCATTTGGAGTGCATTAAAAGAGCCTGTTGACTGGGATCGTTGGTCTAGTCGTCGCAAGCGCTACTGCTGAGCATGAGGTCCTGGGTTCGATTCCTGTGTCGGGCAAAATATTATTGGGGTTTACCATCTGGAATTTCTCAGAAACAGCCCGGAGTCTTAATTTGTGCCCGGTTGATGGCAATAGGCTCGCCCCCTTTTACATGGGACTTAAACGCAACTGGTGAAATGTGGGTGTACTATAAGTACACCTCTGCCTAACCCTTCAGGGAATACAGGCGTGATGTTATGTTATAAAAGAGCCTCCACGAGTGGCGATACCTAAATGAGCGACTGGCGCACCGGGGGCAGTTATTTCCACATTGCCGAATTCTACCACGACATCAGCTATTCTTGTGTATTTCGCTGCAGACAAGAAAATTGGAAGAAGTGGTCTTGTCAGTTCGGACAAACTTCAAATACCTTACAAAAACCAAACAAATACCATGACACCATGAGATTTAGCAGTGGAGGCTCAATGGGAACGGCCCCGACTACGATTCGGTCATGGGTTTGAACCCAGGCAGGCGCTTTACTTTGTGTAAATTATTTCATCACCACTGCTCTCAAAACGGTTAATCAAAACATCTTGAGGAAACCAAAAATTCGAAGACATGTGACATCTACCAACCCGGACTGGGCCCGCGTGGTAGATTACAGCCCATTCCCTCTCGAAGACAGGAGGCCTGTGTCCCAGCAGTGGGAACATTATAGGTTGACTATGATTATGCTACCATAACACCCGTGTGTATTTCATGAAGTAGTAGGACTGGTAGGGAGACATATCTACATTTTTGTTACAAAAGCCATTGTAATAATCTAAAGCTACAAGTAATAATTACCATCAAGTACCAATGCGACTTTTTTTTCAATTAATATATACTTTCTAAGCTTATCTTGGATATAACTGATATAAGTGAAGGAAGAACATCGTGAGCCTGGGCTTGTATTCATGTAAATCTGAAATCGTCAACCCGTCTTTTGAGAAAGCGTGGGGATCAATACTCGTGCCTTATGAGAAGAGCCTTTGCGCTGCCTGCCGTGATAATAATAGGCTGGTCTATTAATAATTACCGTTGTCTCATCCTCGTGCAAAACCTGATCGTACTCCGACATGGCCACACAGAATATGATCGCGGTAACATCCTCGAAGCAATGGATCCATTTCTTTCTCTCGGACCGCTGTCCGCCCACGTCGAACAATCTGGAAATGTACATGGTTTATGTGAATTTGTAGGAATACATTAGGGTAAATTTTTTGATGATTTTTCTGGACACAGCTCATGCGGGCATCGATTTCTACCAAGTTGGGCTTCATATAAATGTTTAGACTTAGATTACAAAAGTAAAGTGGACATTTATAGACGAGCAACAGAATCTTCAATTATTTGTATAGTCTAGCCTCTATAACAGTATTAAAATGCAATTTTTTCTCTACCTTAAAACTAAATTGTATGAGAGTTCATACATTGCGTCAGAAGCCCAAAAGACTGACAACCAGTCTTACCAAGGGGTATCGTATTACCCTGTTACTGGGTTGTGGAGGCAGTCGCTCTATGTAAAATACTGGTATTCAGCTGCATCCGGTTAGACTGGAAGCTGACCCCAACTTTAACCCTACTTTTTATTTAGATTTTGTTTTTTTTTTTCTGTGGTAGACAAAAGTTGTCTACCTCAGTGTACTTCTAGACAATCCTTAATATCAGATTTTTTTTTTACGGACATAAGACTTCAGGCTTTCAAGATTCTAGCATTTTGCCCAGAGCAGTGAAGATTATGGTCGAAAGATCCGCCATCAAGTTGAATACTCACTTGAAATTAAGGTTTTTAAAGGAGAAGTGCACTTCTACGATGCCAGTGGTTTTGACTCTAGTCCTTAAAATATCTTGTTCGGTGGGCTGGTAATCTCTCGCACCTAACCGGTCCAAGTCGTCAAGGAAACTGGAATAAAGACAAGATTATTAGTTAGAAAGTTACAATCATCATAAAACGTAACATCACAAATCATTATCGAGAATAACTCATCTAATTTACATTAATGAGTCCATAATACCTCAGGTCAAATTCATACCTTATCTCGCTCGCACGTTACTGCTCGCGGTCTGAGAGCGAGACTGAACCGCGCGGCGGAGAGAAGGCTCCAAGGCGCCAATAGTTTAGGTTAAGGCGAAAATAATGGTATAAAAAAAAACCCCATAGTATCGCTTTATAGTTAGTTCAGTTACTACTATGCAAAGTTTCATGATCTAATTTGAAGTATTTTTTATACCAGCGGTTTATTGTCCAGATTAGAGCTAACTTTAGATATTTTTTTCTATTAGTAGAGAAAATTTTAAGGAATCGTGTTAGTACGTATCGTTAATCCTCAACTTTACCATACATTTATTTTAAAAATGAATTATGCAGTAAGTATTTTCGATATAACGGAGGATCATGCTAAGCGATGTGAGGTATTATAGACTCTTAAATTCTTCTTCGACCATTAGTTGTCGACTCATCAAAAAGTCGACCGAAGTAAAATTTCTATTTTCCTAATGCCATAGGATCTATAAATCAAGTCCACGTGACCGAAGCCACGGAAAACCAAGTTTGTTGTATAATGAAAAACATGAATATTAAAAAAAACCGGCCAACTGCTGGTCGCACTCGCACACGAAGGGTTCCGTACCACCGTACAATATTTATAAAAAAAAAAACACCGATAAAAAAATATAAATTTATTGTTATAGCGGCAAGAGAAATACACAATCTGTGAAAATTTCAACTGTCTACCGTAATAGCGGTTCATGATATACAGCCCGCTGACATACAGACGGACGAACAGCGGAGGTGTTGTAGGGTTCCGTTTGGCACCCTTCGGATACGAAACCCTAAAAACTACGTAACTACGATTGCATGCATACGACAATTAGAGTATAACGCCTTCAGTCCCTTTTTAGTGCATTTTTAGTGAAAAAAACATCGTTAAACGCTTTATAAACACTAATCGATTATGCTACATATTTCATGTTAATCGAACGTATCAAGTTTATCGTGTAATCGATTAAAGTAAACCTACAATCAGTGGGTTCAAAATATAACAGTCTATCTACAAACAATGAAATCGTTTGCGGTAGTTATAGGAAAGGATATAATTATGTCGTTAAAGTTTTTTAAATATAGAGGGGCTCGTTAAGGTTTCGATGGAAAGGTAATTTTGAATTTGATTTTACCCTTGATTTTGTTTCAATAGCGAGATAATTTTCTTATCGAGTTTTCAGAAAAGCGTGGTTAGAATAAAGAAAATCAAAAGTTTGTGGTATGTACAACTTTACAAGTACCTAATTATATTCATTTGTGCCCTCATTTTTCGTTGATTATTGCTTGGGTTCGGTCTGGTCAGTTTCCTGGGCTAGTGGAACGCTTATTACAAGCATGTCTAGTTCATTGCACCCGTGATATAAACATAGGTACCCTGGGTTTGTATAAAGCCTCGTGCGGACTGGCGCGACGCGACTCTAACAAAACAATTTATTAGAAAACTTCACGGTACAACAATTACCGGTGTCGCGTCGCGCCAGTCTACACGAGGCTTTATGTGAGAGTGAGAAGTGACGTTGCCTTCAATACAACTGCTTCGGTAACAAGTTTTAATATGGTTATCAAAAGAAACTGTTGTTCTTAAAAATTATACTTAATATAAGTCATATCGATGAACAAATTAACCATTACAGTAAATGACAAATCATTTTGTACAAAAAACAATTAAAAACGCATAACAGGTAGTCATAAATTTACCTATGCATGTTGCTTACCATAATTATTCGCAAGTAATATATTAAAATATTGTTCTGTTCATGTGATACGTGGTAGCCATCACGCATTCCACTAGCACCGGCCGCTTACCGCACTCTTTTGTGAAGACAATCAATTTTTTGTATACACATTTGGCAAGTATTAAATTCATTGTTATGTATCGATTGCAATGCGTTTAGAATTCGTGTTGAATGATGTCAATAAATCTGTAATTCAATTTGAAAAACTTGTTTGTTTGTATTACAGGACAATATGAGTCAACTAATTAATAGTGGTGCCAAGTAGGTATGCACGAAAACGGACCGGAAAACGGATGCTGTTCAGTCACTAACCGGAATTAATCTATGTACCCAACGATTTTGGAAAAACCCATTATCAGGGTACGAAAGTTAGCTAAATCCCTAACACACAATCAGTAAATCTGTAGTCAAACACCATGTAAGCTACTTTGATTGGCTGGCTAAATAACAAAAATAAATTATATCAGCTGGCATAATATACGAAAAGAGGAGGCAATTATTAAGATTTAGACGGAAAAATTAATGATTGTTAAACGAAATGTGCATATTAATTCCAAGTAACAATACATTTTGCGTTCATAATGAGATAGGAAGCATTAAGTTCAATAAACAGTGCTAAGTTTTATTGATTATTCCGCAAGCTATATCGGCAGACATCCGGCCGGCCACTAGTTGCAGTCGCCACGCTAAACGACGCCGGGCGACGCCGCCGCATACATATTAACGAGCTGCGAACTGTAGACAACACGCTATACTTCAAGTTGCCAGTACATAAGTAATCTTCACACTGACGGTTCCCCAAAACAAACAATTTTAAGTAAACGTATTTATAGAACAAGTTTTCAAAGAAACCTTGAGAAAAGATCATGATCATACGCCTTTGCCTTGAAGAGAAAGGTATACACAAATAGTCGTTTATTTCAAATATGTGTTTTCTTTACTCCTAAATTAGGTCCCAAATGGTATAACATTCGACAAAACTCATATACAATGACGTCACAGTATCCAACCTTCATTTTCCGCAGCAGCTGGCATACGTGGAAACTGTATACTACAGAGCGTTGGCTCCTCTCGTAAATCGTCACATAGACCGCTCGCTCCATTGAGTAAAATGCTGTAATGGCATCGCTTGTCGGGCGGATTTAATCTCATTTGTACAGGGCGGAGGCTACTCTATTTAATTGTCAAGCTTACGGACGTACTTAGTAGAGGCATCCGCCTACAATGACCGTTGTATTGCAGTTCCGAGAAATTTTACGAGAATGAGACAAGATTTTTTTTTTATGTCGAACAAAAGAAGAACAGAAACATAGAACAGAACAGAACGTTTTACAGAAGAGCATAAAAAGATGTCGTTGCAGAATAAATTGTCCTTGTACAATTCCATCATCTCGGTAAAGCTTTATAGCTCTGAAGCCAACATTCAGGCACATAGAAATTAAGAAACTATAACTGTATTGTGGTGACTTGTACCAGAAGTGGTCAATGTCACTGTATCACGAGATGTTAAATCATAAGTGAGTCAGTCAGTGACGCCATCAAGCGGTTGACTGTACCGAGAAACGTGACTTTGAACTTCTTCGATCTCGACTAAGATTAATGACAAAACAACGCTAGTGTTCGCCCAGATTGCTTAAGATAACATTCTAATCAAACAATCACGTCTAGTGAATTATTTGATGAAAAATATCGTTCTTGAATCATCATCCAACATACGGTGGTTAGTGGAATAACATCGTCGGGAAACCTTGACTTGTAACGAGTAGGGTTATTAATGCTCGTTTCTTCTCAGTATGAAAAGTAGCTTCTGCATTGCAGGTGTCAAATTCTGGGCAGGTCGACAATAATACGCACTGGTCGTTGGTTTAGCCAGAATCAACGTCTAGCATTAAATTGGTTGACGTTTTGAGACCAGGAATGCATCGGCCATAATTTTGTAATTGGCAACACTACTGTTAAAACATTTAATTGGAGCACAGGACTAACACCGTGAACTTAACAAAATCTGCAATGCAACACTAATAAATTTTAATTATTTAGTGTATTAAGGTTTATAAAAATTTCAAATAGGTCAAAGTATCTTAATTGCAAGTGGGCATGTATCGGCGTCGTAGTTACCGTTCGTGTGAAAGGCCAACTTTGACACGATACACCGGTAACTCCCAACATAAATGAAAAACTACGTTGGCGAAACACGCAACCTTTTGGTATAGTGAAAAACTTTGCTATGTTATACATTCGACTAGTAATTATGGCGATTGTATTTATTTAAACGACAATTTTCGGTAGAGCATGGAAAAATCTAAGCTAAAGATAGCCATTGTATGATTTAAATATCATGATTTCCAAGTTCGGAACTAAAGGATTTATAAATACAACCTAGTATTCATTAGATATGCAGTATCACGAACACTGTACCAGAATACTGTAGTAGAGGAACAGCCGATTGAGGCAATCGGTAAAGCGGAAAAATTTATAGGATAGCAAGGCCAGGCAAGGGAAGAATGGAGGACAGACACATACTCATATATGTCATAGAGTAGAGATATGAGCAATAATAATTTAGCAGAGATATAATACACTAATCATTGCAGAATGGGCCATCAATATTGGTGCCCAAAGTGGTTTTTCAAACGTCAAACATTTATTTGACTGTATCCAATATGATTTATGCAAACGACAATTGGGTCTATGTCATGATTGGTGTCAGAAACAACTGCAATTCAAGGCCAGTGTGTATAGATCGCAGATCTGACACCGTTGGCCCGGTGCCAGATTGCATAGAACACCCAAGTTAGACAAGTTACCGCCGAACAAGCAAGGATTGATACTGAGCTAAGCTATCATCTCATCGTAGAACGAAATAAGTTTGCTGTTGACAATTTTGCGTTTAAGCCCAATTATATTAGCCAAGCTAAAAAAACGAGATTCCAAACGCTATGGTACTAATACCATAGAAAAGCGAAGACGATGCGTACATATGCTAAAAGATAAAACATTATGTATTGACACATTTGTAAAGTTTTCATCTCATTACACGCTCAGTAAGTTGTCCAAATGTGCTATGGGAGCAAGAAGTAGGGTATTATGTTCCAATGTCAGTGGAATTGTTGGTGTTTTTGGACGGGTGCCAACAGAAAGGACATCTACGACCCTTACTTAACTACCAGAGGGAAAGTGTCTGATATTTCGCCGATACGGAATATCTCTGTGTTTCGTACTGAAGCTGGTCGTAGTCACGTTTCGATTACTTTCGAGAGACTAGTAATTATAGCTGGTAAATACCCTGCAATATGAGGTGTCGCAGTGCGAATTACTGCAGATACAGGACTACAAACGTAGAAAATCAATAAAAAAATGGTTACTCTGACCTCGCGAAACACCTTTACTATTATTAGAAGTCTGCTTTGTGAGCCTTTGACATTTATTTAATAATTATTACAGTAACTAGTAATAATTAACAAGATCTGTCGAAAGGAGTCATATTTATGGTTCAATATACTTTATTTTGGATGATAAATATCCTGTGCACGAGTGGCAGTTGAACTCCTTCAACTTCTACTCTGCCACTGATAACCCTCTCGAAGATCGTTCTTATAATTAAAACATATCATAAACATTACAAACATACGTGTTAAATGTTCTAAGTGTTTATCATACTGGCGCTTTTTCGTGCTCGGTCCTGGGCGTTGCTGACGTCAAACCTCTGTCAACATTAACTGGGTCAGTAAACAAGGATGAATTACATTCGGAGCAGCCGAAATCATTTCATTATACCATTGAACGCCGCCGGTGTTATTGAACAACGTGCATGTATTGATGACAGCGTTTAGCGGTGACGGGAAGGTTGCAAACTCCTGTGAGTATCGATTTTCCTAGGATTTCTCTTTTGTGCCTCCTAAAATGCCCTAAATTTCTGTACCTAGTTATTAACTGCTCTGTATGCGTCAATCCTGAATTTCATTTTACTTTTATTTCTTATCTGGGCGTTCTCTCCAATATTCTTATTTGGTGTGCAAAAGTAGCAATCCTGACAGAATTTGTCAAAAATCTCGGCCAGCGGACTCTTCCCAATATGCGTTATCTTGCAAAGAAGAAAAATCGATAGCTAAAACTTGACAGATGAAATCCTTGTACTGATTGCAAGCTGGGTAATGCATAAAATCCATGTATGGTAGTGTTGTCGGCTGACGCGGCTTGCGGGCGACGAGCGCGGCCTCCGCCCGGCAACAGGTCCGGCTGCGCGATCAATACGCCGCGCGCCGCCGCACGCCGCGCCGAGCCGAGCCGAGCCCTTTCGATAACTACGCGCTATGCCGCTCCGGCCGAACCGCGGGCGAAGCGACGCAAACCCGTGATCGCGTCACGCACAGCCGATTTGCACACAGGCATACATGTCGACCAACATCGAGCGATTTCGCTCCCTTACTATCAATATTCGTTGGCTATCAAGAATTGCCTATCAATATTTAATTAGTTACTCCATTTTTCTAGGGCAAAGAAAACTAACAGATTTATATTTGGGAATGATGTCGCAAACCCCATGATGAAAATGTAATGTCACTTCCATACATTCTGAATTTTCTCTGTCCAGAGAGAGATCCAGCTGAACTACACAAAGAATTCTCATTCTGATACGTAGTTGTTGGATGAACCCGGCGCCAAAAATCTTTCTAAATGTGGTCCCAGTTTGGATAAACCCAACTCGCTAGTTTGTTTATAACATCCATAACACGAAACACTTGTCAGCTTCATCGTGGGAACAGAAAGATCTATAAAAAGACTTGAGGGTAAAATGAACCAGAAAGGAGCATGAGCAACCCTACCTAACACTTTTTGTTTAGTTGGGGTTGAACTGATTCGGTTGAAAGTTTACGCAATGGTGTGACTACACCAATAAAAGTCAGCGGTGACACATTACCTCCGAAAGCGGCGACGATAGGGGTTCATGAGGTGTTACCGAGTTAGATGGAGGGCGTAGGTAGTTCAGGACTTAGCAGCCGGTGGCGCTGTGAAGTGCTTCCGGAATTAGCGCGGGCGTCATGCGATCGGTACATAAATCTGTTGCCGGTGGCTTTCTGCGCGGCACGCGCCATGGGCCGCAGACGACGTGGGCGGCGGCGCGGCGGTTGCAATCGCGAACTCACCGATACTATCTCAATCGCTTTACGACCGCTGACAATCTTTTAAACACACGTATGATTAGGGAACTATGCATTTATAAATAAAAAGTTATCTTTAAGTATCATGCGATTGCTAACCGCCACCAAAAAGATATCAATGTATGTAAGACTAACTTGTTCAGGGGATTGAATCGCCCAATCTAAATGAGAAGGGCCATTAGCAGGTGTAAAGTATGAAAACGCTGACGTAACGTCCCTGCTAATGTTGAATATTGCATTGGAGCAGTTGTCGCTCGGAATTATAGAAGCTTGAGTTGTAATTGACAAAGTAACAGCCACTGGCGATGATGTAGCGATCATTTACCGCAGTTTACTACACAATATTTTACAACAATTGTGAGTTTTGTGGCGCCTGAGCGACGAGCCACTGAATAAAACATTCACGAATTGAAGAAGGTTTCAACGAAATTCACCCCTTCAAAGTTCGATTCTTGTAACTTTAAATTATGTCTAAGGTTGCCTTGCTCGTGCCTAGACCTATTGAAGAATATTAGTATGAAATATTGATACAAAATGCCCTCTACATTGCTTATTACTTATCCTCCGTGATAGCTGAAGCTATCAATATCGTCCACAACTGTTTCAGACTCAACTTGGTGTAGGTACTTTGTTTTGACGTCAGACGTATTATTTAATTTATTCAATAAACACGTATTTTCTTACTTAGGTACACAGCTTAGTCATATATGCGGCAAACACTGCATTCAATCGATATTATTATAACGGACACCAAGCACCAACTTAGCAAAAAGAGCAATTATCATCAAACCAAGAAAGAAATTATATGATTCGTGTGCCTACTTCCTAGACAAACGATCTTAAGTAGTAATAAATCAAAACATACAATTTCTTTTGCATTGAGTAACTGGGTATCACTTAGTTCCACAAGGTATATCGGTAATGCAACGCAACAGGCAAGTTAAATATCATTTTTCGCCAATTGAACATCGGAGCCAACGAATAGTGAAATATGGGGATCGTTTACTGCTAATGTGCTGGTGACAGATGCGGACTACTAAGTTATTTTCGACACACTACAACATCCTTAATGCAGCAAAGATCTTTTATGATCGCCATTTTACCCAAAGATTTGATCAGTGAAAGTTGTGTCAAACTCAGAGCATTTATTTCAATTAAACCATCTACAGGCACTTTTGAATTGTCAAGGAGTCGGTCAGTCAGAAATTGAAGCTAGTTGCCCTTTCCAAAGTGTAGTAGGGACCTATGGAGAAGAAAGGACAAGAAACTCCACGTACACTTTTACATAAAAAATTGTCGCAAAATAATTAATAACACAGATAAACAAAAACTTCTTTTCGTTTTATGACGTTTCTAAACTGTTTCTTAGTAATTTAAGTTCGCTTATTTCATATCTATCCTCAGTTTTTTTCTAGCAACTCTAGTTTTTGTGATACAGGTACTTCTTAAAATTTCGTTACGCGGCTTACTAATATTTTTTTAGTGCAATAATGATTAAATTCCATAAATAAATCGATATGTCTACATTAAGAAGAACTTGCTTAAACAAACAATTCAAATAGTTTTAGTGCTGTTTGTGGTGAATATATATATGTTTCGAGAATGCCGTTTAAATGCGTTTGACTTTATAAATAAGGCCTACTTGGACTTCTTTGGGACGCCATTACAAGTGTACGTGTAGTATGTGTGTGTGTGTGTGTGTGTGTGTGTGTGTCTCTGTGTGTGTGTGTGTGTGTGTGTGTGTGTGTGTGTGTGTGTGTGTGTACTAAGCCATGGATCTTCGATCACATTTTGTATCTGGTAGTTGCGTAACATCATTGAGTTTATTGGCTAGAAAAAAAAAACCTACTTTCATGTTTAAAAGTCCTATGATTTGGCGTGAACCGAGTAATCATCACGATGACTGTTATTTTTGTGTTGTGAATATTACCGCAATAAACCGCAAAAATCGTTCCAAATGGACTTACCCGAATTTAAAATTAACTATTAGACCATTATATTACCGCCTCTCCATATAAAATTAGGTCTGATAAAATATTCCCGAAATTGAGCACAGAAAAAATAAAAGCTGGTATTTTTGACGGTCCTCAAATCAGGGAACTAATAAAGGATCAAAATTTTACTGACTATATGACAGATAAAGAGAAATCTGCATGGATTGAATTTGTTTGGGTAATGCAAAATTTCTTAGGAAATAAAGTCTCCAGACTACATTCAACACATTGAGCAGCTCTTGCTGTTCTTTCAAAGATTAGGATGTAACATGAGCATCAAGATGCACTTCCTCTTCAGCCATTTAGACCGCTTCCCAGTAAATTAAGGCGATTTAAGCGAAGAACAAGGAGAACGCTTTCATCAGGACATTCGCACGATGATGGAAGAGCGATAACAAGGTCGTTGGAATGCAAATATGATGGCTGATTACTGCTGCAGTATTCAAAACAAGGCTGAAGTTTCGATTCATGCACGAAAATCTTATAAAAGAAAGTTCTTTTCATGTTAGGTTAGAGAAACAATTTTTTTCATTTTATAATTCTAGTATTTTTCGCTAAAAATGTAGTATGAATATAATATAATAATAGATAGAATATAATATATTTGAAAAACTAGAGCTGCTAGAGAAAAACTGACAACAGATTTGGAATCAGCTTGGCAGAATCATACAAAATCAGGTATGAAACTTCATAAAACAAAACTACTGTTTACCAGTGTAATAATTGTGTTTACGTTCACTGATCGGAATGATCATACTTCCTCTCCTGATATCCTATTTAATTATTGAATATCTAAAAGGTCCTGACATACACAACATTGTATCTACTACAACGTACATTCCGTATGTGATTTTCCTCATGACTGATGAGAGACACACAGATACGAGCGTTGAACCGCGCACAAAGGGTTCCTTGTGACTGTTGCAAGAGCATCCGCCGACCGCGATTCTCGCCACACAGTACAAAACAACTATCCTTATCGTGTTACTGACGGACCACTAAATGGTACACCAGTTCCATTCAGCTCTGGGAGAGAACGTGGAACGTATCAGGAATTCAGGGTACCAGATGCTTTTGTAATTATTGATCATTGTAAGTTTGTTTTCGAGGTACACAAAATTTGCTTTCTGCGACTTTTCTAGCTCCATGAGAACGCCTAGCCGTGATCAGCAGAATAAGAGAGTCCATAGTGTGACTTTGAAGGACTGGATATTTCGACTCAGGCCAGAACCTGGCCGGTAGACCTGCACATGACGTGTTTTTTCATGAATAATGGACATTGCTTTGTATTCAATAGAGTAAACGATGTGTCACGTTGTTATTGCAGTTTTAATATTTTTTTACGTGGTTACGGCGGTTTCAAGAGTCGCCACTCTTGCTTTAGCACTAATCGTAACGTCTAACTCATCAGGGATTATAAACTCGATATGTAAGTATGTAAACCGTACCTGTTTATGGGAACGTGTTTATCACGATGATTCAGTAAAGAAATAAATAATAGCCATTTATCATTCTGCGTAAGTTGGAATCAACTGAGCGGAACCAACGCCTTATTGTTAGATGTTTGAGAACTAGTAATCACTTCATGTACAGTTGTTTCGTTTTTGCTTACACATAGTACTATAGAAAGGAGATTTACTGAATCGATGGTAATTTAACACACATGATTATTAATTCCTATAATTTTATCCTAAAATGAAATTCAACTGAGATGAGCCAACAATAACTATGTTAGAAGCTTTGGCGATCATTATGGAGGATACTTGGTATATTCATAAATGCGCTGGTTCGTTTGTGTTCCCTTCCCTCACCTCTTGTGTTAACATGTATGATGATAAACTAAATAGATTGGAGTAGTGTTTAAGTAAGGCATAATTCTCTTCATTCGGTATTAATGAAGGCAGAACAATTTAGTATTAAACATGTTCTGGATGGGTGGGATTGCGGAAGAAACACAAATGTACACAGTGAGCAGAGACCGGACGAGTCAATCGACACGCGAGCACCGCTCCCTGCTTCCATCGGGGATTGACAAATTGAATTGATGGCAGTGACGTCATACATAATACAGATGAACACTTACTACCATCAAATTATCGGAATGTACTAATGTGTACCTACACACAAACTGCCAACGCTCATTATAGTAACAACAAGGTTGTTATCACACCAGACTTTTTAATTAATCGCGACCCCATTTTGCAAATTAAATACGCAAGTAAAATTAATTTAAGCGTTTTGATCGGGCATTCTAATTTTATCTCCTGTATGTATGTTATCTTAATATCACGAGAATTGCTTGTATGAGTAGTTAATGGAGTAACCACTTCATTAACCGTACAATTAGCAATGTCATTAAAACGTTATAATATTTCACATAGGCTTATGGTTCTAAACGGTAGATAAACAGTTTACGAAATAATTTGCCAAGTCAAATTGAAGTCCCTAGCCGTGACTTGCATGTTCCTTTAGACATTTTCTATTATTAACAGCCGAACTCTAAGTGGTGTCATCACACTTGCGACAATAGTGCGCTACATATTCGAAACTATATATTTTTTGTTTTATGTGTAAACAATTAGGACCACCTTAATTACCATGGATGTTGTAAAATGCAAAAAAGGGATTTTAGAAGAGGGTTATCAATAACATTTAAAGGTTCATGTCCAAGATAGCCTCACGAGTACAGACTCTCAAAACTAGAAGGCTATCTCTCAGGAGAGAGGAATAAAAAATCTTAAAAGACAGCATCAACCCGCAGATGTCAGTGAGAGGTTTATAACATCAATCGAGGTTGTATTTATTTGTACGCATGCGTGTGTACTGCGTCAACTGGGCTGGGTGGCTTAGATTACGACATCGGCGACGCTGAAAACGTAACATGGTAGCCCCCACTGCTTCCTCTGAAGTGTTAAACTTTGGGGCTGAAGCTAAAGCCATTGACAATTCGTACGCGATGAGTAACGCGCGTTGCTACACAATGATGCCGGGCCCCAGGCCCCTGCCCATACTCGGCAACAGTTGGCGATTCGCTATAGGCAAGAACCCATGGAGAACCCGCGCTTTGGACGTTTCGCTCTGGTTCCTGAGAGCTTTAGCAGGCGCCGGAGGAGCGGCTAAAGTAGCAAGACTGTTTGGACATCCTGATTTGGTGTTTCCGTTTTGTGCAGAGGAAACAGCAAGAATTTACAGGCGGGAAGACATAATGCCACACCGAGCAAAAGCGCCTTGTCTCAGCCATTATAAACAAAATTTGAGAAAGGATTTCTTTGGGAACGAGCCCGGGCTGATTGGAGTGTAAGGGATTAAATACATTTGTGTTAAAGTTGGTAATTAAGTTATACGTGTTCTAAATTCTATACATTTCCTGCAGACATGGTGAGCCCTGGTCTAGATTTAGATCGAAAGTATCTAAAGGTTTGATAGCGCCGGAGGCAACAAGGGGCGCGGTGCCCGATTTAGAACATGTGACCGACGATTTTGTACACAGGTATGTCGTTTGTTCTTTATCTCAAAAAAGCGTTTTTTTTAAATTACTGTTATTCTCGTAATGTTATTTTGGAAAGAAAACATGATAGTGATAAATCACCGTCATTATAATGGAACTATGGTGCCTACCATTACGATTTGTACCATCTGTAGATGTTTAAAGAACATTTTTATAGAACTATTTATTTTAGGTATTTTTTACATTGCAAAGTTTGTATTTAACACTAGAATTTGCCCATTCAGCTAATAATGGAGTAGGTATTTCATAAGTACAATAATTTCAAATAAGTCTTTTTGAATACACTATCATAAAGGGCTCGGCGTAAACGCATACGGCAATTTTGTGGTCTAGTACTTCGTTTTGCCTCTAGTGATCTGAGTGTGGAATCTCAGTTTAATGACCACATCCCGTTTTTAACAACGGCGCGCGGCGTCTGCGCATTTGTTTTGAGCGACGGCTCGGGCGACTGACTCATTGTGAACAACAAACCTCATTCAATGAGAAACGTTACGTTTCGTTTGACTGACTTTAACGCGGAATATTTAACGCTTAGATGAATTTAATTGAGAAACATAATTTACATATGGGCTTTAAATGAATTAGGTTTTGATTAGCAGATAGGCAACGTGAAAATTGGGGTACAGTAATTTAAATTAAGCACGCGAACGTTAAATATTAGTAGATAGCTATATTTTAAAATATTTTCTTTACAGAATGGAATGCATTCTCGACAATAATCGTGAGCTGCCGAAAGATTTTCTCACGGAACTCTACAAATGGGCCCTTGAGTGTAAGTGCTACTTGACGAGCAGTGCCACCTTCTGTGAACTCTATTGTGCTTTTCCGCATAAACTTGTTCCAAGTGGTAATTTAAGGCCTAAAGAAAACACTTCTCTTTGTTCCAGCTGTGGGTGCTTGGGCACTAGGGACAAGATTGGGATGTCTCAGAGATAACGATGCGGAAGCGAAAGAAATCATTAAATGCATCCACGGATTCTTCCATAGTGTTCCTGTATTGGAACTCTCAGCACCATTGTGGCGAATATATTCAACGCCCGCCTATAAAACATATATCGAAGCTCTAGACGCCTTTAGATCACTCTGCTTGAAAAGATTGACCGATAAAGGTATATGCTCACAAATAGCAAAAGCTTCTGGTGAAAAGGTTGCAACAATATTAGCTTTGGACTTACTACTGGTCGGTGTAGATACTACAGCGGCTGCTGCGGCGAGTACTTTGTATTTTTTGGCCAATAATGAAAGAGCACAGAGAAAATTACAAATTGAACTTGACAAAAATTTACCAAGACACAGAGGACTCACCAGCAAGGATTTGGACAAGCTGACTTATCTTAAAGCATGCTTAAAGGAATCATTGAGGTAGGTTTAAACTCAAAATGAAAATATCCTCTTTTATCCAAGAACAGTTTATTTTTATCTAAATGGCGTCTATCTAGGCACGCGAGAGTATCTCACGGTGGCTGTTAGCATAATATTGACATTACAAGGCTAATATTATTGGAGGAGCAGCCAACATTGGTGGATCCCGATACTGTCAACCCTTAATTAACGTGTGGCAGCATCACCGTACTAAATACTAAACTCCAATACATACATGAAGCAAGTAAGAGCCGTTCAAAGGAAATAATTTGTCCTTTGTTGCCCAGTCATGATCCATTTGCGGTTTCACCAGCCTACATAAATACTTCATGAGTATATTTTTATGAGAATAATTTAACTTCCTTTCTGATTCTTTCATCCTAGTTTTATTCATTTCTCTTAAATAATCACCTTTTATTATTACAGAAGTACACAATTTAACGTTAAAGTAAAGTTTCGTTATGACATTTTGTGGGCAAGGAATCCTAACTAATATTATTAATGCGAAAGTGGGTTTGTTTGGTACGCTTTCACGCCAAACGGCTGAACGGATTTGGATCAAATTTGGCACATACTTAGACCATGACCTGCGTTAGGACAAAGAATACTTTTAATATCGATATACCTACGGGATCGAGACTTATGCGGGAGAAACCGTGGAGCGCAGCTAGTTAATAATATAATAATGAGCTAGTTTCAATGTCACTAACAGTAATAAGAGATTTTCCTCGTGACGAGTACAGTAACCTCCAATGAGCCTATAGGATAAAAACTTGATACAAGTGTATCGTCTTGTTGTAACGTGACCAATGATGGTCAGCGTCAGATTACATTTGCACCTGAGTCGCTATTGGGACTTCAGTCCACAAGCCGAGTGTAACAATAGGTACTACACGTTATGTAAATAATATACTTGCAGTACAGGTTCACATGCACCGATAAATGCGAAGAATTCGTAATTGACATCAGGGTGACGGGTTTTATAAAGTTGTTAATGATCTCATATGAGCTGGAATATGTTGAACGTAATCGAACCACTAAAAAGTTACTTTTTCAGGCTGGTTAAGTATACGTGTTTTTAACTACATTAAAATGCTAATCGTTGACGTATTCCACGACGACAAAAAGCAAGTGTTCCCATTACAATTACACTTTCTTTGAATAAGAAATTTCCTGAGATAGGATTTAAAGGAGGTAACCCTTGTACCCTGAACAGGAAAAGTGTAAAAAAAAACTATATTAAATAAGTAAGTTACATTTCATGTCAATATTGGACATTGTTACAGAATCAAACCAGTGATTTTGGGAAACGGAAGATGCATTCAGTCAGATGCCGTGATATCTGGATATGAAGTACCTAAAGGGGTAAGCATAAAAACTAAATGATGTAAAACCAAAGCCCTGATGATCAATCTGCTTAGGTCATTTAACTTTGCACGAGGAAATACTTATCTAAGTAGTAGGTAATACTTTTTTTAGACTGGCGGGGAAGGGGGAAAATAGAGAACATAATAATTTATATTCACAATATTCCTTTTTCCCATTTCAGACGCACATAGTTTTCCCGCATTACATCCTATCCAACGAGGAACGATACTTCCCGTCACCAAAGGAATACGTTCCTGAGCGATGGCTACGTGACAACGAAGTTCGGGAATCGACGGAAAAACCCGAAGGATCGATAGTTGTTGGTGGATATTCGGGATGCCCGTACAATCGGGCGATGGAGGTGTGTCGCAAGCAAAAGGAAGTAGGGATCCACCCGTTCGCATCGCTTCCGTTCGGCTTCGGCCGCCGAATGTGTATCGGGAAGAGATTTGCTGAAGCAGAGTTGCAACTTCTGCTGGCTAAGGTGAGTTTAATTTGACTGTAGGTTCTTTTGTTTTCTTAAATGAGGGCAGCAAAGATTCGTCATAAATTTTAAGTCACTAAAAGGGAAAATTGTGGAGTAGAAAATCGAGGTCAAACGGCTCATCAAAATAAAATAATTTGCAGGGCAACAATCTTACACTGAAAATCATAATATTGTGGTTGGTTAGTCGTTCAATACTTTAGTAGCAGATATGCTAAGCCTAATTATTTGTTCCCAGACATTCCATAAATACGACGTATCATGGAACTACGGAGAGTTGACCTACAGCGTGACGCCGACGTACGTGCCAAACGAACCGTTGCAGTTCGCACTCCACAAGAGAAACGGTAACCACGCTAGTTTGTAATCTTCTATGTTAAATACGTATTTAATGTTTTAGTCGTATAATTAACTGCCAAAGGTTTTTTTACAAAGTTGGATTTAGGTCGTTTGTGTTTTGTACGGTTTTGTAAAGGCTCGTGCAGACCAGCGCGATATCGCGGGCGCTACAAGGGTCGCGCTGCCTGTAGCGCCCGCGATATCGCGCCAGTTTGGACGAACCTTAATACTTAATGCTAAATTAGACTTATATGAATTTAAGCCGATTTGATGTTTTATAGTATTACTTTAAAGATGTTGTCGTTTCTGCTAAGTGGAGAGCCTTTTTTTTTTTTTTTTGAGGGTGGGAAATCATCAAATAACTTCTCCCGCTCTGGGCGGAGCGGGAGGGCGTGTCAGACTCTTACTGACTAAAACCCACCCGTGTTCCTTCGGTTGCCCTGTTGCCGGAGGCCACGATCTCCCTTTCGGTTTTCTTCGCAACCCCGGCAGGCATCGGCCCTAGTGGACCCCTTCAAATCTGCTGACATCTCTTTGAGGCGCGCGTGGAACACAACGCGCCGTCGACCCGGGCCTGGTCCTTATCGGACGGTGAGCCACCCATTGCTCACCGCCCGCAAGCCCGCGCCTACGGTGGCCGGAAATCGCCCCATCGATTCCCGACGCCCTGGGCGTCTCCTCCTGCGGCGGTTAGGGGCGTGAGGGCGCGAAATTTGCCTTTCCCTCACGCGTTCCGCCTCCTCCTTCGCGAGCATTACAGCTTCGCAGAAGGAGGTGACGGCCTCCCATTTCCACTCGCTCCGTACCATGGCCTGAACCAGGGCCGGACGCGAGAGATCACCGCCGCCGATCGCCTCCACGAGGACACGGCGATGCTCCGCCCAAGCTGGGCAGACCTCCACCGCATGCTCCACCGTGTAAGTGGAGAGCCTAATATTAACTTTATATTTTAAATATTAACAACTAATGACACAAAATTTTGTTTGCATTTTTTTTGAACGTCAAAATTACGACAGTCCCCAAAACCCTTCACCACTTCCTAGTATTTAAGCTGGAAAGAAAAACTGGCGCAACAAACTCCCAGCAATACATCTGTTTTTAAAGTTCCGTACCCAGGGGGTAAAAATGGGACCCTATTGCTAAGACTCCGCTGTCTGTCCGTCTATCATCAGGCTGTATCTCATGAACCGTTATAAGACTGTTGAAATTGTCACAGATGATGTATTTCTGTTGCCGCTATAAAAATAAATACTAAAAAACAGAATAAAATAAATATTTAAGGGTCGAGCAAAAAAACGAGCAAAAAAATCACGTTTGTTGTACGGGAGCCCCGTACAACAAACGTGATTTTTTTGCTCGTTTTTGTAGGTAATGGTACGGAACACTTCGTGCGCGAGTCCGACTCGCACTAGGCCGGTTTTTTTTTAAATATTAGAACTTGTTTCTAAACAATCTTGTCATAAACAAAGCATGTACTCACTATTTGGCGGAGTCGTTGAGCTGGTACTCATTGGAGCGGCCGAAGCACTCCTGAACGCCGGCGTCCGCCCAGAGCCTCTTCATCGCCGCCAGCAACTCCTCGCTGAACGGCTCCGTGTCCTCCATCCGTTGGATCACGTCAAACACCATCTTGCCGTCGCTCTGGAATGGACAATTAGAATAAGATTTCTCAAATTTTGACGCATGTAGATAGGTATTCACCGAAGGTAATATAAAGTATTACACGGCAGAATCCTTGCTGCCACTAACAATGGAAAACGAATTACTTGAATCGAAAAAATAATGGTTTGTATACAAGGTGTCCGGTAAATATTGAATGACCTTGAAATAGCGTATAATAGACATTATGGCCGTTCTAAAAAAAAATATCCCAAATTGTACAAACTTTTTCAAATTAATTAATTCCATAGGTTATTTGTTGTTGTAATATTGTATACGTTGACTATGCCAGAGAGACAGAGGCAGTAAATAATGTAACTAGAAATAGCAGAGTATTTAAAAAAAATCGTATGTTAGGTATTATTTCGGATATATATTTTTTTTAAATCGGTCGTATAATCTATACTAATATTATAAAGAGGAAAGATTTGTATTTTTGAATGTAACAAGTAAACTTAAAAACTACTGGACCGATTTGAAAAATTCGTTCAGCAATGGATAGCTACATTATCAGCGAGTAACATAGGCTATATTTTATCCTCGTACTCCCACGGGAACGGGAACTACGCGAGTGAAACCGCGTGACGTCCGCTAGTCTATTATAATGCTATTTAAAGGTTATCCATTATTTACTGGACGCCTTGTATATCGTTATTATCAGAGATGGGTAGTAGTTTATCGGTGTGGATATAATAAACCTATCCCAAAAAGGAAAGAAGGTCAACAGCAACACTACGGCCGCAGCAAAGACGTTGGCAGCGTAGCCAACACTTTCACCACCGCTACCACATCTATCATTCTCAAATTCTGTTTTGTCTACACATAAGTGCCACAATGTACCACTGCAGTGGTTGTACGGGGCAAGGGGCAATGCCACCGGGTAAAAACCACTACTGGTGCTTTGCCAGGATGCATTCAAATGTTCCGCGCTGAAACTTTGCTGACTGGCTTTACCGTGGCTTGAATTTATGACAATACAAAATATGGGCATTTTCCCATCCTAATACTCTATTTTCTGACTTCACTCAAGGTAAGACTGTATTCTTGAATGAGGACACGGTAATAATGACACCCTTGACCAAAACTAGAATTTATAGGAGTATAAAACAATACTCCCTAGTTTTTGTTTGATGGGCTAGTGTCGACGACCGAACTAACTATTGATTTGTAAAGGAAGGTATCATGGATTTAGTTACCACCTAATTTATGAATGAAACAATTACCAGATACTGAAATAAACTTCAATGGTGGAGGCTTTTGTCCAAGACTCAAAGTTTTAGTTACTCCATGTCGAATTAAAGTAGCGTTTTAGCTATCCTATCTGTCTATCAGTCAGTGTCTAAATGGTGAAACGAATGGCCCAAAAGGTTAATTCCCCTTTGTTCCGATGTTTGATGGAACTTGATTTAGTGGACAATATTATTATACTATTTCAATACAGAACATAAGCGTAGATATAATTATCGCTAGATTAACATTTGAATATGAGGAAACATTTGAATAATTACTCTTTAAATATCAAATTGGGGATACCAATATATTAATTATTTGGACAACAAAAATAGCTGTTACCCAAAGTTTACTCCTCTTGATATAATTTATGTTACTGTTATATTAGGGACACCCGTGAGACCAAGAGAGGAGTGAATCTTGAATGAATCATATAGGGGTGAGAATTTCAAGTACCTTGTGTAATCTAAGCTCTATTGACATAACCAAGTCGAAAATGTGAACAAAAATGCATTGATGGTAGTGATTAAGTATTAACGACTTAATGGTCCATACATAACTCATTAGTGCTGTGTTGACCTATTTAATACTAATATACACGTCTTATTTGTAGAAAGGGGAGAGAGATTAGTAAGCTTCGAATGACAAACTAACATAAGAACTAATGAACTTCTTTCTTTTTCTTGTGGTTAGTGACTAAATGGGTTTCTGACTTGGCTCCACATGCCGTCGAGAAATATCTCTTAGGTATTTCCTTTTTTTTGGGTGGGAAATTATCAAATCACTTCTCCCGCTCTGGGCGGAGCGGGAGGGCGTGTCAGACTCTTACTGACTAAAACCTACCCGTGTTCCTTCAGTTGCCCTGTTGCAGGGGGCCACGATCTCCTTTTCGGTTTTCTTCGCAACCCCGGCAGGCATCGACCCTAGCGGACCCCGTCAATTCTACTGACATCTTATTGAGGCGCGTGTCGAACACAAAGCGCCGGCGACCCGGGCCTGGTCCTTATCGGACGGCGAGCTACCCATTGCTCACCGTCCGCAAGCCCGCGCCTACGATGCCCGGAAATCGGCTCGCGATTCCCGACGCCCAAGGCGTCTCATTGCTGCGGCGGGCGGTTAGGTGCGTGAGGGCGCGAATTTTGCCTCCCCCTCACGCGTTCATTTCATCACGATGTTTTCCTTCACCGTAAAAGAAGCAAGTGATAATTGTACAATACGCACATGAATCCGAAAAGTCAGAGGTGCGTGCCTTGAGTTCGAACTCAAGACCTTGGTAGTCCGACGGTCACACCACTAGGCTATCACTGCTTTAATGAACTGATCAAAAATCATCCCATAATTTTTAATTGCTTTTGAAAACCAAGAAAGAAGAATCACTTTCAGAATCATTCAGCACATAGCATTTCCAAATTAATATTTTACAAAAATATGAAAATGGTCATCATTCAAACAGTTATCTTCTCTAGATGCATCTGAATTCTTTACCAACTTGTAACCTTTATGTCATGATCACTGTTGCCCCTAACATGCAACAACAACCATTGCCTAACTTTAAAAGCCATAAACACAGCCATAAAGAACGTTGAGTCATAATAATTCGTGTTGAAGAGCAATATCGTCTCAATTGGAGTTGAGTGACCCAGCATCTTCGACATACGCTAATCCGATTAGTAATCCATTTAGCAAACTCGTCTCGGAGAACCGTACACTTTCGTTACGCAACCCGCTAACCGCCAAGTGAAAGAATTCTGAGTAATGAGAATCTCCAAAATTCTGATGTGTTTAGTCTTCGTCTAAAAGTTTCGTGAGTTTGTTGACGAGTAAACTGCAATGCATCATAAATACTCATACTTTATGTAGCAGAGACAAGTCCAGTTTGTTCTGGGTATTATTAAAGTTTATAGTTATACTAGCGGCATTGCGGCATGAAATGCTATGCTATGAAATAAATAACTCGGTGGCTTGTACTTTTGCTGGTTGCAGAGGTTTCTGTGAAATATGCTCTAATTATGACGGGTGTTGCGGGTCCCAGGGCGCATGCGCGGTGACGGGAAGCTCGCCGCGCCATTCACAACCCCTCCTCGGAATAACCCGCCACCGCCACCCTTGTTGCTTACACATTGCATATTCATTTAAACATCGACGTCCATTAGCTCGTTACCTAGGCTGGCATTAAGGGGCGGCTATAGGAAATCGTATTATGGGTTTTGATAAGTTTAAAATTAGAAAACTTAAAGAAGTGGCCACAAAAAAAAAAAAACGTCTGGCCAGCTGAAGTTTTACTAGTCGCTGAAATATTCGGATTGAGGACAAACCTTGTAGACAAAATGTAAAAACATAAATAATTGAATATCACTAGAAACGTGCAAAAAGCACTGCCGTATTTTAATAACTCAACTAAGTAATATTTTCTTTATGCAATTACTGTAACTTCGATTGAGGCAAAGTATGGGATTTGACAAATGATTCTGATGATTCCACATCTCATCATTTGTAAAAAATTATGGTTATTTTGTCTTTCGTCACTAATAGGCACCAACGCTACGCTGAGACAAACCTCATGCGATTCATGGTTCTGTTTCAACATCTTTGCGTCAAACAGGGCTGTCACGTCCAATGCTTTCATGTCCCTCACTGTGATAGAGATAGATGCACGAAGTAACATAGACAGTGTCATGTGCACATTAGCGACATAGCTTGCGATGCGTACAATATGCAAAACTAATGGGGGAACGGTAAAGGGCATGTCTCATTAGGGGAATACAGTGAAGGGGATCGATCTCCGGACATGGCGTGAACTGTGGAAAACCGACCTGCGTTAACCATGGAGTACCAACGATTTGTACAGTAATCTAGTTTCTATAATCAATACTTAAGCAGGAAATTACAGATATTTTTTATTGCTTGTAGTGGACTTTAAAGATCCGTTTACGACGTACCTATGTCAAACGGTACGTGCGTCACATCTCGTGACGAGTGAATTAATTACAGTTTTCAGAGCAGCCTCTCGTTCGTTGTGTAACCGATGACGTTGACATGAACGACTCTTCAACAGGTCGGAACGGAACTGAGATACCTTATCTGACTGACATTCCGAACAGGTACTCTTAATGATAACACTGGCCAATGTATGTATCCCTTTCAGATTTTATTACACATTTGGTAGTTGTTCGTTGGTTGCTAATAGAATCGCGCATTATCGCAAACATGACATTGCCACCTTATCTGGTTTACCATAAATTATTCAGTTTGCAATATCTCGTTAACGTTAGTACAATAACCAGGTTTACGAATTAACTTAGCTTTATCTAAAGTGGTAAATTGATTAATGTTTTCTTGGTAAATTAGACTAACAACACTGCAATGTCAAGTATTTTATTTTACAATTCTGCACTTAAGCAACTAATTTAATCTCAAAGATCATCTTGGCGAATGTCTCCTTGTAATTATAAGTCTATAAAAATTGTAAATAACTGTTTAATAAAACTGAAAATAATACAATAATGGTAATATTTGTTTTGGATTCATAGCAAACAAATAATGCAATAAGTTGTTATATGCACAGTGAAGCCGAGCTCGGGCGGCCGGCATGCAGCGAGCCGCTCTCATGAATAACGAATATCCAATATTGATCTCCATAGAGAGAACATTTCACAGAATCGAACAAGTTCTAGGGAAATGCAGCTGCAATTTTCGTTTATTCATGGAAGCCTTTCACCTGAAAATTATGTATAGAGCTATAGCTACAATAGCTTAGCACTTTTAAGAGGATTCATTCGATATTCTCAACTATAATCATTTTTAAATTTCGCATTAGGCGGACGATATATGGACATACAATTTAATACCCCCAAAATAAATGAATCTATTTTGGGGGGTTTGGTGGGTTACTCTGCAATAAGTATCATAACACTCCAGTCTCCCACAAAATGCTTCGTAATCAGCATTCGCGGCAAACGGAGGCCTTAGAGCACTTATTCCCGATGTAGATTTCGATGCAATCGACATTATTTTTACTGACGATCGCCCATTATTTATAGAATACAGCCGACACGTAATCGACGCAGTTTATCGTTTACGCAATGAATACTCGCTTTGATTTTCGATTTTTAGTAAACTAATGAGTACTGCACGATTGATATCTTCGAATAAATATTTCAATTTGATCATCACTAGGATCATATTGAGTATTTTGTGAGAGATTTTTATTAATTGTTAATGTCCTAGTAAAAGGCACGCCAGAATTTGCTTATTCTGGTGTCACACAGTGGAACGAATGTATGGAAGCGGTTGGACGTAGACATGTCCGAAAAATAAGAGTAAAATTATGACAAACTAATGATGCCATCTTATTCGATTACTTAATGCCTTCATAAATTGTGGTGATGAATTTCTTCATAACTCCCATATTTCGGGAGTAATTTGAGAAAATGTGAAATTTTACTATGAAAATGAGTGTATTGAGCTCTCTCCCTCCTGATTCCGGGCTTGTTTCAAGTAGCGGTCTCTAATATCGTAATGCTATTACTAAGAGCTATATTTAATACTAAGACACATAGTGCGCCAAATGTGCACTTTCTGGGATAAAAGGAAATGAAAATTTAAAAAAAAAAACGTTTTTTCCCCATTTGTATTTACTTTAAACCGCAGACAGACTTATTAAGAGGTCTATAAATATATTATATATATACAGAAATATATATTAACAAAAATATTCACAAGAACTGATGAGAGTATGACTTTTAAGTAAGTTGATAATAAATTACCTAGTTTCATTAAAAGTACAATAAATAATTAAGACGTAAGCTCTAATTTACTAAGTTACACATTTTAAAACAATAACATCATTTAATTATCTTCGTCATCATCATCATCATCAATTAATTCAAATTCAGAATCGATGTCCGCTAAATCATTTATGTTAACAAATTCGATATCACTTTTCTCAGAATCCGTAAGCTCATAAAATTCCTTAAAAGAAGATTTTTTTACAAACTTATTTCCTTTTGGACGGATACTTGTAACAAGTGGATCAGAAGACAGTAAAAGATTGTGCATAATATCTTCATTGCATGAGATACTGCTATGCTTTCGAGAATGCCCCTCTCTATATTTTCTAAAATCTTTATTTCTAGCCTCAGATGCCTCTTCGGATAGAAAACCAATGGGCACAATTGACATGTTCTGAACTATGTCTGGCCCATGCATTAAAATTTTATGAAGTGAAGAAGGCATATAATACCATGGGTATAACTCCACGTAAAGCTTAGCAGTATCAAAGCAGAACTCTCGGAATTTAGTTACGTTGATCTTCTCTCCTGATGAAATACACTGCAAGATCACACAGATTTTTCTTAAAAGCATAGCATCTATTCCGGTCAGTTCAGCAGATTTAGTGTAGTTTTCAAAAAATCTCCTTGCCGAGTTGCCATTGTTGGTGGATCCACTGCCTTGTTTCACAACATCGAGAAGTAAGCCCGTTTCTCTTCTTACAGCCTCTTGAACTCTTTTCTTCCTGTCATCAACTTGCCTTTTTGCTATATCACCCCTTACTTGCCATGATTTTATGTCTAATTTGTAGGAAATGTGTAATAAGCATTCCATTGAGCGAATCCAAGCGTGAAGGGTGCTTAAGCTATATTTATACATGTCCTCGTTTGCGTGTTTATCTTTGATTAACTCTAAATTATTCATTTCTTTAGGACAAGCCTTGCATATGTCACACACTGAAGCTGCTGTATTGGATATAATGGAATGAATTTTACCATCAATCATTGTCAACAGCAGTTGGTGTTTGACACTAATTCCATCAGTGATGGTGGATGGAGTTAAGGCTTCAATCTCTGCTTCGATTTCAGCCATCTCTCTCTGCACATTTTCTTTGGTTTCCTTTATAAACTTAAACAATATTGGCCGGCAAAATGAAGTGGAAGATGGTCGCTCGTTTTCCCAAATTGTTACACCTTTTGAGACGAGCCGCAGTGGTACAAGACTAATCATAAAATTACTAGCAAGATCGATTTGCTCATCTTCACTCGTCCTTTGATGATAAATGCTTTGGCTAGATGATCCGTCAAAACCCCATTTGCTGGTCAATACGAGCTGTTGATTGGGATCAACAGGGGTTTCTAACGACCTAATAAGTCTTCTTGAGGTTAAATCCATCAAGGCTTGTAATTTGATTTTTGCAGAGCTCTCTGTAACTGTGAGATCTTCTTTGGCCGGATAGCACTTAATTTTTTCTTTAACCAACATGTAGTAACTCGGGTATTGAAGAGCTCCTTCTTGAGTGTTGAAATCCCGAAGAGTGTTATAGCGCCATTTCGATAAGTTCATCGATACATAAAGAGCCAATGCCTTCAAAGGGGATATTTCCCGTACCTGAATTGATTTACCTTCAATGAAGGCTTTGATTTTTGAGGCCTCTTCTGGATTCTCCGTCAAGTATTTCATAACATAAGCTGTATCGCTTTGTCCTGCCTTTTGAAGCGCCCTTTCGGCCGAAAACATAATTTCAGCGCTGCTACTGCTGCATGAAAGACTATCTTCAGTGGTGCGTCTTCTTTTTTGCCGGTTACTAAGGTCCTCAAAAGATTTACGAGGACTAGGATGTGTACAAGTTGAAGCATCAGATTTAGCAGGAGAAATTATGGGCTCGATGACGTCACTTATATTTTCTGTAGAAGGTTCCATATTTTCATTCTGTAATTCCGGCCATTGAATTGCAGCCTGTAGCCAAATCTCATGTTTCTTCCGAAACTTATCTGTGCTTCTTCCAGACTGTGTCCATTTTGCATAAATGCGGTAGCAAAATCGACGACACCAGTCTTTTAAACTTGTTTCAGCACTTTCACATAACTGAACACAACTGTTATCTTTTAAAACACTGAACAAATAGTTAAAGTCGCGTAAATCTTTATGTGCGCGTGCGCATAAAGCAACGTGAATATCAAGATTTGTATTAAAATTTGGAAAATACATTGCGAGATTAGCTTGGATACAACGAGGTGTAAATCAACACTGATTTTAAAGTTACTAATAGTGACCTATTTATATAAAATCCAGGTATCCCAGGTATCCTTTGTTAAATATTGCAAGGTAATTAGTTATTGTGATAATTAGTAAATGATGCATGCTAAATTAGTGTATTAAGAGCCATTTAGTAATTAAATAATAGCAATGTTCTTATCAGTAATCATTAGTGCATCAGTTTTATATGTAAACCTTAAGTCCCTAATTATATATCCTAATTAGCTTATATCTTCTCTAATTGGCTGATCAGAAATGTTATTGTAATAAGGTAAACCTTTAGAAAAACGGTTTTAATCAACAAAATAAACAAAAAATTAAAAAATTGTGTTATAAAATAAACATCACTCTTTATCCCAGAAAGTGCACATTTGGCGCACTATGTGTCTTAGTATTAAATATAGCTCTTAGTATTAGCATTATGATATTAGAGACCGCTACTTGAAACAAGCCCGGAATCAGGAGGGAGAGAGCTCGATACACTCATTTTCATAGTAAAATTTCACATTTTCTCAAATTACTCCCGAAATATGGGAGTTATGAAGAAATTCATCACCACAAGTTATGAAGGCATTAAGTAATCGAATAAGATGGCATCATTAGTTTGGCATAATTTTACTCTTTTTTTTCGGACATGTCTACGTCCAACCGCTCCCATACATTCGTTCCACTGTGTGTCACAGCCGAAAGATGTCGAACAAAATTATATAATTTAAGATCTTGGGACTCGAAGGTCTTTAGGACATTAGGATCTATTGCTTCTTGCTGTTCTTTGCCTTACCATTTTCACAGAAGACTGTTGTTATTGAATGCTGTATTTGGCATATGAGACAATATAGTTTGATCTAATCGTAAGTTATTTCAAAATTACTCGAGGTCGTTGATGTGGCACAGTAAAAAATATGGTAGGATTCCCTCCAAAGCAAATGTCAGAGAACGAGCAGCTTACCTCTCGGTCCTTATTGCCGTAGGTGATGCCCAAGTTGGGCATAGCACGCAAGATGGCGACGAGCGACTGAATCGTGTTGCTGTACACCACCGGCCGGTACTGTTTGAAGTCTTCATTTGTAAAGCCACTTTCGTGGATAATTCTGTTGGAAAGAAAGTAATGTTTAGTATAAATTAGGTCAAAGAATATTTATATAAGTTATAATAACATTTTATCATTACTTTTACAAAAAGAATCGGTTGAGTTCAGTACTTGGTCTACAGTGTTCAGAAGTAGATGATCATTACACAAAGATGTAAGGAAGAACAATTATCACAATTTGTATCTAGGTACATACGTATATGACACAGAACAAATAATTGGCTCAATTGAGGGAACGAGTTAATAAAAGGCGTAAATGTGTTACTCATCGATCACCTTGTGATTCATAGGTCCATACAGTCCAATAATGCGGTATTTTAACGAGATTGTTGAGTTCCAACCTCGACCAATGTGATTTCATGACGTAGCCATAATGTTACGGGAATGTACAAGAAATTAGCAGTAAATTTGTAATTTATGCAGTTTCCATAATGCACTCATATTAAATTGTTGTTTAAGATTCAATACTTGTATAGAAACTTTGTGTTGAACTGTTATGCTTCCTTTAGAATCGGGTATTTTAGGTCTTTACATTTAATTATTTTATTGCCAAATTAGCAATAGAACGGGACGTCATTCAGGCACTTCCATATGGTTACATATTATGTCAGGTTGCTGTGCTGTTGCTATAGTCAGAGCTGCAGTAGGTGCATGCAGTTTGTAAGTGGAGCTCCTCTATATTGTAACAATGCAACTTACATTTGCTCTACGAAAATGACTCACCACAAAATCTTAACTTGACATTTTCGTATTATTTTTGATGCATTCGTATTGTCCAGTCCAGATCTGACTGTATAAATTATTTAGTCGATCAGACATTCAAATTGCAGATACATAAATAAGTTATATAGGTGAGGACGGTAGGCTCAACTCAATGACAAACACGAATATAGGCAATTCGGAGAGCGAGATAAATGTACCACCGAATATGGATTCCGCGTAACTGTCTTTTTTTGTTGATTTAATTTTGAAGTGAAAACTTCTTTAGGCGTGTTGGGCATTTTTGAGATGGGACTAAACCATTGATTTCGCGACACCATGACGCCACCTCATTTTCGTAAACGCGATTGTGCTCTTTATTTATATTACGTTATGGATCAATGTTTTATGCAAGTATTTTTACTTTAAAGGTTTTGTAAACGCCATTGTGCTCATTATTTATATGACGTTACGGATCAATGTTCTATGCAAGTATTTTTACATTAAAGATTTGTAAACACGATTGTGCTCTTTATTTATATTAGGTTAGGGATCAATGTTCTCTGAAAGGATTTTTCTTTAAAGGTTTCGGAAGTATTTTTTTTTTGTAAACGCGATTGTGCTCTTTATTTAGATAAGGTTGCGGACCAATGTTCTATACAAGTATTTTTCTTCCACCAAAGCGATCTTGTTCAAGTTTTCACTTCTGACGGCACTTTTACTCACTAACTCAACAGTAAATTTATTTTGCGGGGTATGGTCGACATTTTTGTAGCAGTTTCTTTTATGTCTACTGAAAAGTAAAATGAACTGATTTTTAAAATGTTACTGCAGACAGATTTAATATAAGTTTAGCTAGATTCTGATTTCTGCTGATCTGCAGGGTTTATATAAATAAAACAAGCTATAGTATTTCACGTGTATACGATAAGTTATGACAGCTATAAGCTGCTGTCACGTTGTAAAACATGTTAAGTAAATATTTTAGTATTTTACAGATTCGAACAATGGCGGCGGTGCGTGCGGATGATGCACTGTCCAATAAAAACAATCAGGCCATGCAACCGGCGCGCTACATTCTTCAGAATTCGCCGAATTCTAACTTCATTTCTACCAGATTCCGACCTGTTCTATTTTATTTTAATCGTTCTATTATAAAAAAGTTAGTTTTGATAAACTATATAAAGTCACTCGAAAAGGCAGAGTAATAGCAGATTTAGATGTCTATACACAATTAACTCAAGTTCAAATTTTCCAAAATGTACTTATTCTAACAAATGAAATTGTTCTTGATGACAAAATCGGCCAATTCACAATTTTTTTGTCAGTAAGTTGAGTATCGATAAAATAATTTGATTCCGAACGTCTGGCGTTCCATAGATCTGTAGCATCCGGGACGCGGATGACGTCACCGACGGCATGGTGCAAACACCCACAAAATATTGATCTCACCAACATTAGCGTAGCGTAGGTTATTGTAGACTACAATGTAGAGATATCAATGATTTTACTTCTATGACTTGGCCATGTTATATTGACAACTTATCGAGATTTGTTGACATTATGAATAGTAAACAGCTTGATTAGATAACGATCAAAATTAATACTAATATCAACTACTAGTTATACTTATACAGACTTATTTTTCATAATATCAAATAGGAAACAGTTCCAATTTTAGGCTGCGTTTCCACCAGAGATGTGCGAGTTATGTCAATTTTCACTGACCATCGTCAACTATTTGGCAGGGCTAATAGCTTCGTCGGAGTCGTTTGGTGACGTCACACAAATAATTTTATTCGTAAGCGTTGGTGACAGCTCGCGGCGTGACGTGAAGACAAATATCTTTTAATTTAAATAACACGAACAAACGTATCGTAAAACTGCTAGACAACGGAACATAATATCTACGTATTTGTTACCTAGGCATTTAGCGACCGACGTAGGTTTATGCTCTCAAAAAACTATTCTGCAATAAAAAGGTAATGGTGATAGTCGACATTTATTAATGCAAAATGCATATTGATTTAGCATTCAGAATTTTAGCGCTACTTCTAAGAATGAGGTCCTGGGTTCGATTCTCAGGTCGGGCAAAGCGTTACTAGGTTTATACATTAGGAATTACTTAGTAGCAGCCCGGAGTCTAGATTTGTGCCCGGTTATGGCAATAGGGTCGCCCCCTATTACATGGTACTTAAACATAACTGGCGAAATGAGGGTGTGCCTGCTACAGGGACACCTCTGCCCATCCCTTCGGGGAAACAAGACGTGATGTTATGTGTTATGTGAATTCCTCAGTAGCAGCCCGAAGTCTGGATTTGTGACCTGCTAATGGCAACAGGCTCGCCCCGTATAAAGGCTCTTTCAAACAGGCGCGACACGCGACGCGACACAAAGACACCGCTCGTCGCGCGACGAGCGGTGTCTTTGTGTCGCGTCGCGTATCGCGCCTGTTTGAAAGAGCCTTAACATGGCACTTATACATAACTGGCGAAATATAGGTGTTATTATAGATACACCTCTGCCTACCCCTTCGGGGATTACAGGCGTGATGTTATATGTGAGTGAGTGTGTGTGGTATGTTCTTAAAAAACTGATGCACGTTTATTGTTCTAAGACATATTTGAAATCTCCGTAAAATATTGGTAAATTCAATTACACTACATTGCAACGAAATTTTCATACAGCCGGTAATCTTTTATCTTCAAAATGTAAAACGCTTGTTGACAAGTCGTAGATAGTAGATAGGTAAAGGGAGATAGCAGGCAATCGACCGATGTATTATATCTCTAAACAATAATATTGATTAAGATAGATACAAATGAATGTAATTGATAACACTGTACGATAAAGTATACCGTGGCGCAAAACACCTAGGATGTGATGCGATGCAAAAATGAAAGACGCGGACAGGAGATGCTGTCAGATTTCAATAGAAGTTGCGTGCCGTTTTCATCGATTTTGATCAGGCCCAAAAGACGAATGGACATTACCGATTGTACAGACGAACAGAATAAATTCAGGTTGTACCTTATTTAGACTTCTTGGATACAATTTGTTGACTCTAAAACGTATCGTCTCGTCATACAGTTTTGCACCAACCCTACATCGTCCTACCAGATAAGATAAAGTAAGTAGTTGGTTTTGAAATTAGGTTTAAAACTTGGGAAGGTCCTGCAAAATGTAAGTGTTTTGCGAATAGATCTGCAAAGGGGAAAGATCGTCACTAGCTGAACGACTGAGGGAGGACATCGCCGTCAAGGTGGATCGCGACAAAGGCGATGTGAAGAATGTGGATAGGTTTTCAGGGCAGATATGGAAGAAAATCGCAAAATATGAGTTATATAGGTTTCGACTAAACGGAGAAAGACGTCTTTGCCCAGCAGTGGGTCACAAGGTAGACTATACAAAAAAAAATTGAATACGAAATACTGTCGTTTCTGGGCAACTGGGGGTTTTTTTTTTAAGTTTTAATTAAGATATATTTACTTTACGTTGATGTTTTTCAGTCTACTTGTAGAGTTCGGAATATTCAGCCAGGCAGAGGTACTGTTCGCCTGAGAAACGAAGTATTTGATAAAAAGCTAGCCTTCCTTTTCAACTACTAACTATGCTGCCTATTCAAAGGATGCAAAATTTCCTCTACCGACTGGGCCGACTTGCAAAAAGTTAAGAATAATAGACCAATGTAAATCTATTAGATACGTAATTGTCTGTAAGTTCAGGGCATATCGCTGTAATATCTAGACATTATCACATTATGGAGTGTCTTCAATATTTCTTGAATAAACTACCTTCCAAATATATCAACTTACTATTCCAACAAAAAGTTTCTATTTTAATAACAAAACAAAGAGCTGGTATACTTACTTCATTTGTTTGACTATAGTACTTTTGCCGGATTCACCAGCACCTGTAAACAAAAATAAAAATTAAATACTATTCGTACACTACTACGTAACAATTGTTGCGATTGTTTTGATATATTTAATCATTATGCATTACAATAATTGGACAAGTGGAGTTAGGCGACCGACATTACATAAAAGCTGCGTTTCTTCAAAGCAGATATTTCGCCAAACCACGTAATAAAACGCGCGATGATATAAAAACATTTAATTACCGCCTAAATGTAAACTGTTTCAGTCCACATTATGCACGTCTCGCTGAGTGAAAATAGCATGGAAAAATAAATTAACAACGTTTACAGTGAACTGTACGCGGACGTACGAAGGGTCTACCACGCTGATCGATAAAGACTTCAGCGTTTGCAGCTCTGCGCATACTGAGCATGCTTCGGGTTTTCCACGTGTTTCCTAGTAGACAATCGATAACCTACGTCTACGCTACACAGAAAGCCAAAGCATTGAACCTTGTTTAATTCACTGTAATTATTTATCTGTTAACGCTGAACAATGGTGATGACTCCATGACAAAATGTAATCAAGCATAGATTGTTGAATAATAGTAATGGTTGTCTTTCAAATATTATCTACATGTACTCTAATCAAACGAGACCTATAAAACAGTTATGTAAGTGTAATTACTACAGACAATATTTATTTACCGTTATATCCTTCGTACGTAGATATTAATTGGTTAATAAAGTCACGAAATTACGTGGGTGTAGTAAAACGAACCCTGTCAAATACAGGTTCTTGGTATCATGACCCCTGTTGGCTCTAATTAGCTCGCCAGCGCGAATGGCCGATCTCTGACCCCCGATATAGACATTATCACTACACAAGTGCACTCCTGATTTCTACATTGCAACTTGTAAAACCATTCATACCTTCGATTGTGATGTCTATGCTTAAATATAATAATACTTAAGTAACATTTAAAGGACGTGGCGTCTCGTATCTTACAAGACAATGCGTACGTCAAAATAAAAGGTATCATCACATATTTTATATTCACAGTGGAAAAACTTTCACAATCAAGTGGATGGTAATCGCGTGCCAAGAAAGTATTCCCACGAACACCCAATATAATAACTTTTAAAACAGTGAATGTCACGTTGGATTATTTATTTAATAGTGAATGCTTAAGAATTCGAACTGTTTAGAAGTTATCTCACGCAGATCAAACGATCGGAGCAGGGAATAAACGGCACATTACTTCACTATCGTGGTTTTAGATCCTAATAGTGTTCCGTACCTGCGAGGAACGATGACATAAGTGATTAGTTTATTGTCTTTAGTAACATTTATATCGTTAACATAGAGCACTTTTTCGCATGAACCTGGCAGAATGTTTTATCACGGCGTAAACCTCGATAAAAACATAACGAATCGAATCGAACTTCTGTATCGCTGGGGTGACAGGATGAGTAGACGTCGCCTCTGTGCCTTTTTGCGGTATCATCACGATAACATCGTCGCGTGCTCGAATGCCGCTTGGCTGATAAAATACCTGTCTGTAATGTCCGTTCAATCGCCTCTTCAATGGTAACCTGACAACATTTGCCTATTTACGAATAACTTACGATTCAAGAAGTTGTGTAGTACGTAGAAGGAACTTCATATTTCAAGTCTTAGCGCATATCTAATCCAAATGACGTAATATTTAAAGAATTAAAACATTCTTATCTTTTTAATAACGTCGATATTGACCGATTAGTGCAATAGATTATAATTAATTGCCTTCCAAGTTCACATAACGATCGTATTAGAATTGTTGCCAGTACATGGCACAAAATCTACAAGATCTTTACGAACGATGTGAAATTGTTATGTTTGGAATTATTTCGGTAAAAAGGTAGGTGGATAGCTTGGATAAGGCAATAAGTAGCGTTAAACGACGCTACGCACGTAACAAATGGTATTTCATGTATGCGTAGTGGACGTAATGGTATTGTTTTAAAATATTTTTTTTTGGCAAATGACTTCGACTAAAACCCAAGCCTGAACGCTACTTCAAATACCTACTAATTCTAGATTTTTGACTTCGAATCAGTTGGTCACAGAATTGATTTAAAAAGTAACAAATTGTTAGTATTTTTTTTAAGTCAACAAACAGTCAACACAATATTTGTGTTTATAAGACAGCAGAGAAAACTGGGTGAAAATGGTGTGTGACAGTGTGACTTAATGAATGACCCACATACATTGTGACAAATGAGACTAATAAATAACTTTACCTGTTCAATAATCATTCAATCAAGTTCCAAAGACCCCTCTCTTTTACCTTCTAACTGAAACTTCGATTACTTAAGTCTGAGCTAGGACTAATTATATTACCATGGATTTTTTCGAAGTGAGACAAGTGAGGAGTGGCTCATTAAAGCAAAACAGCATTCATGGTCAGATATGCACGCACTGGTAGCCACGGCGGCGTGCCGTGACACCTCAATTAATTTCTAGCACAACCTACCTAGTTGACACAATTGTCACATATGATTGGTCACCTCATGCTCATTATGTGATTGAGAATGTTTTTTTTTTTGTTTTGGTTTCATTTTCCTTGAAATATCTACACCAGAAAAGTTAAAAGGAAAAATCTTATTTTATCCTGGTAAGGACATTGAATGTCAATGGATGCTGAAAACATGACAGAGAGTGTAAACTGGTAATACCTAGATAGTTCTCAAAAAGGACTTATTTTGTTAAGATTGTTAGGCAACCAAGTGTTGTATTTCATTTGCATTTGACTTGTGACTTTTGCCCTTTTAGGATTTTGTTATGTATTGTAAAAATCAACATAAACCTCTTGAAATAGATAGGTATTGTGGTATAGCATGGCATTTTAACAATACAAACAGAATGTAACAATGGCATAAATACACCATGGAATGAGTAAAATGAGTTGTCATACCACATAATATCATAATAGAATAAAATGAAACATCAACCAACCAAGAATTTTTACACTGCTGGGACTCCAGCCGCATTAAGAGGGAGTGGTATAATTATATGTATAAAATTACTGAATAAAGATGCTAATGATTTTTGAATTTTGCAAACCAATAGTGATGTCACATGTTAAGATAGTGCAAATCAGGCTCAAATCAAGTGCAAAAAATTACAATTGTGTCATATGACCCACACATGTACCTATAGAAGTTAGTGTATAAAATATTCATCTAATGAGTAATTAATAATAAAATTTATATAAGAAACAGAAATTTTTGAGCATACCAACTGCCTACTTCATTATAGACATTAGAAAAACACGATGGTGACTCATTCTGGGTGTAAAATGACTAAGTAATTGACTTTGAATGGTGTGCATTATTCTGTAGTATAGGTAAATGCTGGATAGTGCTAATGCCAATTGAAATGATCCACAAGTTGATTAAATGGAATGATGTAGTCACATATTTCTCACAGAAAAGAGGAGTGTATTTTCTATATTTAAGAAGTTGGACTTACTCATTTACAAGAAATTGATGACAAACATTTCAATAATTCACAATGGCCATTGAGAGAAAAAGACAGGTGTCCACCCGAAACACATCACAAATAGCACAACTTGTGTCAATGCACTCACATAATTATCAGTGTCAAGATCAAGGCAATTTGCTTTTGTAAGAAATTTAAATTACATATCATCGCTCGGCATCCAATACTGCAAATGTGATATGTTTTTGACGATGTGAGTGCTGATATTTAATTATAATTTTACTTCAAATTCAACCTCCCTTTTAAATTCAGGATGTTCCCACATAAGTTATGTGTAAGCTTAGATTCAAATGCTTTAAATATTATGTTATGACTCAATTGGAACTAAATGGTGAAATACAGTTTACCGACTGCAAATGTCAATAGGTATTTAACATTTCCTGAAATAGGTGGTAACTGAGATCATTCTAAAACATTGTACTGTTGTGTTACATTGAATGCAAAGGAAAAATTCTTTATAATAAATGATTACCTACATTATTACAAAATAGTATCAATTGAATTTTTTGTTCAGTTTCCTCTAGCGTTTGTATTTAAATGTAAATAAGTATTGTGCCATTTAGCGATGGACATGAATGACATTGTTCTGCTGAAATATTGGCAACCGTTCAACACACTGCCAACAGGTACTGTTTACAGTGATTTAAATTCTTTAAATACTAGTTGATTGTTTACGGGCAATATTGCATTTGGTTTTGTAAATACTAAAACAACTTGTATACAATTTATGTGTTTCTAAAGGGAATCACCTCTTGTTTAGTATTGAAAAGCAATAAATATGTTTTATTTTGACTTGTGTGTGTAAGTGTAGACTGCATGTTCAGTTTCTATTGTCGAGCTGATTTTCTTGTGTTTTATCAGCCTCAAAATGTTATCTCATCAAGGTCATCTATGCAAATAGCAGGATAACTACCACCTAGCACAATGGAGCAGTCTCCTTGCTTACTAAGTCACAGCCGATAAGAATCTTCAGGTATTGTACTGGCTGACTGTTACATATTTCTCATGAAATATTGATATCATTAATGGGTGAATGTATTATTATTTAAAGAAGTTCTGTTATCATAAGAGTGCATGAGATTTATCATTCAGTGAAGCAGAGATACTCACTGCTTCAGCATGTACTGATGATGCATCCATCTGCATTCTGCATTAGAGGTTCTACTGTCAATAATTTATTTAGTTAGAAGTAATATTTAATTTTAGCCAATGATGATTATGTACTCTGGAAATGTGTTTATTTTGCAGTGATAAGACCAATACTTTTGGCACATCTTATGAGATTTGACATGGGTTCAAAGAAATTAATCAATCCCATTAGAAATAAAACAAATAGTAGCAATGGTAAAATACGTCGCGTGGTACCAAAATTTCGAAATATGATAAGGAAAACCCCTCCTGAATTGAGGTTCATGACATTGGAACAGAAATCGACCATGATTAGCATAGAAACGACTACACAATGAGTTCATACATATGTTTCCTAAATGTGAAACAAATAGGAACTTTCATTTGCGCACGGAACTACCGTACATACCGGCATAGTGATTAGTTCCAAGTGAAAGCAACTAACCATTTCTAGTCCTCGTTCGAAAATCTGCAACAAGCTAATAGGATGCATGAAGAGCGTTTGGACGCTATTCACAGGGGCATCATGAAAGTCAGGATCGTTCAAGGGGACGCCCAAATTTCTGCAACAACCCCGAAACATGGGTGCGGCCACTGATCGCGACCAAATAATAGAGCTACACTGTACCTAATAAGAGCAACTTGATATCTTTGGAAGCCTGGATTCCATCCTCTTTCAAGTTCCTCTCTATCTGTCGGCTGCGAGCTGCAGCCGCACGCTCCTCGGCCGACTGGGCGCACCCCATGTCGGCAGCTGTCCCTGTTCCTTGGCCGCCGGCCGCCCCGACCCCTGAGCCGGGCGCGCTCTCACCGCTCCCTCTGCATGCGCTCCACACGCGTCCTGCCGCTCCGGCGAGACCGGAGCCACCCTACACAACGTTAGCACCCAACACACAGTAACCTAACAGTACCACTTATCACTGTTCATACGACTCCGAAACACACAATCTTTAGATAAATGACCGCGGCTCGATATTTTCCAGGGTTTTTTACTGCACCAAACACTAAAAACACGCAACGCAATGCAAACTTTAATTGATTTTACAAATCCGTTTAAATACGAGATAATGGCGGCCGGATGACAAGCACCAACTCCGCTCCGTGACAGCGACCGCGCCCCGCTCGACTGACGTTCGGGTGCGTTCGGAAATCTTCGTTCGGACTCGCTCACACATGCGTGAAGGCACATTCACACGCGAAAGGGAAAACGAGCACTGCGCTAAAATCAAAGATTTGCCAAAGACAATTTCTCCTTTTTTTTCAGCAAATAATGGATGGCGCGCATTTTAAATAAAGGTCGTTGTAGCTTTTACATTTTATCTATTTGTACATGGCTGTTAAAAAAAAAAAAACATGATCATGGTAAATGGTAACTTTCAAGTTAATCTAACCGAATATAATAATTATTATCAGAGATTCAAAAATATCACACATCTAACTCATTAATTTGTGGTAATATTCAAGTACATAATATTCTAAATACTTATTGCAACTGTAACATTGAATTTGTGATCGAAATTATCTATATATATATAAAAATGAATCCCTATTTCCCTTGGTCACGACATCACACTAAAACGGCTGAACGGATTTGGATGAAACTTGGCGTATGGGTAAACCATGACCCGGAGAAGGACATAGGATACTTTTTATCCCGATATTTTCAAAGGGTCGAGACTAATATGCGGGTGAAACCGCGGGGCGCAGCTAGTAATAAATAAAAAGCGTGTTTGTTTTAACTACACATTTACTTTCTAAAAAAAATTAATGTATATAGTTGGATGTTAAAATAAAAATATTTCCATGGCCACGAGCCCCTCTCGCCATTGGAAAGGGCTCGTAGCTAAATAATAACAGCCGCACGTACAGGTCGATCGAAGGTACGCTACGCTTTCCGAGGCCGGTCCGTAGATGGGAGACCATGCATTACATATCGAGACCCCTCCGTTTCTCGAAAACTGTTGGTCCCGGCTGTAATTTGTAGATATTTGACAGTCGTTACGGGTAGTCAGAAGCCCGAAAGTCTTACTAAGGAGTATCGTATTACCCAGTCAGGTCAGATAGGCAGTCGCTCCATGTAAAATACAGGTGCATCCGGTTAGACTGGACGCCGACACCAACATTGGGAAAAAGCTAGGCAAATGACGATGTTTCAGATGGCGCTAGTCCGCTACGGAATTATGCTTATTTTATTTTAGCTGTCGATATTATTATATATAAACACTGTGTTTTAAACACAGTGTTTATTGATTATACTTATTTGTTTTAAGATGCATATGCAGTAGATAAACCATTGTGCAAGGACAGTAGCGGCTATCATGTTCATCTGCGGCCTGTGGCTAGGCTATTTAGGTACACTTTGGTTGGTGTCATGTTGGTGACATGGATTGTCTAGGATTAACTAATAAATAATTCATACTTAAGGTCGTAACACTGAAAACCAGAATCTTGCCAGGTCCTGGTTACCTACTAGAATGAGTAGTTGAGTACCTACCTATAAATATTTATGTAAATGCAACAATCAATTAACAGACACATTTTAGTCTTAAATAGGTACAAACCACAAATCTTTAGACACCATTCGTTTCTAGCATTAACTAGCATATCTAATCTTCGTTTAGAAGTACGCTCTCCTTGTCGTATTTGGTTGTCGAATGTCGCCAAATGCAACAACGAACTTAAATAAATAGAATAGCTTCCCCAAAACTTAGAAAGAGAACTAAATAATCAGGAAGTAACAGAAGTAGCAATATCATGTTTGTACCTACATAGGTACAGCCACAACAATAAAAACCTTACAGTTACGCAAAATTCAAAAGCGTTTTACTTGTAAAATAAAAATTTCAACGTTGAGAAAAGGCATATCCATAATAGTATTATTTCGATAAATTATTATATTTTCGTACTCCATAAAATATCTACCTATCAATACTCTAGGAGGAAATCCCTTTTGAATTTTGCATTTGGTATGGCGAATTACGAATAGTCGTCGATAATCGAAAGTCGGAGCATACGAGTAAAGAACCCTGACCCTGACCGACTGGGGTCTAGTACATAAGTTGCGCTGGTTTTTTTTTTGCCAAAAATACAACCGACTTCCAAACTACAAAGTGAAAAATAACTTTAATTTCGGAAGTTAAGAAAAAACTTAAATACTGATCCAAAGTCACCGGACTTTGGATCGGTATTTAAGTTTTTTTGCCACCGACTTCCGAAATTAAAGTTATTTTTCACTTTGTAGTTTGGAAGTCGGTTGTATTATTGGTAATTTTTTTTTTCACTTATTTGTGTAAGTTACTATAAAAAAATCCCAAATCGCTATAGGTGTGCCTATAATATTTGAAGAGTTCCCTCGATTTCTCCAAGATCCCATCATCAGATCGTGATCAAATGACAATGGGACCAACTTGGAAGTATACTCTTTCAAACAAAAAATATTTTTTCAAATCGGTTCAGCCGTCTTCGAGTAATCGGGGAACATACATTTAAAAAAAATCCGACGAACTGACAACCTCCTCCTTTTTTTTGAAGTCGGTTAAAAAGAAAATCCCCTTATGCTTAGAGACTTCTGCAGGTCTTGGGGGCTTAGGGTATCTGTCGCTATCGCTATGTTTCGTAACTTCATAAGCTTGCTACGTGGTTCATATTTTGGAAAGCATCATGTGTGTTTTTGCGAAAGTTTAGCTATGTTTTTAAACAGAGCTAAACTTTTTTGAGGTCGTTTCGTATGTGTTTACGCAATCAACTAGTAGCAGCATCATAGAGGTATCTCAGTCCCCAAACATGGGCTTTATGGTCTGCTATAAAACATACGGAAGTCACAGATCTTTCTGCCAGAGTTACCAACCACGAATCACCATACCCTCGAATTATCATTCTTCCGATTCGCCTTTTAGGGCATCCACAAGTTCCTCAGTATAGATCCTACTTCATAAGCAACAGGGCTTCTGAACAAGAATTATATCTAAGACATTACCTACCTTCCTATCTGCCACGTATTTTAGGCTTTCAGGTAACATGCAAAGTAGGCAAGTTAGAGCCCCTAGGTATTAATAAGGAAGAAGCAATATTTGTGTGTTGTTCGTACCGCAAACCGGCTGAATACGTTGCAGGTAAGTATGTATGTAATATCATGGTATAATAGTATATTATTATACCATGTGTAATTATATGACTCTCCCTCTTGTTAGTTCTAGATACAAACTGCGTAGGATTATTTCCGAGATATCAAGTTCGCCAGGTCAGTTTTACATTGGTGGAATATTGTGTTGAAGTTCAAAGATCCCAATACTATAATTCAATGTTATTGATGTGTTCTTATCTTGCTTCTAGTGTAACAACCGGAAGAGCGCTGATTTCCTATTATCATTATCACATACCTACATTCCCTACCTACATAATATTAAGAAAGCGTTGACTTGGATACTCCAAATAGAGACCTCTTATTAAGTCTTAGCAGCGAGTCGTTTAGACTCCTCAAAAGATGCTATCCAAAAAGCATAACTACCTATAAGAGGTCAATGCATTTCCGTTACTACATTCTCGAAATGGAGAGTGCCGGTTCAGAAGTCTGAGTCAATAGAGCTCGAGCCGGCGGCGTGCGCGCGCACCTGGTACCTAGACAGAGATAGAGGAAAGCTCCATTACCAAGGAGCAGCAGCTTGATATCCTTGGCAGCCTGGATGCCATCCTCCTTGAGATTCTTCTCGATCAGCTTGCTGCGCGCAATGGCAGCGCGCTCCTCGGCGGACGAGGCGCAGCCCATGGCGATGGCGCGCACGGCCTGGCTCGCTACGCGCGGCAGCGCCGTGCCCCTCGCATGCTCGCGGCCCGTCGTCGCGCGCACGTGGCGCCGCGCACGCGCGAGCGAGCGCACGCGTGCTCCGGGACAGGGGGGACACGCACCACCACGAGACCGGATCGGTCCGGCCTGACGCGCGAGCTGACGCGGCGGAGCTCGGGGGGCGAGCGGAGCACTAGTGACGGGGCGAGGTGGCGTCGCGGCGTGAACCCGCGAACGAATGACGGATCGCGCAGGCCTGGAGCGGCGCGCGCACTGCGTAGGCTCCGGCACCGCGCGCCGTCCGCCGGCCGCTGCCCGCCCGGCACCTCCTCCCTCACATACCTACTACTAACACCCTACACCAAACCAACGCGGCGCCTACACAATGACACAAACGGACACCTAATTTCGGACCAAAACATTTAATACAACTGCCCAGGGCTTTTTAGCTATTAGTCTTATACCGATACCAAACGTTAAACACGAGGCAGTAGCACAAGACTATCAAAGCTTTTTATTCTTGTGGCACTAGTACCTAGGTCTAGGTAGGTAGGTACCTACTATGTCCGGCCTTCTCAACAAAAAACAAAGCTTACAAAGGGACGAAATTGTACCTCACCAATAAAGGTACCCACTATTGCAAATGCATGCATACAGGACAGGACAATGCGATAATACGTCAGAATCTCGTACAATAATAGGAGTCGGTACGTAAGACTTCTTGTTAAGAGTACTTTGTGTTATTTTCCACAAATGAACGCTAATCAAGCCATTGTTGGCTGTTTAATACTATAGCCACAGCATACCTGGCAATGTTTTTAATTCGTCTCCTTAGCCCCGACATAAATATCGGCGCGTCGCGTCGGTATGCGCGTGATTACTTTTTCTCGTTCTAAACAAAGGATGTGAAATTAATAGATACAATCGCGTGTAGAAAATCACAGTCATAAAATTATATATCTCGATAATTACCTGTGCTGAAAGAGACGTCACTGACGTTAGTGATTTCTGGAAAATACTGAAGTAAACTTAAAGACTCCCGCAGACAGGCGCGACGCGACACCGGTAGAACAATTTCCGTGAAGTTTACACGGAAATTGTTCCACCAGACTCGCGTCCAAGCCCGCTGGCTGCGGGCATGCAAGGCGTGCACCGCACAAGGGCGGCACTTTCAAGGGGGCGGCAAACGTAGAAATTTCCTTATTGAACACATTGCTATATGTATTATATAGAATATTAACGCAAACGTTTGCAGGTTCAAACCACTTAGGGCCGGTTTTTCAATCGCCAGTTAAATTTTATCAGACTAATAAGTTTGTCATTTTGACAGTTTTTGTTTGGACAATCTGTCAAAACGTCACATTTATTGTTCAGGTAAAAGTTATCTAAATATTGAATAATCGTCCCTTACTTAGTTAAGTAATCTCTAAGAGGATATTCCCCTGTAATGAATAGACCCTTTTATTGTGCGTGGTCCGACATACACATGACTGGTTTTTAAGGTTCCGTACCTCAAAAGGAATAACGGAACCCTTATATGATCACTCGTGTGTCTGTCTGTCTGTCCGTCAGTCACAGCCAATTTGCTCCGAATCTAATAGACCGATTAAGTTGAAATTTGGTACACATATGTATTTCTGTGACTCAAACACGGACGTGTAACGTAAATAAATAAATTTTAAATATGGGGGTCACTTTTGGAGGGCAAATATGAAAATAAAAAAAAGGTTTTCAAACTGCATCGTGTGACATACCAAATGAAAGTGCTTGTTGCGAGGATCTTAAATATTTTTTTTTATAATTTTAAAATAAATAAATTTAAAGATATTTAAGAAAATGGATGAAAAATGAACATCTCTTATCTCCGAAACTACTGACCCTAAAATTTTGAAAAAAATACAGAGAATGGTTCTTTACTCTTAGATTACAGGAAAACCTATAAGAAGTCTATGGTCTTAAAAGAACATGGTAAATATCTCAATATTGTACGTACAAATTTAAATTTACAGTTGGAATATATGGGAGTACATGTATTTCAACTACAATGTTAAATTTGTATTTGGGATAAATTCATCCCAACTACGGAATCCTTCATTGTGCATAGTCCGACACGCACCTGACCGGTTTTTTTTATACACTTCCATAAAAACATAACCAACATCAAATTCCTTTATAAAAGCCTAGTAGGGTAAAGAAGGGGCGGCATTGTCAGTTTTGCACGCGGGCGGTAAAGCGCCCAGCGGCGGGCTTGCTCGCGTCGCGCCTGTCTGCGGTAGCTTTAATTCGAGAATTAAACCCACGCATGAAGTAGTAAGAGTCTAGACAGTCACATAATCTAGTTAGTTCATGTCTATTAATATGCCCGCCTCATAGGGGCTTGTAAAAGTACCTTTATAGGTCATCAATAAAACTGCGTAATAGAGTCGTAGGTGCTTATTTAGAATTAATTGTTGGCGCATTTGTTTTGTGAAAGAACTGTTCTGAACTGAACTTTATTCGCATACCATGACCTTGCGTCGTTATGGAGTGCATGCTTTCTTTCCAGATCTAAAATAATATTTGATCAACAGTCAGGATAATTTTTTAAGGTTCCGTAGTAAACAAGGAACCCTTATAGTTTCGCCATGTCCGTGGGTTAGCTCAGAGACTCTTAGAAAGCTGTAATTTGGCATGGGTATACATATTAATCACGCAGACAAAGTGGTAAAATGAAATCATGGAAAAAAAAGTGGTGGCACTCCGGGAGGGAACATTGGTCCGCAACCTTATCTAAATAAAGAGTACAATCGCGTTTACAAAAAAAAAAAAACTTCCGAAACCTTTAAAGTCAAAATACTTGCATAGAACATTGATCCGTAACGTAATATAAATAAAGAGAATAATCGCGTTTACAAAACCATTAAAGTAAAAATACTTGCATAGAACATTGATCCGTAATGCTCTATAAATAAAGACCATAATCGCGTTTACAACAATAAGGTGTCGTCACGGTGTCGGGAAATCAAAGGTTTAGTCCCATATCAAAACTGCCCAACGCGCCTAAAGAACTTTTCACTTCATTTTTTTTAAACAACGCAACAGACAACACGACAACAGTGAAGGTCCTCCTGCATAATGATTCAGTGGTCCTTGGTGCGAGTTAAGGTTATAGCACACACATCAACTCGGAAAGGGATCGTCACCGTATCGCCGCGATTCGTGAGCTTGTCCCAAGGCAAGGGTGAGGCGGTTATGTTATGATTCTGATTAGTGTGCGTTGCAGAAGGAAGTTTCATACAAAGAATACTGAATGGCTCGAGTTGATACGGTGACAATCCCTTTCCGAGTTGATATATGTGCTATTTCCTTTACTCAGTAAAAATGTCATTTTAGTCTAACAATTTATTTACTTTTATATTTTATTATTTACAATTAAAATCAGAGTACAGGAGAGATTTATCCTTCTCTTGTCTCTCCTAAACATACTTTCACTTTACTAGTAATTATAGTCAGTCAGTGCATACTGGCTAGTAGTTGAAGATACAAACCCAAATAAATTGGGATATAACTAAGGGAGAATGATGGTTTTGGCTAGTACTGTAAAATTACTATCATAATTTCAATGATTATTAAGTACTTAATTGTAATAAAACATTTTGATGAACTTAAAGAGATTTTTAATTCTATGATAATTCAAGTACGCACACTACATTCATGTTCACTGAGACAATTTTTATTATATAATTAAATGTAAAGCGAGCCATCAGCAGGCCCCAAGTGATGGATACCAATAAGTAAGGCATCTACTAAAGTCCAGACTCCCAGTCCTCCAAAACTGAAAAGTTTTCCTATTCCCTCTTGCCAGTGGCCAAGATAGAACCGATCAGCACCAAATCCCCCAAGTGTTAGGGCGAGGATGACTGCAGTACCCCAGCGAGTGCCTGCAGTCCATGAACATCGGATCTTTTTGAGGAATCGGCGCTTTCCTAGGCACACCACATCATCAGATACCGTGCAGTTTGTCCTGCAAATGTGATTAGAAGTTATTCTACTTTAAGTACAGTAGTAAACATAAGGAAAATGTAATAATATTATGTTTCGTCACCATACTTTACTTTGCAATTGTTTATTTAAAACTATGATTTCAAATGTATTCTGTTATAACAGTATTGCTTACAAGTAATATTTCAGCGGTGAAGCCAGTGAATTGCAATTTGCTTTCTGGTCACAGCGATGTTCCCATTTCTCTGTCTGGTAACAAAACCTGCACATCGCTGTTCTGTTGAATGTTTTGGTTCCCTGGAATTTTATAAATTACGCATTATTGTTGCAATCTTGAACTCTTCAATTAATCTTTCTAATGAAGCGGTGTTTACACTAAGTACTACTTACATTACAAACAATTTTTGGTTTGACAGTGCAGGAATAATTATAGAAGCCTCCATAACGACAATCTAAGCTTCTGTCGCAATTTATACAGGGATACTGCAATGACGAACACTCAGAAATGTCCTGGTCAACAGAAGGACAACTCTTCAAATATTCTTCGTTCTCACTGAAGTTCACGCCTTTATCACTCGAATCGTCCTTTATTTTGTTTTCTTTGCTTTGTAAATCCATATTGTTGTTAGCTACGACACAAAATTGTATTGAAACATCAGAAAAAATATATAAATTGACAATTTACTTTATCATTCTTGCAGATTAACTTACCCATATCAGTAATGTGAATTGTATTAAATATAACTAATAAAACTAAAACTAAACAGTCTCTTATACTTATTCTTAGTGGGTAAGTTCTCGGCATCGTGAAATTTATATCATTTTACTAGTATTTCAATCAAAATATGCTTAGATCAAGCTCAGAATCACTGTAAAAACAAACAACAATAATGTCTACTTGTCAAACTTGACAGAAACATTGACAGCAGGATATCTATTAGTTTCATAGACTTTACTATCTCCATAGACATTTAATAAGTATGGACTGGAAATACCTACAAAAAAAAGGTGCATACCTACAACTCAAAATGTCGCATAAAATGGCTGCCAATGCTAGGGTTGTGTCATTCAGGGAACATGGTGTTACTATTTCGAGTATCGATACTAGTACGTAGTAGTATAACGAATCTTACTAGATATCACGGTTGAATCATATTTAAAAAAATATTAGCTAATAGTCCGTTGTAACAGAAAAAAACGAGTATTGACAATTTATCACTTCCCAAACAATTTTCCGCATAATTATAATTTCATTTATAGAATTATTACTTAGCAAATAAAGTTTTCACAAATATTTGTAACGCAAACCTAATGTTTGGCAAGTGAACGTTTAAACAAAGCCAAATATTTAGCATCGAGCGAGCATGCAAGTCTTATGCCTGTTTTCACCTTCACTAAGTGACACTTAAATGAATCCCTAATAAAAGTTCACTGTTGGATTTTCAACGGTAGACTCAGCGCTGAGAGTTGAAAATCCAACAGTGCAGTTTTATTTAGGTATTCATTTAAGTGTCACTTAGCTGTCGGTGAAAACGGGCATTAGTGAATTAAATTTTTAACAATTTTATCATAAATGAACATTCGGAATAATACACATCCTTACATATTATAAAACAAAGTCCACCGCCGCGTCCGTCTGTTTTTCTGTCTGTCTGAACGCGAAAAATTCTAAAACTACTAAACGGATTTTCAATCAATTTTCACTAATGGACGGAGTGATTCATGCGGAAGGTTTTAGTGTATAATTCATTAAAGTTTTGTGTAAATTGGCTGAAATTTGACGATTATTGTTGAAGATGTCGGATAAAATCATGCGGACTGTGATCTTTATTAGCGTGCGCCGCGGACATCATAAAAGTTACATAAAATGTATGTTCTACAGTATTGTTCATCTTAAAAACTTCAACAAAAAAATCGTATACACTACATAAAACTCTGCGGAACGGTCTCTCGGTGCTATGAACCAAAGTGTACAGTTTGCTGTAAACCACGGGCCGGACCTAGCAATATCATTTCAGCGCAGCGAAGGAACTAGTATCAGAAACTATTACGGAAACGGTACAACACTATTCCACCATGACATATCATTGTAAACAAACGAATGAAATTATGAAATAATAAAAAGGTCTGTTGGACGGAAATAAACCCATATATTAAAATTTAAGCCGTATTTAATGATCACCTAGCAATTTTTTCATCGAAAGTTTATCACTTTATGTACTATTGCATGAAAACCGGCTACTAACCTGTGCAAAGATAATTGAGGTTGATTTTCCTTCTTTCTTGCACTACACTTCACAATACAACACACAGGCATGTTGAATTGGTGTTTTCCAACGTACATATGTAGTTTTAAAGGAAAACTCCACGTAATTTTCTCACAAATCTCAATAAAACAAAAAGTAAACAACCACTTGACAGCAGAACTACCATGAACTTGTCGCATATTATGGCAGATATGGCACTTACCTACAACTGTTACTACGTCTCAACAAAATGTTGCCATTATGAGGAACAACTGAAATATTGTTGTCTCTTTTATCAAATACGATTACCACATTAGAAAGAGTGAAATAACACGATATTTCACATTCTAGTTCGTTTTTCACCCATATTTGTATAAGCAAACTTATGTATAGAATATCGCGGCGCCTCCGTGTTTTTACTATCTCAATGACTATCTCAATGATTAGTTTCCATGAATTCCACAAAGGCTGCATTCCGAGTAACGGAGTAACGCTATAATCGATTATTATTCGCTAGAAGCGTGCTAACACCCATACCGAACTAGCGTGATCGCGATAACGATGTCCAGTGAATCGTCATAAATGACGTCTTGACATGCGCTATTTTGCGATAACATCGACCATGCCCTAAATTAATATCACCGTGAGCGCTGTCAAAAATGACAATGGTGCTCTTTTATTTTGACATGCACAATAACTTTAAATTAACTTAGTATTTTCAAAATTGTACTTCTGGTTACAGTCGCCACCAAAGAAGAAGAAGAAATGTGTGGTGTATACGCAAAGAAATACTGTAATCCAACCATCTTGTGAAAGTTTTGGGGTTATGTTATAAGTTTTGACGTTGAGCGACTACTGTGAGCAGTGTGAGCGCGTTCACGAGTGTTCCGAATTGTTGACAGCTCTGAGCAGTCATAATCGTGATATCTAAATAGGCACGCAAAGTATCGATGTGAGCGATTAAGGTGTAACTCAGAATGCGGCCAAAGAAAGAACTACGAATTTATGCTAAAGATATTCAAAATCTGTTCTGTGAAACGGAAAACATCAATACACTCCACGCCTGCTATGGGTAAGGAGAAAAGCAGAATTGAATAGATAGCAATTGCACTGAACGTTATTCTGTGTAGTAAAGATTGGCAACAATTTAACGTAGGCAAACAGCTTAACCGTTCCAAGAGTACGGTTACTATACTCACCACTCTGCTTGACCAGCGCACTGCCACGCCACCTAATGAGTTTTGTATGCTTAATTAGTTATTCGCTTGTGTGGAAATGTCCGGAGGTTCTGCTAACTTTACGGCATTGTATTTTTCTTACTTTAGTTCAGGACCAGAGCCCATAGTCCGTAATTCCACATAGATTATAGTTCTCAACTATGTTTTGGCATTGACATCAAAACAAGATCAAACACAGAATCAGTTGAAAGTTTTCGGTTAGTTACCAACCTATAAAGTAACTAATTGGAAACTTCTGCGTCACTAATGAGATCTAGCTTCGCCTTTATTTGTCCTAACCTAACAGTTTAGGGTCAATCTGCAGTAATCCGCGGTAATATAATGGAGCTATTCAGCTATATATCTTAATTTTTTTTAGCCCAAACATTAACATTCCCAGCTTAAACATGACCTGCTTATAAATGACTGATAAGTGCTTAGTGATAATCAATGGCACATTTTTTCCTGTAATAAGGTACTGCATTTGCACAGTCTGGTAAACGGTTTTTTGGAACGAAGTTCTTTAACGCGGCTTGTAAACTTTCAGAAATCGTTACGCTAAAAAGTGTTAATAGGTACTTGCGACTGTCTTTATCTAATTAAAAGAGAAAGACCGCCGGCATGCGGCAGTGTCGTGGGATAAAATTATACACATCGGCCCGAGTACACTGCATGCCGGAGAAAGTGAGAATTTGGTCAAAATGAAAATCCAAGATGGCGTCTCCGATAATTTTCAAATTTGTCGTCATGGGTGTAGTTTTTATAGTTTTCGAGGGTGCTAAAGCTGACAGTGAGGTTAAAATGTAAATCCAAGATGGCGGCTGTAAACTTAAATTTCACTACTATCAACTATTAAATAAAAGTAAAAATAAAATGATGTTATAGTGTCAACAATTATATTTAAAAAATCAGTAAGTACATCTACTGATTTTTATAATGAATCAATTTGGAGTAAATATGGCGTATACATTTTCGAGGATTCCCTTTTTTTGTAATGTACTCAGCCGCCATCTTGGAATTACATTTTGACCTCATTATCGACTTTAGCACCCTTGAAAACTATGAAAGTAACACCCATGGTAAAAAATGTGAACATTTTCGCAGCCGCCATCTTGGATTTATATTTTGACCAAATTCACACTGTCTCTCTCTCTCTATCGAATTAGAAGAAGACAGTCGCAAATATGAACGCTTTTTTGCTTGATGATTTCTGCCAGTTTACTCCTGCCGCAAGCCGCGTTAAGGAATTTCGTTCCAAAAACCATTTCTTTTAAACAAAAATATAATATTATTTCGTCTTAAGAAATGATCAACATGTCAATTTTGGTTTCGTACATGACCACAACCTTACGGTAGTACTTATCGCTATCATTTTTGCTAGAAGACATAATCGCAAGTCAAATGCATGTCAATTTTGCTGATTTGACGTACATTTTTGTAATGCAAGAAATAATTATTTATGATATAAGTGCGAAAATCATCTTACGCACATCATACAACGTTTTACTATGCACTGTGGAAGGAAATAAAAAAAACGAGCGAACCTTACAGTTAGTAGCATAAGATGTGTAACAACATCTGATGTCTTCGTTGACATATATAAATAATACAAACAATATTCTTCATCACCATCATCGCCATCGCCATCGTCATGATTTTGACTTCTCTGTCTAATTTTAAAACTTTTCTCAAATAATAAAAACTCTGTATCAGGCTGACGACGGATTTAAAAATTAAAAAAACAACAAAAAGTAAAAAGCACTAGTAAAAATCTGGCTGTTTAAAGTGGGTCAAAATAGCGCCCAAGGAGTCGGTTACAAACAAACATACATACAAGTGAAGGTAATATAAAGCGTGTAAAAAAAAGTGACACTTGCCGCCCAGTTTGGCTGCTTGGAAAACGTTATTTTCGAGCACATGCATTGTAAAATTATTTTGAAGTTCAAAATTTGAACCTTATGAACATAAAAACGAGGTACCTATAGCTAAACATGGTCACGTCACAAAAGCAATACGAGAAAAATACTCGATTCATGCCTTGTTTTATGTTGAATCATGGTTGAATCGAATGAAAAGTCAAAATGTTTTATGAGGTTAGGTTAGGTTAGGTGCGTTAGAATCGATTTGAAAGTAGTTTTTATGACCGTGCTAGAACATTTGTTCTTGTACTTTTACAGAGGGGGAAGTGTTCGTAAGGCTTCTCCAGTTTAAGAAAACGACGGCCGTGTGACTGCCTGTCATTTGCTCTTATTTTAATAACAAAATATTATAATTATTTTAAAACCAGCACATGGTTCAACTCAACTTAGAAACACATCAATTCTCTATTTAATGGGAAACAAAGTACGAAAACGTTTATCGAGACACGCTATTGGGACGCAAAGACGCTAATAGCCGCACCGCATCCTCTAAATGGGCAGATTAAGGGAGTAAGAAGTGACGAACCACCACTTCGGCGTTCACCAGGTACGATCGTAATGTATTTTGCTAGAGGCGGAATCTACGGTGCGCTTGTGCTAGTTTGTATTATCTTAATAAAAAGGGGCTAGGCCGCCGTAAGGGTGTCTTTCACATAAGTACGCGATTAAAACCACTCAATACTTGCCTTCCTCAATAACAGTGACTTCGCAGTACTCTGTCTTAGGATTGAGTAAGACATTTATTTAATGCTTAGGGAACGTGTTCCGTTAAATCGTATTAGTTCCTCAGAGGTTCTATGCGTTAGGTCTAGCAGAACACGTACAATGAGACAAAACGTTGTAAAACGATTCCCAGTCTCACTGAAATTGGTACATTGTAAACAGACAAATTAACGTAGATATAAATAGTGATTTAAAGCGCAAGCGTAACGATCCCTTTACCCCTTCACCTTACCATGGCTGTATTGCAAGTATCGGTGCTCAACTGCAAGAGGAGGAGACGTTGGCGTTCCAATATTTATAATACTAAAACACAATATTATATTATATGCTTTTGCATACCCTCTTATCTTCTTAGCTTCATATTATAATACTTATGTTTACTAACTGTAAATTCCTAATATTAGAGTTACCTTGTATACCCTATCCCTTAACTTAATTAAGTTGGAACAAGGCAGCTGAGATTATGGGAATCCATTTCTATCTTATATCGGTGGGAGGGTGACCAGTCTGGGACGAGCCCTACAGAACAGTGCGGAAAGGAGGGGCACTGTTCTTCCCCGTAAGGGGGACCGACCTAACCACTAATATTAGCATAATTAGGATTTTTTTTTTTTATCAGCCTAGGGTAATTAAGGTACAGTCACAGCTGCAACAATTTTATTTTTATTTTAAATCATACCTCAGGGCTCAATATTGTGGCGTCATGGAGAGTGCGATTGTCGTAACCCAGCGCTGGGCACGCCACAATTGCGGCGATAAGACCCCTCTTTGAGGAGTGGCTAGAGAGGCGCCACGGCGTCCTCACCTTCCGCCTGACGCAGGTCCTCACCGGACACGGCTGTTTCGGGAGGTTCCTGCACAGGATAAGGCGGGAGGAAACGCCCGGGTGTCACCATTGTGTGGATCGCCCGGAGGACACGGTGGAGCATACGGTGGAGGTCTGCCCAGCTTGGGCGGAGCATCGCCGTGTCCTCGTGGAGGCGATCGGCGGCGGTGATCTCTCGCGTCCGTCCCTGGTTCAGGCCATGGTACGGAGCGAGAGGAAATGGGAGGCCGTCACCTCCTCCTGCGAAGCGGTAATGCTCGCGAAGGAGGAGGCGGAACGCGTGAGGGAGAGGCAAATTTCGCGCCCTCACGCCCCTAACCGCCGCAGGAGGAGACGCCCAGGGCGTCGGGAATCGCGGGGCGATTTCCGGCCACCGTAGGCGCGGGCTTGCGGGCGGTGAGCAATGGGTGGCTCACCGTCCGATAAGGACCAGGCCCGGGTCGACGGCGCGTTGTGTTCCACGCGCGCCTCAAAGAGATGTCAGCAGAATTGAAGGGGTCCACTAGGGCCGATGCCTGCCGGGGTTGCGAAAAAAACCGAAAGGGAGATCGTGGCCCCCGGCAACAGGGCAACCGAAGGAACACTGGTGGGTTTTAGTCAGTAAGAGTCTGACACGCCCTCCCGCTCCACCCAGAGCGGGAGAAGTTATTTGATGATTTCCCACCCGCAAAAAAAAAAAGGGCTCAATATTGGGGCCTACCCTATTTCTTATTTATATTTTAATAACTTATGCAAAATGTCTCTAACGAACTGTTCAATTTTCACTTACGCAGATGATACGGCCTTGCTAATCACGGTAGTGACTGGCCTGAAACAGTAAAATACGCGGGACTTGCTCTAAACTCGGTGATAAAAAAATAAAAAATAAATTACATCCTAACCTTAAATCTTAAGAAAACAGTATACTTACCTCTCTCCTTTAGTTTCCACCAACCTCCCTCCACCGGATTCAATGGTGCTTAGAGCTCATACTTGCTCACTCGGTATATCCTCTCTACACAATGCAGCTGTCCACAACTCACAAGGTGCGAGCCTGTTAAGTATCTCGGAGTCTATGTTGATAGCTGGAAACCTCACCTTAGCAATCTCATATCGCGAGTCTGCAAGTGTATATATATATTTTTTAACTAAGGCACTCCGCAAACTACCGTACTTACCCTAAAAACTGTTTATTTTCAGTCAGTCAGAGCATAATAAACTACTGCATTACAGTGTTGGGCGGGACTCAAGACAACCATATTGCCTCTGGATCGAGCGCAGAGAGCTGTCCTCAAGGTTATGACCTCGAGGCCGTTTAGATATCCCACCTCGGCTCTCTACACCGAATGTAGTGCCCTTACTGTGAGACAGCTCTTTGTTCTTGGCACTCATCTGCGCAAACAATCCTCTGTGGTATACAAGCCGAATGCTGCTAAAAAGCGTAGATTCTTTGAAGTTTGCTCAACTCGGGGTTGTAGAACGGCCCTTGCTCAGCGTCATTATTATGTTCTGTCCAACCATTTATATAGTAAAATAAATAAGCTATGCACCATTGCTCCCATGTGCCTAAATGGATGTAAGATCAAGGTCACAGAGTAGCTATTGACACCACATATATGTTCTGTGATTGACACTGAGTTACGATAAGACTGAAGATTTACTACATGTATAAATCGCTTAACCTAATGTAGTTAAAAGTCAAATAATTATATATTTATAATTATATTTACACAGACTGACATAAACACAAGTTTTCACCATATTTATCTCTGGAGCTGGAGCGGGAGGGCGTGTACTGACTAAAACCCACCCGTGTTCCTTCAGTTGCCTATATTGCCTGGGGCCACGGTAACCCTTTCGAACAATAACATAGACCCTATCGGACCCCGTCAGTTCTGCTGACATCTCTTTGAGGCGCGCGTGGGCCTGGTTCTTATCGGACGGCGAGCTACCCATTGCTCACGGTCCGCAAGCCCACGGTGGCCGGGAATCGGCCTGCGACTTCCGACGCCCAGGGCGTTTCCAGCGGCGGTTAGGGGCGTGAGGGCGCGAAATTTCGAAGGAGGTAACGGCCGTACCATGGCCTGGACCAAGGCCGGACGCGAGAGATCATCGTAACCGATCAACTCCACGAGGACAAAGCGATGCTCCGCCCAAGCCGGACAGACCTCCACCGTATCCTCCGGGCGATCCACACAATGGTGGCGTTTCTCGCCAAGGCGTTCAGAATCATGTTCTGAATCCATGGTTTACAACAGTTTTCACGTCGATGTCCCCCTGCCACCCTGTATATGAATTTACTAGTAAGTAGCTAGGTATCTAAATAATAATATACTGTGCTTGTCCTAAACTACTGATATATGTTCGAATTATACGGGGGTCCCCTGACCTTACACGTTTTTATTTCTAGATAATGCAATTCGCGAGCGCCTGTTTTGTGACTCGTTTTTCATTGTAAGAAGGTATAAATTGGAATGGCGAACGAGCGTTCCTTATCTTTATCAAGTGCCAGTTAAAGTAAATGAGTATCGAAAAATATTGAAACATTTAATGCATTTAAAAAAATATCAAAACATAAACAAAACAATGACAAAATTATAGTATAGATAGATTATAAAAGAATATATATTTTTTAAAGCACCAGGCTGTAACGTATCAAAGATTAAAAGTTAGAATGAAAAGCACTTAGAGTATTGAAATCATCTCCAGTAAGGCCATCTAAATCTTCTAGGGTTGGTTTTCTGCTGCTATCATTTTCTCTGGACATCTCCGTGATGGTGGATAGATCTGGTACGGTGCACGCAATAGGAAATAGTTGTTTGAGATTGGAGCCGTAGCTTCCGCTGCTTAGCATTATAGATCCTGCCCCAACCAGGTTTGTGTTGGTTTCATCTTCGCTGAACAGGTACCATTTGGAAGAGCGTGCGGGCGGCGGGGCTTCGTCTGACAGGTCTTCGGTGATCAGACTGTTGGGTGAGGCCTCGGTGTCAAGTGGGCTGTGATAGACTGTGTCACTTGTATTGTTGATGTCAGAATTAGCCCCTGTAAACAGGAATGGTTAGTTATGCTTTTTTATTTTCGGTTCCGTTATTACGATTATGTACAATACTTTTGGGTTTAAAATTAGAAATATAATCAAAATCGCGGCCCCACATGTTATTATAATTTCGTACTATGGTGTTGTCAATAAGTTTTATGTTTTTTAGGACCCAGAAACATATGCCTCTCATAGAAAAGTTCACATTGAACATACTTGATAAGCTGCATTTAGCTATCGTCAGATAGTTTCACCCTACCCCCATGGGAAGAAGGCGGAGTTTATGTAGATCAGATATTATCGAGGACAAAAGCGCATTCTTTGCCAAAAACCAAACGGTGTTCAACAAAACATATCGTAAGTATGGTAAATATAAGTTAAAGACTTACTATTGTAAAAGCTGACATCTTGAGCATTGTTACAGAACAAATCGGGCGATGTACTATGTTCTTCATTGTTCTCACACCGACTGTTCCATTCGTTGTCGCCAGACTGCATCGACTCGCCCAGCGTTATTACGGACTTCAGAGAGTTGTCTACAAACTCAATACTATCGCCTACACACTCATTAGCATGCAGACATGTTTCAGAGTGATTGTGTATAAGTTCCACATTATCATTTGCATGAAGAAATACTTCTGACACAGAGTCATTTATACCACTATCAGTGAAAACTGAAATTCTGCTAGCATTCTGCGCAGATTTAGTACGAAGTACTTCTGTAGCTTTTTTATTTTTAGGTCTTTGTATTTTAACCCTGATGATGTCTTTCTTCTTCCTGCCTTTTGGTTTTTCGTTTGCAATAGTAAGGTTGGCCATATTTATTTCTTCTGTTACAACATTGTCATTGCACAGATTTGTTTGAAATAGAGGTGGGCAAGACTTCCTCCCACTGTGAGAACAAGCCTCCACGTGTTCCTCTTCGACTACAGGATCTACTGTGGGAGCAACTGATTTCTTTGATCCTTTTCTTTTTTGAGGAGTAGAACATCTCTTTTTATTAGCCTTGGGTTTCTTTCGAACTTCGACACTAGTAACATCTACATCCATCATGCTCGCTTCTTTTAGCGCACTTTGTGATTCAGTCGTCTTTTTAGCGCTTTCCAAAAGCAAGTCGTGCAATTTTTTATTCAGAGTGTCTGTTGCAGTAACCTGATCATTTATATTGAAAGTACCTATATTCTTTAACAATGATTCTGTGAGTAAACTTTTTGGCTCAGTCGACATTTCGATTACTGTGTCGCAACTTTCAAATTCACATTCTTGGTTCATCAGTGGTACTGACATATCAACATCTGATATCATATTATACTTGCTGCACATTGTTTCTGTTCCTTTTTTTATTTCATCATTTGGCATTTCAAGTATAGTAGGGTCATTTTCAACAGAGTTGAGCATCTCCTTAGATATAGACATGTTTTCCACAACTGATAATTCAGGAGACATTGGTAGAGATACATTACTGGAACTACCAACGTCACTGGTCATTTGACACGAGGGGCTAGTCAAGTTGTGACTTATTTGAGCCGATATTTCGTTTTTACATATTGACTCCAAAACAAAGTAGGTTTTATTGTCAATTGGAGTTGTTTCATCTATCGGCTCCAGTTGTCTCGATGACACCTTTGCTCGAGGATTTAGAAGTTGGTAAGACTCTGATCTGTAAGCATCTGTGTTTAAACTAGAATTTTCTCGATTAACTATCCTTACAGATGCATCTACAGACGAATTACTGGAATCGTTGTAAGCATCGTGGTATAAATATGGGTGAGTTTTCTTTCTCGTACTGCGCCGTAATGAATTTCTGGTTTTGATCAGAAAACTGGATGTGTCAATTTTCTTTTTCTTTTTAGTTTCTGTATTAACAGGACTTACATCAGTATCTTGATATCCTTGAGTACTGTCCATGGAATTAGGCGAGACAGTATCGGGCGATGAAAATATCTTCGAAGGTTTTTCCAAACTGTTGAAAAGGAAAGCGAGAAGTGCATATTAAAAGCAAACACACACAGCGCAACAGAAGCTAAAGTGCAACAAATAAAGTGTACAATGTGCAACAAGCACCATGCAGTATAGAATGATATACATAATGGAAGCAGGTTTACAAACAAATATTAAGTATGCTGAAAATGCACTCACCGAAATCTTAAGCTTTATGAACAGTGATCGGATATACGGATGCATCATATTTACTTAAAGTTTGTGGTGACTAGTATGGAGTGCGCTTCAGTACGGGAAAAATCCCGTTTTTTTTTTACCGCACCGGAGATGTTCTAAGGCCTTCATCTCACCTGATGGTAAGTGATGATCAGGCCGAATGTGGAAGCGAGCATCACCCGGAATCCTCAACCACAGAGGAACTGGCTATCTTCATCTCTAACTGTCAAAACACAGCAATGCTCTTAACAATATTGTTATGGCGACTGACTTAGATAAGATAGTAATAGCTAGCTACGCGGATTTAGAACAAGCCCTACCACAAACCAAACCGAGCGGAAAATGTTCCCCCGCTAGAGATCGAATCCGGGAGCTCTGGGTCTAAGATAGGTGATCGTACTATTTGACCACAGTCGGTTTCAGAGGCCGACGAATTTTACTTTCAGATTTAAAAAAGTAAGTAGATTGTGTGATTTTTCAATAAATTTCTGGCCTAGTTTTACATAGATTAGAAAAATATTAGAAAAACAAAATTGTATTTATGACATAAAAGCGAACCCGGGATTTTTTTTAAAGGAGCCGTTTCCGTACCCTTTGCCGGAAAAAAACATACTTTAGGTAAATATGCATCTGAATATCCAATCACTATTTAAAAATCATACCACATAACACAATATAACAAAATTAAATAATCAGTAATTACTTAACTATCAGAGAAAATAGAAATAATACACAATTTACCATTGAAAAGTTTATTGATCTGAAGTATTCCCACCTGCTCCCATTCATTGTTACATTATTCATTTAGTATAAAATACATCGTCGAGCTTCCTTAACTACTGATTTTGTTATTTACATAATATTCATAATTTTAAATTGAATGGCAATCATTCTAGCGGTATAATTATAATAATATTAGTTGTGGAGACTATTGTTGAGACTTAATTCAGTATAAAATATATTGCATGCGATATGATTTGTTAAACAACTCAATATGAGTACATGACTTGTACTTTTAAAATATTATTTCTAAACATAATTTTTATTCAGTACTCATCATCAAAAATTATATTTTTCTTGCTACCACAATAATGAAGTATATTAAAATTATGTTTTAAGACTAATATTTTAAGTACTTACACTTTATTATACACTGTATAATTTATTTAAAATAATTTAAAAGTAGTTACTTAATACCAGCGCTTCAATAATGATATGTTAAAGGAAATAATAAAATATTGAAGATTTATAGAAAAAAGAAGTTAAAATCTAAGAATCAAAGAGAAAAAAAGAAAAATCTTATAAAGAAAGATCTTATAATTATAATAAAAAAAAATATTTTTTTGGAAATCGAAAATAAGAGAAAACAAAAAAAAAATGTATATATATATTTTACTTATTCATGAAATCAAGGGGCCTTTTCTGTCAGGTAAAAATAATAATATTACAATAAAAATTTCTAACATGCAATTCGAAAAATAAATAAAACCATAGTGTTAGTAGCAAGTAAAATATGAAATAATTTGATACTTGGGATTAATAGTTAGGAATATAATGGTAAAATAAATTATGCAGAGTAAAATTCTAATACATATTATGATCATAGGTCAATGTTAGTGACTATCCCGTACTTGACTTGCACTTCCCAATACAAATTTTTATATCACCTACATTATAGTTTTATTATTTTAATTCTAAACGCTTTACCTTTTCTTTTGATTTGTCTTTTTGTTAGCGGGCGACTTGATCGATCGCCTGTTATTTTTAGGCGGTAGCATGTATCTCACTTCTTCATCTTCATTGTTTACGCTTAAGTTCAATTTCTGTGTTGATCGCCGAGTCTGCATTGTTTTCGATTCGTTTATGTTCACAGTCTCTGTCGAGACAAAATTAATAAATAATTAATATAACATACAACAATACATATTCAATTTTAGAATATTTTTTTAATACTGAGATTTTCTTAAAACAGCACAATTGACGACGTTGGAACCAGAGTGATCTAAGTGACATTTTTGCCAATAATGAGGTTATTACACAATAGCATAGAAAAACCATAATTCTTCCATGCCACACTGATCTAAGCGCTCTTCAGTGCTTTCTTCCTTGAGGGATCACAACATGTCACTACAGAATTGGTCTGCAAAGTGAAGGCATGCCACACTGATCTAAGTATTAGATGCACTTAGATCACTATGGTCCCAATTTTACTAATTGACATTTAAAAACACATACAATATTACATAGAATATTAGAGAGACACATAGATTAACTCCGCCTCTGTACATTCGTGTGCTTAAAGTATTAAATAAATAGAAAACGAACATTCTTTGTAGAAGTTTAATAAGGAGACTCATAAGAAATAGTTTTCCCAGACAATATTTCAAAGCAAAAAGGCAGGACCAGCAAAAAAAAATAACCCTTACTACAAAAAAGGTACATCTAGTAGGACTAATTTTTCCCCAATTCCTTTGCTCAGATTCCACCGCACCTGACAGCGCACCTTCTTCCTAACGGCAGCAGAATTAAGTAAATGCTTACCATTTAAAATTTTACGTGGCGTCCGCGTCGGTCGTTTTGAAACACTTTCTTGTGTATTATTATTATTTTCAGTCTCTTTGGCTTTCTGTTTGCGCGTGCGACTATTTTTCTCAGATTCCTTTGTTTCAGGCCCATTCGATGTTTTTGGTTGCTCTTCTGGACTGTGAACTGATGATGATGATTTTCGTGGAGGTGGTGGTTTCAATATCCTAGAGGATGAAATTATACTTTTGAATTGTGTGTTTTTAAGTATGCACTCCTATTTGGACATGCTCAGACACAGGATTTGTGTAAAGTAAAATCAACACTATTCTAAGTTTTAAAATAATAAAATGTACAGATCGAGGCACAAAAGTTGAACCAAAATGGCGGTCGTCCGCGCAGGTACAATTATGAATAAACTTCGATTGAGACCCGAAAATGTGTTACAGATTGCGGCACGTAAGTTGAACTATGACCTTGAATGCGCAGAAATACTTTTTCGGGTCTCAGTCGAAGTATAACTATAATTATAGCTGTGCGGCCGACCGCCATTTTGGTTCAACTTACGTGCCGCGATCTGTACAACAATTTTTTTCTTGTTATTTTTATTAAAATTGCTTTTTAGTCTTATAGGCTAGATTATAATTAACGAGCTTTTGCCCGCGGTTTCACCCGCGTGGATGTCGGAACATATCCCACGGGAACGTACTACCGATACCGGGATTACATACCTAATAGGAAAAGGTCATTGACTCCTACCGCTGCGCCCGCGTTGCCGTCAACCATAATTAAACCATTATTACAACCATTATTTTGTTCCGCGTAATTTTGAATTTTAATCTAAATTAAATGCTCAATTTAAGTAACCTACTTTATTGGATAAGGGTTAATATAATAACGGTCAAAATAGCTTCAGAAATAACAATGAAATTTTTATCAAATTCTGAAAGATAAAAATGGTTACTGTGGGTCATCCTTAGAAGATAGACATATGCCATCGTGGAAGGTGAACAATACTGTAGAATATACATTTTATGTAATTTTTACGATTTCCGCGGCGCACGCCAATAAAGTTCCCAGTCGGCATGATTTTTTCCGACATCTTCAACAATAACCGTCAAATTTCAGCCAATTTACACAAAACCTTAATGAATTATACACTAAAACCTTCCGCATGAATCACTCCGTCCATTGGTGAAAGCCGTTTGAAAATCCGTTTGGTAGTTTTTGAGTTTATCGCGTTCAGACAGACAGACAGACGCAGTGAGGGACTTTGTTTTATAATATATAAGGATTAGTAAGAAGCAGGTTCTTTGGTTCTTTATAATAAAGGATAAAAACAAATACAAAGAATTAAAAACTAAGATGTTTAAAGTTATGGTTGAAATTGATTCCTTAAAAATAGTATAAAAATACTTTTTACTGGGAAAATCAATAATAGCAAATGAAGCCAGAGTTTACCTTTTAGTGACGTTTGTAGCTTGTGCGTTTGGCTCAATTTCTTCCTCTTTATCTCGTTCTTCGATCTCTTTGAATATTTCTTTTTCTATTTCATTTACTTTTTCGTGTACTTCTGTAAAAATATTATAATGTCTGCTTTAATTCTCAAATGGTATTTCGCGTAATGCTGCAGGATGCAATAATAATTTCAGAGCAGCTATTGTGGCAAATCTATCTATGGCTATGGTCAGTTTCAAAAGTATTTAATAAAAATGTAAACAAATGGATCAGAAAACGTACCTGTGGACGCAAATTGTTTTGTCAGATACTAATCAGTACTTTAATTTGATTTTAGGGATAAATAAACTTGAAATTTTCATTTTGAATCACTTTAAAGATGCTTTTCATTAATATTTGAGGTTTTTAAATGATTTTTCAATTACAATTTAACAACGTTATTCATTCATAGTAGCCGCACGGGTCGATCGATGGTTTAGTTACGCTTGCCGAGGTCGATCCGTGGATGGGTGACCATCAATTACATATCGAAACCCCTCCGTGCCTCGGAAGTCACGGTCCCGGTTGTCCGTTGTAGATCTTGGACATTCATTACGGGTAGTCAGAAGCCCGAAAGTCCGAGTTCTACCAAGGGTTATCGTATTACCCAGTAACTGGGTTGTGGAGGTCTGATAGACAGTCTCGCTCCATGTTAAAATATTGGTATTCAACTGCATCCGGTCAGACCGGAAGCCGACCCCAACGTAGTTGGAAAAAGGCTAGGCAGATTATGATGATAAGTTCAAACACTATTTGTCGAAAAAGTTAAACAATAACAGATGAATGTGTTACTAATTCCTCTAGTGAGTGATTGCTTAAGAATTTAACCTGAACAGGATCTGTTTACACTTTCATCAACTACTTCTGGAAGAGACCATAATTTATCATATTAAAAGGTGGACTAGCAGTATTGGTCGCTCTATGCTGTGTATTACCAGCAGCCATCTTCTTTGCTCTCAGCCAAATCCTTAAATTATCTCAGCTCAGTTACCCACTGAGCTAAGATTTATGAATTTATTAGCTGTTACCCGCAACTACGTCGTTGTGGAATTTAATAATGAGTTCTCTCCCTCTGATCACAGCATAGCATCACACCTATTTTCTTCGAAGGGTTAGGTAGAGTCTACCAAATAGTACACCCATATTTCGCCCTCTGATCATATTAGTTTTATAACTTACCAGGGTCATTGATGATAACAGGTGTTGAAATCCCACTACTCAACTCCTTGGATTGTTCAGGTTGAATGACTGTCATAGAAGATTCCGGTATGACAGCCGATTTAATCTCCTTGTGAAATATATGCACCACCTGCTCTAGGACCGGGTGGATCTGCGGCCAGTGACCTTCGAGTTGGACCTCCTGAAATGAGAACTAGGTGTAAGTATAGTCAACAGTACGTCATTAGTTAATTAACAGTTGACCAACGAAAACCCGTCTTACTGCTACGAAATATAAGCATTTAATAATATTAAAATAATTATAAATGTGAAAGTTTGAGGAGCTCGTGGCTAAGTAATAACAGCCGCACGGGTCGATCCATCAGGTTAAGCTACGCTTGCCGGGGTTGGTCCGTGTATGTGTGACCATCTTTACGTATTGAGACTCCTCCGTGCCTCGGAAAGCAAGTTAAGCCGTTGGTCCCGGATGTCATTCGTGGATCTTTGACAATTATTACGACGAGTCGTCAGAAGACCGAAAATCTGACACCAGTCTTACCAAGGGGTATCGTATTACCCAGTTATTGAGTTGTGGAGGTCAGATAGGCAGTCGCTCCATGTAAAATACTGGTATTCAGCTGCATCCAGTTAGACTGGAAGCCGACCCCAACATAGTTGGGAAAAGGCTAGGCAGATTGTGGATTGATAAATGTGAAAGTTTGTGTGCTTGGATGTTTTTTACTCAATCACGCAAAAATGACTGAACGGATTTTGATGAAATTTGGAACACAGATATTTTATAACCTGGATTAACATATAGGATACTTTTTATCCCGGTAGTATGTTCTCGTGGGATAATTTCCGACATCCACGCCGGCGAAGCCGCAGACATAAACTAGTGTTAAATAAAAAATAAACGTATTTGAATTTTATTTTAAATTGTTACGGGTCATTCCTACGGCCGTGCAGTTGTGCGGGAACGGCTTTTTACTGGATCCCGCAAAACTGACCGGTGTATTCCTGTTTCTTACTGGACAAAACCGAATCGCTATATTCGACCGGAGTTAATACGGCAAATAGGATGCTTGTGTGTTACTATTGAAACAAGTCCACCACTAAACGGGTTCCTGTAAAATATTGTGCTAAAAAAACAGGATGTTGCCACGGTAACGATCCCTTACCTTATACATAAGCCAAAAAGACAAAAATATTTGTTGACATATTACCTCATTGTTCTTCGTGAATTTTATTTTAATTTTCTCAGGGGGGATTTCTTGTAGTTCTTCTTTCTTTCCATCAGGCGCGGGTAAACATATATCTTTTCCTAAAAATATTAGGAAGAAATTTATTAAAAAATTGTCAATGACGGAATATCTATATATTATAAAAACATCATGTTGAATAGAAATTGAATATTTACCGACGCCATTCGAAGGTTCACCAGCCATACTAGATCTGCTTGAGTTCCTAAAAATATGCAGAAACACAATATTAAAATATTATACGTTTTTTTTGGCTCAATTACATGACCGTAACAATTCAAAATATTTTATTTCACATAAACCTACAAGGGCACTTTTGAAACGTCAGACGCTGGGGTGCGAAGAAAACCGAAAGGGAGATCGTGGCCCCGGCAACAGGGCAACCGAAGGAACACGGGTGGGTTTTAGTCAGTAAAAGTCTGACACACCCTCCCGCTCCGCCCAGAGCGGGAGAAGTTATTTGATAATTTCCGACCCAAAAAAAAAAGGTGTACGGTTCCAATTGGTCGCTTCCTATGAAGAAGAGCCGGCAAGAAACTACATGGTTACTCTTTTAAAACTAAATGGTTTCTACAATGTTTTCAAATTAGTGTTAATAGGTATGAGCGGACAGTGTAGGCCTATCAACAAGTACCAAGTACTTAGTAAAATAGAAAATGGTCCACAAGTCAGTCAGACAACAACATTCTCACATTCACAAAATCTAAAAATCTAACTTATGTAATTTCTCGCCCATTCTTCTCCATCGAAGCTACCTTTTGAAAGGGGAATGTATAGGGTCAATTATATTTTTCTATTAATTTAGACGTTCAAAATCGACTTTTATTGTGACTAATTGAAATAAATTATTTGACTTTGAAAAAATACATATAGTAAAACATACCTATGTGGGTTAGCTTGCGGCACAGGACAGTGTGTATCTTTCAACTGCTGTGGTTCTTTAGCTATTTCTAATAACCTGTTAAAAAAATATTTTTTTAAGTATGTAATTAAAACTATGTGCAAAAAGTGTATATGTCACCATATAATTATGAACTTCGTTAGTTCATAAACTGTCGAAAAATTGTGAACTGCAACAAACAATTTGCAATATAACGCATTATTTTTTGATAGTTTATAAACTAAAGGTTGTCATAATCCTACGGTGACATATTAAATACCATTTTATTAACACTTACTTTTTCAATTCTGATGCTTTCTTCTTTTCTTCTTCATATTTCTGTTTCCAGAAGGTCTCACCTTCTTCTGAGTCGCCTAAAACATAACAAATTATCAATAACAGTGATGTAAAACCATTAAAGAACTGGGCGTTATTATGACACATCGATTTTTTGACAGTTTCCCAAAGGTTACTAAGTCTACAAACACGCTGTGAATGTGTGTAAGCGCAAGAACTCTCGATAGTTCAGTAACATCCGAGACAATGGCGTAGTCGGAAGTTTGTGTGTGTGGTATGTGCTAACGCTACTTGTCTTCACGCACACATTCACAGCGTGTTCGTACACTTGGTTACCACAAGTAAAGCGCGCGTCTCTTCGGAGATAAAAAACTTTAGGAGTGACAGAGACAACGCTCTACAAAAGCGAACCTTTTCTGAAATTCAGTGTGCCTTATTTATGGCCGGGGAATTGTTCATACATACTTTCTGGCAAATAAGTGATATAATTCTTGACAATTTTGCCATCCTTTATTATTGGGTATATTTTTTTCCCGTACATGACGAAGAGGCCACCTTCTTCTTCTAGGGCCGATATCTTGACAGCTTGTGGCTTCCTGCAAGTAATCAACATTAATAATGGTGAGAAGACACTTGTTAAAATCTATGCGGTGAGAGTAAAGTTGTAAGGTACACTTACAATTTATTTTATTCCTGTAAATTTTTACACACCCTCTCCAATGTAAGCCACATTGGAGAGGGTGTGTAAAAATTTACATGGCATAGATTTCTAAAATGCTGATCTAGTATTATAACTTGGACAATGTAGTCAAATTTCTTAATAGCTTAGTGATTGGTTGATCGAAATAACAAGAGCAAATCACATCACTTCACATCTTTAAAGATAGAATGTTTTATAATTTCTAACGTGACGATATTATCGTGGACGTCCACGTTCATAACGTGTATAAATACGTACACGTTATAACGTTATTGTAGATGGAAATTTAAAAACGTCTGCATATTTTTCCATACATTTAACTACCCTGTGTTATTTGATGCCGTGGACGTCCACGATAGTATCACATTAGAAATTATAAAAACGCACAATCGAAGAAGAAAATCATTCATCTTTAAATGGACACCATTAAAATATAAACTATTTATTAGCTACAGCCCGCAGCTTCGCCCGCGTGTTATGTCGATAAAAAGTAGCCTTAATATCCAATTTCTTTCCCCAGGGTTCAAAGTATCCCTAAATCAAAAATCAAAATCGGTTCAGTCGTTTAACCGTGGAAGAGTAACAAAAAACATACAAAAAGACTTTTTACAAATAAAAAGCGGAAGTCGGTGTATTTGGTTTTGAATTTTCGTTTTTTGCCACCGACTTCCAAAATTAAAGTTATTTTTCACTTGTTAGTGTTTTTTTTTTTTAAGTTTTTTTTTTTTGTAAAAAGTTTTTTTTTTTTTTTACTTTTTAGTTGTGCCTGCTATGTAAATAACAGTGGCAAGAACTTATATCATCCATATAATAAGTGGGAAAAAATACGTATTATTGAAGCTAACTCAAAAACTATCCAAGAAAAATTAATAAAGTTGTAAGGGACCACCTCGTCAGCATACCCTTTCAAACAAAAAATAATTTCCAAAATCGGTCAACAATTGACGAAAAAATCGGTGGACATACATAAAAAAAAGAAAAACACGTATAAGCTACGAACATATAACCTCCTCCTCTTTGGAAGTCGGTTAAGAAATACATTTTTTTCTCTTTATTATATTAGTTTAGATTTATACACAGTGCTACAAGGATTTTCTTGCGCTTAAATGACGTTGACAGGAGGCGTTGTTGGTAAACATTTTGTGAAATTGTATTGAAAAGCAAGATGGCGTCGTTAGTTCCTATTTTGGCCACGCTTCAAAAGATTCTTGTACAGCTATACTCACAGATATTTCCTGGTTGGCCTGTTCTTCCGGCTGCGCGGCGGCGACACGAAGTCTTCACTCTCTGATGTCCAGTCACTTGTGTTCGACGCGAGGGCAGCAGTGTGGCTGAAATACCATTTTTTCTTTGCTTATTTGGTTCAAAGTGCAGCAACAAAAGACTAGAACGGGTTAACCCCAAAAAAGATGAAGGAGATTTGATTACTTACTGCGAAGCATTATTGTGTGAAGCATTATTGTGTGACACGGTTCTGCTACGACGACTCAACTGCCGTTTACGCTTTGCACCAACTCCTCCACCTAGAAAAGAAAATAATGCACAAATTTCTAGAAAAAAAAAAAAAAAAAAAAACAGTGGCACTCCGGGAATGCGAACACAAGTTAAAACTTGAACAATTTTATTGTGCAGGAAATACTTTTAATGAGGTAACGGTAACAGTGTCGCGAGTTCAATTGAACTCGCGAATTGGGCATTTTTGAGATGGGAAAAAACAATTGTTTTTTGCCCAACGTGCCTAAAGAAGTTTTCACTTCAAAAATCCAGATATGTTTTTACACCATACATGAATATATATATATAAATAAATCACAGGGACAGGTAGGGTTGGCTCTTGATAAAGGAAGGTTGTACCAAATTGTGTTTGATGATAAATTAATGACTCATAATATTAACTGCATTCCCTCCAATAAATAAAAACCTTTTTTTCTGTCATGCAACCATTATTACCATATTTTTTAAAGCTTGACCAGTGACAGCTTTATACAATATAATGACATAGATAATAAAAAATGTTTCTAGAAATAAATCATGCTGATGATGGCAATATCATTAATAATAAATAACCACACAAAGTGTGTCCAAAACCAACAGGTTATATCAATTATGCAATATAGATATTGACAATGGTTAAAAAGTAGAGGAAAGTTTTAGATAGTTTGATAATCTATTTTGAGCTTGTTTGGAATCAAATCCATATCTATAAAATACCTTATTTGTGAAGCTGCAAGGCTTGTGCATTCAACTGTAGCCGAAGCACAAACTGGTGTCACATTGTACATGCCAAAATGTTTCTCATTCCATTACTCTACAAGCATTGACACAAGATCCATATCTCCCTAACGTAACTTACCACTAGTGAATCCAAACATGTTTGCTATAGCCTTTTCCCTTTCGGCTTTACTTATTAACACTCCAGCACGCTGCTTCTTCTTCGGTGAAGCTTGAACTTCTCTGGCATCAGACTCTGAGTTGGACCTCAGCACCACTACATCATTTGAAGGTTTTGACACAGATGCCTCTTGTTTATGCACTTGAGATTCTTTCTTATTTTGTTCAGTGTCACTAGACTCTGACATGGTATAGTTAGTCTTATTAAATTGTTCATCAAACAGACTGATGTTTTGCAAGCAAGGGTTCTTGACCTCTGGCGATTCTTTACTGTTACTTCTGTTTTCAGTTTCCATGATATCTACTACACGAGTTTCAAAACTTTTTGAAGGCTTGTTAAGGTCAATTGGATTGTCATCAAGCCATGGTTTTTTAATGACATCCGGTTTAATAGACTCTTCAGTCGTTTTTAGATTATCTTCTCCATTCATATCCAAGTGAGATTCTGTAACCTTGTTATCTGTTTTTGATGGTGACTTCAACATGATATCAAGTTTCTTTTTCTTATTGTCTATAGTATTAGAATTATCTTCAGAACAAGATCGTTTTCTAGTAGCTTTTTTCGGACTTGGCGTTTCATTAGAGTTATTTATTACTTCAATTACACTTTCTGGTGCTTCTTTGTTGTTAACTTCAGCAGTTTTAGAATTCTTGTTTGATAATCCTTCTGGATTATTCGGAAGTGAAGCATCTACAGTGCTATTGGAATTATTTAGTCCACCAGATTGTACTAGAGGTTCTGAGTGGGAATCATGAACAACTATTACATCAGGAGTTTCAGAGTTTTGAGCAACTGGTTTTTCAGTAACCTCAGCAGTGACAATTTTTGTAGCTTCAGGAGTATCAGCATCATCATCCTTTTCTGTGCCATTCTCTACTTGCATTGAAGAAATTTCATCAACCAAATTGACTACTGGTATCTCTTCTATATCACTCATTACACTTGGGTTGTTTTTCTTAGGAGATTTATTTTCTGGTTTGCTACCATCTAATTCTTGAGCCAATACTTCCTCAACTACTTCAGCAGATAGTCCTTTGGCATTTTTAGCAACATCAGTAGCTACGCTTTTAGTGTTAAGAATTTCATTGTTAGTTTCAGGAACCTCCTGAATATCTTCTGTTACATTTTCTACTATCTCCATCTGGCCCTCCCTGTCTGAATCTTCAGGTTCAGATGCAAAGTCATCCAGCACTTCTTGGAGCATAGGTGTCAAAGGTTCAGAATAAGTAATGCAATCCCTGAGAGATTTGGATGCTCCAGTTGGCTTTTCATCAAACTCATTGGATTCTAAATCCTTCTGTATTTCCTCTGCAGTTTCGTAGCAGTTTTCAAGTATTACAGTGTCAGCAGAAGATCTACTTCTTACCTTTGAACATGTTATATTCTCACCTGCAGTGGTCTCCCCTTCATTGTGAGATGGCTCATTATCTTTCGGACCTAGAATAAGTTAAACTGTGTAGGACAAATTGTATTTATTTAGAACAAAAAAAATGAAGCAGAATGTGTGCTCCAAGGTGATTTTTTACGCATAGCAATTTTTTAAATTAATTTCTACATTACAAGTGGCATTCTAGCATCTATATATTTAAAATGGGATTTGGAATGAAAAAAATAAGCTGCAGTTCTAATCTAAAGAAACGTTATAGTTTAGGCTCAACAAACAGTCTATGGTATATTGGATAATCAATAAGAAAGAATATCTGAATGACCGAGCTTTGCTTGGTTTTTCTTTTTGTAGTTTTTTTTTAAATGAAACCTAGCTAGATCGATTTATCGCCCCGGAAACACCCTGCATACAAAATTTCATGAAAATCGTTGGCCGTTTCAGAGATTCAGATTTAATTATATATATATATACAAGAATTGCTCGTTTAAAGGTAGTAATTAGATTTAGATATTTGATTGAAACTTAAACTCATGTAGATTACAAAAAAATACCGGCCAAGTGCGTGTCGGACTACGCACAATGAAGGGTTCCATAGTTGAGCTGAATTTTTATCCCAAAGAAAAACTTCAGATTGTAGTTGAGTTTTTCAACTACAATGTAGATTTTTTTCTTGGTTCACTCATACATTCCAACTGCGAATGTAAGTTTGTACGCACAATATTGAGAGATTCACCATGTTGTTTTAAGACCATAGACTTCTTATATTTTTTTCCTGTAATCTATCAATAAAGAACTATTCTCAGTATTTTTTACAAAATTTTAGGCTCAGTATTTTCGGAGATAAGGGTAAATTTGGTAAATTTTCATAAATTTTCTTAAATATCTTTAAAAGTATGAAAAAATAATAATGACATCCTCCACTTGATATGTCACATGTTCACAAAATTTTTATTTTTAATTTTCTTATTTGTCTCCCAAAAGTGCAATATTTAAAATTAATTAATTTACATGACCGTGTTTGCGTCACAGAAATATGTATACAAAATTTCAACTTAATTGGTACATTCGAATCGTAGCAAATTGGCTGTGACAGACAGACTGACCAACACCCAGTCACACAAGTGATCCTATAAGGTTCCATTTTTCCTTTTGAAGTATGGAACCCTAAAAAAAACAAGTAATAGTTTTTGTTTATACATAATTTCCATTTCATTAAGTAACACTTGGAGTTTACACAAATTGCAGCAGATCTACTTTTGTAGAATATTATTTTGTTTATTGTAGGTTAATTAAAATCATAATGATGCAATTAAATTAATTTTCATAGGCATGAGACTGAGATAAGGAATTGCCTAAAATAAAGTGTTTAGTATGTTGAACTAAAACATACCATTTGAGCTGGAGTCATCACTAATAGTTTGGATGTCAAGCTTGTTTTTGTTCCTATCTGCCAGATCACATCTGAAATAAAATAAATAAAGATATTTCATTTTGTAATATTATTAAAATACATTGCATATTTTTTACTATATCCCAGAATGCTTACTCTCGGATGTATATATGCAATGAATATCACAAAAAAAAAATTAGACCAACATTTATTTCATGTGGGAATCAAACCTGTTGTTAGCACAGAAGTCATCCGGACCAGAAGCATCAATAAAACTTAGGGATTCGATTTTTATTTCACTCTTGTATGAACAACAACCATGAGAACACACAACTTATGACTTGCAGCCTCATTGCTCTAGTAGTCTAGCAGTTGGAGATGCAACCTCAGCATTAGTCATGGATTCAATTCCGCGGTTGGGCAAAGTGTTTTTAGATATTTTCATGATTGGGGGATAATACTACTATTATAATAATGTCTACAAATTATCATGGCTAAATGACTTCAAGTACTAATTAACTTGGTGTTGTAGCTCAGCCTGGTAGAGGCCTATGTTTAGCAATGGACTGTGATAACCTGAGTTAAGTGATTGAATTAACTTTACCTAGATCTGAAGCTGCTTATTTGTTCATTGGTTAGATTGAAGTAGGGATTATGTATGTCTGGTAGAATCCGTTTCAAAAAAGTTTCTTTTAAACTCTGCCATGTCCTCATAGTAAGCTGCAAAAAAACATTTTTTTAGATTAACATACTACAAATTGATTATTTTGTTTTCTACTCATTACATTATAGGTATGAAATCAGTACTTGAATGATTTCATACAAGATTCATACAAGCACTTTGTTACCTTTGTGTTGGCAAAATCCACCCACATCTTTCGAGCCTTGGTTTCACCATAAAACTTGTTTTCTACTAAATAGTCCACTATCATCTTGAACTCTTGAATGCTATAAGGTTTTCTAGAAATATAATATAAAAAGATATACAGTTTTATTGTAGGTAGGTGCCTACAGTTAAAACATACCGAAATACTATGAAAGTGCATGATTCACACGATACAACTTTGAATGCCAATAAAGCGCTTAATGTAATAATGATTTACAGCCTTACCCCGACATTTTGAAGCGTATTTTCTATTGTAATCGGTTTATAATGCTAATGGTCAACGTAGGTATACAAAATATTTTGCAGACGGGTGTAGTTTCCAGTTAACTCAAAGTCATCATTGTTACCGGTAATTAAATAAATATATTTTAATTCAAATGTTTCTGGGAATGCACGACGAAGTATTTATTCTTGTCTCCCATATAAATAACCTGAGTGTTTGGTGAATTTTATCAATCGGCCGATAAACACACTTCCAAACGTAAGCTAACTAACGAGCGATATTGCCAGGAGAAAACTTCCAACCAAGCTTATTTTATTAAAATATTTTATTGCCGCATCTAAAAATACTAAAAAGGTATCATAAAATAGTAATGCCAAAATGAACTAAAAAAACATGGTATTAATATTGTACTAAACAATACAACTGGAATGCTTAGAGCGTTTTCGCACTGCATTCGATTCGAATCCGAATTCAAGATACAAATTCAATCCAAATGAGGTTTTAAATTGAAAGCTCATACCAGGTGGCAGCACAGTTGTACGTCTTTATACCGCCATTGTTGTGTTTTTGTTTACTTTTGTATCGATCACAAATTATACGAAAACTAGATAAATATGAGCTAAGGACAGGGGAAGCGTCTACCACTGGTAAAAAAGCAGCTTTAGTGGAAAAGTCAATAAATTATGAACGTCTTATTATATATAGGTTATTTTGTGTTTGTTGACTTTAAATTCGTTTTTTGTTAAGGACTGGAGGCGTAACATGGAAATATCCTGATCGGAGTTGAAAAACAAGTCGGGCATGGTCTTCCTGACTGAAAAATCTCAAAGATAGCTGTGGTGAACCTTTTTACCACATTTATTCTTCTGTGACCATAGATACTTCTAATTTCTCATAATCCGATTGTCTTAAGAATGTATTGTCATTTTCATCAATATGTTACGTTTTGCTAATTAAAACCTACAGTATAGGTTTTGACTATTATTTCAATTTAATTAGCATACGAAACGACTAAGATCCCATGGAGAAATATCTACGACCGGAGTGGTTCGATGGGGACCCGCCTCTAAGCACGGCGGCCGCGGAATGGGCACACTGGAAGAAAACTTTCGTTAACTTTCTTGCGGTGCAGGACTCGGAAACTACTACTGATAAGGTCAAGCTTACATACTAATTAATCACGTGTCTCCGAACGTGTATACCCACATAAGCGAGAGTGAAACATTCGAACAGGCATTGAATCTCTTAAAGAAACCTTTATGTTAAACCAAATAACATCCCGTATGCACGTCACGCTCTCGCCACCCGGAGACAAAGTAGCCACGAGACTATCGACACATACATCCAAGCCTTGAAGCAACTGTCCAAAGATTGTAACTTCACGGCTGTCGATAGTAAGACCAACCGGGATGACAACATTCGCGACGCTTTCATAGCTGGCATCTCCTCGACAAAAATAAGAGAGAGACTCCTCGAAAACCTTTGCTTAACTTTGGACGAAGCACATAACCATGCGCGTTCCTTGGAGATGGCTGAAGTTAATACGCTGCATTATAACAACATACCTATGAACGCGGCTACAGAAAACATCTCTGATAACAGTCGAAATGCAAGTGCCTCTGCAGCCACGCCGGCCTTCCAGAATTGCTCAAATCGCAATTGTTTTTTCTGTGGAGGACGGGTGCATCCGCGCAAGACATGCCCCGCCTTCAATGTGACTTGTCAACTTTGTAACAAGAAAGGGCATCTCGCAAAAGTCTGTCGCAGTAAAAACCTAACTAGTGCTGCCACGTCTGACCAGGAAAATGTCACCGCCTGCATCATTGCTGCATCACCGTCGTCCTTACACAAAGCCATTGTCCTGCATATATCAAAGGCATTAGAGCTGAAGCACTATTAGATACAGGCAGTTCTAAAAGTTTTATTAATTTCGAATTTTCTAAACTGGTTTCTCTGAAAATAAAACCAAGCCAGCAGACAATATCTATGGCCTCTCTTAATCATACATCATCAGTCAAAGGAGAAACTTGCCTCACACTTACCTTGGTTCTCATATGTGTGTTTACACATATGAGAACGTTAAACTGCTTGTGATCGACAATTTATGTTCAGATATGATTATAGGACACGACGTATTAGAGAAGCATTCCTCACTAGAATTCGCATTTGGTGGTCCGAAAGAGCCTCTCGTCGTATGCAACGTGGCCGAAGCATCTGTCCCTGCTGTGCTTTTATTCGCCAACCTATATCCCGAATGCAAACCGATTGCTATTAAGTCTCGAAGATACAGTGATGACGACCGACGTTTTATTGAAGAGGAAGTGAAGAATCTTTTAAAAGAAGGTGTCATTGAAGAGAGCCGGTCCCCATGGCGAGCACAGGTACTGATCACTAAGAATGCGAACCACCGGACACGTCTTGTAATCGACTACTCCAGAACTATAAATCGCTTCACAGAACTGGACGCCTATCCACTTCCCAGTATTGAGGAACTGATATCAAAAGTGGCAAAATACTCTGTATTTAGCGCCATAGATTTAAAAAGTGCGTATCACCAAGTCCCTATTTTGCCAGAGGAGAGACTATACACAGCGTTTGAAGCAGCTGGAAATCTATACCAGTTCCGACGTATACCTTTTGGAGTAACCAATGGAGTTTCCAGCTTCCAGAGAACTTTAGATTGGCTTATTCGAACGGAAAAATTGAAAGGCACATTCGCATATCTTGATGATATTACAATTTGCGGCAAAACACCAGAAGAGCACGACTATAATCTGCAAAATTTTCTTGCAGCAACTAAGAAGTACGGTCTAACCCTGAATAAAGCAAAATCCATATTTAAACAAACTTCTATCAACATACTTGGTTATACAATCGCAAATAATATCATCAAACCTGACAATGATAGATTAGAACCTCTTCTAAACTTACCTCCACCTCAAGACTTGCCCAGCTTGCGAAGAGCCCTGGGTATGTTCGCTCATTACTCTAAGTGGATACGAAACTTCTCCGAAAAGATACATGAATTATCAAAGACCAAGACATTTCCGCTGAGTGACAATATGATTAAAGATTTCCAAGAACTTAAGAACGCTATAATCAAGTCTTGTGTTCACGCCATTGACAATAATATGCCATTTACTGTAGAAACTGATGCTTCGGAGCACTCAATTGCGGCAACCCTTTCGCAGGCGGGTAGGCCTGTAGCGTTCTATTCGAGAACACTTAATCGAAGTGAACAAAATCATTCAGCTATTGAAAAAGAAGCCTATGCAATCGTAGAGTCCTTGAAGAAGTGGCGGCATTTTCTTATAGGGAAATCATTTCTGCTCGTCACTGATCAACGATCCGTCTCTTTCATGTTTAATGCTAAGCACATCAGCAAAATAAAAAACGAGAAGATACAGCGCTGGCGATTGGAACTATCTCCATACAAATACGACATCGTATACAGGCCTGGCACGCAGAACCATGTAGCGGACGCCCTCTCCCGTGTTTGCACCATCGTTGAAACACCTGCAAAGTTACGATCACTTCACGAAGCCCTTTGTCACCCAGGTGTAACCAGAATGGCACATTGGGTGCGTTCCAAAAACTTAGCCTATTCAATTGAAGAGATAAAGAGTATGACTAAAGACTGTCGCATCTGTTCTGAGGTTAAGCCTAGATTCATTAAAGCTGATCCGCAAAATAAACTTATTAAAGCGATAGCGCCATTTGAACGACTGAGCATGGATTTTAAAGGACCAGTACCATCTAAATCGAGTAACAGATTCATTTTAACAGTAATCGATGAGTACTCCCGCTTTCCGTTCGCCTTTCCGTGCTCTGATATAAGCGCAAAAACTGTAATCAAGCATTTAGACAGCATTTTTAACATGTTTGGCATGCCGGCCTACGTGCACTCGGATCGAGGTACATCATTTTTATCTGCTGATGTAAAAGATTTTCTCCACTCCAGGCAAATAGCGACGAGTCGTACAACGCCATACAACCCTCAAGGCAATGGCCAAGTTGAAAGGCTCAATTCTACGCTATGGAAAACTGTACAGTTAGCATTGAAAACTAAGAATCTGCCAATAGAGAGCTGGGAGGATGTCCTATCGCAAGCATTACACTCCATACGCTCGCTTCTTTGTACTAGTACAAATTGTACGCCGCATGAAAGGATGTTCCGCCACTCTCGGAGATCGACGAATGGAGATTCTATTCCCACATGGTTATCTGGCTCAAACAGAGTACTTATGCGACGCTTTGACCGGAAAACAAAATATCAACCACTAGCCGAGGAGGTGGAGGTACTGGACACTAACCCCACTTATTCGTACGTTCGAACGACGGATGGTCGAGAGACTACTGTATCCAACCGCCATCTAGCACCTTTGGGAGGCAACCGAGAAGATATCCCCACAATTAACGAATTTGTGGACGCCGAACCCCAAAGATCGCAGTCACCATCACCATCTTGATCACCACCAACAACTTCGCCTTCTTCACCGACAACATACTCAACACCAGTCTCGCTGCCAGCTACTCCCTCGTCACCGCCATCATCAGAGGATTTGCAAGGGGCATTGGAACCGGAACAAATGAGCTCGGACGGGATCGAGCTCCCAGTTTCGGAGCCACTCCGGAGGTTGGCCAGAGCACGGAACCCGCCGAAGTTTTTACTTGATTACATCTGGCCGGGGTGAATGTGGTGAACCTTTTTATCACATTTATTCTTCTGTGACCATAGATACTTCTAATTTCTCATGATCCGATTGTCATAAGAATGTATTGTCATTTTCATCAATATGTTACGTTTTGCTAATTAAAACCTACAGTATAGGTTTTGACTATTATTTCAATAGCACTTCTAGCACTGATCTGATATGATAATATAAATGCACACGTACTTTACTATAATTTACATAATATCACATCGCAAGTGCCTGTATGTAATGAAAACAGACTTAGTTCTCTTGGGAGCATCACCTATAAGTAAACTACTTTCTCCCATAAAAGGTTTAAAGGAAAGCACATCCTCTCGACGGAATATTGGACTCCAATTTTTTTTCGGAGAGCTTTCTCCCACAGTTTTCTTATAATATCTTTGGCAAATACATGGGTCCCCGTATTTTTGCAGTAAACAGCTGCGCAACTGACCTCAAAAATTAATTATGTGTAAAAGAACATGGAACAAATAATTAATTATCAAATTATTAGATGCTGGAGATCAGCGCCATCTGAAGTGAGCAAGTAACAGTTTTTTATCCCCATTGGGAATGTTCTAAATTCGGACGGACAAATATCGGATCTAGTGCACAACCCCTCATACAAATATTACCATGGTTACTTCGAACCCACATTTCTCGGATTCGCAATTCGCATCAGACATATTGCGAAACAGTTCTTGCAAGCACCGAAAAGTCGGTCTTGAAGGAGTACTACTATGTAATGATTTTATTGACTCAACATATTACCTATGGTACCAAAAAGGGCTCGTGGGTAAACCGGCCATTACATTATCCAATTTTCAGAGCGCTAAACTGGTGCGCTAGCTAGTGTACTAGATGAACAAGCATGGCAGAGCCCAAACGATCGCACTAGATTGGATCACTAACTGCCTGTACACCATCCAATTTTAGCACGCTAGCTCACTTAGCGCTCTCATAATTGCTGGCTATGATAACAGCCGCACAGTCGATCGAAGGTTTAACTTCGTCGGTTCGTGGATGGGTGACCATCCATTACATATCGAGACGCCTCAGGTCATTATGCCGCCGACATTCGTAGATCTTTAGCAGTCTTTAGTATAATCAGAAGCCCAAAAATCTGACAACCAGTCATAAGTGTCATAACCATAGACATATAATAAGTATGGACTGGAAATACCTACAAAAAAAAGGTACATACCTACAACTCAAAATGTCTCTTAAAATGGCTGCCAATGCTAGGGTTGTGTCATTCAGGGAACATAGTGTTACTATTTCGAGTATCGATACTAGTACGTAATAGTATTACGAATATTACTAGATATCACGGTTGAATCATATTAAAAAAAATATTAGCTAATAGTCCGTTGTAACAGAAAAAATAGAGGATTGACAATTTATCACTTCCCAAACAATTTTCCGCATAATTATAATTTCATTTATGGAATTATTACTTAGCAAATAAAGTTTTCACAAATATTTGTAACGCAAACCTAATGTTTGGCAAGTGAACGTTTAAACAAAGCCAAATATTTAGTATCGAGCGAGCATGCAAGTCTTATGCCTGTTTTCACCTTCACTAAGTGACACTTAAATGAATCCCTAATAAAAGTTCACTGTTGGATTTTCAACGGTAGACTCAGCGCTGAGAGTTGAAAATCCAACAGTGCAGTTTTATTTAGGTATTCATTTAAGTGTCACTTAGCTGTCGGTAAAAACGGGCATTAGTGAATTAAATTTTTAACAATTTTATCAAAAATGAACATTCAGAATAATACACATCCTTACATATTATAAAACAAAGTCTACCGCCGCGTCTGTCTGTTTTTCTGTCTGTCTGAACGCGAAAAACTCAAAAACTACTAAACGGATTTTCAATCAATTTTTACTAATGGACGGAGTGATTCATGCGGAAGGTTTTAGTGTATAATTCATTAAGGTTTTGTGTAAATTGGCTGAAATTTGACGATTGTTGTTGAAGATGTCGGAAAAAATCATGTGGATTGGGAACTTTATTAGCGTGCGCCGCGGAAATCATAAAAGTGAAATAAAATGTATGTTCTACGGTATTGTTCATCTTAAAAAGTTCAACAAAAAAATCGTATACACATCATAAAACTCTGTGGAACGGTCTCTCGGTGCTATGAACTAAAGAGTACAGTTTGCTGTAAACCACGGGCCGGACCAAGCAATATCATTTATATTTCAGCGCAGCGAAGGAACTAGTATCAGAAACTATTACGGCAACGGTACAACACTCCACCATGACATATCATTGTAAACAAACGAATGAAATTATGAAATAATAAAAAGGTCTGTTGAACGGAAATAAACCCATATATTAAAATTTAAGCCGTATTTAATGATCGCCTAGCAATTTTTTCATCGAAAGTTTATCACTTTATGTATTATTGCATGAAAACCGGCTACTAACCTGTGCAAAGACAATTGAGGTTGATTTTCCTTCTTTCTTGCACCACACTTCACAATACAACACACAGGCATGTTGAATTGGTGTTTTCCAACGTATATATGTAGTTTTAAAGGAAAACTCCTCGTAATTTTCTCACAAATCTCAATAAAACAAAAAATAAACAACCACTTGACAGCAGAACTACCATGAACTTGTCGCATATTATGGCGGATATGGCACTTACCTACAACTGTTACTACGTCTCAACAAAATGTTGCCATTATGAGGAACAACTGAAATATTGTTGTCTCTTTTATCAAATACGATTACCACATTAGAAAGAGTGAAATAACACGATATTTCACATTCTAGTTCGTATTTCACCCATATTTGATAAGCAAATTTATGTATAGAATATCGCGGCGCCTCCATGTTTTCTATCTCAATGGTCATAACTCATAAGACAGGAAAAATACTAGTCTGTAGCTGCATCCGACTGGAAGTTGATCCCAACATAGTTAGGAAAAGCGTAGGCAGATTGATGAGTACCAAGAAAAATACCCCAATTTTGTGAGACCGCATTATCTTTTTCATTGTTTGATGTTATGATGAAATTATTATATTTTGTCAGATATGACAGCTGTGAAAATTGTGCAAAAGAATTCTAAAATAAAATTGTCCTGGCGAAGTATATTATTATACCATGGTCCTGCCCTAGTGATGTCGCTTTGACATTTTGTGCACAGAACATATATACCTCTAAAGGAGATTTTGTGTGTTAGTGATATTACTGTATTGTCTAATTGTCTTTGATAACCAAACGCGCCAAATTGCTACGATACGAAAGGAAAAGTGAACCTATTTTCTTCTTTTTTAATACCAATTTACTATGGAAAATAGCGGTTACTTGTCTTTATCAGATATACTAGTAACAAATGAGAAAATTCCATGCAAATTTTTACATGATCTACCAAAAATGGGTTAGTAACAAACAGATAACCCAAACACAAACTGTATTTGTTTGTGAATTATCAATTTAAAATAATGTTTTTGTTTACTTTCTGTTTCAGGCTTCTTAGATCCCTCCGCTACAGAAGATGATTTAAAAGCAGGAACAAATGTGGAAATACCTTTGTGGTTAGCCGAATCTTTGTACTCCAGAAGACCGCCTTTAGTTTCTGTGGAATTACCCAAAATTTATAAAGATTCCTACAGAGAAATCCTTAACGCAGATGCTTGTACAGTAGATATGCACAAATTAAGCCAATATTTTTATGAATTTGGATGTTACTTAGCAAAACATGATATCAAAGGCGAAGTGTCATCTACTCTCATAAATGTGAGTATCAAACTTGATGCCATCCTGTGAGCATAATCCTAACTACATACATACATAAACTCACGCCTTGCCATGGAGGTAGGCAGAAACTACAGAATTTCGCCTGCTACAATCCTTACATACTACTTTTGCCTCGACTACGTTCCCACATCTAGTCATACACTTACACCGGTTGTGAGTACTATGCACCTGGCCTTTCTGAAGAGCATCACCAATAAGGTCCTAACTAATATTATTATAAATATAAATGCGAAAGAGTTTGTGTTTTGTTACACTTTCACTCTAAAATGATTTAGTCCTAATTACATGTATATATTGCTTATGAGACATTCTGTAAACTCTGTTTTATTGACCATGCTGATTGTGTAATAATATCTTCCTGTTTTTTGCATGTACAACCACATCTAAACAAAAGCAATTACAGAAAATTGTCCTCATAAGGCTTTCTACAAGGGATTTGCTAAACATGTTCAATCAAGCATCATATTAGAAAGTATCATAATTATATGCCGCACAAATCTTCTTTTTTTTTTTTGAGGGTGGGAAATCATTAAATAACTTCTCCCGCTCTGGGCGGAGCGGGAGGGCGTGTCAGACTCTTACTGACTAAAACCCACCCGTGTTCATTCGGTTGCCCTGTCGCTGGGGGCCACGATCTCCCTTTCGGTTTTCTTCGCAACCCCGGCAGGCATCGGCCCTAGTGGACCCCTTCAATTCTGCTGACATCTCTTTGAGGCGCGCGTGGAACACAACGCGCCGTCGACTCGGGCCTGGTCCTTATCGGACGGTGAGCCACCCATTGCTCACCGCCCGCAAGCCCGCGCCTTCGGTGGCCGGAAATCGCCTCGCGATTCCCGACGCCCTGGGCGTCTCCTCCTGCGGCGGTTAGGGGCGTGAGGGCGCGAAATTTGCCTCTCCCTCACGCGTTCCGCCTCCTCCTTCGCGAGCATTACCGCTTCGCAGAAGGAGGTGAAGGCCTCCCATTTCCTCTCGCTCCGTACCATGGCCTGAACCAGGGCCGGACGCGAGAGATCACCGCCGCCGATCGCCTCCACGAGGACACGGCGATGCTCCGCCCAAGCTGGGCAGACCTCCACCGTATGCTCCACCGTGTCCTCCGGGCGATCCACACAATGGTGTCACCATTGTGTGGATCGCCCGGGCGTTTCCTCCCGCCTTATCCTGTGCAGGAACCTCCCGAAACAGCCGTGTCCGGTGAGGACCTGCGTCAGGCGGAAGGTGAGGACGCCGTGGCGCCTCTCTAGCCACTCCTCAAAGAGGGGTCTTATCGCCGCAATTGTGGCGTGCCCAACACAAATCTTCCTGAACTCCCAATTTTATTATTAACCATACAAAAAATTAGCTAATAGTCTAATTTATTTTTTCAGACCTGCAGACAAAGATTCAGAATGCTGCTATCAGCCAGCGTGTCTACGGACTCAGTGGGTGCTATACAACCTCTATCAGTGAGTGAACGTCTCCAGGCTGCTGAGGCTGCAAACACAGAGAAAGCTCTCTCAACCTGGCTACAGAGAGGAGAAAGTGTACTTACCACTGCTAATATGGTTGCTAACCACCGTAAAAGGAAAAGGGCTGAAATGGAGATGATTTAGTAATAAGCACATAATATTATTGTTTAGGAATCATTTTTAAGATACTGGTTTGAGTTTGTCAATTATTTAATTTGTGCAAAGATCATCAAGTAAAGCTCTTAACTCCACATAATAAAGACAATTTTATCTTAGCAATAAGGTGCATTCGGGTAATGTCGAAAATCGGCATATTCCGAAAATTTCAATTTCCTCCCAAACGCAACGATATTTTATAATGTGGCAACATTAACCTTGACGCCAGCTTAATACTCCCCCCGCTTTAGTTGGCTCAGGTCGCTACTTGTAAATGTAGGTGTCACAACGCCGCATTTCTCGCAGTGTGTCATTTTTCGCGCGTTTTCTAGTTATCGGAATTACACGAACATTGGTATCTCAGAAATTGGGTAAGTTATTTAACTGATTGTTTTTTTGTTTAATAGATTTTCGTTTTAATATATTTTTGAATGGATTCAGCGCATCCTAGGTATCTTTTTCTGTTTTTATTAAAATTACCCGAAGAGGGTAAATTCGAATCATGAATAATTCGGATTTAGCCGATGTTGGTTTTCTATGGAGATTGTCAGTGGTTCTCAATATTCTCAATCTATAATTTGTATGGGTAATTCCGATGGTAGGTTAGTTCCGTCTAAACGTGATATAAGCAGGGGGGTGTCATTTCACAGTTTAGGTATAATCGGCCGGCCCTTGGTAAGAAAATGGCAGTCGGTTGCCACTCGGCTACAACCAACAAAGCATACACAAAATAAATTTTATAAGTTTTGAGAACTTCTTTGTTTAGATTATTTTTTTTTTATCTAAAATCCTCGAAAAAAATCGTTATAATTTATTTACGTTATTCAGGTGTCAGAGAGAGGCTCAACGATTTTAGTGTGCTTACCTGAGTTATCAAGTTAATATTTTTAATTTTTATGTCAAACCTACTTGTAAGTGGGTTAATTTTATAATTCAATTTATTATTCTGTTTATTTATGATTTTGCTACTTAAGTACTAATTTAATTACTTACTTAATTTTCAAATCAATCTTTATTTTTTATTATTTTCAGTCTTATTTTCAAACCCAAGACCCATGATTATTTCCATTCTTATTACAGAAAATCTTAAACATTTGATTAATATTGAATTGCATCTAAAGCTACCATTCGGATCTCAGCAGTCGCGACCCAGCAGCGCGACCCGGTGGCGCTGCCGAATCGCGACTGCCGAAACTGCCCACCTCTTTGTATGGATTTGTAAGCAAAGTTTTCTTTTCCGATGCAAGCTACCCGTCCCCGCGCTGCCGGGTAGCTCTTCACGGCCGCGTACATCGGAAGGGGTTGCATACAAATCCATACAAAGATCTGAATGTAACTTTTAGTAGGATACCTATAAGCGATCAGTTTGATTACGTTAAAAAAATATCTTTTAAACTATGAGAATAATCGCGTGAGTAAAAGAATCATATCCGCTCTGTACCTGCTAAAAGATTGAGAACCATTTACCCATGCGGCGGGTAATTCCGAAATAGAAATTTCACACAAACGTGTTCAGGTTATTCTATGACAAATAGCGTGAATATTATTTTTGGTGATTAATTACGATAGAAAAAGATATATTTACCTTTTGTCAAAAGTGAATAAAGTCCACTTTTAACTGTCATTCGGAATTGCCAGTCCATAATTCGAAATTACACTAGTGCAAAGAAAAAAAAAAGTAAGTTTTTAAACCTTTTTTTTTTAAATACTACGATATTTATAAAACACCTCCGAATAGAGCTCTAGGCTATACATTCAAGAAGACGAAGTGACTTCTCTAGAATACATACAATCCACTGATTCTGCCTGGTTCATCAAAATACACACATTCCATCAATTTGTCTGAAAACCATTCGGAATTACCCGAATGCACCTTACCTAATACAAAAGTTACCTTTTGAAGTTCTCAGACTTTAAGATATTTCAATCCTTTTATCCTAGCCTTGAGCAGTACTCTGCAGGAGAGAAAATAATTTCTAACACTACTAACCATAGATATAAAAAATAATTTATATTTCTATGCTACTAACTTATCATAAAAGGTACCTAATGTGCAGATTTACTACTGTATGTCCCTTTTGTATTTTATTAATTCTAGTTCTAAATAAGATACAAAAATGTAAACAAAGTCCAATATTGGGTGGACTCAAATAAAACAGTTTCTAAAAAAACTTCATGGTAGAACAATTACCGGTGTCGCATCGCGCCTGTTTGAAAATATATTATTGTTATATTTGTACTAATAAAACTCTAGTTATTACTTATATTTTACACGGTCTCTTAAAAAAGGTTACTGACTCCTGATTTGTAAACAAACGCAGTTTGGCAAGTGACACCTCCACTAGAAGATCACCTGGAGAGTAGGTATATTGTTCCGAGTCGTATTAGACTGCTCCAGTAGCATGGTTTTATTATTTACTTACACAAAGCGCACTGTAACGAGGGATAGGCAGCCGAAAGTTTGAGAGAACGCCAAAAGACGAGATTCGATAAATTAAGTTGGAAGTCGCCTATAAACGGGATTCGAAATAATATTACTATATCAAATTCAGGAGAGCCAGTGCCTACTATCTATGCACCAGATTCTCCTGGAATTTGACTTAGGAATACAACATTTTTTATGGAGCACTGGATTTTCAACTCTCTGAATTGAGCCGAGTATTCAGAATCCAACAGAGCGCATCTTGGCGCATCAAAAATACACACTGTTGGATTTTCAACTCTCGGCTCTAAGCAGTTCGTTGAAAATTCAATGCGCGAAATAAAATCGCTTTTGGTTACGAGGGCTCTAACCGATCTTGTAGGTTCAACTGATGTTCGTTGCTGACTGTGAGAGCCTAGGTTCGATTCCCAGGTCGGGCATTATTATTGAGTTTTTCATAAGAATGTTTTAGTTGCAAGCGGATTTGTGCCACGTCGATGGAAATAAGCTTGCCTCTTATTATATGGTAATTGAAAATTAACAGCAAAGTGTGAATGTGCTGTACCTCTGTCTACCTACCGATTCCAATGTGTTTTACTCTCACTCTCAAACAATTCAAACTCTATGGCCTACCACTTCGTAGAATATGAGCGTGATGGTATTACGTCATAATAGCCTTCGTATCTACCCACTAATTAAATTAGAATCTAACATACCATTGTTATGAGAGCAACCAACACGTAAACAGGAAAGACCTAATTACCCGAGAGAAATGCGATCATGATTCTAATAATAATCCGATTGGAACAGAGGATCAACATTTGAATGTCGGGCTATTTATACAGTTGAGAAAGTTCGAGCGTCCATCAATGACTGGTATCGATGTTTGTTTCATAGGGGTGAACCCTGTTATCAAAAGTTTTTGTCTGACAAAGGTAGGTAACCTACTAAGGCTTTTGTGAGTTTTGCTTGGTAATAGATTCATCTGTGCTGATAGGTACATTAACGGTCTAATCAATCAGTTTAGTTAGGTAACATTAAATATTGATTGGCGAGCTCTAGCAAATATAGAGTTTATAGAGCATGTCGTGTATAACATCACGCGTCTTTATAACGGGGTAAGTTGGACTAGGGATCAGAGGCCTCGTTTTACGTTAATTGCATTTAAACTATACTAGTCTATATGTAATATACTAATAATAATAATATTATAAAGAGAAAAGATTTGTATTTTTATATGTAACGAATAAACTTAAAAACTATGGACCAATTTAAAAAATTCTTTACTTGGTACTCCCACGGGAACGGGATCTACGCCAGTGAAACCGCATGACGTCCGCTAGTTTTTTATATTTTGTTCAGCAATCAATCAGTCAACTATGAGCATATGTGGAGTAGGTAGGGCTTTGCAGAGTTATTTCTTCATTAAGAATTCTCTTTATTTGCATTAGACTTGCAGGACATAGTCTAGCTTGATAGGTATGTTATTGCAAGCCTTTTAAGTCTTCGTTTGTGGTCAGACTTGGTTAGTGCAACTGCTAGTAGGGTTTGGATGCTTCTTAAGTCTTGTCATAGAGCGTGCAGCAATAGACTTTATCTAAACCGGCAGTTTTAATTTTTAGGATGTCTTGCAACTCCTTGCTTATTTACTCCTTTGAATTTATAACATTCAAATCAGTAGGACTTCTGTTGTAAGAGGCAACCATACTAAATATTTAGGAAGTATAGGAAGTAGGTATAGTTGGCTATAAAAGCATTTGGCACAGTTTGATGTGACTCAGTCGTTCAGATTTTTTACTTGTGTTCGAACGTTGCACATCCTCTTAAGATGGAGTTCCCTAGAATGTGTCCAGCTCGGTTGCTATCAGACCAAAACTTCGGCATGTGCATGCCACCACACGACTTTCTCTATCCATTCTACAATATGCATTCGAATTATTTTCGCTCTTGGAATTCTTATAATAACAGCCAAACTATTTCTAAAGAATTCGGATCCACAATAGAAAACGAGAAAGGTAACTATAAAATAACATTGGATGTGAAACATTTTCGTCCGAATGACATCAGCGTGAAAGTGGCGGATACTGAAATAATAGTAGAAGGGAAACATGAAGAGAGACAGGACTCCCACGGATTTATTTCGAGACAGTTTAAAAGGCGCTATGCCTTGCCAAGCCATTGTCTCGCGGAGAACGTCACCTCAACAATGTCTTCAGACGGTATCCTCACTATTATTGCCGAGAAGAAATTATCTAACAAAACGGAAAAAATTGTGCCAATCCAGATGTGTGGCTCGAGCCCCAGAAAGACTCTGATCGAAAGCAAAATGACGTCCGAAAACATACAAAATTCTGCCAAGGAAAATATTAAGGACACTGAAGACATGACGTGTAGCAAAGATAGAACTCAAATAATGCTCAAAGAAGAGCATAGTCGTCTGCTAAAACCAGAATTACTCAAGGAGGCAGTCTCGTGCTCTAACGGGGAGAAAATGTCGTCCAAAGAAGTTGTTGATATGATGGGTATGTCTGAAAAAAAAGACACCACGAATATCGGTGCCACTTTGAACAAGATCGACGAATCACTTGCGAAATCCAGTCTGGGTTTATCTGAACTGACTGAACAATTGGGACAAAGAAGTTTAGCTTCTACTTCAGACATATGTGGAATGAAAGGCATGTCTAATATGTCAACGACACTAATTGAGGAAAGTTCGTCATCGTTTAAGTCGTCATCATCCATGTCTTCTACCATGAAAACCGGTGGGAAGATCGGCGAATACGTGAGTGACATCATAACCGCGGAATTGAAGGAAGCTGCTGAAAATATATAAACATGTTAGCTGATTTTTTATAATGTTTATTACTAACTATAAAAGATTTTGTTTACTTTTATTACAAATTCGAATCTTAGTTTATATTAGTATAAGTCATTGATTTGTAAACTTATTAACAAGAGCATTATTAACTAGTTTAAATATCTATAAACTCATAATCTCTTTAAATAAAACCTCACTTTGGTGAAGCATATTAATATCAATACAATAAATAAGCATTATGAGATCATTGAAGACTAATATCAAGTGTACATGAACAGTATGAACCTAGTTTGAACAAATTCAAGATAATTATTGTTATCTTAATGTAATGGAGGTCATTCCAACTCAATAATTGATTATGTATGTACATTTGCAACAAATGAAGTCAATAAATGTTTAATAATCTCTAACGTTAGCTCCACACTAGATGAAAAATAACTGGACAAGATAAACATAACAAAATAACAATATTTAAGACAAATACAAATATCACACCAACTACAGTTATAAATTCACTGGGGCCACTATGTACACACTGAATAAGAAGTCAGTATCCTTATATTCCAATTAGGTCTCTTCGTCACAACACTCTTGCACCTCATCATTGTTTTTATCACTAACCAGTAGTTCTGAGGTGCAGCGGTAAGGACGTATTGATTGTTAACATCTGTCATTCTTGACTGACGGGTTGAGGTCATGGAAGTAAGCGTGAGCCATGGCATCATCAGCAGGCATCCTCAGTGCTGGGTTGCAGGTGAGGAGGCGGGCAAGGAGGTCCCGCCCCCGTGCGGGCAGACGGGGCACCACCTGGGCTAATCCTAAGCTAGGCTGATACACTGGCAGTGGCTTGTAGTCAGGCAGCTGGGTCACTCCAGGCCAAGTGTCTTCATTAGGTGTACCTGGAAATTGTAATAACATAAACAGATTAATACTTTGTTTTGAAAATATTGAAATATTTCTCTACTTATCTTGATAGGAAGGAAGACTGACAATTTAATTTAATAAGATACAACAGACATCAATACTGATAAGATAATTATGTACAGTGCAAATATGTTCTTAATGGTCCTCGGCAAACCTCATGTTTCGTCAGTCATCGGATTTCTATCATTTGCGCTTTGCATTTGGTGCAGATGGGACGCTCCCAATCGACTTGGAAGTATATAGAGTTGTTAATACTCTTTTAACTTAATGTTATTTATTTTAAAAATGGAGGAAAGCCACTAAAGTCGCAGGTATAACAGATAAGAAAATGGTTTTACAGCTCTATATAGTTCATACGGAAATCAAAACAACAATAAAGTACTTAGTTGTGAATTGAAATTATTATACACAATAAATCTACTAATTGATGGGCATAGAAATTAGTATTCGTTTGTATTTGGAAATCTGATGATACTCGAGGGACATTAAGAAAATTGTTAGACTGTAAAGTATGTTTATTTCTTCAAATAGCAAAGACTGCTTACCAAAACTGGTTTTTGGAGGAAAAACCAACAGCTCTAAACAATTTCTTTAGCACTGCAACCATGGGCTTTAGCCTTAGCTGCCAGATGAGAGAGTGAAATAAAGCCCAATAAACTACTTACCAAGAAGTTTGAAAATCCTTTTCAATTGATCATCAACATCAGATCCAGGGAACAGTGGTCTCCCAGAATTAGCTAGCTCTGCAAATATGCACCCTGCTGACCACATGTCAATACTGGTTGTGTAGAGCTTGGCGCCAAACAGGACATCCGGAGGCCGATACCAGAGCGTCACTACCTCCGCCGAGTAACACTTCACAGGTATACCAAAAGCTCTAGCCAAACCAAAGTCAGCTAATTTCAATTCCCCATTTTTATTAATCAACAAATTCTGAGGCTTCAAATCACGGTGCAGAACATTATGGCTATGACAGAAAGCGAGTCCTCGGAGCAGCTGATACATAAACGATTTGACGACATCCAAATCTATCTCTCCATTTAAACTATCGAAATACTTCTTCAAATCTTGATCGCAATGCTCAAACACAAGAGTCAATTTCTTTTCACTGTGCAAGACGTCGTACAGACGAACTATATTCTTGTGCTTTAACTCTTTTAGAAGGCATATTTCACGTAAAGCAGAGGATGGTACTCCTTCATCATCGTCATCTAACCTCACCCGCTTTAGGGCCACTATTTCATGGGTCTCTTTGTTTTTAGCTTTGAACACTGTGCCATACGTCCCCTCCCCAATTTTCTCTAATTTTTCGTACTTCTGCATAATTTATAAATATAAAGTAAAACCGTAGTGTAAAATCGATTGTTTATTCCACTTCGCGAAATCCTCCGAGCTCTCTCTCAGAATCCCACTGTCCCGCTATGACACTTGACTTGACAGTTTGGATGACAGTTTGATGACATCTGGTTAAATCACAAGGCTTGCTATGGATTTCATGAAAACACACTATTGTCATTTAAAGAAACAAAAGTCTTATTTTGGTACTTATTGCACGCGAGGGCGCGGTGGACTTGAGCGGATAAACAACCTTAAATTTTTAAACTAAATAGAAAAAAAATACCTCTTCATTATTAATGTTCATAGCTATCCTTAAAACATGTATACGTTCAGAAAATTATTACATAAACATATTGGCAATAACAATATTTGTGTTCTTATTTTTTTAATTACCATAATAATCTGTGTCTAAACGAAGAATTATTTTACAGTAAGCTCAATTATTTGGAGCCTAAATCTTCACAGAATAATTTTAAGAATGTTTGTAAAAATATATATTTGGTTTCGAAAAATTTTTTTACTCGTGCATTGGGAACGAATTTCAGTGTTTGCATAATAACATTCATTCAATGATCAATCAAATAAATTCATTCACAAAAAACTCAAATCCTAAAAGTTGAATTGTCATAATTTCATTATTATTTTTTTGGAAAGTGATCTATATATTTTAGTTATTTGAATTATTGAACTGCTAAGGTAAGACTGCTGTGTGTTATTTAAAAAAAAAATGTTTTTTGTTAGATGTGCTAAACTGTGTAAATTGTACGGAAAGTAAACATTATTACGTATTAGTTGACGATGAACACATTAACACGAGCGCGTGTTTCTAGATGAGCGAGGGCGAAGGATCATTGGTGGACAAGTCGGAGAGTAGCTCGTTCGAAGACCTCGCAGCTGCGGCGGCACACGAGATCGAGGAGGCAAAGCTGGCTGAAGCAGCTGCTTCCAAAGAAAAGTCAGACGAAACAAAAACTGATGAGTGGCAAGATTTGCTAGGGTCAGGCGCACTACTTAAAAAGGTCAGCAGAGACTTTGATTATATCAGTGGATCTACAATAATGTTATGGACAAATATTTTCTATTGGTTTCTTGTTTGATTTAGATTGCAACAGCATCCATTTAGCCATAATAAACATTCTCATACTCTATGGGAAGGATTTTTATGCACACCCAAAATTTACTGGAGAAAACTTTTGGTCATTCTTATTCTGTGTTGTAATTTTGCATACTCAGTGAAAGTATATACTTGAAGCTCATCCTATTTTGGACTAAGTTTTAATAGCTTGTATGTAAAATTATGTAAATAAGAAACTATCTATACTTCCAACCAATCATCATTTCTTTTGTTTTGTTAGTGATTCATGTTATGACAACTATACTTACGGCTATGTGAGTTGAAAGTCATTCAGATATTATTTGTCAGCTATTATTCTCATCATTTGTTGTCTTTATAAAACCCAATTATTATTTTTTGCAGATAACTAAAGTAGGTGAAGATTCAAATGGTTTGCGACCCAACAGAAGTGATATTTGCGAAATTAGTTATGAGGTCAAAATTAAAGACACTGATAATGTTGTTGAAAAGAGGGATCATGTCAAGATATACTTGGGTGACAATGAAGTAAGTATCAAGAGATTTGAAGTTCTATGAAAATTGAGAATCTGTTTTTCAATCATTTATTGTCTATTCAAAGTAATAGAATACTAAGTACTAATCATCATGTCGGGCCAGGCCCAAGAAATGCTTGTTTTTTCATGGGCAAAGAAAAAGGGAGAGAGTGGAAGGGAGAGGATGGGTAGGAGTTTGCCCAGCAGTAGCACAATAATATGTGGTTACATAATTAAGTGAATGAAAAGCTTTCCTAGGTGAGATAGTGGTCAAACATGAGCCTTAAAAACAATAATTGCAAGTCACTATAAAAGTGTAATTTTACCCTATCATGATGAGATGCAACTTTTGTATAATATATGGTTGTACAAAATATAGCAAATTATTTTTTGCTCATATACAGTATAAGGTTTAGTCATTAAATGATATCTGTATAATGCACTAATATGATCAAATAATCAGGTATTGACTTTGTATTTTCCATTACAATAGATGTAGCTATCTAATCATGCATCTGTCTTTCAGTGATAACATTTATTTGAGTTGGCAATCAAAGGAGGTTTGAAATAGTTAGATAATCTTATCAGTCTTTTATATAAAGATTAAAGTTGCTCAATTGTTTATTTATTAAATCATGTGATTGTTATTCTATTTTACAATGTGGTTTTGTGTTGGATTAGGTATTATGGTAAGTATACATAAAGGATGTATGGCCTCAGTAATTTCCTACAGGTTTGGTCTTATTATTCTTAAATCTAAAGACTAGATTATTGCAGAATATCGTGGATAAAGACTATTGTGTTTACATAAAAGTGGAACTCTGCCAAATGGGACAAAGAAAGTTTTTATAACAAAATACAAAAATAAATGAGGAACCATGACATAATCATGCATGAAATGTTATAAAGATTGATGTTTAATGGTGGCAATATAAGCCCTTGTTTTGTTGCCACAGTCAAATGACTTTTCTAATTTCTAGAACCAATTAGAATACATTTTATTTTTAGATTCTACAAGGCCTGGACTTAGCAGTTACAATGATGTACAAAGGCGAAGAATGTCTTCTACAATTGGCCCCAAGATTTGGTTTTGGTGAAATTGGCCTGAAACCTGGTGAGAGTTTGGGCCTGATTGGGGTGATTGATGCCCCCAAGTATGAGGGCCCTGTAATAGATGGAGAAACTTGGCTTGATGCCCGTATTGAGCTTCATGACTGGGCAGAAGAATCGGAACACGAAACTTTGCCTATTGCTGAGAGAATGGTAATTGGGTAAGTTAAAAAAAACAATTTAGCATCGTTTTTTTTTTTTAAATTACAGCATTATGAATTATCTGTTATGGCACGACAATGGTATTTATGAACCCAAACAAAAGTGGACAATAAATAATAGGTACAGCTCAACTTCGGAAATCCGTGACTGTAAGATACAGCCCCAATGTTTATCTTTAAAAATTCATTTGAGACTAGCTTAAACCTGTACTTAGTAAAACATATAATTCGTCGGTTGTTGTGCCAGTTTTTCACAGCGTAACAGGTTCCTTAGGCTATTGACCTTTATTTATTATCTTGGCACGTAAGTTGATTAAATGTATAAATCCGAAATAAGAATGAAGATAAAAAAATGTTTGTGTATTTATGCAAATTAATGTTCGGTTGCAGTTTATTTTTAACATTAGTAATTATAAAGTGGAACTTAGGTTCTTGCAACAAATGCAAATTAAGCTAATCATATGGGAACTACATGCGTCATATTGTCCAACTGTTTTACACTTTGTGCGAAAACAATACAGTATTACAAAATTAGAAAGTTGTCAATGCTCTTGTCCTGTCCCCCCTTTAATGTCAAATCAAACGAATACATTATTCTGACGATTGTTTCAAAGCAGTCTCGCCCTTGAATATATTTACATAAAACTCAGTTTGATGTAGATATGAGAACCTTGACATATTTTTAAACATTGACCAATGCTTGCTTTGTTGTGATGACTTAAATTGGGGGCAGCGTTTGAGCATGTCGATCACGCGTATGGACAGACTATCTGACGAAAAAGTAAAAAGATTTTTTTACAATGATGAGGAATTTTTTTATTTGCATTCGTTTTGCGCGCCGAATTAACAGTCATGGTCAATATTAATAAAGCCTCTTTATGCTTTAGTTGGCTGATAGCACTCTTTATTTTTGTTTTAGTTAGGTATATTTATGCATTATAAAAGGACTGTTGTACCAAAACATACATACACATCGTAATTCTTACGATTATATACAAAAACACCATCATGCGCAAGCGCAACGCACCATCATGCGCAAGCGCAACGCACCATCATGCGCAACATACCACACCACATGGGCAATAATATTTTTATCTAAGTAATTTAGTTTTTTTTACAACCATAATATTCTATTTTATATTTATGTAACAATTAGTATTACACCTAACATGTAAAAAAACTGAATGATAAGGAAGGGAACTGTCGCCTGAGATACAGGTTAACTACCTAGTTCGGGAGGCAGAGCTTTTATGTAACAGTGACACTTATGTTTGCAAATAAATTAATTTTATTTATTTATTATGTTATGAACATTTATGGTCTCAGTGGCCATGAAAGTGCCACTTATATTCTTGATAACCTTTTACTTGAAATAGAAGCTTCATAAAGTGGGTGTGCCTCATATAAAAAAAAAAACCGGCCAAGTGCGTGTCCGACCACGTACAATGAAAGGTTGGAAGGAATTTATCCCAAGAAAAACTTAACATAGTAACATAGTTGAAAAACATGTTCTCCCATTTCAAATGTGTTTGTTCTGCAAATGTAAGTTTGTACGCATGATACTGAGACATTTGGAAATTTTAAAACCATAGACTTCTTATTCTTATTGGTTTTCCTGTAATCTATAAGTATTTTTTGTATTTTTCAAGATTTTAGGCTCGGTGGTTTCGGAGATAAGGGTGGGGAAATGGTCAATTTTCATATATTTTCTTAAATAACTTAATAGTACATATTATATTAAGATAACATAGTATATAAAAAAAGATGAAGAAGATGTAATGACGAAAATTGAAAAGGGTATGCTGAGATGGTTTAGGCATGTTGAGAGGATGAATGAAAGGCGACTAACAAAACGTATTTACAAGGCTGATGTGAAGGGAAAGGCCGGTCGGGGACGCCCTAGAAGGACATATACTGACCTTATTGGTGATGTTCTTCAGAAAGGCCAAGTGCGTAGTACTCGCAACCGGCGGGCGTGTATGACCAGATGTATGAACGTAAACGAGGCAAAAGGAGTATGTAAGGATCGTAGCAGGTGGCGTTCTGTAGTTTCTGCCTACCTCCATGGGAAGAAGGCGTGAGTTTATGTATGTATGCGTATAAAAAAAAAATTGAAACCCTCGTAACAAGCCCTTTCATTTGATATGTCACACGTACAGTTTGCAAAACGTTTAAAAATGTACTAATTTGCTCCAAGAGTGACGTTACACGTCCGTGTTTGGGTCACAGAAATTCATATGTGTACCTTTCAACTTAATCGGTCCGTTAGATTCGGAGTAAATTGGCTGTGACAGACGTACTTACAGACAGACAGACAGACACACGAGTGATCCTATTAGGGTACCGTTTTTCATTCGGACGTACGGAACCTTATAAATATAGCAAAAGCTGCGTAGCTGATACACACGTAGTTTTACAAATACATATTTAGGTAGAGTACGTACATCATATTTTTCATCATTACAAAATAATTATTCGCCAATGTATGTACCTAACAAGGAAGTAATAGACAGGAAATTATATACAACTCTGTTATTGGTTCGGGATAATGGCTAACACTTCAATATTTTTAAAACATTAGATAATTTATAACAAAATATACTTACCGTTCTCCTGAGTTCTGTGAAAGGAACAACACAGCACGCGTAGCACGACCACAATAGAAACGGGTTTTGTCGACGGAAGAATAGAAAAAATGATAGATAACAATCACAATCTATCATTTTTCTATTCTTCCGTAGAAAACCCGTTTCTGTGGTTGTCATGCTATGCCTGCTGATCAACTTTATTCAATGTTCTAGGGCTGGTCTACTCACGAATGTCCCTCAGATATTAGTACTGCCCAATTTAAAGGTTAAATCCAAGACCCAATGATTCGCACTTCGCATCTTCTTAAAGTAAATACTTAACAGAAAAATTATATTCCGACAATCCTAAATACCTTATTGCACTTGTCATACTCCAATGTTCTAACATTTTGAGCCTACCCTGCATACTGATAAGGTTCACTTTTACAGTGTTCGTCGTCGTGCCCGCGGCAACTGGTGGTATGGCCGTGGGGAGCCAACTTTAGCCGTACAGTTATACAGACGCGCTCTCGACATTTTGGACGAGAGCGATGGCGGGATAACCGCGCCGACACCTACTGGTGAACTTGAGTCCGCGTCGGCTGATCTACAGTCGCTGTTGGATGAACGACTCCGGGTACATAATAATATGGCCGCTGCACAGTTGAAGGCGGGAGCGTATGAGGCTGCACTGCAGGTATGTTAAAAATGAGTGTTTGTTGTTCATCTATGCCACAAATTGAGAATTAAAAACCAATTTTTTTACCGCCAAATCGTCGTTATATTTTGACGACAACCTGTTTTGACAATTTCTTTTTTGCTAGATAGCATTTACAATATCGGCTCTCTAAAAACAATGCTTGTTTCGAGCTGAGGAGGCGGAGGTCTTCGGAGATGCAGATCTCCAAAGCCACATGTTCGGATCTCGAATAATATCTTTTTTTCTTAATTACAGGCGGTAACTCGAGTGCTAACCTGCCAACCGAAGAACGCAAAGGCTTTATACCGTAAATCTCGCATCCTATCCTTGATGGGTCGCAACTCTGAGGCCTTAGAGGCCGCGCGGGCCGCTGCGGCCGCAGCACCTGATGACTCGGGAGCCCGTAAAGAGCTTCAACGTTGTGAACAGAGGGCTACCAGGGAGAGGTCGGTGGAGCGGAGGCTCGCTAAGCGCATGCTCGGCACCGACCCGCCGAAAAGTGGCTCGCCTGATAAAAAACCTAGTAGAGCAAAGGTGGGATTCTTTTTACCAGTACCTCACATGTTTTCATTACCACTAGGGGACACTTAAATGAATGCCTTTCGGCGCAAGCGTAGAAAATCCAATAGCGCGTTTTGATCATGAAATATAGCTATGGTATTGGCTCGTAAAGGCTCCTACGAGCCTTTCTGCCGCCCAGCAAGCCGCAGTGCGCTTGACTTACCGCAGAAAGGAGTGCCGCTCAGCAAAAGCCGGCGGTTCGTGCCGCCGGCACTATTAGTCGTCTATAAGTTTTTTATATAACGATCTCATTTATTTGTCAGTCTTTGTTTGTATTGTTTTGCAATGTTATGCACAATCACACTATTTATGTAAGTACCTACATATTCATATTCATTAGGTATATTTTTTATGTGACACATATCTATTTTATATAAGTATACATACACACGTTACATCATAAAACTGATTTACATCCGTCACATTACACTCTCAGGTCCAGTTGAAAACCAGCGTTGGGCACATAGTTGTCTGGCAATTTTGCTGAACTGGGCCTTTTTGGCGCAGCCATGAGGCACACTCCCATGCTAATTGTCTTACATCGCCCTTTACACTTTTTATTTGTTTTTTTTTAATGTTTTTATCTGCTGTTTAATTATAATGTGTGCTTTATGGTCTGTTCTAAATAAACGTATTTTCTTTCTTTTTTTCTTTATCTCTTTTCTTGGAGCTTTAAAGGCACCTCAGGTTTGCAATAAATTCCAATAGCCCATTCTTTTTGTATGATTTGAGCTTCTTCTTAGCGCGTCGATGGCTGTCTTGATGAATTAGAGCTGATAACCATTTTGGTCATTTATCCATTTACCTTCTTTTTGTTTGTTCATTGTATGCTCATTACTCTTTTCTATTTACTAAAATTGTTCTGCGTATAGATGCTGGTGTGGGGTTCCATTCTGCTGAGCATCCTGATGGGTGTGGCCAGCGTGCTGGTCTACCGGTACAAGATACAGGCGCATTGACGTCGGGAATAGAGCTTTAGACAACAAGTAAGTTGAGGGTAAACATGCTCTGCGATTATGAGTTCCATTTCCATTAGACAAGGCTCAATTTCCACTGCAACTGGAATTGCATTACGACTATTTCAAATACTGAGGTATCTTTTTCGTTGTTCAGGTAATGGAGAGTCCAATGGTGTTATTGGAGGGGGATGGTGCACACTATACTTAAGGCCACGTCATATCTTTGCTGATAAAGAATCAAAAAGCCTTCGTTAATCTATCGGTCTTTACCCTATGTATTGATAACGAGAGAATATGTATAGTTATTGTTACTGCTGTAAATAATTACTTTAAAAAAGTTCTCTTTAGAATTGCCGAAGTGCAATCTCACTATTTTTTTATATTTATACAAGTTACGAATTATTTTCTCTATGATAAATACAGCAGACTTTAATTATGTGGTCGTCTGACAGTATTTGAATAAATAGAACAAATTCGGAGAGGTGATGATATTACACGGTAACAGCTGATTTAATGTGCATATCTAGAAAAGGAGTTTTACGCGCGTAATATTGTACACAACGAATATATTATGTACGCGCGAAAAATGTCTGGACGTGCTCAATAAGATATATCCATAAAGTAAAACTTTCTATATTTTCATCGTATTTTTGAACTACAATCCTAAATAAATCTGGGATTCCAATAATAACAAATATTATTAGACAATACTAAATGTACCTACTGTATTTTAATAATGGGGATAGGTGTAGTTTATTAGATATTTGCCGTTATTTTAATCATTGGCTTATTTCGACCGTTCGCCACTATGTGCATTTATGTCTAAATTTCTATGTATATAATTATTATGTATGTGTAAATTCTGTGTTTATAGTTAGTGCCAAAATGTATCATAAATGTGTAGGTATATATTATTATAGTCTCTGAAATCACATTCGGCAGAAGATATTTAAGAAGAAACAAAAAGTCTAACTTATTACATATTTTTCGACTCTATTTTTGCAAAGGAAGAAGATGGAAGCATTCGGGTAAATATTTGAAGCATTCCAACTTGTTTTTATTTAAAACACATTTATTTTATTTTATTAAACGTTTGAGAGGCGCTTTCGTCCAGTTGTAAGGGTGCTTTTCACTCGCATTTATGTATCCATCGCTGTTTCACTACCAACTGATCAAACCCAGGTAGCTATACATTAGATAAATTATATAGTTTTCTCGTTTATCTTCTAGATATCGCTTTTAGGTGGTGAAACTGCAGATAAAAAATTCAATGTCACTGATTATGTTCACAAAGTAAAATATACGTATACTTCGAAGTATTTAGTTTTCGTCAGTTGAATTAAAATGCACACAAAGTAATGTAAAATTAGATTTATTTAGGACATTGGTTTGGTTGGGGGTCGCTGCGACGCCTATAGAATATCATTATCAATAAAAAAATGGTGGTTCCAGTATAAACTTACACTAATAAAAAATTGTTAAGATAATTTGTTTTATAATTTTTGCTCCTAAATAAAGTAGCATGCCGTAATCGCAATGAAAATCATTTCTAACATACAAAGATATTAATTTTGTTCGAGGAATGTCATAACATTTTTTTTTTGTATCCATACAGATAACTTACTCTAAATTTAGTTTTTATTGCTATGTGTCATTTGTAAGTACAAAATAGATACATAATAGTAAGTCTCTTATATTTAAGGAGAGCTTTTACTTCCACAAAGCCTCTTATAACCCATCGTGTAACTATACAAATAAATATGTTATATTGGACGTTGCTATAATACGCGGCAATCTCATAACATTAATGGCAATATTTAACAACATTTCTGCGTATAGTCTCGCAATTCACTATAGGGTTTCGACAACCTAGAATACCTTTGGTAACTATTCGATAACTATATCACAGTCTTGACTTGTAAGTGAACATCCGGGCTAGCCAGTTGGTGACATGTGCTAATACCTCTAGCTGTGCGATGGTGGCTAAAGCCTGGATGCTGAACACTGTTGCTACGAAGTCGTACAACAGTTTGGGCGAGAACACACTCCACACAAACAAGTGATCTCGAAAGATTGTCGCTATCACACAATACACTACTACGGAGTATATTCGGTGTAACGCGAGGATGTTCGTCGATCGCCATATTGTTTGTAAGTACCTGGAAACAATTAAAAATGCAAGTATTATGTGAAATTAAACTGCTGTATATAAAGTGCTCAGAGGCACAGGGCCCAGAACGGATCCCTGCGGCACTCCAGCTCAAATAGGGTGAAATGTTGGACGTACAAAATCAAATTCAAAAGTCATTAATTCAAATTATATTGAATGTCAAAATTGCATAAGACAGTCCCTCAAAACGCTTCAACCTTCAACACTTCTGAGTGCTTTTAGTTGAGAAAAAGTGGCGCAACAAATTCCCTAGCAGCACTGCTGTCTGTTAACTTGATAAGTTAATACACTCATCTTCTTTTATTTATTTTAAATATTTTGTCCTTCAGGTAGGATTGTAACTGACAAATTGTTAGTGACAACCCCTTATGCTAAACCCTTCCAAAGGCTTGTTAGCATATCAAGGCCCAGTCCTGCTTGCTACGAACCTTTCTGATTGGCTTATCCTTTACAATGGGAAAAGAACAATTTTACTTTGCTTATAGGATGGGGACAGACGGGGCAGGATCGTCACAGTGTGTGCCTGAAAATGGGCGTAGTCACTAAAGAGTATAGTAACTATATAAAGAAGGTTGTTACCGAAGTACGCCTAGAAACGCTGGTGTGACGATGGACTCGTTTCCGACCAATTGGCCGTAGAAGGCGCAAGGTAAAGAGAATTGACTGAGTATGGGGGAGACCTATGCCCAGCAGTGGGATAAAACAGGTTATTTTTTTTTGTGTTTTAATCTGTGATTAGTTATTATAACCATAATCTGATGGCAGATCTGTCACACATTATTAGTTGATTCTCCATTAAGAATCATCCCGTATGTATCCATGGGATGTCTCCATTGCTGTTCATTAATTCCCTAGCCAGAGAGTTGCTATGAGTTTTTAATTCCTCTTTGTATCTTTCACAGAAACGATTTACTTCCTTTCAGATAGTAGGTTCCTCTAAGTAGTCATGTATTTCAGAATTTTAAAGTGAACCAAAATGCAAATTTGTTAACTAAAACAGGTTAATATATTAAAAAAAAAAACAGAAGTTCAATACTGACTGTTGCCACGTGTCTGCATGTGCGGCCACATTACAGAAGAGCGCGGCGCCGGCGATGGCCGGGCCGGCGTACGCGTGCAGCCCCATGCGCAGCGCCACGCGCACGGGGCAGTACGAGCGGAGCCCCACGTAGCCCGAGCCTAGGTCTACTGACGACAGGCTGTTGGAGTTGCCCTGGAAGGAAGATGATCTAATTTGAAGTATTTTTTCTTCGGTTTATTGTTTGGTTTGGTGGTAACTTTTTAATTTTTTCTGTCACCATCCAATACAGGCACATAGTAAAGTAACTGTACCATAATAGGAATAAAGTCCTAATCATCACCAAGAACTTATAGATCAAGGAAGCAAGACTCACCTGATAAAAGAAGAACAGGATACCAATCCACATATGCACTAGCGTTCTACTAATAATATCAACCACTTCAGTCTTTCTACCAGACTTAGAATCTAATAGTTTATGGTCCATACACTCGGAAGTTAACACACACGTTATATAAATACTGGGCACCATTATCACATTGTGTGGTCTCATTAGTAACGCTACAATTAACATGAGATCGTTTAACATTAGGTGGGACATTGACCGAACAAGATTTAACTTCACTTCTTCCAGATTCCAAGGTTCTTCGATCAGATTATCATAGAAATAATCCTCAGTTTTCGCTTTTGGTTTATTATATACGAACTTGGTAGCACTAAAATCAATGGGTTTCAAGCCACAGGTCTTCAAAGATCCGATGTATGAATACATTTCTAGTCCGAACTGGACTATAAGTATGGCCCAGAAGATGTTGACTATTTCTACTGGGTCCCAAGTCTTGATGTCTGCGAATGGTGTTTCTAAAGCTTTGGACGCAATTCGGTAGCAAAATATGCATCCTACTGCGGCGATTGTTAGCCCTGATTGGATGTAAACGACGTTGTTGAGGTAGCGAAGGTTCCAAAGACATATTACTAATGTTGCTAATGTGCCTGGAAAAATAAAGAACATATTTTTAGAACTAATCGAAAGAACGAATGAAAGAAAAATATTTTATTTGGGACACGCACAGGAAATACAAACGGTAATAAAAACTAAAAAGGAGCATCTGAAACTAACAAATTTGTAGGTTTTTTTTTACTGTGACTTTTCTTTATATCAGCTTACCTACAACCAGATGAGCTTGAAGGTAGAAGGCATTTTCTGGTGCATTCAACCAGTCTGCTGTATCTGGGAGGAATAGCCACCGGTCTCCAGTTTGGTTCATTGTTCTTAGATACCTGGAAAAATATGAAAATTATATGAAGATACGGTAGACGATATTGTGGCAGACCGATGCCCACGATGCGAATATGCTAAGGGATGAACTTGAATTCTATCGAAAGGACTGGCCCGTAAGAATAGTCAGAAAAAGGGAGAGGATAATAAAATGAAAAAAATTACGAGTCGGAACAGAGGATAAATTCCAATTGGTCGTATGGAGAAGAAAGACAAGAAACGCCACGGCTACCCTTTTAAAAATGATAATTTGGCTTTTATAATGTTTTTATGTTAGTGTTATATGAGGACAGTTTCAGGTATATAAGTAACACTTACCTATGCAAAGCAATAAGTAGCACCCATTTCGGCAGTATCCCCACCCCGACCGCACTCATCCTCTGTGCTAACTCCGGTTTCTCCTGCACTTCCGTAGCTCCACTCCATCTCTTACTCAAATACATGAGTAACACAACGACAGTCCTAACTAACACAAAGAACATCAACGTATTCCAAAAGAAATACCACGTCATATGCTCTTCCTCAATGAAACTAGTCCCGAAGAACGACCAACAGTGGAAAATGGTCGCTCCGATTAACAGATAATCAGTTGCATTAAATTCTGTCAACGTAGATAAATCTTTTATCCTTTCAATGCCAGTTTTTATTAAGAAGTAAGTTGCTGTAAATGTGCAGGCGACTGCTGCAAAAGCGATGGCCCAGAATGAGTTGAAATGGCACAGTTGGCTTTTGGTTTCCGATATAAAACAGGCGGTGGTAAGGACTGCACTGCATATAGCTAGGATGATGATGAAAGCGATGACTGATCCGACGTGGGAGCGGTGGTGTGAATGGCCGGCGACGATGTCTTTGTGACAAGTGTCCGGTTGTAAAGAGTACAGAGTGACAAGTAGGAGCGATGTGGCGACCTGTAACAAAAGATAATTAACTCGTAATTATTAAGAGCCCGTACTACCTCAGCTCAAATTCACTTTTTACCTCGCTCGCACCATACTGCTCGCGGACTGAGTGAGAACGAGACGGAGTGGGGTGCTAGCGGCTCTGAGGCGCCAATAATTTCGGTAATTGCTTTTTACGGTGAAAATAATGGTAATAAAAAAAAATAAAAAAACATAGTCGCTGCTTTATAGTTAGTTCAGTTATTATGCAAAGTTTCATGATCTAATTTGGATTATTTTTTAAATACCAGCGGTTTATTGTTCGGTTTGGAGGTAACTTTGGATTTTTTTTCTATCGAGAAAATTTTATGGAATCGTGTTTTCGGCTAACATAGTACTTAACACTAATCCTTAACTTTAACATATATTTATTTCAAAATTAATGCTGCAGTGTTTTCGATATAACGGGGGATCATGCTAGGCCATTTGAGGTAGTATAGGCCCTTAACAGTATAATTGATTTACTATAGACGCATGCTTTTTTTTCTTTTTCGTGTGCTTAGTGACTAACCTGTCAAGAGTTTTTATGCCGCCCATGGGACTCTGACTTGGCTTCACATGCCGGTTTCCTCACGAGGTTTTCCTTCACCGTTTTTGAAGCAAGTGCTAATTATACTATACGCACATGAATCTGAAGTTAGAGGTGTGGCCTTGGATTCGAACTTGAGGCCTATGACTTGGCAGTCCGACGGTCACTGCAATAGGCTATTACTGCTGCGCTTTAATGAACTGCCATTGAGAAGCCACAGTTTAAAGTGCGATGTTTATAGAGCACTTCGTCACCTGCGTATGTTGTACCTTTCTTGACTTTTATTCTAAGCTCATTGTTTTAACTCAAGCCGGAAGAAGAAGAATGCTGTAACTTTGAACCATTTGTTCGTCCGGCTGTGACTGCCATGCACCAAAATGCAATCATCATGTGTAAAGTGGGAGTTTCCCACCCTCTTGTCATGTCGATGGCACGTCATTATTTATGCAACAATGTGGTTAAAACTTACTAAATACAGCAGAACCACAGCCATCCCAATAGCGAACATGTCGAACTCAGTCTTGGTTTCGGTGAGGAACACGGACATCTTCTCGAGCGACTCTTCGTAGAACTCCTTCGCTATCTTAGCGGCGCTCTGCTGGCCGGTCGCGAGGTAGTGCGCGAATTGTTTCTCTGCACGTTGGAACTGCTTGTAGAATTCTGGAGGGGAGAAGGACCATTGTTTAGCAGGGCACAGATTACACCTTTAAAATTTTCATCGATATAGTGCCAATAGTTTCCGAGTAAAATGGCTGTTTGACTTCCGGACGGACAGACAGAACGGACGTGCCGAAATTATAAGGGTACTATTTTTTGCTATTTGTTTAAGGAAACCCAAAAATCAATAAAAGTAATTTTAAAAAAACCAGCGCGCCTGACAGTAGTCGTATATCATGTGTAACAATTGACATCTCATATTGGTAATAAGCAACATTAAAGGGGCGGGGCCACGTCAAGGTCGTTTCTGACAGCCAAGTATAACACCGCGCGCGCTCATTGGTTAAATAAATAGCGCGCGCTGATTGGTTAAATAAATAGCGCGCGCTGCCTGTGACACATTTCCGTCCCTTTTCATAACATCACTTCCGTCCCTTTGCACGAAATCACTCCCACTGATTATTTAGATTTTGATATTGATTGCAGGAAGCGAGAGGAAGAATGTAACACATCAAAAATTGCTTTCAACCGTACTGTTCGGAAATTAAGGCGAGACGCTTTAGTCCGAAACAACAGATAATTATATAATTTTGTGCTGCTACTAAAGCGGTCTCAGGCTCAGTATTGTAGTTCGGACAAGGTGTGTGACATTAACCCAATTAAAGGGGAAATGTGTATTGAGAGCTGTAATCTTCCATACATACCAGTGTCCGTAGGCAGCGCCTGCTTCGCATTATGCTGCGCCATCACATGCAGTAAATACAGATGCTGTCTCGTATCCTGAGGCAGTAAGGCAGGTAACAGTCGGCCTCCGCTGTCACCCGGGGGCGGAGCGCCCAGTAACCATGACACAGAGGGCGCCACGTCCACTTGGGCCACTGTGGGGCCGGGGCCTGGCCTGCAGAAAGTTAAATACTATTGCAAATAGTGATCAATATTCATCATAATAATATGACCTATTGGGTGATCCGTTGGGATGGGCGTCGTGTCAGTATGGATGGAATATAAACAAATCAGAAACTATTACTTATGGTGGGTATATACGCTGAAAAAAATACGTTCAAAAATATTCTGCCGTCCCATACATATAGGTCGACAAGGTATTCAAGTTTTGTATGGGACAGTTGATAATTTTTGAAGTGAAGACTTCTTAAGGCGCGTTGGGCATTTTTTAGATGGGACTAAACCATTGATTTCGCGACACCATGACGACACCTCATTTTTGTAAACGCGATTGTGCTCTTTATTTATATTACGTTACGGATCAATGTTCTGTGCAAGAAATTTTACTTTAAAGGTTTTGTAAACGCGATTGTGCTCTTTATGACGTTACGGATCAATGTTCTATGCAAGTATTTTTACTTTAAAGGTTTCGGAAGTATTTTTTTTTTGTAAACGCTATTGTGCTCTTTATTTAGATAAGGCTACGGACCAATATTCTATACAAGTATTTTTCTTCCACCAAGGCGATCTTGTTCAAGTTTTCACTTCTGTCGGCACTCCCGTAGTGCCACCACTTTTTTTTGCGATTGCGATGTTGGTCCCATGGATAAAGTTGTTCAGTTAGATGGTCTGCACCACACCCTTAAATTTGACTTCACTTTGCTGGTACACCCTGTATTTGGGAACCAAGTCGTCAGTTTTAAAGCTTTTTTGTCAGTTTTTATAATTATGCAAAAGTAAAAATGATTTTTCTCTTTCTTTTATTCTCATGATAAAACCTCTGAAATACCAAAGCATACAAACAGACAGATCTACATACGGGTGAGGACACTGGAAGTCAGAACTCCTGGCCAGTACCAGCGGCACCAGCACTTCACTGGGCGTGGCCCCGCCGTGCCCCCCCGCGTCCCGCATGCCGTGGTCGCCGCAAACTATGAGGACTCCGTTGCGGTCCTGGAACCAATCGGTCACTCGGTTTGAAGTATTGTTTACAAGACATGTTTATATTGGTGCAATTGGCAAGGTTCATCTTCTACTTAATACAAATATTCAATTCACTGACAGACAACGCATAGCCTAAGTAGCTGTGTTTAGAAGCATGAATTATCACAAGTTTCTTTTATAAGATATTTGAAAGAATTGAGATGTTTACACCCTAAAAGGGAAGGGGATATGAAATGAATTGACAGTTTCTTATGAAGTTCGTTATTTTTGCCGATGTGCAATCCGATCGGGCACATGGCTTGTAATTAATTAAAATACTTACCCATTTCTGCATAGCAGTAAATATCTTCTTAACAACTTCGTCCATCTCCAACAGCTTCGGTTTGATCTTAGGACTGCGGGCGCCCTCTAAATGTCCGATGTGGTCTAATCCTAGGTAGTGCAACACTAGGAAGTCAAACGTGGGCTTTTTCGTGTCGTCCGGCGTCAATACTTTGTCTAGATGTCTTGTAACGTTGTTGTCTACCTGCAAGGAGAATATCCAGTAGAATCATCAAGCAAGAAAACGCGAGATATAATCTGGAATATTCACGATATTTGATGCACATTTTCTAAGCTCTATAAGCTGGTAACACGGCAGGTTTAAGAGTTTAACAATATGACATGATCTAATAATATTTCTTTTGTCATGTTAGTAAACACAAAACCAAAAATAATATATCATCCGCTGTAATACAACACGCACGATTGCCCATCCTCTAAGTATTTGAGAAATATAATATTTGCATCTTCTCAATTGCCATGCTTAGTGCTAAGTAAGTTAATAGGTTCACCCTATCGAAAACCATTGCTTGATAGACCAAGATCCAGTTTTCGTCCGCAGAATTAAGTAGAGAGTACCTCTGTATAATCCGTGACGTAGAACGAGGTGGTGCCATCGAATTCGGCCCATAGTCCTGGGAACAGTCTCAGCCACGTGTCGTCTCCATACATCACGGTACGGCGCCCTCTAGCGTTGGCTACACGCAACACACTATCACCACGCACGGCTGGCGCTCCGAAATTTAGGGCTACGTCAGCGAATGTTGATACACTCCCTGTCATCATGGCCTGATGGAATTAAATATTCAAGTTATTGCTTTTGACTGACGGTTATCTTTAAATAAACTGAGTACATATAATAGTTAAAACAGTATGCAGACAACACATACAGACATTTTGGCACCAGTATTTGTAGCAATATAGCCCATATTGCTACAAATATGGTGTATTACTTTAGTTTTTAGTACAAAAGTGCCATCACAATCAAGCCAAGTCAAGTGCAATCATGATGATGTTATGCCGTCTAAAGGTTCCTACACACAGTGCTGCCGACCTTGCCGTCGGGCAAGCCGCGGTGCGCCCAGCTTGCCGTACAAAGGAGCCTCCAAACAAAGGAGTGCCGCTCGGCAAAAGCCGGTGGTCCGTTCCACCGGCACTGTGTGATTTGTCTTTAAAATACTACATTTAGTGATTACGATCTTCCAACTAATTTTATGCTTAGCCAATTAATTTCTAATAGGTTAGATTAGATAGGTTGGTGTTACGCACAGTTTAGATCAGATTAAAAATACCGGCTGACTGTGGTGTGTACATTGTTTAGGTGTACAGTTCACAACATAATAAAAACAATAGCGAACCACCAGCCCATCTAACACGGAAATGTAAGCAAAACACGACAGTTGTATTCTAAGTAAAGCCTATACAGGGTAAGTTTTCACCAGTGCGCAAATTTAAACACGTGACTTTACTCATCATTATGAACAATTTTTACTATGGGACCAATCCTGAAATCGCGAACAAAAGATCAGCTGCTCCCTACATTTATGTTCGCATAACTCGTCCAAATGTAGGGAACAGCTAATTTTATTTTCGCAATTTCAGGTTTGGTTCCATAGTAAAAGTTGTTCATAATGATGAGTAAAGTTACGTGTTAGAGTTTGCGCGCTGGTTATTTTTTTTTCCTGTAAGTATAGTATGTCCAACCAGGCAAAATATAAACAGAGCGATAAAAATTTTGTTGTCGCATTATCTCGCGTCGAAACGAGATAAGACTATTTTTACGTACTTAAGTTTCTTTTCGGGGCGACATAATGTGACGACCCACGACAAATTTTAGTTGTGCGTAATTCCCCGGTAATGCAGAGAAAGGGAGCCACAAGGAAGGGAAAGTGCAAAAGATATTATTAACTAATTCATGCATGCTCTTCCTAAGGTGATGTGCATGACTGAAGCTATATTAACGATGTGCAATGACTCGGAACCACAGGAACCGATGTAATATTGGTAATTAACTGAGTAATACCAATTAATTTAATCAGCGAACTATGTTAATCAATTTTAGTAGCCTCCATTTGTGATTTTATAACTTTGTAGGTAATTTAATAACTCATTTCATTTCCGTTATTTTTCTTTCTTTCCTTCTTTATTAACAGCTATCTTGAATTGGCATAGGTATATTTAACTTTGACATCAATTAATTAATTTGTTCATTAAAAATCCTAATGTATCAGCTTTTTATTTGTTGTTGCCGTCTTTTTTATTAAATTAAATTATTAGCACAATGCTAATAATTTAATTTAATAAATATCAAGATAAAATTAAATATTTGCACACAATATGTAATGGTAGAATTTAAAAGGGCCAGGAGTTTTAAAGATCATACGTTGTAATTGTAATAAGAAGAATAAGAATCAATTTATATCGCAAAATTTACATTCAAGTGAATAAAAAAATAAAAAACTAGTGAAATGAATTTGAGTTTGAACAACAATAGTCCTAATTACAGTTGGCTATGTACGCATGTTGCATGTCGTCGTGAACGGTTTACCTACTGCAGAGTTTAAAAAAATCTTAATCCCTTCAATAGAATTGAGTAACTTTGGCTCTTACTGCGTCTATTCGAAAATCGTAAAAATGTTAGCAAATTAAAAACTTAGTACTAGCTTGATTATACCAGCTATTTATTGCACATTGATAACATAAGAATATTTTTGTTGTGGTTTGGCTTATATTTTAATTTTATGAATCTTTCATCAAATAATTAACTGAAATACTGGCTGGTGATGCAACTATCGTAACAAAAAAAATATAATAACGACGCGATCTTCATGCTACACGCTAGCACAGATAATATACGCTAGCCAAATCAAAACACGCCAGGTATGCTGTATCATACCCGATGATAAAGTATGGCAAAAATCTGTTACGAAACTCTTATATACATTTTGCACGACTGCTGCGCAAGCACATGATAACTGATAATTTCCAACAGAACTTTTTATCATAAATATTCTTTCTATGACCAGAATAATACTTATTGCAAGTTAGAAGTATGTTTGAGAACAAAAGATATTTTTTTAAATTCTGGTGAAAATTAAGAGATTATTTACATGAAAAATTAAATAATTTATATTAAGTGAGAAAAGCATGAATTAATCAAACATGCACACAAAAAATATCAAACACAAGACCAAAGAAAAAACATATTTCTTGTTATAAAATTTTTTGGATAAAAATAAACGAACTTTAATTCAACAAAATAATAATTTCAGCAAACTTTTTTGTTTTTTCTTTGTCTCTACGATCATGCACGTAAAGCTGAATAAATACAACTAGTTTTAATATGTAAAGGTGACACTTGCAAATATATCCCGCCAGAAGTTTATTGTGCGCCTCCACTGTGCCTTTTCCATCTTACGCTGAGGTGACTGTACACAACAGAATAATTTTACGCATGTAATCATGTACTTGTGTAATTTTTTGTAATTATAAAAACTAATTCAGGCATAAGAACCCGAAAGACTAAAAAAATAATTGTGAACTTTTTTCTTTGGTTTTGTGAGTGGAAACAAAACAAATATAATAAATGATGTATTTTTTTAATGTTTAGGACTTATTTCATTTATGTGTTAGAGTTTTATTAAAGAGTTAAAGTTGCACAAAACAAATGTTTTTCTTTGATCTTATTAGTTTATTTTTTCTAAGCCTATCTCACCTTGATCCTAGGCATGGTAACAGTAGGAGGTTCAGCTACAGACACATAGATGCAAGCGGACTTGTTCTTTAACAGCTGACCAGTGTATGGCATGTATTCATCAGTTACGAAGTCATAACGAAGGCCATCTATCACCATGAGGACCACACTGTTCTCACCAGAACTGTACACTTGCTGGCCATCAATACTGCAAGTTTGAAAAACAAAATTTATATTAAGAATATGATAAAATAAATAAATAATTTTGTGGTTATTTATTTTATACATAACAGTGATTTTTGAGATTACACAATTTAACTGTTTGTTGAAAAACAATAACTTGTTGTTTATTTATTAGCACTGCTGTGTGAGAATTATAAAAAAACAATGGGTTAGTGGATATATTTAGAAAACTGTTCCGCTTAGCTATTTCTAAAGAGTCTTAAAAAGACCCTGGAAGAAACCCCTAACATGGCTTGTTGCCAAAACAAGCACTGAGCGCAGTCTGCGCTCAGTGCTTGATGTGGTAACACGCCGTGTTCGAGTTTGCGACAAGTCAATCTTCATCCTGAGGATGCCTCGTTGAGAGGTGAGACACGTGTCAATTTCTTTCAGGGTCTTTTTAAGAATGGGTCAGTGGGTCGTCTTAGGGGCAGATTTGTAGGAGTTGGAGCATATGCTTAGGGGCACTATGAGGAACAAAGAATGTAAGTAAACAACCAAACTAACCTGACACCATCTATGAAGTTAGGCAGATCATCCATATGAGACATCTTCCCTGAATGGTATTTCAATGGGAAAAATCCATACAGGAAGAGCATCAGGGCTCCAAAGCCCGTCATAAGGAGGCACAGGCCGGTCCATCTGTATTGTACCCAAGGCAGCATGACGATCGAACTTTGCCGCGTTCTAATCACTTGAATCATCAACTAACACTAATTCTGAATTACCGGCACTCGACGAATTTTACGCTGCGTACACACGCTTTCGCTTCTGCAATATTTCATATCAAATGTACTTGTCTTCCCGTTATAGGAAACTGCATTGTGCAATGAGGATGAGGTTTATTTCATTGAATACACAACGACATGTATCACTATCTGCACACCTACTATCTGAAGCAGTCACGATTTTATGACAAATACGATAAGATCGGCAGTTTTTTAAATCACGAAAGCACTTCACAACCTTTTGGTAACCTATTTCAAATTTCGTTTCAAGGAAAAGCCGTTTTTAGGAAAAGTTTTTTTTTCAAGAGCACGGGGCAAAAGTTCTGTTCTTCGGAAAATAAACAAAATTTCGTATGGAAAACTACATTAAAACCACCGGTGGTGTAGTTAAGTCTAGTGTTGTGCTTGTTGTGCCGCCGCCGAGCAGCGGTACTTGATTGTTGTTGATTGGTTATCGATTATGAAGCGATTATAAAGAAATCGTTTTCAATAGATTATGAATCTGTATTAAAATCACTAAGAGGTAATTGAATGATTTGTGGTAAATATCAGCAGAAAATACACACACGCTCATTTCATTAGCGCTAATCTTTAATACGAAATGTATTTTTTTTTATTAATTCAGTTATTACGAAACGAATACAGTTAGAATCGATTTCGTGCCTAATAATAAAAAAAACTAATCATGACATCACTGGATTTTGCTGACGTTTTACTAACAGTGACAGGAGTGGACCTGTTGACGTTGACGCAAACTTTTTTAATTTTTAAGAATATAAATGTATGCTTGGATAGTAGTATTTTTAGTTTTCTGACTTTGAGTGGCCAGTATGTTATTTTATTTAGCATGATGGATCAATAAATGGTTAAATTATAAATTAAATTGTTAAATTATAAAGTTTCTTTGATGTTTAGGTTACAGCTAGAAAATAACTCTAAAAGAGTTATTTCTAGTTTTTGTTATTAATTTAAGTTTGTTTTTCTGAGTTAGGTAAGAGTTAGGTTACAGTTTCCTGGAACCAAATATAGATAAGGTAAGTATTCCATATTAGTCCCGACTAATATCAATAGTAATGTTTGACTACACGTGCAAACTATCAGCAATACATTGTAGATGTCTGAAGTCTGGCTTATCGGATTTTTCTATAAAACACTTTACCGGAATTTGACTTCGACTGTAGCTCGTGAATGGTAAGGCCGTATTTTTCTCGGCAGCAGCGGTGCGTTCAAATGTATAGTTTTACATGGAACTGTCTTCGCTTCCCGCGCTGCTGCCATCCAGAACAGTTCCATAAAAAACTATAAATTTGAACGCGCCGCTCTTGCGCCGCTGCTGCTGCCGTCGCCGCCTCGCTGCTCGCTGCCACCGAGAATACGGCCTTACACTTTAACTTGGTGCCTACGAAAACCACCTCGCTTCTACGAAATAAAGTCACTGTTAAAGCTCCATGTACGAAAAAAACCCTTTTTCTTCAATAACTTATCTAATTGTAAGAGAGCTTGAAATAATTGAAACATTAAAAACATTTAGTCTTTGTAAGTATAAAAGTACAGTTTTCGTGGTCCTAAACCATACGTGTCAGTCACAGCACCTGTTAATAGATGCATCACTTTTGCGCTCTCGAAAATATGGTTTATTTCGCCTTTGATTTACTTAATGAAGATATAGTAATATAAAACAAAATTTTGATTTTATTTCAAGGATAGCTGAAGACTAATGTGTGATTTTTAAATTTATTGATATGGTTTGCTAAATAATATGAAAAAATACATTACTGACAGGGTTTAAAAAAAATGGTTATTTCAACATTTTTTTTTCTGCAATATTTTGAAAAAAGTGTTTCCCCTATGTACAAGTAGACCATATAATGATGTTGATGATATTTTTTAATTTTCAATCTGGGTGATCGCCAATTTAGACCAGCTTGACGAATACTGGCTTCCCTCGAGGCGATTGACCCTCTTGATGATATTTTATTAATTTTCAAAATCAATAAGTACTTAGTAGTTTCTTCTAACGAAACGATCAAACGTCAGTCTCGCGTCAATTTTTGGAAAACTCTTTGCGAATTTTAGTGATTTTCCACGAATTCTTAATTTATTTGAAAAATCCCTTTCCGCTATATACAAGACAAAGAATTCGACTTATCAAATCACAAATAATTGTTTAAATTCTGTTTCCCTTTCTCACAACTAATGAACAAAATTGATCAAAATCAGCATGCTGACGAGACTGCTGACGTACCGATCAGTGAGGAACGGGCCTATCACTTGGGCATCAATCAAATAGCTCTCTGACCTAGAAGTTGCGTTCACCAGAACACACATCCCGACAAATGAAAATATTTATGCCTGTACCTCAGACCAAATAAAACTGTACCTACATTAAGCTTTTTAAGAGGGACCTATTTTCAACAGTCGAAGTTTCTCGTGAAGCAAACGACGCCGCAGTCTTGTTATCTCTCTTTCAACTGCCTTTTGAGCATATGTTGTATCTAATAACGATAAACGAATTAGAATAATAATTCTAATATACGTCTGTCGCGTAGCCGGTACGACAAATATCAAAGCATTTTATTAAATCTTTTGAAGGATAGGTACATTTCTTTGGCATCACTTTAGAACTCAAAAGATCGTGAGTATTCGGGAGACATGATTAACAGTGTATTTACATCACAATGTTATTCTGAAAGCGTTGGCCGAAGTAATCTTCACGTTTATTTATATCTTAAACAATCATCCACTCAATGTATTGGGATAAAATTGTCACGAACTATAAATAGGGGGTTTATTTTGAGCATCCGTGACGCCGATGTGGTACGAGATGACAATGATTTAACTATGATACACTGTGTACTCTGGAATGATGTCGAAGGCATCATCATCCTCCTACATTTTACAAGAAAGTGAATTTGTTCTCGAATGACACCCACCGATTTTTAAAGGGAAAATTAATAACGTCGCAAATATAATGTATTAGACTTATCATAATTAAGGTGACCATGTTTTTTATATTTTTCAATATATTTTGGGAATATATAATACGTATTTTATATAATACACAATAACACATGCCTAACCCTTCGGGGATTACCTACAGGCGTAGATCTATCCTATGTGTATTATATAAAATACGCATCTTGTCTGATAGTTTCTCTTTCTACCTGAACAGTGATGTGAAGAATATTAATGTGATGAAGTTCCTGAATTTCTACTATGTATTGTGTACGCGAAAGTATGTGAGGATGGATGGATGGATGTTTGTTACTCTTTCACGCAAAAACTCCTGATCGGATTTAGATGAAATTTGGCACACAGATAGTTTATAACCTGGATTAACATATAGAATACCTTAATTATATTTTTATCCCGATATACCCTCGGGATCGAGGTTTATACGGGTGTAACCGCGGGGCATTGCTAGTGATGGATAAATAAATAAAAGGAAGCTCGTGACAGGAGGAAGAAAACTGTGATATCTAATACCTTTAAACGAGCAATTCTTGTATATATGTATATATATATGTAATCTGAATCTCGGAAACAACTCCAACGATTTTCATGAAATTTAGTATGCAGGGGGTTTCGAGGAGCGATAAGTCGATCTAACTAGGTTTCATTTTTAGAAACCTACCAAAACTGTATTATATATATTATAACAACAATATCTGGATGACATCCAGATATTGTTGTTATAATAATGCGTAGCATGGCTTTAGACAGAAAAAGTAACTAAAATGCAACAAATTGGGATTCAAGCACTGAATTGTTTTCGAGTTTGCGTAAGTTCCAAGATAGTCACTCACTTGTTAAGGGTACGCACGCACGCACTAAATGGGTTATTTCAAGAGCATGAACAACATTGCTTATATTTCCAACCATATTCTGTTCTAGACGATTTTTGTAATCGGGAAAACATCGACGTAAATCATGGATACCGCCATAGGTAGGAACTATTTCCCCCAGAAAGTTGCATGAACCATAAACGGCAATTTCCCCCCCAAATAGTCCGTCATACGGTAATGAATGATACCGTACCTATCGCTTCAAGTTCAAGGTGTATCCTCGTGAATCAGCCCGTGTGGGCCGCTGAAAATTCTATTTAAATCACATTATATGGCGTCCGTCTCTAGTCTCGAGTCCAGAGCGGCGCGCGCCTGCAACGAACTAACAACCACAAAGGTGAATTGTTTTTTTTTTAAAGTGATATCGTAGGAGTGTTTTTCTTTTGTGCTTTTTTGAGGTATAGTTGTTTTTTGTTTGTGTTAATTGTAATTGTTATTTATTTGAAAATGATTGAGAAGTTTGGTTAGCTTTTCTACCGGTGAAACGGGATTTCGTATAATTTTTCTGAAAATGAAAATATGAAAGGCGTTTGAAATAATCGCTATGTTTGAACAGGTGCTATTTACATGCACATGTATGCGCAATTCGTTAAGTATAGATTTTTTCAATACAATAACAGCCTTTAATTCAATGCTTTTTTTTTTCGCTGTTCATAAATTAGATATTAATCGTAAACACCTTTGTAAATAAAACACCGGATCATAATATATATTATGATCAGATTACTTATATTATAAATGCGTAAGGGAGTTTGTTTGTTTATTTGTTATGCTTTCACACTAAAACGGCTGAATGGATTTGGATGAAATTCGGCACATGGGTAGGCCATGACCTGGGTTATGATAAAGGATACTTTTATCTCGATATTCCCACGGGATTGAGACTTGTGCGAGTGAAACCGTGGAGCGCAGCTAGTGAAGTTTTAAGGAAAAAATAAATCCATGTTCCAAAAAAGTTTTAAAGTTTCTTATGCCTGTAAAAAAAATGTTATGCCAACTCACCTTTCCAACTAAACACTCTTCAACATCTCATCCCGAAGATATCTTGCCTCTCAATGTTTACATCAACACTCGATCTAATTTTATCCTATTACAAAACGAGTTATGTCGCATAACTTTCATCATAGCGTAAATACATTCAGTTCAGCGTGTTGCATCAGTTCTAAAACCGTTCCGAACCGTGCCCAGGTGACTCACACACGGTGGAATCGTTCCAGAATTTCGTCGATTATGTGCACGTATTATTGCTTGGGAATGTAAACAAACCCGGTAAACTTCAACAAGCTTTTCGTTGGAGCAGTAAAACACTGTTAATCTTGTAATTGAATTCGGTTAAACAGGTCTATCGACAGTGGTTTGATGAAAAACTTCTGTGATACCTGATACACACAACTCCATAGTTTTCTTTCCTTTTCCTAATTTGCGAATGGATCCAATATTTATTCCTATTTTAGACTAGACAGTTTTTAGAATCAAAAATGTATTTTGGTTCAAGGTTTTGCTTTTAAAAGTTTTTTATTTACCAGCATTTTTGATTAAGCTGATTTTCTGACACGAGTGCATTTATTTCAATAATGGAACTTGTAGGTTATAAATCTTATACACTGTCTTTTGCCAGTCGGACGCACTCACCTTTGGGCTATTGCTCCCTAATATTCTTTCCCTAAATATTAAGATTAAAATATATAGAATACCTTAAAGTATTACTAATGCGCATTCAAATAACATTGCTCGGTCGTCCATTACAAGCGCATAAGAGATGTAACCGCTGAAAATAAACGCGCCATGAAAATATCCACCGTTTATATCTACGCGATGAATAGACAATGTTGTTGATTTATTTCAGTCCAAAGATAAGTTTTACGAGCGCTCGCGAGAGTATCGACAATTCTATGGTGTCCATGGCCGATTTGATTGTTGTTTATGACTTGGCACCGTGTAATGTAATAGGACAGTCATAAGGATGTTTTGTATGAGTTTTACTTGTGCAGCTTCGAGAGGAGTTGGTTTCATGGAATTTTCCGAAAGTGACTGGGGTTACACTTGAGAGATGAAAACAAAATCATCATGGAATGAGATTGAAATAAAATAGTGTTCAGTTCTTTAGGTTTTTGGCTTCCATAGCATTAAAAAGGTCCCAGGTAGCTCCTAATATAAAAAAGATAACTAACTAGCAAAGTAACTTCACTAAATTCTTTTATCTTCTTTTTCCAGATGTCGATAGTACCTTTGATGTTCCGTGACTGGTGGGACGAGTGGGACAGGCCTTCCCGGCTGCTGGATCAGCACTTCGGCATGGGTCTGAAGAGGGACGAGCTCCTCTCATCCCTCTCTACACTGCCGACCTCCTCGCTGTTCAGGAACTCGTACTTCAGACCATGGAGGACGAGCTTGACGAGACAGGAGTCTGCTTCTACTATTAACCTGACAAAGGACAAGTTTGAGGTAGGATTCGATTTATAAAAGTCACTGCTAGTGCTGCAATAAGCTCCTGCAGACAAGCGCGACGCGATCTAGTTGAACAATTTTTATGAAGCTTCATGGAAATTGTTCTACCAGAAAAGCGTTGTACTGGCGCTCTTGTTTCTGTTGACCACAGATTATCACAGACCGTTTTTGATGAGATTATCTCGCTTGATTTAAATAGATGTATGTGACTCTAGACTGATCAATTGGCCCGACTACTACAGTTCTACTACATTCTGTGTTTTGCAGGCATTCGTTTGTACCTTTTTACTAGCCTTGACGGTTGTTTTATTGAGATAACACTGGTCTGTAACACATATACGTACGGCGATGTGTCTCTATGTACCGTTGTGATTAAATTTGGCACAGTCAATAAAGCGAGTTAGGACTGTTTAACGTGCCTTGTTATTGCATTAGCTATGGCACCTGTATACGTAGCGGGCAAATTATTTCATCAGCTTCACCTTCACTTTTATACACTTTTTAAAGCGTTATTTCATGTCATGTCTATACATATTATAAATTAAAGTCCCTTTTCGTGTCTGTCTGTGTGACCGCGTTGTTATTCTAAACTACGCAACGGATTTTGATACGGTTTTCAGGAAATCATGCATGCACGCATTTTTATTAAATTTACATATAATAAAGAAATCTCTATGTTTTGTCAACTCGAGTCGCTAGTTTTTTTATGAAGACTCATTCGTTGGTTTTCTAAATTCCAGGTCATCTTAGACGTCCAGCAATTCACACCCGAAGAGATCACAGTTAAGGCTGCGAATAACAGCGTCGTAGTCGAGGGTAGGCACGAAGAGAAGCAGGACGAGCACGGGTTCATATCTCGCCAGTTCACACGCCGGTACATCCTGCCAGGAAACTACGACGTGCAGGACCTCGTCAGCACACTGTCTTCAGACGGAGTCCTCACTATCACAGCACCTAAAAGACCTCCAGCTAATGCAGGCGAGAGAATAGTCCCTATCACCAAAACAGGCCCTGCTAAGCAACCTGAACCCATCTATACAGAACAACCCCGCGAACAAACAGTACCTATCGTCACCTCCCCCTAATTTTAATATCATCCCCCTTCATTTAACGAGACATCGATGTTCATAATTAATCGATGTTCAACGATCGAATCATAAATAGCATTTATTATAAGCGCCGTTGTTGGCCAATAACGACTAGCTATTCGAAATGAACGAATTAGGTTTTTTATATTATTAATTTGTATAAAAGAGGAATGTAATATCATTGTTTATAATAAAAATTTAATAAACGATTCCTATCATCACTGTTTACTTTAATTGAAACCAATTATTAAACGGGACTTTCGAAGTACTTAAACATTTTGCCAAATATAAACCTTGTCATTGACTTTGTAACTGAAGATATTAATGAAAAGTGTTTGTGTCTAACATCAAGCGTTACAAGGACTCTAGATTTTTAAACGATAAGTTGGTCAGAGAAAGTGACATAAAATCAATCGAATTTGTGGAGATTTTTACAAAACATGGAAAGCAACACATCAACGTATGATGTATCAAATAAAAGAACGCCCAGTCATCTGAAGACGAGAAATATCTAAATGTTATTATCAATTGCATTGTGTATTCTGTTAAACTTCTCTAAATGGGAACAAACAAATAACTTCATGCTTTTGTAATCGGTTTCCCTAATGTATGTATAAGTTTGTCTATTTCCAAGCAGGTGCGGCAGGCACTATTCACTCTCACGTTTATAAGTGACAGAACGCATTACTAAGAAATACTTAACCGTGGGGCACGGAGCAAACCGCGAGCGTACATTAATGCTCAACAAACGGGCTAGCCACAAAGAAGAAAGAACATCAACAACACCTACCATACTGAACTACAAATAATGAACAATAATTCCTCCACTAGTTAATGTAAAACACAAACTGCGGTGTGTCAAGTGTGAGCTGTCAGAGTGTAATGACAAATTTTCTATAAGTCAACGTGGCGAATGGTCCTGGGGCAATAAGGGCTGCGTTTGAGTAATTTAATTTTCCCGCGAAGTGTTGAGTCTAATAATATTGTTAATTTATCATTGGGACGAGGGTTGGGGCTGCGGAGGTATTCCGATACAACGTAATGCAAGTTTGAAACATTTGTTGATGACCGAACGAAAGAATGCTAAGTTATTTTGATCAAACAAAAAATCGTGCAAAACTGAGAGGCACTGCATAATTTATATAATAACTTTAATTTACACGGTTTGTAAACTAATTACAGTAATTAAAGTTAAAGACAGACATTTAAAAGTAAATAAATAAATAATAAAAACAACAATAAGTAAATTATTATTTATTTTTATATATTTATATATCTCGGGACCTTAGGGTCCCGGTCTTTTGGAAGGCGTACGAGGGGCCGAAGCCAACTCGCAGAGGCCCCTTAGACAATTTTATATGGAATGAGGCACCAACCGACGATTATCCCTGTATGGACTATGCAAGTGCACCCAAGGACAACCCCCGGTTGGTGCAGGACTATTGTAGAACATGAAAATAAAACATATGCTATTGGTTTGGATGGCTATAGTGGATTTGTTTCCTTGAACTATGGGATAGCTATGTCCCCTGCCTGACCAATGTTATTATTATTATTATTAAGTGTTGAGTTTAACCATGTTCCTGATATTTTATTCTCTGGTCAATATGCTAACGCCATCTATGCAGCAATTGAGGTAACAAACAGCGCCATCTTTGAATACTAAAGTGAACTTTTATTTATAGATCTTTGCATAGATAATTATTACCAAACAGTTAAGTAGAAGAGAATAAGAAACGTTTACTCTACAAGATGTTTGAACATGAATTTAAATATTTGCTTACAATTTCATTATCTACAGCGAAAAATCATATATACCTATATATTTAAAAGCTTACAGATTAAACGCAAATGAAAATGCTTGTATGGTTCAATCTTTTCACTTTTGGGAGCGCTTGAATAGTTAGTAGACCGTGTCTTCTCCTGAAAGAGTTGGAGACGATAGATAGATAGTATACTTATTATTATGTACATCATAAAAATTATAGATACAAATTGTACAATGGGCGGTCTTATCATTAAAAGCGTTTTTTAAGACAACCGACCTACGGTTGGGGATGGAAGAAAGGTACAAAAATCAGTTTCTATTTCACCTCAGCATGTTGCAAAAATCACCATGCAGCATGGGAGATTGAAAGGAAGAAACGAAAGAAAGGAAATGCATTTATTTAGCATAGACTGAAAGGCACACTACAAATTCTGCAAATAAAAAAAAGGGTACAAAAGGTGGGTATTGCATGTTATAAAACAATTTTTTTATGCAACAAGGATTATTCTGTGTAGTTAGGTAATATGCAATTTTAGGTAGTACCTACTGACCAATGTCTAACCACAGAAGTAGGAAATCGGTTTGGTTGTGATTACTTTCCCTTGTAAGTTGTACAACAAGGTACAACTTATGTACCTACCTGATGTGTAGCGCAAAATTAACCCATCAAAATGAATTTGTACGAAAATGAATCCTTAAGTTGGTAGAAAAATGTCAATTTAGGCGTTACGATATACCACGACACTACGACACCTCTGAATTTACGCTTTAATTAAAAGTTGAAAATAATTCTCTAAAACCATTACTTACAATTACTATAACAATGGCGGAGACCGCAGACTAAACACTCTGTGTGAAATTACACTTCATCGCTGTATCCTCGAGATTTACATAATAGGCTAGGTGACAGTTTTTGAGAAATCAAATAATAATGATTTTTGTGGTTTGTGGTTTCCTTAACATATGATTATTTTAGCGAAATATTAATATTAACAGAATTCGTTTTCATTTTTATAACGCAAATTAATTTTGTTTGTTTTAACAAACAACATTAATTATTTCTATAATGCGTCTCGAGTGAATTCTTTATAAATGATGATAAACATTTCCCCAAAACAGAATACCGTACGACATTAGACTATGAAAATAGCTAAAGTAGGTATTCTAAACCGGCTGTCACTGTCTCAGTTAAATTACATTTTTTTCTAACGGCATATATCTTCGGGATTCATCCTAGTATTCACCTACCTAACACAGGGCACCGTAATCTTAATGCATTTGTTTTTTTTTTAATTTTGTAGTAGAACCAACGAATGACTTACTTCTGAAATCGTACTATATAAATCGTCGGCAACCAGTTGCTGACGTTTAAGTTTAATCAAATAAGAAACAAGAGGACCAAGAATTGAGCCTACTGGGACTCCCACTGTTTCTAAAGAGCCGGGAGATTTTTTCCATTGACCTCAAACTTCTGAATCCCATAACTTAAGTAAGTATGATGAAAGAAGATCCAGAGCGGTGTTCCGGATCCTATAGTGGCGGAATTCCTGATAAACATTTCATGAAGAACGCGGTCAAATGCCTCGAACAAATAATTTTGAATTATTTCAAACATAATTATAAATTAAATTCAGCAGTGTTTAAATAAGTCCTTTCATTTTACAGCTCATAAAGCGGTGTCCTACTTTTATTTTAAGAATATCAATATTACCCCAATTACTGAAAGATGCGTTACTATTAACCGAGATACTCTTGGGAATAAGGGTGGAATTAAAATGTTTACAGTACATCATTAATAAAATAATCACATATGTAGATGATTTGGATCATCATGAGTAGACAAAACTGTTAACTTATTAATATTTTAGCGAAAATAAAACAAATACAGGGCTGTAGATGTGAGTTATGCAATAAACTGTCAACTCGATATCGTTTCGAGCTCATTGTCAACAATATTTTATTTGTAGCAGTTGTTAGTGATGTTTACAAGTTATAATATGAAGTTATAATATTATAAAAGCGACCAGTCTATTGGTGAAAGTTTGCGAATTTAAATCTGCCTAAGCCTTCTTAGAGCAGATTTCAATCGTAATTATTGTCGCTTCTAGTTAAAAGTTATAGTGGGTACTGTCAAGCAGCTTTATAAAGCTAACTTTATTTGGTATGTCCTTTTTAGTGCATGATCAGCTTGTCTAAACTTATATCATAAAGAGAAAAGATTTGATCTAAACTAATATTATTTAAAAAAAATATCTTTGTTTGTTACGCTTTCACGCTAAGACGGCTGAACGGATTTGGATGAAATTTGGCACATGGGTAGACCATGACCTGAGTTAGGACATAGGATACTTTTAATCCCGAAATTTTTACGGGATCGAAATTTATGCGGATGAAACCTTGGGACGCAGCTAGTGATTGATATACTTAAGTCATCTTTTATCTGTTGTTAAAAAAACCAGTGACAGTGAACTTTATTTGATGCTTCATAACATAGGACCTTCAAAAACTCCCTTCAAAGACGTTTACTTCCCATCCAAATCAGTTCATAGAAGTCCTGTGCGAAAAATATAGGCCTGCCCCAATAATCGCTTATAACAACTTTTTGGTAACAGATTTATTGAAGCATCGCTATTAGTTTGTCTTGCTTCTTAATTCGTATCAATTCTATTATTTAAGAACTATAAAAGAAAGAAGAGACAGTTAATCTATTTTTACAACAGTAGATAGACATTTGCAAAATTAAAATAGACCTACAATAAGCATGATAGAACCGTGTAAAATAAAACAGACTTTGCAGGGCATTGTGGTAATGTAGCCAGGGTAATAGATCTCATAGTCATGGATCACTCGGGCTAAACGGCGGGGGAGTCCAGTCTGCCTGGCGAAGTGGGAGGGGGAGTTCATCAATCAGCCCGGAGCGATTACAGGGACGGCGGCGCAAGGTAAGAGCGAAAAAAATTAAGTAAGAGCTATTTTGTTTTCTGAAATATTGACTGCGCTGTCACTGTCAAATGGTTACCATAAACATGCTGATGAATTGTACCTTTAATCTTTACATAAAGCTAATATAACATTGATAGAACTCTATTAAAAACAAATGACATCAATAATTTATAAATATTAAGAGTTTATAATCCAAGATTAATGCTACTCTGCTCCCAACATTAATCATTATAGGGAGTACAGTAAGTACCTGTGAGCACCACTCAGTTGTTATGATGATCACAGTGAGAATAAGATTGAGTATAAACAGGGCATGTGGAAGCTAGAGAAGTAAAGTTTGGTTACAATTTGATCGGTTAGGGTATTTTTTATATTTTTTCTTAAGCTTTGGGTACCGCCCTAGTTTGATCCAGTGTGCCGTGTCTGACGCGCCGGCCAGCCGGGAATATAGTATGCAAAGATGTCTCGCGATGATCAGAGCGAGCTGGCGCGTGACAGCGCGTGCCAGCGCGAGACATCGCGAGACATCGCGAGTCAGCGCTTGATGGAGAGAGACCGTGCGGGTCCTTTATGGCTGGTGCGAGACTTGTATATTCGTTTTACAAAGTAAGTAAATACTTTATTCATACAGCAATAAAGTTCAATATTGTACTAAAAAATATTTCAATTCTCACCTCGCACATCCTCGCGCATCTAGACCTTTTACACCAAAGATGGGCAGGGCGTGGATAGAAATTTTGCTATATCTACAAATTTCAATTCTCGCCGATCCACGCCTCGCCTCGCCGGTGTAAAACCACCTTTATGTTATGTGTAATCGTGTCGACGTGGATAGGTCAGTAGCATCTATCCACGTCGACACGATTACACAGTAGCTGTCCTAAAAAAATGAAGAACAAACGGTCGTCAGTTGCTCCGCTCCTTTGTTCGTCATTTGAGAACTTAATGATTTCTTATTTTACTAAAATTAGGTTCTTACAAATGAGGATCAGAACGTAAGTAATTATGGCAAAATAATAAAATAATGCGGATACCTGTGAGAAGCGCCATTTTTATTACTGTAAATTTTTTTTGAATTCTTCCAGCGCGTTTGTCTCATAACTTGCTCCATACAAAACCGCTTGCAGTGTTCGACAAGCGATTGATCTGCCGGCCGTATTAATTGTTGCTGTCTGTACTATACCTACGTCACTACACAGTATACGCGTACGTACTACAGGAGGTACTCTTGTTTGTATTGTCTGATCCCAACTACATGATGAAAACGAAAGTTCATTGGAATTGAGTTTGGAAATATCGATTAATTTCATTCGATTTGGTGATGTTTGTTTGATGGTTGGTTTCGAATTTATATTACAACGGAATAATGGGTGTTTTCTTTATAAATAATCGCCATCGCCATTAACACAACTATACAAGGTTTTTGACAAGGACAATCAAGTTTTTCAATCGTTAAATCTAATGTCTAAGCAAACGTTGGCTGTTGTGCAAAAATAACAAGCAACACTTAAAATGAGACTTGCCAACAGATTTTCTTCAATTGGAATCGAGAAACCGAGGTACTTATGTTTATTAATCTTAATAATTTTAGAGTAAGAATAATTTATTTGCTGGAAATAGAGGTTATACCAGATGTAAAATAGAGGTTGTGCCCGGTTGATGACAAAAGGCTTGCCCCCTATTGCATGGGACTTAATAAGATAACTGTGCGAAATGTGGGGGCAGTATATACTATAGGTATACCTCTGCCTAAACCAAGGGTTCCCAACCTTTTAACATACGTGCCCCCTAACCTTCTTTTAAAATCACAACGCCCTTGAGTTACTTTGTCGACGTATGCAGAAAAGCTTAAGAATGTAAAGCAAGCGAAAGTGAGGCCGAAAATATTTGCATCCCCCTGGATAGGATAGATTTTTTTTGACCATTCAGACAGGAATAGAAGTTACTTTGTCGGGTTTCACAGAAAAACTCAAGAATTATGAGAATGCTTAATGGAAGAGCGAGCTCGAAAAATGTTGTACTATTTCGGATTCGTTACAATTTTCTGTTGACCATTCATACAGAAATAGAAAAACTTATTTTGTCGACATAGGCAGAAAAGCTGAACCTCATTTTACAGCATCTTAGTAAGTATTATGAAACGTTTGGGTTTAGGAAACTAGTCTTAACCTTTTCTAATACTTACCAAGAACATAAAATGTTGTAAATCTATATTTTATTATTAGAGTCGCCACGCTCCCCCCATTGGTTACTCGACGCCCCCCAAGGGGGTCGCACCCCACCTGTTGGGAATCCCTGGCTTAAAATCCCGGGGAATACAAGCGAGATGTTATATGTCTTTCTCACCCATTTTCGGTAGGTATCTAACTCAAAAAACAAGCAAATGATTTAACTATTATGAGATTAATATAGGTAACAGTAGAAGAAATAAGAAAAGTCGTTAGGAAAATTTTATTTCATCTCCTACCTAAAAATGGACATGAAGCAACAAAACACAACATATTTAGGTGGGTATCCTTGGAAGCCAAAGTGATCAAGAACCACTCAATTACCTAATAGGGAAACTTTTAAAAGTATACCTATTTTGTTCTTTAGTTTTCTTCCATTGTCAAACGAATGAAATCAAAGGGATGCAGTTTTATCGTCTGTGCTTTATTTATATCTACTTCCAGTCTTTTTTATACTGTTTCTTAGAAAATCCGAGACCCATGGTGACACTAACACGCTGAATGTAAGTCAACTTGTGTTAACAATAGGTTTTCTTATTCTATCTGCTGCTATGCAGTCAGTGTTAAGATCCTCTGTGTCTCTTGTAAAGTGATCAGTGATCTAAAGGCCAATTCCCGTAATTAAAAACGTTCAAAATCTAGACGCAATCTCGTTTTAGCGACAATCGATGGCAAAAACTTGTCAAAAATATATGAAAACTAGCTACGCCCCGCGGTTTCACTCGCATAAGTCTTGATGTCGTGGGAATATCGGGATTAAAAGTATCCTATGTCCTAAACCAGGTCATGGTCTACCCATGTGCCAAATCCGTTCAGCTGTTTCAGCGTGAACGCGTAACAAACAAACTCACTTTCGCATTTATATTATTAGTTAGGATTGAGGTGCTTATTTTTAAAAGATTGATTAAAAATACGGGAATGAGGTACTCCTCTTGTCATGCAGTATACTTTCACCATTTCAGATTATTTCAATTAAGTTACAACTTGGACTTGTAGTTAAAAACACGATATTAAACCTACATAGTTTTACTTAGAAGGAGAGTTAAAAAACATTGTATTTAATTGACTGGGTTATTATAATTACATTTTAATATTAAGGTTATCCTTAAATATAATAAAGGTTACATTACAAGTTGCAAACAGTAAAGGGCTTAGGATGGACCCTGAGGTATGATCACATTTCTAAACTAAATTATTTGATTTATGCTATATTATTCACTTATTAGGTTCTTTTGTTTATTTATATTGGGTTATGATTTGGATACTTCTAGATATCTAAAAAAATCTGTTCCTCTCCCGTCAAGCATAATTGCATTTATGAGCAATTTATTTCGGAAATAACGCAACCAAGCAACATTTTAAAAGATGTTTGGAAATTAATAGGTTTTTTTTTTTGTAAGTAAGTGGTACTAAAATAATTTCACCAATTATTACCGAAATATTGTTCTTCACTTTGGTAATAATATTTTGATTAGGTTATAATTATGCAAATCGATAATTTATCAATTTTAATATCAGCTTCGATTAAATACTATCTTCACCATTCGAAATTTTTAACTAGTTTATAGCTATGGTTATGTGCTTCCAAGCTAAGTAAAGACTTCAACGCGTTATTCTTAGATACCTTTACACCTTTCAAAATATTTTTCCCTATATTATTTATTTGAATACTGATTGTAGAAAGCCTATAACAATCTTATTAAATTTCCTAAGAACCAATTAAAATGAAACGAATTGGTGAATGAACGGATTGTTCATTTAACAGCCGACCTCATTCATCCAATCCATTAATCAAACGTAGCTATACGTACAGTAACAACACTAACACTAACAGGCTCATTAAGTGCGCAAACGAAACCTCGATTAAGGCGCATTAATATCGCGTTTCACTATCGCTATTAATCACAAAGAGCGATCAATGCCACGCGATTATTTTATAGCTTGAATAAAAACAATATAAGTGTAGCGGGCGGAGCGTGAGGCTGAAATATCAGTTTGATATCGCGCGGTTTGATTCGCCGTGACGCGGCCGCCTTAAGGCGGGGCCTCGCAGAGAGGGGCGACCGGCAACCTGGCGCGCCATACCATTCCGCGTGAGCACACGCAACGCTCGTTTCTCGCCTCTACGGCCCGTGTATCCGTTGTATGTCCGACGCGAGTGTGTGAGCTAAGCACGTGCCCCTCCGTGGCGTATTCGTTGCACCGTGCATTGTAAAAGCCGCCAAGATTCGGGTGAAGAACCGTGAGCCGGTGCCGGCGTACGCCATGGCCGACGCCGACCGTGATTCGGACCTTGGCGACGACAGTCCAGTGGTGAGTTGTCTTTTGTTTTAATTCACTCCTGACAACACAGGTGACGATGAAACTGTGCTGGAACTGCAAGACGCTGACAATATCAACTTCATGTGGGTAATTGAGAATTTTCTGCTTCCGTTTCTTATTAGTTCTGGTTCCTGTTTTCCCATGCGGTTGGTTCCAGTGTTGTCAGTCTGTCGGCATTTCTGTTGGCCGTGCAAGGTATGTTTGAAGTGTTGTTAGCAAGCGTATTGTTATGCCGGTTGCGACGCGTTGTTATGCTGCCGACTTCAACCGGTTGTTATGACAACCCTAACCTGATAAGCCACCAACTTTCTTATGTATTTTTGATAAAAGTTAAATAATTGTTTAATGTTGATCACTTTTTAGAAAAAGAAGTATTTTAAGATGAGGGTAGGTCGAAATTAATTGATAGAATAACTTGAGCAGCTTAAATTATAGATGTGATGAAAGGTAATGACGATGAATAAGATGATAGTTTAAATAAAAATGAGGAACAATAAATAAGCTTTGAATGTAAAAACAAGCATAAATGATGTTGGTGACAGTTTTTATGAAGTAACACAAGAGCCATGTGTTGTCAACAAACCTCTGGGCAATGTTAGGCGCAAAGATACTTGTTCACAACATAAACCTATTTATTTGTATATTCATAAAGAAATATGTACTTACGCTATGTTAATATGTCCTAAATATGAGTACGGCTCATGTATGTAAATTACACATAAACATATACGTACACTTGAATGCCATTTCACCGGATTTGTTTAGCGAAATATTAATTTACATTGGAATGGAGTTTCAATACGGAAATAACAAAAGAGACTATAAATTAAATTTGTTTAATCCTTTGATGAGAAACAAAGCCGTGGGTGGGTATTAGAATATCAATGATTGGGTATTATTTCTTTGATATTTCAGCCCACAGAATAATGTATAACTTATAAATATATGCTATTCATTTAGAAATAATTCTTATAGATAAAGAAGTGGTTTTATTTAAGTCTCATGTTTTATGGTATTTTATTAATATATTACTGATCCCGCAAGACTTTATGGATATACAGATTCATTTTCGATATCACGGTAGCCTTACTACTGTAGTTAAGCCAAACCTTTAACTAAAGTATTTTCAAAACTACTGTTCTTTTAGTTACGCTTCACGTGATTAATATCGCCTTTTGCATTACCTGATTGTTACATCTTTTAATCGCATGTAATTTATACATATGTATGGTGTAGATAAACGACTAATGGTCAGACATGGGGTTCATAAATATACTTCAGAATTACTTTATACAGTTACTGTTAAGTATTAGAAAAGACTTAAGAATTAGAATTTCCAAAAAGAATAGAAGAGACGGATGTACTTATGAAAGATGATTTGGCTGACAGGGAAGTGGACACTGATGTGAAGGTTATTATTAAATTGTATGACGGCAAAGAAGACTGTATGTATTGCACTGAACTTAATTAACTTGGGATAAGCGTAGGAGGATGATTACCTAAAAAAAGGAATAATACATTGCGACCATTATATCTAATAGTTGTGTATCAATTATTTTGAAAAATCCTCTAAGAGAGAAAAGAAAAACGATTCATTAGACGCCAGTTCATTTTTAGAACAAGCAATTGGTTAATATTAGGTATCTTGTACCTTTCTATCTGGGCAATAAAAATGAAGCCATTTAAACAGTAATATCAATCCCACGTGGTGTTTTCGTCGATAGCAAAAAACTTATCATCAATTGTTTTGTACAGATGACTGTGTCTGAGCCACATCTGAGATCCTATCGTCCTATTGTTGTATTCAGGTACTGAAAGTTGTAGGCAGGTAGTACTTACCTACCTGCCTACAACTTAGTACATAGGGTTTATGGCACTTTTAGTAAGTTTTCGTTATCGTAAGACTCGCAATGCTCTTTGGTCTTTTGCTTTTTGGAAATAAAAAGACTAATGAGAGGCCCGCCACCTTTTAAATGTAGCAATTGGTGTTGGCATAGTGCCAAGGGTAGGTTGTTGTCTCAGTTACTAACTATACAATTTTTGCAGTCCTTTAGATTTGTTGACGTTTCAAGGCAAACCGAGTCCCTAAAAATCCTAAAAAAAAATTAACAAAAATATTAATGGGAAGTCAAATGCGAATTTTGACGGCCTAAAGACAGTAATAGTAGTGTCAGTGACAGTAAGGTAGAAAAAATAATTACTGGATAATCCTATGACTGAAAATGTAGGCGGCATGGTTGCTGATGATAATTTAATAGTGGAGGAAGACAGTATCACTCAGAATAACTCTATACAAATACTATAACTCCAAGAGCTTTCAAAAGAAATGAAATAAACAAAATTCGCAGCTCTCACAACACGAAGCAAACAAAAATCCTTCTTTGGCGACATCTATGCAACACATGTGCCGCCATCAATGTGGCGGCATGAACAAAATGGCGCCGATATGATTATTAATAACGAATTCGGCTGCGATTCGGTTTCAAGCTTGTTTTATTGCAGGGCGAAGGTTCCCATCTGCGGTGGCTCTACGAAATTTGACTGCACATTGTTTATTTAGCGGAACTGTTTTTGTCCATGTTCCTAATTCGTCAAAGGAACGGCATCGATATTTTGGCGTCTATTTTTTGTGCTCCCCGCAAAGGCACCGGTTTATGGTTCCTATGCTAATAGTGACGTTGTCATTGATAAGATGTTACTTAAGTGTTAGGCTAAGATTTTGTAATCATTGCTGTTATCGAAGTAAGATATCCTAGTGCTAAATATACGGCACCTGTGATTCATGAAAGTTATATATTCGGCAATAATATACTCACTGTCACATGATTTACTGTTTCCAACATAAATATAATACTAGAATAATCTAGATTTGGAACAGAAATAACTGTAGCTGCATCAAATGTACCAGAAACAAATATAATCTGAAACATTTCCAGCGCGTCAGAATTGATGAACAATCCGGGAATTCTAATGATGTAAAGTAACGAGATCTGAAGACTTTATTATCGCTTACCTGTATAACACATCATTAGCCGTTTATTTCTGTCTGGACACATATAATGTTTGCGGTTGACTCAATCATTTATTCAGCGGTGTGTCTGCCTTTGGCGACATCTCACGGGAGGCCAGAGCGCACGATTTATTATCCCCACTCGGCGAATAGAGGGCCACGAATTAATTAATCAAGCCTAGCTGTCACTCAGTGCACAATCGCGCACTATACTTAGCTCATATCCCGAACGCACGCTTCCTTTTCCTGTCGACACCGCGACGTACCATTAATTGAAATAATTGGCGGGCTTAGAGATTTTATTTTTTCGCGTTGACAACACCGCTTGGCGTTTTGCATTAATTTTAATTAACTATGCTTGTGTGGCAGTTATTTTTACGCCATTTCTTGGTATTTCGATGAAAAATTACGAATTCAGTTATGAACTTATGAAAGTTATTTTTAAAAAGGTGTTGACTTTTGGTGTCGTACTATAGTATGACATATTTATTTATCAACGTTAAAGTCGAGTTATTCGGGCTTAAAACATGTTTACTTTTGTTGTATACAAGGTAGTTTTTTCACAATAGTTTTTTCCTTAATATTAGCATGTTTTATCAGAAAATTGAAACCCGAGTTATCTACTATGTACCTAATATTTAAACGCGTGAATTAGTTCATTGCATAACATTGCGCGTTGGAGTATTTATTTGGCTTCATTTCAAATGCAGATTTAATTTGTAGAGGAAAGAACATAGTTTACATTAAAAAAGTCAACATAATATAGTTCTACCGGTACATCAACATAGCAGATGTTTCTAAATCACGTATCAATTTGGATTATAAAAAACTGGCCAAGTGCGAGTCCGGCTCGCGCACGAAGGGTTCCGTACTATCTATAAAAACGAGCAAAAAAATCGCGTTTGTTGTATGGGAGCCCCCTTAAATATTTATTTCATTCTGTTTTTTAGTATTTGTTGTTATAGCGACAACAGAAATACATCATCTGTGAAAATTTCAATTGTCAACTGTCACGGTTCATGAGATACAGCTTAGTGACAGACGAACAGACAGACAGACAGACGGATTGACAGCGGAGTCTTAGTAATAGGGTCCCGTTTTACCCTTTGGGTACGGAACCCTAAAAATGAAACTGAAATTTAAAAAAAAAATTCAAAAGTTGATCTTTAATTAGAAATGAGTATAGTTTTACAGATTCTCCCTGAAAATGTTTTCATAATTTGATATTTTTGATGTTTTATTGGACTTGTCGAAACGAAAATCAATTAAAGAGAGGCTAGAATTTAAAAAAATGGTTTAAAAGAAAATAGGGTTTATCTTTCTTTTACTATAAGTTGGGCATAAGCCACATACCTATTTCTAACGGTTATTACCATTGATACACTCAATATTTTGACGTTAAATTTTTTGCTGACGTAACCCACTTGTGACACAAAGAGGTGTATCACACAGTTGTCGGCAGGTGGAACGCACCACGCTACCTGGTCGCGTGCTCGCTACAATGGTAGGTGGGCTATATAGCAAGCCACCCTATCTCATCTATTGCTCTAGTCATACTAAAAAGAAAAACATTCACACGTTTTTAACGTGACTTGTAACCTAATAATTCTCGACATTTTATAGTGCCTTCTTTGTTCAAGATAACGATTAAAGTTTGGTAAAGTCAAATCATTGATTAATAAAATGATTTAATAGCATTCATTTGACTTTTTTTTTAACTTAGTCCCTATTTCTGATAAGTAAACGGTAAATTGTGACAGTTGCGATAAGTTATATAAAGTTTTGATCCATCTAAAAGTTTAAATTTGAATCTAGCATAGAAATAAAGCCGTTTATATTTCTATTGATTTTATATATATTTCTTAATGTGACCCGGTGCACGGTTCCCCGAGCTTTCTCTTTATTGTACTCGTATCATGTAGGTATTTACCTACATACCTCTACCTCTTTTTGTATTTTTTTATGCGAAGTTGCATATCAAATTGATACTTTTCATATGTTCAGATATTTTGATTATCCGACACGAACGGCCTTTTGTTGAAGATTTTAATTTGCATACAAATAAAATGGCTGACTCGACAAAAGAACCATTGTCACAGTTCTTTATACAGAAATCGAACTTGATCCTTTATCTCTCATTTATATTCAACATATCTGTCGTAAATAATCGTATTGACATTCAATATTTATAAAGGAAAGGTTGCGTGGGTTCGCGACGGCTGCCCCTCACACCGACGCGTAACGCCCTGGAGCTATTCAATTATTGCTACTATCTATGATCACGGATGGATTTAAGTTCGTATTTTGCTACGTTAATCCTAGCTAATTCTTTAAATGTCAGTGTGACTGTGGGTTTGTTTGGCTGTTTGACGCTTGATATTCTTAGTAAATTTTTGACATAATATCTTAGCAACTTTTTACATGGTAACTTAGCAGCTTTTTGACATAATGGAAACAAATATGATGTTAGTCAAGCGGGGGTAATTGCGTTAAACATACTACCAGTAGCAATGGATTTCATTTTGACAGTTCAACAACATTCATTGCGCTATTTACGTTGTTGAGCAGACATATTTTTCGAACGTGAAGCAATGGATTACTAATCCTTCAAAATGATTCAGATTGTGAATGATCGTGTGTTCCGCAATTAGGGTGCTGATAACTCCTGTTTGAAATCTTTGTACCACTCAACTGATATAATAAATAAATACATTTTTATACGTATAAAATTACCTTCTTGCCCTATTAAAGAAAACTGTGCTTACCACACAAAGACGCATAACGTAACATAGTATGAGGTGACGACCTATGTGTAAGTAGTCACAATAGATATGCATTATTCTAATAATATCCCTGTTTATCTGGAGATACATCAGCATTCGCATCACTATTATAATAATGTTTGTTTACTTTAGTGGAACATTTGTATCAACAGATAAAAGGTACGGTTTTTCTACCTTTGTTGTTAACTCCCTAACTGCATCGTTGGCCTCGTGGTTTCAACCACTACTGCTGAGCATGAGGTCCTGGGATCGATTCTCGGATCGGGTAAAGTGTTACGTTTCCATCTTGAATTTCTCAGTAGCAGCCCGGAGTTTAGATTTTTGTGCCCGGTTGGTGGCAAAAGGCTCCCCCCTATTACATGGTACTTAAACGTAACTGGCGAAATGTGGGTGTACTATGGTACACCTCTGCCTAACCCTTCAGGGAATACGGACTTATGTTGTTAACTCCTTATATGTATAATGTCTTTCTATAGACCGCTAAACTAAAGGTAGTCGAAACATGAAGCGGCAATAGTGCGCGGCTGCCGCGCGCGGCCTGGCGCGCTGTGATTGGACGACTGCCGCGCGAACATTCGTCGATGTAGTCCTAACTAGAAAGCAGAAATGTATCCTAGCAAAAACGTAACGTAACGTACGTCCTGCAAACGCCGCGTCTTGCTGCCGCGCTCTTGCCGCTCAATGTTTGAACACACCTTGTGCCTGCCATACGGCTGCCAACCGCGTCCCCGACAGAGGTGACCTTGGTTGGTAACAGGCAAAGCTGTTTGAAATTTGGTCGTAAACCTCCATCTACACGGTTCTAAACCATCAAGGCTACCTCTGTCGGGACGCGGTTGGCGATCATGTAGCAGGCACTTAATGGTCACAGAGGCATAGCTAGCCAGACCGTATAAACAAAGTGTTGTAGAATTCTGCTAAAAACAGACCTAAGTACCTAAATAGGATTGGAAAATTAACATAATTTTTCCGTAGAAAGAAATAAAAAATATTTTTTAAGTAAATTTCCATTGATAAATATTGGTAAAACAATCCGGATGTTCTCAATTTGTATTTTTAATTCAATCGATATTGACAATTGCATAGTTCTGTTTTTAAACGTGGATTAGTTGTAAAATAACATAAGTGTGCACTATGGTTTGTTTACAGCACTATGTAGTATTTCTATTACGTGTTTGCCTAATAATCACGTAAAAATGTCTATGAACCATAGTATGAAAGGAAATTACATTTCTATGTTTTTATCTTTATGACGCTGTACAAATACATGTTATGTTTACATTTGTAAAATAACAAGTCTTATGTGTACCTTTAATACGTGTGCAATCCATAATCAAATAATTTATTGATTTTGGAGATTTTTTCTAAATTGTTTTTATTGAAAACTAGCTGAGCCGTTAGTCCTGTCAGAATTTCAATTTCGATTTTTTTACTGTTTCTTTAGGTTTTTCCTAATTTTCTTTTTTCCAAAACTATACCAGGATTCAGGTGAACAAAACAAAAAAATAAATAAAAACAAATCGGTCGAGCTATTTTCGAGTTTTTGCGAGACTAATGCACGGCAATTGATTTTTATTTACCATATATGATGGATGGATGGCAAAAATGGAAATGTCAATGAACGGGGGTTAAGTGATTGACATTTTTAATTGAGACTGAAGGCAATGGATAAGTTTGATTTATCAATGATTTTTTTTTGTGGTTTGTTGTCAATAAAATAAAATAAAAATGTCTCCTAACGAAACCTAAACGTAACTGTAACACTAAAATTGTTTAACCAAATGATAATCAGCCCATAACGTTCCCACCAGGCCTCCTCTCTTCGAGAGAGAGTGGGCTGTAATCTACCACGGGCCCAGTGTGGGTTGGTAGATGTCACATGTCTTCGAATTTTCTGTTCTAGGACATGTCGGTTTCCTCACAAATGTTTCCCTTCACCGTTTTGAGAGCAGTGTGTTTGAACCACATAGATTTTCTGAATTTCGTTGTATATTTGTTACCCATTAGGTATGTCTCCTGTAAATGATATTTAGTTTATTTGTAAGTAGGTATGAATCCCCTCCTTTGTCACACCAAGGATCAATAAAACTGTTTTGTATTGTTATTTTCTAATAAATCGTTTGTCTGCACTTATTAAAAGCATTTGATACATTGTTTGTTTTTCTTTTGCTCCAGATTGCTGGTCTGGCAGTAAAAGAAAGAAATGGATTCACGCTCAATGTATGTGCTTTTTATATAACGACCTTTATTTTATCGAAAAACATTAATTTGTCATCTCAATGTAATTCGCTGTGTAATTTACAACATGCGAGGCTAACGCAACCCGTAGCAATTCTTAGCAAAACCTTATCGGTCACTATAATATTTTTCTATCAACTATTAAATTATAGGTACTATTATAATTCACTATTATTTATAACTTATTAATTCTGTTGAGTGCTGAAATGACATTTATTGCTGTTATAATAAAGTTTAGTTTGGAATGGAGCACATTTGGTGTTATGATGTTTTGACATGTCAGATCGGTTGCGACGGCGACTGCGCGGGCGCCCGCATATTTGTACTTAACAGAAACAATTTATTCCATAATACCTCTATTGGTTAATATAGCATTCTTATTAATATCGTTGATTAACAATTCAAACGTATGTTGGTTAACGGTTTTGTGGTTTATTGGTTCTAGCGATTGGTCTTTGGTCCGTAGGACTTTATTTGGGAACTGCAGATTCACCAAATCCTTTATCATTTAATAAGTTTTTCGATTATTAAGGTCTGTATTGTCATTATTGTTCATGTCTTTTCTTTTCTCTAATACTATTCATAGTTTAATGATATTTCTAACGTTACATAAAGCAGTAACATTTCCCCTTTATCTAATGGAGTCGGCACCTCTGCCGTTTAATCACATTTAATTGATCGTGTATGTTTGTCCGTCATTACATAGCGTACCCACTCATTTGCATACACATAAGTACGTTAGATGATAGGGCGGCGACACACCGGGCACATTTTATTCAAATCTAGCCGCGGTGAAATTGCGAAGATTCATTTACTATGACATTTCCTCTACTTAGCTTTCTTTTTGCATTTATACATACTGCTATTAATGGTTTCACGACTTGACAAAATATCGAGATTTCTTTATTATATGTACGTTTATTAAATACATAAACATTCCGAAATAAATTCTCTGAATTCTAGTGAAAACCGCATCAAAATCCGTTGCGTTGTTTAGAAGAACAACGCGGTCACACAGACAGACACGAAAAGCGACTTTGACAATTTCGACTCCACCCACTTTTCATAAAACTCATACGCTATGACGCCATACATATTGGAAGTGAACCCTCCGGGAGGGTTACCGGCGTTACGTTTGCGCTAAAGTTAACCATCGCAGACGGTCAATGGCATTAGGTTTAAAACCGTGTTAGAAAATACTGTAAGACGAAGTAATATTGCGTTTTCAGGTTTTGTCGCTATTCGCAGTTTCCGACCTTTAAATTTTTTTTGTGATTTATAATCGAGAAAAAAAAAATTAAAAAAAAAAACAGAAATGTTTTGATTTTAAAACCAAAGCATATACTAATAAATCTTGTGAAACATCAGATTTTATTTTCAAGGTTTATAATGCTGTATTCGCTAAGAAAAACCTACATTTAAAATAAAATGATAGCTCCGCGAGGGCTTCCCGGCATCCCAGATGCGACTAGGTGAACCCTCCAGGAGGGCTCCCGGCACCGAACGTGTTAATTATTAATAATATATATCTATAGATAAATAAGATATACATGCAGCACATCACCTCTATTTAAACTTGTCTTGTTTATAACAAATCTTCATTCATTAACTGTGTTGCAATTCCAATCTAACTCTGAAATTGTGTTGGACTCAAATTTATTGGCAATTTTATATCATGTTTATTAGACATCAACGATTTTAATTTATCTGATGTTCTTATGATTCTTGGTTCAAGGACCATAGAGTGATTATTCAATTGTTATAACTGTCATGGCGTCAGTAATTAACATGTTGGTCAAACTTAATTTAATGTTTGGATTTTATACAGTTTGTTAGCATGTTATTAAGAAGTAATAACTATGAAGCTGATGCTTTATAGTTATTAGTTCTTAATATCTACTAATTATATTTAAATTATACTAATTATATTTTAATTAAAAATTTATTCAAGCGATACATCGTTGCAAATCCTTTTGTTCTAATATAATAAATGTAACATCTCACCGATATTTCTGCGAAATCGATGATTGTTTTTCATATTTCCATGATACATCTAGTTAGTCATACAAAATTATGTCTGATACGCAAATACAAGATTGTAAACATTCACACTGTAGGTAACGGATTATAAATGTCGCCAGCTAAAGAAATAAACGCCTTGACTCATTCAATTTAACTGTTAAGGAAGTAATATTTCACACAATTGTGTTAAATCAACATGAGAAAAACATCGTCACGCTTACATTCGCAAAAGGGATGAATAGATAAGTTCAAAACTTTCAATTAGCGATGGTGTGACTTTAAATCCTCCAAGTCTCCAGAATTTTCTAGTTTTCTTTCATTCCATTTTCAAAACCCACTAAGGACTAATATCACCAATAAAACTGAACGCGATTAGCACATCTGAACTGCGTTCAAGAACTGTCAGTGTCATTATTTCACAACAACAATGTCACTGACAGCTCTTGAACGCGGTTTAGATGTGCTGATCGTGTTCAGTTTCATTGGTGAAATTCACCCTAAAGCTTCTGACTTTCCTACTATTTTGATCGCAATCAATCAAGTTTCTCCCTAGTAAATTATTAGGGAGGACACGTGGCACATGATATGTCAGGCAGACAGAAAAAGACAGACGATCATGATAATTACGGTTTTCGATTCCTAAGGGTTAGTGTTCAGGAATCTTAGGCAAGTTTCACCGTTACCACGTCCATACCTTTCAGAATGATACACCTGACCTGTACGATAACAAAGTAAGATATAGGAAACGGACATGAATCTTGATTGATGCACAAATTGCAGTGTACACGAGAGAAAATTGATGATTCAAAGCTCAAAGCTGTTTATTTTACAAGACCTAATGCGTTGGAAGAGCAAACAAAGGTCTATAAACGCATGTACACCACGAATACCGATGCATTAACATTAGTTAGGCCTTTCTCTAACCGGAGCTAATATTATTTTAATAGAAGATGTTCGTTAGTAATAACAAACATAGCGTTATGTAAGGCGACACCGCGCGTATCACACGGCACCGGTGGGTCTTCAAGAAGACATACGAACATTATAATCGCGTTCCGATATTGCGATCAGTGCACGCCTGTCCTTAATTAAAATGTCGCGCGTGCATGTCGTACTCACCTGGTGTGAAGGAATTGTTCTGATTTTCTTACAGATTTCTTAGTGGATAGTGAAAATGATGACATGAGCTGTCAAAAACTGCAGTTGTCAATTTGTGAGTTATTCACTGATTTTGGTTTGAAGACGGTTTTGGGGACGGTGGCTAAAGAAACCGAAGTTTCATGTTCAGTTTCATGTTCGGTTTTAATTATTCATGACCCTATAAACAAATCTTTCAGTCGGATAAGTAGATGGGTTCTAACTTAGATGTAATATTACAATAGTAAGAGACACATTAATTTAATTAGTCATTTGGTTAGAGATACTTAAAACATGTTAATAAGGCACGTTTTTCATTTAAATAAATATTAATATTTTTTCAATCTGTTTTTACATTAATATTTTTCATTAATTTCTGTTCATATTATCAACTTGGCGCCCTTTCGGGTTGGGTAGATACATCTCAGTGGTATCATCGTTTTCATAAAAAAATTCAGCACATAGCCAGATTTTTCAATGTATAACTCGTAACTTTCCATTCTTTGACATATGAACATACAATTAAGTGGACACATAGCATAAGAGGATAGGCTTTCTTCCATAATATTGTCGAAGTACCGATTCATGCTACTACCCATTTGTCAGTTTCAGACCACACATGATAAACAATGGTAAAAAAACTAGCTGTAATTAACGTAGTTTTAACACTATAAACTATAATACCATTTATAGTTCCTAAAGAAGAAACTTTAGTAACATACACTAATGACGTTTTACATGGCTGATAGCCAATATTAAAGTAAAAAGTAATGGCGAAGATGCACGATCGCAGCTTTGTAGGGGGCGGAGTGGGGATGATTGATACAGCGGCATGCGCGCGCGCTGCTCAAGCGGTCACGATGCGCAAGTAATCGTTGCTTTAAAATATTTTAATAATTTTCTCTGGTTTGAGAGTTTGATTTTAACAACAAGTGTTGGAGTTTTGAGGTGGGTTTCATTGGGTTAGGTGTTAAAAGAGAATTGAGAGTGGTGGTCAAGATACAATTTAATTGATTGAAAAAAGAAAAAAAAATGTCTCATAACAATAATAGCACTGACAGCTCTTGAACTCAGTTTAGATGTGGTGATCGCATTCAGTTTTATTGGTGAAATTCGGCCTCGGAACCAGAGGAAGTGCTTAACTTTCTGCATTGTAATGCCACGTAGGGCGAATTTCAATAATGAAACTGAACGCGATCACCACATCTAAACCGCGTTCAAAAGCTGTCAGTATCCCATATTCCACAGCAATGATGACGCTGACAGCTCTTAATCACGGTTTTGATGTGCTGATCAAGTTCAGTTTCATGGTTGAATTTCGCTTTTACAATATGTTCTTTGAAGAAATGCATTGATTAAACCACAGTTCTTCAATCACTTCCCTTCCCTCGCCGTGTCAAGTGTACAGGGTAACTTGATGCTCCTTATAAGGTAGCTCATCCTTATCGATTGGAGAAACATGATAGTGATATGAACAATCAATACTTCTTGGTACATCATTCTCTAGTTCTGATTTAGGAAGTGATAAAATTTTTACTTTCAAGAAAATCTATGAAAGTAGGAACTAGATCTCGAACAGTAAGTGGAAAAGTGTTCTCAAGATTTGATTGAGAAAATGATATTAAGCTTGGTAAAAATAAATTGCCAATAGAAAATAATATTTAATCGGTCAACCTTTAATTCTGAAAGTGATGGGAAAAGCGAGTTTAATAAATGTCAGAAGATATTTTTTGAGTGGTAAAATAACTAACTTTTCGCGATTCATGTGTTTATTGTATATTTATTATCACTTGCTTAAAAAACGGTGAAGGAAAATAGCGTTAGGAAACCGGCTTATCTAGGAGATATTTTTCGACGGCGTGTGAAGCCAAGTTATTCACTAACCATACGAAAAAAAAAACAAGTCTTTTCACAGTCATTTTACCTCTGAAAGCAACCAGAAATCCACCAGCAACAGTATAGCAACGAGAATAAAGATATTTGTATTTTGACAGTGACGTAAAATTAGGTAAAATAACTGTGGAGGGACTGCATGCGGCAAAAAAAAATCTCAGACACTAATCTACATGGTCCTCATATGTCCTGACCAAGATTATGTCTGGACTTTAAAAGAGACTGAGTTTGTTTCAAAAGGAAACACCGAACTCATCCTATTTTAAAACATAATTTATTTTGACGTGTAAAATTATTATTTTTTAACCAATTTACAGAAATAAATATATATATATTTTTTTTATACCACCCCTAGTCTTTCAAGAATTAAAAAAAATGAACTAAACGTCATAATAGTATTATTAAAATACGTATTTTTAGTATAATTGTGGAAGGTTCTGATACCATACCTGCAGATTAGATCGTATTACCCTTCGTAGGGCTTCCCAAGACTTCTTGCTTGAAAGACGATAGGCACGGATTGTAATCAATAATAATTAATATCGTCATTGACACGGAACTGTTTGGCTGGAGTCTAAGATATAGTTAAGTTACCAAGGTTTTTAGGTGTTCAAAAAATGTTTAAACGTTAGCTGTATGTAAGCGGCTCGTAATTTTAGAACATAATTTAATCATGTGTATCTTGTAGTCTAGTATCTCTACTCTATGTAGTCTTTGGCCATAGTTTTTGCCTCATCTTGGACTAGTCTTTGGCCATACTATAAAAAAAAAAATGTTTAAGAACACCAGGTGCATGAATTAAACAATAAGTAATTTCATTGTCAAAATATAATATTGTATATATTTAAAGAACTTGTATCATATTACTTAGTAGTTTAATAAAAATAAAAAAAAGTGATGTAACTCATTTATCAAAAAAAAAAAAAACGAACTGCAAGTCACTGGCCGAAGCCTTTAGAAAAATATTACGATGACATTTAAATGTCAGCCAAAAGAAAAAATAAAAGATTTATTCTCAATTTCATTTTAATGTCATCTGCAGATTTTTTGATGAAAAGTGGCCAGTAATGATAAATACAAGAAGGCTGAATTTGGCATTAAAACTCTTTTGGCAAACTTAAGAGTTTGTTTTAGTTGTGTTTACCTTTAGGTATCTGTAAAATCATCAGGGATTAGATACTTTCCCTGCTCCTTTGTTTAATTAAAGTCTTATTTTCCCGCCATGATTACAAGCGTGTGCGGCGTCATTCAATCGACGTTGCCCACATAAACTACTCACTAAAGAAACTTCCTTCGCATCAAATTAGGCGGTTTAATTATTTACTAGCACTAAAACGTACTGTTAACACTTACAAAATATAACTTGACCTACCCTCACCCTCTTTTTACTGCTGGGGCAAAGAGGCGGAGGGGAAAATAAAAGGCTCTTCAAGGATCAAATTAGGGTAGTCTTTTCGGACACTAAAACGTTGGAGGAAATAAAAGTGATGCGAGGAACAGTCTGCTGAGGCAGGTGTATTTTTCCTTTGGGGATAAATAATTCTTTCTTTAATTTTGGATAAGTGCCCACCTACACGGGTCTTATGTCTTCATATTTGAGGTTGAGTTGAAGATACGACGTAATTGTTGGTGCCTACAAGATAATTAGTTTAAGCATTAATATCGAATTATCTAAAATGGGAGTTTTCCATTTCATTAGTGCAGCTTTTAGAGATAAACTATACAGTTTTTATTTCGTATGTCCATCTGAACTCTGCATGGAGTGTAGCTCTTGTGTCAATCGTGCATACCATCTCTAGAACGCTTGTCATTATAATAATTATGATTTCAGTTAATCTCGCACATATCCTACGCATCAAGATTTGCGTCATTCATTATTTACGCTGCGTGTACGACTTTACAACATCACATTGGAGTGCGCAATTTTATACATTACACAAAAGAAATTAACAAGTCGTCTACATGTTTACATTTTAACGATTGATATTACCCGACCTGAGATATGCTAACGCCATCTTTGGCGATGTATGCTGACCTTAAGCTCAAGAGCCGTAGGTTTTATGCGTTCTATTCATCTGTGACTAACAGCAATTCATGTTTGACAATTTTACGAGCGCGACGATTCACCAATGGCGTCCACTTATAACTGCCGGTTACGCTCAATAAAATGATCATTTATTGCGCGTACGCCGTGTTAGTTTTATTGGGCATATGTACTTACATTTTTGTTGCGCTACAAGGAAATTTATTTGTAAACACACGTCGCTATTTACCCATTCGCTATCGTAGAATTACGAGATTTATTGATAAACTCATGCAAAATGCTGTAAACTGTGTAGGTGGACATTTGAATTGCAAACTTTGTGGAGTTCGTAATTCTAATTTTGAAAATGCTTCTGCTCTAGTTGTGTGGTGCCATAGTCCTGGTCTTAAAGAAATAAACTGTAAAGATATCAGTTTTAAAACTAAATTCATTGGCAGATTGGATATTGTGCTTAAGGCATTAGGATTAGAATACTTCTGTGCTTTCACAAATACAATATATTTCTAACTTTTACAAAACTTGATAACAAATATATATTATAAATTATCCCATCACAAATCCATCAAATAACTAAATAGTGTTGTGTGATCGTATTTGTCAACATCGATGCACAAGCATGTCCATATTGGCCAAGTTGGCAAACTGCGGTATCATGGTGTGCTGTTTACACAAACACCACAAAGGTGCCGCCTGCTATACCGAAATGTAAAGCAGTGACCACAGAGGAGATAATTAATGGAGTGGGTACTTTCTATATCCCAATAATCGAATGTATGAAAAAAAAAAAAGACGTTTAATCAAATTAGGCAAAGGAACAGCACTTTTTGAACGTCAAAATTAATAATACAGTCCCCCACAACGCCCGCCCTTCACCACTTCCTTGTGTTTTAGGTGGAAAGATGAGGTGCATCAAACTCCCCAGCAAAAATAAGTTCAAATTGCGGGTCAAAATCCAAGGTAGATAAGAACCGTAAAACGTATATGCACTATAAATATGCACGGGCCCTTAGCGCACAAGTCCAACTCGCATTTGGTCGGATTTTGCTACGGTTGCTACGAACGCACATAATCCGTAGCACGTAGTTAATGTAGTCCTCACCACAATATTCGGACGAATTTGTTCTTGTTGTTGTGGTATTTCAAGTTTTGCAGACAGGATGAGAAAATTAGGTGTTACTGTGTACTTTTACTTGCTAATTATCATCGGTTTGTATTTTAGATGATAATGCTAAGGTAGACTGATAAATGCAAATTTGGAATGAACTTAAATGAACTTGGTTTGTCTCATCTGGGCAAAAAAGATTGCTAAACGACTTTGCATTTGAAACAGTTAGGAAAATGGCAAAAAAATATGTTAACACCTAGATTATGAGATTATTATTTCGAGTTCCACGAGTTTCGATCTTTAAAGGTGACGCAAATGGGATCCTTGAGAATCGAGTTGAATGGCGGGTAATTTGAGAGGCCTATGTCCAGCAGTGGACTGCTGTAGGCTGATATTAAACAGGAACCTCGGTATGCCAAAAAGTCGTAGTAAAATAAACGAAATAATAGCTAAAATTAAAATAATTCATCCCTCAAATCCAATCACAGTATAATTTCACTTAATGCAGCCTCATTACAAACGTTGAATGATAAGCATTAAAAAAAAATACACACAATAGACAAAAAAAAAAGTTTTTATGTCTCTTCCACTATTGTTAAATCTACCTCAGATAGTTCTCCGAAGGGTGTGGGGTATTTCCCTTACGTCACTAAGATGTCCGCTTTACATCACCCGACCAATCTTGATCTTTGACACATTTGTATAATGATTGCTTATGATAATTATGTTTATCGTAATTTATAGCGACGTAGTAAATGGTAATAGTCTTTTGTTGGATCAAATGCATAAAGTGCTATGAGAGGCTCACACATGCATGAATGTAACACTTAAAATCATCATAATACTCATATTTTATGCTTATAAGATGAAGTTTTGAAAAATATTTGCTCTTGTGCGTAAATAACATGTGTAATATATTTGCACTTACTGTTAGAACTGGTCGTAGTAGGCGCATTCTGTTGTTACTTGTATGTTATTGTGAAAATATTAGAAATCTGGAATAACTGTAGCTTAAGGTTACCTGCATGGGCGTGTAAACTATGGCTTATCGTCTTAAATCTAAGATTAGAATCCATAGAAAATCGACATCATATTATCCGCATTATTCAACGTGATGACGGATGCTTCGTAACGATCAGTGATTTTAAAATGATTAGCATACACTTGTAACCTAAATAACTATTTGTTGATGTCATTATTTATTCGATTGACAGAACATTAGCTAGTATCAAGTAGGTTAGCCGACAGTTTTTGCGAGGGACCGAAGTGTGCGTGATCTCTCTAGTACCGTTAGCGGTCGAATATAAAATGTTTATGCAAACTATTTCTCATGTACTTTACATAAAGTTTATTGAACGGTTGTGACCGAATGTGATTTGAACTAAACTACTGTTAACACGGCATGACTTCTGTTTGATTTTTCTTTTAGAGTGCCATCTCTAAATGAAATACATTCTAAAGTTCCATCACATTCCAACTGCAAATATAAGTTTGTACGCACAACATTGAGAGATTTACCATTCTAAAGTAGGTAAGAACTTTAGAATTACCAATATGTACAAGTTAAAGGCTCCCACAGACAGGCTCGACGCGATACCAGTAAAGCAATTTCCGTGAAGTTTTCATAGAAATTGTTCCGCCAAAGTCGTGTCGCAACCGTCTGCGGAGGCCTTAACATTACCCACCTACCTACATAACATGTAAAAAATAATATGTTTCTAATTAACATGCATAATTCATAATTCTCTTTAGCTACTAAAAAAAAAAACTGGAATGTCCTCTATATTAATCCGATCAATTAAAAGTCCCTTTCAAAGCTTCAGTATCATGGGCTATCAAGTTGTTTATAAACAGTTGGGCTCAGTAACGGCGCGTGCGCACTTTGATCTCCCCTCCTCACACCCACGGAGACGATTAATAAATACATTCTCTTGTTTGTTAATTTGTTACTACGCTTTTATAAGGATGGGTTACACTTATTGTTTTACTGGCCATGATTTAATGCTCGTATAGGGAAATATTTAAGGCTTGAATATACAAATTTTATACTTTTAAAACGAAAAATTGTTAAGAATTTATATTAATAAGCGAAATCTAATTTTTATAATTCAAAGAATTGTGACTTTGTGATAAATAAACTAATTAAATGAACATTTTAAAGCTCGCACACACAACATGTCAACCATTGCGAAATGTCATCATTTCATCTACCCGACAAAGGGTTCAACTTTTATTCAGCATGAATAACAAATTCATCAGCAACGCACAAAAAAATATTAATACGTCGTAGTAACAAACAAACGCGACAAAAACGAGCGACCGCATTAAATATAATTAATTAACGCCACATAAAAGAGCATTAAGCGATCTTCACAAACGCTATTCAATGGCCGAATGTTTCTTTTCAAGTAGCTGTCTCTATAAACGCGCGGCGTTAGTGATGTGGCGCATGCGTAATCGACGTGATTAATCGTCCAATCACCGTACGCTATAAAAAATCTCTTTATAAATGAAGGTAACATAGGGGTGTGCGACATTACGATTGAAATGACAATCATGTGCCACCATTGGTAAGTTGTTTTTACGTGGGCTAAGCAATTTTTTCAAAGTAGATAAAAAAGTCAACTGATTATGATTATATTATACGTAGGTTCTTAATTGTAGTAGGTAAGTCGTAAAAAAATTGAGGACTCACACCATTCAGTAATAAAAAAGAATTGTGAAATAAAAATTTTGAATAGTGTTTGCTAAAAAAATTGTCCTTCAGTCCATAATAAAAAAAAAATACTGGTCCTTATTTTCGCAAAACATATTTTGACGTCTATTGACAAAACATCAGTGGCCCAAATAACTCCATAACCAAACAAAACAACAACGGCGTGACATTGATCTGCCATCAATCTGGCAGGTACGAGATATCGCACAGATTCTCACGGGCCTCACACGCCACCGCGGACTGTAGTTAGCGGGCTCTATGCAGACGAACCCGATTCTCGGAATAATGATGTGTATCGCAGCCCTAATGATATGTTTCCTATACTTGAAGATCCAACAATCAAAATCTAAACGGAGGAGCCTCTGCATACTATAGACTATGTGGTGTTTGTTTTTAATGAGGACAGAAAAACAACCTAACATCGTTTGGTTTGATACAGCATCGTGTCAAGTGCAGAGACAAAAATGGTTTCAGAAGTTAATTCGGGTCCTGATAAATCACTTTTTGGATCTTACTTTTGGATTACTGATTGAATACTTACTCTGTAATCAGCATCAATGCTTACAAGAAATAGATAGTTCATTAACTCCTTAGAACAGTCATTGAAGGTTATCATTTTTATCGTCCAATCGAAGATAAAGTAAATAGACAAATTAGTAGAAATTTTAACATGTTGGGAATACCCAGTATCGTTTTATCGGAATATAAGTACAGGAGAGTCAACATTTAATTGGATTTTATCATAATATATTGATACTAATTTCTGTTTTCGTTTCCGCATCTGATCTCATATATTTATGAAGTCCATCCAGGAGATATTGATTTCACTAATTTCAAAGATTGTAGAAACGAATTGGGTTTAGAAATAACCCTGCTAAATAATAAAAGTTTGCATGACACCATAATTAAAAAATACTTTAAGAGGAATAGTCTGACTTGAAATGGAATGGAAAGAGACATTGGAATATGTATAAACAAAAAAAAAATACTCAAATATGAAAATTAATACCAAAAGTCTACGAGTGAAAAAAAAAGACTTAACATAATCTCCATAGAATTTATGTCCATATAGAGCAGTGTTGCTACTGTTTAATAGCGGGCGTTTTGATTACAGATTACAGTAATTACGTATCTGGATCCCTCTCGAGACACGCGCGGCGGAGGGCGGGGCGCACGCGCACGCTATCTTTGCCACTATAACATTACAATTGAAATACGAATTTAAAATTTGAAGAATTATAGACTTGATAGAAAAGAATGATGTGATTTTCAAGTTATTAGACGAAATCTTGCCCAGTGACCCTTGCCCCTTGTAAATAAAATTCTACTGCATTGAAGGCTTCTACGGAACCATTCCTGAGCGAGAACCAAGAATGGATAGAAAATCTAATAAATGCAAAACCTCGATTATGCGTCCAGTGATGAAAATAGACAGCAATCAGCAAACTTCGAACGCTTCTCATACATTAGAAAGCAATTATTCGACGAGTTTACGCCCATTTTACGCCACATGTAACACCGCGTCGATCAAGTGAATTATATTTCCAGTTTATAATATCCAATATTATTTCTATTGCGTTGGGAGGCACCGGTAGCGGATAATTAGAGGATAGCGGGCAGGTCGCGCGATAACTAGTCTTAATGACGTGAAATCGCACTCCGACGCCCGCCGCCATCTTGAAAATGAAGCAGCGATGGCGGGAAAGCTTGCAATTAGCCATAACCGCACACAGCTTGATCACGGCATATCGAGCATTGCCGCGTATCACAAGGAATGTTATGACTATGACAGTCTGAAAAGCTTTATGTATCATCAACTTTAAAGAAACTCTCCATTGGTTAAATGTTATCATAATTGCTTTTGTGGCCTTTCTGGTCTCCCTGTTAGATTAGTTTGTTCTCTCCGTCTTCTAGAACACAATTTAATCCCATTTTACATTCTCATGGGTGACTTAGATAGGAGCTTGTGAAATAAAAACTACCCGCCACTTAGACACCAATTTAATGAAAATTATATAGAGTTCTAAGAAGGAAGAAATTGCATTGATGCATTTTTTCGTCATATCAGACAAAGAACTATGGAATAATCGATTCCCACAATTTAGCAGTGAGTTTGATCGGGTGTGGGATCGGCTCGTCCTGACTGCGGCTCTGACAGGCAGCAATTTAGACCCATGATCAGTGCTACTGTCCCCCTGAAGCAATGATTTGCACACGCGAACTCCAGCCAACATGGACCAAAAAAACCTTGAATAAATGACGATGATAGATGCTTAGATAACTTTCCATAATTGGAGGCTTTGCATAGAAAACACTACAAACTTTTCGACAATATTGTAGGGATTCGTGAGGTTCTGTCGCCAAAAATTTCTCAAAAAAGAACCTGTCAATAAGTAAACTTTGAATTGCACCACACAACTGACAGTTGCAAAAAACTCTGAAGGATGAATTTAGTACAGTTTTTTTGTGTCATCTAAAACGACCCAAACAAAGAAATTGGTTGGCTAATTACGATCATTTAGGTAGCAAATAATATGTATATCTTATACTATTACTGAATTGATATTGATTATAAATATTTTTCTGAGTGAGGGTAGAATATGTTGTCGCAGTCATATTGCACACAAAAAGCTTAACAAGGCAGGAACAGTTATAAAATCTTCATTCTAATTAGATGTTAATTTTATCCGAATCGGTTTTTGCACATTTCTGCAAAAGTATTTTGTTAGACGTTGTTGTAAAATTGAGAAGATTATGTTCAAATGACTACTAAAATGTAGATCCATCGACAATAGAGCTCGGTTGTCGCCGCCGGCGCTCGTGACGACACGCGAATCTAACTCGATGCTCCTGCGCAACTCTATTTAGTTTTAATTTGAAACTAATTCATTCTGTATAATCATTATACTTTTGCATCGATGGAATGTGAAAATTATGTTGGTTTTTATGTGAATGCAATTTGACAGCAATTACTTTTGAGATTTCTTTAAGGTCAAACATAATATGCGCCTTTTGCTGGCCTTTATAAGCTCGAAATATGTGAGCAAAAAATCTTTTGCTATCGGGAAAAACTTAGCTTTTACAAGAATAAATGTAATGCTGAAGAAAATATTTGAAAAGAAGCTGTTGTCAGGTCTTGTGATGCATATTTTAGAATGCATGTACAAAGTGTACAAAACTTGTTATTGCGAATATTTGCATTGCCATTATATGCACTGTAGTTGGTTAATTACAAAATTGTATTTATGTTAATAGACACGAGACACACGATTATTCATTGGATAATACTTTGGAAGTGACACAAAGTTTCATAAATTATTTTCGATTCTATCGAAATAGGGAGCGTGCCCAGCTCCCGCCTTTAATAATATTTAAATTTAGAACAGCGAAGGGATGGGACATGTGTGTTGTAACGCGTTTGGCGAAATGTGATTACAGTCGGTAATTAAGGAGCCGCTATTTATGGGCTGCCTACGCGACATTATTTAAATATTTTGTTTTCATATTCTAAAAACGGCGTTGCGTACAGGCCCGGCCGTTTCGGAATCATACTCTTTTGTAATAATTATCATTGTATTCGTGAAAGTGTTTTACCGTTGGCCAACCGTGTCATGTCCGTTTTGTCCGGTCTCTTGAAATAAAGCACGCTTTCAATTGCAGACTAATTATTCCAACACGAGAAACTCATTCGGTGCCGTCAGTTTTTACGTGTAAAGAGATTAGTCCACTTAAACGACACTCGCACTCAAAGGAGCATTGTGATGCGGAGCGATAATGATGATACGTTAAGAAAAGTATTACATTCTGACCATAATGGGTCGTTGAAAAGGAGCGTTTCTTATAAAATTTCATTTGGATTCAGTGCTCGTCCCGCCGGTGTGTCACAGACTCTCCGGTTATGAATAAATTACGGTTGTACATTAATTTATTGATTGTTATTCAAATTGGGTTTCTCAATCGGAGGTTGGAGGTGATGTGTCTCGTCTCGGCTTTTTGTCCCCTCTGATGTTTTGAGGTTGACTTGTGCTCGTTCTACGCGACGGAAAATTGTTTTCGAATGCTCAACAACGTTTGAATAGATACCTACTTGTGATATTATTGTGATTTACAATATCTACGTCATTCCGCATTGATTTCTCAAACGTATCTAATTTTATTGTGTACTAGTTTGTGACTGACGACTGGAAAATTTATACAAATCATGATTTTTCCGAGTATGAATTGTAGAAATAATTTTGCACTTGGAATTATTTATTAGTAAATCTCATGTTTGGGTTTTGGTACTTATTTATATATTTTTAATAGATTCGTTTTACAATATTTTGCCTTTGATTTATATACTTAATTGTGTTAACAGCAAATACCACATTATAACATAGAAGTTATGCGCCATTAATCGGAAATTCGAAGATGAATATAACAAACGACAACCATTTAAGAAAAATATAAAGAAAAACTTCAAGAAAATGACTCATCGCCCAGATAAAGATTAAGACATCTTTAGAAACTTTGTAAGAGATCCGTTATAAAATGTACGTGTTCGGACTTCATTACAAATAATGTAACGTTACGGCCTCAATAGTTTTAGATACAGTTATAGACGTTGTATGAAACTATAATACAAAATATAGTAAGTAATTATTATATCCGCCATATTGGCGATTTGCGCGCGCGCCGTCCGATTGGTTAACGTCTGAAAACCGATTCATCGTCTATACGGAGTTATTATTATTCTTGGCGTTATGGTGTTTCTAAGAATGTTCGTCGCCTCGACTGTTTGTAATGACAAAGGCACTTTTTATTATTTGATCGCTCGCTCGTTTCTGTTAATTGTTCCGGAGACGTGATTTTAATATATCATGCATGTTGACTGGTCTCTTTTATCGTGTATGCAAATAAGTATCGATCCACGTCGTGGGCAGCGGTCGGCGCGCTCGACGCGAGACCTGCGCTCGCGCAACCAACTGCGAATGGGACATAAAACAGTCGTTTAGCGCTCGTTGCTTTGTTTTGGGGTACCTTTTTGCGTTGAATTGAATTAGGCATTTGTTCGTCAAAGCTTGAATGTTGAACTTTATTCTATACCTACAGTTGAACAATGAAGGCATTACTTAAGCGTTCATTTGCATACAAATGGATTAATGAACTTTTAGTAAAACAGAAATGTATACTTAGTTTCAAATATTAGTCTGCTACTGCGGGTAAGTACTAAAATGCTGCCCTGCTAAGCACAAAGGCGGTATCTCAACCGGAGTAAGTTTTGAGAAAATTGACTTTTTGTGAATTGAAATTTAAGGAAATATGAAGATATAAAAAACTTCTTACTGGTTTTTTTAAATGTTTTAAGTTAGATAGCGCTTTTTCGCTTATACCATTAGATGCGAAATTGTTAAAGCTATCGAATGGTATAAAAAAAACTAAAAGGGTGGATCTCAGAGATACCGCCTTTGGGCTTAGCAGGGCAGAATGTGTTAGTTTTTTAAAATAAAGTTAAATGAGTTCGGTTAGCTATAGAAATGAGCTGTATCTCGTACTCATTGTATAAATTCAGTAGCTACACTTCAAGCGCCTCCGTAAGGCTCGCATTCCACCACAATCATAAAGCTAAGCTTATTTTAAAACACATAAAAATACATAGCTTTCGGAGATATTATTTTGAACCAGCCAGGTTGCTATTTTATAATAGCCAGCTTTTCTTTATACACATAAACAAGCAAAAGCTCCAATGAAAATATATATTTTATGAGCATTGCCATAACAAAAAAAAAACCTGTCGCACAAGTCAACGATTAAAGCAGTAAATTAATTTGTTCCTATAGATAGAGCCTCAAGCTGTATTCAGTCTCTGTAACGCATTAAGTAGATTCAATCCTAAAATGACTCGCGTATTTCTCGCTGCATTTGACTTGCTGATGCTAACACCGGTGGTCCTACGGGACCCGGGGTCTCTCCGACCTCTTCTATTTGTTAATAAGCACCCACTAGTGAGCGCTCAAGGGTTATGTATGCATGTCATTATGGTAATGTTATCGGCAGATATAACTTTCCATTTTTATCAACTGAATTTGATTGTAATTTCATTCAATAGCCATTGTTATGTAAAACTGTTATAAAGGTTATTATTAGTTTTCAGTGCTCATCTTGAGCTTGACTTTCAGTTTCATGGTAGTCATAAGTTTTGATTTCTGTATTGTATGGTTTCTATTTCTGCATATCTTAACGTCGCAATCTTTACAAATAATCCTGTCATATTTACATACAGTTTTTTTTTGCATTTCTTATTAACAACCTTCTACAGTTGAATTTACTGCTATTTTACAGAAACGCGAAAGTTTCTACTTCAGATTTTCTGGACCTTACCTCCGAAAATATTGGTCTTTCTATGCTTAATTACTGTTTCTCTTCTACTATTTTAATTTCATCTTCAACGACGAACATATCTTCAATACCGGCTCCCTCCCAGCGTGAACCTCCCAGGACGACTCTCATCTGAGGGTCATCACTACCGTGTTACGGATCGCCCCCACAATGTTTACCCTCTCGAGCTCTTGGACTACGTTGTCACATAATTGGCCGGCCACGTGTGGTCCGTAACTGTGGTAGCTTGTCCACTTGTTTGATGTATGAACTGCCTAGTGGTTTTAGTGGAAATTAATGGACATTTTAAGTTTTTGAAATGGATTTGTAATTAACTTTCTTTTCGTTAAAATGTGAAGTGACATCTTTCTTAAGCTAACATATACTCTAGTGTTGATAGACTACGAAACACAGTTCAGTTTAAGAAGATTTTAGAAATGCATTTATAAAACCTACGATAAACAGACACAAATCTTTTAATTACCACTTTAGATAATGACGGGCTTCTGCTACATATTTAAGTGCCAATTATAGCATTTTTCGTTCGTTAAATATGACGCAAGTTATTAATGTCCTTATGATATTGGGAGTGGGCCCAGTGTGTTCCCCGAACAGTCGCTAATGTGCGGCGACCACGCCCCTTCCTGTCGCCTCACCCCCGGACACGATGCGCTTGCGCCGATGACACTCCGCAGCTGAAGGTTCAGGATAAATATAATCACTTAGCTTTCAGGACTGCATCGATGTAGTTTATGATTTGTCAATTTTGGTCCTACGAACATTTTGTATGTGGTTTAAGTTAAAGGGATGCTTATTAGAAGGGTAGACAATGTTGACTATGTTGATCAGCACCAGATCTGAAAATGGAACATCATTTGAATGAAATCATCTGACAAACCAAATAATCGGTAAGTCCGGAATTTATTTGGAAGTCATGAAACGGCCTCAAATTGAGTTAAAATGAGTTTCATCGAACTCCCAATGATAGTAAGAGTCCCAAAGGACCAATATCAAGAACGAGTCCTATACATTCTTCAATATAATTTATAGTAGCAAATACCTTTATAAACGCACAGTAGTCCATTTCTCGCCATTCAGGTTTCTGATACGAAGGCTCGCAGTTTTACAATGAGTAATCGCTATTGAGTCATTGATTAATGTTATCAATCAGACTTTGTTATCTGATTTTATATTCTGATCGTAAAGTTCTGATTAGGTTCGATTTATAATTTTCGATGTGAGTTTGATATTAAGCTCTGTTGTTTCTTTTCCTAAAAATCCAACTTAAACTCATCTATGGTGTGAGTATATTTTGTTTTAAATATAATATTACTTGATGGCATCCATCGTCTCTAAGGATTAATTTTATCGAATTACTTATTCTTACTATTTTTATCAATCCAATGTAGGGGGATATATGTTTAATATATAAATCCAAGAAAGGATTTACTGACTTAGTTGCACCATTACGGTTGAATGCATTAAAAAAAAAGTGAGGTGGAATGTACTTTTAGTGGATTAGCATTCCTACTCATGAATCATGTTGGCGCATCGATTTAAATTATCCAGACCTACATTTTGATGCTTCGTTAACCAATTTTCTTAGGTTACACCTGATTTCTCAATTTTATAGTAAGATACAGCTGCATTGCTTCTGCAACGTGCAGTTGCACTTAAAACGTCAGTGTTCGTGACTTATGCGTCTCGTTGTCGGGTGTCATCGGGTGTCGTCGGCTCGTCTGGCTACTGGCGCGGGCGCAGCTTCACCCACGCGACCTTCACTGCTTATTCACCACCTCGTTCGTACATTCATTTGACTGTTTTCGTTACTGTGTAATTAAATCATCTGAAAACCTGTTTTATTTAGTTGGTAGTCTTGTTTGGGTAATGGTTTAAATTGTTGAGTGGTTTCTGAAATTCAGCTAAGACTTGATTGTTTGTTAGAATGCAGAATCCAAGCAATAATACATAACTTATCTTCACAAATCAAAAATAAAAACTTTTTAAGTTGCTAATGTTCCATTTTCCTCTACTCACTTCTTCGCGTGTGTCGTTTGATGGCCACTCCGATCATTGTTTTTGTATGAGATCGTGATCTCTTGAGCATTGGATCAAATCAATGTGATAAGTCAATTGTTACCAAACTCATATTTCGCAAATGGCAATATACTTAAACTTGTCGAATTAGAAATTATTTACAAAATGCAACTGATCAAATTAATACTTTCACTCGAATATGCGTGCTCACCATTTTGGGCAACGCAATTGCGTATCAATTTATGTGACGTGTGCCTCCAAAAGCTACTAGTTTACCTGTGAAGTATACTAAGTGCTATAGTGTTGTTCTAGGGACCGATGTTGACTTGCGTCCGTGTGTGGTCCTATGCCCGCACGTGGTCCTAAACAAAATGCTATAACTCACCCAGTGCGTAACACAAACTTAAATCTTATTTCTATTTAACGAGGACAGAAATCGGTTTGTCCAAATATTTACTTGCCAGATTGCCTCCCGAATGTTTGGCTGAATAAGACAGTGTTGCCTTTGAAAAAAAGAAGGATAATAGCGAAAGTGTTAAGACGGTCTGGTTTGTTAACTTTTTGTAAACACATAAATTGAATTTACGTTATTTTTAGACACGAATGACGTGTGTAGATATGCAAATTGTTTCAAATTGCAAGAGGATGTGCAAGTTTCACGCCAGACGTTGCGTGGGAGAGCCATTGTATTCTGTGAAGCACTGGCGACCATACTATTACGCATTCAATGTCGCAAACTTTAATTAGATCATTTAAATCGTCGCTTCATGAAATGATATCAGTGCAATTATTTTCTTTATCGCGATCAAATTATACAAGAACTAGCTTTTACCCACGGATTCGCCCGCGTGGAGTTCGGAAATTATCCTACGGGAATTATATATAATATAGAATATTAGCGAGATAAAAAGTATCCTATGTTCTAACCCGGTACCCTAATTGTGTAATCACAATCTTTTCGATTTGAACAGATTGCTAATACATTGCTTCATAAGTTGGAAAAATCTGCTCAACAACGTAAAACACGCAATGAATGTTGTTGAACTGTCAAAATGAAACAAATTAGGCATAATTGCTTACGAAAATAAGTTACGCAATTATGATACAGGTCATACATGTGCCAGATTTCAAGCGTAACAAACCAACTCACTTTCGCATTTATTATTAGTTAGGATAACAATTGCACTTTTTAATAAAACTGTTTCAAAATTATAATGTAACTCAAAAGGGCTTCACCGCATTGAGCCGTCATGTTTATCTGTAAAATTAATGAGTACACAAAGTGAGACAAAGGGCCAATAAAACTCAAATAACTTTTTATTCCATCAAAATGGTGTTCGGCAGCCATTAATAAGATAATGACAGGCGAGTTTGACAGCCCGTTATCGCGCCATCTAGCGGGAACAGTTTAATATCGAGCACGTTTCTCTACGTCAAAATGTTATGATAGACGGTCACTTATTCTTTTTGATTTAGTGCCCCTCGCGTTGAGAACTGCATTGATTTATCAATTATTTCAGGTATGCGAGCTTGGTATTTTTAAGACACGATCTTACTTTCATGTCATACCGTTTGAATTAAATCATCAATTACTGTGTTCGATACGTATTTTGGTATTATCTGATTGGTATGAGTTATATTTTTAATATATAAAAAACGAGATTGAAATAACAACGATAAAGGTGGTGGTTGTATAAAGCTTATTATAAGAATTAATCGGATGCGAATGTGTATGGTTGCGTGGTGTATTGTTTGTAAATGGGGTGCGCCTGCGCAGCGGGGTGCGCCGTTTTATTAGGAAGTGACAGGATCTGTGGTTTCGAAATTACATTGTCACCTCATCCTTTTTTTCTGTGCGTCTGCCTTATCGAAGCTCTGCCCTGTATAATTTGTTACAAAAAAATTTAAGTGTGCCAACATTCTGGACTTAGTTCAAACTTATTAGATTTTATGCAATTGGCGAATAACCGGTCCAATTCTACAACCGTTTCTGGCCAATGATCGAATTCAAGTCATAAATAAAAAAAAACGATTTATTATAATATGATATGTTATGTTCGATACCTACAAATATTATAATACAATGATGGTTGACAGATTGTTGGTCTTCGATTACGATTCTTTTGGAACCCGAGATTTTTTGTCGAATTGCTTTTATTTGAATCGACATGGTTTATTTGAACGCTATCGGGAAGGGTTCACGTTATTGATTTTTAAAATGTATGTTTGTTTTGATGGACTGACTCTTTAGGAAGGATTTAATAAAAATAATGGATTCGACACAGATATGGTTTTTTGTCAGTTGATTTTGGATATTAATACGGGCGAAGGTTGAAAGCAATAATCTGATAAAATGATATAAGCTGATAGAATTCTATATCAGTAAGAAGTACCTACGGATTGATCAAAGGTCATCGCAAGATCATCACAAGATAAAAGTTTGAAGATTTTTTTCAAAATTGCACCAGTGTCTCTTAGAGTACCTAGTAAATATATAGATTGTCAAAAGACAGAATTGGACGGCGGAAATGATATTGGTGAAGATTATCAAGTAGGATACATTGCAAAATGTTAGCAACAGAATACATTAAAAGTAAAAGCAGTTGAAAATGTGTTGAATGAACCGCATCGCATCTTGTTGATACAAATGTTGGTGCAAATATTTGAATCACGTGTTTAAATAAAATTGAAAACGAACTAGAAGGTGAGCCTAGACGTCATATCTTTTAAGAATGGCGTTTCATCATGATTATGATTCATTAGCTCAAAGAATGAAATAAAAATGATTTGCATTAGCAATAAAGATAAACATAACGTTGAATATTTTTTTATTTGTGGTGATACTGTTTATTATATTTCTAAACAAGTTTCGCAATAAGCTAGAAGGAAGACGAAATGAAGAACTAAGACATTTTAAATCTTAGTCATGGATAGGAGTACTAGGAGCTGTCGTTGAAAAGTTTAAACAATATTCATTTCGTAATAGACAATCATATTTTTTAGCTTTATGAAACACAATTCAATGGAATAGTACAAATAAACCAAGAGACAAACATTTAAGGACCATATCCATCTATCATCCCCAAATACGACACAACATAACTACATTAATATGTCAAACAAACAAACGACGACGATTGAAATCCTTCGTGTATCATCAGGATCGATATTAACGATGTCAGTGGGTCGATAAGTGTCACTACAGCACTACTTGATACCACAGACTACTACCACATCGAGCAGAGATTGATAATGCAGCAGGTACTCATCAATTCTCTCCTTGATGTATGATACCAATGAATTGTATTGAAGCACTGCGAATCGATTTGTTTGTATAAAATTCTTGAGCTGTGTCTCATGTTGGCTTGGTTTTGATGAACTTTTTCCTTAGATTTTAGACTTTGTTAATCGAAATGATCAATATCATCAAACTATTTTGCGACTTTGTTTTGCTTTATTTAACCTTTTTCTAATCCATGGTTTTCGTAAGCTTTGGTAAGACATCGAGTTCGTTGTTTGTCAACTTCTAAGTTTTTTCTGCTCTTTTACCTATTCGTCCTGTTTTCGATCCAAGGCCAGTTATCTTTGTGTAATTCCTCATCTTAGTACTTGATACAAAGTAAACGCATCCGTTTCACTAGACAAGTGACCTACCTGCGGTCAGGGCATTAGTTTCCTGAAGTGTTTACGAGCACCACAAGCCTTAGGTAATTAAACTTTGGTTAGGGCTGGGTTTAACGATACGGTTTACAGCCGTCACGCGTCCATTGTATGTGCCATATCTAGCGTTACCAAATGCGCAACTATGTAAATAGACAATGCTGAATGAGATTTCTAATATATTGTGCTTATCGATTCTCAGGCCTTCTCTGAGAGAAGTGGAGGTTCCTTAGTATTATCTTTATCTACCTACATAGCGCTGCCTCAATGCATTGGAAATCTTTAAGTAGTCTCAAGGTTAGGTTTGATTAAGATAAAAGTATTATCTTCCTTGGGAATTCCTTTTTTTGATTTTGAACATCCCACGTCATTAGACCATAACTTTTCGTATCTTACCCAAACATTACTGACATTGTAAATATTGCTCAAGACAGTCAAAAATTCTCCAAGTTCTTAATTACTCATGAGGTGACAGGTCACCTGCCTATAAACGGTACGATTGACGATTTCCACAAAGGAAGTGACACAAGTCGGCCATCTTTTATACAAATACAGAGAACACATCCGTTTGGCGCCTCTATTGATCAGCTTCAGTCAATAGGAACTGCGAAGATTAGTACAAATTGTTGTATTGGAAATTAGCTTTTAAACGTCCGTAATAGATTTGTTTATTGTTTACGTTCAGTTGGTTGCAGGCATTTGTAATGAGGCGATTTCCTTAGATAGATTGCGCATTATAAGATTTTCATATAAGCACATATTTTTCCTGTTTGAGATGTGTGACTATAGTGTAGTGACAGCCTTAAACTAGGTATTCTTAGTACAATCTTTTGATTGGAATCTATACGTATGAGAAAAAAAAAACAAACGCTCAATCCTTTTTTTGCTGCATCAGAAAGCATAAGCATGATAATTTTTATCCAAATCTGTAGATAGTGATCTCCATCATTCGCACTCATGAATCCATTAGAGGTTTTGTTTGATCATTTGCAAATTTTCCTCGTCGCCGCTCGGGGAAAAGTGACCCAGGGTCACTTTCGCGAATCAATGACTCTTCCCTTTAAAAATAATGAGTCAAGCCAAACACGCTTTAGAGTCACAAAGAACTTTATATACGATGATGGCTGTTTGCCGCTTTGCAGAATAAGTTAATAATGCAAATAAAGGTTGAGCTTCGAAGTTTACTTGACATGTTCACATTTCACACGGTAAGTCCGCGATGCGTCAGTGCATCAACAGATAAATCGATCACAAAAGACCTGCAACAGTCCGTGTGTTCCAATGAAATCACGCGTTTTAAGGACCGCTCCAGTTTGTCGGTCCACTTAACGTCCGTCTCGCGTTCGATTCGTCGACAAACGACATTTCACATTAAGGTTCCTCGAAATGTCACCATCGGCCGGCGCGCCTACACACGCCACGCAATAAAAGCGATCGATTATTACCTATATGTGTGAAAAGCGGAAGGAATAGGGCGGCGCGCGTCCAGCCGCGGCCGCGTCCGCCGACGCTCGTGAGAACTGTCAATATTTGACCCCGGCTCGTTGCTATGCTTCGAAATTGTCTCAACGATTTCGATATTTTCCAATCACAAATATTATTTTAATAACTGACAGGCCAGATTCCCTACGTATTAATCGGCCATAGACGTCGCTCGTCCGCATCGGATCGCGCACCGCGGCTCTCCGTAAACATCGATTCATTATCTCAATCGCAGTGTTAAAGAACTCGTTTTTATTTGCGCTTTCTATGCATAAATAAATATGTATAAAGGTATATTACCGCGGAATCTGGCACGCGTCAATCAAACGGAACGTACACGAAACCCAACGATTTGTCTCTGCGCCATTTTGTGGCATTCACAATAACGGCCGCCATTTTGGTGACAATAATTAACAGATAGGCATCTCCGTTCGACCGCTTTCTAGTTTTTGTTTTCTAAAAATAATTATCATCACAATAAGCGACGCGATCTCTTTCTACTTACCGCTGTTGCGGTATTTTGAATAAAATTAAGAGGCCAAATGATTTCAAATTCAATAGCGTCGGTACGGTTGTAATGAGCATCTATTAGAAACCAGTGGAACAAATGTTTATGTACCTACCTGACACTCAGACACTCAAGAAACAACTCGTACCTCCGACGTTATCCTCTCGATTCTAAATAAAATATGTTGTGTAGTGAATCGGTCGGTGAGTTCGCAACGGCTCCATTCAACTCGGTAGCCGTCGGTCGCTAAATAGTCGACGCTGAAAATATTTCAGCGCGGTATTTGAAGCGTTAAACAGCTGTTGAACGAGAGTTTAGCGCCGGTGGCGGGTCGCGGGCGTCGCGCGGCGCGTGAGTGCGACCGGCGCGCGCGCCGCTCGCCGTCACGCCGTCAATGGCCCGGGTTATTTACCTCTCCTTATCACCTTTTGTTTTGCTCAAATACTTGTCTCATTTCGTGTGACACTCGTAGCTTCCTGATACGCTACTGCACGCCTGCACTATGTGACGATGCATCTACATTCGTGCGTCATCGTAGTAGTTAGGTATAGTACGTAATGGGATTGTATGAAACTACAGAAAGATTATAACTTTTTGATTGATTCCGAATCAGGCAATCAATATTTTCGGTTTCAACATAAAAAGATCCAAAGCCAAAAAACGACAAAGAATCCGAGGCATGTTTGCACAAGATATCGAAGATATCGAGCACCGCAGTGAAATAGAAGAAGCCACAGCTATTGGAAGGGCTAACAATAAACGCATCGGAGGCCGATCGGCGATACAGGTCCTTGTGTCCACATTAGCATCTCGAGCCAGGAGTGTGTGCAAACAGCGAGGGTCATCTGATGAAATGTTCAAAGGCTTTTAGTTCCCGAGAATTATTAAATGAAGCCCCAGGATCGTAATGTAAACAGTGTGTGTTTGTCGAGCCAAGAACCTGTTGCTTTGTCGACGTTTTGATGCGTGCTTCGGCTTATTGGCGGTTATTTTATGTCTGCTAATGTTAATGCGAGTGCGGCTGTTAATATGGCAACATTGTGACACCAAACACATTTCCCTAGACGCGGCATTCTTGCCTTCTTTGTTGGATTTCAGCTTATTACTTCGTATATTCTAGCATTCTTCAAATCATATTTTATTTTCAAATCTACGAAATAATGGCCACCACCGTCCACCATAACACAACACGGAAAGTCTTCAGTTGGCACAGAATGGCTGCATCTACAAGTTATTTGTGTGAAGCATCTTGTACAATCAGCATTCCCTCGTATATTACGCAAACACGAAGGCAGATTTCCCTTCGACGTCAACAATACATTGCTCAAATAAGTGTTGCAACGACCTCTGCGAAACACCAGATATGTGTGGATATCTAGGTAAATATGGAGGGGTTATGTCTAGGTAAACATGCAGGTAGCCATCCCGGGCGCTAACACTGCTAATGTGTGGACAAAGCTCGTCGTGACGGATCCTGCTAATAAATATTCCAGGGAGTGTGGATGCGCGAACATTACCATCATGCCGCGCTGCCGCCTACGGGAACCTAATGAACTTCTTTGTCCTTTATGCGATGTTGCAATGCTGCTGTTGAAACAAATGAATGTGTTCTTCAAGTTTCTGCATGATTCAATGAAAATTCTGTAGTGGTTTGCTTTGAATTGTCTCCTAAAAGTTCAGCAAACTTTTCATACAAATCACGGCAATCGAAATTATAACTTGACCTTTTGATGAATTTGCAGTTTTAGAGTTATGGATTTCTACTAGGTACCACTTGTTAATTAGTATTTCTAAGTCCTCGTGTCCGATTGGTTAATTGTCGTGTGCTCGATCAATTCACATAGTCATCAATGTTTTCACCTCGCACAGCGACGATATCTCCGCCGACATTAACAACTAAATGTTCAATATTTTATTACCACACGTATTTGTCTTGCATACCAACCAAACATGTTAAGCGCACACGACATCTTTCATTACAAGTTTCTATTTGATTTCGCCTCATAAAATCTACTCGCATAGACACGATTATGATTTCTATCACAAATATTACATTGTATAAAGTATCTAAAAGTTTACCTATATAATATTCAACGGTGTTACGACGACATAGAGTTAAATATTAGGTGCTGTGAATCGTCAGTGATTGATGGCTAAGGACGCAGCACCTGTGTCGGCGACATAGAGTATCTTTTCCTCTAAAGCTAATTTTGTGTTATTATCTTCATTGATATCGGTAGCTGTAAATCATGCTCTATTTAGAATTGAGCTTAATTTTGAATGGTTTAAGACCACTTTTGGTAGCGTTGTGTTGGCAGTAAAAGGCGCTAATCAACAGTGTGTCCTCCTGCTTATATCTGGATATTACTTCGGGATTCTTCTGAGAACAGCATCGAATCCATTCCCTGTTTATTCAAATAATAAGCAAGTGGGTTGTTTAATGGTTCCGATGGATGAATTCTTTCACTTTCCATTTCTTTGTTGGGGTCACGATCACGATCTAAAACGTATTAGTGTGTTTTAGTTTACTTGTTACAAATTGGGTGCAATATTGTGTCAAGTGTCCGTTTCGCTCGGTGTACGACTTTTCATTCTTCATTTCCCTTGGCGTCGTGTTAACGTTTAGTGAAATTCCGGTCGCTTTTATTGACTCGTCCAATACAACGTACCTTTTCATCGGCTAACTAAACAACTTACAGTTAATATTATATTATAAAATCACGCGAGGGATTCCACAAAGCTCCTAAGTCGCTCCGATTTTGTTTGTTCTGGCGTTAGCGCGGGTTGTGCTAACGTTATCCTACTCATCGGAACGTGCAACTGTTGATTTTTACAGTTCGTCACATGATAATAACATCAACATTTAGTGTGCCGCGTGTTTATTTTGTTCACTGAATTTGGTGAATCCGTAGCTTATAAGGTAGACGAACTTAAAATAAATGCCTTAAGTGGCTCATTTTATTGATATATCGTTTAAATAAAATTGCGGTCACCTTAAAAAGTAATAAAAGGTGGAAGGAATCCAGTAGCAGTCTGGACCCATGAGAAAGAAAAGTCGAATGAAATGACAGGGTGTGGATACGGGAGCGCGATTGATGTGATTATAGAGTTCCGTAGGCAGGAGTAAAGCATTTCACGAGAGATTATATACTGCTCAGGGGTGGAGATAAAGTGACGCTCAAACGTAATAAAAATTCAATGTATTTCGACTGCAAATATCTTTTGGTGGCACAGCAATTTTTGTTAAATTTTCAGTTATTGTGCGTGTTATTTTTATACCTAGTCTTTTTAGTATTTATAATGTACACCATTAATTACACATCATGTATAGCCTTCAGGATGCTTTTCTCCCACAGAGCATTTACCCAATTTCAAAAATAGGTATTCCGAAGTACGATAAATTGTTGCATATTAATTGATATAACATGCGGAACCCTGTAGTCGGCCGTTGAAGGAAGCTTGCGTGTCGTTCGGAGGCGAGCGTTTAACCGAACGAAACATTTCACCGATAATAACTCCACACAATATAATAATGCGAATAATAAATAAAAATGGAAATAAAATAATAATTTTAATGTCGTAATTGTGGGCCGGGGGCTGTGTCGGCGCAAAACGCGCTCATTTCGAACAACGATTTGATTGCCGCTCGCAATACTTGCCTTATATTGATTCCGATGGAACTTTAAGTGCATTAATACTGGGACTGGTTTCGCATAGTCGGTACTTTTGTTTCTCGCAATGGAATGATGCATTACGCGCGGAGACGGAGACCTGCCATTAATTCCTATGTGCCGAGTATTGCCGAGCCAGTGCTCGTGGATTTCCGTGAATCCGATTAAATTCACTCAATTGCTGTAATAGTTGTAATGATACAACGGTAGATGATTGTATTAGTATTGAAACAATCATGTTTAGTTACTTTCTAGAAAGGTAGACAAGTTTACTTTTCTAATTTTAAAACTTTTCTTCCTAAAAATGTATACAAACAATGCTGTATTTTTCAAGATTATTGAAATTATTGTTTGCCATCAATCAACTATGTTAATGTTGCACAATATCAACTATGTAGTTGAAATATTTATTTTGGTAAGTAGATCCTATAAGACACTTTTACACGTCAATATTTAAAAACTTAGCTGACTGATCTCTTTTAAATGAAAGAACATGGTCTCTTTTAAATTCCAAACATTATAATTATTAGGATTTTATGTGAATCTAACAATGCAGGGCCATGTCTAGAAGGGTCTTTTGAAGAAAGAGACATGCAGCTGTGAGTTGAACTGTCTCAATAGATGGCATGCATGCATCAGTCATCGTGTAGCTCAACCCTATTTAGGAAGCTCAACGACCCATCACACGATACTACCAGATCTGCAGGACATTTGCGTAGGCCATATACAAAATACTCAAAACTGCCAGACAGTTACAAAGTCATGAAGGTATTGAATCTAGCCTGCATGGTTCTATGTTAAAGGGTTTTGTTTCCGCACTTAGTCCGTGAAGTGGACCATTGTGCGTGGGCCATGGCGGCCGTTAGATGGTTACTCCAACCAGCCCACCTCCCTCCAGAATCTAATTAGGTCTCCTGGTCTGTTCAGGACATCTGTGTAGGATCTTGGTGACCCGAGGATTTCTGTTCTAATCTGGGTGACGCCTGTGCATTCAAAGAGCACGTGCGCTACGGTTTCCTCAGCCTCCATGCACGCTCTGCACAGAGGGCTGTCCGTTATGCCTATTGTGTGGAAGTGTTTGTTTAGCGAGCAGTGGCCCGTGATGGTCCCCGTAACCAGGCGCAGGCCGTTCCTGTCCAGGCGCAATAAACGCCTGGTTAGCCTGCTATCCAAGGATGGCATAGCTTCCTTGGCCTGCCTGCAGCCCGGTGTCGAAGTCCACCAGTTCCCCGCTTGTGTGTGGGTGAACTCCTGTAGCCACCTGCGTATTTGGTTGAAGGGGATGGGTACGATAGGCTCGGGTCCACATACTGCCGTGCTGGATCCTCGTCTAGCAAGTTCGTCGGCTGCGTCGTTACCTAGCGATCCGCTGTGTCCTTTTATCCATTGCAGTGTCACTTTGTTGCGGCTAGATACCGTTGTTTGTTCTAGTGCATTGACATTCTGGTATTAGCTTCGAGGTAATATATTTTTTCTGTAAGGATTGCAGAACTGAGGCGCTGTCGGAGAGTATAATACGTATGTGGGTGTCCGTAACTCTCCTGGCTTCTAGGGCGTGGACCGCTTGTATGATGCCCACACACTCCGCTTGATAGACGGTGTTGAACATGCCCAATGGTCTGGATATATTTATGTTGAGGTCGTATGAGAAAACTCCGACCCCGGTACCAGAGTCGGTCTATCCATCGGTGTATACTCTCATCTCTTTCGGACCTGAGTAATCACACTGTTCTTCTGTGAGTATTATGCTGTAATGCCTTTGAAAGTGATGTGTTTTCGGGGCTTTGTCGCAGGGTGATGCCATCATTGGCCATCTGTTGATCGCATCTTCCTTTATGCGTGTATGCCTGACTCTGGAGTCTTTGCTTAGGGTTCCTGATAAGTGGAGCCTAAAGGCAGCCAGGGCCGCCTCCTCCCTCACAATAAGGTGCAGGGGTGGCAGACCAAGCATTGCCTGTAGGGCAGCAGTGGGTGTAGTTCTCATACTGCTAGTGATCGCAACACAGGCAAACCGCTGCAGTTTTTCGAGATCTCTTTGGGCTGTGCTCAGGTCTGTTCTGGGCCACCAGACCAGTGAGCCGTATGTGATAATTGGTCGGATGACTGTGGTGTATAACCAGTGGGTGACCTTGGGACTAATCCCCCAGTTCCTGCCAAGCAGTCGCTTGCACTGCCACAGGGATATGCTGGCTTTTGTAGTGATGTAATTGGCATGTTTCGCCCAGTTCAGCTGTTTATCCAAAAAGATGCCTAGGTATTTGGTTTCAGTTGATAGGCTTAGAGTTGTTCCGAAGAATCGTGGTACAACTATGAATGTGAGTACCATGCAGGCTACACTACAACTAGTGTAGCCTGCATGGTACTCACATTCATAGCCAGTTTTCTCTTTAAATGTCATCAAAACTGTCATGAGTTATGTCACGTAAATCAATAAAAATAAAAATGACAATATTAATTCTAAAACACTTGGTATAAAATAGTTTGTTGTTTGGGAGTATCTTAATTATTCGCAAGCTTTTTTGTCGTCCAAGTAATCTTTTACTTTATAGAAACCTTTTTGACATAGTTTCTGTTTAATAAATGATTTAAATTTATTGAGGCTCAGTTCTTTATATGGGATTTTGTTTTGAAAACGTATACTTTAGCACTTAAATGAATTACAAATTTGGAGCCTAGTCGTTGGCACAATGAATCCTTGTTTTTAGTATTTATGCCATGAATGTCGCTGTGTTTAGAATATACTATTACTATTTTATTACTAGCATTATTTAAATCGTCTGTAACTGATTGTTGTTGTTTAAAAGCTTAAATAAAAGTGATGTGTCATCTGCAAATAACACTATTTCATGACTGTTCTTTATAAGCGAAGGTAGGTTATCAACATATACTAGAAATAAAAAAGGGCCAAGAATTGGCCCTGCGGAATTCTCACAGTGAAGATAGAACCGGATCGCTTGGCGTTAAGAGTGTTTATACAGAAAGTGCGCAACGTCGCAATAGAAATACTGCCTTGCATCTTCTTATTTTGATAATATTATCCAAAGAGTTAAGAGCGTTTATACAGAAAGTGGGCAACGTCGCAAATAGCTGTCAAATATTTCGCTGTTTTGATTAATTTGGCAATATTACTGTAGGTATAGAAAAGTTAGTCAAAAAGTTAGTTAAAGTTAATCATATTTATTTGATTAACTAGTGAATATTGATTATGAAATGCAATAATTAATATCGTTACACCGAATATTCAGTTTTAGATATAAAAAAAAGTATTTGGAAACTATCCAAAAGCCTTTGTTACACCTAAAACGGTTACAACATCAAATTCAGTGTTATAATTGCAATTCATTATTAATATTCTATTTCACTAGTTAGCCATATTTCTTATTTCCATACAGTATTAATGCAAAATTTATCAAAACATCGAAATATTTGACAGCTATTTGCGACGTTGCCCACTTTCTGTATAAACGGTCTTAACATCTACTCTTTGGATAATATTATCAAAATAAGAAGATCCGAGGCAGTGTTTCTAACACAATAGTGATGCAATTTTTGGACCAGTGTATCATGATAAACACAATCGAAAGCCTTAGATAGGTCCCAAAAAATACCTAGGGCATCATGTGACTTCTCTCAAGCCTCAAAAATATGTGCAAGATCAATATCAGCGTCGGTAGTCGGGTGAAACGTTGTGGAACCGAATTGTTTACTGTTTAATAATTTATTTTTATTAAACTGTCATTGCAATTGATCTAGCCTTTTTTTTATTTTTTTTTATTCAAGGTGGAAATCACAGAAATTAGTCTAAAGTTCGTGGAGTTTGATCGATTTAAACATTTTACTACTCTTCGTTTGGTCAGGAATTACTTCATAGTCAATTTTTTTTTTTTATTAAAAATTATTGCCAATTCAGGCGTTACAGTGTTGATTATGCATTTTGCAATATATACGGAATTTCCCCATAGATCAGCAGTTTTTTAACATTCGAGTGTATTGAAAGTTTTAGTAATATCTCGAGTGCTAACATAGTCAAAATTAAATTCATGGTTATAAATATCAACATTTTCTTTCAATAGAGACTCGGCAACAGTGGGTGAATAATTTAAAGATTTTGTGGTTGTGACTGCAGTATATGCAAAGAAATTTTTAAAATCTGTGCGAAATTCTAAATCCTTTTTAATAATTGTATTGTTAATAATAAGGCTGTAGTCACTACTATGCTTTCTATCCCTATGATTCTCATTGTTTGTCTTAGTAGTTCTTTTTTATTTTTATTTTTTTATCTTTTAGCTTAAATATCGACTCTTAGCTTCGATACAAACTTGTTTAAATAATTTGGAATAGTTTTTAACATATTTATAAAATTCTTTAATTTTACTTTAATTTCTTTCTTCATACAGTTCAAAAAGTTTGATTCTACTATTAAATATCCCTTTAGTTGCCCATCCACTGAAGGTAAATATATAGTTATTACAAGTATTCAAGTAGTTGACTAATACGGCTGGTTTCAGCAAATGTTGTAGGCCCTAGGCGACTTATTGCGGCCACCACATGTTACCCTGCCGATATCGTTATATACAAAGAATACGCATAAATAATTGAACAAATTTAACTCCTCGGGCAATCCAGGAACGGAAACTTACGGCAAATTGTGTTTATTAAATTTATGCATCGGAAAGTAAACAATTGTAGATTAAACCGAATCGAAGGTGAATAATAGTTTGTACTAATTAAACAGAATACATTGTTATTACTTTATTAGCTGTTAACCCTCTGTATGCCGACGATCGTCCCTGAACGATGCTCTTGGAAAAAATTGTAGGTTGTAATAACACGCGTTGTAGAACAGTTTACGTCAAATATAGACGTATTTATTTTTAGAACCTTATTTTAACAATAACTTGGGCATGTAAACAGTATTCTTAACGTGTCATCTTCGTATTTTTCTACATTTACGTGTAAGTTTGACGCCTTACGACATTTATAGGTAATTGCAGTTGAAACTGACCAGTCTTAGGGCCGGTATTTCAATCTTACCTTAACTTATTGCTTAAGTTAAGTCCTGCATTTAAGCTAAGTCTCACTTTTGAAAGACAGAAGCGTATTTCAATCCGGATCTTCCTCGCCTTAGCCAATCTAGGATAAATCGTAATAATGCAACAGATTATGTCATTTGTCTATGATTTTTGTTGTCATTGACAGTTGACTGACATGAACATGACACTTCTGCCTGCCAATTTTTTACTTCCCTCTGCTGTCTGGATTCTAGATCGTATTTAAATATAATTTATCAAGTTTAAAATCAAGTTCACGACATTTCTGCTGCGAAAAATGAATGAAGAGTTGTCTCAACAATTGAGTAGTATTACGTAAGTACCTGCCTACCGTTTTCCCTCTTTCTCCACGATTTTACAACTTGAAAAATAGATAACTATAAAATGTTTTTTGTTTCAGTAACTATTACTATACTTCTAGCTCGAGCAGTGATGATGATGAGGATATTATTGAATTTATCAATTATTCTACGAACCCACGACGTATACGGATTTATAGAAAAAGAGAGAATCATTTCCAAAAATGGAACGAAGGTGAATTTTACGACCGATTTCGTCTAACGAAACGTACAGCATACGTTGTGCTGGAACAGATAAGAGACGAAATCAAATGGCCTACTACGAGGTAATATTTTAAAATAATGCCTGTACCTACTTATAGGTACATAGATTCCTCACAGACTTCTAATGTAACCCCGAATTCATGATTTATTTTTTGTTTCAGAAATAAAGCATTAACACCATCACAAATGCTATTGCTAACATTGAAGTTTTTGGCAACTGGTAATTTTTTGCTATGCAATGGAGATTTTATTGGCATACACAAGTCAACAGCTGGAAAACATATATGGAGAGTGTTACTAGCAATTGTAAAACTACGTTCTAAATATATAGCTATGCCAACAAACCAAAATATTGCAGAAATTAAAAAGAAATTTTATTTAATTTCAAAATTCCCAAATGTGGTTGGAGCCTTAGACTGCACACATATAAAACTTGAATCTCCAGGTGAGTAACTTGTTAGGAAAAGAAATTAGACTAAAATATTCCAAGGCAGTCATTGTTATTGGCTTCCAGATTCTGTCTAGTTACTTATTTTCACAAAGTTTGAAGTAGTGAAAATCTGTGCTGCAGTTGTTAGTTGCCTGCCATAGTATAATATTTCCACTTTAATTTTGTAATGAGTGCAATTTACAAAGTAACTGTTATTGATTAACATTGTAGGTGGTGCGCAGGCTGAGACTTTTCGGTGCCGAAAACAATTTTTTTCATTAAATGTTCAAGCCATATGTACGGCTGATTTGATCATTCAAGATATTGTTGCTCGTTGGCCCGGATCAGCTCATGACTCAAGAATATTTCAGAATAGTCTGGTGAAAGAGAGATTTGAAAGGGGAGAATTTAATGCATCTATTCTGCTAGGGGATAGTGGTTATGCTGTTACAGATTATTGTCTGACTCCCCTTGCGCAAACTACTACAACAGCAGAAGAATTATTTAATGAAGCTCAAATTCGAACCAGAAACCCCATTGAAAGGACATTTGGTGTTTTGAAGAGAAGGTTCCCTGTATTAGCACTTGGTATTCGTTTGGCACTTACTAAAGTGCAGCATATATGTGTGGCTTGTGCAATATTGCATAATGTTGCAGTAAAAATGAATAATGGTGATCCACCTGTCAATTTACCAGAGATTGAACAGGCCATCTTGGAGACTAGCAGTGTGCCAGTAGATCCATTTTATAGAGGCAGCCAGAATGTCTCTCCACATGTTCTGCCATACATTCACTATTTTAATAATTTGTAGCAAGGGGTAATAAAATAAATTATTTAAATTTACATTGTGTTTTAATTACTTAAACTTGAAAAAAATTAACAAGTAAGAAGGCAAATCAAGAAAACGCTAGGTACTATTATAACAGTAAAAGCCTAATTTTCCGAAAGTGAATCCTCTTTCTTTTTCTTTCCTAATTCTAATTCTAATAATTGATTTTGCAAATCATAGTAGCGTTTTCTTGATTCGCTTTCGGCAATAAGGGCTCGCATGTGTTCTTTTTTCATCTGACATATTTCTTTTTTATCATTTGCCAATTCAGTCCAGGCTTTGTTTGTTAATTGACCAGTGTGATTGCGCTTCCGGTATCTGCGGAAGGGATTTTCTTTATCATCATCTGTAACTAATTGTATGGATGGCTTCGTCCTTAATGTTTTTGGAGTGTAGTCACTCCACTTATGAAGTTCGTCCTCTTGCAAATCATTTTCCAAATAGATACTCTGCAAATAATAACAAAAACATTAAATTTTGTCAGTAAACAAATGTAGCAGGGTAGTGAAAAAGATGAAAAGAAACAGGTTGGTATTTAATATATTGACAACTTGTAGCATTACCTCACAGGCGTTCAAATTCTCTTTGTCATTATTGGTCATATCCAGTGTGATATCTGTTATTATTATGGGGGCCTGACTTGTTACTTGTACAGGAGTATCAGGTTGATAGTCACTATCACAAACAGACTCAGTGCCTGCTGCTTGAACACTAATCAGGCTAAATATTCCTTCCTCTTCTTTGGTGAGGTTCGGAGGTGGCATTGGAGGACCTCCCCCCGTGCCAAGAGCATATTTTCTCTGACCCGTCACCTTATCTTTCACAGTTTTTTTCATGTTGTCCCATTTTTTCCGAAGTGTTTCAGCAGATTTTGAATTTAAAGATCTGCTGTTAAATTCAACGCTAATTTCTTCCCAGCAGTTTTTTTTCGTCTTCCATGTATTAGCATCACTTTTTTTATTTTCTATTATATGTGCTTTACTCAAGACTATATCTTTCAACAGATTTATCTCGATTGCACTGAAGTTGGTGCATCGTTTTTTCTCCATTCTGAAATTATTCCGAACAAGAAACAATACCGAATTGAAACAAATAATACTAAAATCACTACACAAACAAATCACACGCGACCACAACAGACTCAAAACGCAATACTTCAATTTTCATCAATTTTGACATTTTTCAACCCACAAATGTTGCTATTCTCTAAAAGCGACATAAAAAACAAATTGGCTATCAGTAAAAAAAGCTGTTTATGCTTCGCTAAAGACTTGGCTCCTATTAATTCGCGAGTTGCGTAAGAAAATTATTATTTAACAAGTAAACGGCCATTATTTCATTACCTACCTTAACATGTTGATTGTTGCGGGTCAAAAAAAAATTACCCAAAAGCAACTTTTTTTGAGGTAGCCACACGCCAATCTCAGATCGGAACTTAAGCGAAAGAAATCCTCCACTTAGATTAAGGCTAGTTAGGGTGGACTTTATTTGCCGCTTAACTTTAATCCTATATTGAAATACACTTAAGTGGTTCTTATCTTTAATCCTGGATCACTTCGAGATAAGCTATTATTGAAATACCGGCCCTTAGTGGCCGCACCTGCGCCTCGCTTATAGGTAATTTAAAAATAAGTCACATATGTGTATGAAACCTAGCTGTATGTTGTAATTACGTTAACGTTATGTTGGAAAAGTCTATGATTTATAATGAAACTGTATTTCTAACTATTTCCTTTTGATAAACCGGTGCTTAGACCAGTGGTCGGCAAACTCATTATTCAATAGAGCCAAATATATACTATAATGACTAAGATTTCTTATGAGAGCCACAATCCTTTCTGTGTGTCCAAACTGTCTCAATACACTTTTCTTAACCCTCAAAACTCCCATCCTCTTTCACTCCACAACGCTTCCTAAAATTAACTTGCTAAGAAATAAATTGCCTTCATCATCCTCATATCGGCTGATAATAATATAAGTTAACCTTGGAGAACTTGGAAAGGTACAGTAAATTATTAATTTTCGATGACCTGTTAATTTTTGGTGAAAATACTTCGGAAATAAATCTTTGAAATATAGTTTGAATTTGGAATAAAACTTGATATCTTGCTTAATTACCGAAACCCCGACCTCCGCGCGTATCTACGCTCGCATGCATCGACATTTGTACAGAGCCGCACTCTATAGGCCAAAGAGCCGATTGTGGCTCGCGAGCCGCAGTTTGCCGACCACTGGCTTATACTGACTGAGATCACTGCTGCAGTTTTGGGTTAAGGAATATAATTATATTATGTTCAAATGTTAGATTTGTTTACGTTATTGAATTAGATTTGGTTGTTTAATTGTAATGGTTTGATCTGGCTGTATTATTGTGTTACATATCGTTTAATGATTTGTGTTTGGAAGAACACACGTCCTTTGATTCTCGAGTTTTTTAAGTTCAGACTAGTTTTCAGAACAGAGCTTGAAAGTGAAATATTTTGCAAAATTCTAACAAAAAGCGTTCCAATGATGATTGAATTGAACCACAGATGAATACAGAAGTTTCACTTCGCATTTTAGGTTTGAAGCTAAAACTAGGCGGCGGGCCCGTCTTGTCGGGCCAATTCAGTGAGTAACGTAGTCAGAAGATATAAGAGTTAGGCGATAGAAAGAAAGGGTGAATAACTGTAGGTAATTAGCGCTTTGCGACTTGAATTGCACTTTATTGTGTCGTAGCAAGAGAAGCTTTTTATTTAAATGATTTTGCGGAGTGAAACATCTGTATTCATCTGTGATTGAATGAAAACATTGCTCGAAACGAAGCCCATGGGTTGTGGCGTTGTGCAAGGTTAATCTTGGCTTGTGACTGAATGAATGAAACGAATGATGAACTTCATCATATATTTTATAACAATTGACAAAATGGAAGACCACTTGTGAAAGTGGCGCTATCTGGTGGCGTAAATTTCCATGAAATTTCACTTTTTATTTCCACGCCCTTGTTTCCACCCAGGTTTACTTACTGCTGGCACTGCACCCAAGCTAGGTAAATAGATGATATGTTTTAACCAAAATTTTGTTTGTTCCAGTCCGCACGGTCTGAGGGCGAGTCTTCCGGGGAGCAATCCTGCGAGAGTTCCGATGAGGGCGTGGGGCGCGACGTGCCAGCTCCCCACCCCCACCAGCCGCACCAGCCTCACCAGCCGTTGCAGCTACAGACACACCAGTCGCTGCAACATCAGCCAATACAGCATCAGCCCTCACATAACCTGAGTCACCACGCCTCGGTGCAGCATCAGCCGCTGAACAGTCACCAGATGACGCATCCGCATCAGAGGAACTCGCCTCGACCTCTTGAAAGGGAACTTAAAGTAAGCCTTAAGTAACCATTTTCAGAACATGATGAAAGCAACTCTTAATAAATTAGAATTTTCGGTAGTTCTCCATAGATCGGCAGTTTTTTTTATCATTGAGTGTATTTCAATACACTCAATGTTAAAAAAACTGCATGAATATTATTATTTAAAGTTTCAACTTTAAATAATTAAATTCATGTCTACAAATATCAACATTTTCTTTCAATAGGGACTCGGAAACAGTGGCTGAAGAATTTGAAGATTTTGTGGTTGAGACTAGAATATCTGCAAAGAAATGTTCAAAAACTCTGGCAATTTCTAAATCCTTTTCAATAATTGTATTTAAAATAATATCATCAAACACCAGGCGAGATCGAAATCAAAATCTGCCACATTACTCAATAAAAAAAATATTGTTCTATGTTGTTTGTATGTTTGTTTGTTACGCTTACATGCTAAAACGACTGAACTGGATTTCAATGAAATTTGGCACATGGGTAGACCATGACCTGAGTTAGAACATAGGATACTTTTTATCCCGATATGTGCGGGTGAAACCGCGGGGCGCAGCTAGTCATTTATAATTTGAGGGCCAACCTCTGTTTAATCATACTGAAATGGATGAATTGGTCCTTACAAACTATATTATATGTCCTTTGGATATATAATGATGATTTCGAAATCCTCATGCTAATTACTACGTGCACTTTTCTAGCGATATTCTAGATGCAGAAATAATTTGCATTTTCCTATTAATCTATTTAGTGCAATTACTGGAAAGGTATTAGGTGCAGTGCCTTTTGTAGAGTTGATGGTTTTCGGGGACAGGGTATTTATTATTGGGAATTATCAATTCTCAGTATACAGAATGCAGATTTGGATCGAAATCATTATACAACACACGAACCTTTCTCCCACCAGGTGCGTGACGACTTTGAGTCTCTCAAGTCCTCTCTACACCCTCACTTATCGTCACTGGCGTCGTTAGCTCAGGGGGCCCCTCTGTCGACCCCCAGCAGTGTGTTCGCTTTGGCGGGCGCGGGGGCCACGGGGGGCTTCCCTTATGCGCCCCCAGCATTCCTGGCCCCCGCACCACCGCCGCCGGCACAACCAGCCGGCTCTGCGTCATCTTCGTCGTCCGAAGGCAGCGCTGCTGGTTGGAGCTTTGAAGAACAGTATAAGCAGGTCCGTCAGGTAAGTTCGACTTTGATGTTTTTTTTTTTTTTTGTTATAAATCAGGACATTTCTTGAGACGTAGACAGTTGGGCGAGTAAAGGTTAGACAAGAGAATGATAAAATTGATAGTAGGAGCTTAAATAGATATAAAAAATTAAATGATTACTTAGCTTCCCAAGGGAAGAAAATAAGGCTTCGTCCATAATCATACCCAGTTCGAACTCGCCTGCTTCGTATAGTACAGGGTGGCAGGGAAATCGACGCTAAAACTGTTACCGTGTGGATTCAGTACATGATTCTGAACGATTTTTTTTTCCGTTGAAAATTACTGTGTAATTTTCAACTAAGTAACTTTCAACGGAAAAAAAATCTGCGTAGGTATTGCACTTTTCTATAAAACAGCAGATTATTTTTAAATTAACCGCCGAAAATTTTCAACACAGGGGCGTTCAGAATCATGTACTGAATCCAGTTTTCGCGTCGATGTCTCCCTGCCACCCTGTATAAAATCAATAACCATTCCAATAGTCAAAGAAAAGTAACATCGTAATAGCTCAACCGTTGCATAATAAATCATAAACAATTTACCTACCATAGCAATCAAATGAAATCGCGCCGACCCTCACACAACCCTGCTGAATTATTCACAGCCACACATTACGTGTCTATGTGTCCAATAAAATGGGTTCCTAAATCGCTACATAATAGTCGGTTCAACCCGTTCCTTTGTTACATATTTCATTGGTTTTGCGAAGGGTTGTCAAAACATGTGAGGGGTCATTCGGGCCACCGGATGAATAATAATCCGCTATCGCGTTCGGAGGGTTGAGGACAGATTGTCAATGTTCCTTATGACTTTATTGCGGCTATGCAAGGGTTTCGTGGTGACATTTTTTATTATTATCAACAAACAAACTGTTATTAGGTGAATTTGGTTATTTTGACGTTTGAAAAGGCATGTGTCAGTAGAATTTAAACGTATTTTACCAAAAATATATTTTTCACAGTCACAAAAAACATTGTAATATTTCTTTTTCTTCAAGGATTATTAACCTTTCATTCCCTCAAATTTTGGCACCATTTAGCAGAAAGTTAACAAGTTCCGTAATTTTCTGACACAAAAGTAATAATAAGTATTTTATTTTCACCTCACGACCTTACTGAACAAGCTGTTAAGTATTTTATCAAAGGGGAGAAAGGTATAAAATTGTTTAAATTGTTGTTGTCGATCACGCTTCTATTGTTCCCTAATTAACAGGAGGCACGCTTGTGTGCCTTTACGTTATACCGAATAAGGGGTCACATTCATGGTAAGACGTTTTCCTGAATGTTTTGAAAGGTTTTTCCAATGATTTTTAACGTTAGATAATGTTTTTTTTAATGGTGGTTGACTGGAAAGTGCTAGGAGGATTATGATGAAGTTAATTCAATATATGTACTATGTTGCTTAAGCATAAATCAGCCTATAATGTTCCCACTGCTGGGACAGAGGCTTCCTTTAGGTAAGAGGGAGTAGGCCATAATCCACCACGCGGGCCCAGTGCGGGTTGGTAGATGTCACATGTCTTTGAGTTTTTGGTTCTTCTACTTTATTTATAAGTTGCAATTGGTCTTGATGTCGTGATCATCGTGTACTTAATCCATGATGAATCATTTCTAGCTGATTTCCTTTTTTGGCAAGCTTATAATGCAACTATTGCATGATGTTACAATAATAAAATACATGCTCACGATTCCTCACATTAGATAAACATAGCTTTCTTAGAATAACTAAGCTGAGTTTCAATAAGTAAGTATTAAATTAAAACCAAAGCTTGCTACAAATACAGGGTGGCAGGGAGATCGATGCGCAAGCTGTTACCAATTATTCAGTACATGATTCTGCGAGCGTTAGAATAGTCGCATATGATGTAACATCTGACATGTCACCTAGGTAACAGTAACATTAAGGTAATAAGTAACATTAAAGGGGCGGGGCGTCAAGGAAGTTTCTGACCAACTCTAGCACCGTGCGAGCTCATTGGTCAAATCAAATAGCGCGCGCTTACCCGGCTTCCTGTTACACACTACCGTCCCTTTTCACGAAATCACTTCTACAGATTTGATTATTTCGATATTTTTAGATTTAGCTTTTGATTTATATTGCAGGAAACCGAGCAAAAAAAAATCATTGATCCATACATTTTGACCGTGTAGGTAGCGCACTTTTCTATGAAACAGCAGATTAATTTTTTGATAACCGAAAGGTTACAGTTTGCGCGTCGATGTCCGTGCCACCCTAGTCAATCTTTTAGACAAGAAAAACTGTATGGTATGTCTTGGAATTCTGGGGTTATTTGGTCACATAACTGACCTCTACAACCCAGTTATTGGTTTACACGATAAGTCATGGTAAGACTGGTTGTCAGACTTTCGGGCTCCTGACTTCCTGTAATGACTGGTTTGTCACTTAACATGTAAGTTGTTATCATATATTTATCTGCACACTAAACATTTATCTTTATCAAGGAGGACTTTCTTCTTCAGAATTGCAATACTTAATTGATACAAATGGTAATCGATAACCTTTCATCGTGGTATCCATGGCCAACTTACACGCGTACATACATATGGCATATTGGAGTCAAATTAACGAGGTATCGTCTCTTTTATCTCAGTAAGCTCGCGTGCCTCGGGCGTTAATGAGGCTTACAAAGACTCAATTGATACTACCCGCCGAAGGATCAATTATAAACTTAAGAATATGTGCGGTTCAAAGAAATTTGTTGAAATTTTAATTTGTTCATTTGGGTGTGGTCGATATTAATACAGGTGTATATCGCTTTTAATTCGTTTCTTCTATTCATTTAGTATGTAGGGTGAAAAAAAAAACCTTGGCTAGGTGATTAAAATTGAACCAAAGAGGTAGGTACTTCATTATTAAAATTACCATGTTCTACAAGTCTTGCCATTGTTATAGTTTCAGTAACTTAAGCACCCTGTCTTTCAAGGCGAAAGTTATTTCGGCAACGAGCCAGTTACTGACAATAGCCCAATTTTTTTAAATTTGTGGTTTAATTTAGGCTTTCATGTTTCTGGTCTTTCAGGCCATACGGTGTGGACCTGGTCCTTTGTGTCTAGGTTAAATTTTAGCACGTTAATTCGTTCTACATATCGCAATTTGAGACACAATGTGGGACCAAACAATGAGGACAAAGGACTACGAGCATTCACAAAGCAACATAGTTAATGTGTTAATGTACTGCAATTGGACGTTCGCTGGGTGCTCTTAGGAATTCTGTTTACGGCCAGTTATTAGTATTTATTCGGTTTAATGTATCCGTCCTTTGTGATGGACGTAGCTTGTATATTAAATGTCTGTCTACAATGTTGATAGATTATCTCGATTAATAAAAATGTGTGGTTTTATGTAGTTAGGGGCTTAGATACAATGTTGCTGGACAAAACTGGCGGGGCTATTAAATTTAGATATGAAATGAAGACTTTTCAAAAGACTTACTGGATGAATAAAGTGTTACTTAGCTCCGCTGTAATAAAATCATAGGTTAGTTTAATGGACAAAGTTGGCCTTAAAATGGTCCACCATAACTGTATTAGTTGTGGTGGACATTTGTCATAATTTGCATTTATCAAGTACCTATAGTAGTTATTTTTTACCTAGACCACACAAAACACATCTTGTGGCAGCAATAAATTAATTACCATACAAGTAATCTCAAAATAGTATTTCGATAGTCGTCACCAATCGCCCCGACCGAAACAAACGCACGTTGCGATATCGCACGGCTACACGCGCGGGCGATAATCTCGCATTTGACGCGCGACTGCGGTGCGTTTGCGCACACCGGTCCACTTGCACCGCGTCACGCTGCCTTTGTGCGATTCCGATGTTATGCCGCTATTTAGTTTTAGATATTGTTCTTATACTTCTAATGCTCTATTTAATACGGGTTCAGATTCATATTAAGCGCTTATTATTATTTATTTGTTTCATTGAGCACAGGTATGATGTAACTTGTTGTTGATTTAAGATTTCGTGTAACTGCTTTTCATGAATTCGCTGTAATGAAAATATGTCTTTTTCTCAAAAAATGCTTAGACATTCGAACATTATTTTGACAACCTTCTTCGAGATAAATCGAAAATGCTGGACTGGTAAAATACATGCAAGCATCGGCCGGCAAAGTTAGTATGGCAATCCATATCTGTCATATTTAGAGGCCGCATAAATTACTATGATAACTCATATCTATCGTGTAATTTAAAAATGGAATGAACTTTATACTTTGAAACATGGTTACTACCAGAAGGTAACTTAACAAAGATTTTATTTAAATTTCGAACGAGCTCGCACATAGAGCTGTTTAAAAATTAAAAAAGAAATAATTATAAACATATTGACGAGAGAAAAATGATTTCTGTTAGTCGTTGATTCTGGAATTTATAATTAACTAGTTGCTGCCTTACTCTTTTTCTAAAATGAAAGCAGCTTTAGCTACTCCTTATAATATCAACTATCTACTAGTCAAAGATCCGTCAAAATCGGTCCAGCCGTTTCGTAAATTAGTCGGAACAAACAGACAGACAGACAAAATTTTAAAGTACCGTATACACTTTCATATGCATTTAGTAAAAAGCTGTTATTTTAACATTACAAACAGATACTTAAATTTTATTTATTTGTTGTAGAGATTGTTGATTTTCAAATAAAATGTTTTACATATTATTATTACTTTTTATGTGTTTTTTATTTTTATTTTTCATACTTTGTTTGAATTTCCGCGCATTATTTGAGAAAAGTACTATACAAGCCTTGGGCGCAACTAGGCATTAATGGAGTCACGTATATTTTCCTGTTCGTCCAACAATCCTCTTTTACCGGCCGCTGTAGTAATATTATGGCACTCTGAAATTTCATATACTAGGTATTATGCATTTTAACTGGATTAAGAACGAAAAAAAAATGTTTTTTATAAACATGAAAAGTAATCACACAGTGAAGTTTTTCATTAGTACCTACTCCAACAGAGGCTTATTGTTAGAATTCTATACGTACTCATATGCCATACAGAATTGATTATAGACAGGCTGTTTACTGGATAAGACATGAATAACACGAGTCAGTATCACACCTTGCTGTTATAATTCTATCACTTTCCTATATTTGATCAATCCACTTTGGAACTCCTCGCCTATTGACACAGAGAGTGATGAATTTGACAATTGAATGAAATCTGTGGTAACGTTTACTCAAGGGACTCAGTAAACAAGTTCCATTCATTCGTACTTCATTCTTCAATTGAAGATAAACTGTGCAGTGATTATGAACGGATCGCACCTCTACGTGAACTTAATGACAAGTTTCAATCTTTTGCAACTTTAATAACATAGTGGACGTTGTTTGCGTGCGTATTTAGAAAATGATATATTTATATATTACTCATATAAATAATGACCCTCTATTAACTGTTATACCGTTGCTTAATCGTAAATGCAAAGTTGTAAATAAATTGTCCCGTAGGTAATAAAGCAAAAAAGGGAAAACGTTTTTTTTTGCCCTTACCTTGCCTATAACAAAAATTATAATGTTGATACTCCTGCGAGGTTCCGTGTGTATAAACATTTATGTTTTTACTAAAAGTATGAATATCGCGCCCTCTTTAGGGCGTTGTCGTTGAATTAACAGTTATTTGTGCAAAAAGCCGGAAACTGTTCGATTTTCCACCTTGTGGCTTGGTGGTAGGGTTATAAATTAAAAAGTGTGGAACTAACGCAAGACCTAAAGTCCATAAACGGCGGCCATGTTGGAAAGTCCGCTGTTTTCCGACCCTAAATCATCGCTGCGGATATTGTTGTTCCTTTTATTAGCGTCTACTGTGTTGCTACTTGTCTGATAGCGTATTCATAGAGTAATTTTAAAGCCTGCAACAATGTCTGGACTTGAATGGGCAATGTTTTTTAGATTTACTTTTTGTGTCACAACCGAAAATATTGAGCGTTTGAGGTGTGCCTCGTTTCCGCTACGTCACACCTGTGTTTAGTAAACTTTCCAAGTTTTAAGTACACAATGTAAATAAGTATCTTTAGCTTTGTAATCTTGGTGTTGAGATATATTTGGGTACTTTATCCGATTTCGAATATCTTCATTTCTATAACTAACAGTTTCAGATCGTCGTTAGCTTCAGCTAAGTTAAGTTTTTAGAGTGTAGTAGTAGTATTTGGTGTCCATTTCGTTTAGAAGTAGAATTTCCTCCAGTTTCTTTTCAAAGAACCACTTTGGCATTATAAACAGTTTCGTATGAAAAGAAAATATTCCGTTTTTTGGCTTCTCGGAACCATTTACTGATTTTAACGCAGTTTTTCTTTTTACCGCAAGTAAAGATATTCAACTAAACTTGTTTAATAATTTTATTACGAGTTCCTATAAAAGTCCCTGTGTCCAAGATTCAGTATTGTCACGTATTCGGCTGCGCGCACGCCGCTCGTCCATTAGTCAGGCACCCCCCGCGCAGGCGCAGTTTATGTGCGACTGTGCGACACGTTTGATTTTATACTATTTATCATTGCTATAAATTGCCCACATTGCAAAACACGTTCCTTGTTACAAATTGATGGGGTTATAGGCCGATTGTGAGATTTATATTGATTTTGAAATTAATCAAGTGTAGTATGAGTACAGGTTTTATTTTCGTTGGACAGGTTTTTAAGGTTGACCTGACATTTTTTTTCCTGTGTGTCTACACCATCAAGGGTTGGTCTTTAGCTCTGCATATTTTTTTTTCCTCAAACAGCTATTCTACGTTAATACGTTACCTTCTTTTGTGATTAATTAGTACATAATTATGTCAAAATATACCCTTGAGTGATGTTATTATCAGTACATGTTCCCTGTTCTGCTCCCTGTGGTTTGTTAGTAGCAAGTTCATAAGTGTCACAAGCGTTAAGTAAACAACATTACCACACCCAAAGGTTCCGTAATCTCCAAACGTGGTTGTTTCAAATGCACGTGAACTATTAGATTCGCCGTAAACCTTTTAAAGTGGCACTAGGGTTATGGGTGCGTTCGTCCAAAAAAAAAGTAACTTATTTTTTTTACTGGTAACCCAAACGATTAGCCAAGTGAGCCATCGTGCTGGTATTCGAGTGTTTTGGATATATTTATTCCGTCTAGACAGTTTATCTTGTGGATGCTTTCGATACGTTTATCAGGGTGGAATGTTTTATACACTTGAAATTGGAAAGTTAACGACGAATGAGCTTTTAAGCTTTTTTTTTCTGCAGTGAGTGTAACGTTTAAGCCGTTTAAAAAATGAAATAATTGTCTACGTATAGATTGTGATTATCGATTTTTTTGTTTGTTGTTTTGGCTTTAAATGTGGTAAATATATTTAAGTTGTGGTGTAGATGTTTTTATTTTCTCTGTAGAATTTTATTTGGCTACACATATTTTTCTGCCAATTAGTTAAATTTTTATGGCGTCTCGAATTATAATAAGCTCTTGTTTCCAACAGTACTTTTGGTGTTATCGTGGTACTTTTTCGTGACGTCACACCTACAGCTACATAACAAACAAATTAGTCAAACATTAAAAAGCATTCGAGACTTCCGATCCTAATTAAGGTGTGTTCAAACTCGTTATTGTTGTTTTTTCTTCAGATTTAGATGCGGCTATTATCGTTAAATAGCCGATTTGTCGTCGCAATTAGCCTTAAAATGTTGTGTTGTACATAAATCGGTACGATTACGTGTATCGGCCTCATTATCGAGCGCGCAGCCATTTGTCTTGTGACTACGTGTATACGAACAGTTAGCATTGAACATTTTATTATTGTGACATCAAGGAGTAGGTACCATCCAGCTAAATAAAACTACGTAGAAGTCTCGCAGCACCTCGTAGCAAGTCAATATTGTAGTAGTGATTCAATCAAGATAATGAATATTTCCCTTCTTTCAGCAAATACATAACAATTCATGGATTACTAGAGTGATGCCTCATTAGTGCGTTGCGTTGCGTCTACGCAACGGATCAACGCATTTTATGCCAGACCTGCGTTGCGACGACGCACGACGTCACAACTCAAGAGGGCAACGCACGAACACCTCTAGTAGTGGAACACTGTCCGTCGTCGCACCGGAGCGCGAAGCTCCGACAGCGCAGCACATCGCGCTCCCCCGCTTCGTCTCTCGTTCGTCGATCCGTTGAAATGTCGCGTGCGACGACGCAACGCATAATGTGGCATGTCACTAAAAAATATATGTAAAAAGTCGCAGCGTTGACACTGCGACGACGCAACGCAACGCAACGCACTAATGAGGCATCACTCTTGGACTCACATGTGCTATATCTAGAATTCAATAAGTTAGAATTAAGGACCAGCTTTAGTGTAGGGTATAATAGACATACATGCAATTACATAATCAAATATTAAAATAATGTCAAGACATGATTCTATATTTGCTACATCGTATCAACCTACAAAGTTACCTTCAGCAATGACTTCATCGCAGTTATCAATTGTTATTTTAATATAGTAATTATCATTAATATTAACACATACCCTACGTTAATGTATTCAATGGACTAAATACAAAATATCGATACATTTAAAGGCCCCCGCAGACAGGCGTGACGCGACTGTAGTAGATTCATTTCAATGAAAACTTCATGGAAATTGTTCTACCAGAATCGCGTCGCACCGTCACGTCGCGCTTGTCTGCGGGGGTCTTAACTAGTGAAGCAATAATTACGAGGACATTATCTGGTGACGAGCTCTGATTGGTCGATATTGAATGTCATTCTTACAATAATGACATTTTGACGAGACGTAACTAATTTGTAACGATTGTACGTATTGTTTGGTTTATATTTATTTTAAGATTAGATTAGTATGGTTTTGGTTATGATTTTTCCTTATTGAAAGCTTCAATGTTTAGTATTTAGCTGTAATATTAAACTATTGCTGGAAATCATTAAGTAGGTAGGTATATACACAGTCTTAAAAATATTGGAATCGAACTAATTCAAACTCATTTTTGTGTATTTTTTCGTCCAAAATTCTTGTGGCGACATCTACAACACCACATGCGAACTACGTATCAAAGACCTGACGTCACACAAATCTTGCATCGCGCAAGCAGCATATATGTAACTTTCCGACATCAATCGTTGGGCAGTTTCCCACTAGATACGACACCCATCTAGTCGCAGGATCCTCCTTTTTTATAGACGATGAGTGAATATTACACCCTGTTCGTTACCTCTTAATGCTAAACAAAACTTATTGAGGTGCACATCATGAATAACACGATTATGATTTTTCATTTCCACTCCTCATTTCAACTCCCTTTTTTTTCACCTGCACCTCAAAACTCACGGATTGAATTCATACAATTTCATCAATATAGAGTTACCTTCTATTTCCACGATATATCACGCGCGTGGTTCGCGGCGTGATATCATCGCTGACGCACCCCAGCTGATCGCTATTTCTGGGGGCTTGCATGGGGGCCCTACGCAGGCGCAAGTTACGGGCCATGGGAGATGAGAACGATGGAACCATTGATGAGACTTAATCGATTTATGGTCTCTGGCTGATTTTTTTTTTACGTGGGAATAAGTTTCAATGAATTTCGCTTAAACTGCATTCAATGTATCTATTATATAATTATTTTTTCTGTTATTGCTTCATTTTAAATTATTTTTACTAGTTGTGGTATAGTAATTTTATTCCAGGTGCATCGTCTTCACATATAATTATATAATTAATGTATACAAAATATTGTAAAACATTTAAAAAAAGTAACGGTGGAGTTTCTTGCCCATTCTTCTCCATACGAAAACTACCTTTTGAAACTAAAAAAAAACTAAACGACTAGAATCAATTCTATTTTTTGTAAATTTTGACGTTCAGAAGTGCCTTTTATGTGCATAATTGAAATAAATTATTTGACTTTGACTGTTTCATATTAAAAATCAAAGCTTTTTATACTCATAGAAATAGCATCAATCGGCCAATTAGGTTTTCTTGACAAGCATTCGTATTTTCCTAAATATCTTTCAACTTGCAGGCGTCCTTCAGAGTCCAGTTTATGATTTACCTACATACTTTGGTCCCGCTTTCCATCGGCACAAGGAACTATTTTCTTAGCTGACAATTTTGCTGCAGCGTATCATAAGTTTCGAATGTCTGCCCCTACTCGTTTTTTAAGTTCTTCACTCCTTTTTCTTGTATTTTTGTGAATGAGCTCCACTTCTTCGTGCATTTGTTCAGTAATCGCTTTCTCTACTATCTTGGACACGATTGCATCGTCTAACAGTGGGAGTGCTATCAATGCGTGCAGCAAGCCGCATGTGGCGTATTAATTTGATATCCTTTTTATTCGCATATGTACCAAACAATAAATATACCCGTTTATCAAGATAGTATGATTCTATTAATGTTTCTATCCCATTGCTTTTTAACTTCTTAATGACATGTTCTTTTTGTATCTATCATCTATAAAGTTCATTTAAAGTAGGATAGCATAATTTTTATGTTTATTTCATTTGAGTTATCAAAACAAATGTTGTGGTTAATTCGCAATAACTCTGTCATTACAGAATGGATGATATCATTCGCAACTAGAATCAGTATAGTTGTTGAAATGCAAACAGAAACAATTATCGACTATAACAGTTTCAATAGTGGATCCAGCGTACTATAAGATATTTTGGTATCAAATGATTACTACATAGTGAAATGATTGGTTCTTCTACTTATAGATGAAATATCGTATCGACGATTACGTTAACTTGCCGATAGACGGAAATAATATTGATGGCAAATGGATGGTAATTGAGCCTGTTTCCAGCTTTGTTTTCGCTATTCGCGTAAGTACATTGTTTAAGAGTATAAACTGATTTATTATTTGATATGATCCGTCGACTGACGGCTCACACTTGCGATACAACTTGTTAGAAATATGTTTTTATTGTGTGTTAATTCAACGTTTCTAGTAACCTACGGCCGTAAGCGATTCTTTATGTTTTAAGCATGTTTATTTGCTCTCCGTATTTTTGGAACTGTGTACGTTTAGAGTATTTTTTGTATTTGTAGTTTTTGTTTAACGGATCACTGTGCAATGTTTTATTCGTATTCTAAGAATGAATGGTGCGTGAATGATTTTTTCCTCTCGATTCTGAAGACAGGTGCTTTTTCCACATTGATATGTTTCGGCTAGATTTTGTTAGAACTATTGATCTACGATGTTTGTATCAATAAATTTTCTTCCTATATCAATAATATAAATATAATATAAATTTGTTAAAACTTGCTTATCTTTATTTCCAAATCAACCAAGGCAGATTGTACAAGGCAGACTGTCATACTTATGGTCCTTTTTTTACAAGACGCATGTCAACCACAGCAGACCCCACACGGGTGTAAATCACATATAAATTTACCTTTAAAATTAATTTCAATACGATGAGTGGTCCGATTTGAATGTGCAATGTCGAAATAGTGTGGATGGCCATCGGTGTGGACACGTGGGCCATATGTATCGAGTCATGGCGCATTAGCGTGTCGGGTGACCGTCACTCTGCAACCGTGCAACACGCTATTAATAGTTGAACCGGGATTCTGTTATCATTGTCAGAGAAATCGCTCGATGAATTTGATGAAGTATTGAGAATTGTGACAACTACAGATACAGAGAGAGAGTAAGACAAATTCCCACAAATATTAATCTGCTCAGCATATAATTTTTCTCTTGGACGACTATTTACTAAAGAAGCTGCTTTTTCTCTCGTTGATGAGAGTTAAATGAAAATATACCCAGAGTGAATAATATAGTCACTCTTCGCACTGATATGTTATTAATTTAATATGCACATTACAGATTTTAAAGCATCTTTATACACATACTTATTTTACTTACTTCTGCAGCTTGCCTTTTGCCATCGTTATGCTTAGAAAATTGGTTAATTTTTTTATAATCTTGTTTGGTTGCCATCTTGCTATATCTTACTTACCTAACCCCCATATACTTTGAATCACTTACGATACGTACATTAAATCACTGATCTCATCTACCCCTCTTAGCCACGCGTCTTACATTCTCGTGTTACTAGAGTGGCTCGCGCACGAGGGCTGTGAGGGTGGGGGCTTGAAATAGCGCACACGCAGCATCTGCCGGTATTAATAGCCCCCCAAAGTGAATGTAGTATCAAGGACGCGGCCGTTTATATTGCGTGATTACTAACTTAGGCGCGGGATTAGACGGAGCGATGTTCGGACGATGTAGGAACATGAAGTGACGGCAAGACTGGTCTTGAAAGAGGTTTCAGAGCTAATGACGATATTTGTAGTTACTGAATGTCATAATTTAGGAACTTGAGCTGAAACACATGCTGTTCCATCAGGAAAGAGGGTTATATACCAATGATATAACTATTTAGAAAGCAATTCAAACAATCAAATAAATTACCTACATTACAATCTACATTATTGTAGATATCGTCATTTATTGACATGTTAACGTTTCTGCTAATGTTTAAAAAAAAATTGATATCTTTAATCTCTCTATTCTTTTTGCATAAAAAGTTGTACTAAGTTGTTTTGTCATTTGCTATTTCTTCATTATGTTCTTTGGGCATATCTAGCAATTCAATCACTGTTGCCTGTATTTCGTTGTGAAAATCTACATATCCTTTATGTATCATACAGTTATTTAACAAAATACATGGACTTCCTTTACCAAGTTTATGAATGCCGCCGTTCTTTGTTCCAAAACCACGGACGCAGATTTATTATTTATATTACAACTTCCTTTACGTGAAACCCCTAAATCGATACGAACATTTGGTTGGCAGTTTTTGCTCCAAACATTCCTATAAAATGTTTATCACCGATGCCTCGTTCACATGTGGCAGCAGCCCTCTTGACTAGAGATTATTCTAAAATTTCCAGATTGCCACCCCGGGCAAAAAATAAATAAATCCATGCTTATGGACAAAAAGTGTCCCGAATCCTCGAGTAGATGATTACAATCCCCTTGAAATACAGATTTACAGTTATCGCTGCCATGAACCCTGAGAAGTAATCTGCCGTCATTTTTATGAGTGTTTTTAATATTTGTTTCACAATTCTTTCAGTGTGTGGCAATCATTTTATGTAAAGGGGTGAAATAGCCTACTTCTAGTTCGATTGATATCACTGATGTTTGTACTTTCTTTCTCATTTCATTCTTTTTTTTATCGTTAAAGTTTTCTGAATTATCATTGTTTTGTTAGTTATTTTCGTCTGCCATATTGTCTCGCTCAAATACCCTTACTTCTTTACTCCAAAATAATTCATCACATTAGTGTGCGTAATTTAATTGCCATCTTCCTCGTGTAGGCGTAACTATTTTGTTTATGTCAGTGTTATTTGCATGTGTTGGTGCGATGCCGGGGGTGGCGCGGGCGCAGTCGACCCGCGGGTTATCATTTCCTGTTCTTATTTTAAATTTTACAACATAATGTTTTTTGCTTACGGCAGGCGGGAAGCTGAAGCGCTGTTATTACTTTGTATCTGCTGAATGTTTTGAACGATCAAGCGATGCTCGCGTTGGTATACGAACTTTTTGAAAGGGAATGGGATATTAAATATGAAAAGATCTGTCTTTTTCTTGGATTTATATAATTGAGCATTGTGAATAATTGAAGAATGACGTTTAACGACATGAAGCCATGTTCCGAGAAATTGTAGATTGTAACACTGAGGGACTCGATTGTTGCCATAAATTTTTTAATTCACGGCTACCTCACAATTTCTCAGCTTTTCTACATGGATTGTCGGCACAGTCGATTCGGACGATAAAACTGCAAACAACAATAATTTTACTGTTTATACACGTAATTGTTTATTAGGGCGAGCTCCGTCGCCGGCGCCTTTTGTCGGTCGATACGTCAATATGATTTTATTACGCGCGATTCGCTGCGCCCGCGCCTATGTGTAAGCACCTTTAAGATTTGCGATTCGAGTGCAACACTTCACCTAACCTGTTGAAAGTTTACTTTTTAATTCATTGTTTCTGTTCAGTAGCTTAAAATGTATGTCTTGAGTTGAAGCGGGTGCAAAGCTGACCATTGTACTTTTTACATAATTTTTTTTGGGAGCAGAAATTGTCATGCATCCAACACATCTTTTTGTCTAACTAGTGTAGCGTTGCCAGACGTCCCGTATTTCCCGGGACGTCCCGTATTTCAGGCGTAATTATGAACATCCCGCCGGGACAGACTCTGTCCCGTATTTAAAATTTATTTGATTTATTATTAAGAAATCTATCGCACTACGGTTGATTGACACTGAGAAGTGGAAGAAAATCGTGAAAGGGTTTTCCAAGAATGAAATCCCTAACATTTTTCTAATTATATCGTTTATCTTCAGTAGGTATCCCTAGTTCCAACTGTTTTGTGGAAAGGACTTTTTCGCAGATGGTCTTGAAATGGACTGATGTGCGCAAAAAATGTCCCCCGATTTTATAGAGTGAATTAATGACCATTTTCAACTATGTCTATAACAATAGCTGCATTGAATTGTACAAATTATTGAATATAAATCAAACAAAGATTTAATTTGAAACTACGATCTTCTTCAAACTATAAGTAGCAATAAATAAATAATAAGAACGTGAAATTCATGTTTTTTATGTGTCCCGGGAACCATTTATCCTTTAAAGAATAAAAAAAAAATCTGCCAACCCAAAACTAGGAGGCCATATTTGCACAAATTTGCAAGAGGACGTTTACCAGATAATAATAATATTTGATGACTTAGCTAAGAATATTAAAGTGTGGCTCTTATTGACTGAAACTGAAGACAGTTAAAGAAGAAAACGTACCTAAGATTTCAATAAAAATCTTAATAGCCCAATTAGAAGAAAGATAAAACCAAGCACCATAATTAAATCACCCACAACAAACAGCAAGGCTTATGATCTACCAAAGGAACACCTAACAATGGACATGTCAAAACATTGGTCCTTTGATCAGAGCCCAATTAAACATGTTCTAGGAAATCACTTAATGAGTTGCACGTAAACAGCTGTAACTTGTAGCATGCACTTTACGTCTTTTTTTTTTTTTTTTTTTTTGGGTGGGAAATCATCGAATAACTTCTCCCGCTCTGGGCGATGCACTTTACGTCTGGAGACTAAGTAGAAGAGCAGGTGCTTGGTGTCACTGGTCCTTATGGCTTGGTCTTTGTGGACGAGATTGAAGTTGATACATATTATTCTTTGTTACATGAGGATCTTTAAATTGAATCTTATGTTTAGAGGTGGACAATATGATATCTTCAATTAAAAAAATACCTTGAATCTTATTTGGTGCAACGATTAAGAGTTTATAATAAGTAGTTTACAACTGCAAAAATCTAGATTCGAAAAGGGGTTTTGTTTAATGCGAAGATGATGTTTGTTTAAAATTCTACATAAGTCATTGGTATAGGGCACATAAAGTGTGCGTTTGGCACATTTAGACCACACTGAAACTTAACCTCCACTTATTAAAATAAAATCACAATTTAGCCCAATCAATCGCTTGAGCACGCTTCAAGCGCTAGCCGGTAGCGTACACGTCATCCTCACTAGAGGAGTGCGCTTGATTTGTTTAGACAGCGGCGATCACAAAGCGGCGGCGATCAGCCTGTAACGTTTCCTCTTTACGACCTCCCCAACTGTGGAACACTTTGTATAGTTATCCATTGTTTTATCAATTTCAATAATTTATCACTTGTGTCGAGAACGGAACGCGTCCATCGCCACGTCGGTACAACGTGTGATTCTTGATATTCTTAGATGTAAACATGCAACTGTTACAATTGCTCTTACAATTCCTGATGGGTTTTTATTATGTTTGGTTGCTGTAATCTGTTCACTGTTGTGCAAGGAATTTTGTCAAATATTTGTAGCGTGTGCTGAAGTAAATGATGCCGTTGTTTACGAGCTTGCTATGTACTGAACGTTAGTTATGGCTTCAGCGTAAACAACGTGAACTTCAGTGTGTGGTGTAGCATTTTCTTGCGTACAATTTTATAAACTCTATGCTGTGTCTTACAAGAAATTATTTAACCTTCTAAATAGAAATTGAGCTGAGTGAGTCTTAAAATCGTCATTAGCAAAATGTAAACAAGAACTTTTTTGATATTCTTGTTAGAAATCTATCATTGTTTTAAATGGTAACAGTGGAATTAACAGACGATCAAATAAGAATTGACAAGCTGAATCTTACTTACCAAGTTCCAAAACCAACAAATCCTAACAGACAAAAGCTTTAAACGAAGTCAATCTAATTAAAAATCAAACATTTGTGATAGCATGAACAATAGTAGCGACGGGCGCGCCACCTAGGGCGCAGGGCTGTAAACGAAGCGCCATTAACGGACTGTTTATAGGCGCTTTAAACACTACTTTAATTAAGTAAGTCGCTTATGTTACGTCGCGAGTTATAGCTGATGTAACGCCTGCAAAAGCATTGAATTTCTTTATGTATTGTCACGATCTGAGCTTAGAAAGGGAAATTTTGAGAGACAGGAATACATTTTATAGATATCATAAGCGTAAAAGAGAGAGTTATATCTTTCTGTTCCATATTCTCTGTTTCATATGACAAAACACGGATATTTGCTTGTTCAAATGACCAATACTCTTTATCAGGCAGGTAGAAATTACTAGACGCTTCTAGTAGTTGTTTACAATTCGTAAGTAGGGCTAGTAATGCGCTGTCGGGTCGTTATCTGTTGAAAACCATTTAACCCTCTTCTTAGAAGACTTTTACAACTTATGTGGGAAGATAAGCCGTTGATTGATTCCACGTTTAGTTTCATCACGTGAAAACAAAACGAATAGAATTGCCATAGAAATGGAGTTTCATAAAATCATACTAATGAAACAGAGCGAGATAGTGACAATAAAAGCCAAAATATAAAAATGTTTTACGACTAAGATCCCTCTTAAATATTAGTATTCAAAACGGTCTCAGGCGAAAATAAAACTCTTTCATCAATACTAATTTTTATAGCAGCAAAAAGTTGTAAAATATATTTATTTTCTTTTTCTAAAAAACTTTTAATCTTAGCTGAGTTTGAATCTGCTGTTAAACCGCAAGTGTTTACACTTTCAGTAAATATTGACGATGGAATTATTGAATTAATAGATGTTGCTCAGAAATTCACAATCAAGTGGCATTAACGTTGGTTGATCGGCAAATATTCTTATTATGTTGGTTTTAAAAACGCATCATGGGATTCCCATTGACATCTTTGCTTACAACAATAATACGCTTTGACATTTTCTCTTTTATATGCGCAAACATTTATTTGTTTTGTATCCATTGAGGTTGAGGAAAACAGATTTGTGATATTATTTCGTTTTCTAATAATGGGTTAGTCTCTGCTTTCGTTTGAAGCGGTTCTAGAAGATTTCTCTTCTGATTTCCTCCTTTCACTCGATTAATTTAATGAATTCCTAGTATTTGTGACTATAATTACTTCATTTACAATCGTTAATTGACCAACCACTGTCTGTGATTATTTTATTTGTTGTTTCATTTTGCACCGATCATTCTCTCCTCCGTAATGGTTCTCGATCACGTTACGGTTTACTCGAGCCCACCCAAAAATTGAGCTATCATGAGCTTAATTACACTCACCACGAGGGGAGATCTGGGCAATCGGAAACTATTGACTATCACGTGTTAATTAAAATCGCGCGACGATAAATCTTCGCCCCGTGCGAAACGACGAGTGTTGGCAAAAGGCAATTAGGGATGATACTTGAACTATCTGAGGGTAGCTTAAATATCTATTGTAATTGAATGGCCATTATTGATAGATACAAATTTCATCGTACATTACAAAGATGGCAAAATTGTTTTTTTGGTGAAAATTCAACCAAATACAAATAGCTCTTAAAAATAGAAAAAATAGTCAAAATAATCATAAAATAATACTTTTTGTAACAAAAGCGTTATCTCCAAACTCTAATTACACGTTCCGGATTGGTGCACTGATAAATAAATTACTTGTCGATGGCATAATATAGTCGCTTAGCCCGCACACACTCTATTCAATAATATCAGTTATAAGAATGTTAATTACATAAGTCTTTTTGAAGTAGATAATCCTAAAATGAGTTGAAAATGTGGTAAATATTCATTTGAAGTACCATTTTTATGAAACTTGGACTTTTTTTATCTCGATTGTTCCTCGTCGGGTTGATGCTAAAGTTAGCCCAGACACTCACGGGTCAGTAGGCCTATGTCAGAGGTCGATTATGAACGGACTCGCATTAATTTGGTCGAGTAAGCTTGATCCCAAAGCTACAAAGGTAATAGAAGAAAATAATATGTATTGTGTAAAAATGCTACGTCTCTATAGTAAAGTGATTTGGGTGAAAAAGATGAAGCTATTAGAAAAAAAGTAGGTCTAAGGTTCACATAACCCAAAATTAATGAAAACGTGACTCACAAACTATTCACATAAAAATGTTAAAATACCTAGTATTTAAAGTCGAACATTTGTTTCTGATTACGTTGGAATTTTTCGTATCCAATTCATTGTAATTGTTTTGTACTAAATCTTTATTGTAGATCTTTCATCTCACCCACATGGTGAATAAAAACTATTGGTGTCCGTCTGGCCCATTGTTTCATGATTTCACAGAATATTTCGTAGAACCGTGCCCAATAATACTCTGTATCTATTGACTTCCTTTCGATAATAAAGATTCTTCGACGTTCTATTGTTTGTACGACAAAAATAATATTTTAATCGTTATTTAAACATTTTTTGCCAGAATTACCCAGTCGACCCATTCTTTTGTTAATTTTTATTGCAGTTAGATATTATTATGCTTGGGAGTTTGGTGATACTGGATCGTATCGTAGTTAGTTGTAAATTTTATTATGTTTGAAATTGTTTCATACATTTACTTTTAAATTCAGGTAAAGTGAGCTTTTAGAATTGACTAAAGCTTTCGATAAGGTAGATCACGGAGCTTGTTAATGTTTAAAAGGTAAAACTAAGATATCAATGATTTAAAATATTATATATGTATGAATTGTATGTTTAAGTAATAATTCTTCAAGGTTGTTTAGTTGATAGGTCCTTTCTAAGACCTAAAATAAGACCACATGCTAAAATCCATAAAAATAAAAACAGAATACTAAAATCTTCAGTAGCATAGGCGAAGTAAGTCTCTAAATAAACTTAAGGAAAAGTCAACCGCCGTTAGTTCAAAGGGTATGCTTTCCGATCCCATAAGGGATGGCATGACGTCAACGGGATTTTTTCGGCGTCTATTCAGTGGATTCCAGAAATAACGGCACTGGCGGTCGAGAATTCCATAGAGAAATATTGGAAGTGTGGTAATTTTCACAAAGCTTGCACTTTTTTGACGATTATTGAAGCTGTGTTATACAACAGTGACCATGTGTTGTTATTCATTGCGCATGGACTATTTAAATATTTATTGATACCGGTGTTAAGTTTGTAGAACTGCTAGATGTAGATGATATTGTCAACGTTTCCTTATAGTCGTTTCTACAGACCTTGAAAATGTAATTAATGATTCTCAAGCTGACAATAATGATAAAAAGAAAAATCTTGAAACTTAGAGAGCATATAGTCTATGTTCTGAGAAATCCTTCAATCAATAGTTAACCCGTTGAATGGCTCAATGGACCTGTCACAACATCACTAACCCTGCCAAATCCACCCGTATCAATTCAAGTGCCCGTATGACCAGATTCGCCCACTTTACCCCATTTATAAAGATATCAATAACGAGATAAACTCGCCCCATGCAATCCTATGACATTTCAATAGTAGAAATTTAATTGATTATTTATGAAATGACGAAATAATTTTGTGCCGAAATAATTACGGGACCCCCTCATCACTTGTACAATTACACGATTTCTGAGGGTCTGTTCGATTTGTTCATGGGGTTTTTGGGATAATTTGACAGATCATCGTTAAAACTGTGCTACTGATTTTTTTTTTGTTATGGTCTGTTATGAATTCTAAGAAAATTTTAGCAACGCTTCTATATCCATTAACACCAAAATATTTAAGGCTTCTGCTGTTAAAATGTGATGCATGAATTATTTGTTCATTCCGTCTCATATCTTCGTTTACGCTTTTAATGCGTGCTCGTGTGTCGTTGACTGTGGTGTTTATTGGTTTTCAATAGGTATAGCCGATGGTGAATTACGATTCTGTTAACCTAAATGTTGTTTGAAAACATAAATACATATCTAAGAATCTCTTTGTACTTTTATGTGTTGTTTTGCTCACAATTCACGCACTAATTTAAAACAGTATCTTTCAATCATCAATGTTATATTATAAAACAAGACAAATTCTCAGAATAGCCTTGCGCATTGTATCCACGCGTTTGCTATTTATAATTACAACTTTAAAAAATTCGTTCTAGAAAAGCTTATTATCTTGTTGGTGTACATAAAAATGGTAGTTTGCTCATTTGGAATAAAGTTCATAATCGTTTGAATGAGTTGATGTTGGTTCAGTTTAGTAAGCAGGTAGGAATTTTAAATTTCGAAGCGATCTTGTCTGGCGACAACCCCTGCACCGCCAATGTCGATGGGGTGGAGCGGAGCCGTCTCGCCGTTCGCGCCATCCCGCTCGCGCCTCGCCGCTCCGTTTATCTCTGTCTCGCCTATTATTGTCATATCAAGATTCGAACATTGCATTTTGTTTCCAATTTTCAATTTAGTTTATATCGGATGTTGGCAAGAGCAAGACGTCTGGCGTGCCGCCATACTTCATTGTGCACGTGTTTATGTCGCGCGCTCGACATATTACATTTTTGAATTATTAGTTCGCGGTAAATAATTGAGTTCCCATTGTTGTTTAGTGTGAGTTATTGGACTTTGGTAGTTGTACAATTAAATGGAATTCATGGATTTCTTCAACACATTCATGGAGGATCACCATCATCATCATCATCAGAACTCGCATAGCGAGCCTCCGAAGATGCCGAATTTTTTCGAAGTTGATAAGAAAAAGGTTGGCTGTTTAATAATAATTATAATCAATTACCTAATTATTCAACGCTTACGCGTACTTTTTTTAAATTAAAATCGCTAGCTATATTTTTTTATTTAACGGCATACTTTTACTGAAACGGTGCACGGGCAGTGACAGGTTGATGACAGTTGACAGTGACAGTTCAATATTTTTTCGCAGTTTTTGTTTTTCCTTTGGTTTAATAAGCCTATTGACATATGTTGCGGCTACAATTAAAACTTAAATGATTAATTCCATGATATCAATTAATATAATAAACGAACTAAAGGCTACCTAAGATCTACATTTACATAATTAGGAAAATGCCGTTGATATTTTTTGTACTATCAAGTAGCATTCTATTTTATTTATCTGTTGACTTCCTCTTATTATCATCATTCCACTAATTTTATATCATTTAGATACCCATGTGTGCATAGCATGGCGGCGTTCAATTTATTTAAATGTAATGATTTTGTTTATACGAACAATCGGGTGCTAACGACCATAAATGTTTTCAAAGTTGATTAAGACCTCGCAGGAAAAGAAAAAATGTTTGTATAATTACTTAATTATTAATTTCTTACTAACAATAAAACTAATTCGTAATTAGTTTATTCTAAAACAATACAATAGTTACCTACTTATACAATGTTATTATTATGTTGACTCACAAACAAGTCACAGTCAACTATGTTGCTCCAAAATTGCAATAATAATTCTGCAATTTTATATTAGCACATAAAATTATATGATCTCCATTTTAATAATTCAAATATCGAACAGAGAATGAGCCAACGAACGGGTTTCAATGGCTGACTTAAACAATATAAAATAAATTAGTAATAAAATAGAGGAATGAAGCGTAAAAGATTTATATGAATATTAAATCGCTTAATAAAAACTGGCGATCTGTTTAAAGGGACCTTTTTATGTGGAAGTTAATTATAGTTTTAATATAAAACGATGCCGAATTAATAACGAGAAGCGGACGGATAAAAAAAAATGGATTCGATATAAATTTCGATTATTTATGGGGCATTTAATAGGCGTTTAATATCATGTCATTATGAATTAAATGTTTGATATACCTACACCTATTTCAGGTTTCTGAATTTGTTTGCCAAGTAAACAGTAATGTATAATAAAGTTTTTGCTGGGTGGTCTCCATTCTAAGAATAGAGGGGATCCTGGTTCCAGCCAGGGGGTTACGTTATGGTCTTTCCACCCAAACGATTAAAAAGCAAGTTATTTGTTTAACATTGATATGATAACAAAATCAAGTTTCCTTTTGTTCGTCTTAATTTCGTTGGTTTTTAAAAAATGATTACCTATGGGGCGTATTGTGTCATTGATAGACGCTAATTATGCGTTTGATCAATGTTTTCTCTGGTCTGCTTCTGGTGGTTGGTGGTTTGGTCAAATTCGCGCGCTCCGGAAAATTAAAATTTAAGAATGGAAATTTTAAAACTTTTGGATGAGTAAGAAAAGCTGAGATTTGGCTTTTTGAGCCTCTATTTCAAATATTTTGGGTAATCGTCACTAGGTAGGGACGATTACCCTGTTTTGTCCCTAGGTAGGGACAGAGATAACATCAAATTTTTGTATCATACCTACCTAGGTAGGTACCTAGGTAGGTATGATACAAAAATTTGATGGGGTTTTCATTAACTTAGAAAGAGTTCGCGGTGGTACACAGTTTTTCTTTTCAGTGAAGATATGCAGAAAAATTCATGACGACAGCAGAAAAATGGATAAACTATTACTCATTTGGAAAGTATTTTTCTAAGCTTTTTTTGTACGATTAGGTCAGGTATACGCTACCTGACCTAATCATACAAAAAAAGCTTTAGCTAGCAACTTCAGTTAAATGTAAACAAAAACGAAATTAGTTCCAGAATGTCCGTCGTTTTCATAGACAAATCTTATCTAGTTGACAAAGTTGTACTGATTGTGATGTCAGGGGTGGTCAAACTCGCGCCCGTTTATTTTTATGACGCAGCTCCATTTTATCACCGGATAATGCGTGAAACGGATCATTTTATAACGACAACATATCTTAATGATCGGATTAGAACCCTTCTTGATCCCCATTGATTTATCTCTACATATCACTTAAATTTTATTGGTCTAACTTTTAACTGCTACATTTTTGAGTAATGGCGTCGTGAAATAAGATTATCTGAGGAAACTCTGGAGTGTGTTGCTCAAATAGTACATGTGCAGCCATAATTCTAGGTTCACATAGGTTCGTAGTAACAAAAGTATTGCAAATACGCCTGAAGCCGGGTGTCATTTGTATTTATACGTGCAGCAGAGCGATTGTTGGGCTTGGTAAGAAATTAGCATGTCGTCGCTCAGTGCGGTGTGGTCATCCCCTCGCCCCCCCTCCCCCTGTGTGTGTACACTGCACAACTATGTTGGTGTTGACGCGAGGGTGTGTTGGTAACGCACACAGCCGACCCGAGAGCGATGACCGCGCGTTTGTTACACCTGCAAATAAACTGGAGTCCATTCGCGGGACCAATAAATGCATGTTTCCATGTAGTGTGTATTCATTAAGCACCATATACGGTGAAAATCTTGGCTTTGTGGGCACGTTAACATGCGATCTTTATGTATATGTGTTAATATTGAACATACAAACACTGTATAGAATTTAGCACGTTTTATTATTTAGGCACAGCGTTTGAATAATTTGTTTAAATAGAATTTATTGTATGTTATCGCTGCGACTTATTTTAGTTGTCGTTTGTTTTTTAAAAGAAGAAGGAATGATTGATAACGCGAAATCAATTTGATAATTTCTGTTGGAGCGACAATTATCAAGTTAGTTATCACCTCACAGGAAATTGGTTGGTTATTTACGATGCGGGCTGTTTACCTCCAGTTTTTGCATTGGCAAAGTATCTGATATTAAATCAAATTATCGTTTGCATTAGTCATATTAACTGCTTGCTAATAAATAACAAGGTTATCTCAATTGAATTATCATATAATATCATCCATATTAATTTATGCAGGAAGTACCTATAGGTAGTTACAAGAAAATTCAAACATCGTTCATTTTATTTGTCTAAGAAAAAACATCTTTTCCTGTGCGTCATTTCAAGGTCTTCTTTTCCTAAAACTCTAACCTTTAGTGGCAAAACCCAATATTTTATTTTTAATATGAACCGCCAAGTCCCAACATTAGTTCGGTATGGTGCAGCCCGGGCCTTACACAACGTATGTCTGAATGGATGCGCGCACGCATGTGTGCGTCACTCGCTTGCTAATGCCTCCGACACGCGCTGACCGACGTTTAGCGTGTTTCCCTATGCGAGGTGAAAACACGACGGGAAATATTGGAAAAATATATTGTATGGAACGTTGAAAACTAATAATAAATAAGGTGTTTGAGGCTTTAAGATATTTACAATGTGCTGTAGACATCTATGGATTGACAGTTTCTATTCTGGTTGGAACAACAAGAAGTTTCTTGCCCATTATGAAACTTCAGCAAATACTTATTTATGGTCTCTATATTTTAGTTACCTATTAATTATGCACGCACGTTGGGTTACAGAAAGTTTTTTTTTTCGTAAAACCATCACGACCCAAGGTTGATAACCACTGACAAAACGTCAAAAAAGTATGAAAACATCAAATCACTCGTTACGTACAAAATATGACTTTCCAAATGATATGAGTAAAATTAAAACTTAGGTAAAAACTATTGTTATTTTAGTGGAAAATACGCGAATATCGTAAGAGCCACATAAAAGATAAATATAGATGAAGGAAGCTGCTCAAACAGCCAAGAAAATCTCTCATCGCGGGCAGGTACGGAATTCTGTCAAAACAAATGAGTTCGTTTTCTTCAAAAGTGTGATATCTGTAACTGACTGTGATATTAACCTATTAGTTGCTTTTCTAATGATAAAAGTATTATGAGAGCAATGCAACTTTTTTTAAATAAATGGATTGAAGTCCTTACATTCAAACTAATATATATTATATTATAAATAAAGAGAAAAGATTTGATTTTTTGTATGTTCGTTTGTTACGGTTTCACGGCTAAACAGTTGAACCGATTATGATGTTTGCTATGGGGATGCTTTGAACCCTGGGGAAGGATATAGGCTACTTTTTATGGACACAACACGCGGGCGAAGCCGCGGCCGGAAGCTAGTACAATAAGTTCATTCAATAGCACGCCTGTATTCCCCAAAGGGTTAGGCAGAGATGTACCTATAGTACACCCACATTTCGCCAGCTATGTTTAAGTCCCATATAACAGGGGGCGAGCCTATTGCCATCAACCGGGCACAAATCCAGAATCCGAGCTGCTACTGACAAACTCCTAATGGAATAACTCAATAACACTTTGCCCGACCTGGGAACTGAACCCAGGACCTCACGCTCAGCAGTAGCGCTTACGATCACTAGACCAACGAGGTAGTCTGTCAGTCAATGGATGTAATATCATCATCATCTGCCTAGCCTTTTCCCAATTATATTGGGGTCGGCTTCCAGTCTAACCGGATGCAGCTGAATACCAGTATTTTACATGGAGCGACTGTCTATCTGACTTCCACAACCCAGTTACTGGGTAATACGATACCAGTTGGTAAGACTGGTTGTCAGACTTTCGGGCTCCTGACGACCCGTAACAACTGTCAAAGTTCTACAAATGCCAGCCGGGACCAACGGTTTAACGTGCTTTCCGAGGCACGGAGGGGTCTTGGAATGTAAAGATGGTCAGCCATCCACGGACCAACCGCGGCAAGCGTAGCTTAACCAGATAGATTGCCCCACTCGGCTGTTGTTACTTAGCCACAAGCCCCTCTGTGAATGGATGTAATTCACACACTATTAAATATTTTCCCTTTTCCAATTCAATTCAATTCAAAATATTTTTATTTCACATAAACCTACATGGGCATTTATGAATCGTCAGAAGCTAGGTGCACGGTTCCAATTGGTCGTTTTCTATGGAGAAGAGCCGGCAAAAAACTCCACGGTTACTCTTTTAAAAATAATTGGCTTTTACAATTCGTTCAAATAACAGTGTGACTAGGTATGGGGGACAGTGTAGGTCTTTCAATAAGTACCAGGTACTTAAGAAAACAGAAAATGGTCAACAAATCTACACGTCTTCCCTTTTCCAAGTCTACGATCGCTCTTTTTATTTTATCTCTCTTTGGCGTTTAATAGGATTTCTATTGAAGGGTAAACTTATAGAAATGCCAACACTGGGTGTAAACCGACAATTTATCGGTCAAACTGATCTGAAAGAGATTCCTATCCGTTTTCTATTTTAAGATGTTTTACGGATTCTTTCAATTTATTTTTAAAATAAATCCCTTGACTAACCAGAACTGGATTGGTTCACATGAGAACTGGAACCAGCATCTTAATTCCGTAAAACACTTTTAATCTTAATCTGAATAATAAATAAATGAAGGATATTGCGAATCCATTGTTCCGAAATTTGTCTGCTCAACAACGTTAATAACGCAATGAATGTTGTTGAACTGTCAAAATTAAAGCCATTGCTACTGTTAGTTTGTTACGCAACTATGCCGCTAAATAGGATAAGTGTATATTGATTAGTCTTTTATCTTTATATTAACCAGTTATTAGCAAAACATTGAATGATATTCTTAAAATTTATTTTAATAGCGTGTATGAAAGCCCCAGTTTTACGCATAACAGAATCGCAACAAAAATAATTACTCAATATTACATCAATGCTAGTTTACACTCGACCGATCCGCTTCTAACCGGCTAAAACCAGCGACAACCGACCTAATCCCCGGTGGATAATTGCGGCCAGCAATACGAGGCTTTGCGGGCGGGCGGATTAATTTTCCCCGCCCTAGTTCGTGCCGCCCGCTCTAGTGCCACGTTATTATTTCAGATTGATTATTTTTATGAATCGGTTTTGTTTTCTTGAATAGAAAATATTATGGGCAAGTAGAAGGGTTGTATTTTATGAAAAAGGTAGTTTTTTTATTATAACATGACCCAATTTTGGATGATCTTCCAAAATTAGGTCATGGTCAATAAATACATCCTTTAACCATTTTTTTTTAGACAAGACTTTTTGTTCCCGACTTTCTCAGTAGTAATTCGTTATTCTTGTCACTAGGTAAGGGTAGTAACATAATTTAAAAGTCTACAAATTATCGTCCATAAATTCTTGTCCACAAAATAATCTAATTTAGCACAGTGGGGAAAGTAATTCACACCCTCGCCATGACCGGACGAGCACGAACATATTTATTTACAATCGGTAGTTCCCCTATCATACGGCAGATATGCGGAACCCCAAAATGTTCATCTAATTGGAGATCAAAGAGAGGGCGTGTAATCGTCTACACTTTGTGTATACTCTATAGTTGAGCGTACACTGATGTAGAGGCTTCGGAAGCGACAAGGAGCTTTGTGTTTCAATTGGTCTCAACGTTTCGTTGGTAATGAATGAGTGAGATCTTTGGTGGCTTATTTTATCTTTAATCTAATTAAAACTTGATGACGTTCTTAATTTGACTAATGGAATGATAGCAAAATCGTACTTCATCGTCATGTGTCATCACCCGATGTAGCTATAGACTCGTTTTTCAAAAATGTAAGATGCTGTTACATTTATTTAGATACGATATCAATATTGATTATATGTTATTATTCCGTGAAACATAACCGTGCCAGCCTAGAAAAACATACCTAGATGTTTTATTATGTCCTTTTTGTCTGTCGCTTCCAGTGCCCAATAATCCCCCAATGTCCCCACGCGTTGATGACCACGCGCGCGTATTGTTTTCGTCAATTACGCGATTACTTGCCCGGAATAATTCCTCCAGAGGGCGCTATCCCGCTCCCTGGACATAAGCCGCTCACTATTATGTAGTTTTATGTATATAATGTACTCTTCCGTGTGTAATTAATTGTTCAAAGACCCGAATTTATGCCCGAGTTGTTAGACTGGAAGATTTCATTGAGGAATTGATCACTTTTACAGATATAGCATTAATTTAGGCTTCCTTTTTGTTTAAAAGCAAAACTATATGTTCTGTAACCTTCTTTGTTAGTTTATTGAAGGTGGTATCAATTAAAACCTTCATAGTCAAATCAATGAAATCTTCACTTTTCTAAATGAGAACACGCCGTCCCATCTATCACCAGTCTCACGAATTGGTATTTCAAAACCATTAATAATTCATATCAACATCAAACAAGTATAAATTAATCTAATTGTAGGTGGAAATGATAATTATACAAGTGTGTGCAACGTTACCTATCAATCCGGCGAAGTACTGGCCTCAAATGAGAAGTAATTTATGGGTAAACATATGGGATGGGAATCACTTAGCGCTTTCGTACTTGCTATCAAAGCGTACACCGATTGGGGACGACCCATTCATGAGAGAACCAAGAATTGGAAACTTCTTTCCGTGTAAGGTTTCCAAGAATTCACAGATTCGAAATAGACTTTGCCTTTGAAATGAGTCATGTAGGAAAATATTAATTTTTGTTCAATGAGCCATTACAATTCGTTTAACACAGGGTATTTAGTCACTGTCAATGTGATTTTTAAGGTTTTAATTTATCTGAATTTCAGGAAAACATCAAAAATGTTGAATCAGATAACTAAAGTCCTATTTCTATAATATGTCATCAACATCTGCCTAGCCTTTTCCCAACTATATTGAGGTCGGCTTCCAGTTTGACCTGATGCAGTTGAATACTAGTATTTTTTGCATGGAGCGACTGCCTATCTGACCTCCACAACCTAGTTACTGGGAGTACAATACCCCTTGGTAAGACTGGTTGATAGACTTTCGGGCTTCTGACGATCCGTAACGACTGTCAAAGATCCACGAATGACAGCCGGGACCAACGGTTTAACGTGCTTTCCGAGGCATGGAGCGGTCTTGGTATGTAAAGATGGTCACCCATCTACGGACCTACTGCGGCAAGCGTAGCTTAACCTGATCGATTGACCCGAGCGGCTGTAATTACTTATCCATAAGCCCCACCAAACCCTCCTCTTGTATTTCTATGATATGTATGTAATCTACATATCGAAGAAGAAGACTATGGTCTTAATCGACTTCGATAAAGGCGTCCCTAATAAAACAATATAAACATATTAGAATTCGGTCAATCATGCTAAATTAACTGTTACATAAACAGTTAAAAACAACGACCGTTACAGTAGTGGTTCCATCCGCCATAACTGGTCCTCCATTAGTAGAAGTAGAAGCTGGTACACTTTGATTTCGACACTAGGCACTGCTATCAATTGAGGCATTGTTTTTGCGGCCAACGCCCTCGGCTACTTTGCCGTGTTTTACATATAATGCGTACATTAATACAAGTCATAGGTGGAAGCGTTTCACATATTTACGTTTTACTTGCTCTTGAATTCCAAACATCAAAGATAACTTCACTTTTCAGTGCTTTGTAAAGAAACTTATAGTTACCAGATCGTGATTGATCGTTATGTATCCCATTCATCAGATTTTCCTCTTATTTTATGCTATCTCTCGCAAAAAGTTTAATGTCAACGTCACATTTTACATCTACATCGTGGAATGTATCTTTCAGAGTTGAAAATTTCAGGTCAGAAAAAACTGTAATGTCTTCTCACACTTTCCTTGTACAACATTATTTCTTACTTTTTAAACCAACTTAAAATTATGCAACTGCAAACATTTCCTTACCAGCAAAATTAAGTGCTCTTTCTTTCTCAACAATGGAGACAACAGTATCGCTATCACTTACACCTTGTTCCACATCTCCCCAGCGTTTGTTTACCTCATTACAGCTCCGGTTAAAACTGTGCTAGTCACAATACGGAGGCGACACCTGCCGGCTCTTCGACAACTCTCTCTCATTTCATTATTCTATTGATTTCAGCTTTTAACCGACTTACTGGTAGAGATCGGTTACGGGTTATAAGTCCTTCTGTTTGTCTTGCAGTTTTGTAACGAATTTTGTTTGCATGATTTCAAAATATGTGTATTACAAAATTATAATAGCTATTTAGCCAAACTGAGTTATTGAAATATATCGGGCTTGAATTTGGTGAAAGCTTTCTTCGTACCTTTGTCACTATCATTATCGTTAAACAGACCTTATAGGTCTTGAACCGAAAGTTTTTATGGAATAACAATATTGTCTTTGTCAAAATTTTTTTTTGCTTTTTTAATGCTAAAGAGTTTCTCAAACTAAGCATTCGGTAATCTTCCCACACTATCTTCATTATCAATGAAATGCAAGATGAGTCATAATCTGCCTACCCTTTTCCTAACTATGTTGGGGTTGGCTTACAGTCTAACCGGATGCAGCTGAATACCAGTATTTTACATGGAGCTACTGCCTATCGGACCTTCACAACCCAGTTACTGGGTAAAATGATACCCCTTGGTTGTCAGACTGAAATGCAAAATGAGTATAATAATTATTTTATTTATTTCTATTACTAGCAATAATGTAACCGTGAGCTTCGTGATATTTCGTACACTTTGTGGTTACATTGCCTTCATGATACATTGCAGTTACATTCGTTCAAATTATTTGCTATCATGATCTCTATCTAAATAGTTTTGTGTGGGAACCCGATTAGATCTTTCATGTGTCTCACGATCTTCTTAATGATGTATATTAATTATTAAGTTCATTTTAGCAGCAATTGGCTTGTTATCATTGTAGGAAGTTGTTATCATTGTAGGAAGTTGCTGGTGTATTCTGCTAATTTCTCATCGTTGTAATTATTAGGAATTGAGGAGCTCGTGAAGGCTAGGAAAGGCTAGGCAGATTTTTGTAATTATTTGGGATGTCTGTCTTTTATTCTTACATTGTCTTGACCGTTCCCAGATTTAAAAGACTTTGTCCATCAATGATAGTATCTGTTTCTTCATTCTGATAATATTATGTGGTATTTAAAGGACTAGGTTTAATGCTATCATGCTTATCAAAGGTAATGTGTATTAATGTAGAAAATACCAGTTTTTTATGTTCCTTCATTAGTATCGCCTCACTCTACTTTTACTTAAATACAAAGTGCTATCTCTGGTACATACATTGCACGCTTGCGACAATCTACAGCAACTAAGCATTTGACACTTATCAATACATTTTAATTTATTACAAACGGAAAACTGCGGCGTTGCTTATAATTATAGCATTCGAGCGATATGCAAGCGATCGGTTGGTGTTTAGAATATGGGTCGCATTATCGTCATAATGTGCGCAAATACACGAACAGACATTACCATTTTACTGCTCTTGCTGATTGCAATGAAACATTGTCATTGTTACCTTCGACGCAATGGAAAATCAATTTCCTTGGTAGGTACCGGGCTTTTGTATCAAGTTTTTCTTTAGAACTTGCTGCGTAATTATGTTTTGCTACTCAGCTATGAATGTTGTGATATTTTTTTTTACAATATTTTGATATAAGAAGCGATGAACATAAACAAGTGAATGAGATTTCAGTCACTGCACAAAGCCAATTCAATTTTTTTTTAAGTGAAAACTTCTTTAGGCGCGTTGGGCATTTTTGAGATGGGAAAAAACAATTGAACATGCGACACTGTTACCGTTACCTCATTAATAGTATTTCCTGCACAGTAAAATTGTTCAAGTTAACACTTTTGTGGGCATTCCCGGAGTACCACAATTTTTTTTTTCACATAAACCTACACGGGCACTTATGAAACGTCAGAAACGAGGTGCACGGTTGGTCGTTTTCTATAGGGAAGAGCTGGCAAGAAACTCCACAATCATCTATAAATATTGTAGATTGCTGTTTATAAGATCTATAAAATGTTTCGAATGATGTATCGTTACGACCTTTCCTTAATGCTGTAAAGAAACGTAAAACAACAATAAAATAAAAAGAAAGTGCAATAAATTCATGAAAATGAACACCGTAATGTTCGTAATGAATCACGCTATAAATCGCGGACGTAAAACGCAACAGCAATCTATTTGTTATTAAACAAAACACGAACTAACGTAGAAACTAGTCTAACACCGACCATATTGTATGCAAAGCGAAATGTATCCAGTAATTTCTCCCGTAAACCATCAAAAGTAATAAGTATAAATTTCTTACATTACCATAAACGCTGTTCCTATTATGTTTAGATACCCACCACGAGTTTATTTATAAACGCATCCTTCTTAAATATTACGCCTTTAAATTATTGCAAGCAATTTGAAATTGTCTCGCGGCGCGGCGCGGGCGAGGCAAGGCAGCCAGGTTCGTTCGCAGTCTAAAATGTTATTTAACGTAAGCGCCCATGTGTCGACAAGTGCTAGTGTAAATTGTATTGAAATTCATGAGAAGACTATATGAATCAGTGTCTCGGTGGTTACGAAAACTGATATAGATAGATGGTGACCTGTATTGTGATTTGAAGAAAGTTGTACGCATTGTCTAGTTGAAACTTGTTTGTTTGACATACCGGTACCTGACTTTCGATGTAGATAAGATAACTTTTACTTGATTGAGAAGTAGTGTAGATAACGTGTAATATAATAGTCATTTCCATTTCTTTTTTTTTTCAGTTTTTTTGCGTTGGTACTTAATCGTTTTCATTCTGTTGTGTCAACAGTTACTGTTGTAAAAGAAAATGAGCGACCAGATAGTAACACAGCATTTACACTTCAATGAATTTTATCATTTAAATCCCACATGATGTCGTTGCAATGAAGGCCTTATAAGTTATAAAAATCTGTGCATAAATCTATCTTCGCACACAATAGTCTATCAGAGTGGACTCGCCTACGTGTCCAAATTGAACGTTTCCAATATAAAGGTAATGGTGACTACACCTTGTAACATTTACTAGTGATTCAGTGCTAAACATTGGCTTATATTATTCGATTCATCAGGTTTGATTGGTTCTTTTACGCAATTTTGATGTGTTTGTTTTAGGACTTGACATATTGGGACATGTTGGAGTTAGTTCATTTTGGCGCATCACAAGATTCATCATAGCAAAAAGAGAGAATTAGTCCAATAAAACAATATATGACCTCAAAAAATAAAACAAAAAGGAACACATTTCATATCAATCAGATATTGTTAGAAAGAAAGAAAAGAAAAATGTTTGAAGTGAAAACTTCGTTAGGTGCGTTGGGCATTTTTGAGATGGGACTAAACCATTTATTTCGAGACAGGTGTCTCGCAAACGCAATTTACCGTGAAGTAAAAGACATCAACGCGTTGATTACCGCGGTGCCGATTTTTTTTCAAGTTTTCACTTCTGTCGGCACTCCCGGAGTGCCACTCTTTTTGATATTTATTTATTTAGGACACGCACAGGAAATACAACATCAAAATTAAGAAAATTTCATAAACAATAACATATTAATATTTTTAAAAAGAAAATTGTGTAAATAAAAAAGAAGACCTGTGCGAGGCCAAAAAGGCTCCTATCTCAGCATAATGCTACGATATTTGAAAAAACAACATTAGTGTTGATGGATTAACATTAGTACATCAACTCAATAATCTAGATTGGATTAGATTAGTATTGTTAAAGTAAGGCAGCTTAAGGTAACTGATTAGTTTTCCATCGATTTCGTCGGCTTTACAGCACAATAATAACATAGAAGATTGATTTTAAAATCACCTTGAGTTAAAGGCCACATCGATAAAATATGTATGGGGCCGATTGTTGACGACATCAAGCAAACGACAATGATTGGCGCTTATTGTGTTATTGCTGTACATAAGCAAGTCGATCGTAAACGCTGTTGCAACGACTAATAATGTGTGCGATCGATTTGTCTACTTTGAGATTCTAATCGATGTTTGTATCGATGTCGATATAAATAATGCGATCAAAAACGGATTAAGTCTTTAATTTTCTATAATATTAAAGCCAATTTGGTTTATTTGAAAGGGTATCGTCATTTATAATGATCATGAAATATTCATTTGACTTAGAATAAGTTCCTTTTTGAATATGTAACAGATATTCGCCCAATCTTAGACATTCTCATTGGTAGTATTTCTTCTTCTGCTTAGTGCAATTTATTTGAATTTCAAAAGTCATATTACGACTTTTAAGATTTATTCATCGAAGTATCGATAGATTATTTGTTCAGTATTAACTCAGTCACTAGTATGCTATTTATGAACTTCATTGTAATCATAATTTTGTTTCGAAACTATAAAATTACACGATTTATGTTATTTATAACTTTGTCCTATTTTATTAATAAATTGCTACATGCCTGCCAATACTGCCAATAGTTATTTTAAACAAATTGAATAACCAGGAAATGTGCGATGTGCGTATACACAAATAATACAACAACGATACATTTTTTATGTGTGAACTTTGACGCGTAGTATCGTCACATAATAGATTTCAAAATATTATAAGAATAGAATTCTTTTTTAAAGCTGTGGCTACCACGGTACAATGATCATGTTTTCAAAATATTTATTTATTTATTCAAGCGGAAGGGGAGAGGTCGTTAATTGGCACATCACAATAGAGATTACGAAGATTAGCCGGCCAGTTTTGTGATTCAAATATGGCGTCGGTGGGCGACAGTGTCCCAGCCCTGTTATGATAATATTCCCGTCATTTCATACAATAATTTGTTCGGGAATTGTTCGGGTGGACGTTGTAATACCTTTATAACACTGTCGACGTCTGTTTTGTGATAATTGGAATGCATAATGTAGTGTCTTACCCTATGAGAGTTACGACGTACGATGAAGTTAGGGGTCAATTTTGTGAAATATGTATTGTTTGTGTTGTTAGGAATATTTTCCGGTCTTGTGAAGATTAATCCTCTTTACTGTTGGAATTTTATTTCCTTGTTTCTTTTTTTTGTCGTGGAAAACCGGTTCAACTTTTAATATCACCAAGAGAGTCACAATCAATTAAGTATTCTGCATCTCAAACTGTTAATGTATTTACGTATCGTTAGCCACGTGGTACCCAGGTGTTGTTACATTAGTCGTGTCGGTGTCAATAGACGATCATAAGCGTTTGCGCGAGCGAGGGCTTGACTCTTAATAGCGGCAACAGGCGATCGCCTCTCGCATCAATCTTCTCGATCGTCACTGTCGACTCGGACTCGCCCCCCGCGATTAATCACCAGCCAGAACGTTTTCGATTAGCGCCGGATAGCACACACGGAATAAAAAAGCACGTTCCATTTACGAACGATCAACGTACACCATTTGTTTTAGCGTTTGGTCGCGGTCAAATGTATCCCGTTCTCGAAGGGTTAGTGTTTTTTTGCAAGACAATCTATCTTTAATGAGCATACAAAGGTGTTAGACGGAAACAGGAAGTGTCAAATGGCGTTTCGTTGTCTCTCCACGGCCCAGTTCTTCGTAGCGCTAAGTGCGTCGATGTAATTGCCCGGGCAATGCAAATAGCTCGGTGTTTGATCGCGTGTACGAAGGCGCCGACATGTATTCGAGCTATGGGACACTTTTGCCCGCTCTTCAATGTAAACCGGACGAGTTGCGCATGATTGTTTAACGGGATTCCCTTTGTTTGAGTATGATGTCAGGATCACGCTTTCGCGTCGACATGTTGCGTTATTGCGGTGATAATTTGTCAATATCACAGATTCGATCGGATTTTCCAGAAATTTCGACGCTTAAAATTGATATAACACATCATTAGTATAATAAACTAAAATAAATGAACAAGTATGAAGTAATCTTCGGATGCAAAATATTCCGTAACTTGATAAAGTATTTTATAAACCAATAAGTTTTATGAGGAAAGTCCAGTAGCCTCCTCCTCTAATAGAAGAAACAAGAGAACTTTGAAGCAAGCTAAGAACAGTCACCAACATTTAAAAACAAAAGCAGTAGGTATTAATTAATACAATAGGTACCTTCTGTCTCCTCCTGACCAATCAAGCGAGTCCATTTTATCTGCAGTAGTTAGTGATACGACCGTGTTATCAGTATTTAAATTGCCGAGTGCATTTAAATGGCGGATATCGAGGTAATTATGTAGAAGACACGCCTTCTGTGGCTTTGGGTATTTCCAGGAGTCTTATCTGGAACCCCTGGGTTTCTGTATAATAATTAAATATAAAAGCATGATTGCAAATGTAAAGGTGAAGTACAACTGTAAATTGATTCCTTCATCGAATTTGAAGTAGAACTTTTTTTCAAAATTTTGTTCTTGTTTGCCTTATCATCGTGTTGTTCCCCGATTTTTACAATCAAAGATAAAATTTTTCGTACCTGTATCTTGTATTTTAAACATGAGTACCTGGGCGACCGAGCTCTGCTCTGGTGAAAATAGAGAATGCCCATTTAATAGTATAGGAAAATTCATACTAATCTATGTATAGTACAATAAATACTTTTTCTTTCTTTCTTTCTTTCTAGTACTTACTCATTCCATGCTGCCATGATAGTAGGTACTTACTCATTCCATCCTGCCATGTCATTATTAATATATCTTGTTCTAAATGTTGGGCGACCGAGCTCTGCTCGGGTGAAAATTCGGAGAAAACGAATTTTCCCAGATATGAGACCTAGCTAGATCGATTTTTCGCCCCCGTAAACTCCTATATTGCAAGTTTCATCGAAATCGTTAAGGCCGATTTTGAGAACGTGAGTAAAAAATATATATATACAAATATTGCTCGTTTAATAGTATAGGATTGAGTGATCTCAATATTTGACAAGGCTCAGCCTATGTGGTCTCTTTTCACTTTATTTATAACGAAAGTATCTCAAAAATTCCAGCTATCTATAAAAATAACTTAATAGTTCAATTTAATAGTCAGCTGAACATGCATATCTAAGGTATGAGAATTGAATAAGGTGTAATGCAGTTCCTATGTTTTCTGTTTATGCGGGCGCACGTGGTCGCGTCGCTCCGTTGAACATCGCTTCCTATTCGGAATATTAATATCTTCATTATTACAACTGTTTTATGTAAAAATGGTAGTTTTTCTAAGTTGTTTTAGTTGTACCCGCAAGTGCTGGTACATGAATTAGCTGATTATTAGTTTCGCACCTTGTGAGAATTTGACACAAGTTAGATTAGTTTCCGAAGTTACGTCGCCTTCAGTTCTTAAATTCATTGTCTTTCTCCTTCATCTATCTATCTTCGTTTGTAAAAACTGGTCTGGACTACGTTTCACCTTCCTATATTTTGCCCTGTGTCACAAACACCCAAACCGTCCACAGAAAGTCCTTTGACTATCTACTATCCAAATGCTATAGCTCTGTACTTTTAAATAATAATCTCTTTCTTTTTTCCAGTTATACGAGATCAGCGATGATCCACAAAGGAAGGAATTCCTGGATGACCTGTTCTCCTTCATGCAAAAGCGAGGTAAGTCCACTTCCCACATCATTCATCCCTAAGGTTGCGACTTGAAACCCAGCAGGAGCGATGTCGACTTGGAGACATTGATGCAAAAAACATGTATATATATTTCATTCTAAGTTATTTTTAAGAATAGGTATAGATATTATAGTAGATACACAATTGTTGGGATAGTGATTAAACCGATTGGTACGCTAATTTCTAAAGAAACTAAGTGTGTCTTGCTCCATATTGTCATTATCACTCATTCATTCAGCTACTTCTGCAATTTCTGGAAACGAAACATTTTCAAATTTTGCTTCAGGCAGAGTAATGATAAAATTTTAATGAATCTACGCCGCTACATCTATATCTGTAACCTCAGCCTCATCTTATTTTGATTAATCCTTTGTAACGATTGATATTCATTGTAATTTATCACTACTCCAAATGCTCCATTCACGATCATCGATCCGAATGATACGAAACAATCCACTATAGTAAGATATCTCTTCTCCAACAATTAATTACGAAACAGGGGTCAACCTATTATGGTCTTAAGATACTAATCAGATACAGGGTAATATCAGTCATTGGTTGTATAAACGGTTTTATATTGTGGAGATCGGTGATCGGGTGATAAGATCACGGGTGATGGACGAGCATGGTCTATGATGGTCGAACTATGAGATATTAATGAAGCTTAGCTACGAGATATGAACGACATCAAATTAATAGGGGAAATTTCAATCAGGGCATGATTGTGTTTATGAAAATCTGAATTTATCTTTGCAAATTCTATAACTTCAATTTTATTATGCAGAAGCATACGTTCATCATCGTCGACATTAGTAGATATCTAAAATAGTATTAGCGATGTCAACCAAGAATATGCTGCTGTCAATCAAAATCGAAATCTAGATCACCAACGGAATTTCTTTTTTGCTCGTACGCAAACTGTAAAACCACAATTAACATTAATTTCTGTAACGAGCGTGTAAGTGCAAAACTTCTGGAATACAAGTATTCTAAGAGCATATTGCAATTATTTATTGCAACTCTCAATCATCCACTAAATTTATAGACGTGTAACATTCAAAACTGTGGGAATTCGCTATACGAGACTTATCCGTGGAGATAATCATTATATTTTAAATATCATAATAGAAATAATTAAGCGGGAGATCGTCCGATCGCTTCGGGCGTCGAGATCGTGCGCGGGCGCGTGATTGATAACTCGACACCTGTCTCTTTCACTCGCGTATGTTTCTGTATCTCTGTTCTTGTCTAGCATTAATTGATCTCTGTTGTAAATTGCGCCGATTGTCGCTAGATAGATCATGTTGATATCTGACCGCCTAGTTGTTAGTCAAATCAATGGTTATTGTTGCAGTTGCAGCTTCGTTCTTGTGTAGGATTTGATATTAATTATAAATTTTCTTAAGTGATTAACTGTACCTATTTATTGGTTATTTTTGCTCTTTGTTTTCTTGGAAATAATTTGTGACATTGAGATTGAGTTGATTTACAGTTGCATCTATGGGGTCACGTATCTCTAAAATTTCCAAGTAAATTCTGATTAACAAAATCCATGATTGATAACTAGTTTAAAATGCTGAAAGCTATTTAATTTTAACCGAAGAATGAGTGTTAATGCTTGACGAATTATTAAATAGCAATTTCCTGAATATTGAAGGGTTCTTTAATTAATTGTGTCGCAGCTAAATGATTAGAAACATTTAAAGGCTATCAATTAGGGCATGTTTTCCATTTGCCGTGCAATTAAGTTTGCAAACGTAATAAATAATTAAGCAGATGTAACTGTCAGCTGTACTTACCTAAGTGTAATTTACTGCCGAACCTGTTTATTTAAAAATACGAATGAATTTTCTGAACAATTCTCTATTTTCGTAGCTTTTCTGTACTGTTTTACTTTAATTGGAGAAGGAATATTGAAATGAAACTTAATAAAAATGTAAACGAATCCAAAGTATACATTGAAAATATTTATACATATACGTTGAAGATGGCGAAAATCTTAGGTCGAAAGAATCTTCCACCAAAACGAAATTTCAGTTCTATCAGTAGTCGACTCAGCATCTTATTTTTTTTGTTCACAACTCTTGTTGATAAGGGTAGGGTTGGTTCTCGTATAAAAACCCGATAGCTTCATCAGGGGTTGGCATCGGGGGCGGCACCATTCGCTCCGCAGTTTGTTAGCCTCTGTGTGTAATTGAAACAGAATGTTGGGCGCACCTCACACCGGCGTTCTGTGGGGAATGCAGCTTGTGCTTCGCTGGTTGAAAGGCAAAACAACGACCGAACGACTGAAGGTGGAGTTTATTACAAAAAAAAAAACATTGTCTATTAGATGATAAGCTTTGAGTCTATTAGATGGTTATTAATTATTATTTTATGAATATTTTAGGTAAAACTAAAAAAAAAACCTCGACAGTTTTCAAAACTTTTTTATAGCTCGTAGGCGATTAGCTACGAAAGTGCTATGACAGATATCTACACGTCATTACATTTATTTTGTAATTATTAAAAAAGTCGGATGGTATCTATTTATTTCTCAGGCTGCTGTTTTTCGGTATCCGAAGGTTATTATTAACTTTGGGTATAAAATTGTAATATAACGAAAATTTCGTAGCCCGTCGTAGCAATGTCTACGAAGCCGACTAAGATTTTTCCTGGACATCAAAATATTGACAGATGTCACTTTATTTTATTTTGATAAGTCGAAAATTATTGCAATAATTTGCATGCTTCGGTGTAACATGCATCCGCTCACACGTTGAGAGTATCAAGGCGCGCGATCTGAACGCCGCCTTATCTTGTTCGGAATAAATTATTATTCAATTTATCATTCGGGGAACCGGCCAATAAACTTCTGGTTATTATTACGCGACCAGATAACACAGGAAACTAATCGCATAAGACTGATTACGATTTGTTGGCTAGACCACTAGGAATCTATGTTCATACTTTAATCAAATATATTCAGTTTCAATTCTGCATAAATATATATTTATTTAATTCAAAGCTACAGATTGTTACAGCCCGAGGGAGGAAAGAACATTTAATAATTAGAATTAATTTATTCGACGTAGGTTAGCATGTGTGAGCCATCAAACGGAGTGATCTCCTCATATTAATAATGTTTTATCATTTATTATTACTCATGAGTAATGAAAGTTAGTCCGCCACGCCCCGCACCTTCTCCGCACTCTGTCTTCGTCTCCGTTCAAAAAAAGAAATTAAAACGTTTTTTTAATTTTATAGAGTCGAACTCGGTTGTAATGCGAGCGACAAACGTTTATGTAAATGTTAATCAAAACGTCATACACGTTACACGGCTGGCGAAGTGGGTGTTCCAATTTGTAAATAAATCGATTAGTTTTTTGTATCGATTCTAATGCTGCTATTGCAAATCGATGAACGAGTTTGATTGAAGGAAAATTACTCGATAATTTGACGGCGATTGATGTCTAATTTGTTATCGATGATTTAAATGTACAAGTAACTTGCATTTAATTTGTTTTTATTTGGCATACAAAGCAATGAACTGAGAAGTGTAACGAGCTTGTCAAGATTTAAAATAACCAAATTTTTTTATACAGGGTGCAATTAAAAATCCTTTATCAATTTTATATTTTGGTCTATTTGTCCGTTTTATCACATAATTATGATAGAAGATATGGTAAGTGTGTTGGATGTTGTGACCACGTGACCAGCTCGTTAGCAGCTGATTGATCGGCCAGCGGCCGCTCCTTGCCGTCTCTAACATACAGGTTGATTTTAAAAGTCTATCTTATTTAAATATTTTAAATAATATGTTTTACACATAAAAAGGTACATACCTAAGTACATTAAATACATTTTCAATTCATTTAAATCAAAAGATATGATATTTTTATTTGTGATTATGATTGATAGGTATTTCCTATGGATAAGGATGACAAGTATTTTTCATATCAAATGTGTCATTTTTAATGTTCCGGAATTCAGATTTATTTCCTAGATAATTGGCCAGTTCCACATAGAAACAGACATTTAACATATAAAATGTCTTATCGCGATATCGATCAACATTCACTAATTGCAAAATAAACGAACGTTAATTTCTTCCTGTCTGAAAGAACAATTAACGCCATATCATATTAGTGCTGAATAAGTGCTCACATTCACAATGCAATTTAAATATAAACTAAAGTTAATCTCCGTTTAACGATCACTATGTAAAGCCGGGCTATTGTTTCACTTCGTAATAGCGAGTGTGGTATAACTAATAACATCTCATTCGGATTCATTTCCCGTGATTAATTATCTGTTTAATCGATATAAGATGTTGTGCCAACAGCCTTCTCGAGTTTCTACATGGAACCCACCCTTTAATTTTGAACCATAGTGCACCGGACTAGGGTGTTATTTAGCTTGATGGTTAGCAGATTATAGATTACGTTAAAGAGTTGATCTATCAAATTTTTTTCGTCTCATTGAAGATAGCCTTTGTTGGAGGTTTAATTGGTGTCTTAAACATGCATGCGGTTAATTCGATTTCGAGTTTGGGCTTCGCTCATTTGTTTTTGTCTGTTTAGCCTTTAGTTTAGACGAGTGTTAATCTAAAGTTGATTGATTAGAAGCGACTTCGATGTATTAATGGGCGTGGATCTTATTACGTTTTGAAAGTGGATTGTGGATTTAATTTGAAAGAAAAAATGTAATTTTGTTTTTGTTGACCCAGATGATTTGTTTTTGAGTCGTTGTCTATTGTCTGAATTGGTTTGTGACTGATAGTTGGTAATCGAACTTGATGGTTCTGTCAACAGATTTAGGAAGATAATCTTCTTAATATTTTTTATCGTAGCTCTTTGGTGAATCATGACATGAATCTCGATTCGAAACTAACAGTAGTATGAAATCTTTCCTTTTTGATTCGAAATTCCTAACCATCGTTCAAAAAACGGCCCTAAACTTTAGTTTTAAAAACAAATGAACACTTTAATATACAAAACCGAATGTTTCCAATTCTTCACGGCCCCGTTTATTGAAGTAACAAGTCTAGGCATGTCCCATGCTTTAAATAACCAAAGATTGATGGCGAAGAGTCCTCGATTAGGACAAGGGGGAAGATTAATGGTGCTCAAGTCAGTAATCATTGTCAAAACGATGTGCCATTGAACGCTGTTATAGTTTTAATTGAATTTTGTTAGAAGTTTTGGACTGTAGGATAAAAATTGCATTGAGAAAATAAGTACGCGATATAGAATACAATAGACGTGGATATATTAGTACATATCCACGTCTTTTGTAACTTTAAATATAATATATCAGTAACTTTTTCGCTTAGCTATTTCAAAAAGAGCCATAAAAACCCTGAAATAAATCGACACATGTTTCACCTCTCAACGAATTCGCGACAAGTCAATCGTCATCCCGAGGATGACGATTGACTTGTCGCGAACTCGAACACGGCGTGTGTATTATAATGGATTTCTGCAAGGTCACGCCTGAATCAATTAACTACGCGATATAGTTTGGAATTTGGAATAGGTGTAGGTCTTATTTAAATTTGGTGTTTACTTTGTGTCAGTTCTATAAGTTTAACTGGTGAAATGTGGATGTAGACTGTATTATTATAGGTCTACTTCTTCTGCTCTGCCTAACCCTTCGGGGATTATAGGCCTGATGTTGTGTGTTATGTTAAGTAAGCAACATATTTACCAGAGGTTGCAAATGAAATATAAGTTTCAAACACCCTGTACTGGCACTGCAAAACAATAATGACTAATAATAAATCTACATTTTTTATATTTTATTTTATTATTAAAAAAATATAATTTAATAAAAAGTAAATAGCGAAATAAAGGAGATAACAATCTACTAAAAGTTTAAGTATACATAATTAAATGTTTTTCTTCAAGAAAATGCTTTTGAATAAGATTAGAAGACCGATTTCCATAATTAAAAACGTTCAAAATCTAGTCGCGATCTCGTCCCAGTGACAATTAATATAAAAATCTTGTCAAAATTTTAGAGAAAATATAGGTAAGTATTTTTGACAGAAATCGATTAGACTGTGAACGTTCTTAAAATTACGGGATTTGCCCCTCCGACTACAGAAAGATATTGGAATGCCAATACAAGGTGCAAACAGGAAGTCAGATTATTATTCACTTAATTTTATTTTTTGCTTTTATATTTCGGCTCATCTTTTGATGGCACTTTTTTAGACTTAATTTCCATGTAGTCACGTACCTTAGTATTTAAATATCGATAAAAATTTGCGGATATGAGTTAGCAAACATTTGGCATTTATGATTAACTCGACTTTAAGCTTATTTTTAAGACATCAAAGCGCAGGTTCACCGCCTCTAGCTCAATAACGCTCTTGAGATCAATTTAATCAATAAAATATTCAGGAGATAATTGATTAAGTTTTTCGTTGAATTGAAACTTGAATTTTATGAATAACTATTATGTGAATAGCCCATTAAGTGATAGGCTCCCATGACACTTTTCTGCGGTTGTAGATATTTAGGCCGAGATCAAAAAAACGTTTCCTAGGTTAAGCGATAATCCTGTCTCTGTCTCACATCTGTCAACCTACAAGTGCAAGATAGAGACGGCAACATATCTAAGTCAGCACTTGCTAAGTAACATCTAAAGTCTCGGACTCAATAGCGAGTGTCCCAAAAGAGATTTCCCTCTACATTTCCGTATTCCAAACAGTCCTTACTCCATTTCCCCAATAAAGTGCCAAGTGAAGGTGTCAGTAGTGAGTAGGTGCGCATCAAACAACATAGTGACGGTCATCTGGTGCCAATAACGGTCCCGATATCGCCGCGTCACGATGAGAGACCCGCATCACGACACGGTATAAGACATAGGCGGAAGTATCCCCTGTCGTGTTGGCTCGAAATATTAGGACCACAAAGCACTAAATGCATTTAACGCTATCGTTCTGTTTCTGTCAATCGTTTGAAAATGACAGAGACAGAGTGATGTTTTAAATATCATTCTGTCTCTGTCATTTTTTTTCATATTTTTTCATCTTTTAATTATGAGATCCGACGATACCCCAAACGCTTATGTGCATTTAAATATTCTTTTCATGTCTTAGTTACATATTTGGGGAGAGCCACGTTACCAATTTTTTTTTGTTTTTTCAATGCTTAGCACAGAATACTACAATTTTTCAATTTTCATCGATATAATGCAAATAACCTCGCGAGTAAAATGGCTGTGTAATATCCGGATGAACGGACAGACAGACGGACATGACGAAATTATAAAGCTTCCATTTTTGCCATTTGGCTACTGACGGAACCCTAAAAACGGATAAAGTTTTTGTACCTCTTTATTTTGTTGTTTTGCTCTACGTAATGAGTATATTTTATAACAAAATAGCAGTTATTTCAAGTGAAGTTCAGTAACTGTTGCTACCGTATGTAAGTTGCAAGATATTCGTTTTATAGTGATTTGTTAACATACATGTCGCCTAAGCTTATAACTTACGCCATGTCAGTTGTATGCAAAGACCGAAGAGGCAACACTATCGAACTTTGTGTGCGGTGAATGAATGAATGACTTGAAAAAGGTTGTAACTGTATTAAATCCTGTTTTATAGCTCGTGTTTAAAGGCTCTATGAATAAAAAAAGAATGACTCGTTCATTCAGGTTAAGGTTGTTGTCATAGATTGACGAGACCTTATGAAAATATTATTAAGAACCTCATATTTTTTTAAATTAATTATTCCAATCACATTCTGTACATGAACGGTACCCAAATATTCCATTACATACATAATAATGACGACATCCAACATCAAGGTATGCGCTTTCCCAATTAGCCGACTTTCCCTGCGTGTGCGTTTGATAATTATACCGTTTACACAAGTCTGGTAGCCGCTACTGGTTTGTTTGTTCATCTCTCATTCCATGTTCATCGAATAACTCACTCGTTCAACATTATTTTGATAACTGCTTGAATTTTTAAACCGTCTTTGCGTTCTTTTTCGTTTAAATTCAAAAACGTTCCTTTTTGAAAAGCTATGTGTTAGTGTGCCAGTTTAATTTATCGGATTATTAAGACTTCCATTCGAAATTCGAAAAAGCATTTCATTTATTTATAAACAACAGACGATCTAAAAAGATTTTAATTAAAAATACAGCTATCTCATTTCTAAGAATTCTTCAAGATTATGATCGATTATTTTTGTCGTGTTTTCGTCGTGTCGTGAAAAATGCTAGCGACATTATGTCGACGCGCTCTACGGCGTATCGGGATCAAAAGCTCGGTGCCAGCTGCTTGATTCTTATACAAATAAAAGTGGAATTAATCAACGCACTACTAGTGTTGGGACAGTTTCTAGTTTTTTTATAGAAAAAAAAGTGAATGACCGGAGAAAAAAATGTTTACGTAAGTGAAAAAAAAAAATGAAAACCGTGTCTTTCAATTAAAATTTGAGTTTGTCTCCGTCTGATTTTACTTTTTTAAGTTTAAAGCTAGTAATAAGTACATTATTTAGTTTTCGCATTTTCTCTGAATATTTTGTAAGCGCTAGGCTCAGCACTAGCGGAGGCGCGGATGAGCGGTTGCCGTGGTTTCCTGCGAATGCGGCGGCGGTCGGTGGCACTTACGATGATAATCTCTCGCCGAAACGTGGATTAATATATCAAAGTCGCGGAATGTCCGACTTATACATTTTTAATTTAACGAAATCGTCCCGCCAGCGTTTACCGCTCTATTAATAATTTTTATCGCGTCTTAAACGTTCCTTTTGTTTTTGCTACCAATAAAATTATTTTATTAGTCTTTATGCGACGCGCTTTGATCTCGGAAACGCTATATATCTGTTTCCATAACGCATTTGAATGTTACTTTTTATGTTGGACACTGTCATTTGTAAGTTTTTATCGGATACAAATTACAAAGTCTGAGCGTCGCACATACGAGTATTTGCCTACAAAAGCTGGCCATAAGTCGAATTTTCAAAATGTGGCTTAACTCAATGCAACCATCACTTTCTGATAGCTAAGTAACCTGTTCATAACGTACCGCATCCCCCGTGCCCTTATTCCTTCCCCGCGAGGCACACAGGTAGTCGGAACTCAGTCGTCGTCAAGTGCGGTCCATTGTTTTCTCGATTACCTTATTCATTTGTGCTCCTAAAATTTGCTGTTTTAGTCGTTTTGTTAATAGTTTGTGGGATAAACACTACGAATATGGAAGTTCAAGGTATGTAACAACATAAATAATACAATTTCATGTAGGTTACAGACTCACAAATATTTTTTTTTTAATTTCGCAAAAGATACCAAAATAATCTCTTGGTATATTGAAAAAAAAAAAAAAAAAAGCGTTTTTGTATGTGTTCCGGGCATTTCCGAGTATTGATCTATTATTTTAAATAAAGCTTAGACTTTCCTAAAGAGCATTGTTAAAGAAAATATTCCGCTTTTTTCCGCCATTTTGTTTAGCACTCATTCAAACAAAATAGAAAATTTATTTAAAACAGAATTATTTACAGTAATTTCTCTTTTTATATTTAGATTCCATTGGGAATTTCAAGAACATATCAAATAAGGAATTATATGATATCGTGCAAGAATGCCCTGACAGGAAAATTGATGTTAAGATGGTATATTTGGAAAAAAAAAATATTCAGATAACAAAATGTACAGAAAGTGAGCTGGAGACATTAAAACATACGTTAAGTCATTTCAAATGCGAATTTAAACGAAAATGGGTAGCAGCAAACTACAAGCATGACCGCTTTCTAAAGAAAAATGAACAATGGCTTCAAAGTACTCATAAATTCGCTCTCTGGACCATAGTAAAACCGGGTCGTCCTTCAAAGGAATTCGGGGAATCCAGTGATAGATCCAAGCGAAGGAAAACAAAAGGTCTACGAAATTCTGTATCGACAGATGAGTTGACTTATGCGGCCCAAATGAGTCAACGTGCCGGAGGAAATAAGGATGCATCTAAAATAATAAAAGACATCACTTTGACTCCAACAAGAGCTACAAAGGTTCGAAAAGTAATTTCTTCAGGTAAAAGTAAAATAAAAAAGCATTCACCATCTGAAGCCTTAGCTATTTTCGTCGAAGGAGATTTTAGTAGAAGACAGTGGGAAATTTTACACTGCGCAAATAAAAATATATACCCTTGCTACTCTTTGTTAAAAAAAGCAAAACCCGATTGCTATCCAGTAGAACAGTCAATGAGGGTTACAGAAACTTGTGCGGAAGTTCTCTTACAAGATTTACTTAACCATACATGTTTACGGTTGTGTAAATATTTGGAAGATGTTATATACAGCTGTACTGAAGAAGAAAAGAAAAAATTTCTATTAATTATAAAATGGGGCTGCGATGGTTCTCAACAATCGCAATATAAGCAGAAATTTGAAAATATTGCGGACAGTGACTCGAACATATTTCAGAGTTCTCTCGTACCATTGCGATTAGAAACTACAGATAATGGAAGAAAAAAAATTATATGGCAAAATCCACTGCCTTCATCTCCAAGATTCTGCAGACCTATTAGAATAAGATTTATTAGCGAAACCAAGGACGTAACTAATGAAGAATTTGCATATATAAATAATCAAGCAAAAAAATTAACAAAAACAGAAATACCAACAACCAGTGGAATAATTTACGTAACACATAAATTACTACCAACAATGGTGGACGCCAAGGTATGCAATGCAGCTACCAATACGTCTTCCACTATGAGGTGCTATATTTGTGGGCTAACTTCCAAAAATTTTAATAATTTAACTAGACGAATGGAAGTAGACCCAGAAAGTCTAAAATTTGGGCTATCGATTCTCCACGCAAGAATACGTTTCTTTGAATCCTTATTACATGTGTCTTACAAACTTGGGGTTAAAAAATGGCAAATAAGATCAACGGAAGATAAAAGAATTGTAAAAGAGAGGAAAGAAATGATACAAAAAGCATTTCGGGAGCAAATGGGCCTTTTAGTGGATATGCCGAAAGCAGGGTTCGGGAACACTAATGATGGAAATACATCGAGAAGATTTTTTTCGGATCCCGAAACAGCTTCTCAAATAACTGGAATAGATTTCACATTGATCTACAGATTTAAAGTAATCTTAGAAACAATTTCCAGTGGTCACGCGATTGATGCAAAGAAGTTTGAAGCCTGCACTTATGAAACTGCTACTTTGTACGTGCAGTTGTATGAATGGCACCCAATGTCGCCTACCGTTCATAAAATTTTAATGCATGGTGCAACAGTCATTTCTAAATCAATATTACCAATTGGGCAGCTCTCTGAAGAAGCTGCCGAAGCTAGAAATAAGCACTTCAGGCTCTACAGGCAAAACTTCTCTCGCAAATTTGATAGAGTTAAATGTAATAGGGACATTTTAAATAGACTTTTGCTAACGTCAGACCCATTTTTAAGTAGCACTAGAAAACCACCACGAAAGAAAAGTAACCCATTCTGTTCGGAAACTATAAGTCTTTTGCTCCCTGACGCAGAAAATTCATCTATAGAAAGCAGTGACGAAGAACAGAATAGAACGGCAACAGATGAATCTGATTTCGACGATTTTTTTTTTTTATTAATTATATTTTTTAAATATAAGGAATATTATTATAATAAACGTTTGAAAACTATCTTAATTTATTTATTTAATAGTTTCCACGTCACAAAGCCCCAAAAATAATATTGGCCAGCTTTTTAGTACAAATACTCCTATGTGCGTCGTTCAAATTTACGATCGCTTAATGAACCGGTTTCCTTCATAATGCTAATGTTTATTGTTTCACAAATTCGGCTCTCTTAAAGGCCGATCCATCAGATTCCCAGAGGTTAATATTTATTCTTCGGACGAGCTTGAATGAGTTCTGCTTGCATATATTTAGTGTTCATTAATAAAAGTCAAAATACGCTAAGGGTCGCGGTCACGGCGCGGTTAAACTTGGTTTAACGTGGACTTCCAGGGATTAAGTTATTGTAATGTTAATAGGACATGTCGAAGTTTTCAATTTGTAGCTACTTACCGACAATTCTGTACTCAGCTTCCCATAATCAAGTTCTCTAAACAAGTTTCTTAAGTCCTTGTAGATTTTTTTAAAGAAATCATAAATAATAATAACGTGGTCACATCAAACTGAGAGAGAAAGGCGCCAGAACTCACTATAATTTATAATATTTTCGTTCATACATCAACACCACATCAATTCACACTATAAAGTAGATAAACATAGTTTTCCTGTAATAAATCTTAGGATTCTATCGACATAGCGAGCTGTCACATCATGAGTGCCGAACTCCCGAGTTAGTTCGTGGTGCCATCGACTATAGTTCCCGACTTCATTCCGTGGGTGTGGTATACATCATCTCGCCAAATTAATACTGCGAATAAATCACACGGAATAAAAGAAAACAATTTTAATGCATATTTTAATGACAAATACAGGAACTGAGTAATGTGTGCGAATGTTGAGAATGTCAGCTCTATAGTTTTATTTCTTGAATTTAATTTAGATTTAGATTGCACCGTTTTAGTGGCGATGTTTATAATATTAGATTGATATCAATTTAAAAAGCTTTTGGGTTTAGTACATGCTCTTAGAAATCGTCGACAGGCTTCATTTTGAAATATGCGCTATTTCAAAATGTTACAGCTGTTTATACTAAGTTTTCTTTAGATTATAATCACAATAATTATAATACATCAATATTGATCTGTTAATTTACGAATAAGTTTATATAATTAGTATGACCCAAATTCCCTTCAGTTAAAGTACAAATTCTATGGAAAGATCACTAAGTTTCATGACAAAAATATTTAAAAAACAGCTGTCCTTAGTTTTATAATGAACAAAGTCACCTTCCCGAATCTCAGTAATTCAGACATTTGCATAAAACAATAGCCGTTTATAACACACAAACATACATGATTAATATACTATATTCGTCACATGACTGGTCCTAATTCTGCCAAAAATAATCCCGCGTCGAACCCGCATTGTATTCGATTCCAGCGCGTGTTTAATCGATTATGTTTAGGTATCGAATTCGGACGGCGATATTTGCGATTTAATTGACCTTTCGACATTCGAAACTTTTGATTTTCGTTTTTAATTTTTCGGTAACAATGGCTGGCCTCTTTACTGAGCCGCGTGCCCAATTTTTAAATTGATTAATTTACGCGTTATACTGAAATTTATGGGGCTGGTATTTTTATAGAACTCAAATGCCTGAAACTCATTGTTTAAAAAAAATAAGTACCAAATCCATAAAGGGATTGTGAAAGAAGGAGTACGTAGAGTAGGAAATTGATTGTGAATGTGGTCATTGACAAGCGTAAACGATAAAATGTAATAATAATAAATTGCGGTGTGGTCTCCACACGACAGGAAATCGTAACCAGTCATAATGAAAGTGGCGTAAGGTTAACTGACAGTACATTTGAATACTCGATTACTGGCCACCTTTCATTTCAATTTAACACAATAAAATCGAGCGATAAAAGTAATCGAGCATTTGTTTCCGAGAAAGATACGTAATAAAAAAAAGTTATTCAGGCCGAGTAGGGGGAGTGTGACCGCATTATAATATTAAAACATGGCGCGCGTTTCTTCCCCGCCGGTCTGTACGAGCCTATTGTTGTCCGTCTGTCCATCCGCATCAAATACGCCCGTAAATCATATTCGTCGTAAATTCGATACGAGTTACAATGAAAGATCTGTTCTTATTTGAATCTCAACGATTTTCGTGTGTGACATTCTTTATGGAACATAATTGTATGAACGGTTTTGAGAGGACGCGTTCTTTAGGATTTGGTACGCAAATTACGGTGAATAAGAATTGCAGTGTGACCATATAATGGTGACTATAATTGTGAGTTGTTGTGTTTAAGCATTTGTACCACACAGAACCGAGGCTACAAAAATTGGGAAAAATAAATAAAAAAAATTTTCTCCTGGTAATTATGGTGTATTATAGAGCAGAATCACAAATTGCACAGTAGCTATTGTTGCCTGGCGGCCCCACACATCATGCATGTTTACGCGACAAGCACGTACGTTTTACTTTGTCGCCGGCGACATCTGCTGTACTCCGTTAACTAAGTTGACGAATGATACACCTCTATTACAAGGTGATAGGGTTTAGAATTGATACGCTTTGTGTCAAGTGTTAAGAGGCTGCTCTATCAGACGTGAGGTTAGTTCTATATACAGTGTGTTAAAGGATTTTTATTGATTTTATTTCAAGCTTTTCTTTTGTGTAATTGTACATTTTTTTCATCTTGTTGGCCATTCTATAAAGTAGTATCGATTCAATCAAATCGATTATTAAATCGATATTTTTGTAATTACATGTACCGAACGATATAGCATGAACGTCTTCATCGGAGGTCTTGTAAAATGACCAATTTGTTATCTAACAAAAACAAATACGTGACCATCTACACAATATGAGTCTGAGTCTCCAGTCAAAACCAACTTTAAGAGTGAGAAACTTAAGTTGAAGTTACTTTGAATATTTCTACACTGTGACAAAAAAGTGATAAGTCCTTTGTAATCCTTCTGACGCCACGGAGGCTTACTCAAGTTAATTGCTTTGAAATAGTTTTTTTTTTTACTTAAATGTTTTATTATTGTATTCCGTCTACCTGAATTGGTGGAGACAGTATCACTAAGCTGCAATAGATACGTAGACGTCGAAAAAGTCGATAATTTGTCGACTGAGTCACGATTCAGCAATGTTATCGATAGAAGGAATGTTTTTATCGGATTCTGTTTGTTTTGGTTTATCTTACTTAATTAAGATATTCAGTTACTTTGAATTGTAACTGATAAGATATACTTAGCTACGTTAAGTTACATAATTTCCCAATTTAATTACAGTCGTTTAAAAAATCGTTCATAAACAAAAATGACATTTTCATTAAAATTTTCTTTGACAGCAATCCCTGTTTCCATTAATATAAGTTTAATAACTTATTGACATAATTATGTCACTATGAAAAGTTACAAAACTAAGTCTTAATATTGTATTGTGATCATCCCTATTTTATGATCAGCCATTTGCGCCCAGTCGTCCGCCGCCGGGACTTTCCACAATGACAGCTTTTACTCATACCGCCATTGTTTATCATTTGTTTCTCCACAAACATCCCAATTTCTTTTCAATGTACACAGCCCCTATAAAATTAAACGAAAGAAAAAAACTTGCCGGTCTTAATTTTTTTTTACAGTTCTTACATTAAATGTCGTGTTATCTTCTGAGAATTCGAAATGGCGCGGCGTTCTAGAACATTATAATTAAGAACAATGAGTTCGAATTTCAAAATTCATTATTGTTTTTTTTTTGTAGTAGAGGTTTACTGCCAGTGTTTGCTGAAATATAAAAATCCCCATCCCTATTTTAAAATAGTGTTGTATCAATGTAAACTAATTACAGGGAACTATTTAAAATGTACGTGCTAACCAAAATAGGCTTCTCACGCAGCCGCCTTATTGAAGGCAATAAGTAAGTACAGTTCGTTCAAATAAAACGTTTCAAGTTATTAAACGGCTACACCACACCCAACAAAGGACTATTCTGGTAATGTCAACACGCGTTTCCGTCGCAAACGAGGCATAAGGAAACAAATGAAGTAAAACAAATGATTCGCAACTTTGTTACCGATTCATAAGTCGATATCGGAATGTAATCAACTAATGTAACCTACTATTGGCGTCAGATTGAAATAATTAAGATCAAAAATTTAAATTACATTTAAAACATTTACATACACTTTTTGATAAATAATTGATTTGGATTAAAAATTGTTTTAAATAAGCATCAATCGAAGATTATAAAAAAACCTCCTAAGATTTTTGCAAAGTAAATTATATTTAAAAAATGCCTTTAAGAATCTTAGTAGATATCATCACACGAACACAAGTGAACTAACATAAGCCACCATCTTGACTTTACAACTATTTCCAACAACCACTCTAACGCTTAATTTACAGCTAGCCCTTCTCGATATCGATCGTGTTTGAGATCGCGCCGCAATTTGCCGATCGCTAGATGACGTTTCGCGGAAGCGGCGCCCGACGTCACGCTGCGCCCGCGCAACCACCATTGCTATATAATTTATTGGCCATTTCGCTGTAATTGTACCCTCGCCGCCCTCTGCTAAATGTTTCTCCTTCTTAGCGTGCCTAACAACATTGTTATAAGTCTATAATTTTATCTACGACTCCATTGAGTTGGTTGACTTTGAACAAATCAGTATAGTACGCTTATGCTATTGGTTATCTGAATGACATTTAGAAGAGTTGTTGCGTTACTTTAGTATCAGTCATGGCGAAAAGTGTGATAATTATATCTTATTGGAATATGGGTACTTATTTTTCTTCAGAACAGAAATTTATCAATTTTTGGACCAGTTCTGTGTCAAAATGTCTAAATTCTATAACATAAAAAAAATGTTTTGTCTAGAAATTGCAGCTTTACATAATTTTCCCTTCATTATTTTACTGGCTGTTGCCCGCGACTTGTCTGCGATCTAGGATGAATAGTAGCCTATGTCCTTACCTAGATCATGGTCTAGCCATATGCCAAATTTCATCCAAATCCGTTAAGCCGTTTTAGCGTGAAAACGTAACAAATAAACAACAAACTCATTTTCGCATTTATAATATTAGTTAGGATAATTATACCCACACTAGTTTACTCGATAGAGGTCAGTGGTCCTAATTGTATATTGTGGAGTTATTATTACTTATAATCCATTCAACAAATCCAGATATTGACCAACTCATTATAATTGGATGAGTGAACTTGCTGCTAGTACTCGACCGCTAGTAGTCACGGTACTTAATTGCCAGTTGTGCGGACAAACATGGCGTCTGTCGCAGGCCGGTTCCTAACTGTTTTCATTGGCCTTTCTCTTGATCGTGTCATAATATTAGTGGGGCTTTATCTTAATATTACGTACTCTTTGCAATGGACCATATGATAAAGTAAGCTTTTCAACATAGTTAGGAATTCATGTGGAGTGAAAATGTAAAGAATTTTTCATCAGGGTTCTTCTTCTTTTCGTGTGGTTAGTGACTAACCTGGTGTCAGAGTTATAAAGCTGCCCATGGGCCTCTGACTTGAATTTACATGCCGTCGAGAAACATGTCTCAGGCAGGCCGGTTTCCTCACAATGTTTTCCCTCACCGTTTTTGAAGCAAGTGATAATGCACATGAAATAAAGCACATGAATCCGAAAAGTCAGGGGTGCTTGCCTTGGGTTTGAACTTGAGACCTATGACTTGACAATCTGACGGTCATACCACTAGGGTATCACTGCTCCACACAGGGAACAGAGTTAGGAATTAATGATTAATGAAGAGTGAAAATGTAAGAATAAAAATTTATTTTATTTATTTATTTAACCATTTATGCACACACATATAAACAGACAAGAAGAAAGGAACAGAAAAATACGTACAAAGACAATGCTTATTTCTAAAGAAATCTCTTCCAGCATACCTGCGACAGGAAATTATAAAAAATGAAATGTAGACAACGTGTGTAACCGTAGAAGATAAAACAAAAACATAAACCAAAGAAGGAAAAAAAAGTACATTTTACTGTTTATACAAACTACTTACAATACAAGAATATACTTACATACATACTTATAAAATAAATATCACTACAATATATATAATTATAATGTTATTTAAGATAACTATGCAACTATGACGAAGTGGAAAGAAAGTGTTCTAAAAAAAACAAAAATAAATACTGAAAACGGTCGACCCTTAATGTTGCTACTCAGTTATAAAAAAAAAAACTTGAAAAATATAATGAAAAAGGCAAAATAGAATCTCCTAAGTGCATTTATGAAGTCCAATCTGCTCGATCTATTTCATAAAACATTCACCGGTAATTATAACACCATTGTGGTGAATCCCAAGCGAATAGCAGCGGGAAACAATTGTGTGGTACTTAATTAAAATAATTGTCCAATTGTCGTGGCGACTGCGACAGCTCTGCTGGATAACGTGCGAATCACACCTTGCCATCTTGATTTGTAAGTATAACTGTGGATATGCAATTTTCAATTTACAAGTATGCGGCCTGACGCAAATGACTTTATATGAGTTGATAATTATAGCACGCAACGTTTATTTATTGCAGGGACATGGTCTGACATTTTGTACAACCTTGCTTATGGTACAGGTGTAGACGAGCAGAAGAAAGTTGGGTTGTGAAAAAATTATAAGCACAGATGCGAAGGAAATGTTGCTTGTTATGAACCTCTATAAGCCATTGAAAATAATTTTGAACCGGTTAGTAAATAATCATAAACGTTTAATGATATAAAAGGCTTCAGCTTTCATGACTTCTCCATTATAATTCCCCGGAGTTAATGATTCAGTAGTATTTATTGAAACTTTATGTATTTATGTATCAAAAGTATCCGAAATAGTTCCACCGTCAAAAACTTAAACAATATTGTTTTAAAATGAAATCAAGATTATTATTTAAACATATAACATGAATTTATAAACTGTACGAAAAACTCGGAATCGAAATAGTCCAATGTTGTAATGGTCTAATTCCAGATAAATGGAATAATGTGGAGGTCATGCGGCTGGCTCTGAACCGCCACATATTGTGACTGGGTAACACGACACTGACATCTCATTTATTCCGACTTTAATGTACGTTATCACTGGTCAAATTGAAATGTATTTTGTTGATAGCTAAATATTTTCACAAAATTCTTTCAATTAATTTCGAATAATTTCAGTGAGTTGACTAAATGGAATCTGTGACAGAATATTGTGCCGATTTTGTTCGTGTTTTCGCATGCCAGTGTCTTGTGACTTTACACTCACATTGTAGTTGGTATCAAGAGTTTACCCATTGGCCTATTTTGATGTCAACAAACGCTGATTCTCTCCTGCCGGTGACTAGGTTATAAATAAAAACGGCCACGATTAGCGTGTCTCATAAATCATTTGGTGTATAGTGTCACAACACGTCCACGCACTCTGTGATCTCGGTACCATTCAAAAATTACACTTTCCAACGTTCTCTTCTGTTATAACAGAAACGCTGGAAGCTAATTGCTTTTAAATTGTGTTTCTTTTATTTTTTTCTTCACATGAAATAAGTAGGACACTTGAACTCTCTTTCAATTCAGTTTGTCACATAAAATTAACTACATACATCGTTATTTGTCGTTTTATAATAATTACGTTGACTCCGGTGTCAACTCTTCTACCTAAACGATATCGTTCCAGTATCACATCACCACACAAAATTAAAATACAATGGTTTAAATTTATTACTGGATTGCGGAAACGTGTTTGGCTCTGTTCCATCGTGTACTTATTGTAAAATTTCCACGGGCTCTATCAAGAACATGAAGGTGTTACTCAAATTGTACTTCTGAACCAAATGAGTCTTCATCAACTAAGAATGCATCATGTTAATTTCCTTTGCAGTCACCATTAGAGTAATAATGATTTGATTTAGTTCAGTTTAACACAATGTCTGCTCCAGCATCTTCGGCGATGTGCCAACATCCATAATAACTACACTTGCCCACAATTAGCCGAGTAGTGGATGATAAAATAATTCGCCATGTCTCACCAATCGCTTTATGTATAGCATTGTTCCAACATGATCTACAGCCGCTCTCTGATCAAAGGCGGCTGCACCCGTTACAGTTGTTTCACGAGAATGATATTAATCAAACACATTTATTGCGGTCGCATTCAAAATTAACAACCGTATATTAAATTTAAGTTCTGAGAACTGTTGGCTATCAAATATTTCCTACAATAAACCAGTTGGACCCGCTGTTAAACTTCCCAGATTCTTGTGCCATCTGAACATTACAACCACAATAACAGCGACGTCATATTTCTGGATTGCAGCCAATGCTTTATGGACATTTATTACGGTTAATATAATAATGTCATTTATGTCTAATAACATGTAGTTGTTGAACATTTGGAGTGCAGTAGAGTCAAGAATATTAGGATACGATTCGTAACGCGCTCACTGTTACAACAGATGTGGCTCTCGCTCGTGCTTCTAATACATAAAAGAATTAAAATAAATAACAAAGCACCAATCAAAGAATTCAGCCGGCAAACAAGAAGACATGAAATCTCCCGCGACGTCTGTCAAATTAGCATCACAAACGAAAATAGCGTCATTCTAATTATTTTGATGACTCAACCGAAATACAATTAATCTTGCCGCTTCTGTGAACTGTCCAAGTGACGGACGGACGAAAATATCGTCGCATTTCGCGATAAATAAACTTGTGAGTCGAATATCGGATTTCGATTCCATCGGTGCTGCGTATCAAAGATTTTATACGCGTGTTGGATGCAGGCAGCGGAGCGCAATGCCGGACGCCGCGCACCCGCCAGCGCGCGCGCACGCCGCGTTGCGTTAGTGCACAGCCTGCCAACAGAAACTATACAAATGTACATACACGAAAATAATTGAACGCATTCTGTTAACAGAAACTGCAAAATTCAGCCACAAAATCTATCAGATCAGCAACATCTGCTCATTAAGCTGCCAACATAATTTTAGTAACAATCTTCATTCTGACAGGATTGAATCGGAGACTTGTGCTATCTAGTGCTCGCATCTCAGGCCGGAAATCAGCTGTCGTATCCTGATTCTTAGTGGGAGATCGGCCAATGCGTCTGAGTCTACGATTACATTAGATCGAGTTGGTTCCTAGAGCTGTGATTGGAAACTCGAGACGGCTTGTGTTCACCGGAACACTGTCTCGGTTAATTAGAATGCTTTGTAAGAATAGATTTGCCACCAACTTTCGAATCTTGCTCTACAATGATTCATCTTGTGTGCAATCATTACATCTACTTACATTTGTTACTATTATCTCGATCGGACGGCGTGTTTATTATATTATTATTCTCCACTCGTCTGCCAACGAGACAACAGTAAAATATGTAGCGTTACACAAAACTGAATAATCAGGTGGGAAAACAGAGAAAAATGTGAACGTTGGATTTTCCACCAATAAAAAGTTCAGATAAGGTGTTTAACGTTACGATTGTAATGTAATAATTTTACAAAACGCGATAAAAGACATCAAATACGATGTACCTAAACTTGAGCATGAGTACAATGCACGAATTCGTCATACTTCGTTTCGGTCGTAATCCAATTTCAAACTTTAACTTATTCCAATCGATATCCTTGACGTGTGTAGGGGGCGTTAATGTTACTATTTTATAGCTAGTCGTCATCATGGTGATACAGTCAACAGTGGCTCATTGTGTGCGACTGCCGCGTGACGGTGCGTCTGCGCGGCGTCTAGCGTCGATCTTGTCGCTCGTAAATCACCCGCGCCACAAATTGGAAACCCACCGCTAAACAGCTCGCCACTATAAAATTCTCAAATAATAACTTCGGATCTGAATCTCATAAAAATATGATTTCCAGTATTTTCGAGTGGGTTTTTAATCCCGTCGTGGTTTTACGATGTTGTAAAATTTGATTAATAACAGTTGTGTGTAGGTCTACAAAGGTGGGACATTGTTGCGGTGACCCATTTACGGGGCGTGATTGCGCCGTATTTTGGCGGTGGCGCTCTCCAGACCAAACAAGCCGCTGTGCTGGCGTGACCCTGTAACATGACTCATTTTAATCAAGGCCTTGTTCTCTTACGTAATAAGCAATTGCTTCTAAACCCCTAAAACGACTGTCGCGAGAAGTAAAGTTATTTGACTGCTTGAGTTAATAACCATATAAATTATCTGTAGTCACAAAATTAATCCATCTGTCACTAGGAATATTTATGCTCTTGTATTTGTCACTGTTATGTGCGTTTATGTATTGACACAAGTAAGTTTTAACTAAATTTGATTACAGTGAAGTATAACAATCATAATTACTACTAAACTTCAAAAATCAAGAATAGAAAACTGAATTGCTTCCTCGATTCACCACACTTGACGTAATTAGATGTACCTACATTGCATTAAAAATAAAACTCAGCTATCGTGTGTGTAGGCGTGACAATAAGTCATTATGTATGTAGGCACAGCCGTCAATCTACGTCCGCTGTCACTTCAATTTTTCTATTTTATTTTTCTCCCATTTTCTGTTGGATTTCCACATTGTGTTGCGTCTGCGCCGCGACGTCGGATGCGACGTTATTTCACGATTCGTCACATGATTTGAACGGTATCGTATTTAGCTCTTGACAATGAAGGGACGTTACCGAGTTCTTTTTTATTATTACTTTGTTCGACATTTTTAGATTTGATTCCGTTTTTAAATTGGATTTGGCTGTAATGAGTTTTAAAACTGGGGACGTTTTTGTTTGTAACTTTTTTTTGACAGTTGTGTGTCATTGTTTTTACGTAACATCGAAGCAGTTACGTAAAATGGAGTATGTTTCCGGATTATCTATAATTACAACTACTTTAATCTCAAACAAATTAAATAAATCATCTCGAAAATTAAACATTACACCACTAATTCATCTCAAAATATTTACACCATTTCCTTACATTGATAACATAACCCGTAATGGGATGCCACAGACGATACATCTCGTTACGAATCGAATTTATTCATCGGCATATATTTTATAGTGTTGGCCTTGGGCCCAGGCCCGCCTCGGGGGCCTATAAAATCACACGGATAAATAAGCACACGATCGGCCCGTAATTAAAAACATAACTTATTAATATCGTTTATTAACGCTCGCGGGTCGTACGCGTACTCGACTCGTCCCGTGCCTCGTTTGGACGTCCCGCACCTTCTTCCGATAAATCTACTATGTCTTCAATTTCATTATAATTGTCTTATTTATTGCATATAGCTTGCTCATAATCTTGTTTGATTTAATTTGATTTGTTTAGGTGGTTAGTTTGTAAATGTTAATTTGCTTTATGCCAATAGGTACATCGGCAAATCAATGTGCAAATGACAGAATGGTACTACTAATATTTGACACTAATTGACAAGTCTAGAAGTTTGAAATTGATTGGTTTTTAGAAACATTAATTACCTGAATTCTTTTGAGTGTGCTACATGTGTAATGTTGAGCTTCGAGCGCTTACAATATCGTATGTCGTTACACAATCATTTTGACCATTGCTACATGGGGTAGAGTAACATGTTTATACTCATTGCCTGGTTCAATTATGTGTGAATTACTATAGGCAGCCCGCCGCGCCGGCATATGCAATATTTATAAGACCACTAGTCGCGTGCTGTTCTCGATGATTTGTAGTTATTTAAATACACGCCATCTAGTTATGTCTAGATTATTATATTGATGACAATTTGTTTTTCATCTGTTTTAAGGTAAGTGGAGTAGAAGAGGTGCTAAATGCTCCCTGACTATAGAATAAAATAATTAATTTAAAATATAATAGTTAAAATGATTATAATTAGACTTGCAAAGCGATCTAAAGATTGCTCAGCGCCAAATCTAAATGCAATTTAACTAGAGTAGGCTAAACTTGTGTAATAATTCAAGATTATAATATTAACACATATTACAATCGAACAGAAAGCATATATTCGTTCTCCCAAGACAACAATAGTCGCTAAGGCGAGAAGAGAACAATAAACTGGCTGATTTATTTTAATAAAGTAATTTATGGGCCTTTACAAATTGGCCTCATGACGGCTGCCTTATCGAGTGGCGAGAATCGATAAAATCGTTGGCGATGTATCGATACAAGGTTATTAATGGTGAGCTTATTGTACTTGGTAATGAGATAACATTTGTTTTATAACTACTTGGCGTTGTATTCAAGTGTTTAAATGTGAGTCAAAATATTAATTAATTAATTGTTGATTCCAATGATTTATTATATTTGATATAAAAGGAGACGGAAATGATTACATTTACTCTTGGGCCTGAATGTAACGAGATGAAAATGGTGTGAATTTATAGACTCAAACATACATTAGTGTATTGCAGTGACTAGTTGCTATCCCACAATTCACACAGCCAGCAATCCATAGTTTCAACAATATCCAATCCACAAAGCGGCGGTAAATCCAAAATAACAATTCCAAGTCAATTTTTGGTGTCCAGTGTGAAGGCAAGGGTTGTACAAGGTAGGCAGGGTCAGAATCCGTAAAAATCAAAGCAGTGGTCATTGAAAATGAAAAATAATCGGGAAACCACTCAAAATACATCGAAAAACACGAAACAAGTGACAGCTGTCTAGTAGGGACTGAGAGTAGGGGTGGGCGTTACGACAACGAACCGTTTACAAAGACCGTTTTGTGTTTTGTGATGATGAAACCGTTTTACGTCCTGGGTTCAACTTCAAACAGTCTTCATTGCACAAACCAGTCTTCGAATTACTTGGTGCGATTTTTTATTTTACATCTAAGAAGATACAGTCGGGTACAATGATTCAACTATCTATCACACTCGTAAAACAGTCCTTCAAATAAAAAGTTAACTCTTAAAAAGTGAACTCTTTGAAATTAAATACAGTTAATAATGTATTACCAGTTGTCAATGCTGTCGTTCGTGATGCGGAAAAACCATTTCATACATTTCAAATCGTTGATAGTTGTAAGAAACTGCGCTCGACAAAAACGCAATTCTATTCCATGTGGGATAAGTTTCGTCCTTTAACCGTTTTCTGCAATCGTTTTCGTCGTCGGGAAAACGGTTTCGTCTGTCAAAAATTCGAGAACGATCCACCACTTATGTCTAGTGTCAAATTGTCAATGTCAGTCAGATCATGCCAGTACAGAACATGCACTGCCAGTGACATAGACTAAAAATATAAGACTGATTTTAATCTAATATGAAATTGATAAAATCATTATTTTGGTTTTTCAGTAATTAATTATATTTTATTTAAATTATATGCACTATATTGTATAAAAGTATATATAGTGCATTTAATTAATTTGAGTTAATTATATTACCAAGTGCTACCTAGTGTAGAACAGTTGTGTAATCGATTACTTTAATCGATAATCTCACGAAAACTATCTTTATCATATTTTTCTGCTTCCAGACTGAGAATAGACCAGATTTTTGATATTCAAGGATAAAAAAATATGTCAATTTTTTTAGATCATATTTCAACTTATTACATTTAGGCCCAACATTTTCTATCTTCTTCTAAGTTGGGATATCAAATACCAAAATGAAAATGAAGATTGTAACTGAAATTATGAATCGAATACCCACCTTCGATATGAAAGTCAAAAAATATCGGAACAAATGATAGCTGATACGTTTGCAAAAAAGCACCCACGTAAAACGCAGCAAACCGCAGAACAGTTGAAAACATTTTTTTTTCGTCAATTGGCCGTCCCATAAAGCAATCGTATCGACGATCGCTGATAACTCATCTGGCCGGATCGTAAATCGAAACGGCGTCCATAACTTGCGCGGCTTAATTACGAATAAATAAATAAATAATTGAATGTGAGCGGCCGCGGGCCTAATCGATCGTGTTCCAAGGTGTCGGAGGTGCTAACAAGGGCCCGCCAGCATTCGAAACGTTTGCTTTGTGATCGCGTACCAGTCGACAGTGAAGCGAAAATCCCGCTACCGCACGAGATAACACAATTGGATGCAGCAATTTATTGTTTTCATAATCTGGTTTGGTTAATTGATTTAGCCAATATTCATTTTTTGATTTATATAAATCATGCAGCAATCCGTTGTTCGTATTGTGCCAGATGCTAACACACTCATTGAAATCCGAACACTACACATCGCTGTAATTCAGACACCTCCTTCTTATATCTTCCATTCAGCTTTTAAGAAGGTCAGAAGTCAATTCCAACGGTCCATTGAAACGGACACCATCTAAACATAGCAGCACGGAAGCCGCACATTGTTCTTTTCATAACGTTTTTTTCGTGTGTCGGACGATTGACGCGTATCCATTTCCTCAGACGAGAATAGTAGCCACCTCCGAGTCGTGCTATAAAATAAAGAGTATCACTCAACGACCACCGACCATCTAGATATTAGGAGATGTCGCTGATTGCCGCTCGTTAGAATCTAATTAGCCCACGGATCACTCATCGCGTCTATTTCAATAGTTGTGGAAAATAATTTATATTTGATTCGACCTTCCCACTCAGTCTGTTATTCGCGAAAAATTAAACGTCTATCGGTGTGTCAAGTTGAAATGTGCAGCCTACACGAATTCGATCTGCTCATGTGACCATGCATATAACAATATGCGATATTATTATTGTATTAGAATATCTAAAAGGTATATGCATACGTAAGTATGTTCATAAGTGTTTTTGTCGTCTTCTTGCCAAAATGGTTACGAATTTGACAAGATATCTAGACAAATAAACTGCCAATCAATTTTGCTCTAAGTGAATGTGTTACGAATCAGTTTTCAGTCAGTAAAATGGAAATAATTAAAATAACTGCATAATGCAAGTAGTCTTGACATGAGCTTTATTGCAGATTTTCATAGTGGATCCGTGACGATCATCAATCAACGTTAACTGTAATGTTTGAGGTGTCCTCACAGGAACTTACTTTTATGGTCTGTTAACACAATAATTATGTATTTATAGACCTTATTTAATGTCCTTTATAATATTATTAACTGCAACAAATATATCGTCCAAGTATGTCCATACATTAAATCCGAATAAATCCTTGTCCATTAACTGAAAGATTTTTAAATATTCTTAATTGAAAGCTAAATCCAGGTCGGTGCGAAGGTGTGCTTGATGGATGAGCAGCTAAATTACCTCTCCCCCCCTCGTCCCTCGCACTGGCTTCCCCCACTAACGACCCGTTGGCCAAAAGTGATTATTTATACCGGTGATGACAGCACTTCCGGCGTTATAACTGGTGATTAAGACGTTGCCCGATTGAAATCTAGGACTATTCTAATAGACACAGGTGCTGAATATATTCTGAATAATAAAATATGACTTGTGGCTGAAATTGTAGATGTGGATAATAATGACGGTCGTGAGGTGTCGTTTTCGGAGGAGCTTCTAAGAATAAGTTCGATGACAGGTTTTTGACATGATGAATTTTCGAATATTCTCAAGTTATATGATTCTCAAAACTGTATATTCATCCGGAACATAATGTGTTACCTAATTATTCATAGATGTTTTAATTTTACTACTGCATATTTCACTTCAATTTATGCAAATTGAATTCTAGCTAATATGACATTTGAACCAGCATACTCATAATTACAGCCAATTACGTAAATCAAATATTGACAGTATTAGTTAATATCCGCCGATCGACTAATCTAAAGGTGCCGGATACCCGTTATCTGCGTACACATGGCAACACAGTTTGCTCATAGTCTCAAACAAAATGTCAAGAGTGTACAGCACAGGACTTAACTTTAGTGGGTCGGTGTATATTATCTCATATCCGCGAAATGCAATAATGTATGTCTTTCCCACGGATGTCCACCTTTGGGCATCGTTAGCTTTAGTTACTATTTTAATAATCTTGAGATATGATTCTTCATATTCAGCATTGGTAACGTGGTTAGCGATGGCATCGCTAGGTAGGTACGGTAAAATTTAAGTTAGTTTTTTTTTACTTAGCTTTCGATCATTAACAGTGAAGATAACGGATATACACAGAATTTTAACTATTACTTCGAATGTAACGAATTATTCATTACTTCTATGTTACTTAATTAACTACGTGTACTATGAACTTAATTAAATGATAGAGCGTAACACGGGTAGGCGGCGCCGACCCGCCCTAGATCCCCGCCCGCCTTGCGAGCTGGGCGGATCTCGTAGGGGAAAGTTTATTGCATTTATAGGACTATTAATTTGATAGGGAGTGGGAAATAGAAAAGGAGGAAATGGGCGATCCATATATTACACAACTATGTAGGTACTTTTATAATGAGTACACGGAAAGCTAAAGTCAAAACATAGCTCTGTTATTTTGACAGTAAATGGAATAAAATCATCGATGATGGACTAGAAAATGTAAAAAATGAATTGAATGAAAACAAAGAAAACAAAAATGTTCAAGATATCGAGCACTTACACTTTTCAAGGAAAACACACCCACTACTCAATCAAACTATCAACAAAATATCAACCCACTAATACCTACCGACGGAAATCAGTACGCAATATAATGTCTACACGTATCTAAATGTAATCTATTATATAGATATAGATAGGGTCGAGGCGGGGCGGCCGGAAGCGGCCGAGATAACGCCACGATAAGCTAAACCTATCGCTTCATCGGATTACTTCACAAAGAATATCGATCCATCTCAGATATAGAATATAGAACTCTAATTCGATTATTCTAAATGTCAGAGTTCAGGGAAGCCAATTTCGTAGTGCACGATGTTGCGCAGCATATGATAAAGGCATTGTATCAAAAGATTTAAAAGTTGGTGTTTTGATCCTAGTTGATTAAGAATAAAGAATCAAAGTAGTAATCTGAAAAATAACCTGAAATAGAGAAACGTAGATAAGAATAATGTTTGAAAAATAATCTGCAATAATGTCAAGGAGCGAGAGTATTCGGAGGAGAGCGATCTGATCTTAAATACAAACAAAATCGAATGTAATTTAAACGTATCATCCCAACTTTAATATCACTAAACTAACATACATCAAAACCTCTTCCAGATAGTCAGCCCCACTAAAAATATTCATGAGAGAATCAATAATAATAATTGTCCTTTCTTCTCGTTTATAAACCACTGTCGAATGTCACCCTGTTCCTTCATCCCATCTTCCATCCATTTATGTAAATGCAGCATTGTGGCAGACACCTCATTTGTTCTATCTGCCAAGCACGGCCATTGTCAAAACTTCTTGCCCTTTGACTCCATTGTCTGTTTTTTGTCAACCAACACCAGATTATTTTATTTCCGTTATATGTTATTCTTATTCTTTGTTGGCTCATGTTTATCAATATTAGCTTCTATCACTTTTCATTTTGTTTTATTGTGATATGCTAGTTTATTATTTGACGGCCATGTACCGTTAAACTTGGTTTCAAAGACATTTACCACAACAGATTTATTGGACGTTCGGGTTTTACGTAATGCGTATTTCTATTTGAGTTGGACATCAAAACTATAATAATAATAATTTAACAGTAATTTTATATCGAGGTAAAATTTGTTTTGTTTCTATGTTTATTTGTTTGGTTGTAAGTTTGTATGTAGTGGGTAATCTCCGGAACTACCAGTCGGATTTGAAAAATTCTGGCCCAATTTTTGAGGAAGGTTATAAGCTAGTAATATTATAAAGAAAGATGATTTGACTTTTTGTATGATTGTATGTAATGACTAAACTCAAAAACAACAATCTTTAACCTGTAGAATACTATATTATCACTGAGTAACTTAGGCTATAATTTATAAAGATAACCCAAGAATAATATTCATTCAAATTGATTAAATCTTCATAAAACTAATCCAGAAACAAATACAATATCCTAAATAATTCGTTAAGGTTTATTACTTATTAGTAACAATATTCTGTTGAATAAACGCTGTAGGTGTTGGTTCCAAATGTGCTCCGTCATCACCGGGACGCCGTTCCACATTGTAATTTAAATTGTCATTCAAATTACCATTGAGAGGAGACAGTAAACGCGGTGGCACTCGAATTCTCGACACCTTCGTCTAGACACGTCCAAACATGAAGTTTTTATGAATTCTATTATTTGGGTCCAACTGACGTGAATAGAAATATCTTGAGGATACATTTCTTGTTAATAAGGAAGATAATTTCGGTAGAGTCAAATTTAGGGATAATTCCTAACCCCAGAACGTACTTGAAACTTTTTATAGGTTTTCTTCAAAACCAATCTTTGCCCTGGAACATCGTAAACAAAGATTAGCAACAGTGTATAACAACAAAAGGAGTGATACACAAATTGAGGGTTTCCATCCCGATGATATTTTACGATAGCCGTAAGCGACAAAACAAGAGTCATAAAAAGAGACCATGTAGTAAGTAGAGATTGCCAACTTATGGAACCTGCACAATAGTTACCAAGCCGGACTAGATTGTTCCGTATGGGACTATGAATAAGGGGCCGTTCAAGTATGACGTAAGCAGATTTATTACAATTATTATTTACCCCCCTCCTCCTTGTTAGCAAAAGTAAGCAAAGCTTACGTAAACATTGGTATATGCATTTTTCTTTTAATGTAAGTATTCTGTTTTTTTTTTTATTGATTAATGAGCAGCAGTTACAATTCTAGAAATATATTCGTTTCGTTTTCAAGCATAGACAATGTGTGGGTTGCCATATGTGTAAAAAAGTAAATAATTGCTGCTGACGTAATCACCATCTAGAACCCCCTATGTCATCAAAAATAAGCAAAGCATAGACCCCCCGCTCCCCTATAGTGCTTACGTAATACTTGAACGGTATCTAAGACTAAATCTGCACACAGTGTTTGTAGAATAAAATTTGATTAGCAACAACACCATAATAATGCTTGTCGATGTGTAATTATGCACAACCGTGGAAACTACATTGTAAGCGGATTCATTTTGTCGGTCAATTTTCCCCGCAGCCATAAAAAGCGCAAACATGACTACGTTAATAATAAATTACATACATCTCAGCCAGACGCTCCTACCATTCGGAAACAACAAATGCTAATAATTACTTTTCAGATTTTAAATGTTCGAAGGGTCGAACCGTACCCGGCTGTGAGCGATTCGAAACAATGCATATTATCGATCGTCTTAGAGACTTATTGAAGAATAAATCCGAGAGGCTTCTTGAGTTACTGTGCATCGGGTGCCCATGTTGTGATATTTGGCAAGTTTGTTCCATCGGGCCTGTTGCATTAAACCAACATTTTACTGTCTATATATCGGACGTCGCATAGCTACGTTTTCCCTAGATTTATACTTCTCCTGCAAACAGGTGGAATACAGTAATAGTATTCGTTCGTTAACATTGTGTGTGCTCGCGCAGTTTTATTACAATTACATTATGTTGGTATTGTTCGTATCTGTCGAGTGTCATAACGGCGGCCGCGTCGCGCCGGATAGCTCGGCTTTACGGCCGCCGATAGTTGCCACCTTCGTTTGGAGGATTCCATTGTTGCATTCATCGCAATGATCCGGCGTAGTCGCATCGTCGTCTTTCAGCCGCATCCGACATTTCCATTGTTGCAATTTTATTGCCGGTGTTACCGTGCTGGCGGAGATCGTAAACTACGCACCAGCGCTCGATACTATCGGCGGCGCGGCCTGATGGCTGATGGGCCGCGCGACCGCACCGCGCCGCATTATCGCGCACCACCGCCACCGCAGCCGCGATTTTCATTCGTTTCTAATAAATTGATACGAGAGCTACGCGACGCGCTATTGGTCGACTCACTCCCCGGACTTCGATCCTCGGACCCGGACCGTAAATCAACTTTACAACCTTTAATTACAGATATTTGCCGTCTCATGTGAGCGTACGGGATATCGGAGGGCTGTGCTCGCGAAAATATAGCATAATAATGGGTATTGACCCGTAATGGCTCGCCTGTAGGTACTATCGGCCGCCTTTGTCTTGATTGTTCGAGCGAGAGTATATTCTTTTCTGAATGATTGCCAATTACATCGAATGGCCTCCTGAATTCCACTGAGAGCGATACTTTAATCTTTCTCGGTTTTGATTTGCATTCGAATAAAATGATTTATGTGTTATTGGGATCCAGGGTTTATGTTGTGACGTGTTTTGATTCATTGATGGTTTTTAATGTTGTCAAATTTCGAAGCGGGGTCGTGCTTACCGCGAGCAATAATTACAAATCGAAATGAGTGCAGTGAGTGCAGTCGGTGTAGTGGTGCTGCGCCGGGCCGGTGCCGGTATGGTGCGGGGCGATGGCTGCCACATTGTTGCACCGGATAGGGCCGACCGGCCGCCTGTTTTAATGTCTCTCAGACGGAATTACGCTGGATTGTTCTCAACTTTACTGCTCCCTTCATGATTGATCGTTGTATCCTCGGCCTTATGTCATTTTCGCGCCGTATATCCTGGAATTTGTACTACAAGCAATAAATATTACATTGAGTTATGGTAATTTCGCAAAATTATAGTATATGACTCTTTTACTGGCGTTCTGTATTATTAGGCCTTAACTTATGTATAAGAAGATATTATGAATATTAATAAATAATGATTAGCTCTTTTTAAAGGAGGGTTCGTGTGTGCACGTGTTTTGTTCCGAAGTGTGGAAATTAACACTAGAATGATCGTATTTCTAAATTAAAACCTCGCTCTGAGGAGCAATAAATTCTTCCGCCCATAAACTTATAACGACTGTCTAAATAGAGGCTAGCTGTCGTTTATAGCCTTAATACTTGAACAAGAAATAAAATAAACACCATGCACTTATGTTTTTGATCAATTTTGCACACCTTTTTAATTGTGAATAATATTAAAATAACTTGGAACAAAAAGAAATGTGAGTTAAATGATTAATCGGAGTGTTTTTGTGGCTTTATAAGTGAGTGTTTTATAAGTAATGGGGTGTTTTTAATTAAAAATCTCATACAAATTGGAACATATTTTCCAGGCGGCTTATCTGTTGTCTGAAATATATATAAATAGATACATAATGATAGCTTCATATAGGTTTTTTTTACAAGTGAATCTTCTGCGGTTATGGGTTATTGTTATATTCTTAATTTAAACGTTTCTTTCCCATAAAAGTTACTGATGAATAGGTCTTTTACTTTCAAAGATTTTTTATGTGAACCCAGCTTTATGTAAAATATTCGTAATTAATGTAGGTTTATTTGTCACATTAGCATTAATTTATCTACAATCGTAAATGTTTTAGTGTTGTGTTGGGTTCGTGTACGTTTCTCAGTACCAATGTATGTATACGCGGGCCAGAACAACGGATCCTATTTAACTATTCATTATTATTCTCATATAGGTATATAGGTATATTTCTTTACCATTTGCGTTATTTTGTGATTTATAATGTAGGTAATAAATTAAATAATAAACGTTGCTGCAATGTTCAACCACATTATCTTTCCTTATCCACATATCATGTTTTATTGTAGGAGAGCCGGAACATACTGTATAAGACACTCTAGTATCTAATTCTATTAGTGTACGAATTGTGAAACAAATTCCCTGAAGTTAATGTGCAATTAAACGCGGCTGAGAGGGACCACTTGGAGTAGTACCAACACTCACGAATAATTGAGATTGATCGAGTCGTGAATCGAGTGGGGCGGTGCAATCAAAAGCGTATCAGACCAATGAGCGGCCGGGACGGGCTCGCGGACGGCTCTCATTGGTCCGCCGCGGGGTTGTCGGGCACCAAGGGCCTTGATACTGCTCTCGATAAGCGGGAGGCGTCGAATGTCGATTCGATCGATTATCGCCCGTGTCGTCGCGCTCCGGAGATCGCGACGCCGCGCACACCGCGCGACTTCTACACTTAACATTTTGATGACCCGCGCTGCGTCATTAAATTGCCCGTGTCATCACACTACTTTATCACCGTATTTATTAACCAAATCACCATTTTACACTAATAAAACGTCGCTCACAATTTAATAACGCACCTCAACAAAATTAAATGTTCAACTTAATCTGGCTGTAAAACGGTGCGCAAATCAAAGTTGCAATCTGCAACACTTAAAAGAGATTAGTCGGCTAATCGGGCGTTATTTACAATCCTTTATCAGCCCTCGGAGGCGTTCGGTTAGACGATTTACGACACTCGCGAGTTGCCAGCACAAAAGAATTAGCCTTTCTAAGCGACACCGAGTGCCAATAAATATCGGGCGAGGTGCGAATAATCGCGGGCAACACTGTAGCGGGCAACGATTGGAATTTATTCCGTACGCAGTTCCATAAACCGTGCGTTAGTCCATAAAGTGAAATTCATAATACAAATTTAGCGTAAGGTTTCGTAGGAAAAGCAATAATTTGTCACAATTGGGCACGATTAGATTGGCTCCGCTGGCGATTTGACATAGGTCGTAAATAACGCTTCGGGCGGCCGAATTGAGTGAGCCGTCAGCCGCACTACGTTGTGTGGGCCTTTATAAATGGTACGTGTATGCAAATAGCGCGCGCGGCTCGGCGCACGCGCATCGAATCGCGCGTTTTCCGCCGCCGGCGAGCCCGTGCGTTTTGTGGAAATCGTTATTGGGGTGATTGCTTTCATAAACAATAGCTTTTGTCCACGGGTTCTTGTAAACGCTGAGTTATTTAGACGGATAACGGGACTGTTTGCGCGCTCCGCCTGATAACGCACCCAGCGTTTATGTAATGTTGTTTAGAAGCTATTCGATGTTAGAAATCGTGCTTTATCTATACCATGTTCAATTGCGGGTAATTTGTATTATGTATTTACGATATTCTCGTAATTCACCGTAACCACTGACCCAAAAGTTTTCTTGCTTCATTTACTTGTGATTTCATCATTATTTTGTAAGCTAGCAGGTACAAATTAAAAGTACACTTTTATACACTCTGCTACTTGAACTTTCCTCTTTGTACTTAGTAAGTAACCACTTTGACTTGTCATCTCTACGACATCCGTCAGTTAATTTGAATTTCCATATAATTTATGACTGCAGCATGTCATTAGTATTTATTTAGGCGACCTTAACACTAAGGTTTCACTTTATGGTGACCATTACAACGTCATGGCATAGAAAAGTTACACATAATCTTGCACATCAAAGCGAGGTGCACTATCAAAAGATGACCAGCGTATCTTGGCCTTTGTACCCTTTAAGGTGTGAATCAGAGCATTGAAAAGTTACAGGTCATTTTACTGTGGGTGAAATGTTAGCCATAAAAGTCGCTATCGGGCTCAAAGCAACTTAGTAGGGTGCAATAAAGGTTGTCAACGTGCTGTGACGAGCGTGGGTGGCGAGTGCAGCGCGAATCGAGAGAGCATCGATGGTAAGGATTAGTGATGCACGAATATTGATTTGCGAGACGCAAATGATGGATTTTGACAGGTGTTGCTGAAATGGCAAGAACTAAACTTTTCTAGCGAAAATACTGGGAATTTATAGGTTCCGTAGTTTCAATAAACGTTTGGAAGACAGAAATAAGATTTTTCTTTTCATACCTGTTTCGTCCGTCTTATCTTTGTAAAAATTCTGCTTACTTTTTCTGTTTCCTCAAAAAAACTTATGAATTCCGAACTCTATGCCTCACAAACCGTCATCATGAGTCATCTATTGTTACATTATTATTGACTGCCAGTTACATGGCTCAGTTTACGTTATCTTGTTAGTATTTAGGTGCTACCGTTAGTCATAGCCTCTTGACGATCAGCGTTTGGGACACGGAATTTCCGATCGTTTCTTATTGTATTATATTTTCGTCTCTGTACTTTCCGTATTTGAGTAGGTTATTGTGATCATAAATGTCAGAATTGAAAGTTATTGTAAAAGTTTTCTGCAACGTGATAGTTATTAATTTAATTGTCATCGGTAAGGTTTCTGTCATGTGTCATTGTTGATTTCCATCTAATTGTATAGTTTCTACTGATTTTAAAGAAATGAATAAATCTTTCGTTCTGATTCTAATGATTGATTGATTAGTGATGTGTCACAAGTAGTGCTCTCCTGCAAATTTAAAAATTATATTGGAATCGTAAACTGCACATACTCATATTCAAAACAAATTCATTTGTTCTTGAAATTTTCAAATGGTCTTGTTAGTTAATCATCAGACAGAACCACCTTACTGGTTTGGAGGTGATGCAAGTTTTACAGCTTTATACTAATGATAATACCACTGCTAATATACCGCCAGTTTATGACTGCCAGCCCATCTAATAACAAAATACCAGGTATCTCACACAATACCCAACAAGTACTCTAAATACTCCAATTCTGCGCATCATGTTGCTCCATTTACTCTTCAAACGTGGCAATTAATCTGAGCGGGTGACGTTGCCACCCTTTCAGGCACCACCCCCGGACACCCCGCCTCATCCCCGCTCACCCCCGGCCCAGATAACCGGGGGAATGATTAACTGCAGACAGGAAGACGGATTGACAAATAGTCGTTTAGGTATTTCGCTAATGTTTCGCTCTCATCAATAAACGATCGAGGCTGTAACATGGGAGGGCTGTTCTTGTTTGGCGTATTTGCGATTTGGTATTCTGCGTTGATGGTTCGTCTTGTTGATTTTCGTGAGTTGTAATGAAAGTGTAGAAAGTATAATAATTGATGGGTACAAGTAATGAGTATGATAAAGCTCATCATCAGTATTGCAGCTAGGTCAATGCTAGACACATCAGCAGCGTAAGTAGTAGTTAACTTAAGAGAAATCCCAATTTGTGACAGTAAAACATAATATTAATTATTTTCACTACTATAAATGCATGCAATACAAAGAACAATAAAATAGTTTTTTTAATGAAAGTTGTAAATTGGACTTGAGGTGTTCCTTTTTCCAAGAGAAACAAGTTAGTGTCTAAACTTTACAATAGCTACCAATCGATACATTACCAGACAGGAGCAACCCGTAATGCTGGCAGGCGCGAACTGAGACAGCTTGTAACTCGATATCGAGCGCGCGGTGACTGTGCAAATGTAACGAATTGTTTGCAACAATCATTTAGACAATGTTGATTGATTGCCGCTGCCGCGCCGCCGTGTTTGCACAAGTCAAATTGAAATAACTTCCAGAAGCTTTCGTTGGAGATGAATGAAATGAATTTGGAATAATTGGTGATGTTCTATTTGTTTATGATAAAGCAGTGTTTGCTAGTGATGCCTTGACGGCCATATGAGATAACGCTGATGAGATTGTAAAACCATTTGGCATTTTTGCATTCATGTGATTATCTACTGAAGACTTAACACTTCCTAGGTGGTAATTTGACATCCATTTCATAGTAACAAGTGCGAATGTAACTCCGTCTTCAGTCGGCGAAGTAATGGGATATAAACACTGTTGTTTTCTTGTTCGAAAGATGTAAACATCACAAGCTGACAGTTCCACTGTCTCACAAGCGTAACTAAGTGGCTAACAGTTCCTTATTGTAAATCGCAGTGTTAGCGTTGTTGGTATGGATTCGTCACGTCATCGGTTAAGTTAACAGCCAAATTACAGTAAATCAAATAGTCGCAAACTAGCCACATAGAACAAACGGGTCTGGCTTCCGTGGCCACACGGGCTGTGCTAAATCGGGGCCACTAATGCTGCGCGCGCGCATCGTAAAAGCGCGATCTGACTCGCTCGCGCCCGTAAATCATCGATCGTGCGATGCGATGCGATTTAGCACGCTCGCCTTGTTGCCCACTTGACGCGTGTTGTCCCAGCAAGCGCTGTAAAGCTTGATTTGATATATTGTTAAGTATCTGGAATGTTTTTGTCCGTATCTCGTAGATATTGTCATCTCTTACGCTTTTTAGCTAGATTTCATAGCTTTATTTGACAGGCACTTCTATACGACACGCAGCATTACCTCTAAAAGCTGCAGTAGTGTTGTTGTGAGATCACATTAAAGCGTGTAATGTCGTCGTATAAAATTGTGATTAATGTCTCCAAAGGCATGCAGGTGGCGATAAGTTATGGTTGTCAACATAATCAGCTTTTCTTCTCATTTTATCGTCACTAGCTGTTAGATATGCGGTTGGGGCAGTAAAACAAATTCTATTCTTCCGATAGTTTTATTCAAATTCGTGGAGCATTGATGAATAAAAAAATTGTATGGGTACTATCAAAATCTGTATATAATTTCATATAAATTTCAGCATTTCTTCAGCTTAATCTAGCGCTGTATCTGTTTCTATATTCTTATATAGACGTAGTTTCCTTTTACGATCTTTATGAAGTACGCAGTAAAGGGTTTTACAACTTGCAATAGTGAGGGAATGCACTGCTCTCCTCTATTCGAAGTTATATCATGATGAACATGTTTCTCCTGTTTGTAAAGACTCTTTTGTTACATTACGATATATTTGCTATCCCTGATTTTGAATTGCTGCTGTTGTACTTTGAGAAATTTTATTGCTGACGGAAGTTTTAAGTTGATCTTCTTATTACCAATAGGTACCGTGCCACTTAAGTTATCCTTATTTCAGTGCCTAGTTAAGTATGGTACTTATTTTATGTAGGTATAGTATGAGGTTTCTTGATGGCAATGCTTCATTTCTTTAGATTCCTTAAATGTCGTCTTTTCTACTAAAAACATACACAGCAGTTTTAACTTCTTTAACAATTGGATGATGAAACTATGTTTGAAATTATTCTTCTTATAATTTAAGTAATTATTATATACTTACCCTTAATAGTCTTTGCTGCAATGTTGTTACTTATATTGTCTAGGACTATTTCTAATCTCTTCCATACTAAACTTCGAATTATGTTTGTTCCAGGCACTCCAATCAATCGGCTACCAATAATGGCGAAGTCGGTGCTAGACTTGTACGAGCTATACAACCTGGTGATAGCTCGCGGGGGGCTAGTGGAGGTCATCAATAAGAAGTTGTGGCAGGAGATCATCAAGGGACTGCGGCTGCCATCGTCCATCACGTCTGCTGCCTTCACATTACGTACACAGTTAGTAACTGATTCGTATCTTATAAACCTATTATAACAATCAATAGATTCACCTTTTAACTATCAGTAAACATCTGTCACTAGTCTGAAGATACTTACAATGACTGGGAAACGTACAGATTTTGGAAATTGTTTTAAATGTTTAATCGTTCAAGGGGACATTAGAACTTTTTGGGCAGGTGACACAATATTCTTAAAATGAAATCCTTTCGAACAGCTTTCGTTCTGAAGGCCTCATCCTAATCAGTATCCATTATCCTTCAATCTAGAACATGATCGACAAAAGGTGTGTCTGTGTGGTCCTACAAGTCAGGAGCCCGCTCCATATTCGACCTGCTTTGTATCACATCCTCATTCAAATTCTCACGAGGTGGAGACAAAAGATGGCCCACAATGGCACTACGTGAGCGTCGGACGCGACAATATGACAACTTCATAATTAATAACCTTAGCTCATCTCAGCAGATATAATTTCCCATTTATCTCTCTAGAGTTCCTTCACCTCGTCTTTTGTCGGATGTCATAAAGGTGGTTTACGTTTATGATTCAAAATGTACGACGGTTACGCACGAACCGATGATTTCGAACGCAGCTTCTTTTATTTCGATCTGTTTCTGTATGCGTCTCGTTACGTTAATTTTCATAGTGTGTTTGGACTTGAAGTGATTTTGTAACTAAATATTTCAAACGATGTCGTAGATTCTTGGCCTAAATAGGCATTGTGATACTAGAAAGCTAACTTTTGTTTGGTTTGTACACTTTATTGCTTCATCATTAACGCAAATCATTTCGAAACCGATGTTAGCTGGACATCCATTTTCAAGAATCGAGTCTTTTATTCACAATTTGTCTTCTACATAATGATTCCTTGTTTCCATGCTGTATAACATTAGTCATTCGTTAAAATTCTATCGAGACAAAAGTATTCTAATGCCAAAGCTTACATCTAGTAACATTCATAAAATTAGACTAACAGTAATGACGAATGTCGTATATATAGATCGCATGTGACAGTTTTAAAGGTGGCGTTTTTATGAGACGGCGGGTCTCATTGTGTTACGCATTAAATATGTGACCGCTTAATATGACATATGGAAGGTACGCGCGACAATGGGGTCATATAAAATTGACACGTTACAGAATAGGATTACGATTGTAATGGTACGTATTAGACTTGAAGGATAGACTTTTGATAATAATTGGGCTTGAGATATGATTTATAAGCCTGTCAAGCCGCGGGCGGAGCAATAAAGTTATTATTAGATTCGTTCGTTCTAAAGGATTGAATGGTGACATTTCTTGATTTATTTTCGAGTTGATAGATACGAAGATTATTTTGAATGATAAAAGCTCCGAAACGAGCTTTGGCGGTGCCGATGCCGCTTTGCCATCAACTGCTGTCCTTCATTCTATTTTTGTATAAAAATCATGTATGCTATGCTGTTAATAGCTTTAAATCAATAATTGGTCTTATTTCAAATATCTCCCAAATTCTCACTAAGTACCTTTCTTATATTTTTGTGATCTACTACATAATTAATTTAATTTAGTTCTAATCTAGCTCAAACATTGGTAAATAGATGATTAAATATATGAAAGCTGTTGACAAATGAATTAGTCGGCTAAAATTTGTGTATTTTCTTTCAGATATATGAAATACCTGTATGACTACGAGTGCGAGAAGAAGAACCTATCAACCAGGAGCGAGTTGGATGCAGCCATTGAAGGGAACAAGCGTGAGGGACGTCGCGCCTCTGGGCAGTATGACGCACAAGCTGCTTTAGCTATGGTAAGTATTATTGATACAACGGATTTAGAAGTATTTAGGTCAATCAAGTAAGACCGAAATAACACAAAACTATTATTTCTATAATTCTAAACAGTCGGTAAAGCGGTTACCTACTAAATGACTAAACGATCAGAATGTTGAGCCAAATTACATCTGTTCAATTATAGTTAGTAGCATGATGTAAAGGCTCCAAGTTAGCAAATAGTGTTTTGGTGTAAGGGCTTTAAATGACTGCCAATAGTTTCATAAATTCTTACGAATTTTCATCCTCTTGTCCTTATCCCAATTTATCTGGGGTCGGCACTGTTTTTTATTCTTCCATCATCTCTAGCAGTCGCAATTTCAGTACATACACTTTCTTCCCAACCATATCATCTTTCACACAATCCATCCGTCTCTTCTAAGAATGGAAATGTAGAACTTCTAACATGAACAGAGATAGTCAAACCAGTGGTGCCCTATCATCATCACCTAACGTCCCCATCTTCTTGCAGCCCCCACTAAACCGCGTGCCCGCGTCTCTCGCGCAGCTGTCGCAGCACATGCAGCCACTGTCGCTGTCGCTGGGGGGTGTCGCGCCGCGGCTACCGCCGCTGCCACCGCACGCGCCTCATCTCGCACAGCATGACATCGAGTACAGGGTACGCGAGTATATGAAGATGATACAGCAGCAGAGGGAGCTTATGAGAAATGGTATGTGTATAAATTAAAATAATAAAAGGTTATATATAATAGGAAAGCTGAGCCTTATAATTAGATTTTCATTAAATATTAGCTAGTTCATTATGGGATAGATATAGATCTCTCTAATTGTATGGAACTGAGGTTGGTTCGTATTTCATGAAGATTTCGTATTCAATATTGGATTTTGCTTAAACCTTAGTGCAGATGGATATCAACTGGAAAGTATTCTTGTAAATATTTTTGAGTGAAGTATTTTTGATGAAGTTAAGGTTTTCCAATTCTTTATTTGTTTGCTCAATACTTATGTTGACTAAAAATAGTCTATTCTTTCACAGGCTCCGAATCGCCCCCCAGCAATGGCCCAGCACCAATAATGTCACCTCGTGATGCAGCCGCCCTCAGTGCCATCGACGTCTCCCGCCTCACTCTCTGGTCACTCTACAACAATAACAACAACAACAGCCCACAACCGGACCTTGAACCACAACGGTAAGTTGACAAATACAATTTTTTTTATGAACATATTTTATATGTTGATTAAATTCAATATGGGTCCCGAGATAGTTCCCTGGGGAATACTGTGCTCTTTGGTGATCTTCACCAATTTAGAATTCGCAGAGTAATTACTTTGTGGAATGTGTGAGACTGGATTAGGTATTTGAAGAGATTGCCATTCTAAATTCGAGACTCATATAAGATCTACCCGTAGCAGTGTGCAGTTCTTTTGTCAATCGAAAGCAATTATCAGATTGCCTAAATTTAGAAACTATTTGTGCTAAAAATGAAAGATGGCAATAATTGTTCTCAGGATTTAAATTTCTTTTTTATAGTTACGTTTATTATAAGGTCAACCGCTAGTTGACAAATTCTGACACTCTCCTTATCCTCAGTATGGGTTACAGCGAGGCTCTGAACCTGAGCGAGAGCCCCAACTCAGTGACGAGCGGCGGCAAGCGCGAGGCGTGCCGCTCGCCCGCGCCGCCCGCCAAGCGCCGCACGCCGCGCCCCGCCAGCCGCCCCCCCTCCCCCGCGCCGCGCGCCGAGCTGCACGAGGCGCAGCACCGCCACAGCCGCAGGGACGCCACGTCGCCGCCACAGATCAACGGTATGCCTAATTCCAACGGTATCAATGGAGCTGCCTTCAAGATTACTACCAGAGGTGAGCATTTACTGACATTGCGCTGTGTCTGCGACTTGCGAACCGCTTTAGTCTACTGGTTCTGATTACCTTGTTTTATATTTCTCCTGGAATCTTTTTTCTTTTGCTGGATTCAGCTTTTTTGTTGAAAAAGATCTGGTTCTCAGATACACGAAGATCTAACTACTATTGAATTAGTTCCCTCGAGAGACGCTATCTGCCATGTGTGATACAATCTTATTTTACCAGACCTTCCTCTATTATTTCTAATTAATAATGTTCTTCTCCCCCAGGAGACGCGAGCACAGGTGACCAGCAACTGGTAGTGTCAATAGAGTTGAACGGAGTAACGTATGAAGGAGTACTCTTTCCCTCGGGCAACGGTCAAAATGGACACAGACAAATGGTGTCTTAAACACAAACACACATTATAGCGTAGTTATTAGCTGCTGCGGTTTCAAGCATCGAGTATTTATTCACTTCCTGAATTAGGTACAATGCAAAAATGTTGGCTTCAGGGAAGCATAATTGTTGTTTTGAACGTCATCTTCTTTAAAATAGACTTAAATACTGCTATAACGCTTTGAGGAATGTTTTGTCATCATATGCAGAATGTTGACGAATTGTCCATGTTTAGGAGTTGCGTTGAGTGAGGAGGACGCGGTCACTGTTAATATGGGATACGTATGACATGATCCTGAACTCTGCAACCCTATTATTTTACTACCATCATTAATAAAATATTTCAAGATCATCCCAGTTCCATTTCTCCCCGCTCTCCTCTTCAGAGCATAGGCAGTGAGTTTCGTCATCAGACTGTGTATAACAGTTGAGTTTATATCTTAGGTTACTATACTAATTATTACCTAATCAAGAAATGAGAATCATTTATGTAAATAGCACATAACGTCTTGAGCAACTATTTTCAGAATAGTTTTTGAAACATCTTAAAATTAGTCTGATGTGAACTCAACAGCGACGAAATCTATAATTTTATATTTCTCTCTGGCGTTTTTAAAACCATCTAAATATTCGAGACTTGGAATCGTAACTTACAAAAAAGTATTGTTTTAAAGATTGAACTCAAATTATTCGAGATAAGTACAAAATTTTCACTTTACGGATCATCCAATAAAGATATTATCGTATGTACTTAGTTATTTTTAAATGTGATTAAGTTTTTTTTTTTGTATTTTTTCAAAGTATTTATAGTTCTCTAAAAAAAAATTACACTGCCTAAGAAGAACGTGAAGTTATTTGTAAATAAAAAAATAAAAATAAAATAATTTCATTGCTGTTCTTTAATGGATGTTTTGTATGATAATTTTAATACATTTTTATGATGTCATACAGTAATGACAATTTGTGTAAATATAGTTTTTAATTTTTACGTTATTTATAATTTGACAGATGTGTGATGACTGATGAGTGATCGGGGCGTCTGGGCTTGAGTTTGCGTGGTGACGGAACCTATTTAGATTACGTTGTTCTACGTATACTCAGCTGCAGAAGTGAGTTAACAAATTGGAAATGCAAAGTGCCATTGAACGAGTTAACTATGAAGTATGGAAGCTTAATTTTGTACTTATAATTTGTTTCCTTATTACTGCATCGGCAGCCTGTGTCTAGCTTAACTATTAGTTGTAGCACATTATAAATCTATTTAAAACCTCATTAAAGTGACAAGTAATTTGTAATTACTGACGTGTTACAACTAATAATGTGAGTTATATTACGTCTATACTTAGTAAACGTAATCTAAATGTGTTTGTCGAATTTGTATATAATTGTAAATAGAGATATTATTGTGTGAGGTAGTGCAGTGTTTTATACACCGTGTCGTACGTTTGTGTTCTTGATTCAAAAGGTGTATATTTTAAAGTTTCTATGAAGATGTCAGTATTGTACTTAGTAAGTAGGTATTTATAAATTGTGGATTGAAACTTTGTGCACTTTGGTTGGAAAAGTTGATTGATTGTAATTGTACACTTACTGATGAAGGGCGAGCGTTTGTGAAGTATTTCGACTTAACCGTGCAAAGTGTACATAGATTTCCTTTTAAAAATGTAGATGTTTATGAAAATAATGAATGTTACTAAAATCTCTAAAGTACCTACGCGATTTTTTTTTTACTTTTTATTTCGGCTTCGTCACAGTTTTTATCTATTAACATTTAAGCTGCAAACTTGATGAATGAAAACTGTGTCTAAAGCTGAAAGTAATTCTCGAATAGACGTTTGAAATAGTCAAACCATTATTATTATTTTATTGAATAATTCAGACAAAGGTATTATTTGGACGAAACATTTCAGGCTACTTAAAGTTCACAAATAGTTCGTTTAGCATCACAACATGCCATTTTATTAGTTTTAATTAAGTGTAATTTAAGTAACTTTGTCGAAGTGATTGATTGAGTCCGTTGAGCTGAGTATTCGAGTGGTGGAGCTATGGCAGCTTGTCCTATTCATAAGTTTTCATAAATTATAATAATCGTAGTGCAATAAGCAATATCCAAAATTATGAAAAAATAAAAAATCTCCAGTAAAATAGAAAAAATCTTATCGTAGCATTGTTGTAAAAAATATTGAAAAAATGTTTTTTTTTTTTTGTAAATGACTGATTTAATGTTTTATAATCTTAGTTAATTTAATGTATTTAATTTTAAAGATTATTGTGTAAAATTTCAATTAACTGTTAGCCGCATTAATGGAGCTATGTAGTGGTAGATGTTAGTACATTCCTGATGATGTACAATACTTGTTAAGGGCAACAATATATATGCTGGCCTACTTATATACAGGTAGTTAGGCCAGGGGATTGCGTATTAGCGAATTTCGTATTACACCAAAAATTTTTGATGTATTCAAATAATTATACACAATTAAATAATTATGTATTACGAGTTATATATTTTATTTAAACTCATTAACCCTAAAACTACCGAATCCCAAATCCACGGTGATTGTACTGTACCTAAATATTTTAGGCTCCAAATGTCCCATGACCAGTCAAAAGTAGGTCAATTAAGTACATAAATAATCAGCCTATAATGTTCCCAGTGCTGGGACACAGCCCTCCTCTCTGTGAGTGGGAGTGAGCCATAATCCACAACGCGGGCCCTGTGCGGGTTGGTGGATGTCACATGTCATCGAATTTTTTGGTTCTAGGTTCTGGGACATGCCGGTTTCCTCACGATGTTTTCCGTCACCGTCAATTACATCTCGACAAAAATACTGAACCCGTAGAAATCCATGTAGGTATCTAGATATGTGATACTGAGCTTAAAAGATTCCAAGGCTGTACTATAATGACAGCCATGCTTAATAATCAGGCTAAAATATTAAACTCTTTAGGGAGTGCCTCCGCTGCCGGCGCCGGCTCCCGAATTGGGTGCCGTCGCTGAGTTTGGAAAAAAAAAGCGTAAAACGAGGTTGGCATATTGGAGTAGATAGGCGGGGTAGGCATAATTAAAAAAAAAACATGTAATATAGTATTTTTTTTTTTCAGTACCTATTATATTTCCATAATCAATGATTTCCATATTCTAGTAATGAAGTACTAAGTACCCGGAAACGAACTAGTTAGATTAGGTTAAATATTTTTACTCGCAAACTCCCTACTCTGTATTATAGATACATGCACACCATATGGTCCATATGGATTGAAGATATAAATGTCGAAATACATAGAGTGCCACAATGGGCGGTTTTATATCCAAAAGCGATCTTTTACAGATTATCCTTTGGCTAAGGTAAACAAACGCAACGCTAAGCCATAAATAGTACAATCAATTCTCTGATTGATTACCGCTTTTACCGCTTTAGAAAATACAATCCTGCCTATACCTACTACTGGATGATTAGAGGCGTGATTTCAGACAAAGCATTTAGCGTGTCTATCTCATAGAATTATCCAATAGCACTTACGAAGCTCATCTCCTTTGAAAATTAGTAATCAACCCCAAAATACCTAGAGTTATTTCGATTACTTATTACAACGCCATCTATGTTATAACTATGAAACTCAAAATTATACTACTACTAGCGACATCTGTAGTTGAATAATAAAACAAGAACGCTACGGCTAGGTGTTGATTCGCGATATTGTGTTGGTAACAGAAGGTTAAGCAGTGCCGCTCGAGGGTTTAGCAGTTTTCATAATTTAACTGTAGATGGCATTGCAAGTCAGACCGGTTTAAAAAAATCGAATAACGCAATTGAGTCATTAATAATTCAGTACCTACCGATAAATAGATAGATGAAAAATTTATTCAGTGGAACAAAATACAAATTAACGCAGAAACCCTGTTATGTGACAGGTACAGTACGTCACAACTTAGATGTAGCCATACATTTGAAATATTGCATTCATTCAATTTTACGCATGTATTTGGTTTTATGACTACAAGTTATTGCGTTTGCGTAAAGGTAATTTTCACCTAAAGCAGTAAGTAGTAAAGATTGCTGATTTTGAATGCGCACTCAGTTGGGTTTTTACGATTTACATCTAAATTGTGTCGTACTATACTTACACAAAATTAATATAATCAGCCGGGAGTATGGATTAAATTGTGCCCGGTTGATTGCAATAGGCTCGCCCCTAAACTTATACATAACTGGCGAAATGTGGGTGTACTATAGGTACACCTCTCCCTAAACCTTCTAGGATTACACGTGTGATGTTATGCTTATGACACTAATGTGAATAAAAAATACATGCCTACTTATCTACATCCACAATATGTCAAGGCTGTGGCAAAAAAATACTTACTTTTTGTAAACAAGAAACATAAAAATAAATAAGAAAGTGACCCTACGCCATATAGGTACCTACCCGAAACGCTTTGGTGTGGCAATAGCGGTCATTGCCCTTTCCCTAATATCTCTACGTAGGAACCCAAATAATAAACTATGTAAGTATGGTTTTTCGTTATTTGAACATGTTGAAGATCAAGATATATATTGATTCAGGAAGTTAAAGGACTTTATTTCAGTTTATGAAATAAAGAATGCTAGAAAATGTGGGTGGGTCAATGACCGCTATTGCCACGCTATAGGAATTTGGGAATAGTAACAAATGGATTTAAACAAGGAACAAGCAACGTACGGTGTTTGCCTCAATGTTGCACCTATGAGGAACAGGATGTAAAATTCACTCATCCTGTATAGAAAAGGGAGGATCCTCCGACCAGACGGGTGTCGTGTCGGGTGGGCTAGTAGACCAATGACGTATGTCGGTAAGCTATATAAATATATAAGCTGATCGCCTGGTAAACCCTGCTTGCGTGATGCAGGATTTCGCTTGACGTCAGTGTGATGCGTAGTTCATATGTGGCGATATAAATCCCGCCACACAACAAATGGGAGTCTCAGCATATGCCAGGCAAATATACTAGACGCCATTAGCATAATCAGCCAATAAAATCCCATTGCTGTCACAGACCTCTTCTCAGCGAGAGGGCGTGGGCCGTAATCCATCACGTGGGGCCAGTGCAGGTCGGTAGATGTCATGTAACCTCCAAAAATTCGAAAACTTGTGTTCGAATTTTTGGTTCATGACATGCCGGTTACCTCACGATGTTTTCTCCAACGATTTGAGAACATTGGTGATGAATTAATTTACACAAAGTAAAGCGCCTGTCTGGGTTTAAACCTATGATCTACAACTCGTAAATCATGGCCACCATGTATAATTACTTATCGTATACTTCAATGCTTGACGCTGATATTCTGCTAGATGCCTTGCAGTAACATACGGACACCGAGCAGACATTTTTTTTTTTGGGTGGAAAATTATCAAATAATTTCTCCCGCTCCGTATCAGACTCTTACTGACTAAAACCCACCCGTGTTCCTTCAGTTGTCCTGTTTCCGGGGGCCACGATCTCCCTTTCGGTTTTCTTCGCAACCCTGGCATGCATCGGCCCTAGCGGACCCCGTCAGTTCTGCTGACATCTTTTTGAGGCGCGCGTGGAACACAACGCGCCATCGACCAGGGCCTGGTCCTTATCGGACGGCGAGTTAGCCATTGCTCACCGTCCGCAAGCCCGCGCCTACGGTGGCCGGAAATCGGCTTGCGATTCCTCCCGCCTTATCCTGAACAGGAACCTCCCGAAAGAGCCGTGTTCGGTAAAGACCTGCGTCAGGCGGAAGGTGAGGACGCCGTGGCACCTCTCTAGCCACTCCTCAAAGAGGGGACTTATTACCGCAATTGTGGCGTGCCTAGTGCTGGGTTGCGACAATCGCACTCTCTATGACGCCATGAGATCCCGCCGGAGCTCTGTCCACTGTGCCGTGATTTCTCGCGATAGCGGAGTTAAGGCCCGGCGTTTCGCCTCCTCGCGCCACTCCCAGATGTGCGGGAGGACCTTTGCCTCCAGATCCCATGGCGGTAATCCGGCAAGGAGGCTCGCCACCTCACAGGAGACCGTGCGGTATCCTCGGGCCAGCCGGATGGCTATGACCCTCTGGGATGCGTTCAACCGGCGGGCTGGCCGCAGCCTCAATGAACGCGCCCACACCGGTGTAAAGGGCCATGAACCGCACGACCCCCGCGACACCGAGTAGACCTGATACATGAATATTTAGTGAAATAGTGTTATACGGAGTGCAATAATGGATATAGACCTAATACACCTACTAAGTATACCTACCCTCACTTGATTATGAAGGTAATTATTTAATGAACAATATTTTAGAAGGTATTTGTGTAGGTATACCTAATACATACATACATACATAATTATCTAATAATATTAGCTACCATGAGCCAGTAGGTAAGTTCTATTACAAAATAGGGTAGTAAAAAACGCTCCGAAAAAAAGAGCATACTCAAAATATGAAATTTACTGTTATTTAATTCTAATTTTCCGGCAACTTATATGCTAATACAAATAAAGAAACGACCGAATAAAATACTGAAAATTCCGATAAATCAATACAGCATTTGCTGACGTAATATTTTTCAAACAAGCAAACAAGCATGCAACATGCAAGCGAGCATGCAATCTACAGCAGGCATGGTTTATTTGTTCACGGCTTTGGCGCTGCGAGGCTGTCCCACGCGAGCTTATCGTCGCAGATGAAGCCGGCTAGCGAGCTGAACCTGCGGAGGTGACAAGGAGATAAAACCACCTGCTCTTCAGCTCGCGGGCCGCTTCGCCCCTCCACGCCTACGCGGGCTTAAATTACACTCTAGGGGTAGGGCAGACAAGACTACGTAACTTTTGTAGCACAACATTTATTGACTTTTCGGAAACTTTTTTCACAACCGCCCTTGGGACATATGTGGTCGGTTGTGACATTTTCTCTTTTTTTTCTAACATACTCCTGTGAGTTTTAACCATAGTACTTAGAAACACAATTTTAGTATTTATACGTAGGCAAATGTACTCTTCACAATACAAAACTTCTTTCTTTACAGCTAACGTAAACAAAATTATTGGTCGTCAAATGAAAATTGTCACATCCGCACCCAGTCTACCCTATTCACCGAGATATCTGTGGTAGTCTACAATCTAACGAAGTCATTGAGCAATTTGCAAAAAGTAATTCGTGGAGGCTTCTAAAATGTTGTGTGCTCTTTTAATGTTTACTTTGCTAAAATCTACCCTTAGCGGGTCAAACTCCTTCCAAACGACAATCCTGGATCCGCCACTGCAGATGTTTATATTTTAAGTTTATTGATGAAATATTCAAAATGCGAATGTAGTTGTACAGAGAGTTGTTTTCCACAGCGATAACATGTTGAGACCTCTCGGTGCCCCGGAAAGCACGTTAAGCTGCTGCTGCACGGAAAATAAACTTATGGATTCGCGTCACCGACATGATCGCACCGTAGTGCTGTGCTATGGGAGCTACATGGTGCTTAAACACGTTTTAGGTTTTCGCTTCTGTCGGCAGTCCGCATGACTGCCAATTTTTATTTTCAACCATGTATTTTTTTTGCTCATCACCTTTTATAAAATATTGCTTTTCCCGATGCAGGGACGTTAATCGTTGAGGAGTTCTCCTGGTACTTCACCATCAGCTCCACTTCTCCATGTGTATTGTGATGAGCATAAATTACTTGGCAACCATATTAAAGTAATCGAATCGCAACCCGTGGAATACTTAGTATTGAGTAGTTCCGGTAGCCATCTGTGGTCTTCATCATCAGTTCCACTTCACCAAATGGTGCTTTCCGAGAGCAGCTGCACGAGTTACTATAAAAAATACCCAAATTGCTATAGGTGTGGCTATAATATTTGAGGAGTTCCCTCGATTTCTCCAGGATCCCATCATCAGATCCTGACCTGATGACATGGGACAATTTCGGACTTCCGAAATATATACCCTTTCAGACAAAATTAATTTTACAAATCCGTATATAACGTAGTTATGCACGAACATACATTAAAAAAACATCTGAATTGATCCGTTTAACTGCAATCATACCTAGGCCACGGCGTTTTGCGCGTGAATATTTTATAACTGTTTGACATTTCCTTTTTTACGACTCAAGGGGAAACGATGTGGTGTAATTTTCTGTAGTCTAATGTCCCTAGATCTTGTCTATAAATATATTATGTTGATATAAATATTCATAATTTAGTTTAATTAAGACAATTTTAAAATGAAGAAGAAGTGTTATTGGGTTTTTCCATCTGGAATTTCTCAGTAGTAGGAGTCTGAATTTGGACGAATTTTCCCAATTGATGGCAATAGACTCGCCCCCTATTACATGGGACTTAAGCATAACTGGCGAAATGTGGGTGTACTATAAGGTACACCTCTATCTAACCCTTCGGGGATTACAGGCGTGATGTTATGTATGTGTAATTTTAGAAAGAAAAAAAGTCAACAGAATGTATTGAAGTTCACATTGTGAAAACGATTCTGAACAAGATACACTTCACTACAGTTAAGCTAGTTCCCGATCTAAGGATTTCGAAAGTAATTTACAAAAAAAAAAAAACAGCCCATTTTAGGGCAAATGCGTTTTCTCATACAGGGAAAGTACGAGCATTGATCACCACGCTTGCTCAAGACGGATTGGCAATTTTTATCAATCTGCCTAGCCTTTTCCCAACTATATTGGGGTCACCTTCCAGTCTAACCGGATGCAGGTGAAAACCAGTATTTTACATGGAGCGACTGCGTATCTGACTTCCACAACCCAATAACAAGGTAATACGATACCCCTTAGTAAGACTGGTTGTCAGACTTTCGGGGTTCTGACGACCCGTAACAACTGTCAAAGATCCACGAATGCCAGCCTGGGTTGGCGGCTTATATCCTAACTAATATTAGAAATACGAAAGTCAGTTTGTTACTTACGCTTTCACGCTAAAACGGCTTAACAACGGATTCGGGTGAAATTCAATTCATGGGTAGACCATGACCTGCCCAAGTAGCATTTTGTTCTCTTTAATAGTTCAAATTTACTTCACTGGTGATCTCTAAGTATTAAAATTGGCCACACGTGGTTTATTGGCCGTATTAAAATGAACAAATCCAATTATACTTGTATAAGGTATGTATAGGAGTGTAAAATTGGCCTATTAAGTAACTATTGGTGTTATAAAAGGATAAAATTACTCTTCTAGTCAGCTTTCATTTTAAAAGCTGATCAAGAGCATTTTTAGAAGAGTAGATACGACATTGGCTATTTAAAGGTCCAGATGTACAGTGTAATTTTAACACAACACATGTGAACTTTAATGCAGCTAAAAGCTGTTGTATAGAACCATTTGGGGAGTATTATTCAGCTTGTTGCTGTAAGTGGTAATAACGGTACACATGAACTCACAACATAATAATGGTTCACACGTGAAACTTCAAAGAGTTCACAACATTAATTTGGAGCTACAATGGTTCACTGTAGCTGGAGAAAATGTCTACCATTTTGTTCACTCATAACCTATAATATTTTAAAATTAATTATGATTTTATTACATACTACGGAGTTTTTGTGATTAATTTTGTGGTAAGTATTTAAATATAAAGCCATAGACTGACTTTAATGCCATAAAAACACAAATATGAATAATTGCTTCAATTCATCTCTGCTTATTTAGAAAGCTTTTATGATAAACGGCATTATTCCTGAGGCCCGTGAAATTTAACAAATATATATATATATACTTTACAATAAATTTAGATTACCCATGATATTAACCTAGTAGAATATAATAAACACAAGTACCAGTTATAATAAAATCACTTAAAAATTGACATAGGTAGACATGTTGCACATATTTTAGTTAAGAATTAATATTTATTAAAAAAAGGGGTACTCATGTGATAATTTAGAGAAAAAGCGGCCTACTAATAGTTTTTAGGATACACTTGTGAGCGTTAATTACTATAGAGTCTGTATAATTAATTGTTCACTAGTTACTTCTTCTAACTGTCTTGTCTGTATAAATAATCACACGGAATCTTATATAGTGCTGTTGATCAGCTTTAAGACCACTGTTCTCTTTTAAACTACCATTAAAGTGCTACTATTCTGCTACTGTGTACCTTTTGTGAACTTAAGGCTGAATAATTTGTGCCCAAACCGGTGGTATAAGAGCTGTATAGCGTGCTATAGAGCTCTTATAAAGCTTATTTATACAGAATAAAAGATAAATGTTTACCATTATTTAACAGCTATAGAACCCCCCGTGCTACTTGGGTGGAGAAGGACATATGCTGTTTTTCTTCCTGGATCGCAGACGATGTCGCGGGCGACAGCTAGTTAACTGGGATTGCTCACGATGTTTTCCTTCACCGATGTCACTTATGTTCAAAATAATCTCAGAAAGTACATATGAATTAAAAAAGTCCCATTGCACATTGGTACTAGCTTGCTTGTTTCTTTATTCATTTACTAGAACAATACTCTCAGTGTTCTAATATTCATTGGTTATGTTACTAAACTATGCAAATCGAATCAGTTCAACCATTCAAGACACAATTAATAAAGAGATAATAATCTTGTGGTCTTCCCCAAAGATTAAGTGCCGTTCCGAAAACCTAAACACAAACTTCATCTGACTTCTACCCAACCCGGAACATGTAAACTTCCAAATTGTGTATTTCCAAGGGTCCAAAATTAACATTTGAATAGGGCATAAGTAGTTAAGTTGACCCATAGTGATGGGCCTTTGAACTCGGGCCTTGGGCCTGCTGTTAGCTTAGGACTTTTGCTGTATGGTTCAGGGAGTACGTACAGAATCTCATCAGAAATAGCTACTGTTATTACAAGAATGAGGTTTTGATTGATAACGTTATCGGTACGATAGATTGGTTTAAAGTGAGTAGTGCCTTTATGTAAATCTGAAAAGTATTTAGTTATTTGGTAACTTCAATAGTTTTGGGTCCTTGTCCTGCACCTCGAACCAGCCATCGTGGTATTTGGTCGGCTGCTTCAGTAAGTAAAAAGATTGGTCGGCTGCTTCAGTAAGTAAAGTGTCGTCGATAGGATTGGTTAGTCTCATTCATGAAATATTTGGTACACCTAGGGTACCCATCTCTCCCGGAATTCAGATAATACTATTTAAATCTCCCGGCTCCCGGAAGGAATTTAAATAAACAATATTACACACGCGTACTGTTGGAATAATTGACAGTGTCGAAAATCATACAACCGCGTGCGGTAGCGCGCTACTGGTGCATGCAAACATTTTTTTTTGTCCATACCGTATAAATTATATCATATTGTATTACACGCCGCCTGCAAGCGTGATTTTAGTATAGTCACAGATAATATACTAGTGTATAGTATTTGATATATGGACAAAAGAAAGAAACCGCTTTTAATGAAGAACATGTCAAGGCAGAAATCCAAACGTTTTTTCAATTTAAAATAAAATAAAATGGACTGCAAAGAGTTTTTTATTTTTTTAGTTAAAGACCAGATATTTGAATAAAAAATATAAGTTCCAAAAAATGAGCCGTCGCGGGACGCTTGTGAAACGTCGAAATTATTATGTTGCAGGTAGTTGTTGACCAATAAAGTTTTTTTGTCTTTTTAGATATTATTGCTCTTGACTCTGACATTGGATTTTGAACCCTATAACTTGGAAGCCAAGTGTAGTTTAGTTTTTATTTGGGTGGAAAAGATATTTTTGTGAAAACGTCTCTAAGTTTACATATTTTAAGCATTTAAGACTGAGTTAGGATTATCAAGGCTGCTAGCGAGATTTACAAGAAACCTTAAGCGGATAGTAGCCAGACGATGACAACGCAAACAGCAATGTGTAACACAGGATAGCAGTGACATAGAAAAATGTCGAGAAAGCAGTTAACGCCAAAAGATGCACCGTGCTGGACATGAACCAATCTGGCGGCGACGTCGTTAAAAGATGCCCATGATCCATAAATAAATATCACCCGTCTCTCCACTAGTCTATTACCTACTCAAGGATGGATATTCTAGTATGGCTCGCAAATCCTACCAATATCCTAAGGGCACGTCTTCCTTACCATTACCGTGCTTTCCGGTCTACTCCTTGATATGCAATGGCCTCTGTAGCCCCATACAACATGAGACTCTAGGAGCTAGTGCAAATCTTGGGGTTCATTCGATTTATCGAGTCTGGTTAAACCACGCTGGGATCGGTGCATTCAATTCATTCATTCATTCATTCAGGTCACGGCGATCGTCGCCAGCAAATTTTTGATGTACTGTTGAAAAATTAAAAAAAAAAAAAACATCGAGAGGTGTCGTGGGACAATTAGTTGGAACGAAGTTCCTGTCGCTTTTGCACGTAACAAAAGTATCGTGACAGTTATAATGTTTAACTTTTTTCGGTCTAGGTTTGATTCGTTAACTGCAGAGTATACCGTGCGAAATGGTACAGCGTTTAAAAAAAAATGGTTAGCGGTAAGCAGTCAGTTGTTGCAGAATTAAAAAAGATTGTGAAATATTTCGACTGCAGCTTTTGGCGGCAACTAGTTGCCGAGCTAGTCATACTAATGGCTGAGGCTAGTCATCCAGTGTGTGCTAGCCATGGTTGTTCTGGGTGAGGGGATAAAGATCATTTATTTGTCCAAAACATGAGTATACACACACATGGCAGGCAAGATGTTACAATTAAATTATACCACAGTCATGTTTGGCCTTAACGGCGTACAAATATGCTGTCTACATTGATTTCAAAATAGCTTTTGACAAGGCCGATCATGAAATTCTCCTGAATAAAATTTCTTACAATAGAATACGCGGAAATTTACTGCGTTGGTTGGTGTCGTACGTCGAAAACCAGTTGCAAAGGGTTGTGGTTAACGGTCATCAGTCTGTCTCTGTTGATATTACTTCCGGTGTTCCACAGGGCTGTATTCTGGGACCACTTCTATTTATTATTTATATCAACGATATTAAGAAATGTTTTAAAAAGTCCAAATTCTTGATGTACGCTGATGACTTGAAGGCGTTTCAAGCGGTACGTACTATGGACGACTGCCAGTCATTTCAGGAGGATCTAGACTATTCTAGATAGAGTAACTGCTAACTGTATTGTCAATAAGCTGCATCTTAGAATTCCCAAGTGTAACTATTTACACTTTAATAAGAATAATTTCATCTTAACTGTATTCCCTTAAATAATATTTCTGTAGTGAATGATCTAGGTGTTCTCTTTGATCGAAAAGTGCCCTTGTAACCAGTATATCGAAGCCATAGTCAATCTTGCTTTTAAAATGTATGGATTTGTGATGAGATCTTCAACAGAATTTAAGCGTATAAGACGCTCATTCGCTCTCAGTTAGAATATGCGGTCCCTATTTGGAACCCCTTCTACCAAACGTACGTAGTTGGAATAGAAAGGGTCCAGCGCAAGTACCTCCGTGCTATGTACTACAGATGTCAGGGAGTTAAGATTTATCTTTCATACTCCCAACTTCATGATAAGTACAAGCTTATCAGCTTGTAGAACCGGCGCAAATACCTGGAGGCCAACGTGCTTCATGATATTGTTCACAATTGTTTTGATGCCATTGATCTAACGAGTAAGCTGGGTTATTCTGTCCTCCGAACAGATCATACGCGTCAGGTTCATGCACGTACTCTGTTCGCGCTAAACTCTTGTCGTAAGAACTCTGGCTTGCGCTGCCCTATTTATAGAATGTTGGAATTCTATAATTCAAATTTCATGAATAAATTTAAATCTAATATTATAACATTTTTATCTTAATTGAATGAATTTTTTTCTTATCTTATCTAGCTTTATGCAACTTATTCATTTATTTCAAAATATTTGTTGATTTTGGTAATACCCTTCTAGTGGCAACCACTGAACCTTAAATATGTTTTACTTGCGGATAATGCAGTGGACTGCAACATTGTCACTAAAAGTTCTGTTAACCCTAAGTATTATATTATGTTGTAGTTGTTTATCATGCCTTAATAAATTAAATAAAATATAAGTAGGTAGGTACATTTAATCAAATAATTATAAATTTATCCTTTCTTCCTTTTTTTTCTTTCACTCATTTCTTTTTTTTTTCGTGGGGGGGGGGGGGGGGGGGCTGGGACCAACATCGTAATTGCGAAAAAATAATCACCCGTTATATACATTTTGGTCGGGTAGGTATTAAAGGTATGGGATAGTAAATATTTTTTTCTAATACATGCTGGATAGTAGTGCCCGCCCTATAGGCTCGACATACCTATAGCAAAATCAATCTGCCTAGCCTTTTCCCAACTAAAGAAATAAACAATTAAAAATTATGTTGGGGTTGGCTTCCAGTCTAACCGGAAGCAGCTGAATACCAGTATTTTACATGGAGCGACGAGCCTATCTGACCTCCACAATCCAGGTACTGGGTAAATACCCCTTTAGTAGGACTGGTCTTCAGACTTTCGGGCTTCTAACAATTGTCAAAGATCCACGAATGACAGCCGGAACCAACGGCTTAACGTGTTTTCGGAGGCACGGAAGGGTCTCGATATGTAATGGATGGTCACCCATCCACGAACCGACCGCGGCAAGTGTAACTTAACCGAAATTATCGACCTCTGCGGTTGTTATTACTTAGCCACAAGCCCCCATACCGACATACCGATGGCATACTCAACATAAACATGTGTTGTGGCAATGTATCTTGCTTTTATTTTACGTTGTGACAATCCAATCGTAATCCGTACGCCACTGGACATGACGCGATAAACCTATGCGAATTACGCTGGCGGTTACACGTGTCAACGACGGCGTAGATATCCGAGTGTTGACACGGAATAATTGATGGAACTACCGCAGGGTTGAACCCGATTGATGCTCTATTGGTTTGCTCTACTTACATTCCGGGAATTTGAAATGAGCGTGATATTTTCGCAGGTGCCTATTATTCAATATTACGAAGAATTTCAGAACCATTCGTATTACTTTTTCCCTGAGTTAACTATGCTTCTATAGGCTAATATCCTATAACAATGTTTATTTTTTATTTATTTTTTATTGCCACCGCTCATTGAGTAACCGTTATGATGAAAAGTCTGCAGTAAAACCTGCAGTAAGACAATTTACAGTCATATTTAATCCATAGTTGCCACAAAGCCTTCAGTACAAGATTGGAAAAAAAAACAAATCTGACAAGAAATCTACATAATTCTATTTACAAGTTATCATTTCTTGTATCTACGAATTAACTACTATTACTTCAGTGGTGGCTCTATGTACTTGTACACTTTGGTAAAACATTTTAAAATAAATTGTATTATTTAATACATTAAGTCCAAAATAACATATCAACGCAGTGCGTGTGAATATAACTTTGATGTGTAGGTACCTAGCAACAGCGCCACATCGCGATGTCGCGCATTCCACGCCGGGGGGAGACCGGAATGTTTCACAAATAACAACAGTACAAAAATGGAATAAAAATGTTTTTGCTCAGTTAATTTTACCTTCCGTGGATTTGCCTGAAATGATAGGGATTCACCCTTAAAATTAGCATAAAACGCTCATTGAAGTTTTACTTCAGTATTTCTTCATCGTCATCATTTCAGCCGAAAGACGTCCACTGCTGGACATAGACATTCCCATGCACCGCCACTTCGACCGGTTCTGTGATCCAGCAGATTCCTTTGACCTTCAAAAGGTCGTCCACCTTGTGGGAGGCCTTCCAACGCTACGTGTTCCGGTAAGCGGTCGCCATTACAGAATCTTTCGGCCCCATCGGCCATCTGTTCTGCAAGCAATGTTCTCCCTGCCCTAGTCCTTCTTCGGACTATATCGGTTACCTTGGTTCTCCCACGGGTGTCTTCATTTATGATTCCATCACGTAGGGTATTACAGTATTTCTTAGATGTTTCGGAAATCCCCAATAGTTAATAGGGTAATTTATAAATAAACGCTGTAAATAACACTAACGAGAACTTGGGGGGGGGGGGGGGGGCACCACAGGGAATATCTCCGTCTGTACATCTGGCTAACGGAAAGCTGATCGTGTAATTTTTCAGTAGTTGATATCCCTCTGATGATAATACTTTTTACTTTTTGCATGTCTTTTACGAGTCCAGTGCGATGAAAAAATATTCAAGGTATACTGTTTCATTGTTCTTAAAAAGGACTACTCTAAAAAAAGAAATACATTTTATAAAAAAATGGTAATTCCCTAAAGAATTAAAAAAATCTGTCTAACCTTTCCCCAATTGTGTTGGGGTTGGCTTCTGGTTTAACCGATGCAGCTGAATACCAGAATTTTACATGGAGCGACTGCCTATCTGACCTCCACAACCCAATAACTGGATAACACTGATTGTCAGACTTTTGGGATTCTGACTACCCGTAACGAATGTCAAAGATCTGTGAATGATAGCCGGGACCATTCCAAGGCACGGAGGGGTCTCAATATGTAATCGATGTTTATTATTTAGTCACAATTTTCAAAATAATCTGACGTGATAAATTTTGCCTTTTGAAGTCCACAAGCGAATAAGATAAGACCATTATTCATCATTTCCTAACTATGTTGGGGTTGAATTCCAGTCTAACCAGATGCAGCTGAATACCAGTATTTTACATGGAGCGACTGCCACCACAACCCAGATATTTCTTTTATTATCTTTTATCGGACCTCCACAACCCAGTTACTGGATTAGTTAGTTACTGGGTACGATACTCTTTGGTAAGACTGGTTGTCAGATTTTCGGGCTTCTGACGACCCGTAACAACTGTCCAAGATCTACAAATGACAGCCGGGACCAATGGTCCTGAGGCACGAAGGGGTCTTGGAATGTAAAGATGGTCACCCATCCACGGACCAACTGCGGCAAGCGTAGCTTAACCTGGTAGATCGACCCGTGCGGCTGTTATTACTTAAGATAAGACCATTATTATACTTTACTAACTGACGGTATTGCTAACCTTCTAGATACTACACAGAAAATGTAATTCAATTGTTTCAAAGATGTGTATCGTGTTTCTTGTGAACTCCGCAATCAACAGGTTCTGAGCATCGCAAGACGATATTACAAAGTAATAATCTTCATTTGAGAACTTGAAATTCTTGAACATTTTCATTATTTTCTACCCCTGTGAAGTAAAACCACTTAGTTCGTTTATTAATAATGTTTTAGGTAGCTACATTTTTATAAGCACGCATGGTGATGCTTGCGGATAATTTTTATGTTATTTAATCATATTTATTCATACCTATAATTGGTTGTAAAGTTGCATTATATTCTAAGTACTATTTATAGTATTATCTATTTATGTATAATTCATTAAACTTGACTTGCTTTCCGTACATCTTTTTGGGTGACCACTGAAAATCAGCGCTGTGCTGTGGGTCCCCATAGCACAGAATCATGCTGAGTGGAAGCCTTCTTGTCACAGTCATGACGTGCTGCTGCCGACTATTTCTGTTTTGTGCTCGTGATTATATTTAAATCAACCCACAGGCTGCAAGTGTACAATGAGGTACAATAAGCTCTAAAAAGTGTTCGCTTGACCGACTTGGAACAGCGTGCAAACCTGCGGGCTATCATATTTGCTCTAATTGACAACGTCCTCCGCTCCCTCTCGATATTTAACTTACATTTAATAAAGGAACCACGATGTTTTGTCAAGTCTTAAAAACCTTGCGAAGCAGGGTCGGGTCGCTAGATAATGTATAAAGAGGTTTTCAAGTTTCCACAATAATGATGTGAAAATACCTGCCTTACGTTATCTTTCCAATGCAAGGCGAAAGCCTCTTCTCGTATAGAGAAGGAACAAGCAATGATTATTGACAAGTTCTCACTGAGTGTTAGCAACTTCAGATAGTGGTATCCTGATATCGTCACAATATTTTCAATTACCATAAATGAGTAGTGCCTTATATTTAGTAAGTAAATAATATAATTTCATTCAACAAGTCACATGGTTGGTATGGTACAGTTCAGTGTTTAGAACCTACAACTTGGCTTGCGATGCTACGTGCTACGTCGTAGCAGCTACATCCCTTTTTTTCGTAGCACGCCCTTTTTTGCACGATTAAAATTATTCTTACCATGTTTGAGCACTTATATTTCTATAACTACATCTACCTTTGCGAGACTTTATTTCATTTCATTTTGTTTTGTACAGTTTTACTTTTTGACGAGTTTCAGTAGAAGTTCGAAACGACGGACGCCAACTTTACTCAAACCCCTTTATCCCACAGAGAACAATGATTGGATAGCATTCTATGGAACCCATTGTGCTCCAGTTTAATGCGAATTAGTCGTAACATGAAATCCGATACTATTTCCATACACGTGGTTATGTATGTCGTAATTACGGGCGTGTATAAATGTGCTAATACACACTGAAAATACACGCATTTCGCATGGATATGTGAAATATTCGAGTAGATCAGTTTGATTCGGTGTTACTTGTTGATAGATGATATTTTGTTCAAAATTAGTGATAATGGTGGAAATAATTCCTGATTAGTCGTAGGTACTATAAAGCTGAAAAATACAAACCGGTCAGATTGTGTATGGAAAGTGTGACATCTTTTTTTAAGGAGTCCTCCTTTTCTTGGACTTCCATCTAGCCTGCAGGAAAACGATAGATGAGATCCTATTTGAAAATATTGTAGTATATTAATCTTATTCTAGGTGAATTGTCTTCTCATATAATTGTATAATTAATGTATACAAAATATTGTAAAACATTTTAAAAGAGTAACGAAGGAGTTTATTGCCTATTCTTCTCCATACGAAAACTATCTTTTGGAAGGGGCGACTAGAATCAATATTCTATATTTTTGTAAATTTTGACTTTCAAAAGTACCTTTTATGTGCCTAATTGAAATAAATTATTTGATTTTGACTTTAAAAAGATTCTTAAATTTCGTGAAACGTTTTTTTACAATAAAATATTGACCCTTAGTTATCCGTTATGTACCCACAAAAATAAAAAGAGTACATTACTTTGCCAAAGAACACAAAGTACGTATTTTTACAGGCATTTTACTACAAAGAATTTGAGTCAGAACGGAATATAAAAAAGATTTCAGAGTGTGTTGTCACGAAACTCCCCGGAGGATGCCAATTACTGCTGCGGTCGGAAATCAGGAAATTGGTGGAAATAGGAGTGAGGCGTATTTATCGTAACAGGTAGAAATAACAGATATTTAGAAATAACAAATAACAATTGTTCCTAACAATATAAATATCTGTTACTTAAAATAACAGACCCTCAAAAACTGTTACCGTGGCTGTTACTGTTAATTCATTATAACAATCTCACACAGACCGTTACTACAGCTGTTACTTACATACACAAGAAATAAAGAAGAAATATTGCATGGTTAACAATTTCTCTTTATTCCTCATAAAGGAATGACCCTTGCTAAATAGAGAAACACCTATTATTTACTTCGAAATATTTTTAATTCTTACTCTTACTAAAGCGGTTAAACTACTCTAAAAAGAGAAGCACTTAGTATTTATTATCCCTAAAAATACAGTTGGTGGTCTTACAAGAACAAACACGTACGAAAAAGTGACTAATAAATTAGGTCGTGTTACCTGTTACTGACCAGTTACCATTGTAAAACAAACTTAAAACGAATAGATATAAAAAATATATTCAATTGATATTTAAATACGTATTTATAGTCCGTACAAAAATAACAGGCTGTTATTTAATAACAGATATCTGGATCTGTTATTTTTGTGTAACAGTAACAGTGATAACAGATATCGTGTTTAACCTGTTACAATCCATCTCTAGGTGGAAATTGAGCTCGAAGATTTTTTATACAAACACACAAGATAATATACTGTTGATGTTTATTTTGTAAATATAAAGGTAGGTTTTAATATGATCGTTTTTATTTGCAAAGTAAAGTGCCTGCTACATGGTCGCCAACCGCGTCCCAACATAGGTGACCTTGGTGGTTTAGAACCAAATTTCAAACAGCTCTACCTGTCGCCAACCAAGGTCATCTCTGTCGGGGACGCGGTTGGCAGCCGTGTAGCAGGCACTTAAATTTTGTTTTAGTGTCTAATTGTTAGCACTCAAATATTATTATTTGGTAGCCAATTAGATAATCGGAATCTAAGATCTAAGAATAAAATATTGTCAGCAAGATGCCTTTAACTTAACACATATTTTAGATCCTCATCTGTTCGACACATGAACAGTTCCGAGTCTTCTTATAGCATGGAAGTATGAATGCATTACCATCTACTTACTACTTCTGCGAGTAAACCATGAAGTTTTCTTCAAAAACATTGGGCTATTATTTTATTTGTCTTGTTATTACAGTTTTTATATGAACGTGGCCACTTGTCCAGCCTACGCTAAGTCAGCCTCTGAACATTTTTTATGCTTTTCTTTATTTTTTATTAATACCAAAACATTACATTTTTAGATAGTTAATTGATTCAGGCGTGACCTTGCGGAAATCCATTATAAAATGCAATTGAAGTAGATATATTTAGTAACTGTTCCGCTTAGCTATTTCTAAAGAATCTTAAAAAGACCCTGAAAGAAATCGACACGTGTTTTACCTCTCAACAACGCATCCTCAGGATGACGATTGACTTGTCGCGAACTTGAACACGGCGTGTTGCCAGACCAAGCAACGAGCGCAGACTCACAGGTTACTAAATATATCCACTTCAATTGCACATTACATTTTTATTTAAAAGCTCTGTTTCTTGAATAAGTCTACCAAGTTGTATTTTTTTTTCTTAGTTTGTTTCGGTATGTCTTTTCTGAAATACTTAGTCAGTTAGGAAATAAGACACGGAACAAATCCACGATGCGGAAGTGACCAACTACTTACTGATGTAAAAAAAAAATTTTTTTTCATAATATCCGGAGAAAGTTCCTTCCCAAACCAAATGAAGCACACAACTCTCCCATAAAGGAAATTACTTGTAAGTAGATCATAAAAACCGTTATTAAGTGACATTACCAATACATCATACACGCAAGTCATCAGCAAACTATAAGAATTACCATATTAATGAAACAACAGTATTAAAAGTGTGTTGTTCTAGTTGGTGGTTATGCAAACGTTTTTCGCTTGGGCGGTGGTGAGGTGATGGGCGGGCGGGGACTCGTCGAACGTCGCCACTTCGCTAGTCGTCATGCACCCGCGGCCGAAGGTGCACGTCGCGTCGTTCGAGCTAAGCACCCTCCGACATCGCCGACTCGTCTGAGTACCAGACCTTCCCTGCCCCCCGCGGCACGTACTCCGCAAGGTGACAGAGGGGTACGCGTATTATCACAGAAGTACCCAGTGAATGGACGTCGTGATTGTCGAAAATTGACGTTTCACGAAAACTAGAATTGTGTGTTTAGTGTGTTTTTGTGTGTTGTGTGTGAATTAGGTAAGTGGGCGTCGTTTTTAATATAATGTTGTTTATTTTGACGTGTTTTTGTGGTCAGTTGATTGTTAAGAATTAAGTTTGTAATGGACACGTTGAAGTTCTTCAAGAATTTCATTAACAGAAATTGCGAGAAAATATTTCGTCTTATACCAAACTTTTTCGGGTAATCTTTGACGTTGTATCCTTATTACGAAAAACACAAAATAAAATAATTGGTAGCTTTTCTTGTGTTCAAGGAAAATCCGAGAGAAACGTTCGCACAGTGTAATCCCGCCAAAATTAATCCAAGTAGGTATTATGTCACTGTTGTTGGCATATCCAAACAATATTATTGTATTATATTTTGTCATATTTCAAATAAAACTGTAGCAAAGTCTCTTATCTGGGTTATAATTTATTACAATGTTCTCGGAAAAAATAATACGCTGATATCACTGTTCATACTTGATTTGAAAATGTTTTAGAAATATGGGAGAGTTCAACATAATAATTATTTGAGCTGGAATCCATCCAGACTAAAATATTATCTTGAATGCGATACTCTAGAAAATAAAACAAATAATATAAAGTAATAGCTAGAGCATCGAACGGGTGAGGTAGAAGCCGTGAGTTCGATCCCCATCTGTTGCATTATTGACGTCAACGCACTCGTATCCCACAAGCATTTTAGTTGAGAGATATTTCATTATAATGAACAAGCCTCATAATTAGTTATTATCTGTGTATTAAAGATAAAACAAGGCAAATATAATAAATGTAAGAATTCACGTTATACTTACATATAATTTCTATCTTTTGCTAGAGCATAAAAACTTCTTGATTTCAAAAACATCTGTTTAGATTTATGTATTGTTTTTAATTTTAACTGAAACTTTTCATATATATTTGCCAAGTTTATTGTACTCACATTCTTGCAAATAAAAACTATTCTTATTTACAAAATATATACTTTGATGCAGTAACTCAAATAGTTATAATTTAATAGAAAAGATATTAGCCGTAGCAAGCAGTAGTTAGATAGTATTGACAAAATCTGACAAAAACCCTGTCTCCTAGACTAGGAAATATCCTGTTTTTCATGTTTCCACTGACTTAATAATAACCAATCAATCCGTGGATAAGATGACCATTCGTCACATTCGCTGTTTCGTCGCTACCAGATGCACAAGGTGACGTATTAGTGAATGTGACCTATTAGGGATAGCGACGAAATAGCGAATGAGACAAAATGGTCATCATATCCACTAATTGATTAATTATTAAGTCACTGGATACATGAAAAACATGATATTTCTTAGTTTAGGAGACAGGGTTTTATAATTGAAATTTTGACAATTCTCTCATTGAGTACAATGTATACCTAATACTTGACTTTCTCATTGATCTAGTAGTTGCAAATCCGCTGAGCATGAGGTATTGGGTTCGATTCCCAAGTCAGGCAGTGTTATTTAAAGAAAGAAAGAAAGAAAATATTTTATTTGGGACACGCACAGGAAATACAAAACAGTAATAAAAAAAAAAACAAACTTTAACAAAAATAAAAAAGGAGCATTATAAACATAATATAATTAAAATAATTATTTGATTTTTCTATCTGAAATTTCTTAGTAGTAGCCCGGAGTCTGGATTTGTGCCCGGTTATGGCAATAGGCTCGCTATTACATGGAACTTCAAACATGACTGGCGAAATGTGGGATTATAGGCCTCTGCCCAACCCTTCGGGGAAACAAAGCGTTCTGTTATGTTATTTCTAATAATTGAGTTACAAACTATTTCTAGTAGTAAGTATTTCTAAGACGACTCAATGTCTGCGCTGGTTATCTTAAAACATTTTAAGCTGTAATCATGAAACGTGTGGAATGTTGAGCACTTTACTATTAGGATATCTTTGCTTTAATAGTCGTTGAGGCAGAGAAGTGAGAGTTGAAGATTTATAGGTACTTAAGTCTTAGAATAATAACATAACATCAGGCCTGTAATGTCCGAAGGGTTAGGTAGAGGTGAACCTAGAGTTACGCTTAAGTCCCATGTAATACGAGGCGAGCCTATTGCCATCAACCGGACACGTATCCACACTCCGGGTTACTACTAAGAAATTCCTGATGGAAAAACCCAATAACACTTTACCCGACCTGGGAATGTAACCCTGGACCATATGTTCAGCAGTATCGCTTGCAGCCACTGACCAACGAGGCAGTTAATTTCTTAGAATAATATACATAAGTGGTTAAGTGTGAACAATCGGTTGTGGTTTCGTTTGTTTCTCAAGAAAAGATTAGCTATTCCAAGCCCTCGTCCGTTTATTAGTAGTGTAGTCAGCGAAATTTATCGTTTATCAAATTGACCCACTACGTCAATTTGTCGTGTTTATAGCCATTTCATACAACAGTCAAAGAATGATAGTTGTGTTTAGAATGTAGGTACGGAAAATTTAAGTTAGTGTTCAATTTGGTAAACAGTTAATTTCCCTGACGTTACGAGAATTAGTAGATAGGTATTATGCGAAAAATCAAGATTTGGATTTTGTCTTGAGCACTAGCATAATCAGCCTATAATTTTCCCACTGCTGGGACACAGGCCTCCTCTCTTCGAGAGAGAGAGTGGGAGTGTAATCCACCACGCGGGCCCAAGGCAGGTTGGTAGATGTCACATGTCTTCGAATTTTTCTAGTTCATGCCGGTTTCCTCACGATGTTTTCCTTCACCGTTTTGAGAGCAGTGGTGATGAAATAATTTACACAATTTAAAGCGGCTGCCTGGGTTCGAACCCACGGACTACAACTCGTAAGTCGGGGCTGTTACCACTAGGCTACCACTGCTCCATGTGCATGCAATGGGCAACGTATGCAAGTGTTAGTGGGTAAAATGAATACCAAAGAGTTATTTAATAAAACTTAAAAGTTATAGACATTTACTTAATGTTATCATGTTGCAAAATATTGCATTGCATAAAATCTGCGGTGTGCATGCACTGTAAATTGTCTGGCTTCAAATTGTTATTAACTAATCAGCTTCACTTGAACCTCTTTTTATTCAAATTGAAATACATAAGAAAAGAGGAGTCTTCTCTAGGTATTTAAAATAAATCTACGTGTAATTAAGCTATACAAGGAAAAAATCGAAATACACCTGTTTTTGTGTCTGTGTTTGTCGCATGTAAAAACTATTTATAATTTTCTTGTTCCATACAACTCTGTTGACATATTTTATGGTGCCCTAATATTTTTACCACTCAATTATTTTATCTAATCATTTCCATTTTCCATCATATTTGACTCACAGTCAGAAAGATCTTGATGACCGCCCCAAACGTTTAACTTATATCTCAATGTTCATTCATGCGATGTACCCCGTTCCTTTGTGGCATTGTTCAACAGACCCAACAAAAGAAATATAATATACTTCATAAAATTCACTTATTTCCATTATCGGAGGTCGTCAACCCTTCCATTGTTGGCAAAAGATTTTTAAATCAATTTCCACGGCGATCGGAGTATAAGAAAAACTGTATAGGTATCTGTTTTTCTGTGTGGAAAATTCTGGGAGTATATTTTGACACGTTCTGAAACCTTTTACTGCTCAGTACTACCGTGAATGATGGGGCCTTTCATAAGGATTGAAAAGGAAACAATGAAATAAAATGGAGTAAAACAAAATTCTGTTCTTTCTTGCAGGATTTTTTTGAGTTTATTGTTGATAATTTATATTTTTCTCACATAGCTCATAATTCTTATACATTTAAAAAATATTATTTACCAATTTTTTTCACCTTAGGCACTTTCTTTTATAATAATAGCAAGTTTCATATTACGTGCTCCAAAGATAATAAGGAAGGATAATTAACAAAGCGTTTATCCAATTACAAGCAGTTTTTCTCTCATACAAGCTATACAAAAAGAAAAGATTTTTCCACTAAATCGACCATCCGTACTTAGGATAGGTACCATTCTAGTAAGAATATATTTAAGAACATAATAGATATAAAATATTCATTGGTAGAATTAATAAAACCCTATATAAAGAATTCACCTTCGTCTTAACCCATATCGTAAGACATATGAAGAAGGACAGCCCAGCCAGTGACCCACACATCTATCATTCATACTGAAAAATAAAATTCAGGGGTCCCCAATGACTCCGGCCTAAGGCTGCATATACACGGGAAATTTTATAAAATTTGGGCGGTAAGTCGAATCTTACATAATACTGACATCGGTGAAGGAAATTATCTTGAGGAAACCAGGACTTATAGTTAATATAAGTCTGACATCGCTAACCCATCTTGAGCAAGCGTGGTGATCAATGCTCGTGCCTTCTGTGTATGAGAAGAGGCCTTTGCCATGTGGGACAATAATAGGCTGGTATTATTAAGTCGGAGGAAGTTTAACAATTAGTGAAGCAACCTACAGCTTTACTGCGTAATACATTTACAAGCACAATCTGAAGGATTTGGAATGAAATTCATAATTCATTGCTCCATATGTTTAAAGAATCCGTCTGCTCGACAACGTAAGCAACGCAATGAATATTGTTGAATTGTCAAAATAAAAGGCATTGCAATTATAAGTGTATTAGTCTGCTGGTTTATTTCCTTTAAACTGGAACTTCATTACTTACTGATTATTACTTAATAATTAGTAGGCAATGGAACCAGTTTTTGCCATTTTCTAGTTTGTATGTGGTGTGGCAGTACCTACCTATTTCTAGAAATAATTGCCACGGTGTTGGTACTTTGTAAATTGCTTAACGATTTGACCAATATTGCTCAGAATTTAAGTTGTCCGTGTTGTGTTTACCTCAACCTTAACAGGAAAAGACGGTTGGAATTCGTTTCAATGGAAGCCGAATAGTTTTCCCTGAGGTGACCGCTCTTGAGTGCTTTTCCTAACCGCCGTCCTTTTTCTGTCGGCGACAATTTTCAAGGATACGGTCGATAATTGTGACCTACGTTTATGTTATGAGTGATGGGCACAATTGTTCCTATCTAAACTTTAAAATAGTAAGATTATTCTATCGATTATTTGAAATAAAGGTACTGCAAAGACGTAGTTATTTGCATAGACAAATATTCTAGTCTTGATGTCTAATGCAAAGATTAGAGCAAGGACTAATATATTATATCCTAACTGCCATTGTGCTTCTGCTACTACTTTAATTGTTATGGACAAGACAATAATTGTTTATTTATAAGCTGGAAAGCATGCTTGTTTATCGACATAAATTTAGTACTCTAAATATCTTGCAAAGCAAAGTGCATCTCAGCTGAAGGTCACCCCATAAAAACTGATCATGTAAACAATATAACCTCATATAATATTATTATCTACATGAATACGAAAATCAAGCATTCGAAAACAAACGACTGTGATTTTAATCGGTGAATTTTCCATTCCTATTTAAATTCCTATTAAAGTCTCTCGATTTTTTTTTACAACTGAAACTCTCTCTCTCTAATCAGTTTACAGAAAATCCTGTTACTAGGAACGGAGTTGTTCAATTAATCCATTAGTGTGCCTTAATACAAAGGGTCTGAATAAAATCTACGACGTTGCCTCTTACAAATTAGTCTGTTAGTTCGCTGGTATGGTTTACCTGTGAATATCTGTTAGGATAGGCAGAACAGGAGTTTGAAGTATTTGTTTTAGCACGTTATTGAAAATATTTTTGTATCTATCATTTTATCATCATAATCCTCTTCCCGCCCTTGTTCCATGTTACGTGGGGTTGGCGCACCACACAACTCGTTTTTTTTTTCTTCCATCCTCCCCTGCTAACCGTCACGCTATCATTCGCTCCGTTCTCATTCCTCACCCAATCCATCCATATTTTTAAGTTATTATCCATAAACATTATCTTTTGAAGACTGTAGAGTCAATAGGAGAAATAAGATAATGGGTAATTTAGGTACTTAAACTTTTTTCACATTTTACTAAAAAAATAGATACAGTACAAATATTGATAAAGATATCAAAAGAGTTGAAAGGGTTTTCAGTACAAATCCTTTCATCAATTTTATTTCAATATCTTGCCTAAATCATTATTAAACACTATGATTTAAAAACCGGCCAAGTGCGTGTCGGATCACACAAAATGAAGTGTGTCTTTTTCCTTTACTTGTGCTGTGAGATCTTGCTTCTTGCTAAATTTCATGATTCTAGGTCAACAGGAAGTACCCTTTACGTTGTGATTTATTTGCGAGTATCAAAATATGTCACATAAATGGTCCTATTTTTAGTGTATTGACTTAGAAGCTTGATTTTTAGAGCTCCATTTTTAGAGACCTACGTATTTGATATTCATTTCAACTTGATATCTCCCCGCGTTCCTGAGAAAAAGGGTCTTGCTTTTGACAGAAAGGCAGACGGACGGATGGACAGCGAAGTGATCCTATAAGGGTTACGTTTTTTTCCTTAAACAATAAGACAATATCTCTTGAAAACTTCCTGGAAAAAGGTTGACATCTTAAATATACGTATAATATTGGCTAGGAAACTCGACTTCAGGGACTATGCATAAGCAACAGTGTACCATTAATCCAATAATTATCATCTTCCAAATACGTCAAACGGGTAGCAAGAATTTTTCCTCTATGATCCATTTATTGAACGCATGTGTTCAACAGTGGGATATTGACGACACAAGACCACAATCAAACAACTTACTAGAAAAATAATTTTCAAAATCGGTCCACAATTGACGGAGAAATCGGTGGACATACATAGACAAAAAAAAAAAAAAACATACGCTACAAACATACAACCTCCTCCTTTTTGGAAGTCGGTTAAAAAGAAAATCAACACGAACACACCTGTATTTTCCTTCTCCTAGACGTCTAGTACACCTATGGCTAATACTCGGTAAGTTATAGCGGAGCACACACGCCGATCGAGGCCATGCTAACTATTTCGTCATGTTGACGTTTGTTGACATAACACTCTCGGGACTAACTTCCTGAATTCATAATACTTGCCTCAGAGGCGGTTCAGCACCTGAGGCAAGAAAATCTCAGTTAAAAAGCCTTTTGAAAACTTGCAATAGGCATAAATAGGAAATAGGGGTCAGCCTGAAAACGTCCACTACTATTTATTCACACACATGTGTGAATAGATATTCAAAATCACATTTCGGGGGCAAATTGGAAAAAAAAAAAAAGTTTTGCTAACTGTACCGTGTGACATATCAAGCGAAAAGATTTATTGTTACGGTCTCAATAACTTTTTCTTATGATTTTAAAATAAATACTTTAAAATATATTTTACGAAAATAGATCAAAATTGACCATTCCCCTCATTATCTCCGAAATGATTGAAAAAAAAAAAAACAAAAATATTCTTTACTCATAGATTACAGGAAAACCTATAAGAAGTCTATGGTCTTAAAATAACATGATAAATGTATGAATATTGTGCGAACAAATTTACATTTGCAGTTTGAATGTATGGGAGAACATGTTTTTCAACTACTATGTTAAGTTTGTTCTTGGGGTAAATTCATCCCAACCACGGAACCCTGATGGCAACAGGCTCGCCCCCTATTGCATGGGACTTATAACTGGCGAACCTGTTACAGGGACACCTCTGCCCAACCCTTCTGGGAAACAAGGCGTGATGTTATGTTTATGTACCCTTCATTGTGCGTGGTCCGACACGCACTTGGTCGGTTTTTTTTTTTGGTTTTGCTATTCCGAAACATTAAAGTCCATAAACATTAGAAAAAAAAAATGGCATCTTTGTGCAAATATCGGTAAGATGTGTCTGCTCGTATTTAGACTATAAATTACCGCGTTTGTATGTATTATTGTGGAAAAAAAAACTTTTATCATAAACACCAGTTAGTGCGGCCATATAAGTTTATTATTATATATTCTACGCGATAGTTAATTATGTTATAAATGTTATTTAAACACGACTGTTTGTATGTTTGTCGCTCACACTCGTGATGTTGACGTTGTCTGTTTTGTTATTATTGTTTTACACTGATAAGACTTTTCTTTCTAGAGATTTTTGATAACCTACCGGTCCAATAAAATCGCTAGCAAATTCGAAAAAAAAAGAATATTCGTCTGTGAGTTGATCTTTTTAGTCTAAGAAATGTAAGTAAAAGCAATTTGTAAGTGCCACTCAGACTTCACTATTTACACATAAGTAGGTAATCACACCAATAAATGTAACCTTTTTACTAAACTTTCGCAATCAAACCTTTTCAAATATTCAGAAATTTTGGAATAGAATAGAAGCTTAAATAAAAAGTTTAAAGTACTTACTTGGGCTTTTTGCGACTTTAAATTTACTGAATTTCAAATCAACTGCAGACGAAAGGTGTCAGAAAACATTAATATTTAACGAAAGAGAATTAAATAAAAACACTTTTAATTGAAAGACCTTTCAGAGACTAAAAAGTTTTAAAACATTTTCAAAAAACTTATTAGAGCATATTTTTACAAGTATTTTTTTCATAAATACCTTTAGTGGCTAGCGAGCCTAATGTAAAAATATTTTAACTAAAATAGTGTATAACCTAAACCTAATGTAGGTCTAAAGAGCTCTTTTCTTCGTCATAAACTGTACGAGAATATAACAGGTGAATTATTCCATGGAAAACTGATTGGTTAGTTATAAAGGTTAAAGCTGCGTTGCCACCAGAGATGTGCGAGGTAGCTGAGCGGTGCGAGCATGCGTAACGAGGCTGTGAAACGATGTGAGCGTTTCCATCAGAGATGTGCTAGGCCGCTGAGCGGTGAGAGGATGCGTAGCGACGCTGTGAAACGGTGCGCCGATGAGCGGTGCGAGAATGTGTAGCGGTCTCTTTTCAGATGCGATTTCTCGCTCGCGTCCATCCCTAGCATACATCCCTTGCATATATCTCTCACATACATCCCGCGCACCCATCCCTAGCTTTTTTTGTACGTACATGAACCTCGCTCCACTAAGCTGTTTCCACAGGAGCTGCGCTGAGCGAGGCTAGGTAAATGTAGCGATTCTTTCGGTTCTTAACAAACACATCCCTAGCTACGCATCCTCATAGTTGTCCTGTTCTAAGGCAGGTCTTATTTAGAATGGTAGTTTTAATAAAGCACTTAGCAAGTTCTAATAAGAAAACTACTTATTTAAACATAGTATATAAAAAAAAAATATTCATGCAGTCATGGACTGGCCACAGAAGTGAAAACTTAAAACAATGAAGCATCATGTCATACTAGCTACAAGCTAGCACTTAGCATGTCGGTGACGCGAACCCATAAAATGTTCCCCTACCAAAAAGTTTCACTTCAATAAAACAGCCAATACTCAATACAACTGCAAAACATGTGCGAAATAAAACTCCTTTTCACAAAAATCCGTGCCACAATGCCACCATTCAACAGGTAGTAGGTAGGGGGCATTAGTTCTAATACATTGTGTATGATAAGCGGTCTCATCATTCGTTATCACAGCGATAAATAAAGATAAGGGGGTACGGAGCACTTAGCCGAGTTATCTCACCCGGGTCACACTAGTCTTAAAATAGTTGGGCAATTTGTGACGCACGTTCAGAGGATGCATTACTTACATCTTTTATTTTGGAACTGTTGGATTACGGGGCTTATAGATTGGCTTTTTTACGCTGCCGGATCTGGACGAACAGCCAATAACTTTGAAGACTGGTACCTATGTAGTTCTTCTTATAGACTCAATCAATGGGTCTTTTTATATTTGTTGGGCCCAGTAGGTTGCCACGTTAGTAGCAGCTGGAGTGTTCCAGGTGTTCATAAACATGAACTTTGAAGGAGACTGGTTTATAATCTGCTTTTAGCAGAGCTTAAAGGGTAATTATGGTTCAATACTGATACTAAGCTGCATTTAGTTAGCCTGGAAGAAGACTTTATTTAACAAAGCTATATTTATTTATAAATTTATTTTATTTAATTAGAATAATATGCTGCACCGGTAGACGTAATCACTTCAACGCCGGCTGTCACTGAAAACCAGAGCTGGGGCTCTGTCTCACATAGGGTCGCAGCATTATGATGAGCGATGGCAGTTTTGCGTGGATGTGCCGCATATTTTCCCCCAACTTGTTGTTTGCGTGAATGTGTTCTTCCTTTGTGTCATGTTTACTGCAAATAAACGTATTTTCTTCCTTTCTTTCTTTCTATAGTTGGAAGAAGCAAGGATGATGGCGTAGTTAAACAATATTGCGTTATAAATGTTTGTAATACTGACGATAAACATTTGAAGATCGATGCCTGCTGTCGATAAAATCTAAAAATTTTGCTGCGCGTTGACAGATGATGTTGACTCACAGTCACAATATCGCAATTCAAATTAATCGAAGAATCGTTGTGGAAATTGTGATGGTTAAGGTTATGTTACGGCTGCTAAAGATCAAAGGAAGTAAAAGAAATGGTACCAATCTAAAATTAAAAATCTGTATATTTATCTATACTAATAATGAAGCCGAAGAGTTTTTTTTTTAATTTGAACGCGTTAATATCTGGAACTTCCGAGCGGATTTGAAAACTTCATTTTACGATTGATAGCTCAATTCTTGAGGAAGGTGTTAGGATATAACATCACGCTATGGCCCAAAGGAGGCGAGCAAAAAGAAAAAGGTCTGAAAGAACGCTATGCGAAAACGAAGTAATAGCGAAGGTGAGCAGAAGCTAAGTATGAAATAGAATAATTAGAGGAGAAGAAAATATGAAATAGAATAATAGGGTATAGAGGAAAAAGGCTATCAATCGACAAATCCGAGCAGATCGGTAGTCACCTCTATTTTCAACCGTTGGAACTAGTGTTTCTGTTTGATAAACCGGTATTATGATTAATGTATTTTTTATCTTTAGAGCCCTAATGTTCGTGTTGTTATGACGTGCGTGTAGTAATGGCTGATGCATTCAAGGACCATAGATTGCGATTTTTACGTTCTTTATTTGAATTTTTTAAGATCTGAGTTCAATTGTTTTGAAGGCTGGTTCAGTGTTGATTTGATTTCTCCTGAGATGGACATCACATTGTTATTTATTATAGCTCATCTTAGGGGATTAAGTTCCTAAAATAATTATGATTCCTTTGATTTTTTCAGTAAATAGGAACAGATCAATAGACTATGATTACGAGTTTTATGTATACGATGAGTTAAAGGAAGTGATGGATGTCAAAGAGACAGGGCATTATTTTTAAGAATTGTAGCTTTTTAACCGAACCGAAGTCTTCTAAATAGATGATCCATAACACATTTTCTTAGAAATACTCTTAGTAGCAGCATGCTTGTTATATTGCTTCAAACAAATGGGTGTATTATTACATGGGGCCAAGAACACATATGTGAAATGTGTAGTGGCATCTCCAACAACTGTTTCTTTTAAAGAAAACATGACTGTAGGGACTGAGAATTTGTAGTAAAAAGATGTTACGCAGTGAATGTGGAGTAAATGTACGGAATTTGATTTAGTTCGGGTAGACAATATATTCCGAATTCCATACATACTGAATGAGATTGAGATATTCCGTTCTTTCTAAGGCCGTTATTTAGAATTCTAGAAACGAAATTGTTTTATAGAGTGTCGATTTGTTCATGTTCATTTTAAAATCGCTTGCCGCGGTCAGTTTGTGGATTTGTCACCATCCATAAGGAACATATCGAGACCTCTTCGTGCCTTGGAAAGCGCATTAAGCCGTTTTGCTCCCAAGGTATTTTTACGGTATACATTTAGAAAAATTTTTTTTTTTTGGAATTCATGAAAAATTAAATTAATTTTGATATTAACGAGAGAATAAACTCGATATCAAAATTAATTACATTTTTAATCTTTGTGTTACTTATTAAAAATCTTATTAAAGTTAAGTACGGTACTTTCTAATTGCGTTAACGTAAAAATACTTTGGGGATCTTGTTGAATTTTGTTTAACAATTTATATTACGAAGTTTCCTGATCTAATATTATTTCTGTTGATACGTTTAATCTTGATCTTTGATGTCTTGCAAATAAACAAAATTGTATTAAAGCAAGATGAGAATTTGTTGACGTACCTACAAAGAATATAAGTAAAATAGCGTTATTGGGGTTCCGTACCTCAAAAGGAAAAAGGGAACCTTTATAGGATCACTCGTGTGTCTGTCACAGCCAATTTATTTCGAATCTAATGGACCGATTAAGTTGACATTTGGTGACCCAAACATAGACGTGTAACGAAAACAAGTGAATTTTGAATATGGGGGTCATTTTTCTGGGGCGAATTGAAAAATTATAAAAAAGTTTTTCAATATGTTCTGTGTGACATATCAAATAAAAGGAATTGTTGGGAGGATCTAAAAAAAAAACACTTTTCCAGATATTTAAGAAAATTTCTCCGAAACTAAAAATAGAGGAAATTGTTCTTTACTTATAGATTACAGAAAACCCATAAGAATTCTATGACCTTAAAATAACGTGGTAAATTACTGAATATTGTGCGTACAAACTTACATTTGCAGTTGGAATGTATAGGAGAACATGGTTTTAAACTATGTTAAGTTTGCCCTTGGGATAAATTCATCCCAACTACGGAACCCTTCATTGTATGTGGTCCAACACGCACTTGGCTGATTTTTTATATTTATGATATTTATGATATTTTGTCGGTAATGGATTCTTGACGTCAAAATATTCCCAGCTGGGACTGAAATGGGACAAAATTCCTGCAGTTATCTGCTTAACGTAAAACATATATTTACCAGTATCTAATCCTAACATTGATTTGAAGTCCAGAAGTTTTATTAATTAATCAATCATCATTGTACACAAAAACATGCATTGTTTTGCCTTAACATCACACTCTTCACAGTCTGACGTAGTCAAACACCAGTGTTGCCATAATAACAGTTTAAACAAAGCCAAGCATTTCATCGAACCGCTGCAGTAGTGACGTCATCCACATTTCGCATGGCGATTCTAAAATACACCACTGACGATGCTCTGACGTCATTTTATAAATAACTTTCGCTATTGAGTTGGTCAGACTATCAATGCAATCGAACTAGAAAATCGAGAAATTTGAGTTTAGAATTGATTTTATCTGACTCAAAATAAACTGTAATTATTCGAGAGCGGGCTCGAATTTATTTTTTGAGATTTATTTTAGTTGAAGTAAATGAGATGTAATTATTCTGAGTTGGCTTTGAGAATTGATTTTATTTGAAGTTAATTGTTAATAATTTGTATTAAAATTACAGTAATATGCTAGATCTAAAACAATCTTTCTCTCTATTATTGTCGACTACATTATTTTCATAGGAACATCTGTTTTACTCTATAAATATTACCTACGTGTGTCAGTCTATCTGTGAAATAGACAGCGGGAATGGAAGTACTATCGAGATTGTATGATTGAATAGTTTTATTTGAAGTGAAGTGTATGACTTTTTGCGTCATATCAACACTATGCATGTCATATATGTTGTTGACAGTTGAGAGCATAAAAAAGACGCGATATCGAAACCGTTTTATATTGGAAAGTTATGCCCAAAATTTTATTTGCACTGTATGATTTGACACGTCACACACACGGCAGATCACACTTTTGATTTACGGTACGATTTTTTTTTGGATAAACCGCGTGAATGCTTTTCTTTTATGTGTGAACTAGCCTTTATCAAAACTTTTTATAGCCATGTAATTGTCAGATATTTTTGCCACTGGCATCTATCGGCCCCAATTTGTTTTGCCCTGTATGAAGTGTTGACAAGTGTTTCTGTTCAGATTGCTTCCATGGGGTTAAATATATATATATTCCGAGTGCGTTTATCAGAATCTATCTGTGAATCGAACGCTTTTGGGCGCCATATCTGATTTGAACATTGGTGCACAAATATATGATGTCAGACTAACTAAAGTGCTTTTTGATTCCCAGAATTTATATCAAAGCTGTACACAATATTTAATGTATGAACATTACCCATGAGATTCGATCGAAACAGTTTTAAATTAGTTTCTACAACATTTCGTCTGTTATAAAAAAAATTACTGTTACAATAAATAAAAAAACAAAAAAATTACATACATTTTGATTGATTGATTTTTCCATATTAGTCGGATATTTAAAAAAAAGATCCGCTGTTTCCTACAGCGGATTTTTTTTTAAATAGCCGACTAATAATTTCAACGCAAGGGAAGAATCATGAATCATCCAGAATCATGTACTGAATCCATAGTAACAGGTTGTGCGTCGTTATCTCTGCCAACCTGTATATCCCATATTCTGAGAAGTCTAAAGGGGTATTCCCAGAAATTCAGTAAATACATTTTTTTGAAAATTCATTCATGGAAATAATCAAATCGTTTATTTATTTATTAATTCTCCATGCTCTATCGGTGGAATATCAAAAACAAGAAAAAAAAGTAGTATCTAGCTAATTATTTATTAGCACAACATGTCTAAAAGCCTCGATTTCGAAACATGAATGGAACCTCAATCCCTAATATGAAAGGCTGAGCACGTAAACAAGCGGACAGTTACATTAGTCATATTGTAATTAACTTTCGCGTTTACGTGTGACTGGCATTCATTCATCGTCTGTGGCCAATCATAGGTGTGATTAGGAACAATTAAAACGTGTCTGTCTGACTGACGTCATGTTTTATATTATGAATGGAGGGTTTATCGAAGCGTTTCGGCTTTTGGCTGTGGTTGGAATACTAAAGACACAGACATCGGCAGCGAACTGCTGGCCTACTTTAAAAATACGTTCGGAAAGTAGACACTAGGTGGGTTTTGCTGACTGGCCTAATCTTTTCACAGCGGTTTACGCTATTTGCCTATAGCTTGTGCTACTTCAGTACGATTTTTTTCTATGACCTGTCACTTGTCAGAATCTGTAGGATTTTTTTATTAATTACTAGCGGCATTGACACCCATTGCAAATGCGGTGCTCCTGACCAAACTATGCTCTTTAGGTTGAAGTGTCAAAAGTGTCCATACACCTGCAATTCTGAGGACCTAAAAACGCTACTGATGCGGCAATTGGCGTGGCCACCTACCGTGGGCCTTTTTTTTGAGGGTGGGAAATCATCAAATAACTTCTCCCGCTCTGGGCAGAGCGGGAGGGCGTGTCAGACTCTTACTGACTAAAACCCAACCGTGTTCCTTCGGTTGCCCTGTTGCCGGGGGCCACGATCTCCCTTTCGGTTTTCTTCGCAACCCCGGCAGGCATCGGCCCTAGTGGACCCCTTCAAATCTGCTGACATCTCTTTGAGGCGCGCGTGGAACACAACGCGCCGTCGACCTGGGCCTGGTCCTTATCGGACGGTGAGCCACCCATTGCTCACCGTCCGCAAGCCCGCGCCTACGGTGGCCGGAAATCGCCTCGCGATTCCCGACGCCTTGGGCGTCTCCTCCTGCGGCGGTTAGGGTTAGGGGCGTGAGGGCGCGAAATTTGCCTCTCCCTCACGCGTTCCGCCTCCTCCTTCGCGAGCATTACAGCTTCGCAGAAGGAGGTGATGGCACCTACTGTGGGCCTATCTAACATAATATAATATTTTTACTTTGGGCTCGAAAAGGAGAAGACCTGCTGTTTCAAGCGTCTGCATTCAAATGTAACAATGTAATATCGTAATGTCAACTTTCCGTAGGCGCTGTGGTGGCATCACACCCTCTTCCTTATACCTCTATAGTACAATTAGCTGCGTCATGTATTAACATGTTATCTTCAAAACAATATGTTTACTTGAGCATGTTGTATGTGCTTTGTCTTTCGATCAGCTTAGCCTAATTTATCTTGTATAATGCCATGCTGTTCCATTATACAAGATAAATTAATATTATTCTACACGCAAGATATTGCTGCTTATTCAAGTCACAAGATAAATTAATATTATTCTACACGCCAGATATTTCCGCTAGTCTCACTAGTCCTCGCTCCATCGGAGTATAGTTTCGTTGCATCGCATCAACGTGAGCACCCTTATCTTGTATGTATACTCGCGCACATCAGCTTTTGTATTGTATTGTATTAAATATTGTACTGCGCAGATTTTTCTATAGAAATCGTGTTTTTACGATTCTGTTTTAAAGCCTTCTTTATATCCTATAGGTAAAAGCATCTATCTGTATATATTCTGACGAATAAAAGGTGGTGTTCAAAGTTCTTTTTTAATTACGGGAATTGGCCTTCAGGTTCAATATGGATATAATTCAATTAATTTTAATATAATAGTATTTGTAAAACATGTGGGTGTAAAAACAAGTATTGTAAATATGTATAACGATCACTGTGTTTTTCCGTTTACGAAGTACAAATATCTATATTGTAGGTACCTATCTAATATTACACTTAGTAACAGAATAACGCTTAGTGAAGTAACAGAATAACACTTAGTGAAGTAACAGAATTAAATTTCGTTAAAATTAAATAACAAAATCTATCAAAGCTAAATTACTTACACTTATCCTGAAACAAAGTTAGCAATTTTGATCACAAAACTTTGTACATATTCAAATTATGGGACTTAAACATAACTGGCGAAATGTGGGTGTATTTTAGGTACATCTCTGTCTAACCCTTCGGGGAATACGGACGTGATGTTATGTTATATTATGTTATCTATAAATTAATCTCTAGACTAGCAAATATAAAATAATGTTTCTTAAAGTTGTTAAAGTTTATTAAGTAGCATATTTTTGTAGTTTTTAAAGTTTTGCTGCCAAAAACATTTATAAGAAACCCAAATAAACTTTAGATTCTCTCTTGAGACCAAAATCAACATTAAAAATATGCTAATCAAACAATCAAAGGCAAATTAACCTGAAGCCACCTGTACGTACATAATTTTGACCATCAAGTATTCCTAGGACCCTCTGGTCACAACAAACATTAGGTATAATGAAGCTCCATTTAAGTAATTAATAACTCCAAAGTAACCTTTGTCAGCCATGACAGCGGGTTTAATCGTCATTTTGTATAACTAACTCAAACAAATCTAGTTGAATTTTCCTCTTTGTTTAACTAATTTAGAGGCTATTTTCCATTGAAGTGTTTGTAAAAATCGGTGAACGGTTTTTCCCGTGGGTGTATGAGTGTTATTGGAATTAAATGTACCGGGACTTGTTTCTTGTCACTCAGTTTTTTGAGGTTTTATTCTACAAAAACCTGATATACAACATTATTATGGTAGTAAATAATTTAAAAAAAAAACCCAAAATATCATATTGGAGTATTTGTGATCGATGTTATTGTCATTTGCAACTGACACATAAAATATTGATAAACAAATAGCAATTAGTGGGCTCGTGGCTAAATGATAACAGCCGCATGGGTCGATCGAAAGTGATATGGGTACATATCGAGACCCCTCCGTGCCTCGGAAAGCATGTTAAGGGACTGTCATTCGTAGATCTTTGACAGTCGTTACGGGGAATTAGAAACCCAAAAGTCTGACATCCAGTCTTATCAAGGAGTATCTTGTTTCCCAGTAAGGTCGTGGAAGTCAGACAGGCATTCGCTCCGTGTAAAATACTGGTATTCAGCTGTATCCGGCTAGGCAGATTGATTCTACACAAATTAAAGTGGATGGTGCTACAGATTCCCAAATTCGATTTTCAATGAAAAATGTAATGGGTGCCATGACTTTGTACACCACAGATCTTGTCTCCAACTTCTTCTTTTTGAGTCGATGGTAAATAAATGTATTATGTTGTATTGAGTTGGGCCCAGTACTTCGTTCTATGAAAATGGTTGATTTTTTCTCTTTATTGTACAAAATCCTACGATGTCTGTCTGAAACGTTTTTCCTAGAATGATGAGATACTTAGAATTTTATTTGGATCAGCTGTCCTGGTAGCTTTCAAAATGAGACTTTTACTGTATAAGGTTTCTAATTTTTAATTAGAAGTAGTTTTTTTATTCCATTACTTACTCACCTTAAATTTTCTAAGAACTTTTATTCTTGACATTAATGTTTAGTTAGTACCTACTTATTTACCTTTGACTAAAAAGTTGGAATAACTGATAATTGATTTGTGGATACCGAGATAGAATACTCTTATTTGTATCTACCTACACCATACATTTTAAAATTTAGTTTTGAAGTGAAAACTTCTTTAGGCGCGTTGGGCATTTTTGAGACGGGACTAAACCATTGATTTCGCGACCTGTTGCCGACACCGTGGAGTAAAAGACATCAACTCGTTGATTACCGCGGTGTCAATTTTTTTTCAAGTTTTCACTTCTGTCGGCACTCCCGGAGTGCCACTGTTTTTGACTCTAGTAACACCATAATCCTCTAGAAACTCTTAGTATCAAATCATTAAATAACTTATAGCTGTTTTAAATATTATTAGGTTTTGAAACTCTATACAAATAATAATATTATTGTGAGTTGGTATGGTGTTTGTAATCTTCGAAACTCAGAAGCTGACAGTATTGCTGAGTGTCATATGTTATATTTTATGTTTAAAAAATAACTTTTACGAGGACGAAATCGCGGTCAGAAGGAATTGTAGTGTGGTAGTGTGTTTGTGTATGTGGTGTGTGTGTGGGGATGTGTGTGTGTGTGTGTGGTAGTATATTTCTACGCAAAGAAATACTTACATAAGTATAATTGTTTTACCATCTAATGTCTTCCTAAATACTTGACCCACTGCCGAACTCTTGAAACGAAGCTACCCTTTGGTAAAACGTAAATAAACGCTTAAATAACTTATGCAAACCTATTGTCCCTGTTCAAAAGGGATTAAATTTTACTGTGTAATTCGATTGGGCACTTCAATTTGAGAAGTTATTTTAGTTATCCCAAAATGTTTAATGGAATTCCGTCCTTCCGTTTTTGAGTTGATTAAATTATTTCCATGCCATGCTTTATTATTTCTCTTATCCTACTAATATAATATATTATATATCCTACTATAATATAATATAATTCATATTATAAATTTGATAGTTTTTGTGTTTGGATGTTTGTTACTCAAAAACGCAAAAACGGCCGAACGGATATGAACGAAATTTGGCACACAGATAGTTTATAACCTGGATTAACATATAGGATACATTTTATCCCGGTAGTATGTTCCCGTGGGATAATTTCCGACATCCACGCGAGCGAAACCGCAGGCGAAAGCTAGTTTATTCATGAGTATGAGTGATAGGTATTATCTTATAATGGATCTTTTTAACTTTAGCTGAAAGTTTATAAGGCTCGTGCAGATGTTTGGCGTCAGATTCTATGAGTCGGTATGAAGTAGGTATACATATAGGCCCACAGTTAAGCCTTTTATATATTCGACAGTTTTCAAATTCTTTCCTTTGTCAAGTTAGGACACATAATACCTTTTGAAGCTACGGAATTACAGCACTGAGCGGACTATTGTATAAAAACTATATTTCATTACTTGATATCAAAGATCAAAGTAGCACACTAGTGAACTAGAATATTAAAAATTAATTGCAATTATATCACTGAATTTGATGTTGTAACCGTTTTAGGTGTAAAAAATTGTGCATTGTGCATTGTGTGTCGCATTTGGAAAATTTCCAAATACTGTTTTTACATCTAAAACTAAATATTCGGTGTTAAGATATTAATTATTGCATTTATTCAATAATTTAGTTCAGTAGTTAGCCATATTTCTTATTTCTATACACTAATATTGCTGTATTAATCAAAACAGGTAAATATTTGACAGCTATTTGCGACTTTGCCCACTATCAGTAAAAATGCTCTTAATGCTATAAAATTATCATCTGAACCTTCAGCCGAACGATTTTCTCACTAAAATTAATTATTTTGAAACTAGCTTTTGCCTGCGGCCTCGCCCGCGTGGATATCGGAAAATATGCCACGGGAACGTACTACCGAGATTACATACTTAATAGCGGGGGAAAAGGTCATTTACTCCTATCGCTGCGCCCGCGTCACGGTCAACCATAATTATTTTGTCACGCGTAATTTGAATCTGTGATATCTTTTAAATTTTTCATTTAAATGATATGATGTCAGGGCATATTTTAATCTAAATTAAATACCCAATTTAAATAAAAAAATGTATTGGATAGGGATTAACATAATACTGGTCAAAATATCTTTGGAAATAACAATGAAATTTTTATCAAATTTTGAAAGATAATGATTGTTACTATGGGTCATCCTTAGAAGACAGACATATGCCATCGCGGACTTTTTTGTTGAACTTTTTAAGATAAACAATCTTGTACAACATAAATTTGATGTGACTTTTACGGTTTCCGCGGCGCACGCCAATAAAGCTCCCAGTCGGCATGATTTTTTCCGACGTCTTCAACAATAATCGTCAAATTTCAGCCAATTTACACAAAACCTAATGACTTATACAAAAACCAACAACACAAAAACCTTCCGCATAAATCAATCCGTCCATTGGTGAAAACCGTTTGAAAATCCGTTCGATAGTTTTTAAGTTTATTGCGTTCGGACAGACAGACAGACAGACGCGGCGGGGGACTTTGTTTTATAATACGTAAGGATAAAGGCCTCAAACGAAAACGAAAGAACGAAGACATCCCTCCCTTGTTCTTGTGGTAACAAATGCTCTAGAGCTGCCCCCGTAATTAATAGGGGTGTGCTGACTCGAACTAATGAAGTTGTCTGGTCAATCGAGATGTATTGTCAATCGAGTGGATGTCTTAATTGCTTGCATTTATTGTTGTTTGGAAAAATCGATTAGTTGGTAGCTACGATATATGTAGGCATGTTTATTTGTATTGGCAAGGAGATAGGAGGATGAAACGTACACAGAATCAAGCCTGAATTTCCCGGGTTCAACGGGTTCTTCTTCTTTTCGTATGGTTAGTGACTAACCTGGTGTCAGAGTTTTTATGCCATCCATGGGCCTCTGACTTGGCTTCACATACCGTCAGGAAATGTCTCTCTGGCAAGCCGATTTCCTCACAATGTTTTCCTTCACCGTTTTTGAAGCAAGTGATAATTATACAATACGCACAGTAACGGGTTAGCATATGTTAATTAATACACCTGTTATGTTATGTAGCCCCGCTTCATTATTAGTACCTTATGTTTGTATCCCTTGTCTAGTAAATAAGTCATTCACTAAACTGATATTTTAGTTAGTAATATAAATAAGCCATTTACTAAATACCATTGTCATTTCATTTTAGATAGTTAATAGTTGTTTATAGTAAATAACTCATTTACTAAATAACCGTTGTTACATCAGATAGTTTATGAAATTGGTGCATAATGAGGGGTTATGAGCAGTTTCATACACTACTTCATCTACTCTCATACATTGGGATTGAACCTACTAAACAAAAGATCAAAGTTAAAGATCGAGAATTTAAAAAATCCCATGAAATTGACTACAAAACAACATATGAATGTCGTCTGCACACTACAGCGAGCGCTGCCGTTCCCCGCGTAAACGTGCCACTACAAAAAAAAAAAAAAAACAGTGGCACTCCGGGAGGGCCGACAGAAGTGAAAACTTGAACAAGAAATACTTGCATGGAACATTGATCCGTAACATAATATAAATAAAGACCACAATCGCGTATACAAAAATGAGGTGTCGGTAACGGTGTCGCGAGTTCAATTGTTTTTTTCCCATCTGAATAATGCCCAATTCACAGAAGTCTTTACTTAAAAAAAAAAAGATGGAAACTCCTTGATGATATTAACTTCTTGGATTTACCCTGTATCGGTAATGGTAAAAATGTAATGCATTTATAATGGTAAAAATATTATTATAGCATTATTTTGTTAGAGAAAAAGTGTTACAGAATGATTATTTTTTGAAATTTCAGTATTGTGTTTATAAAGGATGTCAATATAAACTCGTTTTGAAGTTTATAATTTGAATTTTACGAAATGACAGTAGATAATAAATAGTCGTTTACACTCTTAGATGTTTTCTCTAATTATGATGAACTACCTCACGACCCTAGCAATATGTAAACTAGCACATAAGAAAGTTAGGACACTTCTATGTCGTAACTCCAGATGTCAACTTCCAATAGATACCAATTCTTGTAATTTAGTCATAGATAACAATTTTTTTTTTAAACTTTGACTTAGTTACAATTACATTTCGTGTGCATATAATATTCTTTTTAGAGTCAATTTTTCAAGTGTCAGATTTTTATCTGAAGAATAAATATGGTGCTTAGACAGCTTTTGTATAGAAAATAATAGCTGTGGTTTTACCCATATGGACCTTAATTTATTAAAAAAAAAAAAAATTAGTCTAAATTACTCCATATAACATCAGCTATCTGCCAGTGAACGTCCCGTCAAAATCAGTCCAGCCGTTTCGGCAGTTAGCCAGAACAACCAGAACAAACAGACTAAAAAAATAACTTATATATACCGTATATACTTTCATATCCATTTAGTAAAAAGCTATTATTTTGACATTACAAACAGATACTTAAATTTTATTTATTTGTATGTATTTTATTATTACTATTAAAAAAATCAGCCCTTATTCTATTGCCATTAAAAAGATCGATGTAAAAAGTTTCCACCACTCTTTGTTGCGTTTTATCAAAGTAGATCCGTGTGGTTTTGTGGCCAGTCTTATTGCTGGCTATAAATTATAACGATAGTCGCAGTAAACGGGCCACTTTCCCACTAATTGGCCACTAGTTACTGTGCGGTTTTAATTCGTTGTAAATCACGGCTGTCAGTTCCTCAAGGATGAAGTAATAAATAATAATAAATAAACTCTTTTATTTCGTAAAAAGCAGTACTTAGATTACAGTTAAGTGCTATGATAAAACAAAAGTACACAAAGCTTTAGCATCTGGAGCCGAACTAGGTGGAACCTGTATTTCGGCTGACAGCGCCAATACCTTCGAGTTACATTACATTAGGGTTCTAGCATTTGAGAAAACAAAGGAGTAATAATAGTCTAAGAATGTATTAATGGTCTGCACCTCCTCCATCCCATCCTTGATGTCCTCCCTTCGGTTGACACTCTTAGCCGAGGTTCGTAACCCACAGGGGGTGCCCTTAGCGAGCGTTCACCTAGCTTTTTAGCTTAGTTTTGTATGCCCCTGGCTGGAGGCTTTGAGTGTAGCAGCTTAAGGCAACCACAGGATTGACCGGTTAAATAGTCATGACCTCAGAGGTAAGCTATGAGATGCACGACAGAAAAAAAAAAACTGCAGTAAGGGCACCCCCTGCGAGCGAGCGAGCGCTCATCTAGTTTTAATTAGCATAGTTGAATAACCTCTGGCTGGAGGTTTTAAGTGTAGTAGCTTAAGGCACCCACAGGAAAGCTCGGTTAAGTAGTCATGATCTTAGAGGTCAACTACGAGATGACCTACAAAAAAAAAATGAAAAAAAAAGGTCTGCACCTCTCTTTATGTTATGTCATATTTGATATGGAGAATGAGTGAGTGTGAGAGGGTGTGTCTATTTGTGAGTGAGCTTGTGATTTTTTAAGTGCTTGTACTATAAAGGTACGGCTACCATGGTATTATACCATGTAATATAATATTGAAACAGAACTTATTTTGGACTTTCATAGATGAAACAAAAACTGAATCTATCATTTATAGCTAACTAGATTCTATCCGCGAATTCGTCTGCGTGCAATATCTTGTTTAAAAATAAAATATCCAATGTCACTCCGGTATATCATAGTATAAATAAGTAACAGTATTATATCTCCAAAGAAAACACCCAAAACGACGCGCTTCGAAATCTCAGTGTATATCAGTACGTAACAGTATCGAGTACGCAGCAGTTACGCACGGACGTGGAAAGTTTATCTACGTAGGTTATTATTTCAAGGTCACTGCCAAGAGATAATACTGTCACTTGTTTATATGGTGAAAGAATTTTCGAAATCAGATCAGTAGTCCCGAAGATTACCCCTACATACCTACAAACTCAATTTTACCTCCTTTTTTGTGTGGGAAATTATCAAATAACTTCTCCCGCTCTGGGCGGAGCGGGAGGGCGTGTCAGACTCTTACTGATTAAAACCCACCCGTGTTCGTTCAGCTGCCATGTTGCCGGAGGCCACGATCTCCCTTTCGGACTTCTTCGCAACCCCGGCAGGCATCGGCCCTAGCAGACCCCGTCAGTTCTGCTGATATAACATTAAAAGTATAGACTAGTGACTCGCTCCCGCTCCCACGGCTTTTACTACTTTACGAAACATCAGTGTCCAAAAATATTAATGTAGGTATTATTCACGTAAACCTTCCGGAATCAATTCTCTAAATGGTGTTGAATACCGCATCAAAATCCATTGTGTAGTTTAGAAAAACAACGCGATCACAAAAACATACACGAAAAGCGACTTCAACTTATAATATGTGTAGATATAGAAGCTTTTTTAATTATAACTGGTACCTATTTTACTATCTCAATACTAACTAATATTATAAATGCGGAAGTGAGTTTGTTTGTTAGGCTTTCACGCTAAAACGGCTGAACGGATTTGGATGAAATTTGGCACATGTGTAGACCAGGACCTGGGTTAGGGCATAGGATGATTTTTATCCCGATATTCCCAAGGGCACATGCGGGTAAACCGCGGGGCGTAGTTAGTACTCAATATGTTTTCATGGTATGTCACAGCTCATTACTCGGCGATTCGCACGAATTTGCTCGCCCGAAACGGGCGAATCGTCGCATTTAAATAATATTATTTCGATTCGCACGAAGTTTATTTGTTTGTGGGCGAATCGACAACTCCAGAAATACGTATTAGGCAATTGGCACATTTTAAATTTTATGCAATAAAGTTAAGAAAAAAGTACACATGGAATTATATTTGCCAATATTTTTGTTTTTATTTTATTGGATAAAATATGCCATAGTATAAAATCTACGTTGCGACGGATTATTTAATGCTCTCTCACTCTTGCTATGAAACCCTCAGGGCGTGCCCAAAGAGCACTTGACCGATTTTCATTATTGCCTGCGTAGGTTACAATACGGCTCGCGTAAAATGGGAATCTTGCCATAAATTGCCAGAAAAATAGGCTATGCAAAAAGAAAAAACGGTAGAAATTACTGAATAAAACAGCAAAAATAAACTGCAGGAATAAATAACACGAGTTCAACAGTACATGAGTCCACATGCAGTCTATTTTGCTAACTACTTGAGCACACACTGGTGTATTCCTTGTTAATAAACTGACCTGGGCAGCAAATAACTGTTCTAGAACAAATATATCAGTCTGCGTCAACAGTGGCAGTGGCTGCGACGATCTCTGTATTGAAGAGAGGAATCTATCTTGCACAGAACTAGATTATTTTGATTGGCTTTTTAACTTTATTAAAATGTGAAGGTATTTTGTTACGTGCAAAGGGAAACGATTAATTGCAATTGTAAATTCTTACGTGATTGATACACATTGATCGTCTACCATATGCAATTGAAGCGATTGTTGCAAGACAACAACTACTTATCCTATGAATTTCTATTCAAATGATAGTCTTGGGCCCCGGACACCGAACCACAACCTAACTAAAAACCTGTGTTATGTCCAGATACAGACAACAATGTGATAACTGCTGCGGAGGCAAAGATAAGTAATGTTACTGCCACCATCTGTGGGAGCACAGCCGCCACCTCGCGGGCTCTCTGGAACACTTGAGAATCCGTGACCTTTGAAGGGAAAGTCTCTGCACAGTTCTGAATTAACAGTTCTGTTCTTAGTGTCATCAATGAAAGAAAAGTTTTGCTTTAGCTTAACATTGAAAAGGTATAATAGAAAACATATTCAGTTTAATTAAAGAAATCATAATAAGTTTTACATTCAATATAAATAGTACCTAACTACAAGCTTTATTTCTGCATTTGCAAACTGAGGAAATACTTGAGTATGATTTGCCTGCCAGCATAATTTTAGACAACAGTCAACTGTCAAGAAGGCATTCTCTCAACGGCCGGACTGTAGTTAGAAACTGCAGCGGCATAGGACCTACCGATCGTGATAAAATAAAATATAAATTTAATTAAATTCTAATAAAAATTTTGTTATACGTTCTGCTGGAAATAGTCATAAAGTATATAGTAAAGTGTAGGAAGTATTAAGTGTATAGTAGTAGTAGTATTTTAAAACTTCAGCGGTACCTATGATAAAATTGTTATTTCTAAATCTATATTTATTTATTATGAGGAGGTAAAATCTAAGATAGTTAATTGATTCAGGCGTGACCTTGCGGAAATCCATTATAAAATGCAATAGATGTGGATATATTTAGTAACCTGTTCCGCTTAGCTATTTCTAAAGAGTCTTAAGAGACCCTGAAAGAAATCGACACGTCTTTCACCTCTCAACGAGGCATCCTCAGGATGTCGATTGACTTGTCGCGAACTCGAACACGGCATGTTGCCACACTAAGCACTGAGCGCAGACCCTCGCGACTCAGGCGCGTGCAGAGACGCGTACTCTTTAGAAATAGCTAAGCGGAACAGGCTACTAAATATATCCACTTCTATTTAATTTTGAGGTAAAATTTGTTTGTTTGTTTGTCTGTAAGTTTGTACGTAGGGGGCAATCTACCCGTCGAATTCGAAAAAAATCTTTTTGCATAAGATAGTCTAATTCTTGAGAAAGGCCATAGGCTCATGGACGAAGTCGTGGGCAGAAGCTAGTGGAAAATAATTTGAGTTACTCTCGTTATGTTCTTTATTTGCAAGTTTGTAATAAAATATATCAGGTCATCTTCTCAGTTCACATAACAATCCTTTATCTTAAAAGGCTTCAAAATTTATAATGTATTAAAGAGCAGGCAGGTACTCTAGCGAAATAAATTAATTGGGCTTTAAATAATTTATGCTTAATTCAAAACATTGTAATTCAAGGGTACAACTGTAAAAGGTCACGGAGAAGCTAGAGTTACAGGGATTAATATTTTTAACTATCAGTTGCCTGCGATTTCGTTCGTATACAAACTTTGATCTTGTTTGACCCAATTAAGGGTTTGACTTCTTAAAAGTGATTAAGTACTCCCAAGGCATGCACCTCTGACTTTTCGGAAACATATGCGCATTGTATAATTATCACTTGCTTCAAAAACGGTGAGGGAAAATATCGTGAGGAAACCGGCATGGCTGAGAGATATGTCTCGACGGCATGTGACGCCAAGTCAGAGGCCCATGGGCGGCATAAAAACTCTGACACCCAGTTAGTCACTAACCACAAGAAAAGAAGAAGTGGTTAATTAGTGTAACCTGTCCCCTTACCTAAAGGGTAAGAGTACATACAATCTTCTCGCATCATATTGGTACGAGCTTTACGAAACTAGAGGATCATGATGTGATATAGGTTAGCCCGTACACCTGCGTGCGTAGCTGCCCTGGACAATAGGGATGATGTCTGGGTAAAAAAAAAGAAATTCTATTTAGTCCTTCAGTCAGATAATAAAAAAATATTAAACACGTATTTTTTGCTTTATCATAATAATAAAAAAATACTTAGATAAAACGCTTTAAAGTTGGGGAGTGGGGGTCGCTACGTCACAAGTAAGTATAAAATCTACATACTCGTGACGTCATGGCACATTTTAACTCAATGTATCGCCGTAATCTTTTGATAAGGTAAAACAAGAAAAAATACGTGTCCAATATTTTTTATTAAACTACCTAACGGACGTCACTCTGAAGGTAAGATATAAAGACGAAACTGGGGTAAACACCCTTCGATTTGTCAAAATCACGCCAAAATGCACGGATTTTGACACCTCGAAGCGTAAGTTTACGTTACGTCATCTCTGTATTTTACCCATTCAAGCTTTTTCCTACACGCTTGTTTTATGTTTAGTGTAGTCTAGACTAAGCTTTGTCTAATAGTCAATTAGTCACGCAATAGTTTTATAATTACCTCAAACTGCCTAGCCTTTTCCCAACTATGTTGGGGTCGTCTTCCAATCTAATCGGATGTAGCTGAATGCCAGTATTTTACATGGAGCGACTGCCTATCTGACCTCCACAACTCAGTTACTGAGTAACACGATACCCCTTGGAAAGACTGGTTGTCAGACTTTCGAGCTTTTGACGATCAATAACGACTGTCAAAGATTCAAGAATGAGAGCCGGGACCAACGTATTAGCGAGGCACGGAGGAGTGTTGGTAGACATGTTAAGTTGGTCACCCATCTATGGACTGACCGTGGCAGGCGTAGCTTAACCTGATGATCGATCGACCCGAGCACTTCCCAGCCCCTCTCAGTTTTATAAATTACCTAGAGCAGATTGAAACTTCATATTTCTTTTAAGGTATTGCTTTTAGGAAAAAAAGATTTTAATTATATCACAGTCTTCGCTCCAGGTAGCTACGTACCTAGATAAAAAGAAAACACAGACGAGATCAATTTCAATTTTCTTAGACGAACTAAAATTCGTGTAGGTAGCTGAGATGAAAAATACAGGGATTACGAGATGAGGCAGGATGACGTTCGGCCAGCACTTGACCCACTTCTGATAAAAATGATAAATATTCCCCGCTTTAGAATGTGCCCGGTATTTTTATTTTATTTTATAAGATAACCCGAGGTGTTGGTGGATTTAGACGTTGTGTTTTGGTGTATTTTAATATTTTGTGTTGTAATAATTGGAACTTTTACGAAACAGATTGCAGTTTTTTATTAGTTTGTAGATTCTGGATTAGCTTCAGTATAGTTATTGATACGGCAATTGCCATATTATACGGCATTCCACGATTTTTCATCAGAAAATACGGCATACGGCAGGTCTCTCATTTCCGTATCACAAAATACGGCAATTGACTATAGGTGAAATGAAACGTTTTTTCAGTAGTTTATTAAATAAAACTCAAACTAACTGTCACCTGTAAAGGCTGTACGCCACAATACTAAAAAGATAATTTGTTATCAATGTTGCCACTAACCCAGAAACTACCACGAATTGTCAAAATTGAAAATGACATTAAAAAAATGATGATTCGATGATTGATCGACAATTGATTCAAGTCAAATCAAGGAAAAAAATCAAAGGTACTGTCCCAAGTTTAAGGTGTCGTGCGAAGTGTGCGACGAAATGAGAAACAAGGACAAGTACATATTAGATTAACATGAATCTAATGTGCCTATTGGCAAAGGCCTCCTCCAACGATTTCCACTGTTGCCTGTCTTGAGCAATACTTCTCCAGTTTGGTTCTACTGTCAATTTTATTTCGTCTTCCCACCTTGTGTGTTGTCTGCCTTGTCTTCTGTTTACCATTCTGTGATTCTCTTGCTCCACTTCCCCTCCCCATTTTATCGCACATCATATGTCCTGCGATATTATGCGACAGCTGATTACAAATCAGTAGGTATTAAAAATGAATTCGAAAAGTATTCCTAAAATGTGATGTTGACGGCTCTAAAATATTGTTGAATATTCTTTATCCATATTTATGTGCATCTGCAAATCTGCAAGATTGAAGCAACAAAATTATCTACGTTGCACGTTATGAATCATTCGAAAGCTCGGGTAAAAATAAAAGAAAAGCTCCTATGTTTACACTTTCAAAGTTTATTTTATATCTTTTGCATGAGCAGTGTTTTGTTAAACTCTTTCAATTAAAATATTGTCAAAGGTTGAGACAAGAGTCACGAGTTTCCTAACGATTTACAAATTAATCATGTTTCCTATTACTTTAATTATGGCTAGACTGTAATAGCCAGTTGGTTGACGTAATTTTTTTCAGTAACGAATTTGTTTTTTTTTAAACGTTTTTATCTTATTGGGTTATTTAAAAGTACTTCCATGAATGAGTCGATTACCAAATATAATGTGCATCTTGATTAGTGAGTCATCAACTTTTTTATTGACTGACTAATTTATTATATTTTTTATCACGGCTTGATCTATTTTTAAATGCTGCCGATATAAGAGAACATCTGTAACATTATTCTGTCCTCTTAGAGCAAAAACAGCACCAAAAGCTAATAACACGATAAATGAAACTACAAATTGTAAGTTATTAGACAACTTGTAAATCAAATTTACTCGATTGGCTTACAAAAACAAAAGCGGTACTATCCTGTAAGATGCCTTTCACACGTCATGTTAGAATTTGCGGGAGTCGTGTCGAAGTACAATAGCGTACAGTCGCGTCGCCGCCGACGCGTCGCGACGTCGACGGCGAGGCGTATTTTATTGTGGTGGCGGAAACATGCCACGCGTTGAAAAGGATACGGTGAGAAGTGAATAGACTTGAAAATATAGATATATATTTTTAAGCTTATCGTTTAATTTCTGAATTCATAACCTCACACCTTTTTCGTATGCAGGTAGGCATAAACTACAGACCGCCACATGCTACGATCCTTACATACTCCCTTGCTTCATTTACGTTCATACATCTGGTCATACATTCACGCCGGTGCGAGTACTATGCACCTGACCTTTCTGAAGAACATCACCAATAAGGCCAGTGTATTTCCTTCTTGGTCGTTCCCTCCCGGCTTGGCTTTTGTTAAACACCTTTTATTGATATGTCTCTGAATACTTATTATATTTCAAAAAAGTTTCCAAGCATATTACTCTCGACGCTTTCAGTAGGTACAGGTGTTAGCACAGAATTTTAACGTATGATTCCTATTCAACGCATCACGCGGCAGTAGTGCCACAGTACTGCTGCCGCGTCACTACGGTCCCCATTAATTTTCTGTGGGTCTACAACGTGCCGCTACAATGGCGACATTAATTTAACACACGGGTAGGGCTAGTGGCCAGTAATCATAAAAATATAATAAGAAAAAACAATTAGCTAATTAAAAAAAAAAATATATCAAACGCTCGCCGACATAGGGCTCTCCCTTTCCTTCAATTCGCCTTCTCTTTGCACGTTATTCGTTTTATTTTAATTGATCCGATGTTATGTTCCGTGATCCTGGTAAATGACCTCTGCGCTACAGTTGTTAAGTACAGGTTGCACTAACATGCTATTTTAGACAATTGAAAATACATCAAAAAGTAATAACGTTTAATGAAATTAAAATATCTTCATAAAAAGAAAACGCTAATCCGTATACGTGTGTTAAATTAATGTCACCATCAAAGCGCCAGACTGTATTTGAGATTACAATTTCGAGCACGGCAGCAATGCTGCGCCACATTCCTGCGTCCCATTGCTGCCGTGCTCGGAATGTAATCTCATATAAAACTATAGAAAATGTATGGGGACTACTAGTGACGCGTCACGCAACAGTAGTGACGCGTCAAAACTGCTGCGGCTGCACTGCAGTGTGCAGCGTTGTTCGGAATCATATACCTTACACGTAAGTATTAGAATCTAATGTAACGTGTCGAGGCGTCGAGGGACAAAAGCGTCGCTGTCTCGACGGGCCATGCATTGTGGGTGAAAGGAAACATATAATAGACGCTGGCTGACACAACGCAATTTATTTTTGACTAGCTTTTTTATATTTATTTATTCAGAATCTGTATTAACAATAACATACATAAAGTCTGCCAAACTGCTTCAGTTTTTCGGCAGTTGTTTGCCCGCGGTTTCGCCTGCGTTTTGGTCAAAAATTCTCCCACGGGAACGTCCTACAGCAATAAAAATATTCTATGTGTTAATCTAGTTTATAAACTATCTGTGTACTAAATTTCATCTAAATCCGTTCAGCCGTTTTTTCGTGATTTTGTAACAAACATCCAAACATATAAACTTTTTTTTTTAATTATTAGAAGGATTTATTTATAAGAGAAGAATCTTGAAAGCTGAGAAACTACATATTTTGTTAAAAGACTGAAGTTGAAATCCATCTCAATCCATCCTTATGCCTACGGTATAGAAGTCAAAATCAGTTGCAACGGACTGTAAAAAAGGTTTATATAAATGTCTAATCTTATTTCAAATGGAGTATAGAGATAGGTTATCAGGGTTTTAAAAAGCTGATGGATGGATCGGTTTTCTGAACCAAATCTGTGAGAAATGCGGTCAAAGGAGGCAGGAGCTCAATAGTAAAGAAAATAAACTACACATTTATTTTTTGGAAAAGCAACTGAGGCAGGAATTTAATTTTAAATTCTCGGACTTTTAAAACGTTCAAATTCAACTCGCAATCTGTCAAACTTGTCAAAAATGTTGGTAAATAGATTGGATTTTTGACAGATTGCGAATGAGATGCGAATGCGAACGTTCTTAAAAATTACGGGAATTAATGTAGAGAGCATATACGCGTATTTAGCACCGAATGTTGGTAAATAGATTGTATTTTTGACAGATTACGAATGAGATGCGAATGCGAACGTTCTTAAAAATTACGGGAATGAATGTAGAGAGCATATACGCGTATTTAGCACCTTATTACTTCAATATTATTACTCATGGACTCCACACGACAGTCATTAGGTTAGACATTGACTTTGATAAATACAACGGAAAATAAACGTAGTGACGTTTAGCCCGGTGTGTAGACAAGGTAATTTGTCACTCGTTTATATGCGACGAGAACGCATTTAGAACGACTTAATGTATTTTTTCCTCAGCAGAAGTTTCAAAGTTTATTTTTCGCTTTAAAAACTTGCTGTTTTTACTGAGGAATGAGGACTCTTGTTCCGGTTGCTAACTGAAAAGTAAACCTCATCTGAAAATATTTAAATGATATTTTACAACTTTCAAAATATTTTTCTATTTATTTTCACAAAATCTGAGTCATATGCCTAATTGGTGACAAATTAAATTTTGCATACGATTTGAAACTTGGCACCGTCCGACAACCACAAATTAGCGATTTAACAAATTCCAACGTCCTTCACATTTTATTAATTTTAACACGAATCCAGTCACTCATTATTACTCCACATTATTCTACAAGATTAAGCCAGCGACACATTTGTTACAGAACTTGCGTGCTCATTGACCATAGCATAAGCACAATCGGCTCATAATGTTCCCACTGCTGGGAAACAGGTCTCCTCTCTGTAAGAGGGCTCATTGATCATTTGAAAGGCTCTAGTCTGATTCTGTCGTGTAATTATCGGCTAACCGTAAAGACCGAAGAAGAACAAGTCCTGTCTGGCAAATATGGGAATTGAGAAGATGCAGCAGTAACCTTTTGTATTAACCTGAAACCTATTATAAGCTGATTGCAGCTGACGTTTGAGATTAAAAGTAAAGTTCAAACCGTTCATTTTCAGCTGATATAATCAGCCTGCTTGCAACCATCTTAAAATCACATCAAAATTATGAAACACAATAAAACGTCACTACTGAATACAGATCTCTCATAGCCGCGTGTCTTGATATAAATGTGTTCCCAGCTTTTCTCGCTAATATTAAAATGTGTTGAAACGCGACAGGTCATGACGCAGGTCGTCAACAAGCTTTTTCTATATTAACATTTAATTTTATGTCGGTCTGTGTGCCGAATGATTTCACTATAACGACAAGTCCGGCGTTTGATGATTCTTTAATACGAAATAATTAATCAATTTGATGCAATTATTATATTTAGATATTACACAATTTTTATGAAAATAGAATGTTTCGTGGAAACTGTTATTTGTGCGAAATGTGACTGAATTCCTGAATAAGTGTATATCTGTCAACAAATAATGTAGCGTTTATGTATCCGTTTGTAGATGTTATTATTACGGTCGTGCATTCAATAAGCTGGAATGTTTATGTTTGATTGGAAAATGTTTATTGCATTTGCTCTTTGTAAATCTTGGAATTTATGTATTTAATTAATTAGGGACTGAATTGAAATATCGTAAGAAAACAAAAATCACTTACCTCATACACAATGACAAATGCCCGTTTTCCCCAAAAACTAAGTGACACTTAAATGCATCTCTAAATAAAAGTGCATTGCTGGATTTTCAACTCTCAGCCTAGCGTTGAAAATCCAACATTGCATTTTTATTTAGTTCATTTAAGTATCACTTATAATAGTGAAGGTGAAAGCGGGCATTAGTTTCCTATGCTGTTGTCACTTTTATGTATTTAAAAAAATATATATTACAATGCATCATCGGAAGAATTAAGTTTTTAATAGGTTGATAGTCTATTAATTTCTTTTTTAACCGTAGACATATTAAATAGCTTTCAAATAAGAATTTACGTTTTTATTCATTTGTTATTATTACTGTTTGGAAATATAAAATATCGCTCTATAGTGAACTAAAATATAATAATGAATTGTAATTATAACACTGAATTTGATGTTGTAACCATTTTAGACGTAAAAAGGGCATTTGGAAAGTTTCCAAATACTTTTTTAGCATCTAAAACTTATGTTATAACAATTAACAAGTAAACATTATGTTACAATATTAATTGTTTCATTTCATAATCAATATTTTTGTTCACTATAGAGCGATATATCAGATTTCGAAAAAAGTAATATTTCCAAATTAATCAAAACAGTGAAATATTTGGCAGCTATTTGCGATGGTCCCACTTTCAGAATGCACGCTCTTAACGATTGTCTCAAAAGAAATGGCTCCCCGTATTCAACGACAGGTTTATATCACACCGTGGGCGGTCTCCACTCTATCTGTAGATTGACAGCTACAATAACAAACACCTCTCTTTTACACCCACCATAAAACTTTAATTACGAATCACCATCACAAATTTTACGCAAAGAAACTGAATTTACTGGCAATAAAAATGAGGAAAGAAAAATATATCGTGTATTAATTTAATCTTAGTGGGTGTGCAGACGAGCGACTGTGGTCAGCCAGACTATAATTTTCTAGTTACCGATTATTATCTGAGTGATTCTGCAATCAGACAGTCTTCAAATTTGAGTAGACATGAGCAGACATAATGCTCGACTCTACTCAATTCTGCTCTTTGGCTCAATTCTGTTCTTTGGCTCAATTCTGCTCTTTAGCTCAATTCTGCTCTTTGGCTCAATTCTGCGAAAATGCCAGAAGTTTGTGATTTGGAGACAAAATACTCCTACGATTCAGTAGCATAATCACCCTATAATGTTCCCACTGCTGGGACACAGGCCTCCTTTTTCTGTCAGAGGAAGTGGGCCTTAATTCACCACGCAGGCCCAGTGCGGGTTGGTGGATGTCACATGTCTTCGAATTTTTGGTTCTAGGACATGCGTATTTCCTCATGTTGTTTTCCTTCACCGTTTTGGAAGCAGCAGTGATAGAGTAATTTATACAAAGTAAAGTGCTTGCTTGGATTCGAACCCACTACCTACAACTCGTAAATCGCAGCCCTTACCACTGGGCCACCTTTGCTCTCATCCCTTGATTTAGATGATGGAAATCTTCATTGCAAGAATCGGCGATATTGGAAGTAGGTACAACCGAACACGACACGTTTGCAATGATTGTAGGAAAATCGAACCCGACTATAATCGGTAGATACACTGCTGTGTCTACAGACTGTGCATTAGATAGATAGATACTCGTAGTTATCAGATATATAGAAGATATTTTAGTTTAAGACTTCGCATATCCATTTTTTCACTTCTTTTTCTCACACACTATTGTCTACATTTCTTTCTCATTTCTTCTTTCGCAGGTCTGCTGGAAGAAATAAGCAGTACCTTTGTACTTAAATTATTATGTCATTTCAATTGTAATGAAAGAAAAAATGTCATTTCAATTGTAATGAAAAAAAAAATGTCATTTCAATTGTAATGAAAAGCCTGTTTTGATCTGAACAAAACAGTTTTGGCCCATTTTAATTGGTAAGATAGATCTTACTTATAAAGTCGGCCATTGTGCGCTTTTATAACTTAAAACGTGACGATTATTATTATCTTGGACGTCCACGTTCACGTCATGGCATCACGATAACAGGGAAGTAAAATTTATGGAAATATATTAAGACGCTTTTAAATTTCCGTTCACGCTAACATAACGTGCAGCGTATTTTCATACATTTTATGAACGTGGTCGTCCACGATAATGTGGTGACGCTAGAAATTTGACGTAGCGCACATCAGCAAAGAGATTTTTTCCATGATCCAGATGGGTCTCGTTGTTTTTGCAAGTTGATTGGTCACGGTCTGCTTTAATTATGTTATCTCAGCTCTGACGTTAACGGCTGCAGAAATGAACACTTTTTTTCCAGAGTGGAATGTTAAGATAAATTCAGTTGCAAATTATTATGATAGGAAATGTAGCTTACTTGCGTCATTGTAAAATTCTGTAATGGGCAGTAAAGCAGCCGGCTGCAAAAAGGAACAAAGCGGTCACACTGACAAATACGAATATCGACTTTAATTTATAATTTGCGTCTCGATATACCTTTTTGTGTTCAGTATGACATTATAGTAACACAAAAAATTTATAGGTACATGTTTTACACAATAAAACATCTTGTTCAAAATATGGGATGTGGGAGAGAAGTAACTTATAAGACAAAATTACTCGATATTAGAATGGATATATTTTCCTCCTTTCGCAGACGGGGCAAGGAAAAGGAATCTTTTAATAGTGATATGATAGATACTTTTCCTATATTTCCTGTAGCCGACAAAATAGTATCAAAGGCTCGTCTTCCTCAATCAGAAACTATTTTACTGCCACACAGTTGGTTGTTCAGACAGATGTATGTCAGCATCATTTCAACCGAAAGTCCGCCGCTGGACATAGGCCTCCCCCAAGCGTCGCCACATCGACCGGTACTGTGCTTCTTGCATCCAGTGGATTCCCGCGGCCTTGAAAAGATCATCAGTCTACCTTATGAGATGCCTTCCAACGCTGCATCTTCCAGAACGCGACATACGTAGACATACATTGTTGACTTTTTATGGTTCCGTACCTCAAAAGGTACGGAACGATAAAAGTCGTCTGTTTGTCTGTCTGTCACAGCCAATTTGCTCCGAATCTAATGGACCGATTAAGTTGAATTTGGTACACATATGTATTTCTGTGACTCAAACACGGACGTGTAACGTAAATAAATGAATTTTGAATATGGGTACTTTTGAGGGACAAATATGAAAATTAAAAAGAATAAGTATTACAAACTGTACCGTGTGTGTGTTGGGAGGATCTAAATTTTTATTTAATAATTTTAAAATAAATATAACATAACATAACATCACGCCTTGTTTCCCGAAGGGTTGGGCAGAGGTTTACCTGTATAAGGTACACCCACATTTCGCCAGTTATGTTTAAGTCCCATGTAATAGGGGGCGAGCCTATTGATATCAACCGGGCACAAATCCAAACTCTGGGCTGCTATTGAGAAATTCCCAATAACACGTTGCGCAACCCGGGAATCGAACCAACCCAGGACTTCATGGTCAGCAGTAGCGCTTGCGACCACTAGACCAACGAGGCAGTCTAAAATAAATATATTTGAAGATATTTAAGAAAATAGTTGAAAATTGACCCCTTATCTCCGAAACTAGTGAGCCTAAAATTTTGAAAAAATACAGTGAATGTTTCCTTATTCATAGATTACAGGAAAACCTATAAGAAGTCTATGGTCTTATGATAATTTATTAAAAAAAATAAAATAATTTGTATATTTATATATTATATTTTTCTATAATTTTAGCTTTTTTAGTAAAAATACCTAAAGTAACATGGTAAATCTCTCAATATTGTGCATAAAAATACACATATAAACATACATAAGACCTTTATTGTAATACCTGTGTTCACGAATAAAGATTAATTGATTGAAAAACTTACATTTGCAGTTGGCATGTATGGGATAACATGTTTTTCAACTGCAATGTTAAGTTTGTATTTGGGATAAATTCATCCCAACTACGGAACTCTTCATTGTGCGTGGTCCGACACGCACCTGGCCGGTTTCTTTAATTCGGTTTTATACACAAGTAAAATGTCTTAATAACCCTCCTTTTTTGGGTTCGCCGCAGAAGGGTTAAAGTACCTACGAGCTTTGTGAACGGAGATCAAACCACTGCTGGTCTGGGGCAGTTTACTTATAAACCTCTTTTACCACTTCCGGCTAATTAATGTCTATAAAAAATGAGCCTTTTGTTTTTTTTTCTCTACATTTTTAGGGTTCGGTACCTCAATAAGAAAAAAACGGAACCCTTTTAGAATCACTCGTGTGTCTGTCTGTTTGTCTGTCACAGCTATTTTGCTTGGAATCTAAATTTGGTACACACATGTCTTTCTGCGACACAAACACGGACGTGTAACGTAAATGAATTAATTTTGAATATGGGGGTCACTTTTGGGGGCAAATGAGAATATTAAAAAAAAAAGTTTTTCAAACTGTATCGTCTGACATATCAAATGAAAGTGATTGTTACAAGGACCTCAATTTTTTTTTTATTATTAAAAAAATATATATTTAAGAAAATAGTTGAAAATTTACTATTCCCCCTTATCTCCGAAACACCTGAGCCTAAAATATTGAAAAAAAAAAAAAAAAAACTGAGAATGGTTCTTTACTCATAGATTACAGGAAAACCTATATGAAGTCTTAAAATAACATGGTAAATCTATCAATATTTTGCGTACAAACTTATATTTGCAGTTGGAACGTATGGGAGAACATGTATTTCAACTACAATGTTAAGTTTGTATTTGGAATAAATTCATCCCAACTACGGAACTCTTCATTGTGCGTAGTCCGACACGCACTTGGCCGGTTTTTTAATAACCAACGACATACATAACGACTTTTATAATGGAGGAACACTGACTCCAAAGTCAGTGACACCATGTCGTCTATAATACAACGTTTAAAAAAAAAATACCAAAAATACAACCGACTTCCAAACTACAAATTGTAAAATAATTTTAATTTCGGAAGTCAGTGTCTTTGGATCAATCAGTATTTAAGTTATTATTTTTTACTTTGTAGTTGGAAGTCGGTTTTATTTTTGGTATTTTTTTTTTTGCTTTTTAGTATGTTTGGTTTGCTTTTCGAGAGCAATGAACAAATTACAAAAAAAAAAATACCCAAATCGCTATAGGTGTGCCTATAAAATTTGAAGAGTTTCCTCGATTTCTCTAAGATTACATCATTAGATCGTGACCAAATGACAATGGGACCAACTTGGACGGGTATACCCATTCAAACAAAAAAAAAAAAAAGAATTTTTCAAATCGGATCAGCCGTCTTCGAGTAATCGGGGAACTATTTAAGTCTTATTCTAGTCAGATACCTATATTTTTTGCGAACATGGGCTTAAGAGTAAGTTTATAATTTATTATCATCGTTATCTGGCACGATCTTGGGTGCAAACCGGTCGACGAAGGGCGCGCTGTCGCGGAATGTAAAATAAATACCTTAAAAAAGTTATCTAATGAGAAACAATTTACTAATTACCTATCTATTGTTACGAGGCCGCTGGGCGGCACAGCCTTGTAAAATAAGATGTTCAAAATGGTAGCCATTGTCTTGGATGCAATGAGTCTTTTGAGTACCTAATTACTAAATAATAATAATAAGCCCTTTATTATGAATATCGAAGTTAACATTTCATATTATGATAGTGTTGAAGTTTTTCCCTTGGCATAGGCCTCCTCTAGCGTTTTCCATTGCGTTCTGTCTTGCGCTACCCTTCTCCAGTGGTTCCAGCCGTGAGCCTCAAGCAATTACTAAATGTTATCTATCAAATACATATTTATATTAAAAGTATATCACTCACCATGTTCCCCGTCCTCCTTTCAATTTCTTTGATGGTATAACCACCCTCTCACAACACCACTATCAGCTGCCGCTGTTGTGGAGTTAATTGTGGCGCTATTATTTTTGGTGCACAATGCACTAGCACAGTAAAACACTAACAGTCTTATTTATAAAAATCTCGCTAATCACTGATTAGCTAAGCAATCGTAAAGTAACAACTTTATAAACAACACGGAATATTAAAAAAAAAACACTGTCTGTGAGAATAATAGCCCCGGCAGATTTAGGAACTGATTGGCATAGATAAATCATAAAACATTGAACATGAGCGAAACTAGCAAAAATCTGTGTGCGTAGGCGCAAACCAGTAAATGCTGTGATTGGCCGATGCCACGATACTCAGTCCCTTTCCTACATGTTTCCGTATTGCTGGTAGCGTAGTTATGGGTATCTATAGGGTGTCTAACTTGATGGGTAGCCGTGTGTACCTACGTTGTGAATGGAAAACGGGTACACGTGGAATGAATGTATCTGTATGTTTTATGTAGCCGAGGTGATGAAATACCTACTGTGCCTTCGATACATGATTTTCCTAGATCTGTATATTGAAACGAGGCGCTCAAGCTATGAAGGAAAAGCGCTAGTAATAATATACTCCCGGAAACCTAAATCGAGCCACCCTGCATATTTTTGTCTAATCTTCTAATCTTTTTAACACGTTCAATGTTGGGAGCCTTCCTGGAGGGTTCATCTAGTCGCATCTGGGATACTGGAAGCCCTCACGGAGGGCTCATTTTAAATGTAGGTTTTTCTTAGCGAATACAACATTATAAACACTGAAAATAAAATCTGTTGTATATTTTAACAAGATTTATTAGTATATGCGTTGGTTTTAAAATCAAAGCATTTTTTTTTTGTTTACGGTTACATTTATTCACTAAAAATTTAAAAGGTTGGAAACTACATATAGCGACAAGACCCCATTTTTTTGGGTGGGAAATTATCAAATAACATCTCCCGCTCTGGGCGGAGCGGGAGGGCGTGTCAGATTCTTACTGACTAAAACCCACCCGTGTTCCTTCAGTTGCCTGTATGTTGCCGGGGCCACGGGAACCCGTTCGGACAAACCCGCAACCTATAACCTATAGGCCGATGCCTGCCGGAGGCATCGGCCCTAGCGGACCCCTCCAGTTGTTCTGACATCTCTTTGAAGCGCGCGTGGAATACAACACGCCGTCGACCCGGGCCCGGTCCTTATCGGAGCCCGCGCCAACGGTGGCCGGGAATCGGCTTGCGTCTCCTGACGCCCAGGGCGTCTCCTGGAGCGGTTAGACCGGTACCGGGACCGGGACCGGGCCCGGGTCGACGGCGTTTTGTGTTCCACGCACGTCTCAAAGAGATGTCAGTAGAATTGACTGGGTCCGTTAGGGCCGATGCCTGCCGGGGGTGCGAAGAAAACCGAAAGGGAGATCGTGGCCCCGGCAACAGGGCAACCGAAGGAACACGGGTGGGTTTTAGTCAGTAAGAGTCTGACACGCCCTCCCGCTCCACCCAGAGCGGAAGAATTTATTGTATTCCGCAATGTGAACTTAAGTGGTAGGTTCAGAGCGGGAGAAGTTATTTGATAATTTCCCACCCAAAAAAAGGCAGGAAGTAGTCAGGTATCATAAATCTAGCTAAGTGTCAACTACATTATATTAAAAGGCAAGGTACCTTATTATGAAAACACATAAACTTAACGTGCTTAGAATACAATATTATGTTGTCAATTAATTTGGAATATAATTAATTAAATGTTTTATTACTTCTAATAAAAGGTCTGATGGATCGTGTCGTAGACTTAATAAGTACTTAGTTATTATTTATTATTGATTAGGTACAATGAAAGCCATACTATACATTGTATTCAGATAGGAAAAAACCGGCCAAGTGCGAGTCGGACTCGCGCACGAAGGGTTCCGTTCCATCTATAAAAAACGAGCAAAAAATTCACGTTTATTGTATGGGAGCCCTCTTAAATATTTATTTTATTCTGTTTTTTTTAGTACTTATTTGTAGTTATAGCGGCACGCACATCATCTGTCTAATTATATGGTTCATGAGATACAGCCTGGTGACAGACGGACGGACAGCGGAGTCTTCGTAATAGGGTCCCGTTTTTCCCTTTGGGTATGGAACCCTAAAAAATGGGCTTCATATACACAGATTGCAAAAAACGTAAAAAAAATAAAGCTGAGTTTCTGATATAATGATATTTGTTCACCGTATCCTATTGCAATCCACTGCTAAACATAAATAGAGGTCTTCCCCAAGTTGCATAACAACAATCGCTTCTAGGTTAATTACTCTCTTGAATATGTTCATCATAAAGAACCATTTCTGTATAACTCTTGTGTCTACGTATCAGGGGTCATTACTTGACCTACAAACAATTGCGCGGTGCGACACTAGCCCGGGATTATCACATCACTATGTTTAGTTTGACTGTTAAGGCTCTTTCAAACAGGCGCGACACGCGACGCGACACAAAGACACCGATCGTCGCGCGACGAGCGGTGTCTTTGTGTCGCGTCGCGTGTCGCGCCTGTTTGAAAGAGCCTTTAACTGCGTCTTTCGATATAAAATTTAGTCGGTAGACTTTTATGGACGATACAGATTTAATTTTTTGGGTCAATTTGATTCGTTTGAGATGAGAAGGTTTGTTGATATTGTTTTACACGAGTGCCTGAGACGAAAAGTCAAAAAACTGATATACATATATTTCTGATCAATATTGAGTTTTAGATTTTGAACAGTTCTCAATTTACTAACTGGAGGATGTTTTAACAAAAATGAGAAAATATTAGTCTTTACCTATGAAATTGCCGTTTTTCATTAAATAAGTTAACGCCCTTGTTTCTCTATATTTTTTATTTTTATTTATCAAAGCAATTACCAATCAATGCATTTTAACCAACTTAGTGGTAGCTTATTGATGCCCTTTTTGAAAAAGTCTGCTGGACGGGAGGCAACAAATTCTTCAAAGGTATTTTGAACTGGCTCTCGGTTATTTAATTTTTTCACCGCCAGAAAGTTATCCAAATTCTGGAAAAAGTAGAAGTACGGTGGGTGACGGAGAACTTCCAACCCCAGCTCTTGTAACTTGGAAACCGTCTGCTGTGCAGTATGAAGTCGCGCGTTGTCGTGCTGAAGCAGCGGCGCCGAACGATTGACCAAACCTGGTTGGAGATGTGCGAGCTTCTTCATCATTATGTTCAGTTCTTCACAGTACACATTTGCATTAATGCTCATCCCGTTTGGTAAGAAGCTGTGATGAATGACACCGGCGCTAGACCACCAAACAGTGTTCATCACTTTTTTAGGGGTCAGTTTTCGTTTGGGGCATTGTTTAGGTGCTGAACCAGGATCTAACCAACTTGCTGAGCGCTCGCGATTGTCGAACAAAATCCATTTTTCATCGCAAGTAACAACGCGATTCAATATGCCTTCGTTTGTGTGCCTGTTGAGCAGTGCTCAACTGTCACTCGACGCGTGCTTCGCGCTGGCGATCATTCAATTCGTGGGGCACCCATTTGTTAAGCTGTTTTACCTTGCCAATTCGACGCAAAAAGACCAATATTATTTTGATGCTAACGTTGAAAGCTGCTGCTAATTCAGCCGTAGATTGAGAATCATCAGCTTCCACAATCGCCTTTAATTCGTCATTGTCGACTCAAGTTTTCGGTCGACCACGGGGTTCATTTCTTAGGTCGAAATTTCCAGAACGGAAGCAGGCAAACCAAGAACGGATGGTGCAATCGTAAGTAGTGTTCGCTCCGTATACGTCGTTGATGTTGCGTGCCGCTTCTGCCGCTTTGCTGCCACGACGGTACTCATACTACATAATCACTCGAATTTTTAACGTATGATGACGAAAAACGTACAAATGCGATGTAAACAGAACGCTAACCATTAAACAAATGACTAATTTCCAAAAAAGAATTCCATATTTAAAAAATAAAAATAATTTGAACTTAGAATTATTAGCGATAAAAGAAAAAAAGTGGACTTAAAATAGACAGTACGGCAGAACGTCAATTTCATATGACCTATTATTAGAATACAAAAAACTTTCTTTTAGTATTTACTCCACATTAGGTAAATGCAACGAAAAGTGTGTAAAAAATATAAAATAAAAAAATAGCTAAAGTACCCGTCACGAGAAGCTATAAATTATGTAAACAAACATCTTTTACTAAGTAAACATTTTATACTGCGAGATAATAATAAATTGACCATATTCAATCGACATGAAATATAGACGGGTTATATGAAAGTAACAACCTATTTAATTTAGTCGGATCATATTTTAACGACGCAAAGCGCTATCGTTTGTGTTTCTTGGTACCGGAACGCGTCCGTCGCAGGGATTGTAAACTATCGGGACGCCATTTTGAAATAAACGCGTCATCGGCGTCATTCGAGTTTCGAATGCGTACGAGTTTGGAATGGAAGAAGATAATTTTTATTCCAAAATCGATGAGACGATTGATAAAACTGTAGACAGCTTCGTGATACATGTCACTGATTCTGACACAGAAATGGAAACATCTGAATCTGACGAATAATTATTCTTAAATAATACATGTTAATTAATATTTGTTACTTAATAATTTATTAAATCTTAAACAAATTCATTTTTTTTGTTGGTCCAAATGTTGTGAACTCCTGAACACTTGTTTACAAAATTTATAGCTTCTCATGACGGTTACTTTAGGTACAATACGCGTCACGAAAGATGAGACTTAACCGCGCCTCCCGTCGCTCTTTCTGCCGCCCCGGCGCGGCGGCGCAGACCTCATACCGCTAAAGAGACCCATAAATCGTCTGCTGCGCAAGTCAAACCACGTGTTGCCTCAAGTCTCATATTTAGTGGCACGAATTGTACTTACATAAATGCTTACGCAAATTATATTCTGTCACGTAAACACGTTCAGCACTTTCTCCTGTACCTTCACAATCACCGGACATCTCCCCACGTTGATCAGATAAATAAATTATTCTACAACTTTGCATTCAGCTCCTCCACCTGAAAGCCGTTCATCATTCACAGTAACTCTAGAGAAACCTCTTCAGAATAAGATATGAGAACAATTGTGCAAGATATACTTTGATGGGGCCTTGGCACGTCCCTGCTCTTACATGTCATGCTTACAGGAACTGACTACGCATTTTAATGGCGTATTTATTATACAGGGTCAAAATAAATTAGCTAGCGAAATTTTACAAACGTCTCGATATCTAAAAATGATAAAATAAAAATGATTTGATGTGTTGTTATTTGAAGTATGAGTTGAGTAAATCTGTTTTCTTTTATTTTATCGTGTAAAGATATCGATAGTTTATACAAAAAAAAAAAACAGTTCACTCGATAGCTAGACACAATGAAACAACAACTACAGATTTTCTCAACTAACTGTACGTTTGCACTGGCGAAACATCACAAAAAACCGAGTCCACATTACAGGGTCACATTAAACTAGCTAGCGAAACTTCGCCGATGTGATGGGTATCAATATCTAAACAAATAAACAAAAAAAATAAAAAAATAAAAATTGACAACTTTTTTGTGGGGTCAACGACCGGTTACTTGAAGTATGACTGTGCGTTTGCACTGGCAAAACATTCACAACAATATATTTTGAAATTAATTCTAGTTCCTGTCAAAGATTGTTTGGAACATTGACAGAAAATACAGATTTCAATATCAACTGCCGAAACACAACAATGCTGTTAATATTGTTATTATGGCGACAGACTTAGATGGTGGTAGCTAGCCAGGCGGACTAAGAACAAGCTCTACCACCAACCAAACCGAGCAGAAACTGTTGCCCCTGGGAATCGAACCCGGGATCTCTGGGTCGGAGATAGATGGTTCAACCACTAGATCATAGAGGCGGTTTATACATAGTCTAGACTTCAACTATAGAAAAACTCTGCTTCATCTCTGGGGCTTCAACAAATCCATCCCACTTTTACGATTTTCCATTTGGAAAGGTCGAAAAGATTCAACAGTTACAAGCAACAGAAACGACAATTCCTGATTACGCAATGACGTCATGAAAACAAGGAGTATTGGTCGTCCTTCCCGAAAATAATACCTTATTCACCTTCTAAAATCTATTTGAGGCCCAGATCAATCAACATCGACCATTTCGGGACGAACATATTGAATTTTCGTTAATTTGTAATTGTAACTTTTCACAAAAGGTTGGTTCGGTAAAAGGCCAGAGTTTACCGGTGAAAAGCCATTTCGTTTTCTATAGTATTTATAGGCTTAATAGCCGCTGAAAATTTTCAAGTACTCACTACCTACTTTTTCAACATTTTGTCTATTTGATAAAGTTGAAAATGCTTGATTTTTCAATACTGGAATAATTATTAAAACCTAATTATAGAATCACGATGAGTCTGTTCATGCGATATAGTAGTATTGAATTGCCATTAACTATTATTATCTCTTATTAAACTAACCGAAATTGTGATAACCTCACGAGACATATTTAGACAATGGTTCACGAGATAATTTTACGCATTGAACACTACGATATTATTATCAAAATTATTGTATTTACGAACATTTCCATACCATCGATGAATAAAGTAACAACAGTTCAAATCGCTGAGACATTTTAACTAAACAAAAAACTAAAGACGATTTCGTTTCGGTCACGCTTCAAAAAAGATGGCGGCCGGTGGGAATACATTTCAATTACACTATTTGCGCTGTAGCATGGTGCGGGTGACAGTTTCAGTAACATTTCGTTTCACTCTTGAAAGTTGCCGCGATTTACAATTTATGACTTAATATTTCAGTTGTACCACATTCGTAATATATTAAATAATTAATAACTGTAGTAAATTAAATTAAACCCAACCAGAATGTTCTAATCAAGAAATAAAATCAAATTGAATGAAAAATTAAGCAAAGTGTTATGCGTATAACGTAACGCCATAGACGTATTTAGTGATTGGATGTACTGCTACGATGGATAGTCGATATTTTTTATAATAAAAAACGTATATTGTGCGTAGGTCAATTTTTATTTTTAAAAGGTCTAATTATACAACAGAACATTTATAGGGTAAGGTTGCTTAAAAGGTTGCTAAAAAAAAATACATGTTATTCGTCTAAACTCATATCAGAGTCAGGAACATCTGAATTGTCACTCAATTCATCATCTGAATCTGTGACGGATATTATTAACGATGACTCAATTATGTTGTCAATATGTATGTCACGATCCCAATCAGACATAATGTCCCTTTTTGTTTTATTCACGACCTTCGACCAGTCTTCAGGTTGAACATTGTTGATGGCCTCTTGTAATAGGGCCAACATCTTATTTGCCGTAAATGGCGGCGAAGTATTATTTCTTGCGGCGTAACCTAAAAATAAACGAACTTATAAAAAAAAGTATTCAAATAATCATCAATCAGCCTAATCTAGTATCTGGTAATGTTTTTAAACTAGGTACATGCTACGATCGGAAAGCTGATTTTTTTATAAAGCTTCAAAATGGGAATTGAAATTAAAAGCATACCTTTTATTTGGGCCCAAATCAGCTCAATAGCGTTATACTGGCAATGGTAGGGTGGTAGTCGAAGGACCTGGTGGCCTTTTTCTTTTGCCATCTCGTCCAGAGCATAGGTAGGAGTTGGTGGCTTATGGCGTCGGACTAAGGCAATAAGCTCCGTCTTTAACATTTTTATATCTGCTGTAACTCCGTTTTCACTCAGCCACTTCACCAACTCGCTTTTGCGGTTGGATTGGTTTGGGGGTTTATTAACTTGCACCGAATGGTAGGGTGCGTTGTCCATTATTATGGTCATAGGCTCTTTTAAATTGTTTAATAGACCTATGAACCAATCTTTAAATTTTTCGTAATTCATCTCCTCATGATACTCCGTAGTTTTTTTTGACTTAAAAGCCAGCAAACAATCAGGGACGAATCCACTTGCTGTACCTGCGTGACAAATAATAAGGCGTTCGCCTTTGCCTTCCGGCACTTTGGTACACGATTGTGCCGTATCGTCGGTCCAACTTTTACCCACTGTGTGGTTGGCGTTTAGCCACGTTTCATCCAAAAAGACAACTTTGCTCCAATCACTTATGTTTTTGGCCTTCCTTAAAAATCTACATCTTGCTAGGGCAATGTCAGTCCTATCCATAATAATCTTTCTTTTGTTAACTTTTTTGTAAACAAAGCCAATATCTTTTATAACTTGCCGTAGCGAAGTAATACCTCCTTTGAACAAGTCAGCTTCTTTTAATGATTTTAGAAGCTTGAGCAATGTGGGTAGCTCCATTCTTCTATAATAATCATAAATATGATTTCTAATAGCAACCTTAGCAAAATCATCCAAATCTGTGATTGGCTTCACCTTGGTCCGCTTTTTGTTGGGTGTCGATAATTTATTTTCAAACATCCCATCTTGGCCAATTTTCTCACGTGTTATACGCGAAACAGTATTGCGGCCAATATCAAGAGCTTTGGCTACTCGTTCTACAATATGATTCAATGGTAACAACGGTCCATTATTTTGTTGTTCTCTTTCAAAGTAGTCTCGGAGGCGAACAACAAGCTCCCTGGCCTGACTACCCAAAACAGTTTTTTTTGTATGCTTAGGCATGGTAATAACAACAAACTCAACAAACTTATAACAAATAACAATTTAACAAAAATGAAAACAAACAATGAAATCGTAATACGTGTCACATTAAGTCACAATATAACGCGCTTGCACTCGTACTCGCACTCACAGCATCGCACGGGTAAACAACATGGCCGCCGCGCCGATGCACCATAGAGCAAAAATGTTGTCACGAAAAAAAAAACATAAACCCGATTTTGATTATTTTATATAAGTACAAAGATAATTATGTAGCCATAAAACATTTATATTGACAAGTTTATACACGTAGCACACACGTAGTTACACTGCACAACTGAATAATACACTAATTTTCATAACAATATTAAAGAGAACTAGATTCACGCTGCGAGTATCGTTAGCGATAAAAATGAATTGCATAACCTCACATCCCTACGTGGTACTGACAAATGTCAACGTCATACGGGCAACTGTCACCCGCACCATGCTACAGCGCAAATAGTGTAGTAGCTGTCAAAAAACAGATATTTTAATTTTAAATGCATGCAAATTGTTTTAAAGTAAGGAAATATTGTAAAAATGTTGCTATTGTTTGAAAAATAAGGAAATTTCTCGGTTACCGTGTCATGTTGTTGTTTTAGTCTCGTGATAGATGTTTTCGGTTACATTATTGAATTGTATACTAAGTAATTGGTGTGGCCAATGCTCTAATTTGACAGGCGTGACGTGGAACAAGGTCCTTGACATACTGCTGTGTTATCTCGTTGAGAGGTTCACTTAATATGTGTTCGCGATAATGCAGTGTGGCGTTTTGTGTTTTTATTATCACTCGATTTTATGCTAAACAGTGATCAGAATCTAGCATCGTTTGTAAGCATGTTGCGTGAAAGATACTTTAGTATGAAATCGCCATGGAGCACGCGTGCGACCAGGTGCGATTGACAACGAAATCGACCTGGCCGCTAATGCGGTATTGCCCAAAGACGTCCACTGATGGACATTATGATAGGCCTCCCCCAAGTATCGTAAATACAACCGGTTCTGTGCTTCTCGCATCCAGGGGATTCCTGGGTCATAACTACCAGCTATTCCGAACTGTCCATGAAATAGAAACAAATACTTATTCCTGGGCAAGAGTGTCTCACTAATTTCTAGTTTAATTTGGCTTATACAGAAGAACCAATTAATCTAAACGCTAAGCAGAAATACTGAAGTTTTATGAAAGCAAAAATATGAGCTGAATTATTTTAATTAATAACTCAAATCATTCTGCTGGCCATAGTCGAGCAGGCAGCAGTCCCGAGTGACACTCGCGTTATAAGTGACGCGTGACGTAGGTACCATAATGAGCTCTCGAGTAATGTAGAGCATTAACCTGCCTGAATATTAAGTAGGCAATTCTGAGTATGTGATAGAGACTAGCTGATGCCTGCGATTTTTCTGACATTCTAAGGAAATAACTCCATGTGTTCGGATAAAAATTGTATAATGCACGACATGGTCTATCTGTGGCTATTGAAATACGTTTAGCCATTTATGGGTGATGGAGTAACTAACATTTTTACACACTTTCACTTTTACCATAATTTCTGAGGAAGAAAAGTGAAGTAGTAATGACTAAAGTACATAGTAACCATAATTAGCCTTTAATGTTCCCAGTGCTGGGAGACGAGCCTTCTCTCTTGAAGAGGGAGTGGGCTGTAAGTAACCTACCATGCGGGCTCGGTGCGGGTTGGTAGATGTCACACATGTCTTCGAAATTTTGGTTCTAGGCCATGCCGGTTTCCTCACGATGTTTTCCTTCACCGTTTTGAGAGCAGTGGTGATGAAATAATTTACACAAAGTAAGCGCCTGATTGGGTTCGAACTAACTTGTACGTAAGTCGGGGCCGTTACCACTGGGCCACCACTGTTCCAAGTATCCAGTAATACTACTAAAATGGAACAGAATCTATTGATACGATTATGCGACATATGATGTCTTGGAATCCTAGTAATATATAAATGTGAAAGTTTGTGAGGATGGATGGATGTTTGTTAGTCTTTCACGCAAAAACTACTGAACGGATTTGGATGAAATTTGGCACACAGATATGTTATAACCTGGATTAACACATAAAATACTTTTTATTCCGATATTCCTACGGGATCGAGACTTATGCGGAGCACAGCTAGTTGTTTGTAATATGAAGACTTTGTGTGTGGTTAGAAATAAATCTAGCAAGACGGTAAGATGGCGCACGGTAGAAAGTGTTCCAAGCTTGGAATTGACTCACATTGTAAATATCAATTTAATAAATGGATGAAGACTGGTTGCCTAATAAACCATTTTCTACATAGCACCTGTGACCCGAGAGAACAATTTGCAAAGCTGTCTCGGTTACAGTGTTAAAGAATTTCACACATTTTTGAGAACATTAAATTGTAAGAAAGAAAGAAAATAAATTTATTTGATCCAGGTTAAAGCAAACAGTTAAAAAAAAAAAACAAAAAAAAAAGAACAGAGAAAGTTTAATTGTGCTGCTTGCTTGCTTAATTGCGCTCTTCGTCATCTTAACAATGATATGGGCAATCAGACAGCTTTTGTTTGTGGCTTTCGAACGAGAGTGATTTTAACACTTGCCAAAATCCTTTACTATTAAACGAGCAATATTTGTATATATTTTTATTTTTTTGTATATAGATTTCTGCTCACGTTCTCAAAATCGGCTCTAACGATTTCGACGAAAGGTGCGAAAAGGGTTTACGGGGGCGAGAAATCGATCTAGCTAGGTCTCATATCTGGGAAAATTAGTTTTCTGTATTTTCACAGCCTCGGGAATGTGATACAATGTGGTACAAATACCTGGACGATATGTTCATCTATTTTCACCCGAGCAGAGCTCGGTCGACCTAATCTGAACAAAATTCAATCAACTTATGCTCGGTTCCTGTATAAACTAAAATGAATCGTTTTGCCAATGGTAGCCTTTTTATTGGCAAACTGGGTATATAAATAGATTCGTAAGCAAATTTTACTTGTAATATCTACTTCCATATACGGGAGGGTCTACTATGCAAACGTCTCTGCTTCTTTATTGGTAAAGATACAAGAGTCTTGATTATATCTAATAATGGTCCGTAAATAATAGGAATCGGCCATTAGCCGATCGTCAATTTCAGTCTACTGTTGAAAAAAGGCCGCTTCAAAATTGCAGGTTTTTCGGGGTACAAATCAAAGTTGCAACACTGTTCGTTATAAAAGATACACTCCACATTGAAATAACTTCAATTAAAATCCAGCAGATAATTTCAAAAGCGCTACTTCTAAAATATCTCATAGTACACTCAGTCCATTAACATTGCTCGACAGACAAATGGATAGATTAAGCTTCTATTTAGATAAGGTACTGAGTAAACAACTTTTAAAAGAAAAAAGAAATTCATACGTATATTTTGTTACACTGGTAACAGTGAGTTTCACTGTGCTCAAATAGTTATGATAACAAACTAAATAGACGATTTCGACTCTAATTATACGGCTATACTTTCGCAATAAATCGAACTACACTTCGCGCGCTCTCTGTTTCTCAGCGTGACGTCGAGCTGTTTGCGAGAAAGAGCGCGCGAAGTGTAGTTTGCCTTATCGCCATTGTGGCCCCAGCATAATTGTCCATGTGGTTAGTAAGTACCCTTTAGGCGGTATAAAACTTATGATACAATAGAAGTTTTGTCGCTGTCAACTCCAGTGATATGCCTATATTTCAAGTGTAGGGGATTTTTTTGAAGTGAAACATTTTTGAGATGGGACTAAACCATTGATTTTGCGACACTGTGACGACACTAGCTTTGACCATTAAAAAGACATCAACGCGTTGATTACCACGGTGCCGATTTTTTTTCCAAATTTTCACTTCTGTCGGCACTGCCAGAGTGCAACTGTTTTTTGTCACCATTTTTGTTAACTTAGTGTTAATTTAACCAGTGAAACTGAACGCGATCAGCATATCTGACGCGCATTCAAGAGCTGTCAGTGTCAGATTCGACAACAATGATGACACTCACAGCTCTTGAACGCGGTGAAGATGTGCTGATCGGGTTCAGATTCATTGGTGAAATCTGCCCTTAAACTAAGATTATAAAAATGTGAAAGTAACTCTGCCTGTCTGTCTGATACTTTTTCACTCCTAAAGTACTGAACCGATCGTCATGGAATTAACAGATACGGAGCCTGGGACCTGGAGAAGGACATAGGTTTCTTTTCATACTAGATATTTGAGCCAAGTGCGAGTCGGACTCGCGCACGAGGGGTTCCATACTGTATTAAGATCGAGCAAAAAACGCCTTAAAAATCACGTTTCTTGTATGGGCGCCTGCCTTAATTATTAACTTTTTTTTTTGTTATAGCGGCAACAGAAATACATAACCTGTGAAAATTTCAACTATCCAACTATTACGGTTTATGAAATACAGCGTGCTGACATGCAGACGGACAGCGGAGGCTTAGTAACAGGGTTCCGTTTGGCACCCTTTGGGTACGGAACCCTAAAATACAAAATACACGCAGACTAAGTTGCGGGCAACAGCTTGTATTTTATATATATGTGCCCCTAGAGTGCCTAAAAGTTATTTTATTTGATTAAATCATACGTAGATAGTGATTTTACTCCTTCACTTTAGTTTTTGTTACGTAAAAAATTTTTGCTGATCAAATAATATCGTTTTTCTAAGCTCTATACTGAAACCTAACACTATTACTTCAAACTAAGTGATATTTGGTATTGTATTGAGTATTTATTTCCATCTGGGTTGAAATTGCTAGGACATGGAAGACTGAATCAAAATGGCGTGATTCAATTTGCATAGGTTTGAACATCGATCGCTCTATGGTTTTGACATAGTGATGGTCAAGTCGATAGTTTTGCATATTTAATTTATGGGAGCCTTCCGCAGCCATTTTATAGCAAAGCTACTATTGCATACTACATAAAATTGCATACTTAAGTGCAATTTTCAATTCATATTGATTTTCAAGTTATTTATTTTTCTTCCAGATTTATGTCTTATTATTAGAATCCTATCATAGATTTTACTTGAATGGAAAATTAATTATTATCACTGCCACAAACGGCCCATTTCCATTCGTGCATTTATTCGAGCATAGGATCGGCAGAGGAACGACCTGCACCCATCTGTTTAATGGATGAAAAGTATTTTAAATCAAATTTTGTATGTTAGAAAATATATCGTGAGTGGGTTGGATAAAAAAACCTGGCCCAACTGTGATTAAAAAAAAACTTTTTTTAATCATTGCAAGATTATACACTAATTGAAAGAGCTTTTCAAGGAGAACCTTTGCTACTTACTCGAGTTTTGCCAATTGTTAGTAAATTCAGAGTTAATGACCTAATACCTTATGATCTTCTTGGCCACCTGAGTTTAGGAATGTTCTTGGCGCCCAATAATCATACGTAATATATCATTGGATAGTGCTTTTTAAGAGAAACATTTGTTAATAAAATGAATTAATAGTTAAACAATAATAAAAATAAAAATAAATTATTAATCATCGTCTCGCCAGGAATTTTTTTGCCAACCCACTCGCGATTTACTTTTTAACAAATTAAATTTGATATAAAATACTTTTCATTCATTAAACAGATGGGTGGAGGTCATTCCTCTGCGGATCTTAAACCAGTACCCTAATTGCGTAACTTATTTTCGTAAACAATTATGCCTAATTTGTTTCATTTTGACAGTTCAACAACATTAATTGCGTTATTTACTTTGTTGAGCAGATTTTTTTTCCAACTTAGGCACGACGAAGCAATGGATTAGCAATCTGTTTCGAATCGAAATAGATTGTGATTGTGTTGTTTTACGCAATTAGGGTACAGAGGGTACACATGTAATCCAAAGTTTGTCTGTAGGTAATTGTTTGCTGTTTTTGTTTCTGTCAGTCTAAAATTCTACAATGTGGAAAGGGCATTTTTACAGTCGTAAGACCACCGAGTGCCAAGCCGATATAAGGATCGTAGCAGATGGCGTTCTATAGTTTCGCCTACCCCCATGGGGCGTCAGTTCATATTTATGTTAGAAGACCGCCTGTTGTGCATATTTATTTCCGTTTTCCCGTTTTGTTTGTCCTGTTGGTGCACATCTAAATTAATATTATAAAGAGAAAAGGTTTGGTTTTTGTATGTTTATATGTTTGTTGTTCGTTATGGTTAAGGCCTCGTCTCTCATGCACTAGGTTGTGGGTTCAAATCCGGGCAAGTACCAATGTGACTTTTTTTCAATTTATTTATTTATTTAACCATTTATGCACACACATATAAACAGACAAGAAGAAAGGAACAGAAAAATACGTACAAAGGCAATGCTTATTTCTAAAGAAATCTCTTCCAGCATACCTGCGACAGGAAATTATAAAAAAATGAGATGTAGACAACGTGTGTAACCGTAGAAGATAAAACAAAAACATAAATCAAAGAAGAAAAAAAAAATACAATTTACTGTTTATACAAACTACTTACAATATAAGAATATACTTACATACATACTTCTAAAATAAATATCACTACAATATATATAATTATAATGTGATTTAAGATAACTATGCAACTATGACGAAGTGGAAAGATAGTGGTCTTTCACTCTTCGTTTAAATGTTTCAACAGTACGACAGTCCCTAATGTCAGGCGGAAGTGAATTCCACAACCGAACCGCGTGCACAGTGAAGGAGTAGGAATAGAAGTCGGTTGAGTGGGGGGGGATATGTACTTTCTGAGTTTATCTTGGCCATTACTGATATCGGTGAAAGAAAAACATCGCGAGGAGACCTGGACTTTAGTTAATATAAGTCTAAAATCGCCAACCCGTCTTGAGCAAGCGTGGTGATCAATGCTCGTGCCTGCTCTGTATGAGAAGAGGCCTTTGCCCTGAAGTGGGACAATAATAGGCTGGTATTATTTATTTACTATTATTATTTTTGTTGGTGACGCTTTCACGCTAAAACGACTGAATGGATCTGGATGAAATTTGGCACATGGGTAGACCATGACCTGGGTTAGGACATAGGCTATTTTTTATCCCGATATTCTTACGGAATCAAGACTTATGCGGATAAAACCGCGGGGCGTTGCTAGTAAATTATAAATAAGCACTTCCTAACGACACTAATCAATCAAATTAATCTTCAAACGCCTGTCCAAAGCTCATTGTTTCACACCTCGTTCATTTTGATGTCCTAGTGATGGGTATCATTATTGTGTTAGAGTGTTATTAGATAATTCTACTTCCGATATTATTTTGTTGCTGACAATTTTCTTCCGAGGAAAAGTTTGGAAAACTTCTAAAATGACTTGGACGGCTTTAATCAGATTTTGGAGGAAAAGGCCAGTGGGCGTAGAAACTGGTTGGAGTTTTTTTTTTCTATTTTAATCATTTTGAAGTTGCTGTTGATAAGCGGACACTTCCCGTAATAAAGATGAAGACCAAAAATTTTTTTTTGTCCCTTAGGCTATTATATGGATCAAGGTCTGAAATAAAGTATTTTTATTTTATTTATTCATTTATTAAAAAAATATTGAACACGTTTTTTTTTTACGTAATCAAAAGATTACGGCGATACATTGAGTAGTAAAAACTTGGCATGTCTTTCACGCATTGCTAGATTTTATACTGAATTGTGACGTGCTGAGCCCACAGTCTCAGTCCCCAAGTCAATTTTTATTAATATGATAAAGCAAAAAATACGTGTCTAATATTTTTTTTTTATTAACTGACTGACGGACTAGAAAAATAGAATTTCATTTTTTTTAACAGATATCATCCTTATTTTAAGAACGTTCACAGTCTGATCTCAGTCTCAATCCGTCAAAAAAACCACTAATTTCTCTAAATTTTGCCAAGTTTTTGACATTGAATGTTACCGAGATAAGATCGCGACTAGATTTTGAACGTTTTTAATTACGTGAATTGGTCTTCAGATCCCTTTAGGTATTCGAAAGAATACCTAAAGGTAGGTGGTAGTTAGGTAGGTGGTATTCTTTGTGGTTTTGTCTTGGAATAAATTGGACTGCCTCGTTGTTGTAGTGGTCGCAAGCGCTACAGTATAAGGTCCTGGGTTCGATTCCCGGGTCGGGCAAGTGTTATTGGGTTTTCCATCTGAAATTTCTCAGTAACAGCCCGCAGTCTGGATTTGTGCCCGGTTGATGGCAATAGGCTCGCCCCCTATTACATGGGACTTAAACATAACTGGCGAAATGTGGGTGTATACTATAGGTACACCTCTGCCTAACCCTTCAGGGATTACAGGCGTGATGTTATGTTATGTGTAAATTAGAATATATTTTTAGCCTACAATCTAAACGGCATCTGGAGGATCTGAAATCGGACAACCTTTAATGAAAAAGACTGAAGGGTATTGACACCAACGTGGGCGATATTGCTCTGTAGAAATGCCGAAGGCACGTATACATTTCCAAATCAATAGATGATATTTTTATGTGGATTCAACTGTTTCTGCTTACCGCATGTGGTCTAATTCATGAAAGACAAATGGCAGGAAAAAGATCTTTCAAGGCACATAATTATTTGAACGTTAATAGAAAAAAAAAAACTACAGCCATTTAACTAAGTTCTCTTTTGTCTTCCATGTCTTGAAATTAGTCAATAGTACCAAGAAATCCCATTTTTGAATAATCTTGATTATTGCATCATTTGGAGATGTATCATAACCAATAATGCAGTCTATATTAATAACGAAAATTAATGCGCGTAGAAACCACACAATAAATTTAATCAACACGCAAGCAAAACACACGTTAAGATCTTAATCAATACAACATTAGTGATTGTATCGGCGCGCGCGCATTACGATAGCTCTTTGCTAATGTGGAGCACTTAAACGAATATCTACTTTATGAAATTCTAAATTAAATTGTATTCAGAATGACTAGTAGGTGCTATTGAGAAGTCATAACAATGTTCGAAGTTGTAGCGCAAATTGAACTTTATGAGTGGATTTTTAAGTTGTTATTCGAAAAACAAATATTTGTTTACATATTTGGATACTAAATCGCGAAAGCGGTATACATTGACTACTGCTTCCTACATTAAGCGTTACAATGTTGCAGAACATAATCATATCAGTTTCTACAATCTTTGTTTACTCTTCACGAACTGGACCTTTGACCTTGACTTGGCTTAAAATGGCAGACATTTTTTTTTGTTTTATTTCTCTAATAATAGCGAAAGATGTTTAAGATGTGGTGATGGGATTAATGGTGATGGTACGTGGTGATGGAGTAGAGGCCTAAGATAAGAATGTATGCCATTACGACATAACTAGAAAGCGTAACATTTTAAGAGAGGATGCTAACAATAGGAGGAGCAATGTTGTCAAAGAACAAATAATGAGGTATCCGTACCATCAGGTTATGTAGGCATCTATACGTTAGGTTAGGCATTAAAGGTGATTTCTTCCAAAGTTATATCGTAGAGAGAGCCATTTCAAATCTTTGTGACATGACACGGCTTGAAAACAAATCGCCAGGACTGACAAAAAAACGATTGACAATATTTCTCTACAAAGGAAGCAAGAAAACAGTGAAATTATTTAAATCAACGTCGTTTTTGATATTCCTAATAATAATATTCGTAACCTTACTTCACTAATTCATGCAAATCCTATTCACACATTCATAGATCATTGTAGATAATTCTCGAAAGAGAATGTTTAGGAAGCTACTGCCTCTGTTAGCAAACATAATGAGCCTATAATGTTCCCACTGCTGGGACTCAGGCCTCCTCTCTGTAAGAGGTAGGCCGTAATCCACCACGCGGGCCCAGTGCGGGTTGGTAGATGTCACATTTCTTAGAATTTTTGGTTTAAGGACATGTCGGTTTCCTCCGATGTTTCCCTTCACCGTTTTGAGAGCAGTGGTGATGAAATAATTTACACAACGTAAAGCGCCTGTCCAGGTTCGAATCTACGACCTACAATTCGTAAGTCGCAGCCGTTACCACTGAGCCACCACTGCTCTTGACAGCAAAGGAAACTGATTACTAATAATATCTTATATTGAATTTGACTGTAAACAGTCATCCTATCCTATCATTTCAAATTGAAAGCTAACATTGATCAAAAGGTAGGTAATCTTCTTACCATTTCGACGGCAAATTAACACGATTTTATATATATATATTTTTTTTTAATTTGTCTGGCCAAAATTTCAGCAATGCGAATGCCGTTTACTGACGTAGTCATAGCAGCTGATAATAAAAAAAAATATTATTCGTACAGGAGGACGTAACATTGGAAGGCTTCCCCACAAGGCGGATGATCTTGTGAAGAACACAGGAATCCGCTGGATGCGAGAAGCACAGAACCGGTTGAAGTGATGACGTTTGGGGGAGGCCTGTGTCCAGCTGTGGATGTCTTTCGGTTCAAAGAACTCTCTATTTCGATTTGTCGGCGGGATATATTGTTCAACGGGTACACAATCCAAGTTTTGATAATTTTTCTGTCCCATGGTGTCCCGTGGTAGTCTTGGTGGTTTTTCTCATGGTCATGACTCAAAATACCATCACGGGCTTATGAAAATTTTCATGGGAACCTTGTCTCAAGGAATGGACTTAATAACAATGATTGAAAAGTTCTGAGGGCAGAAGTTATTTGAATTAGCGCAGCCATTCTCCGGAATAAAATTATAACAAGGCGCGGAAATACTTCAGAGATGTGGGTAATTAAAATTAGCTAATCATGAAACCCAAACAATTTTGAAATAATTTTAATTTAAAACAAGGATTTTGTTCCTTAACTCAGTTATTTGAAAACACAGACTATCCGACATATATTTTTTTAATGTCACATCGACGTATTTAGTCAAGCTTATGACGGGTTTTCTATAAAATATATTAAAAATATTTTCGCGATTTAGCCCATAATTTGTTCTAAATTTGCATATTTACGTAGGTAGTAATATGAGCATATAAAAGCACCCACGACACTATGACTTTGCCATGACTAAACACGTTATTATTACAATATTTCTCAGCGCGTAACAAATCTGCGTACGCGCCTAAATCGTATTTTCACAGTCATGTCAGTTATGATGCCAAGGTTCCAGTGAATCTACTGAAAAATAGACTTCTTATAAACAATGTCCAGTGTAACGAGGCCTTGTTTATAAAAATCAGAGGCCAGAACGAAATGAAGCGTCAAGGACTATTATATGTACGGTGAGGTGAGGAAAATTCCTAGGATACTGAATATAAAACGTTATATCACAGACAATTACGTCCCATCATCTCCTAGGACCAAACGTCCTAGGAGACGATGGGACGTAATTGTCTGTGATAAAAATTCTTCTTTTTTTCTTATTTTTAATGCCCATTTATTATTATTGCACATACAGAAAATTAATAATCCATAATAAAGCTGAAATAACTTTAAAAAATATTGAGTGTGTGTTGTGTATTGTGGGTGTTGTGTGTTTGTGTGTGTGTTGAGTGTGTTGTGATATGGTGTGTTCTCTCTATCTATTTAATAAACATCTTAAATTCATTCATTCATTGACAGACACTGCACAGCCAAAACCGCTGTGTCTAGAAACATGAAACTTTGCATAACAGTTCCTTATACAAATAGCGAGCTTGAGGGGTTAAACATGAGGACACGAGCACACGGCTTTTAGCTATTTTTTTTTAAATATTTTATAATGGGTTTTAAGAGTAGTAATAATGGATTGTTTTATTTATCCAACTATGAGAATCAAGAATGAAAAATACAAGCTCAGACACTACAGATCTTCAAAAATACATAATATACCAGTACATTGAACCGAACCCTGAAAATTTATGTGTACGCCGAAAACGACTGAACATTATAAACCGTTATAACAATATTCTGACAAATAAATTAACTATTATGTACCTACTGTTAAATAATAGATAAGAAAAACCCGTCAATAAAGTTATAGTAGCTGGAAAAACCTCATCATTGTTACATACTATGTGTAGAAGCACCGTATATTGTTCATATACGCCTGTTTATTGCTTTCTGCCGCGTTATGCTCTGTCAACGTAATTTGCATTGGCTTATCACTTCGACTACATAGCTTATTCATTGTTAATTATAGATCAGCTCCTTCCATGTTGAAAGAGAAGAGACCCATTAACGTGTTTACTATCGATTATTTGTTTGAGTGTATCTCGCGATTTTAGTAACTTGAATAATTGTGGAAACACAGCAATTCAAAGGCGATTGTCAACAATGAAGCGAACGTCATCTGCGCGTCTTTACCACGTTCAAGAGCTGTCAGTGTCACCATTGTTGTGTATTATTAAAACTGACAGCTCTTTATCTGGTTTAGATCGCGTTCAGTTTCATTGGTGAAGGTGATCGCAATTACTGATTAAAGCCCGGACTTCACCAAAGCGGAGATGTCCGAAGCGCAGACAAGTAGAGATATTTTTCAGTTAGGATGTATCCACCGAACCTGTGTGGAGATTTGTGCTAGCTATAGAAGAACTGTTATGGCGCTGGTCACTTCACGCCGCTCACATCTCTTGTCTCTGCTATGCAATAAAATTGAAGCAAAAGACGAGTTGCATCTTTTACTGTTGCTTGAGTTGAACTAAAGTGGTGAAATCGGTCCGTGTAAATCTAGCTTTATAGATAGAAGAATGATTCCACCAGTTCTATTATCCGTATGAGACTGGGACATGTTTGTATTCCAGTTCACCTTGCACGGCTTCATATCATAGATGACGATATTTGTGAGTGTGGCGAAAGTGTGGGGGATCTGAACCACATTTTCTTCTCGTGTTCTCTTTATAATCATTCTCCTTTTATGGACTCCTTAAATCGTCATGAAGTTCCTCTTCCTACTTCCATTCTTACTCTTTTAGCATCTAATGATCCTATAATATACAACTGTTTATCTATTTTCATTAATTCTAACTCAATCCGTATTTAGTCTATTATATATTTTATTTGAAAATTTATTCCTTTTCCGATCCTGACCAATTTATATTTTCAAATTCCGTTCAGATACCATTTTTTTAATTATTATAAGTTCCCCCGTTTTTGTTTGTGGCAAATGCGCAAATAGCGACTTGCCAAGAGAGAAAAAAAAAAAAAAAGAATGATAGAGTTCTTAATTCGAAATCAAAAGTCGTGATCTATTTTAGGTATAAACTTACCTGAACTGTTTTGTCATTATCACAATGCTTTCAAATATCGAACATTTATTTCCGATTTTTGTTTTTTTTAATTGTAATGGTCTTGGCATTCAGTGCGTTTGCACAACAAACCAGTGCGTCTTATATTTTAGTGTCTGCATGCATTGTACAGACATTTGTGATCATGTTTTATGATTTGTTATTGTCCGTGCTTCTGACTGAAAACAGAGTTTAACAACATGTTTTATGGAAATCATTTGTCATGCAGACTTATTTTGAAGTGTGTTGTTTTGTATGTCACTGTATAAACATTTTGCATACGAATATAACTCACAACCTTGCTCCGTATAAATTTTTACCGCCATTTCATAATCCTCCATCTTTTTATTGTAATGGGAAGATGAATGTGCATGACGCCGTTCCGACACCTGTGTATAATTAAATGCAAAAAAAAATGTTCATTTAAAAACCAACTTTGACGTAATATTGTAAAGTTGTTATTTGTGTTTTGACTTGTGTATGGTTTTTTAATCGAACGCTGCATCGATATAAGAATGTTCTTACTGGAAATGGCAGCTGTGGGTGCGTGAACAGGTGGTCTGTAAAAAATCAATTGTCATCTCATAACTACGATTCAATCAGGAAAATAAAGATAAGGTTTAGCATGCTACAGGTACAGTTGCCAATGGAGCGCTAGTACTTTACTACATAAAGTAATAGGTACGGTTTTGATACTAACATCCTATTTTTTACTTAAGTGCATTAATGGCGCATAGATCCAAAATATCGAATCCCACCAATAATAAGAATACTCAAAAAATAATTCAAATATTCATGTTAAAATCGTAAGATTTCTCCAATTTTGGTACACCAGATACAAAAATAACATGGAAGAGCGAAGGTGTCGGGTTGTAAGTGATCGATCATCGTCTATGCCAGCCTTGAGATAATAGGCTGGATTGATGACACTTTCTGAAGGGAACTGAGGTTCATTAATACAATAATTTGGGTACTACGGTTTCTGTTGACGCAGCTAAATTTTTGATGGCTGTGAAATCTGTCAACATGTAGTTCTCAATTTGGAATTAAAAATATTGCATGCTGTTTGATATCATTTATCGTAAGCTGTGTCCCTTTTGGAAATTTAGCAGCTTATTTTATACCAGTGACTTTTAAGCAAAAAAAAAAAAGACATATTTTATGCTTTCCAGCTTAACAATCCGTCAACGATTCACTCGGCTTTGAATCTCCTCCATTAAATATTACAGCATACCAAATCTAGCAGCTTATATCCACGTCATAACGATACATTACACGATTTTCGGGAAAACTGTGTTAATGTAAAGCACTCACGGTCACCACAACAATGTACTCTATACCATTGACGTGAAGGTTAATAATCGGTTGTGGTGTACTGTTGACCTTGTGATGTAGTGGTTAGCGGGCGGTGGTAGATAAACACGTCATAATCTGAGATTATCTGACGGTGGCAGGCAAACATGTTAGGAATACAACTTAAAACTAGGTTATTAGGCTATGTAGCCCTTTTCGTCAGTATGGTCGGCAAAAGAAATCCCAATATTTAAAAGTTATTTATCTTTTAATAACATCTGGCATAATGTGGGTGTACTATAGACACCTCTACCTGACCCTTCGGGGAAAATAAGGCGTCTTTTTCTTCTTTTCGTGTGGTTAATGACTAACCTGATGTCAGAGATTTAAAGCCGCTCATAGGCCTCTTGGCTTCGGCCACCGTAGGCGCGGGATTGCGGTCGGTAAGCAATGAGTAGCTTGCCGTCCGATAAGGACCAGGCTCGGATCGACGGCGCGTTGTGTTCCACGCGCGCCTCAGAGAATTGTCAGCAGAATTGACGGGGTCCGCTAGGCCCATGCCTGCCGGGGCTGCGAAGAAGTCCGAAAGGGAGATCGTGGCCCCCAGCAACATGGCAACTTTAGGAACACGAGTGGGTTTTAGTCAGTAAGAGTCTGACACGCCCAGCTTCGCCCAGAGCGGCAGAAGTTATTTGATAATTTTGTATAAAAAAAAAAATACAGAAGGAATTTGCTGACTGTATTTTGTATAAATAGAGCTTCAAAAAAGTGTTCTAATAAATATTAGACGCTGCATTCGAAGCTTACTACAAGCTGTATTCGAAGAAATATTCAGTTTAATAGACATAAAGTAGTAATAGTTATTATTGTTTTAACTATCATTTACTGAGGAGATCTGAGATTCAATGCCGTATTTTTAAAGGCTCATGCAGACAGGCGTGACGTGATGGTATGACGTGATGGTGCGACGCGATTCTGGTAGAATAATTTAATTTAAAAAAAAAATGGAATGGATTCCATTATTTAGTTTCATTATTTTTCATTTATTTCCATGAAGTTTTCGTAGAAACCGTTCTACTAGAGTCGCGTCGCGCCTGTCTGTGAGAGCATTAAGAACGTTTGCATTCTAATCCCAGTCTAAATCTGTCAAAAATATTTCTAATTTGCGTCATTGATTGTCGCCGTTTTTTTTTTTAAGTAGGTACTGGAATTGACCTTCAGATTATAGTGAGGTGAGGTGGTAAGGTGATTCTTTAAACGTGAACGCAAAATTCAACATTTCTTATGATTTTTGCAAAGAAAGTTCGCGGAATCTTAAAGGCTCCCACAGATAGGCGCGATGTGACGGTGCTATGGGATTCTGGAAGAACAATTTCCGTGAAGTTTTTATAGAAATGGTTCTACTAGAGTCGCATTTCAGAAACTGGGTCACAATAAAAAAAAAATCGACAGTATGGAAACTAGGTCTATTTGTTGAGCAACTGACAGCACCGCGACAATCGCTTAGAGTCGCATCAATAAGCGCGTCTGTGTGAGGTGCCGTTTTGAACGTTTACTACGTAGTTTCTATACTGTCCATATTTATACTGTGACTGGGTGCTGGTCTCAAGTCACGAGAATACTCCTCCAATTTTAGTCAGGCAGTCATTCCTATTTTAAGTCAGCTTTGTGAAGAGAGAATAAATGATTGTTGAATTTCAATTGAATTGTTGAATCACAAATTATGTCTGAAAATAAAAAATGTTTTAAGTATACTCAGAACTTTATTAACTTGCGTAATCACTCCGAAATTAATACAGTATTATTATGCATTCTTTGTATTCTTTTTAACTTTTCTTACGAAAAAACATATTTTTTCGTCCACTGTATCATTTGTTTTAGTGCTAACTTGGAGAAACAGACAGATAAGCATTGGCGTCTTTGTGTGGGTGTCATTTTAGCCCCAAGGAGTCGATAACACTATTTTGTACGAAAATGTGTTGTTAAACTATAATCCGTCGAGAATGGCTGATGATAATGTTGATGTTTAGGACCTATTTAACATAGAGCAATTTAAATGGGTCTGAAATTATTTTGATGTTCTATAATCTGTCTATGATTTAAGTATAGCCTGTTCCTGATACAAATTTGAAACCTTCCACATACAGATAAATGTGTTAATCGTTCCCTTTAGAGAGTGATGGCGTAAAAATTAAACCTGAACATGGTTTATGTTTACACTTTCATTACATATTTTTGTAACATACTATAGTTTCTACCTAACATTTTCGTCGATCGAGCACGCTGATTATTGCCCTGGCCACAGTGTAACTAATAAGGTAAAGTTAGTCAGTGGAACTATACAGACAGGTCTTGTTAAAATCCTCGACGGTGTTATGCTTAACAGTACCACACGTCTACTCAAACATTACTATACTTGCTGTACCAATCGTATTTATTAATTATTTCAATAAATTTATAACCTACAATAAATTGAGTCACACAATGTCGTTTGTCTCGCAAAAAAACGATGATGTTACAACTTCTTGTAATTTTTAAATATTCACAACAAGTAATTTGGAAATATTCGTTTCAACGAGTAGGTACTGTTGTAGCTGTTCATGTGGAGAGTTATTTTGCAGACATCTACAGAGTCATATTAATTGAGTAATTTACTGTTGAAGGAACACCTTAAGTTCTTCCTATATCGTATCCTATACTATTAAACAAGTAACATTTGTATATATAAATATATATATTTTAGTCACGTTCTCGAAAATAGTTCTAACGATTTCGATGAAAGTCGTAATATAGGGGTTTACGGGAGCGAAAAATCGATCTAGCTAAGTCTCCTATCTGGGAAAATTCTTTTTCTCTTTATTTTCACCCGAGCCGAGCTCGGTCGCCCAAAGTTTAGAACAAGATAATGAATAATGACATGGCAACATGGAATTAGCATGAACTATATATAGGATTAGTATGAATTCTCCTATATTATTAAATGAGCATTTTCTATTTTCACCAGATCAGAGCTCGGTCGCCCAGGTACTCTATGCTTTATTTGCAGTGGCGTGCCTAGGGTTTCAAAATAACGCAAGCCCAATAAAATTTTAACCGATTTCAAAAAATGAAAGTTCAGTTTTCGACTGAGTATGTAGGTACCTACGTATGTATCATCGCAATTTTCTCATAAACTACTGATTAGGTACAATAAATTAAAAGTGAATTCATCCATCCATCTTCTTCTTTCCTCCTCTTCTGCTAAATGACAAACAATATCGACTAATCTTTGAAAAACACTACGGTTGTTTTCAACGCGCGTGTTATATTTTGAAATTTCCTCAGATAACTGGCGTGATATAGATGTCTCAATTCGTTATTTACCAAAATTACCGAAAGAAACCATTGCACACAGGTGTTTATGGGAATTTGCGTGCCTTTTAATGGCGCCAGATATGTTATTTAAATCATTATAACCAGATGTATTCCAAACGGAATCTTCATTCGAAAAAAATTTGCAGCCCCAGCAATACAACTTATTAGTATGCGAGCAGCCAACAATCCAACTAGTTTTATACACTGATCTATTAAATTTTCGTTTATGCGATTTACTAGTCTGAGAAATACACAGATTAGGCGTCGGTTTTAATGAAGAAATTAACTGTTTTTTCTGAGCAAATTTAAAGATTTTACCTTATCTTCGCCAATCAAAACTTGAACGCATTTTAAATCCTCACAAGGTACAGTAGCGACCAAAAGTCCATAGGCAATCGCACAAAGCAATAGACTGACGCTTCGGTTTGACTTATGACCTTCTTCTATAAGATGTTACAATACTATAGATACACACACACTCACTTTGTCTGCAACTCATAGTAGTTCATAATTTCAATCAGTATAGAATACGGCGTGCTAGCTCAGTGGATTACGTGCTTTGGTATGTGCGATTATGGCGAGCCGAGCGAGGGTTCAATTCTCATCTGTGGTTTGCTTGTATTTTTTTAATAATTACATTCATAGTTTTTATTTTTTAATAATTACTATTCATAGTTTTTGTTATTTTTTAATAATGACTAGTTCAATAATCATTCCTTTTTTGTTTCGGTTGTCTTGTTCACATAAATATTAAGGTTTAGCAGGTAGACCACACAATTACCTCCATTGTTGTAGGTAAGTCACCAAAACAATTGTATCACTGAGGAAATCTAAGAAAACACACAAAAAACTTTAACAAGATAACCTTTTTCCACTCAAGCAAATGAAACTGAAGTTAGTTGCATTCTCGGATGTCGGGAACTATTCAGTGTTGTCATTTAGGCAAAAAAAGTCGCCAGGTATATGAAAAATCTAGCTAGATGTCGCAAATATTTTATTTTTAAGATATTGCTTGAATATTTAATTTCGTTATTTTAAAAAATCGCTAGTTTTTATTGTTGCTAAATGTTAAAAAAGTTTCCAAACTCGTTAAAAATCTCCAAGATCTCACAACGTGGCTAAAACGGCAACACTGCAGAGTTGGCAAGCTGACAAGGTCACGCATACGCGTGCAACTTCATACCGAAAAAGCCCGGCTTAAATCTGCCATAGTGATCGATTTGTTCTATGCACAAGGTCTAACTCGTTATACGGCACATCGCTATAAGTGCGAAAGTGACAGATATAGTATTTGAAAGCCCGGTATAAGCCGGTGCGTGTAAGCGAGATAGCTATATGTAGATGCTACAAATGCGAAACTCTGCGCGCGAACAATCGCGATGTGTAGTAGTGTAGCATAGGTAGATACTTTGTATTATTTTGATAAGAATTAAGCGCGCGAACTTTTAAATAGTTCGGGTTTGATATTGATTCTCTATCGAGCATTTTAGTAAGGCATGCCGGGGCTTTTGGGCTTATATGAAGGTACCGCCACTGTTTATTTGTACTACTTCAGGCCGAAGCGAAGCTTTTCCAGCCTTTCCTATAGCCAGCCAGCAGAATAAATTAATTTAATTCATTATCAACTTTTGCAACAAACTAGAGAGAAACACACCTATATGTGTTCCTCCGGGCGACGGACAGCACTATCGCACTATCTGACACTTGTCAGTTCGACGGCGAAGTTTCCTGCTCTGTGGCAGAGTGCGAAGTATGGTCGACGTAGTAGGTATTTAGCTAGACTGTGGCACGAGGGAAGTTAGTTTTTAACATGTAAATAGAAAATGACGTGAATAATGTATTCAGATTTTTAGTTACCTATCAATATTATGTATTTGAATAAATTATGGAAAATCCTAATACTTTGACTGAAATATGCTAGTTAATTGATTCAGGCGTGACCTTGCGGAGATCCATGATAAAATGATGATGTGGATATATTTAGTAACCTGTTCCGCTTAGCTATCTCTAAAGAGTCCTACCCGTTTAACACGCCGTGCTCAACACGCCGGTGGTTGGTGTGGCAACGTGCCGTGTTCGAGTTCGCGACAAGTCAATCGTCATCCTGAGGATGCTTCGTTGAGACGTGAAACACGTGTCGATTTCTTTCAGGGTCTTTTTAGGACTCTTTAGAGATAGCTAAGCGGAACAGGTTACTAAATATGAAAAAATGCTAAGACCACGTTATTTGTTTTGGTTTTATTTTATAAAGTCGCTGCGCCGCGCGGTTTCACCCGCATAAGTTTTGATCCCAAGGGAATTTCCGGACAAAAAGTATCCTATGTCTTGTGTCCTGTGACCCAGGTCTTAGTCTACCCATGTGCCAAATTTCATACAAATTCGTTCAGCCGTTTTAGCGTGAAAGCATAACAAACAAACAAAGATATAAAAAAATCGAATCTTTTCTCCTTATCATAATTAGTTTAACGAAGAAAAGACCTATCAATTCCGGAAATATTTAGGTATCAAGTAAACATTTTGTCATGAAAATTAAACAAGATATCTAATCGTTCCCAAAACAGGAACAATTACATATAAATCGCCCTGAATTTCAAGAAACGTTTACATTCGATCTTTTTTTGCGAGGACCTTGTTCGGCTCATCGAACATGTGCCCAATCCGATCGGAATAAAGGTTTCTAAATATTTCTTTATTTGCGAACATAAAATAAATTCCTCTTATAATTTCAAAATCGTATAAAAGTACCGAGATTTTAAAATAGGTCAGTAAGAATGTATACGAAGTTCGTTATAAATTAACGCTATTTCATAACAAATAATGACTGGTGTTGTCGAATCTGCGCAATGCACTGCAAACAGTAGCAACTGTGATTACGTTGGCACAGGATCAAGGGGTTTTACAAGGAAAACATTTTGTATCTTCATAAGAACTCCAGTTTTTATGTAGAGGCTAGAAATTACTCGTTTCGCACATAATATTAACTTATTTTAAAGACTTCATACATTTCTAAGCTACCTCGTTGATATGACTTACTGACGACACGGTCACAGTGTCGAATCGAACCCATTTTTTTTCTACTGATGATTTGGACACCAATAAAAAAAGCTGTTTTGCCAGACATTTGGGTTAAAATTTTTGCGAAAGTGCAATTAGTATCAACCATAGTTATGAACATAACATCACGCCTGTATTCCAGACTCCGGGCTGCTACCTAGAACTTTCATATAGAAAAACCCCAATAACACTTTGCCCAAGCTGTTTTTTTTTGGGTGGGAAATCATCAAATAACTTCTCCCGCTCTGGGCGGAGCGGGAGGGCGTGTCAGACTCTTACTGACTAAAACCCACCCGTGTTCCTTCGGTTGCCCTGTTGCCGGGGGCCACGATCTCCCTTTCGGTTTTCTTCGCAACCCCGGCAGGCATCGGCCCTAGTGGACCCCTTCAAATCTGCTGACATCTCTTTGAGGCGCGCGTGGAACACAACACGCCGTCGACCCGGGCCTGGTCCTTATCGGACGGTGAGCCACCCATTGCTCACCGTCCGCAAGCCCACTTTGCCCAACCTGGGAATCGAACTCAGGACCTCATGTTCAGTAGTAGCGTGACCAATGATGAGACAGTCAGTTCGAGTCGAATATAAATGTTCGTTACGTTTAAAGAAAGAAAGAAAGAAAAAAAAAATACAGAAAGCTTTAATTAAACACACTCATAGAAACATAAAAAAAAAACCGGCCAAGTGCGTTTCAGACCAAAGAAGTGCCACAGTACAAAGAAGGACATTTAAAAATAAGTGTCACAGCGCTGCCGCTGGTATTCTGATGACGTCATGCATTCGTGGTAAGGCCTCTGAAAAACATTATATGGTTTAGGGTCAGAGCATATAAGTCAGGGTCAAGGACCTTCTGAGCTCCGGACCGTCGTCGTCCGGGCTCTCAATGAACCTCTGACGTACACGATCATTGAACCAGCAAAGCTCGGGGCCCGGAAAACCTTGACCCATATGTATAGTAAATTCTTTAGAAACCGGATACAAATATGTAATGGATAAAAATACATTTTCTAATAAATTTTCTTCTAACATTCGTACAGTCAGCCTCAATATGACATCGACAAAAATTCATTTAATTATCTACAATTATTTGTGTTCCTTATTACCTACTGTATCTATCAATGTGTAGCTACAGTTACTAGGGCTGATGTAAAAGTAATGATAATCAGTTATTTTTCTTTTTTCTCGGCACCTATGGGTCCTAGCGTGATGTTAAATAGCCTGTAGTCTTTCTCAACAATCGGGCTATCAAAAGCAAAAAGATTTTTTCAAATCCGATTGGTACTTCCAGAGATTAGCGCGTTCAAGCATACAAAAAAACTCTTCAGCTTTATTATTAGTGTATAGAAAATATATACCGATTATCATTACTTTTTGATCAAGTATCTAATGTGTAATTTAGGTTTTGTGACTACACATGGATACAATTCTCAAACTCAAACCATTTATTTCAATTAAACCATTTACAGGCACTTTTGAATCGTCAAAGAGTCGGTCAGTTAGTCAGAAAGTTGAAGCTAATTGCCCATTCCAAAACGTAGATCTCTATGAAGAAGAACAATATTATGAAATAAAGATTGTAGGGAAATAAATGAATTCTTGTCAAACGTCGTTTTGAAGCTGACTGTGTTAGTACAGTCAAGCAGCTAGTAATTGCAGTAAATAAGCTTAAAAATCTACTTCAACTGAGTACCAAAAATTAATTTGAACAAGTTGAAAACTTGAGTCACTTTTATAGAAGTAGTAATTCACGGCAAAAACAACGCAACACCGTTAGTTTTGAATTGAATGCGTATTGTAATATGTAGGCAATAAATGTCTAAATGTATGTAGATTATAAACCAGCCACATGCCTACCGTATGCAGCTTATAAATAAGAGAATTCTGCGAAGAGACGGGAATAGTTGCCACAAATATCTGTTTTAGATTACTAAATAATATCATTACTCTCAGCTATATACAGTACAACTATTTTCTTAATGTCCTTCGGGAATCATCGCATTTCCGAATACAAACGAATGCTAATTTCCATGTCCATCAATGATCAGATTTATCGTGTATAATATTTTAAATTCAGAACTAAGTACTTTATTGTTTGTGATTGAGAAATCATTAAGAAAGTGGTTGTATCAGTTTTTTATTATCTTTAAGTATTATTAACTTTTGCCCGCGGCTTCGCCTATGTGGAGTTCGGCCATTGTCCCACGGGATCGTACTACTGGGATAAAAAGCATCCTGTGTCGTATCCGAGTCTTGGTCTACCTCATCAAAATCCGTTCAGCCGTTAAGACGTGAAAATGTAACATACAGACAGACAGACAGTGTTACTTTCGCATCCTAACTAATATTATGAATGCGAAAGTGAGTTTGTTTGTTTGTTACGCTTTCACGCTAAAACGGCTGAACGGATTTGGATGAAATTTGGCACATGGATAGACCATGACCTGGAGATAGACATAGACTTTTCATCCTGGATCGCAGACGAAGTCACGGGCAATAACTAATTTACAATATTAGTAAATATAGTAAGTTTGGATTTCTATTAATTTGTTGGAAGAAAATTCTAGATTTACAGGGAAATCGAGTTGTTTTTAGAGACTGGACGTAATCCATTCATATTTTTTGTTTTTCAATCGAATTTAATTTAGAGTTGATTCTAGGAATAAAAAACTGCAGTATAAATTAATTTGTAGAGGTGAGAACGATCGCTTTACAAGTTACGATAATCTAATATGGGTTGTGTAAACTTTGAAATGGATCTTGTATAAACTAAATCATCTCTTTATGAAAAATTTAAAACTTCTTTTCACTGATCTCGTGCCTTATTTGTTCAAATTACATTAATAAATAGGTAATTCGAATCTCACACAAAGCTTGAAAATGCTTTCAGAATATTTTACAGGGATTTAGAATAAAGACATACAGCAAGCTTTGAGGCGGCATCTTCATCGCCACATGCGAACCACAGTATGACACACATTGACATCACGCATCGCGCAAGCAGAATTTATCGCGCGAATAGCATATATACAACGTCCCAACATCAATCGTCGGGCAGTAGCCCGCGACACAACACCAGTTTGGTCGGACGATCCTCCCTTTTTTTTGGAAGATAAGTGAACTTTACACTCTCATACTTTATTTATTTAATCTTCTCGCACACAATAAGGTACAAAGACGGACTCTACTTAGGCATTCTCTACCAGGCAACCAATGGTGTTGAAGAGATAAGATGGCAGGTGCTCTTATTGAGAGGAGATAATAATTATAAAAATATATATTAAAAAGATAACAAAATGATAAATAAAATAGGTACCTACACAAGTACATAAACAGGTTATAAACTTATGATATACACACATACATATATATTACAATATATACCTACATTATATTTTACAGGATACAAATTTAAAGGAAAAGGTGATTGGTACTTTGTTTCCGCTTAACCAAACCAAAAGTCGAGATATTCATCTTAAGCATAACTTAACAGAATTATAATTATCTACTGTTTACTGCATAATATCTGCCTTGTTGGTCTAGCGGTTGCAAGTGCTATTGCTAAGCTTGAGGTTTCGTTATTGGGTTTTTTCATCAAGTCAAGAATTGCACGGTAGCAGTAGGATTTTTTCTGGATTTGTAACCGGGTGATGACAATAGGCTCGCCCCTATTACATGGGACTTAAACATAACTGGCGAAATGTGGGTGTCGGTACTATAGGTCACCTCTGCCTAACCCTTTGGGAAAACAGGCGTGATATTATGTTACATAATTATTCATTCTGGTTCATCACGCAATATAGCAGCATCTAGTTTCGCTTTGATAGCTCACACCAATCATGGCAGATGCCGTCGGTCTCCGTCGCCTTTGTCAACGGCAAGGACACAACAAACCGGACCGTTGCACGAGATTAACTATTGCAGGTGATTAACTAGAATATCTCCAATCCTACTCTATATATTAAGATAACCTAGTAGGGACAGCCAACAGAGCCTAGCTTTTTATGAAATCTTGGCAGCTGGAGAAAGTGTTGTTCTTTACATAAAATTACATGCACAAAAGAATAATTACGTTATTTTGGAATAAAAGGGTTTCTTTTTAAATATTTTTGACAAGCACTCCTGACAAATACTTAGCTAAATTATGAAAATTTTTGTTACAGACAACTTTCGCATTCCAGTGTGTTTGTGCCATTGATTAATTAGAGACAAAATTTGTCTATTTAGAGATTTACATGATTCTGAACGCCCCTGTGTTGAAATTTTACGGCGGTTATTAAAAAAAATATTTGCTGTTCCATACATTTTGACCGCGTAGGTATTGCACTTTTCTATGAAACAGCAGATTTTTTTTTAAATAACCGACGAAAAATTTCAACGTATAATTTCAACGTACGTAACGGGGGGCTCAGAATCATATACTGAATTCATGGTAACAGTTTTCGCGTCGATGTCCCGGCCACCCTGTGTAACAACATCAAAGACGACATTTCAATCGAAATCAAAACTTTATTAATTGGAACAGGCAAACATGTCTGCCTGTTTGAAATGCCTGGAGGCAATATTGCCGCATAGAGAGAGGTATATGTCCGTCGTCCGTCAAAAAGGTCCTTTGTCTACAGAACACTTTGGACGTACTGTGTCCTTAGACATTTATAAATGGGAAATTCAAAATTTCTTAATAGAAGGACGAGCTATTGTTTTCATATGGCCTAGATTCAGGTGAGAAACATTAATATATGTGCATGTATGTATGCATGAAGCCACGTTTTAGTTACTAACATGTTTATAATATCTCAGTGCAGTTTATTTCTACTACGAAGTGTTCCATTAGTGTATGTTAGTGATGTATTGAGATCAATTTGGGCTGTCTTATGATACTGAAAAATTTACCAAATACACGAAGGCCAATTCTCGTATTTATAAAACGTTCAAATTCAAGTCGCAATCTGTCAAACTTGTCAAAAATGTTGGTAAGTCAATAGATTGTATTTTTGACGGATATCAAATGAGATGTGGCTATCTCTTTGAGGAGTGTCTAGAGAGCCGCCACGGCGTCCTCACCGGACCTGTTCAGGATAAGGCGGGAGGAAACGCCCGAGTGTTTGTCGCCCGGAGGACACGGTAGAGCATACGGTGGAGGTCTGCCCGGCTTGGGCGGAGCATCGCCGTGTCCTCCTGGAGGCGATCGGCGGCGGTGATCTCTCGCGCCTGGCCCTGGTTCAGGCCATGGTACGGATAGAGAGGAAATGGGAGGCCGTCACCTCCTTCTGCGAAGTACTAATACTCGCGAAAGAGGAGGCGGAACGCGTGAGGGAGAGGCAAATTTAGCGCCTTACGCCCCTAACTGCCGCAGGAGGAGACGCCCTGGACGTCGGGAATCGCAGGCCGATTTCCGGCCACCGTAAGCGCGGGCTTGCGGACGGTGAGCAATGGGTAGTTCGCCGTCCGATAAGGACTAGGCCCGGGTCGACGGCGCGTTGTGTCCCACGCGCGCCTCAAAGAGATATCAGCAGAATTGACGGGGTCCGTTAGGGCCGATGCCTGCCGGGGGTGCAAAGAAAACCGAAAAGGAGATCGTGGCCCCCGGCAACAGGGCAACCGAAGGAACACGGGTGGGTTTTAGTCAGTAACAGTCTGACACGCCCTCCCGCTCCGCCTAGAGCGGGAGAAGGTATTTGAAAATTTCTCACCCAAAAAAAAGGTGCTCTGTAAACAGATATTCAACAAAAAAATTATTTACACATTACTCACAACTGATATTCATAGCTAATTTACCATGAAGGTATATCTAATTCACAACGCACAGATATAGAAGTCTAAAGATAAAAAGTAAAAAAAAAAATGAATGGATATCTTTATGGATATAAAGTCTTAAGGCGGGCCGAGCCCGAGCGCAGTAGGCATACAACGCTTACCCCAGCCCCCGCAACGAGTAGCGATACGTAACAAATTACGATGCGCGGGAAACGCGAGCGCCAAGCGCACCGCTCATGAGTTCACGACCTCGCGTAGGTAGTAAGTTGGGTCACATAACAGAGCAATGCAGTAGATCAACTTGAATTGATTAATATAAGTTTATTTTATTTTATTTTTCTATTATGTATTTTTGAAGGTTATAGATAGATTAGGTAGGTATTGATTAACTTGAACCTAATGAATAATAATTAAAAATAAATATAATAATAATTTCATTCAAAACGTCTAACGGGCCTCTGCGAGTTGGCTTCGGCCCCTCGTACGCCTTCCAAAGGTCCGGGACCCTAATGTCCCGAGAAATGTCATAGACCCTATAGTAATAATAATAAATATATTACAATAATAATATATTTATTTACTCAAAAACGATTAAAAACAGTCTGATAAATGTAATTTACAATTTCTAAATACTTTTCCTCTTGCCAATAAACACTGAATAAAGTTATGCCTTGGATAACGTATGTATAGCCAAACTAGCTAAATATATGTAGTTTTTATTTATTTATTTGTCATAATTTGATACAGTGTTTTTAGTAAGTAGTGTACTGCGCATAAACGAGCTTGTGCCTAAACGTTACCGAAAATAATAAATATAAGGTGCTATAAAAATATCTGCCACGGCTGCAATGGGAGATAGTATTGTGTTTATAGATTACAATAGTAAAGATAAATTATTGATTATTTGTCATATTTTTTTTCATACAAAAAAAAGTACGTATAAATTTGAATTGATTTATTAGTATAAAACCATCCCGTAGTAAGCTGTTGCCGTACCGCACCGAATTCAATTCATAAACGCCGGCGACGTTCATACACTGTTGCCATTCTTATCAAACAAATGCCGCCGTGCACGGCGGCCGCTCTGTCTTCGGTCGCGCAGCCCCGCGCGCCCCCACCCTCACCCGCACTACCCCGTTCGTCGCACGCGCCAGCCGACCGCCCGCGCCCGCTCCCGCTCGCCAGTCGCCAGTCGGCCCCCGCCCGCTCGTAGCGACGGGAATATCGCGCGCGTTTCATTAAAAATGCCTCCCAGACGACGGTATTCCAATCAAGACTATCTTGAAATGGTATTGTGCTACCGCGAGTGTAACTCTGTAACTGCGCATGCAGTAAACTTGTACCAGCAGAGGTTTGGTGTGCGAGTGAGCCATCACACCATTCTGGACGCCGCACAGTGGAACGAATGTATGGGAGCGGTTGGACGTAGACATGTCCGAAAAAAAAGAGTAAAATTATGCCAAACTAATGATGTCATCTTATTCGATTACTTAATGCCTTCATAACTTGTGGTGATGAATTTCTTCATAACTCCCATATTTCGGGAGTAATTTGAGAAAATGTGAAATTTTACTATGAAAATGAGTGTATCGAGCTCTCTCCCTCCTGATTCCGGGCTTGTTTCAAGTAGCGGTCTCTAATATCATAATGCTAATACTAAGAGCTATATTTAATACTAAGACACATAGTGCGCCAAATGTGCACTTTCTGGGATAAAGAGTGATGTTTATTTTATAACACAATTTTTTAATTTTTTGTTTATTTTGTTGATTAAAACCGTTTTTCTAAAGGTTTACCTTATTACAATAACATTTCTGATCAGCCAATTAGAGAAGATATAAGCTAATTAGGATATATAATTAGGGACTTAAGGTTTACATATAAAACTGATGCACTAATGATTACTGATAAGAACATTGCTATTATTTAATTACTAAATGGCTCTTAATACACTAATTTAGCATGCATCATTTACTAATTATCACAATAACTAATTACCTTGCAATATTTAACAAAGGATACCTGGGATACCTGGATTTTATATAAATAGGTCACTATTAGTAACTTTAAAATCAGTGTTGATTTACACCTCGTTGTATCCAAGCTAATCTCGCAATGTATTTTCCAAATTTTAATACAAATCTTGATATTCACGTTGCTTTATGCGCACGCGCACATAAAGATTTACGCGACTTTAACTATTTGTTCAGTGTTTTAAAAGATAACAGTTGTGTTCAGTTATGTGAAAGTGCTGAAACAAGTTTAAAAGACTGGTGTCGTCGATTTTGCTACCGCATTTATGCAAAATGGACACAGTCTGGAAGAAGCACAGATAAGTTTCGGAAGAAACATGAGATTTGGCTACAGGCTGCAATTCAATGGCCGGAATTACAGAATGAAAATATGGAACCTTCTACAGAAAATATAAGTGACGTCATCGAGCCCATAATTTCTCCTGCTAAATCTGATGCTTCAACTTGTACACATCCTAGTCCTCGTAAATCTTTTGAGGACCTTAGTAACCGGCAAAAAAGAAGACGCACCACTGAAGATAGTCTTTCATGCAGCAGTAGCAGCGCTGAAATTATGTTTTCGGCCGAAAGGGCGCTTCAAAAGGCAGGACAAAGCGATACAGCTTATGTTATGAAATACTTGACGGAGAATCCAGAAGAGGCCTCAAAAATCAAAGCCTTCATTGAAGGTAAATCAATTCAGGTACGGGAAATATCCCCTTTGAAGGCATTGGCTCTTTATGTATCGATGAACTTATCGAAATGGCGCTATAACACTCTTCGGGATTTCAACACTCAAGAAGGAGCTCTTCAATACCCGAGTTACTACATGTTGGTTAAAGAAAAAATTAAGTGCTATCCGGCCAAAGAAGATCTCACAGTTACAGAGAGCTCTGCAAAAATCAAATTACAAGCCTTGATGGATTTAACCTCAAGAAGACTTATTAGGTCGTTAGAAACCCCTGTTGATCCCAATCAACAGCTCGTATTGACCAGCAAATGGGGTTTTGACGGATCATCTAGCCAAAGCATTTATCATCAAAGGACGAGTGAAGATGAGCAAATCGATCTTGCTAGTAATTTTATGATTAGTCTTGTACCACTGCGGCTCGTCTCAAAAGGTGTAACAATTTGGGAAAACGAGCGACCATCTTCCACTTCATTTTGCCGGCCAATATTGTTTAAGTTTATAAAGGAAACCAAAGAAAATGTGCAGAGAGAGATGGCTGAAATCGAAGCAGAGATTGAAGCCTTAACTCCATCCACCATCACTGATGGAATTAGTGTCAAACACCAACTGCTGTTGACAATGATTGATGGTAAAATTCATTCCATTATATCCAATACAGCAGCTTCAGTGTGTGACATATGCAAGGCTTGTCCTAAAGAAATGAATAATTTAGAGTTAATCAAAGATAAACACGCAAACGAGGACATGTATAAATATAGCTTAAGCACCCTTCACGCTTGGATTCGCTCAATGGAATGCTTATTACACATTTCCTACAAATTAGACATAAAATCATGGCAAGTAAGGGGTGATATAGCAAAAAGGCAAGTTGATGACAGGAAGAAAAGAGTTCAAGAGGCTGTAAGAAGAGAAACGGGCTTACTTCTCGATGTTGTGAAACAAGGCAGTGGATCCACCAACAATGGCAACTCGGCAAGGAGATTTTTTGAAAACTACACTAAATCTGCTGAACTGACCGGAATAGATGCTATGCTTTTAAGAAAAATCTGTGTGATCTTGCAGTGTATTTCATCAGGAGAGAAGATCAACGTAACTAAATTCCGAGAGTTCTGCTTTGATACTGCTAAGCTTTACGTGGAGTTATACCCATGGTATTATATGCCTTCTTCACTTCATAAAATTTTAATGCATGGGCCAGACATAGTTCAGAACATGTCAATTGTGCCCATTGGTTTTCTATCCGAAGAGGCATCTGAGGCTAGAAATAAAGATTTTAGAAAATATAGAGAGGGGCATTCTCGAAAGCATAGCAGTATCTCATGCAATGAAGATATTATGCACAATCTTTTACTGTCTTCTGATCCACTTGTTACAAGTATCCGTCCAAAAGGAAATAAGTTTGTAAAAAAATCTTCTTTTAAGGAATTTTATGAGCTTACGGATTCTGAGAAAAGTGATATCGAATTTGTTAACATAAATGATTTAGCGGACATCGATTCTGAATTTGAATTAATTGATGATGATGATGATGACGAAGATAATTAAATGATGTTATTGTTTTAAAATGTGTAACTTAGTAAATTAGAGCTTACGTCTTAATTATTTATTGTACTTTTAATGAAACTAGGTAATTTATTATCAACTTACTTAAAAGTCATACTCTCATCAGTTCTTGTGAATATTTTTGTTAATATATATTTCTGTATATATATAATATATTTATAGACCTCTTAATAAGTCTGTCTGCGGTTTAAAGTAAATACAAATGGGGAAAAAACGTTTTTTTTTTTAAATTTTCATTTCCTTTTATCCCAGAAAGTGCACATTTGGCGCACTATGTGTCTTAGTATTAAATATAGCTCTTAGTAATAGCATTACGATATTAGAGACCGCTACTTGAAACAAGCCCGGAATCAGGAGGGAGAGAGCTCAATACACTCATTTTCATAGTAAAATTTCACATTTTCTCAAATTACTCCCGAAATATGGGAGTTATGAAGAAATTCATCACCACAATTTATGAAGGCATTAAGTAATCGAATAAGATGGCATCATTAGTTTGTCATAATTTTACTCTTATTTTTCGGACATGTCTACGTCCAACCGCTTCCATACATTCGTTCCACTGTGCGCCGTGTACAGATTTAGACGACACGGCCGCTTTGACCCGCCTCCGGTTGACGCAGGCAGGCCTCCATACTCTGCCGAACTCGAAGAGGAAGTGTTAGACTTCTTCCGGCGTCATCCTCTTGCGAGCACCAGGGATGCTGCTCGAGTCTTCGACGTGAGCGACAACTACGTGTGGCGACTTTTAAATCGGGAAGGTCCTCCTACACTAAATCCTTACCACTTCACAAGAGTGCAAGAATTGCATCCACATGACTACGCGGCTCGCCTCGCGTTTTGTAATTGGCTTCGAGAAGAACGCCGCAACATTCTGTGGACTGACGAGTCCACATTCACACGGGTTGGTATGTTCAACATACACAATGCGCATTATTGGACTGAGGCGAATCCTCGTGTTGTGCGGCCTGACCACTTTCAGACTCGGTTTAGCCTTAATGTGTGGGCCGGGATACTCGGCAACAGAATTCTAGGTCCAGTGTTCTTGGACAGACTGAACGGAGACACGTATCTGCGCTTACTACGAACCCGTGTGAGAAGAATGTTGGAACGTATTCCTCTTGAAGAGATAAGAGGGCTGCACTTTCAACATGATGGAGCACCACCTCATTTCGCCATCAGCGTAAGGGAATTTTTAAACGGTGTGTGGTACGGCGGTGATAGGTGGATAGGCCGAGGAGGGCCAGTACCGTGGTGTCCACGCTCGCCGGATTTGACGCCTCTAGACTTTTTTTTGTGGGGTCGTGTAAAGGACCTTGTGTACGGCCAAACCGGTCATGACATTAGAAGTGTGGAAGAACTAAAACGGCGCATCAAACGCGCATTTAGGCAAGTGAAAAGTGAAACGGACACATTAAATAAAGTGAAGAGACATGTGCGTAAGCGTGCCTACATTTGTGTGCAACGCGAAGGCGGACTAGTGCAACAGTTTTGTAGATAAGTAGGTAGGGAGTGTGTAAATAACTGTAAATACGGTGCAATTGTTGTAAATAAGATGATTAAACTTTTAAACACGCCAAGTTACTGTAATTTATCGTTATTTGATATTAATCTAAGTAAGGAAGTACCCTATTGTTTAAAAGTAATAAGAAAAAAGTTGCGATTCTTACACTAACTTGACAGTCCAAAGACTGTTTTAAGTGTGATGGGAAGTTTATCATCTTATTTACGTCAGTTTTTTGGAAGAATGCGGTAGCTGGTAAGTAATTGCTTTTTTAAAACACTTGGCGTATTATTGCGTACCTAGTAGATTGGGTAGTGACGAACTAGTCAGCTGATATCAATTTTCATTCACAGAACAGATGGAAAGAGATAGCAGTTGTTTTCATTGAAAAAGCGACACATCGCGCGTAATTTGTGAACCACATTATGCAGAGTAGAGTCAATGTTTATTTAACTACTTTATTTTCTCAAATTGAAATAAAGGTTCCTGGGCACGAAAGTTCTTCACTATTGTAATCTATAAACACAATACTACCTCCCATTAAAGCCGTGGCAGATATTTTTATAGCACCTTATAATATTTTTGTAGGAAATGGTCATACTGTACATTTCTACACTATGGCACGAGTGTAAAAAAGTGTAAATATTATTATTTGTTGTGTTGTGGTGGTTGTGGGATACATAGCTTACTTCTAAATGAACGCCTAAATATTATTGCACTGTTGAATTTTCAACTCTCACGTAGGAAATACGCGCTTTTATTTAGGCATTTACCTATTTAGATGTACGATAAGTGAAACCGGACATATCAGCAGTAAATAACAAATATTATAAGACTAGGCAAAGGCTCTTATTATACATATTGAGATTTTATTAGGACTTTGTAACCTTGTTGAAATATTACGCAGGCGCTCGGTACCTTTTTATTACCTATCAAATTCGTTTATTTATGCAGTTTGTCCTGCGAGTCGCGTAAACACGTACAGTAGGCCGCACGTCATGTCAGTGGAAACAAAACCAGTGTAAACTGGTCTCTTATTCTAATGAAACTCCGTACGTTGGGCCAGCTCAAGATTATAGTGTTATTTATCACTTACCACAGACGCGCGACGTGTGGTCGACTGTACAGTACCTACCTACGCTAATAAACATTATAAAAACCACCCGGACCAACTCAGCGCGGGATGAACTAACTACCTATTTGACATTTGAAAATAGTAAACCATTACAACATTAGTGCGCGTGGCGGCTTTATGCACTGCGATATAGGTTTCAAATTCACCTATTTACACACCTTGATGCGGATGGTAAATCTATTCAGCGAGTAAAATATACCATTATAAATTTTGCGCGCGTGGCGTCTTTATTCACATTGTCATAGGGTTGAAATTCAACTGATTTACACACATATTTGCGTTTTGTAAATCTATTCGTTAGTAAAGTAAAATATAATACCTTTATATAATGTAGTGTATAATAATATTTTCAATTACCTTTTTCGTTTATTCAGCCTTCGTAGACCCAGCGATGACAACTATTTTTTTTTTTTAGTTTTGCCCATTTTGTTTAAAAAATATAACTAAAAGTATCTAATAAAAACTAACTATTTACAACTATTAAAAATTTGAACTATAATAATTACCTATCCTAATACCTAACCCAATTCCTTATCCAGATATCCTAATCCTAGTTACCTATTATAATTTACAATATGTTTTTTGGCTCAGCCGGTAATAAAACTTAGCGGGGGTGGCGGTCTTGCAAAAATTGGCATACGTCCGACCTCCAACACGTTCCGCTCGGGACTAAATGGCACGGGGCGAGCGCATGAAAAGATGAAAACGCTTGATTTTGGAATTAGTGGTATTGGTATTCTCATATTTCACATTATTTTGGCCAGTTTATATCACTTTTTTTACGACCTTTATTATGGTATAAGTTTTATTATTCAAAGCCTAATATAACTCAAATAAAAAAAATATTTGAACATAATTTAGACATGTTTTTGCGATTTAATTGGATGCAGTAAAGTGCAAGTAATCGTGTATCGCATGGCTGAAATATCTAGATCAAAGTGTGAAATATGTAATATGTTTTTTTCAAAATTTTAATCCGTATTATCTACGAATAAAAGACAATAGAAAACGTCGTTTATACGGGTAACCCCGCCTTAAAACATAGTAAATATTATGTGCGAAACGGGTTTTTCCATTTTAAAAACATTCGAATTTACGTTACAGATCCACCATACGCCAGTCTATTTGTACTATCCACCTTGCTTTCCTCTAAACCATTATTACTTATGTTGCCATTTATTTTACAATCATTACATATGCAAAACACAACTGAAAATCGTTTCGCCCGACACAAAGCTTGTTGAATAATAAATACATCTAAACGAGTAGAGCGCATGAATCACTTCGACAGTTCGACTGTCTTATTTTTAAACTGGCAATGTCTTTGTTAGTCCATTTGAAATATCGTATGCACTTACTGTGTCACATACAATGCTGTCTGTTACTGAATAGAATGACAGGAGACTGATAGGTTAACAGCGATGGAAGAAACTACAATTCTTAAATTATTTTAGCAAGTTAGACAGAACGTCTTTTATTTTTTATCTGTGACGTCCTGGCCGCCATGAAACAAAACGTAATTTAGGACAAAGGTAAAAATATCAAATAACGAGCTGCCCACGCGTCATTAACTGTAACTAACAATTGTATTAGAACGAACGTTTACTGCAAGACATTATAACACAAAGAGAATTAACAAGTTTTATCGTCTGCTAACAAAATGTGGGAGGATTCGTGGAAATTTGGAACAACTGTATCTTGTAATCTGTAGGTACACTCAAGAGCTCATGTGTTGGCGTTAAACTTATTATATATTCCTTATTTAATATTCGTTATTCGGGATAAACAATCAATAGCTGCAGAGAGCAAGACAATTGAATACTTGAAATAATTACCTACGGCCGCTCAGCAGATAAACCTTCCGTCTCCATGCGAAACTGTTTATAGTACAGAGTACACTGAGATTTCGAAGCGCGTCGTTTCGGCTGTTTTTTATGAAGACATGATACTGTTACTTATTCATACTGTGGTATGGTTTCGATAAAACTATGTTCGTGACACCATAAAATATTTATCAATACTTTAGGACAAAATTGCTTTTGAATCTTGCGTAAATGTAACCGCGTCCTAATAGAATGCGATCTTTGCGCTTTTTATTCGGAAAACTGGAAGGGTCCTTTGTCGGCCGTGACCAAGCGTTCCGGTTCACCGAATAAAAACTGACATGAACGCGACAATCGAGTATTTCCGCGACGAGCTTTCTATTAGGACGCGGCTTAAGATATTTATGCTCGAGACTGTACATACGTAAAGCGAGAGTATTTTAGCGCCGAACCCAATGCATCAACATCAATATACATGGCAATAACACATCTTTAACGTGTCCAGCTGTCTAATAAATTCTTGGAAGGAGCCACTTCGGCACAAAATACGGACGCCTGACCAAATATTCGCTTTTTGGGTTTGGACGGCCGCCAAATATCAACAGGTGTAACTTAGGGTGGCCTTCCCTTCTCTACTCACCCCCTACGGCCGAGGGATCACGGCTGTAAGGGGGATTCGGGTGAGCTATCAACAATTATGTTTACATGTCGACGTGATTAAGTATTTTTCCGGCCCTTGGCTTTTCCTAGCGTTTTTCAGGGTTGATTTACTGAAGGAAGGCCGTTGACTTATGTGTTTATTATAGAACCTACCTTAATGTGCGATATTTGAGTATAAATATAATAAAAAAGCGGCCAACTGCGAATCGGAACTAGCACATGAAGTGTTCCGTACCACCGTACAATATTATATTTTATTTTGTTATTAGTTAGACGTTTGCATGTTTTGCTATTATTATGATCGAGTAAAAAACGCCGAAAAAATTACGTTTCTTGTATGTCCCCTTTAATTTCAACTTTATTTTATTTTTATTAGTTGTTGTTATGACACTCTGTGAAAATTTCAAGTAATTATTAAGGCACAGATGAATACAAATGGGACAATCTGCAGTTTAGGTATGAAGGTACAAGTACGCGGCGGGCCCGTCTTGTCGGGCCAATTCAGTGAGTGTAACGTAGTCAGAAGATCAAAGAGTCACGCGATAAAAAGGGAGGCAACTTCTAGGTGAATGTAACTGTAGGTCATTAGCGCTGTGCGACCGGAATTGCACTTTCCCATCTGTATTAATCTGTGGTTACAGTTAAAAAGATATCGAATTGTAACAGACGGACGGTCTGGCGGACGAACGGACGGACAGCAGAGCCTTAGTAAATAGGGCCACCGAAATCATCTTCGTTACTTCCGCTATCTTGCACTAAAACGTTCACGGAGCACCACGCGGTCTAACACGCCCTTGCCACGTCTCAATGAGTCGCCTACAGCGCACAAATTCACAAAATAATTGCACTGATTTAAAAACGTTTGGGGTCACGAGGTGTTGTGCGTGTTATGTATTAAATGGTGTTTGGATAAAGATGTAAAGAATACTCGTACTGAAAATACTATTTGTTTAATATTGTTCCACAATTCCTTAGTTAATTATTACAGGGATATATGACGTGGCAGGGCGGTGGTATGTAAGCGATTGGCGAGCCGCACGCTAGCGCTCCGTTAAAATATCAAAAATGCAATTCAGCATATATCGCATCGCTAGGGTCGCTACACATCCTTTGGGTACGGAACCCTAAAAACCTTTAGTTTCCCGTTTTTTACAGTACCAAGTATAGTTTTTTACAAATATAAAATAGGTTAATAGCAATCGGTGATAACTAGCTAAGGAAATTGACAAGTTAATAAATGTTTTACCTGTTGAAGTTTATTGAAAAATATAACAATGACAACTATAATAGAACATTAACAAAAAGTGACTTCTCTTTGTTAAACAATATTCTATGTAACATTATGTTTATTTTAGTCACAAACTGACCACAACTGCCCTGATTGTTTTTAAAAACAGTTGGTTACAGTCTGTGTAGTAACACTGTTTCCTAAGTACTTAATTTTTGTAATAGGTATACTTCCAGCAGTGTTTTATAAAGTCTATGTTTTCTTTGATCAAGAGAAAAAAAATACACGGCTTGAGTTTGTATTTCTACTGCCAATTATTTTGTTATTAAAATTAATGATAGTGAAAAAATATGTGGAATGTTTTAGGATTTGTTCGTTATTTACTTTTATTCGTGGGTAAGTTTTATTTTGTTGTTTGTTTTGTTCGTAGTTAATGTCATATTTAATTGAGGTTAGAAAATCGAAAAATGTTACATTAATTGTTATTATTGTACGATGAAGGGCCTAAAGAAATCTACATAATTGTGAAAAGCTTAACTGATAATTAAACGCTGTTTTAATTTGCACTATTCATATTTAATTCAAGTTCAAGGAGCACAGCTTCAGAATAACGAAACAGAAAACATATAAAAAAAAAATCCTTACTTTTTGCAGTTCCAAATTCGATGCAATATTACACACACTATCAAACTGCTATTATCAAGTTCCTATCATATTTTGTGTTACAACTAGGGTTGCCAACCATACTGTTAAAAGCAGTAAAAGTGAATACTTTATTTTTCCCTTATATACAATTTACCTTCTGCTAAATAAAATAAAAAAATCAAAATATATTTTTAACAACCATCCTTTCTTGATCCTTTTCTTGATTTATGCAATTTTAGCTTCACTCATTGTGGCCTCCATGTGGCGAAGCCAAATTTTGTTATTTTTTTTTTTTCTTAAAATAAATAAATATATACGAAATTAATAAGTTTCTTACTTTCTCCTATGCTAGATTTATACAAAACATATATGTATATATATTTTTTATATAAGTCCAGTTCATTTTCTACTGCGTGTGTAAAAAAAGGTTGCAGTTGGCAACCCTAGTTACAACCCTACTACTATCCCACCAGTTCCCAGATCCCCAGTGCTCTGGACACCTCATTGTTGCCGCCGCCATGACACTTTCATTCAATTAATAACACAATGCCTGTAATTTCTTTTAAACAATCATATCTCATTTTCTTTGTTTTTTCCAATCTCGCTAGATGGAAGAGTCGTATGACGTCATAGAAAAGGGTACCGTAATATGTAGCTGAAAGGGTTTCACTATCTACCAATATATATTTAAAAAAATTAAATCATCGATTGGACCGATATGGCTATTTTTCATTTTAAAATGTGCGTAATAGTCTGAATTAGCTTTTTATGAAAATAAAAATTGGAAAAGTTTCCCGGAAAATTTTCAAATTCGGGTAAAACTGAACGTCCTATTTTCTATGGGATTTTTGGACAGGACCACACGTCTGTCGGGTCAGCTAGTTTTATATAGACTTCAATAAGAGGTCAGGGGAGAATATTTTCTATAATTAATGTGAGAGATCTATTTTAATCAGTGACTTCATTATAGTGGTTGTTACGCTGATTTAATCTGTTGTTTTTTGGAAAAAGGAGAAACTAAATACTCCGAGAAATTGTTTTTTTGAACAAGGATTAGAATACAATTTAGCTAAATCCATTATGTGACTTTGGGTCATGTGGTTTCCCATTAGTTTTGTTTGATAGGACAGGCAGCCCTGCTGCCAGCTTGAAAACACTTCAAAATTATCTTACATTCGTAGGATTTCCTTACAAAATTTTAACACCAACAGATTTTCAAAAAATATTACTTTGACATACCTTCTTACTGACCGTAATATTTAAATTAAAAGAGTAGCTACGTCGCGTAATTCGAAACAGTACCATTTATCATCTCTCATAATTTATCAACGGAACCCATTAGCTAATTAGAGCGGCCATCTTTGTTCAGTATTAATATTTTAAAATAATCTTTTAGTTCCTGCCTCTGTATCGTTTTAGTACTGTGTAAACTGAGAGGTACAGTCAACCGCATATTAGTGGTCATCATTTGACATTAACGGTGCCTTTATGTCGTAGCAGTAAGGGTGACTTTCGTAGTGCAAGTGTAACCACTGATGTGCGGAATGACTGTACTTTTGGGCTGAGTTTGTCCTTGACCTCTTTATAGCCACACCTTGGTGTTAAAGTATTTCTGGACTGGAAAAGGCTAAGGCAACATTTGTTTGTTTTTTGAAGATAATGTTTTTGCTTAACTTAGGTACCTAAGATAAACTAGAAGTTCTAGAGAGTACCTAGAGCTTATTTAAGTAGCTACTTTTACGTTTAAAACGAGGTTAACCTTGAGCAGTGTTGGTGTTTAGCAGTCCAAAATGGAGTGAATAGGGTTTAAACTCAAAGGAAAACCTTTACGTTGCATACATATAGTCGGTAAAAAGTAAGCCTGTTTGATTTTCTTCTAATGCAGGTAGATGCCAACGCTTCTGTTAACTAAGACAGATACTGTTCACCCTGTGACAAAAACACAAACATTTAAATCCCATGAATAATCCTAAACCTTATTAAACCATTCGTAAGTCAAGTAGATACCTAGTTAATCAAGCTTACAGTATTTTCACTTTATAATTCTGTATAGTATTTTTATCTCACCGCGCGACACGCGACGCGACACAAAGGTACGTCGCGTCGCGCGACAAGCGGTGTGTTTGTGTCGCGTCGCGTGTCGCGCCTGTTTGTAGGAGCCTTTACTTGTGGTAACCAAGTGTACAAACGAGTAGCGTCAGCACATAACTCACACATACATACTTCCAACTTCGCCCGTGTTTTGGACGGAACCTAGAGCTCCTGCGCTTGCACACAAATTCACAGCGTGCTTTTACAATTGGTAACCACAAGTAAAGCGCGTCGCTTCATGAGATAAAAATACTATATATACAGAATTATGAAGTAAGATGAAACACGGGTTCGTTTTGGAGAGATCTCTTTACGAATCCTTCTTCAATGAGATTGGTATAATAATTATGTTCTCATGACGAATAATTATCCGAAATACATTGTCAAGGACGGTACGGTTGATATCTGTCGGGCAAACTACTGCTCACCGTCCCGGTGAATCAATCCGAAATATTGTTTCCAGCTGTTCTCGTCTTGCTAACGGCGAGTACTTTACACAGACACAATGTAGTGGCTAGGATTATCCACCAGCAACTTGTCTTGCAGTATATATAACCTTGTGGAGTCGAAAGTACCATACTACAGGTATGTGCCCGACCCAGTTCTCGAGAATGATTACGCCACATAGTATTGGGATCGATCTATCATAACAGACAGGACTATTGTAGCCAATAAGCCTGATATTGAGGTGATAGATCGACGAGACCGCCGTGCAATGATCGTTGATATCGCTGTCCCCTATGACGAGAATCTCGTGAAAGCTGAGAAAAATAAAAAATAAAACAAGTAATTTGCCTTAGCACACGAGGTTGTCGACATGTGAGACGTGGACTCTGCAATCATTGTATCGATAATCGTATCGGTTAATGGCCTAATAGCGGAGAGCCTCGATCAACACCTCAGGAGTCTCTCATTGCGCGGCTGGGTCAAGGGCTTAATTCAGAAAGCAGTACTCCGACATGGCACGCATAGTGAGGAGGTTCCTCTCTCTAGAGCACCCTGTTCCCGATGCCGATGCGTCACTATTATTTATATTTTTAAATGTTTTTTTAAAATAAATATTTTAAAATTTAATTAATATGAATAAAAAATTAATAAAGGAAATAACATCAATTCATTTGATTTTACATAAGTAACTTTAAAGGTTGTAAAATAAATGTTTTATTTAATGAAAAAATAACACATTTCCAAGTTCTTTATGCTTGATCATGGTCTGATCTTAAATTGTCGTATTAAAAAGAAAATATTAGTATGTCTGTTCTGTAGAGAATTTATGTTCAACCAAATTATAGCAGCGAGGAAAAATTTCGTTCTCTTATAAAAGAACAGCAAAGCGCGCTCGTTTAGTAATTTTCTGAAGAAAAATACAAGGAGGTATACCTGGTATGAAAGTGTAGGTATTATATAAAACAGAACTAACCTTTCCCAAGACCATATAAAATATGTTAAACACACTCCCGGAGGATCTCATTGCTGTATTATAATAATATAAATATATTGGGTCCGTAGTCAGCCATTTTGAAACTGCATTCTTTAACAACCCCAGTGGAACTCTAACTACTGGTAGTTTAGCTTCATTGCAGTTAAGCGGTGAATTGAATGCAGTTTTATTAAAAAATCTTCTTTATAATAAAAATATAAGTACAGGAAAGTCTTTATTTTTATAAACTCTGCTTCATTTTGTAATTCTTAAACTCTTCTGCCCATTGCAGTATTTTACATAGAATTGAGATAGGATAATAATAAATACTTAAAAACGACCACAACTACAAAGATCATAAAAACTTTCTTCTATTTTGTAAGACATTTTTTTATCCACTTTCTACTCAATATTCGCGCAAAACTTGAAAAGAAAAAAGAAAAGTCTCAAAAATTCTACACTAAAAACAAAATAATTATGTAATTTAAAAATGAAAAGAATTGTTAAAAAAATTCTACACTTCTAAACAAAAATAAAAGGAGAGTTTAAAATTCACAAAGAAATTTCAAACAAGATCTTCTTCTTTCCCGTAGAAATACGAAACCGCATAAGATTACAATTCGCACTAACAATAGAATGGATGCCACAATATTACACCACAGTTTGTTCATACTGAGCCACAGAATAGTACAGAAGGCCCAGTCCATACAATGAATGAAAACAGGTGCATATTACACATACATTACAATATACAACATACATTTATACTAAGCCTAGCTTTTTCCCAACGATATTGGGCCAGTCTAACTGTATGCAGCTGAATACCAGTATTTCACACGGAGCGACTGGGTTAGTCGTAGGGTTGGTTACTGGGTAATACGATACCCCTTGGTAAGACTGATTGTCAGACTTTCGGGCTTCTGATGAACCGTAACGACTGTCAAAGATCCACGAGTGACAGCCGGGACCAACGGCCTAAGGAGGATTATTATTTATTTATTATTATGATGTATTACACTATTTGCGCTGTAGCATGGTGCGGGTGACAGTTGCCCGTATGACGTTGACATTTGTCAGTACCACGTAGGGATGTGAGGTTATGCAATTCATTTTTATCGCTAACGATACTCGCAGCGTGAATCTAGTTCTCTTTAATATTGTTATGAAAATTAGTGTATTATTCAGTTGTGCAGTGTAACTACGTGTGTGCTACGTGTATAAACTTGTCAATATAAATGTTTTATGGCTACATAATTATCTTTGTACTTATATAAAATAATCAAAATCGGGTTTATGTTTTTTTTTTCGTGACAACATTTTTGCTCTATGGTGCATCGGCGCGGCGGCCATGTTGTTTACCCGTGCGATGCTGTGAGTGCGAGTACGAGTGCAAGCGCGTTATATTGTGACTTAATGTGACACGTATTACGATTTCATTGTTTGTTTTCATTTTTGTTAAATTGTTATTTGTTATAAGTTTGTTGAGTTTGTTGTTATTACCATGCCTAAGCATACAAAAAAAACTGTTTTGGGTAGTCAGGCCAGGGAGCTTGTTGTTCGCCTCCGAGACTACTTTGAAAGAGAACAACAAAATAATGGACCGTTGTTACCATTGAATCATATTGTAGAACGAGTAGCCGAAGCTCTTGATATTGGCCGCAATACTGTTTCGCGTATAACACGTGAGAAAATTGGCCAAGATGGGATGTTTGAAAATAAATTATCGACACCCAACAAAAAGCGGACCAAGGTGAAGCCAATCACAGATTTGGATGATTTTGCTAAGGTTGCTATTAGAAATCATATTTATGATTATTATAGAAGAATGGAGCTACCCACATTGCTCAAGCTTCTAAAATCATTAAAAGAAGCTGACTTGTTCAAAGGAGGTATTACTTCGCTACGGCAAGTTATAAAAGATATTGGCTTTGTTTACAAAAAAGTTAACAAAAGAAAGATTATTATGGATAGGACTGACATTGCCCTAGCAAGATGTAGATTTTTAAGGAAGGCCAAAAACATAAGTGATTGGAGCAAAGTTGTCTTTTTGGATGAAACGTGGCTAAACGCCAACCACACAGTGGGTAAAAGTTGGACCGACGATACGGCACAATCGTGTACCAAAGTGCCGGAAGGCAAAGGCGAACGCCTTATTATTTGTCACGCAGGTACAGCAAGTGGATTCGTCCCTGATTGTTTGCTGGCTTTTAAGTCAAAAAAAACTACGGAGTATCATGAGGAGATGAATTACGAAAAATTTAAAGATTGGTTCATAGGTCTATTAAACAATTTAAAAGAGCCTATGACCATAATAATGGACAACGCACCCTACCATTCGGTGCAAGTTAATAAACCCCCAAACCAATCCAACCGCAAAAGCGAGTTGGTGAAGTGGCTGAGTGAAAACGGAGTTACAGCAGATATAAAAATGTTAAAGACGGAGCTTATTGCCTTAGTCCGACGCCATAAGCCACCAACTCCTACCTATGCTCTGGACGAGATGGCAAAAGAAAAAGGCCACCAGGTCCTTCGACTACCACCCTACCATTGCCAGTATAACGCTATTGAGCTGATTTGGGCCCAAATAAAAGGTATGCTTTTAATTTCAATTCCCATTTTGAAGCTTTATAAAAAAATCAGCTTTCCGATCGTAGCATGTACCTAGTTTAAAAACATTACCAGATACTAGATTAGGCTGATTGATGATTATTTGAATACTTTTTTTTATAAGTTCGTTTATTTTTAGGTTACGCCGCAAGAAATAATACTTCGCCGCCATTTACGGCAAATAAGATGTTGGCCCTATTACAAGAGGCCATCAACAATGTTCAACCTGAAGACTGGTCGAAGGTCGTGAATAAAACAAAAAGGGACATTATCTCTGATTGGGATCGTGACATACATATTGACAACATAATTGAGTCATCGTTAATAATATCCGTCACAGATTCAGATGATGAATTGAGTGACAATTCAGATGTTCCTGACTCTGATATGAGTTTAGACGAATAACATGTATTTTTTTTTAGCAACCTTTTAAGCAACCTTACCCTATAAATGTTCTGTTGTATAATTAGACCTTTTAAAAATAAAAATTGACCTACGCACAATATACGTTTTTTATTATAAAAAATATCGACTATCCATCGTAGCAGTACATCCCATCACTAAATACGTCTATGGCGTTACGTTATACGCATAACACTTTGCTTAATTTTTCATTCAATTTGATTTTATTTCTTGATTAGAACATTCTGGTTGGGTTTAATTTAATTTACTACAGTTATTAATTATTTAATATATTACGAATGTGGTACAACTGAAATATTAAGTCATAAATTGTAAATCGCGGCAACTTTCAAGAGTGAAACGAAATGTTACTGAAACTGTCACCCGCACCATGCTACAGCGCAAATAGTGTAATGATTCTAATGATTATAATTCTGTAAACATATACTTTTTATGTTTGCGAATCATAATATGATCAAGATACAATCTGAAAGGACCTGCATATTGCAAAAATAAAAGAAAATTTGAATTTCGGCTACCACTGCGAATCCAACTTAACGTGTTTTCCGAAGTACGGATGGGTCTTGGTATGTAAAGATGTTCACTCATCTACGGACCAACCGCGGCAAGTGTAGCTTAACTTGATCGATCTACCCGTGCGGTTGTTATTACTTAGGCCCAAGCCCCTCCAGACTCTGTATATTACATACATTTATATCTGTAATTCATAAGGGTAGGTACACCATATAATATAGAGTATTGTGGTCTATTTTACACATGGCGATCTCAAACAAATGTCAGTCGCGAGTGCGCTTGCTCGCTGTTCGTGAACCGTTTCTATGTGTGCGTGCGTTTTTGCTCGTTGTATGGAGTTTTCCTTCTGTACTTATCTAGTTTGTGGTAAAGTCTCCTCAGAAATCTAATCCTAGATAGCGAAGCATGAAATTTGATCTTCAATACCCTTTTATGTCTCACCTATGATTTTCTTTGGTTGAGAAAATCTCGATTCTTTTAGTTTTGCTGGCGTGGGGTTTTTAAGGTCGAAACTTTTATTCAGTTTTGGCTGACTAGGTGTTTGATGCTTGACTTTTTCATGGCTTTAGATAATAAGTTTCTTTTTTTATAAAAGAAATATAATTGATTGGTCTCAGCAAGTTCTTTTAAAAGATGTTGAATTGGATATCATGTTTCTATAAAGCAGCTGATTTAGCTGATTATTTCTCATATTTGAGAAGTAATCAGTACCTTGTTAATTATGACTGATCAAATTAACTTAATGTTATGCCTATAAGTGATTAAATTATTTTAAGACGAAAAAGTAATTGTTATTATTCTATCAGTAAGATTGAAAGGTAAGAAAGGAAATCTAAATGTTTTTTTCTTTGTTTTCAGGTAAGTGCGGTCTCTGTTCAAGAATAAGCCCTTGCCGTACCTTATAGCCGATGATCCAATTTGTAAATATTATGCAGAAGGTAATTTAAATTTGTTTTCTTAAGAAGGAGAAGGTCAAACGGTACATTTATAAAACAAACATTCTCCTAGAAATAAGCTTGGAAATAACAACATTTTTACAAACACGAAAACGTGATTTATTTCATTTATTACATTTTCTCAGAAAGGGACACACAAACACCCGAAAATTTAATAACTATTAACATATATTTTACTAACAAACATTTCTATAAATATTTCGTTCGGTCTGTGTCGGGTCTTAGGCAGCAAAGGGTCAATTACGGAGAGGTCACGACGTCATTACTAAGTGAAATGTATTGAATTTGTGCCCTAACTTAGACCACTAAGTTCCGATGTTTATCAGTTATACTGTCACTTAGGTATTTGTCAAAATTGGACGTTACACCAAAGTGAATGTTATCCAAATGAAGTTATTAAACCACTGGATTGTAAATTGACTATCGTTTACGTAAATTAAATTGATCTGTTTGATCATTCGCCGTATCTACAACATCAACATATCATAAATGAAATGGGTGTCTAATTAATGAGAATTTGTAATTTCTATGTGAGTCTAATGTCTTTTTATTATTATACCATTAGTTTAATGGAAGAAAGATGTTGGCCATGCCAAAAACAAGTATATTTTTGTCTAAATATCCGTAATTTTCACGCACATCAAACTGACAGCTCTGAATAATTGTTCACAGAGTCATAATACCATTAAACATGCAATATACGTACATAAGTGCATAATAATTACTGTGTAGGTGTGAAATATTGCAATACTAGGTTCCTAGGTAGGTACTAAAACCGATCATCAACTCAGCTGCCAAGTTTATGTCAAGCGGATAGATTACGCCATGTTCGGGTCGGTACATTCGATTTGGCAGTATTTTTTAAACAACAAAGTCGTCCCAAAGCAATTACTACATAAATATCCTACATAAATATTCGTTTTGCCGTCCAGCTGTGCCGACTAATGCCAACCCGAAAAAGTCCGAAGAACTCCGAACACGTCAACCTTTCCATTCAACCAGTCAACCGTGAATATTTTGTCACGGAACACGATCTGCCGCCCAAATGACATAATTGTGGTCACGAAATCCGGTACCGAAAGGAAGTCCGAAAATGTATAATTTATAGTTTTAACAATTTTCTTCTCTGTTTTTGCGATTACAAACTTATATTTGCAGTTGGAGAATTGACCGTGACGTATATGGACGTATGGGAGAATATTGTTTCAACAACAAAGTTAAGTTTATTCTTGGGATAAATTCATCCCAACTATGGAACCCTTCATTGTGTGTGGTCTTTGATATGCATTTGGCCGGGTTTTTTTAGACAAATATATCGTAAGGCCCAGCAGAAACAATTTTTCATAGTGTGCGAAAACAAATTTTAGATGTTTGCATTAGTTAATTGATTCAGGCGTGACCTTGCGGAAATCCATTATAAAATGATGAGGTGGATATATTTAGTAGCCTGTTCCGCTTAGCTTTATTTCTAATGAGTCTTAAAAAGACCCTGGCACGGCGTGTTGCCACACCAAGCACCGAGCGCAGACGTGTGGCAACACGCCGTGTTCGAGTTCGCGACAAGTCAATCGTCATCCTGAGGATGCTTCGTTGAGAGGTGAAACACGTGTCGATTTCTTCCAGGGTCTTTTTAAGACTCTTTAGTAATAGCTAAGCGGAACAGGTTACTAAATATATCCATATCATCATTTTATGTTTGCATTAGTTTGCCAACCTCGTAAAGAAACTAAAAATACTGTTGTATTCCCGCAAATAACCGGCGGTACCTAGAAACGTGGTGTTATGAAAAAAGATTATGTATACATATAATAAAACAGTAGAATCCGGTGTCTGTCTGTCTGTCTGTTTGTTTGTTCGCGCACATCTCCGGAGATACTGAACGGATTGTCATGTTGTTTTCACAGGTAGACAGAGATTAATTTAGATTAGAATATAGGCTTTGTTTCATTAAAATCAGATTTTGCAAAAAGTCATGTAGACGGTATTTTGTTCACGACACGTTTTGCACAATTTCAGAGAGTAACCTAACAAAATGTACTAGGCTCCCATGAATTCAAGATAGTATTACAATCATTATTAGTATTTATACCACTAATAAGATTTGAATGAAATTTGGCGCAAAAATAGTTTATAACTAACAAAAAGTACTAGGCTTGCATGAATTCATGTTAAGTTTATTTTGAAAATGCTATTAAATAAAACTAAGCCAGGTTTGCATGAAAGAAAATTTTAGAAAATCCACCCGAAAAGTCAGAAATACATCCGGATGACGCCGGGCACGAACAGCTAGTAAATATGTAATATGAATGTAATACCATGCGCTCGAGTCCGTCTTCCCTAGAAATGAACATGCATTTTTCTCGAGTAGATGTTTGTGCTTAATAATATAAAACGTGAGGAAATTTTATTTTATTATTATTTAGCAAGCGTTGAAAATATTTTTCTCGTTTTGTTTTAACTTACTCTTAACATAACATTAAGCCGGTATTCCCCGAGAAGTAAGAGAGATGATGCCCAAATTGTACCACTTAAATATGTTAAACTAACAGACAGAATACGAAACACCACGCTGCGCTCCAAAACGGGAATCCTAGACGTAAAAAGGATGCCAAGCTGAAATGGGATTGGGTGGGTCTTGTCATGCACAGTGACCACTGGGTAACAGTCTCCACATGGGAGGAGGGAGGGACGGTGCCGCCGAGACCGGCCCAGGAAGAGGTGGCGAGACGACCTAGACGCGTACCGCAAGGGTTGAATCAAGGTGGCTCTGAAAAGGATGCCTGAAATGATTTGGGGGTGGCTTTTGTTCAGCTGTGAGACAGAGTAGGCTAAACTAAAAAAAAAAACTAAAAGCACTTTTGACGACAATTGTCAAGAAGTTGAAACTTCAAGAAGGTGAACCTACTGTCACATAATATTATGTTACCTAATTGTATTAATTGATCTCGTTATTAATAACATAGTTTTAAAAGAATATAATAGGTACTAACAAAATATGGACAAAAATTGTCTGAAGTAAATGAATTTTATTTATTTTTATTATAACTGGTATAACTGTTACATAGACAAATATACCTTACCGTTTTATGAAGAGACATTCAAAGTTAGGGTGATAAAGCAGGTACTAGGTCGGCTGTTGGTACAGTCGACCTCGTAACTGCTTTATCACCCTAACTTAAAAAAAAAGCTTTTTTTTTGGGTGGGAAATTATCTCTCTCACTCTGGGCGGAGCAGGAGGGCGTATCAAACTCTTATAACTAACTAAATCCCACCTGTGTTCCTTCAGTTGCCTGTATGTTGCCAGGGGCCACGATATCTCTATCGGACTTTTCCGCGACCCCGGAGCACAAATCCAGACTACCTCCATTTTGTAATACTTTTGTTGTAATCACTTTCTTTATCTCAAGCTTGCTACCACACTTCTGAGACATACCATACTCTACTTGCAAAAATAAACGCAATGCATCTCTAACTCCCCATTTTTAAGTGAAATGTGAAAACAACAGAGTATTCCAATAACACTTTAAACGGGAGGCAGAGACAAAGGAGCGGCAATTAGGAGAGAACCACGGAATATTTCACTATTGCCGGATCCGAAAATAGAGCGTCAGTGAGTCGGATCTATTCGATCAGATTGGTTGTAAGCGACTCGATTACCATTCAGTTAAATGTATGTAGGTATCGATTAAAGACCAATCCACTAAATTGTTCCGAGTAATTCTTTTCTAATACTCTCTCGTCGGGTCTATGGCGGGATGTGGGTAGGTACAGGTAGATCGTGCCGATTTCCCTTTTCCATTTGTGCAAATGGAGTTTGAATGTTTTCCGAAGTTCGTGAGTTTTTGAGCTGTGTAGGATTAGGATTTTTTGTCGTTTTAGTTCATCACCTATTCTAACAAGAACTGAGTTAAAGAAGCTCTCTCTATTCGTTGTAGTAAAATTGTAAAATTAACCTGATTGTGTGACCTTGGTTTTGCGGAAAATAATTATGATCGTATGTAGAAAAACCGAAGGGAAAAATGTAAACTATAACAAAAGAACACGTTTACCATCCTATCTACCATATATAACTAGACTTAGCTAGAAAAAATGAAATTATAATTTAAATGAAATTACAATTCATTCAATGAAATTATAAAACCCACAATATAACTTCTTTAAACAATAGGACGTACATTCTATTTTACAATACCAAAGGTATGTGTACATATTATATATGTGTAGATATATTCACACGCATGACAATTCAATTATTCCTACGTCAACTCCTCTCAGGTGTATATGTCACTGTTCAACTGTAAAACGTACAACCTGGTTTATTGCGGCAAGTGGTCCAAAGTTGAAGCTTAGTTTGTTAACTATGAACTATATTGTTTGAGCCGTTTGACGTTGAAATACTAGGGCCGTGGGGTCCGAGTGCTCATCGAGTATAGGCTCGTGCAAACTGGCGCGATATCGCGGGCGCTACAGGCAGCGCGACCCTTTTAGCGCCCGCGACATCGCGCTGGTCTGCACAAGCCTTGTTTCGGGAAATCGTTAAGCGGTTGGTCGACTCTTCAGTAACCAGAAGGTTGGTCTATATTTAGCCCAAAGATTTCGCATTGCCATCCATCGTAGCAACGGTGCCAGCCTTTGCCCAATGAGTTCTTCCCATATTTTTATTTTATTTATTATAATACTTGTACATTATATTTTAGTCTTAGTTTGTTTATTTTAACTAAGATTAATCAAAATAAAGTACATTGGATTACTACGAACCAATTGAATAAGGAACGAAGAAATGCGAGAGGGAATGAAAATACATTGCACTTCTGGTAACCTGTAAACTTGTTAAGGTGGAAGAAACGAACTTTACTTTGCCTTGATGGGTTTTTTTAATAAACATATCGTTCCTTAAATACAAAAGTCACACATTTCAAAAAATATCAAAAATGATTTTTTTGCATAAAATGCATCTTAAACGATGAAACTTTAATGTTTCGCTAAAACAGCCGTCGTTTTGTGATCAAAAACACCCGTACACGCACACACGTTAGTTTTGTTTTGTACCGTTTCTGTAACCGAGTTCCGCGCAAAAGTACCATATTGTCAGTTGTCAACAGTCATTTGGCACGAGCACACGCATTTTTTGTGAAAAACTACCACATTCCAAAAAACTGCTATAAAACAGGTGAAATTATATATTAAAAAGTGCCACATTCTAAAATATATTCGTATTGCAGATCACATTCACGTAAGTATCTTATCATTTTTATGTGCAATAGTACAATATTTCGAAATAGGTTGGTTTTGCATTTATAAATTTAATATTTTCTCTTATTTTTGTATGCAATACTACCATATTTTGAATTATGTTAGTTTTGCAAAAAATAATTAGAATTATTTTCTTATTTATTTAAGCTAAAGTACCATATTTCGAAATAGGTTAGTTTTGCATTTATTAATCTGATATTTTCTCTTATTTTTGTTTGCAATACTACCATATTTTGAATTAAGTTAGTTTTGCAAAAAATAATTAGAATTATTTTCTTATTTCTTTATGCTAAAGTAACATATTTCGAAATATGGTGTCTTTGTATTTGAAAGTGATCTCTAAATAGATTTTATTTTACATTAAAAAGCAATTTTTAGTTTTAATGTTGTTTTGTCTGAAAGTTTTTGTAGTTTTTGGAGTAATCTTATGGGTTAAACAAATTAATTTAGAAGAGCTATTAAAACCAATTAAGTTTTACTTACCCACATAGATACATTATAACGCCTATTTACGAGAAAGTAAATTTTTTTTCAGAATGACAACAAGAGCGCACCGTATTTTGAACATGGTACCACCTATAAATGCCCCTCGAGATGGACAGCAATCTCCGTCAACAATACGACCTAGTGAAATGGATTCAAGTGACATTCAGACTACCAATAGTATTTATCATGACTATGATGCTGATGACGTTAACTCTCTACCGGAGAGTCAGTTTTCTTTAGATATTCTGAACTCCGGTGAAGAAAACGAAGACATTCAAGCAACGCTTCCAAAACACAGAATATTCAATAAACCATCTTTAGTCATCCAAGAAACAGACTCAGACAGTGACTCTTCCTCTGATGAATCTTCTAGCTCTTCCAGCAGTTCTGTTCTAGTTCTAGTTATTCAAGTAGCTCCAGTTCTACAAATAACCTCAAAGATTTCTCATCCGATAATAGTGTCAAAGATCCTACGTATGAAGATCCATTTTCTGAAAACTGCAAAGCCCAGTCAGATTCCGATGAAGAGCAACAACCACAAGCACAGTTACCTGACATTCAAGACTTTCCACAATCAACCGTGGATAACCAGGAGTTATTTAATATTAATTCACCATCTGCCAGACTTGATGATCAGTCACCTAGCGTTGATGAGCACCCATCTAGCGTCGGCGAGCAGTCTCCTAGTGTTGACGTTGAATCGCGCAGTAGATGTCGTAAAAGAAAATCAGAACCCCTCTTATGGAAACGAAATCAGAGCAAGCTATTGAAAAACAAAGGTATGTCCTATACTTCTATGTCAAAGTCTAAGAAAGTTTATGATGCCAAAAAAATGGGTCCTGTGTTTCGGTAAATGTAAATTAAAATGTTTAACAGAGTTTACGTTTGAAGAACGAAAACATATCTTTGAAAAGTTCTGGGAGTGCGGTGATCTGGAAATCCAACGACTGTTTATTCACAATCATATGACCAAGATAGAACCAAAATATAGGCAAATTGGCTCCTGTGTTCTAATGTATCTCAGAAAATTGAATGATAATGCCACGGAACCTTGTGATGTCACTTTCTATAGCGATAATTGCTGTGGCCAGCAAAAAAAAACAAATTCATGCTGGCAATGTACCAATATGCGACTCAAGAATTACCGAACATTAATAGTATTACACATAAGTTCTTAATAAAAGGACATACCCAAAACGAAGGAGACTGTGTTCATTCTGTCATCCAACTTTACATTACGAGAGCATTAAAATCATCTCCAATTTACGTTCCAGACCAATATATCACTCTAATTAAAACAGCAAAGAAAACTGGAAAGCCTTATACTGTTGAAGAACTGACACAAGAATTTTTTTGACCTCAAACCTCTGTGTACAGGAAACTACAATATAGATGACGATGGCAATAAATTCAAATGGACCGATATAAAGATTCTGAAGGCGGATAAAGTAAGCAATGGCATATTTTTCTTTAAAACATCCTACGAAGAGGAAGACTTCAGGTCGGTATCTACGTTGTGAAAACGCCGCACCAAGTCGAAGACAGTACCTGATAATAATTTGCCTCTAAACCAACTTTACACTGAAAAGCTTACAGTTCCTGAAGCAAAGAAGCAAGGCATTCTAAAGCTAATAAAAAAAAAACGTCGTGCCAAGATTTTATGAATCTTTTTATGCTAATCTCTAAATTAGTACATACGTTACTGTTGGGAACTGATTTTTAATGTTTTAGTTTAAGTTTTTTTTAAATACTTTTACGAGCATTACCCTCCATATAGTTTTAAGTAAACGTTTTATAAAAATATTTTTGTAAGAACTCTATATACACCACTTTTATGTGCTTTATACGGTTGTGATTAGTGTAGATCATGGAAATAGTTAATTTTGAAGGTGTCTCACTCCTTAAGTGCCTTATTTTATAAAACCATAACTGTTAATACTATTTTAAGATAAAGTTACCTTTGTTTCTGAAACGTAATGTTATGGACCAAGTTGATTAACTTAGCTTTAACTTAACTTAGCTTTAATTTCATTTAAATTGTAAAAAAGGAGTAATGATCTTATCGTAACTCAGTGGCGAAACAAGGTTTTATTTAACTGCGAGACACTATTTAGATACGATTCATTATAGTTTAGACAGCTTAATATTAGGTATTTTTCATTATTGAACTGCATTCCACACACCTGTGGTAAGTAAGCTAATACAGCTTTTAAGAGAAGATACTCAATGTTTATTGTGTTTATGTAGGGCGTGTCTACCCGGCACATTACAAAACATAGGTTTAAGTCCTGTAACGTATAAATTAGTCTAGTTTCGTTTTAGGTACGGTTAAACAATACAAAATAGTAAGTGTTATTCTGTTTAAAAAGTCTGATTTGATCGTGATTATCAATGATATTATAAGTAAAAAAAGAGGTCTATAGGTTATACACGCTTCGCAAGAGGCACGTCAAAATTTGGCTAATTAGCCACATTTTCTTCGTCTTGTCTCTTTTTCGCTCCCGATAATTACGACATGCTGTCCTAGTTACACGTGTCATCTAATAGCGTGACATAGTGCCGTTTTTGAAGAACGAATGTACGGTAGGTAACCTATCTACGTCTTTTTACTTAAAATATAAGTGGTGATTATAGCTTAAAAAAATAATGATTAAAGTATAGTTATTTTTTAGTTATTGTTTATTTAATCACTTAGACTTAATTGATGATCTCATGATAAGATTTAACTATTTGTTTTCCCTTAGCAAGTTTACTATGTAGTAAGTTAGTATGTGCCATTTTTTTTCTTAAATTTACGTTTTGTGCGGTTGACAACTGAAAATAAAACTCAAATTTTCCTAATAATGGTGGTTTAATTTTTAAAATTTTAATGTTCTTGAAGTCAGAGTCTATATACAAAACTAACTTATTTGCATTTTTTCCAGAGTCCATTCGAGGTATGGTTAAGATTGTTTTATTGAAAAGTAGGCTATTTAATTACGCATCTTTTGATACAAAAAAAGTCTACGTAATACACATAGTTTATACAAAAATCATAAAATAATCCAAATTATTTTTGCAAATGCCGCTCCTGTATAATTTGCTTATTATGACTTGTGGTGCTTTTGTATTTAAGGAGCGATATCTATCACGTTTCAAAGTAAGAAGAAATATTTATTGAGCACATACAAAAAGCACACAAAAAAAATTGTAGGCGAAACTGCTGTATTTTCATTTCAATACAAAATGGCGAAATGTATTATAATTATTAGTTAAAAGACATTTATATTTTAAAAAAATCATTAATAAAGACTTAAAGTAAAAAAATAAAAATGAAAATAAAATACTTTTGAAACGTACAAATTTTTTTTTCGCCCCTAACCCTACACACACTATTCTGCATAAATAAAAAAGTGTATTATTCCCTTGTAAGAAAAAAGCAGGAATTTGTACGTTTCTATCAGCGCATCGGGAGATTGTTTTACGAAATTTATATTTTCAAGTGATATTTTTCTACTGACAGGAAAGAGGGACTAGCACAGGTTCTGCCGGTAATCGTATGATCGTAGAAGTAAATATTACTGTCGGGCAAAGTTAAAAATAAAATCAATATCGTCAGCATTTAAGGAAGCCTCCGATATCTCCAGTTAACATTTTCTATCTAGATTTTCTTAGTGGAGAATCTTGTTTTTCCTTTGACTTGCACCACCCCATACCGCAGACAAGCTTGTTATAGTTGTCCAACTCTACGGGGATTATTGTTTATAGGTCCCTCTCGAACATTGTTCGTGGCTCTATAAAACAAACTACTGAGTGTTACGAGTGGCTTATCAATGATCTTCAATTAAAGTCTGATGAGGATTTGATTCTATTGTTTTAATGTATGATTGTCGAGAGTATTAGTATTGTGTGGCTTTGAAAACATCTGACAATGGTTTTTATAAAGAATTTCGACTTATTTCAGGATCTGCTTGAACTATACGTTCTTCATTGCTAGAAAAAAGCGGAATTTTTGTTTCCGTCGAAGTCAATAACACCAACAGGCATACTGTAAGCTCTAGAAACGAGAAACCGAAACCATTCTTAGTTTATTTATTAATGTCCACGACTTTTATCGACTCTGCAGTCAGTGTAGGACTAAGTAGTTGCCTGACGGTTGCATTTTTTTCATGGTTTAGAGTGAGGGCTGCCCTGTGTCCAGTTTACATCAATATTATTATAACACTTGACAGATTTTTGCAACCTATACCGAGAGCCGAAAGTTCAAAACTGTATGGTTTAATCAAAATTGATGGAGATCCTGACAGCAACATTGTCCAAAACTGTTGCTGAAACCGAAATAATTGCTTAATTCAGTTTCAGTGACGGGTAATTAAGCAATTATAAATGTTTTGGCAGAGCTGTTGTTATTCAATTAACTGGAAATCACTTATTGACAGATTTTTGGAACCAATCGAATATTAATTTTGCTTTATTTTGCGCAGACATGGATTATCAGGTGTGTGTGAACGCTGAAATAACCACTTATTATTTGCATCTCTAGTCTAGACTAGAAACCAAATGAGTGAAATAACCATCCAGCAAGCCAATCTATTATACAATAATATTATTTGGCAACAGATTGTGAAAAACAAAATTTCGGAATAACTGTTTTTTTTTAATTTATAAATTAATTATAGTATTAATGATAGTATTAATAATTAAAAAAAAAAACATGAAAAAAATATAATAAATACAAAAAGTAATATAAATATATATATATATATATATTATATTATAATTATTAATATTAGTCTGGTTTTCACATCTATTGGCAATCCCAACAATAATTTTAAATATTTTCATATAATTTATTTATTAATCAAAACATGATGGACTGTGTCCTTATAAATAAATATTCATCCACTTACTGTCGATTACATACAAAAGCAATAAAGTGATCAATAAAAGTCTCAGGAGCACGCACTCGCGACCTTCAAACTTACTATAGTTTGACCGATCCCACTGTATGGCGCCTTAGATATGTGCACGGCGAGACGGGGGGGCAGTGCAGTCTACTGAATCGTCAACGCTCGTGTCATCCCGCCGCTGCTGCCTAGATGCGCTTCTATAGACGGGGCCTACGACGGCGCGAGCATGTCGGTGAAGCAAATCCATAAATTTAACCCCTATCAAAAATCGCTCAACGCGCCTAAAGAAGTGTTCATTTAAACAAATGAATAAGGAGGTAAAGAGCATAGATGACAAGGATAGTCAGCTTCTATAACAGTTCAATCAATCAATCAATATCTTTATTGTAGATCATAGGTCCTAAGTACATAATACAGGTGTAAATTAATTAAATTGTGATCAACTATGTTCCGCCCTTAGGCCATACAATAGTTACATAGAAATTAAATTTACATTATTTTTATAAATTATTAACATTTCACACAGAATATAAAAAATAAAATAAAAAAAAACAGTACGAGTTCTGCATCTTCCATAATCAATCAGCTAATCCCTTACCTATCAAATATATTTCCTACCAAAATTAGGCTGCAAAAGGCGGTTCAAAAACTATAAAAAAGTACAATTAAAGTAGAACAAATTCGTTCCATTTATTTATATCAATGACACATAGCCCGTATCATAGAAACAAAGATATAGACTTCATTGTATGTTTTCCTATGAGTGCAAGTCAACAACGGGAAATGGATTAATATTGTGTTTGTCGACGATAGCTTAGTACATACTGTTGTACTGTATCAGTTACACAGTAATGTTTGTATTTTATAACTGGCTTTAGTTACGAGCTTTTAATTATTGCCGATAACACTGTATTTTTTCTCGGTTTAGTATAATAATATGGTTGCTAAAAACATGATGAGGCAAAGGATCTTTTTACTCATTTTTTTTCTTTTTGCAATAGCACTTGCCTTTTTTTATCGAAATAACGAATAAGAGCTACGAATAAAATGATGTGATAGAAGACTCAAACTGCTAATGGATACAATCAAAATATTTTTTGAGTATTGAGTTTGCTTGACAACTAAAAGCTACCATGAGGCATAGGAAACTAAAAGTACAATTAGCTTTTGTAGGTACTAAAGCTTTGGTTTCCTAATGGTGCTGATAGACTTGAGCATTCACTTGTAAAGAGCGTTCTAGCAAATGCTACATTGTCGAAAAATAAACGGGAGCTTTTAGCGAGCCTTCTAGCGAGCGTTCTAGCGAGCATTCTAGCTAAAGGCCGGTAAATTTACTTTGAGCTTTTTGCCGAGCCGAGCACACACGACCGTCATGTCTGAGATCTTAGTGAAGAATATTTTTTTGAAGAGCATTGACTAGAGCGTTCGTTAAAATGATCGTGAAAATGTTCGTGGCAATGTTTGGCTCTGTTCGTTGTTCGACAAATAAAAAAAAACGACGAATACTCGATGTTCTGTTACAAGTGAATGCTCAAATTTATCAGCATCATAAGAAAACCGTGAACGGTCACACAATAACACTTCTGTCTAAATCACAGATTAATATATACCTAGTAGCAAACTAACAGAGCGTTTTTTGACATCTTAACGTCAAATACTGTTGAAAATTATAGATTATCATGACGGCTGTTACAGTGAATGACGTGATGATAAAAGCTTTAGGGGTTTCATCACAAATCAGTAGTTATAACATTATTCTGTCTCTTTCATCTTCAAACGGTTGGTAGAAAAAGAGCGTTTTATATTTGTTTAGTTAGTGTTAAACGTAGTTTGTGACAAGCGGGCCTTTGATATTTCTGACAGGAGTTTCTACGAAATCACGCTGGGTAGACTGCGCTCGGATGAAATCGGAACTAATCGTGTATCGCCATCTTGCCGTTTAAGTAAGGTCAAATTAAGTGTAGAATTATTTTATTAATAATATTAATATTTAATTATTAATATAGATTTAATATTTTAAATATTACAGTCGCGCGCAGATTTATCTTGCGCGCACTACAAATGCTTTTAATCGCTTAAAGGTTCGTGCAGACTAGCGCGATATCGCGGGCGTTACGGGCAGCGCGACCCATAAAACGAAATTACTGCTTCAACGGTCTCAAGTAAGAATACGTGACATAATAACCAAACAAAAATAAGCAAAATATTGACTTTACGTACAATACTCAACAAATTGTTATTTCACGTTTATATTTACTTCTTCCACCTTCCCTGTTCAATTTCGTTTGTGAGGGGGACTAAATTATCTTCCCTCGGGGTATGATAAAAATTTCGAATAGGCGAGAATTACTGGAATATTGGCGCGAATCTTACGACACGTAACGTGGTTCACCGATTTGAAGGGCTCGGTTTGTAAGTACCTTGGGGATGCTCTCGACAGTAAAAAAACATATTTTGTTGACATTTTTATAAATTATATTAAGCAGGAGTGCTGTTCAGTTTTTATTGACATCGAAAGAATATTATTAGGTGGATATAAAGGTCAACATTCGTGAAGAAAAAAAACGCGCATTTAAATTGATTTCTCCGTTTAAGGGCTACGGTGCCACAGACACACTAGCGGTCAAAATTGTAACACCCCTCTTTTTGCTTCGGGGTTAAAAAAATGACCAATGTGACAACCAGGTAAAACTTCTTGTTAGTCACACTTTCGTCACAATCCTAGTGTGACTACGAGTCCGCAGCCGTCAATATGATGTAGGTATCTATAAGTACGACGCGACGTAAGAGCTATCGTCCAAGACGATACTAATAAAAACTTAAATAGACACGAGTTGCGAACGCTAACGTTATTAACTATGTACTTTGTGATTGGTTGAAATACCAGTGTTGTGACATTCAATGTCAACCATTTTCGAGTCATTTGACATTTTATATTTTAAAATGTATGAAATAAAAATGACACGTATGAGTTTTGAAAAAGTTCGGCTCTACACGGCTTCGCACATAGCTGTGTGAAACTCTCTTTCTACACCTCATAATCAGCCTAAAATTTTCCCACTGCTGGGGTACAGGCTTCTTCTCAGTGAGAGGCAGTGGGCCGTAATCCACCACGCGGGCCCAGTGTGGGTTGGTAGATGTCACATGTCTTCGGATTTTTGGTTCTAGGACATGCCGGTTACCTCACGATGTTTTGAGAGCAGTGGTGATTAAATAATTTACACAGACTAACCTGTGAGGGTTCGAACCTACAACCTACAACTCGTAAGTCGCGGCAGTTACCACTGGGCCACTTCTGGTGCACCACCGCTTTTACACCTCGATGTGTCATAATTACGTAGTATTGTGGTTTAAAGCAACATTCTTAGCAATATCATGGATTCATTTACGTCACACATTTATTATCTGTCTTTTACTGAGACTATTCGAATTGCCAATTCCAATCAATACTTATCAAGCATTCTTCAGGCAGTACTCAAGCTTAAATCGAAATCAATGTCCCTGATTGCCAATAACCGTTAATTTAAATAATTAATGAATTTACATCCTCCTTTGAGTTCAAAAAACGAAAATGAGTGAATAAATTGCATTGTTTGGGACCGAATGAATAAATTAAAAGGTAGTATTTTATTATGAAGTTGTGTGATGTGGTGACGTCGCGTGACGTCATACACAAAGGGTGGGTTTAAAAATAGGTGAAGGGTTCTTGTAGCGCCGCGGACAAATAAATATGGAGTAGGGAAATTTTTTGTTTATATTTACGTGGCAAATTAAAAACTGGTATATGTAACTACTAGATAAAACTCTGTAAATACATATTTTAATAGCCGTGAATCATATTTTGATCAAGATACAACGTAACGTTACGTAATAATGGACCTGCAAACTGCAAATAACGTAAGAAAATTTCAATTTCGCGGGCTATCTTTGCGAATCTTCCTTATGGCATGTTTGGTAAAGCGAATATTGAAAGCCATTAAGAAAAGGCTTTTTTCAGGAAAGCACCTTGTGCTCTTTTAGTCTTCTGAAAAAAACAAATTTTGAAAACGCTTTTATAAGTGCTCTTTAAAGCAAATTAAGGGTAGTATAGTAAGTTCTCGCATTTCCAATAGTATGTGTTGTCAGTTGTGCAAAGTGAGTGAGGAAGTCTCCTTTAATTACTACAGCGTGGATAGGAATTTCAGCCGTGTCAATGACCTTATGTTATGATTACAACCATAGATCGTTCATAGATTTTTAAAGATAGAAAAAAAGGAAGAAAGAAAAATATTTTATTTGGGACACGCACGAAATACAAACAGTAATATAAAATAAAATAAAAAAGGAGCATTTCAAACTAACAACAAAAATAATAACGACCTGTGCGAGGCCAAAAAGGCTCCTATCTCAGTATAACGCCAGGATATTAAAAAAAAAAATTGCGCTGGTATTCTGACAGGGCCCGTTGTGATGCCACATTTTTTTTTTCGGGGACGTCTCATAGCTGACCTCAGAGGTCATGACTATTTAACCGGTCAATCCTGTGGTTGCCTTAAGCTGCTAAAATCAAAGCCTCCAGCCAGGGGCATACAAACAAAGCTAAAAAGCTAGGTGAACGCTCGCTAAGGGCACCCCCTGTGGGGTACGAGGCTTAGGACGTCACCGGAGGGAGGACATGAAAGATGGGACGGGCTGGTGTAATGCCACACGGACACAAAATGGTTATGACTGTTAATATTATATGTAGAAGTAGAAGTTTTAGTAAAACAAATGCTATCCGAAAGTGAGCCGGTGTGTAGAGAGTTTTAGAAAACTTTCGGCTTTGTAGGTACAGCCGAGTACAGCGCGACAGTCTATTTCTGCTATACTTTTGATTATTTATTTGCTAGTCTAAAATGACATTTGGTGTCATGACATGTTTAAAAATAACTTAGTAAATAATCCAGTTACCGAGTGAGTCTCGCCAAGGACCACTGAATCATTCTCTGTTTCGTGTTGTTTCTGTAATATTAATTTTTTTATCGTGATATTTAAAAAAAAGGTATCTTGCATCTGTCATTTTGGCCTAGCAAATTAAAAATTAAGGTTTACGTGTGCTATTTACGCCAGTTTTCTGTACCTACCAATTTTTTAGTTGAAAACTTATTTTGGCACGTTGGGCATTTTTGAGATGAGACTAAACCATTGATTTCGCGACACCATGACGACACCTCATTTTTGTAAACGCGATTGTGCTCTTTTTTATATTACGATACGCATCAATGATCTATGCAAGTATTTTTACTTTAAAGGTTTTGTCAACGCAATTGTGCTCTTTAATTATATTAAATTACAGATCAATGTTCTATGCAAGTATTTTCTTTATTCAAGTTTTCACTTCTATCGGCACTCCCAGAGCGCCACCACTTTTTTTTCTTATTGTAGACTGAATCTTTATTTTAAGGAACAATGTACGAAAACTTCTCAAAATTAGAGACTGTAATCAGTCTCCCTAAGACCATGAAACAGTTCACAAATCATAAAATACCTACCGACTCAAACACCGCAACTTTCCAGGAGTCTATCTCTTTACTTATTCCGCCAGCGTGCTCTCATATCTAGGTTAGACTAAGGAATATGACATTGTCAATAATAAACAAGATTGTCTATGATCCTGTGTCCGAAGTGCACCGCTGCGGAGTGCATCGCTGCGCCCCGCGTATTACATTCGAGTCACGAACAGAACGTGAGTTGACTTGAAAACAGAATTCATCATTTCACTTTCTACAAATAAATTGAACTATGACGTCTTATGTGATATTAAAAAGTGCAATATATAGCTAAAAATAATATGATATGCAGAAAGTGATTAGGCCGCCCAGTTTATGTTCTGTAGTGTTCAATTTATTGTTTTTTTTTACCTATGTATTTTCTGATGTACTATATTAAATAAATAACGATAATATTTAAATGTGAAAATGTGTGTGTGTGTGATTTGTGTGTGTAATATTGTTAAATTTATAAAATAATTAATATTTAAAAAAATTATAAAATTTTTAAACTTTGTCAAATTTTCGTGTCATAGGGTGTATGCAGTGTGAAATTTAATTCGTTTTAATCCTCTTAAGGGATCATTATACTCATCATTATGACGAACTTTCACTATGGGACCAACTCTGAAATTGTGAAAAAAAAAATCTGCTGTTCCCTACATTTATGTTCGCATAGCTCGTCAAAATGTAGGGAACAGCTGATTTTTTTTTTGCGATTTCACGTATTTGTGACACAGTGTTTACTTTGTTTTGGTAAAATATGTATATTGTATACTATGTTTTGTATTTATACCGTCGATACAATCAGCATAATCTGCCTATAATTTTCCCACTGCTGGGATACAGGCCTCCTTTCTTCGAGAGGGAGTGAGCTGTAATCTAATCACGCGGACCCAGTGGGGATTGTATGGTAGATGTTATACATATTTTTGGTTCTGGGATAATGCCGGTTTTGTAACGATTTTTTTTCATCGTTTTGACAATGGTGTATACAATGTAATGGAATAAAGGTTGTTGACAATAAAATGGTTCCTTGTTCGTGTATGCATATTTTTGGGGCTGATTGTACAATATACCATATTATTCTGTTTATCTATCTATCTATTTATGAAGGAAAATGTTTTATGTCGTGACGTAGGGTAATTATGAAATCAGGAAATGAAATGAAATGAAATTGTTTATTCTGTAAATAGGATATCGGAATCACTTTTACACATCATATTAAAAAAGAAAAAATAAGCTAGTTGAGTTCGGCGTTTCCTATCTGACTACTCTGAGAAGAAAGGCCGAAACAAACTCAGAGGTCACAGTCTCTTTTAAAGTCCAGACATAATCTTGGTCAGGCCATATGAGGACCATGTAGATTAGTATCTGAAATGGTCTTTTGAGGAAAGAACCACACAGATTAGAGTGAACCTGTCCAGTCAGTGCAAGCATTTGTCAGTAATCGTGGAGCTCAACTCAGAACTTAAGGAGCTCAACTCGACGAACAATACCAAAGAAAGGACATTTGGATAGGCCGCATAAACTACTCAAACTGCCAGACCATAATTAAAACTAACTGAAAAATGAAAATAATAATGATATCCACATAGTCCTCACATTCACAATAATTAATTAAAATAATATAATACTTTACAAAGTAATCATGTCATTTTGAATATAATTTTCAACAATGTCAATGTGCAACTGGTATATTTTCATGATTTTACAAAATAGTTAAAATGTTAAGTTTTATCACAAGGCTTAGCAGAGCGAGCAGTTCAATCCCATGCTTTTTTATCTTCTAAATAATCTGAAATTTTATAATACCCTTTTTACAAAGTTTGGTTTTAATACAGATTTTAAATCTATTAATGGGTAAGTTTCGAATGTCAATGGGAAGTTTGTTGTAAAAGCGTATACATTGACCCATGAACGAGTTGCCTACTTTGTGAAGACGTGTGCGATGCACAGCAAGATTGTGTTTATTCCTGGTATTTAAACTATGAATATCGGGCATTTTCTTAAAATTTGATATATTTTTGTGTACATACAATAGGTTTTCAAAAATATATTGTGAGGCTACAGTCAGAATATTTATTTCTTTGAATTTTTCTCTAAGGGAATCTCTTGGACCTAGGTTGTAAATGGCTCGAACAGCCCTTTTCTGTAGAACAAAGATAGTATCAATGTCCGCACAGGTTCCCCAGAGAAGAATCCCATATGACATAAGACTATGAAAATAACTAAAATAAACAATTCTGGCTGTATCCAAATCAGTTATCTGTCTAATTTTTTTAACAGCATAGGCGGCCGAACTTAGTCTTCCTGACAATTTTTCTATGTGTGGGCCCCATTGTAATTTACTGTCAATAGTGATTCCAAGAAAAACTGTCGACTCAACAGGGTCCAACTCTGTTCCATTTACTTGAACATTGGTAGATAGCTGCCTGACATTTGGCATTGAAAATTTAATGAGTTTAGTCTTTTTTTCGTTCAGTAGAAGATTATTTACATTAAACCAATGCACTACTTTAGAGAGTGCATCGTTAACTTGTTCAAAGTTGACTAACTGACGTTTGATTTTAAAAATGAGCTAAGTGTCATCTGCGAATAATACTATCTTGTGATTATCCCTTATGTGATAAGGTAAATCGTTTACATAAATTAGAAATAAGAAAGGCCCAAGAATTGAACCTTGCGGAAGGCCCATGGTAACCGCAGATCCTGCAGATTTCTTGCCATTAACATCGACCCTCTGGATTCTGTTGTTCAGATAAGAAGTCAGAAGGTCAAGAGCCTTGTCCCTCATACCATAGTGGTACAGTTTCCTGGTGAGTGTATCATGATGTACGCAATCGAAAGCCTTAGACAAGTCGCAGAAAATGCCAAGAGCATCTTGCGACTCCTCCCAGGCCTCGAATATGCTCTTCAGTAATTCCACGCCCGCGTCTGTAGTTGAACGACCCTTTGTAAAACCAAACTGTTTCAGATGAAGTAGATTATATGCATTGAAATGTCCTTTTTTTTTTTTTTTGGGGGTGGGAAATCATCAAATAACTTCTCCCGCTCTGGGCGGAGCGGGAGGGCGTGTCAGACTCTTACTGACTAAAACCCACCCGTGTTCCTTCGGTTGCCCTGTCGCCGGGGGCCACGATCTCCCTTTCGGTTTTCTTCGCAACCCCGGCAGGCATCGGTCCTAGTGGACCCCTTCAATTATGCTGACATCTCTTTGAGGCGCGCGTGGAACACAACGCGCCGTCGACCCGGGCCTGGTCCTTATCGGACGGTGAGCCACCCATTGCTCACCGCCCGCAAGCCCGCGCCTACGGTGGCCGGAAATCGCCCCGCGATTCCCGACGCCCTGGGCGTCTCCTCCTGCGGCGGTTAGGGGCGTGAGGGCGCGAAATTTGCCTCTCCCTCACGCGTTCCGCCTCCTCCTTCGCGAGCATTACCGCTTCGCAGAAGGAGGTGACGGCCTCCCATTTCCTCTCGCTCCGTACCATAGCCTGAACCAGGGCCGGACGCGAGAGATCACCGCCGCCGATCGCCTCCACGAGGACACGGCGATGCTCCGCCCAAGCTGGGCAGACCTCCACCGTATGCTCCACCGTGTCCTCCGGGCGATCCACACAATGGTGACACCCGGGCGTTTCCTCCCGCCTTATCCTGTGCAGGAACCTCCCGAAACAGCCGTGTCCGGTGAGGACCTGCGTCAGGCGGAAGGTGAGGACGCCGTGGCGCCTCTCAAGCCACTCCTCAAAGAGGGGTCTTATCGCCGCAATTGTGGCGTGCCCAGCGCTGGGTTGCGACAATCGCACTCTCCATGACGCCATGAGATCCCGCCGGAGCTCTGTCCGCTGAGCCGCGATTTCTCGCGGCAGCGGAGCTAAGCCCCGGCGCCTCACCTCCTCGCGCCACTCCCAAATGTGCGCGAGGACCTTTGCCTCCAGATCCCATGGCGGTAATCCGGCAAGGAGGCTCGCCGCCTCGCAGGAGACCGTGCGGTATCCTCGGGCCAGCCGGATGGCCATGACCCTCTGGGACGCGTTCAACCGGCGGGCTGGCCGCAGCCTTAGTGAACGCGCCCACACCGGTGCCCCGTAAAGGGCCATGGACCGCACGACCCCCGCGTAGAGCCTCCGGCAGGAGGCGTTTGGATCCCCTAGATTGGGCAGGAGCCGCTTCAACGCAGCCCCGGCCCGCTCCAGTCTGGGAGCCAAACGTCGGAAGTGTTCGACGAAGTTCCACCGGCTGTCGAGGACAAGTCCCAGATACTTCATCGTCGACTCGACGCCGATGTGAACCCCTCCCGCCATCACCTGGGAACCCGACGGTGGCGCATTCCGAGGTCCATGAAAACCCATGGCCTCGGACTTGTGCAGGGCCACCTCGAGTCCCAGCTGCCGAATCCTGTCGACGATTGTCGCAACCCCGCGTGTCGCTAGTTTGGCCGCCGCCTGGTACGACCCCCCCTGTGCCAGGACCAACGTGTCGTCAGCGTAGCAAACGACGCTGACGCCGCTAGGGAGGTCGGCGCGCAGCACCCAGTCGTATCCGATGTCCCACAGATGCGGCCCCAGAACCGATCCCTGTGGGACACCGCACGACATCTCTCGCCGGTTCCACTCTCCTTGGTGACCGGGGTAGATGACGGCCCTGTCCGTCAAATAGGCCTCGACCACACGACAGAGGTAGGTCGGCATCCGGTGATACCGGAGTGCCTCCCTGATGCAACTCCAGGGCAGGGTGTTGAAGGCATTGGCGATGTCTAGAGACACCGCCAAGACGACCCCGCCCCGGGCCACAGCATCCCCCGTCGTGAGGGCCCGCACACGCATGATGGCGTCCACCGTAGAGCGCCCCTTGCGGAAGCCAAACTGGCTCTCCGCCAGATCCGGCCCCACCCGCACCAGCCGCTCGACGAGGCGGTCTGCAATGACTCTTTCAAAGAGCTTGCCCACCTCGTCGAGCAGCACGATGGGCCGATAAGCGGACGGAGAGTCCGCTGGGCGCCCCGGCTTCCTGATGAGGACCAGTTTCCCCGTCTTCCAACGAAGTGGGAACTGGCCCCTCTCCATGCATGCGCTTAGGAGCCCCCTTAGTCGAGGCCCGAGAGCCCCCAAGGCCAGGACCCAGGCTTTTCCAGGTATGCCGTCGGGTCCTGGGGCGGTATTTTTCGCATTCATCTTGCGTACCGCCACTCTCAACATTGAAATGTCCTAACATTTGTTTTAAAATTAATTTTTCAAAGAGTTTGCTCAAAGTAGGTAATATTGAAATAGGGCGAAAATGGGTGTCGCAAGGTAAAATTATAATTAATTAGACAAAATTTTATAGTTTTCAAGTTCATACTAGGATCGCGAAGAGCTTGTTAAATTAAATCCCGAAAATATGATGTGAACTTGACTAGATTTTACAACCTTAAAAAATAAAAAAAATGAAATAAAAAAATGCCTCGTTGTATTAAGTATATTATCGTAACTAATTATAAGCTAATGAGCATTTTTATTATGAGTTTAGAATGAAACAAAACCTGCACTTTAACTTGCAGATAGGTAGGTATAATGGTGCTTTTAACAAAACGCTAAGGCAGTTAATTTAATTAAGTTTTCGATATCACTAACTGTTAAGGTACAAAACAAAGGAAATGCTGTCGACACAAATCAAAAAGCTACTGAAATGCAATGAGACATTAGTTGCGTGGCAGTAAGTTCTACTTTGCTATGACGTCACAGAGTTAATTAATGGCTCCTAAATGCTTAGTTTTTCAATGTTCACTGAAATGAGTCGTATGAATGTGGGAGGACGTTATTCTTGAATGATAATTCTTCCCTTTCATATTCTACCCCGGCGATGTTTTCAATTAAATTACTCGATACCTTACAGAATTGACCTCGAATCGATTATTCGTTTTCATAACACCCGGATACAACGCTTAATGGAGTCCTTTTATAATGATTGCTTTTGTCACCTCATTATATTAAGTAATATAGGGAAAGCTTTTAAAACATTTTAATTAATGTAATATGAAAGCTTTTGTGCAAAAATGTGGGTGTGTGTTGTGGTTGAGTTTGTGTGTGTCAGTGTGCATTTCATTTAACAAGTCGTAGCCATTATAGTTTTATTCAACTAAAGAATTGTTTTCTTTTTTTTTTAATTGTAGGAATGAGGGAAATGTCGTTAGGAAAGTTTTGAGTATATATATGGATTGCTATAAAAGTAGGGGAAGACCAAAGAAACGATGGATGGACTGTGTGAAAGATGATGGGGATCGAAAGGGGTTGACGACCGACATGACGACTATGGAGAAGTTTATAGAAGTAAAAGATATGTTGCACTAGCCCAAAATAAATTGAGATAAGAGCAGGTTAGTCAGACTCGTCGTGAAGTTTTAGTGAAGTCCAACCTCATAAACCGTAAGATAATAAAATACTAAGATAATAATACGTTACAGATTGCTTCACAAGGAGCCTCCCCCATTATAGACCTCGATATTGCAAATTACCAGGGAGGGTTGGTAATCAACCATATGACATATTGCAAAGGGGAGGAAAGTGCAACATCCAGAGGGGTTATTTGAAGGTAAAGTACCTACGTAGGTACTATAAGTGGGGTAAAAGTTCGTATTAATTTAGATGATATGACAGTCGGCAATGCTGTTGCTTCCTATTAGCGTAAGACTTTTCGGAATCGGGTCAGGGAGTTCCGAAGATATCCCCTTCATACAACTCACATATTTTACCTCTTTATAATGTTACTACAGATAGTTGATTTATTTGAATAAGGCTGTGAGCAGACCTAACTGGAGAATTGCCTACGAATTGTGTTTATTAGCTGAACAAATTATAAACTCCACAATAATTCTTGAACATAACAACCTTCTTAAACATTTTTTATTTCGCTTTTAACCAAAAAAAGGCAATACAAGATAAACCAATTACGCTATCGAAATGATTGTCGTACCCCCCTAAAACAAATCACAAATCATACAAGAAAGGTATATATAGGTAGTCGGCTACGAAAATAATTGACCACCCTTTTTTTGGGTGGGAAATAATCGAATAACTTCGCTCGGTCTGTGCGGAGCGGGAGTGCGTGTCTGACTGTTACTGACTAAAACCCATCCGTGTTCCTTCAGTTGCTGTATGTTGCCAAGAGCCACGGTATCCCTTTCGGACTTTCCCGCGTTCCCAGCAGGCATCGGCGCTAGCGGACCCCGTCAGTTGTGCTGACCTCTCTGTAAGGCGAGCGTAGAACACAAGGCGCCGTCTACCCGGGCCTGGTCCTTATCGGTTGGCGAGCTACCCATTGCTCACCGTCCACAAGCCCGCGTCTACGGTGGCCGGAAATCGGCCTGCGATTCCCGACGCGTAGGGCATCTCCTGCGGCGGCTAGGGGCGTAAGGGCGCGAAATTTGCCTCTTCGTCACGCGTTCCGCCTCCTGCAAAGCAATAATGTGACGGCCTCCCATGCCCTCTCGCTCCGTACCATAGTCTGGACCAGGGCCGGACGCAAGAGATCACCGCCGCCGATCACCTCCACGAGGACTCGATGATGCTCCGCCCAAGCCGGGCAGACCTCCACTGTATGCTCCACCGTGGCTTCCGGGCGACACACACAATAGTGACACCCGGGCGTTACCTCCCACCTTATCTGGAACAGGAACCTCCCGAAACAACCGTGTTCGGTGAGGACCTGCGCTAGGCGGAAGGCGAGGACGCTGTGGCGCCTCTCTAGCCACTCCTCAAAGAGGGGGCTTATTGCTGCAATTGTGGCGTGCCCAGCATTGGGTTGTGATAATCGCACTCTCCATAACGCCATGAGATCCCACCGGAGCTCTGTCTACTGTGCCGTGATTTCTCGCGACAGCGGAGTTACGCCCCGGCATTCCGCCTCCTCGCTCAACTCCAAAATGTGCGCGAAGACTTTTGCTTCCAGATCCCATGGCGGCAATCCGGCAAGGAGCTTCGCTGCCTTATTGGAGACCGCGCGGTATCCCTGGACCAGCCGGATGGCTATAACCCTCTGGGGCGTGTTCAACCGGCGGGCTGGCCGCCGCCTCAAGGAATGCTCCCACACGACCGCATGACCCCCGCGTAGAGCCTCCGGCATGATTGACCACCCTTAGGTTTAATATCACTTTATTTTTAGATTATTTTATTTGTTTTACTTTATTGGGACATAAAACAGTTGCAAATCACAATTTTGTGTAACAATTTTTTTATTTAAAAGAGTGTCCGTGGAGTTTCTTGCCCGTTCTTCTCCATAGGAACTTACCTACTACACTTTGGAATGAGCAACTAGCTTCATATTTCCGACCGAGCGATTCCTTGATAGTTCAAAAGTGCCTGTAAATGGTTTAATGAAAATAAATGCTTTGACAATGCTTTCACATTAAAAACTGGGTAAACGTGTAACCCATACAAAAAAAAAAGTCCGCGAAATAATAGTTTATAGAAAAGTACTTAGTTTAAAGCATGCGTTGATTTAATAGAAAAGCAAAAAACACTTGTACGTATTTTGGAATAATAGGTATAAGATGGCTGTTTAGTTATATATAATTTATCGTACACCAAAAAATACATAGCAAAAAATAAATTTTCACATCAAAACCGACAAGATACAGTTGGGTATGTGACAGTTAGATATTTAACCTAAAGACGGAATTGTTGTCAAAATTGGAAGTGGCAATTACGACGACGGCTGTACAAAAAAAAAAGTTTTCACGAGACACACTTCAGAGGTTCACGAAAAATCTTTTTCTTGTTCTGAACGTTGTAAATAAATGTCAGGGCAAGCCTGTGAGGGATGATACTCCTCTCATATTTAGGCGGGTATGAATGTAGTACAGTCGTAAAGACAAGGCTTTATAGTGGCCGAAGCGAGAAATAATTTTAGATAAGTAGTGTTTTATTATACCGGGTTTTTTGCTTGTTAGGTACAATAGTTGGTACACATTTGTTGTGACCTTTGTTCTCTGCTTGTATGATAAATAAAATAAATCTTTTGATACTTACCTATTTCTGTATATGATTGCACTTCCATACTTAGGTTCAGGATAAATTGAAAATCGAAGTCATTTTTAGGGTACCGTGCCCGACGGGTGCCAAAGGGAACCCTATTACTCCGCTGTCCGTCTGTCTGTCAGTGGGGTGTATCTCATGAACCGTAATAGATAGACTATTGTATTTCTATTGCCACTACTGTATGTATAATCATTGTACGGTGGTACGGAACTCATCGCGGCGAGTCCGACTTGGCCGGTTTTTACATTTATGATGTTAATAGTAAATTATTATTACAGAAGTAACTATTTACACTATCTAAATAACTATACATACATCGTATACTAAAACAAAAGGACAATTAGGTGTCGAAGTACAGGAGATCTTCCAGATGACAGTAATGTGGTGGACTACATCGTTGTCATTCAGAAACGTGCCTAGGAGACTGGCAGCATTGCCACGTTAAATGGTAATGCTAATTTTTGGGCCAAAGAACGAGCCGGTAACATAGTAATTCCGAACCAATTATTTTTAGGCACTATAATTGTTTGGGAAATCTTACTGTTGACTAAATGCACACTTTTTGAATTATTATGTGGTCAAATATATTATATTATTATTAGTACCTGGGCGACCTAGCTCTGGTCAGGTGAAAATAGAGAATGCTCATTTAATAGTATGGGAAAGTACATACTAATTCTATTCTGCCATGATAGTAGGTACTTACTAATTCCATGCTGCCATCATTATTCATGCGGTCATTATTCTAAGGTAGCCATCTTGTTCTAAACTTTGGGCGAGCGAGCTCTGCTCGCGTGAAAACACGAAGAGAACAACATTTCCTAGCTTACCTAGCTAGATCGATTTTTTAATCCCAAAAACCTCTATGTACAACTTTCATCGAAACTGTTAGAGCCGTTGTTGAGAACGTGATTACAAATATGTATAAATATTTACAAATTTTGCTCATTTAATAGTATAGATTACATTATATAGGATTCACCTTACCTATCTATTAGAGTAGAAATAATCAATCAAATCTTCATAAATGTTTGCCTTAATTAAGTCCCAGCTCAGTATTTACACAACTTAAGTAGTTATGTACAAGATAGATGTTTCGGATCTCCGTGTTTATTCATGTGAGATTTGTGTCTCTCCGCACCCACGTACCTACGGGACGGGACATATGAGAAATCAAAGCCAGGGGAAGGGTCAAAAATGATTTAAGAAAACGTTTAATACAAGCCATAATGTATTTTATAACACTAGGGCCGCCTAGTGTTATAAGATACATTATGGCTTGTATTAAACAGCGTTTTTTTTTTTATTTAAGCACTCATCAGGTGTCGACTTAAATGAGTGCTTCAATAAAATAATACTGTTGAATCACGGTGGGGATGAATGTAATAAAAATTAACGACCTAAAATTAACGAGAATTATTAAAAAATAAGTTATAAGTAGACATCCGATTATTGCATTATCAATATGCCAAAATATGCATGCAAATATGCACTAAAGAAGGGCGAAATCCACAAAATATGCACAATCAAAATACTATTTTTTACAAGCTTTTATTTAACTTGTCTTGTTAGTTAGCAAATCTTGCAAGCTGAATTAAAACCACTTCCTCTTATCCTACGGAGTTGAAATTTTTTATGTTGGTTCAGTTTTGAAGACAATACATTTTTTTATGATGCATGACCTGATTTGACAGCCAGATTCACTCCAGTCGAAGGAATTACACAACAGTTTACGGAACAGACCCGAAATTTAATATACGCATTTAATTATGTCAGTCCGTTCTAAAGGGACCTAGCTACAGTAGCTAGGATTGGCTCCAGACGAGGAAACTCTTCAGCGGTTAACAGCAGCTACACTAAATTTTATTTACGCATTCAATTATGATAGTCCGTTCTATAGTTCACCATGACCTTATAGGCTCATCTTAAAGGGTAAGAAAGACGTTTACGCCTCAAGCTTTTAAGAAAATATTATAGTTTTATTTTGTACTTTTTAGTTAATTAAAAGCTTGTTTAAAAATCGGTTTTACTTAAATTTTTAAGTATACCCAGATTCTGCACTATGAGCAAAGAAATCGATTGTCAAGAAATCGAACAATGGGCTGTCTACATTTGTCATCATTTTAGATAATTAAGGCGTATTTTCCCACCTTTTAAGTGAAAGAGGTTAATGGTTTTGTACTAATGGCATGTCGTCATCTTGTCAATTTTAAGTTACACCTGTCTAGAAGATAATTAGAAGATAGTTGTACCTAGTGTGTAGTGTATTAGTGGGTTTTTCTATCTGGAATTCCTCAGTAGCAGCCCGGAGTCTGGATTTGTGCCGGTTGATGGCCATAGGCTCGCCCCCTATTATAAGGGACTTAAATATAACTGGCGAAATGTGGGTGTACCTACTACAGATGGTGTACACCTCTGCCCAACCCTTCGGGGAAACAAGGCGTGATGTAATGTACCTACTACGTTTTTTTCAACATCTCATTAGGTTTATGGTCGTATAATCATTAGAGTAATTATTTGGAGGTCAAGCCATTGGTTTCCATCAAAAAAATTTTGTGTAGTTAGTTTTACCAAATTGCACGCAGTTAACAACGACGGAAGATTTTTTTTTTAAGTGAAAACTTCTTCGCGACACCATGATGACATCACCTTTTGACCATTAAAAGACATCAACGCGTTGATTGTCACGGTGCGTGGAGTAAAAGACATCAATGCGTTGATTTCTGCGGTGCCGATTTTTTTTCAAGTGTTCCCTTCTGTCGGCACTCCCGGAGTGCCACTGTTTTTTTTTTTTCAATTAAATATAATTTCCTACCTACCAGCCCCCAACTCCTCAGCTAGATGGACCGACGACCTTAAAACGGAGTCTGGGACCGATTGGATACGGAAGGCGGAGGACAGGGTGTTGTGGCGCAGCCTAGGAGAGGAAATGTAAACTCACATGAGGTTATGATAAGTAGGTAGGTCAAATAATCAACCTAGCCTATCATTGTCTGCTGCTGGCCAGGCTTTGCAGTCCAGCAGCAGACAATGATAGGCTAGGTTGATTATTTGACCTATCTACTTATCATAACCTCATGTGAGTTTACAGGATGTGATAAGCCTAGTGGTGTGATCGTCAAACTGCCCAGTTGCCCTGCGCAGCTCTGACTTTTCGGGTTCATGTGCGTATTGTATGAGTACTTGCTTCGAAAACGGTGAAGGAAAACATCGTGAGGAAACCGGCATGCCTGAGAGATATTTCTCGACGACATGTGGAGCCAAGTCAGAGACCCATGGGCCGTTTTTTTTTGACACCAGGTTAGTCACTAACCACACAAAGATATGATGATGAGTATGAATACTTTTCTAAAGTTTTAAATAATATTGTGAGCAACTTTGCCTGGTTTGACGGTACAATAATTTCTCATGTTCGTAGCTTTATATTCAATTCGCATGTATTTATCAAAACCACATTATTTTATACCCTTGTTACGTTCCGCCAACATGTAAGTCAAAGAAACATATTTTAATTAGACCCTTAGTACTTTTCGACACAAATGTAGTAGAAAGGAAAATTTATTGTTTAATTTATTTTGCTTGTTTGCAAGATTATTAATTTTATGTTACCTTCAAATTGAATCGTTTTCCCTTATGAATAGTGTGTGAAAATGATACTAAGTCCACGTTCTCCCGGACGTCAAACTATCGGGGCAAGATTTTTTGGCACACTGAATTTTCAACGCTCTGTTCAAAGCACCGAGAGTTGAAAATCCAACGCGTTTTTCGACGCGCTGGGATGCACTCTGTTGAATTCTCAACGCTCGGCTTAACACCGAGAGTTAAAAATCCAGTGCGCGATAAAATCCCGCCGCGATATTTTTACATCTGCGCGAACGTGGGCTTATTTGGGTTGATTATTATTAAACCTTTGACTAATCAAGACAACATGAAACCGTTAGTTGTTTAAAGCCTCGTATTAACCGTTTAAAATCATTTCATAAAGTAGCTTATGAAAGATATTTTGCCTGCGGTACTCTACTCTTTGAGTTATTCCTCGGCATCTGTTGATCTGGGATAACATTTTCGGCCTTCTTACAAAACAAGGTTTCATCTTTAGACCCAGGTTTAAACCATCGAGGTATTTTTTTAAATTTTGAACTTTATTTTCCCACATCATTAAAGTTGTAATTACATAAACTGACAAGTCTAAATTGTCAATTTTGAAGGTAAATGTTAAACGACTTCTAACTTTACTTTTATCGGTATAAAAGTCAAAATACAATAACTGGCACGAAGGTCAAGAATTATACTAAAGTTGGAAGTCGTTTGGAAAAGAGACAGTTTAGGTCTAATTACGCATATTTAATTAGATAGGTCGTAGAACAACTCATAGTTTCTTATGGATAAAGTACTCGCTAGCTATGTATCCCCATGGCAACAGTTTTATCGAACCAGCACTGGGGTTCTGTCTCGTATGGGGTCGCAGCATTATGCTGAGCGATGGCCGTTTTGCGTGGGTGTGACGCATATTTTCCCCCAATTTGTTATTTACGTGTTTTTTTTTTTATCTTTCTTTGCGTCATGTTTACTGCAAATAAACGATTTTTCATTCTTCTATTAACGATACTATCTTCCGGCGGTTAGCGCATCGCTTCAGAACGGCTGGAGCGGTTTGGCATATTTTTGTTTTAGAATGTTCGCAGTAGTTAGAATCAGGGCTTTGCCAAAGAAAAAATTGAAAAATTGCCTGGAAAATTTAAATATTTGGGAAATCTGACTGTGCATTTTATATGAGAATTTTGTGTAAATTATTAAAATTTGGACAGGACGACGTCTGTAGGGTCAGCTAGTTTCTGATAAAAGATTTGTTACGATGCATATAACATTTTCTGGCATAACAACAAAAACCACGTAAACTTTCGCAGTTCTCCACAACACTGCAGCTATTCTCTTAAGTACCTCATTTTATTCTTCCCTATAGAGACATAAAAATAAATACAAAATGAAATGAAAACGGCATAATATTCATAATTCCACAGGGCTTACTTGTTTGCCGACCCGAATAATCATTAAGGATTGCCCATGGCTTCCTCGTTTTCCGGCCAACCATGACAGTATTGACTTCGTAGTAGGTGTAAAAGGAAAATAAAAATCTGTTTGTACAGGCCACCTAAGTAAATATAAATAGGTGTTATTTTCTGTTTGGTTTCCTGTACAGAAAATGGACTTAGATTTTTCAAATGCGGTATTTAGCTGCACCTACTGCTTCGCCCCCGTGGACCCTTATTCTTTTTCTAAAATAAAAGTAGACCCTATGATATCAGATATCTGTCAGTGAAAGTCCCGTCAAAATCGGTCTAGCCGTTTCGGAGATTAGCCGGACTAAACAGACAAACAAAGAGAAAGAATTTTTTTTTTTTTTTGTTATAAATAAATATCTATCGCAGCCATCTGGTTAAATTAGTCAGATATAATTGAACGCCTAGGCCGTTTATTAAACGCCGGCATCCAATTAAATAGCTGAAGAACAACTAGCTAAGTCATTGAGCGCAACCTTTAACCCAATGGCTGAATGTAGTCATTTAGTTAATAGGTTGGGTGAAATAGGTTAGGTTAGAACTGTTATCAACCACTATTTTCAAGTTGCTCGCAGAATTCTTTTCACCATTTCAATCACTTGGCTGAGTCTTGGTCAGTAATCTTCAAAGGGCTGACTTTCAATACGCCAAGTTATTAAGCGTTGAATGATTCTAGTTCAATTAACGATCAGCCTAGGCATCCAATTGGATGCTGGCCTTTAATGAATGGCCTAGGCGTCCAATTAGCTGGCTAATTTAACCAGATGGCTGCGATATACATATATATACTTTGCATTTAGTAAAAAGCTGATTTTTTATATTACAAACAGACTCTTCAATTTTATTTATTTGTTTAGGAGATGTCACAAATTTCGGAACCCTTCCTAGGGTGATAATTATGTTCTAATTATTTACGTTCTTATTTCTAGTCTAGATATTGTGCACTTATTATAAACTGTCCTCATTTGCAAATTTCTCCATCGCACTGAGGTTTGCTGTCAGAAAACCCAATTCTGGGTTAAGCTCGCCTTTATACGTAAGCTGTCCTTGTAATAACACTGTCTTAAACACGAAGAAAACATCACGCCTGTAATTCACGAAGGGTTAGACAGATGTGTACCATATTTCGCCAGTTATGTTTAAGTGTGTATATTATTGTAACAATGTGGCTCTAATATATGTCTACAATAAATAATAAGCTTATATAGGTAAGTTTATTATCGAGGAAGCTCTTGGTAGGTACTTTAGGTGCATCTCATGCAACGGATAGGTGAGCTGGAAGGCTAGAACAAACTATTATAGCGGTTAATGGAATTTGCTCAGTAAAAAGATTATTTTGTACCTTTTATGTTGAGTAAAATTTAAACTATGCTAATTTTATACATTCCCAATCAATAAAATTGAAGTATCTGTTTGTGATGTCAAAATAACAGCTTTTTACTTAATGCGTATGAAAGTATATACGGTACATACAAGAAAAACACAATTTTTAAAATTTTGTCTGTCTGTCTGTTTGTTCCGGTTAATCTCCGAAACGGCTGGTCCGATTCTGACGGGACTTTCACTGGAAGATAGTTGATGTTATAAGGAAAAACTAAGGCCAATTTTTATTTTAGGAAAATTTTTAAGGTTCCGGGATGTGTAAAATTCCACGCGGACAAAGTCGCGGGTAACAGCTAGTCTATACTAATTTTATAAAGACAGAGCGAATTTGGAGGGAAAGGAATGGGAAATTTTGGGGAGTGTGGAGGGTAATCTCCGAAACCAGAGCTCCTATTTAAAAAAAAATTTCTCTTTTTGGTAGGTACATTATTCCAGATGGACATAGGCTATATATACAAAAACAAGTACGTAATAATACCAATAAAAGACTATCTTGAATTCATTCAAGCCTAGTACTTTTTTTAGGTTAGTGCTCAGAATTTGAGCACAACGTGTCGTGAACAGAATACCGTCTTCAGATGTAAATGGCAACCGTGCAAAGCCGGGGCGAGTCGCTAGTAAATAAATAAATACTGTAACGATTCCCGGTAGAAGATCAAGACATGAAACCAGTGTTCCATTATAAAGATTTTTCATCATAATATTTATTTTATATACAGACTGTTCTACAAGGAATCCGTACCTCATTGCCTAAAGGGAGGTTTTCCCAGAAAAGCGGTCAGTTTCATAGAGCCCCGGGCGATATTACATAATCTTACAGATAAAATTGTTACTTCAATTACGTAAAAGATTTTTACTTTTCTTTGTGATTTTTTGGCCCTATTATGATGTTTTATTTCATTAAAACTTTGTGACGAAATGTCGTGAACGAAGTTAGGAATAATTACGTGAAAATTCGTTTGAAAAATCGCTTCTTATTAGCATTTCCTTTTCGTTTTACACACTTAGAAGATACTCGTACATAAATAAATAGGTACATATTGTAATGTTATTTTGATTTTAAATTATAAGTACGCTGAAATTGTAATACATACTCTAAAATGGATAACTTTTAATTGGGTATTATTTAAACTTTTTTCGTTATTGGGTTTTCAATCTGGAATTTCTCAGTAGCAGCCCGAAGTCTGGATTTGTGCCCGGTTGATGACAATAGGCTCGCCCACTATTACATGGGACTTAAACATAACTGGCGAAATATGGGTGTACAATAGGTACATATCTGCCGACCCCTTCGGGGATTACAGGCGTGTTATGTTTAAACTTTTGTTCACGCAACAAAATATGAAAGTGAAATCAAGAATATCGTCATTAATTTCCTCGATTTTTGTTTAACGAAGATGTTTGATACAAGTAACCAAACGCATTTCGTATATATTCCCACACCGACAATTCACTAGTATTCATCATCTGCCTAGCCTTTTCCTACCTATGTTGGGGTCGGCTTCCAGTCTAACCGGATGCAGCTGGTTATCAGTATTTTACATGGAGCGACTACATATCTGACCTTCACAACCCAGTAAATGGGTAATACGATACCCTTTGGTACGACTGGTTGTCAGACTTTCGGGCTTCTGACGACCCGTAACGGCTGTTAAAGATCCACGAATGTCAGCCGGGACCAACGGCATAAAGTGCTTTCGAGGCACGGAGGAGTCTAGATATGTAAAGATGGTCCCATGCACGGACCAACCCCGGCAAGCATAGCTTAACCTGATGGATCGACCCGTGCGGCTGTTATTACTTAGCCACGAGCTCCTCGAAACAAAATATGAAAGGAATGAAATAAACATCACCAGCCTGTAGGCTGGTGATGTTTATTTCATTCATTTCAGTCCACTGCTGGATATAGGCCTCTCCAATTGCACGCCATTCAACTCGATTCTCGGCAACTCTCATCTAGCTGCTACCAGCCACCCTGCGAAGATGGTCGCTCCACCTAGCCTGAGGGCGTCCTACCTTACGTTTGCCGATTCGCGGTCTCCATTCAAGAACACGCTTTCACTAACGGTCATCTGTTCTATGGCTAATATGGCTGGCCCATTTGCCACTTCAGCTTGTTCTGTGAGCTATGTTGACAACTATGGTTCTCTGCCAGATCACCTCGTTCCGTATTCTATCCCTCAGACAGATTCCAAGCATAACTCGTTCCATAGCTCGCTGAGTGACCTTCAGTTTATGGACCAGAAAATGTAAAGAAATATAAGCGAATAGCGAACTGTAGAACAGCAAATTAAATAATTATTATTTGAAACCTTCAGATATAAATAAATAATCAACGTGAATGCTGTCTTGATTTTATTTGGTCTGAGGTAGACCAAATAAAAAATCAAGAATTAGCGCTGCGTACAATACAGTGAAGCATGCCGAAACTACACCTCGCTCTGTGCATACACGCTCACACGCACACATGTACAATCAAACTACACCTCACTAAGTGTACACATGTTTAGGAAATCGGCCTTGACAGCCCTCTGTTTAGGGTTTTTATTTGTTCAGAGGTGAATACTATTATTTAACGAATTAACTCAAAATTAAACAAACGGAGTAACACATTCCAAGATTTAAAAAATCCTTATCAACAGCAGAATAATACTCCTTCAGTGGATTTGTTTCCAAGGAGATAAGCTCTTAAAATAGAGCATTTCTAAGACCTCAAAGCTCGGTGTGTTACTCCTAACTGAGGTCTAAGACTTTCATCACAGATATACAAAGGCTCTTGTAAATCCATCTGAGTTTACTTTGATAATAGGTTCCATCGCATTTTAGAATACATAGAAATGAAGTTGATTTACCTACTCCTTGAATGACAAGTAGAGGTATGTTTGAACTGGATTACCTACGCGTGTTTCTAATATTATACAAAGGAGCAGTGGTGGCCCACTGGTGACGGCCCCGACTTACGAGTTGTTGTTGTTGTTGGTCGTGGGTTCGAAATAACTTTATCTGCAACTGCCCTGAAAACGGTGAAGGAAAACATCGTGAGGAAACCTGCATATCCTAGAACCAAAAATTAGAAGATATGTGTCATGTACCAACGCGCACTGGGCCTGCGTGGTAGATTACAGCCCAACTCGAAGGAAGGAGGCCTGTGTCCCAACAGTGGGAACATTTTAGGGTGATTATGTTTATGCTCATGTTAATATTAACCAAAACCCATCTAATCTAAAAAAGAGAAAAATGCACCGAAAAAATATATATAGACTTTAATCAAAAACTGCCAAATAAAAAATATATATTTAAATAAAAAACAGAGAATAAGAAAGAAAGAAAGAAAGAAAAACATTTATTTGGACACAGTTCGTGAAACACAAAACACAAACAACAAGAGAAGATAAGAGTGGTTTATTAACGTGGTGCGCCGCCCCGTAACATGGCACAAGGGCAAGATGTTGATCAAATAATTTCACTTTGTATTGTCACGAAAAAAATAATTCATTTAATGTTATTAATAGAGGGGTTAATGATAACAGCCGCACGAGACGATCGAAGGTTAAGCTACGCTTGCCGCGATCGGTTCGTAGATGGGTGACCATTTATTACATATTGAAACCCCTTCGAGCCTCGGAAAGCACGTCAAGCCGTTACTCCCGGCTATTATTTGTAGATCTTTGACAGTATTTACGCGGAGTCGGAAGCCCAAATGTCTGACAACCAGTCTTACCAAGGGGTATCGTGTTACCCAGTAACTGGGTTGTGCAGGTCAGATAGGCAGTCGGTCGATGTAAAATACTGGTAGCTGCATCCGATTAGACTAGAAGCCGATCCCAACATAATTGTGAAAACGCTGGGCAGATTGATTTTTTTATCGTTATTAATAAATAAGTCACTTGAAACAAAGGACACAAAACTTAAGAAAGAACATGAAGTTATTATTAAAAAACTTGCCACAACTTATGGTAAATAACCATAAGAACAGATTAGTACAGATGGGTAACTCCGTAAAATTATTTAAATAAAAAGCGACTCTTGCTACGACACAATAAAGTGCAATTCAGCGCTAATTACTTACAGTTATATTCACCTAGAAGTTGCCTCTCTTTCTATCGCGTAAGCCCACGTTCGAACGGACGTAAAAAATATCGCGGCGGGATTTTATCGCGCACTGGTTTTTCAACTCTCTGTGTTGAGCCGAGCATTAACGAATCCATTAGAGTGCAACTCAGCGCGGCGCTAAAACACACTATTAGGTTTTCAACTCTTGGCGCTAAGCAGAGCGCTGAAAATCCAGTGTTTGAATAAAAACCGCCGCGGGTAAAAATCGTCCGTGCGTACCTGGGCTAATTCTTATATCTTCTGACTACGTTACACCCACTGAATTCGACAAGTCGAGTCCGCCGTGCGGAGTGACGCATCTGTATTCATCTGTGCCGTAAGCTGGAAAGTATTGCGACACTGATACAGAAGTAAGTTTGTTAAAGCATTATGTTTTATTGGAAAACTTTCTTACTTCATGAGCATGACGAACATAATAAAGGGTTTCTGAAGATGGAACATATTTATCTTTTTTTTTTTTCGTTGTTTTAGGGCACCGACCCAAACCGTACTTCACATCTCTTAATGTCACCTATGAAATAGGTAGCCTATGTCTTCGATACAACCCTTTTAACGCTCAAAGTAATACAATATTTCTTTAGATATCTACCATTTGAGTAATATCTACCTATAACTTTCTTCAGATGCTTATAGGATTTTGTGGAACAGGTACATTCAGGGTTTATGCGATCCCACCGAATAGTTTCATAGTCTAAAGAAGCAATTTTTCGAGATCAAGACCAGCTCATAGATACTTAACTTTGATTCATTTTTTTACAACTAATCGAAGAAAATTGTTAGTACAAAAAAAAAAACAAAGAAATTTTATAGATTGTGGCGGTATTTACTTGTATGGAGGCGTTCAAACTGGCACCAAAAGCCGCATTACTTCCTAATAATTAAAAAACAATCGACGTGGGCAGTTGCAGCCCGCGTCCCGCGCGGTATTCGCCTCATGTGCCTCAGTGCAGCCAGTATTTATTTAATCATCAACCCATCATCGGGGTTTACAGGCCGATGGCTGGCTGGAATGATTTATAGGCCGGAAAAAGTAGAGGTACCTATTGGCACATTTTCTAGTTCTGTGTAGGTAGAATGTCGTCGAGCTGGCGAGTCCATGAAAGATAATATAATAGTACTGTGGCGGCATCTACATCGCTACATGAGAACTACGCTTCAAAGCCTGACGTCACACAAATCCTGCATCGCGCTAACAGAGTTTACCGCGCGATCGACATATATATAACTTACCGACATCAATCGTTGGGCAGTTGCCCGCAAAATACAATACTCATCTGGTCGGAGGATCATCCCCTTTCTATAAGGATGAGTGAACTTTACACCCTGTTCCTCATACCTCTAAAAGGTATACAAACGAAATGTTGAATCCCTCCAGCACTGAGATTGCTGCTGTATAGATAGTGTCATTCACGAAGACGCACCCCACTCTTCTTCCTAAACGCGATTACGGAACTGTAAGCTTTACTGTAAACTGTACTGTAAGGTGTACTGTAAGCTGTATTTTAAACTGTACTGTAAGCTGTACTGTAAGCTGTACTGTAAGGTGTACTGTAAGATGTCCTGTAAGCTGTACTGTAAGCTGTACTGTAAGCTGTACTGTAAGCTGTACTATAAGCTGTACTGTAAGGTGTACTGTAAGGTGTACTGTAAGGTGTACTGTAAGCTGTACTGTAAGGTGTACTGTAAGCTGTATTGTAAGTGATTAGGAATAAGAGTGGAGCGCGTCTTCGTGGATGGCACTATTTATACCATGTTACATAAAGTTTTTATAAATAATACAATGTCTAACTCTATCCATCTCCTTGTTACAGATCAAACAATGCTATCCAAGTTTAGTGTGAGTGTTAGTGCCAAAGTGTAGTGCCAACATGGGTTGCACCCCAAGCATGTTGCTTGACCACAAGAGTCGTCGCCGCGACAGCACTGGATCCCAGGAGGCGGCCCTGGCCAAAGTGGCCCCCAACCCGGTCTGCAACAAGGCTGTACAGGCCGCCAAGGCCCCCAGGGCCTCGCTAGAGTCCGATGGCTTCAGCATCCAGCTATCCAGCAAGAAGGACAGCTATGTGTCGCAAATGGGGAATAATTTTGCGACACAGTTGCATATTAAGAGGATATCTGGTAAGTTGTATTTTTTTCTTCGTTTAAGGTGGTTTCATGTGCTTATAAACCATATTTTTTCTATAGTTTGAGACTAGATCGTCACACTTTTCGAATCAGTTTTTATAAGTATACACCAAACATACGGAAGTAAATTTAAAAAAAATACAAAAGAAACAACCTTGTGCCTTTGGTTTTGAATTTTCGTTTTTTGCCACCGACTTTCGAAATTAAAGTAATTTTTCACTTTGTAGTGTTTTTTTTTTTTTTTGGAAGTCGGTTGTTTTTTTTTTCACTTTTTGGTTGTGGTACCTACACAAATTTGAATACCACTACTTGCTATGTAAATAACAGTGACAGAAACTTATTATAACATCATTACATCATCCATATTGACTTAGTAAAAGTAAAATACGTATTACTGAAGCTAACTCAAAAAGCACCCAAGTAAAGGTAAACTTAAAATAAAATGTATATGGGACTACCTCTGAAGTATGACTTACCACACAAAAAAAGAATCATCAAAATCAATTCATTATTGGCGGAGTAATAGCGTAACACACATAAAAAAAAAAAACGAGCCATCCTTGATATCCTCCCCCGGGGGGAGGATATCAAGGATGGCTCGTTTTTGTTGACGCCCTAAGCCAAGGGTCGTACCCCCCAGGGGGTGCCCCTTAGCGAGCGTTCACCTAGTTTTAATTAGCAAACCCCTGGCTGGAGGTTTTAAAAGTAGTAGCTTAAGGCACCCACAAGAAAGCCCGGTTAAGTAGTCATGATCTCAGATGTCAACTACGAGATGCCCTAACTAAAAAAAAACACTTGAATTGAGAACCTCCTCCTTTTGGAAGTCGGTTAAAAATACTGGTTACAGCATGTATTCAGAAACCAACATTAATTACCTACATAAATGGATTGGCCCACAATTGAATTAGACCGGGACAACTGGATTTTTTTTAGAAAGGTTCACAAAACCCATTCAAACCTGCATATTACCACAATCAGTGTAACCATGTCGAAACGTTAAGCTACTCAAAGGTTTTAAATTTGACTAATTCAGTGTAACATTTCATATTTCCATACAACGTGGTAGCTCAAAAGTTTACGCAGAAAATCAGTTCCTATAAGGTTTCCCAGACACATTTTCAGGGAGTTATGCTTGTTAAAAGTGTTCAAAACTAACCCAGTCCGTTAATATTTAAATGTTATATTACGCAGTTCCCCCATATTGACAGAAGTCACTGTTACTTAAAAGTGCATGAAAATTACGTCAACCAAATGTTACGATGAATTATATTATATAATAACTTCCGTCAGCGACTTCGGCCGCGTGAGGTCTTTATAAATTATAGCCTATGTTACTCAGGGATAATATAGCACTATAATGGTGATTTTTTTAATAGGTTCAGAAGTTTTTGAGTTTATTCATTACAAACAAACAAACATACAAAAAATAAAATATTTTCTCTTCTTATTATTAACTTTAGATTAGTTTGGATAAGATTTGTTTAGATGAGACTTTTTGAAAAGTTATCAATGTCTATTTGAGCAAAACCATATTATGGACAGATTTAACCCCATACTGCGTTCTCAATTTATTTGCCAAATATGTAAACAAACACGCTTTTTAGGAAAAACAACTGTAATGCCTACATATAAGGTTCAGTTTGCGCCCCAACTTTATATATTTTATGACATTTTCTATAGTACTAGTCAATCTAAAATCAACTTTATTTACAGTTTTATAAAGTTGATGTTTGTTTAAGTGGAAATAATATCAATTAGAAACAAGATAAGAAATAGACCTTATGTTGTCCCACTGCAGGGCAAAGGTCTCCCTTCCCTACTTTCCATACACAAAACTTATCGACAGGCTGCCCAAGTACTTACTTACTCTAATCAAACTGAAACAGAGCGTGCGTTCTGAAAGTGGGCAACGTCGCAAATAGATGTCATATATTTCGCTGTTTTGATTCATTTGGCAATATTACTGTATGGAAATATGAAATATGGATAACTAGTGAACTAAAGTATTGAATATGAAACGCAATAATTAATATCTTATCACCGAATATGAAACCACATTTGGAAACACTCCAAATGCCTTTTAACACCTAAGACGGTTACAACATCAAACTCAGTGTTATAATTGCACTTCATTATTATTATTCTAGTTCACTAGTTAGCGAAATTTCATATTTCCATACAGTAATATGGCCAAATTAAACAAAACAGGTAAATATTTGACAGCTTTTTGCAACGTTGCCAACTCTTAAAACTGACATTTATTAAACGTAACTCAGAACTGGATAATTATGCAATGGATACAATGTAATAAAAAATACTTTGTTTTATTTTAAATTTATAATTTAAGCATTCTTGCTTTTTGATTTAAAAAATTTAGGAGGTCGGAAGAGCATCAATTCCTTTGAAGTTATATCCGATTTCTTCTTGTTTGTTTCTTGCTCTTGGATAGAACTGATGACTGACTGAATGACTTTATTAAGTAGCAAATCCTCTTTATGTAAAGAGTATAGAGAAAAATCATCATTAGAGCGATAATTTGTCATTTTTGTACTTTGTTCTCCATCTCTCCTACGAACTTTTGTGCCACTTGTCAATTCTAGTATGCAGAGCAGGAGAAGCTGTAAGCAGAAGGTAAAGAGGTGATTTTAGCTTATATGCCATGCAGAATTCAAACCTATTGCTATGCTTGTATTCCTGCCATAAACAATGATAATAATCAATCAACTGAGGCCATCGCCGTCCATTGCTGGACATAGGCTCTCTCAAGCTGCGCTTCAACACTCAGTTATCCGCTCAGCCACCTTTTAAGGTCGTCGGTCGTCGTAAAAAAGAGGGCGCTTAAAACTAAATTGTGTTCACTTGGTTCTTAGCTTTTTTTTCTCAACAATTAGTATCAATTTGATATCAGATCTCGAGAAAAAGTAATATGGTACAAAACTATGCAATGTGAGCCTCCTCGGATACCGTGGTTTACCGATGTTAAACTAGGTAGGCAATTACTTAAAGTAGCTTTTAGAAGACTATCTGGACATGTACCACTTAAAAAAAACCGGCCGAGTGCGTGTCGGACTACGCTTAATGAAAGGTTCCATGTTTGAGATTAATTTGTTTATCCCAAGTACAAACTAAACATTGTAGTTGAAAAACATGTTCTCCAATACATTCCAACTGCAAATGTAAGTTTGTACGCACAATATTGATAGATTTACCATGTTATTTTAAGACCACAGACTTGTTTTCCTGTAATCCATGAGTAAAGAGCAATACTATGTATTATTTTCAAAATTTTAGGTCCAGTAGTTTCGGAGATAATGGTCAATTTTCATCGAATTTCTTAAATATCTTAAAAAGCATTTATTTTAAAATTATATAAAAATATATATTTAAAATCCTCGCAATAAGCCCTTTTATTTGATATGTCACACAGTACTGTTATCAAAATAATTTAAATATTCTAAATTTATTTATTTACGTTACACGTCCGTATTTGGGTCACAGAAATACATATGTGTACCAAATTTCAATTTAATCGGTCCATTACATTCGGAGCAAACTGGCTGTGACAGACGGACAGACAGACAGACTGGCACACGAGTGTTCCTATAAGGATTCCATTTTTTTTCCTTTTGAGGTACGGAACCCTAAAAAACGATATGTAAGTGCGAAGAAAACCGAAAGGGACATCGTGGCCCCCGGCAACAGGGCTCCTGAAGGAACACGGGTGGATTTTAGTCAGTAAGAGTCTGACACACCCTCTCGCTTCGCCCAGAGCGCGAGAAGTTATTTGATAACTTCCTACCCTAAAAAAAAAGGTACGCACCCCTAAAAATGACCTTTTTAATGAAAAATTCCCTTTCACCTAATTGTATTATCTATGATAAACCAGAAGATGTCCAAAACCTCCTTACAGATTGTGTTGGCAATAATTTTGAAAGGCAACATTTATGTAAAAAAAAAAATTTAAGTGCATTCGATTTGGGTAAATTATTCCGGGTTATCTTGCAAGCAATAAAGCTAAGCTTATTTATAAGTTTATATTTAATAGTCTTGAGAAAAAAAAAAAAAATAACTTACTTAAGGAAATGATGGGGCTGACATGACCTGTTAATGGTGCAAGTCCCTAATAAATAATGAGAAAAAAAAAATGTATCAAAGTGTCAAGTGTTAAATTTTCAAGTGTTGGATCACTTGAAAATTTAACACTTGCACTTGAACATTATTTTTAGTCAAATTCACTCAGAACAAATCAAAAACCCTATGTCCGTGCACTGAGTTATAAACACTGTAGTACTGAGACGCCTAAAAATCATGAAAAACCACTCACATATTTCCATTTGTTCATAGTTTCAACTCGCGAAAATACAAAGATAAATGATACTTTAAAAAGGTGAACATTTCACCTTTAAATAGTCAGCGCTGAATTTTCACTTAATTAATCGATTAGATACGACAAAATTAATTACGAAAACAGTAAATATAATTGAAAGGTGTAATTGTGATTGAATTTCAAGGTAATTAATTTTGAACACCTTATTTTTCAAATATTTAAATGAGCCGTGGATATTATGTTACAGTTAAAACACCTTTTGAGGAAGAACGCGTTTTCAATAGTTTAAACTAGTTTTTACTGGATGAATTTGTTAATACTAGAATTTACTAGTTATAACTTGAATTTACTGATATTCATGTTTTAATTTTAGTTAAAACTAGTTTTAACATTGAGCAATAGACATAACTAGTTTAGGTAGAAAAACTTGTTATAGGGTAATGATTCAATTGAACCAATGAAGTGTTGATTGGGATTAAAAAAACATTGATATTATTTAAGAAATTAGTTATTGAGAATATTTAAAACGTCATTATTAGGAACTTAACAGAGCCACGTCGCTTGTATTAATCAAAACAATGAAACGAAAATAACCATACAGTAATTTAGATTTATTTTTCTTAAACAAGGTTGGAAATTAGAGCGTTATTTTGACAACGTTCTTCGAGATAATAAAAAAATGCTATACTGGTTCAAAACATGCGAGTAGGCGGCCGGCAATGTTACTATGAAAATCCATATCTGTCGTGTGTGATGGCCAAATAAATTACTATGAAAACTCATACCTGTCATGTAATTTAATAATGGATTTTTTTTACGTTTTAAGGAGGTAACTTATCAATTTTTTTATTTAAATTTCGATTTGGCGTGCAAATAGAGCTGTTTAAAGTAAAGGAGAACCAAATGAACATATTGGCACGTGAAAAATTATCGTTGTTCGTCACTGATTCTGGAATTTATAGACAACAATTTTGTTAAGACGCATTTTATCTAGTTAGAACTAGTTTTAACTGATATTTGTTTTAGAACAGTTTAGTAAATTCTAGTAGTAAAAACTAGTTTAAACTAGTGAAAATGCGTTCTAATAAAAAACGCGTTTTAACTGTAACAGATATACCGAAAATTCCTAAAGATTTTATCTTATGATAAATAGATAATTAAATTAGGATTCATTAATATGCATGTTCATAATCAACTTGTGAGTGACTAGGAAAAATAAAATAGTGCGTGATTGAACCACGCTCCATAGTTTCCGTACCTTAGAAGGAAAAAATAATTTTACGATTTTCGTAGTATTTTTTGGGACCGCAAAACAAGTTTGTTTGCTTTGATTCCCAAAAAAATTGCAAGTTCGAGATAGTTCTATATTTTCATATTTATGATTCATTGATTCAACCATAAGCCGTTGGTCCAGGCTGTCATTCGCAGATCTTTGGTAGTCGTTACGAGTCTTCAGAAGTCCGAAAGGCCGATAACCAGTCTTACTAAGGGTATCGTGTACTAAATCATTTTAGGTATCATGTGAAAGAGCTTCACTTAGTTAATTTATTCAGGCGTGACCTTGCGGAAATCCATAATAAAATGATGATGTGGATATATTTAGTAACCTTTTCCGCTTAGCTATTTCTAAAGAGTCTTGAAAAGACCCTGGAAGAAATCGACACGTGTTTCACCTCTCAACGAGGCATCCTCAGGATGACGATTAACTTGTGGCAACACGCCGTGTTCGAGTTCACGACAAGTTAATCGTCATCCTGAGGATGCCTCGTTGAGAGGTGAAACACGTGTCGATTTCTTCCAGTCTTTTCAAGACTCTTTAGAAATAGCATAAAGAAAATTAAAATACTTTTAAATAGGTATGATTCTTTTACTTGCAATATGAGTAAGCTAGCATTATTTAAAACTGTTTCAAACGAGTCGGTAGCATAAGTAATTGTTGAAATAAGTGACAGACAGACGAAGTCAAGTTCAAGGGTTCCTTTTTACTATTTTCTTACGGAACCCAACAATGAATTCTTGTTTTAATAATCATTTCTTTCTAATGTTAGTTTGTTTTACATTATGCAGTACTCATATTTGATATCTAAATGAAATCAAAAATAAAAAGAAACTTTTAAAACTGAAATTTATTCAAATGAAATTAAATCCTTCACCTGCTTTCTAAGATTTTTTAAGAAAGGAGGTCCAAACAGCATCTTTTCTCTGGAATCATCTGTATCCCGTTTCTTCTGGCTGGAGTCTTTCTGCTGAACTGGATCAGAACTACTTCCTGAACGTAAGGAAGAATCTATTGGTTGAAGAGCTTTGTTTTCTAAGAATCTTTTGATAATATCGGTGACGAAAACATCTTCCGGGCGATAACGTCCGATGTTTGAGCTTCTTCATCTGCTCTCCGTGCTGTTGTGAAACTTGTCAATATGCAAAGCAGAAGAAGCTGTGAGTAGAGCACAAAGATTCGATTTTAACAATGTACAATTTAGAAAATATATGTTTGGATTGATTATTAATTAAATTTAGTAACTCTACAGCCCAAAGTGACCTTACATCGTTATGCGATAAAGTTTTTATGAAAAATGTCTGATTCAAAAAAACATTCCCCTTATCTACAAAGTTTGCCAAGGGATAATTGTGGAATAATTTAGAGTTTATAGAGGTTTACGTACCGAAAAATAAAACAAAAAAAAAATAGATTTTCTCCAGCCGTTTATAAAAACAAAATTGTTTGCCGTCTCAAAAAAAAAAACGAAGCTACAAATTAAAAATGCAAAAAGTTTTTTCCTTCTAAGATACGTAACCGTGCGTAAATCTAACTCAAACTTTGCCAGACCAAAGACTGGCCTCGTGTCTGCAAATATTGAATTTAATAATTTATAAACAACTAGCTGCGCCCCACGGTTTCACCCGCATAAGTCTCGATCCCGTGAGAATATCAGGATAAAAATATCCCCAAGCTCATCGTCTACCCATGTGCCAAATTTCATCCAAATCCGTGCAGCCGTTTTAGCATGAAAGTGTAACAAACAAACAAACAAACTCACTTTCACATTTTTAATATTATAGTTAGGATTCAGTGAGTAAGGCAGTGAGAACCTTTGCCTTTGCGACTTATCAATTGGGTTCTTTCCGGCGAGCATTAGGTTAATGTATTGCAATTCAATATCAAAGTTACTTAAAATACCCAATTCAATTTGTTACACGCGTGGATTCGAATTTAATAACTAATTAGGGTACAAAAAGAAACCACTTACATATTTCCATTTGTTCATGATTTTTTTATGAAGTATGAACTATTATTAAAACATGAAAACTTCGCCGACCTTTATAGTCAGTGCTTATATCAATTAACGTAGTTATTTTCCAACATATTTTTACATTTTCTCTTAATTAATCCATTTGATACGACGAAACTCATTACAATAACAGTATACTTATAATAATTGAAATGGTGTATGTAATTTTCTGGTAATTATTTTGAAAAGCTTGTTTAAAGGCTCTTTCAAACAGGCGCGACACGCGACGCGACACAAAGACACCGCTCGTCGCGCGACGAGCGGTGTCTTTGTGTCGCGTCGCGTGTCGCGCCTGTTTGAAAGAGCCTTTAACCAATGAAATGCCGAAAATCAAGGAAGGTAGCGTCATTTTGAATTTTTTCAAGTTCATTAATATGTTGGATGGATATAAACAGTGATACATGTGATAACACCTTTACAAAACCAACCTTAGTTATGCGGTCCCTAAAAATAAAATTGAACTAAGAAAATATAAATGAAATTTATTATCATGGTGCCTACAGAGACCTCGTTGCGGGCGTGCAACTCGCCCTTTACCATTTTTATTTTTTTGTTATTAAAATACTTAAAGAAATACCTTTTTTGGCCCTGAAATCATTGCTAATCGCAGAAGTTACTGTGCAATGTGCATACCTAATGTTCTCCGCTTTGAGCAATTATTCCGGTGCGTTCACAATCGCTGGTCTTAGTAATTGCCTGCATTCTGTATCAGGCGTTAATCTTTGGCCAGACTCATTAATTAGATTAACGTCTACTGTTTAATCTATCTTGAAGGAAAATTACTGAGATGGACTGAACAAAAATGGCAGTGGAAAAGGTAAAGGTTCGACCTTTTATGTAATTTATACTGCAATTAGAGAGCCTTTAGACTGTAAGAATATTGCCCGGCAACAGGGCATCTGAAGGAACACGGGTGGGTTTTAGTCAGTAAGATACTGACACGCCCTCCCGCTCCGCCTAGAGCAGGAGAAGTTATTTGATAATCTCTCACCCAAAAAAAAGCCGTTGTTCTGCATTTGATTTCTTAAATATTATTTTCGTAAAACTAACAATCTTACTAGAATGATATGTAATTTCACATAACTTCTACTTTCAAGAAAACTTGGCATTACCAAAATCTTCACAAATCTAGTGTATAACAAGAATTATAAGCTCCATTATAACAATTTTATAGGCCTCATAATTTTAATTATATTAAAGCGTTACGGCCTAATTTCGTAGAAAATATAACATTGGAGTTTATCGCTAATAATTTTTGATAACTGGAGGCCTCTGGAGGCTGTTAAAATAAATACTCTCGGGGAGATTTCTATTTTATTGTTCAACGAATTTGTTTGATCTTAAGGATGATCTTGTCAAGGTAGAGTTGCTATTAATGTGTAGCCCTGAGGCTACGGAAAGGGATATATTTTATCATGTGAGAGTGTACCTTTCATATTTTGGAGCACAATTTTATTTACGGCAAAGATAAGATTTCAAATTGTTTGCGTAAAAAAAAACTTTTTTTTTAAATGTCCATTACAAAACATTAGTATTTTATCCCGGGTACAGATTGGAGATACGTAACATAAAATGCTGAAATATAACACGAGTTAAAAAGTTGATTTAATTGGTCTGAAAGGTTAGGTTTTTTCATATCATGTCGCATTGCATAAATTGGGACGGCTCATTTGTGTTACATTTCGATTTCATGTAACGTTTCACCAATCTGTACCCCCCATTTTTCTTCTTTGTCATTCCCTCAATGCTGGGGATCGCAACCACATCCAACGCGTCTCAAAGTTATGCGGTCTTCTGCAGTGTGAACTGCTCGGAAATGCTGCCTCCAACAGCCTTCATGATCGTCTCTGACCATCTTGCCGGTGCTGTCTTGAGGGCATTTTCCTTCCTCATTTGTGTTACATTTTATATTACGTTTCACGAATCTGTACCCGGCATAACGTAGGTACTTACTACAAACTGAATGGAAAAAAAAAACTATTTATAAATTATTATAAATAATAATTAAATTATCTTTAAAATAGTGAAGTTTCAGAAAAATATGCTTGATAGATTTTGTGCGATTCTCGGTTTTTTATCCGCGTTAGACTTAATTTTACAAATTAATTTCACTATATAATATAAAAATAATCCAAAATATACCCACATTAAAATATTAAGAAAATGCTCTAATTTAACATTTATTTATTTTTTTCAAATCATTAACACTACTCGTGTAGACGTTATCTTTAGTATAAAATTATTAAAAGTCTGTTATCGTCCCCTTAATTTACAATAATCCTCAAATGTCATGATTTCATAAAATAGTCATTCAGTAAGATTACATGAACTTAAAGAATCGTATTGATGATTTTTATGATTATAATTCTATAAATAAACATTTGATACGTCCGCGAATCATATTTAGATGAACATACAACCTGATAGTGACTTGCATATTGCAAAAAACCATTAGAAAATTTGAATTTTGCGGCAGAAACCATAATTTTCCCATACTTACTTCGTTTCTCGTTTCGTCTCTCGATTAGCCACTGTTTACATTCAATGTTGATATTCAATGTCGATCTCGTCACGCTTGACGTAGGCAGGTAAGTATGAAATACACAAAAATAAGATTACGTAAAATAACAGTAAACAGGTTTAGAAGAGCCGATGCCAAAATAAATATTGTGAGGAAATAATGAGGTCTTACGTCGAACACGATGTTAATTCTTTGTTATTTTCAGGAAATCTGTTTGAAGATTTTAGTTATGAATTCGTAATTTTCATATTGGTGTGTATCGTGTAAATTAAAGACAGCGTTTCCAATAATATACATTCTTGGTGGAGTATTAAGTATATAATAGTATTTTCGCTTTTTAGTCTACCAGCAAGCTTAGCATGACCACAATAGAAACATAGAAACGGGTCTTGTCGACGGAAGAATAGACAAAATGACAGATTGTGATTGTTTATCTGTCATTTTGTCTATTCTTCCGTCGACAAAACTCTTAGAAAAACCCAATTCTATGGTTATAATACTACGCGTGCTGAGCATATGGAAGAGAATTACGCTACTTATACCCGTTTTCACTAACACTTCCAAATGTAATGCCTAAATATTATTGCACTGTTGGATTTTAACTCACATGTGTTGTGCCGAGCTTTGAAAATCCAATAATGCGCTTTTACATAATAAATGCAATAGGCATTACATGTACCTAAAGTGTCTCCTTGTGTTAGTGAAAATAGATGTTACCTTGACTTTATAGGGAATCCCATATTAAAAAGTTCTAACGAATCTTGATTTCTGCCTATGTAAAATACCTACTCGTCTATAGGTACATAAGAACTGTAAAAACATATATTTTCATATGTGTGTGCGACGGATTTTGTTTTGATGCGGTGTTCATCATTATTTAGCGGTATTTTTCCGAAAAGTTCAAGTAATAATACATTGATATTTAACTTAAATATTGTACAAATATCAGTTCATTGTACCCGTGCGAACCAGGGGCGATTCGTTATTATTTTTTAAAGTTTACAACAGTTATTTTGAAAACCCTACCTTATGAATCAAGTCACATGATTTTACCGTTGGTGTTAATTAATGTTTAAATTGTACGGACTGACAGAGACTCAATTGCCCCTTGGCACAAATCGATAGCACCGTCCCAGGAGAGAATCCATTGAATGGGACATAAATATTATTTTAATTGAAACAGCGCATATTCAAAAGTTAATTAATGCGTAAAAATGGCTCAAAACACCGTGCTTTGTTTTGTTTTGAAAAGTTCTTGATTTTTATAAATGAACGAGCGATTTTCCTATGTACTACAAAGGCACTGTATATTATGTTACTAAAATTCAATTACAGATGTTCTATGTCACGAAGTCCGTTTGGCTATGAATGTTGTCAAGCGTACACATGCACATTGTTTTTGTGTGCGTAACCTCGAGAGCGCTCAGTGTCGATCGGGACACGGTCCGGATCAGTAGTGGTTTTTAGTTCGCGCCAAATTGTTTCACGGAGTAAGGTCAGCATGGCAACAAAACGAAGAAAAGTTGTCCATAGTGAGGTAATATTTATTTATACGTTTTCAATTAAAATGTTATACAAAGATACTTAATATAGCAATAGAAGTATTTATAAAATGAATGTTTTTTATGTTATAAAATGTTTATATTACTTAATTATTTTGATTACATTTTGTTTTAGGGTCGAAACTCGTCGTGATAGCTAGTGTTTATCATTTTCTGCGAGAAGAATATGAATTTACAAAATCATTAATGGAACTCAACTGTGATTTGTCTCATTTACGAGACATTACACGCCGTACAGCTGAAGCTACGGGTGTGAGCCAAAAAACAGTTCAAAGAATATTAAAAGAAGATAAGGAATTGCCATCCACTTCATCAAAATTCACTTCACCTATGAAGAAAAGGAGAAAGCGAGATAATAAAGTGGATATAGATAATTTTACAGCCGATGTGGTTCGCAGTACTGTACAAGATTTCCATATTGTCCATAAAGAAATTCCAACATTAGCTAAGTTAAGAACAGCATTGAATGAAAAAATCGGATTCGAAGGTTGTTTAGAAACTGTTCGCAAGTTACTGTTGAAATTAGGTTACAAGTGGCGCAAAACAGAGAACAACCGTAAAGTCTTGACGGAGCGTCATGATATACAAATGTGGCGTTTAAAATATTTAAAATAAATAACAGAGTACCGCTCTCAAAGTCGGCCCATTGTCTACACCGATGAGAGCTACGTCCTTTCGACACACGTGCGAAACAACACCTGGGCAAGAAAAAAGGAAAGAACTCCGTTTAAAAAAAAAAATAGCACAGGCACTCGCTTTATTTTAGTGCACGCGGGAACTAAGGATGGTTTTATTGAAAATGCTTCCTTGGTTTATAAGGCCAACTATGTAAAATGGCTAAATGAAAAGTTGCTACCCAATTTACTTCCGCGCTCTGTCATTGTCTTAGACAATGCATCTTATCACAACACACGGGCTGAACGACTACCAACGCAATCTACAAAGAAAGCCGATATGCAGCAATGGCTCAGGCATAAGGGTATAGCATTTGATGAATCTCTTCTTAAATTGGAATTGTACGATACAATAAAGAAGTACAAAGCCCAACACGTAATCTACAAGATTGACGATTTTATAAAAAGCAAGGGTTTTGATGTCTTACGCCTTCCCCCTTATCACCCAGAATTAAATGCGATTGAAAATATTTGGGGGATTGTTAAAAATTATGTCGCATCTAAAAATATCGAGCAAAACATGACGAATACGGAAAGACTGATCAATGAAAGTTTGGGCCAAGTTAGCAGTGAAACGTGGCAAAAAACTTGTGCTCATGTTGAAAAAATTGAAAAAGACTACTTGAAATATTTTGATCTCGATTTTGAATTTATAATCAATGTACAAGATGATTCTGACGACAGCAAAACGGAATCGGAAATCGAAAATTTATCTGATAGTGATTGAAAATACTGAATAGTCGTAGGACTATTCAGTATTCAGTTACAGAATGGAAACGAAACAAGTAGTTGTTTCGTTTCCATTCTGTAACACCAATGCTTAATTAAATGCCTACATATTCTTAATATTTTTGTATTTATTGCAACCTAATCTAATTTATTTACAAAATGTATATACTTTTAAAACCAAAATTTTATTTAGATGATTAAATCTCGACTTGAATATATATCAGATTTTTTTGCTAACGTTACCTACTTTTACACACACAAGCGCGCTTGTCGGGATACGTCACTACTGCAATCAAAGCCGAACGGACTTCGTGAAATAGAATATCTGTAACAAAGAACAATTTAAAAGCAAGAATTCAATCTATTTAAGAAATAATATGGGTGGTGCTTAAAGTTTAATGCAACCTTTAGGCAGTGCTTGGAACCGGTACCATGCAAAAGTACTGGTTCTGTATCGGTACTTAGCGGTTCTTGCTATTTCAGTGCCTGGGTACCGGTTCCAGACGGGTACCGGTACTCCACCAAATAAGTGGGGTACCGGTACTAAATTCAAATAGCCGGCGCGTACCACAAATCTAGTATTTGTAAGAGTAACCTCGTACGGTTGGCAAACTTGAAGTAATTTTTCTAAAGCCCATTAACTATCCTTTTTATTTACTATTTATCTATTTACTCGCTCAACTTAATTATTGTTAACGGTTATGGTACCGGTACAGTAACGATACTGATTAGAAATACCAATAGTACAAGTACTACGTCTGGTACCGGTACCAGTAGTACAGGTACCTACTACTCTGGTACCGGTATCACATCAAGGTCAATGGTACTGGTTCCAAAGAATACCTGTATTTCAAGCCCTGCTTTTAGCCGCAACGCGACTGGCATGGCGCAAAGGCTATTCGTAAGCGGAAATGATTTTGAATATTATTGTCATACCCATAGCTCTCACATTTCGCTGATATCGTCACAAAGGGACTTTAACATAACACGACGAAGCATGGCCCGGCAGCCATGCTTCGTCGTACCTCCTACAGTGAGCGTTAACTTTTATTATTTCTGCAATTTATCAGAAAACGAAATTGCTCTGCGTGCATGCATTCAATGCATGAACATTATTTCTTCTAACTTTAGAAACAGACAGATAGACAATAGCTGATAACAACGTAGGTATTCCACTACATAAATAACTTACCAACTACAAGTAACTTAAGTGACAGCGAATACATACTACAAAGTTGTACCAAGTTGGGTTCAAGCACTTTAAGTTGCTTGCAAGACACCTATTTGTATGTAGATTCTACATAATAACATTATGTTTGTACTTTAGTTTGATGGTTAGGTTAAGTATAAATATGCAAAGTTTTTAAAAGTTACTTAGTTAAGTGCAATATTAGATCAACGATCTAAGTTAACAAGCTTTTTTGTGTAGCATAAAATTTAATCTGGCTGGCGTTTAAGAGCGTTCATTCTAAAGTTGGCAATGTCGCAAATAGCTGTCAAAAATTTACCTGTTTTGATTAATTAGGCAATATTATTGTATGGAAATATGAAACATTGTTAACTAGTGAACTACAATTTTAATAATAAATTGCAATTATAACACTGAATTTGATGTTGTAACCGTTTTAAGTGTGAAACAGGCATTTGGAATGTTTCCAGTTACTTTTTACGTCTAAAACCAAATATTAGGTGTTACGATGTTAATTATTGCATTTCATAATCAATATTTTAGTTCACTAGTTAGCCATATTTCATATTTCTATCCAGTAATATTGCCAAATTAATCAAAACTAAAATATTTAACATCTATTTGCGACGTTGCTCACTTTCAGAATGCACGCTCTTATCTGCAAAGTATGTTTAAAAAAACAGTTGGTATAACTACAACAAATGCAACGTCTAAATAGTGAACCCCTGCTTTGAACGAGTTTTGGAACGAAGTTCTTTAAGGCGACTTGTAAACTTTCAGAAATCGTCACGCTAAAAAGTGTTAATACTTGCGACTGTCGTCTGGGTGGGGTCGAAATGTAAATCCAAGATGGCGGCTGCAAAAAATTTGTTTTTGTTTTCAATCATACGTGAGAAAGAACTTCGTTCCTGACCGGGGTCCCCCGACCGCAAACTTTAAAAAAAAACATAAAACTCGACTTAACATCAAGATTTCTTTATTTCATTATGTAATGTTAATATTAATGAATTGGACAGATAAACCTTGCAAATTAAATTCTTTAAATGATGGAGAAAACCGTATCAAAAACCGTTGACTAGTTTAGAAGAAAAACGCGGTCACATAGACAGACACATAAAGCTACTTGCAGCATATGCTGAGATAGGAGCCTTTTAGCCTCGTACAGGACTTTCTGTTTTTTTTTTTTTTTTAATTTGTTTTTTAATTTTTTATTAATGTTTTAATGAGTGTTTTTTAGTTTAATTTGTGATGTCCTGTGCGAGTCCCAATAAATACTTTTTCTTTCTCTTTCTGCCTACTTTAATTTATAATATTATATGTTTAGAAGCATTTAAGCAACACAGACAGCAGTGGTGGCCCAGTGGTAACGGCCGTGACTAACGATTTGTAGGTCGAGGGCTCGAACCCAGGTAGACGCTTTACTTTATGTAAATAATTTCATCACCACTGCTCTGAAAACGGTAAAGGAAAACATCGTGAGGAAACCGGCATGTCCTAGAACCAAAAATTCAAAGACATGTGACATCTAATAACCCGCAATGGGTCCGCGTAGTGGATAACGGCTCACTCTGTCTCGAAGAGAGGAGGCCTGTATCCCAGCAGTGGGAACATTATTGACTGATTATGAGTAGACTGCTGGCTATATTCTGAAGCGAAGAAAGGCTACTTAGAGTAATTGATAAAAGCGGAAACTTTTGTTTTTTCCAGTTCCATTCAGGTTCCATCTCTTACCGCTTTCATCAATTACAAATAAAGTGACAAAACATTTCTTTCAGAAAATATCTTAACCAACATCTAGACATATCATAAAATCACCCACATTTCGCCAGTTATGTTTGAGTCCCACGTAATAGGGCGCGAGTCTATTGCCATCAACCGGGCACTAATCTGGACTCGGCTGCTACTGAGAAATTCCAGATGGAAAAACCCGATAACACTTTGCCCGACCCGGGAATCGAACCCATGCTCAGCAGTACCGCTTGCGACCGCTAGACCAATGAGCTGCCTCATTGGTCTAGCTAACTACCATAATATACAGGCAACCAGCATCGAATGTTGAAATAATTTCCATTTTTACATCAAACCTAATTAACGTTACTTAAATGCCCCGGAACAAATCAAACTACAACTAATAAATGTTTTTTTAACGGAACCAAACGTTTACTTTGTGAACAGCAATGCTTTTTTATATTTTTGGATTATACAAATCATGCTTTATTATTATTAAATTAACATGATTAAGTTTTACATTCGAAATGAGTAAATTATCTAAAACTTTGAGTAGCGTGCCCTATGTGTATGCAACTATAGAACTACGCTAACTATAGAACGTGTCACTCTAGTCTCTATGCAGTACTGCATGACGTCATAATCACTGGGACCCCGAACTCAGACATACTTAAGGCCCAGCACATATTATGGTACCAACTTTAAGCATCAGCGATTAAAGAATAACCTGAGGTTTCTGAAAAAGTTTCTGAATTTTATTCTGTTGTCTATGTCAAATTTTTATTCAACATTGTTGAGCTGACGAATTTTTCAAACATATGAAGAAATGGATAAGCAATTTCCAACAAAATCCTTCGGATTATGGTTGTAAGAGTGTTACACAATTAGGGTGCTGAATTGCTGATCAAAACATGATTAAGAATTCAGAATCCTGAGTTCCTAACATTTTTGTTTCGTTTTTTATAAAAAAGTGCAACTATTGAATTGCTGAACTTGTTTTCCGATTATTTCTTTTTAACTTCTACATGGAAGCTCTTGGTCTACATCTCACCTGATGGTAAGTGATGATTAGGTCGATGGTGGAAGCGAGCTTAAGGGTCCGCGCACGAACAAAACCCATTTCGTCACTAACTTATCTAATTGTAAGAAAGCTTGTAATAATTGAAACATTAAGTCTGCGTAAGTATAAAAGTATAGTTTTCGTGGTGTTAAACAATTCGTGTCAGTCACAGCACCTGTTAATAGATGCATCACTTTTGCGCTCTCGAAAATATGGTTTATTTCGCCTTGATTTACTTAGTGAAGATGTAGTATAATCATAAAATAAAATATTGATTTTATTTCAAGAATAGCTGAAGACTAATAAAATATGTGATTTTTAAATTTCTTGATATGATTTGCTAAATATTGTAAAAATTACATTACTGACAGGGTTTAAAATAAAATGGATATTTAAAAAAAAATCTGCTATATTTTGTATGGAAGTTGAAAACAGTGTTTCCCCTATGTACAAGTAGACCATATAATGACGTTGATGATATTTTTTAATTTTCAAAATCAAAAGTAGTTTTTTCTAACGAAACGATCAAACGTCAGATTAACCCAGAGGAACTAGCTTTCTCACCTTTAACTGCCGAAACACAACAATGCACACATTGTTGTTATGGCCACAGGCTTAGATAATGGTGATAGCTAGTCAGGCGGACTTAGAACAAGCCCTTTTTTTTTGGGTGGTAATTTATCAAATAACTTCTCCCACTCTGGGCAGAGCGAGAGAGCGTGTCAGACTCTTACTGACTAAAACCCACCCGTGTTCCTTCGGTTGCCCTGTTGCCGGGGGCCACGATCTCCCTTTCGGTTTTCTTCGCACCCCCGGCAGGCTTAGAACAAGCCCTACCACCAACCAAATGCCCACCAATTGTTTTAGTGGGAACATTATCCATCTAATCGATTCGATGTAACCAGACAAAATGACGTTCTATAAGCAATAACGATGATGGGCAAGTCAAAAATGTACCTAGGGATTAACATAAGCTACCGACCAGCTTCAATGTCAGTCCTATTGAAACTCGTTGTCGAAATACGAAAAGCGATTGTCTAGGCCTTCAGAGTAGGTAATTTAAAAGTTTAATCAGATAGATAATTCCGTTGTTGTCTTAATAGGAGCAGTGATGGCCCAGCGGTAACGGCCACGACTTAGGCTTGTAGTTGTAGATTTGAACCTAGACAGGCGCTTTACTTTGTTTAAATTATTTCATCACCACTGCTCTCAAAATGGTGAAGGAGACAATCGTGAGGAAACCGGCACGTTCTAGAACCAAAAATTCGAAGACATGTAACATCTACCAACCCGCACTGGGCCCGCGTGGTGGATTACGGGACACTCTCTTACCGAGAGGAGGCCTGTGTCCTAGTAGTGGGAACATTAAAGGCTGATTGGCTTATGCTTTATTGTGAATATTGCGTATACCTGTAATAAGCATACATACTAGCACTATTTTGTTTTCTATATATTTTTTAAATGCACTGCTGTAGGTTTACCAAATTAAAAAAAAAAAAACAGTGGCACTCCGGGAGTACCGACAGAAGTGAAAACTTGAAAAAATTGGCACCGCGGTAATCAACGCGTTGATGTCTTTAATGTTCAAAAGGTGGTGTCATCACGGTGTCGCGAAATCAATGCTTTAATCCCATTTCAAAAATACCCAACGCGCCTAAAGAAGTTTTCACTTCAATAAAATAAATAAATCAAGGTGTGGGAGACGATAAACAGTGTTACAGGCTCAGTGTTGTCGTCAAATCGCTAGTCGTCAACGTCCGCCGATGTTAAAAGTGTCGTGTGTGCCTGACGTCACTGTAGACAGTCTAGTGACGTAAATATTGCACGTAAATGGTTAAACACTTCTTTGGAACACTTAGAACACGCTACCAACTACGTACATTGCTGCTATAGCTGTACTTTTGCGGATATAACGGAAGCATTTTGGATGAAGTTGTATTGCAAATTTATCCAAAAGGGTCAGTCACGATTAGTTTTGTAGTTACTAATTTGTTGTACTACGGAGTTCCTCATAGGAAAACGCAAGATACTTTATCCTAGATATTTGTGAAAATACAGGTTCATAACTCAAAAAACTCGGGGGGTGTCGAGGGACACCCGGTTGGAACGAAGTTCCTTTAGATGTTCATGTATGAATACAGAGCCATCTAGCTTTTTTGTTGCGTGGTGATTTCTACCAGTCAAGTCACACCGCAAGCCGTGTTAAAGAACTTCGTTCCAATAGACTTACCTACGTAGAAAAATGTATACAGAAAGAGACTGCGTGAATTGGTTTTCACAGAAAATCAATGTGTGGGCGGCCTTAGGGCTTATATACACTGGGTTTTTTTACGCACCGTCACGCGTCGACGCGAGTATAACGCAACAAGAACGCGCTGCAAACCCAACTAGTAAGGATGATTTCCAGCAAACGGCTCGCATTGCATCGGATCGGAAAGGATACGAACGGATGCGGCGACAGCCGATAGCATCCGGCGGGATGTCGACGCATACTATCGGCTCCGTATCGTCGCTTGCGAACGTATCTGTTTCTGCACCTAGTCAAATAGTTTCATTCCTACGGTGTAGACGGTTTCTAATTTTTGAAAATGGTTGGAGTTGACGTAGTATTGTTGTCTATTGCATTAGAAGAACAAGAAAATAATTATAAAACAGCCGAAAGGATCCAATCGGATACGACGACAGGCGAACGGAACCAATCGCGCGTCGCAGCATACTTTCAGCTACGATCGCATGTCGCGGAAGATGCCCGCGGTCAAGCTGCTATGCGCGGTTTGGTAATATAGATTTTAAATACTGTATATTCGATTTAATGTCGTTTAAATATTGTAACCGATCCGATGCGATGCGAGCCGTAAGTTTAGCAGACACACAGAACGTGCGTCGACGGCGCGTATCTATTATCGTGTGTATATGCCCTTAGACCTTCCATCAAATAAGAGTCTAGGTATTTTTAATACTTCGCAGACTGGCTATATCAATGAGTAATTCCAGTGTTGGAGTCTGGAATATTGATAAGAATTCTTTGAGAGATGAGCGCGATTTCGGAAAACGTTGAGTGGGGATTAAAGAAAGATTGGAACTTTCACCTCAGATAATAATTATTTTGTAGGACTTATGTAAAAGTTTTTTTTTTGATTGAAGAGTTATAAACCTTTAGGTCTTTAATTCGTACCTAATTGAAGTAAAGTTTTCATTAAATAATAGGTATTTTAAAGAAAAATCAACCTTATTTTGTAATTAGGGCTCTATAAAGGCACGAGCTTCTGTCCGTGACTTTGTTCACGTTTAAGATATAGTATCCTATGGTATTCGGATCAATACTACCAGAGATATAGGTATTATAAACATATACCTACTATAGAAATACAGGGTGGCAGGGACATCGACGCGAAAACTGTTACCATGGATTTCAGTACATGATTCTGAACCCCCCTGCGTTGAAATTATTCGTCGGTTATTTAAAAAAAAAAAATCTGCTGTTTCATAGAAAGGTGCAATACCTACGCGGTCAAAATTTATCGAAAAGCTGATTTAAAAAAAAAATACCGACGGAAAATTTCAACGTTGGGGGTTCAGAATAATGTACTTACTGAATCCATGGTAACAGTTTTCGCCTCGATGTCTCTGCCACCCTGTATAGGTACCTAAACAATTTTACCCCTTTATAATAATTAGTTTAGATATACGCTTTACTATGTCGTTATCGTTATTCACTAGAAGAAAAGCTTTATTTCTCTTGTACACACGGCTACACATCAAGCTATACATTTCCAGTTTATGCTGATCTCGCATTGTATAGGATTTCCGTACAATGCGAGGTCAGCTTATACTGGAAATGTATAGCTTGGTGTGTAGCCGTGTGTAAACACATTGGTGTGTGTAGTACTCAAGCCTCTTGTATCCTTGAAAATTCAGAGACAGATCCTCCACATTTTGGCTTGTATTGTCTCCACACAAAACTTATTGTCATCTAACTTACAAGATTAAAACAGCCCTCAAGTTCCAGCTATTGTGTTCCTTTATCGCTCTATTATATATTTATGTATATATACTTTAGTATTACTTAACAACCCCACTTGTATCAAATCCCCTTTCAAAGAGCTATAGAGCGCTCTCATGTGAGGATATAAAGAGGAATCCTAGATTCATTTTACGTTGAATAAGTATAAACTTATTTACTCCCTTATTCTCTAGATATATTGTGAGGTCCAGTCTTTTTAAATACTGTGAAAATGCATTTAACAATACTTAAGTCATCAACGAAACGCAGGTTTTTTTTTTAATCAGTTTTCGGCCAGTGCCAATTAGTAGTTAAAGACAAACTATTCGACTGTCAAGCAGTCAATATGTCTGGAGTATCGTGAGATGAGCGTATGCTTATCTCACAATACTCTAGACATATTGACAGGATCTTCTTCCATTCATCCGCGAACTCATCACAGTCAGGCTTAGCTTCCAAGAGAGCGTTGAGCGCTGATATAGTTAAACTGTTAACTTTTAAGGGATTCGTAAGTAAAAGAAACAAACAGCTAATAAAATAACAACAAAATGAAACAATAAAATGAATTGGAACACCATCACAGCCACAGTAATAGAATTTTTTTGTTAGGTATTACACTATCACATATTCATAGATATTAGTCTAATACAATGAAATATTAGACATACGAATCATGCTGCAGGAGACGCCTAGGGCCCAAGCCGATTCACAGCCATCGTAGGCGCGGGCTTGCGGACGGCGAACAATGGGTAGCTCGCCGTCCGATAAGGACCAGGCCCGGTTCGACGGCGCGTTGTGTTCTACGCGTGCCTCAAAGAAATGTCTGCAAAACTGACGATAGAGCCGATGCCTGCCGGGGCTGCGGTTATTGTCCGAAATGGTTACCGTGGCCCCTGGCAATATAGGCAACTGGAAGACGTCAAAGACGTGTTCTTCCAGTGGGTGGGTTTTAGTGAGGAAGAGTCTGACACGCCCTCCCGCTTCATCCAGAGTGGGAGAAGTTATTTGATAATTTCCCACCCAAAAAAAAAATACATACGAATCAGTTGTAAGCTTCGGTAGGTATATATATTTCTCATAGGAGAAAGAATATGATTCTATAGGTATACCTACTAAAATCAACCCGTCTTGAGCAAAGTAGTTTTTTTTTTTATAGCATGTCCACATTTCGTGGAAAAATCTATTTGTCTGATGAAAGACGAAAACCTTCGTTATTCGCAGCTTTTCCAATAACATCTATCGTTATTATGATAACTCAGTTTATCACTTTCTTTCTCGGCAACGCCTGTACTGTTAATATGATATTCTCTTTGTTTGTTGTTTACAGTATTTTCAACAATAGTTTATCAAATAAGCGTTGTTTGTTATGATTTCTTTGGTAAATAGATATTGCGTGCTTAGAAAATGATAGTCAAAGGAAAAAAACCGGCCAAGTGCGTGTTGTACTAGGCACAATGAAGAGTTCCGTCGTTGGAATGAATTTATCCCAAATACAAACTTAACATTGTAGTTGAAATACATGTTCTCCCATACATTTCAACTGCAAATGTAAGTTTGTACGTACAAAAGTGAGAGATTTACCATGTTATTTTAAGACCATAGACTACTTATAGGTTTTCCTGTAATTTATGATGGAAGAACCATTCTCAGTAATTTTTTCAGTATTTTAGGCTCAGTGGTTTCGGAGATAAGGGGGGAAACGTCAATTTTCATCAATTTTCTTAAATATCTTTAAATGTATTTATTTTAAAATTATTTAAACAAAAAAAAAATAGATTCTCGCAACAACTACTTTCATTTGATAATGTCACACGATACAGTTTAAAAAACTAAAGTGTTTTTATTTTTCTTATTTGCCTCCAAAAGTGACCTCCATATTCAAAATTTATTTGTTTACGTTACACGTCCGTCTTTCGTCGTCCGTCAAATTTCAACTTAATCGGTCCATTAGATTCGGAGCAAATTGGCTGTGACAGACAGACAGGCAGACACACGAGTGATCAGTCCCCTGGCCCTATTTAGAACATGACCAATTTATTGGAAGGGGCCAAGTTTGCATTCATGTTCACTTTTGAGGACCTTATGAAAGCCACTTATGCTGCAATAAACGTGGTCACCTACAAGCAGCAAGCTTGCAAACCAAAATGATTAGAACAACAATTAGAATCGCAGAAGACATTTTATCTGCAACAGAATATTAGTATTTTAGTTACCAACAAAAATATTACTATCCATTCGAATAGAAAATGCGTTGACGCAATCTAGGGGCTATTTACTGCGTGACGTTGATGTTCAGCTCTATTAGATGATAGCTTGATAGTCAGTGCAGTTATGTTCGAGGACATGTTTGTATTTAGATTTCGTTTCCGAATGTAATGTAATATGTATGAATATCATTCAAAGCAGCTATGAATGAAGTTGGCATGGGTAAGAGCGTCGATTGTTTGCCAAAAGGTAAATAATTACCAGTCTCTATACCTTAGTACCGAATTATTCAATTGCTCTTTGCACTTGGTGCAGACCAGACGCTCTTAATCGACTTGGACGTATATAGAGGTATGAATACAAAAAATGGTAGGAAAGCTGCTAAAGCGCAGGCACGACAGATAGGAAAACAGTTTTACAGCTCTATATAGTTCACACGAAAATCAAAACAAAACAACAATAAAGTACTTAGTTCTGAATTCAAATTATTGTAGCGGGTACACCGCTACGTACGAACTATGCACTATAGACATGACGTCACACAAATCTAGCATCGCGCAAGTAGTTTACCGCACGATCGACATTATATACAAGATTCCGACTTCAACCGTCGGGCAGTTACCCACCAGACACAACACCCGTCTGGTCGGAGGATCCTCCCTTTTCTATGGTGGATGAGTGAACTTTACACCTTGTTCCTCATACCGCTAAATTATCATGTATTATGAGAAAATTGGTGTTCAATAATAATACAAAAAATATAAACACGATAAATCTACTAATTGATGGTAATGGAAATTAGCATTCGTTTGTATTCAGAAATGAGATGATACTCGAGGGACATTAAGAAAATAGAAATACTGTTCAATTGTGGTATATTCGCGAACTTAATGCTCCAAAAGATTCAATACCAAAGTGACAAATACTCAACCTTGACATCAAGTGCAACTAAAATGCATGCAAGATTTATTAAATTTCGCACAAAAATAGTATACAAACGAACTTCACATTTAGATTTCTGAAAGTTTCATCAGTTCTCTGATCAGTTATAGGAAAAAAATCTGCAGACCAAAATAAACCAAAATAATCCGTAAGTTTAACAAAAGATGGCAGGGAGGAAGCCAGCAGTCAATTTTCCTAGTTTTCATCGCACCAAACATTCAAAATTCGTGATAGCAATATCGATGACACAGTGTTGAACCAAATGAGGCCTACGGTAAATAGGTGCATGTAAATTAGTTACCACTGCTGTCACCCGTGCGTCATAGCCGTGATAACGATAACAGTTGATAAGGTGATTTGAAGGATCAAGGAATCACCAATCTTCCAATTTGAACCTTATGCTTACAAAATAGAGTAGACAGTCCATTGGAACGGCGTAACTTAGTTTTTTGACAACTATTCGAGTTACGAAAAGTAACCAAATGTTTAAATGTGTTTTTAATCAAATGTTTCAATTAATTGCTATTTTTTTAGTTTCGTTAACTACATATTTATCTAAGTAGGTTATCTCATAAGTCATAACCGATTGATTCGTTTCTTGATAGAGTAGATTCATAGAAAAAAAAACAAGGTTAATTTTCTGGAATTAAGTAGTAAATCCCAAAAATTTCTGATTTTTAGATTCCGTACAATATTTTTAAGATATATCACTAATATTCTAAGCATCAAAATGACTGTTTATTTAACACTAACTTTTGCCCACGGCATCGCCCGCATGGCTGTCGAAAAATATCCCACGGGTACGTACTATCAGGATTTGATACCTAATTGCCGAGGAAAAGGTCATTGACTCCTACCGCTGCGCCCGCGTTGTCGTCAACCACAATTATTTTGTTACGCGTAATTTAGAATCTGTGATATCTTTTAAAGTATTCATTTGAACGATATATATGATTTCAAGGCATATCTTAATCTAAATTAAATGCCCAATATAAATTGCATATTTTATTGGACAAGGATAAATATAATACCGGTCAAAATAGCTTCTGAAATATCAATAAATTTTTTATCAAATTCTGAAAGATAAAAACAGTTCCTGTAGGTCATCCTTAGAAGATAGACATATGCTATTGCGAACTGTTTTGTGGAACTTATTAAGATCTACAATTCCGTGGAACATAAATTCGATGTATCCGTTACGGCTTACCCGGCGCACGCCAGTAAAGATCCAAGTCGATATGATTTTTTCCGACATCTTCGGCAATAATCGTAAAACCTTAATGAATTATTCACAAAAACCTTCCGCATGAATCACTCCGGCCATTGGTGAGAACTGTTTGAAAATCCGTTCAGTAGTTTTTGAGTATATCGCGTTCAGACAGACAGACAGACGCAGCGGGGGACTTTGTTTTATAATATGTAAGGATCAGGATTTTCGGGCTTATCCACATTCACTTCCAATTCCAACCAGTGTAAATGCCACTGTTGCGAATGCATTTATTATGATGCACATAATTACTTGCAAAGCATATATTCAGTCTTGACAAAAGACAATCACCTAAAAATAAATATAGACCTTCTAAAATATTCCTCCTTAAACGTTTATTCTGAAAAATAAACCTCTACCTACAACCCATTTTGGGGTCACACGTTTTGAAAAAGCTTACAATCCCATAAGCCTCTAACACCATCAATTCTGTTTACATTCCACCTGGCCTCGCCATATTTTCCATAATTCCCGGATCTGTATGGAGAGTCGTGTTCATATCCATTATTCCGGGAACCCAGCGGCAATTAGATTTAATTTCTACGGCCATTGTTATTTGTGGCTAAAATGTTGGCCGCATACGTGAAACTGTAATCACATGAGTAAGCTGGATTAGAGAGCTTTGGCAAACAAACTGCTTGAGCTTTGGTGTGGGATTTATGAAAAGATTGTTCAAAGCGGTTTATTAAGTCTCTGTCCTAAGGGCCATGTTTCGAGTTAGCGAAGGAAACCTCTTCGCCTCGCTAAGGCCATACTCTAAATAAAAGTTATAAAAATTACAACCCAATTACGACAAAAACACCTACTAAAAAGGTATTTAACAAGACACCACAGACACAAAAATTAAAAATCCGGAGTCACACGTAATCTATTTGATTTATACCCTAACACGATGTGTGATTCTGGATTTTTTATTGGTGTGTCTGTGATGTCTTGTTAAATATCTTTTTGGTTGGTGTTTTTGTCGTAGCTGTGTTATAGTTTTTATAACTTTAATTTTTATATAAATTATTTTAGGGACACAATTTATGTGCTAAATAAACTATTTCATTTGATACCCACAATAGCATCAATAAAACATTTTTTTTTAGTCCATGTCTTTTAGTCGAAGCAGGCGCCATATTTTTTATCCAACACAAAATAACTAAATAAGTAACTGTGTTTCTTCCCTCCAATACCTAGTCAATAAACGTGAAATCTTGACAAGTTAATTCTTCTTTTTTTTAATTTCGTCACTTATTTTTTCTATTTTCATTGTTATCCTTACACCGTGGTCTCGTGTAACTGAAGGAGCACACTCAAAAGAATCGTTTTTAATATTGTGTATATGTATCATTTGTTGGAAATCCCAAATAAACATTCATTTAATATGACGTCACATAGCCTATTACCAGCGGACGATCAAGGCGCTTCCAACGCTACCTCGTTTTTTGTCAAATTTGAAGTTGAATTTGAATTTGGAGTTTAGAAGTTATGAGGGAACAGATGAACATACATACCGGTCAAAATCATAACCCTCCTTTTTGCTTCGCCGTAGTCGGGTAAAAATCAAAGAGTTTTCACTAATTCTAAGGGCCTATGGTCACGGCATTTTTTACACGCACGTCGTTTACGCGTCGACGGTGCTTAAAAAAGACGCCGCTTCCACTGTGTGTTACAGGCCCTAACGTGGTCGTCCGAATGAGTCCTACCAACGGTCAAAGAGGTAAATTGCAGGTAATAATGGAAGCATGATATGTGATCGTAGTGCATTGTTAAAATAAATATTGGAACGAGGAGATATTGTCCATTCCACTTTATTTCTTATTCTGGCATATGGTAATGCAACAAACTCAACTGTCCCTCTCAATATTATTACGCGGCTCCCTAGATTTCAGTATTCTGCGAATTGTTTCAGTCATCTGTTTTTTCTTACCATTTCGCTTCAACATAGAAATATGCTGTGGAAAAATACAATGTACAATACACCCGTTAAAAACACCCCTCGGTTACCGCTTACGATGTATTTTTTACATCGAGGTGACCTATTTCCGATGTAAAATTGATACGATAGGTTAGCAACCTCTGGGTGCCTAAATACAATTGTTATCTTAATCCCGACTTACGCTAATCGTGGTTTTGTGTGGCGCGTGGCGCCAACACATTTAGGGCATCTCCACACGCTGTCCTTTTCGGCAACAAGTGGTGGGTCGGTTATACAGACAGGAAGTGTATATTTGTAAACGAAGGTATATGTTTGAGGATGATATTCTCGTAAGTTAAAATAAAGTATGTCTATTTCTTTTGTATGTTTTTTACATCTATTTAATATATCTATTGAATTACATTTTAATTTAATAAATTATTTTTCTTTAAGTACGCTGTACTGGTACACCGTCTGAATATTTGTTTGCTGCACCGGTCGACGTCATTACGTCGGCGCCGGCTGTCGCTGAAAACCAGCGCTGGGGCTCTGTCTTGCATAGAGTCGTAGCATAATGCTGAGCGATAGCCGATTTGCGTGAACGTGACGCATGCTTCCCCCAACCTTTTCGCATTTTTGTATTTTAAACTTTTTTTTGCGTCATGTTTACCGCAAATAAACGTTTTTTCTTTCTTTCTTTCTTTTCTTAAACAGATTGGTTTTCGATACATTTTTCCATTGATAATTTTATATAAACAATATGTTTATCTCCGATTTTTCCTGAAAACTATTATGCAAAGCTTCTACGGGGTCCTGAATACCGTAAAAACATGGAGCATCCCGAAACTCAAAATACGATGAGGTTTCAAAGGGCGGCAGGAGTGCCATTCCTTGTGTGCAAAAGTGATCTAACATTGAAGCCACTGTGATTATAATGCGCTAGCAATTTTGTGAAAAGAAATGCATATACCTTTACTGACACTTCGGCAAGATTTAAAAACAGATAAGAAAACAATAAAAAAAAAACATCGCTCACCACTATCGAAAGTATACAATAAGCTGATAGATCACAAGTGTAATGAAAATTCCCTCATTATTCGTGAGACGGGAAGCCCTCGCATAAAGTTTATGGGCATCGATTACTGACGTGCTTAATAAACGCCTGTGTATGTGTAATACATTATACTCTCTGTATCTAATCGGCTTTGTGGATCTAACCCGTAAACATTCGAAGCGGCTTTTGCTCTTTTACACGGGCTCTTTGATCGGAAACTATATGGAATTATTTTTTTTGGTCCGAATATTATTAAGGCTAGAGTTCAGGTTTTATTTGTATAAGTGGAAGTTATCAGAGGAAGTCTTAAAGTGGCGCCAGTGACTGAAACTTTGTGCGGAAGTCGGTTGTCATGGTATGGGCATGTGATTCGGAGTAATGAGGGAAATATCGTGATTAAAGTATGAATATGGATGGCACATTTATACTCAAAACTTGGTTGTCTCGTTGTGGTCGCAAGTGTTACTGCAGAGCTTAAGGTCCTGGGTCCGATTCCCAGGCCGGGCAAAGTGCTATTGGGGTTCTCCATCTAGAATTTCCCGGAGTGTGGATTTGTGCCCGTTTGATGGCAATAGGCTCGCCCCTATACATGGGATTTAAACATAGCTGGCGAAATGTGGGTGTACTATAGGTACACCTCTGCCTTACCCTTCGGGGACACAAGGCGTAATGTTATGTTAATTATGTTATGTACTATCGAAGAAACGCAAATCGGAATCTGTACACTGTAAGGACTATTCTTGCTTGCAGCGCTCGGCTGCAATAGTAACGCTTACCTACGAAAAAAAAGGGTCGTGTGCACGGGATTTCGTTCTCAAAATGCTTAGATGCGAATGCGTTACCCCGATCCGATGATACATATTTGTCTGTAGGTGGACGTCAAACGTTAAAACTTAACAATGGAATTCAATCGACTGTATGACAACAACTAGGAAGAGACCTTCCTTACTGTTGTCATACACTCGATCAAATTATCTAATTGATTAAACACTTATCGATTACGTCATACCTTACGTCATAAGTGAAATAAAATTATTCTTGCGGTTTTAATTATGAATGAAGCCATTAACATTTCCGTATAGCAAAAAAATAATGTAATTTTAAAAGCAACATTTTTTTTGCGCTTAAAAACAATGCATCAAAAGCTTATCTACTCAACATGGGTGGGAGAGGGGGGCTGATGAAATGGAAATCGTGTGGAGTGCGTACTGAATTGAAAATGTAAGTAAAACAGGGATTTTTTTACTCCCCTCTCATCAAAATATATTTCAAAATCCTCGCAGGATTTTGAAATATATATCTCTTTAACCTGCATATTATAAAAGTACTACTTAAAGCCTTATGTCCATAATTAAGGTAGGTATAGGCGTTATTTAGCTTTGAATTAAAACATCTATACTAATACACACATCAAAAGTGTCTAGGGATCAACATATATTTTTGCAATAACTTTTCTCCTGATTGATATTAATTAAAATTTTCTTTAAGGATTCATCAAATAAAGTGTTTTCGTTTGTCACAGTAACGATAAACCAAGTCACCTTTGCATTAATAAAGAAATTTGCCATTTTCCTAATAAAGGGATTTTTGACATTTGAACCACTAACATTAAAGTTCGAAAAAAAGACTGAAATAACAGTTTTCTTTAAAATTTTATTGGGTAACTTAAACAATTAATAATCCGTGTTTCTACCGCGAACACTAACAGCACAAGAACATCGGTTTGGCATACTCAAAATGAGTTCATCCAAATCACGCTGTGGAATGGCCGCCCATGTTCGTTGCAACAACAAAAAAAGGTCTTCTTGCGACTGGATACCCTCCATATTCGGCAGAGCTCTTCTCTGTAGCATATCCCATGCATGCTCAATCGGGTTCAAGTCTGGCGACTGAGCAGGCCAGAGCAGGACATTGATGTTAGCTGCGGCGAGAGTCTGTCTTACAACTCTTGCGGTGTGCGGTCGTGCATTATCATGCATTAACTGAAATAAGGGACCGATTTGCACTTGTAGAGGAACGATGACGTCAGATACAATCGTCTCAGCATAAATTTGAGCGTTGAGGTTGCCTCTGATCCAAATCAACTCAGTTCTTCCGCCGATCCAAATACCCGCCCATACCATGATGGTTCCACCACTATAAGGATGGACTTCCTGGCAGGATTTAAATCGCTGTTGGCGTCCAGGGGTTCTCCAGTGTCGTATACGTCTTGTATCCGGTCTCATACCAAAACGAGACTCATCAGAAAAGCACACGAAACGCCATTGTTCTTCTGCCCAATTTCTGTGTTCAAGAGCCCATTGATATCGAATCCTACGATTGTGCATTGCTATAGGTGGTACCCGTAGCGGTCTTCGGGAATGAAGGTTCACTTCATGCAAGCGGTTTCTGACTGTTTGGTCGCTAATTAAGTTCCCTGAAGAGTGATGAAGCCTCACGGCTAACATCATGGCGGTTATTGTTGGAGCTCTTCGAGTTAAGATTTGAATGTATCGGTCTTGTCTCCGTGTGGTGCAGCGATACCGTCCTCCATGGCGCTCAGCCACGGTACCAGTGCTTCGGTAACGTGTCCAAAGTCGACTGATAACACTCTGACTTGTATTCAGAGCTAAAGCCACAGTACGTTGCCGGGAACCAGCTTCTATCATTCCCACGGCTCTGAGCATTTCTTCCCTGCTTAAATGACGTCGCCGCTCCATAATAACGTTGGTTTTAATCAGTAGTAGGGAAACAGTAGCACTAATAATGTCTTCAATGCGTTGTATGTTTTTATAGGGAAAATATTGACAGCTGATTTTCATCTTTTACTCGAATTTGATTAACAGTTCCTGTTTCAAATTATGAAATGCACCAAAAAGGATCCATATAAATTTATATAATCATAAATTTATTACAAAGCCACATCTCAATCTCAAGAAATCCGCATAAAAATGCTTGATCCCTAGACACTTTTGATGTGTGTATTATAAAAAGGAAAGATTTGTATTTTTGAATGTAACGAATAAACTTAAAAACTACTGAACTCATTTGAAAAATTATTTCAGCAATGGATAGCTACATTATCAGCGAGTAACATAAGCTATATTTTTTATCCCCGTACTCCCACGGGAACGGGAACTACGCGGGTGAAACCGCGTGACGTCCGTTAGTAATATTATAAAGAGATAAATTTGGTTGTTTGTTTGTTTGTATGTAGGGGGTAATCTCCGGAACTACTAGTCGGATTTGAAAAAATCTTTTTGCATTGGATAACCCATTTCTTGATGAAAGTCGCGGGCAAAAACTAAAATAAGCGTCTGAATAAATAAGTTACTATTTTATAAACCTTTTATTATTTCACTTTTAATTCTCCTCTTATTCTTAAAACAAACATAGTTATAACTATTTGGTACCCACAGTGATGTATGCAATTATATCGATATTTTTTTCGATGGGCAGATGTAGATAAAAGTATTGAGTAATGAGTTTCGTTTCACACAAGAAGATAAGGATGATTAAGTGCATGTGATGCCATTAACTCGCACTTATTATACACATTATTTTACATTAAGGTTCTTTTCCGCCACCACCACCTTTAGACATGTTTAGTTAGAAATTGTAACAGCATTTAAACCCCATCTGTGGGTGTGCAAAGGAGGACGTGATCTGTGCATAGTAATAAAGTATAGATCAGGCTATAATATATTATTATGCTTCTAGGCTACCGAATTCATGTCATATCATTATCCCATGCATCTAGTTTGGTTAATAATTAAACATAAAATAAATGAAAGTGTTTTTCAATTCGCCAACCAAATAATAATTGAAGTTTTTTTAGCAAAGGACGTATCAAAGATTCCCGTTTATAAATAAAAATAAGCCAACCCACATATTTATTTTAGATCTACAGTTTCCGACACGTGCTGCGGTCATTTTTTGCACCAATTAGCAAGATCCTCACCATATTAATGTTCACGCTGACGTGTGACGTCAGAGCCGCGCAGTGAGCCGTACCTTTATGAAAAATGTTCAACATATGATAAGAATCGACGAGTACAATTTATTGAAGACTTATTGTTACGTCACCTTGATTATCAGCCAAGATATCACGATGTTTTTATAATTAGCGGTCAAGCGTACCGGAAATTTATTATGGATTTATATAGGAACGTGTACAAATAATTTAAAAAAAAATTGAGGGTTGACATTCATTATACGTTCTCCTATTTTGTTCACATAGGAGACTATTCTGTTCATTACGTAGCAAAAGTTTCGACCCATTTTCTCCAAAATCCGAATATAGCGCCAAACCTACCACACTAACAAATATTTTTTGTCAGTAGAACTGAGTTGACGTCACACGACGCAACGTAATCTACCTATACTTGAACTTCTCCAAACAATAGCACAAATCTTAGAGAAGCGATTACGATAATCGCTCGATAAGGCTAATTGGCAATCGATGCCAGAGGCGGTCTCGTTGACCTTCGTTCACATGTACCGTGCAAATATACCAATGTTTTTATCTCCTCGCTAACTCGACTCTAACACGATGCTGTAATATTAAAAATGGTATGTAGACACGTAGAATATCTTGTAGTTCATGACTGTGTGCTGCGGCCTGCGCCGGCGCTTATCAGTCGACCTCCAGTTACGTGCAACGACGCTCTATTAATTAGATAAAAAAATAAATTAAATAGTCATCTTTGCTAAATATTTGTGGACACACTTCACACCTACAGTGTTAAATATCGTTACGCGACCCACGTGGGAAACGTGACGGAGTTTGTGACAAACGTGTAATTTTACTTAGAATGAATTTATATTGTGGTTTAATTAGCAATTGTAGCAGGCAAGTAGCAGGGGCTGACCACTCAGTGATATTAAAAGCGAATTAAATGGCGAATTATATTTTGAATGTGGTGGGATACGGTTGAGAACGGTAGCTAAAGTCGTTGATATTGATATTAATTATTAAAAATGCTGCGTTTCAAAACAAAAATAGTGTGTAGTAAAAAATCTGTGTTTTCCAGTGCGCAGGCGTTTAATGAGCACAGACTGCCGCTTTGTTTACGGCCGTGTATCGTGTTACTGTAGACGATAACGTGTTGCCTAGTCAGTGATATTCAACGCGTTTGACGCTCGATAAATTGTTCTATGTAGCTACTAGAGTGTGTGACTTCCTTGCTACGAAATATTTATTTAAAAAATTATATTGATATACTAAGTGTACGTCACTAGTGCTGGGATTTGTGTCTTGACTTGAAATAAGCCTTTGACGCGGTGCACGTCTTGAAATAAATCTGCTGATTTATTAACTTTTTTTTTTAAATTACGGAAAATGTAGCAAAATTATGGACTTTTAGTGAGGAACATTATGTGTTTGTGCTAGTTTTGATTTAAAAGGATATGCACAATATGGAAGTGGATTGTGAAGAAAACACAGGTAAGTTTTTATTTAAACTACTTTGATGTAACGTTATTTATTAACTAAGGATAAATCATTACAATCTGTCACGCTTAAGAACCAAAGTCCGTAATTTGGCCTCTCTGTAAATTATAGCTAAGTATTTTGACCTAGCAATACAGCCACTTGAATATCTAAGTTAACAAAATAATACATTATATTTTATTTTATTTTTAAATTACGATTGATCTGCTCTAATTGCGGTTAAATAATATAGTCCTATGACAAAACAAATTGTATTTATTTACGTTATTATTGATCTGTGACGTATGCTCTATACGTCGGCGTACCTAGATATTTATTATTAATAGGTTTATTTGTTAATCTGTGGGTAGGCACATAAACATGAACAATGAACATGTGGTTACGAGAGTATATTAGTGGCCATTTTATGAGAAGGAAAAGTTAATTACCTATTACATTCCGGTTATATTTATGTACACAAGACGCATATTAGTATTATTTGAACTTGTTTGTTTTGACAGACTTTTACCGTTTTGTTATAAGTTGTTAAGTAATTTTTCGGGTAATTACTATTTTTTTATTCAATTTCATAAATCTTTCTAATGGTTTCCGCGACTTTATTCGCATAGAAACTCTTTGATCATATCAGAGGTGGAATTAAAACAAAACAACCCTAATGCACATCACTAGTGTTTTAACATTTTTATTTCCATTTCAATTGACGTTGGCGCCAAACTTTTCCCGCTAAAACAGCGTTCTGTTTCATTCAACTTCAAACGATTTACAGAAATAGAAGGATGTTTTTAAGTATGTAGCACTAAACGTATTTGGTGTGTTGTTCTGCAAGCTGACTGACGTAGATATCCTAGTCCTATATTACACGTGTATATTCATGTATATTCGATCCTACATGTCCTGATCCTAGTTTTTTAGGGTTCCGTACCTCGAAAGGAAAAAACACAACCCCTATAGGATCACTTTGTTGTCCATCCGTCCGTCTGTCTGTCTGTCTGTCAAGATCCTTTTTCTCAGGAACGCGTGAAGGTATGAAGCTGGAATTTATTTCAAATACTCTAATCTACTGTCCCTTGGAGCTGTGAAAAAATCAAACTTCTAAACCAACGCAATCAAAAGATACAGCCGTTTATGCCGCAAATTTCCGCAAATTTTCGATACTCGCAAGCGAATCAAAACCTACAGGGTACTTCCCGTAAACTCAGAATCTTGAAATTTGGTACAAAACAACATCTTCTACGGTTTTCGAAAAATTGCGAAAACCGTACATTTTTAGTTAAGTACGTCATTTAATAAAAATATTTTTAATAATTTTAAACTTACTACCCCTTTCATTTTGCAATAAAAATATACTACAGGTATATACATAGATACTACAGGTTTGTACGAAACCCTCGGTGCGCGAGTCCGACTCGCACTTGGCCGGTTTTTTTTACGTAAAAACAGTGAAATTAATTATTAAACAAACTATAACTTAAATTATCCGTATATTCAAATCACAACTCTCATTCTTTGACAGTTGTATGTAATGGCTATAACACGGCAAATTGACGGTGGGTGTAAATTTTCTTAACAATTATTTTCCTTTATGTATTTGGTGGCAAAAGGAAAACAAGTTGATGGCCCACTGTATGGTAAATGGTCACCGTCAACTATTATAAACAGAGGCATCGCAGGTGCATTACCATTCAACAGACCCAGCTGAAATGTCTCATGTACTTGTGACTACACTACATTGCGAGAGTCCATTGGCTGAAATATGGTAATATCAAAGTATTCCTTCATTAGTAACTGAAGTCGTGTCTTCATTAGGTATACATCTGACACCAACCTTCTTGCTAAAATGACTAAAATAACGCCATATTATGTAGAATTACGAGCAGAATATGAAACTTAATTAAATTCTTGTTAGTGCCGTGAGCAGCTTTACTTACTTAATTTATTTTACTAACTAAATTGTGACCACGTGGAAATTTCTTTGAGAACCAAAGTTGTTTGAGGATAAGTTAATTAGTTCCATCTGTTTTATATTTGCAATTCAACCACGAAAAAGGAAAGTAAAGAAAATAATGAGCCGTCGCGGGACGCCTGGCAGATGAGAAACATCGAAATTATTATGTACAGGTATGCAGAAAAGGATAGTTTACGACAGGAAATAAATATGGCGACTGTTGGCGTGGCGGTCGGTCTGACCCGCAGCTATAGATGTTTCACATAAAAAACGAGCAAAAGCTTGTTCTAATTTACATGAGATAAACCTAGGTTAATATCCCATCATAGGCAGCTTAAAGAAGAGAACATTGTTATTATAACTACATACATAACCAACATTACACCAACGAGGCGGAACTCTATTTGGATAAATCCTGGAAAAGTTCTTCCTTTAACGTGCGTAAATACACGCACTAATAGGTATAATACATTGTAATAATGAATCTTTCAAAGCTTGCCGCGAGCATTCGCCTGTAATGTAACGTTCAGAGTAGAGTATCACATCAGTGAGGGAGGAGAACCGAGCATTACAGGGCTCAATGTCTGTAATATTCACAGAACATATAAAACCTCTTTTATATGTTCTGTGGTAATATTCAATCTGAAATGTCACATTACAAGCGAATGCTCGTCAGAGGGAGACAGTATTGTAACGTAATGCTCATAATCGAATCTGTAACGTTACATTACAGGTGAATGCTCGTCAGAGGGAGTCATTATTGTAACGTAATGCTAATAATCGAATCTGTAACGCTACATTACAGGCGAATGCTCGTCAGTCAGGGAGGCAGTATTGTAACGTAATGCTCATAATCGAATCTGTAACGTTACATTACAGGCAAATGCTGGGTGGTGATGGAGCACCTTAAAACAATCCACACCACAAAAAATGCACCTGAAATAAATTCAATTTCAATCATCCGTACAAACAAAGTTTCCACGCAAAATCAACCAGGTACGATTGAATTTCACAAGTTTGAACTTCGTTCATTTTCCAATATTCGCCCGACGATCGCCTGAGGCATATACCCGGTTGGAGCAAAAAATAGCCTCTATACGATGACGTGAAGACTCTCTGTGATCGATAAAATATGACCGAATAATAGCCAGATTTCCGCAGTCAAAAATATTTATTAAACTTCCTTAATTATTATTTTGTAAACATTTTTTCGGCACCGCGGTCGCCGCCGCCGGTCGGTCAGCTGTAAAATATTATGCGTCAATAAACTTTTAACGTCATCGGTTGTCGAAAACGGGTTCTCGAGTGCTTTTCTATGACGTTAATGATGAAAAGCGTATCATGCACTGCAGCAGAAAGAAATAAACATGAATACAACAAGACACAAATGTTACGGATTGGGTCGAATTGTCTGTTCAATAAAATTAAAGCGCCTTAATATCATTTTTTATCCGACTACAGCAAAGCAAAAAGGTTATGGTTTTGACTGGTATGTATGTATGTTCATCTGTTCCCTCATAACTTCTAAACTTCTCATTACAATTTGACAATTGAGATATCGTTGGAAGCGTCTTGATCGTTCGCTCGTTATAGGCTATGTGACATTACATTAAATTGAATATAACGCCCTCTAGATGACAAAAAATCAAGAACAAAAACTTTATATTTTTTTATTGATGCCATATTGAGTATCAAATGAAAGGGCTTAATTAGTACATTGTATATTATAAACCCGAAATAATTTAAATAAAAATCAAAGTTATAAAAACTAAAACCCAACTGCGACAAAAAAGTCAACTAAAAAGGTATAAACAAGACATCACAGACAGACAAATAGTAGTAGTTGGGTTTTAGTTTTTATAACTTTCATTTTTATTTAAATTATTTTGGGGTGATAATATATAATCTGCTTACTAAGCCCTTTCATTTAATACCCAATATGGCATCATTAAAACAATATAAAGTTTTTGTTCTTGACTTTTTGTCATCTAGAGGGAATCGAGTAATGTCACATAGCTTATAACCAGCGAACGATCAAGACGCTTCCAACGATACATCATTTGTGAAATTGTAATGAACAGTTTTATTTTTATTTAAATTATTTTGGGGTTATAATATATAATCTACTAATTAAGCCATTTCATTTAATAGCCTACCCTTTTAAGTTTTCTTGGATGCAATTAGGAGTACCTAAGTTATTTTAACTTGTATTTGCTACCTTCTCTTTCTTATGGGGCTTCCATCCATCTGGAGAGAACTTCTGCTCCATATTTTTGACAGTCTATATTTTAGGGCCATGATCTATTTGTGCCTATCTATAACTGAATACTGTGTATTAAATACAGAGTATTTCAAACATAGACTCACACGTTATTAAATAGGACTGAAATATTACTGGCGAAATATCGGTGTAGGTATTTCGGGAGGGGCTTGTGGCTAAGTAACAACAGCCGCACGGGTCGATCTTTCAGGTACAGCTACGCTTGCCACGGTTGGTTCGAGGATGGGTGACCATCTTTTCATACCAAGACCCCTCCGTGCCTCAAAAAGCACGTTAAACCAGGTCCCGGCTGGCATTTGTAGATCTTTGATATTTGTTACGGGTCGTCAGAAGCCCGAAAATCTGACAACCCGCTTACCATGGGGGGTTTTACCCAGTAACTGGGTTGTGGAGGTCCGATAGGCAGTCGCTCCATGTAAAATACTGGTAATCAGCTGCATCCGGTTAGGCTGGAAGCCGACCCCAACATTTATGTAGTTGGGAAAAGGCTAGGCATATGATGATACTACAGGTAAATCTCTGCTCAACCTTACTGGGACTACAAGCGTGAAGTTATGTTATTTAAAAAAGAGATCCTTCAACATTCGACACATGAAACACGTACTATGTCCTATGTATCTACAGTCTGACTATTTTCTTAATGTCTCTCGGGAATCATCGCATTACCGAATACAAACGAATACTAATTTTCACGTGCATCAATTATTAGATTTATCGTGTATAATAATTTGAATTCAGAATTATATACTTTATTGTTGTTTTGTTTTGATTTCCGTGTGAACTATGTAGAGCTATAAAACTATTTTCGTGCCTGCGACTTTAGCAGCTTTCCTCCCATTTTTAAAATAAATTACATTAAGTTAAAAAGTATTAACAACTCTGATACTTCCAAGTCGATTGAGAGCGTCCGGTCTGCATCAAGTGCAAAGGGCAACTGATAAAAATCCGACGACTGTCGAAACACGAAGTTTGCCGACGAACATTAAGAAAATAGTTATACTGTACATATAATCGATTGTTATGTTCCGTAAACATTTAGCTCAGTCAACAGTTCTCATGTGTGATAATCTGGACACCTGTTAATCTGTATTACAGGCGCCATTTGGACCTTGAACTCTTTGGATGTTACACGTGTATCTGTGATGAGATTAGAAAACTGCAAGCGTGGTTTAGTTTAGCATAATCAGCGTATAATGTTCCCACTGCTGGGCACCGGCCTCCTGCCTTTGAGAGGCTGTAGTCCACCACGCGGGCCCAGTGCGGGTTGGTAGATGTCACAAGTTTTCGAATTTTTGGTTCTAAGATATTCCGGTTTCCTCACGATATTTTCCTTTACCGTGTTGATAGCAGTGATGATACATTAATTTACCTACAAAAGTAACCTGTCTAGGTTCGAACCTATGACCTACAAATCGCAAGGCACGGCCGTTACCACTGAGCCACCATGACTGCTGTCAATAGGTATTAATTATGAATTGCAATAAATATTTCGTAACATTGAAAACTTTTTCAGTTTCAGGCGCAAAAAAAGCACTTGAAAACCTTTTACGGTTTTACACCTATTTCATTATTTTGACATTTTTTTTTTTTGTTTCGTTAATACAGCGAAATATTTGACAGCTAATTGCAACGTTGCCAACTTTCTGAGTGCACCCTCATAAAGTAAGAAAATGTCATTGTATTATGAAAAAAATAAATTGCGAAGATGTTTTCCTTTACCAATTTGAGAGCAGTGGTGATGAAGTTATTTACATAAGTAAAGCGCCTGCCTAGGTTCGAACCCAAGCTCGTAAGTCGGAGCCGTTACCACTGAGCCAACACTGTATATTTAGTTTAGCGCTGGGGGCGAAAGAAATCGTTTAAATTCACCACTTCTCAAAGTCAAAGTCAAAGTCAAATCATTTATTTCAAATAGGGCCCATGTATGGCACTTTTGAACGTCAAAATTTACAGACTAATATAATTGATTCTAGTCGCCCCTTCCAAAAGGTAGTTTTCGTATGGAGAAGAATGGGCAAGAAACTCCACCGTTACTCTTTTAAAATGTTTTACAATAGTTTGTATTAGTACGTACATTAGTTAAATAATTATATGTGAAGACGATGCACCTAGAATAAAATTACTATACCACAATAGGTAAAAAGAATTAAAAATGAAGCAACGACAGATAATTTAATTATGTGATAGATACATGGTGCTCACATATTTACAAACATTGTAAAAGTAGACGATTTTCCTAATGTTTTTAAAATTAATAAGTCAGTGTGTGAGGAAGTAGTCTCTTAGATCTTCATTAAGATCTGAAAGAAGTATGACGTTATCGTTAAGTTTCTGACCTTGTCAGCTAGGTTTGCTCACTGTTGGGTACAAGTGTTTGGGTCTAGACAAATGGCAATTGCTTTCAAAGCGTTTCGTATTTCTATAACAACTTTTAAGAGGGTTTTTCGTAAAAGATGGCAACGTCGTAAATAGCTGTCAAATATTTATCTGTTTTGATTAATTTAGCAGTACGGAATTAAGAAATGTGGCTAACTAGGGATCGAAAATATTGATTATGAAATGCAATAATTAATATCGTAATACCGAATATTAGTTTCAGATGTAAAAAAAGTATTTGGAAACTTTCCAAATGCCTTTTTTACACCTAAAATTGTTACAACATCAAATTCAATGTTATAATTGCAATTAATTGTTAATATTCTAGGGAACTAGTTAGCCACATTTCTTATTTCCAGACAGTAATATTGCCAAATTAATAAAAACAGCGAAATAATTGACATTTATTTGCGACGTTGCCCACTTGCAGAATAAACGCTCTTAACAAGATTACCATAAGCTTTTCAGCAGCTTATGTCAATTCAATGCCTTTTTGACTTTTTCATCAACGTTATCTCTGACTGAATATCACTTAGTTTTTTCAGTCCGACCACAAAAAAATGTTACCTGTACCCTAATTGCGTAATACAACGCAATCAGAATCTGTTTCGATTTGAAACAGATTGCTAATACATTGCTTCATAAGTAGGAAAAAAAAATACTGCTCAACAACGTAAATAACGCAATGAATGTTGTTGAACTGTCAAAATGAAACAAATTAGGCATAATTGTTTACGAAAATAAGTTACGCAATTAGGGTACTGATTTCGAATAAATTAGGGGCAAAAAAACTATAGCTTGTTCTCTCTAAAAAAACGGTCTACCTAGTATTTTCCCAGCTAAATAAATTGCCGTAAAGTACTGATATTATATTATTTAGCCGCATGTATTTCCAGTAACTGTTCCCTTTATCAGTATTATACTCGACGCATTACGGTCAAAAATCAATAATACATGTTCACCCGTATACGTAGATAACGACATCGGATATATATATATACCTGTAGATATGTATGTTGTGTAGAACAGCTACCGCATGGTTTTATCTTTACATAATGAAACTATGTAATGAACTATGGACTGAGCTAGGAAATTGATAGGTATATGAATACGTCAAGCGGGGTGAACAGCGATGTCATGTCATCCTGTCTACGAAAAACAAAAGACTATGTTTCTGGATTCAAAACCCAATCGTGGTTATGAGCCTTCAGCAATTTGCCCCCAAAAATTTAATTGTATAGTATGTTCAAAAACAGTCTGATGAAAGTGTAAACAAACCCTGTTTAGGTTAAATTCTACAGTAACACATTTATCTGTATTTAGAATGTTTCTATCATTGTTGGGAAAATTGATGTGATATAAAACATCACTTATTCCAACAATGATTATTTGAATAACATTAGTGAATTGTAATTGAATACTCATCTACGAAAATTTAGGTTATGGAATTGACCTCGATCATCAAATTAAAAAGTAATTTGTAAAAATGTTTTCGATTTTTCGCTTTTTATTTGTGGTAGGTACCTTCATCACACACATTCGTATACCACATACTTGGTATGTGAATAACAGTGACAGGAATTACACTCAATTTGTAAGTGGCACTACAAATGGGCATTCACAGGTACGTTTTTTGATCCATTTGTTTACATTTTCGTCAATTACTTCTGGAACAGACCATAAGTACCCGACTTCAGCGACCCATGTTAAACATTTATGGGTTTGTTGTCTTGTCCATTTCCTTTATCCGTATTCTAGAGTTTGGAAAAGATCCAATTTCCGATTATATCGACATTCTGTCCGAATCTGAAAAAGCAAGTAGACCGTTTTGTAGTACACAGACGTTCAACTCTTTGGTGCATCCAATTCGTCCAGCATCAATTTCATTAAAAAAATTTCGCCGATTTTTCTTAGATTCCTATTGAGTGCAGTTTACATACCCAGTCCCTCGTTTCGATCAAACCTTTTAATAGGTATCTCGTAGTTGACCTCTGACATCATGACTACTTAACCGGGCTTTCCTGTGGGTGCCTTAAGCTACTACACTTAAAACCTCCAGCCAGGGGTTATTCAACTATACTAATTAAAACTAGGTGATCGCTCGCTAAGGGCACCCCCTGTGGGGTACGAACCTTGGCCTAGGGCGTCAACCGGAGGGAGGACATCAAGGATGGGACGGACTGGATTCCATTTAGCTACTTTCATCTTAACATATAATATTTATGTAGGTAGGTACATCGAATACATTTGTGTACCTTGAAATATACCTAGATATAAAACAGTTTCTGTAAATAAAAATTACTGCTGTAAGTTGAAATTGTATTTCTTAGAATAACGTAAAAACTTTTCCGGATCAAAGCTTCGTCGTTTCCTTAGTTCGCAACAAGATAGTATTTTGCCAAACGCCATAACAAGTTTCCGTTCATTCGTGATGAGTCTGGCAAGTAAATTTTCCAATATTACCGTCACATTTTGCCACTTAACCGCAACTGGCAGATGTCGGTTCGAATCTGCCAACTAATTTCCAGTTGAGTGGCAACCAGTAAGACAGCTGTTGACAATCGGACTTTGTTTTTGTATTAGCTTACTATTGACGCGTTCATGTGAATGGAACTTCTATCAAGACGAATAGATGATTACGAAAACGTTATAAATTTAACTTGAATAGGATATCCGTAAATAAAAATTACGAAAAATTTAAATATACAAATTATAAAACATTATATATTAAAAATATTTATATCTAAAAGTCTTCGAAATCAGTTCAGTAGTTTTCGAGATCAGAACAAATATGCAGACAGGCAAACATAAATACTTTTTATGGACATGATGATAACAGTGATTGTTGGAAAATAAGGCATTTGGGAGGTCGTTTGTTCAACGTCAGTGTAAATAATTTAGATATAAAATTTGCGAGGAAAATGGAAGAAGATGGATCTCTATTATATACGTAGTTATAATCCAGGCTCCAAATTGCGACTGCCTCAGAAGGAGTTTAATCCTTTTTTAAATGAGTCTTTGTCTAGCAATAGACTACACTAGGCTGAGCGTACAATTTTGATATTTCAGAAACAGAGATTTTTAGGTCAATATGAGAATTTGATAGATTGCACTGAACGAATGGTATAACGATCGATGTAAAACGGATCGTACCTACCAATAGATTCAAATCAGAGGCCGTAGCGCGAACGCGTGATTTTAAACGTAACGAAAATTCGAACGATTTTGAATAAAAATACAACGACAGTCCGGTCGTCGAGAGAATGCGTTCTTGACACCTGTCAATTTCATACCAACGAATGTGATTTGCGAATTTGATCCTTATTACTATTAGGAATTGTCCAACTGACAGGTGTCAGAAAAGCATTGATGCACTATGGTTCATGTAGAACATGCTAGCTGGACACAATTCGATATAGAATAATGCCGAAAATTATTTTCTAGTATCATAGACAATACCCACGAACCTCCAATTCCAAGAAATATTTTGCACTTGGGGTTGCGCTCATTAAGGGTCGCAGGTAAATATAAAAAAAGGGTAAGTAAACTGATTCTTTAGGAATTTCTTTTATCTTTAGGAATTTTGCATTCGACGCGAATACTTATAGAAGCGGTTTTAAAAGTGGTTTTGGTTTAATTTAGTGATGGTTATTGAAGATAAAGGTATATAATATCTTATTATACAAAAAAAGTTAGCAATGGTTTTTTTATTATTTTAAATAAAATTCCAATTTTACAATTTTTTCCCCATTTTCTTATATATTTTGGACACGGTAAGCATTGCCAACGCGTGTCACAGACCTAAAACTTACATATGAGGGGTATAGTTTCAAAAACCGCTAAGTCCAGTGACATTCATATTTCAAATAGAAAATTTGTGATGACTTCTTGTAGCATTACTTAATTAATGATGTCTCTGTACCTTTTGAAAAATTAACCGTTTCAACTACATTTAGTTACTTATTTATTAATTTATAATGTTTTACAAACGTATAAAAAGCAATAATGTGTTGGACTTAGCTGATTTTGAAACTGAAGTTCGGACATTGTTAATTTTGAATCTGACGTAAGTGGACATTGTTGTATTTGCTACGACTAATAATATGTATACGCCGACTTAAACCATTTTGATATTGGTATACAAATAAAAAAACAAATTTAATAATCAACAAATATTTTTTATTAAATAGAGTAACATAAGGAGAAAGGGGTCTTTGCCCGACAGTGGAACACAAAATAAGCCATTAAATAATCATTCTATCATTTTAAACAATAAGGTCAGGTACACTTTCTTGTTCTTCGCATAAGTGTTCATTTTCATCATCCGCATTGGGCAAATCTATATCAAGTGACGTCTTTGGTATTAATTTATCATAAAAAGACAGAACTGAGTAACTTCTTCAGTTGACATCAAAATGTGAAGTCAATAACTTATCGACATCTTTAATTTTAGATGGTTTTAGTGTTCCCGATAAGCAATGAATATCTTTCGGGACGATCATGTTTGCCATTTTGCCACTTTTGCAAACATTTTTATAAATGCCTAAATTTGCAACATAATGCAGCTCACATTTTACTAGCGTATTGCCAGTTTTCCGTGACCGCTTCAAACAAAAACGCTTGCACTTTGAAAAAGGCGCATGCCAAGTGCCTATAGGTTTTATAATATTTTAACAGCATCTTTCCAATCTGTGACTGCACATTCTTCGCCTACGGAAATAACCGTTGAGTATTGTTTTATAATATTATTATAACCATTCGGCTCTAATATTGTGTCTCTTTTGCGAAACTCCTTTTCAATTCTCCCAAAAACGCGGTCTGCGGGGAGAAAAGAGTGGCCCACAACAGGGAATATAATTTCAATATTCTTTATATGCTGTGGGGCTTCTGACAACCACTTGAGGCACATTCCTACTACGGTAGTGTTTTTGTTCTGACCTGCGCAGCCATCAGCCATTAATCTTAAAGTATTAATTTCATCTGGAAACGATGTTGAATTTAAACAATGATATATGGCTGAGGCTATCAAGTTTGAGTCTTTTGGAAATTGGTCTTCTGTCCAAACATACGCAAAAGTGTTTTCTTTATTTAATTGTGATTTTGAAGAGCCTGCAACTATTGTGAAATTGTAAAGATAGAACTGTCTCGAATAGTATGTGCTTTGATCAGGAATTTTAGGGAGTGGCATGTTCTTTTGACAGTCAAAAGAAAATATGAAAATATTTGAGGAATCGTCTTTTAAATAACTGAAAAATGCTTTAGCACGTTTTTTGTGGACACACTGTTGTATAATTAAGTCATTTTTAATTCTCTCATTAACAGCCACCTTGATCTTCTCTGAATATTGTAAGCAAACTGAGCATACGTCTGTCCGAGGTGAGCCGAATCCCAAGTTAAAATTAGTGTTGAAAACAGTCCTGAAGTAGCTTCTTTTAACTTTTAGTTGCTCTTCTGCTTGTTCATTGTAAAATGTAAATAACTTGTTGATACTCAATTCAGCAGCTAAATAAAGCCTTGCGCTACTTCCTCGACAGTAATGAGGCTCAGAACATTTAAGTTTTTTGATAAACTCAATTATTGCTGTTTTCTTTCCTAAATATTTGTGTGATTTACGGTCTCCCCCTCGGTTATCGTCTGGCATAAGTCCTTCTTTCAAATTTTTTTTTGATATTCTCTCAACTCGCCACCTTTTAATATCGAGTATATTAATGAATGTCTTTTGACAAACTCTAAACATTTTCTTCGATGAGCGGCTGTAAACGTAATATTTCGTAGTTAACTCCTTTCCTTTGCGATTACCCTGTCTTGGGCGGCGTCTAGAAGTATCTGATCCTTTAATATGTTTTAATATAAAAGCATCTTGTGATCTTTTATCCTTATTTTTGTAATAACGAGAATGAAAGGCATTCAAATCGCTCATTGTGAGAGAGGTACACTGATAATTTTTTTTATGAGTACAGGTAGGTTTTTCTGGTAATTTTTTTGCCGAATATCTGAAAAGAAAGAAGAAGAAGAATCAAGAAGAATCAAAAGCATTTATTTTATTTAGACCATTTACAGGCACTTGTGAATTGTCAAAGTCGGTCGGTTAGTCAGAAAGAAAGTTGAAGCTAGTTGCTTGTTCCAAAGCGTAGGTTGGTTTCTTTGGAGAAGAACAAGCAAGAAACTCCATGGAAACTCTTTTCAATCTCAAGTTTTACAATATCTTGGTTACATCATTCGTATTGCTTCTATATGTATATAAAGTTGCACATGAACCAATTAAAATTAATACCCAGATATCAACGGACTAAACAAAATACTAAAAAGGTCATTAAATTAATATAATGCCAACAGGCATACTCCCTGACAAAAAAAAACAACCAAGTTTGTATGTACAAGTCGGTAATTTCAACGATTTCAATTCGTAGGTAGGTATATAACAAACTCGTCAAAACTTAGGAATCGGCTCATGTAAATAAACATGGACACGTCAAATATTATAATAAACAAAAAGTCAATGAAAAATACAAAGAAACAATAGTTTCAACAAAATATATTTAAATATTTGAAATCTATGATCAAAACCTCTCATAGTACTGTCTACATACCTCTCTAATTTCTGCAGGTTTCTCTTCCATTGTTCCGGATTTCTCTGCCGTTTCCGAGCTTTACTTTTATCAACAACGATCGGGGTTGTATCCATCTTCGTAAAGATAGCACACTTACTTTGAAAATAACACAGTATCTAATTAAAAAAATAACTTTTTCACGACAATAACACAACAAAAACTAAGCCGCAGCCTAACAGTTTTGTGTATCACGTGACCAAAATGGTGGCTCGCTATTGGCTTGTAAGGACTTCGCGCTTTTTGAATTGAACTATGATGGACTTGGCGGTGTTTGAAGCTAACAGCCTACTTTAAAGTGAATTTTCTATTGGACATAGCTGTGTATGGTACGATCTGATAATACGAAATTGTGCGGGAAATAATAAAGTTACTAGTGATATAAAAATATTGTTAGGTAAGAAAAATGGACTTAGCGGGTTCTGAAACTATACCCCTCATATATAGTATCTTGAACCTTCTTCTTTCAAATAATGAGTGGCTTAAACAGGGCAAAGAAAACCGAAATAGCGGACTATTTGGTCTACTATCTTCAAAATATTACCTATTCGGTATCACTTAAGATTCTTCCAGGGCTCTGAAGAAGTCATTCGGCGCATTTAGCGCAAATTTTGAAAAAATGGTACACGCACAAATAGAGCCGCGATGGTTAAAAATTAAGAATAGATGTCAAAAGATAAGAAAATTAAGAATAGATGTCAAAAGATTTCGAGTTTAAGGTGTCCCTTCACCATGCACCGCCATCTCCTTCCACTGCACCTTCAACTGCTGGATGTCAAAGTAAAGAGTTTGACAGTCCAGTGATAAAACGAAAAGGAGAAGAGTTGACCATCTGCCAAGAAAGATTGTTGATCACATTTGACCTTTAATAAACAGCCTACGAGAGGTTTCCAAAAAAAAAAACAAGTAGACTGCCTTCTGTAGTGTTAAATTTAATAATAGCCCCTACTTTAAATCCTGTTGAAATCCCTAGACCCAATGTTAACATGCAGCTGCAGGACTATACTGCTGATACTTCATCAGAAGAGGAAGAAATAAGTGATAACGATAATTAGAGAGTATAATTATATGTATAATTATTAAGTTAAAACACTAAGTACAAATTAGATTAATTTAAAAAAAAATTGAGAGTTATCGTTAAATTCTACCTGCTAGACCTTTTTTGTGACTACCTGCTATGTGCTTCACTAATAGCTGTTAGCGTGCAGATTACTCGTGTTCATTTGATTCATGTTTTTTTTTTTTTTTTAAGTAAGTATGAAAATCATTTTTTTACATAGTCTTTAACCACCACTCCCTCTCTCCCCAAAATGGCTCCCTTTACACTAAAACGAAATTAGGTAGTCATAACATGTTATAAGAAAGCCCTTGGGAACCAAAAATCGCAGAAATAAGATTTGTCCAGGTAACATGTTCTAGACGAACCATAGTGCGCCGGCCGGACTGTACCCTGTATAGGAATTTGGATTTAAATTTTTGCGAGAAGGGCAGTTTAGTTATCACCCATAAATATGAATACAGCCTTAAAAGTACATCTTTTGTATGAAACGAGTGCTTTCAATTTTTTAAATCGTTCAAATTTATGTTCACGCATTCTTGCTAACCCCCCAGGCCAGATGGAACATTAAAACACTTACTACCTATCCCTTTCGATTTAATAAAGGAATGGCATTTTAACATCGGTCTTTTAAAAGTGCCTTAAAAAGCTTTGCGAAAGGGCAATACCCATTCATGTCGTGAGAAGTTGGCACACTCACTTTGACCCAAAAGTTTTGATGGCACTTTAGACCTTTGTCGAGGCCTGGCCATTATTAAGTTTTAGTTTATAAATTACTATATACTTCATTGAATATAACGGCAATATGTTGACGTTGGTTAAACAGTGCAAAGGCTTTACCATTGTTATCTAAATTAAGGGCTTGAAGGTGAATTGGTACAACCAAAGGTCATGTCTCGTCGGATAAAATAGTTCGTACCGGTTCACGGGTTCAACTAGCATTAAAAACGGCATTCTACTGAAGATGCTAGAGCTAGGATCGTTATGTGCTCAGAGCCGGCTGTAAGAATCCTCCATCTTTCCTAGAGGGAACATTATGCACGAACAAATCCACCTGTAAAAACGCCTTGAATAAAATTCACGTAACGATTCAACATTTCTACGCACGTCAGGAAAACCCGTCACCACCCAACCAATTTAGAATAAGTAGAAAAACAAATAGAACAGATATAAAAGCAACTGATAACGTCCACAATAAAATATCCGCGATACAGGAATGCCTGATAGAAATAGAGACGCTACGTCGGCGACATGATGGAAGCGAGCCAAATGTCACACAACAAACTGACTGATAGGGTTGTGCGTTGCTATAAATTGTTTAAGTAAGTATTTATTTTAGCTTACGTGACGGATTTTGAGTCCCGTGCTTAGGGGATTTTCGTTGACCTCTCGTTGTGTAGAATTGGTGCACTGTCTCACTCAAGTAAGAATGAGAAAATTAATGAGAGACGCCTTGCTAGTCATATTTTTCGGCAGTGTTTTTTCGGGCTATTGATGATGGTGCAGTAGATCGCAAGTCAGTGGCAACAAAGCCAGTATAAGCTGGCCTCTTATTGTACTCAGCCAGGCCAGCCCAAGGTGGTACCACCGACGTACTGTCAACTGTACCCATGGAAAATTAAAAACCAAATTACCATGTGAGAATTCTTGATATTTTTTTTTTGTAATCTTGTACCAACTCCTAAATGATCTTAGCAACAGTTGTATAATTAAACAAAATAGCGATATCTTAATCCTTTTATCGCAAGAGACAATACTAAGAACTGTGACAAAACAGAATACAAATATTTAGATGGAATACAAAAAATATATTGGAATGTGGAATTTCTCAGTAGCAGTCCGGAGTCTGGATTTGTGCCCGGTTGATGGCAATAGGCTCGCCCCCTATTATATGGGACTTAAACATAACTGGCGAAATGTGAGTGTACTATAGATACTTCTCTGCCTTACCCTTCGTGATATTATATAGCAAAAATAAATTACCAGTATTTCAGAAAGAAATCAAAATTGAAGCTCAAGGTATTTCTAATATCCTTTTATAAGGTGGTATTTTCAAATAAGTCTGCGTTTGTGGCATGCATACAAATTTAGTATAAAGGGTCTTTCATACAGGCGCGACACGCGACGCGACACAAAGACACCGCTCGTCGCGCGACGAGCGGTGTTTTTGTGTCGCGTCGCGTGTCGCGCCTGTTTGAAAGAGCCTTTACGAGTGAATACCTATTATATCTAGATTTTTTTGCAGCTCACGGCTTTTTTCTCTGAATTCATTTACATATTCATTGAGACTATTTTGGGAAAAAAGAAAGAATACTAGCTACCTATCTTAAAAGAAGTTTTGTATAAAAAAATACTAAGTTTCTTTGTTCTTCTCAGCAAAACGAGTGATTCTAAATAATTAAGTAGGTCTGCAACATCAGATTGTAAATGATTCTATCATATCATGACCTTTTTGCCCATCCCTAGGGGTCGGGCCAGTGGACACGCCACAATTGCGGTGATAAGTCCCCTCTTTGAGAAGTCTTGAGAGAGGCTAGAAAGGCGCCACGGCGTCCTCACCTTCCGCCTGTCGCAGGTCTCCACTGGACTCGGTTGTTTCGGGAGGTTCCTGTTCCGAATAATGCGGGAGGCAACGCTCGGGTATCACCATTGTGTGGATCAGCCGGAGGACACGGTTAAGCATACGGCGGAGGTATGCCCGGTTTGGGCGGGGCACCGCCGTGTCCTTGTGGAGGCGATCGACGGTGGTAATCTCTCACGTCCGGCCCTGGTTCAGGCCATGGTACGGAGCGAGAGTGCATGGCAGGCCGTCACCTCCTTCTACGAAGCAGTAATGCTCGCGAAGAAGGAGGCGGAACGCGTGAGGGAGAGGCAAATTTCCCGCCCTCACGCCCCTAACCGCCGCAGGAGATGCCCTGGGAGTCGAGAAATGCAGGCCGATTCCCGGCTACCGTAGGCGCGGATTTGCGGACAGTGAGCAATGGGTAGCTTGCCGTCCGATAAGGAACAGGCCCGGGTCGACGGCACGTTGTGTTCCACGCGCTCCTCAAAGAGATGTCATCAGAACTGGCGGGGTCCACCAGGGCTGATGCCTGCCGGGGTTGCGGGAAAATCCAAAAGGGATACCGTGGCCCGTGGCAACATACAGGCTGTAGGAACATGGGTGGGTTTTAGTCAGTAAGAGTCTGACACACCCTCCCGTTCTGGGCAGAGCGTGAGAAATTATTTTATAATTATTTGAAATTAATTGATAATTTCCCACCTAAAAAAAATAAGAGGAGTCTGGCCAGACTAAAGAAAACCCCTCGTGGGATGTGGGACGAAAATTAAATTTTCTCGCGCTTATTGTGTCAAGTAACTTGTATGTAGGCGTTCAAACGGGCGCCAAACTCGCATGATTTTCTAATGATTAAAACAATCGACATGGGCAGTCGCGGCCCGCGCCCTACGCGGTATTCGCCTCAGTGTAGCCAGTTCTTTATTTAATCATCAACCGATCATTTTAAACACAAATAAACAATTAGATAATTATGAATTAATTCATTTTGAATATTTATACTATGTATATACAACTAACTATTATTTATATTATGTACAAGTCTGTACAGGAAAAATAAAAATAAAGACTCATTGCGCGTCAAAAAATTCTTCCGCATCGCTGTCAGCGGGAAAAATGCTCAAAAGGCTGGCAGCATTGCCACGTTGGATGGCAATGCTGATTCTTTGGCCTAAGAATTGGCACGGCGGATTATGAATCAGTTAAAATTAAAGATCAGCGCGGTAATTGCGTAACACACAACATGACAACTGACAGTTCACGTTAATTTTGTTATTTACGTTGTTTAGCTGACAAATTTTTCAAACCTCTATGAAGCAAGGGATTAGCAATATCCTTTAAAACTCTCGAATTGTGATTGAAAGTGTGTTACGCAATTAGAGTACTGGCAACCCTACTCACACTGTATCATGTTATTTGTTGACGACAGGTACGTCACGGTCGCATTGATATCGGGGATGCTAAGTATTCGCCTATGGCTTGTTTGGGCCAAAATCTAAACCTTCCTATATTAGGAATACATAGTGATAGTGTTGAGTATGCGATGGCTATAAAAATTATCACTGTTCTAAAAATAAACGAAAAACAGTTTTTATTTCGTTGATCGTTTATGTGTAATCAGGCGACTAGGACCGCGATCGGACTCGCCGATTAGCGTTTTTGAATCGGTCGACTGGGACCACAAACGACGTAACGACCAGTGACGGTATCTTCATAGAAGCCAGAAAGCCCGGCTTGTCCTAGTAAAATCATAATTCTCAAAAACAAACCTAAGCGTCCCAAAAAAAAAACAGTCAATGAACTCAAATTCAATCATGCATGTCATAGGAATAATCAAATTTCGTAATCCCCGGTTTTTCTGCTGCGCGTATTGGGCTTGGTTGCCAGATCTACGTCATTCATTTAGTAATCATACGAATAAAATTTAAATTCCGCGCTTTGTTGCCAAACCTACGCGCCAATACAATGCATTCAATTGCGCCTTCTCACTCACACTCGTGGGCTTCTTATCTAGCTTACCTTACACCTTTCTTTGTCTCGCAGTTTTCGCCTACAAATTGCTATAGAAAAGTTTACATTTTTGTTGATATATTGGTAAGTACTTATACGCAGATTTCTATGAAATGAAAAGCCCGGCTTTTGAGCGCACATGCGCACAGAGTACTTTTTATTTTGAGACCATTGAGGCATTAAGTTCGCGCAAACGGCGCAAATGCACTAACCGCTTTGTTGACCCGCGGTAACTCTTTACCTACTTCACCGTAACCAACCTTAAATTACTGTAAGTACCTATTTCTCGCAAATAAAAACCAGTATTTTTGTCAGTCGAAGAATAGATTGAAATGGGCATTCGATTGTCTATTACACAAACTTATGTAGGTAGCTGATACCATGAAAGCACATGACTAGTGTTGTTTGTATGGCATTTGTAGTATTGGTAAACCACTGAAAAATAAACCATCTTATTATTTACATCTCATTGAGTTCACAAAACATAATACTGTTCGTATCGAGGAGATTCTTCATTGGATTAATTATAATATTTTATTTAGGTAATATCTCATGTTAACATTTTCAATCGAAATTAAATTTTAAACTCATAAAATTATGCTTTCGACAATAGAACAACAAATCGATAACGTGGGAGCCATCTAGTGATGTTTGTATTAAAAAAATAATTGCATGTGACAAGCGAATATAAAAAGGTTCGGTTTAGAGGTGTGATTACGCGCATTCATTCCTATAGATGGCGCTTATGACAATTACGTACTAATGCCTTAAATATTATGTCGACCTCTTCTCATTTTAAAAGTTTTCTAACCAAAATTATAATAATGTTGTTCCTACCATGAACAACATATGAAAATAAGTCAATCTCTCACTTGGCAGATTTTTTTTGAAGTGAAAACTTCTTTAGCGGCGTTGTGCACTTTTTTTGTAGGTAATGGGTAATAAATGTTAAACTCGCGTCAGGACACGTGACCTGATAGAAAATTCGTAAGACGGTTAAAAGACATCAACGCGTTGATTACCGCGGTGCAAATTTTTTTTCAAGTTTTCACTTCTGTCGGCACTCCCGGAGTACCACTGTTTTTTTTATCGTAATTAATCTGGCGGCTTGTCCTAATTTTGACCCCTAGGCACGCCACTGGTGACGACAATTGTGTACAGTCGCAGACACAGACTACAATTATAAGTATATTATGGTCGCAGGCGCACTGTGTCAACATAAAAACCAATCATATCGCTGCAATCTGTCATTGTGATTTGGCGGCGTTGTTGCTACGATACTGTACAGTAAGAAATCATCATTTCAAATTCAGCTTAGGTTCATAAATGTACCACGATTGTAACCGAAACCACATAAATACGATTCACATTACATTTACTGCATAATCGCCATACAATTATCGCACAACATTCCAAGTATTCCAAGCGTGCTTCGATTCATCATTATTGCTATTTGAAATTCAATATTCACATAAAACCATATTTGCCGGTAAATATCTATTGAAATTGAAATACCTCTGACAGAGGCTTGTCAATGTAGGATATAATATAGTTAATATCTGGATGACCGAGCTTTGCTTGGTTTTTTTTTTTAACGTCGTTTTCTAATAATGAAACCTAGCTAGATCGATTTATCGCCCCGAAACCCCCTGCACACTAAATTTCATGAAATTCGTTGGAGCCGTTTTCGAGATTCAGATTATATATTTACATATATATACAAGAATTGCTCGGTTAAAGGTATTAGATTTGTAATTGAGGCAGGTACATCGGATTATGATTTCATGTAAAATTTAACTGTATAATTGCATAACGGCTTTTACAAACCAATATTTGGGTACAAAACACGGAGCACAAAACATAGTACAAAATAAATAATGAAATGAATAGAAATTGTTTATTTTATATATAGAATATTAGAATCACTTTTACAAGTCATATCCTAATATCCAACTAATATTATAAATGCGAAAGTTTGTGAGGATGGATGGATGTTTGTTACTCTTTCACGCAAAAACTACAGAATGGATTTGGATGTTTGGCAACCGGATAGATTATAACCTTTTTTTTTCGGTGGGAAATTATATATATATATTATATAAATAACTTCTCCCGCTCTGGGTGCAATGGAGCGAGAGGGTGTGTCAGACTCTTACTGACTAAAACCCATCCGTGTTCCTTCAGGTGCCCTGTTGCCGGGGGCCACGATGTCCCTTTCGGTTTTCTCCGCAACCCCGGCAGGATAGTTTATAACCTGTACCCTAATTGCGTCATACAACACAATCTGTTTCGATTTGAAGCAGATTGCTCATCTATTGCTTCATAAGTTGGAAAAAAAAATCTGCTCAACAATGTAAATAACGCAATGTATGTTGTTGAACTGTCATAATGAAACAAATTAGGCATAATTGTTTACGAAAATAAATTACGCAATTAGGGTAATAGATTACCATAGGAGACTTTTATCCCGATATTCCCACGGGATCGAGACTTATGCGGGTGAAACCGCGGGGCGCTGCTAGTATAAAAATAAAATAAAATGGTAAGCTAGATGGAGTTAACATTTCCTCCGACTACGACATTTACTCCGAGAAGAAATGGCGAAACAAACTCACGGGTTAAAGTCTCTGTTAAAGTCCAGACATAATCTTGGTCAGGCCATAAAGCTAGCCAGTAAAGCTACGGATTCCTAGAAAAGTGGTGGCCGCCACATAACGGCCGTCATGAAAATTATGGCAGCGAGGTTTGACTTGACGGTGCCAGAAAACGCTATCTAGGGAAACACACCAATTTACTTTAATTACGTTTCAGTGACGGCATTCGACGTTAAATTGCGGACACTATGTGGTAGCCACCGCAGTCTTAACAAACCTTACTTGTCAAACGTTGGATCCGCAGTTGTAGCCTGCGAAATTCAAATTTTCTTACGTTTTTTTTTTGCTATTTGCAGTTTGTTTATGTATTTATTTAATATAAGGTAGCTTCACAGCTGACGTAAGTATAACATTATTATTATTCTAAACATTACGCCAACTACGAAGTACACAGAAAAATATGAAATATAGAAAGTGAAGGGTGGAAAGCGAAGTGCGGGGCACACACTATAAATATTAATAATTACCTGACACTAACCTGCAAATTGCAAAAAATGTAAGAAAATTTGAATTTCGCTGGCTACAATTGCAGATCTACCTAAACTCAAATGAGAACCTAATATTTTCTTATCTCAAATGAGCACCTAATGATCTTCATTCTTTTAAAATTTATTTGGTCAAACGGCCAGTAACCTGAAAGGCCTGAAGGTGGAGCAATGAATTTGGAAGGCCGCAGGAATCCACTGGAAGTGGGAATCATAGAACCGGTCGAAGTGGCGGTGCTTGGTGGAAGCTTATGTCCAGCAGTGGAGGTTTTTGACTGTTTATGATATTTGGTCAAACCAAACCCGATACCCATATGGGGTATCGGGTATCATTTAGTTTGATAAGTTATCTTAAAGTAGAATTAAGTATTTGAATTAGAATTATTTGTGTTATGTTGTGTTCATCCCCATAATTAATTTGTTTTCAGTCGTATTTTATTTGTTGAAACTTTGTTTAAATTTTTAAATCTTACTTTTAATAATATATGCAGTTTCTGTCCAATGTTGTTTGTTATTCCTTAAATGTTATGTACACTTATAATTTGTGTATACATTAGCAGTACCTTTTCTAATTATTATTATTAATCTAATTGTAAAATGTATATGCTATTGGTATTCTATAGTAAATTAAAAAAAAAAAAAAAAACACTAGCACTCCAGAAGTGCCGACAGAAGTGAAAACTTGAACAAGATCGCCTTGGTTTTCACACACGACTCTAAACTTGAGAGTACTCCTCACTCTTACTGAGATAGTTCAAAGTTTTAACCTATGTACAAACTAAACTTTGTCTATAAACTTCAAAAATGCATAATTTAAAAGTAAACTACGTATGCAGTGCTGCCAGACTCCACAGTATTCACTTACGAACGGCGCTGAGTAAATTTGAAATGTTGCCCGCTTCAAAAATTGCATTTGCATGCTAAGTTGCCTAGGAATATTCTGCCCCATAAGAATGAGGTTGATCCGATATACAGGCTGTTGATATTGTAAAGGCTCTGTTTGTTTCAGTATTTTGAAATGCTACTAGTTCAAGCTGTATTTACTTACGTTACTTTGTTATTCTTACTCTCTCTCCTGGTGTTGTCTTCTTCTTATTTAATTATTTCTTCTTTCCCGGGTCGGGCAAAGTGTTATTGGGTTTTTCCATCTGGATTACTCAGTAGCAGCCCGGAGTCTGGATTTGTGTTCGGTTGATAGCAATAAGCTCGCCCACTATTATTACATGGGACTTAAACATAACTGGCGAAATGTAGGTAACTTGACTAAAACATCGAGATTTCGTTATTAAAATGTAATATACACATAAACCTTCCGCAATAAATTTTCTAAATGATGGTGAAAACCGCATCAAAATTCGTTTAGTTTTAGTAGAAGTTTAGAAGAACAACGCGGTCATAAAGATAGACACGAAAAGCGATTTTTTTAAATACTATTTATAGATTAATCAGGTTTGTAGGTACTTGTACAAGTCGTGCCATTAAAGATGAGACTTGACACACCACGTGGTTTGACTTGCGCAGTAGACGATTTATGGGTCTCTTTAGCGGTATGAGGTCCCCGCTGGGGCGTCATCGGGGCGGGGGAAAGAGCGGCGGGAGGCGCGGTCAAGTCTCAACTTTAATAGCACGACCTGTACTACGCACATCTACCCCGCAACTATTAATATCTTGTCTTGTTCCGTCTCAAGATAATTGTAATAAATACGATGTAATTTTTTGTAATTAATAACCATGCGGTGCATTAGGTTTCTGAAACGATAAATAGGTACTTAAATATTATGGCTTGTAGAAATTTTTAATAATTATGAAGGTTTTGAATTTACCACGTATACAGAATTATTAAGCACAGCCAGACCACTCTAATGGATGCTCGTTTATAAATTCACTTTGACAGATTAAAAGTTGAAGCTTTTAGTTTCTTTGGCAGGTACACATGGCTACATATCAAGCTATACATTTCCAGTATAAGTTGACCTCTCATTGTAAGGAAATCCTATATAATGAACGCACTGTAGACGTCTATTTCGTTACCTTCTTTTTTTAAGGTGCCATTTTGAACTAAGAAATTCAGTGCCACCAATCACGTCACGGACTTACGGGTCAAGTTAAAATGAACGCACTGTGAACGACTAGACGTCCACTTACTATATCATCTTCTTTTTTTTTTAATACACAAACGCTCCTTTCAGAGTTATTCTACCTCTAACACCAGTAACCTTATTGTAAATACAGTAAAGATCACTGTTATTTTGACAGACTTGTCCAATGGCAGCAACCCAACAGCAACCTTATTTTAACGAATTAAAAAATCGCCGTAATTTTGACAGTGATGCAAAATAAGAGGTAAAATAACTGCGAAAACACTGTACGTACTTTCCATAAATAAAAATTCAATAACATTTCCACCCAACCTGTATGTTCGTTACTCTATGTCACGGCAGAAATCGCAAACATTTTCAAGTGCCACCGCGAAGGTGACGCACACGAGATTCTATTCAATTTGCCGTGACTACTTGCGAACTTTCCACAGCTCAGCATTACGTGGTGGAAGTGAACGAGGAACTAAATATATGCACTGCTACAAGGATCTTTTGGCGTTCGAGTGACGTTGATAGGGAGCGCTTTTGGTAAACATTTTTGCAATTGTTAATGTATAGTAAAAAGAACATGGCGGCCTTAGTTCCAATTTTAGCCACGCGTCAAAAAACTTTCTAGCGCTATACCTACAGGTTTCATGTTGTTGGGAGTCAACAAATTGTTATGGAAGTTTTAGTGGGTAGTAAATGGAAATGAGTAGAATCCGGAGAGTGATACGAATCGATAATGTTCGCATCGATAAACTCTCGGTGCTAAATTGGTTTCATAACAAACTCTGGGATAACGCGGTTGATATCAGTATTCAGAAATGTTAAATGCGAATCCATTAATGTTTAATGGACCTAAGACTCGTAATTGCATCGCAAGCGTTGCTTTCAACAACGTAACAAAAATATAAACTACAAATGAATTGCGTTCGTACATTCAGCCGCAAAAGTACATTGTGATAAATAAACATTTTTATTTTCTCTTTTTATAAAAACAATATCTACTAATTTATTTTAAAACATAAAGAACTACTTACAAAGTAAACAATTAGCATTTAATTTTCACGAGGATTTATAAAAAAAAAACATGGCTCTTTGCTTTAATGTTGTTTAGAAAATATGTTTTGTTTTTGTTAAATAATTAGTTAAAAATACGCATCCGCTGATTATAATGGATTAGGTAGTTAAAAATGTTGAATGCGAATCCATTCATGTTTAATGGTCCTAAGACTCCTAATTGCATCGGAAGCGTTGCTTTCAACAACGTAACGAAAATATAAACTAAAAATGAATTGCGTTCGTACAATCAGCCGCAAAAGTGCATAGTGATAAATAAACATTTCTCTTTTTCTCTTTATATAATAACAATATCTACTAATTTACTTTAAAACATAAAGAACTGCTAACAAAGTAAACAATTAGCATTTAATTTTTCACGAGGATTTAAAAAAAAAACATGGCTCTTTGCTTTAATCTTGTATTAAAAATATATTTTGTTTTTGTTAAAAATAAGTTAAAATACGCATCCGCTGATTATAATGGATTAGGTAGCTAGAAATGTTAAATGCGAATCCATTCATGTTTAATGGTCCTAAGACTCCTAATTGCATCGGAAGCGTTGCTTTCAACAACGTAACGAAAATATAAACTAAAAATGAATTGCGTTCGTACAATCAGCCGCAAAAGTGCATAGTGATAAATAAACATTTCTCTTTTTCTCTTTTTATAATAACAATATCTACTAATTTACTTTAAAACATAAAGAACTGCTAACAAAGTAAACAATTAGCATTTAATTTTTCACGAGGATTTAAAAAAAAAACATGGCTCTTTGCTTTAATCTTGTTTTAAAAAATAAGTTAAAAATACGCATTCGCTGATTATAATGGATTAGGTAGCTACGTTGGGAAAATGGAAAACAAACAAACAACAATACAAAACCTTAAAAAGGTTGTCGACATCATTAAGTATGGAGTCGTCGAACAAAAATAAACATAATTTACTCGTGATATTAAAAAGGAAATATTTGTTTTATATGCATAATGGCTAACGGCTCCTAGCTCTTAGCTTAGCTTAGCTTTAATATGATGTAAAATCGATGGCACATCAGTGTCAAATAAATAAAAAGGTAAATCGTCCCGACTACTACGCCCTAAAGGCGCTCTGTCAATATCAAATTGCTTTACACATATAGTTAAAGAAAACATAAATACAATTATTATTTTAATAATATATTAAACCAATATACTATCACTCTTTTCTTTACTTTTTTTATAATTCACAATGGGGATGAAGACTAAAAAAAATTGTTTTGTCCGTCTTGTAGATTATTAAAAAATATTGGAGTCGTATTTTTTCTTTTTTTACGTTATCAAAAGATTACAGCGATATATTGAGTTAAAATGTGCCATGACGTCACGAGTATGTACATTTTATACTTACTTGTGACGTAGCGGCCCCCACTCCCCAACTTTAATGCGTTTTATCTAAGTATTTTTTTTAAATTTATGATGAAGGAAAAAATACGCGTCTAATTTTTTTTTCATCTGACTGACGGACGGACTAAATAGAATTTCATTTTTTGACCCAAGCATCGTCCCTATTAAGAGTCTCCTAAATCAAAACGGACTCTTTATGCAATGCAACAAACATTCATTTGTTTGCATGAATGTACTCCACGAACATAACTTTAAAGGCACTAAATCACTAAATAATTGCACACATAGTTAATATCTCATTCTACATGTTACTTATACAGTACAAAGGATTAATGTATACCATCAAGGCACGTTTGTTTGCTATTCTCGAACGTAGAAAATAAACACAGGAGCGTTTCCTGTAAGCCATTTGTAATGTAAATTTAGCTCATCGAGGTACAATTTGAACTGCCGTGATGGCCACCCTGATTTGAATATTAAATCCTGCAGAAATTTTCTTTGCCATAAAGGTGTCATCATTCAAACGGGCTGTTTAAAGGAATTTAAATTGTTCGTAGTTAAATAAGCAGAACTGTAGTAACGAGACTCGGTTGTATAATAATGAAGTTTGCTGCAGCTTTTTCTTAATGGCTGTTAACGAAATTACTGCAAAGGCACTTCTGAAGAATCTTTATCGAAACTAATTTTATAAAAAAGTAAAGTTCGTGAGTTTGGATGTAGGAGGTAATCTCCGAAACTTCTCACCCGATAAAAAAAAACATTCACTGATAGAAAGCCTATTGCTGAGTGTCATTTATAGTATAAAGTTGTCTTCCTTGCGGACGAAGTCGTGGAAAGAAGCTAGTAAACTATAATTTTATATTGTGTCTGTACACGAGACTACGGGCCGTCAGATCCTTTGCATCCATTCATAAGTTAGATGTTTAGATATAACCTGCAAAAATGAACCGCCAGAACCTTTGGATTCTGAACTGTTAGATTCCTAGGTCAGTAGCTTATAAACGTGACAATTTATGGGACATAATCGTCCAGAACTACGTGAATTATCTACATCACATGTAAATATGTCCTGGCGATTCAACAACAACATTAACAAGAGGAACAAACCGGTGTCCGTACCTGACATGTTTAATCTATTCATAAATCCGCGGATTATTAGCATGTCGCCCATATACCCGTGTTTATTTGTCTTCATGAACTAATACCACAAATTAAATAAGTACAGAAGGTCAGTTCTATACAACGAAAGCGCATGCACTCAGATACAGCGAGTGTTACGGCACTCGCGGCTAGCATTTGTTTCAGAATACAATCCGGCCGTCGAGAGAATGCTTTCCTGACACCTGTCAGTTTGACATTTTCTAGTACTAATAACTCGACGACCGGACTATAGTTTGACATCGTCTTACGCATGCGTCTATGTATGCATGCTATTTAGTTCGTTGTATGGATTAGACCTTCTGTACCTATCTATTTTCTGCGAATACTCTGACCGTTTGGCGGGCCGCCATGCTTCCATTCACCTCCCACAGAAATAATATTGCTCTAAATAATCGTACGCGTAAATCACTTCTGTTCGTGATTGTATTTGTATGGAATGAATCATTGAATCGAAATATGTTAACACTGATTTCGATTGCGATTTATAAGTTTATTGAAAATAGTAGTGGTTTTCAGTAGATAAATCAGCTTTCACTAATTTATTTGATATATAAGAGTATGTAAGTAAAATAGGCAGTCGCTCTATGTAAGATATTGGTATTCAGTTGCATCTGGTTAGACTAGAAGCCGAATTCAACATAGTTGGGAATACGCTAGGCAGATTGATTGAATATTTGAGTATGTAAGTATATGAGATACATGATTAGTCAGCTCACACATAGCCTAGATAAACGCAACCCGTCGTCAATAAAATCAGTCTGCAAAAAACCTAACTGTAAATTATTCTTACTGTGAAGGAAACATCTTGAGAAAACCGGCATGTCATAGAAACAAACAATTCGAAGGCATGTGACCCGCACTGGGTTCGCGTGATGGATTATGACCCAAACCCTTTCACAGAAAGGGTGTGTGAAATGGACTGGGTCATAATCCACCTCGAACTCCCTGTTCTTCCTGAGAATGTAGGCTAATTATGTGTATACTATGCTTTACTAGACGAGTCCGGTGATAGAACCTCATTTTCATCCTCGACCTCATTGTCGACGTTTGTTTACAAATTGGCCGATAGGCTATGGTACTTTAGAAGTATAAGGAACAGGGTGTAAAGTTCACTCATACTCTATAGAAAAGTCTGATCTTCCGACAACTGCCCAACGACTTTTTTTATTTTTTTTTTCTGTAGGGCATCTCGTAGCTGACCTCTGAGGTCATGACTACTTAACCGGTCAATCCTGTGGTTGCCTTAAGCTGCTACATTCAAAGCCTCCAGCCAGGGGCATACAAAACTAAGCTAAAAAGCTAGGTGAACGCTCGCTAAGGGCACCCCCTGTGGGGTACGAGCCTCGGCTTAGGGCGTCACCGGAGGGAGGACATCAAAGTCGGGACGGGCTGGATCAAAGTTTTGATCATTATTATTAATCGGGGAATTTAAAGCTACGTGCACAGCTGAAACCACTGCTGGCACCTCGTTATCGAGCAAGGGTCGGGGAGGAGTATCATTTACTCGGGGGCGCGGCCGCGATCGTAAAGGACCTCGATGGCGAGGTCGGAATGACGGGAGATTCGCAATTTGCACTTAAGTGACATCTTGCTGCGTGCGTTTAGGACGGAATGGAGCCTACCGAGAGCGAAAGCGGCTCGCGAACGAACCTTCTTTATGTGCTCAGCGAAAGTGAGATGGTGGTCGAGGAAAACACCTAGGTATTTGGCTCGCTTCTCCCAAGGGATCTGCTTACCGAACATAGTGAGAGGTCGGGGGAGGGGGTCTCTAAGCCTTGTGCGCGGTTTCGAGAAGAGAACCGCTTGGCTTTTTTCGGGATTGACTTCTATGCGCCACTTTCGAAACCAGGCAGCGAGTCGATTGACTGCGCCTTGGAGAGTGTGGGCGATATTGTCGGGGTATCTAGACCTAAAGTAGATGGCCGTATCGTCTGCGAACATAGCGAAATGCGTCCTTCTACCTGGGTTTGGAATATCGCTAGTGAATAGCGTGAACATGAGGGGAGCTAGCACGGAGCCCTGATGGACTCCTGCACGAATGGGGCGGGGAGAGGAAAGTGCTTCTTCAATGCGATAGCGGAATACGCGATTCGATAGATAGTCCCGTAAGATGAGTACGAGACGATCCGGCACGCCGAGTTGGTACAGCTTGTATAATAAGCCGTTGTGCCAGACTTTATCGAATGCTTTCGCAATGTCGAAGAAAACTGCACCCGTCAAAGAGCCGCGTTGGAAACCATCGCTTATGAACTCAATGATGCGGTGGGCCTGATGCACGCTAGAGTGCTCAGTTCGAAAGCCGAACTGTTCGTTGGGGATGAGGCCCTTGGTCTCGGCGAAGTCTCTGAGACGCTTGTAAATAAGCCTCTCATAGATTTTTCCGAGAACCTTGAGCAAACTAATGGGACGGTAGCTAGAGGGCTCGGTACTGGGTTTACCGGGCTTTCTGATACCTATGACTGTGGCTTCTTTCCACGACTGGGGAAAGAAGTTGTTGCTTAAGGCACCATTGAAGATGGTAGTCAAAAGCATTATCAGGTGGGCAGGGAATAATTGGATCACCCTATTGGTGAGTCCATCTGAACCGGGAGCTTTACGAGCTTTAAGACCTTTGATAATGTCATGCACTTCGTCTGGAGCGACGGGAGGCAGTGGACAATCAGGGTCATCGACAGGAGGGAGAGAGGCTCTACGTTCGACTTCAGCGTCGATCTTTAGGAGGTGAGCTTGGTCTACTGGCAGGGAGCTGGGTGAGCATTGGGCCTCGAGGGTGTCGGCCAGGCATTCTGCCTTTTCAACGTCCTCGAAGGCTATGGTCTTGTCGGGACGGGTCAGGGGGGGCATGGAGGAAGATTGAGGGGATCTGAGTTTCCTCTGAAGTTCCCAAAATGCCAGATGGTTGGGCTCTAGTTCGCCGAGCATCTTGTCCCAGCCCGCGTCACGCAGCTCCTGTATGCGTGTCTTTACAGATCTCTGTAAATAGCGCATATAGGCTTTGTTTGCGGGGCAGGGGAAGCTGCTGTAGGCACGGACGGCCGCGTTCTTCTCAGTCAGTAATGCACGTACATCGTCCGGCAAGCTCCAGTGACGGTCGTCCGTCACTGGAACCTCCCTTGAACATTCGTTCAGGACGGTTTGTACGTGATTAGTGAGTGAGTCGATCGCGGACGTCGTGTCTGCGATAGAGTTGAAAAGGTCGGGAATAGAGTCTAACTGAGGGGACGTGTTGGATTTCAGCTGAGTGCTTACTTTCTTCCAGTCCGTGATCCTCTTAGTGATAGGAGGAGAGTTTGGGTCGCGGAGACCTATGCGGGGGTCTAATCTCATGACTACCGGACGGTGATCAGAGTCGAGCTCGTTAATAGTTTCTATGGAGTCTAGTCTTAGGTTGACGTTCTTAAGGAGCGCCACATCTAAGATATCAGGGGCATGATTTACGTTAACCGGAAAGTGGGTGGGAGTCATTGGAGCGATGACGTCAAAGGTCAGAGAGTGGGAGAGGTCGAACAAGTGTCGGCCTCTTGTAGTAGTTACCGAACTATTCCAAGAGGGATGTTTGGCATTGAAATCGCCCGCTAAAATGAGCGAGTTACTCATAGTGAATAGGATCGAGAGGTCGTCGGAGAGGAGTTGGAAATTCTCCGAAGTAGTAACGGGGGGGAGATAGACCGACACGAGAGTGATCGGCTCGTGGCCTGACATGCCTAGGCGGCAGGCCGAAACTTCTAATCGTGAGAGGGGAGGAGGGTCGATTGGGATGCAGTGAAGCTGCTTTTTATAGTATATCAGGGTACCTCCTCTATGGCAACGTGATCTATCGTTGCGAACTATCCGGTAGTTAGCTATTGATGGGTTACGGTTGCAAGGTTTTAGAAAAGTCTTTTGGACTAAGAGAACGTCTATTTGATGATCGCGGAGGAAAGCCGCAATCTCTTCGCGTTGATTTTTAATGCCGTTTGCATTGAAATAACCTATTATTAGGGATCGCGGTTTGAACCTAGCTAAGACCGTGTTATCCATAATGGGGTTTAGTAGCGAGGGAGGTTAGGGCTTGCGTAATGTCCGGATACGCGTTGTAGATGGCTTGGATCTGGAGGAGATTGCCATGGGCCGCAAGGATTTCGTTGGCCATTGTCTTTGCGCGAGGGGAGACGAAGGCCAAGAAGGTTGACGTAATTACGTTGAACGAGTCAACGGAGACGTTGGGGCTAGCCACGGAAGTGGATTGAGAGGGACGCGTAGCTTTAGGAGCGGACGTGGGTTTCGCGGGGGGCGCGGCGGGCGCCGGAGGCGCAGAGGGCGCAGGGGGCGCAGACGGCGCAGGGGGCGCGGGTGGCGCGGCGGCGCGAATACGGGGATCCATAAGGCGGGGGAGGGGAGCGGGGGGAGGGGGAGGGAAGTTACTGAATTGAGAGGGCACCATGGCAGGGAAAGACTGCTGGTGATGGAGATAACTCCACGGACTAGGCCTCTGAGGGCTTAGTCGTTGGGGCAAATGGGATGAGGGAATCCTATAAGAGGAGGGAGCTTCCCTTTGCTGGCGGGCGTCGAAACGCTTGGCCAGTTTGGGAGAAGAGGCCTTAGGGGCTTTGGGGCAACCGCGGTAGTTGGCTGGGTGGCCTTGTTTGCCGCATAGGACGCAGCTGGGAAGGTCGGTACAAAGGGAACCATCCTTTGGACGGGGGCAGTCGGAAGTGCCGTGCTCACCTAGGCACTTGACGCATCTAGGTGTAGCATGGCAGTGCCTCTGCGAGTGACCATATAACTGGCAGCGGTGGCATTGCCCGACAATGCCACTCTTGTGGGGTTTTTCAATTTCGAACCCTGTGAGCTTGCACAGGGAACGAATTTGAAAGATCGGGTGATGGCCCTCTACGGGCGGGCAGATGACGAGAACCATGTCGTATGACTCTCCGCCTCTAGAGCGGTGCATGCGATGGATCTCATCTACGGGGACTTTCTGTGACTGAAGGTTCTCTAGAATGTCGGATGGGAGGATTTCGCGAGGGATACGCTTAATCACTACGCGGATCTGTTTTTCCTCTGGGAGTGAGTAGGTGTGGTATGACACACCTCTCATTCTCAGAAGACGGGTTAGGTCCCTATAGTCGCGCGACGTGGGGACATTGACTTTAATACCCTGCTGGGTATTTCGGGCGCTGGAGAAATTTATTTTGTGGTCGACACACCATTTGGATATGTCGGTCCACTTTCCCTTGTCCTGGATGAACAAGGGAGGCGGGAGAGGGATCTTATTAGCGTTAGCGTTAGGCGCGGGGATGTCCTTCGCGGAGGATGACGCAATCGGACGAACGGTGGAGGGGGAAGCTACTGTAGCGCAGCTAGCGGATGACGTAATCGGAAGAGGGGTGGTGGGCCCAACGATTGATATCGGATAGTCTTATATATGTCATTCGCGCGGCGAACACTAATTGCGGGATGCAGGATTTGTGTGACGTCATTCTTTGATGCGTAGTTCCCATGTAGCGATGTAGATGTCGCCACAGTTCTATTATAACATCTTTCATGGACTCGCCAGCTCGACGACATACCTACCTACACAGAACTAGAAAATGTGCCAATAAGTACCTCTACTTTTTCCGGACTATAAATCATTTCAGCCAGCCATTGGCCTGTAATGCCCGATGATGGGTTGATGTTTAGATAAATACTGGCTGCACTGAGGCACATGAGGCGAATACCGCGCGGGACGCGGGCTGCGACTGCCCCCGTCGATTGTTTTTTTAATTATTAGGAAGTCATGCGACTTTAGGTACCTACCAGTTTGAACGCCTCCATACAAGTCTCTTGACTCAATCAGCGCGAGAAAATTTAATTTTCGTCCCGCATTCAGCGCGGAGTTTTCTTCAGTCTGGCTAGACCCCTAAGGGATTGGAAATGGGTTAGTGATACTATCAATTACAATCTGATGTTGCATACCTACTTACCTAATTATTTAGGATTACTCGTTTTCTATAAACTGAATCGAACAACGAACTTTAGCATTTTTGAAGTTTTTGGGCGCGTTGGGCATTTTTGAGATGGGACTAAACCATTGATTTCGCGACACCGTGATGACACCATCTTTTGACAATTAAAAAGACATGAACGCGTTTATTACCGCGGTGCGTAGTGTAAAATACATCAACGCGATGATTACCGTGGACCCGTTTTTTTTTTTTCATGTTTTCACTTCTTTCGGCATTCCCGGAATGACGTTTTTTTTTTTTTAACTAGAATCAGTAAAACTTATCTAAAGATACGTAGCATAGCATACATCTTTTTTCACAAAATAGTCTCATTGAATATGTAAATTAATTCAATGAAAAAAGCCGTGACCTGCTCAAAAATCAAGATATAATAGGTACTCGCTCTTAATACTGAATTTGTATGCATACCACAAAGGCAGACTTATTTGAAAATACCACCTTATAAAGGGATATTAGAAATACCTTAAGCTTCAATTTTGATTTCTTTCTGAAATTCTGGCATTTTTTTTTTTCTTATAACATAACATAACATCACGCCTGTATTCCCCGAAGAGTTGGGCAGAGGTATACCTATAGTACACCCACATTTTTCCAGTTATGTTTAAGTCCCATGTAATAGGAGGCTAGCCTATTGCCATCAACCGGGCACAAAACCAGACTCCGGGCTGCTATTGAGAAATTTCTGAAGAAAAAACCCAATAGACCTGGAAATCGAACCCAGGACCTCATGCTCAACAGTAGCGCTTGCGACCACTAGAGCAACGAGGCAGTCATCATTTTATTTTACCATCAAATTATTTGTATCGCCTTACATACTAAATTATAACACAACATCCAAGAAAATCAATTTCCTTTCTACGTTTTCCTATAATTACATTTATTATGTGATCAGATAAAATGTTGTAATGTAAAACGGATGGCGTCGCCCGTGTGTGGGACGCGTTAACTGCAAGGCCGCTATAAAATCTAAGTAAGATGGCTATTTCAGACAGTCATAGCGGTTTTATACTTCCTTGTTGACTAGTTGGCTGGATAAGTAGGATTTTTTGAATGAGAAGCTGTACTCTTTCTACATTTTATGACATCTTTACAATACTCCAAAAACAGGCATAGTCATTTTTATTATGATGGTCATAGGTATCAAATGTGTCATCGTCAAAAATGTCACATTCGCGGTATTAGATGCCGAATAACGTACTGCTTTAAACAAAACACACAATGTACTTTGCACACAGTAGCGTATCGCCTACGTTTTTTGTTACTGTATTTCCCCATCTGGTGCTGATAACTTGCGCACTATGATAAGGGACACGTCACTCGCACAAATTCACTTATCGTTCTATTTTTGTAAAAAATAATAACAAATACGTAAACGATAGTGATTCTTTTTTTGCCAGACGGCGGCAAGGAAACCTTTTTGCAAAAAAAAAATCTCTTCCATTTTCTCTTGTCAACTGTCTCATTGTCATTCCCTCATAAAAACAGTAATTCTGTTTAAAAGCTGGAATTCCGAAGAATTAAGAGTAAATTATTCAATTACAATAATGCTACATTGATTGATACTGTATTTATTCAAGGGTAGAATCCATTGTCATTAAATGCAATAATAAACAGAAACAAGTTGTGCATTAGCTATCATCCATCATTATTATTTCCTTAATTGCAGTTATTTCAAAGGCAATCAAAATAATAACAATTAATTACCACAATCTCAATTTTTAAAACTAAGTAGTAAATTGTATAAAATTATCTACCAATGTGTTATATTTATCTTAATTTTATATTAACTCAAAACATTAGACTTACTTTTTTATCTTTCTAAAAGAAAATAAGTGTTAATATTTATAAATACAAAGTCGTTAAATATTTATAAAATATATACAAGTTTTAAAATATCTTGTGGAAAATGTCAACGAAAAGAAAATTATGGGCAATGTGTTACAAGTTTTATAATCTGAAATCATCAAAACATTCATAATTTATTGTTTAAAAACTGGATACATGCATTTTGGTAGACGTTAATACTTCAATATGAGGGGCATATCGGAAATAACTCCGGAGGAGAAAATACAATCTGGGTATAATAAACTTATTTATTATACCCAGATTGTATTTTCTAAAGTCATAATCATGAAATGTGATTGGATGGTTGCAATAAAACTCAAAAATACACTGGTTTATTCTCTTATTTTTAACGAAATCTAACCTTGGCCGTATAAACATAATTAATGACAAATAAAAATTCCTTACAATTTATTTTGGCGACATCACATGCAAAACGATATGAAAGAATTAATGTATTTTAAGAATTTCCAACAACACTGGCATGGTCAAAAATCGTAAACACAACTTACTTAATTATAAGTCACCCTTAACCTCCTTAACCTTTAGGTTCTAATGCTGTCATATTATTACCTACTATAAGGTCTATTGCTATTGTAAGGATGCAGAAGACTTATTAAATGCGTTAAAGAATTTCGGTATTCATTTCTGAAAACAGCGTTGCGGTTTAAAAGAAGATGTAGTGGCAAACATTGAAAAGAGTATGCTTAGATGGGTTGGTCATGTTAAGAGGGTTTATTCTGAATGTTAGCAATGACGTAAATAGCTTTAAAATATTTACCTGTTTTAATTAACTTGGCAATATTACTGTATGGAATTAAGAAATGTGGCTAACTAGAGAACTATTGCCAAATTAATCAAAACAGCGAAATATTTGACATCGACAGGGTGGGAGGGAGGACATCGACTAACAAAAGATATTTACAAGGTGGAAAAGCCGGGAGCGACGCCCTAGACTTGAAGGACATGATTATGGTGACCTTATTAGTAATATTCTTCAGAAAGGTCAGGATCGTAGTTCTCGATGTATGAACGTAAACGAAGCTAAAGGAGTATGTAAGGATCATAGCAGGTGGCGTCCTGTAGTTTCTGCCTACCCCCATGGAAAGTAGGCGTGATTTTATATACCTATATGTATGTGTATATTTAACCAAAACTAATGCCTGAGAGATATTTCTCGACGGCATGTGAAACCAAGTCAGAAGCGCATGGGCGCTTTAAAACTCTGACACTAGGTTAGTCACGAACCACACGAAAAGAAGACGATTAACTAAACTTCTTAAATCATAATAATTACTTTATAATATGTAACCATGAAACGAAACATTCGAAGTACTCATGACGGTTTCCGTAAATCCTACGCCGCGTCACACGTTTTCCAACGCCAACAATCATTGAAAACAGTTGCAACTATGGAGACCTCCTATCACGACTCACGTTATCAAGTGTTTACGTCAGATCGCATGATAACTTTCTGTCAAGAACACCACGAAGATATTTTCTTGTTAGTTTTTGTACTGTGTCGAGACAATCGTGGCGGCTTTTTGCTTTGCCGTGAGAAATGAATCCGTGACGTCGGTTCGTGAGGCCATCATGCACAGACATAACAAGGTTCGCAAGGGTAAGTGGCTTGTATGTTATTATTTATTAAAAATATAGGTACATATTTTTACTTTGTGACGTGTACGTAACGAGGACGAAAACAGTGTCTCTGTTCGTTCCATTTTTTGTTACCTATTGTTTTATTTTTACTTCCATATCTGGCTAAAACTGTTGTTTTTGTTTTGATTTATGTGTGACAAATACCTACCTACACTGATAACAATAATTCTATTCTTTCTTTACAAAATAAAATTGATATATATCTTGATATCGAAAAGCAACACAAAATTGTATGATACAACTTTCCCGCGCGTTTCTATTCTCGTAGGACCAAGGAACAAACACATTCAGCCTCGTTGCGCTCATTTTCACCGCAAGAAGGTTCCACGTAATAAAACTCCTTGCAACACAGTTTACAGCAAACATACTCACTTTAATTACCCTAATATATTCCACACTTAAACGACTCACGTAGACACACTATTTCGCAGATTTATACCCCCAAGTGGAGTGAACCGGCTCGTAAATCCCTTTGAGGACCTGCGCCCACTGGCGGCACGGTACGGCAAGGGAGTTTTATACGACAAATAGGAATATAACTAAATAGTATGACCATAAAATTGAAATTTCAATGACACGGCATGCCTTACAATACGGCAGCTTTATTTTAGTAGTACCTACGATGAATATCAATGAAATTTCAATTTACCCTATGAAGATTAAACCGGGTTTTGTAAATAAAAATCCCTTGCCGTGCCGTGCCGTCAGTGGGCGCAGGGCCATAACAGTTGACCTACAAACGACGCTGTAAAAATATTCATTAAATGTGGTTGAACACAAGAGGCGTTAAGAGGAGGCTCCCTAAATTGTATGTTAATTTGCATTAATATTCTGAAAAAGTCACGCATACAATCAAAATGAAACTTTAGTATATGATTTATTGGCCTTTTTCTTTCCAATTAAAAAGACAGTTACGTAATTGGAACATTTTCGCTCGATCCATTTTTTATTCGAAAATCATATCTTTTTTAAAGATTATTTGAAACCAAAACAAGATTACTCGGCTTTTATGTCTAAAATAATTATTGACAGTAAGGAAATATAGTTTATTATCCAAATGTAGGATATTTTTTCTTTAGATCAATTATTACTTTAGTTATAGACGAAATAAGAATTGAGACTTACGACATTTAGTTCCGTGCTTGAACACGACCAAAGAGCGCACGCGATATTCAACTTTAATACTGATGTGTTAGCGTTTAGCACAAAGTGGAGTGGTGGGGTGCATTGGGGCGGAGTTTGCGTGGAAATTGTGTTTGGAGTGCCTGGTCTTAAGATGACTGCTCTTGGTTTATGTTGGTCCATACAATATGTTGCTTGTGGTATTGGTTAGAAAGTAATTGTAACAAAAAAGAGAACCGAACAGAGGACTTGTCATTTTTCTACGGTCTATCTAGATCTGCTTTTGTCATTCACTGACTCACTTCTGGATAATTTGTCTACCTGGAGCTGATAATATTGGTTTTGGGCAGTCGATGACTTAGTTTCCGAAACGATCAATTGCTTTACGCATCAATGTGTATCAATCACGTAAAAATTTACACTTACAGTTGATCGTATCGGGGCTTGGGTGCATGATTTTTCCTTTCACGGTGACCTATAGCGGTTTTGACAGCATCTTGGTAGCGCCTTAAGGTACCATTCCGTAGCCGACCGCAGGTGACAACTGCAGGTGACGTGTCGCTGCGACACGACTGGTTTCTATGAATTTCTATGAAATATCTTCTGAAGCTAGCGACACGTTGTCTTCACAGAAATACATAGAAACCAGTGGTGTCACGACGACACGTTGCCTGCAGTTGCCGCCTGCGGTCTGCTACGGAATTGTACCTTTTTATTGTGTGTGGCAGTCGCTTGTCTGAAAGACTGTGAGAATAATATAAGTACCTATAATAGGTAGGTACCGAACTTTCAACATTTGTCTACTTGCTAGTGTGGCTATCAGCTGTCACTAATTCACGGTGATAATTCAGTTTAATTACCTGATAATGATAAGGTAACTATGATAGGTGTCTCACTTTAATGACATTGACATAAGATGAAATGAAATTCTCTAGAGAATTTACAGGATTCACTGAACTGCAAACGGGGGTATATCTAGTTCCTTAAAAACTCAGTGCTCTTGTAACAGTAACTGGCACAGATTTTTTTTCTTTGAGACGATTTTTCATACTCCATTTGTGTATTAAATCCATAATAATATAATTCGATAAATATTATAAATATATTATTAATATTATTGTCTTTCTGTATGTTACCTTTTCATGCTGTGGAATTGGATGGAACAGGCTGAACGGATTTGGATAAAAGTTAGTACACGGTTAGACCATGACTGACATGGTTAGAAAAAAGGATACTTTTTATCCCGGCATTACATTCCCGTGGGATAATTCCCAACCTCATCCACCCGAGTGAAGGCGCGGGCAAAAATCCTAAGCAGCTATTTTATGGTGTGCCAGTATCTTATCAACCAACAATCAACGCGTAAACAATAACGCGTCAACAGTGACACCATCTTTATCTTTTTGAAAGGCGAACCTCAACATTTTGCCGGTAAAAAACATATTTTTCGATACGGTGCGTCTACTATAAAGATACTTATTTGTAAACAATTTTATGATTAACTACTTTGTTGTGAAATTAAGTGTAAACAAGGGTTTTCAGAATTTTGTTTTGAAACGTTTACTCTGATAGGGATCCATAAACACAATGTAAAAGTCAATCGGCTTTTTATCTGTTGCGAACGTTTTCACAGGTAAAAAATAATATTATGCAAAAATAATGTATCAGCCATTTTCAATTTTTGCAATTCACAAAATTTTAAATCCTTTAACAAAAAAAAATATTTATTATTTTACAAAAAAACAAAACACTCAAATAATTTATTTTCTTATCAAATAAATTACATGAACGAGTACAAAGACTAATTGGAATTTCAACGAGCCATATGCTACGGAACATCTTACAAATCTTTCAAAGTAGGGGAAGGTGGGGGACACCGGATAGTTAAGATAAAGACACAATAAATAAATCACTATGTTATTTAGTGAGATATTCAATATCATAAATGCTTAAGTATACCTTAGGCATAACTTCGGCATGAAAATATTTGAGATTAATCTAAATTACTACAAAATAGAACAATTATAATTGATAATTATAAATTCGAATTCATCCCATACCTATGGGTCAAACCGGATAAGCATTTTATATTCAAGGGGTGAATATAAAAACTAACAATAAAACTAAATATTCAAATTATTCGCAGTTTTTGCACACAAAAAATAATAATTCTTGCTCAGAACAACCGATGCAACTTTCGTAAGCCCATTTAAGCCAAGTAGTGCATTGGTACGATTCATTTGTGGACTTAGTTTGACTGTACTTTTCGCCAAAAACTAAACATTCCGAACCCTCATGATAGTTTTCTCTATTCGTATTTTTATGTGGCGTGTTGACGCTTGTACCCTGTAAAAAGTAAAAAAAAAAGTAATTAAAAAGAGGAATAAAACAAATGTCCACAATACCTACATATAAAATCAATCGGGTTGAAACTGGATAGTCGAAATCATCCCGTCCGCTTGTACCTCACAGGTACCATGTTTGAAATTGTAATAACTAACAGGTTATGTTTACACTAATAGAAACAACTCTCGTTTTAAAAGGTTAAATATGTATTACTTCTTAAAAAATACAACTGTATATGATAGCACATAGCTAAACTTAAAGATAACACTTTAAAAAAAAAAATTGATTACTTACCTTTGTTTTCAATTTTCGTTTATGGACGCACGCACTGAGATATTATTGTCACCACCATTTGTAACCGAACTGAGCAAACGTTCGCACGTATATCTCTCCTAGCTAGAACGAGATAGCTGTACGCGTAGTAATGAAATAGCAACTATCTGGTTTCAACCCCTATCCGGTTTCCCCCTCTTTCCCCTACATACGTTTCCTTTTGATTAAGTTAGAACTAAGAATAAACTCGCGAGAGGAGAGCAAACTCGGCGAAACTTGTGTATAAAATCGAATTACTTACGCCTCACTTTGAACCAAGTTTAAAGTATAAGCCGCTCCATACATTGTCTTCTCTGTGTTATTCTTTGCGGCTCCCCGGTAAATCTCCGAGCATAGGAACAGACACATTTAGATAGGGTTGACAAGTCTTACAAAAGTTTTTTCATAGATTCATGAAAGAAAAAGAAATAAAGAAAGAAAATAAATTTATTTGACTCAGGTTAATACACACAGTATTCAAACAAAAAAAAAAAACAAAATGCTTACAGTACTGTGCGCTTCACGGCTGCGCCAAATAGGCCTAGTTCAGCATAAATGCCAGACAAATAGTACTTGCAGCTGGTTTTCAACTGAACCTTATGTTACGAGGACGTCTTACAGATGTAAATCCAGTTTTTATAATAAAATCGATCAGATATAACTAAGTTAAAAAATAATTAAAGATTGCTTATGTAAGTGTGTATGTATGTAGTGCATAATCAGTGCTGAATTACTTGCTACGCACTTAGGAACTTAAAGAATTACTTATTTAAATCTTGAGTTAATTCATTTTGTACAAAAGTAAAGCAACATTATATTAGAATTTATATAAGTAAGAACACATAATATAACATCAAGCCTGGATTCCTCGTAAGGGTGAGGCCGAGGTGCACCTGGCGAAATGTAGGTGCACTAGGTATATAAATCGGCTCTGCTCCGGTGTGGTGTGGTATGGAACTTAAAAGTCCCATGTCCCATGTCCCAGAGGCGAGACTATTGCCATCGACCGGACATAAATTCAGACTCCGGGCAATGCAAAATACTTAAGTAAACGTATTGCCAGTTTTTTTTAGGGTAAAAGATTTTTCCTAATATTTATCCCAATAATCGGACAATATGGTCAACCAGAAACCAATTTGTCGTAAACTACTTACTTACATGACTTAATCCAAGAAATTACATGAATTTTGTTTTCATACAAGTTTCCTTTCTCTGCTTCAACGTTGAGACAACCCTATTGGAACATCTCAATCTGATATTAAAATATGGCTTTGGCCTGAACATAAAATGCATTTCAATGCAATATAAACGGAAGCCTGTCTTCTCCATAGCATGGTGTAATCATATTGTATCATATTTATTGTATGGATATGAATATACAGGTAAATGAGCGTTTTGTCTCTGAAACTTTAAAGATACTTCCAAAAATACCTTTTGCTAAAAGTTTTCTAGAAATTTTTCACCACCCAACACCATTGTTCCGTTATGTTCATTGTCTAACTTACTAATTACTCCCAATTCTACAAGTTACATATATCTTAGTTGGATTAATTACTTTTTAAAATAAATTCTCTCTAGGGTGTTGTAAGTGGCAACTCAGGTATTTTATGATTAGTTGGTGTTCTAGAGTCCGTACCCGAAAGTTGCCAATAGGAACCCTGTTATTAAGCTTACGCTGTCCGTCTGTCTGTCAGCGGGCTGTATCTCATGAACCGTAAGAAATACACAATCTGTGAATTTTTCAACTATCTACCATAGTTGAAAAATTCACAGATTGTGTATTTCTATTACTGCTGTAACACAAATACTAAAAATTATATAATAATAAATAATAAAAATAAAAAACACCTTTTTTGCTCGATTTTAATACGGTACGAAACCCTTCGTGTGCGAGTCCGACTGGTACTTGTTTTTTAATGATACCTATGCGGATGATGCAGAAGGCAAAGGCCTAGGACTTAAGGCTCTTGCAGACTAGCGCGACCTTTCGCGCGACGCGACATCGCTAATTATTTTACCGAGAAGTTTTCTTAGAAATTGTTTTGTTAGAGTCGCGTCGCGCTGTCACGTCGCGCCGATCTGCACGACGCTTTATGCCAGCTATCCGTCACTTCATTTCTCCTTGAAATGAATTGACGGATAGCTGGTAGCACACTGACATTTAGTTTTACAAATAAACACCTACAGATGACAGATTGTCCAGAAAACTACCATGGAGAAATAACAAACTATACAGTGCGAGTCTTTATAATGTGCACATATCGAAATTAGGGGAATCTGATGCTTAATTTTATCGACGAAAAAAATATTAAAAATAATCTAAATATTTTTTTTAAATATTTGATATGTTTTTTTTTAACAAAACGGTGTACACTAAATGATCTATCGTGATGAAACAAACTCCATATTGATTAGAAGTAATTAGGCGTCCTCGTTAAAATTGTGGAAAAAAAAATACCTTCAATTAAATATAATCATATTTTTTTAGCAAAAATCTGTTTTTTTTTTTTCATAAATTTTTACAATAATCGTAAAATTTCTCAATGAGACGCCAAACAGAAAAAAAAATGACTATCTAAAATATTTTTTCCGTCGATAAATTAAGCATAGATTCCCCCTCATTTCGATATGTGCACATTATAAAGACACTGTATTCCATTAATTTAACCAATTATCTAATAGAAGATAGGCGTCGTTCTTAGTTCAATAAGTAGCTGCTTTCTGAAACGCTTCAGCATCTGATTAGAAACTATTTACGCCCCATCATATTCGGATACATTCGGAAATTATCAGCAAAATTAAAAAATACAATAGACTTGGATATATTTAGTAGCTTTTCTGCTATTTCTAGAGAGCCATAAAAAACCCAGAAAGAAATCGACACATGTTTCACCTCTCAACGAGGCATCCTCAGGATGACGATTGACTTGTCGCGAACTCGAACACGCCGTGTATTTTATAATGGATTTCCGCAAGATCACGCCTGAATCAATTAACTATCAACCAAATTGATTATTTATTTAAATGTCACAAAATGATATCTTGTACAGGAGAGAGTCGAACATTTTACTAAAGAAAAGCAAACCGAACAGCCTGGAAAATTACAATTTATTCAAAACCTATTTTTGTAAATAAAATGGCAAAAATATATCTTCGCATAATCCTACTGTAGTTTCACAATCCGGGCTGCCATTCGGGAAAATATTCGCCGGCGCCATTCACAATGGGCTCGTGATTCCGAATAACTACCTGTAGGTACTCTCTAGTAAAACGCCACGCGTGAGCCATAAATATTATAGTTACTTTTATTAGAAGATCGTTTTATTAATAATAGTCATATGGAATTGTTTTCAGAAGTGGTTTTAAAATAAGTACCTACGTCTAATTCTCTGACATTTTTTTTTTAATTCTTGTCCAATGCGCAGGTACAGAACTACATGCACTCTGGCCGATGAGAGAATACGTTCCTGACACCTGTCAGCTGATTACAAAAGAATACGTGTTTTACGAATTTAAACTTTATTAGTTACTAATCTTGTCCAACTGTCAGGTGTCAGAAACGCACACTCTCAATGGTCGGAACATTATTTAAAATCGTTATTTCTTCTCCAATCTACCTATAGATACTAAATAAAATACATCATTATTACATTGTAGGTATTAACTGAAACTTACCGCATTTATCTCAAGTAAAAACTTACTTTCTTTCCCATGAAAAATAATGATCCAAGAAAATGGTACCGTATAGTGCTCTTTGCCGTTATGAACTTATAAGTGTGTTTCTCTTAATAAGGTTTGATGCACGTCAGAATTTTACAGATCATAAACATAAATACATTTTTATATGCGTCATAAAAATTATTCAGTAGCCATAAAAAGAGTTTCTGCGGTTCAAAAAGTTTATTTGGTTCTTGCAAGAACTGGGTCTTACATAAAACCATGTATTTTGAATAAACTTATCAAACTATCAAAAGGTAATTTACAAGGCAGATGTAAGTGGAAGCGCCGCGAGGGGACGCCCTAGAAGGACATAGTAGCCTTATTGGTAATGTTCTTAAGAAAGGTCAGGTATGCATACTCGCAACCGGCATGCGTGTATGACCAGATGTATGAATATTAACGAAGCAAAAGGAGTATGTAAGGATCGTAGCAGGTGGCGTTTTGTAGTTCCTGCTTACCCCCATGGGAAGGAGGCGCGATTTTATGTATGTATGTATAAAAACATACGTTTCTTGAAGAAACCGTATGTTACATAAGGATCGTTAAAATACATTAGACGTGGATATATTTAGTAACCTGTAATGATCGTTTTCAAAATGTATGTATATTATGTTGTAATTATGTTTACACCAACTTGTTGGTAAAATAAAATAAAATATAGTTCGAAATGTAAACATATAAATCAACATTCAGACTAATTAGTAATAAAATTGCAATTATATATATATATTTTTTTAAATATGAAAAATAAAAAATTAAATTAAATTAAATCCATCTATTTGCCAGATTGTAGGTTTACAATGTATGATCTTAAAACTATAATGCCCTTTAAAAAACCTAATTTTAATTCCTGTCATAATTTGTTTCCCAGTTCCCTTACAAAATTGCTATGTCCACAGTCGCGCGTATTTAAAAAATATAGCAAATAATAAATAATGCACGCACTATGTAACCAGATTCAACAATTTTTTGTCAGGTGAAGGCGTTAGTTATTAGAAATATACTATAAACAATGTAATTTTAATAAACCATTTATTTGTTTGCGAGTAACTTGAAGGTGAAATTACAAAAACATAATTTTTTTAAGGCTAGGGAAATGTTTATAAGTTTTGTTCAATTGTGTTACTATTTTTGTGTCACGTGACAGTTAGGGCTTGTCACAGTATATTCACTTAAATGTGAATAGTAATTCCATTTCCGTTTTAGGAAAGATGCCGTTAACGCCCGCTGATCGACATAGATGTTACCGAGAGCCTTTAAAATCAAAACATCCACAAAAATGGAAGGAAGTACAAGAAAAAAAAATCGTAGACTTCGTTGTGCTCTGCCCTTATTCTTCAACTGTGTTAATTTTGTGTTACGACAACACAAAAATAACACAAAAAATTGTACATCAATTTGTTGTATTTTTAATAAACATATAAACCTGTTTTTATGCCAATTAAGGTACGTCCACCCTAACCTTACACAACACTAATCGTGAGTAACAGTCATTGACTGCACGAAATTATTAGCTAAAAGCAACGTCTGCGCAAGTCACTTGCGCATCAACATCTCGATATGGACAAGACCAGATAATTAAACTGAGACCACTGACCGACGGCTGCCCTAAATACTGATACATATACACTTTGATTATTATCTTTAGAACGACACAGAAGAAAATAGAACTGTCATTTATCTTAGTCTATGACCTCTCACGACGAGTGCGAAGGACGCAAAGATTAAAAGTAATTTACTATGTGTTTATGCTATTTAAGTACATATTTACATAGTCCGATATTATCTAAATGATAAATTATAATGCATCTGTTTTCTTTCAACTCTAGTCTATTTGTGAGTGTGGTTTTAAAAGGACTTGTGACGTCACACTTAGATTATGGTCTGTTCCAAAAGTATTTGGTATAAATGTAATCAAATCCTGTTTTCGTTGAATTCTTCCGCAATCAATCAGTGGAGGGAATTATTAAAACATTGATCTGTATTTAGAAGATTTAAACTTTATATCTCGTCTCTTTTATTGTATTTGTTTATGAAAACATTATTAAGATAATTGTAATTAAAAAATTATCGACGAATCGTTATAAAATGAACCATAATTATTGTCAGAGCAATGGTGGCCCAGTAGATGAGTGGTGGCCTAGTGCAGTAACGGCCCCGAACTTAGAGTTGTAAGCCGTAAGTTCTTTGTGTAAATTATTTCATCACCACTGCTCTGAAAACAGTAAAGGAAAACATCGTGAGGAAACCAGCATGCCCTAGAACCAAAAATTCGAAGACATGTGACATCTACCAACCCGCACTGGGCCCGCGTGGTGGATTCTAGCCCACTCCCTGGAAGAGAGGAGGCCTGTGTCCCAGCAGTGGGAACATTATAGGCTGATTATGTAATTATTGTCAAATGAAAAGCATATTTATTGAGATTTAAAATTAGGATTTCTGGTTTAAGTATTCATATAACATCAGAGCCCTTAATAAACAGGTACGTTTTCGGATTCCATTTGTTTACATTTTCATCAGATACTTTTGGAACAGAGTACAGATAGATAGCCACATCGATATTATTTTTCGATCTCGTTTTATCTGTAAGTTTAAATTGCACAGAAGTTAATCAAAGTTGTTCTTGAACTTGATCAACGTGTCTGGTAACTTTAATACTTTGATATTACGAGTCTCAAACCAAATAAAAATTCAAGACATAGCGCTGTGAACAATACAGTGAAGCATGCCAAAACTACACCTCCGCTCTGTGCATACACGCTCACACGCACACATGTACAATCAAACTACACCTCACTAAATGCACATATATTTACAAAACCGGCTTCACGTCAGTGTTGACAGCGCTGTCTTGGATTTTTTATTTGGTTTGAGTTAGCCCACGTTCGCACGTACGTAATAAAATCGCAGCGATTTTTTTTCGTGCACTTGATGTTCAACGCTCTGTTTAGGGCCGAGAGTTGAAAATCCAACAGTGTGTTTTATCAACGCGTTGGGACAAGAGTGCGTCCCAGCGCGTTGAATTCTCAACGGTTGAAAATCCTGTGCGCGATAAAATCCCGCCGCGATTTTATTACGTCCGTTCGTACGTCGGCTTACGAGTATCTGCAGTCAATTTTATTTACGAGAAATTTCGTCGTCGATCTGTCGAATAACATGAACGCTTACCAACAGATTTGTTGAATTTATGGAAATTATATCTACTTTTTCGCTAACGTTTTAACAATCTGAGCAGTTGAATTTCAAAGAAAAACTTGGGACTTAGTTTGGCAACTTTGATATAATTTTACTGAGTAGTCTCAATGTCTTGGCAGTGAAAGATCGCTTTGAATCCCATAGCCCAAGAGAAGGATTTTTACTTGGCTAACTATGATATGTTCTTTCTGTCGCAAGGGTTTTTTTACCTTTACACAACTTGGATTCAAAGCAATTTGTTTTTTCCATAATACAATTACATTATTATACTATAAGAGGGTGCATTCAGAAAGTTGGCTACGTTGTAAATAGCTGTGAAATATTTAGCTGATTTGATCAATTAGCCAAAATAACTAAATAGATAGGTATAGGGAAGAGTGAGACAGCTCCGACACAAGTATTATTGTAACTTACTGGGACCGTCTCAATTTATGTATAAAACAATGTTTCAGTTGAAATAAATATTTTAGTTTTTTTTTGTGTGTGTAGAACCATAAAAGGATTCCAAGTGCTTTATTTGCACCTGAAACTAAATATTCAATGTTACGAAATAATTATTGCAATTAATAATCAATACCTGTTGACAGCAGTCATACGAGTTGTAGGTCATAATAATATGTTCGAACCCAGACGGACAGGCGGCTTTACTTGTGTAGTTAAATTATTGCATAACTACTGCTCTCAACACGCTGAACGAACACATCGTGAGGGAACCGACATGTCCTAGAACCAAATATTCGAAGACATGTTACATCTACCAACCCGCAGTGGGCTCGCGTGGTGGATTACGGCCCACTCCCTCTCACAGAGAGAAGGCATAAGTCCCAGCAGCTTTAATGTTCCCACATTAAAGGCTGAATATGACCAATATTTTAGTGCACTATATAGCGTTATTTTATAATTACAACAATGTTGGCAAATTAATTAAAACGGCGAAATATTTGCGACGTTGTCAAATTTTGTTGAATTGTTTTTTTCCAATTTATTTTTTTTGTAAGTAAATGGAAATGTCGTATTTATTGTGTTAAGTTAACATACAACGTTTGTTGACCAATCTTAAATATAAAATACAATCTAACACTAAAATACATATATTCTGTACAAGTATGTAAAGGAAAAAATAAAGGCTCCGCATCGCTTTCAATAGAAAAAGTGCCCAAAAGGCTAGCAGCGTTGCCAAGTTGTATCGCGATACGATTCTTTGACCTAAAAATAAGAAATTGCGAAAAATTCCAGTTGCCAATGTCAATAAAGCCTTGCTATAGAAAAATCAACCCCCATGGAGGGTATGTACTCAAGCCCCAAGATACAGACTGTCTAATTTGGGGTTCACTGGTAAATAATATTTTGTAACCCAGCTGCAGGTAATATTTTTACACTTGTCGTCTTAACATGGTTGTAACCTGAAAACCTGCTTACTGTATTAACTGTAATAAAGTAAGCAGGTTTTCTAAAACAGCGAAATGTTTTAAGACGCAGATATATGACAGTGACCTTGAGTGGTTAGTTGGCGTGTTCTGTACTGAGCTCACGCAACGCGTCGTATGTCCAGCCAGTAATAGGACTCGCCCATCAAGAAGCGCTGTCCCAAATTAAACGCATTATTAATTCATTATACATAAAACAAAACAAATTTTAATAAAACACGTACACTAAAAAATCAATAATTAAATTATCTTTAAAATGGTGAAGATTTCAGACAAATTGCGCTTGATAAATTTCGCGCGATTCTCAGTTTTTTATCCGCGTTAGACCTAACTTTATAAATTAATTTCACTATGTAATAAAAACATAATCCAAAATATGCCTATATAAAATATTTAAAAAAATACTCTAATTTAACATATATTTTTTCTAAATCATTAACACTACTCGTTTAGACGTCATCTTTAGTATAAAATCATTAATAGTCTGTTATCGTCACCTTAACTTTCAGAATGCACTCTCTTAACGGTGTGAGTAAGTAGGTTCAGAGAAATAAAACACTGTCGCATGGTTTGATAAACAAGTTACATACGACTTTACCTAAGCGTATGTAACTTGTTGTTTATCAAATTCAAATAAATTCTGATTGAATGTACTACCTAATGACCTAAAGAATCTAACCTTATCTATAATAAATAAAAACATATTTCTGTCAGTCCATTGCTAATCTCAACGGGACTTACACGCGTTCGTGTGTCAATAATATTATCAGTAGAAGTTTGTTTTTATTAATTATATTCTCTATTTATTTGGTGTGTATAAGTGAACAAGTGAACTTGATAAATGTGTTCATTGGATCGACAGGAAGTGTTCAATGTGATAAGTGATTGTGAGACAGTTTTTAAACAACATGAAGTGGTGTTGTAGTTCAACTTTTAGAAAACATGTCAGTGGGTTAGAGTCTGAATTTGGTAAAAATCTTCATCCTAAATAATATTATGAGATAACCATAGTATAAAGAACTATAGATATCTTCTATAGAGTCACTTTTATAGTGCTGTGGCGCGATTTAATCAATCAATGTCATATGTATGTTTGCGGCGAAATTAATTCAAAACCTCCATTTTTTTTATTCATCGTGTCTTCGCATTTCGCCTCCGCTCTATCGAAATGACGTTTCTGAATAATGCAGCTAGTCATAATGTATTTAAATAACTTCACACCCGTTTTCGGAAGACTTCTGAGCTCAACAAAACTCCGTCTGTTGATTATCTAAGACTCTTAAGACCCAAACATGACAGGACAGTGTTAAGATTAGTCTAATCCGCTGCCTTCGCATCTCCGAGCACATTATCACGTGAATGCCAGGCAGTTTCGTTAATCTTATATGACCTTTGGTTAATATCTACTATTAAACATTTTTTAATATTATTTATTATGTTAACACGCTTGTACATTACAAGCTTGTAAAAATAATAATATTCAAAACCATAAACTTGTAATGTACAAGCTTGAAACTGCCTGGTATTCACGTAATAATGTGATAAAAATAATAATAAATCAGCCCATTGCAGGACAAAGGCCCAATTTTGAACAACAATAAGAAAAAAGTGGCTAGCAATTTATTGAAATTTTGGATACCACATACATAATTGTAATTTCAATTTTCAAGTGTGATGTGTGATGTTTTTAATTATAAATGAGTAACAAAACCAATAATTAGCGCCAAACGTCTTCCTCTTTTATGTCGGTTAAAAAAATGCAAATAAAGCCAAGTCACTGCAAGATATTATAAGTTTTAAGACAGCCTTTTTAATATTAAAATACTTAAAAAGTCTAATCAAAGGATTTGCTAAAACTCGCAAGTTTTAAGAATGCCTTTTAGATTAAAATACCTGCCTGCTTACATAAAAATCTAAGTTAATATTTGCACCTTAAGTTACAAGCTCAACTTCCAAGTGAGAGCCGAGAATATTCCAGCTCAAGCTAGGCAACTTAACTGTGTCCACTGGCGACTAAGTTAATAGATACGAGTGAACGCAACTAAGTTAGCGCGTTCAAACAACGTCGCGGCTCGCGCGGGAAGCTTTTTACTAAAGTTTAGTAGTGTGAATAATGGAGGGATTAACTCGTTAGCTGGTCCCCACAGTTTTATTTATTTTTATGATGTTTTACAAGGTTCATAAAGTGTTAGGTTGTGTTTGACTAGGTAACTTTGATAGATTGGACGAAGTTAGGAGGGTGGCTTAGTGGTAGGCATTATTGGCGTTCCCGCGTTCGTTTAGGCCAGAGATAGATCGTGACGATCTATGATCGACGTCTGCGCCGCCACCGACGCCGATGCCGTGGACTTTGCGAAATTTTGGGCCAATCAAAAGTTATTGCACTGTCGTACCATCAGCACGACGAAGGAGAAGAATGATCTACCCTTTTCTTCCGATTTGGTATACTTCTTCGTATACCAAATCGGGTCGATCATTGATCACCACCGACTTTGCCTTGCAAATTGCAGTAGAACAGTTAACATTGGCTAATGATTGCAAAACGTCTTTCGCTCAATGCAACCAATAACGTCATTACGAGTTTTTCTACATGCTGTGACTACATGCTTAGCCCAATGTGTTAATCTTATAAAAATAACTACCGAAGTCACGTGCTGTTTGGTGAATGTATAATGTTAAACACGTGATAATTTACAATCAAATTTAACATCAAAACAAACGAAAATAAGTAGCAATCAAAACGATGTAATTGGTGGGATTCCCCATGTTTACTGAATGTTCCAAACGTAAGACTTTTTAATGTCACACGGAACTGAATTGTAAAGTAGTAATCTAGGTGTAAAGATATATAATATTATAAACAATTACATTACTATGACGCACTCAGCAGCATCATTTTAAGCGTTTACAACAACTGCAGTGCACAGAGTACACAAATCTACTGTAGGTACAGATATTGCCAATATTTTTTCCCTAAGTAACATTACGTAACATTCAATAACATAACATAAGCCGTGATAGCCTAGTGGTGTGACCGTCGGACTGCTAAGTTAGGTCTCGAGTTCGAACACCTCTGACTTTTCGGATTCATGTGCGTATTGTATAATTACCACTTGCTTCAAAAACGGTGAAAGAAAACATCGTGAGGAAACCGGCATGCTTGAGAGATATTTCTCGACGGCATGTGAAGGCAAGTCAGAGGCCCATGGGCGAAGCAGTCTAAAATCATGTGGTGATTATTTGCGACTTTACGCTACCTGTTTTTTTTACGAGGCCTCCGCTCCACGTCCAAAATAAGAGGCTTTATTGTTAAATAAAAAGAATAATAATACCAGCCTATTACTGTCCCACTTCAGGGCAAATGCCTCTTCTCATACACAGAAGGCACGAGCATTGATCACGACGCTTGCTCAAGACGGGTTGGCAATTTCAGACTTATATTAACTTAAGTCCAGGTTTCCTCACGATGTTTTCCTTCACCGTTGTTATTAATGTCCAAGATAAACTCAGACAATACATACAGAATTGAAAAATGTACGAGGTTGGTTCAAACCAATTTATGGTTTGAACCAACCTCGTGCATGAGAGGCGGAGCCTTAACCACTGGGCCATCATCATCATATTGTTATCTATGATAATGATAAATTATACATAATGATAGATTATTATTATATTATATTGGTCAGGCAGGGGCCATAGTCTTTCCATAGTTCCATGTAACCAATCCATTATAGCCACTCAAATCCATAGCCCAATATGTTTTGTTTCTATGTTCTGCAATAGTCCTATACCAACCGGGGGTTGTCCTTGGTTGCACTTGTATAGTGCATAGAGAGATAATCGTCGGTTGGTGCCTCAACACTTAAAAATGGGCCTCTGCGAGTTGGCTTTAGCCCCTCGTATGCCTTCCAAAGGACCGGGATCCATGGTCAAAATTATTATACGAGATTTGTTAAAATTATTAGGTATAAAAAATTACAATAGCTAATAAATCCTAAAAAAAAAGTTGTTGTCAACTCCATTTATTTTATGCCGTTGGGAAACGCGACTAACTAAGTTGTTTAAAATTTTCCGTTACTTCCTTAAAATTTTTGGCGGTATGTAATGAAGTCGTGTAGCACACCAATTAGAACTTTAGCTAGAATTAACTCGCAAAGTGTGATAAACTGATAACTACGATTTTTTTACTAAAAGACAAAAAATTGTGAAGTTAAAGACCTTCAAACACAAAACCGTACCTATGTGGAACGGTTTTGTGTTTAAAGCTAACTGAAATAGGGATGCTATGGACATGAAATTTTGGATCTAGATAGGGATACTGATTTAGAAATAATATCAAGTCGGATACGGTTACGGATATGAAATTATTTCTGATTATCTGTTAGTTTCGGATAGTTTCGGTTACGGATATTGGATTTTTACGAAATTGTAAAAGTAAAACAGAAATAAGAAATAAAAAAACTTGCAAGTGACGGCTAGTGTGTCGGCTCGGCCGAGCAGAAAAATCTGTCATTACGTGTCTGATTTAGACTCCGCCCATATCCGAAATCATCCGAAACCTTTATATCAGATTCGGTTACGGTTACGGATAGATTTTTATTTCGGATATCCGGTTACGGTTACGGAGCTCCTTAACATCCCTGAACTGAAACTTGACGTTTGGCTTTACGTATTCGTTATCGTGGTTCTGCGGTGTGAACAACTGCGTACGTTGTGGCACTGCATCGTGTAAGGCCCTTTGTACACGGCACGGTTTCTTAACAGTACGGCGTATAAACCGCGCCGTAGAACAGTGCTGTCACAGAAACCTGTCAACAAGCTATATTGTGATTCCATACAACACTGAAGACCGTATATGAAATATTGACACTGACAGCTTGAACGCGATTAATATGTGCTTAACGCGATCAGTTTCGTTAGTGAAATTCGCCCTAAGTTGCCTACCGTTTCGGGAGACAAGCGCAGGCCCACACACGGCGAATAAACCGTACTTTTTCACGGCAAGGTAACGTGTCTATAAAGGGCCTAAAGGACGGCGTCAAAATGAGCGCCAGTGCAGTAACAGTAGCTTCGGTTTCCTAGGAGAGCGGTGGCCGTCACATATTATATTGTCCGCAACGTTATTTATGAAAATTGGTTGCTGTGTTTTCCTTGCCAGTATAGTAGTTTTTTTTTTTGGCAGTGTCAGCGTCTGCGTCTCTTTACTTATCACAGCGATGTCATAGAGTCATAGATAGTACACTATAAATAAATACGGGATAGAGTACTACAGGCACTAAAGACAAAGGCACTGATGTTACGTCGGGTGCTGACACACGGATTATAATAATTTTATTATTGCATGTTGAGTCATTTGTTTAATTTTTATTTATTTTGTTTATTTCTATATCTACCCGTGATTTCACTGCGGGCTCTATCAGAATACCAGCGCTGCAACACTTATTTTTAAATGTCGCAGCATCATGCTGAGATATGAGACTTTTGACCTCGTACAGGACTTTGTTTTCATTTTATTTTGTTTTTGTTTTAAATTTTTTTTTGGTTAATTGTTATAAATAACACAAGTTTAATTTGTAATCTCCTGTGCGAGTCCAATAAATACTTCTTCTTTCTTTCTTTCCTAGAGAACGTTTTTTGACACCGTAAAGTCAAACCTCGGCGCCATCATTTTCATGACGACCACCGCTCTTCTAGGAAATCGTAGTATGTAACTCGTGCGGGTAGCTCGTGCATGTAGTTCGCGCAAGCGACTTGCTCAAGTTGTACCGTGTATAGAAGCACCATTAGTGTCTCCTGCATTTGTCACAATGCAACTACACAACCGTGTAAACCGCATTGGCGGTCACAGCACGAACAGCTTCAACTAGAGAGAGTTTTGCACCAGTTCCTCACTTTGAACGTAGCGGTGACAATCTCTCACAGATGCAAGGTACACAAGGTTTGCCGGAAATTTTACTAAGACATCAACGAATAGCGCTTTTATAATTAAAAAATTGACCTTTATTGTATATCGTATGTACGGAAATACGAAATTAAATTGTTTATTTTGTAAATAGGATATCGGAATCACTGATACACGTCATACAAAAAAATTACCCAATTGGAGTCGGAACTCAAGGGTCAAAGTCTCTTTTTAAGTCCAGACATAATAATCTTCGTCAGGCCATATGAGGACCATGTAGATTAGTACCTGAAATGGTCGGATATGCACGTTATAACGTTTTCGTGTACGGTAATTATAATTAAAAACGTCTTCATATATTTTCATACATTAGAACAGAAATAAAACCTGCCAAAAAAAACAAACTAAAAGTAATAAACAAGTTGTATTAGTTAATCTGTATATAAAAAGCGAAAGGCCACTCATTTACCTACTGGCTGACTAAACAGATAAATAAAATTGTCATTGTAGTCGGGGGACCGTTGCGTCGAAGTGTGGAACACTTTTTAATCTAAAAGGTCCCCCTGACTGCAATGACAATTTCATTTATCTACAAATTAGAATTAAATTATGTAAGCCAAAGTTTATTAATCTTAATATTTTATGTCGTGTGCAGTAAAAGAAACATAAGTAACATTTACGAAATTATTAAACACACTTTTCAACTTTAATCAATATCGAGTAGCTACGTAGATAACTTGTTGGCATTTTAAATGAATTTAGAGGTCTTTTTCTAGCCTTAGACCAATCAGCATCCGTTTCTGCAATATTCCAGATCTGTCATAAACACTAACTAGCTAACCAATGGTTGATTAAAATATTAGCACTGATTCTGATACAGGTTATTAGTGTTGGATACCAGATTAATAAGTTGGACCTATTCGTAATTATGAATGATTACGGCAGTACGTGAAAAGTACGTAGATAATGTATCTTAACTGGTTTTAAATCCAATACGAAATAATTTTAAGATCATAAGTTTTTCGGCAGGAAAATTAAAACGGCTTTCCGATTCCGATTTTTCTGGGATTAGCAAAGGTCACCATACCTTTCTATGTTGTTCATTAGCCAAAAAAAATGGAGTTTATTTGTCGGGGCCATTGTAAAAATCCTTGCAACCACAAACTAAAATAATGTAACAATGAGCTCTCTCTGAATCTATTAGTAAATTCTTTTAGTATTGTGCACGTTGTTGGTACAGTTCGATTCAAACTTAATGGCGGCTCGGAAGTGCGCTGCTCGCTGCGCAATACCCCACCCCTCACCCCCGCTGACCCATGAATTCGTTACTGCGCAGCGACTCGCCTCATGTTCCGAGCCGCCATTAAGTTTGAATAGGAGTGTAGTTTGTATACTGACCGTATGTTCACCAGTTACAAAACTAGAATTTAAATTTCGCGGCATCTCTACAGATTCCATTTTCAAAATCAATACAACCACAGACTAAACTATGTTCAGGCCAGTATGTAGGCATCTCTTAGTAAATACTCTTTGCATTGTAAATATGGTTGGAAGTCGGTACGCAGTACAGCATAAAATCATTTCGTAAGTGGAGCCGAGAGGCGGGCACAGAATAGTGCAGTGATTAATTGAGCTCACCTAGCCTCCATTCGCTATTAAGCCTTATTTGAGACTAGATATACCTCTTGTATTAGCTATCTGATAGCTTAAACTGTTATTGCGCGATCCGGCTTAATTGCGGCATTGTGTGCAGTTGATATTAGATACAAATATCATTTAGACAAAATCGATGTTGCTAAATGCGAAACTGGTTCAAAAAATTATGACCTATTATGTTAATAGTAAAGTTTAGTATGTTTGTGTTTGGGAATTTACTGACATAATGTCAAAAAATCTTATCAGATAGAAATTGACACGATCATCGTCATCTACACACATCAAAAGTGTCTAGGGATCAAGCATTTTTATGCGGATTTCTTGAGATTGAGATGTGGCTTTGTAATAAATTTATGATTATATAAATTTATATGGATCCTTTTTGGTGCATTTCATAATTTGAAACAGGAACTGTTAATCAAATTCGAGTAAAAGATGAAAATCAGCTGTCAATATTTTCCCTATAAAAACATACAACGCATTGAAGACATTATTAGTGGTACTGTTTCCCTACTACTGATTAAAACCAACGTTATTATGGAGCGGCGACGTCATTTAAGCAGGGAAGAAATGCTCAGAGCCGTGGGAATGATAGAAGCTGGTTCCCGGCAACGTACTGTGGCTTTAGCTCTGAATACAAGTCAGAGTGTTATCAGTCGACTTTGGACACGTTACCGAAGCACTGGTACCGTGGCTGAGCGCCATGGAGGACGGTATCGCTGCACCACACGGAGACAAGACCGATACATTCAAATCTTAACTCGAAGAGCTCCAACAATAACCGCCATGATGTTAGCCGTGAGGCTTCATCACTCTTCAGGGAACTTAATTAGCGACCAAACAGTCAGAAACCGCTTGCATGAAGTGAACCTTCATTCCCGAAGACCGCTACGGGTACCACCTATAGCAATGCACAATCGTAGGATTCGATATCAATGGGCTCTTGAACACAGAAATTGGGCAGAAGAACAATGGCGTTTCGTGTGCTTTTCTGATGAGTCTCGTTTTGGTATGAGACCGGATACAAGACGTATACGACACTGGAGAACCCCTGGACGCCAACAGCGATTAAAATCCTGCCAGGAAGTCCATCCTTATAGTGGTGGAACCATCATGGTATGGGCGGGTATTTGGATCGGCGGAAGAACTGAGTTGATTTGGATCAGAGGCAACCTCAATGCTCAAATTTATGCTGAGACGATTGTATCTGACGTCATCGTTCCTCTACAAGTGCAAATCGGTCCCTTATTTCAGTTAATGCATGATAATGCACGACCGCACACCGCAAGAGTTGTAAGACAGACTCTCGCCGCAGCTAACATCAATGTCCTGCTCTGGCCTGCTCAGTCGCCAGACCTGAACCCGATTAAGCATGCATGGGATATGCTACAGAGAAGAGCTCTGCCGAATATGGAGGGTATCCAGTCGCAAGAAGACCTTTTTTTGTTGTTGCAACGAACATGGGCGGCCATTCCACAGCGTGATTTGGATGAACTCATTTTGAGTATGCCAAACCGATGTTCTTGTGTTGTTAGTGTTCGCGGTAGAAACACGGATTATTAATTGTTTAAGTTACCCAATAAAATTTTAAAGAAAACTGTTATTTCAGTCTTTTTTTCGAACTTTAATGTTAGTGGTTCAAATGTCAAAAATCCCTTTATTAGGAAAATGGCAAATTTCTTTATTAATGCAAAGGTGACTTGGTTTATCGTTACTGTGACAAACGAAAACACTTTATTTGATGAATCCTTAAAGAAAATTTTAATTAATATCAATCAGGAGAAAAGTTATTGCAAAAATATATGTTGATCCCTAGACACTTTTGATGTGTGTATTCGCTTACTTGAGCTTCTTTAAATTAATTCGTTTATAAGTTTTGAAGTAGGTATTAAAGATAAAAAGACAACGAACCCCGAAAAAAACTAAAGAAATTACTTCATTCTGAGAGTTGCAATAGTACTGTAAAAATACTAGAACTCACTCATTATACCAGAGGAAGTCTAACAGGCGCGAAATTATTTAATTACGCCTAAAGTTCTAGCTTGCCTTGTTGTGTCCTTCTAATACTAGTTCCCTATCACAGCATACTCTGTATTGACATAACACCTATACCACCTAGTTATAGTCTAGAATACTATACATACTACTTACGACGAATGTCCTCGTGCACTTGATACGGCTGGCCGATAAGACACCACGGTGCGATGACGTCACCATGTGTATATTACGAGACACATTAAAAAAATATAACATACTTACTGACACAGTTATCTTTGCGCGTCATGGCGGCGCTGCTCGCTAAGGGAAGACGTCAAAGATCTGTCAAAACCAGTACATTTTTGTTTTTTTTGTTCTCTTTTTTGCCACACGTATGTGTGTCAGTGTATAACAGATTGTACGTCATTTACTGTTTTTGTTCTGCTGTTGAATTTAGAATAGCTTATTTGTTTCTTACGTGAGATTTTTTCATGTAAAACATTGTAGCAGCTTTGATATATTAAGTAGTTACTAATATTGTTTTGCTTCGAAGAGTAAACATTTATTTAGTCCCTTCCTGAATCGTGTCTTGCTTAAATTCTGAATGTTACTAATTGTTTCTTGAATAAACATTTCAAATGGTAGCTAAATTACATTAATCGACTTTAAAAGCTGAACAATTATTTACTCTGCGATCGAAAAAAACAATTAGGGCCTAAAACTTGAACCGACTTATGAAATTGCAAGATACATTCATAACTTACAATCTAAATCCTAACTAATATTATAAATGCGAGTTTGTTACGCTTTGACGCTAAAACGGCAGAACGGATTTGGATAAAATTTGACACATGTGTAGACCATGACCTGGGTTAGGACATAGGATACTTTTTATCCCGATATTCTCACGAGATCGAGACTTTTGCGGGTAAAACCGCGGGGCGTAGCTAGTAGAAAATATACGTAATATCTCATGTAATCAATTTTGTTGTTCGATATAGTAATTTAGTTTGTCAAGGATGAGAAGGAGAAACGTTTAAATCGTTGTTTTAAAATCTACATTATAAATAGTAACATTTGTGAGTTTGTATGTAAGAGGTAATCTTCGGAACTACTGATCCGATTGCGAAAATTCTTTCACAAATGGGAAGCTGCAGTACCTATTGCCGAGTGTCATATTTCACACGAACAAAGGCGTGGGCAGACGCTAGTTATCATTATTCTGTAGCCACCGATCACTTTCACATCACACATGACTCACAGATTAAAAATAACATAGGTAACAAACCGGTTCTATTTTTGAAACTATATATACCTCTCGTCATTACGTGCATATTGTTTTTCATATCTAACAATCGTTCTCGTGATACTAGCATTAGGAGCCAACAGTATCTGTACATTGATAAGTGACAGCCTTGTGCTAATTTAGCTTATTATTAACTATTACGTCGGTACTGTCAGCGATTTGCATATTGAATACGTACGGTATTTTTGAGAAGTAAGAGGAAGGTGTACATTAATTGGTCCAAATTAAAAATAGTGGCAGTGGATTGATTGGAAAGAGTCGGAAAACCAAGAAGTTTGACTAAACTATGAAAAAAAAACAGTGGCACTCTGGGAGTACCGACAGAAGTGAAAACTTGAAAAAAAATCTGACTTAATCAATGCGTGTTGGTGTCTTTAAGTCCACGCACCGCGGTAATCAACGCGTTGATTTCTTTTTAATGGTCAAAAGCTGGTGTCATCACGGTGGTGTCACCAACAAAAAAAGATGTTTTCACTTCAAAAAAAAGACGTTTTCACTTCAAAAATATTTTCTATATTCTTTTTCATAATTTTTCTGTTCCCTGTATTTGGGTAGGTATCCGTTGCGAGGCACACATCTCACATGCACACTCTGAAGTTTTTAATTAATCTTTTTTATTCGTCATTCTTTACATTAGCACGAATTTATTAAAGACAAAGAATTTCCCGAAATCGTAAAAAACTTAAAGTAGGACTCATACAAATATTTGGTAATTACAAATTTCGAAAATAAATGCCTCCGGTTGAGAAGCTGGGTGTCTGACATTTAGATACGTTTAAAGAATAATGAAGAGAAGAATTATTATTATTGTTTTTACCGAACAAAAAACTGTCTGACAGTCTGTTTATAGCCTCTGACTGATAAAGTGTGTATCAAGATTACGGGTGACATTTTCCGCCAAGACAGTAAAACGTTCAAAAGGTTTATGTAAGAAAAACTTACTAAGTGGCCTATAAAAGAAAGTTGGATAAGCTTGTTTGTTTTTGTCTTATCATAAATACACTCGTCGTCATCGTCTGCCTAATCGTTCCCCAACCTTGTCTTGGTCGGCTTCCAGTATAACTGGATGCAACTGAATACCAGTGTTTCACATCGAACTACTGCCTATCTGACCGCCACAACCCAGTTACTGGGTAACTCGATACCCCCCTTAGTAAGACTGGTTGTCAGACTTTCTGGCTTCGACTGCCCGTAACAACTGTCAAAGATCTACAAATGACAGCCGGGATCAATGGTTTAACGTGCTTTTCGGTACACGTAAAGGCCTCTATAGGTCTTATAACAAAATACCTACTAATACTTACCACAAAAAAATAAGTAATAACATTAATTGCATTATTAAATTAATTTGATTATTATTAAAGGAGTAGATGGAAAATATTGTGAACATTGATCCTTATCACAGATAATATAATATTAAGTTCCTTATTCACCTATTGTAGGCAGACGGGGTAGCTTTTTTTTGTTTGTAAAAAAAAAGTACTTTTCCGTCACTAGAAAAAAATTCAGCACGAAAATTATGATCAACCTTTTTTAAAGATAAAAAATGTACAGATGTCACCTTGGTACAAGATACCGTTGCCATGGTTACCAACATTATTATGACTTACTTATGCTAAGTGGTTTTGACGTCGGCGTTTGGTGAAACCGCGCAGATAGGTTATGTCATTAAATTCAATTATTATGTAAACAAACATGGCTGACTCGGGATATACAGGCTGTTGTATTTACACAGCTATAAACAAAACGAAGCAAAAGGATTATGTAAGGATGGATAGTAGTAGCAGGTGGCGTTCTGTAGTTTTTGCTTATCCCCATTGGAAGGCGTGAATTTATGTGAAGCAATAAATATAAATAGGTAGCTTTAATTTAGCCCCGTATTTTGAAATGGATATTACAGAACATTATCACTTTTCTTGGAGTAGTTGAAACTCGGCGGTTACCACATTTTACTTAGGTTTAATTCAAAATGATATCAATATCATTAGTCATTTATTTAAATTAAGCTGAGAATCCGCTCTCAAAGATAAATATATATAAATAGACAGTCAAAGAGGTGAACTCGCTGAAAAAAATTGCGTCCAACTGTTAGCCGCTAAATGCACGCACACTAGAAAAGCAAAATGACAGCAGAATGACGTGGTGCGAGTGAAACAAAAAAACCTAATAAACACAACAATCTCTTATTATATTCTTATGTGGAATTTCACTGTGCAAATTAGTGTGGATAAGTTTTAATATCAAAATCAATCAATCTGCCTAGCCTTTTCCCAATTATGTTGGGGTCGGCTTGCAGTCTAACCGGATGCAGCTGAATACCACCAGTATTTAACTGGAGCGACTGTCTTTCTGATCTCCACAATCAAGTAACTAAGTGATACGATACCCCTGGATAAACTTGATTGTCAGACTTTCGGGCTTCTGACGACCCGTAACGACTGTCAATGATCCACGAATGACAGGCGGGACCAACGGCTTAACGTGCTTTCCGAGGCACCGAGGAGTGTCGGTATGTAAAGATAGTCACGCATCCACGGACCAACCTCGGCAAGCATAGCTTAACCTGATGGTTCGAACCCTGTGGCAGTTATTACTTAGCCACGAGCTCCTCATAAGATAATGAATGATGGATAAGTTTTAATGGTTAAATAATACATTTTATTATTATTATTTATTTTTACCCTACTATGTTATCCCATTGCAGGCAAATACCACCATTTCTCCTTTTCACTCTGTCTCAAGACAAGCTCAGGCTAATAAATAAATAATACATAGTTATTAATTAATATATACGTTATAATTTATTAGTTAATTGATTCAGGCGTGACCTTGCGGCGTGCAAGGTCACGCTTGGTGTGGCAACACGCCGTGTTCGAGTTCGCGACAAGTCAATCGTCATCCTGAGGATGCCTCGTGAGAGGTGAAACACGTGTCGATTTCTTTCAGGGTCTTTTTAAGACTCTTTAGAAATAGCTAAGCGGCACAGGTTACTAAATATATCCACATCATCATTATATAATTTGTTTCCTAGTTAGAAATCTTTCAAAACTTATATCCAATATAATGTCCTTAAAAACAACTTCTAAACTCTAATAATCTCTAAAAGTAATCATCTAAAGTAAAGGTAAAGTTAGCGATAACTTACGGTAAGAATTTCAAAGCTGCAACTTAATTTAACTTAGCCAGGGCGAATTCAAGAAATAGAACTTTGCACCGGTCTGTCTACTTGTGAAATTATTTCCATTCCCCGACTGTACAGTTATCCGCAGGTGGTAACAAAACCAGTACAAGCTGGTCTCTTAGTACCAATTTTACAAATGAAACTGAACGCGATTAGCACCTCTAAACCGCGTTCAAGAGCTGTCAACAGTGTCAATATTCTATAACAGTGTTTTTCAACATGTAGGTTTCCAAGTCTTTTAAGGGGGTCGCCTTTAATTTAAAATTTAAAGCTCATAAGTATAAACCATACTAGTTCAAAATGATATATTCATTTAAAAAAAGTTAAGAAAAAGCTTAGATTAACACAAATCAACAAATACCATCGCGTAATGCCATCGCGGATGCGTTTTTCCTAGGTACACTTTAGACGATTTATCTGTTTGCCTTTTATATGAGCCAATGACGAAAACGTTTACTCGCACAGTAGAAGGTTCCAAATGGAATGAAACACTTCAAAGTGTCTGTGGTTAATTATGGGTATTCTGTTTTTGAGGGAGGGGGTCGCGAAATACTTTTTCATACTAACGGGGCCGCGCCATGAAAAACACTGCATTACAATAATAACAGTGACATCTCTTGAACGCGGTTTAGATGTATTAATCCCGTTTATTTTCATTGTTGAAATTAGTCCTAAGAGGCCAGCTTTTCATTGGCCTCTGGCTTTTTGTTATCACTGGCGTTAAAACTCCCCCTAATTATATTGAAACTCCGTAATACTAATAGGCCAGCTCAAAGTCAAACTGTTATCAAAGACGTGCGGTCTACTGTACTTGTAAATTAACTTACTGAGATCAAACCTGCTGTACGCTCAGGGTCTCTTAATTAAGCACCAGTGGATGTTTCCCTAATTAGTCGTCTGCTAAAGGCTGACGCACACTTGACCGCACCGCAATGGAAGAATCCTCCTAAATCATTTGCATATATTTTGTTTGAAGCATCGCACAGTGCAGGCGAGGCGGGCAGCATCGCGCTTTTTTTTGTATTGAAATGCGATGCGCTGCGGCTCGATGCGGCTGAAATATGCGATTAACTTATGTGGTCGACGACACGACGCTGTCGGCGCGCCGTCGCCTCGCCCAACTGTGTATATGCCAGGTCGCTACCCCGCTGCCGTACCGCCGCCGCGGATTGTAGAATGATAGAGACTGGCAAACGAAAATAGACACTCGAATTTTTTGCAAAGTTTTTATATGGCAAGCCTATACTAATGTCAGCCTCAATTTGCCAAAACAAAAGGGAGTGTTGCTGGTGTTTTGTTGTGATCTTGATACAGCATTTACTAACTCAAAAATGACAAAACAATGACTAATGAATCTTTTCACATGGAAGTTTTACATTCAGATTTTGATTATGGTAGTGAATATTAACCAAAATTATTATGGAATATTGTTGTTTTTTTTTACATTTGAATTGCTGCATAATAACTAAAGCGACGTTTCTTGAAATTTAGAAAACTTTGTCTGAATACGACTTTGTATTCAGACAAAGTAAACAGAGTTTTCGAAATGTCAAGAAACGTCGCTTTGAGTTGGAACCTTAGATAGGTTGGAACATATGATTTTAAACAAATTAATTATTCATTTTAAAGTATCAAATTAGGTTATTCCAGGTAAGTCATACAAATTTTAGGGTTGGTATGCTGATATTTTTAAATTTGCTGCGCTTTTTTAGTCTCTACTTTTGTTTGCCAGACTCTATGGCAAAATCAAGCGGTGGCGGAGTGGCGCCGGCTCAGTCAAACATATAAAATGTTTTCCAACACACGACATGCCTGTATTTCCCGATGGGTTGGGTAGAGGTGTACTTATAGTACACCCACATTTCGCCAGTTATATTTAAGTCCCATGTATTAGGGGGCGAGCCTATTGACATCAACCGGGCACAAATCCAGACTCCGGGCTGCTACTCTTCCAGATAGAAAAACCCAATAACACTTTGCCCGACTCGGGAATCGACCCAAAACCTCATGCTAAGAGTAAGTAGCACTTAAGGCTGCTAGACCAACGAGGCAGTCGATGTATTTACTTCTTTTCGTTTGGTTAGTGACTAAACAGGTGTTAGAGTTATAAAATCGCCCATGGGCCTCTGATTTGGCTTCACATGCCGTCGAGAAGTATCTCTCCGGCACACAGTGGAACGAATGTATGGGAGCGGTTGGACGTAGACATGTCCGAAAAAAAAGAGTAAAATTATGACAAACTAATGATGCCATCTTATTCGATTACTTAATGCCTTCATAAATTGTGGTGATGAATTTCTTCATAACTCCCATATTTCGGGAGTAATTTGAGAAAATGTGAAATTTTACTATGAAAATGAGTGTATTGAGCTCTCTCCCTCCTGATTCCGGGCTTGTTTCAAGTAGCGGTCTCTAATATCGTAATGCTATTACTAAGAGCTATATTTAATACTAAGACACATAGTGCGCCAAATGTGCACTTTCTGGGATAAAAGGAAATGAAAATTAAAAAAAAAAAACTTTTTTTCCCCATTTGTATTTACTTTAAACCGCAGACAGACTTATTAAGAGGTCTATAAATATATTATATATATACAGAAATATATATTAACAAAAATATTCACAAGAACTGATGAGAGTATGACTTTTAAGTAAGTTGATAATAAATTACCTAGTTTCATTAAAAGTACAATAAATAATTAAGACGTAAGCTCTAATTTACTAAGTTACACATTTTAAAACAATAACATCATTTAATTATCTTCGTCATCATCATCATCATCAATTAATTCAAATTCAGAATCGATGTCCGCTAAATCATTTATGTTAACAAATTCGATATCACTTTTCTCAGAATCCGTAAGCTCATAAAATTCCTTAAAAGAAGATTTTTTTACAAACTTATTTCCTTTTGGACGGATACTTGTAACAAGTGGATCAGAAGACAGTAAAAGATTGTGCATAATATCTTCATTGCATGAGATACTGCTATGCTTTCGAGAATGCCCCTCTCTATATTTTCTAAAATCTTTATTTCTAGCCTCAGATGCCTCTTCGGATAGAAAACCAATGGGCACAATTGACATGTTCTGAACTATGTCTGGCCCATGCATTAAAATTTTATGAAGTGAAGAAGGCATATAATACCATGGGTATAACTCCACGTAAAGCTTAGCAGTATCAAAGCAGAACTCTCGGAATTTAGTTACGTTGATCTTCTCTCCTGATGAAATACACTGCAAGATCACACAGATTTTTCTTAAAAGCATAGCATCTATTCCGGTCAGTTCAGCAGATTTAGTGTAGTTTTCAAAAAATCTCCTTGCCGAGTTGCCATTGTTGGTGGATCCACTGCCTTGTTTCACAACATCGAGAAGTAAGCCCGTTTCTCTTCTTACAGCCTCTTGAACTCTTTTCTTCCTGTCATCAACTTGCCTTTTTGCTATATCACCCCTTACTTGCCATGATTTTATGTCTAATTTGTAGGAAATGTGTAATAAGCATTCCATTGAGCGAATCCAAGCGTGAAGGGTGCTTAAGCTATATTTATACATGTCCTCGTTTGCGTGTTTATCTTTGATTAACTCTAAATTATTCATTTCTTTAGGACAAGCCTTGCATATGTCACACACTGAAGCTGCTGTATTGGATATAATGGAATGAATTTTACCATCAATCATTGTCAACAGCAGTTGGTGTTTGACACTAATTCCATCAGTGATGGTGGATGGAGTTAAGGCTTCAATCTCTGCTTCGATTTCAGCCATCTCTCTCTGCACATTTTCTTTGGTTTCCTTTATAAACTTAAACAATATTGGCCGGCAAAATGAAGTGGAAGATGGTCGCTCGTTTTCCCAAATTGTTACACCTTTTGAGACGAGCCGCAGTGGTACAAGACTAATCATAAAATTACTAGCAAGATCGATTTGCTCATCTTCACTCGTCCTTTGATGATAAATGCTTTGGCTAGATGATCCGTCAAAACCCCATTTGCTGGTCAATACGAGCTGTTGATTGGGATCAACAGGGGTTTCTAACGACCTAATAAGTCTTCTTGAGGTTAAATCCATCAAGGCTTGTAATTTGATTTTTGCAGAGCTCTCTGTAACTGTGAGATCTTCTTTGGCCGGATAGCACTTAATTTTTTCTTTAACCAACATGTAGTAACTCGGGTATTGAAGAGCTCCTTCTTGAGTGTTGAAATCCCGAAGAGTGTTATAGCGCCATTTCGATAAGTTCATCGATACATAAAGAGCCAATGCCTTCAAAGGGGATATTTTCCGTACCTGAATTGATTTACCTTCAATGAAGGCTTTGATTTTTGAGGCCTCTTCTGGATTCTCCGTCAAGTATTTCATAACATAAGCTGTATCGCTTTGTCCTGCCTTTTGAAGCGCCCTTTCGGCCGAAAACATAATTTCAGCGCTGCTACTGCTGCATGAAAGACTATCTTCAGTGGTGCGTCTTCTTTTTTGCCGGTTACTAAGGTCCTCAAAAGATTTACGAGGACTAGGATGTGTACAAGTTGAAGCATCAGATTTAGCAGGAGAAATTATGGGCTCGATGACGTCACTTATATTTTCTGTAGAAGGTTCCATATTTTCATTCTGTAATTCCGGCCATTGAATTGCAGCCTGTAGCCAAATCTCATGTTTCTTCCGAAACTTATCTGTGCTTCTTCCAGACTGTGTCCATTTTGCATAAATGCGGTAGCAAAATCGACGACACCAGTCTTTTAAACTTGTTTCAGCACTTTCACATAACTGAACACAACTGTTATCTTTTAAAACACTGAACAAATAGTTAAAGTCGCGTAAATCTTTATGTGCGCGTGCGCATAAAGCAACGTGAATATCAAGATTTGTATTAAAATTTGGAAAATACATTGCGAGATTAGCTTGGATACAACGAGGTGTAAATCAACACTGATTTTAAAGTTACTAATAGTGACCTATTTATATAAAATCCAGGTATCCCAGGTATCCTTTGTTAAATATTGCAAGGTAATTAGTTATTGTGATAATTAGTAAATGATGCATGCTAAATTAGTGTATTAAGAGCCATTTAGTAATTAAATAATAGCAATGTTCTTATCAGTAATCATTAGTGCATCAGTTTTATATGTAAACCTTAAGTCCCTAATTATATATCCTAATTAGCTTATATCTTCTCTAATTGGCTGATCAGAAATGTTATTGTAATAAGGTAAACCTTTAGAAAAACGGTTTTAATCAACAAAATAAACAAAAAATTAAAAAATTGTGTTATAAAATAAACATCACTCTTTATCCCAGAAAGTGCACATTTGGCGCACTATGTGTCTTAGTATTAAATATAGCTCTTAGTATTAGCATTATGATATTAGAGACCGCTACTTGAAACAAGCCCGGAATCAGGAGGGAGAGAGCTCGATACACTCATTTTCATAGTAAAATTTCACATTTTCTCAAATTACTCCCGAAATATGGGAGTTATGAAGAAATTCATCACCACAAGTTATGAAGGCATTAAGTAATCGAATAAGATGGCATCATTAGTTTGGCATAATTTTACTCTTTTTTTTCGGACATGTCTACGTCCAACCGCTCCCATACATTCGTTCCACTGTGCGGCATGCCGGTTTCCTCACGATGTTTTCCTTCACCGTTTTTGAAGCAAGTGATAATTATACAATACGCATATGAATCCGAAAAGTCAGAGTTGCCTTGGGTTCGAACTCGAGACCTAATATGACTTGGCAGTCTGACGGTCACACCACTAGGCTATCACTGCTCTTGATTTGTACTCTAATATAGTACTTATAACTTTGCTATTAGCACCTCTCTATTGTCATATAACAATGATGGTGTCTGACAAAGCAAGTCGGCTCTCATTAAAAGATGGCGGCTGTTGTGATTATGTCACATTTTCTCATTCTTTTTGTTGTGGGAAAAGGATGTGTTTTCAATATGAAGGTGTTAATACAGGCCTTTGTAATGTGAAGAGACGTATTATTTAAATAAAAAGTGCTAATTAACGAATATTATTATTATTCTCCTTCATTCATTTGAAGACATATAAAGTATTATATTTTTAAATAGGTATTAGTTATATAAAATATAAAAACATTTAAGTAAAAATAAAGTAATAGTATTAGTACTTTTATACGAGGGGCAAAAATAACCCATTCTGTCGAGGTAGTTTTACTCCCGAGCGAGAGAGTAAATAGAAACAGAGATATATTGGGTTTTTAGCGCCGTCTGTTACACTCTACTTGTCACTACGATTGCGATAAAATAATATAATCCAATACGATTTTAAATAGACCAATTTATTAAAAAAAAAAAAAAAACTTTCCAACTTTCACGCGAGCGAAGCCGCAGAAAAAACTAGTTTTACATAAGAATAAAACATTTTTCATTTATGTAGGCTCATTGGTTACAGAGAAAATTTTAAAAGAAATTACTTTTTCCCCTAGAGCAAGATATGCTATTTTTCCCGCTCTGGTACGCTACAATGACGGATTTTTGAGCAAGAGTATTGACAAAAATCTAAGACCCGACTGCGTAAAATGTGAAATTAAAAAAGATGGAGATAAGATGACATATTTCTATCTCCAATCCCACTTAATACTATGAACAATCTTATGCAGTTGGAGGCATCTTTTCAAAACAATAAAGACCGCCGTATTGCCGCAATAAAGACGAATCTAACATCTTATCATTCATTAAAATCGGTTTAGCCGTTTAGTAGTTAAGAGGGAACATACGAATTTGGATCCCGGACGTTTGGAAGACATGGCCGAAGCCAACTCGCAGAGGCATATGTGAATCATATAAACTCGATTGAGTTGATTGACTTAGTGACAATTTAAGGTCGAAGAGTGACATTTGTGTCAATCATGTCACTTGCTAGTAACGGAATCACGATAGTGTTGAATGCGTGCTCAATGCATCATTTGTGTACCTTTTTTTTTGCGTGGGAAATTATCAAATAAGACTTGTGTACCTGATAATGTGATATTGCTGTTTCTGACTTCACGTTCATAGTAAATGTGAGGACGATAAAATTACTGCCCATCTCAGGAAGTACCTTAAAAACGACTATTTATTTATTTAATTATTTATGTATAGAAAATAAGACAAAAAGAAAGTAATTTTTTCAAATTCTTGCATGAAAACTAGACATAATTATTTTATTAACTGACTTCCAATATGGAGAAGGTTCTATGTTCGTCTGTATATTTTTATTTTTTATGTATGTCCATCGATATTTTCGTCAATTGTGGACCGATTTTGAAAATTCTTTTTTCATTTGGTACATAAAATTTACGCGATGGTCCCATATAAATTTTATTAACTTTGCTTAGATAATTTTTATGTTAACTTCAATAAAATGTATTTTTCCCACTAAGCTTATGTGGATGATGTTATAATAACTTCCTGCCACTGTTATTTACATAGCAGGTAATGGTACGCGAATTAGTGTGGGGTAGGTAGAGTTACACAATTAAAAAGTGAAAAATTAAACTTAAAAAAAAAATCAAAAGGCTTCCAAAAAAACATTTTACAAAAAAAAAAAAACAACCGGAGTTGGTGGAAAAAAAAAACGAAAGTTCAAAACTTAAGACACCGACTTCCGAAATTAAAGTTATATTTCACTTTGTAGTATTTCTTGTTTTTTTGGAAACCGGTTTTTTTAGGAAAAATAAATTAACCATCAAGCAAGCACGATAAAACAAAATACCTACCTCAAAAACAGGTTCACTCATTTTTCAAAAGGAAAAGGCTTCACAGAACTGCTGTTCCTCATAATTTCTGTTACATCATTAAATTAAATTTTGTTCGAGCTACCAAATAACATATTTATACACAGATAAAACCCCGCAATAAAATAAGCCTGGCAGCAGGCAGGATCCTGGAAAAACAGGGTCACGAAATGAAATGTTGTGGCGGAAACGGCGCAGATCTAATAAACGTTAGCATCTCATAAAGCTAAAGACTGTCGACTCGCAACGTAATATGGCGTCGTCGGTCGTACGTACATCGTACATCTCTATTTAGGAAGGTACACATTACCTACATATTACGTAGAACGTAATAAATATGTTTGACAACTAATCGTACCTTTGGTAATCATGCTAGGGTGATCTACATAAATACTTCTTCTTAGCATAATCAGCTTATAATGTTCCCACTGCTGGGACACAGGCCTCCTTTCTTTGAGAGCGAGTGGGCTGTAATCTACCACGCGGGCCCTGTGCGGGTTGGTAGATGTCACATGTCTTCGAATTTTTAGTTCTAGGATATGCCGGTTTCCTCACGATGTTTTCCTTTACCGTTTTAAGAGCAGTAATGATTAAATTATTTACAGTTTAAATTGCCCACCTGTGTTCGAACCCATGACCTACAACTCGTAAGTCGGGGTCATTACCACTAAGCAACCACTGCACTTCTGTTGAATAAAACTTTAATAACGTTTGAAATTAATGATTGACGTAAAAATAATAATATGAAAATGTAATTAAACGCATTCATATTCATGTAAGTATTGATCTTCGTTTGATCTCAGTTTGTTTTAGAGATGATAAATTGTATAGGTAAACATCATCGTAATAACTAGAGGGATGTAAGGATGGACCGTATTTGTTAATATATCAGATACTAATAATAAAGCTGATTAGCTTGAACGCGCTAATCTCTGGAACTAACAGCCGGATTTGAAAAAATATTTTTGCATTTCCTAATTCTTGAGAAAAAAACTCAAGGCTACTTAACATGACGCTACGACGCTTAGGGGCCGAGCAAAAAGAAAAAATGGCAGAAAGAACGCTATGCGAAAACGATGTAATAAGTCGGGCAGCATCGGAGTCGCGAGCGATCGGAGATCAAGACACTAATAATTAATATGGCACATTACGAGTGTTCATGGCGCAAAACGTAACAAAAAACTTGTGATACTAATCGTTTATATCCTTAGAGACGTAAAAGCGCGTAACACCAAAACCGGTTTCGATCTAAGATTTCAATCGGTGAAATCATCCCATCCATTACATAATCAAAATATAATCAGCGTCATCAGTAACTACTGCAGATGTAATTTCATCACAAATGCAGTAGCACGCCATCGATCATATGGAATGATTCCGGGCTATCAACCGGTTTGAACAATAAATTTGTACAATATTCATCATTAGTTTCTTGCTATAAGTATTTACCTACTTTCTGTGATCTTACTTTTTTTGATAGATCATAAAATAAATATGTATTTAGCAAAAAAAAATTTATAATAATAGCTCGATGTGTGGGTGAGGATGGATCTTAACAGCTCTACCTGTGCCCATTACGAGCGTTCATGGCATAAAACCTAACAAAAACTTTTGATACAAACAATTTTCTTATGATTTAAATATCCATTCAACAAAACTCGATTTAAATCAGCCAATCCATTACACAACCAAAATAATGATCAGCGTCATCAGTAACCGCTGCAGATAGATGTAATTCCATCACAAATGCAGTAGCAGGCCATCGATCAAACGGCCTGGTTCCGGGCTATCAACCGGTTTGAACAATAGGCGACTAGCCGACTAGTATCGATATATGGAATGATAAACGCAACTCCTTATGAAGTTAGTGCTATTATGGAGTTAGAAACGCTAGATGAGACGGAACTTTCTAATATCTTTTGTGGCTGTTTGGTAACAGTGAGGTTATTGGAATAGTTTTGGTAGCGTCGTCAATAATAGACTGTTTTGTGTACGTGACAAGTTACAAAATTACTCTAGCTACATTATATACCTGCTATTATGTACCTACATACCTTGCCAGAGTAATAGATAGGTATACACGGCTACACATCAAGCTATACATTTCCAGTATAAGGCTGACCTCTCATTATACGGAAATTCTTGGCTGGAGGCTCTAAGTGTAGCAGCTTAAGGCACCCACAGGAAAGTCCGGTTAAGCAGCCAAGACCTTAGTGGTCAAAATTGCGAGTTGCCATTAATCTATAAAAAAAAAAACGAAATTTTATACAATGCGAGATCAACATAAACTGGATATGCTTACTGTGTAGCTGTTTGTATAAGCTTACTGTGTAGCTGTTTGTACTAGCATAGGACATCGCCCGTAGAAAATTGAGTCTGTTTGAATTATTCTTCGCGTCCTCTAGCATTTTTTTTTGGCACTATAATAATAACATGGGCAAAGTTCATTCATTTAAAAGTAGATTACAAACATTTTGGAAAACCCCACATTCGAAACAATAGTATTCAAATAAACCGGTCAGAAATTCACATATTACTGAATTAAATTATAAACAGCTACCTACGGGTCGATTTTGCAATCTCCAGATTATTGAAGAACTTATCTGAGACTAAAATTGCGGTTTGACAGCTTTTGTATAAAAAAATCTGTCAAACCACCTTATTTATTCTTCAGTTATCTGACCGAGTTTCGAAAAATTTATCCTATGAAAACTACCTAATTCAAAAAACTTTTTTTTTAAAGCCAAAATAAAAAAAAAATTCAACTGAGTTCCAAAAAAAAAAACACTACAAAGCGAGAACTAAATTTAATTTCGGGACTCGGTGTCTTTGAGTTTGAATTTTCGTTTTTTGCCACCGACTTCCGAAATAAAGTTATTTCTCGCTTTGTAGTGGTTTTTTTTTTTTTTGGCATTCGGTGTTTGTTTTTTTTGTAAAAAGTTTATATTTTACACTTTTTAGTTGTGGTACCTACCCCACACAAATTCGAATAACTGCTATCTAACATGAACATAACATATCATAAACATACTAAGTGGGAAAAAATACGTATTATTAAAGCCAACTATCCAAGCAATCCCATATAAGTTGATAAAATTTATATGGGACCAACTTGGGAGCATACCCTTTCAAACAAAAAAGAATTTCAAAATCGGTCCATAATTGACGGAGAAATCGGTGGACATACATAAAAAAAAAAAATACATACGCTATGAACATAGTATAGTTCTCCTCTTCCTTTTTAGAAGTCGGTTAAAAATCAACATTAAACAACCCAATCATATCAAATTAAAATGATCAAGAACTTGTACAACCTTTCCATCCCGTCTTCTCTAGAACTAGCGGTTGCCCGGACCGCTAGTTACGCTACAAATGCATAATACATTTGTGTTAGCTTGTATTAGCTTCTCAGAATTAACTTGCAAAATGGCAGAACCACCTGCATACAACGTACTTGGATTAGACCTCGTAATTTTCTCCTAACAGCCAAGTTGGCGGGAAAACTAGGTACGTTGACGCGTTCGGAATATTACCAAAAGGTTACTTCACTAAGGTGTGTTCTGATTAATGTTTGCAGTTTCAAAGACTGAGTCTTAGAATTAATGAGTTTCAATACATCTTTGATGTGGAAATGTAGGATTTTGGCATGAATAAGTTTGTTTAGATCGGTGTGTGTTTAGATTCTGTCTGTGAAGATAAGATGAAAACCGAGTACTGTAGCAAGCTTATGAGCCAATCTTACTTGTGACAGATATGACGCTGTGTCAAAATATGCCTTTATTTTAACTTAGACAGCTACCTATTCAGGGTTTACAATGTCATTTGCATAGCTTTGTGTATTCTGCCTTATAGTTAAGAATCAAAAAGAGCCCTAACATTTTATTATGATTTTACTATTATGGGAACTATCCCTACCTAACCTTGTACTACAAGGTTCCGGATAAACCCTTTCATATCGAATAAGTAAGTAATCAATGTACCTACGAAATATAATCAGATTTTTCTAATTTCAATCATTTTGAACAGATCGTAAATTGGCCTAGCTTATATCTCTTCTAAATATTTGGCAATTTATAGGAATGTGCCTCTCAGATTCTTGCGACCATGTGATTAGTGTGAAAGTTGTTTGGACTGACTTAGGCAAAACAGAATAATCGCCATTGGACCTCCCACTCATAAATTACTAAACACAGTCTCTATTGCGCAATTAATGGCTGTAATTTAAATATATTTATCTGTAACGAGTATTTACATGGTCATGTTTAGAGACAAAATATATGAAAATAATTATCATCTGCATTGCCTGTACAAATTAATATGTCTGAATCTCGGTATGCTTAAAAACGAGTCATTTACATTCTGTAAAATTTACTTTAAAAATGGTCTTAAAACTTTACCTCATTCTATTAACATTCTAACTGTCAACTAATACACTATTAAGTAATTTGTACTAATACTTCAAGTTCTTAAACGTACAGAAATAAATCTACAAGTAAAGTTAATGATTTATTTATAACGGTCTAGTTGACTGCTCTATAAACTTGTACAGAGGCTTCGCTCCCATGACATTTAAACTTCGAAACTGGACCACATTCTGCACGTAAATATGTAAGCAATTTGACCCGAACCTAAAAAGCGACCACCACTATTTGTCAACATGTAACGCTGGTAGTGTATCACGAGAGCTATCAACAGGCTGTCAGCTGTATCCCTTCCAGTGGGTTAATGTATGCTCAGACCACACTCGTCCTACATTCACCCCCCTTCTTCGATCAACTGTCTCGGCTTGACGGCCATTACCTAACCGACCGCTTGTGCGCTCTACACCACAACACCAAAATACTGACGTACTTAAAAAACGATCGAACCTTCTTATCACGTCGTATTATGGTTCAGAATTTAATAAAAACCATTTCCAACGAGTGCAAAATTAATTTGGCTTCATCTACTCTACTCGCTGTTTACACTCGCTCGTCGACGTTCGTCATTTAATTAATTCGATATTTGAACGCGGCAAAGTGCTGTCATTTCTTTCGGCTTGTGTTTTTTTTTTACGTTGTGTTTTTGGCATAGCTAACGAACCTTTGTGAGGATAAGTGAAATTAAAAAATATAAGGTTACATCTCTAGAGTTTTAATTTTTTTAAATCCTTGTGGTTAGTGAAATATTATTAGAAATGTGTTTAGTTATCTAAATGTGTGTAGTGATGTTAAGAATGCTGTGATCTAATAATGTGTGAATGATAATGTTGGCTGGTCAGGAAGCCAGCATCGAATTGGTGCAAAGGTGGCTTCAAAGACGAGGCAGTGATGACACCGACACAGGTTAATAAAAAACTACCTATTCATTTATTTTTTAAACGTTTTAGAAATTATAATTTTTAAGTTAGATCTGTTTATAAGTACTCGTAATTCCAAAATACTTAGATCGATGATAAGATTCTAAAACTAAGTTAATGTAAATTTTGAAAACAAATCGTTTGCGTAACTTTTTAGATCTATGATAAGATTCTAAAACTAAGCTAATATAAATTTTGAAATAAATCATTTGCGTAACTTTTAAAACTCGTTATAAGCTGAGAATATTATCCATTTGCAAGTTAAACAACAAAATATGCCAATACCTAATCGAAAACCTGTAGACAAAAGTCGTAACAAATATACTCACAATTATAGACACAGATACCTACAGACTAGCTTTTTAAGGAAAAAGATAAAATTACCTAATCATATAAAGTTATTCACGATTATGATTTCTTCGGATGTATCAAAAGAGGACGATGATAATGATGATGATGTGATGATGATGCAAAAAAAAGATGGTGCTGAAGGCCTAGATAAAGTGATCAGCGATAACGATGATGAAAACCTCAAGAATGTATGGGACTGACCTAAACTACCGAAAAGCTTGTGTCAATCCCGTTGAAATTCGTTGTATAGAATTAAGGAACGCTTTGAAAGTGATAGCCACTTCTACGTCGCTGTCATGTCATGGTCTACTTTACGTTTTTAGTCTCGACCAAGAGAACCAAACTGTGAAATATTTCACGTATAATGTATGAAAATATTCTGTTTGTTTACTTATTAAAATAAGCTCAATACCCAATCACAAATTCTATAAAATATGCCTGTAAATCCTTATTTCACAAACAAAAAATTACAATTACAATGAGTTTTACAAAGCACCGTGCGCGATCGTAAAGCGATCGTATTTCCATCAGAAAATGCCTGATTTTTTATCAATACCACAATTCGAGGTAGAAGGCTACCGAGATAATACCTGGAATTAATTCTGGGAAGCCTTCAGAAATAGATATCAACGTTATTTCGTTTTGTAGAACAATGAAAACTGTACTAGTCTATATTTTAATGAAACAACAATATATATTTTTTAAGGACTCATGGTGAAGTAATAACAGCTTCACAGGTCGATCCATCAGGTCAAGCTACGCTAGCCGGGGTTGGTCCATGGATGGGTGACCATCTTAACTTATCAAGATACCTGCGTACCGCGGAAAGTACGTTAAGCCGTTGGTCCCGGTTGTCATTCCAGGATCTTTGACAGTCGTTACGGGTCGGCAGAAAGCGGTATCGTATTACCCAGTTACTGAGTTGTGGAGGTCAGATAGGCAGCTCCATGTAAAAACTGGTATTCAGATGCATTCGGTTTGACTGGACGTCGACCCTAACGTAGTTGGGAAAAGTCTAGGCAGATTTATTTATATTAAGGACTTCGTGTGTTTTTCTTCTCCGGGACTAGGCTCGCCTCCTATTACATGGGACTTAAACGTAACTGGCGAAATGTGGGTGTACTATAGGTAAACCTCTGCTAATCCTTCGGGGATTATAGGCGTGATGTTATATTATGTGCTCTGGGTTATTTGTATCTGGGTGTTTGACGCATCGTGTGGCCCTAAGGTAACGTTCCTTGGCCCTTTTTTTTTTGTGGGTAGGAAATTATCAAATAACTTCTCCCGTTCTAGGCAGAGCGGGAGGACGTGTCAGTCTCTTACAGATTAAAACCCACCCGTGTTCCTTCAGTTGCCATGTTGCCGGGGGCCACGTTCTCCCTTTCGGACTTCCTCGCGTTCTTTGGCCCTAAGGTAGCGTTCCTTGGCCCAGTGATTATGGTAGTTTATCTTGATGATGATTACGGCAAAATCCAGTGATTATGTGGCCCTGACCACTATCAGGAGTACTTGATAGTAAACGATCGCGTGCTGAACATAATGGTAATTGTTTTGCAATAAAAGTAGAACATCTGATCTTGAAACATTCTATTAGAACTAAATAACTAGAGATTTATGTTTGGAAATTCTGAAATGTAACAAGCAACTTTTAAACTACCTATATTTGTATCTGGAGTGTAAAACAGGCATTCATTATTTAATTTTTACTATTTTTTCAAGTCGCAAACCCAAGTCACGCACCTCTGAATTTTTAGATTCATGTGCGTATTGTACATTGACACTTGCTTCAAAAACGGTGCAAGAAAACATCACAAGGAAACCATGCCTGAGAGATATTTATCGATGGCATGTGATATTGTGAAGCCAAATCAGATGCCTTATAGGCAACGTATAAACTCTGACACCAGGTTAGTCACTAACCACACGAAAAAGATGAAGGCCAAAATGAGAAGCTATCCCGGGCTTTCGATAATTTTTTGACGTTAAAATGGACTTTGTTCAGTAGCATTGCCTTTTTGAGGGTTTTCGCCCGTCTGTTATAACTATTCTTGGCATTTAATTTTTTTTAATAATAATGGTGTTATTTCTATTGTCGCAGGCAGTTCGAGCGGGTCACCGGGGGCTCGCGCCGGCAGACGCTCATCGCTCGCGCTCACGCCGGAGGACGAGCCCCTAGTCGATGTCGCCGTAAGTTGCTCTTCACATAATAATACATACAGATATCCCAAGAATAGTACGCGCTTCGGCAATCATCGTCTATCTTCGGAAATATGAACACGCGGTGATGAGATATATCTTTTATAACCATGGAAGCGCTTACTCTTTATTTTCTACAAAATAGTATGATTACAAAATTATGCCATTCCAACAATCTTTTCAAAACTTTTGAGTGACAACCTACTGAGGTGAGGTTCTACAGCAGATGTTAAAGAGTATATTCTGTACCCTACCAATAAGCGTGGCAGTACAAAATGAACTTTGACTTTGACTCTGTAGGGTAGTGACTCTGTTTCACTAAGTTCATGCTTATTAGGAAATACGAATATTAACGCAACGCATACCTTTTCTGGTTTAACTGTACCTATATCAAATATACACAGTCGCTACCTTCACACACACACACTCATCAAAGCGATGTGACGTCACAACCAAAAATCGCAGAATGCATCGTTCCGAACGTTGAATCGCATCATAACTGAGGGTGTCGGCCCTTTCGGCGTTACTCTAATGAATTACTATATTGATGAACCCTTAAATTGTGTCCTTGAAGAATGTTCAAGGGTCAGGTTTTCCATTCCAGTTCTCTTATGATATTTATATTTGTTTCATAACTTCAGCAACAATGTTCCGTTATTCCTAATTACAAAATACCTTAGAATGTATGCTTACAAATGGAGTCACATGTCCAATTAAAAAATTACTAAGTTTGACAGTCAAGCCATCGAATAGACGGATAGACAAACACTTTCGCTGTCATAACCGGTATGACAGCGAAAGTGTTTGTCTTCACACACATGTCCGATATAATATAGTCCGGATATCTACTCGTGACGGATACCTAAATAATTTTGATGTACTTATCTATGTATTTAAATTTTTTCACGATTCGTGAACATGTGGATACGGAGTTTATGGGCCAATAAAAAAATTAAAATGATTAGTGATAATGCTCATTGCTAAGTAATAACAGCCGCACGGGTCGATCAATCAGGTTAAACTACTCTTGTCGCTGTTAGTGCGTGGATGGGCTTTACATACCGAGACACCTCCGTGCCTCGCTAAGCCGTTGGTTCCGGCTGTCATTTGTCTGACAACCAGTCTCACCAAGGGTAACGTGTAACCCAGTACTCTACTAAGTTAAGTAGTTAGATAGGCAGTCATCATCAGCCTACAGCAGTCCACTGCTGGACATAGGCTTCTCCAATTGCACGATTCTCGACAACTCTTATCCAGCTGCAACCAGCCACCCTGCGAAGATAGTCTCTCCACCTAGCCTGAGAGCGTCCTACCTTACGTTTGCCGATTCGCGGTCTCCACTCAAGAACACGTATACCCCAATGGTCATCGATTCTACAGCTAATATGGCCGGCCCATTGCCTCTTCAGCTTGTTAGCTTCAAATAGGCAGTCGCTCCATGTAAAATACTCAGCTGCATCCGGTTAGACTGTTGACTGTTGCGGTTGTAAATTTTGACGTTCAAAAGTGCCTTCTAAGTGCCTAATTGAAATAAAATATTGGACTTTCACTTTGACTGGAAGCCGAAAATACTGATATTTGGCTGCATCCAGTTAGACTGAACGCCAAACCCAACATAGTGGGGAAAAGGCTAGGTAGAGTGGTTGTTTAGTGATAAATCATGACCCACAATTACGAATGACGGTTCACCTATGTGTGCATGGGCAGTTAGTAGTCATATTATTATTACCAATATTAATATAAACTGCACGGTTAGAAACAATGAAAACATTGTTCAGTAAGTTATGTAGGTTCAACTAATTTGATGTCGTTAACACCTAACCTTAGTATCGTTAACTATTTAAGACGTGTAGTTAATTAATTCTTGCTGGACAACTTTGACCTTACGTGGCACCAAGTATTTATATATGAATGATGTTTCATTATACGTTCATGAATATTCCTGAAGACTTTCTTTGAGTTCGAGAGAAAATTTAGGATTCTAAAGGATGTATGTTCACTGTTTTTAAAAGATTTGATAAAGGTTATTAAATAACTTATTTTATTGTTCTACTTTGTTGTTTATTTATTTATTTTATGCACACACATATATGTAAAAACAGAAAAGAAAAATACGTACAAATGTGGTGCTTATTTCTAAAGAAATCTCTTCCAGCATACCTGCGATAGGCAAGTAAATAAAAAGATGTAAATACCGTGTGTAAGAGTAGGGTTTTATTTTATTACATCTATATATATAAAAATGAATCCCTATTTCCCTTGGTCACGACATCACGCTAAAACGGCTGAACGGATTTGGATGAAATTTGGGATATGGATAGACCTTGACCCGGAGAAGGACATAGGATACTTTTTATCCCGATATTTTTACGGGATCGAGACTTATGCGGGTGAAACCGCGGGGCGCAGCTAGTAATAAAATAAAAATGTTACAAAATAAAACAAATAATATGAGAATATACTTAATTGTTGTTTGTTGTCGTTTTTTTTTTTGTTGTTTTGGAAGGCAGACGTGTGTGAATAAGGGAAACGGAGGCCTTTGCCCAACACTGGATATTACGTGCTAAATAAATACATGGATTTTATTGTTATCAATTCATTCTGTTTTGTAGAAATCTTAATACAAAAAGCTTTTACCAGCAGTCGAGTTGTAATTTGTTATTGTTGCCGTACCTACTGTATCAATACCTCGTGGGTTTACAGAAAAAAACCTACTTATTTTACTTCCTTATAGTCGAAAATCCTGGGACCTGTAGCGTAGGAAATAATAAAAACAATAAATTATTATTGACCGAAATGAAAACGATCTTAAATAAATAAAATTATTATTTAAGATCGTTTTCATTTCGGTCAATTCAATTATCATCATTCATCGCTTCAATTTCATTAATAATTTCGTCTCTGCAGTAGGTACTTCTGCTGGTAATTATTAATTATTATTTAAAATAGAATACACACAGGTTAAGATACGTTTGCCGGGGTTGGTTCGTGGATGGGTGACCATCTTTACATACCGAGACTCCTCCGTGCCAGAAACCGTGTGCTGTGAGATCAGATAGGCAGTCGCTCCATGTAAAATACTGTATTCAGCTGTATATTGTAATAGTGTATTCAGCTGCATCCGGTTAGACTGGAAGCCGACTTCAACATGGTTGGGAAAAGGCTAGGCAGATAGTTGATGTTGATTTAAGATAAAACAATAATTAATCATTTTTATTATCTCCTACGCTATGGGTCCCAGGACTGCCGACTCGCACTGAAGAAGAAACAAATACTACTTAATAATAACATAACATAGCATCACGCTTGTATTCCCCGAAGGAGTAGGCAGAGGTGTATCTGTAGTACACTCATATTTCGCCAGTTATGTTTAAGTCCCTTGTAATAGGGGGCGATTCTCTTGCCATCAACCCGGTTCAAATCCAGACCTAATAATATTTTGCGACAGATAAGAACCTAAACGTAAACGAGGCATAACGAAAAGGAGTATGTAAGGATTGTGGTGGTGGTCTGTAGTTTCTGCCTATGGGACAACGATGGGAACAACGAGTTTATGTATGTAAATAAGAACCTACAAGTACTCAACAATACAATTCAATCAAACAACACCCATTAATTAAACAGCCCAATTCCTTATTCTCATCAACGACAACTCTTAATTCACAATAACGTATTCAAAAGACAGAATTGCTGATTGAATTCTGGCGCCGAACCAATCAGAAGGGTCAAGGTTCATATCCGCGTGTGGCAAAACGCCTCACTTAAGAATTAAAGATGGCGTGCGCAAGATTCGGTCCATTTGTTGTGATTGATGGTGATGTGATCATTTTTTATGGGTCGTTGATTGGTGCAAAAAGGCTTCTTAATTTAAAGTAATGAAGGAGTTATGCAGGTCAGTTTGTAGTTATGTAAAATACTTAAGGTGAACTGGAGACGTTTATTTTTTTATGGGACACGTTCCAAGAAGTTTCCTTCAAAAGATTTACTCTTCTAGAGTCCAAAAAGTTTTTTGGTACAGTTTAAAGAAAGAAAGAAAATACATGTCAGTTCACTTCAGAACAAGTAGGTACCTGCCAACTAAATAAGAAAACGTTCGGAAAAATCCCTAGCCTTGTAATTGACTCCACCAATAAGCTAAGTGGAGATTCTCCTAACTATACATATAATAAAATTAAATGCTGTTCGTTGGTAAGCACAGCACTTGATTACCGCGCGCTGGTCCGATTTGGCCATTTTTTGTTTCAAAATGTTAGCAAAAAAAAAAATTTAAGTTTCCCGAAAAAAAATCAAATTTGGGAAAAACTGAACATCCTTTTTTGTATTATATAATCAGCCAATAATATTCCCACTGCTGGGACACAAACCTCCGTTCTGTGAGAGGGAGTGGACCGTAATCACCACACGGGCTCAGTGCAGGTTGGGACTCACACTGAAGAAGAAACTACACACACTGAATAAAAATACTGATGACGGCGTGATGTTATGTTAATAATAACATAACATCACGCCTGTATTCCCCGAAGGGCTAGGCAGAGGTGTACCTGTAGTACACCCACATTTCACCAATTATGTTTAAGTCCCTTGTAATAGGGGGCGAGTGACATATCTTCAAAGTTTTTTGTTCTCGGACATGCCGGTTTCCTCACGATGTTTTTCTTCACTGTTTTGAGAGCAGTGGTGACGAAATAATTTACACAAAATAAAGCGCCTGTCAGGGTTCGAACCAACAACCTTCCTAAGTGCTACAACTCGTAAGCTGCAGCCGTTACCACTGAGCCACCGCTGTTCTTTTGTATACATTATTTAAATTTGGTCAGAACAACGTCTACCGGGTCAGCTATTTAAAGATAAAACGCAAACACAACCGACGTTGTGTTGAATTTGTGAATACATATGTTTGAATGCACGGTTAGCGTAGTGGTTAAGCGATTGACTGCTGCGCTGCGTGTCGCGGGATCCATTCCCGTACGGAACAAATATTTGTATGACCTACAAGTAGTTGTTCCAGATTTGTGTATGTGAGTTTAAATGTTTGTCAACGCACCCACAATTTAGGAGATGTTGGATATTATCTACATTAATTACCACTGTGATGTCTTCTAATGTGAATTTGTAATTATTAATTCTTTCTTTCTTTCGTTTTTTGTTTCTTTCTTTTCTTTCTTTCTTAAAAAAATGTTAACCCACACTAAATTGCTAGTGTGGGTTAACATTTTTTTAAGAAAGAAAGAAAAGAAAGAAACAAAAAACGAAAGAAAGAAAGAATTAATAATTACAAATTCACATTAGAAGACATCACAGTGGTAATTAATGTAGATAATATCCAACAACACATAACAACTATATCTACATAACCCCAAGATCTCAATGAGGATAAACACGACTCACGACATCTTGAATAAACTACGTAATACGATCATTAGTTAATTATGTTCATTCGCATCCAATCAGGCGACTATCTATGAAGCCCGGCCCTTATAATTACGTACAAGATCTTATGTAATCAGCTGAGCGTTTCGTAGTTAAATAACACCATTGCGGAAAATTCTTTTATTGGCGGTAAGGCGGTCTTGAAGAGGTTGATTTGTGGGTGATTCTCAACACTTTGAGACCGTTCTTCTTATAATCCTAACTAATATTATAAAGGCGAAAGTGAGTTGTTTGTTTGTTACGCTTTCACGCTAAAACGTTTGGACGGATTTAGATGAAATTTGGAACATGGGTAGACCATGACCCGGGTTAGGACATAGGATACTTTTGATCCCGATATTCCCACGGGATCGAGACTTATGGGGGTGAAACTTCGGGGTGCAGCTAGTTTCTTCTAAATCTTACTCGGTAGCAGCACGGATGTTAGATCTGTGCCCATTTGATAGAAATGGGGCTCCTGTTACATGGGACTTAAACATTCTATTACAAGCGAAATGTGGGGTACTCAGTAGGCACTCTTTGGGGATTATACAGGGTAGCAGGGACATCGACGCGAAAACTGTTACCATGGATTCAGAACTTGATTCTAAAAACATAGTTCACATTGTTGAAAAAAAATCAGCTGTTTCATACATTTTGACCGCGTAGGTATTGCACTTTTCTATGAAACAGCAGATTTTTTTTTTATAACCGAAGAAAAATTTCAACGCAGGGGGGTTCAGAATCATGTACTGAATCCATGGTAACAGTTTTCGCGTCGACGTCCTTGCCACCCTGTATACATGATGATGTGTTATTGTTGCCCAGTTTTAGTCTTAGGCTGACCCCACATTAGGCGTGCGCGATCCTCGGGCGTGTGAGTAGCATAGGGGCCGGGTGCGCGCCGCGAGTGCGCTGTGTGAGCGTCGCGTTTTGCTGCCCTGCGGCATGTATGGAGAGTGCCCGCGTCGCTCACACGCCCGAGAAACGCGCACGCCTAATGTGGGGGAGGCCTAATAGTCTATACGTTTCAGAGCATGTTTAATCGTTTGATCCTATTTGTCACGAATATTATCACAATCCAACCTCAACCTGTTTTGGAACAAGCTATATGTGAGTGATGATCATGTATATTATGTCACTTATTTTATGTACGTCACCTAACCACAAAAATAACATACCAACGTCATTTAACTATCTCAGTAATACGTAAGTTGTCAATTAGCAATTCCAACATGATGACAGAATTTGCAGAAATTCCTATTAGCCGAGTTCCAATTTGTAAACTGATAATGTTTGATTTGCAATTATTATTGTAATTGTGAGTTTCATTAGCAGACAACGCTGAATATACAAATTGTTATGAAATTAAATTATTTGCTATATTTCCAATAATTCTTTTATCTGCATCAGTTGCTATAATGTGCTCCCAATTATTATGTCGATACATTATTGTATTCCAAAGCTTGAAGTATTAAAATCAATGATGTTTATCCTTTTTAACTAACTGTTCAGCATTGAAAGAATGCTATAATTATCAAATAACTTATAAAACGTAATCAGTGCGACTCTAATCGATAAGTGTTATCATATTCAATACAATGATTCTTAATATTTTAGTTTGATATAAAACGCGGACTGAATAAGTCACGGGGGATCTGCGAATCGAACTGAATGCACGTGTGAAATAATTAGTGATGTAACTGTGAAAATATTTTGTGGTTTACGTGATACTTTTTACTATGTTACATAAGTGAATACGTGGTAATGGTCTTAATAAGTGAACACGCTTGTTGAATTTACGAAGATAATCTAGGTGTGAACGCAATCGCTGGCACTGTATACTGCTCGAAGAGCATTTTAATGTCGATGTGTCGATAAAATGTATTGAGTAACAGTTTTTACTTTAAGTCGACCAACATGTAACGATTTCGAAATCAACTACTAATAATATATCTTCATTATCAAGCAACAGGAACTACTCATTATCTACATAATCCCTAAGTATTAGATTGGCATTGATTTCAATTTGAAGAGATTTATTTACTCACGCCTACAAACAAGTCATTATGTGAACGATTATTGTGTTATGGAAATCATATCATTCTGTTTATTTTAGTGAACAAACGAGTAAACAGTAAATATGGATAAGAATAACGTAAATGTACTAGAAAATCAGCCGGTGGTAGATAAAAAGAATTTAGGCTGTTGGGCTCGATTCAAGAGCCTGTTTGAAGACAGAGGATTCGATTTAGAGTATGAATATGGGCCACGAAGCCCAAGGCCGATCAACTTACTTGGTGAGGATCAAGACCCAGAAGGGTACAGAAGAATTTCTGAAAGAAAAACATCTCTTTCAAGGGTTAAAAAGGTACAGGTCAATAGTACGCCCATTAACAATAACACAGATAGTGATTTGAGTCGTGCAATAAATTTTTATGAACAATTTACTACTTTAAATGATGAAGAAACGAAGGCAGAACCTGATTTGTTTAGGAAGTCAGTCCGGCATCGGGTATCGATGAGACCTAGTGCCATTCTCACTAACATTATGGAAGAACCAGACGATGAAATCGAAGTGGTAAGTGAAAATTTACCTTAAAAAACGCGTTATAATTTTTGGAGTTGTTAAATACACTTTGTGATTAATTTTTCATTGGAATTATGCATCACGGAAATCCGATCTAGGAAACTAATCTTATCAAAGAATAAAAAATGGTATCAAATTAAGTATCATAATTATGCGACTCAATTGTTTTTCTGTTTTCAGGATTTAGCTTGATACAATCTTTTAATTAGAAAAAAGTACCTATTTCTTTTATCGTAAACTATGAACTAGCTTTATTACATTTAGAAGTCCAAAGGGTAATTAATTTCCATATTTTAAAAACGTTCTTATCACAGTCTCAATCTGATAAAAATACTTCTAATTCTCATACATTTCTGACAAGTTTGGACATTGATTGTAGCTGAGATGAGATTGTGACTAGATTTTGAACGTATTTAATTACGGGTTCAGGCCTTCCGGTCACTGACTCGAATAAGAAACTTGATTCTAGTTTTTTTTTTTGTAATATTTTAATGAGAGACCAATCTAAACTGGTTTTCGATATATTATCTGTGCGCTGGTGACAGATTAACCTGTCATTGCAAGCGTGGATAGATTGGGTTCTGATCGGTTGGTAAACGCCTCTGGCAACACAGACGGTTGTCGAAACATGACTTTCACTATAATTGAATTATAGCGATCTGATATTGACAGGATGCGGAGCAATTAGGCAATTCATTGTATGCTGATTGTGATTTAGAGATCTAGGAGGTATTTGATGTTTGGTTTCTTTTTCTTCCGGACGGAAAAAGCGGTTGTACTAGTCATGCGAAATATTAAAATTGGATTATTCAATGACTGGACTGGTCCACTGAAATCTGTGTGGTTCTTTCCTCAAAAAACCATTTCAGACACTAATCTATATGGTCCTCATATGGCCTGACCAAGATTATGTCTGGACTTTAAAAGAGACTGTGACCTCTGAGTTTGTTTCGGCCTTTCTTCTCAGAGTAGTCAGATAGGAAATGCCAAACTCAACTAGCTTATTTTTTAAAACGATTCCGATATCCTTTACAGAATAAACAATTTCATTTCATTTCATTACATTCTTTTGTTTTCGAATGTTGTCAGAAGAAATTATGTCGTCTTTAAGAAAATATAAACCTCAATATGATAATTTACTCAACACGTCCTTTATAAATAACTAGCTGCGCCCCGCGGTTTCACCCGCATAAGTCTCGATCCCGTGGGAATATCGGGATAAAAAGTATCCTATGTCCTTCTCCGGGTCAAAGTCTATCCATATCCCAAATTTCACCCAAATCCGTTCATCCGTTTTAGCGTGATGCCGTGACCAAGGGAAAGAGGGATTCATTTTTATATATATAGATAAGTTATGGGGAAATCAGTTATCATGTTATGGGCAAGTGATGCGGAGGAATGAGGAAAATGTCGCGAAAAAAGTTTTGAGTATGAATTTCGATGGCTATAAGAGTAGGGGAAGCCCAAAGACACGATGGATGGTATGAAAGATGATATGGCTAGAAAGGGGGTGATTCGAGATGACGTTAAATATAAAGTATGGAGGAAAAAGTCATATTGTGTGACCCTAAGGGCACGAGAATGATGAGATCCTTACCTGAGTATTTTTTTGTCAATGATTTGAGAAGGCTTTTGCCATAATTCCATTTCAGATTCAAAAGGGTAGTCGAAAACTCATTGCCAACGAATTTGATGAACTCAAACTCAAAGCTTTTATTTCAAATAAACCAATTACAGGTACTTTTGAATTATAGAGGGTTCGGTCAGTTAGAAATGTGAAGCCCATTCCAAAGCGTAGTAGGTACCTATGGAGAAGAACGGGCAAGAAACTCCACGGACACTTTTAAATCCAAATATTGTTACAAAATATTGGTTACATCATTCATGTTGAAATTATACATGCCAGATTAATATAGAAAGACGTGCACGTTAAAAGCGTCCGAAATAAAAATATAAAAACAAAAACAATTCAGAAATTAAAATAAACCGTGGCAGCTAAAAGATGATCAGTCCCTACTGACGGACCATTCTTCTAGTTTATTATAATCTCATGAAAATAAAAAACAATAAGATACTTAGATATGTACTAGTCGCGTGATTCCCGTACTTGAAAAACCTCCGTTGATTGACTTTAAATAACTAAACGCTTATCGTCGTGCTAACACTTATCTTCAAGAAGAACTATTTGTATAAACAGCTAGTGATCGTCGAGAGGCGATAAATAAAGTATCTAATTTAGAATATTAGTAAATAATAAATAATAATAATAATAATATATTATTAAAAATGCCAATTATTTTAAAAAGAGTAACCGTTGAGTTTCTTGCCGGCTCTTCTCCATAGGAAACGACCAATTGGAACCGTGCACCTAGCTTCTGACGTTTCATAAGTGGCCTCGTGAAATAAAATGTTCTGAATTTTAATTTGAATAGTAAATCGTAATCTGGTTAAGAAAACTTCTTTTTGTGGTCTATCAATAAGATGATATACATACTAATATGTATTATAAATACGACTGTTAAATTTATCTCTCTGTCTATCTGTCTCTCACCTTTTCAAGACTAAGCCACTGAACCAATCCTTATAAAATTTGGTGGTTAGGTAGCCTGGGATCTGGAGCATGGATAGGGTACTATTCATCATGTATAAAAATGATAGGCTAAGTCTGCATAAGTAAAATCACGGTGAAATTTGAATATCTATAGACGGCAACACCATCTTGTCCTACGAAAAAAGAACTTGATACTTTGTTTGTCTTTTTGTTTTTGATAGGTTATTTTGTTTATTTTTTTATTTATTCCTGGTAAAGAATAGTCACTGAGGCACGATGCAGTGTGGATTTGAAACAGTTTTGTCATCGACACATAATCTAATAAGCAAAATATCAAAATCATTAGATTTACTTACAATCCCGAAACTAACATAACTGACTGATGTAAAAGTATACCATATGTAAAACTTTTTGGGGTTGCCCATTTATTCCATTGCAGACTTAGCGTGGCCAGACTCTACACGTAGGCCGAAGTCACGGGCAACAACCAGTTATTCATAATTTTATAAAGTTTATATCTATGATAGGCATTGATGTTTCCAACGTGAATCGTGATAAAGAAGAAAATATATACTATCTGAGTAGGTACCTACTCCTTTCAAAATGGATTTCATCTCTGGTTCAACCCTTATGGAAATCAGGAGCAGTCCTTTTAAGCAATGTGGATTCAGGCATTAGGCCTGAAATGTACTTAGATCGTCCTACATTTACATACTCTAAAATATTGCTTTAAGCCCGTCACAGACGTAGCTATAATATATATTAATATACTTTTAATGTGCGTAGTTTTTGGTGACGTACTAGAAATTTATATTATAGCTCCGTCTGAGGTCGCTTGAACATTACTATGGAAAAGATATCGTAATATGTCTTGATATAATATATATTATAGCTACGTCAGTGAATGGGCTTTCGAGTAGAATCTATAGAATGTAGAAGAGTAGAATCTGGCAACACTGGGCGTGTTGCCAGATTCTACTCTTCTACATTCATTTCACGTTCAAACCTTTAGTTGTGTTCCTTCATCATGATCTTCCTACCCTTGACTCATGTTACTTGGAGTCGACGCATCACGTTTTTAGAACGAAGTTCCTTGATTCGGCGTAGGACTTGACGGGTAGAAATCGTCACGTAAGGAAAAGCGTTATGCCCCCTCCATGCGCTCTCTCTCACTCTCTCTTTCTATCTCTCTTTCTATTACAAACAATTGTGCGTGTGCGTTCAAGTATCGCGTAAGGAATTTTGTTCCCGACGGGGGTCCCCCTGCGTTTTTTATTTCTGGGGAGTTTGTTGCGCCATTTCTTCTTACCTGCTGAAGCACTAATAAGTGGTGAAAATCGTTGGGGGCTATCTTATGTAGTTTTGACGTTCAAAAAGTGCTGATTCTCCGCCTAGTTTTGAACTTTTGATGTTCAGTCTCCTCTCTCAATCTTTTTATTATTGTTTAATTAAATATATGTAGCTACCGGGAAAATATACCTTAATAAACCTACAAGGCTTCTACGTCTATGATTGGCAGTAATTTACCTGTTCGTTCGGCTTCGAAAGCGAATATTCAATTACAGTCGTTACAAAAGGCTCGAACAATACTGGACATTGTTGTCTGGACAATGGTGGGTAATGGCAGCTGTGGGGATGCTCATTCACATTGTAACCCTGAGGTGACGGGTTGTCGATCGTGTAGCCAATTGTGTGGGAGTATCACAGGTTTGATAAAGTCCTGCCTACACGCGTCGTTTGTTATGCGAAGTTCTGTAAGTTCAGGATCAGCTAATTTGATTAGTTAATTAGCTTAGATAAACATTCTTAGGTAACAGGTACACACGGCTACACATCAAGCTATTAGTAAATGTACATTTACAGTATTAGCTGACCTCGCATTGTACGGAAATCCTGCAATAATGCAATAATAATGCAAGATCAGCATAAACTGGACATGTATAGCATGTGTGGCCGTGTGTACCTATACTAAGAAGCGTTGGGCAGAAGTGTATTACACCCAAATTTCGGCAGCTATGTTTAAATCCCAAGTAATCTTTCTTTAAAAAAATACTCAATAAAAATTTCGTCTACTGGCTAAACTCAGTTCGAAAAATTTATTTCAGCTAATCCCTTATTCCTTTACTTTACCCCTTTAAATATTTCATAGCAAATATAAAAAGAGCAAAATGTAGTCGAAGCGAGGTTTCGTTACTTATGTCGAAAATGAGGCCAATATTTTTTCTTTACAATTCACAATAAACATTTTTAATATATTTTTCGTATTTCGCCACTCAATCGAAGCTTAGTTAGATGAGCTCTTTTTGATATCAAACATTTTAATAAATATCAAATTGATATCTATCTTTTAGTGGGTACTTAAAAGCGTATATTCTTTTCAGAGACACAATTATTTTTTAACATAAAAGTAAAATTGGAAATGTTTCTCAGAGCCTTATTTTCACAATTTTATCTCAAAATTTCTTGCATGAAGAATTTACTCTGAGCAGCATGCATTTATTTTTAACCCCGACGCAACAAGAGGGGTGTTTTAAGTTTTACCGCCATCTGTGATTCTGTCAATGGCACCGCAGCTCTAAATCGGATGACCCGATTTTTTTTTTTATTTAAGCAGTGTTTCTAGCGACGGTTCTTAGACATGTTTTATCAAAATCTATTCAGCCGTTTGAAGATTATCAGGTCTTTTCTAGTTCATGAATGGATGTGAGTATCATCCACAGGTCTGGTCGATTTGAAATTTGGTATTCTGTTACTGCAATGATATTAAAGGAACTTAGTAACCTTGAACTGATGCTGCATCACCTGGAATTTGCAGGATACCAACATACAGCACAGGTGTCTGGGCTCATTGGAATGGGCTCAACAAATGAGTTATAGATAGATGATGAACAGGGTCTGGTGATGGAGTAGGAAAGAAAAACGAGGAAATGTTAGCATCGGGGGTTGTTTAAATTTTATCTGGTAAAATAGTACTTGTTATTTCTATATTCCACGAAATTTGTCAATGTGAAATAGCTACAACTGGGACCAGCTTGACCGACTAATCTTATTTTATATATGACTATCTGTGCACCACGCGGTTTTGCCCGGATGGACATTTCCACAGGATTTGTCAAAAAGTCATCATTTTCCTCCATTTATCCCAATTTATTTGACGTCGGCTCAAGATTATTTTTCTTCCATACCTCTTTCTTTATTAGTCGTCATCTCGCTAATCGCCCCTTTTCCATCCATATCATCTTTCACCCAGTCTATCCATCGTTTCTTTGGTCTTGCCCTACTCTTATAGCCAGCCATTTATACTCAAAATTTTTCGTCATGATATTTGCCTTCGCTTAAAAAGTATTACATTATTAATTAATGTATTTATTTATTACAGCATGGAAAACAAACAGCTAAAGACAAAAACAACAAAAATGGAAACAATAGTCGACAGAAAGCCAATTACAAGTCTTCTCGTTTAGACTTATAATAGAATTTCAATTAAGTTTAAAATAATGTAGCTTTCTTTTCGTATCAAAAAAAAATCAAAACAATATTTCCAGAGGTACTAGATATTATAAGTTAAGATAATCAGGACCTGACATACAGAATCGCAATTTTACGGGTTGATATATGACGATGATCATCACAATATATTTAACCTTGCACCAATTGGTATAACTTGTTTTTCAAATTCAAATTGCTTTATTGTGATCATGAATGGTAAAGATGTTTGTACAATAACAGACTCTCGTTGACTAGGTACGTACATTGGGACATGGTATATTGGCCATGACCGTTGGGGACGAAAGTGATATTTACTAAGATTTATAATCAAACAAGCAGTGACGCAAAAATGACGAACTTAAAAACTTTCATCTCTTATTTAATCCCTTTAGGGGGTGAATTTTCAAGAACCCTAACTTGCAAGATGTGCAAAATTTCATTATTTTTCTAGATCCAGCAGTTAAGAGCGGCCAACCCGTCATACTTTTCATACAAACGCTCGTAAGTAATTATGGCGTTGTAACACATATTTGTTCATTTTTTTTATCCTGATATGATATCTAGGTATCTATGAAAGCAAAAAAAAAAAATTGGAGAAACATATTCAGTACAAGGCTCCTAAAATCTGCTTTTTTGCACAAGTTTTACCTGAACTTTGACCGTTCATAATATACTCATAAATTGTAAAAGTGAAGAAAACATCTTCATAGAAACCTCGCACATGTAATGAAGATGCTAAATGACAAATATTTATTTCACAAACTTGTTTTCGAAATCACGTATTTCCTGAAAAAAGTTATTTTTCGTAAATTGTTATCGCGTTCTCACTTGCTTGTTAGCAGTTCTCTCTTGCGCTGGATGAAACAACAACCTTTTGCGACCATGCTCACGTTGGCGATAGACGTACCGTGAAGGGCCCTCTTAAGGCTGTGCGTTATCTGTCAAAGAATAAATTAATGAATTGAAGATTTTTTTTAAGTAGAAGATACATCGAACCTAACATTAGAACAACTTAGAAACCAAGGGGTTTATTTATAAACGTTGCATTAAGTTAAGTAATGATTAGCGATTGTTTAACTGACATTCGACGTTTGAACGTCACTTAACATTAAACAACGTTTAAAAATAAACCCCTTTTTTAGGGTTGGGAAATTATCAAATAACTTCTCCCGCTCTGGGTGGAGCGGGAGGGCGTGTCAGACTCTTACTGACTAGAACCCACCTGTGTTCCTGCAGTCGCCATGTTGCCGGGGGCCATTTCCCATTCGGACTTCTTCGCAATCCCGGCAGGCTAAATAAACCCCCTAGTTACATGATCTAATCTTTAAACATTACTTACCCACCAACCTAAAAAACATTAACCGACATTGAAAAGTACGTCACTTTTAAATGGCGCTACATGTTTTTATGCTACCGAGCCTAATTTACGGTATCTTGATGTAATTACCTATCGAATTAATTCCCTTCGTTGCGTATCTGTCAGCTGTAAAGTACTGTAACCGCCGAATCCTCAAACGATACTTAACTTATGAAGATTCTTAAAGTCTGTTAATACTATCTACAATAACAACACCGTAAATATATATAATTCATTTTTTGCTATGTATTTTCTGATTTACAATAAAGTATATATATATTTTTTAAATTGCCAGTTACAGTGATACTTAAAGGTGACTTAAAATTGAGTAGCGTTTTGAGAATGCGGCCGTAAATAATTCACAGATCTTCGATATGATAAGGAATAAGTAGACATTAACTGTGACGATAAGATAATCTTATCTCTTTCACTTATTATTTTATCTTAATTATTTTGCTTACGGTATGGCTGTGTTTTGATATCGAATTAATAAATAGTAAACAAGGTGAAACTGGTTATTGTAAGTTTATTCATCAAATGATGTCTGAAAAATAAAGTCTGCTGGCAAACAAATGTATGGCAGCAATCGAATTTCTCAAACGTCGTCAGTGTAAGGATCTTTTAGAAAAAAAAAACATGTCAAGCTGTCATAACAATTAATGTCAATCGTCAAGAAATGCCATTACCCAGTGGTTGTTCTTTCATTCTAAATTAGAATGTTTTGATGATGATTTTCTTTTAATTACCTATTAAATTACACCTCTCGTGAATTTCAAACTGACCATTGTTTATCAAAAGATTTACTAAAAATGATAATAGATACACAACTTAGTAATCTAGAGTCTAGACACGATTTGTGGGTGCAACGTTTTAGTCTCAATACTTCATTAGAACAACCAGTCTTACCAATGGGTATCGTGTTACCCACTACCTGGGATGTGGAGGTCAGATAGGCAGTCGCTCCATGTCTGTGACTGGTATTCAGCTGCATCTGGTTAGACTGGAAGCCGACTCCAACATACTTAATTAGGCATTGATGAAAACATACCTGAGAAACATACTTTCTCGAGGCAGAACGTGTGAAACAAACCTGTGAGGGCTATAAATGACAGTGTAGTCAAGGAGACATATTATTTCAAATTTAAAATTGAAATTACAGTAATACCAAATTTAAATTTGGAATTACTTTACAATAATTCCAAATTTAAATGTTCTTACGAACAGGGTGGAAGAATACGTTTCCTTGACTGCCTTGTCATTTTTAGGGCCTCAGTTTTTATTCCTTACGTTCTAACTAGAAAATATTATTGTTTTTTTTTTCAAATCTTCAAATCTTAGAGCACCTTTTAGGTGCAAATCGGTAATCAAATAAAGCTGAATAATATCAATTAGAAGGTTTTAGGTAGCATAAGTACGATACAATCCATTCGGATTAAATCTATTATTAGTACCTAAGTCTACTTGGTATTTGATAGGACTCATGTTTATTTTTAAATATTCTAGGGGAAGGCCCAGCATCATAAAACCTACCTTTAAAATCAGATATGACGTTTAATAAATACAAATAAAAAACAAGGATTAGTAAATAAAAGTATGTAAAATTTTTTGATAATTATTTATCGTAAATCTCTGTTGAAGGTGTTGTAAATTACTTGGCAGATTTAAACAGATTATTGCATATTTTTGTTGTTATTACTTCCTTATGTGTCGTGACGAAGAAGACAATTACTTGGAATGGATTTAAAATCAATTACCGCAGGTAGCATAAGATTATAATTAAATTTCTCAGTAGCGGATTTATTTTCTTCTAGTGCTTTGTTCAAGAATTAAACTTTAATTAAACATGATTTCAGTTAGCTACAGTTAAAGCTGGTCTATTAATAATCTATTTGAAAACACATCTGCATTATTGTGTGCGAAATTCCATCAAAATTATCATTTTCGATTTATCAATGAAGCCCATTCATGCGGAACTGTACACCTCATTAATAAATCCTCCACCTTCCAATTGATTTTCAACCTTAGCTTTTACAAAATAAGGTAAATAATTCTAAAGCTTTCTGAATTTCGAGAGCTATTTCCCGTGCCTGAACATAGACGGAACATAATCCTGTTGGTGAAAGCACAGAATAGATAAGTATTTACAGAGGGCTGGCTCCATACATCGAATACGCACATACACAGCCACGACTCACGTACAGCGAGTGGATACGCGACTGGCAATCGTTTGAATTCACACTTCTAATCTTAATCCAAAGGTTTTGAAGGAAATTTCATTCCAATCCATTCCTTCATAGGTTTGAAAAATTTGTCTACTCAACAACGTAAATAACGCAATGAACGTGTCTGATCTGTCAAAATGAAAGACATTGATATCAATTGTCATTTTATGTCTGTTACGCAAGTACCCAACTGTTCCAAAGTATCTGATTGAAATTATGTAAACAAATGGATCACAAAATGAAGGTACCTGTGGATGCCAATTTGTAGAGCCACTTACAAATCGAATGCTTTGATTTGGTTAGTTGAATATTTTGATCTGAAATTTTGCATCACCTTAAAGATGTTTTTCATTGGACAATTGAAGTTAATTTTATAACCTCAATTTTCAGCTTAATTTTTCGATTACCTACTATTTAATAATGTTGTTATTCAGACAATAATTGCTGGAAAACTGGTGTAATGTAAAGTTGAAACCTTCTTAATAGAGATGAATGTGTTATTAATTCCCTTTAGTGAGTGATTGCGTTAGAATTTGTCCCGAACAGGGTTTGTTTACACTTTTATCAGACAGTTTTGAGACAGAGCATACGCGTCTGTATGCGTGCGTTTTCACCCGTTGTATAGAGCTGGCCTTCTGTACCAATCTACTCTGTGATGCAAGGATTGCTGCTGACGGGTCCTAATAGGCTGGGCAATGGAGTGCCTTAGTCTAGTCCTTACGACAGCCTGACGTTGATTCCTCACCGGAAGGTAATTGATCTAGCGTAATAAATAGCCTCACGGGATTTACCGGGTTTCCGCTTAGAGATAGGTACCTTTATTTGTTTTGACAACTTGCTGTCTTTAGTAGTTAACATTAGAATGCGATTGCGACACTTGTTTACTGTTTTACCTAGTCATTTTGACTTTAGCTTATTGGAATTCTGAAATTAGTTGGAAGTTCCCGAAACTGGGGCGTTAGCAAAACAATCTTATCTTTTAATATTTTCAGAAAAGTCACAATTTGTTATTTGTTGATATTTATCCATTTTTTTATCAAGTGTGTCATCCGTACCTACTGAAAAATGATGAGCCTTCTGATGACGCCTCTACTTTATTGCTAACTTGCCTTTTATATATGTAAATATAGTGACTTAATTTCACTCATTTTCAACTTATACAATATGTTTAATTTATCGTTCATTCCAGTATAATTATGGCCAAGCGGGAAGTAAATAATTTTCAAACAAATTTCCAAATAAAAAAAAAAAAACTGTTACAGTGCACTGTTAGTAAGTGTAGCAGTTGGTTGTATTTCGATTTAGCCCCGAGCATGAATCTGAATACAAAAAGTTTATTTGTAAAATTATGGTAAATTTTATTTCCTTTTGTATTTATTGCCTTTGCATTCATACACGACAAAATGCATTTGTTGTGACGCTTTCAAAATACATATATAAGATTTTAAACGACCCTTCCTCGCTAAGATAACAGCATACTTTTGTTGTCAGTAGTTTGTATTTAAGACCCTTTGAAGATCATACAAGGACCTACATAGACTCATAATTTCAGTCGAAAGACCTCCACTGCTGGACATAGGCTTCCCCCAAGCACCACCACTTCGACCGGTTCTGTGCTTCCCGCATCTAGCGGATTCCTGCGACCTTCACAAGGTCATCGGTCCATCTTGTGGGGCGCCTTCCAACACCTTCTGGTACGCGGTCGCCACTCCAAAACTTTTCGGCCCCATCGGCCATTTGTTCTGCAAGCAATGTGCCCGACCCACTATCACTTAAGTTTGGCAATTCTTCCGCCTATGTCGGTTACCTTGGTTCTCCTATTACTATCTCTTCATTCGATCACGTAGGAAAACTCGAAGCATCTCCATTGCAATAGTCACCCAATACATAGAATAGAAAGATGATAATAATAATAATTTGGCACAAACATACACACAATACATGGTTATGAATTTACTGGTGCCTGTGGTGGAAACCTGTTTTTCAGAGGACCAGAAACCGACCAACAATTTCTTTTCTTCTTCTCATTGTAAAAGTAGATATAACTCATAGAAAGAAATAGATAAACATGTTAGAAAGATCGCAATGGCATTGTAATCTTTTTAAAAGCCAACTTTTCCTCAAACTGACTTTTCATTTCTAAAGTTTCTGTATCTTCTTTTCTTTTACTTTTATTGTCTCGATTTTCATGGATTCGTAAGCGTCAAAAGTTTTGTCAGTTTTCCCTTTATTCGACTAACAACATTGTAGCTAATTCAATCTTTCTTTTAAATGCAGTTAAAGTTTTTTTATACTCCTTGACGGCAAGGTATGATCTTTTATGTAATAAAAGCAAAGAAAAAAGCCGGTGGAAATTTAATATAGTTTATAGTTGAGATCTTGACCTAGTTATGTATCTTGTTTCCTAAGCACTGTAATATTTCTTGTCCCTCAAAAAGAAAATACTCAACAATTTATTTCCCTGTTCGGGGAATACACAACACTTCCTAACTAAAATAACAGCATACTACTGACGTAGGTACCGCATGTTTAAGAACTTTGAAGATCAAACATGGTCCTACATAGAATAGAACGATAAAATTATCATCTCCATTGCCCTTTGGGTAACTTCCAGCATTCTAATAGTCACCCAATACATAGAATAGAAAGTTGATAATAATAATAATTTGGCACAAACAAGCACACAATACATGGTTATGAATGTACTGGTGCCTGTGGTGGAAACCTGTATTTCAGAGGACCAGAAACCGACCAACAATTTCTTATCATTTTCGATAAAAATCGATAAAAATCTTAGAAAGATCGCGATGGCATTGTAATCTTTTTAAAAGCTAACTTTTCCTCGGACTGACTTTTCAATTCTAACCTTTCTTCTTTATCTTTACCTTTTACTGAAGCGACAAAAGTTTTGTCAGATTTTCTTTTTTTTTTCTACTTAAAACATTGTATCTAACTCAGTCCTTCTTATAAATACGGTTAAGGTTTTTTTTATACTTCTGACTGCAAGGTAATCCTTTGTAGGTACGATCTTTCATATAATAAAAGCAAGAAAAGCTGGTACAGTTTTAATATAATTCATAGCTGAGATCTTAAAGTAATAAGGTGTCTTGTTTGCTTAGAGGACCGACATTGTAATATTTTCCCTCTCCTCGAACTGACTTTTCATTCCTCATTATTCTGTGAAGTCTTTATTCTGAAGAAGTGATTCCATTTCCCGCATTTTTCTTTTTAAGTAACATAATAACCGGGGTAAAAGTCTCTTGCTCATCATTTAATTTTCTCACTGGCAATAATCGTGGTTAACCCAATGCTCTTCGTCAATAAACTTATGGATTTTTTCGAGTTTGTGGTCTTACTTTGGTTGTCCTCTTTTCTTGGAAGCTTTCTTTTCCTCGAAATGACGACGATCAAGTTTTTCGCAGATAACCTAAAAAAGCATACTTAGGCAAAAACAATAAAAACTAAAGTCAGTTATAATTTTCCCAAAACCTATTTAAAATAATCTAGCTCAAACACTACATATGTATACTTAAATAATCGCTGGGCACCCATGGGGTGTTTCAAAAATCCTCTCTCCAGGAGAAACTTCTAAAAATTTCCTCCTGTATGTACGTTTTGTACACATAGACACGACTGGCATGTTTATAGCCTGTCTACATATTTCTATGATCTGTGGGTTAACATTTTGATGCCGGAGGCTTATAGTGAAACACGACGGCGCATTCTGGTTAGTTGGGCAATATCACATCGGTTGGTTGTGCATCGGTACGCGATTTATTTCGCATCACTAGGAAATAATCTATAATTCTGCAGCAGTGGTTTTATTGAATAATGATTTCATTTAATAGTGAAAAACATGCATCATTATGTAAATCACATTATAAAACCTATGGCAACACCACTTTTTTTGACGTTTTGACGACGTAGTCTCTGGTATTATTATTTGGGTTGAGTTGACTCGGGCCGAGCTGTCACTGACCCAAACTTTCGCGGTTGAGTGAGGAGGGCGAGCAGAACTTTAGACGTAAGAAATAATTTGGAGCAATTACTTGACACTTCTAATTAATACACTCCACTCCATTATGAGAGGCTTTGGCCAAGGTTGAACCTTGGCGACCGAATGACGTCTCATTGTGGAAAGTCAGGAAAATTATTTTTTAAGCAAATTGACTACCGAATATACTTCTATTACATTTTTCTCTATGGCAATTATGATACTAATGTCGACAATTCTGCTAATGTTAGATGAATTACGAGAAAACGTGCGAAGAAGGAAAGCAAAAAATAAATAAATTGTTATTAAAAACCTCAACTCAATATTACTGATTGAATTTGATATAAAGCTTGTTGACGAAAAAAAATAATAAAAAAATTGTTTCAATGTACTAATACCGTACATTGAAACAAACAAATATTTTTTTTTTAGTTATATTAATAAATATGTACATTAATGAGATCACAAACCACACAAAAATCATCATTATTTGATGTCATTGATACGGATAAAAAATATTAAAGCCTCAAAGAGCTTTGCAGAAGAATGTGAACCAACTTAAATTGTTCGTATATATTCAAATCCCAACTGTCATCTTTGACAGTCGTATAAAATGACTTTAACACGTCAAATTGACCCACATCAATTTGACGTTGCTTGGCAATTAATTTCCTTGGCTGTGCCTACAAGTGTAATCGGTCCTTTGTATTTTCTAATAAAAGGTTCTTAATGATGATTTAATGCACTGAGAATAATATTATTATTGCAAATACTTAGATGATAGTTTCATAAAATACAATATTCTTAGATTATTTGGTACCAGTTGTCTATCTATGAAGATTTACCAATGCAAGTGAGAACAAAGAGATATCATAAGTTGAAGATAGTTAATTTATTGTGTAATAATAAAAAAATGCTCTGTTTAAGTTGTCCACAAGCTTGCAACTGAGAACAAAGAGATATCATAAGTTGAAGATAGTTAATTTATTGTGTAATAATAAAAAATGCTCTGTTTAAGTTGTCCACAAGCTTCATTTCTTTATTATGTTTCGACAAATAAATACTTAAAAGAAGAAAGTTACAAACCTAAATCCAACTACGACAAAAACGCCAACTAAAAAGGTATAAACGATATCGATCTTTTTCAGTTTTCGTATAGCCGGCATTTTTGGATGTTACATCCGTCATATTAATTTTATTCCTATTACCTGGTCGACCGAGCTCTGCTCAGGTGAAAATAGAGAATGCTCATTTATATAGGATAGTTCACATTAATTCCATGTATAGTACTTACTAATTCCATGCTGTCATGATAGTAGGTACTTACTAATTCCTATCTGGCATAATAGTAGTAGGTACTTCTTAATTCCATGCTGTCATGTCATTATTCTAAGGTAGCCATTTTGTTCTAAACTTTGGGCCACCGAGCTCAGCTCGGGTGACATACGGAGAAAACGAATTTTCCCATATAGGAGACTAGAGCTATTTTAGCTTAGCTAGATCAATTTTTCGCCCCGTAAACCCCTATATTACAACTTTCATCGAAATCGTTAGAGCCGTTTTCCAGAACGTCATGTATATATATTTCTCATTTAATAGTATATGATAGGAGAGGATGTCTGTCATCCGGACCATACTACAGATTCAATTGACACCTCATTCATCAAAATCGTATGAATACACGTAAACACGAACATATTATACCTACATATATTCATAGACTGCTAAAAACATAACCCTTTCTATCATAATTATATGTTCCTTTTGTGATATTACGATTATGTAACTTATAAGGAGATTCTCTGAAATAAATCTAAATTTAAACTTAATATTATAAAGAGAAAAGATTTGATTTTTAGTATGTTGTTTGTTCCGCTTTCGCGCTAAAACGGTTAAACGGATCTGGATGAAATTTGGCACATAGATAACCCATGACCTGGGTTAAGACATGGATTATTTTTTATCCCGATATTCTTACGGGATCGAGGCTTATGCGGGTGGAACCGCGGGCAGCAGCTAGTAAATAAGATAATAATAAATAATTGACTTCGCCATAGTCTGGTAAAAAGTTGTCAAAGTCAAATCATTTATTTCAAATAGGCCCATATATGGCACTTTGAACGTCAAAATTTACAAAATAATAAAATTGATTCTAGTCGCCCCTTCCAAAAAGTACTTTTCGTATGGAGGAGAATGGGCAAGAAACTCCACCGTTACTCTTTTAAAATGTTTTACAATAGTTTGTATAAGTACGTACATTAGTTAAGTAATTATATGTGAAGACGATGCACCTAGAATAAAATTACTATACCACAATAGGTAAAAATAATTAAGAATGAGGCAACGACAGATAATTTAATTATGTGATAGATACATGGTGCTCACATATGTATCACGCTGAAATCAATGATGTTGCAGTAAATAAAAATTTAATTGGTTAAATAGCACCACAACCTATTTCGAGACTAAAAAACGCACCACGCACATGTTTACCTTCAAAAGATAAAAATCAAACTATAATCTTACTCATAATGAGTATTTTATCTAGTAGAGAATCAGCTAATTCGTTTGACGCCATATTGTTCTGACAAATAATATTCATGTCTGACGAGGATATTTACTGTTTATCTGTACTTGGTATCTTTAATTACAAATTACGTTCTTGTATTTCGAAACTGTGGATATTTGTAACAAGATTCTCTCTGATACCGACATTGGACATTAAATCAAATCACCCGAAATCTAAATCAGTTTTAGGCTTGGATACCTAATATATTTAATAACCTATATTTAATAAACATAATTATTATACAAAATAGCTCACCCGACAGAATTTGTCCTGTCCAAACAATTCCCATGAAAAAAATACGTACAGTTTTTCTCGAATTCGGAAATTTTCCGGGAAACATTTCCAATTTTTCTTTTAGAAAAAAAGAAAGAAATAAAGAAAAATAGGTTTATTTGTCACAGAGACACGTGCATACATAAAAGACAAGAGTAAAACGAAAACAACAAAAAGTACATTATAATTCACGAGCATAAAACAGAAATTAGTCGGCAGCTGCACGACATGACTGTGACAAGAAGTCAAGCCACTCAGCATGATGCAGTGCTATGGGGAACCGACAGCACAGCGCTATTTTCAGTGGTCACCCGAAAAAAAAAAGAAAAGATGTACGGAAATCAAGTCAGGTCCATTAATTTGTTTATTAAATAGGCAAGTAGCAAAATAAAATTTCTCATAAATCTAATTCCGAATATTTTAAAACAAACTATAGCCATTTCAATCAAGTCGTTTTCAAGTGATGCGCTCACCAACGAACAGCATTTAATTTTTAGGGTTCCGTACCCGAAGGGTGCCAACGAAAACCTATTACTAAGCCACCGCTGTCCGGCTGTCCGTCAGTCTCTCTGTCCTTGACAGCCGCTATATCTCATGAGCCATAATAGAAATACAGTTGAAATTTTCACAGATTGTGTATTTCTATTGCCACTATAACAACAAATAATAAAAATTAAATAAATTTAATAATTAAAGGGAGATACGTGATACCATACAAGAAACGTGTTTTCTTCGGCGTTTTTTTGCTCGATTTTAATACGATCGAAACCCTTCGTGTGCGAGTCCGACTCGCATTTGGCAGGTTCTACTCGTATTTATTTATAGATATAGGAGATATCCAGAAGACAAAGTAGCGTATGTCCCAAGTCCCAAGCCACCTATTTGCCAAACATACCGAACGGCTCAGAGACAGACAATTTTGAACTATTAGTATGGCATATATAATCCCAAAGAAATAAAATACAATCAAACACGAAAGTGCCCAAAAGTGTCTGCAAATAAAATAAAGTTGTCGTAAATCCAATATTAGTTGTTTGATATTCGAGTATTGAAAGGTTTACACTGTGACATTAATCTTACTCAGTGCCCCCCGTTGCGTTGATCGTACGTGTACAGGAGACGTAGGTACTTACTGGGAGGGACACGAAACTTTCTTATTTACTAGTAAACCATTTTTTTTTATTTTTCTTGGGCCTATGTAAATTATAATACAGATCCTATCAACAGTTATTTATCATTATTAGTAAAATACTAACTGTCGCCCGCGACTTCGTATGCGAGTATTTTGTATTTCATCATTGTTTTATGTAGAAAAGTAGTCTATCTCCTTCTACAGCTTCCAGGCCTTCCTATCCGTCTTATTTCATAAGTATCGATTCAGTGGTTTCGGCATGAAAAAGTAACAGACAGACCAACAGACCGACAGACAGACAGACAGAGTTACTTTCGCATTTATAATATTATAAGTAAGTAAATTAAACCTATGAATTGTGTTGATATGTTTTTTTATTTGTTTGCACTAAACTGCTTCGCAGTCCCTCAGTTTGCGACAGATTTTAGAGAGTAAAACCGCTATTGGTCATTAACAATATATTAAATACAGTTGAAATATTGTTACAAAATATCGTCAATTTATTAATAAATTTTTGTGACAAGGAAGCTTCAAAACCTGCTTTACTCCATTACCTACTCAATCAACTCAGCCTATCGTAGTCCACTGTTGGACATAGGCCTCCCCCAGGCTGCGCCATAATATTTTTTCCTCCGCTTTCCGCATCCAATGTGTCCCAGCCACTTTTTTAAGGTCGTCGGTCCATCAGCTCATCATTCAACTTGCTTATTCTGCAAACCATGTTGGTAACTCCAGTTCTATCCGCAAAACCTCGGAAAACAGAGCAATCTAATAAAGCTTCCAACGACACTAGACCTCACGCTGTTTTTCGTAAACAAATCGCTGAAGTGTTCGCAAATAGTTGCAAATTGATATTTATCTGTTCTGGTACGGTGTCACTGCGGCCCACACGTTGCGCGTTGACAGTCTGATTTATATCGACGTGAATTAGCTAACAGTTTTTTTGTTGACTGTATATTTACTGTATATATTCCCGATTCCAGCGGGATAATTGCGTAACACACATAAAATGACAGTTATTCGCAATGGTTTTCATTTTGACAGTTCACCCACGTTCATTGCGTTATTTACGTTGTTGAGCAGATGATTTTTTCAAACCTATGAACCAATGGATGAGCAATATCTTTCCAAACTCTTGGATTGTGATTGAAAGTGTGTTACGCAATTAGGGTGCTGTTCGTACCGTGATTGAGAGCGTATTTGTATAATGTTTAAAGGAAGGTTAAATCAACTGTTTTGTTTGATCTCTGACCTACTTATTAAGATTTACAGCTGATTGACTGACTGACTGCCAAGACACGTCTTTAATCATCGAAAATATAAACGTTTTTTGTTAGACGCATATTTAGAAAGATTTTTTATAAAGTAAACATTTAAAACTTTGGTTTCCTAAGAAATCGGTCACACAGTGGTCGTTTGAACAATGCGACGATAACGATACCGACATACTTATCGTCTGCTTGGATGACAACGATATCGGCCGACAATATCGGGACGATATCAGTAAAGTCAAAGTCAAATTATTTATTTCATATAGTCCCATGTATGACACTTTTAAACGTCAAAATTTACAAAATAATAGAATTGATTCTAATCGCCCCTTCCAAAGGGTAGTTTTCGTATGGAGAAGAATGGGCAAGAAACTCCACCGTTACTCTTTTAAAATGTTTTACAATAGTTTGTATAGATACGTACATTAGTTAAATAATTATATGTGAAGATGGTATGTGACAAGATATAACCAACAGCTTATTGTCATGCGGTATGTCACAGTAGCCTCGGATAGTCGCGTTGCGCCAACAAAAGCTTACATCGTCGCGCGATTCAAAAAGTGTAATAGTGTATTCGAGGTAATAACGGCAGCAGTGAACAAGTACTTATACTGTGTCCACCAATATCGGCACGACAATCAATGTCGGCGATGATACCGTTGACTACACCGACACAGTGTGAAGGCGTTTAAAAGTAATTGTATGAAACTACCAGTCCGACGATATCGTGTCGTTATCGTCCAATGTGAAAACAGCTGTCGAAATCATTGCGATTCAATGTAAACTAGAGAAGCTATTACAAACAAAAGATGTGTCCCCGCGGATTTCAAATGTGAAAAAGGTGATGTATGCGTATTCAGGTAGTAGACTGAGACGTTTGTTTTCCCGGACAACAAAATCCACCCCCTCCTCAATCCTCTCTTATCAATTTTATATTTGACACTTTATTTTATTTTTCCATTCTGATATTTTTATAATTTTTTGTCAATTTTATTTAATGAATATTTTAAAAATTATTGTATTTTGGATTATTGGATTTTTATCTGTGAGTTTTATAATTGAAATGTAAGAGCGATAACTATGGACTATATTAAGAGCCATTTCACAAAATTTGAATGCTCGAGTTTAGGTAAAAGACGGCAGCATTGTGTATGTGTGTGTAGCTATCCACACATACACAATAGAAACAGTGTAGCGCGAGTGTCGAGACGGACTAAACAATCTAGAGCCCGTATATGCACCATTTAGAGATTGATGAAAATAGTTATTTTATTTTATAATAAAAATTAACAGGAAAACAATCATTTTATTGTCAAGTAATCATGACTATCACTTACGTTAAATGAATATTTGTCGTAAAGGCATTGATCTTGCGTTTCTAGGGTCTATAATTTCTGTCAATACGCAGAACCTTCATAAAACCGAGTTAATTTCGGAAGCATTTTTTCCTGCCAAAAAACGTCATCTTTTACTACCCTTACTACTTTCAATGGAAAATCAGGACCACTCCACACAGCAAATAAACATACGTTTTTTTTTTTTCGCAATTTGTAACTGACCATGTACCAGTCATGATTTTGGTTCATTTCGACTTGATATTGACTGTTCAATTTGAAACATTTCAGTTTGTTTGCTTGTATAGTGGTATCAGGATCGATTCCGAAAAGTGAGCTTTCACTTCCATTAATCCTTCACTGCACAATCCATCCGGTGTTGCACCTAAATAACTATGTTCCTTGTCTATAAAAAGAACACATTTACCTATAATTATGTTTTCTTGCACACTGAGTTGTGCTAAAGTCTTTGGTTCATTGTCCCTCCTAAAGTGTGTGTCTCAGCGGTGTCTCTCCTAAAGTTACTATTCTTCCCTACTCGATTCACGCGATTTCTCATTCTAAATTAAAATAAAATAGTAATCATAATTATTATTAAAATCATCAATATTTTTATAGAAGAGTAAGTGTATACAAATCCTTAATATTGGAATGGAATATTGGAACGTTCTATAGTCCATGTCGATATGTGCGTATGTGATCGATTTTGCAAATAAATATAAAGGTCTACCTCACTTCTGTTGCTTTCTTTATGGTTGCAGAATTTTTATTTTTCCTTTTTTTGACACAGTGGAATACAGAACCCTTGCGCCCATTGCTAAAACTAATAAAACAAAAATATATATTTATTCTAGAAACTACTAAAATAATACTTAATTTGATAATGAACGAAACTTACATTATGCAAAAAAAAAAAAAATACAAAGAGATTCAAAATGTTGTAGTCGTAGTATAATAATGCGTGCAAGATATGTGCATTCGAAAATCGAGACGCGGGAAAAAGTGGCATAGACCCTTACTCGACGGGCGCTCGCGCCGTACTAAACGGCGCTCGCTCATGCATCGTAATTTATTCTAATTTAGAGTGATTTAATAACGATATTATGTCTAAATAAATGAAGGGATTTTAATCAAACTTTAGAATTCGATATGCTAAAGAACATAGTTTATTTTAACATGATTTTTAAAATGTAATTACGCTTTATTCAAACCAAAAAATCGCGATATAATTTCGATATAAATCGTAAAAATTGTGCTAAGACTTTATTTTTTTACTCATTAATGTTAATATTAATCGATATTATAGTACATGATGTGTCGACAAAATTACATGTCTGATGCTTTATGTATTTTTTTCATTAAAAAAAAACAATATTAATGATAGATAAAGGAGTCTGAAATTGACTCTGCGATATTTTTTCAGTAAACTAGTTGTGGGAGAGTAATTACTACAAAGAAAACAAATACATTTTTGTAAATGTGTTACATGAAGTATCAATACGAAAGATTGATCTATTTTTTACATGTATTCAACAATGTCAGAGTATTACCTAAGATGGTAAATTAGGCAACTAAAATCTTAAATATTCGTGCGAAAACGTGAAATGGCTCTTAAGTCTGAAATAAATAAATAAATAAAATAAAATGTTGCGCAACAATTTTTTTAATAATATGATGGAACAGCTCTTATAGGAAACCGTAGCTTTAGGTTTCCGAAATCGACGCTGAAAAAGTCACATTTAAAATCAAGTTTACTACAAAATACAAAAGACCTTTTTGAGTCCACTATCTTTATTCTGTAAAGACGGGCCGATACGTCAGTGTATATGGCACTTCACGAAAGTGAACACAATAAGAGACAAGAATATTGGAAAACACGACCAATATAATAGCTTGTAGATCAATATTACAGGCAAAATGAGACAATAACTAAAGCCACAATACCCGCTATTAACCAAATTGAAATATTGTGTTCTTGACGTACAGATGAAAAACCGACCAAGTACGACCAAGTCGGGCTCGGACATGAAGGATTCCGTACCACCGTACAATATTTAACACGTTTCTTGTACCCCTTTAATTTTTTACTTAATTTTATGTTGTTATAGCGGTTATAGACTGTGAAAAAATTTCAAATGACTACCTATTACGGTTAACAAAATGGACAGACGGATGGACAACGGAGCCGTTGACACCGTTTGGGTACGGAACCCTAAAAACTGTAGTGCCTTGGCTTCAATGGAAGATGAAATATTGATGATATTATTCTACACTTACTTACAATGCGGTTATTAGTATTGTTACTGAGACTATACTTTGTAAGACATATAAAGGAGGGAATGATAATAATGGGTGATTAATTGTTGTCACGGCTTAAGCGTCCTAGAAGCCGTGTCATTGTGTTCAAAATAGATTGAAGAATTACTTGGCATAGGTGTTATATTTATTGGCGTGCGCTAGCTGACATATGGCAAATAATTTAATTTAATGTTTTGGGTTTCATAATGGTAATTACTTTGCATACTATTGTAAGAATCAAATCTTTCTAACTGGACAGACAGTTGTGCTGCTGGAAAGTTTGTTGCGCCACTTCTTCCCAGCTAAAGCACTAGGAAGTGTTGAAGGACGTTTTAGGGGATCGTCTTATGTAATTTTGACGTTCCAAAAGTGCTGATTCTCAACCTAATTTGAATAAATTACTTTTATTTTTTATGTTTTTCTAGAACAGTGGTGGCCCAGTGGTAACGGCCGCAACTTACGTCGTGAGTTTGAACCCTGACAGGAGCTTTACTTTGTGCAAATTATTTCATCACCACTGCTCTCTAAACGGTGAAGGAAAACGTCGTGAGGAAACAGGCATGTCCTAGAACCAAAAACTTAAAAACATGTGACATCCGCCAACCCACACTGGGTGGATTATGGCCCGCTCCCTCTCACTGAGAGGAGGCCTGTGTCCCAGCAGTGGGAACATTATGGGCTGATTATACTTTATTTTTATTTTTATTTAATGAGCCAATCACAAGTTAAGAATCAATCTCTACTAGCCTACGTGTCTTCCTAATTGAAGGAAACATTATATTTCTTTCAACATAAATGTATGTAGAACTTGTTCCTCAAACAAGAGCCGAAAGATAAACTTTCGAGTTATCATTCAAACTCCCATAGAAACAGTTGTCATTATCATCGATGATTATGACGTCACAGATGTACTCTTATCAGATTATGACGCGAAAGGCTTATGACAGTTAAGTGACGCAAAAAAATGATCCTAATCTATTTAAGAATGAGCTCGGAAATCGTGTACTCCATCACATACTTAGGTGATTACGTTAGAGTATAATCTGAAAATCAATGAAAAATGGAATACCTACCTACGTCACTGCCTCGGGTCTTATCGTACGCGAAAATGACGCATCGATGATTTTTATAAATTATTCTTTATTGCTATGCACACCTAGTTGTATTTTTACTTGCTCACGGTAGTGACGTGGCCAGTCTTATGATGATTGTCATTTAATCGTTTCTTCCGACCAGCCACTACTTTTTAGGGGTTTTTACGACTTGACAAACTTCGAGATTTCTTTATTATTTAAGTAAGTTTAAATAAAATCTTGAATAAAGGTACACGTATCAACTCGGAAAGGGATCGTCATCGTCTCCCCTTTCGCCTCGCCGTCAAATGGGCGTCAACCTAACGTAAGCACGTAACCAAAGCGGATCAGTAGCTCCGATACGTCGACTCGGCTACGGCAAGACGACGCCGCGTTTACGGTTCGATACGTCGACTCGGCTACGGCTAAGCGACGACGCCGCGATTACGGCTTGCCTTAAGCGCGCACGGCAGAAGTATGCTGCAGGCAGGCCGTGGGAGAGGTAAGACGGGCAAGGGTGGACGAAGCGCGGAGACGATGAGCCGTAACGCTGAAATTTCAAGTTAACCAGTACAGCACCGCGGTTCGTGAGCGTGTTCCCGTGAAGCGATTACGTTACGACTCCGATTAGTGTGCATTGCAGTAGGGAGTTTCATACAAAGAATACTGAATGGCTCGAGTTGAAACGGTGACGATACCTTTCCGAGGTGATGTGTGTCCTTTAATGATGTTGAAAACTGCATCAAAATCCGTTGCGTAGTTTAAAAGAACCACTCGGTCACACTGACAAACACGAAAAGCGACTATAATTTATAATAGGTCTATAGTAGCCTACCTTCATTTTCACCACTGAGAAGACTATCTATAAGGATAGGTACTTACTCCTGAAAATGTCTCATAATAAAGTTTTTTTTTTACTTGAAAGAAAAGGTACTGCATATTTAATCTTGACAATGAAAATCGCTTGCAGAGAAAATATATATTCAGAATTCCTTTTAGTTTTTCCGACGATAGCGAAAAAATATTAAAAATCGAAAGGATTAGTTTTGCCTTTCTTTGACTTGAGAGACTTTAAGTATGAAAATATGTTAATTTCTTATTGCAATATGCATCAACCTGAGTCAAAATAATAGTTGACGTTTCCCCCTATTCCAGTATAAAGCTTGTGCGAAGAACAATTGATGTATATACTGTTATGTTGTCAGATTGATTTAAATTGAAAAGCAAATACGCACATGTCCATGTATCGTGATGAGCGTGTATGTGGCTCAGTGTTATTCTGCATTTATTTTTTAGTGTCAGCGTCGATAGTTCTCTTTTTTACAGAGAAAAATCTGAAGCTTATTACAATGAAAGTTTTGCCTTGCGGTGTTACTGCTCAGTCTTCTCAGGCTCAGTCTGCGCTCAGCGCTTGGTGTGGCAACACGCGCTGTTCGAGTTCGTGACAAGTCAATCGTCATCCTGAGGATATCTCGTTGAGAGGTGAAACACGTGTCAATTTCTTTCAGGGGTTTTTTTTAAGATCCTTTAGAAATCGCTAAGCGGAACAGGTTACTAAATATATCCACTTCTATTGTATTTTATAATGGATTTCCGCAAGGTCACGCCTGAACTGTGTTACTGCTGTTGAGTTTTTTTTTTGTCGTTTTCTTCCATCATCCATGGCCTCCATGGGTCACTCATGTTGAAGAATAGAGACCTACCTATGTAATTTCCACAGCAAATCCTTGGGGCAAACAGTGTAGTGTTCATTTAGTGAAAGTTTATGACCATACACAGAATACAAAGTACACACTACGTATTGATCTGATGGATCTCTTCAATAAGCTGTTCAAGTCAATGTGTAGCCAAAAATATACTCTTTTTACGGATTTTCACCATAAACACTGCTGTAATAAAACACAATCACTACCTATCAAAGCCTTCATAGTGAAACCGAGCAAGCCTAGAGGACTAATTAATAAACATTACGATAATGTCGCGCCATGACACCCGGATATTACCACTGAGGGATATTACCCTCCTATTTACCTTCAATAACACAACTTTAACGAGAATCTGTCTGTACGCGGAACACTTTTGAAATATTTCAATTGCCCTCAGGGCCTAGACAAGTGGCAATCGTTTTCAAAGCATTTCGTATTTCTCCAGGATATAGGATACAGAAAGACTTTCAACAGGAAACACCTAAGGTTTTCAGTAGCTAATGTCGATCCCATACATTTTGTGACATTTCCATCATTGTTAACGCTAATGGAATATCACTTTGAGTAGACCTGTACTTTTATCTGCCCTTAAACTAATCCTAAGTGAGTTTGTTTGTTACTCTTTCACGCTAAAACAGCTGAACGGATTTAGATGAAATTTGGCATGTGGGTTGACCATGACCTGGAGAAGGACATAAGCTACCGTTCATCTTGGATCGCAGACGAAGTCGCGGGCAAATATATACTGCTAGTAAATACAAAGATTCACATAGTGATAACTATATTCTTCGGTCAACGGAGTTCAAAAATCATAACCCTCCATATCCATTTTTACTTCGCCGTAGTTGGGTAAAAAAAAATTACCATATCGATGAAGCCTGTCTCAAGTGATGAGCATACCAACGAACAACATTTCATTTTTATTTAAATAGATTGTATGGAAGATATCGATAGAGCGCCTTTACCTAATAAATTAATTCAGGAATTGCCAGAAAACTATTGTGAAATAACTTGCATCTTAATCCGGAGCTAATTTGAAAAATGCTGTTTCTACATGGACGAGTTAAGCAAGCACTACATTTTCGCTCCACTTAATTACCACCACTACTTCGTAGAGCGGTGGCAAACTCCAGTGAAAGAGCCAAAATGATCTCCGACACACGACACCCTTTGCACGACAACATCCTTGTGCCACAAAGGCTGAAAAACCGAAACAGTTTTTTAAAGTGTGTCCCAGTCACTGGCGAACGATCAAAAGAAAGGGTCAAGCTGTGGTGAGACAGTGCTTCCTTACCCAACCCATTCGTTCCACTTGCTGAAGATCTCGCATTTGGACATGAGCTGCCTTGGGTAGCCTGGAAGTCTTTAAACAGACTTCGGACCCAGGTTGGCCGAAACAAGGAAAATCTGTTCAGATGGAGATTCATAGACGACTCCGCCTTGGAGTGTTAATGTGGTACTGCTACAGAAACGATGGGACACTTAATTTCGTGTCCTGCGTGTCCTGTCAGCTGCACGTTACTGGAACCGATGGACACTAGTGATGGTGCCAAACACGTAAAGCGAAGTCTGGGCCGAGTCCATTTAGATTGCCATCGAACATAATTTGGAAACTTGGAAAACCATTAGAGTTCAATTGTTATTTTAATTAATTTTAATTTTGCCGGCTATGAACTTAATTATACATTGAATACCTATACCTACCAAATATTGTTCGTCTATATTTCTTGAATAAATCACCGTTCAGTGGACACCGTTTCAGATTCAGGTTCATGAAAGAAGTATAAATTAAGACAACACACTTTTCATTACATCCAGAAAAAATACTTTTTTTGTGTAGGTATACCCAGCTAATATCAAATAACAGAGATATAGAAGATATTCCTTAAATACGACTTTTCATTAAAAGTCTTTTTCCTTCAATGCAGCAAAAAGCAAAATGTTCGAGACATGTCGTTTGCATTGCAAATATAGAATATAAAACCGCATTCTGTTGGTAGATTCACTTTGTAGTTTCTACTTAGCTCTGTAAGTCCTTCAGCTTAATGCGGTGTGTTCTTATTTCTTTTCTTTTTTTTTTTAAATCAAAGTTACTTTAATAGAATGATACCTATATTACAGTTATTAATGTCCGTGCTATTCTGATAAAAAGTACAGTAGCATATTGTTGATAGCTGTGCTTTGATCAGCAAAAACTTACTAACCTTTATAGTACGTAAGGTTTTCATACTTAAGAAATAAATATAGGTACCCTATGAAAAAGCAGTCGGTTGACTACAACTAACTAGACTTTCTAAGTTATTAACAACTAAATAAGCAGGTAAATGCCGCACCTTTCGAAGCAAACAGACGCCACGTCAATTTATTATTTAGTTATTGCCTAAATCAACAATTTGGGACATCCCTAAAAGGTATTCATTTACGGCCAGCTGGCGCTAACGTCCTTTTCTATTTGATCGCATAATTATTTAAGGGTTTGTTCTTATCACATTACTGTTAAAAAAAGCCTGTTGAGTTTTAGTGAGTTGTAGTTTTACATGTTATTTATAATCTTTTGAGTTAAAAACGAGTCGAGTGTATATAGCCCGGAGTCTGGATTTGTACCCGGTTGACGGCAATAGGGTCGCCCCCTATTACATATGACTTAATATAACTGGCGAAATGTGAGTGTATTAAAGGTACACCTCTGCCTATTCCCTTAGCCCTTCGGGGAATACAGGCGTGATATTATGTTATGTAATTAATGCTATAATTATAAATTTATTCAACCTCCTGGTAATAATTATTGGTCGAAGTAATTGAATCAATTCGCAGCTAATATTATAGAATTTTAATTATAATTATAGGTAAATATTAATTGTCTCTTAATTGACTGCGTCCATGTTATACACTGACGAGCAATATAAAAAATCCACTAACTTATCATGAAATGTTTTCGAAACCACGCAAGACAGCTTCTTGAAGTAAAGAGCAACATTCAAGTGTGTTTAATAGCTCGTAAAATACACCTATAAAACTGTTTTCAAGATTTTTTTACTTCATGTAGCTAACTTGTGTGGTTTAGGAGATATTTCGATATTTTTGGCATTTTGCAAGTGAGTTATTTATATTTCTCGTCAATGTAGAAAGTAACTCAACGGAAGTAATTTAATGGTGATTTCCATTAATTAGTTGTTTAATATATTGAATAACATCTAACCTTGTTATTTATTGAGGCTTCTGAGAAAAAAGAAAGTAGACAAGTGCGATTTTTTATGACCGGAAATCATAATAATGTTTATTTCTATAAAATAACTTTTGACAGCGGTTTCATCCGTGTGGATGTAGGAGCCTTTTGGCCTCGTATAGATAGGACTTTCTGTTATTTTTTAAATTTATTTTTAAATTGTTTATTAATGTTTTAATGAGTGTGTTTTAGTTTAATTTGTGATTTCCTGTGCGAGTCTCAATAAATAGTTTTTCTTTCTTTCTTTCTTTCTATGTCGGATGACCAGAAATCATCCCACGGGAACGTACTACTGGGATAAAAATCCTATGTGTTAATCCAGGTTATAGTATTTGTATACCAAATTTCATTCATTTCGTCAATAATTTATTTTTTACGAAATGACAGTAAGAAGCGTCATTTTACTACTGCTAATTAAAATTCCGACAGTAAGGTTGAAACTATCTAACTTTCACAGAGACAAAATAAACCTTGTCGTTTTATGACTTGCAGGAGACATTCAACCTTAAGGTGGTAAATAAATTACGAGGTCGACTATACCTACATTAGCCAAGGCCTAAGTCATACAACTGTAAAAAAAAACAAATAATAGTAGTTACCTAAATTATTAAAGTGAAAAAAAAAATACATTTCAAAATAAATCTTCCAATTCCAAGTTAGAAAAACTATTAAATCAAATTCTCAGCATCTAAAAACTTTTCAAATCTTCTACACTAAAATTAATCCTAATCCTAACTAATATTATAAATATGAAAGTATTTGTTTGTTTGTTTGTTACGCCTTCACGCTAAAACCGCTGAACGAATTTTGGATGAAATTAGCCACAACAGTAGACCAGGACCTAGGTTAGGACCTAGAACACTTTTTATCCCGGTATTCTCACGGGATCGAGACTTATGGGAGTAAAACCGTGAGGCCAAGCTAGTAACTACATAAAACTTGAAAATTATGATCTTTTGATTTGGCTATTGTACCTGTTTCCATTTAAATCAAATACAGATCAGAAGTTGAGTCAATCCATTCATGTCCGTTCATAACAAAGGCTATAATAAATGTCAATTATAGCCGATTTGTCGCCATTGTTCTCGTGACTTGAGACTGCTCATATCTATTTCATTATGAATACCTGCCATTATTGGCTTGAAGCAGCTGATTGTGATCAAATAATTGGCTTGAGGGAAAAAAAAAAAATATTAAAATGTATTCGTTTTTTTAATACTGGCTAGCTTTTCGGCTTAGGGATATTGGCTGCTTTATAGCCTGTAATATAAGTCTACAGCACATACTTCACGATAGTATTACAACAAATGCATCAACCTAATATCGAGTCACGAGCACACTATAAACGCTAATTTTAAAAAAAATGCTCTAATTTTCTAAATAGCTCTTCACAGCTCTACGAAACGTAAGCCATAATCGAATCAAAGAGGCACTCACGCGGTCCCGCAGGCGGTCTCCCGAGATATCCCGGACTCTCCTCCGGGAACACTATCCCGAGATCCAGTAATACGCCCTCATTCCCGCAACCGCGGGAGATTACCCCGGGGCTTTCTTAAGGCAGATGCGAAGCGAGTATATGACTGTCCTAAATAATTTTATAGGCTTCGATAAGGCGACAAACTGACTGATAGGTTGGCTATTTCTGTGTTGTTGATACAAAACATACAAACAGAGATATGTAGCAAGCAAATAAGCAGGCAAGTTTTAAAATCCTACTTAAATAATTATAATTCTACTAATATTATAAATGCAAAAGTGAGTTTCTTTGTTTATTACGCTTTCACGCTAAAACAAGTGAACGGATTTAAATTAAATTTGGCATATGAGTAGACCATGACCTGGGCTAGGACCTAGAATACTTTTTATCCCGATATTCCACCGGAATCGAGACTTATGCGGGTGAAACCGCGCAGCGCAGCTAGCCTAGCAATAAAAATAAACGTCTAAATTTATCACAGTTCATCGCTAGACAAAGAATATCTAAAACAGTTCAGGTATGTAGGCAACAATTCGACATTATCGCTATTCTTCATTTACAAATCAATCTTGTTATATTAATAGAAACAGTAGCCACTTAATTTACTTAGATAAGGTATCATAAGTACTACAAATTAGGACAATAATGAGTACCGAAAAACATTAGTTGTTAAATAAAATATGAATATTTGCACAGCATTAGTTACACAATCAACGCATATTAATGTAATTTTTTTGGCATTTTTCTTTTCTTATTCTCTCATATCAGTCTTGTTTGAGTATGTAGTATTCTGAACAATGTCATGAACTAATGAAAATAATGGAGTAGCAATATTGGCTACGCCGCCGCGCTGTATAGGTTTCTCGCTGCGGCAATTTTTTTGGTTTTTAGTGTTCCGTACCTCAAAAAGAAAAAAACGGAACCATTATAGGATCAATTCGTTGTCCGTCCGTCAGTCTGCCAAGACCCATTTTCTTAGGAATGCGTGGAGGTATCAAGTTAAAATTAATATCAAATACGTAGATCAATATATGTTCCCTTGGACCTCTAAAAAAATGTGACATATTTTTGATACTTGCAAACAAATTAAAACCTACCTACTTCCCGTTGACCTAGAATCATTAAATTTGGCATTGTTTCCTGCCAAATTTTAGGATTAAGGGAAAAGTCCGAAAAATTATAATTTGTAGTTATATCACATAATTATTTTTTTTGCCATTACAAACTTACATTTGCAGTTGAAAAATTGACCTTGGCGTATATCGATGTATGGGAGAACATGTTTCTCAACTACTAAGTTAAGTTTGTACCCTTCATTGTGCGTGGTCCGACACGCACTAGGCCCGTTTTTACATTCACTTATTTCTAAAACCTAAGTACCTCATAAAGACGTATCTCAATTCCAGGCTATACTATTCACATCTGTATCACTCGACCCATTTTGCCTGTAATTCAGCATGTTCAGGCAATTTGATTGAACGAATCGAAGCGAATCAAATGAGACGCAGATAAAAAGCCCGTCTTAACCCCTCGCCTACGCAGAATATTATCAATACATATACCTATATATCTTAGGGTTGACCTTGACCTTGGAGGTTAAGTATAAAAGGGTGGTTTATAAGGTCAAGATCCTTCACTAAATCATAAGTGCATGGATATAGTATGGCGTTAAAAATAGAGAGGTTTAAATATTATTTATAATAATCTGATGGTTGTACAATAAATTTTGAGGTGGTGGGGTCCAGGGTTTTTCCTTTATCAACTTGTCAATTCCCGTAATGAAAAACGTTCAAAATCCTGTCGCAATTTTATACTAGCATAGTCACAATTTTTTTTTTTTTTTTTTTCAAAAATGGTGCCATATCATAGGGATTTTGGACAGATTGATACTAAGGTTGGAATTGGAACGCTCTTAAAAATACTAGAACTCCCCCTCAGATATTTTTCAGTAGCAACCCAAAGATAGCCTTCATCCTGGACAGCCCCCCAGTACACGTTAGGCGAGCCCGTCGCTCGGTCAACGTATACTGGGCCTTTTTGCGTGATTTTCCATTTGATTTGCGTACATTGCAAATGAAACGGCAAGCTCGCCCAACGTAGAGGCTTTACATTACTGACAAAATGAGAGTAACACCTCTGTCTACCTAGTTATTTCCTCGAGGAATACATGCGAATGTAATGCTTTTGTTCAAGAACATAATATACCAATTCAAATAAACATAGAAACAGCGACAGTGCATTACAAGTGGCGTCTCATAACTTTCCAAGAACTCGGAAATACGTGACATCTTTCCACCTCCGTACGAAATTAAGATTGTGACGCACTGGATATAAAATAATGACGTAGACACTGTGACCCGGAGGTGTGAAAGCATGTAGATCTTAATTAATATTATAAAGACAAAAGATTTGAATTTTTGTATCTTTGTATGTCTGTTTGTTTGTTTGTGATGGATAAACTCAAAAAATATTTAACTGATTAAAATTAAAAATCCCTGCGAAAATTGCAATAATGTAACCTAAGGTATCAAAACCTCAAAGAGATGTCAGCAAAACTGACGGGGTCCGCTAGGGCCAATGCTTGCCGGGATTGCGGGGAAGTCCGAAAGGGATACCGTGGCCCCAAGCAAAATGGCAACTGTAGGAACACGGGTGGGTTTAAGATAGTAAGAGTCTGACACGCACTCCCGCTCCGCTCAGAGCGGGAGAAGTTATTTGATAATTTCCCACCCAAAAAAGGTATCACAAATTTGCCTATAAAAGTCATTATTTGGCGTGCACTGCGAAAACTATTGATGATACATAACATAATATACTAGATGTTTATATAGGGGTGTTTTCTCGTGGGCTTACTTTTTTGTTCTACCAGTAGGTCCACGAGGGTATGTTATTTCTATTGGTCCTACTAAACTATTGACACCAATATGAACCTACTCATCATTATAACAAAAAAAGTAAATATTTTCTCGATTAAGTAATTCTTACACAGTTACATGCTATTTCTTTTAGAAACCCTTAAATGCAAAACCGGGCTGTGGATGGTGGTTCTGCTCTAAAATGAAATAAAAATCTACAACAAACTGTTTAATATTCATTAGCGTTTTGCAAATAAAGTATTCTAATCATATTGTTCGCTGGTATGACAATAACTAAATTCTCCCTCAGAACTGCCATCCAATTTGGTGATCGTTAACATCAATGTCACATCAATCAATCTGCCTAGCCTTTTCCCAAGAATATTGGGGTCGGCTTCCAGTCTAACCGGATGGCAGCTGAATACCAGTATTTTACATGGAGCGATTGCCTATCTGACCTCCATAACCCAGTAAATGGGTAATACGATCCCCTTGGTAAGACTGGTTGTCAGTCTTTCGGGGTTCTGACGACACTTAACAACTGTCAAAGATCCACGAATGACAGCCGGGACCCAGGCGACGATAACCGACTTTTAATGTTTTTATACTGAAGATGACGTCTAAACGAGTAGTGTCAATGATTTGGAAAAAATATATGTTAAACAAGAGCATTTTTTAATATTTTGATATTTATATGATATATTTTTGATTATGTTTAAATTACATAGTGAAATTAATTTGTAAAGTTAGGTCTAACGCGGATAAAAAACTGAGAATCGCGGAAAATCTATTTAGCATATTTTTCTGAAACCTTCACCATTTTAAAGATAATTTAATTTTTGATCTTTTAGTATACGAGTTTTATTAAAATACCTTTTATTTTATGTATACATAACATAACATCACGCCTTGTTTCCCCGAAGGGTTGGGCAGAGGTGCCCCTGTAGCCGGTTCATTCACAATTCGCCAGTTATGTTTTAAGTCCCATGTAATAGGGGGCGAGCCTATTGCCATCAACCGGGCACAAATTCAGACTCCAGGCTGCTACTGAGAAATTTCAGATAGAAAAACCCAATAACACTTTGCCCGACCTGGGAATCGAACCCAAGACCTCATGCTCAGCAGTAGCGCTTGCGACCACTAGACCAACGAGGCAGTGTATACTAAATCAATAATGCGTTTAATTTGGGACAGCGCTTCTTGATGGGCGAGTCCTATTACTGGTTGGACGTACGACGCACAGTACAGAACACGCAAGCAAAAAACTCAGAAGTCTCAATATGTAAATATGGTCACCCATCCACGGACCAACTCCGGCAATCGTAGCTTAACCTGATGGATCGATATGTGCGGCTGTTATTATTTTGCCACGAGCTCCTCAACATCAATGTCACTTAATATACAATACTACCTGTATTGGACATAGGTAAACTAACTTATATTCCTACCTATTTCTTATAAAGTCTTCTGCGATCATTTTATCGAACAATATATTAAATCATGTTGACCGGGAGCATTATTATATTACTTTGGGAAGTTTCTTAATCGGTGGGTTCTTAAGGCTTGTCAAGTTTGTTACTATGCGAAGTTGAAAACTGGCTAATATACGGGTATTCAACTGAAGAACCGGGTATACAAATATAATACTAGCTCCTTCCCGCGACTTCGTTCGCGTGAAATTTCTTGTTCCCCATCAAGTCCCACCTCGTCGAGCCGCATACGCTATTACTTCGGTTTTGCTTAGCGTTATTTCTGACTTTTTTTTCTTTTTGCTCAGCTCCTATTGGTCTTAGCGTGATATATAGCCTATAGCTTTCCTCGATAAATTGGCTATATAACACTGAAATAATTTTTCAAATCGGACCAGTCGTTTCTGAGATTAGCGCGTTCAAGCAAACAAACAAACAAACTCTTCAGCTTTATATATTTGTATAGTTATATACCTGGAAACTTGACACACTACAAAATATTCTACAAAGTTTTTAATTTTATGTGTTTTATAAATGTTTTTTTTTTTTAATAAGTACGTACCTAATTTATAACAAGGTGCTTTTATTATCGATTATGTGTAGGTACAAAACAAATAACACACGAACTGTTACGCCCTTTACTTAAAGGTTGCAATAATATTTTTAAACTACGGCCCAGACATACAAATGCATTACGATTTTCGGTGTTGTTTTATTTCCTTTATAAATTGTCTACTTATGTTATAACAAAAAACCTTAAGAGCGTTCATTCTAAAAGTTGGCAACATCGCAAATAGCTGTTAAATATTTACCTGTTTTGATTAATTTGGCAATTACTGAATGGAAATATGAAATATCGCTAACTTGTGAACTAAAATATTAATAATGATTTGCAAATTATAACACTAATTTTGATGTTCTAACCGTTTTAGGTGTAAAAACGGCATTTGGAAAGTTTCCAAATACTTTTTTTTACATCTAAAACTAAATATTCGGCGTTAAAATATTATTATTGCATTTCACCAAAACTTATATTATAAAGAAAAAAGATTAAATTTTTTGTGTTTGTATGTTTGTTTATAATGAATAAACTCAAAAACTACTGGACCAATTTTAATCATTCTTTCACCAGTAGAATGCTATATTATCACTGAGTAACATAGCCTATAATTAATAAAGACATCACGTGGGCGAAGCCCTGGCCAAATTAATCAAAACAGTGAAATATTTGACATCTATTTGCGACCTTGCCCACTTTCCGAATGCACGCTTTTAAGACATAAATGTATTTCTACCGCTGTTTTTTATTATTAACTTACGGTTTCTGAAATAATCAATTATCTACTGTCCAGTCTAATGAAAACAATTGACAGCTGTCTAACCAATCAGAAACCCGAAGGGTTTTCAGAATCTGTTTTATTCCTGCAAAGTGTTAATGTTAAGTGAATATTATGTTAATGTATATTACACAGAAGTATCTCTTTGCAGAACAGGTCGCCGCCGCCCGCGCACATCCCCAATGCTATGCTGTACTCGCCACCGGAGCCGCTAGAGGTGAGACTACTTTTTTATATATCTCTTTTCATACCTATCTGACTGTTAGAGCAAATCCAAAAACCCATAGTACTATTTGTAACAGGGGTTGTGTACTAGATCCGAACTCTGTCCGTCCAAATTTAGAATATTACCAATTCGGATTGACCTCGGATCTTGAATTCGAATTCGGATCGGAGGTAGTGCGTCACATCTCTTAATCAAGGAAAAAAAGTGACGGATCCTGAGGGCATAGACAAAGAGACTTTCACTCTGATGATGGAAAAGTCAAAAATGTATTCGATTGGCATAAGCTACCGAATAGCTAATGTCAATCTTGTTGAAAGACGTTGTAGAAATACGAAAAGTCTAGGCCTTCTGGACTTATGATCACCAATTCCTGCTGAACAAACAAGAAGTGTGGGAGTTTTTTTTTTTTCTCTGTATCAGAAGAGGCCATTGCCATGAAATAGGACGGTTATAGGCTGGTATCCCATCTAGTTATAATCAGTCGCATCTTTATTTCGACATAAATATAAACTAAAGCCAATATATAAAAATATGGAATTGTCCTCGCTCGTGTAGGCAGCTTATGAGAATAGCACGTATAAACTTTATTTTACTTACGATTGGAAGGCAGGCTGGCTGTCAATCCTAGACACAACGAATCTAGATATTTAGGGATCGTCAGTTGCAAGAGGATATAATAGGAAAACCTAGTCCCTGAATCTGTTCAAAGAAGCTTTGCAAGTTAAATTTTCACAATAAGAAATACAGTTAGAACGATCGTAAATGTAAAACAAGACAGTTTTTCAACAAATACCCCTTAAAACTTTGAAAAACAACCCTCCAATTACTACTGACGGTCCGTAAAACCATGTGTTAACAAAATGACTTGCTTGATTAAAACATCTCGTTGTCGGTAACCGTCCTTATGTAACAGGTATCAAATATTCATGTTGCAATTAAAACTAATCGCTATAAGATTTCACAAGCTTGTGGTAATACGACACTTGCGGATTATAAGTGTAGAGTCGTTTGGGTTCAGTAGGTAAAGGGATTTCCCGAGTCTAAGTAGGTTTAGCTTTTAGGTAGGTAATTTATAATTAAACTTGCTAACTTCACTTAACGGATGTGCAAAATGTTTTGAAGTCCAACTCTCGTACTTAAAAGGTTCAAATTCGAGTGCCAACCTCATTTCGGAGTCAGTCAATTTCAAAAACTTGTTAAAAATGTAAGTAAATTAGAGGTTTTATTTTTAATGCGAACTTTCTATGAAATATGAGAATTGCCCCTCTAATGTGCCCCAACAGGAGAACTAGACATGAAGGGGTTATTTTAAACGCGTCACGCTCATTTTTTTTAATTACAAATAATATGAAAAAAAAACAAAAAATACAGTTGGAACCAAGTTTTTAACCAAGTGTTTACTCAAGTTTTCTACACAATATGCGGAACCAAAACAAAATTAAACAAAACGCTTATTTTTTATAAGCTCGTTGTAACGAAATTCCCTTAATAGGGTACACTGTAAAAGTAATGTAGCTGAGTTGCCAACTGCCATTAGCAATTAATACTAGCAACACCGTTAGTTAAAATATTTTAACACAATCTGTGGTAAAACGCGATGCGATACATCTTTTATTTGGAATAAAAGTACAAAATGGCCACATTTGTGCGTATACTCGCCTTTATACGTATATTTTATGTTGTGTTTTGAAATTGCGGAAACTGCACACGGAAACATGTGTGGTTGTTTTTTTTTTTACAATAGCGGCCGTTGCCCTTTCCCTAATATCTCTCCGTAGGATACATAAAAAATAAACTATGTATGGTTTTTCGTTATTGAAACATTTTGCAGATTACGATAGATATTGATTCAGGACGTTTACGGACTTTATTTCAGTTTTTTAAATAAAAAATGCTATTAAATGTTGGTGGGTCAATGACCGTTATTGCTATGCTAAAACGCGACAACTATAGTACACATTCTTCTTATTGAAAAGTTATCCAAAGGAAGGTTCGGTAATTTTTTATTATTGCTTTGCATCGCCCACATTCATATCATTACTGTCAAATTAATAGGACATGTCACATGTCCAGTATAAGAAGTAAACCTCCCAACTGTCTTATTCAATCTTTATCTACCGCAATCATGCAAATAAAACTTAAAATCAAACGGTGAATTGTGTTTTTCAAAGGTGGCCATAACAGTCCACAGTAATTTCTTCTTCATAAACGATATCTTTTGAAAATTACAGCTCTATTCAATGCCCGCTTATTTCCTATTCTTTCATCCATTTACCGGTTTTTCAGTGTAGATTTTAAATAGCAGGGAGACCCTCTAAATGTTTCCAGATTTTTGCTTTTAATATTCAGACTCTTTATATTGTCTATTGATAGATTTATTCAACTAGCGGCAGAAGTCAAAAGACACATGATTTAGACATAGCTATCCCATTTTTAGTTTAATTGACATGTCTTGCATTGTATCAACATAAAATGGCTACTTATTAAACTATTCAGCCCACGTACGCACGGACGTAAAAATATCGCGTTAGGAATTTATCGCGCTCTGGATTTTCAACTCTCGACGCTAAGCAGAGCGTTAAAAATGCACTGCGTCAAAAAAAATCGCCGCGGGAAAAATCGCTCGTTGAGCTTAGGAGTTCAATCAAAAGGTCGTTGGTCCATTTAGCGAGGGGGCGTCCCACACTACTTCGGATTGGCGAAAAATAAGAATAAAGAAAGAAAAATTATATTCATTTTGCCACAGAAACACGACCGTGCATATAAAAAAATACTAGTTACGTTAAGGGGCTTTGGTTAAATAACGTCTACACGAATTATTAATAGAGCCAAGATAGTTCTCTCTCAAATCGCATTCCCGGCAGTTCTGACCTTTCTCTAATTGATTTACGTCACTCTAATGACTTTTCCACTTAAATTTAGGACCCCCAATCATTAATCAATACCGCCATCTTTGACCAAGATGCTGAATGGAATAGAAATGAATAAATACAAAATAGTCAGGGAATTTGACACCCTACGTCAATTTGCTATGTTACAGGGATTTCATACAAGAGTTACAGTTAAGCCGAGTCCGCTGCGCCATGTTTTCGTGTTTCATAAACATCAAACATCAAACACGAACCGATTTGGGGGCGTGGTTTAACAAAAACTACATACAAAATCGGTTCGTGTTTGATGTTTATAAAACACGGAAACATGGCGCACCGAACCCGGCTTCAAAGGATGACAGTTGTGATTTGAATATACGGACAATTTAAGTTGTTAAGCAATTTACTTAGCAAGTAATTTCCCTGATTTTACATAGCACTGACATCGCTGTTATTGCTTATTAAGGCTGCCGCAGAAAGACGCAACGCGACAACGATAAAACAATTTCTGTGAAGTTTTCATAGAAATTGTTCCTCCAGAGTTCTGTCTGAGCCTTTACAAACCGCCTAACAAACAAACTAAAACAGTTGTAAATACGTAGTCATAGACAAAATAATACTGTTACTTATTTATGTGTGCCAATAAATAAGTAACAGTATTATATCTCGGCAGTGACCTTGAAGTAATTACCTACCACTCAGTAGATAAACCTTCCGCGTTCGTGCGTAACTGCCGCGCACTCAATACTGTTCCGTACTGATATACACTGACATTTCGAAGCACGTCGTTTCGGCCGTTTTTTATGAAGATATAATACTGTTACTTACTTATACTGTGACGTAGTTATATAGAGCTGAACATCATGGCACATTGTTGGCAATAACAATAGAAACCTGAAGGCCTATTCAGACAATCCCAATACATTGAAAATACGCCATGAATGAAGAAATCGTTCATTGAATGAACTGAGGGCCTATGTTTGTGAGTGAATGAGAATAGATTCAAAACAAAGAGTACCTGTGAGCTTCGTTTGGGACTGAAACTAGAACAAAAGGCTCAAAGAAAGAGAAGCCTATTAGAGCGTTGTTTGAAGTTCAAAAGTTGTTACTATAAAATTGGTTTTAACTATGTAACGCCGTAGACTTTTGAAATGAATTTAAAATTAAGATCGCCAAATAAAAATGAAATTAAAATGAATAAAATTATCAGATTTAAAAACTAATTTTGGCCATTTTATCAATAGCCGTTTTCTCAAATCGCTTATGTTAGGACACGGCTTTATACAAAAAAAAAAATTGTATGTTGGCATGTAATTAAAACTCTATCTCATCTTATTGGTGATTCGCACGAAGTTAATTTATTTGTAGGCGAATCGACAACCCCAGAAATTGATTCGCCTACATATAAAATAACTTCGTGCGAATCGCCTCAAGAAAATATAATATTATTTATTTATTTATTTATTTATTTTTTAGGCAAACCAACTAAATACACACAAGGACATTCAAAGTACACATCATTAACTAATAAAATAGAATTGCATGCATCTAAATTATAGGTAAGCACAGCATTTTAATTAGATCTCACTATACAATAGTAATCGATATAAAGATGGATAACAATGCAATTAGAGCCATAATATCATTAATCTTATATAAGTACTTAAGATTAACTTGAATTGAGATCAATTGAATTGAATTAAAATGAATTGAATTAAATTGAATTGAATTGAATTGAATTGAATTAACTAACAAACCAAAAACATAAGTAACGAAAATTCTTATAAACAAAGCACACACACTAAATAAAATAAACAGACACAAAACAAAATAAAAAAAAGTAAAATAAAGAAAAAAAAAAAAAAGAGAAACATTATTGAGCAAGAATTACATATTATTGAGCAAAGCTCTTTTAAACTTTGTGATGCTGCCGGAAAATATGTCGAGGTCACAATCGTGAAAAATGTCGTTACACTTTCTGAGAATATAGGAAAGGGGGGCATTTCTCCCGTACTTGGTTTTGCGGCTACCAGGAGCAAAAGGCTTATAATTATGAAGTCTAGCCGACGACCGGGGCGTATTAATATTAATTGAAGATAGAAGCTGTGAGCAATCCACGCTTTGATTTAATATCTTAAATAAGAAAATTTGACCTGCAAAATCTCGACGCCAGTGCAAAGATTTCATTTTAAAGTGATTCAGTCTATCTTCATAGGTTTTAACTGTATTCCTTATACCCGCTTTATAAGAGAGTCTTTTTATAAATTTTATTTGAACCCTTTCGATGCGTTGAATATGGATACTATGTATTGGGTACCAGACGATAGAGCAGTATTCTGTATGACTACGAACTAATGCAGAAAACAGAACTTTCAGTGCTGTCAAATTACTGAATTGTCTTGTGCTACGATTTAAAAATGCTAACATTCTATTACTTTTATTTATTACGGTTTCGGTGTGTGTTTGAAATTTCATTTCAGGGTCGATAATGATGCCCAGATCTTTAACTTCAGACACTTTACTTAATATTTGGTTCCTCATTATGTACGTAGAATTAAATTTATGTTTTTTACGAGAAAATTTCATATGGTAACATTTGCCAACATTAACTTGCATGCTGTTCTTCTCACACCATACACAGAGCCTATCAATATCTTTTTGCAAAAGGTCTTCATCGTTCTTTGTCATTACAACCCTATAAAATTTTAAGTCGTCGGCATACATTTCAAAACTACAGTTTTGTATGGAATATTTAATGTCATCAACAAACATTGTGAACAATACTGGGCCCAAGTGTGTCCCCTGTGGTACACCAGATGTGGGCGTGAAGTTGTTGGACGAGTGTCCATTTACCACTACTCTTGCTGTTCGGCCAATTAAGTAAGACTGGAACCATTTCAGAAGTGACCCATGAACACCGAATGTGATTTCTAGCTTTTGTAGCAAGATGCTATGGTCAACTTTGTCAAAGGCTTTGCTGAAATCGCTATAGATGGCGTCAACTTCGTTACCATTACTCATGCAAGCTAGAGTCTGCTCGACAAAGTTGGCCAAGTTTGTAGTAGTTGATCTGTTACTAAAGAAGCCATGTTGATGTTCCGTAATAGAGCCTTTGATATGCCAATTCATGATGGGACACAAAAGTGATTCGAGAACCTTCGCCAAAGTGGGTAATATACTAATAGGCCTGTAATTAGAGACATCAGTGTTATCCCCCGATTTTGGAATTGGTATTATTATGGCTTCCTTCCATATTTCCGGAAAAATTCCATCAGATAACGATCGGTTGTAAATTATACACAATGGCTTAGATAAAACATTAGCACACTCTCTAATAAACAGTGGGGGTATACCGTCAGAGCCGGGCCCTTTAGCAACATCTAAGTTCTTTAGTTTTCTCTGTATGCTAAGTTCAGACAGTGTTACTTGATGTAAGCTGTTATTGTTGCTGGATTTATAAATATGAGCAGGGTCTGAACCACTGCCAGAAATAGGGTTATATACCGACGCAAAGTTCTCCGCAAATAAATTAGCTATGCTTATGCCGTCGGTCGCAGTGCTATCGTTGAGCCTCATGTACCTTGGTATAACGCTTTTTTTATCGCGTTTATTTTTTATGTATGACCAGAAGTATTTAGGATTCTTAATCACGTTATTTTGTACATTTTGCAAATACTTCTGATACAATTCTTTTATTTTTCGGTTAGATCGGTCCTTAAGTAATACATATTCAAATTCATCACGTTTATTTTTATATTTTTTCATCCCCTGCCGACATTTTTCTTTTTCTTTTAACATTTTTATTAAACTGTTATTATACCAGACTGGGTATGACTTTTTATCAGCATTCTGCCGTGGGACCAATTCAGCGATAATCTCCCGTAATACAGAATAAAAAGCAGCAACTGATAGATCAACGGTATCCGATTTTAAAACAGTGTCCCAATCTGTTTTCTCAAGACGATTTCTAATTTCACAATAGTCGGCTTTATGGAATTTATAAACCTTGGTCATTTTATTCGTAAGTGGTTTAGGAAGGTTGAGATGAATGGTGATCTGTAAAGGTGGGTGAAAATCATCGACTCTTGATATGGAATCACAAGACCGAGTTACCTCAATTGGATAAGTTAAGTTGGATATAACTAAATCTAGAATCCTATTCTGTTTATTTTGGATTGAGTTATACTGGTATAGGTCGTTAGAGGATAAGAATTCTATAAAAACTTTACCTGTATTATTGGTGCCGATATTTGGTACCGCATGTTGATGTAGTGATGTTTTTGTCCATTCTACGTTACTTAAGTTGAAGTCTCCTATTATAATTACAGGTTCATCGTTAATTACACTACTAACTCTATTCGTAAAGTACGTTATAAGACTGATGTTTACAGGAGGAGCCAAATAAGTGGCGCACAAGTGAATTTTTTTAGATGTTTTATGAGCATGATTAGTTGACAAGTCTAGTGTCACCCATAAGTCCTCACAACTAGACTCGAATGATGAATTTCTATAAGCATTTATAGATTTATGAATTGCGATAAGCACACCACCTCCCTCTTTGCCCCCAGAAAAAGTTCCCGACTGTCTATCTCTTCTAAAAATCTGGTAACGGCTATCAAGAATTTCTGAATCTAACACATTTTCATTCAGCCAGGTCTCAGTGAGCACAATCACATGAAAGTTCATAGTCAACACATTTAAAAAAACTGTATCTAATTTTCCGCGGATACTTCTGGAATTTTGGTAATAGAAAATTAATTGATCGAATTTTAAGGTTGAATTATTTTGACAATGACAGATTGTGATTATAATGAACGTGATTAATCTAATTTTTTAAGACTGTCCAAACTTGTTATAACACGTGTTAATGAACCTTCTTCTTTCCTGATAAGAATTTTTCCATTTCTAACCCAGACAAACTTGTATTTCTTCTCCTTGGCTGCGATCCTAGTAGCTGCATGCAATGATTTGTTGGCTATAGTGAGGTGTTCGCTTATATAAACTGGGGATTGCTTGTCTCCGTAACCTAGTAACTTGGTGTTTAATTTATTGTTGGGGTTCGATCTGTTGTACAGGGAAATTGCCCCAAGAAGATTATCACGCTTAATTTTGCTTGGTAGCTTGCAGATAACTGCTCTAGGTTGATTCGACGATGCGTTCAGCTTTTGTACTCTAGCGCAAGACAATATCTCACTTTCTGCTAGAGGATAAGACACAACGTTGCTCAGTTGTACTAAAGTTTTGACCAGGTTCTCTTGCTTATGTTCGGGTAAACAGTGTATTTCTATATAGTCTTGCCTAGCATCTTGCTCTAATTGCGCAACTCGTACTTCCATTTCTGTCACCCTTTTAATCAAACAGCTATTTTCACTGCGCAGACATTTTACCTCTTCATTGCAAGTTTTAAATTGGGCCGTCATGTTTTCGAAATCGGCGTTCATAAATTGGATTGATTTTTCAAAACTAAGGATTTCCTCTCTCATGGACGAAAATTCGTCATTCAGAATTTCCTTGATTGCGGCGCGTGTTTCCGTTCTTATAATGTCAATGATTTCAGAGCGCAGTATAGATTTCGAATCCTCACCCTGATCAAAATTATCTCGTGTTGTTTTGTTGCTTTTGTTGCGATATGTGACGTTCATCGTTGTTGACTCATAATTTGGTTCGGTAGATAAGCTAATGTTTGGCTCCGATTGATGGTGAATAAACGGTGACTGTCGTTGTTGGCTTGAAGAACCAGATACAACAGGCGAGATAGGCGGCGTTCGTTTTAACGGCATTGTAACTTGGTAGCGATTTATTGTAAGAAAAATATATAACAGAGAATATTGATGAAAAATGCTTTCGTTTTGAACTCGGGGCTTCTCGTATGGCACAAACAGGACTTTTGAAAATACAAAAATAGTATCACTTAGTGAGATTCGAACCCGGGGAACTTCACGAGGAAGGTACACGCTGCGGCCACACGACCAGACGTACGCTGCTTAGAAGTACGAAATTAACAGCTTGCTTGGAACGGATTACCGATGTAGTTGTGGGTTGGGTTGGTACCGTTATACCTCAGTCCGAAGTTCACTTTTACGTTCACTTTTTAAACTGAATACGAGTTCTTCGTTATTTTGTTAAAATGTTGTTTTGAGATATTTCCACTACTTGTATCACTATAATATTTTCACAGATTGTCACTTATATATTGCACTTAATGTTTGTGAATTATTTTAGGTAGATAAGTTATTATAAACCACTTTAACAATTTAAAATTGTAAGGAGAACTGACAGCAGGTCTGTACGCGGTCACGCACGATGACTTTTTTTTTTCAAATTTGATTTAAAAGTGTCGATTCGCCCGCTTCGGGCGAATCACCAATAAGCCTAAGCTGTCATGTTGTCGTGAGCCTAGGCTGCATGCCATGATAATTAATTTTTGTATTTTGTGCATGAGCTATAATTTTACATAGTATTATTTGTCGACAGTTACTATGCGTGTTTCCGGAGCGACAATCGCGCGTTTGTGCGGCGGCATGCGGTGCGGTCGCGCGGACTGGCGGCGAGGCGCGCTCGGTGCGGAGCGCTCGCGACGCGCTGGACGCGTTGCGACGCGACTCGGATGCCAAGCAGCCGCACGTCATCGTTGTAGACGCGCGAGTACCGCAGACGTTGGACGCGTCTCTTCTAGCCAGGTTGGTATTAAAACTGTTTTAAATGTTGGAAGTAATAAAATTTAGTTTGATATTTCCCTCATCTTTAGCTTGGTATGTTTATAAACCTTTTACGAGATGCAAAGGGGAATTTTACAAGTAAAAAACGGCAAATTAAATTTAGTAAATGATCTAATTTCAGTACGGATAAATTAATGTCTAAAAGTTTACAAACTAAGTTGCATTGCACATTTTACTTATAACGTTCGTCAACAAAAGTTAAAACCATCCACAGTCAATTTCCATTACTATCATGAGAACAACTTGTATGCAGCGTAGTACGGAACACAATTTGCGTCCCGTCCGCGCGGCTATGTTAAATGGGACTTGCTGTGACGTGCACCACGCACCGACAAATTGAAGTGCACGCCTTCCCTGCCCGCTTGCAAATAAACAACCTTCAATGTCCTATATATGAAACTGGACTGTAATTTAGTTTAGCTTTTAACGTCCATTTACTTACTAACAGAATAGGTACCTAGTTACCTACTGAATGTAGGCAGTTTGGTAACTCTGCGTAACAGTGCCTAATTTGTATGTGTAGTTTGGCAAACAAGCTCATAGTCCTGATTTAAGCCCGACTCTCATGATAATAGTTAGTAATCGCACGCTACAATCATGTGACAAGTTGTATGACAAAAGATAATTAAGATAGCTAGTGAGAAAAGTAGGTAAACCAGCGCACCCACCACTGAGTTTAATATCCTTGCTTCTTTTTTTGGGTGTGAAGTTATCAAATAACTTCTCCCGCTCTGAGCGGAGCGGGAGGGCTTGTCAGACTCTTACTGACTAAAACCAGGTTGCCAGGGCCCACGGTATTCCTTTCGGACTTTCCCGCGAGAGTTTATTATCCTGCCTTGTGTACAAGCCTCGTGTGGCCGGCGAAGCTAGTACCCAATCGGATAATTTCACGCCACGGACTAAGTCACTGCAATGCTTAAAATTTACTAGCATCGTGTAAACAGCCCTAGCCTGAGGCAAGCTAGAATAGTTAGCGACAATATTACGTACTTGCTATCGTAGCTTAAAAAACTAGCCTCGTGTAACCCGGGCATTAAAGTAGTAAACACATCTGTACCAACCTTATAGAATAGTCGATCTAAAACACAGGAATGCTGGGTGCTGATAGCTCTGATAGGTATGGTGATTATACTCAAGACTCTATACATTTATTGTATTCCGCAATGTGAACTTAGTTGGTAGGTTCACCTGCCGGGTTCGCGAAGAAGTTCGAAAGGGAGATCGTGGCCCCCGGCAACATGGCAATATGAAGGAACACGGGTGGATTTTAGTCAGTAAGAGTCTGACACGCCCTCCCGCTCCGCCCAGAGCGGAAGAAATTATTTGATAAATTCCCACCTAAAAAAAAAAGTGGTGCTACGTTCACAAAGACAGGTGTATAATCCCCGAAGTGTTAGGCAGAGGTGTACCTTTAGTACCAAAACCAAATGTTAATTATAATTTTCGCACCTTCTGCAAGCATTCTGAATCCAAACCTGGATTTAGTTTTGCGAATATTTTTGTGCAATTTTGTTTTTTAAAGACAGCTTTTATTTTTCTACAGATATGTCCTTTCAGAAGGAGTACAAAAAACTCTGCTCCGATTTATTCTGGGAATACTGGCGTCAAATAACTGATACAAATATAAATAAAGTAATAAGTACTCCTCACATCGTCGCGAATCCCGCGCAAAGTTTGCACTCCCAATATTTTCGCAGTCTATATTGATGTTTACTCACACATAAAATGTTGACAACCCCACCCGTTTATTTTAAGTTACAGATCCCTGATTCGTTCAAATATTTTCCTTTTCCATATTGTTTACTTTGGATGACATCGATCAGTGTTGATTGTGATATTTTAACCAGAAAAAAGGAAAAAGGAGGAGAGGAAGTCCTCAATTTTACTGTTGTTTTTTTCGTTTTCAAGTAGTTAGCAGTCCATTTTCGTAGCTCTCTGAAAATGTTCTCGTGACACTTGTGTGGGTAGTAACGAAATACTTGAATCGCCAATTTATTCGCTAAGCGATGTGATTATGACTCATCATTCTCAACCGTTTCCATAGAAGTACCTATTGTCAATACTAATAATGTTATAGAGAGGTAAAATTTATCAGTTAATATTTTAATATAAACCGTATATAACTGGACTTAGCTAGAAAAAATCTCACAATTCATTCAATGAAATTATAAAACACACAATATAACTTCTTCAAACAATAGTACGTACATTCTATTGTACAAAACCAAAGGTGTACATATTATATGTATATGTGTAGATATATTCACACGCATGACAATTCAATTATTCCTACGTCAACTCCTCTCAGGTGTATATGCCACTGTTCAACTGTAAAACGTACAACCTGGTTTATTGTGGCAAGTGGTCCAAAGTTGAAGCTTAGTTTGTTAACTATGAACTATAATGTTTGAGCCGTTTGACGTGGAAACACTAGGGCCGTGGGGTCCGAGTGCTCGTCGAGTATAGGCTCGTGCAAACTGGCGCTCACTAGTGGGAAGCTACGGTATTGCCGAGTGGATATATTTTCTGTTAAAACAAGAAGTTTCACGCGGACAAAATCATGGGCAGAAGCTAGTTGAGTTCATAAAAGTTCACTTAACAAACTGTTAAAAGGGTCGGTAAAGGCAAAGGGCCACTTTCAACGCCTGCAGGGCATAGTTCGTTATATGTGCTAATGGCATTGAGATGTTGGTAGAAGGTGGATCCAATTTTGGCAAAATATCAAAACTTGAACACCTAACTTTTAATAGCGTAATCAAAGGTTTCGCTCGTTACAACTACACCAACTTAATACCAAACTCTTTCTTGAGCCATCAAAGAAGGACAGTTTACCAGTGCAAACTTAGCCCGCGTCCTATTTAAAAGCGATTGCCGCGCGAATACGCGATCATCGCGGGAACATTATATCACTTTTTGTTTTTGTTCGGAAAACCCGAAAACGCTCTCTGTAGGCGCGACCACGCGTTCAAGTTCACAGAACAAAAAGTCACTTAAGAGCGCGCCGAAATATACGCACGACGATCGCTTCTAAAGATGACTTGGCCTCCGGGTAGTTTATTTGGACACGCATAAACCTTTAACGCTATCCAATATTGGTGCTGTTCCGTTTTCGCTATTTTTCCATTTTAAACTACAGAAATAGAACATATTTTTACTTGGAATATTTAAATTACGAAACCTATACCACAGATAATATAATAGTCCTATACCTTATTCAGAAAAGCAACGTCAAAACTGCAAACACACCCACACACAAATAATTTCATTGTTAAAAGCTGTCTATCAGACGAGACGCAAAAGTAATAATTGTAAAGTGTCTATGCCTTGTTTCTCCGAAAAAGGGTGTACATAAAACCGAATCTTTCCACTATTTTTTTCATTTCGACTGAAATGCTTTCAATGTAAGGCGACCTCTTGAAAAGTTAACGTAATTGGTCGTCATTGAATCAGATTCTTTTAAAACAGAAACATGACCATCTTTTTTATATATAAAAGATGGTCATGTTTCTGTTTCATTCTGACACACATAATGACACAAGTGACTTGACTACCATGGAAACATGATTTTTTTTGCCTGTAAGTGAATTACTTACACAGAACCTTCTTGTAATGTTTAATCTAAGTATTAGTAGCGCTATGAGGACGGTGAGGGCAAATCTAACGATTTAAATCTTTGATTCAGCCAATATGGGCTGTACACCCACAGAGCTCGCTATATCCTATTTAATCTCGTCACCTTTTCACCGTTAGCATTCTCTCTGACAGCTGCATCTTCATCATAAGCAAAAAACTAATAAATATAAAGAATTTGAAAAAGTAATATAAGTGAGACCTTTTTAATGTTTGAAAGAATTTCTTTCTTGGAATTATGACCTGACAAGTTCAAAATTAGATAACTATCTCCTAATGGAATGTTATTAAGACTATTTGTATTTCTTTCCTTTTCATTCATTATTTTATCCTCGTCTAATTATAAGGGTCCTAGAATAGAGCCTCGTGGCACACGACGAATTTTTTAATAGAATATCTGTGGATACTTTGTGTCGATATTTCTTAATAGTTTCCATGCGCAGTAGTAAAATTTCAAAAAGCAGACATTGCTCTTTGTAACTTTCGATATTGTACACGTTTTGTTGTTTACGTTTTCTTTCTCCTTAAATCCCTTACTGTTGAATATCGTAAGCCAATCAACAAGTATTATTCCCCCAATTCTTCCCATTCATTGAGGAAAAGTATAAAGATTTTCCGACGCCATATCGTTTACGTCATCAAACATTTATTGCTTAAATCTTCCATATAACTAGCGTATTGATTATTGCCTCTCAGTGAGGTCTAATTCGGGACGATTGGCCCTGATGGAATAATCAGCCTGTTGTCTGTACTTAAACGAGTACAACCTTGATATGCGTCGGATCGCATGCCATTTAATCGAGTGCATTGGTATTGGAATTTTAGTCCCTTTTAATACGTATGTAAATATTACATTACCATAAAAAATTGTATTCACATTGACACTAAAAAGTGTTAAGATTATTTAGAAGCTTACGTATTTTCTGAAATAAATTACTTATTTTGGGTAAATCATGATTGTTCTAAAATAATCTCAAGTATACAATTTTTCAATTGTATTTTTCAATAACGATAATGAAAACTTGTAGCTCAAATTACTGAATGTTACAAATTATTTGTATCTCCGTTGGCCATTAGTTACTATTCGAAAAGAAAGGTTTTATTCTATATATATTTTTTTTTCGTATTGATTCGATATCGAGTAGACTTTACCCCTCCCTAAGTTGAAATAAAAGAACTTTTTTACTCTATGTGTGTTCATCGTGTTCTCCCCAATATTTTGTATTCCCCACACTTCCCCACACAAGATTTCCATTAACGGCAGTGTATTATCCCTTACACGAAGTTGTATCCGAGGGTCCGGAATTCAATTCGCATTGAGGATAAATTTGTTAATTCCAACCCTGGTGAGATTACTGGCAATTTCTTAAAAGGCGTACTAATGTTTGAAGAACAAGTTTTTGGTAAACAATATGTTATTAAAGTAAACGCAATGAAATTTGGTTTTTATAAAATATATATTGCGTGCGATATCAAAGGTACTACATAACAGTCAAACCTAGCAGGCTAGTGTCGCCTAGCAACCAATGTTCAAAAATAACCCTGGAAGTGATTTCCTAGCATTTCCTCTTCTTTTTCAAACCGATGTCTTCGCAAAGCTTTACCAGTCTTGGTTTGAATAATGGCTTTGTAAATATATCAGCCAATTGTTCTTGCGTAGGCACTTGCACAATTTGGATATCTCCTTCAGACACAAATTGCCTTACATAGAAATGTCTTTGCTTGATGTGCTTTGTCTTGAGATGATATTCGTAAAGCAGATTATGAGGTATTTTTATTGCAGACTCATTATCAATGAGCAGTACTGGCGTTTCTAATATATCACTTAAATTTTTAAACAATCCCTTTAGCCAAATCATTTCACGGCACGCCTCACTGGCAGCTACTATTTCTGCTTCTGTGGACGACAGCGCAACTGAGGTTTGCTTGGTGCAGGTTACTCTAGTAAAGCCTGCATATCTGGATGAAGGAGCCACAGCGGAAGCTCTTACAAAGTACAAGGTAGAGTGTGACAGCTATAATAAAATAGAAAACACAGCACTGTTACTACTGACCACTAATATGACTGACGTTTTTTGCAATTTGCTGGTCAGTATTAAGTTGTACATCGATCAAAATATGATTCGCGGCCGTAACAAATATATATTTACAGAATTATAATCATTAAAGTCATCAACACAACTCTCCAAGACCACGTAAGTCCAAAGAATGATGATTTCAAGAAACAGTTATTCTTTGGACTTACGTGGTCTTAGAGAGTTGTGTTGATGACTTTAATGATTATAATTCTGTGAATACATATTTGTTACGGCCACGAATCGTATATTAATCAACGTACAACTTAATACCGACCAGCAAATTGCAAGAAACCTAAAAATAATTGAATTTCGCGGGCTACCCTGGCGCTTTCGCCTTAAGGTTGACGGTCAGACAAAGTTAGTCGGTACTCGGGACAAGTAAAGAGGTTTGAACAAAGTTAAAATACAAGTAATTACACCTAAAGTTGAGAATAACCAACTAACAGCTGCTAACCAACTTGACTATTAAGTACCTTTGATATCACACGCAATATATATTTTATAAAAACCAAATTCCACTGCGTTTATTTTAATATAAGTTTGTTCTCATTATTACTTATAACGGTAATGCTTGAAATGCTGAACCATTTATAATTTTATGTTACTAAAAATAACCAGATATTACAGTACAATTTCGTTCTTTTATTGTGAACTTTTCTTTCATCTTGACATTCAATAAAAGCTATTCAATCTACTGTAATAATCCGTAGTACCTAAACATGAAATATCCAGCAGAAATGTCTTAGATATAAACTCAGATACTCACACAACATATAAAGATATTACATTCAACATATTCAGTTCAAAGTATTACGGAAAACGCCGCCATTTTGGACGGAAAATACATTATCTCCCGGCAGTTATTTCAAACATTTCATTTCCCTACATTTTTGTACCGGTTGATTCCCTTTTACATTGGTAGGAAATCGACGATGACAGTAAATATTTTTCGCACGGAGTTTCGATCACGGTCGGAAATGGTGACATCTTATGATGTTGACTTGTGTCTGTAGCGAATAGTTAAGGTATGACTACACTGTCACAAATCCCGCGTTTCCCCGCGTGCTATTTAAAAGCGAACGTCGCGCTCTCATGTCACTTTTTATTCGTTAAACCGGAACGCACCCTCTGTCGGCGCGACAACGCGTTTAGGATCACCGAACAATAAGTGACATAAGAGCGCGACAATCGCGTATTCGCGCGAGGATCGCTTTTGAATAGGACGCGGCCTGAAACGCGACGACGCGCGGCGACGTATACGTAACGTGCACCACCAAAACTATGACCAAATATTACCTAGTCCCATTTAACTAAATCATAATTATATTATAATATACTAAAAATAATAAAAAATTACTGCTGCGACAGTACACTAGTTGCTGAAAAAAAACAAGATACTAAAAATAGGTGCTTATTTATGAAACTATTTGAATTTCATTTTTATCGATATAAAAGCCAACATAGTCGCATTATAATCATTCCGCTTTTTTTTATTTTGTGATAACGAAACCAAACCTTTTTAAGCCGGGTCCGCTGCGCCATGTTTTCGTGTTTTACAAACACCAAACATTGTTTGCTAAACCCATTTAGGGGCGTGGTCGAACAAAAAAACACAACATAAAACATAATATGTTTGCCGTGACGAACGAATAACATCACCACCGTCATTCCTTCATTTCGTGGTTAGTGCTCTCAAGACGAAGACGTTTCGTGTCATTTTTTTGAGTTTTAAGTGCATGATAAGTATCATAATAGCTTTCAAAATCGCTTTCTAACTACATTTTTTTTTTCAACTTATCATCAACTTACATCAATAATCTTAGAATATTTTTCATTATTTATTAGTCCGCAGAGACCAGCCACCCTATTCCTCGAAATGGTTTTTCAATTACAACACATTTTTTTTTTAAATATTCGCGTGAGCGAATGCTGTCGCGCATCCCGCGCAGTATTCGCTTCAGTTTGGCCAAGGCTTTATTACTTGTGTGTCGTTGCAGTCTTATTTATTAGATAAATAATCTGAAAATAAAGACATGTTTAGTCTTTGATATATTGGCTAGAATACTGGTTTGAATTATTATTGCTACTATATCCTTGAAACCAATCAAATCCAGAAGGTTATTCCCAAAGCACGCTATTATGTAAAATCAATCTGTTGTTTCAAAAATAAAATGACATAGTTTGATTCTAATATACCATGATATCCGACATCACGAACGCAAACACCCTAATATTGGAAGGAAATAACTGAAAGTCCTAACTAGTATTATAAATGTGAAAGTGAATTTGTTTGTTTGTTACGCTTTCACGCTAAAACGGGTGAACGGCTTTGGATGAAACTTGGCATATGGGAAGACAATGACCTGGGTTTGTTACGGCCGTGAATCATAATTAGATTAACCTACAACCTGACACAGACCTGCATATTACAAAAAAAGTAAAAATAATAATTTCGAGGGCAACCCTGACGCTTTCGCCTTAATGACTAACGCGTTATTAACTAATTTATAATTGGTTGCATCGTAAAATACTTGTACTGAAATACATTCTGGCTACTCATTGATGTGAGTTTGTACTTTTAAGTAATGCCAATGCCAATGATTAAATAATAGATTTCAAGAGACAATAAGAGATTTTCAGAAAGATTTATAATTTATTTTAAGTGAAAACTGCTTTAGGCGCGTTGGGTATTTTTGAGATGGGACTAAACCATTGATTTCGCAACACCATGACGACACCTCATTTTTGTAAACGCGATTGTGCTCTTTATTTATATTATGTTACGGATCAATGTTCTATGCAATTATTTTTACTTTAAAAGTTTAGGAAGTATTCTTTTTTATGAACGTGATTGTGTTCTCTATTTAGATAAAGTTACTGACCAATGTTCTATACAAGTATTTTTCTTCCACCAAGGCGATCTTGTTCAAGTTTTCAATTCTGTCGCCACTCCCGGAGTGCCACCACTTTTTTTCGTGTGGTTAATGACGAACTTTGTGACAGGGTTTTAAAGTCGCCCATGGGTCTCTGACTTGGCTTCACATGTCTTCGAGAAATATCTTTGAGGCAAGCCGGTTTTCTCACGATGTTTTCCTTCACCGTTTTTGAAGCAAGTGATAATTGTCCAGAACGAATTTGTCCCAGCTCTTACCCAAAGGTAAGAGAGGAGAGCAAAACCTTTTAGCACAGCTGTTGTTATGAAAAATTAATGGCAGCAGTTAGTGACACTTTTCGAATACTTTTTAAATATTAACGCGCATTGCAAATGGCTGAAACGTCGTCATAAGTGGGTTTTGAGATTCTTTTGCGCCCTCCTTTTATTGACGTAAAATTTTCCTTTCTAATTGTAGTCATTTCTTTCACAATAATAATATAACTTGTAATAAACACGGTGTAAGGACATACGCAAGTGTTAACATGATATATATATATAGATAGATAGATATATATGGTTCTAGGCGGGTAGCGTAAAAATTACAACGGACCACCACCCACCAGGGTCTAAAATCCAGCAGGGTAACTGCAGAACACTTACAGTAGTAATGGATTACATTTTGACAGTTCAACAACATTCAATGCGTTATTTACGTTACTGAGCAGACGAATTTTTCGAACATAAGAACCAATGGATTTGCAATAAGCTTCAAATGATTCAGATTGGATTGAAAGTGTGATCTGCAATTTTTTATGTGTGAAGCAAATATAATAAAACTCGCTATTAAAAAAACATGGTTCTGGAAAACCCCACAGTAACCGCGTTTGGACGTGCACCAAGTTTTTTATTTTCATTTAATATGAAAACCCGCACGCAATCAACTTGGCTGCAGCTATTCGAATGCATGCGACTGCATCGCGACATGCAAGCGCACGGCACCTACAGGTCTGGGCATAATGCCTGTGATGTGCTGGTATTACAAGTGTTAGTTGGTATTGTTGGTGTTGTTTGCAGTTACGAACGAAATGGAGGAACTTCTTTTATAGGATTACAATGAAATGTAATTAATGTGTTTGTGTGAATGTATGTGTATCTTTATTTAAAAAAAAATATTAACCACTATTTGTCTCTGCATCACCCAAAGGCTGACTGGTAGAAAATATCAATGGCATTAAGACCACCTCTGTACATACATTTGTGCGCTTAAAGTAAATAAAGGTTTGGAAATTCCTGTTACTACACACACAGGAACCTTTTTTTACCGTAGGTAAATCCCCTTGACTGATAGAGAGTAATAATAATAATAATAATAGCAGCCTATTACTGTCCCACTTCAGAGCAAAAGCCTCTTCTCATACAGAGAAGGCACGAGCATTGATCACCACGCTTACTCAAGACGGGTTGGCGATTTGAGACTTATATTAACTAAAATCCAGGTTTCCTCACGATGTTTTTCCTTCACCGATGTTAGTAATGTCCAAGATAAACTCGGAAAGTACATATGAATTGAAAAAGTCACATTGGTATTTGCCCGGATTTGAACCCAGAACCTCGTGCATGAGAGGCGAGGCCTTAACCACTGGGCCGTCACGACATACATGATACACGATAGATAGTATAGTAAAAAAATCGTATCAGAAAGTGCAATGATTTGTATTTAACTATCTGTTCTCAAGTCGTGCCGGCACGAGCTATCTCTCACTCCGTGGAAAAAATAATTAGCTAGTCAGTCAGCACACTCAAAGTGGGCTGATTATGCAGCGTTCACCGGCTGTACTTAATTATCGTCTCTAGCGAAAGCTCTTGTACGCTTGATCCGCAGTGGTATTCAAAACTCTCTTCTGTTTTTTTTTTGCAATTTGCAGGTCAGTGTCAGGTTATATTTTTATCAGAATATTTACGATTCGCGACGATGACAAAATGTATTTACAAAATTAGAATCATTAATAAATCTCTCTAATTTAGATTTGTTGCATAGGATGAATTTTTCATGCAATCATGGCATTTGAGAACAAATCTAACTTAGAGAGATGTATTAATGATTTTAATTCTATAAATAAATACATATATGTTAAGGTCACAAGCAAGGGCGGATCCAGCCTTCGATTCAGGGGGGGTCACATAGTCAGGGTTCAGTCATGGCAGGCTCCAATCAGTGGTGGACTTAGCCTGTCGGGGGCCCACGGCGGCAAAACAAAATGAGGCCCCCTGGTCTTCTCAGTCTATGTAGGTTTTCTAGTAACATTTAGCAAAAAAATAGGTACTTATATCGTGCGTAATTATAATCTACCTACACCGTGGACCTCGCAACAGGCAAAATATTTTTTTTCACGGACGTGCATTTCGTCTCCTCAATAGGCTATACATATATGAAAAGCAAGAATGTTGGGCAGCGAGCAAGGCGAGCTCGAAATTTTTTGCACCTCGTCTCGGAATTCCCGGTTAGGTTTCTATTGAACATCCTTACGGAAATAGGAGGTGCGTTGTGAACTTATACTGAAAAGTTTGAGAGTTAGAAGAATATAATATTCAAGAGCGAGCGAACCGAGCTCGAAAAAGTTGAACACCGCCTTGTTCAAGTTTTTTTTTTTTTTTTTTTTCTAAGGCATGCGGACATAAATAAGAGTTCCTATGTTGATTTATGCAGAAAGTTTGAGGATGTAGAAATTCGAAATTTTGCATCCTCAGCCTCCAAACTGATTCTTGCTGAATATATTTTGACCGTGTTTGGGATATCATTAATAAAGTATCTCTTAAGATTTGGGGGCCCGCTAGAACCCGCCCGGGGCGGTTTGTCTTGAGACTATTCTGGGGTACCTAATTAATTTCGACGTCTAGTTGCTAGCTTCAGATAAACCTACAAGAACCTACCTATGAAACGTCAGAAGCTAGGACCACGGTTCCATTTGATCGTTTCCTATGGAGAAGAGTCGGCAGAAAACTCCACGGTCCATCATCATGTAATTATAATAACGGCACATAGTCTTATTATGCGTGTCGTTCGCGCATGTGTGGCAAACACACTCGTGGCAATATCATACAAAGTATTTATTTGATTAAATTTAACAATAAGATTAGAAAAAATATCAGTGGTCGACCTAGACACAGCCCAGGGGGGAGTCATGACCCCATGACCCCCCACCTGGATCCGCCCCTGGTCACAAGCGAAATTAAATTCCAAATAAAAGCCACAGTATACTTGAATTTCTAACCAGAATGTTATTAATTTCAATAAACAAATATCCACATTTTGCAATATCAATAAACATGGTTGGCATTTCATACCCAGCTTAAATTAAATTCAGATGAAATGCGGGTACTTTATTTTTTAAACGACCGTATATGAATCTTTCATACGTATTTCACACTGCGGTTTTTAATCTTTTTACATATTTATGAATCAATTAAAACCGCACAGTGCGTACAGGCGATTAGACATCGCATTCCTCATCAAAAAAAATATCAGGAAACATTACTTTACTAGCTTTTATGTGTTAATCCAGGGTGTGCCAAATTTCGCCTGCCGGGGTTGCGAAGAACTCCGAAATGGAGATCGTGGCCCCCGGCAACATGGCAACTGAAGGAACACGGGTGGGTTTTAGTCAGTAAGAGTCCACCCATACACATTAAAAACAAAATAAAATCTTCTGGAAATAAAATTAAAACAACTTGGAATATTATTAATTCAGAAACGGGAAGAACGACAGTACGGAATCGTGACTTCCATCTAAAAATTAATGATGTAGATATTAAGGCAGACGTGGAGGTGGCAACTGAGTTTGAAATTTTTTTTACTAATATTCCTATTTTAACAACCAAAATTCTGTCATCGTCGTCCTCTACTTCTGCTTACTCAATACTTAAAGAATGTGTACCAGACTGTGACAAACTTTTTGAATTCACAGTTATTACTGCTAAAGACATTATAGAATCTTTTAAAAATCTTGATGTAAAAAAAACTGCTGACCTTTGGGGATTATCAGTACATACCGTGTCCTCAATAATTGATGTAATTTCACCCTTTTTAGCAGTCGTTTTTAACTCTTGTATTGCATCTGGTGTATTTCCTGATCTGATGAAACTTAGCAAAGTGATTCCATTGTTCAAATCTGGCAGCACAACTGATCCCACAAATTTTCGCCCTATTTCAATATTACCTACTTTGAGCAAAATCTTTGAAAAATTAATTTTAAAACAAATGTTAGGACATTTCAATGCATATAATCTACTTCATCTGAAACAGTTTGGTTTTACAAAGGGTCGTTCAACTACAGACGCGGGCGTGGAATTACTGAAGAGCATATTCGAGGCCTGGGAGGAGTCGCAAGATGCTCTTGGCATTTTCTGCGACTTGTCTAAGGCTTTCGATTGCGTACATCATGATACACTCACCAGGAAACTGTACCACTATGATATGAGGGACAAGGCTCTTGACCTTCTGACTTCTTATCTGAACAACAGAATCCAGAGGGTCGATGTTAATGGCAAGAAATCTGCAGGATCTGCGGTCACCATGGGCGTTCCGCAGGGTTCAATTCTTGGGCCTTTCTTATTTCTAATTTATGTAAATGATTTACCTTATCACATAAGGGATAATCACAAGATAGTATTATTCGCAGATGACACTTGGCTCATTTTTTAAATCAAACGTCAGTTAGTCAACTTTGAACAAGTTAACGATGCACTCTCTAAAGTAGTGCATTGGTTTAATGTAAATAATCTTCTACTGAACGAAAAAAAGACTAAACTCATTAAATTCAATGCCAAATGTCAGGCAGCTATCTACCAATGTTCAAGTAAATGGAACAGAGTTGGACCCTGTTGATTCGACAGTTTTTCTTGGAATCACTATTGACAGTAAATTACAATGGGGCCCACACATAGAAAAATTGTCAGGAAGACTAAGTTCGGCCGCCTATGCTGTTAAAAAAATTAGACAGATAACTGATGTGGATACAGCCAGAATTGTTTATTTTAGTTATTTTCATAGTCTTATGTCATATGGGATTCTTCTCTGGGGAACCTGTGCGAACATTGATACTATCTTTGTTCTACAGAAAAGGGCTGTTCGAGCCATATACAACCTAGGTTCAAGAGATTCCCTTAGAGAAAAATTTAAAGAAATAAATATTCTGACTGTAGCCTCACAATATATTTTTGAAAACCTATTGTATGTACACAAAAATATATCGAATTTTAAGAAAATGTCCGATATTCATAGTTTAAATACCAGGAATAAACACAATCTTGCTGTGCATCGCACACGTCTCCACAAAGTAGGCAACTCGTTCATGGGTCAATGTATACGCTTTTACAACAAACTTCCCATTGACATTCGAAACTTACCCATTAATAGATTTAAAATCTGTATTAAAACTAAACTTTGTAAAAAAGGGTATTATAAAATTTCAGATTATTTAGAAGATAAAAAAGCATGGGATTGAACTGCTCGCTCTGCTAAGCCTTGTGATAAAACTTAACATTTTAATTATTTTGTAAAATCATGAAAATATACCAGTTTTATATACACATTGACATTGTTGAAAATTATATTCAAAATGACATGATTACTTTGTTAAGTATTATATTATTTTATTTAATTATTGTGAATGTGAGGACTATGTGGATATCATAATTATTTTCATTTTTCAGTTAGTTTTAATTATGGTCTGGCAGTTTGAGTAGTTTATGCGGCCTACCCAAATGTCCTTTCTTTGGTATTGTTCGTCGAGTTGAGCTCCTTAAGTTCTGAGTTGAGCTCCACGATTACTGACAAATGCTTGCACTGACTGGACAGGTTCACTCAAATCTGTGTGGTTCTTTCCTCAAAAGACCATTTCAGACACTAATCTACATGGTCCTCATATGGCCTGACCAAGATTATGTCTGGACTTTAAAAGAGACTGTGACCTCTGAGTTTGTTTCGGCCTTTCTTCTCAGAGTAGTCAGATAGGAAACGCCGAACTCAACTAGCTTATTTTTATTTTTTTTAATATGACGTGTAAAAGTGATGCCGATATCCTAATTACAGAATAAACAATTTCATTTCATTTCATTTCATTCCCATAAAAAAGGGTGTGGTAAATTTCATCTGAATCCGTTTAGCCGTTTTTGCGTGATTGAGTAGCAAACATACAAGCATTCACATTTATACTATAATATTATTATATTAAATAGTAATGTACATGGTCATATATATTTATAGATGCACTATGTTCCTAAAATATTCGCGATAACTCAACAAAAGTTCGTTTGCGAAGTGTTAAAATCTGTGAGATTTTAATAATGGTTCGTCTTATTGGGCAGCTCGGGCATCTTCCTTTAACATTCACGCTAAACAAAGCATTATCTTCCTAAAAATAACGTATTTGTTTACATTCTGTCTCTTGCTTCAGTAAATATCCAACCATTAACAGTTTTCCACTAACTTTTACAAAAGCGATTTTAATACTGACATCCATTTTCAATTCGAGTTTAATCGCCATCAATAGTAATTGATGACCCCGTCATATTCCGTAACGGGCTTATAACTTCAATCGAATTGCTCCAAAGCAATTTGCGTCTTAGTCACTGGATTTTAGATAGAATTTTTAACGACAGAAAATCGGTCATAACATTTTATAGGGATTCATTTTCATTTTGCAAGGCAATACGTTAGTTGAACGTCGTCGTAAGTTTTGCAGAATTTGATTTTGAAAGTTTAATGCGCTGGTTTGTAATAGGATCGAAGATTGATGTTGGGGTGGAGTCATATTTGTAGAAACTTTAATTAATAAGCTTCATTGGAGCTTTCCAAATTACGTAAACCAAGTTTTCTTTAATAAATGATGATAACATCACCAAAAAATTATTCAAAATATAGAGATTATAGGTACACATTACGCATATGTAATAATTGATGTGTGTTACTTAGTAATAAAGTACTCGATTACAACACAATCATTTAAAAAAAAATGTTACCACTGAGGATAACTTTCTAAAAAAAAAAATCTGTGGCACTCTGGGAGTGCCGACAGAAGTAAAAACTTGAAAATAAATCGGCGACGCGATAATCAACGCGTTGGTCTTTTACTCCACGCACCGCGGCAATCAACGCGTTGATGTCTTTTTAATGGTCAAAAGCTGGTGTCATCACGGTGTCGCAAAATCAATAGTTTAGTCCCATCTCAAAAATGCCCAACCCGCCTAAAGAAGTTTTCACTTCAAAAATTAAACCTTTTCCCTGTCCCTTTTGCCAGCAAAACAATTTATTGTAACTCTATAGAGTACCTCTACAAAACTTTCCTGTAGCCTCCAGCTTACCCATTTTACATTTCAATTAATTCCACAAAGCTGTTCAAATAACACATTAGTCCAATACAAACACACTTACGAGTATAATACCTACGGTTGTTCGGTTCGTAGGAATTCGACCCCGCTGACAATTGAAGAGACGCGGGCGCATTCCTGAACTAAACACTTTCGGTATATACTCGTAAAAGTAAATTAGACGTCACATGCCCTGCTCGCATTCTTTATTGAATATCGTTACAGATATATTGCCTGTCTTTTGGACAACTGTTTCTATTCGGTTTAATGACTTTTTTAATTATAAATTTTGACATTACATTTTATCAATATTTTGTGTTTATTGACTTCTTTTTTCATCTTTGACATTATTATGATTGGCATATTTTGACATTTCATTCATAAATAATAAGAAAAAATTGTATTGGACATTGTGTTCAAAGTTAACTATTTTCATTTCAAACTAATTTATAACTATTATGTAAAAAATTGTACTTTAATTTTAATATTTCTATACCGGCAAAGGTAGTTAGTATATGTGAAACTTTTTAATATTAAGATCTTAATGTACCATGTACTTAGAAATATATTACGTCTTACATGGGAATCTGGTAGATAGCTTGAAAAAGCAGCGGATACGTTTATTTAATGTCAGCGAACAATTTTCTTGACGTTGATATTAAATTATTGGTTTTCAGCTTGATATCAGCACGTTTCTTAAGGGGTGTTTTTATTGATAGAGTCGAAACAGGTGACACAGTCTTTTTTGTATTTTATACTTAAACAAGCCATTCATCCGATGGGTTTCACATTGGCAAAAATGTCGAACTTTCATAACAAACTTTCATCCTCAGAACAAATAAAAAAACAAGACATAGCGCTGAAAACAGTAATAGTAATAACCCTGAATTTAATCTAATTAACATTACAATGATCAATTTTCAAACTCTAGACAAATTATTTATTGATGAAGGAAAAAACAAATAAAACAGATTTGTTTATTTTTTTTTTAATAATAAAATTTGTAATGTGTGAGGATAAGTTGAATGATAGTGTGAGTGTGGGTGTGTAGGGATTTAAGTACAGTCAAGAACCCGAAATTATTATATACTACGAGAGAACAATGAGTTGAGCTGCTCTGTAAACAGTGACATGAGGCTGAACTACCTTATATAAATCAATAAATTACCGTATCATTCAACAGAACAACCACGAGTTTCAATAATACCTACTGATTAAATCAATTGAAATTGCATAAAGGACTTCAAAGTTAGTATTTCGGAGCCATGGTCGGACACTTTAACTTTGTAGTCACTCGCAGAACAAAGTTATTTCAATTATTGCCTTCTAATTGATTCGTCTGAATTTAAAACTTCAAGGGAGCAGGAATAAATGCTTTGTGAATATAACTGATTTGAAGAGGATGACTTTTTAATCCGACTATATTTTTAACACAGAGAATATTTTTGATGTATTGTGGGGCTTAATATTTGGCTACAAATGAGGTTGGAGCACAGGCCTCCTCTCGGTAAGAGAGAGTTGCAAATTAAGTTAGGTACCGTAAAATAAACATATATCGCAGTCTATGTCATCAGACCAAAGCTACGCTTTCGGAAGGTTTTTAATTAGGTTGTTTATTAGGTTTTTATACTGACCTTATTGGTGATGTTCTTCAGAAAGGCCAAGTGCGTAGTACTCGCAACCGGCGGTAGTGTATGACCAGATGTATGAACGTAAACGAGGCAAAAGGAGTATGTAAGGATCGTAGCAGGTGGCGTTCTGTAGTTTCTGCTTCCCCCATGGGAAGAAGGCGTGAGTTTATGTATGTATGTATCAGCCTATAACGGTGGTAACTGCTGGGACATCTATGTGAGAGGGAGTGAGCCATAATCCACCAGTGCAGGTTTTCACATTTCTTCGCCGTTTTTTAGGGTTCCGTACCTCAAAAGGAAAAAACGGAACCATTATAGGATCACTTCGTTCAACCGTCCATCCGTCTGTATAACTGCTAAGACCCTTTTTCTTAGGAACGCGTGAAGGCATCAAGTTAAAATTTATATCAAATACGTAGGTCTACGGTCCCTTGAATGAAGCTCTAAAGAAATCAAACTTTTTTAATTAAATGCAATAAAAAAATACGACCTTTCATGTGACACATTTTGATACTCTAAAACCTTTAGGGTACTTCCCGTTGGCCTGAAATCATGAAATTTGGCAAGAAGCAAGGTCTCACAGCACAAATAAAGGACTAAGTTCGAAAATCGACCATTAGTAGTTTGATCACAAAAAAAATGCGATTACAAACATCTAATTGCAGTTGGAGAATTGACCGTGACGTATGGAAGAACATTTTTCAACTACAAAGTAAAGTTTCTTCATAAATTCATCCCAATTACGAAACCCTTCATTGTACATGTCTATTTTTTTTTTCATTATCGGAGTAAATAAAAGTAAATACTATCGCTTAATTTGAGATAGAAACCGAAGCAATCAAATACTACACTTACCAACTTCTAAGTTTTCATACAAACATCTGATACCTCAGTTATCTTAATTCACAAAGTTCCACAACTACTTTCATTAGTAATCTAGACACCTACGCTCTTCTCCTAGACATAATAATAATGGAAACTTTTCATTAGTGCTAATATAAAACGCAACGAACATAAACTTTTTTGGGCTTCGTACCCGAAAGATGCCAACGCAACGGGACCCTATTACTAAGGCTCCGCTGTCCGTCCGTCTGTCACAGGGCTGTATCTTTGAACCGTAATAGGTAGATACTTGAAATTTTCACAGTGTGTACTACATGACCGCTATAACAGTTTTTATTTCCTTCTTTATTTTCTTTTTTAAATTATGTAGTGTTATTATATGTTGGCACGGAACTCTTCGTGAACGAGTCAGACTCGCACTTGGCCGCAAAATATTAAAATTTTATTATTTTAAATTAGACGCTCTAGTTTCTGCTGTATGTGATACGGAATAATTTATATGAAACAATAAAATTTTAATAATATTTAATTAGTAAAAATGTTTGCCCGTCACCTCTGGTTTCTGAATTTCTGATTAAAACCTACTTGCACTACAAATCATAATTATGCGTTTATCGTTTGAAAATGATAGAGACTTTAAGATGAAGAAAATATTTTTTTAAATCCTTACATATTTAAAAAAAATCCCTGTCTGTCTGTCTGAACTCGATAAACTCAAAACCGACCGAACGGATTTTCACCAATGGACAGAGTGATTCATGAGGTAGGTTTAGGTGTATAATTTGTAAATTGCTTCAAATATGACGAAGATTGTTGAAGATGTCGGTAATGCCTCCCTGACTGACGAGTATTCGCCTGTAATGTAACATTTCAGATGAAATATTACAGACATTGTGCACTGTAATGCTCGGTTTCTCTTCCCTCATTAAAGTAATGCTTGAATTGTACCATTATGCTGGGGCCACACCCACGGGAAACGCCGTTGATTATCCCGGCGTTTCCCGTTGGTGTGGCCCCAGCATTACTGTAATGCTCGGTTCCCTTTCTTCACTGATGTAATTCTAGAATCTGAACGTTACATTACAGGCGAATGCTCCCGGTAAGGGAGCACCTTTAAATGCAACACATTAACATCACAGGTTGTTTAGTTTTTGTTAATTCCAAATATTTTTAGAAATAAGTATGAGTACAGTGACCAAATGTTACACGATCCCTATTTTAAACAAAATAACAGCAGTGTTTATACGGTTAACAAAACATTAAGCGTGTATATCGCAACCCACCTAATGAAAACGAAATCTCATTACACCGAAACAATCTAATTCCAAAAACCTTTAATTAACAAATCCCTGTCGAACGAATCAAGTTAACGTCGGGATCAGGACACAAGTGCTGAAGGAAGCTCAAGTACTCATTAAGTTGGAGCACAACACGTACATATATTGGCACAGAAGGTAAACTCCATACAATGTTAAAACGCACGCACACATAAAAACGCTTCACGTACACCGAGTGCAAGCACACTCGCGACTGGTATTCATCGCCACTGCCGCATAAATAGGTACTTTACAAGATTCAAAAGCGATTTTATCCTTAAGTATTGATAGTTTTTTTTATGGTTTAACGAACATAGTATTAGTAGAAACCATCCTATTATAAAATATATAATTTCTCAAGTAGGAATTTTTATTTCACGAGAAAAACGCTTTGAAATTTTGCGTAACTGTAAGGTATTTATGCTCGTAACTGTACGTACGCATCTATATCTGCTATGCTGCTTGTGTGCCCGTTGTGAGAAGCTGACGTTCTGTTCCTGTCTATTCTGTGCCTGGATGTATCTCAGTAACTTCAGAGCTAGCCCTTTGGCAGCTAACTAATGAAATGGTCTAGCCGCTTTGTAATTTTGCGCCGCAGTCAATGGAAAAGGGTAATTTCTACCTATTGGAGTTTTGTTTGGCCTGTAGTAATTTTCGGGTAAACTTGCCTGTTTTATTGCTGTACTTTTTGGCGTGGTTTATTATATTTTGGTACGTTAGAATTCTTGTCGGATAAGTCTTAGCAGCATGTATAATTCTGGGTTAAAATAAATGAGGTGCGCGATAACGCGAAAGCTCGATGACCCTTCGTTATTAACCAATATACGTATATACTATATACATCCTTACATATTATAAAACAAAGTCCCCCGCCGCGTCTGTCTGTCTGTCTGTTTGTCCGAACGCGATAAACTCAAAAACTACTGAACAGATTTTCAAACGGTTTTCACCAATGGACGGAGTGAATTATGGTATATGGCATGGTATATAATACATTAAGGTTTTGTGTAAATTGGCTGTAATTTGTCGATTATTGTTGATGAAGTCGGAAAAAATCATGCTGACTGGGAATTTTCTTTGGCGTGCGCCGCGGAAATCGTAAAAGTTACATAAAATTTATGTTCTACAGTATTGTTCATCTTGAAAAGTTCAACAAAAAGTCTGCAATGGCATATTTCTATCTTTTGAGAATGATCTACAATAACCATTTTTATTTCAGAATTTGATAAAAATTTCATGCTTATTTCCGAAGCTATTTCGACCAGTATTATATTAATCCTTGTCCAATAAACTATAGTACTTAAATTGAGCATTTAATTTAAATTAAAATATGCCTTGACATCATTTCATTTAAATGAATGGTTTAAAAGATATCACAGATTCAAAATTACGCGAAACAAAATAATTATAGTTGACGGCAACGCGGGCGCAGCGGTAGGAGTCAATGACCTTTTCCTCAGCTATTAGGTATCCCGGTATCGGCAGTACGTTCCCGTGGAATATTTTCCGACATCCATGCGGGCGACGCCGTGGGCAAAAGCTAGTATACGATAAAAAAATGCGTTTTTATGGAAGTGATCGAAAAACAATAATAAAGCAAATAAAAGTTACTTTGTATCTACGAATTCAATTCATAAACTACTAGCTGCGCCCCGCTGTTTCACAATTCACCCGCATATGTCGCGATCCCGTGAGAATATCAGGATAAAAAGTATTCTGTCTCCTTATCTAGGTCATAGCTTACCATGTGCAAAATTTCATCCGAATACGTTCAGCCGTTTTAGCATGAAAGCGTAACAAACAGGAAAATAAACAAACTCACTTTCGCATTTATAATATTTGTTAGGATAGCCGGAGACCATTCCTCGGCTATCCTAACAAATATCAAAAATATATGAGAAACGCAGGTGTTTAGGAATCACACTATAATCACACAAATTACAATTCAACAGAACGTTTGAGTTAGAACGCGCGTACATTTGCTCGCTGGTGGGTGATTAGTTGATTTCACTGAAATCTTACCGGAGCTTGCGCAGGCGCCCTCAGACAGGCGGCCGGGTAACTATTTTACTCTGTGTTGCCGTGATAATATTTACATTGCGCACGTTATTAAACCCTTTTAGATGGGACCTATTTTAGTAAGCAAGTCACAACAAAACGTTATTTGCACAGACGGCCGCCGACTTCAGAACTTTTCTGCAAACCATACACTACTTCAGCATCAACAGTTTCTAACTGAAACAGAATATGAAAGTGCAAACAAACCGGGCAGCTGCCATTTTGTGTAAAATAGTTGTCTGCCCAACAACTATTTTACACAAAATGGCTGACTTTCACAGCCACACAGGTCGATAGAAAGTTATGCTTCACTCGGAAAGTCACGGCTGTCATTCGTAGATCTTTGAGAGATGTTACGGGTGGTCAGAAGCCGAAAAGTCTGACGACTAGTACAAAAAAAAGGGGTAAACTCTTACCCAGTAACTGGTTAGTGGAGGTCAGATAGGCAATCGCTCCATGTAAAATACTGGTACAGCTGCATTCAGTTAGACTGAAAGCCGACCCTAATATATGTAGTTGCGAAAAGGCTAAGCAGATTGATTTGGCTGACTTCCATATTGACTCGCAAATAAGGTATATTAATTAGGTGCGAGCTTATTTTACTTGGTTAAATTACTTCATAGTAATAGTTAAGCGCTGGGCCATTCCAGGAACCGCAAACGCGACGGGTGACTAACCGGACCGGTAACTGGTAACCGGTAACTATTTAGTGTCGGGTTCTGGTAACAATCTTAGTTGAGCATATTGTTATTTGGTTTCAATATTAGCAAATTCTCTGTATTATCCCGGTGCCTTCGTGGATTCGTGCCCATTGAATGCCAATTATAACTAACTAGGGAAAAATATATTAATGTGTAATGTATTATGTACAGGTTTGCCTCCTTTGGGGTACAGGCGTAATGTCATCACAATACATTATCTATACTTTTTGACTTTTACTTACTCATAAAAAATTTACATTGTGTTGCATCCAGGCATAATCATGCACTTTACATACAAATACAAAAAACAAAATTCAACTATGAATTATTAGTTAACATTCAAATAGTGTCAAACAGTTTCAAATGTAATGTCAAACAAAGGACAAAAATAGGACAAAGGTCTCTTGTCAAAAGAGAAGGAACAAGCATTTTATCATCACGCTTGCTCAGTGTAGGTTATTGGTTCAGATATTTTCATCGCGATGTTTTGATGCAATGAAAAAAAATTGTAAACTATATCGTGTGACATATCAAATGAAAGGGCTTATTTGCTAAGATCTCTTTTTTTTTTCATAATTTTAAAATAAATATATTTAAATATATTTCAGATAATTGAAACCCCCATCTCCGAAACTACTAAGACAAAAATTTAAAAAAAAATACTGATAATGGGTCGTTACTCATAGATTACAGGAACTTTTTGAGAACTTTTTGTTGTTTTCATTTACTCTTGTCTTTGATGTATGCACGTGTCTCTGTAACAAATAAACCTATTTTTCTTTCTTTCTTTCTTTCTTTCTATAAGAAGTTTATGGTCTTAAAATAACATGGTAATAAAGTAAATCTCTCAATATTGTGCGTACAAACTTAGATTTGCAGTAACTACAATTTTTTATATTCCTTCATAATGGTCTCTTTTTAATTGTTTTTGCAAGTGGAGCAGCGAATACGGCTTAGTTTAGCTTGAAATTTTGTATGAGACCATACAAAATTTCAAGCTAAACTTCTCATCTTTCAGATAACTGAAAACTTAATTAATATTGTAGATGTAGAGCCTTAGAGCTTCTCCTGCGGTATCTAGACCTCAGGGAGGTAATTATGAAATTCCATGCGGCAACAATGTACCGTGTGTGTACGCATACATGCGTACGGAAATAGTTATTGGTATTTATTATGACGTTAGTTACGACAAATTGTTTATTCATGAATTTTAGATAGTCATCTGTATATTGTGTTATGAGATTATGAGAGCCTGGACTATATTTTAGTAGTTAATTGATTCAGGTGTGACCTTGCGGAAATCCATTATAAAATACAATAGACGTTGATTTATTTAGTAATCAATTCCGCTTAACTATTCCTAAAGAATCTTAATAAACCCTGTAAGAAATCGACACGTGTTTTACCTCTCAATGGGGCATCCTCAGGATGACGATTGACTTGTCGTAAACCCCAACACGGCTGGCTTCTGCGTCTGGCGCTTGGAGTAGACACACGCCGTGTTTGGGGTCGCGGCAATATGCCCACCATGGGACTTAAATATAACTAATGTGGGTGTAATATAGGTACATCTCCGCCTAACCAAACAGAAAATACAGGCTTCATCTTATGTTAGGTAACAGTTAAACAGGGAAAATAATTTAAATCATCGCTGCGACTTCTCTGGATATTTATTTATTCATTTTATTATTGATGTACACACAGTAAAATACATAGAGAAATGACATAATTATAATTTAGAGTACAAAGGTACTGCTTATTTCTTAAGAAATTTCTTCCAGCAGACCTGCGAAAGGAGAAATGAGAAAGAAATGTAGACAATAGTGTGTGAGAACAAGAAGAGAAAATATGGATATGCGAAGTCTTAAACTAAAATAAACCTACACATATAAACGTAATTAAGCATCATATTTTGTGTTTTAACGTAATTCTGACAATTTTTCTACTTAAAACTATTAATTAGATTACATTCAGCGTTGCCAATAATTACTTTCATGTTTCATGGTGAAATCAAAAATTAAAATCATTCAACACAAATCCTCGTGATCTCAATCAATCTGCCTAGCCTTTTCCCAACTATGTTGGGGTCGGCTTCCAGTCTAACTGGATGCAACCGAATACCAGTATTTTAAATGGAGAAACTGCCTACCCGAACTCCACAACCCAGTAACTGGGTAATACGATACCCCGGCTGTAATACTTTCGGGCTTCCGACGACCCGCCGCAACGATTGTCAAAGATCTACGATTGACAGCCGGAACCAAGGGCTTAACGTGCTTTCCGAGGCACGGAGGAGTCTCGGTATGTAAAGATGGTCACCCATTCGCGGGCCAATCCTAGAAAGCCTAGTTTAACCTAATGGATCGACTCGTGCGACTGTTATTACTCAGCCACGATCTCCTCTCGATCTCTCGACTTTTGTTCACTTATTACTCCCAAATTTGGTACCAAGTTAATTAACACCACATTACCTCACCTAAAAATTATCACCTGCAACACACGGTGTTAATATCACCACGCAACGCAGAAACAAGAGGGGGTAACGTAAACCCTATTTAATTACGTAAACGCCAAACGCACGCTCGATCCATGACCTGATTACCAAGATTATAAGTAAGCACCTGAAATTAATTTATGAACACTTTTGTAATTAGATTTCGTTTTTGTTGGAACTGAAAATCTAAAGTTGTGTTCTACTTTATCCAGCTTATCTGGTAGCTAAAAATAGACCGCAATTGAGTATTAAAATGCAAGCAAAATTATTTACCAGTTTATTTAAGTCGTAAATCATTGAGGCAGTACAGGTTTCATACCGATACTAAGTATATATAGGTCCCTTACTCGCTTGGGTAATCTCCTATTCCCTCCTTCCAACCCTTGGCCGTGAGCTACATGCTCAAGCGACACGCGTCTGGCGACAGTGACTCTGGAGAAAACAAATGAGAGAAGTTGTTTAGAGCATGCCAAAAGTCATAGCAATGCGACTTGCGGAGCGAAGCCGAAAGACGGAAACAGGAGACGTGCGCGCGTGTCCTTTGACGCAAATCGCTGAAGCGAGCCGATTGCAATTGTTTATCAAACCCAGCGAGGCTTCGTAGCTTTGGCCTATATCAACATCATAATTATGTAAACTTATTTATATTCTCGCCAATTAGCTGTCATTGCCGAGAGGAAGACCCTTATAATAAGTTCTGAGTTGAGCTCCACGATTACTGACAAATGCTTGCACTGACTGGACAGGTCCATTCAAATCTGTGTGGTTCTTTCCTCAAAATACCATTTCAGACACTCTATATCTCGGTCCTCATATGGCCTGACCAAGATTATGTCTGGACTTTAAAAGAGACTGCGACCTCGGAGTTAGTTTCGGCCTTTCTTTTCAGAGTAGTCAGATAGGAAACGCCGAACTCAACTAGCTTATTTTTAATATTTTTTTAATATGACGTGTAAAAGTGATTCTGATATTAGGATATCAGAATCACTAAATAGGTTTACAGAATAAACAAATTCATTTCATTTCATTTAATTTATACCCGACTCAACAGTAATATTTTGTGAAACAAGAATAGTGCTGTCACGTTATCGTATTTCTGAACAAACAATGTCGATATAAGCTCCTTTGCAATATAATATCACAACAAAGCCAGCTTTCTGGGAAGTTGCCTCACTTGGGAAGAAATAAACAAGGTGTTTTCTCTTTGTGAATGTTGTATTTTGATAGTTAAAGGTTTATTTCTGTTTACTGGTAGCAATCATTATTTACCTCCAGAAGGCCAAGTCTCGTAATCAAAAACGTTCAAAATCTAATCGCAATATCATCTCAATGAGAATCAATGTCAAAAACTTGTCAAGAATGTTGGCATATTAGAGGTCTTTTTGACAGAATATTGAGACTGAGATTATAATACGAACGTTCCTAAAAAAACGAAAACCGCCCCTCTGAATGTTGTTACTTGGTATTGGCAAGACCTTCTATTCCCCGCTCATGCTAAAACACTTACTTTTACAGTATTAATACCCATGATACTCCTGAACTTATCTTATTTGTGGTCGGCGCGACATGTCCCTTCAATACTTTTGATTAGTCATCTCGGTTAACACAGTATACACCCATAGAAAGTTGATGTAATATAATAATAATAACCCCACCGCCGTATCTCTACGTTGACGTCGTGGTGGGGCTTGAGCGCTCCGAACTTTAGGCCTGGGCCGGTAGAGTTTACTTTGCCGGAACGGGTCTGGAATGAGGAGCCAGACCAAGAGAGATACAAAAACCCGCAGGGTAGCTTGTGGCGAGCTGTAGGGCAGTAGCGACCCCACGGACCCTATCTCCCGGGAGAAGTCTTGTTCCTCACCTCTGGCTAGCCTTTATTGGCCGGCTGGAGTGAACACTAACGAGGAACAGAGCTCCCACCTCTTTCTTGCCTTAATTGGCTGGCTAGAGTGGAGATTCGCAAGAGCAAACGTGCTCGGAGGAAGGAAGTATTCCAGTAAGATGCTGGTAGGGATCTTGACCGTACTTCCAGGATTGTCCTGATAGCCGTGGAATACCTCTCCACTCCTCAAGCACCTCAGGACATGTTGCCCCCTTGTCACTACGTCACTATGTGCTAGCGACCGTTTTCGGGGGCCCATCATTGAGTGTGTAAGTCACCGCCTGCCATTTCATCATTGTATAGTATATAACATTGGTCAGGCAGGGGATATAGTTATTCCATAGTTCAAGGAAACAAATCCACTATAGCCACCCAAACCCATAGCTCAATATGTTTTATTTTCATGTTCTGCAATAGTCCTGCACCAACCGGAGGTTGTCCTTGGGTGCACTTGCATAGTCCATACAGGGATGATCGTCGGTTGGTGCCTCATTCCATGTAAAATTATCTAAGGGGCCTCTGCGAGTTGGCTTCGGCCCCTCGTACGCCTTCCAAAAGACCGGGACCCTAAGGTCCCGAGATATATAAACATACAAAAATAATAATAATAATATTTATTTACTCAAAAACAGTAGGTAGGTACAGTACATTCTTACAAATATTAGGCTTACAGTTTAATTATTACTAAGAGAATGAGCATCCGCAGCTGAACTAGGCGTGAGCCTGTATCTCAGCTAACAGAAAGTAAAAAAGTTATCTATCACATGTATCCTTCCACTATAAACTACATTCCTATAAGTCAATAACTTATGCAAAATATCTCACTTAAAGTTCGATTGTACTCCATAATCCTCCATCTACGTTTAATATTTACACGTACTTGTGTAGTGTAGGCACAAAGCGAATTACTTTCGCAACATCGGGTTTGAAGGATTCCCTCGTTCGAGAGTGATTTTGCCTACCCGGGAACATTCTACCTACCCGGGTACCTGGCTACATGTTGCCTACTTACCCGGTTACATTTCCGTGTGATCGGTCTCGGCATTGGAGTAAGCGGGAAGGAAACTTCTAAGCCGAACAAGAATTGTTGGATTAAAATGAAAAGAATTTTACACTGTAGTACATAAATGTACAGTTGCAATGGTTCTAAACGGTGTGGTTTTAACACATGCGGTTGTAAATGTAAGAATCAATTTAGAGGTTCTTAAAATTTTTGTATTCTGTAGAAGACACAAACATATCCTTACATATTATAAAACAAAGTCCCCTACCGCGTCTGTCTGTCTGTCAGTCTGTCTATCTGTCTGTCTGAACGCGATAAACTCAAAACCAGTGGACGGAGTGATTCATGCGGAAGGTGTTAGTGTATAATTCATTAAGGTTTTTTGTAAATTGGCTGAAATTTGACGATTATCGTTGAAGATGTCGGAAAAAAACATACCGACTGGAAGCTTAATTGGCGTGCGCCGCGGAAATCGTAAGAGTTACATAAAATTTATATCCTACAGCATTATTCATCTTAAATGTTCAACAAAAAATCTGCAATGACATATGTCTATCTTCTAAGAAGACTTCACAGTAACCATATTTATATTTCAAAATTTGATAAAAATTCCAATGTTATTTCCGAAGCTATATTGACCGGTATCATATTAATCCTTATCCAATAAAATATATTATTTAAATTGGGCATTTAAGTTAGATTAAAATATGCCTTGACATCATATCATTTAAATAAATGGTTTAAAAGATATCACAGATTCAAAATTACGCGCAACAAAATAATTATGGTTCGAGTGTAGCGGTAGGAGTCTATAACCTTTTCCTGAACTATTAGGTATGTAATCCTGGTACTGCCCGGTAGTAAGTTCCCGTGGGATATTTTCCGACATCTACGCGAGCGAAGCCGCGGGCAAAAGCTAGGAATAGAATAAAAGAGAAATTATATCAAATCCAGCCATTCATTATCTTGGCGATATAATGTAGTAAGACGGATCACCACCAGGAACACTACCGATTGTATTTAAATAAATAATCATGTGTTATAAATAATTTATTACTCCTTCGGGTTTGTGATAGTCATGGTGGCTATGAAGGTTAAGACTTTTTTTAACCAGGTTCAAACGTTTAAAAGAGAAGCTCGTGGCTAAGTCATAACAGCCGCACGGGACGTTCCATCAAGTTAAGCTACGCTTGCCAGGGTTGGTCCGTGGATGGGTGACCATCTTTACATAACGAGACTCCTCCGTGCCTCGGAAAGTACGTTCAGCTGTTGGTCTTGGCTGTCATTTCTGGATCTTTGACGGTGATCTTTGGTTGTCAGAAGCCTGAAAGTCTGACAACCAGTCTAACCAAGGGGTAGTATTACCAAGTTACTAGGTTGTGGAGGCCTGACAGGCAGTCGCTCCAGGTAAAATACTGGTATTCAGCTGCATCCGGTTAGCCTAGAACCCAACCCCAACATAGTTGGGGAAAGGCAGATTGAAACGTGACCAGTGTGGCTCGTCAAACAACTGTTTACTTTATTAGTTTATCGGGTCTATTAATATTATTACAAAAAAAAAACAATTATTATTATTCAAAAACCCGCTTTGCAGCGCTAAAGTTTCCGCTGTTGTTGATGCTACGTTCGAAAACATGAAAAATGTGTTACGCGGTGCTACGCAGCGCTAAGAAACGCTACGCATTATGCTTTTTAGTAACTTCTGCCTTACGGAGTTTGTTTCTTCGGTTTACAGATCCGTTTTTTCGGTATTGTTTTCCGGTTTACAGACGATAGGCCGCCTCATCGTTCAATTTGATTGTGTGTTATTTTGCACCTTCATTTTTACTGAAGCATATTTTCAACGGGAAAATCTTTTTATCGTCGCCAAGTCATCTAATAGTCTATAATATATACACTCATCTAATTCCATTTAATAATACAAAATTATGCTTGTTTCAGAGCGATACGGGGAACTAAGAACACGCAGCATATCATTCTCATCGCTGTCGTCAAGAAAAGGTATGTTTTAATCTAATTTACAAAGAAACATTATACATTAAGCTTGTTACAATCGTACTTTGTTTTCCTTTTATGCGATACGTCTTATTCATGTTAGTTTCTATGGAAACATGTAAACCGGTCCGGTTTACACGTTTCCATAAAAATCGTGTAGTTAACGTTCGAGTTAAATAAACTTTATTTCCTGTTTTTATTATTTATTTTGTGATTATACTTAGATTCAGGTTTACATTCCAATTGACACCAAACCATTTCTTTTATATTTTGTACTTGGTTAAAGTCAAACTGACAAATGGCTAAAGGTACCATTCTAAGGCCGACCGCAGGCGGCAACTGCAGGCGACGTGTCGTCGCGACACGACTGGTGTCTATGAGTTTCTATCAAATACCTTCCGTAGCTAGCGACACATCACCTTCATAGAAATATATAGAATCCAGTAGTGTCGCGGCGACACATCGCCTGCAGTTACCGCCTGCGGTCGGCTACGGAATGGTACCTCTAGGGTACTTCGACTTTTCTGTCTCAACTCGACCGTAACAATTTTTCATCATTTCAAGGAGCACGTCAAAGCATAATAATTACGAAGTTATGACAAACGTAAAAATAAAACTTCAAATATCAAAATGGCATCCATGTCAAGGTCAGCTATGAAATATAAATATATTTGCATCAAACACAGCTATGAAGCCGTCGCATTGAGTTCAACGTAAAATGTACGAACAGACATTTATTGAGATAGCTCGCGACCTTCACAGGTATTCGAATGTGCAGGGACGGGATGAATATTATGATGCTCTTTCTCTTTCCACATCAAACATATTTGATACATGTCATTCTAATGCGTACCCCTGTGTACAAAATATCTCTGATATCCAGAAAACGTGCTGAGCAGACAGCAAAAGATTTTCGAAGCATACTCGACTGCGAATTGATCAAAGGTTGATCTTCTCTGAATTACCTTTTGAGATACTCAAACTCATGACACAGTATAAATATTTACAGTACAGGAACTACGTATAACGTTTGAAACGGCCCACTCACACAGACGCGCTCATTGATGAGACCCCAAGCGATTGTCGCGGTGCTGTCAGTTGCGGATGCCGTGTCGAGACCAGTGGTCGCCGCGATCTTTTTAAAAATGGGGTAGGTTATTATTTCAACAAATTGCCTATTTTCATAGTGTCCATACTAATACCGTGCTCGTAAGAAATTCTAATTATCATAAGCGGCAGTGACATACTGCAACTGCGATCACCGTTTGACAAGCCTTGTGATAGCTTATTTTCTCTTGAGATTGGTCTGTCGGTCTAAGACTATATAGGTACAATATCTTTATAGACTTGTATACTCTAATTATATGTAATACTAGCTTTTGCCAGCGGCTTCGCATCCGAGGGTTTCGGAAATTATCCCACGAAAACGTACTACCAGAATACAAAGTATCCTATAATCCAGGTATTAAACTATTTGTGTGTAAATCCGATCAGTCATATAAAAAATTCAAACTTTGATATTTATAATATTAGTAATATAATATTAGTGTCCCTTCAGTTGCCTGTATGTTGCCAGGGGCCACGGTAACCCTTTCGGACAAACCCGCAACCCGTTGTGCTGACGTCTCTTTGAGGCGCGCGTGGAACACAACTCGCCGTCGACCCAGGCCTGGTCCTTATCGGACGGCGAGCTACCCATTGCTCACCATCCACAAGCCCACGCCTATGGTGTAAAGAATCCCTAACACAGCATGGCTTGCAATTATTCACAATTCACATATTACAGTCCTCCAGTGGCTTATTTTTGATGGAAAGTTTTCGCTGAATTTCAAGCATTCGAAGTATGATATTCATGCAGATTGGTAATTCATTCTCGGTCGGAAATTGTACAGGTATTGTAGATATGCATATTGTTGTGATGTTGATTTGCTTCTCTAATGATTCCCAAATTATGTTTTGATATGAAGCCGATGATCGAAATGACGATATTATTATGCGCATTCGTACATAATAGAGTACAGCAATTTGATGAAAATTCACATTGAAATATGGAATTTTGAACCATGACTGCGATATTCTGATTGATACTCCACAAGCATTCACTAATATTATGCTTCAACAAGCAGCCATTATACACAAAATAGTTTCGAAATTACTGAAATATTTCTCGCTGACATCGTACTAATAACATCAGACCCTTAGCTTCATAATACTTAGGTATCTTAAAATTAATAAGCTGGGTGTTATTATCAGAAAATAAGAAAGAGAAATATATTTACCCAATTTGTTAAAAAGTTCTTTACGGTTCTTTTTGTAAGACGCGCCATCCCTCACTCTCGGTCATCTTTAGAAGGTAAAAGTTGGGGCTGACGCTAATTTATTGGCCGAAAAACTGACCTATGTAGATTCGCTCAGACGGCATACTTTTCATCGGTTCAAAAATCGGCAACCGATTCATTAGGACACTATCTAACCAATTTTATTTCGTTGAAGCTTATTTTTTTTTTGCGTTCTACCGATAATTCGGACAAAATAAGCATTTTTTTAACATACTTTTGCGAGTCATGGCGTCATATGCGATGTTGTACAAAAACGCAACATGCGCTACGTATTGTCAACAAGAAATCGGTGATCGGTGAATCGGTGGTTTTATCGATCATTAAAATTCAAACGTACTCACAGAAAACCAAACACATTCTTCAAACCTTTTAAACAAAGTTTGAAGGTAAGGTTACTTAAAAACTCCTCGCATAACAGATACATTGCAAATTCGCCGAGTTTCAAAGTTTTGTTGGAAAAGCGAGTTTGACAACGCGAATCGATACGAGCTTTGTAAACCGTCGTCTCAAATGCTTTAATTAAATAACTTTTAAAACTGAGTTTATTGGCAATTCTTTGAAGAGGCCAATGTCCTTATTATTAGCTGTATTGAATTTGGCATTGTTTTTCGACTTTGCCGAGAATTACTTTAGTCTCATTTATTAAGAGATTTTGTAATAATACTTCTTTGTATTAGAATTAATTTGACGATAATGATTAAACTATTTAATACCTATCTTGTTGTCAAGGGTTGTGACGCCTGTTTCTGACGATAAATAGGTTTTTATTGTGAGTACTTGCTAGAATAGTTAAGTACAGTAAAACTACGGGTGTAAGTGACAATCCATCGGCAAACTTTAGAAACTATTGAAGATAGCCATTATTCAGCTGTAAACTATCACAGATATAAAAATAAAGTAAATTTAAAAATTCATGGAATATACGTAACATTTTATTAGTTAGAGACAGAAATAATCGATATAAAAGATAATAGTTATTTATACAACTGTTGTATAATAAGGGGTGTTGTATATAATAGTATCAAATGCGTGTTTTAATACCTAATTATAAACAGTTGCATACAAGACTTTATCTACACCCATGATATGAATCCTCTATAAAAGGTTCTGAAACCATTGGATGTTTGTAATTCAAGATCAAGAATAAATAAAATCCCACGAAATTCGGTACAACTGCACGTATGAGTGTCGCCTGCAGCAGTACATCCCGCGCATGCGTGCAGCGGGTGCTGCTCTCCCCTGCTTCAACGTTCTATTACAAAAGTTGATGGAAACAAGGAGTTGCATACATGATAATGTTCTTTTTTTGAAATTCGAGTTGCATAATGAAATTTAGTACAACATTATAACACTCATTTGGATGATATTATGGTTACTAAGACACTGACTGTTTTAATGTTGGCAATAAGCTGTTTCAGAAACTTTTATAGAGGTTTTATAGCATGGGTGTTGATAATAACAATTTATACCACGCAACGCGACGTATTCTTCTCCATAATATACTTATGGGTACTTAACACCCCTTGGTTAGTATTTCGCTCAACCCCGGCGAATGCAGGTTATAGAACATAGCTCATTATAACAGCACCGCTCCGACACGGCAAATAACTTGACATTCAAGTAAGGATTTTAAACCAAAAGAATTAAAGTCATCCTAATTTTATAAATGCGAAAGTGAGTTTGTTTGTTTGTTATGCTTTCACGCTAAAACAGCTGAACGGATTTGGATGAAATTTGGCACATGATTAGACCATAACCTGGATTGGGATATAAAACTTTTTATCCCGATATTCCCACGGGATCGACACTTATGCGGGTGACACCGCGGGACGCTGCTAGTATCACATAACATATACCTCTGAATAAATGCGCAAAATAAACTCAAATCAAGTTCTAAGCAAACCTACGGCATCTACCTGACCACCATTCCCACAGAAATCAATCTTTGTGCACAAGTAAGGTACCAAGTTCCAATTTCACGATAACTTCGACGTCGACTCACGAAGTTATAAACCTCTCTAAAACACAAGTACAGCCAGCTTCAAAAAGATTCATACATCGACAAGAATTCGTTTGATAGTCTACAATATTTGCTCCATAACATCGTACCAATGTGTAGCCATAAAACATAATTATTATTACATATTGGGTACTTAATAATAGCTACTTATTTTTACAGTATTATGGCACCCAAATTCTTCTTCTTAAGGCGACGATAACCGACTTTTATTGATTTTTTACTGAAGATCACGTCTAAACGAGTAGTGTTAATGATTTGGAAAAAAATATAGTAACCACAGAGGCCACTGTTTAGAAGTTTAAGTTAAATTAAAGCATTTTCTTAATAACTTTATAGAGGAATATTTTAGATTATGTTTATATTACATAGTGAAATTAATTTGTAAAGTTATGTCTAACGCGGATAAAAAACTGAGAATCACGCAAAATCTATCAAGCGTATTTTTCTGAAACCTTTCACCATTTTAAAGATAATTTAAGTATCAAATTGATCTTTTAATATACGTGTTTTATTAAAATACTTTTTTTATGTATAATAAATTAATAATGCGTCTAATTTGGGACAGCGCTCGTTGATGGGCGAGTCCTATTATTGGCTGGACGTTCGACGCGTTGCGTGTCAAGGTCACTGGCATATATCTGCGTCTTAATTATTATTAGGAAAGTAAAGCTGCATAAGTAAAAGTTGACGTATTCATAAGATCCTCAAGGCAGGGTTTACATCTTTATGAGGTTGACCGTACTAAAGTACCTACTTTACGGACGTGCACGTCCACAATAACTTGCCACTACCAGTGAGTACATTACCGCCGAAACTTATGTTTTACGACGAACGTGAAATAGTTTCGATGCAACGACTCTACTTCGTGGTAGTTTTGAATATTCTGAAATATCCATCAGAATACGTATAAGGGTGCTTTTCTATAGGTGCGGAGAGGTGTAGAGTTACGAAATCATTACCCAAACTTGTTGTATTTCCCTACATTCTTGTCCCCGCTCGGCTTCTGTGGACATGGCTACAGAACGTCGCGGAAATTCGTTTTATTTATAGTTCAAGCTCGGAATGTAAAGTTGAATAAGGTATTTGGTATACAGGCAAAAATATGAATCTTTCCACAATACTGACAATACTTTTTATTGTGTGCGTAATAACTTTTTAAGCTATAGATGCACATAGAGAGATTTAAAAATTAAAAACAATTTTATTTCATATAAACCTAAATGGCACGTATGAAACGTCAGAAGCTAGGCGCTTGGTTCCGATTATTCAATTCCAATGGAGAAGACCCGGCAAAAAATTCCACGGTAACTCTTTTAAAAATCCTAATTGGCTTTTACAATTCGGAAAGGAATTGACGACAGCACACAACATTGTTTAATTGCAAGTTAGCTGTCTGTGTACTAAATAGCTTCGAACACATACGTCCGAGAAGAGTTCGCCCGTCATCGAGGACATACGTCCTCACTCTATTTCAGTGGACTAGGGCCCTCCGCTACAGTCCTATCATCGAGGACATACGTCCTCACTCCTTTTCAGTAGACTAGGGCCCTCCGCTACAGTCCTATTATCGAGGACATACGTCCTCACTCATTTTCAGTGGACTAGGGCCCTCCGCCACAGTCCTATCATCGAGGACATACGTTCTCACTCTTTTTCACTGGACTAGGACCCTCCGCTACAGTCCTATCATCGAGGACAAACGTCCTCACTCCTTTTCAGTGGACTAGGGCCCTCCGCTCCACTCCTACGCACTGCTCTCTCGCTCTTCCCCGCTTACATCATCATTCAGCCGGAATACGTTGACGAGCGGTTTTGTATAATTCACGCATCCAGATCCTTACTCGCTCCGTTCCAATAGACAGACAGCTTTAAATTGAAGTTTTATCAGCGCGTCGGTTTTATTGTCCTTCTCAAATGTGAACAGCGCTCACAAACATTTTAATGTGACTTTCAAAGGAGTCGTTGAGTCGAATACTCGAGTTTGTAACAAATGGGAACTCTTTTAGATTGAACAAAGTATTGAGAAACAAGAGAACGTTTGTTTTGTAATGTGTAATTGCTTATTCATTTCGCTTTTTATTTAATTTGTTTACACGCTGATGTGAATAAGCCTAAATTGTAATAATATGGAAAAATATGTTATAATTTATTTATTATAATCTCAGCCTATACAATCCCACTGCTGGGCTTGCCCATGAGAGCTCTTGGGATCACACGGCTATTGGTTACAAAAAATTAGTTAAAAAAATTGCTCTTAAAATGATCAAATATTTTATTAGGTAGTTTTTGATAGTTAATTGATTCAGGCATGACCTTGCGGAAATCCATTATAAAACACAATAGAAGTGGATATATTTAGTAACTTGTTCCGCTTAGCTATTTCTAAAGAGTCTTAAAAAAACCCTGAAAGAAATCGACACGTGTTTCACCTCTCAACGAGGCATCCTCAGGATTACGATTTACTTGTCGCGAACTCGCAGAGTCTGCGCACAGCGTTTTTTTTTTTAAGACTCTTTAGAAATAGCTAAGCGGAATAGATAACTAAATATACACTTCTATTGTATTTATTTTTTAGGTAGTTTTTGAAAGTTACATCTATCTCCTCGGATTTAAAAAGGCTCAAATCAGGTCGGACACACCTTTAACATCGAAACAGTTCCTTCGTAAATTACAATTTATCAAGTTAAACAACCAAATATAACTACAAAACAAATGTTACCAACTCTAAAAGAGAAACTCAAATACGGGTAAGTACACATCAGCTATTTCGAGAATGTAAAACCGTAACAGGCAAACGAAGCCACAGGGTTGATTCTAAAAGCGTTCCATTCGTCCATTGGCGCACGCGACCAAAAAGCCATTTACTGAATGCCATCGGGCCAATATCCACCGACCAGGCAAGCATTAAATAATCAGGCACTAGTCTGGTCTGGTTTTGCTGAACGGGGCCTATATGGTACACAGAACGTACTGTTTTTAGAAAAAGTATCTATTATTCTGTCTTTGCATTAAAGTTGTGTATCTAGTAAACGATATTTCTATCTTGAATATCATGCAGATTGAGCATGTAGGGCAAATAAGGCACGTCGGGTTAATTTGCCCAAAACGAATAACGTAAACGATATTCAGTTAATTAAGGCGGGGGAGGGTTGACAGAGGACTTCCCGGATGTGACGGAAATATAGAAGCAGTACGCGAGGCTATGTATGTGACAGGTATAAACGATTATATTGGTCCCCGGCCCACGTTAAGAGGGCAAAAGGTCATCAATAAACTCTGGAAACTGGGATTTTCCTAAAATAACGAAAAGGATATGTTGGGAGAGTGGAGTTTTTCTAGAAAAAAAATCCTAAAAACTCAATAGGAATTTCACAGAATTGGTAAACGTTTTTATTTTTTTTAATTGTTTATTAATGGAACAAAACAAAATATAAAATAAACGAAATGTCATAAATGAAATAAAAAAAAAGAAATGTCATAAAAACCTCAATAGGTTTGTCCTTATGGAAGTATAAAGGGAAAACAAAGCAATAGCATTCCAAAAATTGTTATTTTTGTTACTCCCTGAGGAGAGAGGACAAAAAATAATGAAACATACTTTCATAATAACATTGCATTTGTTTATGATAAAGTTCTCAAATTTGCTGCATCGTTTACTGCCTTATACAGCGTGTATCAGAATGGTGTGCTACTATTTAAGGTTATGATATAAACCATCACACTAAAAACTTTCTCGATGGGACCAACATCGTAGTCGGCCAAAAATATCAGAAATCCCATACATTTGAGTCGAGTAGATTTTGAACTTTTGTATGGAACTTTGTTGATATTTTTGTCACGATAATGATATAGGCCAAAATATCAAAAAAACACACCACTTCTACTCAATCACTTTGCAAAGCTCACGTTAAAAACCTGCTCAATAAAAACTTTAACCTTGAAGCACATGTGACCCACAGCCGCCATGACACTTTAAACAAAAAGGGAACTGAATGAAAATAACTACAAACTGGCCGAACAGAACGAAACAGAGATAATTGAAGATGAAAACCTGTCGAAATACTTCTAACTTTTCTTTTTCTGCTGAGAGGAATAAGATAAGACGTTCACATTCCTGAGTAGGTAGGTACACGGTTTGAAAGTTTTCTCTTGTACGCAGTCTCTTGACTTTAATAGTCATTATTTAGTCCGCCCTCACTGGACTCTCTGTAACGACCGCCCTGAGAGAAGCCGAGTACCGAACGAAGTGGAAGAACAACCCAACTTTAATTTTATAAATGTGAAAGTGAGTTTATCGCTTTCACGCTAAAACAGCTAAACGGATTTGGATAAAATTTGACGCATAAATAACCTGGAACCTGGAAAAGGACACAGGCTTCTTATCATCCTGGATCGCAGACGAAGTCGCGGGGAACAGCCAGTCAAACATAAAGCCACGAAAGCCTTTCAGGTACAAACAGCTACACACCAAGCTATACACTTCCAGTATAAACTGACCTCTCATTGTACGGAAATCCTATACCATGCGAGATCAGCATAAACTGGAAATGTATAGCTTGATGTGTAGCTGTGTGTACGTGACCTTCAGTAATGAAGTACGCGATCAAAAAGAGAAGAGAGATATAGTTCGCAATACTGTTGCGTAGAGCATTCACAAAGAATATTGCGTATAAAAATAAAACAGGCTATCACACATCGCGAAACTGAGGGCTAGTCGCGAATTTGAAAGTGTTTTTAGCGGGAATTTTGCATCTAAACGAAGTACCTAGTATTTGTTTTTCTATGTGCAGAGTTCTATCACCTACCTAGCCTTTTCCCAATTAAGTTGGGTTCAGCTTCCAGGCTAACCAGATGCAGCTGATTACCACCAATATTTTACATGGAGCGACTGCCTATCTGACTTCCACAACCCAGTTACTGGGTAATACGCCTTTAAGACTGGTTATCGGACTTTCAAGCTTCTGATTACTAGTAACGACTGTCAAAGATCTACAAATGACAGTCGGGACCAACGGTTTACATACTTTCCGATGCATGGAGGGGACTTGATATGTAATAAATAGTCACCCATCTACGGACCGACCCCGGGAAGCCTAGTTTAAACACAATTAAACACATCTAATAATTTATAATAATATTGAATTGCGACTGCCTCGTTGGTCTAGTGGTCATAACCGCTACTGCTGAGCATGAGGTTCTGGGTTCGATTCCCGGGTCGGGTAAAGTGTTATTGGGTTTTTCCATCTGGAATTTCTCAGTAGCAGCCCGGAGCTTGGATTTGTGCCCGGTTGATGGCAATAGGCTCGCCCCCTATTACATGGGACTTAAACATAACTGGCGAAATGTGGGTGTACTATTGGTACACCTCTGCCTAACCCTTCAGGGATTACAGGCGTGATCATGTTATGTATGAATTGCTACTTAGCCCTCTTCCTCTCTCCTAATTTTGCTGTGCCCGATAGAGTCCATATAGATCTTTTATTGTGTTATACCATCTATATAATACATAAGGAATGCAATAAAGAATTGAGTATTGAAAAACTTTGATCGAACCGTGCGGCTATTATTAGGTATATAGCGACTTTTGATTGAGCAATTTTTGCCTAATCTATAGTAGAAAAAACGACCGAGCCTTACAGTGACTCGCATATGATGTGTAACATCTGACACCTTGGCTGACGAAATCATGATATAAAGAATATTCATCATTATCATCGTCACCATCGCAATCAATAATCAGCGCGCGCTTCCCCGGCTTCTTGTAACACACTTCCATCCCTATTCACAAAATTACTCCCACAGATTGCAGGAAAGCGTGAGGAAAGATATTACACATCAAAAACATTTTAGCTTTGTAGAAATAACTTACAGTCACCTACCTACTTTTTGTGATTCTCCGCAAAGTATTAAAAAGTTTCGTAGATTTCAAAGTAACGTTTAACACAATTATCTTGGAGCAATTCCAAAGCGGTAAAGACCAAAGTTTGCTTAAAGCGAGTTCAGTTTGTATTCACTTTTGGCTATTAAAGTTTCACATTAAGTTACTGTCTTGTACTGTGACTCATACAGGCTACATCAGTTTGTTTAAGTTATTTCTTATTCTGGAACTAAATGTTATATTTAATCTTTTTTCATTTGGACTTTAATAAAGAGTAAGTAAGTGGCTCGTTTCTTCGATAATTAAGCTCTTTGAGACATAGATGTTGTTTTATAATTGCCGAAAGTTATATTTTTTCTACTACAGATTAGACATATCGAATCTGAATCGGTTTACGAGGAACTGCACCTCGTCACAGTATAAATAAGTAACAGTATTATATCTTCATAGGAAACGGCCGAAACGGCGCGCTTCGAAATATTAGTGTATATCAGTACGCAACAGTATCGAGTGCGCGGCAGTTACGCATGGAAGCGGAAGGTTTATCTACCAAGCGGCCATAGAGAATTATTTTAAAGTCACTACCAAGACATAATACTGTAAGGCCCATTTGCGCATTATATTTTTACATAAGATTTAACACATCATCACGCCTGTATTCCCCGAAGGGTTAGGCAGAAGTGTACCTATAGTACACCCACATTTCGCCAGCTATGTTTAAGTCCCATGTAATAGGGGGCGAGCCTATTGTCATCAAGATTTAATCATTGGATTTAATATAAACAGTAATAAAAACTCCTATAAATAAAAAAAACGTATGCGGTCGGGAGACCCCCGGTCAGGAACGAAGTTCGCTCTCACGTATGATTTAAAACAAAAACAAAATTTTAGCAGCCGCCATCTTGGATTTACATTTCGACCCCACTATCGGATTTAACACCCTCAAAAACCATGAAAACGATACCCATGATGAAAAATTTGAAAATTTTCAGAACCGCCATCTTGGATTTACATTTCGACCTCACTATTGGCTTTAACACCCTCAAAAACCATGAAATCGATACCAATGATGAAAAATTTGAAAATTTTCAGAACCGCCATCTTGGATTTACATTTTGACCTCACATTGGCTTTTGCACCCTTGAAAACCATGAAAACAATACCCATGATGACTCTCGGGCCGATGTGTACTTCAATTTTATCCCACGACACTATAATCACATTACTCTTTTCTTTTGTTTTTTTCTGCCAGCGTTCTATCTCTCTCTCTCTTTCTTTCTCTTTTAATTAGAAGAAGACAGTCGCAAGTATTAACACTTTTTAGCGTGACGATTTCTGAAAGTTTACAAGCCGCGTTAAAGAACTTCGTTCCAATAAACACAAATAAAATATCATTAGGATTTACTTCGAAGATATTCTTTGGTAACGATATAACTCGATAAAGTTTCCAAAGTAATGTTCCAAACAGTGCCTCGAAACGTTGAGGCAAAAGGAAACACCTTTAGGAGATATAAAGAAGTCATCATTACGATCGGAATTTCGTGACTGAGACCGGGCCAGGGCTGTCCAAAACGATAACAAAAAGTTTAGTGAGCAGCTTTCAATGTTGTGTTAAATGAACGTATTTACTTCTAATGGTTCTTGGAACAACTATTATTGTAAGGGTGTCAAAGAAAGCAAATTACCTGACTTTAATTACCAATTTTCAACCGTTATTGTTTCTTGGAGTCTTTGTAGGAGCAAAAACAAACTGAATACTGTTTAGTTAAGGTTCCACTAGTCGACGGCTCGAACTCGTTGGTGACTTGGCTAATATGCATGCTATTTAGAAGTTATTTATTTATTTCGTTTTATTTATTTAGTATTCATTTATCTAGTTTTTATTTATTTATTTAGTGAAATAGACGATGATTTATAACGAAAACGAGTGCGTAAAATTTTATGAATAGACCTTTGAGCATATAGATATTATGGAAAGCGTCTGGATATATCTACTCATAATAAAATTATTTGAATTATTCAATAAATTATCTATCCCTGTACGGTTTCTATTTTGCCATTTTCATACTACATAAGTTATTTATTTTTACCCAAAGATGAGTTGAATTTAGTGTTGAAATACGTAAGTTTCGACGCTCATAACTTCCAAACCAATACTTTTCCCAATTCTGCTTCCGTACAAGGCTAGATAATGAACTTACACCGTCAAACAGATGAGTAATCACCATACTACGTTTGTATGGAAGAATGACCGACTAGTGTACCCTTAAGGACATGTTTTATAAATAGGTGGATCCGCAGTTGAAGCCCGCGCAATTTTTTTTTTTTTTGTAGTTGTAGTTTTTAATTTTTTAATAGATTTGTTCAATGTTCAACAAATCTCTTATGGAAAAGTTCATGAGGAACAAATCTAACTTAGGAAGATGTATTAATGATTCTAATACATATTTGTTTTAGTCGCGAATCATATTCTGATCAAGATACATCCTGATAGTGACCTGCAAATTTTAAAAAACGTAGGAAAAATAAATTTCGCGGACTACTACTGCGGATCCACCTTAAGTAATTATTAGATTTTTTTTAACCGTCTTCAAAAGTAGGAGGCTCATAATTCACCGGTCTTCATTAGGGGGTGGTACCTTGATATTATGTAATAGTTTTCTCAAATATAAGGAAAGGAAGGATATCACTGCTTGCTCTGTTGATCGCTTGTGTGAGGTAGCATGTGCAGAGGTTGAAGGCCATACTTTCTTATGTGTTTATAGACCACCAGCCTCAAACTTGTCATCATTTTTAATCATAATGGAACAAATACTAACTAAACTTTTTAGAGATAATAAAATAGTTTTTGTTTGTGGTGACCTAAATATTGATCTATTAGTAAATTCACCGGATAAATGTAAGCTTATCTCATTGTTTAAATCTTTCAATTTAAAATGTATATTTAATGTAGCAACTAGAATAACGGCAACCTCGGCTACATGCATAGACAATGTATTTACTAATTGTAAAATAAAAGATTGGTCCCTAATTAGTGGCGTCAGATCTGATCATACAGGTCAACTTATATCCTTTGAATCAGATAAAAAGTTACGTTTAGATAAAACTATTCAGTTAAGACCTCTTACTAAAAATAAATTGAAGATATTTAGTAATAATGTTCTTAGCAATCTTTCAACAGCTAGTTTTGATTCACAAGACCCCAACACAAACTACAGTACATTATTTTCTACAGTATGCCAAGAATTCAATAAAGCATGTCCTGTAAAATCAGTAACAATCAATACCAAACCAAAATTTAATGAATGGGCCACGTCTTTTTTTTTTTTTTTTTGAGAGTGGGAAATCATCAAATAACTTCTCCCGCTCTGGGCGGAGCGGGAGGGCGTGTCAGACTCTTACTGACTAAAACCCACCCGTGTTCCTTCGGTTGCCCTGTTGCCGGGGGCCACGATCTCCCTTTCGGTTTTCTTCGCAACCCCGGCAGGCATCGGCCCTAGTGGACCCCTTCAATTCTGCTGACATCTCTTTGAGGCGCGCGTGGAACACAACGCGCCGTCTACCCGGGCCTGGTCCTTATCGGACGGTGAGCCACCCATTGCTCACCGTCCGCAAGCCCGCGCCTACGGTGGCCGGAAATCGCCTCGCGATTCACGACGCCCTGGGCGTCTCCTCCTGCGGCGGTTAGGAGCGTGAGGGCGCGAAATTTGCCTTTCCCTCACGCGTTCCGCCTCCTCCTTCGCGAGCATTACAGCTTCGCAGAAGGAGGTGACGGCCTCCCATTTCCTCTCGCTCCGTACCATGGCCTGAACCAGGGCCGGACGCGAGAGATCACCGCCGCCGATCGCCTCCACGAGGACACGGCGATGCTCCGCCCAAGCTGGGCAGACCTCCACCGTATGCTCCACCGTGTCCTCCGGGCGATCCACACAATGGTGACACCCGGGCGTTTCCTCCCGCCTTATCCTGTGCAGGAACCTCCCGAAACAGCCGTGTCCGGTGAGGACCTGCGTCAGGCGGAAGGTGAGGACGCCGTGGCGCCTCTCTAGCCACTCCTCAAAGAGGGGTCTTATCGCCGCAATTGTGGCGTGCCCAGCGCTGGGTTGCGACAATCGCACTCTCCATGACGCCATGAGATCCCGCCGGAGCTCTGTCCGCTGTGCCGCGATTTCTCGCGGCAGCGGAGCTAAGCCCCGGCGCCTCGCCTCCTCGCGCCACTCCCAAATGTGCGCGAGGACCTTTGCCTCCAGATCCCATGGCGGTAATCCGGCAAGGAGGCTCGCCGCCTCGCAGGAGACCGTGCGGTATCCTCGGGCCAGCCGGATGGCCATGACCCTCTGGGACGCGTTCAACCGGCGGGCTGGCCGCAGCCTTATTGAACGCGCCCACACCGGCGCCCCGTAAAGGGCCATGGACCGCACGACCCCCGCGTAGAGCCTCCGGCAGGAGGCGTTTGGATCCCCTAGATTGGGCAGGAGCCGCTTCAACGCATCCCGGCCCGCTCCAGTCTGGGAGCCAAACGTCGGAAGTGTTCGACGAAGTTCCACCGGCTGTCGAGGACAAGTCCCAGATACTTCATCGTCGACTCGACGCCGATGTGAACCCCTCCCGCCATTACCTGGGAACCCGACGGTGGCGCATTCCGAGGTCCATGAAAACCCATGGCCTCGGACTTGTGCAGGGCCACCTCGAGTCCCAACTGCCGGATCCTATCGACGATTGTCGCAACCCCGCGTGTCGCTAAGTCGGCCGCCGCCTGGTACGACCTCCCCTGCGCCAGGACCAGCGTGTCGTCAGCGTAACAAACGACGCTGACGCCGCTAGGGAGGTCGGCGTGCAGCACCCAGTCGTATCCGATGTCCCACAGATGCGGCCCCAGGACCGATCCCTGTGGGACACCGCACGACATCTCTCCCCGGTTCCACTCTCCTTGGTGACCGGGGTAGATGACGGCCCTGTCCGTCAAATAGGCCTCGACCACACGACAGAGGTAGGTCGGCATCCGGTGATACCGGAGTGCCTCCCTGATGCAACTCCAGGGCAGGGTGTTGAAGGCATTGGCGATGTCTAGAGACACCGCCAAGACGACCCCACCCCGGGCCACAGCATCCCCCGTCGTTAGGGCCCGCGAATGGGCCACTCCTGGCATTAGAAAAAGCAGAGATATTTTATATAATTTATATAACGAAAAATCATTGACTTCTGATCAAGCAATTCATAATTATGTAAGAAACTATTCTAAGATATTTAAAAGAGTCTGCGCCCAAGCTAAATCTAAATTAATAAGTAACAAAATTAATATTTCTAATAATAAAATAAAAGCTGTGTGGCAGGTAATTAACAAAGAAACTGGAAACACAAAACAGCGAGATCAGAATGAATTTTCTTTAAAAATTGATAATGAAACCATTTCAGATAAATTAAAAGTTGCTGAGACACTAGAAAAATTCTTTACCAACATCCCAATAGAGGTTACGAAATCTCTCCCCTCATCATCTATACTAGCTGAATCTCTTCTAAAAGAACACTTCAGTAAGAACATTCCAAGTTTTGATTTCAAGCCCATTTCTATTTTCACAATTAAAAAAGCATTCAAAAGTCTTAACATAAAAAACACTGAAGACTTATGGGGGATTTCCGTTAAGGTTCTTGAGGATATCATTGACACAATTGCGCCTGTCCTAACTGGCAGATTTAATCAATGTTTAGATAGCGGTACGTTTCCTGATTTAATGAAACATAGTAAAGTAGTACCAATTTTCAAATCGGGTAGTAAGAGTGATCCCTCAAATTATAGACCAATATCTGTGCTACCAGCATTGAGTAAAATATATTAAAAAAATCATGCTAGACCAGATGTTGTCACATTTTAATTCAAATGAGATTTTACATAGTCACCAGTTTGGTTTCACGAAAGGTAGGTCGACGACTGACGCAGGAGTAAAACTCATCACTCACATTTTGGAATCCTGGGAGAAGTCCCAGGATGCAATTGGCATTTTCTGTGACCTGTCAAAAGCGTTTGACTGCGTTGACCATAATACACTGATCTGTAAATTACACCACTACGGAATTCGTGGACAAGCTGCTGATCTTCTTTCCTATCTATCCAACAGGGAGCAAAAAGTTAACGTTAATGGGGCGACGTCTACGGGGTCTCTAGTTAAAATGGGCGTGCCTCAAGGTTCAATTCTCGGCCCTTTCTTATTTCTAGTTTATATAAATGATCTTCCTTACATGATGGCTAACTTATCGGATATAATTCTATTTGCTGATGATACTTCTCTTATTTTTAAAATAGACAGAAAAGATACAGATGTCTTACATGTCAATGATAGTCTGGCTGTTCTTTCAAAATGGTTCGCAGCTAATAATCTTTTACTTAATGCGAACAAAACTAAATGTATTAGGTTTTCATTACCAAATGTACCTCAAGTAGGTCTAAATTTAAAACTTGATGGCAAAAAACTAGATGCAATAACGGAAACTATATTCTTAGGCATTACTTTAGATTCAAAATTGCAATGGGGCGCCCACATTAGAACTATTTCAGGTAGATTAAGTTCAGCTGCATATGCAGTTAGAAAAATAAGGCAGTTGACTGATATAGCCACAGCTAGGTTAGTATACTTTGCTTATTTCCACAGTATTATGTCTTATGGCGTTCTGCTGTGGGGATCGGCAGCTGACGTAGATTCAATTTTCATTCTACAAAAGAGGGCGCGCGATCTATAAAATGGGTCCTCGCGAGTCCCTTAGAGACAAATTTAAAGAAACTGATATACTGACTCTGCCTTCTCTTTATATCTTAGAAAGTATTTTGTATGTTCGCAAAAACTTAGGACTTTTCAAAATAAGAAGCGATTTCCATAGTATAAATACGCGTAGTAGACATGAAATTGTTATACCCAAATTTAGATTAACTAAAACAAGCAAGTCATTTCTTATAAACAGTATCCGCTTTTATAACAAGTTGCCAAAGTCTGTTACAGAACTTAGCGATGGGAAGTTCAAAACCCATATCAAACGTGTTCTTATCAAGAAGGCATATTACAAAATTAAAGACTATGTTGAAGACAAGGAAATTTGGCAATAATTCCTTCTGCACATGTGGCTTCCCTGGTATCTCATTAACGTCATAATTATGTAAGAGTCTATTAACTGCTCCCAAATTACCATATTTATTTTTATCTTATTTTTATTATTTTATTTTTTTATATATTTTTTTTTTTACATTCGTCCTTGACATATTCATTCAATTATTTGACATTATATACCTACGAGTTAATTTCTCTCTTTATTAGTGGCTTTTTTGCACATGATAATTATTCAGATTTATTACAGTTGTAATAGCAATAATGTGATTGCGTTTAATTAAAATAGGTTCTTATTTTTATTAATTCATATATCTTTTGTATAGATTCTTTTCTATTTTGTGAATGTGAGAACACTGTAGGCTTAGTGGACTGTAGATTTGTTGACCATTTTCTATTTTCTTAAGTACCTGGTACTTATTGAAATACCTACACTGTCCTCTCATACCTAGTCATACTGTTATTTGAAAAAATTGTAAAAGCCAATTATTTTTAAAAGAGTAACCGTGGAGTTTCTTGCCGGCTCTTCTCCATAGGAAATGACCAATTGGAACCGTGCACCTAGCTTCTGACGTTTCATAAGTGCCCATGTAGGTCTATGTGAAATAAAAATATTTTGATTTTTGATTTTGATTTTGGTAGGTTTGCATAACAAACAGAGAAAAAAAATCCAATATTTTCCAAACCAACTTACGTCTTGCCAACCCTATCATCAGAGGTAGCAGTGACGAATAAATGGCGTACAATTTAGGCGACTAACAAGTTTTTGTTTTTGTACGCTTGTTGCGGCCTTTTTAATATTTGCTACGTGTTATACCTTAACTAAGTTGTCTAAAGCAATCTTTTGCAGCGCTTCAATCGCGATGCGATAGCTTTATTGTCACTTAGGCTACGGTTTCCTAGAAAAGCGGTAGCCGCCACATAGCGTCCACATTTTACCGGCGAATGACGTCAATGAAACGTTATTTATGAAAATAATTTGGAGTGTTTTCCTAAATAGCGTTTTTTGACACCGTACAGTCAAACCCCGCTGCCACCATTTTCATGACAGCCATCATTGTGGCCGTTACATAGCGGCCACCGCTCTTCTAAGAAACCGTAGCTTTACCCGACAGTGCTAAGTTAACGCTAAAGCATGCACGTTGCGCGTTTTATCAACGCGTGTATGTATCGCTGCTAAAATCGTCGTGTGTAACCGCTCTAAGGTGAATGCAGCTATGTGACGGTTTTAGCCTAGTTCCTTACGTGTTGGAGACACTTTACTGCTCTTTGTATCTAGATTTCTGATAAAGCTGGTGGATGAAGTAAATTAGGAGCTTAGCCGCATTTCCACATGCGACGAGACTTGTGCAAGGCATGTCAGTGGCTGGCCAACAGCAATTTGCAATTAGTGTAAACTGCGTTGAAAGGGCACCTCCTATGTTAATAAAGTCAGCGAAATAAACAGGTATGTTGCCTGTGTCAAAAAAAAACTATTTAGTCCGTCAGTCAGATAATGAAAAAATATAAGACACGTATTTTATGCTTTACCATGTTAATAAAAAAATACTCGGATAAAACGCATCAAAGTTGGAGACACTACGTCACAAGTAGGTATAAAATCTACATACTCGCGACGTCATGGCAGATTTTAAGTCAATGTATCGTCATAATCTTTTGATAACGTAGTGATTATTAAAAAATATTGGACACATATTCTCTTTTTTTACGTTATCAAAAGATTAGGGCGATACATTGAGTTAAAATTTGCCATGACGTCACGAGTATGTAGATTTTATACTTACTTGTGACGTAGCAACCCCCATTCCCCAACTTTAATGCATTTACATTTGATAAAAATACGTGTCATTTTTTAATTTTTTTTACTGACGGACTAAATATTTTTATTTTTTTATCCCTATTGTTCGTGTGTTCAAATCACAACTAAACGTTTTTGCTAGTTATATGAAATAGCTAATACACCAAATTGACGTACGATTTCAATATGCGTAACAATTAACGCTGACGGCGGTGGTCTGCGTTTAGCGGTCGGTGTGGCAACACGCCGTGTTCGCATTCGCGACAAGTCAATCGTCATCCTGAGGATGCCTCGTTGAGAGGTGAAACACATGTCGATTTCTTTCAGGGTTTTTATGGCTTTTTAGAAATAGCAGAAAAGTTACTAAATATATCCACGTCTATTGTATTTTATAATGGATTTCCGCAAGGTCACGCCTGAATCAATTAACTAACAATTATTTTCCCTATTTATGCTGACAAGTTACTATCGGACATTCGGACAGTCTGTCAATACTTCATGAAGATTTTTTTGCACTTTGAAATGCAGGTGCAGAAAAATAATCTTCAGAAAGGTATACTATTTATATTACTCCTCGTTCTGACTATTTAACATTGTTTGGGCGAATTCGACCAAACATTTATAGGGTTGTTGTTATTTAACCTGCAAATATATTTTGTATTTTGACAGTTTTCTATATAAAAACTGTCAGAAGTTAATTTTATTCCACGGAAAAGATATATTTCTATAAATCATTTTATTCTTGCCTTAAAACTTGAATAGCAATTATTTGGTGTTTGATTGGAGTTTTAATACTGATTTTCCTCATTTAACTTCATTCTCATATAATGACGTAACAAAGCAGTCGGATGACGTGTATTTATGAGGTGTATTTATGGCGCGCTGTAGTGACGCTTTTAGCCTAGTTCCGTAAGTGTTAGAGATGTGCTTCAGACACATTGTGGCGCTTTTCACCTACATTCTACAGCATCTTTTTGTGTTTTTTTTTAAATGAATGTACTTAGTTAGAATTGTGATTATCTCGGATGGATTATGCAATGATCATTATACTGGAAAAGTGATACTAAAACATGCAAGGGTATTATAATTATATGTTAGAGCCATCATTGGTCCATTTTTTTTTACTATACTTTTCTAATTTGTGAATAGAATGTTATTGGCCTTGTAGACTCAAAGATACTTCGATTTGTAGACCACTTACTATTTTTTAATGTTACTATTTTGTTGAGTACCTGGTATTGATCATTCACACTGTCCCCTCATTCCTATTAAAGGCTCTTTCAAACAGGCGCGACACGCGACGCGACACAAAGACACCGCTCGTCGCGCGACGGGCGGTGTCTTTGTGCGCTGTAGCTAATATGAAAACATTGTAAAAGCCAATTATTTGTCAAAGAGTAGGTCTCCGTGGTGTTTCTTAAAAGAAAGAAAGAAGAAAGAAAGAAAACGTATTTATTGAGACTCGCACAGGAAATCACAAATTAAACTACAACACACTCACTAAAACATTAATAAAAAAATAAAAAACAAATTTTAAAAAATAACAGAAAGTCCTATCTCAGCATATGCTGCAACATTTAAAAAAAAATATGTCGCAGCGCTGGTATTCTGATAGGGCCCGCAGTGATGTCACGGATAGACTTGTCTTGCCGGCTCTTCTCTATATTCATAGTATTTATATTATAATTCATAGTATTAATATATTTTCAACGACCAATTGACACCGTGCGCCTAGCTTCTGACGTTTCGTAAGCGCGCATGTAGGTTTAAGTGAAATAAAATAGCTTAAATTGCAAGAATAAGATGGAGCTCTTCAGGATGAATAGCATCATCCTAATTTGCAGTTAGAAGAATGATGTCTTTCTTCATGATTCAGCTCCAGTTTTAACCTTTTCCCCATTTGTTAGAAAAGAGACAGGCCCGACGTAACTTTAGTGGAACAATTTCTATGAAAACTTCATGGAAATTATTCTACCTGAATCACGTTGCACTGTCCCGACGCGCCTGTCTGCAGGAGTCTTAAATAACTTAAAGAACTTCAACTAACTATTTTCACAATTTAATCCAATCCTCAAAATCCGAGGTTTAGCTCCTTAAACCGAGTCGGCTTGTATATCAGTCTCAAAGGATTCTGCAACGCGAGATAAGTAGGAGTCTGTAACCCAAGACGAAATATACCGAGGCTTGAGCCAATTAGTGAATGCTAAAAATACACCGTTGGTTTGCCCCAAGGTTCTGCTGAAAATTCCTGGGTAAAACCGTAAATATTTTTAAGTAAAAGAATCTTAATGACGAATTAACCGAGTGCGTATTACGAGATTAGGGGGAAGCAAAGGTCATTTTGAAGTTTGTTATGCCACTAGAGCTGAGCCAAAAAGGTTTTTAAGTGCCCAGGATAAGAAAGCTTTTTACCAATGAAGGTTATCGGTGCATTCTGTAAAAACCTTGTGATCAAGTCGCTTCTTATTTCTTTTTCATTTTATTCCCTTTTTTTATGAAAACTTTCTGTTTCATTCTTTGTGGATCCAATCCTAACATTTTCGTATTTTTGTATTTTTTTACCAGAATTCTGGTAGAGAAATGCTAATAATGACTTTCTAGATTCTATTGCTTTGTTAATGTATGCGGAACAATTTTAATTATTCCCGCCGAAGGTCCTCTCTTCCTAGTGCACTGTTATTTAACCTGTGCAAGCTGACCTAAATGAGATTTCCGAGGATTATCCGCAGACTTTATCGGATACGTTCCGACTTTCAAACAAGCCATCATTTATTATTTAAAGTGTAAATAACAGTAATGATTATAATAATATTATAGGCTGCGGTGCGAGTAACGCTGTAATTGATTTGAGCGTGCTACGTACCGTATTAGCGTGATCGCGATAACGATGTCCCGTGAATAGTCATACACGACGTCATGACATGCGCCATCTTGCGAGAACATCGACGATGCCCCAAATTAATATCACCGTGAGCGCTGTCAAAAATGACAGTTATGCTGTTTTGTTTTGTGTTGCATCATAACTTTAAACTAACGTGGCATTTTCGAAATTATGCTTCTGGCTACAGTCGCCACCTAACCAAAGAAGAAGAAGACATTTGTGGTGTATACTCAACGAAATACTGTAATCCTACATAGTCATCCTAATATATCCTCCAATACTACATACTGTATACTAAATAGTGTAATCTTGTGCAAGTTTTGGGGTTATGTTATAAGTTTTGACGTTGGGCGGCCACTGTGAGCAGTATGAGCGCGTTCACGAGCGTTCCGAATTGTTGACAACTCCGAGCTGTCATAATCGTGATATCTAAATGGGAACGCGAAGTATTTATGTGAGCGCTGTGAGCGATTAAGGCGTAACTGAGAATGCGGCCATAGTATCCGAACGAAAGTATGACAACAATTTGTCACACTTTATTGTCTTTCAACTTTACCATCGTTTATGTATTACCTACTGACAGGGTAGACATTCTATCGATGTAACTAAAAAGCCGATTTTTGACTCGATGTTGATATTCAGGCTGGTCCTATATGAAAGTACTTAAGATCGTTCGGTAGTTCAGTTCGATACTCTATTTCGATCTCCATACACGTACAGTACACGTACGGGCACAGGCTATCTAAAAGGTAGGATTATGCGTACGCGACTAGTCATAAATGTATGCATAAATGAATTCTGGGAAGGCTGGAAGTAAAACCTTTTTGCATGATAAAAATGAATATCGACATTGTCATTTTTTAATTCCAATGATTCTACTTTTCGAATTTAAAAATAGTTCTGTTCCATTTTTTAAATATTCGTCGTTATGCGAGCGAGAATAAAAAGTCCCATCGAGGCAAAAAGTATTTTTCCTCTCTGTTTGTGAAAAATATAGTTAATTGACTAAAAAGCCATTAGTCTAAAAGTCTCATTTCACATTAACCACGAAGTTAAATGCTAAACCACTTACTAAATTGGATTATAAACTATGCACTGAACACTAGGCAAATATGTTTAACATTAAATATTTGACTTAACCGCTCCGAAACAGTTTCAACTGGACTGCGAGTTCCAGTAACAGTTCCAACCCAAATTGCCCTGAAGTTAATTACGTAGAAAAATCCGTTTTCGGAAAATTAAATCGTTACCAAGCTACTGGTCTGTTAATAGTGTTAATTTCTTTAAACATTGTTGGCTTGTAACTTTAGTCCTTATAAACTGGTTATTTATATAGTTTTTATTTATTTCGGTTACCTTTAATAACTTGTGGTAGATGTGAGGTATCTACCACAAGTTATTAACTTTACAAAGTACCTACAACTTGACAATAATAACTTTTGAATTTAAAGGTATTAAGTATTTTCTATTCTAATTTATCTTGGACATCACTGACATCGGTAAAGGAAAACATCGTTAGCAAACCTGGACTTATAGTTAATAAAAGTTTGAAATGGCCAACCCGTCTTGAGCAAGCGCTGGTCAATGCTCGTGCTTTCTGTGTATGAGAAGAGGCCTTTTCCCTGAAGTGGGATAATAATAGGCTGGTATTATATTAAATACTAGCTTCTGCCCGCGACTTCTCCCGCGAGCCTATAACCTTCCTCAAGAACTGGGCTAACCAATGCAAAAAGATTTGGTAGTTCCTGAGATTACCCCCTACATACAAACTTACAAACAAATTTTACCTCTTTATAATATTAGTATAGATGCTTATTTGGATAACTCACAGCCGACAGACGTCTTTTAAGCCAACCTTACATCAATAAAATAAACCGACAATTAAACTTGAATTTCAGCAATAGTTTTACCGTAACAAGCGTTACTGTGTAGTCCAATATATTATCGGAATCTCTGCAATATAGCCCGTACTGGTTAACGATCATGATTTTTAATACGACATAAAGATGTTACATCAAAATGTTATTATTTATCGCATAAAAGCGTTGACGCGAAACAAGTAACGCGTTTCGGCTTTTCACGACGCATAAAAACCGTTTTTGTGATAAACGATTCAGAAGCTTATTTGTGTTTGATTGCTGTGGAACAATGTTGCTGACTTCAAAATTCGAAATAATTCGAAATTCGAATAGAATTACACGATGAGGATGACCAAATATCTCTTGATAAAGGCTTATTCAGATATAACCGAAATCGCGCTGTTGCGTCCATGCGTGGTCCATCGCTAATTCGCTACCTACCGAGCGTGACAGCGATATCGCTTATATTTGAATAGGCCTTAAAAAATGATGATGATAATTATTTCTGTAAATTGATTTAAAAAAAACTCTTTTAATGGTCAAACATTGTGTTTCCTAAACGACTAATCTGAGAAGAAAGACCTAAACGAACTCGGAGGTCTCTTTTAAAGTCGTAACGTAGTTTTGAGGACCATGCCGATTGTGTCTGAGATGGTCGTTTGAGGAAAGAACCACACAGATTTGAGTGGACCTGTCCAGCCAGTACACGCAATTGTCAGTAATCGTGTAGCTCTTGAAATGTGCCTGTATGTTTATTGGTTACTCTTTTGTTTTTATCTATGTATCAGGGAAGTTACAGAGCTTCGGTTCCGGTTCCGAAAGGTCGGAACTTCCGATTAATTTTACACCTTCGATTCCGACTTCGGTTCCGATCATTTTGAATCGGAGTTATACCGAAGTTCAAAACGCAGCGATGCACGTGACTAGAGCGCATACAAACAAGTTTCAACTCGTCGCCAGTGTAATTTATGTTTATTTTATACATGCTCACGCTCGAAGTCTCAGTTTATTGTTTTGTTTGTACATTTTATCGCTAATACAAATCTTTTCTTTTTATAATGTTAGTGTAGTTACATAAAATTCTCAAGGATACCCCGAAAATTTGCAACGCTTTCAAATAGTCAGTGTATGAAATAAACATTCGGCTCAATATTTAAATTACAAGTAAATATTTCTAATATTTAAATCATAAAACAAATAGGTACCTATCTAACCTATCTACGAAGTTTTCAACGCTGACCAATTAAAATTCGTTTGAAAAACGAATTTACCAAATTTTATTTGTTGAAGCTTTTGGTAAATAAATGGTAGAACATTATTTTGAATTAAATACCAATACAAACATGGCTCAGAATAATTTGCATTGGTTTAAAACCTTTGATATTTTTAAATGAACTTAATGCCTACTTTGACTGACGCATTTGTTAAATAATTTGAAACTAAAATATCAAACAAATGATGAGCAGAGCTCGATCCAACTACTATCTTTTAATGTTTAAATTTTTTCAAAATCTTTTAAATACCGATAGAGCTTAATTTTGTTAAACAAATGAACTTAAAATATTGTGATAGCCCAATGGTTAACACTTTCAACTCCACCCACTTTTCCTAGAACTCATAGGTACGGCATGCCGCCATACATATTGGTAGTGAGCCCTCCGGGAGGGTTACCGGTATAACGTTTGCGCTAAAGTTAACCAACCATCGCAGACGGTCAATGGCATTCGGTTTAAAACCGTGTCATAAAACATTGTAAAACGAAGTAAAATAATTTCTTGTTTTGGTCTTGTCGCTTTAAGTAGTTTCTAACCTTTAAAAATTTTAGTGAATATTTGTAACCGTGAACAAAAATTTAAAAAAATATCAAAATACTTAGATTTTAAAGCCAACGCTTATACTAATAAATCTTGTAAAAATATACCTACATCAGATTTTATTTTCACGGTTTAAAATGCTGTATTCGCTAAGAAAAACCTACATTTCAAATGAGCCCTCCGCGAGGGCTCCTAGCATCCCATATGCGACTACGTGACCCTTCCAGGAGGGCTCCCCACACTGAACGTGTTAAGGCCTCGCCTCTCATGTACTTTTCAATTCATATGTATTTTTTGAGTTTATCTTGGACATTACTGACGTCAGTGAAGGAAAAACATCGTGAGGAAACCTGGACTTATAGTTAATATAAGTCTGAAATCGCCAACCCGTCTTGAGCAAGCGTGGTGATCAATGCTCGTACTTTCTCTGTATGAGAAGAGGCCTTTGCCCAGCAGTGGGACAATAATCGGCTGATATTATCCTATACTACTAAACGAGCGATATTTCTATATATATATTTGTACTCACGTTCTCGAAATCGGCTCTAAGGATTTCGATAAAAGTTGCAATATAAAGGTAAATAAAAGGCTAAATCTGGTAAAATTCGTTTTCTCCGTATTTTTACCCGAGCAGAGCTCAGTCACCCAAAGTTAAGGACAAGATAATGAATAAAGACATGAGAATAATGATATTAGAATAATGACATTAGAATAATGAGATTAGAATAATGACATGGCAGCATGGAATTAGTAATTACCTACTATCATGGCAGCATGGAATAAGTATGTACTATACATGGATTAGTATGAACTTTCCTATACTATTAAATGAGCATTCTCTACTTTCACCAGATCAAAGCTCGGTCGCCCAGCTACTATCTTTTAATGTAAGCAACCCTTTTAATTTATTCAAAATCTTTCAAATACCGATAGAGCTTAATTTTGTCAAAGAAATGAAGTTAACTTACTGATAAAACTAAATCTTACATTGAGAACCCAGATTTACATGAAACCCTACATTCAAATTCAAAAATTAAATTAATAAAAGAAGCCCTTTGAACCAAAATTAGATGAAACCCTCACTTTCCCGATTATCTGTAATAGAATTCCAGTTTTAGTACTAGCACCCGAATAACAACTTTAATGCCCGTTTTCACGCTTTAGGATTTTCAACGCTCGACAAAGCGCCGAAAGTTGAAAATCCAACAACAGCTTTTATTTAGGCTTTTATATAGGTGTCGCCTAGTGTTAGTGAAAACGTAATTCTACATCTTGTTTTGCAACTCGTCCCTTCCTTATTTAACAGTTACCATTACTCTCAGTTTTAGCGGTTTAGCCTTTCAACATAATAAAATAACCCACCGGCACTGCCTTTGATCACAATCACAGTATTTGAAATTATAATTATGAAAAGGTTTATTTGGGAATCCTTTTTGAGATTATTCAGAAGGTATACAAATAGCATTTCTTAGAAATACCACAGATGAATACAGAAGGGTCACTCCGCATTTTACGTATGGAGCTACAAGTATGTATGGCACTTTTGACGTTCAAAAGTGCCATACATGGGCCTATTTGAAATAAATGATTTGACTTTGACTTTGAGTAGGTACGCGGCTGGCTCGACTTGTCGAATTCAGTGGGCGTAACGTAGTCAGAAGATATAAGAGTTATGCGATAGACAGAGAGGCAACTTCTAGGTGAATATAACTGTCAGTAATTAGCGCTGTGCGACCTAAATTGCACTTTATTGTGTGTATGCAAGAGTCGCTTTTTATTAAAATGATTTTGTGGAGTGATCCATCTGTACTAATCTGTGGAAATACGCGAAGCGGGTAGGTTTTATAGCTATATTTAGCAGAAGATTATTAATTTGATAATGAAAAAAAAATGAATAAAAAGGAATGATGATGATTGAATAGGAATTATTAGTACAAATATTATCGCAATAAGGGCTTTATTTTATTAATAAGTAGATATTTTAGATTCTATTCATTTTTAAGGCGTGTATAGTCACGAGGTCACGAGCAAATCATTTTGAATTTTGCGAAGTGTATGCATACTTTGCATACACTAGCAAAATTCAAAATGATTTTCTCGTGGAATAACGATTGCAACTTGACATAAGCCCTATGTAGTGTGGATTCTAAAATTCTATATTCCTAACAACATAAAGTTACAATAAATACAGTAGGAGAAAATAACTCTAAAAAATTGGATATTTGTATAGATAGATATTAGTGCTCGTGTCTGTACCTACGAACGAACTAACAAGAACATGTTGAACACGAACATCAAACTCTTTGTTCGCATGTGCGTTCCACTAACGACCATCAAATACTGTGTTCGTCAAAAATGTTTGTGGCAATCCAATTTTGAATCCATAGCTACTAAAGAGAGCACGCAAGTCGAACTGTGTTCGTATGGTATTCATGTTCGCTCGCTTTGCTAATTAACGTCGACACGGTACGTACCAAATGTTCCGTGTTCGATGTTCGTGTTCACCATATCTTGTTCGTTCGTGCGGACATGCCTTGGAACAAACAGACACCGACATCGAATCTAAATTTTGTCTCTGTTTCGCAAAACAACTTATGTTTTAAACCACTTTCTCAGCCCCGGATCTAGGGGGGGGCAATCCGGGGCACGTGCCCCGGGCGCCAATTTCAGGGGGCGACAAATTCAAATGTAGCAGACAAGTGCACCACCCAGCACATCGCAACTTTGCAATAAATGAGACGCGCGGCACATTAACCTTTCTATTTTTTCTTTTTTACAACCGTTATAGCGCCCCTGTTGGACTGTTGGATCATTATCGATCGATAAAATTTTATTAATATGTTGTTGGCAAAATTTTAATTTTGAGAAAATTTGAATTTCACGGGCTAATTTAGCGCATCCCCATAAAAGATTGGCGGGGGGCGGTAGATGGCAGTTTTTGCCCCGCCTCAAAAAAAATCTAGATCCGGGGCTGCACTTTCTTCCATAGTAATGAGGTACAAACTCACTGAAGTTCAAAGACATTTTAAATCGATGTCAGTTGTTAACATTCCGCTACTTTTCCCGCGTCATACTCATAAACGAATGAAACTCACCGCACGGATGATGAAGCGAAGCCGCTAGGGTTGCCATCTAATTCGCAATTGCCGCATTTGTAATAGAGGAAAGAAAAAAAAATTAAAAGTCAGAAATTACTAAATAAAAATTCATTCGGAAAACACAACCACGCAAATTAAACAGTTACATTTAATTAAACAAACAGGCTGCTTTAATCAAATCAATTTAAACCAATAATATTGCATAAAATGTTTTGTAGGCTGATTGGTGACTCGCCTAATTTAATGGGAAAACCAGTACCAAACCAACTAGCTATAGCAGGGCTTTGCAAGTAAGCTGCGCAGGCCGTTAATTGATATGTAAAAAAAATCAAAATCAAAAGTCTTTAAACAAACTAATCTGAGAATAAGCACTTTTCGAACGTCAAAATTACACAAGACAGTCCCCAAAAATGCCCACCTTTCATCACTTCCTAGTGCTGGGAAGAAGTGGCGCATCAAACTCCCCTTCCACTTATCCGTATCTATTGCTGTTTGTGGCCAATCTTTTAGAAAAGAGTCGAGTTCGTCCCGCCTTCTCCTCCTAGGCCTGCCGCGTTGCCGTTCGGGACCCGCTGCGTAGTTATTTTAGCCCATTGCTAGCTCCTTCGGCATGCGACAAATGTGGTAATTTATTATTATCTGTTTTTTTTTAAACTCAAATGTTCTGATGAACATTATACCTAGATATATTTTTCATCGCAGTGGCAACCCTACCCGGAACTAAATAGGGTCGGCATGAATTGTAGTTGGAGGAGACAAGCCAACGTGGGGGGATGAGACGCAATTTAATTTTGAGCCTAAATAAATTGGATCTGGGGCGGCGCCGCCACTAAATAGATTGTTAAGTGCAAAATATATGGAGAAAAAAGTTGCGAGTAAATTACGTATGTGTCCGGTTTTTTCTTTTAACTAAGTTGTATTCAATTTAAGTACATATACTCCATAGGTGTACGTAGTTAAATAAAAGTAAATAACAAAACCACGTGATGAGACAGCTGTCAATAACCGACTAAAAGTAATATCTGTCACTTCAACTGTCATGCTACGTTACAGTTGTACTCTTCAATTTAGCAACGTTATAATTCGTTGACGTTTAGAGTTTGGGCTCTTTACAGATGGCAGATTACAAAATATTTTAATAATGTTATAAATCTAACAAAAAAATTGTGCTCAAGTAGTTACATCTACGAAGAGTAATTTACGAATAAATGATAAAGTTTAACATACATTAATAAAAGAGGAAACTATTGTAAAAATCTAAAATGAATTTTTGGTTTTATCGTATATTTCTTCGTTCTTCTACAAAAACCCTTTTTACGATTTGTTTACCTTTATTTAACTACCTAAACCTATGGAGTATAGTGGAGGCAAATTTGTCTTTCGTCAAAGTGGGTTTTGTTGACAACAATAAACGTTTGGTAACCTATTTATAACAGTTTACACGTGTTAGTGTAGACGTAATTTTTAATTTGTTTCCGTGATTTGTCGATCTTATTATGAAACTTGTGTAACTTTTTCGTGTCCCTTATATCGGCACGAGTAAAACGATAAAAATGCGATCAAGTGCGAGTTGGACTCTCACACGACGGTTTCCGTACCACTGTAAAATATTTAAAACACTACACATATTATTTAAAAAAACTGTTTACTTTTCAACCATATTTTATTTATATTATTTGTTGTTATAGCAGCCATATTAGTACACACTCTATGAATAATTCAAGTATCTGCCTATTACAGTTCAAAAGAAACAGCCCTGTGACAGACGGACGGACAGCGGAGCCTTAGTAATAAGGTCCCGTTGGCACCCTTTGGGTACGGAACCCTAAAAAGCTGTGTAAAAAAATAGCCAAATAGCCAGTCAGGTAGGTTGGTAACGCATAGGTATAAACCACTTGTCATGTTAGTATTTATTTATTTTTTGAAATTACAAAAAATTTACCGACTTCCAAAAAAAACACTACAAAGTGAAAAATAACTTTAATTTCGGAATTCGGTGTCTTTGGTTTTGAATTTTCGTTTTTTGCCACCGACTTCCGAAATTACAGTTATTATTCACTTTGTAATGTTATTTTTTGGAAGTCGGTTGTTTTTTTTGTTTTGTAAAATATTTTATTTTTCACTTTTTAGTTGTGGTACCTACCCCACACAAATTCGAATACCACTATCTGCTATGTAATAACAATGATAGAAACTTATCATATCATCCACATAATAAGTGGGAAAAATACGTATTACTGAAGCTAACTCAAAACTACCTGAACAAAGATTATATAATTTATATGGGACCACCTCTGAAGTATGACCTATCAAACAAAAAAATAATCATCAAAATCAACTCATTATTGGCGGAGTAATTGCGTAACAAAAATACAAAAAAAAAACTGTCGAATTGAGAATCTCCGCCTTTTGGAAGTCGATTATAAATAAGCAAAAAGCTAAATTAGTTGCCATTTATCCGGGCTACTATGATATAATGTGAACTACAAACCAATATACAAAAACTAAACATTAGAGCAAAGCCACGCGCAATAACTAGTCTACATAAACTATAAGGATAAATAATGTAAGGTTAATGATTTCAGGGAGACAACCAAGATTAATTAATATCTATTTGACGGGTCAAACCGTGTCACCACCTCGCTATAGAGGGGACTACAAAGACAATTTACGCTATCACCTCTGTTTTGTTTCCATACTGTACTTATGTTAATGAATCATTATGTCAAACTGCTGTAAGTAATAATGGGCTATACACGTTCCTAACTCGTCTACTTATCGTGCAAATAATTTATAATCTATAATAGATATTCAACCCTAATTTATGACAACTATCGAAAAATTGGTATAATACCTACGACCACGTAGGTAGGGACGCAATCTTTAAAAAAGTCTAACCTTTTCCCAACTATGTTGGGGTCGGCTTCCAGTCTAACCGTATGCAGCTGAATACCAGTATTTTACACGGAGCGCCTGCCTATCTGACCTCCACAACCCAGTTACTAGGTACTACGATACCCCTTGGTAAGACTGGTTGTCAGACTTTCGGGCGTCTGACGACCTGTAATGACTGTCAAAGATCCGCGAATGACAGCCGGGATGAACGGCATAACGTGTTTTCCGAGTCTCGGTATGTAAACTGTAACGTCTAGGGCTGCGCAAGGTAGGCTGCGCAGACCGTTACAGATAGGTAGAAGTAAAAGTAATTAAAACAGCGTTATAGTTTATACATTTATATTGTAGGTAATTAGTAAGTAGTAGTAACACGGCTAGGTCGTGGGTAAGGTCCTGACAGTGAGTTCTGAGCACTCGCAAACTGAGATTAGTCGAAATGGCAGAGCGTTCTTAGAAAATTAGTGTTGTGCCACGTTTATAGTGATGTGGTTAGTTACTTACTAATTGTGATATTTTTGCACCACTCGACTAATTACAGTTGAAACCGCTCACAACGCTACAGTGGCCGTCGAGTAAAAAGTTCTCTACTGTCTTTAGCATGGCTTACACAACTGTCAGTTGTCTGTGTGATTTTGACAGTTTGGAATAGAAAACTATTTTCTGAAATAGTCTACATATTTATAAAAGGACCTAGACAAATATCGATAAAAACAAAAGACAAAATGACAGATTGTAGAATGATTTCTACGGTGCGATGTCAAAAATGGAGAAACGAAATGTCACTTTGTATAGAAAGAGCTGTCTCTATTCTTCGTTAGAAACGTAAAGCGTCATGCCACGCGTGCTGCAAGTATGCGAGCTGCAGAAAAAAAGATATCTGTTTTCTTACTGAATAACCCATGAAGACATAAAAAAGTTTCAAAGAATCTAAACGTAAAGTGAAATAGAAGCCATTATTTGTTGAAAAGCTTCTTAGCCTTTTTATGACACTCGATCTCAACCTCGCTTATTGCGAGCTCCTCGAAGCCAGATAAAATTATATTTTGTTATTTTCTAGATACTTATAACGACGAACCAATAATGGTTATTATTTTAATAAAAGTTTTTGTGTAGTTTTTAGATTCATCTCTATACAAATAAGTGAAATTGAAGTGTTGTAATGTCAAATAACAGCTTTTTACTAAATGCATATATGAAAGACAAACTTACAACAATTTTTTTTTTAATTTTTGTCTGTCTGTTTGTGCCGGCTAATCTCCGAAACGGCTGGACCGATTTTCACGGGACTTTCACTGGCAGATAGCTGATGTTATAAGGAATAACTTGCATTACTTTATTTTTACATTAATTTTATTTAAGATAAATAATGAGGGTCCTCGCGGGCCAAGCCGCATATAGCAGCTAGTTCTAAATAAATTTGCTTGATAAATGCGACAGGCCATGGCAGTCATGTCAGGGTAGTCTGTGATAGCCTAGCGGTCAGACTGCCAAGCCATAGGTTTTGAGTTCAAACCCAAGGCAAGCACCTCTGTCTTGCTTCAAAATCGGTGAAGGAAAACATCTTGAGGAAACCGGCTATGCCTGAGAGGTCTTTCTCGACGGCAGGTGAAGCCAAGTTAAAGACCCATGGGCGGCTATAAAACTTGACACCAGGTTAGTCACTAACCACACGAAAATAAGAAGAAGGGTTTTTTTGCCTATTAGAGAATTGATGAAAGGCAAATAAATAAATCAAATTAATAAGAAAACCCGCCTCTATATGGAACAATACTGGAGAATTGTATGGGCTTGTTTGTGGCTAAGTAAACAACAGGCGCACGGGTCGATCGATCAGGTTAAGCTACGCTTGCCGCGGTTGGTCCGTGGACGGATGACCATCTTTACATATCAAGACCCCTCCGTGCCTCGGAAAGATGTTAAGCCGTTGGTCTCGACTGTCATTTGTAGAACTTTGACAGTCGTTACGGGTAGTAAGAAGCCCAAAAAGTCTGACAACCAGTCTTACCAAGGGCTATTGTGTTATCGTGTTATCGTGGTCAGATAGGCAGTCTCTCCATGCAAAATACTGGTAATCTGCTGCATCCGGTTAGACTGGAAGCTGACCCCAACATAGTTGGGAAAAGGCTAGGCAGATGATGAATACTAGTGAATTGTGGGTGTACTAACTATAGGTACAGCTCTACCTAACCCTTTGGGGAAAACAGGCGTGATGTTATGTTATATTAAATTAATAATAAATTAATTTTAGAACTTGTATTATTTGTACACCATTGCGCTTATCTTTTTCTGAGTACAAAGTACAAAGCCATTTAACAGTTTACTAGAATAATACACACATCAAAAGTGTCTAGGGATCAAGCATTTTTATGCGGATTTCTTGAGATTGAGATGTGGCTTTGTAATAAATTTATGATTATATAAATTTATATGGATCCTTTTTGGTGCATTTCATAATTTGAAACAGGAACTGTTAATCAAATTCGAGTAAAAGATGAAAATCAGCTGTCAATATTTTCCCTATAAAAACATACAACGCATTGAAGACATTATTAGTGCTACTGTTTCCCTACTACTGATTAAAACCAACGTTATTATGGAGCGGTGACGTCATTTAAGCAGGGAAGAAATGCTCAGAGCCGTGGGAATGATAGAAGCTGGTTCCCGGCAACGTACTGTGGCTTTAGCTCTGAATACAAGTCAGAGTGTTATCAGTCGACTTTGGACACGTTACCGAAGCACTGGTACCGTGGCTGAGCGCCATGGAGGACGGTATCGCTGCACCACACGGAGACAAGACCGATACATTCAAATCTTAACTCGAAGAGCTCCAACAATAACCGCCATGATGTTAGCCGTGAGGCTTCATCACTCTTCAGGGAACTTAATTAGCGACCAAACAGTCAGAAACCGCTTGCATGAAGTGAACCTTCATTCCCGAAGACCGCTACGGGTACCACCTATAGCAATGCACAATCGTAGGATTCGATATCAATGGGCTCTTGAACACAGAAATTGGGCAGAAGAACAATGGCGTTTCGTGTGCTTTTCTGATGAGTCTCGTTTTGGTATGAGACCGGATACAATACGTATACGACACTGGAGAACCCCTGGACGCCAACAGCGATTAAAATCCTGCCAGGAAGTCCATCCTTATAGTGGTGGAACCATCATGGTATGGGCGGGTATTTGGATCGGCGGAAGAACTGAGTTGATTTGGATCAGAGGCAACCTCAACGCTCAAATTTATGCTGAGACGATTGTATCTGACGTCATCGTTCCTCTACAAGTGCAAATCGGTCCCTTATTTCAGTTAATGCATGATAATGCACGACCGCACACCGCAAGAGTTGTAAGACAGACTCTCGCCGCAGCTAACATCAATGTCCTGCTCTGGCCTGCTCAGTCGCCAGACTTGAACCCGATTGAGCATGCATGGGATATGCTACAGAGAAGAGCTCTGCCGAATATGGAGGGTATCCAGTCGCAAGAAGACCTTTTTTTGTTGTTGCAACGAACATGGGCGGCCATTCCACAGCGTGATTTGGATGAACTCATTTTGAGTATGCCAAACCGATGTTCTTGTGTTGTTAGTGTTCGCGGTAGAAACACGGATTATTAATTGTTTAAGTTACCCAATAAAATTTTAAAGAAAACTGGTATTTCAGTCTTTTTTTCGAACTTTAATGTTAGTGGTTCAAATGTCAAAAATCCCTTTATTAGGAAAATGGCAAATTTCTTTATTAATGCAAAGGTGACTTGGTTTATCGTTACTGTGACAAACGAAAACACTTTATTTGATGAATCCTTAAAGAAAATTTTAATTAATATCAATCAGGAGAAAAGTTATTGCAAAAATATATGTTGATCCCTAGACACTTTTGATGTGTGTATTTGGAAAGGGAGAATGATTCCTTTCATCATTCCTTTCAGTTTATTAAATTTGAAATATAGAAAACTAATATTAGCGCTGAATTATACAAACAGAAATACAGAACGAGATTATTTCAACTAGTTATTGACTACATCAAACACTGATTTGAAATCTCATCTGTTCGTTCACATCAGGGGCTGGAAATCGAAGTATAACCTATAAATTATTTCCATGTTTATTTCCGCTGTGCTTATACATTTCCATTTTATATTTTACAGCTGGGGAAATTAATTGTTAATCTAATTGTCACCCTACGTCAATTTGCCGTCATATAATGACAGTTGTGATTTGAATTTAAAGTGAAGTTGTGTTCGTATACACTTGCCATCTACACCCAATGCCTACACGTTCCTAAGTTCACGCATAAACTCTAACTCATTCACATTCACACATCCTCACATTCACTGAATGTGAATGTCACATACTCTCACACTCACACACTCGCATAGTGCATACGAGCTGCGTTTTTAGTTTTAATTCTCTTTTTTTTATATCATTATTTCATTAAATATCTTCATTTGAATAGAAGCAATGATAAAACATGTAAATTGTACGTATTTAAGACATTGGAGTCTCCTAACATAGGCTTATTTGCTTAAAAGGAGGCTTCAATCACTAGCTATTTTGGGTCAGTGACAGCTCGTCCCGCGTCAACTCAATCCGAATAATAATACAGCTGTTTTGTGTCAGTGACAGCTCGTCCCGCGTCAACTCAATCCGAAAATAATACCAGATATTTCACTCTCGCTGTCGGTGAATTGTACGGTTATTCAGAAAATATCGATATATTTATTAAAATAAATCATTACGAATATAGTTTTATTTTATTTCCAGGCGGGAAGATTATGGTTTTTTATTTGCATTTCAAAGCAGGAAAACATAGTTATCTAGAACGCCTATTTTATTTATGATATCTTTACAAGTAGCCTAAATTTATATATTTTTTTAATTGTCTGGATTAAAAAAGACAAGCGTTCCTTTGAGGAAATGAGACACATCGGATTTGATGACAATAGAAAAGTTTTCTTTATCACTCTTGCACATCAAGTTTTAAGGTCTTCTCTTGTAAAATTAATAAACCATTTTCGTTTTATATCGTATACACTTTAAGTTGGTAGTCAATTTGGTTAACAATTGACTCCCTTCCCTGACTTTACAATTTGTAAACAATTATTCATACGATATAAGAGACTTCTAGGACACTTTTTCTCTTACTGGACAAGTCATTCAATCATTCAGCCCAGTCTTAATTATTCATCGCCGAGAAAGTATATTTTAATTTAACTTTTCTACAGAGGCAGTCTCTGACATAATAGAATTAAATTAGTCAGAAAATTAATACTTTAACAGCATGAAAATTAATCTGGAAAAGGGTTTTATTTTTCTCTTTATTTTTTTGCAAAATACAGCGCCAGCCATGAATTCATTAAACCTGACTACATTTTGTTTCAAGAATTTTTTAGTTTTTTTTCTAAGATTTCGTGCACAATAATAAAAATTCCATTATATTTACGAGTATTTTCAGTATACCTATAAATCAGAAATGGTAGTAAGAAATGAAAATCTCACTCCAAACATGGATGAAAAGTCGTTAAAAAAGGTCTTAAACATCGAATATTTAGTATGTAATAACAGTTAAGAATTAATTTTCAATGAATCAAGTATTTCACCTTAACGATGCTTGATTTGAATTAATTCATAGAATTTTTTACAACTAGCTAGTTAGAATTGACCTTACACTAAAACAAAAAAGCTGCCTCGTTGGTCTAGTAATCGCAAGCGCTACTGCTGAGCATGGAGTCCTAGGTTCCATTCCCAGGTCGATCAAAATGAGGATTTCTATTAGGAATTTCTCAGTAACAGCCCGGAGTCTGGATTTGTGTCCAGTTGATGGCAATAGGCTCGCCCCTATTACATGGGAATTAAACATAACTGGCGAAATGTAGGTGTACTGTAGATATGCCCTTACCCTTCGGGACTACAGGCGTAATGTTTGTATATAAAACCAAAAAAAAATTACAACAAAAGTACCACGAAAAAAGGCAAAATGCTAAAAAAAAAGCTTAGAATAACTTTATTAAGTCACTTATAAAACCACCAACCAAGCATGTTAAAAAACTGCTTAAAAAACTGCGCTTTTCATAAAATAATTTTAAAGGTAATTTACTCTGCGTCTTACATTAGAGCTTATTAAGAAAATGTCCATTCTTTGTTGAATATTATCCCAACACAATGTTATAAAACTTACAGCAGCGATGTAATTTCATGTTATTATTAAACTCTGCGAAGTTTTCATTGTGAAAAACCAGTTAACACAAAATTGATGAGGAAGCATTTTGTTTTGCTTTGGTTTCAGTTTTATACTTTTTTTTGTTATTTTTTACAATTCAGCTAATGGTAAGTCGTCTCTTGAATGTAAATATTGTGTTTTCTTTCGTTTCAAAAGATGGATTACGCAAACAATGTCATGTGTGTAAGATGTTGGTATCTTACGACATTCTATCCTTTTGACTACAGAAATTAATAGGTACGCATCATAATTCACGTCACATTACATAAAGTGAAAAACAACATAAATAAACTTTTGTATATCAACTTCGGCTGCCCAATAAGTCATATTAGGTGTTATACAAGCAAAAATATGCATACACTTAGCAAAATTAAAATTGTTTTTCTCATGGAATAACGATTGCAACTTGACATAAGCTCTATGTAGTTTAGGACTGTGGGTTCCAAAATACTATATTCCTAAAAACATACAATTAGCATCAATTCAGTAGGAGAAAATAACTCTAATAAGTTGATAATTGTATACATATTAGTGTTCGTGAATGTACACACTTGTATCATGTTGGTGTGTGGCGGTATCATCAACAGCGACATGCGACTCGCATCTACAAGGACTCTGCTTAATCACTGAGATGCGTAGTTCGCGTGATCAGCATATATTATAATTTCCCGACATCAATCATTGGGCAGTTGCCCGCCAAACATGACATCCATCTGGTCGGAAGATCCTCCCTTTCCTATAGAGGATGAGTGAACTTTACACCCTGTTCCTCATGCGTCTATAGGTGTATCAAATCTCCTTTGCTTGGCACTGATATGCCAAAACCATACAAGTGTTAACAAGGCCTTATGCTACACCCGGCAACGTCGCGCGCTGTTTGAGCATCATCACTCAACATGTTCAGCAACATGTGTCACTTCAATTGTTGCCTAGTCTAGTGAATACACGACTGTATTTCTCTTTTTTTTTTTGGTGGGAAATTATTAAATGCATTCTCCCGCCCTGGGCGGAGCGGGAGGGCGTGTCAGATTCTTACTGACTAAAACCCACCCGTATTCCTTTAGTCCCTTGTATGTTGTCAGGGGCCACGGTTTCCCTTTCGAACTTTCCCGCAACCCCGGCAGGCATCAGCCCTAAGACTACCTTCCTATTTTTAGGACTGTATTTCTCCAACAAATGGAAAGCTATTCAAGCTTTATTTATGGTGTTTATTTACCTGTATTATTCTCGTATACAACACATCTATTGTCTCCCACCGGGCGCCGTTCTGACATAATCCATTAGGCTCTTTTGTAAACACCTAAGATGACACGTTCATTAAAGAGTTCTGCTCTATGACTTCTCTTTGTCTTCTCTTATTTATAGAATGAGATTGAAACAATGGGTGTTGCTATCAAAGACGCTTTCTTGCCAAAGCTACAAGAAGCTTTTATCATGTTTACCTGATACGACTTAAATCACAATTGTGTTAATATTATAAAATAAATGCTATAGTGACACAATATACTCCGTGAAAATGTTATCTTGCTACGTATTGCGGTTAAAAATATACGGCTCTATGACAGACTCACTTCATTTAATTGATATAAAATGTATTATGCTAAAGTTATCTATTATTTATTGACGGACAGTCCTTTGTTTATTGTACAACCATACCATTTTATTTATTTTGTATAACACCTTTGTATAAATCTTTAATTATTTTTTAAACTTAATTTTACCATGTTGATTTTATTATTAATTGCTACTTACATCTATAAATATTTTTTATTTTATTTAAATCTTTACACGCACTATAAAACTGATTTACATCCGTAAGACGTACTCGTAACATAAGGTTGAGTTGAAAACCAGCGTCAGGCACCAGTTGTCTGGCATTTATGCTGAACTGGATCTATTTGTTGCAGTCGTGAGGCACACAATACTGTTTTAAACTTTCTGTGTTTTTTGTTTTTTAACTGTGGGTCAACTAAATTTATTTTCTTTCTTTCTTTCACTTACGGACGGACAGACAGACGGCTTAATAATAGAGTCCCATTCTGACTTCCCATTTCCATAAATACCTCTTGACTATTCCACTGCAACAGACATCGCAAGCCGATTTACAAACAACTTCCAAAGAACGTCATAAATATCACTCGAATTCAATTTAAAAAACAAACAGATTAATAAAAAAGTTTCTCATCAATTATCTGTGAGCATAACGAACGTTCCGAACAATGTTTTAATCTGTGGTTTTAATAGCCAAAGGTTCGGTTACATGACTCGTAAACCATCTTGTTCCGTTCCAAAACGGTACAGCTTAAATTACTTTTTAACAAGGGAAAATTGCTTCCGAGAGCCACGTATCAAGCCGGGGAATTCGGTACAATAATGTTTTTTCAAAATTAGCGACTCGCCTCTGCTTCACCCGTTTTTACGACTTGGCAGCATGAAGATTTCTTTGTAACCATAATCAGCTTATAATGTTAGCATTGCTGGGACACATGCCTCCTTTCGGTGACAGGGAGTGGGCTGTAATCCACCACGCGGGCCCAGTGCGGATTGGAGGATGTCACATGTCTTCGAATATTTTGGTTCTAGGACATGCCGGTTTCCTCACGATGTTTTCCTTCACCGTTTTGAGAGCAGTGGTGATGAAATTAAATACACAAAGTAAAGCGCCTGCCTGGATTCGAACCGAAGATTTTTTTTTTTTAATTACCCTTCTGGAATAAATTCTCCAAATGATGTTGAAAACGGCATCGAAATCTGTTGCGGAGTTTAATCGAATAACACGGCCACACAAACAGACACGAAAAGCGGCTTCAATTTATAATATGTACCTACACAGATGTAGATGAAAAAATATATTTTCATTTTTCGCACATCCCTAGTGTGTTATTCCGTAAACGTGTTTCGGCAATTTGCAGTTTTTATTGTCATTCGTAGTAACTATTGTCAACGTGTGCTACGCCTGCTACGCGCGCTACGCCGTAGCACCTGCATTTGATTTGTTGGTCTTTTTTGTAGCATAAAGTGAATGTTCAATTGTTTTGAATTTTATTGTTGAATTGTAACTTTGAAATGTTGTTTTTAAGAATTTTTATTTAATTCAGTTTTTGCGTGCGCTTTTTATTTTTATAAATACTTAGTTTCATTGTAAAATGCAGTGATAGCCTAGTGGTGTGACCGTCGGACTGCCAAGTCATAGATCTCAAGTTCGAACCCAAGGCACGCACCTCAAACATGTGCGTATTGTATAATTATCAATTGCTTAAAAAATGGTGAAGGAAAACACCGTGAAGAAATCGGTATGCCTTTTTTTTTGGGTGGGAAATTATCAAATAACTTCTCCCGCTCTAGGCGGAGCGGGAAGGCGTGTCAGACTCTTACTGACGAAAACACACCCGTGTTCTTTCAGTTGCCCAGTTGCCGGGGGCCACGATCTCCCTTTCGGTTTTTTTCGCACCCCCGGCAGGCATCGGCCCTAGAGGACCCCGTCAATTCTGATGACATCTCTTTGAGGCGCGCGTGGAACACAACGCGCCGTCGATCCGGTCCTTATCGGACGGCGAGCTACCCATTGCTCACCGTCCGCAAGCCCGCGCCTACGGTGGCCAGAAAATCGGTATGCCTAAGAGATATTTCTCGACGGCATGTGAAGGCAAGTCAGAAGCCCATGGGCCGATTCACAGCTCTGACACCAGGCTAATCACTAACCACACAAAAAGAAGAAGATTGTAAAATATAAGCTGTGGTTTGAAAAAGTCATAAAGTTTTTAATGCACAATGAAAACGTTTACCTTTGTTTTCAGTTATACTGCAAACGAAAACAACAGAAAAGAGTATAAACCGATTATCTTTCATTCATTCTACGAATGCAACACTGAAGGAAATCCTTGAAAGAGTCCATCTAACAATGGACTACAAAAGGAAATACAAAGAATACCTGTTTTATCTGAGATCTGTTTCCCCGTCACCCTACAACCTCAACCCCAATATTCTCTCCTCTAAATCCAACAAATTAAACTTCGGACACATAAAAAAAGAATAAATGCGATGCAATATTCTGTACCGATCCATCCCTTTAATGAAGCAATCCCTTTTACTGGCTATAAAGAGCGCGTCGACCCGTCCGAGCGACCTAAAATGTTGTACGCCCCTGTCAATGTATCTACTTTTAAATATTTTTAACTAGCGACCCGCCCCTGCTTTGCAGGGTTATTACTACTTGACAAAACATCGAGATTTCTTTAATAAGTGTTATTTTAATATTAATGTATAACACACATAAACCTTCCTGAAAAAATTCTAAAGGGTCCGTACACGAAAAAAAACCCTTTTTCGTCAACAACTTATCCATTTTTTTTGATTTGCTAAATTTTAGGTAAAAATAAATTACTGACAGGGTTTAAAAAAAATGGTTATTTGAACAATTTTTTTCTTCTATATTTTGTATGGCTCACAATGTTAATGATATTTTTTAATTTTCAAAATCAAAAGTAGTTTCTTCGTACGAAACGATCAAACAACGTGTAAATTTCTGGAAAACTTGTACACGAATCCTTAGTTTATTTGAAAAATCCCTTTCCGGTATGTACAAGACAAAGAATTCGACTTTTCAAATCACAAATAATTTTCTTTAAATTATGTTTCCCTTTCTCACAACCAATAAACAAAATTGATCAAGATTAAAGTCGATTTCGTAGACGTACCCTTAAATGATGGTGAAAACTGCATCAAAATCCGTTGCGTATTACAGAAAAACAACGCGATCACACAGACACAAAAAGCGACTTTAATTTATATGTGAAGATGTTTCATTAGACAGTCTTTTAATATCTATTACCTTTTAAAACAGTGCTAAAATTGTGTATTATATTATGTAACAATGAAGGGAAACCACTTTACCTATTTCCACCGCCAAACAGCGTTGCTGTGTTCCAGCTTCAAGGGTACAAGCGCCAGTGTAATTGCAAACGCTTATTACTTTACTTTTCAACTACTTTAGCTTCGTCTGCATTACTTTTTAGGGTTCCGTACATCAAAAGGCAAAAACGGAACCCTTATAGGATCGCTCGTGTGTCTGTCTGTCTGTCCGTCTGTCACAGCCAATTTGCTCCGAATCTAATGGACTGATTAAATTGAAATTTGGTACACATATGTATTTCTGTGACCCAAACTTAATTTATTACAAAATTCATTTATTTACGTTATATATCCGGTAACGTAAATAAATGATTTTTGAATGTTATGGTCACTTTTGGAGGGCAAATACGAAAAAAAAAAAACTGTACCGTGTGACATATCAAATGAAAGGGATTGTTGCGAGGATCTCATTTTTTTTATTTTTTCGGGACCGCATGCTCAGCTAACGCTTGCGCCCACTAGACCAACCCTCGTTGGCCTCGTTGGTCAGTTGTGAATCAAATCCTAACTGTAATGTAATATTAATATTATAAATACGAAAGTGAGTTTTTTCGTTTATTTTTTTGTTTGGTCGTTAATATAGTTTCACGATATAACAGCTGAACAGATTTGGATGACATTTGGCACATGGGTAGACCATGACCTTTTTTTTGGGTGGGAAATGATCAAATAACTTCTCCCGCTCTGGGCGGAGCGGGAGGGCGTGTCAGACTCTTACCGACTAAAACCCACCCGTGTTCCTTCAGGTGCCATGTTGCCGGGGGCCATGATCTCCCTTTCTGACTTCTTCGCAACCCCGGCAAGCATCGGCCCTAGTGGACCCCGTAGACCATGATCAGGGTTAGGACATATAATACTTTTTATCCCGACATTCCCACGGGACCGAGACTTATGCGGGTGAAACCGCGGGACGCAGCTAGTGTGAATGTAAAGTGGAAGTTATACTACTACTGTTGTAGTTGTTACGACTGACAACCAAGTAGACAAACAACAGCCTTCAGACAGCTGATTTACAGACCAGAAACTTGATTAGCCTTTCAAAAGGCAGACGTAACTCCAGAAATATTACACCTAATCAAAAAACACCAAACTGTGGCGGCATCTACATTGCCACATGCGAGCTACGCATCACGCAGACGTCACGCGAAGTCCTGCATCGCGCAAGCAGTGTTTACCGCACGATCAGCATATATATACCTTCCCAACATCAATATTTGGGCAGTTGCCCACCAGACACGACACCCGTCTGGTCAGAAGGTTCCTCTCATACCTCTATACCCCTTTCTTATTCCACAAAGCCAATAAAATGGCTACTCATAACATATCAAAACTTCAGAAGCACCCTTTAAAGTTACCGATTTTGACAGTCACCCTCAAGGCTTGGCACAAACACGAACTATCGCGGTTACGTGGCGTCGACGCGACGTCAACGTCTAACGTGTACCGTGACAGCCCAGATAGTGGCTTTTGGCAGCGTACAGGGATCAAAAGAATGATCAAAACATACCTGAATGTAGTTTCCTTTTGTGGAACGTGTTGTTTATAATTAAAGTGTGCGCTTTTGACGTCGAAACTTTGAAGGACTGTGACACGCCGCCATGCGTGTGAAGGTGGTTTTACTTTGTTTTTGTTTAAGTTTCGTGCTAGGACTCCGTGTGTTTAATATTTGTAAAAAACTTAGAATGGGCACCGTGAATTCTGTATTTATTATGTTTAGTTGCTTAATTATTTCACTGAAGAGATAATAAATTAAATATAAATTCGAACTTTAAAATACTTTTTCATGAGCCTAAGAAGACTTATGTCATTGAATTAACTATTTTAGCAACACACTGAACATTTTTACTTTCTGAAGACTTAACAAACAGTTAATTTAGAAAAGCTTTGATACAAAGCTTTATTAATTTCGTGTCTGAGCTACAGCATTTTGTAAGTAATTTTCTGTTACAAGCTATTAAACAAATTGTCTACTAAATATTTATTTAACAACAGTACATAATTCAGAAACTATTATAATAAGACTTCCTAATGCCCTCTTAAGTTCACATAACAAAGAATATTGTATCACATACGTTTATCCCCAAAGTTCCTAAATATGAAGAATTCCACGTATTCCAATCACATAATCCCGGGGAAATATTTCGTAGAGAGGAAATTACTTCGGCAATTTCATCTCGTTTCATTGAATACCGTATAACAGTTTGTGACGTCAATCTTTTTCTTCGAAACAGTTATTTACTGATGCTCTTATGGCTTTTAATTTTAATACACACAGCGGCTCATTTTGTTTCTAACTGAACGTAATTAGGAGAACTATCACTTGTTTATGTAAGCTCCTTACTTTCATTGAAGCGTTAGTTTTTATAGCCATTTAATCCATATTAACTACTGTATTTATACTTTCTTAATGTCCCTCGGCTAACCTCGTGTTTCGTCAGTTGTCGGATTTCTATCAATTACCCTTTTCTATCAATTACGCTCTCAATTGACTTGGAAGTATATAGAGTTGTTAATACTCTTATTAATTAATTTAAAAATTGAAAAAATGATTGAAAATAATGACGTAATTTATTTAAAAAATGGGAGGCAAGCTGCTAAAGTTGCAGGCACAACAGATAGGAAAATAGTTTTACAGCTCTATATAGTTCACACGGAAATCAAAACGAAACAACAACAAAGTACTTAATTCTGAATTCAAATTATTATACACGATAAATCTAATAATTGATGGACATGGAAATTAGTATTCGTTTGTATTCGGAAATGCGATGATACCCGAGGGAAATTAAGAAAATAGATATACTGTACTAGCTTCTGCCCGCGACTTTGTACGTGCGGAAGTCGTTAGAAATCGCAATATACTAAAATAATAAGCATATTTTTTTTAATTAAAACTTCGCATTTCGTCGCCCGACTGCGTTATTAATTCGTTTCCGCTTAGCATTCTTTCTGACTTTTTTTCTTTTTGCTCGGCTCCTATGAGCCACAGCGTGATGTTAAGCAGCCTATAACCTTCCTCAAGAATTAGACTATCAAATGAATATTTTTTCTAATCCGACTGGTAGTTCCAGAGATTAGCGCGTTCAAACAAAAAAAAACTCTTCATCTTTATTACATTAGTATAGATTTAAAACACAAAAAGTTCCTATGAAACGATTTTTCAAGTATTCAATGAGTACTGAAAAATCATCGATTAAAGAATTACGTGATAGTTAATGGATTCAGGCGTGACCTTGCGGAAATCCATTATAAAATACAATAGACTTGGATATATTTAGTAACCTGTTCCGTTTAGCTAAGCAGAACAGGTTACTTAATATATCTACGTGTATTGTATTTTATAAAGAAGTCCGTATAAAATATGAGCTGAAATTAAAATGAATGTTGCAACAGAAACTCTTTGCAAAACATATATCATTCGGTAATGAGAAGCACTTGTTTTCAGAATAGATATTTCGCTCACATTTCTTTTACTTTTCCATGTTTCAAACTTGTATTGCATTTATTTTAATGAAATATTAAAACCTGTGTAATTACTTTTTAATCGACTTCCAAAAAGGAGGAGGTTCTATATTCGTAAATATTTTTTTTGTATGTCCTCCAATTTCTCCGTCAATTGTGGACCGATTTTGTGAAACTATTTCTAAGGTTCTAAAAATCTGAAAAAAAAATAGCTATTATACAAAGGAACAAAGAGATTTTCTTTAGGTATCGTAATACCTAAAGAAAATCTCTCATCCGCGCACACTAGCTCAAACAACCGATTTGTCTTCCCTCAAAGATTATCAGAACACAACAAAAGCCATCACATAACAAACTGAAGGGTCAACTTCTATCGAAGTGGTTAACCACTGTGAAAAATCTTTGACTGGATTTTTGCTGAGCCCCACCAGTTTCGACCCACTGAGCTGGAAAAGCTTCCCGCGTCCACTTTGTAGGTACATTCCGATACACAATTTTCTCTGTAGACAAGTTATAGATGAAGTGGATTAACTATGATGAAAATATTTTTACAATTATGAAGAGATGTTAATTTAGAAACGGCGACATTAATTTGTTAGCCTCTTTCAAAAACAATTTTTTATTCTATTTTTAAATCAATGAAATGAATGAATCGATAGGTATAAAAAGAAACCCAATGAAAAAAAAAAATACTTGAAATCCGAATCTACCTATTTTATGAACACGGCGGCCACCGATGATTGTCAATACTTACACACAACAAAAGTACTTTTTTTTTTATCGTCTGTACCAGACACGAAAGCTTTTACTAAAATCATGTCGCAAAATAATAATTATACAATACACCGCCTACCCATTCTTCAAAATATTCTTCAATCGAAAGGAATCGAATTCAATACATTTCATAAACCAATCGAGATACTATCGTCCTTAACATCCACCTCGTAAAACCAGCCAAATGTATCGAAATTGATTTTCACTCAATATTTCGTTTTTCTATGTGAAATTTCTCAGCAAAAGCCCGGAGTCTGGATTAGTGCCCAGTTGAAGGCAATAGGCTCCCCCCCTGTTATATAAGACTTAACATAACTGGAAAAATGTGGGTGTACTATAGATACACCTCTGCCCAATCCTTCGGGGAAACAAGGCATGATGTTATGTTATTTCGTGTTATCCCAAAACAAAAAGTTATTCCGAAATTGCGGAGTATATTCGATACCTTTTGTGTTGTGCCCTCTTTACCCTGTGCCCCAAATGGGTAATCAATGGAAGCTTCGTACCCTTCAAATGTAAACTCCAGACAGCCAAAATAGCTTTTGTTCTGCACACCCTCTGTATCGTGTAAGAAGGCTCTTATATTGTATATCAAATATAATCTGGCTCTTTTACAAGGTTTTATATATTCTGTGAGTATCTTATGATGATTATTTGTAATCTAGTTTTGGGTAATGCATGCATTCTGAAAATGGGCAACGTCGCAAATTGATTGATTGATTATTTTTGCAATTTTACTGTATGGAAATATGAAATATGGCTAGCTAGTGAACTAAAATATTGTTAATGAAATGCAATATTTAATATCGTAACACCGAAAATTTCGTTTTAAATGTAAAAAAAAGTATTTGGAAACTTTCTAAATGCCTTTTTTAGACCTAAAACGGTTACAACATTAAATTCACTGTTAAAATTGCTATTCATTATTAATATTCTAGTTTACTAGTTAGCAATATTTCATATTTCCATACAGTAACATTGCCAAATTAATCCAAACAGGTAAATATTAATCAACACGCTCGTAATAGGTACCGCGTTCGTTCCGCTCAAATGGCAAAACTTTTGTTTGGTATAGATGACCTGATGCTGCACCCAGGATCGTTTCTGCTTGGAGAACTCTTTAATGGTTACTTGTATATTGTATGGTTAGACAAGAAATTCCCCGGCATTTTTATAAAAGCCTTTTTTATTTAGATTACTTGAAAGGTTTATTTTTATTTGAGTCAAACAGTACGTACTCAATTAGCCTATGACATGACAAATCACTTAAACTTTTACACAGAGTAGCAAAAAATAAGAAACATCTTTAATCTTTTATTAGATGTTTTTATTAGATGCTTTCACCTTAATTTAAGACTTTCTTTTTTCTACGTTTCCTGATTTCTTTGAAAACGTCAAAGAAAATTGCGAAATTTTCTTTGTTTTATTTATAAGCTAAAGATGAAAATGAAGTAAGTTTTCGACACCAGGAGCCTATTTAATAAAACCGACAGGTGACAGGTGACAGGCGACAACCGGCTATTTGACAATTTTATAACTTTTTACATAGTTTTCTACTTTGTTAAACAGCACCTATTATTATGCCAGCAGAAATTAAGTGATTTTTTGACAAATTTGTCGCATTGTCAGTTATATTAAATATTACCCGGGTAGATTTAAAAATGATTAAGAAATTCATGAATGTGTCATCCTAAAATAATATTAGAAAGTCCCAAAGATCTTCTCACGTAACAATAAACTAAGTAGTACATTCAGCTGTCGATCAAAGTGCATACCCACAACTCTTTAAGTAGATATTAGTTACACAGACATGTTTATATATCATCATAATAATAAAAATGTTTGCCCTAAGAAGCTATACACAAAGATATTTTTCCGTTGCCATGACCACGTAATGAAGCACCCACGGGAAGCTTTTCCTAGTCAAGGATAAGGGATGAAATTACCGAGCATTTCCAAAAACATTTTCAGGTAGAATTATATATTATTCCTGTACCAATATTCGTTTCCAACGCCTTCGAATCAACGCTGTGCTGTTTGATCATAAAATTATACGAGATTTCTCCTTTTATTAAATTATAAATTAGGATAAGGGCAGAGGAGATAATTAATCTTTCTTTGTAAAAAGTTAGCGGAAAACATAACAATATCAAACCAAAACAGTTTCTCTCAAACTTAAAAAATGCCAAACAGCCATACGTATTAAATCTATTGTGACACTTAAATCCGTCTAACATATTTCAACAAAAAGTTTACAACCTCCTTTTATAAAACCTTAGAATCTAAACCAATCATAGTAATCCTAGCAAAATCCAAAACCACCCATCTTTTCACTAACAGACAAAATGAAGTTGGATTTTAACGTTCACCTAAAACTTTAAAACAAAAGCATTTGAATAAGCTAAATCCAACTGTACATAACTAGAGCCATCTAAACTCCCAACTACAAAACATAGCTTTGTCTCTTATCAAGATTAATTGTTGTATGCAAATAATTAAGCCAACACAGTTCAATTTATTATTCACAAAGGACAAACGACGTACTTTGAGCCGTGATCACAAATCCTAGCAATTTGTTTTGATAAAGTGACAGTGACGAAAGTTAGAGCGTTTGCAACCATTATATTGTGGATTTGTGGGCGGTATGACACGGACGATAATCAGGGAAATGAATCGGTTATTAATTAAGCTGCCACGCTACATTAATTTCCCGTGTTAAAGCCATTTCATAAAATTGAAAAAAGATACAGTATATTATGTTGAGGCTGACATGCCACTGTGGATAAAAGCCTCTTATAAAATTTAAGAAAAACAAAAAAAATTACAGGTGTGATTTGAATATAATGACAATTTAAGTAGGTAGTCAATTTGATAAACAATTCATTTCCTTGGCTTTTTATTATGTCTGGAATGACGACTATCGGACTATTGTGAAACGTATGTAAAAGCCCTCCAAAGGTACAGTAGTATTTTTTTTTTATCATTTTTCTGTTGAGCATCTCGTAGCTGACCTCTGAGGTCATGACTACTTAACCGGTCAATCCTGTGGTTGCCTTAAGCTGCTACACTCAAAGCCTCCAGAGAAGCCTCAAAGAGATGTCAGCAGAATTGAAGGGGTCCACTAGGGCCGATGCCTGCCGGGGTTACGAAGAAAACCGAAAGGGAGATCGTGGCCCCCAGCGACAGGGCAACCGAAGGAACACGGGTGGGTTTTAGTCAGTAAGAGTCTGACACGCCCTCCCGCTCCACCCAGAGCGGGAGAAGTTATTTGATGATTTCCCACCCACAAAAAAAAAGGGGGTCATACAAAAACTAAGCTAAAAAGCTAGGTGAACGCTCGCTAAGGGCACCCCCTGTGGGGTACGAGCCTCGGCTTAGGGCGTCACCGGAGGGAGGACATCAAAGATGGGACGGGCTGGATCAAAGTTTTGATCATTATTATTAGTCGGGGAGTTTAAAGCTACGTGCACAGCTGCAACCACTGCTGGCACCTCGTTATCGAGCAAGGGTCGGGGAGGAGTATCATTTACTCGGGGGCACGGACGCGATCGCAAAGGACCTCGACGGCGAGGTCGGAATGACGGGAGGCGTCTGTATCTGTGTAGAGTACTAGTGGCCCTATTGCTCTCCTGGAGGAGGGGTATGGGGTCATCAGGGTCGGTGAGAATGTGCTTAGGACGGCGGGTACGGCTAATCCTACTTGGGACATAACTGGCGGCCTCGACAACCAGAGGGTTGCGATGTTTGACCGCGGAATCGAAGTAACGCTTTGCAAGGCGTTTTAGAAATTGGTGGATCGTGGGAATTTTAAGGTCGAGATGGAGACTCTCATTCCTAACATACCATGGGGAGCCTGTGGCCCTACGGAGGAATCGGTTTTGGAGCGTTTGCAACCTATGGATATGGCGGGGTTTAGCATGAGCAAAGACGGCACCCGCATAAGTCATGATGGGACGAATACACGCTGTGTAGATTCGCAATTTGCACTTAAGTAACAACTTGCTGCGTGCGTTTAGGACGGAATGGAGCCTACCGAGAGCGGTACAGTAGTAAATACCTAAATTTATTATATGATTAGTTTGTGGTGCATTCAAGTAACCTTCGCGAATAGTGATATAATTTGTTCGTTCGCAGGCAGCATCCTATACTTAAAAGTTTTTCTGACTGGCAAATATTTTAACCGAATATTTTTACCAAGCACTGTCATGCAAAGCGAAAAACCTTTGCAAACCAATATACACATGGAGATACTCTTCCGTCGAAATTACTTTGATGTCGAACTATTCCTTAAAATTTGAAGGTAGATGCTTATACTGTAGATATTTTTTTTGTATTTCGAGTCTCTTCTTTCATTGCCATAATACCTGTTGATTTGTTTCCTATCTCTATCTACACCTATGTCCAAGACTGGACCGCTTTCATACTCATTCAAGGCCGTTTTCAATCTAGCCTTCGGGTCCCATTGTCAGTCGCCTGTCCCAGATCTGATTTCGGACGGAATTGTATAGAGAGAGACAATATTCTCGGATAATATTGTAGAGAACTTGCCGCTAAACCATTGAGTACGGTTCGTCAGTCTGAAGGATTGTTAATTTGACTCCATACCTCGAATGAACGTTTATACGCTGCGAAGGATTAGTGCAAATTAATTTATGACCACCCTCTGTGTAGCCTTGACACAGTTTGCCAGTGTTTTGTTTTTCTTTTGTGTTGTTTAGGGTATGTCATTAAATTTTATTGTAATTAGGTTTTTGGCCTGTACGAATCTGTTTTCTTTTTGCTATCATATGATTAGTTTTCAGCAACGATTGATTAGGAATGACAGTGTTAGGTGTTTTATTAATTATGTCACCGTTACACAGTATCCTAAGTTTCTCTGCTACAGATAAGTTTTAGTTATATCATTTCAAAATTAATCAAACACAAAGATGTTTTAAGCTCCACATCGTAACACAACTAACAATAAAACCGAGCTTCAAGACTTTTCATTCAGTAAACATTTTTCTAAATACAAAAACTTTCCGTAGCTTTCATTAGGTTCCTCGGATCCTTATTCGTAAAAATCTTCTTTTCTAAAGCGATATTATTTCCACATGAGCTGCTAAAAGCCAAGCGCGTTCCTCATTATATAAACATGGCATTTTCCAGTAATGTTTCACGCGTGGAAACAATATAATACAACGTACCTACCCACTTGATTTGCGACGAAATTGTCCCTATCCAAAAATGAGGGAATTTTTCATCGAATGTGAATAAATAATCCGTGAAAACTGGTTCTAGAGATTTACAAATCTGAAACGTATTTGTACAGAAAAGAAAAGCATTTTACTTGTACTTAAAAGGTCTTAAAATACCCACATGTCTAAAAGAAAATAACACTTAGCAGTCTTTTGAAAAATAAGTATCTAGTCCACGATAAAAAACAACTACTTGTACCTACAAAATAATCACAACTTCCTCAAGCTTTTAAAAATTATAAGATATTCATCTCAAATGCAATGCTTACGTATCTAAATAGAGTACCTACGTATAAAGAGCAGCTCCGTTGCGAGCGGAAGTTATTCATTGCGAATCGGAAAACAACTCGAGTTTCATGAAACTACCGACTACCGACCAACTGTCGAAAGCATTCAGTTAAAATCAGCTAAATGCCGTACCGTCGCACTGAAAGCTACTTTGAAGCGAGGTACAGAGAAATACTCCAATGTTACTCAATATTTTAATAACTGAAAACGTATTTCAGTTGCGATGTAGGAGAAATTAAAGTACGATATTATTATTTTCTAGGAATGGTTTTAGATGTTATTACTCTACGAATGAAGAGCGATCCTATATACGTAATCTTTTAGAATACCTACTACAATCTGGCCGTCGAGATAATGCGTTCTTGACACCTGTCAGTTTCTTACTAACGAATATATGTTTTGCGAATTTGATCCTTATTACTACTAGAAATTGTCCAACCAACTGACAGGTGTCATGAACGGTTCTCTCGACGGTAAGACTGTTAGTAATTTTAAGTATTTTTTTAGTGACTGTCTCATGCTCAGCAATAGCACTTCCGACTACTAGACCAACGAGGCAGTAAAAAAAAAGCAGTAAAGTAGTTAAGAAAAATTCTACGAAATGAAAGAAGTTCAACAATTCCTAATGTATTATCTCTTTTGTTACAGCGCTTTCCTGAAAGATGACTTTGCGGTGCTTCCCTACCTTGATGCTGGCTTCAATCGGGTGAGCTTACTCATTGATTACTTTCTTACATCACAATTTAGTACATGTTGGGTGCACGTCAAATAAGACGCGTCGAAATGTTGCCACTATATAAAACATTTTTTGAGGATGATATTCTTGTAACTTAAAATAAAGTATGTCTATTTATTTCTTATGTTTTTTACATCTATTTAATATATTGAATCACATTTTAATTTTAATACATTCTTTTACTTTAAGTACGCTATACTGGTACAGCGTCTAAATATTTGTTTGCTGCACCGGTCGACGTCATTACGTCGGCGTCGGCTGTCGCTGAAAACCAGCGCCGGGGCTCTGTCTTGCATAGGGTCGTAGCATAATGCTGAGCGATAGCCGATTTGCGTGGATGTAACGCATGCTTCCCCCAACCTTTTCTCATTTTTGTATTTTAAACTTTTTTTTGCGTCATGTTTACCGCAAATAAACATTTTTCTTTCTTTTTCCTTTCTTTACTTTGTAACTTTAGGATATTATATTTTTGGTTTTATTAAAACTTTGTAACTTTAACTGGAAAACTGTCAATATAAGGGGAACTGTATACACAGCGAGTCTTTATATTGTGCACATATCGTAATGATCCCAATCTATGCTTAATTTTATCAAGTCTATATTTTAAAAAATCTTTTTTTTGGTCTGTTTGGCGTCTTATTGAGAAATTTTAAGATTATTGTAAAAATTTATGGAAAAAAAACATGTTTATTTTCAATTGAGGGAATTTTTTTTCCACAATTTTTTGAGGAGGCCTAATTACTTCCAATCATTATGGAGTTTGTTTCATCGCGATAGACCATTTAGTTTAAAAGTTACACCGTTTTGTTACATTTTGTTTGTTTTCAAATCCAACTGGTAGTTCCGGAGATTACCCCCTACCTACATACAAACTTACCAACGAACAAACAAACAAATTTTACCTCTTTATAATATTAATATGATAATGGTTTACAAATAGATAGTACCTTAGTACGTTTTCGAGGTTATCAGGCATAGTCCCTAACCCCTTTATTAATAAACTCGGGGTAAACTTATGCCAAACTTAACCCAGGAAGAATGTATGGGTAAACTGAAGTTTTTAGGGTGTAAATTTACCCCGGATCTACTAATAAGGGGTTTAATGATTTATTCTAGTATAATGACTAACTGATGCTGCAAGTCGCTTATATCACATCGATATTCAGTTTTCAACGACTATCTGTTCCATATTTCTATTAATACATTGTAACAGCAAATCAATTTTCACGCCCTCACCTTAAAACCTATTAGAGGCCAAATAATTTTTGAAATTCGGATAGCTCATAACCTAAAGAGGTAGGAGGACCATAAAGTATCAAAATCACTCTGCCTAGCCTTTTCCCAACTATGTTGGCGTCGGCTTCCAGTCTAACCGCTGGATGCAGCTGAATACCAGTATTTTACATGGAACGACTACCTATCTGACCTTGGGTAATACGATACTCCTTGATAAGACTGGTTGTTAGCTTCTGACGACCCGTAACGACTGTCAAAGATCCAGGAATGACAGCCGGGACCAACGGCTTAACGTGTTTTATAAGTGTCCGTATGTAAAGATGGTCACCCATCCACGGACCAATCCCGGCAAGCTTAACCTGTCGGATCGACTCGTGCGGCTGTTATTACTTACCCACGAGCTCCTCCATTAAGCATATAAAGGACCATACAGAATATGAATTAAAAATGTGTAAAAAAAAACGCGATAAATCGGGTTAAAGCTATATCAACTACAATGAATAGCTAACCCTCGGTGTCGACGCTGTTGACTTAAGCAACGTCGTCTTTTAACCCCTTTACACACGTTCAGACTGCTGTATAGTCGACACACGTGAAAATGAACTAACTAGCGTCATTAGCGAAGCACCCATGTGTGTACCTACCAAACTAAATTAGGTATCTAATAAATTCGCACTGATAAACTTTCAACGTTCAGCTCAGTACTGAGAGTCGAAAATCCAACAGTGCAATAATATTTAGGCGTTACATTCCGGTGTCTCCTAGTGTTAGTCAAAACGGGCATACGTCTATTATGTTGCGGCCGCATCTGCGTCAATCATGACGAAGCAGTGCATGCCGAAGCTTCGTATGTTTTGCTAGCTAAAAGTTATCGTGCTAATGCGGTGGTCAAATTCACGTTAGCGCGCTAAAACCCATTTATGTACCCAGGCGATAATTGCTACGCAGCCCGAACTATCACGACGATAACCGATAATGGATGGTCACATCTGCATGTATCGTATCACTGTACGAATCATCGTCACGATAGACGCAGATGCGGCCATCACACTGCAAGTAAAAAACGGATACACTGCAAGTAAAAAACGCAATATATTTACAATCTTGCGCCTTTGGTTTTACTACTGCAGACGCAGGTAATATTAAAGGCAATTTTGTGAACGCAGAGTCGGTTTTACGTTACGGCTAACAACTCGGGTGGATACTGCGTCTATTTTGCGATCCGTTCAATAACCATCTAGACTAAACCACCATGTACAGTAGGCGCACGTCAGAGGTTCAAAACCAGTATAAACTGGCCTCTCATTCTTTTTAAACTCCGTACTACGCAAGGCCAGCAAAAGGTCAAAGTGGTTCCAGTGGCGCACTAAGCCTGTCTGGGGCCCGGGGCAAAACTAAATCCGCCCCCCAAGAAATGAACGTCAAAATATTTAGCACGCTGCCTCGGATAGTAAGGTATTCTTATATAAATAGGAGTTATTTTGTCGACTTACGTAGGTCTGAGAAAAAAGAAAATTTAGATTACAAGATCGACCGAAGCAAGCTCAAAAATTTTAGTACCCTACATTTATGTTTAGCATGCATATGGGGCTCCGAACTAAACTGCCTTTCACTTACTGAACATGGTCTTGTTTGAGATTTGTTTAAAAAGTATTTCTGGTGTTTTGGTACCCAGAACCGGGGGGCCTAGAGCGGACCGCACCTAACGCCCCGCTTCTTTCTCGCTTCGTTTACGCTGTTGAAAGCTGTAAAAAGAACAGTCTTGTATGCCTACAATATTGCAGGAGTTTGTTACCATTTTATCGGCGTTGAACATGATTTTAAAATCTAACAATATGTGCAACTAAACTAGGAGGTATTGGTTTCCGCAAATAATAAGCAAACAAGCATCATTTATATAGTGCGTAAATCTTACTTTCGGAGTTGGTCACAGAAAAGCCAAAAAGTACCGATTCGCCCTTTTCGGGCGAGTCAATTAGGGCTAATCACCAATAGGCCAACTGAATACGAGACTGCGTAACACACTAGGTACCTAAGTAATCGCAAAGGTTTTCTTTAACAACACACATACAAACACATTAAGAAAATATTCTAGGAACTAGGTATCCTTTAAGAGCGTTTTTTCTGAAAGTGGGCAACGTCGCAAATAGATATCAATATATTTCGCTGTTTTGATTAAATTGGCAATATTACTGTATGGAAATATGAAATGTGACTATCTAGCGGACTAGAATATTAATAATGAATAGTAAAGTAATAAAGTTCTCCAAGCAGAAACGATCTTGGGTGCAGCATCAGGTCATACCAAACAAAAGTTTAGCCATCTGAGCGGAACGAACGCGGTACCTATTAAGAGCGAGCATGCTAAAAGTTGACAACGTTGCAAATAGCTGTCAAATATTTACCTGTTTTGACTAATTTGGCAATGTTACTGTATGGAAATATGAAATATCGCTTACTAGTGAACTAGAATATTAATAATGAATTGCAATTATAACACTGAATTTGATGTTGTAACCATTTTAGGTGTAAAAGAGGTAAATAGAAAGTTTCCAAATGCTTTTTTTCGTCTAAAACTAAATATTCGGTGTAACGATATTAATCATTACATTTCATAACTCATATTTTAGTTCACTAGTTAGCCACATTTCATATTTCCATACAGTAATATTGCCAAATTAATTAAAACAGTTAAATACATATTTGACAGCTATTTGCAACGTTGCCAATTTTTAGGATAGGCGCTCTTAAGTATAACAAGCATAAATTTCACTTGAAAAACAGTTTCGACACCAATCTAAACACCGTTTCTTGGCACAAAACTAGCTTTGCAGCTCAAATAAGTTTTACGGTTTAAAGGAACGCCTCTCTTCGCCACTTTGTAAGTAGTGAATCGAACCTAACTTCCTAGTTATTGGTTATTTTTACGCTCGTTATAATAACGTTTTATAACTGACAATAAAATATCCACCTTTATTTTATCTAAAAAACCGTTGTTTTTTTTTTAATATGCCAAATTTATTTGAAAATACGCCACGTTTAAATCTGTAATTGTAAAAAAATACATACGTTTATTGAAAATACAGCGCAACATATTCTTAAACATTTATTTCATTCATCAATTTTATAATCCCTTAATAAAAATCGCAATGCTAAAAGTTCGGCTAGAACCTTCCAATAAAAGTTAGTACAAAAATTAGCTTTATTTCGATGTCATGTTTACAATAAGTTCAGAAACGTTGAAAGCTCGGTATAACAGGACAACATAAAACGCGACGACTCGCGTCTGTTGTCTAAAAAAGCCGGGCGAAGTCTTTTCATAGGCTATCAAAAAGAATCCGTAGAACTGGAGCGTTGCAAGAATAACTCGCTAATTTTCAATTCTGAAAGACTATTATTAGCACAAATTACAGGATATTTTTATAATTTTTGTGAAAAGGAATCTGTAAAACTGTAGGTACCTACATTGTAAAGGGAATTTTTTTCTGAATAACTGTTCAATTATATTAATAATGGATTTGAGCCTAATTTAGAAAAGTTCTTTGGTAATTCGGCATTATGAAATTCACATTGTCCCTATTTTCCGCAAAAATATTCTTAATTGGTTCTGTTAGACTTCCATTTAACAAAATTGAACGAATTTCTATTTTCCGCATAAGTTTTTACTTGGCTGGTTTTTCTGTTAAACTAAATTCATTAGCAAATTGTTTAATTCGGTTATTTTAATGAACAATATGCTGTTCAAATATTTCTAAGCCTGGCCTCGAATCTGTTTACACCTTACCCATTGTAACTCAAGCAAAAAGAACTATTTGTATTAAAACCTTCACTAAATTGAACATAATAAACACAGCTAATAATGAACAACACTCAACATTAAATGCCTGTGTATTCTTGTAAACACAACAATATTATTATCATAACACTGGTATTTAACTTACCCTGGATCCATATTTTAGTTACGTTTCCAGTCAATGAGAAGAGACAAGTTGGCCGAGCTGAACGAACGCGATTTACAATGACTTCAGTGAATAGCAATGAGTTTATGTAAATGTGAGCCACTTAGCTCGAGCGTCGACTTTAAACTGACCTAGTAATACATGTAATAAGAAGCCATTGTGTACAGAGTGGGCTGCCAATGCTTGCCAGTTGTCACCTTTAATTTCCCCATAGTGAGTTTAAATGGGACTTGGCGGACATTTTACCTCTTTGTTTATGCGACCAGCCATAAATGTAGTTTAAATACATTTCACAAGCCTGTTATTTGTATATCGGGTATAGAAATAACATAAAAATTGAACAACTAATTAAAATTATAATTATTTAGATACTATTTCATGTCTCTTATGCAGGTGCATAGATACATACTTCAGGACAAAAGAACGATTAAGTACTTAAAACAACTCGTTCAAAAGACAAGACATGCTTCAAGTTAATGTCTCTCTACCAGCCAACTTACCAAAATGTCTAGAGAAACAGCCACAAATCTACCTAGATAGACGAATCTAGTAACAAAAGATGTCTCAACAACACGGTGGAACAATAGCTTCGTCTGAAGTTTGCTCCCTCATCACTATTCCAGTAATGAGCTCCGAAGGAACAACTTTGAACCACCCCTATCGAAACACACGTGTCATGAGATCTTGTCATTAAATTCGAAAATGCCAAGCACGAATCCAAATAACATTTTGGATAGTCTTCATCTCCAGTTATAATTTAATGGGTTTTTTTTAAGGAAGAAAGGTTTGTCATAAAATATTGCAGTTCTTAAACAGGTATTGTTAATTAACAGACACTAACTACTACTATTACTTACTGTCGCCATTTGTTCCTAGAATTTAGAATGATTAAATGAGTTTTGGAAAATTATAGACACACTTTTTTTTTTTTTTGAGCGTGGGAAATCATCAAATAACTTCTCCCGCTCTGGGCGGAGCAGGAGGGCGTGTCAGACTCTTACTGACTAAAACCCACCCGTGTTCCTTCGGTTGCCCTGTTGCCGGGGGCCACGATCTCCCTTTCGGTTTTCTTCGCAACCCCGGCAGGCATCGGCCCTAGTGGACCCCTTCAAATCTGCTGACATCTCTTTGAGGCGCGCGTGGAACACAACGCGCCGTCGACCCGGGCCTGGTCCTTATCGGACGATGAGCCACCCATTGCTCACCGCCCGCAAGCCCGCGCCTACGGTGGCCGGAAATCGCCTCGCGATTCCATTATAGACTAACTAAATTCAAAACTAAAGTCAAAATTGACCAAATCATAAAATAAAAGTAACTAACGTTTGATCATAAAGAAATACCAGAAACATTTAACTTTGCAAATAAAACGAATGTTTCATTCAACTTTCTGTGTTCACAGTTAATAAATGCCAAAACTAGTTCAATTTGTATTCAAGAGAACGGTGCCAAAATAGTCGCATTTGTTTTTCTTTTAGATTAGTGAATGTTGAGAATTTATAGTTAGACTCGCACAGATAATCCAGGCACACTTTTTTCACGTTAAAAAAAATGAGGATACTCTGATTTAAAAAAAAAATTAGGAATGAATGTTCAAATATTAGAAATGAAATCCAGCGAGGCGTTGACAAAGACCTGCATTTGAATTTAAAAAATAATTTAGAAAATACTCGTTAGTGTTTTGTTTGATTTCACAGAAAATAATGCTTCGATCTCACTATTCACATTTCCGTAGTTGTCGATTTGAAAATTTTCGTTCATTATGTAATTCTAGCAATATCTTTGCAAGTAAAATTGCAAAGATATTTTCAGTGAACAGAAAAATGTAATGTGTCTATAATTCCGTTATCATTTAGAAATGAAATATTAATAATAATAAAGATCCTATTTCTGCACATAGTATTAATTAGGATCTAATTAGTTTCCTTTCAACAAAGATAGACACATTAGTAGGCACTGCTCTACACACGCTTCATGAAAATATTAAAGATAAGGTATGTTGTGAAGATGTGAAGGTAACCCTAATTCTAATTATGTTGAATCAAGATAATGGCACATAAATTCCATATTAGTGTGTAGATTTTACTTATAGGTGCTCTTCCAAAACACCAATTAATTGATATGTTATAACCCTAACAGGTGATGGTGGAAACATTGAGCGCCACAGCGTGGTGCGCTGAAGTGCTACAGTCGCGCGCCGCGGGCGCGTCGATGCGCGCGCACGTCGCTGCCGTGGCTGCGCTCGCCGCCGTCGCCGACCGCTGCCGCGACCTGATCGCCGTCACTGACGACCAGCAGAGGATACTCGTGAGTACATTGGAGGCCAATCCCGTAATTGAAAACGTTCAAAATCTAGTCGCAAACTAATCTCAGCGACAATCAATGTCCAAATTGTAGGAAAATTAAAGGTATTTTTGAAATATTGAGGCTGAGACCAGAATGCGAACGTTCTTAAAAATATGGGAACTCCTCCTCAAATCTGTCAACTCGATTGGACTCGTTGTTGAGCATTTTCACAAACTTACGGCTAAGATTTTGCTTGGAGCGAATAGGTGTTTGTTTGCATGACCCTACGAAACACCGGGTTCCAATGGATAACACAAGCAGATAGTCTATTTCTAAATGGTTGTTCCTGGTTTGAGTAATTTAATTATTATTATTTTTACCGAACATAGTTACGTCGGTTCAAGTTCATAGAGCTTCAATGTGTAGTTGCTGTAAGTGCGACAAATAGTGCAGTATCGCGGTGCACGCGCATCAGTGCACGCGCTCTTTTGTTTTGATACGTAGCACAAAACTTATGTTAATAGTCATTGTTAATAATTAAAATAAAGACATGGTGAAATTGAACTATTTCTTGTTTAACAGCTGGCAAACAAAGCCTGGTGCAAGATACTAGGCTGGCGCGTTGACGAGGGTCCGAAGGTGTTGTCCGAGACCGCGGGAGGCGAAGCCCTACGTTTGGCCACCACCGGCGCACGCGACTGGGAGGCACCTATTACGCTGCGTCGCCGCGCCGCTCCCGACCCCATCCTGCTGCCTTGCCGAGGAGCTGCTATTGGGCTCACCAAGTAAGTTACTTATCTTACATAATATCTCACTAATCTATCAGCCTAGCACGAACGCGCGGAATAAACATAATGTAAATTCGAACAATTACAAATTTGAAAAAATTACTTATTTCGCACATAAAATTTATTTTGTTTAAAAAAAGTCTATTTATATCACTGGACGATACTAATTGTACTGTCGCAAAAATATAAACCAAAGCGCTATAGAATAGTTGTATTTTCGATTCAAAATTGGGTCGAATTTACGTTATGTTACGTGTTGACACGCAGATTTTTTGAATAGTTACTCTGTCCGTAGACGTTTCTTGTTGAACGTGATAAGGTTTTAGTCCAACACTCCCTTGGAGAAATACAATTGCCAACATATTTGATATTTAGTAAGACAGTGGTCCCACCGCCACCGATTCACGAGTAGCGAGTAGAGCTAGCAACTGAAAACGACTTGCCGAGCAGCGAGTGTGTAGTTCCGATAGTTTTGTCGCTGGGCTATCCGCGAGTGTGCGAATGCGACTCGCACCACTCGCTCGGGGCAAAATTACCGCTTTTTGGTCTCTCGGCGTGAGTTCTGACCGCCAAGCGAGCATCGCCGAGCAAGTATCACTGAGCAAGTATTATCTTTGATAGCTCTTGTGTCTCAGCGACAAACTAGTGGAGCGAGACCTCGCCAGCGGTGTGAAGAGTTAGCGATCTATTAATATATGCATCTCTTTTGTTTACACGGAATGTATATCTATTGTACGTTTTTTGAGCGAGAAAATATCAATAGTTAGTAGCTCGCCGGCGGTGGGACAACTGCCTTAGAGGTTTAACATTTGAGATTTTTTTAACCCGATTAGACATATTATACACTTGTCTACGTCTCCGTTACTAAAATTAGATCTTAATTAAGGAACAAATTATCCAATTTCCTCGTCCTGTTCAGTGGAAATATACATACATTATCAATAATAAAACAAAGAGTATTGCCAAAAATAGTATCCTCATTGTGACGTAGTTAATTAACGGTCGAAATGTTGATAAGATATCAATAACAGTTACATTACCTACGTAAACTAAACAAGAACACGGAAATTAATAAAAATTACAATATTAATATGTAGTAGCAATATGTACGAGCGCAGTTCACTTTCCTGTGGTTATAAATACTGACCACAACTGTCATGATCTTAACCCGAGATCAAGAGATACTCGACGAGTCATTGCAGTATGATCTTCCGCATATAGAGTTTCTGACAAATGTACTTTTTGAGATCCATTTTCCTTGCTAAAATTTGGCCCAATATATTTGTATGCAAAATAGTTGCATTTAGTCACGTTTGGCCGGTAAATGTATTAATTAGATCATAAGGGACCTTAACCGATCTTTATGTGTACCTAGGGACGATCTTATGCCGATAGTACTTTTTAACGAGCACAATTTCCAAATACCGGTCCACTATTAAGAATTTTATACTAGATACTGCCTGATATAAAAGAGGTCACGCTGGAATAAGTTTGCAGCAGACCTCTATGATGCAGAGTTTTCTCCTTACTTAGTTTTCCACGCTCTCTTTTCTCTCTCTAACTCTTCTCTCTTTTCCCCCAGGAGCACTTCGCACATAGTCTTCGTGTGTGAGCCGACCCACGCGATAGAAAACGAGCGTGGTCGAGGATCCCTGCACTCCATCCGGCGAGGATCTCTGGATGTACGCTCAGTCGCGTCCGATGGCTTGCGACGAACTTCTCTTGCGAAGCTGCAAGGGTTGCCGCTTGAAGCTCCCATTACTAAGGTTTGCACATTTCAATGTTATAGAAAGAACACATTGGCCTTTGTCTTAAAACATTTCGTTTGATAACTAACGACGGACTAGCTTTGTCACGTTTAAATTCATGTGGCGCAACTGACTTGCTAAATTGCAGGAGCTTCCAGCTTCCAGCTTCCATTGAAAAGTCTCACTCAAGCAACGGTTTGCGACGCTTATTATTTAATGTGCTCGTGTGTGACTTCATAGCACTAATCTTAAACGAGGTCAAAACATCGCTTAATATTAAACACACAGAACTTGTAAAGCAATATAATCCATGAAGTCTCCTACCAATCACTATTGTTATGAGAATATTTACAGCTATTGGGTAGTTAGGAAACATAAAATGTTAGACCATGTGCCGTTCCGTACTCAAGAAATTATATTTTTATGCGACACAACACACGTGGTCACAAAATTTTATTATTATTACATATTTCATCAAAGAACATTTCATACAATATATGAGTCTCTTTATGTCCACGTATTAATATTATAGCCTTTGTTTCCTGTTTAGCTGCAGGTACATCTACATTATTACGAACTTTCGGTTACCTTGATAAAGTTTGAGGGCAATAAATTTTCATAGCCACTGATAGCCGTAATGAAAATATAGTGGTCTAGTACTAAACTTACTTTCGTAAAATACCTGGAATTCTCTTTGGCTTTCCTTATCTCACCTTTTTTTATAAAAATCTCCTTTCTAGACCTCACCTTTCTGAGTCACACAATCCCTTTGTAATTTCACTATTAAGTTACTCGTGAAATGATATCATTAAATAAACAAACTTGCAACACATTTTGTTGGCAAACAGTGATTCAGTTCATATTAATACATCCTTTATGTGAAATATGAATAGTGAAGCAGAGTCCGATAAAAAGCTGTGAATCAACTGCTTTCACTTAATAACATTCATCAGTTATTATGAAAAAGAACACATTGAAGCTACCTTCGATGTTATTATAATTTTATTAAATGTAAAATTACTGAAAAAAAATTGGATAAATACTACAAATTGTCTGTTCTTAGGTGATATCTCTATTGTCCGCGGCAACGGAGGGTGCCCCTCCATCAACAGTGGCGTGCATCGACAGGGCAGTGGACATGCTAAGGACTTCCGAGCTGTATTTACCTCAAATGAGGGGAAACGATGACCCCAGAATGCGTGGTGTTGAAGACCCCATCGCCACTGACCTCATCGGAGCCTTACTATCGGTGAGTTAAAATCCTCTTTTAAAAGACCCAGAATAAGCTTTCTACCAAATGGCAATGATTATATATTTCTCATATAATTCACAGTGTGTAATCGTTCTTACTAAGACACGTAATGCTACCCCGCACACTGTATAATTATTACAAAATTAATAATCAAATTGATGTTGTCTGTTCACATAACGATAATTATAATTAATTATGATATTACGTCTATATAGATGATATTATGATTTACAAAAACACGATGTTTTTATTATTTTTATGTGATATTGAATGTAGATATTGGTTATTTAAAGTAATGTATGCATGTAAGTATTGTATGTTTATGTATGTACTAACGGTGGTATTTATTTGTTTACGATCCTGTTCGCGTGGGCAAGAGGGAGCAAGTGAACACTAGCCTATTCTTTATGGTAGGAGGTTTGGAATTACAAGTCTGTCTATGTCTATACCTTCAAACATATAGACTATTTAGATAGTACATAGATCTTTGTGATATTCATGCTTTCGTTTCTTTTACACAGGGCTCATTTTAAAGTAATTTGAAATATTATTTTTGTATCATAATTATGTATTGTATGTATTTTAGGTATGTATTATTAATTATAAAAGCGTTTGGCTTTCTAGAATAGCAACTAACACGTAATGCCGGTAACAATATTTACACAATCTAACACCCTGAGTATACCAATGTGAATGTTTAATGAATATGTTTAAAATTTTATTGGATGTTTTTAATTTTTTAAAGTATACAAATATAAAATGAACCCTGGGTAACATAATTTCCGTCCTAGTTTCAATACTATCCACCCTTTCGGAATGTTTTACTATAATTTTTGTGTTTAGCACAATTTCCAAAAATCTGTCTAACAGCAATTCATTTAATCTTATAAAAATATACAATACTAACTGTATTCTTTAACCAGTCATTATTTATTATTTACTTACATAGATACTTATAATTATCTAACTAATTTTGTGAATAATATGAACCAGCCACGCCCTAATATTGCAAGAAAAGAACAAGATAAAAGTTCAAAACTTCAACAACATAACGAGAGAAAAGTTAATTTTGATTTTGTCTAAATATGTACCCCTAAAAATAAAAATATATTTTTTAAAAAGAACATGGCATGCTTTCTTAAAAAAAATATAACTACAAAATCTTTAGAACTATAATTTTAGAGCATGCGAATCTCGTAGAATACCTACCTACACGCTGTAACTACTTCTAATGAACTTCTCAATAAGATAACAATTAATTTAAAAATTTGTGTATTTGATCATTACAGCAAGGGCCGACCAACACGTTGTCCTCTCGACGAAGCAGCAACGATTCCACTGTCGTCAGATCGCAGACCAACAGGACCAACATCAAGCACAAGGTAACCCGACTAATAAGATTTTCGTCTCTTTTCACTTTTATTAAGTTCTTTAGCGCGTTGGGCATTTTTGAGATGGGAAAAACAATTAAACTCGCGACACCGTTACCGCCAATCATTTTTGTAAACGCAATTGTGCTCTTTATTTATATTGTGTTACGGATCAATGTTCTATGCAAGTATTTTCTTGTTCAAGTTTTCACGTCTGTTGGCACTCCCGGAGTGCCACAATTTTTTTTTGCGTTCATTTTGTGTCGCACTGCTGGACTAAGGCCTCCCCTATTTGCTTCCAAACTTCTATTTCACTATTCAAATCAAAACTTTTCGAACTTTAGGATTGGCAACTTTAATTATTGGAATTCTGTTCTTGACAGTTTTAAAACGATTGCGATTGTAGGTACTTCACTATTTTGATCCTAATTCTGTCTTTAGCTGTATGTTTGATTAATATTAAATATTCAATTCTTTTTTGCATTCCATATGTATTACATAGATGGTATAACAAAGTAAAAGATCAATGTGGACCCTGTCGGGCACAGCAAACTTAGGAGAGAGGAAGAGGGCTAAGTAGCAATTCAATATTATTATAAATTATTAGATATGTTTAATTGGATATATAGACCCACCAACCTAACCTGAACCTATAACTGTTTGTGTATATAGGAATAGTATGTTAGTTATTTTAATTTTATGTATAGCATAAGAATAAAGTAGGTAATTATTATTTAAATTCTTAGAAGTATTTAAATTATTATTAAATTATGTTTCTATATATGTATTCATATTTTCATATTATGTATTCATATTTTTATATTAGATTTCCTATATTCCTTATTATATTATATTTATATTTCATAATGTTTGGTGTATGAGAGAGAGAATAATTTTATTTTTCAATCGATTTGTCATCTAAAAACTCCTTTACTGAGTGGTATGACTTGGATTCCAGAAATTGTTTCAATTTATTAATAAATATATTTGTTTTGCTTACTTCTCTATTGTCATTTAGCAATCACTATTTGTATGATTAGGATAATAGGACTCATAGCACTCATTATGGGCAACGTGATACATGAGTCTTTTGAAAGCTAACCCACAGTTCAGATCTTTATTTTAGAATCATTGCGTTATCGTTTTTACTGAACTGCCACCAACTTTACCTACCCTGAATTGCATAACATCAAGGAACGCTTTTAAAAGTAGCATTTTTTTTTTCTATTTCAAACAAAAATGTTCAATAAAAGCACATTATATTATTGTATTTATAAAGTCAACATTTCAATAATAAGGAGTTTACAACTTAAAGGATAACTCCAATAACTCCACAATACCTTCAAGCATTGTTACTTCTTTAGAAACTTATAATTATAAAACAGGAAAGTGTTTTTACAGACTCGTTAGGAACTTATTTATTTAAAATGCCTTTTAACGGAACATGTTTATCAACCAACACAGTTTGCGTGGGTTTTAGCATCTCTAGTTTTTCACTAAGAACTTATATTTAAATCATTTTTATTAAAAGGTTTCCTGTTATCGTTGTCCCTTTTATTATAATTATTATCCTTGTGATTTTATCATGGTTTTATATCTATACCCGTCACATCTGTGAATTTTCACCAGTTAATTTAACTTCACACTGTACATTCTGCAGGATCATCAATTAGGCTAAATAATCAGCCTCTCCAGCATAAAGTGGGTAATAGGTACCAAGTTGTGAAACCTACCCAGACTACCACCTACTTTATTTCTTCGGCTGAGCAGCGTTGTTGTGTTCATTTTCGATTATGATGCCACATCAGAAATTTCAGCTTTCACTCCAGGATGGCAATGACCAATTATAATCAAGCCCGCCTGCTTGTTTACCACCCAATAACATTCAAAACCCACAAACCACTGTAATTTACAATAAATATGTATAACATAATTTTCAGACCACTGGCCAACTCCGCGAGCTCCTAGACACAGCTTTAAGCTGGGACTTCGAGATCTTCAAACTAGAAGACTTGACCCGTGGAAGACCACTCGCACACTTAGGTCTCGCCCTCATGGGGGGACGCTTTGATGTGTGCGCTGCGCTTGAGTGCGATGAGAGGACGCTACTGCACTGGCTGACTATTATAGAGACAAACTACCATGCTGTCAATACGTATCATAATTCGACGCACGCTGCTGATGTGCTTCAGGTATGGTTGTTGTACAAGTATATGTGAGATAATCTAAAAAAATAGTTTATTCGTAAAATATTATATTCAAGCACTAATGAAAGAAATATATTTTACGATGAACATACTTATCATGAAAATCTTAAACAATTTCATTTTTCAATATTGATCTATTGTCGCTTTAACAATTTACAAAATAATACATCTCATGAGCTCGATACCTGAGTAAAGCCTTTCATTCCATACGATGTGGTATTCTATTAAATCGGTAAACAATAACAAGGTGTCCCTCAGGGGACTATTCTCAGGCCCTTTTACGATTATAATGTTTTTCAATACTCCATTTCTGCTCATATTATTTATGTGGTTTTTACCTCAGTAAATTATTTTTATTCCTACTTTTCAGGCCGTAGCATTCTTCCTAGAGAAGGATCGGCTCAAGTCGGTACTAGAGCCTCTCGAAGCTGCAGCAGCTCTGATAGCTGCCGCGGCACATGACGTGGACCACCCGGGCACTTCGTCAGCTTTCCTATGCAATGCTCGACACCCGCTGGCTGTGCTGTACAATGACGTTAGCGTGTTAGAGTCGCATCACGCTGCTTTGACCTTCAAGCTAACGCTTAGTAAGTGTTTAGTCCAGTTAATAAAAATCTTTTAGCTTGTGGGACAATAGGTTGTAGTTGTGCATTGGGTGGCGTGGGTCATCCTGTAGCTTCGCTCTCTCGTTGGGGCTGGCTATTCTGCGAATTTCTGGAGGCGCAATGCCAGTCAGTGGAGACTTCCATAACGAAAGTGAGCGCATGGAAGGATTTTTGAAAATTCATCCCCTAAAGGGGTTAAATAGGGGATGAAGGTTTGTATGGAAGTTCGTCATTTTTGCCGATGGGATATCTCATCGGGCACACGGCTTGTTGTTACTAAGGACCTGACGTTGGAGGGCCTGTGTCTAACTGAGAGAAGATGCGGGCTGTCAGCTCTATTATACTTTTATATGTTCTTCTTTGTAAAAAGGTTCTTTTTTAACTCTTTATAAATTGTCAGTCTAATACTTTCCGATAATCATGATCTCTACTGGAATTATTGATATGCATCGTCAACCTACTGTTTGTCCTCCCGAATAAAATAATATAACCTTATCCATTGATCACTTTTATCCCTGACAAAAAGAAATGTGGCCATTTTTACATTCGATCCTAGATGACTCGAACGACATATTAATCTCTAGAACCTAACTACCAACTGCATCCTTTCTGTCCTTTTTATTAATAAATATCAACTTTCCACCCTCCACAGACGACGACCGAGTGAACATCTTCAAGAACATGGACCGCGACACGTACAAGCAGGTGCGCCACAACGTCATCGACATGATCCTCGCCACGGAGATGACCAAGCACTTCGAGCATCTCGCCAAGTTCGTCAATGTCTTCTACGCCAAGTCCAGTGGCAGTAAGGAGGATAATATGCACACTGATGTGAGTAAGCGAAAAGAAGTACCTTCGGTAGTTTTAAAGAACCAAAAAGATTTACAATGTGGTGAAAATACTATAGGCCCTACGTATAATTTGAATCATGACGTGTTACCTTAAAACCAAACCAGAATCACTGGGTCTGATAGACCCAATATTGACATATTTAAGTGCTCCATACGTTTAAAATTCTGCGATGGTCATTTAGGTGCTGATGAACCACTTTGTATTCTTATATCTTGCATGTTATCCCATCTAGCTTGTGATGGGGTATGTGATAAATGTTATATTTATTTCTGTAAATTGGTTCAGAAAACACTTTTACACGTCAAACGTTTTGTTAGTCTGATAATCTGGACTTCCTGAATACGTTTTTAAATCCCTTAACCTACCTTTAAAAAATCTCTCTATTGCTTTTTCTCTTTTGAAACTTGAACCCTGCGCTTTAGCCCGAAGCGACTGCTTTTTCTTCTAAACAAAGATAGTCTAATATTTTTGTTTACCTTTCACAATTTCCAGCAAGAACCACTAGCCTTGGATACGACAGCGTTGTCGTCGCCGGACAACGTGGTGTTAGTGAAGAGGATGATGATCAAGTGCGCGGACGTGTCCAACGCATCGCGACCGCAGAAGTTTGCCTTCGAGTGGGCTAGGAGGTGAGTCCCATTACATTATTTTTTACTTCAGTTATCTGTATCTACCACCCCCCATCCATCCATCCACGATTCATTCCATTTCTAGCCATTATTATCATATGTACTCAATCTCATTATCTACAAGTATTATAATTATGTTATTCCACATATCTACTATTACCTACCCTCAAAAATTTCGTTATAAAACCAACAAAACGAATATAATATTATCTATCTTCCATATTACTATTTTGCATATCGCATAATGCTTTTGTTACATGAATAAGAAAAGTGATTTGGAAAAATGCTTATTTAAATAAGCCCTTTTTTTTTCACCTACTTACATTTCGTAGATTATTTTACCCCATTATTAAAGGTCTGTGAAAGGCAGTCATTATTCAGGTGTAGTTACTAAAACATGTTCTCCATATTTTTCAGGATTGCAGAAGAATACTTCCTTCAAACGGATGAGGAGAAGGCCAAGGAGTTGCCGGTGGTGATGCCCATGTTCGACCGCGCGACCTGCTCCATACCGCGCTCGCAGATCGGCTTCATTGACTACATCATCATCGACATGATGGAGGCCTGGGCCGGTGAGTACGAACACTTTTAAAGAAAACTTTAGTAAGAAGAAGGGCTCTTTATGAAGTTAATCTTCCGGGGAAGTACTACCACCATACCTATTTCTGCTGCTAAGAAGCGTTTCAGGTTTGAAGAGTATTGGTGTATGTCCGTAAGTCATTTCAGGTTTGTCTCTAAAAAGAAGGGTGTTTCAAGTTACCCGCAATGAAGCTAATTATGCTAATGAGAAGTCCGCCCATTGGAATACCAAGCACCTCTATCATTCAATCAACAACGAACTGACACTAACATCATGTTTCCAGCATTCATCGACATGCCGGAGCTGGTGAACCATGCGCGCATGAACCACGGGCGCTGGCGCGAGCTGGACGACGCGGGCGTCACCACGCTGGCCGACGTGCGGCGCGCGCAGGCGCGGCAGGGCGCGCACACTACCGCCGAGGAGTAGGCACCCACCGGGTACATAAAGGAATCGAGCAGAACCACCCGCTGCCGTCACAAGATGGAGGCTCGGGAGCAGTCGGAAGCGTTCGGAGTGCGCGCGGGTGGACAGGTACGGATGTCAACGTTATAAGTCTGAAACGGATCATAGGCTGATGCCTGACGGATGTGTCCGATAATACGCTTATTTTATACTTATATATCCGTGTTAGTGTGGATATCACTAATTATAATTGTTGATATCTACTTTTTTAAGTAGTCGTATTTATTAGGTAATATTTGAATGCAAAATATTTACTGCATCAATGTATCATTGGATTTTTCATTAACTGTCCACAGATGGCATGATTTTGTCTGGCTTTGTGTGTACTTAAATGTTTTAACTTGTGTGATAGAATATGTTTACTAGTGATGTGCTGAACTATACATATTGGCCTTATCGTAGCCCTGAACTTTATCGTATTGAATATGTCAAGTCAGGAAACCTTATGTAAGCTTATATTGTCCTATCAATAAAAGCAACTTATGACATGAATAGCAAAGATATAAAATATATGGTAGTATTCAATATAATATGTTGTGCATAACCAAATATTGTCTCTATTATTGTGTCGTCTGTGGAATCATAGACAATCGGCATAATCCACTAATTGTTGTATTCAAGTTGCCATATACACGGGTAGGTATCTTAGTTACATAATATGTAATGTTATAATGTTTTACAATGTCCGTGATATAAGTGCCATATAAACGATTGGCCATGTTTCATTCATTTAGCGGTGTTACGATCACTTCTCACTGCATCCCATGACAGTACCTTATCACCACACCTTACCATTTAGTTACTGATAGAATATGATTCGTGTATAGTGAGGGCGTGTAATCGCTTGAATTTTCAACCGAACTTAAATGGATGTGGGAAAACTTGCTTGTAATTGACAATTTTATCCATGGAGTCCGGAATTCCCCGTCAAACATCCTGCATCTTTAACGCCCTCACGTTAAGAATCGCACCAAACTTAAAAAGTATTTCTCTTCTTATATTGTTATACTATTGAACAATTGGTCCATTTATACACTTGAGCTTTCAAAGAATTCCTATTTTTATAAAAAAAAAACTTTATGTAGTGCACACTTTCGGCCTCAATCATATCAAAATTCAAAATGTTCGAATGATTTTGATAAAAAAAAAACTGTTGAACAATAACTCTAAACACTTTTGTTTCATACCTGGGGAATATTTTATAATATTTTATACTTAACAATTATAAATGTTAATGTTATTTATTAATAGATATATTAGAACACTTGAATATTTCTTTAATAAAATAATTTATTGTATTCGAATAAGGTCTAACATATTATAAGTATTAGCGATGATTGAATTATGTATTCGTCTATATGACGCTGGTATTTAAGAGTTGTACTATAATAGTTGGTATATAATATTGTAATGAGATCATAAATAAAAAATACGCTTCCTTGTGCTCAATGTCAATACATAGCGGTCTAATGTTAATATTATACATACATACCTACTTCAATATTCGTCAACTTTATATTATTACGTAAAAATGACTGTACTGTACTTGGCTGTATGTACTTGGTGTTGCCACACCAAGTAGTGAGCGCAGACTCAACACGCGGCGTGCGTGTGGAAACACGCCGTATTCGAGTTCGCGACAAGTCAATCGTCATCCTGAGGATGCCTCGTTGAGATGAAACACGTGTCGATTTCTTTCAGGGTCTTTTTAAGACTCTTCAGAAATAATTAAGCGGAACAGGTAACTAAATATATCCACATCATCATTTTATAATGGATTTCCGCAAGGTCACGCCTGAATCAATTAACTATTATTACGTAGTTCAATTTGCTACTCCAATATTGTGCTGTATTGAATAGGTCGCGGTGTTCAATCTCATATTAATTATTTTAACTAATAATAATTATGAAACTACCAAAACGTACTTTTTTCGCCTACTAACAAATTCTAATGATCAAATTAGTTAATTTTTGTTATAGTTAGCTCAATTTAATTAGATTTTAATGATTATAAAATCTTGATTTGGGATAGTCCTATGGTGAAAATTATTTCTTCCTTTCCCAGGGTTTAACTTAATCTCCTACAGTGATTTGTACATGTTTGTGTTATTGTAGACGATCAAGACCTTAAGCCAACTGATTTCTATTTATATTGAGTTTATTGTAAGTTGGTCATGTTTGAGAAATTATAACTATTAAGATACCGGGGGCTGGTCCCCATATTTAAATGTGAAGAATAGATAAAATTACATTGTTGTGAATTTTATATGCGGAGACGTGTGCTATGCATAACTTGTATAAGTACCAATTAATTAATGTTAATGTAAATGAATAAAGATTCAAAAAAACTTCACAAAGAAGTGACGAAATATGACTGTTTTATTTCTGTTTTATGTCTCTTCACCTCCACCCACACCGCACGGTTGCTCGAGGTGCACGAGTATGAGCGAGGATAAGCAAGAAACCACAAGCAGATGATTGACCATGCGCAACTTCTCGAAGATCTGCGAGAATAATCGAGTATCCGAGTATACTTAATACAAGCCTATGGCCGTGCATACGCGAGGCGAGCGTACGCACGTCTTCCCGAAGATACGCGAGAAAACTTGGGCATCCGTAGATGCTAGATCGTAAGCGGATGCCCGAGGCTACGTGCGGCTTCCCAAATTCGAAGTTCATTATTTTTTTGAAATAGCTAAAACAAGTTACTAAATATAGGGTGTAAGGGACAGCCCTCCGCAAACTAACAGGGTACATTCAGCTCCTTATTCTGAATCATATCCCACCGAAAATTGCGTTTTTTCATTTACTATTTCTTTCTTTCAATGTAAAATGACATTCTCTGTACGCAGTACTCCATTAATGTAAATAGAACAGGTAAAACAGAAAAAAAACAGCAATGGATGTTGAACAAACGACGCGTGAAATCAGCTGTTCAATTTCTCGCTGCGCTACCGTTCGCTACCTACCTACGCTATCTAATTTAAAACATTAAAAAAAACCACTAAGAAGTTTTTTATATCTCCATGTTTCCTTAAATTTCAATTTATAAAAAGTCAGTTTTCTCAAAACTTACCCCGGTTGAGATACCGCCTTTGTGCTTAGCAGGGCAGAATTGGATTCCCATAACATTCCTGAAATAATTTCATGTACCGGTCATCTTAGTATGATATACTGACTTCACCCTATCAGTCTGCGGAGGGCGGTCCCTTACACTCTGTATATCCACGTCCATTGTATTTCATTATTTAGTCTACAAAGTTCTAAAAAATACGAGTTGTTTCCATAAAACATTTTATTATAAACAATAATTATTTAAAAAAAAAAAAAAACATACTTTATATAACTTATTACAATTGCAACATTGCGGTATTATAAATGCAATATCTTTACACTTCCGCTTTCGTCCTTCATTTTAACTTTTAAAGTGACGTAATGTTTACCGTTAACCTTTTTACTATAATCAACAAAAACGTTACCACTTTAACATTACTTAACAGCAAATAATATATTACTTTGAGACGTGAAATTCTGTACAATATTATATATTTGAAGTTCATCCGAGTAACCTTTAGTTATTAAACCTACTTTTATATTGTATACAAAATCAAATATTCGATAAAAAAAAAGCTGGAATGGAAGTCTGCTTCATATAAGTAACATTAATTAAATTAAATAAAAACATTATGACGGTATGACGTAAGAGCCTGTGCCCACAATGCGTTGCGACGCCGCACCGAAAAGATTTCGCCGCATTGGCGGTCACACGGGCGCTGCGGCGCCGTAACGTTGTTACGCATCAGCGGCGCCGCGTAAATTGTAATCTGTCAAACATGTGTTTTTGACAAAGCACAAAAAACTAAACGGTGCCGCTCCGGTGTCGCAATGCGTACACCCTGTCCGTGCGGTGCGACGCCGGGCCGCACCGTGCGGCATATCGCGGGTATTTGTATGTAGGACGCCGCAGCGACACCGCCCGGCGCCGAGCCGCCGCCATTAGTAATACTATAATTATTTCTGTATACATACATGATACATATACTCATGCCTTCTTCCCATGGGGGTAGGCAGAAACTACTTTCTTTATGTGCACAATAAATAGTTTTGACCAAACAAATGATCTAGAAATACCAGGTATAGTATTTTTTTTTACATTCTGACGGTAATTATAGAAGAAATAAATAAGAAAAAAGTCAAAATTTTAAATTTCCGATTAGTAATAAATTCTAAAATCATTTCATTATATTCTGTCTCATACACGTAATTACAAGCCAACTCGTCTAGATTTTATTTGGTCAAAAACCGAAGTAACTTAGTTGATATAATATTAAGAACTACATTTATTTAGTCCCACCCTGTACATGAAATGGATTAGAGGCCGTGGACTCGACAAGAGACCCAGAAACACGTGAAAAGGACTTTATTTGAATTTCGTCTTACTTTAAAACGGTTTGTTCGTGTTTCGAGTCCGCTTGTCCCGAGCCCACAGCCCAGAAAGTGCTAAAGTACGTGTTTTCTTTCGCGAACTTATCTAACTGAACACATCAGACTATCACCATCCTTGAATATTACCGTCTTTCTTCACAAACAACAAGGCCTTCTATAAAAGATAAGTACTAATTTAATCTTTCCGCTTGCTATACAATTTTTCAATAATAAGAATAATATTGTTCAGCCACAAAGTTCAATTCGGCGTGACAATCTACGTCAGGTACTTGCACGCGCCTCGGAAAAGAAATTTCGCCATTTAGAGATTCCTCAATTTACTCTCGTTATTTTTAGAGTCAAATACATATTAAGAGCCACAATATCCACCCAACACTTATTTATTTACAAAGGCATTTTATCGACATGTTTACAGCCGAGTCCCCTGAAGCATCAGTACGTAAGTTCAAAAGGAGACTGGCCGTGTTAATGATAGAAAACTTCCCACAGCATATTTTAACAATGCATGTACTATCGCGGACACCCATATCTGAACACCGTAAGGACTATTCCTGCTTGCAGTGCTCGGCCGCTATAGTAACGCTTACGTACAAAAAAAAAAGGCGGAGTAAACAGATGTGGTCATCGTGTGCACGGGATTTTGTTTTCAAAGTGGTTAGATATGCGTTACCGCGATGGTACACTATCGATACAAACGAAGTAGTATTTCTCTCATATTTCTCACAATAGCTTCTCTTTAGTAACTACAACAGTTACTAGTTTAGATAAGTGTAAAGCCTTACCAATACCGTGTTATTTAAACCCGAAGAAAATAGAATAAATACAACCCAATCATAGTATTTGCAGTCAAATAGCTTTTGAAATATTTACCGTTTCACTAAATCGCTTTAAAGAATTGTATCGACTCAGTACGAGTATTATATCATTATTTTATAGAATTACATCGTATAAATATTATTATATTGTAACACTCAACGACATACATTATATTTTACAGCATGTTCTACAATCCTTTACACATTAAAATACAATTTACAAGGTTTTTTTAGAAATCTGTTTTAAGGAACTACAGTTCGACATCAAAATATAATTATTACTGAAGTAGATTACTTCTATATCGGTCCAAATTATAATAAAGAAGAAAATAATCATTTTAATATACAAAATCAAGGAACCAATCCAAATTTAATTAAATATTTTGATCACACAATATTATAACACCGGCATTTCCAGCACGATTATTTTATATTATCAATCAATTAATATGTTTTAAAACTAGTTTAGTTAGATATTTAGCGCAAAACAGGCGGACACGTGACGTTTGCTCTCTTTCTAGCGTTTAGTTGACGTATAGCGTTATCCCACTCTGTCATCACAAAACACGGATAGATTCGTTACTAAAAATCTCTATTTAATAACGACATCGAATAAAAACTGTCCACTTATGCTCGAGTCTATTTTCAAACGAAAATGTTCCAGCAGTTTTGTGTAAAAATCAGACTCGGGCACCGAGATCGCGAAGAAAATACAATTGAACGGAGTACTATGAAACAGGAATCCTTAATATCACCCTGAATAAAACCTTTAACATTACATAACACCTATTTAAACGTTTAATAGCACTACACTTCGGTTGGGAATTCTCAGTTCACGGGAGATTTTGTCTCTTTCTCACCAACGCACAAAAGAAAAAGACGGATTATATTTATTAACGTGTGAGAAAAATATATTCGAAAATACGAAATGTAGTGCCGGGTTATATAGAATAATTCTTCACTTGACCTAGATCAAGTGAGCGCCATTATTCTGATTGGGAGGTGCTTTGTCCTCCGGTTGTCGGGTCGCGCCGCTAGATGGCGATAGGTTTGTCGCGACACTGTTCGACTACGTAATTAGTGAATCGCTTGAGGAACTTGGGGTACTCTCGCTTGTACACCGCTCGAAGTACTCCGGCAGGGGCCCACCCTCCTGGGTTCACTGAAAGATGAACAAAGATATTAGTTAAAAACTCGTATTTCAATAATCATACATAGAACGGCTCCTTTGTTTATAAATTTCTCGAAATAAAATGACAATATTAAACTTCAAGACTCGTGACAGTCGTGGTAGTACGCAATTTCTTTAAACCCTGTACTGAATCTCGTATCACTTCACTCCCGCGTTTTATGACCGCGGCTACTATGAATTTTGGCGTTAACACTAGTGGTCGAGTAGTCAACAACCTTTATAACGATACAGTATGGATTATAATAAACTGTATCTACCTGTACTGCAGTAAGCGATGTCTGTGGTGATGTTATGCCGTGTGGGCTGCTCGCCGGCCGGGTACGTGGTGCGGCACGCCAGGCACACCGTCACGAACAGGCGGATACACGCGCCGGTGTTCGACTGGAACAAGGAAAACCGTTGAAACATTAAAAAAAAAGCTAAGAAAGTAAATACTAATCTAGCAATAATATGCTTGTGGAAAATTCTAAATATGAAGCAAACTTAGTTGTACATCTCTATTTTATATTTAAAGTTTTCATGAACACCACAACAACTTGGATATTATGGCACAGGTGCCACAATATCCAAGTTTTTCTAACTGCACAGACAGCTGTGCTGCTGGGAAGTTTGTTGCGCCACTTCTTCTTCCCAGCTAAAGCACTAGGAAGTGGTGAAGGGTGGGCGTTTTGGGGGACTGTCTTATGTCATTTTGACGTTCGAAAAGTGCTGATTCTTAGCCTAGTTTGAATTAATGACTCTTTATTATGATATTATAATCATAAGATATATGAAAATTATACCAGTTTGAGAGTGAACCACTTCCATATCGTTCATTATCTAGCACAAAAAATAACGACTCAGTAATCAAACATATTTTTAATTTATTTTTCATTTCTAAGAGGCCTGCTTACCTAGCATGAAAGGCTAATAAAATAAGGAATTACTTACCGGATAGTCGGCATTGGTGGTGGAATGATTAGTGACGGCGTAGGTATTATCGCTGTCCTGTCGGACGTGCGACCAGAAGAGCGCGTCTCTCTGCGAGGCCGGCCAGATGCGCTTGAACGTCTGGTGGAACACGAGCGCGTCCGACGAGATCTCCTCTACTATTGTCATCGTTTCTAATGTGGCTGGAGAATAAATACGTAACATTAGTATGGAATATTTTGAAGTATTTTACTACTTATGCTAGGCTTTCGACGACGATTTTTTTTTAATAAGAATTTTTCCATGTTCACCACGATTTTATCGCACACTGGATTTTCAACTCTCGACGCTAAGCAGAACGTTGAAAATTCAGTGTGCGAAAAATCCCGCCGCGATATTTTTACGTCTTGTCTTGTCTCTTGTCTATGAAATGGTTTCATTATCACCATCATTAGTGTATAACAGTCCATGGATCGACGTAGGCCTCTCTAATGACAAGCTATTTAACTCAACCTTCTGCTACAGGATGGCTGGCCACCCAAGACAGACAATTCATCTAAACTGAAAGTGCAACCTTACCATTAGAAAACTTAAGGTTTAGAAAATTATAATCCAGGCTCAAGATTACAATAAAATACATAATTATAAGACGTGAATGCCTCGTTGGTCTAGTGGTCGCAAGCGTTACTGCTGAGCATGGAGGCCTAGGTTCGATTCCCAGGTCTGGTAAAGTGTTATTGGGCTTTTCCATCTGGAAATCTTAGTAGCAGCCTGGAGCCTAGAATTTGTGCCCGATGGTGGCACAAATTCCAATTCAAATAGGCTCGCCCCTTATTACATGGAACTTTAACATAACTGGCGAAATATTGGTGCAAAATAAGTACACTCTGCATAACTTTGCGGGGAACAGGGCGTAATGTTATGTAATAAGACGTTGAAGGGTCAAATTTACTATACCCCAATTCAAACTTAAGAGGGCGCCCAATGGTCCACTAGTGCCACCTTTAAAAAAATATTATTTCGTGACTGAGAAGGAATTATGAAAGATGACTAGTAAGGACCCTCGGTAAGTGTGTCTAGAATTTTCTAATACCTTTTATCAAGTTTCATATTGAGACACGAATCAACAAAATACGATCTAGAGGAATGTGGCCGGTTTTTTTTAGATCGAATTTTTTTTCTTCGTGTCTCAATATGAAACTTTATTGAGGGTATTAGAAAATTCTAGACACACTAACCGAGGGTCCTTACTAGCCGTTATTCATAATTCCTTCTCAGTGACGAGATCATATTTTTTTAAAGTAGTGGCGCTAGTGGACCATTGGGCGCCCCCTTAATGGCGGCTCGGAACATGAGGCGAGTCGCTGCGCAGTAACGAATTCATGGGTCAGCGGGGGTGAGGGGTGGGGTACTGCGCAGGAACTTTTCAGGCACCGGTTCCACTTTCAGACTTCTTCTTAGGTACTATTTTTTTATTGAAGTGAAAACTTCTTCAGGCGCATTTGGCATTTTTGAGATGGGACTAAACCATTGATTTCACGACACCATGACGACACCTCATTTTTGTAAACGCGGTTGTGCTCTTTATTTATAAATAAGGTACGGGTCAATGTTCTATGCAAGTATGTTTACTTTAAAGTTCTCGGAAGTTTTTTTTTTTTTGTAGACGCGATTGCGCTATTTATTTAGATAAGGTTACGGACCAATGTTCTATACAAGTATTTATTTTTCTGCCAAGGCGATCTTGTTCAAGTTTTCACTTCTGTCGGCACTTTTTTTCTATCCATTCGTGTAACACCATTTGTCATTCGCATAATCCCTTAAATTATTAATGACATTCTTCAAAGAAAACATAACCAAATCTGCAAATATCTGTTGTTATCGAAGGACAATGAACCTCATATCATAACATTAGCATAACGTTACTAAATAAAATAGTAATAATTATTATTTAAATTCAGTCAATATTGACAGTAGACAAGATAATCTCACGCGAAATTCTGCTTATGTTTTATTTATTGTAAATCATAAATGTAAAATCTTTAGTGTTTTAATAATTCATGAATAACGCGTATCATACAGTATTGTAGGAATTTTCGTCGGTCACGGCTCGCGATTTCGTCACTCGACGAAAGTTTGACAGCTGAGATATTTGTTAGTTTATTGATAACTATCATGATTTTGGATGGCAAGTAATGCAGTGTTTGCTATAAGATATCTAGTTATATAAAGACAATGGTATAGTCAATGATATTATAAGTAAAAAAAGAGGTAGATAGGTTATGCACGCTTCGCAAGAGGCACGTCAAAATTTGGCTAATTAGCCACATTTTCTTCGTCTTGTCTCTTTTTCGCTCCCGATAATTACGACATGCTGTCCTACTTACACGTGTCATCTAATAGCGTGACATTGTGCCGTTTATGAAGAACGAATGTACGGTAGGTAACCTATCTACGTCTTTTTACTTAAAATATCATTGGGTATAGTACGAAATATTCGCAAAAAAAAAGTATATCTAAATTATTAAGTTTTTGTTGTCTGCGTTTTTCCGACGCAGACCTGGCAACATTCCACTGCCAAGCAAAATATCAATATTTTACATTGTCATGTGTGTGCCCGTCTTAAGACAATTATGAGAATGTACCTAAATTACTAAATTTTAATATCGACCTGCCCCTGCTTTGTTCAGTTTTCTGTGGATGGGTGACCATCTTTACATACCGAGACTTCTCCGTGCCTCGGAAATCACGTTAAGCTGTTGTCCCGGCTATATCATTCATGAATCTTTGACAGTCGTTACGGGTCGTCAGAAGCCCGGAAGTCTAGACATCCAGTCTTACCAAGGGGTATCGTATTACCCAATTACTGCGTTGAGGTCAGATAGGCAGTCGGTCCATATAAAATACTGGTATTCAGCTGCTGGTTATTATAATACTCACTTTCCCACTCATACCGGTAGCGCGGGTTGAAAAAGTAGTGACACATCTCACGCGCAGTCACGCCGCGCACTTTGTGCATCGCCTTCAGGGGATCAGTCACCATGCCATCCACTTCCATCTCCCTGAGAAAGTACATACATTGAGCATCCAGTAATATGTGCAATATGTGTGGCGTGGATAAATCGTGTATTGTATGCATGCAAAACAGGCCCTGTGATGTAAGTTAGCAAATGTGTGAAAATCTTACACCATCCTCAAAAAAACAAACAAAAAAAACTTCACACTACGTCACTACCAAACCAAAAAAAAAACTCCTCATTTTATTCACAGTATCTACATATTATTATCCCAGGAAAACATTCGCTCTATAATACATGTTGGCAAATGTATGTATATACAAAAATCTTAAACTTTAGTCATCATCATTACATTACCAATCCAAAAAAGAAACTTATAATTTATTTACAGCAGTCTGTGCTTGGTGTGGCAACACGCCGTGTTCGAGTTCGCGACAAGTCAATCGTCATCCTGAGGATGCCTCGTTGAGAGGTGAAACACGTGTCGATTTCTTTCAGGGTTTTTAAGACTCTTTAAAAATAGCTAAGCGGAACAGGTTACTAAATATATCCACTTCAATTGCATTTTATAATTGATTTCCGCAAAGTCACGCTTGAATCAATTAACTATTTATTTACAGTATTTACCAATCACAGAAAAACATATTCCGTATGCCAAGTTATACCAAACTACATATTATTAAACACCACAAAACTTAAAAAGCAATACTGGTACTAAAAACTACAGACTTACATTACAAATAACTACAATAAAGTCCTTTGTACACACACATTTTTCTTGCCGTGAAAAACTACGGCTTTTTCGCCGTGTGTAGGCACGGTCGTCAGCGTTGTATAGGTTAATATGGAAGCTCGTTGACAGATTTTTTCTACGGCGCGGTTTATACGCCGTACCGTCAAGAAACCGTGCCGTGTACAAAGGGCTTAAAGCTACATTTTCACCCCCTTTATTCATAAAATCATGACATTACAAACGCTTATAAATACAGTTATGAGCATGTGAGTTTACCGCTCCGTAGTAGGCTACAAATGACTGCGCAGTAGTTAGTATCTATACTAAAATAGCAGTGCGCGTGCGCCTTGCCATGCGCATCGGAAATCTTACGGTTTCAGAGTGGCAAACTTACGTGACGCTAACTGCACGTACCATTTGAGATTTTTTGTCAATTGAGAAGGCAATGAGCCATAAAATGAACAGTTTATCTGTGTGCTATCCACATATCAAGTACAGGGCCTTTTGGGTCCTAAACCGTCAACGACCTCAATGTTCCGGAAAGTGCATTAACGAACGAACAAAAAGCCCCAACAGTAAACCCGGACGGACAAGACCCTGAAAGACCCTAATTCATGAGAGTCTGTACACACGATGCGTTGCGGCGGTGGCATGGTGCTGGAGCGGCGCCGGAGCGGTGTCGCTGCGACGTTCTATATACAAATACCCACGGTATGCCGCACGGTGCGGCCCGGCGTCGCATCGCACGGACTTGCGGCACGCGGGACGAGACAGGGAGGGGGGTACGCGTTGCGACACCGGAGCGACACCGCTCAGTTCTTTGTGCGTTGTCAAAAACACAGATGTTTGACAGATGATCATTTTTCCGCGCTTTACGGTGCAGCGTCGCTGCGGCGTAACAACGTTACGGCGTCGCAGCACCCGTGTGACAGCCAGTACGGCGAAGTCTTTGCGGTGCGGCACCGCACCGCAACGTGTGCACAGGCTCTAACTGTGTGGATAGACCTCCAAATTGTTTATGAATAAAGGGGTAAAATATAGGTAAGCAAAAGTAGTATAAGAATGGAGTCCACATACCCACTTCTACAAACATTTTCCACGTACCTCCTGTACATCCTCATGTCGCCCTCCTCGGCGAACAGTTGCCACCCGATCTCTCCGCCGACGCCTTCGAACGCCGCCTGGATCTGCTCTGTCGATATCCTGTCGATCTGGAAACGTCAAATGGCCATATTTATTATTCGGAAGAAACTTTTACCAAGCCATGCCCAAGCAGGGCTGCCATACATCTGGTTGTTTTTTTCTGTTTTTTAAAGCTTGGGCTTTTCCACTCCTGGGCAAAGGCCTCCTTCCATTTCTTCCATCTAGCTAGTTTTTCTTGTTCAGTCATAAATGTTTAGTGCGCTCGGAGAGCGCAGTGGCGCTACAAGAACACTTTGTTCACATGTGCGTACCACTAACGAACTTCAAACACTGTGTTCGTCAAAAATGTTCGTGTCGATCCAATTTCGAATTCATGGCTACTAAAGAGAGCGGGGCGGTTGAGTGGTAACACAAGTCGAACTGTGTTCGTATGCTGTTCGTGTTCGCTTTGCTAAATTACGTCCACACGTATGAACCAAATATTCCGTGTTCAATGTTCGTGTTCACCATATTTTGTTGGTTCGTGCGTACACGCCTTTATGCGGTGACATTTGTTACAAACATTTTTTCTAAGGAAAAGTTACTTGCAATTGTGGACTATTATGGGGTCACACAGAATCAGAAATATCGAGTCTTGTTTTAAACGAAAGGCTAATAATAAGACACGCATTCATAAATGAGTGTTGTCGTTAGCATCTTTGATAACATATTTTTATATCATGAGAACTACTATGAAGAAAGATAAACGAAATGTTTCCCTTATCGGACCATTAACCTAGAATATTAATACCGCGGTATTTTCATCAACTACCTGGCCTGTGGTAATTTGGATGGCATTAAGTTTTTGGGGCAGCGTCGAAATGGGACAGACTTAGTTGAAAGGCTTGATCCAAATAATCCGTCTATTTATAATCCCGCCAAAAGTGCAAGTAATCTTGGATATCTCGAGAGCATTCAATAGTTTAACGTATACTGAGCTACAAACACGACTTTTTTTATACAGACGTATAGCCATATTTCAATATGCATGGAAATGGTCACAACCTTTTTAGGGAAAAGCTGTTATAATCAATAGGAAAAACTAAATAACACAATCCGGCAAGATAGAAAGAAGGTTTTGCCTCGAAAGTATCATCGCGAGCTGCGGTAAATCGCGAGGTTATTAACCACTATATATAAAAACGAAATAAGATCTCTAACCTCAGACCACAAAGTGTACAGTAGGTTTTCGATGGCAACGCCGACCTGAACACCTGTGTGAACGTTGGGCACCACGCTCCTCCATCATAAGTGAAAGGTAACTCACCTCAGTCCACAAAGTGTGTACGGTGAGTCGGTTGTCGATGGCCGGTGGCGGCAACTCGACCTGGTCACGTGTATGCACGCTGGGCGGCACGACACGTGCACACCGCTCCTCCTCCATTTTGTCGAAGCCTGTCTCCACTGCATCGTAGAACTCGTCGTCTGGCAGTGTGGAGTGAGGACCCTCCTGTAGATAATGGAAAATAAGTTTTAATATTATTTTTCACATAATATTCACTCGCTAACATCGGCATATGACTGAGATTTGATGAATTCAATTTGAACATCAATATCGCGGCCAACTAGAGTTGGCAGGTGCCGAAACCGATGAATTGAGTCAATGGATTGGTTAACCATAGAGATGGTTTTAGTTTTATTTAGAACGACTGGCAGAAAACCTTTCCTCAGTTAAATAACGGCAACTTCTGTCTCCAATTTTACGTAAATTCAAAATATTTTACGTTGAAAAGACAGAACCAACTTTTCTAAATATGATCGTTGAAACGTCCACGTTCACCGACATATTTAGAGGCCCAATTAGTTTCCAGTCGTAACTTTGGAGAATTAAATTAGACAAACCAACTGTGCCCAGCTGGACTAACGCATGCATTAGGGCATTTTCTAATTAGTGAGAGTGGAGCTAGTTCTGCTTTTGTAATAGTTTTTACATAATATTGAATGTATTTTTGATATTTCAAATGTAAAGTCACGCTTGTGGTCTTCAATAGATAATTTATAGGTGCTAGATACTTATTAATTATCATTATTTGGTATTGACGAATTCTCGCCAAAGCATAAATATTTTAGGAGTAAGTAATCATATTTTTTCAGCTAACCCAAAAATTTAACTCGAGCAGTTTACGATCAACAGCCGCATTTACATAAACAGAAAAGGCCGTCCTTACAAAGACAACTAAACAAAGGTACACAAATATGATAAAGTAGTAACTATATATATACTTTAGATAATATTATTCCGCGTCGTTCCGACCTACATACATAGACAGTCGTGAGGACATTCTAGTAAATGAAATTTGGTTGATTGCGCGATCCACGTGATGCTCCGCCTCGCATAATTATTAGTTACGGCTGCGATAGAACGACTGTCAAGCCCAAGGGCGCTGTTTTTACGAAACAGGAAAAAGTATGTATTTTTTTTTTCTGAGCTAATAAAGAAAGTGTTGCATGATAAGGATAATATACTTAGGTATTGTGTTGAAATAAAAGGTCATTTATTCCATTCCAATGACAACCGCAGAACGTTTTCAATCATGAAAACGGGAATGCGGTAGGACCAGCAAAAGGCGGGATGTGTTTGACTCCTATTTTAAAGCATTGGCGCATAATTGCAAAACATACCGGCAAAAAATGGGAAGGAACCTATTTGCCCAGTAGGAGACAGCATACCTAGGCTTAGAACATTGCATGGCTGAATTCACACATCCAGCTGGCAAAGCAAGCATGTATTAGTTCCAAGCTAGTGTTGAAAAATCGATGCTCCGGACGTTAAGGCCAACGCTTTACGATGTCCATTTCAAAGCAGGCGAACTTAATTATATATAATTGTTCCAGACATCGTTAATCAAAGTTTAAATTATTGCTATTTGTTTCGGAGTCACGCCTGGAGAAATAACGGGTCGTAGACTAATAGAGGACTTATAGAAGAAAGAAATGTATACCTATGATAATACCAAATGCCTTAGATTTATACAGGAAAAAATTTAACCAGAGTGAAAAAAATCAGCTGTTCCCTACATTTTGACGAACATAAATGTAGGGAGCAGCTGAAATTTTGGTTTTCGCGATTTCAGGTTTGATCCCATAGTAAAAGTTGTTCATAATGATGCGTACAATCACGTGTTTAAGTTGGCGCACTGGTTAAAATTTTTCCCTGTTTAATCTAAATCAAATTCATCCTCAAATGTCTCTTGGGTGTGTGTGTGCAATGGCATGAACTCGTGTAGCGATAAAAAAACATTAAATAAAGAAATTAATGCGAATACTTGACCACACACAACGCTAGAACATACAAAAACAGCACCACAACCCATGTTCCCAAAATAATAAACATTTAATTCTTAATTACAATAGTGTCTTTTTTGCAAAGACACTTGTTTGTTTCTTTACCCTGAATGACGTTTATGAAAACAGAATATAATCTGTGAAATAATGATAACATTTTAATACAAAAAGGTTTATAAACCTCACTAAGTGGTGTATGCGGAACTCTTTCGAGGCATCATCGGCCACAATGCGGTAACCGGAAAACGTTTTCTCCCTACACATGATAATCGATTATTGGACTATCAAAATACGTGAGTAACACTAGGTATCTCTTCGTTAGGCTAGCTAAAATGCAGTTCACCTTCACCAGCATTTACTCAGTTTTGGGAGGGGCCAGTCCATCTATCAATTTAGTCAATGTTACTATTGATTGTTTGTTTAGATAGTTTCTCTTGTCAATATGCTTATATGCTTTTGGCCATTTGCTACGGATATTTCTGTACACTATGTATCAACGATTAACTGTGACCAGCAGAGCGGTTAAACAATGAACCGAGTGCTCACATCATGAAATGATGCATGAAGGTCGTTTGGGATGACAGTTTTGGATATCGCGCATAAAATTTGATTCATTTTGATCAAATCTGCTTTAGGCAGCTGCTGCTTCCGATACAAAATATAATGACAAAACGTAATGTGTGAGGGGCCAGTAAAAACAGAGCAGATGAAATGGAAAAAAAACACTATGTTTTTCTTTGTGTGAATGACTCCAGAAACAAAAGCATAATAATGAATATAGAACAAACAAATCGTTGATACCAGCACACGCGGAAATACATCAATTTAATAAGTGAAGAATATTTGTTCATCCTATTTTGCGAGATGAAACCACAAAATGAGGCAAGCATGTCGAAGCCAGGGCAGATATAAATACTATGAAGCACTCAGTTTTAACCGGTGAGTGGGTAATACCAGCACAAGGGCTTAAAATACCAACATATAAACATTCACGTTTAAGCATATCGGCAACAGTAAATTCCCTTGATGAATATGAACCATTATTTTGGGATTGTGACGTAGATGATTAGTAATTTTACAAGAGCTAAGCGTACACTATCAAAATAATATTATGTTCTGTGAAAACTAATTAATTTTGAACAACAACATAAAAGGCAAAATCCGAGGACGTTAAATTCAAGACAGATTGTGCATTTGTTAATTCACTTTTTACGCAAAACAAAAATAATAAGAATCGCAAATCTTATAATTTAAGATAAATCCCGTGTAATGTTGGTAACCGTAAAATAAAAACGATAACATATCTCGCATAGCAAATGCAGTAGATATATAAAATACCAACTCAAAATTTCCCAGGGTATCCCCAAAATTCTCAGAGGACAAAATAAACACCTGCTTCTCAAGCATATTTTATCTTTACGAGGCAAAGCTTTTAAACAACAATATTCATAAATCGTGAGATTGCGAACATTTTACCACCTGTTAGTACCTACGCACTCGTACCTAGACGATTCCCCTGACACCGTATGTAGGTTAGATTTGCTTGAACGCCCTAAATAAGAACAATAGCCATCTGGGGGTACCTTTAGTGACCTCGATTGGTGGTGTCTGGGTTAACCAAGGGTAATTAGCGGGGTAGTGTCTATTCAGCCATTATTTTGTGTCACAGGGTTGATAGGACGCGCCCTTTTTGTCTTGGCTCAATCACCCTCTATTATATTAAACGGCTGAGAAGATTTAAACTTGGAACTTCTCCGTAATAATTACTTTGTTACTTGCATAATGGTCGATCTACTTACAGTTAATTAAATTGAAAAAAACCTTCCGATCTATTCTGTAAAAATCCCACCGTGAAAGCTTAGGTCGGATCCTCTACTATTTGGTGAAGAAAACTGTCTCTCTTCACCTAATAGTAGAGGATCCGACCTAGGAACGACCTTCACCCATCTGTTTAATGGATGAAAAGTATTTTAAGTCAAATTTTGTATGTTAGAAAATATATCGCGAGTGGGTTGGCTAAAAAATTCCTGGCTAGGTCCTGAAAAATTCAATAGAGACTTTTTTTAAACATTGCAAGCTATACACCAATTGAAGAGAACCTTTGCTACTAACTCGATGTTTTTCAATAGTCAATTCGGAGTTAATGATCTAAATAGGTGACTACTTGGCCACTATGTTTAGGAATGTTCTTGGCGCCCAAAAGTCATAAGTGATATATCAATGGACAGTACTTTTATAGAGAAACATTTGTTACTAAAACGATTTAATCGTTATACGAATAAGTGTAATTAAAAAAAAAAGGCTTTTTAATTTTATTTTATTTTAGATCATAGTCTGGCCAGGATTTTTTTAGCCAACAGACTCGACTTTTTAACATACTAAATTTGATTTAAAATACTTTTCATTTAATTGAACAGATGGGTGAAGGTCGTCTCTAGGTCGGATCTTAGACCATAGTTTCCTCGGTTAGATTTTTAGAAGACAGAATAGATCGGCTGTGTTCATATACCTACATCTTTTTCTCATTTGACGAGGCATCTTATGACAAATACTAGGTGCATTATTAATGATTATAATAATGTATTACAATAAGTACCTACATACTGTACAAACGTTTCAAACATTCTGAGTTTCTGATGACACTAATTATTTTAAAACCCAGTAATTTGTAAAGAGTTTATCTATATTTCTATTTGTTAGAGCAAATCATTTATTTACTGAAGAACAAACCTAATGAGATATGTAAATGACAACATTTGGTTTACGGTGTTCAGATAACAAGTACGATAACACAACCGCTATTGGTGGGAGAAACTTTTAGATGGAAGACCTTATTTCAAGGACAGAAGATTCATATTTCAGTACTATATTGTATAGACATTTCATTACCTGGCTTGATTTGAAAGTTAAACGTCTATGCATCATCAACATTAAAATAAAACATACCTACAAGTAAGAAATTAACCGCCTCACAATAATTCATTCTTTACGAGTTTCAAAAACCAATTTATTTGAACCAAACTACGACCTAGGCACAATTAAGCCAACTAATTTGACTAACGCATTTCATCGCGTGTTTGTTTTTAAAATAAAATGCCATAGTATTCGAGCATTTGTACAATAAACGGGATGTTTCGAGTTCCCGCTGAAGGGTAGCCGACACACCCCGTTGTGGCGAGGAGTGCGGCCAGTGACGTCAGCTCGGCACTCCCCAGTCCCCATAGAAACGACATGCGATACATAAATAGATAGTCCCTTCACGAATCGTAACCGTAATGATGTCTATTTTCAGACACGATTCCGGCAATATTGCTTTAATATTTTTGAGGAAATAAAATTTTGTGTAGTGTCTATAGTGTGAATAGAAACACAAATGAATAATTCTCGTGTAACTAAAGATATCCTATTGGAAAACTGGAAACAGCATTTCCCTTCAACTGTCTGTTAAGTTACTGGACTAGGCTATTATAAGCTCAATCTTTAGGAAGGGCTATTCAAAAGCTGTGCTAGTCACAATTTTTTTACACAACAATTTTATTTTTATTTTTGTTAATGTTTGTTCCTTTGTTTTTTTATTATGTTTTGTATTTCCTGTGCGTGTCCCAAATAAAATATTTTCTTTCTTTCTTTAAATCACAACACTATACGATTTACGTCACCGTATAATTATGAACTTCGTTAGTTTATGATAACTGCTGCAAACTGCAACAAACCATTTACAATTTAAACGGATTATTGTTCGGTAGTTTATAATTCATCCATGGGAAACCGACTAATTGTCAACTGGTTTCAAACTTGCTTGCGACGTAACGCAGTTCGCACTACTTCGCACTAATAATAGCGTGCATAACTGCAAGCAATTTGGAAGTACTTAGCGCTCGCTTGGCTCGCGCGCGGTTGGTCACAGTTCTAACCTAACCCATTTCACCCAATTCACAATTATTCGACAGTTTATAATCATACCGAAATAATACCTATAGATTATAAACTAACGGTTTTCACAATCACATACACATACAACCGATTCCCATAGATCATGTCAATATTGTTCAATCGACCTTTTAGTAGGAGGCCCCAAACCCAGTATAAACGATTACTGGCTGTAATAATAATGCCATAGTCAGATTAAAGGCAATAACTAAGGTAATCAATAAAACCTCTTCACCGTTCTTATAATTTTCCAGACACGAAAATAATAACGATGCTATTTTCGTTGTCATTTCTCATATTTCACAGTAGTATCTAATTTAAATGCTCAGCAGCACTTTTTTATGGCAGTATCAATCCGTGATTCAGGCCATTTATTTTACAAGCGTAACGTTTGTTTTATGATGGTGCCGACACGCGAAGCCCGCATCTATTTCGCATATTTCTCTATGACATTCTCATAGAAAGTTTTCGACTCTCAAGTTTGGTTGCTAGTTAGCTTGCTAAATATTTACAACTGTTTTTGGTGGTTTGTGGAAGTCCATTGCTGAACAGGGGTCTTCTCGAAGAGAGCTGTCCGAGGAGCTTTGAAAGGTGCATTATTATTCACCTGTCATCATGCGGTACATGGAACAGTGGCAACATTTTTTTTATTATCTGCTGTTTTTCCTACAAGCTAAGCAAGGAAAACAATCGAGCTTTATAGCTCTAGGCTTTTAACCCTCTCTTTTCAACTGGTAAATATGATGAAGTAATAACATTTTTGATTGATTTTGATTTTTTGATTGATTGATTGTTTCGATAAACAAAAGATAATGGTGTGAAAAATAGAAGACATTACTTACTTCATGACCCTCATCTTCTAACTGCAAAAAATATTAGAGTTCACGGATGAAGTTCAGTTTTGTGAACACTTATCCTAAAAAAGAGTTTAAAATATCGAAGTCTTATCACTGTATGAGTCACATTCAGTCATCCGAATTATATAGCTAGCACATTTACACTGCCCAAGGTTACTATTACATCAACTGTGAGATCGGTACAACTGTACCCACAATAGTTCTTTGTTCTGGGATATAGTGAGGGAATTAGCACATCAAAGGAATCCTGACGTACAATATGCTTGGTCGTTAGCAGCTCACTAAATACTTATTGATAGATGTTATGATAACAAAAGGGGTATACCAGTATTTTTACCAATGGATAAAGTTTTGACATTGATTGTCCCTGAGAGGAGACTGCGACTAGATTTTGAATGTTTTAAATTACGGGAATTTGCATTCTGGTGGTAACTGACGTTTGTTATGGTGATTTTTGGATTGTTTCCGATAGGAGGTAACTACAAATAATGCAGATAATTTGCATCCTTATCTTTGAGCGCATACTGTTGAAGTTAACCAAACTGTGAGATTGTAACCCGTGTAAGAATAAACTTAAAATAAGCGAAAACTTTATACCTAGAATTACCTGCCAGAAGTTTCCATAGTTGTAATTATTCTAGTTACAAGTCTGCAAACTTAACTAGGTAAGCACTTTAACATGTGAGACTCACCATCTGCTTGTGTCACTACACAATTTTCTTTATCGATACCGCACTGTCTTTCATTAAAAACTCGTTGAAAATTTCAGGGCAATGAAATAAAACATAATGTTTTGTGACAAAATACTATGTATTATTTTGTCAGCCTTCGTTAATAACCTGTAATTAATTGTTATAATCATAATGTTACTCACATTTCCGTGACAGTCTAATAACAGTGTTAGAACGTGGCGACTCGTTAATAAATATGCTTATTAGAAGCAACACAAAAATTCAACATTTTTACTCTTTGAATTCCTCTAATATAATGTCACTTAGCACATCAAAGCCTGAACGTACCATTGTCATTTATCTCCAACACAAATCCAACTGTAGAACCGAGAGAAAAAAAGAAAGACTTTCCCAGTTGAACAAAAACTATTTTATAAGCACCTAATACAAAAAAAAAAAAACTTATAAAACAATATAAACAGGCTACCATTTGTACAAAACATCCACCTCACTCAATGACATCATAACAAACCCCAAGTTGCGCCATCAGAACAGCTTGTTACGGGAACATGGGAGAATGACGTCACCACCGCAGACGTCATGATGAGGGGAACCGAATGTTCCTTTTTATAGGTAACGCGGTATTTGAGAGACCTTACCAATGATGTCATAGCATTGAGTTTAAGGTCAGATATTTAAATGGTTCTTCCCCATGTTGTTACAATATGGGACATATTGCATTAATTGAAATAATGGCAAATGTATTTTATATGGATTTGTGTAGTCATAGGAGTAATAAATACATGAGCAATAGGTAAACCACATGACTCCAACAACGATAAGAAAACAATATTCCGAGCGTTTGGTTCAGTTCACTTCAGTTGATTTGTCATCATCAAAATGCTGTCATAAATGAATACTTAATAGAGGATAAATATATTATAAATAATAAAGTTCGTTCGTTTTCCGATAATGTATATAAAATCAAAACATAATCTGCTTAGGAAGGAAACAATACCGAACTAATGGCAGCACGATTACGGAAGAACGATAACCAACGTACCGACAGGATAATTGGCAACTAAATGGACTGCTATTGTAACTTTCATTTAATTTGAATGTGGACAGAAACTGTTTAGAATTTAAACCAATGAAGATACATCAGTGTAGACCCATCATACTACGACTTTTTTTTGGTGCAAAATTATCAAGTAACTTTTCCCGCTCTGGGTGGAGCGGGAGGGCGTGTCAGACTCTTACTGACTAAAACCCACCCGTGTTCCTTCAGCTGCCTATATTGCCAGGGGCCACGGTAACCCTTTCGGACAAAACCGCAACCCCGGCAGGCATCAAAGAAAGAAAGAAAGAAAATATTTTATTTGGGACACGCACAGGAAATACAAAACATAATGAAAAAAAAAGAAACAAACATTAACAAAAATAAAAAAGGAGCATTCTAGACTAACAAACAAAAATAATTACGACCCGTGCGAGGCCAAAAAGGCTCCTATCTCAGCATGATGATGCGATATTTAAAAATCAATAAATACCACAGCGCTGGTATTCAGTCCTATCGGACCCCGTCAGTTCTGCTGATATATCTTAGAGGCGTTCGTGGAACACAACGCGCCGTCAACCCGGGCCTGGTCCTTATCGGACGGGGTGCTACCCATTGCTCACCGTCCCCATCATACTGACTGGAACTACGTTTGATATTTATGATTTCATTGAGGATGGCTGACCCATAACATATCGAAACCCTTCCGTGGCTCAGTAAGCACTTTAAGCCGTTGGTCCCGAATGTCATTCGTAGTGCCTTTGGCAGTCAGAAGTCAATAAGTTTGACAACCCGTGTGACAAGGGGTATCCTGTTACCCAGTAACTGGGTTCAGGCAGTCGCTCCATATAAAATACTGGTATTCAGCTATCCAGTTAGAATAAAAACCAACCCCAGCCTAGATGGGAAAAGGCTAGGCGGACTGAAGATTGATTGATTGGAAAGATCGTTAAAACTCAATGCCGTACAATGCTCCCCTCTGTTCCTAGGAATACGAACGAATGACGTAGAAAGTAAGTATGATACACAAAATGGTACAAGAACTTTCCATGGAATCGAAGCCCTTCAATAGCGTATTGGACGTCAGTTAATTATACTTCAGCATACAAATGAAAGTGGTCTCATCAATTATACTCAACTGTGGCAGACATTGATTGGATGTTTAAAAAATATATATATATTGTAGAACGTAATACCTATTCACGTCAACCCAAAATTAATAGAAGGGTTGTAATGAATGGGATAGCAACCGAAAAAGAAAGAAAAATTAGAAATAAAAAAATAGTTGACCTCTCTTAAAACTAGATACTTCTGGCAACGATAACACTTAAGAAAACGACATTTTTATAGTTCCAGACATTGAGCTAATAGCGTAAAATATAGTCTTGTAATATAATGACAACAATTGAATAAAATAGCGCACAATTTTTAACTCATTTGACCTACAAACTTGAACTTTTCATAATAGCGAGTGTTCATTCATGAAGTTATAATAATACAGTTTCAAAATTTAACTTCGCCCAACACAACTACACTATAATTATGATGAGGTAAATATTGTACTTTAGATGGAAATAATGTTTGGGCAGAGGAAAATGGCATTGTGTAGGAAAACTAATATAACGACATGAAGCCAGCTTGTGGTACGGTACTTTTAGCACTAGTGTGACTAGTGTCAAGGATTTACCAAAGACAGCATTTTAAGATGAACAACATACAACCGGGCGTCGACGGATCAGCACTGAGCAATGAACAAAAACTGATAAATCATCCCTCGATTTTGCTGCGGCTGCAGACAAGTTTGGATTTACCCAAAAAGATTTTGTACTATCTCTGAAACCTTCACAATATTTCACTGTCAATACTAATTCTCTTGTCCAGAATTAACATTCAAACGTCGCGTGGGACTGGCCGTGGCCTTAAACCACCATTCTACAAACCAAAAATCGATCGAAAATAAACAAAAACAAATCTATTGATGCCATCAGTAAATGTTTTGACAGGCAGTGCGTTATAGTTATAAATAAAGTTTACCACGAAATAGGGTTACAAAATCGATAGGCATTGTGTTCGTTAACCTTCGACTAATTGGTTTACACTCTATCGGAACCGATTTTAGAGGATGGCCGTGGGTGAAACACGGTGCACTCGGAAAGCACGTTAACACGTTGGTCTCGGCTATCATTCGTGGATCATTGACAATCGTTACGGGTCGTCAAAAGCCCGAAAGTCTGACAACCATTCTTATCAAGGGGTATCTTAGGTATTACCCAGTAACTGGGCTGTGGAGGTCAAATAGGCAGTCGCTCCATGTAAACTACTGGTATTCAGCTGCATCCGGTTAGACTGGAAGCCGACCCCAACATAGTTGGGTAAGGGCTAGGCAGATAATAATGAGTCGCGGGTCAAAATACGCTGAAAATACATCGTCAAAAATTCTAAACAGTGGCAAGGTCATGGTTAGCGTTAGGATAAACTCTATTTTGTTACAGTCATACATGATTATGTTCGCTTAAATGTATTTTTACTTGAACGAAATGTAATGGTTAATAGGCATTATTGCATAGGATTGGAAATATAAGGTTCCAATGCGAGATTCGAATGTTTCATAAAAGGATTCATAAAATTGCTCAGAAGTAATTTGAGATTCAACGCAAGTTTTGCAGAATTTACTTTCAGCGTGTTGGCGTCTTACACAGTGACGTGTCCAATGGTACACTTCTTTGAAATCTTCAGCGGAAATCAATCGTATCATCATACTCAACAGGTAACTTAGTCACATTTCCATGTAGGTACTTACTTTTTTATGAGTAATGTTTTTCATAGGACTTATCATACATTTTTTTTAAACACGTTGCTATTGTTTATCCACTGTATGAGTCACTAGAAGTAGTAGCCAAGCTTTAATATTGTTAAATGCTATTAGAATTCAGGCCGGTCATTGTCTTATAGTCACATAATAGGTATACTAGAAAGTCATTGGGTGTTGGAACCATTTTCCTCGCACAAATGTTTGCACAGAAATAGCACAGAAAATATAATTCTTACTGTATAATTATGTGGTAGTGCAAGTGCAGTGAGTACGTTATTATAAATTAGTGCAAGGCGAGCTAGTTTTCAAACGCGATGTGGCCAGATGGTCCCATGACGTAGCAAGGAACGCGGGCAGACGAGACTGGTTGGTGGACATTACACACGTTCCGCGATCCGTTTGCAACTCGGAAGGCGTCCGAAATTGAAAGGATAGAAGTGAAGAACTTATCCTGATACAGATTTCGAAATTGACAGATGGGAGAGACCAAAAATAAACTATAATAAGTGTGGAAGCGCTCAGGTGCGGTTCGGTCAAGTGCTGTTGAAATCAGTGCTCTGAATGGAATACCTCATCGAAAAGGATTCGAATAGAACGAGATAATATTGTTCAAACGATAGATGGAACAAGGTGTTTTAAACTTTATATTTAGATGTATTAAGCTACTTTTAAGACATGAATCTACAATAAATGTGAACCGCTTCTCAAACGTGTTTGGGCATGGCACATATTTTATTAATGTCAGATTATTTCTGACCTGATAAAGACTAACTCCTCTTTCAATTAGTACCTACGATGCAACATTTGTATCAATCAAGACATTTTTAATTACTATCTCCTTTATTTAATTTACATTTTGGGATTCACACCATTCAAATTAACTAAAAGTTAACACCGCAAGGCGTTTCTTTCGACTTTGTGTCAACTACGCCTAATTTACCGACCTTCACCAAGAATGGTATTTCAAGTATTCGAAGCCATACATATTTAATTACTAAGCTATTATAGGGCACCATATTTCTTTACAATTTACGATCGCATGCAGTGATTAAGGTTAAACGTCTCTATCAACTAGAGTGCGTATGGTTTTAAATCAGGAGCCTTTTATGATTTGATTGAATTAATGAATGGTGCCTAGTTTTATCAGGGAGTTTTTACGACCAACCAGAAGACTAAGGGCGAATTTCGCCAATGAAACTGAACGCGATGAGCCGTGAACCGTGTTTAAGAGCTGTATGTGTCATGTAGAGATATAGTATATTTATTTTATATTTATATCTTACTAACTGACCCATCAGACGTTGTCCTGTCAAAATTTCTAGATATCGGCAAAAAAATATTATTCAAATCGGTTGAGCCATTTTCGAGATTTTGCGAGACTAATGCATGGCAATTGATTTTTATATACATAGATTTATACCTCATTGTATACTGCACCGTCGCACAGTGGAACGAATGTATGGGAGCGGTTGGACGTAGACATGTCCGAAAAAAAAGAGTAAAATTATGCCAAACTAATGATGCCATCTTATTCGATTACTTAATGCCTTCATAACTTGTGGTGATGAATTTCTTCATAACTCCCATATTTCGGGAGTAATTTGAGAAAATGTGAAATTTTACTATGAAAATGAGTGTATCGAGCTCTCTCCCTCCTGATTCCGGGCTTGTTTCAAGTAGCGGTCTCTAATATCATAATGCTAATACTAAGAGCTATATTTAATACTAAGACACATAGTGCGCCAAATGTGCACTTTCTGGGATAAAGAGTGATGTTTATTTTATAACACAATTTTTTAATTTTTTGTTTATTTTGTTGATTAAAACCGTTTTTCTAAAGGTTTACCTTATTACAATAACATTTCTGATCAGCCAATTAGAGAAGATATAAGCTAATTAGGATATATAATTAGGGACTTAAGGTTTACATATAAAACCGATGCACTAATGATTACTGATAAGAACATTGCTATTATTTAATTACTAAATGGCTCTTAATACACTAATTTAGCATGCATCATTTACTAATTATCACAATAACTAATTACCTTGCAATATTTAACAAAGGATACCTGGGATACCTGGATTTTATATAAATAGGTCACTATTAGTAACTTTAAAATCAGTGTTGATTTACACCTCGTTGTATCCAAGCTAATCTCGCAATGTATTTTCCAAATTTTAATACAAATCTTGATATTCACGTTGCTTTATGCGCACGCGCACATAAAGATTTACGCGACTTTAACTATTTGTTCAGTGTTTTAAAAGATAACAGTTGTGTTCAGTTATGTGAAAGTGCTGAAACAAGTTTAAAAGACTGGTGTCGTCGATTTTGCTACCGCATTTATGCAAAATGGACACAGTCTGGAAGAAGCACAGATAAGTTTCGGAAGAAACATGAGATTTGGCTACAGGCTGCAATTCAATGGCCGGAATTACAGAATGAAAATATGGAACCTTCTACAGAAAATATAAGTGACGTCATCGAGCCCATAATTTCTCCTGCTAAATCTGATGCTTCAACTTGTACACATCCTAGTCCTCGTAAATCTTTTGAGGACCTTAGTAACCGGCAAAAAAGAAGACGCACCACTGAAGATAGTCTTTCATGCAGCAGTAGCAGCGCTGAAATTATGTTTTCGGCCGAAAGGGCGCTTCAAAAGGCAGGACAAAGCGATACAGCTTATGTTATGAAATACTTGACGGAGAATCCAGAAGAGGCCTCAAAAATCAAAGCCTTCATTGAAGGTAAATCAATTCAGGTACGGGAAATATCCCCTTTGAAGGCATTGGCTCTTTATGTATCGATGAACTTATCGAAATGGCGCTATAACACTCTTCGGGATTTCAACACTCAAGAAGGAGCTCTTCAATACCCGAGTTACTACATGTTGGTTAAAGAAAAAATTAAGTGCTATCCGGCCAAAGAAGATCTCACAGTTACAGAGAGCTCTGCAAAAATCAAATTACAAGCCTTGATGGATTTAACCTCAAGAAGACTTATTAGGTCGTTAGAAACCCCTGTTGATCCCAATCAACAGCTCGTATTGACCAGCAAATGGGGTTTTGACGGATCATCTAGCCAAAGCATTTATCATCAAAGGACGAGTGAAGATGAGCAAATCGATCTTGCTAGTAATTTTATGATTAGTCTTGTACCACTGCGGCTCGTCTCAAAAGGTGTAACAATTTGGGAAAACGAGCGACCATCTTCCACTTCATTTTGCCGGCCAATATTGTTTAAGTTTATAAAGGAAACCAAAGAAAATGTGCAGAGAGAGATGGCTGAAATCGAAGCAGAGATTGAAGCCTTAACTCCATCCACCATCACTGATGGAATTAGTGTCAAACACCAACTGCTGTTGACAATGATTGATGGTAAAATTCATTCCATTATATCCAATACAGCAGCTTCAGTGTGTGACATATGCAAGGCTTGTCCTAAAGAAATGAATAATTTAGAGTTAATCAAAGATAAACACGCAAACGAGGACATGTATAAATATAGCTTAAGCACCCTTCACGCTTGGATTCGCTCAATGGAATGCTTATTACACATTTCCTACAAATTAGACATAAAATCATGGCAAGTAAGGGGTGATATAGCAAAAAGGCAAGTTGATGACAGGAAGAAAAGAGTTCAAGAGGCTGTAAGAAGAGAAACGGGCTTACTTCTCGATGTTGTGAAACAAGGCAGTGGATCCACCAACAATGGCAACTCGGCAAGGAGATTTTTTGAAAACTACACTAAATCTGCTGAACTGACCGGAATAGATGCTATGCTTTTAAGAAAAATCTGTGTGATCTTGCAGTGTATTTCATCAGGAGAGAAGATCAACGTAACTAAATTCCGAGAGTTCTGCTTTGATACTGCTAAGCTTTACGTGGAGTTATACCCATGGTATTATATGCCTTCTTCACTTCATAAAATTTTAATGCATGGGCCAGACATAGTTCAGAACATGTCAATTGTGCCCATTGGTTTTCTATCCGAAGAGGCATCTGAGGCTAGAAATAAAGATTTTAGAAAATATAGAGAGGGGCATTCTCGAAAGCATAGCAGTATCTCATGCAATGAAGATATTATGCACAATCTTTTACTGTCTTCTGATCCACTTGTTACAAGTATCCGTCCAAAAGGAAATAAGTTTGTAAAAAAATCTTCTTTTAAGGAATTTTATGAGCTTACGGATTCTGAGAAAAGTGATATCGAATTTGTTAACATAAATGATTTAGCGGACATCGATTCTGAATTTGAATTAATTGATGATGATGATGATGACGAAGATAATTAAATGATGTTATTGTTTTAAAATGTGTAACTTAGTAAATTAGAGCTTACGTCTTAATTATTTATTGTACTTTTAATGAAACTAGGTAATTTATTATCAACTTACTTAAAAGTCATACTCTCATCAGTTCTTGTGAATATTTTTGTTAATATATATTTCTGTATATATATAATATATTTATAGACCTCTTAATAAGTCTGTCTGCGGTTTAAAGTAAATACAAATGGGGAAAAAACGTTTTTTTTTTTAAATTTTCATTTCCTTTTATCCCAGAAAGTGCACATTTGGCGCACTATGTGTCTTAGTATTAAATATAGCTCTTAGTAATAGCATTACGATATTAGAGACCGCTACTTGAAACAAGCCCGGAATCAGGAGGGAGAGAGCTCAATACACTCATTTTCATAGTAAAATTTCACATTTTCTCAAATTACTCCCGAAATATGGGAGTTATGAAGAAATTCATCACCACAATTTATGAAGGCATTAAGTAATCGAATAAGATGGCATCATTAGTTTGTCATAATTTTACTCTTATTTTTCGGACATGTCTACGTCCAACCGCTTCCATACATTCGTTCCACTGTGCGTCGACGTCATAACGTCAACGCCGGCTGTCGCTGGAAACCAGCGCAAGGGCTGTCTCACATAGGGTCGCAGTATTATGCTTAACCCTCCATTGTGCGTAGTCCGACACGCACATGGCCGGTTTTTTTTTCCTTATTTGTGTGATTAATGACTAACCTGGTGTCAGAGTTTTAAAGCCGCCCATGGGCCTCTGACTTGGCTTCACATGCCGTCGAGAAATATGTTTCAAGCATGCCGTACAATGTTTTCCTTCACAGTTTTTGAAGCAAGAGATAACTGTACAATACGCACATGAATTTGAAAAGTCAGAGGTGCGTGCCTTGGGTTCGAACTCGGGACGTATGACTTGGCAGTCTGACGGCCACACCACTAGGCTATCACTGCTCTTCTTTTCAATCGTTTCCGAAAAATACATAATCCGAAGTTTTACTTTTAACAGATAACCGAGTTAATTGTTACAAGCAGATGCAAATCACTCAACATTATGACTCATACGTAAGTTAGTCTAGCTACCGAGTACCTTTAACAAATAATAACAACCGTCGCCCGATCAATGATAAATGGGTAGGATAATGAACCCCACCGAACTTAATAACCTTTGTAGTAGTCAACGTAAACTAATAAATTCAATATTGATATTGGTCCAAAGGGATACACAAAGAAAACAAAGTGCTAAGATAAATTACACGAATGCAAAAATAAATTAATAAACGTTTCATTTTCCATTATCTCTCAAGTACATAATATCTGTTTCTGGTGACATTGCTATATTTACATAGTAAGCATAGATAGTATTTACGATACTACATATTATTTATTATCGCTAACTATTTGCGCATTTTTTTTTTTCTGAAATAATCAAAGAAATGAATTTATTGAATGGCTTATAGATTATGCAGACATGCAACTTGACTTTAGATACAGTTTATTTGATTTTGAAATCAAGCGTACCATGCAAGCTAAGATACGAAATGAAAACATGCAGACTTTAAAAACTACAAGTTTTTTCGGTTTTATTACCAAAACGATATAAATATTGCAGGCGTATCGAACATGCGATGAATGCAATAAAAATGCGCATTCTTGAACTAGCATTTTTAGCAGATAAAGTTTAAGTACATTTCCATCGAACTGTTCATCATCATCATCTGCCTAGCCTTTTCCCAACTATGTTGGGGTCAGCTTCTAGTCTACCCAGTTACGATACCCCTTGGTAAGACTGGTTGTCAGAATTTCGGGCTTCTGACTGCCCGTAGCGACTGTCAAATATCTACAAATGACAGCCGGGAGCAACAGTTTAATGTGATTTACGAGGCACGGAGGTGTCTCGATATAAAATGGATGGTCATCCATCCACGAATGACCTCGCCAAATCGCCAATTATTATTTAGCCACGAACCAATGAATGAAATAAAATTACGCAGCTGAACCTACATAGTATATTCCACTTGCATATAAAACGGATGAGGTATAAGTGCATTTGGCACATTGTCAATGATCCATTGTCCTATAACCAGTTACTGGAGCCATGCGGCATGTTGACCTAGGCGCCGTGCCAGGTGACTTGGCAGTAGGGCTGGCACTCTCAAGTTATTCCAAAACACATTACACATTTTTAGTTCATAACATTACATCACGCCTGTTTTCCGCGAAGGGTTAAGCAGAGGTGTACCTACAGTACACCCAACATTTCGCCAGTTACGTTTATGCCGACGTTCACAGGGACGTAATAAAATCACGGCAGGATTTTATCGCGCACTGGATTTTCGACTCGTTGAGAACCCAACGCGCTGGGGCGCACTCTCGTCCCAGCGCGTTAAAAAAACACAGTTGGATTTTCAACTCAGTGCACAGCACTCAAGAACACGAAAAAAAATCGCCGCGATTTTATTACGTCCGTGCGAACGTCGGCTAAGTCCCATGTAATAGGAAGCGAACCTATTGCAATCAACCGGGCACAAATCCAGACTCCGGACTGCTACTGAGAAATTCCTGACGGAAAAACCCAACAGCAGTTTTTCCGACTTGGGAGTCGAACCCAGGACCTCAAGTTCAGCAGTCGTGCTTGTGACTACTAGACCAACGAGGCAGTTTACAGTGGTCAAGTACGGCATTAATATGACAAGCACGAATGATAGAGCTGATGGTCTACAAAGCTGAGCTTCATCTAAATTCGATTTGCCATATTTAACAAGCGCTGGGACTCTAGGGTCGCAGCATTATGCTGAGCAATGGCCGTTTTGCGTGGATGTGACGCATATTTTCCCCAACTTGTTCTTTTTTGTGTTTTTGTTCTTTCTTTGCAACATGTTTACCGCAAATAAACGTATTTTCTTTTCTAAATTTTAATTGCAGTTATAGTTACATAATGCGAAAACCGATTAAGTATAAAGATCTATGAAATGGAAACATAGTCATAATACATACACTGCAGCTGTACAGGATAAAAAGGATAAAAAATTCCAACAGAAAAGTTGCGTCAGGCATCAAGAAATACAATTTAATTTTCCTCTTTCTTTTACGACTCAAATTCATATTCAATACCTACTTAATTTATAGAATGAATCACTTTGAACTCACATGCCGTCGAAAAATATCTCTCCGACATGACGCTTTCCTCATGACTTTTGAAGCAAATGATAATTATAGTACCTAATAACTTATATGAACGAAACACCATACGCTTTTATAATTTCTAAAGTGACGATTACTATTGGACATCCACGTTCATGTCACGGCATCACAACAACACAGGAAATTAAAATGTAAGGAAATATATGAAGACACTTTTAAAGAATGGAAAAAAAAGATAGAAATGATAAAAGCGCACAATAAGTAACTTATGAATGAAACATTGTCTTATAAGTAACTTATATGAATGAAACATTGTCTAATAAGTAACTTATATGAATGATAAAGTAACTTACATGAATGAAACACTGCCGTATAAGTAACTTATAATCGATGCGGGAACCCTAGCAAATCTATAAGTATTATGGGTTAAGCTTAAGATATAAGCAGTAGCACACATGAGCTCTCGATATTGGCAGGTGGATTAGACTGGTCGCAGTCGCGATTATCTGGCATGTGGCATGCCAGCACTAATCTGTCGACAGTCCAGACTAGCCAACTCAATGACGGATGATTACACATAACACACACAATTACACATACGTCATTATGAGTTAATGTAAAATGAAATGAATAAATAGAGGGCTGATTCGGGGTGTTGCAGGAAAAGAGTACCTGGAAGAATTCGGGAGAGGTCTTTGCCCAGCATGTGCAAAGGTAAAAAAAGTTTGACCTTTTTAGTTTACTTTCAGATTCAGACTGAAAACTGGACAAGAGTGTAGCTAGCAACTGTAAGCACCGACAACACAATACCGAACCACTTTTTGAATCATGTAGATATTTATCTACATCTTTATATACATAGAATTTTCCTTATCACATTATGATTACAGAAATTCTGAGACGAGATCACATGCTCTTAGGCAAACACCTGAAGATAATGTGTAGGAGTCTTATCTACATTTCGCAAATTATGAAGCTGATAAGCTGAATTCGTATATCAGCCAGATCAGCAATCACGATATTACCTCTGCCCTTTTTGTACCGCGCATGTCTGCAGACCTTTAGAGAAACATATCCGATTATGTTTGCCATGACCGCAGTCCAATCACGTTTTACGTAAGGACAGTTCTGTAATGACGATAATGTTATAGTGTCCTATACTTATTTAGCCATCAATAGCGTCGCCCTACAGTGTGTTGGTCAAAGAAAAGTCAACTTACTTTGCAGTTTGTAGCATCGTTTTATTGCAGATAATATTTGTTTTTCACGTTTACACGATAAATGGTAGGTGACTGTAATAAATCTGTAACTGCTGCTAAATGAAAACATGTTATGCACGAGAATTGCAGTGAAGATTATACATAGTAATGTTCATTTTGGTAATTTGTCTAGTAAAACTTTGTGTAGTACATAAATAGTTATGTCCCATGAATACTTCAATCACTGCATCGAGTCTTAAATCATTACAAATAGCGGTAACGATTTATAGACATAGGACGAAGGACAAAAACTACAACAATTAGTATATAAGACTAACAAGAATCTATTGAAGTTACGGCCTATTCCATTCCGGGGTTTACAACCTCGACGGGGCTGATTCATATCTTTCCTTTTGTCATCTAAGATAACAAATCAATCACGATCACAAAGAAAACTTTACTATTGTTTACCGACACGTCTCAATGTAAATAGGTATTCAATCGCTCTCGCTACAGCTACAAGTTACACGATCAAACTTTCCAACGTTGTTATTTTCCTCCTCGAAATAATTTTTTTACCGAAGAAAGAATGTAGTTAACGATGCAGAAAAATGTATGTCAACATCACAGTGTATTAAAAAATGTCAAAAAAAAAAACTTACGCAAGACTTCAACCAAATTGTCAAATGCCACCTCAGTGCACTCTTTTCGGCGTCAAATTGTTGTAAAATTACATAATTGTTACTATCAGCTATATTATTAACTTACTGTAAACAACCACAAAGAGTTAGGTATGCAACAAACTATCGCAAAGAGCATTGTTACTACAAACATGAGCGATATCAGACGATTCGCAAATGGGGTTACGTAACATCGACGTAAGTGGTAATGAGCGAAAAATATAATACGTATATACTCGTAGGAAGCAAACGTAATAAAACTGCATAATCCTTTCACTTTCGTTTACTATTTCTTTAAGTTTTTAAGTGAATACCTCGTTCCTGTATGTATTAGTAAGTGTGGAGAGATTTGTAATCCACTCGGTATTTGTAACAGCTAAACTATTCTGTTAAAATCTCGCCGTGAAGACATATGAGTTTTTCCTCCTGATGCTGGGAATTGACACTATTAACCTACAGGACTCCCAAATGGCTCTATGGTCATAGTTTGCACATTCATCGCTGAGCAATCGAAGAATGGGACAATAAAGTCTTTCTAGTGGCCTAAAGGCTGCTTATCCTCAACATTTCTTTAGGTCTTAACTTGTAATGGCTTCAATAAAGGATTTAACACACCACTGTTCATTATCCTCCAGAACTTATTCTGATTTTTTTGGGGTCACCGCAGCTTTTCCTTCCATACATCTCTATCTTAAAAGAGTAACCGTGGAGTTCCTTGCTGGCTTTTCTCCGTAGGAAATTACAAATTGGAACCGTGCACCTAGCTTCTGACGTTTCATAAGTGCCCATGTAGGTTTAAGTGAAATAAAATATTTTTAATAGAATTTGAATTTTGAATTAACTTTTGTTTTAATCGCCGCATTAGACATGCGTTTATAGTGGACTTCATTGACGTAATGTGACTATTTCTAACTATCAGGGCCCTCAATTTAAACCCTTTGACTCTCAGACAGTTCATGTTGACACTAAACAATTTATTAATGCATAAATATTATGCAATTGGGCTAAAAACACTTACATACATATGGGACATATGTATCAAAGTTGATAAGTAATGTCAATTTGCAATAACAAATTGGTAAAATTAATGACATCACATTTTTTCACACAAATTAATTCCGTCTCCATCTTTGATAAGATTAATTAAGTTATTGATCAAGATGTTAAAAGAGATACCAGTATTATTTGTAGGTCAGTGTACAAACTAGATGCGACGGTTCTGAAACCGGCTGCTGACTGTACCTACCATGCGCATGCCTTTGCGTATAAGCGCACTATGCCGGCTGTACAACGATTGGATGCGTGTCGTGATTTTGAATATTTTTTGTTTATAATGAAAAATAATTGAAAAGACTATGAGTTAGTTGGTCAAATATAGTTTTAGTAAGGAGTGTCGTTTTGCCTTTGCGTGCTCAAAAAAAGATGAAGACGATTCATCTTTTATCTAAATGGAATTAGGTGAATACCAGTTTTTTACATTATCCTGTTATTAATGCTTTTTTGAAAATCACAAAAGACAACGTTTATAATATTGTTAAAGAATAAGATGATCGTGATAAGTTACAAAATAACACATTGATGTAACCTTCTACCAATAAAATCAAACTGCAAGACTAAAGAATTACACTTGTGACAAGCAAGGCTACTTTTTATAGCAAAGTAAGAAATGAGTTTCGAATTGCTTTCTTTTATAGAAAAAAGTACTACCTGTTACAAGAAAGTCTGCCCTTGGTTTGTTCATGTTGTTAATTTGGTAATAACATTTCGCCTTGCACCAAATACCACAATGGGCATACCACCATACATACATTTGTCAGGAGAGGTCAACACAACTAGGGTTGTGGCGATTCACGAAGTTGAGAACTGGCATAAGCGAGTTTGATGCTGAATGCTGAATTTGAATAGCTTTTTTCGAATTGCCAAAATATATGAAAAAAAAATGAAAAAACTTGATGTATATTCGTTCCGTCAAAACCGATAACAACGTTCTAGGAAAGAATAATGAAACACTTGCTCAAACAATCCACGTAATCTTACAAAAACTGCACAGTTAACAGGCCAAGTGACCTAACATGAATCAGCTATTTATACCTAATGAACCATGCAATTTATCATGTAAACATTCAGCTAATAGAACTGTAACATCTTACATCGCTGACTCAACCAACATACCTGACGCAGAATCTTCTTGAAAATCTTAAACTTCATATCGGCAAAAATTAACTCACTTCAACACAATACAAACATCACAGAACTTAATGGTAACTAAATTTATATCAAGGCTAGAGATAAAAGCACAGAAATAGCGGCAAAGTCAACGGAACGCGAAAGTAAATAAATAAAAATTAAATAATGTACAAACGGACGTCCGTTCTGTTTAGCGTGCGCGCCCGAAGTGACGCTCCGCACGCACGGATAGAAAATAATTCTGTACACTATACGCCAATAAAACATTGTATGCAGCAGCGTGGATATATCACTTAGTAATTTTCACTTCCATAAAAACTTGGAAAGTTGTCTTGTAGACTGTCAACATAGATTGCTATCACTGATATCGATACTGCAATCAAAATTCTATTAGATCTTATTTTGCTAGATTATAAAGTACGCTGCATCTGCATATCGAATGCATAATGTGGAGTTTATTATTCTGATATTTCTATTTCTGGTAGTGTTTATAAATTCAATGCTAGTAAGAGTATGAATGGCAAAACAGGGTTTAGTATGGATGAATGGATTAGGCGAATAAGGCCACAAGGGACAAATCTGTCTAAATGTAGTGTTCGCAACTTGGGAGTCCGGAAGGATGTAGTTCATTAGCATTTCTTTTTAGAGCCAAACATCAGCCTAGCCTTTTCTCAACTATGTTGGGGTCGGCTTCCAGTCTAGCCGAATGCAACTGAATACCAGTATTGTACATGGAGCGACAGCCTATCGGACCTCCACCACCCAGTTACTGCGTAACACGATACCCCTTGGTAAGACTTTCGGGCTTCTAACGACCCGTAACAACTGTCAAAGATCTACAAATGACAGCCGAGACCAACGGCTTGACGTGCTTTCCGAAGCACGGAAGGGTCTTGGTATGTAAAGGTGTTCACCCATCCACGGATCAACCGCAGCAAACGTAGCTTAACCTGATAGATCAACCCGTGTGGCTGTTATTACTAAGCCAAAAGCCCTTGAGAGCCAAACAATTAAGATAAAATTTTGGGACAGGAGCTTCAGTTGTTATCGAAAAAAATTACTGCAAATTATTATTCTTATGTAATGAAGATGTCATGTGTTCTCGTATTTGTACATAATAAACTGAACATTCATATCAAAATTAATGAGAACAAAATTGTAATTAACAATGCTACTCGTATCATAACTAATCGATGAGTAATTAATACTCATCTAGCAGACATGAAGCGTTGTAAATCTAAATTTTAATAATGAACATATGTGTTTATTTGGTATTTGTTGCGTAAAGGCCGCACATCAGTGATAATGATAACAAACCATTATAAGCTGGTCTCCTACTCTATTGAAACTGCTTAGTACGCAAGACCGATCAATCATAATCTGAATCATTTTGAAGGATATCGCTAAAAAAAAAACTAAAAAAAAAATTCGAAATTTTAAACGTAAATAACGCAATTAAATGTTACGGAATTAGGGTGTAGGTCAAAGTTATGCCGCTAACGTGTGGCCTACTGTAATAGTACCTATCCTTTTGTAACACTATCATCAACACAACTTATGGCATTAATATACATACATATATACATAATCTCACGACTTCTTCCCATGAAAGTAGGCAAAAACTACAGAAGGCCACCTGCTACGATCCTTACATACTCCTTTTGCTTCATTTACGATCATCATACGCACGTCACTTACGAGTACTACGCACCTAACCTTTCTGAAGAACAGCACCAATAAGGCCACTATATGTCCATTTACGGCGTCTTCTCACGGTGTTTCCACTCACATCTGCCTTGTAAATACCTTTTGTTATATAACACTTAATCTAAATTGGGTATCCTAATGTCTTCCGGATACCCGTACCCGTATTCGGACGTCGTCGGCCGTCTTGACGAAAACGACCGATCTACATAAATGACGATGACGATAAGTGATGTGATGTGATGAATGATGAAATGATATGGAAAGGGAGGGCCGAGATGACTCATGACCGATAATAGAAATGATTGGAGGTAAAATAATTAAAAGTCTCAGATTCTTTATAGTATTAAGTTATATATCTTGTTTCCATTTTTTTAAAGTTCAATTTTTACGCAGTAGAGTTTTTATGATTTTTTTACCCGTATGTATCTCTATGTCCGTCGTGTTGCCACACCAAGCACCGATCGCAGACTGGTACTTGGTGTGGCAGCACGCCGTGTTCGAGTTCGCGACAAGTCAATCGTCATCCTGAGGATGCCTCGTTGAGAGATGAAACACGTGTCGATTTCTTCCAGGGTTTTTTTAAGACTCTTTAGAAATAGCTAAGCGGAACAGGATACTAAATATATCCACATCAACATTTTATAATGGATTTCCGCAAAGTCACGCCTGAATCAATTAACTATTACCTATGTACTAGTTTTTTTTTTTTTTTTAACTGATATTATAACAGTTTTTAGAACAAAGTTCTTAATACCAGACCAGCGGTCCAAAAAAGATAAGAACAATATTATCAGTAATTTAATCGTTAATATTGAAAACCGTGGGTGTATCATATTTCCTGGCATAGGATGAATCATCGTGTTATCGGAAGAAGTGACTATGATTATGTCAGTAGGATGGTCCTATCGCTTATCCGTCTTTCAAATAAATGTTGTAACTTATCATCATTTTTTATTTGAGTTTTCATATTATAGTGGCTGCAGGTAGTGACGACGTCATTGGCGTAATTTTTGTTAGTCATAGTCATTTGCGTTGTATTTCCTTCATGTTCAGTTCAAAACAACATAAACATATCGTCTTTAATCCCCTAAGGGTTAGGCAGAGGTATACCGATAGTACACCCACATTTCGCCAGTTATGTTTAAGTCCCATGTAATAGGGGGCAGTCAAATAGTACGCAGAGAATAGCTATGGTCAATCACGAGACTTGCCATAGAGTGTGAGTCCTTATAATGTGCACATATCGAAATGATGAATCTATGCTTAATTTTATCGACGGAAAAAATATTTAAAAAAATCTTTTTTATATATATATTTTTTTTTTAAAGTGGAAACTTCTTTAGGCGCGTTGGGCATTTTTGAGATGGGACTAAACCATTGATTTCGTAACACCATGACGACACCTCATTTTTGTATACGCGATTGTGCTCTTTATTTATATTTCGTTACGGATCAATGTTCTATGCAAGTAGTTTTACTTTAAATGTTTTGTAAGCGCGATTGTGCTCTTTATTTATATTAAGTTACCGATCAATGTTCTATGCAAGTATTTTTCTTTAAAGGTTTCGGAAGTTTTTTTTTTGTAAATGCGATTGTGCTCTTTATTTAGATAATGTTACGGACCAATGTTCTATACAAGTATTTTTCGTCCACCAAGGCGATCTTGTTCAAATTTTCACTTCTGTCGGCACTCTCGGAATGCCACCACTTTTTTTTAAGAAAACGGTGTACCTTTTAGACTAAATGATTTATCGCGATGAAACAAACTCCATAATGATTGGAAGTAACTAGGTGTCCTCATAAAATGAAAATACAACTTTACAATAATCATAAAATTTCTCAATAAGACGACTAACAGAACAAAAAAAAAATTAACGTTTTTTTAATACCTATTTTTCCGTCAAAAAATTGAGCATAGATTCCCTCATTTCGATATATACACATTATAAAGACTCGCACTGTATAATAAATTCATAACATCATTATTCCTAAGGCGTACCTATGTTGTACAAAATGATATAGGTAGACTCGAAGCCAACAGGTGTGCAATCTTTTTTTAGTTCAATGTGTAATAAATAAATCATTCATTTTGTAATTCCCGGTAACCATGAAACAGTTGTTTGATACTATGAATAATTAGTTAAATAAACTAATGTGTTCTAAAAAAAACTTCATTACAAAAAATACAACCGACTAGAAGTCGGTTGTATTTTTTGTAATCAGTAGTATTAATCAGTATTTTAGTTTTTTGCCACCGACTTCCGAAATGTTATTTTTCACTTTTGTAGTTTTGGGAGTCGGTTGTATTTTTTGTAAAGTTTTTTTTTTTTCACTTTTTTGTGAATTGGTTTGTAATTTATCTAAGTTACAATAGGTGTCAGGTTATGTCAACTGCTCATCACCTTTTTACAAAATATGGCTTTTCCCAATGCCAGGGACCTTAATTATTGAGGAGTTCTCCAGGTACTTTACTATCAGCTCCACTGTACCATATGAATTGTGACGACCATCAATTGCTTACCAAACATATTAAAGTAATCGAATCGCAACCCGTGAAATACATATTATTGAGTAGTTCCGGTGGCCATCTGTGTCCTTCATCATCAGTTCCACTGTACCAAATGGTGCTTTCTGAGAGCAAATGCACGAGTTACTATCAAAAATACGCAAATCGCTATAGGTGTGCCTATAATATTTGAAGATTTCCCTCGATTTCCCCAAGATCCTATCATCAGATCATGACCAAATGACAATGGGACGAACTTAAAAATATACCTTTTCAAACTAAAAAACAATTTTTCAAATCGTTCCAACCGTCTTCGAGTATTCGGGGAACATACATTTTTTATTTATTCCGACGAACTGAGAACTTTTTTGAAGTCGGTTAATAAAAATAAATGTTATTTGGTCAAATAAAAAGCGACTCTTGCTGCGACACAATAAAGTGCAATTCAGGTCACGCAGCGCTAATTACCTACACAGTTATATTCACGTAGAAGTTGCCCCTCTTTCTATCGCGTAGCTCTTATATCTTCTGACTACGTTACGCCCATTGAATTCGACAAGTCGAGCCCGCCGCGTACCTACTTGTAACTTCATACCTAAAATACGGAGTGAACCATCTGAATTCATCTGTGCTTAATGATAATACATAAATATTAACCTTACATATACTTAATAAAGAAATCTCGATGCTTTGTCAAGTTGTGAAAATTGTGCGAAGCTGCACCTTAATTGCGTTTAACACACTTTCAATCACAATCGGAGACTTTTGCAGGATATTGCTTATACATTGCTTCATAGGTTTGAAAAATTTGTTAGCTCAACAACGTCAATAATGCAATGAACGTAAATAATGCTCATTGATAAGGTTTGGTAACCTATTGTATAACCCACTTGAGCTCAGACTAAATTGTTGGCGAACTGTCAAAATGAAACCCATTGCGAGCAATTATCATTTTATTTCATGTGAGTTACGCAATTACCCCGCAGGGGCGATCGTTAATAGTAATATAATTTCGGTTGTCGAGACTCGTTCTAGTGATCTAACTCGTCCGGTATGCAATTTGCATGCCAGTGATTAAGTTGTTCCGCTATGAAATATGCCTGTCTGGGCCTAATTTGGGTGAGGAATTTCCAGCTCTTACTTTCCTAGAAATTATGGTTGAGCTCAAATTATATTTTCATATGGAAAAGGTATTTTAATGGACTAAAGGCAGATTTTACACTCAACGGGAAACTTTTACCTGAAGAATAAGTATGACGCTTAAACATATCTATACTAATATTATAAAGAGGTAAAAATTTGTTTGTTTGTAAGTTTGTATGTAGGGGGTAATCTCTGATTAAATTGTTTATTCTGTAAATAGAATATCAGAATCACTTTTACACGTCATATTAAAAATAAGCTAGTTGAGTTCGGCGTTTCCTATCTGACTACTCTGAGAAGAAAGGCCGAAACAAACTCAGAGGTCGCAGTCTCTATTAAAGTCCAGACATAATCTTGGTCAGGCCATATGAGGACCATGTACAGTAGTGTCTGAAATGGTCTTTTGAGGAAAGAACCACACAGATTTGAGTGGACCTGTCCAGTCAGTGCAAGCACTACCAGGAACTACTACTACTCTGGAACTACCAGTCGGATTTGAAAAATTATTTTTGCATTGTATAGCCGAATTCTTGAGGAAGGTTATAGGCTCGCGGACGAAGTCGCAGACAGAAGCTAGTTTTCTATAAAAAAAAGATATCAAAATGCTCATTGACAAGGTTTCGTAGGCTATTATATGAGACACGAGCTTTTAGACTATTGCTTTTCTTTTTAAAATACAATTTTGAATTTATTGTGTTGTTATAATAGTGTAACTGTCATGCATAAAACGTTCACCTCCTAGTGACTATAAAGTTTTATTTACTAATGGTAATCTGTGAGCTAAATTATTCCTTGTGTGTTTCTGTTTGTAATATTACACAATTTAGCTGTTTGTTGTTCCTACTTAATAAAACATATTTTTAAAACTGTCATATTTATTCCACGGATGAAAGTAATCTGACGATTAGCGATTGAAAAATCAGCCTTGAGTGAGGAGAGCTACAATAAAATTAAATGTTAGTGTATATTAAATACAATATAATAGAGGTTATTTTTTAATATACATACATATAAAATCATATAGAAAATAAACACAAATAGTAGTTTCGAAATGAGAATTGACTACAAACAGGATATCTTTAAAAATATATAAATAAATACACATAAACTTAGTTCATAATAAATGATATTTATTATGCGAATCGCGAGACGATTGACGTCACAAAAACCAATAGAATTTCATCAATACCAGTATATTGTTTTTATATTTTATAACCCGATCATGCCATAAATACCAACACACTAAAACAAAACACTATTACCATTAACTAATATTAATTATTGTTTAAAAATGTACTATCATAGTTTACTTTTCTTAGAAGGCAAATAAATAGTTCTGCAATAGAAGATTCGCGGAGACCGTTTGACCATCGTAGCTAGGCTGGCTGTAAGAGGATACTTCTTTGTTTATTTCGTAGTAGGTATATAATTATGACCCTCCTCAAGTCCTAAATGATCATATGGACATAGGACATAATTATAATCATCGCGTTTGGTAGACGGATCGCTAATCACGATACGTTACAAATAGTTGACAGGATTAGTCATGAGGGCACTGTTGCTAAATCGCTCGACCTAAACCAATCCTATAATCGTCAGTCAGTCTTTCGTCAGCATATTTTTAAGATTGGCTGATATAGAAGTGGGTAATTTTCTTTTTCAGCTCGTAGTATATAATAAAGCCGGCTGACATTTTTCGTTTTAAACTTCGAAACCTCTGAGTAATGAAGTTTTGAAGACCCGATAACATATTATTTGCACGAAAAGCAATATTCATAATATAGTTTGACCGAGACCGCTGTTCCGCGCGCAAGGTATGTGCGCATCGAGACGGGGGGCAGTGCTGGTCGCTCATTCGTCAACGCTGCCCCCCGCCTCGCCGCACATACCTAAGGCGCGAAAAGGCTGTCCTGGTCAAACTATAACATGAAAAAAAACCACGTTTTCGCAGACTAATACTAAGATTAAAATAATTGGAAACTCACCTCATGGTCTGGTCCTGGCTTCGATGCCAACCTTGCTTCTGTCAGCTGGTTCTTCAAAGCCCTGTGGAAAACAATGAATTGTAAATAACATTACATAAACATGACATGATGCCCGTTTCCCCAAAGGGTTTGGCGGAGATGTACGTATAGTACACCCACATGTAGCCAGTTATTTTTAATTTAGTTCCACGTAACAGGGGGCGAGCCTGTTTCCATCAACGAAGACAACTCCAGACTCCGGTCTGACCTTAAAAAATATGTTTAAGTTCGATTCAATATTGGATGCGTGGCGTAATGTTAATGATTATTAATATTACGCCACGCAATCCAATATTGAATTTGGTTTCGACATGTCAGTGGCGCCATCTATTAACAATGTCTTATACTAATTTACGCTTTTTGATTTGTTATTTCACTATATGCTGCACCGGTTGATGTCATCACGTCAGCGCTGGCTGCTCTGCTGAAAATCAGCGCTGGGGCTGTCTCGCATGCGGTCGCAGCATTTATGCTGAGCGATGGCCGTTTTGCGTGGATACACATATTTTCCCCCAATTTGTTATTTACGTGTTTTTTTATTATCTTTCTTTGCGTCATGTTTATCGCAAATAAACGTATTTTCTTTCTTTCTTTTTTTCTTTATTTCTTACTGTCTCGCTATCTTTTACACAGGTTCTCGAGCAGAATACAAAAATTCAGAAGGTTTTGTGGGTCCCTCTACTATGAAATGTATTAACTAAAACTCCTTAAATTGCTATAAACCCGTGCAAGTAGCTTCAGGACCTCATGCACTACACTTAGCGGGTTTGGGAAACTTTTCAAGTCATTTCAATAAAACAAGTTGAACTATATTTCAATGAACGTAGGGTACATTTTTTATTTTCCTAATAACGCAAATATTGTACAAATACGTCAATCAAAGTGGTAGAACGCCAAAGTTGTATGTCAGGTGTGCAGTGTCTAAGCAGTAAGGCTATTCACAACCATTCGATAGGCTTCCGTGCCGAACCATATATCAATCAATTTAATCGAAGGACTCCTCTAAACGCTGTTCACAAATCCAAAACCGGAAAATGTTCTTAATTTAAATCAAGTAGACACCCGCTAACCTTCCGACAGCTTTTTACCGTCGTCGGGGGCTACACAAATCAGGGAATCGGAAATCTGTCATTTTCAACAGAACAGCCTGACAAATGGTTGTAAATAGTAGCCTTCCTCGATACCCAAGGAGACTTTACAACAGGATAACCAGAACAGACTATAAATACTACTTACATATACAGCTCCTCAGCCTTGCTGGCTTGCTTCTCCCGACGCCGCAACAGCTCAGCACAATGTTGAAGTGTGGCGATAGTGGCGCCACACGTCGCACGGAAGGACGCACTAGTTGCACGAACTTCACCCACGTGCAAGCTCAAGTCGTTACCTGGTGAAGAAATGTATAATTAAACCTTTTATCAGAACAAACTGGATGTTTCTACACATAAAATTATTTGCGTTATTGTAAAAAGAAAGAAAAATTGTTTATTCTGCACAGCTAAACGCACATTCCAAAAAATATTACATAAAATGCACTTTCACAAATTAGCCAAAAGCCTCGTAACCGAGTAGTAGAAGTATGTCTAGATTGTCTATTACATACTTGAATGTCAGAGCCATAGACAATTTATATTGCGTAATATTACCGACGAGTGTTACAACACTGGCCGTTGACAGCTTATAAACAAACAATAATAATTTATCGCGGAATTTATCACGTCTCTGATTGCCTTGTCCAGAAAGCGATTTCTATATTAAAAAAAAACAACTTCCCTGCCAAAAAACGAACTAAAAAGTAATAAACAAGTTGTATTAGTTAATATGTAATACAAAGCGAAAATTCGCTGACTAAACTGATAAATCAAATTATCATTGCAGTCGTGAAAAAGTGTTCCACACATCGACATAGCGGACCCCTGGGTGTGTCAAGTTTAATTTTAAAACCTATCATGCTAGGTGGCTTTAATATTTAAGCACTAAAGGTGGTTTTATACTCTCACCGAGGCGAGGCGAGGGGTGGATGGTATGGGGATGAAATGTTTGTTTTGCATGAACACCCTACCCATGTAAAATGTATGCCAATAAATTATATAGTTTTTGAACGTGCTCATCAAGGCCTTCAATTGGATACCCATATTGTAATAAAGAAATTATTTTATTTACACATTTGAATATGGAGCCTTACTGCCGCCATTTTTTTTATATGGCCTATGTCACTCGGGATGATGTAAGAATTCTAGCGATACCCCATACATCCAAATCTGTCCAGGCATTTAAAAGTTATGGTGCCACAAAGAAACTTACATACATACACTCCTTTTTGGACAGTCGTGTAATAACTAGCTCCCGCCAGCGGCTTCGCCCGCGTGATATTTTTATAAATAATTATAACCTATTTTACACAGTGAAATATAGCATTCCACTAATGAAAGAATTTTTAAAATCGGGCCAGTATTTTTTGTGTTTATGCATTACAAACAAAAATACAAATCTTTTTTTTCTTTATAATATTACTAGTGACCCGCTCTTGTTTCGCCCGGTTTTTGCAACTTGACAAAACATCGAGATTTTTTTATTATATGTAACTTTAATAGTAACGTATTATACACATAAAGCTTCCGGAATAAATTCTCTAAACGATGGAAAAACCTCATCAGAATCTGTTGCGTGCGACAAACGCGAAAAGCGACTTTAATTTACAATATGTATAGATTAGGGTAGGAAAATGAAATGCTGTTCGTTAGTAAGCGCACTACTTGGGAACGGCTGCGTTTTATAATATTCGCAGTAGCCCGAATAAGGTTTTTAGGGAACGAAAAATTCAAAAAAATTGCCTGACAAATTGGAAAATTGCGTAAAAACTGAAATGTTTTTTCGATAGGACTTTTGTATGAATTCAACATACAACATAACTCACAGTATATTGAAGTTTCAACAGGAAAACTTCTGTCGAGTCAGTTAGTGGATATTAAATGAGTAGCTATATGACTATGGCTATTACTAATCTGTAAAACATCAATTGGGATCTTTCAACTCGGTCGTCTTATAATGCTTCAAACCAATATGTAATATAGAACTTGCGCAAGTATTATAGGTGGGACATTAAAAGCTCCTACAAACAGGCGCGACACGCGACGCGACACAAAGGTACGTCGCGTCGCGCGACGAGCGGTGTCTTTGTGTCGCGTCGCGTGTCGCGCCTGTTTGTAGGAGCCTTTATTATAACTGGCGGAGTATCGGGTAGTCCCAGTTAATGTTTGGATATACTTGAGGTTCTCCGACAGATCTGGGATCCTGGGATTTCCCGAAAGATCTTGCGATCCTGGGATATCCCGGGCGACCTAGTCATAATATGCAAATCAGGGTCACTCGTCCATGACATAAGGCATGTCAAGCGGATTGGTCATCAAACCGGGAGCTCTCATTATTGCTGTATTTTATTTAAATGATAACTCGCTAAATATATGACAAAGGATTATACTCAGACCATTTAGCTCTTACAAAACATACATTTGTTACATTTTTAGACTGTTATTATGAACAAGATATTACTAACAAAAGATCCTTTTTAGGCTGCCTGTCCATAGGAGCGTAAAGGAGAAAGCTATAAAAACATTAAACTCTCTTTGTTAATGTTTTAGCACGTCCTAACCAACGCATACTCGCGCGACGATCCCTTTTAAATAGGACGTGGGTTCAGACATTATAATCTAATTTATAAGCAATTCATTCTATCTCAAAAATTACGAACCTTGTGCAAAGCAATTGAATATGATCTCATAGTGTGTCTGTCTGTGTAGCTGTTCATTTAATTGACGAACTGAAATTGTGTGATAAGTGATAACAATAAACGGACAGGAAATATTTTTGAATTTGATAATTTCTATATCAGCTGTATGTAGGTACAGTTTGTCGGATCGATTACGGAAATATGGCTTATGGCGTTTACGATAATTATTTTAATGCTGAAATATTAAAATGGCGGATGTTGGCTTCGAGTTAAAAGATACTAAACATCAAAGTGGCATTATTTTAGCTTCCACACAGTTCTAGCTAGCAACGAGTGTTGTTGTCTACTCTGTCTAGTGATTTATTTCCCGAATTGACTCTGATCTGCGTTTGACACTGAATTCTACTGTCCTAAAGCAGCTGGATGTAATATAACAGCCAAATGGAAGGAGACTTTGTCATAAATTTACTTTGGTAATATAATTGCTTGGCGTTTTGAATTTTCAAACCGGCTCCTAGTTTACACTGATAACCGAATATCAGTATTTTATCTGGGAACCACCTTTAAACCAAATTACTGAGTGGAAGTGTGTTACTGAGTGGAAGTGTGAAACCCTATAAATGTTTTTTTGGGGTCGGACAACCTCTTCTTCTATTCTCCCCTGTCTTTCATTCAATCCCTTGCCTTTCATATCATCGCCCACACAATCCATCCATCTCTTCTTAAGTCTTCCTCTCCTTCTTTCGAAACATAATAAAATAAACAAACCATCAGCAAGTTTAACAGCATCAATGGCTTCGGAGGCGTCATCACTGATCTGAGGGTACGCAGCGACGCACATGTTAAAATACTGCTGCAACTGTACCGCCTGCTTCGAAAGTAGCTCGTTGTATGTGACCAGCTCTGCGATCTTTTCTGCCAAGCGGCGGGCTGTGCGACCTAGAAGAAAAGAGAATTTTAGGAGAGATATACAGTATTTCTTTTTTCTTAATGTCTCTTGGCAAACTTCGTGTTTCGTCAGTCGTCGGATTTCTACCAGTTGCCGTTTGCACTTGGTGCAGACCGGACGCTCTCAATCGACTTGGAAGTATATAGAGTTGTTAATACTCTTTTAACTTAATGTAATTTATTTTAAAAATGGGAGGAAAGCTGCTTAAGTCGCAGGCACGGCAGATAGATAAACAGTCGTATATGTACTATATATTTCATACGGAAATCAAAACAAAAAACAATAAAGTACTTAGTTCTGAATTCAAATTATTATACACGATAAATCTACTAATTGATGGTCATGGAAATTAGCATTCGTTTGTATTCGGAAATGCAATGATTCAGTATCAAAAGTTTATTTTATTATTTTTACATTCAACATTAAAAATATCGGAAGGTCAATTCTCGTACAGTGAAAACCGTATATAACGACTTCGCTTAAAACGTCGTACCGGTTATTACGACGAAATTTTGAGGTCCCATAACACAGATAAACAAAATTTCCTTTTTTTTTTGTTTGATGAAGTTTCTAAACTGTTACTGTAATTTGAGTTCGCTGATTTCATATCTACCCTCAGTTTTTTTTTTTTAGCTGCTCTAGTTTTTGTGATACAGTTACTTCTTAAAATATCGTTACGCGGCTTACTAATATTTTTCTTTTACATACATACATACATAACATCACGCCTTGTTTCCCCGAAGGGTTGGGCAGAGGTGTCCCTGTAGCAGGTTCACCCACATTTCGCCAGTTATGTTTTAAGTCCCATGTAATAGGGGGCGAGCCTATTGCCATCAACCGGGCACAAATCCAGACTCCAGGCTGCTACTGCTTTCTTTTAGTGCATTTTTTTTAATTCCATAAATAAATCGATATGTCTACATTAAGAAGAACTTCCTTAAACGATCCAAATACTTTTTGTGCTGTTTGTGGTGAATATATGTTTCGAGAATGTCGTTTAAGTGCGTCTGACTTTATAAAAAAGGCCTACTTGGACTTCTTGTGTTTAGTAAGCCATGGATCCCAAATTTTGTATGTGGTAGTTGCGTAACATCATGGCGTTTATGGGCTAGTAAAAAAGACCTACTTTGAAGTTCAAAAGTCCTATGATTTGGCGTGAACCGACTTATCATCACGACGACTGTTATTTTTGTGTTGTGAATATTACCGGAATAAACCGCAAAAATCGTTCCAAATGGACTTACCCGAATTTAAAATCAGCTATTAGACCAATTTTAAATACCAGCGAAGAACCTGTCGCTGATACGCAACCTAGTACTTCTAATGTAACACTTACCCATTGCACATTCAACAAAAGTTAAAGAGGAATATCCCAATTGCCTTGGTAATGGAGAAAATAAAATACAGAGAACATAGTTGGCTGATATACGTTGATCTTAAAATGGTCAATTTTCTTTTGAGTCAACAACGAGGATATACTAAATACCCCTGTTTTATGTGCTTGTGGGATAGCCGAGTCAAAACAGAACACTGGACTAAAAAAGTTTGGCCTTTGAGAGTAGATTTAGTGCCGCGTGGTATAAATGTGATAAATGTACTTCTAGTAGCCAGAGACCGCATTATATTACCCCCTCTCCATATAAAATTAGGTCAGATAAAACAATATATAAAAGCTCTCTCTCTCTCTCTCAAGGATGGAGAATGTTTTAAATATATCAGTAAAATATTCCCAAAATTGAGCACAGAAAAAATAAAAGCTGGTATTTTTGACGGTCATCAAATCAGGGAACTAATAAAGGATCAAAATTTTATCGACTGTATGACAGATAAAGAGAAATCTGCATGGACTGAATTTGTTTGGGTTGTGCAAAATTTCTTAGGAAATAAAAAGTCTCCAGACTACATTCAACACATTGAGCAGCTCATGTTGCACTTTCAAAGACTAGGATGTAACATGAGCATCAAGATGCACTTCCTCTTCAGCCATTTAGACCGCTTCCCAGAAAATGTAGGCGATTTAAGCGAAGAACAAGTAGAACGCTTTCATCAGGACATTCGCACGATGGAAGAGCGATACCAGGGTCGTTGGTAATCTATATATATAAAAATGAATCCCTATTTCCCTTGGTCACGACATCACGCTAAAACGGCTGAACGGATTTGGATGAAATTTGGGATATGGATAGACCTTGACCCGGAGAAGGACATAGGATACTTTTTATCCCGATATTTTTACGGGATCGAGACTTATGCGGGTGAAACCGCGGGGCGCAGATAGTAATAAATAAAATATGATGGCTGATTACTGCTGGAGCATTCAAAATAAGGCTGAAGTTTCGATTCATGCAAGAAAATCTTATTAAAGAAAGTTTGTTTCATGTTAGGTTAGAGAATTTTTTTTTTTTCATTTTTTAATTCGAGTATTTTTCGCTAAAAATGTCATATGTTAATATTTCAAAAACTAAAGCTGCTAGAGAAAAACTGACAACAGATTTGGAATCAGCGTGGCAGAATCATACATAATCAGGTATGAAACTTCACAAAACAAAACTACTTATTACCAGTGTAATTTTGGTTTTCTTAACATAATTATTGGTTATAACGACTATCGGCTATAACAACCGTAATCCGACGGTACCTTCGAAATAGTTATAAACGGTTTTCACTGTACTTACAAAACGTTCACATTCAAGTCGCAATCTGTCAAACTTGTCAAAAATGTTGGTAAATTGATCGTATTTTTGACAGATTGCGAATGAGATGCGAATGCGAACGTTCTTAAAAATACGGGAATTGCCCCTCAGGACATACAGGCTGCTCTAAATAATCTGAACAAAGTAACAAAAGAATTCCGTCGAACAGTCGAGAAATAACATAGCATAGATTGTTATTCGTTACTTAAAAACTGTGCAATAACTTAGATTTATGCCTGTAATGTCGTATGTTTTTTTTTTAAATAAATAAATAGCCTTTAAGGTGGAGTGGAAAAAGGGACAAAACGGTCTAATTATTATTATACAAGCTGCGCTCCGCGGTTTTACCCGCATGTCTCGAGCCCGAAGGAATATCGAGATAAAATCCTAAGTGCTATGGGATCCTATGTCATAATCCAGGTCATCGTCTACCCCTGTGCCAAATTCACATTCAAATCTGTTCAGCCGTTTAAGCGTGAAAGCGTGACAAACAAATAAACTCACTTGCGCATGTACAATATTATTAAAGTTAGGATTATTATTAACCTGTTACATAATTATAGTGACCTAATTGGTGATGTTCTTCAGAAAGGTCAGGTCCCTAGTACTTGCAACCGGCGTGCGTGTATGACCAGATGTATGAACGTAAACGAAATAAAGGGGTACGTAAGGAGCGTAGCAGATGGCGTTCTATAGTTTCTGCTTCCCCCCATGGGAAGAAGGCGTAAGTTTGTGTATGTATGTACAGTCAAAACCGTTTATAACGACTTCGGAGGTTTCGTCGGATTACGGTTGTTAAGTACCTCCTACACGGCCGCCAACTGCCTCGCCGACAGAGGTGACCTTGGTCGGCGACAAGCAGAGCTGTTTCAAATTTGGTCGTAAACCACCATCTACACGGTTGTAAACCACCAAGGTCACCTCTGTCGGGCAAACGGTTGGCGACCGTGTAGCAGGCACTTTATAGCCGATAGTTGTTCTAATCAAGCACTATGTTAAATGTTAAGTAACCAGAAATGATGAGACTTCAACATTTCGTCGTTATAGCCCGTACGTCGGTTTAAACGAAGTCGTTATAACCAGTTTTGTCTGTATTATTAACGTTCCCACTACTGGGACACAAGGCCCCTCCTTGTGTAGAGGCGGGCCGTAATACCGTGCCGCGGGCCCAGTGCAGTTGGTAGATGTCACATGTCTTAGGTTTTTTGGTTCTGTCGTCGGTATGGGATGTCGGTTTCTTCAAATTTTCCTTTCCCGTTTTGAAAGCATTGGTGATGAAATAAATTACAAAGTGTGAAATGACTGTCTGGGTTCATGTTTTCTAATGAGAAAGGATAACATGGTTAACGCAATCTACCTACTTTCACAAACTGTGATATATGCAAATTATACAGTGACTGTCATTATACTAAATTATAAGTTCTGCCCTGAGGACTGATACCAAAGTTGCCTACGTCCAGCTCACTACTGCGACAAGTGCACTACTGTGCTGTGCAGACAAGCTATTAACTATACCAGCTTGTCCCGATTTGAGAACATTAGCCAGTCACGACTACATAGCTACTAAGCTAACTAAACGTAGTATATGATATCTTGTACCGACACCAAATAATAATCTGACTAGCGATTTATTTGCTGCAAATTTACGAGCTTCCAATTGCTGGTAACTGAAGTGCCTGCTAAACGGTCGCCAACCGTGTCCCAACAGAGGTGACCTTGGTGGTTGACGACCAAATTTCAAACAGCCCTGCCTGTCGCCAACCAAGGTCACTTCTGTCGGGGACGCGGTTGGGAGCCGTGTAGCAGGCCCTTGTAATTACGTAGATTTACATACCTATTTAAAATTCAGTTCTATAGGATAGGTTAACATAAAAAATATTGATTAACTCTTCGGTAGTTGTGTTTAACGTGCTAGCCAACACGCATAGATTTAATTTCATTAATGGCTAACTTCTTTACTGGAATTTACGTAATTACAGACTGTTATGAATAATTGTTTAATATGTCAAGTTTTGACGTAGATAGGTATTCTCACAGAACATATAAAAGAGGTTAGAAGGGCCTTGTGGGCGGGGCACGCGCGCCGCGGTTATGAGCAAATGCTCAATATCAACCGAAATTTACTTTACCGGCCAGCAATTGCGCTCTTGTTTTGACAGCGTACGTAAGCTCCACAAAAATATTAAATTATGCCGTCTTGCGCTATTATAACGTGTCGGAAAAGAAGTCAGGTGTGTAGTGTAGCACGAGAAGGGATTTCTTTCCACCGGTAAGTCCAAAAACATTAAAATACGTGTGATATTTGTAATTTTAAAATTAGCATTATGAAGTTTGTAGACAAAAACGATATAATCGCAAGCAGACGAATAGTAATACATTGCTTGCAATAGATGGGTACCATTTTGCACTACGTGAGCGATCGCGCAATGTATTACGTTCACTGCGAGAGTCCCGAGTACCGAACTAAAGGTTCAATTCCACGAAATCTAGGCATATCGATAGTGCTGTGCCAATTTGTAAACAATGTCGATAATTACTATGATACAATTGATTATTATCAATAGTACATTTTATAACTAAAATAATATTATTTATTACGATCAATATTATGAGGTTTTTGTATTTTTTTTTTTGTATATAAGTTTTATGTAATTTTCCAATTGAAACTGACATATTATGATGTAATATGTTTTAGGTTTCCAACAGATCCAGGTTTAAGAAAACTGTGGATTGAGACAACTGGTAGAATTGATTGGATCCCTACTAAATAGCCTGTAGCACAATTTGTTCGCAACCTTTCGGTGATGATAATTACATAACAACAAAGTCAGGGAAAAGAAACTTAAAATCAGGCGCTTATCCGCAAAAATATATCGTTATGTGTTGTTCAGTAAGTAAACTGATTTTATGTTATAGAAAATTTTATTTTAGTCTCGTCAATTAATCAGTTTTTTGTCTAAAAATGTCGACATCAAAATCATCTTTTATATGAATTTTTATAAAACTTCTGGTTGAAAACGAAGGAAATTGAAAATTATGCCTTTTTCCTTACGTTTTTTTTTTTATACTTCTTTGATTACTTTATTTTAACGTGGTAAAATCGTCAAATGAGTCCTCCCACCCAGGGCAGAGCGGGAGGGACTGTCAGACTCGTACTGACTAAAATCCACAGTGTCCTTCACGTGTGCGTAATCCGCGTAGGCATTGGTCTCTTGCTTATAGTGAAGTTAAAGAGTGGAAGACAAACGGCGACACGCGTTCTGATGCAAATCCGAAACTATTTCCTTTCTAACCTCCTTTATATGTTCTGTGGGTATTCTAATGTTTTCCGCATATTGTATTAAAACTATAGGTAACCTACATGTGGTATCTAAATCGACACAGGGAAGGGAATTAAAAATATCTAATGACTACATACCTTTAATTTACGTTACTGAAATACGGAAAATAAAAGTAGAACGTACAATATTCACCAAATATATGTAGCATACCTACATAACGTGAACATACGTCCCGTATTCAACGGGGCCGTCCCTTTTTTCGGTTCTTCGTGAAGAAAAACCTGGGAACGCAAAATTGTTCCATTTTCAGAAATTGTCGTTGGGTGTTCAAACTTCAAACAGTCTCACAACTTTTGTATTTTAATTGAATACATTTTATACATCAATAGTCTTTTCTTTAATGAATAAATTGTGGACGTCTGAAAAAACCCAGTTACAGGTTCCGGTCCATATGACGATGTTGATAACTAAGGTGAATATAAAAAAAACGGCCATGTGCGTGTCGGACCACGCACAATAAAGGGTTCCGTAGTTGGGATGTATTTATCCCAATAACAAACTTAAGTTAGTAGTTGAGAAACATGTTCTCCCAAATATCCAGTGGCGTGCACACAGTTTTAAGACAGGGTAGGCAGAAAATTTTACTCACCAAAAATACTGCACGTTAGTTTTGGTTCGTCGTCTTGTCGATTGATGATGTAGGTAATTGCGAAATGCCAGCTCAAATATCCATAGATTGACTGATTTTATAGACATATCAATTTACGGATATTCGAAGTGGCCTTTCGGCGCGTTTGTTTGATGTTTTGTAATGTTTATGTGATTTGCAAAATTTAAATAAAAGCAGTGAAAAGATGGTGGTGTGAGTATACTATATAAGATTGTTTTATTTGTATATTAAATCTACACGCCTATCTTTCTGTAAGAATGTCTGCAATATGGAATCGTAAAAGTTGGGAAGGCGTTTTATTTCCGTAAGAAGGTTTTTTTTCTATTTTACGTTTTTTATGGAATCTGCGATTCACTTTACCTTTAGTTTTTATTAATTGCAAATCCGGTGTACCACGACCTATCTCGATAACTTGTTTTTTTTCACCAAAAGATAGTTTTGAAAACGCATCATGTTTTATTTTCTCAATACACACACCATCTGAACAAGTTTCACAGACAATATTATCCATTTTACTTCATAAGCATAGGGTCAGTCACTGCTTTCCCTATGATAGGGGTAATAACCAGTACGGCTTGTTTCTGGAATATCTCAATCCCTTGTTTCCTCAGTTTAGAGGAATCTAAATGGGGTGAATAAGTATGGGAGCATGGAATAATGCTTTGTATTATTCCAATTATGGTTTAGTCTATTGCACTTGTATCTGAAATCAAGAGTTTCCAGAGGTAGCATTTGTCGTCAGCCATTGTATCACAGAATCAAGTTTACAAAGTATCTTGTGTATTTAACTGTATGCCTGTAAAAATTGCACAATTTTGCATTATTGTTTTAGTTTACAAAATAGATATCATATATCAGTTTTTGGCAGGATAATTAAGCCACCTAGAGCTAGATAAGTCACTGAGTATCTCGTACACAGTGATATCTTTTAATTAGCTATATTTTGTTTGTTAAAAATGGCAATCCTCGATATGAAAGCTAGATCACATAGTATTGAGATAACATGCTATAAGCATCTCGCGCTAAGCATGTGCACACCATGTCAGATATGTGCCAGTTAGCAACATAGAATCAATGTTGTTGAGATTTTGTTTGTTAAAAGTGGCAATCCTTGATATGAAAGCTAGATCACATAGTATTGAGATAACATGCTATAAGCATCTCGTGCTAAGCATGTGCACACCATGTCAGATATGTGCCAGTTAGCAACATAGAATCAATGTTGTTGAGAGTACCTTGTACTCGTTGATAACAATCTAGTTAGCGAGGCAGAATGCCACACTCACTATAGGAAGTATAATGCTTTTGCAAGTTTATAACACACAGACAGTGTGCAGGGTTAAGTAAGGCTGTCTCGCAACCTTCATGTTTGTAAATTAAAAGTATATAGAACCACTTTTGACAATTCCTTAGCCAAGATCATAGAAATGTGACTTACCCCTGGTGACGAGTACATACCAGCGTTAGCTATGTAGAATAACATCGCTAAGTGCATCACGTGCTACATTGGTAGTTTCATATTCAGCTGGTAACGTAGAATTAGCGTTACTGAGAGCATCTCGTGCTTACTGAAGGGGTAATGCTGACAAGCGCGTACCAGCTAGCTATGTACAGTTACATCGCTAAGGGCATCACGTGCCTCTCTGGTAGCTTCTCATCCAGCTAGTAACGTGGAGATAACGTTACTAAAGACATCTCGTGTCCACTGGAGAGATAGGTAATGCTTTAACAAGTTGTGTTGTGTTAATGTCCACCATAGTGCTTGTAAAACACTGTCAGTATCACGTACAAAGTGGTCAGTTAAAGCCAGGCATTCTCGCACATTAGGATTGTGGGAGGCCTCCGGATCTAAGTACATCTAATATGGGTCAGGAACTCAAGACTAAAGCTGCTTCTAGTTAGTTCTGATGTAGGTAATTTATCAGCTTTCCTGTTAATATCGTTGATGGACGCCTTGTCCGTCTCAGGTTTTCACTAACGATGCACTTATTGCACTTTCTATCACTTAACATAATTAACATTTGTTATTCTAGTAAAAAGTTCCGTAAACTTATTTTAAATGAATAATTTTAAGAGAGCAAATTTTTTCGTGCAATGAAAAAACGCGCGCGAAAGAAAAGTGACATTCCTGCGTGTGTTGCCACCAAGGACGATAATTCTATTAATTTATAATATTTTATATCTAAACGAACGCGATGTCTACGCTGTGCATAAGAATTACTACTTTGTTTAACGAATTATATTTCAGATCGCCGTTCGTAAAATTAGAATCAAGACTTCGCTTAACAGGTAAGCTCGTTTGATTCCCAATTTTACACTCTTATTATCAACATTAAAATTCTAAATACCCGATAGCGTAGTCACAAACATAACACACATCAAACAATATGGCGATTATTGACTTTTGAAAATAAGTAGTAAAAAGAGAAACAGAATACGACAAAAAATTATGGTCATCTACTATATAAAATTCAATGAAACAATGTTACTTTCTAAAATATTTGCATTGCATAGCAAACTTTCGTTCGGAAAAGTTCGGTACGAGTCGTAATTTTTCGTAATACTACAAAAAGACACTGTCTTTTCATGCAGTTGTGTGCGTGATTTTTGTCATTGTGTGTCAGCAAAACCCATGTAGCTATAGGAACGCACACACATTAAATCCGCATGACCATGACAGCACACATATAAGTCACTAAGAGAGTAATTTTGTGTCTTTTGCCGTGGCAATGGCGAGGCGCTGCTAGTGCAGCGCTCAAATGATACCACCGGCACTCGATAGGTGGAGCTGATTTATGAATTAGGTATTTTTATCTTGTTTTGTTTATTGATAAAATAATATTAGATCTATTATCAGAACTAGGGTAGGCAGTGTCTTTCTGTCTTTATGGGCCGCACGCCACTGCAAATATCGATATCCGTCACGGTCAATTCTCCAAATGCAAATATGTAATCGCAAAAAAAAAAAAAAATGTGATAAATAGTCAAAAAATAAATGGTCACGTAATGAATGCTGCATACTGCATACAGGTAAAGATAGAAATATCCTCCTAGTTTAATCGATTGCAGTAAACCCCGACCTACATAAATGCTAATAATTATACCAAGACCCCATAAACTGCAACCACATCTTCGTCTCATAATAACTTATAGCTATCTCTCAATGCTAGATAAATTACATGATACAATACAGACACGCAACTCGACACGGTACATTCATAATTATATGCAAACTTTGCCTTATCATGATAATGTAGATAAAAAGAAATGTTCATCCATCCATATAATCCCTTAGGCAGAAGTGTACTGCAGTATATACTATTTAATTCAGTTACGTAAACCCTATGTAGTACAATACAGTCGATGAATCATGACCGGTTCGAACTTCGCGCAGAGGGCGACGCAATAACATTTTTAAGGAACAAAAGAGTGACATGAGGCGAATGTGAGTGAGAGAACATGCGCGAAAGTTAATAGTGCCTATGTTCAGACCGGCCGTGATTCATCGGCCGTACTATACACACTAATTCCATGCAAGAGGGTGTGTTTGTTACCATTTCCAAGGGCATAATTTAAAACTGAAAATCCGAATAACGCTGTCCAACTTATAAACCTCAGTTTGGAGAAAATTACAAGGACCTATACAAGCTACTACGTTTATACTTTTTACGCTCTTAACGCCTCCAACCCCTGAATTTTCAAGCTACCCTTTAAAGACTTAGATGTTCTTAATGTCTTTGTTTCTTGAATGCACGTGATAGCATGACACTTAGCCCCACGTTCACATGGACGTAAAAGTATCGCGGCGGAGTTTAAGGCTCACTGGATCTTCAACTCTCGGTGTAAGCCGAGCGTTGAGAATCCAACAGAGTGCATCCCAGGGCGTCTAAAAAACACACTGTATAGTTTTCAACTCTCGGCGCTAAGCAGAGCGTTGAAAAACCAGAGTGCGAAAAAATCCTGCTGCCATATTTTTCGGTCCATGCGAATGTGGGCTTATTGACGACTTAATGGAATTGCACTTGAGATATCTACCGTAAAATGCGCCCATCGCCGCGTCGTCCTGATGCATAATTAAGCCCCAATTATATTTTGTTTCCGTTACCATAACGTTGAATTACGGTGATAGCTGCCTTAAGGTCGTTCATTGTTTTGTCATTAACGTACGTTCACAGCTAATAGGTTAGAGTAAACACTTTGTTTCAGTTACACGTGATTTTATAAAGTGGTACAGTATTGCGCTGTTACATGACAGGAGGCCACTTTAAATGATATGATTCAAGATAGACATTAATGAGAAACAAATAAAAGAAGTATGTTGAGACAAGTACCTACCTCTATCTACATATTGTTATGTGTATGTAGTATCGCGAAATTGTATTGTATACATATGAGTATACATACAAGATCAAATTAAATTATCCAGCGAAACTTCACAAACGTGAAGTGTGGTGTTGTTGATCTAAACTTATAATAAAAATAATACAACTGTAATAAAATAAATAATAACCATGAGAGCCAGTTGACTGCAATGAAGTAGCTGAACCATGTCTCCGAAGACCACCGCCATTGGAACTGCTGTCTGAACTGGTCCCATACCCTGACTCCACCTGAGAATTAAATATACATATAATAGGTATTAATTTCTCAAACATTAAAAATTGTTCATTAAAACTACTTAATAAGTTGTTAACAGAAAGACTATTAGCTAATAATGGGATAATTAAAACTATATTAGTAACATAATAGCATTTCAGTAATGAGACCAAATCATTTTTTTTAATTATTCATCAGACTCAGCTGTCTGATTGATAATTTTTTATTATGCGTTATTTTATTAGCGGTTACATCGCCACATACGAACTATGCATCAAAAGACATGACGTCACAAAGTCCTACATCGCGCAAGTAGAGTTTACCGCGCGAATGTCGCCCATAGATATGTGACCGCCCGTATTTTTCTGAATGTTCATGAATTTTTTTCGAAAATTAGTTTTTAAAGGGGGTGTCTATCTTAAATATTGATGGTATTTTTTTTTTTTTTTTGAGTAGCATTTGTGACCTTTTTTTTACATTTTAAGCCATAATTGAATGGATTCTGTTTATTATTTCTAAAAGCTTATGAGTTATTTTATGGGAATAACTAACAATTTCCATACTCTGTTATCATCATACTGGCACACAAATATAATAGCGTACAGTACCAAGCCTTGAAATAGTACAGCTTTTTAGTGTTTGCGTCTATCCTGTGTGACAAACTTTTTTTAAAACTTCTCGTGAAATAATAACAGCTCCTTATTGTAATTCTGTTTTCCATTTCTCAAAGATTCAATCTATAGGTGTATACCATGCAAGGATGACTCATTACTCACTTATAAAAAAATACTCAACTTGACCAATACACATAATCTAATCATCAATCTTGAAATCTGTCAATTCCTATTTTTAGAACAATTGAATACAATCATAAATTACATAGAGAATAGTATCAGTCCTTATCAGTGACATTACTCACTAAGCAGATAACAAGTAGTATTATAAAATAGTCAGAAACACAGCTGTAGGTCACATAGCCGAGTAATGACTCATTTAACAACCAATAGATTAAATAATAATTATTGAAGTAAAAATCAGACCAAGTGCAAGTTGGACTCACACATGAAAGTTTCCATACCGTATTAAGATTGAGCAAAAAACATCCAAAAATACTATTCTTGTATTGGGACCCACTTTTTTTATGAAATGTATTATTTATTGTTATAGCTGCAATAGAAAAACATAATCTATGAAAATTTCAACTGTCTACCTATTACCGTTCATGAGATACAGCCCGCTGACGTATGGACGAATGGACAGCGGAAACTTAGTAATAGGGTTTCGTTTGGCACCCTTCGCAAAGATACCCTGATGAAAATATGATTAATTTACTTTATCTAAATAAAATATGAGCTTTGGCTTTCCAAGAGAGTTTTCATAAAATGGTTAGTAATGTCAACCTCCCGGCTATTTACCTTCTTTTTGACAGACATTCTCATAGCTACAAAACCCTTTGGCTGTCTTACTGCGGCAACATTGATATGGAAACAGTATTGCGACTGATTTATTTATAAGAAAAATAAACGAATTTGAGTTATCAGCAAAAATTTGCATATACAGTGATTATAAGTAGAAGTTATACAATTATCAAAAAAATGAAAAATTAATGTAATTAAATATATAATAAAATATGAAAGGACGAAGCCCAAAATGGTGGTACAATCAAATTTCCGAGCAACTGGAGGTACCTATCAGTACCTCACTCTACCAATCATAACAGATGGAAAAAGACTGTTGACAATTTGAAACGGAGTCACTATTCTCAGCAGTGAGAGAGTAATTGAGAGGAGAATCCTCTCTTCTCCTCTCATTTACTCTCTCACTGCTGAAAAATATAACCCAGTTATCAAGGTCACGAATAAAGAATTATTCAAAATTATAATAACATGAACATACAACAAGAACATTGTATTATAAATAGTAATTATTGGATGTTCATGAGTAATTTGATGCTTGATGTTTGATAACAAGACATCCACACATATAAGCTCTCTGATTGATGTTATTGACTGAATCATACACATTTACTTGTTAAATATAAAAGAGGTTATAACTTAATTGTGAACGTCATCCGAATTTATTTTGAATGGCACTCAAGGTGATAATCCCAATTTAGATAATGGTAATTTGATCTGAATTAATTAAATGTTGTTGTGTAGTCGGTGAATTTAAAAATTCTAACATTTTTCTAACTTTGTATGTCCAACAAAAAGTGGATATTACGAAATGGGGTAAATAAACACTTTCAATATAACAAATCATTGTAAACACTCTAAACAAGTGGTCAACATACATGTCTTTTAAATATGGAGAAGGGTGTAGGATACATATTGAGAGTACATACATAATGATAGCTATCTAGTTACAGCCAACAACTGTTAATTTTAGGTTGAAATTTTATTATATTATACCATACTCACTTTAAATGACTCCAAAACATCAATCCATTGCTGCTTCTCTTCAGGGCTTGTCGCCCTCAAGTACCAAACACAGTCATTTACTGACACATCAAATCTGCAGTCATCAAATTCATGAGGCTGAAAGAATAAACAAGGTCGAATATCTCAATATTAGATCACATGCTAATTCTGTTTATTCTCACGCAGAAACGATTACGACAAAAAAAGTCGAGACGCAACAAGGACAAATTAATCTTTTTATTGGACTTCGCCGATAAAACAACTATGCATAGTCACCTTGACTTTGGCTTTTTTCAGACATAAGGCACCTCGGCATCCAAGATTACTCTCCAGTTCACTCTTGTAGTACGATAAAGTAGAATCCTTCAAAACAATAAACCTGTCCTGCCAACCGTGAATGTAATTTGTCCATTTACTCAAGTATCCGCGAAGTTCAGGATTTCCGCCATCCTCTAAATCCGAGTTATCGCTCACTGTTATATTTTCTTCAATCATGTTGCAAATGTAAAGAATTAATATTTACATTAAATTCTACACAAACAAACAAAACGAAAAATAATAATTATCTAAACTCGTTACATGGGAAGATACACAACGAAAATTGTTGCTGTTTTTTGACGTTTGACTTCAGTGCACAGACTATTAACAATAATGAACACAGATTATAATTTCTAATCTTTCAAAACTAGTCGTCATGTTTTATCATGTGACAAACCATTGAGATAGTAAAGACACGGAGGCGCCGCGATATTCTATACTTAAGTTTGCTTATACAAATATGGGTGAAAAACGAACTAGAATGTGAAATATCGTGATATTTCACTCTTTCTAATGTGGTAATCGTATTTGATAAAAGAGACAACAATATTTCAGTTGTTCCTCATAATGGCAACATTTTGTTGAGACGTAGTAACAGTTGTAGGTAAGTGCCATATCCGCCATAATATGCGACAAGTTCATGGTAGTTCTGCTGTCAAGTGGTTGTTTACTTTTTGTTTTATTGAGATTTGTGAGAAAATTACGTGGAGTTTTCCTTTAAAACTATGTGTTGTATTGTGAAGTGTGGTGCAAGAAAGAAGGAAAATCAACCTCAATTATCTTTGCACAGGTTAGTAGCCGGTTTTCCTGCAATAGTACATAAAGTGATAAACTTTCGATGAAAAAAATTGCTAGGTGATCATTAAATACGGCTTAAATTTTAATATATGGGTTTATTTCCGTCCAACAGATCTTTTTATTATTTCATAATTTCATTCGTTTGTTTACAATGATATGTCATGGTGGAATAGTGTTGTACCGTTTCCGTAATAGTTTCTGATACTAGTTCCTTCGCTGCGCTGAAATGATATTGCTAGGTCCGGCCCGTGGTTTACAGCAAACTGTACTCTTTGGTTCATAGCACCGAGAGACCGTTCCGCAGAGTTTTATGTAGTGTATACGATTTTTTTGTTGAAGTTTTTAAGATGAACAATAACAATCCGTGGCGCACGCTAATAAAGATCCCAGTCCGCATGATTTTATCCGACATCTTCAACAATAATCGTCAAATTTCAGCCAATTTACACAAAACTTTAATGAATTATACACTAAAACCTTCCGCATGAATCACTCCGTCCATTAGTGAAAATTGATTGAAAATCCGTTTAGTAGTTTTTGAATTTTTCGCGTTCAGACAGACAGAAAAACAGACAGACGCGGCGGTGTACTTTGTTTTATAATATGTAAGGATGTGTATTATTCCGAATGTTCATTTTTGATAAAATTGTTAAAAATTTAATTCACTAATGCCCGTTTTCACCGACAGCTAAGTGACACTTAAATGAATACCTAAATAAAACTGCACTGTTTTTCAACTCTCAGCGCTGAGTCTACCGTTGAAAATCCAACAGTGAACTTTTATTAGGGATTCATTTAAGTGTCACTTAGTGAAGGTGAAAACAGGCATAAGACTTGCATGCTCACTCGATACTAAATATTTGGCTTTGTTTAAACGTTCACTTGCCAAACATTAGGTTTGCGTTACAAATATTTGTGAAAACTTTATTTGCTAAGTAATAATTCTATAAATGAAATTATAATTATGCGGAAAATTGTTTGAGAAGTGATAAATTGTCAATACTCGTTTTTTTCTGTTACAACGGACTATTAGCTAATATTTTTTTTAAATATGATTCAACCGTGATATCTAGTAAGATTCGTAATACTATTACGTACTAGTATCGATACTCGAAATAGTAACACTATGTTCCCTGAATGACACAACCCTAGCATTGGCAGCCATTTTATGCGACATTTTGAGTTGTAGGTATGCACCTTTTTTTTGTAGGTATTTCCAGTCCATACTTATTATATGTCTATGTGACAAACGGAAACGACAACTAGAGTGCGTTTCATCAAATAGTTCCTTTGCCGTAATGTTGGCTCCACTGTTAAACTTTAAGAACGGACCAATTACGTAGCGCCGTAGCGTACTCGTGTTCGTCCTATAACAGTGCTGCCAACATTACGGCATAGGAACTATTTGATGAAACGCACTCTACTGCAAGAATGAGGTTAAAAACTGAAAGCACATAACAGGTGGCAGCACAGTTGTACGTCTTTAAACCGCCATTGTTGTGTTTATGTTTACTTTTGTGTCGATCACAAATTATACGAAAATTAGATAAATATGTATGAAACTTGGAGTGTAGCACTATTTAAAGACGAGCTAAGGACAAGAGAAGCATCTAGCACTGGTAAAAAGTAGCTCTATTGGAAAAATCAATTATGAACGTTTTATATTTCATTGGTTATCTTGTGTTTGTTGAAAGTTTGTTAAAGACTGGAGGCGTACGATAGAAATAACCTGATCAGAGTTGAAAACCTCAGAGATAGCACTTCTAGCACTGATCTAATATGATAATATAAACACACATACTTTACTATAATTTACATAATATCACATCACAAGTGCCTGTGTGTAGTGAAAACGAAAAAAAAAACTAAGTTCTCTTGGGAGCATCACCTATAAACCACTTTCTCTCATAAAAGGCTTAAAGGATAGCACAACGTCGCGCGTCGCGACGAAATATCATTTTTTTTCGGAGAGCTTTCTCCCACAGTTTTCTTCTTATAATATCTTTGGCAAATAAATTAGTCCCCGTATTTTTGCAGTAAACAGCCGCGCAACTGGGCTCAACAATTAATTATGGGTAAAAGAAGTCGCTTGTTTACAAAAATGTATGGCTAGCTGTCAAATTATAAAACGCTGGAGATCAGCGGCATCTGAATTGAGCAAGTGACAGTTTTTATCTTTATTCAAATTCCTAATCTTTAAGGTACTGCTGTTTATGAAATGACTGATCGCTGGAGATCAGCGGCGTCTGAAGTGAGCAAGTGACACACAGACTAATGAAGTGACAGTTTTTATCTCTATTCAAATTCCTAATCTTTAAGGTACTGCTGTTTATGAAATGACTGATTAGTGTTGCTAGCTGAGGTTTACTTTAAAAGGCTTTGCAAGTGAACTTAGAACTTTCCACTGACATCTAGAAGCCTTTGTATGGGGATACTCATAATAGAATAGAATATGAATAGATTTTCTTTATTCGGGTAACCAAGACTCAACAAGCTTGTTAGTAAAACTTACGACTATATTATTAATACTGACACTAAACAAAAACATGGAAAACAATACAATCAATAGCGGAAATGCATTCAGTAGTAAATCGATGAATTTCTTTCTTCTGATAATTTCGACACCGTGGTTTTCACAAAATCTCAAGAAAGTTATTTCCAGTAAAAGTGACTTCGTTGATTTTTTATTGGTATTTGAACGTTCCTAGTTTGACATTTCAACGAGTGCCACCATTTCCGGAAACAATGTTCTTTTGCGTATTGATTTTGGTCGTCTAGTAATTTCATTGGTGGATATACATTAACCGCCAAAACTACAAGATACCAGCCAATAGCACAACGCCATTCTACAAATAACTCACCATATCCGTTCAAGATGGCCGACAAAACTATGCCTATTTTTGTTCCATCAGAAAAACCTTTGAAAGTAGTAAAGTGGAAAGTAAAACAAGGTGTTTTTGTGTCGCAAGGTCAAATATTATTTTTATACAACGACTCATCAGGCACAGGAACTGAATTAAAGAAATATAAGGCAGTACGCGCTGGTACTATCTCATCGATCAAGGTGAAGGAAGGAGACATTGCAGAGCCTGGGTAAGTGACGTCACACTGTAAATGCGTTTTAAAATAATATTTATCATTTATGATGCAAAATATCCTTCACAAACAAAAATTATTAGCATAATCTTGCATCGCTTAGGTTACTCTTTATTTAAGGTGCAGTTGCATTGTTTGCGCGGCAAATACAACTGCAGTAGCTTCCCGCCTGTAATGTAACCTAAAACAAACATTGCAGATGTTTTGATTGTTTTCTTTCATGTAATATTTAATTTTATCAATTCGGCACCTTTATTTAAACTTTTTATAAAACTGCGTGACGTAAGTTACTTCACAATCAATTCTTTCATCAAAATATTTGTAAACATGAACAACACAAGAAGACAACAAATTTGTATCGAAAGAAGTTTCGTTATCTTTTGAATAATTCCTTCCTCAATATCATTGTAACTAAATCGAGTCATTTATCGCGCTGGCGAGAGAGATATCTCCAACTGAAATTTTAGTCATAAAAACTTTAAAATTTAACTTTTCAGTGAACCTATAGCAGAGCTTGAAGAATGTCGTCATCCTACAGTGATGAAGGAGATGTGTGCAGAGTGCGGCGCCGACTTGCGCACAGACGAGGTGACGAACAGAGACGTTGCCGTCGTGCCCATGGTACACTCTGTACCTGAATTGAAGGTGAGACCAAGAACATCAATAGTACCTGCAAATTTTTTAAAGTGACTGTACCTACTAAGGCAATCGGCGCCAATGAATTAATACAGTCTGTTTGCTTATAAATATAAGCTTCTCAATCATTGTACACAATCTAAGGGCCATTCATTTGCACCAAATTGATGACTATAGTAGATAATTATGCTAATTGGCAAAACATTTTTATGCAAATAAATATATTATTATTTTTATTTTAGTCATCAATTATGGACTATAGTCTCCTTTTGCTGTCACATTTTTTTCAAATAAACTTAACACAATCTGAAAATGACCTAATTTCATAGTGACAATACCTCTGACAAGTATAGGCTTTATAAGAATGTGTTGAAAACTGGATTAGATACAAGTTCTAACTTTTAAATACTGGTTATAACTTCACTTACAATCCAGAGAGCAAAATATACAAAGTCCTTCTGAAGACTTTCTTTTGTTGAGCTTTGAAAGAAAGACAGATACGAGGACTACATTCAAAAGTATTCATTCATTTCATATTCTAAAAATGTAAATTTTGTGCTTTGAAAAACACAGCACACAAAAGCAGTTTTTTGCAATTTTTATTCCTTGCATAATTTAAAATGCTTCATATTTCATAGAAGTTGTAATTGGATTCCTACCTCCATAAAGATGTGAATTAAAACATAATTATAAACATTTTATTATTACATTTTCAGGTATCAGAAGAGCTAGCACAGAAACTGGGTCGAGAGGATGCTGACCGTCTTCTGAAGGACAGGAAGCTAGTATTACTTGTGGACCTTGATCAAACATTGGTTCACACCACTAATGATAATATACCACCAAACTTGAAGGTAAATATGGAAACATCCCAGATAATAAAAATCTTTAAAAGGGAGTGATAGACATAGGAGTTTTATCTTATTACCATTTAATGTAAAAGTACATTTTATGACTAATCAGTATTTTTTTTAAACCATTGAAAATATGGCCAAAAAAAAGCATTTACTAAAATCTAATTTTATTTTCTTTACAGGGGGTTCTTCACTTCTTCTTGCGTGGTCCAGGATGTCCTGGTCGCTGGTGCCACACGCGCCTACGACCAAGAACCAAGGAGTTTCTTGAATCTGCCTCCAAAAACTATGAACTGCATGTATGCACTTTTGGAGCTCGCCAGTATGCCCACGCCGTTGCCGACTTACTTGATCCAGAGAAAAAGTACTTTTCACATAGAATCCTGTCCAGGGATGAGTGCTTTGATGCTAGAACGAAAGCAGCTAATTTGAAGTAAGTTACCTAGGCATAATACTGATATTTGCATTTCATCCACATTAAAATCTTTGATAAAACAGTTTCAACAAAACTAAATTACTTTGTAACTTTTCAGAGCATTATTCCCTTGCGGCGACAACATGGTGTGTATAATAGACGATCGTGAAGACGTATGGCGACACGCGACCAATCTGATTCACGTCAGGCCTTACTCGTTCTTTCAGTCCACAGGAGATATCAATGCACCTCGTCCACCTGGTAAGACACTTCTATACATTATAGTAACAATGATTTCTATATGTACCATAAAGCGATGCACGCCATAAACCTCAACCTTATTATGTTACAGAGAACGAAAAACCTAAAGATAAACTAGCAAGCGGCAAAAACGGCGCCCAAGTAAATGAAATGCCTACTCTAGAAGCCGAGCCAGAACAAAAAGACGCATCAAAAAACAAAGAGAACAAGGAAGATGGAGGTAATGGTAAAATAGTTGCTAAGGATAAAGAAGTAAAGACTTCTTATACGGAGGAGAAAGAAAGTGAGGAGGCTGACCAGGAGGGTGATGAGAGGATAACGCTGGACCCAACTGAGCCACGGTGGGTAGAGAACTCGGATGGACAGATTGAAGTAGAGGACCCTGATGACTACTTAATTTACTTGGATGATATACTTAAAAGAATACATAAGTAAGTAGCAATATAAGTATTGTGTTTATTGTTCACAGTATGGAACTGTGTTATTTTATTACAAGTTTAAGTACCAGTTGTCCTTTTGCAACGTCTTTGAAATAAAAGATTGTGAGAATCACAAGCAGTACAAAAAGGCACATACATTATATATATTATAGGCACAGAAATCTTAGTTTTCTATTTTATTGTTACTAGCGACCCGCCCCTGCTTCGCAAGGTTTTTACGACTTGACGAAACATCGATATTTCTTTATTATCTATAAAGTTTAATACTAATTCCTTCCGGAATACATTCTTCGGATTTTGATGAGATTTTCAACATAATTTAGAGTTATGTTGAAAACCTCATCAGAATCTCTTGCGTATTTTAGAAGAACAACGCGGACATACAGACAAACGCGAAAAGCGACTTTGTTTTATAATATGTATAGGTGTAGTTTCTATATTTTTTCTTATTTTCCAGGCACTTCTACGATAACTACGACAAAATGGGCAAGAATCAAATTCCGGACTTGAAGTCTGTTATCCCAGAGGTGAAATGCGAAGTATTAGCGGGTACTAGTCTAGTCTTCAGTGGTTTAGTGCCGACGCACCAGCGTTTAGAGACTTCAAGAGCGTATCAAGTAGCGAGAAGTCTTGGGGCCGAAGTTACGCAGGATTATTCTGATAAGAGTACTCATTTGGTGGCAGTGAGAGCAGGTGAACAAGTTTATTAGTTTTCATGAGCTTATATTACCAAATATAAAAAAGAGCTGTTTCAATGTCTATCTTGCTTTACAGGAACAGCAAAAGTGAACGCGAGCAGGCGAATTGGCGAGGGCAAAACGAACAAATTACATGTAGTTACGCCAGAATGGTTGTGGACGTGCGCCGAGAGGTGGGAGCGAGTCGAAGAGAGACTATACCCTTTACAAAGAGGAGGACAGGTACAGTAACCAAACAACTTTTTTTTACAAGACCCTAAAAAATGCTGTAAATATTGAACCAATATTGAGCCAAGAAAAAGACTATCGCCTTGTGAAGGGTTTTACATTTTAGAAAATGTAAAATCTAATCTTTAGGTAGAACAGTGTACTGGGTTTGACTATTGGTGATATAAAGTTCAGTCGCCATCCGCGAAATTAGCTGCTACTGGTACTAATATGAGGCCAAATGAAATGTGTGTCCACAGAGCGTGTCCCGCCGGCCGCCCGCGCACTGCAGCAGCCCGCCGCCGGCGCCGGTGGCGGCGCTGCGCAAGCGCACGCCCTCCGGCCGGTTCATGGACACCATCAACCCGCTGCTGTCGTTCTCAAGTGACGATATAGCTGACATGGACAGAGAAGTGACTCACTTATTCTTTACTAGTTACGCCTCGCGGTTTCACTAGCATAATTCTCGATCCCGTGGTAATATCGGGATAAAAAGTGTCCATGTACTAATCCAGATCATGAGCTTCCTATGTGACAAATTTCAACCAAATCTGTTCAGCCGTTTTAGCGTGAAAGCGTAATAAACTCACTTTCGCATTTATAATATTAGTTTGGCTGTGGGGCACATCAAAATACTGCACTGTGGGGTACATAATTAATATTTTGCAAGTTAAAACATGTGAGTTTGCAAAATTGAAAGATGCAATGTATAAAAGAGGTGTTTGCACTGCTGTCTTTGAATCAAACATGTATGTTTATGTGTATTGTTTATGGCTTTTGGAATAATTACTGTTGTGTATGCAATAAAATAGAATATTTTTATGTTATGTATAGGTGGAAGACATTTTCAATGAATCGGACGAAAGTTCTTCAGATGAGGAAAAACCAGGTGACGATGACCTGGATGATGAGGAGAATCCTCCCGAGGATAGGCTGATATCAGTCAGCGCGGATAATAGCATGCAGGACAGCTTACAAGACAGGTAAAGCAAATAAAATACCCTCCTCCCGCTCCGCCCAGAGCGAGAAAAGTTATTTGATAATTTTCCACCAAAAAAAAGAAAAGGTCCAAGAAAATAATCAATATTGATTTATGTCCAAACTTGTATGCTAAAATGGTGGGGACACATTGCCTAGAGTTTTCTATACAACCTTAAAACCTATTTTGCTGCTCTGTAAAAATGTGAATCTAAATTCTAAATTTTTCTTTTCCAGATTACAAGATTCGCAAGATGCTACAAATGACTCAGAAATGAGTGAGTAATTTCTCCAAGATATCTTCAGTCATAAGAGATTAAAATTAAATCTGCTACTTATTTTATTTTCCCACTAGCTGCTGCCCGCGGCTTCGCCCGCGTGGATCCTAATTATTTTTCTATAATAAAACTAGCATAAGTTCATCCTTATAACATCAGCTATCTGCCAGTGAAAGTCAAAATCGGTCAAGCCGTTTCGGTGATTAGCCGGAACAGACGGTCAAAAATACTAAAAATTGTTTTTTTCATATGAGTACCATTTAAACTTTCATATGCATTTAGTAAAAAGCTGTTATTTTGACATTACAAACAGACAGACACTTCAATTTTCTTAATTTGTGTATTTGTATGATTTGTAAAATTTCCTGTTTAAAAGTCCTTACAACTCTGCTTTAATTTTAGACGACGAATCCCGACCGCGCAAGAGACCACGAAGATCGTCACCGCCTTCAGATGAAGAGCCACCCGATGATGATGACAGCTCCTGGAACCTCATGGGCGCTGCGTTAGAAAAAGAACTCCTGGCACAGGATTGATGCCACCGATACAAGCAATCTTAACAAATTATGAGCCCTATCATAGGGTCCGTAAAATAAATGCTCTTTTCTTTAGAATATTTTGTGTGTTATTTATATTTTAAAAAAAAACCAGGAACATCAACATTATAAATGGCCTTAGAAGTCAAGTGATGTAACTGACATTTCATAACTTTCGAGATATTATGAGCGTATTCACCGCGACATTTTTGTCGTCTTAAAAAAGCAGCCCACTTTATGCATCCAATGACTACGACTAAACATTAATTGAAACAAAAATGTACAACAACAACAACAATTGTAGTAACAATTTATTTTTTTTGTTTCTCCTAAGAGGTATTTTAAGTCGGCGGGTACATTGAGTGGCCCTTTGTAAGACGACAAAAATGTCTGTGCATTCTAAAAGTTGGCAACGTCGCAAATACCTGTCAAATATCATTAATCGCACGCGCTTAGCTTTTCTTTGCCTGCGACTACATCCGCGTTGATTTCGTACTTTCCTCTAAAAATTTCAACTACTGGAAGTTGAAATTTTTGAAAGATAGTTTTGGAAAATTAATATTTACGACCTTTAACATAATTTAGACGGCTAAGTATTCGGGCCAATTTATAAGTTTATCGATCATAGGAATAAGATTTTTTACATTAACTGTGTCCCTCCCTTTTCACTATAATAGAGCTTGTTTTTACCTGACTGTCCCAGGAGGGTAATGTTTTAAAAAAAGCGTTTGGTGTGTTTTCAGTTATTTGTACCCATTTTCGAGTTAATTGAAGCAAGCAGTAAAATCCACACTGCTTTATTACAACTTGTGGCGGCATCTACATCGGCACATGCGGACTACGCATCGCGTTGACGTCACTTGAAATACTGAATCGCGCAAGCAGAGTTAACCGTGCGATCAGTACAATATTTATAACATCCTATCCGACATCAATCAGCCCCGGATCTAGATTTTTTTTGAGGCGGGGCAAAAACTGCCGTCTGCCGCCCCCCCCGCCAATCTTTTATGGGGATGCGCTAAGTTAGCCCGTGAAATTCAAATATTCTCAAAATGAAAATTTTGCCAGCAACATATTAATAAAATTTTATCGATCGATAATGCGACAGTCCAACAGGGGCGCCAAAACTGTTGTAAAAAAGAAAAAAAAATAGAAAGGTTAAATGTGCCGCGCGGTGCCTCTCATTTATTGCAAAGTTGCGATGTGCTGGGTGGTGCACTTGTCTGCTACATTTGAATTTGTCGCCCCCTGAAATTTGCGCCCGGGGCACTTTTGAATTCGGCCCCCCCCCCTAGATCCGGGGCTGCATCAATCATCGGGTTAGTCGGAGGATCCTCCCTTTTCTATAGAAGACGAGTGAAATTTACACCCTGTTTCTAATACATCTATACTGGTGACCCCGAGTATGAACGTCAGCGCAGCCATCGTGCAACTACTTCAGCTTCTGCGTGACGTTATCATCATTACTCCCATAAGTTTTCATGAGGTGAGTCACACAGCCAACCAGCATCCACGGCTTCAACAAGTATACTGGCCACGAGCATGCAGCGGATGCGCATTCCTAGTCATCACCCTTGGCACAGGTCACTGCACTTTCGGCCGGTCCACAAGCAGAGCCCTTCAACTCTCTCCTGGTCGACGCCAGCAGTCGGCCTCAACCCGGCGCTGTAGGTACCACAACCGACTCACTGGGGCATCACCGCATACATTTCCGACTCATCGCGAACCATGCGGCACCCGGTTCCGACTCACTGAAACCTCAACTAGCACCTCAACTGGCTCTGACAAGCATCGTAAGTCGGGCCCTATCAGAATACGAGCGCTGAGGTTTTTAAAGTGAAAACTTCTTTAGGCGCGTTGGGCATTTTTGAGATGGGGAAAAACAATTGAATTCGCGACACCGTTACCGACACCTCATTAATTTTTTGTAAACGCGATTGTGCTCTTTATTTATATACGTACGTAGTTACGGATCAATGTTCTATGCAAGTATTTTCTTGTTCAAGTTTTCACTTCTGTGAGCACTCCAGGAGGGCCACTATTTTTTTTTTAATATTTAAAATATCGCAGCATTATGCTGAGATAGGACCCTTTTTGGCCTCGCACAGGTCGTTATTTTTTTTTGTTAGTTTAAAATGATCCTTTATTTAGGGTTCCGTAGTAAACAAGGAACCCTTATAGTTTCGCCATGTCCGTCTATCTGTCTGTTTGTCTCCGCGGTCTAGCTCCGACTCTTAGTACTAGAAAGCTGTAATTTGGCATGGACACTCGGAAAAAAAATCGAGTACGTGTAGGGGACCTCCCCTACACGTAAAGTGGGGTAGTTTTTTTTTTCTATCCCATGACGTGGGGTATCGTTGGAAAGGTCCTTTAAAAACATTGTGAGTGCAAACCATTTTTGGAATCAGGGATTCGTTTGCGAAACAAGTGCTAATTTTTGTTTTGCAGGTGCAAAAACAAGTTTTCCCATACATTCCCTATAGGAGAACATGTTTTTTTTTTTCTTTCAATATACAAGACTTAGCCCACTATGTGGCGGTATGTACATCGCCACATGCGAAATATGAATCACTCCGTCTTCACGTCAAATCCTGCATCACGCAAGCGGGTTTGCCGCGCGATCAGCTAACTACCTGACACCAATCATCGGGCAGTTGCCCACCAGACACAACACTCAACTGATCGGAGGATCCTCTAATCCATGAACGATTAGAAAACTTTATACCCTGTTCCTCATACCTCTATACCCTTTTACACCTGTTAGAAATTGTTTTTTTTAAACTCTGAAAAACGTACCTTTTTATTTTTTGTTTTTAATTACCTATTAGTATAGATTTTTGAGTTAATCCGACAGCACGTTAAAACATCTTCTGTGTTGTGTGTTGTTTATAAAACTAAAAGTGGCAATCTTTATTATTTACTGAAGCAAGTATTGCCAAGTTTCAAGTTTATTAACCAAATAAATAAGATTTATCGTATAAACCGTATAGGAGGGATTTTTCACCCCCACAGTGCTGCAATTTGAAAAATCGTTTGGTATGCTTCCATAGATTAATAATACCAATTTTAGAGTTAAGCCATGCAGTAAAATCCTCCCCTAAAATTCTTCTATACAAACTTTGACACCCCAACCCCCTTTAGGGGTAATTTAGAAAACCAAAAAATGAGAAACTTTATAATTTACCTAGATAAGTATTCATGACAAATTTCAAGTTTCTTAACTCAAGGAATAAGATTTTTCATACAAACAAAATCCCCCGTTTTCATACTCTCAGGGGTGGAATTTAGAAAACTCTTAGTGGTTACCTACTCTTACAAAGAACACACCCTTTAAATTTCATGTCTCTATTTCATGACCAGCGGTTTAGGCTGTGCGTTGATATATCAGTCAGGGCTTTGAATTTTATATATAAATCTGTATTATGAGTAAAATTAATCTAATAGTCATACAGCAGGATTGCAAATAATTAACAGACATTTCTGTGAATAATTTACAAAATGTCTTGGTGTGGTGATAGAAACATCCATGTTAACATGTGATAGTAATAAGTGGTATTAAAAATTAAATATAGAATAACACTAACCAAATACTTTATTGCTAATTTAATACACTATACAACTCAAATGGCATAAGGATCATTTTCATCAAACACATGAAACTTTGTGTATGTAGGTTTTGATGTGAAGTCTTTCTTTCCATCTTGCCAGCCTCGCTCTGGTGCTTTATCATAATCAAATGTAGAATCTAATTTTCCATACAGCTCTGCTTGCTTGTCCATGTCTTCTCTGTACTGTTCTTTGGCTACCTTCTTGCCTGTGATAGGGTCAGTAATATCACCAAAGGGATATACAACCTCTTTGACTTCATGAGTAATTAACTTTGTCAGCTTTTGTGGTAACGATTGTATAAGGACGATATCGCCACTCTTGCAAACCTTTTTGGGATCATGGCAGTAGTAAAATTCATCCTTTCTAAAATACTGAAATTGAAAGTGGAAAAATGTTCGTGATAAAATTTCATATTTCTAATCATTTCTGTCCACATTTAAAAAATATACAAACCATCAGTAAATTCTCGTCCAATTCTAACCTCTTCACTCTGATTTTGGCAGCATTTTGTTTAACAGTAGGAACACATTGGCCTAAAAGTAAGAATTTCCTAGCTGTCTCCGCTACATTACGAGCCATTTTATTTATAAATTCTGCAAGTTTTACAAAGAAAGACTGAAAATACTAAAACACAAATTGGTGCTCGCACCTGACACAACACATGCCTGACACTGACAGGTCTGATCTGACACTTCTGACAGTTACGAATGGGCGATACAAAACGTATATAGATACAATATCTATGTATCGGCACAATATCCAATACCTATATATCAGACGGCACTGAATCTATATATCAGATAGCCGCGTACCTATAGCGAATATAGCGCGATGAGTTACAAAATAACACACTATATCAATATCGCATGATCTTATGATATTCGGTTCAAACTCATTCGGGTACAGTAGTATGGTGGTACCACCTTGCGATACGCGCGGGCGGGAGTGATGTAGCTATAGATGATCGAACGAGAGAGTACGATACGCTAATGTCTAATACAAATTTTACATATTATTTACATGAGCATAGAGATTAATACCGAATACATTATTTTCTAAACACTTGTAAACAGAAAACCACCAATAAACGTCACAGGATTTTAAATCATATGGCATTCTCAATAATTGTAAATATAAATCAAAACAGAAATGACTACTGGTTTAATTTCAAAGTGTCATATTATCAACACTACCAAACAATATATTCATTGATTTCGAGTATACAGTCACAAATAAAATACAATAATGTGGTACATGAATCGAACAAAACCGAAACCTAAAAATCACAGTACCACTTTCGTTTCAGAGTTTCATACAGATTCAGCCGATATAGAAGTAATGAAATATATAAATGCGATATCTGATATTCTAAACCGATACATAGATACGATTTCATATAGTGAAAAAACGATATTACCCATCCTACTTCAGTGGCGACTCGTGATACGTCTTGTTGTCAAAAATGTGTGGTATTGCCATACAAATAATTAATAAATGCTAAAAAAACATTCGAACGGTTTTTTTTTTGGGTTCCGTAGCCAAATGGCAAAAACGGAACCTTTATAATGTCATCATGTCCATCTGGATGTTTTACTCGGAGACTATTTGCACTATATCGATGAAAATTGCAAAGGTGTATTCTGTGAAACACTAAACAATGGTGTAATATAATTACGAAAAAATAATAATCATCATAATCAATAAGTAGCCATGACGCGGTGCAAAATACTCGTATGAAAACGGTGAACATCATGGGGATGCTGGAGTTGTACAAAATAGTCGCAACTCTACGACTTCGCGGAATAGCGTTACCTACGTAAGGTTCGTGTGGACCTGCCGACGTTCGCACGGACTAAATAAAATCGCGGCGATTTTTTTTCATGCACTTCATTTTTAACGCTCTGCTTAGCGCTGGGAGTTGAAAATCCAACAATGTTTTTTCAACACCCTGGGACGAGAGTGCGTCCCAGCGCGTTGGATTCTCAACGCGCGGCTTAACACCGAGAGTTGAAAATCCAGTGTGCGATAAAAGCCCACCGCGATTATATTACGTCCCTGCGAGCGTCGGCTTATAGGCGTAACTGGTCGATATATTCAAAAATAAAAGTTTCGTTAGATACGGCTTCTTGGAGAAACGTGTTTTTATACATATAACGCGCGCACGCCTTCTTCTAATGAGGGTAGACAGAAATTATAGAACACCACCTGCTACAATCCTTACATAGGTACTCCTTTGTTGCTACAGAACTGGCAAAATTTTATTCCCCTACAGGGAATACGTTGTATTTGTGTAAAAACGAAACGATTTATGCATAGTTGTGTATATTATCTTATAAAAGACACACTGGCTATATACATTTAATATTGCATATAAGACTACACCAGTTATACACAGTTACAATTAGTATAAAAAAAATACAAGTAACAATAAAGTAGCGTAGTACGTCAACTGCGTTAATTTTACTTGTATGGCAATCGAAACTTAAAGCTGTCTCTAAAACTCAGTTTCAATTGCCATACAAGAAAAATGAAAAAGATATTACAGCTTTTTCATCATAGGCAAACTTAGAACGCCAGGCGAAGTTAGGGCAGTTTACCGGTACTGATTAGTTTGATACAAACTCAAGGTAAAAAAAGTCGAACACATCTTTGTTTACTATTCCATACAAAACAATAAGAAGCCCTCTCCAATTATAATAATTATTACTTATTGTTGAGACTGACTTGCTTAGGAATAACCCTGGCACTTTTACTTACAAATTACAATCCAAAACCTTTAAAATTTTGCTGAACCTGTACAAACTCAAAAATAAAATATCACAATCTATGTATGTACTTAAGCCCAGCACCATTAAAACAAATCATTAAAATATGAACAATGTTCAAGCTGGTACCAATTTCGTAATTGGTTTAACAACAGTCACTAACGCAGCCAATGATGATACTGCTCCTAGCACTCCTACAGTGCTTGGACTTAATTTTGTAAACCCTAATGCTGTAAGTGGAATGAATATGTCACAAGAGTTCTTCAAAGTATCAATAAATACATCTTTGTGACAAGTCATTAGCATATACATATATTTCATCCCACCGTTCCAATCATAGTTTGTGAGTGAACTATTCAATAGTTCAGATGGCTTTAAGAATGTTGATTTGTGCAAATCCATAAGATGAACGATTTCATAGAAGTCTCTAGCTAAGTTCGCAATTATTGAAAGAAGCCAGAATTTATTTGCTGTTCTGTTCCATTTTTCCGAGTCTGTTTTCAGGAATCCACTTTTGGTGAGCCAGACTACATGATCAGCGTAGAGAAACAATGCATGTGTCAATTTGCTGATTGTTAATGTTACTCTTAAAATGGGATCTTCAATGTGCATGCTATTTAAAGCAGTGTAACAAATGTCGATGCATCTTCCAAGTCTTAAAACTGAAAAAAAAGCAAGAATTAGATTGTTAAATAAGAAGTTTTTTTTTTACCTTTTTAATTAATTTATATTATTTAGAATAAAATTAAAATGCAATATTTATTTTTACACTAGGTACTAAATTTTAATTAAATGACTAACTATACAAATAAATACAAAAACAAAAGGACAATTACTTAGGCATTCTTAGTTAAAGAAACTTCTATTATTCATTCAGAATTGTAGACATTCGTTTAAACTTAGACTTATTTAAAAATTAATTCAAAGATCCTCCACAGTTAAACAGAAGGTGAAATAGTATACTTACTTTTTCTGAAAGAACTAAAAGTGAGTTCCAAATTTTTTATTCTATCAACAGAGTATTTGTTTGCATTTCTTATTTCCAATTGGTGCCAGACCAGGCGACTTGTATATTGAATGAGTCTGTAAATATGAGAAAATAATAATGAGCTGAAAACCACTACTTACTTTGATGCTTCAAGTTATAAGTCTGCTTAAGGATGTACTAGTTGGCATTCTTCCATTCAAACAAAGTAAGGTGATTACTCATTTGTTTAACCTGCCTGCTAGCCCTGTATGGAAGCAGAATTGGGCAAAAAGTATTGGTTTGGAAGTTATGAGTGTTGAAACTTCCATATTTCAACACACATTTTAACTCATCTTTAGGCGCAAATAAATAACTTATCAAAAAGGCAAAATAGAAACCATACAGGGATAGATAATTTACCGAAAAAAATAAATTTATTTGGAGTTGGAGTAATAACATTCATAGCGAGTAGACATTTAGTGGTTTTTTTCATAATATACCAGACACTAACCACTCGTTTTTGTTATAAATGTCTATTTCACTAAATAAATAAACGTAAACTAGATAAATAAATACAAAATAAATAAAACTAAATAAATAAATAACTTTACTAAATAGCATGCATAGAAAGTACGCCACCAACAAGTCGTTGACTAGTGCAACCTTAAAACTCAATTCGTCTTTCAAATGACTCACAACAGAAACCATAACATCACACCTATAGTACCCCGAAAGGTTAGGCAAAGGTGTATAGTATCTACAACACATTTCAAATGAAGAATTAAATAAATATACAGTACGTAGGTACTGACCTGGCTAGTTTATCTCTACCATTTGACTGATTATTTACTTTTATAATAACGTCCATCTTAGAGCCGTTGTGGTCCGGTACTTATTAAAAAGATTTGATTATCCGAATAATCCGACGTATTTAGTCACTATCAATAAGATACCACTCATTGTTTTTACATAGATATATGATATTGTACTTAAATTTATTTATTGAATAGCCCTATGTTTACGTTTTCGTAGTCGAAATGAACCTTGAACTGTGCACGAATAAAGTTTTATTGCAATGAACTTATTTCTAATTTACATTACATCAACCCAATTTTCTGTAGTACTTTGACCTGACTTTAGAAGTGGTACCGAAGCTGTAATTAAATTAACTCAGGTTACGGTTTGCAAAGAAAAGGTATTAGTAAGTATTTATAATAAACTAATAAAATAATTAATCTATTCTTAGTCAACAACAATCTTGAAACTGTCAAACCAGTATAGTATAATGTACTCTGTGTGTCAAACTGTCGGCTTTCATAGATTTTTATTTTTTGTTACTGCTGTGTTGCCTTTGTACTTACAAAAATGAAGCAACATTTTTTGCTGATTTTGAAATAAATATATTTTAGTGTTACATGTATATTGTAAAATAAATGATTTGTCGTTAATTGCTTCAGAACTAGTTTTATATTTCTTACAATTTTTCAAACGATTTAGCGTTTCTTCAAACACATTTACCTTTTCTTTCCTGGATGTGAGTGTGAGTCATGCCGTGGACATTGTGGACAAAATCACAAAAAGTTTTTGGGATCTGTGATAATGAATTTAGAAAGACTAGGAACTAGGGTAAGATAAAAAAATAAAAAACACCAATTTGTCTATGTTGAAAAAAGCTGATTGGCTCATTTTGACAGAAGTGGCCGGGCTTTGGTGGTGTGATTGTCATTGCAAAGAATACGCGAGAATGAATGATTTGTGAACGAGCGAAACGGATGTTGCAAGTTTGCAACTTGTAGACTCGAATACGAACGAATGTCGATAAAGTAGGGCGGCGTCACGTCACGTCATGTCAAGCGGCGGCCGAAGTTTGTCAGCCATATTGAATTAAATTTTTGTTGCGCGGTATGTGTGTGACTCAGCCGTCGAAATTTCTATTTGTTTTACGTTTCGTGAGCGTTACAATTTTGTGATTATCGACTATATCTTGTGCAGAGTGGAGGTGTTCAGTGATCTAAGTGACTCAAGTCGCTAATTTCGTTGTGGTAAGACTAAAACACTATTGTGCGTTGCGGTGATTTATCTTCTGGAACAAAGCGACATTTTGAAGTGACGTGTAATGTTGTGCATTTCAGATAGTGGTTCGTCGTACTGAGCTTTCATGATTGGATTACCGCGTAGCGATAGAGATAGAGATCGAATAACGGTGAAAATTCGTAACATGAAGAGGAGTTCGTCAAGGGATAGTATGCCGCGATCGAAAAGGACCCGCAGTAGTATAGGCAGGTATGACGATAGCTCCGATGAGCGCGTCACTCCTGAGCGGGTGCGCCGGCGAGTGCGTTCGCCGAGCCCCCGGGGGCGATACGTGTCGCCGCACCGCGAGGACTATGTGAGGTCCCGTGACGTCAGAGAAGACTCGACTCGCCCGTATTATAAAGTCCTGTGCGTTAGTGCACTCCACCCAAAAGCTTCTGATGAAATCATCAAGGATACATTGTACAGGGAATACAAAAAGTTTGGTGATTTTAGCATCAAGATTTCTCATGAATTAGATGAGAGAGTTGCTTATGTTTGCTTCCGTAGTGCTGAAGACGCAAGAGACGCTAAACACGCGAAGCCTAGGATAATATTGTACGATAAAGTAGCTATTGTTGACCCTGTCTATGAGCCTGTTCGTGCTGAATACAGAAGCAGGCCAAGGAGCATCACACCCCCTGATTATGAACGCCCTTATTCCTATGCTTGGTCCCCAGTACCTGAGAGACGAAGACCACCTCCTGATGATAGGGCTTATGGTATTCCCCCTACAGTACCTCCACACCACAGAGATTTTCGTCCTCCAATGCATGAATACCCAATGGCTGGGCCTCATGGACCCCCAATGCATCACAGGCCACCTATGCATCATCCACCTCACCCTCATTATATGCCCCGTCCATACATGCCCCGCCCCCACCATCCTCCATTTGAGAAACTTGAAAATAAAAAAGACAAATTCCCCAACTATTTACATCATGTTCAACCAGAAGATGATCCACTGGCTACTAGGACTCTCTTTGCTGGTAACTTGGAGATTAATATTTCAGATGAAGAGCTCCGACGCATATTTGGCCGTTATGGCATTGTAGAGGACATTGACATTAAACGCCCACCACCGGGCACAGGAAATGCATTTGCATTTGTTCGCTATCAAACTTTAGACATGGCGCATAGGGCTAAGGTAGAACTTTCAGGCCAGTATATTGGCAAATTCCAATGTAAAATAGGATATGGTAAAGCTACACCTACTACTCGAGTATGGGTAGGTGGTCTAGGTCCCTGGACATCTGTTGCCCAGTTGGAAAGGGAATTTGATAGATTTGGGGCCATTAAAAAGATTGAATATGCTAAAGGGGAACCTCATGCATACATTTTGTATGACTCAATTGATGCAGCACAAGCTGCCGTAAAAGAGATGAGAGGTTTTCCTCTTGGCGGTCCAGAAAGACGTCTACGTATCGATTTCGCCGATGTTGGCACTGGGGGCCCATACAGGCCAAAGCCTTATGCACCTCCTGTAGGGGAAGATGGTAGACCTGTAGAAGGCTATGAAGGTTATGAAAACTGGGAGGAGGGAGCAGCTTACCCTGCCTATGGGACGCCTGGTTACAGGGGAAGAGGTGGTCGCGGCCGAGGGCGAGGGATGTATAGAGGCGTATACCATGGCTCGGGAGATTATCGTGATGAAGAGTGGAGGCGAGCCCCAGCAGATCCTGAATACGAGGGCCGAGTCCGTCGCTCTGGGTCCCGAGAACCAGGTGTGGACCGCTCTCGTTCACGAACACCGCGCCGACGCTCCCCTGACAGTGACTCAGACGGATCCCCTCGTCGTGGCAGCGGCATGCTGGCGTCCGCGCGGACATTGCCTGAAGTTGTACGCAAAGCAACCACAATATGGAATGGTGCCCTAATTTTAAAGAACTCCCTATTCCCAACTAAGTTCCATCTAACTGATGGCGATTCTGAGATTATTGACAGTCTGATGAAAGATGAAGATGGTAAAAACCAGCTGAGAATAACACAGAGACTGCGTTTAGATCAACCAAAACTAGATGATGTTCAGAAGCGCATCGCCACATCCAGTTCACATGCCATTTTCTTGGGAGTGGCAGGATCAACAGCTTCCATCACAAATGAAGATGCAAGTATCCAGACCAGACCAATGAGGAACTTGGTGTCTTACTTAAAGCAAAAGGAAGCAGCGGGTGTTATTTCTCTCCTGAACAAAGAGACAGAGGCTACAGGTGTATTATATTCCTTCCCACCTTGTGAATTCTCAACTGAGCTTCTCAAGCGGACATGTCACAATCTAACCGAGGAGAGTTTGAAGGAGGATCATCTGGTAATAGTGGTAGTTAGGGGTGGGTCAGCCTAGTATGAACTTCTGAGCTCCCAAACTGGACAGGTCACAATCTGACCAGAAAGTTTGCAGTGAGATCAGTAACAGTGATGGTGACGGGTGGTTCTACATAGAATGAACTAATTTACTAGATTAACACATTTTCAGTTTACATTACTAGCCTAAGTTCTGATAAAAGTTCCCTTGTCTTCAGAAATATATTAACAATAATAATATGTATACTTGTGATGTGTAGTGATGTGAGGTGTTTGTAAATCTAAGTTAGTGAAAGTTTCACATTTCTTGTGCAAGTGCTGTGTTAGCCTTGTAGTGACTGCAATAATCATTATTATTGCAAATATGTAGATGAAAGATAGTTTTGCTAGAATAGCAGCAAATATTTTTTTTGAAACTTTTTTAAAGTGTCTAATTAATATGATAAAAAGTTATAGTGTATACTTATTCAGTGTATGTTAGGTGATGTGTAGTGTAAGTGTGTGAAGTTGAAAATAGAATATTTCATCTTATGATGTAGTTTTTTTAAACCTTGTGAGTTGTGATCAGGCAAGTGCAGTTGTTGACAGTGACTGGTTTGTGATGTTCAAATGTGCCCTCAGTGATCAATAATCACTTGAGTGAAAATCCTGACTTGAAAGTCACTGCTCAGTAATCAAGTGAAAATGCTTCAACCCTAAAATCATTCAGTGAAGCCTTGTGTTTGTGTTGTGGTCCATAAAGACTAAAATATGACAATAACAAAGTGTAGGTAGACATAGTGATTGCTCAGAAGGCTGTGTTGAAAATAAAAGTTCTAGTTTTGTTTTGCCATAGTGAAAAAATAATAGTGATACAGTTAGGTATACAACAATCATTTTAGTTCCAACATTTGGTAAGTATTTTGTGAGTATGGACACATCCCCCGCTTTTGAAGCTTTTTACCCCCTGCTAAATGTTACATCTAAATCTAATTCTAGTGATGTGTAGACTAAGCAGTTAACTTTTTGCCATGAATTGAATTATCTGGCGAAACTTCACAGACGTGATGGGTATTGTGATATAATAATGACAAAACAAAAAAATCTATTTTCTGTTGAAAACATTTTTTTTTTATTGTTTTATCATATCACTATACCCATCGCCTCTGTGCAATTTCGCCAGATAATTTAATTTGACCTTGTTTTATAATTAGGATAAAATTTTAAAAGATATTCGTATTTCTTACAGCTGAGCTTAAACTCACAAGTCAGGACAATTGTCTCCATTGTCTTAAAAATAGTTTTGTTTTTCATTATTCTTTTCTTGGTTTCAAAAAATCTGGCTCATTAATGTAGATTGAATTTCTGAGATACCTAACGTAGACGTGCTTTTAAACGGGCCGTAATTTTTTTACTGCAACTGCAGCATAGCCTGGCCTGCGCATCATCATTTTATTTCTGACCATTTTTGTGTTTGCAATAATATCCACACTATGGGCTAAAACATATAAGGGTCAAATCTGCAATTAACGTAAGAAAATAAACACCGGTAACAGCTGGCTTGAGAGCGATTATCCAAAAACAATACACGTGGAATACACAAACGTGTTTGATTTCCAGCCAATACAAAATATTTTTTAGTGAATGTGGCAAGAAATTTAAAGTATCTAACTTTAAATTGTAGTCAAAATACGACTAGTTTAGGAGCACATAGACTAAATGCGACCTTAAAAAACTAAACAACCATACACACAACCTTGCTATTTCCATACCAGCCTAAACTTTAAGATAGATCGTAATTAATTAAAACTAATTAGGTATCATTGAGATGTCATTTTGTTTCATCATAACTTTCTGGTTCATAATAATTGCAAGGTGTTTCTATCGACTGGGATTGGGCGAGGACACAAGACAGTTTAATTAATTATTGCAATCATACCATTTGTTTTATGAGTTCCGCGCTTCGCCTAAAATTTAGGCGCTAAAATCCTAAATCAACAGAAAATTTCATAGGATCCTACGACCGCCTTGTCTTATCACGCCCTCCCTAATCTGTGGAAACACCAATAGATTTCATTTGAACTACTGAGTAGGTAATTAGGTAAATAAACGCTGCAATTTTTGTACTTATTCAGCCGACGTTGCCGCACTGGACTAACCTGGAATTAAGTCGTCCTCAACTGCTTTCGTAAGTATATTTGGCAGTGGTAAGTAATTAGAGTTCCTAATCTGAATCAATCAATATAATTAATTTCTGGAACTTAAATAATAATACAGGAGATATCAAGTTGCGAGAAGTACCTATAACAAGTAATAACATCCATGTCCAGCCAGGCCAATATTCACTGCCATTTTTCAGCCTCAGTCTGCTTCGACAGCGGGACATTTTAATGGCTTTGATAAGTGCTTAATCAAAGCTACTAAAATGTGTGCTACTCTACAGCCATTGAAGGCCAGCTAATTGGAAAAGCCAGCAATGGGTACCTTTTGTGCATACTCATGTTTTATTTAGTTCAGCATGTTATTCATTTTTGCATAATTTGAAAACCTAAACTAATGGAACTTGCAGGATAATCCAGTAGATGCACAAAATCTCAATTTTTAGGCCGTATTCTCGGCGGCAGCGGGGTTGCGGCGACCGGCGCGATCAAGGTAATACGGGCTGGTATCCGCAACTCCACGTCAAAGCGGATAATTTGCGTACGGCCGGCGCGATGAAATGCATAGTTTTTTAAGGAACTGTTCTTGATGGCAGCGGCGCGGGGAGCAAGAACAGCTCCAAAAAAACTGCATTTGAACGCGCCGCTGCCCGCTGCCGCCGTCTGTTTACTAAGGCCGGCCACTTAAATATGGAATTCAGAATCGAAATTTCGAAGGCAGCAAATCCATACAAAATCAAGGACCTATCATCACACGTATCACGTACAGTAGTTCTCTGATTCGGAATTCCGTCTGTATGTGGGGGCCTTTTGTATGGATTCGCTGTCTTCGAAATTACAAATCGATATTTCGATGCGGAATTCTGTATGTATGTGGCCGGACTAAAGCGTTTACTGTACGCGTGCGGTGTGTATCGCCACGGTAATATTATAATAATATTACCGTGGTATCGCTTTGATTCTTTATTATAGGTCCGAAGGTCAACGACCCGAAGATTCGCCAACAAGATTATTATTGAGGTCATAACGGTGTTATTTACTTGTGCTTTACGTGTAGCTGCGGTTTATCAATAAACGTTTCTTTGATACAAGTTGTTGTTATTTATTGGTCTTGAATTTATTAACCTTTCCAGTAGATACTCAAGACGGCGCACTAAAAGAATCTACCTACTCTAACCCTGTTCTAGCTAGGCAGTACTTACGGGGAGTATTACACTCATATTTCTAAATCCTATCTCCTATCCTACTTATATGACCCCTAGAATTATATCTGTATTATATTATCATATCTAGGATCATATTTTTTTTATGTGGGTGCAATCTTTTATTAATACCGAATTCTGAAGCCTTTCGGCACACAATATAACAAATAGAATTCTAAAGATCGGCCGCCTGGCCCGGTAGGTTTTTTTTTTTTAGTACAGCGGTGTTTCCAACAATAATTTTAGAATTCCACTTTGCACGTTGTGAACTTACGCCAAAATTTCGTTGTACTTACTTTTATCCGTCAATTTAGAATATAACCGTAGAGAAAATTGAAAAGGCAAAAATCACATCATTTTATGGACGCATTTTGTATCAGGTTTGAAAATAAATTTTATTCAATATGGCAAGACCTGTTTCTATGATATCTAACAAGAAATGTCAAAAATCTTTGATCAAAGACTATTTTGATTCTTTGTATTACATTATCATATAAATAAGACTCGTAAATCTGTGATCCTAGATATGATAGAGTGTAATACTCACCTTACACACACTATTATATTCAGGTACTTGAAAACGAAATTAATTTCGTTCCGTTACACTAAATGTTATAACGCTGCAAAGTTTGCAACGATACTAAAACAAAAATATCAATAATGTTACAAAAAAACATAGAATATCATTTTTGTACAACATTTTAAGTAACATTATAAGTATCAGTAACATTATGCTTATATCCGCTTGTAATAACGTTACAGATTCATTTGTATAACGTTATTCTTAAGAACTTTCCCTGATGACCACCGCTCCGTCGTCGCCCACCACCACCAGCCACCCCCGTTACGGCGGCCGGCGCCGGCTGGTGGTAAGCCACCGCTGTATTCAAACATTAAATTCGTTCGAAAGTGCTCATCTTTTACAGACAGTGTTGAGAATGAATAGTTGCGGTTACCTACCTTCTTTTATATTTATGTGATAGTGTCATCTTCACAAATTTTTTTTGGCAATGTTGCGTATCGAAATGAATAACGTTATTATTTCGTTATACCGTTATACTAATAACGATTATATTTTTAATATCTATTTTTATTAAACAGTTTAAAATTTCGTTCCGTCTGTTAGTACCGCTATAGCCAAGGAATTAATTTTGTTGCGATCCTGGTGGAACAGCACAAATTATCGTTACCGGAACTTCGAGTATTGTTATTTAGAGTAACGTTTCAAGTCCCTGATTATACTGTGATTCAAATAAAAATCGTTTAAAAATGAAATATAGTAGGTCCTATTTTCGAAGCCATTGCCGATAAAATATAGTAAACGATGGAAAACAAAAATTTTGGTATGCATTGAGGTACTATATGTGCAGTGTAATAACTATGGTAAAGTAGCAGCATTCCTACATTGAGGTACCATGTACCTATGGTACATTCGTACATTTGTACCTATGATACCTCAATGTTTTTTTTTTTTTTTTTACCTTGGCAACTCGCAGTTTTGACCACTAAGGTCTTGGCTGCTTAACCGGACTTTCCCGTGGGTGCCTTAAGCTGCTACACTTAGAGCCTCCAGCCAGGAGCAAAAAAAACTATACTAAATTAAAGCTAGGCGAACGCTCGCTAAGAGCACCCCCTGTGGGGTACGAACCTCGGCTTAGGGCGTCGCTGAGGGGAGGACAGCAAGAAGGGACAGGCTGGATCAAAATTTGGTTAAAATCATGATTATTAGGCGGGGTATTTAAAGCTACGTGCTCAGCTGCAATAACTTGCTGGCACCTCGTTTTCGAGCAAGGGTGGGGAAGGAGTATCATTTACTCGGGGACACGGTCGCGATCGCAAAGGACCTCGGCGCCGAGGTCGGAATGACGGGAGGCGTCTGTGTTTGTGTATTGTGCTGGTGGCCCTATTCTTCTCCTGGCGGAGTGTAATGGGATCATCAGGGTCGGAAAGAACATGCCTCGGACGGCGCATCTGACTAATTACTGACTGATGGGACATAATTTGCTGCTTCGACAACCAGAGGGTTGCGATGTCTGGGAGCGACCTCAATGTAGGAATGCTGCTACTTTTATACTTTTGCAACCACTTTCTTTGCCAGTGCAAAGAGGTATTTTTAGCCACTGGCGGTCATAGATCCACCAATATCACCTTCACCGGCCTATTTTAGACAAATAAAACAAAACAAAATGCGAGTACACAGTGCTCGCGAAATCAGAATCTTTTTGAACTTTCACTTTTGACAATAAAAAAAGAAAATCTGCTGTTTCATGGAAAAGTGCAATACCTATGCAGTCAAAAGGTATGGAAGAGCTGATTTTTTTAAATATAACTGACGAAAAATTTCAACGCATGGGGTTTCAGAATCATGTCCTCAATCCATGGTAACAGTTTTCGCGTCGATGTCCCTGCCACCCTGTAGGTACAGTAGGGTTGGCAACCCTACTGCCTTTAATTACCTAGATAAGTATTGTAGGTAGCAGCGGCGTAGTAGAAAAGGGGCCCTGTATCAAAATATGTTCGGGCGCTTTTTATCTGAATGCTAAACTCTCAATGGGAGCTTTTCTTTTTTTTTTCAAAATAAATAAAATGGCATCCTGAGTTTGTGACCATACTAAGAGAATCCAAGAGCGAGTGAGGGGAACTGGAAAACTGACTCGGACTTTTTTTTCATCGAAGAGCGAGCGATGCAGGCTCGAAAATAGAAGCAGTCTGAACCGGGATTCGTGAAGATTTCATTGGAATTTTGCTTAGAAAATGCAAGAGCGCGCAAACCTTGGAGAATCCTGACTCAGATAGGTTAAGCTGTCATTGTCATTTTAATAGAATGTAAGAGAGAGCGAAGCGAGCTCAAAATAAAAAAATCCGGCCTCGTAGGTTACCTACATTTCGAGAATCACACAGAGATTTTACTCAATGAAGGTAGCTTGGAGTTGGACTGTGGCTTTTAGTAAATTACGTTAATTTTCATTAGGTATTCATTCATTACGGGTTCCTTATCAATACAAATTTGAGGTTTTGTTTGGGTATGAAAGACACTGGCATGGGTTGGCCATGCCAATGCAGAATCTCAAAGCTAGGGCACCTAGCGAAGATCTGTTTTCTCTCAAATTTAAGCCGCTAATTAGTCTGAATCAGTCGCCAAATATCAGAATCTGTCGGTCACTAGTCAAAAGTTATAAGCGTTTCTAGGTGGCCGACCTGGAGAAACTCTCCCCAGCTTGGCCACATTTATATCTCAAAACTAGGGCACCTAGCGAAAATATGTTTTCTCCCAAATTTAGTCGCAATTATTCGCCAAGTCACAGATTTAGTCATGTAATTGCGTAACTTATTTCCGTAAACGATTGTGACTAATTTTTTTCATTTTGACAGTTCAACAACATAAATTGTGTTATTTATGTTGTGTAGCAGTTTTTTTTCCAACTTATGAAGCAATGGATTAGCAATCTGTTTCAAATCGAAACAGATTGTGATTGATCGTGTATTAGGCAATTAGGGTACTGGTAGCTAGCAATAGTAAAGATTTTACCAGTAAGCTTACTGAGGATAAGATTCTAACCGAAACCTTGAAATCAAGCCTCACTCACGCATTTTCATTAGGTTTCCCAATAACGAAAAAGCTTTTGCTACGGTTAACGGATTGGTAATCGCAGAGAGGATGCTGCCTATTCTAGTTAACATAGGTACCTAACTAGGTAAGGAACATGAAACATATGGGTATTGGGTGGTCTTCCCGAAATCAAACTGGATTGGAACGTGATCGTGTAATCTTGTACCTGTAGAACCACTCAGGCTGACGAATGCTTCTGAAGTGCCTACCAAGAATCTTAACTTTTGAACAAAGAACTAAAGGTGAACGCACACTTATCCGAGCCGAACGAATCGAAGTCAACGTGAACGCTAGGAACGGACTTCCAGATTCGGACAATTTGACGCGGGTGCGAGGTTTCATAGAACTTCATAAAAACAATTCTAAAATTAATTTTGTTCGGTTTGTTCGACGCGTTCGGTTGGATTGTAACATTATCTACTAAGTACCTACAGGAGGATGTTCTGATGACATCTTATATGTAAGTAGATACAACATTTACGAAAAAATAAAGAGTAAGTAGCTAAAAATGTACAATGTTATAGGTAAGTAGTAGGTACTTAACTAGTATACCTATTTGCAAACTTGGTCACTAGGTTTAAATTGTGAAAGTCAAACTGGCGGATGTACCATAGAATTAAATTATACCAAATACCAAAATTTACCTAAAACGTACTATTTTGTACCTAGCTCTAAAAAATCTGTACCTCCTTTAGAACGAAATTATTTCGAAATCAAGGTACACCCGCCATATTGATATCAAGATGGCGGGTGTTCTATAATATTTTATCGCTTAACCATTACTCATAAAATATAATTACACCAAAAAATTTTACCTAGAACGTACCTCAAGTAAAAAGAAACACACACTTGATCAGTCAATAGTTCTTGAGAAATGAATCATGGCGGGTGTAACATAGCGAATTCAATTATACCAATTACCAAACAAATGTACCTAATAAGTACTATTTTATAGCTCAAAAAAATCTGTACCTCCTTCAGGAACTTGTTTTAGTAACTGCAAATACGAAATTTCGAAAAATAATTTGTTGGGAAAAAGTGTATAAATTAGTAATAACACTCAGAATTCATTTTCGTAAAAAAAAAGTAACTAATTGGATTACAATTAAGCTACGGTTTCCTAGAAAAGCGGTGGCCGCAGTGACAGCTGTTATGAAAATGATGACAGCGGCAAGAATTTAAATCGTTAAATTCGCCCTACCGCGTCAAAAGTCGCGTTTCTATTCCGTTTTGACACCTATGACACATAATGACGCTGTGACTACACTTGTTTGTCATGGAAACGCTATTTTTATTATGTGTGAGCATACCTACTCTTCTCAGTAGGGACACTTTTTCTTGTGACTGAGTACGGTGAGGGCAGTTTGCTTTACAGTGTCAACAATGCTTTTTAAGAAACCACACCAACTTACTTTCATAATCAACGATTCAGTGACGTCACCCGCTTTAAATTGCGGATGCTACGCGAGCAATCACCGCTCTTCTAGGAAACTGTAGCTTTAGCCCGCACTAGGGATAATACATCGCACGTTTTTTTCTGGCGGTTTATAAACGGGTAAAGATCGTATGCGTGCGCTTTCATATGTGAGTATAGTTAAATAGCATGCAGACTTTATGTACATGTTATCCGTAGGTTTTGACTCACTCTTAAGCAGTGTTTTTTGTGTAATTATTTTACTCTTAGCGATTGAAGCCTTTTTTTAAATAAAGATATTTAAAAAAATATCTTTTTCTCACTTTCTCAGTCATCAAACGACTCATCGCCAAGGAGGTAGGACGTAAACCTCAATGGTTATTTACGGATTTAAATTGGTCACATAAAAAAGTAGAATTGGACATGTTAGCGTGCCTTGGTAGAAAAAAAAAATGTCTGGTACTAGTATCACTCATTTTCAAGTATTTAATCAGTGCATATTTTCGATTATTGCGTTTTCATAGCCTAGCCCACACAGTTTGCCCAGCTGCTCTTACTCACATGTAGCCTTCTAATAATTTTCACTTAAAATCTATGTGGGAGAAAGATTTATTACTAACAGAAAGCTACCAGATAGAGTTTTCGAGATGAATGGAGAAAAATTTACGGGTAATTCATACAGAATTAAAGACCTATTTATAACAAAACATCTAATCCTTACCTACTTATTTTGTTGGGATTTTCTCTTTAGGTTTGAAATATGGGAAGGCAAAGATGGATGCTCGTAAAAGTATTCAAAGTAAAGTTAGCGAAACGAGTTACGATGAATATCTGATGGCTATGAAACGGATTCACCACCGGCATTCCGCTCACTTGGTACCGCGCGAGATAGAAACTCCAAGAGCACGCAGAAGAAAAGAAAGCACCGTTAAACAAGAGAGGTAAGTATGAAATTAATTGTATGCACAGAATGCGTAAGTATTCCCTCCCTATCCTTATTTTTATAGGTATGCAGGAACCAAACTGATTTGGACTGCCACAGTACAAATAAGTAACAATATTACGTTTTCATAGAAAACGGCTGAGACGACGCGCTTTGAAATCTCAGTGTATACTAGAACGCAACAGCACGGTAAAACAGTCTCGAGTGCGCGGCTGTTTCGCACGGACGCGGAAGGTTTATGTCTACCGAGCGGCCGTAGGTCATTATTTCAAGGTCACTGCCGAGATGTTATACTGTTACTTACTTTATTATACTGTGATACTGCCTAATAAAAAACCGGTTAAGAGCGACTCGGACTCGCGCACCGAGGGTTCCGTACCATTTTAAATTTTCATTGGCGAGGCCTTTATTCGTCAAGCAATTTTAACACTGCACACTGCCGTGTAGAATATTGTAGTTTTAGGTCAGCGCCATCTCTTGATCGATAGTGGAACAAATGTAATTAAAGTTGATGATTTCTGAATAAGAGTGCTATTAAGAGATATCGTTTTATTTTTCCTGTAATCCTTACATAAACTTCTATCACATAGAATAATTTCAGATTTTTCTCTATGCAAACTTCGGAGATAAGGGGGGAACGGTATTTTTTTAAACATTTTTCGTCAAAAGTCGAAAACTATGCGGCTTAAAAAAACATGTTTGAGAATGTGCAAATAGCGCTCTTTCTTATGATACCCCACATGCCCTAGTAGCCCCACTTCGAATTTTAAGACACCCGTTTTCGATTTTTATTTCTTTTCTAATTGCAAAATAGTTGGTCAAACGTTATCTAAAACTATACCAAATTTCAGACTGAGTCGCACCATAAGGGTTTCCTTTTTACCATTTTGGTACTAATCCCTAAAAATGAGGATCGAGAATCGGCGGTGGGTAGATACCTATAGTTATTAAGATATCCAGCTGTGACAGACAGACGGACAGACAGACTGAGTCGCACCATAAGGGTTCCTTTTTACCATTTTGGTACTAAACCCTAAAAATGAGGATCGAGAATCGGCGGTGGGTAGGTACCTATTCCTTTGCAAAAGCTAAAGGCAAACGAATTGGTGAATTCAATTTTAGTGAAATTGCGCGACATCCGCACAGAAACACGAGATATAGTGTAGTGTGCATGTCACCGTACGATTATGAACATAGTTAGCGTGATTACATTTTAAACTATCGAAAAATTGTCAACAAACCCTTTACAATTTAAGAAGTATCAAAATACTAGTTACAATTCTTCTAATGCATATCCTGACTGTTAGTAGTTGTCCAATCTAAAATTCCTGTAGGTAATAAAAGTTTTGAATTTGGTGTTCATCTGGGAGGTTGGTACCTACTGTTCAAATTTTTCAACATTATTAAATTTCTTGACTTTGATAGCGTTTTTCCCATCGGGGGAAAGCTTTTTGAGAGGGCAATCAGTAAATGACTAAAATTGTAACTTTTCAGTGTAAAAGCGTGCTCTTTTAGGCCATCAATGTAGTCATGCTGGACATGTGTTATTTCAAAACTACACGAAAAAAATGCATCTCTCTTTACTTTAAAAGTATAAAACGGCATAGGGCATTTGTGTGGTTTTTATGGCAAAGATGGAGATGGTTGCCACGTTCGGTGTCGGGAGCCCTCTATTCGCATGGTCGCCCTAGGCCCTAGCGGAGGCCGGAGGGTTTATTTTAAATGTAAGTTAGCGAAATGAATATAGCATTAAAAACTGTGAAAATAAAATCTGTTGTATATGTTATAGTCAAAGTCCGATACACAGTCTCTTCGCGGAAGGACTGGTTTATCCTAGGTTTGGCCAAAGCCATCAGGCAATCCCCGAAATACATTTCAATTTCGCCCTTTGCCTGAAGTATTTTTAGTCAAACCCAGGAGCTCCTAACTTTTCAGTCAAACGTCGAAAGTAAATTATTCTGTTTCGGTTTTGGCCTAGTCAATCCTAGAAGCGACTGCAAAACTCGGTCAAACGTTGATCTGAACATGTTTAAACAGGTTCATAATGTCTCTCGCGGTGTTCCGACCGATTGTTTTGTCATTTCATGTTCGTTCATTGAGCGTGCGGGCGTGTAATTGTGTAAAATTGAAGATGAGTGAATCAAACGGTGTTGTTGTTACTAAAAACAAAAAAAAAAAACAAATGAAAAATGATTAATTTTCCATTTTAATTATTAGGTTGGTGCATAAATTCTTGGACACTTGGATTTCATAAAAAAAATTCTAGGTTTCAATTCGATTATATGCTAGAATAATCTATTATTCTACAGAATGTTCTAGGAGCTTTACGCCAAGGGGTATAAAAGGGCGCGCGCGTTCCGAGTTGTTCACTTTAGTTCAAAATGGAATCGCGTCAACTACGAGCGATCATGCTTTACGAGCATAATCTAGGAACGAGTGCAAGGCAAACGGCCGAGAAAATTAACACTGCGTTTGGACAAGGCACTATTGCTCATTCCACAGTGAGTTATTGGTTTAAGTCTTTCGATAAGGGGGATACGAGTTGTGAAGACAAACCTCGCTCCGGTCGGCCAGTTGTCTTTGACGAAGACCTTCTACGCTCACATTTGGAAAGACATCCGGATGCGAATACCAGGGACTTGGAGAAGGAACTTGGGTACGATCATTCCACTATAATTCGGCACCTGCATGCAATGGGCTACCACAAAATAATGAGTCGGTGGATACCCCACGCTTTGACAGACAGCGAGCGCGCAGCACGCGTGACCATATGCGAAAGTCTTCTTCTGCAACCACACAGACAAGACTTTCTCAGGTCCATTGTCACTGTCGACGAATCTTGGGTTCACTACAACAGCAAAACGCGGCAGGCCTATTGGGTTCCATGCGGAGAAAGGGCGCCAACGGAACCAAAGCCAGATCGTCATGGACGAAAGATAATGTTATCAGTTTTCTGGGATTGGCAGGGCATTCTCTATTGGGAACTTTTGGACGAGAAGCAGACTATTAACGCTACTATTTACGGAGAGCAACTGCAAAAGTTAGCCTCAGAAATAGCGACTAAGCGTCCAAAAAGGCTGTCTGTATCACTTCTTCAGGACAACGCTCGACCACATACTGCGAAGTCTGTCCGCCACATTCTGGAAAAGCTGAACTGGACAGTGGTACCTCACCCGCCATACAGTCCTGATATTGCGCCGTCGGACTATTGTCTATTTCGGGCTCTAAAGTTACGTCTAAGAAAGAAGAAGTTTGAAAAATATGAACAACTCCAAGACGATATCGCCGAGTTTTTGGACCACCAGCCTCCTGCTTTTTGGGAACACGGCATAATGTCTTTGCCAGAGAGATGGTTATATGTCGTTGAACATGACGGTCATTATATTGTGGATTAATATTTCTTTAATAATAAATAAAATTATTTTTAATAAATGTGTTTGAGTGTCCAAGAATTTATGCACCAACCTAATACTTAAGAAATTATTAAAACAATAAACATCACAATTTTTAAAAATGTTATTTTTTTATACCTAATCTTACAAACTAACCTCCGTATATTCCAAAGCATTTATTTATTTATTTTATACTTTATTGCACATCGTACAAAAGGCGGGCCTAATGCCACACGGCATTCTCTCAAAGCATCTCAAATATAAAAGTGAAAATCACGTAAGCTGACCAATCAGGTGTCAGAACTGGCAGAGTTAAGCGGTTCTTAAGACTTGAAAGCTGCTTAAATGATAAAATGCTTCCAAATATACGAAGATAAGACACTTCATACCTATATCGGAGTTTGATTCGTCAAACCCCGATTTAATAAAATTGTGTTTTGACGTTTGCCTGACCAAATTAGTCTCTCCCAGGTTTGATTTAGTCAAAGGCCGAAAATTTACATTTGTTTGGGCTTTGACTAAGTCATTCAGTCTGACCTGAGGATTGACCAGTCCAACCTAGGAGCGCCGGAGCTTCGGAGTTTGCCTATAACATATATATTAACTAGATTTATGGGTATTTAATTTAGTGACGTGTTTTGTATGGGAACCTTGTAAATCTTCAACAAAGGAAGCCGTTTGGCACAAGCATACCTAGTGGTCATCTGAGCTGATTTAGCCCTGTACCTACGTGGCACCATTCTGCAGGTAGGTGGGGGAGGGGGAAAATGCCAGCTACCGCGCTGCACTCTCACGTCGATGCAGGATCTTCATAATAATATGTTTAGGAAATAGGTCGTGTTTGGTATCGTTTTGTATCAGTCTAGCTGAACAGACCGCAGTGATTTCTTAGTCCAACTATGTTTGCTTGTGTTTTGCTGTCAGTTTTTTTAACGTCTATTATTGTATGCATATTTATTTGATTTAGTAGGTTCAAAAAGGAATAAAAATAAAGATAATGCAATTATTGAAAAGAAAAATAAGGTTCACGGAACTGTGTGGCTGCAGCGGAAACTGTTAATAAATTTTCTTATTTATTTATTACACTTACTTATTTACTAAAATTATACTATTATTCTTTACTTTATTATTTCATTAACGTTTTGTGTAAACTGGCTGAAATATGACAAGTTGTTGATGTCGGAAAAATCATACCGACTAGGAGCAGAGGTACATCTTAATAAAAAGTTCAACAAAAAAGTCCGCGATGACATATATTTATCTTCCAAGTACCTACTTATGACCCACAATAAACATTTTTATCTTACAGAATTTGAAAAAAAAATTATTGTTATTTCCGAAGCTATTTTGACCTGTGTTTTATTAATCCTTCTTTATCCAATAAAATATTTTATTTAAATTGGGCATTTAATTTAGATTACAATATGCCTTGATATCGTAATATTTAAATGAATAGTTTAAAACATATCAGAGATTCAAAACTACGCGTAACAAAGTAATTATTGTTGACGGCAACGTGGGCGCAGCGGTAGGAGTCAACGACCTTTTCCTCTGCTATTAGGTATGAAATCCCGGTAGTACGTTCCAGTAGGATATGTTCCGACATCCACGCGGGTAAAAGCTAGTATTATTATATATTGAAGTCGTTTGTCGTGTCTGCCTACGTAACCGATTTTGATGCGATTTGTACCATCACTTAACTTTAACTTTTCCGGAATGTATATGTGCGTAATACATTAATATTCAAGTTATAAATAAAGAAATCTCTTTATGTTGTCAAGTCTTAATAATCGTGCATTGCAGGGGCGGTTCGCTAGTTATAAATATTTACCTAAATACGAAAATATCTTTGTCTGTCTGTTACTTTGAACGGATTTGGATGTAAACGGGTAGACTTGTAGAGGGTAGTACTTGGGTGAGAACATAATTTGTAAGTTTCTATCCCAGTAGTATGTTCCCTATTATAGGTAATTTCTGACCTCCACGCGGATGAAAACGTGAGCTAAAACTAGTCTGTTATAATGGGTAGGTAAGGTACCTACCTAATTGAAGTTAATAAAATATGTTCCTCAGACTGAATAACGAAGATTTTTACTCGATGAGCGATACGGCTCGAATGGAAATCATAGCCTCGATGGTTCCCGACGAGATCATTTATCAGCACAGCGATTATTCTATACGGAGCTACGAGACTGCGCTGATGTTTTGTGATGTCTCTGGTGTGTATTTTTAACCGAGTGAAAACTTCTTTAGGCGCGTTGGGCATTTTTGAGATGGGACTAAACCATTGATTACGCGACACCGTGAGGACACGTCATTTTTGTACCTCACGTTTGACACCTCAATAATGACTTTTTACAAAAAAAAAAACAACCGACTTCCATAAAATACACTACAAAGTGAAAAACAACTTAAATTTCGGAAGTCAGTGGCATAAAACGAAAATTCAAAACCGTAGACACCGACTTTTTCACTTTGTAGTGTTTTTTTAGAAGTCGGTTGTTTTTTTATGCTGATCCGTCTTTGGTTATCATGGGTTATTCATTATTAAAAGTGCATCTTAGCATGTAAACGTCCGTTCTTGAGTGGGTCTTGAACTCTTGACCCACTCTGGAACGTTACGAAACGAACGAACGTTAAAGGCTCCCGCAGACATGCACAACGCGAGTACGCGACTCTGGTGGAACAATTTTTATGAAAACTTCACATAAATTGTTCTACCGGTGTCGCGTCGGGCCTGTCTGCGGGAGCGTTAACGAAGGTTTATTAAACTAGCTATTTAATAATATTGGTAATCGTAGTACCTTTGTGAAGTTTGACCAGAATAACATGTCGCTTATCATCATGGATTCATGGTCGTGCAAAAATATCTCAGTAGCAGCCTGGGTATGGATTTGCTTCCGGTTGATAGCAACGTCCGTAGTCCGACGAGTCCGGCCTAGTCCGGCGAAAAATAACTGGCGGAACCTACCGACTATTATTTAAGGTCTATCCACACATATCAGGGATTTGACAGGGTCGTGGCACACCTAGGGCATGGCAGGCCGTCGCCGGCCTGGACACGGACGTGTGTGAACGAGTTCACATAAATTGTACACACCGATATTTTTTTGAGCCCTTAATAGAGCACGGTCAATCCATGTTCCGGGCTTGGCCTGGGCGTGTCTGATAAAACTTTATTTTGGGTAGGGCAAGAAATTAATAGAAACTTTAAAAAATGTATTGCTTCAAGGTTTTACTAACCTTTGCGAAAAATACTCAACTTTTGGCCGCGGCGGACCTTCGAGGCTCACCAAAGTATTGAACTCCTACATCGGGGCCATGGTCCAGGAGATACTTACTCACAACGGTGATGTGCTCAAGTTTTCTGGCGACGCCTTCTTGTCCATGTGGAAGAAAACTGCCAAGTTGTCCATGCAAGATGTGGTGCACAATGCTATTGACTGCGGCCTCATTATACAGAAGAACTATGGGACTTTTACCACTGATGTCGGAGTGGTTCTTAAGGGTTAGTAAAAACGTACATATTTAGGAGACTGGAGAAGTGGACCAAAAGAATATTATAGGGAAGACGTAAGTGGTCAGCAGCACCTTCTCCTATCGCATATTCGCAACATCATTTTTACGAACTATTTTTGAGACCCAAGACTTTTCAGGTCTAAAGTGATTAGGAAGATGTACAATCTTACTACCTACCTTTAACCTTGACAAACACAACTTTAGAAACTTATTTGAAAACATTTGCAGGAATTTAAAAATAACTTAGTAAGATATTATCAGCCTTTTGGTCCAGAATAGATAACAGTAACAGCACGGGGAGGCCCCCCGTGCTGTTACCACCAGCTCATAGAGCAGTATTATTTTAATATTACTTCAGTGAGAGAAAGATATGGAGCTATACGTCCTGTAGAGCTTCATCTCTTTCCCGCACTGAAGTAGGCCCCCTGACGTACGTATGTCCATGTCCATTCTTAACATAGGTAATTAGGTAGGTAAGTATATCCAAAAGCGACAGCATAATATTATGTCAAATATCTTTCTGAAAACAGTAAAAGTTGCAATTTCCGCCGGTATGTCCCACTTTTCGATCATCGGCGACGAGAAACTGATCCAGTCAAGTTCAGCGAGCTACGTCATCATCGGTCAGCCGGTGTGGGACGTAAAGATGGCCCAGTACATGTCCAAGTCTGGAGATGTGCTCACAGCAGCCAGTGCCTGGATGTATGTCAACGAAGCTGAGTATTGGACGCAGCCCTGCGGTGATGGGAGGCATACTAAGGTACCTATCATACACACGGCAAATATTCACTAGAGGATGGAAATATACATGCCTACTTATCGAACTGGGACAATCTGAAACCCACGCAGAAAAATAGTCAGACAAAGGGTTGGTCACTTCACGTCGAACAACATTTAAAAAAAACATTGTCCGATCCGTGAGGGTGTTGTTAAGTATCGTATTGATAGTATATTTATGTGGAAATTTTCAGGAATAAGAATAAAATATTCGCCACATTTTTTTTTCAATGGGAATTGGAAAATTTGGGCGCGAGCGGCCGTCATGTATACAAGTCATAACTTATGATCCATGTTGATTTGCTAATAATTGAAAATTTGGATATTAAAAACGTGAATTTTAAATAGTAATGAATTCTTATTTTCAATAATAATAAGATTTTTTAAGTGAAAATTTCTTTAGGCGCATTGGGCATCTTTGAGATAGGACTAAACCATTGATTTTGCAACGCTATGACGCGTATGTAAACGCGATTTGTGCCCTTTAATTGTCTTATGTTACGGATCAATGTTCTATGCAACTATTTTTACTATAAAGGTTTTGTAAACGCGATTGTGCTCTTTATTTATATTCCGTAACGGATCAATGTTCTATGCAAGTATTTTTACAAGGTTTCGGAAGTGTTATTTTTGTAAACGCGATTGTGCTCTTTATTTAGATAAGGTTACGAACCAATGTTCAAAGGCGATCTTGTTCAAGTTTTTATTACTTTTTGGTAGGTACCTGCCTAATGTTACTGCAGTACCTATGTGCCCCTTTAGGATCGGACAGGGCTATTTTTACATATTGTATTACAGAGGTAATTAATTAGATAGGTAGGTATACTTAGGTACCTACTTATTTAAACTTAATAGAAATTTTGTTTTTTTATGATAGGTTTTAGGAGTTGGTGCGTCTTGGAAGAGGGTGGAAAAGCTACGAGAACATAGAGCAGAAAAAAAAAGTAAGTCAATCCGTAGAAGGTTAATTAAAGTATCATCTGGCCATGAGACAAACCAGTTACCTACTTGGGACCTACGACCCAGTCGTATCTATTATCTAATATTATCATATTTTCAGTGTTTACGCCAAAACATCCTGGCTTTAACGATAAACTAGAAGAACCTTCGCTTGGTTATTTGCATAAGAAATTTTCTCGTAAGTTGTTTTTTTTTTGTCACTTTTTATTATGTGTTTGTTTTATTTCCCTAGAAATAGGTATATTTCTTATTATTTCCTTTCATTAAACTGTATCCGGTTTTTACACTAGGAATTTCCCCAGACGTGATTTCCGGACACTGTAAAGCACAAGAATTAATATTTTTAGTGTAATGCTGTGAAGTGTAAATATCACATGCACAATTTCAAACACAAAAGCCATTTCTTTAGAACAATGTACTTAATGTAAAGCTTTGATTTCCTAGGAAAGCGGTTGCGTCATACTTATTATAACTGCAAAGGTGGCAAAAAACGCTCTGTATTTGGACAGCCGTTCATGTGACCATTCGCCGATCAATGAAAGGCGTATATTTTATCCTTACATATTATAAAACAGTCCCCCCGCTGCATCTGTCTGTCTGAACGTGATTTATTTATTTAAATTATGAGAAACTCAAAAACTACTGAACGGATTTTCAAACGGTTTTCACACTTTACCCTAATGGACGGAGTGATCCATGAGGAAGGTTTAGGTGTATAATTTATTAAGGTTTTGTGTAAATTGGCTGAAAAATGACGATTGTTGTTGAAGATGTAGGAAATGAATCATGCCGACTGGGAGCTTTACAGGCCCGCGCCGCGTTGACCATAAGAGATACATAAAATTCATGTTCTACGGGATTGTCCGACGTAAAAAGTTTAACAAAAAGTCCGCAATAGCGTATGTCCATCTTCTAAGGTGACTATTTTAAACTTTCAGAATTTGATTTCATTATTATTTATTTTGACCGGTATTATATTAATCCTTATTAAAAAAAAAAAAAAAAAATGGGCATTTAATTTAAATTTAAATATGCCTTGTTGAAGTTACATCATTTAAATGAAATCTTTCTAAATGACGCGTAACAAAATAATTATGTTTGACGGCTGGCGGCGCCGGCGCAGCGCTACGCCTTATCAATGACCTTTTCCTCGGCTATTATTAGATATGCGATCATCGCTTCGCTTCCTTTAAATTCCGGTAGAACGTTCCCGTGGGATATTTTCCGATATCCACGCGAGCTAAGGCGCGGTCAAAAGCTAGTATAAGATAATTATCTTAGGTAGTTATTTATTAATTAATAACTACCTTAGTAGTATTTTACATCATGACGCGGGCTGTCAGCTCTCCAAGCTAATTCTCTAATCTTTTCTTTTCTAATCTTCTAAATATGAAATAGTGTTAATCTTATCATAAATGCATTAACTTATAAAATGAAATGTCCCACTGCAGGGCCAAGGCCTCCCTTTCCTTTTTCAACTCGATCCTGATTCTATCAAATGCGGAAAATGCTGTCAGATAGTAACCCTGAACATGGACCAATCCTTCATATCCTCAGCGTCAAGTTCGTTCCGCCATCTACGCCTGGGTCTACCGCGGTGCCGTTGGACGTTTTCAGGAACCCATGTTGTGGTGGTCTTAGCCCACAATGCATTCGACATGCGACAAACGCGTCCGGCCTAGTCCCATGCAACGATTTGCTATAGAAAGATTTACATACCTAAATATTATTGTTCGATGTACGATGCTTCACAGCATCATGCAAGAGAATCCGCGTCCAATATAAAAAAAGCCACTGCGTTCATTAAATTGATGGTTCTCTACCCTCTTTATGACAAAAACCCATCATTACTATAATTACTATATATAATATCAAAAACCATCTAATAATTTTAGTTCGCCCAGCCGTGATCGCAGCGGTCCAAACCTCACCGTGTCCCGGCCTCAGTTGTTTCATGGCCACGCCTGTCCTTCGAGCGGTGGACAATGATGAACCCATGGATTTCCTGACCGAAGTCCGCCGGGTCGTCGTGGTGTTCCTCAATATTATCACGAAGACTGTCACCGACAACGTACTTATTGAACTCGTTGATGGTGTTTATAAACTCGTTTCAAGGTAGATCTCAGGTCTTTAGTAACAGCATGAACAGCTAGTAGGTACCTACTTAATAATTGACCACATATTGATTTTCTGTCGTAGGTTTATTAAAACTCTACCTACTTTGGCAATCTGCTAACTGCCCAATTGGTCATTTTAATACCCTCAATCCCTCATGCTGCGCACTCTTTCCTTTACACCCAAGCTTTAGAACTAATGATAGACAAGGTTATTGGTAAAACACTAACAACCTCTTTTGCGGTATACAATAAAGTATATTTATATAAATATCCCACTCATCAATATGCACAACTTTTACTATTGGACAAAACACCTGAAAAAAAAAGTGGTGGCACTCCGGGAGTGCCGACAGAAGGGAAAACTTGAATAAGATCACCTTAGTGGAAGAAAAATACTGGTATAGAATATTGGTCCGTAACCTTGTCTAAATAAAGAGCACAATTGCGTTTACAATAAAAGAAACAGTGGCACTCCGGGAGTGCCGACAAGTGAAAACTTGAAAAAAAAATCGGCACTTCGATAATTAACGCGTTGATGTCTTTTACTCCACGCACCGCGGCAATCAACGCGTTGATGTCTTTTTAATGATCAAAAGGTGGTGTCATCACGGGGTCGCGAAATCAATGGTTTAGTCTCATCTCAAAAATGCTCAACGCGCCAAAACAAGTTTTCACTTCAAAAATCAGGTGTTCCCTACATTTTGACGAGTTATGCAGAACACAAATAAATGTAGCGAACAGCAGATTTTTTTTCGCGATTTCAGGTTTGGTCCCATAGTAATAGTTGTTCACAATGATGAGTAGAATGATAACCAATAACCCTGTATATCGTTTCCAAAGTAGTAAAATAAATATCACTCAATATACAGGGTGGCAGGGACATCGATGCGAAAACTGTTACCATGGATTCAGTACATGATTCTGAACACCCCACGTTGAAGTTTTTCGTCGGATGAAAAAAAAAAATCTGCTGTTTTACAGAAAAGTGGTATACCTACGCGGTCAAAATGTATTGAACAGCTGATTTTTATTTTAATAACCGACGAAAAATATCAACGCAGGGGAGTTCAAAATCATGTACTGAATCCATGGTAACAGTTTTAGCGTCGATGTCCCTGCCAGCCTGTTTAATTTGTGGAATTGATCTTTTGTTGGTAATTTAGGTTATTGAAAGTGAGCGTATTACATACATACATAAACTCACGCCTTCTTTCCATGGGGGTAGGCAGAAAGCCACCTAAATACAATCCTTATATACTTCTTTAACCTCGTTTACGTTCATAGGTCCTAAAATTAGTTACACAGCGTTTTACAATAGAAAAAAAAGTAAAGTGAACTACGTGAACATATTTATAATCCTTTGATATTATTGCAGCGTGACATCTGAAGCACATGGTCTGGTGAATAAAGTGTCGATGTTCGACAAAGACATGATGATCCTCATCGCCTTCGGGCTGCGAGGTCTGAGCCATGAGGATGAGGCACAACACGCGCTACTCTGCGCCTTCACGCTGAAAGACAAGATCGATGATGAGAATATTATTAGTGTGTCTATTGGCATTACTTCTGGTAAGGAGTGTTTGTTCGGGTCGGCACATTCGATTCGGTAATATTTTGGAGCAACAAAGCCGGCCTAAACCATTTATTGCACATATTCGGCTTTCATTCGGCTCGTGCCGATCGACAAACCTCGATCTACCTTCGCTCAATGATGTTCGGGTCGGCTCGGCACAATACGAGCTATGTCAAGCCGTTTTTTTCCGAACATACATTATGTTCGGAAAAAGCCTCTCGACATAGTTCAAAATAGCTCGCTAAAAAGAATATAACTATTAAGCCGCCCAGCTGTGCCGAATCATCCCGACCGGAACCGAACATGTGTGTAGCAAAGTCTCTAAAATATGGGAATTCTCTATTCTATTAGCTACTTTATTGGCTATGGCTAAAATCGTCTTGCGTATTTTAATACGAAGTTGCACTCGCCTGTTAATTGATTGAAAAATACTTGCTCCAAGGCCCAAGGCTGTGATGATGATGCTGCTTTCTCATCTTCTTTGTAGGTTATTCGGAACCGTATTTTTTTCTTTCACTTTCAGTCCTAGTCGTCAAAATACTTTTTCATCGTTTATTATTACTTTCAGGAACGACTTATTGTGGTGTAGTCGGTCACGTTCTGCGAAGAGAATACACTGTTATTGGACCTGCAGTCAATAAGGTAGGTAGCTTCAAGTTCGATATATTTTTAGGTCATCAAAAAGCCTATGAAGACTATGGCAGGCCATTTATTTTTGTTCTCGGAAACTGGAAAAATCTCTCGCCAGTGACATGGTTTGATTTGATTAAAATTGTTCTTGATTTATTTTCTTATAACCTTAATAAACTGCTTAAGATTTTTTTGGACTTGATATCGGTGAATAAATAGATCGTCAGGTAGCCTACACTCTAATTTCATAATAAACGATCAATCGCAATTTGAATAATTTTGAAAGAGATTACTTCATAAGTTCAAAAAAAAATCTGCTCAACAACGTAAATAACGCAATGAATCTTGTTGAACTGTCAAAATAAAACGGATTAGTCTTATTCATTTACAAAAATGTGTTACGTAATTAGATAGCTGGACTTAAAATTAATATTGTAAGTCTAAAATCGCCAATCCACCTTGAGCAAACGTGGTAATCAATGCCTATGCCTTCGTTTAACAAAAAGAGTCCTTTGGGGCTATAAGAGGCTGGTATTATTATTTTTATTTATCCTTGAAGGCTGCAAGATTAATGACGACCTATCCAGATAAAATAACGTGTGATAAGGAGACTTTTCTAAGGAGTAAACTTGATCACGAGTTCTTCAGGGAACTCTTGGCGATACCTATGAAGGGTATAGCTAAGCCAGGTCCAGTGTACGAGTTCGATTATTACGGGTTAGTATTTTTACACCTTTTTACTGCTTTTAATAATATCATTCCTTTATTTCCCGAAAAGTGACGATTTATGAAATTATTTCATGCGCCCTGGGCTGTGGGTACCAATTTTCATAGTGAGAACTGGAACTCAACGGCTTCCCATAAATTAGCTTTGGATGGAATCGTCATAGTTGCGTTTTTACTGAGGGTATCTATTGAGGATTTCCCCACACAAAAACTCAAAGCCAACATATAAGATGTAAAGCCAACATGTAAAGGCTCGTACAGGCCAGCGCGATATCGCGTCTGCGATATCGCGCTGGTCTGTACGAGCCTTTACATGTTGGCTTTACATCTTGGAACATTATTAAAAATCGAACTGTACGAGTAGAGGTTTCAAGTTTTACAGATTCCGTTCGTTGTAAATAGGTGGCCAGATCGCCCACACGGTAGTCGTCACCCAATACTGGGCCGGAACGATGAGTTGCGGAATTTCAAGACTGTCCTCCAAAACGCCCTGGAACAACAGAACAGAAGTTTTACTCGGTACCGGGACCATGTATTCGGAATAGCTTTTACTGTTAGTTCCTACATACCTTAAACATAATAAATATTGGAACTTTAGGAATCTACTTACTAAGGGGTTAGTATACACATTGGACATGTATGTTACGGAATCGATATCAGGGATGTTACGGAAGTCGTTTTACCGGAACCGGAACTGGAAGTTTTAAATTTCATTGATCGGAATCAGAACCGGAGTCGAAGGTGGAAGTAGAAGAAAGATGTTATGGATGTAAAGGTGTTATGGGAAGGCTAGGTTATATTTAAAACAATTGAAATATAATTCAGTCTCTTTAATCAGTCAAATATTAACGATAACATCCACAAACAAAACAATAAACTGAGACTTCGAGCGCGAGCGTGTTTTTTTTTTTGGAACCGAAGTCGTTATTGGAATTGTAAAATTAATCAGAAGTTCCGACCTTTCTAAACACACGGCGTGTTGCCACACCACGCACCGAGCGCAGACTGCGCCGTGTTCGAGTTCACGACAAGTTAATGGTCATCCTGAGGATGCCTCGTTGAGAGGTGAAACACGTGTCGATTTCTTCCAGGGTCTTTTCAAGACTATTTAGAAATAGCTAAGCGGAACAGGTTACTAAATATATCCACATCATCATTTTATAATGGATTTCCGCAAGGTCACGCCTGAATCAATTAACTACCATATACTCTGTTTTCTGGACATTGTATACAAGGCCATGCGAACTAGCATAGGCCTCACACACTCTTAATAACTCTCCGAGACCTTTCACCGTCGGGCATTTATATACAGGTTGAAAAGCTTGGGTGACGTCAAACCCCCGCTTTCCAGCGTATATGTATATTCATCTAAATATTCGCCTTCATTCTCCTAAACATTCACCACCATTCACCTCACATCCTTTGACTGCTTTAGTTGTGTTATTTTATTTTTTTCTTTTCATTTATTTATTTTTGTTTTAATTGTTTGTGGAAATAAATGTTACCTGCCTGTTTATTTGTATGATGCCATTAAGTGGAGCCTGGTGACCTTGAATACAGGTTTTTTAACCTACTTCAGGCACCAGGTTAAGTAACTGTTAGTCCAAAGCCATTGTGAGAGAAAACAAAAACTTATTATTATTATCTGATTATTACCATAGGTGCCGCTTAGTAAAATTGGTTGGGATTGTGAACAAAATCATTATTTATCGATTCAAAGGACTAAGTGCAACCAAGACATTTTGCACGCCTATACCACTGAAGGCGAGGTACAGAGTACAGACACTTTTTTTAAACTTCAGGGTCCAGCGACTGTTGGGAAGACGCGTTTAGTGGATGAATGTCTGTATTCCACTCCGGATGACTTACGCAAGAAAAAAATTATTCTAGCTAAAAAAGATAAGGTTAGTGGTTAAGTTATCTGATAGTGGTGGAGTTATCTGATCAAACCAAACCATTTTGGATTTAACATAACATCACGCCTGTATTCCCCGAAGGGTTAGGCAGAGGTGTACCTATGGTAAACCCACATTTCGCCAGTTATGTTTAAGTCCCATGTAATAATAGGGGGCGAGCCTATTGCCATCAACTGGGTACAAATCCAGACTCCGGGCTGCTACTGAGAAATTCCAGATGGAAAAACTCAATAACACCTTGTTCGACCCGGGAATCGAACCCAGGACCTCATACTCAGCAGTAGCGCTTTACGACCACTAGACCAACGAGGCAGTCCATTTTGACCATTTTGGATTTATTTATGAATTTATATATTCAGTAAGCTGCGGTTGGCATTGTAAAATCTATCAGGAGTCTTCTTAGTAACATATTGCACTTCTTTAATATTCCATGATCTTTTAGGTGCCATACCATCTCTTTCGGAAAATTATGGTAAGGTATTTCTACCGCAGAAGCTCACGGGGTATGAGAGAATACAAAGAGCACAAAATAAGACAAAGGTATGTGTCCGTTTTGTTTTTGCTAGTAACTTTCGCCTTTGTGTCAGCACTGGCTAGATAGAACTGTTCGCATCTTTAATAATTATTGGTTCACCATCTTGGTAAACAAGGGCTTTCCAACAAGCAATACAAAAAATGGCCAGCAGGAATAATTATCTACTTATTTCGATCTGGCTTGGCAGAAGTATTTGTGATTGCAGATTGATTGTGTGTAAATGTTTCGCTGATCCACACAAAACGTCTGCTATCTACAGAACACGGGATTTCCTTCTCTTATGCCTTTCTTTTTCTCTTAGTATCGCTATGGAGTATCTGTCTCCGCTTCAGATCCATGGCATCAACATCATATTTGACTGCCAATTCCCGTTGCCAGAAAAATTCAAATACACCGGTGATGTATTAGCAGAGTTTACGATCAAGATGGTCGTACGGGACATTTGTATAAAGGTAAACTTTTACGGCTTGGATAGGTGAACTCATCATCAAATATGCTCACATTGTGTGCAAAATTCATCACAGTAGGTGTTAGAAGTTTGTTATATACTGCGTGTATATAAATCACCTTCAATTGAGTTTGTGTTTCCACGAAATGATTACCTATTTTAAATGCTTTTGAATTTTCAACGGCTTAGCGCCGAAAGTGGAAAATTTAACAGAGGCCACAGACGAATACAGATAGTTCACTCTGCATTTTAGGTATGAGGCTATAAGTACGCGGCGGGCTCGACTTGTCGGGCCAATTCAGTGATTGTAACGTAGTCAGAAGATACACGCAGGGCCAGTTTTAAAGGTGTGGAGGCCCTGGGGCATTCAAGAAGTGGTGGCACCGATTTTTGGACAGACGAAAAAAAAATACACAGTTTTCAATAATTTTTATGATACTAAAAATACACAAAAGAAAAATGATAGGCGAATTAAACTTTGCGAGCTTTATTTTTTATAATTCTATAATTTTCGTCTTCGAAAATAAGCGTTCTCCGGTGCAGTTCGAAACCATCAACACCAAGTACATTCTCAACGTAATTTCAACATTTAAAAATGTACATCTGAAATTTTAGGTATTTGGTAGTAGAGGAGCCACATAGATTGATCTTTTTGATAATTGTTTTTATACTTAACGATCAATTTAGCGAATTGGACCAACTCATTACTAAAACTTGGTTCCAACTCGTTTTTGTATATTTTGACAGGTTCTTCCGCTCCAGTTTTTGTATATTGTGTGTATAAATTCGGAGCGTTAATTTGTTCTAAATTATTTATATATAAGGCCTCGGTCTCGAAGTCAGCGGGCAGCGTGGCGGCAGTAGTGGCGGCGCGGCAACGCATAGTTTTATATGAATCCAGTTCCTTATAAATGATAAATCTATGCATTTGGACGCGCCACTCTCGCGCCGCCCCCGCTGCCCGCTGACTTCGTGTCCGCAACTTCTAAGTCAAAGTCAAAGTTTTTATTTGTAAACATAGGTGTAAAAATAGGCGTTATAAATAAAGTAGGAAAATATCTCTATATTTTGCCATTAACGACGTACAAATGTAAAAACCTGTCAAGAGCGAATCGGACTCGTGCACCGAGCGTTCCGTACCCTTTTTAAATTTTTATCGGCGAGAACTTTATTCGTCAGAAAATTTTAACACTGCTCACTGCCATGTAGAATATTGCAAGTTTAGGTCAGCGCCATCTCTTGACCGATAGTGGAACTAGTGTAATTTAAGTTGATGATTTTTTAAAAAGTATGCTATTTAGAGACATCGTTTTATTTTTCTTGTAATCTTTACATACATTTCTATCACATAGAATAATTTCAGATTCTTCTCTATGCAAACTTCGGAGATATGGGGGAATAGTTTTTTTATTCGTCAACTATACGGACTAAAAAAAAAAATCTTTGAGAAGGCGTTATTTGCACATTCTCAAACATTTTTTTCGCGCTCTTTCATTATGATACCCCTGATACCCTAGTAGGCCCACTTCAAATGTTTAAGGCCCCCGTACAGTCCCTGTTGCAGAAAAATATATATTTATTTCTTAATTGCAAAAAAGTTGGTCAAAGTTCATCTAAAACTATTCCAAATTTGAAGTTGATAGCATTAGTAGTCCTTGAGATATTCAGCTGTGACAGGACAGACGGACAGACAGGCTGAGTCGCACCACAAGGGTTCCTTTTACCATTTTGGTAAGGAACCCTGAAAATACGAAAATGAATTTTTTTTTATTAAAATTAAATAACAAGCAAAGTCAAAGCTAAAATCACGAAGTAAGCAATAAGTAATGCAAACAAAATTTATTTGAACATTCAATTGTTACAAACATACTTTATATACTAGTAACTATATATATATTTTTTTTATTATTTGCAAATGACAAACAATCATAATTAAACACTAGGAATTAAATAAACGTATTCTTAACGCACATATTTATTATTAATATTTATTATTATTCATTAATAGAATAATATGCCTTTTGTGCGAGGAAATTATTTATATATTTTTTTTAAATCATTTAACTCGTGTTATTCTCTTAGGCTCCGGTATTTTACTATAAATTCTAGGTGCCATGCCTAGAAAACTTTTTGTATAGAATGCCGTGTTGTTTGAAATGAAGTGAAATGAAAATGAAATTGTTTATTCTGTAAATAGGACATCGGAATAACTTTTGCACGTCATATTAAAAAAATAATAATAAGCTAGTTGAGTTCGGCGTTTCCTATCTGACTACTCTGAGAAGAAAGGCCGAAACAAACTCAAAGGTCACAGTCTCTTTTAAAGTCCAGACATAATCTTGGTCAGGCCATATGAGGACCATGTAGATTAGTGTCTGAAATGGTCTTTTGAGGAAAGAACCACATAGATTTGAGTGGACCTGTCCAGTTAGACCAACATTACATTTTTAACATGTCCAATAAAGTTTGGTTTTCGGCCGAGACAGATACCGATGATTCGGTTTCGGTTTCAGTAGAAAGTCCTGATTGGGACGGACACTACGACTTTATTGTGTGGTAGCTCGTAGCAAGAGTCGCTTTTTGCGAAGTGAACCATCTGTATTCATCTGTGCAGAGGTATTCATGTACATGTCACCTCGTGTCGATGTTAGTGGAAACGCTCTTTTTTTGGTGTTGACTGCATAACGAAATCATTAAGCAATGTTCTAGGTTATCAAACATTTTACGTTGATTGTTGTTGATGATGCCGAGAACATGGACATTGAATCTTGGCGCCTTTTGCTGATCCTGCTAAATACTAAGACGATGTTCTTTGTCTTGTCTATCACTGATGTTGACAGTCTGGAAGGTAAATCCATACTATTTTCCTCAGTGTTAAGTATATGTATAGGTAGTATCCCGAGCGTTTAATCGGTGCTGCTGCTGTTGCTTACATATTATTTTTTTCCGGTAAACGAGTACCAGTCCTTGTCTCGTCTTTCAGATGTGGCTAAAAACTGTCTGGATAACAACATGATATTGAAGGTTCCACTGACAGGCATTGACCGCACGTACCACGCTGCACTGGCGTGCCAGCTACTCGACGTACAAGCCATTCCTGCTGATTTGGAGAAGTAATTACTTCATTATATGTTTTTAGCTTCATCAAGTTTTATCACTGTGTATTTAATTCTGTAGTCACCATTGTTGTGAGTGTTCCTGGTCCAGGGATGCCACATAGCTGAACATGACATTTATCGACTAAGCTTATCTATTATTTAGGGTTGGCAAGAAATTAGAAAACCTTAGCACAATATGCAAATGTCTATAGGTAACAGAAGTCATCACTATCTATAAAGGGCCGTCAGCTTCTTCCACGAAAAAAAGGGAAGTACTTTTTTTGAGTCATTCGTTACATTAGGATATAATTTTCAGGGTTATCGAAAGCGCAAGTAATGGCATGCCGGGTTGGATCCAAAACTTTTTGATAGCCCTGGTGCAGAGAGGCTCCTTGACTATAGTACCACTTATTCGCAGTGAGGCCACAAAGAAGCCAGGATTAGTCATGCCTCCACTGTTTTTGTTACAAAAAGCATTCGTTGAAGACGACGTCTTACAACGCCGAAGTGGCCAGGTGCCAACAATTATGATCTCAAAACGGTGAAGTAAAAGTAAAACATGGTCAGGCAATCAGCATGTTCCAAAATAAAAAATCGAAAAGTATTGCCACCACCTTTGGTACTGGGCTTCGTGGTGAATAACATCACACTTTCACAGAGAGGAGGCCTCGGTCAGTGGGTTGGAAACTATATACTTTTAGGCTGTCTAAGCTGATCGCCTGATCATCTTATAATATTAGTTTGAAAAAACAAATTGCCCATAAGGGTTGCTAGTGCTACAGAAAGCTTCTAAAAGGTATTGCTTTTTTAAGGAATTCGCAACCCCAATGTAATATATTTGAGGTATTACTAATACTGGCCTAAGTACAACTCCGCAGGGTGGTTTGTAAACACACAACGTTTCTTCAAAAGTGGTGAAATAACTATAAGGAACTTCACTCATCAGGCGCGGTGCGGTGTCACACGGTTTGTGTAGCGTTTTATACAAAATCGAAGTACACAAACCGCGCCGCACCACGCCCGGGCTGCGGAGCTCCTAATATGTCTACCAGCTGCTGTTCATATCTAAGCAACGTATTTCAGAGACTGTACAGTGACATGGTAAATTCAAGCATAATAATTAGCAAAGGTCAGAATTTGGCTAATGAAAATGACGAAATTATTCAAGTGGCCATGTTGGCTGATTCCTACACCTTCGAGGACATCAAAGTCGATATGTCTACGGATGGTAAGTTCTTGCGAAGGACTTATGTACATAGTTAGTCGTAGTACTTGATAGTTTTCTACAGCTCCATGGAAAAAGCGAAAATAATCAAGCACTTTCTTAGATTTTCCCAGAACATTTATGCAGTATGGAAGACAAAGATAGATGACGCTGACCTCCAAAGAATTTGAATAAGGGTAAGAAAATAATGATGATGGTTTATGCTGTACCTAAGCCAGAGTTTTGAAGCTGTGCTCTGTAAATTATGGCAATAAACAAGGTTGTTCTATTACATGGGCCTGAATATCGACAAAACACGTATCCCATAGAGCTGGTGCACCTTATACCCTTTTCCCAACTATGTTGGAGTCGGCTGCTAGTCTACCCGGATGCAGTTGAACCTGACCATATGTCTACCCTATCAAGAACAATAGGAGTTACATTGTGTACGTACTTAACATAACCATGACTTAATTTTTGCAGCATTATTCCTGAAAACATACGACTCTTTGACACCATTTGAGAAGATGTTGTTAAAATGTGGCTCGGTGCTCGGAGAATCGTTCTCCAGACGTATGCTATTGAATTTACTTCAAAGCGATTCTCCCAAGAAAATTTCTCAAGGTAGGATAAGTAAGGCTTTAATAAAAAAAAATGTTACATATCATTATACATTTTAAACCAGGTTTATCCACATGATCCTACTAGGCAATCTAGTTTTAGAAAAACTTGGTTTTAGTAGGCCGTTTTCGTTGTCATTCACTGTATGGTGACCGACATTTTTTTTTCGAAGTTCCATGTGTCATATTACCGCCCGGGTGCTGTAGAATATGATCGGTAGGTACTTATTCCTGTCCAATCGACACTCACTTTTGACTTTCTCGTTGTAAGACTTACAGTCCAGCCGTCGAGAGAATTTGTTCCGTACCTGTCAGTTGGACAATTTCGAGACGTAATAAGGATCAAATTCGCAAAATAATTCGTTAGTATAAGACTGACAGGTGTCAAGAAGGCATTCTCTCAACGGCCGGACTGCGATGCGAAAGTGAGTGTCGATTGGACAGCAATAAGTACCTACCGAAAAAACTTCTGATGTTATGTGAGGTACAGCGACCGGCGGGTTAAATGGCATATGGAATTTCGAAAAGGAAAAAGTTAGTCTCAATGGCCGAACTGCGCTAGCGGAAATTAGGGCGGGTCGCACCGCAACGCAAAGCATAGCAAAGCAACTTTATCACTTTCGTTTTTTTATGAACCAACGTACACTCAGGCGGTTCGCACCGCGCTTTTATGTATGAAAATGCGTTGCTCTGCCTGCCTCCCATTACGGCTGTAACGTGCGCTTTGCTTAGGGAATATGATTAAAATGATTAGTTTTACCCATCTCACCTTTTACAGCGGTGGCAAAGCTGTTCTCCATCCGAGTGCTGGAGTGTGAGGGAGGGGACTTTACGCACGACACTTCGCTGGTGTTGATACACCCAGCGCCCGCGCTGTCTAATCCCAAACCGCCGTATTGCGCCTGTCTGGGGACCAAAATACCTCGTTAGTTAAAGAAAGAATATATAAATGCTATAATTATGACGGTATGAGCTACACGAGAGGCAATTAGCATCAAAGGGGCTGATAGCTCAGGGCGTATACCTAGACAAGAAGTTAATCGACATTACGCGTGTAAAAAGATGCTTAACGAAGCAGAGTCAGTTCTCGCCAATGTGATATATTTTTTGTACCCGACTACACCTGGGTACATTCGGGTTACGGAGATATTGAAGGTCAAAGTACCGAAGACAGTTGTATGCACCCAAAAGCACAATGTGTTACGTGTGTTACATTACAATGCGCGCTGCGCGTTTCCTAGCAAATATTTTTGCTCAATGTCACTAAGTTTGATGTGCCTACAGAATGCATGGAATTTTTAGTGTTTTGTGTGTGTATTTATCTTGTAAAAGGGGACAGTTTTCTGCCCGCCATAGTAAGGCACACGGAGAGGCTACGCTTGTGTGTCTAGCTTCGCTTTGCAAGAAAAGGTACAAAGGCATTGCGGGTTGCAGGGGACGTCATCATCACATATGATGACGTCCACTGCAACCCGCAATGCCTTTTTTGTCCCAATAAACTGGCTGACAAGCTTTTTTGGTTACTTAAAAATCAAAACATAGGTACAAAAATGATCAAGATAAAGCCGTGATCGCATGCCTGTAACTACAACTAATAAAACCCGACTACTGACTGAAAAACCACGCTCTAAAAAGTATTCCATTATATTTTTTTAGGTGTAGGTACAGGCATGCAACCACGGCTTTACCTTGACCATTTTTGTACAGTACCGACCAAAAGTCCATAGGCAATCGCACAAAGCAATAGACTGACGCTTCGGTTTGACTTACGGCCTTCTTCTATAAGATGTTACAATACTATAGACACACACACACTCACTTTGTCTGCAACTCATAGTAGTTCATAATTTCTATCAATACAGTTTATGACACGCTAGCTCAGTGGGTAACGTGCTTTGGTATGTGCGATTATGGCAAGCCGAGCGAGGGTTCAAATCTCATCTGCGGTTTGCTTGTAATTTTTGAATAATTACTATTCATAGTTTCTGTTATTTTTTAATAATGACTAGTTCAATAATCATTCGTTTTTTGTTTCGGTCGTCTTGTTCACATAAATATTAGTTTAGCAGGTAGACCACAGAAAACATTTCGATTTTTGTGGGGTAGACAGACGCAGTTCGTTACGCGTATTCGCTTAATAAAACTTTGTTGGTTCGTGGTTATTGTTGGTGACGAGTATTTAGGTATTAGCGGTGTTGTGGTTATTATTTTCAAAATGCAGCCAAATATAAATATTGAAAGGAGATCAAATATTATTGCGCTGCGTAAAAGTGAATGTAATTTACACAAATATCTAATGAAACCGAACTAAGTGTGAGTGTTATCATTTAAATATTTCATATTTTGCTAAACATAAATCTTAATCAAAGGTATTGTTGATAGAACAGAGGTATTGTTGAGACAGAAGATGCCTTTAAAGTTTTAAATTCATTATGAGGTTTAATTCGATTAGTGAATGATAAATAATTATTGTGTGTAATAAATACAATGTTATTCTTAGTTCTAGATAAATACTATGAGAGTTAAGAGGTATGAGGAAGAGGCTTATTATCGAGGAGCAGCGACTTCAAATGATGAATGAATATGAAACAAATGGTTTCATACCAGAGATATTTTGCTGAATTATTAAACACGTCATTATGAACCGTACGCTGTGCACTCTGAAGGTTTGCATCACTGAAGACCAGCTAGGAAGTCGTTTTTCATGAAAGGCATAAACAAGAACGATTAAGTTTCGCACGATAATATTAAGACTTCAAGTGGGACACTGCTATATTTTAACCTTAAAATATTTACCGTACCAACTTAATAAACAACAGATTCGTTATTGCATGAATTTGTGGTAACGATTTTTTTAAGCACGTTACAATATGGTGTTTGTCTTATTTCTCGCAGATAGACCGAAAATGTTTAAGATTATTTTAGTTATATTATTAGTTTAGGATTAAAATTTGAGGTTAAGCTTCAGTCTTCTTTTCGTAAAGAAAATGAATACTTAAGCTATAACCTCAATACCAACCAATATTTACTAAAGCCAAATAAAATGTAAAATAATTAATGTAAACAAACTGCCTATACTTAACCTTAAAATCACCTATTTTGTAAGTAGTTTTTTTTTTTACATTTTGAGTAGTCTTATATTCTTATTTATTGCTTAATTACTTCGACCATGATCAAAGCTAACTAATAATAAGCTAGCTAATATTTATGGTGAAAAAAAAAATCCATTTAAAATTTAAACCATTTTATAATACAAATATGTCAAAATTATAAAAATTGCTTCTAAGTTTCTTGAAATCTATTTCACATCTTATTCAGCTGAAGTAATGAAAAATAATTGTAGCAATTTGTTAACTATAAGTAAAATAAATATAACGAATAAATATGTTTTAATTTTGTTATCACATATCACGCATTTTTAATTCTAAACCCTTTTGCAATAACAGCATTAATAAAAAAGGCAACAATAGTTAAAATATATTATTATTGCAAACAAAAATAAAAATATTTGCAAAAATCTGAGCTGTGCTTTGCGAGATCGGAACCTTAGCCAGATTGAATCTCAGACCAACGCTTAACGCGTTCTGCTATCTGCACACGTGAGTTTAGTTCGAATTTTAGCGATGCCATAAACTGGCCATGATCAAGCGCATGATGCGTGTGTGTTACCGTGTCTAACAAAAGCGACGGAAATATATATTTGTTTCGGTAGTGCGGCGCAAGTACGCGACGATACGACAGTGTGTAAAGCGCAAAACTGCGTTCTCTGTGGTATGTGTGCCGTGTTGTTTACACATACAGATATAGGGACTATACCGCGTGCTCACAGCAATACGACTCTTAACGTGCCTATGCACTTTTGAACGCTTACTGTACCTGTGTTTTGATTTCTGTTTAAAATATCATACTTTTTAGAGTGTGATTTTCAGTATTTCTCGGGTTTTAGTTTTTGAACTTACTTTTTATTTAAATTATTCTGTGGTTATAATTTCGTGATAAAGTATTTGCAGAGCAGCTTCAAATTTTATTGTTTGGGTTTTATTGTATAGAAGGTATTAATATTTGCTTGTTTTTAACAATTTAAACATATTTATTTACTTTGACAATAAGATATATGTACATATTTTTAATGTGCTCGTCAAGCTCTTTCATTTGATGTGCAAAATGGCACAATAAAAAAATAAATGATTTTAGTTCATGGCTTTATGTCCTCAAGAGGGCGCCATATTGCATTTAATGTGACGTCATATAGCCTATAACCAGCGGACGATCAAGACGGTTCAAATAATAACTCATTTGTTAAGTTATGATCGGTAGAGTAGAAGTTATGAGGTAACAGATGAACATACATACATATAAACCGGTCAAAATCATAACCCTCCTCTTTGCTTCGCTGTAGTTGGGTAAAAAACAGACTTTTTAAAGAGCTTGGCAACAATAGCAACTAATGATTAATAGGAATGTCAAGATTTTTTAAGGCCACTACCAATGAGGTTATTGCAAAACTTTTTGTAAATAAAATGTCTTTATTTGTAGCGAATTGCAGAGACCTTCCAGGGTATGCGTTCTGCGGGTACATGAAATTCCGCCACTCCTTATTCAGGACAACCACTTACGAGTTATTGACAGAGACTCAAAAGGTAAGATAACCTGTATCTTCCTACCTACCGATTTTTTGTTTTTTTGAGGATACATTACATGGTTCTTTACTAGATAAAACAACCTGCTTCCAAAAAAACACTACATTATGAAAAATTACTTTAGTTTCGGTGCCTTTGGTCTTGTATTTTCATTTTTTGCCACCGACTTCCGAAATTAAAGTAAATTTTCGCTGTGTGTGTTGTTGATGATGTTTTTCACTTTTTAGTTGTGGTACCTACCCCACACGAATTCGAATACCACTATTTGCTATGTAAATAACAATGAGAAGAACTTATTATTAACATCATCCATATAAGCTAAGTGGGAAAAATACGTATTATTGCCAACTCAAAAACTACCCAAGCAAAGTTAATCAAAATTTATATGGAACCACCTAGGAAGTATACCGTTTCCAAATTTCCAAATCGGTCTAGCTGACTTTAAGTAATCGGAAAAATACAAACAAAAAAAAGTTTCCGACTAACTGAGAACCTCCTCCTTTTTGTAAGTCGGTAAAAAATGAGTACCTATAGTTTTTGTTCAAGATATTAATGTGAAAATCACAAAATAGTTCGCGTAATCAAGAGTAGGTAAGCAGCAACAAGCAAGGGCGGATCCAGCCTTCGAGTTAGGGGGTCACATAGTCCAGTTAGGACAGGCTCTAATCAGTGGTGTACTAAACCTGTCGGGTGCCCGTGACGGTAAAACAAATCAGGCCCCCCGGTCTTCGCAGTTTATGTAGGTACATATTTCTAGTAACACATTGCAAAAAAAATATGACGGCATAAAAAAACAAGTATAACGTGCGTAATTATAATCTACCTACACCATGGACCACGCAACCGGCAGGATTCTTTTTTCAGGGAGGTGCATTTTCATATCCTCAATAGGCAATTTATGAAAAGCAAGAATGTAGGGTTGCAAGCAAAGCGAGCTCGAAATTTTTTGCGCCTCGTCTTGGATATCCCGGTTAGGTTTCTATGGAACATCCTTACGGAAGTAGGAGTTGCTTTGTCGACTTATGGTGAAAAGTTTGAGATTTAGAAGAATATAGAAAGCAAGAGCGAACGAAGTGAGCTCGAAAAATTGAAGCACACCGCCTTGTGTAGGTAAAGTATTTTTTCTTTTAAGGCATACGTCAATAGGAGTTCCTTTGTCGACTTATACAGAAAGTTTGAAAATGTAGATTGTAGCGAGCGAAGCGAGTTCGAAATTATTCATCCTCAGCCTCCAACTCTAAACTGCTTCTTATTGAATATATTTTGACTATGTTTGGGATATCATTACGAAAGTACTTGTTGACACTATTCTGGGGTATTTAATTTCTACATCTAGTTGCTAGCTTCAGATAATGGGACATGCCACTTATGAAACGTCAGAAGTAAGGAGCACGGTTTCATTTGGTCGTTTCTTATGGAGAAAAGTCGGCAGAAAACTTCACGGTCCATCATCATATTTATAATAACAGCACATAGTCTTTTTATGCGTGTCAAACACATACGTGGCAACATCATACAAATAATTTATTAGAATTTTATCAATAAGATTAGGAAAAATTTCCGTGGTCAACCTAGAAACAGTCCAGGGTCATGATCCCCATAACCCCCCCTGGATCAGCCCTTGGCAACAAGCATAAATAACTGACAAATAATCGTTTCTTTAACAGCTCGTAATGCATGCCCGTGCGTTACTTTACTTGGAGCGCTATACAAGACGATGTAGCAGTTGCGGTGCTGGTTGCTTCGTCAAGCTTTTAGGACTGCGGTGTGATGATGTATGTATAGGTACACACAGCTCCATTGAGTAGTTTACCCCCAAAAGACATGTGCCTTCAAATCCATGATAGGCCCAAGGTGGTTTAAGTATTTTGCAAAAACGTATTATAAATGTATAGGGTTGTTTTAGTGAATAGGATTAATTGATAAATGATTTTATTTCTGTAAGTAGGTTTGTACAAACACTTTTACTCGTCAATCATATTTTAAAAACTAGATGAGGTCGGCGTTTCCTATCTGACTACTCTGAGAAGAAACGCAGAAACAAACTCAGAGGTCAGTTTCTTTTAAAGTCCAGACATAATCTTGGTCAGATCATGTGAAGACCATGTAGATTGGTGTCTGAAGTAGTCTTTTAAGGAAAGCATCACACAGATTGAGAGGGCCTGTCCAGTCAGTGCACGCATTTGTCAGTTATCGTGCAGCTCAACTCAGAATTTAAGGAGCTCAACGATTTGACGAACATAACATCACACCTTGTTTCCCCGAAGGGTTGGGCAGAGGTGTCCCTGTAGCAGGTTCACCCACATTTCGCCAGTTTTGTGCCCGGTTGATGGCAATAGGCTCGCCCCCTATTACATGGGACTAAAAACATAACTATCGAAATGTGGGTTTGACGAACAATACCAAAAAAAGGAAATTTGAGTAGGCCACATAAATTACTCAAACTGTCAGACCATAATTAGAACTAACTGAGATAAAATTAAAAACAAAACAAAAAGGAATGACCCACATAGTCTTCACATTCACAATAATAAAAATAATGTAATACTTTAAAAGTAAATATTCATGTCATTGTATATATAAAATTCATTAATGTCAATGTGTATATAAAAACTAGGAAATATTCTTGGTCAGAGCATTTCATTTGAGGACCATGTAGATTTGTGTCTGAAATGGTCTTTTGAGGAAAGAACTATACAGATTTGAGTGGACCTGTCCAGTTCGTGCACGCATTTGTCAGTAATCGTGTAGCTCAACGCAGAACTTAAAAGGAGCTTAATGATTCGAAGAACACAATACCAAAGACAGGACATTTGGGTAGTTCGCATAAAGTACTCACAACTGCCAGATTATCATTAAAAGTAACTGAGAAAAATAAATAAATGTATAAGTATATATGACGCATATAGTCCTCACATTCACAATAATTTAAAAAAAATATAACACTATAATACTTCACAAAGTAAATATTCATGTCATTTTGTATATAATTTTAAAGTTTGCAAAATAAAAAAAGTTCCGAAAGTAAAAAATAAATAAATTGGAGCAGCTCAATCCCAAGCCTTTTTGTTCTCAATGTAATCTTTAACGGTATAAAAAGCTTTCTGGCACAACTTACGTGGCTTGGAAGTTTATTATAAAAGCGTATACATTGAAATCTGAACGAGCCACCTATTTTCTTGAGCCTTGTTGTAGGTACAACAAATTTGTGTTTGAACCTAGTACTTATGTTATGGATATCACAGTATTTTTTAAACAATTTTATGTTTTTATGGGCATATAAAAGATTATCAAAAATATACTGAGAAGGCACAGTCATTATATTAATCTCCTTAAATTTATCTCTGAGAGAGTGTCTCAGACTTAGTTTATAAATTGATCGAACAGCTCTTTTCTGCAAAACAAAGATAGTTTGAATGTACGCGGCATTTCCCCACAACAGAATACCATACGACATAACACTACGAAAATAGCTGAAGTACACTAAACGGGCTGTTTCTATCTCAGTTATATTACGAATTTTTCTAACAGCATATGTTGCGAAGCTTAGCTTTTTTTCAATTTATCTATATGTGGGGCCCACTGAAGCCGAGCATCCAAAGTTAAGCCCAAGAATACTGTGCTATTTTTAGGATTCAATTCTTCGCCCTTTATCAACACTTTAGTTTTCACCTGCCTAAAATGAGGTAGGGTAAACTTAATTCATTTGGTTATTTTTTCATTCAGAAGTAAATTGTTAACATTGAACCGATGAACTACTTTTGAGATTGCGGTATTTACATCGTTAGTAACCAGCTGCTGACGTTTAAGTTTAAACAAAAGTGAAGTGTCATCCGCAAACAACACTAAGTATATCATAGTTATCCTTTATGAGGTAAGGCCAGGGCCGCGCCGCCGCCGCCCCTGTGTACGAAGTGTGCGGCGTATATATAATGTACTCTGTGGTGTGCGGCGCACACAGGCGCCAAGACAATAGGGGGGCTGCAATCAAAATTATTTTCGTTACACTTACACAATAACATATTCTTTGTAGTGGAGTATCGATAAGTAAGTAGGTAAAATAGGCGCAACATATGCCTTATAAATAACAAAACATTTATTGCGCTTATTGTACAAATCTCCCAAGATTATATGCACGTTTGTGGTTTAATTTACGCTTTGGGTTTTAGTTTACATTAGTTACGAGTTCAGCGTTAAAATAAAAAGATCCGCCGTGAGTTTGTTTGAATGAGTTAATGAACGCAACCCGATGCGATGCGTGCGACGCAAGCGGGGTGGGATCACGGGGATTCCCCGACTTTAAGGAACGAGAGAGCCAAAATAATTGAACAATCATTCAATCGAAAGTGGGTGCAAGGTGGCATTGATTTTTTTTTATAATAAGAATAAGTTCTAGCACTAAAAACAATATAAAGTTTGTGTGTTAATGATTGTTTTAACGTGTTTTCACGATGAGTGATAGTAATCAGATTTAAAAAAATCTTTAGTCTTCTCCTACTCTTGTAGCCATCTACATTTATAATCGAAACTCTCCTTGCGACTTTTTCCTCCTTCCTCCGCATCACACCGTGTCCGCCACATTACGGTCGCCACATTACGGCCGCCACATAACGGCCGCCACAAAACGGCCGCCACATACCGGCCGCAATGTAACGGCCGTTAAATAACGGCCATCAAATAACGGCCGCCACATGACGGCCGCCATTTAACGGCCGCCACATGACGGCCGCCATTTAACGGCCGCCACATGACGGCCGCCATTTAACGGCCGCCACATGGCGGCCGCCACATGACGGCCGCCATTTAACGGCCGCCACATGACGGCCGCCATTTAACGGCCGCCATTTAACGGCCGCCACATGACGGCCGCCACATGACGGCCGTCAAATAACGGCCGCCACATGACGGCCGTCAAATAACGGCCGCCACATGACGGCCGTCAAATAACGGCCGCCACATAACGGCCGCCACATGACGGCCGCCACATGACGGCCGCCACATGACGGCCGCCATTTAACGGCCGCCACATGACGGCCGCCATTTAACGGCCGCCACATGACGGCCGCCACATGACGGCCGCCACATGACGGCCGTCAAATAACGGCCGCCACATGACGGCCGTCAAATAACGGCCGCCACATAACGGCCGCCACATGACGGCCGTCAAATAACGGCCGCCACATAACGGCCGCCACATGACGGCCGCCACATGACGGCCGCCACATGACGGCCGCCATTTAACGGCCGCCACATGACGGCCGCCATTTAACGGCCGCCACATGACGGCCGCCATTTAACGGCCGCCACATGACGGCCGCCACATGACGGCCGCCACATGACGGCCGCCACATGACGGCCGTCAAATAACGGCCGCCACATGACGGCCGTCAAATAACGGCCGCCACATAACGGCCGCCACATGACGGCCGTCAAGTAACGGCCGCCACATAGCGGCCGCCACATAACGGCCGCCAAATAACGGCCGCAACATAGCGGCTGCAACATAGCGGCCGCAACATAGCGGCCGCTAGATAACGGCCGCCACATAACAGCCGCCATATAAAAGCCGCAACATAGCGGCCGCTAGATAACGGCCGTCAAATAACGGCCGCCTAATAACGTCCGCCAAATAATGGCCGCCTAATAACGTCCGCCAAATAACGTCCGCCAAATAACGTCCGCCACATAACGGCCGCCACATAACGGCCGCCACATAGCGGCCGCTAAATTACGGCCGCCACAAAGCGGCCGCTAAATTACGGCCGCCACAAAGCGGCCGCTAAATTACGGCCGCCACATAACGGCCCATGTAGTGGAACAGGTACCAAAAGAAAAATGGATTCTGTGAGTATTCCAATGGTTCATTGGAAATTATAGTCGTGAAAGAGAGTGAAATAGCGTGACAGGGCTGACATGGGATACCTAGTAGAAAAGGAAAAACATTTGTGCCGGCGAGCCCAAGTAACAATGACAATGGCAGGCAGAAGAAGAAATCTTGAATATGTCCACACAAGAAATGCTACAGCTAAAACAGCCAGGTCAGCTTGCTTATCTTCTGACGGCTGCCACTAAATTATTCGAGTTATTATTTCTGTGCATTTTAAATATAGATTTTCATATTTTATATATTTCTTATTTTATCTCCAGGGTCTTATCGAAGCGTCTGAAGGACTAAAAAAAACACGTATGCAAATATGTGCCCTAAGCGCTGAATCCAGGATGGATGGTAAAGACAAGGCTTACTCGGACTCCACTGGTATTCACAACGATGCCTTTACGGTACACTACCTTTTTATTTAGGCCTATAAATAAAAAAAAGCCTTTTTGGATACGAATAAAATGTGACTTCAAACTGACGATATCAGGTGAATCGATGAGCTAATTTCTGTCATTTCTACAATAAAGTGAAAGACAATGGGAGCGAGGTGTACGATTTCAACGGGGCGGCCGGGCGGCCCGATGCCCCGGGCACCTTCTGCTTCATACAGCCATCATAATTAGATGCCTGGACAAACAATACCAGTCATTTTAGTTATTTGACCCTAAGAAGGATCGTTTGGATTTACCAACGTGATATAATGGTTAGTCGGTTAGACTCGCGTTATCGAGTGCTAGCTGTCCAGCTCAAGCGTGATTTTGATTAACGCCGCTCGGGGATGCTCTTTTCATGCACAAGGCCAGTTAAATTAACAGATAATGGCCTTTCTAATTACTTCAGTTTCCCGACAGTAGATAGCTAGCCTTATTTTACCTCTTCTGCTTAAAGATCACAAACCAAACCTAAGGATGGAAAATGATTCAGTTACTCATGCAATATTCTATCTTTTTTTTAAGGTTCACTTGCCAGCAGACCTAGCTAGCTTCGAAATGGTCGGAACTGACGGATACTTGATGAACGAAATACTGGGTATTATTTCTATTTTTTTAAATGATTTAATACCTCTACGCCGCGACGCGACGAGCGGCGTCGCGGCAGACAATGAAGAAGATGGGATGAGCTGGACAAAAGCAACAAGTGGTCCACAAATACATTAGCCTTGGACCGGTAGTAACAAATCCAGCAAGCTGACCTCTCATTGTACGCAAATCCTTAACAGTACGAGATCAGCTTATACTGGAAATGTATAGCTTGATATTTAGCTGTGTGTACCAGTGTACTTTGAGACAATGAATTTTGGAGTCAATCTTTTGTTCTGTTTGCAGCAAGTCGCAATCGGCGACCAACAAAGGATCTTATTTCTAAGAATAAGCGTGTTCGTTCCTTCTCCTCTTTGGAAATGGAGAACTGTGAATGTTTAGCGATCCTGATGAGATTTTACAATGAGGTCATTGACCACTGTCGTGGAGCTGGTGAGAATTTCTTTATTTTTATCTTCTGTATCAAGTGATTGTTTTCAATCATATATATTTTCCTTTGTAAGAACCGCAATTTTTTTATTTTGCCATGTTGGGTATCAAATGAAAGGGCTTGATGAGCACATTAAAAGAATATATACATGCGAACCTGGATAAGCGGAGTTCAAGGGACCCGAACTATTTTTCGCTTATAGAGGTTTCTAACTAACTCGAGTTTCTAGCTTATTAAGGTACAGGCCTTCGTTGAGAGGAACAAAAACAATGTGAGTTCCACGAAATTAAAGAATGAGTTATAAACAGCAGATGTTAAATTACGCTCGACTGTCGCTTATACAAGGTGCAGTTTTGGATCTGCAAAACATTTTAGGAGGTAATTATGTTAGTGATTCTCGACCCGAATCAACAATAAAATGGGCAGGTATTTTTTTTTCATTTTATTCTTATTTACGGAAATCGGTAAGTGTGAACTCCCCTTTTTAAAACGCGACCAATCTGTACGTGTCCTTAAACTGCGCTTTCACACACACAAACAAACGCAACCGACATTTCTTTCATAAATCCAAAGAACCAACCACCGCCCGCTCCCTCTCCCCCGCCACGCCCCCGCGGCCATCGCAAATGCATAAATCGGGCCAATTTATTAGTGTATTTGATGACGCCGGTATGTGCATACGCTTGCAAATTCCGCCCCTCAAGTGCGCCTTCGATTAGTTGTAAAAATGACGGACCAATACTCCAATGTAGAGTTGGTGGAGATGGTCCGCTTGTATGCCATCAGTGGAGACAATGTATCTCGAGCCATCGAAATGTTCGCGGAGTTATTCCCCAATCGGCAACGTCCCTCACACAGGGTAATGCTGGCTGCTACGCAGAGACTGCGCGATCATCGGCAGTTCGACGATCAGTGCTTTCGACACAATAAAAACGAATGTGTTTGTGTTACGTAAGCTGAAGGAAAATCAGCAACGTTGTGCTAGACTGTGCCTGGAGTGTGACGGTGGAAACTTTGAACAATATCTCCAGGTAACATAAGTAGGTAATTTATTTATTTGTACATAGACAATAATTTGTAAATACGATGTTAGCTAAATCAACTTGATTAGTGTAAATAAGTTGATTTAAAATTTTTAACTACGCCAAAAATACCTATCAGACAAAATGAATCACCTAAAATCCCTAACACATGGGTACCTACCTACTTAACTAGCACAAATTATCTTGATGTATTTCTATCGGTCCTCAGCCCGTTAAAAAGTAGGAAGGAAAATCTTAAATCTACAAATAAAAACCGTCCTTGGGGCTGAATTTACCTACAGAGCGCGCCGACTGCGCCGAGTACCTACATGCCTTATTATTATTATTATTAGGTGCCTACCTAAATCCCGCGCACGCGCTCGCGATCGTAGTTTCACAATTGTGCAACAGGAACTGCTTACGTGCTTTGTAAGGTTTATTTATCTCCGCCTATCATTTTATTTATCAGCTGATAGGTAATTAACGACGCCAACGTGATCTTTTTTTGGCGCAGTTGTATCTAATTCCTACTATTATTATTTATCGTAATAGCCCAGTGGTTAAGGCTTTCTCCTCTCATGCATGAGGTTGCGGGTTCGCAACTGAGCAAGTACCATTGTGTTATTTTTTTAATTCATAATGATGTAAGTACTTTTTAAATTTATCTAGGACATCATTGAAATCCCGTGTTTCGGTAAGCACTTAATTAAAGCCTTTGGTTCGAATTGATTTGTAGCTCTCGGACGGTCGTTAGGTACCACACGGGTCGGTACGGGTCAACGACCTTACAGCCCTGCCGTATGGTCGTTGGTACGGGTAGTCAAAAGCCAGAAAGTCAGACAATTAGTCTAACAAATGGGTATCGTGTTTACAAGTAACTGGTTTGTTGAGGTCTGATAAGCAGTCGCCCTACGTGATTCACTGGCACTCCATTGTAGTGAGCTGCATACAGTTAAACTGAAAGCCGACCCTAACATAGTTGGGAACAGGCTCGGCAGATTGGCCACGGCATTGTAATGATGCTTAAAAATGAGTTATTATTTAGCGAAATTTAAAACAATAATGTAGGTACATTGTGATTTTCAAATTCGAACTACATCTAAGGTAAAATTATTTGCTATAAGTTGTTGTAGCTACAACAACTTGTACAGATCGCGGCACGTTGGTTGAACCTTCGATGCGCAGTAACAGATTTTCGAGTCTTAATCGAAATGCGGTATGACGAGCATCGCGGGGGCTCCCCGTAACCATAGCAACGACCTTCATTTTAGTTTAACGTACGTGCCGCGTTCGTTTCATAGAAATGTGGGCGGAGACTCGTACAGGCTGACGTCACTGGTCATCGCATTCACGCACACAGTGACATGACGCGCGATACATCGCAATGGGTGATTCTGTTTTTTTGAAGAGGGTTATTAAGAGAGTTATTCTGAAAAACAATAATATTGAAAAATCGAAAAGAAAAAGTATTATTGATTATTGACTTGGTATCGTATTGTTATATGATTATTTACGAGTCTCATAACAATCTCCTAAAATGTTTTGCAGGTTCAAAACTGCACCTTGTAGAGGTACAGGCAAGTAGCAGTCTCAGTTATAGAGGATCAGGAGTAAAAAAACGACTTTCTCTTATACAGAGGTTTTAGAGGATTAAAATGACGGGACCTGGCAATTACTCTCATAATTTTCTCGCTAAGGCGATTAAGACACGGCACCACGCCCCGCGGCAGTAGGCGGTAAGCGGATCTCATGTTGCATTGGCCTCTAATAAATCCGTTGATGCCTAACACACGTAAACCTCCCGACCGCGCTTCGAGGGTGCTCTCACCTCTCATCTCCGCGGCGGTGCGAGGTCGCCTTACCCAGTTCTCACTTATCCAGGTTTGACCGTATAATATAACCCAACAACGACAAAAAAGTCAATTAAAAAGGTATAAACATAACATCACACACAGACTAATTAAAGATCCGGAGTCACACGTCGCAGGCATAAATCGAATAATACATATAACGTGTGACTCCGGATTTTTTATTATTCTTGTTTATACCTTTTTAATTTACTTTTTGTCGTAGTTGGGTTTTAGTTTTTATAACTTTTATGTTGTTCGTTGCAGGTGAATATCAGAAACTGTACGAAGCGTATTTGGAGTACATAGACCTGTGCATTAACATAAATAGTAATATACCACATGCTGTACGTCTGCTGATTGAAGCTGAGAACTTCGTTCAGGTAAAACTTTTCTAAGTAATGGCGGAACTGCCCCGTGCCGATTCTGGTAGAAATTTTCATAAAGTTTCCATAGAAATTGTTCTACTTAAGTCGCGTCGCGCCAGTATGCGAAAAACTTTGCTAGTGGCGTAAAATATGAATGTATTAGCACAGATAATATACTAGTACAGATACCCAATCCCATACAAAGAAATGATACCTCCCTAAGTCTGGCTATTGAGCTGGCTATTTTCCTTCCTCTATTGTTTCAACAGATGGCAGCATTAGCGACTCACAAATTGCCAGAGACTGTAGTTTTATAACGCCATCTAGAAGTCGACTTAGATACTTATGGCATAAAGATAGATTCTCTACATCGCACATCGCACGGTACGTTCAAGGACAAGTATATTAACAATACAACAAAAATATCTCGAGTTGAAGGAATAGTTTCATTTTTGTGAGTGAGCTAGCAATTTTCACGCGGCAGCGAATGCCTCTTTATGTATTTTTTTGTATTTCAATGCTTAAATCTAGATTTTCATCTCCTCGTTACCAAATCTACTATTGCTATAACCCTAAAACTGAAATCACGCGTTCTTCATCCGAACTAATTTTGACAGTAAGCCCAAGTTCGCACGGATGTAATACAATTGCAACGACTTTTTCGTGCACTTGATTTTCAACGCTCTGCTTGGTGTCGAGAGTTGAAAATTCAAGGGTGTTTTTTCAACGCACTGGGACGAGAGTACGTCCCAGCGCGTTGGATTCTCAACGCTCGGCTTAACACCGAGAGTTGAAAATCCAGTGCGCGATAAAATCCCGCCGCGATTTAATTATATCCGTGCGAAGGACGGCTTAATGTTTTTAAAAATATCAAATAAAACCGGCCAAGTACGTGTTGGACCACGCATAATGAAGGGTTCCGAAGTTAAGGTGACACTAGTCGCGGGCTCGAACTCACTAGTGGGCATGGCCGAAAAGCACGCTGTGTCACCTGGCAACGTGTCCGACAGAGATAGTGTCAGTGACGAGCAATTAGACGCTGGGCTACATGCACAACGTCTAGTTCGCACGCACACAAACACCGTTCCGAACTATTTTAGTAAAACGAGTGCGTAAAAAAATACGAAAAGTCCTTTTGAAAATAGGGTTTTATGAAAAAACCACTGCATAAATCAATTACAAATAAAGTTTATTGAACTCTTCGACAATTGAGCTTTGTCGGTACCGACTTTGTTTTGGAGATTTTACACTTCTTTTATTGCTTATTTACCCCCAAAGTTGCGTTAAAATTAGCAAGAAAAAGGAATCTTTGTGGGCTCCTAACTTTTTAATGGCTCATTATTTTACTATTCTGTTTCCGCACAGACAAAATTAATAATGAAACAAAACGATATCATGTTTAACTTTGGATGTACCATGTCAAACAGTGGAGTAAAACCCCCCTGAAATTTGTATGGAAAAAATATCAACTAGTGCCACCTTAAGATGAATTTATCCCAAGAACAAATTTAACTTTTTAGTTGAAAAACATGTTCTCCCATACGGAATGTATACGGGAGAACATACGGAAGAACATGTTTTTGCAACCGCTTTAAGTTGGTTGATTTATTACTCGTTAACTTATAGATCCTACTTAGCTGTGATAGTTTTCCTTTTAATTTCGTTATAAATACTCCTCCTGTGATCTTTTTTCACATAAACCAACCATTTAGCTGGCAGGGTGGGGGAGGACACTTGACTCTAATAAAAATCGTCACCATTAGCTACCTATGTACTTTTAAAACGTTTCGTACAAATCCTTTTTAGGGTTCCGTACCCAAAGGGTAAACCGGGACCGTATTACTAAGATTCCACTGTCCGTCTGTCTGTCCGTCTGTCACCAGACTCTATCTCATGAACCGTGATAGTTGGACAGTTTAAATTTTCACAGATGATGTATTTCTGTTGCCGCTACTATAACAACAAATACTAAAAAACAGAATAAAATAAATATTTATGGGAGCTCCCATACAACAAAGTGATTTTTTTTTTGCTCGTTTTTATAGATAATAATGGTACGGAACCCTTAGTGAGCGAGTCCGACTCGCACTTGGCCAGTTTTTTATAGAATTTTTAGAAAGGTATTGGTAAAATGAAAAACAAAATAAGTCGGTAGGTATTTGCCAAAAACATGTTGAAACTTTTCTTTTAATTCCTTCTATGTAAAGTAGGTATTAGATTATAAAAATATGTTGTTTGATTTTCCTACCAAACGCTTATACAGTATGTCATGACAAATTGAGTAAAACGCCATCTATTGCAAAGAGCTCATCAACTCAGAACTTTATCATTCTATGGGTTCGAATTCAAGTAAAAGGTTTCACTTATCGTTTTTGTTGGAAATACGTGATTTACGAGTTAAATCAGCATTAAACAAGGAAGTTTTGATGTTTACTAATCTTACTTCAGCCAAATTCTGCCGTTTATTCGTTTTTAGTGATTTTTAATTTATAATTGTTCCCTATGCTGCCATCTATGATTATTTTTTCAACACTAATTATAATTTGTTCGAGTTGAGACCCCATGGTATTAGTATACGAAGTGGTCGCAAGTGTAATAACTGAACTTAGGGTTTTTGATTTGATTCCCATGTCGGGAAAGCAGTTATTGGGGTTTGTCATAAGGAACTTCTGAAGAGCTGTACTCGCCAACTTATATACAGCTCACAAAATTTCGGTGTACGTAAACCACCTTGTTTGTGTTTTTATTAGAACGAGAATTTCTACTCAAACAATATGAACAAGAAATGGGTGAAAGATTTTACTATGGCGAGCGTATACTCATTGAGAGGGATATGTATGCTCGAGTCCGGGAACCATAGTGAAGCTAGGAAGCAATTGTTCAACGCTATGCAACTGTATAATCATCCGTTCCCTTCCTCTAAGTAAGTGTTTATTTGTCTTTTCCAACGTTATTCGTAGTACTCGAACAATATAGCTTAGCTTGATAGACGTTCCGGCAACGACAAATCATGTTCTTCTTATAATTTCACTAGCTTCTGCCCGCGACTTCTTCTGCGTGAAATTTCCTGTTTCGGACCCAACCCGTCGCATAGCGTCGCCTGCCCGCGCTAAGAAGCGCACTCGCGAAGCGGCGGGTTATTATCGCGCACTGGATTTTCAACTCTCGGTGTTAAGCCGAGCGTTGAGAATCCAACGCGCTGGGACGCAGTCTCGTCCTAGCGCGTGGAAAAACACAGTTGGATGAGCGTTGAAAATCCAGTGCACGAAAAAAAATCGCCGCGATTTTATTACGTCCGTGCGAACGTCGATTTACTTCGTTTTAGCGTTTTTTCTGATTTTTTTTGCTCGGCAAGAAGGTTCTTAGCGTAATGTAAAATAGCCTAAAGCTCAACACACACACAAAGCGGTGCTTGTCGGGCCAGTTCCCTTAAATAATCAAAACTTGGTTTTATATGTATTCTTCATTAATAATTATAATATTTGAAATTAATCGCACAGTTTGTAACTCCGGTCTAAGTACAAGTAGCTTTGTTAAAGATTTACGTCGAGATAACCATCTCACTTCTGTATGGAGCAGTAGTATTTTATGTTTGCTGCCATAATCTTCACACAGATTGCAGTGGACAAGTTTTGACGAAATTAATTCTTTTTAGCGCTTCCTCAAGAACTAATTTTTGATTTGGCGGCATATACTTAGTCGCTGTTTTTTCAGATGTTGCATAACTTGTTCCACTGGGTTCAAGTTTTTTTTAGCGCCTAATTGTAGTTCTATAGTAGTTCCATGTATCCTGCATAGACACGTGCAAATGCCGCCAAACCTAAAACTCGTTCTTGTGGAGCCTGGGGGCTCCGCGGAGCACATTTTGAGTTACACTGGATTAGAGGATACTCAATAGCATTTTTCTTTTGTGGAATGTGTGGAAAAACAAGTTGGCAAAGGAACCCTTTAACGCTATGTCTTTTATCAAGCTTAACGTTTATTGGCATAGTTCTATGTTACTTAGGAACTTGACTGCCGATTTCAAAACTGTTTTCAGGCACATGAGAAGATTCTGCAACATGAGAGCGTCGTTTAATCAAGTAATGGCTCTGTACATTGCCCCAAACCTCTACATAGAGAGGGATAGCGGCATCATTGGCAATTTTTACGAGGAAATCGCTATAACTCTGTATAGATTGTACCGACTATTCAAGGTAAAAAAATACTCTAATATTTAAGTATTAGGTTAATTGGTATTCTTTTTGATTGGGACATCGAATTTTAAAATTGTCGCCGAAACTAACACATTCTTATTAAGCTTATTTTGTCGGTATTTGGTACCTATTGATATTCGTGTCAGTTTTTAGGGATCCGTAGTCAACACGGAACCCTTGTAGTTTCGCCATGTCCGTCTGTCTGTCCGTCTGTCCGCGGCTTAGCTGAGAGACTGTTAGTACTAGAAAGCTGTAATTTGGCATGAGTATACATATTAATCACGCAGACAAAGTGGTAAAATAAAATAAAAAAAATCATTTTTTTTGGGTACCTCCCCTACAAGTAAAGTGGGGATTTTTTTTCTCGTCTATCCCATGGTGAGGGGTGTCGTTAGAAAGGTCGTTCAAAAATATTGGGAGTTTGTGGAAATCAATTTTGGATTCAGGAATCTGCTTGCGAAATATTATAAGCTTTAAAATTATAATTGGTTCTGGATATGTCGAAAAATTCACAGCAGTAGTATATATATAACGAAATTAAAAGGAAAACTATCACAGCTAAGTAGGCGCTATAAGTTAAAGAATAATAATCGACCAACTGACATTTGCAGTTTGAAAAAACATGTTCTTCCATACATTCCGTATGGGAGAACATATTTTTTAACTACTACTTTTTTCTTGGGATAAATTCATCCCATCTACGGAACCCTTCATTGTGCGACACGCACTTGGCCGGTTTTCTTGTTTTTGTCTTAATTAAGTCAAAACCGTTGCTTTTTTTTAAATATCTTTAGAAGATGTTGCCTTATTTATGTGAATGTCGTCGTGTAATTGGTCTATATATAAGAACTTGTACCTACCTATAAGTTATATTAATTAATGTAATACTGTTTGCGTACTTAATAAAAATAAAAATTGTTTCGATGTTCTACGCTAGGATGAAAAAGAGCCAGCGAACGCAACATTAGCAGCTAAATGGTGTTTGCACTACGCTCTTCGAACTAACTCTAACTTTCGTCTCCTGTGTATCAGCTACGCGAACATGATAGTAGATTATGGACAAAGACAACAAGTAATTTCCTTTCTTTGTTTCGGAAGAATTTAATCTATACAGTATTATATTCTTGAATCTTGAAGAGTCGTAAGTAATACGTAGTATTATAGTATCTGTGGTAATATATAAAACTTTTCGGGCGTATTTTATCTTTTTAATACATTAATATCTGTTTTTTTTTTTCAACGACGTTTTCTAAAAATGAAACCTAGCTAGATCGATTTATCGCCCCAAAGATCCCCTGCATACTAAATTTCATGAAAATCGTTGGAGCCGTTTCCGAGATTCAGATTATATATATAAGAATTGCTCGTTTAAAGGTACGAGTATTAGATTTGATGTGGTTGAGCTCTGACGTCCTCCAGATTGTTGATAGAAGTGCTTTTGGTCATCGGCCGAGGTATATGCTTTGCATTTCTATAAGTAGATACCAGTCGAGACAACTGAAAGAATTAATCATAAGATGCCTACTCCGGGCATAGTTTAATTGCAACAACCTAATCGTCATCTTTGTCATTTGTGTAGTTCTCGATTTGCCAAAAGCTGGAGAATCGAGCTTTGGAGGTGTGTCGTCGTAAACGCGGGCAGTTAGACATAACTGAAGTCCCAGCTGTCTGCTATCTGTACACCAGCATATTCCTCTATTAGTGAGTATCCGTATTTAATTTCCTTTTATAATAATTAGCCGTAGGGTCGCGGATCGTGATAAGTTCGCTCAGCCAAGTAGGTAAACTATTAGCTTGCATAGATACCTACTTATCTTGGTCCATCGAGTCTACTTGTTAATTGCTTCTGACGTTGGTCTTGTGGTTTCTACACGACCGCAATTATACCTTTTAAATATTAATTTATTATTTTTTTGTTTTTTTCTATTTTTTTTTTATTTTTTTTTTATTTTTTATTTTTTTATTTTAGATAAAGTCGGTAAGAAGTTTCTAATTCAAACACACATCAACACCGTCTAGGGATATTTCGGATTTTCTCAATTTACTCAAAATTTGTTCTAGATAACATACAACATGCATATATTTTTATAAAGCCCACTTATCAAGACTAGACTTCGGAATAAAACAAAGTATTTTTTTTTGCGTAAATAAAATTGTATGTAAATAAAGACAAAGTGAAATATTGGTAAAACTAACGATGAATATGTTTATCAAGAAAAAGTTAAAAATAAAACGAAATTATTCAGTTTTTTGCATTTATGCGAAAAATCTGTAGTCATTAAAACCACCCATGACGTTAACAACGGTTTTGCGACGGTTTTTCGTGCTTTGAATCAAGTTATCAAAGTCTTGCTGCGGGATTTGTCCCAGGTCCTGCTAAGATGCCAGAAAAGTTGCTCTTCAGTCGCAATGTTTGCAGGAAAATTCTTCAAATCGCTTCTTTGGAGCATGTCCCATCCGTCCTCTATGGGGTTTAGGTCTGGTGATTACGCAGGCCAGTCTAAGACCGATACGCGATCGGGATGGAAACAGAATCATGACTCATCGATAAACAGCACTACAGATCACTGGTTATCTTCCCAGAGCAAATGTTCACGAGCCCACTGTAATCTTCGTCCACGATTACCTTGGCGTAGTGCTGGAGTACGAAGCGGTCTACGAGCATGAAGATTAGCTTCATGCAGTCTTCTCCTCACAGTTTGGTCACTCACAAGCAACTGGTGCTCTGACTGGAGCCTTTGAACCAACTGCATGACCGTAACATTTGGTTGTCTTCTCGCGTTAACTTGCAAAAATCGGTCTTGTCGTTGGATGGTCATGCGCTTCCCGCCTGGATGTCTTTCAGCCACTTTACCAGTAGCACGATAACATGACCATAACGTTGATATCACGTTTTGTTTTTAGTTTCAGAAGTTCATACAAAATATCCCTAGACGGTGTTGATGTGTATATTATGTCTATATATTCGCAAACGCGCAATAAGTGTAAGAAGAGACTGTTGTTCCGCAGTGGGACATTTACAGCAGAAATTCCGAGAATGGGGCAAAGTTTTTAAAGTAAAAAAAGAGATATAGGTTTTTGCAGGACAGGGTTTAACTTTACATTGCAGCGTGGATCGCGGCAAAAAGATCGAAAGTCTGGAGTTCGGGTTGTCAGTGATGCACATGGTTACACACCGGACCGAGATGAACACGCGGGAGTCACTGGTGCTATGCTTACTGAGGATATTGCTCGACGACCTCAAGATACAGGACATGGTCACCATAATGAGGGACTTCTTCTACTTGACCGACCATTACGACTTATGCTGTAAGTAGGATATAAGACTCTGCCTTACAAGACGACGATATTGATCTTCTATGACAATTTGCTTTTCATACAAGATTGCGGGTTGGTAGGTCTTAGAATTTTTGGCTCTAGAACATGCCGGTGTCTTCACGATGTTTTCCTTCACCGTTTTGAGAGCAGTGGTGATGAAATTCATTACACAAATTAAAGCGATTGATCAATCTTGGAAGATACCTACTAATAAAACAAATTCTATTTTGTTGATATTTTCCAGCCGAAACCTGGTACTATTACTATGCAATAGTGATCCTACTAGACACTGGTTACTGCGTGGAGTCATACACTGCTTGCGAGACGTTTTACATGAAGAAGGGGGATGCCTTACTGAGGTCTAAAACACCGGATGCGACTTGGAATTTCTTCGTTTGCATGTGGCTGGTGTAAGCAACTAATAATTTTGCAGACCTAGTTTTTTTAGCAGCGGTTTTAAAACAGAAGTAAAAGATTTCGCAAGCCAAGGACTGACCGATGGCAGTGAACAAGGACAAGTGGAAGAAAGGAAGGCCCTTGTGTCTCTGCAGTGGGACACTGTTTTTTAAAATTATATAATAACTAGCTTTTGCCCGCGGCTTCGCGTGGATGTCAGAAAATATCCCACGGGAACGTACTACCGATACCGGAATTACAAACCTAATAGCCGAGGAAAAGGTCATTGACTCCTACCGCTGCGCCCGCGTTGCAGTCAACCATAATTATTTTGTTAAGCGTAATTTTGAATCTATGATATCTTTTAAACCATTAATTTAAATGAAAATTTGTTAAGACATATTTTAATCTAAATTAAATGTTCAATTTAAGTAACATAGTTTATTGGATAAGGATTGATATAATACCGGTCAAAATAGCTTCGGAAATAACAATGAAATTTTTATCAATGAAAGATAAAAATGGTTATAGTGGGTCATCCTTAGAAGATAGACATATGCCATCGCGGACATTTTTGTTAAACTTTTTAAGATGAACAATACTGTAGAACATAAATTTTATGTAACTTTTACGATTTCCGCGGCGCACGCCAATAAAGTTTCCAGTCGGCATGATTTTTTCCCACATCTTCAACAATAATCGTTAAATTTCAGCCAATTTACACAAAACCTTAATGACTTATACACTAAAACCTTCCGTCCATTGGTGAAAACCGTTTGAAAATCCGTTCGGCAGTTTTCGAATTTATCGCGTTCAGACAGACAGACGCGGCGGGGGACTTTGTTTTATAATATGTAAGGATAGCTAGTCTGAATTTCTATTCTTACTTTCAGAACTGTAAGGGTAGGTGCCTGGGAGAGGTCGATCTTATGGGAGGAAAATATCAAACAATTGCTATTAATGAAGTTAGACAAACATGAGTTCAACATGAAGATAATTATCAGGCTGGTCGAGGGTCTTCTCATTACGCTTGTAAGAGAGGTAGGTATATACAAATATGTAGGTACAGATATTCTATTTCACGAAGTCCGTTCGGCTTTGATTGTAGTAGTGACGTATCCCGACAAGCGCGCTTGTGTGTGTAAAAGTAGGTAACGTTAGCAAAAAAATCTGATATATATTCAAGTCGAGATTTAATAATCTAAATAAAATTTTGGTTTAAAAAGTATATATATTTTGTGAATAAATTAGATTAGGTTGCAATAAATACAAAAATATTAAGAATATGTAGGCATTTAATTAAGCATTGGTGTTACAGAATGGAAACGAAACAAGTAGGACTATTCAGTATTTTCAATCACTATCAGATAAATTTTCGATTTCCGATTCCGTTTTGCTGTCGTCAGAATCATCTTGTACATTGATTATAAAGCAAAATCGAGATCAAAATATTTCAAGTAGTCTTTTTCAATTTTTTCAACATGAGCACAAGTTTTTTGCCACGTTTCACTGCTAACTTGGCCCAAACTTTCATTGATCAGTCTTTCCGTATTCGTCATGTTTTGCGCGATATTTTTAGATGCGACATAATTTTTAACGATCCCCCAAATATTTTCAATCGCATTTAATTCTGAGTGATAAGGGGGAAGGCGTAAGACATCAAAACCCTTGCTTTTTATAAAATCGTCAATCTTGTAGATTACGTGTTGGGCTTTGTACTTCTTTATTGTATCGTAAAATTTCAATTTAAGAAGAGATTTCTTAAGGTTTTTTATTTGGTCTGACACCCTTGCTCCATAATAATTGGTTACGAATGTTAGCCTTATTCCTCTGTCAATCAAACTCAGCCTTGACTTTTGTTAATTTCTGAAATTCGGAGCAGGAAATTGATTTGACTTTTATAACGATTCATACCGTTTTTATTATTTCGATTATAAACTTCCGCCTGGATATATTGAAAGCTCCAATTTCACTAGTGGTTTTCTTTTGACAGATGGACAACCGGAATATAAAGAAAATCGTGGTGTTAGAGAAACACATCAAATCTTTGTTTCACGATATGGAAAAAGCATGTGATAGAACTCAGATTTATCAATCAAGGTATTAGGTTTGCAGTTTAAAATAAGTTTGTTTAAAGACATACTTTTGCAACCGGTCCCAGATTTCCGCCTAGACCTGCAAGGCCCCGGCCTAGGGGCCCAGCCAGTCTAGAGGCCCCACTCACCCAGCTACCCTGACCAGTATCTTGCCTGCCTGACGGGGGATGCTAAAAATGTTTGATAGGTTCTCTTATTTCTTTTGCTTTTCTGCATAAGTCAACAAAGCAACTCCTACTTATTATTTAAAAACTGTCAAAAAAGATAGCTTAATTTCCAAAATGGCTTCGGTATGGGGGAATTTCAAATGCCAAGTGCCTAGGGGCCCTGGGTCTCTAAATCCGGACTTATCTACAACTAGGACTAAACTCAAACTAGTTAGTTTTATGACTATAACTTTGTTGATTTCTAGATATTATTTGATGTACGCCTACTACAACTTCATAAACGGAAAAAAGCATCGGGCGTATAGTTACCTGAACAAGGCTCGAGTGCTCGCCAAGCAGAACTCGCATCTGGTCCTCGTGATTTGGATTGAGCATACACGCGAAGTGAGTTGACACTGGCATTTTTCACCTTCTCCATCGTTCTATATCTCCGGAATTAGGACCTTGGGAGTTAGGATCTAGACTCGATCGTTGAATTTTGCTCGAATGATCGTCATCACCATCATCATTTCAGCCGAAAGACGTCCACTGCTGAACATAGGCGTCCCCCAAGCATCGCCACTTCCACCGGTTCTGTGCTTCTCGCATCCAGCGGATTTTTGTGGCCTTCACACGGTCATCGGTCCTCACCTTGTGGGAGGCCTTCCAATGCTACGTCTTTCGGTACGCGGTCGCCATTCCAGAACCTTTCGGCCTCATCGGCCATCTGTTCTGCGAGCAGTGTGCCCTGCCCATTGCCTCTTAAGTTTGGCAATTCTTCGGGCTATGTCGGTTACCATGGTTCTCGTTCATTTCTCATTCGATCACGTAGGGAAACTCCAAATGATCATAACTTTATAGAATTCTTCACCGTCACTTGTTTTTGTATTGTTTGGCCAGTAGGTAAGTAAGTATTCTGTAAAATGAAATAATGGATCATTAATAAATAGTTTAATGATGGGAATTGTTTAGCGATGAATAAACGCGTCTAAAGGCTCGTGCAGACAGTCCGTACGAGCCTTTAATGTTGAAGTGTCTAGTTTTGATTAGCCAGTTTATGAATTCTAATAGATTTGAGATGATCACAATAAAAAACGATTAACTTTCCTTACCTATTTATTGTCTCGGAGCCTTGAGAACAGTGATAAATTTAGGTTCATAGGTGCCTTCATAATTTTCTCTGACGCAGACGGGATTCACTTAATAAACCGGCCCAAATTACCGACTTGACTCTTCGTGTCGCGGTAACTTTAGGCAAATTAGGTTGGAGCAATTTATTCAATTTGGACTGTTGCAAAGGTCATCTGAGCCGCAGAATCTGACTTCATCATTTCAATTACTTATTATGGTTCAAAGACACCGTTTTTAGGCACTTACACTTCCAAAATACTTCGTCGATTTTCCCAAATGTTACACTAAAGACAAAGGTTCTGACTAGGTACTTCGATAGTTGGATAGAGGGGATGAAAGTCCTAATATCGGAATCACCAGAAAAACCAAACCTATCGCTGTTGCTGGCTGGCTGTCTATAGCTGAGATGAAATTGGCAGTCATTGGTACCGTTAGACAAAATACAGCGAATGAAAGTTTAAATAAATTTCCGTATTTATAAATAAACTAGCTTCTGCCCGCGACTTCGTCTGCGAGGCAATAACCTTCCTCAAGAATTGGGCTATTCAATGCAAAAAGAATTTTTCAAATCAGACTGGTAGTTCCAGAGATTGCTCCCTCCCCTATATCCAATGAATATTGACACAAATACCAGAATGGGTTTAATTTAAAGGTAATCTTGTATATTACATATTGCCGACATCGGGGAAAGAAGATCGTGAGGAAGACTGAAATAACCAACCTGTCTTGAGCAAGCGTGGTGATCAGTGCTCGTGCCTTCTGTGTATGAGAAGAGGCCTTTGCCCTGAAGTGGGACAAATAATAGGCTGGTATTGTTATATTATTTTTGTATGTTGCAGCACTGGAAAGAGACCCTGAATCCCAAGTACTTAGATTACTGGTGTGAACACGTTGAGCCGAATAATTTGTTAGATTACAGAGATTTTGACTCTGAAAATGGCACAATAGTACCCTATACTTTACCACTACCAATGGATTCAAACAAATAGATTCTACTTTTTTTTATTGACTTCAAAATTGAATGAGGCTATGCATCCGGCGAATTTTATTTTCAGCAGTTATTATTTAAGTGCACTTCTTTCTAGTACTAAACGCTTTAATTTAATTTTAAAGGAAGGATTGCTTAGTTGTTTATGTTTTAGTTACTTGTGTTATTAAATAAAAGCATTGAAAGTAATTTGAGTTTCAATTAAAATCCATTATAGGCAAAATAATTTTATTGAATAATAAAATTTGATAGCTACCAGTTAGAGCCGATATAGACGAGATCTTTAAGGTTTTCTGTTTGGCATACTGTATTAGATTAACTAGGTGACATTTTTGTCTGCTACATTCTTGTAATAATTAAGAGTGATACGTAGGATACAGGGTGGCAGGGACATCGAGACGAAAACTGTTACCATGGATTCAGTACATGATTCTCAACCAACCCGTGTTGAAATTTTCGTCGGTTATTTAAAAAAAAATCTGTTCCATACATTTTGACCGCGTAGGTATTGCACTTTTCTATGATACAGCAATTTTTTTTATTCATTCCGACGAAAAACTGAACGAAAACGAAAAACTGTTCAGAATCATGTACTGGTAATAGTTTTCGCGTCGATGCCACCCTGTATAATTACAAAGTATTTTGTTTCTTTTTTTTTTATAATATAAAAGTACCTTACTTAGCAATGTGTGAAGACACGATGCAAAAGACTAACTAGCTTAGGGCAAGATTCACAGGCCGCACATTGACTTTTCTCTGTTAAGAGCCGTCTTTTCAATCGTCAGATCACTTTTATCTGAAGAATAAATATTTCGGTTTGACATATTTTCTATAAAAAATCTTAAACACAATAGACGTGGATGTATAAATCCGTTATAAAATACAATAGACGTGGATATATTTAGTAACCTGTTCCGCTTACCTATTTCTAAAAATCCATTAAAAACCCTGAAAGAAATCGGCGTGTTTTGCCACACCCACCTCTGAACGTAGTCTGCGTTCAGCAGTCGGTGTGGCAACACGCCGTGTTCGAGTTCACGACAAGTCAATCGTCATCCTGAGGATGCCTCGTTGAGTGGTGAAACACGTGTCGATTTCTTCCAGGGTTTTTTATGGCTCTTTAGAAATTGCTAAGCGGAACAGGTTACTAAATATATCCACGTCTATTGTATTTTATAACGGATTTCCGCAAGGTCACGCCTGAATCAATTAACAATACAAAATCTGTTAAACCGCAATTTTTGTTCCTAGCGCCATGTCGAATTTGAAAATTATTTTTAGTTCATTCATATTATTCGTACGCTTCCTTGCACTCGTTTATACGAATGTGAACATTATACTCTTAAGAATGATATCACATTCGTATGAAACGCTTACATATCAAAGTACGGTTGTGAATCTCGACCTTAATAATTATTCAAATGAATCTAAGGACTCTCGTAACTTATGTCCGATTGTAGGTAGTTTGTTTCCTCAAGCGCATTACTCAATTTATTATTACCGCGCAATCTCGATTTTATACATATCTTCTGTTGTGTGAAGGTGCACTGTACAGTAGGTCAGTAACAAAAAGCAAACAACTTCTTTACCAAATCTACAAAATTAAAGCGCAGACCACTCCCTGGTAACGAAGCGAAATGAACCTAAGTTCGTTTAGCTTTCCTCCGCGTCTTTTCATACTTCCGTTTTCGTTTCGCTTTTACACGGTGTTAACCGAAGTATGAAAATATGCGGAAAGGCGAAACGAACTTAGCTTCGTTTCGCTTCGTTCCGAGGGTGGTCTGCGCTTTACGCGTGGCTCTCTTCCTGTGTTTTAGCCTTTTGGCGCATTTGACTGTGTCGTCCACACCGGCTCTTTTTTCAAATCCAGGTTTTAAAAATCATACACCTACAGCCATTTTTTTATTTAAATAAAATATCATTGAAAGTATAGTAACGTGAAACAACTTTACATTCTAATAACTTACGATGGAATGAAAATAAAAATATACAAAGATATCACAACAAAAATATACAATTTTGTGGTAAACATATTTGGGAAAAATGTCGTGGATTATTGACCATACCAAACCCCATTTTTGTCAATTGGACTAGGACTTAAAACCAGTCTATTCAAAGCGTCTTCGCGTGGAGAAGTGTAGACTTGCATCTACGCTACGCGAGCCGAGCCGTCCATGCAGTCGCGGCTCGAGCTTGCACCGTGCGATCCACAAGCGATGGCTCGTGCGAACTTTACCGAGCTGCGTCGACTCGCCGAGTGTTAGTACCGCGCGCCGAGCTTGGCTCAGCTTGACAATGACAAGATTCACAGATCGCACTTGGACTTTTCTAAATAAAGTATACGAATTTGAACTGTATTTGTATCAGTTTAATGTTGTTATCCGTACGAAACGTTTGCTCACATTCACTAACTATACGAATATGAACATTGGCAGTATAAAAATAAGGTTCACATTCATTTAGCAAAGTCAAAGTGCAGTTTTTTAACTTTTCCTATGTCCTTCTACCTACGCTATGTTTCACTCGTGCTCGGGTCGCCTAGCGTTGAAGCAGCTAACATTGTTCTAGACCTCATCCCGACTTGTCCTGCTAGAACAGACTATGATTTCCATACGTTTTTCAAGCCTAGACCGGTTTATAATTTTTGGATAAACTAGTTTATCCACAGATTGGGTTTGGCCAGAAGAAAATATTTATAAAATAAACAAGAAAATATTGTTGCGTCTTATTTTACGGCCGAGAACATGAATTTGCAATATTCTTAAAAAGTTTTAGTTCATGTATTAATTTTACATCATGTTCGTCATATTAGTAGCTGTATTACCATCCATAAAATGGCACTAATTTCATTTTATATCAGTTCATGAATGCTTCAACAAACTTTTTAAAAGAAAAACAAATAGTCTTTCTTTTACAGAAAGTTACATAAAAAATAAGGTGTATGTATATAGATATGCCCTTGGTTTTAAAATAAGACTATAGAGCAAGAAGTTTTTTTTTATTGCATCTAAAGTGCCTGCTACACTGCTGCCAACCGTGTCCCTGACAGAGGTGACCTTGGTTGACGACAAGCAGAGCAGCTTTAAATTTAGTTGTAAACCACCAAGGTCACCTCTGTCGGGACGCGGTTGGCGACCGTGTAGCAGGCACTTAAGGCAATTGCTTATTGTTTCTTAAAAGTTACTTGGTTGTCCATGGAGTATTTAACAAAATGTAACATTATCTAGCCTAATTCAGCTAAACAGTGATTTCCTTAAGTAGACTACCTACTGCAGATCAAAATTAGTGAAACCAGTGATTTGCTTCCATTTTTTGCTTCTGTACAGTTGTTAATAAAAATGAAGGAACTAAAGAAAAGCATATTTAAAACTAAGATTTAATTCATAAAAAAACTTAACGCATTTCTGCACCCTAACTATTCACAACTTTTCAATTAGAAAAATCATAAAGAAGCATTCTATCAAAATCGTAAGATTATATATTTAAATAAATAATGATGACTTGATCAAATTAACTGGTACAAATTACATTTGCACTAGTTACAAATCACTGGTATATACGTTTTTTTTTTTATAAAATCTAAGGTATAAGATAAGGTATGCACATTCATTCAATTATTGCAAAACATTATTATTATTCAATCATAAACATACATAGTTCCCACAAATAAAGCTAACTTTCAAATATTAACAATTTTTTGGGCGACACATAACGGTCTATAGTCTGCGTCACCACTCAAGTCCGATAGACGTGGCGCTAGTATCTGTTATTGCACCAAATCACATTTTTTTTTAAAGTAGTTCCTCAAATTAGCACCCGGACTCGAGTGGTAGCGTGGACTCTAGTATTTAGTGATGGTACTTGTCACAGGTACATAAAGTTTTTATCTCTTTCTGTCACTTGTTGTCTCACTCATATCGTTATAAAATGGCCTTCAAGAGCCATCACTAAATAATGGACCTACTGTTGTAACAATTGACCTGTTTTTAGGTTTATTCTGATTCTGAGAATCTCAGTGATAAATATTTACAAAATAAATAAGTATTCAATCATAAAAACTAATGACCTGAATATGTTGTCCTCAGTCTTTTTTGCCAAGTTTTACATCAATCATATTTACATTCATGAATTAAACATTGGATTTAAACATCAGGAATCATCAGGTATACAAACTTTATTATAGGAATACAATAGTCTATTTACCTGTCTATAGGTTTTAAAAGAATCTAATAATGCTGCAGAAAAATAAATTTAACCTCAACAGTACCTTGTACCTCTTTGCATCAAATTCCCACCAACTTTGTTACCTTTTTGGCCCTCAAAATAATACTTTTGTTGCCATAAGAAGTATTATTAGTTTTTGCAAAGCTGTTCTTCACCCATTCCCACCTTGATGATAATTTTCACACATTTCTAATATAAATTGAAAGATATATAAAAATTTAAATAGTTACAATATCACCCAGTAATTGTTTTTAAAAGAACAGTTGTGTAGCAGCCTTATTGTCAAACATTTCACTCTTTGCTTTAAGCCCAACTCTATGAAAGTAAAAAGTCTTTTAAGCACTTTGGCAGCGGTAATGCTTTTATCGAGCCATTATTCACATATTGTAGAATAGCATCTCTGCAAACACTTTGTAGTGTTTTCACTGAAATAAATAACATAATCCTCATTAATAATTATAAAACAAAACAATACTGAACTGATTGAACAACTTTCACAAAGTGGTGAAAAAATAATATGAAAACAAGTCACATTAAAAACAAATCCAATTATTTTAACTTTTGTAAACAAGCTAATAATAAATTAATCAGTTTCAATAACAATAGTTGACTCACCTCCATACAGTTGAACTATCTTCACTTGTTTGGTAGTGCCATACACATCAACAACCGCATGTAGTGGCCCCCTGGTGTATGGGATAGCCTTTGTGCAGGGCCCTTGGTCCTCACCATTTATAATAAAATGCATCTCTGCTAAATCCTGCTCATCTTTGCTCACTTTGGCACATGGGACAAACATAACACCTATGCGGCTGCCAGCATCCATTGGTAATATGCCTTGTGGGGTGCCATTCTGTGATAAGGTTTGGGGTCTAAGAACCATTTTAGACACGAAGCCGCGCGGCGTCTTCACGACGTGCCCGTCGCCTAGCACGGACACGCGCGGCTCGTTCTCCCTCCGCCCACTTGCTACTTGATTCACAAGTTCTACAAGCACATTGTTTTGTGATTTTGAAATAGGAAATATCCATGACATACCAGTATTTGCAAGATCAGGCAGTGCATACTGTGGCAATCCTTTATCACCCAATGCAGCCGTCTGAGGATCGAGCAATGTCAGCCCGAGTCGCATATGACCACTCCAACCTCGTTCAGTTTTCTCTATTTCCACCAAAAATATTTCCCCAGGCAGCAGGGGCTTCTCGCTAAAGGTTAAGCCATGGGCAAAGCTAGCTTTTCTGTACGCAACGGTATTGTCCTCGAATAAAATAATATTTGATCCGTGGTAATGGTGAAATCTCGACAACATATTCACAAACACATTTGCGCTTCTAGGAAGAATGTAAAAACTACTTATCACTATTATTTTTAAACACGCTTTTAGTACGTTTTACCGTTTTATGTAATGAACATCAGAACGGTAAATGTTAAGCAAAAACCTAACAAATTACCCAACGTCCATCCGTCGTTGTTCGATAGAGGTGGAATTTGTTGACATTTTACGACATGACAGTTGGTTGACAGAGACCAGAGCAGTGAGGAGTGAGATGAGAAACAGTGTTGTTATCGTAAAAATCTGAGCTGCCATATGTCACAGTCTGGTTTGCCGTAATCCGGCATGACCCAACCGTTGAAGGCGCGCACCTTGTTTCCGCCTGATAGAAGACTTAAATCCGGTTGCACAAGGATCTTTCAGGGAATAAATACTAAATTGCCGTATTTATAAAAAAAATGTATATTCCTCATTTGTTTCTTCTCCATAAAAGTTTCTTATCGTTTCTATTACTTTAGATTTATGTTTATCTAATTTGTACTATCCTTGCTTCTCGCACATGTCAAGCGACACCTTAAACTTGGTATAGTGTCCTTGATTTTAAATCAGTGGACATCGATTTTTGTCAAGGTCACTTTCAGTTTTGACAATTCGTGGTAGTTTCTGGGTTACTGGCAATATTAACGAAAAAATTCTCTTCTCTATTCTAGCTAGAGATGGGTAGCTCACTCATTTAAAATGAGGATTGTGTCATCGTGCGAGGCACTCATTTTACAAAGTGTGCTAGCACACTGTGCTACCACGAATGAGGCGAGGCTGCGGACGCCTGTGAGCACGTACGTGCTGTGTGTGTCAGTGAGGCGTATGACTCGCGAGTGTGGTGTGTGGCTACGACACCGCAACACGGTACACATATACAGTACAGTAGGCACATGCGGTGATTATTCGGTTAAGCGCGTTAAATTAAACTTAGACCTTAACTCCTTCGTTTAGAGTCGTAAATGGACTTGCAGTTTAGTGAGTGACTCGTTTCGTTCAATACTCACAATACGAGTACAAAATGTTCTGTGTAGGTAATCTGTGCCCTGTGGTGTGTGCTAGCACATCAAATTCAAAAGAGTGAGTGACTCTTTTGACCCAAGTGAGTCACTACAACTGTGCTAGCACATGTGCTGAGTTACCCAATACTAATTCTAGCCTCTTCAGGCAGATAATTGACTTACATTTTCGTTTTATTCATTATATAGTGAAAAAACGTTTCATTTAAACTATGGTCAATTGCCGCATTTTGTGATACGGCAATGAGAGGCCTGCTGTATGCCGTATTTTGTGAAAAAAAAAAAATCATGGTATGCCGTATACAATAATAACGCTGATGAGAAATGTCATGTCATGCTTCCTCAGGTAAGGCTGGGAATAATCGTCAGATTTTTTCATCAGACAGTTGGATCCGATAGACTGATTTGAAGCTTAATGAAATTTCATAATTTTGGTTAGACTGGGTTAGACGTTGTTAGTCATGTTGTTTGAACATGTCCACGTGATATGTGATCTTCCGTTGAATGTCGCGAAATTCAAATTAAGTTATATGTTGAATACGCGACAATAATGATACTTCGGAAATACTCATTATATCATACGGCATGGTAATAACAAATGCAAGGAACGCTTTGTCTGTATCTGAGGGCTTGCGATTATGACATGCTTTTAAACCTTCAGGCGGGTATGGTTGACACTAATCAAATACGGTCTTCAAAAATCAAACGGTTAGATCAAACTCGAAAGGTATCACTTATAGATGTAACGTGTCTCTGGTTTGTTTTGAGGTCATGGTTAAGCGAATGCTACACGGTCGCCAGCCGTGTCCTGACAGTGGTGACCTTGGTGGCTTACGACCAAATTTCAAACAGCTCTGCCAAAGACGTGTGAATTCAAAGCACTGTATCTCAGAAATACATATTTCGTGAAAAGGGCTTTTAAAACTTTTTTTGATTTGTTTTAGTAATATTATTCTATAACATAATATTATGTGCTAATGTTTACGTTTTATCTAGCCATGTACATTTTACAACCATACTATCCATACAATTAGAATTAACTAAGTAAACGTGTATTGTCTCTATAAAACTTGAAGAAATGTTACCGATTGTTTGAGCAAAACACTGTATGTTTAGTTACAGTGTATTATTGGTTTTAAGAGAACAGAGCTAACGGATCAATACAAAAATACTGTATCATTAAATACAGTTTATTACTTTAACAATAATAGGTATTAATAAGGCGTCCGAAAGAAAATTAATATTAACCACAGTTTGCAATAACATAGTGTATTTTGCGTGTTCAATTTTGTTTAGGTCAAAGACAATAAATAAAACAAAATTTTTTTAAAATCTTTTCTAATCAAATAATTATCTCTTCGAATCAAATCTTAAAATTAATCAAAGAAACAAATTAATTTAAAAAAATTAACCGAGTCTCATTAATACGAAAGATTAAATAATAAGATTAACAGACGGATGGTCATCTAAGTCAAATGAGAATTATATGTACTATTTCTACGCAAACTCCGACCCCATGCACCCCACCACTCCACTATGTGCGCTAACAAATCAGTAATAAAGTTGAATATCGCGTACGCTGTTGGTCGTGTTCGAGCACGGAACTAAATGTCGTAAGTCTCAGTTTTTATCTTGTTTATAACTAAAGTAATAATTGATCTAGAGATAAAATATCTTATATTTGGATAATAAACTACATTTTCTTCCTGTCAACAATTATTTTAGATATGAAAGCCGAGTAATCTTGTTTTTGTTTGAACAAATCTTTAAAAAAGACATGATTTTCGAATAAAAAATGAATCAAGTGAAAATGTTCCAATTACGTAACCGTCTTATATTTGGAACGAAAAAGATCCAATAAATCATATACTAAAGTTCCATTTTGATTATATGAGTGACTTTTTCAAAATATTAATGCAAATTAACATACAATTTAGGAAACCTCCTCTTAAAAAATTAGAGAAAACGAATGTGTGATGATTGGAATATCTCAAAGGTAACCAGCGAAAATGCTAGCAATATTTAAAGCAGCGATAAAATTGCTGAAGTGGAAACAAATACCATGCTTTACCCATACGTTGAAACTTGTAGTTCAATCGGCCCTAAACGAAATAAAATAAAAGCCATAGTTTAGCATTTTAAATGAAGTCCGCTAGCTACACAATGACTCACGGCAATGCATAAACAATTAGACGAAAAAGAATTAAAACAAAATAAAGAAAAGCAGAATTTGATAATACGCTGGAATTCCACATTCATCATGTTCTAAAGTGTTATTAAGACCAAGCGAAGCATGATGTCACTTATTGCTACAGAATATCTGGAAATTGATGACATAAATACTGACGACTTGGACGTAACACAAAACTGCAAATGAGTTACTATCATTTTTCAAGGATGTGGAACAGAAGACGAGTTCTGAAAGAAAAGTGACAGTCTCGCAAATTATTTTTATTTCTAATGCCCTAAAGAAACAGTGCTTTAAATTTATTTTAAAGGTCTTTCTTCCGCAGCCAGTCAAAAATATGGCCCGGATTTTACTCGAGGAGCTAACTACCAGATTTCTAGACATCGAGGACAACAGTATTTTGCCGAGAGCACTCTTGTAGATCCAAGTTTTAAAATACATGGCTTTGAAAATGAATTTTCATATAGGTATTCGAGCATGTTCATCCTTAAAACGATTAGTTGCTAATGTGAATGTGAGACCGGACCAGGGCCAGGCTGAAAATGCTGCAGAAGTGGAAGTTGGTGAGACATTTGGGACGATTTTGATAAAGAAGTGGCGGAAATAATGAAAAATGCTAACCTAACAGCGGCCGGTATAATAAAAGTGGGCAAATATTTACAAGAACAACTTTTACACAGACTTAAAGATTCATTAAAATGGTGAAAGGGGAAGATGAGTGCCTATCTGCAGTTATATGAAGTAGCTAAAAAACGACTGTGCAACAGCTCTGCTACGAGTGTTCCTTCAAAAAGTTTTTTTTCGAAGTGTACTTATTTTCGTAAACAATTTTGCCTAATTTGTATCATTTTGACAATTCAACATTCATTGCGTTATTTACGTTGTTGAGCAGATTTTTTTTTCAACTTATGAAGCAATAGATTAGCAATCGGCTTCAAATCGAAACAGATTTTATTGAATTACGCAATTAGGGTACAGGGGGCTTAGACAAAGTAACAATTTAAAAACGATAACGAAGTTAGACAAGACTAAAATGTATGGGATTGACATATGCCGCGTTAAGTCACGTGGTCAATCGACATCGTTATCGGAAGTTGGTAGACAATGTTCTATTTCGTAACGAAACCATGGAGTAACAAATTGTTAGCATGTTTAATACATACAAATGCGTAGCCAAGCAGCCCGTTCCGTGTTCGCCTTCGCCTCGATCGTGATCGCCAAAAAAGATAACGAAACGAATGTCTAAACGTTGTAGTTATTGAAACAATACGGCCGGATTTCATTCAGCAGCAGATTTTTGACACGAGTAATTACATACTCTTAGATATTTATTCTGTACTAGAGGTATTATTGCGAATAAATCATGCATTCTTTACGTTTATTGTGGGCTGCACACAATGAGAACACCTGGGAGAGGCGCCAAAAGCGATTAAGACAGCGACGGCAATTGGAAACAATTGAGGATATTCAAGCAGCGTTGACAATTTTTCCATTATATTCAAGCAGCGTTGACAATTGTTCGGGACTTGCTCGCACTCTTGATTCCATGTTTTTTACCACTAAAAATTAAAATGAGATTACTCTATCATCGTTTATCATCAGTCACATAAAAAAATGAATCTATTTTGAATATCATTAAATTTTGGAGACTATCTAAAAGTAATAACACTCTATTCACTTACCACTGTCAAAATATTGTTTTTATTATAATTTGAAAACGATTAAACGCAACACTCACTTATTCTTAACGTAAAACTTTAAAAACAACAAAAAATTTCGCGGCTTTAACCGATTTGACACTTCTTGACAGACACTGACAGCTAAATTTTCGATACCATAACCAATATTTTTGTTTCTTAACGAATAAACAATTCGACACAACGATCGCGACAATAGTGTTACATTGGCTAGGAAATGTTTATCGTTATCTCAGAGACGATGACGAATTTAGGTATCGTTTCGCTACGAAGCGATGTTACTTTGTCTAAGGACCCTGGTCAGGTTATCACTGAGAGACAGAACAGACTTAGCGGTGAAAAGGTGGCTAAACTACTACGATGCGTTTGTTGTAGTCATGCTCAGTAATATGATATTTTCGCATATTATCCCTCATACCTCATACTTCTAAGCTCATCTCAAAGCCTTGTTTGTGTTTTGTGTTAATAGTTCAAATGTGGTGGGACAATACCTATCATCCTCACCACCGCCATTACCATCCTCATTATCACCTCATTTGATGTGGTACAATGTACTCCCTCGCTAAGCTGTATGAGTTACTCATAAAACTCACCGAAATTGGTTGTTCTACCCAACACTACACGACCACTAACCGTTGAGCTCCTTCTGCTCGCCGCATATCGTGCACCTACTACGCGTATGGACATGTCGCCACACGCGACGTCTCCAGTTTTTTTGGTTATCCAAAACACTGTATCTCAGAGTTTCAACTAATCTTGCGTAAATATATTCAGCCAAAACACTGTAACTTCAATCACACTATTATGCCATAACAAACCATAAATATAAACTATAATATAGTGTTTTGTATGTTCCTCCTACATAATATTATAAAATAAAATAAAAATTAATATATGTAACTACCTCGAAATAATCAAATGAGTGCTAAGGCAAAATACTAACTCAAATTACAGTGTATTGGATTTCCTCGTCAATTCGACAACGAGGGTCACCTCTGTCGGGGACGCAATTGGCAACCGTGTAGCAGGCACTTTATGTATCAGCCATCAGCTTATCCATGACCTCAGCGCTACAAATCTATATTTCACTAGAATGCATTTCGGATGTCATCAATGGGAACCTGGCTGGTCCTCCCACAAAAGCCACAAATTAAGAGTAGAAGCCAAACAAACTCATCCCATATTTCTAGTAATATTTTTATAGGGGTAAAATTAATTTGTTTGTTTGAAGTTTGTATGTAGGGCGTAATCTCCGGAACTACAGATATTCTATTTCACGAAGTCCGTTCGGCTTTGATTGTAGTAGTGACGTATCCCGACAAGCGCGCTTGTGTGTGTAAAAGTAGGTAACGTTAGCAAAAAAATCTGATATATATTCAAGTCGAGATTTAATAATCTAAATAAAATTTTGGTTTTAAAAGTATATACATTTTGTAAATAAATTAGATTAGGTTGCAATAAATACAAAAATATTAAGAATATGTAGGCATTTAATTAAGCATTGGTGTTACAGAATGGAAACGAAACAAGTAGGACTATTCAGTATTTTCAATCACTATCATAATAATAACATAAATTTTCGATTTCCGATTCCGTTTTGCTGTCGTCAGAATCATCTTGTACATTGATTATAAATTCAAAATCGAGATCAAAATATTTCAAGTAGTCTTTTTCAATTTTTTCAACATGAGCACAAGTTTTTTGCCACGTTTCACTGCTAACTTGGCCCAAACTTTCATTGATCAGTCTTTCCGTATTCGTCATGTTTTGCTCGATATTTTTAGATGCGACATAATTTTTAACGATCCCCCAAATATTTTCAATCGCATTTAATTCTGGGTGATAAGGGGGAAGGCGTAAGATATCAAAACCCTTGCTTTTTATAAAATCGTCAATCTTGTAGATTACGTGTTGGGCTTTGTACTTCTTTATTGTATCGTACAATTCCAATTTAAGAAGAGATTCATCAAATGCTATACCCTTATCCCTGAGCCATTGCTGCATATCGGCTTTCTTTGTAGATTGCGTCGGTAGTCGTTCAGCCCGTGTGTTGTGATAAGATGCATTGTCTAAGACAATGACAGAGCGCGGAAGTAAATTGGGTAGCAACTTTTCATTTAGCCATTTTACATAGTTATCATAGCTCATATTTGAATGATAATCACCAGCTGTTGAGTTGGCCCTATAAACCAAGGAAGCATTTTCAATAAAACCATCCTTGGTTCCCGCGTGCACTAAAATAAAGCGAGTGCCTGTGCTAATTTTTTTTTTAAACGGAGTTCTTTCCTTTTTTTTGCCCAGGTGTTGTTTCGCACGTGTGTCGAAAGGACGTAGCTCTCATCGGTGTAGACAATGGGCCGACTTTGAGAGCGGTACTCTGTTATTTTTTTTAAATATTTTAAACGCCACATTTGTATATCATGACGCTCCGTCAAGACTTTACGGTTTTTCTCTGTTTTGCGCCACTTGTAACCTAATTTCAACAGTAACTTGCGAACAGTTTCTAAACAACCTTCGAATCCGATATTTTCATTCAATGCTGTTCTTAACTTAGCTAATGTTGGAATTTCTTTATGGACAATATGGAAATCTTGTACAGTACTGCGAACCACATCGGCTGTAAAATTATCTATATCCACTTTATTATCTCGCTTTCTCCTTTTCTTCATAGGTGAAGTGAATTTTGATGAAGTGGATGGCAATTCCTTCTCTTCTTTTAATATTCTTTGAACTGTTTTTTGGCTCACACCCGTAGCTTCAGCTGTACGGCGTGTAATGTCTCGTAAATGAGACAAATCACAGTTGAGTTCCATTAATGATTTTGTAAATTCATATTCTTCTCGCAGAAAATGATAAACACTAGCTATCATGTTTCGACCCTAAAACAAAATGTAATCAAAATAATTAAGTAATATAAACATTTTATAACACAAAAAAACATTCATTTTATAAATACTTCTATTGCTATATTAAGTATCTTTGTATAACATTTTAATTGAAAACGTATAAATAAATATTACCTCACTATGGACAACTCTTCTTCGTTTTGTTGCCATGCTGACCTTACTTTGTGAAACAATTTGGCGCGAACTAAAAACCACTACTGATCCGGACCGTGTCCCGAAGTCCCGATCGACACTGAGCGCTCTCGAGGTTACGCACACAAAAACAATGTGCATGTGCACGCTTGACAACATTCATAGCCAAAGGGACTTCGTGACATAGAACATCTGTACCAGTGGAATTAGAAAAAATATTTTTGCATTGGGTAGCCTAATTCTTGAGGAACGCGACTCCAATGAGCTGAATACACTGAAGTCCTAGAGAATCTCAATAATTTCTAGTTCTATGTAGAGTAAAGTAATATGCTTGAAAACAGTATTTACTCCGTTTTGCCCAACAGTGGCGGCGCTAGAACAACAGTGGATGTCGGCGACATCGGCTTCACCAGTCAAAAGAAAAACGTTAAATAGAATGAGATAAATTATACATTAATGTATGAGTAGGTCTGAAAAAATCAAAAGATGACAAAAATTACACCAATTAAAATGGATGATCTTTTGGCTTTTAGCCTCGCTGAATTTTTTCAAGATTATGTTATACAGTAGCTATTTCTAATGCAGAAAAGTTTGAGAAGTAGAATGCAAGAGCGAGCGAAGTGTGCTCAAAAGATTTAGCACGCCGCCGCCTCACATGGTTTAAATAAGGTTGTCGTTTAATAACTATTCTTACAGAAAAAGGAGATATTTTGTTAAAGTTATACAAAGAAGTTTGAGAATGATAATGGCACTACTTTACCGAGTTGCCGACTAGTGCTAGTAAGTTTTGAGCCACTCACAAACAGCTTTTTTAGCAATTTGTTTATATTCTTTAACTCATTTCCCATTCGAAGTCACATAAGTGCGATAGTGGCGTCCTCATTTTTTCCAGACTCTTTTTTGCTAAGCTGTCCGAAAAATTTTCTTTTAAACATTTGTACGGAAATAGGAGTTATTTTTTTGACATATGCAGAATAGTTTGAAAGCGGACAAAATGTACGATGGAAGAACGAGTAAAGCGACCTCGAAAATTTCAGCATGCTTCATTTATATTTTGCATACGAAAAGGGCCTCCAACTACAAACTGCCTCTTTTTTACTGAACATATTTTGGCCATGTTTGGGATTTGATCAAAAAGTATTTCTCAAGATTTGGGGCCTGCCAGGACTGGAGGCCGGGGGGAAAATAAATACGAATAACTAAAACATTTTTGCGAGTGGGGGACTCGCAAAAATGTGCGAGGCCGTCGGCGGTCACCCTGGTGCCCAACTGTTCTAAAATACATACATAAATTCACGCCTTTTTCCCATGGACATAGGCAGAAACTACAGAACGCTGTAATTTACGCCGCTAGGTAAGCTACGATTCTAAAAAATCTACATAAAATATCTTTGGAGGAAGGGATATCACAAATTCACAATGTGTATCACAATAAATCGTGATTCAGATGGTGAACTGCCGATATTGTATCGACGAGCACGCGTTGAGAGAACATTGAAGAAGCTCATTGAACTGCACACGATAGAATCTGTGCCCAAAAAAAAACTAAAAGTCAAAGTCATGAAAGTCAAACCAACCAAAAAAAATGTCACTCTCCTGCAAAGTGGTCACGCGGGTTTTTCAATTGAATTTACTAAATAATGTTTCAAATATCAGACAAAGAACATGTTCTGTTATTTTAAAACAACCTATACACCAATATAGTACTATAGTTAAGCAGAAATTGTTTGGTATCAAGGGAAACTTGCGTGCTGCCCTATGTGCCACCATGTCAACAAATATAGAGCGGTAAGGCGTTTAGTTGTTGCTCTATTTTTTTTAACTAATAACAACGAAGATTATAGCTTTTATATCCTTCAAACTCTGTTAAAAAATTGGTGAGGTTTTTATATAACGAAACAATACTACAGTATTTACAGTTATAGATCCAATTGTTTTCAAACAATGATTATTGAAGAATATCAGTTTTAGTGTTTGTGCATAGTACTTGTTGGACCGAAGTTACTAAACGTAACTGCAAATAAAATTTGTGCCGCGTCAAGTAGGAAGAACTGGAAATAGTTATTTTTATTTACTTCACGCACAATATTTTATTTACTAGTTAGCTACATACATTTAGTATCTTTACACTTCAGTAAAAGCTGTAAGGTAAGTTTTCATAATTTAATTAAACCTAACCTTTCTACTTAAATGAATTTGAGTTTAGATAAATATAATCAGAGAGATAATAGTTCCTAGGTATTTACACTTTGCAAACAGTATAAAATTTGTGATTTCTATCATTTACTAAGTATCTAATATAATGTCTGTGCAATGAAGTCTAAAAGATAATTATGTACCTACTATAAATGATCAGTTTCCAAACTTTTTGGGAACCTAGAAACTGACCTTTGCTGGATAAATGCAAAAAACACTATGAAATTACTGTTTCAATGGTTATTTAATTATATTAGCAGAGTTCAAGTGCAGTTATACTGGCTTAGCAACTTCATAAAAAATAACAATGATTTATGATACAGTTTTAATGGAAAAAAATTAAAGTTCATGAACATAATATCATGACTTGACTCATTGTAACATAACTGGCCAGTCGCAAATAGTTATTTATGCAACTGTTGTTCTAACACAAATGACATTCAAAAAGTCCTGAAATTATTAATTTATTATCCATAAGCAACAAATCTTTTCTTATAAGTATGTATAAATAATAAAATAAAACTATTTAGACCAATCAGTTTCAAAACTATGACCTTTTAGAAAAATAAACAGGCTCGGTTCTAGATTGCACTGTCACGGTAAAAATGATGTATTTCTTCTTCTTTGTAGCACTCTTGACAGAGCGGTCGTGGTCTTCATGTAGTAAATGTAGGACTGGACCACGTCGCAATTCGCAATTTTAGAGACTTCGGGCGAGTTTTTGTTAATGCGGTCCACGTTAATCTTTAGTCTGAATTTGAGGATTGTCGAATGTATTTAGCTATAGTCAAAATAATGTCATCAAATCATACATTTTTGTAAAGCTTATGGGCAAAATTATGAAATATTATTTAGGTACACCATAATAGTTCGTGTGGGCAGAAACTGTTCATAATTTTTTTTTTTACAATTTCAGCGCATTGTTATGCAAAAAAAGACTTTTTTAGTTTGCTAAATGTAGGGTAAGGGTAATAATGTAATTCATATTTTTGCTCTTGACAGTACACATAATAAGCTATGGCATTACTTAATAAATAGTCTCTCTAGCACACTAATTGCCTAACTCAGTTTCCCCTCCATTATGAAAATGTACATTGTGAGTGTGTTGTAGATTATTATTTGACAAGTAGAATGGTCAGAGATAGCCAAGCAGAGGTTACCGTGAAGTGTAGGATGGATAGACCCACACAATGTGGGCTGATGGCCTAGGGTGAAGGTCGCGGGAAGCGCCAAACCAGTTGATAGGGTGATGCTTGTAGAAAGCCTCCTATGCCCAGCAGTGGGTGGATGTCTTTCGGCGGATGATGAGGATCATCAGTCTAAAGCAGATCCACTGCTGAACATAACTAGCTAGTTGGCTGGAAATGCACAGATGAGAGTGGCCTAGTAACGAGCTCAGTGGTGAGCTATCTAGTTATGTTTAAAAAGATACGCCGCAAAGGATCAGTCGCTAGATCGAATGAACCAGACATGATTTGAATTGCCAGTCTCATACGCGAACATGAAATTATCCGTATGTAAAGGAACCTGGATCATCTGTGGCGACCTAAGGTGGATCCGCAAAGTTAGCCCGCGAACTTCAAATTTTCTTACGGTTTTTGCAATTTGGAGGTCAGTGTCAGGGTTGTGTGTTGATCAAAATATGACTCACGACCATAACAAACCATAAATATTTACAGAATTATAATCATTAGAATCATTACATCTCCCCAAGTTAGATTGGTTCCAATGAATGACTTTTACCCGACTACAGCGACGCAAAAAGGAGGGTTATGATATTGACCGGTATGTATGTATGTTCAGCTGTTACCTCATAACTTCTAAACTACCGATCATAATTTGGCAAATGAGGTATCATTGGAAGCGTCTTGATAGTCCGCTGGTTATAGTCTATGTTACATAAAGATCTAGAGGACATAAAGATATGTACAAAAAAATAAAAAAAATTGTGCCATTTTGGATATCAAATGAAAGGGCTTAACAAGAATATTAAAAATATGTATATAATCATACTGTCTAAGTAAATAAATATGTTTAAATGGTTTAAAACAAGCAAAAGTGAGACTGTACTACGTAAGGCGCGGCTGTAAAATTAATTCCTAATTGTACAATAAAACCCAAACAAAAAAATCTAACTGCTCTGCAAATACTTTATCTTGAAAATATAAACCATGCTATTATAATTTTATAGGTGTACAGTCATGCGACCACGGTTTTACCTTGACCATTTTTGTACCATGTCTTGATTTCTGTCTGAAATATAGAGACATAACATAGAGAAATTCATGATTTTAATTATTATAATTCTGTAAAGCCGTATTATTACGGTCGCGAGTGCCTTAGCGCAGCCTCCTTAAGCTTAACTGCAGAAGACAGCATTATCAACTGCAACATGCTCATCTCTATTTGCCGCCAGTGTACAGATGGCCTAAGAATAAATCTGGCAATAAAAAACACAAATTTGACAAAGAATTTCGCTCATAAACTGAAGTGACAAAAAAATATTATCAATGTCAACGTCAAAACTTTTGTGAATGTTCATGAATGTTGTGTGACCTGTGGTGTCTGTTATTTTATTGTAACACCATTATTTGTTTGAAAATGTCAACTGATGAGGAGATACATTCACCAAGTTTGAGTAACCCAGTCCTTCCCACAAAAATGTTAACCAATAAGAAGATCCAATCTGTAAACCTGAATTGCGAAGTGTGTAATACGCTTAACGCAAAAACGTCGACCGATGAGGAGATCCAATCTCCAGGTTTGAGCTGCGAAGACAGCGATTGCCAAGTACTTCCCACAAAAATGTCGGCTCATGAGGAAATTCAAACACTAAACGCTAGTTGCGAAGTGTGCAATGCGCTTTACGAAACAACGACTACCGACCCTTCATTAGTCGCCTCCATCCCTCCAGGTTTTAGCTGCGAAAACTGCAAATGCAAAGCACTTCCAATAATGTTGACTCATCAGAAAATCCAATCACTAAGCTCGAGTACCGAAGGGCTTCCCTCAAAAGGGTCGACTGATGAGGAGATCCAATTAGCATCACTGACCTTTAGTAACGAAGTGTTGACACTAAGCGGCGATACATACATTGCTGGCGTTAAGCTTTGCACAAAAACTTCGACTAATCAGGAGATCCATTCAGGAAGCGTGACTTGCGAAGCGCTCCCCAAAAAAATGTTTAATGAGAGTCAATCACTAAGCTGCAAAGAGTGTTTCACAAAAATGTCGAGTGATGAGGAGATCCATTCACGGAGCTGGACTTGCGAAGCGCTCCCAAAAAAAATGTTGTCTAATGAGAGTCAATCACTAAGCTGCAAAGAGTGTTTCACAAAAATATCGAGTGATGAGATCCATTCACGGAGCTGGACTTGCGAAGCGCTTCCCACAAAAATGTCGACTGCGGACTCAAAATGCTCTTATTGCGAAGCCGAAACAGAATCGGGTACAGATAGTCCAAATTCGTATGTATTTATTTCCACTATGTCATATTATATCGGTTTCATAGTAATCTTCTTCTATTCTATGTAAATCTTGGAGTAGTCTATATTCCGCTCGCATCGCGCTTCGTGCTCGGAACTCCTTATTCTCGACAGCCCCGGATCTAGATTTTTTTTTGAGGCGGGGCAAATACTGCCGTCTGCCGCCCCCGCCAATCTTTTATGGGGATGCGCTAAGTTAGACTGCGAAATTCAAATATTCTCGAAATGAAAATTTTGGCAGCAACATATTAATCAAATTTTATTGATGATCGATAATGCTCCAACCTAACGGGGGCGCTAAAACTGTTGTAAAAAAAAGGAAAAAAATAGAAAGATTAATAATGTGCTGCGCGTCTTGCCGTTTTTTTATCGTTATGTATTTATTTATACATGCGTTTGAAATCTACTACACAGGTGATATAATATTGAGCTTCTGTATTCGCCACGTTTGACTATTCACTGTGTACGAAGCCTAACTTTCTAATCTTTCCAATCTAGTTAATAGTTATCGGTAAAGAGACTATTCATCATTCCGTGTACCAATCGTGTTAGTAATATTGTGCTGTGTGGACGTGCCTGACAATGGCCGAGAAAATATGTATTTTACTATCATATTTCGTTATTGTTCTGTGTTTTAGTCAAATCAGAGCCATGGGTCCCCTGAGTCCTCTTGATCCGTCCTCGTATTCGCGGCCTGGTAAGTTTTTGAACCTTTTGAACTAACGCCCTTATTTATAAATGTTGCTTAAAGTTAAGAGACGTTTTAATGTCATTAAATGTATGGTTAAGCTGTCGCTGATCATGTACTCAACTTTTAGCAACGCTTATAAATAAACCCCTAAGCTTTTTGGTCCTAGCCTGGCGCTCAAGACTTATTTTGGCGTAAGTATGTTATGTACCTACAAAATGAAGACGTTGCCAGTGGGAATAATCGGGGCATTGCTTGATAGAAGTTCTCGCATTGACGAAATACCCATATAACCCCTTTTCTTTTGATCCACAATAAACAATTTACTCTTTGTTAACTTGTCTACCTATTTATTAATTACCATGCACAGAATGGGCATTCATTTTTAATACCAGAAAAAGAACTCATTACCCTCAGAAATAAATCAACTAAGCACTTAACTGTTTTTTTCCATTATAATGCTTGATGAATAGATGAATTATCTTGTTACAGAACTGGCGGTAATAAAACACATTTCGTTGTCTTTAAACGTCGATTTTGGGACGCATGTCCTGACTGGACAGGCTGTGATAGTCTTCGACGTTTTGAAAGAAATCAGCGAATTGGTAAGTTGGCAAAGCACGAGTACACCGAAATTAGAAATGTTAGTTTTAGGACTCTATAGTAATGACAGTGTAACTAGCATGAAGCATGACCGCTATAGAAACGGGTTTTGTCGACAGAAGAATAGACAAAGTGACAGCACGCGTAGCGTGAAAACCATAGAAAAGGGTTTTCTATGTGTTTTGTCGACAGAAGAATAGACGAAATGACAGTTTCAATAAAACAATAAATTTTGGGTGCCTCGATAGCCATTCTTTCGTTTGCCGCTGCCCAAGCTGTTTGTCAAGTCCTAAAACTTGGCTATAGAAAATACATTTCTTCCAAACGATCTATTTGTTTATAAAAATAAAACTTCTACCCATCAGTGGGATGAGTTTTATTTGAGATAATATCAGTTTAGATAGCGGTTTACAGTCACAAGTATCGATACGTCACTCACGGCAATCATGCGATTATGGCAATCGGTTCGATTGAGTAAGGGTTACCGCTATCATTCACCAGCCAATGTTTAACTCATTCATGGCTTTCAATAATGTTGTTGCGACCCCAATTTCTTTATCCCACTTTTATGGTATTTCTTTTATAATTTGTGGTACATATAAATAAGTATATGCTTCATGTACCTGCAGTATTGTCTCTCCTTTTCCATTTAAATCTATCCAAAGGTTGTCTGTAAAAGATCGCTTTTAGCGATAAGACCGCCCATTGTGTCACCTAATGTAAAAATTCTACATTTATGTCTGTAATTTTTACGGTGTACATAATACAGAATATGTATTCTATTCTATAGGTGTACCTACTATGGGTATACTTCTTCCTTCCCTTTCAGGGTTAAACCAACGAGCCAAACAACGGGCGAAGTTTTTCAATGATGGTACTTAGCTAAAATTGGTAAGCGAACACGGACCCATAGACCCTACAAGACTTTGACTACTTTGTTAGGGTTCCGTACCAAAAGGGTGCCAACAGGACCCTATTACAGCGGTTACGCACTGCATCCAATCCGAATCCAGGAATTTTCGGTCCGAAGTAGCTGTAGTACTATTTGTATGAGGGGTTGCGCACTAGATCCGAACTCTGTCCGTCAAAATTTAGAACATTCCCAATTCGGATTGAATTGGGATTCGGATCGAACGTAGTTCGTAAACACTCTTACTAAGGCTCCACTGTCCGCCCATCCGGCCGTCTGTGACAGGGCTATACCCTTTGAACCGTAATAGGTAGAAATTTGACAATTTCACAGAGTGATGTACTACTATGGTGAAAAATAAAATATTTTTAAAAATTAACGGAGGTCCTAAGTAGGAATAATAGTAACTTGTAGTGTTAAATATTTTACGGTGGTACGCAACCCTTCCGCCGCTTTTTGTACCCAACCCTTAATAAGGCTCAAAGCTAAATTAAAAACATCTTTCTCAGGAACTAGACGCAAGCAAACTAATAATCGAGTCCATAGAATTGGAAGATGGCACGCAACTACAGTATAAAATGGGAGATCATTTGGTTAACATGGGGTCCAAGCTGACCATTTTGTTGCCGAAGCCGCTTGCTGCGGACAATCAGTAAGTTAATTCAAATTCTGACCGTGCTTTATAAGAAAGTAGACTGATTTAGAACCTCTTGGTAAAATATACACGTCGTATTAAGAACCTCTTCCTTTTTTAGTTCGTTAAAAATCTACCAACGAAAACGGGAAACGGAGTACAGTTTTCGTTTCTGAAACTAACCGTACTACGGTACCCTTTTCGGTTACCTATATAGTAACGGGTAGATTGTTGGTGGACATAACATTAACAATGTTAATTATTATTATTTTGTCCAATAAATAATAACCTTGACATCATTGATATATAAAAAAACCATCATTAGGTTTTTATACATCAATGCTTGACATAGATGGAAACATAATAGAACACACTAAATCATTTCATTGCGCAATATCGATCATAGATCGAAAATTACTTTCTGAAATATGCACGTATTGTATTAGATAAGGTCTATTTAAATCCTTGTTTCCAATTGATGTTATTTCCACTTAAACAAACATCAACTTTACATTAGTGTAATTAAAGTTGATTTTAGACTGACCAGTACGTAATCTGTGGTACTAGCTGTGCTAGTACTGTTTAAAAAGGCATACAAAATATGACGTAGCGCAAACTGAACCTTATGTGTAAGTGTTACAGTTGCTTTTTCTAAATCTCGTATTTGTTTACATGTTTGGCAAATAAATTGGGAACGCAGATTAGGTCCCTACAAATGAAGATCGTAGTTTGATGGAATAATGACTTGTGCTAAACAAGACAAACTCCTGTGCTTAACTATTGGTTCTTGCCTGTGTTTGTTGTTTTATTTTGACAAAAACTCGCTTTGACATACTATTTTCACGCAGGTGAGAAGGATGCCTGGATTCTGCTCCGAAGTGTATTGATAGATTCATCTAATGAGATGGTGAAATTGGCCAAATTTTAGGTTGCAAAATGGTGCGGGCGGCGAAATTGGGGCTTTGTCATCGCCCGAACAGTCAGGCCCAAAGAGGGGCACGCAGTGTTTCATGCGAGCCTTTATAGGAGGACGTGCGGTCGTGGGATCGGCTGCACTGGGTGATGGGGCCTAGGCATAGCATCAGTCAGGGGTGCGGCGAATGTACAACTTACTACCCCACTGTTCCTACTACTACTAGGATTTCGACATAACCCTCCGTTTCCCCAAGATGGAGGGTATCCTTGAAGATATAGCCAAAAAAAGGTTGATCCAATTTTCTTGAAGGTATTAGGGTGTAGGACGTAAAAATACCTAATTCAAAAGATTATGCTCCACTAGCTAGAATTCTTTCATTACATTAGGATTTGAATGTATATATAGTCCTCCAGACCGTATTTCGGCCATTGAGGCCAATCTTAACGGGGACTAATCTTCACCGCGGGAGATATTATAGTCCGTAAGTGTGTGGGCAGACACAGGTGCACTCTTTTCCCTCACTCTTATAGCCCGATGGGACGGCAATCCGACACGAACTAAGAGAGAACAGGCGCAGGACCAACGGCTTAACGTGCTTTCCGAGGCACGGGTGTATCACACCGCACCGTCAACTTCCAAATTCCGGGCTTACTAAGAAGTTCTTGGGAAAACCCAATAACACTGCCTGACCCGGGAATTGAACCCAGGTCCCCACGAGACCAACGAGGCAGCTAGGATGATACTACAATGAGCATTGGCTTTGAATGTAACTACAATGAGTAGGATTAACTCAATATTCCATTAATAACTCTCCTCTATTTGTCTTTCCAGGTTAACTGTTATGATAAAATATGCCACAGACCCTGAGGCGTCGGCCTTGCAATGGCTGGACCCAGAGCAAACGTCGGGCAAGAAATACCCTTACTTGTTCAGTCAATGCCAGGTCAGTTTATTTACCTACTTAATACAAATCTTAAATTTACTCGCTGACAGACAACGCACGACCGAAACCGCTGAGTCTAGAAGATTGAAATGCACAAGAGCTCCTTATGTAAAGAAAGTGAGCACTAAGAAAGAATATTTGAAAATTCGCCCCCGTAAAGGGGTTAAATTGGGAATGAAAGTTCTTAATGTGGTCCCTAGACGATCATGTGGCATGACATGCGTTATTTGCTGTCATGCATGCATGACCATTTAGCTGTATAGCATAATGTGAATATTTATTGTATTAACAGACTTTAAAAATGTAGGATTTATACCTGCTTTAAAAATAGCTCATTCTTAACCATCCCAAATCAAAACTTTCCAACAATAATCATTTTCAATAACGCACTGTTCATGACTGTGAATGACATGCAAACTACGTGCTGGCAGTTGATTGTTTTTTTTTATCATGCAATGAAAAATACATGACGCATGATCAGTACCCTAATTGCGTAACTTATTTTTGTGAAAGATTATGGAAAATTTGTTTCATTTTGACAGTTCAACAACATTCATTGTGTTATTTACGTTTGTGCGCAGAATTTTTTTCCAACTTATGCAGCAATGGATTAGCAGTCTGTTTCAAATCGAAACAAATTGTGATTGATCGTGAATTACGCTATTAGGGTACAGATCAGCATGTTATGCAAAAGGTACAGATTCTGTGTTACCAACAATGCATGACATGCAATTACTTCATGCAGCATGATAATTCACGGCAATTGCATGTCATACCGCATGATCGTCTAGGGACCGATAAGAAGTGTGCCATTTCCAAAAAAAAAAATTGACATATTATTCAGAGTCCAGTAAGAACTCTTTACACGATATGGTTAAGCAGTAGATACCTACCTGATGAAACCTCGAAAATGCACTTTAGTATGATCGAACAAACATTATCAGTTTGCTGTGTTGCTGTCAGTTACTTGTCTAAGCAGATGCGGTTGGTTATCATTAAACGAAACAGATTAATTGACATCTGGCGTATATCCAATAACCGGGGAAATTCTATTTGCAAAGATATGATTGATATTGCAGAAATAGGTAAACGTTACAAATCGGATATTGCCATATTTCAATGAGCATATCACTCACTAGTAATATAGTTTAATAAGCATTATGTAAGTAAACAATGGATTGTTAACATAATAAAATGTAATAGTTAGTATGCGGTTATATACACTACATTTAGTAAAGTAATGGACCTTACAAGATGTGTTTAAACTAAACTAATTTGGTCTTTATTCTATGAACTGTTAGAAAATGGAGGACCAAATATTGCATCTGGAATTATGAATACTAAAGGCGTTTTCCGCGTTGATTTCATAAATTGGTTTCTACACGAATGAGAAAATATCATAGACATGACGGCCAAAGTTCACAATTTTCCTAAAAAACTCACTGTATCTTGTAGTGTCAATTTCCACCAATTTCAAAGAGTTAGACTTAAAACTTTGTCTTTTTTTTCTTGTGTAAAGAGATTTTATTGCACCAATCTATTAAAAAAAAAAAGACTACTTGATATTTACTGTCTAGTTTTTCTCCATAGCCAATCCACGCGCGTTCCATCTTACCATGCCAAGACACCCCTGCTGTGAAATTCACATACAACGCGACAGTGACAGCTCCTGAGGAGTTCACAGTCCTCATGAGTGCACTCAGGGGTGAGGTGAAGCGTAACAAGACTACATTCAGCCAGCCGATGCCGCTGCCTTCGTACTTGGTGGCCCTTGCTGTAGGAGTTCTAGAATCTAGGACCCTTGGACCTAGGTAAGTGGAATTAAACTACATGAACGTCCTAGTGTGGCAAGTTAGGCGTAAAGTTCAAGCTCTGTGTCCAAAAAGATGTTGACTACAAAGTGTATATGTAACCGGCAAAGCATGTAATTTAGCCATTGTATAGAATACCTAGTGATTCTATACAACGCGAAGAAAACCGAAAGGGAGATCGTGGCCCCCGGCAACAGGGCAACCGAAGGAACACGGGTGGGTTTTAGTCAGTAAGAGTCTGACGGGCATGTCAGACTCTTACTGACTAAAACCCACCCGTGTCCCCCACCGCCCAGTGCGGGAGAAGTTATTGGATAATTACCTACCCAAAAAAAAATGCCAAAAAAGTATGGGAGGCAGTAAACTTTGTATTGAACATAAATGTTCAAACAAAAATGTTTGGTATTTATTGGTTCTTACACGAAGAACTATTATGACATTGAAATGTATAGATATATAAATCTTTTTTTTTTTGACTGCCTCGTTGGTCTAGTGGTCGCTAGCGTTACTGCTGAGTATGAGGTCCTGGGTTCGATTCCCGGGTCTGGCAAAGTGTTATTGGGTTTTCCATCTGGAATTTCTCAGTAACAGCCCGGAGTCTGGATTTGTGCTCGGTTGATGGTAAAAGGTTCGCCCACTATTACATGGGACTTAAACATAACTGGCGAAATGTGGATGTACTATAGGTACACCTCTGCCCCTAACCCTTCGGGGATTACAGGCGTGATGTTATGTTTATATTATATAATTTTCATTTTAACCGACTTCAAAAAAAGGAGGAGGTTCTCAGTTTGTCGGAATATTTTTTATGTTTGGAAGGGCATACTGCTTCGCGTCGATGTCTCTGCCACCCTGTATAATCACTTCGTTGTCCGTCCGTCGGTCTGTCAATACCCTTTTTCTCAGGAACGCGTGGAGGTATCAAGTTGAAATTAATACCCAACACTTAGGTCTACGGTCCCCTGGTGTTCTGAAAAAAATCAGCGTCTAAATCGACACAATAAAAAGATACAGCCATTTAAGCAGCATATTTTGATACTCACAAATAAATCAAATCCTTATAGGATTCTTCCCGTTGACCTAGAATCATGAAATTTGGCAAGAAACAAGGTCTCAGAACACAAGTAAAGGAAAACGTCCGAAAATCGATCATTTGTAATTTCAGCCTAGAGTTATCGTATTTTTTTTTGCGATTACAAACTTACATTTGCAGTAGGAAAATTTACTATGGCGTATATCGATGTATGAGGGAACATGTTTTTCAGCTACGATGGTAAGTTTGTTCTTGGGATAAATTCATCCCAAATACGGGACTCTTCATTGTGCGTGGTTCGACAAGTACTTGGCCGGTTTTTTTTTGTGTACCTCACAAACGTGATGGGTCGATATTTAAACAAGATAAAAAAAAACTGTTTTCAGAATTCATACTTCAAGTAACCACACCAACAAGGAAAAACCTTTGCCAATATTTTAAAACCAGCAACTCTTCCAGATCAAAAGTATGGTCAGAAAAGGAGGAAATCGAGCGCAGTGCGTGGGAGTTCGCTGATACTGAGAAATATCTTCAAGCGGCTGAGAAGCTGTGCGGTCCATACGAGTGGACGCAGTACGATCTCCTGGTGTTGCCGCCCTCCTTCCCCTATGGCGGCATGGAGAACCCTTGTTTGACCTTCGTTACCCCTACGCTTTTGGTAAGTTTGTATAAAAATAAAAGTTTTAGGTTTCCGTCACACTTCAAATATTTGCAGGTTTATAGATCCTTACATGTAATAAAACAAAGTCCCTCGCTGCGTCTGTCTGTTTATCGGTCTGTCTGTCTGTCTTAACGCGATAAACTCAAAAACTGCCGAACGGATTTTCAAACGGTTTTCACCAATGGACGGAGTGATTCATGCGGAAGGTTTTAGTTTATAATTCATTGAAGGTTTTGTGTAAATTGGCCGAAATTTGACTATTATTGTTGAAGATGTCGGTCGGAAAAAATCATACCGACTTAGCTTTATTGGCGTGCGCCGCGGAAATCGTAAAAGTTACATAAAATGTATGTTCTACATTATTTTTCATCTTAAAAAGTTCTAAGGATGACCCACAATAACCATTTATATCTTTCAGAATTTGATAAAAATTTAATTGTTATTTCTAAAGGTATTTTCAGCGGTATTATAAATATTCTTACCCAATACAAAATTTTATTTAAATTGGGCATTTCATTTAGATTAAAATATGCGTAGACATTATACCATAAAAATGAATACTTTAAAAGATATCACAGATTCAGAATTACACGCGGGCGTAACGGTAGGAGTCAATGACCTTTTCCTCGGCTATTAAGTATGTAATCCTGGTAGTACGTACCCGTGGGATATTTTCCAAAAGCTAGTTTAAAAAAAAAAAGGTCAAATAAATTGGTCGTTGGTCTAGCCGCAAATGTGAATTTTGCGTGGAGTCCTATTAAATTGTGATACAAAATTTCAATAACAATTCGAGGGGTTTGGAGAAAATTCCTAATCCATTGCTTCACAGATTTGAAAAATTTATTTGTTCAATAACGTAAATAACGCAATGAACCTGACTGAACTGTCAAAATGAAAGGCATTGTGATCGATTACCATTTTATGTGTGTTATGCAATTATGCCGCGGGTTAATGCCCGAGTTGGCACTCTTTTTTTTTTTTAATTCTCCGGTGCCCGCTCGCTTTTTACAAGCTCTATATTAGTTTATCGTGTGTTTCCAGTTACTCGCATTGTTATCCATTTTTTAAGCGCTTTCTGGCATCCGATTGAGCTGAAACTTGTTATTAAATGGGGCTCAAACATATCTGGCGAAATACGGGTATGTATTGTAGATACATCCTAGCCTGCCTACCCTTTTCAGAAAATACATACGTGATGTTATGTTGCCTTGTTATCTAGTTCAAATTGTTCGACAATGCCTTGATATGATTATGAATCAAATCTTCTTCTAATCTTGGACCATAATGTTAGTACAATCCCATTACACTCATATAAGTCCTAATTAACAATCAATAATATATGTTCTGATTAGATTTTGACTTGATAAGAAAAAGCAATAAAAATAAGATTGTAATGCAATTTTCTTTGATGCATCATGGATTGTATTAATCTCTTAATCAAGATATCAGAACAATGCTAGTAATTAAATTAAAAAGGATTGAATAGATCCGGCAATTAATATTCTTGCGAGCAGGTTTTAGTTCTAGAATATATAGCGAACATTTTTAAGAGTCCATAATACCTCAGCTTAAATTCACTCCTTATCTCGCTCGCACGATAGTGTTCGTGGACTGAGTAAGAGCGAGACTGGGCGGCGGGGAGAAGGCTCCAAGGCGCCAATAGTTTAGGTAATTTCTTTCTAAGGCGAAAATAATGGTAATAAAAAATAAAATAAAAACGTAGTATCTACTTTAGTTGTTCAGTTATTATGCAAATTTACATGATCTAATTTGAAGTATTTTTTTAATACCAGCGGTTTATTGTTCGGTTTGGAGGTAACTTTAGATTTTTTTTCTATAGAGATACTTTTATGGAAACGCGTTTTCGACAAAAATGCGGTACTCATCATTTCATGGACTTTGTCTGAAAATAAATGAATTATTATTAATCCTCAAGTTTACTATAATTTTATTTATTTCAAAATGAATGCTGCAGTATATAGCTAAGCAATTTGAGGTAATATAACAACAAAAGGGATCACTATGGCGGCTATGGTACCTGTGAACTCACTGTTCATAAAATCTAGATTGATTTCTAACTAATCTCATCCCAAACGGTTGCAACAGCTGCCGTAATCATGATAATATTCCTGTTGTAAAAAGTCACTGTATTGACATACATAAGACATTTTTGAAAATGAAAAAGAACACTTGAGCATTACAATAAATAGTTTATTTACTGACAGTTTTATGAGAAATATGAATCGTATTCATAGAACATTCATAAAATACCTTCTTTCTCATATTTAATAGGCAGGTGACAGGAGCCAAGCTGACGTCATTGTCCACGAGATAATGCACAGCTGGACAGGCAACCTGGTGACCAACAGGAATTTCGAGCACTTCTGGCTGAACGAGGGGTTCACCGTGTTCCTGGAGAGGAAAGTTGGCGCTTCTCTCATCAATGACTCTGTGGAGGCAAAGAAGAGTCGCGATTTTCATAGCTTACTGGGTCTGCAAGAGCTGAATGAGGCGGTGAGTTGAAGATATTTTATTGAGAGTTTTTTTTAAATTTTTGTTTGACGGTAAGTTGTTTTTTTTTTTATAAAATTCTGTACTGTCAGAAAAAACATTTGCTAGATAGCACTAGTCTTACTATCTGCTTTTTCAAATTAGCTATATTAAGTAAATAAATATTTAGGTAACGTATTTTATGGTAACAAAGGCTATAGTTTTTTTTTCAATATGTTTCCTCTCTTTCTCATCCTTAATTAAGAAAATTTTCCTTTTTTTTTAAACATGTTTATGAGTTTTCTTTCTTTACTGCTTTTGATGTCCTCATTAACAAAATGCTGCTGGAATTTTTATCCAAAAGTATGTTTTTACTTTTTAAGTTTATTAATTACTTCTATTTAATTATTTATTCTGGGTGGATCTCTTTACTAATTTCGTACCTTTCTGTTTATATTATTTGGTACTAAATAACCATTTTTATGTTATTGTTCTACTATAACGTGCCTATTAACGAAATCTTTACGCGGTTAGCATACCGATGCGACGCAGCGAGCTGGTGAAAAGGTGCGATGCGAAAACCATAGACAATCCAAACATAATGCATTGCACTTTGCGAATCGCAGCTCGCCGCATCGACTTGCTAATGGCTTTAAAATTAAAATGACTGAAAGCGCAAAATTGCAGATCGAAGTCTTCGGCAGTTCTAGCCCTCTAACGAACCTCGTGGTAGACCTTAACGGGATCCATCCAGATGACGCCTTCTCTCGGGTGCCTTACGAGAAGGGATCACTCTTCCTCCGCTATTTGGAAGACCAAGTTGGAGGCCCTGGTAAGTCCTAAACTATGCTCTGTTTTAGATCAACGATGTGTTGGGTCCTACGAATCCGTTGACGAGGCTCGTCGTAGATTTGGATGGAGTACACCCTGATGATGCGTTTTCAACAGTCCCCTATGAGAAAGGATCCTTGTTCTTGAGGTATTTGGAGGACTTGTCCGGCGGACCTGGTGAGTTTACAAATACCACAAATGAGAAACTCAATGAAATTTCATCATAATAAAGGGTGTCATTAAATAAGAGTAGAATATTTCACCTGCAGATGTATTAACTGGGTATTTAACTGGGTATGTCGCTGATTTTGCCATTCCATAACCAATAGTAGAAAAATCAAGGCCATTAAATCATGCAATTTATCAACTTTCATGAAATAAAAAAAGTAAAAGTAGAGTAAAGTATTCTGAAAGTATCAAGTATTATCACAAGACACTAAAGGCTAGTTGACAGTTCTTGAGAAACCAAATAGTAATGTTCCTTGTGGTTTTTTTCCCCAGGACATGAATATTCAAATCAATCGAGTCATTTTTGAGTATTTTTGCGAGAGAATTTTGTACGACAATTGAGTTTTATTTATATAGATTTGTAATACAGTTGTCGCGCTCTGATTCCGGTTCAATGTCACGTGAGCAATGTCTTTATTTTTATGCAATTATATCTCAATATATTATAATATTTTATCTCTTATTATATTTGCACGGCTGAAATGCCGAATATAGTGAAACCCATAGATCTTAAGAACTTATGTTAGCTACCTATTATCATCTGCCTAGCCTTTTCCTAACTATGTTGGGGTCGGCTTCCTGTCTCACCGGATGCAGCTGATTACCAGTATTTTACATGGAGCGACTGCCTATCTGACCTCCACAATCTAGTTACTAGGTAACACGATACCCATTGGTAAGACTGGTTGTCAGAATTTTGGGCTTCTAACTACCCGTAACGACTGTCAAAGATCTACAAATGGCAGCCGGGAACAACGGCGTAACGTACGGAACAATCGCGGCAAGCGTAGCTTAACCTGATCGATCGACCCGTGCGGCTGTTATTACTTAGCCACAAGCTCCTTATGTTAGCTACCTATATTCTTGCAAATAAATACATATATCATTCATTCATTCATTCAAAATATTAATTAATCTAAAATCATTATCAAAATTAAGCTGAGTTTTGATATTTTTAGCTCAGAAACATTCTACAAAAAAAAACAAGTTATTTTTTATCTTACTGTCAACTAGCCTATTCATCGTTTTTGTGCCGTTATTGTATTTGAGCCTAGTTCCCATGGCAAAAAGTAGTTTGTGACTAAATTAAAGAATAGTTCCACAGCTAATAGTAAAAAATCATGGCATTAAATCGTGCAATTTACCAACTTTTTTATAAAAAAAGTATCGTATGAACTCGTAATTAATCGATCATAATTTTTGAGACATCATTGTAAATGAGCCTATTTCCCATGTCAAAAAATTGTAAACTAAAAAGTACCTAACATAACATTAACCACACATTCTTTAATCACCTCTAACATGCACCCTTACTTTCCCTTCACAGAAGTATTCGATGACTTCATGCGATCATACCTGACGAAGTTCAGGAAGAAGTCTCTGGACACCGAAGAGTTTAGGAGGTTCCTGCTAGGCTACTTCAAGGATAATGCGGCACTGAACGACGTTGACTGGGACACGTGGCTGTACAAGAGTGGTATGCCGCCTATCATTCCTGAGTGAGTTTTTAAATTTTATTTTTACTTACAAAATTGCCTGCTTTCGTGATAAGCCTACGATCGCACGGACGTAAAAATATCGCGGCGGGATTTTATCGCACACTGGATTTTCAGAGTTGAAAATCCAACAGTGTGTTCTTTCGACGCGCAGGGATGCTCTCTGTGCAATTCTCAACGCTCGGCTTAAAACCTAGAATTGAATATCCATTATGCGCTAAAATCCCGCCGCAATATTTTACGTCCGTGTGAACGTGGGCTTAGATGCAACAATGGCCAATTAAAATAATAGACCCGCTATTGAAAACAAAGCCCAGTGCAATCGTATAATGCTGTGTAGATTAACCACATAGTTATAACCAAATCCGGAAGTTGCGGACCCGCAACCGCATGCGGTTCATTCGAAACGACAAGAAATATTTCACTTGAACAACCTTGACATTTATATATTTTACTTAAAATATGTCTTTAAGGTGGAACCTTCGATCATGCCCGCGAAATTCAAATTTTCTTATGTTTTTTTCATTTAGTAGGTCAGTCTCAGATCTCATGTTAATGATTGATTGATTGGCGGTCATAAAAGATGGCCTCCCTCCATTTCTTCCACATCTCACGGTTACCTAAATAACATATCAAATTATTTGCTGCTAAGAATGTCAATTTCGTGAATTTATGATCATATATATATTATACACCATCACTGAGAATTGTATTTACGATTTTAATTATTAACATTTGAATTTCGCGGGCAGGGTCGGCGCTTTCACCTTAAATAGATTTATTCATATTCCTATTTATTTTTCCAGTTACGACACATCAATGACAAAAGCGATATCAGCGCTCATCGTGAAGATTGACGACCCGAATGCGACTATATCGCACGACGACGTGAAGACTTTCACCCCGCACCAGATGATACATATGCTGCAGCGGCTGATCGACCGGCCAGCCTTGCCGCTCGAGAGACTCAAGACTCTTGGCACCGAGTACAAAGTCAACGGGAATAAGAATAGTGAGATTCTGTATAGGTGGGTAGTTTTTTTTATTTTTTATACAATCCTTTGAGTCATTTTATAGTTTAGTTGGCTGCGTAGTCTCACTATCAAAACTGGTAGTAGAATGTTGAAATTGCATTTATCATCTTTAAGCGGTATATAATTAATTTTTGACTGCCTTACGATTTTTAAACGTAGCATGAATGTTAGCCTAGCGGTGTTGATGTCTTCATAAAAAAAATGCGTTTGATCCTTATGTCTGATTATTTTACACTAATGAAGCTGTTAAATATCTTATGAACTGATAAGTAATTTTGACTTTTTCCCAGATGGTTGAGACTGTGCGTCAGAAGCAAAGACCAAACCAAGCTCGGCGAAGTATTCAACTTCGTGAACAGCCAGGGCCGCATGAAGTATGTCCGTCCTCTGTACAGGGACCTCTATGCCTGGCAAGAAGTCCGAGAACAAGCAATAGACAATTTCCTCAAGAACGAGAAATACATGATGCATGTTTCAGCCTATACCTTGAGAAAGGACCTTCATCTCGATGAAACAACTAAAGAATAGTATTTTTACACGTTTATAATGTAAGATAGTGTAACTATAATTTTATGCCATACTGATTTTGAATAAACTTATTATTTTATGATGGTTAGTAAACGTTTTATTTTTACCTCGACGAGCAGTATTTAAAAATTTATTGGATTGGACATTTTTGGTGGTTTTTAATAAAGTGAAGGACCAAAAACAAAGCCGCAAAGACATCACTGTAAAATTGTTGGGGGTCTGAAAATGGTCGTGCAGTGTAGGCTGCTGCTGAAACCGCAGAACATCATCAACAGCTGTGCCGCCGAAATGTATGTAGGATATAAGGACAGTTAGCCGGATTTAGCAAACAGTTCCTAGACAGATGCATGCAATTTAATATAGGAACTAGAGTTTCAAAGTTGAGTGGTTTTAAAAACGGTTCAAACCGCTGAAACTGAAGTTACAGAACGAATTGAGAACTGTCAAAACTCAAAAGGTTGACACTGACATAAAAATATAACCTATTGTAGATATTATTGTAGGTTTTGCTGATTTGCCGTCTTTACGATCTAAAAATACAATTTGAAATCGATTTGGTAACATCAGTACAGATAAAATACCATGTCTGCAGCTAAACGAGTGCAGGTAATATTTTCTCACCATATTTTGCTATTATTCCAGCGATAAACAATAATTTCCTCGAGATAACATAACCTAACAAAAACAACTTTATTTTCAGCAATGGGCTACTTTTGCTCGTACTTGGCACGTATTTGACTGCAAATGGCAAGACCCTTATGAATCTGCTAACGTAATTAAGAAATATCTGATGGGATTACATAAACCTATTTATCATCCGATGAACGATTGTGGGGATGTTGTGGTGTGTATCAATAGCCGGGATATCGCGTTGAGAGGCGACGAGTGGCGTAAAAGAGCCTATTTTCACCACACTGGGTATCCCGGTGGAGCTTCATGGACATTAGCATGGGAACTTCATAATAAGGATCCCACTATGGTAAGCAAAAATAACTTTATCATATTCATTAAGAAGTATAGTAAAAATCTTTGCTTAGTATGCCAATGGTTAGACGTTTTGAATTACAATAAAATCGTTTACCTTGGCTCCTGCCTAGGTATAGATAACTGGTCATTTTAGAAAACCAATCTTTGATTTCACTGTATAAATGCTACTGCTACATTGTTTTCCTTATTTTAACATGTTCAATATTGATGTGTATTGATGTGACCAAGTGGTGATGATTAAATAATGGACTACTGTAAACTATTGTAATTGAGCATGCCTTTTCTGTATGAGAAGAACATTTTGCCCAACAGTGAGACGCAATATGCTGGTATAACACACATAGATGGGGAGTGAGAATAGAACCCTTTTTTTTGGGTGGGAAATTATCAAATAAGTTATTAATATCTCTGGGTGGAGCAGGAGGGTGTGTCAGACTCTTACTGACTAAAACCCACCCGTATTCCTTCAGTTGCCATGTTGCCACGGTATCCCTTTCGGCCTTTCACCCTAACAGTTCATTAAAATAAAAATATTAATTTCCTTTACAGATTATAAAAAAAGCAGTTTACAGAGCAATGAAAGGCAATCTCCAAAGACGTCACACTATGGAGCGACTCTTCATATATCCTGGTGAAAGGGTGCCCGAGGATGTCCTGCAAAATGTGACCAATCAGATCCGTCAGATACGCCAAGTACCAACCAGGCTTGATGAGATACCTGAAGAATTAACAAAGACCTATCCTAAAGTAATGGATTATCCTGAAGACTATGTACTGAAATAAATTGTTTTAAGATGTTATGTAAATTTAATTAGATAAGATTAGAATGTTAATAAATAAATGAGGATGAATAAGTTGCCTCTTTCTAGGCGACATTTTGTAAAGCAACTTATGATCATACCTTTTTCCGGAAAGAGTTGGTAGAAGTGTATGCCAAATTTCGCCAGTTGTATTTAAGTTGCATATAATTCATTTATTTTAGTCGGTTTACTGACAATTGTTTACACTGGATACACTGAAACATGCAAAAATTACTTATAGGTAAACACGACATTCTTATTACAATAAATCAGAAAAATAAGCAATGAGAATTGGGGTGAGCCTATTGGCAACAACTGTAATTGTGAAATGAATACCATGTATATAATATAATCTTTGTCCAATGGGCATGGTATGCGCGGCGGCTGAAGGATCGGTTCAAGCTATGTGTTGCGAAACGGTAGTGAGGTTAGGGTAGGGGTATAAAAAACCCACTGTTAATAGGCACAGACCTAGTATTGAACCCTGCGTTGCTCCGTTTTCATTAGTAAATTCAGAGTTATTATTTATCAGTGTTCAGGTTCAGATGTGAACTGTATGAACAAACACTGAAGAATTCAGCAGTCATACGCTAAACCTAGAGCTGTGATCGTGAATAGTATGAAGTTTTAATAAATCTTTTCACAAGCTGCCGCCGAGCAGACTGAATTTCTATCCGCGTTGACTTTGGCCATATAGTACCAAGTGTTATTTATTTATTATTTTTGTATAAAAAAAAAAAAACAAATATCAAATTGAATACGTGTAGGCATAATAAATAACACGTTTGAGTGTTTAGTTTATTATGCCTACACACATTATCTTAGGCGTAGGTATTATTTTTCTATTTAGGTAAAGGTGATGAACGCGCACTGTCACGCTGCAGTCATCGAATATTTATTATTTATATAACAAAAATAAACCTGGCAGCTACGGTAATATGTAATAATAAAGATTTATGATTATTTTGGGTTATAGTGATTCTAATCTATACAAAGATTGGTATCGTTTTACAAAACACACTTCTTGAGTCACAGTGTAGACCGTACACCCCGATTCAAACATAATGGCGGCTCGGAATATGAGGCGAGTCGTTGCGCAGTAACAAATTCATGATTGTGCCAGCGGGGGTGAGGGGTACTGCGCAGCAAGTAGCGAACTTCCGAGCCGCCATTATGTTTGAGTTCCAACCGGAACTGAGGAACGCCAGCTCACTGAGCGTTCCTTCAGCGTTTTGAGAGCAGTCAAACCGCTGAAGAAAAACATACATGTGCCACTGCACAGCAGTGGTGATCAAATATTTTACACAATGTAAAGTGCCTGCTTTGGTTCGAACCCACTACCTACAACTTGTAAGTCGCGGCCGTTACCTCTGCTCACATACTATTATCTTAAAGTAATCAGTAGTCTGAGTTATCAACAATGTAGCTGTATTAAATTTTGGTTTTTCCATGTAATTAATTTAATTATTATTACTAGGATTTTATTAAATAACTGTTTATCTTATCAAAAGCTTTGCCAAAATCCTTTTGTTGAATGACAAACAAGTTGTAGATATAATCCCGACATCTGAATCGTATTTTATTCTTATTGGGTTTTTCCATCCGGAATTTTGATGGCAATAGGTTCTGTAACTGACGCAATGTGGTGTGGGTACTATCTATAGTTGCACCTCTTTCTAATCCTTTGTGGAATACAGGCGTGATGTTATGTTATGTGAATCGTAGAGCTTTGACAATATTTGAATTGAGGATGAGGTTCCTGTTTAAGAATGTTGGGATGGATGTGTAGGTATCTTCTCCCCTAAGTCGAACTAATCTGCGCCGATCATAAAAATCGTTTTGTCTCTGTATCCGTTATAGTTCTAACAGTAACTACGGCTACATTGTCGCGATATGGCGAACTACACTTCGCGCGTGCTCTCTCGCTGACTGCTCGACGCCGCCGAACGTCTCGCTGAGAAACAGAGTTAAAGACGGAACCAGATGACCGTATGAATAAAGGAAACGTAAATAACCAATATAATTTTTAATTTTCATTGTTTTATTGTAGTCCTGATAAATTATAAATTCATTGTGATATATAAAAACATTTATTTGTGAGATTGAGTAGGTAGAGAGAAAATAAAATTTGTGCACTCAACCAAAATTGCGTCAGACTAAAGTTTTATTTCTCAAATGAACGCAACATGGGGTTTTCGTAGATCTTGCCGGGGTACCTGGGGAAGTCATTGTCAGCGATGGGTGCTACATCTACGACCTTCACAGCGGAAACCTCCTCAACAACATCAGCGGTTTCAACGTTTTCGGCGTTGTCGACGAAGTGTACTGCCTCAGGAATAATATCCTCGGCGTTAACTTCTTCCTCGGCGATTTCGCTGTCTTCAATGTTTTCGGCAACATCAACAAAGTTCACAGCGTCAGCGGGAATTTCCTCAGCAGTAGGAGCGGCGACTTCCTCTTCAGCGACTTCACTGTATTCAATGTTCTCAGCGACATCTACGAAGTTGACAGCATCAGCGAGGATCTCCTCAACAGCGGGAGCGGCGACTTCCTCATGGGCAGCATCGCTGTATTCGATGTTCTCAGCGACATCTACGAAGTTGACAGCATCAGCGGGAATGTCCTCAGCAGCGGGAGCGGCGACTTCCTCCTCAGCGACTTCGCTGTATTCAGCATTTTCAGCGACATCTACAAAGTTGACAGCATCAGCGGGAATGTCCTCAGCAGCGGGGGCGGCGACTTCCTCCTCAGCGTTTTCAATGTTTTCGGCAACATCAACAAAGTTCACGGCATCAGCGAGAATCTCCTCAACAGCGGGAGCGGCGATTTCCTCCTCAGCGGCTTCGCTGTATTCGGCGTTTTCAGCGAAATCAACGAAGTTGACAGCGTCAGCGAGAATTTCCTCAACAGCGGGAGCTACAACTTCCTCTTCAGCGACATGGTCGTGTTCGTGCATAATGTAGTCCACGACGTGAACAACCTCCTCACCTGCGTGCTCCATAGCCTCAAATACTGCTTCGGCGTCAGCAGGGACCTGCGCCTCCGCTAGTCTCATGGCTTCAATAATCTCTTGGGGGACGAAGAGAGGCTTGATGGCCACTGGCTCGATCATAGGCACGTACGGCACATCTTCGAATTCGGGCAGGGGAGCCTCGGGCATTGTGATTGGCTGGACCAACGGGGTGGCTAAAGCCACGGAGGCGAGCGCCAGTACGATGAAGAGCTTCATATTTGCTGAAAATAGAAAATAAACACTCAAATCTATCGGTTTGATCAATTACTTATGATAGCTTTCTGTTATTGTTCTTTAAGTCTAGATTGTGGAACGGCTTAACGTGTCGTAAGTTCTCGAATGACAAAAATCTTATCTATTGACAAATAGGGCAAAGTGTTTTATGATTAATTGAGTTAGATAGCCAAGGCAAGGTGACTATGGTTTTGAAACCACTTAATGATAACTAATGCAATAAAATATTTGAAAGACTTTAAATATTTAAAAAGTTCAGACAGCAGATGAAAGCAATTGCATACTTATTCACTAAGATTTCTCTAGGTAAGTAGGTTCATCAGATTCATCAAGACGAATTATTTTGGCTAATGTGCTGATTATGTAAACTAGTAATTCCTGGGTAAACAAATTAACAGATTTCTTAACAAAGCGGAAAATTAACAATACGCATGGGCGGCCACAGTGGGGCAAGGTGGGGCATGTGCCCCTCCCTGGTCTCTGACTAGAAGCTAAAAATGAAGGTTCATTAAGTAACAAAATGAATTATTCATTTTTTTTAAATTCAAAATTACTGCGCGTGCACTATCGATGAATCGAGCCCGCATGCGTAACATCGAGTTTTATCGAGACAAATTCCTATTACTTAGCCAGTTTATTTACTTCTGCCCCACCTCAAACAAAATGTTGGGTACGCCCTTGACAACACGTATAAATATAAAAAAAATGCTGGAACAGAAAACTCACCTGTTCGTTTTATTTTCCAACAATTAAACTGTTGTTAATTAAATTTACTTTTTTATATATAGGTATCTAGTTGCGCTTATCCTAATCTTACGATAAGTATATCAGGTAAATCTGATTTGTCCACGTATTTTGATTTTTGAAATTAATGCCTTATTGATACCAATATAGTGACTAAACCAAGCAGCAAGCTATATTAATTAGTCAGACAATTTATTATCTTTACAAAACAATACAGTACAACTATCGTACCATCGTCTTTAGAGAAGTTTTCCTCAAAGGTTGGTCGCTACTATATTTTCTAATTTTATCCGCATTGTGTAGCTTTGCAAGATTTGGGCTCCACAAATATCTTATCAACCAAGTCTTGATCTAATTCGACGAAGATGGATTAAAGCTAAGTAACGCTGCTATGCTACAAAAGAAAACATTGTTACGAATCGAATGGACCTGCCAGCAGCATGTGACTCGTTCAACATATAAAATAAACTGTTGTTTCTAGTAAACTACCTCACTTTCGAATAAATTTTTGAGCGTATAAATACTCAAATAAATTATTTAATGCGTTTCAAGTGAATCGGAACTGAGACAATGTAGATGACTTGTAAAAATAATGGGTTTCCTCAGGGAAGTATGCTGGGCTTCTATACTCTTCAACTGCGATCAGCCTCTCTTCTAAAACGCACTGTTTCATTTATTAAACCGACCACCTAGCATGAAAATGTTACAGAAAAGACGATAGGTAGCTCTGAAAATGCATGTTAAATACTACGACGATATGCCGTCCAGTCCATACCCTCTAGTGTGTACATTTTCGCAACCATTCTGAAAACAGGATCTGTGGCATCTTCCAGCGTTAGGTAATATTGATTAATGATCGCGTCTGCCTACCTGGGAGTAGGTAACATTAACGGACACTCAATTCATCAAAATTCCCTTGCCCTTAAACCAATTTATGAGAGGTCAGCTCAGCATGTCTTCGTCTTCCATACTTAGTATGGAAGACGTTCCTTTAGTAGTCACCCCTTTTTAGACGTATCATCTTTCACACAGTCAGTCAACGAAATGAATTATTGCAGCAAGGGCTAGGCCACCACAACCGTACTTACTTCGGAGTAGACTCGGGTGCACCGGACGAACGGGTCCTTTTGCTAATAAAGACGTAGGTACTTACTGCTTTCACCAAACCTGACAAGCGTGGTGATGGAGGAGATTATTTATTCAAGCTGTTAAGTCGACATTGGTCCTCAGTAGATGAAGTTTAGGTACGGGTTGAAATGATGATATTATTTTATACTATTAAATTTTCCTTTGCGAGATTGTGGATTCAAATCCTAGCAAGTATGAAAGTGACTTTTTCAATTCGTATGTATTTTCGGAGTTTATCTTGAATATTACTGACATCGGTGAAGGAAAAAAATCGTGAGAAAACCTGGATTTATAGTTAATATAAGTCTGAAATCACCAACCCGTCTTGAGCAAGCGTGGTGATCAATGCTCGTGCCTTCTCTGTATGAGAAGAGGCCTTTGCCCTGCAGTGGGAGATTAATAGGCTAGTATTATAATTTTACTTTGCTACAAAAACTCATTCACAAATTAAAAACTAATTTTTGATTTCCAACACCAAGCAAGCAAGCTTATCCATTACTGATTTAGTCTTAGAGATTAAAATACTTACAATAATAAAAATCACACTAGGTAGATTATAGGTTTTAGTAATCTGCTTAAATTAGTTATCCAGGTAAAATTGCTCATTCAGTTCTAATTGATTTTATCTATCATCAATCTAGATATATGTATACACTTTATTAGAGTTGAGTAGAATAAAAAGACTTTTAAATTAGAAAAACCAAAACCATCGCCATCGAATTTTGCATGATGTTTTGTTTTTGTTTCCATGTATCCATATCTATCATTAAAATAATTCATGTTTTCTGTGACTTATTACGACTCGTACGCTTTTTGCATAAGTATAATAATTTTACTGTAGCGATACTTACGTGCACTTAAAAAGTGGATAAGTTATTTATTGGCTATTAGACATCAATGAAAATGCCGCGGACCTCGCGGCTAAATAATAATAGAGAATAGCCGCACGAGTCTATTAATCCGGTTAAGCTACGCTTGCCGAGGTTGGTCTGTAGATGGGTGACCATTTTTTCTCTTCCGTGACTCTTCCGTGCCTCGGAAAGCACGCTAAGCCGTTGATTTCGGCTGTCATTCGTGGATATTTGACAGTCGTTACTGCCGCGCTGGTTAGAAGTGCAGTAAGTGGGGTTATTCGTAGTTTCGAGTAAATGGCGATTAAAGTTTTTTGCTCTTAACGAAGATTCCGATTCTATAAGTAACTCAATTTTACAAAAATCCTTCCTTGCTGCGTTTCTTATTAGCACTGCAGGTTACGGGTCGTCAGAAGCCCGAAAGTCTGATAACAAGCTTACCAATTGTATTACCTTATTGTATTACCTAGTTACTGGGTTGTGGAGGTCAGATAGGCAGTCGCTTCATGTAAAATACTGGTATTCAGCGGCATCCGGTTAGACTGGAAGCCGACCTCAATATATGGAAAAGGCTATGGAGATTAGATTGAGATTTCAATGAAAATAAAGATACCGACGGATAGCTCACACCACTACTTGCGGTACGGTACCTGTTAGACCCTTCTAGAGATGGGTTGTAACAGGTTAAACACGATATCTGTTATCACTGTTACTGTTACAGAAAAATAACAGATCCAAATATTTGTTATTAAATAACAGCCTGTTATTTTTGTACGGACGATAATTACGTATTTAAATATCAACTGAATATCTTCTTTATTTTTATTCATTTTAAGTTTGTTTTGCAATGGTAACTGGTCAGTAACAGGTAACACGACCTAATTTAGGAGTCAATTTTTTGTACGTGTTTGATCTTTTAAGACCAACAACTGTATTTTTAGGGATAATAGTAATAAGGGTGCTTCTCTTTTTGCGTAGTTTAACCGCTTTAGTAAGAGAGAGGAGAGAAGTAAACATATTTCGAAGTAAATAATAGGTGTTCCTCTATTTAGCAAGGGTCATTCCTTAATGAGGAAGAAAAAGAAATTGTTAACCTTGCAATATTTCTTCCTTTGCGTGAGTCTGTATGTAAGTAACAACCGTAGTAACAGTCTGTGTGAGATTGTTATAATGAATTAACAGTAACAGCCGCGGTAACAGTCTTTGAGGGTCTGTTATTTTAAGTAACAGATATTTACATGTAAGGAACAATTGTTATTTGTTACTTTTAAATATCTGTTATTTCTACCTGTTACGATAAATACGCTTCACTCCTAGCCCCTTCTTCCAGCTACGAATCATCTTACGCTGGGCAGCGTAAGATGATTCGTAGCTCTTAGAGGCACTTTTGAGGAAAGGGATAGCAAGAATTTCTGTACTCCGAGCCTGACTGTCCTTTGCAGGATTATTTTACAACAATGACACGAATAAAAAATAAAAATGGCTGTGTTTGTATCGTAGTTATGGATAAAAATAATTGCGAATCGGCAGGTGGGTTTCACCCGCTGATACGCACGCACAGCTTAGTGCTTCATATTAGTATTTATCATGTGTATAAGATATCGTATTTGTATATAACTGATAGCAATTTTCCTCTTAACGTTTTGAAGGTTTCGACTCATTCAGGAAAAACTAAGCGGCATATCGGCATATATTCATCGATATAGTTAGGTATTGATATAGACTTTTGTGTTACTATTAAATTTAATAGAATTAACGGGATAAAAGGGAATAACGCAATCGCATTGAAATGGAAACCAACATTATATACTTTATTCATAATTATTCATCTCTTCCATTACACCAAATTACCACTAAAATATATTTGGCAATATAAAAAATAAGGAATACATTAGACTCGATTTTTTTTTCAATCATACTACCTAATATTCATATCTAAGGTAAATATTGTGTTACGGTCAGAGTAATGAATTTGGACAGATGAAAATTTACACGTTACGATTATAAAACTACAACATAGCTATAACGACAAATAATAATACCGACAAACGTCGATATTAAATAACAAAATATTTCTGAAAAATTCTAATCGTACTATCAACTAATATTATAAAATCTCCAATTGAATACTTTGACTGTAACATACGCATAACCATTCTTTTGGAATACAATTCTAATATGCAATAATATCTAGTATTCTTACATTTAAGATAAAAAACAAATGACTATATAAAAATATATAATGACGATAACAAATTCTTAAGAATAGTTTTACGCGAAATTAAAATGACGAAGCGATGAGCGTGGGCTTGCGATGAAACTATACCTTTACCACATATGAATACAGATGGTCCACTCCGCATTTTAGGTATGAAGCTACAAGTACGCGGCGGGCCCGTCTTGTCGGGCCAATTTAGTGAGTGTAACGTAGTCAGAAGACATAAAGAGTTACGCGATAGAAACAATGTAGATAATTGGCGCTGTGCGACCTGAATTGCACTTTATTGTGTCGTACAAGAGTCGCTTTTTATTTTAAATGATTTCGCAGAGTGAACCATCTGTATTGATCTGTGCCATTACCATAGAAAATAGAACTACGACTTTGGAAGAAAATAATTTCAATATTTTTTATATGTTACACATTAATGGATGTTGTCTGTAACTCGAGATATTAAATGAACAGTGAAAAATATGAAAACTCTATATTAAGTATCTTAACATTATTTAGCATAAAATTAGCAATAAAATACCGTAAGAGAGGTAGTTTAAAAGTGCCAGATACAGTGTAACACAAATATATAGGGTGGCAGGATTCAGTACATTATTCTGGATTAAAAAAACCAACAAAAATTTTCGACGCAGGTTTGTCCAGAATTATGTATACCTACTGAAGTGAACAGGTTGTGGGACGATGTATGCCACCTTGTATAATTTAAATTCTCCCAAAATCCATAGTTATTATATGTTTAATTATATATAGGTTCATCGCAAGTAATAATAGCAAATATCTAAATTATAATTTAGTACACAAATGAACGTTTCCTTAAAGGTAATGTCGATAACAACGAGTAAGGAATACATCACATTTTCATCTATATCGTAATATATTAAATAAATTGAAGCCCGACTGAACGTGTGCGAAGCAAACAAATGCAAGTTGTTCATAAGTTTCATAGTAAATATTAGGTTTATAATGATAAGAAACAAGATAACATTGAAATTTGTCAATTAATTAAGGTCTGTTGCGGATTAATTTGGTAAATCGATCAAAGAAGCTGACGTAAGATTTGATAGCAAAGGCTCAAGTCGCGGCGTCTACTGGTGTCTGTCGATTTGATTAAATTCACATAGCGGTCTATGTGTTAGTTTGGCCAACTCCCTGTCCAACACCTATCATTTAAAATAAAGCCATGTGGGCTACAAGTACGGTACAACGCATCTAAGAGGTAACAACAGGGTAGCAAAAAAAAGTTGAAAGCAAAATTATAAATTGGTCTATCTACGATACCATAATTACGCCCCGCGTAAGCAGTACCTCTATTAAAAAGGCGCTGACTGTTATACCAGATAAAAATGCGTCATACTTGACTTTTCTATGGTTTATCATGGAACTGCCTATTATAGTTTGACCGCGACCGCTGTACCATGCGTTAGGTTTGTGCGCGGCAAGACTGGGGCCAGTGCGGACCGCTCATTCGTCAACGCTCACGGCGTCTCGCCGCTTATTTGTCAACGCTGTCCCCGCGGCAAGGTGGGGAGCAGCAGTTTCGATCAAACTATACCATAGACATGTTAGTTTGTAGTGTAAGTAAAACAAAATATACTGATGAAGTTTAGTCTCTATAACCTACAGGAACATAATTCGAGACAATTATTATTATTTCACAGTCCAGGCTTCAATTTCCACTAATCAAGTAAATGTATACATTTTACTTTATTATTCATATAAAAACGTAGAGATCAATTTGATGAACAAACGTTTTATTGGACCTTTGAAAATCATCGTGTCTAGCGCGGACTGGGGCGTGAAATCTAAATTGAACTGTAATAAATTGAAAATAAGTCTTATATTTGTTTAATATTATTATACAGAGTTTAGATCACATGGACGCATGATACCTTAAAACAATTGAATTTGTATCAATGCTAAAAGTATCAAATGCTCGTGTTAAATCCAATAACGTTAGTAAATGAATTAAAAATGCCGATGTAATGCATACAAAATAAAAACTTGTTTATGATAAATTATAGAAACAATTTGGAATGTAAATTTTTATTTGGCATTAAAATTCCGCTTACTAGTCAGAAATTACTAATATCTATCTACCAGATGACATTATTTATGATTTACACTAGATTTAGGTTCATTTACAATATCGACTTTATCGATATTTACGAAAACAATTCTTGTTAAATTATAACATGTTATAACATACAATTTAAACCTAAAATCAATTACACTTTCAGGATTTAATATAATCTATACATAAGTAGATATTTATAGCATTATGTTATCTATAAAATTATAAAAACGAAAAGTATTTAAAATCTTCAAAGCTCTAGAAACCCTTGTGACGGTCAGAATTTAATTTACATTACATTATTGACATGGGTCATTAATTTTACAGCTATGAAATTATTGACAAAAAAAAAACATTAATATCTGGAAAGGAATTTTAACTATTCCCATTACAATAATGGTCTCTATAAGCAGACGGTGTCGATCTGTGCGTTTGATCTCGAAAACCACTGAGCAAACATCGATACAGTTTCCACCATAAATCAAGAATACAAATGAAACTGTTGCTGTATCTATTTATTTAACTATTCAAAATATGCTGGCTTTCATATAATTAAAACAAGACATATTTTTTACAGTCTGGGAGTAACATTAAAAGTTTTTTTGAAATAAATGGAGTGCTTATAGGCGAAATTAATTTCTACTTGGCTCACTTCAAAGGCGCATGTGGAACTACCCTTGCATTAAACACCACATTATAAGGCTTAATATTTTACCGAAAATATACAAACTTAAAATTGCAGACGTCATATAAACACTCCATTTATCCCCACTGGTTTCTGCACTCAAAATCATCATATACCCCCGTATTCAAGAAAAACAAAAGTTGCACAACCTCGTTCAGCAACATGTCTTTTGTGGAACAAGTTGCTGACAAAACATGAATCATGCCTCTATTCCTCAAAGGATTAGGCAGAAGTGTACAGTAAACCGCACGGTAACAAATTGACAGCGCCTTTATATTGCAGCAGTAAGGGCGATGTTCGTAGTGCAACCACTCATGTGCGGTGGACTGTACCTATAGAACACCCACATTTTTCGGTTATGCTGGCAACATTGCATGCAAAATAAGTTCGCAACTTTTATTTAAAACGTATATAGGGTTGTATTCACTGTATGGAAGATAGTAATGCGATTCATTTACTAACGTTAAGCGCCGCGTCGCTGGAGCGCGTCACGTGCAGCGCGCGCGCTCGCCGTCACTCCGCCACTCATTTGATGGCTCGAGCTTCTGGCAGGAACGCGTCCCAGTAGCGGATTGCCTGCAAAAAAAGATATGCTTTAATGGTTAGTCTATAGTTATTAATGCAACTGTTGTATAATAAGGGGTATTAAAACACGAATGTGGGTTTATGATAGTATCACATGAGTGTTTTAATACCTAACTATTTACAGTTGCATACAAGACTTATCTACACCCATGATATGAATCCTCTATAAAAGGTTCTGAAACCATAGGGTGTTGTACAATATTGTTTTCTCGACTTCTTTGGTAATTATTGGTTAGAAATGTCCTTAAAAGTAATAAATTTTTGCAATACTAATATCGAATAAAAATGGCGGGATACGAGGTGATTTCGAATAACCTATAAGTTTTTTTTTTTTTAAATTACGGCGCTATGGTAGAGAAACGCACGTTCTCAAAAAAAAAAAAAAAAAACTAGACGTGACAATGTTCTTTTTTGAAATTCGAGTTGCATAATTAAATTTAGTACAACATTATAACACTCATTTGGATGATATTATGGGTACTATGACACTGGCCGTTTTAATGTTGGCAATAAGCTAACTGTTTCAGAAACTTTTATAGAGGATTTATAGCATGGGTGTAGATAAAGTATTTTATGGGATGTCTTCCTAGCAGACGTTTAGAAATGTACCTACTTAAGCTAATGACCATTTAGAACATTCCCATTTTTATCTCAATAAATCAATAACATCAAAAAAGGAAACGTATTTTAATTCTAACTTCTTTAGTCATATTCATACTGGGTCGACTATTCGATATCTGCTACTATTGAAGACCTATTTCTTTTTTGTCAATGACACAATTTACTTAAATTCTTTCATTGTAAAGTGTATCACCTGAACATAAACAGCATAATTATGGTATGGCCAGATTAAGATCGACCCTTATTTAAACCATTTATCACCATGTCGCAGGGTATTTTGGTGTCGATATATAATAAATTAATATATAATACCTGTGCCTGATGCTTCATGTGGTCGTCGAGATAGCGCAGGAGTGCGGCGCGTAGCTCAGTAAGGCGCAACTCGTCCCATCGTTCTAACTCCTTCTTTATGACGCGGGATATTGTGTCGAATTCCTGTTGACCGCGCTCTACCTTTGCTTCCCACTGTGGATAATGTTTCCATTTCATTAAGCTGATAAATTTTCATAGCTCATAATTTTCAATTTGACTCAAATGTTGAATGAGTAGGTTACTGACACATTACGGTTGTCTCATCAAAAATATAAATACTAAGTCGGACATGACTTGATAAATTCCAACTCGATTTTATACGCGTAGAATTCAGTAAAATTGCATGAGGAGACATGAAAAGTGTTTGGCAATTTAAGCTTCCATTTTCATTGCTCTACAGCTTTTCTAAATGTACAAGAAACACGCCGTAAAATGATAAGGTAACAATATCCAGTGCACCTACTGCATACCTCAATAATCTCATTGGCGGCTTGTTCAATCTTCTCGGGCCGGTTGGCGAGTTCGGCCTTCGCTTTGTTCTCTCTCCGCTTCGTCAGCTGCATCTGAGCGTGCTGCCAGTTTTGGAACACCTGGGGATAAAAATAATCTCAAGTCAGAAAATATAGGAGTGTATGCGACAGCTGGCTATTTTCATTAAAAGGGTCAGCTGCAATGTTTTCACATTTTGGTACTGTCGGTCAGTCTTTGAAAACCGTAACTATAATTATTAGCACTTCAACGACGAAGTACGGTCAACCGGACGTTAGTCGTTAAAAATATAAAAACCACCCTCATAATTACAAAATAAAGGCGCTGTCAAAGTCAAACTGTTACCAAGCAAGGCTCGGACACGGTTAAGAAAATACCGGTGAAAACCGGTTTATTTGGGTTTTACTCCGAACTTTTCTTAAGAACGTGAACGTTTTAAGAACTTAATGATAACTTAAATTAACCGGTTTATACGACGAGCGGCATGTCGGTAAACGCGTTGCAACTTGTGACTACTTGTGAGGATGCCGCGCTGAATAAAAACTAAACAAAAAACCGGTTAATATTGCTCTAAACCGTATAATCGGAAAAAACCATTATCGAAAGACTCCTCCAAAATCGGTCAAAAAAAAAACTGCTTTCTACGAGCGAAACCGAATTAAAGGTTTTTGCATCAAGTACATAATAACGATTTGAAAATTTAACCGGTATCCGAGCCTTGTTACCAAGGACGTGCTATTGACTGTACGCAAGTGATGCAAGAACGTTTACTAAATGAGGCACGTGATTTCTGTAGCATATTTAATTATTTAAAATTAAATATATAAATAAAAGGATTTCATTATTTTATATTTTAGCATATTTTGTATAAATATACCTGGGCGATCGAGCTCTGATCTGGTGAAAATAGAGCATGCTCATTTAATAGTATAGGATACAAATACAAAATGACACAAATGAAACATAGAATTCACATGTTGAATGAATGATAGTTCATACTAATTCTATGCTGCCACGTCATTATTCAAACTTAACTATCTTGTTCTAAATTTTGGGCGACCGAGCTCTGCTGGGATGAAAATACGGAGAAATCTATTTTTCGCCCCCGTAAACCCCTATATTGCAACGTTCATCGAATTCGTTAGAACCGTTGACGAGTACGTGATTACAAACATTGCTCACTTAATAGTATAGAATCATAGTTACCTTGACCCTCTCATGGAACACGTCCTTGATAGCGCCAATGAGTCCGAGGTAGTCTTTAACATGTTCAGCGAGCACGTAGAAGTCTGTGTTTGACTGCTCTAGTCTCAAATGTTCTATCTGTGGAACAATATGATGAGATTAATAACATAGGAAATATTAAAAAGCATGTATGCTTTCATGATTGTAAAACGATAGCAAATGTTTATATGGGCCATTGCAGTGTATGTTCGATGACAGATAATGATTATGAGTTGTGTACACCTTTAAGTGACATACTTACACAGAACGAAGATCCTATTCTAAATATGTAGTTGGTGTTCCTAATAAATAAATATTCAGTAAACTGTCCCAAACCCGGGTGTAAAGGTGAGTAACAGAACAGTCTATCTGATTATTTGCAGTCGTTCATCGCCTCATCACCGCATCGCACAGTGGAACGAATGTATGGAAGCGGTTGGACGTAGACATGTCCGAAAAATAAGAGTAAAATTATGACAAACTAATGATGCCATCTTATTCGATTACTTAATGCCTTCATAAATTGTGGTGATGAATTTCTTCATAACTCCCATATTTCGGGAGTAATTTGAGAAAATGTGAAATTTTACTATGAAAATGAGTGTATTGAGCTCTCTCCCTCCTGATTCCGGGCTTGTTTCAAGTAGCGGTCTCTAATATCGTAATGCTATTACTAAGAGCTATATTTAATACTAAGACACATAGTGCGCCAAATGTGCACTTTCTGGGATAAAAGGAAATGAAAATTTAAAAAAAAAAACGTTTTTTCCCCATTTGTATTTACTTTAAACCGCAGACAGACTTATTAAGAGGTCTATAAATATATTATATATATACAGAAATATATATTAACAAAAATATTCACAAGAACTGATGAGAGTATGACTTTTAAGTAAGTTGATAATAAATTACCTAGTTTCATTAAAAGTACAATAAATAATTAAGACGTAAGCTCTAATTTACTAAGTTACACATTTTAAAACAATAACATCATTTAATTATCTTCGTCATCATCATCATCATCAATTAATTCAAATTCAGAATCGATGTCCGCTAAATCATTTATGTTAACAAATTCGATATCACTTTTCTCAGAATCCGTAAGCTCATAAAATTCCTTAAAAGAAGATTTTTTTACAAACTTATTTCCTTTTGGACGGATACTTGTAACAAGTGGATCAGAAGACAGTAAAAGATTGTGCATAATATCTTCATTGCATGAGATACTGCTATGCTTTCGAGAATGCCCCTCTCTATATTTTCTAAAATCTTTATTTCTAGCCTCAGATGCCTCTTCGGATAGAAAACCAATGGGCACAATTGACATGTTCTGAACTATGTCTGGCCCATGCATTAAAATTTTATGAAGTGAAGAAGGCATATAATACCATGGGTATAACTCCACGTAAAGCTTAGCAGTATCAAAGCAGAACTCTCGGAATTTAGTTACGTTGATCTTCTCTCCTGATGAAATACACTGCAAGATCACACAGATTTTTCTTAAAAGCATAGCATCTATTCCGGTCAGTTCAGCAGATTTAGTGTAGTTTTCAAAAAATCTCCTTGCCGAGTTGCCATTGTTGGTGGATCCACTGCCTTGTTTCACAACATCGAGAAGTAAGCCCGTTTCTCTTCTTACAGCCTCTTGAACTCTTTTCTTCCTGTCATCAACTTGCCTTTTTGCTATATCACCCCTTACTTGCCATGATTTTATGTCTAATTTGTAGGAAATGTGTAATAAGCATTCCATTGAGCGAATCCAAGCGTGAAGGGTGCTTAAGCTATATTTATACATGTCCTCGTTTGCGTGTTTATCTTTGATTAACTCTAAATTATTCATTTCTTTAGGACAAGCCTTGCATATGTCACACACTGAAGCTGCTGTATTGGATATAATGGAATGAATTTTACCATCAATCATTGTCAACAGCAGTTGGTGTTTGACACTAATTCCATCAGTGATGGTGGATGGAGTTAAGGCTTCAATCTCTGCTTCGATTTCAGCCATCTCTCTCTGCACATTTTCTTTGGTTTCCTTTATAAACTTAAACAATATTGGCCGGCAAAATGAAGTGGAAGATGGTCGCTCGTTTTCCCAAATTGTTACACCTTTTGAGACGAGCCGCAGTGGTACAAGACTAATCATAAAATTACTAGCAAGATCGATTTGCTCATCTTCACTCGTCCTTTGATGATAAATGCTTTGGCTAGATGATCCGTCAAAACCCCATTTGCTGGTCAATACGAGCTGTTGATTGGGATCAACAGGGGTTTCTAACGACCTAATAAGTCTTCTTGAGGTTAAATCCATCAAGGCTTGTAATTTGATTTTTGCAGAGCTCTCTGTAACTGTGAGATCTTCTTTGGCCGGATAGCACTTAATTTTTTCTTTAACCAACATGTAGTAACTCGGGTATTGAAGAGCTCCTTCTTGAGTGTTGAAATCCCGAAGAGTGTTATAGCGCCATTTCGATAAGTTCATCGATACATAAAGAGCCAATGCCTTCAAAGGGGATATTTCCCGTACCTGAATTGATTTACCTTCAATGAAGGCTTTGATTTTTGAGGCCTCTTCTGGATTCTCCGTCAAGTATTTCATAACATAAGCTGTATCGCTTTGTCCTGCCTTTTGAAGCGCCCTTTCGGCCGAAAACATAATTTCAGCGCTGCTACTGCTGCATGAAAGACTATCTTCAGTGGTGCGTCTTCTTTTTTGCCGGTTACTAAGGTCCTCAAAAGATTTACGAGGACTAGGATGTGTACAAGTTGAAGCATCAGATTTAGCAGGAGAAATTATGGGCTCGATGACGTCACTTATATTTTCTGTAGAAGGTTCCATATTTTCATTCTGTAATTCCGGCCATTGAATTGCAGCCTGTAGCCAAATCTCATGTTTCTTCCGAAACTTATCTGTGCTTCTTCCAGACTGTGTCCATTTTGCATAAATGCGGTAGCAAAATCGACGACACCAGTCTTTTAAACTTGTTTCAGCACTTTCACATAACTGAACACAACTGTTATCTTTTAAAACACTGAACAAATAGTTAAAGTCGCGTAAATCTTTATGTGCGCGTGCGCATAAAGCAACGTGAATATCAAGATTTGTATTAAAATTTGGAAAATACATTGCGAGATTAGCTTGGATACAACGAGGTGTAAATCAACACTGATTTTAAAGTTACTAATAGTGACCTATTTATATAAAATCCAGGTATCCCAGGTATCCTTTGTTAAATATTGCAAGGTAATTAGTTATTGTGATAATTAGTAAATGATGCATGCTAAATTAGTGTATTAAGAGCCATTTAGTAATTAAATAATAGCAATGTTCTTATCAGTAATCATTAGTGCATCAGTTTTATATGTAAACCTTAAGTCCCTAATTATATATCCTAATTAGCTTATATCTTCTCTAATTGGCTGATCAGAAATGTTATTGTAATAAGGTAAACCTTTAGAAAAACGGTTTTAATCAACAAAATAAACAAAAAATTAAAAAATTGTGTTATAAAATAAACATCACTCTTTATCCCAGAAAGTGCACATTTGGCGCACTATGTGTCTTAGTATTAAATATAGCTCTTAGTATTAGCATTATGATATTAGAGACCGCTACTTGAAACAAGCCCGGAATCAGGAGGGAGAGAGCTCGATACACTCATTTTCATAGTAAAATTTCACATTTTCTCAAATTACTCCCGAAATATGGGAGTTATGAAGAAATTCATCACCACAAGTTATGAAGGCATTAAGTAATCGAATAAGATGGCATCATTAGTTTGGCATAATTTTACTCTTTTTTTTCGGACATGTCTACGTCCAACCGCTCCCATACATTCGTTCCACTGTGCATCGGTCTTGTCAAAGTAATCGTGGGGGAGGTGGGCAGATTCCCTTTTAGTAAGGTGGATGATCAGCATAGGTCAGATCAAATTCAAGATGGCGGTCAAGTGAGTTGCCAGTTATGCGTAGGGTCGCTCAAAGGTAGTTTTAATGCTATGTTACCTTCTCATGTAAGTCGGCGGTGTGCGACAGTGCGCGGGAGAGCGGCGCGTGCGGGTCTGCGCCCGACAGCGCGGCGCACGCGCGCGCCGCGTCGTGCGTGCGCAGGCTCAGCTCCCGTCTCTCGCCCGCGAGAGCCTCGCAGGCACCGAACATGCGACGAAGGCACGCTTCTAGAGCTTCGATACGTGTTGACCGCTCTTCGAACCACTGGGGATAGGAGTGGTGATATTGTAAATAGATTGACTACTAATAAATAGTAGTAGTAGCACACAGCAAAATAAATCTGTCTTGATGCACGAGACGCTAACTGCAGGAAGATAATACATTTCTTTAAATTATACCGTTTTATGGTTGAAGATTCATAATTTTATTAATTAAAATATAGTCTTAAAAGGGAAACAGAAAGAAAAAGATTACTAAAATTAAGTATAGATAAGATAAAATCTGTTAACTTACCGGGTCAGACTCATCCATTCTGTACGTGATCTTGTTGACGGTCTCCCCGACTTTGTTGAACAGACGCAGCACTCCCGCGCCGCTTAGCGCCGAAGTACTCGTCGCCTTTGGCAGTTCTGTCTCTGTAGAGGCAACAATATAATATCAAATACTGATTTTAAAAAAAAACTGCTTCAAAGTGGTTGAAGAAATATACACTGGACAATATGTTAATGCAAAGAACACGAATAAATTGTTTATTTTTGCACTACAGAACTAATATAGCCAGTCATCGACAGGTGACCTTCACTTTGCAATTCCAACGAGCTAAGCTTTTTTGTTGTCTTCGTCGTTTGAAACTTTAAAGACCACCTGTTTTGCTAAAAAAAGTTAAACGAAAATTAACAGAATTTCGGAAAGCTTTTTTTGAGCTCTTGTCGACAAGTTAAAGGAAAAAACGCCAATTTTGCAAAATCACCCACACCCTCTCTTGGCAACAACTTACTTGTTTAATAGTTTCCGTAGTCGTAAGGGCGCTTTTCGCAGATCAAGTGTTATCACTGTCGTGCTTTCCACCGCACGCTAAGATGCTGTTACTAACCTGACTCAAGAAACTCCCTGAAGTCAGGATCGATACACAACACAGGGTGCTGCGCCACTCGGTTCAGAAAGCGCTCGAGCGCTGCACGACGTCTCTCCACAAAAATGGACTGTACGCTTCCAGCCGCTACGCTGCCGTTTGCGCTTTCCGTTGACGGTGTGGATGTCATTTTTAGTTTAGTTGTGCCTAAAAGAGAGTTAAAACCATGGGTAATATGTGTCAGTATTAGTCGTTTATTGTGTTTATGCTAAATGCTGTTATGATATTGCTACATTTAAGACCTCCAAAAACTGTCCATTATGGATGCCGAAAAAGGCTCCTTTCTCCAGGTTCTCTATTACAACCCATCTTTAAAATCGGCGACAAAATCGTCTGTTTTATCCTTATTAGATAGCAAAAAAATTTTACGATACAATCTACATTTACAACTGCCATGTTCATATTTTTTTTATTTTTAGCTAAACATAGCTAAATCCTGCATCCATTATAGGACAGTCAGAAGAAATATTGAAGGAAAATATAGAGGAGAATTTTTCTAAAAAGTTTATTATAATAAAAAGGTCGACAAATCCATATCTACCCACCTACTATACTCTTCTCAGGAGCTGGCGGTATTATCCTCCCTGACCTCAGATACTTTTCGGTCAACTTCTCATGTAGCCCGAGGAAATCGCTAAACCTCCTTAGCACAGCAAAGTCATGCTTGCTGAAGATAGGCATATTGGTCTTCGTGAGCACTCGGTAGGCCACGTATGAGCTCATACCTTCGCCTATTTTTTGTGGTTCCGTTATTGTGATAATTATGTTGTTCGCGCGTTCCGTGGCTATCTGCAGAATAATAAAAATGGGTAAATTGTGTGTTGGAGTGTGTACATAGTAGGACATTGTTATCTTTGTAGTGACGTCAGTTCGGGTCTGGTTTTGTTGATAGATTCTATTTTTATTTAAAGCTTTATCTTCGCAGTTTCTGATCTATATGTTTACTTTTACGTCAGAGCTTGCTTCGGAACAGTGAGGGTCTGGATCACCGCGTAGGGTTACCATGCGTCGGTTCGGATTTGTCCGGGTTTTTAGTCCCTCGTCCTCACTATGTCCGGCCTTGTAATTTATCCAGCCCCGGATCTAGGGGGGGCAAACCGGGGCACGTGCCCCGGGCGCCAATTTCAGGGGGCGACAAATTCAAATGTAGCAGACAAGTGCACCACCCAGCACATCGCAACTTTGCAATAAATGAGACGCGCGGCACATTTTACCTTTCTATTTTTTTCTTTTTTATAACCGTTATGGCGCCCCTGTTGGGGACTGTTGGACCATTATCGAACGATAAAATTTTATTAATATGTTGCTGGCATAATTTTCATTTTGAGAAAATTTTAATTTCACGGGCTAACTTAGCGCATCGCCATAAAAGATTGGCGGGGGGCGACAGACAGCAGTTTTTGCCCCACCTCAAAAAAAATCTAGATCCGGGGCTGCATTTATCCGGATTTTTCGGCACAGAGTAACTGTTTTAGAAAATATAAAAATGAAGACTGAAAAAATAAAGATTATGTGAATATAAGTTCATACAAAATGTATGTAATCAATTTTTCTCACTCCTAAAGGAACACTAACTCCGGGCGTTCGAAAAGCCCTGACCATTGTGTGACCCATGTATGTCAGTTTTGATCACTGCCTAGATGCAGTCCTTGCCGCCCGCAGCCCGCAATGCTGTTTGCACGAAAGTGCTCAACAGTGTCATAAATGGGACACGGCCGCATGGAATTCTGTGTTTACTTCGGACCATATTGCTTTTCATCAAGAGGCTGTTGTAAATAAACAGCTGTATGAAACCAATGTTTCATTAAATAAATTTCTAACAAGGTTAAATGACGATGGTTATTAAAGTTTCGGCATTAATATGACCTTTATTTTTATTATTGTGAACTTTTAAAATATTCCTCGTTAGCACTGCTGTCTGGATGTCGGTCCACGAGTTTCTACTACCTTGTTGGTACAGTAGACACAAGCGCGTTTGCTGGACATGGGGTTCTGCGGTTCTGGTTTCGATCCCTCAGGTCGGGTTGGGGTATATTACGAATTTCATAATAGTAGTCCGGAGTCTGGATTTGTGCCGGTTGGGAATAGGTTCGCCCCTTATAATAGCGGATTTAAATATAACATTAGAAATGAAGGTGTTCTACATTTCTGCACTACTCTGCAAACCCCTTCAAGAAATACATTGTGTGTTATGTATATTCATCAAGTTTTCATAATTACTGACAAATTATTTTTACAATGTAATTACTAACATCTATAGCAACCTACTTTGCTAGCATTACAAGACAGTCTATTGGTCGCGCATGGCTCGTTTTTCCGCGTCGGGTGATCTCGTGTCTCGCCGCGGATTTGAAATCAGCTATTTATTAGCCGATTACTTCGTTCGGTGACCTTGTACGAGCGTGAGCATCGGCGAGGCTTACCGATTTATTTGACACGATTGAAGCCATAGTGCAGAGTTAATTATGGTACTTTTGTAAGGATTACTTGTCATTATTTATGGTTGGTTGTTTGCACAATATTCTTGTATTCAGGTAAACATCACTAAGTTACTTAAATATTGTCGTTAGTTTGGGCTCATGTCATCCCCAGCCTTTTCACTACATATGAAATAGTGAAACTGGGGGATCGAACTCTCGATCTATCGCTTGCCCATTCAATGACTTATTCAATCTGCCTAGCCTTTTCCCAACTATGTTGGGGTCGGCTTCCAGTCTAACCGGATGCAGCTGAATACCAGTATTTTACATGGAGCGACTGCCTATCTACAACCCAGTTACTGGGTAACACGATACCCATTTGTAAGCTTGGTTGTCAGACTTTCGGGCTTCTGACGACCCGTAACGACTGCCAAATATCCAAGAATGACAGCCGGGATCAACGGCTTAAAGTTATTTCCGAGGCACGGAGGGGTCTCGGTATTTTAACATGGTCACCCATACCGGACGCACCACGGCAAGCGTAGCTTAACCTGATCCATCGACCCGTCCGGCTGTTATTACTTAGCCACGAGTCCCTCCAATTCAAATTCAATGACTTATTGATCAGATACCAATTAGGTTGAAGTTACTTAAACTTACACTGTTATTTATAAACTTCTCATAGTTAATACAGGTGTTCAAGGTTTATACAAATTATTATAAAAGGCTTATTTTAATGATTTACAATAGCCAAAACCACAACTGGGGCCAATTTGTGTTTTAACCTATGGTAACATCAAGTTTTTATGGATACTTCATTCAAGTTTTATTTACCTCTTCCATAATTGGGCTGCTCAGTGAAGTGGTGATAGATGGGGGCGCATCACTAATGCTGACCTTCTCTAGACCTTCACGGGCTCCATTCACCTCTGAGTCCATACTGACTTCCTGTAATAGACAATAAATTGTTCAACTGTTTAATAGATCTTAAATTTGTAACAATAGGAGGCCGTTTAGTGTGAATGTGGGTGAAATGTTCAGTATAATAATAGATTTACCTATTTTTCATGAATGATAGTAATAAATATGGAAAGTATTGATATTTGTTGTCTTGTGATTCTTGTGTATGGATACAAGACAGCAAATAGGTAGCCATGGAGTACATAATAATAATAATTATGACATGGAATTTCCAATACAACTATAAAATAAAACCTGTAGTCTGACATTCAACTTTGCTGTAGTTAGAGCCAAGTGGAGCATTGAACAGCAGATGTTTTTTTTTAACAAATAATTTAGTTCTAGTTCCCAAATATAAACTCTGAGATAATAGAGTTAAGGTACAAAATGAGTTGCGAAAGCAAATGCCAATTGCCACATGTTATTATTTTGTGTTAATAAAATATTATTAATATGTACAGGTTATACACTAGGCACATATATCCTATTGAATTAGGTATTTTTATTTAAATCAGGCTTTTCAATGATCACAATAGAATATTGTGTAGTTGACAATCCTTAACAATTCAGTTACTATATCAAAGAGAGGGTACTATCGAAATAACGCATATCTGTACACTGTAAGGATTATTCTTGCTTTCAATGCTCGGCCGCTATAGTATCGCTTACTTACGAAAAAAAAAAGGGTGTGCAAGGGATTTTGTTTTCAAAATGCTTAGATATGCTTTACCCCGATGGTGCATTTCACAAGTTTTAGATAGTTACCAAGACAAAAGAATTAAAGGCTGCTGAAAGAATAAACACAACAAAACACAACACAACGGGCGAAATGTGGGTGTACCTACTATAGGTACACCTCTGCCTAACCCTTCGGGTATTACTGGCGTGCTATGTTATGTGAAAGAATAAAATAAAAGATTCAGATGATAGCTATCAAATCTGAAGAACAAAAATAAATAAATAAAAGGCTGGCAGAAACATTGATCACGTCATATTTCTACTATGTGTCACAATATGTTGGATAGGCTTAGTAGCTTATCAGCTTTAACAAAAGCACAACAGGTTTCAGTCTTATAATCTAATCTTACACTGGTACAACACAAAACCAATTTAATTGTTTTATAGGTCCCCAAGGATGGGCAAACAATGGCTTCTATGTATAACATATCATCACGCCTGTAATCCCCGAAGGGTTAGGCAGAGGTATACCCATAGGAAACCCACATTTTGCCAGTTATGTTTAACCCCCATGTAATAGGGGGTGAGCCTATTGCCATCAACCAGGCACAAATCCAGGCTCTGGGCTGGTACTAAGAAATTCCAGATGGAAAAACCTAATAAAACTTTGCCCGATCTGGGAATCGAACCCAGGACCTCATATCCAGCAGTAGCGCTTGCGACCACTAGACCAACAAGGCAGTCCACAACATATGGGGGCATAAAAAGCTTCCATGTGTTGGCAAAGAGCAATTTATGTTCTCTACTTGGGTTGTTAGCCCTGCTACCCTTTATTCGCCATCTTATATACATTTGGGTTGAGTAGGTATTGAAGTTTTATATGGGACAGCAGATAATTTTTTCACAATTATAATTTTGGAACTATGAAGAAAATTGTTCAGTTTAATGGTACCACAACCTTTAAAATGACCACACATTTGCTACATGCTGTATTTTGTGCAAATACCAGCGAGCTATATCAACTTATTATTAAATCTACCCACATACTAAATGATTCACAGTGTTATATTTATTTATTTTCTACAATTTCTTGGAAGTTTTCCATGTAGCGAACATAAAGCAATTGATAAGACATATTGTTTAGGTAAAGCAAAACATTGTGCATGATGTTTTTGAATGTTGAGTTCTTCCACAATGTTTTTTACATTTAATAAATAGCTAAATAATGCCAAGTTCTGGCAATTCTTTGAGGTGGCCAACAGTAGAAAGTTAACAAGTTTTGCCAGCTAAAAGAAAAAATAAATGATATTTGTTTTAAAACCATCCACTTTTTTATGCTTATTTGTATGTTAAAGGAAAATGGATAAAATAACATAATCGGACATGTTGATACTAAGGATAAAAGGCTTTATGTTATGCAGGAAATGTTCAATTATTATATTTTGCATTTTAAATAGCTGTGAAGTAGTGAGTAACACAAATTCTTCAAATAATAAGATGGAAAAGTTACAGATTATACATGTTACACTTTTATTGCACCTGTGGCTTCCTGTTGGAATGATGACATTGAAATTACTTCGCTATTGAAATAAGAATTTATTGCTCAAAAAATAGTTTTTCACAAATACCTGCACAAATGTAAACACAGGGTTAAATTCAAAAGCCATTGCAGTTATTGAACTTGCACTATCTTCCAAAAACAAAATACTATTATTATAGATAAGTAAAAAAAAAAATCAACTGGGAGAACAAACAGCTATCAGGGTACTGACTAATACTGAAGATAATACAGTGAGTTTATAGTTAGGCCATTGATTCAGTAATTAAATTAATTTTCAAGGATGTTTCAAAGAGAAATCAAGTTCTATAAAAGTCTGTATCTTGTGAAAAATGCTATTTACGATTCTCATGCAAATTTTGGTTAAATGATGGTAATAAGTGGTAATTAACAGTAATAATAGCAGCATCAGCAACAAGACGTCGGTGGAATGTTGTAAATGCGTTTATTTCATATCATGCACAGGGGCGTCAACGACGTGCCGGGCGCCGGGGGGCGGACGCGAACACAACAAGTTATTAAAACAGGATTTCAACAAGATACCTGGACCGCAGACGCGAAAAGATCTTCGTCATCCCTGTTATCATTGTTGATATCCACTGTGCTAAAGGGCGGCGTATCAGGCTCTTCCGACATGGTTAATTTGCACTAAAAGTAGACACGACCGCAAATGACTGAACGAACAATATTAGCGTCTAATCAAATTTTTCCCGAAAACAGCGAGATAACTTTCCGATACCAAGGTTCGCTTGACAGAAATGAGCAACCCCCCGTCTGTAATTATGTCTATAAATTAAATACAATTTTTAACATGATTAAAATGACATTCTCAGTAAATCTGTATAATTGTGAAAGAGATAAAAAGATTTTGATGTTTAAAATATTGATGATTTTAAGACCATGGACCTGTCTCATGCGTCTTGTCAGATTTTTAGTGACGTATTCAATTCTGTTTACAAATTTAGTTACGAAAAAGTAAAAAATATATTTCACACAACTTTTATAAATGTATGTATGATCTTACTTGATTACAGGAATTCTTCTCCTACATTTATATCACAAGGGTTTTAAAATCAATTTTGCGACCAGCTGCAAGATAATCAATAAAATAAACTGTTTATCATGCCTTTATAAACGACTGCCGAAACGTAACTCTTTTGTCTGTCACTGCCTGTGCTTTTCTTTATCAGCTGTCAAATCGTCAATACATCCACGAAATTGTTTTGTTGTTGTGAAGGTAAAAAAACATGTTTTTTCACATTTAATGAGTGCTTACTCACATTTATTGACGAGAATTACAGTTATCGTTTATTTATTTCTTTGTAGACAATGAAAAGGTTTGTTTGACGTTGTATTTTATTGTTTATTTGTATTATTGTAGTAGATAGTTGATAGTGAAAGAAAATGAGTGGGTTGGATAAGAAGCCGAAGATCCCGCAGCCGCCAGCGCCTGCTGCTGCTACCGGAAACCTGCTGTCGAGCGTGGCGCCGCCTTCGCAGCTGCCTAACTTCGTGACAGCTAGCCCCGTGGTTCCAGCTGCCGAGGTATTTGACATTTGTTTACAATTTTTATAGCATATGCTTTGGTGCCAAATAATTAATTTGATGCGAAAGGAACGTTTTAGGAAGTACAATATCCAAGAATATGCTTGATTGTGTGCTAAATATTACAGTCTCCCTAACAATAATTCATGAATTTGCTGTGATTGCAGATACCGCAAGCAGTAGTGGGTCAAGTTCTATCAGCTCCAGTACCGGTGCAGCCAATCATTGTTCAGGCTAGGGATGAACCTCCACAGCAACCTGACAATTCTGAGAAATTCAGGTAATTTTGTTATTTTTTTATTCTTTTCCATTGAGCATAGTTGAATAATGTTTATTAATATGTTTAAAGGCAACTGGGCTGATTTATCTAGTTAGCTTACAATATGAATCCTATTGTAATCAATTGTGATTCTTATCAGAATTTCCTGTGTTCAGAATGAAGTAAATGTGTTCAATATTATTATACATACACACATCCATCGCATGTTATTATTATATTATATTCATTTTTTATTAAGTTGGTTTGTGACCTAGTTTTCTGAATATGCATAGAGAGATATCCGAATTGATTGTGCAAACCATGGCTCATTATCTGAATTATTACTGTAAACACACTTAAAAACATTATCATAAATAGGTGCTCAAACAAAGTTACAAAGTAATACAATTAATTAATTGTAGATAAATTGTTTATGCAGAATTTTCAATGCTTACCTTGACAAATTGTTTTGAAATAAATACCTTTTAATTTTAATACCTACAGCACTACAGCAGTAATTTGTTTATTCTGCAATTTTGTAAAAAAACGATTGTTGTTGTTTTTCAGATAATGTTACATAGGACAAACAGTTTCAAGAAATGAAAAAAAAAAAAAAAAAAACTTTTTTCAATAACCTTATTAATTTCCTTGGTTCCAGCCCAGCAATACCTCTGAGTAAGGGGGAACCGCTGATGTCCATCAGGTCCCCTGAAGACTCACAGGCCACACAGTCACCAGAATCATTGCCAGACTCCACATCAGAAATTGATAAACTTGGTAGATTTGATAAAGCATTCATTTATTAATTTTTGCTTTGGCAAAAGATTGACATAATCACGTGATCATTACACAATATGCATGATGCACTTATCTCACAGTACTTCAGCCACACTTAGTGACAAGATTGTCTTCGAATGATGTGGCTAACCGAAGCAGTAAATATCATTCACTAATAATTAGATTGTTTTAATGGGCTTATGGAAGTAAATGTAACAAGGTAAAATTGTACAACGTAAGACTAAAGTTATTTTCATAAAAGTAGAAACAGTAATTCTTATCCAATTAAGGTTTTTATGACTGTTTTTTATTTCTCTCAAAAGAGCAGATTTCTCACGTTTAATTTTTTAGTACTCCCAGATTGCACGTGTTTTTTTTGGTTTTGAATTGTTTATTGAAAATATATATTATAATCCTCAATTATAATGATCAGGTGACATAATGCCAGGAAGTGCCATCTTCACATGGATGAAGGGCGCAGTCTCCACTGGAGGTATACTGTCGCGGGTGGCGGAGAAGGCGAAGAGCTCCGTAGATTCCATGATCACCACACTTGACCCTCAGATGAAGGAGTACCTTAGTAAGTTTATTTAAAGTTGTTACGTTTCACTAGCGCGCGTCTTTCATTGGGATTTAGGCCTTATGTTAATAAAATAAAAGTCACATTTACTTATTTAATACCTTTTGCCCGCGGCTTTGCCCGCGTGGATGTCGGAAAATATCTCACGGGAACATACTACCAGGATTATATACCTAATAGCTGAGGAAAAAGTCATTGAGTCTTACCACTGTGTCCGCATTGCCGTCAACAATAATTACTTTGTTACGCGTATTTTTGAATTTGTGATATTTAAACAATTCATTTAAATTATATGATGTCAAGGCATATTTTAATCTAAATAATATTCCCAATTTAAATAACATATTTTATTGGATAAGGATTAATATGATACCGGTTAAAATAGCTTCGGATATAATGACATTTTTTGTCAAATTCTGAAAGATAATAATGGTTACTGTTGGTCATCCTTAGAAAATAGACATATGCCATCGCGGACTTTTTTGTTGAAATTTTTAACATGTACAAACCTGTAGAACATATTTCTTTGTATCTAACGGTTTACGCGGTGCATGCCAGTAAAGCTCAGAAGTCTGCATGATTTTTTCCGACATCTTCAACAATAATCGTCATATTTCAGTCAATTAACAGAAAACCATAATGAACTATACACCAAAACCTTCCTCATGAATCACTCCATCCATTGGTGAAAACCGTTTGAAAATCCGTTCGGTAGTTTTTGAGTATCGCTTTCAGACAGACAAACAGACAGACGTGGCGGGGGACTTTATTTTATATGTAAGGATTTATAAAGGCTTACCAACTTAACACATACACACTGCATTAACCCGAAGTCTCATAATATAGATCTCGCATGTATCTAAATTACAGCAAAGCACGGCACTATCAATTAGCATAGAACATTATTTAAAAAAGAAAATATATATGTATTTTTTATGAAAGTTTTTTTTTTCTTTCATCAATATGATATTGGTTATGGCATTAATATGATGCATGTTTGTATTTCCACCACTCCAACTACCAACCACTGTTTAAGATTTTATCTTGCTTACTGAAATTAATAACCACACAAAAGTTTTTTGAAGTGAAGGGGGTAAACTTATGGGTTCGCGTAGGCTATAGAATGTAGATGGCGCTAATACCAGTTTAAAGTTTTTTAATAGCATTTGCATTTGCATTTGCATTTGCATTTGATGATAATGATGATTATGAATATTGTTTAAATCATATATACCAGTTTCAAAGTTTTCACTTCTGTCGGCAGTCCCCATGACTGCGTATTTTTTTAAATGATTGTCGGTTACGCCTAACAAATAAATAAAATAGGTAACCGACTATAGATTGACCGAGACCGCTGTTCCGCACCTTAGGAATGCACGGCGAGGCGGGGGGTAGTGTTGACGAATGAGCGGGCGGGACGCCGCAGGCCGTGACCGTTGACGAATGAGCGGCCTATACTGCCGCCCCGTCTCGCCGCGCACATACCTAAGGCGCCGAAAAATCGGTCTCGGTAAAACTATAGTATAGATTCGTAAATATTAACAATACTTTTTGTATCCCATCAAGGAGCTGCAGCTAGATATGGCGAAAAAAGGAAATTATTGGAAGAAATTGCATTAGGTTGGATGCAGTATTTAAATGTGTGAATTTGTTTCAGGAAGTGGAGGAGACCTCTTAGTAGTTGTTGCATCGGACAAAGAAGTAAAGATCTCACCAGTCAGAGAAGCATTTCAGACGGTCTTTGGCAAAGCTAACGTAGTGTAAGTATTTATAAATCAAAGATTTTGAATTAAGGTGGAACTAGTTGATATTTTTTCCATACAAATTTCAGGGGGGTTTTACTCCACTGTTTGACATGGTACATCCAAAGTTAAACATGATACCGTTTTGTTTCATTATTAATTTTGTCTGTGCGGAAACAGAATAGAAAAATAATGAGCCATTAAAAAGTTAGGAGCCCACAAAGATTCCTTTTTCTTGCTAATTTTAACGCAACTTTGGGGGTAAATAAGCAATAAAAGAAGTGTAAAATCTCCAAAACAAAGTCGGCACCGACAAAGCTCAATTGTCGAAGAGTTCAATAAACTTTATTTGTAATTGATTTATGCAGTGGTTTTTTCATAAAACCCTATTTTCAAAAGGACTTTTCGTAATTTTTTACGCACTCGTTTTACTAAAATAGTTCGGAACGGTGTTTGTGTGCGTGCAAACTAGACGTTGTGCACGTAGACCAGTGTCTAACTGCTCATCACTGATACTATCTCTGTCGGACACGATGCCAGGTGACACAGCGTGCTTTTCGGCCATGCCCACTAGTGAGTTCGAGCCCGCGACTAGTGTCACCTTAAAGGAGTTAAATTAATCATCAAGTGAAATTACACTAGCACTGGAGAACTAGCCTTTGCGCAATGGAATCGGCTCATCTTTCCTATCCAATCATATCAATAAAATATGATATTGGAGCTCATCTCGTCTTAAGACCAGGCTAAGTCAATTGCCATTCAATAACCCACCTTTTTGTCTACGAAATACTGTTCAATTTCCAGTGGCTACGCAGCACAGAGTGACGTCACAGCAGACCAGCCGGTCGGCTATGCAGCCGCGTACGCAGCAGCCAAACAACGCATCGCTCACATACGATCAGTTCACGGAGAACTTAATAATAATGTACCTGTGGTTGCCGTAGAAGGGTATCTACATGAATCCGTTACTGACAGGTCAGTATCCATCGTCATCTGCCCAGCCTTTTTCCAACTATGTTGGGGTCGGCTTCCAGTCTAACCAGATGCAGCTGAATACCAGTATTTTACATGGACCGACTGCTTATCTGACCTCCACAACCCAGTTACTGGATAATAAGATTACGATACCCCTTGATAAGACTGGTTGTCAGACTTTCGGGCGACCCGTAACGGCTGTCAAAAATCCAAGAATATCTGGGACCAACAGCTTAACGTTTTTTCCGAGGCGCGGAGGGGTCTTGGTATGTAAAGATGGTCACCCATTCACGGACCAACAGCGGCAACCGTAGCTTAACCTGATCGATCGACCCGTGCGGCTGTTATTACTTAGCCACAAGCCTCAGGTATCCAAGAGGTCTTTTAAAAAGCTGTTTTTAAAATGCTTCAGCTCACGTTTGACATTTCTTTTTGTTTTGTTTTATCTATGATAAGCTCACTTCTGTTTAAGTCATAAGGCCATGTCACTCTTAAGAACGACTCAGCGTTTGTACCCCTGCAATTATCTCACTGATATTAATAGATTTTAAACTTCAGATCTATTATAATGTCATGCTCAAAAGTTAAAAACAAAAAAAAAAAAACAGTTGCACTCCGGGAGTGTCGACAAACTTGAAAAAAATAATCGGCGCTGCGGTCATCAACGCGTTGATGTCTTTTACTCCATGCACCGCGGTAATCAACCCGTTGATGTCTTTTTAATGGTCAAAAGCTGGTGTCGTCACAGTGTCGCGAAATCAATGGTTTAGTCCCATCTCAAAAATGCCCAACACGCCTAAAGTTTTCCCTTCAAAGAAATCTCTGTAATAAGACTGATTTATTAACACAGATGGGGCTCCATGACTTTAGTATAAAATAACTCAAGGGATGATTTTTCAATAGTCAAATAACTTTTATTAGAATTATAAATTTGGCGGTTTGATAGCTTTTGTATAGAAAATATGTCTAACTGTTATTTATTTAGTCTTCAGATAAAACTTTTCCGACTTGAAAAATCAAGTAAGGACTTAAGAACTTAAATAATATGTTAACTTAGATTTAAAATAACATCCATTTTTCTCCACTAGGTGGTACGACATGTCCCTACTGATCCTATCCCAACCGTCCCTGGGCATCGAGCTCCAGCTGCAGTCGCAGGGCACGCCCGTGCCGGCCGCCGCCGTGTCGGCCGCCAGCGCCGCCACGCCGCAGGACTACGTGCACGCGCAGACCGGGTACAGCGTCACGATCGGCTCTATTATGGGCGCTAGTTTACAGGTAACTGTTGTACAAAATACTGTAGATGCAAGGATCATTAATAACCAAGAGCAATCAGTTAATTCTGAAATGTCAGAGAGAAAAATAGCACCTAATTATACTCAAATGAAAATTACTTTGCTGTTACCACATGTGAGAAAGCAGTGTGGCTATGTGGCCAGGGACCCCGGAAGTACTCCATGATGGGGAGCAAACTTCTTTGGTCAGCCCCTTCCTTCAATCTCCGGCCCCGGCTTCGTCTGGTCAATTTATTGCAGTTATAAGACGGAACAGAGATGATTAGGTCAATCAAATTATCAGCCAAATTATAAAAACATGTTATTTATTACTTTTATTGCGAAGATTGACTGGACGATACCAAAGACATTGCGTTTCTCAACTGTCTTTGAAGTGAATTCCCTAAGAATGTCATTTAAATCTAAACCAAATGTTGCTATCCTAGCACAGGACAGATAAACCTTTAACAAGAAGTAAAATTGGAAGGGCGCGGCCCCCCGTTTGATTTTAGGCATTTGGCCCCTTTTTCCCCCACTGCCGCAGTCCCTGTATGTGGCGCTCGCTCCTCCTAAAAACTCCGCCGTATACTTACATCTAACATGAGTGTCAACCTGTAGCAGAATATTTAGCAGATACAGGGTGGCCATTTACCCACCTGCATCCGTCAAGGGGGTGATTTTACCCGTCATATTAAACAACTTTTTATGAAACTCATAATTATGAGTCTTAAAAAAACTTTTCATACATGCATCGAAATAGCCTGTCTACGGTTGAATAGAAATTGTATTTTTTTTTTCACGAATCGGATATGAGTGACATAGCAAAAATTGTTTAGTATCGCAGGTAGAATCACCCCCTTGACAGATGTAGGTGACTAAATCGTCGCCTTGGGTAATAAAGGAAATGCAACGTGTAAACCTTGGTTTTAATAATGTATACTATCTTGACTATGAACGACCATGCTATACCATGCCACCCCATCTACCACCAGGTACCCCACAACCAATGGCAAGAGGCTTCGACCGGCGTATCAAGGCGGGAACTCTTACACTTAGCGGCGCGATCACTGGCCGGCTCCTACAAGAAACTGCTGGCCGTGTCGGCAGCTGAGGCGTAGACTCTAAAGACTGGACGAATATCGAAGGATTTGAAAAAGAAATGTACAGTAAGTATTTTATCTCTTCTTTTATTACTAAGGTATCTTACTTATATTGGAAATAGATGGTAACCTTTTGTAGACTGAGGCTCACTTATATAGAAAAAGTAAATATTTATGGGTTTTTTTGTACAAGCAAAAGCTGAAAAGCTGAAAGAAAGCTGCTATTTTGACATTAGAAACAGACACTTCAGTGTTATTTATTTATATATAGATTTATTTATTTTTATCCTATATTGTCACACTGCTAGATGAAGGTCTCCTTTTCTCCCTCCCACTTGACAAATTATAGCCTGCTTAAAAATTCACAAAAAAAAAAAAACAAATTGCGTAATCTGACTGTTCAAAAATATTTAAAATTAACTCAAAACCTGTCCCCGTACCATTTACGTTATTATCTGCATACAAAACATTTTATTGTGAAAACAAAATTTATCTAAGACATTAGGACCATTTTGTGTGATCCTGCAATAATCCATACATTTTGTTTCAGGAACACGAGAAGAATGTGAAGAATCTATAGATATCGTAAATTATAACTAATTACTTATAATAATTAATATGTATAGTTAAGAGTTATTATTATAATAAAATTTATTTGGGGCCAACTGTGTTTTCATCCTCTTTTTTCGGCGATTCGGTTTTAGTTGCCTTAAAAACCCAAAAATGGGCAACTTATCAAAAGATATTCAAACCTTCGTAAACCCGTTCTTTGGGTTGAGATTCAATAAAGTATCCTGTTTAAAGCTACCAATAAAATAAAAATATGTGCATATTTGTCGACGATTTTGTTGACTTCGTCGGTCATTGAACCGAACCATAAAGATCTTGGAACACGACATTGACTATGTAAGTATTTTTTATAAGTAGTTTACTAATTATTATTTTAACTAATAGATCATTTATATAAGGGTTCAAAGACCTCGTCGTGGATAGCCTTAACGTCTCAATTCAAATAAAAAACTTATTATAACAACTGTAGATAGGTGCTTCTATAGACGGAAATAAAAAACAAAAAATTTGATTGGGTTCTGAGCTGCAGTCAATAAGATTAAGAGATTAGCAAATTGAAAGTCAAAGTATTTAAGCATTTATTTCAAATAGGCCCATGTATGGCACTTTTGAACGTCAAAATTTACAAAATAATATAATTGATTTTAGTCGCCCCTTCCAAAAGGTAGTTTTCGTATGGAGAAGAATGGGCAGGAAACTCCACCGTTACTCTTTTAAAATGTTTTACAATAGTTTGTATAAGTACGGACATTAGTCAAATAATTATATGTGAAGACGATGCACCTAGAATAAAATTACTATACCACAACAGGTAAAAATAATTAAAAATGAAGCAAGGACAGATAGTTTAATTATGTGATAGATACATGGTGCTTACATATTTACAAACATTGTAAAAGTAGACGATTTTCCTATTTTTTTTTAAATTAATAAGTCAGTTGAGAATCAAATTTTAAATTAAAGGTGGTATTTAGTCATGAGCAACAATATTTGTAAATAATCTTTAGTATTGTACATGCAGAATCTTTTACTTACTAAAAATCTTAAATTACTGACAGAAAACGCACAGCCTAAACCGCTGGATCTAGAAGCTTGAAATTTTGCACAAGGGTTCCTTATGTAACGAAGATGAGCACTAAGGAAGGATTTTTGAAAATGTGCCCCCCCTTTTTTTTTGGTTGGTAAATTATCAAATAACTTCTCCCGCTCTGGGTGGAGCGAGAGGGTGTGTCAGACTCTTACTGACTAAAACGCACCCGTGTTCCTTCAGGTGCCCTGTTGCCGGGGGCCACGATCTCCCTTTCGGTTTTCTTCGCACGCCCGGCAGGCATCGGCCCTAGCGGACCCCGTCTATTCTGCTGACATCTCTTTGAGGCGCGCGTGGAAAACAACGCGCCGTCGACCCGGGCCTGGTCCTTAACGGACGGCGAGCTACCCATTGCTCATGTACCCCCTAAAAGGGTTAAATAGGGGATGAAAGTTTCTATGGAAGTTCGTCATTTTTGCTTTATATAACAAGAAACATGGAAGATACTGTCATTGGAATGTATTCTAAATCTCGAATTCAGGATTCCTGGCTATAATTCGACATTATTCGCGTACAAAACACCAATTTTATTCCGAAATCCCGGTGTACTAGATCCGAGCTCGTAGAGAAGGATTATCCCGAACAGCGGATTGCAATTAACTACTTATTACGCTCTAGTGAGTCCAGGAATTTGTTCTCGCTTTTCGTGACAAATATTCACTACACTACTACAGTATTTAAAATGGCATCGCAATTACTATGCTTGATTGTACTTATTGAATGTTTTTGTTATTTTCCTTTAGTATTGGACAGAAAAATAAGTCAAAATTATGTATGAGTAAGTAATGGTAGCAATTACACAAATACCTAAAATATGGCAACTAAAACAAACATTTTTTTTAGTGAGAAAAAATTAGACAATTTAAAAGTGTTCAGGTTTTTGAAGATAAGTATGGTAAACACACCTTTTCGTGTCCATACGAGATACACATCGGGAACCTGTACCTATTTTAGTCAGCATCAACGGTATCCGGGGCTAAAGGCCTTCAGTGTCCCAATGTCCTTTGCTTACTTTCTGAGATATTGGAGCATCGCACCTTGATTTGTCTCCTTCTAATAGTGAAAGAAAAGATGCGAATAAGGTGGTCTTATAGGCCGCATATTTTATACTAACCCAGCATAAGTGCCTTATTACACGGGTAGGTAAGGGGCGCGAGGGCGCGAATTTTGCCTCTCCCTCACGCGTTCGGCCTCCTCCTTCGCGAGCATTACTGCTTCGCAGAAGGAGGTTACGGCCTCCCATTTCCTCTCGCTCCGTACCATGGCCCGAATTAGGTCCGGATGCGAGAGATCATCGCCACCGATCGCCTCCACGAGGACACGGCGATGCTCAGCCCAAGCCGGGCAGACTTCCACCGTATGCTCCACCGTGTCCTCCGGGCGATCCACATGATGGTGACACCCGGGCGTTTCCTCCCGCCTTATCCTGAACAGGAACCTCCCAAAACAGCCATATCCGGTGAGGACCTGCGTTAGGCGGAAGGTGAAGGTGAGGACGTCGTGGCGCTTCTCTAGCCGGTCCTCAAAGAGGGGACTTATCGCCGCAATTGTGGCGTGCCCACGCTACGCTTGTGATTTTAACTTAAGGTTCCACTAGTCGACGGCTCAAACTCATTGGTGGCGTAGCTAATATGCATGCTATTTAGTATAGTTATTTATTTAGAGAAATAGACAATAATTTATAACGAAAACGAGCGCGTAAAATTTCATGAACAGACGTTTGGGCGTATATCTACTCAAAATATAATTATTTGTACTTTTCAATAAATAACCTATGCCTGTACGTTTTCTATTTTGCCATTTTCATACTACATAAGTTATTTATTTACGCCCAAAGATGACTTAAAATAAGTGTTGAAATATGGAAGTTTCGACGCTCATAAGTTCCAAACGAATACTTTTTTCCCAATTCTGCTTTCATACAGGACTAGATAATAACAAGGCAAATTGTTATCATTTTTAGTTTTGAAGGTACACCACCAAATACACTCGAGAGCAATGAATCCGGGTCACTTAAAGAATCCTAAAAATCTCGGAAACTAAAAATGCTAGGTTAATGCAATAAATTGTATTTAATAGACAATGTAATACTCCTTAAATGAAGGTATTAAAACTTCTTAGTTATTGTAAAGTTATATCATAAAAAAATCAAATTTGAAAAAGGGCCACTTTCGAAGATGGAACTACGAAATTATAGCATTTGGTTTTGCTTTTGTTTGTAATCTGTCATTTATGTGGGTACATAAACCATGTTGATAGTGCTCTATATTCATTATTCAAGCTGAAATTATGTCGCTTACGCCTGAAGAATGCACCAGAATACTTACAATGCTGGAAACCGGCCGGAGTCAGCGCGATACAGCCAGGACTGTCGGTGTGTCGCTGTCAACAGTACAAAGAGTTCTCCGACGTTACGAAGAAACTGGTTCTAACCTACGCAGACCAGGAACGGGCAGAACCAGGTGTACCACAGCACGAGATGACCGATACTTGGTGAACACCATGCTTCGAAATCGCTTTCTCACAGGAACTGAACTCACAAATCAGTTTCGACGCCTCGGAGGAAGTAACCCAAGTGCATGGACAGTAAGACGTCGGCTTGCTGAATCTAACTTAAAACCCCTTAGACCTGCAAACGGCCCTAAACTGGAGCGTGGGCATCGTATTTCAAGACTAAGATATGCCCAGAGCCACGTAAATTGGAGTATTGAAGATTGGTCAAAAGTTATGTTCTCCGACGAATCAAAATTTATGCTCTACAAGCACGATGGAAGACACAGAGTGTATCGAAGACCAGGGGAAAGATTCAAGCAAGCATGCATCGAAGAAAAAGTAGCCTACGGTGGTGGGTCTGTACTTGTGTGGGCCGGAATTTCTTCTGAAAGTCGCACAGAGCTGGTGATCATAGAAAACGGCTCTTTAACTAGCGTAAGATATGTGGAAGAAATCCTCAATGATCACGTTGGTCCATTTATGGTCAATTTAGGTGAGGATGCTATATTTATGCATGACAATGCCCGACCTCATACAGGTAGGATTGTGAATGACTACCTTCAAGAGATGAACATTACTAGTATGGAGTGGCCAGCGCGCAGCCCGGATATCAACCTGATCGAGCATGCTTGGGACGAGCTAGGCAGATGCGTAAAACAACGAAACCCTCCCCCAATCACGCTTCGTGAGCTCAAAATTGCTCTCACAGAGGAATGCGAGAATATTCCCCAAAATCGTATAAGGAACTTGGTGTACAGCATGCCAAACCGCGTAAACGCAGTAATGGAAGCACGAGGAGGCAATACGAAGTATTAAAATTCAAGAAAATCGTAATAAAGTTCAAAAATTTCATGTTTCCTATTTTTGTTTTAAGGAGAGATCAGCAGTTTTTTTCTTTATGTAATTTTGTGTTAATAAAATGTATGGTGACTCATGTTTTTTTTACTTTCATTTAAGGAGTATTACATTGTCTATTAAATACAATTTATTGCATTAACCTATCATTTTTAGTTTCCGAGATTTTTAACATTCTTTAAGTGACCCGGATTCATTGCTCTCGAGTGTAGATGAGCAATCACCATACTACGTTTGTATGGAAGAATGACCGACTAGTGTACCCTTAAGACTGCTTTTTTAGTTTTAGTTAATACCTACTAGCTTTTGCGTACCGTGGAGGTCGGTAATTATGCCACGGGATGACGGGAACGTACTACCAGGATAAAACATTGATATTCTACATCGTATACCCAGATCAGGGGGTCAGGGTTTTCCGTGTGCCAAATTTCAAAAAGCGTGAAAAGGTAACAAATAGACAGGCAGACAGACAGGTTACTTTTGCATTTATAATAGGTATTAGTATGGAAGTATGGATGGATTCAGGCTAAGAACAAGAATAATGAAAAGTAAGTATTGTTGAAGACGGAGACAAGTAGGAAAACAATATTTTATCGTACCGGTATTTTAAAATCAAAATATTTTATTTCACATAACCGTACATGGGCACTTATGAAACGTCAGAAGCTAGGTGCACGGTTCTAATTGGTCGTTTCCTATGTCTAGGAGAGATGCACTTTTGTCTCTAAATATCACAATATTATGGCAGTGGGTCGCGACACTAATGTTCAAGACGATTATTTTCCTCAATCGGCCATGTACCTTATAGCAATATACGGTTAAGCCAAGCTTTACTTAATTTTGAACTCTATTACTGAGAAAATTTGATTTATATTTGTTAAACATGAGTTAGGTTAGGTATGTGAAGTTTATGGAGGAGACTTAAAATTCATATTGGATATTCTTTGAATATGTTTAGTATTGTGTAGACCGTGTTCGTTGCTGCAAGTATATTGGCATTAGAAAATATTAATTAATTTAAATTATTTGTTAAATCTTGATTTTTATAAGGTGAGTCTAAACACTTTTTGCTAAGTAGATTGGATTACATATTTAAAATTACTTTATGGTACCTAGTTATGGATGGTATATAAGTCTATGGTACCTTCTTCAGATTTAAAACTTTAAATTGATAAAAAAAAAACATCATAACAGCGGAATATTTTTATCTTAAATTACCCGATAGAATGTTGTCCTGTCCAAAATCATTCATACAAAAATGCTATAGAAAAAAAGACGTTTAGTTTTTCTCGTATTTGAAAAATTTGTGGGCTTTTTTTCCAATTTAGTTGTTTTTACATAAAATAGCCGAATCGTTCCTGCCATTCTCAAGTGATGCGATTAGCAACCAAAAGCATTTCATTTTTATTTATTAAAATATAGATTAACTTTGCGATTTGTAAAAATACCCGAAGCCTAACTTCGTAACATGCTATAAGTACCTAATAGTAGGTCTTATGTACCTGGTTCGTATTCACTTTCAAATAATTACTGTCGCATTATTGAATACCATTGGATTTCTCTTGTAAACGGACTACGATTAATGCTATTATTATACCCTGTTCAATTTATGATAATGCATATGACAAAATATGCTAAAAACTTTGCACGCACAGATTCGAATGTTGATTATTCGATTAGCAGCCCGGTGTCTGAATTTTTGCCCGGTTGATGGCCACAGGTTTGTCCGGTTGATGGCCACAGGTTACTCTGCGGGAAAGAAAGAAAGCGTGAGGTTATGTTATTTTTACCATATCTATTAAAAACTAGCTGCTGCCAGGGACCGCGAAAGTACTCCATGATGGGGGGGGGGGGGCAACTTCTATGATCACCCCCTTCCAAAAACGAAGTACTCAATGATGGGGGGACGGACACTCTTCTGTAGTCACCCCCTTTAAAGTAAGTTACTCGTAGAATCGTAGGGCGACAATTAAACAAACAAGGCGACAGGAATATATTTCTACGTCTTTTCTTTCTTTACCAGGTAGTAAAATTGGAGGAGCCGTGGTCCCTAGCTCCATCCCACTTCCGCGGTCCCTAGCTGCTGCCTGCGGCTTCGCCCGCCTGTACTGAATAAAAGTAGCATAAGTTATTCGTTATAACATCAGCTATATGCTGGTGAAAGTACCGTCAAAATCGGTCCAGCAGTTTCAGAGATTAACCGGAACAATCAGACGGACAGTTTTTTTTTAATTGTTTCTTGTCATAAGTGCTGTACTTAAAAAGCTGTTATTTTGATTTAATTTTATTTATTTGTACCTATAGATGAAAATTAATACTATCCCTATGCATATTAATTTCTCTACAGCAAAAATGAAGGTGCTAGCGGTATTCTCACTCGCCCTGGCAGTAGCCACCAGCTACCCAGTTGTGAAGACCTGGACCCTCTCAGCACTGTCAGATGCCATCGAAAACTCCAAGGCAGACCCCGGCATGATGCTGTATCTTGAAGATGCCTTGAACGAGATCATGTACGCGTTGTTTACTGGCAAAAATGAGGTCGGTAGCATTTTGAGTTATTTTTTAACAGGCACGTTTTAAGGTGCAAGTGGGCAGCTTCACAAATCGATTTAAAACCTGGGTGTTCAGACAGATGCACAAAACACTCATACTTTCATGGCTTTACCTACCTACGCCATATAAAATTGTTTCTTATGAATGGAATCTGTAGTTCGCTAAGCAATTATAAGATTAGCTTAGCGCACTGCAGATTCCATTCGTCTCATTCAAATGACGTCCACTGCTGGACAAAGGCCTCCCCTTTTTACGACTCGCAAGGAGTATTATGTTTTTTCCTATAATTTTTAGCGTTTTGATGGTAATTTAAAATGTATCAACCCTGAAGTTAGAAACGGGAGTAATGCCACAACTAAGTGATACTTAAATTAATCCCTAAATAAAAGTGCGTTGTTGGATTTTCAACTCGAAGCGCTGAGCCCAGAGCGTTAAAAATCCAACAGAGCACTTTTAATTAGGGATTAATTTAAGTGTAACTTCGTTGTCGGTGAAAACGGGCATTAGAATCGCATTCCAATCCGTCTCAATCTGTAACAAAAACCTCAAATGCTGAGATAGGAGCCTTTTTGGCCTCGCACAGGTCGTTATTATTTTTGTTTGTTAGTCTAAAATGCTCCTTTTTATTTTTGTTATTGTATATATATATTTTTTATTACTGTTTTGTATTTTCTGTGCGTGTCCCAATTAAATATTTTTCTTTCTTTATTCTTTCAAATGTTCATGCATTTTTGACACGTTTTTGACATTGATTGTCGCTCAGATGAGATTGCGACTAGATTTTGTAGGTTTTTAATAACGGGAATCGACCTTCTGAGCTATAAATTGCACCAATAGAAGACGCCATATTAATATTTTACATCCGCTTGTGCCTGTTGTTATTGTACCAGCAACTTAAATACTCACAACGTAATGTAGCTAGGGACTTATTCATTGTGCAAGCTGATTGCAAGATTCAGCTTGTGTCCACGCATAATTGGACACTTTATTCCTTGTTACAAAACGTGGGTTAACAATCTTTTTTGTTTCGATGATCTTTGTAATGAATGCCGAAGAAACTATCGTTATAAATTGCGTTATTTTTGTAGAATTTCTGCGTAGTTAGGCATAGTAGGTATCTACATAATGATATGTAGATTATATGGTAGGTATATTAGGTGTTTCTGTTAAGGCCATTTGTCATTTTTTTTAAGAGATATAACTTGTTTTCGTAAACTTTGCACTTTGAGTGTAACAATAAACGAATTTTGGTCAAGTGCGAGTCGTTATTCTCACTTGCACAGTGAATGGTTCCGTACTTACCCACTACGTATCTACCTGCCTTTAGCTCCTACGAGAAAATAACTAGAGTTTTTGGTATCATGTAGTCATCTAAAGCTTGTGCCAAACTACCTACTACAGTGTAACCAGTACCCTAATTACGTAACTTATTTTCGTAAACGATTATGTCAAATTTGTTTCATATTGACAGTTCAACAACATTCATTGCGTCATTTACGTTGTTGAGCAGATTTTTTTTCTATTTCATGAAGCAATGGATTAGCTACACTCAAATAGTGAATGTTTCAAAAAGTTACTAACGGACAGACACATACTTTTAGTTTTATCTAAGATGAATACAGATGGTTCACTCCGTAAAATCATTTAATAAAAAGCGACTCTTGGTACAACACAATAAAGTGTAATTCAAGTCGCACAGCGTTAATTATCTCCAGATAAAGATGTTGGCCAACTAGAAGTTACCTCCGTTACGCTCACTGAATTGGCCCGACAAGACGGGCCCACTGCGTACCTACTTGTAGCTTCATACCTAAAATGCAGAGTGAACCATCTGTATTCATCTGTGGTTTTATACAAATGTACAGTCCCTAAGAAAATTATGGTAAGTACTAGCACAATTGTACGCAACTCCAATCACTAAAATGAACCAACAATGTCCTCCACCTAGGTATTAATATTCCGTTAAATCGGATTCTTTTGTCATTTCTAAAAAAAGGTGACAAATACCAATGTATTGACGTAATGTGAATAATATGATTTATTATCTCAGGTGACAAGGTTGTTACGACGCCATACATTAAATATTTGCAAATAAATATCTTTATAACTTGCCGGAAAATATACGATTAGCTAACATTTTTTGTTACCGGTAATTAAAGCAGGTAGGTAGGTAGTTTACCATAACTAGTTGCTTATAAGTAGGTATTAAATACCTAATTCATTAAACTATCTTGAATTGTATAGACAGTAGGTATTTATTTAAAAAAAAAAAAAACACCAGAATTATGTAAGATACAATTTAATTGGCAATACCTACTCGTAAGTATGCTATAGGTTCAACCAAATTTAATCTATTCCTGCGCTTTTCAATCAAAGTAGGTAGGTACAGTACGACAGATGTAGCATACATTTGAACATTTTAATTTTCCGAATGTATTTGGTTATACGACTTTACAATTTATTGCGTTTGCGTAAAGATCATTTTCACCTAAAGCAGAAATGACGATTGGTGATTTTGAAGGCGCTCTCGGTTCGGATGGTGATCGGTTTTACGAATTTTGCCGATGTTACATCTTAGCTGTGTCGTACTGTGCCTACCTACTTTGATTGAAAAGCGCAGGAATAGATTTAATTTGGTTGCTAGATCCAAATGGTAGGTATCTAAAAAGTGTAAAAATGACGGCATTATTTAGTGTGTGGGGATATAATTATTATGTGTGAAAATGAAACAGAATTCATTTATTCAAATTAGGCTGAGAATCAGCACATTTGAACGTTAAAATGACTTACGTGAGACAGTCGGTCAAAATGTCCGCCATTCACCATTTCCTAGTGTTACAGCTGGGAGGAAGAAGTGGCTCCACAAACTCCCCACCCAACGTGTTTCACCATGTTTACAGAAATTCATCCACGCTGTAATCCCATCTCCATCCGGTGGGTCCACTTGGACCGTGGAAGAGCTGACGGCAGCCATCGCCGATCCTGCGACGAAGCAGGAGTACAGGCTTGCACTGATACAAGCGATCAGCTTCGTTCATCTCCAGAATGAGACTGGAAATCTACAAGTAAGCACTAATTTATGTACTTACTGGCCGTAAACAGTTTTATCTTCTAAGTTAGTATAATCGAAGCCTTGTATTAACACATCAAGTGCCGGGAGCCCTCCTGGAGTTTTCACCTAGGCGCATATAGGATGCCGGGGGCCCTCGCGAAGGGCTCAATTTAAATGTAGGTTTTTCTTAGCGAATACAGCTTTATTAAACGTGAAAATTAAATCTGATGTTTTTAACAAGATTTATTAGATATGCGTTGGTTTCAAAATCCACTTTTTTGTTTTTCTTTTACTAACTATTCACAAAAATTGTAAAGGTTGGAAACTACTTATAGCGATAAGATCCCCTGAAAACACTATTTTACTTTGTTTTACAGTGTTTTATAACACAGTTTAAACATAATGCCGTTGACCGTCCGCGATGGTTCACTTCCAATATGTTTGGCGGCATGGTGTATGAGTTCTATGAAAAGTGGGTGGAGTCGAAAGTGCTAAACTAGTGTAATCAAAGCCTTGTTTTAATAAATTAGCTTCTTCTTCCACGCTTCGCTCTTGACAGAACGGTCGTGGTCACGATGAACGGTGTCCAATCACAGGTGTAGTCGTTGCCCTTTCACGATCTCTCTCCATCTGGTTCTGTTACATGACAGTCTAGCGCATTCTTTAACAGGGCTTGCAACTGCGAATTTTATTTGAATGGTCCACCTATAGCTTTATATTTCTATGGGTCCACCTCATCGGTGACCGCGTGGCCTATTACCTTCTACACTGTCCTATCTTAGCGGAACTTTTTACACTTTGACATACTATTAGGACATACACTACACAGTTATTGTGGGTACACCGGTACACCTGGAACCTACACCCTATTTCGAATGCTGTTTTTTTTTTGAAATGCTTACCTCCGTAACAGTAAAATACCTACGTTTTGATTACGTAGTTTTAATTGTATTGAGCAAAATGAAGAATGAGTTTTTGACCACAGGAAACAACGTTTCGTTAGATGTAAAAATATATCTTATTCTTTACAGGAAACTGTGGAGGTAGCAATCCCAGCTTTAGACATATCAACCTGGACGCAGTCAGACTTGAACGAAGCTATTAGGAGTCCTAGCACGAAGACAGCCCTGATTCCTTACCTGGAGAAGGCACACACTGAGCTGAAGGAGGCTCTTGAGAAGGGAGAAACACGGGTAATTGAATGTGTGTGTGTGTGTGTGTGAGCGTGTGATGTGTGGGGGTGTGTGTGTGATTAAATGTGTGTGTGATTTATGTTGTTCATCTAAATTCAGATTTTAATTATATTAAAAACGTTCGGAGTCGGTTCCCGATGACCATTAGGGTTCCGTAATCAAATGGCAAAAGTAAACCCTTATAATTTTGTCATGTCCGTCCGTCCGTCCGGATATCACACAGGCATTTTACTCGGAGACTATTTGTACTATATCGATGAAAAATGGAAAGAAGGTGACCGTCGTGTCGTTTCTAGAATTTTCCCACTGGATCGTTGAAACGATTGAAATAAATTGCACGGTTAAAAAATCGGTCATGATAATAATTAATGGTGCCGATTGAAATAAAATTTCACTGTTAAAAAAAAATCCTCATGATAATAATTAACGGTGCCGCATGCCGAGGCATAGCTATGTGAACACCTCGATTTAAGTAGGTAGGTATACAAGCCGCGACAATTTAAACAGAGCGACTGATTGCCGTTTCAATTTTGTAACCTTTTCTTTTATAATGATGTATTTGGTTGCAGGAAACTATCAACATAGTGACTCCCGTTGGCCTCATCCCTGCTAAGGCAGACTACGAGTTCTTAGTCAAGCGTTTGAAGAACCTTATCAAGAAGACGAAAAAAGGGTTATAAATAGGTACGTCATCGCCAATTGACCATGATATGGTGATACCAATGTGGGTTTTCATGGAAATTCACGCAACCAGCGCCACTTTGACAAGAGGTCTCATGTTTCGACAATGAATGAATATAAAATATACGTATTCTGAAGTTCATCATGCGTTTCATTCATTCGTTCATCATTCAGTCACGTACGATTAAAGAAATTACAAGCGCTTTGACAATTTTGACAGGTACCTGACCGGAAGTCTCAGTGCTACCATCTAGTGAACGTCATTTCAGGAAACTCTTGAATAATATACTTCTTGATTAAATGCATATCTTGTAAGTGAGGCTGTTGTGTCGATTCAGTGTTGATAATGATCTAAGGTCGCGGATGGATCGTGGCTCTGCACAATGGATGTCGAAAACGAACACGTAAAATTCGTTTTTTCTCTAGTCTATTCACATCCACTAGTCTGTTCAAATCCTTGTTTTCACTTGAACAAACAAATATCAACTTGATTCTTATGTAAATTAAGTTGATTTTAAAATGACTAGTACTACTATTGAAATTAATGTCTTATCATTCGTTGAAGTTGTCGTGTAAACTGAACTTTATGTTTAGGTAGTACAGGTAGTACATTATGATACAAGTGTGTAATGATCAATGCACACGCGTTTCATACGACGTTTTTCAACACTCTTGCTAGGCAAAAAATAAATAAAGTTTTTTTTTAAATAATTACCTATGTAAAAAAAAATGTGAAATATAGCCCGCGGATTCCTGTTATCGCGGTATCTTCACAGTTTGAAGGAGAAGCAAAGGCACGAAGCCGTCGAATCGTCTAATAGGTATTAAAAGTAGTATATTTTAATAATAAGTAATATTTTTGTATGTAGAACACGAAAGAATGTTATTTTTGGACAAAAATAAATAATTTGATGAAATATTATCTTAAGTACCTGCTACCTGGTGGACCGAGGTCTGCTCGGGTGAAAATAGAGCAAGCTCATTTAATAATAAAGGATAGTTCATACCAATTCCGTGTATAGTAATACTACGTAATTCCATGCTGCCATGTCATTACTCCGACTAGTAAATAGTTACCTGTGGCACATTACTGCACTACGGCACTAGTGCGGTAATATAAAGTAAAAAGCACGCATGTTTAATACACTGCATTATGAACCTAAAAGCGGTTCAATAAGAGCTATTTTACGAGTAAGTGTGTTGAAAAGTTATTTTTCTAAATAAGTACACATTTTTGTTACATTTTTGAAAACTTAGTTGCAAACCCTGAATAGATTGAACGATACGATGAAAGAAACCATCGCAAAAAATCTTTGAACCACTGACCGTCTGATAGAAATCGCATTGAGTAAGGGATTATTCTTTTCTCGGAATCGTGAAATCCATTTTCTCATTGTTTTTCTTCTGAACCTGTAATTTTACCTTTCCATTTTCATTTTCAGGTAATTGTTTCGGGAAATGTTTAAAGAAATTTGGTGTGATGAGGTTGTGATACAAGAAAGTCTTGGTGGCTTGAGTTCTAACATAACTGTGTTTTTAATAAATTGATAAAATAAACATTGTTGTTTTATTGTTTATCTTTTTTAGATAAGTAATTAAGCAGACGGGCAAAGGATAGTCACCGGAACGGTTTGGAGGAGGCTTTCATTGGAAAAGGCGGCCCGTACACCTAACAATACAAAAGTTATTTACCTACAAAACTAACATTACTTAAAAATAAATAAATAAGCACACAACAAAAAGCAGTAGTTGATAAGAACTATATGTAAAGGATAAAATAAAACTATATGTTGGGGTCGGCTTCCAGTCTAATCGGATGCAGCTGAATACCAGTATTTTACATGGAGCGACTACCTATCTGACTTCCATAACCCAGTAACTGCGTAATACCCTTTGGTAAGACTGGTTGTCAGACTTTTGGGCTTCTAAATACCCGTAACGACTGTCAAAGATCTACAAATGACAGCCGGGACCAACGGCTTAACGTGCTTTTCGAGGCACGGAGGAAAAAACAAAGATATGCGATATGTAAAGATGGTCACCCATCCACGGACCAACCCCGGAAAGCGTAGCTTAACCCGATGGATCGACCCGTGCGGCTATTATTACTTAGCCACGAGCTCCTAAAATGTAGCTAATAAATACAGTTAAGCAGCCCGGAGTTTGGATTTGTGCCCGGTTAATGGCAATAAGCTCGCCCCCTATTACATGGGACAAAAACGTAACTAGCTAAATGTGGGTCTAAGTTACTATAGGTACACCTCTGCCTATCCCTTCGGGCGTGATATTAGTATTAAAACGCATTGAGCTATTGAGTGAAGCTACTTAATCCGATCCAACCTGTCCCATGCTGTACTCCCCCTAGCGACGCCCTAAGCCGAGGTCCGTACCCCACAGGGGGTGCCCTGGCTGGAGGCCTTAATTTATTGAGGCAGCCACAGGAAAGTCCGGTTAAGCAGCCAACAATCTCCAAGGTTGACCTGTAAAATGCCAATATTAAAAAAAAAAAAATTGAAGTTACAAACGAGGTATCACTTAGTTTAATCAAAGCATGTCTAAAACGTGAACAAGATAATTCATACTTTTGATAGATTATTTTGTAAAAGCGTTAATCCGTTAATATGAATCCTTTTATCTAGTCACAAGACACGTAGGTGATCTGACTTTATCGATTTTATTCATAAAAAAATTACGTAATACAATATTGTGTAAAATAAATGTAAGAAAATAAATATGTTATCAACGAAAATTATAAAACTATAAGACATTTACAGTCAACTGCAAAAATAGATGAATATACAATATTTTTTTTTTATAAAACACTTGAATGCACTGCCATTTACTAAGGGTCGACCCAGACAGATTTTCGTTCGAGGCCGAGATCGAGACCGATGCCGAAAAAAAAATTGCACTCCGACAGAAGTGAAAACTTGAACAATTTGATTGTGCAGGAAATAATGTATTGTGCAGGAAATAATGTATCGCGTGTTGATGTCTTTTTAAAGCTGGTGTCGGCAACAGTGTCGCGAAATCAAAGGTTTAGTCCCATCTCAAAAATGCCCAACGCGCCTAAAGAAGATTTAAGAAGTTTGGTTTTAAGTTTTAGTGAACTTCAATAAAATCTCGACCGAGACCGAAAACCGAGATCGAGAATAGATAAATCGTGAAAAAAAAAATTAAAGTGCGTTAATTTTGCATATTATATTTTTAAGAGTGGATTAGTTTCAAAATCAAACAACGTTACGTTGTAGCACAAAAAAGCAATTTCTCGCCGTTTTCACCCATCATCTTTTTTGCTACAGGCCTAAGTGCTTTATTTAACGAATACCGGTACTCAAAAATATTTGCATTTCTTTGCAGTCTTGGCTCTCTAAGAAAGCTATCAACTTTTTATAGTTATTTTCTCCTACTGTTCCTATTGATTGTAATTGTATGTTGTTAGACATACAGTATTTTGGAAACCACAGTCTCACACTACATAGGTAGCATATGTCAAGTTGCATTCGTTATTCCACGAGAAAATTATTTTGAATTTTGCTAAGTGTATGCATATTTTTGCTCGTCACTTTACAAAAGTCTCGGTTATCGCCGAGAATCTTGGCCATTTTTTGCCGAGAACCGAGACCGAATTCTTGTTTGGATTTCTAGCCGAGAATGCCGAGACCGAGACCGAGATCTCGGTCGAGCTTTACCATTTACTTTAGATACCTATACCTACTAGCTTTACTTACAATTTCTTCACAGCGTTGCCAGTTTTTTTTTGCCAAGTCGGTATTCTGAAACTTTTTGAGTGAAAAAAGCGGGATTCTTTCGTCGAAAACGGGACATAGTAAAAACCATATATAATCAGAAGTTTTTATATATTTATCTTTTTATTTGAGTTTTAAGTTACGTTTACGTGACAATAAATAGGAAAAATAGCTATAGATAATGTATTTTAATAAAAATATGATATTTAAATCAGATTTACCCGATCGTTAGGTAGTTAAGTCTTCTGAATAAAAAAAAAAAAAAAAAAAAAAAAATAAGGGAAAAAAAGTGGGACCTTTAATGTTGATTTAAAAATCGGGACGTCCCGCTAAAATCGGGACGTCTGGCAACGCTGTTTTTTCACGTTCATTTAGTCATTGCCTACCTATTTTATTAATATTTTCCTATAGCTTCAATAGCTCTGCCATCGGATATCCGTGTTCAACCCAAGTATGGTCATGGTGGTAGTGCATTCAGGCACATGACAATTTACTACTTCGACTCTAGGATCGACACCGCATTGTGTAAATGTTTGGTACATACACCCCTTACGACCATTTCTTAACTTCCCTCGGGAATCATCGCATTTCCGAATACAAACGAATGCAAATTACCATGTCCATCAATTATTAGATTTACCTTGTATAATAATTTGAATTCAGAACTAAGTACTTTATTGTTGTTTTGTTTTGATTTTCGTGTGAGAGCTGTAAAACTATTTCCCTATCTGTCGTGCCTGCGACTTAGCAGCTTTCCTACCATTTTTAAAATAAATTACATTAAGTTAAAAGAGAATTAACAACATTATATACTTCCAAGTCGATTGAGAGTGTCTGGTCTACACCAAGTGCAAAGGGCAACTGATAGAAATGTCCAAATAAATGTTTTTCTTTCTTTATTTTCTTTCCTGACTTCGTTGGTTTACTGCTCGCAGGCGTTACTGCTGAGCGAAAGATCTTGGGTTCGATTACAGGATCAGGCCAAGTGTTTATGGGTTTATGTACTTGGAATTTCTCAGTAGCAGTATGGAGTCTGGATTCGTGCCCGGTTCGCCCTCATTTACATGGGGTTTAAACATAACTAGCGAAATGTGGGTGTGCTATAGTGCACCTCTGCCTAACCCTTTGGGGGATAAGGGCATGATATTATGTTATGTTAAGTGGTACCTATGACTTATAGAAAGAAAACTTCGTGAGGAAAGGGGCGTGTCCTGGAAACGAAAAATACAAAGATATTTTCTCAATACGGAAGTCTGAAGGTCACATTGCCGATTTCTTAGGCTGCGTTTCCACCAGAGATGTGGGAGGTAGCTGAGCGGTGCGAGGATGCCTAACGAAGCTGTGAAACGATGTGAGCGTTTCCACCAGAGATGTGCTAGGCCGCTGAGCGGTGCGAGGATGCGTAGCGACGCTGTGAAACGGTGCGCAGATGAGCGCCGCGAGGATGTGTAGCGGGCTCTTTTCAGATACGATTTCTTACTCGCGTCCACCTCTTACACACATCCCTCGCACACAACCCTCGCTTGTTTTGCACGTACAAAAACCTCGCACCTCAAAGCCGTTTCCAACACAGCTGCGCTAAGCGAGGCTAGGTAAATGAGGCGATTCTATTGGTTGTTACCAAACACATCCCTCGCTAAGAATCCTCTCACATCTCTGGTGGAAACGCAGCGTATATTTTTTCTCTCTATACAACGCATACAAAATATCTCTTGATTAGGAATGAAATATAAATATAATAAAACGCATGTAAAGTAAGTAGCTAATCTCATCTATAGTACACATAGGCTTATGAATGCGCGTCATCAATGATAAAAGAGACGTGTTTATCACAACACTAGCATGTTTATAAGCATAGCAAAATCAGCCTTTAATGTTCCCACTGCTGGGAACACACTGACATATTAGTATTACTTGTATTTTTTTTAGGAATGTCGTTTAGGTACTTTAACAATGCTTGTAAATATGTGAGCACCATGTATCCATCACATTATTATTTTTTCTGTCATTGCAGTGTTGCCAACTCCAAAAGATCAAATTATCGATTTCTCACGTCGAAATTATCGTTTTTTGGGCAAAATTATCGTACAAAATAAAAATAATAAAGTAAAACGTAAATTCAAATTGCTATCAAAAGATAATTATACTAGTGTCGAAAGGGAGGTATATACCAAGTTTCACTACTACACGACGCTAGCATGTCATTGATTTTAGTTGATATTATTGTGTTTTCACTGTAAAATTAAATAAAAAAACTAGGAGGGAAACAGAGAGAGATACTTGTTGATGATGACTGGTTTTTATGCGTTTAATTTTGTTAGTTTTTCAGCAAATCGCAAAATTATCGTACACTAGAGATTAACTATCGTACATCGTACCATTGGCCAAATTATCGTACGCCCCCATAATTATCGTAAGGGTTGGCAACAGTCATTGCTTCATTTTTAATTATTTTTACCTATTGTGGTATAATAATCTTATTCCAGGTGCATCGTCAGCACATATAATATTATATAACTAATGTATACAAAATATTGTAAAACATTTTAAAAGAGTAACGGTGGAGTTTCTTGCCCATTCTTCTGCATACAAAAACTTGGAACTTCTTTTGTAAGGAGAGACTAGAATCCATTCTATTTTTTTGTAAATTTTGACGTTCAAATGTGCCTTTTATGTGCCTAATTGAAATAAATTATTAGACTTTGACTTGGCTTTGACTTTGGGACAGAAGTCTCCTCTCTGTGAGAGGGATTGGGCCGTATATCCACCACGCGGGCCCAGTGCGGGTTGGTAGATATGTCAAATGTTTGGTTCTAGGACATGCCGGTTTCCTTACGATTTCCTTCACTCTTTTGAGAGCAGTAGTGACGATATAATTTACACAAACTAAAGCATCTCAGGGTTCGAATCAACAACCTACAACTCGTAAGTTGCGGCGGTTACCATTGTGCCACCGCACTGGTCTAGGCCACCACTGCTCTTTCTTTTCTTTGCATGTTTGCCACCTATTAATGATAGATACAGGGAGCGATTTTTATAAACTACCATTAACACGTTCAGTGCCGGAAGCCCTCCTGGAGGGTTCACCTAGTCACATATGGGATGCCAGGAGCCCTCGTGGAGGGCTCATTTTAAATGTACGTTTTTCTTAGCGAATACACCATTACAAACCGTGAAAATAAAATCTGATGTATATTTTAACAAAATTTATTAGTATATGTGTTGGTTTTTAAATCCAAGCATTTTTTTTTAATTTTTTGTTTACGTTTACAAATATTCACAATGAAAATAAAAAAAGGTTGGAAACTACTTATAGCAACAAGACCCCCTGAAAATACTATTTTACTTCGTTTTACAGTGTTTTATAACACGGTTTTAAACCTAATGCCGTTGACCGTCCGCGATCGTGAACTTTAGCCCAAACATAATGCCGGGAACCCTCCCAGAGGGTCCACTTACAAAATGAATAGCGGCATGACTCAAATCTTCCGGGGAAGTACTACCTACTTATATCACGATATTGCTAAGTAGCATTGCTGCGTTCTTGTTTTAAAGGGTGGATGTGCACATTGTGTTAGTAATTAAGTACAAGCGACATTTCAGCTTTGTCCCTGGGATGGCAACGCTTTGCGATGTCTCTGGTGTTGCAGATGTCATCGCGGCGGTGCAGGTAATATTTCGACTTTTTAGTTACAGCTTGTGCCTTTAGAATTTGTGTACCATTAGGTTTTATTGGAAAGTAAATTTAAAAAAACCGGCCAATTGCGAGTTGGACTCGCAGACGAAGGGTTCCGTACCACCGTACAATATTTAGCCAAAAACGCCGAAATAAACATATTTCTTGAAGGGCCCCCTTTAATTTTTATTGCGAAAATTTCAACTGTCTACCTATTACGGTTCATGAGATACAGTCCGCTGACAGATGGACGGACGGACGAACAGCGGAGTCTTAGTAATAGGGCCCCGTTTCGCACCCTTCGGTTACGGAATCCTAAAAACTATCAGCTTTGTATTCTTATGTAGGTAGGTACTCGTATATCCTCTGAAGCCTTCATCGGATTAACTATTTGATTAATAAAATACTTGACGATTAATATCTGTGTGGTTTAATATCTATTAATTTCTTTCATAAAACAATGAGATTATTTAATCATGATTTATTATTGAGATATAATAATCGATCAAATGCAATAAACTGTTCAAGATACAGTTTATTGCACCTCGATTAAAAAAATGTATAAATATTGAAATTTCGCAGAATTTTGCCAAATTATTCGACGGTAGGTAAGTTATAACATAATACATTGTTAAGGTTAATTTTAAATATTGGCAACTTTTGATTGAAACTGCCTCAATTGTTTAGCATGGGGTTTTGGCTTTGATTCTCTGTTTGGGAAAAAATCAAAATTAAAATTAAAAAAAAAATACATAAACCTACAAGAGCACTTAATCAAACGTCAGAAGCTAGCTTATTCAGGGTGGCAGGGACATCGACGCGAAAACTGTTACCATGGTTTCAGTATAAGATTCTGAACCCCTGCGTTGAAATTTTTTGCCGGTTATTAAAAAAAAATCTGCTGTTTCATAGAAAAGTGCAATACCTACGCGGTCAAAATGTGTAAAACAGCTGTTAAAAAAAAAAATCCGATGAAAAATTTCAACGCCACCTGCGTTGAAATTTTTCATCGGTTTTTTTTTTCGGTTCAGAATCATGTACTGAGTCCATGGTAAAAGTATTCGCCTCGATGTCCCTGCCAACCTGTATGTTATTTAATTTTGCACGGAATCTGGATTTGTGCCCAGTTAATGGCAATGGCAATCCTTATTTCATGGGACTTTATTAAAACGTAAATGAAAGTATTCCATTGCCGTACCCTTGGGAAATACGTACAGTGTTGTCATGTTTATTAGATAGTAATCTAGGTACATATGTATTGATAAATAAATATCATGATAGGTATTATTACCGGTATAAAATTTATTCAGCTTCTGAAATTGTTTTGCCTTATAAGTTACAAAATAACCAAGCAGAAATTATTTTATTGCCTTTATTTTTAGCCGACATTCGGACGGACGTAATAAAATCGCGGCGGGATTTTATCGCGCACTGGACTTTCAAGTCTCGGTGTCAAGCCGAGCGTTGAGATTCCAAAGCGCTGGAATGCTTTGGAATATAACGACGAACTGAGAACCTCCTGCTTTTTTTAAAATTCGGTTAAAAATAATTCTTTGCCAGCAGCAAAAAAATCTTAAAAGATGAAATTCTTCGCTGTCTTCGCCGTCTTGGTGGCCGTGGCTGCCGCTGACTTCAGCTCCTGGACCCTGCCCCAGCTGTCCGAAGCCATCCAGAACCCGGACACCGACCCTGCTATCCTACCAGCTCTTGAACAGGCCCTCAATGACATGATGGACTCCATCTTCGCTGAGCAACCCATGGTAAGTTATTTTTTGTGATTTCTGGTTAAGGATAAATTTCTTTTTCCTTTCGTGTGGTTAGTAACTAACCTGGTGTCAGAGTTATACAGCCGCCCATGGGCCTCTGACTTCGTTTCACATGCCGTCGAGAAATATCGCTCAGGCATCCAGTTTCCTCACGATTTTTTCCTCACCGTTTTTGAAGCCAATGATAATTAATTATACAATACTCACATGAATCCAAAAAGTCAGACGTGTGTGTCTTGGTTTCGAACTCAAGATATATGATTTGGCAGTCTGACAGTGACAGCACTAAGCTATCACTGCTCTCATGGATGGATATGTCTGATTCAATAATCAGACATATCCATCCATCCATCAAAGGTTAGGTACTTTACGTGCCAATGCAGGTAAAGTACCTAACCTTTTAATACATAAATAGTAATAAGACAAAAAAAGTGTTTGTCCGGTTTTGTGTTAGTCCGGATTTGGGTCCAGTTACTGTCTTAACACGTTCAGTGCCGGGAGCCCTCCGATTGGTATTTTTCCAAAAACCACGGAAATCTTTTGTGCTATGCTTAGCTGTCAAAATATCCATTTTCAGCTGGTCTTGATGGTTCTGAAACCATTTTAAACGAGACTTAAATACATTACTGGTTTCGCACATCTTTGTATACATGTCACCTGTGGTAGGACTACCACAAAGTAACCATTCCCGAAACTCACCCTGGCCGTCCCATGACTGTCGCTCACAAATTTATTCCATCCAACAATGGTTTTAGGCTAACATTTACTCCACTCACGCTTGCTCTCCCCTCCCCCCCTACCACAGATAAAGCTCTCCCTGCCTATTACGCAGGATTTAAAAATAACTGGCGAAATGTGGGCATATACTATATAACTCTGCCTACCAATATCGGAAATTAAAGATGTGATATCATGTTATGTATTTATTCTGTTATAAAATAAGCTTTTCCATTTCAGGTACCCGCAGATGTTGCCGCCCCTGTTGACCTGACCGGCTGGACTCTGAATGATCTGTCCATTGCCCTGCAGGACCCTGCAACCGACCCCGCCCTCATCCCCTACCTCGAAGAGGCTCTCAACGAAATGATGGATGCTATCCACGCTGGAATCCCTGTTGTGAGTTTCTAGTTTCAAAGTATTTTAGGAATTAATTATGTTTAGCCGCAAAAAAAAAAACAGTAAATTATCTTTGTTTCATAATAATGTATTATCAGTTAAATATATCATTTTAAGACCACTAACACACAACCTCCTTTTTCGTTTCAGGAGGCCGTCGGTGTTCCCGTCAAACCCTTGGAAGTCAGCTACTGGACTCTGCAAGAGCTCTCCGAAGCTCTTCAGGACCCTGCCACCGACCCTGCTCTGCTGCCTTACCTGGAACATGCCTTGAACGACCTCATGGACGCTCTCTACGCTGGCAACCAAATTGTAAGGACATCAATCATTCTCTTAATACTTAAGATGACGTTTTTTATTAGCAGTAGGTAGTAATAGGAGTAGACTTTTAAATAGGACTTAAACATAAATGATAAAGTGTGGTTGTAGGTGCTATAATTACATCTTTGCCTAACCCTTGGAGGACAATATAGGTTGTATACCTAAAGGGGAAGTGATAGTAAAAATCTTTAAAAAAAGTGTCGACACTTTTTTTAAAGATTTTTTCTATCACTTCGTGGGGTCTAGAGTTAGTTTAATCGAAAGATAAATAAGACCCATTACTTACAGAAATAAAATCATTTATCATTATCATTTATCAAATAAGAAAGATAAATATGAATATTTGAATTTGACAATTTGATCTCATAATTTAGAAATACATACGTGCTTAATATTTCTGATTGTAAATCGTTCATAGATATGAAACACTTTTTAATTTTCCCTAGTATACATTAGTACCTAGAGGTTTCTTATAATTTAGCTTGCTAACTTTTAATTTCCTACCTTACTTACCTCTAAATTTAGCTTTGCATTGTCTTCGAAGATTAAATTAATTCATACTTCATCTTCTTGTTTTCCAGGAGGCTATCGCTGTCGTCGCCCCCGCTGGTCTGGCCCCCGCCAAGCCTGAACCTGTCGAGAACCCCATTGACCCCACCCCCGTCGTGGTCGCCCCCTCCCCCGTTGTGGTCGTCCCCTCTCCCGTTGTGACCCCCTCGGCCAGCCCCCTTGTCCAGATCATCGTCAACATCCAGGGCCAGGCTTAATTTTGTTGAAGTAATTTTCTAGTTATTTCTTCACGATTAAATGCGGCATTCATTTATAAAACTGTATTTTAATTTGATCCTTTAATTGTATGAAAACTGTTTACTCTGGTAAATAATTATTTTATTCAGCTTTGGTAACTCTTTGTCATAATATGAGAAACTTGAAGTGATAAGTGGCTTGACGCGATATAGTTAACACTTGTAACAACATGGCCGATCACCTTGCAAAATATTGTCAAATGAAATTAACTAAGTAGTAAGCACAAATTATACAATGTAAAACTCTCATCGATGAAATGAAATGAAATTGTTTGTTCTATAAATAGGATATCCGAATCACTTTTACAAGTCATATAAAAAAAAAAGACCTAGATGAGTTCGGCGTTTCCTACACTCTGAGAAGAAAGGCCGAAACAAACTCAGGGGTCGCAGTCTCTTTTAAAGTCCAGACATAATCTTGGTCAGGCCATATGAGGACCATGTAGATTAGTGTCTGAAATGGTCTTTTGAGGAAAGAATCATACAGATTTGAGTGGACCTGTCCAGTCAGTGCAAGCATTTGACAGTAATCGTGGAGCTGAAGAAGCTCAACTCGAAGAAAATTACCAAAAGGACATTTGGGTAGGCCGCATAAACTACTCAGACTGCTGAGTGAGTTTGATCAAAGTCAAACTCAAACCGTTTATTTCGACTTTTGCACTTTTGAATTGTCAAGGAGCCGGTCAGTCAGAACTATGAAGCTAGTTGCTCATTCCAAAGCATAGTAGGTACCTATGGAGATGAACGGGCACAAGAAACTCCACGGCATCATTCCCTGTTTGCGTTGTTCGATAGATTGTTAGAGGTCGGTGTGGTTTGCTGATAACATCCAAATCATAGAGTTTTGGCATTTTGTCAGCTTATTCAACTGGTATCTAACCGCAAAATATACCACCTATCTGTATCGTTATTGATAACAGGGATTAATGAAATGCAAATGACATAATTTAAGTGTGGTTAGGTAGCTAGGTAGACACAATTTAATTAACCCTATTAAACATATATCTAGAGGGTATAGGTTTCAAAATTCAAAATACTTTCGACCCGTATACGTAAGTCCTGAAGGTACTAGGACTAAGAAGCGAAATTTGAGTGTACTTACTGTACCTACACTTCTGGCAACCTGCACATTCTAGAGAAATAAGAGTGATGGTATGTTTATTATTTCAGTATAATTAAGTAGGTATTTCAGCTTTTTTCTATAAAACACTGCATAAACATAAGCATAATCAACTTGTAATGTTCCTATTGCTGGGACATATACCACTCCTTGAGGAGTGGGCTGTAATCTGCCCCTCAGGCTCTCAGGCGGGTTGCTAGATGTCGCATATCTTCAAATTTTTGGTTCTAGGGCATGCCGGTTTTCTCACGATGTTTTCCTTCACCGTTTTGAGAGTACTGATGATGAAATGATTTATTCAAAGTAAAGCGCCGGCCTGGGTTCGAACTCACGACCTATACAACTGGTAAGTCGGGGCAGTTACCACTGGGCCACCACTGCTCCTATAATATGGTCCTATAAAACACTTACGATGCTGAAAACATTTTAAAATCCTCACGAGAGCTATAAGTAACAGAATGCAGAATCAGTTATTGCTTACTGGAAAATTGTCCTCGCTTGTTTTCAAGTAAATTTCTTTAAAATGATTTCAAGAGTGCTGTGTTAGTGAGAGCTTTTCTATACGGAGAGAATTTCTGGCCTCGAAGACATTAGTAGATAAACTTTCTGAAACTCAATGAGCTTTGTGTTCACAACACAGTATTTAAATGTGATGTCTGTGTCCTGCAGTGGATCACAAGTCATGACTTACTTAAGTCTAGGTCTGTAGTACCTATCAAATCAATGAAAATAATGTGCTATTATAGACTTTTAATCGGAAACCAGATAATAATTTGAGTTGAAAAAACAATAAAATGTGAGATTTAAATAAAAAAATTACATAGTTACACGTGCATATGGAAGAGAAGTTAGTTCGAGCTCGAGCTATCGATCTTTCAGACCATAACGTAAGCTATCTTGACCAAGTATTTTTAGACCCTATCTAGCAATCTATGGATTTGTGGAAAGAAACATAAACAAATACCCATCAAGACATGAGGAGATAAGATAAGAGATAGGACTGACAGATCGATGTGTCTCTAGAGATAACAATATCAGGGGTCTGTGTATCATGCAGTTGCAGTGAATGTCTCGGTGACATGTCACGGTGGAATGTCCTCGTGGAATAATCTTTTCACCGCGTGATCACAGGGTGGTATCTTTTAATAAGTATAGATAGTTATATTGAGCGAACTGTAAGGTTTCTAATGAGTAGTCGATTCCACATTGTCTAGATACTAAACTCAAACTGCATTTACTTCAATTAAACCAATTACTTACAGGGATTTTTGAATTGTCAACGAGTCGGTCTGCAAAAATGATAACGCTAGTTGCCCATTACAAGGAGTAGTAGGTTTATAAGGAGAAGAACGGGCAAGAAACTCCAGGGACACTCTTTTAAATCATAAAAGTATGAAAAAAGAAAATATTTCAGATAGAAATGAAGACATAGGTACAAAAATAGTCAAGGTAGAGCCGTGGTCGCATGCCATTATAATTTTGTACTGGCATACGACCACGGTTTTACCTTGACCATTTTTGTACCTATGTCTTGATTTCTATCTGAAATATTTTCTGGTCTAATACTTTTTAGAGCGTGATTTTTCAGTAGTCGGGTTTTAGTTTTTGAACTTACTTTTAATTTAAATAATTTTGGGGTTATAATTTCGTGATTTAAAAGTATTTTAAGAGCAGGTTTAAAAAAAAATGTTTTGGTTTTATTGTATAATAAGTATTAATTTCACAGCCGCGCCGTACGTAGCAGTGTCACTTTTGCTTGTTTTTGACAATTTAAACATATTTATTTACTAAGACAATATAATATATATACATATTTGCAATGTGCTCGTCAAGCCCTTTCATTTGATATCCAACATGACAATTTTTTTTTTTTTTGTTCATTACTATAGTTCCTCTAGAAGGCGCCATGTTGCATTTAATGTGACTTTACATAGCCTATAACCAGCGGACAATCAAGATGCTTCCAATGATACCTCATTTGCAAAATGATAAGATCAGTAGTTTAGAAGTTATGAGGTAACAGATAAACATACGTACATACATAGGTACATACCGGTAAAAATCATAACCCTCCTTTTTGCTTCGTCGTAGTCGGGTAAAAATATTGGTAACATCATTGATGTTGAAATTATACTTAAACAATTATGTGAGAACGATAGCCTATGGTTTCTACTTCTTAAAGTCGGTAAATCTAAAGTACCTAATCTTATGATCTACGGCCCATATCCTAGCTAGACCGATAGATACTCAAGCATTGATACGGTCAAGTATCTAATTTGATTGTAATCTGTGGTCGGTAAAACCAATATCTAGCTAGCAAAAACAACAAGATAATAAAAATAAAATCACATGAGGTTCTTCAGCAGGTATCAATACATCCTGCCTCAAAACATTAGAGTCTTACAACTATTTGCTTAACATGATCCTCCGTTATATTGAAAATAGTGGAGCATTTATTTTGAAATAATTATATGGTAAAGTTGAGGATTAATGTGATGAAATCACAATTCCATAAAATTTTCTCTAATTAAAAAAAATCCATTGGTACCTCCAAACTGAACAAAAAACTGCTGGTATTAAAAAAAATACATCAAGTTAGATCATAAAACTTTGCATAGGTAATAACTGAACTTACTATAAAGCAGATACTATATGTTTTTTTTTTTAATTTACGTTTGTTTTCACCGTTAAAAGAAATTACCTATACTATTGGCGCCTTGGAGCCTTCTTCTCGCCACTCAGTCTCGCTCTCACTCAGTCCGCGAGCAATATCGTGCGAGCGAGATAAGGAGCGAATTTGAGTTGAGATATTATGGCCTCTTACACCGCAACGAAGAATTAATGAGGATATAAAATAAATGGCTGCCACGTAATCATAATAATACGGATTTTGGATTGACTCACGACGGCTGATGCAATTTTTTCGTGCCTCAAAATTCACGAGTGGACTCTATCCTCATTTAAAACTGCGGAGTACGAATCATTGAGGCAAGCGTTGCTCGTCATTGATGTGTCACAGAAGTACGTATTCAGTTCCATTGAAATCTTTGTTATCATCTATGCTTTTGTGTCCTTTTATCTTTAACTCAAATATTCCAACGTATTGAACATTTAGCCCCGTATTCACAGTGGCTGAAGCCTGAAACCCATTTCAGTTTAATTTGTGTAAAAAAAGTTCGACTGCCCCGTTGAGCTAGTGGTCTCAAGCGCGATTGTTGAGCTAGGGATCCTGGGTTCCATCCCCATCGGGCAAAGAGGGTTATCGGGCTAAATATTGGGTTTTTGGAGTTTACTCCATAAGAATCGTTGTTCATATAAGGCCCCGTCATGGAAATTTTACGAAAAGTGTTGATACAAGCGTAACACTTATTTTATTCGTAAATAACACGGATTAAAATAAAATGAAATAAAACATATAACATAGTTCACACTTCTATCTAGATATTTCAGCCACTTTTTTTTGTGAGATGTTTTTAACCTCTTTGCTTATTGTGTATTCAAAGCCTGGACTCTGAATTGATACCCAGTTGGTGGCAATGTGCTTGCCCCCTGTAACATGGGACTTATACATACATAACTGTCAAAATGAGGATGCACTATGTATACCTCTATCTAACCTTTAACTTCCTAATACAGGCGTGTACCTAGATAGATAGTAATCCTGAGATATTGATTCACAAACATTTATCATCGACCCTGAATAAGTACGGTAAATCAGTATGAATCATTAAGTTCAAGTTTAAATGATGTAAGGACACATTTATTGGTATTTCGTATCGGTATCATGGATATCGAAGTATTTTATGACATAACTTTACTCATTAAAAGTTTCCCCGTTTTTCGCATGATTGGATGTGATTGAGGTGCACATAACGGCAGGGATTTGTTAGGGATATTATGTTATACTAAAAAATGTTAAAGAAGCTTCATGAAACCTTTTTATGGAGACATAGATTTTCCGTATGATAGCTGTTGTATAGCAGTAGGTAATTTGTTATTAAGAACATTGGATGCTGTCCATAGATTCGTAAATCCGTTATAATATATTTCTCTACATAAATTAAAAACACAGTAGGTTGAAGTTCTTGAATAAATTAATTACGAATCAGTTGTTAAATCTGCAATGTTATGTAATTAATCCCAAAATATGTCAAGATTATCTTTCTAAATTATCAAAATATTAATTAGTCGTAACAACAATCTAATCAAAACTTATCATATAGAATACCATGATATGCATTTACTTTCTCAGATATTTTACACGACGTCATTATAATTATTGAAATTAAACGTGACTGATTGTTATTTTCAAAGAAAAAAATATGAACTTTTAAGAACATAATGTGTAAATTAGTTATTAGGTAATTTATCCAAAACAACGTAAATTAAGAATGAATTCAGGTTTTACTCAAGTAGCAATTGAATGGTTCCTTAAGACGCAGATATATGCCAGTGACCTTGAGTGGTTAGCCTGCGTGTTCTGTACTGAGTTCACGCAACGCGTCCTACGTCCAGCCAGTAATAGGACTCGCCCATCAAGGAGCGCTGTCCCAAATTAAACGCATTATTAATTTATTATACATACAACAAAAGATATTTTAATAAAACTTGTATACTAAAAGATCAATAATTAAATTATCTTTAAAATGGTGAAGGTTTCAGAAAAATACGCTTGATAGATTTTGCGCGATTCTCGGTTTTTTTATGCGCGTTAGACTTAACTTTACAAATTAATTTAAATATGGAATATAAACATAATCCGAATTATGCCTATATTTAAATATAAAAAAATGCTCTAATTTAATTTTTTTTTTCAAATCTTAAACACTACTCGTTTAGACGTCATCTTCAGTATAAAATCATTAAAAGTCGGTTATCGTCGCCTTAATTGTGCAGCAAAGATCTTCTTCTTTTCGTATGGTGAGTGACTAATCTGGTGTCAGACTTTTAAAGACTTTTAAAGGGATTCACATGGCGTCAAAAAATATCTCTCAGGCATGCCGGTTTCCTCGCAATGTTTTCCTTCACCGTTTTTGAAGCATGTGAAAATTATACAATACGCACATGAATCCGAAAACTCAGAGGTGCGTGCCTTGGGTTCGAACTCGAGATCTATGTAACAAAGATGATTGTATTGGATACTGTAAACTAGGCCATAGTTACAGCAAATAAGTAGATCAAGTGAACAAAGTCACTGGCAAAACATAGAGATTGGCAAAGGCGTGATACCATTTTAGTGTTCTCACAGAAAATTTTATCAAATTTGATATGCACTTTCGTAATGCTGCATCAGTATTTTACGAAAATATATCTTATCTGTAGTGGTTTGAATCATGTGCGAATTTTTGGCCACGGCTTGTGAAATGCTTATCAATTGACTGATAGTGAGCGGTGTTTTTAGGGTACCGTATTGATGATAAACAAAAAACGATCATGAACGAAACGAAACGATCGCTGAAAACCAGCGCTGGGGCTCTGTCTTGCATAGGGTCGTAGCATAATGCTGAGCGATAGCCGATTTGCGTGGATGTGACGCATGCTTCCCCAACCTCTTCTCATTTATGTATTTAAAACTTTTTTTTTACGTCATGTTTACCGCAAATAAACGTTTTTTCTTTCTTTCTTTCATCATGTTTCATGGTGGTATGGAATCGTGGCTGTCCTGATCTAGTCAGAAAATAACTATTTTTTGTACAAATACGCATTGTAATTTTCGCACACGTGTATTTTTGGTTTTTTTTTGGGCTCATATTTAATTACTTTGAAATCATTCTAAGATACAATTCACAATACTAAATTATTCAAAATACATTTTATATTATTTTTTGTATTTGTTTCTAGAATTGAAAACGATTAAAACGGAACCAACAATAAAATCTATTTTCGACATTTATTTTAAATGGAAATTGGTTAAACAGACGAGCCGTGAAAGCGGAGCGTAAATGGATTGCTTTTATTTATTTTTACATACCTACCTATTTATAAAGGGTTCCTTTGTTGAGTCGTAGGTATGATAATACCATTTTATTGATGTTCATTAAAATGATTGACAAAAAGGAGTAGGTGTTTATATTAAACGAAAGTTGGTACCTATCAGAGGTGGCTTGTGAAAGATTTCAGTGGGAAATCACTTGAATAAAAAAACAGAAAAATAATATTAAAACTGGCAACAGCGCGGGCGATGCGGATAAGTTGCAGTTGTGGCCGACACCGAATGACAAGACGTCGTGCGGAGCGCCGCTTCAGTTGTGCTTACTTTCTCATACAACTATTTTGTTCCCATTAAATTTAGTATCAAACTTTTTAAACAATTCTGCTACGGAATGCCTCATCTTCATAGACTCAAGAGATGATATCATAAAACAAAGGTGATGATTTTCCATCAATGAATCTTAAAAAATCCGGAGATTTTTTGGTGCTCCTCATGTACTTACCCCATGACCCTCTGGAATGAAGTTGACAAACACACGACATCAAGAATCCCATTGCTTTAATGCTGGTAAACGTAATCTACCTACAATATTATCAGACAAACATGGCGGAGTAATAACCTGTTCCTAACAATCTAAATTGGGAATAATGTAATTACCTCTCTGTAGTTTCGTGTTTGTGAAGTTTATGATTACTAACATACTAATAGTTAGCGCAATAATAATATCCGCACCACAGTATAAATAAGTAACAGTATTATATCTTCATAGAAAACGACGAGCTTCTAAATATCAGTCAATACGCAAAAGTAACGAGTGTATGGCAGTTACGTACGGACACGGAAGGTTTATTTACCGAGCGGTCGTAGGTAATTATTTCAAATTCACTGCCGTCACATAATACTGTTACTTTATTATACTGTGTCCGCACTGTGTATGTTGTTGTCTGTTTCTTTCTGATTGCCTATTTATGAAAAAAAGGTTATGCAAACAGCCTGTACCTACTTTACTCCAAAAATATTATTAGATTTTTGCATAAGTAAATACAAACTATCTAAAAACCCTTCATCAACTTCTCTACGGAACCTTAAGGGAACATCACTAGTACACTTGACACACCCATGACAAATTGACACGTCCCACGCCCATATCTCGACAGTCACCGATTGGGTGTGATTTATATACTGGAACCCCAACATTCGACGTCAGTACAACACTAAAGTTTCAAGGGCTGAGTTCTAACAGAAAACACAAGTGAGTAATCATAGAAAAGGCATTTTTCCTCTTCTTTCTTCTTCCATCTTTCTGATACTAAGGTATCCACACACGTCAGAGTGGGTTGCTCAGTCAGCCCGTCGAGATTACCCGGCATTTTGTCCAGTTCGCTTCGCAGTTGTATTTTTTTTATCGTGGTAAATAATAATAATTCACTTCCTCGATGTTAATACAGTTTATTATGGTTTTGTTTTATAGCTGATAAATTATCTTATCCTCTTTAATCCGCCATACATTTATTTGATTAAAGATAGATATTGGGAAGATTCCGAAATTGCTTTCACGTGTTATGATGTGTTGGACGTTACTTTTCAATTCTGTTCTGGATAAATTAAGCTCAGTATTAAATATTAATTGCTTACTACAATAGTGCAATTTTAGGTATTGAATACCTATCGGTTTTGGTAGCTCAGCACTCATTAAATTTGATTAATCTCTTTCGTATTTTATCTATTATATGCTAGCTGACCTGACAGACGGTTTCCAGTCCAAATATTATAGAAAAATCTGTTTCAGATTTTCCCGAGTTTTCCCACTCCGGGCAACTTGTCCAATTTTTGTTTTCCTCAAAACATAATTCGGACTATTACCATAATTTTATAACAGGGGGCTTGTGGCTAAGTAATAACAGTTGCACGGGTCGATCGATCAGGTTAAGCTATGATTGCCGCAGTTGGTCCGTGGATGGGTGACATTCTTTACATACCAACACCCCTCCGTGCCTCGGAAAACACGTTAAGCCGTTGGTCCCGGCTGTCATTTGTAGATCTTTGACAGTCGTTACGGGTAGATAGAAGCCCAGAAGTCTGACAACCAGTCTTACCAAGGGGTATCGTGTTACCTAGCAACTAGGTTGTGGAGGTCAGATAGGCAGTTGCTCCATGTTAAATACTGGTATTCAGCTGTATGTGGTTAAACTGGAAGCCGACCCCAACATAGTTGGGAAAAGGCTAGGCAGATGATGATGACCAACATTTTAAAATAAAAACTTGCCAAGTCTACCCAGCCGTTCTCAAGTAATTTGCAAACAAGCGGTTACCAACGAACAGCATTTCATTTTTATTGATATAGATAATAGATCCCTACAAGCAACTATTGTGTACAATATTTCTATTTTCTTAATGCCCCTCGGGTATCATCGGATTTCCGAAAACAAACGAATGCCAATTTGTGTCCATGTCCATCAATTATTAGATTTATCGTGTACAATTTGAATTCAGAACTAAGTACTTTATTGTTGTTTTGTTTCGATTTCCGTGTGAACTATATAGAGCTGTAAAACTATTTTCCTATCTGTCGGTGCCTGCGACTTTATCGGCTTTCCTCCCATTTTTTAAATTAATTACATTAAGTTAAAAGAGTATTTACAACTCTATATACTTCCAAGTCGATTGAGAGCGTACGGTCTACACTAAGTGTAACGGACAACTGATGGAAATCCGACGACTGACGAAATACGAGGTTTGCCGAGGGACATTAAGAACATAATATTTGCACTGTACATAAAATATTTCGTGTGTACCTAATAACTATACGTGTTATATGTTTAGTTTATTGCTTGTCCCCTTTGGTTAGGTTAGTACTGTAGACATAGGAATATTTCCTTGTAATGCTTTGTGGCTAGCAATTAGGTAATTTATAAAATTGATAGGTAGAATATCGAACAATATTTGACAGAATTTACTTTTTTGTATTTAATAGCAAGTTAGTGCAAAAACAGATTTTCGTCAGTTTTGTTGCCGAAGTGTTATTCAACGTGATATTTTGTTATCTAAAGTAAACAAACACGTTTGGTGATAAATGTTACATGTGCAGACAATCTAAAATTAATGTTGTAGGTACTTATGTAGTTGTTTAAAGATTAGTTAATGTCTAGCTTTTACCGCCAAATCTCGAGATTGCGTGGTAGGTACAGGTCAGTATTACACGAGAATGAAAGATGATAAGTTTTATACTAGAAACAAATGAAATAATTAGTAATTTTCCGCAGTCCAAAGAATTTTTTTTTTTAAATTAAAATCATTTTTTTTTACATCGTCAAACGTTTTGTATCCGAATCTTGGGGCTAAGAACCGTTACTTATGTAGCGGTAATTTTGTTTTTAAATAATTCACCAATTTATCATACCTATTCAGAAAGAAAAAGGGTTAAATTATTTAAATGTTAATGGGTAATGTAGCCTCTTCCTTAATGTTGTGTCCAAAAATATAGGCAATTTAACACTGAGCTTATCAGGTGTTTGTTTAACGATACTCTCTCAACGTATTTTGTGTTTATAGTGACGTCGACATGTCTTTATCTAAGTTTTAGGTGTCTATTTATGTAAATAGCTACTATCTGTAACGTTATCGAGAGATGGCTATGTTTTCCCACATTCGGAGTTAGATAACTGCTAAAATTCGTACCAGTAGAAGTCTCAAATCACTGATAATTTTGTTGTTTTGTGTCCGATGAAAACCTATGCCGTAGAAAAACGAATAATGCCTGAATAATGTATGTGATACATAGATACTCTACGTTTAAATTAAAATGTTAATCACATCATGTTTTTTTCACCAACAGAAAAAAAAATCAAAATGGCTCTTCCTACCCTGACAATTCGCGAGGTGTCCGATGCGACTCAGGACAACACACTGTGTCCAAGCACCAAGAAGGTAGTCGAAGGCCTGCTCAACGACTACATGGACCTGCAGTACGGGAAGGAGACACCGTACACTACTGGAAAGCAAGTCGTGCCATCCGGAGCAGCGCTTGAAGACGTCGAAAAAGCAGCAGCGGATGAAAGCGCTCCTAAGAAGTACCACGACGTCTTCGTCCAGATCGAGAAGACGGCTAAGAGTGGAGACCTCACCCCTCTTTCCAAAAATGACGGTTCATGGGACACCAAATTTACCCCCGTCTTAGTCCTCATCACCCCCAACCCTTAGATTAACTCCAGAATCTGTTTTGCTATTTATTTTGTATGTTATTTTTATTGTAATCGATTAATGATTAAAGTTTTAAAATTACGAAATTTTCGTATATTTATAAGAAAAAAGGTTGAGCAATATAACACGTAGGATTGAGCTTTGTTTAGTAACAAAAGGTCGATATAAATGAAGAGTCTGAAAACCATTTAGAAGATCGTGCAGGCGGTTTAGTAAAAAAAAAACAGTTTTGTAGTTACAAGCGGCATCAAAACAACGTGCAATAGTTCAGCTTAAAGTGAAAACACGAAATCTATTGGAAAAAGTCTAAACAAATCGGTGCGCGCACAGAATATATTTTTCTAAATCCACGTTGAATAGCTTTCCCGTAGAGATAACAAACAGAGATCAACAAGTCTATTGTTTCTAAACCTCTATAAAGGGTCAAATTAAAATAGCTAGCGAAACTCCGTAAGGTCTATTTAAATCCAGGTTCCCAATTTATGATATTTCCACTTAAACAAACATCAACTTTATGTAAGTGTAAATAAAGTTAATTTTAGACTGACTAGTACAGTGGAAAAAGTCATAAAAAAATATGAAGTTGTAGTGCAAACTGAACCTTATGTGTAGGTATTACAGTTGTTTTCCTAAAAATCGTCTTTGTTAAATGTTTGGCAAATAAATTGCGAACGCAGATTAGACGTACTGGATATCGATATTTAAACAGGATTAGCAAAAAAGTATTTGATGATTATGAATCGTAATATTAATCATATGATGATTTTTTTTGGGGTTATCACTCTCATATCATACTCTCAGATGGATGCTTTTTCTGGGCTTTACGTGGGCCCGATTTAGATCTACTAGCATTCGTAGCCCAGCGTATCGCTGACCTCTTTGACTTGACTTGGCTCCCGAGGTTGCGAACATGTGGGATGTGGACTCAGTTATCATTGTGCCGATAGTCGTAACAGCCAACTTGGCTACACCTGAGGGGCTCTCGTTGGGCAGCTGTATTAAGGGCTTGATTCAGGAAGCGGTGGCTCGCATTGTTAGGAGGCTCTTCTTTCTAGAGCCCGCCGCTTGGACCCCTTTTCCCGATACTGGTGGGCGATATTTTTATATTTTTCATATTAAAAAATATAATTTATATATATATTTATAGTTACATAGTAAAATAAAGGATATAATAATATTATCTATAAGTACTATGATCCCCAAAGATTTAAATCGTATGATTCGGAATTATTGGAATTCCGGACCCCATTTCCGTGGCATTGCCAAAATAGGCCAAGCTACGTATCTCATTCAACGTCGAAACATGTGACAAAGGTCATAACCAACAGACATTGATATGATTCAATAGCTGATCCGATTTTCGTATTTTTTGTAGGAAAAGAAAAGTTATGTTACCTACTTTATATTTTATGACGTCAATACACTACTAATTTTCTCTTTAATTTTGGCCCTTATAGTTATAGGGACAAGGCAGAAATACAACATACCAAGGCTGAAACATTGGTACTTGACTTGATTAGCAATAGCTTAATACCTGTACAGATGGCGCTAAACTACGAAATACGAAAAGAAATCTATCGAAGTGCTGGGTTACTTAAAAAAAAATTAGCTCTTGTAAAGACACTATGTTACGAGATTTTGTTCTAAAATGAAACAATGGATGTGACAACTGGCAAGTGAATAGCTAGCTAAACTGGTAGTGCAAGAAGGGAGAAGTAGATGGCGTTACAAGTCTCTTGATTAGTGTAAAAGTTGCAAAAAAGAACCGACAGTCAGACAGGTTTGATAAATGATTTTATTTCTGCAAGTAGGTTTGTACAAACACTTTTACACGTCATTCATATTTTAAAATTAGAGGTCGGCGTTTCCTATCTGACTACTCTGAGAAGAAAGACTGAAACAAACTCAGAGGTCACAGTCTCTTTTAAAGTCCAGACATGATCTTGGTCAGGTCATGTGAAGACCATGCAGAATGGTATCTGAAGTGGTCTTTTGAGGAAAGTACCACACAGATTGAGAGCGCCTGTCCACTCAGTGCATTCATTTATCAGTTACCGTGCAGCTCAACTCAGAATTTAAGGAGCTCAACGATTCGACGAACAATACAAAAAAAGGAAATTTGGGTAGGCCACATAAATTACTCAAACTGTCAGACCATGATTAAAACTAACTGAGAAAAAACAGAACATATTAAAATAATATAATACTTTATAAGTAAATATTCATGAAATTTCATTAATGTCAATGTGTATATAAAAACCCGGAAATAATCTTGGTCAGAGTATTTAATTTGAGGAACTAGGTGGAACTATCCAGTCAGTGCACGCATTTTTCAGTAATCGTGTAGCTCAACTCAGAACTTTAATGGAGCTCAATGATTCGATGAACAATACCAAAAACGCAAAACTGCCAGATTATTATTAAAAGTTACTGAGAAAAATAAATAAATAATAATATATCTTATATATGATTATACTTGACCTACATAGTCCTCACATTCACAATAATTAAAATAATAATAATACTATGCTTTAAAAAGTAAATATGCATGTCATAAGTTAGCAAAATAAACAAAGTTCCGAAAGTAAACATAAATAAATTGGAGCAGCTCAATTTCTCCCCTCAATTTCCCTTTTTGTTCCCAATGTAATCTTTAACGGTATAAAGGTTTGCTTAGCATGAACAATGGGATGGGTTTAATAGTATTCATGTTTATTACTTAATATCTTATCAACATTATAGTTCAATAAATTAAAAACTAGTATCCAAAAGTAGCCTAATCTTTTACTACCTCTAGATAGTACCAATATTATTTACAACGGATTTAGCAATACAGTTGGCAATTATCTATCTTTTACAGTCCATTTTATAATTATTTAACTGTTCCGCGACAAGCTACATTGGCATACGGCATAGAACCTTCGTGGTGAACACAAGTAAGTTTTTGATGCTTTGAATTTGATTTTATCTATGACAACTGTGACAGCATGACAGAATATTTGGCACATAGATATTTAACTAATACATCTATGATTTGGCACGATTCCCTTTGAATTGCAGTTCAAACTTTTACAAAACTTGCTAAAGGTAATTTTTGTTTTAGATCGATAAAAATGAAAGCGATATTTTTGGCCCTGTTCGTCGTGGCGGCGACTGCTGCCCCTTTTCCCGAGGATGTATCAAGGAGTGACGCCGTGGAGATGATCGTGAATGGTGTGCCCAATGGAGCGGCTTTGGAAGTCGGTGACATCGTGGACATCAAACTGAATGAACACACGAATGGCGCAGTAGTTGCTACCAACCTCCTGCATCCGTATACTGCTGTTGGCATCGCTGAAGCCGCAGCCGCCACGGCTGTCGCTTCTAATGATGTGTCAGTCGTTAACAGTGATATGGCGGCTATGGCGCGTAATATCCATCCCATGCCTATTGTCATACCCACCATTCCTGTCCCTGACGCCCCTGAAATTGGAATTCCCGAACCCATTGGGATTCCCGAACCCATTGTGATGCCGCCTCCCGCTGTCCCCGAACTAATTGTGATGCCGTCTCCCGCTGTCCCCGAACCTATTGTGATGCCGCCTCCCGTTGTCCCCGAGGTCGTTGTGGAGCCAGAACAGCTGCCGGTCGCCGCTCCTCAGTTCAATGGTGAAGTATATAATGACGGAATCGTTCAGGTCCAGTACAACGGACCAGAGGAACCTGGCATGCTGTCCACCCTTCAGAACTGGTTCAACGTGGTTGTCAATTACTTCACCCCGCCCAGCAGCGGACACGCCGTTCCAGCGCCTAGATATTAGACACACAACTTCAGATATCAAACGGGAGTCCATATTTTTACAAAAAAAATAACTGAAGAGTTTTCTAATGTTTTGATGGTTTAAATTCTATTCTGTGCTGAGGTGATAATTTAGATTACCGGACTTGCTAATGTATTGAATGTTCAGTTTTAAGAAAGAAAGTCGAAATAAACTCTTTTATTTTTATAAATTGATTTTATTTGAAATCAATGTTCTTGTCTGATTTCTGTACTACCAGGTGACCCTTTAAGAAAATTATCGAACGCGGGCAGGTGCACCTTTCTGCGTTCGGTACCTATAATTTAATATTTTTGGTCAATATTGAAAAGTGATTTGCACAGTTGTGTAATCATTTATACCTCTACTATAGGTGATATTTATTTTACATTTGTATAACTTTTATTCTGGTTTGGATAGAGGAATCAAGGGAAACTTCTAAAGTAATGTCAAAGACCATCATTTTGTTTGAAAATGGCAGTAACAAATTGGTAGTAACAAAAGGGCATGCGTTGTAATAAACTATTCAAGTATTGTGTGAACTGGCTTAGGGGCTTGGCACGTTCTCGCCTAACTTACCCGAAGTTTACTTACTCAGCTCGTTAAAATGAAGTTCGGTAGTCCTGCTACAAAATGATCGCTACTATTATATTTAATCGTTTAGTATGCAACTAGAACCTGTAACTAGCTTGTGTAGTAAGCATATTTAACTAGGCTTAGAAGTGCAGTTTTGAAATGTCTTCAGTCCTGCTTCTTGAAATTGTTGACGCATAAGTAAGCATAATCAGCCTATTACGTTCCCACTGTAGGGAAACAGGACTCCTGTCTGTGAGAGGGAGCCATAATCCACCAAGCGGGCCCAGTGCAGGTTGGTAGCTGTCACATGACTTGCAATTATTTTATTTGGTATTATATTGTATTTTATATATTTCTCAGTATATGGTACTTTGAGATCTTACATTAAACACGGTTTCCCACATGCAAATCAGGAGGCCTACCACCAGCTCATGAAGCAGTATTATTTTAATATTACTTCAGTGGGAGAAAGAGATAGAGCTATACGTCTTGTACAGCTTCATCACATGTACATTATAAGAATATTTTATAAAATTATGAAATGTTGTATTAAGTTTATGAATTTATAATTGTAATGATAAATTATTAGATTGCTTAAGATTCATCAAAAATGCATTATTTATAATGTCAAAATATAAATAGTTAAATAAAAAATATAAATCATAATGTCAAAGGATAAATCATAATGTCAAAATAGAGTCACAATGTCAAAATAAAAATTACAATATATACGAATTCATAATAATATCAAAGTACTAATGTGATTATTAAGATTTTATTTACAATATCAAAAAGTATGATTTAAAAATTCATTGGCGGAACATGTTTGATTGGCTCTTAGATATATCTAAGAGCCAATCAAACATTTTACCTTTAAACTTATTAATTGGTAACATTCTCAGGGTTGGTTCTAGGATATACTGGTTTCCTTGATCGTCAATCATTTAAGAGTCTAATGTAATTGAATTACCATTAAGGTAATATTCTCCGTAACTAAAGCTTGGGTTTCAGAAATCTTAATTAATGTCCTGAATGACCTAAGTATAGTCGTAATTGTTTTATCACTTTTGACAGTAATTCCTAGTTAATTGAAACTTCAGTAAGGCTGAAATTATTTAACTGACACGTAGACAATTAGACATTGTCGTTAAGATGTGCAAGTGATATTCAACCTTAGGGCTTTTTGTGATTTTTTGGCGAAGCGTAGCGGTGCGACATCAACATGCTCGGTATAAGTGGTATCGAAAGCTTATCGAGCGCTTATATTTGAATTGAGTATTCCTGATTAGCACGGTATGCACAGGAGTGGCGCGGTACAGATTTGGTTTACCGCGTCTCAGCTTACATGTCCAGTGGCCGCTCTGCATTCTGTCGAGCCGGACCCGTAACAAGCTAAAGTACCTTCATAACTCGAACTCGAAGACGAGATTATTTCGCGACGGCACAAACTGCATTCCATATTTTTTTACCGACATGTGCGTAGGTGCAGGCGACGCGATATGTTTTTGGTATCTGAGTATGCTGATGTCGCACCGCTGCTGCGCCGAAAAATTAGAAAAGTCCCTTAGTGTGCTATAGAAATTACGAGGACGACAATACACAAATAAATGTTGGTGGATCAATTGCAAGGAGCACTTCTCTATCGGAATTTTGTCAATTGCCTTGACTGATAAATTATTATTATGTTGGTTTATAATTCTTATTGCATATAATAAACAAATATGACTCCCGTAACACACATGTTGATAAAAGTAACATTAGTTCAATCCAATGTCTGAATGATAATAATCATTTGTATGTTCATGATGACGTGGTTAAACAACACTGTTGATTATTTTCAGTAACTAAATTAATATTATTCCAAACTGGGAATCGAAACCAATTCAGTAATCACTTAGCCACTTGGCCACTCGACCACTAGCCACTACCATGTCCATAGTTTATACACAGTGATATATTTAACTCAACAATAAATCTGCACCTTATTTTGCAATTACGTGTTGTTGAGGAAAATTGTAATATTTTGGACAAACATACTGACGACAATACTTATTGAGCTTTACAATTGGTAGAGCTCAAAGGGTTTTTGAGCAAGCATATGCAGGGCGGAATGTTGATAGCTAAGTTGGTGCGGCATGACGCGAGAACACCGAAAATATATTTGAAAAGTTTATTAAGGCACCGTCCGATGGTGACGCTAACAGCAAAGTAATAAAAAGGTGCATTTTTAACAAAATACAGTATTTTTAAAACAGTAGTTATTACTAGTTAACTTATGTTTTTTAATATAATAATCTATATTTTTATCACATTGTTAAACCTTAACTGATCAATTTGTTGATTTTATTTCAGTTGATCTTAAAAATGAACACTTCACAGAATTTATTCTTTATCAGCGACACCATCTGACGGTGTCTCAAAACTCATAAAAACGAACTATCACTGAGAATTAAGGACGATTTCAGTAACGATATCGGGTGCAGAGGTTCGTAGTTACAATAAAACCTTGTATAGAAAAGTGAATATGTTACATATGTATGTTTACATATTTAAGCTTTATGTATGTATTTATTTAAGTATACGTTAATTTATTACGTTTATATGTGTAGGTATATTTTAGTTTAAGACTTCGCATATCCATATTTTATCTTCTTGTTCTCACAAACTATTGTCTGCATTTCTTTCTCATTTCTCCTTTCGCAGGTCAGCTGGAAGAAATTTCTTAAGAAATAAGCAGTACCTTTGTACTCAAATTATAATTAAGTCATTTCCATGTATTTTATTGTGTGTACATCAATAATAAAATTAATAAATATGGCGTTACTTTAATATTTTCGTTAATTTTAGTTACTGTGTTTTTCCTGTAAGTTTAATCAAATAATTGACGGGAGCCACTGAATATTTTTTTTAATGTTGATAGTTCCTTGGAAAGCCCGTGAGATGAGGACGTTTTTCAAACAATTGGTTTGCTTAGTAATGTAATAAAATATTGAAATAATCAACTCTGTTTATGGTGTATTCTGACGATGTTCTAATTTTGCTACTTAAATTTTAATCATTTCTTTCAAGTGTTTGATAGCTTTACATTTCTGAATACCGACAAATCTTCACAAAGGACTCAGATTTAAATTCATATAGCAATTAAAGCTATTCTATTCGTTGATTTAGAAATAAATGCAAAACTATGACCACTTTCGAGTACTCTCCTAAATCAATGAAATTTCGTTATATTTGCCAAAAGGCTCCATAAATTCGTCAGATTTATATATATTCGCTATCAGGATAGGTTACACTATTGCACAGAATAACTTTTATTCGCCCTGAATATCCTTTAAAAATTGCCCAAATCGGAGTTTTCAAACTCGTCATATTTAGGGAAAGCCCATAATTTCTTCATCAGATTTGCCTATTTAAGTCATTATGGGTTAGGTCGCACACGATCATACCAAAATGAGAGTCTCTGAAGATTACTTTAATTTTGGCCCAATCACGTAATCTGAAAGTGGACTTATCCACGGGTCTACTATCTGAAACTTTTCAAATATATTTTCGGTGTTCTCTCGTCATGCCGCACCTACTCAGCTATCAACTTTTCGCCCTGCATATGTTTGCTCAAAAACTCTCTGACCTCCACCTACCGAATTTACGTAACATACCTACCCAGCAGCGATTCAAACAATTTCCAGTTTTGATTTGGATTAAGTACTGCTGTTATTTACAAAAATTGTAAAACTCATAACCCAACTTCACAGAAATCGGCAAAACAAAACATACATACAAGTATCTCGGATGGCCGCCGGTCAGCGGAGTGCGGGTTTTAATACGTTTTTTAAGAATCACAAACAAAGTAGAAAGTGGCACGCATCTGTGGTCACGCGAGGAGCGTGCACGCCACCGTGCGACGTGCGCGCTGGTCGATTACCCGCAGTGCCCGGGCCTCGAACCTGCTCCTACTGGACTTTGTCATAACGCTCATTTTCGTGGAATAATTAGGGGTTTGAGATTTTTTTTTTGGCTAAAATAATGATGGGCATGCAAACCCACAGTGTCCGCCTCGAACCTGCTCCTACTGGACTCGTCATTACGTTAACCGTGGAATAAATTGGGGGTAATTAAGTTTTTTTAGATGAATGTTTGACTGGGATGAGTTTTTTTAGATTTTCTCCTAATTTCAAGTCAAATTGGTTCGCCCCCTATTACATGGGACTTAACTATAATTTGCGAATCATGGTGTTAATGCAGTCCTCATTGGACACGGTTGTTTCGGGAAGATCTTGTTCTGGGTAAGGCGGGAGGAAACGCTCGGGTGTCACCATTGTGTCGATCGCCCGGAGGACATACGGTGGAGGTCTGCCGGGCTTGGGCGAAGCACCGCCGTGTTTTTGTGGAGGCAGTCGGCGGTGGTGATCTCTCGTGACCGGCCCTGGTCCTGGTACGAAGCGAGAGGGAATGGCAGGCCGTCACCTCTTTCTGTCAAGCAGTAATGCTAGCGAAGGAGAAGGCGGAACGCGTGTGGAAGAGGCAAATTTCGCGCCCTCACGCCCTGGGCGTCGGGAATCGCAGGCCGATTCCCAGCCACCGTAGGTGCGGGCTTGCGGACGGTGAGCAATGGGTAGCTCGCCGTCCGATAAGGACCAGGCCCGGGTCGACGGTGACGGTGGATTGCGTTCCACGCGCGCCTCAAAGAGATGTCAGCAGAACTGACGGGGTCTACTAGGGCCGATGCCTGCCGCGGTTACGGGAAAGTCCGTAAGGGATACCGTGGCCCCTGGCAACATACAGGCAACTAAAGGAACACCCAAAAAAAAAAAGACAAAAGGGTGTTACTGCACACCTCTGTCCAACTTTTAGGGAATACGGGTGTGATGTTATAGGGAATAGGATGAGAGCATTCCAGTTGTTTTGTCTCCAGAATTTAATTTTTATCCACAGTAATTCATAAAAATGAAAAAGGAAAGTACTCAATGTTCCTACAGAAACGATGGGATTTTTTAAATACAAAACTAATTACATACTTTTATCATTCGATTTTTTTCTTTTTTTTTAATTTTCGTAACCTGCCAATATCAAGTGTAAGCTCAGTAAATGATTGAAAAAAAAAAAAGAAACTAATTTTAAACTGTGGAACCAAGCATCCATTATGTATAAAATACCCCAAATTCTATTCACAATTTGTCATACTATTCAAGCAAAACATTTCACGACTTTTATTTCTACTTTTCTTCAGAGGAATACTTTGTATCAAAAGCGCTCGCCACCATCGCGAGAAATCATGATATCCTTCGTAGCACGTCGTAGCGCTGACGACGTAGCCGCGTAGCTTATTGTAGCACTCGCCTACGGAGCCTACGAGGCCCGCGTAGCTAGAAGACAAAGCGTAGCTTTACGTACTATTTCTGTATTCGCCTACAGCTATTTATAAAATTATGGTATAAGACTCGATTAGATTAAAAATATTTAGACTTTATAAATTATTATTAATTGGGGAATTGTGTTTTTTATTAGTAGCCATAATAAAACCCACGTCGACTCGTTTGTTTAAAATTTTCCTGTTGCTACAGATATTCAGGGCTACGACAGTTCATTTGCTTATTTTTTATTAAAGCAATCGTAGAACTTGCTGTCGTTAGTTTGGATATTGTCCGAGTTAATTCATATAATAGTCGTACAAGTCAAAGGATCAATAGTAACTTTTAAATCGACTTTGTGACCTAGAAAACGACTGGATCGCGTTTTCAGAAAACCGTTGACCACATCGTATTCGATCGAGTTAACTTTTTACTTTCACGAAACGTACGCGCCATGAATCGATACGGTGTGCGGCCGTCGCGGCTGCAGGCAGCGGCACGACAATTATTGTGCCGGCGGTAGCGCGAATTTAGGGCATCGGCGCGGCGGCGCGGACCGGCGGCACCGCCCGGGCCAGGCGGGCCAGTCCGCGCCGCGCCCCGCGCCGGCCGCACGTGTCGCATCCGCGCCGCGCGTGCCGCTCCGCCGCGCCCGCGCCGAGCCGCCCACCCCCCTAACATGTTGCGAGTGTTGTGATACCGGGCACAGGTGAGCATTGCACTAGTGAAACTTTACGGTTTTTAACGTGAAATCGATTGAACTTTACGTCGAAGAGATCGATATTTGTTGGTGAGTCGTGTTACTGATACATTATTTATTAAAGGACTTTTAATTCGGTGTTACTCCTAATTATAGATTTGGGACCGCGTGACGAGTATTTTTCGTTATTAAGTCTGTATTAATTTTTTTCTTTTCTAGTAGTTTTGTAGAAAGTTTTGTAGCGCGCGTGGGTATTGCATGGTGGTGTGCGGGATGTATCCCATGCCGGTATCCTGACCTACTTCAATAGTGCAGATCGATGACGACATCATTCGACGTAACGGCACATTGGTAGGCACAACACTGCTCCTTATAATAAAATAAGTGCCGCGACTCGCGGTGCGTTAAAGGTAAAAGGTCAGCAAGTCGAAACTAAGTTCGTTACGTTACGTTACGTTGGTCCTGATACTGCAGATGTTTAGCCAATTAATTATTTTACGACTTTAATTGATAACAACGTTGCCTACACTACGTTAATCACCCAATTTAATATTCAATAAATTACGTTAGCCTATATTTTTTTCTTTAAATTCTTTTTTTTTTAATACAATTTTAATTATTTTATTTCCAACTAAACCAACTTTTATTACCTACATATTAAACAAGTAGCATATTCGATGTGCAAACTTATGAAAACACAAAATAGTTTTGTCGTATTTCGCTCGTCGTATAGTTCGGCACGGTCAAAGGAATTCTTACTCGTATACCTTAATACATGTGCTACACACACACACACACACACACATTTTCTATAAAGTCGAGTACTCAAAGCATTCTTTCAATTTCCTTGTTTTCGACTATAGCGGGCGGTCGACCAATGAACGGAATTGATTCTTTCTATTTTTCAAAATGTGATATCCAATAGTTTTGTTTGCCAGATATTGGGCACAGAAGCAAACTAATAGTCTGTATATAGACTTTTCTAAGGCCCACTGGGGTGAATAACAAAGAGATTTATTTTTAATCTCTAATCTGTTGCTATATCTTTGTTATATTATCTTGTTGAAAGAGTCTAATTTTTGTTGGGAATTTTCTTCACATGGGTGTTGAGAAGGGACTTATTTTTTACTTACCTATTTCTTTGCTGGACCATCTTTTACTGGTTACTGATCAACCAACAATTAGACAGTCTTCCATGACTAATTGATTAGAAGTCTAAGGAGAGACCTTAGACTTCTAATGAAGTTATTCTACACATACATGTGGCCTCTTTAACGCTCCACTTTGAAATATTTTAATTAGTTAATATTTGTTACGGAATATTCTAAATAAAATCCAATAACTTTATCGAAAGAAGACTCTTTGAGTTTATGAAATACCCTTAATTATTTAATTAGAAGTTTAGGAAGAAAAACAAAACATCTGCGATCCGATTTATACAAACAAGTTTAGAAAGTTTAGAAAAGGCAAAACCTACTTTATTGGTTTAGACTTAAATTACTTCTATTTTTAGCTATCAAATATTGGCTTTTCTAACAGTTTTATTGAATTGACTTCTTAAAAGAAAATACTATTTTCTCTGTTTTATATTTACCAATAAACATTTTAGCTGTTAAGCATCACACGTCCAACTGAGCATGTGTCTTCAATAAAGTGCACATCAACAGTTTTATTGTAAATACTGCATCACTATCTGCAGTTGGCAAATGAAATGAAAACTACTTATAAATGTGAATACAAAACTTACTCTAATGCATAGCTTTGAAAAATATAAAACACAACTGTGAATTTCACTTACTATAATAGGAGATCAATCCTTAGGTATCTACCTACCTAGGTATATATATATATATAATGTGTCCCAGGGATAAGTGACCGCCCGGCGTTTTTTGAATATTTGTACAAAATTATTAATAATTACATTTATATTTGTGACTTGGCGGCTTTAGTTTTTTTTAATGTAATTATTAATAATTTTGTACAAATATTCAAAAAACGCCGGGCTGTCACTTATCCCTGGGACACATTGTATATAACATTTCTTAAATAACTCTTTCCAATAAAACAGGAAGTTCCATAATAATTTTTCTCTACAACGGTAGTGATTTTCGTTCAACTTTCTATATTACCTCCATGTTAAAAATACTTTATAAGGAAAAACGCTATAATTCATTTTAGCACGATAAATTGGAAAACGGAACTTGTCCCCTTCGCTGTACACTCTGACTTTACCGCAAGAATGGTTTTTATTACATTATTTTTTAGATTAATAATCTTGGTAGAAATTGAAGTCAAAGTTCGGAGGGCTAACACCTTAAAAACGACTCAAAGGGATAACGTCATAGAATGGGACACAGTAAATACATACTCGTACATTATAGGCTATCTGACTGCGAAACGTGGTGATAATGGCAATTTATTGGTATCCCATCGTTTATTGTTGCGGTCATTGGGACGCCAATATTCAGTAGGCTACTTCTTGTTACGCTTTTGACTACTTGATTTTGTCGACTATCATTGACATTTTAATATATTATTGGATCCTCTCTTGATTGTATTTAATTGATATTTTTTTCTTCTTGATTCCATATTGCGCTGATGTCCTAAATGGTATTCTATTCTGCTATATTTTCAGCCATCGATAATTTATGTCATAGTCTAACTAAAACGCGTATCTGCCAGTATACCAAATTCACATTGCTGCAAACTGGGCCAGAAAAATTTGACACACGTGTTAGCTAATCTGATTGATCTCTAACTTCGGCAGGTCCATCGAGTCACGAAGGCCGGTATTACCTCCCGGATACGCTAGGCTCATCCCTCCGGTAAATCCTTAAGTCTCCTCATACATAGCCTTTAGGCTGAGGATACACTCACATGATCTGATCAAGATAACGTCTGGACTTTAAAAGAGACTGTGACCTTTGAATTTGTGGATACGAAACACTAACCTCATCTAGTTATTAAAATATTATTGATGTGTAAAAATTCACACATTCGGCAGCGATTTGCGATGTCATGTGACTGGGATGGCGAATCAGGTTATGTGGACTAACATACATTACGTGTATGCTTCTCTAGATAACTCACATTTTTTGTCTTTTTAGTACGGATCTATTTTGAGAATGACAGATGGATTATGTAGTCTCGGCCTTGGGCACCGAGATAGCCCTATTTGTGCGAGAATTTGGTACAGTAACCGAGTTAATGGAATTAATTACACTTTAATGATTTTAGTGCTTGTGATGTTTAGTCAATTAATTATCTCTGATGGGCATAATTATCGGAATATCAATGCAATGATGTAGGTATATTATTTCAAGAACTCAATTTGCATAGGATATGTTCTTAAGTGACGAGAATGTCGTCTGTTTTACCCTAGTTTTTTGCTGATGTATTTATGTTTCTCCGCTTTGAGTCAGCGTGGTGATTAATGTCATTATTACTCTGTATAAGAAGAGGCCTTTGCCCAGCAGCGGGACAATAACAGGCTGGCATTATTTGTTTATTTTTCTAATACTCATAGATACAAGTTCTTGAGTATTGATGTACTGCTTTTCAAAATAAACCTCTAGCATGTTGATATGTATTATCCTGCGAAAAATACTTAACTTTTATTAGATCTATCCGTGTTGATGAAAATAACTTCTGACTTTGTTTTACGAACGAAGAAGCATAACCTCAAGCTCTACCGACTCCGTCAGAAAAAGCCTGAACATGTAATTTCCCGTACACCTCTTACAAAATCGTGTATTCCACATGACTTACGAGGTACCTCGGCTCCGAACTCGCGCGCCACAGCCTAATATCAATGAGCAGTAAATTTTACGCCTCTCTCGAGACCCGCGGATTGATTGCACCAAAATTGTTAGGCTGTGCATACTTATACTTTTATGCTGCCGTAAAAATATATTACTTTGTGATGTGATGCTGAAATACTATTGTTGGGTTAAAAAAAATATTGATTTAGGCTTACTAAACTGATGTGTGGTAGCTTGTTGTTTTTGTATTTTCAAAAGTATTGAGACAGGCGGATTTTTCTTTTCAAAATTTCTTCTTGCTTGGTTTTTTTCGTTAAAGTTCATATATTTAATTTATATATTTAATTAACGAACCTCACTTTATAATAAATTAGGTTTTGCCAGCGGCTTCGCCCGTGTGGATGTTGGAAAATATCCCACGGGAACGTACTACCGATACCGGGATTACATACCTAATAGCCGAGGAAAAGGTCATTGATTCCTACCGCTGCGCCCGCGTTGCCGACAACCATAATTATTTTGTTACGCATAATTTTGAATCTGTGATATCTTTTAAACCATTAATTTAAATGAATTGATGTGAAATCATATTTTAATCTAAATTAAATGCGCAATTAAAATAAAATATTTTATTGTATAAGGATAAATATAATACCGATCAAAATAGCTTTGGAAATAACAATTAAATTATCAAATTCTGAAAGATAAAAATGGTTATTGCGGGTCATCCTTAGAAGATAGACATATGCCACCCCAAACCTTTTTGTTGAACTTTTTAAGATGTACAGTACTGTACAACATAAATTTTATTTAACTTTTACGATTTCCGCGGTGCACGCTAATAAAGTTCCCAGTCGGCATGAATTTTTTCCGACATCTTCAACAAAAATCGTCAAATTTCAGCCACTTTACATAAAACCATTATTAATTATGAACTTAAACCTTTCGCACGAATCACTCCTTCCATTGGTGAAAATAGTTTGAAAATCCATTCGATAGTTTTTGAGTTTATAGCCTTCAGACAGACAAACAGACAGACAGATCGACAGACAGACAGACGCGGCGGGGGACTTTGTTTTATAATATGCAAGGATCAAATAGAACTTTTCATAATTAATTCAGAACCACGAAATTTTCTTTCAGGCATAATACCTTTTTTCCATATCATTTAAAAACTCTACTATCAAATTTTTCAGCTTTTCCAGTATAAAGGTTCCATTGTGAAAAGGTAGCTGTGACGTAGGGCGGGCGATGTTCATAGTAGGTAGTAGGTTAAACAGAGTAGTGCAGAAGGTCAGCTCCATTTGACGAACGAAAACAGGCACATAAACACAGACGAGTGTGCTAAGTGCAAAGGGCAAGTAATAGAAATCCGTCGACTGACGAAACACGAAGTTTATCGAGAGACATTAAGAAAATAGAAGTACTGTACCTTCTCGCTTGTTGTGTGGAGTCGACCTTCTGTATTAGTCTGTGGTAGTAGGTATACTGTCGTATCTCTAAGTTACAATGTCAGCTTATCAGGGATTACTATCCTTACGAAGTGCCGCCTCTTTCTTTATATACTTGTTATCTAGGTAGGTGAATGGAGAGAGGATTCCAACGAAATGGGTGCCTTACTTAATGGGACGTGATGATTTTTATTGATGCTCTAGTGTTATATTTTTTTTACGAAAAGGAAATGAATTGTGAACAGTTATGTTGAAGGATCTCCTCTTTTTTTGAACGCTCCTAAAAATAAGAATCGTCGTTGGGAAAATCACATTTTTTTTTATAACAATGGCTGAAGCAAGTAGTATAAGATAGTAAGATTAAAGTTCATTGGGAAATAATTTTATTATTTACGCACTAACATCAACGGCATACCAACCTAATTAAAATAAATAAGATTTTAAGAATGCAACTTGCAATAACTTAAATATTTCTTTCTCTATTATTTCTGTATACCGGAGGTATACTATCCTAAGTCCATTTTTTTCGACATTCACTTTGTAATGTCCTTGAAACAAACATTTATAGATCTACTTAGTGGTATACAATTTTAAGTCCAATAAAAAAAAAATTACAAACAAGTTCACACAATTATGTAGTCAAGTTACTTAAATGAGTAGTGTTCAAATTGAGACTTAAAACATGTGCATTGAATAATTAGCTTAATGTGACTTATGATTGTTTGCTTCCGGTATACAGATTTCTCTCTCTTGTACTTATTACAGGAACCAAAATAATCAAACTATTTTATTCATACACTTATTTTTAAACCTCCTTTAAAAGTACAACCAATAAAACTCGAAAAAACCCAACTCAAACACAAAGAGAACTATCGTCTATCAAAGTTTATTTATTGGGCACCCAACTCGATGGTTTATGGGCAGTAAAGTGAATAAAAATCAATAGAAATGGCTATAAACTATTTATATGACGTCTAGACCACAGGTACGTTCAGGCACTCATGTTAGGTTAGAAAAGGTTGGTCTGCCCTGAAATTATGAGAAATCTTTTGTTTTTGCGTCTTCACAGCCTCTAAGAAAGAAATAAAATAAAGAAAAGAAAAACATGAAACAAAATAAAGAAAGAAAAGAAAGAATAAAGAAAAAGAAAGAAAATACATTTATTTAGCACAGACAAAAAGGCACACAACACAACATAATCACAAGGGACTAAAGACAATCTTTCTTATGATTCTATATTTAGCGGTCTAGGCTATGTGTTGCTTGTTATTTAAAATCAATCAGTCAATTACAGGAATTGTTTTCAGTTGAAAAGTTTTGGGAAATACTTTCCGAGTGTTCGAAATTTTTTACATCATGCCTGTATTCCTCAAAGGGTTAGGCAGAGCTGTACTTATAGTAAACCCAGTTGAGTTTAAGTCCCATGTAATAGGGGATGAGCCTTTTGCCATCAACCGGACACAAATCCGGAATCCAGACAGCTACTGAGAAATTCCAAATGGGAAAACCCAATAACACTATTTCCGACCCGGGAATCGAACCCAAGACCTTATGCGCAGCAGTAGCGCTTGGGACCACTAGAAAACTAGTGCAATCAAGTGCAGTAGTGCTAACACTAAATGTTTCTATTTTTAGCGCATTCGGCAAGACATTGTCTGTCAGTCAGTCAGACATGTAACTAATTCAAAGATCCTTAATTTAAAGAACCTTATCTCATCTTCCATTAATTGAGATTGCACATCTTGGGTAGTCTGATGTCACGTTACTTCTGCAAAAAACAATATTTATTCCAATTCTCTCCTAAAAACAACAATGTAACATAAAATCTTCCATTAGTTACTATATCAGACTATTCTAGTTCAAGCCTACAGGAATGGCGTAGGCGTGACGTCATACAGACCACAGATACGCAAGCAACGCTCGCTCTAACGCATACGCCATGCAAATCCAATTTTCCAATAGAGTAGTCGGCTTTGCAACGCAACACTATTCTTATTTTGAGGAGAGAAAAGTATTCTATTTTGTTAGTGAAACCTAAGGCATCGGGCGTGGTGGACCACTTTTTAAAATGTTTCTATGATGCGCTTACAAGAAATCTTACGGTAGAAAAGGTGGTGACAACCATAAACATATCCCGAAATTAACGCACAACATCAAACAACAACAACATTAGAATATTATGTTGTAATCATAACACATGTACTGAATTATTACTATTTTAAATAAAACATTGTTTATTTATTAAATTAGTTATACTGATTGTGGGATAAAATTGTGACCACAATTTTAATAATAATACCATTTATTTCAGTCGACACAAGCCCATAGCAAAATACCTTAACCTAAACATATACGTACATATTTTGATATAAAACAAAAACGTGTGTTAATATTCGGTTAGACTATTTGAGTAGCACTTTACTTTGCACTAGCTTGACTTTGGGCTGCAATTTTAAGGTGTCGCACATTTATAAGGGTCTAACGCAGTAGGCACTCCAAGGCTCGGATACCGGTAAAATTTTCAAACCGTTATTATGTACTTGACGCAAAAACCTTTAAATTCGGTATCGTTCGTAGAAACCGGTTTTTTTAAACCGGTTTTGCTGGAGTCTCCACAAAAGGTTTTTTCGGATTAAATGGTTTAGAGCAATATTAACCGGTTTTTTGTTCAGTTTTTATTCAGCGCGGCATCCTCACAAGTAGTCACAATTTGGAGCGCGTACTGACATGCCGCTCGTCGTATAAACCAGTCAATTTAGGTTAAAATAAAGTTCTTAAAACGTTCACGTTCTTAAGAAAACTTCAGAGTAATACCCAAATTAACCGGTTTCACCGGTATTTTTTAAATCGGTTCCGAGCTTTGGGTTCTTCGTCCATTTTGGTTTGTTTTGAATGTACGGTGGAAGTGTCATTGTTATTTACTTTTTTTTTTTGGGATAGTTAATTAGCCATATTAAAAATGACAGAAATCGATTCATTAAACTAGTTCCATAATGTGCATTAATTCAGTTACATTATGTATAGGTAGTTCTTAATTCTTTAGCGAACCTACACGAAGTGAATGATATTCGTACCCATAAGTAATTGAGCCCTCTGTAAAGTCAGATAAATTAATTCTAAGCAAATTCACTAATCATTATATGCCCTAGTCTTTTCCCAACTATGTTTTCCCAAAATCTGAATCTAAATATTTTATTTCACATAAACAGTGGGACAATAATCAATAATAGTGTGGCGGCATCTATATTGCCACATGCGAACTATGCATCACACTGATGTCACGCAAAATCCTGCATCGTGCAAGCAGAGCTTACAGCGCAAGCGCATACAACGTCCCGACAGCAATCGTCGGGCAGTAGCCCACCAGACACGACACCCGTCTGGTCGGAGGATCCTCCCTTTTCTATGGAGGATGAGTGACCTTTACACCCCGTTCCTCACACCTCTATAACAGGCTGATAATAATTATTCTTTTTCTTATTCTCTATTGGTGACAATTTTTTGTCTTGTCATTGGTTCAACATCCCTCCTCTATGTACCCGGATGACTCGTAGTTAAGGAAACATTCTAGTACGATTAGGGAAGCTATCTTATAAATTGATCTTTAAGGGGTTCGTAAGTAGTCCCTGAGTCGACAAGTTTCGTGTTTTTGTGTATTTCCGAGGATTCGGAGTATGTACGTTAGCGTTTAGTGTAATGTTGCTTCTTTTGGTTATCTGGAATAATATACAGGGTCAAATTAAATTAACTACCTAAACTCTGCAGACGTGATGGGTATAGATATCAACCCAAAAAAATAATATAATTTCACTCAGTAAATACATATTTTAGCTGTTGACTGTACAACAAGATGCTGCGTCGGAAACTCGAGTACACTTCAAGATAATATCTTATAGTGTATGTATCGTGTATATCTTATACTCTTAATATCTTGAAGTGTGTATCCTCAGAAATCTATAGAGGTTTCTGAGGATACACTTGATTCATTAGCTCGCTTCTCAGGTAGGAAGATATAACTATTGTGTAATAGGTATTATTTTATTTATTTCTTTAACTATTTATGCACACACATATAAACAGATAAGAAGAAACGAACAGGAAAATACGTACAAAGGCAATGCTTATTTCTAAAGAAATCTCTTCCAGCATGCTTGCGACAGGAAAGTAGGCAAAAAGAGGTGTAGACACCGTGTGTAACCACAGAAGAGGAAACAAAAAACATAAATTAAAGAGGAAATATGATGAGTGCCAATTAAAGTATTATGATAATTATTCAGTTTGCAATTATGCACAATAATCTAGTATCAATAATTTACTGATCATAATTATTGGTTCATATCACTAGTAATTACCTGCCTATTGTTAGGAGGCTCTTGCTATTACTAGTCAATCTGCCTAGCCTTTTCCAGGCTAACCGGTTGCAGCTGAATACCAGTATTTTACATGGAGTGACTGTCTATCTGACCTCCACTACCCAGTTACTAGCTTACTGGGTAACACGTTACCCCTTGTTAAGTCTGGTTGTTAGACTTTTGGGCTTCTGACTACCCGTAACGACTGTCAAAGATCTACGAATGACAGCCGAGACCAACGGCGTATCATATGTACCTATTATACAGCATATATATACATACATCTATGAATCTATTACAGTATGTTGTATTGATATACTTAAATTATTTTACACTAATGATAACCCCATTTTTATGTCCACACAATTACAGTTAATTACTGTTAGGTATTTGAATTTGTCCATTCCAAGGTTGCCTGGTAGAGATCGCAGTAACCGATAAGACCGGCTATTGTATGTTTCCTAATATAACATTATTTTTTTGCTTTGAGTATTTTTTGGTGTACCTACCATAATGTATATATATAAATAAATAACGCAATTTTTGAGGCATTTGCTATTTCTATTACCTACTCTTTATTATACGGTCTGTATAGCATTTTGGTGATCAAACAGTATTTTCAGCAAAGCGGGATTTAAACAAACGGTTTTGGACGACTTTCAAATCGTTAGGTACCTAACCTAACGATTTGAAAGTCATCCAAAACTCTTTTAAACCGCTCAAACGCCGACGTAATCGAAACGTAACATCGACACCGAGCTGCAGCTACGGTTACTATAAATGACAAGATTCTGTATTCCGATATCTGTCCGTATCAGACGTATCGTAGCTATGTTTTTCGATATTTGCATATTACATACGTATGTAACATATTATATACGAAAAATAAGTATCTGTATTTATTTTTCGTCACAGTACAGGTTGGCTTCTTACAATGTGTGAAATCGTAGGGCAAGATGATCTCGACTTTACTTTGTAAAGTAAGCGTCTCATTTGAGTGAGAACATTATTTATATAAAATTAATGTTCATATTTAAATGATAAGCTTGCTCACATTCGTTTATAACAATATGAACATAATATGTAGATATGAGATGAGAATAAGATTCAGATTCGTGTAAAACACTTACATAACTTACCAAAGAAAAGTCAAACTGCGGTCTGCTGTCAATCTTGCCCATAGACGAAATATCTCAAACTATCTCGAATGAATGCCAGTCGTGATGTGTGCGTGCGTTCTCGCTCGTTGCACAATACGGCCGGTGAATCATGGCCGATCTGAACATAGGCTCTCCGAAATTTCGCGCATGTCTGTTCACTCACACTCACCTCATGTCACCATTTGGTTCTATAAACATGTTACTGCGCAGCCTTCTGCTCAAAGTTCAGACCGGCCATGATTCATTGGCCGTATTGTATGGAGCCGACCTTCAGTACCTATTTTGTTCTTTTACGAAATCTTTTTTTGATATAGTTAATTGATTCAGGCGTGACCTTGCGGACATCCAATATAAATCCATTATCAGTCTACGCTCAGCGCTTAGTGTGGCAACACGCCGAGTTCGAGTTCTCGACAAGTCAATCAATCGTCATCCTGAGGATGCCTCGTTGAGAGGTGAAACACGTGTCGATTTCATTCAGGGTTCTTTTTTTAAGACTCTTTAGAAATTGCTAAGCGGAACAGGTTACTAAATATATCCACTTCTATTGTATTTTTCTTTTCTTGATGCCAAACTCGAAGGAAGATGTTCCATGGTGCTCAAATATGTACAAACGGGCTCAGAAAACGCTCTTCTTCGTCCAATCTAAGTTTTGTAAAGTTTACCAGTTCATGTGCTGTTTCGTATTGTTGTTTATAATTATGGTAATTTTGTGTGGGTTAGATTTATTAGTTAAGTTTGTTGGCTTGGGTGTTGTAGGGTTTGTTTTGTCTCGCAACCTGCAATGGAAAGTTGCGTATTCTGTTGAAACTAAGATCCAGGATTCTATTATTATGCTGTTTCCCTATTAAAGCCTTTACTATACTTAGTTGTCTATGGCAAATTTGTCTATGCATAGATATTGAAGTTTCTTGCTCATTCTTCTCCAAACCTTTTGGGAGGGGCGACTATATATATATTTTTGTACATTTTGACGTTCAAAAGTCGCCTTTCGTGTCTGTGTGAGCCCGTTGTTCTTCTAAATCAAGTAACGAACAGTAATGAGGTTTTCTAAAGCATCTAGATCATTTATTCCGAAAGGTTTGTGTCTATAATATGTTAATATTAAACTTTCATTTAATAAATAAATCTCGATGTTTTGTGACGTCGTAAAAACCGTACAAAGCGGGGGCGGGTCGCTGATTGATTTATAAAATACTAGCTCTGCCCCGCAGCTTCACCCGCATATGTCTCGATTCTGTTAGAATATCGGGATAAAAAGTATGCTTTGTCCTAACCCAGATTATGGTCTACTCATGTGCTAAATTTCATCCAAATCCGTTCAGCAGTTTTAGCGTGAAAGCATAACAAACATACAAACATAAAAAAAAAAAAAAATCTCTTAATAATATTACTTTAGAAATAATTGTTCTACCATTCAATTAAGGCATGCTGTTATGTTCTTTAAAGGGTATATTTTATTCAACCAAGCAGGTGTTTCACGATGAGAAAAAAAGGCACAATAATAAAAAGCTTAAAGTACACAACGGAATTAAAAAGAAACCAACCAAATAGCAGAATAAACGTAAAAATGTTCTAAAAGAAAGTACGCAGCGTATCTTGAACCTCTTTGTGTGCAACATTAAAATTCATATTTTTTCGTTTGGACGTTCGTACTGCCGCGCTAACGAAGAATACAATAACTCGATTTTGAACGATTTTGAGTCGAATATTCGGAATCAGCGAATCGAGAATAATAACTCTCTCGAAGTAACTTTTTAATAATCCTTGAGGAACTCGGTTTTTCAGTAAGCAAGAATGCAATAACTAAAACTTCATAAAAAATTCACTAATCAAAAATACAAAAAATCGAGTAATTGCATTCTTCGTGGCGATTAACACACGGCACCGCGCACCGCTACGGTACGCGGTGAAGCGGATTTCATGTCGCTTTGGCCTCTAATAAATCCGTTGATGCCTAACACACGTACACCGCGCGACCACGCGGTCGAGCGGTGTTCTCAACTCTCACCTCCGCGGCGGTGCGCGGTGCCGTGTGTTAATCGCCAGCGCGGCAGCGTAGGTACCCATCAGAGATAGGAAAAGGTCGGCTGTGACGTATTCTGTACTAATATTATAAAGAGGTAAAATATTTTTAATTTTTTGTTTGAATGTTTGTTTGTATGTATGGGTAATCTCCGGAACTACTAGTCGGATTTGAAAAATTCGTTTTGCATTGGATAGTACAATCCTTGAGGAAGGTTATAGCCTATGTAACAACACGCTAAAACCCTTAGGAACCGAACAGAATGAAAAAAAGAACGCTAAGAGAAAACGAAGTAAAAGTGCGGGCGATGGGATGCGACGCAGCAGGTCGGGGGCAGAAATTTCACGCAGACGAAGTCGCGGGCGGAAGCCAGTTTGTTATAAACAGGCTGGTTCATTTGTTAGAATCCCTATATGGGTATGATATTTAATTAAAATTCATCATCTGGCTAGCCTTTTCCCAACTATGTTGGGTTCGGCTTCCAGTCTAACCGGATGCAGCTGAATACCAGTATTTTACATGGAGCGACTGAAAAAGTAAAAAGAAAGTAAAACAGCCAGGGGTTATTCAACTATGCTAATTAAAACTAGGCGAACGCTCGCTAAGGGCATCCCCTGTGGTGTACGAACCTCGGCTTAGCGCGTCAACTGGAGGGAACCTAAGCTTAGTCAACAACTATTCTGACACTTGACATTGAGTAGAGAAATACAAAAAGTTTAATACAATTACAAAATGAGCGAGCGTTACGGTAGTCGCATATGATACACACATCTGACATCTCACTTTGGTAATAATCAACATTAAAGGGGCGGGGCCTAGTCCAGGTCGTTTCTGACAGTCAACTCTAGCTAGGCTTCCTGTGACACATTTCCGTCCCTTTTCACGAAATCACTCCCACAGATTTGATTATTTAGATTTAGAATTTGATTGCAAGAAAGCGAGTGAAAAGATAAAAAAAAATACTATTCTACATATAGGTAACCTTTTTTTTGGGTGGGAAATTATCAAATAATTTCTGCTCTGGGCGGAGCGGGAGGGCGTGTCAGACTCTTACTGACTTAAACCCACCCGTGTTTCTTCAGTTGCCATGTTGCCAGGGGCCACGGTATCCCTTTCGGACTTTCCCGCGACCCCGGCAGGCATCGGTTCTAGCGAACCCCATCAGTTCTGCTGACATCTCTTTGAGGCGCGCGTGGAACATAATGCGCCGTCGAACCGGGCCTGGTTCTTATCGGACAGCGAGCTACCCATTGCTCACCGCAAGTCCACGCCTACGGTGGCTGGGAATCGGCCTGCGTATCCTGACAGGGCGTCTTCTGCGGCGGTTAGGGGCGCGCAATTTGCTTTTCCCTCACGCGTTCTGCCTCCTCCTTCGCGAGCATTATTGCTACGCAGAATATAGGTACCCTTTTTTTTTTTTTTTTTTTTTTTGAGGGTGGGAAATCATCAAATAACTTCTCCCGCTCTGGGCGGAGCGGGAGGGCGTGTCAGACTCTTACTGACTAAAACCCACCCGTGTTCCTTCGGTTGCCCTGTCGCCGGGGGCCACGATCTCCCTTTCGGTTTTCTTCGCAACCCCGGCAGGCCCTAGTGGACCCCTTCGAATCTGCTGACATCTTTTTGAGGCGCGCGTGGAACACAACGCGCCGTCGACCCGGGCCTGGTCCTTATCGGGCGGTGAGCCACCCATTGCTCACCGCCCGCAAGCCCGCGCCTACGGTGGCCGGAAATCGCCCCGCGATTCCCGACGCCCTGGGCGTCTCCTCCTGCGGCGGTTAGGGGCGTGAGGGCGCGAAATTTGCCTCTCCCTCACGCGTTCCGCCTCCTCCTTCGCGAGCATTACCGCTTCGCAGAAGGAGGTGACGGCCTCCCATTTCCTCTCGCTCCGTACCATAGCCTGAACCAGGGCCGGACGCGAGAGATCACCGCCGCCGATCGCCTCCACGAGGACACGGCGATGCTCCGCCCAAGCTGGGCAGACCTCCACCGTATGCTCCACCGTGTCCTCCGGGCGATCCACACAATGGTGACACCCGGGCGATTCCTCCCGCCTTATCCTGTGCAGGAACCTCCCGAAACAGCCGTGTCCGGTGAGGACCTGCGTCAGGCGGAAGGTGAGGACGCCGTGGCGCCTCTCAAGCCACTCCTCAAAGAGGGGTCTTATCGCCGCAATTGTGGCGTGCCCAGCGCTGGGTTGCGACAATCGCACTCTCCATGACGCCATGAGATCCCGCCGGAGCTCTGTCCGCTGAGCCGCGATTTCTCGCGGCAGCGGAGCTAAGCCCCGGCGCCTCGCCTCCTCGCGCCACTCCCAAATGTGCGCGAGGACCTTTGCCTCCAGATCCCATGGCGGTAATCCGGCAAGGAGGCTCGCCGCCTCGCAGGAGACCGTGCGGTATCCTCGGGCCAGCCGGATGGCCATGACCCTCTGGGAAGAATATAGGTACCCTGCGGGGTAATTGCAATGCATTTGACAATTCATCAACATTCATTGCGTTACTTACGCTGTCCAGCAGACGAACTTTTCAAGCATATGATGCACTGGATTAGGAATTTCCTTCAAAATTCTTTGGATTGTAAAAGAAACCGTGTTACGCAATTGGGGTGCTGGATAAAGTCCTGTCTATCTGTTAGATAGATAATGCCTAATCAGACACTGAAACAGTCCCTTAGTATTGATCGTTACAGAACTATCAATATTCCTTACTCCGGTACCATTTTTTATCGAGAAACAGGCACAAGCCTGTTTCTCGATAAAAAAGAATCTCTATGATAACAAACACGAGATTCTGTGGTCATGTTAAACCCATGTTTTTTCATACAATCCCTTGGTATTACTGTTTATTACAATTTTATTCAGGTAAGTGGTCCAACAGATTTGTTATTATTAGGGAATCGGGATCGGTTACAAAAGGTCCCTATTGGACCAATAAGTACTTCCAGTTTGTTTTGTTTAAAAAGTTACTTGGCTGTGTTTTGTTTATTGTTTTTGTTTTATTATCTTGGATAGGAATCTTCTATTTGATTGGGTTTTTGTTCGTTTCTAGGGTTTATTTGATTTTCAATATTATGTGGCCTTTGAAAAGGTATTTCCTTTGTTACTAGTGTTTTAATATCGAATGAAGCAATCAGTTGCTAGCTAACCTTATAAATCATTTAATAAGTATTGTATTGTATTGTAAACTAAGGCAAATTCTTTTAGTTATATTCTAAACTAGCTGATCCGACAGTCGCTGTGCTATGCAGAAAAAACCCTTGTAGGTTTTCCCGAATAAGAGAAATTTCCGAGAAACTTTCTCAACTTTTCTTTACATATAAACATAATTCAGACTATATTACGAACATTTTAACATAAAAAGCAGCCGTTCTCAAGTGATGCGCTTACCAACGAACAGCATTTCATTTTTGTTTATACCACCAAACACCCTAATTAGAATATTATGATATTATAATAATAATGTGAGGGAGAGGAAGCCCAAAGAAAAAATGGATGGATTGTGTGAGGAATGATATGAAAGAGAAGGGAGTAAATGATCGCGTGACGGTTCACACGGGAGAGTGGAAGAAGCAAACGCGTTGCGTGGTGCGCCAACCCCACGTCAAATGGAACAAGAGCAGGAAGATGATGATAAAATCAAAATACACACAGAATTAATACTATTTTGTATAAAACATTGTTTATTCATTAAATTAGTTACATCTTCTGATTGTGGAAGAAAATAGGGAAGAAGAAAAAAAAAAATTGTCCATCTTGTAGATTATTAAAAAATATTGGACACATATTTTTTCTTTTTTTACGTTATCAAAAGATTACGGCGATACATTGAGTTAAAATGTGCCATGACGTCACGAGTATGTAGATTTTATACTTACTTGTGACGTAGCGACCCCCACTCCCCAAATTTAATACGCTTTAATATCTCTTATCTAAGTATTTTTTTACTAATATAGTGAAGCAAAAAATACGTGTCTAATATTTTTTTATTATCTGACTGGCGGACTAAAGATAATTTCTTTTTTTTTTTTACCCAGGCTTCATCCCTATTGGGGTCACATTACAAATCTACGCACGCACACTGTCGTACACGTCTAAGAGTCTAGCGAAGTACCCTAGTACTTCGTCCGCTTTGGTCTGTTTTGACTACAGTGGAAATGTGACTGTAATTGGCGTAGATTTAATTATTTTTGGAATAAAAAAATACCTATATTAAAAACTAGCTTCTGCCCGCGACTTTGTCTGCGAACCTTCCTTAAGAATTGAGCTACCCAATGTAAAAATATTTTTTCAAATCCGACTGGTAGTTCCGGAGATTACCCCCTACATACAAACAAACAAAGTTTACCTCTTTTAATATTATATTAAAATTATTTAAATATTAATATTATTATTATAGATGACAAAATATCGATTCAGTAAACTATTCTGAACAAACAAATTTCATAATGTGCATTAAATTCAGTTAAACATTGTATAGAAGACTTAATACATTCTGATTATACTTAACCACTTGTTCAAAAAGTAACGCGGGCAACTTTATTATAAAAAATGGCCACGCCTGTGCTCTGAGCTAAAAAATGAAATCTCTATACCAAAATACTAAACTTTTTAACCGATCTCTATTCCACGCCAGGTTATCCCAGAATATTATATTTTATTTTCCCGACCTGTTGCAACACTACACCAAAGTTTGCACTAGACTGCACTTGAAACACTCTTTAGTGAATATTGAGCTAAACTGGTCGGAAACAACCCGTTTTAGCGTTTTTTGCTCGCGATTAACTTTACGTCGGACGGTAGGATATTTTGAGTTTAGTATCAGAAATTGTTGCTCAATATCATAATAAGGGCAAATTTGAAATAGAAATTGTGAGCTCAATATCAAAGCGAATTTGACTTATTGAATTGAATTTGAAATAGCCGGAAACGATGAGCATAACACTTTTACGCAAGATTTTTGGAATCTTGCGTAAATTGTGGGTGTCATATTATCCAGCCGCCGCTAGGCAGCCGCTCCATGTAAAATATTGGTATTCAGCTGCATCCGGTTAGACTGGAAGCCGAGCCCAACGATGTTGATGATGACTTACGCAAGATACCATAGCAATAGGGATGATGCCAGGGTAAAAAAAAGAAATTCTATTTAGTCCATCAGTCAGATAATAAATAGTATTTGCCAAGGGAGCAAACAACTATCTAAAGTAGAATCCTGAGCGCAGCGAGCGATACAAAGTACGTCACTCGAGCTTAGTGTTGCTCCCGAGGTGAACACTACTTTTTATCACCCTCTATGAGAAGAAAAAAACGTCTGTGATCCGACAACCGTCAGGAACGAATTCCTTCTCACGTATCATTTAAAAAACAAAATTTCACAGCCGCCGTCGTGGATTTACATTTTGACCTCGCTATCGGCTTTAGCACCCTCGAAAACTATGAAAACTACACCCATTTCAAAAAATTTAAAAAAATTTGCAGCCGCCATCTTGGATTTTTATTTTGACCAAATTCACACTCTCTCTTGCTAGCCTGTTACTTGTTCATACAATGTTCGTGTTTGATCTCTTTGGTGATTGAAACTTTTACTAACAATATACACATTCCAAATTCAAATTACTTTGAATCCCTAGGGATTAAAAAGCTATTTTAGTCCCTGTTTACGAAGAATAAATTAGCTCTTTTTGAATAGATGTGATAAAAAATTATTACACACGTATTTTTTGCTTCATCATATTACGTGGATAAAACGCATTAAAGTTGGGGAGTGAAATCTACATATGCGTGACGTCATGGCACCTTTTAACTCAATGTATCGACGTAATCTTTTCATAACGTAAAAAAAGAAAAAATATGTGTCTAATATTTTTTAATAATCTACAAGACGGACAAAAAGTATTTTTTTAGTCATCATCCCTATTCCCTCCTAAGGTATTGATAGAAATGTTACCTATAGGTATGAATTCTGAGAAACCCTGGTACTACTATGAAATAAGTCTTTTCCTAAAGTTTCCATCGTTATTTCACCAGAAAATCGTTTTTGAAGTTTGGATAAGGGTATTAATGCACGTGACTGTACCTGAGTTATTAATTGACAGCAGTTATCTTTGTCCGTCCATTCTCATTCTTTTTGTTACAAAAAAATCACGACAATGCTTGCTCAATTATTTTTCAGCGCATAACTCCTAGGAAATAACAACCATTTGTTCTATTTCCATGGATCAAAAATATGGTTTTCAGTATTCTAAATGTGGTGATAACTTTCACGACTTCATTCACCGTTTTCAACGAATAACTATTCTCTTCAACCCACTGTTTTCACTTTTATACATTTAGTTCTCTCTCACTACAAGATAAGTATCACCTAAATAGCGATGCACCATCTTGCCAGTGACGTCATATTGTAAGCTGACGTACATTGCGCAGGAAAATTACAGACAACGTCATACTGATGACGTAGTAAGAAGAGTTGAAAGGGGTTTTGCATTCCAATGAGAAGTCCGGATGAGTTAATGGGGAACTTTGCTGAAGCATATGTATTGAAGGTATTAAAACAGTTATGTGGTTTGAAGGGTGCCAGTTCAAGCAGAAACATGAGAATTTTTCTTTTTTTTTGCCAAACTGTGACACTTAAATCGAGCCTTCCTAAGAATCAAACAAAACTTTTTAAATTATATTTGTTTACCCTACTAATATAATAAATGTGAAAGTTTGTGTGTTTGAATGTTTGTTACTCATTCACGCAAAAACTGCTGAACGGCTAGATACTTTTATCCCGGTTGTACGTTCCCGTGGGATAGTTTCCGACACCCAAGCGGGCGAAGCCGCGAGCAAAAGCTAGTTTGTTATTGTCTACGACACATTCGCTCAATAATCTTCATTCGATTTAACTTTCATTCTTATATTCATTCCTACATTCGTTCAAAATTCATCTTGCAAAAATAATGTTCATACGTAGTAAAAAATTATTAAATATTGTAAAACATCTTACTAAACCTATTTTTCATCAAGAAATCTTTGTTTAATTTATCATATACAGTTATAAATACACACGTGTGCTAATCCAAAATTCTTGTAACTACAAAATGCTTAAAACTACATTACCAATATACACTACCACTTCAAACTCAAACTACCTACAGTAATCCACTATTAAAAGTTATGTGGACTCAACTAATTCTTTCGTCGCCTGAGGGACCGATCGTGTAGGCTTCCTCTCCAATAAGTTTTGTGCAAACTTCGACTCTACCTTAACTATATTAAAAACTAAATCTGCAGAAGGATAGAAGGATAAAAAACTGGCCAAATGCGTGTCAGAGCACGCAAAATGAAAGGTTCCGTAGTTGGGATGAATTTATCCCAAGAACAAACTTAACTTGGTAGTTGAAAAACATGTTCTTCCATACGGAATGTTTGAAAGAACATGTTTTAGCAACCGTAAATGTAAGTTGGTTAATTATTACTCGTTAACTTCTAAAGCCTACTTAGCTGTGATAGTTTTCCTTTTAATTTCGTTATGTATATTACTGCTGTGAATTTTTTCACATATCCAAAACCAGCCACTCAAACAAAAATTAATACTTTAAAGCTTAATACATATTTCGAAAACGGATCCCTGAATCCAAAAATGGTTTCCCTAAACTCACAATATTTTTAAACGACCTTTCCAACGACATCCCACAGTGAGGGATAGATGAGAAATAAAAAAATCATCCCCACTTTACCTTTAGGGGAGGTACCTTAAAAACCTCTTTGTCGGCGTGATTAATATGTATACCCATGCCAGATTACAGCTTTCTCGTACTAAGAGTCTCTGAGCAAAGTCGCAGACAGACAGATAGCCAGCCAGACGGACATGGCGAAACTACAAGAGTTCTTTGGTTAATACGGAACCCTAAAAACAGCGAGGTGTGAGTCGGACTCGCACACGATTTTTTTTAATTTTTTTTTTATTTTTATTATTTGTTGTTATAGTAGCCATAGTAGTGCACACTCTGTGAAAAATTCAAGCGTCTACCAATTGCAGTTTAAGACGCAGATATATGCCAGTGACCTTGAGTGATTAGTTTGCATGTTCTGTACTGAGCTCACGCAACGTGACGTCCAGCCAGTAATAGGACTCGCCCATCAAGGAGCGCTGTCCCAAATTAAATGCATTATTAAATTATTATACATAAAACAAAAGGTATTTTAATAAAACTCGTATATTAAAAGATCAATAATTAAATTATCTTTTAAACAATGAAGGTTTCAGAAAAATACGCTTGATAGATTTTGCGCGATTCTCCGTTTTTTGTCCGCATTAGACCTAACATACAATAACCGGGAAATTGATTGAGTTAATCTTAGACATTACTAACATCGGTGTAGGAAAAAAAATCGTGAGAAAACCTGGATTTAGAGTTAATATAAGTGTGAAATCACCAACCCGTCTTGAGCAAGCGTGGTGATCAATGCTCGTGCCTTCTCTGTATGAGAAGAGGCTTTTGCCCAGCAGTGGGACAATAATAGGCTAGTATTATCATAATATCAGTGGTGTCTTAGATTAGGCAGAAACAAACCAACACCAGTTTAAATACCAAAAATCTTGAAAAAAAAACCTAACTAATATTTTAAATGCGAAACTGAGTTTCTTTCTTTGTTTGTTTGCTACGCTTTTACGCTAAAACGGCTGCACGGATTAGAATGATATTTGTCACAGGGGTAGACCTTGACCTGGAAAAGGATCTAGGCTAATTTTCATTCTGGATCGCAGACGAAGTCGCGGGAACCGCTAGTATACTTATAACGTAAAAATAAATATACTTAACAATGAAAAAGAAATTAGAATAAGTTGATAAACGTCCATTCATGCATAAAATTATTTAATGCGATTCAGACAAGATAAAGTAGTTATGATGGGACGATGAGCGAAAATTTATCGAGAAAAGTACCTATATTTGAGTTTACCGAGCGTATCTTGATCGAAGGGAATATACTTTTAAAAACAGAACGTACCTAATGTTGATGGGTATATTTGAATTTACTTAACGAAATCTACCCGCATATGATTCGATTATTTTGACAGCTAAGCTATGTACTGGTCAGTACGTACGTCGGAAATATAGTAGTGTGCGGTCGATCGTGATTCGTCGATACGCGGTTACGGTCGATCGCTGAATTTTATGTAAATATAAGTGTTTCCATGTAACAGCCCGGCAGATATTTTTTAGGCTGACTGAGAAAAATACATCTACTTAAATCCCTATCATTAATTTAATGTTTACAAAAAAATCCAAGAATTTTAAGAAGCTTGAATCAGGTATATTTTACATAATGAGACGCCACAATTACCACACACACTCCTGCTTCAGTTTATACGCGTTTTTCGCGAGACTGGAGGCATCATTTGAAAATATGTTCATTTGCTTCTGCGGGATGCGGGGCTTAAGGAGTTATGAGCTAACGTTCCTCCTACCAATGTATGGAGCCCTGGTACTTTATGATCCACGCTGATGGAAGTAATGTGTAACCATATAATAAAGATCGCAATAATGCAGGTGACAGCTGGCTTGCCCATTACAGTATTATAGTACCTGTAAAAGTCAATGGGACTCCTTGAGTTTTACAACCTTCGATATGAGAATTTGACGTTTTTAGCTCCTGAAGCTATTTATATGTAGAAATAAAACTAAGTGTTTTAAATTCAATTTAACTTACTTAAGACAAGTTTCTGTTTGTATTATCTCCAGTTACACAATTTTAATTCAACGATTTTCGAACGTCGAAGTCTTCCAGCAAAGTCCATCGGTTCGCCGCAAACTTGTATACTGAACGAGATTACGAGACACTAAAAAGTACAACAAATCAAAACTTTAACCTCGGTTAGTCTCGGTTTCATTTACCATCCGCGACAATTTGTCCCAAGACTCGGTTTTGAAAAGTTTGCCAACGACTAACCAATGTACAATTGCGCTTAAAGTTATACTTTTCGGTTAAAGCGCTGCAAGTATTAAAGCGTCAAGAAGGAAAGCACGATCAACTGAGGAAATGAAAAGACAAGCGAAGTGCAATTAAGCATTGATGAGAAGATAAATGGGAGCTCATTCAGTGGAATGCTTTCTGTTTTTTTTTCATGGACTGTACCATTTACGTTTCTTTGAGTAGAATGAAAGTTGAACTTTTTTGGAAATAGCTTATTAACATGTCATGAAAATGAAAGGATAATTTGGCTAATCGAATAATAATTAGTACCTTCGATTTTGTTTTTAGGGTTCCGTATCTCTAAAGAAAAAAAAGGAACCCTTATGTGATCACTTCGTGGTCTCTCTGTCTATCTGTCAGTCTGTCAAGACCCTTTTTCACAAGAACGCGTGGAGGTATCAAGGTGAAATTAATATCAAATACGGTAGGTTTATGGTACTTTGGAGCTCTAAAAAAATCAAGCTTTTAAGTCTACGTAATAAATAAATATGGCCATTTATGAGACATATTTTGATACTCGCAAATAAATCAAAACCTATAGGGTACTTCCCGTTACAGAGAATCATGAAATTTGGCAGGAAGCAAGGTCTCACAGCAGATGTAAAGAAAAAAGTCCGGAAATTGTCAATTTGTACTTTTATCACACAATTATTATTTTTTGCTATTACAAACTTACATTTGCAGTTGGAGAAGTGACCAAGACGTTTATCGATGTATGGGAGAACATATTATTCAACTACAAAGTTAAGTTTGTTTTTGGAACAAATCCATCTCAACTACGGAACCCTTTATTGTGCGTGGTCCGACATGCACTTGGCCGGTTTTTTCAGATTTGTTTTACTGCAGGAAGTTCAAGTAAAATTATAATTTTAGGGACTGACTGCTTTAGCAAAATATTATCGAATAATCATTAATGGCATATATGTCGGCAACATCTTAACAAGTAGGTTAGAATTATACAATAGGTGGTAAGCGAAGAAATCAATTAGCCTTCATTAGTAAAAATAATGGAGTATTTTTACTAATGAAGGCTGATTGATTATCGAAGTTATTTTCTTCAACTTCACTTTTAAGGAAGTCACTCAAAACCGGGTACGGACATGAAGCCCGGGTTTCTTAAAAGCCAGAAACATCCTTATCCTGTCAGCGTTGTTAATACCTGCCTTAACTTAAACAGTTATATAAAAATAAATGCGTATAAACTGAGCAAGGCTACTGGCATAAAAGCAACATTTCCACGTTAAAAAGACGTAAGTACCGGTATAAATACAAGCTAATCGTTTTTTCGATACCGCATAACGGTGACTAAGAATGTGCCAAAACGGTTTTTCTGTAATAATATTTAGTCTGTGTGTACGGTGGCGAGACCGGAAATGACACGAACCGAGCCGCCGGTGTAGCTTCGCCCTTACCATTTGTAATTAAGTTTTTGTCGGTGGAACCTACACTTTATCTTTTGTTTACTTCGAATGGAAGTTTTTTTTTGATAATTTGATAACGTAATTAACATTTTCATGTTTTTAAAAGTTTTTTTTTGATTTTAGGAATTAATTAAACGTAAATAAAAGAGCATTCATGCAAAATTAAAATGGAGGAGCCTACTAGAAATCAAGAAATTTATTGAACTGGATTCAACTGTACTACATATTACATGTACAAATACATAATAATTTCATGGATCGAACACATTTAATCGACAAACTACAGTTCTGTCAGTTTCATAGTAACCAATATTTTGCGAATTTGATCCTTAATACTGCCGTATTAAGGATCAAATTCGCAAAGTATTGATTACTATGCATTCCTGACGCCTGTCAGTTTGATAATTTCTAGTAAGAAATTGTCAAACTGACAGGTGTCAGGAATGCATTCTCTCGGCGGCCGGACTGTACACACAGGAAACACATAGAAAGCACGTGTTGCTTGAGTATTTACCGATGTAAAAGCTAGCAATAGTAAGAATCGTTTTAAAACTTGGTGCGTCGCTCCAGCAAACCGGGAGTTAGCCGCTGAAACAGCTGCTGATAAAAAATGGAACAAAAAAATAGCGTTCTTAAGTCGGATCGCTATGTCACCGGCGTCGCTCAGTGTTCTACGAAGCGAGCTAACTAAATTACCGATACGACCATATTGAATTTAGTCGCCATTTTGAATTTAGTTGTAGTTTAGTCACAATGACGAAGCAGTTTGTGAGTGAGGACGTAATGTTGGGTTGTTAAACGATTTTATTTAGTTTCACATCCGTGGGTGTAATTCGTCGAATGTTTTTGAACAATTTTCCCGTAGTGTAGATAAGTTGAGCATACCTGTCGTTTGGATTTTATTAAACGTTGTCAAAATCGATGATTTCCATCGTTGGTGCTCAAGTTTCATGTTAGTTTTCGTGCTCTTTAAATTTTTGTTGAGTAAAATTATATTTTTTTTGATAAGGTAACATTGGCTTGGCGGGATTTTCTTTTGAAGAAACCTTAAGTACTTTAAAGAGGCGAAATGATTGGGGACATTCGTGCACGCTATCCGCAATGGATTGCATTAAAATATATGCAAAGCAAAATATATGATGGGGCTGAAAGGTTCTGGAGTGGCGATCGCGTACCGGAAGACGTAACGTTGGAAGGCCTCCTCAAATATGGTCCGATGACCTTGTGAAGGCCGCAGAACCGGTTGAACTGGCGGTACTTGGGGGCTATGTCCAGCAGTGGACGTCTTTCGGCTGAAATGATGAGGATGATATGCAATGATATAGGCACGTACAGCAGTTTATGTGAAAAAGAAAGGTACAAAAGTAGGCCACTTATATATACTTATTAATTCCAAATCCCAGTTCATTGTACGGAAATCCCAGTCGATATCAAACGAACTAAATAATGTACGTTGTGTCTTATAACGATTAGTTATTTATAGCAACAGCAATCCGCGGCCATGACCGCTGTAAAGTGTTCCAAACATACATTAATGTAACATGAAATAATTGGACATTTGATTTCAAAGTTTCCATTATTATTTATTTACTTCCGCGGTACATATGAAAACTACTTACGAATATTATTATTTTTTTGAAACCTAAATTCTATAGAACCTACTTTAATGCTAGTAATACATTGTTATCATTGGTGCCTATGCTCCTTACGAGCATAGGCACCAATGGTAACAATGTATTGTGCCATAATTTTTGTGTTGGTCATCAATACATATTAAAATTAAAGTAGTTTTTCTTGTGTGTCCTGTCCGCGTTGTTCTCCTAAACTACGCAACGGATTTTGATGCGATTTTCACCATAATTTAGAGCCGGAATTTATTTCGGAAGGAAAAAAATGTAAAATGAAAAACTAAGAAAAAAAAAATGACAACAATTTCTTTCTTTCTTTCCACGTTTATGTGTATCCTAACTAATATTATAAATTCAAAAGTGAGTTTATTTGTTTTTTACACTTTCAAGCTAAAACGACTGAATGGATTTGGATGAAATTTGGCACATGGGTACACCAAGACCTGGTCATAGGATACAAATTTTATCCCGATATTTACACGGGATCGAGACTTATGGGGGTGACAGCCGCAGCTATTAATACAATAATAAAATATTAAACTTACATAGAATGAAGGAATCTTGATGTTTTGTCAAATTGTAAAAATCGTGCGAAGCAGGGGCGGGTCACTAGTTGATAATAAGTAAAATAAAGAAAAAAAGAAATAAATAATAAAGAAAAAGTATTAATTAGGACTCGCACAGGAAATCACAAATTAAACTAAAACACACTCACAATAACATAAATATAAAAAGGATGTTTTATACTTACCTCTGGATTCACTGTTTTTTAACCTCATCGTCATCATTTTCCTTCTCTTATCCCAATTTATTTATGGTCGCCGCAATATTTATTGTTCTATTTTTCTTCCATACTTCTTTATTAGTCATCATCTTGGTAGTCACCCCCTTCTGGCCATATCATCTTTCAAACAGTCCATCCATGGTTTCTTTGGTCTTCCCCTACTCTTATAGCCTAACCAGTTGTTCCATAAGATAAGGACAATTTTAACAGTTAAAAATTTAAAAAAACCTCCGACACAAACTTACCTCATTTCTCGTTCCTACTCCATCACTAGACCCTGTTCACCATCTATCTATAACCTATGCATTGAGACCATTCCAAGGAGCCCAAACACGATACCTGTGCTGTAAGTTGCTAAGGGAGTTGGGTATCCTGGAAATTCCAGGTGATGCTGCAGCATTAGTTCAAGGTTACTATGTTCTTCTAACAACATTGAAGTAAAAATACCAAATTTCAAATCGATCAGACCTGTGGAACATACTCACATGCATTCATCAACTAGAAAAAAGCTGATAATCTTCAAACGGCTGAACCAATTTTGATAAAACATATCTAAGAACCATTGCTAGAAAGTCTGCTTTCAAATTTAAAAAATCGAATTCAAATTGGTTCACCCGTTTAAGAGCTACGGTGCCACAGACAGACATACACATATAGCGGTCAAACTTATAATGTCCCTCTTTTTGCGTCGGGGGTTAGAAATAAGACTTAACGCATCCCTAAGCTTAAAACATATTTTATTTGATGATGAATGTTTTAATAGATACCTGGGAGTAGGTACGCGTGCGTCTTAACAGTGATTACCTCAGGGAAAGCAAGCTCATGCATTCATAATGGCGCCAAACTACTCTAATGTGCTGATATATAATTGTGGAGAAAACGGATTAAATATAATATAAGGACGTGGAGTCATTCTTGAAGGGTTTTGATACTTAGTTTGATAAATCCGCATTGAGTTTTGGGTTGTGAAATTGTTTCATCTGACTTTCTTATTGAAACTCTTGTTACCATAAAATAGTTACTATGAGTTTTGAGTTTAGAAAGCTTAAATTTCGAATCTTAACATGCCTCTGTACAAACATAAAATTCACAATTTATTTATAAAATTGTAAAATTTACAGCCTACCTACCTCAATTTGCCGTGCTGTAGCAATTTTATGGAACTGTCAAAGATAGTTGTGATTTGAATATACGGACAGTTTAAGTTGGAAGTCTATTTGCTTAACAATTATTTTTCCTGACTTAACATATTTCCCCTTATAGAAGTTAAGACAGGCTTAAACGTCAAAAAATGTTTGGTTAGCAGACGCTAATCATTACTTAACTTCAAGCAACGTTTATAAGTATGGAACGTTTATGTTTTTGTGTACAAACATACCTGATGTCACGTGTTCGCGGCAGCACCAACAGTATTCTCAGTGTGTTCGCAGATCGGTGGGATTCCTCGATGTTGCGGAGCTGGATGCAGCTCCAAGCTGATTTTTTTTTTTATAATCTGTGTTGTACCTACTAACACTAGATGTTAAGTAAAATTGTTACTAAACCTATAGACTCCGTCTGAAATAAAAATATTCTATTCTATTCTATTCTATAACTATGAAAATACATACACTCGCGTGAAGACACCCCATCATTCCAGCCAAATCTGTGATAGTCACTTAGGAAAGATGAGCACTGAAACTCAAGTAGGAAGGAAAGAGAGAAAAGAAAACATTTTTCCTCCTAAGGGTCAGGGCAGAGAAGGGCAATTCCTCAATGGTCATGTGGGTGAGAGTTCTTGGCCATATGCCATTTTTATAACTACGAAAATCCCAGGGCAATGTATTGTTAAACAGATCGGTATACTGTGTGAATTTACTGTGTCATAGCTCCCTTTCATACGACTAACAGAATTTGTGACACACAGTTGTGATTTGAAAATACGGACAATTTACGTTGATAGTCAATCTATTAAACAGAACATTTCACAAACTGTACGTTAATATTTTGACACCTATTCTTTCTTCCTCCAAATAAATTACGTACCCTAATCAATTACTTTTTTTTTTACAAAAAAGGGTTTAAAAATCCTATTAGAGGTGGTCTGCAAAAGAGTTATGACGGGCTCGGTGTGCAAATTCCAAAATATTTATATAGCCTGCGACGGTACCTATAATCGGGTTTTCAATACATCATTTAGCCGCCTGATCGGCTATTAATAGCCAGATGTTATGTTATGTTATTTTACGGTACCGAAATGAAGCAAAAATTTCCCATTTATACCGTCGCTAAAAGAACTTTTGAGCGATTTAAATTGTGCTCGGTGAATTTTTGGGATGTCAAATAAGTCAAATAATTTATTTCAATTAGGCACATAAATTGTTATGTATTTTTGTGGTGTACAATAAAGTATATATAAATAAATAAATAGATAAAAGGCACTTTTGAACGTCAAAATTTACAAAAAATATAATTATTTCTAGTCGCCCCTTCCAAAAGGTAGTTTTAGTATGGAGAAGAATGAGCAAGAAATTCCACCGGTACTCTTTTAAAATGTTACAATATATCATTATTTATGTGAAGGTATATAGGTAAAAATAATTAAAAATGAAGGAATGTCAGCGAAATTAATTATGTGATGGATACATGGTGGTCACATATTTACAAGCATTGTAAAAATATCTATACGATATTCCATTTTTTTTTACAAGTAATACTAATAAGTCAGTGTGTGAGTTCAAGAAATCAGAACGAAAAATCAATTATATAAAAATAATCATCATCATCATCATTTCAACCGTAAGACGTCCATTGCTGGACATAGGCCTCCCCTAAGCACCGCCACTTCGACCGATTCTGTGCTTTCCGCATCCAGCGGAAAAATAATAAATTATACAATTAAATTAAAAACCAGTTTGATTTTGTCTACGGCGTGGCCAGATCTTAGAATTGATCATTTCATGAAATGATCGACCATTTCATGAAATAGAACATCGACCGCTGGCCACATCATGATGTGGTCTGGCTAGATCATTGAACACTCAACGTTTGATGATATGCACAGTTACATGCACGACTACTTCATGATGTGGCCTTATTAATCATATCGTAAAATAGTTAGATTATCCACCGGTGGAGGCGTTGATGTCGCTTTGTTTTTGTTGTGCATCATGGTGACGGACGATAATTCGATTGGAAAAGCAATTATAAATATGCAAATGGAAGAAACCAAAGGAAGCAATGGAAGTTTTAGATGCTCCTTTTTAGTTGTTAATACTGTTTGTATTTCCTGTGCTTGTCCCAAATAAAATATTTTTCTTTCTTTTATTTCTTTATTTATAAAAGTGCAGTGAAGTATCATTATTATACCAAGCTACGTGACTTTTATAAAAGTCACTCGAAAAACGACCGCAACGTTAAAAAACCATGGAGTTTGGAACGTATTTCACAGGTTAGTATTTAACTATTCAAATGTTAAAAAATGATGATGTGGATATATTTAGTAACCTTTTCCGCTTAGCTATTTCTAAAGAGTCTTGAAAAGACCCTGGAAGAAATCGACACGTGTTTCACCTCTCAACGAGGCATCCTCAGGATGACGATTAACTTGTCGTGAACTTGAACACGGCGTGTTGCCACACCAAGCACCGAGCGCAAACTTGCTTTGGTGTGGCAACACGCCGTGTTCGAGTAAACTTAATGAATGCCAGTCATATTTGCATGGATACCCTACTTAATCATATGGCCAAACTTCGACTGACATATCATTAAACGTTGACGTTTAAACGGTATGGTCAATTTTAGCTGGCCATTTCATGAAACACAACCATTTCATTAAATGATCGATCATTTCTTGAAATAATCAATTCCAAGATCTGGCCACGACATCTAGACTCTAAAATTATCCTATAGAGCTGGACAAGCATCTTTCCAAGATTTCTTATATTGGAAGTGGCGCGTAGGTAGAAGTTTTAAAAGGACAAGTGAAAATTAAATAACACGTATTTTATCGTACCGTGTCTCTTTTTAAGGCGTTTTTATGAACTATTGTTACAATTTTAAATGTGCACTATAATTAAAATATGTTTTTGCAAAAAAAGCTTTTGATTTAAAACTGACACAGAATTGCGAAAGTTATGATTTCAAATAGGATAATTTTAATTCAGTTTCTAGTATTATTAAAATTGCCAATGAAACGTGAAATCATGTTAGATATGATTTCATCATACAAATAATTTCAAACAAGGCAGTTCAAAATCCTGCCTCCTATAGTCTTAATTTGGCAAGGACTTAATAATGATTTGTAATTCTGAATGTAGACTGTAGATTTGTTAACCATTTCTATTTTGTTGTTGACAGGCCTACACTGCCCTCCCATACCTATTAACACTTCTCTAATCCTTTTCGTCAATTCCGTTCGAGACTTTTAACCAGCTCGGAGTCTCAAGACCTCTGTTCGACACAAGCCGCCTATTAATAAAATTGTATCCACTTCCATTTCCATCTTTTTAAGTCTTTTTTTTTGTTATTTAGTTAAATATTTCTGTACTTTCCATCGTATGTGTGAACATAATTATTTTTTATTTTTTGCAACTAAATCAACTAACGAAAATTAAAACGTCCTATAATCATTAAGTTCTCTGCTAGTGCTGTGCACTTCTGTAAGTACCGAGTTCACAATACCTAAAAATGTATGTGATTTTTGTATGTGTATGTTTAAGTAAGTCGTTGAGGTGCCAAATAAATAAATAAAACACTGTTATTTGCAAATATTGTAAAAGCCAATTATTTGTAAACGACCTAGCTTCTGAGGTTTCATAAGTGTCCATGTAGATTTATGTGAAATAAAATATTTTTATTTTAAATGGGATTTAGTAACATGCGATTTACTTATATTTAATTTTAAAAACAGCACCATTTTTGCTGGGAGCATATTATTTCATTTAGGAATGAATAAATATCAGACGAGATAATATTGATTTATTTAATTAGTTACACTAAACAAAATTTACGATATATACGATTTCAACAAGAGGCAATGTGAAGTGTGTAAATCCTACAAAATCGCCAACACACAACCACGTGGCCAGATGTGCTATCAAAAGGACGTTTGTGAAATCAAAAATCTTTTCGTATGGATGTAATTTTTTATACTTAACTAAAATTAATATACGTGTTATACAGTGAAATATGTGTTTAATTACGCTGCAAAAATGATCTCTTGTTGAAATTGAATGAAGTCGTATTTATCGTAAATTTTGTCTCTCTACTAGTTCTAGAATCGATAAAAACACGTAACTCGATCACCTAAAAATCGCATAAGTACCACAATGACGTCACTACATCATTATATTCACATAAGCCGCTAAATGGGTAAGCAGATACGGTGATTTAGATTGTTTACCCACAACGCCTGCGCGCCAAACCTTCTATATTTTCTTGTGTTAATGCCTACGTGCTAAGAAATGTATGATACTAGGGATTGAAGTTTATTTTCTTTTTGTTTTTGTATTTTATACCTACAGTAGCTTCTGGTCTCCCTAGACTCCTCACTAGACAGTGGCTTTATTTTTTGTTGCCCTAAAGTTATGGGGTATCAGTTTTATAATTTCTTGAAACACAAGTGTCACAATTATAGATGCCGCGAATAGTTGTTATAGCGAACAGTCGAATACTCGCCATTATTACTCGACATAAAAAAAAACAATTGGCAATAGGCTCGCCCCCTATTACATGGGACTTAAACATAACTAGCTAAATTTGGGTGAACCTGCTACAGGGACACCTCTGCCCAACCCTTCGGGGAAACAAGGCAAGAGGTTTATAAAAAAAGAATAAAAAAAAGTGGTGGCACTCCGGGAGTGCCGACAAAAGTGAAAACTTGAACAAGATCGTCTTGGTGGAAGCAAAATACTTGCATATAACATTGATCCGTAAAGTAATATAAATAAAAATCATAACCGCGTTTTCAAAACCTTTAAAGTAAAAATACTTGCATAGAACATGGATCCGAAACTTAATAAAAATAAAGAGCACAATCGCGTTTACAAAAATGAGGTGTCGTCATGGTGTCGCGAAATCATTTGTTGGTTTAGTCCCATCTCAAAAATGCCCAACAAGTTTATTTATTCTTAAATAATAATATACTTTATTTATTTTTGAGGCAGGTTGGATTTATGAACAAAAGCGCAACCGACTTGATACCACTAAAAAACTAAACACTATAAAAACACAAAAACACTAAAAACTGGTTTTTCTGCACTACAATACACCCTTTTGGACTTTAAATATGAAATTATTAATTAAAAAGCCTAGCTAATTAACTTCAACATGACAAATTTTTGGCAAACTTTTTATATTAATGATAATATTACTGTGTTATGTTTTTAAAGATTAATAAAAGTTTAATTATTTTTATTCCATGATTTTTCTGTTCATTAAAAGTTTATTTTTATTTAGATAAAACTATTTGCCGAATGTCGAATAATAGACACTATTATTCAGTATTCGACGAATAACAAAAAAAAATCGGGTTATGCCGAATACCGAATAATAGCGAGTATTCGCGGCATCTCTAGTCATAATGGCTATTACGACGGAATCGTGAGTTTTAGCTGCACTCAGTAAATTTAAAAGACACTCGAAGTTTTTTTGAGTCAGAAAAGACATCTAAAAAATTTTACGATTTTTTTAATAAGAATTTTCTCAGCAACAAAACTCGATAAACAAACTTTTAAATAATTATCATCTAAATTCATAGGTACAAAATGTTTCAATATTTGGCTTTCAGCATTTCATAAATTAGCTAAGAGTTGAATACTCCTTAATTTTTGTGTTCTGATTTTTTTGGAATATTTTGCTCTATAGTGAAGATTTTTTAAACTTTTGTTGACCGTACTATGCGGCATTTCATCTCATCTCTTTAGCGTTTTCCACGTATAGCGTAATTCTGCAATTAATAAAGATTATGGCCTGTCATAATGAGGGCCTAATTGCCTGTTCACATTATATTACTTACTAAATTCCTTAGCCTGGCTTAACGACGAGGCTTCAATGACAAACTATGTTGGATCGATAGAGGAATGGGTTGGGGGACTGTCTAATTACTGTTTGGGATAACTTATTTGTTTTTGATGGTCCTGTATTAAAACAGATTATGTTTTTGTGGCTATGTTGGTAGGTATGTTAAAGAAAATGGCTTTTTTAATCAGCTGTTCGGTAGGTAATGTACGGTGTGCTGCATCAATTGGGTCAATTGGTCACAATTGATGCAGCCCGCTGTACAAAAGATGATGAAGGTCATTTTGCCTATCATTTTAGGTAACGTTGAAACGTAACTACATTTTTTCTTCTGTAGAAGTTGTTTTAATTGACTAAAATCTCGCTTTAATTCAGACCGATATAAAACACACTCATTTTTGTGCTAAGCGCAATAATCTGATCCCACAGCCAGTGCACCGTTTTGGCAAGCTTGTAGCCAAAACAAAAACATGAAAGGTAAAATATTTTAGGAAAGGAATAACATGAATACTAACTACTTTTATTTCAATACTGGTCACAGAACCAGGACGGGAACTATCCCGACCAATATCGAGCCAAGTAGTTCAAGGGCACTCCTCGAGACGAACCGATTTTGGCACAAAACGAACGGTTATGGACAGAACAGATTACAAAGTAAAAGTTAATGGAAACTCAGATAAAGTCGCCAACGATTTCGGCTACCGGCGAACGGAAGGTTAAAAGTTAAAATGCCGACATGCGCAGTACACCCCTAGCTCATTAAGTAGACTCGTTAGGCGCAGCCCTATATTTTATAAGTACTTAGTAGTGAGTTTTATGAGTGTGAGTATAAATAGGTATATGTAGAGTTACAGTAAATATAGGAGCTTTTTATAGAACATTTAAAATGCAAGCTTTTACGAAAGTGGGTTGTGGTTGTATTCATGTGTCTTCTTGAAACATGTTACTTAAAAGCTATGTATTAAATTTTGCTTTTAATACTTTGATTTAAATTCAGTTTATATGAGGTTAGGTTTGTTTAGGTACATGATATATGTATTTACTCTATTTCATGTTTGCAATATACATGCATAGGTTTTTTGTTATGTAATGGTTAGTGCTGGTGGGTATTGAAAACCAAGTAGTTACTATACTTCCATATTCAATATAAAAAAACGAGCGACCGTAACAGTAGTTGCATAAGATGTGTAACATCTGCCATCTCACATTGTTAATAAGTAACAATATGGTAATATCCAACAGTAAAGGGGCCGTCTCGGTCGGTTCTGACGACAAGCACCGCGCGCGCTCATTGGTCAAATGAAATAGCGCGCGCTTTCTCAGCTTCCTGTTACAAACTTCCGTCCCTTTTCACGAAATCACTCCCACAGATTTTAGGGTATATTCAGTTCTGAGCACAGATTGCAGAAAAGCGAGAGGAAACTATTATTTGACCAGCTATTAAAACCCTAATGCCCGTTATCACTAACACCAGGAAACATTGCACTGTTTGATTTTCAACTCTAGGTGCTGAGCCAAGTTTTGAAAATCCAACGGTACGCTTTTATTCAGGTATTTATTGAGGTACTAGCTGCTGTTAGTAAAAACGGAAGTTAAGTGTATTCAGAAACAAACGGTAACTACTTACTTAAATGCTTAATTAACACCATCGACAAAATGGACAGAATAAAAAAAGCATAAGAATTAAAACTACCCTAATTTACTGAACAAGATTGATCTCAGTGTTCAGAACTGACTTGTACTAACTATCTAATGGACAGATTCTATTGCAGAAGCAGATGTGACGTAACAGTGACGTCATTTTGCCGAAGGTACTCTCTGGGTGTTTTATTTTCTGTATTTATTATGAAAGTTTGCGGTATAATCTCGGCTACTTATGAGACAACTTTCTTTCTTTGGAGCTAATAAAGAACTACTTTATCTGATTAGGTTTTGTGTGAGTTTTAGAAAAATATGTAATATGTGTAATGTTGGTTCTTTCAATCCTTTTTTCTCTCGTGTCGGCGCGATCTACTTTAAAATACAATAGACGTGGATATATTTAGTAACTTTTCCGCTTAACTATTCCTAAAGAGCCATAAAAAAATCCTGAAAGAAATCGACACGTGTCTGCGTTCAGCGGTCGGAGTGGCAACACGCCGTGTTCGAGTTCGCGACAAGTCAATCGTCATCCTGAGGATGCCTCGTTGATAGGTGAAACACGTGTCGATTTCTTTCAGGGTTTTTATGGCTCTTTAGAAACAGCTAAGCGGAAAAGTTACTAAATATATCCACGTGTATTGTATTTTATAATGGATTTCCGCAAAGTCACGTCTGATTCAATTAACTAACTCGAAAATAGCTCAAGTCGTGGTCGTGTTAAAATTAAAAGTCTATTAATGCCATTGGTTTGACTGCCTCTCATAAATAAATAAAGTTATCCAAACCGTCTTTAATATGTCGGTATGGTCTGTTGCAAAAGTATGTGATGAAAATGTAAACAAATGGTTCTGAAAACGTAGAAAAAAAAGAAAAAGAAAAAGTATTTATTGAGACTCGCACAGGAAATCACAAATTAAACTAAAACACACTCATTAAAACATTAATAAAAAATTAAATACAAATTAAAAAAATAACAGAAAGTCCTGTACGAGGCCATTTTTTTTTAAATGTCGCAGTGCTGGTATTCTGATAGGGCCTGCAGTGATGTTACAGATAGATTGATACAGAAATAAATATTAAATAAAATAAAATAAAAAATAGATGTGTGAAATACTTTAAAAAATTAAATATAAGTAGTCCGCGTGTCTGCACCCGACGTAACATCAGTTACTTGTCTATGCCTTTAGTGTCTGTGGTACTTTAGGCATCGTTGAGACGAGTAAAGAGACGCAGACGCCTCACCGGCAAAAGAAATGTTATAAAAACATTACGGCTGTATAATGCTTCGTACTTTGTGATGGCTACAATAGCACAGTGTTTATTATAATTATAATAAACCTGTGGATGCCAATTTGTGGTACCACTTACAAATTGAGTGCTTTCATTTGATTATTTTAATACATAAACCCAAAGAAGAATCTTAAATCACCTTAAATATGTTTTTCATTCAACAATTGAGGTTAATTTTATAAACTAAATTTTTGATCGATGATTTTTCAATTACAATTCAATAATGTTTACAATTTTATAAGTGGTGAGGTATACAATTTAAACCTTCTAAATAGGTACAGACGAATCTTCTAAGTGAGTGATTAACTAAGAATGTAACTTGAACAGGGTTTGTTTACACTTTTATCAGATATTTTTTTAACTGAATATAACTGTTGAGGCTTTTCTTTAGCTGTAATCGCATCTATCAAGACGTACTTATGGTAATTAAGTTTGGCTATATCCTTCAGGGTTGTTCAATAGGTCTAATTTTATAAGATTAGCAAATTCACTTTTCGAGGCCCCTAATAAAGTTGCCAGGTGATGGCATAACAGATTATTAAACTTAAATATAAGTTAATGATAACATCATCCTGGCTGAACAAACTTTGAACTTTAGCGGGAACACGAACAAAGGATCAAGCAATCGGTTCAACCAGCTTATTTGACTTAGAGCTAACTTAGTCCATGTTCTCGTGGTTTAGTTATTAGAGGGGTGTTTAGACGGCTTTAGTGGAAACAACGTCAAAGTCATCTATTTGTTAGTGACAGAGACCGTTTGCGATGATTGAGTATAAAGGAAATGTAGAGTGCGGGTGGAGATTGTGCTTTACGCACATTACGGTAGCTACCTAAGTCTTTGTAGCGACTTGCCCACAAAGCCTTCTTCTTTAGTAAATATTTCCAATTTATTTTCTTCTGAAGCTAAGGCTTGCAAGCGAGTTTTACTGCATATTGGGTTAGGTTAGGACAAAAAAAAACAACAGTGGTACTCCGGGAGTGCCGACAGAAGTGAAAACTTGAAAAAAAAAAATCGGCATCGCGATAATCAACGCGCTGATGTCTTTTACTCCACGCACCGCGGTAATCAACGCGTTGATGTATTTTAATGGTCAAAAGCTGGTGTCATCACGGTGTTGCGATCAATAGTTTAGTCCTATCTCAAAAATGCCCAACGCGCCTAAAGAAGTTTTCACTTCAAAAAATAAGGAAGGAAGGGAAGCGAGGAAGGTTTTGAAAGCAAATGACGCTGGTTTTTCCTGTTTAGTGAATGGACGATAACACAATAGTAGATTCGAGTCACCGATTTTCATAATTACACTCACAGCTGCTCTCGTCGCTTATCACCATAGATGGAATGGCTAGCGGCAGAATCTTTAAGGCAAATGTTGGTTATGCCAGCTATCTTCGCAGTCATACATACATATTTGGAGTTGAGGAGTTTCGCCGTTAACCTATAGTTTGTCTTATTAATACGTAAGGCTAAAGCTACAGGCTACAGTGATTAATGAGCCACGTATTGTCATTGCGATTGAGTGATTCGTTCCACGTCTTCGTTTGTTTCACGGAGTTTAACTGTATGGAGGGACTCATTAATCATTTTGTATGTGATTTATCGTGGCATATTTCTACTGTTTCATATGTTATTATAAAAAAACAGTGTAGGCATTTGTGGGTTATTTTGGGCTGGGAAATGACTGAACTGAAACAAAATAGCATCGCTAATATGTAACAACTATCATCATTCTCTTGCCGAGGACAGCCGCACGGGTCGATCTATCAGGTTAAGCTACGCTTGCCCGGGTTGGTCCGTGGATGGGTGGATCTTTACATACCGAGACTCCTTCGTGTCTCGGAAAGCAAGGTAAGCCGTTGGTCTCTGCTGTCATTCGTGAATCTTTGACAGTCGTTACAGGTCGTCAGAAGCCCGAAAGTCTGACAACCAGTCTTACCAACGGGTATCGTATTACTCAGTTACTGGGTTATGGAAGTCAGAGAAGCAGTCGCTCCATTTAAAATACTGTTATTGGGCTGCATCTCGTTAGACTGGAAGTGGCTCCAACATAGTTGAGAAAAGGCTAGGCAGATTGACTGATTATCATTCTCTTGCCCATATCCCAATTTATTTAACAACTGTGAATAAGTAGGCAAGTTGATGGCAATAGCCTCGCCCCCTATTACATGGGACTTAAACATAACTGGCGAAATGTGCGTGTGCTATAGGTACACCTCTGCCTATCCCTTCATGGAATACAGGGATGATCTTTTGCTATTTTATGTTATGAATTACTTGTGTTTACTCCTATTTGATTTCCTTATTTTCAGTCGTGTTTTCGTGTGGTTAGTGACTAACTTGGTGTCGGAGTTTTAAAGCCGCCCATAGGTCTCTAACTTGGCTTCACATGCCGTCGAGAAATGCCGGTTTCCTCACAATGTTTTCCATAACCGTTTTTGAAGCAAATGACAATTATACAATAAAAGAAAATTAGGAGGTGCGTGCCTTGTTTGTATTTTCAGTTAAACTTGGTCACCCATCATAAACTGTTCTGATTGAACGTGATGGCCGATTTCTTTCTTCTTTTTTGTCTTTTGGTGTTAATCATCATCATTATCTTAATTTCAGCCAAAAAACGTCCACTGCCGGATATTCCCCCAAGCACCGCTACTTTGACCGGTTCTGTGCTTCCTGCATCCAGCGGATTCCTGCGGCCTTTACAAGGTCATCGGTCTACCTCGTGGAAGGCCTTCCAACGCCACGCCTACCGGTATGCCCCAAGCACCGCTAATTTGACCGGTTCTGTGCTTCCCGCATCCAGCGGATTCGTGCGGCCTTTACAAGGTCATCGGTCTACCTTGTGGAAGGCCTTCCAACGCCACGCCTACCGGTATGCCCCCAAGCACCGCTACTTTGACCGGTTCTGTGCTTCCCGCATCCAGCGGATTCCTGCGACCTTCACAAGGTCATCGCTCCACCTTGTGGGATACCTTCCAATGCCACGCTTACCGGTATGCGGTTGCCACTCCAGAACCTTTCAGTCCCATCGGCTATCTGCTCTGCGAGCAATGTGCCTAGCCCGCTGCCACTTAAGTTTGGCGGATCTCTTAATTTATGTTTCGATCACGTAAGGGAACTCCAAACATAGCCCGCTCCATTAGCCTTTGGGTGACTTTTAGCCTTCTAATAAGGCCCATTGGGGGCGACGTTGAAGAATAACAGCTTATTATTCTGCGCAAGTTACAACAGTTTACTGAAAGAAAGGTATCGTTATATGAAGTCTTCTTAGAACCTGAAGGCACTGTACACAAGTTTTTTGATCTTTATAATAGTATATTTGTTTACTGTTTTTCTTTTTTTATTCATAGTTCTTAGCTGTAGGTTCTTTTTTTGGGGGAGTAAAGATGGTTCGTTATTTTCTTAATAAAAAAATCCGTAGATACTTAGTGTGTGTATCCAGCCTATTGCAGTCAATTACTGAAGTATGGTTTTCTTAAATTTTAGTCCACCACTTTTAATTTTTTGTCTATGTTTTTGGGTGTTATGTGAGCACCTACTAAGTTTTCGTTTTCAAACTACAATCACCCGTCTTTTTTAACAACGAGAAACACTAACATAATCCTATACTATTAAACGAGCAATATTTGTATATATACGTCGGCGCGAGACGATGGTGTCAACTCACACCTCGTCATACTTATCAGCGTGGGACGATGGTGTCATTCATATCTCGTCTAACTCTCAAGATCATGGTGGTCTTTGTTAGCGCTTAGAGGTTATTGATATTAAATTATGAATAATTGTTTCCAATATGAAAAGCGACGACGTAAATCTGATTGCGTCGAACGTGGCCGGGGGTCGGCTTGCATTTTCTCGTGGGAACGTTTTAAGATGATAAGACTTTAGCATCAGAGGAGCCTGGATCAAGCAGTCAGTTCCATTCAGACCACTTGATTGACTGTGCGCGACCCGCGGACTCGTTACGCCCTTCTAATTAATTTAAGAAAATCGTAGATTATAAGTTACATATAGACTTTTCTAGTTAGAGTGATTATATTTACTTTACGCGTTTCCTTTGCCCACAAAGTAGACATACAGTTACATTATGAACAATTTAATTGATTAATTGATAAGTACCCTTCTGACGATGATTGTGAGCTCAGCGCTCCGACATATATATATATATATAAATATAAGTATATATATTTGTACTCACGTTCTCGAAATCTGCTCTAACAATTTCGATAAAAGTTGCAATATAGAGGTTTACGGGGGCGAAAAATCGATCTAGCTAGGTCGTCTCATATCAGGGAAAATTTGTTTTGTCCGTGTTTTCACCCAAGCGGAGCTCGGTCGCCCAAAATTTTGAACAAGATATTGAATAATGACATGAGAATAATGACATTAGAATAGTAATATGGCAGCATGGAATAAGTAGGTTCTATACATGGATTAGTATGAACTTTCCTATACTATTATATGAGCATTCTCTATTTTCGCCAGAGCAGAGCTCGTTCACCCAGGTACTATAATAATTATACATGATGAGATTCAATTTTCTTTCTAGCAAAAATGTATTTATCTAACCAGCTAAAATGTCTATTGAGAACTTAATTCCATTATCAATTTCGTCACCGTGGAAATCAACTATACAATAAAACATATCCTATGACACTCATTGATAATGTATAGCTTCCCATTAGTGAAAGAATTTTCGGAATCAGCTCAGTAGTTCCTAAGATTACCCCCTACATACACACTCACAAATTTTACCTCTTTATAATATTAGTATACAGGGTTATTGATGATATGTTGGCATTCCATTAAGGAAATGTAGGAGAGGTCATTTGCAGCCAAATTACCCCTTGTGACCTCTATGCAAATGTCGGCCATTTTCGAGTAATTTGTCATTTTATATTTTAAAATTTATGTAATAAAAATATAAAATGTTAAGTACTCGATATTGGTTGTCAATTGCATCTCATTTGGTTGCAAATGACCTCTCCTACATCCCCTTAATGATTGCCGACATATTACCAATAGATAAACCTTTTTTTATGGTTGGGAAATTATCAAATAACTTCTCCCGAATCTTCTTCTTTTCTAATAATAATTATTTTAACCATTATGTACAGGGACATTACCAATAACCCTGTAGATAATGGTTAAAATCATTAGTAAATTGCTCCTAGCAAAATTGCAGCCTAGATATGATGAATTTAGTAAAGGATTAGCATTCAACAGTATCCGAAGACCATACCCTACTTGAGTATCACAATTACATTACATCTCCGGTTTCTCCTAACGACGTTTGTGGACATAACCAATTTAGGATATTCCTGAAGCCTAATTGCGATCCTAACTGTCTAAATTGTTACTGGAATTTGAGCGTTATATGTAGCAATAAAGCTTATCATGGGCTAAGTTGAAGCTTTTATTTCAATTAAAAAGCACTTCTTTGAATCGTAAAAAAGTTAGTTAAGTCTCCCATTCAAAGTGTAGATTCCTGAAGAGAAGAACGGGTAAACAACTCTTGCTTGAATTTTTTGGTAAAATTATAACATAACATAACATCACGCCTTGTTTCCCCGAAGGGTTGGGCAGAGGTGTCCCTGTAGCAGGCACACCCACATTTCGCCAGTTATGTTTAAGTCCCATGTAATAGGGGGCGAGCCTATTGCCATCAACCGGGCACAAATCCAGACTCCGAGCTGCTACTGAGAAATTTCAGATACAAAAACCCAATGAATTCCCGGGTCGAGCAAAATGTTTGCTCGACCCGGGAATCGAACCCAGGACCTCATACTTAGCAGTAGCGCTTGCGACCACTAGACCAACGAGGCAGTCAAAATTTTTGTCAAAATTTGGTAAAATTGTTTTCAAATAAATGATGCTTATTTAGTAATTGACAAGACTATTAAGAGAAGGAATGATGTGATAACGCAGCGGTGAGGTTTAAAAGAAGATTTAGTTTCAAAAATTTAAAAGATTATTCTTAGATAGTTTGGTCATGTTGCGAGGATTAATGAAAGGCGACTAACAAAAGATATTTACAATACACATGTGAGTGGAAACGCCGAGAGGGGACTCCCTAGAAGGACTTATAGTGACCTTATTGGTGAAGTTCTTCAGAAAGGTCAGTTCTCGCACCCGGCGTCCATCTATGAACGTAAACGACGCAAAATGGGTATGTAAGGTTCGTAGCAGGTGGCGTTCTGTAGTTTCTGCTTATCCCCATGGGAAGAAGGGGCGAGTCTATGTATGTGAGGGATATAAGCTACTGAGAATGTTCTTCACAACATAATGTTGTGAAGAACATTCTCAGTGGAACAACGAATATAAACCAATTTACAGAAATGTGCCACACAGTGGTGTAATAAAAACATTTCACAAAAAAAAACAAACAACTTTAAAAAAAAAACACTACAAAGTGAAAAATGACTAAGTTCGGAAGTCGGTGTCATTGGTTTTGAATTTTCGTTTTTTTCCGCCGACTTCCGAAATTAAAGTTATTTTTCACTTTGTAGTGTTTTTTTTTTGTAAGTCGGTTATTTTATTTTTGTAAAACGTTTTTATTTTTCACTTTTTAGTTGTGATACCTACCCCACACAAATTCGAATACCACTATCTGCTATGTAAATAACAGTGATAAAATCGGTCCACAATTCACGGAAAAACCGATGGACATACATAAAAAAATACCTACAGACGCTATGAACATAGAACCTCATCCTTTTCGGAAGTCGGTTCAAAATAGTAGGCATTTAAATATTATTACATTTCATTTCAATAGCTCTTTAAGGTTTTTTGTTCTTTCAAACAGACCGATCCTCAACTGAAAAAACTGAAGCATGAAAATGAAAGACTAATAACGTTAATTAAGTACATAAGCACTTTCCATTGTTACGCGGAGAGCGTGATTGAGAATCCCGACCACGATCTAACCAACTTTTGATTTAAAAAGAATAAAATGACTAATGAGTTTTTATGCAGTATTCATAAAAAAGACAACCCTGTTCACAGACTCTTTTTCATTTCCTTATTTTAAAGCTTGCCTATTTTTATTTTTTTTTGGTGGTAAATTATCAAATAACTTCTCCCGCTCTGAGCGGAGCGGGAGGACGTGTCAGACTCTTACTGACTAAAACCCACCCGTGTTCCTTCAGTTGCCCTGTTGCCGGGGGCCACGATCTCCGCACTTCTTCGCACCCCCGGCAGGCATCGGCCCTAACGGACCCCGTCAATCGCGCTGACATCTCTTTGAGGCGCGCGTGGAACACAACGCGCCGTCGACCCGGGCCTGATCCTTATCGGACGGCGAGCTACCCATTGCTGACCGTCCGCAAGCCCGCGCCTACGGTGGCCGGGAATCGGCCTGCGATTCCCGACGCCCAGGGCGTTTTAAAGCTGGCCTGTGATTTTAATCGCTGGAAAAGGTCTTTGTATAATGAAGTGTTCTATATTTAAAAATAGGATACGTTTTTCTGTGTTTTTTATTGCACATAGACTCCGCACTCAAGTCCGATAAACGCGGCGATATTATATCATAAGTCATTGCATCAAATTGTATACAAGAAAATGTAGTTCCACAATTTTTCGCCGGACTTCAGTGGTGGCGCGGACTCTACTCGAACTTTCGATATAGTTTCATCTACTAGGAACATTACAGAAACCTTATATAAATATTTTAATCACGTACTCGGAAACGGCTCTAGCGATTTCGATGAAAGTTGCAATATAGGGGTTTACGGGGGCGAAAAAGCGATCTAGCTAGGGAAAATTAGTTTTCTCTATTTTCACCCAAGCAGATCTCGGCACAGGTACTATTATCTAAATATGCTATTCCTTTAATTGTGATAGGATTCTACTATTATGTCTAGTCGTATAATAGGATAAGTTAGAAGGTAGTTTAATATCCTGGTTAATTAAACTACGTATTCCCATAGCATCATCAACATTTAGAAATGGGTAAGCTTTTTCTTAGTAAGTCGATACTAATCTAGGGATTTTTTTCCGGGTTTTTCGTGTGATCAGTCTTTTAGACTATGAGCAGATGAGATGGTTCTGTTGATATGTGGGCGCTATTCCCAGTGATGTCTGTCCTATTTTTTCAAAGTCATTCTTCGCACTGACAATCTAGGGGTAGGTAAGCTAATCATCATCTTCCTGCCCTTGTTCCATGTTGAAGTCGTCATTTATTCAAGGGAGAATGGAAGAAGAAAACGGAGATACTATAAGGGGACTACAGAAGCTAAACGCATGTTTTATAATGCCTAAAAGTGTATGATCTACTGCAGTAAACAAAATCAGAAAAATATATGATATTCTTTAGGATATATGCTAGTTATTATAGTGTGTTGAAAACATGACACAACCAATTTGATACGATAGAAAAAAATCACGAAGATACCTCAAAAAATTATTTTAACGATTAAAAACCATATTAATGCTATCATTATGATTTTTGTCAGATTATTCTACAAGGAACATATCAACGTAATAGCTAAAATCTATTGAAATGAAATGAAATTGTTTATTCTGTAAATAGGATATCGGAATCACTTTTACACGTCATATTAAAAAAAAAAACATAAGCTAGTTGAGTTCGGCGCCTATCTGACTACTCTGAGAAGAAAGGCCGAAGAAAAACTCAGAGGTCACAGTCTCTTTTAAAGTCCAGACAAAATCTTGGTCAGGCCATATGATTGGACAAAACAACTCAAGCAAGTTGTTTTGTCCAATCAATAGACTTTTTTGTAAATGGATAATTGCTTCAAATTTTGCAATAAATTACCAGCGTCGTGCAGCGCTTCTTTATCTTTTCTATACAGTGCAACAGTGACCGCGCTTAAGCTGTTGTCAGTCTCATAAATGCCACATCTAGCTTTAGAAACAGACTGTCACACAGACATGAGTGCCAGAGATGATCTATAATTAAGCCGAACTTTTTCTGCCGCGTATTGAATTCTATTTTCTAGTATCCAGTACAGCATCCACACCTAAACTAAACCAATGACCTTCCATTTAAAATACAGCTAATAAAACAGTAGGTTTACGTACAAACGTGTCGGCTCTACAGAAACCCGTAACCGATCGTTTTAACAATTCACTCGTATTTTAGGTACTTCTTTTGTTTACGAAAGGAAAACTCTATTTGTATTAAAAATGGAAGCTGTATTCTGGGGTTATTAATTTATGTAACTAGAAATCCCTCTGGCTGGGGCATGAGAGAGTTTTTTTTCGTAGGATTTTGGAATTAGGATTGGATCTGGAGTGCGATTAAATATGAGGTTTTAAAGGGTCGTTTCTTCAATGTGGCACGTTTGTTTTAAATGTATTTAGAATTAGTTAAAGTAATTTTACTGATTTTCCTATGGTAATTTATCTAGAACATAAACCTGAAAGAAAATAATGAAAGAGAATACGTTTATTTGCGGTAAACTTGACGCAAAGAAAGAACACAAATACAAGAAGAACAAATTGGGGGAAAATATGCGTCACATCCACGCAGAACGGCCATCGCTCAGCATAATGCTGCGACCGTATGCGAGACAGAGCCCCAGCGCTGACGTGATGACGTCAACCGGTGCAGCAGCACCTCACCTGCACATGTAAATCTGCAAAAGTCCTGCAAAACTTATCTTTTATTCATACAAAACGCATCACCTTACGTAAGTAATACGTATTTTTTCTGACTAACGTCTGGCTTCAAATCTTTTAACCTAAAAAAAAACTGCCAGTATGTATCGTTGTTGGCTTCTCTTGCACTCACAGAATTATACAGAGCATTAGGATCTTATACGTCACTAATACGTAATCTGTTGGTATGACTGTTTTTACAAACCTTTTAGTCAGTTTTAAAACGTAGAAAATGGGAAAGTGCTTACTCATTCCAACCCTCTAATGCACAGATTTGAATAAAAGACTAAAAGACAAATTAAAGAGAGGAAAAGACAAACAAAAAGTGATAGGTCAAGCAAACTGCAATGACGTCACGAAACAACAGTTACCCTCTATCTACTAAATGCTAAAGTTGAATCAGAAAAGCATTAGGGCAAAACAAACAGCTGTCATTAAGCACATACAGGGTGTTTCGGAAAGTAATCATTGCTGCTTTCAATGGCTGGGCTGTATACAGGGCGTGGGTTTAGAAATGAAGCTCTTTGAAATTCTCAAAGTGGAATGAGTGAAGCGAATGTTGGACGATGTTGGACGAAGTTAGGTATTAAGGCAAGTTTGGATTAAAAAACGATGTGTGTAAATAAATTAATGTTGGATTTGGTTTGTGTGTTGGTTTGATTTGGAGTTTTATAAACTGTAAAGTAAAAATAGCAGTAGCATTCACATTGTTGGCATTGTAAGCGATTAATCGTGTAATTGAAACTGGGGTTTCTTAACGTTCATCTATCATTTTCTACATAATTATGAAACTTAGTGTAATTATTAGGTCAGAATAGGCTCCCATAAAATTCCATATTATATTTTTAAAAAGTGGTTTCACTCCGGGAGTGCCGACAGAAGTGAAAACTTGAACAAGATCGCCTTGGTGGAAAAAATAAAGAGCACAATTGAGTTTACAAAAAAAAAAAAACTTCCGATACCTTGAAAGTAAAAATACTTGCATGGAACATTGATTCATAACGATAAATAAAGAGCACAATCGCGTTTACAAAAATGAGGTGTCGTCATGATGTCGCAAAATCAATGGTTTAGTCCCATCTCAAAAATGCCCAACGCGCCTGAAGAAGTTTTCATTAAAAAAATACATTTTCAAGCCATTTATTATGAGACTATGACCTGAACATACGTACATAACTTCGGAGAGTGTACAGGTGTTGAGACTATTACTGCAACATAGTATATGTAACTTTGGTGAGTGTAAAGGTATAGCTTTATATTTCCTGACGGCGAATAAACCCATTATCTTATATCATGTTATGAAAAGTCCCACGCCACACAAATATCCGTAAGTCCAGTACGTGATCCGTCTAAGTTCAGTTGTTGGGATAATCCTTCACCAGTTCCAACAATACTGGGGTAGGGTCGGGAGGCTTACCGGACCACACGCTATGTAGCCGACCACACATTCCATTACCAATGACTTAGTTTTGGGCCATTTCTTTCGAAATGGTTGAGAAATTTCTTGAACGGGAAAGCCATTGGGCTAAAAGGCGTGATAAATGATGTGGCGTTTGATCATGGCTTAGAGTAACATAGATTATAGATTTGTGTAGTTTTGATATTTGATACTTAGTGTAAAGGGAATCTAGGTAAAGAAGTTCAAATGAAAAATTTCTACATCAAAACCACAATAAATATAAAATACAAAATGTATTTTCTTTCTTTCTTTTCTTTCAAAATTACGATAATAAAAAAAAAGGTGGCCGTCACGCGACGTACGGCAGATCCATCAAAATTGATGGTAATTGAATGAATTTATAATTAAAGAAAACCAGAAAAATTTTTTTTTTTGACTTGACGGCATGATCGCTTATGAGAGTCATGTCGTTTGCCGTCTCGGCATACGAGTTGATATTACTCCCAATGCGCGCCTATGTAGTGTTTTGACGTAAAATATTGATATGCAGCTGCATCTATATCGATCAAAAACTGACCCCAACCGTAGTTAAAAGATTTTCTTAACAACACAAGGGATTTGTAGGAACAATAAAAATAATTTAATCCACATTAAAATCAGATAAAACAAACACGTTGTCATAAGCATACTGTATAAGTCCTCTTAAGCACGAGCGAGTCAAACATTACCTAAGCGTAAGTACTACAAATTCCAAAAAGGTCAGTGCACACGACACGGACGTCGGGTTATGACAGTTATTGTCAATATAGCTGCATATTTGTGCCCAACGCCCAACTCGACCCAACTCGGAATATTTAGCTCTGGAACGTGTCACGAAGTCGTGCGGCAGAATATCTTGCGGTGTAAAGTAGCTGTCAAACGTTTATAAGATATAATATTGTAGGGTCACTGGATCGGCTTAGTATTAATGGGTTTTCGAGAGCGACCGTGTTCAAAATGGTTTAAAGATTTCGTATTTTTTAATATTTCTTGGAATTTTGCTACTACTGTCTTCTTTACTCGACTTTAGCCCGTGTAAGTAGGTCTTGGTGTTCCTTCTGCGTTTTTGTTTTTATTCTAGTACAAATCCCAACTTTATATTATAAAAATGCGAATATGAGTTTGTTTGTTACGCTTTCACGGCTAACTGCTGAATCGATTTTGATGACATTTGGTATGCGGATACTTTGAATCCTGGGGAAGGATATATGCAACTTTTTATTGACATACCACGTGGGCAAAGCCGCAGGCGGAATCTACATACTAATAAAACTTAGACAACGATAACTGTCTGTGAGCTCAGAAATTGGAAATCAATTTCCTTTAAAATGGGACTTGTAAAATAACTGGCAACATATTGGTGGTACTGAATCACCACTGCCAACTACTTCGGGGTATACAGGCGTGATCTTATTAGGAACCTGGTCAAACTCAAACTCAAATCATTTATTTCAATTAAACCATTTACAGGCACTTTTGAATTGTCAAGGTTTCGGTCAGTCAGAAATATGAAGCTAGTAGCCCATTCCAGAGCTTAGTAGGTATCTATGGAGAAGAACGGGCAAGAAACTCCACGGACACTATTTTAAATAAAAAATATTAAAAAAAACAGTGGCACTCCGGGAGTGCTAACAGAAGTGAAAACTTGAAAAAAACTTCGGCACCGCGGTAATCAACGCGTTGATGTCTTTTTAATGGTCAAAAGCTTGTGTCATCACGGTGTCGCGAAATCAATGGTTTAGTCCCCTCTCAAAAATGCCCAACTATACAAAATATTGGTTACATCATTCATGTTTAAATTATACATGTGAGAACAATGTAGAAAATGTGCACGTTAGAAGCGTCCGTAATAAAAAAAAGATAAAACAAATAACAATTAAAAAATTAAAATAAATTAAAAATAAGCCATGGCAGCTAAGAGATGACCAGTCCCAACTGACGGCGCCCGTTCACGAACATGACGCATAGATTAGCACCATTCAGCTCAAGCATACAAAGAATAGCAGTATAAAGTTAAAGTGAAAAAGGGTAATTTAATGTCACCACTTTGTCACCACGAGCAGTGGAGGCCCAGTGGTAACGGCCCCGACTTAAGAGTTGTAGGTCGTGGGTTCGAACCTAGCAGGCGCTTTACTTTGTGTAAATAATTTCATCACCACTGCTCTCAAAACTGTGAAAGAAAACATCGCGAGGAAACTGGTATGTCCTAGAACCAAAAATTCAAAGAAATGTGACATCTAAAAACCCGCAATGGGCCCGCGTGGTGGATTACGGCCCACTCCCTTTCGAAAAGAGGAGGCCGTGTCCCAGCAATGGGTACATTATAGGCTGATTATGAAATGTCACCACATGAAATATCAAACGATGTGTATTTGGGATATCAAAGGTTATTCTAATCCAAGCGTAACGCAAGTGACAAAGCCAATCCTTGTTTAGATTGTCCCATATTTGAGGGCTTAATTCTAAAATAATCCCGTATGACAGCCGGCCGGTGTAAAGTTGTCAGTTCCAGGATTACCGTGTCGAATGGTCACTTTATTGCCGGAGGCTGAACGGACGGTCGTTGTACGGGCCGGTCGGACGGCGAATTTGCGACCTTTATGCATATGTCTTTACAGTCGTAATTATTGGTATAAATTGATGGTGTACATTTAATTAGTTCAAATGAAATCAAATATTTATTTGCTAGAAATATATTGTTTTTACAAATGTAAGATCTACAAAAAATTGCAGAATACAGTGACATTTACGATATATGTTAAATGTCACTGTATTCTGCAATTTTTTTGTTATGTTTACCTACATTATTATTATGTTACTATTATTTCTAAATACTAGTTTATTGTCGTTATATTGATTTATTTCATGGGTTAATTCTGTCTACTATTTAGTATCATGGAGAGATGAAAGACAATAGGTTTTGTTATAATGTAATTTGTAACTGACCGCCTCTTTGGCACCTGTCTCAGACCCAGAGGTCGGGGGTTCGATTCCCAGTGGGGGAAAAAATTTCTGCTCGGTTTGGTTGGGCTTGTTCTAAGTCCGCCTGGCAAGCTACCACCATATTATCTAATCTTGTCAATTGTGGATTAAAAATAAATAAAAATTGCAGATGTGAAACATTGAAACTATTTTGTATAGAAAATATGCATGAAAGGCTGGTATAATAAAGAAATAAATATGACATAAAAATATGTTATAATTATTTTAAAAAATCCGATAATTAAAAAAAATACTTCACATAAATTTCGTTTGGATGTTGGCTGTTTGCTGTTGGCCGCGTCACCTCGCCAACAGCCGATCTGACCCGCATTAAATGTTTCACATCAAAAACTGATAATAAAATTCAGACATATTCTTTAATAAACATATATGCCACCCATTTCCTGGACACAATACTCTAGCTGCCTTCAATGACACCCACGTGTTGCTTAAACCTTACAAACTACAACAACAATGACATGACGTCATTTGTGACGTATTTGAACATACTTCATTCAATAGCCAATAGGCGAAAGCTACGTCAAACAGCAATTATTGTAATTAAATTGCGATTTGTTAGCGTCAAAATGACTGAATAGATAGTTCGTTTGTCGGTCAGTGAGTTGCAAGTTCCCTAAAGTAATGAAAGCGGGGTAATGTGTTATTAACTGATGACACTGTGTTTTATCAAGAATATTTTGTTAATGACATGGTTCCGTTGTATAGAAATATTGAACAGTTTACAGACTTAAATATTCTCGTATGATATTCTGCATTATCGGCCATATTCGAAAAAAAATTGTGGCAGATATCATAGCCGGAAATTATAGCACAGATATCAGCCACTACCCCAACTGAGATGACTTTGTCATTTGATTTGCGAGTTTTAGAGGCATTGTTCCTCTTGCTAAATGTAATTTTACTTAAATAATAGTAGATTATTGACTAAGGGGTTAAGGCAGTATTTTAAGTCACAGGCGCTATATTATAAGCGAGGGAGTAAAGACTAGAATTCTGAATAAAGTGAGGGAAAAGGAGACAAGCTCGCCCAACACGAAGACACCTTTATTCCTGAGGAGAATACTCTACTTTTCACACCTTCTACAACACAATGAAAAGCTATTCGATTTTCGAATATAATTTTTTGGAAATCTATCCGTTTATTTTTGTTGAAGTTCCATATTCAAATCACATTATGGACCAACTAGTCATAATGTAGTCTAGTACAATGTTATTGCCCGGCTAGACCTGGCTATAATGACTTACTTTTGGGCAGTTGGTGTGAAAATAAATAAAAGTACTTCTCCTCGAAGTAAAATGTTTCATAACAGCTTTCATCCGCAGATAATCATGAAAATTATATTCATTACATCGGCATAAACATAAAGCTAAACAACATCAAATTCAAATAAACATCTGCCAGAATTTCGAACTTGTTTGCCGAACGGATCACGAACTTTTCCGATCAAGAAACTCATTTCAATACGACCAGCCGATCAAAATCCGGTCAATACCGGTGAAATCCGAATACGTGGCAGTTTTGTCAATGAGGATCTCGAACGTTCACCTGTGTAATAGCAGTATGTCGTCGGCTTAAAATATTTTCATAAAGCATTTTACGGAATTTTCGTTGTACATAGAACATTTTATTTCGTTAAATATTTAAACAATTTTGCTCAGCTTGTCTGCGGGTTTGGCCTTGAACAGGGTTGGCATGCAAAACTTTTTTACTTAGAAGTTAAGACGAACTACCAACTGATTATAATATGATATTTTTCGTATAGAGTGCCCGGTATCTTAGACAATATCCTCAGAAGTTGCCGTCCTGAGATGGGAACAGGAATTTTGTAATTTAAGTCACATGATGAGACAATCGTGAATTGTTTCAGTTGTTAAATTGACTTTATGAATATTCTATACAATTCTATACAATCTAAAGTTTGAAATAAGTTAAAGTCCGAATCGGAATTCCTTTTTCAAATAAGTGTAGCTCAGTTCATACTTAAATACAGTTCTCCCTTAGACAATCCTGATTTACACGGTGCGATTTATTTGCCTGCGGTATTCCATAAATTGGAGAAACAACAAAAGCTGTACCGTCTTTGTTGCTCAAATTTTATTCTTTGCCTTAGGCAAGAAACTTGCATCGTGTAAATGGGGCTTAAATCAAAATGCATGGTTTTTTATGACAACTTAATTTTTTGTTATCTTTCTTTGGATTCCCTCGAGTGTCAGCCCTGTACAAAATTCTCTTTCAGTTTGAAGGCATCACTTGAATACCTTGTTGAGTCTAGCGGAACAAAACCGAGTGTTCATCTCTCTCCTCTTTCGTGTGTCCTCCATGGGGTCCAAATTCAATTGTCCCTTCAGGAGCCCTTGATGGGCATTTCCTTTTCTTTCTACAGCCTCATATTGAAATATCTCAATAAGTATAAGTACGGTATATCCGTTCTTGTAAAGGGACAGAGGAAACGAATGATTTTTTTCGTGTTTTTTTGTGTTTCAAAGCTTTTTTTTACAGTCGAATTTTGGGCTACACACGAATGCGGCTTGTTTTATTTATTTAAACTTTATTTAATGTACACAACAAAAATATATAGCTAAAAATTAATCAACCACTACAAAATATACAATGGGCAGTCTTGTTTTGAATGGACAAGCGCGCTTAGAAAAGTTTTCATTTGTGGTTAGCTTAACTTTTGGTGGATTTTTTCTTAGGTATTTTTAAAGTTAACTAGAAGATTTTTCCGATGTGCTAAGCGCTGCAGTTTTAAACTGTACATTTTTAATCATCAGCGGGATTTAATTAAGCGTCGGCAATTTAATCCTATAGGAAAAAGAAAATGACGTCATCTCTGAAGTACTTATAATCAGAAAGTAGACATTTTTAAGGCTTAGCGGAAGACGCTCTCTCTAATTATGCAAATCTCTTTTGTCATGAGCTTATTCAATTACAACGAAAATTTTTAGCTAATAATTTTTGACAGTTTGTTGCTGGAATTACAACCTAATTCTCTGGTGTTAAATGTTAATTTTCTTTGGTTATTGTGTCGTTTGAAAATGTTAAAGGTCATTCAGAGGTCGTTGGCTGCTATTTTCATAACGATTTCTTTATTATAATTATTGAGTCTAGAATTACAGTTGGTTCAACATTTAGGAAGTATAGGGGCAAATGCTGGGAGTAGATTAGATTATTATTTTGTATTTACGGAATAGTATAGAAATAATATTATCATGGGATTTGTTTGCTGTAGGTACATGACTAATGTTTGACCAGAGATCATAAGTTTTCACCATTTGCTAATTAGGAGCTAGTTAATCCCAGTTATTCAAACAGGATGAAAAATTCAACCTCTGGAATCCAAACCTCATAATAATTTAATCGCATTTATTAAGTATTAATTCATAGTTAATACTTTCACATTAATTATTGTGTGCAAAAGCAATGATTGCAATGTTACTATATTTATTAATAAGTTCCCCAGGGAGGATTACAACCTCATTTTCATCCCTCAACGTCTCTTGGTAATCCGTGTTGCTATTGTAAATAAATTATTATGACTGCTAATTAGTTTGTTTGATCATTCAACTTATTATTTATAGGGTAACATTATTAGTATTTACGTGGCTTTTTATCTTTGTAGTTTATTTACGTAATAAGGATTATGGAAATAATGTAAAAATACTGTCTATTTTTACACACACAACACCGCTCATTTAAACATCTCTACTTTATTTTGTAATAAAATGAAATGTACATAAATAAAAAATGAAATCTACATAACATAAGATCACGCCTTGTTTCCCCGAAGGGTTGGGCAGAGGTGTCCCTGTAGCAGGTTCACCCACATTTCGCCAGTTATGTTTTTAAGTCCCATGTAATAGGGGGCGAGCCTATTACCATCAACCGGGCACAAATCCAGACTGCTACTGAGAAATTTCAGATAGAAAAACCCAATAACACTTTGCCCGACGCGGGAATCGAACCCAGGACCTCATGCTCAGCAGTAACGCTTGCGACCACTAGACCAACGATGCAGTCAAATAAATAAATAAAACATAAATCTAAAATACTGGGTGTCCAGTAAATAGCACGACATACTGCAGGGGGTGATAGCTTGGGTCACTACCTATCAATACAATACAATATATGTTCAGCAAAATCTTACGGATTTTTTTTTCACCACTGTAGGTTAAACTTAAGTGATAAGAATATAGTTCTGTGCAAATTTAAACAAAAAATTGTATTTCTTGAAAACATTCTTATCTTTGATAGAAAAAAGACTTATCAATGAGTAAAGTAACTATTCACGAATAATTTGATGTAAAAAAAAGTACTAGAAAAGGATTTTTTCATTACGAGATGCTTAAAAATCTGTTTCAAGGTAGAGATTTTTCGGTATTTCGGAAAATTTTGTAAAACTGTAAATCCGTAAGATTTTGCTGAACATTATATTGTGTTGTATTGATAGGTAGTGACCCTAGCTATCACCCCCTGCAGTATGTCGTGCTATTTACTGGACACCCTGTATAAATAAAAATGACAATAGGCATAATATTCTAACCTAACTAAGACTAACAAACTAAAATATGGCGTCGAAAACTTCATTCGCATCGCTGTCAACTGGTAATGTACCCAAGAGACTGGCGGCATTTGCCACGTTGTAGGCAATGCTTAGCTTCATAACATAACATGTCTTGAATATAAAATTAAATTAATGTCGGAATTCGGTGGCAAAAAATTAAAATACAGGTCTAAAGACACCGACTTCCGAAATTAGCTTGTGAGCCAAAAGGCAATAAATCGAAATTCAACGGAGTATAATAGCTATTAACAGGTTACCATGTTAGTGCGTCTAATTCCGTAAATATCGACCTTTTGATGGACTCTTGAAGTTCAATGTATTGTAGGTACTACGGCACTAAACGGTGCCGGTTAAAATCAATAAGTATTTCAAAACTTTCGATAGTTCCTTCGACATCTACAAAGTGTAACTGAATTAATGTAAATTATGAAAGTAATTTGTTCAGAATCGTTTACTGAATCTTTGTCATTTTTAATATAGGTAATTTTTTATCCCAAAAATAATTAAAGGGTCTTTCAAACAGGCGCGACACACGACGCGACACAAAGACACCGCACGTCGCGCGACGTGCGGTGTCTTTGTGTCGCGTCGCGTGTCGCGCCTGTTTGAAAGAGCCTTAAAACTACGTAAATCCCAGTCACAAAACTCAAAACTGAAAGCATTTATTTCAATTTAAATCTTTTACAGGCACCTCTGAATTGTCAAGGAGGCGGTCAGTCAGAAATATGAAGCTAGTTGCCCATTCCAAAGCGTAGTGAGTACCTATGGAGAAGAACGGGCAAGAAACTCCATGGACATTCTTTTAAATAAAAATATGGTTACACGTGTGACATCTAGTGCGGGTTGCACTGGGCCGGCGTGGTGAATTACAGCCCACTCTCTCTCGAAGAGAGGTGGCCTGTGTCCCAGCAGTGGGAACATTATATGATGATGATGGTGATGATGATGATGCTGGTAACAAAATCTTGGTTGAAAATCATGACGATTGGGAGCTTTACTGGCGTGCGCCGTGTAAACCAATAGTTATATGAAAACAATCTATTACGGAATTAATACAATGTTTACCTGGATAAATAAATAGGGTCCTTGTAATCCCAGTAGTACCTACGTTCCCATGGGATATTTTCCGACATCCATGCAGGTGAAGCCGCGGGCAAAAGATATTCTGGGCTAAATCTAGATAAACCCTCACATTACCCAAGTAACATACACAGACACAACCAAATACTGATGACGTGTTTCTGTGAAAAATAAATCTATTTTTTTTTCTTTATTTCTAAATATAAGTCTATAAGAAGAAGAAGAGTAATTGAAAACGAAACTAACACAAGAATACATAGGTTGAAAGTCATCGCTCCTCATATTGCGAGCGGTTTATTATACCAATAAATTATTTATAACTTGGCGTTCAATATAGACCATAAGTTACTAAGTGGATGTTAAATGGCTTCTGCCGTGTTATATTTATATTGGGGAAAATTTGGAGGGTTGCATAGATACCCGACATACCCGTACTGAAAGGGTTTACGCAGGTGGGAACTCGCGGGTTTTCGAGCCAGTTTGAGCTTTACGAGAATAGCTCCAGACGAGTCATGCTGTGGCAAAAAGATTCACTGCCAGTACAGTTGGAAGTGAGACTAACTTCACAGTTTGACTATGAAAATATTTTTCATTTCTCATACTCGGAAAATAGTTTTTTTTTTATCCGAGTAGCGTGTAGAAGACGTTGCTCTCCATCTTTGAGCGGGAAGGACTCATAGTAATCGCTTCCGTCTCAAGGCGGGAATGAATTAAAAAAATAGAACTTTTAAAGTAGTTTTTGGTAAAGTAATCGACTACGAAAAATTTTGAGTGTATAAACAGCCAGTGTGAATTAAAAAAAAAAAATATGAAGCGGGATGACCCGCGGCGGCGACGCGGTGTGTTCCATATTTAAAATTTAAAAATGACTAAATTATTTGGCGGGATACTAACTCTGTCTAATCAATAAATATTTTAGAAAAACTATTTGTTTTTATTTTCCATAATATTCGAAATTAAAAGTAGAGTGTTTAACACAGGTGAACGTCATCAATCTACTATAATACACATGTGTCGCCTACGCATTTTCTATCGTAGTTTTTTTCTTTTTCGATCACTCGTTGTGCGATTCTATGCGCCTACGTTCAGCCAGATATAAATCTCTTTATGCTAAAATCATGACCTATTTTCATTATTTATTTATTATCACACAGTAAAATACATAGAGAAATGACATAATTATAATTTAGAGTACAAAGGTACTGCTTATTTCTTAAAAAATTTCTTCCAACAGACCTGCGAAAGGAGAAATGAGAAAGAAATGTAGACAATAGTGTTATTTAAAGTGTATGTGACCTATGGTAAACAAACAAGCAAGATACCTTTACTAAAAATATTTCAGATAAACCAATACCTTGAAGGGATAATAAACGAGAGCAAAAAATGTGGTGTAGCTGAACAGTAATGAAATAAGGCCACGCCCTGAATAGCCAATGTGGCGTTAATGACATGCAACAGTCTCGGGGCTCTCATAATTATTAAAGTTTAGATTTTTCCTGTTAGAAAATAAAACAGACCTCATCTAGTTTTTATTAATTAAAGATATGATAGACGTGTAAAAATGTTTTTACAAATCTACTTACAGAAATAGAATTATTTTTCATTAATAGTACCTCGGCGATCGACCTCTGCTCGGGTGAAAATCGAGAAAACGAATTTTACCAGATATGACACCTAGCTAGATCGATTTTTCGGCCCCGTAAATCCCTATATTGCAACTTTCATCGAAATCATTACAGCCGTTTTCGTGAACGTATATTTATGTATATACAAATATTGCTCATTGAATAGTATAGGATATAAATATAACATCAAGCCTCTATATCTTGAAGGGGTAGGCAGAAATGCATCATAGGTATGTAAACACACTTCGACGCTTAGTCTTTCGTAGAGAGGACAGGTCTATTGCCCTTTATCAGGCCTACTTCTCGACTAAGAGCTGCTGCTGTGAATTTCCTAATGGAAAAACCCAATAACACTTACGCCAAGTCAGTTCCAGAACGAAACTCAACAGTCCTCTCTGCCTAGAAGCCGAGACAATTGAGTCTTTTATTTAATATTTTAGAAAAAAGGGCACCTTTTAAATAGTTCGTTATTCCAATACAAAATAATAGATAAAATACTCTTTATTATGTACACCATATAAATTACAGATGTAAATGTAATTTTTTTACATAAAGTGACATAATGGGCTTATTGATCTAAAAGCGATCTCTTACAGACAACCTTAGCGAGGATTAAAGGGAAAAGGAGAGATAATACTGCAGGTAGTTAGAGGTGTACCATTTACAATTCATATACAATAAATACATACATAAAGAATATACTTATAATGTCATTTTTCTTTTACTTAGGTACCTACCGGTAGATACTGGCCGCTAATCTGACTTATGCTTGTTGTAATAACAATATCTTGAAGGTCACATCCATACGGACGGGGTCACGAAACCGTGTCATTGCAGTGCACCCGTCACGCAAAAAGTAAGTTAAAAAGTTTCATATCTTCATAATTTTTTCGGAATCAAGATACCCTTGGTTAAAAGCGCATTGAGGAAAAATGATTAATTTGATAAACAGGGTTATTGGTTATATGTTGGCAATCCTTTAACCCCGATGTAGAAAGAAAGAAAGAAAGAAAAAAAAAAGTTTATTTGCGTAAACATGACGCAAAAAAAGTTTAAGAAATGCGACCACTAGACCAACGAGGCAGTCAACAGGCAGTCAGGCAGTCGAGCAGTCGGTTTATTTTTATTAATTATTGTGATAGCGGCAATTGAAATACATAATCTGTGAAAATTTCAACTGTCTACCGATTACGGTTTATGAGTTACTGCCCGCTGACAGACGGACGGACGGACAGCGGAGGCTTTGTAATAGGGTTCCGTTGGCACCCTTCGGGTACGGAACCTTAAAAATCAAGCTTTATCATATTTTGTTATATTAGAAAGAAAGAAAGAAAGAAAAACATTTATTTGGACACAGTTCGTGAAACACAAAACACAAATAACAAAGATAAAATAAAATAAAAAAATAATGTTTTAAAACAATAGTGTGTGCCTCATGGCTGCGCCAAAAAGGTTCATTTCAGCATTAATGCCAGACAGATGCTGTCTGACGCTGTTGCATGTTATGTATGTTCAGTTTTTATTTAACGCAATATATCCTTATAAGCCGATTTATTACAATTATTTAACCCCCCCCCCTCCCCCTTGTCAGCAAAAGTAAGCAAAGCTCTTACCCCCCCCTCCCATGCTTACGTTAACATTGGTATATGCATTTTTCTTTTAATGTAAGTATTCTGTTTTTTTTTTAATACAGTAAATATTATTTGTGGGAATCCCCGAATATCCGTTTCATTTTCAAGCATAGATAATGTGTGGGTTGCCATATGTATAAAAAAGTAAATTATTACAGCTGACGTAATAAGATTAGATCGTGAATCTGTACAGGGTCATTCAAATACATTATCTACATGATTTTATTATATAAGTACCCAGCCTTTTACAGAACAAGAATTCATAATTCACAGTTTCGTGAATGTTTTACAGTCCAAACGCGTTTAAATTGTCTGTAGCCTCACGTAGTGGCCACAATTTCGTTTTAAAGTTAGATAATAGTTTGTAAATGAAAAATTGTTGTCGTACCTAAAATATTGTTCTGCAACATTGTAATATTATGAAAATTATTTTAAAATGTGAAGGTAAAGTGAAGGTTTTTCGTGAAAATATTAAGCGTTGTCATGGCCGCAGTGACCAGGCGATAGAGAAGTAACATCAGATACGTGATACGCGACGTGGTAAAATTATAGCGGTTTATCTTATAACAGTTTTCTTTAGCTAATTAAATTTAAATTCTTACCATCTTGTGATATGAGACTATGATAAAATATAAATAAACCAGAATAATTAGTAGTAGAGAGTAGAGAAATAGGGCACAGTACCTTTAAAAACAAAAACTGCCAGTCCGGGAGTGCCGACAGAAGTGAAAACTTGAACAAGATCGCCTTGGTGGAAGAAAAATACTTGTATAGAATATTGGTCCTTATCTAAATAAAGAGCACTATCGCGTTTACAAAAAAAAAAACTTCCTAAACCTTTAAAGTAAAAATATGTACTTGCATAGAACATTGCTCCGTAACATAAATAAAGAGCACAATCGCGTTTACAAAAATGAGGTGTCGTCATGGTGTTGCGAAATCAATGGTTTGGTCCCATCTCAAAAATGCCCAACGCACCTAAAGAAGTTTTCACTTCAAAAATACTTCCAAAACCTTTAAAGTAAAAATACTTGCATATAACATTGATCCGTAACATAAATAAACAGCACAATCGCGTTTACAAAAATGAGGTGTCATCACGGTGTCGCGAAATCAATGGTTTAGTCCCATCTCAAAAATGCCCAACGCGCCTAAAGAATTTTTCACTTCAAAAACATCCTGATATTCTGAAGCAATATTTAAAATAGTGCAACTCGACCTTTTAAACAAAAATATCAATCACTCAATCTGCCTAGTCATCCCGGCAAGCGTATCTTAACCTAATGCATCGACCAGTGCGGCTGTTATAATACTTAGCCACGAGCTCCTCCAACTCGACCTTTAACACTTCAGTGCCAGGAGCCCTCCTGGAGGGTTCACTTTAGCGCAAACGTAATGCCGGTGACCCCCTGGAGGGTCCACTATATATGGCCCATATGTATAGCGGTATGGCGTACCTACCAACGCTGATATCTTTGTTAAACTTCTTTAAATTTTTTCGCAAATTTCCCTCCGATTATCCGCGTAACCCTTTAAACCATGCTCACAGTATAATCGTATATAATTTTTCCGCATGGGCGCGCAGTGTAGCCACACGATCGATAGTTCCCACGACATCCGTTCGCTATAATCAGTATGGTGACGTCATTATTATAATTAAGGTTCATACTTGTGGGTGTAGAACGAATTTAAACACAAATTCACACCTTTTCGTAAAGGGGTGGGCAGAAATACCGATTCTCCACGTGCTACGCGCTCTAAAACTTTACATTTTCTTCACTCATACATTGTGATCATATACATACCTAGCGATCCACCTCTAATTCTCAAAGGTGCAATGGTGACGTATCAAAGCATCGAGATTTCTGAGCTTAGTATATCTAAATTTAATATTAAATGTATTAGGCACATAAACCTTTCGAAGTACCACATTAAAATTCATTGTGCACAGACAGATACGAAAAACGACTTTGTTTTGTACTATGATGAATAGCTATAAATGTATATTAGAATATACATACATAATGTATACAGGCATATGACTGTATACATTATTTTTCGTTATTGTCACCTGTGTGAGTTTAATTTAGAATAACTTTATACAACAAAGTACAAGAATTTTGTCTTAGTTGTACTATGATGAATAGCTATAAATGTATATTAGAATATATATACATAATATATACAGGCATGTGACTGTATATCGGTATTTTTCGTTATTTTCATTTGTGTGAGTTTAATTTAAAATAACTTTTATACAAAGAAGTACAAGAACTTTGTCTTAGTTATGGACTACATGGCAGAATTTGTTTAAATTTTTAATCAATTCGGTTTTGTTGCCAAAGAAAATAAAGTTTTGTTGGTGTGAATAGGTATATTATTTAGCACTGCGCATAGTCTTTTTTATGTCGACTACGGTTCACGTTTTTTTAAATATAATTGGTTGACAAAAAGGGCCACTGCGTCGGCTTGCACCTTCATAATAATATCAGTCTATAATGTTCCCACTGCTGGAACACAAACCTTCTCTCTTAAAAAAGGAGTGGGCTGTAATATAACACGCCGCCCGGCCCAATGCGGGTTGCTAGGTGTCACATATCTTATTTTTTTTTTTTTGGTTCTAGGTTTAAAAGTTTTGTGCTCGTATTGACCTACCCGGAAGAGCCCTTACCCAATAAACTCTACTTCTGCTACTTCGGTTTTCAACTAGTCATAACAATAAAAAGTTTTTGATATTTTAACACTTCTAAACATATTGAATAGTAGAACTAAAACAATGTAACATTTCGTAACGTTCCAGAGTCGACGAGTTCAAATAGTCTAGGAAATTCATTTACCGTAGAAAGTTAAACATAAGCTTAGTAAACAGTTAGTGTTCATGTTCACTAATGTTTCCGGTTTGACTTACCTGAAGTTACGTGCTTATTTCGGGTTTGTCCGACTATATTCGAACTCAAACGGAGCTTGTCATAAGCTCATCACGTGGCGAAGTGGCGATATCTTTTTTTTTTAATTTTAAACATAATTATTTATCATTCTTTTATTTTAAGATTCATGAGTGCCTTACTGATTGCCTACATAGGCACCCTAGAGCCAGAAAACTAAATAAAAAAATCAACGAGTTTGATTTCATGAAAACCAACCCATGGTTGCTACAGGCTGTAGACGAAATCTTGTATAGGAAAATCGATCTGTTCCAGAAATACACTTCTACAAAATACCCAGCAAAAGCTATTTCATTTAACGTCTCATACGTCTAACAGTTACAGTCAGAGCCATTGACATCTCTCATCTGAAGTGGAACCTCGAGCTTCAGATCTTAGAACGGTATTGTTGTTTGTGCCATATTGAGCGCTCAAGCTGCAGTCCTGCATTATTGAACGGTCACTACTTTTGATCTATTGTGATCGGAGCTTGGTTGAAGATTTTTCTGGTTTTGATCGGGCGTTTTTATTTGTGATTTTATAGTTACTATGTAATATCTTGGTCGGGTTTAACTGTTTAAGTTTGATGATTGTCTTTCTAGAGTCTGGCAAACGAAAGAAGATACTGTAAAAGCGCGGCAAATTTAAAAAATATCAGCAATTAGTACGACATACCTGGAATAACCTAATTTGATACTTTAGAATTATTTGTTTAAAATCATGCTACCTAATATGATGCATTAAATTGCATCTGCATTAAAATACGTCTTTAGGTATTATCCAGTAATTCGAATAAAAAAAAAAAAAAAAAAAAAAAACAATATTCCATAATAATTTTGGTTAATATTCACTACCATAATCAAAATCGGAATCTAAAACTTCCATGTGAAAAGATTTTTAAGAGTCACTGTTTTGTCATTTTCTATTTAATAAATGCTGTATCAAGATCACAACAAATCACCAACAACATTTCATCTTGTTTTGGCAAATTGAGGTTGACATTAGATTCAACTATCTACTTTCGTTTGTCAGACTCTAAGTAGTTAGTCAATCAATCTCTGGACTGATATAAAAGAATGTTAAATATTTATTTTCTTGTCTTCTATAAAATGTCTTTTATTAAAAAGTGTTGTGTGAATTTGTTGATTTAATATGTGTTTGACACAAAAGAACAGTGCGTTTTTGGTTATCTTTGCAACCAGCCCGCGTAGAATAATCACCATAGAAACGGGTTTTGTCGACGGAAGAATAGACAAAATGACAGATTCACAATCACAATCTGTAATTTGTTCTATTCTTCCGTCGACAAAACCACGTGCAGATTTGATAGAGGATAGAAATCAGCTCCAAACTACATCAACCTAATCACAAATTTAAGTTTTTTCATACAGGGAATCTTTGAATTAAATTAAATAAACCTTCTATTTTAAAACCTTCTTAATCCCTAGAGACCACAGACTACTCTATATGTGTGGTTAGGCGAAAAAATGTAAATTCCCGTAACATGCGGCTAGAGGTGGCCAGTTATGTATCGATCGTGGCTCTCAGTGGCGGAGTGGCCCGCAGGTGTTGCTATGCAGAGCTGGCGTCTTACCAAACCTCCTTTGTTACAATTTCGGCGTTCGATTTTTAAATGCAGATTTATATTAAAATGAGTTCTCGTGTTTTCGTTGAGAAGTTCAAATTGAAAAGTGTTTTAGGCTTATTTGCTGAAGGCTGGGGAAAGTAAGTATCTTGTAAAAGAAATGCGATACCTCCTATTCACTGCTCCTTTACCGTTTTTATCTTTCTAAAAAAATAAACTCTCTCAATTTTTTTTTCTTAGTTTCTTTATTTTTGATAAGAAACAAAGAATATTTATTTATTTATTTATTTATTTATTTATTTATTTATTGTGGCACTCCAACGACTTATTCACTATTACATTTATTCGGGTACTGTTACAATTAAAATATCACACGATTCCATTATTTATCGCCGTTACATATCGACAGCCCGATGTTCCACCGTCGACGTACGTGTGCACCATCAAAAATGCATCAATACAAACTCATAAAAGAAATTTGCTATAATATTGCGTGCAAAAGTCCACAGTAACTATTGACAAAAGATCACGTTTAAAAGAATTATGTTTATTTACATAAAATTAATGTATACTTTTACTGCCATTCTGTGCACGTGCACTTGATGTATGTTACATGTTCTTAGCATTTATTTTATGGACAGTAGAGTTATAAATATCGGTTCGAAGAGAGCTTTATGTGGGAATTATTCAGTAAAAAGAAATTTTAAATTGTGGAAATGGAATTTTCACAAGTGTGGCTTTGAACTGTTGTGTTTTTGTGTGTAAAATGATGTCAAGATCTTTCTTTTATGATTATGATTAAGCACACAGTAACTGCTAAAACTTTATGCACGTGTTTCAGTAACAAATAAACCTATTTTTCTTTCTTTCTTTTCTTTCTCAAAGTGTAATTTAGGCACTTTATTGGTACACCTCTGCCTAACCCTTCGGGGTTTACAGGCGTGATAAACATAACATATGTTTGTGTTAATTTAGGCTTTCAGATAGTTCAACAATCATTATAAATCAAAGTATCTACTGGTAGCCAAATCAAATCAAATCTTTTTATTGTGGGCATAGGTTACACAGACAAATGTTAGGTAAATTACAGTTCCATGATGTTCTGCCTTATAAACATACAATAATTATGTCAACATGCAGTATAAAAAGATTCTTAGGCAACACATAGGAAAACCGAAAGGGAGATCGTGGCCTCCGGCAACAGGGCAACCGAAGGAACACGGGTGGGTTTTAGTCAGTAAGAGTCTGACACGCCCTCCCGCTCCGCCCAGAGCGGGAGAGGTTATTTGATCATTTCCCACCCAATAAAAAGGCATCACATAAAAAAAAAACAAATCTTACAAAATAACAATTAGGTGTATGCTGATAGATTTTAGTAGGCACTAATTATTAAGCAAATCTTGGATCGTGTAGTAAACTTTGTCAATAAAGAGTAGTAGAAATTCCCACATATACATAAAGCTTTCGGGTAAATTTGAACTGAAATACAAGATCGATCTGCCATTTCTACAGTGCAAGTTGATTGTGACAACGCAACCGAACGTCAGAATCGTATCGCTAACGAACATCGATAAAATCCGGTAGACATTAGGAGGATTTGCACCGTGAACGGTTTCATTGCTCGCTTAGTTCGACTCGTAGTTTTTGTCAGCAATACTGAGCCATCAGTTTCACTGGTTTTTTTTGCTTGCTCGTGAACATTCCGGGAAATACTTCGGTGATTTGATTTTATGTGTGGTTATTGGATTATACAAAAGATGGTGCTTTTTTACACAATAATTTATGTCGGAACTAGAGTGTAAAAAGTGGATTACATACGTATTATCGAAGGTAACTCAAAAAATACCTAAAAAAACCTAATAAAATTTATATGGGACCACCATGAAAGGCGCCATTCTTCTTCCAAATGAAAAAAATAAAAAAAATCGGTCCGTAATTGACGAAAATATCGATACAAAAAATATATGTACCTACAGATGAACATAAAACCTCCTCCTTTTTTGAAGTCAACTAAAAATATTGAGTCGGTGATTGGATTAGTTGATTTTTCCTGAAACTTTTTACTTAAGGAATTTTATTATATTTTTCGTATAAAATTGATTTCGTCATTAAAAGTACAAGCGCGGATTTTACAGCTTTTCCTTATTTTAATTTGCGGATTTACTTTACGGATTTTACACAATAGTTTAAAAAAAACAGAATGTCAAAGGGTAATTAAAAAAAAAAAAAACTGCTTTTTCAAATACTGACCTGCATTTAAGTTTGTCCAACAGTTATTCACTCTACTAAGTAAATTAATATTAGTGTTTGAAAAATTAATTCTCAATGTCGAATAATTAAGCCCAATATGTTACCTGGGTCCCTACGGACCAACCTTCCTGCCCAGCCATTATCGGAGATGTAATCTACTGTGTACCTGTGGGCCAAGCCAATAAGTCTTACAGTTTTCATCAAACGGATAAACCTGCGAGATGCTGCCCTCTAAGGACTCTTTTCAACAAAATTTAATTCAATTTACTATGCAAAATGGAGTAATATATATTTTTTTAGTCCTCTAATGTTCGGAACTGTCAAAGCGTAGGATTCTGAAGTTAATTGATGTGTGTGAACGGCGACGCTGTTCGAGCGCTCGTCTCCGTGGAGACTTGCAAATAAAAGTTAGTGAACCAAGCTTGTAACTGCGGCTAAATGGGGTAAAACAAAAATTGGGTGCTTTGATAAAAAAATCGGGTTTGGATTCAACCATCTGTGCATGATATACAATAGAATTGGTGAATTGACTGACAAACTGAGAAGGCTGTGTTCGTTTTGTATACGTTTAGATTTTTCAAAATGTAGGATTTTGTTTGCCTAATATTATTGAAGATAAGAATAGATTTTTTTTAAACATCTGCTCGACTTTAGTTAGGTACCAACCTACAATTAACTGTTAGATACTTTTTACGTTATCATATTAATGATACACGGGGCGGATTTCACGCCATGTAGCCTTCCTTCTTTGTATATTAACGTTTTTGTCAAAATATTAAAATCAACAATCACCTTCAAAGCAGTTAAAACTTAAACTATCTGACATTTTAAAATGCTATTTAAATAAGTACCAGTAAGTATTCAGCTGCATTCGGTTAGACTGGAAGCCGACCCTAACATAGTTGGGAAAAGGATAGGCAGATTGATTTAAATAAGTACCAGCTGTCCTTATTATTTTCATAATAGTTTAGTGAGAAGACAAAAGATTATTAGGTACACCATCAACCCTTCTAAGACTCCACTTTCTCGAACTTAACAATGCTCATTTTATTTCTACGTATAGAGTGCGTAGGTACTTACTACTGGTAAATAAGACCGTCTCCTGCACCCATTAGTTGAAGAACGAACAAATAAATGGTTTTCGGAAATTAACCGTACTCATGTGCTCCTCATTTCCTTCTCATCCTCGTATCTACATATCTTCAAGTCGTTTGCAGACGACATGACCCAGCAGAATGACAAATAATCGGGAATCGTTATCCTGTTCTAATGATCGAAAGGTTTATAATGTAAACTAGTGACCCGCCCTTCCTTCCCACGGGTGCAATTTACTAACGTGATGACAAGTCAAAACACCGATATTTTTGTGCTATATGTAATTTAAATATTAATGTATTATTAAACACATTTGCATCGAAATTCATTGTGTAGTTTAGAAGAATTCGGCGGTCACACAGCCGGGCAAGAAACGCGACTTCACTTCTTGCGACTTTTTTATATTAGATCATTATAGATGTCTTAGGCGTTGTTCAGACATCGGCGGCGGCGGTCAGTTGTAATGTGTACAGCAGCTCCATAACGTATAGAAGATGGGTACTAGCTACATTACAACTGTCCACCACCGCAGGCCACTTTCGTCTCAATTAAGAAAAGAGAAAAAAATTCAATAGTAATAAATTAAATAATATAGCAATAATTTATTCAAAGAAAAACAATTTATATAAATGAATAATCAGAATTATAGTACATATCTACGGGTATATAAAAAGAATCTAAAATATTTACTAAATATTATTATTATATACTAATACATATTTAATAGTTAAGCGAAATGTTGGTGTCTTATTTGCGATCTCCTGACTTTGATTATATGTAAGTTAAAACTTGTTCTCACAATAACAACTTAATGATCTCCTAAAACAGGGCTTCCTCTCCCCCTTTCGCTTTTGCTGTGCCCACGGGGTCTATAATGATCTAAATTATATAGTTACCACTTAAGTAAACATTATGGTAAAGCAATAAAGATATTGAGTATTGAACTACACATTAAGACGTTTTGAATACGTACATACATGTTGTCAAACACTTCATGTTCTCATGTATATTCTGCTAAAAACTATACAAAAATGTACCAACAAGGTTCTCATTTTCGTGCAACTAAAGTTAATGGAGTGAAAAATGTGAGAACGTAGCTTGAAACTGACGGCAAGTAATCTGTCATACTTGTGCTCAGAGGAACGCTTCAAATTGATATTATGTTCCAAATCCCTGACTCTTTCTTCTCAACCTTAGATGTGGCTTACTGATATGGCTTAGCTTGTTAAAAGAAACCTATTCAAATGCATATAGGAAAGTAGATACTCTTCTTCGCCAAGTGTTTGGTTTTGATAGGTAATAGCAATAATTATGTCTAAATTCTTTTGGAGTAGATAGGTATACTTACATTTATTTATTAAAGGAAGAAGTATATTGATATATTTAGATACCACAGAAAAAAAACAGGAATTTAAATAGTCGAATTTTCCGGAAATTATTTAATAATACCTTGCGGTAAAATGGTGTAGCATGGAAAAATCTAGCATACACCACCCGTTTCCGTGATATAAATGATCCATTAAAATGTAACACAGAATCAACTAAAATCACACTTTCACATATTTATGAATTAAGTACAGAGTCTATCGTGGTTTGTTAAGGAGATTTCCTCTCAGAATTTATTATAATTTCCACAAAAAAAAATACAATAGACTAATTAGTAGAATATTTGGTACCTTTTCCGCTTAGCTATTTCTAAAGAGCCATAAAAAACCCTGAAAATAATCGACACGTGTTTCACCTCTCAACGAGGCATCGTCAGGATGCCGATTGACTTGTCGCGAACTCGAACACGGTCGGTGTGGCTGGTGAGGCCAGTGTGGTCGATATGGCGGTCGAGCGGAAAAGTTACTAAATATATCCACGTCTATTGTATTTTATAATGGATTTCCGCAAGGTCACGCCTGAATCAATTAACTAATATAATTTCTACCTTTAACTTTGTGTTCAGAATTCAGAATACCTATTAAAGTTCATAACTCCGTTATCTCTGCTGGAATCAGAGTAATGAGCCTCTCAATGCAATTTATTTTATAGGTTACCTAGCTAGTGTTCCAGGGGGTCATTTTCAATTCAATTTGATAACTGAATCGGTGTTTCGTGTACTATTTTATTAGTAGTGGATTGAGAAACTTTTCCATGTCGGGGAATAATATCGATGCGTTTTTTTAAAACTATACCGTGAGTTTTTCAAGCTGTTTCTACATATTTAAATGTTATTCAAATTGAGCACTAGCTTTTTCATTTTTAAAACTCTCAGCTTACACTCGACAATTCTATGTATTGTTTTATGTTTTTGGGAATAAAATTTGCACAAATCATCTATTATTTCGGTTATTCTATAGTAGGTACATATACTTAGTACGAGCAAAACATCCAATATTAGTCTAATTATAACTCTAAATCAGCGGTTCTCAAACTTTTTTGGCGACGGAACCCTTTTGGAACACGAAATATTTGACGGAGTGTAAAATAATTAAAGCCAGGTTTAATGTGAATTCTTCATTAATAACCATAATATTTGACGTTAACGTTTGCATCACCAGCTTGGGCGGAGCATCGCCGTGTCCTCGTGGAGGCGATCGGCGGCGGTGATCTCTCGCGTCCGGCCCTGGTTCAGGCCATGGTACGGAGCGAGAGGAAATGGGAGGCCGTCACCTCCTTCTGCGAAGCGGTAATGCTAGCGAAGGAGGAGGCGGAACGCGTGAGGGAGAGGCAAATTTCGCGCCCTCATGCCCCTAACCGCCGCAGGAGGAGACGCCCAGGGCGTCGGGAATCGCGAGGCGATTTCCGGCCACCGTAGGCGCGGGCTTGCGGGCGGTGAGCAATGGGTAGCTCACCGTCCGATAAGGACCAGGCCCGGGTCGACGGCGCGTTGTGTTCCACGCGCGCCTTAAAGAGATGTCAGTAGAATTGAAGGGGTCCACTAGGGCCGATGCCTGCCGGGGTTGCGAAGAAAACCGAAAGGGAGATCGTGGCCCCCGGTGACAGGGCAACCGAAGGAACACGGGTGGGTTTTAGTCAGTAAGAGTCTGACACGCCCTCCCGCTCCGCCCAGAGCGGGTGAAGTTATTTGATGATTTCCGACCCTCAAAAAAAAAAAAGGGGGTATGAAATAGATTTTTAATTTTTATCAATTGTTTGATGTCAGGCTTGATCGAAGATAGTTAAAGTCTCATGTCAGGTTCGGCATCCACTCTATTGCGTATTATATTTTGTTTTTATAGCTGCATAGGTTGAGTTGAGAATCCTGTTTCGCACAGCTTGTAACTCTGGTCTGAGTTCAAATAGCCTTGTTAAAGATTTACGCCGAGATAGTAGCCATCTCAGTTCTGTATAGAGCAATAGTATTTTATGTTTGCTGCCATAATCTTCACACAATATTGATAACAACCGGGATTGCAGTTTTGACGAAATTAATTATTTTTACCGCTTCCTCAAGAGGTAATTTTGATTTGGCGGCATTTGCCAATCGCTTTTTTTTCAGATGTGGCATTACTTGTTCCACTGGGTCCAAGTTTCACTTTTGTTTAGACCCTGTAGGAGGAGTATCACGAATAAAACGTAAAGCGCTTAGTTGTAGTTCCATTGTATCCTGCATAGACACGTGATTAAGTTAATGCCGCCAAATCTAAAATTAGTTCTTGAAGAAGCTGGGCTCCGCAAAGCCTCTTTGGGGGCTCCGCGAAAATAATGGTCCTGGCCTTGTAGCTCAGGGGCAACGCGGAACACACTTTGAGTAACACTGCTCTTAATGTTAGGGATATTCTTTTGACCCGAAAAGAAAATCATCAAACCGAAAACTTACCAACAATAGCAATAATGCCAAAAAGATACAGTTTTCAACACAATAGTTTTTTATATCATATAACTTATGATTTTCCCTACAAGTGAGAAGTATCAATTCCGGGTGCATCAACCCTTTCATACTGCTAACACGAAGGGACGACTTGTAAAAGGCTTCTTTCGAGTGAAATCACTGAAGATGTTTTCTCATGCTGAATAAAAAGGATCTAACCAAAAGATGACGTTTGGAACTACATATTTGATGAGCATTGTCTAGGTATTTTTCTATGAAGGAATTTAAAGACTTATAAAAAGATTATTATTTTTTTTCACGTTCGTAGTTGATGTAATAAGGATATCTCTTGTTATCGAGGAATATCTCTTGATTATATTCCTCGATACGCCTTGCCATGTTAGTGCACAGTCAGACTCGGAGAACCTACTTACCTCATCATCTGCCTAGCCTTTTCCCAAGAATTTTGGGGTCGACTTCCAGTCTAAGCGAATGCAGCTGAATGCCAGTATTTTACATGGAACATATCTGACCTCCACAACCCAGTTACTGGGTAATTCGATACCCCTTTAGTATTACTAGAACACTCGTACCTTGGAACATAGCTACCCTATTTATAATTCTTACACTAATTAGGTAAGATTATAAGTAAGTATTATCCGAGTCGATATGTGTCCTATAAACTGTCCATTGAAGCTAAATTCAAACTATTGCAGTCCACAGAAGGCACAAGCTTTTCCTAATAATCGCCTCTACAGTCAGATTCTTCTTCAGTCGTGCGCCATATTGGCTTGCTCAACGTAGTGACACATAAAAGTGCCACATTCTTCACATCGGTGACGTCAAATTTGTTAGAATTCTTCGCATTTCGTTTGCGAGCGTCATTGTGAACTATTTCTCTGAGCCAGCTCGGATTTTAACCTGTTTCTTTGATAAATATTATGCCTATTTTAAACATCTTTAAGGAAGAATATTTTTGGTGTCCATCACCGGAATTATTATTTAGGCACAACTTAGATATTGACAGGGTTTTGTGTCTTCGTATGGATTTTGCCTTGAAAAAAAGAACGCACGAAAAAAAATCTTAAATAAGTTTTCACGAAAACAACACCCATAAAGAATAACAATTTCCATTTTATCTACGTTCTAGAAAGTGTTAAGAAAATAAATTCATTCTATTTACCTCTAGGGGAAAATATAACACTTATTAATATTATACGAACGGGTTTTCTTTACTTTGCTTGTTCATTATTTCCAGGAAAGTATTTAAAATATTTGCTTTAAAAATGTACAATTTTCAAGTTATTTGCACAATTTCTTTGCATTAAAATTCTCTCAGTTGCTTCCTTTAAACAAAATTAATTTTCACTGAGTCAATATTAGCATATATAGTATTTTTATCTCACTAAGCGACGCGCGCTTTACTTATGGTTGGTCACCAATTTTACAAACACACTGAGTGTGTGTGTGAAAACGAATAGCGTCAACACACACACTTCCGATTTCGCTATTGTCACGGACGGTACCGAGAGCTCCTGCGTTACACACAAATTCACAGCGTATTTGTACACTCGGTAACCATAAGTAAAAATACTGTATCGGTTGACGGAGCACATCGACACAATAGAAATTCGTCATCTCTTTCACTTTTACATGTGTGAGTATGGTGAAAGAGATGACGCTCTACAAAGTCGTTTTCTTAAACTCGATGCCATATTTACCTACATCTGATGCTTGAAGGATGCTATAGTCCGACCGTCGAGAGAATGCGTTCCTGACACCTGTCAATTGGACAATTTCTAGTAGTAATAAGAATCAAATTTGCAAAACACAAATTAGTATGGAACTGAAAGGTGTCAAGAACGTATTCTCTCAACGGCCGGACTGTAGTTCTGCTATTTTCAAAGTTTTAACTGATTTCTTGCTTTTCATCATCATACCTCTTCTTCTTCTTCTTGTGTCGGTGCCTCATTTTTTGCCCGAGAATCTAACTGGGGCACATACTTATAACAGTTAACACTCACAACCAATCAGTACCAGTCATTCACTCGTAACCACTAACGTCAAACACGTTTCAGCCAATCAAATTGCACAGATATATCTTACTGCCAGTTCTAAATACAAATGTCAGCCGTTCTAAAGACGTTCTTCAGACGTCGCGTCATGTTCAATTAGGCAGTATCCTTTGATCCGACATAATAGCGATTTGACATTAGATAGAACTTAGACTGAGATAAAGTATGACCCAGTTCTATTGTCTTCTGTTTGAAAGGAGTTATATATTACCTGACAGCGAGTCAAGAAGGAAGTATGTAGGTAGATTGGCTTGGTGGTATCTGTAACTGGATCTTCGAGAATATTTGTCATCACAGTAAGTAGTAGTGCTAGGTATAGTCATTTGTTGTCAAACATTGTGGTCTGGGCGATGTTTGTCAGACATCTTCTTCTGTGATGGTACATTAAGAACCTTATATTCAGCGGAACATTATGGGGTACCGGATAAAGATCAGTAGGTACCTATTAAGACAATTTATTCTATGGTCAACAATTCTTCTTGTTTCCGGACTGTCTTAAAGAGTAAAATCAGTGCTGTCCATTTAGATAAATCCATCATACAGATAGTTACTCTAAAATACAGTGTGAATCTTTATAATGTGCACATATCAAAATGAAATCTATGCTTAATTTTATTGACGGTTTTTTTTACCGTTACGTAATGGCGTCTTTTTGCAAAATTTTACGATTATGTTTATTTTTAATTGAGGGTAGTTTTAACATTTAGTTTAAAATTTACACAGTTTTGTTAAAAAAATCCATTAAAAAAAAATATATCCGTCCATAACATTATCAACCAAAGATTTTCGATATGTGCACATTATAAAAACTCACACTGTGTGATTGAAAAAAATACAACGGATATTACGTATTTGCTACTAACTTCATTAACAAGTAAGTCGGAAACGGTCTATTTTTAGTCAAGGACCTGCCTAAATTAACGACTCTCGTAAGAAATTAGCCCCGGAATCCCAAAATTAAACTTCTTATTTTTTACATCGAAACCGTTCCCCCAATTTTTTTACGGATCCGCAGAACTTGATTAAAACTCCAGTAATTAAGTGAGTCGTTAAAAACAGGTTGTTTTTCAGCGCGAGGGGGCGCGATGACTGCGTACTATCCCCAGCTTTGTATCGGTAATCGTTCTTTTGTTTCGAGTCCACAGTTTTCGTGCCCCGCTGGGGTTTGACGTGGCGTATCTGAAACTTCAGAATTAGCCTTTTACAACCTTTGTACGGCGTCCGGTGAAAAATGGAACACCCTGTCTATAAGACTAGAGAATTTTGTTCGACTTTTAAAAAGTGTCGAAATGTTGATTACCTCTTTAATTTGAAATAGGTTACTTTCCGATTTGTCACTTCTGGCCAAAACACGTGACCACCGGATTTAATTATCGAGAGAAAGGTTTAATAATTGAACTATTCCGCCAAAATGGCCAAAGCTTTTGGAGTGATTTACCTGCTGCCATTTTAATTAAACTTCGAAGTTATTTTCAATACAGGCTGTGTTCAAACTAGGTAGGAAAATTAATTTATGTTTGATGGTGATACTGCAGTTATTAATTAGGAACTCCATAATTTGTAGGTTATTTTGGTTCGTAATGATGATATATTACATTTAGTACCTGGTCGACCGAGCTCTGCTCGGGTGAAAATAGATAAACATATCGTCCAGGTATACCTACGGTGTATCACATTCCCGAGGCTGTGAAAATAGTGAAAACGAATTTTCCCAGATATGTGACCTAGCTAGATCGATTTTTCGCCCCGTAAATCCCTATATTGCAACTTTCATCCAAATCGTTAGAGCCGTTTTTGAGAACGTGATTACAAATATATACACCGTGACATTTTAGTCGTCTTACAAAAGCAGCCCACTTCATGTATCCAATGACTACTTAACATTCAATAAAAAAAAAAGATATAATGTATATGTGTGTTATTGGGTGTTTCTATCTGAAATTTCTCAGTAGCAGCCTGGAGTCTGGATTTGTGCCCGGTTGATCGCAATAGGCTCGCCCCCTATTACATGGGACTTAAAACATAACTGGCGAAATGTGGGTGAACCTGCTACAGGGACACCTCTGCCCAACCTTTCGGGGAAACAAGGCGTGATGTTATGTATGTATGTGATATATTGTAACAATTTTTAATTGCTCCTAGAGGTATTTTATGTCGGGTACATTGTGTGGCCCCTTGTAAGACAACTAAAATGTCACGGTGTATATCATTTATTTTTTAAATTAATGTTTAGTAGTCATTGGTTACATGAAGTGGAGTGCTTTTGTAAGACAACTAAAATGTCATGGTGTTTATAAATATACATATACAAATATTGCTCGTTTAGTATAGGATTTATAAATAATTAATATGAAAATAGAAGTTCATTCATAAAAGTGCCATGTCGTGGCGTTGAATAAAATAAGTGGTATCATCATGAGGATAATCCGCTGAGTAACGTTCTTATTCAACTCACGTTCAATGGACCATAATGTTGTTACAAAGGATAAAATAATGTGCCGGATATAATATGGCTCGAATATGATTGGTTCTGCAATATTTTCCTTTTCAGTCACCTAATTACAGATATAATTAGTCACAATGTAATTACAGAGTATTTGTCACAAAAAGAGATGATTTTGTTAGAAGAAGTTTTCCATGGTCTGTATTATTTGATGTTTTTTTTCCAAGGGCTTATCGTGTTACCCAGTTTTTGGGTTGTCGAGGTCAAATAGGCATGTAGGCTTCCGGTTAGACTAGAAATGTCAGCAGAATTGACGGCGTCCGCTAAGGCCGATGCCTGTCGAGGTCGCGGGAAATTCCGAAAGGGATACCGTGGCCCCTGACAATACAGGCAACTGAAGGAACACGGGTGGGTTTTAGTCAGTAAGAGTCTGACAAGCCCTCCCGCTTCGCCCAGAGCGGGAGAAGTTATTTGATAATAACTCATACAAAAAAAAAAAAAATAGTGGCACTCCGGGACTGCCAACAAAAGAAAAAACTTGAAAAAAAATCGGCACCGCGATAATCAACGCGTTGATGTCTTTTAATGGTCAAAAGCTGGTGTCATCACAGTGTCGTGAAATAAATGTTAGTCCCGTCTCAAAAATACCCAACGCGCCTAAAGAAGATTTTACTTTTAAAAAAGGCTTCCGGTTAGATTGGCGGCCGAACCCAACAATGAGAAAATGCCAGACAGATGATGATATTCAAATATTTGTAAAGGTGAAACCTTATTCCTTTCGTTTTCGTAAATCGGATCTGCTGCAAGAGATTTTTTAGAAATTAGCAGCATCTTTGTACCTATTTAAATTTTCTGTTCTGTTTTCTAAGTTCTTCTTCTTCTATTTTAATACGTTTCGCCTTTTCAAAAATTTTATTTCGATTAAATGTCGGAAATCCCGTCCAATAACTACCGATATTTGACCGACCGTAGTGGCTCATTTTCATTAGTAGAAAAAAGGGTCGATAAACAGCATGCGGGGGTGACTAATAAAAGTCATAAGTCGATTAGATAACGCGGTCGGTACATCGTCTGCGGGGAATCCCCGATAGCAGGAGGAGCGACCAATGAAATTCATCAGTCGGTAAAAAGCGTGCTGAATCTCACTCCCAATGAAAATGAGCCTTCAAAGCAACTGCCAAGCGTGTGGTGTAGGTTCTCCGAATACCGCAATCGTTCCCTATCGATTAATGAAAACGGTTCCCCGAATACGGGCTCTATGGCGTGCTTTACAGAAATCTCCAGCACCGCACATACGGGCCTTATCGACTAATGAAAACGGTTCACTGCATGCGGGCCCTATGTGACATGAGTTACAGAAATCTCCCGCACCAATCAATATAAACCAATCGACCAATGAAAATGAGCCTTAATACAAAAATGGCAGAGAACAACATATAAAACCGAAAAAAGTTGTCGCCATTTCGCCACAAGCTAATCTTATGATAAGAGAAATCTTAATAATAAAGTTTGTCGTGACAAAAAGCCGAATAGCCGGAAAAGCCATAAGGAAGCTATGAAGATATTGCTCGGCTTTAACATTAAATATTGATGGCCGACAAATCGACGGGTGTGGGCTATGGGGCTATAATTATATCTATTATTGCCTGATCAAAGAGAGAGTGATATAGGTGTCGCAGTCAGATTTGTGTTGTTTTTGAGAAAAAGGCGTGTTATACGCAAGATAGTATGCTATTTATAATGGCAGTAAATGCTATATTACCTAGGTCGACATGCATCTGTCTTCTTTCAAGTCATCATCACATCAGCAAATCTTTTGGTGTTGCAGATGACTAAAAGCGCCGGTAACCACTTTTGTGTTAAATGAAACCCTCAGTCTGTCTGTCAACCTATCGACAAAATATTCCTTCTAAATACTATCTAAATCGTTAATAGAGTTTAATTAAATAAGACGAGCATCTACGTCACCACTTCCCAGTAGAAACTAGTCCGGAAGAGCTGTGGCGTGTTCACGATAACTTGTTTACTTTTCCGTATTGATAAGTCCACAATTTTTGTAGCCAAAGATTGCTCATCTTTAGCAACTGGAGATTCATACGAAGTTAATTTATTTGTAATCGAATCGACAACTCCAAAAATGCCTACAAATAAATTAACTTCTTGCGAATCGCCTCAAATAAAAACAATATTATTGAAAAGTCTCGATTCTCCCGTTTCGGGCGAGTAAATTCGGGCGAATCACGAATAAGCCCAAATATTGCATCTACCACATATGGTATCCGCTGTCATTCGTGAATCTTTGATAGTCGTTACAGGTCGTCAGAAGCCCGAAAGTCTGACAACCAGTCTTACCAAGGGGTATCGTATTACCCAGTTACTGGGTTGTGGAGGTCAGATAGGCAGTCGCTCCTTGTAAAATATTGGTATTCAGCTGCATTCGGTTAGACTGGAAGCCGACCCCAGCATTGTTGGGAAAAGGCTAGGCAAAGTGATTGACATATGGTAACCGCTTTCTGGTGGACCATCAGTTCTTTTACCAAACTAAAAAAACCCACTGACGGACGAACGGACTATTTACTTGCGCTCAAGCACAGTTCTGAACACTATATATATCATTGATAGAATGTAATCAAATAAGACGAGCTTCTACGTCACTTCTCCCCAGTAGAAACTCGTCCGGAAGAGCCGCAGTGTACACACGACACTTGTTTACCAGTCCGTATTGACAAGTCAGCGACGATAAGATAGTTAATTGATTCAGGCGTGACCTTACGGAAATCCATTATAAAATGATCAGGATGACTATTGACTTGTCGCCGTGTTCAAGTTTGCGACAAGTCAATCGTCATCCCGAGGATGCCTCGTTGAGAGATGAAACACGTGTCGATTTCTTTCAGGGTCTTTTTAAGACTCTTTAGAAATAGCTAAGCGGAACAGGTTACTAAATATACCCACATCATCATTTTAAGTCAGCGACGACTTTACCAGTGCTCCTCCTCAATTCCAAGTATTTTGTGCACTAGTGCTGTAATTAATTTGTACCATTAGGGCGCATTAACACCACAGTTTAGGCGTTAAACGAATACGCTGGTTTGTGTGTATAGGCTCGCCCCCTATTACATGGGACTCAAACAGAACTGGTGAAATGTGTATCGATTATTGGTTCACCTCAGAGTAACCCTTCGAGGTATAATGTAATGATCTGTTATGTTATGTGTACGAGAGAATGCATAAACGGTACGATCAAACTTTTCAGTCGGCTACTATTGTGTCCGACGATAAAATACATAGTTTAACTAAGTACTGAAAATCACCTAATGATCAGCATCCTAATTGCGTAACACATGGTCAATCACAATCTGAATCATTTTCAAGGATATTGCTAATTCATTGCTTCATATGTTCGAAAAAAATGTCTGCTCAACAACGTAAATAACGCAATGAATGTTGTTGAACTGTCAAAATGGAACAGATTTTGATTGATCGTGTGTTTAGGCCTGTGTCATTTTTTTTGTCCGGAAGATAGATTTATAAAAAATATTCGACACGTATTTTTTCTTTTTTGACATAATCAAAAGATTACGACGATACATTGAGTTAAAATGTGGCATGACGTCACACCTTGCTAGATTTTATACTGAGTTGTTGAGACGTACCGAGCTCCCACTTCCCAATATTAATGCATGTTTTCTAAGTTATTTTTGATTAATATGATAATGCAAAAAATACGTGTCTATTATTTTTTTATTATCTGAAAGACGGACTAAATAGAATTTCTTTTTTTTTACCTAGGCAACTACCGTATTAGTTACCGTACTACGTAACTACCGTATTTATTTATTTATAAATACTTTATTGTTCACCATAACAAAAAATAAATCAAACACTACAAAATATACAATGGGCCTTATCGCTTTCCGCGATCTTTTCCAGGCAACCTTGGAATGGTCAGTGATATGCCTGGACATAAAATGGGGCTGTCGTTGGTGCAAATAATAAGTATACAATATAGTAGAATAGATACACAGATATGTAAAGTAATGTTCCTTTACAAGTCTCTTAAATACAGGTAACGATTGCGCGCGTTTTGTGCTGTATATTACTAAAACAGGAAGCAACGTCTATGTACTAGGACTACAGAACACATGGCACCTGCCACATCGCCACGCCGCGCCGGTAATTATCGAGAAGCGAGCAGAGCTAGAAAGTAAAAACGAATTGGCGAGCAATGAGCAGTGAGTGCACGACGGCGACAAGCGTGAATCTCTCAGAGAGTGTTCTGCCCGCCATGCGAGCGTCGCTGAGCGAGTACTCTCTTCTCTCTTTCTTCGAGCGAGAGATCTTGTTGTTGCGACTAACGAGTAATCGGCGGCGGTGTGAACAGTCAGCGATCAATTATTAATATATGTATCTCTTTTACTAAGACGGGAGCCACAATCTTTTGTTCATTTCTTGAGCGATAAAATCGTTGGTCGACTTCCTCGTCGGCGGTTGGACAGGTATCCCTAACAGTGCAGGTAGGGTTAGAGGCATGAGGAACAGGGTGTAAAGTTCACTCATCCTCTATAGAAAAGGGAGGATCCTCCGACCAGATGGGTGTCATTTCTGGCGGGCAACTGCCCAACGGTTGAAGTTGGGATCTTGTATATATTTCGATCGTGGTTAACTCTAATTGCGCGATACAAGATTTGTGTGACGTCAGGATTTTTGTGTGTTGTCAAGTCTCTGATGCGTAGTTCGCATGTGGCGATGTAGATGTCGCCACTTAGGTATCTATAGGCTATACTAATTAGAATGATCGCGCTGCGGCTTGTCGACCTACTGTTTAGCATTTACAAGCCATCGACAAGATATGCAATCTAGAGGATGGATGTACCTATGGGTAAGTGACGTAATGAGTTTCAGATATATATTATCTTAGTCATAAATGTAGTATTTACAATAGTTACAATATCTAGGCACAGTTAGAGAAAGCTAATTGACACCCTACGTCAATTTGCCGTGTTATAGTAATTTCATACATCTGTCAAACAATGACAGTTGTGATTCGAATAAACGGACAATTTAAGTTGGTAGTTAGAAAGAAAGAAAGAATAACGTTTATTTGGACACAGTTTGTGAAACACAACATGCAAATAACAAAATAAAAAAGGCAAAATAATGTTTGCAACAACAGTGTGTGCCTCACGGCTGCGCCAGTTAATTTGCTAAACAATGAATTGAATGAGGAAAACATCGTGAGGAAACGTCAGAGAGATATTTCTCGACAGCATGTGAAGTTAAGGCAGAGGTCCGTGGGCGGCTTTAAAACTCTGACACCAGGTTGAACCACACGAAAAGAAGACAACGAATTTCCATAGTAACAATATCTACGTATGTTCATGTATCCGGCTGTTAATATGACAAAGCTTTTTGACACTTAAAAAACAAAAAGTTTTGACACTTGAAACTTGAGACCATACATGTTGGCTCTGTATTAATAATCCATAATTATACAGCAAAAAGCAAAAGCAACTTTGTTCCAACTGGGTTTTCCTCGATATCTCCCGTCTTTTTTACAAGGGTATTTCTGAGCATAATAGCTACTGTAATCTTTCGGTTCATTGAACTCAAACGATCTTTATTTCAATTAATACGAGCAAACCTTCCATATTGTGTGAATATCTAAAAAGGAGTAAAATAAATGCTCTTTGATATCATTTAACGTTGTGTGATGTTTTCAGCGTGGCCGTTCATTCCGTTTGATAAAAAATTATTTATATTCCTTTGTCCTTTTCCCAGAATTTCGAAATCCAATAATGAATTATCATTTTCAATAGCTTCATGAAACCGGAACAATATTTTATCCAGACCAACATATTCTCGGAATTATGTCAGAGAGAAAAGGCAATTGGCATTTATTTTAATTGTGAAGTGCAAGTCGGATAGGAGCACCAGTACCCTAATTGCGTAACTTATTTCCTAAACGATTATGACAAATTTGTTTCATTTTGATAGTCCAACAACATTCATTGCGTTATTTACGTCGTTGAGCAGATTTTTTTTTTCAACTTTTGAAGCAATGAATTAGTAATCTATTTCAAATCGAAACAAATTGCGATTGATCTTGTGTTACGCAATTAGGGTACAGGTTTTTGAATTGAGAATTTGTAGTTGATAATTTGTCAAACTCTTACGTTTTTGCAATTTCGAATTTCACGTGCTACTTTAGGAATCATTATGAAATGCTAATGTGAAGTTTGTCAAGTTCTCAAATTAGAAACCGTAACACGTAGGTATTATGTGAACGTAGGGCCATAGCATACTGGCGATTTGCGAGCGTGTTTACAGCGAGGCGATTGTGTGCGTGTGCATTGCAAGTACGCCATGTGTGCGCAACGAGTTCGCCGCGATTTCGTAACGAGAGCGATTGCCGTGAGTGTACAAGAGAGAACGAGACAAGTAAATGTATAAAGGCTCTTTCAAACAGGCGCGACACGCGACGCGACACAAAGACACCGCTTGTCGCGCGACGAGCGGTGTCTTTGTGTCGCGTCTACCTTCCGTAGCTAGCGATACGTCGGTCGCCTTTATAGAAATATATGAGGATACATAGAAACCAGTCGAGTCGCGGTGACACGTCGCCGCAGTTGCCGCCTGCGGTCGGTTACGGAATTATAGTTAATGTTATAGTATAAGTTGTGTGGTTATTAAAAAAGTTTATTTTTAAATTTCAAAAATTTGTGTAAAAATGTAGTTTTTGCTTTTAAGTCTGCTTGTCATAATATAAATATTATGTTTGTTTTTCCGATGAAGTGGACAGTGGGCTATGTTGATGCAATAGTTATAGGATAATTATAACACCTTAAAGTAGCCTTACTAATACTAAATGAATTATTCTTACTCAAACAATAAACAAGAATTGGCGCTATCGCTCCTCATACCTGTTTTAATTCTATCTTTTCTGACCATTTATTGATGTCGCATCACCTTTTCAAGTATCATATTCATAGTGACAATAATTACCAATCACGGTATCCCCTGTAGGTACGATAGACGTAGATATATTTAGTAACCTATTCCGCTTAACTTTTGCTAAAGAGTCAAAAGAACCCTTACTCTGCGTCCGGCGCTCGGCGTGGCAACACGCCGTGTTTGGGTTCGCGACAAGTCAATCGTCATCCTGAGGATGCCTCGTTGAGAAGTGAAACACGGGTCGATTTCTTATAGGGCTTTTTATGACTCTTTAGGAATAGTTAAGCGGAATAGGTTACTAAATATATATCAACATCTATTGTATTTTATAATGGATTTCCGCAAGGTCACGCCTGAATCAATTAACTACCCTTAGGTACAATAATTCACGCTATATCCAACCCATTCCTAATGATCATGGTTCAATGATAACAGCCGTGTGGCTGTTATCATTTGGTTTGATCGGAGGTTAAGCTACGCTTGCAGCAGTGGGTTCGTGGATGGATGACCATTCATTACATATCGAGACCCCTCCATACCTCGGAAAACATATTAAGTCGTTTGTTCCGGCTATCATTCGTAGATCTTTGACAGTCGTTACGGGTAGTCAGAAGCCCAAAAGTCTGACAAACAGTCTCACTAAGGGGTATCGTTTTACCCAGTAACTGGATTGTGGCGGTCAGATAGATTGTCGCTCCGTGTAAAATACTGGTATTCAGCCGCATCCGGTTAGACTGGAAGCCGACCCCTTCATAGTTCGGAAAAGGCTGGGTGGATTGATTGAATGGCAATCAATAATTCATTATTAACCAATCACGCTATATTATCCCGTGCGATGATACACGCTATATCCCGATGCAATCCAACCCATTCCTAATAATATCTCACCTATAATTAGAAACAGATTAATGTTCTGTTTGCGTTAATTACAATCGATTCCAATCATTAATTTTCTTCACCAATGTGTATGTTTTGTGTTTTATTTTGACATATTTAGACTTGCCGTGTCCTTCAAACGTTTGCCTTGTTTCCATCAGTTTTGATTCTTCAAATTCTATTCACTCGCTGTATTTGTTTATGTCTCGTCTGATTCGACTGTTTCTCTTCAATGATATTTAATTTGCTGTTGTCTCGGAGTTGGTGAGTCACGTGTGCTGGCTTTTGTACAAATCTAGCTTAGTGCTTCACCTAGTAGCTACTAGAGGTGCGCGCCGATGTATTTTTTACCGGCGGCGGCGTCTGACGTTTAATTTTTCGGTGTCATCGGCGTAATCGGTGTCGATGGTGAAAATAAAAGTACCATTAAAATCAAACCACTATAACAAAATACTCTTTTCATTAAAGAAGCGTTTGGAAAACTGTGTCAAGTCTTCTTTTCGCCCATACCGCAATGTTTGAAAACTAATGTATTCGACCAGTGCCTCGTGCCTACTATTTAAATTATGACCATATTTTTTGTTAAAATTATGTTTGTGAAAACAACTAAGTCGAAATAAACCAATAAGCTTGTATTTAGACATATCTAGTGTTTAGTTTACTATTATACCTAAATACTGCTAACTACTGCCCTACTGCTGAGCATGAGGTCCTGGGTTCGATTCCCGGGTCGGGCAAAGTGTTATTGGGTTTTTCTATCTGAAATTTCTCAGTAGCAGCCCGGAGTCTGGATTTGTGCCCGGTTGATGGCAATAAGCTCGCTCCCTATTACATGGGACTTAATAACTGGCGAAATGTGGGTGAACCTGCTACAGGGACACCTCTGCCCAACTCTTCGGGGAAACCAGGCGTGATGTTATGTTATGTTATACCTAAATCTAGACTATAACATATTCTGAAATTAACGCCGATGACGCCGAAAAAGACATCGGTGGTGGCGGCGTGGGTGTTATCACCGGCGGCGTGTGCCGAGCCGATGCCGGCGCACACCTCTAGAGTAGGTACCTACTAACATAACATTTTACTGCTGTTTAATATATATTTCTATCTTTACTTCCATTCGAAGATACATCTGACATATTACTTTCCCAGTTAACCCAATTCAGAACGTTAATATATCATAATAACAATTAAATGATTATTGCGGATCAATTAGATTTAATTCTTCTCGAAGCGGGTCAAATTTTTCCAACTGTTGCGCCGTAACAGGGTCATGTTTTCATTAGTTTAGCCTATTCATAGCCTGTAACTGTGCGTAAATTGTGCAATAAATAAATATCCTGCCATAAGAACTAGAATAAGCTCAGCAGAATAGATTAAAACAAAAAAATAATAATACTAAGTTTTTTTTTTTTTTACTTTAGAAAAAAAAACTTGTTTCTTGTATGGGCCTATAGAAATAGTCAATCTGTGTGTCTCAAATTTCAACTGTACCTTAATATGTACAGTTGAAATTTTCACAAGAAGAACCGTAATCGGTTCATGAGATACATCCGCTGACAGACTGACGCGACGGACGGACAGCGGAGACTCAGTACCCTTTGGGAACGGAACTCTAAAAATATACATATATAAATTTAAACTGTGGTGAGACTTAAATTATTACCTACTTAAAGGTCGGGACGTAATGTTATAAGATGCAGGAATTCAATTTGCTATATGCGTGTGCGATACATCGCAGAAAACAAAATGAAACAATAGACAAAAAAAAACACACAACTACCATGCCAAAACACGAACTAAAAAGTCATAAACAAGTTGCATTAGTTAATCTGTATATACAAATGGAAAGGCCACTCATTTACTCGCTGACTAAACAGATACATAAAATTGTCATTGCAGTCAGGGGACTTCTTAGATTAAAAAGTGTTCCACACATCGACACAACGGTCCCCCGACTGCAATGACAATTTTATTTATCTGTTTAGTCAGCGAGTAAATGAGTGACCTCACCCACTCTTTTTTGGGCAGTGAAGTATTTATTAACTTTGTGGCTATTGTTTGTTTTCACTCTACGATTGTACGAAGCTTTGATTCAATGAGCGACTCGCAAAGGATATGCTATTAATTCAGTTTACCAGCACAACAAGAGAATGCGAAGTGCAAACAATAATATGATCACGCCGGCAATTGTAGCGGGCTCGCTTTGTGGCTTTATAACACTGATCGTGGTTTAGCGAGCGTTTAATGCAATGAAACTTTGTTGTTAAGCTGTGTTTACGCGTCGGCAGCTTAGCGTTGTTTAGAAAATGTGCGCGGTTCTATGGATTCTCATGGGGTAGGTTACAAAGCGCGCGCAAAGCAATGTGGTATAATGCAGTGGACATTTAACGGTATGAAAATAATAATCCTTACATACATACCTTCTACAAAAATTAATAATGTTTTTCAGATTCAAATTATTTTATTTCACATAAACATACATGGGCACTTATGAAACGTCAGAAGCTAGGTGCACGGTTCCAATTGGTCGTTTCCTATGGAGAAGAGCCGGCAAGAAACTCCACGTCCAGTCCTCGTCAATGTTTTTAACTTATAATATTAAATTAAAAATTAAATAAAACTTTAATTCAGACTAAGATCCATAATTTTGTTAGTATAATGGTGTTAGTAACAATGGTGCTTAAATAAGTAGGTTAGTATTGTTATTTTTTTACAAATTATTTATCTACTTATACTTATTGACGACCAGAGGGTTGGCCAATTTTTTGTCAAAGAATCAGCATTGTCAGAACGTGGTAACGCTGCCAGCCTTTTGGGCACTTTTCCCGGACGAATGAGCTCTTCCCTTTATTTTTAATTTTTTTCCTTTACATTCTTGAACATAATATATACATTTTAGTTTTAGATTGTATATCTTTATATATATAATTCTTCTGTCGTGTGTTTGTCACCTAACTCCTCCTAAACGGCTGGACCGATTCGGATGAAATTTTGTGTGTATATTTGTGTGGTTCCTGGATGGTTTAAAAATACAATTGGACCCGGTAGGTGGCGCTGTTTGGGCAGGACAACGTCTGTCGGGTCCACTAGTTATATATTTAAATATGTATTGATAGTATACTTACATCGGAATAATGTTTGAATTTATGTCGATATGTTGTGTTAAACTGCTCAGCGCAGTTAGAGCATCCGTAGAATGAGAGAATTTCCCGGTTTTATGAAACATTGCATGAACGACTTCAGTTTCAGTTCGTCATGAAGTCGGTCGGGCAAAATCTTAGGACGTACTTGAGTAAAACTAAGTAAATAAGTACGCAATCTTCGTTTTAGATTGTCAATCCAAAAAAATTATTAACACAGGTATTGCTACTCACAAAATGCCATCTTACGCTCTCCTAAACTTCACCTCATATACTCCATTGTAAAGGTAAGAGGTAAAGCAATTAATTCCAATAACATCAGGTTATTCGCTAGTCCGGAGGCGCCTAACGTTAACGCGTCCGTAAACGTTAGCCGCTGTGATAATGCTTCACGTAGACGTGTTTAACATAATTGTTAGTATATTACTGTGTAAAGGATTACGGTACACAGCCATTATTTTAAGCTTTAATTGGGTGATTTGGGAGTTAATGATGCATTTGATATTTTATGACGATTTGTGTTGTTTAAGAATATGACAAATTAATTGTGATAAATGAGAATTCTTGGGCTTGAGGCGTCATTAAAAATACGAATTAACTAACACTAGATACATATAACTTAATACTACGTAAATTAAAACCACAAGAAGACTATAACTGCAAGAATCTCGACATCCATACATCAAAACGCCAAAATCCTTTCACACATTCTAAACAATTTTCAGTAAGAAACATTCTACGTTTGTTCAATCCGCGACTCGTAAAGGCGACGGTGATCCTCTAATCTTATACCCATTCACTTCTGTATCCCTGGTACTCACAGAATAATATGAATCAACATGAAACTGCCATCAACATCTTGGAGTTACAATAAATTATTCTTCTCTTCGTAAATATCCCGACCGGCAGGAAAATGGAATAGGTGTTATATTTATTTACGACTTGTATGGATTTCTGAAGATATTTGGGTCAGATCTTGTGTAGTTATCTAGGCAAGGGAGAATATCAGACGTTTCGTTAGGTTGGGTGTAAATTTTCCTATAGGTTCAAACGAAGGTGTCAAAAAAAAAACAATTCTAAATCTTATTGCCATGATTTCAAGTTGAAGGGAATATAATACAGTGTATAGCAATATATGCTACCGAGAACCACTACTGCACTGTGTCACTACACAAAATTGAATACAATAGCTTAAATTAAACTCAGTGAATATCCAAACGGAATGAATAATCGCCCAATCGATGTAGAAATTCCCGAAAATCCGGAAACATGCAAAAAAGAGGATTAGACGAATCGAGAACGTTTTCAAAGTCGGTTTAAAAGCAAAAAGGTTGCTCTTTTATTTGCGTATTGGTTCGTTTAAAAAGTTAAAAAAAAAAACCGTCGCATGTAGGGTAGCATTGAAACAAAGTGCATTAGATGCTTATTTTCTCCGAGTTGAAAGCCAAATGGGGTAAAATGGGGTAATGGTAATCGAAGGCGACATCCCGTAGAGGCGATTTTTGTGTTTTATTTTGAACCTTATGTAGTGGAACTTAAGGAAGTTAGGCAGCTAGATTTGGTTTGCAGTTTTTGTGAAGAAGTTACATCGTGTGTTTTGTCACAGAAATATACGGAAGGCGCACTCCGCACTTTAGGTGTGAAGCTACAATTACGCGGCGGGTTCGTCTTGTCGAGCCAATTCAGTGAGCGTAATGTAGTCAGAAGATATTTTATGAGTTACGCGATAAAAAAAGAGGCAACTACTAGGTGAATATAACTGTAGGTAATAAGCGCTGTGCCACTTGATTTCACTTTATTGTGTCGTAGCAAGAGTCGCTTTAATAATAAACTGCGGTTTAGTTTAAACTATACAGATGATTTTTAGTTGGAAAACTAATTTTAATTGTGTGAAAGATAAAGATGCCTTATTTGTTACAAAGATAACTTCAGGAGTATAAAGTTTAAGTGCACTAGTATTAAGAATAGGATCCGAGCCACGTAGCCAAAGTTTCAGAAAAAGTATAAAATTGTAGGTCAACGGTATCAGGAAAACTGTGCAAGCCTCCAACTGTTAGTCCGAGAGAGAAACTTCCTAACAATTTATGCTCGATTCAGAAATATCGCTTTATGTATTAAGTCCTTCATCTAACTGCCAAACCAGTGCCTCTTCAAGCACTGAAACTTTTGGCAATTAGTCCTCCAACAATCAATCAAGTATGGCAACAATCTATTAATATTCCTACACTTTTTCCAAGTGCTTCCAGTCTAACCAGATGCAGCTGAATACCAGTATTTTACATGGAGTGACTGCCTATCTGACCACCACAACCCAGTTACTGCGTAACACGATACCCCTTGGTAAGACTTTCGGGCTTCTGACGACCCGTAACGACTGTCGAAGATCCAAGTATGGCAGCCGGGACCAACGGCTTAACGTGCTTTCCGAGGCAAAGAGGTGTCTCGGAATGTAAAGGTGGTCACCCATCCACGGATCGACCTTGGCAAGCGTATCTTAACTTGGCCGATGGACCCGTGTAGCTGTTATAACTTAGTCGCGGGTCCCTCTGAGCCCCACAGAGCGGCAACACCAGTCTGTAATATACTTTTTACCCCCGCAGACTACAGACTTTTTATCGGGTCGAGAGTTCAGTTCGAAGGCAATCGTGTAGCCCATCAATGTTTTTTACGGGCGATACCGAATCGTTATAATATGTCAATTCAATTCAAAATATTTTTATTTCACATGAATCTACATGGACACTTATGAAACGTCAGAAGCTAGGTGCACGGTTCCAATTGGTCGTTTCCTATGGAGAAGTGCCGGCAAGAAACTCCACAGTTAGTCTTTTAAAAATAATATATAATAATATGTGCATTTGCATACATCTTCATACTGATTAAGAAATCGTTATTGATGATAGGATCTTGGTATCAACTGTTTTGTAAACTTTTATGTTCCAATTTCTTTCTTCCCATTCATACCTTTGTAAAATCACCCTCCACTAGAATTCTTCTCAATATAAACTAGACTACAAAACTATCCCGGCTTTCTGTTATCTAGATAAAGTGTATGCAGCTGAAAGTCGAATAAATAACAAGCAGATAAGAGCAGCTTTTATACTTTTATCAGCATACTTTTATATTGCAACGGTTTTAGAAATGAAAGGTTAGGAAGTACTGTTGGTTGCTGTTTTTTCGATCAATATATAAAATACTCTGCATCGATCAACAACTTTGCTATTACAATAGATATTATACACAACAAGCATTCAAGTTGTGCACACTACACGTTCGTCAAATATTCATTTGGCCGATTAAGATTTGTAAATAGCTAGGTCAAAATACTACTGCAATAGCGTATAATTAATTCATGAAAAGTAATCTTAGCAGAAGTCAAACTCAAACTTAAAGCATTTATTTTAGTTAAACCATTTACAGGCACTTTTGAATTGTCAAGGAATCGGTCAGTCAGAAATATGAAGCTAGTTGCCCATTCCAAAGCTTAGTAGGTTACCCATTCCAAACTTATGGAGAAAAATGGACACTGTTTTAAATAAAAAAATGTTACAAAATATTGGTTACATCATTCATGTTGAAATTATACATGTGAGAACAATGTAGAAAGACGTGCATGATAGAAGGATAAGACAAAGAACAATTCAAAAATAAAAATAAGCCATGGCAGCGAAGAGATGACGTTCATGAACATGACGTGTGGATTAGCACCATTCAGCTCACACATTTTGAAGGGAGCTAAATGATCAACACACGCGCCACCGTCAGCGAAACATTTGAGTGAGCATGACATACCTACTCACAACCGCCAGGGCACATTCAATTCAATGTAAGACATATTACCCGGTAAATGGTAACTCTTTAGTACATAGTGCTCACACCTGTGCTATGCATTTATATAATACAAAGGAGATTGAGTTTATACAATGCAAAGATGGTCTTACAATCTTCAGCAGCTCCAACAGTATTTGCAATTTTAATCAATTAGTTGTGGTTGTGGAGCAGGACCAGCATTGAGCCAAGCATTTTTATCAGCGATGTAATCCCCCAACTTATAATATGCGTTTTATATAAGATTTGAATTTTGTCTCATTCAGTTGAAGTATGTGGGGAGGAATTTTATTGTAAGTAACAATTTAATCAGTGCCCCATGAAAGATAAGTCTACCAATCTGCAACCAATCAATCTGCCAATCTGAAACCTGGCTGAACTAATAGGTGCCTATTTCTTGTACTAAAATTATGTCTATCACCGCTTTTACAAAAAAAATGAAAAATTTCTTCTCTTAGATGTAGAGTACTTTGTAGCTTACGCTAAAACCACTTTATTTACACCATTTGAAAAGAGTGGAATTCACAGCAGGCGAGCTAACTTCAGCCCCAAACATTTTAATATTCCGTCATCCGAATTTCCTCTTCTCTGAACCACATTTTACATACTTATCCTTAACAATCTTTGAACAGCTCTCCTCAGCCTGAAGTGACAGAAGTTATTTCCTAAATGCCCCAACTTGGACAACTAAGGTATTTACTTAGATTTGCACAAATATGTGAACGGATGGAGATGGTCGCAAGAATCTCGGAGACGCTTCCAAACTATTTGACGGGAAGTTGGCTCTAGTTAAGCACCACTGACTTTGTTGATGGGTTGGTCAAGGGCTGAAACTGTATTAATTAATAGTTATAGGTTTTCCTGGATAAATACTTAAAAGTAAATGAAGTGGCAATCGTTTTCAAAGCTTTTCTTATTTCTTTTAACTGGATTGATATAGGCCTTAACTTATGTCAATCTAATATATTTTTGATTTTTCTATCTACATCATCATTGCTGATAGAATGTTATTTTGTATTGACAGTTACAGGAGATATATTGAGTTTCCAAAAATCTTGAAACACTCGTCTTCTGATGATTTGAATGCTTTATTTAAGTCACATTTTATCGATGAATTGCTAAAATGAATGAAGGTTTAACCCAATTTAATACCCTGTAGAAAACCTGGGCCAGCGTTTTGATCTCATCAGAAACCAAGTCTAAACTAATAATGTTACTGCCCATCACATCTGAAAAGTTTAGCTCCGAAACGTAATTTACAAATTGATGAAACGTCTGTCTCAATTTGCCGCCCACAAACAGATACATTCTAAATCCCCGAATTCCTCCAACTTCGACTAATAATTTATTAAAATCGCAATTAAGGCGTCGGCAGGCTGCCAACAAAAGGTTCGGGGCAAAGGGCAAAATTTATCTTACATCTCTTAATCTGGCTTAACTTACTCCTTTCAATTTTTAGCTAATTGCCGGCAATTAAGGTTGCGGGACCTTTAAACTTATAGGATTATTTCGAAAGCCTCTTGACTCGATTTTCGTATCGATGAGACTTCATCGAGTCGGTATCGAGTTGCCTCTTGTGCGAGTGATTGCTATCAAGGTTTGGCTCAGTGTCTGTTGAGTAAACATAAAGGATGTTATCTTACCGCATCAGTTGAAGGGGCTAATTCGGAGGACTGAGTCACCATGGCGGCAATCGAAGATTTATTTACATTTTATTTTTGACTTATGAGCTGCTGATTTTGTTTTTCCTGTCTATTATTCAACTGTAGTACCCGAATCCACTTGTTCCACTTATTTCTTACGTAAAAATAACCTTCATTTTGAGGAGGAAGGTTTCTGAATAAACCTTTCCTGCTTTTCTCGACGTATTTCTTTAGAAAATATTCTCAGAATTTATCCAGTTCCTTAAAACATGGTCGATATAAACTAAGCTAGTTTATATGTTAAAACAATAGGTACGCAATTTTCACGCACTGCTTAGATCGACTAAGTATTAGTGCTTTTAGATTTTTTACTCTGATCCGTGGTCTTAGGATTTAGTTTACATTGTGGTTGGTTGAATTAAACTAGGGATTGTGTGGGTAAACTTTCGTATTCGACTTACCTATTGGGTGAAAGGACGAGTCCTCTGAATTTTTTAGAACATATTTCAGGAGACTTTGTTTTATAAACCATTTTAATAAGATAATAAACAAACCAACCCATGGTTTGTTTATTCTTCCGCAGCAATTACTACTAATTGTCGTGAATTGCAAAAGCCGAAGAAACATCAAACAATTCGTTTACAAAGTGATCTGGCACTCTTTGATCGTGCATCGAAGTCATCGAGAAGCGCATTTCAAAGTTCATATAGATGTTTAGAAGAAACTACAGTTCTTCCGAAGGTGTTTTTAGCGGTTTCCTGGAAATGGCCTTTATCATCATGCTAGGTAGTGATAGCCTAGTGGTGTGACCGTCGGACTGCCAAGTCATAGGTCTCGAATTTTAAACCCAAGGCACGCACCTCTGACTTTTCGGATTCATTTGCGTATTGTATAATTATCACTTGCTTCAAAAACGGTGAAGGAAAACATCGTGAGGAAACCGGCATGTCTCAGAGATGTTTCTCGACGGCGCGGCGAGTGATGCCAAGTTAGAGGCCCATGAGCGGCTTTAAATCTCTAACACCAGGTTAGTCACCAACCACACGAAAAATAAGGAAGATCATTATGCTAGTTTGACAACAACGGTAATGGTACTTCACCCGTTTAAAAAGTGCTTAATAAATTCGATTCAATAGACTTTTACTATCAGAAACTTTCCAGTGGCTATTCGAAACACTCGTGGAAGAGTTCATAGAACAATCACGAATAGATACCATTGTAGGTAGTATGGGTAGGTATGGTCAGCGGCCAAAGTCGATTAACATTGCTACTTTTACATGACAACTAATTTTTTTTCGAAACATTGTCTTTCAGAATTTTATACAACGTGTAAAAAAAAACCCTGTCGGATCCGTGAGGGTGTTGATAGGCATCGTACTGCGAGTCTATTTATACTGAGAGGTAATTTAAAAAGAAAATATGTTACATTTTATTTCAATGGGGAATTTCGCCGGGTTAGTCCATAGGGCGCGGGCGGCCGTCGATTAGCGGGTGTCTCCAAGTCATAACTTATGACCTCTGTAGAAAATTTCAAATTTTAAATGGATTTGGGGCAAATTTGGTACTAAAAATGTGAGTAAATTTTTAATAGTAATAACTTTTTATTTTCAATAATAATAAAAAACAAAAAATCTTTTGGTAATGTTATTGCACTACCTATGATCGGACAGGGTTTTTTTACATAATGTATAATAGCTAAAACTTTATATTCTTTAATTTTCAGTTTAGATTTTAATTAATTACCTAACAACATAATATCACGCCTGTAATCCCCGGAGGGTTAGGCAGAGGTGTGCCTATAGAAACTCACAATAAATAGCTCAATAATCCTAACTAATAATGTAAATGCGAAAGTGAGTTTGTTTGTTACGCTTTCACGCTAAACCGGCTGAACTGATTTGGATGAAATTTGATACATGGGTAGACCATGACATAGAATTTTTATTTCTCGATATTCTCAAGGGATCGAGAGTTATGCCGGTAAAAGCGTGAGGTGCAGCTAGTAAAGACATAAAAAAAGGAAGTGTTAATCGACTTTTGTCACCGACTATACCTTTTTACACGTGTTTCAATGTATGACCTTTACTTGTTTATTTCGGTAGTAGTTTTATTTCCATTATTTTATACTTACCGGGGTGAAATATCTCTGAAACCTACACCAGCTAATCATCATGGCCGCGTAGGTATTTATCTGATTTATAACTCTGCGTGACTACAACCATTCCTCAAAAGTGATTTTATTGCCACTTGCCCTCATATAAATTTCGACTTTAAACATTGAGCGTTAAAGTCCGTTTTCTAACGGGTGAAATGTTAAATGTTGTCATGTTTATGCTGTATAACCCTGAAATTAGGAATGGCCAAACTAATCAAAAGACCATTATTAATTCGTTGTAGCGACGACTTATTTTTTTATATACAATTGTTGAGATATCGAAACGTGAATTTTGTCTTCGATTGTGACAGCTTTTAAAAGTTCGTAACGGTCTTATTCGAATTTGGACAGAACGGTTTAAAAGTGTTGATTTCATTCAATTGAAGACTGGCTGGTAGAAAACGCTACGATTCTTTTTTGTTTTGTTTCCGCGTTGATTGGACAATTTTCCGCCATGTACAGATTCACGAAGATGCGCCCTACTTTTTTTCCTAATCTTTAATTTGTTAATGTGTATCAAAAGATTTTTTTTTGTAATGTATGTTTAATTTGTGCAGAATAAACAAATTTTCTTTCTTACAGTATCTACAGTAATCTGTACCCGGTTTATCACTCTATCCTTACCCGGTTTATGCTCTCACAGAGCACTTTATAATACTGGTACTCTATCTAGGTGCTTAAGAAGCTTCAATCAAGAATACAAAAAAAATCAAATTCAAATTCAAATTTCTTTATTGCGAACTAAGTGTAGGTATACAAAGATGTTATAATAGGTAGGTTCTTAGAACTTAGTTGCCAAAAAGGCAAAAGGCCTAAATTGTAATTTTTTTGTCAGCCAAATCTAATTCAGTCAGTTTTCAGTATTAAGATAGTACAGGAAACTTGGCACCCATAACAAGACAATATACAATCTAAAACCGGAATAACCAACTGTGTAACTACTTCATAAAACGGGCTGGAAGATTAATGTGACCTTGAGTCAACCTTGAAACTACTGCGGGCTAGTTAACATACATAATATCACGCTAAGTAACCTTAACCGACTCGGCAGAGTAGTTGTGCCAAAGCGGTATTTGAACGATTGTTTGTTATAAATGTTGGTAAAAAGTTGATCAAATTGCGTTTTCATGGCTGGCTGCCAGTTTTTCTTACTGTTCCTATATTAGCTGGGGATATGAGAAAAATGCACGTAGTGTTTTATTTTAAGTTTATAACTTTAACCCCTGGTTAAATTCACTCTAATGCGCTTTGTTCAATATAATATTTTAATGCAATTAAGAATAGATAAAACTGTAGGTAATTAATAAATTAACGACCTCAGCATAAAATCACAAATGGAAATAACAGTTTAACCAGTGATTTTCTCTGGTCTTTTTCCTGCTCAGGTAAAGTACCTACTACCTACAATTGGTAAACTCCTCGTATATTATACTGCTTGGACTGCGAAGTCATAGATCTCGAGTTCGAACTCAAGGCTCGCACCATTGATTTTTCGGATTCATGTGCATATTGTATAAAAAACAGTGAAAGAAACCGCCATGCCGTAGAGATATTTCTTAACGGCATGTGAAGTCAAGTCAGAGGAGGTGGCATAAAAACTCTGACACCAGGTTAGTCACTAACCACACGAAGAAGAAAGAAGAGTGCCGTCAAGCATACCTTTAAGTATATCAGTTGAAATAAACCCTTTAGAGCTGAGACTGTTCACTTCTTCAGACTGTTGACTTCATCTTTGGGTCATGGGCGTGTATTTCGCATTCTAATCTTATAACTATTACCTAGCATACTTACAGAAAACATACACAAATTAATAAATAATAAATAAATCCGTTTATTCAAAAAGCCAAATACAATTTGTCCATCTCAAACAAAACGTACAAATGCCACTATATTAATACATCGCTAGAATCCTTACCGACCCTGACGACCCCATTACCATCCTCCAGGAGAGCATTAGGGAAACCAGCACAGTGTACAAAAACAGACACCTCTCGTCATTCCGACCTCGCCGCCGAGGTCCTTTGCGATCGTGACCGCGTCTCCGAGTAAATGATACTCCCCTTCGACCCTTGCTCGATAAGAAGGTGCCAGCAGTTGTTGCAGCTGAGCACGTAGCTTTAAATTCCCCGACTAATAATCATGATCAAAACTTTGATCCAACCCGTCCCATCCTTGATGTCCTCTCTCCGGTTGACGCCCTAAGCCAAGGTTCGTACTCCACAGGGGGTGCCCTTAGCGAGCGTTCATCTAGTTTTAATTAACATAGTTGAATAACCCCTGGCTGGAGGTTTTAAGTGTTGTAGCTTAAGGCACCCACAGGAAAGCCCGGTTAAGCAGTCATGATCTCAGAGGTCAACTAAGAGGTGCCCTACCTAAAAAAAAAGCATTATTTGAGACAGAGTGAGCGTAAATTGATACATTACCATTGTAAAGTCTACTTACGTAATGTAGGTACAGGCAAATAACCAGTCTACTATCAAAGCCTTGACATCCATCGTCGGTCGATAATGCCTTGCAGGTCATTGTCGTACGTAGTATTGAGTAAGTCGCGCAAAGCTTAAAGATGTTATGTTGTAGAAGTGATATGACGGCTGAATTATGTAGGTATTATTTTTACAATACACCCATGTTCTGTTTATGGTGTCTTACCCGAAGTGTGTTACACGGAATCCTATTACTAATCAAATAAAAATTCAAATAATTTAATTCGCGTAACATAGACTCATATTAGAATAGGCATACACATTTACAAATAAAATTAAAATAGAATTGAAATAAAATAATATAAAATTAAAATTTAATAAAAGTAAGATTAAAATCAAAATTAAAAATACAATTCAAATTCAAATTAAAAATAAAAAAACAAAAAAAAATACATTAAAACAAAGAAATGAGGAAATGTTTGTGTCGAGGGTTTTTTAAAGTTTAACTGTTAAAAGTGTACTTGTTCTCAATTAGGTTAAGCAATTTAAATGTATTCAATAGTATAACTAAAACACTTTATGAAACTCTATGAAACGAATCCTGGTCCCGTCCAAAATATCCGTAAGGTACGTATAGACGCGTTCCCGGGGGACTAATCCCGGTCCCGTGCCAGTACACCGCAAACAACATTCAGTGCTGATTTGATCGACTTCGGCTTCACTTGCGGCTTTCACTAGCGACTTTCACTTGCATTTCGCCAAACGTTTTTATACTATTTTTAGTTTTTGAACTTACATGGTTGCTGAATATTCGTTTTGGGTCATTTTAGGGCATTTTGAGTTACTTTTGAGTAAAGTTTCCGCCAAAAAGTATGGCTCTGTCGAACGTCTTCTCTGTCCCCCATTTTCATTTGAAAATCTCCAAAGTCACTCTGTGTATAGCCTGTTCCCAACTATGTTGGGGTCAACTTCTAGTCTAACCAGATGCTGCTGAATACCAGTATTTTACATAGAGTGACTGCCTATCTGACCTCCATAGCCCAGTTACACGACACCCCTTACTGGTTAATTATCAGAATTTTTGGCTTTTGACCTGTAACGACTGTCAAACATTTACGAATGACAGCCAAGCTGTTGGCTTAACGTGCTGTCCTAGCCACGGAAAAACAAAAAAAAATGCTTTTATTGACATAAAAGCAAAAATGTTATGGATAGTCACCCATCCGCGAACCGACCGCGGCTAGCGTAGCTTTTCCTTTGATTGACCCGTGCGGCTGTTATCGCTATAGTCACGCTTGTTTTGTGTCATATTATGCGGCCGTATTGACCACATTAGTCAACTATGTTTGTTAAGAATTATGATAGACTAGCTGTCCCCGCGGTTTCACAAGCATTAGACTCGATCCTTTGGGAATATCGGGATAAAAAGTATCCTATGTCCTTCTACGGGTCATGGTTTACTCATACGCCAAATTTCATCCAAATCCGTTCAGCCGTTTCAGCGTGATGCCGTGACCAAGGGAAATAGGGATTCATTTTTATATATATAGTTTAAACACAATACATAAGTACATTCAGAACATAAATCAAATTATTTACATTAATTTTTGTTTATTTATCAATGTGAACAGCCCGTTTACACTGAAAGCCAAAGTTAATTTACACAATGACATAACATTTGGGCGCGTGTCACACTTCCTATTCAATGGCGTACACTGGTGTGCATTATCAATGTTGAATGGCGTGATATATTTCTTTTTTGTGACACTTTTGTTACAGACAGGAATGAGACTTTTTTGTCGCAACAAACAGGAATGGGACACTTTTTGTCACAAAAAATAATGTTCACGGAAATTATCAATGTGAGCAAGGGTCTGTTTGTGAAAGTCAGTGAACTGATAAAATGAAAACTTGGGAATTGGGATTATTGAATGTAAATGCGTTCTTAAATCTACTTATATAGGAATTATTGTGTTTTTTATCTACAAATGACTAGATGCATGCATGTAAACGAGGCAAAAGGATTATGTAAGGATCGTAGCAGAAGGCGTTCTGTAATTTCTGCCTACCTCTATGGGAAGAAGGCGTGATATGTTATCTGTAAACTTTGAAATGAATTATAAATTAAATTATATTTTAAAATGAATGAAATAAAAATATAAAATGTCGAATGATTCGAAAATTGTTGACATTTGCATAGCAGTCAAAAGGGGTTATTTGGTTGAAAATGACCTCTCCTAAATCCCCTTAATGGATTGCCGACGTATAATCAATAACCCTGTATACTTTTTATCTTTCTCCTTTGTCTCTAATATGCATATGTCAATGTCATGAATACCTGTTATTTGCATGGTTACTGAAATGTCAATTTTAGATGTTATTTCATTTGAATTGTAAGCGACAGTGCTGGTGGTGTAGTAATTAAAAATAAATATTATGTGTGAATGTTGTCTAATCGTAGCCTACCGCTAGCCTAGACGCAGATTTATTTTCCGTTTCCAGTTTCATTTACTCTGAATTTTTACACATGTCTTATTTTGAACCGAATTCAAAACAAGAAGATATTGTTTTTCGACACGTTTTATTATTTACATGCACCGATTACCCCGAGATTTTTATATCGAATAAACTCTATGGCAATGTTTGGCCATCTTTTCCCCTTGTAGCTTCGCTCTTATTATTGCCCTCTAACGACACTCTAGAGACGTGCCTCGAAATCACAGCAATGAAATAAAATATTCATTCTCAAATCTATTGCATTCTGATCAAACAGCTCCACACAAAGTTTATTGCCGCTACGAGATTCAGAATACAGTTCTTAAAAGTTCAAGCAAATTGACGTCAAAGTATTAAAATTCATACAACGTTGAATACTTTCATTTTGTCTCGAAAAATTCAAATATAGAAGGGAATCGAGTTACATTTGCTTGAAGAATATTAATTTGAGCTCATTCTGTTGAGTTATTTTAATAAAGGAGATCAGTTTCACCTGGTTCAATTATTGATATTGCTTCTTTGATATTTTACGGCTGATTGAAATAGACAGATGTTTGATATTTTAGAAATTTTCCCACCTACGCTACGTGGCAATGCCGCCAATCTCTTGGGTACATTACCAGTCGACAGCGATACGGAGGAATTTTTCGACGCCATATTTTAGTTTGCTAATAGTTTTAGTTAGGTTAGGATATTATATTTTAGTTTCGTTAAATGGAAAATATATTAATACAAAATTTCCTGCCTTAGGTAATCATGAAAAACATGTTGGGATCAGATACCAGTATTTTACAGGGAGCGACTGCTTATCTGAGCTCTACAGCCTGGTTACACGTTATTAATTATCTTTCTAGTTCCCGACTAATATTAATTGTATAACCTAATAGAAGCTTATGACTATGTCATTAAAAAATATCTGACACACAGTCAGGGAAATTAACTGTTTTTCCATTACATACAACTGTCAAAGAATGATAGTTGTGATTTTAATATATACGGATAATTAAAATTAGTGATCAATTTTCTTATCAATTAATTTTCCTGACGTTACAAATCTAAATAAGTATTTCTTCTTTACGTGTATAATCCTCATAACGTAGGGACAGTGCTGCACCTTTTCATACTAGATTCAATGAACTCCTCCCCCAGTATTCAAAGGTATGCCTTATTTTAACGAGGGCGCAACTCGCAATACTGGGAAATAATTGCAAAACTGTATATTTTCTAACGCCACACTTGTTCAGCTTTCTGTTGAAATTTGCTTTAATTAAAAGCGATGTGGAATGCAAATATTGAATACTTGTTTTTACACTTATCTGATTCACCAGTTTTGATGTAAGTAGTTTACATAGACATTATTAGATTATGGTTGCGTGGCTCTTTCGAACGGAAGAATTACGAACTATTTATTTATTTAAACTTCTTAAACAATAGTGGTACATAGATGGTCTTAGGGTTCCGTACCAGAAGCGTGCTAAACGGAACCCTATTATTATGCTGTCCGTCTGTCCGTCTGTCTGTCTGTCAGTGGGCTGTATCTCATGAACCATAATAGGCAGACAGCTGAATTTTTTACAGATTGTGTATTTCTATTGCCGCTATAAAAAATAATAAAAATTATATAAAGTATAATAAATAAAGGAGGTCCCCATACATGAGACTCTCTTTATATCTCTAACAGTCTCTTTTAAAAGCTTGATTTGTCATAATAGTATTAAAGCCCCTGTACTCAAGTTGGTAAAAGCTAAAACCCAAAACGCGAATCCTAAGCCCATCTCCCATTACCACCATCCTGCAATTGAGGTCACGTGCCATAATCCCGACATGCGGGTGTCTCCGAGCACGTAGGCCGCCGCCCCTTGACACCACGCTACTCTGTAGGGCTCTCGTGCCGGCGCAAGGGTCAACACTCGGGCGCCGACAAATACCCGCGAATTTCCCCTTGTTTGACGTATGATGAACTGAATTGCCGCTTGGAAAGTATTGAAGGTTTTTTGTGGGTCGATTATCTTTGCTTTCTAATATATATTTTTTGGGATTGAATTATATACAACGTATGTAGGTTTGCTTGTCCTAATTTCGTGGGGAACAGGATGTTCTTTATAAAATAAAGCCTTCTGATATTAGAAGCAATACTAGGTTCATAATTTAGTTAGATTTGTGTAGGTACCGGCAGCCATAACTCTTGGTAGACTTATTAGTGATTAGATAGTAGTAGTAAGAGGTACTGAACTGAGATTCCTAAACATAGCTACTCGATACCTCGATTTTCAGTACAATCTCCTTGTAGTAAAAAAAATATTATAATTCTACCAAATTTTGAGCAATTTTTTTTTTTTAAATTTAACCTTATTTTATGATTTTATGTTTTTGTGTACTACTTGTATTGTGGTGGATATAGGTGGGGGGCAAACTGTAAATTTAAATTGGGTATTAATAAATGAATAAATAAGTATGATGCTTTATTTAATGCCCGTTTTCATCTTCACCAAATGTCACTTAAATGAATCCCTAAACAAAAGTGCACTGTTCGATTTTCAACACTAGGCTCAACGCTGAGAATTGACAATGTAACAATGCACTTTTATTTAGGGATTAATTTAAGTGTCCCTTAGTTATCGGTGAAAACGGGCATCAGTCTAATTTAAATTAAACTGTACAATATTTTAATAATAACTTAATGACATTTTACGACATCCAAACTGAACGGAAATAGCCTATTAATTGCAACAAGATATACAAAATGGAAGCAGATAGCCAGTAATAAATAATAATTTTGATATCTGAGGTTAAAAATAATATATAATATAAGCCTTTATTTACTGACAACTAAAACTAATTTCAATATAAATTAAATTAAGCAAACATAACTATTGCACTTCGGTGTCTTCGTCAATCACCGCGTCCTTTGACGCATAGGCCTCCCTAGGCTCCTCCATTTGCCTCGGTCCCGTGTGTCTCTAGTCCATAGGGCTCCAGCTGTCTCCACTATGTCGTCCCCCCAGCGTTTACGTTATCTTCCTCTACTTCTTTTCGACCCATCTCTAATTTCGCCATTCCGTCACAGCTTTAGACCACTTATTGTGCCCATCGCGGGGCATGTGACCAGCCCATCCCCATTTCACCCAAGAATAACTAAGAACACATAATAAAGATTTTTAAGGCAAACTGACAGCAAACAATTACGAATAAAACGTGTTAATTTTATTCAGAGTCGATCTACTCGTTAATACAAGGATATTTAATTAAACCGACTTTGTGGGGTTTAGATCAGCGAAGTTGGCTTATCATTAATTGGCTTTTCAATTAATTAAGTAGGGGAATTTGAAAAATTTAGAAAGTTATAGTGGATTAAGCGGAAGGTTGTAAATTCGAACGTAGCCTGTTGCTTTATAGATATAAGCATATTGCTGTCAGAAACATTATTTAGTCAAGGTAAATTTCTATAGAGAGGATTGGTCCGTTTTATGCCAACATCTACGCATGGGATCTATGCAGTAGGACACCACAAGGTGACTATTAATTATTAGATATATAAACAAAAATATTGGAAATATGCATACAAATTAACGTTGAAAAACATGAAACACCAAAATTATTTACACCAGTTAACCTCACATCTTTATTCATTACAAGCTTCGGTCGCGTGATATCTTTATAAATTATAGCCTATTTTACTCAGTGATAATATAGCATTCTACTGGTGAAAGATTTTTTTAAATCGAAATGGTTCATCAACAGCCGGTTCAACCGGTTTCATGCATCTCCCGCCTGCACTACATCACTAAGGCGGAGGACATTCTGGAGTGTGGGTTGTGTAAAATTTTGAGTTTATTCATTAAAAACAAAAATACAAATCTTTTCTCTTTATAATACTAGTGTAGATAAACACCAAACAAACATTTACCACTAATAAAAATGTTCAACAAAACATTCAAAGTTTGATACAGTGAAGTAACAGCGCAGCACAACACAGCATAGCATAATATAGCCGTTTTAATTCCAGCACATTCGGATGCAGACACCGAAGTAATGAAACCGTATTCAAGTCGGGAACAGTGACAACTCAAATAATATGCGTTATAAAGAATAATAACCAGATTCTGCAGTTGGCACCACTGGTTTTATTAATTTTATTAAAACAGGTAAACATGATGAATTTTTGAGATATTCCTACTTCAAGGAGATAGAACATAACAGCATGCCTGTAATCTTTCTTTTTCGTGTGGTTAGTGACTACCTTGGTGTCAGGGTTTTTTTTGCCGCCATAGGCCTCCGACTTGGCTTCACATGCCATCGAGAAAAATCTCTCAGGCATGCCGATTTCCTCACGATATTTTCCTTCATAGGTTTTGAAGCAAGCGATATCATACAATACAATACGCACATGAATCCGAAAAGTCAGAGGTGCCTCCCTTGGGTTCGAACTCGAGACCTATGACTTGGGAGTCGGACGGTCACACCACTGGGCTATCACTGCTGTATTACGACTGTATTGGTCATAGAGGTGGGCAGAAGTCTCTAGAATCTATACATCCACATTTTGCCAGTTATTTGTACATAAGTCCCACATGCACCTTGAACTCCACTACAGTTCATACAAATTTAAGATTTTATTTCGTTAAGAATTTTCTATTATAATGTTTTTGATGATATTTTTGCCTCTAGGGGGAAGTCCCTGGTGTCCTGAAATACAAGTCACGGCTTAGTTTAGGCACCAGTCTCCCATAAATGAACATTGTCCTACATTATAATTATTTTTTTCCGTTTTTAAGTTATAGTTAATCAGTGTTATTTGTGGAAGAAAAATAAACATTTTTATTTTTTTATTATTTCTAATTCTGTCTTCGGCTAGTCAAATACTATTAACCGGGCACATTCCAGAGTCATCAGTTCAAGAAGAAATAAATTAGATTTGATTCAACAGTGGAATGTGAAAGACTGAGTGGGTGCTCCGTAAAACGATATCAATCGAAATAATAATACAAAGCGATTTTTTTTATATAGTAAAAATATTGGGTTCGACTCCTAGTAAAACTAAGTGGTTTTTCGAAAAACTAAAAAAATGATTTTAGTTCTCCCTCAAATCGAGCTCATGTCCTTTTTGATCACTTTGCTTTATTGTTCATTGTTTTCGCCATGCATTTCCACAAAAATGAGCTGTGGTTTATTATTCTACAAGAACACAAGGCTTTAATTTAAGGAATGTGTTGACAACACAGCTAGAACATGAATATTTGCTGAAGTGTGATAATGTCTAAGCACAATTCCCACAGTCTACTTGCTACGGCGTAGCAGCCACATGTCACCGCTACGCAAGCTACGCTGACCTACGAGACTACGCTTTCGTAGCAAGGCAAGCTAAGCATGAAGTTAATATTTGAATTTTGTTTTGTGTTCCATGGGTCAATTTTGCTTAGAATATTATCTGTCATTTTAGATTTTATTCGACTGTTTTTACATAATAATCTAAAGGCTGTATAAATAAATAAAGAATAACTAACTTATGCCAAATATAGTATTGACATTTTTAATCGTACAAGCAAGACATTCTTAGTTCATTCTCGAGTAAAACTGTTATACCACGTTTATTTGTAAGGCTGTTATTCGCTAACCAATTTACGCACATTCAATAAAAACCTAGTCTTTACAAAACACTCCCAAAAACATCTTTCACAGCACAAAATAAAAATTCCTTCCTTTCAACAAACCAGACCCTTTAGCCCGAATGAATAACATATTCAGCTCCTTACAAATGCGCCAAGAAATCACTGGGAAAATCCCATTTTCTCAAATCAATGAGGCTCGGGACGCTCATTAATCAAAACCTCGGTACTATGAACTAAGTAGCTAGTTTCATACATAAAAAGATAATAGTAACAAACTGATAGCATTGATGAATGGCCGGAGAGCTCACCGCTAAATGAATGGGCGTTCCTAACTGTTTTGGTATTTAGACTTCGTTGGAAAGTCGGGTGAAGTGGGCTTTATGCCGTGGCAATTAATTTTGTGGGGATATGAGGGCTCAATAAACAAAATGTATGCTAAATACATCAATTAGCTTGAACCTTTGTGGCGCAGCCGTGAGGCACACACTATTGTTTTAAAACGTTATTTTTTTATTTTATCTTGGTTATTTGTGTTTCATAAACTGTGTCCAAATAAATGCTTTTCTTTCTTTCTTTTCTTTCTAATTAGGATTTTCTATAAACTGTGATTTACGATTTGAAAGCGAAACAAGGATGGCTATCGCAAATTACACTAAGACCGGTCTTCGACTAAGACAGGTGTTTAGAGAAAGTTTACTACTAAATATGGCCGATATTTGGGCCGCTTATGCACTATATCGACGTTCTTATAGTCTAAAATTGATAGCGATGCGGACGATTTTTGGATGCCCAATGAGCTCATCCCCCTTTTTATATACCTGTACTTAATATACCTATTTTAGTATTAACTTGTATATTTTATTTAAGATTTGTCAAAAGAAAAGGTCTGATTTGTACAAAATTTAAAGTTTAAATAGCTTGTCCCTTTACGGTCCTTTGAACCTAACAGTCTGAACCAGTCAGTGCACTAAAAGTATAACAATAAAGACCACTTTATCTTCATAAAATCTTGATCTTTTGAACCAATGAGCGTTGATCATTTTCGCGCGAAATGAAACGATAAAATGGCGGCTGATTTCCCTGGAGATGTTTTGATTCTTCTGTTAAATGATGTTGTTTGGTGTTTATTCATCTTGATTAATGTTTTCTTTATCTGTAGTCTACACAGCATTGATTTACTTTATGATGGAAGAAAAATATGAAAATGTTCCGAATTAATTATGTTTGAAGGGGTAGGCATCTACTTTTGAATAAGCCATTACGGTAAGCCGAAACCACTGAATGCATTTTACAATCATTATGTAGGTTCTTCTTTTGTTTCGTCCATTCTTATTTCTTGCCTCACACGCATGCGCGCCGTTTGAGAATACTACAAGTATTTTGTAACCGAAGACAAAGGAAAACAAAAAACAATCGTGTCAGTGGGCTTTTGTGAAATATCGTAGAACTACAACCCGTGTTCCCGTTGGGATTTTCCGTCGGCAAAAATGACGAACTTCCATATAAATTGTCATCCTATATTTAACCCTTTAATTTGAAAATATTTTATTATTAAAAAATGATGATGTGGATATATTTAGTAACCTGTTCCACTTAGCTATCTCTAAAGAGACTTAAAAAGACCCTAAAAAGAAATCGAAACGTGTTTCACCTCTCAACGAGGCATCCTCAGGATGACGATTGATTTGTCGCGAACTCGAACACCGTGAAACCCGTGTCGATTTCTTTTTAGGGTCTTTTTAAGACTCTTTAGAAATAGCTAAGCGGAACAGGTTACTAAATATATCCACATCATCATTTTATAATGGATTTCCGCAAGGTCAGGCCTGAATCAATTAACTGTTTTATTATTATTTGAAATAGTTTTATTATTATTTGAAATAGTTTTATTATTATTATATTATCTGGTATGCTAATTGATAGTGTTGTGCTTTCCTGTAATTTAAATACATGCGAGATCTACATTATGACAGAGACTTTGGGTTAATGCTGTGTGTATGTATTTACACACATCAAAAGTGTCTAGGGATCAACATATATTTTTGCAATAACTTTTCTCCTGATTGATATTAATTAAAATTTTCTTTAAGGATTCATCAAATAAAGTGTTTTCGTTTGTCACAGTAACGATAAACCAAGTCACCTTTGCATTAATAAAGAAATTTGCCATTTTCCTAATTAAGGGATTTTTGACATTTGAACCACTAACATTAAAGTTCGAAAAAAAGACTGAAATAACAGTTTTCTTTAAAATTTTATTGGGTAACTTAAACAATTAATAATCCGTGTTTCTACCGCGAACACTAACAACACAAGAACATCGGTTTGGCATACTCAAAATGAGTTCATCCAAATCACGCTGTGGAATGGCCGCCCATGTTCGTTGCAACAACAAAAAAAGGTCTTCTTGCGACTGGATACCCTCCATATTCGGCAGAGCTCTTCTCTGTAGCATATCCCATGCATGCTCAATCGGGTTCAAGTCTGGCGACTGAGCAGGCCAGAGCAGGACATTGATGTTAGCTGCGGCGAGAGTCTGTCTTACAACTCTTGCGGTGTGCGGTCGTGCATTATCATGCATTAACTGAAATAAGGGACCGATTTGCACTTGTAGAGGAACGATGACGTCAGATACAATCGTCTCAGCATAAATTTGAGCGTTGAGGTTGCCTCTGATCCAAATCAACTCAGTTCTTCCGCCGATCCAAATACCCGCCCATACCATGATGGTTCCACCACTATAAGGATGGACTTCCTGGCAGGATTTTAATCGCTGTTGGCGTCCAGGGGTTCTCCAGTGTCGTATACGTCTTGTATCCGGTCTCATACCAAAACGAGACTCATCAGAAAAGCACACGAAACGCCATTGTTCTTCTGCCCAATTTCTGTGTTCAAGAGCCCATTGATATCGAATCCTACGATTGTGCATTGCTATAGGTGGTACCCGTAGCGGTCTTCGGGAATGAAGGTTCACTTCATGCAAGCGGTTTCTGACTGTTTGGTCGCTAATTAAGTTCCCTGAAGAGTGATGAAGCCTCACGGCTAACATCATGGCGGTTATTGTTGGAGCTCTTCGAGTTAAGATTTGAATGTATCGGTCTTGTCTCCGTGTGGTGCAGCGATACCGTCCTCCATGGCGCTCAGCCACGGTACCAGTGCTTCGGTAACGTGTCCAAAGTCGACTGATAACACTCTGACTTGTATTCAGAGCTAAAGCCACAGTACGTTGCCGGGAACCAGCTTCTATCATTCCCACGGCTCTGAGCATTTCTTCCCTGCTTAAATGACGTCGCCGCTCCATAATAACGTTGGTTTTAATCAGTAGTAGGGAAACAGTAGCACTAATAATGTCTTCAATGCGTTGTATGTTTTTATAGGGAAAATATTGACAGCTGATTTTCATCTTTTACTCGAATTTGATTAACAGTTCCTGTTTCAAATTATGAAATGCACCAAAAAGGATCCATATAAATTTATATAATCATAAATTTATTACAAAGCCACATCTCAATCTCAAGAAATCCGCATAAAAATGCTTGATCCCTAGACACTTTTGATGTGTGTAGTTGGTAAGCCTTTATATAAATAAATAAATAAACCCCTTGAGGGTGATAAATTTTCAAAAATCCTTCCTTAGTGCTCACTTAAGTTATTTAAGGAATTCATATGTAAAATTTTATGCTTCTAGTCCCAGCGGTGTAGGCGTTGTCAGCGAATGAATGAATGAATGAATGAATTTAAAATTGTTATTAAGTAGAAGATTCATGCACCAATTTTTTAGGCAACCGTTTCAAAGACTGCTTTTCTTATTTAAAGTAAATTAAACCCCAAGTACACACCACCGCCTCATTTTAATTCGCTACAGATTTCTTAAATAATCTTGTGTACATTGTTAGTAATTTTATGTTCCCTGGTTCAATATAAGCCAAGCTTGGAAACCGCAGACTGTTCATGTTGTTTTCAAGCTAAAACCGCGCCTTATTTGCAGTACATTAAACGGTTATAATAACAAAACTCTAATAATGTTTAGTCATCTCTAAAGATAACAATGGCGCCCGTTTTGTTGTTAGCTGACTCAACACAAATAATATGCTGTCCTTCTCAAACAGGCAGGGAGAGAAAGAGATAGTTTAGAGCTGTCAAATTAGTTAACAGTTTCAACTTCAACGGTAGATGGAAATCTCGGTTCGTCGAAATTGATTGTGTTAATAATATTAGGTTGCGTATTTTTCTTGGTTTTGATGGATATTAAAGATAGAAATAGTTTAGTTTTAATCAAGTTGATATAAACTTATGTTGCACACTGCCTGTATTGGTATTTTACATAACATTTTTACTACAAGTAAACTATTACATGTGATTTAAACATAACTGGCGTAATGTGGGCGTACTTAGATATACTCTTTTTTTTTTTTTTGGGTGGGAAATCATCAAATAACTTCTCCCGCTCTGCGCGGAGCGGGAGGGCATGTCAGACTCTTACTGACTAAAACCCACCCGTGTTCCTTCGGTTGCCCTGTTGCCGGGGGCCACGATCTCCCTTTCGGTTTTCTTCGCAACCCCGGCAGTACTTAGATATACCTGCGCATAGTACGCGTACAAAGTCATCCGTAATGATTCGGTAAACATCGGCAATTTTTGGCAAACCCCGAAATATATAGTCACGTGCCAAAGTGTCGAAGGGTTGGTTATCGGCAAATTGATCGGAACGTGTAGACAGCAAGGGACTGTCGTTTACGATAACATTAACTTTTATGATGTTCAGTTTCACTTTTTTTCCTACGTATTTAAGTCGAATATTGATTGTATCGGAAATTTCGGCGTTAAAAGGGCTGTAAAAATATTGTATGGGTCCATTAGTTGGATATTTTAATAATTTATGCTTGGAAAATCAATTTGAGAGTTTACATTTGGTGGTTTGGAGTTGTGGCAAGCAGGTTAAACAAATGTGAGAAATGCGATGGTTAATTTAACTCGACTTCAACGTGAAAATTGAGCTACTGTCTTCCGAAGTCTTAAAATATACCATAATTTAAGCACTTATATTTATTTATTATTTTTGTACACACAACGTGTGTTATGTTAAGTATAATTAATGATTAAGCGAACTTACCTGTACGTGACTGGCGCGACACCGGTAATTGTTTTACCGTGAAGTTTTCTTAGAAATTGTTTTATCAGAGTCGCGTTGTGTTGTCGCGTCTCGCCTGTTTGCGGGATTCTTTATACGGGCGCCGAGTCCGAAGAGATAACTCACTGAGTTTTTGCTTTATCCAGCGGTCAAGCGTTTGCGGTCCTATTGGTTTATGAGATTTCGTAATTCCAACAAATAACTCGTCAAGTAACGTTCTTAAGGTTGCGTTTTCTATAACACCGCCATTTTTATGGCTGTTTTTTCGATAAAAGAAGGTAAATCACACTACACACTATTGCTGAGCATGAGGCCGTGGGTTCGGTTCCCAGGTCGGGCAACGTCGGTGGAGGTCTGCCCAGCTTGGGCGGAGCATCGCCGTGTCCTCGTGGAGGCGATCGGCGGCGGTGATCTCTCGCGTCCGGCCCTGGTTCAGGCCATGGTACGGAGCGAGAGGAAATGGGAGGCCGTCACCTCCTTCTGCGAAGCGGTAATGCTCGCGAAGGAGGAGGCGGAACGCGTGAGGGAGAGGCAAATTTCGCGCCCTCACGCCCCTAACCGCCGCAGGAGGAGACGCCCAGGGCGTCGGGAGTCGCAAGCCGATTTCCGGCCACCGTAGGCGCGGGCTTGCGGACTGTGAGCAATGGGTAGCTCACCGTCCGATAAGGACCAGGCCCGGGTCGACGGCGCGTTGTGTTCCACGCGCGCCTCAAAGAGATGTCAGCAGAATTGACGGGGTCCGCTAGGGCCGATGCCTGCCGGGGTTGCGAAGAAAACCGAAAGGGAGATCGTGGCCCCCGGCAACAGGGCAACCGAAGGAACACGGGTGGGTTTTAGTCAGTAAGAGTCTGACACGCCCTCCCGCTCCGCCCAGAGCGGGAGAAGTTATTTGATGATTTCCCAACCAAAAAAAAAAAAAAAAGGTCGGGCAACGTGTTATTCGGCTTTTCTATTAGGAATTTCTCAGTAGCAGCCCCGAGTCTGGATTTGTGCAATAGGTTCGCCCACTATTACATGGGACTTAAACATAACTGGCGAAATGTGGGAGTACTATATGTGCACCTCTGCCTAACCCTTTGGGGAATACAGTTGGATGTTATGTTATATGTAAATAGGGATGATGACTAAAAATATATTTTTTGTCCGTCTTGTAGATTATTAAAAAATATTGGACACGTATTTTATCTTTTTTTTACGTTATCAAAAGATTACGGCGATACATTGATTTAAAATTTGCCATGACGTCACGAGTATGTAGATTTTATACATACTTGCGACGGAGCGACCCCCACTCCCCAACTTTAATGGATTTTATCTAAGAATTTTTTACTAATATGATAAAGCAAAAAATACGTGTCTAATATTTTTTGATTATCTACTAACGGACTAAATAGTATTTTTTTTTTGATCCAGGCATCATCCCTATTATCATCAAAACATATTCCTATTAATCCAATTTAGCTAACACCGGCCATAACGGCGAGCAACAGGGGCACTGTGGGCAAGCTTATCTCAATCCCTTCCGGGGCAAACTCCGTAAACACTGCCCGAGCATTATATGGCAAATTGATTACCCGATACCACAGACCCACAATGGAGATACTTTTGATTGCTCCTATATAGAGAAATGCGATTATTTCAGCTTTGTATGCAGTTTATCGGGTGATTTTGTTGATATTGGGCTTAGTGGCTTTTATGGCGAGTTGTGTGGATTTTGTTAGTTATGTTCCTGATGTTCTTGTATTTTTATTTAGGGTCGATCTTTCTTCTGAATCGGTGACAGAACTTGGATCGAACACGAATTTACCATATTCGAGTTCGATCCAAGATCTCACTTGTTGGGCTTCAAAATTACTTTGAGTACGCTTAGAAAAATTTTAGTTGCCTGACAACCTGGTCATTTGAATACTAACAGTTATTTAATCAATATTAATCTCAGAACTTTCTGTATTTCTAAAAAAATAAATAGAATTTTCCAATGATGGTATTTATTCAATTAAGAGGCTGACGATACCTAAAGCGCGGTCAATGTCGGACTGCATAGAAAAGGGAGAAAAGGGCGATGACATAACGCTGATAGTTTATTGCAAAATATGAAGCAACTATCTTTTTAAAAAAAATCTATTGATTGAACAAAAAAGTTGCGACACTATTTCGTTAATATGTTGCTTGTTGAATAATCTAACAAAAAGTTAGAATGCAAGCATGTGTATTAATATGGTTTTTAACAGATAAAAAAAATTGAGGCCTCCAGGATTATTTTTTTTCAATCGTTTCAAATAAGTTGTAAGTATTATGTTTTCAACACTATATAACTAGCATAGAATATCTTGAAGAATATCATATATTTCTCTGATGTTTTTACTACGGTGGATCATATACTTTTAGGCATTATAAAACTTGCGTTTAGTACCTGTAGTCCCCTTAATATCTCTAACCAGCTCAAAACAATGCACCACAGAAGTCCGTAACGATTCAGCATCCCAACATCCATATAAAACATCATTACTTTTTATTGGCTCAGTCCAATAGGCCTTTTACCTGACATCAACGGTCGCGTAAATTCCACATATTACGCGAACGAGATTTACGCGCGTAAAACGGACGTTAATTTGGTGATTCATGGACGTGTGCGTCCACAAAGGGAGGCGTGACATGGATTGTATTTAGAAATCTTGATACATTCTACGACCTGTGGGGAGAGGGGGATAAAGGGCTTCGTTTGAGTGAAAAATTACTACCGATTTGGTTTGGGACATTCCGTTTTTCGTTGGTTTGTGTTAATGGAAATTTGTGGGGTATTGATGTTATTAAGTGGCGTTGTTCTTCTAAACCACGCAACGGATTTAGAAAGGGTTTCCACTATCATTTAGAAAATTTCTTCCGGAAAATTTATGCGTATTAATACAATAATATAAGTCGCTATAACTGTGCGAAGAACAGTGTTGCTAGTTCTGTTATAAAGAAGGGTTTTCCATCTTATTTAATGCTTTCTTGTGGTTTTCCAAAAATTTCATAGTAAGCTAGACCAGTACTCTAATTGCGTAATACAACACAATCACAATCTGCAAATGATCTAAAAAAAAATCTGCACAACAACGTAAATAACGCAATAAATGTTGTTGAACCGTCAAAATGAAACAAATTAGGCATAATTGTTTACGAAAATATGTTACGCAATTCGCTCAGAGCGGGAGAAGTTATTTGATGATTTCCCACCCACAAAAAAAAAGGGTACAGTGCTAAGTCAAATAAATTCTAAGCACGGATGCATAATGCTATTACTGTTTTTAGAAACTGTTATAGTAAAGCAGAACCAGTTAACGTTTAACAGAGGGAATCCTAAACAAAGCTCAGATTTTTCTCACCGAAAAATTTTATATCTATTACGACATACTAAGTTAAGGGAACAGGTAAATATTATTTCCCTTTATATCACAATATCATAATACTCAAATCATTTTTGTCTCTATTTCTGTTAACAAAATTAGCTACCTAAATATTATATTGCTAACCATGGATTAATTGTGGTTTCCATTATCTGTGATCCTTTCTGTCCCAACCACATTAAATTGGTTCCCTTTACCGCTATAATTAATGAGGTAAATGTGAAAAAAGACCATTCCTTTTAGTTGGTTTTCGTCTCTAATTATTTTTACGGTGAATACATACATATAATGAGTTTCTGTCTGCAATACCTTTTTAGTAAACACGCAGAAAATTTAAATGACACATGAAATACCTATTAATTACCTATTATTGTGAAATATAAATAGCATTGTGCACAATTTATTAAGAAAACTAACTTGATATTTTTCCGAGGCCCAATATCTAAATAAGTACCTACCTAATGTAATGTATTATTTAAATAACCGGCATTTCCTTGTTGACTACTGTCAAAAAAAACTCGAATTGATGTAGAGAATTTCTTCCTACTTAAAAATCTTTTCTGAATTACTATGCCATAATAAATTCCATTACCCATAGATTCCCATACCAGCATTATAAAGCCGTACTGTTAGCAGATAAGCTATCATAAACATGGAATTTTAAAAATGCAGTAGAACGGAACCAGGGCCCTTTGCTAGCATTTTGCCAACAACCATGATTCAATGCAGTGTGAAAAGCCTTTATGTTCAAGTTTTGACCGTAACTTTTTGACCAATAATTTTGGTCAGAATTTTCATTACTCTATTATTAGTGATAACTAAGTACTCAAGGGAAGTAGGTACCTATTATTGTGGTTTGATTTTGATGTAATGCAATTTAGTCATATTTTTGTTGCCTTCACAGCCCGTTTGCCAGACAGTTAAGTGAATTGCAGTGGCTTACATTGCGTCCAGAAAATTAGTTATAGCTAAAGATATTTATCAAAATATCTTTGATTAAAAGCCTTTATTTTGGTTATATATAAACGAAGGGTATTTTTATAATGAACTCTGCATTTGTTGTTGAAACCAGCCTTTATTAGTTTTCTATAATTATTATTATATTGACTCAATATAATTTGCTTACAAAATACCGGTACCTATTTTCGTCAAAGATACAGCTAGTTTAGTCACCTTTCTACCTACTTATAAGGAGAACTAAAATCAGACTAAAATGATCAAAATCCTTCATTTCTGCAGCTTACGACAAGTGTTTCAATCGATAAACTTTAGCAATCACCCTCTAAATTCAACAAAAGCACAAAATCTTTCTAGGTAAATTAAAAACATAATTTTCCTAAGCGAATGCATTGAGAAAGACGAACTTTTCGCTCTGTAAAAATACTTGGTACTGCGGAGGCTACACAATGGCACAAAATGGCACAATGATGATTTCCAGAGCTCTCTCAATAACTGCGCCTTTGTATGTGTGCCATATCATACTGCGGACATATGATCTGTGCCAGATAGTTTGCTGGTAGCTATGAGGTCCTAGTAGATGACTTGTTGTTGTGTTAAACGGGAGATAGTTTTAATTGTCTTAAAAGCTGCGAAACTATGACGTTCAAGATTGCTTGATTTGATTGTTAGATAGTAAATAATAATCAACAAGATCACTGTAGGAACTAATGCATAAATAAACTCCCAACACTTCTCTACGATGGAATAGGCAGAAACTATACCACGCGATATTATAATTCAATACGATAATCATAAAAAGTATTTCTTGGGATTTAGGTACAGATATGTCTGCTAGCGACCCATTTATATTCCTCCAAATAAATATATTTCAGCCATCTATTTAATATACCCCTACGTTAGCAGCTGCCACGGCAATTAATGTACGAAAAATATAGGCACAGGAACCCTCCGCGCTACGGTACCTACCACTAATGGAATTGCGACGTGTAGGTACTTACTTACATAGGTACAATAGGTACCTACATACATACAGGATTTTATAGCAAAACAGCCAGAGCTCGTACAATATTCATCCGGTTTAAGCCGCGGGGAGAAGATAAAGTAACTCTTAAAAACACTTTCATAACTTCAATTCATCCGTCGCAGTTCTCGGCTTTGTTCAACATTTTGCACTTTTTTTTGACTGAGAAAGTAGCGCCGCAATGTTCAATGAATTCTCGTGCGTCAGCATGTTTTATTGCAGTCCAGCTGCTGTTGTGTATTAATCACAGAGTTTCTTAAATTAAAATAAATAGGACGATGTTGTTTACTCTGCGAAAGTCGAAACTAGGTAAGTAGGTATGCACAAAGTCAGCTTTTGCGCCCGTTAATAAAATACACAGAAATGTTTCCTCATATTCGTAAACTAAGTATTCTAAACGTCTATATCAAACAGAAATACTCCGTTTATTAATCGTCTAGAAAATTTTGTTTACACAAATAAACTGATTTATTCAAAGAGCGTTTATACGCCACGTGCAAATAATAACGTTAGTGAGTGGCCTCACTGATACACTATTATAAACTGTTTGTTTTTGTTTCAGGTGGCAGTAACATTAGAGTATGGCGTCATCGGTGCGCAAATAGTGTGTGTGAGTGCGAGTGGGTGCGGGCGATGAGGCGAGTGCGCGCGTAGCCTGCGCGGGATGGAGGAGGACGAGAGGAGGCTCTCGTTCCCGCCGCCGGCGCCGCTCAACTCGCCGGGCGAGGAGATTGACGGCTCGCGGCTACTGAGTGAGATCGTGCGCACGCTTGAGGCCACCAACCCGGAGGCGGCGGCCCCGCTGGTTGCATCGCAATCCCGAGATGAGCTGCACGTGGAGGACGAGAGGCCGCGCCGCGATGAGCTGCGGATCCCGTTGGAGGGCGTCACGTTCGCGCACGAGAGCTGCGTGGGCGCAGCCGAGCGTGACGGGCCGCGCGCCGCCGTCACGCCGTTCACGCGCGAGTCGGCGCGGCGCGCGGGCTCGCGCGGGGCGCAGCTTGTGCGCGAGTTCGGCTTCATGCCACGCCGCCGCCTCAGCGTGGAGGACGGCGCGCGCCTGCCGCGCAAGTACGAGCCCTTTCCTCCCAAGCTGTACGGACGACCGCTCGAGGAGATCGACAATTTTATTTACGATGAGGTGAGTCTCTAACCCACATTTCACTCGAACAGCTTTGTAGCTTTCTATAACAGTATGACTTCACAGAGTAACATTTAAAATATAGCGAAGCGCCTCACCGCAGTTGTTCCATTTTGCTGTCAATTCTCTTGACGCATAATAACTCAAAAGTTGCTCGTAATCATAAAAGTCTTTGTACGTTTCCTCTTTATGGAAATTCGTTGGAAATGGCACAGTTTCTGTCGCGATTTCGTTTTAATTTTGCATATCTTTGGGTAGTCTATGCATTTTTGCTACCGGTAATAGGGACAAGTGAGGTCGACCTTTCCGTCTCATAACGTTTTATGTCTCTTCATAGACGCACGTTACGTCACACGACGTGTGAGTTTTCACTTATGTTTTGAGAATAAAGGAAATCTCGCGGAAAATATCGATGTCTTTGTTATAGTCAGTTGAAGAAATGTGGTGGGATTAGGGTGGGATCAATACTTACTCAAATAGTATTGTAAAATAAAACGTTTAGTTAAAAACTTTAACCGATATTTTAGTCCATAATGTATCGATAGATGGCGTTGTACATTTAGCAATCTCCGCTGTGTGTTTAAACGCAGTTTATGTTCTTAGTTTTTCATGTTATACTTATTCACTATAGCAGCATTATAAAAATGTGCTGTGCTGCAACATTAAACAACTAACGAATTTCCTGAATTTTATTACGTTTGTTTACATAAACACTACTTATCTGAAAAGAACCAGCCTAAGCTCAAATAATAAATGAAAAAAAAAAGCAATCCCTGATGAGAATGACAAAACAACTTGGAAATCTCTTTCCCGTATTCCATGACAAATTAAGCTCATTATTGTTCAACCAATTTTCGTCACCCTCATCAACCCAACAAGATGAACGCATTACCTTGTATTTACCACCATTTACCCGAAATAATGTCTTTTAAGACCGCTATAACATCCACAGGGGGATACTAACATCTCGCTGCGGTCGGCGTCCATTATACTTTGACCTATCACAGGTTCCAAGGTTTGAAAGGTACCTGAAGCACGTACAGGTCATTTTAGAGTGGTATTTGACCATTTGATAGGTTCTCGTGAACAAGTGGTGTACGAACGACGGATCGTAAAAAATAATGACTTAACGGCCGGACGCGTCGGTGTGATCTGCTGTTAATCTCTCGTTACGGATTTGGAATGGAATATTCAACATACATTTTAGAAAATTTCTTTAAAGTTTGGATTTTAAATAGTTCTTTTTTGACTCTGTAAAGGTAGATTTTGTTTGTTTGGAGTTTGATTTAGGTATAAGGTATGTAGATATGGTTACTGTCAAATCTTTTGAAATATGTAGGTTTAAAAAACAAAGAAAATGAGCTTTGAAAGAAAGTTTAAGTAAAATATTAAGGAAGACTTCAAGTAACTTAAACAAACGTTTATCATAATTTTATCTTTTTGCTCATCATAAGAATGATAAAAGTGAGCTTCTTAAAAGAAAAAACCAGTAGCTAAAACATAGAATTAAAACAAGCACTTCACTTAAAAGGAAGCACTTAATAATCTCAAATTCTCTTGCATGCACTTGCCCACTTAAGCCCACTTACTTGACTTAAACTTAAGACATCTCCGTCACGTCGGTGTTAACATTTGCTCGCATGGTGGCAAGGAGGCAAGGTGGCGACTTATCGCGGCTGCCCTGACCGGCTTATCAGATCAGTTTGCCACCCCACTTGTTGCACTTTGTATACTAAAGTTAGGATACTTTTAATGTGTTAGATTGATATATGGAGGAAATATATTATATAGGAATAGGAGGCTTTTGGTTATGGTAGGTTGGCAAATAGACGGAGTAGGCATTCAATTGGGAATGATCTACCTCCTCCTGTTGTTCATTTTAGTTACAGAGAGGAAACTGCAATTTTACCGGTACTGGTAGCTACTTCTCAAACCTGACCACAATTTTGATTAGTCACAATTCCGTCATGGTTTTTTCCGAAATGAGAAAAATCTTACAATTTCATTAGATGGTGAGGTCTTGTGCTCAGCTGGTTCAGAGTGTTTACCATTACGCAGATTCGTAAAATTAGTTAAATAATTGCGTTTAAGAAGAAGATTTAGAAGTATGAGGAACAGGGTGTAAAGTTCTCTCATCCTCTATAGAAAAGGGAGGGTCCTCCGACTAGATAGGTCTCATGTCTGGTGGGCAACTACCTAACAATTGATGTCGGGGAAATTATATATCTGGTGTTCGAGCGGTAAACTCTAAGTGCGCGATGCAGGATGTGTGTGACGTCAGGATTTTTGTGTTACGTCAGGTCTTTGGTGCGTAGTTCGCTTGTGGCGATGTAGATGTCGCCACAGAGAAAAGCAGTCACTCAGTATAAAGTGCTGATCTTCAACCTCATCTGTAGAGCCCTTAATAGAAGGATATTGCGATATTTTAATCGGCACATTGATAAAGCAAAAGTGTCTTGAATTATATCAAAAGTTCATAGAGTCCATCTATAAACTTATTTCGTAGCTTAAACCACGATTAGAACTAGTGGAAAATATAAAAGTTTCATACAACGAATTGGAAAGCTCGCCGCGTTTTCGTTTTCGTTGCTTCATCCACTTTCGTAGTGCACTTGTAAGGAGTGGCCGGTCCAGGGTTGAGAGGCTTTCCGAGGCCTTCAAGTGGCCTCTTAAACCTTCCATAGAGCTGGTATTGACACTTTAGTGGCTTCGACGGGTTCGCAAAGTGTAAGTTAGGTCTCAACGTGATATTGGCGTTAAGTGATGATGTTATTATCAAGCTTATTGAGTACCGATTGTCTTTACTTTTTTTTTGGGTGGGAAATTATCAAATAACTTCTCCCGCTCTGGGCCAGGGTGGGAGAAGTTATTTATATTATTAGTTATTTATATATTTATATTTATAGTTTTAGCAGGGAAGTAATGAAAAAAAGAGGATATTTTTCTCTGGAAATTCGATCAAAATGTAAAGAACACTTTTTTTTTTGGGTGGGAAATTATCAAATAACTTCTCCGGCTCTGGGCCAGAGTGGGACGGCGTGTCAGACTCTTATTGACTAAAACCCACCCATGTTCCTTCAGTTGCCTGTATGTTGCCAGGGGCCACGGTAACCTTTTCGGATAAACCCGCAACCCCGGCAGGCATCGGCCCTAGCGGACCCCTTCAGTTATGCTGACATCTGTTTGAGGCGCGTATGGAACACAACGCGCCGTCGACTCGGGCCTGGTCCTTATCGGACAGCGAGCTACCCATTGCTTAGCGTCCGCAAGCCCGCGCCTACGGTGGCTGGGAATCGGCCTGCGATTCCCGATATCTAGGGCATCTCCTGCTGTGGTTAGGGCGCGAAATTTGCCTCTTCCTCACGCATTCCGCCTCCTCCTTCGCGAGCATTACTGCTTCGCAGAAAGAGGTGATGGCCTCCCATGCCCTCTCACTCCGTACTAAGGCCTGGACCAGGGTCGGACGCGAGTGAAAAAACAGGAACTTCCCGAAACAACCGTGTCCGGTGAGGACCTGCGTCAGGCGGAAGGTAAGGACGCCGTGGCGCCTCTCTAGCCATTGCTCAAAGAGGGGCCTTATCGCCGCAATTGTGGCGTGCCCAGCACTGGGTTGCGACAATCGCACTCTCCATGACGTCATGAGATCCCACCGGAGTTCTGTCTGCTGTGCCGTAATTTCTCGCGGCAGCGGAGCTAAGCCCCTGCGTTTCGCCTCCTCGCGCCACTCCCAAATGTGCGCGAGGACTTTGGCCTCCAGTCCAGGAGTACCGATTGCCTGGCATTCTATTATTAAATTTTCACGATGAAAGAGTTGGCCTTAAATCGTTCAACTAACGATATTATGTGGCCTGAAATTCTTGAAAGGGATCGGGATAACCGCATTTGATTTCGTAAGTAGTGTCGCATTAGTGGTCGACTTTCGTTCGATTGCCTTGAAAATCTCTAATAATAGAAAATACGGCTGTAGGTGGTTGTAGCAAATGTAGTAATAACAACATATTGCTTACGTCTACGGCTTATAAAATAGGCTCAACTTGAGCTTTCCCCACGCCTGAAAAACACTATAAAACAAACTAGGTTTATTAATTAATCTAAGGAAAAAAATCCCTATAAATGATAAATTGTATCTATGACAGCGCGGCCGCCCCGCATAATCCCTCGTTTACTATTCTAAGTGCCGTGTCCTCGGCCATAAATAAAAAAACTCCTCTAGCAAATCGGCCAACTGTCGTAAACGTAAAACGCCGGCTTTTCGACGGAAAAGTCGCAATTGGCAGCGTTTAATTTATTCCGGGAAGTCGGGTGTCGCTCAATGGCCTGTTGTCCCCACTCAAGTGACTTAGCACTGCTAGAGTTGCCACTAAATAAATTGAAATCAGAAATGTTGCCAGTAAATAAAGTTTTATGTCCTGTCTGTTTTTTCTTGACTTAACCTAACCTTTTGTTTTAATGGTTGTAATGGTTTTATTATCTTTTTATGTTTCTGATATTGTTTCTGTATTAGTTTGTGGTAGAAAATAGCGCTGTTGTAAAACTAGTCTGTACCTAATGTGTTTCTCGCACATGTTTTTTCTCTCTTGGGAAATTTAATGCGCCTTCGACAAGCAACGCTGTAGATTGGAAGTAACAATGCATAAATTTTGTAATACTTCTTTACATTGGCATCGGAATCTATGGTTGAATTTTCTGAAAAATGAAATGGCTAGAAATAAAAATAAAACTGAGGTGACTACCAATATAGACGTAGGTACGGAAGAAGAAAACGTAATTTAAAATTTATCATACGTGGATAAATCTCTATTAAAATAAATAAACAGTATTTTAATTAACGAAAAGCATTCCCGCTAAACCGCAATAGTATAGCGCCCATACATAAAAATAATAAAAATAAAAAAAAGAACCATAAAATATTCACAAAAAGGATTAAATTGATACGTAAAAGAAACACTCTGTATACGCACTTGTCGCACTTTTCTTTTCACGTTGAATGACAAGTGTGTACAGAGTGTTCCTTTTACGTATCAATTTTTTCCGATTATGATGTTTCTGCATCCCAATTTTATTTCATTACAAACGCCAACAGTTCTATAACCAGTGATCAATTATTTACTTATCACCTATCACTTTTCCCTTTTCAACCTCAACTATCACAGAAACAACTACTAACTTCGAAGCCATAATCATAAATTATAGGAATTGGAAGTGGAAACTTAACACCGTTGTAAAAACAAGAGGGTGTGCTTATAATCACACGATAGAAGTGAAACCTGACTGAAGCCGAGTGTACGCGATCAAGCGCCGAGTATACGCGATTCAGCTTCACCGACTGACTGGTGCCGAGTATACACGATTCAGCGTCACCGACCCGAGTGACGGTTCAGTTTCGTTCACAATTCAGAAAGAGCGTAAAGTGCGCCTAAAGATGTTTTCACTTCAAAAACTGTTCTGCAGAAATATATCGACATTTTCACATTTCGACAAAAAATGCGATGTATATTTCCCATGGTGACGTTACAGAAAAAATATAACCGAAGTATTGAGTGCAGATAAACTTTCACTGGCCAAATGAACCGAATAACACTTTGGAATAACGCCAACATTGCAAGCAAAACCCATTCTGGAATTTATAGAATTTATGTGACCATTTATGATTGTCACGTTTAATGGAGTTAAAAACACATGGACCTGGTAATCGCTGTCGTTAATGAGAAAATTAGGTACCCCTTGTTGATTAGAGATATTATTTGCCTAAAGTTGCGCCTACATAATCAGCCCTCCCATACATTTGAGTCGAGTAAATTATGTAGTAATTATGTATGGGACAGTTGATATTTTTTGGTCCCGTGGGGAAAGTTGTTCAGTTTGATGGTCTGTACCCCTATGTGATGTCTGTGTCCCTTAAATATTACTAGATCTTTTTGATACATGCCTACAGTATTTCTATTTTCTTAATGTCCCTCGGGTATCATCGGATTTCAGAATACAATGGAATGCTAATTTCCATGTCCTTCAGTTATAAGATTTATCGTGTATAATAATTTGAATTCAGAACCAAGTACTTTATTTTTGTTTTGTTTTGATTTTCGCATTTAATTGCTTCCCTCTCTAGGGTGGGAATGAATTCTAAACATGGAACTAAATTTGGTTAGGTAGTCGTTGTACTAAGGGGGGTACTATCTTATCTATGATCATAGATCTATGATCAAAGATATAATGAACTTGTAAAATAGACATTTATTATGCCTTTTACACTATCATATTATATCATACAGTTATCTACGAAGCTCACAAATTACCCCGTAATATGTCTATTTTTTACAATTTAATTATATCTTTGATCATAGATATTATAGTGTAACACCCGCTTTTTAGAAAATTATTAAAGGAATGCGAAAGGATTGATATTGATTTAAAAAAAGATACTGCAGTCTTGTTAGTGTATAAACAAGTAGTGTGAATTTTAAAAAATATCTGTAGGCGAGACGACCCGTGGCGGTGACGCGGTGTGTTCCATATTTAAAATTAAAAAAAAAAAACGATTAGGTACTAGAATACTCATGTTATTATTATCAATAAATATTTTAGTATAACTACAATTTTTCACTTTCCTTAAATTCGAAATAAAAAGTAGTGTTTAACACAGGTGAAAGTCATCAATTACTTTCGACCCCTGTTTATCAATATACTATTCCTATCTGTCGTCCCTGCGGCTTTAGCGGTTTTCCTCCCATTTTTTATATAAATTATGTTAAGTTGAAAGAGTATTAACAGCTCTATATACTTCCAAGTCGATTGACAGCGTCCGGTCTGCACTAACTACAAAGGGCAACTTATAGAAATTCGACAACTGATGAAACACGAGGTTTGCCGAGAGACATTAAGAAAATAGTTTGTCTGTACATGTATATTAGTTAGGTACAATGCTAAGACATATATTTCTACAACAAGTTAGAATTAAGAAGGGATATGACTCTCACCATTAATATTTTTAAATTAATCAATGGTAAAATCAAGACTCAGGGGGTATTAAAGGAGGTGAATCTGTGAATGGCCGACAACTACGTGCTGAGGCGGAGACGGCCGCAGCTGCTGGCTATGCCGCGCGGTAGGATGAACTTGCTTCGAAAAGCGCCGGTTACACGCGCCTTACGTACAGTCAATGTAGTCGCCGAAAGGATTGACATTTTTCCTGTTCATTGAAGGAATTCGCAAGAATAACTGCATACCATTTGTGTTACAATTTGTAAAATAAGTAAGTATAAGCTTAGTACCACCCTATCGTTAGGGGATATCCTGTGATGAAATTATAGAAGTGTTGTGTAAATAAATAAATAAATCTTCCTCAGACTTTATGCAATCATTAATTTAACCAACAACAATAAATAACAAAAGTCTAGTAACATCTGTGTAGCAGTTCATTAACAAAACGTCAAGGCGAGACACAATAATTCTTTCAATCTTGAGCTCATTACTGATGCAGATCACGAATTCTTTTGCCTTGTAACAATTGACATCTTAACGTCCATTTTAAATTGCCAACTGTTTACCTTTTAAGAAATTGTTCATGATATTCTTGAGATAAATGGTACCTACCTAACGTTATATATAATTTATTTAGGTACATAAAGGTTTTTTAGTACATGAGGGAGTTACAAAGTATACATTGTTAATTACCTAGATGGTTTATAAGTACAATGAATTGTTGGGTGAATCAAAGCTCTCCTTGAGATCACTGATCTAATCTGTATTTAAGAGAGACAGTTGACGTTGTCACATTGTTATGCCATTTTCCGCCTTCAGAACTTAAAATATCTGAAAATTGAGAAACAATTTTTAAACTGAAGGTATCCCAAAACTGATATTTCATTCTAAAAATGTAAAGTATAAAACATATTTACAGCGCCATTCAATATTATTTGTAGATGATAGATAACTGTTCTAACATATTTTGTGTCAGCGAAACTCCGACACAAAATATGTTTCTATGCTGAAATATGTCTATTTTGGCATAAAATAAAAAGACGAGAGTGAATATATCTTTTTGTCAAAAGTTCAGGGAACATGGCTTGAAAATTATTGAGTCTTGCAACGCCAGTGTTCAGTGTTGTACTCAACGATTTCTCGAGGCGGATATGAGTCAGTAATGAGGATAGAACTGTACCGGGATGCGGATATTTAATCCTACAGTTGAATCGTACTTTTAAGAGCCTATAAAACTGTCATTGTGACACGTAATGTATTTCCTCTGAATAACTTCCTAGACTGCGATTGTATGCCTTTGTTTTGTTCTCGAACATTGAAACTTTTATCTTAATTACATAAGGACCTCTGTCTCTACTTTTCGAGGTATACAATCACAGTTTACACAGTTTATTTCGGTTGGTATCCTAATTAAATTTTCATCTCACATTCGCCCATTTTGACGGCTACTTGCTTCCCATTAAACATAAGTAATTTGCGGATCCCCGCGTTTTATTACCCCGGTAAAGCCTCAAAACAGACTACAATTCACTAGATTTTACGAGCGCCGATTAACATAGTCAAAGGCCGGTTACTCGTAAGCGTATTCACATAAATGTAGGCAATTTTACGATAAGGCTTATTTGCGGCAATATCGATAGGCTAAGCGCATAAACCCCTTTTGCCTCCGCTGCAGTTTTCGCGCCTCCATTTCATCTGACAAACAACATGCGGCTCGCTTCGCAAAAAACATCGAAGTGGTTAAAAATTATCTTTTTATTCATCGCTCGTGAGCTCGAGAACACTTTAAAAAAGCGATTAGGGCTGGGAAAGTTACCAATTAAAGTGCTAACTTAAAAAAAGAAAAACCGTTTCAATTTAATGTATAGGGGATCCACTTTATATCAAGTGTTACCTAAACTTTGCTAGCTTTTACTGAGAAATGGGGGGAAATCTATTAGGTACGTTCTCCGGCACTCCTGGGTAGATTTATGATCAGATGTGCTGGAATTTCTCCGTTTTCTGTTATATGTGTAGGTTTTAAAGCTAAAATTCTTCTTGGATGTTTGATTTTTTGTTTAGATTACTTATTATTTACGTTAGTTTTTTGCTGGAGTAAGAAATTGATTCTGCGAAGAAAAAATCATAATACCTTAAAACATTTTTTCTAAATGTTAGATTGCCTTAATCCTGCCAGTTACAATTGTTCAACATGTAAGTTCTGAATTTCTCTGGCAACACAAACAACATATTTCTGAATAAAGCACATCATTAACTCGAACATTCTACCTCATTCACTCCGTATTGGTAGGTGTTGCCAGTTGAAATATACGCGGAATTTCGACGCAATTTGTTGGAGCTGTCACATGCAGACACCCCTATGCCGCCTTGTACTGAATGTGGCACTAAACAGATGGCGCTGCAGAGGTTTTATTGAGACGTGTAATGTGTAATAACTAGATGGCCCACACAATAAAAGTTGAAAATAAATGCATTGTAAATACATGTAAAACTTAAGAGATGTCAGCAGAACTAATGGGGTCCGCTAGGGCCAATGTCTGCCGGGGTTGCGAGTTTATCCGAAAGGGTTACCGTGGCCCCTGACAACATACAGGCAACTGAAGGAATACGGGTGGGTTTTATTCAGTAAGAGTCTAACACGCCCTCCCGCTCCACCCAGAGCGGGAGAAGTTATTTGATAATTTCCCCACCCAAAAAAAAAAAGTGTTCTTTACATTTTGATCGAATTTCCAGAGAAAAAGATCCTCTTTTTTTTTCATTACTTCCCTCCACATTTCAAATAAACTTTTAGTAAAAAGTTTATTTGAAATGTGGATCAATTTTAGGTAGGTAGATACTAGATACTAGAAGTTTTTGTCACATCATTGTAACCACATGAATGTAGTCAAATATTTGAGTTTGAGACCTTCTAAAATATTCTGTTGACTTTATGACCACCACCATCTAATTTCCTTATTCCGTGTCATCGAGAGTTGGTATTCTGTTTTCATTCGGCGCTCCTTTCTGTGAGATTTGTTCAGTTTTATTCCCTCTCACTGGGGATACAAGCCGTGGTGGCATGTTTTACACGAAGCTGGGATTTGTTCCGCGAATCTCTCTATGGACCGCACAGATTTTATATTTTATTATTACTGCAAAGTTATAGGTCGTGGATTTTTTTCCACGACCTTATGGTTGTGAAAAATAAAATGAATGCTCCCGGTTCAATTTTGTTTTTTTCGGATGGATTTGGTTCTGTATTTTTTTGTTCTTTAGTGTTGGCCCTTTTTAAGACCAATCTGTTAGGTGAAGGTGGCTTGGATTCTTGGAATATAAATAACAAAAATAATAGTGCTTTGTGTGTAAAACCAATGGCAACAGTCCTGCTTCAAAAATGTTAAATTTTGTCAATGGATTAGTTTGAGGATGCTATAAGCATCTAGCTTCCATTTCATCAGGAAAATGATTAGTGTCTATGATTTTTTTGCGTCGATGTTTCAGCCAACTTCCTTTACAAAAACTTTTGCTTTTGGCCACTACGGGCTTATATTTTACGTGGAAGTAATCTATCATAATACCATTTTTTATAATAATTTTATTCCTACAACATCTCCAAAATAAATACACATTGTTTGCGCTCGACAGCTTAACTCAGACCACAATACCAGTATAACCACGAAAGCTCAAAAAATATCAAGTCTAAACTAAAAACGAATCCACAATGACAAGACACATAACTTAGCCGAAACTATATAGAGCCACGGCCTATAAAATGTGAAGCAGAAGGACGATAAAGTACACAGTTTGACTATCGCCAGCTATTAAGTATTGGACTAAATAATGTCCCGGCTGGCTGTCGTGTCACGGATTTATTCGCTCCACCGATCCGTTCGACGTCGTAAACTGTCTTTTAAACTGGAGTCACAGTGTAGAATATTAGCAGGGTATCTAAATTTCTTGATTTTTACGCTATGTAAGATTTTCTCTGTACCAGAAATCAATAATCAGGAAGTACTTTGTTCATGTTGATTTCCTATCACCTTGTGAAAATTGATTACGAAAATAGGTAGTGAAATAGTAACCCTTTCATATTTCTGAATATTGGAACAGTATACCTTTCCACTGATCATGTCGAATTTCGATGAGATTGAATATCGTACCTACGTTTTCATCACACACAACAAACTATTTTATTACAAAAATAAACGATCCGATAACAGCTACAAAGTAAAAAAACCAATAGCACTAAATTGAAAACCGCGTGCAATTACATTTATTATTGAAACCTCAATCAAACTACTCCAACGTCATTTATTTCCGTAGAAGTTTGTTGCATTAATTTGTCGTCTATATTAGTGTACTGCATTTTCTCGTCTGTGGCAAAGACAGTCTAGAAGCTGGAACTTTTTTTTGATAATTTAAAGTTAACACCGACTCTTGACTCCGACGCGTCGCGCGAAATAAATTCAGGAATATAGAGCAACTGAGTGAGTTTCTCAGCTTAAATCGAATTGTGAGCTTCATAAGTTATTCTCATATTAATTTCGCGCTGAATGTTCATTTCTATAAAACATTTTAAGCGTCCTTCTATTTTCTTTTTAGATTTTTCTTCGTGGTTTTTTGATTTATTTATTTATTTATTTATTAACTATGGAAGACTTACAGCTAAGATTAACAGATTAAAAAAATAGTATGTGAGACTGACAGCCAATTAAAAGTCCTCACTTTTAAAAACAGATTACAAAGAAAGAGTGTGAACAACACAATACAGCCACAAAAAAAAAAAAAAAAAAAAATACAGTAAACATTCAAGCTTAAACTAAATTCACGTTTTTCAAATTTTAAATTTTAAATTCAGTACAATAATAAAAACCTGAAAAAACGAAATCTTACTTAAAAAAGCTAAGGCTCATGCACTTTCTGGCCGAGGACACACTCGTTATGAAAGCATCAAAATCATGCTGTTTACACATGTCATTAAAGTTTCTACTTGCACGCACTATAAATGAATTTTGCCTGTAATTTGTAGAAGAAAATGGAACACGCAACGGCACGTTCCATCGCTTTGACCTTCCGGGAACGTTAAAGTAAAATTTAGATAGGATATCGGAGTTATTGATAGAATTATTGAATATCTTAAATAATGAAATACAATCACAAATTGCTCGTCGATTAATTAAGGGTAATATATGATACTTCTTACAGAGGTTGAGGTAATCTTCAGATCGGTAGGGCACTTTCTGATGATAACACAAATACTTGATGAACCTCCTCTGGATGCTCTCTATACGATCAATGTACTTGTGATAACAAGGATTCCAGATTTCAGACGCGTATTCCAAGTGACTTCTAACAAAAGTACAGTAAAGAATTTTTAAAGTTTTGGCTTGACTGAAGCACTTGGACAGCCGCATTATGAAACCCAGTGCTTTAGATGCTTTAGCGACTATGGCATCGACATGAGGTTCAAACGTAAGCTTAGAATCGTGATATACCCCCAGATCTCGGACGCAGTTGGTTTTAGGCAGTATTTGATTACCTAAGCTATACGATGAAGGTATAGTTGAACGCTTTCGAGAATATGTTAGAACCGAACATTTAGCAGGGTTGAGATCAAGCCTACTCCCACGACAATATGCCTCCAGACGACATAAATCATCCTGAAGCGCAATCACGTCGGCATGTGATGATATTTCGGCATAGATTTTCATGTCGTCAGCAAAACACAACAGTTTGGATGAGATTAAGCAAGAGTTGATGTCGTTTATATATACGATAAAAAGTAAAGGCCCGAGTAATGACCCCTGGGGGACTCCACTGGGGATAGGCACCCAACTAGACATGTAATTACTTACTACTACTGCTTGAGACCTGTTCTCCAGGTAAGAAGAAAACCATCTCAGTAAATCACCTCGTATTCCCATATTATTTAACTTCGATAGTAAGATCTCATGATCAATCCGATCAAAAGCCTTACTGTAATCTGTATAAACGACATCAACCTGCTTACCATTATCCATGGCGTCAGTAATAAAATCATTAAGTAGAATTAAGTTAGTGACGGTAGACCTTCCCTTCAGAAAACCATGTTGGAAGGAACTAAACGAATTTTTAAGAGCACTATACAACTGGTTATAGATGAGCCTTTCGAAGATTTTTGCCACAATACAGAGCTTGGATATCGGCCTGTAGTTTACAATTTCGGTTTTGACTCCTTTTTTGTGAATAGGCGTTATGAAAGCCGATTTCCAAAGTTTAGGTACAACACAGATGTCTAGGGATTTTCTGAAGAGAAGCGAGATAGGTTGGGCAATCGAAATCGAACACTGAACAAGAAATTTAGACGAAATGTTATCCGGGCCAGCCGCTTTAGAGGTATCCAACTTGCAGAGCAAGTTAGAAACCTCCTCAACGTTCACCTCAATGCTACATATATCAGATGGGCTGGTAGATTCAGTAAAAAGAGGGGGTGAAGAATTTCCACGACTAGGGTTGTTATCTAGAAATGTAGAATGAAAGTACATAGAAAAAGCTTCGCATATTGTTTCTCCGGTACGCAACGCTTCGCTGTTGTAGTTTAAAGTGCTCGGAACTGCGTTTGAGTTGTGTCGTTTTTTAACAAAAGTCCAAAAATATTTTGGATTTTCCATAATAGATTTTTCGGTTAACTTCAAGTAGTTTTCATAACATTGTGATTCTAATACCTTTACCCTTTCACGAAGGAGCCTAAATGTTGACTCATCAGCTATATTGCCATATATCTTAATTTTTTGAAATATTTATATTTTTCTTTAATTGTTTTTATTAATGCCGAATTGTACCAAGTGGGATATTTTTTGTGACGTTGCAATTTTTGTGGAATATATTTAGTGTGTAAATTGAAAATAACTTGATTAAAAAAGTGAACTGATTCATCAATTGATCGTGACGCAAACTCGGATTCCCAGTCAGTCGTGGAAATGTCTTTGTTGATAGACTCATAGTCGCCTTTGTCAAACAGATATTGTGTCCGTGGCGCGCACTCTAATAAAGGAGCCTCAACGAAATCCATTATAATTAATAGTGCTGGATGGTAGGCGTCAATGGGAACCAGCGGACTTGAACATTCAACCACATTAGCTAATTTGTTTGAAAGTACCAAATCTAAAATTTTACCATACCTGTTAGGGACACCATTGTATTGACCAAAATCTAGGGTACATAATTCGTCAGTAAGTAAAACTTCGTCAGAACCGTTCGGGTTCGTTGGGACGAGCGATAGATTGTCAGACAGGACCCAGTTTATACCGCTCATGTTAAAGTCACCAATGATGAGAAAGGTATCAGAAGAGTTACTCATAACTATTTGGTTTAATTTTGTGAGGTAATTACGAAGTTGTAAAGAAAAAGAAAGGCCTAAGTTTTGTTTACATAAATAAACAACACAAATATGAACGGTAATATATTTACGTGTATTAGAATTTTTCAGTCGTATGCTGAGCCATAAATCCTCTGCTGTAGACTGGAAGCTAGGTTGGCATATAACTGAAAGTTCCTTACGTGTAGCAATAAGCACACCCCCACCACGCGACTGCCCGGTCAAAACATAATCCCGATCACGACGCCACACAATGTACCGTTCATCAAAGAACTCGGAATTTAAAACTCCATCTAATAACCACGTCTCTGTAAGAACAATAATATCATACGAGTTTAGTAACATTTGACGATAAAAAGTATCACTTTTAGTTCTAAGCCCGCGAACGTTTTGATAAAATATATTTAACTTATGAGCCATTGAAAACTAACACTAATAATAGTGTAAAAATCTGTGTAATTCATTAAAATAAAGTATTTCATTAAATAATATTGTAGAATAGGGTATAATATAATTAAATATCTAATATGAAGGTAAAAGTCAATAAGATTTGCGCGAGCGCAAGAATCATACGATGCTAAGTAGTAAACAACTGTGCGAAAAAGCGAGCAATAGTGCGTGGTGCGTGCAAGTGCGAAAGAGTAAAACATATTGTAGTGCGGCAAAGCTTTAAAGTAAACAGCGCGATAACGAACACAAAGGATACAAGTAGCTAAACAAAAGAGAGGTGTCGAAATCATTAGTGCGGCAGAGGTGTTAAACATTTTGCAAAAAGTTATTGTGACACAAACGGTATTAAATTCCTGGAGCCATTGATGCAAAATATAAAAGCAAAACAGAAAAGTACGGATAACAATTAAGAAGCACATTAGACAATCTTGTTTAAATCTGACTCCTTCCTTATAATAAAAACTTTCGAATGGTTATTTTTAAGTATGTGAATTTTACCATGCTTAACCCATACGTACTCGTAATGTTTATCCTTGGCAATGATTTTAACTTTAGATAAAAGCTTTTTGTACTCGACGCTTAGGTGATCGTTGACATACACACGCTGAGATGAGCCTTGAAACCCAATGTCACAAGCAGATAAGTCCTTCTTGGCACGTGCCGCCGCAATAAAATCTTCCTTTACATACCGGTTTAAAAAACCCACTATGATCAGCTTTTCATTGGAACCAAAAATAGGAACCCTTGAAATATAGTTCAGCTGGGCTTTGGGACAGCTGTAATTAATTTTACGGCCAATAGCGTCGATGATTGAGTACAGGTTCTCATCCTTCTTAACAGGAACTCCCTTTATTTCGACATTGTTTAACCTGGACCTCTGTTCATAAGTCGAAAGTTGAAATTTCATGCTCGCCAAGTCAGTCTGTAAACCATTGACTGATTCGTGAAGCTTTTCAAATTCAGACACCTTTGCTTCAACTTCCACGAGTCTCGTGTCGAACTCGTCAAGTCTCCCACCAGTGCCCTCACATGTCAGCTTAAGCTCAGTCAACTCATTCTTGATCACGCGAATGTCATCTACCAAGGTCGGCAAGTTAAGTAGCTGCCGTTTCATGTCACGAATCTCGCTCAGTATGGTATCCAGCGACGCAGGTTCAGGGGCAGACACAGCTGGTGATGAGGTTCTGCAAGTGGGGCATTTCCATTGTGCCATCCTATTAGCACCCAGCTTTCTCCATCCGGATTCGGAGATGTTTGCACATCCAAAATCCAGGTGTTTCTTGCAACTACCACACTGGACACCGTCGTTAAATTGCTCATTACAAACTGCGCACGTTTGCATTTTCAAAGTATGTTTAATCGAAAGTAGTACTGAATATGAACTCAACTAAAATGTGAAAAGGTTGACGATCTATTTATTTTGGGTGGCGCGTACTGTGCGTATGAGTGTTCACACACGATTCATTTTTGATGAAGCGGGTTACGTTTTTCCGATATTGCTCGATTGATTGTATTCGTGTTGTTTTTTTGTTCATATTTATCATTTTCGTAATTTGTTTTAGACATACTCTCAAGAGATTTGAAAGCCGATATTGGATGTAACATCTGCCTAATATACGTATATAAAGCTTGTTAACTCATTGACATTTCGACTCCAGTCCTTGAACTCGACTTCTGTTCCATCAAATTGATCACGAGTAACACCAGGCTCCGTCTCCCATCAATTACGAAAATGTAAATTAAGTTAATTGGATCCATTTATCCCGACTTCGCAGCATTACATTCTCGTCACGTTTATCGATATTTCTATAATTTCATTTGCAAGTTCCTCGTTCGTAACGCAGCCATTGTAGCTGGTAGAACAGAAAGTAATATTAAAACAAAAGCGGTGCGCGCCACGCCGGAAGGTTGCGGGATCTTGTTCCAGCTTTAATTCATTCCATGGCAAAGGGAACACTGTGGAATATTAAACAGATACCCCATTCATCTTCGTTCCGCGACCCAGATACCTCTGAAGTCTCTTTAACAAGCCAGTATCCATGGTCCATAAGCCGGAAAAACTGTGGGACGGTTTTATGATTAACGCCGACGTTATTATTTTATAAAACTAGCTAATGCCATGCGTTGCAATACCTTTTTCATTTTTTGAAGTGAAAACTTCTTTACGTGCGTTGGGCATTATTGAGATGGAACTAAACCATTGATTTCGCGACACTGTTACCGACACCAGCTTTAAAAATACATCAACGCGCGATACATTATTTCCTGCACAATAAAATTGTTCAAGTTTTCACTTCTATCAGCACTTCTGTTATACCACTGTTTTTTTTTGTTTACAACAACTTACCAAAGTTTTATCACAATCGGTAGAGCCATTTTCGAGTTTTTGCAAGCCTAACGCACGGTATTTTTTTTTTTATGTATATAGACAGTTTTAATTCATTCCGTGGCAAAGGGAACACTGTGGAATATTAAACAGATACCCCATTCATCATTTTTTGCGACCCAGGTAGCTCTGAAGTCTCTTTAGCAAGCCAGTAAATGGTCCATAAGTTGAAAAATGTGCGGGAAGGTTTTATTTTTGATGCCGACGTTATTATTATATAAGATTGTGAACTAATTTATTGCCATTTCCAAATTGTAATTATGACTTCGTCTTCCAGTTTAAGGTAAAGTGCAAGAATCGACGCGAGCCCTCGACTGAAAATGCGAGGTACCGGTAGTTAATTATCATCGCCACGGCCTTAGTTTAAATACATCTTTCTGTGAAAATTCGATGTATGTATTTATAGTGCAGTCATGTAGAGTCTTTACTAGATCTTTTAGGAGCTCAAGAAGCTCTGTATGTATTTTTGACTCATACTCACATACTACTTTTAAGTCATCAATCAGGCTTTTCGTCTAGACGTTATCTGTATCTACATTGATAGAAAATTAATTATTTCTATTTATATTTGGATCGTAGACGTAGTTAGACGTAGTACCTACATAGTGGGTCGGTCCCATACGAGTATTGTCAGCACTGCATTACTTTTGCAGTTTTTGCTGAGATTGGGTCCATTTTTGGCTCTTTAAAGCTTTTATTTATGAATGTTGTGTGATGTGTTTTATACCTGTATTTTATTTTACTATAATTTTGGTGTATTGAAGTCAAAATTTCTGAATGCTTCTCCTTCTTCTTTTCTTCCTAGTTTTGCAGTTTACTTGCGCTAAAGCGAAGGTATTCTGTTTGCCTTGTTGTGTAATTTGATTGTAGACCAACTATACAAAATTCAATGTAAGTAATAAACAATTCAATTAACCAGACGGGTTGAACAGAGCAGACGAAAGTGATAAAGATTAGGTTTATATTGCAGAACGATAAAATCGCCCCGAGACAATGAACAGTGCTAAACTGGAAACGGCTCCAAATACGCTGGACTGAAGCTTCGTATCGAGAAGAAACGAGTGTTGACCACTCTGACTTAATTCATCTTAGGATTTTATATTTTAATTTTAATAGTTTGTTAGTTAATTTAGTATAAGAAGTTCATCCAGTGTAGTTATACTTTTACCTTCTTTAATAAATATAGTCTCAGTCTCATCTTTATCATTTCAGAGAAATAATTTTACTAAACCCAGGATTCCGCTCGCGATATTTTCCTCTGGGTGATGTCAACTAAAAACAAACATACACACCTAAATTCCTATATCAGTATTTTTCTCATGTCATTAGCAGAAACTACAGGATAGCTGCATGCTACGCACGATCTATGCATATTCCTTTGGCTACGTCATCGTGGATACACGATCAACTTAAAAATCCACGTGAAAAAGTGAAGTACAGTACAACTATTTTCTTAATTTCCCTCGGTAAACTTCGTGTTTCGTCAGTCGTCGGATTTCTATCAGTTGCCTTTTGCACTTGGTGCAAACCAGACGCTCTCAATCGACTTGGAAGTATATAAAGTTGTTAAAACTCTTTTAACATAATGTAATTTATTTTAAAAATGGGAGGAAAGCTGGTAAAATCGCAGGCACGAAAATAGTTTTACAGCTCTATATAGTTCACACAGAAATCAAAACAAAACAACAATAAAGTACTTAGTTCTCAATGCAAATTATTCTAATAATTGATAGACATGGAAATTAGCATTCGTTTGTATTCGGAAATGCGATGATTCCCGAGGGACATGAAAAAATAGTCAGAATGTACCTATACTTATATGGGAGCCTAACCCAAGGCTATTTTGAGCTGCCTTTATATAACCAACCTACTCTAAAAATATTCCCTAAAGTCCAGTCCAACCGTACTTAAACACTATTAAGTAGGTCCCAACATCGAAGGGAAGCGTTTATGTGAAAGATAGCATCTACCGTCAGTCAGTATCCGGCAAAGCTTATCAGCTGAACTTAATATACCCAGCTAACAAAGCTTACCTTTGTTAATACGGGTTGTTGAAGCGATAGCCGCTGTAATTGAAACAGCTATGTTATCGGGCGTTACAAGTACTAGGAGTGTAGGATTAGAAGGGGTTTCTTGTACTGTTTATTTTTGGTATTTTATAAGAGTGTTTCAAAAAGATGACGCATGGAATCATGTAGGATGGCACAAAAGACAGTCCAGCATGATGACTCTAGGCTGAAATGATGATGATGAGGTATAGTAATAATGCTATACTTACCTTTGTTAAATGAGCTTGTCGAAGCAATAGCCCCTGTAATTGAAACAGCTGTTATCGGGCGTTAGAAAATAGGTACTAGGAGTGTAAGATTAGGAAGGAGCTATTGGGTATTTCAGGCTTATTTACAACGAAGTGGCTTTTTAACTGACTTCAAAAAAAGGAGGAAGTTCTCAGTTCGTCGGTTTTTTTTTCTTATGTATGTTCCCCGATTACTCGAAGACGGCTGGACCGATTTGAAAATTTATTTTTTTGTTTGAATGGATATACTTTCGAATTGGTCCCATTGTCATTTGGTTACGATCTGATGATGGGATCTCGGAGAAATCGAGGGAACTCTTCAAATATTATAGGCACATCTATAGCGATTTGGGTATTTTTGATGAGCAGTTGACATTAGGCTATTGTAACTTAGATGAATTACAAACCAACCCACTAAAAAGTAAAAAAAAACCTTTTTTACAAAATAGAATCGACTTCCAAACTACAAAGTGAAAAATAACTTTATTTTCGGAAGTTGGTGTCAAAAAACTTAAAATACTGATCCAAAGACACCACTTCCAAAATTAAAGTTATTTTTCACTTTGTAGTTTGGAAGTCGGTTGTATTGTTGGTAAAAAAAAAAAAAACACTTTTCTTTGTTAAAAGGGCGTGTTGAAGCGATAGCCCCTGTAATTGAAACAGCTGTTATCGGGCGTTAGAAACTAGGTACTAGGAGTGCAGGATTAGAAAGGGGCTAATGGGTATTTCAGGCTTATTTACAACAAAGTGACTTTTTATCACGTCATATGTAAAAGGTTTAGACTTTTGGTGGCTATCTGTAATTCAGTATATTGAAATGCTTTTATCTTTTGGTAGATAAGTTTTTATCAGGATTTAGTGAATCTGGTAGTTACTTGATGTGGTACAAGTATTATTCACTAGCATCCACCAGCGGTTTAGCCTGCGAGAAATATTTATATTATATTACACGATGTCATAAGAATTATGTCATAAAAAAAAGTGTTTTCATAAATTATTAGTTGAGAAATGTTACTATGTCCTAGATAAGATTAAGAATAAAGTTTATTAGTCAAAAAGTAACAATACATTTTAACGAAATTCGGTGAGCCACAAACTAAGCATCGCTTGTGTTTTGTGGCCCAGGAGTGCGATTAACAATATTATGGTTAACTTACAGTGTAAGGGTAGTAATAAAGAGAAGATTCAGAAAAAAAAAAAAACATTTGTCAAATTCAGTCCGGGGCAGTGGTCCAACTGCTCTGTCCAACTAGTTGGACCACGAGTCTTTAAGGGGCAGTTGTCCAACTTTAAAAATAGTTGGACCACAGAACCTTTTGAGAGTTCCGTGGTCCAATTCATTTAAAAATAACTTGCCAACTCTAAAAACCTCAACTGCATCTTTATGTGTATATGGTACCTACTGGTTTACAATTATATTGAACCTCTTTTCAGTAAATAGGTAGGTACTGGCTGGTTGTTATCAATTATAGTATAATGCATTTGTCATAATTGTGTCAATTTGTGTCAGTAAAGTTTTGTTATACTTTGACACAGACTTTGATTGAAATTAAATCGTACAGAAAATTATCTAATAATTAAAAATATAATATTTAAAAAATAATGGATAAAGATAGACTAGACTTAAATTAAAGAAAAGTTAAAATAGAAAAGTTAACATTTTGTTGGACATGTGTAGTTTTGTGAGGTTTGAGTGGGTGTGATGGTGTGCATGATGGTGTGTGTGTGATGGTGTATGTATGTGGTTCAATATCAAGCTGAAGTTAGGATTTTCTTACAGGTTGTAGTTGAGCAGTCTCTTAGGTATCTATCTATATATCTATATAGTCTCTCAGTATCACCTAAATGATAAAACACTGTCACTATTGTACCTATTAATAATAATCCAATGTATTGCATGCATGTATTTTGTTTTAATATTTTTTGTTTATTTTCTATATATAAATTTTAATTTTCTTTATTTTGTATAATCCTCACTATTATGTGTATGTCATCAATGACAAAACATACCGCAACACACAATTTAAGACCTTGACCTTTTACCTATGTTTTACAAATAAATAATTCTATTCTATTCAATGATAATATAGCATTCTACTGGTGAAAATCGGTCCAGTAGTTTTTGAGTTTATTCTTTACAAACAAAAATACTTTATTCTCTTTATAATATTAGTGTTGGTTACTGATAAGTAGGTAAGTACGTACCAGGCACTTTTAAATAATTTTCGTCTGCATCTCGTAACACCTTCATCGTCGTCTTCAGCCTATAGCAGTCCACTGCTGGACATACGCCTCTCCAATTGCACGCAATTCAGCTCGATTCTCGGCAACTCTCATCCAGCTGCTACCAGCCACCCTGCGAAGATCGTCGCTCCACCTAGCCTGAGGGCGTCCTACTTCACGTGAAACCTTACACCTTATATTATTATCGCTAACCACTAGTAAATCTGTCTCCACCACACATTCTACTTAAATAAATTAAAAGTAGGTATAGTAAGTTTCTGCTCACAAATTAAGTGAATATAAATAACAAATCAATCGAATCTTTCACATGAATCGACACAACAAAACGTCCAAAACAAAAAAGGTTTTCTTCTCGAAGTTGAGCGAGCCAGTGACCTCAATAATTAAAATGTCGTGGGTTGAATAATTTTTGTCTCCGCGGCAATTCAGCGAGTGTCGGCGCTGTCCGCAGTATCGCGAGTGTCGGTGACACGACGCGTCGAGTGTCGTGTCCGCATTTTAGTTGCATGCAAATTATTTCTGCTTTTCACTCTGTTAACGTTTTGCATTGGAAATTATTGAGTGTGATTGAATTAATGTAGTAGCAGTTTTTCTTTAGCTTACACTGTGTCTTTTTATTCTCTCCTACCTGTACCTACTTTGTGAGTGATACATAATTATGTTGACGGCACGCTTGGCGCAGTGGTTAAGCGATTGACTGCTGCGCTGCGTGTCGCGGGTTCGATTCCCGCACGGAACAAATATTTGTATGACCTACAAGTAGTTGTTCCGGGTCTGGCTGTTTGTGTATGTGAGTTTAAGTGTTTGTAAACGCACCCACAATACAGGAGAAATTCCTAGTGTGGGGCAACGTTTAAAAAAAAGATATATTTATATTTATGTGGAAGATTTTTTTTATTCTTGTTATGTAACACAAATACTACTTTTCCGAGCTGTTTCGATTACTTCGAAAATTAATAACCTTGTACTTTTGAATTAGGTATGTACTATCGAAGAAACGCATATCTATACACTGTAAAGACTATTCTAGCTTGCAGCGCTCGGCCGCTATAGTATCGCTTACCTACGAAAAAAAAGGGTCGTGTTCACGGGATTTTGTTTTCAAATTGGTTAGGTATGCGTTACCCCGATGGTAAATATTGGAGACATAAAGGTAGGTTGCCTCAACCAACACGCTTAAAACTCGACTTTATCGCAATCTGTTCAAATTAGCAAACAAGGAAACGCTTCAGACCAACCTTTTGACATATTTAATAACATGACGTCACCTTTCACGCCACCCACGAAAAAGGGAGATCAAAATATCCACAGAGAGAAAAATACCTCCCTAATTATTCAACTGATTCGTCGGAGCATAAAGTTGAATCACAGATTATTAATGCTCGAGAAGATTCGGAGATAGATAGGAAACAGATTTTTCCTTTTCGCCCTCTGTTCATCCAGCTGAAACGGGATTTTTTCGCAATGATTTAGATTATATCTGAGGGTAACAGTTGACTTTTTATTAGGAGGGTCAGAAGCGATTGGTTAAGTTAGTATTAATGAAGAATGAAATTAATGAGAAGGTAAGATCAATTTTTATTTGAGGAAAAGAATTACTTCAGTCTTTCATCGACACGAAGCCATTCAACTGAATTAAATAAATATGATGTCAATTTATGAATATACGTATACAACTAACTTCAACAATTTAAATCCCTACAATAATTAAAGCATCGAAAACATTAACGCATTCAAACAAACATTTAAAGCACTAATGCACTTAACAGCACAGTATCAATAAATTTCGCTGTCCAACACGTCCGCCTCGCGTGACCGTCACTTATAAACTGATCGGTCGCGCGCCGTGCGGTTTTAAACTACCCTCAAATGCTCCAATTGTTATTGGCCTTCCATGAAACCGCGATTTTGCAAACAACAGTATTATGTTAAGTCGGCTATCGAGGCGGGTGGGTTTATTTTCAATGTGGCTTCGGTGCTTGTTAGTCGCTACCTAATGGACTGTCTAATAAAAAGAAAAATGTGAAGGCAGTATAATGGCTTGTTTACCGTCGAATATGCTAAATAGGTTATTCGAAAAAAGCTGATTCACTATTGGGTAATAATAATTTGCATATTTTTGCTGTTTAGTGTACTTTTAATTGGCTTTGTGAGGTAGTTTTTGGACAAGTGTAATTGACACACATTAAATTAACATCTTTATGACCGTAATTAAATTACTTACCTATTACAATATCGCAAACATCATTAATAATAAAAATAACCCCTGTGATCTTGCTGACAAGAAATAAGAAAAGAAAAGCAAGCGCATGTTGAAGCAACTATTAACTTCAGTAATATTTTACGAGAGCGGGTGGCGGTCCCACGTTGGGCGCCAATTTGTCAGTGCACGCCACCCAGATGAATTAAAATAACTTTTTGTTTGTAAGCCAGAACATTTTTCTGGGAACTCATTCGGATTAATTAGCAGTGGAGCTTTACTTTTAATATTTTCTGCTGGGCTGCTTGAAAAGTTTAAGCGCTGAAAGTGATGACTAGAATTAAATTACAATTAAGGCGCAGTAAGAAGCAAATCCTTAGGTGTTGCAGGAGACGAAGCAACCCTGTTTGGGCAGCTCCTTAAACATAACTAAGTAACTTTTAATTTAGGTATGTTTCACCATAGATTACTAAACTATCATGCAGGTAACGTTGTTACTAAAAATTCGTTAATAACATAATACGACATAAAACATGTTGTAATAAGATAGTTAATTGATTCAGGCGTGACCTTGCGGAAATCCATTATAAATTACAATAGAAGTGGATATATTTAGTAACCTGTTCCGCTTGGCTATTTCTAAAGAATCTTAAAAAAAAAAAACCTGAAAGAAATCAACACGTGTTTCACACCAAGTGCTGAGCGCAGTCTGCGCTCAGCGCTTGGTGTGGCAACACGCCGTGTTCGAGTTCGCGACAAGTCAATCGTCATCCTGAGGATGCCTCGTTAAGAGGTGAAACATGTGACGATTTCTGTCGATTTCTTTCAGGGTTTTTTTTTAGAATCTTTAGAAATAGCTAAGCGGAACAGGTAATTAAATATATCCACTTCTATTGTATTTTATGTCGTAATAAATTGAAAAATCATCATAAACTTTGATTATTTTAGAAGTTACAGTTACATTCTTTGGATTTAAGAAATCACATAATAGTGAAAAGAAGGTAGGTATATTGTATAATAATGAGATATATCTTTACATACAAATTTTATATACAATATACAGTTTTACTCAGTTATTCGACCAAATCTGAAGCTAAACACGACCTCTGCATATTACAAGTACCTTAAGAAAGTAACTGAGTACGGTTTCATTCCTGTACGCGTATTGATGATACTAATCTTTAGCTATGTTGTACAAACCAATCAATATGCAAGACTTTTCCCAATAATGTTGGGGTCGGCTTCTTGTCTAACCGACTGCCTGACTAACCTCCACAACCCAATTATTGGGTAACACGATACCCCTTGGTAGGACTGCTTGTCAGACTTTTGGGCTGCTAACTACCCGTAACGACTGTCAAAGATCTACGAATGACAGCCGGGACCAACGGCTTAACGTGCTTTCCGAGACATGGAGGGTTCTCGATATGTAATGGATGGTCACCCATCCGGGAACTGACCGCGGCAAGCGTAGCTTCACCCGTGTGTTTGTTATTATTAACCACGAGCCTATGTTTTATATACAATACGTACCATAACTCAAATGCTAATCACGTAATAACTCGTCCTCTAAACCAGATGGCTCTAACACATAAAATTCGCGATAAAACATGCGTCCACCAAAACAGTCCCACATTATTTACAATTAGTTTCACAGAACAAAAACTCCGATTCAGGTCGTCCATTGTTTATTTCAGCATTGTTCCTCTTTCGTGGCACATTCTGTGTGTATTTACAATCGGAAGTATCCCATTTCTCGTCAAAAGTTTTGATTACAAATTATGTTTTGGTTTTGCCTTTGATTTGGTTCGAGTGTTTGTTCGAATTAATTTTATCTCAAAACTTTGTACACATCGCGCCTTATTTATGTAAACATATGAGACAGTATTAATTCTGTACCTATTTTAAACAAAGGTTGGTTGATTATTTTTTATAAATCTTTTAATACTAATAAAATGTACATAAGGTTTTGTCTTATAATTTACTAAATCTCTGCTTCTCACGGTTAACTCTGACATTTTTTATTAAACGTAAGTTAAATATTAATGTATCGTGCAAAAACCTTCTGGAATTAAATAATCCTCTATAAGATGGTAAAACCGCATCAAAGTTTGTTGCGTGGTTTAGAAGAACACAGTCACACAGTCGGACACATAAAGCGACATTAGGTTAATAATAATGAAAAGATATAGATGGTTGTACACTCTCTTTCCGCTTTCCACTCTCGATGTAAGGCGAATAAGAACCTGTCTTTGCTGAAGGAAGAAGAGAAAGAAAGAGAGCAGAGACGCCTTTGCTCTGCGGTAAGACAATTCGGGCTCTTAATCATAATAGATGTAAAGGTTAGTTCTCTGAACATTACGAAGAAAAACGTAGATATTACGCTGTTGACACAGTTTTATTACGCTGTTGTCGCTACGGCGTACCCAGTGATGACGTCACGGCTACGCGGGCTACGCTGTCGTAGCAGATGCCCGATGTGCTACGATGGCCATAAGCTACGCAATATTTTATTAGACTTGGAACTTTGTTGTGCGTCGGACGTTTGTTAAATTTGAATGATAATTATATAATATATGTGACATTTTGTGATGTGAGAAATAGTTATAATTAGTGAAGGAAATTATGATAGAAGTGTGTGACGACCAAGTAAGTTTTTGCCGGTGTATTTTTCCTTTATTTTTTAATGAGATATATTTTCTCTATTAAGTGAAATTATGAACCTCATCCATTTTATGTCTGAGATAAAATTTAAAAAAATCGGCAATACTAGCAGTATTAGATAATCATTCGATTCAGAGTCATAAATCATTTTATAATTATTTATTTTATTTTTTTAAATACGTTGCCTTAAACTAGGAATTTCTCCTGTATTGTGGGTACGTTAACAAACTTTTAAACTCACATACACAAACAGACAGACACGGAACAACTACTTGTAGGTCATACAAATATTTGTTCCTCGCGGGAATCGAACCCGCGACACGCAGCGCAGCAGTCAATCGCTTAACCACTGCAACAACCGTGCCGTAAATGAAGATATCTGAAAACAAGAAGCAACTTGTACAACAATGTTTTTTAAAATTAATTATTATACGTGTAAACGTGGGCGTGGTTGGAAACTTTCACAGAATTACTTGAACTTGTAAGAACACATGTATGTGTGTTATGTTTGTTATTGTTAAGAAGAAGAACAAACTTAACAATATGATAAAACACACACTTTCACACCTAATTTATATGGTATACATACTAAAGGTGAATGTGGTCGAAGGTTAAGCTACGCTTGCCGCGGTCGGTTCGCGGATGGGTGACCATCCATTACATATCGAGTTCCTCTATGCCTCGGAAAGCACGTTAAGCCGTTGTTTCCGGCTGTCATTCATAGATCTTTGACAGTCGTTACGGGGTCAGAAGCATAAAAGTCTGACAACCAGTCTTACCAAGAGGTATCGTGTTACCCAGTAACTGGGTTGTGGAGATCAGATCGGCAGTCGCTCCATGTCAAATACTGGTATTCAGATGCATCCGATTAAACTGGAAACCGACCCCAACATAGTTGGGAAAAGGCTAGGCAGATTGATTGACATATTGAAGAGTATTATTGTTTTCTATTCGTAAATAAACATTTTTGTGAAAGGACTTGCTTTTGTTTGAGTTTCACTTATACATTATAGATTAAGTAAGATTAAGGTAATTTTAATTGAGTTTTAAACATGAAATCTCATGAAAGTGTTATTGGGTTTTTCTATATGAAATTTCTCAGTAGCAGCCTGGAGTCTGGATTTGTGCCCGGTTCATGGCAATAGGCTCGCCCCCTATTACATGGGACTTAAAACATAACTGGCGAAATGTGGGTGTACTATACTTACACCTCTACCTAATCCTTCGGAGAATACAGGTGTGATGTTATGTTATGTTTTTGTTTGTAATAATAAACTCAAAAACTACTCGACTGATTTTAAAAAATATTTCCTCAGTAGAATGCTATATTATCACTGAGTAACAGGCTATAATTTATAAAGATATCTCGCGGGCGAAGCCGCTGGCAGAAGAAAATAATAACTTTTGAATCTGAAATAATTGTAAGGCATTTATCCTCGTGACTGTAGTGACACAAAAACATACTGGGCAATTAATGTATTAAAACAAATAGTACCATAAAACACCTAAAAACACGTAAAACCGTTCTATTACCAGCTAATACACACATCAACACACAGGTGTTAGGGTGGAGCACACAGTTACCGTCTCACACCACAAAACATGCGCAACGAGGGCATGCATGTTTCATGCTGCAGTTGAGAATTAGACGGGACGTGAAGTGCGAGTCGATGAAAGCGACATCGAACTGGAAAGGTCAAGCTTAGGATTAGAGTAGAGTTTAAAGGGTTTGATTAAAAAAGTGTTTTTCATTTTTGTTAAGTGGTTTCTAAAATGCTGCAGAAATAAATTAGTTAGCTGCAAGAGAAACATAATATGTATATTTTTTATAACATAAAATCACGCATGTATTCCCCGAAGGGTTAGCTACTAAAGTACACCCACATTTTGCCAGTTTTATTTAAGTCCCATGTAATAGGGAGCGAGCCTATTGCTATCCACCGGGCAGAAATCTAGAATTCGAGCTCCTACTGAGAAATTCCAGATGGGATGGAATTCTTTTTATGTTACGTAATACTGCGAACAAGACTTCAAAAAACAATATGCCTACTCGTGGATATGCTAGCTAATCCTGGCTTTAGTTCCAATTTTAAAAAGAAATAGGTACCGTTAAGCCGAAAAGCCAGATATCACAAAGCCAAAAGTGTAAGTAGAGGCGAGGCTGCTACAAATTGATCGATGTGGCGGAAAAAAATATATTTATCAACACGTGCGATATAATGATTTATGTCGCTTAGTTTAACTGCGTGGGTTTGAACCAAAAATAGGCTCTCCGTCTTATCTCGTAGGTGTAGTAAATAACTATTAAATTATATTGATGGAGGATTAATACACCGCAGCATGTAAATGTACCTACACCTGACAAATTAGGTACATTCTATACCTACTGCAATTTATTTTTTTATTTTGATCTCTTGTCTCCTGTTGCTGTTAAATAAAAATACTATATTTAAATACGTCTAATCAACAATTAACGCAGAAATAAAACCCTCGCTGGAAAAAAATGTACAGCTATTCCATCGAGGTTATAACTGTCATTTCCAGTGTCAGCACTTTATGTCGGTGTCCCGTCTTTTAGCGGAGTCTCTAGGGGGAGCGGCCCAGTTCTTGTTTTCAATGTATTTCCACAATTTTATCGGTTAAGAAATGTTTATTTAACCACGTGCTCGGATATTCGCTTTTTGTATACGGAAAGGGTCATTAGAGTGTTTCTTTTTCTTTGATTTTTGTTTTTATTTTGCGAAAGTATTTACACATTACTTCCTCATGAATCAATGTGTGTGTACCATTCGTTTGAAATAATAAAAGAAGAAGCATTTTTTTTTTTCAAAATCTTTTACAAATATTAAGATTTGATTGCGGTTATCGGTACCTATGCCTTACAAATAGGTTTATTTAGCCTATTATTGAACCAAATGTAGGTATTCTAATCTAGAGTATAAACAACTGTTTATAATAAGTAGTTTAATCAGTTCAAAAAGCTCCCTAGTTTGTACTGCAAACCCGTATAATCTGCAAACTACCGTAACGGGAATTTCTGGAAACTAAAGCCACTAGACACTTAAAGTAGTATTTATCACGTTTGCCCATTAGAAGGTTCCACAATAGTCTATTCTATACAATTAAAATGTCCTAGCCTGGTAAAACAGTATTATTTGTGAAATACGTGTATTTAGGGTTCCGTAGTTAACAAGGAACTGTTATAGTTTCGCCATGTCCGTCTGTCTATCCAGGATTAGCTCAGAGACTGTTAGTACTAGAAAGCTGTAATTTGGCATGAGTATATATATTAATCACGCCGACAAAGTGGTAAAATAAAATCATTTTATTTTAGTAATTTTTTTAGGGTACCTCCTATACACGTAAAGCCATGTTTTTCGTCGTTGGAAAGGTCGTTCAAAAATATTGTGAGTGAGAACGAGCTCTGCTCTAGTGAAAATAGAGAATGCTCTTTTAATAATATAGGAAAGTTCATACTAATCCATGTATAGTACCTACTTATTCCATGCTGCCATGATAGTAGGTACTTACGAATTTCATGCTGCCATCTCATTAATTTGAATATCATTATTCATTATCTTGTTCTAAACTTTGGGCGACCGAGCTCTGCTCGGGTGAAAATACGGAGAAACCAATTTTCCCAGGTATGAGACATATATTGCAACTTTCATCGAAGTCGTTAAAGCCGATTTCGAGAAGAGTAAGAATAAGTCAAAGTCAAAGTCAAATCATTTATTTCAAATAGGTCCATGTATGGGTACTTTTGAACTTCAAAATTTACAAAATAATATAATTCATTCTAGTCGCCCCTTCCAAAAGGCAGTTTTCGTATGGAGAAGAATAGGCAAGAAACACCACCGTTACTCTTTTAATATACTTTACAATAGTTTGTATAAGTACTTACATTAGTTAAATAATTATATGTGAAGACGATGCACCTAGAATAAAATTACTAGACCACAATAGGTTAAAAGAATTAAAAATGAAACACCGACAGATAATTTAATTATGTGATAGATACATGGTGCTCACATATTTACAAATATTGTAAAAGTAGACGATTTACATAAGTTTTTTAAAATTAATGTGGGGAAATATACAAACAAATATATATATAAATATTGCTCGTTTAATGTGAAGACTGCCCCACACTTATAACAGACGCAGGGTCACATATTATGATATATTATGGAATAAATCTTGCGTCAGAATCAACATCGGCTTCACCCACTTTACGTACGGAAAAAAAAATAGAAAAGAACATCGTGGTCGGACGAAAATGAGTCCAAATTGCTGGCAAATTAAGAAACTTTTTTATTTTGTTTACGTACGACTAATGCAATTTGAACATACTTATTTCCTGTTCGTTCTCGCCCGTCTTGTCAAATTACGAAAGTTAAATTAACATTTTTAATAAGCAAATGTCAAATTACAAATAAATCCTTCTAATATAAATAAATGCGAAAGTTTGTGAGGATGGATGGATGTTTGTTACTCTTTCACGCAAAACTGAAACTACAGAACGGATTTGGATAAAATTTGGCACACAGATAGTTTATAACCTGGATTAATAGATTGGATACTTTTTATCTCGATATTCTCACGGGATCGAGACGTATGCGGGTAAAACTGCGGGGCGCTTCTAGTTATATACTAATTAGCTAGCGAAACTCTGCAAACTTGATGGGTATATAGGATATATCTAAACATGATAAAACAAAAATGGAATTAATTTGATGTTTTTTTTGTGTAGTTACGACCGCAATTAGTATAGAGGAGAGTCGTTCCATCTAGTCTGAATCTAAAGTGTATTTTTATTTTACAACTAGCTGCGCCCCGCGGTTTCACCCGCATAAGTCTCGATCCCATAGGAATACCAAAATAAAATGTATTTTATCTTCTAACCCAGGTTATGGTCTATCCATGTGCCAAATTACATCCAAATCCATTCAGTCGTTTTAGCGTTAAAGCGTAACAAACAAATAAACAAACAAACTCACTTTCGCATTTATAACATTAGTATGGATTATTAATTATCGTATCTTATACTATTAAATGAGCAATATTTGTATATATATTTGTAATCACGTTCTCAAAAACGGCTCTATCGATTTCTATAAAAGTTGCAATATAGGGGTTTACGGGGGTGAATTATCGATCTAGCTAGGTCTCATATCTGGGAAAATTAGTTTTCTCCGTATTTTCACCTGACCAGAGCTCGGTCGCCGAAAGTTTAGAACAAGATAATGACATGAGAATAATGACATGGCAGTATGGAATAAGTAGGTATTAGTATGAACTTTCCTATAGTATTAAATGAGCATTCTCTATTTTCACCAGAACAGAGCTCGGTCGCCCAAGTACTTGAAATTTGAAATGAGATCAGTCATATTCTAAATAACTGTCAACTGATGATAACACTTTATTAATGCTCCGCACGTTATATTTGGGATATAATAAATCAATGCTTTAATTATACATAACCAATATATAAACAAACCAATATATAACAGACAGCTGTGCTGCTGGGGAGTTTGTTGCGCCACTTCTTCCCAGCTAAAGCAGTAAGAAGTGGTGAAGGGCGGGCATTTTGGGGGACTGTCTTATGTGATTTTGACATTCGAAAAGTATCAGCCCGTCCCCTCCCTGATGTCCTCCCTCCGCTTAACGCCCTAAGCCAAGATTCGTACCCGACAGGGGGTGCCCTTAGCGAGCGTTCACCTGGTTTTAATTAGCTTAGTTGAATAACCCCTTGCTGGAGGTTTTAAGTGTAGTAGCTTAGGCACCCACAGGAAAGCCCGGTTAAGTAGTCATGATCTCAGAGTTCAGCTACGAGATGTCCCAGCAAAAAAAAAAGTTCGAAAAGTATTGATTTTCAGCCTAGTTTGAATAAATGACTTTTGTATTTTGAATTTTTGAATTATGTATACAAATATTTCTCGTTTAAATAGGATTTAGATTTTTTATAAGTCCCATATTAACTATACAGGCACCGCCTAGTTTATGGTCCATTAACAAAATGAGTGTCACCAACAGTTATAGATAGAATTATTATGATAAACTAATTTTATGGTAATAACAGTAACAATGTTTAAATACATTTGATTATTTTATTATTATTTTTAATTTTTGAACTTGATTTTAATATTACTAGTCTCTTCTATTGTTTGAAAGAATACGTTTCCGCGACTACACTGTCATTTTTAGGCCTCACAGTATTTCTTCAGCCCGTTCTATCTAGGAAATCATGCTTCAGATAACACAGAATTAAATTAGCAGTCGCCTGTATGAAATGGGATGAGATTTGATTGCGATTTTCAAAGATTGGTGAGATCGCTAATTGCGATAAGACCGTCCATTGTAACACCCTATTTGTTTCCTTTTGTTTTATTTCCCTTTGTTCAGAGAAGATTGAGAGAATTCTATCATTTGTTGTACAACTTGTTTTATGTCAATAAATATTTTTTTTGTATTTCGTATTGTATTTGTATTTGGTGTATAATTAAGAGTATTGTTCTAAGATCTGCAGAGGAAGGACCTTCACCCATCTGTTTAATGAATGAAAAGTATTAATTTAAATTTATATAAAATTTTGTATTTAAAAAAATATATCACGAGTGACTAAAAAATTCCTGCCAGACTATTAATAAAAAATATTGCACTCATTCGTTTAACGATTACTTCGTTTTAATAACAAATGTTTCTCTTAAAAAGCACAATCCATTGATATATCACTTATGGTATGGCTATTGGGTGCCAAGAACATTCCTAAACTTAGGTGGCCAAGTAGTCACCTATTAGGTCATTACTTCTGAATTAGGTCATTAACTCCGAATTGACTAACAATTGGCAAAAGTGGAGTTAGTAGCAAAGGTTCTTCTTGAAAAAACTCTTTCAATTGGTGTATATCTGGTAATGTTAAAAAAAGAACACAATTTTTTGTCTAGCCAATATGGTTTTTGCCAATCCACTCGCGATATATTTTCTAACATACTAAATTTGATTTAAAATACTTTGCATCCATTAATCAGTGGGTGCAGGTCGTTCCTCTGCGGATCCTCTACTATATTCCTCAGATATACTATATGAAATGCTTAATCAAGTTTCTGCTGCTAACGGTATCATCTTAGCTGCCGAAAGCTTAAGAGTAGTATCAGACATCAATATTATAACGGCCACGAAGGCCCGAAGGAGATTTGATTTGTACGTTTCCGTAGAGAGCGTCGGACGATCGACCTACTTGCCGAGACGACTTTATGTCATTACGTTAGTTCTCTCTCAGTTAATGTCATTTGTATGGCTTTCTAAATTTTGAAGGTTTATAGTGTTTAAATGATTTTAATGTAAATTCAAGCTCGTAAAAAACCACAATTAGCGAAAATTGATTTTGATATTTTTTTATTTTCTTGGGTTAAATAACTATGATTATCCATATTCAGCATTAAAAAATATGCCAGAAATTCAGTATCTAATATGTTCCTTAACATTTTTTATTATTATTGGCGTTTAAATGATCATATTTAGACTACGGGAATATTTGGATTTTTACGGTAAACACAAACTGTGTGTTGATTTCATCTCGTAAACCTCTTTTTGGATACAATGCTCAACAGAACACATTATTGAAAAGCAATTATTTATTCTGTAACCATAAACTATTCAGTATTGAAAATGGAATCGAAAGAAAGCACGACGATTTGGCGATTCTCGTAAATTGCAATCGAATCTTCAATTTTATTACAAGAATATTTACAGCTGGTCACTGTGAACATATATATATGTGGATTTAATGTATTTCGTGTTATAGAGCCGTAACATTGGGTCAATGGTCATGTGACTGTAAAGTAAATTACAAGTTAGAAAAATGTATTGAAACTTTGTTTTAGAAAATAAATCTTACACGCTCAGGCTATCAGGGTAACCCATCTATGATAAAAAGTAAGTGCTCTAGGTGCTCTGCTCCATAATGTGGCTAGTGATGAAGTATCGAATTTGAAATATAATATTTTACGTGCCACGCCATTGCACGTTATAATGTTTATTTTTATTTTTTAAATTTTATTTATTCATAAACAATTTACATTGTGTTGAATCCAGGCATACACATGCAATTTACATAGAAATAATAATAAACAAATACAACTATGAATTAAGAGTTAACATTTAAATAAAGTGTCAAACAGTTTCAAATGTAATGTCAAAGAGTTTTAAGTATGTCGAATATTTTTAAATACATATAATGACAAAAGATATATTAAATATCATTTCACATTATGATTATAATGTCGAATGATTAAAAACTGAAAAAATAAAATATAATTAATTTAATATTGTGTGACATTAATTCCGATATATTTACAGACATTTCTCTAATAAAATGGTTTTTTATTTTGCTTGAATCAAGTGTTGTGAAATAATTTAGTTCATCAAAATAATTAAACCTGCATCTGATTGCCTAGTATATATTTTCTGTAGGCCATTAATTTACCTGATGAGAAATATATTTGTTTCCAAACGACAGTTAGCTTAACCAGGCACTCCAAAGACAATGTCGGGCATACTCCGCCCCCCATGCACCCCACCACTCCACTATGTGCTAAACGCTAATACATCAGCAATAAAGTTAAATATTGCGTGCGCTCTTTAGTTGTATTCGAGCACGGAACTAATATGTCGTAAGTCTCAATTCTTATTTCATTTATAACTAAAATAACAATTGATCTAGAGAAAAAATAATTTATATCTGGATAATATACTATATTTTCTTACTGTCAATAATTATTTTAGATATAAAAGCCGAATAATCTTGTTTTTGTTTCAAATAATAAAATAAAAATGATTTTCGAATAAAAAATGAATCGAGCGAAAATGTTCCAATTACGTAACTGTCTTATATTTGGAAAGAAAAAGATCCAATAAATCATATACAAGAGTTCCATTTGATTGTACGCATACGGTTACATACACATACATATAGCCAATTAATATACGATTTAGGGAGCCTCCTCTTAAACAGCGATTTACATTTGTGTAAACCGGGCGGCGACGAGACGTTAACGGTTTAGGAACCGTATTTCTTAATGGTAAATACCTGATTTGTTCTTCGTTTGCATTGTATTTTAACTGTTAGTAAATTATCGACTTTCACTATAAAATTGAATAAGTCTAGCATGGAATGTCATATTAGGTTATAACTACATATCTTGATGTTATTATTCGTAAAGAAAATTTGGCATTCGAGAGATGAGAAATGATTGAAATCAAACGGGTTGTGGTTATAACTGTATTTTTACGTTCTACTTATAATGTTATAACAAATACAAAATATTACAATTTACAGGATTATATCCAAGATAAGACTGCTTGTAAACATGCTGGTCCTGCTCCATATGACAATTTAGAATCAAGACAAAATCAAACAGGTTGCTAATTTAATTGTAAAATTTATAATTTTAATTTTATATGACATTGATTTTACATTCTGTGATTACTTCTGTGATTACATTGACTTATTAATTTTAATAAATTAGGAAAATCGTCTACTTTTACAATGTTTGTAAATATGTGAGCACCATGTATCTATCACATAATTAAATTATCTGTCGTTGCTTCATTTTTAATTCTTTTTACCTATGTGGTGTAGTAATTTTATTCTAGGTGCATCGTCTTCACATATAATTATTTAACTAATGTATGTACTTATACAAACTATTATAAAACATTTTAAAAGAATAACGGTGGAGTTTCTTGCCCATTCTTCTACATACGAAAACTACCTTTTGGAAGGGACGACTAGAATAAATTATATTATTTTGTAAATTTTGACGTACAAAAGTCACACACGTCACAAAAAAGCCAAAAAAAAAAGTCACAAAAGTCGTCAAAAGTCACATGGGCCTATTTGAAATAAATGATTTGACTTTGACTTTGACAACATATTTCATTTTGTTCAACATGTAAAGAAAGAAAGAAAATTGCGTTTATTGGCATTACAACACAAAAGTACAACTTAAAACTATAAAATCAGAAAATAATGATAATAATGCCAAAAGGGCCTCAGTTCAGCATAATGTCAGGTGACAACACAAAGTACACACCTACCTGTATATCGTCTATCTAGAAACGTGTCTTACCAAGCGTACATTCAATATTTGTCGAAACGTTTAGCCCAAGAGTCCAGTCGGTCAAGCGACCCGGTAATACATTCCATTGCTCATGTTTATGCTACAGTGTCAAGACACTTCACTAAAAGCATCATGAATAGTGTCTACACACGTTTATTTTCACTTTATATTCAACTACTGTAGCGGCTTGTAATTGTGCTACTGCAGGGAAAAGGCAAGAGCCTCATACCGAGAACGTCACGGTTGTTCAATGTGTGTAAAAATGAACGTGAAAATTTAGATGAAGTGAAATTTGAAGTGAGCTGTCAAAAGTGTCAATCCGTAGCATCATGGAACGACGGCTGACTTTAACACTTTCGACTACTTTCGACAACTTTTCATAGAGCTCATACGCCATGCCGCCATACATATTGGAAGTGAACCCTCCGGGAGGGTCAACGGCACGGTTTGAAACCGTGTTATAAAACACTGTAAAACGAAGTAATACAGTGTTTTCAGGGGGTCTCAGAATTGACGGGGTCCGCTAGGGCCGATGCCTGCCGGGGTTGCGAAGAAAACCGAAAGGGAGATCGTGGCCCCCGGCAACAGGGCAACCGATGGAACACGGGTGGGTTTTAGTCAGTAAGAGTCTGACACGCCCTCCCGCTCCGCCCAGGGCGCGAGAAGTTATTTGATGATTTCCCACCCAAAAAAAAGGGGGTCTTAAAGCAGGATAAATAATAACTCGCTCTGATCCCGAGACAGGAGTGTCCAACCTTAATTTTTTTTTTTGTGAATTTTTGTAACGATGAAAATGGTTTTCCGCTCCTGAAATGGTCAGTATGGAGCGGAAAACCATTTTTAGCATACAATTTTTTTTTTTTTAATAGAAATCCTTAGATTTTAAAATCAACGCATATGCTAATAAATATTGTTAAAATAAACAACATATTTTATTATTGCAGTTTGTAGTTGCTGTATTCGCAAAAAAAAACTACTTTTAAAAAAAAAATTGCCCCAGCATCCCATATGCGACTAGAGTGAGCCCTCCAGAATTGCTCCCGGCACTGAACGTGTTCAGCTCACTTCACCTAATCTTTCACGATGAGAGATTTAACGAAATAGACGTTATAGGTGTTTTCCTTCACCGAGAGTCATATATAACTCCGCCTGTACTCCCAAAGGTATTGTAGGAACTCCCTCATTTTGCCGGGGCGAGTCTGTTGCCAACTCCAAGCTACTACGGAGATATTCCTAATGGGAAAACCCAATACCACTTAGCTCGACTTGGGAATCAAATCTCCACATGCCCAAGTAGTCACGCTTGCAACCACTGAACCAATGGGGCAGTAAGTGATTTGATATCTAAGATCAACACGTTCAGTGCCGAGAGCCCTCCTGGAGGGTTCACGCAAGTCGCATATGGAATTCCAGAAGCCCTCGCGGAGGGCTCATTTTAAATGTAGGTTTTTCTTATCGAATAAGGCATTATAAACCGTGAAAATAAAATCAGTTGTATAATTTAACAAGATTTCAAACCTATAATGCTGGTGACACTACGAGGGTTAACTTTAGCGCAAACGTAATGCTGGTAACCCCCTCCTAGAGTCAACTTGCAATACGTATGGCGGCATGGCCTATGAGATCTATGAAAAATGGGTGGAGTCGAAAGTTTTAACATGGATAGTGTGAAATTGAGAAAGGCACATTGGTAGATAGGTATTTGCCATGCTTAGGCTTTCTTTTACCAGAAAACACTTAATATGTTTACCTAGCGCTAAAGACTTCAAAACATCATTCAATTTCAGTCAACCCTTTGAAGTTGGCAGAGACAGAACGATGTTTTAATGGAATATGTTAAACGTTAAATGTATTGAGTGATTTGTGGAGCAAGCGGCCCTTCGCAATATTGGTTTAAAAGCGAATCGGGCCATCATGGCAGCATTGTATTACATGACAAACAATTCGTTGGATTTAAAAGCTTGCAACAATGTTTTATTGTCACTGCTGGCAATTGTCCTGGAATGTCCATCAATATTGTTAACAAGATTTCATTTATCACTTGTAAAATTCGACAGATTTTTTTAGGGTCTCGTGGATAAATGATAAGAGCCGCCCTGGTCGATCGAAGGTTAAGCTACGATTATCGCGGTCGGTTTTTGGATGGGTGACCATCCAATACATATCGAGACCCCTCCGTACCTCAGAGCACGTTAAGTCGTTGTTGCTGGTTGTCATTCGTAGATCTTTGACAGACGTTACCGGGTAGTCAGAAGTCTAAAAGTCTGCCAAACAGTTAACGAGGGGTCAGTAACTGGGTTGTGGAGATAAGATAGGCAGTCGTTCGGTAAAAAAAAAACTGTTATTCAGCTGCATCCGGTGAGACTGGACACTATTCCCCAACATAATTGGGAGAAGGCAACGCAGAGTAATTGGATTTTTAAGGACCCGCCATTCATTAATTTCGGATTTATCTTTGTAATGAACCCACTTAGAAATGGGATCATTAAAGAAAATATAGGATTTTTTGGTCTATTGAAACACAAGTAGGTACTTATTCACCTAATTAGATGATTTTTCGTTTTACATTCAAGCGTTTTCTTTTTTATTAAATAAATAAAATTCTCTTGATTATGTAGAGATGATTTTGGTTATTCGTTTTTTTTAATGAGTGAACGGCTTCGATACGGTCTTCGATATTTTTTAAATTTTATGAGTTTTCGAGTATTGATTATTTTGGTTAATGGGTGCATTTAAAAAAAATATAAATGGCGATCCTTAAAAATGTGACCTCAGTAAAAAGTCTCTCAAATTTTGTAAGCTACAAACTTTATAAATCCACTAGAGCTCTGACGTAACCTAGCATCATGCTAGCACTATGCTAGGTTACGCGTCCGACGGTCGACTGGCTATCCATAGATCACAAGCCCTTCAAAGTGATGTATTGCCAACTCGCCGCTCACAGATATCCACGGTATTAACCCCGTCCCAGTATTTGCAATTTGATTAGACAATAACAGATTATAATGGGCATTTGCATGCTTTTGCAGTCCCTATGCTAATCGATAAGTATTTATAGTGGTAGGTAGATCGGATATTATGACCTAAGGTGACACCGTTTCGTTCCCGACAATAGAAAATCATTATTGTTTCCATCTGTATAATTATGTCGTGAAAACAGTGAAGGAAAACATCGTGAGAAAACCGGCATGTCCTGAAACCAAAAATTCGAAGACGTGTGACATCTACCAACCCGCACTAGGCCCACATGTTAGATTACAGCCTAGTCTCTCTCGAAGAGAGGAGGCCTATGTCCCAGCAGTGGGAATATTATAGGCTGATTATATGTCGTGAAAGGTAACCAATAGACTTTGTCAGGAGGATAGGCAGCAGTGCAGCACTATCCTTCAAATTTACTATTTAAAATATAAGGCCAAAAAGAGATCTTATGGAGGATATATTATGTAATAGTCAGCTGCATAAAAATATATCGTCAAATAAATTTTGCTGGCAAAACTTCACACACGTGATTGATATCGATACCCAACGACGATAAAACAACAAAAAAAAAAAACCGGCCAGGTGCGTGTCGGACGTCGCACAACGAAGGGTTCCGTAGTTGGGATAAATTTATTCCAAGAACAAACTTGATATTGTAGTTGAAAGACATGTTCTCCCATACATTCTAACTGCAAATGTAAGTTTGTACGAATAATATTGGGAGATTTACCATGTTATTTTTAGACCATAGACTTTTTATAGGTTTTCCTGTAATCTATAAGTATAGAAATATTAACTGTATTAAAAAAAATGGTATAGTAGTTTCGGAGATAAGGGGGAGGGGGGGAATGGTCAATTTTCATCGATTTTCTTAATATATCTTTAAAAGAATCAATCAATCAAGTAACTAAACTGTCATCGTCCATTGAGCGCGTTATCAGCTGTAGTAGAAAATTATAATTTTAGAAAATCTTATTTTGTGTTTTATCTACCCAACACATCTTTGAAGTTTCGCCAAGAAATTTAACTTGACCTAGTATACATACTGCGAGTACCCTCTGCTATGCGTTGTTTTTACAATAATAATTATTAGGAACGTTAATTATATACAAATGGTATGTTAGTTAGAATTAATATAACATTGATTACAATTCAACGCAAGAATAATATACAATCTCATCGCTAAATTTTACTGTAGGTGTAATATTTACCTGCTTAGATACCTTATAAAGTAAACGGTAATACATACATAAACTCACGCCTTTTTCCCGTGGGAGTAAACAAAATAACGCCACTTGCTACGATCCTTACATACTCCTTTTTCTTTGTATACGTTCATACATCTGGTTACACACGCACGTTGGTTGCGAGTACTACGCACCTGACCTTTCTGAAGAACATCACCAATAAGGTCACTAACTCACTATATTTCCTCCCTAGGGAGTTTCCACTCACATCTACTTTGTAAATACCTTTTGTTAGCAGTTGTTATTTATTTATTTATTTTAAAGTAACGTACATTAATGTTATGTAAACTTGAATTTTATTTTCTCTCCCCTGAAATGTATTTTTCTGAAGTTATACTCTACATCTGTACCTACCTATTTGATATTCGCTCTTCTTTTCGGTGTTTTGAATTTCAAATTCTAACATTCAATAGTTTAAGATAACGTGTGGTAGACAGAGATAGAGACTATGCCAAAAGCGTCTCACTTTTTCTGATTGGAGAAGGTTCCGAATAAAAAAACAAATAATTAAAAAACCACAACTGCACTGCCAAAAAACGAACTAAAAAGTAATAAACAAGTTGTATTAGTTAATCTGTAATATACAAAGCGAAAGGTCACTTATTTACTCGCTGACTAAACAGATAAATAAAATTGTCATTGCAGTCGGGGCACCTCTTAGATTAAAAAGTGCTCCACACATCGACACAACGGTCCCCCGACTGAAATGACAATTTTATTTATCTGTTTAGTCAGCGAGTAAATGAGTGACCTTGACACTCCTTTTTGGGCAGTCGTCTAATAAAAAAGCGATTATGTTTGATTTGGTTGCATAGTCACATTCCTTCATAAACTCACGTCTTTCACAGGACTATACGCAGAAACAACAGAACTTCACGTGATCCTTTTTCTTTGTCCAGGTTACAGCACCCCTATTGCATACCACACTTTCTTTCACAATTCGGAGGATTTTGAAAGAAATTCCTAATCCATTGCTTCATAAGTATGAAAATGTTGTCTGCTCGACAACGTAAATAACGCAATAAATGTTGTTGAATTGTGAAAATGAAAGGCATAGCAATTGTTAGTGTGTTATGCAATTACTCCGCAGGTCGGTCATAGCATGAACACATAACAACCAAAATCAGAACTTTATACGCGGAAAAGCTAGCTATTACAGTAATTATAAAGCAGCTTTACAATAATAGCCGAATAAAATAGGTACAAAACTACTAACTGAAATAGGTACAAAACTACTAACTAAACCCGTCCATTAAGCTAAAGTTAAGTGCGAACGGCGAACTTGTTGGTAATTCGATTGTTTTCCACTAAAACTGGAACGGGAAATAACATTAGCTTCGTCGGTACTAACTAACTAATGTATTTTATTTATTATTTTGCTGTGTAACTTAATGATTAATAATTTCCATGGTGTAAGTATGGGGTAGTGTGGCAAAATGCCAAGAAGTTTTGGCAGTATTGTGAGGCTATTTCACGGGAATTAAAGTAAGTACCTGCCTCTATGTATTGTTGATAATCGTATGCTGAATCTTGACCAGGCTTTTTTGTATAGTACCTAATTTAAATACACGATAGCCTGTTTTTGGAATTGACGGTGGGATATAATTATCGGTAGGTACGTAAAACTACTAATTATTTTGTAAAAGTCTTGCTTGGTTTATAAGTAATTGTACAGTAATTTTGCCACAATATCGGAACGTTGCGTGCTGTTCTTCTGCCCACCCACGGATTATATCCAGTTTACATACCTGGCAGACAATTTCATACAAATTCTTGCTTCTTGCTCCTTTTTAAAGGAGTATGCCCAAAAATAAACAGGAGGAAGGAGGAGGAGGAGTAAGCATTTTTGACCTCGCACAGGTCGTAATTATTTTTGTTTGTTATCCTAGAATGCTCCTTTTTTATTTTTGTTAATGTTTGTTTTTTTTTTCTTTATGTTTTGTATTTCCTGTGCGTGTCCCAAATAAAATATTTTCTTTCTTTTTTTCGTTCTTTCTTTCTTTTTCAAAAATATATGGCTTTTGCAAAAAACCCAGAGACGAAAAAAATAACTTATGTGGGGTAAAAGGGCATTAATTGTAGATAACAAAATATATGAAATTACTTTCTTTAAAAGTTATCCCCATGATTGGCTATGAATACTTAATAGATAGTGTCTATACATGTGGACCTGGATACGGAAACAGACTCTTGACATCTTGACATCTTGACATCTACGTATGTGACCCAGTAAGGAATATTCTCATCTTTCCGTTTTTTGTTCTATTTCAATCAGCGTAGTCTGTAGTCTACGAATTACAAAACATTTAAATAGGTACAGATTTTCTAATGAATTCTCTTGTACAACAAAAATATAAGAAAAAAGTAAATGAGTTACTTGTCTTTATCGTTAAAACAAAGCTTCGATATTTAATAAGAAAATATTGGAATGCAAATACATAGACCCTTTTTCAATTTACCTTCACAACGTAGAGCTTTTTGTGTGCCTACGCCATATAAAGCTGTTTTTAGGGACCACCCTTATAACAGCGGGTTCGACGTTTACTTGTTAAATTATGTACGTTGGTAAATAAGCACAGGTTTGTTACTGTAGTTATAGATATGTGTAAGGGTACCTAGTATAAAGGCTATATTCGTATGTAAGGAAGACATTCTCGCCCTTTGTTACAAGGGGCTTAAACATAACTGGCGAAATCTGGTTATGTAGTTGTATGGGTACTAAAGGCACTTATATCAGCTGGGACCCAGGCCTTCTCTCTGTGAGAGGGTGTGGCCCGTAATCCGCCACGCGGGCCCAGTGCGGGTCGATAGATGTCACATGTATTAGATTTTTTTAGTTTTAGGACATGTCGGTTTCCTCACGATGTTATCCTTCACTGTTTTGAGAGCAGCGGTGATAAAATAATTTTCACAAAAATATCTCTGCTTGGGTTTGAACCAATGACTTACAAGTCGTAAGTCACGGCCGTTACCACTGGGTCACCACTGCTCGTATACCATAGGTACACCTCTACTTAAACCTAAACCTTCGGGGAAAATATGTGTGATGTTATGTTATTTTCGCTGTGTGATTTTGATCTATATCTATCTCTTTATTTTTCCCTTTTCCACACCCGTCTATCCACTGCCATTGTAGGCCAGTCCTCTCAGTAGGAGTCCAGTTCGTCCCTCCATAGCATAATCAGCCTATAATGTTCCCACTGGTACATGTCACATGTCTTCATTTTTTTTTAAAGTTGTTCTAAATAGGACATGCCGGTTTCCTCACGTTGTTTTCCTTCTACGTTTTTAGAGCAGTGGTGATGAAATAATTTACACAAAGTACAACGCCTGTCTGGGTTCGAACCTACCGACTTACCGCTGGGCCACCACCGCTCATCGTCCATCCATCTTGGGTATTTATTTAGGTTAGAAGTAGATCACCTATTCCGAAAAACTATACAATTTTGTTCGGTGAACCTGTACGCGTGGTCGTGCCGACAGAGGGCGCTTTCCGGTTTTCCGAATAAAAAGAGACATACTAAACCGACGTTCGCACGGACGTAATAAAATCGCGGCGGGACCTTTCACGCACTGGATTTTAAACTCTCGGTGTTAGTATGAGCATTGAAAATCCAGTGCGCGATAAAATCACGCCGAGTTTCACACGTCGACTATCGCGACTGATCGCGTATTCGCGTGACGACGATCGCTTTTAAATAGGACGCGGCTAAATAGGAAACACCAGCTTCATGTAGACATAAATTACTAAACATAAAGTATACGAGTTTACAAAAATATTGTTACATGTAGGTAATATAACCTTTTTATTTCCGAATAAAGATCATATACTTCAGTAACTAGTTTCCCCGAACATTAGTTTATCAGCAAAATAACACCAAAACGACCAAAACATTTATGTGCTGGGATTTCGGCCATAGCTAAATGGGTAACTGATAAATTCAGAAAATCGTCTCTATTCGAATTCAATCGTATATTCGCGTCCGGTAAACCCAGGAACACATAACCGTAAATTTGGTACACAACGATAACTCAAAAGCCTCGGCCATTATCTATTTCACAGTAATTTTTATTTTTCGGACTCCGAATATTGTATCTGTAGCCGTATTTTGTCCGAAATTGTCGCCAGAACTGAACTGAACAAATAACGGTAACGTAATAATTATTTTTTGATGTGCCCTGATTTGGGTCGAGTGGGTGTTATTTCGCATTAGGGCTGTGAAAGAAAATGTGTGATTTTAAAAACCTTACAAGTTATTTAGGTAACTTAGTAAAAATTTATCTAAGGTACTTATATATTTAGAGTTAAGTAGATTAGTCTAGATACTTACCTAAATGATTCTTAATATTACAAATGCTACTTTAGGTGCCAGTATTTTTCGCCCGGAGGATACGGTGGAGGTCTGCCCGGCTTGGACGGAGCATCGCCATGTCCTCGTGGAGGCGATCGGCGGCGGTGATCTCTCGCGTCCGGCCCTGGTTCAGGCCATGGTACGGAGCGAGAGGAAATGGAAGGCCATTACCTCCTTCTGCGAAACAATAATGCTCGCGAAGGAGGAAGCGGAACGCGTGAGGGAGAGGCAAATTTCGCGCCCTCATGCCCCTGACCGTAACTCAGGAGGAGCCGCCCAGGGCGTTGAGAATCGCAGGCCGATTTCCGGCCACCGTAGGCGCGGGCTTGCGGGTGGTGAGCAATGAGTAGTTCGCCGCCCGATAAGGACCAGGCCCAGGTCGACGGCGCGTTGTGTTCCACGCGCGCCTCAAAGAGATGTTAGCAGAATTGACGGGGTCCGTTAGGGCCGATGCCTGCCGGGGGTGCGAAGAAAACCGAAAGGAAGATCGTGACCCCCGGCAACAGGGCAACCGAAGGAACATGGGTGGGTTTTAATTAGTAAGAGTCTGACACGCCCTCCCGCTCCGCCCAGAGCGGGAGAAGTTATTTGATAATTTACCACCAAAAAAAAGGTGCCAGTATTTTATTTTTTTACGGAAATTACGTACTTATTTGTGTATCAAAAAATATTCTACCACTGCATTCCTCACAAACGCAGCTATATACTACAAGAAAACAGAATAATTAACAGACCCATTTCAATACATACAAACCCATTTCATAGCACAATGCAATTACGTGCGAACGTCAATTGGTCACCGGGGCATCCCTGGCCATTTCATACAAACATCCTAGCGTCCTAGCTAGTAACTCTCTATGGAATCAGGAATACTGTTTGCTTGCTCACAGGTAGCTAGAGGGATGCCTAGCGATGTAATTTTTATGCTGTTCGATTTTTCCGGAACATGTTCTAAGATTAAAATATGCGGTGTGAATTTTCATATCCACCATAAACCGTAAAATTATTTTTTATCTTTTGATATGTAAATAATCAACTTAGTTTATCGCAGTCCACTGCTGGACATAGGCCCAAGGAGCCAGGCCACAACACCCTGTCCTCTGCATTCCGCATACAGTCTAACCTGCCATTTTTTTAAGGGCGTCGGTCCATCTAGCTTGACCCACACTACGAATGATTTATAAATATAATTACTAATGCAAATAATATTAAAAAACAACCTGTTACTATTTACATTGTAGGTATTATGTTCTGCTACAAAAAGCCAAAAAACCAAACAATAGGTGGACGTAAAAATTCGAAGTAAAATGGAGCTTACATTTTTAAATATGACGTAGGTACCGCGATTTAAAATAATGACTACACAAATCTACGACTATTACTGGCAGAAAAAAAAAGAATAAACACCAACAGTGCAGATATCATAGCAATAAAGTATAAATCTCTATGTTTAGAGCACAGAGTGGTGTTTTCGTATGGTTATTAGAATTTTTGTTCTAGCGATAAACAGTTTCAAATAGAGTTCTGCTTATACTTTAGCAGAAGTCCAGTAGTAGCATGACTGTCGAAGAAACGGTAAAATTAAAAGACCCAATAGTAGAAAGATTTCTTCTATGATATGTCAAAAATTAAGAAAAAAAAATGTAAATAGCTGTACCTACAAACCGTGCAACTAGTTTCTGACGTTTCATAAATATTCGTGTCCATGTAGGTTTATGTGAAATAAAATCTTTTGAATTTAAATTATCTTTTGGCGCGTGGCCAAAATTGGAACTAACGCGGCCATCTTGTTCTTTTCAATACATTTCACAAAACAATTACACAAATGTCTGAACAACAGCGCCCAATGTCGACGTCATTCGAGCGTCAAAAGATTCTTGTACCTATCTCTTTTGCTCAAGCCTGGAGAGAGATATATTTAAGAACGTGATTTCTAGCAATATTTTGTTTTATAAAAAGACTAGCTTTCTTGTTTCCCCAACCCACCGTGTCGCATCGCATCGCCTGCCCGCACTATTACTTCGTTTTCGCTTAGCGTTATTTCTAACTTTCTTTCTCTTTGCTCGGCTCCTAAGGGTTCTAGTCCTAGCGTGATGTTAAATAGCCTTATAGCCTTCCACAATAATTGGGCTATCAAATGCAAAACATTTTTTTCAAATCCAACTGACAGTTCCAGAGATTAGCGCGTTCAAACAAACAAACAGCTTTATTATTAATACCTGTAGAAAGAACGTTATTTAATATTACATAAATTGTAAACACTAAATTCAAACCGTTGAAACTATTAAATAAAATGAATACCAAGCCGACTAACCTGTCTAACACCACATTCAAATCCATTCAACTGAGCTCCAATGAGTTTGTATGAAGCGGTTTACCGTAATACCCTCAAATCTACTTCACAATCACATTTACTGCGAATTTCAAACCGAATTGAGGCTTTCGATAAACCGTTTTCATTATTCTAAAATATAATAGGTATTAACTCATTTTTAGGCTAATGCGAACTAATCTTTAGAAAACGCTTACACAATTTATTTTCCTTTATGTGTAGTTCGTGTCCTATTATTGTTTGGGGTCAAATATAAAGTGCCTGGGTCAGTGCTCAGTGGATAAACATCTTAATCCGAACTATTTTTAACCCCCGACGCAAAGAGAGTTGACATCCGTCAAAACCTTTTGTTTTCGGGCTATCTGATTGTTTCTCTGGGTCAGTAATTCATGTATTCATACAATCTAATTGTGTGTAATAAAAAAATATTTAATATTACAAGACATTTCTCAGCAGCATTTGTTTTGGTTTTGATATATGTATCAACATTCATATTTTTATAAAATAAGCTGACAGTCCTCAAAAAATCCTCAAGAAATTTTCAATAAGATTTAATTTTAAGTACTTTAAAATGTAGAAAAGGTTCGAATACCTGCCCATACTGCGTACTTTAATGGACGTTAATAATCCATAAACCGAAAATACTCCATTACTCGATCTCGATCTCGAGTTTTCGAAGACTCACTAGGCAAGGAAACGTCAATAAATAGAGACAAATAAATACTCGTGGACTCACAGTGTTTCCACTTTAAGGGATTTCTCCCTTTTTTAGGGAAAAGTTACCCATATTATGCATGGTTTAGGGATATTCTATTTTGACAGGGATTTAAATAATTTTGGGGAAAAATTTAACTTGAGTTGGTAAACATAATGTTTATAGTAGGCAGCACCCAATGTATTAACTATACTCTATGGCACCACGGATTTATTAAAGGCGATTCCCTCTAACTTGTAAGGAATGTAATCCGTCTAATTTTAGTTTACCATGTTAATTTTATTTTATTGTGCTTTTCAAAGTCGAAGTCAAAGTCAAATCATTTATTTCAAATAGGGCCCATGTATGGCACTTTTGAACGTCAAAATTTACAGACTAATATAATTGATTCTAGTCGCCCCTTCCAAAAGGTAGTTTTCGTATGGAGAAGAATGGGCAAGAAACTCCACAATTACTCTTTTAAAATGTTTTACAATAGTTTGTATTAGTACGTACATTAGTTAAATAATTATATGTGAAGACGATGCACCTAGAATAGAATTACTATACCACAATTAAATAGGTAAAAAGAATTAAAAATGAAGCAACGACAGATAATTTAATTATGTGATCGATACATGGTGCTCACATATTTACAAACATTGTAAAAGTAGACGATTTTCCTAATGTTTTTAAAATTAATAAGTCAGTGTGTGAGGAAGTAATCACAGAATTTAAAATCAATGTCATATAACACAAAATTATAAATTTTACAATTAAATTAGCAACCTGTTTGATTTTGTCTTGATTCTAAATTGTCCTATGGAGCAGGACCAGCATGTTTCCAAGCACTTTTATCTTGGATATAATCCTCTAATTTGTAATATGCTTGTTTACAAAGTGTACTTTAATATGAGTTTTAAATTTTCTTTCATTTAATTGCAAAATGGCACAAGGTATTTTGTTGTAACATTTAACACAGTACCCCATAAAAGAAGTATGTACTTTAGATAATCTAAAAATTGTTCATCTAGTTTATCTTTATTTCTAGTATTAAAATCATGTCTATCACTTATTTTATTAATCAGATGTGGATTTTTCCTTACATACATAATATTTACATAAATGAATTGGCAAGGTACCGTCATAATATTAATCCTTTTAAATAGTTTCCTGAGAGATTCGCGGCGACGTAGATTATAAATGGCTCTGACAGCTCTCGTTTGTAAAATAAAGATGGATTCAATGTCAGCAGCCCGACTCCACAGTAAAATGCCATACGACATAACGCTGTGGAAGTAGCTAAAATAGACCAATCGCGCGGTTTCTACATCTGTTAACTGTCTTATCTTTCTAACAGCATAAGCGGCCGAGCTTAGCCGCCCCGCAAGAGATGTTATATGAGGTCCCCATTGTAATTTCTCGTCTAGCATGATTAGGAATCACGCTAGACGAGAAATTACAATGTTGGAAAACCGTTTGATTAATAAATTCCAGTTTGGCCCCATTCAATATGATGTCACATTCGCTACTTCTAACATTCGGTAATTTAAATCTAATGCATTTGGTTTTTGTTATATTTAGTACCAAATTGTTTACCGTAAACCAATCTTGGACTTGCAGAATAGAACTATTCACGTCTTCAAGATTTTGTGACCGTCGGTTTATTTTAAAGATTAATGATGTGTCATCTGCAAATAACACCATCTTCGGTTGATTTTGAAATAATTGGGGTAAATCATTAATGTATACTAAAAAGAGGAATGGACCCAATATCGAACCTTGAGGAACGCCCATTGCCATTTCAGACCCTAATAAGTTTACGCCGTTTACCTGAACTTTAACCTTTCTATCTTTCAGGTATGATCTAAGTAAATCAAGAGCTGTATTCTTAATCCCATAGTGCTCTAGTTTCAGCAAAAGTGTCTCATGGTCTACACAATCGAACGCCTTCGAGAGGTCGCAAAAGAATCCAATGACATCTTGTGCTTCTTCCCAGGCATTAAAAATGTTCTTTATTAGGGTGACACTGGCGTCAGTGGTACAACGCCCTTTGGTGAAACCTTACTGTTGTTCGGTGGTGGTGGTTTTACCGTGGCTAAAGACGACATTAAAAATAAGTCGCATTATACCTATAGTTGGTTTGTTTTTCATTGTGCATCGCGAATAGATCGCGGAACAACAGCGATCAAATATTTTTGAGTGTTCAGTTCTATATTAAATGCAGCGAAAAAGTGTAAAAGTAATGCTTTGACTTATCTGATCTTGTAAATTTATTAAGGTTTTTCAGGTATTTTATATAATTAAATATGTGATTTGTATTATTATAATCATGCTCCCTTAACCAAGGAATTTTAAAGATTTTTTAGGGAAATTTAGGGACAATTCATTAGAAAACTGGGGAAAAACAAAAACGTAAGTGGAAAAACTGGTAGTCTAGTACTATGACTACTCATTTTTACCTAGTATTAGGAGTGAGGCGTATTTATCGGAACAGGTAGAAATAACAGATATTTAAAAAAAAACAAATAACAATTATTCCTAACAATATATGTGTTACTTAAAATAACAGACCCTCAAAGACTGTTACCACAGCTGTTATTGTTAATTCATTATAACAATCTCACACAGACTGTTATTACGACTGTTACTTACATACACACTCACACAAAGGACGAAACATTGCAATGTTAACCATTTCTCTCTCTTTCTCAGGTCCTTGCTAAAACGAGAAACGCCTAGTATTTACTTCAAAATATGTTTACTTCTCACTCTTACTAAAGCGGTTAAAGGACGCTAAAAAGAGAAGCACTTAGTATTTATTATCCATAAAAATACATTTGGTGGTCTTACTAAAACAAACACTTACGAAAAAATGACTCCTAAATCAGATCGTGTTCCCTGTTACTGACCAGTTACCATTGTACAACAAACTTAAAACGAATAGAAATAAAGAAGATATTGAATTGATATTTAAATACGTATTTTTCGTCCGTACAAAAATAACAGGCTGTTATTTAATAACAGATATTTAGAGTGATAACAGATATCATGTTTATCCTTTTACAACTTACAACCCATCTCTACGTAGTACGAGTATGTCTAACCATTAGTATTAATAAATAAAATAAATAAAATAAAATATCTTTATTTCAGACCTAAGCAGTCCATACGTAGTTAGTGGTTAAAATAAACTGTGCTTACATGCTATGTTATTGTTGATAGTACTTAATTCTATTTAACATAAACCTATACCTAATTCTACTCAGTGCCTTTGGATGGGGCAGTCCACTCTGCTAACAATAATTTTCAGGATGCCGTTCCGAGTGCTACGCAAACGTTGCAGTAGTGAAGCCGCTTTCTTACGCATGATGGCGTGAAAGCCATCCGTACGTGCTTAAGCAAACATTCCCGACGCACTGCAACGTCGCGGCAACCGCAACAGCATCCTGAAGGCATTGTTGTATTGCACGCGCAGGACGTTGTAGGCTCGACTCGTATATGCCACCTATAGGCCGCTCGTGTAGAAGGACTGATATAACGCTTTAAATAAACTGACTTTGACGTCTGCCGTGCAGCGAGCAAACCTACGGGCGAGCATATTGCCCCTCACCGCCAACGCCCTGCGCTCGCGTTCTATGTCCCCATCATCACGTAGGACACTGGTGACAACATGACCCAAGTATTTAAATTGTATATTAAATTAAGTATTGAATTAATAAAGGTAGTTATTTCACAATAACCACCTAGCCAAAAATATTAAATGATATAAATCATACCTACTACGGAACCCTAATACGTGGGTATCCGTCCGTCTGTCGAACTGCAAACGTTCAACGCAGGGTAGTCGTGTTTCGCCGATAACGAAACCATAGCGCGATTCAAGAATTGACGCTCAACTAACAACGCCATCTAGGAAAGCAGAAGGTAAACTTTCGACTGGCGTGGCATTATGAGTTTGGTAGAGTTCGCACTGTTTCTATGCAGTTACTTTGAATGATTATCCATCGAACAAAGCCACAATTTACTTTCTCTTTCTCTCCCATGATAATAACTCTCTATATCTCACCTTTGGTATTCTAATCTGCGGACAGTTCAGGCGACAATTGTACCTAATTGGACAGTCTAGGATCCAGCGGCACGTCTAGCCTTTTTTTTTTGGGTGGGAAATTATCAAATAACTTCTCCCGCTCTGGGCGGAGCGGGAGGGCGTGTCAGACTCTTACAGACTAAAACCCACCCGTGTTCCTTCGGTTACCCTATGGGGGCCATGATCTCCCTTTCGGTTTTCTTCGCACCCCCGGCAGGCATCGGCCCTAAAGGACCCCGTCAATTCTGCTGACATCTCTTTGAGGCGCGCGTGGAAAACAACGCGCCGTCGACCCGGGCCTGGTCCTTATCGGACGGTGAGCTACCCATTGCTCACCGTCCGCAAGCCCGCGCCTACGCTGGCCGAAAATCGGCCTGCGATTCCCGACGCCCAGGGCGTCTCTTCCTGCGGCGGTTAGCTGCGTGAGGGCGCGAAATTTGCCTCTCCCTCACGCGTTCCGCCTCCTCTTTTGCGAGCATTACTGCTTCGCAAAAGGAGGTGACGGCCTCCCATTTTCTCTCGCTCCCTACCATGGCCCGAATCAGGGCCGGACGCGAGAGATCACCGTCGCCGATCGCCTCCACGAGGACACGGTGATGCTCCGCCCAAGTCGGGCGATCTACATACACAATGGTGACACCCGGGCGTTTCCTCCCGCCTTATCCTGAATAGGAACATCCCGAAACAGCCATGTCCGGTGAGGACCTGCGTCAGGCGGAAGGTGAGAACGCTGTGGCGCCTCTCTAGCCACTCCTCAAAGAGGGGACTTATCGCCGCAATTGTGGCGTGCCCAGGCACTACTAGCCTGGCCTGCGTAGCAGTTGTTAGGATGGTTGGGGCTGTATATGTAGAGGATACCACCCACCGAAACCTGATAAGTAAACTTCAATTAATATCGACATAATTATCTAACTATAAATTATAATTTGATTGAAATCAAGACTGATTACTTTAACGAGCTTCGGTTTTTTTTTAGGTAGAGCATCTTGTAGTTGGCTTCTGAGATTATGACTACTTAAACGGGCTTTCCTGTGGGTGTCTTAAGCTACTACACATAAAACCTCCAGGCAGGGGTTATTCAACTGTACTAATTAAAACTAGGTGAACGCTCGCTAAGGGCACCCCCTGTGGGGTACGAACCTTGGCTTAGGGCGTCAACCAGAGGGAGGACATCAAGGATGGGACGGCCTGGAAAAGGCCAGTTTAAAGTATCTACCTTATTTATCAGAAACATGGCAGATAAGTTTTATTATTATACCTATTAGAAATTTCATACCATAAAATAGATCTACAATAAACAGGGTCAAATTAAATTAACTAGCGAAACTCCGCAGACGTGATTGATTTCAATATCTAAATACGATAAAAAAAGTAAATAAAAAAGATTTGATGATTTTTTGTAAACTGTACTGTGTGGTGACATATCTAATGAAAGGGGCGTGTTGTGAGAATCTGAAATGCTATTTTTTATTATTTTAAAATACATACTTTTAAAGATATTTAAGAAAATAGATGAAAATTGAACAGTCCTCCCACTTATCTCCGAAACAACTGAGCTAAAATTTTGGAAAAAAAAAAATACTGAGAATAGTTACTAATAGATTACAGAAAAAAAGAATTCTATTGTCATAAAATAACATGGTAAATCTCCCAATATTGTGCCTACAAACTTACATTTGCAGTGGAATTTATGGGAGAACGTGTTTTTTAACTACAATGTTAAGTTTGTTCTTGGAATAAATTTATCCCATCTATGGAACCCTTCATTGTGCGAGATCCGACACGCACTTGGCCGGTTTTTTAAAACTCGAAGCGCCATATTTACCGCCGGGTACTGTTCAAGTTTGATTATGTTCACTCTCTCGGCAAAATATGACGAACGAAGAGAGTAGGTGTCGTAAAAGTTTCAAGTAGGGATTTAGAACACATTTCAACTTTGTGCGATACACCTGAAAATATTGCTTACACATCTTTCTGTCTTGTTTGCGTTCAGCAGTTGGTGTGGCAACACGCCGTGTTCGAGTTCGCGACAAGTCAATCGTCATCCTGAGGATGCCTCGTTAAGAGGTGAAACACGTGTCGATTTATTTCAGGGTTTTGATGGCTCTTTAGAAATGGCTAAGTGGTAAAGTTACTAAATATATCCACGTCTATTGCAATAAAATAGATAAGTCTTTATTTGCCTCAAACATGGTATAAAGTTGTTACAGTCTGGTTTTGAAGGATCTACAGTATCACTCTTATGTTCCGGCTTCATTTTTTTAGGATGTCTGATATATCTCGAATTTAGCATACTATTGATATCTAAAAGAATAGCTACTTTGACCTAAAAATTCTTATTTTTGTTATTTATTCTTATTATTGGCCACTAGTATACACTTTATAGAAACCACCAATACTCTGCTCCATCTTCGCACTAAGTCTTTCACAAATGTACACTGCCTCGCTCGCCTGGTCCCCTGGTATTCAATACACGTTGCACTCAAACCGTACTGGCTGAATTGAAAGACCTCTAATTCTCCACAAAATGGAAAAAGGCAATATTGAAAACACTTTTGATGCAGTTCAGAAAAGGTAGCTGAAAAGGTGCTTTAGCTTTAAAATCTTAAGATTTATTTTTCTTTTAATATTATTTGTGGTGGCTACTATCAAAATAGCTAGGAAGTTTAGGCTATCGAAAATATAAGCACCTAGTAAATTAAGACGTATACCTAACACATAAGTCTTAAAGTACCTAATTAGGTATAACAGATCCATCAACAGGCAAATTTTTAAAAGAAGAATTTATTATAAAATAGTTTTTTATCTTTATTGAGTTTCGGTTTTTATCTTAAAGATACCACCATACGGCATTGTACCTTTACATATAAATCTTATATAAAATATACATTCTAAAACCATAATTATAAAATATAAATTCGTAGAGGCAATATTTCCATACTTACACAATTTCTTTTTTTAACTTCAAATTGGCTCTGTATCAATAAATTAAGCCCTTGTAGAAAGTAATGTATGCCTAGGCGCCTACCAGGATAGCATAACATGGCAACAATACATTGTAGTAATAAAATTTATCTTTGTCATAAATCGCGCAGACTCCACAGTGTGCGACATGGAATAGTCGCAGCAAGACGTAAATAAATAAAAACAATTTGTGGGCTGAGTTGATGAATGGCTTGTACTCCTTTCGAGGTAAAGTCTTTTTGAAGTTTTGACTTAGATAAATATCTTTCGGCCGTGCACTAATAAATTCTATTAGGTCTTTCAAAATAAGTTTCATTTTAGACGATTTCAAACCCGTCCATGTTTTGCGTCTGAATAATCTATTTTCCATTTAGATTGAGTGTTTATTTATCTCAATCAACTCTTTCAATTTGCAGTGTGTTAACCAAGTCTATCGATAGTACGTTTATTTACTAATTAATTTCCAGTGATAGATTCCATTACAAATCTACAAGTTTCCATCTGTTTTTCATTTAGATCATAGGTAAGTTTGTCACAATAATAACCTGTTTCGTTTCAATGTGCTTTATTAAAAACAGTTTAAGCATCATAAAAATTATAAATTAAACGCGGAATTTATGGCAGTTAAACGACCATAATTGAAACTTTTGCCAAGCTATTATGTTGGAAAATAACACTCTTGTTTGTATGAACTTCACAAAACGTTTTTTTATGGCTATTAAAAAGTTTTCCAGTAATAAAATTGATGGGTAAAGTCACCTTTATAAATTATTTAAAAGCAATATGCATGGCATCCCTGGTAGCCAATGCAATTTCATTTGGCCCTCCCGCAACGCCTTGACACGAAAGATTTCATTTTCCTTTCACGATCAGGTCGGCAATAATCTCATCGTGATGGCCATTCCCGCCGTTCCTAATGGCATAACAAACTGAGAGGACAGTGTTTACTATTTCCCTTTTATAGAAAAGCAATTTACGCGGGTTTATGGTAATATTCTTCTCGATTATGCTAAAAAGACCGCAACTTTTTTCAGTCGTAACGTTGTCCCTACTTTTGCGTCGGTCTCTCAATTTGTATTCAAGAGGACCGTCAAAGCAGTTAGTAATTTGTGAATAAAATATTGCTGAAGTGTCTCCATGGTCTAAAAATGTTTCTTAACTTATCCATAATCTTAACTTTGAAATATGTATCATATTTTTAGGTTAACCAGAATTAAATTACTGTTAGCGTAGAAGTTCCAATTTTGAATTAATCAAAAAGGAAAAATATTTGAATAATATGCGACCTCCTTCGATTAAAAAAGTTGCCAGCGTCGAATATTGCTTTTTATTTACGTTGTAACATTTTATTATTTTTGCAGTGTAAATATCTTTGCAGTTAGCAGTTTCATTTAGATTTTACGTAATATTTACTATGATACGAGTTTATTTCTAGTCGCGTGTTTTATAAGCTAACGGTTTCAATACTCGCTTGCTGGAACCACCTGTTTTGCACTCTCAATACATTATTTAACGCTTCAATGAAATTACATTTTATGTTCTTGGGTTCACTTTGAACAACGACTATAAAAACGAGTAAAAATGAACTGGTCTTGTGAGAATAAATTAGAGAAATTTCTCATTCTATTTATGAAAACAAAAGCCTAAATTTCGACTAAATATATTATCTTTTGTACCTCATTACAAGCACCTACCTATACCTACACAAATGACCATCCTTTTTTACACTCCACCAACTATGAATAAACTAGTTATAGGCATTCAATTTATTCATTTGTCGCCGCGTTCGTACGGTAAGCGACACGGCACGGCAACGGCAACACGGCAATGCGACATGGCGAATGACGTCACGTCCCCCCTTCCGCGGCCCCTAGCGGCGGTAATGAGCCTCCCAGCCACCTGCCCGGCCGCTTTGACCACATACTTGGAAATTATATTCCCACATTGTATGAAATTTTTCGTTTAAGTTCGTGAAGGTTATTTTATTTTTTTGGGAATCATTTCCAATCGGATTGGAAATGCCCATTGTCGTGAATTTTAATTTTTACATCGTTCTCGTTAAAATTATAAATAAGTACCTAGAGTCTTTAATCAAACTGAATGAAGGGTTACGAAAGTCGAAAATTAAAACAATAATGCAACAGGACACTTCAACAAAAAATTTAACATCCAAAATGCAGCTCGACAGCTGCTGACAAATCCAAAAACCCTGTTTTATTTATATTTATTTCAAACATCCTTTGCGTATATTCAAAACTTTTCCTCTTCGACAAAACTTACCAAAAAGCAGGTGTGAACACTTCCAAGTTGTTTGTATCCTCGACATCCGCAGCATACTCATGAATGAATCAAGATCCGTGCCGTAAACGCGGCCCGGTGACGAACCGTAGCGACACGACAGATTGGAACACGAGTAGTGATCTGTATTCTATTCATGCTGGTGTATTTCTGTAAGAACTTACAAGAAGATGTTTTTGAGAAAATAGGAGAGATATTTTTTGTAGATCATTCGTATAGTGAACTTTTCCATTACTTAAAAAAGTTCACTATACACACGCAAAAAAAAAACCTTCCTAGGTATTTTTTATTGATACTAAATTTATTATCTTATCTATTATCATATTTAGGTTTCACCCGCATAAGTCACGATCCCGTGGGAATATCGCGATAATAGGTATCCTATCCAAGTCATGGTTTACCAATGTGCAAAATTTCATCCAAATCTGTTCAGCCGTTTTAGTGTGAAAGTGTAACAAACAAACAAACTCACTTTCTCATTTATAATATTATATTTAGTTATGTTGAAAATACGTCATTGATTTAACTAATCGGGGTGCTCGACAGAGTCTACAACAAAACGCTTAACCGGAGTTAAGTAGAGTTTGTCGGTGGCAGTCAAGCAGTGAACGCGTTTAGAAACTGTCGCGCGTTCTGTATAGTTGTGTTATGTGTAAATTATTAGTATAATTAATTTGATCGTAAATTATAATTTGATCTGAACTGCTAACGGTTTTTCTATTGTGCAGTAAGCAACACTTCCCTTAATACGCCCACAATAGTTAAAATATGATGCTGATGATAACGATAGAGAGACGTACCTTCTCCATCATATATATACGGAAGTAAACTGTTGAAATTACAATATATAAATATGTATAAGTAAGGCCGCCAGTAACAGTCAAAGCCCAAGTTTCAGATGACACTGAATTACAGTGGGATATTGTACCTTATTGCTAGATCCGTAAAGTAACAAATGAATGAGAACTATATTATGAATATTTAATAAATAATAAATGATGTAATAGAAATTTATGGAATAGGAATTTTAATATAAGCAAAACTGTGGTGTCCCACTGCAATGTGAAGGCCCTCTCGGTCGTTTCTTCCATTTCCATTCCTCTCGATCAGTCTTTTGTGGGCGCCAAGATCTTTTACAATCTTCGCATTGAAAGCAAAATGTATATTTGAACAGCGGAATCATAAAAAGCGATAAAAAAACTAGTATAAAGAAAACACTCTTTTCTTGCTAATACTTTTAATCCATACCACTGTACTATTTCACAATCGAACGACGACTAACTATCCATTACATTTTACAATTTATAACGAATTTTGCTCCACCCAGAAATAACGTTATTATCATAACCGTCATTTCTATGTGATGCCAAAGTAAAACAATACACTCAGTTGCTATAATGAAAATACATTTAGAATTTTCTAATAATATTAATAATTTGTACTTTGACAGTGTTACCACAGTGGATATTATAAATCGATATTAAAATAATACATTTTTAAAATTAAATCTATTAAAGGACTAAACAATAAAATAAAGATTTAAACGTAGAAAGCTAAAACAAAAAGCCACAAACCTATCTAATAGCTCAAAAAACCGCCACCACGAAAATGTACAAATGTCTAAATGATAATCAAAAAACTTTATCGCCGGAAAAGGTCGTGGAATCCCGGACAATATAGACCTGTCGAAGGGACGACCGCCGCCGTTGACGGTCCAACGCTGATTGATGATACGACAGATTATCCTTTCAGTGTTACCCGGTAATCATTGTAAATGTAAAGGGTACACGGTGACGGTAATGGTTTAATATGAAGGTCGCTTAAAATTGTGGCAATCTGGGTCTGTATTTAAATTAAGGACTGGGTTGCTGTGTTGAAAATTATTGTTCTCTCTCATTAACTAAGTAGATTGAATACGGGTAATGGCACTATTATTATTGTACCTTCACCATTTTAGAGTCAATTTGGCTTTTGATCTCTAGGAAGGAATTGTCGAGATGATCTTATAATTAAAAGTACCTACATAAACCCCGTTTAGTGTACTTTAGCTATTTTCATAGTGTAATATCGTACGGTATTCTGTTGAGGGGAAATGCCGCCGACATTAAGACTATCTTTGTTTTGCAAAAAAGGGCCTATTCGATAAATTTATAAATTAAGTCGGGGACACTCTCTCAGAGAGAAATTTTGCCCTCTCAGTATATTTATGAAAATCTTTTATAAGCCCGTAAAAATATAAAATTGTTTAAAAAGCATTGGTATGATAAAGCAAAAGAATCATGTGAGATAGGCAGGCTGGATGTTGGATAGGTAGGCAGATGAGTACAAGCTGGATTGCGGGGTAAGCCAAGTGGGACTTAGCTTGATGATGAGAGGAGTTCCGTACCACTAGGATCGAGTGTCACAATGATGGTGTTTGTATTAATAATAGCTACGTTGATGATATGGTGCGAGCTCTTCGGTCTGTGAATATTAGGCCCATTATGGCTTCAAATACAACTCAGTGAAATGTGAACGCTTTTTAAGGCAGGGACTAAGGCGCCAACTCTACGGGCGAGAGTATCGCGGCGATAGTCACGGGGTGGCATTTTATTTAATAGTAACTGAATGGAGCAATCTCCACCCGGCGATATCATCGCGGAGAGAATTTGATGCCACGGCGCGATATAGTCTCGCAACGATTCTTTCACCCGTGGAGATAGCGCCTAAATGCTATGAAAATTTACTTAAAGTTTTCTTGGGTGATACCTCTTTAAACAGAGCTACAAAAAAGTATTTGGGTGACTGGGTCACCGATGACATAAAGGTCGGTACTGACATTGAGAGATAACGCAGGTCATTGTCGGTACGATGTAATGTTAGCTCGCAGGTTTGCACGGTGAACAAAAAAAGTAAAAGTAACGTTGTTTAGAGTATACCTTGTCAGTCCTTTTACACGTGCAGCCTGTGAGTTGACTATTTGCAGAGGGCGTACAGTGACTTTAGAGTGCAGTACCAAATGCATTCATGATGCTGATGGGGCTGCCGCAGTATTGCAGCGCCTCTGGCATGTTTGCCGAAGCCCATGTAGACAGCTTCGCTGCAGTCATGCAATAATATAGGAATATATACAAGTATATAAAAAAGGGGAAATAATCATAGGGCATTAAAAAATTGGTCCGCATCACTGTCAACAGGAAAAGCGCCTAAAAGGCTGGCAGCATTGCCATGTTATATTCCAATGATAATAACCGACAGTTTCAATATCGATAAAATGGGGATAATTTGTAGGTCGGCAATTTACAGCAACCTCCTTTGTTGAATAAAGTTACCTATTTCTAATCCTGCAATATTTGTATATATATATTTGTAATCACTTTCACGAAAACGGCTCTAACGATTTCGATGAAAGTTCGATAAAGGGGTTTACGAGGGCGATAATCGATCTAGCTAGGTCTCATATCTGGGAAAATTCGATTTTTCCGTATTTTTACTCGAGTAGAGCTCGGTCGCCCGTAGGATAATAAAGTGGCAGCATGGAATTAGTAAGTACTATCCTGTATTATTAAATGAGCATTTCTCCATTCTCACCAGAGCAGAGCTCGGTCGCCCAGGCAACGGTATCTTAAAAGAGAAAAATATACATTAGTATACACATACCTCTGCCTAATCCTTCTAGGAAACAAGGCGTTATGTTATTTTATGTATTGAACCCTTCAAGAATGAATACAAACGACAAACACTATACAACAATTTTCGTCGTTTTTCTTCCAAAAATACCTGCAAAAGACAATAGGAGGCTTATTTTGTGAGGCAAATGAGAAATGCCCCTTTATTATAAGAGATTGCGGGCTCTCGGACCCTCTCCTAAAATAATTTAATACAATGCCGCAGAGATGGGCAGAATGCACCACCATAAATAGTTAGAAACACCGAAATACCAGCTGGAGAAGCCATTAAAGTGAGCAAGTTAATAAATTGAAAAATGTATGGAATAGTTTCCGTGTAAGGTTATTAAAAATTGCTCGGAAGTAATTGAGTTTAGTGCGAGATTTATGTATGCGTTGAGTGGTTGTTTGCGGTTTGTTTTTAGTATCTTCCTCTTAATGGCAATTGAAACCAAAAGCTGCAAAATTTTCTTTATTTTTTTGAAGAATTTATGACGACAGCCTCTCTAATAAAGTCACGGGAATAGGAATTTTGTAGACCGTAGTAACATTGTCCTCTGAAACGCATTTGTACACCGATGCTGACGGACCCAACAATAGGCCATTCAATGCAAGGCAAGTTTATGAATCTGTATGATTGGAAGTTGTTTAAAAAGTAAAACATTTTTCTCATGAAAGCCTTGATCAAACTTCAAAAAAAAATGGAGGGTGGCTGTGTCGTGGACACGGCCGTGTGTTTTACGTGAATACGTGTACCATTACTAATAATATTTTCTTTGAGACGAATTTTTTAATCCTTTAGCTATCTAGTGGTGAAATTTAATTTTGGATGTAGATGATAGATATGTAGCTGCAGCATCACATTATATCCCCCGATTTTGTTATCAGCAGTTTTTTAATTACCTCCCATTAGGAAGCAAATTTAAAGACGTATTCACGTCAAAAATTATTTATTTTAGATACTTAGATCATAGAAAATGAACACAGATGTAGCTACCTCTAGCTCTAGGTAGCTCTTAGCTCCAAGAGCTAAACTAAGCTAGTTTAGTATAACTCGCATAGTAACTCATAACTCGCATAGTACTCGCTTAGGCTAATTTTCTCAAACTTGAGTTCATATTTTGCGGTTTGCACACAAGTATGTGTCTACGTATTACGTCAGCTATGCGAGCTATGCTAAACTAACTTAGCTAAGCTCTTTGACTGTAACCAACTTCGGCTTCTTAGTCCTTTACATGTATGTCACGTAATTAACGTTTCAGTTTCATATCCAATTAGAAAAGAGTTACGTTGTCAAATTGCCAATTAATTTTTCAAACCTTTTAACGACGAGAGCAAGCACCTTACCTATTATTAAACGGTAAATTAATTTGCAGTCGATTTGTAGAACTAAACAAAAACACAAATCATCAGCTAATAAACTGTTAACGGAGGTAAATATGGTGTATCGAGTTAAAGGAAAAGGTTAGCTTTGTAGAGCACCGTCTCTGTCACCCGACCGATCGAAAGTCTCTATCAACCGGTCAGTTTTGTTTTAAAGTGTTTTCCTTATATATACGTAATTTGTAACTTTTGACTGCCTCGTTGGTCTAGTGTTCACAAAGTATTACTGCTGAGTATGAGGTCCTGGGTTCGATTCCCGGTCGGACAAGGTGTTATTGGGTTTTTCCATCTTGAATTTCTCAGTAGCAGCCCGGAGTCTGGATTTGTGCCCGGTTGACGGCAATAGGCTCGCCCACTATTAGATGGGACTTAAACATAACTGGCGAAATATACTACAGGTACACCTCTGCCTAACTCTTCGGGGAATACAGGCGTGATGTTATGTAATGTTGCAACTTTTGACATTTCATCCATAACTAAAATAAAAATGTACAAAAACTTGACAAAGTATTAAAAAATGACTACATAGTTGCTTAAAATTGCATGTCCACCTAATTTGTAATTATATTAATGAGGATATTAAATGGACTGTAAACTTAATTTAAATTAAATTACATTCTATTTATTTATTTAATTCAGATACAATAATCTATATTTTTGTATACTTTAGTATACTTAAGAATGCTGAACGCTTAATTTGCTGCTGATAGGGAATTTGCTAGTTAATTAGACACCTTTAATTTAATTTTTTCTACACCGGCAGCGGTAGTATATATTGTAAAGCTGTTTAATATTAAGATCTTAATGTACCATATACTCAAAAATAAATGATATTCTAGACTATTATATTCTTTTCAAAAGTTCGATGAGCCATAACGACTTACGAGTTGTAGGCCATAGGTTCGACCCCAGACAGGCGTTTTACTTTGTGTAAATTATTTCATCACCACTGCTCTCAAAACAGTAAAGAAAAACATCGTGAGGAAACGGCATGTTCTAGAATAAAAAAAATCGTAGACGTAAGTACGTAGTGATGGATTACGGCCCACTCCCTCTCACCGAGAGGAGGCCCTTATCCCAACAGTGGGAACATTATAGGCTGACTATGCTAAGATAATGCATGAATACCTTGATGCGGTATTTCATCACCTATGACATTAACTCCTGGGTACTGTCGCTAACTTCGTTATCTTCGCTTTCATGACACTTTGGTATGTGTTAAAGGTAGCTAATGCACTGTATGGAACTGCAGTGTCATTGATTAGTGAAATTATGGCTAACATGGTTATTAATTACGATGTACTCAACCTACGTAACGGATAACAATGTACATTATACAGACAATACCTACCTACTTTGTTATTCGTGGCTGGCTAAACAAGGGACTTTATTGAAGGGACCATGTATTATTTATTCAATTCTGGTTCAAAATAGAAAAAGATTTTCCAATATTTCACCTAACTGTCTTTTGGACACTCGCATTTTCGCTCGTCTTGAACCCAGTTTGAAGTATGAAGGGAAAACAACTCATACCCAGTGGGGTAATACGGTAGTTGCCTAGATTAAAAGAAAGAAATTCTATTTAGTCCGTCTTTTAGATAATAAAAAAATATTAGACACGTATTTTTTGCTTTATCATATTAATAAAAAATAACTTAGAAAACACGCATTAAAGTTGGGGAGTAGGAGCTCGCTACGTCACAACTCAGTATAAAATCTAGCAAGGCGTGACGTCATGCCACATTTTAACTCAATTGTCACCATAATCTTTGGATTACGTCAAAAAATAAAAAATACGTGTCCAATATTTTTTATTAATCTACCTTCCGTTCAAAAAAAAATTGGACACAGGCCTGTTGCAATGCAATTCAATTACCCCACAATGACAGTTCCACCTGACAGTTCAACAAAATTCAATCCAAATTTCGTCTGTTCAACAACGTAAATAACGCGATATTTACCTCGGTGAGAAGGCAATTTTTTCAAAAGTATTACGAACCAATGGTTTAGAATCCATTGGATTATGATTGAAAGTGTGTCATGCAGTGGGGATGCTGTGTGATTTGTGAGTCATATAACAAATGCGATCATCTTTGCGATTTAAACATGATTTTCGTTTATTGGATTGAAACATATTTTATTCATTACAAATGTGAGAATGAATTATCTTGTCCTTGAGTAATTCCTCCGTTTAACCAGTCATTCTGTATAAGCACCTACTTATGAAGCTCTGAACAGACATTAATCATCAGACATGTTGTTAAATGTGACACTCGAAATATATCAAACATATAGTATCTATATGTTCCCAGGTGTTATAATCTCAAAGCGGCTGGATTTCAATGCGAACAGATAAATAATAAATTGATGAAAACACGAGCCGTGTTACAATTCAAGTTGAACCGCGTTCATTATGTGTATCAAATATTCATTATATGCCTTTATGTGCTGTACGGTGCCGAAGAAAATTACATAGTACGCCTTGGTTATGAAAATGTGGAGGAGCCGTGTTATTGAGTATAAGTAACTACTATACGTACATATGTACTACAAAACATATAAATAAGTCTAGATAGACAGTCGAAGCTGTGAACTCGTCGAAAATAAATTAATTTAAAAAATTAAAAACACAACTACCCTGCCAAAAAACGAACTAAAAAGTAATAAATAAGTTATGACAAAACTAAAAACATAATATCCTAACCTAACTAAAACTATTAGTAGGTAAACTAAAATATGGCGTCGAAAAATGCCTCCGCGTCGCTGTCGACTGGCAATGTACCCAAGAGACTGGCGGCATTGCCACGTTGTATGGCAATGCTTAGCCTCTGGCAAAAATAAAAGCCACTTGAGTCACGGGAAGTGTCAACCAGTCGTTTGGAGATTTCATTGAACAGACCGTGAGCACTAATATGATTAATTAATACAACTTATAAATTAGTTAATCTGTACATACAAATAATAATAATAATAAATAATCTGTGGCCCGACTGTCAAGATGACGGTCAGGAAAAATTTTCTCCGTGGAATTTTCTATAATTATTATGAAGATAAATATCCAAAAATACTGTTAATAAAATAAAAAATAACTGGAAAGTAAATAAAAACCACCAAGATATAAAGAAATGCAGAACTCACGGAGAATACCAATGAAATGCTGACACGAAGTCGGGCACGAAAACTAATAGACACACACCCAACATCTTCGGGTTCGTCGCTCAGCTCCGCCTCGCAGTTGCCGGATCCTGCTCCAGACGTGAGTCCAGTGATATCGGTCGCTGCAGTTGCGTCGAGCTCGAGCGACGAATACTTCTCGCCGCCGACGACACCACCACCAACACGTCAGCGTGGAAGAGGCCGACCACCGGCCAGCTTAGGACTTCGAGGCCCACCGGCCTCTGATAGGGTCCCCGCTCCCGGTGGAAGTGTGCAGCGCATGAGATGGACACAAACTGTCAACGAAAATGTCATGCGCGCATACTTTGGGGCTACAGAGGGGGGAAGTAACCTGACTGCGTACCGTGGTCGGATGCTCTCTCTGTTTCAGGTGCTTGAACCAGCTGTCAACGTGTCGGCGCAACGACTGTCGGATCAGGTACGGGTCATCCAGCGTAACCATATGCTGGATGACGTTGTCCTTGATCGACTACGCCTCGAATCACGGAATAATCATGTTACACCTGCTTCGCCACTGGTCACGGTGCAATTACAAAATTTACCCAGTTCTTCATCGCGATCCGACCGCGTTGGTGAAGAGGATGATGACGGGGTTATATCCGTGAGTTCCCAATGCAATGTACGACTGAGGAGCGCTTTGGAGGATGCTTTCCGGGAGTACCGTTCCATTCCGCCTGGACTCAGACCACAATTACCTCGTTTGCCCATGCACAAGAAAAATAAGGCGCTGATGTGTACTCTAGACTCACTGCTGTCAAATTGTTTTGACGGCAGTAAAGACCTCGCTGATACCCACTCGATCTTGTACTGTGCAGCTGTAGCGGCATGTCGTGTAGCTCATGTCAAATTCCCCAACAGTGACAGAGCTCCACGACCAAAACCAGCTGTACCAGCTTGGCAGTGCAGGATTGAGCGTCGTATCGGTGAGGCTAGAGTACTTATCGGCAAGCTAATCTGCTTCAGGGAGGGCAATACTCGCCCTAGAGTGATGCGCTTTGTGAAGCGGGCGTTCTCGGGAACTGATATCAGTTTTCAAGATTATTTGACCCGCGTCACAGAGCGTATCGACTTCCTGAAGCAGAAGATCTATGCATGGGCAAACCGTATTCGACGATACAGGCGGAGAGTGGAGCGGTACACTCAGAATCGCACATTCCAGAGCGATGAAAGGTGGGTTTATAGGGCTTGGGAGCGACCAGACCAAGGTGTGGCTGACACGCATCTGCCGGATGATGATGCCATGTGCTCTTTCTGGCGCAGCATCTGGTCGGTACCTGTCAGTCACACCGAAGGTGATTGGACTCGGGAAGTCGAGCGAGCCTGCGATCCAATACCAGAAATGGGGGCTATTACTATCTGCCCCCAAGATGTAGCTCGTGCAGTCCGTCCGTTGCCTAACTGGAAGTCTCCAGGGCCGGACGGGCTGCACAACTTTTGGATAAAATGGTTCCAAAGGTCGCACGCCCGTTTGGCATCCCAGTTCCAGTCAGCTTTAGAGTCAGGATCGCTGCCCCAGTTCCTAACAACAGGAATAACCCACCTGCTCCATAAATCAGGTAGTACTGCGGAGCCCAAAAATTATAGACCGATCACTTGTCTACCGACGGTCTATAAAGTTTTTACTTCCATTTTGAGAACTAAAATTAACAAACATATTGACACCAACTCCATCATGTCTGCCTCTCAAAATGGATGTAGGAACGGGTCCCGCGGTACTAAGGAGCTACTCCTCATCGATATGGCCATTAACCAGCAGGTGCGTCGTTCCCGAAGAGATCTGTCGACATGTTGGATAGATTATAAGAAGGCCTATGACTCGGTGCCACATACATGGCTCATGAGGGTGCTGGAGTTGTATAAAGTAAATGCAACTCTACGCACCTTCCTGATGTCATGTATGGGGCAATGGAGGACGGTGCTTCGCTATCCAGGATGTCGACAAATCCTGAGGAATAGCGAGCCAATAAGGATTGAGCGAGGTATATTCCAGGGTGACAGTTTGAGTCCACTTTGGTTCTGCCTAGCCTTGAATCCTCTAAGCACGCTGCTAGAGGATTCAGGGCTAGGTTATCGATTGAGGAGAGGTGGTCAGGTTATATCTCACCTCCTTTACATGGATGACCTGAAACTCTTTGCCCCCAACAATTTGCAACTGCTGGAGCTACTGAAGGTAACCGAAACTTTCAGTAGCGCCATCAGGATGGAATTTGGTGTGGACAAATGTGCAGTCATGCATGTAAAACGAGGGGAGATCGTGGAATCCGTGGGAACCCAACTCTCGGATTCCATACAACTAAGATCCCTCTCCTCAATCGAAACCTACAAGTATTTGGGTATGTCGGAAGCGTTAGGTGTCAACGCTGCTGACATGAAGCAATCGCTGAAGGAGCGCTTCTTTAACCGCCTGAATAAAGTATTAAATAGTCTTTTATCAGGTGGAAACAAGGTGCGCGCCTTCAACGGTTGGGTCATGCCGGTTTTGATGTACTCTTTCGGCATACTCAAATGGACTCAGACGGAACTTGACGCCCTGGATAGGAGGGTCCGCACACTGCTGACCGCAAATCGCATGCATCACCCACGTTCATCGGTGATGAGACTGTATATCCCGCGGAAGTGCGGAGGTCGAGGCTTCTTAAATGCTAAGACCCTGCACAACCGTGAGGTATGCAGTCTCAGGGAATACTTCCTAGAAGCCGACGTGGGGATGCACCGAGATGTGGTCACAGTGGACAAAGGCCTCACCCCGCTTTCCTTAGCTAACGAGAACTGGCGCAAACCTATAGTATTAGATACTAATGACCGCAGGGAGGTATGGCAGAGCAAAGAGCTTCACGGGCGCTTTTACCGGGCCTTACATGGGCCGGATGTAGACCTGTTAGCGTCCGTATCCTGGCTGCGATTCGGTGACCTATTTGGGGAAACCGAAGGTTTTGTCTTTGCGATTATGGACGAAGTTATGATGACGAACAACTACCGGAAATATATTGTGAAGGACGGCACGGTTGACATCTGTCGGGCATGCCACCGTCCCGGGGAATCAATCCGACACATTATCTCTGGCTGTTCTCGTCTGGCTAACGGAGACTACTTGCATAGGCACAACCTTGTAGCCAGGATTATCCACCAGCAACTTGCTCTGAAATACAGTCTTGTGGAATCGGAAGTACCGTACTACAGATATGTGCCCGACCCAGTCCTCGAAAATGGCAATATCACGTTGTATTGGGATCGATCTATCATCACTGACAGGACTATTGTTGCCAATAAGCCAGACATAGTGGTGATAGATCGATTAGAGCGTCGCACAATGATTATTGATATAGCGGTCCCGCATGACGAGAACCTCGTGAAAGCTGAAAAAGATAAACAGATTAAGTATCTTGACCTGGCTCGCGAGGTTGTCGACATGTGGGATGTGGATACAGCAATCATTGTGCCGATAGTCGTGACGACTAATGGCATAATAGCCAAGAGCCTCGACCAACACCTGAAGAGGCTCTCGTTAGGCAGCTGGATCAAGGGCTTGATCCAGAAAGCGGTACTCCTGGACACGGCGCGTATTGTCAGGAGGTTCCTCTCTCAGGAGCCCTGACCACCGGTAGCTTGGACCCTGTTCCCGACACCGGTGGGATACTATTTTTTATATTTTTAAATGTTTATATTTTTTTTTGTTGTTTTTATATGAATATTTAAAAATGTAATTAATATGTTAAAAAATTAAATAAAGGAAATAATAATAATAATCATTTATTACAAGTAACAAGACTCATAGTGTTAGTAACAATAATACTTATAAACTATGTTAGTAAAACTATCACAAAGACAAAAACCAGACATAAAAACATAAACAACGCAGATGATGACTACTGCAAGGTTACAGGCTCAGCCGAAACCTTGCAGCAGTGGTTTACAAAAACACAATCCAACCTACTTGCTATCATAGACAGGATGCTGTTGGCACTGCCCCGCACCCTACGGACCAAGGATGCACATCGCTTTCGCATCGTCGCGAAAAAGCAGTTTACGCGAGCTTCAGCAAACATCCCTGATGCGCTGCAGTATCGGGGCAACCCCATCAGTACCCTGAATGAATTATTATACTGGACGCGAAGGGCGCCGTATGATTTTTGAGTATAATGTCCCCACAGTGCACAAGTGTAAAAAGACGTGCAATACGCACTAAATATAGTGCGCTTGACCTCCTTAGAGGCACGCCTGAACCTGCGGGCAATCATGTTAGCTCTCACACACAGCGCCCTCCGCTCCCTGTCAATATCCTCGTCATCCCTGAGGCCAGTGGTCAATAAGTGACCCAGATATTTAAAGCGGTCTACCCTCACAAGCGATACACCGCCCAACTTAACTGGAGGTACCGCTTCTGGGTAATTTCCCCTGGCCGCAAATACCATGACGACACTCTTTTTAACATTATATGTCAGACCATGCATTCTGGCATATTGTTCGCAAGTGGCTACGAGTTTTTTAAGCCCGCAGATTGACGCACTCAGCAGCACCATGTCATCCGCATAGCTAATGTTATTGCAACATACACCATCAATATGACATCCGACACGCATGCTGCTAAGCGCGCCAATCAGATTGTTCACGTATAGGTTGAAAAGCGTAGGGGAACACAACCCCCCCTGCCTCACCCCGCACTGCAACCCATACGGTCTAGACAGGGCACCAGCCCATCTCACACTATTGACTTGGTTTCCGTACCAGTACTTAATTACATTAGTCACCTCCGATGGCAAGTTCACCTCTTCCATCTTCTTCCATAAAATGTCGTAGGAAACCAAGTCAAAAGCTTTGCTCAAATCCAGGAAACAAGAGTAAACTGGAGTGTGGCGATCCGTGTAGTACTTCACAGTGTGCTTCACACTCAATATAGCGCTTTCAGTGGATAATCCTGAACTAAAGCCAAACTGGTTATCATGGACACGTATATGAGTACTAAGTTGAGCATTTAGCACACTGTCAAACACTTTCGACATGATTGTGGCAAGAGATATTGGCCTATAATTGTTTTTATCGCCCAAGTCACCAGTTTTATTTTACCAAAGCGAAAGGTCATTTACACTCATTTATTCGCTGAATAAACAGATAAATAAGACTTGACACGGTCGGGGGACAGTTGTGTTGTTGTGTGAAACACTTTTTAATCTAAGAGGTCCCCCGACTGTAATGTCAATTTTATTTTCCTGTTTAGTTAGCGAGTAAATGAGTGTAAATGGCATTATGTACAGATTAACTAATACAACTTGTTTATTACTTTTTAGTTCGTTTTTTGGCAAGGCAGTTGTGTTTTTTAATTAATTAATTTAAATTTTACACATTTTAGTAACAAGTTTTATTTTTGTTTTAAAACATATCAAGCTAGATGGCTTTAATATTTAAGCACTAAAGGTGGTTTTTTACTCTCATGGCGCGGCGAGGCAAGGCGTGGATGGCGTGGGGATGAATGTTTTTTTTTTTTAAGTTTTGAATGTCAAAGTCAATCATTTATTTCAAATAGGACATGCACTTTTGAATGTCAATATTTACAAAATAATATAATTTTATAGTCACCCCTTCCAACAAGTAGTATTCGTATGGAGAAGAATGGGCAAGAATTTCCATCGTTACTCTTTTAAAATGTTTTACAATAGTTTGTATAAGTACGTACATTAGTTAAATAATTATATGTGAAGACGATGCACCTAGAATAAAATTACTATACCACAATAGGTAAAAAGAATTAATAATGAAGCAACGACAGATAATTGAAATGATGATTGTTTTGCATGTATACCCTACCTACGTAAAATGTATGCCAATAAATTATATAGTTTTGGAATGTGCGCATCAAGGCCTTCAATTGGATATCCATATGTACCGATGATAGATGTAATAAATGAAGAAATTATATCATTTACACATTTAAATATGGAGCCATACTGCCGCCATTTAGGCCACTCGGAATGATGTAAGGATTCTAACAATACCCATACATCCGAATCTGTTCAGGCATTTAAAAGTTATGGTGGCACAAAGAAACTCACATACATACACCAACGCTGAAACATTACACTCCTTTTTGGGCAGACGTATAAAAATAGCGTCTAACTGTTGGCCGCTAAATACATGCACACTAGAAAAGCAAAATGACGTGGCGCAAGTGTAAGAGGTAACTGTCACGCACACCAGCATAACAAAGTTGGCTTGTTTGTGTAAGTTCTTTTGCAGCGCGACACTCTATCCTAGACATAAATAATCAAAGGGTATTTACTATGGGTAGGTGCTTTTGTAGGAAAAAAGGGTAAGCAGAGCTGTAGTAGTGGTTATGTTCCTTCAACGAGTAAGTATTTCTAAAAAACACAGCTATTTACTTCTAATTTAAAAGTGCTAAGAAATCGTTTCTTATTATTTCTTATGTATTTTGAGGCTTGATTTCGTGTTTTATGCAGGTATTTACATAAGACAATTTTTAAGTGAAAACTTCTTCAGGCGCGTTGGGCATTTTTGAGATGGGATCAAACCATTGATTTCGCGACACTGTTACCGACACCTCATTTTTGTAAACGCGATTGTGCTCTTTATTTATATTAAGTTACGGATCAATGTTCTATGCAAGTATTTTTACTCGCCAACAGACGATCTGTGGAGTAAAAGACATCAACGCGTTGATTACCGCGGTGCCGACGCAGGTGCAGGTGATGTTATGATACCTACATAGGAACATGTTTTTTAGTTTTCACTTCTGTCGGCATTCCCGGAGTGCCACTATTTTTTTAAATTGTTTTAACTAACGTTATGTCAGTTTAATGGCGCCTTTCAGTGCACAGTTTTCTAAAGGGTTTCTTCCCTGCCTTATTTTATCTCCCTTGCCCTACATATCGTCAATGACGCATTCAGACCTGTTTGTGGAATGGTGCGAGTTTGTTGACCTTTACGCAATTCTAAATCCCTGATTGCTACTGAGAATTTCGGTTGTTCACTTATAGAAAAAAATGATTACCTAGTTTTACTTCAGATATAAATACTGAGAATTTGTTAATTGAAAACTAATAGATCCGAATTCCACTCGTTCGAATTTAGAAAATTCCTAATTTGAATTGATCTGTGATTTGGATTCGATTTCGGATCGTGCTTAGGGACTTATTTGCTCATGTCGGCACGATTTTTTTTTGAACTAGCTTTTGCCCGCGGCTTCAACCGCGTGAAGCTGTCCCACGGGAACGTATTGCCCGGTACAAAGTATCCTATGTATTTTTATAGTATAGGTTATAAACTATCTGTGTTCCAATTTTCATTCCAGTCCGTTCAGCCGTTTACGCGTAATTGAGTATCAAACATGCAAACATACAAACTTTCACATTTATCTTAATCCTAACTATAAATGCCAATGTGAGTTTGTTTGCTTTCATGGCTAAACGGCTAAACTGATTTTGATGAAATTTGTTATAGGAATACTTTGAACTCTGAAGAAGGACAGAGGCTACTTTTTATCGACTTATCACGCGGGCGAAGCCGCAGGCAGAATCTAGTAATATTATAATAATAGGATATTAATAGCTCATGTAGTAACGAAAAGATTAACTAGCCTACAAGTTGGAATCGGGGATAATCTCAAGGGACGAGTGGCTCTCGCTCGGTATAAAAATTTTCATGTCATGTATGCATTATTTTGCAGATGTGTATTATTTTTTCATAAAACTCAAGAACAATTTCAGGTGACATTATTTTTACGAACTTTGTCTCACAATGAAAATGTGAAAACGAATGTTCAAAAGTAATTTAGTATGAAGTTAATTGTTTGAAATTGTTCGCCAAGCGCGAGCGTCCCAACTACGTGAGTGATATTAAAATTAGACTTTATGTGAATACCTAACTCGTGACGTAAGTCTATGGAAGAACATAATAAAATGTATTAGGTAGGCACGATAATGCGCACGAGCACGTACTTATATCAATATACCAACTGGTCAGATCCAATTAATTAATTAATTATTGACCAGAAGCTTGATTAGACAAACAACTCAAACACCTAGAACAAACATTATACCACTACAAAATAAACGAATCTCTCAGATATTTTGCTAAATAAACACAGCCTACACTTTTCTTGAATTGTAAATGATTATTAAAATTACAAATTCTGTTTTGTAATTCAGTTTCATTTTGGGTAAAAATACAACAAAGAAAATCATCTTGCCGTTTCTGTGCGCCTGGTACAATGAAATGTTACGCTAAACGAAATGGCGCGTATAGGTAACATGGCCGTTCAATGCCTTCTATTCAATGGAGAAGCAATCACGGTGGTGGCTTTTGAATTTTGAATCTCCCGAGTGCGTGTGGCGTCTTGACCTACTTGTTTGAAGCTATGACCTCCTGGTACTTTGCTCTCTTCACTGATGTTATCTTTTTCGTTATCGTTAAAGGTCAAGTATGATTTACGAGGCTTTTTTAATTACGATGATTTCTAGAGCTGTTGTTCACAGATAAATATATGTTTGTAAGTATATCATTTATAAACGAACTAGTTTACTGCCCGCGGCTTATTCTGCGTGGATGTTATTTACCGGGATAAAAAAAAATCCTGGTTATAAACTATCTGTGTACGAAATTTCATCCAAATCTGTTCTGCCATTTTTGCGTGACTGAATAACAAACACCCATACATCATAACATTAGTAGCATAGTGTTAAAAATTATATTGATGTTAGGTACATTTTCAGAATTTTCTTATTTTCAACCTGGAAATGTTACTTCATCTTTATGTAGAACTTTAGTAGAAAGACAATCAGCTTATGTAAATACAAGTCAACTGAACCATTTATTATAAGCAATAGTTTCACCCAGTCGCAATGTATCAATTTATGCCACAAAACATTGCTTGAAACCATTACATTACGTCTGCGAAAATTCTCAGAGTATTACATTTCGGATATGGCAAATGTCCCGTGGGTCGCTTTATTTATCTATAATAAAAATATATTAGAAAATGATATCTTTTTTTATTGTAAATGAATCAACTGACCATGTGTGGCTGGTCAGAGTGCAGTTCTATTAAATTTTAACGCAGTCAGTGCCAAAAATAAGGCTAATAAGGCCCTAATTGAATGGTCGGTTGAAACATATTGCGAAAAATCATGTCTCTGATCAATTCCATCATTTCTCTCAGTTTATTTTAAGTCAGACATCTTTTGTCCGTGGAATTAAACTGACGCCTGATAATTTTTGTATGGAAAAGGTAACCAACATTCAAAAGTTATTCCTCGGATATCTGACGTTGGAAAAAACTGCTCTAAATTAAAACAAGTGCCACAGTCTTCCTCTTATTCTTTGATACCTTTTATGTTGGGTATTTTGGTTAGTACCTTTATTATCAAAGCAAAAGATTATTTGTATCATCAGACATAAAAAAATCTTTACGCCATTCATCTTTACCAAAAAATGTGAAATAACAAACGTCAACATTTACATACCAACATTTACATACACTGAATGTAAAAATAAATAACTTTTTTCACGCGTCTCGATTCTGAATCGTTATAAGTTGTCGCAATTGACAACGCATAGCTCTCGATAAGGTAACGCAAATATAACAACAAATAACAACAGGGAAAAATAATATCGAAGATTCACATTCCAATTTACTTTTTTCTCCCCATTGTTTGTATTTGTCGAAATGTTCTTTATTGTCTTTTATTTGAATGTTTCATTGTACTCGTTACTTTCAGAGTAATTGTTTTATTAAAATACTAGGAGCCAATAAACTGACAGAGCTTGTCGATCTTTATTCTTTAATCAAAGTCAACAACGTTAGCTAAGCCCTAGAAGGAAACAGGCTGACTTTCAAATTAAATACAAGTTTTAATATAATTGCAAAATCAACACGTCTAATTAGAATAAACAAACCCGATACAACATAATCAAATTCCATTCCTAATACACCATCTTTAAACGAAAACAATATCAGAGGAAATCCAAATACAATGTGGAAATTACAAGAAAACTTTGAGGCAATTAGTAGGTACGGAATTAATTAACGAGAGGGTCTGTGCTACAGTTGTTATGTTTTTGTTCGGGGAACAGACGGTGAGATTCGACTTTATGGGACAATAAGCGACACGTTTCTTGAAATCCATGATGGCTGACTACTAATGACTACTAATGGCTCATCATTACTATATATTTTTTTTAAATATAGTGGTTTATTTTTAGACTCCTAAGTTATGTAACTATGACAGGATAAGAATGAAAAAAAAAAATAACAACCGGTGTACATATGTTGCAGTAAAATGGTTGAAGCCGTGATATAGTTATATCCCTAGGAATATGGCTATATACCATAATAATGAAAACGGTTCATACCAGTCGGATTATCCTAATTTTGTTACTGCGACCAATTTCGTTCGAAGTTCGAGTCGTTACGAATCGTCTAGCGAGAAGAGTCGACGAGTTTCAGCCACCAGAGCAGGCTGGGTTTCGAGGAGGATACAACACCATGGACCACATTCACACAGTGCGGCAAATTATACAGAAGTCCGATGAGTACAATCAGCCACTGTGTCTTGCGTTTGTGGACTATGAGAAGGCTTTTGACTCTATAGAGACCTGGTCTGTTTTAGAGTCTCTGCAGCGACGCCTATTCGACTGGCGATATATCCAAGTGCTGAGATGTCTTTATGAAAACGCGACAGTGACCGTCCAAATTTAGGATCAGCGAACTGAACATATCCCCATGCGTCGAGGAGTGAGACAAGAAGACGTAATTTCCCCGAAGATGCATTAAAGACGCTAAACAGAGTACATCTCACACTTGAGATTTGCAGATGACATCGTCATACGGGCTGAATCGCTGCATGACTTGCAGCAGATGCTGGACTGCCTAGTTAATCCTTCTGTACGCATTGGTCTCCGGATGAACTTGGACAAAACCCAGGTTATGTTCAACGAACACGTCACTCCGGGGCCGATTGCTGTCAATGGCAGTGCTCTCGAGGTTGTTCGAGAATACGTTTACCTCGGGCAAACTCTGCAGTTTGGTAAGAACAACTTTGAGAGGGAGGCTAGCAGAAGAATTCAGCTGGGCTGGGCAGCGTTTGGGAAACTTCGTCGAGTCTTCTCGTCGCGTATTCCACAGAGCCTAAAGACAAAGGGCTTTAATCAGTGCGTCCTACCTGTTATGACCTATGGAGCCGAAATGTGGACACTAACGGCGGCTACTACGGCTGGTCCATAAATACAAGGTTGCTCAGTGAGCCATGGAGCGGGCTATTCTTGGAGTCTCTCTGAGGAATCGAATCCGGAACGAGGTGATCCGGCAGAGGACCAAAGTTATCGACATAGCTCACAGAATAAGCTAGCTGAAGTGGCAGTGGGCCGGCCATATCAGCCGTAGAACCGATGACCGTTGTGGTACAAGTGTTCTTGAGTGGAGACCACGAATCAGCAAACGTAAAGTAGGACGCCCTCAGGCTAGGTGGAGCGACGACCTTCGCAGGGTAGCAGCTGGATGAGAGTTATCGAGAATCGAGCTAAATGGCGTGAAATTGGAGAGGCGTATGTCCAGCAGTGGACTGCTATAGGCTGATGATGATGATGATAATGACCAATTTTGAGGGCACCGCTCGCTTCGCTCGCTTGGCTCGCGCGTAATTGGTCACAGTTCTCACTTAACCTAACCTATTTGGTCGGAGTGCCCTAATAGTTATATTACTAGATCGTGCTCGTATCATACTTATATTCCTAGTAAGACAGTTATGAATCGCTTTCTTATAACTACATATATTACGACATCATCCTGCGACATATACATATTTATTCTTAAGCTTTTTTTCACATGGCGTTAAGCGGGAAATACTTAAACCCTACGATATAAGTAGGTACCTACTCTACACCTACATAACTTTTCCTACACCCCATCATACTCGCTAAGCCAGTCTTTTATGAAATGGTACTGTAATGTATACGCACCTGACCTTTCTGAAGGATACTACCTATATGATCCATGTTTGTTATAAGGGTGACTCCCAGTATTCTCGCAGACATAATATAACATCATGCCTGTATTCCCCGAAGAGTTGGCAGAGGTGTATACTTATAGCATAGCAATGTAAATAGGTAGTTTAGTTAACGTTAGTTTAGTAAATAACCTACTCGCGGTACCTGTATAGACAATATATTTCATAATACTCGTGGTAACAACTGAGAAGTAATTGAGACTACACTATCGGACCACACTGCGCAAATATTAAAATGCAATGTAAAAAAAAATGTGTGCAATTCATTCGTGGAAAATTGAAATAAGAGACTTCTCTTCTGAGTATATAGATAAGTTTATTGAGTGTATTGCAAGCTTAAGCTTCAGTGAGGCTTATGAACTAAATGACCCAAATTTTGCATACGACAACTTTATAGAAATATTTAAAGTTTTATACGACCTTTTTTCCTGTAAAAATTGCAACAAAGACTATTAATAAAAAGCAAAAATGGCTATCCGATGGCATAAAAACGTGCAGCAAAATAAAACGCAAACTATTGTGGCAACACCATAAAACAAAAAATGAGAAAATAAAACAATACACACTTCATATACAGCTCAATATAAAAAAAACAATAAGACTAATAAAGTATGTCCAAAATAATCACTACATTAAGACATCTAATAATAAAAGCAAAGCAACTTGGAAAATAATTAATGACAACAGAGTTATATTTCGCTCATGAACCACTAAAGAAAATAATTCACGATAATAAAAAAAAAATGTAAAAACTAAAGATATCTGCAATACATTCAATGACTTTTACACTGATAAAATGATTTCAGGCTGCAATAAACTACCGCCACAAATAGACAGAGTGAATCATTCGATTTTTTTAAGTCCAACTACACCAGAAGAGATATCGAGAATGATTCAATTTCTCAAAAATACTAAAATTACAGGAAACGATAACATAACAACAAACATTAATAAAAAAGTCCATCATTTGTCATCCACTATCATATATTGTAAAACTTATGTTTTGAAAAAGGAATCTTCCCAGATTAACTTTAAGTATCTATTATTAAGCGGCTGCATAAGAAAGGGGGGAAGACTTCAATTAAAAATTATTGACCAGTGGCATTAATACCGATATTCTCGAAAGTCATAGAAAATATAATACACCACTGAATTTTCAATTATCTCGAAAGTAAGAATGTACTGGTTGATGAAAAAAAAGGTTTTAGAAAAAATAAATCAGTTAATGTTGCTATTTATGATTTATGACACACTACCCATCTATGCCCTGTATATGGACATGATGAAAGTCTTCGATCATGTTGATCATACCACATATAATATCTACTAGTACTATACTTTTCCACAAACTAGAAAAATATGGAATATACGGCAATGGTTTTGATCTTATCACATCATATTAAGGCAACCGGCAACAATACACAGAAATAACAAATATAAATGTTAAAACCAAGCGGGAAATCAAATATCGGCCAAAACCTAGAACGGTGAAGTACGGAGTACTTCAGGGGAGCGTATTGGGTCCCCCACTATTTCTGATGTACATAAATAATTTTCCAAAAGTATCAATCACTCAACAGTATTATTTACTGATGACTGTACAATAATGTTACAAAAGATGAGTACTACAATTATTAACAAGAAATCAATGACACGCTATAGCGTGTCATTGATTTGATTTGCTGCCGCAAATTATTTATAATTGCGGCAGCATTTGCACTGATGGAATCCGACAATTCACTGTCACTGTCGCTTTGATTTAACATCGTAACGTATTTTTAGAACATTAACTTATTTATAAAAATAGATTAAAATAAACTTAACGTTTATGTATTTGAAGAAAACAAAAACGCGGCAAATTCCTAGACTAATATTTTTTTGTTGGAAAAGCAAAGGCATCAAGCTCATACGGCCTCGTCGGTTTTCGTAATTTTATTCAATAATCATAACTGCATAATGAATACGTATTCCTTTTTCAAAAAGATGTATAATGCTTTACATACAAACTCAATGGTGTAAACACAGATGTAGTTCAATATAAATTTCGGTAAGTATTCCAAATTTAAATCACATTCTCCCCCTAGAGGATGAATGAAATTCAGTACAATTTTCTTTCCCTGTTTTTAACAGATTAAAAATGACTATTGTTATGTTCGCTTTTTGTGGCATAGAATGTCACTTTTTTGAGCAAGTGGTACGAAAAAATATATTTGATTTGCAGACATCAGCATAATAAATCCCTTTTGTTAGAATCCTTTCATTCAGAGACAAAAATGAACGTCTGTCCCTTAATAACAGTCATTCATTGTCTTCTATTCAATTAAGATTTTGCAAAATGATTTGTAAGAAATAATCTTGTACCCTCGACGCCCGTAATTGCACCCTAAATTGACGCAGATTCGAGAATCCCTAATGATTTGTATTTTTCGTTGGCGAAAATATGAAACATTGATGTTTATAGTATTATAAATATTTGTCGGTATCGTAATAATATTTTACCAAAATGCGGTACCCCAGTTCAGTAGGCAGTCGAAATAAATATAACGTAGGTAAATAATTATTATGAAAGGGTTCCGTAAATGTTTAACCGTCGTAAACTAGAATGGTATTAAAACTTCAGAGTTTATGAGTCTTTAACTTTTAGCTTAGCTAGATAACTAGATGTTTCGCTTTTTTAACTTTTATTTGAAATTACAATATGTTTGCTCTTTTCTCAGCGTCAATGTTACCACTAAAGGCTCCTGCAGACAGTCGCAACGCTACACCGGTAGAACAATTTCCGTGAAGTTTTCATGGACATTGATCTACCAGAGTCGCGTCACACCTGTCTGTGGGAACGTCAACGAGTTAGTAAGTTTCTCTTGTCAATAATTCCTCCACAGTTTGTATGGCAATGTGTGTAGGAAACTAAATAACTGATTTTAATCTTTGTATATCTTAAAGATTAAATCAACCATGTTTAACTGAGACATACGCAGCCAACCTACAGAGCGCTGCGCACTCAGTATAATAATGCTTTTAGGATGCCGTTGCAGCTGCCGTAGCGCCGCAGCGCGTCTGGTATGTTTGATGGCTTCAGAAAGCAAACTCCTTGCTGCACCGTCTACGAAGCAGCAGCAACAGCATGCTAAATGTTATTACTGCCCGTTTTGACTGCCTTTTCCAAAACTAGTGGATAAGGACAGTTAAAGGCATCGGTTAGGAATGGATATACTAACAATACTAACTTAATTTATGTTGTTATAGGAACAATAAAAATTGTTACTGACACACAAACTTTTTGTGACTTTATTGTGATTATGTAACCTATGACTGCCTCGTTGGTCTAGTGGTCGCAAGCGCTACTGCTGGGCATGAGGTCCTGGGTTCGATTCCCAGGTCGGGCAAAGTGGTATTGGGTTTTCCGATCTGAAATTTCTCAGTAGCAGCCTGGAGTCTGGATTTGTGCCCGATTGATGGCAATAGGCTCTTATGTAACCTTTTTGGAGATTTTTTTCTCTGAAATTAATAAATAATTTATTTATATATTTAACTTCATTGTTGGTTCAATCTCTTCGAATGTAACATCTCATAAAATTTTGTGTGAAATTCACTTACAAGTAAGTTCGATTAACCACAAATAAGTATCTAAAACCTGTACTGTAAACTATAACAACATTATGGTAAGTGAATTAAAAAGCTCATTACAAAAGCATAATCGATGATTAATACATGGCTTACATAATAACGATGTAGAAGTATCATTAATAACAATATCAATTTCCAATTAATTAACGCTAAGCGAAACAAACAACTTGGTTTCGGAAATAATTTATAGGAATAAAAGTAGCAAAATCCATGAAATTATTAAAAAAAAACATTTACTAGCTTCCCTTATGTAAGGATTTACTTCATACTTGCTGCGCCCCACGGTTTCACCCGCATAAGTCTCGATTCCGTGGAAATATCGAGATAAAAGTAGTCTATATCCAAATCCAGGTCATGGTCTATCCGTGTGCCAAATTTCATTCAAATCCGTTCAGCCGTTTTAGTGTGAAAGCGTTACAAACAAACACTCACTTTTGCATTTATAATATTAGTTGGGATGAAGTAAGATGCTTATTAAGAATATTTAACATACAACTAACTATTTACACTAGGTATTAAATTAAATGAGAAAATAAATATACATATAAAAAAAAACAAAAATACACTTACACAGAAGGACACGCTTCCCTTCTTATTTTGTCGAACAAGTCTACATTGGCTTACCAAAATACATTTTTGAATTTTCTCTTCTATTTTTTTTTGCAAGATTATCCCAAAAATATTCTATTTTAAGTTATTCAAGGCGTTAAGTAGAGGGTTGTATAATGGTGTAAAGCTTCAAGTTACCTCCGCTTACTTGATGCCTCATAACTTTATAGAACAAAGTTATGACCCACCTGCGGCCGAATTAAAATAGAAACGCTTGTGCTACTACCCTTTACTTTTTGTTTTACTTACCTTATTCTGGATAAAGGCCTGTTTGGACTCCTTTAGGACGTTTAACAAATATTTTGTTGTATGAAATAAAATGTAACATAGTTAATTGATTCAGGCGTGGCCTTGCGGAAATCCATTATAAAATACAATAGAGGTTGTAATAGGCGTGTTGCCACACCGAGCGCTGGTCTCTGCGATCAGCACACGGTGTGGTATCAAGCCGTGTTCGGGTTCGCGACAAGTCAATCGTCATCCTGAGGATGCCTCTTTAAGAGGTGCAACACGTGTAGAAACCCAATAATACTTGGCCAGGAGACTTACTTAACTTCTGGAGGGAGGTGGGCTGGTTGGAATGACCACCAACGGCCGCTATGGCCCACGCACAAAGGTCTACCTTTTTTTTGGGTGGTAAATTATCAAATAACTTCTCTCACTCTGGGCGGAGCGGGAGGTCGTGTCAGACTCTTACTGACTAAAACCCACCCGTATTCCTTCAGCTGTCATATTGCGAGTAAATATTGGTAGTACCCGGTACCCGCGTTTAAGTAGGTAGGAGACATGGACACATTCTCCCGTTTCGCGTGGATGTGACGCATATTTTCTCCCAAATTGTTCTTTTTGTGTATATGTTCTTTCTTTGCGTCATGTTTACCGATAATAAATGTATTTTCTTTCTTTCTTTATAATATGTGCCTCTTTTTGTGAGCCCTAAATAATTCTCATTTTCTTGTCCTAAACTACGCACTGTTGATCATAGTTCTAACCTAATGTAACTGCAACCAACTCAAACTTAGAGAAACGGCCAGAAAGTTAAACAGAAGCACATTTTTTTTAAAACGTATGTACGTTTTAGTCTGTAAAAACAATTTGTGCCTCTAATTATGTAATTAGAAGCACAAATTGTTTTAACAGACTCATTTATTTAAATCTTACATCATTATAAGGTCAATAAGTTTTTAGTGGATCAATTTAATATTTCCCTTTTTTTCCGACCACAATTCATTACAACACCTATCTATTACAATTCAATGTTAAACAATCAACAAAACAGAACTATTTTTTCTCTGTAACAACACTACAAAGCTCAATTTAGTTTTAGTAATGTGACAAAAGTTTTCAAAGTGATTGAAAGAAAAGTAAAGTAAAGAGGAAAGTTGTTTTTTGCACTGCAATATTCAAGCGTTCATCCTCTTTGTTGTTTCCGAAACGTGTGGAAGACAGCGAGGGAATTTATTTGCTCAGCCTGTCTTATTTCATGCTACGATGTTACTCTGAGAAAATTAAGAGTTATTGGAATTTCCTTCGTAAAGGTTACGCTTGACCTAGAAAATGCGGTATGTTTACAAATGTATGGCTTTTATAAGTTCCTTAGCGTTTTGGGTGAACATAGGCATTGGATTGTTCCATCGATTTCCTGCAGTTCGTAAGAGGGGGTCTACTCTCTAAGTCCGTCAACGAAAATACGGGCGCGTACGACGTAAGTTGATCCGTCAAAAAGGTGTCAAATAGTAAATTATTGCAAACGCCGTAAAATAGGCAGGTCGAGTATGAGTTTGACTTCACTAATACGAGACAGACAATTGCCATTTCCGCCGAGGCATATATAGTGCTTTTTTCAAAAGAATGCAGAGAAATAAAACATACTTTTTATTTATTTTCTAGTTATCATCTGTGCTGAAAGGCAAACGCATTAATGGCTATACAGCCACGTGAACGCAATTTCTAATAAGCAAAGAGACTTACTTTGGTATGCCAAGAATGATAAATGAGATCCAATCAATGAGTATTTAATAACCCCAGCACGCCGTTTCATACAACATTGCTGGAGCGTTGTAATGTTCCAAATTCAAAAAACGCTCCTGCAACGGATTTGATTTTCTTTGACCATATATTCGATACTTCCCATGTTCTTCTTCCGAAAATAATGACAATATTTCCATCTATGTTATAGAAAACTAATTTTTCGGACGGGCCAATACGAATCGGGAGTATAGGGACAACTGATAAATTTTAATCGTATTGGCATTCATTCTTAGATCGGGCCCCGAAATAATTACACAGTCCGTAAGTGATTCGGGGAAACGCCCGTAACTTAAACGGTAAACATAAAAGGCCGAAACTACGGATTTCGTGATTAGGGAGTAGCCCCCCGAACAGCTGTAAAAACGTGACGAAAACAGGCAAACTCTTTTATGGCTAACAAGAGCATCGATTTCTCCAATAAAACGCATTAAAAACAGCCGTTTTCTCATGTACAATGTGTGAATGGTAAAACGGTCACAAGTTCCATTATTATCGGATTTTACGGCACAACTTGCGGCCATGCGGCCGCGGGCCCGGACTTAATGCGGCCCATAAAACCCCTCAGTCCGGTCCTAGACGCTATAAAGAAGACGGTTTTAACCCAAAACAACGTTGTAAAATTTTTAGGAAGGAGAATTAAATGTACAGGTTTTATAGAGTGCAATGCAAATGAAATGCAAATGTTCCTTGGTTTTTTTTCATTATGTACCTACTTTATTACCTGTGATTTATTTAAAAAATAAACGCAATATATTGTACTGTACCTGCTAAATAATTTTTAACTGAGCCTGCATGGAATGGAAGTATCATTGCTATTAACATTATCACATCATGCTCACCAATTTAGAGGCATGAGGAACAGGGTGTAAAGTTCACTCAGTCTCTATAGAAAAGGGGGGATCCTCCGACCAAACGGTTGTCGTATCTGGTGGGCAACAGCCTAACGATTGATGTCGGGGAAGTTATACACTCTTTTAAAAACGGGCACCTAAGGAAATTTACGTTCTAAGGTCGATTTGAGTTAATTAAATGAAATTTATTTCTTTGACGTAGTCTATGTATACTTATAATCGTGTAAATTAATGCGCGTGAAGTGAATTGGGGCAATTAAAAGAAAAAAAACGATGGATCCTTTAAAACCGATGTACATGCCCAAACAATAAGAAGTGGTCGGCAATAAAGACAAGATTTTTTTTACTTTTTTTAATTAAATGAAGTTACAAATGTTAAAACCTAATAACGAGTGTGACCTCCTCTTGCCAAAATCACAGCTTGAATCCTTCTGGGCATGCTTTCCACGATGTTTTTAATAACGTTTTGAGGAATACGTTCCCACTCTTCTGCAATGACTCTTTTTAGCTCCCTGATGTTTTGTGGAGCAGGTTGCACTGATCTTACCCATCTCTTTAGAACATCCCAGACATGCTCAATTGGATTGAGGTCAGGACTTTGAGCTGGCCAATCTAAACGACGGATCCCAACTTCTTGCATGTACGCTTCCACGTCGCCAGAACGGTGCGGGCGAGCATTGTCGTCCATAAAAATGGAATCTTCCCCAAGTGCAGTCAATGTGGGTTGTGCATATGGAATTAGGACTTCCATTATGTACCGGTATGCATTTAATGTTCCATTTTCTATGAAAACTAACTCCGTACGCTCCGTCAAATTAATTGCTGCCCAAAACATAACGGAGCCTCCGCCATAAGGAGTGGTTTCTTCGAAACACACTTCCGCATAGCGTTCCCGTGGTCTTCGCAGCACTCGCCGGCGTCAGTCCTCTCCACACAAAGAGATTTTAGCTTCATCAGACAACAATACTTTATTCCAGTCCTCCAGAGTCCATGAAGCACAGTTCCGAGCAAACTGAAGTCGAGCAACACGGTGCTCACGGAGTAATTTAGGGCCCCGAGCTGGGCGGTAACTCCTGATATTGGCAGCAAAAAGCCTCCTCCTGCCCGTCTACAAGCTAACTTCTACTCCTCTTACTTCTTCAAGGGTCTTCTTCAGGTCCACACTTGACGCCTTACGATTCCGCAACGCCTGACTCACCAAAAAGCGGTCATCTCTTGGTTCTGTGCATCGTTTTCTTCTCGAACCGGGTCTTCTTTTGACCGAACCGGTCTCTTGATACCGTTGCCAAGTCCTCTGGACAGTTGAACGACTCAAATTTAGCCGCTGAGACACGTAAGTTTACGAACAATCTTCTTCAAGTAGGGCTATAATTTTACCGGCCCTTATCGCTTTATCACTCATATCAAAAAGTGGTATTTAATGTAAAAAGAAAGATTAAATTGTTAAATTTGCAGAAAATATCCAAAAAGTTTTAAAATATCGTAATCAGTTAAAAATCGTTTCAGCAATTCGCGCCATTAGTAAAGCAATTTAAGAATAATCCACAATAATCATTATTTTTCTTTTATTAATTTTAAATTTGGGACGTAAACAATCATGCGAGGATGCTTCAAATAACATGCCAATACAACGTCAAATTAATAAAACCTATTTCTTGTTCTTCTTCATTGAAATAGAGAAAAAATCTAAAGTGCCCGTTTTTTTTTGCAAAAGAGTAATTACGGCTAAAACCCGAAGTGCGGCTACACCTAGTTTTAGCTGGCTACAACTAGGTGCGGCCGGTAGCAGTTGGTTAAACTTGCCTAAATGGACCCTGGTACCCGCCGGCCGCTGCCACGGCACCGCTCGCTTCGCTCGCTCGGCTCGTACGGTGTGTTATGTGGTCACAGTTCTAACCTAATCTAACCTACCTTTCAGCCATTTTCATTTGCTACAAATAAATTTAACCAACTGCTAACGGCCGCACCTAGTTGAAATCAATTAAAAGCGTCATTGATTTCAATAATATCTCTCCTTTTTTACTTTGCCACAGTCTGGTGAAAAATCTTTATCGTCTATTTTACTCAACACTGTTGTAGTTAAATCCAAGAAAACATCGGCACTGTTTCACGTCTTGAACAAATCGTAAATGTCTGAAAGGGCTGTTGTGTATATCTGCTACCATACAAACTACTTCTATTTATAGTCTCCTATACACAAATAACTTTATACAGGGTCTAATTAAATTAGCTAGCAAAACTCCGCAAATGTGATGGGTATCGTCATAAAAAAGGCAAAAAATAAAGAATTAATAATGTTTTTGGGGTCACCGACATCTGGTAGTAATGTTACTTAAAGTAAGAGTTGAGAAAATCTATTTTCTTTTGTTTTATCATGTTTAGATATCGCTACCCATCCCGTCTGTGAAGTTTAGGTACCCATACAAAAAAATAAATAACTGATGTTTCAAATTACTACAGTATTTATATTTTCTTAATATCCCTCGGGTATCATCGGATTTCCGAATACAAACGAATGCTAATTTCCATGTCCATCAATTATTAGATTTATCGTGTATAATAATTTGAATTCATAACTCAGTACTTTATTGTTGTTTTGTTTTGCTTTCCGTGTGAACTATATAGAGCTGTTAAATTATTTTCCTATCTGTCGTGCCTGCCACTTTAGCGACTTTCCTCCCATTTTTAAAATTAATTACATTAAGTTAAAAGAGTATTAACAACTCTATATACATTCAAGTCGATTAAGAGCGTCTGGTCTGCACCAAGTGCAAAGGGCAACTGATAGAAATCCGACGACTGACGAAACACGAGGTTTGCCGAGGGACAACTGCGGCTGAAGACCCCAAAAAAGAGCTCATCAAATTAATTTATTTTTTGTTTGATCAATTTTAGATATCCATATCCATCGTCTGTGGAGTTTCGCTAGCTAATTTATTTTGACACCATATATGCAAGTTCCCAGCTCTATAAACAAAATAAACATAACACTTTAATCCCCCAAGGGGCGCTAGTTCATGTCGTTGTCAAGAACTAAGAACAATCAGTTGTATGTCGTCATGTTAACCTGTAGCAAAGGTTAGTAACTGGTAGTAACTGGCTGTAACTGGTAGCAACTGGTAACAACTTTATAGTTTACCGTCCCACGGGATGTTACCGTGTAATTAACTGTATGTAGGTAATCAACTGTCTCACAGCCTTTATTAATAGAAGACACGTGTTTAAGTTAAGTTATTGTCGTAACTACTTTGACAAAATACCTGGCCGTTAATATGGCGCATCGATTTAAGGAAAAAGTTTGACACTGTAGAGCGTTGTCTTTGTCATATTTGTGCGCGACAGTTTCTTTCTGAAGTTCATTGCGATCGCTCGATGCGCCGTTTTAACTGACGCGTACTGCACTACGGTGGTATTTAAAAAAAGAATTTAGTTTTTTTGGTACCCAAGATACATGCCTGTCTAGTTAGGGGGCAATAATTTAACCTAGATTTTATTTTGTTTTTTTTAAATCTCTTGATGGTGCGCAATTAGGTGTTGACAAAGGCGATGTAAATTGAAAACTAATGCTTGTTGTAGGAAGGAAGGATTCTTCTCCCGTGTAAGTGCGTTCTATACGTGCCTGAGTTACCATCAAACGTTTTGTTTGTTACGACTTCGTTAGCGTGAAATAGTAGGTCAATCAATCTGCCTAGCTGTTGGGAAAAGCTAACTATGTTGCATGTTGGGGTCTTTTAAAACGAGCGACTGCCTATCTGACCTCCACAACCCAGTTACTGAGGAACACGATGCTTTGTAAGACTGGTTGTCAGACTTTATAACGACTGTCAAAGATCTACGAATGACGATCGATGATGGATGGTCACCCATCTACGAATCGACCGCGGCAAGTATACCTTAACCTTCGATTGACACGTGCGTCTGTTATCATTTAGCCACGAGCCCCTCGAAATAGTAGCAATTGCCCTTTTAATAAAAGAGAGGAGCTCGAGGCTAAGCTACACATACCGTGGTTGCGCCCGAAAGCACGCTAAGCCGTTGTCACGGCTGTCATTCGTGGATCTTTGACAGTCGTTATGGGTCGTCAGAATCCCGAAAGTCTGACAACCAGTCTTACCAAGGGGTGTCGTATTACCCAGTTACAGGGTTGTGGAAGTCAGATAGGCAATCGCTCCATGTAAAATACAGGTATTATGTTGCATCCGGTTAGACTGGAAGCCGACCCCAACATAGTTGGTAAAAAGCTAGGTAGATTGATTGCCCTTTTAAGAAAACAGGAAGTGAATAAAAGATCAATGCTATCTACCACGAAAAAGGGTAATGAAAATAATATCATGAAGCTACAGACGTAGGTATGTGAGAGAAGCAAATGGATATCACATAAAATAATGGCTCAAATATCTACGTCTGTAGCTACTACATGATATTATTTTCTCGTGAGTCTGTTGTAGGTACTTGTAAGAAACTTGCACGAGGCGGTTTGTAGTTTATCACCCTCGGGGGAAAACTAGGTTTTTCTCTGTATGAAGAATAAATAGAACTATTTCATTTATTGTATAATACTTTAGTAGCGTTGAGTCTTCTTTCTTAGATGAAGCATAGAGTGAAAACATATAATTTCCTAAATGGGAGTTCTAGTTATAAATACGCTTCTACCCCTCCGGGGAATTATGTTGGTTTGATGTTATTGGTACTGTAGTGAATAGAAGGGGACGTCTTATACGTCGGTTCGAACCCAGACAGGAGCTTTACTGTGTGTAATTTATTTCATCACCACTGCTTCAAAATGGTGAAGGAAAACAAAACATCGTGATGACTTCGATTTTTTGGTCCTAAAACCAAAAATTCAAAGACATATTGTGACATCTACCAACGGACGATTACGGCCTACTCCCTTTCACAGAGAGAAGGCCTGCGTCCCACCAGTGGGAACAGTATAGGCTGATTATAAATAGTTTACTCCTAATTACTATGAATAACGATGTATGATACATACCCTTCATTAAATCGGTATAATAACATCTAGCGACTCTAGCCCCAAACGTAAAAATTTGGTGCAGCATACATTCCTTTTACGAGATGATTTATGACCAACGCGAGATTTTTCTGAATGCCCACAGAGATGTAAAATGTGAGAGGTTTCATTTTTGACCCGGGCGAGGTCACAGGTCATTTTTTTTCAAAATATTCCGTTGAAAATATTCTGCTTAACATTGTCTAACTCTGGTCGCTCGTAAATGCGAAAATATTTGTAAAATACCATTATTTTATACAAAATCTTTACATTCAAAAATAAGCGTTTGGGACTCTTATTTTACATATTTTTTATAGATTAGACATTTCACAAAAAATATGAACAGTAATGTGTTTTACTCGAAATCTTACTCACAGCTACATTATTCTATTACTATTATATTATGTTGGGAGATTATGCAAATATTAGTGATTTGATATGCGACAAAATACCAACATCGTACTTATGCATCGCCATATTTTGCATATACTGTCCTACACTTGTGGATATAACAGTGGAGGGCTTAACAAACTGCCGGTCAGTTGCAAGAAGCAATCCGGTTCCGGCAATTTAGATTTATACGTCAAAAGCTGTTGTTGTTTCGGAACGGTTTCGGAAGGAATCGGTTTCAATTTGATCAGCCAATCAATTTCGGAATACCACATTCGATTGGAGCTTGCTACTGAGCTTACTATTAAATCTGTGCATTCAATCAACGATATACGTTGAGTGGAGTGAAACGGGTCGTCTGCTGCATCGCTCTGTTTGTTGTCTTTATTTATTTTTCGGCATGTTCGCTCTATTTATCGTGTTTACTGTTGCTACCTTTAATTGGTTAATTATGTATTCTGTGACGTGTCATCTATCGCTACCTGTAAGCAAAATTAAATAGAATGGCTAGACTGTGAGGGATTTTGCAGGATTCAAGTCACATTGTGAAAAATAAGTTCATCTTTGCCCCTTTTGCCTTTTCATATTTTATTTATTGAAACTTTTACACTCAAAAAAGCACAAAGGCGGACGTAATGCCTTAGGCATTCTCTACCAGTCAACCAAGGGTGGTGAAGAGATAAGATGGCAGGTGCTCTGTTTGAGAGGAACAAATAAAAAAATATTAAATATATATCATTAGAAATAATATAGGTAGGAACAACAGTACATAAATAGGTTATAACTTATAATACACATACATACAGATGTAATATAATATACATCTATATTATATATATATACATATATAAAGATTCAACGGAGAGAGGTGTTGAGATGACTCAACTCTATTCATTTTGAAAAAAAAAACTCTGCAATTTCCACTTAAATGTATACCGACTGGTGTATTGACTGGATATTGAGTAACTATTTCTTCTAATTCGTACGTATAAAATCTACTCCTTTAACTAAACTTCTTCGTAAAACACGATGCGTATCTGATCACATATTTGTGGTATCCGCAGTAACCAATAAAATTTCTCACCATTTCTTTTAAGACTGCTCTATAAAGAACGACAAGGTTAATATAATAATGGTCATTGGTCGTCAAACTTATTAGTCAATAGAGCCAAATATCAATACTATAACGACTAAGATTTCTTATGAGATCCAATCCTTTGTTTATCGAAACTGTCTCAATACACTTTTCTTAATTCTTAAAACTCCCATCCTCTTAAACTCCACAACGCTTCCTAAAATTAACTTGCTAAGAAGTAGGATGCCTTCATCACCATCATCATAAATAACGGCTGATAATAATATGATGAAAGCATCTTTCTTATTAACAAGTTAAACTTGAAAAACTTTGAAAGGTACAGTAAATTATAAATAAAATTTCAATTTTGAACAAATCTTGATATTTGTTTATTGGACGAAATCCCAGCCCTGGCGCATATCTATGTTCGCACTCATCGACATTTGGACAGAGCCGCACTCTATAGCCGCAATTTACCGACCACTGCAATAGGTAATGACCCCGGAAATCATCATCATCTGCCTAGCCTTTTACCACTAAGTTGGGGTCCGCTTTCAGTCTAACTGGACACAGCTGAATACCCGTATTCTGAATGGAGCGACTGCCTATGTGACCTTCACAACCCAGGTACTAGGTAACACGGTACCCATTGGTAAGACCGGTTGTAAGACTTCCGGCTTCTGACTACCCGTAACGACTGTCAAAAATCTATGAATAACAGACGTGACCAATAAATAGCTTAATGAGCTTTCCGAGGCACGAAGGAGTATGTAATGAATGGTCACTCATCAGCGTACTGACCTCAGCAAGCGTTATTGCTTACCCTTCAATCGACTCGTGTGGCTGTTGTTACTTAGCCACGAGCTAACGACCCCCAATACATCACAATATGACTCCCCCCTAGAATTTAAAACCTCTGTTTTAAGCACAAAACTGCAGCTGATTATCTTCAAAGGTAATTTTCAGGTAAACAGACCGAAACAATTATTTCGAACGCGGTATTAATGCGCGCTGGCAATTAAAACTGTAGCAGGTCTCCGTGGCTAATGGCTAAATGGCTAACGACCGAGTAGCTGGTGGCAGGTGGCTTGCCAATTAACCACGATAATTTGCAAGCCTCATAATTGTTGCTTGTGCATGCTTTTGTTAAGTTAATGGAGATAATTAGGAAGCGATATTACTTGCAATGTATCTAATTGACGATGCTGTTTGATGTGATTCTTGGTCGAAATGTAATAAATAATAGATACTTAAATTTGATAGCGTGCTTGTACTTTGGAAAGGCATTGTTGTCACATTTTAGAAATAATCATTAGCAGAAGGTTGCCTATTTTAAAACTGTACTAATAAAAAGTATCCACTGATAGAGGTGTGAGGAACAGAGTGTGAAGTTCACTCATCCTCATCGAAAGAGAGGATCCTCCGACCAGACGGGTGCTGTGTCTGGTGGACTGCTCTCCGACAATTGATGTCGGGACGTTGTATATATGCTATTCGCGCTGTTATGTCTGCTTGCGCTATGCTAGATTTTGCGTGGCGTCAGTGTGATGCGTAGTTTGCATGTGGCATTGGAGATGCCACACACTATTAAAGGAAATGTAAATAAGTACACAGAAAATGAATTAGTTACTTACATCTAGTTCTGCTCTCATGTCTAGTTACCTAGTCTCATTATCTGTATTCTATTTTTATCATCGACATAACATAACATAACATCACGCCTTGTTTCCCCGAAGGGTTGGGCAGAGGTGTCCCTGTAGCAGGCACACCCACATTTCGCCAGTTATGTTTAAGTCCCATGTAATAGGGGGCGAGCCTATTGCCATCAACCTGGCACAAATCCAGACTCCGAGCTGCTACTGAGTAATTTCAGATAGAAAACCCAATAACATTTTGCTCGACCCGGGAATCGAACCCAGGACCTCATACTTAGCAGTAGCGCTTGCGACCACTAGACCAACGAGGCAGTCCCGGTATCATCGACATCTACCTTAATAATACATTCAGCTTGCATTGCATTATGATATTTATGTTCACTATTTTTCTCATAGCTTCGGACTCATCAAAAACCCATAAATATGAATAGAATGGTACAAGAATCTATTGACGCGTGGCCAAAATCGGAACTAATCTTATTTTTCTATACAATTTCTGTGACAATTTCAAAAATGTTTACCAGCAACGCCACCCTATGAATGTCATTCAGGCGCCAAAAGATCCTTGTAGCAAAGAAAATTATAATGACTGCCTCGGAATTAGTCGACATGTACCTACAACACCTATATACCTAGGCTCCTCAACCTAGACCTGGTCCGGCAAAGTAAATTCTACTGGCACAGACTTAGAGTTCGGAGTCCGCAAGACTCACCACGACGTCAGCGCAGAAATACGGCGCCTACATCTCAACTAACTTTTACTTCTCTTGTTCCAGACTTTCTGCGTGGTGTCAAAACGTTTCCGCAAGAACTACATCCACCGGTTCACGGCGACGCGCTCCTTATTCTGGTACTCGCCGTGGTCGCCAGTCCGAAGGGCCTGCGTCTATCTCTCCACCAACCAGTACTTCGACTACTTCGTCATGGCTACCATTCTGCTCAACTGTGTCTTCCTTGCCATGTCGGAGACTATCGAAGAGGCTGAGTGAGTATTTTGTTATTTTCTATTTAGATTATACCGTTTGTAAGGTAAAAGAAGGGACATACTTTCAAAAAAATCTGCTGTTCCATATAAGTGCAATACGATCAAAATGTATGGAACAGCTGTTTTCTTAATATTTCAGAGTTGGTCACGTAGTAAAAGTTCTTCATTTTCATGAGTAGGTACCACACTGCGAATTTTTTTACCGTAAAATGTGAGCTATGGAATTTCATAGAAGTACGAGCACTGCGAGGAAAAAACGCATGTGGTTAATTCACAGCGGGCCTCCAAATGCAAATTTGCGGTGAGCCCACCGAACGTATTTGTATCGCAAAGAGATAATTATATGAAGTACCGCGTTCAGCAGTGAAAAAAAAAACGCACGGAGACACAAATCAGCCTTTTGTTTTTTTGCATACACCCATAAATCTTTATATCTTACGCAAAAATAGACCTTAACCCGCGCTGTGGTGAGGTGACTTGTGATGCGTTTTTTTTTTCCGCAACAAATTAAATCCTGCTTTGTTTGCGTATGTGATTTATTCCCGCAGTGCATGCGCGCGCTTCCACTGTGTTTCATACTTCACAGATTTTGCGGACGAAAAACGCACGGTAGTGCGTGCTAGGCGCTTTAAGGCCGTCAAGGGATGAACCCAAAACTGTTATCATACGAAAAGCCTGAATTTTTTCATCACCAGTGCGTGTACCCGTGACTGCGTTTGTTATACCGTGCGCACCACATTCCACCACACTGCAGTGCGCGCTAGTCCTTAAAGTATATCTCTTCTTTTAGAAAACACACTGTCTTGGTAAATTGTAAGAATTCCTTTTTTTTTAATAATTGTTTGTAATATGAACGTCAACATCATCAATAGGTGAACATCAGCAAATCAGCTACGATTCATAACAACCACGCATGTTACTTAACGTGCAAAATTAAGCAACATTTGTCGCGCAAAATCCGCGGCTCGTAATCCATCTGCCCTAATCCCAATTTATTTGAGGTCAACGCAACAAGTCTTCTTCCTTAATTTCTATCTGCCGTGGATGAAACAACATTATAAACATTGAACTTTTTGGAAGACTTGATTAAGAATATTTTAGGCCTCGGAGAGTACCATCAAATAGTCATTTATTCAAACTAGGCTGAGAATCACCACTTTTCGAACTACAAAATTACATAAGACAGTCCCCCAAAATGTCCACCCTTCACTACTTCCTATTGCTTTAGCTGGGAAGAAAAAGTGGCGCAACAAACTCCCCAGCAGCACAGCTGTCTTTCTGTCAATTAGTTTAATATAGGTTAGTATCGGTATTTCCCAGTAAGTAACAGGTCCCGAAGATCAAATGACTTCATCCCATGTCCAATAATGCTATTTAACCCCAACTATTTAAATCGAAAAACGACTAATAAACTTTACAAAAGGTTTGGCTGATGATAACGAACGTAATTGGGTAGGCTAACTGATAATAATTGACATAATTAATTGGCCAAGTTAAGTCAAAAATCAAAACACTAAAGTACCCAAAGATCAGGTTGCCGCAACCCTTTAATTTTCTCCTGTATCATTTTGTTCTATCACAGGACGTCCGTGGTACTCTGACCCTATATAAAATGTTTTTGGCCTCCCCTGAGCACACCCTATGCCATCTCATGGTTTCGTAAGGTCATATGTTATTGTAACTTATTGCCTATTCTGAATTGTTAGCTTTATTCCAAATAAATATTGTGTTCTCTGGGGTTAGGTAACAACGGGAAAAATAAGTTGGGGTTATACGGCGTGACGAGTAAAGAGATTGTTTATCTCTTTACTCGTCACGCCGTATACGTCCCCAAGAGAAATAACATGGAAATATCATGCAATCTTGATATTAATGATTTTGCCTTATAATTTAACCAAAAGTAATCAATTAGATTGCCGATTGACAAAAAAAAAATGTGTTTAAACAACTATCCACTTAACAGGCATTTCGTAAATAAGTACAAATAACTGGCCAAGTGCGTGTTGGACTACGCACAATGACGGGTTCCGTAGGTAGTTGGGATGAATTTATCCCAAAAAACAAATTTAACATTGTAGTTTAAATACATGTTCCCATACATTCCAACTGCAAAGGTGAGTTTCTACGCACAATATTGAGAGATTTAACATTTTATTTTAAGACTAAAGACTTCTTATATGTTTTTCTGTAATCTATGAGTGATGAATCATTCTCTCTCTATTTTTTTTTTCATTTTAGGCTCAGTAGTGTTGGTCAATTTTCATTTATTTTCTTCAATATCTTTAAAAGTATTTATTTTAAAATTATATACTTATATATTATAGTTTTACAATGTTTGTAAATATGTGAGCACCATGTATCTATCACATAATTAATTTATCTGTCGTTGTTTAATTTTTAATTATTTTTACCTATTGTAGTATAGTAATTATATTCTAGGTGCATCGTTTTCACATATAGCTATTTCACTAATTTACCTATACAAAATATTGTAAAACATTTTGAAAGGGTAACGGTGGAGTTTCTTGCCCATTCTTCTCCATACGAAAACTACCTTTTGGAAGAGGCGACTAGAATCAATTCTATCATTTTGTAAATTTTGACGTTCAAAAGTGCCATACAAATATTGCCATATTATTTATATATTTGAAATAAATGATTCGCCTTTAACTTAGACTATAAAAAAAAATTCAGATCCTCCCTTTCATTTGATATGTTACACGATACAGTTTGAAAAACTTTTATTTTCTTATTTGCCCTCCAAAAGTGTTTGGTTCACAGAAATACATAATTATGTCTACCAAATTTCAACTCAATCGGTCTATTCGATTCGGAGCAAACTAGCTGTGACAGACGGACAGACACACGAGTGATCCTATAAGGGTTCCGTTTTTTCCTTTTGAAGTACAAAACCCCAAAAAAAATGTAAACTCCTTTTTGTCATATGGAAACAAAATGTTCCTGATTATTATTCCTGAACTTTGCAAACCGAATTTATATCCCAACCATTGGACGGTCATGCTTTTTTACCTTTTCACAATTTACGATAATGCTTTAATTACTCTCCCAAACTGAATTCATTATTATTATACTGTTTATTTTATTAGTCCCAAAATTAAATTGTTGAAATGTCAACTGGCTTAAATTACCAAACCCGAATCAAGAATAATACGGAGATAAACGAATTTTTTACTCACTTAACGAGAGAAGCCGGTAATATGTAGGTATACCGTGGTCCAATTACCGGCATTTTAATAAAAGCTTCACGTACGGAGCTCCCAATATCCGGTTATCATGTTCTGTCAAGTACTTGTTGATCGAATTTGTCGTCTGAACCGGTTAATCCCTATTATCTGGGGTGGCAATTACTGGGACCTCAATATTGGATTAAAACAGGCGCTTGACATTCCGATAGTTCGGGCTTTGAGTATAAACTGCGTATAATCAATAATTCTATGGTTTTCGAACTCGTCATCATATTTGCGTGGCATGTAAGTAATTAAAAACGTTTCCTTTTTGTAATTACCAAATTCCATTGCTTAATTTTTTCAAAGATAGGTTTTTTAATGAACCAGCAAACCAGCGTAGTTGAGTAACACAATTGCAATGGCAATGCTTTTCATTTTGCTGTCAGCAGAGGAATTTTTGAAACATATGAAGCAATGGATTAGCAATTTCCTTCAAGATACTTCGGTTTGTGTTTTTAAAAGGATGTTACGCAAATGTACAACGGGCAACGGGCCTGTTCTACACGGCAGTCTTATAAAGGCATTAACGCACGGATATTTTTATAAAGGCATTAACGACTAGAGTAAAGCATTTTATCATAAGCGACATGCGCTCAATTTACCAAACTTGTAATCTCCCAAAAACCACTTAAAAGCGATACCCCCCAAACTCAACTAAAACCAAAATTATTCGCAAATTCCGCACGTGTATCATCACCAACAAAATCAGTTTGCATCAGTGACGGCTGAATCAATCATGTTAGTCGCTTACTTGCGTTTACGTCAACGTTATAAATGATCTCGTTAGTGTGCGCCACCGTATGTAGAAAGCAGATGTTCCGTCTGCGAACAGCGAATGGTATAATTTACTACGCGTTTGTAAATTATTACTGGTGCATTGTTGTAAGTGGTGGCTGTTGTCGCATTCATGTTTGATAATATTGACATTAATATTGATAATATTGAGATTAATATTAATAATATTGAGATTAATATTGATAATACTAATATTGAGAATATTAGAATATTAGATATGTTTGTATATAGGTTCTGTTTTTTTTTTAATGGTCGATGCTCTTTTCGAAAATAAATATGTCCACTAACTAGGTTTTGGTTTGACAAAATGGGGGTAATGCCTTTAATTGGTCAGTTATATCATTTGAACATGGGGAATATTTCCTTGAAATCTAGTCTAAAAACTTTTGCTGTTCAGATGATGATTGCCTTTTTACTCTATAGTGTTCTTTTAACAGTCTGGTATTTTTTTTAAACAAACTGTACTGTTAAAGTTGGTCACAGTAAGTAAATCAAAAAGTGTTGAAATCATAAATTAAAGTTTTCACCAACAATTCGAAATATCTCAAAATTCCACAAAGGAAACCCCGACATTTGTCCTAAAAACAAACCAATTTAAGTTTTCAGATATTCATGAAGGCGAGACTAAAGCCGGACATCCGGTAACAGGGCCGTGGTAGTCGCGATGGGCTGTGAATGCTAAGCGGATGCACTTTAATACCGGCTCGAGGTGGCGATGTTAGCGTTTGAATGAATTGGGGGACATTTACCCTATGGGGGAATGGGGAAGGGGCTATGTAAAATAGGTTTAAGTTTTAGTGCCAGATAATTTTGTGTTTGTTTGTTGAAATTATGGAAAGTTAATGCTAAAGTGAATCTGTCTATTTAAATTACTTACATATTTTTATAGTTTGATAACTGATGTGATTTTGCTGATAATTGGAGACATAAGAAAGTTTGAATTCTACTGCATGGGCATTCGTTGTGAATCTTATCAACATTTAAATTGAGATTTGATTATTTATTTATCTGTTGATGTTACACTTATTTATTAAACTTAGAGATTAAAAAAAAAACTGGTCTTTTCCATCGTTAGAGATCTACCACTCATATTTTTATCTAAAAATGCAATATTACACAGAAACAGATACCTTCTGAACCAACAAGAGCAGTACAAAAATCCGAACACATTGCCTTTATCTCCAAAACATCGCTATCTAGACGACCCTCTAATCTAATTCCTCACATGTAATTCAAGATGTAAGTGAAAACAAAGTTGCTGACACTCAATTTAGCCGAGCTACCCCAACTTGGGGGCCAAAGGTGTTGTTGGGTAATCAACTATGCAGGGTGCGTTCCCCCCAAGTGTCCCCACGTGAGTTGACTGCGAAAATATGAAGCTCCAGGCAGCTTTTTTGATAATGTTGGATAGTTAATCTGATTGTGTATTAAGACTGATAAATTTGTGATCAGTGTTTGTTTTTTTTAGGATTGAGAAAATGAGAGATGTTATGCAATTTAGCACCTTTGTCACACCTGGTTCATGTCACTATCATTACGCAAACAAAAAGAAGATTCAAGCAATAACAAATTTGATGTATGATTCTTTCCCCTCCCTTTTTAAATACATGTATATATTTGTATTATTAAGTCTCTTGACATTTCTCGGGACCCTGGAGTCCCGGACCTTTGGAAGGCGTACGAAGCCAAAGCCAACTCGCAAAGGCCCGGTAGACGTTTTTAATGAAATGAGGCACAAATTTCAAGATTATTATTATGATTATTTTAAGACTGCTAGCTTATAAATATAATGTTAATATTATCTTGTTTGTAAATATATGAAACTAGACTCATAAATACGCAATTAATTAATATCATGAAATAAGCCATATCATTACTAAGATAGTAACAAATAAGTGCTATTTGCGGAGTCATTTATTTATAGAATAATATATCCTTATTTTGTGACTAACTTTCACATTGCGTTTACTCTAGGGTTTTAACTCCGAAAGTGTGCCGAATTTCCGAAATATTATTTTTCCTTTGCATATTTAAAATATGTCCCAATGTATTTCTTATTTAATAGGGGCCTTAAACAGAAGTTTGTGCTACTTTGTTTTAACTCCAAAAATGAATAAAATACGAAAGGAAAAACCGTTTATGTAGGTACTACTTATTTGCTTACAACAAACAAATGCCTTTCAATGTGAGGCGGCCACAGTTTTATAAATAAAACTTGGTCGGTTACTCATTGTAACGTTTTCAGCAGCCTTGACCCCTGTAATTATTTAAATACGTATACAATTATACGAAAGAAACAAATTTAAATAAGATGCAATAGATGTGGATATATTTCGTAACCTGTTCCGCTTAGCTATTTGTAAAGAGTCTTAAAAAAACCCTGAAAGAAATCGACACGTGTTTCACCTCTCAACGAGGCATCCTCAGGATGACGATTGACTTGTCGCGAACTCGAACACGGCGTGTTGCCACACCAAGCACTGAGCAGCTTGGTGTGGCAACACGCCGTGTTCGAGTTCTCTAGAAATAACTGTTTAGAAATAGCTAAGCGGAACAGGTTTCTAAATATATCCACATCTATTGCATTTTATAATGGATTTCCACAAGGTCACGCCTTAATCAATTAACTACCAAATAAAAATACGTTAACCTATTTTCTAGCCATGTGTGAAATTGTATGTTGTATTTCAAATGGATTGGTATACTAATAGTGATCGTGACCTGATAATAGTAGTGCAAACCTTAATTGGCATTACTAATTCGCCATGTATTTTCCTACTTTGATTGGTACTCAATAATAGGCGGCCGTTAAGTGTCGGCTATAAGTAAATCGTGTTTATAGGTTGTTAATAAGTTTATATAAGTAGTAGCCACGAAAAAAGTTCTGAAATTTTCGGAATATTCACGATTACAAAAATTTTACATAGACTTGACGGTGAAAATTCAGAAAATTTCCTAACGTTTTACGCAAAATAGAATTGATGTTATGGTAAACAGAAAAAACAGTGTATTCACTGTTCATTGATGTCTTTATTTAAGTATAATATTAATTGGGTGACTTCTTATTTTCGCCAAAGTTATCAAAATACGGCAATGCATTTTGCACGTTTTTAGTGACATTCAATTTTTTTTTTGTAACAATCATTGACAAGATTTATTCTCAATCTGATTTTTTACTGACTAGAGAAACTCTTGTTTTATATAAACTTATCAAAACCCATTACACGATTTCCCATAGCCGAACATTAATTAGTTACTTCGAGGTACCTTCGGCCTTGGACCCCGCGTCCTATTCAAAAGCGATTGTCGCGCGAATACGCGATCGAACACGGATATGTCACTTTTTGTTCTGAAAACCGGAAAGCGCCCTCTGTCTGTGCGACCACGCGTTCAGGTCAATCAAACAAAAAGTGGCATAAGTACGCTACGAACGCGTATTTGCGGGGCGATCGCTTTTAAATAGGTCGCGGCTTTACATGATGTCTAATGTCAATCATAACTGTATGATAGACTCTTGTGGTGCCTTCCCCTCCTAAAGATCGATGTATCAAATGAACACCCGAGCATAGTACCTGAGAGGTAGGAACAGTGGTGGCTCAGTGGTAACAGCCGCGACTCACTAGTTCTAGGTCGTCGGAAAGGCGCTTTACTTTGTGTAAATTATATCATCACCACTTCTTTCAAAAAGGTGAAGAAAAACATCGTGAGAAAACGGCATGTCCTAGAACCAAAACTTCGAAGGCATGTAACATCTACCAACCCGCACAGGGCGCGTGTGGTGGATTACGATCCCCCGCCCTCTCACAGAGAGGAGGCCTGAGTAGGCCTAAAGTCTGACCTGAGCAGTGGGAACATTATATGCTGATTATGTTTATGCTTATGCTATAGGTTCACGGGTGTTAGTTATTTAGATAAGTATAGTAGGATGTACTGTTACACATAACATAAGCATTAATGTATAAAAACCGACCAAGTGCGTGTCGGATTACGCAAATGAAGGTTTCCGTAGTTGAGATGAATTTATCCCTAAAACAAACTTAAAAAAATATGTAAGTAAAAAAAAATATAGTTAAGTTAGTATAAGTTGAAAAAAATATTCTCCTATATATCGATTTAATCTCCAACTGCAAATAGATAGTTTGAAAACGGAAAAAAAATTGATTGATAAAACAACAAATGAACTATTTTCGGACTTCTTCCTTTACATGTGCTGTGAGACCTTGCTTCTTGCCTAATTTTATGATTCTAAGTCAACGGGGAGTACCCTCCCTGTAGGTTTTAATTTATTTGCGAGTATCAAAATTTGTCGCATAAATGGCCGTATTTTTTTAATGCGTTATTAGAAGCTTGATTTTTTTAGAGGTCCAAGGGAACATAGACCTGCGTAATCGATATTAATTTCAACTTGATACCTCCACGCGTTCCTGAGAAAAAGGGACAGACAGACTGACGGAAGGACAACGAAGTGATCCTATAAGGGTTCCCATTTTTCCTTTCGAGGTACGGAACCCTAAAGAAAGAAAAAAAAAAAGAATGAAAACTTGTTTAAAGAAATGAGAAAAAAAAATGAGTTGGTTTTAACATTATTACACCACCCGTACCCGTTCAAAAGCAAACAGCAATTTCTCTTCACCAAAACTGCCTAACAAAATGGACTTTACAACATTTTTGTGCCACGTCATTTCAGGCCTTAATAATCGTACCCTAACCTATAAAGGCTGCCTTATCTAGCCGACATTGTGGCACTGCGGTATTCGAGCTTAATACCGGCTAATATTAGTGTGTAGCATGTTTTATCGGCTCGTTTGATCAACAGGTTTATTGATTATACCAAACGTTGGATGGACCTGCGCTGCCCGGTTTAGGGTTGACGTAGGCGAGAGTTTTTAATCGGTTAGCGATTTCAATGGTTACTAACCAAATAAAACGTTGATAGCTTTTTGTTCTTAGTTTAGATTTGTTATAAATAATGCCTGTATTCCCTGAAGGGTTAGGCAGAGGTGTAGCTATAGTACTGTGGCGGCATCTACATCGCCTCATGCGAACTACGCATCAAAAGACCTGAAGTCACACAAATCCTGCATCACGCAATTAGAGTTTACCGCGCCATATAATATAACTTCCTCCACATCAATTGTTGGGTAGTTGCCCACCAGACACGACACCCGTCTGGTCGGAAGATCCTCCCTTTTCTATAGAGGATGAGTGAACTTTACACCCTGTTCCTCATGCCCCTAAAATACACCCACATTTCGCCAGATATGTTTGTGCTCATACATAGTAGAATTATATTCGGTGTTCAATAGCAAGTTGTACTTTTCCTGTAAAATAAAAGTTTTTTAAACACACATTTTTCCGCAACCTTCAACATTGAAGATAGGAATGTATTTTAATATTGAAAATACATCATATCTTAAAGTTTTAAGTATGCAATAAAATAATTATATACTATCTTAATAACAGACTTCATCCATAACTTAACTAACTTATTTTTCTTTCTTTCTTTTCCTTCCTTCTTTCTTTTCTCTCTTTCTTTCTTTTCTTTCTTATGCATCTAAAAAAAAATAACACGCTTTTATGCACGACCAATTTACGTAGGTTCATTTTGCGTCAAAGCTAACTCACACCAAGTTATCACCAGTCAATTGTCCCTTCGACATTATAGTCGGTTGTCAGTTCAGTCGGCTTTGACAAACAGTCTTTTGTTTGGCGTTCTCAAATATCATCGCCTCATTGGTTTATCTCATACTGACAGGCGTGATAAATTAATGGTATGAATGAATATTTTCATGGTAGAATATTAGGATGGTTTCACGAGTTTATTAATTCACTTGGGAGTTTTGTTTGTGTTGTAATAGGGATGATGACTAAAATTATTATTTTTTATCCGTCAAATAGATTATAAAAAAAATATTGGACACGTATTTTTTCTTTGTATACGTAATCAAAAGATTACGGCGATACATTGAGTTAAAATGTGGCATGACGTCACACCAGATTTTATAAGTACCGAGTTGTCACGTAGGGAGACCTCATTCCTCAACTTTAATGCGTATTGTCTAAGTATTTTTTTATTAATATAATAAATAAAAAAATACTGTGTCTTATATATTTTTTATTAACTGACTGACGGGCTAAAATAGAATTTCTTTTTTTTACCCAGTTATACTCTGTTATGCTCCTATTATGCTCTGTTATGCTCCTATTATGCTCTGTTATTACTGAATTTATTTTGAGAGAGGAAATTAGGGTGTACATTCAATTTTCAAATCTGTATTCGGTACCTGCTTTTAAAAGTTTTAATAAAAATAATTAAATGTTTAAAGTTAGTACCTGCGTTAAACTTGAGTTTTGAACTACCTTTTGTTCTCAATCAATTGTTGTCTTTGGCTATAATGAAAGCTTTTATACTTTACAAAGCTTTAAACACGTGGCTAAGTAATAAGAGCGGCACGGTTCGATCTATCAGGTTAAGCTACGCTTGCCGGGGTTGGTCCGTGGATGGGTGATCATCTTTATATACCGAGACTCCTCCGTGCCTCGCAAACCGCTGTCATTCGTAAATCATTGACAGTCGTTACGGGTCGTCAGAACCCCGAAAGTCTGACACACAGTCTTACCAAGGGGTGTCGTATTACCTTGTTTCTGGGTTGTGGAGGTCAGATAGGCAATCGCTCCACGTAAAATACTGATATTCAGCTGTATCCGATTAGACTGGAAGCCAACCCCAATATAGTTGGGAAAAGGCTAGGCAGATTGAAAGTTTTAAACAAAATAAAACTGACATCTGTTGAAAACAAAAGAATGTTATCCTGTCCGGTGTCATTATTTAAAAAATATTGTTTTTTTATTACATCTGGCCCAAAAGTAACTCCATTTATTCAGAGAAATTCCGGGACGTTCCAGGACTTTGATCGTGTGCTGTCTCGTGTCCCGAGACTGTGAAACCGTCGAGAGTGCCCTAACCTTATATTGCATGCGACTTGAGGCCTTAAACTGGGCCGTGATGACACTATGCCAATATATACTATAATATTATAAAGAGGAAAAATTTGTATTTTTATAAGTAAAGAATTAACTATAAAACTACTAGACCGATTTGAAAAATTCTTACTGCAATGGATAGCTAAATTATCAGCGAGTAAAATAGGCTATATTTTATCCCCGTACTCCCACGGAAACGGGAACTACGCGGGTGAAACCGCGCGACGTCCGCTAGTAAACAATAAAATCTACTACACTACACTACAGTAGTTACACTATGTAAAACAATTGTATCGCTAACCAACTGTAACAACAGTACATGGGTCCTCAACCCGAAGGTACGTGTATTTTACGCATTGCGCTAACTTATTCCGGTAATGTGGAAGCCGACATTTAACGTTGTAATGTATAAAAGCAACAAGCGAGGCTTATAATATGAATTCACAGCTTCTTCCTACTTAATGCCGGTACTTTATGGCAAAACACTCGTTAATCTCGTTTTTGTGGACGCTTTTTACTAGGTTTGTGATCTCTGACTGTATTTCTTAATTTCTTTTGTTCTTTGAGAGGTGAACTACGATCAAAATAGCTTGACGGTCGTATGTTTAGAATGAATTAATGAATGAATGAAGAATGAATGAATGAATTTAAACGTCTCAAAAGACCTGTTTTTTTTTTTGTAATTTTAAAGATTCCATGCTGCTTGGTCGAATATGTGAACAAAATAGCTTTACTAGGTACTCGTCTGGGTTCAAAATGCTCTGTGAACTAGTAAAATCCATATTCTGTGACCATCAATCAATAAATAAAAAGAAAAAAATAACTAAGAATCATAAAAAAAAAACTTTAAACACATTTAACAACATTCAAAGCCTTATATTTTAAAATTTATTATTCAATTTAAAACGCGAACCTTTATAATAAACGTCACTCAACGATCACTGTTGGGAACATGTCGTGACAGGCGACTGTGCGGTCACACCGCAACATGTCCGTCTGTCCGAGGCGTGATTCGTTTTTTTTATCAAAGTTTCCTGATAAACTGGCGAAACCTATTTATAATTTTGGACAGGAAAACCTAGAACTACCGTGTTTCTCACTTACGAGTCTTTTTGTTATGAAACTAAATAACCTCTTCCTTTTGGAAGTCGGTTAAAAAAACTGTAGATTTTAACAAAATTCTTAGTGGTTGGTTTTATTGAAATCCCTTAAAACGCAAGCCTATATAATAAGGGAGTGCCTCCGCTGCCGGCACCGGCTCCCAAAAATAACGGCATTGGAAACCGGCATGATATTGCCGCTGGCAGCCGAGATTAAAAACATCGGCTGCCGGCACATTACATACTCTGTGGCAGGCACCGCAGGCTCCCATAATGGAAACCGGTGGCGCGGCGTTTATGGAATCTCTGCTAGTATTCAGAACTCATAACTAACTAACCCTAACTAAAGTATTTTTTTCTATATATTCTAGTCGCTTTTGGCACTCGCCGGTTGCTGCCGCGGCACAGCTCGCTTCGCTCGCTCGGCTCGTCCGTAAGGGGTCACAGTTCTAACCCAACCTAAATAACCTTTTTTTGCGAGTAAAAATATTTAACCTAATTTAACTAGTTCGGTTTCGGATACTTAGTAATTGATGACTGGAATATGGAAATCATTGATTATAGAAATATAAAACAGAAAAAAAAATGCTTTATTACATGTTTTTTAAATTATGCCTACCTCGCCTGTCTACTCCAATATGCCAAATTGTCGAGCGTTTAACCAATATTTTTTTCCAAACTCAGTGCCGGCAGCCAATTCGGCAGCCGGCGCCGGCAGCGGAGGCACTCCCTTATAACAACTTATGATAAATATCGCTCCACGTTCACTGTTAGGAAAATGACGTGACTGTGACGTCACAACGCAACATGTCCGCCGCCGGATTAGTAGAACTTATATTTTTTTACGCAAAATCTTATCTGATCGATTAAGGCAAACAATCAAACATAGGAAAACCAAAGATCAATGCTTCCCCGTAAGTAATGAAAACTAAAGACCATTTATAATTTACTTAAAAAAGTCTAGGAATACCGGATTTTCATTAAAAAAAGCTAATAGAATTGACTAGATAAGTTAAAAATTTAACGACATTTTATTAAATTCCAAACCTTCCCTATAAATTTCCTATATAATAAACGTCGCTCAACGATCACTGTTGGGAACATGACGTGACAGGCGACTGTGACGTCACGCCGCAACATATCCACCGCGCGCTAAGTCGCCGCCGCATCAACGTCGGCTTATAAACATGGCGCCGATTGGCGGTCACTCAAACTGTTTGTCTTTGAAAGTAATCGGTGGCTCATTTGGCAATTTGAATTTTGGTAATCCTTGTTTGAGGGATGACAGGGGAGAGAGTGCTTGACTAATCGTCGCCTAGATTTTGTCTTAAAAAATTGGGGAGCTTCTATCTGACATAAAAAAAATAATTGTTGGAGAACTTTTTTAATAAAAATTTAATTTTATTATCTGAGTAGAGTTTGTCAGACTTCTGTGCCTCCGACTACCCTTAATTTCTGGTAAATAGGTACATATCTATATTCATATGACAACTAAAACAGGTTTAAAAAACTCTTAGAAAGTCAACAAAAGTATACCGTTGAAAATAGACACAATAATAATAATTGAGATGGCGTGGCTGCTACGTCGTAGCTCGTAGCTGACGTCACCGCTACGGTTGCTACGTCGTAGCATGAACGCTACGCGAAGTTCTTGAACTCGTTTTTGTTCTATTTGGGGATGCAAGTCTTACATTGTGACTCATGTCTTGTCTTGTCACAATAGTCACTACAGATATACGGGTTGATCATAAATTGAAAATTTCAAACATCGAATAACAAATTGAACGAACATGTTTAATCGATTGCAGTTCAAATCGAATGGTAGCGGTCATAATATGTTGAATATTAAACGTTCATTTGATGTTTCAGTCGTTTCAATAACCGAGCTGTAGTGTGAAGTGCCATATTATTTGTGGTTATTTCGGTGCCTTTATTGTTTCTGTTTCTCGTCAGCAGTGCGTAGACTACTAATTAGATCAATTAGTTTTTATTGGAACACAGAAAGATGGACGTTGTGGATTGTAATGAATATGTTCGCTGACGTGAATTACTTGATGTATAAAAGTACCTTTTTATGTATTAATAGTTAGTGTTTCATGATAAATCTAAACAAAAACGAGGAAATATGGCAAATAGTAATTGAGTAACTAGGCGACCGAGCTCTGCTCTGGTGGTCAAATAGAGAATGCTTATTTAATTGTAAAGGAAAGTTCATACTAATCCATGTATAGTACTTACTAATTCCATGCTGCCATGATGTAGGTACTTACTAATTCCATGCTGCCATGTCATTATCCTTATGACATTATTTATTATCTTGTTCTAAACTTTGGGCGACCGAGCTCTGCTCGGGTGAAAATACGGAGAAAACCAATCTAGCCTTTCTAGTACTTTTTTAACTGTTAAATAAAACGATAGTTACCTTACATCACACACATACTTACATAAACATAACATCACGCCTTGTTTATCCGAAGGGTTGGGCAAAGGTGTCCCTATAACAGGTTCACCCACATTTCGCCAGTTATGTTTTAAGTCCCATGTAATAGGGGGCAAGCCTATTGCCATCAACCGGGCACAAATCCAGATTCCGGGCTGCTACTGAGAAATTTCAGATAGGAAAACCCAATAACACTTTGCCCGACCTGGGAATCGAACCCAGGACCTCATGCTCAGCAGTAGCGCTTGTGACCACTAGACTAATGAGGCAGTCTAATACTTACATATTTCCTCAAAATTCTAAATTGTTACCAGTAGTAGCAGCAGCTGAAAGTATGAATTTTCAATAGCTCAACTAGCACAAAATACGAAATAATTCGACAATCCTAACTCACTAAGCCAAAAAGTAAAACTCAAACGAACCTTCAAAATCAAAGAACGAAAATTCGTTTCGGAAACGTCAATTTTCCTGTTTTATTACCCGAAATAGACTGTCGGAAAATCCCTGAGATCCGAATGTCAAATAAAGCTATCCAAAGTTGATTCTGCCCGGGGATGGGACTGAATAGTTTTGTGATTACTTTACAAAGGACCGAATGATAACAGACACGTCCACCGAGCTTGTTGACATTTTATTGCCTCGCCACTAGGATCACCATTTGCAAATGGTAAAAGTCCCACTTAAAAGCCGGACATTTGCAAAAAAAAGTCCGGATTTTTACTTTTTAATCTTTATTTTCAGTATTTTTTTTTAAAGAAAATTCCCCAAAAGTCCGGACAAAATCGGGACGGGGGGCCAAAAAGCCGAACATTTCCGGACAAATCCGAATGGATGGTAACTCGCCACTCACTTGTGAGAAACCGTGTCCAGGCAGTTCGATGCTTGTGTACGAAGTGCCATAAATCAGTGGAAATGGGAAGATGAAAATATTGAGCCAGCGTATGTTTAAGTACCTATTGGTTTTCTGTGCAAAATAGTTTTCCGTGTTTAAATGGGTATGTTCTAGTAGTGAAACTCTTTTGTTATTCGAAACAGTTTTTTTTTTTTAAATAGTAATATCCGACTTCTTTAGCCTCGCCCTGAATGTTTTTTTAAAGTCTCTTTCTTCCAGGACACCTGCTACAGTTATTCATGTAGAAACCATATTTTTTTTTCATAATTAATGAACACTTTTATTATAGAACATTTTTTTTAAATATTCCAACATAATCGTTCACATTATATTCGCAATATATAAAAATAAATTAAGGCGCTGGAAGGCGACGCAGTAAACAAAATAACGTACTAAATAACCCTTTGTGCAAACAGAGCTTAGCTTACCCTCACCCCAAAATATACTGTTACACGAGTCCATACCCCATACCCTTCCATATAATATACACCATAAATACATTCTACGGATGAGAGTTTTACAATCAACGTTGATCATTTTTGAACCCAAAGTATCATGTTGGTTCATATAGTTGTATCTCAGTCATGTTGCCTGTTAACAAATGAAATCAACAACTTTTTAAATTGTTACAAATTAAATACAATAAAAGTGGATATATTTAGTAACCTGTTCCGCTTAGCTATTTCTAAAAAGTCTGAAAAAAAAACCTGAAAGAAATCGACACGTGTTTCACCTCTCAACGAGGCATCCTCAGGATGATGATTGACTTGTCGCGAACTCGAACTCGGCGTGTTGGAGTTCTTTTATTGTATTTTATTATGGATTTCCGCAAAGTCACGCCTGAATCAATTAACTATCTTGTTACAAAGTGTTACAACGGCCATTAGTAGTACCAATGGCTGTTACTACTGGGTAACAGCCCCGACTTACGAGTTACTAGGTAGTGGGTTCGAACCCAGGTAATAATTTGATCACTACTAAATAATAAAAAAATAAAAATGTTTTTATTTAAGCTTCAGTTTACAAAAATGGTTTCATGTTTGGAGCCTCCTTTTAAGCAAATAATGCCTGTGTTAAGAGACTCCGTTCTTCCATAGTATAGCACAATCTTAATCTATTAAAATAAATCCGTAGGTACTTAAAATATCAATTAAAAACAAGTATGTTAGGTATTGAGAGTGTGATTCGAGTGTGAATATCTGTGCGTAGTGTGTCTGTATGTGAGAGTGTCTGTGAGAGTGAATGAGCGAGTGTATGAGAGAGAGTATGTTACGAGTCTATGTGTGAGTGTATCTCCTCTTTTATGTGCTCCAAAAACTGCCTCCGTTTCATCATTGACATCACAAGTGTCTTTATCCAACTGGTTATTGTTTTTTTTTTTACATTCATAACGTTTTTTGTGTATGTAAATAATATGTCTGTTTATTTCGTTATACAGTTGAGCAGACCGTTTCTTAAATTGCCTACAAGCAAACATGGTTTTAGTCTTTGGAAGTTGTGCAACAATGTCGGTCCTCCTTTTCCGTAATAATTTTGGATCATATGGCAGGGTTTTATGCGTTTTTAGGACTATTTGGATAATGTATAATAAGACTGACTGCACCAAAGCCATGTAGATCTCATTAAGAACATTTCTTGGGGGTCTCGTTTACTGGTAATATTTTTTGGAACAACATGTCGAAGTGTTTTAAAGATCCAGCTTAATCTCCTAACCCTATTTGAGACCTGTTCTAGATGAGGATACTACTGCTCTCAAAACGGTGTAGGAAAACATAGTGGGGAGACCGGCATGTTCTAGAACCAAAAATTTTAAAATGTAACATCTACCAAACCGCCCCGGGCCTGCGTGGTAGATTACGGCCCACTCCCTCTCACAGAGAGGAGGCCTGTGTCCCAACAGTGGGAACATTATAGGTTGATTATGCTAGACAGGCTAAGGTCGAGATCTATAAACCTTAGTTTGCACGTACGTAAGCTGAGATATGTTCCCGTATTTATCTTGCACTTGTAATTTGACAGAAGTACGACAGTACAATGAAAGAATGCACCTGCAACGGAAAACATGTAGCCAAAGTAAGTGCCAAGTACGTTAAAAAAGTTCATATACTAATTTATAAACTCACAATTTCTAATAATATATATTTTCATGCTGTGTCCCCCTTTCATAGACTAGGATTGTAGAAAACGCAGAGAGATCTATGTCAAGTGGGCTTCCATAAAGTAGATGACAAAAACGTTAAGGATTGCATGAAGGGATATAAATGTCCTTCCTTGTATCTGTTATGGCTTTACAACTAAAATATGTTTTATAAATTAAAGTATGGGCTCTTCTTATATGGTTTGTGAATGAAAAAGAAAAAAATATTAATTAAATAGGAAAATGCTCTATAAAGTTAACCTTTATTCAGAAGCGTCAATTTTCCTGGTTTATCACCTAAATAAACTCTAGTCGCATCCCTACATAGGCAGGTATGGACATATTTAGACACTCCTATTTCTGGTTATTTGGCGTAGATAACTACAACGTGACGGGAGGTGCTCGTTGCTAAATAATAACGTCCGCACGGGTCGATCGAAGGTTAAACTATGCTTGCCACGGTCGGTTCATGGATGGGTGACCATCCATTACAAACATATCGAGACCCCTCGTGACTCATAAAGCCGTTGATCCCACCTGTCGGTCGTAGATCTTTGACAGTCGTTACGGGTAGTCAGAAGCCCAATAGTCTGACAACCAGTCTAATCAAGGGATATCGTGTTACCCAGTAACTGGGTAGTGGAGCGCAGATAGGTAGTCACTCTATGTAAAATACTGGTATTCAGCTGCACCCGGTTAGACTGGAAGCCGACCCCAACATGGTTGAGGAAAGGCAGATTGATTGGGCGTAGATACAGTGGGTTCGATTCCCGGGTCGGGATGAAAAGCTCACATTTTACCTGTTATGATTTAAAGTCCTATGTAATAGGGGGCGAACCAGATGGAAAAACCCAATAACACTTTTTCCGACCCGGGAGTCGAACCCCTGACCTCATACTCAGCAGTCGCGCTTGCAACCACTAGACCAACGAGGCAGGCAATGAGATCGATCGTTAACATACATTTTTTTACTCTTGAAACACTCTCCATGTATGAGGATACTAAGTCATGTACATAAATGTAAAAAAAAGACAGTGGCACTCCGGGAGTGCTGACAGAAGTGAAAAGTTGAAAAAAAATCGGCACCGCGGTAATCAACGCGTCGATGTCTTTTACTTCACGCACGGCGGCAATCAACGCGTTGATGTCTTTTAATGGTCAAAAGTTGGTCGCGAAATCCCATCTCAAAAATGCCCAACGCGCCTAAAGAATATTCACTTAAAAAAAAAAAACAAAGCATGAGCTGTTTCGCGAAAAGAAGAAGGAACCCATCACTTCATTAGCGTGAATTTTCCCATGAGAAGTAAATAAGTAGGTTTTTCTAAGTCTTGTTCTTCCTAAAGTTTTCTTCTAACTATAATTTCGATCAATATTTGTCCTACCAGTTTGGCCGTGAAAGCTTAACAGATAAGAAGTATACTTGTATTTTTTTATAATATTAGTATGGATTAATGTCTTGTGTGCGTTTCGTAGTTAGACACAATTATATTTTGTTATTAATTGAATTTACCGATTGGTCTCAAAATAAAATATAAACCGGATCCTCAATAACTCTTCTACTTGTAGGGATTACTATGAAAGTCATTTATTTAATTATTTATTTAGAATCTCCAACAAAAGATGTATTGTGAAATACATTACACATTATTTTTTTGCAATATCAGTTATTACAGTTAGGCTGTCGAGAGAATGCGTTCCTGACACCTGTCAGTTGGACAATTTCTAGTAGTAATAATAATCAAATTCGTAAAACAGTCGTTAGTTTGAAACTGACAGGTGTCAAGAACGCATTCTTTGGACAACTGGTCTGTAAGTATGTGTACTCCTTCACTTATAGGTAGGGTGACCAGTACCCTAATTACGTAATACAACACAATTACAATCTGTTTTAATTTTAAACAGATTGAAAATCTATTGCTTCATAACTCGGAAAAAAAATGTGCTCAACAACGTAAATAACGCAATGAATGTTGTTGAACTGTCAAAATGAAAGAAATTAGGCATAATTGTTTACGAAAATAAGTTACGCAATTAAGGTACAGATCAGATTTCCGGTTTTACGGAAAAACTGCACTGAAAATATGGGATTCTAGGTACAGGCCGGGACAGGCTTTTTTTTTTAAATAAAACCCAACATTTTTTTTTTATTACTGAAATTTGGCATATTCAATTAAATAACCTATACAATTGCTAAATTTTTTAATGGAAGACTTTAAAAACAATATTACATATTTAAAAACAACAATTTTTATATTATCTGGAAAGGAAAATGTGAAATAATTAACTAAATAACCTGTACATTCAAACTTTGAATTTCTTTATGAATTACTTTTGGAACATCATCATCAACAATTTGATAATTATAAACATAAACATAACATCACGCCTGTATTCCCCGAAGGGTAAGGAAGAGGTGTACCTATAGTACACCCACATTTCGCCAGTTAAGTTTAAGTCCCATGTAATAGGGGGCGAGCCTATTGCCATCAACCAGGTACAAATCCAGACTCCGGGCTGCTACTGAGAAATTCCAGATGGAAAAACCCAAGCACTTGTTAATTATTTGATTAAAAAATGTGGATTAATCAACTAAATAACATATACAAACAAATTCTGACTTTCCAATATGTATTTTTATCATTAAATGCCATTGAATCATAAAATTACAGAACAATGTACTGTCCCGTACTGGTTTCGCCAAATTATGGAACAATGAAAAATTCGTGCCTGAAGTACGAGACAACCCGTAAAATACGACATCTGGTCACCCTACTTATAGAAAACCATAGCATACCTACTTAATAAAGTTAAAAACTATAATAACAAAGTTTAAATATGAATAAAAGTTAAAAAGTTTAAAGAGATATTGAAATTTTTTTCGTAAAATTTGGAAAAGTTAAAACATTTAAAGATTAACGTAAAAGTCCGAACATAATGTTTCCATGTGTGACAAGGCAAAAGAAAAACATATTAGTGCCTGAATGATTTATTATCTCGCTCCTTTTCACTGTTTAAAACCAGTTTTCTAACGTGTGTGAGAGGGGCTTAAAAATGATAAAAATGTTTAGAATGAGTCCTTTTTGGAAAACTAAACAATATCATACTTACGAAATACTTACTTAAATAGAGTGCTTTCATTGAATTGATATTTACGAAATGTCTACATTCCCACCCACACATACACACACACACACACACATTCATTCATTCTCACATTGTTTTTAAGTCCCAATACACCCATGTACCACAGGTACACCTCTGCATAACCCCTCGGGGAATACAGTCGTAAGTTTATGTTATGATACGTAAAATTAGGAAAATAGCACCATTTTCCTGGAGCGACATCTATCACTAAAACATAATCCTATTCAGGTCACCGCATAAGGTTTTACTTGAGGGTCGTCCAAAGTGTTTCCCTGTGTTGTGGACGCAACAGCCGACGCCAGCAAATAGACGAGCCTAATTAAACAAGATGGAGCACTGTACAAATGCACGGATTTTGTTACGTAATTAAATTATTTAAATGTTTACTTTTCATTATTTGTTGTTTAGGTTTTATTTTAGTGATATTGATCTTTAAATATGTGAGTTATTTAAGCTGACGTTGATTGATCATTTTGCAACGAGAAATCGAGTTTTAAATTTTTATTTAGGCACAGACGTGTTTCTGAGTAAAGGTGCTTTGTTTGCTAGGTACTCTATGTTGGTACTATAGATCTACCTCCTATACGTAGAAACTATGCCGACGATAATAAAAAAGTACTTGAATACTCTTTTATTTAACAAATAAAGAGAACTGGCAAAATCTATCATCACCTCTTTCACCACTTTTCAAACCCAGTACTTACACACTTTTACATTTACTAAAATAACCAACCGTTTTTATCGTATTAACTCCTTCCTACTCTATTTACAAAAGGAGTACAGACTACGCGGAACATTTTAAATGAAACCCTCCTTCCGCGATACATTTGTTTCTCAGTCTCGGAGTTATCTGGCCTCCTTCGTACTAAGTTGCCTGCTTTATTTTTTCATGTTCCGAACGTTCGCTGTCTTCGCTTCGGAATTGTTCGGCTTTGGCAACGTGCCCGAAGTGAAATGTGAAGAAAAGATTCTTTCTCTTGTGGCACTATTACTTATACCTACATATAAGTTATTAGGTAGGCGGCTCGAAACTTGGGAAGTATTGTACATATTCCTTTTCAAAGTTTCATAAACCTTTTTACGAATATGAAATTGATATTTCCTTCTTTCTCTATTTGCGTGCCTTTTCTTATCTATAATTGGATCAACCTTAAAGGTTCATGCACACACGTCAGTCACGTCAACGTCCAGTCGCCGATCAGTCACATCAATTTCAGAGACGTATGTGAGCAGATAGTCAATCAGTCACTCATAGCAACGTTTTATATATAGCTATATTTATGTTTCATTCGTAGCACTACAAGTTTTGACTTGACTGATGTGTGTAGCCAACGTTCTACAACTTCAAAGTAACTATATTTTTTAACTGATGATGACTGATCGGCGACTTGACGTTGACGTAACTAACGTGTGTACATGAAAAAGTCGCATTCTGCAATCAAATGTCTACGTAATCTCCTAACGTCAATTCCATAGACCGACCTTACATATATAGGTTTATTTGCTATTATCATTGCACGATTCACACATAGTAATTAGATCAGTTTCATGAACGGTAAACATTTTAAATAAGCGTTGCATTACACCGTTGGTTATACTGAATGTTGCACTAATTGTACTTACAAATTCACCACAATAGCAAAAACATGAGCCAAAATACCACAATGATGTTTGTACAAAATGTACCTACTATCGTGCTACTAACTAATGTGAATACAGAATTATACGATCCACATACCTATTGCCACCCATATGTTTTTCACATATATCTTGTACTGTGGTACGGTGAAAATAGTGTGTGTGAAATGTAAATTGACGCTTTCTGTTTAAGGGAACTAAATTCTCCTATATAATTAGATAAGCATGCAGTTGCCTTAGTCCTAAATTAGTTGCATTTGACGACAGCCAGCAAGGTCTAACAATATTATGAGCGTTCATTCTAAAAGTTGGCAACGTCGCAAATATCTGTCAAATATTTACCTGTTTTGATTAATTTGGCAATATTACTGTATGGAAATATAAAATATAGCTACCTAGTGAACTAAAATATTAATAATGAATTGCAATTATAAATCTGAATTTGATGTTGTAACCGTTTTAGGTGTAAAAATTTGGAAAGTTTCCAAATATTTTTTTTTACATCTATTCGGTGTTACGATATTAATTGTTGGGCGTATACGGTGAATAAATAAATATTCGGGTAGGTATCCCTACTACGGCGCACACTGGTCCCGAATGATAAAAAAGTGGACATTAAGAAATTTTTGACAGAAGGTCAACGGATTCGGCTGATTTTTTTTTTGTAGACAGCTGATGCAATTACAAATCACTTTTATAGATTAAGTTTTTGCCAAATAAGCCATATTTTCAGAGAAAAAAAATATTGAAATATTTTTTGTATGAAAGAAATCCTAATTTTGTCTTTATCTTCCAAGATTCAAACGTATTTAAAATAAAACTTAGCGCAGCTTGTAGAGGTGCTAATTGCTCACCACTTTGTCATAGACACTCTTCTGCGATTTTGTGCTCCTTTTGAGTTACAGGCACTTTAAATATTTTTTGTATGAAAAAATCCTAATTTTCTCTTTATCTTCCAAGATTCAAACGTATTCAAAATAAAACTTAGCGCAGCTTGTAGAAGAGCTAATTGCTCACCACTTTGTCATAGACACTCTTTTGCGATTTTGTGCTCCTTTTGAGTTACATGCACTTTAAATATTTTTTGTATGAAAAAATCCTAATTTTGTCTTTATCTTCCAAGATTCAAACGTATTCAAAATAAAACTTAAAGCAGCTTGTAGAGATGCTAATTGCTCACTACTTTGTCATAGACACTCTTCTGCGATTTTGTGCTCCTTTTGAGTTACAGGCACTTTAAATATTTTTTGTATAAAAAAATTCTAATTTTGTCTTTATCTTCCAAGATTCAAACGTATTCAAAATAAAACTTAGCGCAGCTTGTAGAATAACTCTTACAAATATATGAAATTATCAGTATCAAATAAACAAACAAGGAAATCTCAAAACGTGTTCAGACATGTTTATGTACAGGTAAGTTATTGTGTGACTCGTATGTAAAATTTTTTTTGTATAGAGTCATTGCTTAATTACCCTATAAGTGACGATTTCGGCTCTATTTGGTCATCTAGTCGAACGCGTCGAAAACGCTGAATGATGAATAGGTATATAAATTGCAATTAAAAATTCCCTTTGTAGTTTTGCGGTATTTATGTAGGAGCACATCTTAGTATGTTTTATTTTCTCGTGACTCATCCAAATTGCAAGAATATTTGGCTCATTATCTAACTACCCCATTAAGTAATGAGGTAGTTAGGTAATGAGCCATTATCTAACTACCCCATTAAGTAACGGGATAGTTGGGTAATGAGTCATATATCAATAGTATAAGGGCAAGCGGAACCCGTTTTTGTTCATTACGCGTCTTGTGCTCGTAAAAACAACACAATTTTTTATCAACTATCACCACATTGTAACTTTTATTTATTTGCCTGTAACATTTTTGTATCAAAATGACTACATTTGTGACTAATTTAGACATTTTTTCTTTTTTGAGTAATAGTGGGTGCCTTAAAAATAGTGATTTACTGTGTCAAACCATTATAAATCGTATTTCAAGTGAAATTCCAAACGAAGAGCTCAGTATTATCAAAAAGTTTTGCCAAAATTATACGTCAAACCTAGCTAGAAGATGGGACAATTCAGGTAGAAACGAAAGATTTGGTGTTAAAAACAAGGAGTGGTTGGAGTCTAAAATTTTGTGGCCAACTTTAACTTCTGTGAATTTTCCTATGTTGTTTGATCCAGAATATACCATAGAGGACATTTCAGTAGACGTAGAAGAGCATAATTTATCGTACGAAGAGGAAGCGGGTGCATCTACATCAGAAGCTACCACAAATACTCCCAGAACTAGAAATAAACGACCATTTGAAGATTTAACAAATAAGCAGAAGAAAAGACGTTCTTTGTCTCTTTTGGAGCATTCCGAAGAAGAGCTGTTCTATGCTCTTATTGCTAAACTTAATGAAAACGGGCGCACTGTTTGTTCTAAAGTTATTGAGTGCCTCTCAAATAAGCCAGAAAAGGTGCAAGAAGTAAGTGACTTTTTATATAAAGCTTCTGATAAATCGATTTCCGAGGAAGACACCTTAGCTCTTGCCACAGCATTGAGTTTATCAAAATGGCAATATCTAACTTTGAGGTCCATTTTAAGTACAAATGGCACAGCGGCTTTTCCATCTTACCAGAAGTTACTGTTGAAGAAGAAAGAATGCTATCCAGCAAAAGAAGATATTGTGATATCGGAGTCAGGAGCTAAAATTAAGTTACAGGCAGTTCTAGATTTAACTGCCGAGAAGATTTTGAAAGTGACTGGTTCAAATATTAATGGTGGTGTTTTGAAGCTAGTTAGTAAATGGGGCTGTGACGGAGCTTCTTCACAAAGTTGTTACAAACAAAAACCAACTGGTGACATATTTTCAGAATCTTCTGTATTTATGGTTAGTTTTGTGCCACTTCGCCTTATGAGTGACAACGATGTGATAGTATAGGAAAATCCGCGCCCTTCTTCAACAAACTATTGCAGACCAATTATGTTCGAATTCAAACAAGAAACAAAAGAATATATTCAGCAAGTAGAAGCAACATTACAAGAAGAAATTCAGAACCTTCTACCAACAAAGTTATTTGATGGCGAATTTGAAGTATTTCATGAATTGCATATGACGATGATCGACGGCAAAGTATGCACGGCACTTTCACAGACACAGTCTGCAGCCAATTGCAACATTTGCTTAACAAATCCGAAAGATATGAACAACTTGAACCTCGTTTTTAACAAACCAGAAAACCATGATATGTACAAATATGGTTTATCTTCACTTCACATGTGGTTGCGATGCATGGAATGTATTTTGCACATATCTTACAACTTAGATTTCAAAAAATGGGCGGCTCGGGGTGAGGACAAACTGCTCCGAAAATCAAGAAAAGAGTTAACGCAGCATGAGTTTTTTGTTGTAACTGGCTTAATGATTGATATCGTCAAACAAGGCTTTGGGACAACAAACGATGGCAATACAGCTCGACGGTTTTTCAATGATTACGAAAGGTCAGCTGAGATAACAGGAGTTAATGCTAATTTGATTAAGAGATTTGCTGTAATTTTGCAGGCAATATCTTCTGGGAGAAATGTAGATATTGAAAAATTTTGAATTTATTGCAGAGAAACAGCAGAACTTTATGTCAGCGAGTACTCGTGGTATTACATGCCTTCGAGTGTACATAAACTTTTAGTGCATGGTGCAGATATTTGCCAGCATTTTTCTTTTATTCCAATTGGTATGATGTCCGAAGAAGCCTCAGAAGCAAGAAACAAAGATTTTCGTTCAATCAGAGAAAAGCATACTAGAAAGATAGGCAGAATGCAAACAAATGAAGATATTTTACACCAGTTACTTATCAGCTCCGATCCGTACATTACGAACATAAGACCGAAGTTCACCAAAATTCAAAAGCAGCAGAGGTTTGAAGAAGCCGAAAATCTTCTAAAGGATGACGTTTCACCCAATGAACTCGATTTAGAAGATGCTGATGAGGAAGAAGTATACGTCGACATTGAGAATAATCCCCCACAAGATCCGCTAGCATAATTCACATTGTAACATACGCACGTTCATGTTAGTTTATTTAAGTTTGTAAGTTTGTAATCTAGTTTATTTAAGTTATTAAGTTTATAGGTACTGAGAAAAAATGCGCTTAAAATTAATTTATGTTCTAGTTTATTTAAATTTGTAAAATAATAGTTTACTTTAGTTATTAAGTTTACAGGTACTGAAAAAAAATGCGCTTTGTTTTATTTTTTGTGTTTGTTTTATTTATTTATTTATTCATATTATGTTGACGACAGCCCTAGCAAAGTATTACATTTGTAAACAAAGACTACCCACTGTTGGGGTAGTCAAATAAAAAGTTGTATTTTACATTTCATATGACTTATTAGGAAAAAATATTTAAAGTGCATGTATCTCAAAAGGAGCACAAAATCGCAGTTGAGTGTCTATGACAAAGTAGTGAGAAATTAGCCCCTCTACAAGCTGCGCTAAGTTTTATTTTGAATACGTTTGAATCTTGGAAGATAAAGAGAAAATTAGGATTTTTTCATACAAAAAATATTTAAAGTGCCTGTAACTCAAAAGGAGCACAAAATCGCAGAAGAGTGTCTATGACAAAGTAGTGAGCAATTAGCATCTCTACAAGCTGCTTTAAGTTTTATTTTGAATACGTTTGAATCTTGGAAGATAAAGACAAAATTAGGATTTCTTTCATACAAAAAATATTTGAATATTTTTTTTCTCTGAAAATACGGCTTTTTTGGCAAAAACTCAATGTACAAAAGTGATTTGTAATTGCATCAGCTGTCTACAAAAAATAAATAAGCTGAATCGGTTGACCTTTTGTCAAAAATTTCTTAATGTCCCCTTTTTTATCATTTGGGACCAGTGTGCGGCGTTCAATAAAAAGTGAAAATGAGTATTTTACAGGTAACTGTTATTATTATTATTTTTTTAATTTTCGACTTAGTCACCTTTTAGTGTAATACACTTGGAATATCTTTTTTATAAACTTAAAATTCCCTTCCTAAAGAACTCTTCCTCCTGAGCACCCAAAAATTCCTGTACTGCAGCGACTACTGCTTCATCATCTTCCAATTTCTGTCCTCTCAAATAATCCTTCAACCTCGGAAATACATAGAAATCACTGGGCGCAAGTTCTGGTGAATATGGAGGATGCTCAGGTATTTCTAAGCCAGAATTTTGAATTGCAGCCTTCGCAACGGCGGACTTGTGGGCGAGGGCGTTATCTTGATGAAACAAGACAATCTTTGCAAGTTTGCCTCGCCGTTTCTTGCAGATTACGTTTATGTAACATGCTATGCACACTACCTGTTGAAATCTTTGTTTCTTCAGCAATAAAACGTACCATGACACAACGATCTGCTAAAACAATTTTTTCGACTTTTTTAAACATTTCTTCGATCACTGCTGTCGTAGGGCGTCCCAAGCGAAGGTCATTTTTAGTGGATGTTATTCCACTTATAAATTCGGCGCACCAACGTGCAACTGTGGAATACGGCGGAGCACTTGCTTCTAATGTATTCCGTAAATCTTGATTCACTTGTTCCGTGGTAATATTTTAAAAGCACAGATACTTAATAACCGCGTGTACTTCAATTTTTTTCCATTTTAGCCAAGAGTCTACAACCAACCGCAAACAAATGACTTCTATTATTTAATATCAAAAGAGTTTTATTTTTATTTTTTTAGTCTTATAGCAAATATTCCAGCTTTACCAGCCAGTATTTAATTTTAATACTTCCAAAGAGTTTGTACCTCATTCTCATTATTTATTGAACAGCCCTAGTATATTAGAGATACCCACATTTCGCCCGTATTTTTAGAAAGTGTCATAATAATTTCCCCTTTATTTGTTTTAGAATCTGAAACCAAATAAACCTGTTGCTACAAACATTCGTTAGATAATAACTGGAAGCGTTTTCCTACGTCTATGTTGTCTCGGTCTCGGCTGTCATTCATAGATCTTTGACAGTCGTTACGGGTAGTCAGAAGCCCAAAAGTCTGACAACCAGTCATACCAAGGGGTATCGTGTTACCCATTAACTGGGTTGTGGAGGTCAGATAGGCAGTCGCTCCATTTAAAATACTGGTATTCAGCTGCATTCGGTTAGACCGGAAGCCGACCCCAACATAGTTGGGAATAGGCTGAGCAGATGATTGTTACTGAATGTTATCAGCTGACAACACGAGGTTGCTGAACTGCTCGAGTAGGTACTCGTAAATAAAATGGCAATTTCTAGGAAGTTAGGTTTGTAATCTAGGTTTAGAAAATGTTCGGAATTACAGAACGTCTTGAATTCGATCCCAGTTTGGGAAAAGTGATATCGGGTTTTTCCAAAGATTTAAATAGTAAGATGAACCTTCACTGTACTTAACTCCCACATCCCACATGGAAGGATGGATACGATTAGTATGAGTGAGCGAGACGATACTATTCAAAGGTCATTGTCAACGAAACAGTAATATATAAATATTTGAAACAGATATTTTTTTTGACGCGGTATGGCGTATCTATCGATTTAAATATTTGGGTTTTTCTTTAAAGAATGATCAGCAGTTGTAGTCTAAATTTGTGCCGGTCATCAGTAATAGGCTCCTCCCTATTATTATTACATGAGACTATGCAACTCTGTTTACCTCTTTAGGCGTACGTAATGGTATATTTATGTTTGTTTCTTCCATAAAGAACTAATTCTGCCTCGTTGGTCGAATAGTCGCAAGCGCTACTACTGAGCATGAGGTCCTGGGTTCGATTCCCAGGACGGGCTAAATGCTCATATACATGAGCGGCACGTTGCCAACAGCAGAAGCAATTGCTGTCGACGCGTCTACGGTTGCCGCTGACGAGTATTGACGACTGCAATTGCCTTTGCTGTTGGCATTATGCCACTCGTGTTTATGAGCACCGTTACATGAAAACATAACTGGCGAAACGTGGGTGAGCGATAGATACACCTCTGCATAATCTTTCATGAATTACATACGTGATGTTTTGTAATGAGCTAATTCTTACGAGAATTTAACGATGTTTTCTTCATAAATATGAAAGCCTGATACGAGAGTGTTTCATACATACGTCTTGTTATACTTCATACATACCTACCGTGAACGTGGATCCACTTAAAACTTAAGCCCTTAAAAACTTTCTTTGACCGTTTCTGTGTTATATAAACGTTTTTGTCATAGATACATTTTTGATGAGTTATTTCAAAAAAGGTTTTATACAGTAAAGAAAATTCTAAATATAGAAATACCAGCTTAAAATCTTCATATATTTAATTCTTCTGTAAATGTGTTTGCCACATAGCTCCTCCTAAACGGCTGGACCGATCTGAATGAAAATGTATGTGTATTCTTAAATGAGTCCCTGGATGGTTTGAAAATACAATTGGACCCGGTAGGTGGCGCTGTTTGGAGAGGACAACGTCTGTCGGGTCCGCTATTAGCTTTATGAAAAACCAGCAGCTCCCCGCGGTTTCACCCGCATAAGTCTCGATTCAATACGTAAAAGATTTTCTATAAAAGCACAAACATTTTTGATAACATAAATACATAATATTGCGCCTGTTTTTGCGAAGAGTTAAGGCTCGCGGGCGCTACAAGGGTCGCGCTGCCTGTAGCGCCTGCGATATCACGCTAATCTGCACGAGCCTTTAGGCAGAGGTCTATAGGTACATTTAGTACCTACCGACACTCACATTTCGCCGGTTACTTAAGTCGCATATACTTTTTGAAAGCTCATGAAAATTGCAAAAGAAAATTTATGTTTTACATAATCTGAATGAGAATCAACAAATTGCTTAGGTATTAGATTTTCATAATTCATTTTATAATAATTTATCTCTTTTTAAAATCTACTCGTACAAAATCCGTTAGCTGCAAGCTTCTAAAATTAACTTGGTTCGACCAAAAGAACCTGATTTGAGTCTTGACTTTGATCGATCGAGCAAACAGCCGGGGTAAATAAGAAACCGCAAATAATGATGGATTGCGAACGAAAACATTTTATTGACAGTAACTAGCTTACGTTAATAATAAGTAGCTGTATTGTTAGTTCGCTGTTCATTTCTTGATAAGCAATACTATAGAACTAACAATGTTTTATTAACCTGGTAGTACCTAATAGATCTCCTTGTGAAAATACTACCTAATATCATACTAAAGATTTAAATCGTTAGATTTGCCCTTGTGGCATCTAAATTACCACATGCGAACTACGCGTCACATTGACGTCTCGCAAAATCCTGTATCGCGCAAGCAGGATTTACTGCGCGACTAGCATTTAGCATTAGTCTGTAGCATTTCTGTCTGGCTGTCTGGGGTGGCACCTTTGCAGTTAGTATGTTACGTCTTGAAAGATCACAAAGATCGGTCCTTAAAGTCAACTCAACTCAACTCAAAGCATTTATTTCAATTAAACCATTTACAGGCACTTTTGAATTGTCAAAGAGTCGGTCAGTTAGTCAGAAAGTTGAAGCTAATTGCCCATTCCAAAACGTAGATCTCTATGGAGAAGAACGGGCAAGAAACTCCAAGGACACTCTTTTAAATATAGATATTACAAAATCCTGGGTACATCATTCTTGTTGCTTCTATATGTGAGAACAATGTACAAAAAGTAATCAAAAGCAATTGAAAATATAAGATTAAAAATAAGCCCTGGCAGATAAGAGATGACCAGTTTCAACTGACGGCGCCCGTTCACGAACATGACGTGTGGATCAGCACCATCCAGCTCAACCATTTTGTAGGGAACCGAATGATCCAACATGTGCAGTATACCCTTCAGATATCCTACCGCACCTCTCTATAAAGACTGCGAGGTCTTAACTGTTAAACAACTCTTTATGCACCAAATAACATTACGCGAACATGCCACTATACCATACTCCCTACGCCAAAGCACTCCTTTAAAACCTAAGTGCACATTACATAAGACCAAATTTGTATTCAAGGAGATTTACTGTACCCATTCTTCTTGTAATAAAGATTTTTTTTAAATTTTATATCTATCCAATGTCCCGACATCAATCGTCGGGTTGTAGTCCACCAGACACAACACCCGTCTGGTCGGAGGATCCTCCCATTTCTATGGAGGATGAGTGATACCCTCAACTTACCTACTTAAGTCACGCGAAATTGTGTCCAAACTGAGAAGAATGACCTCACCCCTCCATCATGGAACGATAGATACGAGTTTTAGTATGCGTAAGCGAGGCATTAGTCAGGCATTGTCAACGAAAAATAAACTTGACGATATTTTGATGCGGTCGAGCGAATGTAAAAATGTAAATCTTTGTAACAAACCTATATCTGCCGCCAAGCAGAGTTGCAGTGTTCCGGTTTGAAGGCCATGGGTGCCGTTGTAAATACTGGCACATTACACATTTACTTACTAGTACTAGTTAACTTTGTTTCTGGGAGTGCAATGAATCTGCAATAACTCTAGTTTTGTTCCTCTGCTATCTGGTAATGAAAAACTTGGCATTAATGCTTGCAAAAATCGATAAAACAAACTTCTAATTCATATTTCGTTAAGTTTGAGATAGTGGATGTAAATCTATGATGAAATTAGTCCAAGTAGAATTCAAGTTAATCTTGAATTTAGATATTCAAAATCGTTCTAGAATCTACAATTTGATTTTGAATATCTTAACTATTTCTCAGAAAACTATTCCGCGTCTTTGGTTTTCCGTCATTCGATATTTTCGGACTTTACAATATCCACGAGTTTGCACGTTCTAAATACTTAGAATTGTTTCCTTAATGATCTTTTGACCGACTTGCTGCTCTAATGGCTGCAAGACTTCTGTAACTTCGTAACAGAGTTACAATGGCAATCAATGCCTTTCATTTTGATAGTTCAATAACATTAATTGCGTTATTTACGTTGTTGAGCAGATGAATTTTTCAAACTTTGTGAAACAATGGATTAAAATCCTTCGGATTCTAACTAAAAGTATTTTAGGCAATTAGGGTGCTGATCAAGTCTTGGGCTCAATCTCGTGGTCGGGCAAAAGGTTATCGAGTTTTAGGGAATTCTCAGTAGCTGCCGGGAGTCTGAATTGAAGCTCGGTTAATAGGCTCGCCCAATCAATCTGCCTTTACCCAACTATGTTGGAATCGGCTTTCCAGTCTAACCGAATATAGCTGAATACCAGTATTTTTCATGGAGCGATTGCCTATCTGACACTCACAACCCAGTTACTGGGTAACACGACTTCACAGTCAGTTCACAGTCAGACTTTTTGGGCTTCTGAGTACCCGTAACGACTTTTAAAGATCTACGAAAGACAGCCGGGACCAACGGCTAACGTGCTTTTGGAGACATGGAGGGGTCTCGATATATATTATATGGTCACCCATCTACGAACTGACCGCGGGAAGCGTAGCTTTACCTTACCTTCATTCGACCCGTGCGGTTGTTTTTACATATTTAGCCACGAGATCCGACGAAATTATTTAGCAATGAGCACGAATAGGCTAGCCCAATGCCATGTAATTGATACAGGGGATTCCATCCTCTGTGGTCTTGTGGTTACACCACCTATCTCAGACCCAGAGGTCCCGGGTTCGATTTCCAGTGGGGGCAAAATTTTCTGCTCGGTTTGATTGATGGTAGGGCTTGTTCTAAGTCCACCTGGCTAGCTGCCACCATCTTATCTAAGTCTGTCGCCATAACAACAATGTTGTACAAGCATCGGTGTGTTTCGGCAGTTAGAGGTAAGATAGCCAGTTCCTCTGTGGTTGAAGATTCCGGGTTAAGCTCGCTTGTTCCTTCGGCCTGAGCATCACTAACCATCAGGTGGGATGCAGGCCAAGCCTTGTGCAAGCTTGTGGTTCAAAAAATTAAAAAAACTGATGCTTGGTGTACTTTACCCCTTACTGCCCACCCCTTACTCCAAAACAGGCGTGGTGGTTAGTGTAACACCACGCCTGTTTTCAGATTATATTCTAAAATTCAACGACAGCACATTTCAGTAATCTGTTCTTGCAGACATAAACAGAATGTTAAATGTATTTGGTTTCGTTACAACACAAACAATGGAATTTACTGCTGAGAACATGTTTTTATTTATTTATTCTTCTATCTGAGCCTAATTAAAACTTGATAATGTGTTTTGACTTCGAATGTTTTTGTTGGTTGAAAAAATAATCTTTTCTTAGTGTAGAAATAGGAAGAAGCGACTATTTAAGAGGTATAGAGGAAGAGAGCCTATATATTTTTTTAAAGCTGCTTTCCAGGAATTACTTCTAGACTTCAAAGACTATATCCCCAGGAAGTATTTGGTACATTTATTTTAATTTAAATCAAGCAATGGATATTAATTAATAATTTATACATTCTCCCGCAATATTATAATTAATACACCGCTAACAAAGAGGTGAATTAATTATAATATTGAGGGATTCGTCATCCATTATGATCTTACTTACCTACTTCGTAGCTTATAACAAACAAGCCCAACTTTCCAAGAGCACCTTAATAAACGTTATATTTCATGGCAAATTGAACTCTAATAACCATAAGCTTGAACACAAATTCAATCGGAGAATATAATCTTTGGTATACTTCAGTAAGCCAGGCGGTATCTGTCACTACCACGCAACAGAATCCCGGTTGACAAGCGTTTGGGAGTCTGTTATACCCCTAACCTGGACAGTACAGAAGAATATCAACCTTACTGTATCACAAATAAGTATCAGTATCATTGAATAGCTCAGAATGCGACCCATTATTAGTCTTCTCCGAATCTTAGGCTGTGGATGGAATTTATGATTTTGTGTGAAAATTATCTGTTCATAAATTGAACTGTGTCCGTTGCAGGCATAGACAATGGCCGCCATTTTACGCTTGTTCCGTTCACACATGACCTCTTTTGTGTTGTCTGTGTTCATTGAGTTATGCTCTCGTGAACATTTAGCCGAACTTTGTATAAAGTTCATGAACGGAGTATGAATAGAAGTATGAAATTGATGGAAGGGATATACTGTACCCCTTTCAATTAACGTCGTAAATGTTTTGTTAGGTATGTTGCCTTCTCTTTTCATTCACATGAAAAATACAGGAATTATTTATTAAACTTTCATAGATATGATTTATGATAAGGTATGAGTGTAGTTTTCGTCAAGAAAAAATATATTATGCTGCTATAGCTAGTGGTATTCAAGTACAAAACATCAAGCTTGGTAAAACAGTGACCCCCTATGCTGATGGCAGTGTTTCAGGATATTTTTATCTACCCTTATTTAGTACTATTACAATTTCAAGTCTAGCACTCATAAGGTTACAAAAACAAGGAAAATCTACCATAGCTCTGGATACCTATCTACTTAATTAAAGCTGTTTCTTGCGTTTTACTAATCACCGATCGACGTTATTAGCAGCTACGTGATCAAATTGTTCGTGTGGGAATGCACATAGAAACGATCGATTCTCTGTAACTACTTTTCGATACGTCATCGTCAGTGCCACTTCGAAGCAATTTTACTACAACTTTCGCGTATTTTAAATGATCAACCACTAAGCTGGGAGTTTTATGAAATATAGATTTTAGAGACTTGTTATATAGGTATGAGTTATAGAGACGACGCGCGACGCTCTATCCCCGCGTCCGAACCAAAGCGATCGCTCGCGCGTTTACGCGTCACTCATACACTAAGGCCGCGCCCTATTTAAAATCAATCGTCGTGCTTATTTTTCACTTTTTGTTCAGTGAACCTGATTGCATGGTCGCACCGACAGAGGGCGTTTACAAATACAAATAATTTTATTGGATCAAAAACGTATTAAAAATTTTGTGTACGTTAATACTGCTTTAGTTAAGTAACTGTGTCGCAGTTATTAGCGCCCACCCCAGGAGCGAAAGACAACTGAGTTCCATAACAACAATTTTGGTTATACTGATTGGTAGAATCTAGACATAAACATCCAGTACCATCCAGTTTTCCGAACAAAAAGTGACGTGAGTTTAAACTGAATGCGGGTTTACTTGTTCGGAAAATCGGAAGGCGCGTTCGGATTCGGTCGCATGTTCGTACGACGATCGCTTTGATTAGGACGCGGCCATATGCACTTTTGTAAAACTCAATCATATCTGTCATATTTACTCACGGGTACCTACTTTACTATTCGATACGTCAATGTCACTTCTAAATTATTTTGCTGCTGACAAAACTAAATTGGCCCCACCAGACTCGCCCCCTATTACATGTGACTTACATAACTGGCGAAATGTGGGTGTTCTATAGGTACACCTCTGCCCAACCCTTTGGAGAAACAAGGCATGATGTTATATTATGTTGGTATGTTAAAACTAAATTGATTATTATTGCTCACAGTATCATAGCCAACTAAAAACGAAATACCTACATTATATGTAACTAGCTTCTGCCCGTGAATTTGTACGCGAAGCTATAACCTTCCTGAAGAGTTGGACTATCAAATACAAAAATATTTTATCAAATACGACTGGTACAAACAAATTTTACCTCTTTATAATATTATTACCTTGTTTATTCATTTTATATCTTACTTATTTACATTTTTAAATATTTCTTAGCCGTTACGACAATCGGCACAATGATAGCTGAGCTCACATTCCACATGTCAACAACCTCGTGTGCTAAGTCGAGATATTTTATTTGTTTCTCTTTCTCAGCTTTCACGAGGTTATATATAATATTATTATTATTCGTATATTAGTATAGATTTATGTATAAATAACCATTTCTACCCGTTAGTAAATATTTAACCAACTGTGGTAACTAGTATTGATTAAGTAACCAACACAATTTTTCACAACACTTGAACTCTGCGGTGAAGCTTAACTTGTTATTGCCGTATTAACCTAATTCTGTGCTAGTCAAACAATAAAGTTAACGATAATGTACTACGTTGTAGCTTTTTGTTTGAAGCTAGAAAGTTTCAGTAGGTACCGGGAAAAATATTAATATCTTGACATAGGTAATGTTTTTTTTTTTATGAACGAAGTTTAACGCGGCTTGCGATAGAAGTAAACTGGCAGAAAGCGTCACTTATCGACGCGACGCTTTCTGCCAGTTTACTCCTACCGCGTCACGTAATGAAAAAGCGATACGCCCGAAAATGTCAGTTTCAAATGTCAAAAGATTTGTTTAAGAACTTGCATAAGTAAATAAACGGGATATAGATCTGTATAGAAAGCGTGACTCTGGAAAATCCACATATGATTGGGAAAAAAAGTCAGTGTGTCATGGGACACTCGGTTGGAATTTCCTTTCGCTATATATAATTTATTAATACAGAGCCATATAATAAGATCTCAAGTTTCAAGTGTCAAAAGTTTTTTTTTTTTTTTGACAACCATTAGATAGTATAAGTTCTAGCTCTATAAGAGCGTTTATTCTGAAAGTGGGCAACGTCGCAAATAGATGTCAAATATTTCGCTGTTTTGATTAATTTGGCAATATTACTTTATGGGAATAAGAAATGTGGCTAACTGGTTCCCTAGAATATTAATAATGAATTGCAATTATAACACTGATCTTTATGTTGTAACAATTTTAGGTGTAAAAAAGGCATTTGGAAAGTTTCCAAATACATTTTTTACATCTAAAACTAAATATTCGGTATTACGATATTAATTATTGCATTTCATTATTAATATTTTAGCCACATTTCTTTTTTCCATACAGTAATATTGCTAAATTAATCAAAACAGGTAAATATTTGACAGCTATTTACAACGTTGCCAACTTTTAAAATAAACCATCTTAAAAAACAAAAACTTTTGACACTTGAAACTATACATCTCTACCTTATTTGGATTAAGTAAATTCTATAATATACCTATTTCTCGTCTAAGTACTTACGCCTAGTTTCAATTTCAAACCGATTAAATATCTTAGCTGTAGGAAATCAGATGAAAATTCTGCCATTGTCAGCTTCGAAAGGATGAAAGAGTTATCTAGCTATAAAAAACGCAAGAAAAATCCGTTGAAAAATAAAGTTCTATCAACTGTTCAGTCTGTAAAGTTCAGATAGATGCAGATATCTTTTGTCTGAATCTAAAATGGCCATTCTATGTTCAACAATGATCTGTACACAAGAAACAGACAGTTTCTATACTAAACAGTTTCGAAATTGGAAAATAGACCTCCTATATTTCGAAGTGTCCTACTCTTGGGACAACTAGACCAAAGTATCCCAGTATCCCAGGCCACTATATATCACATTCTAAAGTTTATTTTAACAAAACTACCATGATAAAGTTGGGTAGTGGTCGACAGCTCTTATTGGCTAAATAAGTTAACGGAGATTTACTCAATTGCTATTGCATTTAGAGCTTCGCCATAATATTCATTTTCATAATTAGTATTTTAACTTTGAATATAATTTAATTGGATTTGGATGAAGGGAAATTTGTAAGGTTTCTTTGGCTAAGTGAATTGTTTGTTCCGTTTCTACAGGTTAGGCCAAATACTTATGTGACTATAAAAGCAACCATTAATGTGACATTTCATTTCGAAATACATCATATTGTCCCTTCTTGATACCAGTGAAGATGACCTTGAATATGTAACCTAATTTAGACCCACAATATTAAAGTCAAGATCAGGGCGGTAAATCAAAGGGTGGAAGAAGATATTTCCTATTAGCTTTGGCATCAATGATTTGGCAAAGCTCCGGAGCGTCAAGAAGTTTATAGTTTAAGAACTAAATGACAGGAACAAGAATTTCAAACCCAAAATTCGACCAACCATAGTCCTATTAAAATTCGTTTGCTCTATATCCCAGTTCTTAATTACATTCCGTCCCGCCATACGAGTCCTGTGCTATAAGTAATTCAGTTATACCGTGGTACCGCCCACTTTGGGCACATCACTAATATACCTAGGTATGTACCTACGGCCCGGGCACATACCTCAATACCCGGCCCCAAGATAAGTAGTATGTGTGGAGAGAATTGATATGTTTTGGCGAAAGGTTCAAACGTAATGGTATTATTTACGTTGTGCTCGGGATAGTAACCGCATAAATACAAAGTGTTTATTAACAACACTTTGTATTTATCTTTATCTTTTAACTTAATGTAATTTATTTTAAAAATTGGAGAAAAGCTAATAAAGTCGCAGGCACAAAAATAGTTTTACAGCTCTATATAGTTCACACCGAAATCAAAACAAAACAAAACAACAGTAAAGTACTAAGTTCTAAATTCAAATTATTATACACGATAAATCTAATAATTGATGGACATGGAAATTAGCATTGGTTTATATTCGGAAATGCGATAATTCCCGAGGGACATTAAGAAAATTGTCAGACTGTACAAGGATATTTTCGCGCTTGAATGATGTTGACGAGCGCTGTTGGTAAACATTTGTGCAATTGTTTTGTGACATATAAATGGAATTAGTATGTACTCTATAGAAATGTCAAAAAGTATGAGAAACTAAATGAAAAACAAGATGGCGGCATTAGTTCCAATTTTGACCACGCGCCAAAAATCTATGCTATTTTCCCTTCCTTTTTTAGTGTAGCGTTTTAGGTTTAACAATTACAAAAGCTTGATTGGTCAGGATTTATATTTAAAAAAAAAACATATTGCGATATGGCGTAAAATAAAAAACTCAATTGTTTATTTTAAAAAATGCATCTGAAGATTGGCGGATTTCAGTAAAAAAAATAAAAAAAAATTAGATGCCATTAGTTTTTTTTTTCATCTAACTAAATATTCAGCATCCAATATTTTAAATAAAAATAGCCAGCATTTTACATAAAATTGTTATAAAAACTTTTTGAACCTACACGTGAAAAAACAATAGAAGGAAAAAACATTATTAATGCATTTTCACACAATACCTTAAACAATGATGACCAACTTTTGATTTTCCCAAAAAGCCTTACAAAACTGTTACTAGGTAGGTACTAAGTTGCCTATTCAACCTCGATGATAAATTACGCGGGACCACATTATAATCCGGTGTAGGAAAGTAAATTATGCCTAAGTGACGTAGGTATATAAGCATGGAAAAACACGGTTCCTTCATTACTTGTTTCGATGCCAGAGGCCCTAGCACGAACGCGCGACGTAAACTTATCGTAAAATACAACTACAGGGTGAAAAGTCATTGAACTCATCATTATGAACAACTTTCACTATGGGACAAATCCTGATATAGCAAAAAAAAAATCTGCTGTGTCCAAAATTTTGACGAAGCTATGCTAAAATAAATGTAGGGAACAGCAGATTTTTTTTCTTGATTTCAGAGTTGCTCCTATAGTGAAAGTTGTTCATAATGATGAGTACAATGACCCCTTAAGAGGTTGCCCATGAATTCAATTTCACCCTGTATACTACTTGCATTTTGATTTGCGTCAATCACAACTAGTATCACCAATAGATAGGTATTAATAAAGTCGCTGGAACACTCGGATTGTATGTCTCCTCTTCAACATCTTACACAACAAGTCTTATCTTTCCTACCTGCGTGAGCATTTTTCGTACGCTCGCCCTAGCGACGCACCGTGTAGATCACACCTTAGATACCTCCTTAAATCTAATCCTCATAAAACAAGCTACTATTCTTTTTCCTTCTCTGTCCTTGCAGTAAGATTATGGAACTCACTTCCGCCTAGCATTCGTGATTTAAAAACTGTTTCTCATTTCAAATATCGAGTAAAATAGCATTACCTCTCCTCTCAACTGTGAGTATTTATATACCTATAGTATGTATGTTTATATATTTAAGCTTTATGTATTTATTTAAGTATATGTTAATTTATTACGTTTGTATATGTAGGTATATTTTAGTTTAAGACTTCGCATATCCATATTTTCTCTTCTTGTTCTCACACACTATTGTCTACATTTCTTTCTCATTTCTCCTTTCGCAGGTCTGCTGGATGAAATTTCTTAAGAAATAAGCAGTACCTTTGTACTCTAAATTATAATTATGTCATTTCTCTGTGTCATAATTAATAAAATAAATAAATAACGTCTTAAAACTAAGTAAATATTATGTCGAGACAAGTATTTTCAATTTAAAAATATGACGATTTATGTTACGTTAAAGCTTTGGTTTCCAGAATGCGGTTCCAACATACTATAACGGCCGTCATGAAAATCTGTTATTTTCACCAACCAGTATTTGACATTAACACTTTCGACTCCACCCATTTTTCATAGATCTCATACGCCATGCCGCCATACATATTACAAGTTGACTCCAGTGGGGTCACCGGCATTACGTTTGCGCTAAAGTTAACCCTCGAGGAGTGTCACCGGCATTAGGTTTGAAATCTTGTTAAAATATACAAAAGATTTTATTTTCACTGTTTATAATGTCGAATTCGCTAAGAAAAACCTACATTTAATATGAGCCCTCCGCGACGGCTCCTGGCATTTCATATATGAGTTGAGTGAACCCTCTAGAAGGGCTCCCGGCACTGAACATATTAGGTGTCAAAAAACGCTCGGTATTTGATTATTCTGTTACCGTTCACTCCGCGGGTTTGTGGTAGGCCCACAGCACTGTTAACGACGACATTGCATGTCTATTTACCCGGCGGCATGTAGGAAGCATAGGTTACGACATAAACAAGTATTTTCGTGGAAACAATCATTTATTGCGCTGAATGGAAAGGAAACAATTAAATACTCGCACGGTTTAGCAGTCTTAAATGTAGCTTTGACGTATTGTGTGTCAGGTGGTTTAGAGTATGGTTCACTAATGTGCATTTATAGCTTCTACTCTTTTTACTAACTACTCCTGTAGAATACTATTGCACTTTTACAGAATTTAATACCCATAATTTCGTAATAATATCAGGAACCTAAAAGTTTTCCAGTCATATTTTGATATGCAGTATAGATTGAACTCAAATCGAAAGATAAAATATAATTAACTAAATGTTAACTCCAATAAATTCTAGAAAGTAATTAATCAAAATCATGTCATACTCAGAAGCCGTCGTTTGCATAGCTTTATTAAAATTCCCGGAAAAATAAGTGGAAATCCAAGATGGCGGCCATCTTCAAAATTTGTTGACGGTTGACCCACAAAATAATGAACGGTCGTTTCTTCCTTACCAAATTAACTACAAAATTCTTAAAATATATTCTCGTCGATGTCTTACTGATGGTTTGATGATGTTGGCACAAATTTTATGATGTCGTTTCACTGTATCAGCACGATAATGTCGTTATAAATAATAAAAGTTGTACGGGTTAAACTACGCTTGCCGCGGTTAGTTCGTGGATGGGTCATCATCCATTACATATTGAGACCCCTTCGTGACTCGGAAAGCACGTTAAGCCGTTGGTCCCGGCTGTCATTCGTAGATCTTTGACAGTTGTTACGGGATTATATCTATGGTAACATGCCCAAAACTCTGACAACCAGTCTTACTAAGAGGTACTGTGTTGCCCAGTAACTGCGTTGTGGACATTAGATAGGCAAGATAAAATACTGGTATTCAGCTGCATCCAGTTAAACTGGAAACCGACCCAACATAGTTGGGAAAAGGCTAGGCAGAATGAATGGCGTTTAAATTGGTGAGAAAATATTATTTTAGATTGGGTGTCATGTTTTAGGTAGAAATAAACAAAAAAAAAACTTATTTTCCTTCCTTTCTTTCTTTTCTTTCTTTTTTTTTCTTTCTTTCTTTTCCTTTTTTCTTTTTTACTTTCTTTTCTTTCTTTAGAAGTTAAGACTGATGGTTATTCGGAAAATGATTCGGAAGTTATTAAAATTGATTTAAATTAGACAGTTGAGGTAGGAGATATTGGTATTGCCGACAAATAGAGAAGTCTTGTGTCATGAGGTTTCTTAGTTGAAAATCAACAATGAGCTATAAACAACAAACTGAAATGCAAACATTATCACACACAGGGCAATAGAGCTTCTAAAAACAGCATTCCACTCAAAAATACTATTCCGAAAGATAGCAAAGAATACCATTCCCGTATTTTTTCAAAGTTACTTGAAAATTTCAAACGATTCATGTCCGTAGGCGAGGTTTTTGTCTCACAAAACAGTATGCAAATGAGGGAACCCAGTCTGAATAGTTTTTGGTTAGTGGTAACCTTTATTAAGGTGGTTGTGTAAATTAATTTAGTAAAATTTAATGACAAAATATTAGCTTTGGTGTGCAAGAATAAGAACTGTTAAACATCGTTAAGTTTTTATGTGGTTTTAAGATGTTTTAAAAGTTCAATTGTGGAGACGGTCGAAAGATTAAAATCTTCTTTGTCTTATTTAACGGAATTAACTCAAAGTTTCTTTCTTATTCTTAATGTTTTCAACCTCGTTTAACGAACAGTTACTCTTTGGATATTGCATTCATTTTAAAATGTTCAAAAGTAAGACACAAATACTAATTTAAATCTCTTAAAGGACAAAATAGATTGTGATTAGAAATAAACCCTTTCCTGCCCAAAAAAGTTCCTGTTTCTATTTGTATAAACCTCCTTTGTCCCTCAAAAACAGAAGCAAGCTTCTCTCCTTACGGCTCTTTTTTTTTCTCTTGATTAAATTCGTAATAGTTACAGACAGTCAAACCATAGGCAATGCCTCAAAGTATCACAAATTTCAGGGTGACCATAAATAACATCTTGGCCTACAAATGGTAATTAAGTTGCTGAATATGGCGCCGTACCATGCGGTGGATCTGTATTAGGGAAGGGTATACCCAACCCTTCAGAAAGGTAGGATTATACGGGTAGCTACACGGTACAAGGTGTCACCTGTGAACTTATAACTTGAAACAACTGTACTTCGGCTTCTGTTGACTGGAAATTGATTTATTTCAATTTGTTGAAGTATTAAACTAAGTTCACTATAATTACAATCATACTTAGTTAAGTTTACTGAGAACTCCAGCTATCTAATTACGTAACACATTTTCGTAAACGATTAAGAGCGGTTATACAGAAAGTGAGCAACGTCGCAAATAGCTGTCAAATATTACGCTGTTTTAATTAATTTGGCAATACTGTATGGATATAAGAAATTTGGCTATAAACTAGTGAACTAAAATATTGATTATGAAATGCAATAATTAATAATATCGTAACACCGAATATTAAGTTTTAGATGTAAAAAAGTTTTTATAAACTTTCCAAATGCCTTCTATACACCTAAAACGGTTACAACATCTAATTCAGTGTTATAATTGCAATTCATTATTAATATTCTAGTTCACTAGTTAGTCATATTTCTTATTTCCATACAGTAATATTGCCAAATTAATCAAAACAGGTAAATATTTGACAGCTATTTGCGACGTTGCTGACATTTTGGATGAACGCTCTTAAGGTGGAACTAGTTGATATTTTTTCCATACAAATTTCAGGGGGGTTTTACTCCACTGTTTGAAATGGTAATCCAAAGTTAAACATGATATTGTTTTGTTTCATTATTAATTTTGTCTGTGCGGAAACAGAATAGTAAAATAATGAGCCGTTAAAAAGTTAGGAGCCCACAAAGATTCCTTTTTCTTGCAAATTTTAACGCATAAATAAGCAATAAAAGAAGTGTAAAATCTCCAAAACAAAGTCGGCACCGACAAAGCTTAATTATCGAAGAGTTCAATAAACTTTATTTGTAATTGATTTATGCAGTGGTTTTTTCATAAAACTCGATTTTCCAAAGGACTTTTCGTAATTTTTTACGCGCTCGTTTTACTAAAATAGTTCGGAACGGTGTTTGTGTGCGTGCGAACTAGACGTTGTGCATGTAGACCAGCGTCTATCTGCTCATCACTGACACTATCTCTGTCGGACACGATACCAGGTGAGACAGCGTGCTTTTCGACCATGCCCACTAGTGAGTTCGAGCCCGCGACTAGTTTAACCTTAAGACAAATCTGTTTCATTTTGACAGTTCATCAACATTCATTGCGTTATTTATGTTATTGAGCAGTTTTTTTTTTCCAACTTACAAAGCAATGGATTAGCAATCTGTTTCAAAACGATTCAGATAGTAATTGATCGTGTATAGCGCAATAAGGGTAGTGGATGCTGTTTGCTAGTGTCTAGTCATTGATCACTAATAAAGAACTTATTGTTCGATGTGTCTAATATGGAAATGATCCATTTATAACCGAATGTATTTTACATAAGGTTGTCATAAGACATGGAATCAACTTACTTCCTCACAGAAATATGTAAATATGTTCATTCACCATTCCTACAAAGGTCGGAAGCCTACGTTTAGTTAATTTTAAATCAGAAAACATTCATCTGTCGACCCTTCATAAAAAAGCGATATTAAAATCAAGGCCTATATAGCATAATGCTAAAGTAGTTCCTCCGCAATCTTTCCCGGATCAACATTTTGAAAATATAAATCATAATGTCACTTTGTGAAATACCTAACCTGATGATGTTCTTAACGGCACAACACGCAACTCCTTTATTATTTATACCAAGTTTCTTGACAAAATATTAATAATGTTAATACGAATAAGTAACTTTGGGGAAATCATGGTTGACCCCAACTGAACTTTGTTAGGGAAAAGTTATCCATACACCATAAGTTAAATTGCAGGAACTAGGTAGGTAGGTAGGAATAACTAGGTACATAACAGGTTTTGCTATGCTATTCAAATTTTACGGAATAAAAACTAAACAAACAAAAACTAATTGACTTAAAAAACGTCACTTTTTTGTTAGTTTTAGCTCCAAAATAAACGGAAAAACCTTTTTTTTTCCTTCTAAAACGCCCGTAATCAATACCTTGTTTCGAAAATCGGTGCATCCGATTTAAGCCCATCACAAACGTAGCTATAATATACAGGGTTATTGGTTATACGTCGGCAATCTGTTAAGGGGATGTAGGAGAGGTCATTTGCAACCAAATGACACCTGATGACCCCTATGCCAATGTCAACCATTTTCGAGTAATTTGACAGGAAGTAAAAATGTAAAATGTAACCAATAAGCCTGATATACAGGGTTATTGGTTATACGTCGGCAATACATTAAGGGGATGTAGGAGGCTTCATTTACAACCAAATGACGCCGATTGACTCCTATGCAAATGTCAACAATATTCGCGTAATTTGACATTTTACATTTTAACTTCATACATTTTAAAATATAAAATCTCATTTTACTCGAAAATGGTTGACATTGGCATATCATCAGGGGTAATTTGGTTGCAAATGACCTCTCCTACGGACTTAACGAATTGCCGACGTATAACCTATAGCACTGTATATTAATATAACTCATAGGTATATTACGATATATTTTCCATAGTCTAAACGACCTCAAACGGAGCTATAAAATATATTTCTAATATGTCACCAAAAACATATGGATAGATATAGAAAGACATTAATATATATTATGGTATATTAAACCGCAGACCAAATGAGGGTAACAATATATAATTAGAGTATAGCTACCGTGTGTGGTGCCTTGCTATAATATATAGCACAATATGTGAATATATATTATAGCTACGTCTGTCACGCGCTTAAAGCCTGATTTACTCAGTGAGATTTAATTGTCTGTGGCATACAATAAGATGAAGCAACATAAAAGTTGCGCTCTCTAAATTGTGTTTAGACTATGAAAGTCATTTGTTTCTTCAACATTGTTGTATGCCACGGACAAGAAACTTGCTTCAGGTAAATTAAGCTTTCGTTTGATTCTTTTGGCCACTGACCTACCTACCTGCCCCCCTTCACCCCGCCCTCCTCTCTTCTTTTCTCTTTTTTTCGTTCCCTTCCTTTTTATTTTTTCTTATCTTCTACTTTTGCTGTGCCAGACAAACACATGTGGAAGCAATAAATATATTAAGTAATAACGAAAACAATTTCCTTTATTCCAGGTACATTTTCCTGGCGATCTACACGGCGGAGATGATAATTAAGTGTATAGCTAAGGGGTTCATATTAAATAAGTACACATACCTTCGAAATCCTTGGAACTGGCTGGATTTCGTGGTCATCACTTCAGGGTACGCCACCATCGGCATGGAGGTTGGCAACCTAGCTGGTCTCCGTACCTTCAGGGTGCTGAGGGCTTTGAAGACTGTTTCTATAATGCCGGGTAAGTAGTTCGTTCATTTGAATAATAATAATATACCTATTTATTTAAATCTTGTACTTAACATAAGAAGTTTGTAAATACATGTTCTATCGAAGAGAGCCGGGTGATCTGTAACTCAGGACCTTCCTACCTCAGCTTTATACCTCTATTTAAAATTGTCCTTTTCATAAACCGTTGCCTGTAATTTGATTTTGAGATAAATAAAGATGTATGATTAGGCATGATACTTCCTAACAATACAAAAGGTCTAATTAAAAATAATATCTTTGACTTTTGTTTTTTAGGGTTCCGTAGTCAACAAGGAACCCTTATAGTTTCGCTATGTCCGTCTGTCTGTCTATCTGTCCGCGGCTTAGCTCAGAGACTCTTAGTACTAGACAGCTGTAATTTTGTATGGGTATATTTAATATTAATCACGCCAACAAAGTGGTAAAATAAAATCTTTAAAAAAAATTAAGCTTCCCAAAAAGCTTGACGAAAAAAAAACATCCCCACTTTACATGTAGGGGACATGTAAAGTGGGGATGTTTTTTTTTTCGTCATCTATGCCATAGTGTGACCATCACTAACTTCCATCAGTTCTTGCAATGCTAGCTGGCAGGACACGCAAGACACGACACTAAGTCCCATCGGTTGTGGAACAGCACCAGATTTACCTGAATCTCCACCTGAACAGATTTCAGATTCTTGTTTAGCTTAAATGTATGTATATATACATACCAGAAAAAAAAACTCACTCAAACGCATTCTTATTTCTATTCCATTTAAATCCACTTAACTCAAGACGTTAGCCTCGCAATTTATATTTAGAATACAGACAGACGAAACTACAAGTGAAACTAGTTCGTTCCTGATTTGACGTCAGAGAATTAAACTCTCTAAGCAAACGAGTGAGAAGATCTTATGTTGGTTTCTGAGGAGTGAGGAAGACAACATAAGGACATTGAAGACGTTTATTTAATGACTCATTAAATCTTCTCTTACATATTAAGAGCCTCAACGGTAAACTTCCAGATTAAGATCAAAAGGCACTTAATGAAGATTGCCCAAACAAGGAAGATTTAAAAAGAATTAAATAGTCTTAATGAAATGCGGACATTTGAACAGACAAAGCTCTTAATAACAGTATTTTGTTAATATTATTGTAGTGATAATTCAACGAACATAATTACGTGATAATGTTGAACTTGAACAAAAGGCTGTTCATTACTGTTTTTTTCATAATACAGCTGTTTTCATTAGCAAAAATTTATTAACACAAGTCATGGACCGAATCATAGATTCCATATACTTTATATAAGTTCATATTGGTCTAGGAGACTCGTCGTTACGCGGCAGCTATAGTCGGTAGCCCGAAAGTCTGATATCCAGTCTTGCCATTGGGTATCGTAATACCCAGTAACTGGGTTGTGGAGTTCAGATAGGCAGTCACTCCATGTAAAATACTAGTGTTCAGCTGCATCCCGTTAGACTGGAAGCAGACCCCGACTCTGTTAGGTAGGTAGATGATGATTAGTCGCGTAGTATTCCTAGTTTTCACAATCTTCATATATTGCAACGCAATTCTCACTATACTGGTTGAGTGCAACTGCTACATAAACTGTACTTACCTACGAGAACAGTTTGTTGGCCCAAAATGCAGCCGACTTACTTTAAGGGGGATGCGCTAAAGTAGCCCGCGAAATTTCAAATTTTCTAAAGTTTTATGCAATTTGCAAGTCAAGGTCAGGTTGTATGTTGATTAAAATATAATTCGCGATCGTCAAAAATATATTTCTACAGAATTATAATCCTGAGAATCAGCAATATAACTTCTTTAGTTAGCATAATCCTCAAATGTCATGATTTCATGAAATAGTCATTCAATAGGATCACATGAACTTAGAGAGTTGTATTGATGATTTTTATGAACATAATTCTATAAATAAGCATTTGATACGGACGCAAATCATATTTAGATCAACATACAACCTGGTACTGACCTGCCAATTGCAAAGAACGTAAGAACATTTGAATTTCGCGGGTTATCTTGACGCTTTCGCCTTAAAGAGGCTCTTTTTCCTTGTATGTTATGAAGTTTATGTAATTTGCCACTCGTAAAAGTTCTTATCTTAGTCAACAGTTCCATTACCACAATAATACAATTATTATAAATCAATCCCGATCGATCACGAACAAGGAATACTCTACTCTACTTGCGTCGTTTCCCAAATGCTGGGGGTCGTGACCACGTCATGGTTTCAAGAGAGTATTTAATCAATCAATCTTTTTTTTTTTTTTCAGATCATACAATCCATTTTTTTGTAATTACCATACACATCTTAAACACTTGTGTTAGTACATGATATTATTTGGCAAATTTTGGTCATAGTAATATCAAAATCATAACTATAATGTCAAAATCATATCTATAATGTCAAAATTACCATTAACCATGTCAAAATCACTAATAAAACAACCAAATATGCAATAATTAACTAAACCTCATTTCAAGACAACATTTGACGGTAATATCTGTGTCCTGGTCCAGTGCTTCTGGTGCAGTCCACTTTGACCTTCCGCCCTATTAGACTTGCCGCCCATTTAAAAAACAAATTCTTCTCTAGGTCTAAAAACCATCATCAACGCGCTGCTGCACTCGTTCAAGCAGCTCGCAGAAGTAATGACGCTGACCATCTTCTGCCTGATGGTATTCGCGCTGTTTGCGCTGCAGGTCTACATGGGGGAGCTGCGAAACAAGTGCGTGAAGAACCTCGTCGTGCCGCCGGGGGAGAACTTCACTGAGGAGGCGTGGTCAGCGTGAGTACAAATAATAATAATATTAGCCTATTAGCCACTAGACGGCCGACCAGTCGTGGCCGTCTAGTGGTATTGTATGGTGTGCGGCTAGTTGACTGCGATCAAGTGCGCGATTCGTATCGGTTTCTTTAATTTACCTGGTTGCTGCGACCACTGGTCGTGGTTGTGGCTGTCTAGTGCGCCTGATCCTTTATCGTCCCGCTACAGGGCAACGCCAGAGTAGGCTTGATCAATGCTCATGCATCTTGAGTAATGTGCGTTTAGTTTGTGCAAAATAAACAATTTTTCTGTCTTTCTTTTCTTTTCTTTCATGCCTACTTGGTATGAAAAGAGTCTCATACAGAGTAGGCATGAGTATTGATCACCAATCTTGCTTAAGGCGAGTTGTATTATTTTATTATATGTAGACAAAAATGTAGCGCTACATTGTTCTTTTGGCCTTGGTCAAAATGGGAACTAACATTGTTTCTTCAATACATTTCACAAAAAAATGGCACAATAAGGCTAAGTGTATGCTGAGACGCAGGTGACACAGCACAGCACAGTACAGATTTTACAGGTTAGGGCAGGCGACGCAGACATAGACAGCGAGCGCATGCAGCGAAGCAGCTACACAGACACATCCGCAATCTAGCTAGTAGGTACAAACAATCTGTCATTGAAACAAAATTATGAATCAGTGGTAAAAAACAAGTAACGACCTGCACCATCGCGCAGAAATCTATGCCGGCTCTAAAACGAGACGCAGAGCAGGTCAGACATATGTCTGCGTATCGCGTACCTGCACCGCAGCGTACACAGCTGTCAGTACGTTCATGCATTACAAAATATGCTCTGCCCTGCACTGCGTGGACCTGCGCCACCTGCGTCTCAGCATACGCTTAGCCTAAATGTTTACTAACAGCGCCCGTGTTGACGTCATTCGAACACCAAAAGATCCGTCTAGCAGTTGGCAGTATATTTAATTCATTTGAATAAAGTTAATTTGAACATACAGTTTAAAAAGTAATTGGAACGAAGTTCTTTAACCCGGCTTGCGGTAGGAGTAAACTGAAGAAATCGTCACGTAATGAAAAAGCGTTAAGACGTTTGCGCACTTATCCGTATCCACCCACACACACAAAAAAGTCAGTTTAAAGTGTCAAAAGTTTTTGTTTTTTAATGCACAGCCATCTAAAGGTTTTCGCCAAACTTTTGACACTTAAAACTTGAGACCTTATTAGATGGCTCCTTATTGTACAGCCAAAGGAACTTCGAACCAACCGGGTGTCCCACGACACACAAAAAATAAATTCTATTGTTTTGGTCATCAATTCACGTATAAAATAAAAGTACCTGGTCGACCGAGCTCTGCTCGGGTGTAAATAAATAAACGTATCATCCAGGTATACCAACGTTGTATCACATCCAGAGGCTGTGAAAATAGAGAAAACGAATTTTCCCAGATATGAGACCTAGCTAGATCGATTTTTTACCCTCGTAAACCCCTATATTGCAACTTTCATCGGAATCGTTACAGCCGTTTTCGAGAACGTGATCACATATATTGACAAATATTGCTTATTTAATAGTACAGGATAGGTACCAAAGTATCCAAGGTTTAAACTCTACAGCAATAATTACAATTCTCGAAAACAATTTCCACTCCATCGAACTTTAGCAAACAGTTTATCTTTCCACCAAGTTTCAGGAATCAATTGCTGTTAAAACGATGAGCACCATTCTGAATTATGAGCCTGTTCCAAGAAATTTTAATGAAGGAATTATCATTCATAGTTGAAATATTATAAGTGAGATTTATGAAGTCCAATGAACTGCGAATATGGACGTTTTATTATATTTTTCACTTCTTTAAGAATATTATGTAAAAATCTGTGGTTTTCTAAGAAATTCAAAAGAAAAATGAAAATATATATAACTTTTAATCAAAGGAAACTACCACCATCTGATTCCATCTTTTAATGGTTTTTAGCTGTATTTATCTCTTCACATCACATACTTAACAACATCTAGAGCTTTAGTTTTTATGTGATGACTGATGCTTGGGGGAATCCTGTGTCCAGCGTGTGTGTGTGTGTGTGGCTTTGGCAAATTTAATATTATGACGGTGAAGGTTTCTCTTTGCTCTATTACGAATACCTACCTAACATCTTTGTACCTATGTATCCACAGATTAGTACAGATAGTTCACTCCGTAAAATAATTTAAATAAAAAGCGACCCTTGCTACGACACAATAAAGTGCAAATGAGGTCGCACAGCGCTAATTACTTACAGTTATATTCACCTAGAAGTTTTATTTGATTATTGACGTAATTTTTACAAGTTCTGACTACGTTACACTCATTGAATTGACTCGACAAGATGAGCCCGCCACCTACTTATAGCTTCATACCTAAAATGTGGAGTGCACTTTCTGTTCTATTCTGTGCCATATCCTAAGAATAAATGTCTTTGTCTTCGTCTTTCTTAATGATTAAACTCTTACATCCATTTGTGCAGGTGGATACAAGAACCATCAAACTGGATGGTAAACGCGGATGAAGTGCCTATTATTTGCGGCAACCTGACAGGGGCGAGGCACTGTCCCGCTGAATGGACCTGCCTATGTGTGGGCCCCAACCCCAACCACGGGTACACCAACTTCGACAACTTTCTGTGGTCCATGCTCACCACATTTCAGTTGATCACCCTGGATTATTGGGAGAATGTATATAATATGGTGAGTTTTTTATTTTTTACTTAGCCGTAGTGTTTTTATCATCAGTTAGGTAATGTGGTACATTAAAAACGACCAACAGGAGGCTCTCGTTAGGCAGCTGGATCAAGGGCTTCATCCAGAAAGCGGTACTTCTTTTTCTTCTACATAAGCGCCGTGGTATCGTTAGGAGGTTCCTCTCTCAGGCCTCAGGGGCCTGAGAGAGGGCCTAAGGGGCCACCGGTAGTTTGGACCCCGTTCCCGATACCGGTGGGCTACTATTTTTTATATTTTTAAATGATTTTTTTTTTATATTTAAAAATATAAACGATTTGTATATAAATGAAATAAAGGAAATAATAATAGCCATTTTTTTCGGACAGAATCCATGTTAGTGTTAGTAACAATTTTCTTAAGATCTATGTTAGTTGGTACCTAATAATATAAAAACAGTTTAGGAAAATTTTAGCTTCGTAAACGACCGACGTCTTTCTTAAAACACGGGACACGTGAAGTTTTAAGAAAGACGTCGTTTGTCGTTGACGTTTATGGCAACATGTTGTACATAAATTTTCCAAGTTAGATTTATTGAGCGAGATGAAAATGAATACAAAAACTTACATAGCAGTCGCTTCTAGTAATTATAAACTTTTTCTGACCCAGAACTACATAGAAAAACTACTATTCTTAAGTGGACCTAACTATTAGATAAACCACTTTAAAAAAAAATTGACAGTTGAATGGGAAGCAGTTTTTCAGAAGGCCCAACTTATACATACTGTCAAAACTTTGAACAGTAATTGAACATTTCGCATAAAATTCATCTCATAAGTACCTTCTTAATTGACAGGTCTGTAGAAACTTAATAGGGACTGAGACTGGATCGATGCTACTGCGTATGTAAACACAACGTTGAACAAATGTCATGTCCCGACGAACACTAAGGCATCTCAGGACATAATCTTGCTCTACAATTCTGTGCACGACTGATCTTAATGGCAGATTGTACGTTACACGATAGACATTGTAGAATAGACAGTTCATTAAATTCCAGATCATTATCGTATAGAATTCCCAGTGGTATGATTGCCAATAATAGAAATACAATTTTCGTATATTGTTGCAAAATGTTACAGGTAGGTACTGTGAAGCTCCATCAACTTGATTGCCATTGCCATCGGCTTGTTACAAAATTGAATTTTATTGCACAATACATTCATAAACCGTAAAACAGTGGCATGGCAGGTTATCAAGCTAACAAGATATTTAAAACTTACAAATAATATCGATTCGGCAATCAATCAATCTTATATAACTAATATTATAATGAGTTTGCTTTGTTGTTACGCTTTTACGCTAAAACGGCTGAACAGATTTGGATGAAATTCACTGTCAATTCTGTGTAAATGTAAGTTTGTAATCGGAAAAAAATATATAATGTGATAAAACTATAAGTTAACGATTTTCGGACTTTTTCCTTTACATGTGTTGTGAGAACTTGCTTCCTGCCAAATTTCGTGATTCTAGGTCAACGGGAAGTACCCTGTAGGTTTTGATATTCGCGAGTATCAAAATATGTCGCATAAATGACCATATTTTTTATTTCGTTAACGTAGAAGCTTGATTTTTTTAGAGCTGCAAGGAACCATAGACTTACGTATTTGATATTAATTTCAACTTGTTACCTCCACGCATTCCTTAGACCTACGTATTTGATATTAATTTCAACTTGTTACCTCCACGCATTCCTGAGAAAAAGGGTCTTGACAGACTGATGGATGGCCGACGAAGTGATCTTATAAAGGTTCCTTTTTTTTTTTCTTTTGAGGTACGGAACCCTAAAAAAAGAAAAATAAAAACAACATCCCTACATTATCAACCTCCATAAAACGTAGTTCATCAAGCATGCACCTAACTAAACCCTTCAAAACGCTCCAACGGTTTTGAGGTCCGCGAATTTTATTACAAAGGGTCTGCCAGACTGTAGCCAAATGAAGTTTACGTGAGTTGTGGGTGTGGTCATAATGTGAGGGTCGTTTACCGGTCGCCCTTTAATTAATTCTAAGAGAACCGCTTTCCAGATGGCAGTGCGACTGGAGCGTTCGCTTTCAACCGAAATTCTGTGACGTAGAGAGAAATTGCGAAATGTATTAGTGAATTCGTGTACTTTAGGGAGATTTAATGAAGGTTTAATTCTATTATTGCTGTACAATAACGTTTGGTACTTGTAACTTATTAAACTAAAGTATACCTGGTCGACCGAGGTCTGCTCGGGTGAAAATATACAATGCTCATTTAATAATATAGTATAATTCATACTAATTCCATGTATAGTACATTCTAATTCCATGCTACCATGATAGTAGGTACTTACTAATTCCATGCTGCCATATCATTATTCTAAAGTAGCCAACTTTGGGTGACCGAGCTCTGTTCGGATCAAAATACTAAGAAAACGAAAAAAAAAAATCCCAGATCTGAGACCTGGCTAAATCGATTTTTCGCATCGGCCCTAGTGGACTCAGTCAATTCTGCTGACATCTCTTTGAGGCGCGCGTGGAACACAACGCACCGTCGATCCGGGCCTGGTCATTATCGAACGGCGAGCTACCCATTGCTCACCATCCGCGGGCCCGCGCCTACGGTGGCCGGGAATCGTCCTGCGATTCCAGACGCCCAGGGTGAAATTTGCCTCTCCCTCACGCGTTCCTCCTCCTTCGCGACCATTACTGCTTCGCAGAAGGAGGTGACGGCCTCTCATACCCTCTCGCTCCATACCATGGCCTAAGATGCCAAAAGTCACTGCCACCGATAGCCTCCACGAGGGCACGGCGATGCTCCGCCCAAGTCGGGCAGACTTCCACCGTATGCTCCACCGTGTCCTCCGGGCGATCCACACATTTCACACCCTGGGGTATACAACAAATTAACTAAACCACTCTAATGGGACTAGATATTGCTGTATCGCAAATGCTGCTGCGACTATCATCAATCATTCACATACGCCGTTTGAGATTTGCATATAGGTAGCTGAATTCGGAAGTCAGTTTCACGGTCCCCTGGACAGTCGGTTTGAAAGCAAAGCGAACTGTACTGACTACTACAGTTACCATAGCAATTAGTCTATTCATATGTAGTACCTGGGCGAGCAAGCTCTGCTCTGGTGAAAATAGAGAATTCTCATTTAATAGTATAGGAAAGTTCATACTAATACATGTATAGTACATACTAATTCCATGCTGCCATCATAGTAGGTACTTACAAATTCCATGCTCCCGTATTTATAGTGTAAGTATCTATGTTCCATGCTGCCATGTCATTATTCTAAGGTTGCCATCTTGTTCTAAACTTTGGACGACTGAACTCTGCTCAGATGAAAATACGAAGAAAACGTATTTTTCCAGACATGAGACCTAGCTAGATCGATTTTTCGCCCCCGTAAACGCCGTTATTGGAACTTTCATCGAAATCGTTAGCAACAAAAAGTAATAGTGGTGTAATTAGCAAGCGAACACTGGGAAATAGTCACAACATGTGACAATAATTAATATATTCTATACAAAAATATTCTTACCGTCTTTATACTATTTGTACCTACTGATATTTAATTTGATTAATTACCAAATGTTTTATTTAAGACGCGCGCTAATCGTGCCGACAAACTGTAACGCAGTTTGACAGGTTTATAAAATTTTAACAAGTGTTTGGTCCAAAATAAATGTTTTTTATTTATTTAAATAAACAGGAAAAAAATTTGTTGTTTCAAACATTTTGACCGCTTAGGTATTGCACTTCTCTGAAACAGCAGATATTTTTTTAAATAACCGACGAAAACTTTTAACGCAGGGAAGTTCAGAATCAAATACTGAATCCCTGCCACCCTGTATATATACTAATATTGTTCATTTAAAATAACACGACTCACGAAACTCATTTGTAACTAAATTACATTATAGTAACCAATATCGACGAAACGGTAGCACAAAGTTAAAAGTCAAATAAAACTCGTGTGTGTGTATTTTATAGTCCGGCACAGAATAGTTTGTTTACTTGAGTAAAAATTATTGTAGAAAAACATTCACTTGATAATGATAGAAACTATGGTCAAAAAAGTTAGGCTCATACTTACGTCTGTTATCAAGAAAGTTTTTAATAACCCAGATTAAAAAATACGTAGGTACTAGTTTACACTAAGTAGTGTGCTCATATATGCTCATGCATCCTCTAGCTCAAGCATATTCTCCGAATGTATAAAATAGGTACTCCTATTTTTTTCGAACGTGTTTACGAAAAGAGCTGATTTCGAACAGCTACATCTTAGCATTTGTGTGCTATGCCGAAGCAGTTCGAAATCAGCATGCTTATGAGCTACAACATACTCGTAGCATGTGTATTCCAGGCTTTACATTGTTTAAAGTAATATAGCCCACAAGCATGTTCCCAAGCAAACACAGAACACGTGCTTATCTTACGGCTGGTCGGGCAAACAGCGGTTACACTAATAAATTACTTTGCACAATCTTCTACAGCGGCTTGAGAGACAAACGTTTAGAGGCACGGGCGTCAGGAGACCTACTAAGTATGTTTATGTTTGTTTACTCTCTTCTGCTGGGAGAACATGACACGGTTTGACACTAAAGGGATGCTGTTACAGCTGTTATTGGCCACTTTAATTAAGTCTTGGTTTCTGTGTCCGCAATCGACTGGTTTAATTAACCAGTAGTATTTTTTGTTAGAGGTTTTCATTGAAAAAAACTGAAGACAGTTTTTCTATAAACATTTTGATGATAATGTTTAGACTGTTTCTTCAAAGCTTAGCTTAGAAGACCATGCTTTACTTTTATGTTGGCAAGTGTGATTTTGTGAAGTGTTACAAAAGCAATTTAAGGCACATAGGTTTGTGTGTTCCGGTCCGGTACGTGTGGCGACGACGTCAGCCCGGGCCAATCTTTTAAGTGAGGCGCCACTAACGCATGCACTACGCACTCTCAACCTCATAGCTAATGACTCGGACCTATTCTGTTGTTCTCTGAGTGAGTTCACAAAGAATGCATTATTTGTAATAAGTTACAAAATTTAATTATAATTAAAAGTTAATAATAAGTTAGAATAAGATTAAGATATGTAAGTACGCTATCGCAATAGGTTATCCTGTAATCATAGATTTAAATTGGAAATAAAAAATAAAAATAAACGTTCACGAAGACTTTGAAATTAAGCAAAATAAAACATGTTAATTTTACTGTAGAACGAAAGATTTCTATAATTATTTGAACGATGAAACATTCGCTAAACAGTAAAAAGGAAACCTGTCTCAAAAGCTCTTTCAAATGCAGCATTCAACCCGCTTATGTATAGTAACTATCAATACATGTAATACAAAAATTTGCAATGCAACGCGCAAGTGTAATATCCGTCGATAATATTGCTCAATATTGCTCCCAATATGGGGGAGTTGAGACATATGTACCAAACTCGCGCTATTGCATCTTATATACACACATATCCTGGCTTATTGAATGTTTACCTATTGCTAATCCAAGACATTGCAAGCTCTGATTTCGCTTTCAGGTAGAGCACTTAAAAAAAATAAGCTCAAAAACTAAAACTCGACTACTGAAAAATCACGCTCTAAAAAGTATGAAACAAGATAATATTTCAGACAGAAATCAAGACATAGGTACAAAAACGGTCAAGGTAAAGCCGTGATCGCATGCCCTTATAATTTTGTAGGTGTACAGGCATGCGACCAATATGCGACGCATATATATATTTGTAATGTGCTCGTCAAGCCCTTTCATTTGATACCCAACATGGCACATATATTTTTTAGTTCACAACTTTATTTCCTCTAGAGGGCGCCATGTTGCATTTAATGTGACGTCACATAGCCTATAACCAGCGGACAATGCTTCCAATGATACCTCATTTGTCAAATAATCATTGGTAGTTTAGAAGTTATGAGGTAACAGATGAACATACATACATACACACAAACATACATACCGGTCAAAATCATAACCTCCTTTTTGTTTCGCCGTAGTCGGGTAAAAATACAAAGATGGACTAACTAGATCTCTGTTTTCTTTCATTCCTTCTTTCTTTAACCCAAAAGGTTCACCCTAATTTAGCTGACTATTCAGCAAATAATCTATGCAGTACATCACCCATTGAAACTAACCCTAAGTTACTTCAGCTTTCGATGTAACTCTTTATAATTATTAGCGATACATAGGTATTGGAAACTGTATCAATAATTAGTGACGTGGTGCAATAAATATTCTATTCTAATCAAGTTACAGAACTTGATTTGCAAACGAAATCAGGAGCTAATCAATATATCAGTAGAACGAAAACACGCGTCTGCGTGTGATTTAGTGACAAATAATGTCAACATAACAATAGGGCTCTGAGCTCCGCGGATAAAGCGTTGTTCTCTGCAGGTCATTAAACGCAAGATAGATCATTTAAGATTATTTTGATTATTTAAAGATAATTTTAAAATATTGGTAGGTATTATTTGCGAAATATTAGTTTTCTACTATTTGAAAAGCATCGTGCACTTAGCATAATCAGCCTAAAATTTTCCCACTGCTGGGACACAGACCTCTCTATGAGAGATAGTGGGCTATAATCCACCACGTGGGCCCAGTGCGGGTTGGTAGATTGTACCTACTTGTCACTTGTTAATTGCGAAACATTACGCAGCAATTTAACAGCGGTAAAATCGCCAATCTCTTGAGAGTAATTACCTACTGATGTTCAAATGCTAGTATAGTCGAAAATTTTATAACATTCGCTTCTACTTCTTTTCATGTGGTTAGTGACTAATCTGGTGTTAGAGTTTTAAAGCCGCCCATGGGCCTCTGACTTGGCTTCACATGCCGCCTATTGAGAAATATCTCTCAGGCATGTCTGAAACCGGTTGCTGTTTCCTCACGATGTTTTCCTTCACCGTTTTTTATTTTTATTATTATAAATATATATATTGTTGATTATACAATACGCACATGAATTCGAGAAGTCAGAGGTGCGTGCTTTAGGTTTGAACTCGAAACCTATGACTTGGCAGTCCGACGGTCACACCACTAGGCTATAATATTTGCTAAAAATCATGAGCTAATTACAAAACGACCTAAATATGAAATCATGCACTGTAAACACCGCCTGGTTATAGGCCGGTTTTACTTTGATTTTGACGTTAAATGGTGAGTAACTGCGAAACTTTGAACGTTATAGATGTACGGAGTTAATGTAGGTTAATTTCCGCTGCGGCTTTCAAGTATTTTGGCACAATTATTTACTGCCTACCATTATAATAATTAGGTTTATTATTATGCCGTTCACGGTTTAAAACCGTCTACAAAGGAGTGGTAGGTTATTTATTAAAAGATAGCAAATACGTGTTTAAAAACGCATATTGAAAGTTTGGTAAGCGGTTTTGTAATTCAGACATGTGAAAAAGCAACATCTTTATTTAGGGATAATTTGGATGTAAAAGTCAGTTATAAATCATGATGTTATCAATTAGAAACCCCGCTGTTTCCACCGCCATATTGTTCCGGGCCGTCTGTTTCGCCGGTCCGCGGAAACGGCTGGAAATGCTAGTGACAACACTGGTTATATGGATCCGTTCACTTTAGGACAGCCCCAGTTAATCCCTCTGCTTTTATCCGTTGGCGATTTTTACCAAAGAAGCCTGGGAAAGTACGTAAATCAAGTTTTAAAATAAGATATCGATTAATCAGTAAAGTTACCGAAGTTCAGAACACTTCAGGGCGTTTGAGATATTGATATACCACTTAGGAAAGATTAAGAAATTAATTATGAAACCAATTTGAACGATTAAAAAGTAAAGCTTCCACAGAGAAGTGGCTTGGTTTTTACGTCATAGATTGCAAAGTCGATCTATGATATAGAAAACCAAGATAAATAGGCGAGAATATGAATCACATAACATAATCTATTGTGTTCTAATGAAAAAAACATAAGTATAGTGTCTAGGGCCTTAAATTAAAATACATTAGTTAATGTTTTGTTTTATGCGTGATTAAACAAAATAATCCTCGATCGAAAACGAAAACATGGTTTAAAAAAAATCAACTGACTGTGTCGCTTTAATGAAGATTCTTTCCGCTAAAGGGCACATTTGATTACACCTTATTCTAACTAATCTTTACCCGCAGGTGCTGTCATCGTGCGGTCCGATGTCGGTGTCGTTCTTCACCGTGGTGGTATTCTTCGGCTCGTTCTACCTCATCAACCTGATGCTTGCCGTCGTCGCGCTTAGCTATGAAGAGGAATCTCAGATTACGCAAGAGGTATGTACTGTACAGATTCTTTTAAAAAGCTGAGAACGTCTACAAGAGACCTGCAGAAACTGCTAACACATAAGATTGGAGAATATTTGTCCGAAGTTGGAAAAATAAAACTAAGGCGTATACTTATTGTAGTTCAAATATGAGGACGAGTAAATTCCAAACTAGGCAGTTGCTACTAATCTTGGAGATCGATTCAACATTGGTGTAGGAGCAGATTGCGTACGTGGAGAATTAGTCAGGGTCAGAAAAATCTAAACTCAATTCATTGCCATAACCATAACGGTCTCTTGGGAATCATCTTATCTAAACGCACATACATTCCTATGAGTAACTAAACAAGTATAACGTTAATCAAGGAGATCTAGACAACTGCCTCACATTACTTATTTCCTCGTTAACCTTTCTCACTCCTTCTTCATCATAGGAAAGGAAGAAGGACTTGAACGAGCACCGCGACGACAGCACGTTCAGTTTCGACCCCACGTCGCTAGCGGTGCGCACGCTGGCGAAGGACTCGCGCAAGCGCATCGATGCGCGCAAAGGCCTGCTATTGGCCTCCTACTCACGCAAGCGCACTAGGAGACGTAAGCGCGGACGGAGCGCCATTCATCATACTGCTGCAATTGCTGCTGTTGCCGAGTGAGTAGACAGCAGCCTATACAATATGTAAAAAAATCCTGTCCGATCCGAATGGGGCACATATGTACTGCAATAAAATGACCTAAAAGTAATAAAAATCTTAAAATTATTGAAAATAAAAAAGTTATTGCTATTTAAAAATCACATTCTTAGTACCAAAAATACAAAAATAGCAAATTATCAACAGGGGTCATAAGTTATGACTTGTAGACACCCGCTACCCTATGTAATAATCCGGAAAAAATCCCCACTGAAAAAAATGAGACTATTTTTTTTTTTTTTCTGTAAATTACCTCATAAATAGACTCTCAGTACGATACCAAACAACACCCTAACGGATCCGACAGGGTTTTTTTTACATGTATTATTTTATTAAGCATGCAAAGGCCTGCTGTTGGCCTCGTACTCACGCAAGCGTACTAAGAGACGTACGCACGGACGAAGTGCGATACATCAAGTTGCTGCGGTAGCTGCTGTTGTCGAGTAAGTTAACAGCCTTATTTCATAACATCGTGTAGTTGGCAGTTAGGCACTGTCTACAAAAATATGTACCTATCTAATCTATAATTTGTATGAAATAGTTTACCAGATTTGTTAAGTACTAAAATTACATCGAATGATTATACCTACCTGAGAACCCAAGGCATGCACTTTTTTCGGACTCATGTGCGTATTGTATAATTATCACTTGCTTCAAAAACGGTGAAGAAAAACATCGTGAGGAAACCGGCCATGCCTGACAGATATTTCTCGATTGCTTGTGAAGCCAAGTCAGAGGCTCATGGGAAGCATAAAAAAAAACTATGACACCAGGTTAGTCACTAACCACACGAAAAAGGAAGAAGACCTACCTAATAAACAAATCATTTTGGAAGATTTAAGATGTGAAGTGGTTTCTAGCAAAGGCGATCGTATATTGACTATACCCACTGACTGTTGCATTGCACTAAAGTCTAGCGTAATAGGTACAATAGTCTGTTACAAATGAGGACTAAGGATTTAATTCAACATGCCACAGAATTCTCCCCGCATAAGGAAAAGTAATTGTTTGCGACACTTTATATCTACTACATAATATATTCCAGCCACCGAGAGAATGCATTTCTGACACCTGTCAGTTGGACAAGATTAGGAACGAATAAAGTTTAAATTCGTAAAACACGTATTCTTTTGTACTCAGCTGACAGGTGTCACGCATTCTGTCATCGGCCGGAGTATAAGTACTCATCATCATTCTCTTGCTTTTATTTCCAATTTATTTGTCAAAATGAAACGGATCGCTCTTTACCGCGAAATAAATACAGTTGCATATGTCCCACTGCAAAATTCAGCAAGACATTAGGGTAATGTATGTGACCGGATGCCGGCGGTAGAACATGACATTTGAAATCGCTTGTTTGAACGTTTTGGAACGTAGTTTAGGAGCTGTAGCATTTGGCTGTGAGATTTTTCCCGAAGACGTAGATAGTCTTCTACAGTCACGGAAATGAATTTTGATTTAATCTTATTTCAATATTTTATTTTTAATTTCCATGATTTTAAGTGAAGGTATGATATATCCTTATCCTTACATATTATAAAACAAAGTCCCCCGCCGCGTCTGTCTGTCTGTCGGTCTGTCTGTCTGAACGCGATAAACTCAAAAACTACCGAACGGATTTTCAATCGGTTTTCACCAATGGACGTAGTGTTTAAGACGGTTTTGTTTAAATTGGCTGAAATTTGACGATTATTGTTGAAGATGTCGGAAAAAATCATGCCGACTGAGAACTTTTTTAGCATGCGCTGCGGAAATCGTAAAAGTTACATCAAATTTATGTTAGTATTGTTCATCAAAAAAAGTCCGCGATGGCATATGTCTATCTTCTAAGGATGACCCACAATAAGCATTTTTATCTTTCAGAATTTGATTAAAATTTCATTGTTATTTCCGAAGCTATTTTGACCGGTATTATATAAATCCTTGTCCAATAAACTGTGTTACTTAAATTGAGAATTTAATTTAGATTAAAATATGCCTTGACATTATTTCATTTAAATGCATGGTTTAAAAGATATCACAGATTCAAAATTACGCGTAACAAAATAATTTTGGTTGACGGCAACGCGGGCGCAGTGATAGGAGTCAATGACCTTTTCCTCGGTTATTAGGTATGTAATCCCGGTATCGGTAGTACCGTTCCCGTGGCATATTTTCCGACATCCACGCGGACGAAGCCGCGGGCAAAAACTAGTAATATACGATTAATTAAACCGGTGTCATTAGTGCCATTTATTATTATTTTCGTTCTCATCAAAGTAAAGCGGCTCATGCGTAACTCCTAACATCAAACGTGACTTTGATTACAATTAGTGCTCGCACCATTCTGACTTGTATTCAGCCTTTTGGGGTACACGACGCTATATAACAAACTTACAAGTATGTGTACTAATTAGTCTGTTAGTACTTGTGTATAGGTAGGTACTGTGGTACCTATTCAGAGAACATGATATAATATTCAACGCGAAACTCAGCGCTGATTTACAACTTAATAACTTTTCAAAATTAACTGGAATTTCAATGATGAAAAAGCATTTGAAATGATATTTAGCTTGATAACCCAAATATATTTTTCATTATTTATCAACTACATCTGTTAATAAAATATTAATAAAATTCATACAACTATTTCATGAGTAAGCAAAAAATCTTGTTCTGATTCCCAATTTTGTCAATGGCTCTCGAAAGTCTTAATAAAATTATTATAAAGAAAAATTCTCTTTGGTACCGTAAACGTACGATTTTTATTTTTGAACACTCGACGCTACCTGCACGGCACACTGAGTGCCAATGTAGGTAACAAAGTCAGATAATCATTGGCATAAATCCATGCTTTAAAGTTATCTACAATTACGGATAGAACAACTTTGTAACTTTGTTCACTGTGCATAAAGCTGCGCGTTAACAAAACAACACAACGAAACGGTATCTCACAAACTATCAACAGCAGTAGATATAATTTATCTAGTTGTGTCATCCGTATAATATCAATTTCCACATTTTTTTCTTGTAAGAGACGCGGAAAAATGAGATAAGAAATCATAAGAGGTGGCCAAAGAATTATATCTAAGTCACTGGGCAGCAATGACTGATAAACTGGATTAGCCCTGCGGCCACCACACGAAGTAAATCATATTTTTTTCGATATTCAAGGACACGATAATATTACAAGATATTTTACAAATAAATCTTCCAATCTGGAGGCAAACATAAAATTCCTAATACAAAAACTCAGCTCGTCATAGGATCTTTGACGTTTCTGAAATAATTTCATAGAAAAAATAACAAAGTAACTACAATGTACAATGAAAGCTCAGTCAACAAAAGAAAAAAAGAATAACGTTTATTTGAACACAGTTCGTGAAATACAAATAAGAAAATAAAAAAGTGTAAATAATTTTTTAAGTAGAAACAGTATTACAGAACAGAAGCACCTGACGCTATAAGCAATATTTTATACAATGCGATTCCTCTGAATGGCTCCCCGGAGTCACGGAGCGAACACTCACAAGAGGTCATTTTCTAACTTATATAAAACTTTAAACTGCATATTTGTGTGAAATAGGAGTATTTCTAGACTTTTGTGGCTTAAAGAAAGAATTGTTTTTAGGAAAAGTGAGAGAATTTAATTTAATAAATACCAGTTTATTTACAGTGTTAGCAGTAGTAAACCTATGTAAGGTTATCTAGTAGAGAAACCACGTTTTTTTTTTATCTCGAAAAGGGCTTCATTACCCTGCCGGGTTGAATTGTTGAATCGGCTAACCAAACTTGCGTGATAATTGCGTAACACACTTACCTTATGGCAATGGCTCTCAGTTTGACAGTTCATCAACATTCATTGCCTTATCTACATACGTTGCTGAGCAGACGAAGTTTTCAAACTTATGAAGAAGAAAGTGTGTTATGCAATTGGGATGCGGGTTTGTTAGGTTCCGTACCCGTCGGGTGCAAAACGGAACCCCATTACTAAGCCTACGCTCTCCGTCCGTCCGTCCGTCTGTCTGTCAGCGGGCTGTAACTCATGAACAGTTACACAGTAGAATTTTTTTTTTTTTTGTAGCAATTTTCACAGATTGTGTATTTCTATTGTCGCTATAAAAACAAATAATAAAAATAAAATAAAGTTATAAATTATTTTTACAAAAAAATTATGTAATGATAAATATCGTACGATGGTACGGACACCTAAAATTCATCATCATCATTTCAGCCGAAAGACGTTCACTGCTGGACATAGGCGGGAGGCCTATGTCCAGCAGTGGACGTCTTTCGGCAAGCACAGCCACTTCGACCGGTTCTAAGCTTCTCGCATCCAGCAGATTCCTGCGGCCTTCACCAAGTCATCAGTCCACCTTGTGGAAGGCCTTCCAACGCTACGTCTTCCGGTCCCCACTGCCACTTAAGTTTGGCAACTCTTCGGGCTTTTAATTCAACAAAATTGTTAAAGTTTATTAATTGTACCTGTGTTGTTATTATCGGGTCATCTGAACATATTTATAAATTAAAGTCGCTTTTCGTGTATGTCTATGTGATCGCGTTGTTGTTCTAAACTACTAAACAGATTTAGATGCGGTTGTCACCATCATTTAGATAATGTATTCCGGAAAGTTTATGTGTATCATCTAACTAAGATATAATAAAAAAATCTCGATGTTTTGTCAAGTTGCAAAAGCCGTGGTGACTGTGAAGCAGAGGCGAGTCGCTAGTATTATATAAATACGTGCCCCCGAAATACTTTTGAACAAAAGGTTGGAAATTATCCAAATATCATTCAGAAACAAAGGATAGGTGAATGAGCCGATCGATAGCACTTCTTATATGCCTACAATGTATTAATGTCATCGGCAAATGTTGTTTCAATAATAAATATCAGTTCTGACATTAATGGAATATGTATCGTCTTACTGATATCTTTTGTTAGTCATTATTCCTTTCTCATTTACTTTGTCAGTTCTTTGCGCCGTATTCTTACAATTATTTGGTGACTAGTGACTAGACTCTTTCTTTATTTTAGATTACGGACTATCTACCTATATCCACCATCATTTTGAGAATTTATTCAGAAATTTTTATGTGTATATTAATATTAAATTTACTGAAAATAAAGAAATCTCGATGTTTTGCCAAGTCGTAAAAACCGTGCGAAAAAGGGGGGTCCGCTAATGTAAATATAATAGAAAATTAGTCAGTGCAGCAAAAAAACAATAGGTACTCATAACAAGCAACTAGACGTAGATAAAGCTTTATAAAAAAAAGCATAATCAACGCAATAAAAAACTAGATACAACGTTCCCAATTTAAAAACGTAAAAAAATTGTTTCATATTCACATTTTTTAAAATCCGCAATAAGGCGAATCGAGCCCGACATCGACAATTGTTGATTGTCAGAAAGCTGTCGACAGCATGCGGCATTGCACGGACGTTATACACATACCGTATCTACGGTGATATAGGCGATGTCGATATAGCCGTCGAAATGTCAGCTGCCAACTGAAGTATATCAACGATGCAATCGCTTTGATACCGAGCTCGCTTTTAAACAAGATTCAGCGTTTTGCGGTACTTGCTTGTACTTGAAATGGTTTCGCTTACTACGGTCTAATGATAGATGGAAACCTTTTTGTTTTACAGACATTCTGCTGATTTGTTTTTTTTTTTACAATAATGGTAAATATACGATGGCAGTGGATAGCGTTTAAATATCTGAATCGAGCGTTTGGATTGAGATCAATTAGGTTTAACATTAATTGAATAATTAACCTTTTAAATAATGAAAAGGAATAGCAATTACCAACACATTAGACGATACAGTATTTCTTCAAAGCAACATTGGCAAAGACATCAAATCACACTCAGATTAACACATCAAAATAAACTCTGTAGCAAGCGTTAAAGTTATCTCTGAACCTACAAGCGTGTCACAAAACTAATTATAAATCTCGTGCTACAGAGTAATTATACAAAGAAAACACAGTGACAAACAAAGGAATGCAGTCAAAGAGCGAGGAGGCGACTAACAAGATTCCAGAGACGGGATTATCACGAAGTTAAGCCTGGAATTAGGACGAGAGAGAATTATCTGAGCCAGCCACGGGACACTTTGCCGGCGTCGCTCCACAAAAAATAAATATCTGCATTTTGAGCGATAACATTCAACGGATTTGCGTTTTGTACTCGAAATAAGCTATGAATTCTGAGTGAGAGGCTTTGAATTAAACCAGCTCGTTGGGTTTTAAGATGATAAAACGGATGAAGAAATACAGATATAAAACGTAGTTCTTTGAATGTGGAATCTTTTAATTCATCAACTTCTAAATAATTTACAGCTATTTTGAAAGACAATTTCTAAATAGAAGCCAAAGCAATTAATCACAAAGGCCTTGATGAAAAACATGCCGATGTAATCAACACTATTCTACTATAAATAAACTAAACTCAACATTTCATTAACAACACCCAGTAAATCAATCCGCCTAGCCTTTTAACAACTATGTTGGGGTCGGCTTCCAGTCTAACCGGGTGCAGCTGAATGCCAGCATTTTACATGGTGTGACTGCCTATCAGACCTCCACAACCCAGTAACTGGATAATACGACACCCCTGGGTAAGACCGGTTGTCAGACTTTCGGGACTCTGACGACCCGTAACGACTGTCAAAGTTCGACGAAATACACTCGGGACCAACGGCTTAACGTGCTTTCCGAAGCATGGAGGAGTCTCGGTATGTAAAGATGGTCACCCATCCACGGACCAACTCCGGCAAGAATAGCTTAACCTGATGGATCGACCGTGCGGCTGTGATTACTTAACCACGACCAACACCCGTTAATTACATCGAAAAATTAACTGGAATAAAAAACTAGACTGTTTACTGAAACCTGACTGAAAGGTGCACGATGAGGGTATCAAATAAGCAAGTTTGAGCCAGCAAAGTTACTTACGGAACGCCACTGAGAAAACTCTCGAACTGGTAGATAAGTCCGCTGCAACCCCGTATTGTATCGACAAACTTTGTTGAACGAAGCTGATGTTCTTTGTTTATGAAACAAGCATGCATGCTTTAGCAGCGGTGCCAAGTTTCAAAGGTAGAGAAAAATGTTACAGGTATAGCTTGTCCAATCTGAAAGGACGCGTCCCACTACCGCATTTTACATACAAGCCGCGTTGCCGTATACGTAAAATGCGGTAGTGGAGCGCGTTATTAACAAAACTATTTTCTCGTAAAAGTAAGGGTAAATCAATTTAATATCAATTACCTATCCCATATAGGCGCAAAACTGCTTATCATGTGAAATTTTCGACGAAATCGTAATCTCAATCGATCCACAGTTGTCCAATTATGAAGCGTAATTCAATAAAATCGAAACGATTCTCCCGATTCGGAGCAGATTGTAAACTCAGGGGTGATAATGAAAAAGCTCATTTAGTCTGGGCCATTCTACCAAGCTTTGTCTGCCGTCCGGCTATTGATTCGGGTTGAACATCAAAAGACTGTAGACGAACCATCTCACTAAAAAGTTGGACTCAATATTTTAAAGCAACATATGAAGTATTGGTATCTTTTGACAGGAAAATTTTAAAGAAAATCCTTCACAAAGAGCACAGTCGGATATCATCTCAACATATTGCGGTGTCGTTTCTAACATTCAAAAGTTACTGGATTCATATGACATGGAGAAATGCAAAATATGATTTCCAGTAACGTTGATAATGTAACTGAAGCAACTCGATTGAATTGGATTTATATCGAGTTTCGCCAATCGTAATCCAATCTTTGTGAAACTCCATTGAGTGAAGCCTCTTGGGGAACATATACGGAACAGTAAAGCAATTTAAGGAAAAGCGTCAAACAGATGAGAGCTCGTTGGTGGAGTAACATTATAACTTTTTATAGCCATCGTATATCGAATTTCCTTACTATATTCATAAATTACTCTTTTATACAAACATTTGTTAAGAACGATTAATCAGCCTTACGGTGACATCTATAAATCTGTCTGCTGTTAGAGTTGAATAACTCGAAATTGTTTCATTATACTTAGCAGTTCACAGTACAGCTCTTATTTAAATAAAGAATGTATAAGCACTTCATTAACTCGATCCGTTAAAAAAAAAGTTAAAGTTCAAAGCACTTGAACGCCACACTCTTAGTGTAAGTTGAAGCAAGGCTTGAACTTTTCCACTTGAGTTATTATTAAGCTGAAACTTGCTTTATATTAAATGCGATAAATACTAAACTCGCCACATTACAGGTACAATAAAGCGAACTATGAATCTAGAGAAGCCAACGACAAATGTAGTTCCCGCAATCCACAATACATATTTCCGTCTGAAAGCCGGCTCACCTGTTTGACCCAATTCCGGAAAACTCGAAGTCAACACGTGAATTTACATGATAATGCTGTTTGCTGCGGGACCATTTACCATAGTGAGCGGTAGCCGCGCTAAGCCTCTCCATTAACGGCGAAACTTGAGAGGCTATAAATTTTTGAACATGCCACGACGTATGTTCAGGTATTGATGTTATTGGTTAGCACCAAACCAGCGTTTGGTTAGCATGGAACATTGTATTTTTAGTTTGTCTTTTTTAGTAAAAGATTTGATCGCAGAAGAAGTGTGTGATGTCAAGGACAGTGTTGATAAAAAAAAAAATTTAAGGTTCCATACCTCAAAAGGAAAAACAGAACCATTATAGAATCACTCGTGTGTCTGTCTGTCTGTCCATCAGTCACAGCCAATTTGCTCCGAATCTAATAGACCGATTAAGTTGAAATTTGGTACGCATATGTATTTTTGTGACCTAAACACGGACGTTTAACGTAAATAAATGAATTTTGAATATGGGGGTCACTTTTGGAGGGCAAATAAGAAAATTGAAAAAAAAATTGCTAACTTTGTGACATATCCATTGAAAGGGCTTGTTACGAGGATCTAAAATATTATTTTAAAATAAATACTTTCAATGATATTTAATAAAGTTGATGAAAATTGACCATTTCCCCTTCAAAAAAATACAGAGAATGATTCTTTACTCATAGATTACTGGAAAACCTATAAGAAGTCTATGGTCTTAAAATAACATTATAAATCTCTCAATATTATCATCTGCAATTAAAATGTATTGGAGAACATATTTTTAAGTTTTTTCTTGGGATAAATTCATCCCAAGTACGGAACCCTTCATTGTACAGTAAGCGTTCAAAAGTGCATAAGCACGTTAAGAATCATATTGCTGTGAACACGCGGTATAGTCCGTATATCTGTATGTGTAAACAACACGGCACACACACCACAGAGAACGCAGTATTACGCTTTACACACTGTCGTATCATCGCGTACTTGCGCCTCACTACCGAAACAAATATATATTTCCGTCGCTTTTGTTAGACAACACGCATCCTGCGCTTGACCTTGGCCAGTTTATGTCAATGCTAAAATTCAATCCAAACTTACGTGTGCAGATAGCAGAACGCGTTAAGCATTGGTCTGAGATGCAAACTGGCTTAGGTTCCAACCTCGTCAAGCACAATGCAGTTTTTGCAAATATTAATATTTTTGTTTGCAATAATACTATATCTTAACTATTGCTGCCTTTTTTATTAATGCTGTTATTGCAATAAAGGGTTTAGAATTAAAAATGCGTAATATGTGATAGCAAAATTAAAAAACTGTATTCGTTATATTTATTTTACTTATAGATAATATATTGCTACAATTATTTGTCATTACGTCAGCTCAATAAGATGTGAAATAGATGTCAAAAAACTTAGAAGTAATTTATATTATTTTGACATATTTGTATTATGAAATGTTTTAAATTTTAAATTGATTTTTTCACCATAAATATTAGCTAGCTTATTATTAGTTAGCTTTGATCATGGTCGAAGTAATTAAGCAATAAATAAGAATATAAGACTAATCAAAATGTAAAAAAAAAACTACTTACAAAATAGGTGATTTTAAGGTAAAGTATGGGCAGTTTGTTTACATTATTTATTTTACATTTTATTTGGCTTTAGTAAATATTGGTTGGTATTGAGGTTATAGCTTAAGTATTCATTTTCTTTACGAAAAGAAGATTGAAACTTAACCTCAAATTGTAATCCTAAAATAATAATATTACTAAAATAATCTTAAACATTTTCGGTCTATCTGCGAGAAATACGACAAACAACATATTGTAACTTGCTTAAAAAATCGTTACCACAAATTCATGCAATAACGAATCTGTTGTTTATTAAGTTGGTACGGTAAATATTTTAAGGTTAAAATATAGCAGTGTCCCACTTGAAGTCTTAATATTATCGTGCGAAACTTAAACGTTCTTGTTTATGCCTTTCTGTCGAAAACGGCTTCCTAGCTGGTCTTCAGTGATACAAGTCTTCAGAGTGCACAGCGAACGGTTCATAATGACGTGTTTAATAATTCAGCAAAATATCTCGTTGGTATGAAACCATTTGTTTCATATTCCTCCATCATTTGACGTCGCTACTGCTCGATAATAAGCCTCTTCCTCATTCCTCTTAACCCTCACAGTATTTCTCTAGAACAAAGAATAACATTGTATTTATTACACATAATAATTATTTATCATTCACTAATCGAATTAAACCTCATAATGAATTTAAAATTTTAAAGGCATCTTCTGTCTCAACAATACCTCTGTTCTATCAACAATACCTTTGATTAAGATTTATGTTTAGTAAAATATGAAATATTTAAATGATAACACTCACACTTAGTCCGGTCTCATTAGATATTTGTGTAAATTACATTCACTTTTACGCAGCGCAATAATATTTGATCTCCCTTCAATATTTATATTTGACTGCATTTTGAAAACAATAACCACAACACCGCTAATACTTAAATACTCGTCACCAACAATAACCACGAACCAAAAAAGTTTTGAGATTGGCTGGGAACAGACCGTAGCAATCGCGAATACGCGTAACGAACTGCGTCTGTCTACCCCACAGAAATCGAAATGATTTACTTAGTTTTCTGTGGTCTACCTGCTAACGAACGTCGAACCTTAATATTTATGTGAACAAGACGACCGAAACAAAAAACGAATGATTATTGAACTAGTCATTATTAAAAAATAACAAAAACTATGAATAATAATTATTAAAAAATAACAAAAACTATGAATGTAATTATTAAAAATTACAAGCAAACCACAGATGAGATTTGAACCCTCGCTCGGCTCGACATAATCGCACATACCAAAGCACGTTATCTACTGAGCTAGCACGCCGTATACTATATTGATTGAAATTATGAACTACTATGAGTTGCAGACAAAGTGAGTGTGTGTGTATCTATAGTATTGTAACATCTTATAGAAGAAGGTCGTAAGTCAAACCGAAGCGTCAGACTATTGCTTTGTGCGATTGCCTATGGACTTTTGGTCGGTACTGTACGTGGTCCGACACGCACTTGCCCATTTTTTTTATTATCCTTGGGAGTAACAAGATACATTTCTGTGATTGCATCTTCATTAGCAACAAGTCTCAAATCATTTTTGTGTGGTGTCTTCCGAGTCACTTACTTGCAATTATGAATACTCGTACGTCCTATGAAAATATAGAATTCCTCCAATATTTAAATACAACCAGGTTATGTATACTAAAGGTTGATATTAGATGTCGTTTCGACGGCCTTCAGAACGTTGGTTAGACGTCACACCTGCGTGCTGGAATACAATTTAGAATTTAGAGCAATGACACCTTGTACAACGCACACACTATTGTTTCCATAAATTTAGGTTACATGTAGCCTGCAGCTTGCATAATACGATTCTTCCATAGTGAAAAACGGGATTTTAAGTGTATTTGTGATAGGTTGCAACTTTGCAAGGCCATCTTTTAATTTAATGTAAAAGTTCAAAAGAAATTATTATTTCTCCACTAATTCACTTTTCGTAAAATTCCGAGAGCAGTGGTGGCCCAGTTGAAACGGCCGCGACTTTCGAGTTGTAGGTCGTAAGTTCGAACCCAGACAGACACTTTGTGTAAATTATTTCACCACCACTGCTCTTAGAACAATGAATGAAAATATCATGAGGAAACTGGCATGTTTTAGAACAAAAAAATCGAAGACATGTGACATCCACCAACACGCACTGAGTCCGCGTGGTGGATAACGGCTCACTCTCTCTCACAGAGAGGCGGCCTGAGTCCCAACAGTGGGAATATATGAAATTAATGAGGCTCATTGTGATGCTCCAGTAATTTAGCTCAATATCTCGTTAGATAGAAAAAATTATATGTGTTTAATTAATTAATACATGGTTACAAATATACCAACATATATACAGTGGTTTTACCACATTATCTAGCAATTTCATACAAATTATATCCTAAGTTTATTTTATAGGGTAGATAGTGCCTATCTATATATAAGACACGATGGAACAGTCCCTTAAAGTTTTTCTTTTATTTTAGTAGATGAAAATTATTCACGATCTTCTTTACATTTTAGATGAAGGACGATTTTCTTTCTTTTTTCTTTCTCTACAGCTGTGAAACCGTGTCCATGTTGTTTCAGTGACGTTAACCGCCGGTCCCGGTCGCGGTCTCGGTCGCGGTCTGTGACCCCGAGCAACTCCCCGCCCCCACTGCCCGTGCCGCAGCCCCCGCCGCCGCCCCACACTTTGCACCCAGACAATGCATTAGGTACAACATCGTTTTATACTTCTATAGCCTGTGTTTACTTATCTAAGGCTATTGAGGCCCTGAATCTAAAAGGAAAATGTTTGTGGAAAGATGTTTGAACTTGACCAACAGATTTATAAAGTTTACCAAGAATGTAATTTTAAGTCATTTTATTTCATCTTGATTGTTTTTGCTACATATTTTGAATCCTCTTGTCGAGCTTATTATTATTTAGCATAAGAAAGGATGTTCTACAACTGGAGTTCAAAAAAGACCTCTGATCTTGACTAGAAAATTAATCAAACTGTGCTAGTTGTCTGTGATAAAAAGCAACGATTTGCTTAGATCGAGATTGAATCCAATATAGTATAAATTCGCACATTCAATAATACGTTTATTTTAAAAATACAGCCTGTATACGACATAACTATGTACTAGAATCTTCTTCGTATAAGTACGTCTATACCATTTACATCGCTCGTCGGACTAAAAGCTTCCATATTAATATGAATCTGGAGATACAACGACAGAAAGATTGATTCTCTGCCGAATACCGACTACTCTCGAATATGTTAATATTTTCCTTGAGCAGAAACGTATTGGATAAACATTTCCAGATACTTCTACAGAATTCGAAATTTTCTCTCCAAACATAATTTGTAATAGATGAGAGAGGAATATCTCTTTGATAAGAGTCGGTTTTATTAGAGGTATTGGTATCTCAGATTAAAATTACCTAATTATTACTAAAATTATAATGAAGCTAGCTATTATATTAGAGAAACTTAAATACAAAAATTTCTAGAATATTACTGTATTGACTGTTGATATCCTAGGTCGTGGTGCACTAAGTGCAGCGGGTCGCCAGTTAAGTGACCACAGCAACAACAGGGAGTCTTCCTTAGACGACTCGGGTGTGGTGGATGACCACGACGATGGAGAGCATACATCGGATGACCAGGCATCACACCCGCACCCAAGGAGGCATCTGCTAATTCCACAGCTGCCACTACCGCCAAACCACCCACCAACGTCGATGCCGATGCCAATGCAGATGCCGATGCAAATGCCGATGCCAATGCAGATGCCGATGCAAATGCCGATGCCAATGCCTATGCAGATGCCGATGCCCACACCAATGCCGATGCCCATGCCCCAGATTCAACAAGTACGGCAGTATATGTATATTCTAGCAAAAAATACAAATATATTTTACAACTCATATAGAATACAATCTCAGCATTGAAGATCTACGCCAGAATTAGCAAGAGCTATTGTCTCCGAAAGCTGACTTAATCGTGTAAAATTCTTAGTTTATTGGAAGTACATTAAACGACCTTCTAAAGATATTTACATTTCAGGTTACTTCTAAAGATATTTACGTTTCAGGACACACAAACGCAAGAAATAAAATATAGACAACCAACTAAGATTGACAAGCCTGCAGTGAAACCAAAAAAACCTGTGAAAAGCATTCAGGACAAGTATCCGCTGAATCCTGACTACCTCAACCAGATCGTGGTGCTAGGTAAAATCTACTTCAAAATTTAGCACATTTTTCACTTTCTAAAAACTTTTCGGGTTCAGTAATGCCATCAAATTCAACAAGGTTCTGAAACCAATCCTTTGGGAAAATATATTTGAGCATATGTGATTGAGGAATTGGAAGCCAATCAAATATAACTCAACAATTTGATGGCACTACACAACCTAATCCAATTTATTGGCACGGCTTCAACACTGAATAGCACGAGACAAATAACACTGAAACTAAACGATGCTGCCACTATGTATCAGAATGAACGCTTTGCTAACACGAAGGGATAACTATACTATTACAACAAATGCATTTTATAGGGGTTCGGTACAATTCTTGAAATTAATGAACTTGCAAAATTCATTTTGTAGATTTAGATTACGGGCGTAACTTTATTGGCTATAATTCTGCATGATATTCAATAATTCTTGTCAAAATTGCGTCACTCAGGAGATCATTATTTCGACATCTATCAAACTTTAAATGCTTGCGTTCTTTGCAATTTTCTACTTTTCTAAATTGAAATTACATTGTACAGGTTAATTTTAAATCTAAATTTTCTAAATTATTAGGTAGTTTGACTTTAAGTACTTTTTCTTCTAAGAATTCTAACTATTCACCCTGTTTCAACTCTCATTTGCAACAGATGATATTTTCTTTGGATTTCAGAAGCATTATGTAAGGTTCCACTTTGATTTTTGAACAATTCTCGAATACGTGAACCGTCTGATTGGGGAGAAATTCTACGAAACACTCATGTATTTGAAATTCCTAATCAAATGGTTTCACATTTATATTCTTTGGTAGTTTTACGAATAAATTCATTCACAATTTCAAATAATTCTAGTCGCTCTCGTAAAAGCTACCAAAGTTGTAGATACTGCAATCACATTATGCAATTAAAACAGTTCTAGGTACTGCTAATTTGTCTAAGAAATAACTATTCCATTTCTGTTTCTACTAACTTTAGTTTCCAAATAATTGTTCTAAAAAGATGGAATAGTTACTTTCTATGTTTGGTAACATTCACCAGTAGCTTCACTTCTCAATGAGGAACACTTCATTGAGCATTTTAATACGACACGGTTGCAATCTCGCTTCTACCCTCATTAATATCGTCAGGGGCGGACTGGCCATACAAGCGCGCGCCCGACCTCCCGCAAGCGGAGACGACGAAAATTAATGAGCTCAGTTTATTGGCAGCCACGCACAAAACTCATATGGGCAATTACGAGCAAAATTGCACTTACTTCACAGGTTAGTAAACACAGACGCAAACGCTTCTACCCCCCAGTCCACCCCTGTCCCCACAGGAAGACTGCAGGGTGACTGCGATTGACTAGCTGTCGTCTTGTCATAGCTCAAGAATCGCATTCAAGTCTTTCCACATTACATTCAATTACTTTAACAAATACTTTGAACACTTGTGCATAACTTTTATGCGATTCGTATTTGGAAACATCAAAATTCATATCAGTGTTTTGTCGAACTTTCAGTTTAACTACTGTACCGGTAACTGCACCGTTTGTACACATAATTGGCATATCAAAAATTTTCGTACTACCATGCTGGTTTTCCTTGCATATTAATGCAATTTTCCTGCATATTTTCTTTGTCCTGACTTCGCTTTCAATGCATGATGAGTTGTTTAATATTTGATAAGTGATAGATTAATTTAGTAAAACGAAAGCTTTGCATCTGAGAAACTTGAATTTGCCTCACTATGCTTTCGCTTATTCTAATTGATCTATTCCTTCACTTCTTTCTTTCTTCTGTTCGTGACGTATATGTGTGATATTTGTTGTTCTTGATGTTTGTATATTTTATTGACTCGTTTAAAATTTCTGGCAGATGAGCTGGTGGATAGAAACTGTGAGTGCTGCGTCACTTGCTGTATAGATTATGAAGGCTGGCTCCAGTTCCAGAATTGTTTATATGGGATCGTGAAGGATCCTTTGTTCGAGTTGTTCATTACAACTTGCATTGTTCTCAATACGCTCTTCCTTGCGTTAGAGCACCATGGAATGAGTGAGAACGTTAGATCGGCCTTAGATATAGGAAATAAGGTAATCAACGCTTTACTATAGATATTATTAGAAAACTGTGTTTTGGCTGCTGATCGTTACAAGAAACTACTATTACTATTCTTGCCCACATGCTTTAATACATTCACTTTTAATCTTATATCATAAGTGAAAATAAATTAATAATTTCCAGGTGTTCACGTCGATATTTACATTAGAATGTATAATGAAAGTGATGGCGATGAGCAAAGACTTCTTTGCATGCGGCTGGAATATATTCGACTTGATTATAGTGTCAGCAAGCCTTCTAGATCTAATATTTGAGCTCGTCGATGGCCTATCTGTGTTGAGAGGTCTTCGTTTGGTAAGTCATTTAGAAGAATATAATCATAATCATTTATGTGTCAGAATATAGTACATTTTATGGTTTGGGTTTTAAATTTCAAAGCAATTTCAAAAATTTTACACATTGCCAGGATTTTACAAAAAATAAAATAAAAATTGAAGTGCTTCATGGATTTAAAATAATTACGAAATTATTTTTCAGATTTCGATTATTTTAAACATTAAATAACTATTACTTTATTCTTACCGTGGATTCTTTTTTTGCAGCAGTATTAACATTTCTAAATTCCTTCCAATTATATTGTATTCTCTCCTTCTACAATACAGGCACTGTAGAAATTTTGAGTGGTTTTGTAGGTGCTCCGTTTTTTTTTTATCTCTTTTTTCCATACCTAGCTAGGTTAAAAACATCTTGTTTAATATTTAGATATAATAAAATCAATAATAATCCTTCCTAATATTTTGTTAACTCTGTTTCAGTTACGAGTGTTAAAGTTAGCTCAATCATGGACTACAATGAAAGTGTTATTGAGTATTATAATATCGACAATCGGTGCTCTTGGTAATTTGACGTTCGTGTTAGTGATAGTTATATACATATTCGCTGTGATCGGTATGCAGCTCTTCTCCAAGTCCTACACGCCGGATAAGTTTGACCCGGATCCAGTACCCAGGTATGACATCACAAGTTATTGCATGACGTCAGAATTTACTTGACTTTTGCAGCAATTATTGTAACTTTATACTGATTGTTTACTTATTTATGTATCATTTTTTTCCAATATGTAGCTTTAGAAATTGTATGTCTTTCTTTTCATTATTCTCTAAAACCTCTGTTGCACGAACCGTTTCCTCATTTTTATCACCGACCAGTTTCTTTATCAATGTATCTACTAAAAACTGTGACTCATCAACGTACAAAGGTGGAACTTCAACGACTTCTTCCACTCGTTCATGATGATATTCCGGATTCTGTGTGGCGAGTGGATCGAGCCTTTGTGGGACTGTATGCGCGCTGAGCAAGAGACCGGGGCAGAGAGTTGCTTCTTCATATTCTTGCCCGCGCTCGTCATGGGCAACTTTATGGTGCTCAACCTCTTCCTTGCCTTGCTGCTCAACAGCTTCAATAGTGAGGAACTTAAGAATAAGAAGGAGGTTAGTACCTATTTCTAGACTACCTAACTGAAGTTTATTGATTGGTCTATCTACAATTGTTACACTGTTCAACGAATTGCAAACACAAGCCAACATACTTACAAGCCAAATGCACAATATTAAGCGACAGACACAGCATACAAAAACATTATTACATCATGTTCTCACATATAGAAGCAACAAGAATGATGTACCCAGGATTTTGTAATATCTATATTTAAAAGAGTTTCTTGCCCGTTCTTCTCCATAGAGATCTACGTTTTGGAATGGGCAATTAGCTTCAACTTTCTGACTAACTGACCGACTCTTTGACAATTCAAAAGTGCCTATAAATGGTTTAATTGAAATAAATGCTTTGAGTTTGAGTTGAGTTTGGAAAACCAAAAAACAATAGGTGTATAAGTACAGAAATGACACATGATTGTTACACAATTTTTTTTTTTTTAAATAACAAGGCAGAAATTTACTATAGTTGGGGTAACTGAGTTACATAGTAATTAGTTACATATTTTTGTAGCGCTTGAATTTTCTAAGTGAAGTGCAAAAAATATCAATCCCTCCATCAGAATTATTTTAAAAAGTCTGTGAAAGTCTTGAGACTGGGGAGTTAGACCCTGAAACAGTTTTGCGGAATGGGGGACGTAACAGTTTGATAGGGTGACGTGGATATTTACATGGTAGGTTAAAATTTAACTTACTTAACAACTGGGGCAATCTATTCTACAGTGAAGAATTTTAAAAATAAATATTTATATTCAATATAATCATTTTATACAGTTGAAGTTGAAATGGTATATTATTGTTAGATGGTTCATAGCTATAAATAAGGGAATCGATTTGCCACTCATATTTTTTTTTCGCTAGTATTTTTCAATACATTGAAGTAACTGGCACAACACATTCATCATAGTCTAACATATTAAATTCAAAAGTACATTTTCGGAACTCAGTCATCTATTATTTTCAATCCCCTTTTGCAATGCCTAAAGATGATATCGCAATACCGTTTACCGGGCGTGTAGCGTAGGCGTTCGTCGGCGTCATTATCCATTCTTCATTAGTGCGGCGTCTGTGCGACGAATGTGAACGATAAATGCCGCCTACACCGCTGATATTAGTGAGATAGTACCCTTGTAAGAGTAAGGAAAACTGAGCCTTATTCAAAGCTTTAACACTTTGAAGGACACTATACGCCCATAGGCGTCATAATAATAAAACTTCTATTGTGTCTCATGTACTGTCCTTCAAAGTGTTAAGAAAGCTTTAAGAAGATAAGAAACAGTAATGATCCCATTAACAATTTTCAGGAAGTTGGTGAAGATTCAAAATTAGCTAAAAGTTTCGATAGAATACGTTCTATAGTAAGAAAAAAAGGTTTCCTTATATCGAGAAGTAAAGAGACTGACAAAAAATCTAAGTTAGAAGAGCTAGTTAACGAATTTATGACACAACAACGCGCCATAAAGGAGAAGAAGGCGTCGATACCGTCAATACCGAGTGAGCAGAGGTACTCTGCGTCGATACAGGAGACCATCCTGTTCCCACACGACAATATTTATAGTCATAGTTATCAAGAAGCATTAAATAGGTATGTGTTAAAATGTTCTATCAAAAACATCGTCCCTTTAATAAGATTCAAAAGAGATATACAAAATAATGTCAATTTATAGTATAATGTTCAAGAACAGAATTAGCATTCTCAAAAGAAAAGACGTAAATTTTAAATGAGAATTGGTTCTCTCGCTTTGCTGAAAAGTTTGTTTTCCCAAGTAAGAACTAGCGACGCTATCTCAAACACAAGTCAAGTTATCTAACTTTACAAAAATATTTCAGGCCAATATCAGTAGGTTCCGACTTCGCCTACCCACAGCTTTACCAAGCTACCAACAACTTTAACCACGGCAGTCAAGAAACTTTAAAAGATGTGCGTGACTTGGCAGCTGAACATAAGATAACTAGTATTAGGGAAGACTCGAAAGAAAATCTTGACGACACAGCGCTGACTGAGCAAGTTGCTGCGCAGAAGTTGTTGAACCAGATGTCTTCGGGTTATCACACACAGCCTTCGGATTCGAGAGGTAGGAAATTGCCTAAAATGATTTTTAAGTTTTAAGGAAGTGGTGTTAATTTTTTTGAATAGCTATAGTGTTCAAATATCATAATAAGTTTCTCTTTTTAATAAGCCATTATGATACACATAAAAACTTTTATTAGTCTTAGGACAAAATAAAAAACTCGCATCTAATAAATATTTCAGATGAAAACGAACATTATGAAATGGCACAATTGTCAACTAAAACAACGCCCGAAAAACCGAAGAGGCAACACCAGCCCAGGGAACAACTTCCGTCAAACAACTTAAGTAAGGAACCAGTCAAAGAAAATGATGAAGACATGAAGCGTCCGTGGCAAACTTTAGTCTCATATGTAGATGAATTAACCGTAGGTGGGAGAAAAAACTCACAGGGTCAATATGTTGATGCGATGGGAAACTTCCCCGGATTTGGGAAACAGAAAGAGCCGAAAGTACCCGAGAACTGTTTCCCTCGCCAATGTTACGATGCGTATGTATTCATTCAAGAATGTCTCGATGCTCAATGCCATATTCGCTTCCATTTCTATTCTAGGAGTTTGGTAGTTATACAAGTCTTTTGAAAATCGATTTTTACGATTAACTCTTCTTCCTTTGACATTAATCTTCATGCCCTTACCGAGTTGTGTTTGTCTCTTAACCTTTTGCACTTCTAAACAACCTAATGCATCCAGTAATGTAATGTAATTAATTCATCGAACTTTATTGCTATCACCATTGCTTCACAACATCAATCGTACTAATATCCCTACAAAACTACGGAACCAAGGTAACAAATAAAAGGTTCCAGGGATGGAAATTAGAATCACAAATTTCCGTACGTATTTAGGATATCCAGAAGTATGTAGGTAGGTACAGGGTTGTAATAGCTGCTTGTGATCCGAATGAATGCAAATACGCTGTCCTTTTAGGAGTTCTTGTTGGGATGCATGTATTCAGACCAACGTGGGTCAACGTTGGATGTTTCTCCGAACCTACGTCCTGCGGTACGTAGACACTCCAGCCTTCGAGTGGTTCGTATTGGTGCTGATCTTCGCGTCGAGCATCACACTTTGCTTCGAAGACATCCACCTCGAGAAAAACAAGCCGTTGAAGAAAATACTGTACTGGACCAACTTGGGGTTCTGCATGATCTTCATCATCGAGATGTTTCTCAAGTGGATAGCGTTGGGGTTCTTCAGATACTTCACTAGTTTCTGGACGTTATTAGACTTTACTATCGTTTTTGTAAGTATCAATTCTTTCAACATTTTTATTGACGCTTTTAAATTTCTCTTTCTAACGCTTCAATTCCGCTTTCAGGTTTCAGTATTCAGTTTGTTGATAGAAGAAAATGAAAACCTAAAAGTGTTAAGATCGTTAAGAACTTTACGTGCATTGAGGCCGTTGCGAGCGATATCGCGGTGGCAGGGGATGCGTATCGTAGTGAACGCTCTAATGTATGCGATACCTAGTATCTTCAATGTGTTGTTAGTGTGTCTAGTATTTTGGTTAATATTTTCTATCATGGGAGTGCAGTTTTTTGGGGGGAAGTTTTATAAGTGCGTCGATGAAGAAGGAGAATTATTACCGTTAGAGGCAAGTATGACTACATATTGATACCGATATTTGAATATTTCTATTGAGTTTTAATGGTTTCTATTTGATTTTAGATAGTAAACGATAAATGGGAATGTTATTATAACAATTTCACTTGGATAAATTCGAAAATATCGTTCGACCACGTGGGCATAGCCTACTTGGCGTTATTTCAAGTGGCCACATTTGAGGGTTGGATGGAGGTGATGGCCGATGCTGTGGACGCGCGAGGAGTAGACTTACAGCCGGCGAGAGAAGCCAACATATACGCATATATTTATTTTGTCATCTTCATCGTGTGCGGTTCATTCTTCACCCTTAATTTGTTTATAGGAGTAATTATAGATAATTTTAATATGCTCAAGAAGAAGGTAACTTGATTGTTATTAATTATTACAACCTAATTGAAATAAACATGGTTTTTCAGTGTTAATGCTACGAATTTTCCTTTCAGTACGAAGGCGGAGTTTTAGAAATGTTCCTTACCGAGAGTCAAAAGCATTACTATACAGCAATGAAAAAACTCGGTAGAAAAAAGCCCCAGAAAGTAATAAAAAGGCCGAGGAATCAATTCTTGGCTATGTTCTACGATCTCTCGAATTCGCGAAGATTTGAAATAGCCATTTTCGTTTTAATATTTCTAAATATGCTCACTATGGGCATAGAACATTATGATCAACCGCATTCTGTTTTCTTTATATTAGAAGTTAGTAATGCGTTTTTCACGACTGTATTTGGTTTAGGTATGATAATCGTTTCAATTTATCTTTTAATAAGAACAGCGCCAAACCTTTTCTGAAGTCTGCAGTCTGATGATCTTCTTCGAACGACTTGCTTTTTATAACACACGTCATCATTTTTACCAAACGACGTTTTTCAATTTTCAAAAAACTCATCTCGTTTCTTGATTTTAACTTGAGGGTTTGGCACGGTTACTGCATATATAAAGTATACTCACTATAATTATCTTCTCTGCTTTTAACTTCTCTAAATCTTACAGAAGCGATAGTAAAAATAGTAGGTCTGCGGTACCACTACTTCACGGTGCCGTGGAATGTGTTCGACTTCTTGCTGGTGCTGGCTTCGATCTTGGGCATCCTGATGGAGGACATCATGATTGACCTGCCCATATCGCCCACTTTGCTAAGGGTCGTACGGGTGTTCCGGATAGGGAGAATTTTAAGACTGATTAAAGTGAGTACTTTCTGGCCTCTGTTTTGTTCAGTTCCATCGAGATCTGCTCGCATGTTGAAAATTAAGTTAGTTCCTCATATAGTCCAGTTGTTTGGTAAGAGTTCTGGAAACATGACCGGGAATTTTTAAAATAAATCGATTTTGATGTGCTCTTGTCGAATTTTCTGTTTGCCACCCGATACTTTGCAGCTCGCGCCGCCGTTTTGGAAATATATATTAAAACGCCAACTTTCCCAAAAAAAAACCGGCAGTATTTGACAAAACCCTTTCGTTTCCCTTTTCCAGGCCGCTAAGGGCATTAGAAAACTGCTGTTCGCGCTAGTGGTGTCGCTGCCCGCGCTGTTCAACATCGGCGCGTTGCTGGCCCTCATCACGTTCATCTATGCCATCATCGGCATGTCCGTGTTCGGGCACGTGAAGGAGCAGGGGGCGCTCAACGACATCGTCAACTTTCAGACCTTCGGGAGAAGCATGCAGTTGCTTTTTCGGTAAGTTATTTCTGGTACCAGCTCAATCACTCTGTGATTGTTTTATTGGATGAGCGGGTCAAATTAAATGTTATTTATTAGTTTGATTTGTATAAAGTCGAATCATTTATGTTTTGTTCTTACCAAATGTAAGTATTGGTGTAGGTATGAAAGTACGAAGTAGGTGATGCTTGCTGCATACCATTATACGTAACCGCGCGCCGATATAAATTTTCAAGGATGCCTCTTTGTGTGGTACAATGCTGACAACAAACATAGTCGTTTTAGATACGATGACTATCTCTTAACCTCTTAACATATAGCTTGATGATCTAAATGAGTGGATCATTTAGATCATCAAGCTGTATGTTAAGATTGATTGGCAGATCAACACTTTACAAAGCATCATTTATTCTCCTGACTTAATTGTAAAACTTCCTTCTCCCCACTTTCCAGTTTAATGACATCAGCTGGTTGGAACGACGTGCTAGAATCCCTCATGATCCAGCCTCCTGAATGCGAGTTGGGGGAGCATCCTGGCCAGAACGGCAACTGCGGGAGCCCGCTGCTGGCCATCACGTACTTCACGTCATTTATCATCATCAGTTACATGATCGTCATCAACATGTACATAGCCATTATTCTCGAGAACTTCAATCAGGCGCATCAGGAGGAAGAGATTGGCATCGTTGAAGACGATCTCGAGATGTTCTATATACGATGGTCGAAGTGAGTATTTCTGCATAGTGACTTATCATTAGTTATCAACCACTTACGCTAAATAAATGTTATTTTTATGTTATTTAATCAAATGGCTATAAAAGAATATTTAAGTACGGACATAATTATTATGAGCATAAATCTACAAAAAAAAACCATCATAATCTAACCACGAAAGAACAGTAAAATACCAAAAATTAAAACTTGGCGCAGCACCTCCAATATTAAAAACAGTCTGTAACCAATAGCCACCACTTCAGTTATTAGAGGTATTTACAATTACGACAGTTAAGAACGGACACTTAAAACACAAATGACGTCGTAAAGGGAAGCTCGTAAATCTTGCAATCCATCTCGATCCCCGGCTTCAGCTGAACACATTAAAAGTTACTCAAACAATTATTGCTTGGCATTAACTTCATCATTTGTGGGAACGGTATTTAGCTATTGTGTTTCTTGCTTCTTAATGAAAGACGATTTCCGACACTAATCTATATGTTCCTCGCATGATTTGACCAAGATTATGTCTGGACTTTAAAAGAGGCTGTGCTCTCTGAATTTGTTTCGGTGTTTCTTTTCAGAGTCGTCGGATAGAAAACACCGGCCTCATCTAGTTTTTGAAATATTATTGACGTGTAGAACGTGTTTGTATAAACCTACTTATAGCAATTATCTAAACTTTCGACTAAGTACCTATTAAAGAAACTAATTCACAAAATGTTCTTCTTTCCAGATACGACCCCCACGCAACTCAATTCATAAGTTTCGCTCAACTATCAGACTTCATAGCTTCTTTAGACCCCCCGCTAGGCATTTCCAAACCAAATACAGTGGCTTTAGTCAGTTTTAATCTACCAATCGCGAAAGGCAACAAGATTCATTGTTTAGATATACTCCATGCCCTCGTAAAACATGTGCTGGGGCATGTAGAAGAGACGGACACGTTTAGACAGCTTCAAGAGCAGATGGATATCAAGTTCAAGAAGCAGTTCCCTACGAGGAAAGAGCTGGAGATAGTGTCCTCGACTAGAATATGGAAGAGGGAGGATAAGGCGGCCCGGACAGTGCAGCGGGCGTGGAGAGATTATATCAAGTAAATATGAACTTTGAACTTTGTTTTTGTAGACCTAGCAAAGAATAAAAAGACAAATACAAATTCTTTGAATGAATTGAATGAATCTCCACTATCGAGTTATTAACTCGATTTATGATTTTCAATCCCATCCAGCTCTTCCTATGTGACCATTAGATACACTGTTCACATATTAATGGTGGCCGTCATTGTGTTTTACATGGATATTTTTATCTAAAATAAATTAATTTAATTGATGACTTCTTCAACATATTTTGATTCGGATTCTATACTTATTTGTATCACAACACAACTGCTTCCAGTAACCCCACACAGAATCTTTCAATACAGTGCTCTTGCTAAATCTTCAGCTCTCATTCAAGTTAATTTAAAATGGCAGACTATCAGCATAGCACTTTCAGAGATGTCCAGGTAGCTTAGCATCATACTGGTTGGACAAAATTTGAGTAGTTGGTAGTCAAATGACACAAAAAAAAGAACCAATAAAATTCACTCACCATAATTCCAGGCGTAAGAACCGCAGCCCCTCACCAGAAGAAGAAGAAAGCACGAAGTGGTCCCCTGGCGGGGGCTGGGGGGGCCGGCTGAGCGCGCTGCTGCACGTACGGCGCGGCTCGCACGCGTCCAGTCGCAAATCGTCGCGCGCGTCTGACGCGTCTGACATCAGCGAGCTGGGAGGAGCGTGGTTGAACCTGCCGCTGTTGCTGCTGCCAGGGGCCGCGCCTGGGGAACAGGTGGGTACTTACCGACCCCCTAGAGTACCCCCGAAAGGTTAACTCATTCCTATCTGCCTCAGAGTCCCCGGTACTGGGGCAGTTGGGAAAAAAAAATCGACCCCGCAGGGAGAACGTAACGAGTCAATTCAATATGAATTATTTTCATCTGCCCCGGTGCCCCAGGTTTGATTCAAGGGTACATTTTTAGGGCAGATCATTCACTTTTAGTTTACACTTAAACATCGTCTTAGAAGAGTATGGATGATAGATTATTATTTATAGTTAGACTATTACGATTAGGTAATATTATGGAAACAGATACCGCCAGAGTAGTTGGTAATTTAAGTAGTCAAGTTGACTTTGTTCTTTCTCTTTAGGCATACCTACTATTTTACATATTTGCAGCAAGGTAGTAATGCTTTATTTCTTGCTAAAAAAATACAGGAGGAGCTTCTTCTTTTTATCACTTTTATAGCGCTTTAGGTAAACCCCATACCATACCGGTCATAACCGGTGCTGCCAATATCGATGTTCCGGCTCCTATCCTCTCCATTTTTAAAGCTAGAAACATTTATCGTGGAACAGCCGAGTGGGTCCGAGTCGGCACCGCCCCGAAGGCGCTCGGCCTACGGGTTGCCGATCTTCCTGCGGCATCAGGACGCCATGGACGAGGAGACCGGCCCGAAACGAGCAGGTTCATATGTAATGTTTTGCTTTCCGTGTCTCTTCCTCAGTAGGTTTAGAGATAGATGCATTTTGATTACCCTTTGGTCTGGTTGGGCAACGCGTTGCATTGCGCGAAATCAATGTTTGAAAGTACAGTCGACCTCGTAATTGCTTTACCACCCTGAATGTAACTTGCACGTCTTAAAACGGCAAGGTCTAATTTTGATGCAAAATGCGCACAAGATAGTGAGCGCGCGAGTACTGGCGCTGATGTGCTTTATTATATACTGTAATATTTAAAAAAGTATCAATAATTTAATCTTAATATTATTAATCTTATATTAATATAAATTAATTAAATAATTCTGTACTTAATTTTACCTTACTTATACGACAAGACGGTGGTATATGATGAGTTACGATTTCAAACGCGCGCAGACTTGTCTTGCGCGCAGTCTTAAGACCAAATTGTGACCTTAGTAATATTTACTTAACTTGTGATAGATGTGGTACCTACAGCAATTACTACGACTATTCAATTTAAGGATAATGCAATGCGTTTTTTCACGCAACGCGCTGCTTAATTAAGACTTGATTAGCACTGAGTGGTTAGTCACCAGTCTTTACATTTTTTTCTTTAATCCTGTAGTAAATGGACTCGGAAAGTAATCCTAAGATCAATATTTAGCCATCCTTGAGTGTTTGCTTTCATTTGATTGTCTTGTGCCTGTCTAATTGGAAACATTTGTCTTGCTAAGAGTATCCAGAACCAACCACTCGGTTCTAAACTTCTTAGGAACCTAAATTCATTTGAATCAAAATTTTAACAGTGATTGAAACATTGATTGGTATCCATACCATCTACTGAAATCTAATAGGGTTTCACCTATGAAATTGCCGTTCTGCCGTACTGGCTATTTCAAGTCCATTTTTTTCTTTTTTTTGCTAAGAATTCTAAGTTCAAATTATTTTTATTTTTTGAATATGGAATTCTTTCTTGAAAATTACTCATTTTTTAATGGTTAGCGTTCTCTTTTCATCGCATTTGTACGTTTTTCGTCATCATGGATACGTTAAAAATTCGAGTGATTATGGAGTATGAGTACCGTCGTGGCAGCAAAGCGGCAGAAGCGGCACGCAACATCAACGACGTATACGGGACGAACACTACTAACGATCGCACCACCCGTTATTGGTTTGCCCGCTTCCGTTCTGGAAATTTCGACCTAAAAAATGAACCCCGTGGTCGACCGAAAACTTTATTCGACAACAAAGAATTAAAGGCGATTGTGGAAGCTGATGATTCGCAATCTACAGCTGAATTAGCAACAGCTTTTGATGTTAGCATCAAAACAATATTGGTCCATTTGCGCCGAATTAGCAAGGTAAAAAAACTTGACACATGGGTGCCCCACGAATTGAATGATCGCCAGCGAGAAGCACGCGTCAAGTTGAGCCTTGCACTGCTCAACAGGCACACAAACGAAAGCATATTGAATCGCATTGTTACTTGCGACGAAAAACGGATTCTGTTCGACAATCACAGCGCTCAGCAAATTGGTTAGATCCTGGTTCAGCACCTAAACAATGCCCCAAACGAAAACTGATCCCTAAAAAAGTGATGGTCACTGTTTGGTCGTCTAGCACCAGCGTCATTCATTACAGCTTCTTACAAAACGGGATGGGCATTACTGCAGATGTGTACTGTGAAGAACTGAACAAAATGATGGAGAAGCTCGCACATCTCCAACCAGCTTTGGTCAATCGTTCGGCTCCGCTGATCCTGCACAACAACGCGCGACCTCATACTGCACAGCAGACGGTCTCCAAGTTACAAGAGCTGGGGTTAGAAGGTCTCCGTCATCCACCATACTCACCAGACCTTGCCCCTACAGACTTTTACTTTTTCCAGAATTTGGATAACTTCTCGGCGGGGAAAAAATTCAATAACCGAGAGACAGTTCATAATGCCTTTGAAGAATTTGTTGCCTCCCATCCAGCAGACTTTTTTTCAAAAAGGGCATCAATAAGCTACCACTACGTTTGCAAAAATGCATTGATTGCATAAGTAATTACTTTGATTAATAAAAATAAAAATTATAGAGAAACAAGGGCGTTATTTCATGAAAAACGGCAATTTCATAGGTAAAGACCTAATATTTCAAATGAGTTTATATTTCACCTATATTTCTCAGTTTTTAGATGGCGTGTCTAACAAGCATACCTAAGAACAAAGTTTCAAAGTAACCAGGATATTGACAGCTTATGCATGCTTTAGTGGTAGTACCCCAGAGAATCTCGCTTCTGTAGCTATTCTATGTCAGTGAATGTCCGCATGACAATGTAGTGTTAAGTCTGAGTAGTTCGTTCCCCTCTACAGTGTTTCCTTCACTTTTAACGCAACTCAGGAGTCCGTAAGTACAATTCTACATTTTATTGATTCCGTCAACTCTATTGGAGAACGTCTTTATAAGGTAATGGTATTAACACTTCGATAGCACAGATTAACACAATAGAAAACACAAAATTAACAATAGCTGGAGTAGCTGCTACCTTCACTATTACCGAGCTACTTCTAATGGAGAACAAACCGTTTAGCCCGTCGCGTTCTTCAGACTGACAGAGTCGGTGGTAATAAACAATCCGACAATAATACTGACGAAACTTCAAGAGGCTAGAGAGATAACATAGATGGCTTTAACACCTTAATTGATGCACCCCAACGAAGACGATTAAATCAAATGCTAGGAATACAAATGTATATGACGTGTCGCAGGTTCCCTTCGGCTGAGCAGCTCTCGCCGCAGCTCCATGCGGCGCGTGACGCCGCCAGCGCGCGCGCGCACTCCGTCACCACACGCCAACAGCGAGGTGAGCATCCTGGTGACGGAGGCGTCGCCCGACGCCGCACCCGCGCCGCCGCCCGCGCCCTCCGCGCCGCCCCCGCCGCCGCCAACGCTGGTGCGAGTGCTCGTGCATCGCGAGTCCGACGAGCGCCCCAGCTGATCTCCGACTCCCGAGCTCGAGCTCCGAGCTCCGCACCCGGACGTTCCCGAACCGAACGATCCCCATTGACTTTCCAACCGGCAGTGTTCCGGCGAATAATTGTGATTTTTAAATTTATCTAGTCCCGTCGCGGTTGTCATTATGGTGGATACGTTGAGATAGATGACCCCGTTTCTTTACATCTACCAGTAAACGTTAGAACACGAGAGAATTAATTTTGTTATTTACTGGTAGAATTTGAAATGCGCCCATTTATCTCAACACTTAATAATAATAGATATAGTTAAATACAGTAATAACCGGAAACTTCCAGAGTCGTTACAATAACGTTTTCATTAGTATCTCGTCGAATTCAATAAGCTTTACGATACTGAACTGCGCTGAAACGCGCCACGCAAGTTGTATTACACGCTGTTAGTTAACAATCGTTTGTAGACGCTTCGATTAATTAATGTTGCTGAATCCGGTTTTTTTGGATCGTAGAAAACTTGGATATTAGTAGGTATATCGCTTTTTGAAGACTCGTAAACGTAATTCGTAATTCGTAAAATACCTTTCTTGTAATATAAAGTAAAATAAATTGTCACCTGAATGTGCCTAGTTTCTATCGCATTACCAAAATTCTGAAAAATCGTTATGGGAAACATTCCCGTAACGAATTTTTTGTATATACGTACAAAAACAAAACATTTACTACACTTAAAGTTCATACAAGATTTGAAATATTTATAAGTACTTAATACATTTTATCATCCTAAAACATGTCTTCTTTTCACTTATACATAGTTTATAGATTTCAATTTTTCTATAGCTACGTAATAGCAATATTTCGTTACTAATTTTTGCAGAAATGAGTAGAAATCTCTTCTATCCTTCTTCTACGATCCAAAATTAGGTAAGACAGCAGTTTTTTTTTATGGAATTAAATATTTATTTAAGTAGTTAGCGAGGCCAGTGTCAAGTTGAATATAAATCAATTTGTTATTGTAAATAGTATTGTAATTTTATGAGAATGACTGATGTCACCATGTCGATAGGATTAATATCAAACTCATTAAAGTAAGCTGCACACCGGATAATCATAAGTATAATACTAACATTGTTTATTTGTGCAAAAATTCTGATTAAACATCAATTATGTTTTCGCTCTCAATTATCTATATTTCTTATTCTTTTCGTAACGCAAATACACATCATACCTATATTATCACGGTTCAGTAAACAAAACTATTGGAATAAGAACGGGCCTAAAATATTACCGTGGGAAACTCCGTAGTGATCAAAGTTATAAATAAGCTGATATTACCTGTGGTTCACATTCTCATTTAATTTGTCAATTGTATTAGTATTTTTTTTAATATTATTATCTTTCTCCCTAGCACCATAACTATTAAATTTTATATATTGTCATATGATCGGCATGATCGAAAGCCTCGCTCATATCCATTTAAAGGTTGAACCGGAAATATTTTCAAGAATCGTTTAACTTTTTTGATAAACACAATTTTTGTCGATTTAATTTCTATGTTGGCACAAAATAGGTACAAGTATTACATGCCTTATACTTGTTTGGTGTGCGGCCTACCTAAAAATAACTTGATCGGTATCGATTAATCGCTTCACCGCGTTCAGGCTTCTAAATAAATGTTTCCAGATTTCAGATGAAATGCCATTATTATTGTTGAACATTATTAGACATTAAGTATTTGCAAAATATTGGTTCTAATTATATGAGCATTAAAATGGAGGGCATGTTGTTATGTATGTTTTAAGTTTGTTGCCATATTATTTAGGGAAAAGTGTGCTTGATATATTTAATGTAATTATAACCCCTATTTCCTCATTTATATGAAATCAATCGGTATAATTCTCTCTTAAATCCTGGAATATTATATACATAAGTGCTGTAACTAATACCCAGGCAGAATTACTTATACTCAGGTTGTGGAAAAGACGTGACAACGTCAAAGACTTTTAGTAAACAATAACCATCACCCTTAAAGTAACTTTTAAATAATAATGTAGTATACAGGGTGGATATTTCCAACTACGTGAGCTATTCGTGAATTTGATTCAAAACTATACCTACCCTTAACTTGTTTCACTCTGTATATTCCAGAATTCTACAATAGGTAGATTTGACTTCCAGTCTTCTCGGCTAGATTAGAAATTGTTAAACTTCGAGATTTTAAATGTTCAAGTTTCTTAGCAATTTATTTTATATTGATTTGATTAATGAAGCAGATAGACGTAGATTTTTTTACTAACTAGTTTTTTTTTCTATGACAAATATGAATTGTATTCTTAACTACCTACTAGTCAATATGATCTCGATAGAGCTTTAATCTTTTTGACATAATAGGTAGGTACTAGATGAGTGGAGAGGATTTATAAGGAAAAAATTCTGACATAAAACACGAAATAATCATACTTAATTATACCTCACAATTTTATTTATTTACGAGTTTAAAGTAAACATTAACATAAGCCATTTAGAACTGACCTATCATTATTTTAACCTTATTGAGTAGTGGAGTACTGAAATGGTATAGTTGTTGCAATTCACGAGCGCATTGTAATTTGAACCTTATGTCAATGTAGGAACATGAAGTTTTATGAATCGCACTCCTGATTTGCAACGACTTTAGTATAGTAGCAATGTATAGTACCTTTTTATCTAAGTTGGTAACCAGCACCCTAATTGCGTAACACACTTTCAATTACAATCAGAGTTTTGAAGGATATTGCTAGTCCATTGCTTCAAAGGTTTGAAAAATTCGTCAGCTCAGCAACGTAAATAACGCAATGAACGCGGCTGAACTGTCAAAATGAAACCCATTGCGATTAATTGTCATTTCATATGTGTTACGTAACTAGCCCACTGAGCAGAGTTTAAGGCGGATGCGCAAAATTCGAAGCTTCTTACAATTGCAGGTCACTGTCAGTGGTATATTGATCAATAGGTATATGAATCGAGATCGCAACAAATATGTTTATAGAATTATATTTACTACAATCATCAATACAAAAATGACATGATTTCATGAAAAAGTCTTTCAATAGAGCAAATTTAACGAGAGTATTTATGATTTTAATATTTGTCACGGTAGCGAATCATATTTTGATCAACATACAACCTGTACCCTAATTGCGTAACTTATTTTCGTAAACAATTTTGCCTAATTTATTTCATTTTGACAGTTCAACAACATTCATTGCGTTATTTACGATGTTGAGCAGATGTTTTTTTTTTTTTCTTCTTATGAAGCATTGGATTAGCAATCTATTCCAAATCGAAATTGATTGTGTTGTATTACGCAATTAGGGTACAGATATGGAGCTGCAATTTGAAAAAAAATATAAGAAAATTTAGATTTGGCGGGCTTATGCACAAAGATCTGACTTAACTCGTCATTATTTTAAACGAAAATTCCTGGTGTAAATCATTACTGCAGTACTTATACCATTCCTACTTAAATATCTACAAAAATACATTTAGTAATAAGAGATTCCTTTCTCGTACAAACAAGGCAAGCTAAAGGCATACAGACATGTACAAAATGGGCAAATATTCGCACAAATCTCAATAGATATTGAAATATGTAGTTAGTTTTGACGTTACATTAGTACTTATTTGTAAAAGACAGTAGGTATCATTTTGTTTCGTTAAAAAAATGTTGTCTATTTATCTGCTATTTCCCTAAAATATTTTAATTAATTGAATCATGAACTTATGTGCCTACTATTTAAATTATGATTAGTATGATTACCCATTATTACAAATTTTAATAATTTTATACATTTATTAATTCTTGTTAATATGTAGCCCGTCCACATGTTCCTTTTGTTGCTTGTTTTATAGTTGTAACATTAGCTGCTAATAGTGTTAACGAGTTGCTAATATAGGCGCACCAAGTGCTTTTGAATTATATTTTAGCTGCATTTATGTACAATCGGCCCGAAAAGTGATTATATTTTATTTGTTGGCGAATCATAGCGCCATAAATCACTTTTGGAACCGATATTACACGTATGACGAGAATTTACTTAGGAAGATTGTAAAGCATTCAATAAAAAGTTGATGCGTTGGTTTTAAATAGTTCATAATAACTATAGAATTAGCTTTTTTTCTAAAGGAAAAGTTTAAAAAGAAAATTTTAAAATTTCTCTAGGAGTATTCTTGAGCAGATAAATTTTAAAACCCCCAATATTTTCCAATTTAGCAAGGACCAAAACTTCATTTCGTTTGAAAAGTTATCTCAATATACTAATTATATTCTTGACCAACTTTTGAATTCATTTTTACTTAGAATTTTCGAGGCCTGTATCAGATTATGCTAGAAGTTTAGATGCTGACACCTTGTAACATACTAGTATTTGTACCACCTCGCTTTATGACAAGTTTTACACCATTTGCTTTGAACCCTTTGATATCTCAACGACCCACACTCACAATTAAATATTTTGAACTCTAAAAGGAGGAAGCATGATAAAATTGTTCTAATAGAATAGATAATATTTCTCAATATTGTTCATTACTATGTAAATAATGAAAGAAGATGCAATAATTTTTCATAATTTTATCTATAGATATAATCTTGAGAGGTTGATAGTGGTTACTTTTAAATATAATTTATAGGGAGTGCCTCCGCTGCCGGCGCCGGCTCCCGAATTGGCTGCCGGCACCGGTTGCTGAATTGGCTGCCGACGCTTAGTTTGGAAAAAAAAGGCGGAAAACGGGGTTAGCAATTTGGCACATTGGAATAGATAGGCGGGGTAGGCATAATTAAAAAAGACATGTAATAAAGCATTACTTTTTTTCAGTATTATATTTCCATAATCAATGATATTCATATTCCAGTAATCTAGTACTAAGTAGGTACCCGAAACCGAACTAGTTACATTAGGTGAAATATTTTTACTCGCAAAAAAGGTTAGGTTAGGTTAAAACTGTGACCCCTAACCAAAAACGACTCAAATATATACAAAAAAAAAACTTTAGTTATGGTTAATTAGTTGGGAGTTCTGAATACTGGAAGCGTTTCCATAAACGCTGCGCCGCCGGTGTCCATTAATGAAGCCGGCGGTGCCGGCCACAGAGTATGTAATGTGCCGGCAGCCGATGTTTTTTTTTAACTCGGTTGGTGGCAGTAGGTAATGTCATGCCGGTTCCCAATGGAGTTATTTTTGGGAGCCGGCGCCGGCAACGGAGGCACTCCCTAATTTATAATTATGTACGATGTACATGTAAAAATATTGTAGTTAGTGAAATTGCAATGTTTAAAGCATGTGTTGGGCATGGTTCGATTTGTGTAACATATGTTTAAATTGTATGATATGTAAATAAAAACTTTAAATGAGACCTGCGAAATATGATTTTCTTCCGAGGTACAAAATATAAATTAACCATGTTAAAAACTATGATTAAATGAAAATATAGAAAACGTTCTATTTTTAATAAATACCTTTCCTATGTAGGTAAGTACGTCTTTAAGTTGGTTGACACTTTGACAGTAATTTTTCCATGTAGGGTGTTTATCAGGGAGTTTTATTCCCTTACAAAAAGAATAATGCTTTCAAAAGTTAAAAAAAAATTCCGAAGGTTTAGCAACAGGCTTTCTCAGATCACATTCGATGTGATGTGATACCTTTTTATTTAGATTAATGCCCGTTTCCACTAAACCCAGTTCCGCACAGGAGATTTTTCCCGCGGCGATTTTTTTTCGTGCACTTGATTTTTAACGCTCTGCGCTAACGAGGGTTGAATATCTAACAATGTGTCTTTTCGACACGCTGGGATGCACTCTGTTGGATTCACAATGTTCGGCTCAACACCGAGAGTTGAAAATCCAGTGCGTGTTAAAATCCCGCCGCTATATTTTTACGTCCGTACGAACGTGTGCTAATACTAAACGACTTAACGATTTAACTTTCGGCGCTGAGCCGAGCGTTCAAAACCCAAAGCGCGCTTTTATTTAGGTGTTGCCTACATATAAACGGGCAACTGAGCGGATTGAAATAAGTCACAGATCATAATAAATGGTTAAAGAAAATCTACAAGTATGTAATTAAATGAGGGAAATAATTTACCTAGAAGAATATATGAGGAACTTATGTTGTAAATAAAATAATCCACAATCTGTATACCAAATATATTATGCATTCATTCACACATTCATTCATCCACATTCATTCATTATGGGAAAATATTAATTTTCATGTAAAAGTACAGTGATTAACAAAAACGTCAAGAAAATAAACCAAGATAAATTCAACAGCAACTATTTATTTAGGTTCAGGAATATACATACATTTAAGTTTTCTATTTCTGAATTAAAATAAAATGAGAAATTAATAGTATTTCATAAGTATATTAAATAAGCATGACTAATAATATTAACAGTATTGTACTAACATGTTTACTTCGTAGACACCCTGGTGCGACGGTTCCATGAGAAATTAAGTCCGTAGCTCTTAGGCCTTACCGGTTTCTCAATCTTCGGCACATCTAGAAACCAGTTCCATCCATTCTTCTCACAGAGTTCAATAGCCTCTTCGGGATTTTTGAATGCCACTTTCATGTTGGACAGCGGGTCTCCAGTAGATGTCCAGCCCATCAAGGGATTTTCCCAACGTTGGCGGTTGTCAAACTCCATCTCCCAATGGTGGATGTTGTTGGTGCCACTCTGCATGGCATTCTTGGCAGGCTGGTAGATGCGCACACGACGACTCCCAATATGTGCCTCTGGTACGCCACTCACAGGAGTAAGGTCCACCTGGAAAACATTATGCAAATATTTTTAATAAAATACTAACATTAGTACACTAACAGTAGTTTAATAGACTAACATTAGTCTATTCTGAACATATCTGTAACACTGCCCTTGACTCAGATTCAGATAGGTTTCCTATTAAAAACCTCTAAACCACTTATTAATTTTTTTTAGTGTTAGAATACTAATAAAATTTTAAGTACAGTCATGAGCATAAATATACTTCATGATTCATCCATTAATATCAGTCGTCAAATGGGTAATTTTCATGTTAAAGTACAGTGAGTAACAAAAACGTCAAGAAAATAAACAAAGGAAGAAAAGACAAAATGACAGAATCACAATCTGCAATTTCGTCTATTCTTGTCGCAAAAATAAATCTTCTTGTTTTTTCTTTTGCAAAATGAAATTAAAATTGATTTAAAGGTCAGGCGAAAACAAACAAACACTGGCATAGCCGTACCATCCTTTTCTCAAAGCTATTCAGGACATTTTCGAATTGAATTTCTCAGTTGTGGTTGTGGCCGTCGAGTATGTAGGATCTCTTATATTGATGTTATAAGCTTAATAATATCAATATTAGGGCCTTCACTAACTCAATATTCAAAGTTCAGGCTTATAACTACAAAGAAAGGTGCTTTCATCACAGTAAGTCCTATATTGGGAGCACCACTAACATTCTTTCCAAGTTAAAAAAGGATTATAAAGGTTTTAGATAATCTGTTTGCAATCCGGTTGTTTTCATTCCTAGGTCTAACCCTCGACAGACAGTATTAAATGCAGGTACCCTCAGGAGAAGACTACCTCAGACCGAAACCAATATTACCTTGACAGGAACAGTTATGGTTGACTCCAAAAGAGTTCTTTGTTGTTTTTCGTCGGGCGATGCTACGGCAATATCATTGTCAATCATAGGCGCCTCATGGCGACCAAGTTGATCGCGTTCATTGAAGCGAGATGTTGTTGAGAATGCAGGCAAGGATCTAAAAACAAAATCTTGCTGTCATTGGATTTAGCATAATATGCTAAGTCCTATTAGCATGGTGTTAAGGAATTTAAACAAATTAAGGATTGTTCTGTTAATGCACTTACCTAGACAGCGGAGTTTTAGACAAACTCGCTGCACGGGTAATCACCTGAAACATCTTAATTTTTACGTAACAATCACTGAAAATGAAAATTATGTTCAGAGTTCTGGATTTATCTTTGAGTATTTTTTTTTTTCACATTGACAGTGACAGAACAGCAGTAACACCAGTGAGTGACACTGAACTGACACTAACAATATTATAAACAGATCATACAGACTATCTGACTGAACCTTTTCCTGCACATTGAGGAAGGTACCAAAAAAAAAATTGCACTAGTGCTAGGCTGCACTGCGGTTACGGTTGCACCACAGAGTTCACGGTTTTTTACCGCAAGATTTTGTTACACAAGGAAAAGCAATGCGAGCCGAGGTTTTTTGACATCGCTAGCGACAAATCAGCTCTCAAAATCGTGTGAGAGCTGTTAACAGGTACAAAACAATCTATATTTTGCCAAGTCAATACAAAAAGTTACAAATATGCAGTAAGCCGATGTACGCACGGCCGTAATAAAATCGTAGCGGGATTTACTCTAATCCCAGCGCGATGAAAAAACACTATTGGATTTTCAACTCTCGACGCTAAGCAAAGCGTTGAAAATCCAGTGCTCGAAAAAAATCTCCGCGATTTAATTACGTCAGTGCAAAGATACAATTTTTGTTTGGAACTGATTCACTCTGTTCCACGTACTTGTATATACTACACACAGCACAGATCATTTTACCAAGTCGCCATAAAGGAGTCTGACGTGGTGACATTTGGAACTAAATATTTTTATCGTATTTATTCAAAAAGATAGTAGATTCTTATATATTTTTTTTTTTTTTGTTTCCCTCCGCACGTTTTTTCATAACACAACTGCACCATTCGTCGACATCGGCGCCATTGCCATAGAGAAAAATAGAATAGAATAGAATCGTATTTACCAATTCCATTAACGTTATTACGGACACACGTTCCAAAATAAACTTTCATTCGGCATTCACCCATAACAGATACTGCTGTTTCGGTCCAAATTGGATGTATTTTCTCCGCTCTTCCTCTATAGGGAAGAAACCATACCTTATAAACAAAATTGATCAAATATTTGAAGTACTATAACATCAATTATAAATGTGGTATTGGACGACCGCGCGTGACTGCAAGCCACACTATCTATTCGCTTTGTTGAGCTTGGCATCCACAAAATTTTTAATGTAAGCTTACCGGGTTCTTGTCCTCGGTCCACAGCACCGAAAAGTTAACCAGAAAAATCTTAACCGCTTTCAGGTTGACTCTGAAGTGCCGTGTTTGATCGATACGATGAACGCCTGGAAAACGGATTGACCGGACACGGAGCAGCCCGAGACAGTGGGATTTGCCGCTCTGCAGGTTTGTACGGAATAACCTCATTAATACATCCACCAATACTGCTGAGCATCGTCAGTTGGCTATGGGAGAAAGGGAGTTGGGCCTTTGGCTTCAGGCGAAAAGGCTTGCTACACGGCTGCCAACCGCGTCCCAACAGAGGTGACCTTGGTGGTTTATAATCGTGGAGTTAGTGATTTACGACCAAATTTCAAACAGCTCTGCCTGTCGCCAACCAAGGTCACCTCTGTCGGGGACGCGGTTAGTAGCCGTGTAGCAAGCCTTTTACTGTGTCTTTTTATTTAGTACCATAGAGGAATGTTCAGTCCTCTACTTACTAATTCCATGGTCGAACGCTTGTCAAATGTGAAGTTTGGTTTGGAAAATTAAATTAATAAATTGTCAATAGGAAATCTATGAATACTTGCGATTATCGCTAAAATCTGTGTTAGCACGATTATAAGTGCACAGAATACTATTCTATGCTGAAATAATTCTCTGCTGCATATGTTTATGTGTGATTTATTTTTATATTTAACGTGAAAAATGATGTGCAATATTTCTTTCGCATTCAGTAGACTTCAAACAGCTGTTTTCATGTAAAGGTGAGTTTTCTCTAAAATAACAAGATTTTTCAGCTTATTCTCGGTTAGCCTAGTATTCTTATCGATATTTGTTGCATCTATCTAACATTACGAAATAATTAAACTTACTACGGCGGACACTGAATAGCCGGTGTCACCTATCATTCGACCTTGAAAGTCGATACGAAAATGTTTTTAATTACGACCGACAGGTTTAAGCTTTACTTTGGTACCATCGGAAGTTCACTTTTGATTATTTTTATGTCATTATAAAATTGTTGTGAAATACCTAAGTAACATAAGCACTATTTCACTTATCAGTGAAATAATATAATTATTACTAGACTGAGGAATGTAAATTTTACAGCCAAAATAGTTTACTTATTTTTGATCAAATATTCAAACTGATATATTGCTTAAACTTTTGAAAAGTAAAAACAAAGACTTTGCTAATAAGTGATGGTTGGTTACCGAAGGCAATGTATAAATAACTAGCTGTAAGAAAATAAAATTTAAAATCTAAATCCATCATAAAAAAAATAGTGTGAGAATGTTACCGTAATAGGGATGATGAGTAATATTAGAAATGTTTAAACAACTAATGTAATTTCAAAGAAGGCACAGTAAAACGAGATAATCTAAATAGATAGAAATATGGAGAAGCTACACGCATGGTACATGCATTAAAAGTTTTTGGGAGGGATTATTCCCATCTTGGTTGTGCGGTATGGACAATGTATGGTTCTAGTAACAAGTTAGTAGTTGTGACATAACTTTTCATATTATTATTTGTACTTTACAAATAAATATTTTATAGAGTAAAAAAAAAATTGTAAAAATTTTTGTCACCATCCCTATTACTTACTACTGGCAATCATAATTTTGATTAAAGTCTTAATTAAATTTGAATTATTTCTTGTGATCACACCACAACATGTGGTGCAATCCCACCCAAGAAACAAAGTTTTTGAACTAATGTAGATTTATGCAATTTGTGAAATATAAACACTGGCCAAATGTGTGACAGACCATGCCTAGTGAAGGGTTCCGTAGTGGGGATGATTATTTACTCATACAGTTTTTAATTTATTAACTGCAAAAATAAGTTGTATTTCATAATATTTTTTGATAAAAAAATATTATGAAATACAACTTATTTTTGCAACAATGAAAAACAAGTTATTTCTACAGTTGTTACAAAAAATAACCCGCCTCTTAAAAACTATTGACTTCTGGGATCTAACAATACCCCACGGGCTTATGTGCATTGAAAATGTTTTTTCATCCCTTAAATACATGTACGAGGAGTGCCACCCCCTAATAATTTTACCATAATTTCACTACAGCATTGTTCAGCAAGACACAGAATACACCTTTCCAATTTTCATCAATATAGTGCAAATAGTCTCCTAGTAAAATGGCTGTGTGACATGCAGACAGACAACCACAACAACATTATAAGAGTTCCATTTTTGCCATTTGGTTATGGGACCCTAATAATAGTGAGTCACAAATTCAGCACTACTCATGTAGTTGTGTCTCTCGTTAGGATCAGTTCTGAGGCTCTGCTCTTGCCTGTTAGAAGTGGACAACTTCCCGAATAAATTCCTCAGTGAATTAATGATTATTTTGAAAACAACTATGTCTGTTACAAAGAAGCACCAACTAACCCAATGTATTTCTTTTGCAGATTGTCACCTACCCAATCATGTGCTGTTAAAGAGGGGAACCGTAGCTCCTCCGGGAGCTACTCTGGAGCTGAGCTCTACATTGTACCTGTTTATTGCTCACTGATATTATTCGCGAGTTTCATGCACATATCTACTAATTAAAAACAAAAATAAACTACTTATTAACAAGAGAGAAATCTAGTCCTTAACAAATAGCACAACAATATATTGTTTGATAATTACGGTGCCTGGATCGGACATTTTAAAATGAGTAAGCACAAAGTGGAAGTGGACTGTACGTCACGGTGCAGGTCTCGGAGTCATGGACAGGCTCTGACGAGTGCCATTACGAAGAGATCCGTCAGTGATGAAGCACTGGCAAGCTTCATCAAAGGAACATGTGCTAACTTTATCAAGGCTTTTGATTTTGAGGTAAGATATTAAAAATACTCTTTAAAATAATATTAAGAGGAGGCTCTCTAAATTGTATGTTAATTAGCATTAATATTCTGAAACAATCATGCATACAATCAAAATGGAACTTCAGTTACTTTAGAAAAGTTAAACAACCTCTCTTTAAAATAAATGCTTATACAAGGTAGAATATAGAAATACACATAGACTTAGTTTTAAAAAAAAACTAAAAGTGTATCATTCCAGGGCGTTTTCAAAACATTAAAAAATGTTCTTTCCTCCAGGGTCGCACAGCCCTCCACACCGCAGCATCCCGCGGCCGTATCGCCCTGATGGACTGGTTGATCCGCCACTCTTCAGTAGCCTTTATCAACGCCCGCGACCGCGAGTCAGGGTACACGCCCCTACACAGAAGCGTGTTCTACGGACAAATACATGCTGCTGTCGGGCTTATGAAGATTGGTAAGATTACCTTAATATACGCATGTACCTATTACGAAAATAGAATTGGGTTCGAATTGGATCTTCTGCCCATTCTATGATTCTATCAGGGTTTGTATGATTGAAATACCGATTAAAATCAAGTGATTTTTTAATAAAAATCAATGATTTAAATCAATACTTTACCTATTACGAAAATAGAATTGGGTTCGAATTGGTCCGGACTTAAATCGGAAAGTTCCAGGCTTTTCGATTTAAGAGGATGTTCTTTGAAAAAGATAAATGATTACTAAAAAACATAAGATTAAAAAGTTAAATGTCCGGACTTTTTTGCAAATGTCAGGCTTTTTGTCAGGACTTTTCAAATTTGGAAATGGTAACCCTAGTCACAGAAATACATATATGTGTACCAAATTCCAACCTAATCGGTCCATTAGATTCGGAGCAAATTGGCTGTGACAGACGGACAAACACATGAGTGATCCTATAAGGGTTCCGTTTTTTCCTTTTATTTTTATTTAATTAATAACTGACTTCCAAGAAAAGATGAGAATGAAAAAAAAAATCCGATTTAAATCAAATAAATCCGAATTTTTTATTTCTTTAAAAAAAAAAACAAGATTTTCAACCCTGCATTATATCCTATACTATTAAATGAGCAATATTTGTATATTATTATATATATATATTTGTAATCACGTTCTCGAAAATGGCTCTATTTCGATGAAAGTTTCTCTAGCTAGGTCTCGTATCTGGCAAAATTCGTTTTGTCTGTATTTTCACGCGAGTAGAGATCGGTCACCTAGGTACTGAAAAGTTTAAGAGCGCACCGAAGAAATTGCGTTCGTTTGATCCCTTGCTGCATTGTCATTTTAACCTTTAGTTATGTAATTAATATGTAATGTATTTAAGGATTCATTCCATAAATCGTACACTTTAGAAACACGATTACCTGAAGCTTCGTCGATAGAAAAAAAAATCAAAGTAATCTCTAAAAAAACAACATCAACCCGTTAGTACGGCGTAAATACTTCACGGAAGCTCATCAGTTTTTTAATAATAACAAAACTCCATGTTTTCTATAACGTATACATTTTACATTTTCAAAATATGTATTTGTTTTAATAATATGAGGGAAATACCTAAATTAGCGCACGAACAGCCCATTCTTTATCCCGCTCTATCCCATTAATTAGCGGCAAAAAATCGGTGCGCCCTTAAAGAGATTGTGACGTTTTCATGTATTTTATAGATCTAATCTGGGCAGAGAGAAAAATGCCTTCATGGTTTGATTATTATCAAACGTGTGTAAAAAGACAGTCGCATGAAATTCTTCCCACTCTTTTATGGATCGCATTAATCAACAGCGAAAACAAGGATAGAAATAATGTTACACTGTCGATTGCCTACTGATATGCTCACTATATTGCTGACCGTAAGGCACTGAGCAAGCGGTGGACAATTTGTCTGCGACGATAGAACGTATGGAAATCTATGCAATAACGCATGTACAGAGGACGAACCGACCGCGCCGCCGATGATTGCCGAATTACCTCTCGCGCTCATTCACGGTCAAAATGTCCGTCGTCTGCTGAGCGCTTAAGGTTGAACTAGTCGCGAGCTCGAACTCACTAGTGGGCATGGCCGAAAAGCACGCTGTCTCACCTGGCATCGTGTCCGACAGAGATATTATCAGTGATGAGCAGATAGACGCTGGTCTACATGCACAACGTCTAGTTCGCACACACACAAACACCGTTCCGAACTATTTTAGTAAAAACGAGCGCGTAAAAAATTACGAAAAGTCCTTTGGAAAATCGAGTTTTATGAAAAAACCACTGCATAAATCAATTACAAATAAAGTTTATTGAACTCTTCGATAATTAAGCTTTGTCGGTGCCGACTTTGTTTTGGAGATTTTACACTTCTTTTATTGCTTATTTACCACCAAAGTTGCGTTAAAATTTGCAAGAAAAAGGAATCTTTGTGGGCTCCTAACTTTTTAACGGCTCATTATTTTACTATTCTGTTTCCGCACAGACAAAATTAATAATGAAACAAAACGATATCATGTTTAACTTTGGATGTACCATGTCAAACAGTGGATTAAAACCCCCCTGAAATTTGTATGGAAAAAATATCAACTAGTTCCACCTTAAGGCAGCCCTTAAGCGCTCAGGAGACGACGGACATTTTGCGAAGTGGAATTGGAATTCAAAGTGCTACATTATGAGATAGATATTTTTTTTATTTTTTTATTTAATGGGATTTTTGAAAAACGAATTTTAACCTTCCAGGTGTAAACACCGACATAGTCGATAAAGACGACTACCGCGCACTAGAACACGCCATGCTTGACCGCCAGTACATGTACAAGCACGACGGTACCCAGCCCAGCGAGGTATACGTATGGGGCAGTAACTGCAACTACACGCTTGGCACTGGCACGCAGCAGCAGAGGAACTCGCCCGAGCTACTCACCTGCTTCAATCGTGCCAACACTTATGTTAAACAGGTACGTTAAGTTTACCTGACGAAAGCGCCAGGACACCCACGAAATTCATTTTTTTTATCGTTTTTTGCAATTTGCAGGCCAGTATCAGGTTGTATGTTGATCAAAATATGATTCGTGACGTAACAAATATGTATTTACAGAATTATCCTTATTCTTACATTTTATAAAACAAAGCGCCTCGCCTGTGTCTGTCTGACCGTCTGTCTGTCTGTCTGACCACGATAAACTCAAAAACAACCGAACGGATTTTCAAACGGTTTTCGCCAATGGACGGAGTGATTCATGAGGAAGGTTTTGGTGTATAATTCATTAAATTTTTGTGTAAATTGACTAGAATATGACGATCTTCTCCTCTTCTTCTTTTCGTGTGGTTAGTGACTATCCTGGTGTCAGAGTTTTAAAGCCGCTCATGGGCCTCTGACTTCGCTTCACATGCCGTCGAGAAATATCTCTCAGGCATGCCGGTTTCCTCACGATGTTTTCCTTCATCGATTTTAAAGCAAGTTATAATTATACAATACGCACATGAATCCGAAAAGTTAGAGGTCGACCTCGATTATTGTGGAAGATGTCGGAAGAAATCATGCCGACTGGGAGCTTTACTGGCGGGCGCTGCGTAAGCCGTAAGAGATACATCAAATTTGTGTTCTACAAGATTGAAGATCTTAAAAATAAAAAAAGTCCGCGATATATATGTCTTATCTTCAAAGGATGACCCACAGTAACCATTATTATCTTTCAGAATTTGATTATAAAAAAAAAAGAATCCGAAGCTATTTTGACCGGTATGATATTAATACTTAATCCAATAAAATATTTTATTTAAATTGGGTATTTAATTTAGCTCAAAATATGCCTTGACATCATATCATTTAAATGAATAGTTTAAAAGATATTACAGATTCAAAATTACGCGTAATACGTAATTATAGTTGACGGCAACGCGGGCGCAGCTGTAGGAGTCACAGACATTTTCCTCGGCTATTTGGTATGTAATCCCGGTAGTACGTTCCCGTGTAATATTTTCAACATCCAAGCGGACGAAGCAGCGGGCAAAAGCTAATAATCAATAAAATCATCAATACAACTCCCCAAGTCATTGCATTGCGGCACCGCAACGCACCGTGTGGGCAGACCCTTTGTCACTTTTTCTGCGTTGCATGCCCAGTGAATACTCTGCTGGTTGACGAACTAGTTTCACTTCAACCGGGATTGCCTAAACAAACCTCTTGAGAAAAGCATTCTCCTTTCCTTACCTAAGAAAATGCTGGCCTGCAAGAAATTTGACAATGTCACAAAATGTCAATTTTGGAAATAACCTGTACATTTCAATTCATTTTTAATCAATTTAGCTTCTTCTTGTAATTACACCAAAATATGCATACAATTAGCTTACCGCGAACATGCCTAGGATTCACGAATTTATTGTTCTTTGTGTTCGGTATGATCGCGTTCGTGATTTGCGTTTGGTGCGCCATGAACACTGAATTCTTCCGTGATGTGAACTACACCATTACGAAGAGCTCTCTAGTCGATGTTATCGCTACATTCGTCAATTTAAAGCTGTGGGTGACCCCTCTAACGTCGATACTGATACCGATAGCCGGGCTCGCGATGATAACGTCATGCTGTGGAGTGCTGGGCGCCGGCTGCCAATTGAAATGCGCGATAAAAGCATACATATTTCTCTTCAGCATACTATCTCTCGTTGCATTTTGGATATTCTTCATAACAGGAGTCTACAATATCTACAGTAAAAATGAGAACACGCGGAAATCCATGCAGTCGTCCATACATACATACTATGGGAAAGATAACGATTTCATCTCGTACATGTGGGACTACATAATGGTGAAGCACGAATGCTGCGGCGCGGTCAGCTATAGAGATTTTTCGAGAAGTCACTGGCAGACTTTGAACCCGACAAAAGTACATCCTATCCAGTGTTGCAAGTTTGCTAACGTGAGTAGTCTCGTGCCGGTGTCGAAAGAATGCTCGATGAGTCTTGATCCCAGCATAGAGTCTAACAAAGAAGTCGGATGTTTCAAAGCGCTGCGGACAGCAATAATCATGAACAAAGGGAAATTAATATGCTACATCGTGTTAATAACCTTCACGTATACAATGTTGACACTGTTTGCGTATTGCATAATAAGGGGGGAGCCGTTATTGGGGGCGATGGCGGGGCGGTTTACGGAATTGCTTCCTTCAAAAGCTAGAGACGATGCGCTCAAAATGGATGCTCCAAGTGCGCCTTTGAATAATATGGTTTATGTGGAGGAGCAGCCTAAGAAAGTGGTGAAAGTGGTGTCGGCTGTGAACCCCTTCCAGTCCTACACGTTGACTCCGAGCGCGTACAGTCGCCCCGAAGACTATCGCGCCGACAGATATCGAACACATAGCATGAGACCATAGATTTAATATTCAATAAAACATTTCAAATATTATATCTTCGGCTATAATTTCTTGAGCAATAGTTAATAGCTGTTATTGTAGTTAGAGATGGGTTGTAACAGGTTAAACACAGTAACTGTTATCACTGTTACTGTTACACAAAAATATCAGATCCAAATATCTGTTATTAAATAACAGCCTGTTATTTTTGTACGGACGATAAATACGCATTTAAATATCAATTGAATATCTTCTTTATTTCTATTCGTTTTAAGTTTTTTTTACAATGGTAACTGGTCAGTGACAGGTAATAGGTAACACGACCTAATTTAGGAGTCACTTTTTCATACGTGTTTGTTCTTGCAAGACCACCAACTGTATTTTTAGGGATAATAAATACTAAGTGCTTCTCTTTTTAGCGTAGTTTAACCGCTTTAGTAAGAGTAAGAAGTAAACATATTTCAGAGTAAATAATAGGTGTTTCTCTATTTAGCAAGAGTCATTCCTTAATGAGGAAGAAAGAGAAATTGTTAACCTTGCAATAATTCTTCCTTTGTGTGAGTGTGTATGTAAGTAACAGTCTGTGTGAGATTGTTATAATGAATGAACAGTAACAGCCTTTGACGTTCTGTTATTTTAAGTAACAGATATTTATATTGTTAGGAACAATTGTTATTTGTTATTTTTAAATATCTGTTATTTCTACCTGTTACGATAAATACGCCTCACTCCTAATTGTAGTGTTTCTGTTGCCTGGCCTACTTATTAGCTGTTGTAATTTCGATCATAATCTGAAATGATCTTCTGGATCATTTCCGATTATGATCTAAACTAAACCTGCAAATGGAGAGGTCCTTGATTCACTCATGCAATTTAGGCCTGGACTCCACCAAAGCGGCCACGAGACGAGAGATGTGTTTTAAAATACCAATAGAATTTCGTTATTTACACGTGTCGTCTCCACTCAGCTTCAGTGGATACCACTGGGCGGAGATATATCATATTTGTATGACGCAATCTAAGCGGAAATGTGAGCTGTGCCTCGCAAACTAGCGACGACGCGCAGCGGAGACGAGAAGAGTCGAGATGTGAGCGGCGAGCAATCAACAACCAACGCTCGCCGCACGCAGCTCAGTTCTACTCTAGCCAGTACACATCTCCGCTCGAGTCTAGCCAGTAAGCATCTCCACACAGCTTCGGTGGATACACTCTAGCTGAAAAACACCTCTTCACGTCTCCGCTTCGGACATCTCCGCTCTGGTGGAGTCCGGGCCTTATTCTAGTTTGCAACTGACAAAATATGTAAGTTAGCTGCAATGCAGGTGCAACGATGATGTAGGAAACTAAATGAAACTATATAATAATAATAATAATAATTCTTTATTGGCACAAATATTTTTCAACAAAAGTAGTGAGGCCCTGACTCCTGCGCTAGGTATAGTACCTGTGTTACAGGAGCCAGTGTCTTCTCCCAATAATTATGAGTCGAGTTTTATGCAATAAGAATTAATCAAAAACACAAGTACAAAAATTAAAGTAAAAAATAAAAAATGAAAATAAAAGAGAAAATTATAAACACGAGAAACATTTCCCAACGTGGAGTTATTTAAAAGAGTGTTAGTGGTACAGTGTATGAATATGGTGTGTAGTGTTTGTGGTGTGTGAATGTGTAATGTAGGTATGTGGTGTGTGGTGTTAAAGTATATACTATTTTAAAAGGAGTTCGGTTTGTTCGTAGTCATGCGTAAGTAGCCATGATTTAACCTTACTTTTAGCTTCCTTAATTGTGAGAGGATTTATATTAAGCTCTTTGTTTGTCATATTATATAAATGAATAGATAAATACTTATGTTGTTTTCTAGCTGATGTAGTTCGACATTTAATTGATAAACAGATGTTTCGTGTGGTGCGTTTTTTTAGAACACTATTATCGTATGGCGTGATAAGGTGCTGTTTGATGACGATATCTAAAATATACGTCTGCCGTACCGTTAATATTTGACATTTCGCATATAAGGTTTTGGTAGGGAACCTGAATGGCCTGAATGTCATTACTTTAAGGACAGATCTTTGGGCCCTTTCAAGGCGAATCATATACGTCTTACACGCGCCACCCCAAACTCTAATGCAATATGCGAGAACTGATTGTGCTAGTGCGTAATACACAGTGCGCAATAGCTCAAGGTCAGCCACCTGTCTGAGTCTTTTAAAAATCCAAATTAATTTTCTAATACGCGCAGTGGTAAGGTCTATATGCTGTCGCCAGCTTAGTTTTTCGTCTAGAATAACCCCTAAATATTTCACTGATATCGATTTCCCTAGAGCCAGACATGCACAGGTTGCATTATTCTGAGGTGAGTTACATACATGTAATTTGATTTCAATTTTTTTGAGATTGATCTTGGAGTAACTGAACTGAATTTGTGTCGATTTTGAAATATTCACAGTCAGGAGATTGGTTCTTAGCCATTGATTCACCCTGTGTAGACCCACCTCAGCGTATCGTTTTACTTCGTCCCAAGTCCCGCCATGAAACACAAGAGCTGTATCATCAGCATATGTGAAAATTTTGCCATTTGCAAGCGTTTGTTGACACAAATCATTTATGTAGATCAAGAAGAGACTCGGGCCGAGTATACTTCCTTGCGGTACGCCATATACAACATGGGCGTCTGAGCTAATGTGTCCCCCAATTTTCACTTTCTGTGTCCTGTCATAGAGGAAATCTCTGAAGATCCCTAAAGCATTTCCCCGAATGCCAATATGTTCCAGCTTGTCCACAAGTAGAGGAATTGAGACGGTGTCGAAAGCCTTAGCCAAGTCGAGGAAGATGCCGACGCATTTTTGATTAGCATCCACACAAGATGATATATGTTCTACAAGTTGGCTGACAGCATCCTCGGTGCTCTTCCCTCGCCTAAAGCCAAATTGAGATTCCGACAGGATCTTATTATGTTCAAAGTAGTGTATTAGCCTACTGTTGAGCACTTTCTCAAGTATTTTTGATATTGTAGGAAGAACCGAGATAGGCCGGTAGTTCTCGACACCGTCCTTAGATCCACTCTTGTATACAGGAGTTATTAGTGACTTTTTGAAAACTCGTGGGAAAACACCTTGCGCAATGCAGATCCCTATTAGCTTAGTTAGTTGAGGAACTATGACATGTCTAGCCATTTTAAGAAGTTTTGCTGGTATAGAATCCCAACCAACAGCACAGTCATTCTTGAGGTTAAGTATTAGTGTTTCGATTTCAGCTTCATCCTGGGAAAGTAATACGATAGAATTTAAATTAGTCGAAATGTCAGTTTTATAGGGTAATGAGTTAGAATAAGAAGAGTTAATTATATTATCTGCTAGTTGCTTGCCGATGCTAGAAAAATAGTTGTTTATGTCATTTATAGAATTAGATGTATCTGTATTTATGAGATTGTCAGCTAATGTTTTTTGTTTTTTCTGCTGTATTATAGATTTTACCGCCTCCCATTTATCTTTATTGTTATTTGCGCTTTGCAGAAGAGATCGTTCATAGTTAATTTTTAATTTCCTTAGCAATGTGGTGCAAAAATTGCGATATCTTTTATATGTTGTTTCGAGTACTTCGTTCTCTGGACTACACGAAAACTTTTTATGCAGTCTATCTCTATGGCGAATGCAGCGGAGTAAGCCTGGAGTTACCCAAGGTTTCAGAATTCTTTTCCGACTAGGTCTTTTAAGTTTTGTTGAATTTACTTTCAGAGATGTGGAAATTTTTTCAACAAAAAAAGTGGCAGCCTCATTGGCATCCGCATCATCATTAATGAATGAAAAGTCAACTGTCTCTAGATGTTTAATCACAGCGTCATAATTGACCTTTGTGAAAACATTAGGTTTACCACCTATCTGTCGACATTGACGAAGGTTTAATATTACTGAGGCATGGTCGGTAACTGTGGAATTAATTACAAATACTGTTGCCGGCTGTGCCGTATTAATTAACATGTGATCCAAGCAACTTTGAATTCTAGTTGGATGTGTGTGTCCCGGCAGCAGTCCCAGTTCAGCAGTAACGTTTAAATAAGTTTCGCTATTCCTGTCATTGGTGTTGGCTTTAATGTCAATATTGATATCTCCAGTTAGCACAATGTTTTTAGATTTGACACACCGTATTATACTGTCTATTGAATTCAAGAAACTGTCGGTACAGTATATAGACGGAGACCTATAGACAGCCAAGATGCAAGTATCCGGAAAAATATTTAATAGCATAAAATTAGCGCCTACAGGCTCCGGTTCTTCAACTGAGCATTTAAGGTCCCGTTTTGCATATATAACAATGCCGTCATTTTGATTTAGACAGTTTTTTGAAGAATACGTTGTGTAACCATCAATAATTGGTATAGGTTTGTTTTGATGGAGCCAGCATTCAGTAAGAATGATGACATCGAAGTCAAATGAAAACCTTGCTAGTTGTGCTTGAAAATTATCCAAGTTCTTATAAACACTGCGAATATTCTGCGTTATAATATTTAAAGATGGCGTTGACTTTTTTATCTCTGTGTTACAAAAATCCGTGTCACAACAATAGCTATTAGCTATATATATGCTGTCAACGTCGCTTAATATATTATTATTAGCCATTTATATAAATAAAGATTGTATTGTGGCACAAATTAATTTCAATGTTAGTCCGTAATAAGATGCTGACATTAGCTGAACAAAGTTGCATAAAAGTAGACGTATATCTTAATGGTATGAGGGGTGTGTCAAGCGCGACAGATTGGTATATGTTTTTGTAAATTGGTGTGTGTAAATTGATTGTATAATAACTTGTATAGTGTAATATTAAATGCTGTGTAAAAATGTTTTTCATTTTCGTAAGTAAAGTAATAGAAAAAAATAGTATAATTAAAATGATTTTAGACATGCAGTAAACAAAAAATAAAAAATTAACTAGTCAATTGGTATCTTGACGTCCTCGTAGGTTATTGAGATCGGATTCGTGTTTGATTAATATTTGTTTTTCCCCTTCTATTCTTCGAACAAAAACTTTGCCAAATGACGTCCAACAATATTTATAGGAGTTATCCTTAGCAAAGTTCCTAGCCATGTAATATAAACGCTGGGATTTTAAAGTGAGGACCTCTGATACATAAATTAGTTTCAATGGACCCTCTATCTTAACATGAGATGAATTCAACTTATTTTCATGGTTCTTTTTGTTAAACTTGCGGACATTTTGTAAAATTTTCTCCTTAGTTGTCGTGTTGATGAAGTCTACAATGATTGTTGATACTCCTTCTTTTTTGTTTACGCGAAATACATCTTTTATGTCTTGTCGTTGTAAAGGAACTTCAAGAACAGTGGCAGCCTCTGTTACTAATTTGCATAGCTCTTCTTTGGTTTCACCTTGCTTTTTTGGAATATTACGGATTTCTACTTTTGATAGGTTAATCATTCTCTCCAGATTTTCAACTCTATCCTCAAGTTGACCAATGTAAGTAAGGTCAACCTTTCGGTCTGCTTCTAACTTTTCCGTTCTTAAAACCATGTCATCATATTGCTTCGTAGTAAATTGAATATTTTCTTTTATTTCGGCATTCTGCGCTATAATTTCAGCCATCGCTTTTTGTAGCGCCTCCAATTTGCTATCTGTCTGAGCTGTATGGGACTTTATTAACGCACTGATTTCTTCCAAGCTCTCATCATGACGTTTGCGCTTCCGAGTTGTAATATTATCAGTGTCGGCAATAGACAAGTTTGGGGTGGATTCAGCTTTTGAGGAAGAAAGCAAGTTCTGACTGACTTCAGTCTCAGGAGTAATCTTTGGTGGCGTACGGTTTAGCGGCATAATGTTTTTTAAATGTGTGTAGAATAATTTAGTTAAATATAGAATGAAATATGCAAAAAAACTCCTAAAATATTCCCAAAATTAAAAGCAAGTTGTACAAGCAAATTTTCAATGCAGTTTTAATCACAAAAAGAATCACTCGTTGTCAGGATCGAACGCGAGCTTCATACTTTGCAAGTCCGCTTGTTATCTTTTAGCGCTACCAACTGTTACCGGTGAATGACGAAATAATTGATGTTATTCCTTAGGTAGAGGAAAAGGAACAAGGTGTCGAGTTTGTGACCATATAAGGTAGCGTTTTGGCTCGCTGTGCGTTGCCTGACTCACCGCTTATCGACGAATAGGAGCAGTGCTGTTGCCGTGACTCACTTGTTTAGGTACTTCTTACTTGCTTTGCGGTGGATTTTGATAAAATTGTAACCGAACTTTCTTCAATTTATTTACACACACTGCATGTATTATTATCATTACAATCACTGTATTCCTTCCTTTGTTTACTTTAGCGTTGCTTTATGTGTATAGTTATTAATTTACTTGGTTGTTTTATAAAATTTAGTCGGATTAACTTTATGCACGTCCGGCTGCGAGCACGCGCGGGAGTCGAATTGCTGTTTATCATTGATTTACTTACACAATTTGAACACACATTTGAAAAGTAGTAGTATAACTCTTTGTGAAGGAGCTCACCCCGGGAAGTACACTATAACTATTTCTGCGGACATGCAATGACCTGGTTTCTGAGATGGAAACGCAACTACATGCTTGCTTTTGACTTTGCAGACGTCCAAAGGCGGCGGTGACCACTTACCATCAGGTGGTCTTTCTTCGGCTTGTCTGCTATTAGGCCATCAGTCATCCCCTTGCCCTTATCCCAATTAATTAGAGGTCCAAGGAGCATGTATTTTTCTTCTGTACCTCAGTAGTCACCGCCATTCTAACTATATATCAGCTTTCAATATCGAAGCATTTTATTTCAATTAAAACATTTACTGGCACTTTTGAATCGTCAAGGCGTCAGTAAGAAAGCTGAAGCTATCAAGTTTGGTGCCCCTTTCAAAAAGTAGGTCTCTGTGGAGAAGAATGGGAAGGAAACTCCATGAACACTATTATTATTATCAAACTCTCTTCACATAAAATCAATCCATCGTTTCTTTGATCTGCTATCTGTTTGGGATGATAGGGTCACCATCCGTCCGGATTTGTCCGGTTTTTTGGGTCCCCGTCCGGACTTGGTCCGGCTGTGTCATTTGTTCGCACTTAAGTGCTTTAAAAAAAAATTAAGATATTTTATTTATTACAGAAAAAATAATAAAATACCCGTTTTTTTTGTGTGCTGCTTTTTACCAGTACTTTTTAAAATTTGTAGTTTATTGGATGCCCAACTAGGGTTTAGTTGGGCATCCAATAACATAATCGACTCCTTACTGCAGGTGTGCCTGGGCAAGTTCCACAGCGTGTGGCTGTGCGCGGGCGCGGCGTGGTGCTGCGGGCAGCAGGCGCGTGCGGGCGGCCCGCACGCCACGGCGCTGCGGCCCGCGCCGCTGCGGCTCAACGAGCCGTGCGTCGCTGTCGCTATCACGTTGAATTCGACCGTGTTTTTGCTGGAAAGTGGGATGGTATGTATTTAAAATTAAGATAATCTTCGGCAATGTAATCTCAATCAGCTGGACTTCTTTGATAAAGACTGTAGTCCTCGATATAAAGAAGTGGAAGGCGAATAGAGAGATTTTACCCTACCCTGAAGGCTTGTACATAATTTCGTACCTACTTACATTGACCGATAACTTGTATGTGTGGTACAAAATGCAAATATATATTGCTTATTAATAAATAAATAATTAAAAATAATAATATAATGCCCGATCATGCAACTATTTGCAGTGAATTAATCTAGAAAAAGCGTAAAAAGTGTTAGCTAGATGACCGTAATGGTGCTAAACCAAAGATCCTGACTCATGTAATGCAATACCAGCAAAACTTGCCACTCGAACTAATATTATAAATGCGAAAGTGAGTTTGTTTGTTTGTTACGCTTTCACGCTAAAACTGCTGACGGTTTTAGATCAAATATAGGATCGAAACTTACGCGGGTGAAACCGCGGAGCTCTATTACCAACGGAGCTATTACCTACACTATACATACGTCTAGTGAAGGTCAATTTCAAGCAAGACTGTCATTAATGACACCTACTCCACTGGTTTCCTAATACCTCTTTTGGCCAAAAGAAAGCAACAAACCTTCATTTTCCCAGGTCCTCCAATACGCCCTCAACAGTACCGACAACATAACAAGCCAGTCCACCACCAAGACACCATCGTCCATCAAGCTGGCCTCCATCAAGCCACTGATCAAGCTGTCAGACCCACTCGGCGTCAAAGGTGCGCGTGCGCACTGCGTCGTGTGGAACGTGCGTGCCGTGTATACGTGGGGAACTAACAATGGACAGTTGGGGCATTCGAATGAAGATAAGTTTGTTGCTACGCCGAAGCGGGTCAGTATATTTTAAATTAAATTAAATTTATATATTAAATTAAGTATTATATCAGTATATTTTAAATTAAGTTAAATTTTTTGGAAATTTTGCCGATTTCCGAGCCCTGGTAATGGCTGGTATGTACAAACAGCAATTTTACTCTGTTTATATACAGGTGGCAATATCGATGAACAACAAAGAAGAGGCAGGTATTCAGCTGGTGGACGCGGCTGACGCGGCCACAGTCATTACGACGAGCCGCGGCGACGTGTACCTGCTACACAAGTACATCTGCAAGAAGATCGCTATCAAGTGAGATTATTACTGAACCTTTGCTTGGCGTATTTGTTTAAATAGTAAAATTAATTGGTCAAACCAAAATATACCCTACTGCTATTGGATTAAAGTTTCATCATCTTTTGCCTAGCCTTTTCCCAACTATGTTGGGATCGGCTTCCAATCTAACTGGATGCAGCTGAATACCAGTAATTTACATGGAGCAACTGCCTATCGAAACTCCACAATCCAGTTACTGGGTAGTACGATACACCTTGGTAAGACTGGTTGTCAGACTTTCGGGCTTCTGATGACCCGTAACGACTGTCAAAGATTCACGAATGACAACCGGGACCAATGGCTTAACGTGCTTTCCGAGGCACGGAAGAGTCTCGGTATGTAAAGATGGTCAACCAGCCACGGACCAACCCCAGCAAGCGTAACTTAACCTGATGGATCGACCCGTGCAGCTGTTATTATTTAACCACGAGTAATTAAAAGCCATAAAAGATTGAAAGGTAAATAAACGGCTATGGTTCAAAATTTCATGTTCACCGTTATTTATTTATTCTTGTTCCTAAAGTATATTTTACTTTGCTAAAAAGTAATTGCAGACCTTACTTCAGTTTTCTGAAAACCCAGATGAAGTAAGTCTCTGATCAGTAATTATCTCTTGGATCAGTTCCTTTTTTGCCATTTCCGAAAATATCCGTTAGTTTTATTATTATTATTCCAGACAAATAAACCTGCGTCAAGTATGCGTAGAGGCTAAAGTCAACGATCAGGGCGTGTACTCACGGGTAACAGTACTGCTGCTCACCAACGTGGGACAATTGTTCATTTGGCAGGACACCACCAACAAACTTACCAGGTAAATATATCGTCGTCATCTTCATCATCATTCAGAGGTCTTACCATAACAATCGATCCTGTGCTTCACGTTTGAGTACCATGTAATAGGAGGCAAGCTTTCGGCTCAGCTTTGAGCAGGGGAGTCGAAAAACCCAATATACCCTACGTGATCTGAGTAAAGCTTGGGGTTCCCCCTATGCTTGTCAGTCACGCTTGTGACCAATTGACTAAAGAGTAATTTTTGTCTAGTGTCTGAGTTGTTCTATTATTTAACAGCAGACCTAAAATCGAAAAATCTACAACTAAAAATTTTCTCCATTCTAGATGTGTATTCGGCCTCGTCCACCAAACTATAATAACAAACGTGGCTCTCACCCACGACGCTCTCTACTTCACGACTAAATACGGTGAAGCTTTCATTGGCACGATCTCGCGCAAGACCACGCCCACTACGCCGCCGCAGCCAATCAAGAAAGAGAAGGAAAGAGACAACAAATCCTCTCTCGTCAAGTTTTTAGAAAAGGACGACTGTACGTCTGTCAGGATTGTGAAGATACCGAATGTTTATAGAGCGGTTTCTATCGCTGTGGATAGTGAAGGACTTAATTTTGCTTGTTTGCAGGTTGGTATTATTTTATAGTTATTAGGTGTACATTTAAAAAAATTGGAACCGTAACAAGGCTGTATGCTTGGAGCTTCCCTTCAAATGAACAAAATCAAGTCTCATTGCATCTAAATTGCTTCCATTTGAAATATACTGGCAATAATGTTCATATTCGTATAAGTGAATCTGAGCAAGCGTTTCATACAAATATGAACATTAAGATTAATACGAATAAAATTCACATTCGTATGAGACGCTTACTTAGCAAAGTCAAAGAGTGGTTTTTTAATCTTGCCCTTTGTGTCCTTCAGGACAAGAGAAAAGCGTAGTAAAAAAAAAAACTAGACAAAGCATGCGATAATTACTGTACAACACTACATTAACAATATAAATGAAAATATTTACGTTCTAGATAAAACCGACTTGCGGTCTGAAGTCACTGCCGCAGTTGTCACCGACAAGTATGTCCAAGCACATGGAATCTCTGCGAGAATGCGCCTCCGAAGGTGATCTGTTACATGATGTAGTGTTTAAGGTAACTGATTACAATACAGTATGTTAATTAACGAAAGGTGTTCCCGTTAACCCGCAATAGCATAAGCGTCTATACAGGCAAAAAAATAATGTTTTTTTTTTAAAGGAAACACTCTGTACACGCTCACTTGTCGCACTTGTCTTTTCACGCTGGAAGACAAGTGCGCGTGTTCAGAGAGTTTCTTTAACGTATCAATTTAATATTTTTTATAATTTTTTTTTTTTTTTTTAAATATTCGCCTAGAAGTTGCTGCTCTTGCTATTGCGTAACTCTTAATATCTTGGTTCGACAAGACAAGTCCACCGCGTACTTGTTGATGAATACGGAGTGCGCCTTCTGTACTATTCTGTGGCTCAAGGTAGGTTGCCGAAACACAGATTCCTCCGCTTTCATAAAATTTTATATGGACTCAATTAACTCAGCCCCGACTCCTAAAAGCCTGATGAAGTACCAGTTCGCCTAATCGGCTATCAGTGTTGATACTGAAGTACACAAAAAATCATGATGTCATTTTTATTCCAGGTCGGCACAAAACTCTTCCCCGCTCACATTTTCATCGTTGCCTCCAGCAGCGAACTCCTCTACAAACTATACCAGGACAACATAACAACCCCAGGTGATAAACCCGAGGTCACACTGGACAACGTTCACCCGGAAGCCTTTGAACGAATCATGAAGTTCATGTATACAGGCACTTGCGATGTCACGGAGTTAGGACCTTGTGGACTTAAGATTACGAAGGAAGAATTGGTGAAGAAGGATAAGGACTGTGATGAGGAAGAAGAGTTGATTGGTGAGTGTCTCTTGGTGAATTGGATTTGTTTATTTTTAGTTTAAAAGGCATTAAACATTTAGATTTATGGCTCATTGAAAAGAAAATATATTGATTAGCAACTATGATATGCACCCTAATCGCATAACACACGATTAATCATTGTCTGAATAATTTTGAAGTATATTGCTAATCCATTGTTCCATATGTTCGGAAAATTTGTTTGCTCAACAACGTAAATAGCGCAATGAATGTTGTTGAACTGTCAAATAACACCTGCATTCTTTCACAGAAAACCCATCAGAGATATCAGCCTTCGAAGTATACAACAAACCTCTCGACAAGTCAAAACGTCAACGCAACCGACGCAACACGGACACTCCGCCGCGCACCCATCAGTATTGTGACCCCGTCAAACTGCTGCAGGCCTCGGCTAAGCGACTGCAGGTCATGAGTCTACATAAGCTGCTGGATAAGTTTTAGTAAGTATATCCAAGGGCATAAAAAGTTTACACGACTTCGACTCATACGTGAACAACGAAAATACCCATTGCGTTTTTTACCTGTAGTCTATTCACATCCTTTTTCATTTAAATATATACATAAACTAACACAATGTTATTGTGTGAATAAAAGTTGGCGTTCATTAAACAGCACCGCTCCAATACGGCAAATAACTTGTCATACAAAATAGGATTTCAAATCAAATGCATTAAAGTCTATTTTATTATGGCTATACAGAATAGTGGACAGCTCGCCGGCCGCTCACTGCTCGCGAGCCGTCACCCGTAAAATAGACTGTAATGCATTTGATTTAAAATCCTAACTTGAATGACAAGATATTTGTCGTACCGAAGCGGTACTGTTATAATGACCGATGTCCTTTAAGCTGATTTCAAAATGACTATTGTATGTTCCAAAAGTGTCTGATGAAAATGTAAACGTAACCCCTAAATTCTAATTTTAATTTTTTTTTCCATTTGACAATTGAGGTTAATGTTATAACCTCAATTTTCGTCGATGATTATTCAATTACAATTATGTTACTCAAACAATAATTGTTGGAAAACGTGGTGAGATAGTTGAATCCTTCTAAATACAGATGAATGTCTTACTAATGTTAAAAACTGAAAGCTCATCATAGATGGAAGCACAGTAGTCCGTCTTCGAACCGCCATTGTTGTGTTTATGTTTACTTTTGTGTCGATCACAAATTATACGAAAACTAGATAAATATGTATGTGACTTGGAGTGTACCACTATTAAAAGACGAGCGAACGACAGGAGAAGCTTCTACCACTGGTAAAAAAGCATTTTTAGTGGAAAAGTCGATAAATTATGAACGTTTTATAATTTATAGGTTGCTTTGTGTTTGCTGACTTAGTTCTGTTTTTATTAAACTGGACGCCTACGACAGAAATAACCTGATAAGAGTTGAAAACCAACTCGAGAATGATCTTTCCGACTGAAAAACTTCATAGATAGCACTTCTAGTACTGATATAATGTAATAATATAAACACACACGTACTTTACTATAGTTTACATATTATCACAAGTGCCTGTAGTTAATGAAAACAGACGTAGTTCTCTTGGGAGCACCACCTGCACGCGTAGCATGACCACCGTAGAAACGGGTTCTGTCGACGGAAGAATAGACAAAATGACAGATTGCGATTGCTTATCTGTCATTTTGTCTATTCTTCCGTCGACAAAACGCGTGCTGTACACGACTTTCTCCTATTAAACTCTTCAGGTTTAAAAAAGTTAGTCTCGACAAAATATCGGGTTCCAAATTTTTTTTCGGAGAGCTTTCTCCCACAGTTTTCTTCTACTATAATCTTTGGCAAATACATAGGTCCCCGTATTTTTGCAGTAAACAGCTGCGCAACTGGGATCAATAATATTATGCATTAAAGAAGTCGCTTGTTTAACAAAATGTATGGATAGTGACAGCTAGCTGTCAAATTATTGGAAATTGGATAACAGCGCCATCTGAAGGGAGTAAGTGGCAGTTTTTATCCCCATTCCCTTCAGTGAGTGATTGAGTAAGAATTTAATCTCAACAGGGTTTGTTTACTTCGTCAGATACTTTTGGAATTGACTATAGAACTTGAATTTCTATTGAATAGAAAAATAAAATAGAATAGAAATAATAATCTATTGTCTATTGAAAAAACTAAATAATTTGATCACAAAATCAATCTTGACAACCAGCAAAAACACTAAACTAATATAAATTTAATTTTCTTCTCTCCAGCTACAAAAACGGCTCAATATGTCTGAAAGAGAGCGCGAGCACGGGTTACACCCGCAACCCGTGCCCCCTCTGGGAGCGCGAATCGTTTCCCGAGCTAGTTGACACGAGTGTCGTGTCCAAGGACGGCGCGAGAGTGCCCGCGCACAAGTGTGTACTCGCGGCCAGGCTTGAGTACTTCCAGGGAATGTTTATGCATTCTTGGACTGAGGTGAGCTATAGTCTATTCAAATGCTCGCTTTCAATTGACGTTATGTCGATTTAAGCAAATATCACCTAAAATTCCCTCTACTAATTTACACTTACGTAAAAGTGTAAATTAGTAGAGGGAATTTTATGTGTAGGCATCAAAATAATTTTTAGAAATTACATAAATTGGAAACTAATTGTAAACGCAGTTTAAAACTTTAGTCTGTCTATTTAATAAGTTCGATTTCAGTTGCGTAAAAACTATATTGATTGGCATGCAAATTCACAATCATAATATGATCGATCAAGCTAATATTTTAGTCGAGCATACCTAATCAAGTAATCACCTTCATTACTGCAATCACTATGTTATTATTTTTATTGAGTACTAGCTGCGCCCCGCGGTTTCACCCGCATAAGTCTCGATCCCGTAAAAATATCGGGATAAAAAGTATCCTATGTCCTTCTCCGGGTCAAGGTCTATCCATATCCCAAATTTCATCCAAATCCGTTCAGCCGTTTTAGCGTGATGTCGTGACCAAGGGAAATAGGGATTCATTTTTATATATATAGATATTGGTTACATTTTCCTTGTATACTAAACCTTAATTTATTTTACTTACAGAGCAAGATGCTGTCAACAGTTACTCTCCCAATAAACTACGGCATCCTACTGCCGGTCATCAACTTTCTGTACACCGACTCTTGCCCAGAACTAGAAAACTGTGACAGCATCGACTTCATATGCAACCTCCTTATAGTCGCGGATCAGCTGTTCATATCACGACTGAGAGAAATGAGTGAGATCGCACTGGCAAACTTAATAAATCTAAAAAACTGCACAGAACTATGCCAGTTTGGACACACGTACAACGCAACACAGCTCAAACAATGCTGCATGGAATTCATCGCATTAAATCTCAACAGTGTTTTGGAAAACAGATCTTTAGATCTGCTAGAAGAGACACTACTGGACGATATAACTCAGTATTATTGCAAGTTCAACCCAATCATGTCTTCCAGAGTAATTACTCCATTCTACAACGCTCCAACTGATGAAGTTATTGAGGAATTCGCTAAATCACATCCAGTAAACTTGGAGGTAACAGACGAGGATATCAAGAAAGATGACAGTATAACAGAAATAGTTAAGAAGAAAAAGGGAAGAAAGATCGAATACACTGATAGTGAGAAGGAGAGAATGAGGTACGAATCTGTTAGCTCGGTGACGTCATTAGACCTGTCTAATGAAACCTCCGGCGATATAACGCTATCTTTGAGTAAGATACCGAAGGAGTCCGAGAAGGAAACGCGGGATAAGAAGGAAAAGTGGACCGAAGTGCCGTCCTCACAGCAGAAACAACTGAAGGTCGTCCAAGCAAGACTGAAAGCCATAAACATTGCGAAAGATTTATTAAATGAAGCGCCCACCGAATCATTTACTAAACTCACGAAGAGTACTTCTTCGAGTGCCATGACAATACAAGAAAAATTACCTACCTCATCACGAATGTCAGTCTCACCGAAAGATTCTCCTATCACTGAATCTTCTTGGAGTCCAAAACAGGGTAGCGTAGTCATAAGTCATGTGGGACCAAAACTTTCTCAGAAGCAAAGAAAAAAGTTGGCATTACAAGGAAACGGAACAGCATCACAAAACATTGATGATTACTTCACTAAGATAAATGTGGGTAGTCCGCCTGAGAAGCCGAAGAATCCATGGAAGATCTGTGAGCCTCCGGTTGCTAGCAGCAGCCCTAAATCGAAAGTTATAGAGTTTAATAAGATATTGACTGACCAAAGAAAACAGAAGGAAGATCACTCGAGAATCATGACCAAACCACTCCTTATGACACAGGTATGTAAACTGTCATTTAGGTTCTCTTCTAGTCTACAATAATTTCTAACAAATGAGTTATTTATTTTCCTTCGGATAGGAAAAAGGAGGCAAAGGCCTACCGGGACTGCTTGATAAATATCCAGCAGTGGACACAACACAGACTATAAAAAAAATGCTGTATGTCAAGTTATCTGTTAGGATCAGTAGTTAATTACTGATATCAGCACACGAAGCATGACAGATTGTGATTGTAAATCTGTCATTTTGTCTATTATTCCGTCGACAAAACCCGTTTCTATTATGGTCATGCTACGCGTGCTGGGTGATACCAATAGAGGTGGATGTTCACACAAAGCCCACCAGCATCAAACCTGGTGTTGATCTGAATGTCCAGCAGGGCTAACATGACAAGCGCGATAACGCTCTCTTTCTCAATTTGTCGAAATTTGTCTACGATTTTAACGTCATTTTAGTCCCTAACATGACTGTTATGCTCGAGTAAATTCGAAAAAGGCGCTGTGTCACTTTCTATTTCGCGACGAGAAACCGATGTAGCAAATGATTAAAAACAAATATTTTTTTATGATGGCAACATCGGCTTGAAGTTTCGTTTCCTGGTGTCTCGATATAGATAACGATCGCTTTACGAACAAATAAATAAAAAACTGTGGGACGCCTAGCAGATGTGAAACATCGAAATTATTATGTACAGGTAATTTGCATAAAAAGGATAGTTTACGACAGGAAATAAATATGGCGACTGGTGGCATGGCGACGCGTCGCCACGCCAACAGTCGGTCTGACCCGCTGCTATAGATGTTTCACATCAAAAGTTAAAATTGCTGGTCAAGCACGAAAAAATCACGTGCTTGTCAAGCAATTTTGACCATCTAGGGATCCCATTAGGACTGCGACCGGATTCGGTCGTAAAGCGATCTTCATCTATGTCAAGACTGCAGCCCCAGAGAGAGTACCAGCCTCAGCAATAAAGAAAGAAAGGAAGAAAAAGTATTTAATGAGACTCGCACAGCAAATCACAAATTAAACTAAAACACACTCATTAAAAAATTAATAAAAAAAACAAATTTAAAAAATTACAGAAAGTCCTGTACGAGACCAAAAAGCTCCTATCTCAGCATACGCTGCGACATTAAAAAAAAAAATGTCGCAGCGCTGGTATTCTGATAGGGCCCGCAGTGATGTCACTGCACATAGTATCTTTTTTCTAGGCATTTGGCTAATTATAGTCCTTTGACTACAACAACTAGCAGCAATGACTGCAGAGTCACAAGTCCCACATAGCTTATTAATATTTATATTATTTTTCCAGCTTGAAGACAAAGCTATAGAGCAATTGGAGAGATTCTACAACATCCATGAAATCGATGACGAGTTGATCACAGTGCGACGTATAGAGCTGCAAGTGTCTTCTCCACAATGGCTACACACTGCCCCTAAGTGATAACTGTGCTATTTTGTACACTTTACTAATTATGATATAAGATTGTAATTGAATGATTACTTATTTTTACTTAATATAAATGAAATATGACATGATCTGATTGTTTTGTTTTTCTCAACATGTTTTATATTATGTGCCCTGTCCCAATTACCATTTTGGCAGATTATGTCGGCAACCTTCATTTCCCAAGAAATCCTCATTAGTAATTTGATTATGATACACAATAACTTCAGCGAGTTCTTCAATACTTTGATATAGGTACCAACAGTCAAATTGGGTGTCCCCTTGTTTCGCAGGCAGAAATTTCATAGAATTTTCGCAGAAAATGTTTCATAAAATATTTGGCCTTTGTATTTTTATTTCGAATATTATTGTTTTAAAGACTATTTACTTTAATGAAACATATTTCACAAAAACACAATTCTATAAATGTTATAATCGCATTTTTTTATTTAACAAACTTATCAAACAGTAAAATTATTTTTTAACAAATATTGTTTGTTCGGTGTATTTTTCCATGATATTTTGTTTACTGACTGCCTCGCTGGTCTAGTGGTCGCAAGCGCTACTGCCGAGTATGAGGTCCTGGGTTCGATTCCCGGGTCGGACAAAGTGTTATTGGGTTTTCCATCAGGAATTTCTCAGTAGCAGCCCGGAATCTGGATTTGTGCCCGGTTGATGGCAATAGGCTCGCCCCCTATTACATGGGACTTAAACATAACTGGCGAAATGTGGGTGTACTATAGGTACACCTCTGCCTAACCCTTCGGGGATTACAGGCGTGATGTTATGTTACGTTATGTATTTTATTTAAACGAAAATGTAAAAATAGACGTTACGCTATCTTATAAGGGTACATATTTGAACGTCGAAAATTAAGTTTCGAATGAGGCTTAGGCTGCAAGAGCGAGAGAAGCGAGCTCGGGACTTGGGGCATCCCGACTCGGATAGGTTAGGTTAGAAGGGGATGGCGGGGTCTTTAGAACCCGCTATTTCCCTTCGTAGTTATTATTTTTTAAACTGCACAGAAATAGGAGCCAAGCTAACAAAAAAAAAAAATACCCTTTAAAATTATAAAACATCGAAAATTAAAGTCGAATGAGAACTTACGCTGCAAGAGCGAACAAGCGAGCACAGAACTTGGGGCACCACGACTCGGACAGTTTAGGCTAGTACAGATATTCTATTTCACGAAGTCCGTTCGGCTTTGATTGCAGTAGTGACGTATCCCGACAAGCGCGCTTGTGTGTAAAAGTAGGTAACGTTAGCAAAAAAATCTGATATATATTCAAGTCGAGATTGAATAATCTTAATAAAATTTTGGTTTTAAAAGTATATACATTTTGTAAATAAATTAGATTAGGTTGCAATAAATACAAAAATATTAAGAATATGTAGGCATTTAATTAAGCATTGGTGTTACAGAATGGAAACGAAACAAGTAGGACTATTCAGTATTTTCAATCACTATCAGATAAATTTTCGATTTCCGATTCCGTTTTGCTGTCGTCAGAATCATCTTGTACATTGATTATAAATTCAAAATCGAGATCAAAATATTTCAAGTAGTCTTTTAAAATTTTTTCAACATGAGCACAAGTTTTTTGCCACGTTTCACTGCTAACTTGGCCCAAACTTTCATTGATCAGTCTTTCCGTATTCGTCATGTTTTGCTCGATATTTTTAGATGCGACATAATTTTTAACGATCCCCCAAATATTTTCAATCGCATTTAATTCTGGGTGATAAGGGGGAAGGCGTAAGACATCAAAACCCTTGCTTTTTATAAAATCGTCAATCTTGTAGATTACGTGTTGGGCTTTGTACTTCTTTATGTATCGTACAATTCCAATTTAAGAAGAGATTCATCAAATGCTATACCCTTATCCCTGAGCCATTGCTGCATATCGGCTTTCTTTGTAGATTGCGTCGGTAGTCGTTCAGCCCGTGTGTTGTGATAAGATGCATTGTCTAAGACAATGACAGAGCGCGGAAGTAAATTGGGTAGCAACTTTTCATTTAGCCATTTTACATAGTTATCATAGCTCATATTTGAATGATAATCACCAGCTGTTGAGTTGGCCTTATAAACCAAGGAAGCATTTTCAATAAAACCATCCTTGGTTCCCGCGTGCACTAAAATAAAGCGAGTGCCTGTGCAAATTTTTTTTAAAAACGGAGTTCTTTCCTTTTTTTTGCCCAGGTGTTGTTTCGCACTTGTGTCGAAAGGACGTAGCTCTCATCGGTGTAGACAATGGGCCGACTTTGAGAGCGGTACTCTGTTTTTTTTTTTTAATATTTTAAACGCCACATTTGTATATCATGACGCTCCGTCAAGACTTTACGGTTGTTCTCTGTTTTGCGCCACTTGTAACCTAATTTCAACAGTAACTTGCGAACAGTTTCTAAACAACCTTCGAATCCGATTTTTTCATTCAATGCTGTTCTTAACTTAGCTAATTTTGGAATTTCTTTATGGACAATATGGAAATCTTGTACAGTACTGCGAACCACATCGGCTGTAAAATTATCTATATCCACTTTATTATCTCGCTTTCTCCTTTTCTTCATAGGTGAAGTGAATTTTGATGAAGTGGATGGCAATTCCTTCTCTTCTTTTAATATTCTTTGAATTGTTTTTTGGCTCACACCCGTAGCTTCAGCTGTACGGCGTGTAATGTCTCGTAAATGAGACAAATCACAGTTGAGTTCCATTAATGATTTTGTAAATTCATTTTCTTCTCGCAGAAAATGATAAACACTAGCTATCATGTTTCGACCCTAAAACAAAATGTAATCAAAATAATTAAGTAATATAAACATTTTATAACACAAAAAAACATTCATTTTATAAATACTTCTATTGCTATAATTAAGTATCTTTGTATAACATTTTAATTGAAAACGTATAAATAAATATTACCTCACTATGGACAACTCTTCTTCGTTTTGTTGCCATGCTGACCTTACTCCGTGAAACAATTTGGCGCGAACTAAAAACCACTACTGATCCGGACCGTGTCCCGATCGACACTGAGCGCTCTCGAGGTTACGCACACAAAAACAATGTGCATGTGCACGCTTGACAACATTCATAGCCAAACGGACTTCGTGACATAGAACATCTGTATATTATCTGTGGTTTAGGTTAGAAGACCCTTCGTGGTAATTTTTTTTTAAACCACACAGACATAGGAGCAGTACTACTTAGTCTGTGATAGGAGCCCCGCGAGGCGGGGCTCCGTCGACTATGCTGACTGAAAAAAATATATTTACCCTATAAAACTATAAAATACTAAAGACATGAATATATGTCAAAGGTATAAATTGAAATGTATGGAAACTGTCACTAGATAAAATGTTTTTATTGGTAATAACTTTTATAATAACTAAACAATATGAGAATAAAGAATATTTGATTTGTTATTCTATGATATGAATATCGAAACATCAAATTTATTTGTATCAAAAATCAATGATTTAACTTTATGGAAAGTAAGTATTCTTCATATTGATTATTCTATGAAATGATAATATGAGATTAATTTATGTGAAAAGAAATTCTATGAAAATGAAAGCTATGAAACAACAAACAATCGTCAAATTCTTGTTAAATGATTTTATTTCTGTAAGTAGGTACAAACAATTTTACGCGTCAATCATATTTTTAAAAAGTAGATGAGTTTAGCGTTTCTTATCGGACTACTCTGATCTAATTATTACAAAGGTCACAGTCTCTTTTTACATCATGCAGTCATCTTATTCTTGTCGCACTGTTGAAGAGACTGCAAAGTCATGATAAAGAGCAGGTTCTTATTCATAAAAAAATCATGAGGGTGCTCACCCAAACCTCAGGATGCTCTCAACTTAGGTGATCAGTGCCAGTACCAGCCAGTGTTGAACAAGATCTTACTGAATAGATACAGGAGGAGTGTAGGATAGTAAAAACAAAGAGTGAATATATAACAACTATTTATTTCTATAATTATTTATAATTACAACATTTCTCACCTCATATTAAACTACATGTTTTTTGGGTGGAAAAGCTTTCAGTAGTTGGTTCAATTGTCTATGCGTTAGTTTCTTCTCTCCTGGGACGAGAATACCTTTCTTTCCTTGCTCTCTCTGGGAGTTCAATCGTTCACTGTAATCCTTATAACATCCTTGGAAGGCCGCCACTTCCTTCAAGCAGGCTGTCTGGTCAAATTCAGATTTCTTGAAACACGCAAACATTACAGCCATTTCTTGCATACAAGCTGCTTCTTTGAGCTTATCTCCTTTGCCAGATACTGTTTTCTTCAGCTCCAATGGTAACAACTGTTTGAATGGTACAGGCTCTCTCTGAGGCCTTCGTGCACTTTTCTGCGAAGGGCCTGCAAATAAGATATAGTTTAGCCTCATAATGAATGCTAAAACTATCCAATTTAATTCAAAATTAAACGAATTTTGTAGTTTCCTCTAAAATAAAATCAGGAAACGTAAGAGGTTATAATAATTGCGTTCCAGAGTTATAATTCTTAGTTACTTTTCTATACAATATAACATTACTTGAGAGAGAAAGAGAAAACTATATTAGCATTTGCGGTAGGTTGATAGAGATAAAAACCAACACTAATGCAAAGTTTCGTAACTTAGCTCGCTAATGAATTTTCATTTCAATGACAGACATGCAATGACATAAAGTGTGACATTGACATGCTTGAAATCGTTCAGAAATGTAGGAGGTAAGTATTCATCAGTCGCGATTGTAACAAGCTCTTCGTTTTCATCTTTTCCTACCTACTTATTATTCACGTAATAGACTTTTGGCATAGCTTAGTCCATAAATACACGTTATTTTTCAGCGTAGGTACTTTTAGGTGATCATTATCTTTACCTCACAAGACAGTAAACGGCTAGGTACCTACAGCTCTGACATGAGCCTTGCAATGTTTTCCTACTTTAATGCGAAATACCTAGTACCACTGTTCCTTCGAAAGCAGTTCAAACTAGAGTAAACTTTGAAATTGCAGCTTATCCTTTGGTTTCTACCTTATGTTTTCTCGAACTCATGATAACGCCAGGAATGATCACGGTCTAAAACGTCTAGGTAGATAGGTATAACCAAGGCGCTTTTATCAAGTGGCCCTCTCAAACCAAATAATAAACCAAGACAGCGCTACCAACAATACAGTGAAGCATGCCAAAACGACGCCTCCGCTCTGTGCCACGTACGTGCACACGCCCACATTTACAACCATTTACAATGAAACTACACCTCACTAAGTGCACATATGTTTACAAAAACGGCTTCACGTCATTAGTGATAGCGCTATGTCTCGGTCTGAGGCTTTGAGGTCGCCCTTTGTTTAGACCTCGTACCTACTTATATTGTTAAGTTTAGACACTTCTTCGTGTTGGTCGTCTTAGTATTGGTTTTCATAGACCTATTAGGTAGACCTGCTTAGTAAATCCCTTCTATCAGGTGAAATAATTTTAATTTAGATACATCCAACTCCTCAACACTCCAGCACGCTGGGGCAGTTTCTCAGCACGCAATAGTAGGATACCTACCTAATTCTTTTGTCGTATCATTGTTATTTACCTATAAGCAAAATAAAAGCGTGTTATATAGGTACGTCACATCTGTTTCTAAAACGTGAATTATATTGAATTTTTACTACATTCGTCTAAGCCGTATCATAAATAGCTACTACAGTTGAACAAGATAACCGAATCGTAATTGTATCTCTAATACTGGTATAAAATATATTTTACCTATAGGTAATAAGAGACGTTGTAAATTAAAAGTGATACTGATAACTTTATTATTTGCACACTGTTATGTTATTGTTTAAAAAATTCGACTGTCTGACCTCATTGAATTTAGGGATATACAACACCTGCTGGGGTGAGGTTGACTGGACTACACCGCGCGGTCCCCCACCGGCCAGAGAAACATCGTGTTGGTCTGACAGACCCCTCTGCCCACTCTAAGGCAGCTTCATGTGGAATATAGAATATCCAACCTCGGAGTCTCGTAGGATGGGTCTTAAATAATGCTGAACATCCAGTTGAAGTTTAAACTATTTTTCTGAAGAAACTTCATTCCTATCTATGTCTCTGATAAAGAGACCTGCCCGTTTAATAAATAATTTTATTAAGAACATAATGCAGGGAACCATAAACCTTTGTTTATGGTTCCCTGCATTATGTTATTATAATTATAATTATACAACTCTAGATCTTTATCCAGAGTTGTATAATTTAAGATCACCGAAGCACAATATCAATTTGATAAACTGCAATTTTGTGATCCAATTCGTAGATAATCATCCATATAAAACGGTAACAAAAGTGAGAAATGACATAGTTGTATTACATACAGACACGAAAGTAAGTACTCTCAGTAAAACCGTAATCATATTTTAAAATTACGACACGAATATTATCTTTATGTACTTCTAAAACATTTCAGTCAAAAATTCCGATTTCCGGCCTTCTCGACTTTGTATATATACGATAGTCAATTTTTGATAGACAAAACATATATATGTATTAATTATCTTCATTTATTTCCAGATCTATTAAGATGAAATTCTTCGCAGCCATCGTTCTTATCGCCGCCGTGGCCTCGGCCGAGCCCACCAACACGCCCGCTTCAATCATTGCACAAGTCATCGAAGCAATCGCTGCCCTAAAACCTGAATCAATTGCTGTTGGACCTGCCATAGTCGACACTGAACCTATCTCCGTTGGCCCCGCTATCATCGACTCTGTGTACGAGCCTATCGCTGTTGGCCCCGCAATCGTTGACTTCCCCCTCCCCGACGGTGGTGCCGTTTCTGAGTCTGTCGTCGCTCCCTCCCCCGTGGCTATAATTACTGGACCCGTTGCCGACGTCTCCGCCAGTGCCCCTCTTGTACAGATCATCCTGAACATCAACCAGGCCGCTGCGTCCAGCCCCATCGGTGTGAGCCCCGTCGAAATCATCGCCCCCGAGATCAAGCCTGAGCCCGTCCATGTTGTGGATTCCGCCCCTGAGCCCATACAGGTTGTTGAGGCAGCTCCTGAACCAGTGCAGGTTGTTGAGGTAGCTCCTGAACCAGTGCAGGTTGTTGAAGTAGCTCCTGAACCAGTGCAGGTTGCTCCTGAACCCTCACCCATCGGCAATCCTATTGCCGTGAACCCCATCGGTGTTGTCGCTCCTGAGGTTGAGCCCGTCCAGATCGGTGTCCCCGTCATCCCCGAAGCCGCCGTCGTCCTCCCCGAAGAACTTAACTAAAAATGTAAAAACAAATTCTCTTAATTTATTGACCTACCTATTTAAATGACTACTCATGATAACTGCAATAAAATAATTTAATATTTAAAATCAAAATGTATTTCAATATCCTGTTTTTGCTACTATTGCTTTATACAAGTCAAACGATAAATGTGGTTTTTGAAACATTTAGTTAACTCTGTTGTGTGACAGATTTTCCACATTTGCGCTTACGGAGTAGGTAATTGTGGATACTAACTATATTCGCAAAAACGCAATTTACAAGCCACTGAGGCACTGGCACTGTGTAGTAGTGTGTAGAAAAAACAAATGGATACTTTTCGAGAGGCTTCAAAAATAGCTAGTAAAGTGCGCATTCTTTTGTTCATATGTTTACATAGTCGAGTATGCCATGCTCATATATTATGTTCAAGAAAGCCGTATAATAAATATCATAATTTTTGACATTGTAGTCGTCGTGATTAAAAAACCTACTACGACTAATGTTTAATACTAACAATACTTATATTATAACAGTAAAAAAGTTACACTGAAATATTCTTATACTTTATATAATGTATTGTATTGACATTATAATACGCCATTCAACTCGATTCTCGGCAACTCTCATCCAACTGCTACCAGGCGCGGTCGCAGTCCAAGATTTTGGGAGGGTTCACTATGGGTGCCGAGGAATATTCTTAGGGAGGTACTATTGAAGAAACGCATATCTGTACACTTTAAGAACTATTCTTGCTTGCAGCGCTCGACCGCTATAGTATGCTTAAGAAAAAAAGGTCGTGTGCACGGGATTTTTTTATTTTCAAATTGGTTAGATATGCGTTACCCTGATGGTACATTTTCCTGGTCTAGTGGTCGCAAGCGCTACTACCGGGTAGAGTGTTATTGGGTTTTTCCATCAAGAATGATATGTACATATATCTCCAGCTCCACATTACTTTGGCTATTTGGCGATTGCGGGGGGAAGTTGCGGGCAAATTAGTCGCAGCAATTTTTGATAGATAGTAGGTATTAGAACAGTAGATTATGAGAAGAGCGAGCAAAGCTAGCTTGAAAATTTTAACAACCGGCCTTGGATAGGTTAGGTTTTGTTAGATATTTTCAATTCTAAGAACTCTTTTGAACTGAATGCAGAATACAAAAGCGGGTGAAGCAAGCTCGACAATTTTGCGCACACTCGGATAGGTTAGATATTTTTTTGATCATTCCAAAAGAACTAGGAATTAGTTGCTTTGTCGACTTATGAAGAAAAGCTCAAGAATCAAGAGAATGTACCTACAAGGCATGACCGAGCGAAGCGAGCCTGAAAATTTTAGCACTCCACCCTAAAAAGCTTCTATTTGCTTTTGACCATTATACAGAAATGAAGAAAAGCTTAAACTGAACAGTTTAACAGTAAGTAGTAAAAGGTTTTGGAATCTGACCTTAACCTTAGACTTTCAATTTCCGAGTTTGCTTCGGTCGCTCTTGATGACAAGACACCCACACTATTTTTAATGACTTCCATAAGGAGGAGGTTCTCAATTCGATTCTCTTTTTTTTGTATGTTTCTTACGCGATTACTCCGTCAATTGTGAATTGATTTTGATGATGCTTTTTTTGTTTGGTAGGTCACACTTTAGAAATGGTCCCATTTAAATTTTATTAACTTTGCTTGAGTAGTTTTTGAGTTAGCTTCAATAATAAGTTTTTTTTTTCCCACTTAGTATGTGGATGACATGATAAGTTCCTGTCACTGTTATTTACATAGTAGGTACTGGTATTCACATTTGTATGGGGAAGGTACCACAACTAAAGAGTGAAAAAAAATACAAAAAAAAATAAACAACCGACTACCAAAAAAAAATACTACAGGGTGAAAAATATCTTTAATTTCGGAAGTCGGTGGCAAAAAACGAAAATTCAAAACCAAAGACACTGACTTCGTGTTTACGTGTTTTCCGATGCATGGGAGTGACACACTGCCAACTTCTAAGAGAGCTACTGGATAGGTCCTGAGAAATTCCTATTGGAAAAACCCATCAACACTTGTTTTCCTGCTGATATATTTAGCTGTGTTAATAAGTATTCTACCTAATCTATTGTAAATCAATAAGGAACACGATACAAGTCTTACAAACCCAATAAAAGTTGTTTCCTATTGATTATCCAATCTGGTTGTAAATGTGAACAGTTAACATCACAATCTCGTCCAGAGTAAGATAATTTTCTAATGCACCGTAAATTAATAGATAAACAACAATATAAAAGTTGACGAAAACCAAAAAAATATCACAGTCGTGTTAAAAGCAGACAAAAGTAAGTACATTTACGTATACTAGCTATTGTTTACCCATTTTTTTAAATCTTTTCTACTTAACACGTTTATAGTATCACAATGGATGTTCTAATTTATCATGTCTGTCATTCAGTCAGCCACAAACTTAATATAGGTAACCAAAAACTTTCGCAGAACAAGATTTTAGCTAACATTAACTCTGTTCCCAGATAAATCAAAATGAAATACTTCATCGCCATCGCCCTTATCGCCGCCGTGGCTTCGGCTGCCGTCAGGCCCACCCCTGTGAGCGCTGAGACCGCCGAGATCCAGGAGATCATCGCCGCCATCCAGAGCCCTAGCACCGACCCCGCAACCGCCGCCGCCCTCGAACAGATGCTCCTCGATGTCCTCGGATCAGTCGGAGCACAGCCTGAGCCCATCGCTGTGGGCCCTGCTATCATCGAGTCTCCATTGGAGGGCATCGCTGTTGGCCCCGCCATCATTCCCTTCCCCCTTCCCGATGGTGGTGCCGTCGCTCAAGAGCCCGCTATCATCCCTACTCCTGTAGTTGTTGCTCCCAACCCTGCCCCCGCAGTTGTTGCTCCCGCAGTTGTTGCCCCAACTACCAGCACTCCTCTAATCCAGATCATCCTGAACATCAACCAGGCCGCCGCTGAGTCCAGCCCGGTGTCCGTCGGACCTGTCATCGCCCCCGAGCTCGTCGAGATCAAGCCTGAGCCCGTCCATGTTGTAGAATCCGCCCCTGAGGCCGTGCAGGTGGTTGAGGCCGCTCCTGAGCCCGTGCAGGTTGTTGAGGCAGCTCCTGAGCCCGTCCAGGTTGTTGAGGTAGCTCCCGTGCCCGTTGAGCCCGTCCAGATCGGCGTCCCCATCATCCCCGAAGCCGCTATTGTCCTCCCCGAAGAACTCAACTAAATAAAATACTGACAGTGATCTAAACACCTTACCAATATTTTGTTTTACAAAAACTTAAATGCAATAAAACATGTAATACAATCAATAAACATATTTGTCTTCATATATGGTTAAGATTTTTATTCGATTCATACTTCTTAAATAAGAAGAATTAAGCTTCAGAATGCACTCCCATAGTGATCTGTAAAATTTAAAACGTCAAAAACACAACTGCAACAAAAAAAAAAACAAAAAAAGCTCACTTTTCAAGCAGTCTGACAGTTGGTGGCAGTTATTCAGTCAGTAGTTTTTAAACCTTTCAGTGTGTTATATTTTTGGAATCGTTTCCGCAAGCCATTTATTTGAAACCCCACATGGTCATGTCATGGCACAATGTTGTTTTTTTTTTTTTCAAGACTTTGTTGACGTTTAAAATCTGCCATTTTGATTTTAAAGCAACATAACGTATATACGGCTGGTTCTCTTCCGCGGTCCAATGGTGGTGATGGTAGTATCACCACCGCAGACATAGAAGAGTCGAAAACACCTCTCATTGAAATCCATCCAGCTGTTAAGATGCTTCGAGGTTATAAAGGATCCCACATACAAAGATACATACATAGATACGCGTGAAAAAATTACCCTGTATTTGCTGTCACGCAATCGGGTAATAAGTATGCTAGACAACAACGCATAATTTATCAATTTATGAGTTAAAGATGAAAGACAGGAAAATTTAGTCATTAGCGCGTTAGCGATAAAACAGCCCTTACTATGGTTAACACAAGGGTTCCACAAGGTTATATTTCATTACATACAACATAGTATTAGCAGGATGTGTGCAATCAAATACAATACAAAAACACAATACAACAATACGCATGTGCACTTTGTTTATTTATTCATATAATATAATAATATTAAATTACCTACCAACAATTTTTTGACGTGATAACGTCTTTAGGCGCGTTGGGCATTTTTGAGATGGGACTAAACGATTGATTTCGCGACACCATGACGACACCTCATTTTCGTAAACGCGATTGTGCTCTTTATTTATATTTTCTTACCGATCAATTTTCTATGCAAGTATTTTTACTTTAAAGATTTTGTAAACGCGTTTATGTTCTTTATTTATATTAAGTTTCACATCAATGTTCTATGCAAGTATTTTTACTTTAAAGGTTTAGGAAGTTTTTATTTTTTTGCTAACGCGATTGTGCTCTTTATTTTAATAAGGTTAGTATATTAACAATATAAAAACTAGAGGATATCCAAGTCCCAACCAAACATCTGGAGTCGGTGGATGTAATATTGGGAAAGCTTATGGGTAAAAATATTAGACAGTCCACAATGTGGTAGCCTGACTGACCGTCTAGGATGTGCCTAAGCTAAAAGTACTAAGTATCGTTAATCGAGAAGGCTGAAATTTTAAAACCCATTAAATGATCAGGATGTTTAAGACTATATTCTATTTTATAACTGTATTGATAGATTTTACATGCATCAAGAGACGGAAAAGCCCAGGAACAAGCAGGCACTGCTTTCCAATCTTCGGGACTTCATTTAAATACTTATCTAAATCAGAAAATCTGATTTATTTTACGTTAGTACGGACTCTGTTGCAAGTTTTGCAAAAGAAAAAAAAACTTTCAGAATCCTAGGAAGAGGAAATCCTATAATAGGAACTAACAATAACACACATGCGAATGTGTTTGTTGGTTTATTCTTCTAAGCAACCGAAAGAGATAGATAATGGGCCAGGACTGGTATAAGTTGGCTTTATCCCCACAACAGGAACTCCCTGTGGGAATCTGCATGCGGCAGAAATATGATGGTAGTAGGTACTTCCCCGAACGAGCTCCTCCACAAAGAGGTCTCCAACTACTACATAAAACCTTATCACGGATAAGTAATAATCTTGTAATAATATTAATCAGTACCAAAAGTCAAGAAGAATGTTGGGAAACTTATAAACTTAAACTCAAACGCAAAGCAATTTATAGGCAGTTTTGAATTGTCAAAGGAGTCGGTCATTCAGAAAGATGAAGCTAGTTTCCCGTTCCAAAGCGTAGTAAGTTCTTAAGGAGAAGAACGGCTACGAAACTTCACGGATACCTACTCTTTTAAATTATATAATGTCGCCCATCGGCACGTGCCCGCCCGTATTTTTCAGATAATTCATGAATTTTTTTATAAGTTTCATGTTATTAATTGTTTATGTTTTGAGTAGCGTTTGCCATATCTCCGATATTATTGGCTCGATTTGGATTCTGTTTATTATTTCTAAAAGCTTATGAGTTATTTTATCGGATTAACTAACATTTTTATTAAAATTCGACGACTATGCAAAAAAAAAACGGAGGTGAAAACATTATTTTCTAAAAAAAAAAGTGTCCTTTTAAAAAAATTATATATAAACTTACACAAGTTCATAAAAAAAAAAAATCATAATCGGATTTCGAAAAAAAAAGTGAACATAAATTAAGTTATTTTTCGATAATTTTTCATGTATATTCAGAAAAATGCGGGCGGGCACATGCCCATGGGCGACATTATATTGTTACAAAATCGGCCAAGTGCGTGTCGAACCGCGCACAATGAAGGGTTGAATGAATAGTTGGGATGAATTAATCGCAAACTTAACATTGTAGGTAGTTGAAAAACATGTTCTCCCATACATCGCTATACGTCACGGTCAATTTACATTTTATTCTAATTTATTCTGAATGTTTTAATAATTTAATAATATAATGTTTAAAAATAATGGTAATTAAATGTAATCATAATAAATAATATTTTAGTTTAGTTAAGTAGTTGATATACCTACTTAACTTTAGATTCTTTAATATCAAATTTATTTTTATTTTATTGTTTTTGTATTATAAATGTTATTAATGTTGGAACGCCGACGTATCCCCTCTCGGAGGTGGGCGCTAATGACTGCAACACAGTTTTTTTAAAAACTAATGTAGCTGTTAACAAACACAAAAAATTGTAAACCTGTTTTTGTTCCAATAAAATATTTCATTTGATTTGATTTGAATTCTTCAAATGTAAGTTTGGAATCACAATAAAAATAAAAAAACGTGATAAAACGATAAATTAACGATTTTCTGACTTTTTCCTTTACTTGTGCTGTGAGATCTCGCTCCTGGCCAAATTTCATGATTCTAGGTCAACGAGAAGTACGGGTCCTGGCTTTATCTGCGAGTATCAAAATATATCGCATAAATGGCCGTATTTTTTATCTCGTTGACTTAGAAGCTTGATTTTTTTAGAGCTCTAAGGGACCGTAGACTTACGTATTTGATATAATTTCAACTTGATACTTCCACGCGTTCCAAAGAAAAGGGCCTTGACAGACAGACGGACGGACGGACAGACGGACAACGGAGGGTTCCGTTTTTTTCTTTTTAGGTACTCAAACTCAAACTCAAAGCATTTATTTCAATTAAACCATTTACAGGCACTTTTGAATTGTCAAAGAGTCGGTCAGTTAGTCAGAAAGTTGAAGCTAATTGCCCATTCCAAAACGTAGATCTCTATGGAGAAGAACGGGCAAGAAACTCCAAGGACACTCTTTTAAATATAGATATTACAAAATCCTGGGTACATCATTCTTGTTGCTTCTATATGTGAGAACAATGTACAAAAAATAATCAAAAGCAATTGAAAATATGAGATTAAAAATAAGCCCTGGCAGATAAGAGATGACCAGTTTCAACTGACGGCGCCCGTTCACGAACATGACGCGTGGATCAGCACCATCCAGCTCAACCATTTTGTAGGGAACCGAATGATCCAACACACTCGCCACCATCAGCGAGACATTTAAGTGAGCATGACATATTCTCAACTGCCATGCTATTTCAAGTCAACATACATCTTAATAAGTTAATAAACGGCTCCATGGTCTCACATTTACAAAAATAAAAATGCTTCTAAATTATACAAAACTATAGTTTGCAGTGTATCTAAAAAAATAAAAGAATTTAACCACCAAAAAGAAAGAAAATCATTACTTAATTGGAGCATTCAACAATTAAGTTGGTAAAACAAAAATGTACATTAAGTTCCTAATGTCAAAATATATTTTTTTTTAAAAAGGGGAAGCAACTCTTCCAAATATTAAAATTTTAACTAGTGAGCCCAAGCGGCTGTGGAGCAGGACCAGCATTAAGCCAAGCATTTTTATCTACGATATAATCATCTAACTTATAATATGCTTGTCTACATAGTGTGCGTTTAATGCATGTTTTAAATTTCTTCTCATTTAGTTGAAGAATATCGAGTGGTATTTTATTATAACATTTTACACAGTACCCCATAAAAGAAGTGTGTACTTTAGACAATCTAAAACGTGGTTGATCTAATTTGTTCCTATTTCTAGTGTTAAAATTATGCCTGTCGCTTATCTTACTAAAAAGATGGAGATTTTTTCGAACATACATAATGTTCTCATATATATACTGACAAGGTACCGTCATGATGTTAATTTTCTTAAACAGTTCCCTTAGAGACTCGCGTCTGCGGAGGTTGTAGATGGCTCTGACGGCCCTCTTTTGCAGAATAAAGATAGAAATAATATCTGCAGTCTCCACAGCAAAATACCGTAAGACATGATGCTATGAAAGTAACTAAAATAGACCAGTCTCGCGGAATCTACGTCTGTTAGTTGGCGGATTTTCCAAACAGCGTAAGCGGCTGAACTTAGCCGCCCTGCAAGTGATGTTAAGTGAGGACCCCACTGTAGTTTAGAGTCAAGCGTTATCCCCAGGAAAACAGTCTTTTCGACGAATTCTAGTGTCTCCTTATTCAATACAACGTGACATTCACTACTTCTAACATTCGGTAACGCGAATCTTATGCATTTAGTTTTCTTCTCATTTAATACCAAATTATTTACAGTAAACCAATTATGGACCTTAAGCATAGCGTTATTTACGTCGTCAAGCTCCTGTGCATGCCTGTTTACTTTAAAAATGAGTGATGTGTCATCAGCAAATAACACCATTTGTGGTCGGGTTTTCAGTAAATTAGGTAAATCATTTATGTATACTAAAAATAGGAATGGACCCAATATCGAGCCCCGTGGAACACCCATTTTGACTTTTAAACCCAATGAATTTACACCGTTTATTTGAACTTGCTGCAGTCTATCATTCAAATATGATTTTACTAAGCTCAGCGCAAGTTTATCTAGTCCGTAATGTTCAAGTTTCAAGAGCAGCGTTTCATGATCTACGCAATCAAATGCCTTGGATAGGTCGCAAAAGATGCCTATTGCATCTCGTGCCTCTTCCCATGCATTAAATATGTGTTTTAATAAAGTGACACCGGCGTCGCTTGTGCAACGTCCTTTGGTGAAACCATACTGTTGATCGTGTAGGATGTTATTACGATTAAAATGATTGAGCATTTGATTTAACATTACTTTTTCAAAGACCTTGCTGAAAACCGGCAAAACCGATACGGGTCTATAATTATTTGTGTTTTTGCTGTCCCCGGATTTGAAAAGTGGAATAACTTTACTGTATTTCATTAAATCCGGGAATATCCCTTGATCTACACATAAATTAAATATTAAAGCTAAATAGGGTGCAATTGTCTCAATAATTGATTGACAAACTTTAGTAGACATGCCCCACAGATCTTCGGTCATTTTAATCTTTAGTTGCTTAAAAGCCTTTACGACGACCACAGGGTTTATATGTTTAAATTTAAATTCCACAGGACAGGCTGAAACATTTGCTTTTAATAAATCAATAGCAAGTGAAGGGGAGGAATTTAAAGTTTCAGTAGTTTTAATTGGAATATTGGTAAAGAAAGTTGCAAATTCCCGAGCAACATCGATGTTATCGCTAATGAGACCGCGGGAAGTGTCTAGTGTGTAATCTGTATTATTCTTTTGTTCTTGTTTGTTTCATTGTTAATAATTTTCCAAACTGTCTTTATTTTATTATCTGCTGATTTAATCTTGTTGGTAATGAACGAAGCTTTAGCTGCTTTGCAGATATTTTTAAACGTTTTAGAGTAAGTAGCAACATACTTACTAAAAGTTTCCGTCTTAATATACGGCTTAAGGCCATACAGTTCAAATAATGTTTCCTTACTTTTCCTGATACCTTTAGTTGCCCAGTCACTGAATAAAAACTTAGGGCAAATAGTTTTAGTTTTTTTCTTAAAAGACTTATTAAGCTCTGATTGCACTAATGAAAAGAATTGTTCATACAAAATATTGCCATTGGACATATTTAGACCCTGATCACTTAACTTGCTGATTAAAGTGCTATTAAACTTGTTTAAATTACCTGTTGTTATTGGTCTAGTTTGTATCTGCACTTTTAGTATTGGTGTGTTTGATTCAAAAATAACGGTTTGACCGCTGTGATCAGAAGGGAGATAATTAACAATGGCTTTATCTAAATAGTCGCAGCAACAAAAGACATTATCAATACATGTAGCAGTAGTCGAAGTTATTCGCGTTGGTTCTAAAAACACATTTGACAGATTGAATGATTTGAAGAGGCTTAATAATCTACTGCTATTTGAATTATTTTCCAAAATATTAATATTAAAGTCACCACAAATAATTACTGATTTATTACCAGTTGTAAGTTTTGCCAAAACATCTTCCATTACGGATTCAAATATAGAGTAGTTTTGATAATTTGGAGGTCTGTATACGCACACTATAAAATGCGTATCTAGCTCAACACAGGACAGTTCAATGCTATGATCCACCGATAGTTCAACTATGTCATTACGATTCTTAGATTTTATACAGTTTTTAATTATGATTAATGAACCTCCACGTAGCATGGATTTTCGGTTAAAACAACTGCCCACACTATAATTCTCAAAATTAATTAACATTTCATAATCTTTCAACCAGTGTTCAGTTATACAAATAATATCAAACATTGTTTTTTCTAAAAACAATTCGATTTCTAATTGTTTGGAAGAAAAACCTTGAATATTTTGATGAAATAATTTCAAGGAATTCTGCTTAGCCCCTTTTTTACAATTAACTAATTGATTGCTAGAAGATACCTTGATGATGGTGAGATCAAAAAAATTGTTACTGGTACCTTCTATAGTCTTACTGACTAGTTTAAAATATTACTAACCACCTTAATATTAGTATTATTACTAATTTTTGTGGTGCTATTTACAAAATACTTCGACATACTACTTATGTCTGAGTTTATATTAAAAGCTAATAGCGATGCTATTTGACGTCTAAAACTAATAGGCAGATACGGAGTATCCCTAGTCGATTTTAATTTCTCAACAAAAGTGTTGGTGTCAAAAAATATAAGTTTATCACTATAGTGATTAACTAATAAATGCATGTGGTTATTTAACATATGTATATTATGATTTTGCCTACTTGACAAGTGCTCAAAGTATGGAAAAGCACACAATATTATTTTCTGACAATTAATCTTCAAGATTTCAGTGACACTGTCAGTGATATCATCTTTTTTTACATTAGTACTATTGCCTACAAATACAGAAATAATGGCTTTCGGATCATATTTATTCCCTATTATTGATGAAATTATCTCCTCGTAGGATTTCCCTGGTATACAATAATTAACTGAAGTTTGACTCAGGTTGTTACTTAATAATTTACCTAACCCTCTCCCTAAACTATCTGAAAACATAATAGAACAATAATAATCTTTACTAGAATAAGGGAGAGAACAAGTATCTGTCTGTGTTACTTGAGATAAAGCCTGTATAACATGTGGTGTATCTTGATCAGGGATACAGTCCTGAGGCTCTCTAGACTGGGACGGGTCCTCCGTTGCCTCAGGTTGAAGAGCCTCAAGGTTGGATACGGAACCCTAAATATGATGACGCATGGATCAGTACCATTCTGCCCAACCATTTTAAACGGAACTAAATGATCTTACACACGCGCCACCATCAGCGGCATATTGAAGTCAATAAATTGACCATTTATTTTGGAACAAACACATTTTATATTCCTGCCAAACTGCATGACAGTTTGTAAGCAGGATTAGCGCTCGTCTTAGAACATTTGATATAAACATCTGAGTAGGCAGATACAGATACACTAGGTAAATGGACGGTAAGAATAGGTAAATGGTAGCTTATTAAATAGAACATAACACTCATACTTGTGCTATGCAATTATATAATAAAAAGGAGATTGAGTTTATACGATGCAGCGATAGTCTAAAAATCTTCAGTAGCTCCAACAGTATTTTCAAATGCAGAAATGCTAATCAATTAGGTGTGGTTGTGGAGTAGAACCAACATTAAGCCAAGCATTTTTATCAACGATGTAATCCCCCAACTTATAACCTGCCTGTAGTGTGCTAACATTTTCGTAATAAGATTTAGGGATTCCTCAAGGGGACATTGTAAGCCCTCTTCTTTCTCAACGGAGACTGTAGTCAAGTAGGTACGCAAGAAATATTATTATTATAAGTAAGTAGTACATGTCCAAAAGTGTGTGAACAAACACAGGTGCAATAATCCCTCTTCCGCACTAGCGATGGGACGGTAATCCGACAAAACCAAGGAGAGATTAGAAGCAAGAACAAAGGCTTTACGTATTTTCCGAGGCACGGGGGTAACAAACTGCCAACTTCCAAACTCGAAGCTAATAGGTACTGAGAAATTCCTATTGGAAAAACCCAACAATACATGCTTTCCTGCTGATATATTTGGCTGGCTAGATGCTACATTCCTACCTAATCTATTTGAAATCAATAAGGAACACAAAGACAATACAAGATTTACAAACCCTATAAAAGTAGTTTCCTCATTCTTATCCAATCTGATTGTAAATATGAATAGGTAAAATCACAATCTCGTCTAGAGCCAGATAATTTTCTAATGCACCGTAAATTAATAGATAAACAACAATATAAAAAGTTGACGAAAACCAAAAAATATCACAGTCGTGTTAAAAGCAGACAAATGTAAGTACCTACACCTACACAAATTTCAGTAGTTTTGAGTATTTTATAATAATAGGTAATGTCCTAAATGGCTCTTGGCGCCACCTTATATGCAAACAAACTTCAACCCATTTGTTTCCCCACTTGCTGTTTTTTCATAAATTAATAGATAAACAACAATATAAAAGTTGACGAAAACCAAAAAAATATCACAGTCGTGTTAAAAGCAGACAAAAGTAAGTACATTTACGTATACTAGCTATTGTTTACCCATTTTTTTAAATCTTTTCTACTTAACACGTTTATAGTATCACAATGGATGTTCTAATTTATCATGTCTGTCTGTCATTCAGTCAGCCACAAACTTAATATAGGTAACCAAAAACTTTCGCAGAACAAGATTTTAGCTAACATTAACTCTGTTCCCAGATAAATCAAAATGAAATACTTCATCGCCATCGCCCTTATCGCCGCCGTGGCTTCGGCTGCTGTCAGGCCCACCCCTGTGAGCGCTGAGACCGCCGAGATCCAGGAGATCATCGCCGCCATCCAGAGCCCTAGCACCGACCCCGCAACCGCCGCCGCCCTCGAACAGATGCTCCTCGATGTTCTCGGAGCAGTTGGAGCACAGCCTGAGCCCATCGCTGTGGGCCCTGCTATCATCGAGTCTCCGTTGGAGGGCATCGCTGTTGGCCCCGCCATCATTCCCTTCCCCCTTCCCGATGGTGGTGCCGTCGCTCAAGAGCCCGCTGTCATCCCTACTCCCGTAGTTATTGCTCCCAATCCCGCCCCAGCAGTTGTTGTTCCCGCAATTGTTGCCCCCGCTGCCAGCACTCCTCTGATCCAGATCATCCTGAACATCAACCAGGCCGCCGCTGAGTCCGGCCCGGTGTCCGTCGGACCGGCCGTCGCCCCCGAGCTCGTCGAGATCAAGCCTGAGCCCGTCCATGTTGTAGAATCCGCCCCTGAGCCCGTGCAGGTGGTTGAAGCCGCTCCTGAACCCGTGCAGGTTGTTGAGGCCGCTCCTGAACCCGTACAGGTTGTTGAAGTAGCTCCCATGCCCGTTGAGCCCGTCCAGATCGGCGTTCCAGTCATCCCCGAAGCCGCTGTTGTCCTCCCCGAGGAACTCAACTAAATAAAATACTGATAGTAATCTAAACAGCTTACCTATATTTTGTTTTACAAATGCTTAAATTCAATAAAATAAAATAAAAATATAATCAATTAACTTATTTGTTTTCATACATTGTAATGTTTTCGATTTGATTCATATTCTTAAATTAGAAGAGCTAATAAGCTCCAGAACGCACTCCCATAGTGAGTCAAAAACCCGTCAGCAACAAAAAAATCAAAACTATATTATATTTTTGGAATCGTATCCGCAAGCCATTTATTTTCATATTCAATTCAATTCAAAATGTTTTATTTCACATAAACCTACTAGGGCACTTATGAAACGTCAGAAGCTAGATGCACGGTTCCATTGGTCACTCACTTTAAGTATGTGGCCCACTGGGTCAACGGAATACGGGACCTTACAGAAAGGGAAAGGGAAAGTGGAAAGGGAACGTAGGGCGTTGTCTGTTCGCTGTAGTGTGTTGGCTCGCAGATTCGCAAGTTGCACTGAACAAGTGAAATTCACACTATTTAGGGAATTCTGCCAGACTTTTCTATACGTGCAGTCTGTGGGTCAAATACACGCAGAGGACATACAACGCCCTGCGTGTACAGTATAATAACGCGTTCAGGGTGTTCATGGGGTTGCCGCGGTACTGTACCGCGAGTGGCATGTTCGCGAAGGAGCACTTGGACGGTTTCCACGCGATCATACGTAAGCGCTGTGCTTCGGTGCTGGCCCGAGTGCGCGGCAGCCCCAGCGCCATCCAGGCCGCGTCTGCTCGCCGATGGGACTCGGTACTGATGGCGCACTGGATAAGCCTTCACGCGAGGGCAAGCGCCTGACTACTAAATTGGTTTTTTTACTAACACTAGGTTAAGAACATTGTTACTAACAAAATGGACAAAGTCTGAAATAAATTACTATTATTATTAGGTATTTTTATGTGTTTAAATATCTCGGAACATATCTCGGGTCCCGGTCTTTTGGAAGGCGTACGAGGGGCCGAAGCCAACTCGCAGAGGCCCCTTAGACAATTTTATATGGAATGAGGCACCAATCGAATATTATCCCTGTATGCACTATGCAAGTGCACCCAAGGACAACTCCCGGTTGGTGCAGGACTATTGCAGAACATGGCAACAAAATATATTGGGCTATGGAGTTGGGTGGCTATAGTGGATTTGCTACCTTAAACTATGGAATAACTATGTCCCCTGCCTGACCAATGTTATATACTATACAAGGATAAAATGGCAGGGGGTGACTTGCACACTCAATAATGGGCCCCCGAAAACTGTCGCTAGCACATAGTGACGTAGCGACAAGGGGGCAACATGTCCTGAGGTGTTTGAGGAGTGGAGAGATATTCCACGGCTTTGAAAACAATCCCAGAGCTTTGAAGACGGTCAAGATCCCTACGAGCACATACTGGAATACTTCCTTCCTCCGAACACGTTTGCTCTTGCGAATCTCCACTCAAGCCGGCCAATTAAGGCAAGAATGAGGTAGAAGCTCCGTTCCTCGTCAGTGTTCACTCCAGCCGGCTAGTAAAGGCAAGCCAGAGGTGAGGAACAAAACTTCTCCCGGAAGATAGTGTCCGTGAGGTCGCTACTGCCCAACAAAATCTATGGCTAGATTCTCGTCCTATGGTGGTGATGGTGCTATCACCATCGCGGGACATAAACAAGTCGAAAACAGCTTATGTATAAAATCCATCCAGCCGTTAGGATGCTTCGTGGTTATGAATTGTCCAACATACATAGATACGCATGTAAAACATAACCCTATTTTTGTTGTCGCGCAGTCGGGTGAAAAGTCTGCTAGACAGCCACAAATAATTTACATTTAAGAGTTTTAAAGAACAAAGACAGGAAAATGTAGTCATTAGCGCATTAGCGATAAAATAGCCCTTATTTTGGTTAAAACAAGGGTTCCACAAGGTAACATTCTCAGCCCCATCCTTTTCATTACATACATAGTCTTAGCAGAATGTGTGCAATCTGAAATACAATATGCCATGTGCACTTTATTTATTTATTCAAACTTAAATTACCAACAATCTTTTTTTCTTTATTTAACTTATAATGCTTGTTCATAACTGCATCAGGTAGACTTTAACATGCCCAAAGTATATGAACAATATTAAAACTAGAGGACATCCAAGTCCCAACCAAACATCTGGAATTGGTGGAGCTAACTATATTGAGAAAGCTCATGGTGTGGTAAAAATATTAGCTAAACCACAATGTGGTAGCGTGACTGACCGCCAAGGATGCGTCTGAGCCAGAAGTACTAAGTATCGCCATTACAGACGGCTGAAATTTTAAAACCCATCAAATGATGAGGATGTCTATGACTATTTTATTTTATAACTATTGTTACAGTGCTGCGCCCACCTTTTGCCAGTTATGTTTAAATTCAATATCATAGAGCGTGAGAATATTAAAATAAACCGATACAGACACCCTGCTGTGTTTATCGCTTACCGTATTCTGTCTCTCCCCTTGGGCTGATGAGTGACAATTATCTAAGGGCTTACAGTTAAAACATACACTGTGTGTCCCTCTTGAGGTAAAACATTGTATATGTCTTTTCAGCCAATGCTAATGATATGATACCCATCCGGTCAATTTACAGAAGTAGTAGGATTTATTTATAACGATGTCATCATCATCATCATTGGAAGCAATATTCCATTAATTGATGGGTATCGGCCACCTCGGTTCTGTGCCATGCTATCCAGGTGAAAGCGCATCTCGTGTACATTTTCATCAGCGGCCCTCTAACTCCACACAGCCATCCATGTCATCTACCTATCTGGTGTTAGTCTGCAAATACTCCTACTACCGTCTCTCGACAACCTTTCAGTTACGGGGCATGAGCCTAGTACCGGCCCTAGGGTACAGCGAGTGAAGCGGTCGCTCTAGGCGCCAGATGGCGAGAGGCGCCAGAAAGCCAAATGCGAAAAACAATTTTCAGTGTAAAATAAAACTTTAATGGCGCCTTCTGAGAGGCGCGGGAGCAATTTCTTATTTACTAGCTTCGGCCCGCGACTTCGTCCGAACCTATAACCTTCCTCAAGAATTGGGCTATCCAATGCAGAAAGATTTTTTAAATCCGTCTGATAGTTCTAGAGATTGCCCCTACATACAAACTCACAAACAAACAAATTTTACCTCTTTATAATATTAGTATAAATTATAAGTGACTGATTGAAATTAACACCAAATATTAATTTTATTATAAAGCTGTAAAAGCTTTCTTAATGTTATAGAAACTGGAGTATACTTATGACAGCTTCTTAATTTAATTTAAATTCAATGAGTGTTGATATCCTAATTAAATTATTAATGACTTTGTTTGTTTGTTACGCTTTCACGCTAAAATGGCTGAATGAATTTGAATGAAATTTGGCACATGGGTAGATCATGATCTAGTTTAGGACATAGGATACATTTTATCAAGAATTAGGCTGCCTGTCCATTGGAGCGGAGAAGAGAAGAGAGGAGCGGAGCTGTGCCAATATTATCCAATAGAATCTAAACTCCGCTCAAGAGTCTACAGTCTATTGTTTAATGCTCCGCTCCTCTCCTTTCTCCTCCACTCCAGTTGAGTAAAAGCGTCGATCAAAGGGCGCTGCTGAAACACAATCTTACTCTACCCTGATCAAATGCTATGGCCGGAGTTGCATGAGCCCTGTGAATCGAGGTGTGGAAGACTCCAGTGCCATCACCATATCATTAATTCTATACAATATGTAAAAAATCCCTGTCTGATCCGAAAGAGGTTAAAAAGTACTTAATAACATTTCCTTAAAGTAATAAAAAAACTAATTATTATTGAGAATTAAAATTTAATTGCTATTTAAAAATCACATTTTTAGTACCAAAATTACCGCAAATTCATTAGCAATGAGAAAATTTTCAACAGGGGTCATAAGTTATGACTTGTAGTCACCCGCTAAACAACGGCCGCCCGCGCCCCATGTACCCGGAAAAATTCCCCATTGAAAAAAAATGCAGCCATCTTTTTTTTCTATTATCCTGACAATTACCGCATAAATAGACTCTCAGTACGATACCTAACAATAGCCATACGGATCGGACTGGGTTTTTTTTACATGTTGTAAAAGCATACTTTTCCTCATATTTATGGAAGTACTATGAAATAACATAAGGACCTTAGATTGAGACTGTAGAACTGTCGATGAGGGATTTCATCTCACCAGCAGTGAAGTAAGAGGCCGATGGCACAACAAGTTCTGATAGATTCACTTTTTTATATTGATTCTGATGAAGCAAAAAAGGTGCTAGGCAGACGGTAGACACTGAAAGAAATAAATTATTCATACTATATTCATATAGGCCTATAGAAAATCAGTAATTGCTGCTATTAAAACAAAACAAAGACGACCTTATATGATTAATCAATAAGTAATCAGCAGGTAATATATCTGATAGGATTTAAAACTTCGCACTAAGCTACGCAATTACGCAAACTTAAATGACCACGATAACATAAAGGATGTTTCGATTGTCTATATTTCTCAAAATGAATCCCCACAAACAGAAAGACGACGAAAGATGAATCTCATGGAAGTCTCATCAAGGAATGTCGATAGTAAAATAGGAGAAAAGGGGAGATCTCGAGTCGTCAAGTAAAATTATTTGCACAGAGAAAAGGAAATTACCTAAGTTTAAAATCCTAATAATATTTCATAAAGAAAAAACAGTCATCATCATCAACTTAGCAGTTTCCCGCTGAGGTTGGCTTCAAATTTAATAAGTTTGGCTAAATATCATTATTTTAACTGACTGCCATCTATTCTTTACATTCTAAAACTAAGATGTTTAGCCTAAATTTCGGGCTTCTTTCCAATAATTCGTACATGCAAAGAACAAACAGTAATACCTGTAAATCTGACAACTGTATAAGCCAAGCATGTAGTTTCATGGTTTAACCTGAATCAGAGGTATTTATACTAACAGCTTAATTCCTGAACATATCACCTGTTAGACGGATGTAACTATAGGTTGATGGACTAATAACAATTCAATAAATGATTCCTTATCTTTTTGGGGCTGTTAACTTTAAAACCCTGCCACTATCATGAAATACGATAATTCAAATGGCAGTATAGATTCGTAGATAAAATCCAATATAAATACTGTACAAAAATTGCGCAAGGCAAGTCGTCTTCGAAGCGCGTCTCATTAAGTAAGTACGAAAGTTTTTTAAAGTGATGTCTACATAATTTTTTCCGTGTTTGACTTTGCCTTCCACAACCAGGATTTTCGTAGCTATCTTTATTTATACAAACGTTGAACTTCCAGATCCAACATGATGAAATACTTCCTGGCTATCGCCCTTATCGCCGCCGTGGCTTCGGCCGCCGTCAAGCCCTCCCCTGTGAGTGCCGAGATCGCCGAGATCCAGGAGATCATTGCCGCCATCAACAGCCCCAGCACCGACCCCGCAACCGCCGCCGCCCTCGAACAGATGCTCCTCGATGTCCTCGGTCTCACCCCTGAGCCCATTGCCGTTGGCCCCGCTATCATCGAGTCTCCATTGGAAGGCATATCTGTTGGCCCCGCCATCATTGACTTCCCCCTTCCCGGTGGTGATGCCGTCGCTGAAGAGCCCGCTGTCATCCCCGCTCCCGTAGTTGTTGCCCCCAACCCCGCGCCCGCAGTTGTTGTTCCCGCTGCCAGCACTCCTCTGATCCAGATCGTCCTGAACATCAACCAGGCCTCCGCTGAGTCCAACCCCATCGCTGTCGCTCCCGTCGACATCATCGCCCCCGAGATCAAGCCTGAGCCCGTCCATGTAGTAGAATCCGCTCCTGAGCCCGTGCAGGTTGTTGAGGTCGCTCCTGAACCCGTGCAGGTTGTTGAAGTCGCTCCTGAACCCGTGCTGGTTGCTCCCGAGCCCTCTCCCATCGGCAATCCTATTGCCGTGAACCCCATCGGTGTTGTCGAGGTTGAGCCCATCCAGATCGGTGTCCCCGTCATCCCTGAAGCCGCTGTCGTGCTCCCCGAAGAACTTAACTAAGAAGTAGCAGAATTGATCGACTTATTGTATCTATAAAATGTTATTTTCTACATGTGATGCAATAAAAAAAAATCTAAGGATATACACACATTGTTTTAATTTAATTAATTACAGAAAATGCTTTAGCTATAAACAAAGAACACGTAGGTATAATATATGTACTTGTAAGAAAGTAACTAATTTTCTGCATTAAGCAAACTCTCAAAAGTCCTGGGAACAAAGCATGAGAGTTATACTGAATTAGCTTTTTTCCCCGGAGGGTTATGCAGAGGGAGACTAAATTAAAATCATAAATTCGCATATTTACAGGATAACTTCTCAGGATCTTATTATACAATATGTAAAAAAAAACCTTTCCGATCCGAATGGGGCTCATATATACTGAATAACATTATCTAAAAGTAACAAAAAATCTAATTATTATTGAAAATAAACAAGTTATTGCTATTTAAAAATCCCATTTTTAGTACCATAATTACCCCAAATTCATAAAAAATTTGGTAATTTTCAACAGGGTCATAAATTATAACTTGTAGACACCCGCTAATCGACGGCCGCCCGCGCCGCATGTAATAACCCGATAAACACCCTCATGGATCGGACAGGGTTTTTTTACATGTTGCTTATATCTTTGATTTTTTAAATTGAATAATAATCCTCAATTTGAACATCAAAAACTCATGAAAAGGGTATCGACAAAAAGACTACTATTTTGACGCCACCATGATATGAGCAATGTGAGCATGAACCTTCAGCACACTCAAAATCAAGGATACGATGGACTTTTGGCTTGTGGTTTAAACTTTATTGACCTCATTTAAGACACCAGCACCTTCTAATATTCGATGTACAACCTTCTGACCGACGTTAGTAGCTCGTGGCTAATATTCGATATACAACCTTTTGACAGTATCAGATTAATTTAAAATCTGACACTGTCAAAACTTCCGTTTTACTAAATGATGGATATGTAATTATTGGACAAGCACACTACGCTATTATCATTGAACTAACCTAACAGTTTGGCAATTCTTGCCAAAAAGTTACAGTTTGCCAAACTTAAGGCGCTGATAACCGACTTTTAATGATTTTATACTGAAGATAACATCTAAACGGGTGGTCTTAATGACTTGGAAAAAATATATGTTAAATTAGAGCATTTTTTTTATAACTTAATATAGGCATATTTTAGATTATGGTTATATTACATAGTGAAATTAATTTTTGAAATTTATTTGTAAAGTTATGTCTAACGCGGATAAAAACTGAGAATTACGCAAAATCTATCAAGCATATTTTTCTGAAACCTTCACCATTTTAAAGATAATTTAATTATTGATCTTTAAGTATATGTGTTTTATTAAAATACTTTTTTATTTATGAATAATAAATTAATAATGTGTCAAATTTGATACAGCGTTCCTTGATCGGCGGGTCCTATTACTGGCTGGACGTACGACGTCACGCAACGCGTCGCTCAGTACAGAACACGAAAGGTAACCACTCAAGGTCATTGTCATATATCTGCGTCTTAAGTGGCAATGGCAGAACAGATGGCCGATGGGGCTGAAAGGTTCCGGAGTGATGACTGCGTACCGGAAGCGTTGCAAGACCTCCCACATAATGAACCGATGACCTTGTGAAGGCCGGAGGAATCTGCTGGATGCGGGAAGCACAGAATCGGTCGAAGTGGCGGTGCTTGGGAGAGGCCTATGTCCAGCAGTGGACGTATTTCGACTGAAATAATGATGATGATGAACCTAACAGTGCCCATTTTGTGGTGATGATAGCCTCACCTCACATGAAATAGGGGGTCCTATTTCATGGTACTTGATGGTTTTGTGGTCTATTAACTTAAGAAATAACGTTATTAATTTATTTTTAGTGTCGGAAAAGTCACCGGAAAAGCCAAGTCCAGATTTTGAAATATCGGTTTTCTGTCCCGTATTTTATAAACGTTCAAAAGCTTGTCAAAAATGTAGGTAGGTAAATTAGAGGTATATTTGATAGATAGAGACAGAGATTAGAATGTCACTGTTCTTAAAAATACAGGAACCGCCCCTCTGTTTTCAATCAGATATTTAAGATAGGCTTATACAATTTCATACCCCTAGATAAATAATATTTATAATTGTACACGAACGACAGAAAGGACTACTTACATTAAATTAATATTCACAAGGAATGTGCACAACTTGGAGTAGATACACATGGAATGGAACCATAAATTTGCAGTCCCCTTTTTTTGGCTGGGAAAATTATCAAATAATTTCTCCTGCTCTGGTTGGGGCGTGAGGGGGTGTCAGGGTAAAACCCACCCGTGTTCCATCAGTTGCCTGTATGTTGCCAAGGACCACGGTAACCCTTTGGGACAAACCCGCAACCCCGACAGGCATTGGCCCTTGCGGACCCCTCCAGTTGTGCTGACATCTGTTTGAGGCGCGTATGGAACACAACTCGCCGTCGACCCGGGCCTGGTTCTTATCGGACAGCGAGCTACCCATTGCTTATCGTCCGCAAGCCCGCGCCTACGGTGGCCCGGAATCGCAGGCCGATTCCCGGCCACCGTAGGCGATACCTAGGGCTTCTCCTGCGGCGGTTAGGGGCGTGAGGGCGCGAAATTTGCCTCACCCTCACGGGTTCCGCCTCCTCCTTTGCGAGTATTATTGCTTCGCAGAAGGAGGTGACGGCCTCTCGCTTCGTACCATGGCCTGGACCAGGGCCGGACGCGAGAAATCACTGCCGCCGGAGTTGCGGTCCCCTAATGCTGCGTGAGCGAGTGTGACCAACAACAGCCCACTGCCTGCCTGTTCGATGTATGATAGGATAAAGGATACATAAAGAAAGATGACTTTTCTCTCTGTTGGTGTATTTGGTGTATCGTTCCAATTCGAGGATAAGTTGTAACGGTACAAACTGCAATCTTCTTCCAGGCAATTGGATAGAAATAATCATAATACTTTTAATATGCAAAGAAAAATACAATAACTAACATTATGTCGGTTAGGTTAAAGTTAACTTTATAGAAATAATAAATTTTTTTGTAAAATAACCAAACTTACCGAAGGTTGGGTTCGGTCTAAAATCAAACTAGATCATATAATTAGCCACTATCGATTTTTTTCGGCTTTCGTATAGCGTCCTGTAATCTCCGAAAGGTTAAGCAGAGGTGTACATTTCGCCAGTTATGTTTAACATCACTTTTCAATTTGCAGATACTGTCAATATGAAATACTTCTTCGCCGTCACCCTTATCGCCGTTGTGGCCTCGGCCGCCGTCGTCAGGCCTTTGAGGACCGAGCTCGCCGAGATCCAGGAGATCATCGCTGCCATCCAGAGCCCCAGGACCGACCCCGCAACCGCCGCCGCCCTCGAACAGATGGTCCTCGATGTCCCCGGAGTAATAAAGCCTGAGCCCGTCGCTATCATCGAGTCTGAGTACGAGCCCATCGCTGTTGGCCCCGCTATCATCGAGTCTGAGTACGAGCCCATCGCTGTTGGCCCCGCTATCATTGAATCTGAGTACGAGCCTATCGCTGTTGGCTCCGTTGTCATCGAGTCTGAGTACGAGCTTATCGCTGTTGGCCCCGCTATCATCGAGTCTGAGTACGAGCCCATCGCTTTTGGCCCCGCTATCATCGAATCTGAGTACGAGCCTATCGCTGTTGGCCGCGCTGTCATCGAGTCTGAATACGAGCCTATCGCTGTTGGCCCCGCTGTCATCGAGTCTGAGTACGAGCCTATCGCTGTTGGCCCCGCTATCATCGAGTCTGAGTACGAGTCTATTGCTGTTGGCCCCGCCGTCGTTGACTTCCCCATGCTCGATGGTGGTGTTATCGATGAGTAGCTCGTTATCGTCGCCTCTCCCGTGTCCATCGTTGAAGTCACCCCCACCGAGATCGCTTCCAGCACTCCTCTGATCCAGATCATCCTAAACATCAACCAAGTCGCTGCTGAGTCCAGCCCCATTTCCGACGGACCTGCCGTCGCCCCCGAATTTGTTGAAATCAAGCCTGAGCCCGTCCAGGTTGTGGAGTCCGCCCCTGAGCCCGTGCAGGTTGTTGAGGCCACTCCTGAGCCCGTGCTGGTTATTGAGGCCGCACCTGAGCCCGTGCAGGTTGTTGAGGTTGCTCCCGTTCCAGCTGAGCCTATCCAGATTGGCGTCCCCGTCATCCCCGAAGCCGCTGTCATCCTCCCCGAAGTACTCAACTAAGAAGTGTTAATGTTTGAAGTGGTTCTCATACTTAATTACAGTATCTAGAAAATGTCTGTACGTATGATACAGTAAAAGAGATTTGTAAACAATTTATACTTGTTATTTGACCTTTCTACTTCGATGTTTTGTGACAAATAACAATTACTTACATTTGTAAGGCGATAATATATTCTTGCTATAGACTTAGAGCCTTCTAAGGACCGCCCCTCAAAATATGGAATATAATCTTATGGTCTTAATCGTGGTCATATCATGCCACGCTACTCTTGGGCAGCCATATTGTGTGTCGCTATCTGAATGAGATCATTTGTAACTTCCAACCCACTGATGTGGGGGAACAGCCTCAAAACCAAATTGACTAGATTTACAGACCATGCTGGTGTATTCTGCTGGCTAGTGGAAAGCCTTGACCACCCTTTGAGCAGAAACTCGGATACCCTAACGCTTTATACAAATTATGCTTAATGAGGACGATCAGAAGTATGTGATTTATTTATAAAACTTCATGCTCTAAAACTTAAAAAAAATACCTAAGACTTTCTCAGTTCTGGGGTAGTTCTGGTTCTGGATATGGTTAATTTTAACATAATTTGACTATCATAATAAAACTAGGGTAATTTAGAACCAGGCTTAAGTAATAAAACAAAATCATTGCAGAATTACATTATGGTAACAATTGCAAAACTTACGTACCTATACCTGTCGATTCTCCTCAATAAGTGAAATAGTTGCAAAAAAGCTGGATGAAGGACATAGGCATCATCGATTTAAAAAAAACGTTTGATTAATTTGATTTGTCTCTGTCCCCATTCTCCTATCGAAGCTTGAAGACATTGGTATAGTGTCGCTCACAATATTTTCAAAAAGCAATATTACTAAGCTTAGATTCTGTTTGAAAGTTAGTAACTAGGTACGTTAGAAGATAAGCAACCACCAGTTTTGGGGTACCGCAGGGAAGTATGTTAGGGCCGACCTTATTCCAGGTTTTGCATTAACGATCTATGTGGCATACCACTCAAAAAAATTGTAACTTATATAATATTGGTATTTCAATTATTGTAATACGAACTACTTCACGAACGCAGTTCTAAATGAATCAATACAGAGTAAATAAACAAGGATGCGACAACGATGTGTATGAGTAGCTTTAAAAGATCATAGTTACTTATAGCCAATTAATGGCCAGATTAATACAAAATAAATTAGGTAATCAAAAATCAGTTAAGAGCAAACCTGCAAAAAAACTGCATTCATCCGGTATCTTTAAAAAGATTAAAAGATAATAAGTATTGATAATATTTATTAATTAAACATGAGTTATTTCAAAATGAGCAGTACGATAATCTAAGATTAAGAATAGAACAAGTAGGTACCGATATTTTTTTTATGATCTTGAGATTATCTTATAAATAACAGTCAATACTTAATTCACTAGATTACAATTTTAATGCACATCTAGAAAGAATACAATTAATTAGGTATGCATTTATTTTTACATTATTTATTGTCAGTAAATAACCTTTTTTATGAAAAGATAATTCAATAAGAAATACTTTAAGAGTTAATAATATAAGAAAAAGTATATAATATTTTAATTTTCAAAATAAAAAGTAGTTTCTTCTAACGAAACGATCAACCGTCAGTCTCACGTCAATTTTTGAAAAACTTATTGCGAATTTTAATGACTTTCCACGAATCCTTAATTTATTTGAAAAATCCCTTTCCTCTGTGTACAAGACAAAGATTTCGCGTTTTCAAATCACAAATAATTCTGTTTAAATTTATTTTGTTTTCCTTTCTCACAACTAATGAAGAAAATAGATCAAAATCAATCGATTTCGTGCACGGCCCCTTAATAAGAAAGAGTGATTTGCCCTTTTTTCTGAGTGTGATAAGGTGTGGTCTGAGATGTCCAACATGCCAATGTTTAACAGTATCTTGGCTGCTCCCTTGTCCAGAACAGACAAAACTGTAAACTTAGGTATTAAGCCTAGATAGATATAGAATGTATGAGGGTGACATGGCCATACTGATCAAACCCTCTATATATTAATCAGAAAAAAAAAGAGCCAGTTGGCAGGGTAAATAAAAGTTGTCTACAGTTGGCACTACATTTGGCTTGTAACTACGATTGGCTGTCAAGGTTTTCTTGATGTACCGTCGTGAGTAACATCACATATGGCAGCAATGTTTGATGTTGAACTTTTGTGAAAGAGTCACACGTACTATGATAGACCAGCAACAATCGGTCCATCAAGTTTGACCGTTGAATAAGAATGTGAAACGCTAAAAGTCAAAAGCTTGCATGGACGATGGCCAAACGTAATTTAAAAACAATACTAAAAACGGTAGTCCTCCTATCATCATCATCATCATTACAGAACTATCGACAATTTTGCAAAACTAAAAGCATGACGCACCACCAAATCATTATCATAATACAATACACCGATAGCGTGATGATAAAACAAACAGTTAATTTATTACAGTGTAATTTGCCGTCCGATAAACTCATGTTAATTCGGCAGGTATTAGAAGGGCTCATAAAGCGATAAATTCAGATTACAATTCGTTTACCGTGACGTCATGGCCGCCAAAAACGTGATCGTAATCTTTTGCTTTGTGTTTTTAGGTGTATACAAAAATATAAAGATTCATGAATCAAGGATCAAAGGCTACTTGGACAGACTGGATGAAGTGGCGCCACTAAGGAGAGGTCGAGCAGTGTAGATTAATCACCTACGAGATGAAAATACTCCTTGAAGATTTTTAAATAGATTTTCCATATCGTGCCAAGGAATTTTGAAATATAATAGAATTGAATTGAATATAGGCTAGCTCACAAAAGAGAGTGAATGATGATGGGAATGATGTGCAACTCCTTATTACCCATTAAACTTAAGAGGTAGTTTAAGTAAATAAACCATGGTAAGACATTCCATTGGATATATAGGTTGCTGAGCCAATAAAGGAATGAAAATTAAACACAACTGCGGTGAACGATATTTTTATGAGAATCGTTTGCCACGTAATATATTTGTGATCTATGGAGAAATATGGGACATGAGACATATTATTATGATAGATGTTTCAGTAATAACAATGATGATAATAGTAGTAAACGGAAAAGAGGAAAACAACAAAGGAGATCAGATGGGATGATGAGATAAACTTACAGCGGGCCTTAAATGGAGGAGAGTGGTTCGTAATAGAATTCAATGGAAATAGCTAGAGGACGCCTTAGGCAAGAGGCATGCTGAATTGAGAGACATACTTTAACAACGTACAAGAGAGTAAAAACAATTCAGAATATGGTGGCTTATAAATAAATAAAAACGATGGTTGGAGATTGGCTGTTATGTGTGTGAAAGATTTAGATAGCATGAGTAGACAAGGTGTGAGTACTGAGATGACAGCAGATACAGAAGTATGAAAGTTGATGTAATTTAATATCATTTGTGAAATTGCTATAATTTTTTTATTATTATCTATGACTGTATTGTACACGCATGCTATAATACTTTTGTATCGTTCATCAATCATTCATATTTATAGTACATTTATTGCACTTATTTATCTGTTTTCTGTGGAAATTGGCCCCCTTGATAAAGATATTGAATGAAATGATCAAAATACGTCAAAAGCAGTGTATTTGTTGTCTGAACTAGAAAACAAACAGGTGCGTAAGTAGATGTTTTTCGGAGTAATATTATTATGGAGTTTAAAACCAAATACACACATCAAAAGTGTCTAGGGATCAAGCATTTTTATGCGGATTTCTTGAGATTAAGATGTGGCTTTGTAATAAATTTATGATTATATAAATTTATATGGATCCTTTTTGGTGCATTTCATAATTTGAAACAGGAACTGTTAATCAAATTCGAGTAAAAGATGAAAATCAGCTGTCAATATTTTCCCTATAAAAACATACAACGCATTGAAGACATTATTAGTGCTACTGTTTCCCTACTACTGATTAAAACCAACGTTATTATGGAGCGGCGACGTCATTTAAGCAGGGAAGAAATGCTCAGAGCCGTGGGAATGATAGAAGCTGGTTCCCGGCAACGTACTGTGGCTTTAGCTCTGAATACAAGTCAGAGTGTTATCAGTCGACTTTGGACACGTTACCGAAGCACTGGTACCGTGGCTGAGCGCCATGGAGGACGGTATCGCTGCACCACACGGAGACAAGACCGATACATTCAAATCTTAACTCGAAGAGCTCCAACAATAACCGCCATGATGTTAGCCGTGAGGCTTCATCACTCTTCAGGGAACTTAATTAGCGACCAAACAGTCAGAAACCGCTTGCATGAAGTGAACCTTCATTCCCGAAGACCGCTACGGGTACCACCTATAGCAATGCACAATCGTAGGATTCGATATCAATGGGCTCTTGAACACAGAAATTGGGCAGAAGAACAATGGCGTTTCGTGTGCTTTTCTGATGAGTCTCGTTTTGGTATGAGACCGGATACAAGACGTATACGACACTGGAGAACCCCTGGACGCCAACAGCGATTAAAATCCTGCCAGGAAGTCCATCCTTATAGTGGTGGAACCATCATGGTATGGGCGGGTATTTGGATCGGCGGAAGAACTGAGTTGATTTGGATCAGAGGCAACCTCAACGCTCAAATTTATGCTGAGACGATTGTATCTGACGTCATCGTTCCTCTACAAGTGCAAATCGGTCCCTTATTTCAGTTAATGCATGATAATGCACGACCGCACACCGCAAGAGTTGTAAGACAGACTCTCGCCGCAGCTAACATCAATGTCCTGCTCTGGCCTGCTCAGTCGCCAGACTTGAACCCGATTGAGCATGCATGGGATATGCTACAGAGAAGAGCTCTGCCGAATATGGAGGGTATTCAGTCGCAAGAAGACCTTTTTTTGTTGTTGCAACGAACATGGGCGGCCATTCCACAGCGTGATTTGGATGAACTCATTTTGAGTATGCCAAACCGATGTTCTTGTGTTGTTAGTGTTCGCGGTAGAAACACGGATTATTAATTGTTTAAGTTATCCAATAAAATTTTAAAGAAAACTGTTATTTCAGTCTTTTTTTCGAACTTTAATGTTAGTGGTTCAAATGTCAAAAATCCCTTTATTAGGAAAATGGCAAATTTCTTTATTAATGCAAAGGTGACTTGGTTTATCGTTACTGTGACAAACGAAAACACTTTATTTGATGAATCCTTAAAGAAAATTTTAATTAATATCAATCAGGAGAAAAGTTATTGCAAAAATATATGTTGATCCCTAGACACTTTTGATGTGTGTATATTGATTAGTTTGGATTTCATCACGAAATCGGGAGACGATTCAACATTTTCAAATTTCAATGTATCTGCGAAGTGTGTGACCAGAGAATTTGTGCTTGTGCAATGTTCAGTGCATTGAATGATACCAACCAATATAAGGCTTAAAATTAAATCTATAAACCCAAGCTAAAGCGAATAGCTTAGAAAATGTATTCTAACGCCTTCATTCCAATAATAATTATTTGCCCACAGAAACCGTGAAAGTCCTGCTACTTGCCGCCGAGTGGCTGCTGCCGAGCCCGAGCTAGTCCAGCCTGGCGCCGCCGGCCCCGCACCTGCTACCAACCTTTTTTTTTTTGTGGGAAATTATCAAATAACTTCTCCCATTCTGGGCGGAGCGGGAGGGCGTGTCAGACGCTTACTGACTAAAACCCACCCGTATTCCTTCGGTTGCCCTGTTGCCGGGGGCCACGATCTTCCTTTCGGTTTTCTTCGCAACCCCGGTAGACATCGACTATAGCGGACCCCGTCAATTCTGCTGATATCTCTTTGAGGCGCGCGTGTAACACAACGCGCCGTCCACCCGAGCCTGGTCCTTATCGGACGACGAGCCCATTGCTCACCGTCCGCAATCCCGCGCCTACGATGGCCGGGAATCGGCCTGCGACTCCCGACGCCCAGAGCGTCTCCTGCAGCGGTTAGGGGCGTGAGGGCGCGAAATTTGCCTCACCCTCACGCGTTCGGCCTCCTTCTTTGCGAGCATTACTGCTGCGCAGAAGGAAGTGACGGCCTCTCGCTCCATACCATGGCCTGGACCAGGGCTGGACGCGAAAGATCACTGCCGCGGAGTTGCGGTCCCCAATTGCTGCGTGACCGAGTGTGACCTACAACAGCCCACTGCCTGCCTGTTCGATGTATGATAGGATGAAGGATAAATAAAGACAGTTGACTTTTCTCTTTGTTGTCTCCGTCTCTTCCTGAGGCGGTAAGGGGCGCGAAATTTTTTGTAACATTCGGACAAGTTTGGTGAAATGTGTACATAATATTGTGATTAAGTTACGAAGCATACAAAATTATTCGAGATTTTCATAGATCATATTGTTTTAAAGCTACTACAATGTAATTTGCTTCATGAAAACAAACTGTAATAAATACTAACGCAAAGGAAGAATAAAGATTATTTTCAAAAAACAGTTACTGTACCATTATTTTCTTGGCTCTTAAAGTTTAAAGTTGATCAAGTTATTTCCCAGTGATCTTCTAGTCTCAAGGGATTTTTATTATTTCTTAATTAATAATCTTTTATTATTTTGTTTGTCACCATAATCTGAAACGGTATGAAGTATTTATTTACAAGACTTACATTTATCTAAGTTGTAAAAGGTAATGGATAACGATAATTCGCTATTATTCATTTTTGCCTTGATAGTTGGTTTACTTGTAATTTTTCGTAAATCTTGCAATTCAGTCTGAATTGCAAGATTTACGAAAAATTATGGAGGTAGTTCAAGAAAAGGCAAACAAAGTAGATACGTTAGAAGCAAACATCGTAGACTTAATTAAGTCAAACGAACTCCTACGAGCCCGTCTCAGTATGGCAAGTTCAAAGCAGGATACTACAGACGGATGTCAAACATCTAAGAGCCAAATGCCGTCATCATCTAAAACGTTCGTGGACGTTCTCCAACAAAATCAAAAGCGAGTAACTCGTAATTCCACCAATATCATACCAACCAAAGAATGTGTGGCCACAAAATCCACAATTTTAGTATTGGAGAGCAAACTACCGCTATTAATCAATAAAGTGAGTGAAATGATTATTAGCTTAGTTGAGGTACATGAAGAAGGGAAGAAAAGACTGGATAATAAAGAAAATTGGACAGTCATAAATAGGAAAAAAAAAACCGATATCTTAATAAAGAAGTTCAAAGAGGATGAAGTATTACTTATAAATGAAATGAATAAATAAATAAAAATACAAAATTGAAAAAATGCTTCACCAAACTATGGTTTTCAAAGTATTTTAGAGATTAATAAAATTGTATTAACAAAAAAGATAGAAATCATTGAAGTATTCATCTATTAAAACTTCTCTAATTTAAAAAAAAATCATAAACGTGGAATTCGTAATTTCAGAAAAAAAGTAAGCACCTCTTCTATTTATTTATTTTTTTTTCTAGTGAGCCCAAGTTGCAGCAAAAGCATTGAGCATTGCAAATTAGAGAAACAAACGTTACCCGCTACAAAATTACAGGCTAAAGTTATTCTTAATTACAAATTTTACCTCAATTGCATCAGCATCAGCACTTTGATCAACTGAAATCAATAAGATAAGTCATGCACCGATAATATTGAAGGGTATCATAAATTAGCTTAAGTATAATCAACAATTTCCTTGTAATTATCTGTAAGTTTAGGCGCAAAGAGATTACCGAAATTAAAAGTTTGAGTGTTCTGATTTGATAACAATTTCATATAAAATAGCGTGAATTTGAATCGAAAAACATACTTTGTATTTTGCAAGTAAACTAAACACAAGTAAGTAATGTTTTATTTTTAAGTATTTCGTTTTTATACAATGTGTAAATAAAACCCTGTCGATTCGTGAGGGTGTTGATAAGTTGCGTACTGAGAGTCTATTTGTGTGGTAATTTTCAAGAAAAAAGAAAAAAAAAAAATGAACCTGCATATTTTTTCAAAGGAGGATTTTACCAGGATAATACATGGGGCGCGGGCGGCCGTCGTTTATTGGGTGTCTACAAGTCATAACTTATGACCTCTGTTGAAAATTTGCTAATTTTTAATGGAATTGGGGTAATTTTGGTACAAAAAACGTGAATTTTAAATAGCAATAACATTATTTATTTTTAATAATAATATTTTTTTAAATTACTTTTTGGTTATTGCAGTACATATGTGCCCTTTTCGGATTTAACAGGTTTTTTTTTGCACATTATATTTGACATGTGTTGCGTAGACAGATATATTTTACTTTCATTCCAGGAAGCCTATCCATAAACAATGTGTGTATACAGATTTACTCAGAGTTATATTTTGTTGCCAGAAATGAAATTCCTACTAACTGTAGCTGCCGTCATCGCCATGGCCGTTGCTGTGCCCACACAGCGCGGTTTAGTGGCCCCCGGACCTGCCGGTCCCGCCCCTGCCCCTGAAGACTCCTTCGCACCTATTGCCATCGGACCTGCCATCATCGACTCTTTCGAGCCCATCGCTGTTGGACCTGCCATCATCGACTCCTTCGAGCCCATCGCTGTTGGACCCGCCATCATCGACCCCGTTGAGGGCATCGCTGTCGGACCCGCCATCGTCGACGTTTCCGAGCCCATCTCTGTTGGACCCGCCATGATTGATTTCCCCCTGCCCGAGGGTGCCCTCGTTGAGGAGCCTGCTATCGTCCCCAGCCCCGCAGTTGTCGTCCCCGCCCCCGCTGCCAGCTCTCCCCTGGTCCAGGTCATCGTGAACATCAATCAGGCCGCCGCTGAGTCCAACCCCATCTCCGTCGGTCCCGCCGTCGCCCCCGAGTTCGTCGAGATCAAGCCTGAGCCCGTCCACATCGTGGAGTCCGCCCCTGAGCCCGTACAGGTTGTTGAGGCCGCTCCTGAGCCCGTGCAGGTTATTGAGGCCGCACCTGAGCCCGTCCAGGTTGTTGAGGTCGCCCCCGTACCCGCTGAGCCCATCCAGATCGGTGTCCCCGTTATCCCTGAAGCTGCTGTGGTCCTCCCCGAGGAACTCAACTAAACTATAGTTAATAGACATTATTTTAATTAAGAAGAACTACCTGAAGTACTTTGTTGACAATCTGCTGCCAGCATGAAACGATTGTGCGACCTTTGAGAGACTATTAAACACGATTTTAATCATCAATTATGTTTTTCTTCCTTATATTTTCTTATATTATGACCTCATTGGATATTGTTTTTGTACTTAATACAAAAGAGTATTAGTTGAAATGCAAATCATGTTATTTATTTTGCATTTCAACTTAAAAAAAAAAATCAATTTATAAACTATACGGTAAATAGGTATGTAGATAACTATATTGTTGAAAGTTTTTGGTTGCCACCACTACATACATACATTGTACACAAAACGATAAAACCAAAAACAACTGAACTGAAGCAAGTAATTAATATGTTGAAGAATTATTTTGATTCAATCATAGAATATTTTCCATTTAGTGGTATATAATATTTATTTTTTATTTATAATAAATCTCCCTTGCCTTTTCCCAACTATGTTGGGGTCGGCCTTCAGTCTATCCGGATGCAGCTGAATACCAGTATTTTACATGGAGCGACTGCCTATTTGACCTCCACAACCCAGTAACATGAGTAATAACGATGCCCCTTGGTAATACTGGTTGTCAGACTTTCGGGCTTTTGACAACATGTAACTACTGTCAAAGGTCCACGAATGACAGCCAGGACCAACAGCTTAACATGCTTTCCGAGAGGCACGGAGGTGTCTCGGTATGTAAAGATCGTCACCAATCCACGGACCTACCACGGCAACCATAACTTAGCCTGATGGATCGACCCGGCTGTTTTTACTTAGCCACGAGCTCCTCTCTTTCTTTCTTTTTATATTGATAATGTAACTTGAAATTAAAATACTTGGATGCAGGTACATAGTGGATAGCCTTAACGCCAAAAATTATCCTCTATCCTCAAGTTTGAGAGTAGATTATAATGAAATCTTAAAATGGAGGTGGACAGGAAACTTAAGACCTGGTGATGACAGTTGGAGTTGAGCCCTGACTGAATGCTTGGTGAGGGCTGGAAGACGAAATAGACTGGACCCAACAAAAACTATCCACGTGTGGGGTTCATTGTCATATGGTACCAATATTAAAACAAATTTTCGACATCATATAAAGAAATATTATTATAAGTATGTACAGGCGACCTGCAAAATAAACTGGTAAACAAAGGCACATGCATGGCTGAAGAGGGAGGCCTATTTTCACAACTGGACATTGAGTGTGGTGAAACGGATTGTTTATGACGATTGTTGATGATTGACTATTAATTATACTGGTTACTTAATAGGTAATTACTTACATAATAAATTAGCTAACAGACAAAAAGTAATATGCACTTGTATATAAAAAAGAGGGGTAAGAATCGTAGGGCATCAAAAAAGTTGTAAATGGATTAACATAATTACTTAAACATCTAATTATGAAACACAATTTCTTTCCAAATATTCAGGAACAAATGACAACCAAATGAAAGCAAAGTTGATATTGAAACTAAATATTCCTTTATACGCTATGAACTCGAAAATTAGAAACCATTAAAATACATGTTTCAGATTAAGTGTAATTTCAATAGGAGCGGCCCTTATTTTCATGGGACTTGAACATATCTGGCGAATACTGTGTGTTCTTAGCACGTAGCTACCAGAAAAATATGATGGTCAACGGGCGTATTAGTAAGGTCCCTCGATTTTTACATCTAGCTTGAGGCCAAACGTAATAAGGTTTCTGACTAGACAATAAACCTCCAATTTTCCATTTAATTTTATAGCACTTTCCTCCAAGTTTTTTATTTAATTTTACAGCACCTTACCAGAAGCGCCATTACCCAATTGAGTCGTCATAGCAACCAAAATTATCTTCTACCCCTTCACCTACTGGTCTTTGCCACTTCAGCAGAGGTCGCAGCTTTAGGATTGCCAGCAAGCTATGAATTTCAGACTGTGTAAGAACACAACACAACAGAAAATATGTTTCTGGTGATCAGTTTTAATGAGTGTTAAGTACTCATATTAAACAGGCTGGCAGGGACATTGACGCGAAAATTGAAACCATGAATTCAGTATATTATTCTGAACCCGAAAAATTTCATCGCCCCTGGTTCAGAATCATGTACTTAATCCATGGTTTCAGTTTTCACATCGATGTCCCTGCCACCCTGTATAACCTTTACCAATATTTCAGAATCACTTCAGTACTTTTGTACTTTACTATGGTGCCACATAAATGCCATTGACGGTACAGATGTTGAATGCTGTTATTGACATAATGTATAAGATGGCAGGAAACAAAACAAAATATTTACATTTCAGATCTTTTAATGTTCTTATATTTCAGACATACAAGCGTTTCAAGGTGTTGGCAGAAAGTCTCAATAATCTAAGTTTAAATAATTTTAGATGTTAATTAAATTGTCATGCGCAATGGATTCGTTGCGATGGTAGACGTTTAGTTAAGTTCCTCGGGGAGGACAACAGCGGCCTCGGGGATGACGGGGACACCGATCTGGACGGGCTCAGCGGGCACAGGAGCAACCTCAACAACCTGCACGGGCTCAGGTGCGGCCTCAATAACCTGCACGGGCTCAGGAGCAGCCTCAACAACCTGCACGGGCTCAGGAACGAACTCCACAACATGGACGGGCTCAGGCTTGATCTCAACGAACTCGGGGGCGACGGCGGGACCGACGGAGATAGGGCTGGACTCAGCGGCGGCCTGATTGATGTTCACGATGACCTGGACCAGGGGAGAGCTGGCAGCGGGGGCGGGGACGACAACTGCGGGGCTGGGGACGATAGCGGGCTCCTCAACGAGGGCACCCTCGGGCAGGGGGAAGTCAATGATGGCGGGTCCAACAGAGATAGGCTCGAAAGCATCGACGATGGCGGGTCCGACAGCGATACCCTCAATGGGGTTTATGATGGCAGGTCCAACAGCGATGCCCTCTAGGCCACCGACGATAGCGGGTCCGATGGCGATAGGCTCGAATGAGTCGACGATGGTGGGTCCAACAGCGACGGGCTCGAAAGAATCAATGATGGCAGGTCCAATGGCAATAGGTGCGAAGGATTCTTCAGGGGCGGGAGCGGGCCCGGCAGGTCCGGGGGCCACTAGACCGCGCTGTGTGGGCCCAGCGACGGCCACGGCGATGACGGCAGCAACACACAACAAGAATTTCATTTCTGGAAATGAGAAATTATGTTTAAAATGTGAATTTATGAATTTATTTAAGGATTTTTAACTTGATTAAAAATAATATGCTAGTTGAAAGACAACAGATTTTTGACGAAAAGAGAAAATTTATGTAAAATCAATTAAATATTATATAAATTCACTTACTTATGCTGCTTGTTTATAGCTGCGAGATACAAAGTATCTATTAATTTGCGGTTAAAATTCACGACGTTTGATATTAAATTTTTATCAGGCTGGATTTATAAAAATATCGCTAATCACTGATTAGCCAATGTTTGGCTTACTAATGATTTAGCTCTTAATCAATGATTTACTTTTCTTTATTTATAAACGTTAGTTAGCAGGTGATTAGATGCGAAACGAAAAAGAGCCGAAATTATGCGTTTAGCACAGGTTTTAATCATAAAGATTTAGCTTTTTTAGAAAAAAAAAATTAGACCTTTCAAAATGTGAAATTTTTCTTCCCCAACCCACAAATTATGGAAAGGAACTCTCTTAATCTCCTGGGGTCCCCAATTTTTAACGAATTCTTTCAACGTTTATTGAGGACAAAATAAAAAAAAATTAAGAATCTCGGAAAGACTTTTCAAAATTAACATTCATTCGGCTTTTACACTCATTCGTTACTTACTGTTACTTTGCACCAAAATTTTCATATAGCCTTCGCTCCTCCCCATCTATGGAAGAATTCACAACTTTTAGAAAAAGTAGACAAAATTATTAGAACGCCACGCTAACGTGGCCCTGGACGACCGAGCGCGGCAGCAAGCCACACTTCCTATTCGCAAGGGTGGTCTTGGCATCCGGATTTTGAGAAATCGTGTTTAACTGATGAGTTACGCTTAGAAAATGGCTTGTCCCAATACGGATTTGCCCGACAACCCGTTCTCTCAGAAATGGTGGGACGTGCCGCTCTGCAGTATTATACGGAATACCCTATTATACACGTCACGTAATACTTTTGAGCGTGTCCGTCTGCTGGCTGTGGAAGAATGGGTGTCAAGCTTCAGGCGTTCCACCATAGACACTATGATGGATGACTCATCGTTTCGGCTCGCTACGTATCTCCGCTCTTGTGTTTCGCCATCTCATGTCCCAAGCACGGTGGGCTGTGTTGGCGCCGCTGCTACGGTTGCTCAGACCCTCAAGCGGTAAAAATACTGTAACCTTATGAGTCACTACAGTTTTGAGTCGTGCGGGTCTTCCTTTTAAGGAAATTTCTCGCCGACTAGTCGACACTTCACGTGACCAGATGGCTGGCTCGTTCTTTGGCAAAAGAACCATCCATACCATTCAATGTGGCTATGCTGCCAGTCTCCTGGGTACGTTTCCGGATGACAGCAATACAGACGAGTACATTAACGCCTAAGTGTCCTTTTTAGGGTTCCGCACCAAAATGGTAAAAAGGAACCCTTTTGGTGCGACTCGTCTGTCTATCCGTCTATCTGTCACACATGGATATCTTAAGAACTACTAATGCTATCAACTTGAAATTTGGAATATTTTTAGATGACATTTGCCCTACTACTTTGCAAATAAGAAAGGTTTTTTTTGTACTGAACGGGTGTCTTAAAAATTTGAAGTGAAGCTACTAGGTATTTATGAACAGATTACAGAAATAATAAAAAGATGTCTCTAAGCACATTTTCAGAAATCATCAACGAAAATTGCATTAGTTCCACTACCGGTCAAGAGATGCCCCCTGAAGTTGGTGCAGATCCTGTGCATCTAGATCCTGCTGCAGTGTGAGTGACTTACTCAAAAGCTTTACTCATGACTGATGCTGTAATTTTTGCAAACTGCTTTTAATAGTTAGTGTAACTCGTCCTAGAACTCCTAGACCGTTTTAATTATATATGCTTAGGTGAAGTTAGCTGTATTTCCAGTGGTTTGGATTAACTCTATTGACAGGTCACTTCACCTTTTTTTTTTGCATTTGTAAATACTCATGGGTACCCTCCTTCTTGGGAGAACTTTGGACTCCTACCAACTAAAACCCCACTGCCACTGTTCCTACTACTACCATATTCTATTTCAATGCCCAAAATACATTTTAGATATTAATTATATTATACATGGCAAGCATTGGCTATTACTACATTAGTACTTGTAAGTTGAGTGTAGCTGCAGTTGCTGGTATACAAAGATAAAATAGATGTTTATGATGATTAAAAGGTAGGAAAAAAACGAAATATTTACATTTTAGATCTTTTAATGTATTTCAATATGTTGGACATACAAGCGTTTCAAGGTGTTGGTAAAAGTCCTGGGAATCTAAGTTCAAACAATTGTAGATATTAAATTGTCATTCGCAGTGGCTTCATCACGATGGTGGACGTTTAGTTGAGCTCCTCAGGGAGGACGACAGCAGCCTCGGGGATGATGGGGACACTGATCTGGACGGGCTCAACGGGCACGGGAGCGACCTCAACAACCTGGACGGGCTCTGGAGCGGCTTCAATAACCTGCACGGGTTCAGGAGCGGCCTCAATAACCTGAACGGGCTCAGGAGCGGCCTCAACAACCTGAATGGGTTCGGGAGCAGACTCCACAATGTGGACGGGCTCAGGCTTGATCTCGACGTGCTCGGGGACGACGGCAGGTCCGACGGAGATGGGATTGGTCTCAGCGGCGGCCTGGTTGATATTCAGAATGATCTGTACCAGAGGAGTGCCAGTAACGATCTCGGAGGCGCCGCCTTCAACGACGGACACGGGAGAGGGAACAATGACCGACTCGGAGATAGCACCACCGTCGAGCTGAGGGAAGTCAACGATTGCGGGTCCAACAGCGATGGGCTCAAAACCCTCAACGATGGCGGGTCCGACAGCGATGGGCTCGAAACCATCGACGATAGCGGGTCCGACAGCGATACCCTCAATGGGGTTTATGATGGTGGGTCCGATAGCGACGGGTTCGAAGGAGTCGATGATGGCAGGTCCGATGGCGATAGGCTCCGGGGCGAAGGTGGGGCCAGCAGGTCCAACGGCCACTAGACCGCGCTGTGTGGGCACAGCAACGGCCACGGCGATGACGGCAGCAACAGACAGCAGGAATTTCATTTCTGGAAACAGAACATTATGTTAGAAATGACATGGATCTTTGAATTTATAATTATGGTTAATAGTTTATAGTTTCTAATATTATGGTAAAACAGTAAAAAGTATCATGTGATAAGAAACTGTGATATGAGAAATGGATTATTGCAAAATGTACAGAAACTATTAAAATATCTTAATAAATAAGGTACTTACTTATGCTGCTTGTTAATAGCTGCAAGATACAAAGTATCTATTGATTTTCGACTAGAATTCACAATATTCATACATTTTTTTATCACATGAGATGATAAAATGATTAAGTTTTATTGTCAGATACACGTTTTATGGTTGTTTGAAGGTTGAGAAGGAGGTGTGAGAAGCCAACTTTGGTAATTGTTATAAAATGATTGATTGCGTTTCATTATATCCTATCCCAAATTTTTTGAAAAAATACAAGACAGATGACGATAAAAAGAATTATAATCAGCATCAGGGCGATAAGCAAGCAATTTGTCCCCTAAGTCGGAGAATGCCTGCTAACTTTTGAACTTTTGTTAGCTTTTCGACTTTTTTTCCACATCTGTCATCGGTCTGCTTTCTGGGCAATTCAAAAGCAGTTCTTCAGTTAATCTTGGACAAACATTTTCTTTGGTTTTTAATTTTTCAATACAGAAGTATTTCATTCTGTCCCTTTATTATTCAAAATTCGTGATATTTAACCTCTTCATTTAGGTTTATTTCTCATCGGTTTCATTATCGCTCATGCTTCTTGTTGCTCCTTACTCTTAGTACGTGTTTCCCCGAACATAAACCATCTAGTATCTAATATCTTTTCAAAAACAGCATTCTTAAAATATTACTTGTGCTGTGAAAAGCGGGTAAAAAACACGCGTGGTCAATACACTGCTTTGTGAACCTAAAACGTGTTACAAACTCAAATCACCAATGAGTAGCCCCATGTAGTTCTAAAAAAATCAAACTTCATCAAAACCTATAGGGTTCTTCCCGTTGACCTGGAATCATGAAATTTGGCAAGAAGCAAGGTCTCACATCACAAGTAAAGGAAAAAGATAATTTGTAGTGTAGTCACATAGTTTTTTTTTTGCGAATTCGAACTTATATTTGTGTAGTTGGAGGACTGACCGTGACGTAAATCGATGTATGGGAGTACCTGTTTATCAACTATTTGGTTAAGTTTGTTTTTGGGAAAAATTCATCCTGTCTACGGAACCATATATTGTGCATGGTTCGACACATACTTGGCCGTTTTTTTAATAAAGATATATTTATTTGCTCAATCATGTGTACACTTACAGAAATAAAAACGTGCATGCAGGATACATTAATCATAATCATTTAATGATTTGTTAACACAGGCACAATAAAAAAGTTGTTATAAAAAAATTACAAGCGCGCTATGTTATACCAGAAGGCGTACAAATATTCATAGACGTCATTGATATTAAAAATCGATAACATAATTACATTAATGAAACGACATTAAATAATTTTCTCAAAAATAAAAAATAAGAAAAATATACATTTCAAAAAGAAAAACAAAAAAAAAGTTTACTACGTCAATATTAAATTAAATTTTAAACAAAAAAGAGAAAAAGTAATATAATAATTAAAATGATACGTGTAATGAATCTAAACTGAGGACTCTGAACATTGACCTAATACACCTTTTTTGTACTTTAAAAAGTAATTCACACATTAAAAAAGTACAAGTTCAGACATGTTTGCCACATATTATGGTGTGCAAATAATAATATTAATAATTATGATTGTTAATCATTTAGGTAGTCAAGTCAATATCATACATTTACCTTGAATTTAGCAAACATTAATCCTATCCTAACTAATACAATAAATTCGAAAGTAACTCTGTCTGTGTTGTCTGTATGTCGTTTAGAAATGACTATAGTTGTTTCTTCAATTGTATATTATTAAGCTCTCTCTAGGCTCTCTCCAACTTTTCGGTAACTTATTATAAATGATGGAGGTACAAAACACTTTTGCGCTTATGTGCAGTCCTACTACTATGCAGACAGAGCTGACTTTGATCACGCCTATATAAATTGAAGAAATGCCAACTGAAACAGAAAAGTTAAAAAATGTAGGATGCAAGAGAGAGCGAAGCGAACAAGAAAAATTTTGCACTCTACCCCGGACAGGTAAGATTTTCTTTTAGCTATTCGTAGATAAATAGGAGTTACTTTGTCGAATTACGAAGAGAAGTCTGAGGAAAGAGACAGTGTAGCGAGCTCAAAAATTTTAGCACCCCACGTTAATATTTACCATGCGTAATAAATACAAACTGCACATATTTTGATCTTGTTTGCGATTTGATTCAAAAGTATTTCTCGAGTTTAGGGGGCCCCCATGGACCCCCGGGGCGGCCCGAACCTGCCAACGGGGGGGCGGGAGGTTAATCCGCCAGTGGTGTCTTGAATTAACATTTAGTCTGTATTTTATAACTCTATTAAAAGTTCTTTTTCAAATAAAAAGTAAAGTTGGTTCTTCAATTCAGATTTGGAAATTCGGGCAGCCGCGCAAGCACAGCTTTGAAATGGAAACCTCAGGACGCAAGTCCTACTCACATTTGACCGGTTTTTTTTAATAAATAAAACACGTTTTACTATTATATTATTACTCTAGTAAGAAAGGTTAGTTTAAGACTTTAAATTGTAATAACTTTTGACAGAGTGGGCCGTTTTAAATGAAATAAAAACTAAATATTAATTCAAGTTACGGACTATGACTATATTTCCAATCCCTTAAATCTCTTGAAAAGAAGATACAAACAATCAATATTACATGTGAATTTTATAAGCATCCCCTATTTTTCTCCTTTGGGGGACGATTTTACAAAAACACTGAAACACGTAATTCTTACCAAAAGCTTAAATTTGAATTTTCATATCCGTAACTCAAGAAATGCCAGATTTCCCATACAAACTTTCATCCCCTATATCACCCCCTATAGGATTATTTTTGAAATAAAAAGTACTCTATATCCTTCTCTAGAATGCCATCTATCTCTTTGCCAAATTTTATCGAAATACGTTCAATGGTTAAGCCGAGAAAAGGTAACATACAGACAGACAAACAGTTTCTTTCGAATTTATAATATTAAGTGGTTAGGATTGTACTATCATCCGCGAACAGTGTCATAGGATTATTTTTGATTACCATTGGAAAGTCATAAATGTAAAGTGTAAAAAGCTGTGGTCCCAGTATACTTCCTTGAAGAACTCCGTAGATAACGCTACGTTCCTCCTATATAAAGATTTCTTCTCTTTTGGTGCTTATATTAATTCTGCTTATTTCCGTCATTATTTCATTTTCATTTATATTAATTAGGCTGTTTTTCGGCTACGAATCAGTGCCGCATCTTTAAAAATGCAACGAGATGGCATAAAGTACGAAACACAAATCCATGAACCATAAATTCACAAACATGTTAAAAGATACGTTGGTGATTTTTTTTCCTTTGTTAGTGTGCAAGAGCTCGTGGTTAAGTAGTAACAGCCGCATGGATCGGTCCATCAGGTTAAGCTACGCTTGCCGGGCTTGGTCCGTGGATGGGTGAGCATCTTTACATACCGAGACTGCTCCGTGCCTTGGAAAGAACGTACAGCCGTTGGTCCCGGCTGTCATTCGTGTATCTTTGACAGTCGTTACGGGTCGTCAGAAGCCCAAAAGCAAAGATAATATAATACTAGTCCGAAAGTCTGACAACCAGTTTTACCAAGGGTATCGTATTACCCAGTTACTGGGTTGAGGAGGTAAGATAGGCAGTCGCTCCATGTAAAATACTGGTATTCAACTGCATCCAGTTAGACTGGAAGCCGACCCCAACGTAGTTGGGAAAAAGGCTAGGCAAATTGAGTGTGTTGCAAATCGTCGTTTGTATCTGAGCATTTGTCATTGCACAGCATAGCATAATCAGCCTATAATGTACCCTCTGCTGGGGCACAGGCCTCCTCTCTTCGAGAGGGCGTGGGCTGTAATCTACCACGCGGGCCCAGTGCGGGCTGGTCGCGGGTCCAGTGCGGGCTGGTCGCGGGTCCAGTGCGGGTTGGTAATCATTGCACATGAGGATCAAAATGTACTATTTTTTACTTGAATTCGCACAGAGATATATTAAATTATTGTTTTCGACCCATATTAAACCTTGATTTATGGTTGCATAGACATATCTTTTTACCAGCCTCTGATTTATAATTATCTGTTAATTACGAAGGCTGCGGCCGGGATACTTAAAAAAAACCAATTTAGATTCTAAAACTGATTTAATAAAAGCAAAAGAACTTACAATAAATGAAAACTATGTCTAGCTAAATCTAAAGTTATGCCTTCCTTCGAAGCCGGAATAGAAGTGGCCGACCTCATGTAGCGGTGGCGCGATGGTGCCGCGGTATTTTGTGCATTCAGCGCATTTGCCTCGTGTCGCTAATTGCGCATTTTACTTGTTTGTTATAATTAATCGAGGCCGTCCTTAGTCAGCGCTTTGGATATACTACGCTTGCGTAACACCTCCGCCTGTAGTTCAGCAACTATTTTAAAACGCTCAGTGAAAATGTTGCTGGTAGGTTTTCTCGTTGCGTATGCGTTTCAGATGTTACAGGAACTGCGTTTTCATGATTTCCTGGTCCTGTGGGTACAGCGTCGTTTTGGTTCGGTTTTCTGGAAAGGTTTCTTCCAGGAAAATATCTTCTGGTTAACATCGCAATTGTAAGTATGGCTGCGATACACAGTATAACATAAAACGGTATAGTAGTATGATATAGCGTTTCAGTTGTTTCAAACGATGAAATCGGCGACTGAAGAGTTATTCTGTCCTGAATAGTGTGTAGTCTATCCAAGTTAATAGATGTTAAATTTGCATGTAGTAAGCTTATCTCCTGTGTTTCAGTAGTGTAGGGAATGTTCAATACTTTTACAGGTTGGCCTTTTATCTCGTCCTTAGTGTTTATTAAGGTTATTTCGTTTGTGTGTATCGAGCAGTGCAATGGAATAGTGGCAAGGTAGCTTCCCCTCAGTGTGTCGTAATCGTCGCTTCCACATTTCATCTGAACTCTGGTAGATTGAGGGAATGATATAACGTAATGTCTACTATCTAATTCTTCTACAGCCGGTTTTGATAGATGTACGGTCGTTAGTTTACAGGATTTTTGTAATGTCTTGCTTGAAATGAAGGTTTGCACGCAGTCAGCTTGAGTTTGGATATAGTGATTTGTTTTTTGTTCGCAGAGGTACCGATTATTATTTAGCTTCGGGCATTCTGCCTCCATGTACATGAACGTATTCCCATTGGTTGCTATGAAAGGATAAGGAGGTATGAGGACTTGGTTGTTCTTGTTCGGGACTATGGAGAGTTTATAAAGTGTATAGGTATCTTCTGAGACTATGGGAAACCTAAATGCTATTACTATTTTCTTGTCGTCGTAATAATACCCAGCTTTAATGATGTCATAGTACTGACGTAATTCTAACTCTATTACGTGGTGATTACCATAAATTTCCTTAAGCCTGTCTACTACGTTACCCAAGATGTCTATTCCTAACATGCTATGATGAATAGTCATCGCGCGGGTGAACGATAAAATATTCTCTATCCTATATAATTCCGATAACACGTCCTCTATGTTTTCGCTGACGATAGTCAACAGCTGATTGAACTTAGCGACTTGGATCATATTTATGCTACTTTCTGCCTGTTTTATTAATAGACTTAGTGTGGTGTTGATTTTACTCTGGTTTTCGACAATTTTATTTATGATATTAGTGTGAGTTAGCATCCACTCTTTACTGATGCTGATATGCTCGTTAAATTCATCTATAGTCTTCTTTTGGTTATTTCTCAACGTCTTTATGGCATTATTATATCGAACAGCATCCGAGTAATCGAGGTTACCTGTAACGCTTTTTATGACAGATCCTAGGCCGTCTATAAGACCTCTTTTTGAACGTCTAGGCTCTAGGGTACGTAGCTGATCAGTGACTTTACTTAATTTATCCGAAAGGTAGTCTATTTGATACTCGTAGAGAGAATATGTGTTATTCATCATGTGTAATTTAATGTAACGGAATTGAGTTTGAAGGGTGGAAAGAGTATTTTCAATGTCGTCCAGGTTGACATATTGGAGGAAAGTATGATAATGGGTTATTAGTCTGAGCGGTCCAAGTTTAAAGGGTAGTAATCCAATTCCAGAGTCTAAACTTTCAAGTTTTATCTCCTGGCTCCGTATTGCATATATCGTCAGTAGCAGCGTCATCCTGCAACAATTTAGCAGTCTTAGGTACGCGTTTAAGTCGTGATTTTGCTACGGGGCCGCGTTTCTTTGACGTATAAATGTGGATAGGTAAATCTGCTAAGACTACATCCTGTGTGTATCTGGGGGCTAATTTTTGCCGCGGGGCTGATGGGTTTTTTATGAAGACCTGTTGTTTAGGTTGATACTCCTCCTCCTGCTCGCGGGTCTTATTTCGGTTTTCGATTAAAGAGGTGCGATTACTAAGAGAGGTTTCATTTATGATTTGGTATACTGTTTTCATTTGATCTCTATGGTTTAATATGTATTGTTGCAATAGGTGGCTACTTAGATCAATGTCCCACGGGTCTCGGCTATCAAAGTGCCCGGTTATTATGTCAAATGGTCTGCATTTAGTGAAACTATGGATTGAGCTGTTATATCCGAGTAAGGCATATGGTATTAGATTGTTTGCGGGTTCTTTTTTATGTTGAATACGTAGGATTCTTATGTGTTCAAGTAACGTGGAGTGGAACCTTTCTATGTTGCCGTTATCGTTAGGACTGTGAGCTAGTGTTTTATGGTGATTAATTTTGTGGAGTCTAGTGAATTCAGCGAACAGCTGATTAGCATACTCGGTACCGTTGTCCGTTATTATAGTTACAGGAAAACCATGGTGAGTGCAAAACTGTAATAGGCCCTGTAAGATACTAATTGCGGTACCATCTCTCATAAGGTATGCTTGTCCGTATTTTGAAAATACATCAATGAATGTTAGGTATTTCTCATTTTCGACCGTGAAGAGGTCCATATGAATTATTTCAAACGGTTTAGTGGCTGGTGGCACTATGTTAAACTTTTGTTTGATGGGACTTCGGTCATATTTGGCCTGACCGCAAGTAGTGCATTCATTAATATACTTTGTAATGTGGTCTCTCATTTTCGGCCAGTAATACTTATGCGAGAGGGCTAGGTGACATTCGTTTATGCCGCGATGATTAGTTTTTCCGTCATGATAATGCCTAATTATGTCTTGCTGCCTAAGGTACTCTTTTACATTTTCGAGTTCGGATTTACATAACACGAGGTTCATTGCAGAGCTTTTAAAGTTATCTTGTATTATAGGAATGATGTCATACATGCTCAAAGGGGGGTTAATAATAATACCCGTCTTCACCTTCGGGTTTACGTACTCTTTTATAGCGGCTATGACGTCATCTATTAGGTTAGTTTGTGAAACTTGTATAGAGGTGCGAGTATGTGTGTCAAACGGTTTGGTCGCGGTCGGTCTTTTTTTTATGTCTCCTACTACTGTCATGATTATTTGTCGGTGAAATTTATTTATAGGTTCGTCGGTGATTGGTACTTCGAGTATGGGGTTCTCGTTACTTGTGTGGGCTGTTTCAGTACTGGAGTCTGCTATTGACGGGGGTTTTTCGGAAGGATTCACTGTAATCGAGCTTATCTCGTCATTATGTATTTCAACTCGCGAGAGGGCGTCAGCGTTGGTGTTGTTTTTGCCCTTTTTATACACTACAGTGAAGTCGTACTCACTGAGTTTCAATCTCCATCTAGTTAAACGCGAGTTAGGTTCTTTCAAGCTCATAATCCATTGTAGTGGCTTATGATCCGTAACTATCTTAAACTTACGTCCAAAGAGGTAGGGTCGAAAGTACTTAGTGGCCCACACGATGGCGAGAAGCTCTTTCTCAATGGTACTGTAGTTTATCTCGCTTTCGTTTAGTGTTCGTGATGCGTATGAAATCGGTCTGTCTGATCCTATTGGCCCTTGTGATAATATGGCTCCTATCGCAAAGTTAGAGGCGTCTGTTGTCAATATGAATTCCTTATTGAAGTCGGGGTACTGTAAGATCGGGTCGTTTGTTAAGAGGTTTTTACATCGTTCGTAGCAGTCAACGTAGTCTTTATTAAGTGTGACGATCCTACCTTTCTTTAAGCACTGAGTAAATGGTTTCGTGATTCTAGCGAAATCGGGTATGAATTTTCTGTAGTATCCTATAAGTCCGAGAAACTGTTTTATCTGTTTTGAGGTTTTGGGTATGGGGTATTTTTGTATAGCTGTAATTTTGTCCGGGTTTGGTTTGATTCCTTCATTGCTTATTATATGACCTAGGAAAGCGGTTTCTAACTTCAAGAATTCGGACTTGTCCATCTGAATCTTAAAGTTAGATTCTCGGAGTCGTTGGAATACTTTCTCTAGGTTATTTAGATGCTCCTGAAGCGAGGTACTATAGACTATGATGTCATCCATGTAGACGAGGCAGATCACGTTTTGTAGGCCTCTCAGCACATTGTCCATTACCCGTTGGAATGTTGACGGGGAGTTCTTCAAACCCATGGGCATTCTTAGGAACTCAAAATGCCCATGTTCTACGTTGAATGCTGTCTTGTGGATGTCGTCAGGGTCTGTCTCAACTTGGTAAAAACCACTGGCAAGGTCAAGGGTACTAAAATACTGGCACTTCCCTAACTTGTCTAGGACGTCTGTTATGTTCGGTATGGGGTATTTATCGTCTATGGTTTTTTCATTTAGTTTTCGGAAGTCTACTACGAGCCTCCATTTTTGTTTCCCGGAAGCGTCTGCTTTTTTAGGGACTACCCAAATGGGAGAGCTCCAGGCTGAGTCAGAGGGTCTAATGATATTTTGTTCCAGCATTTTTGAAATTTGCTCCCTAACTTCTTGGCGATGAACGAAAGGATATCTGTAAGTCTTGGTATAGATAGGTGCGTCGTCTACAGTCCGTATACGGTGTTTCACCTTATTGGTGAAAGATAAGGGTTCGCCTTCTATGTAAAATACATCTGCATACTTCGAGCAAATATTAACTAAGTTAATTTTCTCCTCCTCATTAAGATGATCTGTTCGCAATTTAGATATTACTTTATTAATGCGAGATGTGTCAGGTATTTGTTCCAGGTTCATGCATTCGATGTTACTTATAGTTACAGCTTCTACCGGGTGGTCTAGGGATAGAATAGTATCGTTGTTTGATGGGTTTAAAATTTCTATAATGCCGCGGTTATTACAAACGGTTGTAATGCATTCGCTTACAATGCAATTGCACAGGTATTGTTGTGGGATATGTACGTCACCGTCTTTAGCGTTTATAGGTAATCTGATAAGCTTAGTTGTGTTGGCTGGTATAACAGCCTCATAAAGGTTTACATTTCGGGAATTAAACATTACGATAGGGTTCCTAGCGGTAGCCGTAATCAGTAGGTTGTCCTCTAAGTCAATCTTCGTATTCCATCTGGTCAGTAAATCTAGTCCGATAAGTCCATCAAAAAATTTGTGAAAGTCATATATGAATAATTTAATCTCGTTAGGGTCATTGAGTTCACGGAAGGCTGGTATAGTTATTGAATAATCGTTTCTAGTTGTAGCGTGGACGTTAGTTACCTCGAAGGGATCATAGTTAAGAGGGTATTCCGAGTAATACCGTTGTACAGCTGTAGGACTAATAAATGACTGGTTTGCTCCGGTATCAATGAGTAGGTTTAGTGGGGGGTCAGATATTTTTATGTAGGGCAACTGTCGTTGCGTTTGCAAGTTAACTTCTATTTTGAGGGTTTTAATGGGGATTTTATCTGAAAATCCTGGTTTGCGTTACTAGTCGAGGGTTGGGGGTCCTCACATGCTGTAGAGGGTTGAATCGGTTTTTGCTCGGGCACCATAGCTGGTCCGAAGTCCTGTACGTAATAGTGGTTACCGTCGTCATAGTAAACGTTATAGTCAGCATGGTCGTAGTCATAAGAGTAGGGTTCCTCCACGAGGTAATAATCGTAGTTATTTTCGCTGCAATCGTTGAAATTCATCTCGCGGGTTTTAAAATAATTTGTCGGAGCCGGGTTGCCAAACTTGCCCCAGTCATGAGGTCTACTTGGCATAGGCTTAGCAACAAAATGGCTGACCCCGCTCATTGGCTGAGGTCCCGGGGCTAGGGCACGTGGCTGAACTCTAAATACGTTGCTCTGAGCGTTATAGTTAGGCGGTGCCGCGCGGAACATTTGCTGCGTACGTGTTTGGTTATTAGGTGCGTTGGGCGCACGTGGCGCGCCATGTGGTTGGAACATAGGTTGTCTCCAACTGCTTTGCGGAGCCGGTGGCCGTTGCCAGTTTGAAAACGGTTGGTGACCAAAGGGTTTCGGCATCGACATGGGTAGAAAACCTGTGGGCTGTGTTTGTAATTTGGGCATGGGAGCGGTTGGAAGTGGCCTTTTTACACTCGCACTATCATTACGATTTTGCAAGTACATCACATTTAGTTCCTCTTGGACGAACTCCAGCGCCCTCTCTATGCTTTCAGGACGCATACAACGTATTCGGGAACCTAGAGGTTCCTTAAGGCCACGTACAAACGCTTGCATTGTTAATTTCTTGTATAGTGTACGTTTCGCTTCTATGGTGGTAGTCACTGTTTCATGCAACGATATATAAGTCATAATGGTACTGAATAACGATTGACATTGGTCGTAGTACTCTTGTGGAGTACTATTACCCTGAGCTGATACTAGGAGGTCATTATAGAGGGCTGTTTCGTCCCTCTGGTCGGCAAAGCTATTAATTAGGGTATTTCGTATTCCTGCCCAACTATCTGGGATGCCATTCGAATTAATTCTAGTTGCCGCAACGCCTGTTATTTTATTTAATATCCCGTTCAAAAGGCATAGGTTACCTAACTCACTACCCGGTACATTACTTAAATAAGTACTAACTATCTGGTCGCATAATTTAATAAATCGCGTGAGTACGTTAGGGTTCCCATCGAACTCGGGAACTGGGCGCAGAGCCTTAAAAATTGTGTCCGGATCACACGACATTTCGCGGTCCTCTAATAGGCTATTAAAACCTAAATCTATGTCTCTACTCGAATCTAGCACTAATTGCCTACTATTCGGTCTACCTGATGTAGACTCGCGAGGTCCTAAATTACGTGGGTGGAAAATTTTGAAGGATTAAGTGACTTGGATACACAGGAAGCAACACAGGGAATAATTCAAGTGTACTCACATAACCTTCATATCGGTCTCTGGGGTCGATGTCTGGATCCCGTTCTCTCCCGGCAGCAATCCTTGAGTTCGGATACTCGATGAAGCTTGACAGCAGGTTAGCCGCGATCGCTCACGCGCGGTAGCGATAATATCGATATAAGATAGACCTAGCTAACCTCGAGGATCCTACCGACTGCGCCAATTACGAAGGCTGCGGCCGGGATACTTAAAAAAAACCAATTTAGATTCTAAAACTGATTTAATAAAAGCAAAAGAACTTACAATAAATGAAAACTATGTCTAGCTAAATCTAAAGTTATGCCTTCCTTCGAAGCCGGAATAGAAGTGGCCGACCTCATGTAGCGGTGGCGCGATGGTGCCGCGGTATTTTGTGCATTCAGCGCATTTGCCTCGTGTCGCTAATTGCGCATTTTACTTGTTTGTTATAATTAATCGAGGCCGTCCTTAGTCAGCGCTTTGGATATACTACGCTTGCGTAACACTATAACTATGGCCGACAGATCATCAGCAAAAGTAAACATTGATGATGTAAAGACGTAAGTAAATCGTTGATGTCATTTAGAAAAAATAATGGACCAAGTATACTTCCTCGGAGTACTCCTAATTTGGTTTGACTATCTACAATTATTTTCGTTTATATCTGGTTTTTGTTTGCGATGTAATAAATTTTCCATCATTAGAATCCTTTGATTCCGTGGCTTGCAAGTTGACTTGTGCAATATAAGTGGTATAATTAAGTAACTGAGTCAAAAGCTTTTCTCATGATTAATGCTGTAATTTTTTTGCCAACTGTTTTTAATAGTTATTGTAAAAAGTTTTAATAATTATATGTAGTAAATAAGTGAAATATGTTATCAACTCATCTATTTTGTAAAAATATCACCGTGAATAGTTAGGTGAAGTAAACTGTCATTCCACCTGATGCTTGAGATTGACACTATTGACAGCTGACTTCAAGGTCACTTCACCTAAGGTTCCACGGTGAGGTTTTACAGAATAACACTTCAGGTGTGTAGGTTATCAGTTGTTGAGGTTTAGTGCTGATTCTAGTAGGTGCCTATTCATTATTGACGAGGAGGGTTAACATCTCCGAGGTTTTTTAATCTATATATGAATCAACTGATTGAGGGACTGAGCAGCATGTATGTGGGATGCCGCATAGATGACGTTAATTTTAACTGTAAAAGTTATGCGGCCGTCATGGTGCTGCTGATTCCATCAATCAGTGGGTTGAGAAAACTATTGGGTATGTGTGAAGCTTATGCTGGGAAGCATGGTTCAAAATATAACAGTAAAAAAGAGTGTATGGTTTTTTTTGGAAACAACAAAAGACTTTCTTTAAATGGAGAACAGTTGAGCCGTGTTTCTCAATTCAAGTATCTAGGGCACATTGTGACTGACACATTGAAAGATGACCTCTATGTGGAGAGGAAGCGGAAGGCACTGTCGGTACGGGGAAACATGCTGGCACATAGATTCGCTCGTTGTACGGTAGACGTTAAACTGACGCTATTTAAAGCGTACTGTAAAAATTTCTACACTAGTGGTTTATGGGTTATGTACACACAAAGTGTCTAAAATGCCCTCTGAGTACAATATAATAGGTGCAGTACAGTATAATAGGTGCCTATTCATTGCTGACAAGGAGGGTTAACATCTCCGAGGTTTTTTAATTGTAATGCTTCAGCTATGTTTGCTGACGTGCATATAGATCATTTCTATGCAATTATGCGGAAGAAAACCGCGTCAGCCTGGAAAAATGTGCGGGGGAGTAGGAACAGCATCCTGAAAATGATAGCAGATCGGTTGGACGCGGCTGTGTTCAAACAATTCATCAGTCTGCATGTGAGAGGGTTGATGAATAGAAATTACTTTCCACTTTTATTTCTGTACCTACTAACATACTTTGTAAGCTTTTTGTAACTAACACTATGGGCCCCTGGTTGCATGATAATAAAATATTTTTATTTCCTTCACTATTTACTTTAGATTTATTACACAAAATAATTTCAATATTTATCCCTATACTATTAAACGAGCAATATTTGTATATATTTGTGTTTATATATATATATATATATATATTTGTACTCAGGTTCACGAAAACGGCTCTAACGATTTCTATTAAAGTTGCAATTTTTTTATTTGCTAACATGTAAAACACTGGTTAGTGGACATGCATTAAAATTTCATGACACAGTATTAAGCCATGCACCCTGTAAGAGCACTGCCATTGTTTACATATCAAATGATTAAATTACACAATATTATATTGATTCCAATTGTTACAATCTATTACACTTTAATAAACATTAATTAATTAATTATTACATTTTATTTCAAATAAATCATTATTATTAATTCGTTCATTCATTTTAGTCATTATTGGTAAGCATAATATAGTAAAGTCATTTATTATTTCACATCAATTATATCACGTCATTTAATATTTTACGTCAAGTTTATTATTACAAGGTCGATCGATTAATAATTTGTCAGCTTTAAATTACCTTTCTTTATTAACAGAGATTTGAACTGCTTCGAGAAAATTGATCATTTGGTAGGGATTTTAAACTTTCCAGTAGCTTATTAAATATATTAGCTAGTCTGGAATATGGGCTTTTCCCGATAACTTTTAAGTTTGTGATATGAGTATGAGTATTAGTCGATTCTTGTGCCGTCGGTTATTGTTTTCATTTATTAGATTTGAAGATGTGCCTATTTTTCCTAACGAACATACAACTTTGCAGTATATATATATTGCTGGTAGTGAGAAAATTTGTTGTTTAATAAAGTGTGGCCTACACCTTTCTCGTTGGCCTATGTTCATTAATATTCTGATTCACTTCTTTTGCTGAATCAAAAGCTCCAAAAAGTCAATTCTGTCTCCCCACAGAATAACACCATAATTTAGCCAGGAGTACGCATAGTAGGCAGTTAAAGCAGTTTTATAGTGGGTGTTGCATGCTTAGTGCATAAATAAATTGAGACAACTTTGCTCTTGTACTTTCAACATGTTTCTTCTAATTTAGGTTTGAGTCTATTGTTAAGCTTAAAAGTGTAAATTCGTTTATGTCTTCTAATTTTATTTCTTGTGTTGATGTATTTAGGTTTAGTGGTGTTCTGTAGTTAGTTCTGAATTGGCATATTTTAGTTTAAGTTTATTTCTAAATTATGTTCTTTGAACCATTGCTCAGTTTCTGTGAGTGTTTTTAATAGCTAGATGGTCAACAGGCGCAGGCGTTTTATATAATAAAGACACATCGTCAACGAACAAAATACACGACGAACTTATCTTTTTTGGCAAGCTATTTGCGTAAAATATAAATAAAATCATCCTAACACACTTCCTTGGCGTATTGAAGTATTAATGGTAGCCATGTCGGATCCTATGCTACAGCATAGGATTCTTGGTCAATGCTATCGAAATACTCTATTTCTACGAATTGTACTCTGTCTTGTAAATATTATTTAAACCAATTATAAGCATGTCCTATAATACCTGAACCGTAAAGTTTATGTAATAAAATTTTGTGTGACACCTTGCCATATGCCTTCGTCATGTCTAGGAATAGTCCAATAGCGTACTTTCGTTCGTTAATGCAACTGTTTTTTCCTAAAATCGAATCGGTTTTTATCTTAAATATTATATTTTTCTAAAAATTTATTGACAAGATTTTCCATTGCTTTTTCGCACATTTTTGAGATGGTGAGTAACAGTGCAATAGGCCTATAATTACTAGGATTTTCTGAATTTCCTCCTTTTTTCGCAATTGGGCGTACTTTCGCAATTTTAAGTTTTTCTGGGAATCGTCCCTCGTTGAATGAAATATTTATTAGGTTGGTAAGAGGCGATGTTAGCTCCTTTACGCATTTATTACACTAATAGCGGCGGGTATAATCTTAAAAACCTCTCGCTCGGTTACCGGTTCGATGTACATGCAATTTATTGCAGGCGTATGCACCGAATGTAACGATGGCCCACAAAGCGCTGGCGCCGCTGCTCCCGTACTTTTGTCGTCTACACCTACCACTACGAAGTAATCTTTAAATGCGGTGCAAATTTATTGTGGTTATTTTATTATTATGTTATTTAATTTTAAGGTAATGTTCTTAAGATTTTGTTTAGTTTCATTTGGTTTAGTAATTTTATTTATTACTGACCACATCGTTTTTGTTTTATTTTTCAAGGCATTCATCTCTTTTATGTAATTAAGTTTTCTTGAAGTTTTAATGCATCTTTTTAACATTATCGAGTATTCTTTGTAGTGTTTTTTTTTTTTTTAATACGGTGCTATTGAGCTCATTTGAGATCATTTTAGTCAATATTTTATTTGTGCATGATTTAGGGGTTTATGGGGGCGAAAAATTGATTTAACTAGGTCTTATATATGGGAAAATTCGTTTTCTCCGTATCTTCACCCGAGCAGAGCTCGGTCGTCCAAAGTTTAGGACAAGAATAATGACATGGCAGCATGGAATTAGTAAGTATCTACTATCATGGCAGCATGAAATTCGTTTGTACTTTCCTATACTAGCTATAACTGAAATGTGTAACTCTAGAAACTAAAAATCTAATAATTTTGTTAATTGTACAAACAGCCAAAGCTTAAGGAAGTGCGGACTCTCCTAACACAGGCGTCATCATGCTTAAAAGGAGATTCCAATCAAAAACTAATGTATACTAGTTGGTACTCAAATAAAACATTTTGTATTTTTTGTATTTTGTATATACTATTAAATGAGCATTCTCTATTTTCACCAGAGCAGAGCTCGATCGCCCAGGTTTTATTAATATAAGACAAGCATTGGCTACTACACAGTACTTGTGAGTCGAGTGTAGCTGCAGTTGCTGGTATACAAAGATAAAATAGATTTTTTTAAGGCCTTATTTGTAGGCATATCATTAATATTAGAAGGCAGGAAAAAAAAACTAAATATTTACATTTTAGATCTTTTAATGTATTTCAATATATTGGACATACAAGCGTTTCAAGGTGTTGGTAGAAAGTCCCAGGAATCTAAGTTCAAACAATTCTAGATATTAAATTGTCATGCGCAGTGGCTTCGTCGCGATGGTAGACGTTTAGTTGAGTTCCTCGGGGAGGACAACAGCGGCCTCGGGGATGACGGGGACACCGATCTGGACGGGCTCAACGGGCACGGGAGCGACCTCAACAACCTGGACGGGCTCTGGAGCGGCTTCAATAACCTGCACGGGTTCAGGAGCGGCCTCAATAACCTGTACGGGCTCAGGAGCGGCCTCAACAACCTGCACGGGTTCGGGAGCAGACTCCACAACGTGGACGGGCTCAGGCTTGATCTCGACGTGCTCGGGGGCGACGGCAGGTCCGACGGAGATGGGGTTGGACTCAGCGGCGGCCTGGTTGATGTTCAGAATGATCTGGACCAGAGGAGTGCCAGTAACGATCTCGGTGGCGCCGCCTTCAACGACGGACACGGGAGAGGGGACAATGACGGACTCGGAGATAGCACCACCGTCGAGCTGAGGGAAGTCAACGATTGCGGGTCCAACAGCGATGGGCTCAATACCCTCAACGATGGCGGGTCCGACAGCGATGGGCTCGAAACCCTCGACGATAGCGGGTCCGACAGCGATACCCTCAATGGGGTTTATGAAGGCGGGTCCGATAGCGACGGGTTCGAAGGAGTCAATGATGGCAGGTCCGATGGCGATAGGCTCCGGGGCGAAGGTGGGGCCAGCAGGTCCAACGGCCACTAGACCGCGCTGTGTGGGCACAGCGACGGCCACGGCGATGACGGCAGCAACAGACAGCAGGAATTTCATTTCTGGAAACAGAACATTATGTTAGAAATGACATGGATCTTTGAATTTATAATTATGCTTAATAGTTTATAGTTTCTAATATTATCGTTAAACAGTAAAAAGTATCATGTGATAAGAAACTGTGATATGAGAAATGGATTATTGCGAAATGTACAGAAACTAACAGCCTGGAGTCTGGATTTGTGCCCGGTTGATGGCAATAGGCTCGCCCCCTATTACATGGGACTTAAAACATAACTGGCGAAATGTGGGTGAACCTGCTACAGGGACACCTCTGCCCAACCCTTCGCGGAAACAAGGCGTGATGTTATGTTATGCGTACAGAAACTATTAAAATATCTTAATAAATAAGGTACTTACTTATGCTGCTTGTTTATAGCTGTAAGATACAAAGTATCTATTGATTTTCGACTAGAATTCACGATATTTATACCATTTTTTTATCACTCTAGATGATAAAATGATTACGTTTTATTGTTAAATATACGTTTTATGGTTGTTTGAAGGTTGAGAAGGAGGTGTGAGAAGCCAACTTTGGTAATTGTTATAAAATGGTTGATTGCGTTTCATGATATCCTATCCCGAATTTCTTGAAAAAATATAAGACAGATGACGATAAAAAGAATTAAAATCAGCATCAGGGTGATAAGCAAGCAATTTGTCCCCTAAGTCGGAGAATACCTGCTAACTTTTTAACTTTTGTTACCTTTTCGACTTTCTTTCCGCATTCTTATATTCTACCATATTTGTTAGACAACCGGGAAGTAAGGCTCAAGGTCTGCTTTCTGGGCAATTCAAAAGCAGTTCTTCAGTTAATCTTGGACAAACATTTTCTTCTACAAAGTTTTTAATTTGTCAATACTTGCTTGTTTAATTCTGTCCCTATATTATTCAAAATTCGTGATATTTAACCTCTTCATTTAGGTTTATTTCTCTTCGGTTTCATTACTGCTCATGCTTCTTGTTGCTCCTTAGTTTTAGTACGTGTGTCCCCGAACATAAACCATGAGAACTTAGACCCGGTAGTTACAACTATGATCTGCAGGCAATTTATATTACCTACTGAGCCGTCGTATCTTTTCAATAACAGCATTCTTAAAATATTACTTGTGCTGTGAAAAGCGGGTAAAAAACACGCGTTGTCAATACACTGCTTTGTGAACCTAAAACGTGTTACAAACTCAAATCACCAATGAGTAGCCCCATGTAGTTCTAAAAAAATCAAGCTTCATCAAAACTCACCCTCACACACCGACTTATTAATTTTAAAAACATTAGGAAAATCGTCTACTTTTACTATGTTTGTAAATATGTGAGCACCATGTATCTATCATATAATTAAATTATCTGTCGTTGCTTCATTTTTAATTCTTTTTACCTATTGTGGTATAGTAATTTTATTCTAGGTGCATCGTCTTCACATATAATTATTTAACTAATATACGTACTAATACAAACTATTGTAAAACATTTTAAAAGAGTAACGGTGGAGTTTCTTGCCCATTCTTCTCCATACGAAAACTACCTTTTGGAAGGGGCGACTAGAATCAATTATATTATTCTGTAAATTTTGACGTTCAAAAGTGCCATACATGGGCCTATTTGACATAAATGTTTTGACTTTGACTTTGAAAACCTATAGGGTTCATCCCGTTGACCTGGAATCATGAAATTTGGCAAGAAGCAAGGTCTCACATCACAAGTAAAGGAAAAAGATAATTTGTAGTGTAGTCACATAGTTTTTTTTTTTGCGAATTCGAACTTATATTTGTGTAGTTGGAGGACTGACCGTGACGTAAATCGATGTATGGGAGTACCTGTTTATCAACTATTTGGTTAAGTTTGTTTTTGGGATAAATTCATCCTGTCTACGGAACCATATATTGTGCATGGTTCGACACATACTTGGCCGTTTTTTTAATAAAGATATATTTATTTGCTCAATCATGTGTACACTTACAGAAATAAAAACGTGCATGCAGGATACATTAATCATAATCATTTAATGATTTGTTAACATAGGTACAATAAAAAAGTTGTTATAAAAAAAATTACAAGCGCGCTATGTTATACCAGAAGGCGTACAAATATTCATAGATGTCATTGATATTAAGAATCGATAACATAATTACATTAATGAAACGATATTAAATAATTTTCTCAAAAATAAAAAATAAGAAAAATATACATTTCAAAAAGAAAAACAAAATAAAAAGTTTACTACGTCAATATTAAATTAAATTTTAAACAAAAAAGAGAAAAAAGTAATATAATAATTTAAATGATACGTGTAATGTTAAATGGACTTGAACTTAAACACCAGTATCCTAATTGCGTAACCTATTTTCGTAAACAATTAAACAATTTTGCCTAATTTTTTTCATTTTGACAGTTCCATAACATTCATTGCGTTATTTACGCTGTTGAGCAGATTTTTTCCAACTTATGAAGCAATGAATCAGCAATCTGTTTCAAATCGAAACAGAATGTGATTGCGTTGTATTACACAATTAGGGTACAGCGGTGCTATTCTGTTAAAATCTCACTGTGAACGCTTAGGTGAAGTACGCTGTCATTCCATCATATGCTAGGGATTGACACTATTGACAGATCACTTTCAAGCTCACTTAACCTAAGCGTTCACGGTGAGATTTTTACAGAATAGCACTGCAGGTAAATGAGTACTAACTTAGGTCAAAAAAAAAAACAGTAATTACATTTTGTCTGTCAAAAATTCCAAAATGCTATAATATGCTTTAAACAACAGCAAAGATTGCCTTTTAAAAACATTGGAAAGGCTTTGTTTAATTCTTTAATTTAACTAGATATGTAGTTGAATATATAATAATAATATGATTGGTGCCATACAAAAAACACCTTTTTGCATCAATGCTGTATGAAACCTTTTTACGCACAAGTTATTGTTCTGTGGTCGAGTGTTCTTCGTGATAAAATGATATACTAGTAAACAGGTCTGGATTGATCATAACAAATTCAGCTACCTTAAAATATATAAGCAAGGAAATGTCAATAATTTGTATAAGATAAACAATGGCTTACAAGAATCTAAACTGAGGACTCTGAACATTGACCTAATACACCTTTTTTGTACTTTAAAAAGTAATTCACACATTAAAAAAGTATAGGTTCAGAAATGTTTGCCACATATTATGGCGTGCAAATAATAATATTAATAATTATGATTGTTAATAATTTAGGTAGTCAAGTCAATATCATACATTTACCTTGAATTTAGCAAACATTAATCCTATCCTAACTAATACAATAAATTCGAAAGTAACTCTGTCTGTGTTGTCTGTATGTCGTTTAGAAATGACTATAGTTGTTTCTTCAATTGTATATTATTAAGCCCTCTCTAGGCTCTCTCCAACTTTTCGGTAACTTATTATAAATGATGGAGGTACAAAACACTTTTGCGCTTATGTGCAGTCCTACTACTATGCAGACAGAGCTGACTTTGATCACGCCTATATAAATTGAAGAAATGCCAACTGAAACAGAAAAGTTAAAAAATGTAGGATGCAAGAGAGAGCGAAGCGAACAAGAAAAATTTTGCACTCTACCCCGGACAGGTAAGATTTTCTTTTAGCTATTCGTAGATAAATAGGAGTTACTTTGTCGAATTACGAAGAGAAGTCTGAGGAAAGAGACAGTGTAGCGAGCTCAAAAATTTTAGCACCCCACGTTAATATTTACCATGCGTAATAAATACAAACTGCACATATTTTGATCTTGTTTGCGATTTGATTCAAAAGTATTTCTCGAGTTTAGGGGGCCCCCATGGACCCCCGGGGCGGACCGAACCTGCCAACGGGGGGGCGGGAGGTTAATCCGCCAGTGGTGTCTTGAATTAACATTTAGTCTGTATTTTATAACTCTATTAAAAGTTCTTTTTCAATTAAAAAGTAAAGTTGGTTCTTCAATTCAGATTTGGAAATTCGGGCAGCCGCGCAAACACAGCTTTGAAATGGAAACCTCAGGACGCAAGTCCTACTCACATTTGACCGGTTTTTTTTAATAAATAAAACACGTTTTACTATTATATTATTACTCTAGTAAGAAAGGTTAGTTTAAGACTTTAAATTGTAATAACTTTTGACAGAGTGGGCCGTTTTAAATGAAATAAAAACTAAATATTAATTCAAGTTACGGACTATGACTATATTTCCAATCCCTTAAATCTCTTGAAAAGAAGATACAAACAATCAATATTACATGTGAATTTTATAAGCATCCCCTATTTTTCTCCTTTGGGGACGATTTTACAAAAACACTGAAACACGTAATTCTTACCAAAAGCTTAAATTTGAATTTTCATATCCCTAACTCAAGAAATGCCAGATTTCCCATACAAACTTTCATCCCCTATATCACCCCCTATAGGATTATTTTTGAAATAAAAAGTACTCTATATCCTTCTCTAGAATGCCATCTATCTCTTTGCCAAATTTTATCGAAATACGTTCAATGGTTAAGCCGAGAAAAGGTAACATACAGACAGACAAACAGTTTCTTTCGAATTTATAATATTAAGTGGTTAGGATTGTACTATCATCCGCGAACAGTGTCATAGGATTATTTTTGATTACCATTGGAAAGTCATAAATGTAAAGTGTAAAAAGCTGTGGTCCCAGTATACTTCCTTGAGGAACTCCGTAGATAACGCTACGTTCCTCCTATATAAAGATTTCTTCTCTTTTGGTGCTTATATTAATTCTGCTTATTTCCGTCATTATTTCATTTTCATTTATATTTATTAGGCTGTTTTTCGGCTACGAATCAGTGCCGCATCTTTAAAAATGCAACGAGATGGCATAAAGTACGAAACACAAATCTATGAACCATAAATTCACAAACATGTTAAAAGATACGTTGGTGATTTTTTTTCCTTTGTTAGTGTGCAAGAGCTCGTGGTTAAGTAGTAACAGCCGCATGGATCGGTCCATCAGGTTAAGCTACGCTTGCCGGGCTTGGTCCGTGGATGGGTGAGCATCTTTACATACCGAGACTGCTCCGTGCCTTGGAAAGAACGTACAGCCGTTGGTCCCGGCTGTCATTCGTGTATCTTTGACAGTCGTTACGGGTCGTCAGAAGCCCAAAAGCACAGATAATATAATACTAGTCCGAAAGTCTGACAACCAGTTTTACCAAGGGTATCGTATTACCCAGTTACTGGGTTGAGGAGGTAAGATAGGCAGTCGCTCCATGTAAAATACTGGTATTCAACTGCATCCAGTTAGACTGGAAGCCGACCCCAACGTAGTTGGGAAAAAGGCTAGGCAAATTGAGTGTGTTGCAAATCGTCGTTTGTATCTGAGCATTTGTCATTGCACAGCATAGCATAATCAGCCTATAATGTACCCTCTGCTGGGGCACAGGCCTCCTCTCTTCGAGAGGGCGTGGGCTGTAATCTACCACGCGGGCCCAGTGCGGGCTGGTCGCGGGTCCAGTGCGGGCTGGTCGCGGGTCCAGTGCGGGTTGGTAATCATTGCACATGAGGATCAAAATGTACTATTTTTTACTTGAATTCGCACAGAGATATATTAAATTATTGTTTTCGACCCATATTAAACCTTGATTTATGGTTGCATAGACATATCTTTTTACCAGCCTCTGATTTATAATTATCTGTTACTATGGCCGACAGATCGTCAGCAAAAGTAAACATTGATGATGTAAAGACGTAAGTAAATCGTTGATGTCATTTAGAAAAAATAATGGACCAAGTATACTTCCTCGGAGTACTCCTAATTTGGTTTGACTATCTACAATTATTTTCGTTTATATCTGGTTTTTGTTTGCGATGTAATAAATTTTCCATCATTAGAATCCTTTGATTCCGTGGCTTGCAAGTTGACTTGTGCAATATAAGTGGTATAATTAAGTAACTGAGTCAAAAGCTTTTCTCATGATTAATGCTGTAATTTTTTTGCCAACTGTTTTTAATAGTTATTGTAACTGGTCCTTAAACTCCTAGACCGTTTTAATTATATGTAGTAAATAAGTGAAATATGTTATCAACTCATCTATTTTGTAAAAATATCACCGTGAATAGTTAGGTGAAGTAAACTGTCATTCCACCTGATGCTTGAGATTGACACTATTGACAGCTGACTTCAAGGTCACTTCACCTAAGGTTCCACGGTGAGGTTTTACAGAATAACACTTCAGGTGTGTAGGTTATCAGTTGTTGAGGTTTAGTGCTGATTCTAGTAGGTGCCTATTCATTATTGACGAGGAGGGTTAACATCTCCGAGGTTTTTTAATCTATATATATGAATCAACTGATTCAGGGACTGAGCAGCAGGCATATCGAATGCCGCATAGATGACGTTAATTTTAACAGTATAAGTTATGCGGATGTCATGGTGCTGCCGAGTCCATCAATCAGTGGGTTGAGAAAACTATTGGGTATGTCTGAAGCTTATGCTGAGAAGCACAGTTTAAAATATAACAGTAAAAAAGTGAGTGTATAGTTTTTGTTGGCAACAACAAAAACCAAATAGTGTGCAACCCCTTTCTTTAAATGGAGAATAGTTGAACCGTGTTTCTCAATTCAAGTATCTAGCTAGGGCACATTGTGACTGACGCATTGAAAGATGACCTCGATATGGAGAGGAAGCGGAAGGCACTGTCGTTACGGGGAAACATGCTGGCACATAGATTCGCTCGTTGTACGGTAGACGTTAAATTGGCGCTATTTAAATCGTACTGTAAAAAATTCTACACTAGTGGTTTATGGGTTATGTACACACAAAGTGTCTACAATGCCCTCTGAGTACAATATAATAGGTGCAGTACAGTATAGGTGCCTATTCATTGTTGACAAGGAGGGTTAACATCTCCGAGGTTTTTTAATTGTAGTGCTTCAGCTATGTTTGCTGACGCGCATATAGATAATTTCTATGCAATTATGCGGAAGAAAACCGCGTCAGCCTGGAAAAATGTGCGGGGGAGTAGGAACAGCATCCTGAAAATGATAGCAGATCGGTTGGACGCGGCTGTGTTCAAACAATTCATCAATCTGCATGTGAGAGGGTTGATGAATAGAAATTACTTTCCACTTTTATTTCTGTACCTACTAACATACTTTGTAAGCTTTTTGTAACTAACACTATGGGCCCCTGGTTGCATGAAAATAAAATATTTTTATTTCGTTCACTATTTACTTTGGATTTATTACACAAAATAATTTCAATATTTATTTATCCTATACTATTAAACGAGCAATATTTGTATATATTTGTGTATATATATATATATATATATATATATATATATATATATATATATATATATATATATATATTTGTACTCAGGTTCACGAAAACGGCTCTAACGATTTCGATTAAAGTTGCAATTTTTTTATTTGCTAACTTGTAAAACACTGGTTAGTGGACATGCATTAAAATTTCATGACACAGTATTAAGCCATGCACCCTGTAAGAGCACTGCCAATGTTTACATATCAAATGATTAAATTACACAATATAATATTGATTCCAATTGTTACAATCTATTACACTTTAATAAACATTAATTAATTAATTATTACATTTTATTTCAAATAAATCATTATTATTAGTTCGTTCATTCATTTTAGTCATTATGGGTAAGCATAATATAGTAAAGTCATTTATTATTTCACATTAATTATATCACGTCATTTAATATTTTACGTCAAGGTTATTATTACAAGGTCGATCGATTCATAATTTGTCAGCTTTAAATTACCTTTCTTTATTAACAGAGATTTCAACTGCTTCGAGAAAATTGATCATTTGGTAGGGATTTTAAACTTTCCAGTAGCTTATTAAATATATTATTAGCTAGTCTTCTTTTCCCGATAACTTTTAAGTTTGTGATGGGTAGTATTAGTCGATTCTTGTTCCGTCGGGTATTGTTTTCATTTATTAGATTTGAAGATGTGCCTATTTTTCCTAACGAACATACAACTTTGCAGTATATATATATTGCTGGTAGTGAGAAAATTTGTTGTTTAATAAAGTGTGGCCTACACCTTTCTCGTTGGCCTTTTTTTTTTTTTGAGGGTGGGAAATCATCAAATAACTTCTCCCGCTCTGGGCGGAGCGGGAGGGCGTGTCAGACTCTTACTGACTAAAACCCACCCGTGTTCCTTCGGTTGCCCTGTCGCCGGGGGCCACGATCTCCCTTTCGGTTTTCTTCGCAACCCCGGCAGGCATCGGTCCTAGTGGACCCCTTCAATTATGCTGACATCTCTTTGAGGCGCGCGTGGAACACAACGCGCCGTCGACCCGGGCCTGGTCCTTATCGGACGGTGAGCCACCCATTGCTCACCGCCCGCAAGCCCGCGCCTACGGTGGCCGGAAATCGCCCCGCGATTCCCGACGCCCTGGGCGTCTCCTCCTACGGCGGTTAGGGGCGTGAGGGCGCGAAATTTGCCTCTCCCTCACGCGTTCCGCCTCCTCCTTCGCGAGCATTACCGCTTCGCAGAAGGAGGTGACGGCCTCCCATTTCCTCTCGCTCCGTACCATAGCCTGAACCAGGGCCGGACGCGAGAGATCACCGCCGCCGATCGCCTCCACGAGGACACGGCGATGCTCCGCCCAAGCTGGGCAGACCTCCACCGTATGCTCCACCGTGTCCTCCGGGCGATCCACACAATGGTGACACCCGGGCGTTTCCTCCCGCCTTATCCTGTGCAGGAACCTCCCGAAACAGCCGTGTCCGGTGAGGACCTGCGTCAGGCGGAAGGTGAGGACGCCGTGGCGCCTCTCAAGCCACTCCTCAAAGAGGGGTCTTATCGCCGCAATTGTGGCGTGCCCAGCGCTGGGTTGCGACAATCGCACTCTCCATGACGCCATGAGATCCCGCCGAAGCTCTGTCCGCTGAGCCGCGATTTCTCGCGGCAGCGGAGCTAAGCCCCGGCGCCTCGCCTCCTCGCGCCACTCCCAAATGTGCGCGAGGACCTTTGCCTCCAGATCCCATGGCGGTAATCCGGCAAGGAGGCTCGCCGCCTCGCAGGAGACCGTGCGGTATCCTCGGGCCAGCCGGATGGCCATGACCCTCTGGGACGCGTTCAACCGGCGGGCTGGCCGCAGCCTTAGTGAACGCGCCCACACCGGTGCCCCGTAAAGGGCCATGGACCGCACGACCCCCGCGTAGAGCCTCCGGCAGGAGGCGTTTGGATCCCCTAGATTGGGCAGGAGCCGCTTCAACGCAGCCCCGGCCCGCTCCAGTCTGGGAGCCAAACGTCGGAAGTGTTCGACGAAGTTCCACCGGCTGTCGAGGACAAGTCCCAGATACTTCATCGTCGACTCGACGGCGATGTGAACCCCTCCCGCCATTACCTGGGAACCCGACGGTGGCGCATTCCGAGGTCCATGAAAACCCATGGCCTCGGACTTGTGCAGGGCCACCTCGAGTCCCAGCTGCCGGATCCTGTCGACGATTGTCGCAACCCCGCGTGTCGCTAGTTCGGCCGCCGCCTGGTACGACCCCCCCTGTGCCAGGACCAACGTGTCGTCAGCGTAGCAGACGACGCTGACGCCGCTAGGGAGGTCGGCGCGCAGCACCCAGTCGTATCCGATGTCCCACAGATGCGGCCCCAGGACCGATCCCTGTGGGACACCGCACGACATCTCTCGCCGGTTCCACTCTCCTTGGTGACCGGGGTAGATAACGGCCCTGTCCGTCAGATAGGCCTCGACCACACGACAGAGGTAGGTCGGCATCCGGTGATACCGGAGTGCCTCCCTGATGCAACTCCAGGGCAGGGTGTTGAAGGCATTGGCGATGTCTAGAGACACCGCCAAGACGACCCCACCCCGGGCCACAGCATCCCCCGTCGTGAGGGCCCGCACGCGCATGATGGCGTCCACCGTAGAGCGCCCCTTGCGGAAGCCAAACTGGCTCTCCGCCAGATCCGGCCCCACCCGCACCAGCCGCTCGACGAGGCGGTCTGCAATGACTCTTTCAAAGAGCTTGCCCACCTCGTCGAGCAGCACGATGGGCCGATAAGCGGACGGAGAGTCCGCCGGGCGCCCCGGCTTCCTGATGAGGACCAGTTTCCCCGTCTTCCAACGAAGTGGGAACTGGCCCCTCTCCATGCATGCGCTTAGGAGCCCCCTTAGTCGAGGCCCGAGAGCCCCCAAGGCCAGGACCCAGGCTTTTCCAGGTATGCCGTCGGGTCCTGGGGCGGTATTTTTCGCATTCATCTTGCGTACCGCCTATGTATGTACTTTCAACATGTTTCTTCTAATTTAGGTTTGAGTCTATTGTTAAGCTTAAAAGTGTAAATTCGTTTATTTCTTCTAATTTTATTTCTTGTGTTGATGTATTTAGGTTTAGTGGTGTTCTGTAGTTAGTTCTGAATTGGCATATTTTAGTTTAAGTTTATTTCTAAATTATGTTCTTTGAACCATTGCTCAGTTTCTGTGAGTGTTTTTAATAGCTAGATGGTCAACAGGCGCAGGCGTTTTATATAATAAAGACACATCGTCAACGAACAAAATACACGACGAACTTATCTTTTTTGGCAAGCTATTTGCATAAAATATAAATAAAATACATCCTAACACACTTCCTTGGCGTATTGAAGTATTAATGGTAGCCATGTCGGATCCTATGCTACAGCATAGGATTCTTGGTCAATGCTATCGAAATACTCTATTTCTACGAATTGTACTCTGTCTTGTAAATATTATTTAAACCAATTATAAGCATGTCCTATAATACCTGAACCGTAAAGTTTATGTAATAAAATTTTGTGTGACACCTTGCCATATGCCTTCGTCATGTCTAGGAATAGTCCAATAGCGTACTTTCGTTCGTTAATGCAACTGTTTTTTCCTAAAATCGAATCGGTTTTTATCTTAAATATTATATTTTTCTAAAAATTTGTTGACAAGATTTTCCATTGCTTTTTCGCACATTTTTGAGATGGTGAGTAACAGTGCAATAGGCCTATAATTACTAGGATTTTCTGAATTTCCTCCTTTTTTCGCAATTGGGCGTACTTTCGCAATTTTAAGTTTTTCTGGGAATCGTCCCTCGTTGAATGAAATATTTAATAGGTTGGTGAGAGGCAATGTTAGCTCCTTTACGCATTTTTTACACTAATAGCGGCGGTTATAATCTTAAAAACCTCTCGCTCGGTTACCGGTTCGATGTACATGCAATTTATTGCAGGCGTATGCACCGAATGTAACGATGGCCTACAAGGCGCTGGCGCCGCTGCTCCCGTACTTTTGTCGTCTACACCTACCACTACGAAGTAATCTTTAAATGCGGTGCAAATTTATTGTGGTTATTTTATTATTATGTTATTTAATTTTAAGGATGTTCTTAAGATTTTGTTTAGTTTCATTTGGTTTAGTAATTTTATTTATTACTGACCACATCGTTTTTGTTTTATTTTTCAAGGCATTCATCTCTTTTATGTACCTAATTAAGTTTTCTTGAAGTTTTAATGCATCTTTTTAACATTATCGAGTATTCTTTGTAGTGTTTTTTTTTTTTAATACGGTGCTATTGAGCTCATTTGAGATCATTTTAGTCAATATTTTATTTGTGCATGATTTAGGGGTTTATGGGGGTGAAAAATTGATTTAACTAAGTCTCATATATGGGAAAATTCGTGTTCTCCGTATCTTCGCCCGAGCAGAGCTCGGTCGCCCAAAGTTTAGGACAAGAATAATGACATGGCAGCATGGAATTAGTAAGTATCTACTATCATGGCAGCATGGAATTGGTTTGTACTTTCCGAGCATTCTCTATTTTCACCAGAGCAGAGCTCGATCGCCCAGGTACTTTTATTAATATAAGACAAGCATTGGCTACTACACAGTACTTGTGAGTCGAGTGTAGCTGCAGTTGCTGGTATACAAAGATAAAATAGATTTTTTTAAGGCCTTATTTGTAGGCATATCATTAATATTAGAAGGCAGGAAAAAAAAACTAAATATTTACATTTTAGATCTTTTAATGTATTTCAATATATTGGACATACAAGCGTTTCAAGGTGTTGGTAGAAAGTCCCAGGAATCTAAGTTCAAACAATTCTAGATATTAAATTGTCATGCGCAGTGGCTTCGTCGCGATGGTAGACGTTTAGTTGAGTTCCTCGGGGAGGACAACAGCGGCCTCGGGGATGACGGGGACACCGATCTGGACGGGCTCAACGGGCACGGGAGCGACCTCAACAACCTGGACGGGCTCTGGAGCGGCTTCAATAACCTGCACGGGTTCAGGAGCGGCCTCAATAACCTGAACGGGCTCAGGAGCGGCCTCAACAATCTGCACGGGTTCGGGAGCAGACTCCACAACGTGGACGGGCTCAGGCTTGATCTCGACGTGCTCGGGGGCGACGGCAGGTCCGACGGAGATGGGGTTGGACTCAGCGGCGGCCTGGTTGATGTTCAGAATGATCTGGACCAGAGGAGTGCCAGTAACGATCTCGGTGGCGCCGCCTTCAACGACGGACACGGGAGAGGGGACAATGACGGACTCGGAGATAGCACCACCGTCGAGCTGAGGGAAGTCAACGATTGCGGGTCCAACAGCGATGGGCTCAATACCCTCAACGATGGCGGGTCCGACAGCGATGGGCTCGAAACCCTCGACGATAGCGGGTCCGACAGCGATACCCTCAATGGGGTTTATGAAGGCGGGTCCGATAGCGACGGGTTCGAAGGAGTCGATGATGGCAGGTCCGATGGCGATAGGCTCCGGGGCGAAGGTGGGGCCAGCAGGTCCAACGGCCACTAGACCGCGCTGTGTGGGCACAGCGACGGCCACGGCGATGACGGCAGCAATAGACAGCAGGAATTTCATTTCTGGAAACAGAACATTATGTTAGAAATGACATGGATCTTTGAATTTATAATTATGGTTAATAGTTTATAGTTTCTAATATTATGGTAAAACAGTAAAAAGTATCATGTGATAAGAAACTGTGATATGAGAAATGGATTATTGCAAAATGTACAGAAACTATTAAAATATCTTAATAAATAAGGTACTTACTTATGCTGCTTGTTTATAGCTGCAAGATACAAAGTATCTATTGATTTTCGACTGGAATTACACGATATTTATACAATTTTTTTATCGCACGGGATGATAAAATGATTAGGTTTTATTGTTAGATACACGTTTTATGGTTGTTTGAAGATTAAGAAGGAGGTGCGGAAGCCAACTTTGGTTATTGTTATAAAATGATTGATTGAATTTCATGATATCCTATCCCAAATTTCTTTTATATTCATCTGTCTAATATTTTTCCTAAGTTCGTATGACAGAATGACCATCATGACGATAACACGAAGCAATTTGTCCCCGAAGTCGGAGAATCGCCTGCTAACTTTGAACTTTTGTTAGCTTTTCGACTTTCCGTATTCTTATATATTCTGCCACAGAGATTGTTTGACAACCGGGAAGTAAGGCTCAAGGTCTGCTTTCTGGGCAATTCAAAAGCAGTTCTTCAATTAACCAAAGACGAACATTTTATTCTACAAGACTTTTAATTTGTTAATACTTGCTTGTTTGATTATCTCCCTATATTATTCAAAATTCGTGATATTTACCCTCTTCATTTATATTTATTTATCTCTCTTCGGTTTCATTATCGCTTATGCTTCCTGCTCCTCCTTGGTCCGTGTTCCACTATCCCCCATCTTACATAAAGGGTCAAACCCGGTAGGTACAACTATCTGCAGGCAATTAATTACCCGTTGAGCTGTGCCGTGATAGCCAATAATAGCTTCCTTAAAATATTGGTGATCACCAAATTACTTTAACACTTTCGACTCCACCCATTTTTCGTAGAGGATTATACGCCATGCCGCCATACGTATTGACTCCAGGAGGGTCACCGGTATTACGTTTGCGCTAGACTTAATTAACCCTCGAGGAGTGCCACTGGCATTAGTTTTGAAATCTTATTAGAATATACAACAGATTTTATTTTAACAGTTTATAATGCCGAATTCACTAAGAAAAACCTACATTTAAAATGTGCCCTCCGCGAGCGCTGCCGGCATCCCATATGCGAAATGAGTGAACCTTCCAGGAGGGCTCTTGGCACTGAACGTGTTAAGTAGTCTAGTATCAAGCGTACAGTAAAGTGCTTGTCTCCTGTTTACTTATAATTAAATAAACCTTCACTATCCTCTATGAAACTTTAGATAGGTACCAGGGTTTTTTGGGTATTGTGCGGTAAACAAGGAAGTAGCCCACCTGATGGCAATTGATCACCGCCGTCCATGGTTATCCCCAATAGCAAAGGCATCCCGATGTGTTGAATCCCATATATACAAAGTCGAAATGTCTCACTGCTTGTCCTTATTTACAGTCCGGCTGTCGAGATAATGCGTTCTTGACACCTGGCAGTTTCGTTTCATTCGAATATGTGTTTTGTAAATTTGATCCTTATTACTAGAAATTATCCAACTGACACCTCGCAGGAACGTATGCTCTCAACGGCCGGACTATAATACTGAAATGCGTAGAAAGCATAGCTTCGATACTGATACAACATCTCAAAAGATTAAGGTTCTCTCACTATTTAGAGGTGATTCATTGCGAAAGGAACGAAGCAAGGAAACGTGATACTATCGGTTACTAGCGCCCCAATATCTGATATCAATTGGCAATCAGTCCATAATATATAGTGGCTGAATTAAAAACTTTTCCGGCAACCGCTTACACCGATAGCTTCACGTTTTATTTATTACCAGTACGATCAAATTGATTAAGTTTAGGTACATGCAGATTACTAGGTACATTGACTTGATGCTTCATATAATATAAAAGTTACTACATAAATATCATTATCTTCATGGTATTCCCTGAAAAGGTAAGGGTTGAGATGAAGGATACCCTCCTAACAATGAGTTATACTAAATTATCATTCTAAATAATAAGAATGGTGCCGGTGGTAAATTGGTAGGAATGGATGACCTACATCATTTTGAATGTTCATCTGTCTTGAATCAGTTTGGGGTGATTACAATTTACTACACAAACATCATCATGAATTAAAGTTCAAAGTCAAAGTTAAATCATTTATTTCAAATAGGCCCATGGCCCACTTTTGAACGTCAAAATTTACTAAATAATATAATTGATTCTAGTTGCCCCTTCCAAAAGGTAGTTTTCGTATGGTGAAGAAATGAGCAAGAAATGGAGCAAGAATGAGCAAGAAACTCCCCGTTACTCTTTTAAAATGCTTTACAATAGTTTGTATAAGTACGTACATTATTTAAATAATTATATGTGAAGACGATGCACCTTGAATAAAATTACTATACCACAATAGGTAAAAAGAATGAAAAATGAAGCAACGACAGATAATTTAATTATGTGATAGATACATGGTGCTCACATATTTACAAACATTGAAAAACTTGACGATTTTCGAAGTGATGGATTCAATGTTAGCAGCCCGACCCCACAGTAAAATGCCATACGACATAATGCTGTGGAAGTAGCTAAAATAGACCAAATGCGCCGTTTCTACATCTGTTAACTGTCTTATCTTTCTAACAGCATAAGCGGCCGAGCTTAGCCGCCCCGCAAGAGATGTTATATGAGGTCCCCCTTGTAATTTCTCGTCTAGCGTGATTCCTAGGAAAACCGTTTGATTAATAAATTCCAGTTTTTCCGCATTCAATATGATGTCACATTCGCTACTTCTAACATTAGATAATTTAAATCTAATGCATTTGGTTTTTGTTGTATTTAGTACCAAATTATTTACCGTGAACCAATCTTGGACTTGCAGAATTCACGTCTTCAAGATTTTGTGACCGTACAATTATTTTAAAGATTAATTATGTGTCATCTGCAAATCTTCGGTTGATTTTGAAGTAAAGTTACTACATAAATATCATAATCAATTATGGAACCTCTTTAGACGAAACTTTTGCCATACTGGCTGACATTCGATGTAATGATCATCTGCAGGAATGCACAGAACATAAAAACAGTGGCATGAGAATTTAATCTAAGTCCTTTCAGTAATATTTAACCTCTGATTTAGCATCACTATCAAAATCACAGTGATCTTTATTGCGTTTAATATTATAGAGGGAATGTAATGCTTTATTGTCATTACAATGGGTTACTGCTGTCAGATGCAAAATAACTAAAAATACTATAGTTCGTCCCAATTTAGGAGAAGAAGATTAGCTGGTGACATTCTTCGGTCCCGATTTCCCAATGTGGCCGTGTATTATCTATGATGTTCTCTTAGGCGGTGAAGGCATTGCTACTGCTGCTACTGGGTATGTAGTCATCAGCCATCCCTATATGTCCTTCTCTTAGATCTTCTTCAGTACATTCCTAGTTAAAAAAGGCAACAGGTGTAAGGTTTACGGATATGTTTGTAGTTAAATGCACCAACCGAACTAAACTAACTATCTACGATCTGTCAAAAAATATCAAAATGATTCATTCAATAATTTTGATGCTGTTTTGATGTCATTTTGTTGTTGTTTTGGTGTCGGTCATAGCCGACCTTCATTCAATCAATGACCACTCTTACTGCATTACCAGTTCTGAGCGCGTAACCCGTTGTTAGCAATGTGGAGAAATAAATCGTTTTTAGATACACATTTATGTTACTTTTGAAAGTGTAGGTACTCATGATCATCATCATCATCATTTCAGCCGAAAGACGTCCATTCATTGGTACTCATTATTATTTGTGGTAGATACCCTATATTTTTTTTACGTTATAAAAAAAGAGGTAAACCAAAGAAAACATATATGGCTAGAAAGGAAGTAAACTCTGAAATGATGGCTAGTAGATATGAAGGAATCAATGAAAAAGGTGCTACGCCAGCCCCAACTAAACAGGGGTGAGAAGAGAAGCAGGATGATAATGTTACTAAATTGTTCTTTACTTATCGCTAATATTATGATATTAACACATCGAAATTAGTCCTGAGGCAAAGCCAGATAAAACCTTCGTCTACGTATACAAATATTTGGTAGGTCTAAAGTTTTTAAACTTACTTTGTACAATCAGGATTAAAACCGTTATCACTTTTGTTTGATAAACTGGTCATATAAAAGGTTTCGAATCCAATCAAAAATCATAATTTGTGTTTTCAACTACAAGAAGTAACAAGTAAGTTCACTTAAGGAATATTATTTGAGACATATGGATATATTGAAGTTATAGCTGAAAGTGTATATTCCTTACTGTCGGGAATAAAAATACTATTCAAATCGTTCCATTGATCTATTTATTGATTAAAAGTTTAGTGTGCCATTTTAAGAACCTAACTTCAGATATTATGTTATTGAAATATAATAAAAAACTGTCCTTATTTAATCTCCTTTAGTCTTAAATCGATAGTTTTATTCGAAAATTAAAACTAATACGAATTACACGTATTGCTTTTTTCAGAAATGAAATTCCTGCTGTCTTTCGCTGCCATCATCGCCGTAGCCGTCGCTGTGCCCACACAGCGCGGTCTAGTGGCTCCTGGACCTGCCGGTCCCGCCCCTGCCCCTGAAGACCCCTTCGCACCAATTGCTATCGGACCTGCCATCATCGACTCCTTCGAGCCCGTCGCTATTGGACCCGCCATCGTCGACTCTTTTGAGCCCATCGCTGTCGGACCCGCCATCGTCGATGCTTTCGAGCCCATCGCTGTCGGACCTGCCGTCATTGACTTCCCCCTACCCGAGGGTGCCCTCGCTGAGGAGCCCGCTATCGCCCCCTCTCCCGTGTCCGTCGTTGAAAGCGTCGCCACCGAGATCGCTTCCGGCACTCCTCTTGTCCAGATCATCATGAACATCAACCAGGCTGCTGAGTCTAGCCCCATCTCCGTGGGACCTGCCGTCGCCCCCGAGTTCGTCGAGATCAAGCCTGAGCCCGTACATGTTGTGGATTCCGCTCCTGAGCCCGTGCAGGTTGTTGAGGTCGCTCCTGAGCCCGTGCAGGTCGCTCCCGAACCCTCACCCATCAGCCCTCCTATTGCCGTGAACCCCATCGGTGTTGTCAATCCTGAAGTTGAACCCATCCAGATTGGCGTCCCCGTCATTCCTGAAGCCGCTGTCGTGCTCCCCGAGGAACTCAACTAAATAAATAAGTAATACACCTCTGTTATAGAACTACTGAAATATTATGTAAATGAATGAAGAAATATCTTAAAAATTTCAAATTATATTTTGCTGATTCTCATAAGAACTATGTCATGCCTGTATGTGCCCATTAATATCTACCAACTAAATGAACAAATATATCGGATCTGAATGAAAAATACTTTGTTTTTACTCAGAACTTGTAAAAAGACACCATACACCACAAACTCATAGGATTCCTTGAAGATTTTTTCCTTTTCCCCATAATGGAGGATGATACTCACCAATATATATCAAGAATACTCAGGGCGGGGAGAATATCCCGATTGGTCCCGGGAATGGGCACAATTTAACAGCAAAACGCTTCACATAAAACGTGGCTGTTCACCAAAAAAAAAAATAATATCAATCGGACAAGATTTCAAATTATGTGCTCCACCTACGAAGATAGCTGACGACTGACCGTTGACAAATGAAAAAACTCCAATCTTTTTCATCTTTTGTTTCCATTAAATAAAATTTGAATTAGGGTAAAAAAAAAGATATTTCATGAAAAAAGAAAATTAGACAACCTATTTTCATGCGAAGAGGTTTAATTTGCAGTGAAACACTGCAATATACAGGGACATCGACGCGATTACTGTTACCATGGATTCAGTACATGATTCTGAAAATCTGAACCTCCCTGCGTCGAACTTTTTTGTCGGTTATTAAAAAAAAAAAATCTGTTGTTTCATAGAAAAATGCAATACCTACGCGGTCGTAATGTATAGAACAGCTGATTTTTTTTTTAATAACCAATGAAAAATTTCAACGCCTGAACTGTTAAAGTTTGTCAACGGAAAATTCCCATTATTATTATTTTTTAACAAATCTCGGGACCATAGGTCCCGGTCCTTTGTACGAGGGGCCGAAACCAACTCGCAGAGGCCACTTAGAGAGGCACCAACCAAAGATTATCCCTGTATGCCCTATGCAAGTGCACCCAAGGACAACCCCCGGTAGGTGCAGGACTATTGCAGAACATGAAAACAAAACATATTGGACTATGGGTTTGGGTGTCTATAGTGGATTTGCTACCTTGAACTATGGAATAACTATGTCCCCTACCTGACCATTGTTATATACTATACAAGGACAAAATGGCAGGGGGTGACTTGCACATTCAATAATGGGCCCCCGAAAACTGTCGCTAGCACATAGTGACGTAGCGACAAAGGGGCAACATGTCCTGAGGTTCTTGAGGAGTGGAGAGGTATTCCACGGCTTTGAGAACAATCCCAGAGCCCGGAAGATGGTCAAGGTCGCTACGAGCACATACTGGAATACTTCCTTCCTCCGAGCACGTTTGCTCTTGCAAATCTCGACTCAGGCCGGCCAATTAAGGCATGAATGAGGTGTGAGCTCCGTTCCTCGTCAGTGTTCACTCCAGGCGGCTAATAAAGGCAAGCCAGCAGTGAGGAACAAGACTTCTCCCGGGAGATAGGGTCCGTGGGGTCGCTACTGCCCAACAGCTCGCCACATGCTGCCCTGCGGGTTTTTGTATCTCTCTTGGTCTGGCTCCTCATCCCAGACTTGTTCCGGCAAAGTAAACTCTACCGGCAAACACCTAGAGTTCGGAGCGCACAAGCCTCACCACGACGTCAACGTAGAGATACGGCGGTGAGGTTATTATTATTATATTCATTTGTTTCCGATTTTGACATACATCCATATAGTTGTTAGTAACACAAATGCTTATGAGAAACTAATGTTAGTAATGACAAGACAACGCACTTTAAAAACACTATCGGAAACTTCGATATCCGTGCAGACATTAAAGAGATGAGGGGAGGAAAGCCTCCCTTCTCTCACCCCGCAATCCAGCTTGTTCTCATCCGAGAGTGTCCCTGCCCATCTTTTATGAATTCTCTGCTTATCATACCAATGCAGACACAATTTCCCTGGGTACACTGGTATCCTGAAGCTTTACCCATAACTTATTGTAGATAAGTCCAAAAAACAGGCACAAACTGGAGTTTTCCTAGCTGTGTTCGCTTTGCTTTGCTGCTGTAGCTGTGCTAGCTGCTACTGGACCGACTGTTTGAGCGACAGAATTGCACTTTCTGTTGAGACTGAATATAAGGGTCACTTTTGGGGGGTAAACAAGAAAATAAAATAAAAGAGTTTTGCTAACAGTACCATGTGACATATCAAATGTAAGGGCTTGTTGCGATGATTAAATGTATTTTTATATAATTTTAAAATAAATGCTTTTAAAGATATTTAAGAAATTCGATGAAAATTGACCATTCCCCCCTTATCTCCGAAATTACTGTACCAAAAATTTTGGAAAAAATACATAGTATGGCTCTTTACTCATAGATTACAGGAAAACCTATAAGAAGTCTATGGTCTTAATATAACATGGTAAATCTCTCAATATTGTGCGTACAAATTTACATTTGCAGTTGGAATGTATGGGAGAACATGTATTTCAACTACAATGTTAAGTTTGTATTTGGGATAAATTCATCCCAATTCGGAACCCTTCATTGTGCGTAGTCCGACAGGCACTTGGCCGGTTTTATGTTTATCAATGTAATTGGCGTTGTACCGTTTTAATTAACTATAAATAAATATTGGGGAACAATTTTAGAACTGTTTTTTTGTATTTAACCCTTCGTATCATCGAACGTGGATCCAGGCAAGACACATTGGCTTTTCAATTGTTTCTGTAATTAAGTACGGTATTCGATACGGTTAAACATTAGGAAGGTCATTAAATGTAGAATGACATGGGCTCTACGTTTTAATTAAGGTCAAAGACGCCTATTTTCAATTTATAGCAATAAATAAACGGTAGGCGCATTGCAATGCACAATCATCTTATCAATAATATTGTCAACATTTGAAGAGGTTCCTCAACAAGACTTCAACGTCTTTAACCTTATCCTTTAACTTTACTTGCAGATTAGGGAGGACTATGATGCTCCTGACATGATCTGACCAAGATAAGTACAGTAATGTCTGGACTGGATTTTTATGAGACCTTGACCGCTGAGTTTGTTTCCGCATTTCTTCTCAGAGTATTTATTTATTTATATCATACTTCAAGCACACAAATGTACAAAGGCGGATTTAATGCCATAGGCATTTTCTACCAGTCAACATTAGGGTGGTGCAGAAACAAACAGTGGTAGGTGCAATAGCGAGAGTTGAGGAGTTCCTGAAATAAGTAACCGTGAAAGAATAACGCACAGACAAAGGAAGTCATAATAAGTGTTATTTTTTAGCATTTTGATAAGGAACCCTGAAAAACCTCGATTGTTAAACTCATCCTCATGTTTTAAATTATCAAAATATATATTTTTAGTGAACATTTGTAAACGTGAAAATGGTTGCCCATCCCTGAACTATGGACCTTCTGACCTCAATATATTTTTGAAAATAAATATGCTTGAATTTCAAAATTAACGTGTACCTATAAGAATAAATCTTGTTGAAATATACAGCTGATTTTATTTTCACACTTTATAATGAAAAAAACAACATTTAAAATGAGCCCTCCGCGAGTGCTTTCGGCATCCCATAAGCGACTTGAGTGAACCCGGCTCGGATAAGTCTCACAATATGCACCTGTAATTTCACCATGGATGATGTAAGAAATATTTTTATTTAACTGAAGCTTGAGCTTGTCCATGGAGCTTTTTTTATTTTTTTTCGGTATGGCATCTCGTAGTTGACCTCTGAGATCATGACTACTTAACCGGGCTTTCCTGTGGGTGCCTTAAGCCACTACACTTAAAACCTCCAGCCAGGGGTTATTCAACTATGCTAATTAAAACGCTCACTAAGGGCACCCCCTGTGGGGTACGAACCTCGGCTTAGGGCGTCAACCGGAGGGAGGACATCAAGGATGGGACGGGCTGGATCAAAGTTTTGATCATGATTATTAGTCGGGGAATTTAAAGCTACGTGCTCAGTTGCAACAATTGCTGGCACCTCGTTATCGAGCAAGGGTCGGCGGGGATTATCATTTACTCGGGGACGCGGTCGCAATCGCAAAGGACCTCGATGGGGAGGTCGAAATGACGGGAGGCGTCTGTTTTTGTACACTGTGCTGGTTTCCCTACTGCTCTCCTGGAGGAGGGTAATGGGATCGTCAGGGTCGGTAAGGATTCGTTTAGGGCGGCGAGTTCGATTGATACTAGAGGGAGTGTAACTAGCGACCTCGACAACCAGAGGGTTGCGATATTTGGCGGCAGTATCGAAGTAACGCTTGGAAGAGCGTTTGAGAAATTGGTAGATGGTGGGGATTTTTAGGTCGAGATGGAGGATCTCATTCCTAACAAACCAGGGGGGCTCCCGAGGCCTTCCGAAGGCAACGGTTATGTAATGTCTGCATCTTATGGATGTGACTGGGTCTCGCTTGTGCAAACACAGCACCCGCATAGGTCATCATTGGGCGAATGCACGTTGTGTACATACGCAATTCGCACCGTAGCGACAATTTGCTACGTGCATTAAGGATAGAGTGAAGCCTTCCAAGAGCCCATGCGGCTCGCGCGCGGGCTTGGGTTATGTGCTCTTTAAAAGAGATATGGTGGTCAAGGACTGTCCATGGAGCTTCGTGCCCGTTCTCCATAATAACCTATTACGCTTTAGAATGGGCAAATAGTTTCATGTTTCTAACTGACCGACTCTTTGACAATTCAAAATTGCCTGTAAATGTTTGAATTGAAATAAATGCTTTGAGTTTGAAATGAAAAGAAATGAAATGTTTATTTCTGTAAATAGATCTTTTAAGAAGTTAGACACTTTTACAGTTCAATATTTTGGATATTAATTTAAACCTAGATGGCTCCGGCCAGAGTTTTAGTTTTGTCCACATGTGGCGTTATATGGTACTCTGTCTATGCTAAACATTTTGTTAAGAGAGAACTTTATTGATACCACAAACTATAAGTCTGATTTATTATTATTTCCCACAGAACCATAATAACTGAAGTAGGTAACAATTTAACTGTGTGTCTTCGAGGCATACTTTTCGTCCCGGGAATTAACGATATCAATGTCAATACTTAACAAAGACAGTGGTGCCGATTCTCTTGTCACAAATGCCTCTAAATTAGACTAAACATCACCAAAATTTAGTTTATTCCTGTCAAACGACGATGTCCCATTCTAAAATTGATTAAAGTGACACAATTTAACTATATTTTAGTTTGACAACACTAAGAAGACACTGAAATATTAAGTCTTTACCTATGAAATTGCCGTTTTTCATGAAATAAGTTAATGCCCTTGTTTCTCTATATTTATTTTTTTTATTAATCAAAGTGTCAAAATTTAGTTTTTTTTATTACCAAGTGGTAGCTTATTGATGCTCTTTTTGAAAAAGTCTGCTGGACGGGAGGCAACAAATTCTTCAAAGGCATTTTGAACTGCCTCTCGGTTATTGAATTTTTTCCCCGCCAAGAAGTTATCCAAATTCTGGAAAAAGTAGAAGTCTGTAGGGGCAAGGTCTGGTGAGTACGGTGGATGACGGAGAACTTTCAACCCCAGCTCTTGTAACTTGGAGACCGTCTGCTGTGCAGTATGAGATCGCGCGTTGTCGTGCAGGAGCAGCGGAGCCGAACGATTGACCAAAACTGGTTGGAGATGTACGAGCTTCTCCATCATTGTGTTCAGTTCTTCACAGTACACATATGCAATAATGCCCATCCCGTTTGGTAAGAAGCTGTAATGAATGACGCCGGTGCTAGACGACCAAACAGTGACCATCACTTTTTTAGGGGTCAGTTTTCGTTTGGGGCATTGTTTAGGTGCTGAACCAGGATCTAACCAACTTGCTGAGCGCTGCGATTGTCGAACAGAATCCATGTTTCGTCGCAAGTAACAATGCGATTCAATATGCTTTCGTTTGTGTGCCTGTTGAGCAGTGCAAGGCTCAACTTGACGCGTGCTTCTCGCTGGCGATCATTTAATTCGTGGGGCACCCATTTGTCAAGTTTTTTTACCTTGCTAATTCGGCGCAAATGGACCAATATTGTTTTGATGCTAACATCAAAAGCTGTTGTTAATTCAGCTGTAGATTGAGAATCATCAGCTTCCACAATCGCCTTTAATTCGTCATTGTCGACTAAAGTTTTCTATCGACCACGGGGTTCATTTCTTAGGTCGAAATTTCCAGAACGGAAGCGGGCAAACCAATTACGGGTGGTGCGATCGTCAGTAGTGTTCGCGCCGTGTACTTCGTTGATGTTGCGTGCCGCTTCTGCCGCTTTGCTGCCACGACGGTACTCATACTCCATAATCACTCGAATTTTTAACGTATCTATGATGACGAAAAACGTACAAATTCGATGAAAACAGAACGCTAACTATTAAACAAATGAATAATTTTCAAAAAAGAATTCTATATTTTAAAAATAAAAATAATTTGAACTTAGAATTCTTAGCGAAAAAAGAAAAAAATGGGCTTGAAATAGCCAGTACGGTATAGCGGCAATTTCGTAGGTTAGACCTATTATTTATTCAGTGAAAATTGCAATTTTGCTTTGTCGTTTTTCACCTAAAATTTTGATTCTCTAATTAAATCTGACTATTTCTAATCGCGATTAAAAATGTGTGGAATAAAATTGTTTGTCATGAACGCTAAATTCACACCAACACCTCGACTTCACTCTTCAGGTGCAAAATCAGTACTGTATCATTTTTTTATTTTGTTTATATCTCGAAAATGGGGAGTCCTATTGCAAAAATAATGAAAATGTCGAACCGCTATAAGAAGGCCCTAAAACCCTAAATCTCATCACGTAGGTAATAATTTTTCTTATTTTCAGTGAAAAATACCAAAAAAGCGAAAAAACACGTCGAGGCTACCCCCCCAGCGAACCTCCGGTTCTAAAAAAATTCACGGGGTAGGACAAACAAGTACCACGCGTGGAGTCGCGATTGTCAAATTCGATTTAGTTATGTCAAAATAATTTTTCACCTCAGCACCTCAAAGAAGCAGGTTTTGCTGTGTATAGACAGTGAGCCAAATTCAATTTTGCTGCGAGCGTGAGACAAAGTAACTTTTAAATTATTATTTTTTTATGCCGAGATCTGTGCTGGGTCTACTCACAAAATTCGAAAGATATGAACTTCACTTTCTTCTGTCACTTTCACTTCGATACGAAAAGAGCGAGAGATAGAGTCAAGTCGAATCGAAGTTCGAATTAAAATTTCATAGCTAATAGACCCAAAAAAAAAACAAACAATAAAACGTTCGGATACACATAAAACCGTACAATTGCAAATCATGGTTTTATTTAAATACTGTTTTATTATATTTTTTGGAACGAAGTTGTTTAACGCGGCTTGCAGTAGGAGTGCACTGGCAGAAATCGTGATGCGAAAGGACGCTTGCAACTGTCTTCTTCTAATTCAAAGAGAAAGAAAGAGATAGAGAGATAGATAGTCTGAATTTGGTCAAAAAGCAAATCCAAGATGGCGGCCGCGAATTTTCACATTTTTCGTCATGGGTGTCGTTTCATAGTTTTCGAGGGTTCTAAAGCGGATTGTGAGGTAAAATGAAAATCCAAGATGGACACTGCGAAAATTTTCAAATTTTTCCTGATGGGGGTCGTTTTCATAGTTTTCTAAGCTGCTAAAGCCGATGCCGATGCATTAAAATTTAAATCAAAGATGGCGGCTGTGAAAATTTTAAATTTTTTCGTCATGGGTGTCGTTTTCATAGTTATCAAGGATGCTAAAGCCGATAATGACATTAAAATGTAAATCCAAGATGGCGGTAGTGGAAATTTTCACATTTTTGTCATGGGTGTCTTTTCATAGTTTACGAGGGTTCTAAAGCCGATAGTAACATTAAAATGTAAATCCAAGATGGTGGTTGTGAAAATTTTCAAATTTCTCGTCATGGTATCGTTTTCCTAGTTTTTGAGCGTGCTTAAGTCTATAGAGAGGTTAAAATGTAAATCCAAGATGGCGGCTGCGAGAATTTTGTTTCTGTTATAAATCATACGTGAGAAGGAACTTCGTTCCGAAGAAAAAATACGGAGTTTATCTTGTATTTTTTTACCTTTAGGTATATGTATATGTTCTCGCTGCTACGGTGAAAATTTGTATGTGTTACACGAGACCAAAGTTATTTGCACCTCGTGTCTTTGAATCCCTCGCAGCAAAAACCAACTTAGCTCTCTTGTTGCACTAATAACTATTTTTATTATTTTGCAGAATAGCTTTTCAAGATTCTCATAACCAAAAGTAAGGAATTTTAGTGATAGTTTAGTTAGTTTAGTTCGGTGTACAAAAGAGAATCGGCACCACTCTTCATCAAACTAGGTACTTAGTTAGTATTTTGTAGTAAATAAAACAAAACATTTTAAGTAAAACCATTTATTAAGAATTTAGCAAGTGTTAGATCATCGGAAAGGTGTTATTTTCACTGCTTAGTTGAGTTGTTCGGGAAGGACGACAGCGGCTTCGGGAATGATGGGGACTCCGATCTGGACGGGTTCAACCGGCACGGGGGCAACCTCGACAACCTGCACGGGCTCAACGACGATGGGGGAGACTTCCACAACCTGTACCGGTTCAGCGGCAATCTCAAGATCGCCGACAGGCACAGGCCTACCGACGGGCTCAGGCCTGACGATGGGAAAGACGGGCTCAAGGCTGGCAATGGGGGAGACGGGGATATCAGCGGTGGCCTTGTTCACGTTTACAATGATTTGGACCAGGGGAGAAGCACCATCGGGAATTTCACCGATGACAACGGGAGAAGGAGCAACGGGGGCGGTGACGGCGCCAAGGTCCGGCTGGGGGGCGATGATGGCGGGTCCGACAGCGATGGGTTCGGGTTTCACGATGACGGGTTCGACGGCGATGGGTTCGGGTTGGACGACGGGGGCGATGATAGCAGGTCCGACGGCGATGGGGTTAGCGGCGGCGATGATTTCGTGGAGCTGTTCCTCGAGGAGGGCAGCGGTGTCGGGGTCGGTGCTTGGGCTCTGGATGGCGGCGATGATGGCCTCCAGCTGGGCGAGGTCATGGTCCACGGGCTTACCCAGCGGGACGGCAACGGTGAGGGCCACGAGGGCAGCGAAGGCAACGAAGAATTTCATTTTTAGTTTTTTTTTTGGGTCTGAAAATGTGCGAAAAATCACATACTCTATTACAACTTAAAACACTGATTTTATTCAATAGAACATAACGTCATTATCTCCTGAAGCCCCCTTCAGGAGATAATGACGTTATGTTACCAGGCACGTACACCCACATCATCCTCGCCAATTAGAAGACACTTTTCATTGAGGAGCACACATCCAATCCCAGTGTTGCTACTTAGAAATTCCTTATGGATAAATCAAACTCGGGAATCGAACCACAGACCCCACTATAAGAATTAAGTTGCAGTGTGACCACTAGACCAACGACACAATCATAGATTACTATATTTCAGAGACAATAACGATTTACTATTGCAATTTCAAATTTATAATATTTTTAATAATTACATTATTATATTTAATATTATTAATATAAACTTCAACTTACCTTTTTGATTGCGTCGATCAAGAAGATGCTTTAACAATAATTTCTTTCTGTTTCCATACTTCACGTTTTATACCAAAGTGTAATCATATCAGAGGAACTTAAATAATTAATTTATGGTTCAAATAAATTGATAATGTGCCATTCATTTTTATTATGTTTGTAATTGGTATCACAATGAATTACAAATACCTAATAAATAAATGTACGATGGGATTACCCAATGGAACGTCTTACATAAGTCAAAGTCAAATAATTTATTTCAATTAGGCACATAAAAGGCAGTTTTCAAACGTCAAAATTTACAAAAAATAGAACTGATTCTAGTCGCCCCTTCCAAAAGATAGTTTTCGTTAGCAGCTGTAGTTTCCATTTCTATTTGCCCACTACTGGGAGTCAGGACCCAGGCCTCCTCTCTGTGAAAGAGAGGATACCCGCTAACACAGATAATATAATAAATATTACCGCTAAGTAAATTTCATCAATATTCATCATACCATACTAAAGCTTGGAACGTAAAACCCTCGTGTTTTTGATAAAACATGACATATTCATTATCTACAGTGTCAGATAGATGGGGTCTTCAGTTTTAATACGGCTGAACAGAGTCAGAGACCCTAGTGGCCTAGTACGAACGCGCGAAGTAAACGTAACGTAAATTCGATTAAATCGAAAATACATCTATCCTATAGCATTTTGATTTAAAAACACAATTAGTAAGTAGATCTTAACCATCTTTCTTATATCTATGGTCTTACCTATCACCCATAGATATGAATATTCTTAATTCAAACTTCCTGGGAAAAACGCGCGAGTTTGTGTACCTACCTGTGTAAAACTAAATAAATATTGCGGACACTGTCGGTGGACCACTTTCAACGTTATTACTAAAGACATAAGGGTCAAAAGTGCCCAACCGCAAATGTCCGCGGTTGTACCTAGTTACACTTCTTCTAACGACGTTTGGATATCCAGTTTGAGGTTAAAGAGACAATAGGGTCACCTAACCACATAGTTTCGTCCAGTTAACCTATTTTGGTAGTAACCAGCTGTTTTACAGGCTACTGACTGAACCTAGCTATGCTGATCTAGAAATTAACAAACCAACTATAAATATATGCTTGTCATTCTATTAAAAATACCCTTGAATGGTACAGATTATCGTAAAGCAAAAGTAGGTGTTTATTTATTATTCCTACGTAGGGAACTTAATGCATTGAATGCAATAAACTGATAACAGTGATAAGGTCAAAGTCTATACTTACTGTTAATACAAATTCCGGTGTGCTGTTTGTCCACCCATCCACGCTAGGGAGTTTGTTGCGCCACTTCTCCTTCACAGCTAAAGCACTAGAAGTGGTGAAGGGCGGGCGTTTTCGGGGGACTTTGACGTTCAAAAATTGCAGATTCTTAGCCTAATTTGGATTTTATACATTGTGGAGACCGTCTTTCAGATTTCAACTTACCTACTTGCGGGGTGGTAGGATTCAGTACGTACGTTATAAAGTCTAATTGGACTGAACTCTTTTTTTTCGTATTTTTAGTTGATTTAATCACTAGTCGCTAACAAAACTCATTTTATTGTCAAAAAGAAAAAAAACAACGTCAACTAAGTATTTACAAATTAATATATATTATAAAAAATCAATTGCCATGCGTTAGTCTTGCAAAAGTTCGATAATGGCTCGACCACTTGTTATGAAACTCTGGTAAGTTGTTGTCTACGCGCTGAAGAAGGTGCAAAAATAATAATAATGAAAAAGGCATTGCAACGCATGCCGAACATAAGCTGTCCTCCCTCCGGTTGACGCCCTAAGCCAAGGTTCGTACCCCACAGGGGGTGCCCTTAGCGAGCGTTCACCTAGTTTTAATTAGCATAGTTGAATAACCCCTGGCTGGAGGTTTTAAGTGTAGTAGCTTAAGGCACCCACAGGAAAGCCCGGTTAAGTAGTCATGATCTCAGAGGTCAACCACGAGATGCCCTACCTAAAAAAAAAACCGAACATTAGCTAGTAGAGTAGTTTCGGTTATTATGGCACACCATAAACCTTTTTGGAAATAAAACTCGAACTGTATGAGATCAATCAGTCTTTATTGGTTAATTAAGTCGTTAAACTAATCAGTAATCAATAACTAGAAGATAGCAATATAATTTCAAAGAAAACCTAAAAATTTTTTTTTTCTTAAACTTGACCAGTCATCGAAATTTATACATGGCAAGATAATATAGCCTAGGGCCATATTGGCCGTAAATGCCGTGTCCAAGTTATTTTTGCGATTTACTTTGCACAAGTCACTATATCGACTGACAGTTCTGGTAGCTGCAAGCTTTAAGTGAACCGATTTTTTTATTTCTCACGTCTTCAATTGGTCTTCTCATTTATATTTTGCACCAAGTTTGGCGTTTTCTTTGGGAAACTGGTTTTCGTGGAGCCATTGCCTAAAAAAGCAAAATATACTAATTATTGAATCATACATAATGCAGCCAATATGGCAGGCCATATTGGTCCTCTACCTGGTGATCCGTATTGCCTGCAAGAACGTTTTTGGACAAGTAAAATCTAATCTAAAAACCAGTGTACAATATGCATATAAAACTGTTACCTCACTACAGATTAAGAGTTTGCCTATAAAACTGTGCACTAACAATATAAAACCATTAATAATTCGAATACCTGAAATGATTAAAACTTACCAAAAAGTAACATCGAAATATGTAATTTTGGATATCAGCGCATGCAGGACACGCACGCAATCCCTGCGCTGCATGAATTGACTAAGGAGGCGGGGGTAAGGTTGCGCCAAGATGGCAGTATAAGCTAACGCTAGTGTTGGTTTATTTTGGAGAAATAGTAGTAGTTCATATAGGCCGACCAGGCCATAATACCCGAAACTACTCTAATTTATAAATATAAAGAACGTATAAAAAGGGCACAACATCACCCCGTGTAGAAATCAGCATGTAATGATGGGGCCAAGTTAAGAGTTTAGTTGACGTTTATGTCGCAGTTGGGTTTTAGTTTTATATCTTTTTTGAAGTTAAAACTTCTTTAGGCGCGTTAGGCATTTTTGCGATGGGATTAAACCATTGATTTCGCGACACTGCTGCACTGTGATGATATCAACTTTTGACCATTCAAAAGACATCAACGCGTTGATTACCACGGTGCGTGGAGTATAAGACATCAACGCGTTGATTACCCCGCGGTGCCGATATTTTTTTTAGTTTTCACTTCTGTCGGTACTCCCAGAGTGCCACTATTTTTATTTTTACATTTTGCTGGCCTCACAACGCTTCAGCATTTGAGAGTGCTATACTCCCGATATGTTGCCTTGTAAAATCAAACCAAGTGATTTAACCTTCGAAATGATTATCAATTATCATCACACTATACCTTTATGGATCTAAGCAGTCGATCAAAACTAACTAACTAACCAAATACGAGTAGCTTAGCAGTTTCACGACTGTTTTTGTAAATCTATGGTTGTAATTAAATTTGAAGCCCAACTAGACTGCGTGCAAGATAAGTCTGCGTGCAGCTGAAATCGGAACTAATCGTATGCCGCCATCTTGTCATTTATGTAAGATCAAATTAAGTATAAAATTATTTAATTAATTAATATTAATATAATAATATTAAGATTAAATTAATATATTTATTATTTTATACTACATTATAATTAAATCAAAATCAAATGAAATAATTTATTTTGGAAAACATCCATATTGAATTGGTATTAGAACTTACAAAAATATGTTAGTAGCACTAAAGTCAAAAACAATATTACAATAAAACTAAAAATTTAATTAAAATCAATATCAAAATCAAAATTAAAATTACAATCAAAATTAAATTACAATTAAATTAAATTACAATCAAAATTAAAATAAATCAATATCAAATCTGTACTAAATTAACATTAAATTAAAATTTAATCAAAATTATGTCAAATTAATAATTAAGTATATACCTATATCTATTTTAGTGATATGTATTTTAGAAGTATGTATTTAAGTATATTCTCACGTAGTATGTTTATATTTAAATTAGTGAATAGTAAAGTTTTTTTTTTTTTATGTATTCTGTTTTCTCTTCTACTCTTACAAATGTTGTCTACATCTCTTCTACTTTCCCATCGCAGGTATGCTGGAAAAGATTTCTTTAGAAATTAGCATCACCTTTGTACGTATTTTGCTGTTCCTTTCTTCTTGTCTGTTTATATGTGTATACATAAACTGGTAAATAAATAAAATAAAATAAATAAATATTATACATTTAATATTTTAAATATTACAGTATAGAATTAAGTACGCCAGGCAGCGCCACCTGTCGCGCACAGAGTTATCTTGCACGCACTCTGTTGATAATAAGTGTGATTGTTTTTTTACATTTTTTTATGATGATTTTCGTAGAACGTACACAGAAAAACATGAAGAGGCCTAAAGCCTCTTCCCCGTAGGGTATATATGTTCTGTGGCCTCTTCTGTCATCTATGGTTATATAATAAAAATAAATATCTATGGTTAGGTGAATGTTAATGAGATATCCCGTGTGTTTACTATCTACGGATATATTATTTTAATGTCAGCCGTTCGTCAATGTGTTGTAGGGTTACCAATCATACTATATAATATAGTATCCTGATAAATTAGAGGCCCAAATACTATATTTCTAAAAAAAAAACAATAGTAGGCGAAACTACTATATTCGAAATTCAAAACAAAATGGCGAGATGATGGCAATACGGCCAGTTTACCTCTCATAACTCATAATCAGCCTTTAATGTTCCCACTGCTGGGCACCGGCCTTTTGCTCTTCGAGAGGGCGCGGGCGTGGGCTGTAATCTACCACGAGGGCCAGGGGCGAATTGATAGATGTCACTTGTCTTCGAATTTTTGGTTCTGGGACATGCCGGTTTCCTCACGATGTTTTCCTTCATCGTTTTAAGAGCAGTGGCGATGAAATTATTTACACAAAGTAATGCGCCCGCCTGGGTTCAAACCCACGACATACAACTCGTCAGTCGGGGCCATTAATTTAATCCATTGGGCCACCACTGCTAAGTTTACTTAATCTCATAAAAACAGAATTTATGGTATTTTGTAACCTTAATTTAGACTGTAAAAATAGTTAAAAGACATAAAAAAAAACCTGTTACTAAATATACACAGTGGCAAAAAAATATGCATTTAATTAATAAAAATGTTTTTGAAACATACAATTTGAAATGTTTATGTTTATGTAATAAACATAAACATTTTTAAATTTAAAATGTTTATGTAATAAACATAAACATTTTAAATTTATTTCGCTGCCAACTATATTTTTACAGGCAATAGCTTCGAAAATACTATATTCGATACAAAAAAAAAACAATCGGCTTCCAAAAAAAGCACTACTAAGTGAAAAATAACTTTAATTTCGGAAGTCGGTGTCTTTGGTTTTAAATTTTTGTTTTTTGCCATCGGCTTCCGAAATTAAAGTTATTTTTCACTTTTTAGTGTTTTTTTTTTTGGAAGTCGGTTGCTTTTTTTTTTGTAAAACTTTTTTATTTTTCCCTTTTTAGTTGTGGTACCTACCCCACACAAATTCGAATACCACTACCTGCTACCAGTAACAGGAATTTATCATATCATCCACATACTAAGTGGGAAAAAATACGTCTCAAAAACTATTCAAGCTAAGTTAATAAAATTTATATGGGACCACCTCGAGAGCACTACAATATACATAAATGTATATCAGCCAGAGGAAGTAATTACACCCACATTTCGCCTACTAACAATCCGTAGGTATAGGATTTAACCTAATTATATACCTAATAATTCAATCTTAATCGTATTTAATTTAATTTAATTCAAGTTAATGTTAAGTATAAAAGTTCAAAAGTAAAAGTTCAAGTCACACAATAGATAATTAGGTTAAATCCTATACCTAATTATGTTTTTAGTTTGTTATTTAATTCAATCTTAATCGTATTTAATTTAATTTAATTCAAGTTAATGTTAAGTATAAAAAATTATTGATATTAGTTCTAATTACATTGTTATCCATTTTATATTAATTATTATTGTATAGCGAGATCTAAATAAAATGCTATGCTTACCTTTAATTTAGATGCACGCAATGCTATTGTATTTGTAAATGTTATATACTTTGAATGTCTGTGGGTGTATTTAGTTGGTTTGCCTAAATAAATAAATAAATAAACTTAGGGGCTTGTGGCTTAATAATAACAGCCGCACGGATTGATTGATTAGTTCCCTTATTGCGTAATACAACACAATCACAAACTGTTTCGATTTGATACAGATTGCTAATACATTGCTTCATAAGTTTGAAAAACAAATCTGCTCAACAACATAATTAACGCAATTAATGTTGTTGAACTGCATGCCGCGGTTAGTTCTTAGATGGGTGACTATCTTTCTCCATGCCTCAGAAAGCACGTTAAGCCGTTGTTCCCGGCTGACATTTGTAGATCTTTGGCAGTTGTTACGGTTACGGGTCGTTAGAAGCCCAAAAGTCAGACAACCAGTCTTACCAAGGGGTATCGTGTTATCCAGTAACTGGGTTGTGGAGGTCAGATAGGCAGTCGCTCCATGTAAAATACTGGTATTCAGCTCATCCGGTTAGACAGGAAGCCGACCCTAACATAATTGGGAAAAGGCTAGGCAGATGATGGCAGATAACGTCACTTGAACAATTCGCGAGTGGAGCAAAAATAAAGCAACTGGTTTTTATCGTTAGATCAGGAAATTGATTATTGAGGGAACTGCTATAGGTACAGGGTGCAGGGATATCGACGCGTAAAACTGTAACCATGAATTCAACACATGATTCTAGATCCCCTAAAGTAGACATAAAAAGTTGGTTATAAAAAAAAGTCTGCCTTTTCATAGAAAAGTGACGCGGTCAAAATGTATGGAGACCAAATTTTTTTTTAAACTGCAACAAAATTTTTCAACGCACCTGGTTTCAGAATCATCCAGCCACCATGGTAACAACCGGCCGTTATGTTTACAAAACCCGTAGGTACATATAAGCTGGGTTCGCATTATATTGGAATTTTGGAACTCAGTAGTTACTGCGCTAGGCCAGCTCTAGGTCAGCTCAAGGTCAAAGTGGGTCGACTGTTTCAAACCAAATTCCTAAAAATATTATAAAGAACACAATAGCAGGTTAGTCTCATGCGTGATATCGCACCTAACCATTTACGGATATAATCCGATAACACCGAATGTTTGATTTTGATAACAACTAACATTTACCTACATTGCTGTAAGTAGGTAAGTAATTCGGTAAGTAATGGCTATGGTAATGTAAATAAGTACAGCGATGACGTATGAAGAATCGTATTATTTAAATAGCCACCCATAGACATTATCCTGAAACACGCAGTTGAGTGAAACCGCAGATGAATACACTGCGCATTTTAAGTATGAAGCTACAAGTACGCGGCGGGCCCGTCTTGTCGGGCCAATTCAGTGAGTGTAACATAGTCAGAAGATATAAGGGTTACGCGATAGAAAGAGAGGAAACTTCTAGGTGAATATTGATTATTGAGGGAACCGCTATAGGTACAGGGTGCAGGGATATCGACGCGTAAAACTGTAACCATGAATTCAGCACATGATCTGGTAGGTAATTGTGTGGGTAATTGTGCGACCTGAATTGCACTTTGTCTTAGCAAGAATCGCTTTTTATTTAAATGATTTTGCGGTTTGACCATCTGTATACAACTGTGGTAATACCGTAAAACAATCATCGTAATCATACTTAATATAATACGAAGAACAAAGTTCGTGTCTCTTTTTGAAGTAAATTGCTCGAAGGAAGAGACTTTGAGCGCTGCATTGATCTTTGTTCAAAGATTAGCATAGCCATTCAACATGACATGACATATCACGACAAAAAAAAACAATCTGCCTAGCCTTTTCTCAATTACGTTGGGGTCGGTTTCCAGTCTAACCGGATGCAGCTGAATACCAGTATTTTACATGGAGTGACTGCCTGTCTGATCTCCACAACCCAGTAACTGGGTAATATGATACCCGTAGGTAAGACTAGTTGTCAGACTTTCAGGCTTTTGGAAATAGCTGTCTAGTCTGGGTTGGACGATTGGTAGGGATTTGCATTCTCCTGCTGCATCTAATATAACAACATAATGGCCAATGAGCATCCAAAGTGCGGACGGCAGAATCATTACATGAAGTAACCGCTAGAAGGGCCACGTTAAAGTATTCAACTGTGGAGGTTTACTGTCACCAAGTATGCAAGCAGCAGTTGACTGGTCGTGTATGCTATAATAGCATAATAAAACTCAATAATAAAACAATTAATAATTAAACTCATCATCAACCCCGGATTTTGGCCTAAGTCTACATGGTCCAGGGGCTCAGCCAGCCTAGGAGCGCCCACCCGACCAGATACCATGCACTCTTTTCAGGTCTGGTGGACAGGATAGGGCCGTGATAATCACGTAGCAGGTGCAACCAATGCTACAGGCCCGCGCTTTAGGCAGCAAAATTTTGCACCTCTTATAGTGCTAAATTTTGCTTCGGGATGGGAGGGCCTCAAATCTCAATGCCCTGGATGTCTAAGTTTGGGCCTGGTCATCATCATTATCCTCCAGCCCTTATCCTTTATCCGGAGTCGGCACGGAAAATATCTTCTTCTTCCATACCTAAGTAGATCTCTAGTAGTCGTCATGACAGAAGTCACCCCTTTCCGAGCCATAGTTTATTTTTTATTTGGTGGAAAATTATCAAATAACTTTTTTTTTTTATTGGGCATGTCAGACTCTTACTGACTAAAACCCATCCGTGTTCCTTCAGTTGCCATGTTGCTGGGGGCCACGATCTCCCTTTCAACTTCTTCGCAACCCCAGCAGGCATCGATCCTAGCGGACCCCGTCAATTTCCTAGCCATAGCTTGCAGCTCTGTAAAGAAGGCAGAAAGGAGGCTCGGTAATCATAATCAGATCGAAATTGTGGAGCCTCTAAGGAATTTTTCATAATGTGCTCCATTTATGTCTGATCCAAATTCCAAGACATATCTCCTGACGTCACCCACAAAAAGACAGGATGCCCTATTCTTTAACTGATAGGTGTCTACGTCACATCCTGTTTTTGCCCAACAATATTCAGGAACAGCACAATAGGGAAGAATACTAAACCGACTTATCAAGATAAATGACTTTGTATTGTAAAGATTATCAGCTTAAGTGAGTTCAAACAGTAAGGCAATCGCTCTCAGTCATCGGAGTCATTTATTACCGATGTAATAGTAGGTACAAGGGTGTCGTGTTATGTGGTCCTTTGTATCTTTATTTATAGGTACTTCCTTTATCTAGCATACGATACATAAACATTTGCATTCGTTTCCGATTTGACAAACGTTAAAAAAAGATTTTAAAGGTTATCAAGCGATTTTTTTTCTGTCAGTGGAAAGAGCTCTCCTGTTAACTCAAGATCAACCATTCTGCTGCCGTAAACAAAAGGGGCGCATCTGAGGAAAACTAGAAAAATAAGCGTTATCTACTAAACAAAAGCGCGGCGTAAGAAGCGACTACGGTACATCTAGGCATCTACAGGGTCATCTAAATTAGCTAGCGAGACTGCCAACGTGATGAGTATCGAACACGATAAAATTAAAGATTTGATGTTTTTTTGTTAGGGTGTCAATGACCGCTGGTAGTGTTGTTGCTTGACGTATGAGTTGAGAAAATCTTTTTTCTTTTGTTTTATCGTGTTTAGATATCTGTTTTTTGTTCAAGTGACTACACTAACTGCGGTCAATGACCCCTCTAAAAAAATCATCAAGTTTTTTTTGTTTTTTCATGTTTAGATATCGATAACCTGATACGTCTTCGGCGTTTTGATAGCTAATTTAATTTGATTTTGTGCCTGTAATGTAACATTAAAGATTCGTTTCTGAGCATTATGTTACAATACTGCCTCCCTGACTGACGAGCATTCGACTGTAATGTAACATCCTATACTATACTATAAGCAATATTTGTATAAAGTATATTTATTTGTACATATATTTGTAATCACGTTCTCGAAAACGGCTCTAACGATTTCGATGAAAGTTGCAATATGGGGGTTTAGGGGGGCGAAGAATCGATCTAGCTAGGTCTTATATGTGGGAAAATTGGTTTTCTCTATTTTCACAGCCTCGGGAATGTGATACAACGTTGGTATACCTGGACGATATGTTTATCTATTTTCACCCGAGCAGAGCTCGCTCGACTTACTTTCAGATTAAATATTACAAACATTGCGCACTGTAATGCTCGGTTCTCCTCCGTTACTGACGTAATGCTCGAATTGTATCATTCAGGTTCCGCACTGTAATGCTCGGTTCTCCTCCCTCACTGATGTAATGCTCGACTATAAACCAAGGCTCGGAACTGGTTTAAAAAATACCGGTGAAAACCGGTTTATTTGGGTTTTACTCCAAACTTTTCTTAAGAACGTGAACGTTTTAAGAACTTAATTTTAACCTAAATTAACCGGTTTATACAACGAGCGGCATGTTGGTAAACGCGTTGCAACTTGTGACTACTTGTAAGGATGCCGCGCTGAATAAAAACTAAACATATAACCGGTTAATATTGTTCTAAGCCGTTTAATCCGAAAAAAACCTTTATGTAAGGACTCCTCCAAAACCGGTTTAAAAAAGCGGTTTTGCTTCAAGTACATAATAACGGTTTGAAAATTTAACCGGTATCCGAGCCTTGCTATAAACGTTACATTACAGGCGAATGCTCCCGGTGAGGGTGCACCTTGTACCTACTGAATTAATCAGTCATATTATAGACTTTTCTATAGGTTATCAGAGCTGCATAAGTACCTAGTAGTCATTGACGCACTGTGACCGCGATTCTGCAATGACGCATTTCCATATTTATTTCATTATCAACTTCGCCATCAGATAGATAATACTAAAATAAGGAACATAATCTGCACCTACTTATCCATACTTCCATACACATAATTATACCTAGTAATATTGTCAATGCAAAAGTAACTGTCTGTCTGTCTGTTATCTTTTCACGCCTTACCAGCTGAACGGATTTCAATGAAATTTGGCACACAGGCAGACCATGACGGGTGAAATAGGTTAGGATATAAAGGTTATTTACTGTTTATCCCGGTAGTAAGTTCGTTCGGTTAAATTTACAGCCACCACGCGGGCGATACCTCGGGCAAAAACTAGTATTGTTATAATCCGAAAGTGTCAGCACGGTAATATTATAATAATATTACCGTGGTGTCAGTTTGAGGTGTGAGACTGAGGATTTTCAAAGGGAGGTGAAACATGTTGAATAGAGTGCGCGCTTAAAATATTAAATCTAAGTAGGTATATTAATAATTTAATCTTAATATTATTAATCTTATATTAATTAATTACATAATTCTTTATTTAATTTCACCTTACATCAATGACAGGACGGCGGCATACGATTAGTTCCGATTTTAGCCGCACGTAGACTTATCTAGTGGCGCAGTCTACTTAGATATCTAGGTGTGGACGTAGGTACCTTCTCGTGACCAAATAATACCTAACTATAACGTGACTATTCATGCTTTTAATGCAGAAACATTATCTGCAGTCTCATATCTTCTGAATCGTAGCATTAAACACGTTTGAAAAAATTATCTAAATATGTGAGCCTGAACGTACAAATATTTGCTGCAGGGATCGAACCTACGCCCTACAAGCTCTATTCAACCAACCACGACCCATGCTTATAGTCTTCACCAGTCTTCACATTCACAATAATTAAAATAATACCTACCTAAAATAATTTACAAAGTAAATATTCATGTCATTCGTATATAAAATTCATCAAGGTCAAATAAAATTCATCAATGTCGATTTATTAATTAATCATGTTAAGTACTTAGGAAGATACTGGCCATTTATTATGGAGTCTCGGTTGCTAGCAATACGCTTGCCACCACCTGACATGCTTTAAGTATTGCTGTGTGACCTACTCTTTGAGTAATACTAAATCAATGGTGTAGTTACCTTTAAGGTGCATCTCTAAGAGGCTCACTCAGGTGCTGACCGGGATCGGTTGCTTCGGTGAGTACCTGAACAAGATTGAGAGACTACGGCAAATTGCCATCATTACGGAGGCAGCTTAGATTCGGCAGACGCTCGAGGAGTGCCCTGTGTAGATTGCTGAAAGACGGGTTCTGGTCGCCAGGATCGGACAAGATTTGTCTCTGCCAGCAGTAATTGGGTCTATGCTGGCGGTGTTGGAGAACTGGAGGGAAATGGCCTCCTTCTGTGAGACCGTGATGGTTCAGAAGGGAGCAGCTGAGCGGGATCGTGAGAGTGTTGATCCCGCTCGTAGGAGAAGGCGTTGGCGAGGCAACCGCCTCGACACCTAACACGCCAAAACCCCGCCTGCAACCTTTAAGGCAGGCGGGAATTAGGGATCACGGGCGCTCGGAGTGGGGACCCTGTCCGCCCACTGAGTGACCTTAGGGAAGACGGAGTACAGTGATCACGTGCTGCCTTGCACAGTTAGGTCTCGGGGAGACCCCTTTACATTCTGCCCAGAGATGTGCCCTAACAGGGGGCTCCGGATTGGTTTTTTGAGAGGTACGGTGCCCCTTCTATGTGCAGATTGTGACCACCGGGGTGGTTTTAGTGAGGAAGGAATCCCACACTCCCTGGTCTTATCCCCAAAGCCCGGGCGCCTTTTGAAGGTTTCACAAAAAAAAGGTACCTTTAAGGTACTGTTACTGTAGGCTGTATGTACAACCTCCTTCGAGATAATAATTATGTAACTCTGCTTAGGTAATACGGGCTGGTATCCGCAACTCCACGTCAAAGCGCATATTTTGCGTACGGTGTAACTCTGCGTACACCGTTTGTTTATATTTCGAAGGATTGAAATAGAACAAAGTGCTTACTTACACTAATCTCTTTACAATTCAGACGTAATGGGGGCATAGTACGCTACGAGCATTCGTGGTGATAATTGGATTGATATTAGCAGTGGAATCATGCATGCCATACACGGGGCATAGCATGCATTCCTCTGTAACTAGGCAGGCATTCCCGGTAATTCACAGTAGCTACCTACCTAATCAACTACCTATAACTGTACAAATATTTTACTAGTTTTCTTTGAAAATTAAGAAATACGTACCAACTTACTTTGCTGATGAGATAATAAACTTCTACATTCATTATTATTATGAATGTTCTAACCTTTCCGAGGCGAGGTGCTAAAATGTTTCGAGCTCGCGTCGTCGCTTGCTATTGCATCTTATTTAGGTAGGTACTAAAGATATTAAATAGGTACATCTTTTTCATTACAGGCAAAACATAGGACGCGAAGCAAAGTTAGGGCAGTTGACGATACTAAAATAGTATTGTTTGAAGAAACTAAGTAGGAAACGAGGAAAAGAGTCGTTTTATGTAGAAATGTCGATTTATCACGACCGTTGATGTAACTATGGTGACGTACTTATCATAGACTGCATTATTTCTCATATTTATACCTATAGTAATAAAAGTCTGTTAGAAATAAAAAAATCTGTACTAGTGCATTTATTTGCAAAATTTCCAAAATGGCTTCGGGATTGGTCTCTATAATAGGTCCCGCCTGTCGATCCAGGTTCTAACTTACTTACAGTTTTGATTTCACGTAAATCAATCTAATCTATAGTTTAATTCTATTCTAACTCTTAACCGACAAGATTCGTTATCATTTTGAAAAGAATGAGAATGCAATAAAAAAAACCACAGCATCTAGATGTATTGCATCTTTTCTTATTACAGAATGGGCCTGCTCTTGGCCCCGATATCGCCTAATAGAAAGCGATGGATGAGGTCTATGAAGGAACGAGAGTGCCCTGAATACGCCTGTTCACTCTTGCTTTGACGGCAGACGGGTTACCTAATCATTTCTTGACGTTATGCAGCAATGACCTACATTAATTACTATATACACAGCAACTATGCATTATTAAATCAATAGAAACACTTAGAAACATGAGTATCGAACCTAGAGCTCCATATTCGAGCCGCACATGCGTGAGAACCGTGCGAATAAACCTTCTGAGAAAGTTAACTAGCGCTACTGCTGAGTATGAGGTCCTGGGTTCGATTCCCGGTTCTGGCTAGGTGTTATTGGGCTTTTCCATCTCATTTCTCAGTAGCAGCCCGGAGTCTGGATTTGTGCTCGGTTGATGGCAATAGGCTTGCCTCCTATTACATGGGACTTAAACATAACTGGCGAAATGTGAGTGTACTATAGGTACAACTCTGCCAAGCCCTTCGGGGAATACATCCGTGATGTTATGTTAGTTAACATGATTGTAATAGTAAAAAGATTGAAACAAATCTTTGAATTCTCAATTTGTTTATTGACAATATGCAGTATATTGGTCCATTTCATGGAATCTATTTGACGATTTTTATGATATTTTATAATTGCACTAATAAGAAATACCAACTTAATAAATAATATGCCTATGAAATTATAAAAAACAACATTTGATATGTTCTATAGCTTTGGTGTGATGCGAATTGTATACATTTGAGCTTTGCACATATACACTGGAAAAATAATTTATTGAAAGTGATAATTACACTATAAAAGGGAACATCAAGGACTTTAACACTCATAACTTAAACATAATTGTTTTTTTTTTATATCATTTACCCCTCACACGCCATTTAAATATAGCCATAATTATAATAAATTAAAACCCTCACAATTAATTTCTACATTGTGTATTCAAAATACATAATAAATGACTAAAATACCGATACTATAAATATACAAGTCATATATTTTATTGATTTTGTGTGCAAATGTTCCGTACAAAGTACACTTGCTTCCTGGAGTTGATGTCTTATTATGAGGTGAATAGGTCACAATAATATAAACATTGCTAATTAGCAGTTCGGAGAATGTTTCTCAAACATAATAGCAAACTAGATAGATAACAGTCTCATTTTCTAATCAATCTACAAAGTAATAAATTTCAAACCAACAACACCAAATACCTCAAACCAACAACAACAAATACCTCCTGCACCAATTCACACAAAATTAATCTAATAATAAATAATTACTTCAAACTTTCCTTGCATAAAAACGTCTTCTTAGTTCATCAATGTCAATGAGGTAGTATGTACCTGGGAACAATATATCTATTGAGCCCGACGGTTGATAAGGAGCTGTGTGGTAGTTCATAGTTCTATTGTCCATGATGTCAGAAAACTTGCTAGGTTCCACACACTGCCTCTCATCCAACAGAGAAACAGTTTCATTCAAGGATTTTAATAATTTTGCCAGTTTTGAACCAGCACTCATATCATTGCAAATATTTATAGAATACATTGTAGAGGCAAGACCTGATCCATATGAGAATAGTCCAAACTTCTTCCCAATCAGCTGTTCAGGAGATTTACTGATGAGGTATGATGCAAGGCCTCCATACAATGATGGAGTGTACATATTGCCTACATTCTTTGCTATGTACAATGAAGGCTTTGTCTTCTCATCAAATAAAGCTTCGCTGTATGTCATGAATGCTTTTTCAACATCTCTGTCAAAGTATGTTTCTTCCAATTTGTAGGAACTGAATTTTGATAAGCCTGGGAACTGTTTTTCACGTTGTTCTGGTGATGCATTAAGAAAGTCATTGAAGCATACTCTGGCCAGAGACTTCTGTACTAGTTTACTGTAAGGACAGTGGAACAACATACCATCTAAGCTTAATAATCCTTTGAAGTCAGGCTCAATCTTTCTCATCTTCTTACAATATAAGTTGTAACAATTATCTAAAGCACTGAGGTAGCATTTGATAGAGAGCTTCCCATCCACAAGTGGGAATTCTGAAGACAAGTCTGGCTTGTAGAAGTCATAAGCATGCGTCATGTACGAAGCACGAACACCACAGTCCAACACCAGAGGAGCGCCGGGGCCAATGAGCATAGCCACTGCTCCTGCTCCTCCTGTAGGCCTTGCTGGGCCTTTACCATACACTGCAATGTCTCCTGCCACGACTATTGCCTTCCTGCCATCCCAGGACGATGACTCCACCCAGTTCACAGCATTAAACAGAGCTGCAGTACCGCCATAACAAGCATTGGTTGTGTCTATACCTTCAATGTCTGTAGCTCCTTTCTCAGCAAATAATGTCATGAGGTAAGTCTTCACACTTTTACTTTTGTCTATAATTGTCTCCGTACCAACCTCCAGCCGTCCAATATCATGAAGATTGATGTTGTTTTTCTCTATCAGTCTGTGTAAAGCTGTCATGCAAATTGAGTTTATGTCTTCCCTGTCTGAGCAAAAGCCCATTTTGTGCTGGCCGAGGCCGACCGTGTACTTGCCGGTGGACACTTCGTCATATTTTTCCAGTTCCGTTTGGTCTACGTATTGTGAAGGGAAGTACAACTCCATGGCTAGTATGCCGACCTTTTCTACTCTTCCGCCCATCTTTGTTAATAACTTTCACGCTCGAGATTATTGTTCGGCTAACGATAGTTTGTCGGTACGTGTTACCCGAGCGATGTAACCGGCGCAAACTGATGGCCGCTGGTCCGCGCCTGCCGCGTCTCTTACGTGCCGACGTCAGCACCCAGCCTCACGTTACCGGCACGAATACACCATTGACCTAATACCAATAACCAGCTTTCTTTCGCTCTTACGCGAATGTCCGATAACAGTATTTACGTTGCGCCGTGCGCGGTACCGATTAGTACTCGTTTAAAGCAATGTCACGATCAACTTGTTCGCATTGTGTTTACATTTATTTTGCGTAAATCTTTTGATAATTTAATTTATAATTTATGCCGCTTGCATTTTCTTCCGGATTTCAGATTTCTAATTTGACACAGTTTTGACAGCAAGCAAGGCAATCATGTGGTTACGTCAAATAGAACATGTCATAAATTAGTAGCGTTCGGGAATTTGCAAAAAAATATATCTCATTGAATATAATTATAGTCATCATCAGAATAAAATCTAAATCTGAACCATTTAAATGGTTTACCTATAGATTGATGATAATACAAACTTTCACTAAGAATAACGGTAACGTAGATCTTGAAGGAGCGACATACCAAAGAAAACTGGTTTTCGAAATATTGGCGATGGGCGTTGCGTATGAACTATGTAGGTACTCGCCTACTTAAACAATTAACAGAGACTATCGAAACATTGTTTGATCATTAACCCGAATTCAGGCCAGGCGGCCTACATTCGGTTCATACATTCTTATAACGATTTTATCTAATTAAGTTTCGTAAACGTCGTAAAATGACTTGCAAAAAAAGATCCGATAAAAACCTGAAGTCTGGTTCACAGATTAGAAAATTACTGTCGCGGCTTGCAACATTGATGGACGATCGCGAAAATTTGCGCCGAGGCGAAGCCGAGGCAAACATTACGTGAGTCCATCAAAGTACTATTCATTGTGTATACTGTTATACACATATTAATAGTACTTTTCTCAAATAATGTTTGGAAATTCAAACTGAGTAAATTAATGATAGATTCCAGTAACCTAATTGCGTAACTTATTTTCGTAAACGATTATGCCTAATTTGTTTCATTTTGACAGTTCAACAACACTCATTGCGTTATTTACGTTGTTGAGCAGATTTTTTTTCCAACGTATGAAGCAATGGATTAGCAATCTGTTTTAAATCGAAACAGATTGTGATTGATCGTGTATTAAGCAATTAAGGTACTGAATTTTAAACGATAACGATAATTTTTCACAAGCCAATACGTTCATTTTGTTTCTTCTTTACTATAAACAGCTCTATTTGTAAGCCAAATCGAAATTTAAATAAAATCTTTGATAAGACCTTCTTGGTGCTAAGTGTTGAAGTAAAAGATCGTTCCATTTTTAAATAACACGACGGATATGAGTTTTCATAGTAATTTATTTGGCCGCTAAACACGACAGGTAGGTATAATATTTATGGATTTTCGTACAAACATTGCCGGCCGGGCGCTCGCAAGTATTCGACCAGTATCGCAATTTCGATTTATCTAAAAGATTTTTTTTTTTTAAGACTATAGAAATAGCTAAGCGGAACAGGTTACTAAATATATCCCATCATCATTTTATAATGGATTTCCGCAAGGTCACGCCTGAATCAATTAACATCTTAAAAGAAAATTGTCAAAATGACGTTCGAATTTCCAAGCTTGTTTGAGAAAATTCAATTTGTGCATAGAAAAATGTAGAGATAGTTAGGTACCTATTCTACGTAAATCGTAGGAGTTTAATTTTTTTTGTTGAACTCGAGTGATTTTTTCAAGGATTTAGGTACCGATGAAATGTCACACTTTGAGCTTTATTTGATTTTCTCGAGTTAAGGAAACAACCTTTCATCACACAAAAGTTATTTTATAATTATTTTTCATATCCTGCCACCATCATAACCATTTAGCTCCCTAGTTTTTCATACATGTGCGTCACTGTCACTCAGATGTATGTAAAACTGGCAAGCTAAACGAAACTAACTGCAAACTAAGTTAGTTTAGCTCGCGGTGGAAAGCTCGCGTAAACGTCTGGTAGTGACTGAGACGTTTGTTGTCCCTACAACAACAAGTCTCGGAAAAATTTTGTTCGCAGTGTCTGCTCTAGTTTACACTGAACCTCAATGATTACATGACTGCTGCTCTGCTATGGAGGTTTTTGTTTTTAAAATTGCGTCTATACACCATCTTTAAACTGGTTTCGTTGTGCACCGCCGTTATGTCCAATTTCGCATTTACAAATCTTACAATCCGTCCATACACTGTACCCAAAAACGAGAACCCAAATCACTGTATCTCTCATTAAAGAGCTCTGTACCAAATAACTCCAGTTCGTAATTACACAAACCCAAACCACTACCTAAGTATATCTTAAGCTGGGTTTCCTGTGCGTGTTTTTTTTTTAAACATTACTCAAAAACATCGCAACAGAGAGTCGTGGCCATTTGTGTATGCAAACACGATGATTTGTATGAAAACAAATGTTCATGTGTAAGGTTTTTTGTGTAATGTTTCGAAAAAACACGCGCAGGAGGAGCCGGCTTTAGGGATATTACGGAGCTTCGGTATCGACTCCGAAAGGCCAAAACTTCCGATTAATTTTACACCTCCGACTCCGACTTCGGTTCCGATAATTTTGAATCGGAGTTATAGAGAAGTTCGAAAGTACAATTAGCCACATAAATAGTCACTGGTTTTGATTTACATTATCTTTATTCAATTGCCACATGTTAAATTATCAACTCCGTAGATAGGTATAACTTAAGTATATTATGATTATTATCGCCAATATTTGACTAATTAAAGAGACTAATTAAAGAAACTGATTAAAGACACTGATTAAAGAAACTGATTAAAGAAACGGAATTCTTCTTCTTTTCGTGTGGTTAATGACTAATCTGGTGTCAGAGTTTTTAAAGCCGCCCATTGGCCTCTGACTTGGCTTCACATGCCGTCGAGAAATATCTCTCAGGTATGCTGGTTTCTTCACAATGTTTTCCTTTACCACACACACTTCCCTCCTCCTCTCTCTCTTCTCTTTCTCGTTCTTTTCTTTTTTTTCTTCTTGTTTTCTTTCACTTCAGAGACTGAATTATATTTCTATTATTTTACTAAGCCTTCCCTTAACACATCTTCATTCTAATTCCGCCTCTGACTCCGGTTGTGGTTCCGACTCCGAGTCCAATCAATCAAATTTAAAACCTCCGTCTCCGGCTCCGGTTCCGGTAAAACGATTTCCGTAACATTCCTGGTATACTTATCCTTTAGTTCTCTAACTAAAGCCGTGTCTCCTGCACGTGTTTTTTCGAAACATTACACAAAAAACCTTACACATAAATAATAAATTTGTTTTCATACACAAGTTGTCTCCTGTGTATTAAAATATTTTTACATTACAATGATGTAACGAGTTCCGACGAGGAGACGTACTTAAAAAGTATCTCTATTCCAATCCATTGTCAATTTATCACAACTATTCACAAGACAAATAACCTCAAAACCTGTGTTGAATGACAGTGACCGACGTCCGCAGTGCGCGCAGTGGTTGAAAATGAAACAAACCCTTACCCTCTTCACCCGCGCGGGGAATGTTTTCCAAGCGGCTCGGAAAACAAAATATCATGTTTTGGATACACAAATATGTATGACCGCACCTCTTTGTTTCGACGTTTTTGTGTAATGTTTCGAAAAAACACATGTAGGAGACAAGGCTTAACGCTATCTCATAAAAAAACTCTTCTTTATAAAAAGTGTTGGCTTTGACATTTAAGTAACGGGCTACTTAAAGATTCAGAAATAGCTGATCGAGGCTCCATCATGCTTGTTACGGAACTCGGAACAGAACGAAACAATTAATCATAAGGGATCCAGACACTATCCGTACTAATGACATTAAAATTACTGTCATTCCTTCCAATATTGACGTAAAAATGAAAATGATCACATCATCATTCCAATCACCACACTGTCAGTAGTAATGAAATTACTTGAATGTAATGTCATTATTACTGATAGTGTCGGGAGGCCTTAACTTAGTTTTTGGGTCTAGTAGCTTTTAGTTCAATGAGATGCAGCTGACCCATTCTCGCACTGTTGCCATGCAAACGACCTTCACAACAAAAACTTATGTAAGACGAAAGTACGAAGCACGCGTCATCGAAAGTTAATGAAAGCCTTCCGTAAATTAGGTGCCTACGTTATTTCCTTACTTTCGACCGGCAGCTTCAACCTAGATAGCGATTGAACCAAATATTTGTTCGAAAGTTGGATAGAAACGTAACATAACATCACGCCTGTATTCCCCGAAGGGTTAGGCAGAGATGTACCTATAGTACACCCACATTTCGCCAGTTATGTTTAAGTCCCATGTGAGCGTGGCGAGCCTATTTCTATTTTGGATAGAAAATTCACGTAATATAATGCGTGCGCCAAGTGCCAATTTCTAGAATTGCGAAGGATCAACCTTGGCAATTCCCGAAATTGGCCTTTTCTAAAACTTCTATGGGTTTAGAATCTATGGGTAGAGTGGGGACGGTTGTGACAGGTTACGGTTGTGACAGTCGCAATATTAGCGAAACTATAAAGAATACCGGAGAGGGTGTAAGGGGAGAGAGGGGCGACATGCAGGTCTGAAGTTCTGAACTTGTTTCACAGTATTGAGTCAGCCAACGCGTGACGTTGACGTTATCAGAGGCCCTCATTACTTTTAAACAGTCAAAAGTAAGTATTTTTATTCGATTTCTTTTAATGATTGTTGTAATATGTGTACAGATACAGTAATGATTGTAATGAATGTTCTTTTTTATTATTAGTTAAACATTAGTGGTTAAATAGCAGTGCTTTCTTTGTACATTATTTTATACTGCCATAGTGATTATTTTTTTACGAAGGAGTCCTTTGGGTACTTTTGGGACATTTTTTTTGGGTACGGTTGTGACATATTTTTAATATAGTTTATATTTTGTGTGTATTTTTTATCCTGTCACCACCGATCCCAAGTACTGTCACAACCGCCCCTGGGCTGTGGTCGGTTGTGACATTCTCTCTTTTTTTCTAACTTGCGCTACAATTTTAATATTTATACATAGGCAAATAAATGTACTCTTCACAATAAAAAACTTCTTTTTTTACTAATGTTATCATCATGTCATATAGAGAATAGCGTCCGTACGAGTGTTAACTTTGTTCTCAAATTTATAGTAAGTTGTATGCAAACAATAAGCACATTAACCCCAGACAAGATGAGAGGTCTGAATTTAGAAGATTCGGTAGAAGATTAAACAAGGACATGCGTGATAACTTGAGGTAACTTTACTATGAAACACGGAGGATCTAAAATAATGACAGTCACAAAAATATTTAAAACTTTAATTTCATCCTTATATTAGATACCTATTTTATAATTTATGTCTACCTTAACTTACAAATATCTATAATTTACAAACTAAGTCTTGTTCAGTACAATGTTCACGACTGCATCAGACACTGAACTGTTTTCACTCTTGGAGTAGACTTTGACTGTCGTTCTCGGCGTCTTTAGAATAAATTTGTAGAATTTTACACCTGAAAAAAACGAATAACGTTAAGACTGTATTTTTGGGACAAATAGGCTGATGACGGGTTACAGTCCGGCCGCCGAAAGAATGCGTTCCTGACATCTGTCAGTTGGACAATTTCTAGTTGTAATAAGGATCAAATTCGCAAAACATTTATTCGTTAGAATGAACCTGAAAGGTGTCAAGAACGCATTCTCTGAATGGCCGGACTGTAGTGCAAAGAGCATGAGGTACAGTGCTTTCAGAGTTATTGTACCTCAAACAGGAGCAACCCAATAGCAATCTTATGTTAACGAAAACAAAGATCACTGTGATCTGGACAGACTTGTCAATGGCAGCAACATGGTATTCGTTGCTGGCACTGGCACTGGTGAATTTATAGATTTCAGTAGACAAATAGGTTCCAGTAGGTTCCACTATTACAAACCTGATGGATTAATCCGAACTTCAAAGTCTTGGTCGGAGTTCCAAAGCCGTACTCCTTCGTCTTTGTAGAGATCCTGAAACAAATAATTATGCCGTCGGTCACATAGCATAATCAGCGCTTAATGTTCCTGTTCACTGCTAGGACACAGGCCTCCTCTCTGTGAGAAGGACTAGGCCGTAATCCACCACGCGGGCCCAGTGTGGGTCAGTGGATGTCACACATCTTTGAATTTTTGGTTTTAGGACATGCCGGTTTCCTCACGATGTTTTCCTTCACCGTTTTGAGAGTAGTGGTGATGAAATAAATTACGAAAAGTAAAGCGCCTGCTTGGATTCGAACCCACGACCTACAACTCGTCAGTCGGGGCCGATACGACTGGGCCACCACTACTCTTGGGCCACCACTTCTTTGTAGGTCCGGTAGTCCGGTCACATAGTAAGTATTAAGTAATCAGTAGGGACTTTTAGGTAAGTAAAACTCATCTAAAATATCCTATCCTCCATATCATATATCCGTTATATTTAAAAGATGTTTATTTTTACATGTGTTTTTATTTTTGTATGTAAATAAGATACACATTGGTCAATGTGGAGGCAAACATTGACCAATGCGTATGTTTGCTCAAGGAAATCCAAACGGCGCTGATATATCTTATTTTTCTTTTATTTGCTATTATTTTTTTATACTACTACAAGCCTCTGCTCCGCTAGATTTTTATAGCTTGACAAAGCAACGCGATTTCTTTATTACATTTAAAAAGTTCTCCAAAATAAATTCTCTACAAATTATTGTGAACCGTATTAAAATCCGTTGCATAGGTAGTTTAGAAAAACAACGCAGTCACACACATACAAACACGAAAAGCGACTATAAAGTATAATAATGTATAGATATTACTTACATGAACTTCATAGTCGCCATTCTGTGGCATCTGTAAAGTAAAGTTGGTGGCGTAGGGGATGCCGTCGTCGCGCTGGCTCACGAAGGCGAGCGCGTGCGCACCGTCGTGCAGCTCACGACACCAGACCTCCAGACGAGATCGCTTTAAGAAAAAAAAAATATTGCTACAAATCAGAAATACAGTAAATTGATCATTCGACATTCAGCAGGCCTATGAGACCCCGAGGTCCTTCAATCTCATCCTTGGCTACGGAGCATGTGAGAGAGCCTATACATAGAAATCAGGGATGGTACGGAGATTCGGTTCCGGTTCCGAAAGGTCAGAACTTCCGATTAATTTTACACCTCCTATTCCGACTTCGGTTCCGATAATTTTGAATCGAAGTTATACCGAAGTTTGAAACGCAGCAATGCACGTAACTAGAGCGCGTACAAACAAGTTTGAACTCGTCACCAGGGTAATGTTTGTATATTTTATACACGCTCGCGCTCGAAGTCTCAGTTTATTGTTTATTTTTTTGTTTATCTAAGTTATCGCTAATATTTGGCTCATTAAAGAGACTAATTAAAGACTGATTAAAGACACTGAATTATATTTATATTGTTTCATTAAGCCTTCCCATAACACATCTTTCTTCTACTTCCACCTCCGAATCCGGTTCCGGTTCCGTTCAATCAAATTTAAAACCTCCGAAACCGGTTCCAGTAAAACGACTTCCGTAACATCCCTGATAGATATAGTATAGGTACTATGTGCAGTAGATGAAACTGTGGCGTTTTTTTTGGTCAAGGAGGATCCCATGAGGACATCATCATGGAAAAAAGGGTCTGTTAATATTTCAAGGTCTAGCAGAGCCACTTTTATAGAAACCTCTTTTAAACATGGCCTTAACTAGCTTATAAGCAACTGGATAAGAACAGCTGAAGATCAAGTTCATAGGCAAGGCATTGGAGTGTCCTATGTCCAACGTTCTGCCTGTAGTCGAAGTTTAAACTGCCCGACGGTTGAAGTCGGGATCTTGTATATATGTCGATCGCGTGGTAAACTCTAATTGCGTGATGTAGGATTTGTGTGACGTCATATCTTTTTGATGCGTAGTTCGTATGTGGCGATGTAACTGATACAGGCTGAAAACGACTATGAAACCTTAAACTGAAGTCTACTTACAGATCCACGATCCGTCTTCTTCCACATTCTCATCCCCTGCTTGCCCATGGGGTCCTGGTTGACTGCAATGATGTCCTTATTCAGCAGGATCTCCTTGAACTCCGGTCTGATAGTGGCTAGGTCCACGCTCATTAGGAGAGGAGCCGCCAAGATCGACCAGACTGCCATCTGTACTCGCGCCTGATCTATTGTGAGCCCGAAATTACCAATCAGCAGCTGTTGACAAAATAAATCAAGGTTATTTAAAATTCAATTCAAATTCAAAAGTCATTTATTCAAACTAGGCTGAGAATCAGCACTTTTGGAAAGTCAAAATTACATAAGACACTCCCCCAAAACCAGATTTTAAGTAAGTGTAGGTACCTAAATGAAATGCCTTAGGCTGGTTTCACAGCTTTCCGGGAAACCCGTACGGGTAACGCCCGCAGTGCTCTGAAACGAGGGAGTATAAGGACATCTATGTGTGAGTGGCGTTGTACGGGCTCTACCCGGAGCTGGTCGCGTACGGACCAATCCGCGTCGCTATAAAAAAAAAATCTAGCGCCTCACATGTGTTTCGGTTCTGGGAGTCCGTGCGGGCGGCCCGTACGGGTCTCCCGGACAGCTGTAAAGCTAGACTTGATGAAAGTGCACAGCTGGATTATTAACGCTCAGCTCAGCCCCGAAAGTTGAAAATCTAACGTGGAACGCCCAGTGTAAGTGAAAACCGGCATTATTCTTCTAGCCTCTCGTTTAATACGGTAGAAGTATGAAGTAACTTCTATTTCTATGAGTAACTTAAACCAAGGACCTAACCAACTGAACCTATTCAGTTTGGTTGGGTTGCCTAAAAAAGCAATCGCTAGTAACACAGGTACACTTAGGACAATGCCAAAACTACAATAAAACTTGTACGAAGGCATTTCTAAGAAAGCCTATAAATATTGATAGTTTCAGAACTACGAAATATGTATGTCCTATTTTTTGTACCACGATGACATCCTTAGATTGCGGTTGATCGATAATATTGACCGTTCAGATCCACCCAGTCATGCAGTGAGTGGTGCTATGGTGCATATTATGGCAGCCAAATTACGTTCTACTATCGACCAACGATTATTTATTGGGGCGATCAATATCGACTGACTCAATCGACTAATCGACTTAAATCTAGTTGCACCTGTTAACAGCGTCAAGCGTGATTTCTCACCATATCCGGGTCGTTCCAATGTCCTGGGCCAGCGTGCTGGGCCAACCTTTCCTGATTGTCTCCGAACCAGTCCATGATCTTGGTGAGTGAGGCCCAGGAGTCTTCGATGTCGTCCCAGTTGCGCCACATATTGCAGTGCTCAGCTATTGATCCGTAGTCGGGCTGCAAGGAGTTCCGAAGGTATTTTAAATATAAATAGATTAGCCGAAAAAACTGAGAAGGAAAAGTAACCAAAGAAAATAGAGCCAAAACAGGCATGTGCGAAAAGAGCAAAATATGTACGTAATCAACGAAGGTTTAATGAAGACAACATTCCTAGTGCAAGGAAATGTTTCAAACCTGCCAATTTGTTCTATATAGCACGATATACACACAGGGAGAAGCAACAATGAGGAAAATTGGGGGACACGGCAGATCGGCCGAAGGTTATCAGTTAGGCAATGAATATGCTCATAGCTTCTTAATGACAAAGAGCCATGATAATGTCACATTTGTGTAGTTTCACAATCATGGTTGGTTAACCTTTCCTGCATGCATTTTGTTATTTTTATTCTGCAATTATTTTTCGTTCAATAAACCGCAATAGAAACTGAGACTTATCACTTATCCAGTACCCTAATGGCGTAACTTATTTTCATAAACAATTAGGTTATGCCTAATTTGTATAATTTTGACAGTTCAACAACATTAATTGCGTTATTTACGTTGTAGAACAGATTTTTTTTCCAACTTATGAAGCAATGGGTTTCATAAGTTGGAAAAAAAATCTAGCAATCAATTAGCAATTTGTTTCAAATCGAAAGAGAGTTTGTTGTATAACGCAATTAGGGTACTGATCGTTTTAATTTCTTGCTGGATTGGTGGGTCCGAGATTGGTACAGTACAAGAAATAAATATTTATAAAGTCTGTGATTTGCATATCCCAAAATAAGACTAATGAATGAGATACTTACAAGAATTTTAGCGTCTTCCTGATAGGCCGGCCAGCTGCAGGAGTAGAGTATGGACCGACCAGTTTCATTCAATAGCTTGCCGAAAGACGGGTATCCTGAAACATGCAAAAATATAATTAATTAAATCTCAAAGGCATATTCCAACTCATAAATATGAAATAATGGCTATTTTGGTCAAATGTTTCAAATCTCTACCATCAACCATTTTATCCCCAATTTATTTGTACTCCCCCTTCGTAGCCGTATAATTATCATCTTTCCCACTCCAGTAGAAGATCGAAGAAAGTTGAGAATGCGTCTGAGTTCTTACGTGAGAAATCTTAAAGTGAACTTGATATTATTCTAATTAAACTTTTTTACAAGTATTACACTACATAATGTACAATTGTCTCAATTATCCTTAGCTTAATAAGTAGGTATTTCAAGTTTTTTTCTATAACATGTCTTGTTTACATGACGAGTTTTGAATCCGCGCGCCAGTATTCACTGAGATATCTTTAGTAGTCTACAACCTAACGAAATCACGAGGAGGCTTGTAAAATGTTGTGTGATTTTTTAGTGTTTACTTTGCTAATACTGCCCTCAGCGGTTTCAAGCCCCCACTTGAACACACCCGCTGTTTCAATCCATCCATAATCGTTTCTTTGCTCTTCAGTGAATTATTGTCAATATTTTGTTATTAGCACCTACCGGCATCCATTTCCTTGGGGTCGATATAGCATCCATCCAGCTTGAGGTAATCGATTTCCCAGTCCACAAAGGTCTGTATGTCCAGGCGCTCGTTGCCCAGCACTCCAGGGTAACCAGCACAGGTCAGGTTGCCGTAGTCTTCGTACATGCCGAACTTCAAGCCTTTGCCATGGATCTGGAAGGTCGAGCCAAAGAACAATTAACAAATAAGAATAGGGGAAGACCAAAGAAATGATGGATAGACTGTGTGAAAGTATACTGGCATAAAAGGGGGTGACTACTTAGATGTATCCTCCATACGAAAATACCTTTTGGACGCGCCTAGAAGTATTTAGATTCAGTGAAGAGCAAATAAGCTATTATAAATTGACTGTGGGAAACAGTGGGTGTCTTCAAGTGGTCGTTGACCCGCCAAAACAAACGAGCGAACCTACAGTAGTCACATATGGTGTGTAACATCTGACATCTCGGCTGACAGTACCAACCTCTCGGAAAATGGGTTGGTGTCATCTGACGGCCAACTTTAGCACCGCACGCGCCTGTTCGTCAAATCAAATAACGCGCGCTTCCCCGGCTTCCTGTTACACACCTCCGTCCCTATACACGAAATCACTCCCACAGATTGCAGGAAAGCGAGAAGAAAGATGTTACACATCAAAAAAACATTAAATCTTTTTTGTTTTTATTTTATCGTGTTTTGATATCGATACACATCTGCAGAGTTTTGCTAGCTAATTTAATTTGACCCTGTATAATAGGGATGATGCCTGGGTCAAAAGAAAGAAATTCTATGTAGTCCGTCAGTCAGATAGAAAAAAATTATTAGACACGTGTTTTTTGCTTTATCGTAATACATAATAAAAAATGACTTAGATAAAACACATTAAAGTTGGGGAGTGGCGGCTCGCTACGTCACAAGTAAGTATAAAATCTACATACTCGTGACGTCATAGCACATTTTAACTCATGTGACGCCGGAATCTTTTGTTAACGTAAAAAACGAAAAAATACGTGTCCAATATATTTTTAATAATAAACCTGACGAATAAAAAAAAATTTTAATTATCCCTATTGGCAAAATGTCGGAGTAGGTGCTGCACAGTTCATAACCAAACCTTCGGGAAAAACAACCGCGATGGTATTAAACACTTACGTAATCAGCAATAGCCTTCATTCCATTGGGGAACCGTTCCTTGTCGGGCACTATGCGTCCGTCAGGCCCTCTCGTCTTCTCCAGCCAGCAGTCGTCAATACCCAGGTACTCGTAGCCAGCATCCAGGTAACCCTCACTCACCATCAGATCTGCTGTCCGCTTGATTAGGTTCTCACTGTAAATATTTGAGAGGAATTCAGAACTGTTGCTGCTCACATACTCAGTCATCTTCATAAAGATATACTAACAGATGTAGATTTATACTTTTTCAAAATCGGCATCCACATCTTCACATGTTCAGTGCCGGTAGCCTTCCTGGAGGGTTCACCTAGTCGCATCTGGAATGCCGGGAACCCTCTCAGAGGACTCATTAAAAAAGTAGGTTTTTCTTAGCGAATACAGCATTATGAACCGTGAAAATCTGATGTATATTTTAACAAGATTTATTAGTTTATGCGTTGGTTGTAAAATCAAAGCATTTTAATTTTTTGGTTACGGTTATACAAATATTCACAATAAATTTAAAAGGTTGGAAACCCCCTTAATACATAATTTTACTTCGTTTTACAGTGTTTTGTAACACGGTTTTAAACCTAATGTCGTTGACCGTCCGCGATGGTTAAAAGTTTATCGCAAATATAATTTCAGTAACCCTCCCGGAGGGTTCACTTCCAATATGTATGGCGGCATGGAGTATGAGTTCTATGAAAAGTGGGTGGAGTCGAAAGTGTTAAAAAGTGATCGATACATCATCAATCATCAGTCGTACAGAGATATCCACAAAAGTAAAAAAAATAAGGAACACGCCTTAGTCTTGATGAACCAGTACCCTAATTGCGTAATACAACACAATCACAATCTGTTTCGATTTGAAACAGATTGCTAATCAGCTTCATAAGTTGAAAAAAAATCTGCTTAACAACGTAAATAACGCAATGAATGTTGTTGAACTGTCAAAATGAAACAAATTAGGCATAATTGTTTACGAAAATAAGTTACGCAATTAGGGTACCGGTTAAAATTCAACTTGCAATTCTCAGCATTTTCCAAGTAATGTCTACCAGGAATACAAATGCTGATAACGGCATAGACAGATCATACATAAACATTTCACCTAACTGTAGAACGAATACATTTAACAGTACCTAGTTCTACAAACTCTATAATTAGCAACAGTCTCATCATCTTTCATGAGGAAGGGGAAAAGGTTAAAAGGAGTTCTCCTTTTTTATTAAGTACTGAATGGGCCTGCTCTTGACTTCGATCTCGCATGATGGAAAGCGATGGGTCATCATCTGTCTAGCCATTTCCCAGTTACGGGTATTAAGATACCTCTTGGTAAGAAGGCGATGGATGATGAGGATACACTTAGGCTAGGCCATAGATATATTTCTATAGGCTAGGCGCAAACGAGCCACCGGTAGCCTATAGCGACAAGCAATTCAAATGCTTTTCATACGTTTTGTATGGATTCGCCGCACACGCGTAGCAAGGTGGCGGCCGCCCGCTACAAGAGCACTCAACACCGCAGCAAAAGGCGAGCCACGGGTGACTGTTCGACCAGCCCGTCCCATCTTTGATGTCCTCCCTCCGGTGACGCCCTAAGCCGAGGCTCGTACCCCACAGGGTATCCCTTAGCGAGCGTTCACCTAGCTTTTTAGCTAGTTTTGTATGCCCCTTGCTGGAGGCTTTGAGTGTAGCAGCTTAAGGCAACCGGCAAGGATTGACCGGTTAAATAGTCATGACCTCAGAGGTCAGCTATGAGATGCCCTACAGAAAAAAAAAAAAAGACTGTTCGATGGCTCGTTTGCGCCAACCCATAAGAATGAATTTAAAATATTCCCGAATAACCCTGATCTTTATCTTAACACAAGTTACCACCTCACCTGATGCACTCATCGGGATACTTCTTGCAGTCTGTGATGCACCGGAACCGTTCCCAAGTGAGCCAGCCCATGGGCGGAGTCAGGGCCAGCCCGTTGTCCAGCGCCAGGGTCGAGGACACCCCCACCAGCAGTACGAACGTCACCAGCATCTGGATTAGGATTTATTATAATATAAACTAATAATAAAAAGAGAAAAGATTTGATTGTTTATAAGTTTGTTTGTAATGGATAAACACAAAAACTACTTAACTAATTTAATAAAATCTTTCACCTATAGACAGCTACATTATCAGCGAGTAACATGGTCTATAATATTTTATCGACTTCCATGAGGATGAAGTCGCGGGCAGAGGCTAAAGTTCATTTAAAAAAAACATTTATTTAGCATAGAACTCAATAACAGTAACTCTATGTTTGTTCATTGAGTCACTAAGTAAGTACTAGTCAAATCGATCGAGTAATTTATTTTCTCAACCAAAAAAGGTCATCGGCAAATTAATATTTCGCAGAATTACAGACGGACAGATAAATATTGTCTAGGACCTTATTAGAACAAATCATGAACAAGTGGACGAACTCAAAACCTCTAAATGGACAATAGTTGCTATCCAAACCTGCACTATCTATAGTCTATGGTCGTAGACTCCATAAACAGAATGCCTGCAATTTATTAATCTATTCAATACGCTAATCTGGCTAATCATCTATCAAGCTCACGCAATAACAACTTAACAATAACAAATCGGCGCCATCTTTTTTTTAGTGATAGGTAAACATCTGCCAGATAAAACGATTGAATCTGTAAAGTCATCGACCTCTCCAATAAACTGTACCAATACGGACAGCTGTGTCAACAACCTCTATCGAAATATAACTAGTATTGAGACTATCCAAATAAAATCATCCGTTTTGCATATTATATCTTGGACATTCAACTAGAATGTTGAAATAATATTCTTAGCATTTAAGTTCCAAAACTGGAAAAGTTTTCAACAAAATTACTAAATGGAGAACAAATGTGTTAGGTGATACCAATCCATACTAAATATATAGTACATATAGGTTTAAGGTGGAACCTTCGACCATGCCCGCGAAATTCAAATGTTCTTATGTTTTTTTCATTTTGTAGGTCAGTCTCAGATCTCATGTTAATGATTGATTGATTGGCGGTCATAAAAGATGGCCTCCCTCCATTTCTTCCACATCTCACGGTTACCTAAATAACATATCAAATTATTTGCTGCTAAGAATGTCAATTTCGTGAATTTATGACATTATACACCATCACTGAGAATTGTATTTACGATTTTAATTATTAACATTCTCTAAATATATATTTATTATTTTTACGACCGCAAATCAATCAATCATTAACATGAGACTGACCTAAAAAATACAAAAAACGTAAGAAAATTTGAATTTCGCGGGCAGGGTCGGCGCTTTCGCCTTAAGTACGGATTATTATCCTAACTAATATATTAGGATAATAATCGGTTGAACGAATTTGGATGAAATTTAGCACATGTGTAGACCATGACCAGGGGTTAGGACATAGGATACTTTTTATCTCGAACTGTCCTGTGTGCCAAATTTCATCCAAATCCGTTCTGTAGGTTTTTCGTGAAAGAGTAACAAACATCCATCCATCCTCACAAACTTTCACATTTATAATATTACTAGCTTACGCCTGCGTGGATGACGGAAAATATCCCACAGGAACGTGTTACCGGGATTCTGAGTATCATATGTACTAACCCAGGTCATGGCCTATCCGTTTGCCTTTCATCTAAATCCGTTCAGCCATTACGGCATAACAGGTAACAGGCAAATAATAAATCTGTTTTAGGATTCCGTTTTTGAGACAAAGTAGATTATGTCCTTCTCCGGGATACCATCTATCTTCTTGCCAAATTTTATCGAAATATGTTCAGTGGTTTAGGCGTGAAAAGGTCACAGACAGACAGAAACTTTCGAATTTATAATATTAATATAGATAGTATGGATTGTAATAACTTTTAACTGAGTAAGCCGATTTTAATGAAATAAAGACTAAAAGTTAATTCAAGATATGACTAAATTTCCAATCCTTTAAATCTCTTGAAAAGAAAACACAAAAAAAATTACATGTAAATTTTAAAATCATCGCCTATTTTACCATCTTGAGGGATGATTTTTGAAAAACGCTGATATGTAATTCTTTATTTGTTACCAAAAGCATAAATTTAAATTTTCATAGCCCTAACTTATGAAATGATAGGATTCCCATACAAACTTTCATCCCTTATATCCCCCCCCCCTTGGGGTTATTTTTGAAATAAAAAGTAACCTATGTCCTTCTCCGGGATGCCATCTATCTCGTTGCCAAATTGTATCGAAATCTGTCTAGTGGTTTAGGCGTGAAAAGGTAACATACAGACAGACACACAGACAGAGTTACTTTCAAATTTATAATATTAGTATTGGAGTATGGATTATAGTAGGATAGGATAGGATTAGTTAGGAATAGGATTATATTTTAGAATATATTAGTTAGCATGATGATTTTAATGTGCCTCATGTAAGTTCTTTCACGCGTCATAGTTCCATACATAGAATGCGAACGATATATTTTATCGCTGGCACATACTTGCATGGTAGGTGGTCTGCTAAAATAGTTTAGATTGTATCATGTACCATTAAAAATTAATGTCGTCGTGGTATTGATACAAAAAAAAACAACCGATTTCCAAAAAAAATACTACAAAGTGAAAAATAACTTTTATTTCGGAAGTCGGTGGCGAAAAAGGATAATTCTAAACCACAGACACCGACTTCCGAAATGAAAGTTATTTTTCACTTTGTAGTTTTTTTTTTGTAATTAGTTTTTATTTTTTCACTTTTTAGTTGTGTAACCTACCCCACACAAATTCGAATACAACTACCTGCTATGTAAATAACAGTGACAGGAACTTATCATACTGAGTGGGAAAAAATACGTATTATTGAAGCTAACTCAAAAACTATTCAAGAAAAGTTAATAAAATTTATATGGGACCACCTCGAGAGCTTACCCTTTCAAACAAAAAAAAGAATTTTCAAAATCGGTCCATAATTGACGGAGAAATCGATGGACATACATAAAAAAACATACGCTACGAACATATCTCCTCCTTTTTGGAAGTCGGTTAAAAATACTAGATGATCGTTTTTGTACGTAGTGTCTTTTCTTTTTAGTCAACTGTTGGAAGATATCTACCTACATCTGGAACTGCGCTCTCAAATTAATAACCTATTGTTCAAAAACAGAAGGAGGTTCTGTGTTCGTCTGTATATGTATATTTTCTATTATGTATTGTTCATCGATTTCTCCGTAATTACTGGGCCGATTACTTCTTCTTTCTTCTCCAAAATTAGTTAAGACAATGGGACACACTATCTTCAAGTATCTTTGAGTTTCTAGATTAGCATTAGGGAAGTGAGTTCTGCCTTAATTTCTTGGATTGTGTCACTTCCTGCTTGATCTGTAATAACATGCTGCGTTTAGTTTACACCATGATGAAAAGAGGTTACAGCTGCGTATTAAGACCAGGCACTCCAAAAACAATTTCCCCGCAAACTCCGCCCCAATGCACCCCACCACTCCACTATGTGCTAAACGCTAACACATCAGTAATAAAGTTGAATATCGCGTGCGCTCTCTGGTCGTGTTCAAGCACGGAACTTAATGTCATAAGTCTCAATTATTATTTCGTTTATAACTAAAGTAATAATTGATCTAGGGAAAAAATATCTTATATTTGAATAATAAACTTCATTTCCTTATTGTCAATAATTATTTTAGACATAAAAGCCGAGTAACCTTGTTTTTGTTTCAAATAATCTTTGAAATAGAATAAAAATCGAAAAAAAAAAATCGAGCGAAAATGTTCCAATTACGTAACTGTCTTATATTTGGAAAGAAAAAGATCCAATAAATCATATACTAAAGTTCCATTTTGATTGTATGCGTGACTTTTTCACAATATTAATGCAAATTAACATACAATTTAGGGGGCCTCCTCTTAAAATAGCAGCTAAGTTAGACAAAAGGTGTCATTATTTTTGAATAATTAACAATAGCGACGTGACGACCTGAGTTACAATTACGAAGGACACCAATTGATTGTATACTTTTCATTTTCAATGTAAGTATTATAATTTAAAAGCTAGATGACCTAAATATTGGAGACATGACAATATTCTGACCTTGCTTGACCCCAAATCTTGACAATGGCGCCGGCTTCAAACCTGTGCCTAATTATTAATAAAGTGTGCTTTTGTGATGGAAATGAGTTTTGAGTTTGAGTCAACGAAATTAATCATTGTTAAGCAAATACGTTAATAATAATTATGACCACAGATATCGAAAAATATTAGTACCAGGCCAAAACTGGTGCCTTTTCCAAAACTATGTCCCGAATTCTCGATGCACGAGTGTCCCCATTATATTCCTGACAAGGTTTTAAAAATGCTGGAATTGTCTTCTAAGCCGATAGTAGGGAAACAAACACCTACAAGACACTGTCTTCTGTCTGCTGCCATGGCGGACTAAGGGTCCCCCGGTCCTAGGGGGCCCCCAAATCTTTAAAAATACTTTTGAATGAAATCCCAAAAAAAAAAACAAAATATGTTCATTTAAAAAGCAGTTTGGAGTTAGAGGCCATTTACGTATGCAAAATATTAATAATATGTATGTTCGAGCTCGCTGCACTCGCTCTTGATAACATTCTCTTAATTGACAAGTTTTTCTACAGGAATAGACAAAGTAACTCTTATTTCTGTATTAATAGTCAAAAGAAGACCTAGCCTACACAAGGTGAGGTGCTAAAATTTTAGAGCTCGCTTCTCTCGCTGTTGTTTGCTCCTTGATTATCCTCAAACCCAAAGTTTCTGCATAAGTCGAAAATGAACTCCTATTAGTACAAAAGAAGGGGGGAAAGAAGCCGGCATTCACGGGTTGCAAAAATCGTGTAATTTTTTTTTTTTTTTGCAAAATGATATTAAATTATACCTCTGTGAAGACCGGGGATGCTACATTGTGTTTTGCCGCCCCGGGCACCAGCCGGCTTAGTCCGCCACTGGTCTGCCAACTATCAGCTGTTCATAATCGGTAATCAAGCGATCCTAGGTATGTGGGCTAATGTGGATAGTTAGTTGCCTACCAGAAAAAGTAAACACTGAATGAAATATGTACCTTAATAAATATAAGTCTAGTTAAAATGCTAACATTTGGTATTCCTAAAGAATTTACAAACAAACAAAAATGGGATATTTAATTCTGGTAGGTAGGTAGTTAATAAAATGTTCGAAATATCGGCATCCACTATTTATTTAGGTGATACTTTCATTCAACTGATTGCGTTGGGCTGTGGTTGTTCTTTAATTAGAGCTTCAAAAGAGTTCCTGGCTTATTTAACAATAGCTTCAAAAATCCATAAAGTGGAATTGATTTAAAAGTACAATGTAACGGAACGGAATTTCACTCGACAACAAACAAAAAAAAAATAAGCAGATCGTACTTACCGCGCCAAATTATTTTTATTCGAACTTCGAATGCAAGATATTAAAAAAAAAAACACGCACTGACTTTAATATTAGGTCTGCGTCTATGTTACTAGTTGGACCACGAGCACACGCAAAGCGTCAATGCAGAATGGCGCACCCAACAACGACTGGACGCCAAATGATAAGGATCAGCTTGTTGTCAATGCAATCGACACAATTTGGCTTTACCTGTTAAAGCCTCTACCCCACAGGCGCGTTTTTATCGGTCGATAATAACGCCAGCATTAATGCGATATCTGTTTTCAATACACTTTGTATTAGGACGGCCACGAAATTACGCACTGATGTGATAATAACGACGCAATAGAAGTAGGACGCTTGCGTTTCCCATCCTGCGATATTCCGAAATGTGTTCTTAGAACATCATGTATTAAGGCGTCTTACACACACCTGCGTTGGCAACGTTAGTACGATGTATGTAATGCGGGCGGGGCTTGTAATGTAGGTTACACGCAGCGTTAAATATATCGGACGATAAAAACGCAGCTGTGTGCAAGGAATCGGGACGCATTATTAATTATCGATCGATAAAAACGCGCCAGTGCGGGAGAGGCTTCATAATAAGGTTCCTCAAACCTCAAGTACCTGTTTAAGAGCGTACAGAAAGTGGGCAACGTCGCAAATTTCTTAATTCAAATTTCTTATTTCCATACAGTAATATTGCCAAATGAATCAAAACAGCGAAATATTTGACAGCTATTTGCGACGTTGCCCACTTTTTATTGGATGAACGCTCTTATGCATTCACTTTACTTTTCAATAAAAAATAAATACATAACTGAATGTGTTCAGTCCTTGACTTGAAACTTAACAAAATAAGGCCAGAAATAATAACGTTTTGAAGTTTAACAAAATAAAAACCTGAAACGTAAATGATCTTTTGTGTTTTCTGCAAAGAAAATATGAACTGGAGGAGAAACATAGCTGAGGACTGGGGATAGTGTTTTTTTAAAAATATATACTAATGCAACCTTATAAAACCCAAAATATCTCAGAAGCAGCACGTTTCGCTAATAATAATAAGCTTTTCCCCATACCTACCTCTAAACACAATTTTCAAAGATAATTATTTATTTATTTATACTTTATTCTACACCACAAAAATACATAATAAAAAATAAATCAAACACTACAAAATATACAATTGGCGGCCTTATCGCTTTCCGCGATCTCTTCCAGGCAACCTTGGAATGGACAGTGATTTGCCTGGACATAAAATGGGACTTTCGTTGGTGCAAATAATAAGTATGCAATATACTAGAATAGATACACAGATATGTACATATCATAAATAATAGATACATAAATACATAGGTACATACTTACTTAATATATAAGCAACAAAAATAAATGAAGACTATAGATAATTACAGTTACGAGAACAAGATCACAACGATAAGTAATGTTTCTTTACGATTCTCTTAATTAAATACAGGTAACGATTGCGAGCGTTTTATTTGAACTGGCAATGCATTCCACAAACGAGCGGCCTCACGGTAAAGGGGTTACTACACGGCTGCCAACCGCGTCCCAACAGAGGTGACCTTGGCGGTTTACAACCGTAGAGTTGATGGTTTACGACCAAATTTCAAACAGCTCTGCCTGTCGCCATCCAAGGTCACCTCTGTCGGGGACGCGGTTGGCAGCCGTGTAGCAAGCCTTTAAGGGATTTGTCGAGGAAAGTTGTGGAATGCACAGGCATTTTAAGCTTCAAGTTATCTGATGACCTTAAAAAATTTCGTGTGGGAGTCGCGAAGATACTGGAAACGTTTCTTGACATAGAGACGGGTGGATGTTTTTTTAAGAGTATAATCACGTGTTGCTTCTGATCTGCATGCAATGTAGAAGTACCTACTACATAATTATTGACATGGATAAGTTTACTTATTTTATAATACACATATAACACTAAAATATATAAATTATGAATATATATACTAAAATATATATTTACAAGTATACAGAGAAAAAAATAAAATATAGGTACAAATCATAGAGAGGGGTGGAAGGGGAAAAAAGCACATTATACAAAAGGGAAAGAATATGAGCATTCCAGCGAAGGCGAATTGGTAACCACTTGAGCTTCACACGAAATTCGGTAACATGGTCATATTTGCGCAAACCGAATATGAACCTTATACAAACATTTTAAAGCCGCTGAAGTTTATCGAGTTGGTCTTGGGTAAGGTTAAGATAGCTGGCATCAGCCTTCAGCATAGTCAAGGATGGGTAGAAGTAACGATTGTGCAAGCGCAATCTTGGTGGCAGTCGGTAGAAAATTACGTAATCTCTTCTAAGATGCAGCGGATGCAAATAGTTTGCGGCTAACACTTAGGTACTTACTCATTTCTCAGTTTTAAGTCGGTTTTGAATTTATTTTATCCAGTTCAAGTGTAGATATGCCTAAATTAGGTAGCTTGATATCTTGCAAATCTATTAAGGTTTGTGTCCTCAATCCTAACTTAATATTATAAATACGAAATTGAGTTTGTTTGTTTTATTATTACGCTTTCACACTAAAACGGCTGAACGGATTTGGATAAAATTTGGCACATGGATAGACCGTCACCTGGGCTAGGACATAGGACACTTCTTATCCCGATATTCCCATGGGATCGAGACTTATGCGGGTGAAACCGCGGGGCGCTGCTAGTTCTAATATAAGTAGGTAATAAAATAACACCTGCCAATCATCAAATATCTTGCTAAAAGACAAAACAAGGTTTTGATAAAATAATCAACTTTTGTTTCGGAAATTGATAAAGATCTTCAAAAAGAATTATTTACGTTCCCGATTCCACGATCCACTAATATTCTATCTACTAGCTGTGCCCCGGGATTTCACCTGCCTCACGCGGCTCCTAAGGGTCGTAGCTTTAATCTTCCTCAAGAACAAGGCTATTAAGAGCATTTATTCTCAAAGTGGGTGTCATATATATTCTCAGAGTCGCTTTTTATTTAAATGATTTTGCAGAGTGAACCATCTGTATTCATCTGTGCTTCTACAGAAACATATCTATACTAATAATAAAGCCGAAGAGTTTCTTTTTTTGTATGTTTGTTTGAATGCACTAATCTCTGGAACTACCAGTCGGATTTGAAAAAAATCTTTTTGTATTTAAGAGCCTTTATCATAAAAGTTGGCAAAGTTGCAAGTAGATGTCAAATATTTCACTGTTTTGATTAATTTGGCAATATTACTGTATGGAAATACAAAATGTGGCTAACTAGAGAACTAGACTATTGATTACGAAATGCAATAATTAATATCGTAACACCGAATATTAGGTTTAGATGTAAAAAAAGTTTTTGGAAACTTACCAAATGCCTTTTTTACACCTAAAACGGTTACAACATCAAATTCAGTGTTATAATTGCAATCTATTATTAATATTTTAGTTGGCTAGTTAAGTAGTTAGCCAAATTTCATATTTCCATACAGTAATATTGCCAAATTAATCAAAACAGGTAAATATTTGACAGCTATTTGCAACTTTGCCAACTTTTATGATAAAGGCTCTTAAATAAAAAAGATTTTTTTTCAAATCCAACTGGTAGTTCCAGAGATTAGTGCATTCAAACAAACATACAAAAAAAGAAACTCTTCGGCTTTATTATTAGTATAGATATGTTTCTGTAGAAGCACAGATGAATACAGATAGTTCACTCTGCAAAATCATTTAATTAAAAAGCAACTCTTGTTACGACATAATAAAGTGCAATTCAATTCGCACAGCGCTAATTACCTAGAAGTTCCTCTCTTTCTATCGCGTAACTCTAATATCTTCTGACTACGTTACACTCACTGAATTGGCCCGACAAGTCGAGCCCGCCGCGTACTTGTAGCTTCATACCTAAAATGCGGAATGATTGAGTGAACCATCTGTATTCATCTGTGGTAGAAGTCAAGTTCAGAATGTGTGAAAGAAATTGGTATACCAGTTTAGAAGAGGCTACATTTTACTCTTCAATTAAAACCCCTCTTTTTGTCATCACTGTCTTGTTCGAAAAATATCAAGTTTTTTATTGCTTTACATTACGAAATTCTCAAGTTGATATGTACACACGGTTAAACATCAAGGTATACATCTCCAGTTTATGCTGATCTCACATTGTAGGTATATGATTTCCGTACAAATGCGAGGTCAGCTTATACTGGAAATGTAAAGCTTGATGAGCAGCCGTGTGTACCTACTACCTACCTAGTTACAACTTCAATTACCTAAATACTAAGATTATTACTTTTTAAATCATTTAATTAGTATTTATTTGTTAATTCACTATCTATATTAGTACCTACGTTAAGCATAAAGGAACTTTTATAGGTCTTTGAATTGAAATCCATCTTGTAATGAACGTAATGTGTGTTTTATTGTATTACGTACCATATTATTTTAATTAGCAACATTGAAATATTAAGTTCATTAGATACCAACAAAAAATGAAGCCTTTTTGGTGGATACATCCAAATTGAAAAACAAATGAGGAACAGATAATATTGAAGCCTCGTGCAGACGGGCGCGTCGCGACACCGGTAATTGATCTAAGGTGAAGTTTTCTTAGAAATTGTTTTGTTAGAGTCGTGTCGCGCCAGTCTGCACGAGGCTTTAAGTCGGACCCCGTCTGCCCCGTTAGTCTAGTGGTCACAAGCACTACTGCTACGCCAGGACCTCATGCGTAGCCTACGCATGAGGTCCTGGGTTCGATGCCTGGGTCGGGCAGTGTTATTGGGTTTTTCCAGCTGGAATTTGTCAGTAACATCCCGGAGTCTGGATTTGTGCCCGGTTGATGGCAATAGGCTCGCCCACTATTACATGGGACTTAAACATACACCTCTGCCCAACCCTTCGGGGGTGAGAGTCAAAATGGCTGGTGTACCATAGCGAATCAAATTATACCAATTACAAAAAAAAATGTACCTAAAACGTACTATTTTGTACCTAGCTCTAAAAAATCTGTACCTCCTTCAGAATGAAATTATTTCGAAATTAAGGTACACCCGCCATATTGACATCAAGATGGCGGGTGTTCTATAATATTTTATTATTTATCCATCACTCATAAAATATATTACCTACACCTAAAAATTGTACCTGAAAAGTACCTCAAGTAAAAAGAAACGCACTTGATCAGTGGGATAGTTCTTGAGAAATGTACACCCGCCATTTTGACTCTCACCTTCGGGGAACACTGGCGTGATGTTATGTTTTGGTCGGAACCCAAAAAAAATATAAGTATTTAAAAGGAAAAAAAAGCCTCAACGTGTAAACAAACATTACTTGCTGCACTAGGTAGATATACCTATTATCAAAACCGAAAGAGAAAGACATTGCGAGATAACACACAACATTTTTAACATTGGTTTTACACTTAACCTAGTTAAATAAAAAGATAAGTGTAATGTTTTTCGATAGGTACTTGACATCCATACAAATATTTTGTAATCTTATCTGTCCTTAAAACCTTTTTATTATCCTTTCTTTTAAAGGCTCGTGCGAACTGGCGCGATATCGCGGGCGCTAGAGGCAGCGCGACCCTTGTAACGCCCGCGATATCGCGCTGGTCTGTACCAGAATTCAACTAAAAAGTGAAGCGCAGTCAACCTCACATTCATCAACATCGTAATTTCAGCCGAGAGACATCCACTGCTAGACATAGGCCTCCCCCAAGCACTGCCACTTCGACCGATTCTGTGTATCTCGCATACAGCGAATTCCAGCGGCCTTCAAAGGTCATCGATCCACCTTGTGGGAGGCCTTCCAACGTTACGTCTTCCAGGAATCCGCCACTCCAGAACCTTTCGGTCCCATCGGTCTTCTGTTCTGCGAGCAATGTGCCCTGCCCACTGCCACTTAAGTTTGGCAATTGTCGGTTACCTTGGTTCTCCTACGGATCTGGAAAGCATAGCCCTCTCTATTGCCCTTTGGGTGACTTTCAGCCTTCTAATAAGGCCCATTGTGAGTGACCACATTTCAGTGCCATAAGTTATCACTGGCAACACGCTCTGGTCAAAAACTTTCATCTTGAGACACTGTGGTACACTAACCTCTCATTAGTGGCAAGTGTGGCAACAATTTGACATTGAAAGCGCCTTTGTATCGTGGCAGTACGGGTGATTTTCGTAGTTCAAGTTTTAATACTGGTGTGCGGTGGACTGTAATTATAAAATCACCTACTTAAATGCTACTAGGCAATTGGATTACGTGGCTACGTGGTCTGTTTTATCTAATTAGTGAGGGACGGAAACCTCACTAGAAAAAAAAAATCAAAATCATAATTTCAGGAATCGTCAGCTGATAAAGGGTTCAACCGGTTCAACGCACTCGAGTCATGAGTTCTAGGAACTGCCCATGAACCCAATCATGGGCAGTTGACGACGGGAGTTGAAATTATCTGGAAACAAAGAAACAAAATATTTCATTATTATTTAATATTTTATTATTTAACAAAATATATAATAATCATACAACAATAGAAAACAAAATATTCTCCTTGTTACTCAAAGAGTAATAAATATATCTCCTTGTTTCTCAAATGGTAATATTTATTACTACGTATAGCTACAGGGTCAAATTAAATTACCTAGCGAAACTCCGCAGACGTGCTGGGTCCCGATATCTAAATATGATAAAACAAAAAAATAATTAATTTGATTACATTTTTGTTTAATTTTCGTCACGTGCACTTAGTGTAAAAAATCCGGTTTTTTTTTTGTAAACTTCACAGACGTGATTGGTATCAACACGATAAAATAAAAGAAATCAAATTTTCTCAACTTCAAGTAACAACACTACCAGTGTCGTTGACCCCCAAAAAAAAAAACATAAAAGCTTTTTATTATTTTATATCCCTAAAGCTAATAAAATAATTCAAATAAAATAACGGTTCCTGCTACCGTTAGTGGCCTGTTTAACAAAATCACTGCCGGAGCATTAACCCCGACTGGTTTCTGATTAGATTGGGTTTATTGATAAATTGGCTCCTGGGGCCTGCCTCGCTACACCGGCCGATTGGAACTCAAAACCCGTTGTTGGTACTCAAAATACTTGTATTTAAAAAGGCTCACACCCAGTTTTCTAAAAGCGACTTTAGAACTCCCACTGACGGATTGTTAAACTCATGAACCGTAACATAGTTTTAGAGTTGGTCGTATTTATCGTCTGGCAGAATTAATCGGTTGTAGTAGGACTCTGAACGGGACATAATAGAAGTTTCCTATTGCAGATATTACGTTTGGGGGAGTTTAGTGTTCCGCTATTCGTGCTGGGTAAAATCTCGCAATCCTACTATCAAACTAATAAAATTATAGACGCGAATGTTTTTCAGGATGGCTGGATGGTTGTTTGTTGCTCTTTCACGCAAAAACTACTAAACGGATTACGGATTTCGATTAAATTTGGAACACAGATAATTTATAACCTGATATCTAATTACGTAACACATTTTCGATAACAATTAAGTCTAGTCTGTTTCATTTTGACAGTTCAACAACATTCATTGCGTTATTTACGTTGTTGAGCAGATTTTTTTTCCAACTTATGTAGCAAAGTATTAGAAATCTATTTCAAAACGATTCAGTTTGTGGTTGATCGTGTATTACGCAATTAGGGTACTGGATTAACACAATAACTGTTTTTATTTCGATATTCCGACGGGATCGAGAATTAGGCGGGTGAAACCGCGGGTCGCTGCTATTAAAAAATTAAAATACAATAAATACTTAGTTTCATTTTTGAAGTACCAATTAAAGAAAATAAATAAATGCAGTGCATAACAATCTCAACTTTGTGCGAGGTATGATAAATATCTAGAACAGTCACACCTGTCACACGTGTAACACAATAATTTGAAGCCCGCATACAATATAGGGTATAGATAAGAAACCACTGATTTATAGACATTCTCTATTGTTAACTATGGTACCTTATATAACCTCATTGTCGAATGGTCAAAAGGGCGACTGCTGAGAATCCCAGGATAAATTCCCAATTCCTAGGTCGGGCAAAGGAAATATTACTAAAGTCTGTTTTTTAATCTCGTAGACTAATTTGACATTTCAAGTGATTGTTGTTTGTTTTTTCAATTTGAAGTTTGACTTTTGCACCTATCAAATTAGTCTACGAGATTAAAAAACAGACATTAGCTTCGCCCGCGTGGTATGTAAATAAAAATTATATGACCTTAAATTTCATCAACATCGGTTCAGACGTTTAGCCGTGAAAGCGTAAAACAAGCAAACAAACTCGCACTGTCATTTATAATATTCGGCTGCATCAGGAATTTCCCAGTAGCAGCCAGCAGTCCGGAATCTCTATTTGGGCCCCTTAATAGCAGTTCCAGCAAAAATGGAGGTGGACTGGACACATGATGACAGCAAAACAGGAAAAATGGTGTTGGTATCCCATAAGTAGTAAACGGAAAAGAGAAAAACAACAAAGGAGATGGGAGTACGAAATAAAACTTATAGCGGGCCCTAACTGGAAACAGCTAGAGGAATATAAGGCTCCTCTAGCTGTTTCCATTGATTCAATGGCATTGAATTATATCAAAGCTATTTTCTATCAAAAAAATATCAAGCCAAGAGGCATGCTGAATTGAGAGACACAGAGTTAAAACAATTCAGAATAAAGAGGCTTATAAATGAATAAATAGCTGTGAATTACTGCTATTAAGAGGCTCAAATAGAGATTCCTTGAGACGCTTGCCCACGTTACAGATGTTCTATGTCACGAAGTCCGTTTGGCTATGAATGTTGTCAAGCGTGCACATGCACATTGTTTTTGTGTGCGTAACCTCGAGAGCGCTCAGTGTCGATCGGGACACGGTCCGGATCAGTAGTGGTTTTTAGTTCGCGCCAAATTGTTTCACGGAGTAAGGTCAGCATGGCAACAAAACGAAGAAGAGTTGTCCATAGTGAGGTAATATTTATTTATACGTTTTCAATTAAAATGTTATACAAAGATACTTTATATAGCAATAGAAGTATTTATAAAATGAATGTTTTTTTGTGTTATAAAATGTTTATATTACTTAATTATTTTGATTACATTTTGTTTTAGGGTCGAAACATGATAGCTAGTGTTTATCATTTTCTGCGAGAAGAATATGAATTTACAAAATCATTAATGGAACTCAACTGTGATTTGTCTCATTTACGAGACATTACACGACGTACAGCTGAAGCTACGGGTGTGAGCCAAAAAACAGTTCAAAGAATATTAAAAGAAGAGAAGGAATTGCCATCCACTTCATCAAAATTCACTTCACCTATGAAGAAAAGGAGAAAGTGAGATAATAAAGTGGATATAGATCATTTTACAGCCGATGTGGTTCGCAGTACTGTACAAGATTTCCATATTGTCCATAAATTCCAACATTAGCTAAGTTAAGAACAGCATTGAATGAAAAAATCGGATTCGAAGGTTGTTTAGAAACTGTTCGCAAGTTACTGTTGAAATTAGGTTACAAGTGGCGCAAAACAGAGAACAACCGTAAAGTCTTGACGGAGCGTCATGATATACAAATGTGGCTTTTAAAATATTAAAAAAAAATAACAGAGTATCGCTCTCAAAGTCGGCCCATTGTCTACACCGATGAGAGCTACGTCCTTTCGACACACGTGCGAAACAACACCTGGGCAAATAAAGGAAAGAACTCCGTTTTTAAAAAAAAATAGCACAGGCACTCGCTTTATTTTAGTGCACGCGGGAACCAAGGATGGTTTTATTGAAAATGCTTCCTTGGTTTATAAGGCCAACTCAACAGCTGGTGATTATCATTCAAATATGAGCTATGATAACTATGTAAAATGGCTAAATGAAAAGTTGCTACCCAATTTACTTCCGCGCTCTGTCATTGTCTTAGACAATGCATCTTATCACAACACACGGGTTGAACGACTACCGACGCAATCTACAAAGAAAGCCGATATGCAGCAATGGCTCAGGGATAAGGGTATAGCATTTGATGAATCTCTTCTTAAATTTGAATTGTACGATACAATAAAGAAGTACAAAGCCCAACACGTAATCTACAAGATTGACGATTTTATAAAAAGCAAGTGTTTTGATGTCTTACGCCTTCCCCCTTATCACCCAGAATTAAATGCGATTGAAAATATTTGGGGGATCGTTAAAAATTATGTCGCATCTAAAAATATCGAGCAAAACATGACGAATACGGAAAGACTGATCAATGAAAGTTTGGGCCAAGTTAGCAGTGAAACGTGGCAAAAAACTTGTGCTCATGTAGAAAAAATTGAAAAAGACTACTTGAAATATTTTGATCTCGATTTTGAATTTATAATCAACTAGCTGCGCCCCGCGGTTTCACCCGCATAAGTCTCGATCCCGTAAAAATATTGAGATAAAAAGTATTCTATGTCCTTCTCCGGGTCAAGGTCTATCCATATCCCAAATTTCATCCAAATCCGTTCAGCCGTTTTAGTGTGATGTCGTGACCAAGGGAAATAGGGATTCATTTTTATATACACACATCAAAAGTGTCTAGGGATCAACATATATTTTTGCAATAACTTTTCTCCTGATTGATATTAATTAAAATTTTCTTTAAGGATTCATCAAATAAAGTGTTTTCGTTTGTCACAGTAACGATAAACCAAGTCACCTTTGCATTAATAAAGAAATTTGCCATTTTCCTAATAAAGGGATTTTTAACATTTGAACCACTAACATTAAAGTTCGAAAAAAAGACTGAAATAACAGTTTTCTTTAAAATTTTATTGGGTAACTTAAACAATTAATAATCCGTGTTTCTACCGCGAACACTAACAACACAAGAACATCGGTTTGGCATACTCAAAATGAGTTCATCCAAATCACGCTGTGGAATGGCCGCCCATGTTCGTTGCAACAACAAAAAAAGGTCTTCTTGCGACTGGATACCCTCCATATTCGGCAGAGCTCTTCTCTGTAGCATATCCCATGCATGCTCAATCGGGTTCAAGTCTGGCGACTGAGCAGGCCAGAGCAGGACATTGATGTTAGCTGCGGCGAGAGTCTGTCTTACAACTCTTGCGGTGTGCGGTCGTGCATTATCATGCATTAACTGAAATAAGGGACCGATTTGCACTTGTAGAGGAACGATGACGTCAGATACAATCGTCTCAGCATAAATTTGAGCGTTGAGGTTGCCTCTGATCCAAATCAACTCAGTTCTTCCGCCGATCCAAATACCCGCCCATACCATGATGGTTCCACCACTATAAGGATGGACTTCCTGGCAGGATTTTAATCGCTGTTGGCGTCCAGGGGTTCTTCAGTGTCGTATACGTCTTGTATCCGGTCTCATACCAAAACGAGACTCATCAGAAAAGCACACGAAACGCCATTGTTCTTCTGCCCAATTTCTGTGTTCAAGAGCCCATTGATATCGAATCCTACGATTGTGCATTGCTATAGGTGGTACCCGTAGCGGTCTTCGGGAATGAAGGTTCACTTCATGCAAGCGGTTTCTGACTGTTTGGTCGCTAATTAAGTTCCCTGAAGAGTGATGAAGCCTCACGGCTAACATCATGGCGGTTATTGTTGGAGCTCTTCGAGTTAAGATTTGAATGTATCGGTCTTGTCTCCGTGTGGTGCAGCGATACCGTCCTCCATGGCGCTCAGCCACGGTACCAGTGCTTCGGTAACGTGTCCAAAGTCGACTGATAACACCCTGACTTGTATTCAGAGCTAAAGCCACAGTACGTTGCCGGGAACCAGCTTCTATCATTCCCACGGCTCTGAGCATTTCTTCCCTGCTTAAATGACGTCGCCGCTCCATAATAACGTTGGTTTTAATCAGTAGTAGGGAAACAGTAGCACTAATAATGTCTTCAATGCGTTGTATGTTTTTATAGGGAAAATATTGACAGCTGATTTTCATCTTTTACTCGAATTTGATTAACAGTTCCTGTTTCAAATTATGAAATGCACCAAAAAGGATCCATATAAATTTATATAATCATAAATTTATTACAAAGCCACATCTCAATCTCAAGAAATCCGCATAAAAATGCTTGATCCCTAGACACTTTTGATGTGTGTATATAGATGTACAAGATGATTCTGACGACAGCAAAACGGAATCGGAAATCGAAAATTTATCTGATAGTGATTGAAAATACTGAATAGTCCTACTTGTTTCGTTTCCATTCTGTAACACCGATGCTTAATTAAATGTCGTTCAACTACAGACGCGGGCGTGGAATTACTGAAGAGCATATTCGAGGCCTGGGAGGAGTCGCAAGATGCTCTTGGCATTTTCTGCGACTTGTCTAAGGCTTTCGATTGCGTACATCATGATACACTCACCAGGAAACTGTACCACTATGGTATGAGGGACAAGGCTCTTGACCTTCTGACTTCTTATATGAACAACAGAATCCAGAGGGTCGATGTTAATGGCAAGAAATCTGCAGGATCTGCGGTCACCTTGGGCGTTCCGCAGGGTTCAATTCTTGGGCCTTTCTTATTTCTAATTTATGTAAATGATTTACCTTATCACATAAGGGATAATCACAAGATAGTATTATTCGCAGATGACACTTTGCTCATTTTTAAAATCAAACGTCAGTTAGTCAACTTTGAACAAGTTAACGATGCACTCTCTAAAGTCGTGCATTGGTTTAATGTAAATAATCTTCTACTGAACGAAAAAAAGACTAAACTCATTAAATTTTCAATGCCAAATGTCAGGCAGCTATCTACCAATGTTCAAGTAAATGGAACAGAGTTGGACCCTGTTGAGTCGACAGTTTTTCTTGGAATCACTATTGACAGTAAATTACAATGGGGCCCACACATAGAAAAATTGTCAGGAAGACTAAGTTCGGCCGCCTATGCTGTTAAAAAAATTAGACAGATAACTGATGTGGATACAGCCAGAATTGTTTATTTTAGTTATTTTCATAGTCTTATGTCATATGGGATTCTTCTCTGGGGAACCTGTGCGGACATTGATACTATCTTTGTTCTACAGAAAAGGGCTGTTCCAGCCATATACAACCTAGGTCCAAGAGATTCCCTTAGAGAAGAATTCAAAGAAATAAATATTCTGACTGTAGCCTCACAATATATTTTTGAAAACCTATTGTATGTACACAAAAATATATCAAATTTTAAGAAAATATCCGATATTCATAGTTTAAATACCAGGAATAAACACAATCTTGCTGTACATCGCACACGTCTCCACAAAGTAGGCAACTCGTTCATGGGTCAATGTATACGCTTTTACAACAAACTTCCCATTGACATTCGAAACTTACCCATTAATAGATTTAAAATCTGTATTAAAACCAAACTCTGTAAAAAAGGGTATTATAAAATTTCAGATTATTTAGAAGATAAAAAAGCATGGGATTGAACTGCTCGCTCTGCTAAGCCTTGTGATAAAACTTAACATTTTAATTATTTTGTAAAATCATGAAAATATACCAGTTTTATATACACATTGACATTGTTGAAAATTATATTCAAAATGACATGATTACTTTGTAAAGTATTATATTATTTTAATTAATTACTGTGAATGTGAGGACTATGTGGATATCATTATTATTTTCATTTTTCAGTTAGTTTTAATTATGGTCTGGCAGTTTGAGTAGTTTATGCGGCCTACCCAAATGTCCTTTCTTTGGTATTGTTCGTCGAGTTGAGCTCCTTAAGTTCTGAGGTGAGCTCCACGATTACTGACAAATGCTTGCACTGACTGGACAGGTTCACTCAAATCTGTGTGGTTCTTTCCTCAAAAGACCATTTCAGACACTAATCTACATGGTCCTCATATGGCCTGACCAAGATTATGTCTGGACTTTAAAAGAGACTGTGACCTCTGAGTTTGTTTCGGCCTTTCTTCTCAAAGTAGTCAGATAGGAAACGCCGAACTCAACTAGCTTATTTTTATTTTTTTAATATGACATGTAAAAGTGATTCCGATATCCTATTTACAGAATAAACAATTTCATTTCATCAAACTTGAAGAAGGTACCTACCTATTAGTTACCTAGAATAAATGAATCGGTGAAGTGGTTTTGTGATTTAGTGATATTATTAATACCTACTTAAAGTTAAGTAAGCACCTACATAGGTACGTGTAGGAATATCAACAAAAAATAATACTATACCTAATTGGAAATAGTTCTTTGAACAGGAAATCCTATATTGATAAGCGCATTTTGGTGAATAATTTTAATCACTTAGGTACGTGTAGAGTACTAGAGTACCACAGTTATTGAAGGCATAGACAAGTAACTGATGTTACAACGATTGAAAACTGATGTTGTTAAGAATTATGTCGCATCTAAAAATATCGAGCAAAACATGACGAATACGGAAAGACTGATCAATGAAAGTTTGGGCCAAGTTAGCAGTGAAACGTGGCAAAAAACTTGTGCTCATGTTGAAAAAATTTAAAAAGACTACTTGAAATATTTTGATCTCGATTTTGAATTTATAATCAATGTACAAGATGATTCTGACGACAGCAAAACGGAATAGGAAATCGAAAATTTATCTGATAGTGATTGAAAATACTGAATAGTCCTACTTGTTTCGTTTCCATTCTGTAACACCAATGCTTAATTAAATGCCTACATATTCTTAATATTTTTGTATTTATTGCAACCTAATCTAATTTATTTACAAAATGTATATACTTTTAAAACCTAAATTTTATTTAGATTATTAAATCTCGACTTGAATATATATAAGATTTTTTTGCTAACGTTACCTACTTTTACACTCACAAGCGCGCTTGTCGGGATACGTCACTACTACAATCAAAGCCGAACGGACTTCGTGAAATAGAATATCTGTACATGGAATTAAACGTAAACGGTGTTAATATTATTCAATATATTCAAAAGAGCTGAAAGTCATGGGGCCTTTGCCCAGCAGTGGAATGATGCAGGCAACAAGAAATAGTAACAGTAACTATAATAAACTTCTGGCATACCTAGCCCTAGGAGCAATGGTAACGGCTGCGACTTACGAGTAGGTCGCAATTTCGAACCCAGATAGACGCTTGACTTTGCGTAAATTATTTCATCACCACTGCTCTCAAAACGGTAAGGAAAATATCGTGAGGAAACCGGCATGTCCTAGAACCAAAAATTCGAAGACATGTGACATCTACCAATCAGCACTGGGCCCGCGTGGTGGATTACAGCCCACTCCCTCTCGAAGAGAGGAGACCTGTGTCCCAGCAGTGGGAACATTATAGGCTGATTATGCTTATGCTATGCCTCCCTTTAGGAAAAAACAAACGTGTGTAAAGTTTTTGTTTAGTAATTTTAGTGCTGGGAACCCTCCTGGAGGGTTTACATGTAAAAAATGTAAGTTTTTCTTAGCGAAAACAGCATTATAAGCCGTGAAAATAAAATCTGATGTATATTTTAACATGATTTATTAGTATGTACGTTGGTTTTAAAATCCAAGCATATACAACATTCACAAAAAATGTAAAAGGTTGGAAACTACTTAGTATAGCGACAAGACCCCCTGAAAACACTATTTAACTTCGTTTTATAGAGTTTTGTAACACGGTTTTAAACCTAATGCCGTTGACCGCCCGCTACGGTTTTAACTTTAGCGCAAACGTAATGCTGGTAACCCTCCCGGAGGGTTCACTTCCAATATGTATGGCGACATAGCGTATGAGTTCTATGAAATGTGGGTGGAGTCGAAAGTGTTACTGATGAACAGAAAGGTATAATATTGGTAAAATATGATTTACAGTAAATTGTTTATTAAAACTTCGTTTTCACTCGAAGCGCACTCTTCGTGCTCTTCGCGCTCTTCTCCAGAATTTTTCGGGATGAACTTGTAGAATTTAACACCTGCAAAGCAAATAAAATATATGAGTTTATTTCATACCCGGCAAGTCTCTCAAGATTGTAAACCTCCTTTATTAAAAAAAAACATAATATTGTTGTCTAACAAACCTGTCGAATTTATTTTCACTTTAAGATCTTCTCCAGCTTTTAGAGACCGTTCCTCTTCTTCTTTGTAAAGACCCTGTACAGTAACAGAATACACATTTTTTATCATTTGCACATTTGTGCCCGGTTGATGGCAATAGGCTCGCCCCCTATTAAATGGGACTTAAAAACTTAACTGGCGTAATGTGGGTGTACTGCAGATGCACCTCTCCCTAAACCTTCAGGGATTACAGGTGTGATTTTATATTCAAATTCATTTATTTAAAAGACTAGACTTAATTTGATAACCATACAACTCCTGTCGCAAATCTACATTGGCGACGACCAGAAAAGCGCTCGGATACTAAAGAAGCTAGACGAATCCCGCAGAAATTATTCAACTCTCTTAGACTTTTGGATCCCGCAACTAAATTCATCGGAAAATATTATTAGAGAAAAAACCATAGTAACATACCTGTAAAACGTAGTCCTGTAAAGGCAGCTTCATTTGTTCGTGTGTGTATGACACGTTAGCTGCCGTGTCTCGAAGGTTCACGAATGCCAGCGCCCGCGCACCGTCTGATAATTCTCGGTGCCATATGATCTGTTGAACATCAATTAACGTAATTATTGTCATATCACGTCTTTATTCATAGAAACTTCATAAGAACCCACATTTGGCCAGTTTCTCAGCAAAAAAGAAAACAAAAAAAACACACTTAGGCCTGAATTCCTCTTACGCTGATGTCGGTCGCGTACGGTCGGTCGTGTACGCAACGTACGGACGTACGCGCCGCTGACGTCAGCGTCGCAGTAAGGTGCTATATAGAACACAATGTATATGTTACGGCTAAAACCCGAAGTGCGGCTATACCTAGTTTTAGCCGGCTACAACTAGGTGCGGCCGGTAGCAGTTGGTTAAACTTGCCTAAATGGACCCTGGCACTCGCCGGCCGCGGCCGCGGCACAGCTCGCTCCGCTCGCTCGGCTCATGTGGTGTGTTATGTGGTCACTGTCCTAACCTAACCTAACCTATCTTTCAGCGATTACCAATTTGCTACAGCTAAATTTAACCAACTGCTAAAGCCCCATCTAGTTTTAGTCGGCTAAAACTGGGTATAGCCGCACTCGCGCGACCGACGTATGCGACCGACATTAGCATCAAAGGAATTCAGGCCTTCTCTAAAATATATACAATCTCGGCCTATTGTTTGAAACCTCAGTCACTATAATATATACACTTTCATTTCAAATATTATACATTTAAAATGAAAGTGTAGTTAGCTGGTGGTTTCGTGGTGAATATTTTTTCAACTTTGAATTTTTACAATTATTTTTCTTTACCTGGCTTTGTGTCTTACCTGATCTTTATCAACACCAGTCCAAACCCTTAGGCCTTGTTTGCCCAGTGCGTCCTGGTTCACGGCTATCACGTCCTTATTGAGTAGAATCTCCTTGAACTCCGGCTGGATACTGGATATTTCAGCGCTCATGATGAGAGGAGCTGCCAGGACCGACCATACTGCCATCTGCACCTGAGCTTGGTCTACTGTTAGCCCGGAGTTACCTATGACAAGCTGAAAAGAGGAGTATACTAAGGCCCGAAACCCACCAAAGAGGAGATTGACAGAGATGTGTGAAGCGGAGAGGCGAGGAGATACGTACTAGCTTGACGAGAGCAGACATGTGTTCTGGCTGGCTAGGGGCTGTCTGTACTAGGCGAGAGGAGCGCTGGTGCGGCCGGCGGGTGGATTGTGAGATACGAGGGAACTATTGATGCCACTCGCCTCTCACATCCTCATCCTCCATCTCACGCCTTTTGTCTTTGCTGCGCGCCGTCGTCGCCAGCTTGCGAGGCACATCACCGTTTGGTTCGCTCTAAGCAAATATGAGACATCTCATCTCCTCTCTGCATAATCGTATCCACTAAGCTAAGTGGAGATTAAATATAAAAATAACGAAATCCTGTTGTTTGTTTCCAAGACATCTCTCCTGTCGTCTCCGTTAGCCGAACTCCTTCTAAAACACGATGAGTGAGCTTTGCTCATCGATTTTTAGAAAAAGTTCGGGTTTATAGGGCTTCGCCTCTGTCAGTATCACAATTCTATGTGCTATTACAGTATAATCCGGTAAGGTAAGTATAAGTACACATGAATGTACAAAAAAAGTGACAGTTTTACCATGTCAGGGTCATTAAAGTTCCCTGGGCCGGCCATATGAGCGAACTCGTCCTGTTTTTCTCCGAACCAAGCCATGATATTCACCACAGAACTCCAATTGTTCTGAATGTCGCCGTAGTTCCTCCAGATGTTACAGGCCTTCGCTATTGCAGAGTAATTGGGCTGAAGATAAAACAATATCTGAATCTAATCGAATGTATTATACATATAAGAGTAGCGACAAGGGTTCCTCCGACAACAGTTTATGCTACCTCTATGCTATATGCTATCCAGAGGATTCTCGCGATCTTCACCAAGCCATCATTCGTTGGTCCTACTTTTACCCACCCTGCGCCTTCTGGTACACATGCATTTCTTTCCTAAACAGTATCATGATTATTAGGGAATATGAAAACGAATTAATTTAATTGATACTTACGTGACTTTGATAAGCTGGCCAGCTGCAAGAATATATCATTGGTCGACCGGTTTCATTGAGAAGTTTACCAAACATTGGATAACCTTAACAAAGACGAATAATACATACTCGTGAAAGATCTAGCCAGAGAATTATAGTTAGAAAGATGTGAACCACATGAACATTGAGCATTCCTCCTTTGAAATATGTAACCCAGAAGATTGGCGTCAGAATAGTATGCTATGTCTCATCTTCCTTTGATTAAAGAACAGAACAAGCTTTACGAAATCTGTTCGAACCTGAGTCCGGGTCAGGAGCACCACAACCGTCCAGTTTGACGTAGTCCACCTCCCACTCTGCAAATGTGGCCACGTCTGTAATCTCATGGCCCAAAACTCCTGGATAACCAGCACATGTGAAGGGTCCATAGTTCTCGTAAATGCCGAACTTCAAACCTTTGCTTTGGACCTGGAACACGTACTTACACCTATTAAAGTTGACATTTAGAGATATTTAACTTATTAATCTTATTTTTTTCAGTAATCATTTATCTTTTTTTAAAGAAAATCCTCTTAAATCGAAAAGTCGGGACAAATGAGAAGGCCGGACATAGTCCGGACGAGGGACCAAAATGCCGGACATCGATCGGATCGAGATTAGCCGACGTTCGCACGGACGTAATAAAATCGTGGCGATTTTTCTTCTTGCGCTGGATTTTCAACGCTCTGCTCACCGCCGAGAATTAAAAATCCAACAGTGTGTTTTTTTAACGCGCTGGAACAAAAGTGCGTCCCAACGCGTTGGATTCTCAACGCTCGGCTTAACACCGAAAGTTTAAAATCCAGTCCACGATAAAATCCCGCCGCGATTTTATTACGTCCGTGCGTACGTCGGCTTAGCTTAGTCTATTATAAAAAGACATTTTATAGTTATTTTACGAACATAGCGGGAGAGCGCCAACATCCCACTGGGGAAGCGACCATGATCAGGCACTAGGCGTCCGTCGGGGCCACGCTTCTTCTCCGGCCAGCAGTCGTCGATCGTCACGTACTGGTATCCGGCCTCCAGGTAACCCTCACTTGCCATCGCATCCGCTGTCCTCTTAATTAAGTTTTCACTAAAGAAATTGTCATAAATTACTCTGATTAGGTATATTATTCGATGTCAAACTAGGGGTCGTCCATTAATCGCGTGATGTTTTTAGCAACTTTTTAATCTCCCCCCTGGTGATACGTGGTGACACGTGTATTTTTTGATGCCAACACCAACATTCATTGCGTTATTTACATTGTGGAACAGATTTTTTTTCCAACCTATGAAGCAATGGTTAGCAATCTGTTTCAAATCGAAACAAATTGTGGTTGATCGTGTATTACGCAATTAGGGTACAGTTTGGAAACACAGAGAAAAAGACGTAAACTGTAGGTAATTGTCTCATGTGCTAGCAAATATCGGCATCGACACCCTTCAACCCGGAACACAGCAAGTCAGCAACGCTGATTATAAGCAGAAATAGGTATACTTACGGCCGAACCCAATAACCTGACTGAACCTGACTATCACCAGTTTTGGCATACTGGAGATAAAAAAAAACCTTTCTATCTATGGTTTTAACTAGAGATGCCGCAATATTAAAAGTTAGAGAAAAAATCAGTCACGGAAGTTCATTAGTTAGGATTTTAAATTAATAATTTAATATTCAAAGCACAAAAATAAATATTACGGGGAATACCTCGGTTTGTATAACGTACTTAATAAAATATATTACGTACCAGAAAAGGGTGCTAAATGCTGGCACATTTAAAATCTGTAAAATATGAGACCGGTTTCTTTAACTTCATTGTTTTCTTTTCTCATAATCTTAGATTTTTTTTAGATTATAGTAATGGTTGATAAGTTCAAGAGACTACTACAAGTTATTATTTGAGTATAAACTATATTTTTATATTCCTTTTTTATGTCGAGTAATAATGGCGAGTATTCGACTATCCGCTATAACAACTATTCGCGGCATCTCTAGTTTTAACGTCCCAATAATTTGTCAGAGAATAATCTCACCGAATTTTGGGACGACATTCAATGACAGATAGAATTATACTGTCACCATCAATGGCGATCTATCTTTTACTTTACTGAAAATAGGTTATTGGGTTCCGCCGTTAGGTTATTGGAACTTTTTCAATATATTGAAAAAGATTTTTTTTTTTTATATGAATGAAAAGAATTTCAGAACGTTTCAGAACTTACCTAATACATTCAGTCGGGTATTTTTCACAGTCGATAGTGCAGTTGTATCTAAGCCACGAGAGCCAACCCATAGGTGGGGTCAACGCAAGTCCATTGTCTAGAGCCTGACTGGACCAGAACAACCCACAGAAGATAAACAGTGCTGGTATGAACATCTATAAGATACGCAGTTTTATAAATCATTTTGGTTATAGAGAACCGTCAATCAAATGGAGTGGGTAATGTGTGATTTGATGGGGGAGACTTTCGACGAGATAATTATGGAGAGAAGGTAGATAGGTGAAAGGAGAAGTGGACAGTACTGATTCAATCCCCAACGAGTTTTGTCAGCATGGCACTGGAGGAGGGACGTTGACATAAGATCTCGGAGCCCCTCCGAATGTGCAAAGGACGTTATTCTAGCAGGTTAAGGCAACGATAACCGACTTTTAATGATTTTATACTGAAGATGACGTCTAAACGAATAGTGTAAATGATTTAGAAAAAATAAATGTTAAATTAAAGCATTTTCATAATATTTTAATATAGCCATATTTTGGATTATGTTTATATTACATAATAAAATTAATTTGTAAAGTTACGTCTAACGCGGATAAAAAATTGAGAATCACGCAAAGTCTATCAAGCATATTTTTCTGAAACCTTCATCATTTTAAAGATAATTTAATTATTGATCTTTAGTATACGTGTTTTATTAAAATATCTTTGGTTTTATGTATAATAAATTAATAATGCGTCTTATTTGGGACAGCGCTCCTTGATGGGCGAGTCCTATTAGTCGCTGGACATACGACGCGTTGCGTGAGCTCAGCACAGAACACGCAAGCTAACCACTCAAAGTCACTGTCGTATATCTGCGTCTTAAGAGTCCTAACTATTCATGGCTTATTGATAACTCTTCGCTAAACATGCAGCATGCAGCAACATGATTTCCCGAATAAGGTCCACAAAGATTATTCAATAAAAGAAATACATGAAAGATTATTTAAAAAATCCATGAAAGTATTATTAAATGATACAGTAATAATCTAATCGTGCTAGGTGGTTCCGTTTTTCAACGAAAATTAAACGTTTTAATATAAGTAGGCAATATCAACTGTGTTGCCGCTTTCCAACTGTGGGCGGCTCTAAGCACTAGATACATGACATAGTTACAATAGGTATTCCATTCCCAAGAGCAAAAGACAAAAAGCGTTGGATTATACCAGACACAGCTGCACTCCGCAGTTTTACCCGCATAAGTCTCGATCCCGTGAGAATATCGGGATAAAAAGTAGTATTCTATGTTCTAACCCAGGTCATGGTCTACTCATGTGCCAAATTTCATCCGAATCCGTTCAGCCGTTCTAGCTTGAAAGCGTAACAAACAAACAAACAAAAAATCAAATCTTTTCTCTTTATATTATTAGCTAAACTAATAATATAAAGAGAAAAGATTTGATTTTTTGATATATACACAGAATAGTAGATTTAGACTCTTAAAAAGGTTGACCATGAATATTTATGATGATGCAGAAAAAAAAAATTTACACAAGAAGAATGGAAAAAAAAAATAAGTACCTTAAAATATCACAGATATTAAATTCATTAAAATATTGCATGGCGTTTTATATCTACTGAAACACACAAGAATGTGAAATATTTGAGTCAAACTCACGATAATACTAGAATGTGAGTATTGATTGATTTACGTTATAAGTACTACGATAAATTAATTTCCATAATATGAAGGTGTTTAAAAGACATAGTTAAGACTCCAGGCAGCTACCACCAAGACACCACTCTCAGCAGTCGCTCTTGCAGCAACAAAATTTAACAACGAAGCCCAATTTGCGTCAGACATTCAAAGAAACTCGCAAACAAAGGTCTGTATCACCGTAGGTAGGTACACACGGCTACACGTCAAGCTATACCATCTCCAGTTTATCTGATCTCGCATTGTGTAGGATTTCTGGACAATGCGAGGTCAGCTTATACTGGAAATTTATAGCTTGATGTGTAGCCGTGTGTACAATATTTAAGACTAGGTACTTTTTTATAGTTCAGTAAAAAACACGATTCTTGTATCCCTTTAAGTTTTAACTTTTTTCTATATTTTTTTTTATTGGGTGTTATAGCAGCCATAGTAGTACTCTGTAAAAATATTTTTACCAAAAATACAACCGACTTCCAAACTACAAAGTGAAAAATAACTTTAATTTCGGAAGTCGGTGTCTTTGGATCAGAAGTTTTTTTGCCACCGACTTCCGAAATTAAAGTTATTTTTCACTTTGTAGTTTGGAAGACGGTTGTATTTTTGGTAATTTTTTTTTTCACTTTTTTGTGGGTTGGTTTATAATTCATCAGTTCCACTTTACCAAATGGTGCTTTTCGAGAGCAAATGCACGAGTTACTATTAAATTCCCAAATCGCTATATGTGTGCCTATAATATTTGAAGAGTTCCCTCGATTTATCCAAGATCCCATCATCAGATCATGACCAAATGACAATGGAACCAACTTGGAAATATACCCTTTCATACAAAAAAAAAATCCAATCGGTTCAGCCGTCTTCGAGTAATCGGGAACATAATAAAAAAAAATAAAAAAATCCGACGAACTGAGAACCTCCTCCTTTTTTTTAAGTCGGTTAAAAAGGAGATCATTCATTATATAATTTTAAAATAAATACTTTCAAAGATATTTAAGAAATTCAATGAAAATTTACCCTTATCCCCGAAACTACTTGACCTAAAAGTAAAAAAAAAATGCTTTGTATGGCTCTTTACTCATAGATTACAGGAAAACTTATAAAAAGTCTATTCTTAAAATAACATGGTAAATCTCTCAATATTGTGCGTACAAACTTACATTTGCAGTTGGCATGTATGGGAGAACATTCAACTACAATGTTAAGTTTGTTCATGGGATAAATAAATTCATCTCAACTCCGCTACCAGTGTGCGTAGAAGACACGCACTTGGCGGTTTTTGTTTGGCCGGTACTTTGACATATAGCCCAAAAATTTATGGACGGTGAATGATCTCGTTTCAGGTGTCTACTTATTAGCCCACGTATGCACGGGCGTAATAATATTTTTTTTAAACATTAATTATTAAATTCCGAAAAAAAAAGAAATATAAAAAATAAAATTAATTTTTAATTCGTAATTTAATTACGTTTAATTCGTAATTTAATCACGTTTAATTACGTTTAATTCGTAATTTAATTACGTTTAATTCGTTATTTATTTATTTATTTATCAACTAACATTTACCATTACAGGATCATTACCCAATGCGATAAATGCGCCTATCCTAACTTAATTTAAAAAATACATTTTATTAAAATAATTATACATACTATCATCTATAACTAATTACAAACAATGCATTCCTTGTGAAATCACTCAAGAGAACAACAGAATACATAAGTCCGTCTCTCTCGCTGAGGTTGAGCGTGCGGAGTGTTAAAAGGTTGGTCCGAGCGCGCGGCAGCAGTAGCGGCTGCCGTCGCGTCGTCGCCACACGTACCATGTCCGAAACGCACAACTCACCTGCCCTAAAATAACTGCATAATGCACCTTCCCTCTCAGTAACTTAAAATATATACGAGGTGAGTGCAAGATCCCTCCTCACCCTTAGCTCATTGTATCCTACCATACCTAAAATAAATAAGGTTGGATACATTAACGGATAAAATGGATAGACCCCGTAATACCGCTTATATACCTTAATACCTTATAAATTTATTTTGTCCCCTCTCCTCTCTTTTGACCCTCTCCTCTCTTTTGTTTTATGCTCGTGATTTATTATGTACTTTTTTGTTGTTTTCTGATTACTCTTGTCCTTTATGTATGCACGTGTTTCTGTGACAAATAAACCAACTTTTCTTTCTTACTTTCTTTTCTTTCTTTCTAATAAAATCGCGGCGATTTTTTTTCGTGCACTGTATTTTCAACGCTCTGCTTAGCGCCGAGAGTTGGAAATCCAACAGTGTTTTTAACGCACTGGAACGACAGTGCGTCCCAGCGCGTTGTATTCTCAACGCTCGGCTTAACACCGAGAGTTGAAAATCCAGTGCGCGATAAAATCTCGCCGCGATTTTATTACGTCCGTGCTAACGTCTGCTTACGGTTCAAAAGATATACAGCCCTGTGACAGACGGACGGACGGATTACCCCTTGGCCGTAAGCTGTGCGCTTGGCACGTTGGCACCCTTTCAGTACGGAACCCTTAAAACTATGTAGGTACTTAAGTAAATAACATATTTTTACGTTTAATTTATTTCAATTTAAGATTAAGGTTCCATGTCGCTAATTTACTCATGAAAACTGTCATACATAAAACCATTATACTCGAATTATTACTTAGCGCTGTCACTGGCACGCAAAGGTTATCACAAACAGCTGCGCGTACGGTTAACCCCTTGGATAAACCTCACTATCTTATAGTTTCCATTTAGAGCACGTGTATAAAACAAATCATAACAAGTACGTACGAAACTTATTTTTAACGTGGGTTAAATTCGTATCGAATATATCTCGACTGGTCGGAAAATTCGCTTTATTTTCATAACTTACAAATTTGCAAACGTTTGGACTCGTAAAAACTTCTAGTGAAGCCTGAAGCGTGTCGTTCTTTCCAGAAATGTTAATAAAACCAGCACTATGTATGTTCGTGTGTGGACTGCTATCCTCAACCCAGGCTTTGGACAATGGGTTGGCTCTCACACCCCCCATGGGCTGGCTCTCTTGGCTGCGATTTGGCTGTACCATCGACTGTAATGCTAAGCCCAAGGAATGTATAAGGTAAGTTACATTAACATTACATCATCTGGCCTGTAATCTCCGAAGGGATATGCAATAATAGAGTACGCATAGTACACTCACGTTTTACCAGCGATGTATATGTCCCATGCCATGTAATAGAGGGCGCGAGCCTATCGCCATAAACTGGCTACAAATTCAGTGTCCGGACTGAGTTATTGAGAAATATTAACCCAATAACATTTTTCCCGACCTGGAGATCGAATCCAAGACCCCATGTATTCACGTTTGCGAGGGGTTTAGCCAAAGGCCATAATTCAAATTCGTTAGTAACATTGTCCATAAAACTAAGTTTTAGTAAACAACACGATACGATGGCACATTTAACTGACAGTAGTGAATGACATATTACGGACAGTCCACTCTGTCAACAAACTATCTACACGCGCCGCCGCAAACCGCGCAAGGCCGCCGCAAGGGATTGCCTGGTTTTGCAGTGCGTTAGGGATTAACGCACTGCAAAACCAGGCAATCCCATCAGTTAACCCGTCCGTGGTTAAGGTATCCTTAACCCGTCGAGAGATACTAATGTCATGTTATTCAAAACAATATTAATATTTCAGTGAAAATTTAATAAAGAGGACAGCTGACCTGATGGTGAGTGAAGGTTACCTGGCGGCAGGATACCAGTACATCACGATCGACGACTGCTGGCTTGAGAAGACACGAGATGCTGAAGGCCGCCTAGTGGCAGACAGGAAGCGGTTCCCTAATGGAATGAAGGCGCTTTCTGACTATGTGAGTATATGAAGTACAAAGAAAATACTATGCACATCGCAGCTTGCTTATTCTGTAGACTATTGCAACTATGTGGACTACCATACTTGTTAATTTATCGTACTTACCATAAATCTTTTGTAAGGTTCACAGCAAAGGCTTGCAGTTCGGAATGTACGAGGACTACGGCAGTAGCACCTGCGAAGGATACCCTGGCATCCAAGGACACGAGCTCTACGACGCTGACACCCTGGCCAGCTGGGGGACTGACTATCTCAAACTGGATGGCTGTGACGCTGACGTTCATGGAATGGACGAAGGTACTGTCTGGAAAAGTAAAAATTCCATTTGTTTTACTGATGGTGTTTGCGGTCTTCCGGAAGGTAACCTAACGAAGTGGACACCTTGGACACATGCGTCTTGGTTCTTTCTGGTATACATTTACAGGCACGTGACATTACTATAAGTACTTACTTATATCAGCTATTTATTAAAGAAAGTTGGATCGTTGCTTTTTTTCACAAGCTTTCATCAGTTTCACTTTTTCTGCGTTAATTTGTTACTACCAGATTATCTTTGTTGTAAATAATCCTTATTTTATTTTATTTTATTTAACCATATATGTACACATAGAAAAATAGACAAGAAGAAAAGAACAAAAAAAACGTGCTGTTAGGCCGTGCCTTAAAAAAAAGGTTTTAAAAAAAGGTAATTTTTTTTACCTTACAATTTAATACAATAAAGAAAATAGACATTTTAAAATTAGGAATTAGAAAGTGTGTGGCTCTTTCAGATGATCGAGAGAGACTATGAATGTGACCTCGAAGTTGGGCGACGGCGGTTGACCCTTATCAGCGATACCCGAGACTGAGATACAGAGAAGTGCAGGATGTATTTCTCTTAATTATTTGTTTGGAGTCAGGGTTATAACAGTACTTACAAAGGTGATGTGTGTTTGTTCCAGGCTATCCTGCATTTGGGCGGCTTCTCAACGCGACTGGCCGACCGATTCTGTATGAATGTAGCTGGCCCATGTTCCAAGAAGTCAATGGTATTCACGTTAGTAGACTGTAAATCAAATAAAAATTATAGTTGTTTAGTTGTAAGACAGATTCCAATCCATAGTTCCATACTTAATATTATCTATAAATACAAAATAACTATGTATGTCTGTCTGTCTGTAAGTTTTCGGATTTCGGATTTCGACATAGAATTGCACACGACCAAGACCCGAGTTAGGACATGGATACTTTTTATCTTGGTACTTAATACATCCCCGTGGGATACTTTCCAATCTCCATACGGGCGAAGCCGCAGGCAAAAACTAGTAATAAAAAACCGGTTAAGAGCGACTTGGACTCACGCACCGAGGGTTCCGTACCATTTTAAATTTTCATCGGCGAGGCCTATATTCGTCAGAAAATTTAAACTCTGCACACTGCGGTGTAGGATATTGCAGTTTTAAGTCAGCGCCATCTCTTGACCGATGGTGGAACTAATGTAAGTTTTGTTGATGATTTCTGAAAAAGTGTGCTATTTAGAGACATCATTTTATTTTTCTTGTAATTTTTACATAAACTTCTATCACAGAATAATTTCAGATTTTTCCTTATGCAAACTTCGATAAGGGTGGGGGAACGTTTTTTTTACAATTTTCGACAAAAGTCGAAAACTATACGGCCTAAAAAAAAGAAAAATGTTTGAGAATGTGCAAATAGCGCTCTTTCATATGATACCCCTAGTCCTACCTAGTAGCTCCGCTTCGATTTTTTAAGACGCCGTTCAGTCCTTATTACAAAAAAAAAAATCTTTCTTGTTTGCAAAATAGTTGGGCAAACGTCATCTAAAACTATTCCAAATTTCACGTTGATAGCATTAGTAGTTCTTGAGATATCCAGCTGAGACAGACAGACGGACAGACAGACTGAGTCGCACCTTAAGGGTTCCTTTTTACCATTTTGGTATGGAACCCTAAAATATGCGATTAACCTTGAACAGTCCAACTACAGTGCGGTTGCGGAGAGTTGCAATATCTGGCGCAACTGGGTAGACGTCAGGAACTCCTGGGCTTCAGTGCTGAGCGTGATGAAGTGGATCGGCAACAACCAGGACCGGCTCGCTCCATTTGCTGGCCCTGGACATTGGAACGACCCTGATATGGTGAGGATTTCCATTTAGAAAGAAAAAAAGAAAGAAAATACGTTTATTTGCGGTAAACATGACCCAAAGAAAGATAATAAAAGAACACGTAAATAACAAATGAAAACGGTTCCAGTTAGGGTTACCATTCGTCCAGATTTGTCCGGCTTTTTGGCCCCCCGCCCCGCCCCGTCCGGTCCGCACTATCTCCGGCCTTAACATTTGTTCGAACTTTTCGATTTAAGGGGATTTTCTTTAAAAAAGATAAATTTTTACTGTAAAAATAAGATTAAAAAGTTAAATATCCGGTTTTTTCCAAATGTTAGGCTTTTTGTCAGGACTTTTCAAATTTCAAAATGGTAACCCTAGTCCTCGTATCATTTGTTCCTTTTATTATTGAGTTACGTGATTTTTAGAGTAATAGGTAGTTGAGCAAAGATGAAACGTTAAGCGTTTAAAGTAAGTAGTAAGTTTAAGTGTTAAGCGTCATTTTGCATAGGCATGCGAAGCCTATCAAATAAATCTAAGTGCCTAGCAGTAGCTGGTTCCAATTAATGTTCTCTTTTTTAAAACCTATTAATATTTCCGACTCCAGAACTAAACCTTTGAAAATAACAAAGAAATAAACTATTTATCTTTATAAGAGCAGGCTCCCTAAATTGTACGTTAATTTGTATTAATATTCTGAAAAAGTCACGCATACAATCAGAATGGAACTTTAGTATATGATTTATTGGATCTTTTTCTTTCCATATTTAGGACAGTTACGTAATTGGAACATTTTCGCTCAATTCAATTTTATTCGAAAATCATGTCTTTTTTAAAGATTATTTGTAACAAAAGCAAGATCATTCGGCTTTTATGTCTAAAATAATTATTGACAGTAAGAAAATATAGTTTACTATCCAGATATAAGATATTTTCTCTCTACATCAATTATTACTTTAGTTATAAACGAAATAAGAATTGAGACTTACGAATGTAGTTCCGTGCTCAAACACGACCAAAGAGCGCACGCGATATTCAACTTTATTACTCATGTGTTAACGTTTAGCATATAGTGGAGTGGTGGGGTGCTTGGGGGCGGAGTTTGCGTGGAAATTTTCTTTGGAGTACCTGGTCTTAAAACCTTATTCTTGCATCAGTTCCACCAATAAATGTTTATTCCAGCTGGTAATAGGCAACTCCGGGCTGACAGTAGACCAAGCTCAAGTACAGATGGCGGTCTGGGCGATCCTGGCAGCTCCCCTGATGATAAGCGTGGACCTGGCGGAAATCCAGCCGGAGTTCAAGCAGATTTTACTGAACCGTGACGTCATCGCAGTGAACCAGGACAAGCTGGGCAAGCAGGGCTTGAGGGTTTGGAAAAGTTGGAGGATTAGTTTGGTGAGACAATGCCCATACCTAAATCTAAAAGGCTTCGTCATTACTGTTTGTCTAATTTGGGGTCAGTTAATTGATTTCTTTGTGTTTCAGTGAATTGAATGGGTCTCTTTCTTGCCGTTATCTCAGCATTTATCCCCTTTCTAGTCATATTAACCTAAACATAATCCATCCATTGTTTTCATGGACTGGTCTTTCCCTACTCTCAAGGGCTTGCTACACGGCTGCCAACGACCAAATTTCAAACACCTCGGCCTGTCTCCAACCAAGGTCACCTCTGTTAGGGACGCGGTTGGTAGCCGTGTAGCAAGCCCTTTATAGCCGCTAGCCATCTAAATTCATACCGATAAGATATGTGCTTCGCTCTTCTACATCTCATGTTAATTAAGTGAGCCTTGATTTTATTCTCAAATCATGAATATCAACAGCGACCATACCAGGAGATCTGGCACCGAGAGCTGTCAGATGGTGCGCACGCGCTGGCGTTTGTGAACAAGCGCAAGCACTCCGTGACAGTTACCTACACTCACGAAGAAATGAAGTTGCCTCAACTTGAATTTAACATACAGGTATTCCGAATTGGTGCCATTACCATTTGTAGTAGGAGTATTGAGCCCTTAGGTCCCTCAATGTTTCCGAGCTTTTTAACCGATTTCAAAAAAGGAGGAGGTTCTCAGTTCGTCGGAAACTTTTTTTTTATGTTCCCCGTTTAGTCGAAGACGGCTGGACTTTCCAGTAGGTCCCATTGTCATTTGGTCACGATCTGATGATGATATCTTGGTGAAATCGAGGGAATTCTTCAAATATTATAGGCACACCTATGCCAATTTGGGTATTTTTTATTGTACCGTCAAACGGGGTGAATAGGCACAGAACTTTGAGTAAATTTATCACCAATCATGCCTGAAAATATTATACAGGGTGTTAAAGTAATTGCGTGCCATAGCTTAGGGGTAGGTTCAGAATCGATAAAGGAAGCCAGGAAAAAAAAATCCGCATTTTTTTTTTACTGTAAACTGTATAAAATCATTATTCTATCTAGACCAATGAGATTTTTAATTAAAAAATAGTAAATTCACTTGTTTCACTTAAAATAGCAAAAATAAAACTCGAAAGGGCTACCTGATCAGCTGTTTTGCTAAGTTCATTTGCGAGGTCAACACCCAACCGATGTCCGGTGCCCTATTCGCTTTCAAATGCCGACAAACGGACCGCGGCGGCGAGCGGTCTCGTAAGAAGCTAAGCGACATATCCCAATGAATCTAACAGACGCGTCACATGAGGCATTTTAATCATGATCTACATAAATGAAGGACCCATTTACTACTTTTATTTTAGATTCACTATGGGGGATATTTATTTTTCTAAAGCTACATCGATTTAAATAAAGAAGATTTAAAAAATACGTGTAGAAGTGTATTGATAGTCACGTGATTTTTTTATTATTTTTTATTATCAACATTCATTTTAGTTTTGAATGTAATTCAACAATGTAATTTACTGTTTTCTAAAAAAATACATCCATTTTCGCAATTAATTTCGTGAGTAGGTAACTAGGTACAACTAAATGTATTTGTACAGTCTATCATTTTGTTGATCTGTGCTCGGTGTAGCACTGTAGGCACAGAATAACTAACTGTAGGCAGCAAATGCGGCAAGTTGAAAGAAAGATCAGCAAAGTTCATTTCTTTTGCATTTCGCCGATTTTATCGGATTTTTGCCAGTTCCTAGATTTCGTTGATCGCAAACGGGCGTGCTGTTTGTCGAGAATTTGTGATCTTAACGTAGTTTTTAAAATCAAAAGTAATTTTCTCTGTGTGTGAGTTTGTGAGTGACGTTCAAAATGCCTTCCAGACCTGAACAATTCTTCAGTGCCCGCGAATACGGGAATACACTCATGATGTGGAGAGATATCCCGAAGATAGCCATCCACGAAATTCTCGTGTAATTAATAAAACGAGCGTTCTAACGTGTCTTGGACAATCCTACAGCGCGACAGTGCTGGCAGGCTCGTTAGACCGAGTGTTGCGAACCACATACTGAGTGTCGTGCGGCAGAACCGGCGACTGGGAATACGCACGGCAGCTCGCATAGTTCGTGACTGTTACAGGTCCCAAGTCTCACGCTGGACTGTCCTTAGGGTTTTACGCAGAGATTTGCAGCGAGCGTATCGATTTCACAAGTCGCAGGCGTTATTGCCCGCAGACAGAGTTCGTCGTTTCTCGTACTGCCGGTGGCTGCAACGAAAGCACGTCGCAATGCCTACGTTTGCTGCTAATGTGATTTAGACGGATGAGTCTACATTTAGTCGCAACGGAATGTGGAACAGTGTTTGGGGTTACGTCAAGGATAAGGTATTTGTGACCGAGTGCGATACTGCAGCAGAAATTAGAGATCGTAACGTACCTATTGTGAATGTGTTTGCGACGCTGTGTGAGGAGTGTGTCCAGGATCCCACTTTTTTGGCCCGTATCCACGCTGAAACTCTGCGCTGCGCTCAGATCTGCGAGCGAATTGGTGGCGGCCACTTCGAACCCTATCTCATTAGGAATGAGCGAGATTAAGGTAAGTTCATTAATTGAACATCACTGGATCGCTAAAATTTTGTCAAGCATCTTTTTTGTTATCAATCCTCATTGGTATCGCTAATTTGTGGGAATAAGCTTATTGTTAGTTTTATTTCCGTAGCGAGTACTTAATAATTAACTACCATCGGTTATCAAGACTAACTAAACATGATCTTTTGTGTTAGGTACCTATCAATGTTGACGTTCACGTTCGTCCGGCAGCGGCGGCGATGGCGCCGCGGGCGGCCGCGCCTCATCATTGTGTGTGTGTGTATGTGTAGGTTAGGTAGTTAGTATGACTTTCGTAATTTTATTTATGACGTAAGGTGTAACCTTTTCACGAGGTTTGCGCGTCGATGTCCCTCCCTGTATTAGCACCTACTAACTTAAAATAGCAATCGTTTAGAATTAAAATTATTTTATTTGTTTAAATGCTTTAATTACTTAGGTACCTACTATCGGACGCGAATCGAACTAACGCTACAACGGCGGTATGTAAATTACAATTCCAATTTTCCACGACAAAAACGAACTTTTTTTTGTACGGCGATGCGATAATAATCTTTTTAATTTTGTTTAAATGCTAATTAATAATTTCCTAGAGTTACCTACATACTATCGAACGCAATGAAATACCTACGCCCGAACACTTCGATAACGCCGGGTGAAGGATAGGTAACTAGGTAGGTACGTACAATTCCAAGTATTTCTTCTTCCTAAATAACACTTCGAAGTGAAAAATGTTAAAACTTAAAACATTTGTGTAAATAAGTTGATTTTTAATCATTGTAAATAGGTACCTGATTCCAATTTTTTAACTACGCCTTAATACAATACCTACTCGTATTTCTGTTGAATACTAGTTAAACAAGATCTTTTTTGTAGGTTTTGTATTTTGACGGTCTTCAGCCCGTTAAAGTACGAAGGGAAAATTGGAATCGTAATTTACGTACCATCGTAGCGGTAGGGGCGCAACTTGATTTCCCACCCAAAAAAAATAAAAAATTCATTAGCAAATAATGCGCCGGCCCTTAGTATTCGGACGCGAGAAGTGAAGGACAAAATGACAACGTGTTCGATAGTAGGTAAAAAGCAGTTAAACAATTTTTTTTTTCTGGCTTCCTTTATCGATACTGAACCTACCCCTAAGCTATGGCACGCAATTACTTTAACACCCTGTATTGATTTTGGTATCAAAACTTGAGTCACATCCTGAAGATTCTTAAAGACTTCACACTAAATCATGTAAATCAGCTAGTTTTACATAGTTTTTCAAATTATAGGTCGTCCCTATTTAAACACGAAATGGGGTTAATAGGGACGGTGATTGGCATTATAGGGAAAAACCGTCAGGGCTGTCACAATTTTGGTAAGATATGTAAGAAGGTACTAACCTAGATAATAATTTAGTATTAAAAGTGAAATATGGTAAGTAGATATGTAGTGTAGGTAATTACACTTTGAATAAAAACAAGTATTTTAAGAACATATACTTTATATATTAAAATAAATAATTTTATTACAATGGAAATGACTCAGTCTGCCATATAATCACATTTTTTTATCTTCTTACTTTCTTTATATTAAAATCGGAATATTGGTTATATAAACTAAAAACAGGCTATAAATTAAAAATGTTAAAAATTTCTTCGCAAATAAAGTCATTCAAATTACTTCATAAATCAAGTGGCAGCCCTGTTCCTATAGTCCCTTTATTGTCTCTTGACATACGGCATCGTCCCTATTTATTAAATATCCCGTCTCTATTGACCCCCCCGCCGTACTTAAAAACTCCCGACGCGTACCGAAACACCTCTAAGTGTGTTCATAAATTATTAGTCATAATAAAATATAATTTTACAATTTAAAATGTCTTTCAATTGTACTTAAATTACGATATACAGATTCCTGCATAAACAGGAACCTTGCAGATAGTTGTTTTGATACCAATTTAATCACAATAACAATTTAATTTGATAAAAATAAAGGCATTTCATCCAGTTATTTCAAACAAGCAACTTCAGAATCATTCAGAATGTTGTTTTGACAATTTATTTCTAACTTTATGTCAAATAAGTGTTACCAGTTCAAAAAGTAACTATTCTACCATACATTCTTGCCATTTTATAGGCTATGGTTAGTAGATTTTCAGAGTTACTACCACGATTATTTCAATCCCGATTTTTTCCCTATTCTCCCCTTGATTCCTATTCACCCCGTTTGACGGTAACTCGTGCATTTGCTCTCGGAAAGAACCATTTGGTAAAGTGGAACTGACGATGAAGGACAGGCGGCCACCGGAACTACTCAATAATATGTATTTCACGGGTTGCGATTCGATTACTTTAATATGTTTGGTAAGCAATTAATGCTCGTCACAATTCATATGGTGCAGTGGAGCTGATGGTGAAGTACCTTGAGAACTCCTCAACCATTAATGTCCCTGCATCGGGAAAAGCAATATTTTGTAAAAGGTGATGAGCAGTTGACATTAGGCTATTGTAAATTAGATAAATTACAAACTAACCCACAAAAAATAAATAAAAACTCAACCGACTTCCAAACTACAAAGTGCATACAACACACAACTATAACGAAAATTAAAGTTATTTTTCACTTTGTAGTTTGGAAGTCAGTTGTATTTTTTTGTAAAAAATGTTTTATTAGATGTCTATGTTAAAAATATATATTTCAGGATCTTTATAACTCTGGGATTGGGATTGAACAAACTTTGAAACCGAACAAATCATTAACACTACACATCAACCCTACAGGTCAGTGTAAAGTTATTCTATATTGCTCTCAAAACTACAAAAAAAAGTTTATATTCAAAAACAGAATTATACCTATATTTTCTTCTTTTTCAGGTGTGAAGTTTTACAAGTTCACTCCAAAGAAATGCTAACGTACCCTGCCCCTACCTGAGTAAAACAATTTATGAATTTTGTAGTTTTGTTCTCCCAAAACCATAAGCAGCCCCGGATCTAGATTTTTTTTGAGGCGGGGCAAAAACTGCTGTCTGCCGCCCCCCGCTAATCTTTTATGGGGATGCGCTAAGTTAGCCCGTGAAATTAAAATTTTCTCAAAATGAAAATTTTGCCAGCAACATATTAATAATAAATCTCGATAAAAATAAATTTTATCGATCGATAATGGTCCAACAGTCCAACGGGGGCGCCATAACGGTTGTAAAAAAAATAAAATAGAAAGGTTAAATGTGCCGCGCGTCTCATTTATTGCAAAGTTGCGATGTGCTGGGTGGTGCACTTGTCTGCTACATTTGAATTTGTCGCCCCCTGAAATTGGCGCCCGGGGCACGTGCCCCGGTTTGCCCCCCCCCCCCTAGATCCGGGGCTGACCATAAGCTCCAAATTCTCAGTAGTTATGAATGGCACATGCCGTCTTCTAAAATGAAAATCCACATTATTTTTGGCTAAGCCACCAATCACAGCATGAATCTGCTACCGACCCTATTGTTGCAGATGTTAAAACTCCGGTTTCAATCTTGTGACCATGGCCCAATGATATGATAATGATTACAGCGCCATCTATTCTTCATGGTGCAAAATAAAAATGTTACTATGTTAGTCCTACTGGCTAATTTGAATCTTATGGTTTAATACTAGCAGTAATTAATTAAGCTACCCTAACCTTAAATAATAAAATAAAATTAAAATGTTATCATTAATTGAATAAGTTTATTTCAAAACATACATTGTGTATCTCTTATGTTGGGGCTAGAACGGAACGCGCAATCTTGCATTGCTTTAACCTCGTTCGTGAAAAGGAACGTCAACCAAACGTAAACAAAATATTCCCGAGCTAACTTGACGTTAATTTAAATAATTTTAGTAAACAAAATACTGAAGATAAGTAAGTGTGTGTTTTAACCTCGGTGTTACGTTAATAATCATGAGGATAATCGTTATCGCTGTGTTTTTGATAAATAGTTTCAATGCCAATATTTTATAACTTGTTACGTAGGCGAGGCAGGAAACACCAAAGGAAATGAATACAAGTTAGGAATTCGATGACTAATGCACAATACACAGTTTACTTTCAAAAATCATGGGTACAGCGTACAAAGAGCTTTTCAAGCTATATGATATAATCCAGAAAGGAACTGAGAGGTACGTAAAACTTTATTTTAAAACTGTTTGCTAATGTGCTTATTAGAGCAATTTAAAGTGCGAACACCTGCCGCAAAACCAGAATTTTGGAGTGAGTATTATTATGCCTTTGTGTTATCAAACATCTGCTTGTAACAGTGTATAAAAATTTATTTTTTAATCGTTGTTTAATTTAAGAATTTGCAAGGAACTCAGTTTTTTTTTATATATACCCCCCACACAGATTAAATTTGCACCAAAATTTTAATTCAGGTTGCAACTTGAAATATGTTTTTCCTTGGATATTGCATAATAATTATAAATTACTGTGCCTCAAATTATGTTGAAAGTTTTGGTATGAAGACACGTTTGTAAAAGATAATTCTAGTATTATTGAAGAAAATTATACTTATTACTTAGGAGTGAGTATTATTATGGCTTTGTGTTATCAAACATCTGCTTGTAGCAGTGTATAAAAATGTACTTTTTAATCATTTTAATTTAAGAATTTGCAAGGAAATCAGATTTTTTTATAGCCCCCACAGAGATAAAAATTGCACCAAAATTTTAATTCAGGTTGCAACTTGAATATGATTTTCCTTGGATATTGCATAATAATTATGAAGTTTAGATAAATTACTGTGCCTTAAATTATGTTGAAAGTTTTGGTATAAGTAAAGACACTTTTGTAAAAGTTAATTCTAGGCTTATTGAAAAAAATTAAACTTATAACTTAGGAAGTATTAGGATTTGAATTAATACAGATGCACCATCTTCCACTGCTACATTTAATATTTTTTTTTTTTTTTTTTTTTTTAATCCTAAGCATTGAGTACTGTGCCTGTGCAGTACAAGCTGTTAATCACTCATAAAAATCTTGTAAGCTTGGGGCTGTCGTGAGATACGCTACGAGTAAATTTAAAATTCAAGTCTTGAATTCACCTGTCTGGCACAGCTTACAATTTAATTTAATTCATGCCTTTGAAAAAAGAATAATATTTTATCAATATTATGCTTTTTTTAACAATTATTATGTAAGCATTAATGTTTCCAGGTCTTTGGAAAATTTTCTGAATGAAACCCCAATAGAGATCAATCAGATCATACCATGCAAGGGTATTGGAGTCCTGCATCTTGCCGTGGGCATAGAACCAGAGGAGAAGTCCAAGAAGTGCACTGAGTTACTCTTGAAGAATGGGGGAGATCCGAATTTATGGTAGTTATTTATAGACAAAAATAATTTAATAGAAATTTATTACTATTTCAGTAACAACATAGGTACAACTTCTACATTATCTTCTTAATTTATAAGAACACAATATTAGTGGATCCAGTTAAAATCCAAATAAATACTGGGTGTTTGGTAGAAGAACCAACACAATTTTTTGAGGGATACGGAGTGTCATTTGCTATCACAAAAATAACACATAACATCACGCCTTGTTTCCCCGAAGGGTTGGGCAGAGGTGTCCCTGTAGCACAGGCACACCCACATTTCGCCAGTTATGTTTAAGTCCCATGTAATAGGGGGCGAGCCTATTGCCATCAACCGGGCACAAATCCAGACTTCAAGCTGCTACTGAGAAATTTCAGATAGAAAAACCCAATAACATTTTGCTCGACCCGGGAATCGAACCCAGGACCTCATACTTAGCAGTAGCGCTTGCGACCACTAGACCAACGAGGCAGTCACAAAAATGTTTTATTAATAATATAAAACTTTATTTCGGTTGGCATAGACCCATAGAAACCTTAACCTAGTACATATTTTTATTTGCCATGACTCACCATACCTACACAAGACATATATTAATTATAAAGCTTTCGTGCTTTAAAAACTAGAAACACTCAATTAACTCATTTTCTAGAACCAATTTTATGTACCTATATTAAATATGCATTGCCAATGTAACACCTAACATTATAACGTCTTATTTCAACCACAAAAAAAAAGATATGACAACATGAAGAAAAACATCTCAATAACCACTTAAAACACCATTTCTATAGATGAAAACTTATAGCATAATGACTCCTATCCCTAAGAAAATTGTTACGGTTCTTCTACCAAACACCCTGTATAACATACTTGCACAATCAATCAAGTCATGTTTGTACATTAGAATTCATACAAACATAATGAATTGGTTAGGAAGTGGGGATAGACTAACAAACTTAGACTCTGTCAACAAGCTTGCTCTCATGAATTTGCACTGGATTGCTCCAGTTAATGAAAGAATAATTTCTAACTGGCTTGCAAAAACTCATCATCATACCCTTCTTATCCAAATTTATTTCGGGTCGGCGCAGGAGCAATGGTGGCCCAGTAGCAGTGGTGGCCCAGTGGTAACGTTCCCGACTTATGAGTTCGTGGGTTCAAACCCAGTCAGGCGCTTTATTTTGTGTAAATAATTTCACCACCACTGCTCTCAAAACAGTAAAGGAAAACATCGTGAGGAAACCGGCATGTCCCAGAACGAAAACTTCGAAGACATGTGACATCTATCAAGCCGCACTGGGCCTGCGTGGTAGATTAAAGCTCCCTCCCTCTCGAAGAGAAGAGGCTTGTGTCCCAGCAGTGGGGACAATACAGGCTGATTATGCATAAGCTATGCTGGATGTCTTCGTGTTACATTCTTCTCTATTGGTCCTTAGATGTCACCTCGGTAGTCACACCCTTTCTAGCCATATCATCTTTCACATAAACCATCCATTGTTTCTTTGGTATTCCCCTACTCTTATAGCCACCCACATTCATACTCAAAAGTTTCCTCATGATACCAGATTGTTGAGGAAAAATATTGAGGCCTCTCAAAATTATTACAGTACCTACTTACCTACATAAATACTAAACCATTTTACCTCATTAAAATTCTCAATTTCAGTAATGACGATGGAGTAACTCCAGTCCACATAGCTGCTATATGGGGCCGTGTAGAGAACTTGAAGCTCCTGATAGGCTGCGGAGGGGACCCCTCTCAGCGGGACTTGGATGGACACTCCTCTTTTGACTATGCTACCCAAGAGGAACAATGGGAGGTGTTTGACTACCTACATAATGTTGTAGATGTAACTGACGATGGCCCCGCTAACAAATGTGCTTATACATTAGATTTAGGTAAGGAATATTTTTGTGCTTTTATTAGTATGTTTTTATATTATAGTTTAGAGGGGCTCGTGGCTAAATGATAATAGCCGCACGGGTCGATCAAGGGTTAAGCTACGCTTGCCGCGGTCGGTTCGTGGATTGGTGACCATCTATTGAAACCTCTCCGTGCTTCAGAAAGCACGTTAAGCCGCTGGTCCCGGCTGTCATTCGTAGATCTGTGTTACTTGTTACGGGAGAGTTAGAAGCGTAAAAGTCTTACAACCAGTCTTACCAAGTTTTGTTACCCAGTAACTGGGTTGTGGAGGTCAGATAGGTGGTCGCTTCATGTAAAATACTGGTATTCAGCTGCATCCGGTTAGACTGGAATCTGACCCCACAGTTAGGAAATTGTTTTTTTAAATATTATAAGTTTTAGCAATCACTAAACTGGCGAAGAGCTAATGAAGTTGTTTAATTCGATTTTTTTATAACAATATTAACTTAATTGTAATTTGAACTCATTAAAATTGTGTATCGCAACTCGCATTAATATTGAAATTAATCCTTTTCCAGAGAGAGTATTATTGACAACAGACCAAATAGTTGCTGAATACGAACCTATTGTTGACGACAACCCACAAGAAAACGCTCCCACTGTCCGGAAATCAGAATATATCAACGAATGGTGCGAGAAGAACACTTTAAACAAACTGTACCCCACTATAATAGGCGACACATATCTTATAGACAACGAATCAGCTCCATGGAAAAGTACTTGTTTAGATTTCACAGAAAACATCACACTTGATCTCACTAAAGATAGGATATCCAGTGACGTAAACACTAGCTTTAAATCCTGCATCTCAAAATTATCAGATGTACAAATAAGTGGTGTACAGCCATTAGAATTTACCTCAGACGAGACCAGACAATCTAGTGAACATTCAAATGTAATGAACCAACGCATCAGTGTGTACGAGAACTTCTCGTTACCAGGCTCACCAAGTAACATAACTCATAAGAATTATAAAACAAAGACTAGTTTGAAGAAACAAAGGAGTAAAAATACTAATTGTAATACAAATACAATTAGTTTGATCTCAAGTGATTGTTCGCAAGAGTTGGACAGAGTTTTAGCGGTGGTTCAGAACAAGACGAATGAGTGGTTGTGTAAGGGCGAAGAGGCTGGGAATACCAGGCGATCATCAGCCAGCAGTGGTGTGAGCAGTAACTACTCGGGCGGCAGTATTGTGATAGCGAATGTACACGAAGAGTACAAGTATGAGGATAAGGAGGAAGATGTGGTGTTGATAGAGAAGAGACTGCTTGTCTCGCCTGTTGTGTAAGTAAAATCCAATAAAATAGACCAGTTAACATCAACAAAAAGAATAAGTTTGATGGCGTTCTTTTGTCGCTACTAACTGACTCCCTAGTGCGATTATCGCAATATATTTGTAAAATTTCGGGTGTAATGGGAACGAAATGTGTCATAATAGCTACAAGTAAATTTTTAGTACAGCCACGAAGAAAAGTTGTTTTTAACTTTGAAATACTTTACTAAATTCGGATGTCATAAGGTTTTGACTGTCATTTTCAGCATCGCATAATGATACCCATGTTTACAAACTTATAAATGATTTGATTTATTTTCATAGCGTAACAGAAAAACTCTTTTAATATTCCGTATTCGCTAAATGTATATTTTTGTCTTTGAACTCTTTATATAAATTTTCAACCTGAGGGGAATCCCGATCGGGATGCAGGTCGGACCTACAATGTTCTTATCAGTTGCTTGACGACACGTTGTTATCATCATTACCTAAGCACTTCCCGGTATCACCGCTAATCACCATACATTGTGGATATCATTATCATTAAGTCGAGAGTTTTTGAATTGTTTAAATAATATATAGTACTGTTTAAAAACCTGTACGCCCTGGTGACTCAGTTTCTAATCAACTATAAATACTGAGTTTATATAATAACAATAATTATTATATTAATATTTGAGAACAGAGTGACTCAGGTTCTAACTACTAATATTTACCGCATTATATTAATTTATTGTCATTTTAACTGGGGACTTTGTGAAAGGCTGTTGTATTAATTTAGTAAATTAAAGTTCTCTATTGTCACACTGAGTTAGTCATTTCAGACGGCGTAAGCGCAGTAATACGGTCCCGTTTCCTCGATAAAAAACTCCTGAAATAATTTGTCAATGTTCCCACACCGCAGACTTCCCGTATATGACGACTCGGAACTACATAGTCATGACCAGACGATAGTTTCCGTAGCCTCGTCCCTGCCAGCCTCCGTAGACTACGACGACAAGACCCTCAGAGCTGAACTGATCCGGCTTGGGTTCACCCCGGGACCCATACAAGCTTCCACTAGAAAACTGTACTTGAAAAAGCTGCATGCGCTGAAGAAAGAGCCTAGGAGGAGGGAGGAAGATGTGGACACATTGAGTAGTAGTGTGCAGGGACTTGCTATTAGCAAGCAGAAGAAAAGTGAGTTATTTTTTCATTACTTTATTATTATTATGTTTTTTGTAAGGATCTGCCTAGCCTGAGACACAGTCATCTTCATATAGCTACTGCATGGCTTTTTCCGGTCTATATGAGTATGTTCTAAACTACAGGTCATAGAGAAAAACGCTGAAAGGAAACATGAGCTCAATTTTAAATAAAGAAAATAAAGGATATATTACATTTTTATTTTTTATATTTCACTTTTTTTTCATTATTTTTCTTTATTACATTAAAAACTAAAAATCAATCACAGGTCTAAAATTGCTAGAAGTTATCTAAAATAATAATTTACCATAATCGTAGAAAATGTTTGAAGTATACCATTTCATGTCCTTTTTTTTTTTTTTTGAGGGTGGGAAATCATCAAATAACTTCTCCCGCTCTGGGCGGAGCGGGAGGGCGTGTCAGACTCTTACTGACTAAAACCCACCCGTGTTCCTTCGGTTGCCCTGTTGCCGGGGGCCACGATCTCCCTTTCGGTTTTCTTCGCAACCCCGGCAGGCATCGGCCCTAGTGGACCCCTTCAAATCTGCTGACATCTCTTTGAGGCGCGCGTGGAACACAACGCGCCGTCGACCCGGGCCTGGTCCTTATCGGACGGTGAGCCACCCATTGCTCACCGTCCGCAAGCCCGCGCCTACGGTAGCTGGAAATCGCCTCGCGATTCCCGACGCCCTGGGCGTCTCCTCCTGCGGCAGTTAGGGGCGTGAGGGCGCGAAATTTGCCTTTCCCTCACGCGTTCCGCCTCCTCCTTCGCGAGCATAACAGCTTCGCAGAAGGAGGTGACGGCCTCCCATTTCCTCTCGCTCCGTACCATGGCCTGAACCAGGGCCGGACGCGAGAGATCACCGCCGCCGATCGCCTCCACGAGGACACGGCGATGCTCCGCCCAAGCTGGGCAGACCTCCACCGTATGCTCCACCGTGTCCTCCGGGCGATTCACACAAACCATTTCATGTCCTGAGCACACTTTTGTTCTAATGAAGCGTGCCACATTTAAAAAAAAAAAACTTTTATTTTGTTTGGTTGCTTTTTAATTTTCTTTAAAATGTAGCCCATCATGCCTTTCAGCGGTATGCTCTAGGACCTAGTTTATATGTATAGTTCAGAATAATTTCCTAAAAAGGATTTGAAGAAAAATCAACCTTCATATCAATTTCCCATTGAGTCATTTTTCGTCGGTAGGTACCTCAATCCTGAGGATCGCGACCACATACGACGCGTCTCCAATTACTTTACAACCTTAGGCGACATTCCAACGCTCTTACTTAGGACATTTCTTTAACATACGCTTCGGCAGTTAAGCTAACGGCGCAGATTATCTCAGCTACAAGGGTGTTGCAACTAGTACAGAACGCAAGGGGTAAGGGGCACGCAAAAAAAACCTAAGCCCTGCAGTGGTATCATAGAGTTTTAATAAAGGTATTTGCCTTTTTGCTGAATGCTGATGATGATATTAAAACTTATTGAAAATAACTTCATTTTTAATCTTTAAAAAAATGACTGAGACACTATGACAATAGTCATGTCAATGAATTTAATATTAGATGTACATTATTTTTTACGCTAACTTTTTTATAAATTAATTTATTTTCACAATGGTTGTAAAACTAAAATTACCAAGTAAAGAAGGAGTTAAATTATTCTTGAATAAAAGTTATAAGTTCTTCAGTATTTGCGTCCTGTTGACTTTGGTTTTAACTTTGTTTTTTGGTGCCAGTTTATTCCACGTGCACGTTAAACTCGAACATTTTTTCGCACATCTACCTACATAAGACATAGTAATGACAAATGACTAAGAATTTTTCCAGCTTTTGGCCTTACGGAAACGAGAATTTCCTGTAGCACTAATTATAGTAATTTATCAGTCCAGATCCAGGGGGGAAGCCCCCCCCCCCCTCCCACCATAGGATAGCACTAACAACATTATTCAATGTGGAAATCCTTATTAAAACAAATGTCTTTATTTGTCCCTGAGTCATTCAATTAGCAAAAATGGTAGGTATATCAGCATACCTATTTACATCGCCACAGCTGCTATTTGACCTGCGTCATCCACTCACTGGGAAACAAATACCTACTGATATCTCTATGTTAATAAGGTCATATTTGCGGGTATTCCGAAATAATTAGGAAGGTATTTTTTTAACCTTTTGGGCGCCATGGTCACATATACGTGACAAGCGAAAACTGTCCCTGGACTGACAGAAAAAGCGGTATACAGAAACACGAAATAAACAATTTGAATATTACTTTAATTCCTGTTTATTTATTGGTAGGTATTTGCGCGGAATTTATGGCTTGGCGTTGAGGGCAGGTTCATTTGTTTTTGCTCTGGCGTTCAAAAGGTTAAATCAGCATTACTATTTTTGCGGTTTGGTAAATATGATCCTGTGATCATATTTAACGAAGACAAGCATACTATTTCTGCGTCACAAAAGTGATAACTAAGTAGTAGGTAAAACTAGTCAATATTTATAGTAACATTGTAACTACAAAATGTTCATGACCGTGACTACCACCAACCCCAATCGCTTCCATATATGGTAAATAATTAGTACTCATTTGTACTAATTAGTACTCGAACAACAAAATTGGTACCTTTATGGGAAAAAATCGACTTTAAAAGGTGGTCCGGCGGAAGTCACGCTCCCTTCAGCAAGACAATGAGCCTCGAAAATGCCCCATGTTATAGCTATTCTAAGTATACAAATAATTAGTACCCTTATATGTGATTCATTTCGTAAAAATAAAAACAGAACTAAAACATTTGTTTTTACTGATAAATCAACGATGATAACTTTCGCGCGGTCGTTCAGCAGGACCACGATTTTGAATGTTGATTCCAAGTTTGAGGAGCTTGTCGCTTTCCTCAAATACATAGAAAATTAGTACCCTACAAGATAAAATTAGTACTCAAAATTCAAAATTAGTAGTTTACGAGATATACCATGCCATTGGGGGTGGCGGTAGTCCCGGTGTTAAATTTTTATTTCAATATTTCCCTATTAAACATTCTGTGATTTCTTTCCAAATTTATACAAAAATAATTATTCCTAAAGAAGTTATAGTGACCAAAAATTCAGATTCCTAGGTGTTGTATTTTAAAAGTAATAATAACAGTTCAATATCTATATTTTTTATATAAATTAGGTACATATAAAAGAAAAAAAAAATCGTTACCCGGGACCTGTGAAACCTTTGTTAATGACGTGGGTAGGCAGGTAATAAATTAATTTTAATAAAAAAGTTTATATTATTAATAAATAATTGATTAATAAAAATATATATTTAAAATATAAAATAACGACTAATATTAAATGAATTTATGAAAATATTAAAAAACCATAAAGTTTCTCTAATTATAATAGAGTACTCGCACCTTCTGTGTTGTTAAATAAATATAATTAATTAAAAAGCGATGGGTATTCCTTATTTATTTCTTTCCTACTAATTTACCGTGGCTGCAAGCAGTACCTAAGTATTAAAAACCTAATTTACTGCAGTAACAATATGTTGCTAATAAGTGTCCGATGTTCGAGTACTAATTAGTACCAATTGAGTACTAATATTTACCAAATATGGAATGAAAGCGATTAGCGTTGGTGGTCCGGCGGTAGTCACGGACATAAATGATGTTCTTAATACACCTAAATCTTCTCTCGTATTATAAACTAGCTGTTATCATTCTGTTAACTAAATTATTTTTTATTTCCAGCATACAGTATAGAAATAGAAAAATCTCTGCGTAATAAAAACTGGTTGAACGATTTCACAATTTACATGGATTTGGAAAGCAAGGCTCGGGCTAACTTCAACGATAATACTAAAGATTGGCGTGAAGGAACAGCGAAGACTTCCTTCACATATTTGTTATTGGACCCTCGAATAACTAACAATCTACCTGTGAGGGCCGGGAAACAGGATAAACACGCCTCTTGGGTTACTTTTGTTAACTCAATATTTTATGTCGGAAAAGGTATGTAATGATGCTGATTAGTCACTAAGTTAGAACCCCGTTAGACTAGGTGGAGCGATAATCTTTTTAGGGTGGCTGGAAGCAGCTGGTTGAAAAAAAAATCAATTTTTCAAACTAGGCTGAGAATTTGCACTTGTACGTCATAATTACATAAAACAGTCCCCAAAAACGCCCGCCCTTCACCACTTTCTAGTGCTTTAACTGAGAAGGAGTGGTGCAACAAACTCCCCAGCAGCAGAGAGAAACCGAAGATCGAGTTTGAGAGGATTATGTACAGCTGTGGACCTTTACGCTGTTAGCTGATTAGCGACTGATTTAATAATGAGATCAAGTGATTGACCCAAAATCCTAAGACCGCCTGATTCGACCGTCGTCAGTCGTTAGTCCGGTTTAAGGCCTGGACTCCACCAAAGCGAAGATGAGAAGAGAGGAGAGGATGTGTAAACAACCAATAAAATTTCGTTATTCACATAACTCGTCCTCGCACAGCTTCGGTGGATACACTCTAGCTGATAAACATCTCTTCTCGTCTCCGCTTTGGTGGCGTCCGGGCCTTTTTGTCATCGAGGAGAAACCCACCAAATCTCATAGTAGAATCCTAGTCTCCAATGATTTGCAACAATAAACTTGTAATACGCCTCCCCTTTCAGGAAAACGCTCCCGACCGTACACACATTTATACCAGGCACAGACATTATGGAAGACAGGCTTCAAAACATCCAGAGACAAGAAAGTTCAACATATCCTGGACATCTGGTCAGAAAAAGTAGGTGTTGTGTGTCTTCATATATTTCAAAACGTTATACCAGCTGAGGCTTATACGTACGAAGCTTGTATGATAGATGCTCTCGGGCTGACGTGTTTGAGAAACCTTAAAGTTGGGAACTATTACGGCGTGGTCGCCTCCTGGCCGCCGAAAGAAAAGCGCATGCTCGGACTATATCTCCTTTACAAAGCAATGCTCATCTTTCTAAGTGAAGGAGAACGACAACTGAAACCTGACGACCTATAGACTGAAGTAGGACTACCTACAAAATTTTTACATTGGTTGTGAAATTCTTGCGTTAAATTAAATGAATTTTAACAGTAGCTATTTATTTTTCGAGGTTATCTCAATTGATGAAATTTTCTATTTTTAAGTGTACTGTAGTGTATATATTAAGCTTTAATGTATTATTTTAGTATATTTTACCACAGTTTTGTATTGACTGTTACAAACCGGAGGCCAAAGAATTTTACAAGAATAGGAGGGAGCTATCAGTTGCTATGCGGAACTCATTATTACCTTTACGAATTTATTTTACCTTGAGTATTTACCAAATATTTTAAAACACTTGAGGTAATAGACAAAATATCTCAAAAATACTGAGTGACCTTACTAAGATTGTTTTATTATTTAGGTATGGATAAATCAAACGTTCAAAAGATATTTAAGCTTTAATATTTAATGTAGCCAAATAATAAATATTTATTTAAAATGACATAATAATTAATACCAATGATTCCCCGTAACTGTTAGCTCCACCTTACTACCAACGAAACAATTGTAATAATGTATTTTGCTATAACTCAGCGAGTTAGCACTGACGTTTTTATGGGTGCACATAAATTATTTTAGCACATTTCGCATAATTTTAGATTTACATTGGTAATCAGTATTTTCAATAATTTATTCGACATTATAAGTAGCTTTAATTTATTTATAAATTGTGCATATACTTTAAGTTACCACACTGCACTTTCCATGTATCTCGCACCGTTTTAATTAGAAATTAAGTTGTTTTTTTACACTACCCTGTAGTACCTGTATAAATATGTAAAATGTACGTATTTGTATAGTTCTGCACTCTGTTCCTAGTCATTAATACAATAACATGTAAGCATAATGTATTAATCATGACAATAAGCTCTTATAAACATTAATTTTACAAACATTTTAAGCAGGAAATAAAACACATTTTTTAAGAAATAATTTATCTTTATTATTCCTTTTTTCAACGTCTCGAATTCTTTTCTAAGTAAAATCAAACTTGGCTTTAGTTACATCAAAAAAATACACAAATGTTCATTTATATATTGATACATTATAAATACAATGATCAAGTTTTATACCAAGTCGCGACTGGTACAAATGAATGAAAGCGTAATTTATGTCCGTGGTCGAACGGGGTTAGAAACAAAAGATCGATCAGTCTATGCGTCGACAATGCACCGAGCGCTTGGCGTATGAGATCACGTGAGTTCCTGCCTGTGCCTGCTCTCCTGGTAGTTACAAGCTACACGCGCGAACCGAGCGCAATACGCGGCGCGATACGACGCACGAGTCATCAAAAATCAATCACTAATACAATGCTAGGCATCCTGACGTACCATGCGGTACATAGCATGCCCTTCTCTATTTACTAAACGATCGCGTCTCGGCTAAATCAATCCTATTTGCCCGCATCGCATCGCCAAATACCGCATACTGCTACAAAGCCCTAACTGAATACTCGAGCTGCGGTGACAGTGAGTGCAAGAGCCTCCTCACACGAATGGCAATCACCATAACGCTAATCCAAATAGCGTTGATCACAGCTGATTATCACGATCTTGTTATGATTGCTTTTAAAGTGCTTGTAAGCAGGTACACCTAATGCTCGTTTACAGTTTTTGTATAGCTTTTACATTCTCACATTCATTATTCATCATACAATTTAGATAAATTATTTTCAAATTATTCAAGTTACAATTTTCTTTTCGTGACTACATAGTACTTGACGGAAAATAACAATATTCATATCTAATCATGATAGTGACTGTTGTTACAAAGAGTTTTGCCTTCAGACATTCAATAACAGTCATATTAGATGGTTGATTGATGATTACTTTATTAACTTTATTATACAATTCATTTATATGTTTATTGCTCCATCATTTATTTTTCGATAATTTTGCTAGGGTGGAAAATACACTAGTTGGTTCCCGTTGTCCACATATTATTTAGGTAGGAATGGAACCATCAATCATTCATAATATTGGAGTCAATTTAAAAATAAATCACCAACAACTGACTAATAGTCTGTATCAATGAAGGCAACTCAAATTATAAATAGTTAAGTAGACATTTGCTTTAAATCAATAGTATTTAATAACACGAGTTTGAAAGTCACTGGTTATCCAAAATTTCTTGTCACAGACTTGATTCACTTACACCATATAAACCTAGGTATTAGGCCCCGCATTTTCTACAAAATATTGTTTTTTTTTTTTTGTTAATTTAATATGAAACAGGTACGCGCGTACATTGACTAAAATGTCATGAAAATAATACCATATCACTACAAATATTTTATGTAATTCTCTAAAATGTGTTTATGTTTTTTCTACTAAAGTTGAAATGCAACCGACATGTTGTCTCCGTCAGCGGAGTCGTCGCACAGCACACCGCACATGGTGTGCAGTTGCGAATTAAATAACAAACATATCTTCAGTTAATATTAAATACAAAATAGATGCATTAACACAATAAGATTTCCCCACGTTAACCAATTGGAAGACTACTTGACGAAACAATAGATTACATTCCCGTTAAGACAATCTAATAGGAAGTCAATGGTATTTTAAATGCATGGAAATAATAGTCGTCGTCGAACACGGGAGAACACTCTTATCTAAGTGCAGTACAGAAATCCTAATCCCTTGTATTGAGACACATCGGAATATGAGATTTTTATAGTTATGATTAAAAGCCTGACATACATACACGCACAGCGATGCTCAAACACTCGACGAATCTATAGGATGCTCGCTACTTTATATAATAATAAGTCATTGTTCACTATATCGAGACAGTACGATTTGTGCACGCTACGACTCATATTGTAATGATCACATTGACGCCTTTAAACTTACACTATATTACTTAAAACTTAACTAACATTATAATGTAAAACTAGATACGCTCGCTTTCATTTTGTGGAATGCAGATATCGTCATAAATAAAGATCTTACTAGGCTGTATTCGCAATGATATAAATTTTAGACACGGGGCTTCAAACATCAGTACAATGCCCAGAGGGAGAATCGGAAAATTCGATGTTTATATTACATAACCCTTATGGAACACTAACAATCGTAGGGTACTTTACACATAACACTAATATGTACATAACTAGTTTGTGCTTTCACTAGTAACATATAAAACAAGGTAGACACTGACGGGCGCGCAGGTCCACGCGCGCTCCGCACAAACGTTCACAACATCCATCGAGGAGTCTTCGATAACACAACACTCTCAACTATAAAAGGTAACTATCGGTCCGGACACATTCTATAACATTCAAAGCGCACATCACATACACATTTTGTGGGTTACGCGAGATCACAGTGTTTAAATTATGGCTACTGGCATAGAGATAAAAGTTTTCGATCGGAGTTCGATCTTCACGGAGTCACAGTTTGTCCGCGCTGTGCGCGGGTCGCGCGGTCGCGGGACGCGGACGCTCCGCGTGCGAGTCGCGGGTCGCGGGCGCGGACGCTCCGCGCGCGGGTCACGGTCAGCTCACTACACGTCATGGAGTCTCTCATTTGGGCGGCGTCGGGAACGAGTTGACTACGGCCTGCGTGCTGGCCAGCACGGCCGCCGCTGCAAAACATAATCTTCCATTACTGTCTCTGTTCGACATTGTACCGGCCGCGACTATCGTCTCTCTACGATAGCTACGGTCGGGCGGGGCTCGCCCGCTCGTCCGTCGTGTGCTATCGCGCCCCTGCAACCAAGCACATCACATTATTAGTGGCCGAAGGCGGTCGCTAGGCCGAGGGGTGTAGAGTGGACGTAATCGAAATTCGGCTAAAGCAAACACTTCAAGCGCATAGCAAACTCGAGGAGGATATTAAGAATGTTAGGAGTCAAAAGATTAATGGTGTTTTCAATAGCAAGCTCCACGGAGTAGTAAGCAAATGGATAGCAAATACGAACAACTTTTTTCTCGTTTTTCGACGGTCGAGAAACCTCGCCGTTTGGCTTGAAACCTTGCTTATACGAGTCCATTCAAGTTCGAGCTGTCTGCTTACTTCTCCGTGCCTAAGGCAGTGTGCAGACCGTGCAGTGCTACTGACCGGGATAGGGCGGCGGGTAGAGCGGGTAGCCCAGGCCCACGTGCGTGTGGTGGTGCGTGTGCACGTGGCGCTGCGGCGGCGGCGAGCGCGGCGAGCGCGGCGACGGCGCCGGCTCCTTGGGCGCGTCCGCGCGCGGCTTGTTCTGAGGAGATTTGGCGTGCTCCTGTAAAAAAAATTAGTATTAGTACCAAGTTGGTAGCATGTGCTAAGAACTACCATTAAATTATACATAATTGTCATGGCCTTATCCCCTTATCCCAATTTATTTGGGGTTGGTAAAACTTTTTTCCATTATTTACGTTTCTTTCGTCTAAATAAACATTCATTTATTTAAATTATGCTGAAGATCAGCACTTTTTGAATGTCAAAAATAGCAAAATTTATTCCACAACACGCTCCTTCACCGTGTAGCCGTCACGACCGCTAAACATGGGGTCCAGAGGAAAATTCTTAGGTCAGACATATTCGGGCGAAATGTTTGCCCAATCATGGGTTGATCTGAGTTTTTCTTCAGGAATTGCCCAGAGTCTGAATTTTTGATACTGATGGTATATTTTTGTTTGGTCTAAGATTTTTCTTGTTCTCCATTCATGCTAGCATGATAACTGAATACCAACCTGCAACTCATGTATTTTGTGAGGAGCGCCGCCATAGGCGAAGTTCGGGCCGTGCCCACCTCCAGGCCCGCCCACGCCGGGCATGAGGTCCAGCTTGCCCGCCTGGCCGGGCCGCGACAGGTCCTCGGGCGCGTGGTAGCGCGGCACGGTCCAGCCGCCGCCGAAGCCGGACACCAGCATGGGGCTGAGCGGCGCGCGGTACACGGGGTCGAAGGGCAGCGCGCCGTAGTGCGGCGCCTGCATGTAGGGCGGCAGGTAGTACTGCGACGTGGGCGGCGGGGGGGGGGCCCTGCGTCTCTGTTGTCGGCTTCTGGCCTTCTTGTTTCACCTGCAAGAGAAAACATGGGTTTATACATACAAGCCAATGACGCAAGCAATAATGGGGTGTTTTTTAAAATACGTAAACGGCCTGCCGATCTTTTTTACAAAAATCCGACCGTGAAAACGTAGATAAAGTAAGATGAAATAATGTCAATCCCTAGCTTGTGAAGGAACTCACTTCACCTTCAAGTTTTCACGATAAGATTTTACATAATATATCGGCTGGTCTACAAGCGAGCTTTACCGAGGTCCTGTTGACTCGCCGGTAAAGCTCGCTTGCAGATCATCGCCAGCTGCACTGTGAGCTGCATTTTTCCAAATATAACTGCAGTAAGTCTTTACCGCAAGCTCAATCAGGCGCTTAACATTACAGGTCGAGTCTACCGTGCAAATCGATCAAACTACGAAGTTAAGTAACGGTGGCAGAGGTCAAGTCTTGGATTGATAGCCATTTAAGCGATAGCGGCGCATGCAAGGTGCATCTAAAATTCTAAATGTCACGCCACGCGCCGCTGCCACGGTAAACGCAACCTTAACATTTCGCATCGAGTTCCCTCGTCGTCACGCAAAGTCTAAAAGTGGTGGTATCTGGTATTTGGTATCTAACCTTAGGGTATCGGTTTCTGCCATAGAGCGGGTAGTGCTGGTCAGGCGGCTGTTGCTCCGTCTAAAATTAGGTTATGTTAGCAGGCAGCCGGACCCAACGAGGTTGGGGAGGGGCTAGTCTGATGGTGTTATGTCACAGCATGATACAAGGTTGCCAGACACACTACGTAATGGAAAAGGTATATATAGTAAAAGAAATCCGTGTATTTTATTTTTTGGAAATTCCTTTAAACAAATACAAATAAAAAAGGTTTTTGTTTCTGTGGCAATGCGCGATTTTTTCTGTACGTATAGTGGATGAATTGGAGATAAACATTCTCAATTTAAGGTGAAAGCATTTTTTCTCTGTTAAGACATTTTATTCCTGGCAACCCTGTATTCACAATTCATAGTAAATCAGTTACCTTGACCTCTTCTTTGGGCTTATCGTCCTTGTCTTTGGAGGGCTGCTTGTGTGCGGGCTGGGGCGGCGGGCGGGTCCCGGGGCCTCCTGGGGCCCCGCTGGCCCCGGGTGGCATCCCGGGAGGTTTAGAATCACTGCCCCCCTCTTTTCTTCTCTGATCTAAACTCATGTAATATCTGGAATCAAAAATGTTAGGACATTTTAATGATGTAACATCAATTATTGAAAACGTTTTGTGGATATAACTATTAATATCTGGATGACCGATGATTTTGGTAGTTTTATAAAAATGAAACCCAGCTAGATATTACCCCCGAAACCCCCTGCATACTAAATTTCATGAAAATCCTTGGAGCCGTTTCCGAGACTCAGATTATATATATACATATATACAAGAATTGCTCATTTAAAGGTATTAGCTTATGTATTTCTGCAAGCCCATAAGCCTCATTTAATTGTGAAAATAAGTACTTTTATAAAGATTTTGCACAAGCACAACTATAACGCAGCCACTTTTCTCTAATTTCTTACGACTTAAACATGATCATGTTATTACGTCTTAGTTATTGCAGTGTCTTCATACGTCATCTAAATTATAACAATATAACTGAATGAAATGAAAGACATAAAATAACTGAAATATATGAATGAATTATTATAAAATTATATAAACACAAACCTCCTCAATTCTTCTTCTCTCGCATGCGGAGGTCTCTGAAAGGCGTAGGGTCCCATCTGCGCTTTCATTTCAATACTCTCCTTCAATATCTGATGGTTATCATTCGGCCGCGCTGGGTTTTCCTTTCCATCCGGCGGACGCTGTTGCTTGCTCTTGTCTAGAGGACTAGGGGTCGTCTTCGAACGGTCACTGTCCTTACTCTTGTCTTCTAAAGGAGGACCTGGTGGAGGTCCCCCAGGTTCAACGTTGTAAGGGAAATTTGGAACATAGTTGTAAGGGTAGAAGTGTTGGGGTAACACTTTTTGAGGTCCGTTATCGGGTTTTCCGTCCTGGGAACAATTAAAAGGTGGATTTAAGAGGAGGGTAGCGATAGCCATGACTTAATAAAATCTTCCAGGCAGACATACAAAAACAATAATGTTTGCGAATTTCAACGTCAGCAGATAGGATCATCGAATTCTGATCCAAATCATAATGCGATGTCGAACCTGTTCAGAATTTTAAATCATGATATTCAGTATAGTGGAGTTTTAGGTCTTTTATGAATATTTTGCACTTTCAGAGCCGGAATTGTGTAAGATATTTTGATTTATATTTTAAAGGGCACATGGTGGAAATTGTAGGACGCTTCACGTTTTGTGAAATATTGTCCTGCTATAAGAAAGATTGATAAGCCCTAGGTACTTACTTTCATGTCGCCTTTGGGGTCTCCTTTGGAGAGATCCTCCTTGCCTTTGTCGGACGACTGAGGAGGCACGGGAGGGGGGTGCGAAGGTGGCATGTACGACGGCTGACCGTAGAACTGAAATAACCACAACAAATTCGATATTAATCAAACTTTTTTTTGTTATGAAAGAGCAAGCAACATTAAAAGTTGCACCAGCTAAACAGTGTTAAAACGATACAATTCATTTGTTGCTTCAATTTTATGCCACAGACAAGAAACTTAACGTTACACTGTGTAAATGGGGCATATGCACAAATTAATACATAATATGGTTCATTCCGCAAAATCAGTTAAATAAAAAGCTACTCTTGCTCTGACACAATAAAGTGCAATTCAGGCTGCACAGCGCTAATTACCTACAGTTATATTCACCTAGAAGTTGACTCTTTCTATCGCGTAACTTTTATATCTTCTAACTACGTTACACTCACTGAATTGGCCCGACAAGTCGAGCCCGCCGCGTATTTGTAGCTTCATACCTAAAATGCGAAGTGAACCATCTGTGTTCATCTGTGGCTTAAGAAAGATTTGGCGTTTCTAGTAACGAAATCGTTTATAGATGTGATGTGTTTATCCTTATTCAATTACCTCTTTCTTAAAGTGTATATTCGTACCTGATGATAAACCGGGAAGGGTCTATGCGCGGGATCATCCGGCGGTGCATCCGGCGGCGCGGCGTCGTCCGATATGTCGGAGTAGGCCGGCGACCGGACACCCGGCGTCGGCGACCGCCGCGCGCGCCGCTTGCCCGGCGACTCTTCTGCGGGAGATTCCGTCGACTTGCGCTCCTCCGCCATTAGTGCTGACCGAGGCTTTACCTGGACAGCAATACAGGAATATGGATTTGTGTTTTGAAAGGCTTTATCGACGCTCAGACGACTGGTAAATGGGCCTACTTTGTCATGTAATGTAAGAAAATCTAAGTAGTAAACATTTAGAAGTAGGTTCTGAAGTTTACCTTAAACTGTGTAGGTTGTAGAGTGGGCAGTGCATCAGGCGGCGTGGCGGGCGGCGGCGGCGGCGTCTGCGGCCGGTCCACCACAGGGGGTGGTTCAGACGCTGTGATGAACTCCTCAGCGAACCGAGGCTGTTCGACTCGAGGCGACTCCGCGTCTACTTCAGGCTTCTCCGGAGACTTCTCCGGAGACTTGTCAACCTTGGCATCAGGTGATTTGACTGGCGTTGGGGACTTAACAGGCGTCGCTGGCGTCGCTGGTGCAGACGGCGGCCGAGCCGGCGAGGCTGGCTCTGTCGCCGGCTCCTCTTGCTCAGAACTAGAGCCGTCCTTCTCATCGTCGTCAGGCGAGCCGTGTGCGTGTGATCGGTGGTACTTGAGACCGTTCGCGTGTTTGTACTTCTTAGAACAGTTCGGCTCTGGACACTCCAGGAGGACGGGATCAGGGGGAGGGGAAGACGGTGTGGGAGGCGGACGTTTAGCCTTCGGCGTCGGAGGTCGGTCCTCCGCATCCGAAGTGCGTTTTCTTTTCGAGTCAGGTCTGGGAGGCGTGAAGGGTGTAGGAGAAGGCAGTGCTCTTCGGCCCTTGGCACCACCATTCCGTAGCTTGCTATGTACCGAGGACCGCGTCTCGGTGAAGTTCGTCATGTCAGTCGGCGCAGCGCCGCGACCACGCTTCGCTCCTCGACCCTTGGGCGTCCGCGCATCCAACTCCTCCGTTGGGGAGTCGCAAAACCTAAGGAAATATAATATGGAACTTAATATGACATTTAACCTTGCGACGACCGAATTGGCAAACTTGTGGAAACCCATGAATATCAATGGCGTCATTATTTTGTGAAAAGATATTCCTGGTGTTTCTCTATTTAGGAATTTCTGCTCACGTTTTTGCAACTCATTTTAGACTTACGTGACTGAGCACGTCCATTACACAGTGTTTGTAACAGATTGAGCCACTTCTTGTGAGCTCGCTACGCATTATTCCCGGCGGCATTAGTATTCCCTGTTCGTGTACATAAGAGTTTGAGCGCACAGTCGCATAAATACTAACCGCGGTGGCGCCCAGTCGTGTCGCGTGCAGTCCAGTAATGTGCCTACGTAAGTCTTCCCTCGCCACGTCACATTCACTACAAGTACACCTGTAACAATATCACGGAACGATAAATATATGGCTTCTTGTATGCGTGTTCTGTCGATCGTGTAATGGGATTAGTTTTAAACAGTGTAAGAAGATACGGCTTTAACGAAATTGGTGCAGTGAAGTTATCGGCGGCGAGACGGCAGCCTCGGATCCAATTGGTCACGCGGGAGCACTCATTTGCATATTGGGGATGCAGGAGACGCGCGGCGCGGACGTGACTCCGCCGCACGTTCAGCCGCGCCCGCAGGCGGCCCCGCACCGCCCCGCGCCCCGCACTGCCTTACCTCGCCCGCTTATCGTGCTAGCGTGCCAACTTATGCAAATTTAATTAATCAATTTCACCCCTCTATTCGCGACACTTTTTCGCCTTTAAAGGACATTCCGCCATCACAATTTTATTGTATAAACCCAAAGGCTCATTGTGAATTTATAATGTCACCTACCGCGGTTTAGGACCTTATTGTAATTCAGAGCGATTTAATCTTCTCTTTGTCCTCAAAATGTTTTTCGTAAACAAGAGTAACAAATTGAGATAAAAGTGAGAGCCCCGGACAATCCCTTTTTAATCCCTGGCGAGCTTTTTCGTTGACTCGATTTTATGTAGCGGTCTCGTTGAATTGTAAATAGTAGGTACCTATGTACTTATGTTTTTAAAACGACGCAGTAGTGTAGTATGAAAAGATTTGTTTGATGCCTGCAGATGCAGACAAAATCCACAAATTCACATGTTGTATTAAGTTTTATATCGTAAAATAGGTTCCATACAGCGGTGCGCCATATATCTCGGGTGCCAACAACAATTTCAAAGCAGCGCAGTGCGCGTCTCATAAGTTATTATCTCACATACTACTAACATTGTTTGCAGCATATTAATACGTTTTTATAGCTTGGCCGCGTTGCTGCACGAATTTATGATGTACACTGAAGAAGTCTACATTACTCTACTGACAGAGACACATGATAACCATCCACAACTACGTTAACGATAGTAAACAAGAACAACTATTACATTACATCCGTAGTTCGCTTTCAATACATCTGGGTGAGGACGTAAACACGCAAGCGCTTTGCGTTTTGTGGCAAGTATTTTAATTTGTGAAGCGTAAATACCATTGTTAGTATACTGTGAAATCTGGTTTATGGTCGTAGCGGTGGCGGACCTATCAAGGTTCTCTGGTGAACTGTTTCAGGTTAAATGCGCCACTATGGCCACGTACGCTATTTGTGGCCGACCTGAAGCGGCCATTTTTGTGTACAATTACGTGATAATAAAATTGGCTGCACCTTTTTTTTTAATCTGTGAAGTAAAGTTAATTGAGGCTCTTATCTATTTTAGCCTTTCCAACACGCACTTTTAGGTGTATTTTGTTGGAAAAGCCAAAATAGTTTAGAGACTCAATAAAATTTACTTTAAGTACAGATAAAAAAAAAAACAATAAGAAAGATTATTGTCATTGCTTCATTAAAGTGTCAAAAATAAACGATGAAATAAATACAGATTCACGCTTTTTGTATTTGAGTTTTATTAAAATAAGAAACGCTCCATTAACTTTCAAAAACATTATCCCAAATAAATTGATAGCGAGCTTCAAAAATAAAGTTGTTTCGTGGAAAAACAAAATGTAAATATGTAACAAGATTGATAAGTGACCCGTATAATGTGGGTACAAGTGCTCCATAGCTCGCAGTTATTATTTATTGTTCCACAAAACAATGAACACATAAAGCATTTCTATAAGCCATTAGCATAAAATGGTGGAGTTATTGTAACAAGGAGACGTGCTCGGTGACTAATGAGACAATGGAGGCGATCATTAGTTTATTATTGAACAACCGTTATGCTACCACTTTGTCTACGGGTATTTATGTTTAAAATCTCGTGTTTGCTTTCTATTGTGGACGCGTAAACCATTTATAACGTTCACACGCTACGTGTACGATAAATTCTTGTTTATATAAAAACCGCTATGTGTTGTGTGAATATTAAACCTTGCGCTATAAAGAAATTACAAAAACGGAAACCATCGTACGAAGCCGACTAATAAAACGGAGTACCAGGTTGTCAGAAATATTTAAAAAGTAGCTCGGAGCAGATGGTGCGCAACTTCCTAAAGGAAATCGTTGAGTGCGCTCCACACTTTTATTATTTAGGGGTGAAATCCCCTTGTAAATAGTTAATACGGCCGACCGGTCACGGAAAAGTTAAATTAGAGATCGTCGGTCCACTGTTTGCCTGCGTGTAATCGCTTCGATTTGTTGGAACGTCACTAATGGCTCAACCGCGTGCGGCCTGTGCTTGTGCCTACGGGCCTACATACTTGTTACAGTTTGTTAACGACAGGGGGACGTCCAAATAGCTTGTACATCAATATTTATGTCATATACATACGCGAATGTAAAGTTTTAGAACACGCGATCGTTTTATAACGAAATTGTCTATTTTATCTATTTAAATGTCAGCCATAATTATACATTTTAACACAATAGGTAAATGAACATCTTTAATCCGTATTGTTGACTGTGTTGAGAAATGGCAGTTCACTTGTGTTTTTAATACAATTTTTTTTTATTAATTAAATAAATAGTGTTTTTATTATCTGGAGTCTGTCAGAAAACGAACTTACCAAAAAAAGATTTAGGACCGAAACACCCTTTGCAAAAATAGGTAGACCCGTAGAAATTTTGTAAGACATTAATTCTACAAAAAAATTTATACCATGTCTTTACATAATATTAGTCTGTAGTTAGCCTTAATCCTATCCATTAACATTCAGCATAAATAATTTCAGTTTACATTTTAAAAACCACAGATTATCCGGGTATCGTTTGATTAAGTCGCTGATCATTTTACCAGGAAAGCAGCGAGCGAAATAGGTTCATTTAGGTGGTGCTAATTACACCTCGGCCGCGGTAATCAACGGCCTAATAGTTGTCGTGCCCTCGCCCCCACTTTGGCCCTGCCCGCCGCTTGCCGGCTTTGTTCCCGACACCCCTCCAACTTCGTTGCTCACAAATCTCTACCTACGTCAATATTTGTATAAGTCTCACTCCACAAAGTTAATCTTAAACTTGGAGATTAAACTCTATACCTTGTGATTTAAGCACGCAATATATAATATCGCGTGCCTTGTATCAGTGTATGTAAAAACAAAAACCTTAACATGATTGTTTTATTTTTACCAGCCAGCATTCTTTTGTTGACTAAATCGATTGAGTTAATAACACAAAATAGTTGAGTGGGCGTCGAGCATGAGGGCAAAGAGGCAGGCGGGCAGCGATCGTCGCGTTGGTCCGGGCACGGCACTAATCAGACTCGCCCATTGTTTCCCACACCGAGACAAACAAAGTTCCGACGATTTCATTTACATCCATCCAATGGTGCCGCCCTGGTAAAGTAAACGTTTCTCTCTTAAAATGGTAGGTAGTCCAACAACCACATTTGGAATGATAAAACCCGTTTAACATGTTCCTCTCACAAAAAAGTTGTGGATTATTATGTGTCAGATACAAAATGCTCCATAATAAGCTTCATAAAAGAGACATAAACCGAAACTCGAAAACGAAGCATAAATATTAAAATACGTCCACTAATTAGTGGAATGGAATGCAACGCGGCGTGTACTGACTGGGTAGCCTCCGCTTAATTGTTAGCAAGTCCACTGTACAGTGTACTACGTTCTGTGGTAGGAGCGAGCCTCGTAAACCTGTCTCTGAGGGCATTTTTTGAGCGGTAGCCGAGCACCAGATGCCGCTCGATATGACCCGGACTTTTAGACTTATGGAGAATTTATTCCGACGAGAGCGTTACAGCAACCCGCGCCCGTGTAACTAAATGAGGAAACTTCATAACTCGATTATTTTACATGTGAGCCCGTAATAAAATTATAACGCGGTCGGAGTTCCACAGTAAACAGTATTTAATTTCCGTAAGCTCCTCGGCGCCATTAGCCGAAAATAAATAAGCTTGAAGAGGAAGGGCGTGAATTGCCTCTCCCGCGTCCCGCTCTCCCCCGAGCGCGTCCATCGCCCGGATAAATTTGGAAAGTGGCAACAGAAGCGAGCAGATGGTGATTTATTATCGTGTTTTATAATAATTACGAGCGGCTACGGGGGAGCGGCATTGTATTGCGTGCCCTGGCCCTCTAATGGCGTTCGGGACGTGTGCTCTCGTATTACATTGTCTGTTTTATTTTCATCTTAATGATCGACAACCACATCTTACGGATAAGCAATAAATTGATTCCATAATGATGTTCGAAATAAAATGAATCATAAAAACAAGCTTCATAAAATTCCCGCGATTCCAATATTGGATCCTATTCGGTGAGAACAATCGAATTGCTCCGACTTGAAATTAAAAGCCTGAATACTGAAAATAAAATAAGTAATAAATAAAGACTCGCAGTGAGAATTGATTTCATCGCAAACACAATAATAATTTATGTAAATGAGATTACCGGCCATTTTGGAATTTATTTACTTACCCTAAAGAGTTGCGGGCCTTGCGGGGCATTTTATTACCAGGCGAGCATAAAAGGTGTAAAGGCCCTCGTATCGGTTCCACGGGTTATTAAATATTCCGTGATGCTATCTCCAGCTAATAAGCGCCCAGTAATTATGTAGGGAGTCTCATTGACTTCACTGTTTTATGTGCGCCATGAATATTTTAATATTAATAGCCAGTTCGGGATTGTGAGGTAAAAATAAATATAAAACACTGAGAAAGGACGAGATGATTATGGCCGTCGTGAAATACGAATGATGAGCGACAAAAAAGCTGTAGGCAGACGTACAATCGGTACTCATAATCACCGCCAGATGTCGTAAATAAATGAATATTGCTTCTGTAACTGGACTTCTTAATAATATGCTATATGGGGGCTTTTATTATTTCTATATTGACGTTAATGACGCACATCTTATGTGTATTGAACTCCAAGGTTTTATTTCTACAGTTATTTTTTCATCAAAAGTTCTTTAAGTTCTAAGTTCTTTCCTCAGAATGTTTTTGGTAGGTATGTATTTTTAAAAATTATTTTGTAAGAAAAATTTAATATTTTTTAATAGCGTGCGTTTTATCAAAATTGAATTTGACACGAAATAATCGTCGGTTATACATTATAACAGGAAACGCATTAATATTTATTGCTGGCCTAAATATCCGACGTTATTTATTGCCAAACCCTATTTCTCCGTATTCATTATGGCGTCTCACCACGATGTTTGTTTCGTGATCCATCGCTCCGTTGATACGAGATGATGGCATTCGCTCGTCCATCGATAGACTTCAATTGGTATTCAACGTAAACTATTTTATTTTGAAATGAAAACTTTAGGGGCGTTGGGCATTTTTGAGATGGGACTAAACTATGGATTTCGCGACACTGTAACGGCACCAGCTTTTGGGAATAAAAGACATCAACGCGTTGATTACCGCAGTGCAGTTTTTTTATTTTTTATTTCATGTTTTCAGTTTTGTCAGCAGTCCCGGAGTGCCACTGTTTTTTTTTTTTATAAACTCTTTCTATGTCTTTAAATGTTCATGAACTATGACGTCATCGTGGAAATTTCAATTGATTTAAAATCTCTCTAAAGGGTAATCAATATATTCAATGCATAATTAAATAATTAATTATCCATTCCAGAAGGTAACTAAGGTAAGACTTTTTGTTTCACGTAACTTTGTAAAAATCTAAATAAGTAATACGACGATACACGCTTTGACGTGGAGTCGCATACGAAGCTTAAAAGTACCTATTTGAGTACTATAAATAATAATAGAATTTAATAAAGATTGTTCAATAGCTTACTTAGATTGATTTAATAAGCTTTTTAAAAGTCTTTTAAAATCTACGGTATTTACTACAAAATCGTCAAAAATAAAATAAGTGTTATGTTGACTAAACCTATAAATGTAACGGCACGGCATTAGTAGAGTTAGTTTCTGAAGCGAAAACAACAGATATTTACTTTTTCTTTAAACTTTTAGGCGTCCTAATTCAGTTTAGGAAATATTTTGTCCCTGCGGTATAAAAATAATGATAGCATGGAAAAAAACGATGGTGATGATGTTTCGCAAAGCATGAACGTATACTAGGCGTGCAGAAGCGTGCAGAGTGTATGGGATGGCCGCGCTACGGTGCTTTGCGTTCGTGCGCTAGTAACAACTCACCACCTTCCGTCTCGTGCCACACGATGCCCTCCAGGGTGACCGAAGTACCAGGCTCGCAGGGGCCGAGGCAGTCTGGCTCTGTAATGGTGCCCACAGATGTGCCGACGCATACTTCTGCGGTTTCCTGCAGACAAAAATTTACCTGTTAGTATTTTCTTTAATTCATAACATTTTTATTGAGTATTTCCTAATCTCTCTACCGATAAAATCTGTCTATGTCGAAAATGTAATGTCATCAGATTAAATAAAGCATAGGGTTAAGGCTCTTTGTGCGGCGTCTTTGTGTCGCGTCGCGTGTCGCGCCTGTTTGAAAGACTCTTTATACGTCACCTTTTATGTGTTTCTATATTGCGCTAACAAAAGAAAATTAATACGTTTATTATCAATTTCAATATATAAGTGCAATTTATTACTGTTCGTCATTATGGAAACAATACAGTGAAAACAATACATACTGAAGGTGAACACAAAGCCTGAAATGTAATTATTAAACATTAATTACGAATGTATGTACCACTCGAAATAATAAATAATAATGCTACCGCAAACATGTTAACATGTTTAAAAACGTTAATTTATTGGCTGTGCACACATTTCACTTTGCTGTGTAAAATATAGCGTAAATATCCAACTGTCGGCTAACTGCATTTAATTAAACATAATATAAGAGAAATTAGAAGCTTTTGAATATTATCAGTATTCATCTGAATTGATTATTATGTTCTGCGAATTGAAGTACAAAACAACAGTATTACTTATTTATAAACTAATTCGTACCGTGTTGTGAGAGTATTTTTTCTTTATTAAAAAAAATCGTTCGTACTAGAATGTCTTCATGGCATAGATAAAACTGTAAATAGATAAGAATTTTCGAGTAAATTGACATTATATATATATTTAAAAATTAAATAAAAATATAAAATGTCAAATGATTCAAAAATTGTTAACATTTGCATAGGAGTCAAAATGGGTCATTTGGTAGCAATTAGGGTTACTATTTCGAAATTTGAAAAGTCCTGACAAAAACCTGACATTTGCAAAAAAGTCCGGATATTTAACTTTTTATACTTTTTTCCCTATATTCTGGTATTCAGCTGCATCCGGTTATACTGGAAGCCGACCCCAACAGAGTTGTAAAAGGCTAGGCAGATGATGACTAATCTTATTTTTTTTTTTTTGTAATCATTCATCTATTTTAAAGAAAATGCCCTTAAATCGAAAACTTCGGACAAATGAGAAGGCCGGGCATGTCCGGACAAATCCGGACGGATGATAACCCTAGTCGCAAATGCCCTTAACGGATTGCCGGCATTAATCAATAACCCTGTATACAACTAGCTTCTGCCTGCGACTTCGCGTGAAATTAGAATTAGTTTTATTCACTTATTCCCTCGAGCCACCGCGTCGCGTTGCATCGCCCGCCCGCGCCATTACTTCGCTATCGCTTAGAGCGTTCTTTTTGACTTTTGTTCTTTTTGCCCGACTCTTAAATAGTAATAGGGTGATGTTAAATAGCCTAAAATATTCCTCGAAAATTGGGCTATGAAAGGCAAAAAAAAAAAAAATTTGAAATCCGAATGGTTTTTCCAAAGATTAATACTGCCCTGCTAAGCACAAAGGCGGTATCTCAACCGGAGTAAATTTCGAGAAAATTGACTTTTTGTCAATTGAAATTTAAGGAAATATGGAGATATAAAAAACTTCTTTTTTATATCTCCATTTTTTTTTTTTTAATGTTTTAAGTTAGATAGCGCTATTTCGCTTATACCAATAGATGTGAAATTGTTAAAGCTATTGAATGGTATAAAAAAAACTAAAATGGTGGATCTCAGAGATACCGCCTTTGGGCTTAGCAGGGCAGAATAGCGCGTTCAAACAAACAAGATGTTCAGTTTGATTATTAGTATAGATATAGATAGATATGCTAACAAATATGTGTGTTAGTAATTAGTAATTACTAATGACAACACGGCTGGTTCCCGGGAAATCGGCTTGGTTCGACAACGATATTAAAACAGCATTTCAATTAATTGATTCATCAAATTGAATGCAATACGCCGTAAAATATGAAAGCCGATGCAAATGGTTTTCATTGGCAACACTGAGCAATAATGTGAAGGCAGATGAAATGAAATAATGTTTTTTTATTCATTACATAACTTTAGGATTTAAAATGAATAATGGTTTTTTCTAGGTACCGAAGGCCTTCAGTATGGCAACACTTTGACCTTAAAGCTGGCCTAGCGTAATATGGAGTTTCAATAGAAAAGAGGCCAGTACATAATTGCGTAACACAGTTCAAAGCATCGTGCAGACTGGCGCGATGCGACTCTAGCAAAACAATTTCTAAGAAAACTTCGCGCCAATCTGCACTAGGCTTCAATCACAATCCGGTAGTTTTGAAGGATATTGCTAATCCATTGCTTCATAGGTTTGATAAATTCGTCTGCTCAGCAAAGTAAATAACGCAATGAACGTGGCTGAACTGTCAAAGTGAAAGAAATTGCGATCAATTGTCATTTTATGTGTGTTATGCAATTACACCGTAGCTTATAAGCAGTGATCGGAGTAGGTAGATTGATTACGTACTCGCATCATGAACAGTCATAGAAATCATTGTTGGATAAGCCTTTTTTCCGGGATTCCATTTTGGTACTTACGGGATTGAATCAAATATTGTAAAAGTAAGGGTTTTTAAACTACTACATTAGAAATTTATAGAACGGATAAACATTTAAAATTGTTTTTTTCTTATTTATCAAGTAATAAAGTGAATCTTACTATTGTGCGTCCATTCGAAACTTACATAATAAAAATTCGAAACTTACTAATTTAGTAGTTATTTCTTGTAAGTATATTATCTGCTGCTTGTAATTGTTACTATTCTTGAATAAATAAATAAAAATATCTTTTTATACTTCTTAATATTTTTTCGCATTCAATGCAATAACAGCAAAAGGGCTAAACATTTCTTATTCATATTGATGTATTCTTTATTCTACACATTAAAACATTTGAAATTCCTTAAAAAAATCTTAATTATTTCAAAATCCCGGAATCCCGGAGGCATATCCATACCAGTTCATTGACTCAAGACATTCACTTACAAGTATTGTTATCACTGACGTGCTGCCTACCGTACCTGGCTCTAAAGCTTTGGTCTCTTAGGAAAACGGTTCCCTCGTATGGTGTGGGCCGTCATGAAAATCTGTCATTTTTACCAGTATTTGACATTAAGGCAGGATTGGAAAAAATCAAGGTTTAAAAGAAAAACGAATAAAGTATGATTTTTTTTAAAATCTTAATTAACCACGATTTTTCATTTTTTTTTTTTTCATTTTATCATACAGTTTAACTATATTTCTGCGTAAAACGGAACAGCCCTTGGGTGTCAGAGATAAGGCGAATCCCGCGCAGTGTTTTTGTAAACTTCACATGCAAATATGCAATTACCATAGTAAATTAAGAAACCGATTGGGAATTGAAGAGGCTGGAAAACTAGTTTTTTTTTTTCCAAGCATTATAATAATGTTAATGATATTGATTTTTCAGATGTGAAAGACCCTAAGTCTTTAACATATAATTTCTAAATCTGTTTTTATGTTGATTTCTGTGAAAAAATGTAAAATTAAACACATTTGATTAAATCATTGATTTTTATTGAAAAAATCATTTTATTTCAATCAAAATGACTTATTAAGTGTGCCAACCCTGCATTATGTGTCAAAAACGCTCTGTATTTCGACAGCCGTTACTATGTGACCGTTCACCGCTTTCTTAGGAAACCAAAGCTTATGTAACATAACAAGATCTGCGATTCAACAATAGACAATAAGTGTAAGTCCTTTAGAAATTCTCACTGAAAATACCTTCTAAAATATCACACGAGGGCCTCAACAATCCCCCTCGTTCGATGAACATGAACGAATGATAACCGATGAATGAATGTTGAACGATGAATGTAAAGTGAACGACTGAACGTAGCCTTAATAGCGGGCTATTGATTTTGACAGTTTTGTTATATCCGTATTTCTACAGTAAATCAAAACTTGATAGTAGTTTTAATTTGCTTTTGTTGAAAGCTCTGACGCAATGTTTATATATTATTTAATGTGAAGTTTAAAAATGTGTGAAATGTATGTTTTAGTTGAGTATCAAACGGCTGTCAGTTTCTTGCATCACGTAGAAAAATTTAGGGTAGCAATAATTTAGAGCAAACAGACAAAAACCGGCCAAGGAGCCGTTCAAGTATTACCTACGTAAGCAGATTTATTACAATTATTTACCTTCCCCCCCCCCCATGCTTACGTAAATATTGGTATTTGCATTTTTCTTTAAATGTATGTATTCTGTATTTTTTTATTGATTCATGAAAAGCAGTTATAATTCTAGAAATAAATTCGTATCGTTTTCAAGCATAGACAATGTGTGGGTTGCCATGTGTGTAAAAAAGTAAATAATTACTGCTGAGGAAATCACCATCTAGACCCCCATGCCATTAAAAATAAGCTATATAATATTCTAATAATAAAATAAAACATGTGTGGCAGTTAATTAACAAAGAAACTGGAAACACAAAACAGCGAGATCAGAATTAATTATCTTTAAAAATTGATAATGAAACCATTTCAGATAAATTAAAAGTTGCTGAGACACTAGAAAAATTCTTTACCAACATCCCAATAGAGGTTACGAAATCTCTCCCCTCATCATCTATACTAGCTGAATCTCTTCTAAAAGAACATTCCAAGTTTTGATTTCAAGCCCATTTCTATTTTCACAATTAAAAAAGCAATCAAAAGTCTTAACATAAAAAACACTGAAGACTTATGGGGGATTTCCGTTAAGGTTCTTGAAGATATCATTGACACAATTGCGCCTGTCCTAACTGGCATATTTAATCAATGTTTAGATAGCGGTACGTTTCCTGATTTAATGAAACATAGTAAAGTAGTACCAATTTTGTGATCCCTCAAATTATAGACCAATATCTGTGCTACCAGCATTGAGTAAAATATATGAAAAAATCATGCTAGACCAGATGTTGTCACATTTTAATTCAAATGGGATTTTACATAGTCACCAGTTTGGTTTCACGAAAGGTAGGTCGACGACTGACGCAGGAATAAAACTCATCACTCACATTTTGGAATCCTGGGAGAAGTCCCAGGATGCAATTGGCATTTTCTGTGACCTCTCAAAAGCGTTTGACTGCGTTGACCATAATACACTGATCTGTAAATTAAACCACTACGGAATTCGTGGACAAGCTGCTGATCTTGTTCTTTCCTATCTATCCAACAGGGAGCAAAAAGTAAACGTTAATGGGGCGACGTCTACGGGGTCTCTAGTTAAAATGGGCGTGCCTCAAGGTTCAATTCTCGGCCCTTCCTTATTTCTAGTTTATATAAATGATCTTCCTTACATGATGGCTAACTTATAGGATATAATTCTATTTGCTGACGATACTTCTCTTATTTTTAAAATAGACAGAAAAGATACAGATGTCTTACATGTCAATGATAGTCTGGCTGTTCTTTCAAAATGGTTCGCAGCTAATAATCTTTTACTTAATGCGAACAAAACTAAATGTATTAGGTTTTCATTACCAAATGTACCTCAAGTAGGTCTAAATTTTAAACTTGATAGCAAAAAACGAGATGCAATAACGTAAACTATATTCTTAGGCATTACTTTAGATTCAAAATTGCAATGGGGCGCCCACATTACAACTATTTCAGGTAGATTAAGTTCAGCTGCATATGCAGTTAGAAAAATAAGGCAGTTGACTGATATAGCCACAGCTAGGTTAGTATACTTTGCTTATTTCCACAGTATTATGTCTTATGGCGTTCTGCTGTGGGGATCGGCAGCTGACGTAGATTCAATTTTCATTCTACAAAAGAGGGCAATCCGCGCGATTTAGAAAATGGGTCCTCGCGAGTCCCTTAGAGACAAATTTAAAGAAACTGATATACTGACTCTGCCTTCTCTTTATATCTTAGAAAGTATTTTGTATGTTCGCAAAAACTTAGGACTTTTCAAAATAAGAAGCGATTTCCATAGTATAAATACACGTAGTAGACATGAAATTGTTATACCCAAATTTAGATTAACTAAAACAAGCAAGTCATTTCTTATAAACAGTATCCGCTTGTATAACAAGTTGCCAAAGTCTGTTACAGAACTTAGCGATGGGAAGTTCAAAACCCATATCAAACGTGTTCTTATCAAGAAGGCATATTACAAAATTAAAGACTATGTTGAAGACCAGGAAATTTGGCAATAATTCCTTCTGCACATGTGGCTTCCCTGGTATCTCATTAACGTCATAATTATGTAAGAGTCTATTAACTGCTCCCAAATTACCATATTTATTTTTATCATATTTTTTTTTTTTACATTCGTCCTTGACATATTCATTCAATTATTTGACATTATATACCTACGAGTTAATTTCAACTCTTTATTAGTGGCTTTTTTGCACATGATAATTATTCAGATTTATTACAGTTGTAATAGCAATAATGTGATTGCGTTTAATTAAAAGAGGTTCTTATTTTTATTAATTCATATATCTTTTGTATAGATTCTTTTCTATTTTGTGAATGTGAGAACACTGTAGGCTTAGTGGACTGTAGATTTGTTGACCATTTTCTATTTTCTTAAGTACCTGGTACTTATTGAAATACCTACACTGTCCTCTCATACCTAGTCATACTGTTATTTGAAAAAATTGTAAAAGCCAATTATTTTTAAAAGAGTAACCGTGGAGTTTCTTGCCGGCTCTTCTCCATAGGAAACGACCAATTGGAACCTAGCTTCTGACGTTTCATAAGTGCCTATGTAGGTCTATGTGAAATAAAAATATTTTGATTTTGATTGATTGAAGCAAAGCATAGACCCCCCCCCGCCCCCCATAGTGCTGACGTAATACTTGAACGGTTCCTAAGTGCGAGTCAGACTCGCACACGAAGGGTTCCGTAGATGGGATGAATTTATTTAAGAACAAACAGTGTAGTTGAAAAACATGTTCTCCCATACTGAATGTATAGGAGTACATGTTTTTTCGACTGCAAATGTAAGTTGGTCGATTATTACTCGTTAACTTGTAGAGCCTACTAGCTGTGATAGTTTTATTTTTAATTTCGTTATATATACTACTGCTGTGAATTGTTTCACTTATCCAGAATCCACCATTTAGCTAGGGGGACACTTGACTCTAACAAAAATTTGCACTTTAAAGCTTAACATTTCGCAAATAGATCCCTGAGTCCAAAAATGGTTTTCATAAACTCACAATATTTTTGAACGATACCCCACACCATGGGAAAGACAAAAAAAAACATCCCCACTTTACGTGTAGGGTACCTCTACTACACGTAAAGTGGGGATGTTTTTTTGATGTCTCTAAAAAAAAATCTTTCGTGATTTTATGTAACCACTATGTCGGCGTGGTTAATATGTATATTCATGCCAAATTACAGCTTTCTAGTAGTAACAGTCTCTGAGCTAAGCCGCGGACAGACATACAGACAGACAGACATGGCTAAATTATAACGGTTCCTTATTGACTACGGAACCCTAAAAAACTGGCAATATACAGTGATGTAATAAGATAGATACGTATCCAAACTACAAGTTGAATATGGATATTGGATACTTATACCCATACATATAAAAATCGAACTTTACAAAGACTAGTAGATACAATATATCATTGTAAAGGTCACAAGTACATATATCCAATCTCTATGAGATAATCACATGTTAACTGTGTCGTATTATAAATTAATCAATTCGATATCGAGTAGCAACGCTCCTCGCCGCACCGCTTCGCATCACACCCAAGTGTTATTAATTAAAACTTATTGTTCCCGTTATATTTATTAATTTGATACTGTTCGCGCTAATTATGTTGAAATTACTTCACATGTTACTATTGAGGTAAATACATTTGTAATTAAAATGTTAATGGTTTGTTTGCACGGGTAATGGCGGTATGTACAAATTAATAATTTTGCAATGCAATTGCACTTTATCTTTGAATGAGAATCAAATTTACAGTTAGCACCTGTTTCATTTCATTTGAAAAAATTATATACCTACGTATTGGTTTACGAAAGAAAGCTCTAAATACACATGTGCCCATTTTTTTTTATTTCCCAGGATTTTTCCTAAATTCTAAAGACCTCTTAGATTTTATCAAAGCACCAGTATGATAAGTACGAAAAACGAAAAGGAATAACAAACCATCGAATTGAGAGTCTCCTGAATATTATAATTTTTCTCACCGATCTCTCCGGAAAATCGTAACGTTTGTCGAGTCGACCGCGGTACCAAGTCACCGGGATTGTATAAATTCAAAGAGCGTTTACGGCGTAGAACATAATCAAATGAAGCCATTTACATTCAGCGCCCGATATGAGAACGGTGCGACACCATCGCCCCTCTCGCTCACGCACACGGTTAATGGCATCACAAATTGCGAACTAAAGCACTCCAGCGTTGAATCCGAGAGATGTCGTTCCGAAGAATACTTTGGAAAAATAACAAAATTTTATGTGAATCGACTGATATTATAGTCTAGCAATAATCTTTCACGTTTCAGTTTCTAACAATGACGAAGTAGATTGAATCAATACGCTCCAATAACGATACGATGATTGTAATCTGCGAAACTCTCAGTTTCATAGCTTCGTATTCAAGTACCTGTGCAAATTGAATTCGTAAAATAAACCTTCATAGTTTATTAGCAAGAGCCGCAACTAATTCTCGCTACTATAATTCGATCTTCTACGATGAAGTCATACCGTCTGAATATCTCAACTGCGATAACAGCAAATAATCAATTAAATCATGCCCACGCGACGCCTATAAATAAAATTAAACGCTTTATTGTTAGTCGAATGACAAATGTGCGATAGTCTTACGCCCACCGACGACGCCGCGGCATCGGCGGCACTCGACTTCGAGTCCACTCGAGCGCACTGCGCGACCGCTATACACGCCCGGAGACAACTGATAATACTAGTTTAGAATGATAATAATGTTACAAACATATTAATATTTCGACACACCGTATCGCCATTAAATCCTTTATGGGTGACGGCGTGAATGTTACAAGTTGAGCCAGTCGAGAGGGAGGCATTGTGCGCGACTTGGAGGGGTCGCCCAGACGAAGTTATGAACGCTGGCTCAATGCTCTCCCGCTAGTTGACTGCAAACAAGAGGGGTCGGGCCCAACCAGCTGCCGTTTTATCTTGACAAACGAACTGGTATCACGAGCAGAAACATAGAAAGAAACTTTATTACCGGGACTCAGAATTTACATTTTAATAAAAGCGAGGTGAAGCGCACGCCGTATACGCCACGCATATCGAGCGCAAACAACAGTCGGTGGTGTAGCGTCGGCGTGGTGTGGCGTCGGAGCCGCATGCCATTGCAGACGCAACACACAATAGCGAGTAAATCAATTCACAACCGCCAGGAACAAAAGAGCGTGCCGCGCGCAGTGTAATGAGCGCGTCATCATGCCCCGGAACGATTAAGACACCGAAGAAGGGAGTCGTTTGAAGATCTTCTATTGCAGCTTCGTAGGAACTAATTTGTAGTCGCACCGCCAAGCTCCGAAAAAGGAAAGCGTTTAACGAGCGACACCATCCTACATGCTTAATGACTTGAAACAATGTCCCCTCAGCCCCGCACACTGACTCACAACAGTATCGTTTCCAAAACTTGTAAGAATTTAGTATCCGCGCAGCCGACCGTGACAAATCACGGCTAAATCTCACAAACTGGTGAATATTTGGCAACGGATACGTATACTGGAGCACGGGAAGCGATTCCCAACAGTGTAACCGAATTACAATCCACTAAACCGAGGGAACATACGTCATTAAAATAATTTAGGGAAATGGCACGTTTTAGTGCTCGCGTTTATGGCAGCCTGGTGGATGGGCCGCTCGCGGCGTGCCAGAAGTAATAAATACCGGGGCGGAGCCACCCACCTTCTTGTTTATACACCACGTACCCGAGACGGAACATTAATTTTCTGCTATGCGGAATAAGTGGCGACAAAGAGTGTTCGTGTCAGCTAATGGGCTAGAACACATCATGTTACGACTTATAAGAACTTTGCCAACAAAAGAAGCAAAGGAGATTACGGATAAGGCTGATTGTACCGAGAAATGCGAGGAAATCTGCAGCGCCTTAACCCTCTTAGTGGAGGAAATTATCATTTAAATGAACTTTCAAAGGTAAAGAAAGCGGTCCGTGAGCACTGGAAATAATTATCATGCCGTTTTTCTCGTGTTGTTCTTTGAAGCTTCGTGTTTTCAATAAATTATGTAAATCAAAGAGTAAAATATTTATGAGATAAATTACTTGAATAACCTCGGTGGTGGTAGGTTATATGTATTTGTGTTTATATTTGATTCATAAACAAAATGTTACTTGTTTATGTTTAACGTACAGTTTCATAACCAAAATATGACTAGGCTTTAAAGACTATAACAATAGAAGTTTATTAGCATAAGTGGCATAAGTAATAAATATTATTTATTTACTTTTTATGCGATTACGTGTTATAAAAGTACGCATGCATAGTTCCAGTAGCGTATCAGAAGCGGTAATGTTATAAATAATAATTAAGCAACACAATCAGGCGCGGGGCCGGACGGACTGTCCGCGCGTAGCGTGAGGGTCGTGGGCACCCTACTCAGGGCTGACACCGCGTAATTAACTTTGTACAATTCGATTTGATGCGCAACTGTTTCAATATTCGTTCAACCCTCGATGTTCTGCGAACTTATTTAATTTATTCATAATTTTTGATTCTGCCAAAATTGCACGCCATCTACGTTTTTAAAACGGCATTCTGTAAATATAACATCAAACTTAATAACACTAAATGAGAAACAGTGAATCCAATTTTACAGAATCGCTAAACGGGTTCTAAAAGAAATTCATTTTCATAATATGTTGCCAGTGAACAAAGCACGAGGTAAAATAAAAATTTATGACAATGAACAAAAAGTTAAATTTTCAGGGTTTAATTAAGCAGCTCCAAAATAAACTGAATATTCTTTATTAGTCGCAGACATTAACTATATTTATCCACGTCTATTATTTTATTCGTTGTCCACATGAATAAATCCTATTAATCCTAATGCTCGGCTCACGAAAAGGATAATAGGCATAACAATCATAACATAATGAATTACGTAACTAATAAAATAAAAAAATAACGTCTACGAACGTTTAGTTCGGAATTCCGGAAAGATTCGTATTTTTGAATACCAAAAGTCTCTTAAAAAGAAATGAAATGAAAATGATGTTTATTTCAGTCAAGTAGATCTTTTAGGACATTTTTACACGTTTTTTTTTGTCACTATTTTAAAACTAGATGGCGCTAGTTGAGCGACGAGCGGTGTCTTTGTGTCGCGTCGCGTGTCGCGCCTGTTTGAAAGAGCCTTTAATTCTTTCATTGCTTCCAGTCATCAGATACTCATTATAATAATATATAATTAAAAATAATAATAAAAAAACTTCACGCCTGGGATATTGGCCGCATCAGATAATGTAATCACTAGATCTACTTAGATAATATCTATCAACTAGTTTATTGCGTTGTTTGGGCAACTATATAATTCATGTGAAGATGAAAAAACTCATTTGCTATGTTGGCAGTATGTTTGCGTTCGTTGATTCGTTTTTGTAAAATTTTTTGCAGAGCCACTTTAAATTACAATGGTTTTTTATTTAGACAATATATTCCCATTACGTACGATGAAAGAGAAATAAAAAACCGGCCAAGTGCGTAACGGGCCACGCACAATGAAGGGTTCCCAAATTGAGATAAATTTATCCCAAGGACAAAATTAACATTGTAGTTGAAGTACATGTTCTTCCATACAATTCCTATTGCAAACGTAAGTTTGAACGCACAATTGTGGAAATTCACCATGTTATTTTAAAACCACCGACTTCACTACTTTCTGTATTATTTTTTCAGAATTTTAGGGTCAGCCATTTCGGAGATAAGGGATATATATAATTTTGAAATTTATATTCAAAATTCATTTATTTTCGTTACACGACCGTGTTTGGGTCACGGAAATTGATATGTGTTTATTACCATTCGATTCGGAGCAAATTGGCTGTGACAGACGGACAGACAGACATACGAGTGATCTTATAAGGGTTCCGTTTCTCCTTTCGAGGTATGGTACCCTAAAAAGAGCTCAGTTGCAAGGCTCAGATACCGGTTAAATTTTCAAACCGTTATTATGTACTTCACGCAAAAACTTTTACGTACATTCGGTTTCGCTCGTAGAAACCGGTTTCCTAACCGGTTTTGGAGGAGTCTCTACATAAAGGTTTTTTCGGATTAAACGGTTTAGAGCAATATTAACCGGTTTTTTGTTTAGTTTTTATTCAGCGCGGCATCCTCACAAGTAGTCAAAATAAACCATTTTTTTTTATGTTCCCCGTTTACTCGAAGACGGCTGGACCGATTAGAAAAATTCTTTTTTGTTTGAAAAGGTATACTTTCTAGTTGGTCCCATTGTCATTAGGTCACGATCTGATGATGGGATGTTGGAGAAATCGAGGGAACTCTTCAAATATTATAGGCACACCTATAGTGATTTGGGTATTTTTTTATAGTAACTCATGCATTTGCTCTCGAAAACCACCATTTGATAAGTGGAACTGATGAATTACAAACCAAACCACAAAAAAAGAGAAAAAAAAAATACAACCGACTTCCAAACAACAAAGTGAAAAATAACTTTAACCGAAATTAAAGTTATGTTTCAGTTTGTAGTTTGGAAATCGGATGGATTTTGGTAAAAAAAAAAATTATGAATCCATGAAGACCATCAATACAAAAACAAAGGCGACATTTAATAAAAAACGAAGTGATATAGAAAAACAATCAAATGCCATTTCACACAGGCGCGCTCTCACTCGGAAATTCGAACGAGATTAATTAAATATAAAATCTCCCGTCAACCCCGACACTGTAATTAAAACAGGAATAAGTGAAAACGAAATTCAAGTTTCAATTACAATTAAGGTTGAAAGATGGCTTTTAATGTACTTAATCTGCGTATTTTTAGTTTTTACAACTTTTTTAGTGGGTATACGGTTTCCCCTTAATAAAGATGGGCATGTGGCTAAGTAATAATAGCAATTAAGCTATCCTTGCCGCGGTTAGTCCGTGGATGGGTGACCATCTTTACATACCAAGACCCCTCCGTGCCTCAGAAAGCACTGTAAGTCATTCGTGGATCTTTGACAGTCGTTACGGGTCGTCAGAAGCCCGAAAGTCTGACAACCAGTCTTACCGAGCGGTATCATATTACCCAGTAACTGGGTTGTGGAGGTCAGATAGGCAGTCGCTCCATGTAAAATACCGGTATTCAGCTGCATCCGGTTAGACTGGAAGCCGACCCCAACATAGTCGGGAAACGCTAGGCAGATGATGGTGTGTGGCCCTTAAAAGTTTAAATGTCACGAGACACAATAGATTTTTTATTGTTATGGACTTCTAAAGGCAAATCAACAGTTGAGCGGTTAATAAACGCCCTAAGCCGAGGTCCGTACCCCACAAGGGGTGCCCTTAGCGTGTAGTCGCTTAGTTTCTAAGTTTTATGCCCTGGCTGGAGGCCTTAATTTATTGAAGCAGCCACAGGAGAGTCCGGGTAAGCAGCCGACAACTTCCTAGGTTGACCTGCGATACAATAAAAACTATGCGTTTAATAACAGCCTCTCCAATTATCTTTAGAATTAGGCACCGTGCCGTGGCAAGCAAACAACTTTGTATACTATTACGCAATGAGATTTTACCGTCGCACAAATTTTACTTAGCGCGAAACATGCATTTACACCCGAAACGTGTGAAGAATGAAGATGTATGTAGCACAATGAACGTTATTCTAATCAGGGCATGGATACCGGTTAAATTTCAAACCGTTATTATTTACTTGACGCAAAAACCTTTACATTCAGTTTCGCTCGTAGAAACCGGTTTTCATCGGTTTCGGAGGAGTCTTTACATAAACGTTTTTTTCGGATTAAACGGTTTAGCGCAATATTAACCGGTTTTTTGTTTAGATTTTATTCAGCGCGGCATCCTCACAAGTAGTCACAAGTTGCAACGCGTTTACCGACATGCCGCTCGTCGTATAAACCGGTTAATTTAGGTTAAAATAAAGTTCTTAAAACGTTCACGTTCTTAAGAAAAGTTCGAATTAAAACCCAAATAAACCGGTTTTCACCGGTATTTTTTAAACCGGCTCCAAGCCTTGATTCTAATGCATAGAAAGGTTGTTAGTAAGTGTTTCAGTGTAGCACAGATAAGTGTAGACACAAATATTAAAATTGAACCCTGCATTTAGGGTATCCATAAAGGTTAACTGTGAAGAATAGTTATCCTTTTTTACAGTTATCCTCTTGTACCTACCTATAGTCTCAATTTTGAACTGCAGAACCATAGTAAAAAATGTGACGCATTTTATTAATCTGTGGTTGTAAGCGCTATAAAGTCACAAGAATTTCAATATGACGGACGCTAGACATCACGATGATTTTAATTTATTTCACAGAATGTTAATTCGATTGCCATTATTATATCGCAATGCAGTCGCAATAATTATCGTGTTTTGTTTTAGTAATTTAACTTATAATCATTGGTATAAACTTTAATCTGCTGACCTGTAAACCGGGATCATCGGAAACAGTATTTGTTTATTTAAGTCGTTAGCCACCACATTATTATGGCAACAACTCAAAGAAAGTTAAACAAAGGTCTTATAAATAAAGCATTTCGTTCCCCCTACATAATAATAACAAAAGTAGTCCTTGAAAATGAAAAATTACGAACAAAAGCGCACCTATAGCAAGCTCGTAAATAAATAAAGTTTCGAGGAAAGAAAATGCAAGGAAAATATTTTTTAATATACCGGGCGGCGCTTTGAAACGCTCTCTTTTATTCAAGGGGGAAACGTTGTACCTAAATAGGAATATAAAAGCAACCATAGATTTTATGAAATAGGAAGGCAGCCGCTTCGGCTGTAAATAGAGCATTTACAGAACCGGTTCAGTACCCTACCTCGCGTATATTGACACCCATATAAATAACATCTACGGCTTTTATGACATCCTAATATACGAGATAATAATTCAACATCACTATTATTGGGTCTCATGACGTCACAAAAACAAAAATGTTAAACGGACTACCATTGCGACGAAAAGATTTGCATAAATTACCTTTTATGAGATAAATTTAAGTGCAATGAAAATGGAATGCTAATCGAGCCGAGTTCGCTTCTCTTTTTCTCTCAAAACAAAGAGTTTATTCATTACAAAAGACTCAGTAAAAACCTAAGTAGGGTTGTGCAGCGATTCTTGTCAAGAACTGCCACGACTAAAAGAATGCAACTTTGTTCCAAGGCGGCCTTTGTAAATGAGAAGCGAAACGCGTAAAGCCCAGCCTCGCCTTGGCTGGGTGGCTGGCGGAAGCGCACGATGTGACACGGAATAGCGACACTGACACACGACGAAATTGCATTGAATTTGGAACGCCTTTATCGTTGCCAAAGGGATTTTTATATTTATAAGCTCCAAGCGTGCCTGTGTTCCTGGTATTTATGGAAATGAAATTCACTTTAATATAACGCGTTCGCTCTTTGATAGTTATGATGGATATGGAAAAGATTCAGTACCACGATATCTTTAAAATCCGTGTAAATAAATAACTTACGTTGTTGAATAAAACATGGTGTTAACATATTTGTTCAAAAGAAATATCTGAATAATTTACATGTAAAGGAAGCGGCTAATGAGTTCATAAAACACTAATGTCAATATATTATAGCCTCAAATTATAATCATTTAACACGATGGGAATTAACATTTAAACATAGACATACATCAAAGATTTAATTCAATATTAAATCAGCGCTCAGTGAATAATACGACCGGTTCTCAAAAAGCAATCAAATAAAATATCACGAGAAATAAAGCAATAAAAAAGAAGGGATCGTGATTTGGTCGCCGTTTATATTTCGGAGGTTAATGGTTTATGAAATAATATATAACTGCGAATGACTGGCTCTAATTGTGTGTATGAAACTGATTGTAGTTTGAATCCAATTAGATAATTATGTGTTGAAGAACTGCGATACAACACAAATAGATAATTGAATACATCGTTCAATATTATCATTGCGCAGGCACAGGATCCAGGGCTCACCACATCGCAGCGCACACATTTGTATACAACAGGTTTATTTATATGATAGTCTCGAAAATAAGAAGACGATAAAACAAGAATTGATGGTTAACAATCTATGTTTACACCATTTGAATTTTATTACTTGTGGTTCGCATTTGAGGAAACACTTCACAATGTTATTGAAAGAGAAAATAATAAATTATTCATTTTACTTACAGGAACTATATCTTATTTGTCATATGAATGAATCGTGAAATTTTCACCGAACACAAAAATTTGTCTGGCATATTATTTAACTCAATATTTCGTGAATTTCCACGGACGAATGAACATCAAAATAAAAGCGTTTGGAAAACATCGTAATTTTCGTTCAAAGCCATTTAATTTAAGCACAGTGGGCTGCGCGGGAGAGTAATCTGATTTATATCTCTAGGCCGTATTTCTTCTTTATACGCTCTTTCACACTAGCCGAAGTAATTTGTTGAAAAACACGCGAATTCAGTTAAGTGCTTCATTCCATTTGCGAAGGATTTTTTGTAGGTGTATTATTTATAAACTTTACCGTACTAAAGTGGTAAATTTTACATACTATTTACTTACCTAAATTTAAAATAGCTTATACATTTAATTTAACGTTTAAATAAACAATCACTTTTGATACGCTGATTATTTTCCTATGAGGGAAAAAAATGCATAACGCTATCTGATTGCATATTTCGAGTAGTCTTCTACATGTAATTTCACAAAGGACAGTACACACACCGTAGTTCTAGTTTTGTAGTTTGTTCAATGTTCGGGGTGGGACGCAAATGTTTGTGTTTCACCCTCCTCTTCCCTCGGGGTGTTACTAAGCTCCGAGCGATACAGATGACAACTCTGGCAACTGATATCCCTATTATTATTAATCTCCCAATAAAAAAATCGACATGGATCAACCCTCTGAAACATGCCCTTCGAAATTATAAAAATGTGTACTTTATTCATATATATAGGAAATAACAACGTAAAAAGAAAGTGTACTATCTACTAAGAGCGCAGTAACGAGTGTAGTTCGCAAGTAATCCATGCTCGGCTCCACTCGGCACAGTCGGCACACGGCATACGGCCCGACGACGTGTTATTTATCCCCGTCCAAACGCCCTTTACGAGCACAATATCGACGCTCGATTTTCATCCCGCCTCGGGGAGAGATAAAAGAAGCTTAACGTCCGACGGCTTTGTGTGCGTGTATCTCACCCGCCGCAAATAAAACTATTAAATTAAATAACGTTACGCAGCCACTCCACTGAGTAATCCTTGTATTTTATTAACAGCGAGAGAACCTCTGTCAAAATTTGCTCTTTTTAAAACCGTGGCCACAGTGTAAATAACTAAATTTTCATGATCCGCGACTCATATAAATATTACTCGAGACACTCGGCACGTTAATGAAACAAGATGCTAACTCCGTGGGGTGGGGTTGGAGCTTAAATTATTCCAGTCGCGTCTCGTTCTTGTCTTTGTGCCGTTGCTATTATTTCAAATTATTTTTAATTGAGTAAAAGCAAGCGAAAAACACAATAACAACTCTCCGAGTTAATTGCCCTCCCGACAAAGCGTTCTAAAAGCTTTTCGAGACGCTACACTGTAATACAAACGTTCAACTGCATGAAAAAGTGTTTGTGCTTTAGCAATTCTTAAAAATAAAATGGAACGTGAAAATCATAACGCAACAATGGACCGTAATGAAATCTCTTTTTTACGGCTCACGGCTATGTCGGGGCCGAGCAATTTTAACCTCGTTTTCATTGAAATTCACATTTCATCCGAGCAACAAAAGGGTTGGCTCTTTGCGAAATGTCAATTGTGAGGAGGGTAGCGAGCGACCCGCTACCGCTGATGTTATCCTGGTACTGGCGGACACATGTACGCGGCCGTGACAAACACACAACATCATACGGATGCGTGTGTATACCCAACGGCTGTTCTGAATAATGCATGAGAAGCCAACGAATGCTTTAAAAAGTTAACAAGGTTTTCCGAGCTTTCCTTTGTTCCGCCACTGTACAAAAACAAATTGCTTCCACTGGAACTCAGTGAAAAATTTGATTTATCTAGTTGCTTCTATACCTTTTATGTAATAAGCAAAAGGGTAGATGGAAAATGCTAGGACTATTTCCAAAACTACAAACGTTTACAAGTTCTGTTTTTAACAATAAAACCAAAGAAAGAACTAAAGAAGTTTCCGCTCCAAATTCCAGTGTGCTAGCAAAACAACTAACCATGTGCTTACTTTACTACAAAGAAGAACAATCAAGTGTAAGGGGATGAGAGGGAAGCTGTGGCTGGTAAAAGTTGTAGTGTCGACCTCGCCACGGCCTCGTCCCGAGTTACGGATACCTAGCCGATAACAGGATTAACGCGCCCTCCCGTGTTGTTACTGACTAATTCGCACGCAAACTTCCTACACGCCACACTTTCGACACGATAATGTTCTCCTAGTAGTTCGCCTGATATTCACTTATTACTTTCACCGTTCGCGATAATATACTACTCACGCTATTTAATTAATTAGATTTTCTGTTAACATACCTACATTACGCTGTGTTAATAGGAAAGCTTATGTTTGGAATAACGTATTCTCTATCTATCCACATGTGGACAGAACGTGATAATTTGGCCGGTTTGGTTCCCGGATTATTGCCGGATTCATTCCTATTGAAATTAGTTTAGTTCAAGACAAAGAGAGAGTAATATAAATGTGGGCACAGTCTGATATACAATCTATTTCGATTTTATACGTATTTAATATTATCAATAAGAGCCCCATTTTATCTCTCGGGTGAAAGTTAATGTGCGTCTTGTAGATAGCATGTAAACACGTCGGATTCGAATGAAAAATAACTCTGATAAAACTAGATATTTTTACGATCTCTATAGGGATTAATGAACATTGAATAGTAAAGTTGGTTACTCAAATATGATTTTTCGTTTATCTTATCCAATCAAAGTTAATTGAACGCTCAATCAAATCACAACACTATTCAGTTTAATATTCCCGAATCTTTCTTCGTCTTTAACTTTAAAACTTCCCAAGTCAATCGAGAATTTTAATTTTGTAATTATGGCAAATAAACTTTTAACAGTTGACGGCAGTCATGAAACATTTACGACAATATAAAATCCTAATGGATTAACTTGATCGCCACAGTCGACGTTTAACGACCGACCTGGGGTAACTTCCTCAATAAAATTATTCTCTGTCATCTTCTATATAGTGACTTTAGATAATACAAACTACGTATTTAAGAAGAAAAACGATACACAACACAAATTCTGTAATGAATGACTCTAAAATCTAGAATATATCGTAACATTTCTTCGTCACTTCTAAATTGGAGATAGTCTACTAACTTCTATGTCACGAATATCGAATGAAGCGATGGACCTTTTGTAAGGACATCCGTTTGATGTCACTTCAATTTGTCGATTCTCTAAAACAGCATTATTATTGAATGAGGTCAAACAAGGACAACAATTGTAACAAAATAGGGTTCCAATCTCATTTTCTTTCTCATATGTGAGGGAATCAAGTTATTTCCAAATGTTTTGGGGAATAAAAAACATATCCAAGCAAGGGCGTTGAAAATGTCGGCAAAATTGCCATGTTCTTTGAAAGGAAAAAAATGCTATGAATGATAATGAATACAATTTACAGTAGAAAAACATCTATAATAAAACTTTTCGAGTTTTCTGTTGTAATGACACGAACACAATAGCTCTTTCTTTGAACTTTTACCTTGTAATCATTTTAAATCGTATACGCTGAAGAAAATGAAAAGGTCCTCATTTCTTTGCAAAAACACAATTGATTTTCAATATAATGAACCAGTAAATTGACAAAGAGCGCAAAGGTGAAAAGTTAAAAGCTCTACATGGGTCAACAGCGAGTCAAAAGTCAATACTTGCCATTGGATAGGTTTCTAATTAACTACTAAAATATTTACTTTATATCTTGTCAGAGAGAAACTGGGGTTCATAGAGAAATTTCTACTCACCTTATCTTAGCATTTATTTAACGCAATAACATTCGTAACGTAACATTAAAGGAAACTTATTAATTATTACAAATAAAACTTGGTCGACTCGTAATTAAGAGTCCATTTTGTGACAGCCTCTTAAAATTCACTCCACGAGCGCAGAGGGAGGCTCAAAGGCAAAATAATTAAAGCGGAGGGTATAAGAAAATGTCGGGGAGGGAGATCAAAGGAGAGAATTTACCCTCGGGTAAATAATATAGCAGTCTGGCGTCGGATTTGGGTATTTGCTAAGGTTACAATATACCTGTTGGTAGTGGTATTGACATGGTTTACCTCAATCCAAATTAATTATTTAATGAACGGAACTAGAGGAGGAGCTGGGGCAATGGAGACAATTACCGAGCAATAACTCGGAGCGTAGGCCCCTGGGAGTCAATGAGCTATGGATGTGGAGCTATGTCGGCTTTTAAACGTGTGACCTATCTATTTCACGTTTATTTGCTTTTGATCGCCGTGTAAGGTTTACGAGGAGGTACAGTGGCTTTATAAACGTCCCATTTGTGATCCCTAAAAGTTTGGTTAGCATTTCTTTAACTGCTTTTAACCTCTTTATTCTCTACTAGCGACCCGCCCTGACTTCGCACGGGTGCAATTTACATATGAAGACGGTATTCTGTTCACGGCACATTATGCAAGAATTACTAGGCTTGCATAAATTCAAGATAGTGTTTATTTAGTACTATTTTTTTATATATTTACATAATATTCGGCCTTTGTCCATCTGGAATAATGTAACTTTCAAATAGTGATAGTATTTTTTCTTAAATAGGCACTGTGATTCCGGATATTACCTTCCACAAAGTCACACAATTCGCTTTCTATCTTTATAATATTAGTATAGACTTCATCGCAAAACATTTACAAAGAGCGCTTACATGATACATCTGAAAGTTATTTGTCTCAAATACAGGGTTATTCTCATTACAACTTCAATGGAATTACTATACTCGAAAAACACCATCTAATTAATTTCTTTTTGTATGTATTTATATTTTTAAGCCAAATTATGATAAGTTCAAAGGAATGGTACCTACTAAGGAAAATCGCGTGACAATCCTTGAACGCTTCGCCTTGGAAACAAACATGAGCCGAATGAAATTTCTAACTACCTACTAACATTCTCACATAAAACTTTAACCTATAGATTAAGTTCATAATAATAACTTGTCAATGATATAGGTATTCTTCTCACACTCGGTTAATGACGCTTGATGGCAGCCAGGCATAATCCATCACTTTACATAATCACTAGAGCCTTCACTTTCAAAGGTTACTGAAAACATTTAATTATGCAAAGCCAACCTATTTATGAATATTAATAATATGAATGAATAAATTCAAATATTACTCGCTGTACCATTTTTTTTGCACTTACCTGTATGTGGGTGGCAAATTACCCATTACTGGAAGAACCTCCAAATTGTTTCCAACCCGCAAACTTACCTGGAAAGAATAAAGTACTACAATAAAACGTAATTCATGTTCAGTAATTGATAAATAAGATATTTGTATTCACAAAAGGAATATTGGGTTGGGTTTCATTCTGCGAATTCTTGTTTTATATCTTTTCGGTAAAATATGTTGGATAACTCTGCGACAAGACTGGATTTGTTAGACGCTCGTTAATTCACAGTACACGAATGCTAACAGTATACTATAATCGTAAAATGGCATTACAACGTCAACCTTTACAGCTGCCATTCGAGCGCAAATCTGTAATGAATGAGCAACAGACGGATATTAAGAATTCACCAGACGCGCCTCAACTCATAACAAAGTCACTAAACAGTCTTAAATTGTTAAAAATTAACATTCAAATTGGGGGAGCGCTGTTAGTGGAATTAGTACGACTTTCACTCATAAATCGTCTGGAGAGGGTGGCGAGTACGGTTTATTGGCTCCACGTCGACATTCGCCTGCTAATAAATGAAGCAGAAAACTTCTACATGTAGTGTGCTGTTTGTCGAGGGCGGAAGACATCACCCGCACACTTATCTAACCGAAAACTGTGTCTACACAGAGCGTCGTAGAGCTCAAACTTCGACGGGAACAGTTTTATAACTCTGCCTCTCCTGCTTGCTCGTGGGGTGTGCGAGCGGGATGCAGCGACCGCATTATGGGTTTATGAAATGAGCTCCGTTGCCTCATGTTACCCCGGCGAAGAAAATGAAATTATGACCGTAGCCGCGCAAAGAAAGCGGCCATGACATCTCTAATTTTTTCTTGTGCAGCTTTTACGAGCGAATAAGATTCGGAGCAAAATGCTCGGATGAAATTGGAAAAATATTTTTGAAATAACACTATTTTATTATTTACGTAGCAGTACCGATAAAATATTGAGATTACCTATTTCTTTAGATAGCTTCTGCGTGTATTAACTAACTACATTATAAAGGGCGTACTTGAACATGATACAGGAATTAGTGTACTTACCTCCCTAGGAATTTTTGCGTAAAGCCAGTCATCATTGCCCATAGCGGATATCTTTGCGCGAACACGAAAAATAACTAGAAAAGCTAATGCTAAATCTTGAATTGTAAATTTTATTTACAATTCAAGATTGAAAAATATTGTTATTAAATAGATAAAACACAGAAAAAAAAACTATACTAAACTATTTGTAACAAACGTCTTTGATTATATTTCCTGTTGGCTTTTACTGTCTGAATCGTCACTGGACCATCCAGTAGCAGCGTCATGAAGTGTATCAGCATACCCAAGACTTGGTGTTTTTGTCTGAGTTTGATTATGGCGCCAGTAGATCAGATCAGAGTCACTTAAAAAAAGCCATATCGCCCTTTTTCGTGCCCAGCCCTTTTCATCAACTGTTCGTTGTAAGTAATTAGGCTTCTTCACTAAATCTAGCATTCGTTGGGCTATTACATTGTCGTTCTCAACATTGTTAAGCCTTGCTGGGTGAAAAGCATTAAGAATTGCACACAGGATTCTAACATAATCTCCAATATATGGTATTTGAACCACTTTTTACAAGAATCGCACTGATTTCCAGGCATTTTTTTTAAAATAAAATACACAAAACGCATGCAAAGCTACGTAAAATAATGGCAATAATACAAAAGAAATATTTTTATTACAATATGACACGCGTGAGATAAAGACACGTTTGAACACGCAGGTGAAGTATGAGTTTGACTGATTTCGCTGCGAACGCCAAACGCACACAAAGCTCATTAAGCATCAATTCCAATCTAATCAAATTGTTATTAAATCGAGAGAACCCTTTGATGTCACGGGCGTTGAGCGTCGATGGCGCGCGCCGTAATTACGAGCATATGCTCAACGTTGCCCGCAGCTACCCCATGCATAATTTGTATTGCATTAGCATCCCCAATTTGGGGTGTTTGTTCATAAGTATTTTAAATCAGAGCTTGCATTGAAATGCTGACAGTGCTGACAGTTTAGGTTAGCTTTTAAATTATGTTTGTTTATTTAATATGCTGGTTTTGCTGGTGCTTTATTCAAAATTATATTAGTGAAAATAAACACAATTTCTTATATAAAAAACTGTTTCATGGAAATTATTATTTCGCTGAATAGTATAATTAGTTCGGTTTAAAAACAAATTTGTATGTAATATACATAATGACACATTCCATTATAAACAATGAGCGTGAGAATTCTAAGTATCTATTGAAGTACCAACTATAGTTAATTATTTATTAGTTCATTCATAGTAACTACTATTTATGCCTTACTGGTAATTCACGGAATTCACCAAGATCTGTAAACGGTAGCCAATGCTATGAAACAGTCGGTAATTAAACGTCCATTATAAACTCGGCAGGAGACCACAGATTACTCTTTTGACCGCTGGCATCCTGGTAGATCGTGGTAGAAATTAATGTAACAAAGTGGTACGTTTATTATGATAAGCCCAATCATTAATAAACATTATAAAGCTGAAGATAACAATAACTTTAGGATTTACATTTAGGCATTATTAATTGTTTATCAAATTGACACTACGTCAATCTGCTGTGCTATAGCCATTTCATACAACTGTCACAGAATTTGAGTTGTCATGTGAATATACCGGTAATTTGTTGGCATAGATAGACGATTAATTTCCCTGACGTTACCTACTTACTTCTACTGATCTCTATGAAATCTATGTGATACACAGCTACATTACTTTTAGATTAGAAATGACGTAGATTCCCACATTACAAAATGTTTTGAAAGCATCCGGTATATTGATATGCGCCAATAAAAACAAACGATTTCTTTAACATGGTGCGAGGTTATTGGTTCCATTATATCATAATTATAGAGTTTAATTTATGTTTTGCGAATCGCAAGTGTTGAGCTGGATAAATAGATATTCCTCCTTGAATCTGAATAAAAATAATTTCACGTAAGTAACATGAAACTGAACAAAGAAAACCATAACATGGTTTTCTTTGCGAAATTACTTCAAATATTATTTGTAGTAATTTCGCCAACTTTCGCAAATAGAACCTCTCCAAAATTAAAACAGAACAGCCTACTAAATATGTATAAAAATAAAGAAGTTGCTTTATAAATATCATAAAATGTTTATGAGATCTCTGACAAACAAGTTTCATGTATGTACATTATGTACATCAAATAATATTAGTACAAAGTATGATAATATTTCTTTCAATCGACTCGAGTAATCAATAAACAAACGAACCGAAGCTTGTCAGTCTTCCACATTAACTTACGGACAAAACCTTCACGTAGTGATCGTATCTCTTATATAAACTAGTGCCACTAGTCCTCACAAGCTAATGTTTATATTATCAATTACCACACATTATGTCACGTATGGTCCCGAACACTTCGCTTATCAGTTTAATTCATCTTGCCCTTTATTTTTAAACACGCGACGACGCTCCTAATGCTCACGTAAGAACGGGATGGAATATTTTTATAGTATGTGCGAGTGAGACGGCGAGGCCAGCGTTTCTCAACATGTCGCGTTTAGCGGTGTTAAGGTTAATAGCGCTATTTGTATAGCGAGAGGAGATGTTATCGGTGGAGGCTGCGGCTGTGAGACCGACACGGACATTTTTTATTGTCTACTTCGACACAGAATAATTCCAGACAACTAAACGATTTGAATGCACTTCGGCTTTAACATGTGTCGTTTCTTCTGTGTTCCTAATGTCCACATAAAGTTTGTTTTAGCAGTATTTGTAAATAAACGTTTTACTTACAATGTGTTGTCTTTTGTCTGTGGAATGTACAGTTTCGTCAGTTTCTAAGAATAAACCTAGCAACGTTTTACAAAATTGTAAGTGTAATGTTAATATGTAGTAGGTATTATTTTTGTCCTAAAAAACCTCAAGAAAAACAAAATGACAATTTAACGAAGTCTTATGCGTTTCGACAAAACAATGCAGTGCGGAATGCGAAAAACCACATTACAATGTAATTGAAAGTCAATCGAGCTGTCTCGTGCCCTGTCATTAAAGTGACGTTGATAATAATTTCAATAAACGTAGCGATTTGTCGCATCGTCCTGAATAAAATAAATCTATTACAGGTAATATTGACAATACCTACATACATTATACGAAGTGAAACAAGTAGGTATTCAAACTTGTTAACATAAAGAAGAGATGCTAAGCATCATTCATCTTTACAATGTTAGCAGATGTTTATAAAATACACTGCAAGCGAGATACTGTAAACACGAGTTTTATATAAATTGGACACGTGGAAACACATAACCGTTCAACTGTTAATCAGAAAAAAAATAAGTAAAAACATAAGAGTTTATGCTAATACAACAAGTTGCTTAAAAGGTAATGACACCACAATTAGGTACTCGAGAAGTGTTATTATCATCGCTCGAACAAGATGAGCTCCGACGCAAAAAATATCTCCCCGACTCAATAGGATGATTGACAGTTCTGATGCCTCAGACAGAAAACCTGTTTGCAGCCACAAAAGCTTTTTGATTGTTGTATATACAATACACAAACACATGGGAATGACACAGCGTTGAACACAGACAGACATCCTATTACGTTTCTCTTAGCAAGAAGAAATTGTGGAAAAGGTGTGGTATTTATTGAGGATAGACGCGATACGAAAGTCATCTTAAACCAGCATGTAAACTAAACAGACGTCTCGTTTTATTGTATCAGGAACAAATAGAGCAAGTGTACGTTATATTCAAAGCGCCCAGGGGATCTTAGAGGCTGTGTAAGTACCACTAAGCCGTCTGTAATACACCAAGTAAGTATTTGCATGAAAACGACAAGATATTTGCATATGCAAATTACGTTCCGTCTTTATTTGGGCCGCGGACGTTAACTCTACGTCCTTATGTAAATGAGAGGCCCCGAGCTTTTCCGATAGCCGTATCTTCAAACTTCTATTGTTTAAATAGCCCTTTTAAATCAGTTACCGTGCCAATTTTTTCATCAACCTACTCTAGCCCACAAAACAATTAACTTTTATGTCTAGTTGTCTACAAACCGGACAAAAAGTAGACATGAATAGAGCGTTAACAGGCAAAAACTGTAGCCTATTACAGCGTTTAATAATGCCATTATAATGCAACCGAACCCGGCTTCAAGAAATCGTTCGAAACGGCAGTACTTGACAAGAGCCGAGTGAACAATAACGACGGCACCGCTCATTTTTGTAGTCCCAAAGGAAAACAATAAAACAAAGAGAGCGCAAAAACGACACCGTACACGCAAGCGGGGCTCTCGAAAAATAGCAACGGCACACACGCGACGTGCCGCGATGCCATCCTCGCCACGACCAGTATAAAGCTGCCACACATGCACAAATAAAAAACAGCCAACCGCACACGAGCACAACAGCGTGTAGCTAGAGTCGGCCGCTCAGCTTACCCTCGCACTCGGCGAGGCATTCGTGCGTGAACCCAACCGACTCGCTCTGTACATACATGGCTACGTACTTATTACCGGTACGTGTGTTGCGGACTGCGGTATCCATTACGCCGAGGAAAAAGCGCGCGAACCAACGGTGTGTGTAATTGATTAACAGTTTGAGAACCTGTTGACGAGCAGTGACGGACGCGCCGCTCAAACATACCCTCGCCGGAAAGCCTCGTTGAGCGTTTTAAAATCTTAATTTGAATGATATGCATGTCACTTCCACTTATAATAAACGATGCGAAGCGAAGTTCAAATAACATTCCCTCGGAAATATAACTATTATTGTAATTATGGAATTTAATTACACGTTTATTGAATGTATTGTGCGTTTAATGGAAATAACTTTGTAGTCTTTAATATACTTCTTGGCTAGGTGTTTTATAGCTAGAATATAAATTCTTTTACATTACAATTACTTACGTGTAAATCAGAACAAACGATGTACACACATCAAAAGTGTCTAGGGATCAACATATATTTTTGCAATAACTTTTCTCCTGGTTGATATTAATTAAAATTTTCTTTAAGGATTCATCAAATAAAGTGTTTTCGTTTATCACAGTAACGATAAACCAAGTCACCTTTGCATTAATAAAGAAATTTGCCATTTTCCTAATAAAGGGATTTTTGACATTTGAACCACTAACATTAAAGTTCGAAAAAAAGACTGAAATAACAGTTTTCTTTAAAATTTTATTGGGTAACTTAAACAATTAATAATCCGTGTTTCTACCACGAACACTAACAACACAAGAACATCGGTTTGGCATACTCAAAATGAGTTCATCCAAATCACGCTGTGGAATGGCCGCCCATGTTCGTTGCAACAACAAAAAAAGGTCTTCTTGCGACTGGATACCCTCCATATTCGGCAGAGCTCTTCTCTGTAGCATATCCCATGCATGCTCAATCGGGTTCAAGTCTGGCGACTGAGCAGGCCAGAGCAGGACATTGATGTTAGCTGCGGCGAGAGTCTGTCTTACAACTCTTGCGGTGTGCGGTCGTGCATTATCATGCATTAACTGAAATAAGGGACCGATTTGCACTTGTAGAGGAACGATGACGTCAGATACAATCGTCTCAGCATAAATTTGTGCGTTGAGGTTGCCTCTGATCCAAATCAACTCAGTTCTTCCGCCGATCCAAATACCCGCCCATACCATGATGGTTCCACCACTATAAGGATGGACTTCCTGGCAGGATTTTAATCGCTGTTGGCGTCCAGGGGTTCTCCAGTGTCGTATACGTCTTGTATCCGGTCTCATACCAAAACGAGACTCATCAGAAAAGCACACGAAACGCCATTGTTCTTCTGCCCAATTTCTGTGTTCAAGAGCCCATTGATATCGAATCCTACGATTGTGCATTGCTATAGGTGGTACCCGTAGCGGTCTTCGGGAATGAAGGTTCACTTCATGCAAGCGGTTTCTGACTGTTTGGTCGATAATTAAGTTCCCTGAAGAGTGATGAAGCCTCACGGCTAACATCATGGCGGTTATTGTTGGAGCTCTTCGAGTTAAGATTTGAATGTATCGGTCTTGTCTCCGTGTGGTGCAGCGATACCGTCCTCCATGGCGCTCAGCCACGGTACCAGTGCTTCGGTAACGTGTCCAAAGTCGACTGATAACACTCTGACTTGTATTCAGAGCTAAAGCCACAGTACGTTGCCGGGAACCAGCTTCTATCATTCCCACGGCTCTGAGCATTTCTTCCCTGCTTAAATGACGTCGCCGCTCCATAATAACGTTGGTTTTAATCAGTAGTAGGGAAACAGTAGCACTAATAATGTCTTCAATGCGTTGTATGTTTTTATAGGGAAAATATTGACAGCTGATTTTCATCTTTTACTCGAATTTGATTAACAGTTCCTGTTTCAAATTATGAAATGCACCAAAAAGGATCCATATAAATTTATATAATCATAAATTTATTAAAAAGCCACATCTCAATCTCAAGAAATCCGCATAAAAATGCTTGATCCCTAGACACTTTTGATGTGTGTATTATGGGTATTCAATGTGATGAGGGGCAATAAAGTCAGCGAATTGTGTGATGTAGTAATAAAAGTGGTCGGAAAGAAAAAGAATAATTTATAACAATAAAATGGTGTGCGGAGATGTCGCGTTTGGCCGCGTCTGCCTGCTCCACCCTACATCAATAATTCATGCGACATCGCGCCATTGAGAAAGTGCTCTGTGATCGCCATACTAATTCAGCCATTGAATCACTAAAACATTTCTTTGTGATACTCGATTCAATATATACGCACAATGACAAACAATACATTGCACTGTTTGGATCTTTTAGTAAAACTATAAATTAGTAAGTAGCTGTCAAAAATAATACAGTGATATAAATCCACAAACTCAGGAATTTCTGAAACATTCACGCCAATTCCTGAAATAGTAAACACGAATAATATTATTACGGTCCAACTCCCAACAATGAAAACATTTTCATTGTTTAGGAAATAGTATTTGGACAGAAGAAATGCGACTTCATACCATAAGTTAACATGGTAGTTTTGTAGAAAGGATTTTTTTTTTCAAACAAGATTACAGATTTAATCCTAAAAGGAACCAGCTGCTTGAAACGGTCTCGTAAGGAAAATACCATACGAGATTGTGTTCACAAACACATTCATCCCGAGAGTAGGCGAAGTAGCCGACTGGATTAATTCGTGTAATTTAAACTCCAATACCAGGAGAATACGAGACCGAGTAGATTCAGCTCGCCTAACGTGAAACTAGCAGTACACAGACGAATAACTCCGTTACATACTATCAGCTGGAAATAAAGATAGAATGCAACAGGAAAGCGGATGTAAAACGTATAGCAATAATAAACTGAAATATTTACTGCTAACACGTGGGAAATCCAAGAAATGAATTAAACAGAAAAAATATATCCGTTACATTTATTTATTTTTCCTATTCCAATGAAAATCTGTGTACGAGATGAGAATCTCCAAGTGGTAAGATGACGCTGCGTTTATGACGCTCGTGTGTACGAGCTCTGAGGGTGGCGGAAGGAGACAGCACTCCCGCCTTCCCTAGAGGTGTGAGGGAGAGGTGGATATTTCATCGACTCCGGGTACAAGATGGCAGACGTTTGCGGTTGATAGTTTATAGTTATTGCGAGCGAGTGCGACGTGTCCGGAGCCGCTTTATCACATTGTTAGCGTTGTTATCCGCGTACACCGGATTAAGTGGAGATCACACTCAAGCCCTGACTCACCACTCGGACAATGGCTTCCGGTAATGGCTTTTAACATTTACACCGTCTTTTATGTGTTTACCCTTCTGATTTATTACGATGTGTTTGTTAGCTAAACATTATTTTCTTGGTAATTATCATTTCTGTTCTAAACATAATAAAGTATTAAACTTTATGGCGTTTTAATTAAAAACAAGCCGGAGCGCGGTAAGAATTTATTCCCCCATCTAACAACTTCAAAGGGCGTAGAGGTGTCGCGCGTGAATATAAATCTCCCGCCGGGATAAAAGTGGGAAAGCTCGGGACGGATCTATATAAATGTTGCAATTCGTGAGAGTTCCTGTGATCGATTGCTTTCACTATCGTCGCACTATTTCAAGTACAAGACATCTCATTTATTCCTGTCATATTCAAAGCGTTTTTATTTTGCTAGAGGAATTTGCTCCGATAAAAAAATAGGTTCCTATGTTTTTATAAGCGGACGTGAAGTATTATAAACATCTGCGCTGTTTATTTTATATCTCGAATGTACGTTTATTGAAATAAAATGCAACGTAAACAGCGATTGGAACTGTCGACCGCAGCCGGCGTGGTTCACAGATACGCTCCAGTAGTACCAGGGGAGCATGAAGCTACGGAAGATACACGAGCGAGGTGTCGAACCTTCCACCATAAATCCGCCGGAGCAAAGAAAGCGTTAACTCTGATTTACCGACGTTCGCGTCATTCGTGACGGGATTCAGTGCGCTGCTAACTTGCTTTATTACCTACAGAGGCGTTAATAACTAATGTTATCGTGTTAAATAATAGTATTAAGGCGAATACAACAATAAGATTTTTCAAAGAAATGACGAAAACTTTGCTGTTTTAGCAAGAAATCCTCGGCTGGATGTCTGAGCTGAGATAGCTATCGTGACGGATCGCAAACCTCCGAGAATTTCTATCACACGGACAGACAAAGGAATTGTGTACACGTGACCAGAGAGCGATAGACCAACATCCACCAAAAAGAAACCAACTATTGTTAAGATATCATTTAAATGATAATGTTTTCTTTAAACAGCAAACATATCTGAGTTGACATCTACCGAAAATTGCTTTTGAACAGATTCAATTAAAACTTTATTAATTTCACAAAGAATCTTCGAAGAAACTTCAATTTGTAGAAACGGTTACGTTGTCAAAGTTAAGAAAATTCAACTAATACAATTTATACAGAGATAAAACTTCAAAGTCGGCCTGCCCCGGTTCGGAGTATTCAGATGAGAATACTGGAAGAAACAAAAGATTCATTTTTAATACTTTTAATCCACTTAGTAAAACAGACAAAGTAATTGCGTTTAAATAATAAAATATGTTGTATAGCAGTGAATTAAACGTGGGCTAGTCGTAATCTATGTGGTAACTAGAAATAAAGCAAGCGATTTGTACCCACTAGCGAGTTAAGTAGGGCTGTGTAATTAGAAGCACATTTGGCGGGGCCGCAGGCGCTGGCCGGCCGCGGCCATGTGGCCATGTGGCGGGTCGACGCGCTGAGCCGCCTTCATTAAATAATTAAAACGTGCTACTCGTGTGCACTCACGCTAATAGCCGTTTTACCGTGGAACCGTGGAAAACGTCATAGAAAACAAACACCTGGTAGGTAGGCAAAGTGAATTACATCACTTCACTATACTACCCATAGTCCGTACTACAGTACCAGGGCGGCACGAATGGTTCGCAGCTCGCAAATTACAGTATTAAAAATGTAAAACCACTATTATAAAATGCTTTAGCTGAGTTGTACATTGTTGTTTTAGTCCTGGACTGCCGCTCGGATCATAAAACATTAATGCACATTCTATCCAGGGAACAGACGGTAAAAAAACTTTGTGTTCGTTCAATAGAATGGAAAAATTGGGATGGCCTTGACAGAGAATGTCTTAAGTACCTAACTTGGAGTACTTAGCACATTCTAAAACAATTCTAGCTATCGTGATTACACAAGTTTGTTTGACAGCATCAAAATATGGTGAGATCAATCGTATCTACCTATTTCTATAGATGTAGTTTCTATAAGTAAGGTCTTTAATAACAATTGTGACGTCAGGATATCATAAATGGAGAGGTGCTTAAATCTATACTTTAAGAAAGCTGAAGAAGTGAAGAGTTTATTTGTTAAAACGCGCTAATCTCTGGAACTACCAGTCGGGTTTGAAAAATATTTTTGCATTGGACATGAGGAAGGTTTCAGGCTATTTACCATTATGGTGGCACTTCACATCCCGTATTTGTCAGAATATTCACGTTACATCGTAAATACAAAATTAACTTTATATCACTATGAATAAGGTAGATTTTGTATTACCTAAATGACGCGAATTTTCAGACAAACGCGCGATGTGAAGTGCCTCCATTACACAACCTCTAGGAGCCGAGCAATAAGAAAAAAAAAACAGTGGCGCTCCGGGGTGCCGAACTACCGACGGAAGTGAAAACTTGAACAAGAATATACTTGCATAGAACATTGATCCGTAACGCAATATAAATAAAGAGTACAATTGCTTTTACAAAAATGAGGTGTCGGTAACGGTGTCGCGAGTTCAATTGTTTTTTCCAATCTAAAAAATGCCCAACGCGCCTAAAGAAGTCTTCACTTCAAAAAATCTGATAGAACGCTAAGCGAAAAGGAAATAACGGGGGACGGGGTTTACAATAAAGGATATAATAAATACGCGGAAGAAATCGCAGGCAGAAGCTAGTGATTGATAAAATATGTATAATTCAATAAATATGTTAACATTAAAACACTATTATTAACCTTGCAAACAAACAGGGTAGGTACACGCGGCTACATATCAAGCAAAGTTCCAGTATAAGCTGATCTCGCATTGTATAGAATTTCCGTACAATGAGAGGTCAGCTTATACTGGAAATGTATAGCTTGATGTGTAGCCGTGTGTACATACATGACCTAGTTAACAAATAGTGGTAATCAAAACATTGTTATGCAAATATTTAGCGTTAATTATAGTGATAATATATGATAATTGTGATTATTAATAAAAACATAGACGTAACAATCGTTATCGATGCAATAAAAAATAAATAAATAAAATAATTTTATTTCGGATAACAAAAACATCCATAAAGACGAATTTGTGTGAACCTAATGAATGATGTTTCACATAACAGTTAAATTAAATATCAAATGACGTACCGACTTTGACAAATACATATTTGTAATTTTCTTTTCAAGCCCACTGTATCGGTGTATATACTGTTACAGCTCTCCAAATAAAATCTAATATAGAAAACAAAAGCGAAACAGAATGTAGAATTATGATTAATTTTTCCGTTCACCCGAGAGTTGGACCACCGCTAAGATACAACACCAATGCCAGAAATAATTCCACTCACTATTGAAGGCTCGCCACTGAGATAATTTCATGAGATATCTCCTAACTAATAGATCCGATGGATCTTATCTGTTCGGATTTAACTAATTGCGTTTTGTAACTATGTTTTCATTCCAGACATTATCGTGTTTTATCGCGTTTACACCGTTATTAGTTTTGCAGAACCGTTGTATTTTTGTTGACAGCTCACATTATGTAATTGCTCACAGCCTCGTTCATTTCTTTTTGTTTAACATGTAATGGTTTGCGTAATAAATTAGTATAAGTGTGACATTAATGAATGTCCCTTAGGATGGAAGTGGGCAGTTATCGTCACAGTGGCTGATAATCACAGACTACTTAATTCACCGGCGGAGTATCCACGCGGCTCCGGTAGCAATTTCCTGGACGAGCTGCAATGCAAATGGCCGACTTCTCTAACCAAATTACCTCCTCGTATTTATTTTAGTACCTCGTTTAATCAAACTGTACTACAGACTCGTTTCTCAGAAATATTATCGCAGCAAATTGAATATTTATCTTAATAGAGTGACACAAAAAGAGACAATAAATTTAACTTTTATCACTCGAATAAAGCGATACATCTACCACAAAAATACTTTATTTTAAATTAGAGCAATAAATATTGCAAAAGCCATTAGGCGAGTAAACGTAGTCTGGCGGCGCGTACCGTACCGCCCGACCTCTTTATATCCGCGACGAGACAATAAAATCTTGGGCAATAAACCCTGTCGCCTCACAACGTGACTTTATCTACACTAAAATGAATCAATCAGCTATCAACGGTTTACTTTCGGTTTATCGCCTCGTGTTCATATTGGAACGATGAAATCACAGATTGTATCTGTGATCATTACGCACCGAGTCACCGACACGGCTCGGGCGAAATATCGCCAGCTCCTCGTAGCCCGCAACACTTACAAACAATTGGTGTTGGCTATTAGCCGCGTCGAATAGGTCAAAGCGGCAATAACGTGCGAGATAAGGATGTATCTCACGTCGCCCAGTGCCGGGTGTAATTTAATGTCGTTCAAACTAGCAGCAATAAATAGTAATTCGCCTCAGTCGTCCGTTATTGTTATGAGTGCTAATGCGCTAAGTCAGCTTTAATGCTGGCCTAATGCGCGGCTGTGTTCAGCTGAATGGACGCTGATGTAAGTCGTTTAGCGAGACCGCCGCGACAATGGCGCGGACATTAAAGTTCACACGCATCGTCGACTCTGCAAACAATGAGACGGTATAACTTTTTTACACCACAGCTCGTAATTTATAATAAATGTAGTGCCGCGGAACCGTTGCTCAAGCGTGTAAATTTGCTTTGCGATACGATAACATAAGTACTTGTGTAAATAAGTATGTCGCTTGTCGCATACTCATGAAACCTAAATTTTTGTGTTGTTTTTATAACTGTTTGCGACTTGTTTCTAGCTCATCAAAAAAGCGCGTCTAGTTTACTGATTGTCTATGAACTGGTGATTTTCGTGACGTTTCAGTATTAGGGTGGCGACACTGACGACTGGCGGAATGTGGTCGGCTCGCGCGTCGTTAGTCCGAGGACAATAAAGGCGGCCATAATAAAGTTCACACATGTCGCCCGCGAACCGCAAAGAGAATAAAACTCTCACCTGCCCGGCCAGTTCTGTCTTACCTGCAACAGATAAAATAATACAGTTAAGTAAGTGAATGTTGCATTGGTAGCGTGAAATGTTTTTAAACATGTCTTCTAAAGTGCACCGGGCGGCAATGTGCCTTTGTTATCGTTTGATTAATCATGATAATTTTCTACACCGTTGTAAATTCCGTATAGGTACATTTTTGAAAACAAATGATTGACCGCATGAACACGACTCCATACGTTTTGAAGTCATTGATGATTGATTTGTTAATTAAAAGGAAAACATCCATAAAGGCATCAAACTCATTTGATATCTATTAGGTTAATTGAATGACATCCAGCGCAGTAAAAAGTTAAGACCGAATTTAAAAACCCTTGAAAACAAAAGCAGTTTGTACCAGGCGAGCATAAAAACGAGCAGCACACTGTAGTTCGGCCGCCATTTGCATGGCGTCCAGGATATTGCGATCGGGCACAGCAGCGGTGCTGTCTGAGCAGTAGAAATAAAGGGGAACGCGCGCCTTCCGTGCTCGCCGACAAATGGACCGCCGCCGTTAGTGCAGTGCTTTTGTCACCCGGCACGACTCGCCCGCGTCCGTGCCACTATTAAACGTCTTTCGGAAAATTACTACCAAACCAACGAGCGCACTGGAACAATTCTTTTAACTCCGCTCGAAAATTTTATCATTTAAAGCTGAAATCAGCCAGTTTTATTTCAAACTGAACTGAAAAATTCGATACATTTGTATTGTATCATGACTTCATCATCTAAATAGATTTGACGGTCGTTGGAACCATTCCAACTGAATAAAAACACAAATATATCTGTTTTAGGAGTCTTATTTGCGTTTTATATTCAACTGTCGTACATATTTTTTATCCTGAACAAATGTAATCACAAAATACGTTGTGTTCATCTCGATTTATTGTAATGGTTGTTGTCGTAAAATAGGTACGTAATACTACGCCAGTATTACAGTGAAGTCTTTAAAAGTCTGTACGAACTGTGAATATGTACTGAAGAGCGAAGTTAGCAGCTGTCATTTTGAAAACGGAAGATTTATCGGCACTTGGCGTGTTATGTTCGTTTTACGTTTGGGTTCTGTACATTAGTCTCCAACGCGGTTTACGAGGCAAACGTGACACAAATGAAATGTCGGTTCAGAAACAACAACAGCTAACAAACAGGTTATGATAGGTACGGTAATATTTTTACTGACGAAATTCACGAAATTACATACTGTCATGTCTCCCACTAACGGATATCGATAAACCCACTCATTATATCGTGTATCTGCAATTTACTAAATAAATAACCAATCACTCATCAACCTTCATTATATTTTATCTTTATTAACGCATTATTTATTTATTAGTATTATTTACAGACGATAAAATTAATTGCAAAGCAAATAAACGAGAGACACGTTATTTATAAAACAGTCCTATCTCGTAAGAATTCAATTAATTAAGATTCATACATACATGATAATAGGTTTATTTTTCTCAAATTAATAACAATTTAACAAATCATAAATAAAGTCTCTCAAATTTTATTTGCGGCGAAATCTTTTATGAAATAAAATCTCTTTGTTGGAGAATGTTTTAAAATGACTGCTTGCTGTTGTGTAAAACTTAGTTGCGATAGTCTATGAATTGTTAAAGAAAGTTGGCGTCTTTTCATGTGTAATTTATGGTCGTGTGTCAATGTCACTTCATTGTGTGCGAAAGCATGTTAATGATACAAGCATTCGAGTCACATGAGTACCTCTCGACCCGTCCAAGTTTTTAATAAAAACTCATATGTACCTACGACTGAACTGACCTATTGTAGACTTTCAGAAAAATACATTATTTATAAAACATTTCAATGGAAAACCACGTTTAGTAATGTCAAATGCATAATTTATGTTATGGTAATTCAAACGATGGCCCGTGACTTCTCGCGAAAAATGTTGTAAATAGGTATAGAGGACGACAAAGTTGTTCCTAGTTTTAAGAACGTTTATTCTCAAAGTGGGCAACTTCGCAAATAGATGTCAAATATTTCGCTGTTTTGATCAATTTGGCAATATTGGCCAACTAGCGACCTAGAATATTAATAATGAATTGCAATTATAACACTGAATTTAATGTTGTAACTGTTTTAGGTGTAAAAAAGGCATTTGGAAAGGTTACAAATACTTTTTTTACATCTAAAACTAAATATTCGGTGTTACGATATTAAGTATTGCATTTCATAATCAATATTTTAGTTAACTAATTAGCCACATTTCTTAATTCCATACAGTAATATTGCCAAATAAATAAAAAAAGATAAATATTTGACAGCTATTTACGATGTTGCCAACTTTTAGGATAAACCGTCTTAACCTGTATGGTTGTTGTGAGTACATAGTTAATTTTAATAGATTCTACTTTATCGTGTTAACTTGTTAGCCAAGGTTGATATTAAGTGTTATTATTCCTATAAGCATGCTTACTAAAACATACATCCATTAAAATTAAATTCTTAAACGTTTTGATCACATAATATCGACGTAATACTAACGACGTAACGTAACGAATCCATGAATTTGCATTTTGGATAGAGTTCAATACTGATCCTGAGTAGTCAAGGGCAATTTTTTTTTTACCTTTACCTTACAGTACACAACTTTTGTAAGTAATTTATAACCTTCTGAGTCGCCGTTATTTAAAAAGTCGGTTAATATATTCCGTACTATTGACACTATCGCATAATAATAATTATATATATCGCATAATTTATACCACTGAGATCCATTGTTATGGAAATTCTGTTATCTTCAACGCTTGTAGTAATTTGTTTAAGAACTTTTAAGTATAAAAAATTTGAATGCGTATATTTCATACAATTTGTAAACGCAAATACGAATAATTTATCACGTGTGTTAGAAAAATATTTATAAAAAGACCGGCCAAGTGCGAGTCAGACTCGCACACGAAGGTTTCCGTTTACTCTGTGGTTCCGTATCGTATTAAGGCTCCCGCAGACGGACGCGACTCAACTCTGGTGGAACAATTTCTATGAAAACTTCTCAGAAACTGTTCTATCGGTGTCACGTCGCGTGATCGCGTCGTGGCGTAGCGCATGTTTGCGAGAGAAACTTTAAGATGAGAGCAGAAAACGCCGAAAAAAATACCTTTCTTGTATTAAATATGTCCCTTTAATTATTAAGTTTATTTAATTTTTAATACATTGACCACATACATTGACATTGGTATTTTTTTTATAGCGACAATAGAAATAGGTTAACAATCTGTAAAAAAATTAACTGTCTACCTAGTACCTATTACGATTCATGAGATATAGCCCGCTGACAGACAGACGGACAGCGGAGGCTTTTCTGTTATTGTATTAGGCTAGGGCAGCAGAAAGGCCATTAGTGTCGAAATTGTGCAGTACCAGGGGTCCATCAAACGGAGAGGCAATCTAGTCGGACGCAGCGGCGGGCCGCGGGGCCGCGGTCACCGAGCCAATTACTGTGGCGCGTCAACGCTGATTTATGGTATAATGGCCAATCGCGAACTCGACGCCGACGCCTACATTGTTTAAATGCCCCGGGACGGCTCGCTTGCTGACTAATGAGTATTTTATTAACGTTCCCCCTACAGAAATAAATACTGATTGCAAAAAATCTATTCTCATATATTTGTTAGCATCTAATTACGTAACGTGACCTGTTGATGTCTCAATACATTAATATTGTTTTTGCATCAATCAACAAACGCATATGATATTAAATCTGACATTAGACGGGTTATCATGATGTTACGAAAGCTGATATTCGATCAATGATATCGTGGGATACAGTGGAATCCAGTGACCGCTTTATACAGTAATTTAAGCTAAATTATGTATAATTATCAATACAACCTGCTATTAGTTTTTATCCGACCGGCCGCGGCGTAAATGACCAACTAGATATAATTAAGTGTTCAATTTATAAATTAACGGAGCAAACAGGTTTTTATACGAAATGGAGTCGTATGCGTTCGAGGAGACTTCACAGGAAATAAATAAACGTGGGGTGCCCAGTAAACTGTCCATAATTATTACTGTGCGTAACTGTTAATAAAATTACGTTGTAGGTATATCGATTTATGCTCCATGGGCACCATTAGTTAGATATCAGTTTATGATAAGTATAAGCGATAAAGGGGGAAGAACATGCGAACACATAAAATTATTTGATTTATTCATAAATCGGTCATAAACACTGCGAGCCGGGAAGAATAAGGTTTAAATTAAATTATGGAGTTCTGCCATTACATTAATAGATGGATAGTATACGATAAGATATGAATATCAAATACGTTTACTTAAGTAATTACGCCAGCAAAGATACTATCTGTTTTCGAAGAAAAATAAACACACACAATCAGTTAGACAAAATGCAATAAGAATAGGCGCCGCCACTGATTGGATTCTCATCAACGATATTACTATTGATTTTATCGCGCCCTAGTACTATTTTTTATCATTTAACGCCACGATGAGAAGATAAGATATCTTTTTTATCAGCGAATTTAAGTCCCCCACCACTTCTAGTAACCATTTTAAGCAGCTGTTGATTAAATGTACGTGATGATGACTCATCATCGCATAATTCGCATAGCACCAGGCTATTAGGTATAATCAAACTTTAAACTATAATTTATATTATGTAAATGTGTGAATACTTTAAGAGTTTTATTATAATCTCCGCAGTATAATTAATGAGAATTGTTCTTAATAATAAAATTGTAACATAATAATTAAGATGAGCGTGAGATAATGATGAGATAAAGTCGGACGAGGCATTTAAGCACCTACTTAACTTTAAATTGAATAAACCGGTTTGTAGAATCGATTTGTGTAAAGAACTAAGCTCTGTTTTGCTTGATTTGGCGATAAATCTCTGATTACAGCGAAACTATATTCTTTCTTCGACTAATTAGTGACTACATAACAAGTCCTTAACACCATTTTTGCCTGACTTATTGTTTAAAAGTTTCGAGCCAAAAGAATATAAACGTATTGCCTAGGTATCTCTATAAAGTTATTTGATGTTTCTTTTTATCGATTAGCTTTTTGTGTAATCGATAAAAACTCTAATAAACATTCGTATTAATCTGTTTTTGATTCGATTTTTTCGGCGATTACGTAGTTTTTTTTTTTGCATCGTCATTTTAATTTCGCGTAGACACCACGCCCCTATAAGGTGATACGTATTTATTGGTGATTACAAATATTTTGATCGAGTATACGAGTCTTTTTGTTCAATCAAAATGTAGAGTAACATTTCTTACCTACTTATAATCTTATTTCAAATGGAGTATAGTATCTTTCCATTAAACTTAAAAATATACTTTCTCAATATCTGAAACGTTTATTTATTTCCTTTCGACTTAACGACCGTGCCTCTTAATATTGACATTTTTATGGAAAACTTCCTAACCGATCGGTTCCGAGAAGCACATGTCATGTTTCGATAACTTATTTATTTTTTTGTGTAGTTGATCGGTTGCACGCGATGTGACGTGTCGGCCAGTCGCTGTTGCCGCATCTTAGCCGATTATTCACGCGATTTCAATTATCTGTAGGCCAATCTGTATAATTATTACGGACATGTTATAAAAAGTTAACTCCTATGTGTTGATGTTCGCCGTGTCGAGTCATGAGAGCCGTCTGCTGTTGCGGAATTACGCATATTAGCTGGGATAGGGTTGGCGTTTTAATTACCTTCTGTATTGTGTACAAACCGAAAATCCGATGGCTTTAGATAAAATGGTTTAAACGAGGTTTAGCGCTTGTCTCTGGTTTGATTATTTTCTACCAGCAATAAATTAATAAACAAACTTTGCTTGCTAACTTCTTGATTTAGCATCCTTATAATCAATCATCTTGATTACTATTTATTGATGACTATTTATTTTAGATTTGCTTGTTAAAAAGAAATGCAAACAAAATATAATACGTACCTGATTTTTATTCAACAATTGCTTAATTAAGTACCTTCGTTTCGTCATTGTCAGTGACAAGACGAAAAACAAAACATGAATTGCATTTTAACGATGTTTTTGTATTTCGTAAAAAACGTGAACGACTTCTTTGTGCTGTTTTCTTTATAGCTGGAATATTACTTGTCAACTTGTCAAAATATAAATGGACCGTGAACTGTATTAAATATTGTCACAACAAGGCAGCTCGGATATCATTTCATTGTTGAAGAGTTGAAACAATTATATTACTATACTGTAGCCGAATCGATTCCGATATCATTGGGCTTTTAGTATTCCTGTCGCAAACCCGAACTTTTTTGCGGTGGGTTATTTTAATACAATAGCAATTTTTTACGCATCCGTTAGCAAAAACCTTTTACAACGTCATAAATGCGAGCTGCACCTACCTCCGCGCACCCATTTAACAGGCTTTTGTTTATCTAAATTCCTGTTGTGGTTTTCTAACAGAAATACAATTGCTGTGTTTCCTAACGTCATAAAGAACGGAAATCATCCTCAAAGGACGGCTTGAAGTTATGCAACTTAACGGTGTCTGAATCTGAGCTATTCCAATTTGCACGGCTACAAAGCCAGATTCTCGTAAATAGTGAAATGACAACCCCGTTCTGTTCACTTGGTATTTTCATTAAAGAACCCGTCTCATTAAAGACGTGCCATTCAGCTAAGCCCCTGGTGGCAATTAACGCGGTACAAAACTTTATTCAGTTGTCGCTTCGCCGCAAGCCGTGATGGCTGAGGAAATTATTCTCAGCCAAGCCGCGTATTGCGCGCCATTTGACTAACATCTCGCCTCGCTGTAACCCTGGTACCTATTACGCTGTATGACTCTTGCAGTGGCTGCTGTTTACAGGAAACAGGATATTTCGTTGATTGTCTTTTACATTGCTTGGTGGTCTAGCTAGCAGTTTAATGGGTACTATTTTTTTATAAAAACTTACATCATCTTTACAACGTACATTAATAAAAAAAGATCTCATTATATCGTATCTTACCATGCAAAATGGTCTTAGCTAACAATTTCATCTTTATTACGAACCTCAATCAAGTAAAGAAAAGAAAAAATCTACATATTGATTACGCTAATGCCAATACTTGTTACAAGTAATAACAGATTTAAATCATCATTACTTCTAATTCTAATAAAAAAATTCCTAAAATCAGACTATTATTCATGAGATTGCTTTAGTCTCTCAATTATACAACATTAAAGAAACGTGCACGGGTCTTGAAATGTATGAATAGCAAAAGAAAGATAATGACATTTACCCTCCACGAAGTCTTGTTTCAATTTACATTGAACTTAATAAAATAAAATGATGTAGTCACAGACAGTTCAATTAATATCACCCTCCAGAATCCCACGTCTTCAGCCCATTCGATTTACCGCACTTTAGAACTTTAGGTACCGACAAACTTTTCACAAAAGCCCCATTATTAGATCTTCATATTAAAATATTATAAAAAGTATATATTACATTTTGAACAGATATAATAGTAGTTTCCGAAATTAACTCAGCAGCGGATACAAAAACTCATTTACACTCGATTTAGTACATGAGTCGACAAAAAATTAACAAAATAATTAATTGTATTCTAAAAATGACAGACAGCTCGCGCGGTGAATAAAATTCGTAATTACTTTAATTTGCTCCATCGCAGAGCTGTTATATTTCATATATTATCAGATAGCCCGTCACAGTTCGCGTTGCAAGCTTGATAAAAATAAAATAAAATGTCGGTTTATTTTCATCCACGGACGTAATATGAACGGCACTGTTACACACTTACACTACGGTACAGCGATGTATTTATTTCAACAAAAAATCTACAACAATTCTGTGTCATTCGACACGATAATTGAAAAGAATGATGTTGGCAACAGATAATGTTTTCTCATGAGCACAATATTTTCTGTAAACTTTAGCTTTGTGCATCTTATTGTTACCATTGCAACGTATGTACTCTAGTTATGTACCTATCTACTTAAGTCGTACTAAGTTTTAAACAGATTCTCAAGTGCCGCCAGCATTCTGCCGATGTCTTAATAAGGCAACTACGAGTGTTCTAGATAACGATATTATTGTGCTAGATTTTCCGGTTTCTATACTAATGTCCGACCTACGTACGAGTCACTAGATAGATTATCGTGTTATCTCAATTAGCTTCTAAATGTAACATCAATGTCATTTATTGTTAGCGACGGCAAGTGGGACGGACGTCAAGCGGCGTACAGTTTTAGATACGCAATCACTCGTATCGATGTGCTCACGGTACCTATAACGACCGCTGAAAAATCTAAATGGATCGTATATTTCAATGCTGGCGTACAGTTTTCTTGTCAACAAAATACTGTAGTATACATCTAACAGCCAAATGATACTTACTGCGATAGAAATAGAAACTAAAGTCGCACTCTTTCTGAAAACACACCGGTGTAGAAATAGACGTCTGCTGTTGCGTGGGCGACTCTCACATCTAAATATTATGGAAACAAACATTCCAAATTAGCCACGGAGATTAAGTGGAATGTGTACTTTAATAATATATTTTCCCTTAATACTCTAGCTGTCAGCATGTCGTTTTGTTTACGATAATTATGTAAACACGACGCCCGAACCCGAAGTATAAATCAACAACATTTCAATTGAAATGTTTTCTACAATGTAAATTGATACACTCAAATATTTACCCACGCTCCTAGACCACAACTGGCACGATATACATAGGCAAGGCATCAAATAAATCCCTTCATTCTAGGGTTGCTACTACAATAAAACGTTCAAACCTTTTCCATTAGCTAATGTTACATGTTTTGAATACGATTATTAAAATTAGAATGAAATTAACATCACAAGAGAAGAGAGGTGCTGATGAATAATTTACGACATGAAGCATAAAAAAGTTTTAATTTTTATAGCATTTACGTGATGAAAAGGTCTGGTGGACCAGTGTATATTTAAAGTTTCCCCCGGTGGATACAAAACTGCGCATCTGACGGGCAGATTACTTTCGGTAACCCTAGCCTACGTGTCAACTGATAGCCCCCGGCTTTGCGGCAAACCGACCGAACGAGCCGAGAATCCGTGCTCACTAATACTAGGGGAACAGAGCACCGCCGAAAGTATGGAGTGCACATCGCCAACACACACAGTGGAACAAAGCACAGAATCGATACGGGAGGCCGCCACCCCGCGTCCCATCGAGGGGATGAATTTAAATTATTCACAGCGGGTATAACTGCGTGCCGTCTTTAACAAACAAATTACGTATGCGCACCTAATAACGCGATACACGAGGCTCCCGGCTTCTGGGCCACCGAGCTTTCAATTATAACTTGGTAGGATAAGCGACGCGGGTTGGATTTGTAATTACCTCCGACCGATGGCTGCTCCGCGCTCGGAATTCACTAATTAGTTCAACTATGTCGTAATTACGAGCTCTGTGAAATCGTAAACGGTATTAAAAGCTTTTAGCTCACTCAGTCACACACTACGTAGCTTGTTGAATTTTCTTAATTAGAGAAGAGTAATTTATTAGCGAATTCATCGTCGTGATCATTATGTGTGAAGGATAGTTCAGCTCACGATAGAACCAAAGTTCAAGGATAACTAATTGATTTAAATGCTAATACTTAGACTAGCTACTGGTTAATAAAAACGTTACGAGATGATAAATGGCTTTTAAAGAGTAATAAAATCTCGATAAAACAAATATCGTGACAACGTCTGTTCAATAATTACTGACAAGTTTGAAGCAATTTTCTCTTTGAACAATATAATAGAATAAAAACATCAATAGGCAATAAAGTCTCTTCAGTCTTCAAACAAAAATTAACGAGACACATTTAAGAAGGCACAATGCGAAATGAAATACCAGACATCGATTAAAGAAAAGGGAAATGCTCGCTTCAATCCCAATCATCTGCGCTAAACGCCGACACAAAGTAAGAAAGTAGGGGGAGCGTATAAAACGTCAAAAGAGATTGAATATCGATTGTCGAGTCGACAGCAATCTCGAGCTCGACTAGGAGACCAGAGACGCGAGGAGGCGCGAGGAACGCGCCCCGACGCGGAGGGAGAGCGGGCCACTTCCGACCACCCGTGACAATTTATGTTATTGGCACCGCGTTGTCCGCCAGCCGCGCCGGTGATACCCGACCCTCACATGTAATTGTTAGTTGGATACCGCAGGATATTGGGGAATTAAACGAGAGCGGTGATTGATTAACCACCGATAACGATTACGGATATTGCGGCGGTTAAATGAAAAATGAAGGGGAAGGGGCGCCTCGCGTGGTTTAATAAAGCAAAATCGGTTTAAAAAACAAACGTTGACATCGAAATGTAAGTGAATCGAAATGCCCGTAATCGGCCCGCTCCGAATATAAAACAAAAACGCGACGCGCATGCATGCGGCACTCGTCCGTTTACAGATTAAGCCGAAAAATCAACAAATATATTTATATTTTAATCCGACCCAACAGCATTCTCGCATTTCCGGCGGCAAAAACTCGCTCACCACGACACATGGCGAGAAAAAACCCGAGTTATTATCTTAAGTCGAACCCAACAGAAACCATTAGTAAACAACACGGGCACAAAAGAGGGCAAAATAGCAGCTTATAAAAAAAGTAACAAAAAATCGGCTTTTGATCCCAAGTTCCCCTATATTTTGTTTGTGAAGGTTTTATTAGTCGACGAACTAGTCGAGCGATCGGATTTGTTCGTACAACTCCGAAATCGTGTAGTTTTATTGGGTTCTATCAAATGGTTTTTTCATCGTTTCATTCTGACGCACAGCCGCAGATTACTGCAAGCGTCAACTGTAAAATTATTTTAGAGGAATCAGCGTATAGATCTGCTGAACGCGTTGACTAGTGTAGGTAAAATTTTTAGTCACTCAATTCGCTCATAGTCATAATTAGCTACCCCATTTATAGTGCTTAGCTTAGTTTCAAAGATAAATTCAAGACATTCCATATCGTTTGTTATACATCTTTGAAAACGATGAGTGATGCGACAAATCTGTTGGTCGTGTCTGTCGCAGTGAAACTTTACTGAACAAAGCGACGCGCAGGTAAACGCCAGCTGCGGAATACCGCCGTGACAGACAAAACAATCGACTCGATCCCGGATCCAGTCGAGTAAATATGAAACGACTCCACAGTCGACCCAACGCGCTTCTACAACCAGAATACCGTATAAACTAACTTAAATGGGTTTATGACAACTAAGACGGGGGAATTTATAACGAGCGAACGCAACCTAATGCGTTATTCTAGTGATGACAGATTGAGTTTTGTGATAATTGAAGTAATAATACGTTCGACAAAACTCAATATAGCAGCTGTCAATTGGCCAGCAAACGTTTCGACTGGAATAATATTCAGTTACTCAGCCAAATAGCAAAACCGTTAAATAAGTAACTGTAAACATAAACTGTGCACGCCGAGAACGGAGTGGAAGCGAACGGAGCGTGAATCGTGATAACTTACAGATCACTGCAATTAATGTTGAATCAATTTGCTTTGCAGAAGCGAATATTTATTATCGTTTCAATTGTTCATGACATAATAAACGAGGACGTAACAAACCGCAGCCGAGTATAATGCGAAGCGGAAATAATAATGGCATTTGTTAGAGTGGAGCGCTGTCGGCGCCGCGGGCCTTGCCCGGCCTCACATCCTAATTACGCCAATAATAATTACACAGTAGCCGCCGGCAGCTGGCAACTACCTCCTCGCACCCGCTGCTGTCTTGATCAATAGCTTAATGAACTTTCAATACAGAAAAAAAAACAATTACTAGTCTTAGTTCACATTCAAGTCAGGAATTATTTATAATAGGTAACACATTTCAAGTTTAATGACGGCTGTATGCCTCGTAAATGAGATCAAAACGATTTACTGGAGTCTAGTATGAACTATGAAGCAGATATTATAAATGTTTATAGCATAGCTAGCTCTCGATTGCGTATCCTGCCGACACGATCGCTGTGAACGAGTGAAAATGATGGTGGTGCGTTTACAATAATTATTGCGATTCGTTCCGCGGTCCTACGAGGGAGTTATAGCGGAGCCCGATAGCCCATTTATTTTATCGCATCAATCAATTACTCCGTGTATAGGTTATTAATATTTTAACTCACGGCATGAAGTCATGGAGTTTGGCTGAAGCAATAACGCTTTTTTAAATGAATGATGATACGCCCGGGGCAGGTAACGCGATACGTACGTCCGACGTATCAATAAAGTTGTTGAAGCGCAAAATTCATTGGAATTTATCACTCACGTCAGAGATGGTTCAATTTTGCAGATTCCACTCAATACATTATGCACCATCATGAGTCGCTGTTCTTTTGGATATTTACATACCGGAAGATTAATTGCATGGCATTCGGACATTGTACCTACCTCGATGAATGTCTGGGTTATTAACACGCATGACGGCTGAGATGCATATTGCCTACCCAAGAATACAAACCCGGGCAATCAGTGGGACAACACAGAAATTGATTTTACAATTGGCGTGACTTGCGGCACAAGCTCCAACATATTTATTTAATGTAAGCGGTGAGCTTGGCAGCCAGTTAGCAGTTAGTTTAGTGAGAACACTGATCAGCCGGCAATCAACATGTAAATTTATTCAGAGCGATCGGTATAATCGAGTGCTGCGGTGCTATTAACCTCATTTGTGACGACATATTATACATGTTAAATATTATGCTCCCCTGGTCACTGATAGAAATTATATTAATATATCACGTCTGCCACGGCTATAAATTAATCCTTTTGATCTCTTTTTTTATTGTACGAAATCAAGACTTTTCAAAATTTATATTTATCATCTAATAATATATACAGAGATATAATCTAAATAATAATAAATCTATGGATAAATCGAATAAAAATGACACTGAGATATTGACTAATCTTTTAAGTCAAAATCTATTATAATCCAAAACTTGAAACTATGGTAGAACATGTTTTTAACGAATGAATTTTATATTTTCTATGTTATGCTTATCTTCCACCTCATTAAACGTTAACAATTAACATGAACATCAATGGGGAAAAAAGCTATGAAATGCGTTTTGTCAGATGAAAAGGGACATAACTGCAGCGAGCGCGTTTGAACGAACGAATTGAGAATCATTGACGAGGGTATCACCCCTCATTCGAAGCTTTGGTCATAATAATACTGCATTATACGACAGTTTAAGTGCCGAAAGAGCAGACAATGGTCAGGGGCACACAGATACTGTAAGCAAATAAAGAGGATCGACTGAATGCACCCGGCTTTAACATCATGGAATTAATAATATTATCTTAAGTGTCAATTTTTTACTGTACAATAGATTGTTGAGTGCCATGGAGATTCATGCAAATATCAAAAACATTTCCAAGCTATTTCAAAACAAATTGGAATCCTCGTTTGAAGACTTCAAAAGAAATTCAACCCGTCTCTTGAATTTTTTGTTACGTTTATATTTTACGCTATCACATTTTAATAAGACTAAGTGGATTAAATCTTTGAACATTGTTAAACTAAGAGTAAAGACTTCAAAATTGATATCTCGTCTTTAATTATCACGCTCACAAACTTTCCAAGTTAGGGGGGAACGTTAAATTGATTCCACAGGCACTTGAGAAATTTTTAGAGCCCCCGACATTGATTAATGAATGGAATTTGGGAGAAGGCGATGTGTTCGCAACCCTCGAGCGAATAATAACAAGAAAAGAAAAAGGGAGCGATCCCTTCATCTTAGATTCACCCTATACATTTATACGCAGTAATCTTGCTTGTGCCATAAAATATTGCGAACACGGTATTGCTCAAGCAGCTGTCGTTGATAAAACTTTAATGTAACAAACTAACTATAATTTGATGTGGTTGAGCGTGATGAGTTCATACGAGACGCGGTTTGCATAAACCTTTGGCAATAGCTCGTAGTCACGTCGCCATGATTAATGATGCGCGGCGTGCATTCGCTTAAGCATTGTGAAAGATGTTCATTGCATGCAGGTGCACAAGCCGACGAGGATTCTTCACTGGAGGTATTTTATGAGTAACTTAACTATTTTATAGGAGGCAGGGAAAGCGGCCGGTGATTACCAAGAGTTAACGAGCCGATCTCTATTACTTTATACTGTTTTCTATGTGTACCGCGCATGACAACTCGCAACAACATTAAATTCTTAATATACGGCCGGAGATCAGCTTCGCATTACTATGTGACTTCTACTTTCTAGTCACGTATTGCCAATTATTCATTTCGATGAAGAAAATGGAAACGCCGAGGGGAATCTTTAATCAGATTGAATGTTAACAGTTAACAATTTCTATTTAATTAACAAATCTTGAATGGATATCAAATTATGGAACAATGCTCGTCTGTGAGTTCGAGCGTTGGTAGCTTTGTACTGTATAATTTGGCTTCAGCAATTCTGCATCGAATATACACAGCCTTATTTGCCACGGAGGCCACAATCGCATTAATTTGTGGAGTGCAGCGGGTATTGTGACGTCGCAGGAGAGAGGTGCGGTGCGCGGGGGGAGAGGAGCGGCCCGCTGGGGTGATTTAATGAACCGATGCGGCAGGCGACAGCCCCGGATTACACCCCACGACCGTTTGCACTCAATCAAGCTCGCAAACAGCCCTAAAGCCGGACAATTAAATACACTGTTCCGAAACAATCGGATACACACGCGATAAGAGCAATCGCACGATTACCGCGCGATTATCGATATCAGCGACGATTGGATGATCGATAGATTATAGCGAGTGACTTCATTTCTCTATTACTATGATGCTCTTATCATCCAGTTAACGCTTAAATTCATTAGGTAAGAGATAGAAAGTTTGAAGTGGTGCAGATCGAAAGTCATAAAATACGAAATGTCTATGAATTCTTTCTAGGCTTTGCATTAGTCATCGGTATCAAGTGGACCAACGCCCCTAACCTTCCAGACATTCTTAATAGCTTGGCAAGCTATGCTAATGCTCGTTATATAACTTTCTGTTTCAAGAATAAGAAGAGATCTTAAATTATTCGAAGATAAACCCTAGTTGCCAACCAACATGGTGAACATGGATAACAGAATCAACAAGCTAACGGGGCACTGATAATATCAGTGGAAGGGGTGATGGCTGCTGGAGTAGACGAATCCTGAAGCCGTAATATGCTGAGGTTCGGTTTCGCAGCGAGGAGAGATGTCCCGAACAACCAATGGATGGGTTTGTGCTACGCGCTTAGCTTCAACGCAATAAAATATTAAATAACCTATTCGTTGTTTGCGACATGTCAACTCATCTCCTTTCCGCTTTGATTGAAATTGGGCCTTAACGTGGGTCTCGGACCAATGTCCCGTCCTGACAACTATAGCAATGCAGTTGGGTAGACAAGTGTAGGTGAGCTCAAGCTTATAGAATCGAAGCCTATCTGGTTTGAGCTAGACGTAGGTTAGCCAACCCACGAAGTTGATAGATTTATTTAGTCTGTTAGAGAGGACCCGTAAAAGATGTTACAGTGATCAGCCCGCAACCGTGAAAGTCTACTATTTGTGGCAATTGAGCAACAGCAATGAATTCTGAGATAAAGAGCTCACGTGAGCAGCTGATTCCAGTCAAACCAGATTACAATAACGTCTGACAGTCCACGGATTAAGCTATCCACGTCATGGCTCAAGCTATCTACTTCAAGTCAGTTATATATAAGTTGAATAAGTACCTTATTAGATTCTGTTTTTTGTTTCTTGGCTGGTGGCTGCGAACTGTGCGTTTCTTGCCGTGAGTCGTCAGGTTCAGGTTTTGAAGGTGTGGAGGGTGCATGCGTCGCATGCGACGTATGGTGCGCGTGCGGCGGGTGCTGCACGGGCGCCGGCGCCGGTGGGAGCGCAGGCGCGGGAGCCGTGGGCGCAGGGAGCGCAGGCGCGGGGGGCTTATTTTCTACTAGTCGCGGCGCGGGCGCGGGCCGCGGTTCCGGCTTGCTGACGGGCGCGGCGTGCGGTGCGTGCGGGACGTGCGGCACGTGCGGCGCGGGTGCAGGCAACGCGGGTGGGTGCGGCGGCGGCGGCGCGGGCGGGCCGGGCGCGTTGGGCGGCGGCGGCACGCGGGCCACGCCGTTGACGTCGTGCGGTGCGTGCGGGTGGTGATGCTTGTCTCGCGCCTTGTCTCTCCGGTGCCCGCCGGAGCCGCGCTTGGCGGCGGCGGGCGGCGCGGCTTGCGCGGTCACTGACGCTTTAGGTTCGCCGTTCATCTCGTTCGACTTGACGATCTCGTGCTTGGCTTCGGAGCTCTTGGTGCCAGGCTTAGTGCGCTTGATCTTCATCTTGAGCGCGGTGCGCTGTGCGTCGGGTTCGGCGCGCGCCGCCATGCCGCCCGCCTCGTCTGTCTTCTCTATGTCGGCATCGAGGTCTATGATGAGGTCGCCGATGCCGATGTCCCACTCGTTGTCATCGTACTCGAAGTTGGCGGGGTGCGCGTGGGGCGCGGGGCGAGCTCCGCCGGCCGGCGCGCCCTCCCTCATTGGCGCCGCCATGCGCGCCGGCTGCCCGCGCCCGCCCCCCGCTGCCCCGCACACGCACACACCATTGTAGCCCTGCAACAATTACATCATCTCATCCACTCTTCGACAACAAGTGCAATAACACAAAAACAACTAGATCGGAACCCAAAATCAGTGAAGTTTTCCCAAACCCATAAAAACAGATATACCTATCTACGACAGTAAACTATAAGTAATGAATACTGCCATAACTGTTAAAGTGATATCAAAAACAACGTTTTAATTATGGTAGTGAGCAATCTAAAATTATTGACCTATAATTCGCGACAAATCACGACTGATCGAAGTATCAAATCAATAACTAATTAAATTCTATCGACGTATATAGCCTCACATCGGAGGCTGCGATAGAAGATGAAATTTAAATAACAGCATGGCGAGCTCACCGGGCCTGGAGCTATAAAAATTAATACAGCGCCGTAAAAACCACTTAAATGAACATGTCCATTTAAAATTATTCCTTTATAGAAATTTCATATCGTACGAAGTTATAACCAATTCAAAGGGGCAATAATCGTAAAATAGTCATAAAACAGCGTAGATAAGCCCGGTTACTCTCACAAAGCGTAACATAAACCCGGACTAGGTGCGTACTTAGTGCCACAGCTATGCGTATTCATTGCAATTTACAACTGTGAGCATTAGATTAATAGAAGATGCAAACTGCCACGGGATTAGCGTTTGCACCACGCTTATGACTAAAAAATTTCAAATTTACGCAAAGCCCTGCTGCTTAAACCCACTAGTTTATGACGAGAATTTTAAAAGCGAAACGAAATGTACGTTTCGTGCCAGCGTGCCATTTAGAAATCCATTATCGTGTTATCTATAGAACTGGGACTGTTTTATTTTATCACACACCCTTCCAACACCCGAACTTACCATTTTATGGTTCTTCATGACAAATACACGAATCTACATAGACCATAATACGTAGAATTTATGTTATGAATAACGAAGCGACGACATTACCTAAATGTCTTATTTAGCTAAATACAAATATTTTAGTCGTGCATCGTGAATATCTTTCACATTTTATTTGATCGATAAATCTTCAATTTAAAAGTTCACTTACTGATCGCTACTATTCAGCAAAGTGCACTTTGATAATTGCAATAAATTATAATGTCCTCATAAACAACATCTTTGATTAACTGTTTACATTAATGTGAGGCAAATAATTTGTATAGCTTTAAACATGGCTCGCTTTATGTCTGAATGGAGCAGTTTCTAATTTAATAGGAAAACAGAACAGCGCAACAGGGATGTTATTATTCCAGGGTTGACGATTTTTTGTCAAGTCTTAGTTGCATTAAATTTGCAAATGTTAGGAACGTATAAAACATTCTGAATCAATACATAATTTCAACAAACTGTTCTTATATTACTTCACTTTTCTATTATAATGCCATTACCTCCAGTCTCATGAACACTTCGAATAAGTAGTAAATACAGATAGCACACAAGATTTCTTTCCTAACATTTTTTCTCAACGGTATCGCTATGTCCCCAAGCACTTTTCGAAACTTCTAAGTAGCGTGAAAAACTTTGTATATGGCAGGCAACCCTACATAGACCGGGCAGTTTATAGCGATGGCGACGATGCCGGCTTTACTGCGCCCTTTTGATAACTCCTCGTAACTTTTTTATGATGCGCGTGCTTATGCGAGCCTGGTACAAACGCTTCAGCATTTACTCGAGAAGTACCTTGCTGTACATGAAAAACATGCTTAGAAAATATCCTGGCATTTTACTTCAAAATACATGTCAGTTATGTTAAAAGAGGCATTTAAAGCTTTTAGAATTTAAAGACAATAAAACCTAAGAACATCGCAATCTCACAGCTCATATGCATGTGGTGTCGTATAAATCCTTCTTTGTATAACAAAAATAGGTACAAGTTCTTTTGTCTAAACGGCAAAAGCCCAATGACTCACGAGTCACGGCATTGAATGCCAATTGAGGAGTCGTTGTCAATTCAAGTCTCAATATTATTCAACTATTTACGGTGGACTAACCTAGTGGCTTCAAGCAAGTTTAAATTAGTTGGTAGAGGTTAGCAAGAATATTAGTTACGAGACCCTCATTCACCTCTTACGAGTTACGACGTCCGCGGGGAGTAATGGGGCGAACTCTGATTTAAGATCTTGAGATTTACTGTGGGTTTCCCGAACAAATTCTATATACACATTACACAACAAGTTATACTTCGACGATATCATTATTTCGCATAACACTGAAAGAAGTCGGGTACTCGAAACTTCTATCGTGCTTCAGAGAATTCGCAGTTGTTACTCAGTATTATGTTTTCATTAACACATATTATGTGAAATACCTGGGCATTTAGCAAAAAAGGCTTATCATCATCTTCACGATTCCGAGTACCAATACTTCTCATCCCCTTTTTAACATTGAAAAACGCATTGAATGTACAAATAAGCAGTTTAATCGTTACTATCTCATTTAAAACACGTTTTTAAAGGAAAAGCATCGGGCACAACACATTACGGCGAAGCAAATTGTGTAGCGAGTAACGCTTGCAATTTACTTAATACCCGAACCAATTACACTGGCACTTAATTAGCGGTTCCAGACGAACTTTTAATACATATTTGTCTTTCTTGGAATTGAAAAAAGGACCCGTGTACTTGTATGATCGCTTTAATGGATAAAGAGTGTTTGTATCTTACACATTAAATGTTACTTTTATGTTTCAGACCGGAAACTTATTCCGGTCTGAGTGGAGTGCGAATTTTGACATTGCATAAGTTCAGAATTCAGGTGCTTGAAAATAGAACCGACTTTTTAACAGGACTTGTTCACGCAAACAATGACGATAAAATTAATTCGCTATATTTAACGTATTTCCTTCCAATTATAACACTTTTAAGATTCCAGGGAGATTCCATTCGAGGGGGACTCTCGACAAGTTTCCCCTCATCCATAAGCGTTGAAAAGAGCTCGATTCGTGGGGAAATGTGAACCCCGCATACCTTCCGAGCGTACCGACAGCTATATTGTGCGATGGGGTTGAATAAAGAATTTGACGATCCAAATTGAATACAAATAATCCGCTTACGCTTTCCCATGCTTGTGGTTATTATGAATACGGACCATAATCTCTTTTTATTAATCTGTTGTTTATTATGATCATAAATTCTAAATATCATTGGAAAAGGTCGCGATAAACTGTACCTTGAAAGGTATTTCAAAGTTATTATAACATTTCATATATTGCTTTTTAATACATAATAACATGATTTTAATAGATCTAGTCTGATACGAAACCTGTCAGAGCGCTATTCTTGAATGGCTAATAGAAAATAGAAACACACCTTTTGATATTGACTAACAGTGTAATAAATCTAAATCGAATGATATTCATATCTTCTAATTATGCATAACAAAACGCTGATATCTGTTATTATATTCTTGCAATAATTGCAATTAAATAACTTCTTTATTGACGAAACGAATAAACTAATTTCGTTTCAATTATTATTTCAAGAAAAGTTTATTATTATTATATATTGAGTTATTAATAGAGATTGATATGTAATAGAGTCAAACCTGAGTAATTGAGAACTGGGTAAACGAGAAAACAGTACAAATAATTTAACTTCGTGCGAATCGCCACAAGAAGAAAAAAAAAATTTTAATCGTGTGAATCAGTAATAAGCCGAATTTAATTACTGCTTCAGTTCAATAAACAGTGTCACCTTTCCACTACTTATAGTCACGCGGTCTTTTGCAGAACTTAATTAATAAAACCAATTAATTACACAGGTCTGCAATGGTTTTCCTCTCTGAGATCTGATTAACGTTTTCTATAGTTTCTGATGTGCTGATTACGAGAAAAATAATAAAAAAATTCTACCACGTTAGGATTCTTTGATATTGAATATTTAAGATTTTAACTAAAAATGTCTGAGCGCATACATTTTAAAATCTATAAAACGTCACTTAATTACTTCAGCTTAATTTTTATTGCATTTAATTAGTTTAAGACGACATAGAAATGAATGCAAATCAGTAATTTGTTAATTACTACATAATAAGTGTAAGTAATTCGCATTAACCATTTCGAAAACGGGTCATTTTGGCTTCATTTAGTAATGAGCTCATTAATACACGATGTTTAGGTGATATTGCCTAATTGTTGTTAATGTTGTTCAAAAAGGGTATAATGAAGAAAACAAAAGGTTTTTTTTGTATAAGTACCTACTCTGAATTAAAAAACTAACAGTCGAAGTGCGCATCTTGCAACCTAAACTTTAAAATGTCGTCGCGAAGTTGTTTAAACTCTTCGAATTGTTTTTGTTATATTTGCGGAAAATTCATGGTGATAAAACAACGAAACAACATTACAGATTATGTGAAAAATATTTACAAAAGTTATTTTGGACATTCTATAAGTAACCGAGACAAAACTTGGACACCTCAAAAAGTTTGTTCGACTTGTTTACTTGAACTTCGCAAGTGGTCAAAAGGACAGAAAAATAGCTTCAAAATCGTTTCGCCCATGCTATGGAGAGAGCCTAACAACCATGTTGAAGATTGCTACTTTTGTTGTTGTGACATAACTGGATACAATTCTAAAAATAAAAGTGACATAAGCTATCCAAATGTGTCATCAGTTACGCCTGCAGTTTTCGGAGATTCAGAAATGGTGCAGCCCCCGTATCCAGCTATACAAATTGAAGATTCTGCTAATGATACAAATGAACAGAATGCATCCCAATCTGATCCTGTATTTCAAGTAGATTCTAACGAGTGTCAGCTCTTTTCACAGTCAGATTTAAACGACTTGACAAGAGATTTGAATCTCCCCAAAGATGCAGCTGAGCTCCTCGGATCACGATTAAAAGAAAGAAATATGCTTGCACCTGGTACTTCATTTTCATGGTACCGTCACAGAGAAAAAGATTTCCTTCCATTCTTCGCTGAAGATCATGATTTGGTGTACTGTAAAGATATTCCTGGCTTGATGAAAATGTTCGACATTGAATACAATCCTAAGGAGTGGAGATTGTTTATTGACTCCTCAAAAAGAAGTTTAAAAGCAGTCCTTCTACATAATGGGAATACATATGCCTCACTACCTGTTGCACATTCTGTCCATTTAAAGGAATGTTATGAAAATTTGGAAAAGCTTTTAGCTACTATAGCTTACGAACATCACGGCTGGATGGTGTGTGGAGACTTGAAAATCATAAGCATGCTACTCGGCCAACAAGGTGGTTATACAAAATACCCGTGCTTTCTTTGCGAATGGGATAGCCGGGATAAACAACATCATTGGACCAAAAAGGAATGGCCTCCAAGAACTGAACTAACCCCAGGAATCAAAAACGTGCTTAAACAGAGTTTGGTTCCCAGAGAAAAAGTTTTACTGCCGCCTTTACACATCAAATTGGGTATAATGAAGCAGTTTGTGAAGGCTTTAAATAAAGATGGGGAAGGTTTCAAATATCTGCATTCAGTTTTTCCATCTTTATCAGATGCTAAGTTAAAAGAAGGAATTTTTGTCGGCCCTGATATAAGAAAATTGATGTCGGAGGAAAAATTTGATCAAAAACTCAATGATGTCGAGTTACAAGCGTGGAAATCATTTAAGGAAGTGGTAAAAAACTTTTTGGGGAACAATAAAAGCTCGGACTATAAAGAAATAGTAGCCAAAATGATAACGAATTTTGGTGTAATGGGTTGTAATATGAGCGTTAAACTTCATTTTCTGAATTCGCACATTGATTACTTCCCAGAAAATCTAGGAGCCGTTAGCGAAGAACAAGGTGAAAGATTTCACCAAGATTTAAAAGAGCTTGAAGTCCGGTATCAAGGAAGATGGAATGTCAGCATGATGGCGGACTATTGTTGGTTGTTGAAGCGTGATGATCCAAACCGGAAATATAAGCGAAAATCGCACAACAGAAGCTTCCAGGAAAAAAGGACCAGGTTCCACAAATAAAATTTAAGTGTATTTTAACCCAGCAATAAGTTGTTATTACGTGTTAATAGTTTTTTAAGTTAAAAATTAAGTACTTTTTTAAATATATAATTTTTTAAGTGAAAACTTGTCTTTTTTCTCAATTTTCTATCTGTAGCTTTTTTGAGGAGAAAAACTAAGTACATATTCGTAATCAGCGCATCAAAATACTCCAGAATCAGCTATCAAATTCCAGAGAGGAAGTTATGACCTTCATTTTGCAGGCCTGTGTTATCAGTTGTTGGGATGAATTGGGAAACAATATTTAATTAACTCAAGCTTTATTTAATTACTTACATTTTTAACAAAAAAAGTTCTTGACCTTCATTGAGTATGATAAGTAATAAACATGAAACTATCATGAAAAAGAATCTAGTACAATAAAATAAAGTAATTCTGCATAACATTTACAGATTTTTTGTGTTTAATTAGGCACTTAACTGCTGTTTATACATTTATTGACAGTGGGAATATAAATTAACGAAGAATTAGAAAGTTTACTCATTCAACTCAAGTACCAGGATATCATAGTATAGTAGAAGGTGGTAGAAGTGTATGTTGCAACTGTTCCAAGTGAAATATGACCCCTAAATATAACGCAGCGGACAAGTGAAGATTCGAAGAATGCAGCTGTCGCGTCACAGTCTTCGATCAATGAGTTCGTTGTCATTATTTGTTGGAATCACTCGTCAGGTAGTTACAAACAACAACCAAACCACATAGACTACCTTTTTGCTTTATACATGGGAAGCCATTAAAAAGCTTAATTTTACATTATGCCACCAATGCAGCGCTATCTCATTACAAGTATCAAGCGTGTTTCTGTCTTATTGCTCAGTTTCTAAAGGTGAGCAGATCAATAATAGACTGCAAAAACGACAAGACTAAACAAAAATCCTCTAAAACGATAAACAACTAAAATGAAAAAGAGTTGAATAGCAAGAATTTCAAACAATAATCACTCTGTAACTGATTAGAACTCATAAATAAACCTATTTTAGTATAATTAAAGACGTCAACTTAAATTAATAGAATATTTTCAAAGGAAAGAGATGGATTGCTCAGTGGTAGATAAATCGCGACGGATTCCATTATACTCCAGCCGTATGTTTGTCAATAGGGCGGCTGATTGGGAGCTGCTCGACGCGCTGCGAGCCTGGTACGCGCGGGTGATTTACCGACCCGCCGCGCTACTTGGCGCGCTGCCCGAGCATCGAACCCGGACCAGAGGTGCACTTTACACGGAGAAAAATTGCTCGTTGGGCGGAAATACGCTGCAATGTACCCGACATTAGTTTATTTGTGTTGAAATAAAAAATGTTATTAGTCAAAATTCTCTATCCGTATTACCCATAAAGTAAAAAATCCTGGGAAAATATTCACATATCAAAGATTTGAGGAAAATTAATGAACAAAAAAGGTCTCTTTGTTTCCAACAATGAAAGCCCTTGTAACCTGAAGATTGTCAGAGGCAAGGCAATAATACGTGTGTCACTGTCAAAACGTCAACTTCACAACCATTTAGAGTAAGGAAACTTTTTCAATGTTTCTATTTGAGAAAAGATTTACAAAGCTTTATTCCGCGCAACTTTATTTAATCACACTTCTCTTCTTCTTCTACTGAAAACCAATAACAAAATGAAAACTCGTCATTACAAGGAGGAATTTGACGCTAAACCTGATTTGGCAAGAGCAATTCTTACCACCCGGTTATTAAAGTAATAGGTGACTACAGACCTTGTTACTGGTAACATTAATCTAACATGCAAATAAGTAATTTGTAGTTTGAATTTAATCTACATTCATGAATAATAACACACCGCTTGATCATAATTACCTTTTAGCTTATATATATAGAGATTAAAGATGTAAATTCGCCGATGGAATAATATGAATGGCGCTAATGTAGCTCTATGACTTATTACTTTATTATCTATGCCTGCTACTAACTGCACATAATTGGTTCACAATTTACGGAACTATAAACATGAAATCGGTTCTCGTGTTATAAGGCCATTTACAGAAGACAAGGGCAACATTCTTGCACACATAAAATAAAACGAAGGGAATATAAATGTCGCATTATAGTATCGTAAGTCTCGAAAAATAATGGAAAATAACATTCATATTATTACGCCAAGCACTCTAGTAAAACTTTTAAATTGCTATTTTATTATTAGTTGGACATATACTTGGTTATTGCATATTGCTACAAAATGCCATTTTATAATCTCTCGAAGGATTAGGTACGAAATGAGAACTTGATTTCTTGGCAACGAGCTCGATGTTCATTCACCGAATTAATAATCATAAATCTATGCGACAAAATGGAGTAGTTCTTATAAATTTAAAAGTGACACCAGGAGCTTCCCCAGTGTTGCCACATGACGTGAAATAATAGAACTTGGGTTAATCTGACATGAATCACGATGTGTAACATTAATGTCGTTTCAAGTAGGGTTACCCCAGCTCAGAAATCACAAGTTAACACAGAAGTCGATCGCCAAGATTCACTTTGGCACCACTCAGTTTCTTTCGGATTTTCAGTCACATATTGCTCAAAAGGACAGATTTTAACTTCTTTTTTCTGTTATTTTTATGTTCTTTTTTCCGTTTTCGAGGGCCTTAAGGCTCCTACAAACAGGCGCGACACAAAGACACCGCTCTTCGCGCGACGCGATGTACCTTTGTGTCGCGTCGCGTGTTGCGCCTGTTTGTAAGACCTTTACAGAGTTCAGTTGCAGTGGAACTAAAAAAATCGTCTGAAATCCTGTAAAAAGTTAAATGAACTGCGAGGTTATCCGTAAAATTAGTTTTATTTAGATCAAGCAGTGGAATTTATTCTAGAATCCAATAAGCGTTCACGTTCTATAACAGCAGGATTAAGTATTTGACGCTATAGAATTCAACAAAGCATTGACTATCTAAGTATGAAGAATGGCGGAGCCGATCTTTAAAAAATAGAGACTGTAATTATTAAAATATCGTGAAAGATTTATTTATAAAGAAAGAACGTTCAACAATTTAATTTTTAGGCTTAGTTCCAAGAAGTTCAGCAGCCCTATCGTCTAGACTCTAGCGATAATCTCACGACCAAGCTAATGGCGTAACTATTCGTGTAGGTATACAAGTAAAATTGTTGCGCGTCTAAATTGCAGTGGTTTATACGAAGCAATAATGAGTGGTGGTAATGGCCCCCTGTGCATCATCGTGTTAAAGATTTGAGAGGTAATGATATTATTAAAGTGCGGGTACATCGTCCTGTTGCTCGCGTGTAGGTACGGCTCATTTGACAGAGCACGACACAACTCGAAATAATTGACTGAACCAAAGATCTGTCTACAGATAAAAATAGACGCTCAATTTTATCATCATAAAATTCAATGCATGCATATAATAAGTAAGTACGTGTATTATAAAATCTGATTTGCGAAGCATTGAAAACTTAACAATATTCACATTTAAAAGACGTTAAACGCTTTAAGAATATACTGATAGTATTTAATTAATAAAGACAGACAGATAGGTACTCAATTTGTCTAGCTGACTATTAATAATGAATTTATAATTAGTATTTCGTGTAGAACTGATTATCTCATAACGGCGTCGGGCATGACATCACGGTTCGTAAGATCTACATAATTAAGAGCTACGTCATTCTCCTGGAGTAATTTTGGAGTGTTTTTTTTTACGGAAAATAACAATATAGAGCCGGAAAAGGAATATGAAATGACCGTCTAAAAGTGGCAATTAAAGAAATATCCATTCGGTAATTCCACAGAAACCGTGTTTACAAAATAAATCTCGAGCTATGCCAAAAACAAAACAAGAGACATTAAAAAAAAACAATCGGCTATTAGATTGCGTACAATGTTGCCAGTTACATAAAATAAACACACTTTCTACCACCACAAGTCTGATTACAGGTTTCAAGGAAAAAAATGGGTCTCCAACTGCGATCGTTAACACAACACATGATATTCATGCTAATTATGTTTTCCTGTTAGCTTTGTAATTGAAACGTGTTTTTTGCAAATCTATTTACGTCATTTTAACCACATATTTAATTAAGGATCTTTTATGGTCAAATATTTGACCGTTCGGCTGAGCAAGGCCGTTCTTCTACAAATAGGTACAGGTAATCGATATCCTAATTATTCATAAAGAATTTGGATGTCATGATATTTTGTTTGGCAATTTTAATGACAATGTAAGGTAAGTATGTGTGGGAAACTTTTGGCAAGGTGATAATTTAGAGTTGTCAACTAAAATCACGGCTACTATTTTAGAAAATTTGAATTTTATGTGACACATGACAGCCTAGGTTTAACATATTTATAGACTCTTGATAGACGACTATCGATAAGTATCAAAACTTCACTTTATTCAAGTACTGTATTGTAGGGCTCCTACGGGTGTCAGAATCAAAACGGCAGAAGCAATACCTACTGAATTTTTGCTATTTATTTCAAGAGGTTTGTTGTTACGCGCCTAAAATAACGTCTTGTTCTTGTACAAATTTTGAAATTCGCTTGAGTGATCGAATGCAACCAAAATCAAATCATATACTTAATGCAAGTAACATAGAATCGTGATAAGAATCAAGAATTAGTTTTCTACCAGCCTGTATGATGTAAGGTTCTCTTTTGCAGTTTTAGTATACAGTACGCACACAAGTCAATGCATGGACTTTAAACTATGTTCTGTGTTCGCCATTAGTCTTAACATTTAGGAAGATCTTTTATCTTACTTTTCACGAATCGCGCAAAACACTTGCACATAAAGACGAATGTGCCTGCGTCGAATATTATCACCACATTATAATCAAAGAAATTTACTCTATGGCTCACAGAAGACATAAAAACGCCTATAATTAAGTAATATTTATTTATTGCTATTTTATAATTACGCAGGTTTTTTGCACGGACAGTTTTATTGCTCGGATAATTGATTCGGCATTCAAATTAGGGCAATTAATGGATATCTTTTCTTCTACTCTGATATTGTGCCTGTAGCTTAAGTGTGAGAATATTGTAACGCCCGCGATATCGCGCTGGTCTGCACGAGCCTTATTACATAAATGCTTGTTTTTGGTCCATTGTAGTTAATTAATTACTTAAAACAGGAAAAACCTTCGTACCTATATGTATCGAAGAGCGAGATAAACTATCAGAAGGAAATACAATACATGGTTCAATTATGTACCTACTCGAAGCTACGTACAAGTGCATAATAAAAATGTATTTGTTCTTATCACGTTATCGCATCATTATTTACTAAAAGTACTTAACATACAACAAAACAAACGGAGTGACATGACTCAGATTACAGAATGAGTGATGAGCACATAATCCAAACATAAGCACCTCAGGGATTATCAGCACATATGGAGAACTCTATTCATATAACGTTTTTATACATAAAGCAGTCGAATCTAAAAGGTGTAATAAATTATGTCTATCCCTTTCATTTCACACACTTTTCACGAGAATAAAAGAGAAAGGGCTATGAGATAACGCCCACAGGCTTCTTGACTATGTTCCTTTAGAGGTGAACGTAAATTGATTCAGATGGATTGGATCCGTCACCTTTTAAGCTGATGGTAATAATAAGTCATGCATTCAAAGAAAAACGTATACAATATCGCCTTAACGTCAGGTATTACGGAGCTCCCAATCTATTTATTTATAAAGGCTCTTTCAAACAGGCGCGACACGCGACGCGACACAAAGACACCGCTCGTCCCGCGACGAGCGGTGTCTTTGTGTCGCGTCGCGTGTTGCGCCTGTTTGAAAGTGCCTTAACGCTCATATTTTAACTGAAAATATAACTGTCAACCGCCATTTCAAATACTAACGATAATAGTCTACTACAGGAAAATATTTAAATGTAAGTAATAATAACTTGAATGGAATACGATAGAAGTAACAAAAAATAACGGTAACCTTGCGACGTTTTACGTTTTAATAATACAGATTCAGATAACGGTTACTACGAAGGAAAGAACTAGAAAAAAAAAACGAGTACATAATTACTTTATGACAAGTGAATAGGATTATAAATCATTCCTTCATCGACTCCCTCCCACATAACAGTGCGCGTAACTGTACCTAGAAGCCGCGGAGACACCACTAATGTTCTATTGTGATTTAGAAGATATTTATGAACGATAAAATCAGTTAATACCACTAGCGAGCCCATTCAATTTATAATCGAATCCATTAAACAATAATTGATTAAAACACTCATAAAACTTGATATCTGTCGAGCTTTGAATTTTCGTTCGATTATTCTAAAATATTTTAATTCGGAGCCACGGCAAACGAACATAAATCGTTGGAGTGTTCAGTGTAGCATTTTTTTGGTCGAGTCGATTAGATCAGTCGAGTGGCTGAACTCGAATGGTTCTCAATCAAGTCTCCGTAGAATAGACGCAGAGAATTACTTTATAAGGGCGCACGGAGGTTATCTCAAGTTTACAAGCAAATAAGAAAAACGTTTTCACTTGCAATTTCCCTTGAGAAACAATTTTCTTAATCCGTCATGTGTTCAAGCTTTGGTTGAAGTTCGAATAGTAGATGGAATCACTAACCAGTGTTACTCAAAGTATGCTCCGCGGATCCCCTGGGGTCCGCAAAGCCTCTGTGGGGCATCAAACAATTTGATGAAAAGTAAAAATCTATTTCGGGGCCCGTAAGATGCAAATATTAATGTCAAGTAGAATATTATGATTATTAATGAAGAATACACTTAAAACCAGGTTTTGATTATTTTAGGGCTCCGACAAATATTTTGTTTTCTGAAGGTTCCGTCGCCAAAAAACTTTGAGAACCGCTGCACAAATTAGAGGTACTTAATGCATACGCTGTTTATGTTTTTGTCTTTAATGTTAGTAAAATATATGTGCAGAAGAGATTCAACGACGCAATTTGAGCTTATTTATTACAGTAATTAAAGGTACTTATACAATATTTGGTGAACAACACACAACACATCTACTAATACAGAAAAAGATCATTTATACTCAAATTGTAGAAGGTGATTCTATGGAAACCGTGGTTGCCAACACGAATTACTTGCCTAGTGTAATTTGAGAATTGAGAGGTATTCCCAGCCACCATTGCATTCACAATGAATACACGATTGTATTACGTAGCCCACCATTGCTGGAACGGAATATTTCCGTTTGCAAAACGAATTTTGATGAATTCACTTGCGGTAACCGACAATCAGTCTATTAGTAATACTTGTCATGCTTACTTTAATGCTAATTTATTTTTATTATTTTTTGTGCGTAATCGTTTCTTTTTATTTTCGCAAGCAAGTTTAAGTAGCACACGGCAAACTGAGAATGGAATTGAATGAATGTAAACGCAGCATGAAAAAATGCTTACTAACTTAACTCAAAAGTGGGTAACTAGGTACTTAGGAATTACCAAACCAATATTTTATTGTATCAGTATTTTGTATATTTAATAAGTGAAGTAAATCTTTATTAAGCGACTTAAAAAAAAAAAAGTTAAAAAAAAAAAACAAAATTCAGAAGTCGGTGGCAAACAACGACTATTAGAGATCCAAAGACACCGATTTCCGAAATGTCCTTTGACGGTTAAAGTAATTTATCAATTTGTATTTTTTTTTTTTTGTTTAATCGTTTTTTATACAAATATTATCAGTTATCCCATAAATGCTTGGTTAATAATCAGGTAGCTACTCAATACCTAAGCTTTATTTAATGTCGATACTCTCCGTAAAATGCACGTGTTTGTATGTTTTTTCTCTACTTTTACACTTGTTTACGTGTATGTGTTATAGGCAAACTCCGAAGCTCCGGCGCTCCTAGGTTGGACTGGTCAATCCTCAGGTCAGACTGAATGACTTAGTCAAAGCCCAAACAAATGTAAATTTTCGGCCTTTGACTAAACAATTTTCGTCAAACCTGGGAGAGACTAATTTGGTCAGGCAAACGTCAAAACACAATTTTATTAAATCGGGGTTTGACGAGTCAAACTCCGATATAGGTATGAAGTGTCTTATCTTCGTATATTTGGAAGCATTTTATCATTTAAGCAGCTTTCAAGTCTTAAGAACCGCTTAACTCTGCCAGTTCTGACACCTGATTGGTCAGCTTACGTGATTTTCACTTTTATATTTGAGATGCTTTGAGAGAATGCCGTGTGGCATTAGGCCCGCCTTTTGTACGATGTGCAATAAAGTATAAAATAAATAAATAAATGCTTTGGAATATACGGAGGTTAGTATGTAAGATTAGGTATAAAAAAATAACATTTTTAAAATTTTGATGTTTATTGTTTTAATAATTTCTTAAGTAATTAAAATGGAAAATTAATCATTTTTCTTTTGTTTTTTTTTTTTTTTGTTTTTAGTAACAACAACACCGTTTGATTCACTCATCTTCAATTTTACACAATTACACGCCCGCACGCTCAATGAACGAACATGAAATGACAAAACAATCGGTCGGAACACCGCGAGAGACATTATGAACCTGTTTAAACATGTTCAGATCAACGTTTGACCGAGTTTTGCAGTCGCTTCTAGGATTGACTAGGCCAAAACCGAAACAGAATAATTTACTTTCGACGTTTGACTGAAAAGTTAGGAGCTCCTGGGTTTGACTAAAAATACTTCAGGCAAAGGGCGAAATTGAAATGTATTTCGGGGATTGCCTGATGGCTTTGGCCAAACCTAGGATAAACCAGTCCTTCCGCGAAGAGACTGTGTATCGGACTTTGACTATAACATATGTACTAAAGTGTGCACATATTTCACTGCAAGAATAGAACATAAGTTTACATCGCTGTGTCGAACGCACGTTCAACTACATAAATACTTACATAGTTTCGTAAAAAATTGGCCTGATGCGTGTTCAGCGAACATTATAGGTAGGTACTGGTATTTCGTAGTTATAAAACTGAATAAGTTTTTATAATTTATATTTCCAAAACGAGTGTTTGGTAAACTATAATTTAACTATGTAGGTAGCGTTAAATGAATAGTTTTACATACTAAAATTGAAAGGCATCTTGTCCAGTAAAATAAGGAACTTCTATGAGCAGTGTCGGATTAGTCGGTTTCTACTTTAAAAACGTAGGTCTTATAACATAAATTCATAAGCGTATTATAATGCTCCCGCAGACAAGCGCGATGCGACTCTGATGGAACAATTTCTATTAAAACTTTATCGGAATTTTTCTATCGGTTTCGCGGCGCGCCTGTCTACAGGAGCCTTTAACATCTCACAATACAAAACAAAAGAAATCGGTTGAAAAAAAAAAACTAATTTTAAAATCAATTCATTTAAAAGTTATGTAACTTTGACTGCCTGTAAAAGTTGAGACGTCATAAAGACGCTAATCCAATTAATACTATCAATGAATATCAACAACAAATTAATTAATATTTATCTTCAAACAAGTTCTATAGAATAAACCTATTCAAAGTTTACGCAACGCAATAAAATAAATCCTAATCAGAACAAATTGCTGTAAGCCACAGATTAAAAAGTTGTAATTCCGTCAAGTATTTTATACTAGTACATACTAATTCCATACCGCTTATTAGGATCAATTTAGGTGTCTATGGTCGTGGTACTTTTCTTTTCCTTTTCAATAAGGTATGTACTGCCCTTTCACGTCGGCATACACTAAACCATAATGGGTTCCGACCCTCCTTGATGTCTCAAAATAAACAAAAGGGTCCGTTGTTGACGTTCCGACGACGAAGTTTTTATAAGTAAGCTTTTTATGTGCAAGTTTTATTAGCTCCCGGGTTTAAAACACCTACTGGCTACACTGTCAAATATTTGTATTGTCATGTTTTTTTTTACGTAAATGTCTTAATTTTAATGCTGGGTCGATCGATATACCTGTGCATGATTAGGACAGTTAATTTTATGATTTAAAAAATATGATTGATGATGGATGCTCAGACCAAATACAAAACCAAGGCATAGCGCTGTCAAAAGTGACGTGAAGCCGGTTTCGTAAACATGTGTGCACTTAGTGAGGTGTAATTTGATTGTAGATCTATTGTAAATGGTTGTAAATGTGTGCGTGTGAGAGTGTATGCACCGAGCGGAGGTGTAGTTTTGGCATGTTTCACTGTAATGTTCGCAGCAGCAGGTTTTTTATTTGGTCTGAGAGGGATATGTTTATTTCTGTAAGTAGATTTTTTACGACACTTAGACGTCAATTTTTCAGTCAATATTTTAAAACTAGATGGCACCAGCATTTTCTATCTGATTGATTCCTTAACAAGAAATGCCGAAACATACTCAGAGGATATAATCTCTTTGAAGTATTTTATACTATGTTCTGTCGTCATGCATATAAGTATTTCGTCTTGAATCAATGTTTGTTTAATTTATGTTTAGCGTGTCAGGTAGGTCACTTTGAATCATTGCTTCATCTCTATTCAATTCAAATGAAGAACAAAGTAAAGTTATTAAAAGTTCATGTATTTACGTCAAAAATGCGCATTTAGGTATTGGCGTCATTCGGCCATTGTTAGTTTTGGTGATGCAACAAATAGGAATTTTTAGATTTGACTTGTTTTTAGGGTGCCGTACCACAAAAGGAAAAAGGGAAACCCTTATAGGATCAGTCGTGTGTCTGTCTGTCTGTCTGTCTGTCTGTCAAAGCCAATTTGCTCCGAATCTAATGGGTACACAAAATATGTATTTCTATGACCCAAACACGGACGTGTAACGTAAATTTTGAATATGAGGGTCACTTTTGGGGGGAAATAAGAAAATTTAAAAAAAATTGCAATCAATACCGTTTGACATATCAAATGAAAGGACTTGCTGAGAGGATCTCAAATATACTTATTCTATAAATTAAAATAAATACATTTAAAGATATTTAAGACAATAGATGAAAATTGACCAATCCCCCCTTATCTCTACTCTCTCTACTCTTATCTCTCTCTAACTACTGAGCCTAAAATTAAAAAAAAAAAATACAGAGAATGGTCCTTTAACCATAAATTACAGGAAAACCTATAAGAAGTCTATGGTCTTAAAATAATATTGTAAATCTCTCAATATTGTGCGTACAAACTCACATTTGCAGTTGGAATGTATGGGAGAACATGTTTTTCAACTACAATGTTAAGTTTGTATTTGGGATAAATTCAACCCAACTAGGGAACCCTTCATGTGCGTGGTCAGACATGCACTAGGCCAGTTTTTTTTTCAATATTTCGTGCATATTAATTTGCATAGTCACTTTTGAACGTCAAAATTTTCAAGAAAATAGAATAATTATTTTTAGGTGCCCCTCCCAGAAGGTAGTTTCGTATGGAGAAGAATGGGCAAGAAACTCCGTCGTATCGTATTAATACCACGTAGGTATTATAATGGCATGAACTATATGATAGCTGTCTACTTATTTATGTAGGTACAATCACGTACAGTCAAACGCTCTAGTAGGACAATTTCTACGAAAACTTCCGTTGTTCTACCGGAATCTCATCGCCTTAAAATTTAACTTTGACAGCGCCTTTATTGCCTTGCAGTAAGGGTGGATTTCGCGGTTCAAGTGACTACTCTAGTACTAACCGAGTTTTAAAAGCTGGATAATCCAATTACCTGTGTTGGCAGTGCAGGTAGTATTTCCAATGAGGGTTTCTTACAAATTTTTACTCGACCGCTGTGTACTGGCGAGTAAAAGGAAATGAATGCCCCTTTTCACTAACACTAAGCGGGCCGAAATGTATGCCATAAATAAAAGCCCGTTGTTGGATTTTCAAGTTTCGGCGCTGAGCCGAGCGTTTAAAATCTAACAGCGCACTTTTATTTAGGCACTAGCTACTGCCAGCGGCTTCGCCCGCGTGATATCTTTATAAATTTGTTTAAATACTCAGTTTTTTTTTTTTTAATAATCAGTCCGGTTTTTTTTTAGTTGATTTATTAGTTACAAACGAAAATACAAATCTTTTCTCTTTATAATATTAGTGTAGATGTAGATTAATTTAGGTATCTTCTAGTGCTAGTGAAAACAAGCATTTAAACGATAAACTTTGAATTTTAGTCCTTCACGGGTATTTTAGATGTTGTAGATACCTACCTATTTAGGTACTTACTTACATTCTTTGTTTAAGTAGGTACTATTGAAAAAACTGCATATCTGTACACAGTAAGGACTATTCTTGCTTGCAGCGCTCGACAGCTATTAGTAACCAAGGCTCGGAACCGGTTTAAAAAATACCGGTGAAAACCGGTTTATTTGGGTTTTACTCCGAACTTTTCTTAAGAACGTGAACGTTTTAAGAACTTTATTTTAACCTAAATTAACCGGGACGAGCCGGGACGAGCGGCACGTCGGTAAACGCGTTGCAACTTGTGAGGATGCCGCGCTGAATAAAAATTAAACAAAATACCGGTTAATATTGCTCTAAATCGTTTAATCCGAAAAAAACCTTTATGTACAGACTCCTCCAAAAACGGTTTCTACGAACGAAACCGAATGTAAAGGGTTTTGCTACAAGTACATAATAACGGTTTGAAAATTTAACCGGTATCCGAGCCTTGATAGTAACGCTTACCTACGAAAAAAAAGGGTCGTATGCACGGGATTTTGTTTTCAAATTGGTTAGATATGCATTAAGGCTCTTACAAACAGGCGCGACACGCGACGTGACACAAAGACACCGCTCGTCGCGCGACGCGACGTACCTTTGTGTCGCGTTACGTATCGCGCCTGTTTGTAGGACCCTTTAGCCGATGTACGCACGGACGTAATAAAATCGCGGCAGGATTTTATCGCACACTGGATTTTCATTTTTCGGTGTTAAGCCGAGCGTTGAGAATCCAACGCGCTTGAACGCACTTACGTCCCAACGCGTTGAAAAAACACTGTTGAATTTTCAACTCTCGGTGCTAAGCCGAGCGTTGAAAATAAAAAGTACGAAAAAAAAATCGCCTCTTTTTTATTACGTCCGTGCGAACGTCGGCTTACCCCGATGTTACCTGTTTTAGTAACAAACTACCTAGTTTAGTACCTACCGTACCTAAACTCATTAAAATTAGGGTAAAGCCATGTAAAGGGCAGCTTTGCACTAAGTACGCATCCTGTTCGGGTCTAAATTGTATTTTGACAGACGTTAACTTGCTGAAAACTCATTTAGGGCGTGTAACAAGGTGCGTCCCTATTGTGACACGGCCACTTGAACCGTCCCAAAGCATTAAGGCTTCTACAAACAGGCGCGACACGACACCGGTAACTGTTCTACCGTAAAATTTTCTTAGAAATAAGTTTTACTAAAGTCGCGTCGCGCCTGTTTGCGAAGCCTTTACCGCCATGGAAATGGGTTACCTAGGAGTTATCGACACAGATATAACTTCGTAACTAGATAGCACCGTGTATTGAAGATAACAAGCAGGATGTATTGATACCATCTTCTAAACACATAACTAGGTAATTAATAGCTATTAGCGTTACAGGAAGACATTAATATACTTCGCTGCAGATACAAAATGATCAATGTTGATAATTCAAGACCTACCTGTTTGTTTTAGAAGTACAACTACAGGGAGGTGATACCTAAAACTAACAATCTCAAAGGTTAATGAATAATTTGTTACAATCTAAATTATCTACATAGCTATGCAAGAGCTGATACATTATGCAAACAAAACGTAATTATAATACATTAACTCTTAAACAAATAAACTAATTAAAAATAAATACAATAAGCGCGTTATCGCGACTCTTATCTGAACAAATAAAGATGTCATAATGGAATGTCTCACCGTTCTCAAGTTGGTCTATCGATGACTCGATGGCAATCCAAAACAGACACAATCCATTCACTGTGATGCACTATAGTTACACTACACTACGGGAACGACACGATCTCACACTATCACTAGACACGCTGGCATCCCGGTAGCGATCCTCGACTGCGGCTTCGTGCTCGACACACCTACGGAGAGACAAAGGAAGCTATCAGCACACCACAAACACCAAAACATGAATTTTGAAGCCACTCGATACACGGCAGTGGTGTGTACAAGCGACGGTATCCGTGCGACGACAAACAGACGGGCGTCGTAACCGCACGCTACACGAACACTGACTTGGCCAGCAACGAGCGGTCGCGCGCTCGACTGCGGAATTCAAGTCATGATGTTCAGCGCGCGGCAACTATCATTTCACACTTCACTAAGTGGAAGAGTAAAGTGTAAAATCACACGCAAATACTAACATGTATTTACGCCCTTAAAGATGACAACATTTTCCAATTTTAATCACTTAAAGACTTATGGTAGGTAATATTTTTCACAGCCACGTACCGAGCTATCGAATAAGAGGCATTCGAATTGAAGTGCGAGGAACGCGCTCGTAAAGTATCCTTATAAAGAATGTGATGAACCGGGCGTCACTCGTAGCGCACCGTATTCACAAAACTAAAGTTAGAAAGAGAAATATGAAACCGTGCAATGCAACGTGGCACGGGAGGCGAGGGGCGAAGGGGCGACGTTGGAACACCGCTTCCAAAATATTACAAAAACATTTATGCATGAAGGGATAACAAAATACCGGCGCTATTATGCCGCTCTGATTTATACATACCTACTGTATTATAATGATGGATCACGTCGACCACTGACGGCCTTAATGGACAAATTATTGAACACCATGTAATGAGACCGCGTGCTCGTTCACGGGCGCGCGGTAGGTGGTGATAAAACATTTTTTCCCGTGTGTGCGTTGAAGAAAACATGTGAGATAATAAAAAGTTATGTTTAAACGTTGGAATCGTAAAGTTTATTTGTGTAATACATTCTTTAAACAAACGGATAATTACAAAGCGTTTTATGGCGAGCTACAGCGCTCGTTGGAACAAATAATTTATTTCAATGAATTGCCTCTAAATAATCAAAATTTAGATGGCTACGCTATCGTTACGGCTTTCCTCGAAATTAATTTGTGGCTATAACGAATTAAGCGCTAGTCAATGCCTAAGGCCACTGCGGAGCCGTATAAAACAACGGAACATTTAGAAAATGTAATTATAGGTTTCCAAACATTCAAATTAATTTTACAACTTTTACAAATTCATTCTGAAGTTTTAGAAGTATCTCCTGTTTAATATAACAAAAGACTACAGACATATAAAAAGAAAAATATTACGAAGCATATTTTACGACAAAAACAATTTTTAAAATACAATTCAGCGTAATAAGTCGAAAAAGTCTCTGTAAGACAGAGGGCTCTTTAAAATAAATTATCCTGCCGTAGACGAGTGCTTTTGTGTCGCAATAGAAGTTACTGACAACAAAGAGACCTTTGGAGCGGAAGAAATTTAATCAGAGCATCTGGGACTTAAATTATGAATGGGCTTCGTCTATCTTCAAACTAAACACACGGCAAACTAGCAGATTAGATAAAAAAAAATCCATAAAACCCCAGGAGAGTTCAGAAACAGTATTATTTCTATATAGCTCGGATATCAACATTTACATTCATGCCTTTGCCTTTGATAAAATACAGATTTTAACTGGGTATTCGAGAAGCAAGAAATATTTTCCAATATAACTGAAGTAGTGATGCGGTTCGGATTGTAGAGGCGCAGATATTTCTCATATTCTTTTGTTAGGATCTCTCCAGCCGGCTCTTTGTTGTTTGAGTTATAGGAAGACTTACTGAATAAGAAAAACTGAAGCATTATTCAAAAGTCGCTCTCACAAACTGGAATACTTTGAGATTCTTAACTACGGAACTTTGAACTGGTATAAAATAAGATGGATATAGATTTGTAAAGAAAATTTTATGGATTCGCAAATTAATCTTTCATTTATCTGGATGATGTTGTCCAAAATTGATACTTTTGCGGATTTGAGGTTGTCTCAAATATCGGTACAGTACGTGTAGCTTTTCTATCATTTTGTAACATTGAATATTAACAATCAACATACAGTCAGTAAAACTGAACTCCGTTTAAATACATTTCTGAGAAATATCTTTTGTAGTAGGAAAGTATGATGCACAAAATTTCGTGGACATTGGCATTGTCTAGAGAGTTGCTAACTAAGTATTCGTTATCTAAAGAATGTTGTTTAAAAAGACGAAAGTTCCCAACCAAGCGAGCGATTCAATAGCCGAAACGTCTATTGACATTGTAATCTTAACCCGGCGAGACAGGGAGCGCTGGGAACGACACGCCAGCTGGCTTTCCGAGAACCAACCTTATAGCCGACGGATGAAGCCGAGCTTTCACAGCCCCGGCCGACAACAATACACACAATAGAACGTAAGAGATACCGGAAACTATAATCGATATGGGCTTACTTTTAAACGCGGGATTGTCACATCCTTTACTTCTTCTACTTGTAAACCTGTCCACACAGTACTAACATGATCGTTATTATCAACTTCTATTCGAGTACCTCTGCTCTGATTCGTTACGGGCTGAGCTCGGATTGTGTGATTCGATTTTATTTCACGATTATACTTTACGCGTTATTGTTACACCGGGTAGGTATTATGTTTGCCGCTCCGTAAGCATTCCATCGACTTTATTCATACGGTTGTGATTGTTGAAATCTATTTTGCTTTTTATTCATTCGTGTTTACACGTTCGAGTCGTACATTGTTAATCAGTGGAGCGACAGCAATTTGTAGCCGATAACCACAACTGCAACGCGACACCCGTACACTTGGCCAGCCCACTCACTCCAAAGTGATTGATGGCGCGGTGTCAATTTCATGTTATCGCTGGCACCCCGAACCCGCGGCCGCCTCGATGAGGTTGTTGCATAAATTTACACGGGAGATAACACTACGGACCTTAGTTAATAACTTGTACAAACATTGCACCGCCCGCGCCGAGCTGCGGGAATCACTCGCTATTTCTTCTCCATTCTTTTGTTCTTTGTGTAATATAAAATGTTGAAACTTCTTTGAATTTAATGTCTTTGTCTTCATTATTTGTAACAACGGCAGTGTTTCATTCTGACATGTTTATAATATCACTTAGCTAATATTTATATATTTACTTGCTTTTTATCTCTTTAAACATTTTGTACATATAAGCCATTAGCATCGATGAATCGATATTCATATTCGATAAGATCGGAACAGAGATAAGTAGGCTACAAGAAATAATCCGAGCGCGTGGGATAATCGATTCAATGAACAAAAGCAACAACTCTGATTAGGATCGTGTTTAGTCTTATTTTATATTTGTAACATTGCGCATTTTGCCTATTAAGGTGACCAATTAAAGTCCGTGGACAATACATAATTATATTAAATTTAATTTAATTAATTAATTTATTTTTTTAACCATTTATGCACACACATATAAACAGACAAGAAGAAGGGAACAGAAAAATACGTACAAAGGCAATGCTTATTCTTTATCTTTTTTTACTAAACTTAACATTGGTGGAAGGTAGTTATTTAATAAAAGTAGGAGTAGAAAGCAAAGCCATTCTATTAATTAAACTATAACGTAACTTAACAAATAAAACCATTGATTGCATACTCGGTGTTTTCAAATCGTATCACTTGAAAATAAAAATGCCAGTTCTTTGTTCCTTCAATTCTTTTATAATAATATTGGATGTCCAGCACTGAATATAAGTACAAAATAAGGCAAATAATAAACACATATTTGGCCTAGAATTTGAAGACGGAGCCTCGAGTGGTACAATGTTTTCCCCTGTCTCGGCGCAAAACAAATACTAAAACTAAGTAAAAGCTTTGCTGGCTTTAACGTATGGCCTTTGAGCTCCTCGTGTAGAACTTAATCAATATAATCGCTTTCACAGTGTTTATTCTCTTTGTTATACAACAATGATATTATATTTCAATTTAACGTTTACTCACTGGAACTTGTACAGTTATTTTATTGGAAAAGTGATTACTTCATACTTTCGGTTAATAAATCGGCATTGAGCCGTTGTTTTTGGGTTTTATAGAGACAAAACCGTTGGAAAAAGAAATTATAAATTAAAAGGATGTCACCTGCGCTATGCTAATGTTACCCTACCGCTAAAGCGTTCGTGAGTACGCGCGTGCACATTGCATGTAAGACGCTCGTTATTTCATTTATTACCGCGTAAAAAATAACGATGTTTCGTACAGACATAAACATTCCCCTCTTTTGATTATTTGAAATGACTACGTACGTACCAACCTACACGACTGTTACTCACGTTCATAATCATTTACGCCCGCCTCGAAAAGATCCGGCTCAATTATTTTATGAAAATAACGCTAACGTTCTCAAATTATCGTAGATCTAGTACGTGTTTTTATTTAAAAGTTTAGTTAGATATAAATAAACTACAGAGAATACTTTATACAAGTTTTATAATAATTGAGAGTTGTTTCAATTCAGTTTTTAATCATCTAGAAATCGGATGTATTTAATTATGTATATTTAAATAGTTCTCTATGTAAATAAAATTCTTTAATTTGCCAACACTTTTGATGCTGGGTTTTTAACCAGTTAACTTATAAAAGTCGTAATAACGTCAACAACGTCCGCTCATGTTAATTTGTTTAAAAAAATAACAATTTACAACTAATATGACAGCAGAGACGTAAAAGCTCCCACGCTATTTCGTCCGGAGCCGTCGTAAAACGTATTACCTATATCTGAATTCTGTATTCATGTTAGATTACAATATTTCCGACGCGACGCGCCGCTATATCGTATAAGTCAACTCATAACATCAATGCGGGGACTCGATAAAAATCCCTCACCGGTCCCTGTTCCCCTGTTCCCCCTACTCACTCCTTCAAGTTGTTCGCGGTCGTTCGCTCTCATATTCGCGAACACTTTTGATCTTTCTTTTGATATAATATAAATATTTTTTGCCTCTAAGGCTGAATCCATTTTGAGTGAAATGAAATACGAGAGCGAGTTAGAAGCCCTTTATCCGAGACGGTCGGTGGTCCCTTACGGCAACCGAACTTGAATAATCACGAATTCGCCTCAACTTAATCTCACTTTATTTATTAAATGTGAGTGGCTCTTTAGTTTTAATAGCACGTCTTTCATATTACCATGGTTACTTTCTTAGCGGGTTGTCCAATGCGTGAGAAAATTTTAAGTAGGTATAATTTCGCACTACATAAGAAACGATTAGGTGCAAATTATGGGTACAGTCACAGTTGTACAGAGTTGCTCTTGATCAACTAAAATAAAAGAGACTGTATGTATGTACCTAACAGTCTACAACAATAACTTTTTATTAAAAACCGTCTGCAGCACTATTATTATAGACAATGTAGGAGAGATGTAGGAGGAACATTACAATACATTAACGTTTTATTTCCTTTGGCTCGTCTACAAATGATACGTTTTGTTATTTCAAAAAGACTCAAGTTTCCAATACATTTCCAGTCTAAATATTGAGATGGAAAGCTATCGTTTGACAGCAATATGTACGCTACGAGTGCACCCACGCGCATCAATTGAGCAAACAAACGACATTATTAAGCCAAATCGTTCTCTTCAGTTCTATGCCCGCCTAGTACCCAGCTAATAGATGCGAGAGCGGAACAAAGAAAACACACATAAAATATATTGTCTATCTCGACACAGATATAAAATAAAATAAGAAACGAGCTCGCATCATGTTTGATATACGGTAACCTTGTTTCTTTTCTATTTCAATAAGATTAGATACGCAGCTTTATAAAGGATAAACTTATCTGAGATTGCATATTTTACAGATACAGCTCATAAAACCTATTGTAAATAAACAAAAATACGATATTACTGGTTTCAGTTATCTTTATTTGTGTAGTCTCCGTTATTCTAACTATTCTACTATCACCGTATTATTAATATTTTTATGTTTAAATATCTCGGCCCCTTAGGGTCCCGGCTTTTGGAAGGCGTACGAGGGGCCGAAGCCAACTCGCAGAGGGCCCTTAGACAATTTTATATGGAATGAGGCACCAACCGAAGATTATCCCTGTATGCACTATGCAAGTGCACCCAAGGACAACCCCCGGTTGGTGCAGGAATATTGACGAACATGAAAACAAAACATATTGGGCTATGGGTTTGGGTTGCTATAATGGATTGGTTACCTAGAACTGTGGAAGGCCTATGTCCCCAGCCTGATCAATGTTATAGTATATATTATTATCATTCCATGCGTAACATTTGTTGTGTTATTGATCGCTATCCTCAGTGCTCTATTCAAAGCAAACACAGCTGTGCTATGGACTAGGGGTCCTCAGAATCACCGGATTACCAAGACGGACAACACTATTGAATTTTTTTGTTACAATCCTCCCTCCGCTATGGCAGGGGGATTAGATTTGGATAAATAGCAATAGGTTCGCACCTCATCGCAAGGGATGGGTCCCGTCCTAATGGCGGATTGGCGAACAGTGGGCACCTAATACGTTGATGATACCTTACTTGACCCTTCTGAGATTACAGGCGATTTAGAGTTGGTAATCTTTATACTGTGTCGAAGTCGAAACCAATGAGCTGCTTACTGCTAATACATGTGTAGCTTATTTAGGTAAACTACGAAATCTAATGTACGACTGCAGAAGGCAGACATTGACAGTTTAATTTTACGCATCTTAGATTACCTACTATTTAGTTAATAAATGAATCAAATGGTTTTAGTTTAAATAATAAACATCATCTGCAAAGAAAAGTTCTCTGCAGAAAGAAACTGCTGAACAAGCTACTCATTTATTCAAGAGTCGTATCTACTTGCCGTACCTATCTATAATTCTATGTATATCTCCCTACTTTCAGTACGTACCTATCACTTACAAAGAAAACTTCAGAGCGCGTCACCTTTGTAACACTTAACGCCACTAGATAAGGTAAAAGTTACAAGTAATTAGTGGAGAGAAGTTGTTCATTGTAAGTCCATCAGCAGCGAACCACAATAAGAGGGCTATAATTCTAGCTGGTTCCATCACAGCACGTTCCCGCCGAACAAAAGCAATTTGTGTCTGCACGAAGTGGCTTTGTACGTGCGTAGCGTCGTAGGTGTTTATTAGCGCCCTCTAGCTATGTTAATACGAACGTGTACTTGGTATCGTGTACACGGCCGGCCGGCTGCCGGCTGCCGGCTCACCCCGCGACCCTCTGAGGTCACTCGATATCGTTTCACTGATCACGAATTCCCGCCGACACGTGCTCCCACGACCGTACTGCTCCATCATAATTACGATTTATGACCCAATTATTAACCTCTAGAACTTTCTAATCTAAGCATCACTAATTCGATTTACATAATCGCTCATACCATTGTTAATTTAACAACTTTCAGTATGAGGTGCCTCGCAAGTCTAGGTAAGATACCGAAACCATATTTCGATTATGGCAGTTACGAATACTTGGGTAGTTGGAAATAAAGTAACATTGGCGGAAATCCAACGTCATTTACAATTCTGATTTAGTGTACTGCATGAACAATTTAAAACGTAATTCGAAGTTTTGCGGTAGGCGAAGGAATCTCTATTTTATTTAACAACACCAGTAAATAAATGTTCGTTTGTTTGACAACGGTACAAGGTAATAAATGAAGCAGAAGTGAATCACCTCGAACCGCGTAAAAAGGTTTTCTTTGGAATGCTTGTGGAAGTGTCTGTAACATAACTGGCGACGATCCAAGAACACGCTCATCAGAATCACGCAACACGCCGACATCATTTAACGACAAATTTACTGTGTCACAGAAACTACCCATCGTGATAGCTATTCACCGTTCTAAATGAGCCAACGTATGATGTCGTATTTTATCATAAAATAGTGAACGTTCCGCTCCTATTCACATGTAAGTATTAATAAAAGTGCGTGCAGCTCTCGCAATCCGCCACGTTCACTGACAATTTTAACGATTGACGAAATATGGCAAATAAAATAAACCGCCGAAGAGCTCCGTCGGTTTTGATAAATATCCCTTCAGCGCTTTTCCATTATTCGGGGAGAGACAAATGTCCCGTTCGGTTTACTGGAGTCGGCATCACGGCATTCCCTCATTAAAATGTCCCCGAGCGACTGCGGTCCCCTCGGCCGCGAGCGATTCGATACGATAATCGATTTTATTGCCGATCGCTATAAAATCTCTCAACGTATTTGTTTTATTTCTGTCACACATTCCACGTCGCGAATCAATCACTGTACTATTTAAATAGGTAGCGAGTTATTCATTACGGACGGTAAAGTGAATTACAGCTCTAATTTGTTGGCAATACGAGCGAGAACTTGTAGAATCAATGTCCGATTGTTGTGTAAAGCGGAACCAATCGACGTCGAGCGTATTGCAGCCATTCGATTGAAATAGAATTTTGTTTATGTTCAGAAGGTTGTTGATCCTTTTTTTTTCCTGAAGTTAGACTTATTATACCTACTTACTTTACTACAATCTTTATTCCATTACATTTTCCTTTTATACGCGCTCTTCCAAGAATAAGATTAGCCAATTATTGGCAATTGACACCTTTTGTCAGTCACGACGAAAGATAGAAACGTGATACGCAGAGATGTAAGTGCCGAAATTACAGTAATGATTAGATTATCCCGTTTCATAACTACCTAGGACGTATAAAATAAAAGTACTAAGTCGGTAAGGTAAGTCCAAACTAAACCTTTAATTAATTAAAAGGTCACAAAGGATGTTCAAATACCGTTCGATCATATCGTGCTAAATCACCCGCCAACGTTGTCGTAACGTGTAGGTACCAATTTGCAAACAAGCTATTATAGGGGGCCGCAGTCAAAAGCGCGCCAATAGAATTAAAATACTATTACGGCAATACAAAGTTGATTCAGTAGAGGCGAGCGTGCGGCGCGCGGACGGCTCTCGCTCGCTCCGCTCCGCTCACCGCTTGTGCTCCTGTAATTTGATTTGGAGTGGAGCGGGGCGGCACGGGGCGCCGGGATCGATACCGCGCGGGAGGGGGGCAGGGAGGCAGGGGGCAGGCAGGGGGACAACCACCAGGCGCGTGTTGTTATGGAAACCGTAGCTACCCTCGCGCCTCCAGATTTCGTCGGTTGTACCGGTAAATTAAACAAAGGAGATCACCTATATTATTTTCAGGTACTCTCCGCATTTTAATGGATCAGATTTATGTTAATAACTTTTATTAAATTATAGTAGGCGTGTATTTTGTATACAGCCTCATCTCTGCTTTGATATAATAATATTTAAGAGGATATTAGTTATTAGAGCGATGTAGGTACTTTATTACCAACTTCAATGGCGTCGTCGTCGTAAAAGTGGTGATGGTGCGTAAAGTATTCAATTTTAATGTCAGCTTCTCAAGCTCACAGCTTAATAAGTACAAGTGGGTAACAAACGTAGATGTTTATATTTTAGGTACACGTAGGTATGCATGTTATTATATGAGAACTGAACGTAACGCGCCTTTGTTATGTAAGTGCAAATAAATAAGCGCCAGTGACATTGTGTACGATTACTTTGTAAACATAATAGAGCAGTATTCTGTGAAATAAAGCGTTATTTTCTGCGAAGTGTAAAAGACTAAGCGTTTAGAATTGCTTACGTAACATGAACCATGTCGCTTTCAGCCCGGCAATTTACGATAACTACGAATCTGAAAAGATACTACGAGAACGTTTTCACAATCACAAAATAGCTATTTGATGCTGAACCAAAATGTTAAGTGTTTGCAATTATTAATAAGCTTCGAGTAAAGTGACAACCAGCAGAGTCATGTAATGTGCTTGCAGCCCACGAAACTGAAATTTTCTTACGCGTTTTTGCAATTTGCAGGCCATTAATAATACATTTCTCTAAGTTAGATTTGTTTCTTATGAACTTTTCCATAAGAGATTTGTTCTTATGGAACAACACTATCCTAGAGAGAAGTATTAATGATTCTAATTCTGTAAATATATGTAGTACATAAATCTATTATAGTCGTGAATCATATTTTGATCAAGATACAACCGGACACTGGCCTGCAAATTGCAAAAAACGTAAGAAAATTTTAATTTCGCGGGCTACAACTGCGGATCCACCTTAACAATAAACATTTTTCGAGGTTTACGTTTGGCATAACTTAACTTTACGCGTTTATTAATAAGGGATTTTGCGTATTATTACATCGGATATGTTATGGCTCAGTAGGTAACGTATGGTTGCCATCTGACATCACCATTCGCACCCTCACATCTGTTCCTATTTTGGCCGATGACCGAAGTTACAAATCTACTATACTCCATTTGAAATAAGATTAGAGATTTAAACATCCACTTTTTTACAGTCCGTTCAACCGATTTTGACTTCTATAACTTATGCATAAGGATGGCATTAAAAGCAAAAAAGTTGTTTCAATACCAACTGTTTACTGCAGCAGTCATTTGCCATGCTACTACGCAATAGAAGTCAAAATCGGTTGAACGGACTGTAAAAATAGTTTATTTAAATGTCTAATCTTATTTCAAATGGAGTATAGGTATAAATATTGGTTTAGCAGATCATTTAAAATGTACAAAACCACAAGAACAGTTAACTACGGTCATACAAACCACAAGTAGAAATACCTGTATTTATAGTGTAGTTGTAAAATATAAACTAACTTCAAGTATATTGTTGTGGAGAGCCATTATCTTGTTAGGCGATATGAAGCACGTCGACTTACTAAATAGTCAGCTATTATAGTAGGTTTTATCTTTATAACAAACAATTTCACACTTACATTATTAATTAAAAGTACTCAACGAACGCATATTGAATGGAATGGTTGTTTTAATAAAAAACAATAACGTGGATTTTTGTTTTAGTGAACAAATAAATACAATCAACTACTTAACCATTTGCGTTCGCATACAAAACACGAAGATTGTAAATCGAAGATTAGATAGATATCTAGGTATTATTTTTAATAATAGGTTTCGATAACGTAGAATCTATTCGGCATCAAATAAAACCAAATTCGATTTTATTTTTCTTTTACCAATTTAATTAACCGTGTAAAATAGGGTGATACATTTATTTATAAATAAAGCACCCGCTGTAGGCTCACGATACAATTCAATAGGCTCATTTAGATCGCCTAGACCAGGAGATAAGCAGACATGAAAGGGCGGGCGATGATGCTAATACAGTGCACTTAACCTGGCCCGCGGCACCTTGCGGCCGCGTCCAGCTAAACTGGTTTCAACGTCGACCTTCGTGTCGTCTCGCTCTGCGCGCCTATGCTGCCTTGGTACCGCCGATCGCTGTGCTTGATTGATTTTGATTCGATTTTATTACAATTCGATCGGAAACCTAGCTCGCGGTAGGTATTTTACTTTTCATACCTACCGCGTTATAAGTACGTACATGTAAATAACCTACATACCGATAATTATTTAGAAAGATTAATTGAATGTAAATATATTTTTGCCCAATTATATTGTATGTGTATTGTGTAAATTGTATATTTTTTATATACGGGTTTGATTTGAATTGAATGTTCGTTGCTGGGATTTATTTTTAGTATTTTTACGATGGTGTTAATTTAGGTCTTAGGTAGAACAGCTATGAATAATTAGAAGCATCCTAATATGTGGGATTGTTAGCTTCAAAAGGACTGGCATCTTTTGAATGGTAATTATTTTCGTTTTTGTTGTGTAGCAGTAGGTATTATTTAATTATTAGGGTTCCGTACCTCAAAAGGAAAAAACGTAACCCTTATAGGATCACTCGTGTGTCTGTCTGTCTGTCTGTCCGTCTGTCACAGCCAATTTGCTCCGAATCTAATGGACCGATTAAGTTGAAATTTGGTACACATATGTATTTCTGTGACCCAAACACGAACGTGTAACGTAAATAAATGAATTTTGAATATAGGGGTCACTTTTGGGGGGCAAAAAAGAAAATTAAAATTAAAAGTTTTGCTAACAGTATTGTGTGATATATCAAATGAAAGGGCTTGTTGCGAAGATCTTAACCATATTTTTTATATAAATGCTTTTAAAGATATTTAAGAAATTCTATGAAAATTGACAATTCCCCCCTTATCTACGAATCTACTGGACAATTTTGAAAAAAATACATAGTATGACTCTTTACTCATAGATTACAAGAAAACCTATAAGAAGTCTATTGTCTTAAAATAACATGGCAAATCTCTCAATATTGTGCGTACAAACTTACATTTGCAGTTAGAATGTATGGGATAACATGTATTTCAACTACGATGTTAAGTTTGTATTTTGGGATAAATTCATCCCAACTACAGAACCCTTCATGTGCGTGGTCCGACACGCACATGGCCGGTTTTTTTTTTTAAAGAGGTAAAAGTTTTGTCCGTAAACTCGCAAGGATGAGTTTATTTTCCGAGCTTACAACGGTCCGTCGAGAGTTAAATCGAACCTGAAATGACAATCAATTTATATTCACGATAAGCAAGCGTGTTATCGCGGCAATCTCTGGACAAGCCCTTGTTTGTATTACTGTACTTATGTAACTCTATCTACTAGTAGTCTGCGACCCTGGTATTCAATTAGACATTTGGTTGTCTACTGATATGAGTACAGGTTTACGGCTCGTTTATTAAGGTTTTAAACAACTTCTGAGATGAAAGAGGCGCAATATTTCTGCCGTAATGGTACATTTGTAATTTACCGAAGCCGGGTCCTACTCATAATGCGACTCGATTAAATTCATCCACGCCCGTGGTCATTAAGCTTTCGAACATGGAAATGGCATGGCAATTCATGGCATGCTAATGAAAGAGGCGTCTCTCTCAAAATGGCGGGGTTATCCGTAAATCGCGACAGTATAATCGCGTGAAGAAAGACTATAATTGGGCTTAATCAAGCGAGATGGCGCGGCGTGCACTGACACTGTGTTTGACCAATTGTATAGGTAATAATTATGCAGGTATTAAAGTAGGTAATTTTAATTTTATTAGTTGTCCAATGCCTAATAATTTATGTGGACAGCTATCGCATATTTTTTATGTAGGTACAACCATTCCATTAGGTACTCAATGGATTTTAGAAAACGACAAACGGACATTAATAAATCACAGCGCCGCTGTTGTTTCTGCGAAAGTTAACGTCGACGGAGATGACAAATCTCTGAATACTTTATGTGTTTTGTATAAAAGAATAAAGTGCCATGCTTACGGAACTTTATAAAAATGTGAGAATACTAGGAACTCGCGTGAAGCCGGGGTAATTGCTCGTTACGTCATACGCCGCGCGGTAATGTCGCTAAGAAATTTCTCTGGGGAAATGGGAAAACAAATGAGAGAGCTCTTATCTACGCATTACCGCCGCGTTCAGTGATTTACGATCCGGCTACCTACTCCACACATGCGAGGCTCACTCAGACTTACATTATACCGGTTTTACCGAGCGAAAAGACATAACCTGGTTGAGAAACAGACGTGAATTGAATGTTAAACATGCCAGTTTAGACGTTGCATAAATATTAAACATAAACAAGATTGTCGGTTGATCAGCTGTCATACGAAATGGCGCGCAATCGTGATTATAATAAACGCTGAGTGGTTGCCGATTATTATTTGTTTCTCAACGTGAGTACCAAAAACATTTCGATCCCTTTGAAACCCATTTGATTAATATGCAATAGGCAAATCGGAAGTTCAACGTTACTTATCGAAATATCTGCGATAGAAACGCATACAAAACTACGTCACACACAATGACTTTGCCAATGGTATATGTATGACTAGTAGGAGCGGTTTTTCCGGGAAGATCCATTATAGTTTCCGCAGGTAGGTTCACCCGAAATCAAAGGCACCGTGTGTGGCTGTGTGGGACTCACCAAATCAGGTCACGAATATTATCGCTCATTTACTTACTACAAAGGTGTCATGATAAATATAAGGAAACCTTTATCATATTATAACGGCACGTCAAATAAGAGCATCAATTAAAATGCCGCAACAATAAAATGATCAATTTTAACGTTAAGCCTTCCTGTGATTATATCTCTAATAATAAAACTAATCACCTAATAAAGTTGCTGCCACAGACGTCTCATTGAAAATTTGAAATTAGCCGTGGGCTGTGATCAAATGGAGCCCCATTACATTAGCATAGCGTTTACTTTGAGAACATGTCTTACAGCTCGCTGTGAGCCTGTGAGTGCGGCTGTGCGGCGCGCCGCGGGCGGACGGCAAATTGCCAGTGGGCGGCGCGGCACGCCGTGATCCCGCGACCCCAGCGATAAATATTCTATCTATCGCGTAAGATCGTGTACGTTCCGCCACGAAAAAATAATACTCAACCACATTAGAAGATATTTGATGAGTTGATAACTTTCAAACATAAAATATTCAAAAGAAATAAAAAGCGCAAATATTGGAAGGTCTTTGAATTCAAATTAAAATTAATCCACCCGGAAAACAGAAGGATATGAAAAGTCCAACAAAAGGGACAAAGGAAAAATACCAAAACGAATCGGACGAGAGATGAAAGTACAAAAAGAAATAAAGACGTCGTTGTCGGAGCGTTCTCGTTCGGCGGCCCCGGTTTGTGTTGTGCAGCGTGTACCAGGCGTGCATACCGGCTGGAGTGTTCAATTAAACCGCGCTGAGATCTAATCAAGTGTGATTTTAATAGAGTGCTGCTCTGATCGAGCAGGCAGCAGCAGCAGCCCCCACTATTGACTACAGAATAGATAACGGTTTAGTTAACAATTTATTAAATTAATACCTACACAGTCCGTAGCCGATATCATTATCCAATCTCGTCGAAGACCGTTACAACTGATAAACGCCCATGATAATATTGGTTTCAATAGAGCTAAAGAAATAAAGATTGCGCAGTTAGCTATAATTTTGGTAGATAGGAGTGTTAAACAAGCGAACAATAATAAAGGCATGTTGGAATAGCTTGTGGGGTTATCGCAATTCTATTCCTGAACAACATTCATGCCACAAAGAGCAAGGCAATAAGTACGGTGTACAATAACCAATGCCATGAAAGGGAACAACGTAGTTCGTGCACAAAGCGAGCAGTGTTTCGCGGACCGCCCGCAGCGGCTCCCGCGGCGCTGCAAGCGTCCAAAAAACTTACAAATTGGACGCGAAGAGCATGCCACGAACACCACTAACGAGCGACAATGTTTAAAACATTTGCTCAACTTACCACTTGCCTCGTCTTGATTGTTTCAAATCATTTGTTACATTACAACTGTGGAAATGAGACTGTACAGTTACACCTATTCTATTAACTTTACATTTGGTGTGTGAAAAATCGATTTTATGATATTTTTCGCATTACGTAGTAGGTACCTACCTAGCAAGCATTGACTTCTATATTATTCTACTGTAGTAAGTAACTTCGTAAACATTTACTGCCTTTACCTAATACTTCCATATCAATATTTTGTGATATTCATATTAAAATTACAAAGAGAAATTGTTAGGGCGTGTTTAGAATATAGTTACTCAACTGTATGCATTGCCTTTACTAGAGTCGGCACACACAGATAGTAGTGTGGTATTATGGTCATAATAAATCCGGTTTTCTATTAGCATTAGCAAGCACGCGCGCGACTTCGTAAAACACGCTTTTGAGAAGCAATTTGTCATTAGGTTTGTTTGATCGTAAACGATACTGAAATGTTGAGCCGCGTTTATCAGCTTGAAACGAAAATTATATTGAAGTAACTAATTGCAAAGTTTGATTTGATTATTTTTATTGGTTCTTTACGTTTATTTGTAACTGAGACATTATAAAGTTCGAAATAAATATCATATCTTGGCTTAAAGCTGCGGTGAAGCCCGTTTAATGTAAAAGGAAATGAGAAAACTGTCGTTAAGTATGCGAGCCGCGTACAGCATGCCGCGTGTCCTGCACTCCGGTCACCCTCGTAATTCTTAACCCCATCGAGTAGGGTGAAAACACGTAAATGTCTTTGTTTACATAAATCTGTTTTGTTACATCTTTCAAGAAGGTAGGTGGTGGGTGTTTACTTATCATTCTTAAGTGCCATTGAGCTCGACAACGTAGTTTAGGGCCCTCGAGGCACTTCAATGTCCCTTTGTGAATTGTCGCTTTAATGTTTTATAGAGATTTTGTGTGGTGTCTTGTTGCCTTAAAGTTGTTTAGGAAAATTTACTAGCGTTGTTGCGATTTATGGCAGTATTTTTTCTAGATTTTTGACTTTGATTGGAATTAAGTATACACAATAATATGTGATGTAATTTTGTTTGCGTAGTATCTAGTACTACCTAGGTATTAATAAGTATGAATATTATGACATTTTAGAGCTAAAAGCATAAATTAATGATAGCCTTTGTCAGTTTGCCATACAAGTCCAAGCCGTTTATGACTGTCGAAGCTTGCCTTATCGGCACCCTTGCCGACACAGTGCGTCTCAACTAAATGGGAAAGCAAACAGTCGGATGGTTGTTGACACGGCGCGATTCGGCCGCTTTATAAATATTTCGAATTTCGAACGCGACGAGCAGCGGCCCGCCATTATCCCATTAGGGAAGGGCATTACTCACTCATAATGTGAAGCTATTAGGCGCTGTTCACATCGGCGAGCCTACCTACACGACAACGGATCAGTTGCAGTTGGCTGCTTCGACGCCATTGATAACAGGCATATAGTATGTTGACATAGTGTAGTATTGGATTCGACAAATAGGTTTCTATGTTAATGAAAACTATTCGTGTGAACATAAAAAGCTTCTGATTTTTTTTTAACTTGATCATTTGAGTTAGTATGTAAATAGGTAAATCTTAATAAACACAAATGGATGTATAAAAAAAAACCTTGCAATCTTTTTTTACCCGACTTCGAGACAGCAAAGACGTTTTCTATTTCTACTGAATTGGACTAATGGAAACTAGTAGTAGGTTGATAAGTATATATGCAGATTAGTAAGAATATTTTAATTGGTCTAGTCTCGTACGTCGGTAGTAGGGAACTACGTAAACCGCCCTTAGAGCTACGAAATAAAGGCGCTATTTGCAATTATGGACATGCCGACTGTACAAGAAATGTTTGCAAAATACCGAGCATTACTTAGGTACCTAATAAATTCTATGCAGGTAGGTATTTAACTCGATGAAATTATTGACATGCAAGTGGGTATAGTCAACCGCAAGTCCATGGTAGTATATTGTATATTCTATCTTTACCATACTTTTATATCATATAGCAGTAAGGGCAATTTTCGAAGATCCAGTGTTTCCACTGACGTGCGGTTGACTGTACTATAAGATTGATTGAAAAATTTGAAAAGGTAAGTAAATAAACTGAACTTAGTCTTTGACTAGACGTCATCGTCATTGAGAATATCGTGTTTTGCATACCTAAATACATATTTATCTCAACTTGCGTCAAATCTTTCTAATCTTTGATTTCGACACTAATGCTGGACTCACAAAGCTTTAAAGCACGTGCTCTTTATCAAATGGGAATCTTATTAACGCTTCGACTAATACTTACCTGCTTGGGTCTAGTAACGAATTGACGGTGTTTTATAATATGTATAACTCACCGTTCTTGTTAAGAAAGTTAGCTGCCCAAGGGTTATTTACTCATGTATAATCCGGTTGTTAGTTTACTGGTTATAGCTAGTCTGTGGCTTGATGTTGGCCGTGCCGCCGCATCCTCGCGCCGGCCGTCTACGTTAACTTACATGGCCAGGCCGAACCATTGCCACAACGAAACGAAAACATTTTTCATCACTCACCTATCGCTGCACCGGCCTCCTCCACGCCACAATAACAATCCACCGCTTTGTCTTTCAATATACGATCGATACGCACCGACCCTCAACACCGTAAAAGCAAAGTAAATTACTTTTAATCACCATTCAGCACATAAACGAACACGGTCGACCCGTTTCACAATAGTATTCGCTTCGGCTCTCACACAAACACGTACCGTATACTTCAATGTTAACGGTAGATCCAGTGAGCGATGTGGTTCAATCCTTGGGGTATGTTATAAAATATAAACAAATAACACTGGTGATTTCACAGTAGAAACACAAAATTGTCGTAAGAGCGTAACGCACGTCAGCGCCGCTAAGAGTCGGCGGACGACCGCGGAACTGGCTTCGAGCGAGCAAAGCTACGTGTCCCCCCTGTGAGTGTGTGCGAGCGAGCGGGACGCACAGCGCGGCCGCGTGCCTGTGCGAGGAGGAGGTCGCGGTTTATGAGGCGGGCGGCATAAAAATGTGAGAAGGGCGCGTACATACAGAACAGAGTACGATCGGCGTCGCCACAGACTACTGCTATCTTGGATTGATCCACCGAGTGAATAGATAATGATTGTTGTAGCGTTTGAAGCGGCATCAGCACAGCCGCCCATTCATTACAATAATTATCCGACAATTAAACATTGCGACGGAGGTCGTTGCCGTTTAGTTCTGTTACTGTACCTCACTTAACTGCCGTGCTGCCGCAGTAATATAATCTGCTCGAATAGCTGCGTACTACTTTTTCTATTGTTTTATAACTTCCTGCAATCGGATTTAATTTTATGACTGAATCTTTGATTTAAGAATTTAAAAGAATATGATGATTCCTTCGCCGCCGGATCGGTCGCCGCAGCCACATGATCGTTGGTATTTTGCTATTAATAAATGGTGGAGAAAAGCAGGTGTGAATAATAAACTATTAAAATACAGTAGGACAATATTTACATTTATTATTGAATGACAATATCTTATCCTAAAATTCTTAAATTTGTATCGCATTGTAGTCTACAATGTCGACAACCACCTCAATATTATAATACAAGTACACATTTATAAACTACACCTTAGTTACAAATAAATTAGAAACATTCTCTGAGTGACGTTAGAAAAATTAATATTATTCGGTAGTAGTATTTTCTCAGCAACGTGGTTTAATAAATCATTAGTTTGAATACATAAATCATAAGTTCGAAGATTTATTGAATCTAAATTATTAACAAGACATTCAAAAGACCAATCACAATTTGTATAAAAAAAAACATCACTGTTGCCAAGGCAAATATCATTAACAGTAAAAATTAAGCAATGTTCAAATTTTCGTGGGTGTTATTATTAAACAAAGTTATACTATAGATAACGAGTTAAGAGCATTTGAGTCTAACAGGAAGTTTTCGTACGGTTAGGGTAAAAAATGTTTTTTTTACAATCCACACTTTGCATCAGTGAAGGAATTTCTGAAGTTTTCACGTGATTTCATACAGGGCGACTCAGTCAACAATAAAAACTTTTTATCACTAAAAGGATGGTTAAATTAAAAATTTGGTTTAACATAAGTACTATTTACATTTCAACTGTCGTGTCGTGAGCAGCTAGAGGTGTAGAATTAAATAATTTGGTAAACATTTTGATCCAGTTTTGATGAAAGATTCATGTAACTGGTTAAGGAGAGTGCAAATAGAATAATAATAATAGTTGATACTAATCTCACGTTCGTCTAAGTGACACCAAATCACATCAAAATGTAGGCTAAATAATAATTATGCTATATACAGTTGGAACTAGGGAATGCAATTTCTAGTTGAGACGGCCAACTTGAGATTTCGAGATCGAATATTCGGAAACTTTTAAATGAACGCGTTTTTTTTTAACGTGAATCGTGATATATTTTGTAAATAAAAAGGCTCGAGATCTCGCATTCCCTAGGTGGAACTGTTGGACTGACATGGGATCCGCAACAGTCTGCTGTGTGTCACACTGTCCACATAGGTATTGCAGGTACACTTGTCTTATGAGATGATTTACCAACATACATTTATGTTTTTTTTATGAGCATAATTTTTCGTCAGTGAAACATGCATTATGTCTAACATGGAAATGATTTTATATACTAAATCTTGGTTGACAATCCTTCTGTAGAGCTCCAAATAACCTTCAAGATATTTCGTTTTGTGTGAATTACCAAAATAAAGACTTACCATCAGTGCTAAAGCTAAGAATAAAATTTGTATTTAAAATGATATGTGTGCAAAGCAACTGATGAATGGTTATTTTAATGAAGAAAATGGAGTCGTTACACGACATTCACTACCTAAAAAAATACAAAATTACGAAATACTTGCGCATTCAAAAGTTTGAATCCTAAGGCCTTCTTCTATTTAAGTTTTATAACTATTTTACAACTGATCTCATTCACACAATATTCATACTTGTAAGACTCACTGAGACACATACAGATCATGTAACACAAAACCTTTAAAACTATAGTTTGTAAAAATGATTCTATAATACACTATGCTGTTCGGATATTTAAACAATTTTGATATTTATCATGACAGGTCTACACAAGTGGATCTAGTCAAATCAAGGCCCTTACAGACTAAAATATTTGATCTTGCTAGCTTATTCTGCAATACTCAAGGATTTATTTCACAGATTTACACATATTTGGTGAACAAAATGCACGTTAGTCACAATCATAAATGTAGTAGAATTCAATGTTCACGTGGAACACAGAGGGTCCATGTAGTGGGGTTTGAGCAGAAAGTCAAGTGGAATGTGACTTCCGCGGTATCACTCGAGCGACAGACTTTATGTACAGTGTGTGTAGCAGTCTGCTTGTGCCCACTGGAAGATCTGCTTTGGCAGGGTGCTGGAGGTCGCGCGTGGTGCTCCCGCCGCGCCGGGGTCGGCGCGTGTGACGGCGCCTGTGACGGCGCGTGTGACGGCGCGTGTGACGGCGCGTGTGACGGCGCGTGTGACGGCGCGAGCCGCTCTACGGCGGCGGCAACAGCGGCAACTCTGGGTACGACGCCTCCGGGTCTTCCTCTGAAGAATGGTCGCTGGTATATGAAGTGCGGCCACTCTTCTCCCTCAGTCAGTATCTGGTAGAGGAATTACATTTTTTTAGGTGTATTTTGGTTATTAAGACTGCTATAAACAGGAAATAAATTATATTAATTTATGACCTTTGTGGTGAGTCGCGTATATGACCAATTTCAACAATGTATTTAAATGAGGTTAATGAGAGTTCATTATGCATCAACATTATTGACTGCTATATGCCAGAACGTAGATCTACGCGAGACACAATGGACTTTTCTATATGTCTATGATTGCAGCATTCAACAGGGCTACTTACAGGGTCACCAAGCAATGTAATGTCTGTTCTAAAGTATGAACAAACCCTGTTCAGGTTTTATTCCTACGCAATTACTCACCAAAGGGAATTAGTAACACATTCATCTGTATTTAGAAGATTCAACTTTATATCCCACCACGTTTTCCAACAATTATTGTATGAGTAACATTATTAAATTGTAATTAAAAAGTCATCGACGTAAATTGTATAAAATTAACCTTTATTGTCAAATGAAACACATCAGTGATTTTAAGTTTAGAATTCGTGTAGTAGAATTTCGTGTTTAAATCAAAATAGTCAATTTGTACAAATTGCCATCCACAGACACGTTTTCAGATCCATTTGTTTCCATTTTCATTAGATACTTCATTACTTTTGGATCAGATATTAGATAATATTGTGATCTGATGAAATACTCACTTCCTAAAGTTATCATCCCTGTCAGAGTCGGCGTAGGGCGCCCAATGCGCTGGCGTCGCCTCGCCGTCTTCGCGCTCAGCGCCCGTGCTCGAACCTGAACCAGCAAATAGTTTGCGTGTAAATACACTTATGATACGATCCAAAGAAACAATCTAGGGTAAGATGCATGAACTGCTTTTCGAACAACTTGTGCGATTTTGGACTAAATTATGGGCTCGTAGGGCAAAAATAATTCAATAATGATCCAAGATATGGGTTGTGAAGGTAAGATAGGCAGTCACTCCATGTAAAATACTGGTATTCAGCTGCATCTGGTTAAACTGGATGCTAGGCAGATTGATTGAATTATCCAAGATGAGTGTGGTCATCTTATTTCTTGAAATACTGAGGAATCCTTCAAGAGTGTTAGATTGTCATATCGCTCCTAATTCGCAAGGGAAAACCTATAGTAGAGAATTGCATCATTAGCATCATTATCTATCCTTGCATTGTATTGTTGTATAATTGCATGGCACGTGTGAGCACTGTGACATTCTATAAAGCTACCATTTACTGGGTACGTCTTTCACTGACTTGAATGTTGCCCTTTTTTTGGGTGGGTAATTATCAAATAACTTCTCTCGCTCTGGTCGGAGCGGGAGGGCGTGTCAGACTCTTACTGATTAAAACCCACCTGTGTTTCTTCGGTTGCCCTGTTGCCGGGGACCACGACCTCCCTTTCGGTTTTCTTCGCACCCCCGGACTTGAATGTGCCCTGGCGGCTGAGAGTATGTCATGCTCACTCAAATGTCGCCATTTAACCGTTTCATGACGACGAATAATAAAAGCCACTCTCGCAACAATAGCATTGACATCTTCTCCAACACGCTGGCTCAATATCGCAAACATCTTTTACGGCAACTTGTGGATTGCTAACCCCTGACCTGACAATTGATTCTTGTTTAACTCCATCAATCCTATTTTTGTTCTGCACTTTATTGTAACATGTTTCATCTTAAACTTTTTAATTACCTACTATAATCATTTAACTTAATCAACAAAAATACAATCAATGAATCAATTCATTGATTGTATTTTTGATCATTTATTTCATGTTATTATTATTCATTTATAATTAACTTATTATTTTTATCAGTTTCATTATAGTTAGGCAAACTATGTAAGTGCTGTGCACACCTTTAAGTGTGCTTTAAGTTCGCTGTAGTTTATAAGTTATAATATGATATGCTCTCTGTAAATGTTTTTGTGCTCTAGTCGTTGTAGTGGCATAATAAATAAATGTCTCGCTGGTGGTAGCGTGTGTGTTGGATCATTAAGTTCCCTTCAAAATGGTTGAGCTAAATGGTGCTGATCCATGCGTCATCTTCCTGAACGGGCGCCAGTTTCTTGCCCGTTCTTCTCCATAGGAACCTACTACGCTTTGGAATGCAACCAACTTCATCTTACTGACTAACCGACCCCTTGACAATTCAAAAGTACCTTTTATTGGTTTATCTAAATATATAAAAATGAATCCCTCTTTCCCTTGGTCACGGCATCACGCTAAAACGGATGAACGGATTTGGGTGAAATTTGGGATATGGATAGACTTTGACCCGGAGAAGGACATAGGATACTTTTTATCCCGATATTCCCACGGGATCGAGACTTATGCGGGTGAAACCGCGGGGCGCAGCTAGTTTGAAATAAATGCTTTGAGTTTTGTGTCGGCATGCATATGTTCAAAGAGTACATCATAATTATAATACAATGATATTATAACACCACGCCTTGTTTCCCCGAAGGGTTGGGCAGAGGTCTCCCTATAGTACCCCCACATTTCGCCAGTTATAAGTTCCATGTAATAGGGGCGAGCCTTCAACCGGGCCTTCAAGCACTTGCAATCAACCTGGCACAAATCAGACACAAATCCAGACTACAGGCTGCTACTGACAAATTCCAGCGCGTTTAACAAGACCACAAGAAACGGGTTTTGTCGACGGAAGAATAGACAAAAATAACAGATAAACAATCAACCTGTCATTTTGTCTATTCTTCCGTCGACAAAACCCGTAGAGAAGTCGTTTCTATGGTTGTCATGATACGCGTGCAGATAGAAAAATCCAATAACACTGCATGACCTGGGAATCGAACCCAGGACCTCATGCTCAGCAGTATCGCTTGCGACCACTAGACCAACGAGGCAGTCGAAAGTCTGTCAGTTCAGAGTATATATTTTACTAGCTTCTGCCCGCGAGCATATAACATTCCTCAAGAATTGGGCTATCAAATGCAAAAAGAATTTTTCAAATCCGACTGGTAGTTCTAGAGATTACCCCATAAATAATAATAATAGCCTTTATTCAACAATCTTATAAAACATGAATGAAACTAAACTACAGTATAAGGTAACTAATTAAACTTAAATAATCATTATTTGTCACCGGTATCGCGATTGTCTTGCGTTTCCGCAAAGGTGGGAGGCCTAAAGCATGCCACCCTTTCCGATTATGGATCATCCTCCTGCAAGCAACACCAGCTATTTTCTTAATATCGTCCTCCCATGTAAGATGTTGTCCCCAAACTTACAAACAAATTTTACCTCTTTATAATATACAATCAAAATTTACATATTCAAACTCACTACTAAGAGTATTTGTTGTAAAACCTACTTGCTAAGATACTTTTTTGTTAGGTTTTAAATGGCATTTGTAATGTCGATAAAAAGATATTCGAAGCTTAAATTCTGTACTCGTTACTTGAAGTTTGAATAGCAACCATTGTAAAACGTTTACTAAGTTTTTATTTTTGCTATTTCCATAGTATTTATTTAGGAACGTGATTCTTCAGATTACAATTACAACAGTATAGTTCTTGCACTAGTTGGATTCTAACAAATATTCAAGCAGGGTAAATAATAAAGTTGCTGTTGAAGAACTGATGCAGATATTTGAAGATTTAAAATTCTGGATTCATTTGAAACTGACTATAGCTTAATTATAGCTTAATTCTTCACAGTTTGTATCGTAAAAATGATCAGTTTCTTTCATATTATCGATTAATACAGTTGGTAATGAATCTTCTTTTGATGATGATAAAGAGTCAAGATCAGCACATTGCTTTTTTGATTTTAATTTGTCTTTTATAACTTCTAGCGCGTTTAGCATTATTTTTTTTTTCTGAAAAAGACGAAGTTAGAAATTAATATATTTTTATTAATTTAAACAGAAATAGAAAAATAAATATAATTGATGCTTATTCTCATGTGAAAGATATATCTATCATAGCTGGCAAGATTGAACGTTTCATTTTGTTGTATCTTTTTTATTCTGCTGGAATTGTTGTTGGTTTTGAGCATTAGTTATTTTTATTTTTTTGCACTCTGTTGTTATTGTTTTTGATTATTTTTCTCATTCGGTTGTCTCTTTTCTTTCGATTTCTGATTTGACGCTGAGTATATGATTTAACTTGTCATTCTGTAATGTATGTAAATAGTAAACACTCAAATCACATGTAAACACTAAACGTATGTAAAACAGTGAATACTTGTTACAATTTTATGAACTTACTTTTTATGTTTGTATTATTATTATATTATATAACACATATATTATTATATTGCATTACCTACTATTATTATTATTAATCATTTATTTCAAAATAATACATTATACACATACTTGCTGCAGTTTCCATTTCTCGAATCTTCATTGCAAAATTGCACAGTAATGAGACAAAATAACTCACGAATGATTTAAGTAAAAACAAATAAGTTTAAGCCACGCGTTTCTGCCCGGTTGATGGCAATAGGCTCGCCCCCTATTACATGGGACTTAAACATAACTGGCAAAATGCTGGAGGTACACCTTTGCCCAACCTTTGGGGAATACAGGCGTGATGTTATGTGTCCACGCGTTCAGTATTGAGAGAGTACTCCTACCGCAAGCCGCGTTAAGTAATTTCGTTAAAAAAAAAACCTGTAGTTTTTGTTATTAACTACGAGAGCACGTTATTTAGAGAACAAAATATGAAATGAAATGATAATTTATGTAAGTAGATCTTCAAAAGCCCGTATTAGAGAACCTTACTCTAAACTCAAGCATTACTTAAAACTTGTTTAAAGTATTTTGAATTGTTGAAACTAGTTTAAAAAGTAATGCTTGAGTCTTGAGTGAGGTTCTGTAACACGGGCCTAAGGCACTTTTACAAGTTAAGTTTTGGCAGGTTAGACGCTCTCCACACAGGTATGAAGCTACAAGTACGCGGCGGGCTCGTCTTGTCGGGCCAATTTAGTGAGCGTAACGTAGTCAGTAAAATAGACAGAATGGATGGAATTGTTGGCTATGAATGATATTTTCAAAAGTACACTTCCTATTAACTTAAAGACAAAAGCTATGGAGATCTGCCTGATGCCGTGTTTAATACATGCCTGCCAAAAATGGCCTCTAACAAAGAAATCTACAAAAATTAAGTTAGCCAGAGAGCAATAGAGAGAAGCTATATGGGCCATAAACTAAGAGATAGAGTCAGAAACAGCTAAATACGAAAATAAACCAAAGCTAAAGACGTAATCAAACAATCACAAACACTAAAAATCACGCTCTAAAATACTAAAATGGTCAAGGTAAAGCCGTGGTCGCATGCCATTATAATTTTGTAGGTGTACAGGCACGCGACCACGGCTTTACCTTGACCGTTTTTGTACCTATGTCTTGATTTCTGTCTGAAATATTTTCTTGTTTCATACTTTTAAGAGTGTGATTTTTAAATGCAGTTTTGTTGTTGTGTGTTTTTGAACTTACTTTTTAAAATTATTCTGTGGTTATAATTTCGTGATAAAGTATTTGCAGAGCAGCTTTGAATGTTTTTTGTTTGGATTTTATTGTATAATAGATATTAATTGACGTTGACCGTTTTGACCGTTGACGGCACGGTTGGCGCAGTGGTTAAGCGATTGTCTGCTGCGCTGCGTGTCGCGGGTTCGATCCCCGCACGGAACAAATATTTGTATGGCCTACGAGTAGTTGTTCCGGGTCTGGCTGTTTGTGTATGTGAGTTTAAGTGTTTGTAAAACGCACCCACGATACAGGAGAAATTCCTAGTGTGGGGCGACGATTAAAAAAAAAAAAAAATTCATACGCGCCGTACGTAGCACAGTCTCACTTTTGCTTGTTTTTAACAATTTAAACATATTATTATTCACTTAGAAAATATGATGTAATTGTAAGGAATCAATAAAAGCTTTTATTTTATTTTAATGTAGTCAAAAGATATAAGAGTTATGCGATAGAAAGAGAAGAAACTTCTAACTGTGGGTATTTAGCGCTTTGCGACCTGTACCCTAATTGCGTAACTTATTTTCGTAAACAATTATGCCTAATTTGTTTTTGGCAGTTCAACAACATTCATTGCGATAAATATGTTGTTGAGCAAATTTTTTTCCAACTTATGAACCAATGGATTAGCAATCTGTTTCAAATCGAAAAAAAAACAATGTTATTGTATTGTATTACATAATAAGGGTACTGAATTGAACTTCATTGTGTCGATTTATATGATTAGTGATGGATTGTTTTCAGTTCGTCAATTCTATTGTCTGATTGATATGATGATGATATTTACCAATAAGATGCGCCGAGGCCGCAGTTGTTGTGACAGGTGTGATGGACAGATGCGGGCCATCCGTCAGGACGTCGTGTGGAACTGCAGCGGCCAGGCGGGAGGCAGCAAGGGGCAGAACATAGCAAGGTCAGTTAGAGTGGAAGTTTTAGCCAAGCATCGACACCAGGTTAGATAGAGGGATGATTTAGTTTACCTAAATCCAGCGGCGAGGGCGAAGATGGCGCTAGCAGCGAGATGGATAAGTGCGGCATCTTGCGCAGCAGATCTGAAAGGTGGCGGGCGGCGACGGGCATTGTGTATTTATACTTTATGACGCTGTCAGTTTAAGTGGGTGATCGTTTACCTGTTTGTCGATGGCACTTGTAGGAAACCGGCTACTTTTGTGGTCATCATCTGCGAGGTTATTGCGTAACACACTATCAGTAGCAATGGGTTTCTTTTCGACAGTTCAACAACATTCATTGCGTTATTTACGTTGTTGAGCACACAATTTTTGAACATATGAAGCAATGGATTAGCAATAGCCTTCAAAATGATTGTGATTGAAAGTGTGTTACGCAATTAGGGTGTTTGTTTTAGTCCTATGGGTTATACCTGTTTCCTGGTGAATTCAGCGCGTCTGGCAGGGGGTTTGGGTGTCTATGGTATGGAGATAATACGGCACATAGAGATTTAGAAAAAAAAAATTGGTTTGTAGAACTTCATTTCTATAAAGGTGCATCCAGATCGCGGTCATCGATTCACGACATCGTGATACATTATGAGATAAGAATACATTTATCTGTTCATTGTTATAAAAATGATTTTATAACTATTACACGACTATTTTATCTAAAACTATTAAAAAAATTAGTTCTTTGAATGGTGGTCCCCAAATACAGATTTGGGGACCACCATTCAAAGAACTAATTTTTTCAATAGTATAACCACAAAAATATATAACCACTTACAATAAGGCCCCAAGATACAGATCTTGGGGCCTTATTGTAAGTGGTTATATATTTTTAGTCCACGATTGCCGTCGGTCCGGTTGCAACATGTGTGACAGTTTACTAAAAACTCTTAGGTGCCGTGTTACCGCGCGGATGATAGGCATATGTGTGGTGTCTGCGTGGCGTACCGATGTGCGCGGGCGCGGGCGGCGCGGCGGGCGCGGGCGGCGACGCGGGCGCGGGCGGCGACGGGCTGTCCAGCGAGATCACGCCGCACGCCGCGCCCGGCACGCCCGGCGAGCGGTAGCCGCTCGACGACACTGCCTCCGCCGCTGCGGGACAAGCATTCAATTAATTATTATATGTTACACGCGTAGCACCTCAGAAACGGATTTCGTCGACGGAAGAATAGATAAAATGACAGATTGTGATTGTTTATCTGTCATCTTGTATATTTTTCCATAGACGAAACCCGTTTCTAATTTTCTATTGTGGTGATGCTGCGCATGCTAGTGTGACATCAATTGTTTGACGATACAGGACAACAGGGACATCAATGCACAACCTGTTACCATGAATTCAGTACATGATTCTGGATCCCACTGCATTGAAACTTATAGTCAGTTAAATAAAAATAATATTGCTGTTTCCTACGTAAATGAAATACCTACGTAGTCAAAATGTATGGAACAGCTATTTTTTTTAAATAACCCATGTATAACTTCAACACAAAGGAGTCCTTAATCATGTACAAAATCTACGGCAACAGGTTGCACGTCGATGTCGCGCCACCTTGTATAAAGAGTTAAAATAAAACCGATCACAAAGCCATTATTTACGCATTTTGGTACATCTAATTAATTATTGCTGGGAAACGACATGTATTTATCACTTAAAATGTTCCCACCATAAAAGTAACCATTTTGTTGCTTAAAGGAACCTTACCATCGAATTCGCCACCGAATCGAATGGTTGTGCATAGGTGTGCAGATATTCATAAGTTATGGTAGTAAAATCAGGTGGGGCATCGGTTTGTTGGCCACAAGAAAGAAAAAACAAAGTGATCAGCTCACCACTAGACGAGGAGTAGTTATCGTCGCTCTTGACGCTGGACTCGGAGGCGGGCGGCGTGGGCTTGGGCTGCGGCACCTTGCGCTTGAGCGGCGCGTCGTCGTCGGAGTCCGACGTCAGGTCCACCATGACGTCGGCCGAGCGCGGCGCGCGCGCCTCGCCCACGGCCGCGCGCTTGCCGGGGCCCATGCCGCTCTCTACTGGGATCACTTCTGTACGACAACGGAATTGTGTTAACCAACTTGTCGCTTGTATTTTCTGTTAATATTCCTCTCTTGGTGAGATTGACATGATCAGTACCCTAATTGCTTAACTTATTTTCGTAAACAATTATGCCTTATTTGTTTCATTTTGACAATTCAACAACATTCATTGCGTTATTTTTCCAACTTATCAAGCAATGGATTCACAATCTGATTCAAATCGAAACAGATTGTGTTGTATTACGCAATTAGGGTACAGGTCCATTAACAGCTGATATTTCCAGGTCTGGTTTTCCTCCAATTTTATTCTTTCATAGATGATTGTCTTCATATTTTTTTTAAATTAAAATAGTTTCAAAACTAATTAAAGACACAGTTTATACAACGCATAACGGAAAGGGTATATCTATAAAAGTGGTGAAGATCACATATAGACTCTCTATATAAAGTTTAATTCAAAATAAATTTACTGAAACAATTAGTTTCGTAGGTTTGTTGTTGAATTCAAATCATAACAAACGTGTCACCGCATTACCAGGAAAACATTAAGCATTACGATACATATAATAAAATAGGTACGAAGTCAAAATTGTAAGTTGGATAATTTTGAAAAAAAAAAAAAGTATAGTTTTAAGAATTTTTGTCCGTTTATCTGGATGTGTTCCGGTTTGGCGCGAAAACGGCTGAACGAATTCGAATGAAATTTGGTACATAGATGTTCTCGTGGGATATTTTCCGACATACACGCGGGCGAAGCCGTGGTCAAAAGCTAATACTGAATATTTATCTAGAACTGCATAATAGACTAACTGTCTAGTTTGAGGCTCACTAGTAAATAATGATTTGTAACCTCTCATCCTGTGTTTAACCGATGTCCCTGCTTACTGTATTACCTGCATAATAAACAATTCTACTTCAACTGACCGAGATCATCGGAGATGAGCGTGACGGGCTCGGCCGCGGGCTGCGCCTGCTGCGGCGCGCGCGCGGGCGGCGCGTGCGCGGACCAGTTGCCGTCCGCGTGCAGTTGGATCTCGTTGCAGTCGCTCGATAGCCGGCTGGAAGTCAGCACCTCTTGGAAGTACCTGGACAAACACCACAAAAATTAAGAAATAAAAAAAATGTTTTTAAAAACACTTACACATCCCAACTAATATTATAAATGCGAAAGTGTGTTTGTTACGCTGTGACGCTAAAACGGCTGAACGGATTTGGGATGAAATTTGGCACAGGGGTAGACCATGCCCTGGGTTAGGTTATAGGATACTTTTTATCCCGATATATCCACGGGATCGAAACTTATGCGGGTGAAACCGCGGAGCGCAACTAGTCAAATTATATTTTAAAACTAATGTCTCTTCCAAAAATATCTGATAAAAGTGTAAACAAACCCAGGTTAAATTCGTACGTAATCACTAAAGGGAATTAGTAACACATTCAGCTATATTTAGAAAGTGGTAACTTTGTATTATACACCATTTTTTCTAACAATTATTATTTGAATAACGTTATTAAATTGTAATTGAAAAATAATCGACGAAAAGTGAGGTTATACAATTGTCAAATGAAAGACATCTAAATTAGAATTTTGGGTAAAGTATTCAAATAATGAAAATGAAACTTATACGTTTTCTGATTCATTTGTTTACATTTTCATCAGATACTTTTGGATCAGATCATTAATGAGGCTTGTTTCCTAACAGATTACTCTGAGAACAAACACAGAAACAAACTCAGATTGGTAGTGAATTCGATGAGCAGACCAATGCTATTTACTAAAGAATCATACAAGGATGTAGGTCTCTAATTGCCTGCCATTCAATCCAGCTGCTACCAGCTACCCTGAGAAGATTGCCGCTCCTCCTAGCCTGAGAGCGACCAGATTTACGTTTCCAAATTCGCGGTTTGAATTGCCTAACAGCAGTGACATAGTTACGGTTTGCATAAGCCAGATTAAAGAAGAAAAAAAAAAAAAACCGCAATCTACTTAATAAAAATCTTAAATTCATTTACTGACAGCTGGATCTAGAAACATGATATTTTGCACAAGGGTTCCATAAATAACGAAAGTGAGCACTAAGAAAATATTTTCGATAACTCGTCACATAAAGGGAAAATAGAGGATGGCAGTTTGTATGAAAATTGTCATTTTTGCCAATGGGAAATCCCATTGGACATGGCTGGTTTCTCTAGAAAATACTTCAAAATCTTATCTCTCTTACCCATCAACTACCAGGGAGTCATAAGGCGCGGGACGGTCACACACAGGACACAGCCAGGTGGGCTTCCTCTCGTTCATCTGCAGGAACAGCGAAGCGTCGAAGCACTGCAGATGCGGGCAGTTGGCGGGCCGGCACGGGCATGACATGCGCATCTTGCCGAGTGGACACATCAGTGACACGCGGAGAGATGTCGTCGCGATCTCGCTGTCGTAGTCCTCCGATAGCTTTTCTTTTACTGTTGGGTAATGGTTTATTCGTGAGCGGCATTTTAAACTAGAATAACAATAAATTTATTTCGCTCTCAAAGTAAAGTAAGAAAGGAGAGAAATGAAAAAGTTTGAGGGGTTTTACGTCAGCACATAATCATCAACTCCCAAACTAAATCAAGCTTGTATTTTGGGATTCTTAAGATGACTGATGATGGACTTGTTGACTATTGTTATAATTCTACAAATGATAACTTGAACTTGTATTATCTACATTTTGACATTAGATCTACTTTGTCCGTTCTCAGACTCTTAAATGTATGAGAACTTTCTGTTACCAGTGTACAGAAAGTAAAAGGTAACAGAACTATTTTCCCAGCACACAAAGTATAAAATCCCAGTTGCATTGTAGTCCAAATTTAGTCTGTCTGTCTTGCATAAGCATAGTCAGCCTATAATGTTCCCACTGCTGGGACACAGGCCTGCTCGCGGAGAGAGTAAGTGGGCCGTAATCCACCACGCGACGGCCAGTGCGACTTGGTATATGTCACGTATCTTCGAATTTTTGGTTCTAGGACATGCGCGTTTCCTATCAATGTTTTCTTTCACCGTGTCGTCTGCCTTGACTGTGTGCTTATTTAGAAGCATTTCAATAAAAATCTGCATGATATAAGTACATAGGTATAAACACAGTGGGTGCCTGAAGACGGGTGTCGTCGCTGAGGCTGGTGTGACGATCTGAACATCATTCTTGCCAGATTGATGAAAAATATGGGGGGACACCTTTGCCTGGCATGGAGACACCATAATTTAATATTTTTTTAAACTTACTTAGTGACCGTGTGTAGTCAGGATTCTTGGTGCCTTTGTTCTTCAGCCGCTGCAGTAGTTCGGCTGACGTGAGCTTACGCACCATGAACACGCTAAGCACGTACGCTCGCGTAAAGTCCGCTGCCCACGTCACTTGTATCGTGTTCGCGACCGTGGGCGACAGCTTCACTAATGACGATATGTTCACTGGACGCGGTGGCCGCTTTGGCTCTGGTGTTGGCTTGTTCGTTGGTATTGGGTTCTGTTTGGAAATTAATGAACTTAAGTACACTGTTATCTTATGGCGCTCGAATAACATTCAAAGGGTGCGCTGTTGCTAAACATTTGTGCAATTCTTTCGTGAAATGAATTTTCTTTTTCTAAAATAAAAGTATCCTAAGTTACTCCTTATAACATCGGCTATCTGCCTGTGAAATTCCGTATGACAGAAAAACTGAGCCCTTACAGAATCACTCGTGTGTTTGTCTGTCTGTCCCAGCCACTTTTCTCCAAATCTAATGGACCGATTATTTGAAATTTGGTACACTTATAAATTTCTGTGACCCAAACACGGATGTATAACGTAAATAAATGAATTAATATTTTTGTATTTGCTGATACCATATATAAAATACTAGCTTCAGCTCGCGACTTCGTCCGCCTATCTCAAGATTTGGATTATCCAATGCAAAAATGCAACCCGACTAGGAGTTCTGGAGATTCTATTATAAGTCTAAGCGCGAAGACTTGTAAGTAATTGGCTTTCTGTCAACTATTGTTTCCTTTTTTTGATGAATTTTTTAGCTGTAAGTCTTCCATGCTGTAATAAATAAATAGATTACCCCCACATACAAACATATTTTACCTCTATAAAATATTAAGTATAGATAAGTATGGAAAATAGATGAGAATTGACCCCCCGAAACACTGAGTTTGAAAATAATACAGAAAATTGTTCTATATCATAAAACCACGCCCGTCTACATTACAGGAAAGTCTATGGTCTAAAAATAACATCGTGAATCTGTCAATATTGTGCGTACAAACTTACATTTGCAGTTGAAATGTATGAGAGAAAATGTTTTTCAACTACAATGTTAGTTTGTTCTTGGGATAAATTCCTCTCAATTACGGAACCCTCATTGTGCGTCGTCCGACACACTTTTTTTTCCATCCTGATGAATCTATCTTGTAGGGTTGAGACACTATGTCTCGTTAATCTTCTATGTTGAAGGACGTCCGACACGCGCTTGACCAGTTTTTTATTAATAAATAGATCTGCTCTTGACCCCGATTTTGCCAGTTACGAAATGATAGAACTCGATTGCTTGCACTATAATGTCACTTTATTAGTTATATAATAATAATGGACAAGAAATGAAGAAACACTCAATGATCAATGCACAGGATTGAACTTGACATTTTCATTGGTAAACCCAAAGCATTTCTTTCAATTTAACAATTACAGGCACATTTGAAGTGTCAAAGAGTCTGTCAGTTAGTCAGAAAGTTAAAGCTAGTTGCCAACTCCAAAACAGATCTCTATGGAGAAGAGCGGGCAAGAAACTCCAAAGACACTCTTTTAAATATAGATATTAAAACATCCTGGGTACATTATTCTTGTTGCTTCTTTATGTGAGAACAATGTAAATAAATTAAAATAAAGAAATAATTCAAAATATAAGATTCTAAATAAACCCGTTTTTTTTTTTGGGTGGGAAATTATCAAAATAGCTTCTCCCGCTCTGGGTGGAGCGGGAGGGCGTGTCAGACACTGACTAAAACCCACCCGTGTTCCTTCAGTAGCCATGTTGCCGGGGGTCACGATATCCCTTTCGGACTTCTTCGCAAACCCGGCAGGCATCGGCCCTAGCGGACCCCGTCAATTCTGCTGACATCTCTTTGAGGCGCGCGTGGAACACAACGCGCCGTCGATCCGGGCGTGGTCCTTATCGGACGGCGAGCTACCCATTGCTCACCGTCCGCATTCAAAATAAACCCTGGCATTTAAGAAATGACCAGTCTCAACCGACGGCGCCCGTTCACGATCATGACGCGTGGATCAGCACCATCAAGCTCAAACATTTTGTATTATTTAGTAAACATACTTACTGGCAGTGGACACATTTTGTTGTTAACTTTGACATTAACGCTAGGCGGGAAGTGGTCCTCTTGTTCACATGAAGTTTCTAGGAGACAAAACCGTAGTTGTGCCTGAGAACAAAGTTTATTACATTTTATTATTATGAGCGGTTGAGACAGTTACTGGGCTTATCCATCAGGTATTTCTCTGTACTAACCCAGAGTTTGGATTTGTGGTCAGTTACATGCCAGTAAAACGTGGGTGTGTTATACAGGGGATGGATTTTTAAGATGGGGCAGTAAAGGCAGGTACCTAATTGTTGTAGCTCTAATGAAACTCTCCTACCTACTTTTTTACGATGGATGGACTGGCCGAAAATAAACAAAAAAAGATTAACTTTAAATTTCGAACGAATACGCGTTTTAATTTTACTTGGTTTGAAAACAATAATATGGTTTTGTTGCTTTTGAGAAAACTTTTCGCTTATAAAGGTTTTTTGCCATTTCAGACTTTTTTTTTTCATACAAGTCTGAAAGTTTTTAATTATTTGAGGTATTTTTCTCAAAACGTCGGAAATCACAGGCAACGAAGTATCTTGTTTTTAAAGTAAAGCAAATAAATTGCGTTCAAAGTTTAATATTTTTTGTTTATTTTCGGCTAATCTTGGACAGATTATAAAAAACTGGAGTATCTTTCCTACGAAATGTATGGAAAAAGTTTTTGCGATTTCTGACTTTCCTAGTACTCAAACCTCAGTTCTTCCAATAGAGATTTTTGATCTTTACTTTACAGGATCGATTGGCATAAAAAAGTTTTTGTGAAAACTGCCTATTTTCTTGTTGCCTGTTTTTTTTTCTTCAAAATCTTTGAATGCAGAGCAACATGTCTCAAAAAATTAAGGACAGTCTCCGAAGACATGTAGCTACAACGGTTAAGATACCTGCCCATACTGCCCCGTCTCAAAAATCTACCCTGTATATCTCTGCTTAACCCTTTGGGAGATACAGGTGTAATTTTATATGAACAAGCTATAACAGATCATGTTTAAGGGAAGTGTGTTTATGACGAAAACTTGCATGAATGTAAATGTCAAGGCTAACGGTTTTGTTGGGCATAGTTCGAAGTATAAGTCTGTTGTAAACTTTTATAAATAAAGACATTCATAAATCATACAACAAAATAAATGGCGTAATACAAACCTGTATGACATAATCCAGTTTGTTGCTGGTTCCAACTAGATCCTTGCCTGATGCTATCTCGGTAGCTTGCTGAGGCGTGAGGTGGAATACGTAGGTGCCCTCTTGCATGCGGCCCGCCTGCATCGGCATCATTGTGGAGGGCTTCATCAGTTCCGCTAACACGTCGTAGAATGGTAGTCTAAGGGAGAACATCAATTTATAACACGGCGAGGTTTTCATGGTTTTCCAAATTAAACAATGTATAAGATGTATATGATAATGTTGGACGCGGCTGCGTTCAAACGATTCATGAATCTGCATGTGAGAGGTGGGGGTTTATGAATGGAAATTACTTTCCACTGTTATTTCTGTAACAAAGTTTCCAGGGCCTGAGCTGTTCTATAGTTTCTACCAATAATGGTGAGGGAAAGGAATCTAAATCTATACAGGGTGGCAGGGACATAGACGCGAAAACTGTTACCATGAATTCAGTACATGGTTCTGAACCGCCCTGCGCTGAAATTTTTCGTCCGTTATTTAAAAAAAAACTGCTGTTTCATAGAAAAGTGCAATAGCTATACGGTTTAGCAGCAGATTTTTTTTTTTATAAACGGCGAATCATTTCAACGTAGGGGAGTTCAGAATCATGTAAAAATGCCCCTGCCATGTCCTTGATGTCCCTGCCACCCTGTATGTGTAACAATGAATCGCCGAAATGTATGTACGCGCATTACTTCCGAACGACTGCACCAAATAGGAGCATAACTTTCGAAAGACTGCACCAAATTGGATAATTCTTTTTTAGTTGTGTTCGATAATCTCAGGACAAGGTTTGCAGTTAGGTATGTAAGGTATTTACGTTTAGGTAGGTACAGTACAAATATGTTCCTAATGTCTCCCGGCAAACCTCATGTTTCGTCAATCGTCGGATTTCTATCAGCTGCCCTTTGCACTTGGTGCAGACCGGACGCTCTCAATCGACTTGGAAGTATATAGAGTTATTAATACTCGTTTATCTTTAATGTAATTTATTAAAAAATGGGAGGAAAGCTGCTGAAGTCGCAGGCACGACAGATAGGAAAATAGTTTTACAGCTCTATATAGTTCACACGAAAATCAAAACCACAATAAAGTACTTAGTTCTGAATTCAAATTATTATACAAGATAAATCCAATAATTGATGGACACGGAAATTAGCATTCGTTTGTATTCGGAAATGCGATGATTCCCGAGAGACATTAAGAAAATAGGGCAGATAGGGTTGGTAAGTATGAAGGGTAAGTAGGTGCGCAGTAAATAAGTACTTAGTGCTATCCGTACCAAGCCGGGCCAGGTAAAGCTAGTAAAAGATAAAGATCATAAGAGTACTCACTTCCTAAATTTAACGTCTGGGTGTACCGGGAATGGTGCTAGGGGCGCCGTCGGCGATGGCGAAGGCATGGGTGCGAGGGTACCGCCGCCGCCACCGCCGTAGCCGTGGTACATACTGCTCGGGTATATCGGGTTCTGCCGCGCCTGAAAGTACCTCAACTGCTCTTACTGTGTCTTTGCTGGCGGCTTCAATAAAGCCTATAATTAATCAAGCCTTTAGGGTCCAAAAGAATAAGCGCGGTGCAAATTCGCAATGCGTTCGAGTACCTCTCGAACAGGCGTTTAAGCGCCGAGCTCACAGATATGGCGATGTGGATGTGACGTCGTGTTGTAGTTTAAACCTGCCCTCCAAGTTCAGATCACAGCTATTTTCGTGATACAAAATCCAGAAAAGTTCTAGATAAAATACTGGAGAATTATTTGACTATAAATCACAGATTTGCTATGGAGATTATTATACTATACATTTTCGTGAGCTAGAAGTCGTGTAACTGCAAAATTACCGAGACAGGCATGTTTTGTCCGCGTGAGTCCTGAGTGTTGTAACCGCTGACCGCGGGGTGCTGATAGAGCGCGCGCGAGCCGGGCAGCGCTGGTGCCAGAGGGTCCTTGCCCTGCGACCCGCTGCCCGGGCCCACGCTGCCGGACGACAGCGACTGATTGTTCCTACAAAACCATCAACACTTACACTTCTCACCCTTTGCATCAACACAGTAATCAAATAATTATATGTGGACGTTTAAGGATCTCGGGCACTAGATGGCCACGACCCGACTGTTGGTCGCACCAATAGAAACCGATATGAATCGCGCACTTGGTCGCAACGGCCAACTAGCTGGTGTCTATAATCTACCTGGTCGGTGCACCAAAAGTCGTGTTCATGGCCGTCTAGTGCACGAGATCCTTTATTTAGGGATTGAACATCATGCAACAAATAACTGCACATTGGTCACTAACATTAAGTTGATTTGCTAACAGTTATTTGGTCAAAACAAGAACCATCACCCAAAGCCCCGAGACTCATGCTTCAACTGCCTCCGGCTCTCCACAAATAATGACTGCAGTAGCAAACAGAAACGACAATGGTGACTGTTGGACAGAAGTGGGTTTTCACGCTAGCAGCTATGTTTGAGGCAAACGCGACAAGAACTGAAACTTGCCTAGTTTGATTGTAGGGCCTTTGCGAGCGGTGACCGTTCTCAGTGGTTTTGAGCCGCGATCTAAGTTCGGAAGAAGTTCCATTTTCGGCGGGCGCACTGGGGGCCGCGCTTCCTACCCTCGCTGAAGATCGTGTTTTAACCATTGTTGACGAACAACCATCTCATGTCAACTGAAATTCACGAGTCCAAAAATGGACAAACTAACATCAATTATCTGTATAAAAATGAAGAGATTTCTGGAAAATTTCTTCATTTCGTGAATGAAATGGCACCACGCGGTCTTTACCTTATTTCTCTTACGTAACAGACTGGAAACTGACGGGGAAAGGGACAAGAACTACTGAACATCTGCAATTGAATAATTATCCATTTTAGTCATCAATGGTTAAAACATGTCTTACAGCTTTAATTTAACAACTAGATAAACCATAAAAGTACTTAAACTAAGAAATTGTTTTAAAACAATTGTTGGTGATCCTTTAGTTTTAAATAATTTGAGAAATTATTCCACTGCAGCTGTGAACGAGCATCGCTAGGGAGAGAAAAGTACATTAACAATTTGTTAACATGAGAAACCCACGGGTGTAAAGAAGACATGAACTGGTTGGTAAGAGAAATAAGGGGTGTCCCGTTTATGAAATTTTCCAGAATATTGACAACAGTTATTATTAAATAATATAGAAAACAGAGGAAACAGGACCACTCCATCATACTAATTTTTAAGAAATAATGCATCATTATAACTGCCTCAATACAATATAAATTAAATTAGAGCTATGCAAGTATAACAGAAAAGTGTATTCCTTCAGACTAACTATTATCTACATCAGAATAATGTTATTGTTTCTTTTATTTTAGTTAAAATAATGCATTCTGAATGTGTATTCATGCTAGCATTTTAAAAACTTATAGAAAAAGGTAAGTATGGCACATACATTGATAGTTTACTAATGGGCATTTCAACTTATTTTGGATGTTTGTGGATTAAATGAAATGCTGATGTGTTTATCAACAAACCTAAACTAACAAAGTGTTTGGACTTATCAAGTAGTAAAAATAAAGTTATAATTTGGAACTTTTCCCTATTGAATACCAGGGTTCCGGGAGCTTTAGTACCTACCTTTATAAAATCGATAATAGTCTACGAATTACAGTCATTAGTGGGGTTAACATTTATTACATTTGGTCTTAACTCTAATGGCAATGACAATCCTTCCAAATACATGTGAAGGCGAAAGAAACACTTGATTTGGCAAGTTCATTTACTTATTTTACGGCAAATACCACGTTAAAAACGTAGGTTGGAAACTCGGTTACAATTTAAAAATCCCGGTTAATACAAGAACAGTATGTTAAAGCCAAAAGTATTAACTACCCATTAGTTTAAGTAAGTTTCGAGTTATTTGGCTTTATTGATAAATAACGACATTATAAAGTCCTAAAAGAAAAACGTACACAAAATCTCAAACAATATGGTTGTCATCACTACAAATCAAAGTTTACTCACCATGATATCGCGTTACCGTAATCGTAATATCTACTCATATTAATTCTAATATAAAAAAGTTACACTGACATTTAATTACAATTTAAAACATTTACGTGTTTTTCACAAAACGCCATAACTTGACGCTCACAACTACACGGCCGCCACGTTGACCATAGACTAAATTTACTTTTATTATAATGTGTCTAAGCCTTTACATAATTTTTACGTTTTATTTTGCTAAATTTGCGGAAATTTATGATCATTTTTTGTTCAATAGCTTATTGGTCTTATTCAATATTATTCAAACACCTAAGAAATACAAAAAAATATTGAAAATATGCTCAGTTATAACAGATGCGCTATGACCAAAAAAATATGAGTACTTGTAAAGCTGAATACACACCAGCGATACGATTACATAAGAAACGCAACTTCCGTTTCCTAGTTTTGTGTGCTGTGCAAATTTTTGGTTTGGATATTCTCTATTCTGTGAGCTCAAATAATCATCCGTGTTGCATGAATCAGAAGTAGGACTAGGAACTTATGCCTGAGCATGTAAAGACAAAGTCAAAGTTTTCTTGAAAGCTTTTCAACATTTAAAAACAATCGTTTATAGTATAAATGAAAAAGCAGTATGTGCTCAAGAAGCTACGCGCAGTGTCCCATGTGCACGCCTACATACTGCATTAAGCAGTCGTGGATTGGCCCTGGCCGCACTTGGTAAGCATGGCGGGTTGATACCAGTCAGGCGGGTTTTAGTCGGTAGGAGTCCGACATAACTCTTCGTTTTGCCCAGACGGAGGGTATCTATCAGGATTTACCCACAGGGCTACAGCAAAAAAAAAAGAACTGTGGAGCCATTTGCTGAGAACTGGTAATAGACGATGCATTTGAAAGAACACACGTGGTTGCTTCGTGGTGTTACCGTCCATCCTCTGATATCAGAAGTTATACTTCATCTTTCATTAATTAAAATAATGCAGTACGCACAAAGAGACCATGGATCGCAATACTGAAATATTACAAAATCTAAATTGGAGAACATAGCGGGATATTTAGGATATAATATGAGCATACAGATTCAACAAACTACTCTTGAAATGAACAAAAATGTATCCGAACGTGAACTGTTCAGATACTTTGGCCTAAAATTTCAATAGGACGATTGTTAACTGTTGTTGTCATAAATATTACCAGTGCATTGAATTTTAATTTATTTATACTTAATTACTTATTTCATGACTGTCATAACTACTTCAGACTACAAACCGAAATCTGCTAAATAACAACAATGTCATAGTACTCTTATTATTGAATCTGTAACTTCATAAGTTTCAGAACGCACGTTAAGTGGAAGCTTCTTGTAAACGGAAACATTTTTGTTTGTGATTATGTTTCCGTTTCCTAATTCTTTTAGATGTTACACCTTAATTTATTGACGTGATCTTTTTATCGATAGTCTCTTGTAGCTTTATTGCGAGATGTGAGGACCTCCTCACATCGGTTAAAGTGCTTGCTACACGGCTCCCAATCGCATCCCTGACAGAGGTGACCTTGGATGGCGACAGGCAGAGCTGTTTGAAATTTGGTCGTAAACCACCATCTACATGGTTGTAAATCACCAAGGTCACCTCTGTCGGAACGCCGTTGGCAGCCGTGTAGCAAGCTCTTGAAGCCCTACCTCATTCCATCGATATCTAACCACAGTAAGCTTGTGTCATATCACCTCCTCTACTTTATTATTTCTACTTAGGTGAATGTTTAGTTCACAAACTGTACCGTGTGACATATCAAATGAAATGGTTTGTTGCGAGGATCTCAAATATTAAAAAAAAACATAATTTTAAAATAAATGCTTTTAAAAATATTTAAGAAAATTGATGAAAATTGATCATTCCCCCCTTATCTCCGAAACTACTGGACCTAAATTTTTGAAAAAAAAAAACACAAAGTATGTCTCTTTACTCAGAGATTATAGGAAAAGCTATAAGAAGTGTTATCGTCTTAACAACATGGTAAATCTCTCAATATTGTGCGTACAAACTTACATTTGCAGTTGGAATGTTTGGGAGAACATGTATTTCAACTACAATGTTAAGTTTGTTCTTGGGATAAATTCATCCCAACTACGGAACCCTTCACTGTGCGTGGTCCGACACGCATTTGGCCGGTTTGTTTTTAACTTTTAAATAAAAACTAAATTATTATAATACGAATATCAAACTTTTATAAATTATGGTATAAAATACAAACAATTCTGAGAAATTTGATAGCGAAGGTATTTTAATTAATTACTTAATTAAAATGCTTAATAAGCATTCAAAAACTACTAACTTGCATCTTTGCTTTCATGACGTTGAGAGATTTTCACGTTGACAGATTAAATCGTATGTGATTAAAATAAAAGAACTCCTGCGATCAAGATCAATTAGGATCAAGAATAAATTAGGATTAGGGTGCGTTTCTATCGCGGCGGAGGCGAGCAGAGCGGACAGAAGACTTTCTAGAATTGGCCAAGCAATCACATTGATAGAAACTAACATCTCCCGTCCGTTCCTCTTGAATGGAAACAGTCACAGGCCAGCAATCATAGGGGAGATCAAAAGAATTATATCAAACTGTATCTATATGGCATGCGAAATAGCATGCAGCTAAGCGCGGCGTTGAGGAGCGAGGTATCGACAGCTTTACAGATCCACTCGCCTCCGCTTCTTTGGAAAAGCCACCTCTATTCAGAGCTTCACTCCGTTTACCTTTGCGTTGACGAACGCTTCAGTGGAAACTCACCCTGAGGGCAGGAGGATGATGTGCTGACCTCATTTGGAGACCAACGAGGTCTCCAAATGACACATCAACCTTCTGCGCTGGAATTGACTAGATCTAATATCTCAGTATTTGGTATGTTACGTACAAGAATTACACAGCCTCATCCCGAAGTGTCATAAATAAGTAGGTAGTTACCTAAAAAAACTTATTGAGGAATATAAAAAAATCTATAACCCAAAATCTTCAAAAATGATCAATTCGGACATTTTTATCGGGTGGTTAATAATAATATCATGTTAATAATCTGGCTATAGAACTTAGCTGCAGGTAAGTGTATTTTGTGTGCACCACATAGACCATATCGGAGAAGACTGTATACCGCGTGCGATGAGCCGGGATCGGTGGACATCAAGCCGTGCGTGCACGGGGCGGGTGGCGCCCTCGGGCTGGTCGGTCCACAAGCGCTCCGCCAGCGCCGCCGCTCGCGGCCACGCGCGGCCTATCAAGCCACCTTCACTTAGTAATGACGACCATACCGTAGCCTCTCCGCCTTCTACGATACCAGAGGCATGTTTGACCCATGGACGATGTTCGTACACTCGTTGCCATGAATTGTACGGTGCACCAGTATTTTCTTCATACCACGCTCCGAATCCCGTATTCAAGTCCCACGCATCCTCATGAGACATAATTGTTCGGATACCGCTGACATATGTTTGAGCCCATGCAACGTTTCGAACCTGAATACCTATCAGATGAATGTAATCTCTTAAATCAGCTTTGAATCGTTCACCGAGATGAGACATCCAAAAAATTATAAGATTGGGTAACGTTCCGGTTCGCTTTTCTAGGCGTGTTAGTAAAGTGCGCGTAAAATACAACCAGACGCCCATGGTTTCATTTTGAGTGTTATTAAATTGTTCTTCCCAGCATCGCATGGAAATTTCACTACCGCCGAGATGAACAATGTCTTCGACTCCAGTTAGTAGCAAGATGTCGGCAAAAAGGCGCTCAAATAAGTCGTACACACGTATATTAAATGGATTTAACTGTCCACATGGTGGCTCATCGCAATATCGAGTCCAGTGGTCGACATCCAGGCAAAACGCTAAGTCCCCCTGCTGTGCGGCAGGTCCCCAGCTCCAAGCGTGGCCGACGTGCGCGGGCGCGTCTATTTCCAGCAGCACTCGGATCCCCCGCAGCCTCGCCCTGCGCACGATTGTTCGTACGTCTTCAGGAGTATAAACGTCTCCGGGGGTGTGCGCACCATAGTTGGCTAATTCCGGAACACTGATGGTATGAAGCGGAAATGCTTGGGAGTCGCTAATGTGCCAATGAAATGTATTCAATTTAGAAGCTGCCATGGCATCTATATTCATCATCAGCTCTGCAATAGGAAAATAATTACGTGCTGTATCTACAAGTAACCCTCGATAGCGGAACCTCGGTGCATCATCTATCCTTGCTGCTTCTAATATCAATAGAGTTCCCAAATACGGGTCCAGCCAAACTAGTTGCAAAAGCGTTTCCATAGCATGTCTAGCACCACAGAATGAGCGTGCAGCAATATCTGCCATCAGTGCACCGACGGTTCCATCTACAGGTCGTAAGGACAGACTGTAACTTTCATCAGTATCAATACGCAGACGTGGATCTCCGCTGCCGTTGACAACGATGCGTACAGATACACTGCGCCACTCTTCGAAGCCCCGCGCTCCATGTTCTAGTATGCGCAAGTCGTCGCGGAGCAACAAAAATGCATCTTGAAGAAATTCATGAACTATCCTGGATGGAGCCTGGATCATTTGCAGCTGAACCATATCTGCGCGCAGTGGTACTGCGGTGGTAGACAGACTAACCGTCCCGGTTGGTTGTGGCCAAATTTGCATCGATGAGCAAAGCATATTGCATGTTTCCAAGGACTGCAACTTCGTTATGTGCGTTGCTTTCAATGGTAAACATTTCTCATTTATGCATTCCCAATTCCATAGCGGCAAAGTATTTCTAAAAAAACAGATTACTTACTTTTTTAATTTCCTTAAAATAATAGGCCCATAATATAATAAATAGGTAGAAGAATACGTTACACGAATACAATCGATAGTTAAAAAAAAACCCTTACCTAGTAAAAGTTGTCTGACAAACGCTTATTTTCAAAGCTAATAGACCGAATATGATTAGTATGTTGTCAGGTAAAACTTGGATTACCGGCCACATTACTTCTTAATTTATATTTTTCTATAAAATAATCCATGAAATAGCTACAAGTACACTTCCAAAAACATTTATAAAAATCAATAATTCCCTCCTATTGCTTTTGACTTGTTTTGACGGTTTTGACTCTACGTTTGACATTTTAATTATCAAACATATCAACGAAACGCACCTCAGAAACACACAGAGTTAGGCTGACTGTCCACTGGAGCGGAGAGGAGAAGCGGAGCGGAGCTGTGCCAATAGCTTCTAAAATCTCCGCTCCGCTTCAGTGGACAGGGATTTGCAAACTAGTTTACTAAGCGGAGCGGGAAAGCGATGCGGGGAAGCGCAGCGGGGAAGCGGAGCGGGGAAGTGGAGCAGGGAAGTGGAGCGGGAAAGCGGAGCAGGGAAGCGGAAAAAAACGAGGCATTGCAACTCAAACTCAAATTACTCGTCGCGTAAACTCGGCCTAGCTCCGCACAGTCCGCAACTCCGCTCCGCATCAAAGGACAGACACAGTCCACAACTCCGCTCCGCATTACTCCCTCGCTCCGCTTCGCTGCTTCGCTCCGCGTCAATGGACAAGCAGCGTTATCATGTGATTTTCCTGTGGTTTTCATCAACAATTGGGAATGATGAGTACATAGATGATGATATATTACAGGGTTATTGGTTATACGTCGACAATCCGTTAAGGGGATGTAGGAGCTGCCGGGGTTGCGAAGAAAACCGAAAGGGAGATCGTGGCCCCCGGCGACAGGGCAACCGAAGGAACACGGGTGGGTTTTAGTCAGTAAGAGTCTGACACGCCCTCCCGCTCCGCCCAGAGCGGGAGAAGTTATATGATGATTTCCCACCCTCAAAAAAAAAAAAAAAAAAAGGGGATGTAGGAGAGGTCATTTGCAACCAAATTACCCCTGATGACCCTTATACCAATGTCATTCATTTTAGAGGGTTTTTTTTAAATGTATTAAGCAAAAATAAAAAATGTACTCAATAACCCTGATATGCAAGGTTAATGGTTACACGTCGCCAATACATTAAAGGGATGTAGGGGCGTCATTTACATCCAAATAGACATTTACATATAAATGTTAGGTCGCACACGATCATACCAAAATCAATGCCTCTGAAGATCACTTTATTTTTGGCCCAATTTCGAAATCTGAAAATAGACTCCTGACCAGCTTCTACATGAAACTTTTCAAATATATTTTCGGTGTTCTCTCGTCATGCCGCACCTACTCAGCTATCAACTTTTCGCCCTGCATTATGCTTGCTCAAAAACCCTTTGGGCTCCCCTACCATAGGTACAAGAGCTGTAGGTAGGATTGCAAAATTACGTAATTTTACTGAAAACGCTGGTAAAATACCCGTATTTTACGATCATTTATATACATTACGGTAAAATTACCGGCGACTTATGCAGTTTTAAATTTTAATTTGTGCTGTTCTCTTGGTCAAATAAAAGGCCAAAGAATGTGCACCTACAAAGAAAGTGGCGCAATGATATCTCTATTCAGTTTTAAAGTATAACTGTAGCGGTATCAGGCATGAAAATTTTGGCCTAAATACAGTAACGCAATTTCTATTTGATGACAATACAAGCCACCGCAACACTACTAAAGTACCTTTTTGTCATCTGCAGTGTCTCAGTGTTTTTGAAGAGAAAAAGATAATAAAAAGAGAATAGGAGAATATATCGTGGGGAGTTAGATATTATTTTGTAATTAAATTATTCGTCTCTTACGGAGAAAATGACGTGCGACTGTAATTTTACTGATAAACTATGTACGTGTTTCCGACAATATTTGAATGCCCCCCTCGAATTATTGAGCTTTTACTAAAACAATTACGAGTTTTAAGTCTTAAACATACTTCCAGCTTCCTGAACTACAGCACTCGTTAAGACAGATTACAACCACCATTACATGAAATCATTGTCCATATTTAAATACTTAAGTCTCAATTTCTTCATTAACGTAAAATGTATTTTGTACGGAACCATTTTCTATGTATAATTGGGTCTTCAACTTGCTTTTGACTATCATTAGTGATTTGAATGCTTCTTGACGAAGTTGCTGTTTCCTCATTTTGTCTTTTCACTTCTCGTCTATAGTTCTACTGCGTTGGAGCCTTTTCCAAGCTTCTAAATCCATTTTTCGTAATTTATAAAAATATCATTAGTCGTATTAATTACGCTGAATCAAAATGTCTATATTGTTGTAGAAGAGCGATAGAAATGCCTTTACAAAACTGAATTATCATTTAAAAAGCATTGCTAGCCTACCTTTATATACAGTAATTATGTTTTAAAAGAGAAAGGATCTCCGTTATAGTACTATTGTGTAATAGAGGGACTATAACAGTTATAAAAATCAATTTTGTTCTAAAAAAAGTGTCTTTGTGATAAGTCTTAGTTTATCATTACGACTATAACGAGTGTTAACAAACCTTTATATGACAATTTAAGTTACATAAATGTAATTTGAAACTCAACTATATCACCAAATCACTCCGTTGTAGACTTTTTGTGCCCACTATACTAATATGTACTGTAACGACGATCTAAAAACCCACAATATCGCCCTATTCATGAGTTTTCATATCTACTATTACGAAAGACCCATTTTATTTCGTTCAGAACCTTTATTGCGTAAATCAGGCGCATTAGGGCGACAGTAAACACTGTTATAAAGTTCTATTGTTGTATACTAGTCACATTTGAGGTTGCTATAACGCCTGACCATAACAGCTACATAAACAAAGTCGCGAAGTAAACCTTTACATCAATTCCTTATATGTCGTTTTTGCTGTAGAAACTTATAGAGCCAAAATGAATTGTCAAACGCTTTTACACGATAATCAATCACCGCCAAAACCTTTATACATCGTTTACCCAGCTTTATTTAGATATAAGGTTTGGTTATAGGGCAATATTGCTGGTTGGGGTGGTTCATATATTGAAATCTTAACTTGAGGACTAAGTTTTAGGGATTTTTAGTACGCATGAGTCGTACCAGCACAGTTTTATGTTTATTTTAAGTTACAATACTGCTTATAATCTCTGGCAAATTTAATTCAAATCCATAATATCCGTTAATAGTGAAGTGGTCATATACACAAGCATACTGACTTCCGTATTCGTAGTGTTTTAGTTTTTTACCGAAAATTACCATATTTTACCGTAAAATACCGTAAATTACGTAAATTACGTAAAATAACATTGTTTACCGAATACGGTAATAGTACCAGGGTAATCTTACCGTTTTACATCCCTAGATGTAGGTCCCGTGTCAGTAAAAGAGATACATGTAGACACCTATAAATAGTAGTATGTAGTATTAATAAATTAATAGTTGATCGCTGACTCACAGATGATATAATACTAGACTGACTGTTCACACGTGGTTTAGGTACACTGCCGGCGAGACCACTCTCTATTGAATGCTTTGGAATGGGCAACTAGCTTCATCTTTCTGACTGAGATTCAAAAGTACTCGGTACTGTAATTGGTTTATTTGAAATAAATGCTTTGAGTTTGAATTTAAATGTTTATTGAGCGAGAAAAAATCGATAGCTAGTTGTTTCCTCGTCATTGGTGGGCGAGGTCCCAAATAATGGACTAGGTACCTAAACGGTAGCAGTAGGTTGAACCAAGTAGCGGCTACTAACAATCCTACACCTTTGGTTTGGGGGCCCTTGCAAACTAACGACCCACCAACGGAAATTGGGTACCTATTCGAATATAAAAAATATACTTAAACAAAAGTTATTTTTGAGCTTCCTGTGTAGTGAGTGAACCATTTGTCTAGTCTTCCCCAACTACACTTGAGAATTTCCTGTAGGATCATCCAGTGGCGTATTTACCCTAGGGTCAAAAGGGCCATGGCCCGGGGCGGCAGGCTACGAGGGGCGGCGCAAGCTGCACATTGCGCTACAATGTCTGAAGCAGAAGTTAGCGTGAATGCCATAAAATTACAAAAAGTATACCCGATTGATCTGTTAGATGAAGAATGTGTTTTTTTAAAACAATAACAAGAACAATGTGTTCTTTTAAAACAATTTTTGACCTCCCATGAAAATAAAATTAGTTTAATTATGGCAACTAAACAAACTTATTTATTAAACAAAAGGATTTGACGCATATTTCTGTGCAGTGCGGTGACAAATTTTATTGCAGTGCGAAACGTTCCTTTTCCGTAAATATAAGAATTTAAAAAATTAGAACACGTCAACACGGTAGGAATTAAACTATTTGACTAGGCGTAGAAACGAATACGTTCGCAAGCGACGACAGTACGGAGTTGATCGTATGCGTCGACATCCTGCCAGACGCGATCGGCTGTCGCCGCATCCGTTCGTATCCTTTCCAATCCAATCTGATGCGAGCCGTTTGGTGGAAATCATCCTATAAGCGAACAGTTTAGCTATTCTTACTACAGAAAAACGGATTTTGTCAAGTCAGCTTGACAATATCCATTAATTATGAGTTGACAGTGTCATTGAAGAATTTATTAAGCAATCTGTTCATCTGTTAATAAATTAAATATTGAATAAATAATGTTTATTTCTTTGTCATCATTCTCAGTCCACATCAACACACTGCTGGATTTTATTTTTTAATTAAAAGTTATTGCTTTTTTTCCGTTAATATATGGGGCGGCAAACCTTACAGGCCCAGGGCGCTTAATCTTAAAATACGCCACGCGCCACTGGGATCATCCCTTGTTAGTATATTCTTCAATAAGTATAACGTTTTCATAAGAATGTATTTATATAGGTATTATTGCTTTTTCAGGTAATTTTATATCAATATGAGCAAGTACCAAAGAAAATCCAATAGAGGATCATACTCTACGGAAAAATTGAGAAAAGCTATATGAGAGGCTGAATACGGTATCAATGTGCCTTTAAATTTTTGATTCGTGAATATGAGGCAACCATACAGAATAACTTAATAATAAGCCCAGGATAGACCAAAAATCGTCTAAAGTTATTTTAACAATAAAATTTAGTACCCTACTGGTATAAACTTCGTCTTCCCCAACCTTAGAACAACAGATTCCCACAAGGTTCCAGTTACAAGTCACACAGATGGGCAGATTGATTACATACTGTATAGGTAACAAATCATAGTACAGTTATATTAATTATGTTACATGATTGGAATTGTCTATGTTGTTTTGTGTTGTGTTTGGGAATGGGTATATGTGTACCTTATTATTTATGTGTAATTTTTGATCTTTGCTTACTATGTTGTAAAGGCTAAGACCGAGATAATTGTGTTTGTGTGCAAAAGATGAACCTACTATATTTGTGTATGTTATTAACTATATCTAATCGTCGCCTTTTTCCAAAGTGCGGTTTTACTTTATGTTGTGCCATGATCTCGAGTTTAATTAATAATTTTCGTACTGTGAGGACTCCCAGTTCTGAGTAAAGATGGTGTGTCGGATAAGTGTACTTTTTGCGAGAAATAACCTTAAGTACCATGCGTTAGGCTCTTTCGACAAACAACATGGAGGTTTTTGAAGTTCCTCCCCAAACATTCAAGCCGTATGTCAGTATAGACTGACAAAGTGCTAAATAGATTTTTATTAGTAGCTTAATGTCACATGCATTTCTAATAGTTTTAAAAATATTAATTAACTTTCTTGCGCGATTACTTACTTTCATGACGTGTTCTTTCCAGTTTAAGTTTTGGTCTACTATCACACCGAGATATCATATGGTATTAGTTCTGGTGATCGGAGTACAATGACAGGTACTTGGATTTTTGCAATTGTGTGTTTGTATAATTATTGAGTTAGGAATAGGTTGAGTACTGCCGGTAATTGTGAATGTAATAAATTTAGTTTTGTCAAGATTAAGAGTCAATAGATGATTGTCCAGCCATGAGTTTACTATAGCAAAACCTTCATTTGCTGCTTCTTTTACATCTTTCCACGTGTTGGAGCTGAACAATAATACTGTTTCATTTGCAAATGTTATTATTTGACCATTTTGTAAAAGCAAATTGCAGAGGTCATTAATAAACATTAAAAACAGCGTAGCACCCATTACACTGCCTTGAGATACTCCGAAGGTAACATTTTCCTCATGGCTTACACTGTTATCATATTTTATAACCTGTTTTCGGTTTACCAAGTAATAATCTAATTTCTAGTATTAGTTTACCGGCTTTCATATCCTCGGTTCACGGTACTGAGAAATTAATCAGGAAAATCCTAGCTTCCACACTGATTAATTTTGATGTGCCGTGCCTCACCGAGGCTATGGATGCCTGGAGACTCGCTTGCCCGAATTCAGATCCGCCCGAAAACCCATTTTCCCAAAGACGGTGGGATGAGCCGCTCTGCAGAGTAGTACAGAACAATTTACTTGAGACGTCTGTTACTACTGTGGAGCGTGCGCGCCTGTTGGCTGTGGGTAAGTGGGAGTCGGGCCTGTGGCTTCATGCACTACCGTCGTCGAACTTAGGCACTTTGTTCGACGACACTACCTTCCGCATTGCTGCTTCCCTGCGTCTAGGAGCTCCTTGTTGTTCTCCTCATCGCTGTCACTGTGGTGAAGTTGTCAACAGCCTCGGACACCACGGCCTGTCCTGCAGCCGAAGTGCGGGTCGCTTAGCGCGGCATGCAAACATTAATGACATCATCCGACGAGCTCTTGTCACCGTCGGCGTTCCAGCTGTATTAGAACCCAACGGTTTGGCACGCGACGATGGCAAGAGACCGGACGGCATGTCTTTATTTCCATGGAAGGTGGGTAGGCCTTTAGTGTGGGACGCAACGTGTGTCGATACTCTAGCGCCATCCCATCTTCTTGGCTCGGCGTGCTGTGCTGGCGCTGCCGCTGCGGCTGCGGAAAACCTCAAGCGGCGAAAGTATAATAACCTTATAGGTCACTATATTTTCGAGCCGTTTGGGGTTGAAACCCTAGGGCCGTGGGGTCCGAGTGCTCACGGTCTGTTCAATGAAATCTCCAAACGACTGGTTGACACTTCTCGTGACCCAAGGGCTGGTTTTTACCTTGGCCAGCGGCTAAGCATTGCCATACAACGTGGCAATGCGGCCAGTCTCTTGGGTACATTACCAGTCGACAGCGACGCGGAGGAATTTTTCGACGCCATATTTTAGTTTAATTTTAGTTTAGTTTTAGTCTAATAGTTTTAGTTAGGTTAGGATATTATATTTTTTTAGTTTTGTCATACTCTTGTGTAACATGATTTAGATAATAAAAATACTTGCATAGAAAAGTAATAATCTTGGAAAAGTTCCTAAGGTCTCAAGTTTGTTTAGGAGGATGGGTATAGAGACGGTGTCGAAAGCCTTTGCTAGATCTAAGAATATACCTGGAGATTTCTGTCCCCTATCCATGTTTTCGACTAAATACGAAGTTAGTTTGTGAAGAGCGTCGGCGGTTGATATTTTTCCTCTGAACCCAAACTGAGAGAAGTTTATGAGTTTCTAGGTAGTGTTTTAAGCCTCTTAATTATAAGTTTTTATAGAATTTAGAACTAGGAAGTAGAGAGATTGGTCTATAATTCGATACCAAAGTTTTGTCTCCTGCTTTATATATGAGTAGTAATAGTGAGTGAGTATATTGAGGGGTAATAGTGCTTCAAATTAAGTATTTGTTAAGTAAATAGGCTACCTCAATAAAAAAATACGGATTATATTTGTCCGTATATTTAGATACGAGTTGCTTCTCAGTTTTTCGTACTATATTAAATACAGTAAACATTCGTGATTTCTATTTTAGAAATTTTTACCTGAAAATATAAAAGCTAATTTATAAAAAAAAATCATTTTTTTTAAGTGATGAAATTGTTTTTTACCCCTGAATGACGAAATAGGTCGAGCTTACCCGACAAACGCTTCTTTTTGCAATTTATGCCGATTGGAACCTTTAAAAAAATATCGACAGCACACATTGAACTGCTTCTGAAAGACACGCGTACCCAATGTCTGTATTCGTGTAAACAGTCTATTTTTAGGTTTTTTCCCATTAGACGGTTTTATCCGACACTAGCTTTTGCCCGCGGCTTCGCCTGCGTGGATGTCGGAAAATATCCCACGGGAACGTACTACCGGGCAGTACCGGGATTACTTATATAATAGTCCAGGGAAAAGGTTATCGACTCGTACCGCTGCGCTCCAACCGTAATTATTTTGTTACGCGTAATTTTGAATCTGTGATATTTTTAAACCATTCATTTAAATGAAAATATGTCAAGGCATATTTTAATCTAAATTAAATGCTCAATTTAAGTAACATAGTTTATTGGATAAGGATTAATATAATACCGGTCAAAATAGCTTCGGAAATAACAATGAAATCTTTATCAAATTCTGAAAGATAAAAATGGTTATTGTGGGTTATCCTTAGAAGATAGACATATGCCATCGCGGACTTTTTTGTTGAACTTTTTAAGATAAACAATACTGTAGAACAAAAATTTGATGTAACTTTTACTATTTCCGCGGCACACGCCAATAAAGTTCCCAGTCGGCATGATTTTTTCCGACATCTTCAACAATAATCGTCAAATTTCAGCCAATTCACACAAAACCATAATGAATTATACAATAAAACCTTCCGCATGAATCATTCCGTCCATTGGTGAAAACCGTTTCAAAATCCGTTTGGTAGTTTTTGAGTTTTTCGCGTTCAGACAGACAGACAGACGCGGCTGGGGGATTTTGTTTTATAATATGTAAGGATGGCAGTGAAATTCGTCTATTTTACCATTTTTTCAAAACTAGATTTTATTTTATAAACTGGTAGCCTTAAAGTAAGTTCGACAGTTTCTATTTAGTTTAGACAGTTTCTATTTAGTCAAAATGTTTGATCACTCAATAAAATAAAAAATTAACCTTCTCTAAATATAATAGAGATGGCCAAAAATGGCTTACGAATTATTTTTTTAATAAAGTAGGTCTTTGCCTCATTAAGTAATAAACACCTCTCTTGCCTACATTTTGAGTTCTTTAATTTACAAGACTGCAAGTCCTATAAATACTCAGTATACTTTTATCTATGGACAGTACTGTGAAGGCTTTAATTAAAATAGCGACATCTATCGTTTCGGAAATATATCGCTGCAGCACTGTTGTTCGGCTAATTTAAGAAGACTAAAGACTTTTCTCCTCGTGCAATCCTAGCGAATCAAAAACCACTTTATTTTAGAACGTTTGCAGTAAGAAATTATTTTGATTATTACTGTTAACTGTCTCTCGAGTGTCGAGTGAATCACATTTACACTTTCTTAGTTTCATAAAAGATACTGGCTTATTTGGCTGCATTTTGCAATGTAGATGTGCTATTAACAGTAATAGTACCTTCGGCATCGGCCATATTGTATTTGTTGTGTTATGAGTGACAGCTTTGCACAGCTTGATAGTAATTTACGAAAACATGGAGCGTATATTTATCGAATGTGTTAAAAACCACCCGTGTTTATGGAAAACGGACACGGAAGATTATAAGATGAGTGCACTGAAGGACGAAGCTTGGAGAAAAGTAATAGAAGAGAGCGAAATATCAGAGAACGGTATTAAAACTGGTAAGTTCTATTCTAACAAATAGCGAATGAATGAAGGCAATTCATGTGTATTATCTATGGGCAATACAACTAACTTCATCAAGTGTGGTGTATTTTTTATTGTCAAAGTTTGACAGTATAGTACAGTGCGCCAAGTATATAGGTATTGGAATATCTTCGAACAATTACTTTAGCAATTGAAATGTTTGAATGTGTTGGATGTGTTTGTTGTTTGTGTTTTGTCATTTATCATATAGGATAATTAGTAGTAAGTGAATAGGCAATTTATCTACAGTACTTTCACAGTTATTTTAGCTCTGAATTTGCATCACGGTGATCTTTAGTCAGTAAAAGGTTGTATAATGTACAGTGCAACAACGATTTTGGAACCACTGTACAGATATTCTATTTCACGAAGTCCGTTCGGCTTTGATTGTAGTAGTGACGTATCCCGACAAGCGCGCTTGTGTGTGTAAAAGTAGGTAACGTTAGCAAAAAAATCTGATATATATTCAAGTCGAGATTTAATAATCTAAATAAAATTTTGGTTTTAAAAGTATATACATTTTGTAAATAAATTAGATTAGGTTGCAATAAATACAAAAATATTAAGAATATGTAGGCATTTAATTAAGCATTGGTGTTACAGAATGGAAACGAAACAAGTAGGACTATTCAGTATTTTCAATCATTATCAGATAAATTTTCGATTTCCGATTCCGTTTTGCTGTCGTCAGAATCATCTTGTACATTGATTATAAATTCAAAATCGAGATCAAAATATTTCAAGTAGTCTTTTTCAATTTTTTCAACATGAGCACAAGTTTTTTGCCACGTTTCACTGCTAACTTGGCCCAAACTTTCATTGATCAGTCTTTCCGTATTCGTCATGTTTTGCTCGATATTTTTAGATGCGACATAATTTTTAACGATCTCCCAAATATTTTCAATCGCATTTAATTCTGGGTGATAAGGGGGAAGGCGTAAGACATCAAAACCCTTGCTTTTTATAAAATCGTCAATCTTGTAGATTACGTGTTGGGCTTTTTACTTCTTTATTGTATCGTAAAATTTCAATTTAAGAAGAGATTCATCAAATGCTATACCCTTATCCCTGAGCCATTGCTGCATATCGGCTTTCTTTGTAGATTGCGTCGGTAGTCGTTCAGCCCGTGTGTTGTGATAAGATGCATTGTCTAAGACAATGACAGAGCGCGGAAGTAAATTGGGTAGCAACTTTTCATTTAGCCATTTTACATAGTTATCATAGCTCATATTTGAATGATAATCACCAGCTGTTGAGTTGGCCTTATAAACCAAGGAAGCATTTTCAATAAAACCATCCTTAGTTCCCGCGTGCACTAAAATAAAGCGAGTGCCTGTGCTAATTTTTTTTAAAAACGGAGTTCTTTCCTTTTTTTTTGCCCAGGTGTTGTTTCGCACGTGTGTCGAAAGGACGTAGCTCTCATCGGTGTAGACAATGGGCCGACTTTGAGAGCGGTACTCTGTTATTTTTTTTAAATATTTTAAACGCCACATTTGTATATCATGACGCTCCGTCAAGACTTTACGGTTGTTCTCTGTTTTGCACTACTTGTAACCTAATTTCAACAGTAACTTGCGAACAGTTTCTAAACAACCTTCGAATCCGATTTTTTCATTCAATGCTGTTCTTAACTTAGCTAATGTTGGAATTTCTTTATGGACAATATGGAAATCTTGTACAGTACTGCGAACCACATCGGCTGTAAAATTATCTATATCCACTTTATTATCTCGTTTTCTCCTTTTCTTCATAGGTGAAGTGAATTTTGATGAAGTGGATGGCAATTCTTTCTCTTCTTTTAATATTCTTTGAACTGTTTTTTGGCTCACACCCGTAGCTTCAGCTGTACGGCGTGTAATGTCTCGTAAATGAGACAAATCACAGTTGAGTTCTATTAATGATTTTGTAAATTCATATTCTTCTCGCAGAAAATGATAAACACTAGCTATCATGTTTCGACCCTAAAACAAAATGTAATCAAAATAATTAAGTAATATAAACATTTAATAACACAAAAAAACATTCATTTTATAAATACTTCTATTGCTATATAAAGTATCTTTGTATAACATTTTAATTGAAAACGTATAAATAAATATTACCTCACTATGGACAACTCTTCTTCGTTTTGTTGCCATGCTGACCTTACTCCGTGAAACTATTTGGCGCGAACTAAAAACCACTACTGATCCGGACCGTGTCCCGATCGACACTGAGCGCTCTCGAGGTTACGCACACAAAAACAATGTGCATGTGCACGCTTGACAACATTCATAGCCAAACGGACTTCGTGACATAGAACATCTGTACTTTAACACCCGTCGCTTTTTCATAGTACAGGCGAATCTAAATTTGTTTCCAAGCAATAATAAGGCATAGTTGACGGAGCAGCTTCGCGGGCTCTTATTTCTGAATTGTTAAAAAACATAACCACCAAGGGAATAGCAGGAGTTTGTTCGCTCGCTTCGCTCGCTCACTAGACCCCGCCGTCCCCTTCGAACCTAACCCGTCCGAGTCGTGTGCCCCAAGTCCAAGCTCGCTTCGCTAGGTCTTGGATCCTAGGTTTTCCTACTATCAATATTAACATTGCATTTTTTTGTACATATGATGAGTGAGAACTGTCAAATGAATAACGATAGCAGCAACTACATTCGATTACGTTTCGTTACCTACGATCTTTTAAGTGTACAAATAAAACTTTATTATTTTTTATTTGATTAATTATTTATTTGCTTCCTAATTGAGTTCATTGCGGTAGCAGCTATTTAAAAATGAATAAAAGTTAAAAACTCACAATATCTATTCTAAAAACCATTCAAATCCGCCGTCACTTTGTCTGAACGTAAAACGGAATAACCTAGGAGTGAGATTGTATAAAACCTGTGGTAAAATGTCAAATTTACGTAACATAACATCACGCCTTGTTTCCCCAAAGGGGTGGGCAGAGGTGTTCCTGTAGCAGGTTCACCCACATTTCGCCAGTTATGTTTTAAGTCCCATGTAATAGGGGGCGAGCCTATTGCCATCAACCGGGCACAAATCCAGACTCCAGGCTGCTACTGAGAAATTTCAGATAGAAAAACCCAATAACACTTTGCCCGACCTGGGAATCGAACCCAGGACCTCATGCTCAGTAGTAGCGCTTGCGACCACTAGACCAACGAGGCAGTCACCAACGAGGCAGTCAAATTTATGTCGTAAAAAGTTGATTTTTTTTTTAACTTTAGGATTAGTTTTCTCAAAAACTAGGCGTTTGCGCAGTGTGAAATTTTGCGAAAGCGTTTAACACGAAGACTTCTATACCCAAAAAAAAAAATTGAAGCTTCGCACGCGCGGGTGTTAATATACAGTGGACCCAGCGACTCGTGCTACGACATAATAAAGTGCAATTCGGAGGACACGGTGGAGCATACGGTGGACGTCTGCCCGGCTTGGGCAGAGCACCGCCGTGTCCTCGTGGAGGCGATCGGCGGCGGTGATCTCTCGCGTCCGGCTCTGGTCCAGGCCATGGAATGAAGCGAGAGGGCATGGGAAGCCGTCACCTCTTGCGAAGTAGTAATGCTCGCGAAGGAGGAGGCGGAACGCGTGAGGGAGTGGCAAATTTCGCGCCCTCACGCCCTTAGCCGCCGCAGGAGACGCCCTGGGTGTCGAGAATCCCAGGCCGATTCCCGGCCACCGTAGGCGCGGGCTTGCGGACGGTGAGCAATGGGTAGCTTGCCGTCCGATAAGGATTAGGCCGGGTTGACGGCGTATTGTGTTCCACGCGCGTCTCAAAGAGATTTCAGCACAACTGAGGGGGTCTGCTAGGGCCGATGCCTGCCGGGGACACGGGAAAGTCCGAAAATGGTACCGTGGCCCCTGGCAACATATAGGCAACTGAAGGAACACGGGCGGGTTTTAGTTAGTAAGAGTCTGACACGCCCTTCCGCTCCGTCCAGTGCGGGAGAGGTTATTTGATCATTTCCCACCAAAAACAGAAAACAAAGGTCGCACAGCGCTAATTACCTATAGTTATATCTACCTAGAAGTTGCCTCTCTTTCTATCGCGTAACTCTTATATCTTCTGACCACGTTACACATACTAAATTGGCTCCACAAGACGGGCCCGCCGCGTACTTGTAGCTTCATACCTAAAATGCGGAGTGAACCATCTGTATCTATTCTTTTATTATTTAAATATACATTGTATAGGAATAGGAGTCAAGAAACAAATTGCCATTTTTTTTTTTTCATTTTTAATTAAATGCATTACTTATTTTACAATTTATTTTTTTTTGTTATTTTTTTTGGTGGAATGTAACGCAAACTCGAAAACCGTCGTCTTCCAAAATGCCGGAAGTGACCTCAAAAGCTATGTGATTAAATATATTTTCTTAGGAAACTTTGAATTCTCATTGAGTTAAGTTAGTAAATGCGATTTCTGCTTGAATAGAGCACAATAAATAATTTTATTAATAGTTTGTGGCAAAAAAGAAGAGATGTAAATTAAGCAGTATCCTGGTAAATGACGTTTCGGACGTTTGAACAGTACTAGAAAATTGATGCAGTTTTTTTTTTGAGCTACAAACTGTAGTAACATTTGACTTTTCATTCTTTTCTTGGGTTTAATTACTGTGCTTTATTGATGAAGAGGAAAAAAATAATTACTATATCTTTCACTTACTCGATAACATACTGGGCGCGCTGTAATGTACTATCTTGCCTACGCAAGTTTTCACGTTTTGAGTAGGTTTACTTGTACCTACTTGTTGAACTTGCGTCGCAATAAAACTTAGGTACCTACCTATCAAGTTACTATAATACTTACGGACCTCCTGCCTGCTGCGAGGCGAGCACGGCCTACTGTGATAAAATGTGTGAACATTTTATCACAGTTTGGGCGGTAAAACCGTGTCTCAAATGCTAGCACGGGTCAACCATGACATAGAGGCACGACATGTCTTTCTTGTTGCGACTTCATAGTGTGTCATAGTAAAACGGGTTTTTGGTTAAAGTTCTATTACGCAGCTTCATACTTGCGTCTGTCTGCTTCTAATTCGATAGAGAGAGACAGAAAGTGTGAATTTGGTTAAAACGAAAATCCAAGATGGCGGCTGCGAAAATTTTCACTCTTGTCGTCATGAGTGTCGTTCATAGTTTTCGAGGGTGCTAAAGCCGATCGTGAGGTCAATATATAAATCCAAAATGGTGACTAGAAAATTTTCGCATTTTTCGTCATGGGTGTCGTTTTCATAGTTATCGAGGATGCTAAAGTTGATCTTCTTCTTCGCTAAAGTTGACAGTGAGGTCAAAATGAAAGTCCAAGATGGCGCTTCCGCGCCCCCGAGTAAATGATACTCCTCCCCGACCCTTGCTCGATAACGAGGTGCCAGCAGTGGTTTCGGCTGTGCACGTAGCTTTAAATTCCCCGATTAATAATAATGATCAAAACCCTGATCCAGACCGTCCCATCTTTGATGTCCTCCCTCCGGTGACGCCCTAAGCCGAGGCTCGTACCCCACAGGGGGTGCCCTTAGCGAGCGTTCACCTAGCTTTTTAGCTTAGTTTTGTATGCCCCTGGCTGGAGGCTTTGAGTGTAGCAGCTTAAGGCAACCACAGGATTGACTGGTTAACCGATTCATTGCCACCTTCATTTTCGTGAACATTTCAGCCAGGCCCCATTCATTGGTCAGTGGCTCATCATTTTAGTCATCGGCCTCCCTGAAGGATGACTCAACTGATGAGTCATTGGCTCCTTGTAATGATTTAATGCTTTTCGCCATCATTCGAGCCAGTCTGACAACCAGAAACGTGTTACTGTGTTCTCCTATTCGAATTTGTGGATATTAAAAGTGAATATGGCGTTTCAAGGTAGTATTTTTTGATTTTAATGAAATATTGCAGAGGTAGTAAACATTTTAGTAACCTTACCTACATGTATTCAATCATTATTTATTATTCTAATATTATTTGTAGATAATCAGGACTACGACGATTTTACTGAATGTAGCCAGGCAATGTTTACTGATTTCCATGATCAACAAAATGAAGGTAAGGAAAATCAATGTTTTCCAAGCTGTAGTAAATCGATTGCCATGTTAAATGTATTTTTGCGTCATTTGTTAGGCTGTTTGTAATATAATCTTATTAGAGAAATACCTGTATAAAAATATACAGATAGTATGTATAAAAATCGAAGTGGATAGATTTAACTTCACCCATGTGCACATAACATTTCGGCCCATAACGTGTCGGCACACGTTTGACTCAACTATTGAGTCATTGGCCATGAATCGGCCACCTCGGCTATCGGCTAACAAAAGGTTTATGACACCTGACTATTAAAAATATTCTGTAAAATGAAGGGCCAGGTCTGATATTCACGGAAATGTTTAATGAGATCTGAAAAATGGTAGTTTAAGTGATATTTTTTTTTAATATCCGTTTTTATACAATTTTGGTTTGACTCACCAATTGAGCCATCGGCCTTCCTAAAGGTTTTTTAATGACTCAACTGTTGAGTCATTGGCCATGAATCGGTTAAGTAGTCATGACCTCAGAGGTCAGCTACGAGATGCCCAACAGAAAAAAAAAAAAAAAAAAAAACAAGATGGCGCTGATATTTTTTTTATTTTATTTTAAATCATACGTGAGAAGGAACTTAGTTCCTGACGGGGAACTCCCGATCGCACACGTTTTTTTTTTATTATAATTTATTTAATGTTCTTGCCCGAAGGCACGGTAATATTATATTACAGTAGTGTAACTCGGCCGCATGATAGAAATAAATGCCTACAGCCGCGCGGTACGTAAACATGCGTTAGGGATGCCCGTCTCCAGCATTTTAATTACATTTGCCTACTTTCTGTTTCTATTTAGTTTTGTGATTGTAAATATCCTTTTTATATAAATAAATGAAATACTTTGTATATTGAATAGGAAGTGTTCAATAAAAATGCGTGTTGTTGTTTGATCGGTAGATTTAATTAAAAAAACATGTTTTTGTTTGAAAAACAAATCGGGCTTATAAATTTGCGACCGAAAAATATTTGCGCCTCGACTGAGTCGTACGAAATGCTTTATTGTTAAATTTTAAAGTATAATAAATCCGCATTCTTATATAAAGCTTAATCTAGTATAGTAAGCTTATCTAGTATTATTCATACATACAGATAATAAACAAATTTTATTAATAATAAAATACCGCGTCTTTACTTGGAATTAAGCAAACTAACAAAACACACATGCACCGAAGTTTTAACACAAGCGTAAATAGGTAGGTACTTACCGTATCATGATTCATTCAGAACCGCATATAACTACCTATTTCACTCGTCTCAATAACTTTCCGTTACTCTATTCGCTTTATTTATTAATCCAAACACCTTTTTTTTCGTGAGATAAAAGGAAATACTTATCCATAAAGACACACATTATGTACCTACCTACTAGTAAGTAAAATTATTTTATAGTCTTACCTTTCAGAGTTTCCAGTTAATTTAAAAAAACTTATGTCTGGATGCGTTATTGTCGAATTCATACAACCAAAAACAGCACAATATTTCCTACTCGTCATATTAACTGATTTTTAGAGAAAAAATCGCGCGGTTATCGTAAAAAAAACAACACACCGTCCGTTCGACATTGCGGTACAGCCGTGACTGTCTGCGCCCCGAGCGCACCGCGAGATCGAGGCGCGTAGGTATAGCTCGCGTTTCGTCCGTTTGTATGAAGTTGGAGTACTGTATTATAATATTACCGCGCCGAAGGCAAGAGGCCCAAAGCAGGCAAAAAAGCCACTGTTATATGTATTGCTTAAACTCTTGGTGTAGGTGCTCATTGAATAAATAACTAAGTTACTTCGCACGTATGATTAAAACAAAAACAAAATTTTCGCAGCCGCCATGAACAAAAATTGAACACATGAAGAAAAATTTGAAAGTTTTCGCAGTCGCTATCTTGGATTTACATTTTATAGAAAGTGGGAATTATTAGCAGCAAGATCTAATTTTTTTCTTGAACGTATTGGGTACGCCTGTGCTCGCCCCTATGCAAAAGTCACGTCATGATTCTTAAAGTTTCCAAAGACGTGATTTATAAATAATTCCTACTGGAGTGGCTAGTGGCTACTACACTTCCGGTGATAATAATGACGCAGAGACTGAGAGTTCAACAGCCCGCCTTGATTAACCTAATTTACTGTACCTACTAACTAATATTTACTTTGTCAAATATTCACATTTTAGTGAAAGAAGCGAAATACTTTTGGAAGAAATTAAGAGATATGCATCGACAATCAGTAACTAGACAACGAAAAGATATGGGGACAAAGAAATGGAAACACCAAGATCAGATGGAATTCATATTGCCTTACTTAAAACGGCCGAATGAAAGTAGAAATTCTACTGCAGACTCTGATATTTTAAAAGATGACACTGAAATCGATGATAATGCAAGTGGCAGTACGACTCCCAAGCAGCCTCGTAAGACGGAAAATATATTTGTTAATGAATTCGGCAGAGAAGACAGTGATAGTAATACTTTGGGCAGAAATCAAGCGTTCGATGATACACGAGTAGTAGATGTCTCTTTTTCACCAAGACCAGCTCTGGAGAGTTTCTTCGCTAGCATGTGTGAGATGACGAGTGCTTTACCAGAACTTATACAAATAAGAGTCGAAAGGAAAATATTTGATGTAATCATGGAAGCGCGAGAGGAACATTTGCAAAATCAGACCTATTTTGGTTCATAAAAACTATTTCTAGTTAATAATAAAAATTGTCCCCTTGCTTTTGTTAAGGCAAGTGTATGTACTTCAAAACGAATTCTAACTTTAGTCGAAGCCCAAACCTTTAAGACAGTAACTGACCGAGCGAGCAAAGTGTCTCTGCTTAAAGTCTGGCAAAATTTGCTTTCGTGTGTCAGTTTGTTGGCACTAGGTTGTATTTTACAACCGATGTATGCGAAAGTTGGTATACCTACAGATTTTAAGACTATAGATTTTTTTTGCCGTTGACAATTTTTGAATGGCTCGGGTAGTTCCTCCAAAAAGAGGAAAAAAGGAGGCTTCTGAATATCTCCGTCTAATGAGATCCGATTTTTTTCTATTTTTATTTGAAAGTAACTTGAAGATGGTCTCTTAAAAATTTGGTGAATCTGACAAGGATGTTCGGCGCGATGAGCAGAATAGCTCCTCAAAATGCAGTAAATTGCTAACTTGTTAGATTTCAACTAGTGGAATCGGCCATTCAACTACTAGGTAGGGATTGATAGAGCACCTGGGACCACATTCTCATCACAAAACTAGAGAATTCTGAAAACAATTTTCAGAATTTTAATTTTAATTCCGACGTGCGAAGTCTTAACAAAAAGCTGACTTTGGAACTGAGTGAACTAAAGTAAGAATTCTATAACTGTATTCTGTAACTATAGGTTTTATTATATTTATAAAGTACTAATAGTAATAGTATTGTATTTTATTTTAAATTAAACTTGCGAGTCGATCGTTGGGTGTTTAAATCAGAGTCGCCCAAAAGGAGATCCCTATACCTTTTAACAAAAGTGCTTATAAGACAGCCGAACTCTAAACCTGTACCCTTATTGCGTAACTTTTTTCGTAAACAATTTTGCCTCATTTTGACAGTTCAACAACATTCATTACGTTATTTACGTTGTTGAGCAGATTTTTTTTTCCAAGTTATAAAGCAATGGATTAGCAATCTGTTTCAAATCGAAACAGATTGTGACTGTGTTGTATTACGCAATTAGGGTACAGGATTAGCGTACAGCTTAAATATAATAATATTGGTTATAATGAGTTTCATGAATTACGTATTTAATCGACATTTTGGGATCAAGCTCGTGAAGTTCAATCCTGCTTTAATCTTAGTTCCACCATTATGGACGCCGACGTGACTGACGGTCAGATATTATTTTAGTTTGTTGTGAAAATTTTGGGTAGACATCATTGTTGTTAGAGTCTGGCCACGCTAAGTCTGCATAAGTAAAAACCGGCAACGTGCGAATCGGACTCGTGCACGAAGGGTTCTGTACCATTATCTACAAAAACGGCAAAAAAATCACGTTTGTTGTATGGGAGCCCCCTTAAATATTAATTTTATTCTGTTTTTTAGTATTTGCTGTTATATCGGCAACAGAAATACATCATCTGTGAAAATTTCAACTAGTCTAACTATCACGGTTCATGAGATACAGCCTAGTGACAGACGGACGGACAGCGAAGTCTTAGTAATAGGGCCCCTTTGGGTATGGAACGCTAAAAAACGGTGAAATTTGAAAATCTATAGACGGCAACACCATCTGTCGAAAAAAGAATTTGATACTTTGTCTTTTTGATAGGTTATATTGTCTCTGATTTATTCCTGGTAAAGAATCGTCACTTTAGCACGATGCAGTGTGGATTTGATACAGTTTTGTCATCGTATGGAGATAGAGCATAGGCACGAAAGTCTATTACATATAATCTATAAGGCAAAATATTAAAATCATTAGATCTACCTACACGTCAACTTTTCGATATCTTGTAAACATTGTCGTTTTTGGTTAAGGAGAACATCGTGCAGTTCTTTCACATCTTGGAATTTACATATCATAAATTATATAATAACTCCCGCACTCTACTTTTAACAGGTTTAACCATTTTTCTACTATATTTTGTGAAAACAACATAAAGCGTAAGCAATCTGACATTTCAAGTAGGTACCCTGAAACTGACATAACTGATTGATGTAAAAGTTTACCATATATAAAACTATTTGGGGTTGCCCATTTATTCAATTGCAGACTTAGCGTAGCCAGACTCTATCAGCCGATATAAAATGACTTGTTCCAATGTAGCAGCACCTCCCGTAGGAACACCCAGTTCCTAAAGTATTAAATATTATATGTAAACCTTCCGAAATAATTCTAAATGATGGTGAAAATGAAAACCGCTTCAAAATCCATTGTATTAGAACTAAGCGAAGGACACAGTCACACACACAAACACGAAATAAGCTACTTTTTATAAACTATGTATAAATATTTTAAACAATGTACTGTTTAATTAAATATATTTCAAGGAAGTGAACGTTTTATTTAAAAGTCAGATCACAAGGTATACGAACAAACAAATAATACTTCAAAAAAATCCATTGTTGTTCGGAGAGTGCTGAGACTGAATACGTATGTGAATAAGATAACCGCAATGCGATACACCTAAGATAAAACATGTTAATCCTAGACCTACGAGGAATAGGTCTGCGTACAGGCGGCAGTTCTTGTAGCCGTATTCATCAGGATACCTCAGGCCGATATCCATTAAAGCTGGGAAAACCAGTTGCATCATAGTGGTGCAAAGATTTCCGACAAATGCTATGAGCGGTCCTTGAAACGGTACTATGTAGCTAACTATAACTGAAAAGAAGTAAATGATGTTGAAAGTTTAATCTTTTACAACATGTAAAAAAGTTAAAAAATAAGTAAGTTCAAAAACTAAAACCCGACTACTGAAAAATAACACTCTCTAAAAAGTATGAAATAAGAAAATATTTCAAACAGAAATCAAGACACAGGTATAAAAATGGTCAAGGTAAAGCCGTGGTCGCATGCCTGTATCTACAAAATTATAATGGCGTGCGACCACGGCTTTACCTTAACCATTTTTAGGGTTCCGTACCTCAATAGGAAAAACGGAACCCTTACTGGTGTGTCTGTCTGTTTGTCCGTCTGTCACAGTCAATTTGCTCCGAATCTAATGGACCGATTTAGTTGAAATTTGGTACACATATGTATTTCTGTGACCCAAACACGAACGTGTAACGTAAATAAATGAATTTTAAATATAGGGGTCACTTTAGGGGTTTATTCCAGAAATCCCCACTAGTGGGGATTGTTATTTTTTTTCCAGAACTCTCCACTAGTTAAATAAACTCGGCCTTTTTTTCTAATATTCTAGTCGTTTTTGGCACTCGCCGGCCGGTACCGCGGCACCGCTTGCTTCGCTCGTTCGGCTCGTGTGTCACAGTTGTAACCCAACCTTTTAACTAGTGGGGATTTCTGGAAAAAAAATAGCAATCCCCATTGGTGGGGATTTGTCGGTGGGGATTTCTGGAATATACTACTTTAGGGGGGCAAATAAGAAAATTTAAAAAAAAAATGTTTTGCTAACAGTATCGTGTGGCATATTAAATGAAAGGGCTTGTTGCGAGGATCTTAAACATATTTTTTATACAATTTTAAAATAAATGCTTTTAAAGATATCTAAGAAATTCGATGAAAATTTACCATTCCCCCTTATCTCCGAAACTACTGGACCTACAATTTTGAAAAAATTATATAGTATGGCTCTTTACTCATAGATTACAGGAAAACCTCTAAGAAGTCTATGGTCTTAAAATAACATCAATATTGTGCGTACAAACTTACATTTGTAGTTGGAATGTATAGGAGAACATGTATTTCAACTACAATGTTAAGTTTGTATTTAGGATAAATTCATCCCAACTACTTCCGTAGTTGGGATGAATAAAATTTAAAGTTTTTATTTACATATTCGACTAGATATCAATACAATAAATCTATCTACTTGCATAACGAAGACTATATTTAAATAAACTTCGATATACTCACAAGATAAGGTGACGAACAAAGGCCTGGAAAAGGCTTGAAGTAATTGAATTGTTCTTGGGGAAGGAGGTGTCAATTCGTCGTGGTACTTAACGACTTCAGTAATAGTCTGTATAGCTGGGTAACATTGGATCGGATACGCAAATGCCACAGCTAATAAATAAATGCCAATTGCAGCCATCGATGAGCTATAAAAGAAAACCATGAACGTCTCCAATGTTTAAAAAAAAATTGTTGGGGAATCAGCGGGGTAGTTCCTTAAAGAGGATCACACACATCGAAGATAATATATTTATCCGACCACACACAGCTAAGATACAATATTAACACTTTCACTGTCCCAAGGTAATTGGTAATCCTATTATCATAAACGTTTATTTAATCCCAGAGACTAATTTGACAGGTGCAAATGTCAAACTCCAAATTGAAAAACTAACAACAATCACTTGAAATGTCATATTAATCTCTGGGATTAAAAAACGAACTATATGTATATACACACTGTTGTATCTTGAACCAGTGTATTATTAATACAATAAAAATCCAGGTGCAAAGTACAAAATAGTTTTTGTTTTTTATTGCTCTCTATAACCACCCTCAAGTACCACACATAATCATCATACTCTATATTTAAGTGAACCACAGATAATATAGTAGAATTAATAAGACAATAACTAACATACAACACACACGGCTATACATCAAGCTATACATTTCCAGTATATGCTGATCTCGCATTGTATAAGATTTCCGTACAATGCGAGGTCAGCTTATTCTGGAAATGTATAGCTTGATGTGTAGCCGTGTGTACGTTCAATAATAATATTGCATTTTGATGTTTTATAGGGTCATTTAATTTTAAGATACGCGATACTTTATTATTTTTATAACATTAATTTTACATTATGTGGTTACTTGAATACACACACTGACTTATTAGTATTACTTGTAAAAATTTAGGAATATCGTACACTTTTACAATGTTTGTAAATATGTGAGCGCCTTGTATCCATCACATAATTAATTTATCTGTCATTGCTTCATTTTTTAATTATTTTTACCTATTGTGGTATAGTAATCTTATTAGGTGCATCGCATCGTCTTCACATACATATAATTAATGTATACAAAATATTGTAAAACATTTTAAAAGTTTCGTAACGATGAAGTTTCTTGCACATTCTTCTCCATACGAAAACTACCTTTTGAAAGGGGACGAAAAAAATATTTAAAAAATCTAAACATTTTTGAAGTGAAAACTTCTTTAGGTGTGTTGGGCATTTTTAAGGTGGGACTAAACCATTGATTTCGCGACACTGTAACGCAATTTACAGACACCGTGGAGTAAAAGACATCAACGCGTTGATTACCGCGGTGCCGATTTTTTTCAAGTTTTCGCTTCTGTCGGTACTTCCGGAGTGCCACTGCTTTTCATATTTTTTATATAATTAAAAAAAAATTGTAACAAAACGGTGTAACTTTTAAACTAAATGATCCATCGCGATGAAACAAACTCTATAATGATAGGAAGTAATTATGCGTCATCATAAAATGAAAATTGTGGAAAAGCAATTACCCACAATAGAAAATAAACATGTTCTTTTTAGCAAATATCCGTTTTTTTTTTTACTTATTTTTTTAGTATAATCGTAAAATTTCTCAATAAGACGCCAAAGAGAACAAAACAAAAAATACTTTTTAGATTTTTTTTCCGTCGGTAAAATTAAGCATAGATTCCCTCATTTCGATATGTGCATATTATAAAGACACACTGTATTATTATTTGTTTGTATATGTTTGTACTCATGTTCTCGAAATCGGCTCTAACGATTTCGATGAAAGTTGCAATACGTATAGAGGTTTACGGATGCGAAAAATCAATCTAGCTAGTTCTCATATTATTTTTCTCCGTATTTTCACCCGAGCAGAACTCGGCCGGCCAAAGTTTAGAACAAAATAAACCACAAACAAACCTACTTTAGAATAATTCAATTCAAATGATTTATTTCCGAAAACATATTATATTAGTATTAGAACTTAGAAAAATATGTTAGTAGCATTAAAATAAAAACTAAGATCAAAATTAAATTAGAATTAAATCATAAATTAAATTAAATTACAAATAATTTTTTTTTTAATAAACATCAAATCGGAATTAAATTAACGTTAATTTGAATCAAAATCAAATTTCAAATTCGATTGACATGGCAGCATGGAATTTGTATGTACTATCCTATACCATTAAATGAGCATTCTCTATTTTCACCAGAGCAGAGCTCGGTCGCCCAGGCCATCCCATCCTTGATGTCCCCCCTCCGGTTGACGCCCTAAGCCAAGGCTCGAACCCCACAGGGGGTGACCTTAGCGAGCGTTCACCTAGTTCTATGTTACTACACACTACATACTACATAGAACTAGGTGAACGCTCGCTAAGGTCACCCACCTTAGCGAGCGTTCACCTAGTTCTATGTTCTATGTTACGGGGTTTGGTGTCCGCACTTAGTCCGTCAAGTGGACCATTGTGCGTGGGCCATAGCGGCCATTTGTTGGTTATTCCAACCAGCCCACCTCCTTCCAGAAGTTAATTAAAACTCCTAGTCTGTTCAGAACATCAGTGAAAGATCTGGGTGACCCGAGGGTTTCTGTTCTAATCTGGGTGACGCCTGTGCATCTGAAGAGCACGTGCTCGACGGTTTCCTCAGCCTCCATGCACGCCCTGCACAGAGGACTGTCCGTTATGCCTATTGTGTGGAAGTATTTGTTAAGCGAGCAGTGCCCCGTGCTGGTCTCCGTCGGCGCAGGCCCTTCCTGTCCAGGCTTAATAAACGCCTGGTTAGCCTGCTATCCAAAGATGGCATAGATTCCTTGGATTGCCTGCAGCCTGGTGTCGAGGTTCACCAGTTCTCCGCTTGTGTGTGGGTGAACTTCTGTAGCCACCAGCGTATTTGGTTGAAGGGAATTGGCACGATAGGCTCGGGTCCATAGACTGCCATGCTAGATCCTCTTCTAGCAAGTTCGTCAGCTGCGTCGTTGCCTAGTGATCCGCTGTGTCCTTTTATCCACTGTAGTGTCACCGTGTTGCGGCTAGATACCGTTACTTGTTCTAGTGCATTGTGACATTCTAGTGTTAACTTTGAGGTAATATTTTTTTTCCGTAAGGATTGGAGAACCGAGGCGCTATCGGAGAGTATACGTATGTGAGTGTCCATGACTCTCCTGGCCTCTATGGCGTGGGCCGCTTGTATGATGCCCACACATTCCGCCTGATAGATGGTGTTCAACATTCCCAACGGACGGGATATATTTATATTGAGATCGTGTGAGAAGACTCCAACTCCGGTACCAGAGTCGGTGTTTGATTCATCGGTGTATACTCTCAGCTCTTTCGGGCCTGAGTAGTCACATTGTTCTTCAGTAAGTATTATGTTGTAGTGCCTTTGAAAGTGGTGTGTATTCAAGGCTTTCTTTTCTTTTCGCAGGGTGATGCCATCATTGGTCGTCGTTTGATCGCATCTTCCTTTATACGTGTGTGCTTGACTCTGGAGTCTTTGCTTAGGGTTCCTGATAAGTGGAGCCTAAACGCGGCCAGGGCCGCCTCCTCCCGCACGATGAGGTGCAGAGGTGGCAGTCCAAGCATTGCCTGTAGGGCGGCAGTGGGTGTGGTTCTCATACTGCTAGTGATTGCGACACAAGCAAACCGCTGCAGTTTTCCGAGACCTAGTTCACCTAGTTTAATTAGCATAGTTGAATAACCCCTGGCTGGAGGTTTTAAGTGTAGTAGCTTAATGCACCCACAGGAAAGCCCGGTTAAGTAATCATGATCTCAGAGGTCAATTACGAGATGCCCTATCTAAAAAATAAAAAATGTTTTTTTTACCAACACATTACTACCTATTAGAAGACTCTAATAGGTAGTAATGTGTTGGTTAGTTGGGTTTAGATCACTTTGCAACAGCAGTATCAAAAATTGTTATTTTAAATCCTTTTCAATTAGAATTGAAATCCCTTTTTTATAATGGGATCTAGTAATAGTAAACCATTTTAATATCGGTATTTAGTAGGCATATTTTTTAATGAATGGGCACTGACAGTGTAGTACTTTTTTTACAAAAATCGTAAGTATTAACGCAACTAAATTTTAAAATGTATTTTAATGAAAATTATCTTTTCTTCAATTAAAATTCGATATCTTTCTGTTAAATATGCTATTACGATATCATTTTGAAATCAGTATTTAATAGGCATATTTTCCTAGACTCTAAATTTACATAAAAAAAAACATATCTTTCACTATAGGTAGAAATTTCGTAAATAAATAACAATATTTTCGGAACTCTTGGGTAAAAATGGTTAAAATTGTAATATGTTATAGTTAATTATCTGGTATATCGAATCTTTAACGGTGGACCACTATTTACGCCACACCCTGTATATTTTATTTTTATCTTCAAAGTGTCTGACCCACTTAACACACATAAAATGTAAATCGATCGCAATGCCTTACATTTTGACAGTTCAGCTACGTTCATTGCGTTAATTATCCAAACCTAAGAAGCAATGGATGTCAAAATGAAAGGCATTGCGATCGATTGTTATTTTATATGTGTTACTCTGCATGTGCACTGGCGAAACGTTCACATAAAAACGGTACCTTAATTACGTAATAAACGATCAATCACAATCAGAATCGTTTTGAAACAGATTGCTAATCCATTACTTCATAAGTTGGAAAAAAAATCTGCTCAACAACGTAAATAAGCAATGAATGTTGTTGAACTGTCAAAATTAAACAAATCAGTCATAATTTTTCCATCTTATGAAGCAACGGATTAGCAATCAGTCTCAAATCGAAACAGATTGTGATTGATCGTGTATTACGCAATTAGGGTACTGGTCCGTCTGCGCCATGTTTTCCTGTTTTATAAACATCAAACACGAACCAATTTGGGGGCGTGGTTTAACAAAAACCACAAACAAAATCGGAAACACAAAAAAAAAACATGGCGCAGCGGACCCGGCTTTACGCAACTACCCTGTTGAGGTTATTTCCATACCTATCTCGACTGATTCCCCTTCTCCACTACCATACATAACGTACTTACGTTTCATCGTACGGCAAAACTCTAAGTACATTTTCATCCATTGTTCCAAAAGCGTTGTATCCTAGGGATCCGAAAATTATCGCTAAAATAGTTGGGCACATTATACCAACATTGAGAACACCAAATCTTGCCGTAATTTGTCTCGGGTTCACTAAACTTTTATCGATCGACAAGATCTGAAATGTAGAAACCTAAATGGATTTATAGTTACCTACATTGGAGGAGTGACGGCCGCAGAGGGAGTTGGGGCCCACCATAACATCCTGGTGCCTATAGGTACCTAACGAGGTAAGGATAAATGCACGAGCGCGCCTGTCTCCCGGCCAGATATAGTCGGAAGAACACCGTGTAATTTAAGTCAATAAGGGTTTGACAGACATTTCCGTGAGTAAGGTGTAGGTACCTACTCTGTGCACCGCTAAACAATGGTATACCTAATAAAAATACCTACGAAAAAAAATGTAAAGGGTGTCAGTCGCAGCTCAAAAAAAATGCACATGTAAGCGTGTGGGATAATTATAATTATAGAGATGGTGATGTTTCTAAGTCAATCGTTTTTAAATCAATAAAGGGTGGCATCGACGCGAAAACTGTTACCATGGATTCAGTACATGGTTCTGAACGACCCTGCGTTGAATTTTTTCGTCGGTTATTTACAAAATAACAGCTGTTCCATACATTTTGACCGCGTAGGTATTGCAATTTTCTATGAAACAGCAGATTTTTTTTTTAATAACCGACGATTTTCAACGCAGGGGATTTCAGATTCATGTACTGAATCCATGGTAACAGTTTTCGCGTCGATGTCCCTACCACCCTGTATACTAAAGTGGAGTCATTTTAATAGGTAACATTTGACAATTCATCAAAATTCAACAACGTAACCTTGTAACGGCGGGCATAAAATAATATATTTTTTCGTTTTGCACTGCACAATTGCTTAACTTTTTTCAATTACGATTAGATATATATTGTAATAATGACCGATACGAGTAATTTTACGATTTGCTTTCAGTAATAAACCATTCTAAACATAATAAACAATTTCTAATCTAAAGAACTGAACTTCGTTACAATGTTGCGTCAGTTAACCCTTTTTCTTTTTGAACACTAGGGATGTTACTCTAAAAATCGAAAGCTGATAAGTAGAATCGAATGCAATGATAACTTGTGAAGAAATATCGACATAAATTAATAACCACGTTGTAATTATAATAAAACATAATTATATTTATTATTCTTTTAACTAACTATAAAAATACAAAAAATAATTAAAGTAAAAGTAAATACAAAAAATAACTAAGAAAAATCATTGATGTTAGGTACAATTTAGGTCGGATGTTGCTGGCAACACCAGTGCCTGTCGATGACGCCATGTCATGTCGCCATTACATGACGCAGTCTTTTGTCGTTGTGCGAAGTGACTGTGCGTTTTTTGTGTGCTCTCTGTTATTTTCTTCTGACCCGGCTTTTTTATTGGACTGATCTTACTGACTATGTTTACCTGGCTATAAATTGGACTCCGATTGCTTAACGATTAGTAAACAAGAATAACATTACAGTCTTACCATGTCGAAACGGGGGAAAACGCTAAACAGTCAAACTCGCGAACGAGTGGTGAAATTGTACAATTATTTTGAACGTGAATCAGTTAACGATGGGCCTCTTTTACCATTGACACAACCGAAAGAACGCGTTACCGAAGCATTGGGAATAGGGAAGAGGACAATAACTCAAATTTTGAAAGAGAAATACGGACCATCAGGCTCAGAAGATAATACTTAACGTAGACCTAAAAAAAGAAAGAGGGACAAGAAAATTGTTGGCGTTGATAATTTAGATGCTGCTGCAATTCGCAACCACATTTATGGATATTACTCGAGAAAAGAATATCCTACACGGGAAAAGCTAATGAGTTCGTTTAAAGACGCAGGCTTATTTTTTGGCGGTAAATCCTCTCTATCAAAGGTTTTGAAATCAATTGGCTTTCGATTTAAAAAATCTGACAAGCGGAAAATCCTGCTAGAACGCTACGATATTATTTTGAAGAGAGTAACATTCTTACGTAAAGTAAATAAAATTACAGATTTGGACAATGTCGTGTGTATTGACGAAACATGGTTGAATGCGGACCATGCGGTTTCGCGGACATGGACCGATGATACAGCGTCCTCCACCTCAAAAGTTCCATCGGGAAAAAGAGCCCGACTTATTATATGTCACGCGGGATCAGCTTCTCAAGGTTTTATTCCAAACTGCCTCCTCGCACTGCCTCTAAAACTACAAGTGATTACCATGAGGAAATGAACTTTGAGGTTTTTAAAGAGTTAGAAAACCCATCGAAAATTATAATGGACAATGCACTGTATGATTCTGTACAAGTTGATAAACCACCAACTCAAGCAAATAAAAAGCAAGAAATTGTCTCGTGGCTGGTAAGAAATGGTGTGGATGCAAGTCCAACTTTATTAAGAGTTGTTAAATCTGGTAAAAGCAACTAAGCAATCCAAGATCCGCTATGTAATCGATGAACTAGCCCTAGAGCTTGGACACGAAGTTATTCGATTGCCTCCCTACCATTGCCAGTATAACGCCATCGAGCTTATTTGGGCACAAATAAAGGGTCATGCAGCGCGGAACAATACTGAAACACCCTTCAGTACTGCTAAAATGATGACTCTGCTACAAACTGCGTGTGCAGAAGTCACTACAGAAGACTGGAGAAAAGTCGTAGAGAAAACAAAGAAAATAATTTTACAAGATTTTGAACGAGATGTGAAAATAGACTATATTATTGAAAATGAATTAATAATATCTCTGAGTGCTGACAGCGGTGATGAAGATGACAATACTAATAACAGTTCTACCAGAACTGTTATTCAACTGAATAAACGCAATTTATTTGTTAAATTATGTACTTGTCTTATTTTGCTTCTTAAATTTACGAGAGAAAAAATAATAACGGGACAGGGATTCGCCTGATGATTTTAAAAATTCACATATGTTTCAAGTCCGTATCGATTCATTCACTTTAATCGATGTTTTTAAGCAGGTCCCTCACTATGAAGATAAAACTGACAGACGTCAAATGTTACCTATTAAAATGACTCCACTTTAATAATAAAGCTGAAAAGTTTGTTTGTTTGAACGCGCTAATTGCTGGAACTACCAAACGGATTTGAAAAAAAAAAAATCATTTGATAGTTTTCATTTGATAGCCTAATTCTTGAGGACGGTTTTTTCACTGCCATCCTTAGAGCCGAACAAAAAGAAACCAATGCTGATGCTAATGGAAAATGAAGTATTAGCGCGAGCGAACAATGCGATGCGGTGAGTCGGGGGAACAAGAAATTTCACGAGAGTAATTAAGGGATATTTTCTGTTACAGTCGCAGAAATGATTTTGTTTTTCATAGTTTATTGAAATTTAACTGTGCATAAATGAAGGTTCTTTGCTGAGATTAAAAAAATATCTTTGGCTAGTGTACCCCACAATATAGTTAATTAATTGTGGCGGACTTATGAACGGGGTAAAAAACACGCGTGTTAAATACTTAGAAGGTCCAAGGTTGCCTGGAAGAGATTTCAGTAAGCGGTACGGCCGCCCATTGTATATTTGTAGTGTATTACTTTTTCTTTTTGTAATGTATAATCTGGTGTACAATGAAGTATATAGTATAAATAAATAAATAAAAACGGTGCAAATAGAGGCATCTATTTGCACCGTTTTTATTTATTTATTTACTTTCGAGTTGTTGAAAAATTATTTTTGTACAAATCTTACCACGCCGACGTTGTTCAGATTAAACAGCAGTATACCAAAACCAAATAGAACAGCCTTAAAAGTCGTTTTACCAGAAACTATTTCCCCATTGTCATCAGCGAGCATGTGTTCGAAAACTATAAGAATTCCCGCCAAATTTAAAAAATTACCTGCAATTAAAATTTACATTGTAGTCGATCATGAGCGTGCGTCATGTGACTTCTATGTTATTTATCCTATCCTATCCTATACTATTGTGCAATATTTGTCTTTCGAAAACGGCTCTAACGATTTTGATGCAAAATAGGGGTTTACGAGGGCGAAAAATCGATCTAGCTACAGTTCGTTTTTTAATCCCAGAGACTAAATTGACAGATGCAAATGTCAAACTTCAAATTGAAAAAACAAACAACAATCACTTGAAATGTCAAATTAGTCTCTGAGATTAAAAAACGAAGTTTAGGTCTTATATCTGGGAAAATTCGATTTCTCCGTATTTTCACCCGAGCCGAGCTCGGTCGCTTAACACTTTCACTGTCCATGCATTACATGTAATGCACTAGTAGTTATCTTGTTTATCCAATATTCCAGCGAAATTAACCAAAATGTACCTAATAATAGAAACAGTTCTATTGTTTGTTTCAACCTTTTTAAACAAAACTATTAGCTGGAAGTAAAGCTCATACGTCCGTACATTACATGTGCCTTTTGGCCTCGTACAGGAGTTTCTGCTTTTATTTTAAATTCACTTTGTTTTTTTAGTTTTTTATTTCTATTTCTACGAGTGTTTTTAATTTGTGATCTCCTGTGCGAGTCTCAATAAATTTTATATAGTATAGTAGAATTAGTAAATGACCTTAAAAAACATCACAATGCAATATCATTATTGGACGTATGGTGATAGGATTACCTTGGGACAGTGAAAGTGTTAAAAAGTTTAGAACAAGATGGATGGCTGCCTTGGATAATGACATGGCAGCATGGAATTAGAGGTGAATAAAAAATGAGGTGTCGTTACAGTGTCGCGAAATTAAACCATTAATTTCGCGACACTGTAACGACACCTCATTTTTGTAAACGCGATTGTGCTCTTTATTTATATTAAGTTACGGATCAATGTTCTATGCAAGAATTTTTACTTTCAAGGCTTGTGCAGACCAGCGGGATATCGCGGGCGCGACAGGCAGTGCGACCGTGTCGGGCCCGCGATATCGCGCTGGTCTGTACGAGGCTTAAAGGTTTCGGAAGTATTTTTTTTTTTTTTTGTAAACGCGATTGTGCTCTTTAAGGGCTTGCTACATGGCCCGTCAACCGCGTCCCCAACAGAGGTGACCTTGGTTGGCGACAGGCTGAGCTGTTTAAAATTTGGTACTCCACGGTTGTAAACCACCAAAGTCACCTCCGTTGGGACGCGGTTGACTGCAGCGTAGCAAGTCCTTTATTTAGATAAGGTTACGGACCAATGTTCTATACAAGTATATTTTTCTTCCACCAAGGACCAAGGCAATCTTGTTTAAGTTTTTACTTCTGTCACCGCTCCCAGAGTAACACCATTTTTTTTTTCTATTTTTTTAAACCTGCTACGACAAAAAGTCATATAAAAAGGTATTTTAAACAATCTGTTCGATTTATGCCCTTACATGAGTGACTCCGGATTTAGACATTTTAGATGACTTTTTTGTCGTAGTTGGGTAGTTTTTTTTTGCAATTTGCAGGTCAGTTTCAGGTTGCATCTTGATCAAAAAATGATTCGCGACCCTAACAAAATTATGTAGTTATTTATTATTCTATAAATCTTTAAACAATTTATAAAATTTTATTTTCTATAATTAATTAATACATTTCCTATTATTATCAGTATCATTAATAGGTAGGTAACATCTCTTTATGTTAGATTTATTCCATTGAATGAATTTTTCTTGAAATTTGAGAACAAAAATCTAACTTAGTGAGATGTATAATGATGCTAATTGATTGAAAAAAGTGATCAAGGTAGGTTCAGCCAGACACTAACCTGCAAATTGTAAAAAAACGTAAGAAATTTTAAATTTTGCGGAGTAGGTACCACTGCGGATCCATCTTAACAATAGACCAAAAACAGTCTGCGTCCTTGTTTTTATACGCCCGCGAGTCAAGAAAATCTTTCGGTATCCTGAATGAGATTGTGATGAAGATCCTTCTGCCTGCTAGTAACAAACTGCGGTGAATTTTTGTCTCCCAAGCCTCAAATTAAATCAAGTAGGTAAGTAATAAAAAATGTGATCACCGGAAAATGAAATATAGCTGATAATTGATAAATCTTTCATGAAGTATTCCAATGCCAAATAAGGAAAAAATAACGATGCCAGGGCCGGTCGACTGCTATCCCAGTCCATTACCTAGAAAGAAAAAGATAATAGGCACTATATACACACGGCTACATAATCAAGTTATACTTTTCCAGTATCGTACTCTCATTGTACGGAAATCATATACAATCAGCTTATACTGGAAATGTATAGCTTGATATGTAGCCGTGGTTCCAGAGTCGACCGGTTCCCGCCGAGTCTGCAAAACACACAGATAAACCCTCGAACAGACTAGCGCTACGCGACAGCGCGACGCGACTCTAACAAGCAATTTCTAAGAAAACTTTACGGTAGAACATTACCGGTGTCGCGCTAGTCTACACGAGGCTTAACGGGTGCTGCGCGGTTGGGCGCGTTGAGAGTGCAGATCATATAAGCAAGCGCGCTGCTAAAAAAAAAACCGTTAGTTTGAAGCAACCGGTTACACAACCTGTACATGGTTGTGTCGACGACGACGGTCGTCAATAAGCCATTCTGCAGAGGTGATCTTGCCCATTTCTGCCATGTAGGTACTTAGACAGTTTTTGCCCGACTTGATTTTGAATGACCTTCATCGACGGGCGTGCGTTGCTAACCGCGGTCGGCGATCACCGTCGTAGCCCGTTGTGTCCAACCAACGCGAAGACCGCGAGCTCAAATCAAACTGAAATCGGGAGCTTGTCGCCAAACGTGTAATACGCGAGACGGTTTTTCTTCTCCGTCAAGATCACCTCTGCAGAAACGCTGGACGACCGTCTGGCATTAGCTGAGGGTTAGCGCAGACCTGCATCCTTGCGTAACACACGACTAATCACAATCTAAATCATTTTGAAGGATATTGCTAATCCATTGCTTCATATGTTCGAAAACTTTGTCTGCTCAGCGACGTAAATAACGCAATGAATGTTGTTGAACTGTTAAAATGAAACAGATTGTAATTGATCTTGTGTTACGCAATTATGGTAGAGCGAGGAGAGTCGTAAACAGAGCAAAAACGAACTCTTTGCTGTCAAGTTTTAAATGAAAATGACGAACACACGCCACAGGGCATCATCTCTTGCACGCTATTTAGAACTCCATTTTAGTTCTGATTGAAAAACTATGCGTTCAAATGCATAGTTTTTTATGGAACTGTTCTCGCACCCCGCGCCGCTCTGCCTTCGAGGCCAGTTCCATATAGAATAAATCTATGCATTGAAACATGCCGCTGCCGCTGCCCCGCGCCTAGAGCATGGACTATCGGATCCTCTTCTAGTACCGTTTTTTTCGGTATTACGGTTTTTAATACCGGTATTTCAATATTTTTTCCGAAATGATGGCAAAAATATTATCAAATTCGTTTTAACGATGTTATTTTTGAAACAAGACTGATAACAAATTCACACAGAGCCACAGAGCGAGTTTGATACCTTGGACAATATCCAGAAAAGTCTGAATATTATCAAAGTGACAATATTTGGCTTTTGTCCTGGCGGACTCCTCCTTCCTTCCTTAACTCTTCCGGCCGTAGGAAGATTTTCATCATGATTATTAAATCTTCAAATCTAAGTTTGATCCAGCCTGTCCCTTCTTGCAGTCCTCCCCCCAGCGACGCCATTAGCCGAGGTTCATACCCCACCGGGAGTGCCCTTAGCGAGCGCTTGCCTAATTTTAATTTAGAATAGATTTTTACCCCTGGGTGGAAATTTTAAGTGTAGCAGCTTAAGGCTCCCACAGGAAAGTCCGGTTCAGCTCGACACGGGTCGCGGACGGACGTGCTGCGCCCCTGTAAGGTTCCTGTTTTACGGCTCAAGTGCTCCCGGTGTGGTTCTTGCAGAGTGTACCTGAGTCATCGTTTCGTCGCGCATTGCGACGATCTCCATAGTTATTCAGTGACTATTATCGACCGATTAATTGGAGTCTTTTTCAAGATACAATTAATAATTCTGTTTCTGAATCATTTACCGTCGAAGACGTTCTTCGAATAATTGGCCCCTTCTGGGCAAAACCACAGTTTCGTGGTCCTCGGTGGATACCATTCGGTGCTCACAAAACCGAAGGGGTGTTGAGCACATAGCTTTAAATATAATAATCATGATGAATCTCGTTGGTCTAGTGGTCGCAAGCGCTACTGCTGAGCATGAGGTCCTGGGTTCGATTCCCGGGTCGGGCAAAGTGTTATGGGTTTTTCTATCGTGAAATTTCTCAGTAGCAGCCCGGAGTCTGGATTTGTGCCCGGTTGATGGCAATAGGCTCGCCCCCTATTACATGGGACTTAAAACATAACTGGCGAAATGTGGGTGAACCTGCTACTGGCACACCTCTGCCCAACCCTTTGGGGAAACAAGGCGTGATGTTATGCATGTTATGCATGATGAAAATCTAAGTTTGATCCAGCCTGTCCCTTCTTGCTGTCTTCCCCCCAGCGACGCCCTAAGCCGAGGTTCGTACCCCACAGGAGGTGCCCTTAGCGAGCGCTCGCCTAGTTTTAATTTAGAACAGTTTTTGCCCCTGGCTGGAGGATTTAAGTGTAGAAGCTTAAGGCACCCACAGAAAAAACGGGTTAAGCAGCCAAGACATTAGTGGTCAAAACTGCGAGATGCAAATATAAAAAAAAAACCGCCGCTGCCGCCGCCCCGCAGCCCGCTGACTTCGAGACCGGGACCTTAGCGTTATTTTAGACTAGTGTAGGTAAATCGGGATACCGAAACAATTTACATAATTATATACTATTAATAATAAAAAGTAAGAGAAATTACATAAGTAAATAGTTTTATACTGACATCTCTCAAACAGTCTGTTGTAAAGATAACGAACACCGAGCATATTCCGAGCTGACTGGCAAGCATAAAGATGGCTATTATTGTTCTGAAAAGAAATTAATTTGAGATAGGTAGTTCAGTAGTGGATTTTAATTTTTCGAATAAGGCAATCAACTACTAAAAGGTATCTCGCGCACTAGACGGCCACGACCACGACCAGTGATCGCAGCGACCAGGTAAACTATAGTAACGATATAAACCGCGCACTTGGTCGCAACGGCCAACTAGCCGCAGATCATACAATACCACTAGACGGCCACGACTGGCCGGAGTCGTAGCCGTCTAGTGCGCGAGATCCCTTAGTGTCCGACCGAAGGTACAGTTTCGGTTTCGACCAGAAAATCTGGTTTCGGCCGCAATTTTGGGTTCGGCCAAAAAGCTTCGGCCCGGCCGAAACTGGTGTATAGAGTTCGTAAAATGAAATGAAATGAAAATTTATTTACAAGAACTGTAATACATTACAGATGGTCGGGTTTTTAAACAGGTTCTAAAACGATTCGCTAAAACTAGCATGCAACATTACATACATTATGAAACATACATCACAGAATAAAAATGACAATCACAGATAGACAGACAGACAGCGTAGACCAGGGTTGGCATAAAACAAACAAGTTGTTTTACAACACGTATTTTAAACAGTGTTGAGAAGTTTGAAATAAAACAATGTTTTTTATTAAGTGTTTAAAATTATAGAATAAAACAAGTTTAAAAGAATGTTTTATAAGAAAAAAAAAAAACATTTTTTTTTTCCAACCATGGCGTAGACTAACGATCGAATCCAATATACTATTTTCAGTAAGACAGATCGCTATTGATGTTAGACAGCATAATTCTATCCGTCCTTCAATCGATAAAGGCTATCTTTCTAACGAAAACAATAGATAATTATGTTTCTTTGCTATCTGTAACGTAACGGAACGCCCGTTACAACAAACATCACTGAAGGGCTTGCTATACAGCAGTCAACCGCGTCCCCAACAGAGGTGACCTTGGTTGGTGACAGGCAGAGCTGTTTGAAATTTGGTCGTAAAACACCAACTCCACGATTGTAAGCCACCAGGGTCACCTCTGTTGGGAAGCGGTTGACTGCCGTGTAGCAAGCCGTTTACGTGTATAATTACTGCTTACCCCAATCTACCTAGTCTCGAGTGGCGGAAGTGACCTGTCATTTTGAATGTCAGATGAAGATCAGTTCCGAACAGCACGTGGCAGAGGTACTACTTGTTTGTTGCATCTTGTGAGCTCAAAACTTTAAAAAAGGAATTTCAACTCCTTTGAAGGATTGCTTTTAATTTATATTACATCAAAACTCTGTAAGTAAGTAGTACATGAATTACATGATACAAGATTTTACTGCATTTTGCTGAACGAATAGTTAACGCTGGGAGGAGGATGACGCCAAAGCGCAGCAAATAATAGTGACTAGATTGCAAGACAAAGTCCTAACACATTAACTTGTAAAAGTAGTACCGGTAAGATTCCTTATTCTCTGAAAGACTATTGGGATGTTAACACCATTGATAGATAGGTTTTTCTATCCCTAGTATGCCAAAACTGGTGATAGATAGATAGGTTATTGGGTTCGGGCGTTAATAATGCGGTTTTTTTTTTTTTTTTTTACGAATCCCAGATAAATAAATATTTACTTATACATAAATAGAATTCATTTAGGTTCTTAGCAGACATGCTGCTTTTAGTATAGCGAGTAGGAAATGTAGGGATTTATGCGCATTCTGGAAGATTGATACAAGGTGCTAAGGGCAACAGCAGATGTATCTTAGCGACTGTGCATTCGGTCACAATCACAATAGCAAAATCACACGTTTCAAGGATTACTTCGAAGCTGCATCGCGTTTTCCTGCGACTCGTTCTGTTTGAGGTTTCGAAATGGGGTTTAAAATTGGAAGCGCGTCATAGGTGGCAGCACTGCTCATCGTCTACAAACCGCCATTGTTTTGTTTATGTTTACTTTTGTGTCGATTCATTAAACGAAACCTAGATAAATATATGTATATGCGACTTAGCACAAAAAACACGAGCTTTGGAAAAGGGACGCGTCTACCACTGGTATACGCTGGTTAGTGTTTTTTGCTAAATCTAAATTTTTAAGCGATACAATTAAAAATTCCAATAATAAAGTAAAAACCACTTGGAAAATTATTAACAATGAAACGGCTAAGCTAAGTCGGTTAAACAAGATAAACAACTTGAGATTATGGTTGACAATAGATTAGTTAATAGAGCAGCAGACGTAACTGAGCTAACTACAACTCGCTCCTTAAATTCGTACCCGTCTAAAGCTGAAAACCTTTTACTTAGTAGTGTGTCTAAAAGTGTTCGCTTATTTAGCTTCGATATTCGAACGCCTCGTGATGTAGTTAATGTTTTTAACACACTCAAGTTCAAAAATGATGATTACTGGGGCATATCCATTAAACTTTTAAGTAATATAATAGACATCGTAGCCCCCTATCTGTTACTTTTAATAAATGTGTTGATTTCGGAACTTTTCCTGACTCCATGAAGAGTAGTAAAGTCATACCATTATCTAAATCAGGTAATAAAAATGACGTTGGCAATTTCAGGCCTATTTCTATCTTACCTGCATTTAGAAAATATTTGAAAAGTTAATACTCAAGCAGTTGCTAAGACAATTTAATTTAAATAGCCTTCTTCATAATGAACAATGGCTTTACAAAAGGTCGTTCGACTACAGATGCGGGTGTTGCTCTGCTGAAACACATATTTAATGCATGGGAGAATTCGCAAAATGCTATTGGAGTTTTCTGTGATCTCTCCAAAGCCTTTGATTGCGTGCACCATGATAAGCTTTTGCGTAAACTACGTCATTACGGTGTGCAAAACGAAGCTCTAAACGTTATAAATTCTTATTTACATAATAGGTTCCAATGTGTAGATGTTAATGGTGTAAAATCTTCCGGGCTACCAGTTCAGTTACCTAACTGAACTGACAAGAATGCACCCAGTATTGAGCCTTGAGGTACAGGTGTACCATTCTTGTTCTTAGTGTATATTAATGACTTACCATTCTATTTAAAGGGTATCTGTGAAGTTTTACTGTTTGCAGATGATACCTCCCTTATTTTTAAAGAAGGCCGAAATAGACAAGATTTTGACGATGTAAACAGTGCACTCTCAATGATTACGGATTGGTTTACGACAAATAACCTAGTTCTCAATGCCAAGAAAACGAAATGTGTAAAGTTCGCCCTGCCAAATGTTAGAAATCTAGGACCCAACACCGTCTTAGATAAAGAGGTGCTTGAAACTGTGAACTTGGCAGATTTTCTGGGCGTAATAGTAGATGCCAAACTTCAGTGGGGCCCACATATCGCCCAGCGCCTAGCGGGAAGGCTCAGTTCGGCCGCCTACGCCATCAGGAAAGTAACACAATTCACTGACGTTGATGCAGCTCGGTTAGTTTATTTTAGTTATTCTCATAGCGTCATGTCCTACGGTATTCTGGTATGGGGCAAAGCTGCTGATATTCAAAATATATTTGTCCTTCAAAAACGAGCTGTTCGAGCAATTTATCAGCTAGGTGCCAGAGTTTCTCTGAGAGATTTATTCAAAGATATTGGTATCCTCACAGTGGCATCGCAATTCATCTTCGCCAACATCTTATATATTAGGCAAAATATACACTTATACTTTAAAAAAAACAGTGATATACACAATGTTAACACTAGAAATAAGGACAAACTACGAGCTCCCTTTCACCGGCTTCAAAAGGTTCATGACTCATTTGTTGGGCTTTGTATTTTTATAACAAGCTACCCTCTTCTTTGCTAGATTTGCCTTTTAATGCGTTTAAAAGTAAAGTTTAAACCTTTGTTCAAAGGCATACTATTGTATCAACGACCACTTAAATGATAAGAATAGTGGTTGCTGTGATTAACTCAAGATCATTTTTATGTTCTTTCTCCAGAATTAGCTTACCTACTGACAGTTTATGAGTTTATATGTTATGTTTATTTTATTTGATTTTATAAAACATTTCTTTTTCTCTTTTTAATGAGTCAATTCATTTTTATTTTATTTTGTTGTTGACATAATCTACTCATTACAATGTTTTTGTTATGAGTTGTATTGCATTTTGTGGTTAGCTAGTTACCTCGACAATTGATCATATTATTTTTTGCCTGAGCAACCGGCAGCAAGTGCGTCATGCTCCCTTAGATGTCACTGCTTGCGGTAGCGTCGGGGGTCGGGTTGCCAACTTTCCTCAAATATGGCGAGGGGGGTAATGACTGATCTTTGCGTTATGCTCGTGAACGGGTGCTGCTTGAGGTGACCGGTCGTCTTGCTGATCATGGTTTTGTTACTGTTAATAGTAATTAACTGTTTATTTATTTTACCTCGATGTAGGACCATCGTTTATAACTTCCAATTACAGCTATATAACTTAATGACTTTTGTTTTTTTTTTATCAAAGTATTTAAAGTGTAATGGAAAAGTAAATAAAATAAGAACATTTTTATAATTTATAGGTTGAAGTTCTTGTTTTGTTGAAGTCTGGAGCCGTACCACAGGAATAATTCCTAATTACGCAACCCACGATCAATCAAAATTTTTAAGGATATTGTTAATCCATTGATTCATATGTTCGAAAAATTTGTCTGCTCAATAATGTAAATAACGCAATAAATGTTGTTGAACTGTCAAAATTCTATTTTTTTTTTCGGAGAGCTTTCTCCAACAGATTTCGTGTTTTAACATCTTTGGCAAATACATTGGTGGGTGCTCAGACCAAATAAAAAACCAGGACATAGCGCTGCGAACAATACAGTGAGTGAAGCATGCCAAAACCACACCACCGCTCTGTGCGTACACGCTCACACGCACACAATTTACAACCATTTACAATGAAACTACAGCTCAATGAGTGCACACATGTTTACGAAAACGGCTTTACTGTTGACAGCGCTATGTCTTGTTTTTTTATTTGATCTGAGGGTACCGTCCCCCTATTTTTGCAGTCAACAGTTGCGCAACGAGTCATATTAATTAAATATGCGTAAAAGAAGGCGGTTCCGTAGTCAACAAGGAAGCCTTATAGTTTCGCCATATCCGTCTGTCTGTCTGTTTCTCCGCGGCTTAGCTCAGAGACAATTTTAGTAGAACACTTTAATTAGTATAACGCTATAATTAGTATATATGTTGCGGCTAAAACCCGAAGTGCGGCTATACCTAGTTTTAGCCGGCTACAACTAGGTGCGGTCGGTAGCAGTTGGTTAAACTTAGGTGTAGCCTATTCATTCGCGGCTAGAACTGGGTGTAACCGGTTGCATTGTGTTAAGACTAGGTGTAGCCAATGGCTGAAAGTTAGATTAGGTGAGAACCGTGACCACACAACGGTGCCGCGGCAGCGGCCGGCGAGTACCAGGGTCCGTTAGGCACAAGAGTTACATTCTTTTGTGTCAGGGTGTGAGTATACGCCGGCTGCTGCCGCGGCACCGTTCGCTTCCCTCGCTCGGCTCGTGCGGTGTGTTATGTGGTCACAGTTCTAACCGAACTTCGGGTTGGAGCCGTGACATATGTACCTTTTTTTTAATGCTATAGTTTGCGAAATATTAAGCTTTAAAGTACAAATTTTTGGTAGTCGTGTGTTCCCCCCCTGCCAGCTAAATGGCCGGTTTTGGATATTAGTATACAGGGTGAAATTGAATTCATGGGCATCCTCTTAAGGGGTCATTGTACTCATCATTATGAAAAAAAAAAAGAGCGTCAAGAGACGAGCGAGTCAAAAGCGAGTCGGACTCGCGCAACGAGGGTTCCGTACCATTTAAAATTTTCATCGCAAAAGCTAACAGTGGCATATCTGCTAAGGCCCATCGTGACATTAGGGCTCATTTTTCAATCGCCATTTTGAAATTTTGACAATATTTTTTTTTTTTAAATCGTTCCATAGTAAAATAATAGTTTGATAAGTTAGGTATATGCTGGTATTTATATCTCTATGGGTATATGTCGTTTAATGAACAAACTTTTTCTTAACTTCTTATGTTTAGGTTTCGGTTTGGTCAAAAACTAGAAGAGAAGCCGAAAGTTCGGTTACGGTTTCGGTTTCGACTGAAAATTATGTTTCGGTCGGGCACTAATTATTATTACTTTCAAAATTAATACTCACGGACCGCGTTTTCCTATCCAATGCAATGCAGGTGGCCCACGAAGAAGAGCAATACGGAACCCATATCGATACGATACGTAAGGTATTTTCAACTGCCGACTTACTTCATACAGTGAGGTTAACTGAAATCACAAGTAAATTTGTAATGCTCGCGCCCTCGCACCGAGGTAGTAGAACGATGACCGTTGACCACAGAACACATAAACTTTAAGTGGGTTATAGACGTGCGAACTTAAAGTACGCGGTTTTAAGTTCGCGAACTTACTCGGCTCGCTGTCGGTGATGCACGGTAAGCTTACTCAGGCTAGGAACTCACGAAGCGGTTTTCAGCCGTGGCCGCCGTGGTGGCGGGTGCAGCGGGACTCACAAACAATCGCGTAAGCCGCGGTCATAAACCGCATCTTAAAATTTACTATCTATATTTCCATGTACTACGTGTTTACGCTACCGCCACCGCGGCGGGCGCGGATGAAAATCGCTCCGTGAGTTCATAGCCTTACACGGTATCGTGATGTTATCGAATTTTCTGAACCAAACAAACATTACACAAAATTGTCGAAACAAAATGGGGATAACAGACGTACGAACCAGGGCGGACTACGAGCAGAATTTCAAACCTGTTGGGTGGGTCGTCGACGAACATACTCAGCGGTTTTAAAGTACTTGTATTTAGCATGACAAATGGGCGAGAGAGGTCGCCGAGCCATAAGTACGCGACCTTGCTCATACGTTTATCATCCCTTTAAAATTAACTCAACGTTTCACTAAAAGGAGTGATAGACGCACGAGTTTGTTTTGACTCAGAAAATTATTTACAGTTCATGCGAATAATCACTCATTTTGATTAGATACCAGAATTTATTGAAGGTTTGCGAAATAATTTTGTCCTTGACAAATTAGAAGCAATGATAATAAAGACAAAATTATGAAGTTTCAAGCTTTATCTGGAAATTACGCCCGAAAAACGCATTTCATTTGATTTATAATCCTTAATAACACAAAGCTTCCTCTGTCGACGACATCGCGATACAGTGTGAGCAAGCTTCACGTGTATCACCGACGTCAGCTGAGTAAGTTCGCGAACTTAAAAACCGCGTACTTTAAGTTCGTACGTCTATCACCCACTTTAAAGATAACGATAGGCCAACTATAGTACCTTAGATTCCCTTCCATGCTAAAAATAATGTTTTTTACTTAAACTTTATTTTATAAATTGATATTGTACCAGCATGTTGTGTGTGGCAATAATTAGGATACCCGTGGCCAGAGTAATGATTGGTCCCAGAATGATGCCCATTTGACTGATAACAAGAGGCATCCCCAGCATACCAGCGCCGAACATCGTTCGCAAAAGGTTGAAGTAAGCCATCCAGAGCCTGCACATTAAGGAGAAGAAGACAGTAATGTAACATGGATTAACATTAACAATAATGAAAAATTGTAAGGGACCGTTCAAGTATTACGTAAGCACTATAGCGGGGTGGGGGGGTCTATGCTTTGCTTATTTTTGATGACATGTGGGGTGGGGGGTCTAGATGGTGATTACGTCAGCTGTAATAATTTACTTTTTTATACATATGGCAACCCACACATTGTCTATGCTTGAAAATGAAACGCATATTCGGGGATTCCCACAAATAATAAATACTGTATTAAAAAAAAAAAAACCAGAATACACTAAATTACATTAAAAGAAATATGCATATACCAATGTTTACGTAAGCATGGGATGGGGGGGGTAAGAGCTTTGCTTACTTTTGCTGACAAGGGGGGGGGGGGGGTAAATAATTGTAATAAATCGGCTTCGTAATACTCGATCTGTAAGCGGGGCGAGGGGGAGACTTCATATCGACCTGTAGGAGCGTCGAGTCGGCATCCCTGTCGCTGGTCGTTCTCGTCGGGCCTCCCCCAGGCAACTGGGGGTCTCACCTGGCGGGGACAGACCGCCGGGATGTCGTGAAGAAGGCGGCGCTACAGTGATTAGCGCCGCGGCGCGCCTACAGAAACATTCATAGCAACCATTTACATAGACGCATTTTGCTTCACAAAATGCGTCATTTTTCTTTACGCCGTCCGAGGCGAACCAAATGAGGGGCCCATATTTATGGGCCAACGTGTTGCCTCCGCGGGCGAAGGGCGAGGCCCTGACCCCGCTCGCCACGCCCCCTTGCGGGGGCGTCGCGACATCTCGATCGTAATACTTAATCGGCCCCTAACCACTTCTTTTTACGAGCCGATCGAGTGGAGCGCGTTTATCCACGGAACGAGCGAGCGAAAGGAGTGCTCTCACCCATTAGTGAGAGAATAGCTTTACGCTAGCTTTACGCAAGTAGGAGGCAGGCCGTAGCGTAGGAGGTAATTGAACCCATTTTTGCAAACAAGAGCCGACCCACAGTTTAAGTAAAATTGAATTTAATACATAGATGGCGCTAAAATCACGCATACTATCTTCCTTTAAAAAATGGTCCCTTTTACCGACTAACAAAAGAGATAGAACACTGTCACTTGCGGAATCAACCCATTTTGGCCACCTTTTAAAAACTGTAAAGAACTATACAGCATGGTCCTATAAACACTTATTAAAACTAATTGTTAAACAGACCCATGACTCTTGGTACCTTTACAACTTAAGCATTTTAATTATGCAAACCAGAACCAATGTTGGTTGGTTCCATCTAGCATAAAAAGTTGCGTGCCATAATCGCCACGCTTGGCAGGCGGGTTGGCGATCTCAGTTTGGTGTTAAAAAGGCATAGGGAACGCTGCTGCCCATTCTCTAGTAAGTCGTCTTTTACGGGACCCATGGGAAGAAATAGGCTAGTGCTATTCTTTATGTCCGGCACCACACGGATTCGCAGAATCGTATCGGCCAAACCTGAACTATTGAGAGAGAACGAGAGTTTCTATGGACAGTTATATGCGTCAACCAGTAACCCCGTTAAAAATCTGGCAAACGACCCAAGAGCTAGATTGACCCGACACTATACCGAAGACATCCCGGACGTCAGCTTGTACAAGTGTAGGATGGCTCTGTAGCAGCTTAAAAACAACAAGGCGCCAGGTGATGACGGATATACGGCTGAACTCCTGAAGGCCGGTGCAAAACCTCTTAAACCCGCCCTAAGCTGCTTAAGAACTGTAAGGTCCATCACACTTCTGAGCCATGTCTACAAGCTGTTTTCAAGAGTCATCAAGAACCGTCTCGCGCGGAGGATTTTCACAACTTTCAGCTTCCCGAACAAGCCCCGTTTCGGTAAAGGCTTTAGCACCGTACACCACATACATACGCTGCGGCAGGTTATACAGAAGACCGAAGAGTATAACCTGCCTCTCTATGCTTACCGTTTGTAGACAACGAGAAAGCCTTCGATTCGATCGAGACATGGGCTGTAGCCTGTACTGCAGTCTCTTCAATGGTGCCAGATCGACTATCGGTACATCGAAGTGTTAAAATGTCTGTACAAAAACGCCACTATGTTAGTCCGACTCCAGGACCAGACCTCGAAACCTATCCTTCTGCAGCGAGGTGTGAAACAGGGAGACGTTATCTCTCTGAAACTCTTCATAGCTGCACTGGAGGATGTCTTCAAGGTTCTGGACTGGAAAGGGTTAGGAATCAACATCAATGGCGAGTATATCACTAACCTTCTGTTTGCCGACGACATAGTTATCATGGCTAAGACCATGGACGACCTCGGTACAATGCTTGATGACCTCAGTAGAGCCTCCGAAATACTGGGTCTTAAAATTAACATGGACAAGACAAAGGTCATATCACATGCCCATGTAACACCCACTGTAATTAAGATCGGAGACGCTATGCTCGAAGTTGTGGACGAGTATGTTTACCTAGGATAAACTGTTCAGCTAGGTAGATCCAACTTCGAAAAAGAGGTCAATCGTCGAATCCGACTTGGCTGGGCAGCGTTCGGGAAGCTACGCAATATCTTCTCGTCCCACATACCACAGTGTCTCAAAACGAAAGTCTTTGACCAGTGCGTGTTGCCAGTGATGACCTATGGTACTGAAACGTGGTCGCTCACAATAGGCTTTATCAGAAGGCTAAAAGTTATCCAAAGGGCAATGGAGAGGGCTATGCTTGGAGTTTCCCTACGTGATCGAATCAGAAATGAAGAGATTCGCAGGAGAACCAAGGTAACCGACGTAGCCCGAAGAATCGCCAAACTTAAGTGGCAATAGGCAGGGCACATTGCTCGCAGAACGGATGGCCGGTGGGGCCGAAAGGTTCTGGAGTGGCGACCGCGTACCGGGAGACTTAGCGTTGGAAGGCCTTTTGGGAACAACATCGACCATGACCTTATTAAGGCCGTAGGAATCCGCTGTATGCGGAAAGCACAGAATCGGTCGAAGCGGCGGTGCATGGGGGAGGCCTATGTCCAGCAGTGGACAATTACTTTCAGCTGAAATGATGACGATGACTTTTATTTTTAGAAATATCACAACGATGAAATCTTACGTCCATTTTGCAAGAAGGAACTAAGCTACAAAATATGCTTTTGCAAGAAAGAACCAACCGGGTTTTTAACTATTTACTTTATATTATAACTGTATAAATCTGATATTTCTAGATAAGCTACAGTATCCTACATAAGGTTAACGAGTATTCATTCATTAATATTCTATGTATGCATTTTCCACAAGTCTCATTTTCTCGAAACCAACCTGCTGTTGGTTGATTCTTGTTTGCAAAAATGGGGCCAATTGTTTTACCACCCAACAGTTGAATGTTACTTGCATCACGAAAAGAATGTCTAGTTATTGTCTGTCTGTGTGACAGACAGCAATTACGAGCTCGACTATACAATACGTACTCGATTTCATGTAGAGGAGTCCTATGGTCCCTAGGATCATAATCGGTTATCTGCCTGACAGAAGGTACCCGAGTCCTTACGATGTCTATCTGCGATGGGTGGACCCCAAGTGTCTCCCTGTAATAAATACCACAAGCCATCAAAATTATACATATTCGACTAAAAAAAATAAAAAGGCGAGTTAAAAATTATATGAAGACGATGGGCAGCAGGCAGCAGCATTCAACATGTCCATGGGCTATGCTTACCTAAATAGGCATACGGTATAATTATCACGTCCAGCTTGAGTTGCGCATCTGCTACCACTTTTCTGCCCAGTTATAATAATTATGTTTAATTGATTTTTACCTTGACATGAATGAGCTATTCTCGTACTGTTCGCGCCGATACCTACTTACTAATAGAATAAGAAACAGGATTCTGTACAAAAGCCACCAATAATTACACCGACAAGAAGGGTGTTCTTTAGATAAATCTACTGCAAGAGGTATATATATAAGATCATATATTTTGATATAGTTTAATGGTCTGTATTCCCCGGTATCTTTAGGGACTATTCAATCAACTTAAATTTTCTGCACGCTGCAAATTGTATGAAACCCTATTTCAAAGAAGTTAACATCAAATTTTCTTTTATCATAAAGTAATTAAAAAAACCGATGATCAATAAGAAAATTAAGATATAAAAAGTAATCTGTGAGACCAGTCAACAGTGATCGACAATGGACACTGACAGAGAGTAGCTAGATTTGTTGACCATAGATTATACATTATCTGTTGGCGGCTGCTGCCAGGCAATGCCCATTGTACTGGGGCCACACCAACGGGAAACGCCGTTGATTATCCGTTGATGGACTTTATTCCTACGGGTTAACATCCATCATTGCTATAATCAACGGCGTTTCCCTAAAAATGGTTGTCGTTGGTTTTAATGCCCCCAGCATTACGACCGACGACAACCATTTCAAGAGTTCCAGAAAAAAAAAAATCGTCATGTCCTTCTGTCCGTGTGTCCACACAGCTTGTACTCGGGCTATATCTCAATGTTTGGAAGAAAGGTTACAAGCAAAAGAAGTATGCAAAAAACTTAGTGCAGATGCGTATATAGGACTCTTTAAATTGTCAGAAAAAGTAAATATGGCCACAAGGTAAATTGCATACCACGGGTTAGTCGCGTCGATTTTGAGATTCAGTATAATATTTTGGGGAAATTGTAGTCTGAGGGGGTGTTCAAAGCTCAAACACGCTGTAGTAAGGGCTATGTGGATAGCTGCGTACCTGTATTTAAGTCCCTAAAATTACTAACAGTCCCATTATTTTATATTTTCGAGGTGGCTGTTTTTGTTAAATTAAGATGCATCTAAGTGTCCGAAAATAGAAACCGGCCAATCAGGAGACAGTATAAAAATTTGCTAATTGTTTGTGGTTCCAATACCGCCCAAAATGTATTATTTGTATGGGTCCGATCATATTTAACAAAATACCCGATGTATTAAAAAATGAGAAATATCCAAAAGAAATTGTCAGATCTATTAATTAATAAATGTTATTACTCAATTGGCGAATTTATTACCGATAATAATTTAAGTCGAATGAAAGAAAATAAATTTATTTGACCCAGGTTAAGGCACACAAATAAAAACAGAAAGCCTAAAATAGTATTGTGTGCTTCACGGCTTCGACAAATAGGTCCAGTTCAGCATAAATGCCAGGCAATTGGTGCCTGACGCTGGTTTTCAACTGAACCTTATGTTACGAGTACGTCTTGCGGATGTAAATCAGTTTTATAGTGTGTGTAAAGATTTAAATAAAATAAAATAAACAAAAATATTAATAGATGAGAGTAGTAATTAATAATAAAATCAACATGGTACAATTAAGTTTAAAACATAATTAAAGATTTATAGGTACAGAGGTGTTTTACAAAATAAATAAAATGGTATGGTTGCACAATAAACAAAGGACTGTCCGTCAATAAATAACTTTATCATAATAAGATTTATATCAATGAAACATTAAGGTTGGTCATGTCTAGCTTCCGTTGCGCATCCATGAGATATGCCGTGGGCGTCTTCTAAAAGTGTCGATCGTTTCTATTGCTCGAAGAGGTGGTGGCAGATTATTCCACACTTTAGAAGTTATAAATTATTATTATAAAATAAAAAGTAAATTGATAATACGACATCTCTGTACTCCTGACTTGTACTAAATAATTTTAATTTAACTGTATTGACCTCGAACTTGGCGAATTTTTAATCCCATTTTATTAAACTTGACATTTATTATTATATATTGTTTATTTCAAATTATTTACTGAATTTCATCTTGACATGGTACACGTCTTGTATTGATTTAATTGAATGTGTTAATAATATTATATTGACTGAGTCTTTATTATTATAGCATAAACTGTTTGTTTATGCTATAATATAGTTAAGGTTTATGGATCATTTCAAACTTAACATCTGTAATTTGTACCCATAAATATAATAATAACACTAGCGTATGCTTGTACTTACTTTCTGTGCAAATAAAGAACTATTCTATTCTATGAACAGCTATACAAATTATACAATAATAAAATACAATTATACAAATTAATTATTTGGCCTGGCACTCCCCTTAAAAGGATATCTCAGCAAGAACTTGAATTTAGAATCGCGCGCCATATCGACTGCCAATTATTGAATCAGCCATATTTGGTTAGTTACATAGACATCTTGGAAGAACGAAAACCCATTACAAAAAAAACTTTTTCAAACAAATTAGATAAGTTAGTTAAAAAAAATAAAAAACTCGCCAGCAAAAACAAATAACTGAAAAACTTACAAAAACAAAGTTCAGTGCTTGTTCTTCGCTTTTCAGTTATTTGTTTTTTTTAATAATTTGTTTTTTGCTAGCTTTTTAGTTTTATTAATATATATTTGGAATTGACTCAATTTTATTGCCTAAAGCCCGACCGCTTAAAGCGTGGAATACACAAACACATGCTACCTAGTAAGGCAGGTCTGCCGAATTACGCCCAGAGGCTAATTACGCCTATGCTTAAAAACTCAGGTTACATAATGGATAAAATCTAACTTAATACTTACGCATCAAGGTTCATACATCCCGAAACAGCCCCAAGTCGCGCCCGCGGCGCTCCCCACTCCGCGAGCTGGTAGTCGACTCATACATGGTAAGTCTATCTAAGTAGTCACTGTACCGTTTTTAACAACAGAGCGGAAATATCGCGGCAAGTTTTAATGAAATTTGTAAGTTTAGTTGTAAACTATAAGTCTTATTAGTTAGTATGATTATTCTACCGCTCATAGCCAGTTTTTCTAAAGTATTAAGCAGTCGATTTTCCATTATATTTCAAACTTATTAGAAGTGTCCTCGACGGTAATTACGCCTAGGCGTTATTACCCATATCAAATGCTACCAGAGGCGCTTTTAACCATCTCGTGAGCTTGTCATAAAATGACTTTATTTGCACATTATAAAAATGAATTGATTGATCCGCGAAATGTAATTAATTGTTTATATAAAGTTTAAAATATAGTAATAAGTTACCTATGTACTTTTTGTGCAAAAGTAAAATATATAAATAATAAGTTCATTGTATTAGGTTTAAAAAAATGTCAACTTCAAAGAAAAAGCGTGCCCCATAGACAAAGTGATTTAGTAGAAGCTGCTGTTACTGCTGTTCAGACTTGACAAACACGTTCTTCAGTTATAAAGCAGCTAGTAGTTATAACATCCCTAGAAGAACATTACGAAATTATTGTCCAAACTAAGATTATTATTTAAAAGCGAACATGTGAAAAGGATTTTTGCAGAAAGATGATATGCAAACAAGCATTTGTGTTTTGTAAAACATACATATATGGTATAACATTAAGCTAACAATTTTAATAAGCAATTAAAATGTGTTTTACAAAAAAAAACTTGCAGGAATTTAGATGTCCTGATGCATATATTTAGATAGGCGTTATTACCTCAACAGGGTAAAATAACGCCTATAAATGTTTTTTAAATTTTTATATATTTTTGTTTGAAAATCTGTATACAGAATATTTGATTATGTTTAAACTATGTACTATTAAAAAAAAAATATATATATATATTTTATTACCTTAGTAATTTTAGTATTCTTTTACCTGAGTGTATAACTGTGAAAACATGTTGTAAAACTTAAAAGACCTGCACGCGTAGCATGACGCTTTCTATTCCTACGAAGAATAGACACAGCTCTTTCTATACAAAGTGACATTTCGTTTCTCTATTTTTGACATTGCACCGTAGAAATCATTCTACAATCTTTAATTTTGTCTTTCGTTTTTAAAGATCTCTTGGCCCTTTTTTAGGTAGATTATATCAGAAGAAAGTTTTCTATCCCAAACTGTCAAAATCACATTCACAACTGACAGTTGTCTAAGGTAGTAAGACAATTTGATTTTGTAATCGCCATGCTAAAGACAGTAGAAAACTTTTTACTCGACAGCCACAAAGTATACACGGTTATCTACATAATCATGATTTTACAGGAGAGCGTTTTGAGCGCAAAACTGTGATAGTAATTAATAGAAGAACAAAGCTATCTTCTCCTATTTCCGTAATTTAGTTAATAGGGCATTACCAAGGAAATGGTGAAAGCCAATATTACTGTAACATATTTTTGTTCCAAAAAACGGTAAGTACTTCGACACTTTGAGAAAAATCGTTATAGTAAACGTGACTTAATATCAGTAAAAATAGAGAATCAAATAGAAAAAAAAATCCTATGACAAAATAAAGAATTCCGAGTCGAATTATGTAAAAGAGTGAATTTCGTAAAAAGTGCAGTTGACTCTTTCTACTTTGCTGCCGTCTTGCTGTCTACACGGTCAATACAACGTCATTTTTGTCTATTCTTCCGTAGACAAAGCTCGTTTCTACGGTGGTCGTGCTGCGCGTGCTGGGGGCCTTTATTATACTTCAGTGGGAGAAATAGATGGTCCTGTAGAGCTTCATCTCTTTCCCACACTGAAGTAATATTAAAATAATACTGCTTTATGAGCTTGTGGTAGGGCCCCTAATGATTTAGATACTCCTGCTTAGACTAATTATGTTTCGAATTACTGAAAACCCTGATTATGCTTTAATAAGAAGTAATTTTAAGAAAACTGTCGTAGGTGAAAGACTTCAGTAGTTAAATTGCGCCAAAATGATTTATTTCATTATTTTAATAAATAGACTAATAATATTTTGTGTTTTATTTATACAATAATAAACACATCTCATGAGCACATTCTGTTCTTCATCTAAATTTATTATATTAGAGAAATTCACGAGGCGTAATTCGACCGACCTACCTTAGTACAAGAGCATGCTACTTTCGAGCAAATGATGCTAGTAGCATTCAACTAGTGTATATAAAAAGAGCATGGGTAATTTACAGGCACAAAGAGCATGCTACCAACGAACATGCAACCTAGTAGTGAACAAGCATGCATAATAGTAGCATGTGTATTGCAGACTTAACTGAGACCGTTTCTGAAGAAGCTGCGCAGTGCGGGAGGGGCCTGTGGTGAAAAATGTGCATCAGATAATAAGCTTGAACTAAGCTGATAGTCAACTTCCTCAGTGTCGAGTCTCCTTCAACAAATTATCTTTACATATTATAAAACAAAGTCCCCCGCCGCGTTTGTCTGTCTGTCTGTCTGAACGCAATAAACTCAAAAACTACTGAACAGTTTTCACCAATGGACGGACTGCTTCATGTGGAAGGTTTTAGTGTATAATTCATTAAGGTTTTGTGTAATTTGGCTGAAATTTGACGATTATTGTTGAAGATGTCGGAAAAAATCATGCCGACTGGGAACTTTATTGGCGTACGCCGTGGAAATCGTAAAAGTTACATGAAATTTATGTTCTACAGTATACAGTTCATCTTAAAAAGGTATTGTTGAACTTTTTTTTTTGTGGGCCATTCTTAGAAGATAGGCATATGCCTATCTTCTAAGAATGGCCCACAATAACCATTTTTATCTTTCAAAATTTAGTAAAAATTTCATTGTTATTTCCGAAGCTATTTTGACCGCTATTATCCAATAAACTATGTTACTTAAATTGAGCATTTAATTTAAATTAAAATATGTCTTGAAATCATTTAATTTCATTTAAATGAATTCCTAGTTTAAAAGATATCTATCACAGATTCAAAATTACGCGTGACAAAATAATTATGGTTGACCGTAACGCGGACCACTGCTCCAGCACGCGTTAAGTCTATCGAATTATTTTTCCAGTGTCAGGGCATTCATTTCATCCCGCTGATAGAGTTTTTGGGAATATAGAGCGAGAGTTGAAAAAAAAGAGAGGTCATTATAAATCTGTTTGGGTATGTGGAGATATTTGACCGTTACAGAAGGGCGATATATTTTGATCAGAACTTGGATTGGAAGTCTGCATTAAATTCTGTCTTAAAGCCCCCCGGAAACTGGCACTTCCCATTCGCGGCAAGCAAGCGATTCTTTATAAAAAGGAGCCCAAATAACAAAATAACGATTAAAGACGAATTACACTATCGTTTCGAATCACAAATCTACAAATCAGTTTTGAAAAGGGGACAACCATTCAAAGATGTCTTACCTGAACCTATCACGAAAAACAAAGCAAAGGCACAGAGTGCTAAACTTGCTGACGTTAAAACTTTACCTATTAAAAAAACATTTCGGCGCAGAATGGCAGACAAGAAATGAACTGCAATAATAGCTGTTTCAGGGTCTCAAGAAGGTGATGTAGAAGATAATGAAGAAATTTGCGAGCCAAATTCACCCGAAATAGGATTATGTGTATAAAATCATACCACCTTTAAAGTAAAACGCTTTTTACTCATTAACACTTTTTGCTGACTAAAAAATTAAAATGCAGCTTGCTCAATTTGTTCCAAAATATTTTTTCTTACTTTTTTATCATCCCGTCGCTATGCCATAAGTGTATAGATAATGTTGTTCATTATATTTTTTAAATAAATGTCATAAAAAAATATTTATTTTGATTGCCAGTTGCCCATAATCGGTACATTTATCCTACTGTCAAACAAATAAAATGGCTGACTCGTGAGGTGCAAACTTGACATAATCCTTGCCGTTGAGTTGCAAATACGACACAATCCAACGTTGAGAAGCAAATGTGCCATTGTCAGATAAACTTTAATAAATTTCCCTCAGTCTTTAATTACCGATTCTTTATTTCTTTTTCACTGCAAAGAATCAAATAACGTTTTGAATATAAGTTTTAGAAAAAAATTGGTGTCCATAACAGCTAGACGTGAAAGTGCGTTTTTTTTCCATACCAAACAACTCGGCCAGGGGCGTTTTTGCTTTTATACCCCTCATATGGTATTATGGTAGATCAACCATTTGTTTTTACCCATCGGGCAACCATCACGCGGTAATCGGTGACGAAATGCGTACGAACTACAGGTAGTCAAATAAGAAGTCCACTATAATCACAGTTATAACGTGATATTGGGAAGTTCTTAAAACATTATTTCATTTGCGAATTATACTTTATATATCTGCGTATGTAATGAAATAATGATTCTCTCTAAAATAACAAAGAACATTGGTGTTGTCGTCATTATTGTTAGTAAAGCGGGAGTGCGTCACGTCCGTTTAGTGTCGTGAAATACTAGTGGAATTTTAAAATTGTCCATTTTGTCCTCTTAGGCCCGTATTACAGAACCTCACTCAAGAGTCAAGCATTACTTAAAACTAGTTTCAACCAACCAAAAGGCTTTAAATTAGTTTTAAGTAATGCTTGAGTTTTGAGTCAGGTTCTGTAATACGGGCATTAGTAACGGGGCAATTTTTCACGCACATAGATTACTGAAGCTAACTCTAAAATTACCCCAAGCAAAGGTAATAAAATTTATATAGGACCACCGCGCAAGCTTCCTCTACCAAATGAAATAAGAATGTTCAAAATCGGTCTACCTACAAATAATTTTGTGTTTCACAGTCTTTGAGAAATACTTTATGCAGGAGTGAACAGGCATGTCTTCTGGGCACGCTCGTTCAGTCACGGAACACAACTATCGCTTTCCATCACGCGTGATTGAGCACAAGAGCAGACCCATCAGGCGAAGAAAAAAATACAAACTTACTTTTGCTTGCAAATAAATATTTATGCCGACAGTGGCGTAGCTAGTAATAAAGGGGCCATGTATCAAAATATTTTGGGGGCCCTTTTTATCTGACTGTAGCGAAGCTCAAAGGAGGGTTTTATTTTATTTTACAAAATAAATACAATAGCATCCCGAGTGGAGAGCTTAAGCTGTCATTGTGACCTTACTAAGAGAATCCAAGAGCGAGCGAGGCGAGCTAGAAAACTTTCAGATGCGTTAAATTTTCTCTGAAGAGAAAATAGAAGCATTCTAAACCGTGATTGTTGAAGATTTCATTGGAATTTTGCTAAGACAATGCAAGAGCGAGCGAAGCAAGCTCAAAAATTGGAGCATTATTTCCTAACTCGTAGATTAGATTTTGCGTTCTTTTACTAAATTAATGTAAGAGCTTGAGAGTTGGACCGTGTCTTTAGCTTGAAGCCTCAGTAAGCCATGAACAAATTACGCAAATTTTCATATTTTCATTAGGTATTTATTCATTACGGGCTCCTCATCAATAAAAATTTGAAGTTTTACAGAATTGTACAAATTTTTGCTTACACATCTGGGGGCCCCTGTAGCTTGGGGGGCGGATATGGCGGTAGCTACGCTCCTGCATGCCGACTACGTACTATGGAACCCTCCAGTGTGCATAGTCCGACACGCAATTGGCCACATTTGTAGTCAAAACTTTTTCAAAACTTCCCGCTTTGCAACCTGCACTATGCATTTTCACGCGGAACTAAGGATAGCTTTGATTTCATTTAGATCAAAAAATCTCTGTCCACACAAAATCAAAACATAAAGCCTCGTGCAGACTGGCACGTCGCGACACCGGTAATTGTTCTACCGTGAAGTTTTCTTAGACATTTTTTGTTACTCTTTACTTAGCACCGAGAGTTGATACATCCAACAGTGTTTTTTTTTCGACCCGCTGGGATGCACTCTCTTGTATTTTCGATGCTCAGCTCTACGGCGAGAGTTGAAAAATAATAATAATATCCCACCGCCGCCGCCGTATCTCTACGTTGACGTCGTGGTGGGGCTTGCACGGCCCTCTGGGTCTGTTCCGGTAGAGTTTACTTCACCGAAATAGGTCTAGGGTGAGAAGCCAGACCAAGAGAGATACATAAACCCTCAGGGCAGCATGTGTCGAGCTGTTGGGCAGTAGCGACCCCACGGACCCTATCTCTCGGGAGAAGCCCTCAACTCTTTCTTGCCTTTATTGGCCGGCTTGAGTGGAGGTGTTAGCAGGGCCGTACTTCCGGGTTTGTTCCGATAGCCGTGGAATACCTTTCCACTCTTCATAAGCACCTTCCTGGACATGTTGCCCCTTTGTCGATACGACACTACGTGCTAGTGACCGTTTTCCGAGGGCCCATATTGAGTGTGCAAGTCACTTTCACTATTTTATCTGTGTACTTTATATAAAACATTGGTCAGACAGGGGCCATAGTCTTTCCATAGTTTTATATAACCAGTTAATTTTTTTTGAAATTTTAGCCACCCAAACCAGGATGTGCAGGATATGGAAACAAAGATATTAGATTGTAATCCAATATCTTTGTTTCCATATCCTGCAATAGTCCTACACCAACCGAAGGTTGTCCTTGGGTGCACGGACAGGGATCATTTTTAGTTGGTGACTTATTTCATTAAACGTCTAACGGGTCTCTGCGAGTTGGCTTCGGCCCCTCGGCCCCTCGTACACCTTGCAAAGGTCCCGAGAATTGTCAAAAGACGTAAACATATTAAAATATGAACAAGAACATGAAAAAACATCGTTACCATCTGTATGATACCTGTTTTATACACAACATGCTACAAAAAACATATTAGTGACAAGTATTTTACAATACAATACTTGTTGAAAACAAGTTTCTTGTCTCTTTCAACACACATTTAGCGTGTGTAAAATGGTCTCCGTTGTAAACGCGGGGTTAGACATCTAACGTACTCCGTAAACTATTACTATAGCTGAGACGCTGTGGGTTGTTGTTTTGACCTAAAGGTCCAGTAACCAGGTCATAAAATTCCAAAAAAAAAAAAAAATGTGGGTTGTTGACATGTTGACAGTTGGTACAGAAACTCTACTTTGTCTATTATTAAAAATGACAGCAGCAGCTAGGTAGTGGAGATAGATTGGTAAAGGTGGAATTGCTGTGTTTCGTTAAAATCCTTTCATGATCTTTTATTTTATATCTTTAAACTAAAGTCTTGAGTATGATGTCAACGACTGAAGGCGAGTTGGATGTTGAAGTTTCCCTTGAAAGGGAAGACGGGGAGGTTAGAATGAATTTTTACTTTGAACATTTTAATTTTAATTACATAGCAGTTTTTCAATGATGCCTTGCCATTATAAACAAAAAAATGTTCTTTTAGTAGGGTCTAGTGACTTTATCTGCTATTTATATCTGTTAAACAATAATTATAACAAGAAAATGACCTATGACGTCTTAGGGCGTACTCGTTAACCAGAGGATTTTTTTGCGTTACAGTTGGAAGATTCGGATGTGGAGGAAGGTACTTATATTCCCCTGGCGCGGCCAGAGGCGTTTAACCCTCCTTCGTTAGTGAACATGCAGATACAGGACGAGCAGAGCGATGAGGGGTCAGCGCAGGAGTCGTCGGGCTCCGAGTCGGACGACGAGCCGCGGCGCCGCGCTAAGCGCACCAAGCTGCGGCCACGGCGCCCGCTGCCGCAGCCTGGCAAGAAGGACAAGTACAACATCTGGTGCAAAGCCTTACAGGTTTATTTATTTTTAATATTTTATAAAATTAGGGTGTATGAAGCTATTGGCGTAAGCCAAAACAAACATAGAACAAGGAAATATGCTTTATGCTGTTTGTTCTGTAATTACTCTTTTCTTCTGTAATTACAATATTTTTCCTAGTAAAAAAACATAGATATTTGAAACAGTACTTCTGTTGTCATGGAGATTGTCCTAATAAATATATTTGTTTACTTTTATTACAGGAAGACTTGCTAACAGAGGATATGGTCAGTTGTGATGTATCAAAGAAAAGCAGATATGGCGTTGAATCTTATGATTATACTATTAAGTATAGATTAGATGATGATTATATATCTAAGAAGAAAATTTTTACCTCTAATGATGATTATGATGATAGTGAACGTTTGTCTAACAAACGGAGACATGTGGACCGGTCAAATGTGAAGTTAAGATTGGGGAAAAGAGCAAACAGTCACCATTACGATGATAAACTGAAGCCTAGGAGCCTTCGTGATCTGATAGTGAATGGTGAGGACACTGTAGAAAATGTAGCAGATGATATTGCAGAAAGTCTTTCTGAAGATAAGAAGGAATTACTGGGTATGTCCTCATGTTTTTAATCCTTCTGATAAAAGACCAATACAAATATAAGTATTCCCTAAAGTGCACTGCAATCACTGTTTGTGATCCCCTAGCCTAGCCTAGCCTTTTCCCAACTATGTTGGGGTCGGCTGAATACCAGTATTTTATATAGGTGAGCATGCACTGAGGAACGATTTTTGAAAATAAGGGATGAACGTTATAAAATTTGGTCAAGCCCAAAGGGCTTGTCCAATTTCCAGTGGTCCAATGGATCAGCTAAAACTACTTACTACTTTTAAAAAAATTGCCCTTACTACTTAAAAAAAATTATCTTGGTCTGTTTATGGTCCACTTGTACCACAAATCACTATATACATTTAGGACCAATAAAATTCCATGATTATGTTTTCAAATGAAAATATTTTTCAGGTCGGATTGTACAAGTTGTTGGTGCTAACAAAGCTATAGAAATATACAAAGAAACACAAAAGGTGGAAGCAGAAGGAGGCATGCTTGTCATGGTAAGTACAACTATCAGATTATGCTTGGGTATTCATTTAAATTCTTCTCCATCATTCTCATCCTCTAAGGATAAGAGCCAGAGGTGTATTTTTAGTACACCCACATTTTGCCAGCTAATGCTAGCCACACACGTAACGATTTACTTGCGCAAATTACGCGGCTCAAGTTTGCTTGTAACAATATTATTTCTGTTTAGTGACCGTCCAGGTGTGTCCTTTCATTGTTGGTACAAAAATTCTACTGAAACTTGAACGAATGCCCCCCCACACACACGCTCAAGCAAATTTGCGCAAACTCAAATTTGCACAAGCTTGGAATCGAAAATTGAAAATCACACAAGCCTAGACTGCGCAAATTTGTTTCAACACACTTAACGATTAGCTTGCGCAAGCCTAAATTTGCGCAAATAAATCGTTACGTGTGTGGCTACCATAAGTTTAAGTCGTGTAATAGGGGGGGCGACCCATGCAAAAATCCAGATTCCAGGCGGTTACAGCAAAAAATGCCTGGGAATGGAAACCAGAACCTAATTGATCTCAGCACTAGTGCTTGCGACCACTAGACCAACGAGGCAGTAATAGGATAGCTGAGCAAGTGTTTACACAACTAATCTCACAGTATCTGATGGCGCCAATTGAGGCATATTTTTTTATTTGAATTTAAAAGATCCCATAAATGCAATAAATCACGGGATTTGATTGAGTACGGATTTCGTACTTCCTTTCTAGATGAAACTGGATATTATTAATACCAACAGCTTCTCAGGAAAAAGCTTTTGACAAAAAAAATTTAAACATATCACATATACAGGGTGGCGGGGACATTAACGCGAAAACTGTTACCATGGATTCAGTACATGACTCTGAAACCGCGTTGAAATTTTTCGTAAAAAAAAAAAAATCTCCTGTTTTATAGAAAAGTGAACTATCGAAAAAGAAATATAGAAATTATCTGCGCGGTCTATGGAACAGCTGATTGTTTTTTTAATAACCGTCGAAAAATTACGCAGGGGGTTCAGAATCATGTACTGAATCCATGGTAACACTTTTCGCGTCGATATCCCTGCCACTCTGTATTAGTTCATATAACTAAATAATATGCCAGACTGCCAATCCCAAATTCTTCAACTATCCTTAACTCCTTACTAGGGTATAAACAATACGGCCGATATAATTTCGCAGTCCCGAACTTCGCGCAGAAGGCTGTGCAATAACATTTTTTTAGGAACCAAATGGTGACATGAGGCGAATGTGAGTGAGAGAACATGCGCGAAACTTCGTAATGCCTATATTCAGACCTGCCAAGTTTTATCGGCCGTATTGTAACTTGTTGTACTGCTTATATAACCAGTAAATGCCAGCAAAAAGTTTAATAAAAGTTGTTTATGGTTTTGAGCCCCAATTGACAAATGCTGCGGCATGGCAACTGCCAAAAGTAATATGAAACAGAAATAAACAAGTATTACATAGGTATTATAAGTAATACGCAACAATATGATATGCAATCTATTTTAATTCAGTACTTTCTATTTCAATACATTTCGTGCCATGTTGTTTTACCTACTGACTGCCTTGTTTGTCTACTCATCGACTGTTACCTTGCATGCACGTGTAGTCGACTGAACATCCACACACCACTACCTATTCCTTCGAGGAATACAGTCGTCGTATTATACAGGGTGTAAGGGACACGGACGCGCAAACTGTTACCATGAATCAATACATGATTATCTAGACCCACCAGTGTCACAGAATGGTACAGAAGAAACACTCCGCAAAATCATTTAAATAAAAAGAGACCGTGCTACGACAAAATAAAGTGCAATTCAGGTCGCATAGCGCTAATTACCTACAGTTATATTCACTTAGAAGTTACCTCTCTTTTTATCGTGTAACTCTTATATCTTCTGACTACATTACGCTCACTGAATTGGCTCGACAAGACGAGCTCGCCGCGTACTTGTAGCTTCATACCTAAAATGCGGAGTGCGCCTTCTGTACTATTCTGTGCCAGTGTTGAAATGATTAATTTTGACAGTGTAGGTATTGAAACCACTTATAAATTTTGAATAACAGACGACTAAATTGTTTTTTGGCGGGTATATGATCATGTGCTGGTAACATTTTGCGCGTCTTCCTTACATCGTGCATATTGTTTTATGTAGAAAAAAAAATCTTAGAATGGCGCGCGTCGACGCACCCCTGGCGGTGTTTACTTCTTCCTGCTGAAGCGCGATGGAGACGTGTCCCAGGAGATGGTAAACCAGATCTTCACGGAAGACCGAAAGGAGACGCAGCGCAAAGTCAAGCGAGCGCGCGCCAAGAGTCGCCAGACTGTCATGGAACAGCTTAAACAGAGTCTCACAGGTTTGTCATGATCTGTCAATGTAATGCCCTTTTTCAATTGAACAGCACGCTTTTATTTAGGTGTTGGCTAGTAGTGTATAGTATCAACTACAGGCGTCTACTTTACTCTACTTTTACTTTTACACAGAGGTACAAGTACAAGGCATGACTGGGAGGGGTGAGCACAAACTGATGGGCCTACCACACGCACAAGCTTCACTACAATTTTGCCTACGCAGGCCGGTTTGTACACGGAACACCGTGCGTGTGGTTGGCAAAATTCACCGATTTGTACACACGGCCCATGACACTGCGCAGTAGTAAATTTTTCGGTATGTTTGACGGAATGAAGAAGCCGGGGTGAGCCGAGCTGCGATTGGTTCGTCAGTCGATGCTCGTCGTCTATTGGACCTCTAGCGTGTAATTCGGCTACCGTCATTGGCCGAAATTGTAACATGCGCGAGCTGTGCTCACGAGTCGTGCCCCGGCCCGTATAGTTTGTTGTCTGCGACAGTGACACTGCATTGACGTGTTGTTATATTTTCTAGTTATTTTCGTAGGGGCAGTTCTCTGAATTAAGATAACTGCTGGTTATTGGCCTCTCTTAGGTTGCGCCAAAACAGTCACGGAAACTCCGAACATAGTTTGCACCTAGCGCGTTGAACAACATAAGTTCAAAAGATTATTCGGCTCAAATCTAGTCACTATGGCTTATAAAGGCTCCCCTTTATAAGCTATAGTGACTAGATTTGAGCCGAATAATCTTTTGAACTTAAGTTGTTCCAACAGAGTCGTGCGTCGCGCCTGTTTGCGGGAGAGGGGAGCCTTTATCAACTACCAAATCTGGAATAAACTACACGCAATCAGCAAGCGTGGTGGCTTTTGCCTACATGTAACATATATCAATAAAATATTCCTTTCAGATTCGGAACTACCATCTCTGTTATCACGCGGCGAGGCGACCGCAACGTCGGAGCATGGGAGCAACCCGCCGCCGTCGCCCGCGACAGACGCGCGCGACTGCTCGAGCGACACTGACGCGCACACGGACGCGCCCGCCTCCCCCGCGCGCCCGGGCTCCCCGCTGCCCGATCGGACAGACTCGCACGACGCGAGCCGCGCCGACCCGCGTCGCCTGCACGACTACGACGATGATGACTTCCTTGAAGTCATGTGCAACGATGACATGGACCTGTTCTAGACACAACGTCGCACTGACTACGGACACGCGTCACTTTCAGCGAACTGGCAATTAGGTTAAGGTCGCCGGTCAATCCAAAGTTCTGTACTCGAATAAGCGCTTACTCGGTAATGTCCGGTGCGACCTGTGTCTGCCTCTCGATGAGGCTATGCCAGGTGCTCGTCTCCTTGCCCCTTCTGAACATCATTGTTTTATTCCTAAGGGAGAGTGAATAGGTTATGTAAGTCGTATTAAAAGTTATTGCAGTTGTACTGCAAGAACGACTAATTTTAGCGTTTTCGGTGAATCCTACACATGGCAATTCTATAAACAGGGAGGGAGTATATAATCATAAACATTAATATATCGCAATTGGAATATTCGGAAAATATCTGTATGGATTTAAAAGCCAATTGATTTCGTTTTACACTTATTATGTGTTTACAATTACTGACAAGCCAGTTGAAGAAAATCTTGTTTGTTTAGGGCTGAGGTCCCCCTGGTAATGCAATCACGAACTGAGTAAGCTCCTTTGAATTCTGTGTGATGATTGCAAGAGTACTGCAACATGTCCTTTATTTACTGACTACAATTTTACATAATTACACTTAAACAGTGTCCTCAGACTAAATGATAATGAAAGTGAGACCTGTGTGTCAGCTAAGCCTGCTCAGTGCAGATCGTATGGCAGAACGACAAACTTTTGTATTAGCTGTAAATACGTAAACTGCCAATTTTTCAGGATAATAGTGTATTACTTTACCTACTCTGAGAGCTCATGAGTTTGTTATGTCTAATGGTGCGAAAAAAACAGAATGTGTTAAGTTCCTCTGTACCGAGTGCTTCGAAGGTGTGCGGATGTAACGATGTTTTAAGATGTTTAAGAGAATCAGCGCGTAGTATCACTGAAATACGAAATTTTAAATTCCCTCATACAGTATTACTGTAACACCTACTTAAATTCCGAGTAAGACAGTTCGTTTCTATATCGTGAAGTCAATAATTTTCTGTACCCCAACTTTACCTCGAAAAATTTCATCAAATTGTAGCATCTGGAATAAGCAAAGGAATTTGGATTTTTGACAATCGTATCACCTTATAGTTTGACCGAGACCGCTTATCTGCGCCTTAGGAATGCGCGGCGAGGCGGGGGGCAGCGTTGACGAATGAGCGACCTGCACTGTACCCCGTCTCACCGCGCACATACCTAGACGCGGAACAGCGGTCTCGGTCAAACTATTGTGTTCATTTTCATGATGCACCTCAAGTGTGACATACAAGTGTGTTAGAGTTTAAATATTATTGTTATTCGATTTTAAAGTGTGGATCATAGATACCTTATCAAATAGCAGTATACTATCAAACGATGATTTATTTATTCTCTATAAAATTCACTACTTTTAGTCCCATTAGACATGTCAATTGACAGAACTACTTTTTTGCAATAATGTAAATGATTACTTGATGTTTTTGTAAACTCAAGATTGTTTTTGTAAAACCTTAGTCAAATGGTCATCTTAAACTAAAACAAATTTGACTAAACTCTGATTTTTTATTTGCTAAAAAAAATAACAGCTGCAATCAACCTTTTTTAAACAATAAAAAAAAAAACAAATTAATCAATATTACAGAGACAACACGATAACAGTGAAGGTCCTCCTGCAGAGAATGATTCAGTGGTCCTTCGTTAGAGTCACTCGGTAACTAGGTTGTTATTACGTCGAGACCAAATGTCATTTTAGTATAGCAAATTAAAAATCACAGTATATGTAAAAATAAAGTGTCTAAAAAAGCAATATTAACTCTTCAATTTAATTTATATGCAAAAAAATGATTGGAATGGTTTTAGTAATTTCGTAAAGTTTAAAATGCCCATTTTAAACTTTCAGTCATCATCATTATTTCAGCTGAAAGACGTCCACTGCTGGACATAGGCCTCCCCAAGCACCGCCACTTTGACTGGTTCTGTGCTATATTTTTTCTACTATATTCCACTAGTATTGCAAATGGGGTTGAATTTTTGAGGCTAAACCCGTTATGTGATATTTAAATGCATGCATTTGTATGAAAAGCGCCTAAATAGGTATAAATATTCTGAATATTCCTTTCGACTATCCATTATAACAAATATTTATTATAGTTGATTTTTCTTTGATCTCAAAAACTGAGGAGGAATTGGTTATTATTATGTATAAACTGTACTTAGCAGATTTGAAACCTAGAGAAGCATATAAACGATTTGATAATATAATAAAAAGTTGTATAAATAAATATAAAACCTGGGCATTATGGTGTTCATATCCGCCTATAAAAATATTTTTGTTACTAAACTGATTGTCTCTGGTTCAATAACTGGGCTGTATAATAGCTGTAGAAGTAGACAATAAATAGCTTATTTTTTGTTTAGGGCAATCAATTCCAAGAGTGTGGCAATACTTTATTACTTATCAAGCTACTGTATCGTATTGCTGTACTTCTTGAACATGCCTTTTTGCCTGGAAATGCAAATACTATAGGTACTTGCGTATGTTACAGGTAGACCACAAGTCTTTTTATGTAAATTGGCTAAAGTTCAGAAAAATCTAGCCAGTTCAACACGAAGAAATAGGTATGTATGGTAAGATTCTTGTTGGTTAGCTCATTATGGATGGCATGGCATGGCAATAGGCTTGCCCCCTGTGACGTGGAACTTAAACATAAGGTGTGCTCACACTTGATCGTTTTGGCATAACCAAGCAGCAAAATGTTCATTAAATTTTGTCACCTGGCCTGTGCCGAATCATGCCAAGCCAACGTGTCTGTAGCACCAATAATTGATGAAATGTGGGTGTACTATAAGGTACACCTCTGCCTAATTCTTTGGGGAAATACAGCTGTTTTGTTATTCTTGTTGGTGTAACTGTTTGATGCAACTTGTGTAAATTATAGATTGTTGTGTTAAATATCAATTAATATGTACCCTATGTATTGCCAAAATATTAATTGAAAAGGTCTGTGCGATTGAGGTACTTGAAAGGTACTGACTGTCTTTTTTACAATGAAGATGCTTTGAAGTGTTGTGATGTTGAAATGTACAGTTATCTGAATGTTACTGATAGGACAGACTCTCAGAAATACTTTGTATAATAAAATTGATAAATAACATACCTTGTTTAATTTAAAACATCTATTTATGCATAAGGCTTTGCCAATCGGTGTTTCCATCAGGGAATACCCTGCCTGGAAGCAACATACTCCATATTGCTTCCAGGCAGGCAGTCACTTATGTTATCTGAATCATTTTCTGGGATAGCAATAAAACAATAAGAACACTATTTAAAAAAATGAGCTAATAAACAATTACACTGATGTGGGAAAACAAAACTCATTTTTTAGGTTAAAATACCTTTTATTGCTTTCATCAATTCGTAACAACCAAGTAATTAGAACAACAGCATTAGATAACTTTCTTTCTAATTTACAATTTATACATCTAGTGAACAATTTGGAAGAAATGTTTAAAAAATATAGTCTTTTATATGAAATGCATGAAGCTAATACTTAGGGAGGTAGGAATGGGCAAAGCCGCTTTTGGCATAGCTAGCAAGGTTACAAATAAAAACGTACTATGAGTTTCAGAGTACATGATCTCCGTAAATAATATAGGGGATCCAAATGTGTCCTTTACTTAAGGAAAGTCCAGCATCTGTAACAAAAATATCAATTTCAGTACCGACTATCACATAACCGGTATGAAGAACAAAATTTATGCTCTCTATATGGCTGCCTGTCCACTGGAGCAGAGAAGAGAGGAAAGGAGCGTAGCTGTGCTATACTCCGATCCAGAGTTTAGATTCTATTGGTTAATATAGACCCAGTGGTCAGGCAGCCTAAAGATGGCCTTTTACATAATATAACTTCTAATATGCTTATGTACATTCAAGAACAAGTCGCTGATTACTTTAAAATTTTCATAATTATCAAAAATGTTAGAATCTTAGTATTATTTAAAATATATCATAAGTAGTCAAAGTATTCCCTACTCTTCAGTAGTTAATTCAATCAAGTAATAAAGCAATTTTTTCATTTCATTCCTACAACTCTATACTAACTAACTAACTCTATAATAACTCAATAAGGCAGCTCATAAGTGTTGAAACCAAATATAATTACCAGCTGTGGCAGGCACTTCTCAATGTGTTCGATATCGACTCTGTCGCAACTCTCGCGCAGAGCGTGGCTGGAGGCGCGCAGACAAGTCTCTGTCACCAAACATTTGGCCACCTCCACCACCAGTGACAATGCATCGTTGCCCAGCTTTGTTTTATTGTCTTGGAATGAACCGTTCAGAAGCTCTTTGATTACTTCCTGTGAATTATGAAATATAGGTTTGTTTATTTACAATATTTTTACCATACTCTATAATGGTATTGAAATATTGGTGAATTAGTAGTCATCTGAACTTTGAACATATTTATCATTTGGTACGTTCTTATTATTACAACATTTATTAATTTATGAGGTAGGTTCTTAAATCATAGGCCTTCGCGAACAATTTAAATAAAACAATACGTACTTGTTTTAGAGTGTTCTTCACATTCGATGTTACAGACGCGGGATCAATATTATCCTCATCATTCTCGTTACTATTACGAGCCATTTTCAATGTTTTTTCACTCACGAATTTTGGTAATAACTATTTTTATTTCAAAAACCCAATCTCCACTGTAAACTAAAATAATTGACCCGCCTAATGAAATCCCTAACAAAAATGCTTATATTTTTAGCATAACCTTTTAAGAATTCTATTTCTGCCCAGTTTTTAACATGTGGTATGACAAGTGGAAAGAATAAAACATGCTTTTCCCACCTTTCAAATACCTGGAACGCAACCAGAATAATTTACGTCTGACGTTAATTATTCAGTTTAGAAATCCAGTTGGGTCTTTCGTGTAGTAGTCTGGAAGCCAGACTACTACACTATGAATTTTTTTCTTGAAAATCGGGCTCACTTCAGTGGTCGTGCGTGTCGAAGAATTTGACAAGCGCTTCAAGTGGAAGCGTGACAGTGGTCAAGCGGCTTGACGGCAAGCACGTAATTTTTGCTCGAGCCAAGCATGTTGGCTTTTCAACTACAGCTGCTTTTTTACCAGTGGCAGACGCTTCCCTTTCCCTAAGCTTGTCTTATGCTATACTCCAAGCGGCATACTTATTTATTTAGTTTTCGTGTAATTTGTGATTGACACAAACTAAACTTAAATAAAATGACATAAGCCATGTCATTTTATGGTATGGCGGGCGGAGCGAGAGGGCGTGTTAGACTCTCACTGACTAAAACCCACCCGTGTTCCTTCAGTTGTGCTGTTGCCGGGGGCCGCGATCTCCCTTTCAGTTTTCTTCGCAACCCCGGCAAGCATCGGCCCTAGCGGACCCCGTCAATTCTGCTGACATCTCTTTGAGGCGCGCGTGGAACATAACGCGCCGTCGACTTGGGCCTGGTATCCTTATCGGACAGCGAGCTACTCATTGCTCACCGTCCGCAAGCCCGCGCCTACGGTGGCCGGGAAACGGCCTGCAACTCCCGACGCCCAGGGCGTCTCCTCCTGCGGCGGTTAGGGGCGCGAGGGCGCGAAATTTTCCTTTCCCTCACGCGTTTTGCCTCCTCCTTCGCGAGATTGACCGCTTCGCAGAAGCAGGTGACAGCCTCCCATTTTCTCTTGCTCCGTACCATGGCCTGAACCAGGACCGGACACGAGAGATCATCGCCACCGATCGCCTCCGTGAGGACACGGCGATGCTCCGCCCAAGCTGGGCAGACCTCCACCGTGTCCTCCGGGCGATCCACACAATGGAGACACCCGGGCGTTTCCTCCAGCCTTATCCTGAACAGGAACCTCCCAAAACAGCCGTGTCCGGTGAGGACCTGCGTCAGGCGGAAGGTGAGGACGTCGTGGCGCCTCTCTAACCACTCCTCAAAGAGGGGTCTTATCGCCGCAATTGTGGCGTGCCCATGCCAACTGCACCTATGACGAGCTCACTTCAGTTTCAGTCAGAGAGCTTAATAATTTAATATAATACAGGTTTTAGGCTGCCTGTCAGCTGGAGCGGAGCGGAGAAATGTGCCAATATTAACCAATAGGAGCGGATCTCTGAAGCGAAGTTTAGATTCTATTTGTTAATATTGGCACATTTCTCCGCTCCGCTCCAGTGGACAGGCAGCCTTAGCCCCATTAGGGATATTCCAGATTATCGGCATTTATCTTTACTTGCCCATTATCTGGCGACTTTGAAAAATATAATGCTAGTTGGTAAATAAAATTAAACGTCCTCGATTAGTAAAATATCGTACCGGTTTCAAACCAAAGATCCAGGCTACCTTACTGCTCACTCACTATTGTGGGTTAATGGTACAGATGTTCTATGTCACGAAGTCCGTTTGGCTATGAATGTTGTCAAGCGTGCACATGCACATTGTTTTTGTGTGCGTAACCTCGAGAGCGCTCAGTGTCGATCGCAAAGAGTATAATAATATAGTCGATCGGGACACGGTCCGGTTCAGTAGTGGTTTTTAGTTCGCGCCAAATTGTTTCACGGAGTAAGGTCAGCACGGCAACAAAACGAAGAAGAGTTGTCCATAGTGAGGTAATATTTATTTATACGTTTTAGGATTTTAATTTTATTTTAAGATACTTAATATAGCAATAGAAGTATTTATGAAAATAAAATGTTTATATTACTTAATTATTTTGATTACATTTTGTTTTAGGGTCGAAACATGATAGCTAGTGTTTATCATTTTCTGCGAGAAGAATATGAATTTACAAAATCATTAATGGAACTCAACTGTGATTTGTCTCATTTACGAGACATTACACGCCGTACAGCTGAAGCTACGGGTGTGAGCCAAAAAACAGTTCAAAGAATATTAAAAGAAGAGAAGGAATTGCCATCCACTTCATCAAAATTCACTTCACCTATGAAGAAAAGGAGAAAGCGAGATAATAAAGTGGATATAGATAATTTTACAGCCGATGTGGTTCGCAGTACTGTACAAGATTTCCATATTGTCCATAAAGAAATTCCAACATTAGCTAAGTTAAGAACAGCATTGAATGAAAAAATCGGATTCGAAGGTTGTTTAGAAACTGTTCGCAAGTTACTGTTGAAATTAGGTTACAAGTGGCGCAAAACAGTTAACAACCGTAAAGTCTTGACGGAGCGTCATGATATACAAATGTGGCGTTTAAAATATTTAAAAAAAATAACAGAGTACCGCTCTCAAAGTCGGCCCATTGTCTACACCGATGAGAGCTACGTCCTTTCGACACACGTGCGAAACAACACCTGGGCAAAAAAAAGGAAAGAACTCCGTTTTTAAAAAAAATTAGCACAGGCACTCGCTTTATTTTAGTGCACGCGGGAACCAAGGATGGTTTTATTGTAAATGCTTCCTTGGTTTATAAGGCCAACTCAACAGCTGGTGATTATCATTCAAATATGAGCTATGATAACTATGTAAAATGGCTAAATGAAAAGTTGCTACCGAATTTACTTCCGCGCTCTGTCATTGTCTTAGACAATGCATCTTATCACAACACACGGGCTGAACGACTACCGACGCAATCTACAAAGAAAGCCGATATGCAGCAATGGCTCAGGAATAAGGGTATAGCATTTGATGAATCTCTTCTTAAATTGGAATTGTACGATACAATAAAGAAGTACAAAGCCCAACACGTAATCTACAAGATTGACGATTTTATAAAAAGCAAGGGTTTTGATGTCTTACGCCTTCCCCCTTATCACCCAGAATTAAATGCGATTGAAAATATTTGGGGATCGTTAAAAATTATGTCGCATCTAAAAATATCGAGCAAAACATGACGAATACGGAAAGACTGATCAATGAAAGTTTGGGCCAAGTTAGCAGTGAAACGTGGCAAAAAACTTGTGCTTATGTTGAAAAAATTGAAAAAGACTACTTGAAATATTTTGATCTCGATTTTGAATTTATAATCAATGTACAAGATGATTCTGACGACAGCAAAACGGAATAGGAAATCGAAAATTTATCTGATAGTGATTGAAAATACTGAATAGTCCTACTTGTTTCGTTTCCATTCTGTAACACCAATGCTTAATTAAATGCCTACATATTCTTAATATTTTTGTATTTATTGCAACCTAATCTAATTTATTTACAAAATGTATATACTTTTAAAACCAAAATTTTATTTAGATTATTAAATCTCGACTTGAATATGTATCAGATTTTTTTGCTAACGTTACCTACTTTTACACACACAAGCGCGCTTGTCGGGATACGTTACTACTACAATCAAAGCCGAACGGACTTCGTGAAATAGAATATCTGTACTTGCATAAAGCAGTTGGTTTTCAGATACCGATCGCTGCAGGTTGATCTACGGAAAAAAACGGTTACCTGTTTCCCCACGTCTTTATGCAAGCACACTATGAGAAGGGGGATTTATCAAGAGGGAATATGAAACATTCTCCATTCTGCTCATTTACCTTACCAAGTTTACCAAAGCTTTTGCTACAAGTGCATAGCTGATAGTTATGGATAGGAGAAAACGAATCATCGCCTTCTTACACAGGATCAAACGGAAGTTAAATAAAACTATGTAAGATTAATTAAATACTTATAATAAATCATACAAATGACATTTCACTAAGGCCGGGTTCACACAAGCGAAACAAGTAAAAAAAAAAAATTTGTAAACTATTTACATTATAGGTAAGTGTTTACTTATTACCCGACTGCACCAGAAGGAGGGTTATTATTTATTAAACAAAATAATTTCAATATTGAATCCATTTAAGTGCTTGCGTTCATAATTACGATTATAAATAATTTCAATATTGAATTAAGAATTATTATGAATATTGAATTACGATTATAAATAATTTCAATATTGAATCCATTTAAGTGCTTGCGTTCATAATCGTACCCTTGGCACGTATTCTAGGAAAATATTGTTGACGCCAACGATTAATTTTTCTCATACACAACAGTAACCATCTATACTTATAATAGGTATAGGCGGAAAGTAATCTCCGGAACCACAGTTCTTATTTTAAGAATTCTTTCACCATTTAAAAGGTACATTTTCCAGATGGATTACGGCTATACATATTATGTAAATATATTTAAAAAAAGAAGTATTTAATAATACTAATGGAATACTATTTTGAATTCATACAAGCCTAGTACTTTTTGTAATGTTACTGCCCAGAAGTGAATAAGTACCGTCTTCACATGTAAATTACACCCTTGCGAAGCAGGGTCGGGTCGCTAGCTTACTATAGTTTGACCGAGACCGCTGTTCCGCACCTCAGGTTTGTGCGCGGTAAGACGGGGGGCAGTGCAGGCCGCTTATTCGTCAATGCTCAAGGCGCGCGGCGTCCCGCCCGCCGCTCATTCGTCAACGCCTCGCCGCGCATTGAGCGGAACAGGGGTCGCGGTAAAACTATATAAAATACATTTAAAGCTTCGTTACAAATATTTTTGTTCATGCTAGGACTACTACTCAACGCTCACGTGACCCGGCTAAAACCTAACAGATTTCTAATAAATACAAAATGCGTGTTCTGATTTCCTCTTTTGATTTATCTGTCAAACTGTCTGAGATCATGCCGATAATATTTTTCTCCTCTATAATTTCCAAGATAGTTTTGTCTTGACGTTCTTCCGGGGTCAGCTGTTCCTTCAATATTTCTAGAATAAGTTTGTCTTCGTCTCTTTTCCACTCAGGGTTCTCTGTCTTGATTATTTCGTCTTCGAACATGATCTGCATGGATGAGTTGGAACACTCGCTGAAGTCTTGCACCTCAGTTTTGCTTACTGTTACGACTACTGATACACTTTCAGATGTTGGTGCTAAATACGCTGTAGTTGTGTTTTCCTGAAATTTAAAAAAAAACCAATAAAATTATGTGGATGCTGTTAAAGCTAGCAAAACTATAAAATAGAAATGATGCATCATTGCACAAAACTATCTTTTGGAAGGGACACCTAAATTTAAATCTATTTTGTAAATTGTGACATTCAAAAGTGCCTTTTAATGGCCTCATTCTCTTAATTTGTTTGGGTTCGGCGCGCTTTTTATTGGTCCATTTGAAATAAATAATTTGACTTTGACATTAAAGCGAGCCGTGCACCGCGAGCTAAACTAAGTTAGTTTGCAGTTAGTTTAGTTTCAACTCGCCAGTTTTTAATATATGTGGGGTGGACGCATATGTATGAAATATTGGCGAGCTAAACTAACTTAGTTTAGCTGGCGGTGGACGGCTCGCGTAAAAGTCTGATTCTTTTTGGGTCTGTTTTTTTATGTACAAACGTCGTCTAATAATAATAGTTTTCATTTTCATCCAATAACGCGTTTAGGATGATGTTGGGGCTCCCCCGCTATTGCAGCGCATGGATAATGTTTGCGAAAGCCCGCGTTGATTGTTTCTATGCAACAATGCGCAAGCGAAGCACTTCGCTGGTGCGGCGAGTGCGGGGGAGCGCCAACAGCATGCTGGCAGCCCTCGCGGGAAGGCTTGGCTGTGCCATCATGACTGTGTTGTGAGCGGCACGTGGCGCGTTTGGGAGTACAAAATTTATATTTCCAAGCGTGTTACGTGTAGCTTTCTTTTTAAATTGAAATTACATTTAAAATGTAGTATTTATGACGAAAAATTTATTGTAATATTATTTGTTTTTTAATTTTAGTTAAAATTTTGATTGTATTTTTTATTTTGATTTTAATCTTATTTATATTTAATTTTCATTATTTTATTTCAATTCTATTTTAATTTTATTTGTAAATGTGTATTCTTATTCTAATAATAATATGAGTCTATATTACTCGAATTAAATTATTTGAATTTGAATAAATGCTGTTATTTTACAGAAAAAGTACATACTTCTTTAATAGGTAGACAAACATTCTGATTATTCTCCGAATCAGAACGGCTCTTACTTCCACCGTTGTCTTCTTCCTCACTGCAATGATAGAAAAAACACAAAAAGTCTTATTACTATGCAATCAATAGATAAATAGAGAGAATACTCTTTATTTTGTAAACTATAGAAATTACAGATGCTCATTCGTATTGCCGATTTAAGTGTTCATACACGGTGTACAGATAGTGTGATCCATGAAGACGCGCCCCACTCCGCGATTATTGTACTGTAAGCTGTACTTTAGTACGGAGTGGCACTATCTATAATTCAAAATAAAAACATTCTAAGATGAACCCTTGTTCTCAACATTATGAACAGCTTTTACTATGGGACCAACCTAGAAATCGCAGAAAAAATCAGCTGCTCCGTACATTATATAATATTATGTTCGTATAACTAAACCAAAGGCAATAGCTATTCTAAACAGCTCATTTATTAGGTTTTTCAATTACATGTATGGGCACGGTATCGACTCGCACAGTCGACAGCGCCTCCATTTCGCGGTAGGCTATGTGCTACTGTTGTATAGTCTGTTCCAAAAAAAAGTATCTAATGAAAATGTAAACAAATGGATCAAGAACCTGTGGATGCCAATTTGTAGTACCACTTACAAAGTGAGTGCTATGTTTTGATTATTTGAATACTTAAACCCAAAATTCAATTTTTTTTTTTAAGATTTACATTTAACAATCGAGGTTAATTTTATAACCTCAATTTTCGTCGATGATTTTTAACTTAAAATTTAATTATGTTATTCAAACAATAATTGTTGGTTACAATGGTGAAATAAAAAGTTGAAACCATTAAAACACAGACAGATGAATGTATTACTAATTCCTTTTAGTAAGAATTTAATCGGAACAGGGTTTATTTATACTTTCGTCAGACACTTGGTACAGGCCATAGTGGACCTTGACCGTACCTCATAGACAAGTCAGCTTCATAGTCTGCTACAGGTTCCTCTCTCACAGCAGTGTCGTTACAATGAGTCTTATCTAAAGTTATCTCTGCAGACTTCGTGGGTTCCTGTATTGGCGACGTTACTTCAGTCTGTTCCGGGCTGTAACATAATGTTAAAACGTTGAAACGTTTATTTGCATATATAAAAGGGCTAGAATTAATTTGAGAAGACCTCGTCATCGCGCACAGGCTTTATTATCCCAGTGCTCGGCAAAGGCCTCTTCTCATATAGAGCAGACATGAGCATTGATCACTACGCTTGATCAAAGCGAATTGGCGATTTCAGACTAATATTAATTACAAGTCCAGGGGGGGAGGCCGTCACCTCCTTCTGCGAAGCGGTAATGCTCGCGAAGGAGGAGGCGGAACGCGTGAGGGAGAGGCAAATTTCGCGCCCTCACGCCCCTAACCGCCGCAGGAGGAGACGCCCAGGGCGTCGGGAATCGCGAGGCAATTTCCGGCCACCGTAGGCGCGGGCTTGCGGACGGTGAGCAATGGGTGGCTCGCTGTCCGATAAGGACCAGGCCCGGGTCGACGGCGCGTTGTGTTCCACGCGCGCCTCAAAGAGCTGTCAGCAGAATTGAAGAGGTCCACTAGGGCCGATGCCTGCCGGGGTTGCGAAGAAAACCGAAAGGGAGATCGTGGCCCCCGGCGACAGGGCAACCGAAGGAACACGGGTGGGTTATAGTCAGTAAGAGTCTGACACGCCCTCCCGCTCCGCCCAGAGCGGGAGAAGTTATTTGATGATTTCCCTCCCAAAAAAAAAGGGGGGGGGGGTTATTTAATAAACTCGACAATGATAGGTGACAGGCGAAAGGTGAAAATCTAACAATTTGTTAATTTTTTGTTTAATATAAATTATCACTGACAAATTTTTCATGGTAGAAAATCTACAAATATGTCAACTTGTCGTGACAATTCCACATATTTCTGTTTAATAAATAATTTCTAATTTGTTGGGAAAAACTTGTCAAATTTGTTTTATTAAACACTAACAGCACAGATGCACACTACTAACATGACAGGTGGACATATTTGTCGAATTGTCAGAGACTTTCGCAGGCACCCTCACCCAATGTCAAGTAGTTTGACAGTTACAATAATTTTTAATTTCAATTCAATTCAATTTTCTATCTTACACAAAAAGTGACAAATTTTGTCAATTACCATGACAAACAAGTCAGAGAATATTTTCTTAGAGATTCGACAGGTAAAATCTGACAATTGTCAGCTTTATTAAACGAGTTTTTAGTCTGACAATTTTATCAATAGTTACTTGTCGCATTTGGACATAATAGTCATCTTTATTAAACGGTACATGACGCGACAATACGACTTATTTGTAAAAAAGTGACAACATTGTCGGATTGTCACGTTTATCAAATAGGCCCCAGGTTTTCTCACAATTATATGTCGGCAATGTGAAAGATAAACTTACAAAGTAAGGAAGTTAAGCGTCTGATTTCTTCCTATTTGCATATGATATATGTATATGTCATAATACGCCAAGGTTGCTAGGAATTTCGGTATGAATTAAATAGATTGACTGCGATGCAACGCTAGTGGTCGTTACGAGGACTACGTCAGATATGACCCGCAAGTCATTACACAAACTTTTTGCGAAGATAAAATATCGATAAAAACTATAGATTTTCCAAGAAAAGTAAAATAAATAGTACCCAATAGTAATAGTAATGTAAGTAAAGTATAAATGATTTCTAAGTATGCGCTTCGGGAATCATCGTCTATCTTCGGAAATACGAACGCGCGATGATGAGATCTAATATAGAGCTGTTACAACCATTGAAGTACTTGTCTATTTTGTATTACACTGATTACAAAATTATACAATCACAACTCTATGTAATTCCAAAAAACTTTTCAATAGTATTGAGTGACAGGTGACAGATGACGATCTGCGATCGAAGTAGGTACTATTGAAGAAACGCATATCTGTACACTGTAAGGACTATTCTTGCTTGCAGCGCTCGGCCACTATAGTATCGCTTACCTACGAAAAAAAGTGTCGTGTGCACGGGATTTTGTTTTCAAACTGCTTAGATATGCGTTTCTTCGACCTATCCCGACGGGGAGATAATTTCATAACAACGCGCAATGATTGGTGCATTATTACAAAGCGCGGCACTGTGGTATTACATAACTTACAATTGCCTCTGTGGGAAATACTCTGTGGCGCGACGTTCGTGCTAATTCGGAAACACGAATATTACCGAAGCGCATACATTATCTGTTTACTCTATGAACTTACGTTTTCTCCTTCCTATGCGGGAACAAAGAGTGTACATATTTCGCAAGTGCGGGGTACCCTTCTAATGCGCACAGTATATCTGTGCAGATCTCACAAGCCGTCGACAAGTTCTTTGAAAACACCCTATTTAGCTCCTTTAGAATTATATGACGTTTCTCTATGTCTGTCACTTGTTCCTGAAAATTTAGATATTATGAAGAATTATATCTAGTACAGTGCATGCCTGTGTTTTCTTTACTTACATGCATAAAAGGTATTTCGCTTATATAAATTAAAATGTATGCCTATCATAATAGCGTATATTTTGTACTAGCCAAACAACGCAAATATTTGAGAACTAAAATATTGATTATGAAATGCAATAATTAATATCGTAACATCGAATATTTCGTTTTAGGTGTAAAAAAAGTATTTGGAATCTTTCCAAACGCCTTTTTTACACCTTAACTTCAATTAATTATTAGTATTCTAATTAATTCACTAGTTAGCGATATTTCATATTTCCATACAGTAATGTTGCCAAATTAATCAAAACAGGTAACTATTTGACAGCTATTTGCGACGTTGCCAACATTTAGGATGAACGCTTCAGGAAAAACTAAATACTCACTTCGATTTTCTTAATCAAATCCAGGACATAATTCCTTCTGAAATAATCAACGAACGCATCCATTTTGTCGGCTTGCTCCGGTGTGAGGAAACACAAGAACTCTTTGTAGATGTCCACAAACTCAGTACCACATGCCTTCTCCATCTTTGCCGCTAGTTCTAACGGATCGTGCTCATGAGGATTGAACTTAGCGAGGAGGCCGTATACTTTTCTCTTTGTGTACGTGTAACTCAATGCTGCAGTCTTTAAAACGACTTTCAGTTGGAAGTTTGTTACGTATACTGAAACGTGAAAAGGAATTAGTTAAGGATGCAGACTTGGAGCTTTTTTTTTTAGGTAGGGCATCTCGTAGTTGACCTCTGAGATCATGACTACTTAACCGGGCTTTCCTGTGGGTGCCTTAAGCTACTACACTTAAAACCTCCAGCCAGGGGTTATTCAACTATGCTAATTAAAACTAGGTGAACGCTCGCTAAGGGCACCCCCTGTGGGGTACGAACCTTGGCTTAGGGCGTCAACCGGAGGGAGGACATCAAGGATGGGACGGGCTGGACTTGGAGAAGCGCGACGTGGTTTTCATTAGCGGACTAATATCATATCAACCTTGGGTGTAATTGAAATAAAGTTGAGAAGAAATAAACTTACATTATTCCGAGCGAGCATCAACAAGGACAGAGGTATGCGGTTAAGGTTATTTATTTTCGACTTAATTTTTAGCGACGCAAGGTTGATATTTGTTTGGCAGGGGAAACCGCGAGTTAAGCTCTTCGGGCGGGTCACACAAAGTTTAAAATAAAAACCTTTTACGACTCACTCTTGCTCAGGGTGGAAGGGGACATCGACGCGAAAACTGTTACCATGGACTCAGAACATGATTCTGAACACCCCTACGTTGAAGTTTTTGGTCGGTAATTTTTTTTAAATCTGCTGTTCCATACATTTTGACTGCGTAGGTATTGCACTTTTCTATGAAACAGCTGTTTATTTTTTTAAATAACCAAGGATATATATAAGATAAGATAATATCTAAGGCTTCCTGTACACGACGCCGGACCGCATGTTTGTATATACGAATGAATATCGCGCATGCACTGCACCGACGCCGCGTAGAGTTTACATTTTTATTGTGAGATGTTCTGATTTTTTTTTCATCTTGCAGCTCCGGCGTCGTGTACAGGAAGGCCAGTTCCCGGTTTAAATATGCCACACGGAGCTTTAGAGAGAGCGTCACAAAGCTATGAGTGACAGAGAAGAACTTAATCTGAAACTCGATGCCTGATTTACAGCTGGGTATTGAACTGTTTTTTTTTTAATCCTTTACGTAGAAGCTCTTGGCCTGCATCTCACCTAATGGTAAGTGATGATCAGGACGAAGGTGGAAGCGAGCTTCACCCGGAGACCTCAACCACAGAGGAACTGGGTATCTTGCCAACTGCCGAAACACAACAATGCTGTTAACATTGTTGTTATGGCGACAGACTTAGAGACTATGGTGGTAGCTAGCCAGGCGAACTGAGAACAAGCCCTACCAGCAACCAAACCAAGCAGAAAATTTTGCCCCCACTGGGAATCGAACCCGGGACCTCTGGGTCTGAGGCAGGTCGTCTAACCAATAGACAACAGAGGCGGTTAAAACTGTACTTAATTAGGCTGGCTCGCCTCGTTGGTCTAGTGGTCGCAAGCGCTACTGCTGAGCATGATGTCCTGGGTTCGATTCCCAGGTCGGGCAAAGTGTTATTGGGTTTTTCTATCTGAAATTTCTCAGTAACAGCCTGGAGTCTGGATTTGTGCCCGGTTGATGGCAATAGGCTCGCCCCCTATTGCATGGGACTTAAAACATAACTGGCGAAATGTGGGTGAACCTGCTACAGGGACACCTCTGCCCAACCCTTCGGGGAAACGAGGCGTGATGTTGTGTTATGTTAATTAGGCTGCCTGTCCACTGGAGCAGAGCGAAGCAGTGGAGCAGAGAAATGTGTCAATATTAACCAATAGGAGCGGAGCTCTGAAGCGGAGTTTAGATTCTATTGGTTAATACCAAATTAATATTGGCATATTTTTCCGCTCCGCTCCAGTGGACAAGCAGCCTAATGGAGTACAGTTCTGAAGCATGCAGTTCAGTGGAGTACAGCTCTGACGCGGAGTTTAGATTTTATTAGTATTAACCATTAACCAATAGAATCTAAACTCCGCTTCAGAGCTCCACTCCTATTGGTTAATATTGGCATATTTCTCCGCTCCGCTGCCTCGCTCCGCTCCAGTGGACAGGCAGCCTAAGTTTTGGATGTGTGGAATATACATAAAAACATTTTTTTTTATTATTTCGGCTATAATGGCACATAGTACGCCATAACTGAAAACGTTTTCCAGTATTTGCATTTCAAATAACATAACATCACGCTTGTATTCCACGAAGGGTTGGGCAGAGATACACCCACATTTCGCCAGTTATGTTTTGAGTCCCGTGTAATAGGGGCGAGTTTATTGCCATCACCCGGGCACAGATTCCGGATAAGGGCAGCGGAAAAGAAAATAAATAAATAACACTTACCAATATCATCTATATCACTATTATTATTACTAGTATCATTTTCAATCACTCTTAAATTATCTGTTTCGGGTTTCCTTAAGCGATTAATCTTCATCTGCAGCTCTTGCAAGGCTCGATTATAATAATATTTATGATTATTAACTAATAGCCTTAATCTATTTGATACCTTCGGGTATCTTTTTTCTTTACAAATACATACATTTTCCTTTCTTTTACCAAAGTAATCAGTTACGAGTGTTTGTCTCTGTTTACATATCTTTCTTAGTTGAACACAACAAGTGCAGTGTTCCGATTTTTGCTCATTGTTCCGAGTTTTATTTGACGTTTCTGGCAGATTGTTAACAATGGCAGATTCCATTTCTATTGGCGTTGTAATTGATCCGGAATTAGTGTTAACTGTAATCGTGGCATTAGTAAGAGGTAGCAGGTAACCTCCAGTGCTTGTCTCGACCAACTTAAAGTAGTTTGTGGTTTGTTCTTGTGTGTTACTCGTTATTTGTATGTCGAATTTGTCAGCTTGTTCTGGCTTTGCGACGATGGGTTTGAAGAAGTGTATGGGTAGAGGCGCCTTACTGATCTCGACGACTGCCTGTCCCATTTCTACATCAACGCCGTAAGCGGGCACGCCTGTCTTGTTTGTTCGTTTATTTAAGTAATTCTAAAAGTAAAGGGTAATAACGTCTCGTTAATGTTTTAGCTAAATGACGTTAGTTTAGGTAGAAATAAACTACTGTGTCGTGCTGTGTCGTGTCGAGTGAGACGCATATCGGTTTTATACATTTATTCATTTTCATTTTTTATTGTGTCGCAACAGCACACTGTAATAAAAATAATGTGTTTCCAACTATACGAAATGTATGAAACCGATATTCTTCTGACCCTACACGACACAACACGACACAGTAGTGTATTTCTACCTTTATTCTTTTTCTTTCTTGTTTTGTCACAGTAATTTTAAACATTCTTTTGGGTTTTTGTAACAATTGTTATAAAATTATAATGTCAGCACACGTTTTTCAAGATACTTATTAACTTTTTGTTTTTTTTTTTTCATATATTTTCAAAAAAATCACCTAAGTATTGGTCGTTTTTACGATGTTGAACCAAAAACCGTCGATTAAAAGTAAATCCTAATTAGTCTGCTTACCCTGAACCGCTTGCTAGTCTTGGCGAGGTAGCGCACCCATATGCGGGGTACCTCGTGTTCCGGCTGCTCATACAGTGACAACTTGGGGTTGTACGGCAACAACTTGTGCTTCACAGGCGTGACCTCGCGAGTCCGCAGATATTGCTGAAAATTGTTGTAGGTGAGTTACAGTAGACGAGAAAACTATTTATAATCTTATCGTAACTGACAAAGATAACAGGTTTCCCAGTGGTAACGGCCGCGACTTACGAGTTATAGGTTCGAACCCAGACAGGCATTTTACTTTGTGTAAATTATTTTATCACCACTGCTCTCAAAATGGTAAAGGAAAACATCGTGAGGAAGCCGGCATGTCATAGAACAAGAAATTAAAAAACAGTACCCTAATTGCGTAATACAACACAACCTGTTTCGATTTGAAACAGATTGCAAATCCATAGCTTCATAAGTTGGAAAAAATTGCTCAACAACGTAAATAACGCAATTAATGTTGTTGAACTGTCAAAATGAAACAAATGATGTATAATTGTTTACGAAAATAAGTTACGCGGTTAGGGTACAGGTTTTACAATCAGTTATTATATTTAGAATTTAGAACGTTATCGGAATAAAGTTCAAAAAAGAAAACTGGCTTGAAGGTTTAAACCATAGCTTTAAGAAATGCCTTGTTTTATAAAATAATACCAACATTAATAGGATTGTCCTTGTCCGCTTGCTTCCTGACATGCTGCACGTGAGCGTGCAGTACCCTGAAGGGCATCCAGGGCAGCAGGTACTTGATGACGAGGTGCAGCGCCACGCTGAGGCCCCAGCGCCCGCGCCGCATTTTTGGCTTGAACAACTCCGGATTGTCGGTCACGTACTTCCAGAACTGCTCCATGCCTAGGGCTATGAGTCTGTTGGAGGTATGAAGGACCGTATTATAAGACCAGATTGCTAAATACATGGGTTATTCCGTTTATCCAGCCCATAAAATCCACCCTAAGGTGGGAAACGTCTGTCCGAGATCTCACCATAGACCTAGTTCGATAACCAGAATTTATAAGCTTAGCCTGCATTCTCTGAAGGGTAAGGCAGAGCTGTACATATTGTACACCCACATTTACCGTATATGTTTAAGTCCCATGTAATAGGGAGCGAGCCTATTGTCATCACCCGGGCAGAAACCCCAACGCAGAACTGCTTCTGAGAAATTCCAGATAATAACCCAATAACATTTAGCCTGACGTGGAAATTGAACCCAGGACCTCATGCTCAGCAGTATCCCTTGCGATCATTAGACCGGGCCTAAATATTATTAATTCGAGAGCGTTTTTTAAAGAATTGTCAAGAATATCAAGAGAAGTCTTATCGTTTGATTTGGGTGAAATTCGGCAATCTCCAGTGAAAAACATAGGGAACTTTTTATAACATCTAAAAGTCTAAACCTCAATATTCAAAATCATGTTTTGCAACAACAAACTCAATGTTATACATGACAAAGTTCGAATTCCTTTGCAACCAAATCTAGTAACTAAATTCAAGTAACTATCAGGGGGCGACGGCTTCATACAACCACACTCCTATAGGCCTCAAAATAATATAGTACATACATAGTCACATTACAGGTAATTGATACATCATTAGAAAAACATTACTGCCTCGTTGGTCTAGTGGTCGCAAGCGCTATTGCTGAGCATGAGGTCCTGGGTTCGATTCCCGGGTCGGGCAGTGTTATTGGGTTTTTCTATCTGAAATTTCTCAGTAGCAGCTCGGAGTCTGGATTTGTACCCGGTTGATGGCAATAGGCTCGACCCCTATTACATGGGACTTAGACATAACTGGCGAAATGTGAGTGTGCCTGCTACAGGGACACCTCTGCCCAACCCTTCGGAGAAACAACGCGTGATGTTATGTTATGTGTTAGAAAAACATTACAAAAACGTGTGCTATCCTAAATCGCGAACGCAGTAATTTTTTTTTTTTTGTTTCGACGAACAATTCTGATGTTACTAGCGCCAGTAAGCCGCACATGGTGTGTCAGAATCCAGAATAGAATATTAACCGTAGTTCCGACTTCGCTACTTCGGGCACACTTCGGTGGCAATCGGAGGTTCCGAAAACCGTTCGTTGCGGTGCGAAGTAAGCCCTTCTCGAGCGAATTATTACCGGGAGTGAAAAAAAAAATGCGTAAGCGAGAACGAGATAGATTGAGGTGTTGTTGAATTTTGCAAATATTTTATTGTGTCGATAAATTAACTTTTATTTTGTTTTTTTTTTTTTACATTTGATTAGTTAAATACATTCTCAACATAATTTTAATATTTATAGTAGGTTACATTACAGCTGGAGTTTAATTTACGTAATTTGTGTTTGAAGTGGTTTAAAAGATTGTCATTTTGATATGAAAAGAAAGCTAGATTAGGATTGCCAATGTTCCATTTCGTATATTTGTTGATTTCTTGACAGATAAATTAATATATTTTGTTCTCACCTGTTCCCTCACATTTTATTCGTTAACACAGAAATAAAACCATAATCCATAATCCCTATTATAGTTTTATTTCTGTAAATCATTGATCATTTTGTTTGAGTAGTGATAGCGTTTATTTGGTTCTACTACTTGACAACAGATGGCGTTAAATTAAGAAAAGTAAAGTAACAAATTTTGATGTTATCTTGAGTTTATGAGAGCTTAACAATTTTTGTCTTCGGCTTTCCCTCTAATGGAAGTTGTAGCTTCGCTACTGGTACCTATACATTAATATTAAACTTACACATAATCAAGAAATGTCGATGTTTTGTCAAGTCGTAATAGCCGTGCGAACATGACAGCCGGGTCGTTAGTTATGTATTATATGTAACGATACTCACTCGTCCTCAGAATGCAGGTAGCAGAACCTTCGTGGGTGGTCGCCGCGGTACGGCATGGACGGCAGTAAGTACGGGTACAGGAACACCGGACTGTTCGCCACCACCTTCTTGAATGTCTCGTGAAATTCGCCGACATACAGGTGCTTGTGGAAGCCGCGGCGCAGGCTAGCAATTTGAGGGAGATATAAATATGTTGTAGTAAGTCAAAGTCAAATCATTACATTTAAAAAGTAAGGCCCCTGTCGACGAAGGTCCCGTCAAGAAACGTACGACGTAGGTCCCGTGTCAGTAAAAGAGATACATACATAAATACAGGGTGGATTTTTGAGACGGGGCAGTAAGGGTTTACCTTAACCGTTGTAGGTAAGAAAAACCGGACTTAGGAGACTGTCCAACGGGATCTCATGGCGTCATGGAGAGTGCGATTGTCGCAACCCAGCGCTGGGCACGCCACAATTGCGGCGATAAGTCCCCTCTTTGAGGAGTGGCTAGAGAGGCGCCACGGCGTCCTCACCTTCCGCCTGACGCAGGTTCTCACCGGACACGGCTGTTTCGGGAGGTTCCTGCACAGGATAAGGCGGGAGGAAACGCCCGGGTGTCACCATTGTGTGGATCGCCCGGAGGACACGGTGGAGCATACGGTGGAGGTCTGCCCAGCTTGGGCGGAGCATCGCCGTGTCCTCGTGGAGGCGATTGTCGGCGGTGATCTCTCGCGTCCGGCCCTGGTTCGGGCCATGGTGCGGAGCGAGAGGAAATGGGGGGCCGTCACCTGCGAAGCTGTAATGCTCGCGAAGGAGGAGGCGGAACGCGTGAGGGAGAGGCAAATTTCGCGCCCTCACGCCCCTAACCCTAACCGCCACAGGAGGAGACGCCCAGGGCGTCGGGAATCGCGAGGCGATTTCCGGCCACCGTAGGCGCGGGCTTGCGGACGGTGAGCAATGGGTGGCTCACCGTCCGATAAGGACCAGGCCCGGGTCGACGGCGCGTTGTGTTCCACGCGCGCCTCAAAGAGATGTCAGCAGATTTGAAGGGGTCCACTAGGGCCGATGCCTGCCGGGGTTGCGAAGAAAACCGAAAGGGAGATCGTGGCCCCCGGCAACAGGGCAACCGAAGGAACACGGGTGGGTTTTAGTCAGTAAGAGTCTGACACGCCCTCCCGCTCCGCCCAGAGCGGGAGAAGTTATTTGATGATTTCCCACCCAAAAAATGCCATTCAGTCATATTTCTATAATAAGGATAAAACAACTGTATCGGACCTACTGAGGTTTGAGTAATAGAAAAGTTAGAAATCGCAGTTAACTGTTCTTATGCATTTTGTAGGAAATTATCTGAGATTCCCAACATTCTTTTTTTAATAGATTGGCGTTTTTTTTTTTATAGGAGCATAATTTTTGGGTAAAATAGACCCGTGTATTTTTGAAAACCCCAAAGTGAACAAAACCATAGGTGACAAGAAAAAATCGCCAAGAGTTTATTTCGGGATTGTGGACTAGTGGGAATATTAAGGGTGAGGAAGATTATCCAAGCAATAATAATAATAAAGCTATTGGGGTTCCTATTTCTGAATAAGGGTTTTAAAACACATTACATTACTACTACATACTACATACATACATTTTTACTTATATTTATGTCTTAGTTTTTAAGCAGTGCTGTTTTAGCGAATGTGAGTACCAATACAAACCATGTCTGGTTTAATGGTACAAAACTAATTTAACCTGTATTAAGACTATGATTAAATAAAAATAAATAAAATAAATAATAAAAAACTATGAAGGGGATGGCGAGGTCATTGTTTTACACGCAAAAAAAATATTGAAACTTCTAAAGCATAAGCATAATCAGCATATAATGTTCCCACTGCTGGGACACAGGCCTCTCTGTGAGAGGGAACCGACCCTAATCCACCACGCGGGCCCAAAGCGGGTTGGTAAATGTCACATTCTTTCGAACTTTTGGTTCTACGACATGTCGGTTTCCTCACGATTTTTGTCTTCACCGTTTTGAGAGCAGTGGTGATGAAATAATTTACAGTTAAGTGCCTGGGTTCGCACCTAGGACCTACTACTACAGCTAAGTGGTGGCCGTTTCCTCTGGGCCATCGCTGCTCTTTTGGGGTACTAGTACTGCTGTTTACTGGGCCACCATTGCTCTTAAAGCGCGTGCGCAGAACTACAGTGGAGCCTGTTTGTTCTTTTGACTTACCATCGATCCGTTTCGTTTTGGATAAATCTGTAAAGAAAAATGTAAGAAATTACTAAATTATCTATACCTCAATGATAATAATAACTTTTCCGAGAACAGCAAAAACAAAGCTATGGGCTTTAAAGTGTGTCATAGTCCGTTCAAAAGGTATCTGATGAAAATGTAAACACATGGAACAGAAAACGTACTAACTGTGAGTGCCAATTTGTAGTGCCTCTTACAAATTTAGTACTTTGATTATTTGAATAACCCGAAATTCTATTTTTAAACCACAAAGATATTTTTCATTTGACAGTTGAGGTTAAGTTTACAATCTCAATTTTCGTCGACGATTTTAGAATTATTTTAATAAAATTATTCAATAAATAATTATTGGTAATATAAAGTTAAAACCTTCTAAATACTAATAGATTGCGTAAGAATTAAAACCAGCATAGCTATTCACAACCATTCGATACGCTTCCGTGCCGAATTGAACATCAATCAATGGTATAAGGAGTCCTCTATCCTGTTCATAAATCGAAAACCTAAAAGTTTTGTCAGTTTAAATCAAATAGACGACCGTTGTTCTTCCGATAGCTGTTTACTGTTGGGAGCAAGGCAAATTAGGTAATCGAAATGTGAAATTTTTGACACGATAGCCTGTGAATAGCTAAGCTGAACGGGATTTGTTTACAATTCCATCAGACAGTTTTGGAACAGACTATAGGTATGAAAATGTATGACTCACTGGATCATCTCTCGATTCTCAGGCGTGTTGTCTGCCACGGTCTTCTCCCACGTGGTGATCAGCTCTACAGCCGACTTCAGATTGCATACGTTCACTACGGACTTCGGATTTGAATCCACCATCTTAGAAAACGCTTCCTGAATGAACATGAACATTTGTTAGTACAGTATTGCACAGTACCCATTTGTTTATTTCACAACACATGTTACTTTTTTACAATAGTATAACTCATTCTGAAATCGATTTAATTTACACAATCATAAAGTTGATATTCGTTTAAGTGCAATAACATTTCGTTTTGTAGTGTTTATTTTTTGTTAAGTATTTTTTCTGTTAAATAATATTGATTTAAAAACTACATATAAATAATAAAAATAAACTTCAATTGGAAACAAGGATTTGAATAGACCTTAGTTTTTGCACAAAACAGCCGCGGTCACTGTCGGACTGCATATAAATGAAAGAGAAGTGCGATGACACAATGCTTGTAATTTATTGCAAAATATAAGCAATTTTCGATTTATTAAAAAATGAGTTGAGTAATCGAAAATAAAAAAACAACCAAATTCTACATTTAAATAAGACGTTCTTGTTATTAATTAAAATACCAACGTACGTTGATGATATTTAATACAGATATTTTGGATTAAAACTCAAGTTAAAAGGTTAATTTACCGTTAATTTGTATCGGTTTTTTTTTCAATACTTGTTTGATAATAACAAAGTTCTGAGAAATATGTCATTAAGATTAACATATATTTTTTCCGCTACTGCAAAATATATAGATTTGGCAATGTTTTTGTTTAAGTCAAGGTTACTTTTACAGTTTGCCTGTTGTTAGCGCCTTAAGGCGACAGCGGGGCCGACGGGGCCGTCCATAAATTACGTTGCACGAATTCTTTCACAGAGTCTCACAAATATGACTATTTATGACACCTCCTCCCCTGGTATGACATCACACATTTTAAAAATTTAAATTAAACCTTATAATATTATAGGTAGAGTTGGTAATATTTTGAAGTTTTTCGTTACAGTTGAAGTTTAGAATTTCAAAACTTTAGATTTATACATGTGACGTCACTTATGATTCCCCCTTGTCACACGACGTCACAATTTGTTGACCACCTTATCCCCCTTAACCTGTGAACTGTGACGTAATTTATTGATTATTATTACCCCTTATTTTGCGCAAGCCTTTATTATTCTTTAAACGGATACTCACTAAGTACTCTTTGTACTTGGACGCGTAGCTCCAGTGTGTGGGGTGCACGTACAGCTGGAGGTACGACGACGTCGCCAGCTGCACGTGCTGCCTTAATTGCTGCTGCAGTATCTGGACTTGTTCAGGGAGCATCTGTAAATATCACACCTTCACTATAAAATACTTCCATAAAACCTAGGAAAAAGTCGCGAGGCATTAATAACTACTTGAATGTATTTGAAAATCCGATAAAATGAATATTATTAATATTCAAATGTATGTTCAACTATTTCTAGACCATGAGGACACGACAATCCCGACAATTTTAAATGGAATAAAGCACCAACCGCCAATTATCGCTATATGCACTATGCTAGTGCACCCAAGGACAACCCCTGGTTGGTGCAGGCGAGGACTAATATTATTTTATTGAGTTACGCGGGGTAATTCCGTAACCCTCGCAATCCCAATGCCATACATTTTGACCATTTAACAATATTCATTGACAAGCAGACGACTTGTTCAGAGATATGAAGCAATAAATTATGAATTTCCTTAAAAAAGTTCTTTTATCGGATTGTGATTGAAAGTTTTTTTATTTTTTATTGTGTGATGGGCCTGCTCATGACCTCAATTATCTGTGTTACGCAATTAGGACTATGGCGCTTGAATTGGCCGCTAGAGGTGCTAGTGTAGAGTGAGATCTCAAGAAATGTCAAATGTTACTGTCTGAAGGATTTTTTAATCGGGATTTTTTACTTATTATTCATATTTTTTTGTAATGCCATTCTTGATTAACTATAGCATAAGATTGAATATGGTCTCACTTGGAGGAAGAACAATAATTGTCTACTTCATGCTAGCCAATTTCAGGAACATTATAATGTAAATATTCATTATATGTTTTAAAATGTAATAAAATAAACAATAATTAATTAAGTCATGGGTACTTAAACATATCCAAAACATATCAATTAAATGTACTGACAGGACCTTACTCGCCTGTGGCGCCAACTGGTAAGCACAAAAACGATAGCCCCCATTGGGATGCTGGTCATAAAATCAAATATTTAGCGCCACTCCCCCGCATATGAACGTTACGAAAATATGTGGGCCATAGTTTACAAAAAAACACTTTATGTAGTTTGGTTTAAAGTTTAAGTTTGTTATGTAAGGCTATTCTTTTTTGTTTAGATTCATCGAAGACACTTTTAAATGACATAATTTGAAGTGTATCTTGGGTTTTTATTGTATCAATCTATCAATGGCCGTAGCCCTTTATTTACTTGTAAATCGCTGTCAAATATCTTGTACAGATATTCTATTTCACGAAGTCCGTTCGGCTTTGATTGTAGTAGTGACGTATCCCGACAAGCGCGCTTGTGTGTGTAAAAGTAGGTAACGTTAGCAAAAAAATCTGATATATATTCAAGTCGAGATATAATAATCTAAATAAAATTTTGGTTTTAAAAGTATATACATTTTGTAAATAAATTAGATTAGGTTGCAATAAATACAAAAATATTAAGAATATGTAGGCATTTAATTAAGCATTGGTGTTACAGAATGGAAACGAAACAATTAGGACTATTCAGTATTTTCAATCACTATCAGATAAATTTTCGATTTCCGATTCCGTTTTGCTGTCGTCAGAATCATCTTGTACATTGATTATAAATTCAAAATCGAGATCAAAATATTTCAAGTAGTCTTTTTCAATTTTTTCAACATGAGCACAAGTTTTTTTGCCACGTTTCACTGCTAACTTGGCCCAAACTTTCATTGATCAGTCTTTCCGTATTCGTCATGTTTTGCTCGATATTTTTAGATGCGACATAATTTTTAACGATCCCCCAAATATTTTCAATCGCATTTAATTCTGGGTGATAAGGGAGAAGGCGTAAGACATCAAAACCCTTGCTTTTTATAAAATCGTCAATCTTGTAGATTACGTGTTGGGCTTTGTACTTCTTTATTGTATCGTACAATTCCAATTTAAGAAGAGATTCATCAAATGCTATACCCTTATCCCTGAGCCATTGCTGCATATCGGCTTTCTTTGTAGATTGCGTCGGTAGTCGTTCAGCCCGTGTGTTGTGATAAGATGCATTGTCTAAGACAATGACAGAGCGCGGAAGTAAATTGGGTAGCAACTTTTCATTTAGCCATTTTACATAGTTATCATAGCTCATATTTGAATGATAATCATCGGCTGTTGAGTTGGCCTTATAAACCAAGGAAGCATTTTCAATAAAACCATCCTTGGTTCCCGCGTGCACTAAAATAAAGCAAGTGCCTGTGCTAATTTTTTTTTAAAACGGAGTTCTTTCCTTTTTTTTTGCCCAGGTGTTGTTTCGCACGTGTGTCGAAAGGACGTAGCTCTCATCGGTGTAGACAATGGGCCGACTTTGAGAGCGGTACTCTGTTATTTTTTTTAAATATTTTAAACGCCACATTTGTATATCATGACGCTCCGTCAAGACTTTACGGTTGTTCTCTGTTTTGCGCCACTTGTAACCTAATTTCAACAGTAACTTGCGAACAGTTTCTAAACAACCTTCGAATCCGATTTTTTCATTCAATGCTGTTCTTAACTTAGCTAATGTTGGAATTTCTTTATGGACAATATGGAAATCTTGTACAGTACTGCGAACCACATCGGCTGTAAAATTATCTATATCCACTTTATTATCTCGCTTTCTCCTTTTCTTCATAGGTGAAGTGAATTTTGATGAAGTGGATGGCAATTCCTTCTCTTCTTTTAATATTCTTTGAACTGTTTTTTGGCTCACACCCGTAGCTTCAGCTGTACGGCGTGTAATGTCTCGTAAATGAGACAAATCACAGTTGAGTTCCATTAATGATTTTGTAAATTCATATTCTTCTCGCAGAAAATGATAAACACTAGCTATCATGTTTCGACCCTAAAACAAAATGTAATCAAAATAATTAAGTAATATAAACATTTTATTTTCATAAATACTTCTATTGCTATATTAAGTATCTTTGTATAACATTTTAATTGAAAACGTATAAATAAATATTACCTCACTATGGACAACTCTTCTTCGTTTTGTTGCCATGCTGACCTTACTCCGTGAAACAATTTGGTGCGAACTAAAAACCACTACTGAACCGGACCGTGTCCCGATCGACACTGAGCGCTCTCGAGGTTACGCACACAAAAACAATGTGCATGTGCACGCTTGACAACATTCATAGCCAAACGGACTTCGTGACATAGAACATCTGTAATCCCTCTAAACTATTTGAGTAGTAATGTGGACTTACGGTGGCAGCCTGGTTGACATGTATGTGCACGAACTCGGTGGTCTGTGGGACGGTTTTCAAGTTTTCCTGTAACAATGGCGGTGCGGTCTCTAAAGGGCTCGAAACATCCTCTTCTTGTACGGACACCCTCACCACCGTGGGCGCCTTGCTGGTAACAAATACATGGTACACATCGAATGAATGTCCTATGGTCCGACGTCGGTTCATAAGGATACACGCCGCTGCACGATTATTGACAAATGCGTGCACTGACTGGACAGGTCCACTCAATCTGTGTGGTTCTTTTCTTGAAAGACCATTTCAGACACCAATCTACATGGTATTCACATGATCTGACCAAGATTATGTCTGGACTTTAATAGAGACTGTGACTTCTGCGTTTGTTTCGGCCTTTGTTCTCAGAATAGTCAGATAGGAAACGCCGACGTCATCAAGTTTAAAAAAAAAATGACGTGTAAGTGTTTCTACTAAACCTACTTACAAAAATAAAAGCAAATATCATTATCATATATCGGGCTTTCTATGAGTATCTACGAAATCTTACAAAACTCTAAACTGATGAAATATGGGTAGGTAGGCCTCTGCCTAACCTTCCGGAGAGTCCAGGCGTGACGTTATGTGTTCTAAACTGTTAATACGCAAAATAATAACACACAGTATTTCCATTCCTTCGGGAATCATCGCATTTCCGAATACAAACGAATGCTAATTTCAATGTCCATCAATTATTAGATTTATCTTGTATAATAATTTGAATTCAGAACTATTAACTATTAACTAATTAATTACTAACTTTATTCTTGTACACGCCTTACATTAACACATGACATGACGCCTGTGTTGGCAGTATTTCCAGCACGCATAGCATGACAACCATAGAAACGGGCTTTCGGTTTTGTCGACGGAAGAATAGATAAAATGACAGATTGTGATTGTTTTTTTTTTGTATGGGAAAACAAACAGTAGTATATTAAAAATAAACAGAAATAACAATAAACAAAAATACTACCCACTACATTTTCCACAGATTACAACTTAGATATTTACAAACTAATGGCAAACGTAACTGTAGTCAGAGCAAAATTAATTATATGAACAAAAGAAACTAAAACTAACAAAACAAAACCCTTGTTTATGTATTCTATACTACGGGTCTTAAAAAAATCCCTTAAGCACACAATCTACTGCTGATCCTTATTGATGTTTATCTGTGATTTTGTCTATTCTTCCATAGACAAAACCCGTTTCTATTGTGGTCATGCTAAGTGTGCAGAAGAGATAAAGAGACAGACTGGACTAACGTAGTACACACAGATCCCAAAATACACCAATTTTGATAATTCCTGACTGAGCCACCACTGCTCTGTTGCTATTGCCATTAACCAAGCGCAAATCCAGGCTCCAGGAAACTACTGAAAATATTTTAATGGAAACACCCAATAACTCTTCGTCAGAACTGGGGATCGAACCCAGTAGACGCTCAGTAATTTCGACGACCGTACCAACGGGGCCAATAAGGGTACTAAAGCCCACTTGCAGCACGCATTACTAAACACATTTAAGGTGGATCTGTAGTGGGAACCAAATTCGCGGGCTACCACTGCGGATCCACCTTAACGCTGACCGAAGTTAATCATCGTTGTGTTTCTGACAATCGTTTGAAGATGACAAAGACAGAGTATTGTTTAAGAGCGTGCGTTCTGAACGTCAACGTCGTAAATAGCTCTGTCAAATATTTCGCTGTTTTTATTAATTTGGCATTATTACTGCATGGAAATATGAAATATCGCTAGGTAGTGAACTAAAATATTGATTATGAAATGCAATAATTAATGTCGTAACACCGAATATTTCGGTTTAGATGTAAAAAAAAGTATTTGTAAACTTTCCAAATGTCCTTTTTACACTTAAAACGGTTACAACGTCAAATTCAATGTTATAATTGCAATTCATTATTAATATTCTAGTTCACTAGTTAGCGATATATTTATATTTCCATACAGTAATATTGCCAAATTAATCAAAACAGGTAAATATTTGACAACTATTTGCGATGTTGCCAACTTTTTAGAATGAACGCTCTTAAATACGTTTATATTAAATCAATAATTGATTTATGGTGCAAACGGGTCAAATTCTTACTCACCCAGACGACACTCTTCTTTCTTCTGGTTTCTTTTTTTCTTGATTGGTATCCTTTTTGGGACGTATTGCTATCTCGTTCACTCTTGCTACGTCCTTGCCTTGTGGCTCACTCTTTCCTTGGGAGACCCTTGAGTAATTCTTCTTCTCAAAGGTGATTCTATCAGAGAACTTCTTCCTGTTTCCATTTTCATCATCTGAAATTGGCTCTTGTTTGCCTTCCCAGCGAGTGGACGCCTGATTTGAAAAATATTTAATATATTTAAGGCAAGTAACTGACTTACGTTGAAGAAATAGATTTAATGAATATTTACTCCTGTTTGAAATTTAAGGTATTTTTAACGGTCATCCAGCACCTTTGTGGCTTTCAAATAATTGAAATGTGAGCTTTATATCATGTTACATACAAATTACATTTTTAAATACTCGGCTAGCATACCCTTCGTAGAACTCGCGGGCAACGCGTCGCTGTTATACCACTGATGGCTCACTCCGCAAAATCTTTTAATTAAAAAGCTACTCTTGCTACGACACAATAAAGTGCAATTCATTACGCTCTCTGAATTGGCTCGACAAGTCGACCGCCGCGTACTTGTAGCTTTATACCTAAAATGCAGAGTGCGCCTTCTGTACTAATCTGTGGTTATACTAAGAAGTTTTAGATCCGATTCACTTCAATAATGAAAATGTTACTGTATACGACATAAAATAAGGCTCACATTTCAATGCTTTACTTTGAGTAGAGTTTGTGTTCAGTTGTTAACGTATACGATGGTCTGGTAAAAGAATCTGTTCAGGGCTATGTCATATCACAAGGAGTTTTGATTGGCTTGCTACTGCATCAAAAGGCGTCACGACACAACACAAAGCTGTGAACTCGGCTTAACAAGATCTTACCTCTCCCTGACTATGTTCTGTGAGCACGCTGTTAGTCAGGCCATCGGCCATAAGTTCCTCCTCAGTAGCCGTCTCAGGAATTATGTTGAACAGCTCCGTCACCAAATCGTTGAGCTCTTTCTTGGATATCTTGATGATACTATTGCCTAATGATTCTTCGTCTTCATCGTCTAAAAATGGAATATATTTATTTTATACAGGGTGGGTTTTTGAACAGTGATTTCATGTCAAATATGGGAGACGGTCTTTCAAGCATTTTAAATGTATTATGCTACATATATTGCATGTAGACGTGTCGTGTCGCGTTCTGTCGTAACGAACAGTGTACACACTAATTTGTCATTTTAACTCGTGTTGGGCACACTCTGGCGTTATTTCTACAACAGAAGATTATTTAATTATTAAGGAACACGGATTTAAAACAGTACAGTCACTAGCATTAACATCTTATGCAACATTCAAAAGCTTTTTACTCGTGAAATTAAAATTGCAACTTTGTGAAACGACCTATTTAATAATAGTATGGTTTAGATAATACTACATAATATGTTTAAAACATATTCATCAATACTTTCGGTGAAAATCACTTTTGAATATTGTAAGGTATTTAGGCTAGTGACTGTAAGTACGAACATTTTGTTTGAAACAGTTAATGCTAAAACTTGCGGCGTACGAGACTCGGCAGTCCAGTTAATTAAGACTTTTTCAAACTTCAATTTTTATATCATTAATGAAACTTGAAACCTAAAAATTGGTGCTAATTCTATAAATACACTTTTTTTTTTTTTTTTTTTAGGGTGGGAAATCATCAAATAACTTCTCCCGCTCTGGGCGGAGCGGGAGGGCGTGTCAGACTCTTACTGACTAAAACCCACCCGTGTTCCTTCGGCTGCCCTGTTGCCGGGGGCCACGATCTCCCTTTCGGTTTTCTTCGCAACCCCGGCAGGCATCGGCCCTAGTGGACCCCTTCGAATCTGCTGACATCTCTTTGAGGCGCGCGTGGAACACAACGCGCCATCGACCCGGGCCTTATCGGACGGTGAGCCACCCATTGCTCACCGCCCGCAAGCCCGCGCCTACGGTGGCCGGAAATCGCCTCGCGATTCCCGACGCCCTGGGCGTCTCCTCCTGCGGCGGTTAGGGGCATGAGGGCGCGAAATTTGCCTCTCCCTCACGCGTTCCGCCTCCTCCTTCGCTAGCATTACAGCTTCGCAGAAGGAGGTGACGGCCTCCCATTTCCTCTCGCTCCGTACCATGGCCTGAACCAGGGCCGGACGCGAGAGATCACCGCCGCCGATCGCCTCCACGAGGACACGGCGATGCTCCGCCCAAGCTGGGCAGACCTCCACCGTATGCTCCACCGTGTCCTCCGGGCGATCCACACAATGGTGACACCCGGGCGTTTCCTCCCGCCTTATCCTGTGCAGGAACCTCCCGAAACTGCCGTGTCCGGTGAGGACCTACGTCAGGCGGAAGGTGAGGACGCCGTGGCGCCTCTCTAGCCAGTCCTCAAAGAGGGGTCTTATCGCCGCAATTGTGGCGTGCCCAAATTCAATAAATACACTGAGACAACAAACCGTGATACTCAGTGAGAAAATTCCGAATTTCGCTCGCAAAGTTTAGTATGTACAGTATTTTTATCTCACGAAACGACGCGCGCTTTACTTGTGGTAACCAAGTGTACAAACACACACTTCTGCGCTTACACGAACACATTCACAGCGTGTATGTACACTTGGTGACCACAAGTAAAGCGCGCGTCGCTTCGTGAGATGATAATAATACTATACCGTACATATACTAAACTTTGCGAGCCTATTGCTTCATCACCTTAAGGTTGAATGTCAGTTAACCGTCATAAAACGACAAGGTCTATTTGTCTATGTAACAGTTACAAAATTTCAACCTTAATGAAGTTTCAATTTTCTGGGAAGCGTTGTCAAAGTTGTAAAGCAATTACGAGGTAGATTATACAAGAGAAAGACTTGCGGTATGTTTTAAGTAGGTTTTATTATTATTAATTCAATAAAGTAGTTCTTATAATATTTATGACGACCTATATAATGTATTGATAACGCTATAAAAAATATCACATACATGCTACAGTCATATTCCAGATTCAGATCACTGTCCAAAATATTCCTTTTAGCGTGTCCATACTTCAGTATCAAGGATGTTATGGATATGAAATTTCGGATCTGGATAGGGATACGGATATAGAAATAATATTGTACCGGTTTCGGATACTGATTATCCGTTAGTTTCGGTTACGGATATTAGATTTTTACGAAATTGTAAAAGTAAAACACAAATATGAAATAAAAAAACTTGCAAGTAACGCGCGCGGCTAGTGTGACGGCTCGGCCGGGCAGAAAACCTGTCATAACGTGTGTGATTTAGACCGGCCCTATCCGAAACCTTTATATCAGATTCGGTTACGGAAAGATTTTTATTTCCGATATTCGGTAGTTTCAGTTACGGTTACGGAGCTCCTTAACATCCCTGGTCAGTATATCTAAGTATAAGAGTTTAATTAGTGTCTCCATACGCCAATTGAATAAACTAGTGTCAAATGGATTTTTATAATATATTGGCATATAAATAACTAATCTGCGTTCGCAATTTATTTGCCAAATATGTAAACAAACACGAGTTTTAGGAAAAAACAACTGTAATGCCTACACATAAGGTTTAGTTTGAACTGCAACTTCATATTTTTATGACCTCTTCAACAGTACTAGTCAGTCTAAAATCAACTTTATTTACACTTGCTTAAAGTTGATGTTTGTTTAAGTCGTCGAAATAACAATTGGAAACAAGGTTACAAGTAGAGCTTATGTTAGTGTGTTTCACAGCTTGAAGTACCTCTCGTATATGGAAAATAGTGTCATACTAATCATTAGTCCTCTTGAAGTCTTCTTCCCCAAGGAATATAATGCAGAAGTCGTTCATGGTATAATTTATTAACTTGTCTCCACCCCGCTTAGAAGCTGTTTTGTATTTCCGTGTGATTTTAAATAATGGTATACATTAAAGTTGTTTGGGAACTTGCTTTCAGCTAGTTACAATACGCCGTTTTTATTATTAGTACTGAGTAAACATATTTTACGTTTAGGTGTATATTTTGGTTTTGGTTTGTCACTGTTTAAGACAGGGATCTCCTTGATTTACAATTTTATGCGATGAGGGTATACCTGTTTCTCCAATAGATGTTCACTGTTCACAGCCTGTATTATTGAAGGAGTATTACATGACTTCCTGAAACACATTTCTTTTGTCTAATTTTGGTTTTGATGTGCGAATAGTTCTTTCGGCTGAAAATACTTTTTTATAGTTATCTATTACTTTTTTACATTTTTCTAATTCTCGCTATAACGTAGTGTTTCCTAATTTTAGGTTAAGTAGTTACTTCTCGGTTCGCAATTAGTAATTCTTCTTGTAATTTATTAACTTTACCGTGAAGCTCTGTATTGTTTTGAGATTCATTGATGTATTTGGTACAATTAACATTGTTACGTCAAAGAGGTATTGACTTCATGACAGTTACAAAGCGCATTTGAACGTTGTGGTTTTCTGTGATATTATCAGCTTGCTCATTCTTCATTGTAGTTACCGTAATTGAACTCTGGACCGAGTTAGTCGTAATATTTAACAGATATTTTAAATTCCAAAAACTGTCGCTCGAGCCCAAGCCCGATCTCGTGGCCTCACGCTTTCGAGATACACATTAGCGCCTCTCGACCATTTGAAGTGTTAGGAATTAATTCGATTTTTTTTTTGCACCAACTTTTATTTAAACAAGAATTTATTTCACCACTATGCATGACATTATTTTTGTTGACACTTTTCACTGTTTGAGCTTAGGTTTTTTTTTTTAACGATTCTTTGTTGTTTTTTAAAGGTAACACAACACACACTTGATTATTGGACTAATCTGTGTCGTTTTACATAAAAAATTGAAATTATAGCGGAGCTGCTCAATCGAAGAGAGTGTATGTGTATGTTATGTCGGTGATCTAGTCGTGTATGTTGGTGAAGTAGGCTTGTATGTCGGTGATCTAGTCGTGTATGTCGGTGATGTAATCGTGTATATTGGTGAAGTAGGCATGTACGTCGGTGATCTAGTCGTATATGTTGATGATCTAGTTGTGTATGTTGGTTAAGTAGGCATGTATGTCGGTGATGTAATCGTGTATATTGGTGAAGTAGGCATGTACGTCGGTAATCTAGTCGTACATGTTGGTGATCTAGTTGTGTATGTTGGTGATGTAGGCATGTATGTCGGTGATGTAATCGTGTATATTGGTGAAGTAGGCATGTACGTCGGTGATCTAGTCGTATATGTTGGTGATTTAGTTGTGGTTGTTGGTGAAGTAAGCATGTATGTCGGTGATGCAATCGTGTATAGTGGTGAAGTAGGCATGTACGTCGGTGATCTAGTCGTATATGTTGGTGATTTAGTTGTGTATGTTGGTGAAGTAAGCATGTATGTCGGTGATGTAATCGTATATATTGGTGAAGTAGGCATGTTCTTCGGTGATCTAGTCGTATATGTTGGCATGTATGTCGGTGATGTAATCGTATATATTGGTGAAGTAGGCATGTACGTCGGTGATCTAGTCGTATATGTTGGTGACCTAGTCGTGTATGTTGGTGAAGTAGGCATGTATGTCGGTGATGTAATCGTGTATATTGGTGAAGTAGACATGCATTTCGGTGATATAGTGGTATATGTTGTAGAAGTAGACCTGTATGTCGGTGATGTAGTCGTGTATGTTGGTGAAGTTGGCATGTATGTCGGTGATGTAATCGTGTATATTGGTGAAGTAGACATGCATTTCGGTGATATAGTGGTATATGTTGTAGAAGTAGACCTGTATGTCGGTGATGTAGTCGTGTATGTTGGTGGAGTAGGCATGTATGTCGGTGATGTAGTGATGTATGTTGTAGAAGTAGACCTGTATGTCGGTGATGTAGTGGTATATGTTGGAGAAGTAGGCATGTATGTCGGTGATGTAGTGGTATATGTTGGAGAAGTAGGCATGTATGTCGGTGATGTAGTCGTGTATGTTGATGAAGTAGGCATGTATGTCGGTGATGTAGTGGTATATGTTGGAGAAGTAGGCATGTATGTCGGTGATGTAGTCGTGTATGTTGATGAAGTAGGCATGTAGGTCGATGATGTTGGCGTATACGTTGGCGATTTGGTGATGTATGTAGGTAACGTGCTAATATATTTCGATGATGCAGTCGTGTATGTAGGTAATGTGGAGTTCAATGTCGGTGATGATAATACGTGTGTACGGGACTGAGCGTATGTCGATGTTTGAGTATTAGTGCATGATTGAACGTGTGTGTGTGACTGAATTAGTGATGTGGCAGCCAGTTGATTCTGTGGAAACCCATGCGGTATGATAATATTTGCAGGAGTTTTAATCTCCTCTTTATTGCACTGGCGTATTTCTGATTGAGAAATAGCCGTGTGTAAGTCAAATTTAATTTTTATTTGCTCTACTTCGGGCAATTTTTTTAGACTTCTGCCCATGCTTAGAAAGAACATATCAATGCTATCAAAGTCATCAATGAGACATGGTTTTGGGCGTATTAAGTCGTTTTGTTCTAAATCGTACAAATCTTGTAGTTCGCGTTTGTTAGTTTGTGCACTTGACGACCTAAATCGTGGTATGTTAGACTTATTACTGCTCGTGAACCTAGGACTTGCTGAAGGCCGTTCGTTCATTGTAACAGTCGGAGATTCGGGTGGGAGCGCAATATTAGATCTTGGGTTCTTAGACTCCATAGAAAGAAGACAGCCGACGTTCTCTTCAATGTCCCAGGACGCAAAATCTTGTCCTCTTCTCTGTTTTAAAGCACAAAAAGAAAGTCTCAACTTCGCTCTTTCATTTTTGCATTTATTAACTGTAACAAAATAGAAAGAATTACTACTTTCTTTTCAGGTTTTGTTAGCTTCCTACTGTAAACAGTTTTTGGCCGTTGCGAGATTTTTTTGTACTAGCCATTAGTTGACTGGATTTTGCCCGTGACTTCGTCTGCGTATATTTTGTACTTCATATTTTTTATACAAATATTGAGGATGACAAGTAGGAGTAGACCTTATTTATATTCCAAGCCTCGTGAAGAAATAGGTTTCTTTTCATTCTGGATATATTTTTTTAAATTACCTAACCCGATCGTTATGTTTGACAGTCAAACATATTGTCCAGGTAGAAAAAACACTACGCACGCGCACTGACGCATGCTTCCCCAACTTTTTTAAAAACTTTTTTATGTATTTAAAACTTTTTTTTTTGCGTCATGTTTACCGCAAATAAACGTTTTTTCTTTCTTTCTTTCTAAAACAATATTTGTAATTGTAACAATCTTACATTGGAATTTTGCACAGGTACACTGGTATAGCAAAAATGAGCACTAAGGAAGGGTTTTTGAAAATTCATCCCCTAAAGGGGTTAGACACCGCCGTGAAAGTTTGTATGAATATTTTTCATTTTTGCTGACGAGAAATCACTACATAATTATCAAGTCTTAGAACAACAAACTCAATGACATGACAAAGTTCAAATTCCATTGTATCCAGAAGGACATCATTCAGGTTTCGAACACTTTTACAAAAAAAATTAAAGGGCCGGCAAAAAAATTAAAAGGATTTTTTAAGAGAGATAAGACCCTCAATTTTTTTTACTTTTACAATGAGAGATTACAATTAACCCTTCCACTGTTATTAAAGTTTGAAAATACTAAAAATCTTGGCCGGTATTCAGCACTTTAATTTTTGGTACGAAATTTATGATCTCTTTGTAATCACTCAAAAATCGACTTAGATTACTGAAGACTAAGGTTGTTAAGAAAATGGCAATTCATTTTCATTATCTAAGATTAACTAAACATAACATTACGCTTGCATTCTTCGAAGGGTTAGGCAGAACTGCAAGTATAGTACACCCAAATATCTAAGAATAAGAATTAAATATTAGCAAAGTGCCACGCAACTGGCTACCACGACACGTGACACGACACGAAAAACTGTCTCTAACCATAAATGTATGAACCCGATATGCTTCGACACGACACGTCCCGACACAACACGTTAGCTTACAGATTATGTAAGTAAATGTTTAGGTAATTCTGTAATTATTTTTTTTTTTTTTACTTAAACAGTTCGCTTAGAAAAATTGACAATTGTCATTCGGATTCTTCATATAAGAATCTGCAGTACGACTGTTAGCCCACGTTTGCACGGACGTAATAAAAGCGCGGGTTTTTTTTTCGTGCACTTGATTTTCAACGCTCTGCTTAGAGCTGAGAGTTGAAAATCTAACAGTGAGTTTTTTCAACGCGCTGGGATGAGAGTGCGTCCCAGCGCAGTGGATTCTCAACCCTCGGCTTGACACCGAGAGTTGAAAATCCAGTGCGCGATTAAATCCCGCCGCGATTTTATTACACCCGTGGGAACGTCGCGCAGTATATTTTTTGCCCAAAATTTCGGACATGGCTTTTTTATTATCTTATATCTTAGGACTTGCAATTATAAATGCGAGACGAGAACACCCGATTGCCTATTTGTCATGAAAGACAGAAAATTAGTACTTGAAAAAAATTTCTATGGTTTCCAGAAAAACCATAGAAACAATTGTAGCTCAAAAGTTTGATATTGATGATATTTTGTGTGTAACGGTAAGCCGACGCGTCGGCTTACCGTTACACACAAAATAGGAACAGAATTTCGGTTCCACACAACTAGCAAAAACGCACGGACACATAGATACGCGTCTACAAAAAGAAAGAAAAGAAAGAATAACATACCGTTCGTAAAACACAAAATACACATCTTTCAATTGTTCTTTTTGTGTATGAGTTCTTTCTTTGTGTCATGTTTACCGCAAATAAACGTATTTTCTTTTCTTTTTCTTTCCTATACATTTTTTTTATCAGCAAGTCAAAATAATGTTGTGTGTGTTGTTCTTGTTTTTGTTATGTGTTATAATAATGTTGTTTGTTTCATCGTACATCTTAAACGTAGAGCGCGTGCAAGCGCATTCGCGACGGGCATTCGTTTGAAATCGCAGTACTTACGCGTCTATGTACGTCTTTTTTCGCTCGGTGTATAGAGCCGGACTGTGCTCTATCAATTTTGTGCGTCATAGTATAGTCTGTTCAAAAAGTAACCGATGAAATTGTAAACTAATAAATCAGAAATCATACCCGTGGATGCCAATTTGTACTGTCACTTATAAATTGAGTGCTTTGATTTGATTATTATTTAAAATGACCTTAAATATGTTTTTCATTTGACAATTGAGGTTAATTTTGCAACTTCAATTTTCGTTGAGGATTTATCAAACACAATTTAATAATGTAATTGCAATATTAATAATTGTTGGAAAAAGTGATCAATTATAAAGTTGAAACGTTCTCAATCCAGGTGAAGTTGTTACTAATTCCCTTTAGCGAGTGATTGCGAATTTAATTGAAGAATTTAACCTGAACAGGGTTTGTTTACACTTTCACCATATACTTTTGGAACAGACCATAGGAATGATACAGTATCCACTCACGCGCATCCGGATCAGCAGCTACACTATACTCTGGATCAGTCTCATCATCATCTTCGTTTTTCGAAGTAGAGGCTGGGTTTAGGCACTCATTTAAGAACTCGTTCCAGAGGTCATCGACCGCAGGCATCGGAATATCGTCGGGAGGGATGAAGGTACTCTCAATGTGCTCTATAGATGTGGCCGATAGACTGAGCTTGGATCGAGTGCGGAGCGCGATTGTCGCTTCTTCTTCAAGGTCCAGTTTCCTCCGTGTGGGAGTTGATACATCCTGCAAGACAAGGTAAATAAAAACTACTTCTAAATGGTTGGAAAGAGAGGCTAATGCCTTTAATTTTTTGCTATTTGATTTTTTTAAATGTATGTGTTGAAATACGGTCGATTTATTTGTTTATTTCTAAGCCAGGTTAGGCTGCACTTAGACTTCGACGAAAACTTTCGTTCGGCGACCGCGCTCTGAGCACGTTAATGGTATGATTGTGAACCCTATTGAGTAGGCAACAATATTCAATTTCCTCTTTGTAACATAACCGGTTGCACACACGGTCGCCGTGCTGTCGAAAGCTACTCTGTCCGAAGTCATATTTTATTAACTACGTAGCTTTAGAAATGAGCTTATTTTGCAATTACAGAATACCGCGTACGCCGCGCTCCGGTAGCACGGCGCTTGCGCATACGAATTTGTGGTCAAATAAACGCGCCTTTATGTCGAGTGCAGAGTACTGAAACGTAAAATGAAACGTAACACACATTAAAAAAAAATTGTCAAGTTTTTGTGTTACATTTCGCCAGTCTCGGCATTAGGGTGCAACCAGTCCATAGTCGATTAACAAGATTTTGACTTTTTTTTAAATTTATGGTCTTAAAGATGACACTGTTTGAATCGACGGCCGACGTCGTTCGACCGCTGTCTGGTTGTATCCTCTTACCGTCTGTCTTCCGAACACGCATAAAGCATATTCATACCCTTAATATGTCTAGATCAGCATTTTCAAAACATAGGTGCGAAAATTGAGTGGGCCTTGGGTATTGGGTATTCAAACTAAATCAATCTGCCTAGCCTTTTCCCAACTATGTTGAGGTCGGCTTCCAGTCTAACCGCATGCAGCTGAATACCAGTATTTTACATGGAGCGACTGCCTATCTGACCTTCACAACCCAGTTACTAGGTAATACGAATATATGATTCCCCTTGGCCCTTGGTAACACTGGTTGTCAGACTTTCGGACTTCTGACGACCCGTAACGACCGTCAAAGATCCACGAATTACAGCCGGGATCAACGGCTTACCGTACTTTCCGAGGCACGGAGTCTCGGTATGTAGAAATGGTCACCCATCATCCACGGACCAATCCTGGCAAGCCTTTTTTTTTTTTTGTTCCGGGGTGGAAAATCCTCATGGATGTCCTTCGCCCTGGGGCGGGCGAAGGGGTCTGTCAGACTCCTACTGACTAAAAACCACCCCGGTGTTCCCTTCCCACACTTGGACCGGGGATCATGGGTTCTAGTGCGCCTTCCATGATCCCCGACTGGCCATGCCCGCTTTTGCGGACCACTTCATGCCCGCGGGTGGAGTGAGGTGTTACACTCCCCCCGCGACGTCAAATAGGGGCGCGCGTGGAACACTACGCGCCGCCACCTCGGAATCCTGGCAAGCCTAGCTTAACCTGATGGATCGACCCATGCGGCTGTTATTACTTAACTACGAGCTCTTTAAACTAAATACCGAAATAAATTTGACGTATCAAAATTAAGGCGATTAAAAGTAACAAAAATGTAAGTTGATGCTCAAGCCATAATGATAAAAAATAGGAAACAAATACATCCACAATCCATAATTAAGTATTAAAATTTTGTATTGTAACTGAATGCTTTTTCCTATTGAACAGTTCTTCATTCATATATGTAGTTATATCCCTTTTTCTCCATGACAGCCAAGAGGTGAGCCCCAAAGGAAGTCAGGTTGGTTGCGGTCCAGTCAACTTTGGGAGCCACTGGGCTAGACTGATAATCTTACCTGTGGTACTTTGAAGGGTCCATCTTTAATGACTTTAGGGCTGGTGGAGTGTTGGCTCCGAGGTGTAGCTGGAGTCCTTGGCTGGGAGTCCAAGTCACTGCATGACTCCAGGCCTTGGTCATCATCACTCTGAAAATGACAATATAATCTATGTACAGGGTGTAATTACACGAGCCATCATATATCCGTTATCTACGCATTCTGTACATCAAGCTGAGCAAAAATTATTGCTGGAAAACAACTTTAATTTTTTGTGTCCAAATCGCGGTTTGCGGTAGGGCCTTATGTGCGCACACAAACCATAGTGTTTATGCGCGCACGCAACGGTGTGGGGTTTTTAAAGTTTAAATTAGCCCATTCAAAAGTGGTTGTCGTAAAAAAACTTATATAAGCCGTGTGCCAACATGGATCCAACATGGATGCAACAAACTACGTATACATATGATTCTATTCAAATTATAAATTAAATTCGATTTTCGTGTCCGCGTTGTTATTCTTAAACTATGCAACAGATTCTGATGAGATTTTCACCATTGTATAAATAATTTATTCTGGAACGGTGGAATTATAGCCCCTATTTTATATATTTTTTTCATACATTTTAAAATATAAAATTTCAAATTACTCGAAAATGGTTGACATTGGCATAGGGGTCATCACTGCTGGGACAGAGGCCTCCTCCCTGTAAGAGGGAGTGGGCTATAATTAACCACGCGGGCCCAGTGCGGGTTGGTTGGTATCACGTCTTCGAATTTTAGATTCTATGACATGTTTTCCACACAATGTTTTCCTTCACCATTTTGAGAGCAGCGCTGATGAAATAAATTACACAAAGTATTGTGCCTATCTGGGTTCGATTCCATGACCTGCGATGCGTAAGTCGGGGGCCGTTACTTCTGGGCCACCATTGCTCTACCAATTCGAATACTAGTTAAAAAATACTAACCGGCACATCATCGTGGGTAGGCTCATACTCTTCGTCGTCCTCGTCTTCCGGCAACTCCTGGGCAATGAGAGCCTTTACTTCAGGCCTGGTCTTCACCGGGATGTGCTTGATGGGAGTCAGCTCCAAGTTCTCCAAGTTCCAAGCTGTGGCTGAATGCGTTTTTGGAGATACTTTCATTAGCTCCCTGAAACATATTTTTGTGAAATGATTATATGGAATCTACTCTAGACGGCCACGACCACGACCAGTGGTCGTACCGACCAGGTAAACTATAGAAACCGATGCGAATCGCGCACTTGGTCGGCTAGTTGGCCGTGCGACTAAGTGCACGAGATCCCTACGAGTTGAAGTACGTACTCATGAGTACTAAATGAATTTTAGAAATAAATAATGTGTAATCTCTGGGAAAGAACATTCTATTTAACCCGTCAGTCAGAAAATAAAAAATATTAGACAAGTATTTTTAGCATTATCATACTATTAAAAAAATACTTAGATAAAACGCATTAAAGTTGGGGAGCGGTGGATGGCGGCTCGCTACGTCAAGTCATAACTCAGTCACGGTAATATAATAATATTACCGTGACTCAGTATAAACTCTACCAAGGCGTGACGTCATACCACATTTTAACTACCGTAATCTTTTGACTACCGAAAAAAAGAGAAAATACGTGTCCTATATTTTATAATAACCTACCTGAAGGCCAAAAACAATTATTCGTCAACCCTATTAAAAAAAAAATATTATAAGCAAAAATTTATATAAGCCGTCTGCTAACATGAATATGTTAGCAGACAGCTTATATAAATTTTTTTTCGGTAGTCAAAAGATTACGCATCAAACTATGCATATCTTTCTTTAAATATTATAAATTAAATTATTTCCGTCTATGTGACGGAAGCGAAATCGAATTTAATTTGTTCTACAAAACTATGCAACAGATGAGGTTTTCACCATCGTATAATTTATTCTGGAACGTTTATGTGTTTATTACATTAATATTAAATATTAGGCAAGTCAAAAATCATGCAAAGCAGGGTCGGGTCGCTAGCTTACTTAAACCCAGAAGTCTAAGTACCCCAATTACCTAATTTCTAACTTCTGTGAAAAAGTTCCATAAAAACTTTCATCCCCTATTTAATCCTTAGGCTGCCTGTCCACTGGAGGGGTGCGAGTCAGCGGAGCGGAGAAATGTGCCAATATTAACCAATATAATCTAAACTCCACTTCAGAGGTCCGCTCCTATTGGTTAATATTGGCACATTTCTCCGCTTCGTTGCCTCGCTCCGCTCCAGTGGACAGGCAGCCTTAATGGAGTGGATTTAAAAAAATTCTTCCTAATGCTCACTTTCATGCTTTTAGATTTAGACCTATACCAGCAATCCAGGCTCTGCATTTTCTGTCGCTGAATGAATGAATGAATCTAAGATTTTGATTAAGTAGATGGTTTACATACTTGACTTTAGCTCTAGTTAATTTTGGTCGTAGGCTGTCCTCTTCAGGACCGGAGTCTTCTTCTTCCCGCATCTTGACGAGTGCCAACACACGGTCATTTGTCACCACTTTCTATAATAAAACCACATAAAAGACCTTTAAGTTATTTATGTGATGGAGATCCTTTTTACAAGCTTTATTCTTTTGTATTGGCACAACTAAATATTAAGAATAATTAAATGGCCAATGATTAGCCAGTCAGCAAGGTGGTAGGGAGGTTGTTGACTGTCCAACTGTCCTGTTTTGTTATTGTTTTTAGTAATTAACTGTTGATTTATTTTACTTTGTTGTTCCCAGTTTATCATTTGTAACGTTGAGTTAGAGCTATATGTAAGTGGGCATGCCCCTTAAGCCCGGTGGCTTTTATTTTGGGATAAAGTTTTGTTTACATTTCTAGTTTTTATTTTAGCTTGCATATAATTAACATTGTTTTTTTTTTTTTTTTTGTATCATCTTACGCTAGCTGACATATGGCAAATAATTAAATTTAATGTTTTGTGTTGCATAATGTAAATTATATTGCACACTATTTTATAGAATCAAGTTTTTCTAACTGGGCTGCTGGGGAGTTTGTTGCGCCACTTCTTCTTCCCAGCATTTTGGGGGACTGTCTTATGTTATTTTGCCATTCGAAAATGCTAATTCTCAGCCTAGTTTGAATAAATCATTTATGAAAGACTGATATGTAACGTGGAACATGAAGAACTACATACAAGACTTTTCATTCTGGATATTTATATTAAAAATTATGAAAAACAAAATACTCACAGACGAAGTTGCATGCAACAGCTGGTTATTTATAAGGTAGGTTATGTTAAGAAATTAGTTCATATAACCTACCTTTATAATTTTCCTGACACTAGTTTCATCTAAATTATTTTTAATGGCGGACGCATGAAGGCTCCTGTCCACCTCCACAGAGTTGTCTGCGAGGACATCCTCATATTCACTGCTACTCTCACTGTTGCGACTGAAAGTACAGGTCATGTTACTTAAATTATTTGTTAAATAAAAAATTTAGGTTCTATATCTTTTGGTTTTTGCTGCTCATTGTATCTCTTAGCTTATAATCTAAGTCTTACACTCTGCCCCGCAGACGAACCTCTGTCCGATCAGTTTTTAGAAGTTTACCCATAACCATTACTGAATAACTAAATTACGTATTTAGTTTTAGCAGTTAAAGCCGGCGTAAGATTAACCATTCAAGTCCAAGTGCGCCCCCTACTGTACGATCTCATAATAGCGTAAGACTAAGTGATATTATGGCAAAACAAAGAACATCTCTGTCGGCAATTCGGCAGAAAATGTCAGATAATAATAAAAACGTTGTTATTAAAGATAATAATAAAAACATACTTACCGTTTTCGTTTCTTCCCGCGACCTTTTCCTTTACTCTTCACAGTAGTATTTTCCTTGCTAGTACCGACACTTTCGGTCGTTGCAAGTTTACTGGCTTCGTTTTTATTCATTTTCTCTAAAATCGAATAAATCCTGCAACAGGATTTAAATCGAAGAAAAGAACTGCAATGTAACGAAAATTACCAGCAAGCACCAACCACCAAGCAGCAACCAATCAACGACAACGACATCCATTCCAGTGACAGACAGCCAAGGCAATAACTCAGTGACAGTGAGTGAAGCAGTTAGTAGTGTGACCATCTTAAAATTACTTGATCTTCATCAACAGCAGCTGTAGATGTGGAAGATTGAGAGCTGAGAGTCTTCTTGAGTACAATGGAGGCATGTTGAGGTATATAGGTAAAGTTGATGTACCTAACATCAACTTTACAAACAAAAAAGACGAATTTCGTAAGATTGCATAGTACGTAAGATTCCAGTTTCATTTGTTAATTATAAATACCTAATAAATGAAGTTGCTCCCTCTCCCTTCTAACAATCTGCCAAATTTAGCAAAAAATGCTAAATTGGCAATACTATCTCCGACTGCTAGTGCCACAGAATATAAATACTCTACGAGGCTAATGCACAGATGATATATCATCATTGGTTCCTGCAGTGTTGCCCATAACATAAGTGATTGGGATCATCACCGGTACTCTAATTGCGTAACTTACTTTCGTAAACTGTTTCATTTTGACAGTTCAACTACATTAATTATTTTCGTTGTTAAGCAGATTAGCAATCTCTTTCAAATCGAAACAAATTGTGATTGTGTTGTATTACGCAATTGGGTGCGGCTCGTAGATGTGGGGTGCGACCACTACGCAGTTACACAATCGTTACCTGTGATCGTTACGTAAATAATAGTATCACACACACATCTCACATACTTTTTTGTAAATTTTCAATAAAATGAATGCACTGGCGATCTCCGACATCCGCTCTACAGTATAACGACAGTTATGTTAATAGATCAGTAAATAAACCCTGTATAATCCTTTTCACTAGAGTTTTACTTTTAGATAAGAGTTATTAATCACAATTTTTTTAAATACGTTGTGGCTTGAAAAGAGACTCAGTTGTGGTTTGTAGCTGCCGCCGAGGTGCCGCATATACTGTCCACGAGATATCTAAACATAATTATTGTGAGCATTAATGTGTGTATTTTTTTAGGTATTTAGGAGAAGAGCAATTAAAAGGCAGTTCACGTTGACAATTTGGCTCGGCACCGTTATATATTATTAACTTTACGCGATTCTCTAATGGAGAGTTTTTTTTTTGCCATTTTTGATAATTAATTATTGGTAAAGTATAAGTGTTACTCTTAGAATTTTTTGGTCAATGTTGGTATCTAATACCTTTAAACGAGCAATTCTTCGTATATTTTTCATTCGTATATGTTTAAATATAATCTGAAACTCTGGAACGGCTCCAACGATTTTCATTAAATTTAGTATACAGGGGGTTTCGGGGGCGATAAATAGATCTATAAAAAAACAAGCAGTGCTCGGTCATCCAGATATTAAGACTTACAGACTGACTTAAGTACTTACAGATTTTTTTCAGGTTCGTTACTTTAATTGAACTTTTTTATAATACCTACAGGAACCAACAACATCCAAGATGCGTGACCAACCAAATATAGCTGTAATTGGAGGAGGAGTGGTCGGCATAACAGTGGCTAAACTGTTCCAAGATCGACTCAAGAACGCAAAAGTAACAGTTCTCGCTGAAAAATACACAGAAGATACCACTAGCCACATTGCCGCTGGTATCTTCAGGCCGGGAACCAGTTTTAAAGGACCAACAAAGGCAATTACGAAGAAATGGCTGGACGAGTCCTGGCAGTTCTGGCAAGATATACTCAAGACACCTGAGGCTGAACAAATTGGTGTTATGGCCTTAGAAGCCTACATATTTTCAAAGGAGAACTATCATGTCACTAGAAATCATCTTATTGAAGATTTAGTGCCAATCTACCGACCAGTCAATAATGAGGAATTAAAACTAGGTCCTCAAGGTACAAAATTTGGATCTTACTTTTCAACATTGAAAGTTGAATGCGAGCACTATTTACCATGGATGGGAAAAATAATAGTTGAAAAAGGCGGGGAATTTATAAACAAAAAGGTGGAAAGCTTTGTGTCCTTGTCAAATTATGATCTAGTTTTTAATTGTGCCGGTTTAGGTGCAAGATATTTATGTAATGATTATGATTTGGTGCCGATAAGAGGTCAAGTGATAAAAGTGAAAGCACCATGGGTGAAGTCAGCGTTTTATGGAGATTATGATACGTATATTATACCGGGGCTTAATGGGGTGGTTACATTGGGTGGCTGTAGAGGATATGACAGTTATAATATGAATTATTGCAAGTACGACGCAGCGTCCATAATGGAGCGTTGTTGTGAATTTCTCCCGAACTTAAAAAATGCGGAAGTCATCGCACATAAGGTTGGTCTGCGCCCGCATAGAATGCCGGTTCGTGTTGAACCGGAGCTGATTGATGGTGTAAAGGTCGTACATTGTTATGGGCATGGCGGTTATGGAGTGATGACTGCCCCCGGCACGGCAATTGATGCTGTTGAAATGGGACTCAATTTCTTACGTAGCAACGTTAGAAATAAATTGTAAACACATGATATAGTTACATATTTAAAACTCTAAATAAGTGTATTCTAGAATTAAAACCTATCAAGTCATTATTATAATGTACACATAAGTTCATTAATATTTACTTGGATTAAATATTTGCTAAACTGTCCTATCGACTTTTATTTATTCTTTTACTAGCTTTTGCCCACTTTTGCCCGCGGCTTCACCCGCGTAGAGGCCGTGAAATCCCATGGGACCGTACTACCGGGATAAAATGTATGCTATGTCCTAACCCAGTACCATAATTGCGTAACTTATTTTCGTAAAAAATTTTGCCTAATTAAGTTTCATTTTGACAGTTCAACAACATTCATTGCGTTATTTACTTTGTAGAGCAGATTTTTTTTGCAACTTATGAAGTAATGGATTAGCAATCAGTACCCTAATTGCGTAATACAATATAATCTGTTTCGATTTGAAACAAATTGCTAATTCAAATTATATATAATGAGAAATTTCAGATAGAAAAACCCAATAACACTTTGCCCAACCTGGGAATCGAACCCAGAACCTCATGTTCAGCAGTAGCGCTTGCGACCACTAGACCAACGAGGCAGTCACATTTATATTTATTTGTCTTTGACACATCTCGGGACCCTAGGGTCCCGGACCTTTGGAAGGCATACGAGGGGCCAAAGCCAACTCGCAGTGGCCCGTTAGACGTTTCGAATGAAATGAGGCACCAACCGACGATTATCCCCGTTCGCGCTATGCAAGTGCACCCAAGGACAACCCCCGGTTGGTGCAAGACTATTGTAGGATATGGAAACAAAGATATTGGATTATGGGTTTGGGTGGCTATAGTGGATTGGTTACCTAGGACTATGGAAGGCCTATGTCCCCTGCCTGATCAATGTTATGGTATACACAGATAATATAAAAAAGTAGAAGTACGTTCAAGCCAGCATCTTACTGGAATACTTCCTTCCTCCGAGCACGTTTGCTCTTGCGAATCTCCACTCAAGCCGGCCAATAAAGGCAAGAATGAGGTGGGAGCTCCGTTCCTCGTCAGTGTTCACTCCAGCCGGCCAATAAAGGCAAGCCAGAGGTGAGGAACAAGACTTCTCCCGGGAGATAGGGTCCGTGGGGTCGCTACTGCCCAATAGCTCGCCACATGCTGCCCTGCGGGTACACATTTATATTATTATTATAATAAATTTAGGATTAGTTAGGTTAATTTAGACAACATAATTGGTATGACATTGGTATGACTGACACTACATTAATAAAACCATTAATTTATTTTTACTAGTGTACCTCCCATCCTCATTAATTACATAACGAAATACAACCAACTGCAACTCTTTTCATATTCGAAAATAGACTCGAGAGCAATGAATCCGGGTCACTTAAAGAATCCTAAAAATCTCGGAAACTAAAAATGCTAGGTTAATGCAATAAATTGTCCCCCAATCACGCTTCGTGAGCTCAAAATTGCTCTCACAGAGGAATGGGAGAATATTCCCCAAAATCGTATAAGGAACTTGGTGTACAGCATGCCAAACCGCGTAAACGCAGTAATGGAAGCACGAGGAGGCAATACGAAGTATTAAAATTCAAGAAAATCGTAATAAAGTTCAAAAATTTCATGTTTCCTATTTTTGTTTTAAGGAGAGATCAGCAGTTTTTTTCTTTATGTAATTTTGTGTTAATAAAATGTATGGTGACTCATATTTTTTTTACTTTCATTTAAGGAGTATTACATTGTCTATTAAATACAATTTATTGCATTAACCTAGCATTTTTAGTTTCCGAGATTTTTAGGATTCTTTAAGTGACCCGGATTCATTGCTCTCGAGTGTACATGGTTTGTTCCCAACCTTTACTTAGAGACTAATGATGAATTTGAAGATTATTGCCGCGAATAACATCCGCGAACAACTTAAGATTTTAATTTAGCGGGCTACCTTTATAAAATGGCGGTACTTCTATGTTGGATTAGCGGGCTTCCGGTAACATGCGGTATCCGTTGTAGATACAAATGGTCAAGCAAACCGGAAATGCTCGGTTTTGTTTCGCAAATAACGACATAAAAAAAAAATTTCAATGTGTAAATGAATAAATTCTATACACTGCTATAGTATGATAGTATGAAAAAAATAATTAGCGCCGTTAGCGGTGGCACTCCCCAGTCATGTAAAAGAGTAAGCCGATGTTCGCACGGACGTAATAAAATCTCGGCGATTATTTTTTTTTTTTTCGTACACTGTGTTTTCAACGCTTTGCTAGGCGCGGAGAGTTGAAAATCCAACAGTGTGTTTTTCAACGCGCTGGGACGAGAGTGCGTCCCAGCGCGTTGGATTCTCAACGCTCGCGGTTTGATTTTATTACGTCCGTGCGAACGTCGGCTCTCGGTAAGCTGACGTACGCACGGACGTAATAAAATCGCGGCGGGATTTTATCGCGATTTCAACTCTTTGGAGTTTCTTGCTCATTCTTCTCCATACGAAAACTGCCTTTTGAAAAGGGCGACTAAAATCAATTCATTTTTTGTAAATTTTGACGTTCAAAAGTGCCTTTTATGTGCCTTAATTCAAATAAATTATTTGACTTTGAGGAATGAAAAAAAAAACTAATGTCCTTACACGCTGGATCGTGAATCTGTTATAGAATAAAAAAAAAATATGATGTGACTTTTTAATGTTAATAGTTTGTGTAATATGATAGGGGATGTTTTCGGTTAAAACCAGAAATAACATTATTTTTCCTAGTAGTAGTTGCATATGATTGGCATTGACGACCAGTTTCTTACTGATCTTGTACCGTACAAGCTTCACAAATTCACGATTCACGTTACACACAAGTGCGATAACAAGCATGTTCAATGACTAACCGAATGTGTCAAGTAGAGACTTGAAACAAATGTGCGTAAACTCCCCAGCTCTGAGCTTGGTTGTGTTGAATGGTTTGTGGACTTAGGGTAGATCCACCCTAATTACTACTTCATTGCCTAGAAACAGACTCAGATTTTTAATAATACTATGCAATACAAACTTATTTTTGTGGTCAATAAAATCAATAGGGTCAGTGTCTGCATAAATGTTCATCCTAACTACATAGTGTGTACATACAGAACCTTTTGTGCATAGTCCCGGTCTGATATGAATCGGCCCGTCTTTCTATTGACTGTACTTCCAAACCTCTGCATTCCTGTATTCCCAGAAGGGGTTACCCTGTAGCTCTTCAGAGAACACATACATAATGTTGTTAGGACAAAATAATAATTTGCATTTAAAAAAATAAAATGACGACAAACTTAGGTCAATTATTTATTTACAATCATCCAATAACACATGATTGAGCTAAACAAGGCGCATTACACAGCAGTATTTCAACAAGACAAAACTGTTGCTTTCTCATTGAACTCAAGTAAAAGTTGTTTCATATCGTCATATCCTGATATTTCTTGTGCTTCTTTCAATGGAAGCCACTTCAGATCTTGATGCTCATCAGACAACAGAACCCTTGTCTCTGGATTCCTTAGTTTTGCCAGCCAGTACACAACCACTTTTGGCTTGCCTTTCACTTTATAGTTCAATACTTTTGAAACATCTTCATAAACCTAGAAAAAAAAAAATATGTAGAAAGTATGATAGACTCAAAATATATGTTTTTTGACTTACTTCTAAATCATCTTCAGATAATCCAGCCTCTTCTTTTGTCTCTCTTAAAGCTGTTACCCAGTCCGATTCACCAGGATCAACATGGCCTAGGTAAAAAAAAAAAAATTGTGACAGAAAAGTTTTGGGCAGGTAATTTTCGGGGTAACGAAAAAAAACACGGTATGTTTGATGTGTTGTACGTGTTGTACCTTGAGAGAAGAGTTATTAGAATACAGAAAATATACAATTTACCCTTTGGTGGAGTCCAGTGATGTTCTCCATAAGAAGTTTGTAACATCAAAAACTGAACTGCTTGATTCATATTCCTAAAGATAACGAGCCCAGCAGCCCGCTTAGCAGACATTATTATAACAAACAGTAACCGTGATTTGTATTTACAGTATGTTCCATAGGTTTTCTTAACTTATTATCAGGTATATATAATTTAATTATATTACAGCAGCTACAATTTTTTTTTTGAACATGATAATATAAATGACAGTTATGATAATTGACGTTGTCATCTGACACTTACAGTGACTCTAGCAATCAGTCAGTAAAAATAATTACAGCAGTCGTTCAGAAAAAAATAATTCTACTTTATTTTTTCTGAAAAAAGCTTTCAATTTCCATTTTAGTACCTTAAGATTTTTTTTTTGTATTCATCAATTTTTTTTAACCTCTTTTTATGTTTTTTTTTTGTATCAAGCCGCTAAACTTGAATACTGACACTGACATTTCGAAACCAACAGCGACAGACGGTGAAAAAAAAATTGGAATTCAAATTCAAACTGCAACGGCGAACAACAACATTCATAATTCATTATTTTCATTGAATGTAACGACAGTTACGAAATTGTTTGTTTATTAGTGTTTTCGTTGCGCACACGTGATTTATAACAGGACTCCAAGAAATAAAAAGTGGTAAAAATAAAGTAGATTGTGTACCATCCTAACATGTTACAAAAATGGAAACATATTATTAGAAATTGGGTATGTAGCAGATGTTTTTCAAATATCGTAGATGATTATTTGGTGTTCCGTAACTTTTAGCTAAAGACCGATTTGTTTTCTTATGTATTCTAGATAAACTGTTATTTCAATGAAAGCAACAAAGATGAGGGGTCCGTTAACTTAAAGTCGTTACTAAACATAATATCTCATTTGCATGAGAATCTGAACTTAGACGAATCTAAGTCGTCTATTCTAGAAGCGCATACAGTTGAAGAGTTCGTTTTGGAGAAGTATCCAGAATTTAAATTTGAAAATGAAACAGTGGAGGCATCCAATGAGGATGAAATATACCTTGTGGCATCATTGCTACTTTTCTTTGTGTGCGTGAATTCTAAGGATGTGGACATAAAGAGTGCGATGTGCAGCATGCTGAGTGGCGAAGATCAGGAGACCATACTGAAATTCAGTAAAAGCCTAATGGAGTGCTCCCCTATCACATGCAGAGATGTTCACGCAGCGATTACAGGTAACCTTGAATAATAATTATTGAATTTACAATGGTATGTACCAAGCACATCTTTCCAGGGTTCAAGCCTATTATTATTATGCAATTTACAAATAAAATGTGTTTGCCATTTTTTATGCAAATGTTGAAACAGCTGTCTGTTTGAAAGTAGCAGCTGTTATACAGGGGAGGGCCACATGTCCTACTCAGAGGCAACAAAGGAAGTTTGTTAATAATATTTGTCAGTCAGTATTTGGAGAATATTATGTTATTACTTTACCAGTTAACATAATAAAAATAACACATAAGTATAAATGTTAAATTATCCTTGTTGAATGATTAAACCCTTCTCATATTTTTTCACAGAGGCATGTGGTTTAGCCATGGCTTCTGGACATGCCAAAGTGGCTGAGACGCCCCCAGCACTGCGCTCATTGCATGGAGAAGTGCGGAGATTGCAGGCCTCTCTAGATGCTGAGCGATTTGACCGTAACTACCTGCAGGAAGAACTGGCTAGGACCAACTTGAGGATGGATAAATTGTGTATGTATTTTGTCATTGTTTGTACCAATTGTTTATAGTTAGTAAAGTCAACAGAAGAGTTACGTAGGGGCAAAAATATTCTTGGTGACACTACATGACCAATTGTTTTTATCCTATGCTCAATAATTTTTTATACTGACATGTAAAAGTGTTTGTACAAAGCTACTCACAGAAATAAATCTTTATCATTTATATTAAAAAGTATTCTCAAATAAAAAGTGAGAAAAAGCTAATTTCTTAATCCGGTAAATTAATCTTTGACATATTTGCTCTAGAAAAGCTTTTTGAAGTGAAGACTTCTTTTGGCGCATTGGGCATTTTTGAGATGGGACTAATCCATTGATTTCGCGATACTGTGATGACACCAGCTTGTGACCATTAAAAAGACATCAGCGCGTTGATTACTGCGGTGCATGGAGTAAAAGACATCGCGTTGATTATGGTGGTGCTGATTTTTTTTTACAAGATTTGTCTTCTGTCAGCACTTCCAGAGTGCCACCGGATTTTTAATTAGCCCATATTGCCCCACTACGGTAGTTAGTAGTAAAGGGACTCTCTCCTTGCACTACTTACTGAGCTGCCATGGACCAATCTTTTTTTAATGAAATGAGTTTATAGCATGGCATGGTCATGGAACTTCAAAATACTTCCAAGAATTTTGTATAAGACCAACATAAGAATGAATGCTTGTTTGTCACAAGTGAAGTCTAAACAAAAAAATTAGGGTGTTATTGATTTCACAAGATTTGATTATAAAGGTTTATTGTACTTATAACTAGAGGCAGTACATACACATACACACACAGTTACCTTTTTCAAGGTGATATAGTGTAGGAAAACTTTGTTTTTATACCAGATATGAATTTAAATAGTTTTTTATTAGGGTTCTGTAGGTACATCCGAATGAAAAACGGAACCATTATTATAAGATCACTCGTGTGTCAGTCTGTCCGTCCGTCCGTCCGTACGTCCGTCCGTCCGTCAGTCTGTCCGTCCGTGCGTCCGTCCGTCCGTCCGTCCGTACGTCCGTCCGTCCGTCCACCCGTCCGTCCGTTCGTCATTCCGTCCGTCCGTACGTCCGTCCGTCCTACGTCCGTCCTTCCGTCGTTCCATCCGTAAGTTCGTCAGTCGGTTCGTCCGTCCGACAGTAGATTCGACCGTCCGGCAGTCGGTTCGACCGTCCGTCAGAACGTCCGTACGACCGTCAGTCCGTCTGTCTGCCTGTATGTCCATCCGTCCGACCGTCCGTAATTCCGTCCGTAATTCCGTCCGTCCGTCCGTCCGTCCGTCCGTTCGTCCGTCCATCAGTCTGTCCATCTGTCCGTCTGACCTGTATGTCCGTCCGTCCGTCTGTGACAGCCAATTTTCCCCGGATCTACTGGACCAATTTAGTTGAAATTTGGTACACATGAATTTCTGTGACCGAAACACGGACGTCTAATGTAAATAACTGAATTTTGAATATGGGGTCACTTTTCGGGGTTAAATTGGAAAATTTAAAAAAAAGTTTTGCAAACTGTACCATGTGATATATCAATTGAAAGGACTTGTTGCGAATCAAATATATATATATTTATTTTTAATTCTCCGAAACTAGCCTAAAATTTTGAAAAAAATACTGTGACTGGTCCTTTACTTATAGATTGAATGTATGTATGTAAGAACTTGTTTTTCAACTACAATGTGAAGTTTGTTCTTGGGATAAAAGACATGGTAGATAAACTATTAGGTCAGGGAAAAAGTTCTTTCGCATTTTAAAGTCGATGCCATTATTGGAAAAGTGCAACAAGATTGATTGGCATGTTAGTAGTTACGACATAGCTGAATACTTAGGGGTTGACCACAAAACAATTTTGAGCCATTTGGAAAAGTGTAGGTTTACAAAAACGCTCGTTATTTGGGTGCCACACGAGCTCACTGAACGAAACGTAATGAATCGTTTAATTATTTGAGATTCTCTATTGATACGTAATGAAATCGAAGCATTTTTGAAAAGATTGATCACTGTTGATGAAGTGGATCCTACCGACCTATTACCTACGACAAAAACGTGCGAAAAAGATCATGGTCAAGCTCCACAGACTACGGCGAAACCCGAATTAAATCGCAATAAGGTGATGGTGTATGGTCGGATTGGAAGGGCGTCGTTCACTCTGAGCTTTTACTGCCGGGCAAAACCATCGATTCGGAACTCTACTGGCAGTAGACTACTGCCAACAGCTGATGAGACTTAAACAAAAAATTGAAAAAAAAAAAAACGGCCGGAATTGATCAACTGAAAGGGTGTGGTCTTTCATCATGATAATGCCAGATCACGAACAAAAAAAAAAGGGGGGTGGCACTCCAGGAGTGCCGACAGAAGTGAAAACTTGAACAAGACCGCCTTGGTGGAAGAAAAATACTTGTATAGAACATTGGACCGTAACATTTATCTGAATAAAGAGCACAATCGCGTTTACAAAAATGAGGTGTCGTCATGGTGTCGCGAAATCAATGGTTTAGTCCCATCTCAAAAATGCTCAATGCGCCTAAAGAAGTTTTCGAGCAAAAGAATCACGTTTGTTGTATGGGAGCCCCATTAAATATTTATTTTATTCTGTTTTTTAATATTTGTTGTTATAGTGGCAACAGAAATACATCATATGTGAAAATTTCAACTGTCTAACTATTACGGTTCATGAGATACAGCCTGGTGACAGACGGACAGACAGACGGACGGACAGCGGAGTCTTACTAATAGGGTCCCGTTTTAACCTTTGGGTACGGAACCCTAAAAAGCGAGAAAGAAAAACTTTTTTACAAAGAAAACAAACGACTTCCAAAAAAAAAACACTACAAAGTAAAAAATAACTTAAATTTCGGAAGTCGGTGGCAAATAACTAAAATACAAAACCAAAGACACTGACTTCCGAAATTAAAGTTATTTTTCACTCTGTAGTCTTTTTTTTGAAAGTTGGTTGTTTTGTTTGTAAAAAAGTTTTTATTTCTCGCTTTTTAGTGGGTAGTTTGTAATTTAGCTAAGTTACAATAGCCTAATCTCAACTGCTCATCACCTTTTACTCAATATTGCTTTTCCCGATGCAGGGACGTTAATCGTTGAGGAGTTCTTCTGGTGCTTCATCATCAGCTCCACTTCTACATATGCATTGTGACGAGTATAAATTGCATTGCAATCATATTAAAGTAATCGAATCGCAACCCGTGAATACTTATTATTGAGTAATTCCGGTGGCCATTTGTGGTCTTCATCATCAGTTCCACTTCACTAAATGGTGCTTTCCAAGAGCAATTGCACGAGTTACTATAAAAAATACCCAAATCGTTATACGTTTGTCTATAATATTCGAAGAGTTCCCTTGATTTCTCCAGGATCCCATCATCAGATCCTGGTTTCCTTATCATGGTGCCACCCTTGGGATATCTCCTTTCCACTTTTCACAAAAATAAAAATATATATATACGGTCGAATTGAGAAACTTCTTCCTTTTTTGAAGTTAAAAAAGTTAAAAATGGCAACAAGTTATCGAACAAAATGGAACATAAATATATTATACTCAAATGTAAATTAAGTAGGTATGAAAAAAAAATTCTTGAATTTGTATATAAAATACGAAAAATCTTTTTCTCCAACCCATTATTTATCGCACGGAACCTCACCGCGCGAGATCAACTCGCGCTTGTCCGGTTTTTTGGATATAGGAACACTTGGTTGGTCAATCAAATTTGTATCGTATGTATTTACATTGATAATGATCATTATTAAATTCAAGTCGCGCCTTCATTGTGTCCTCGATACGCGACGCTACATTGCATTACTGCTAAAGTTACACAAATATGTTTTTTTTTCATTCTTGTGTATCAAGTAGGTATAATAAACAATAGTTTCGCACGAGTGTGAATCGGCCGTGACTAACGGGTTGTAGGTCGTAGGGTTGAACCCAGACATCCGATTTACTTTGTGCAAATTATTTCATCACCACTGCTCTCAAAACGGTGCGGTGAAGGTCCAAACATCGTGAGGAAACTGGCATGTCCAAAAACCAAAAATTCAAAGATATGTGACAGCTGCCAACCCGCACTGGGCCCGAGTGGTGGATTCCAGTCCACTCTCTCTCACAGAGAAGAGGCGTATGTCCTAGCAGTGGGAACATTATAAGCTGATTATGCATGACGTCCCAACATAGCATGTCATCGTGGCATGTTACCACAACGCATCATGTGGGTTTTATTTTATATTATACTAGCTGACCCGGCAAACGTTGTTTTGCCATATAAATGTTTGGGGTGGACCACCCTTATCACTTAGAGGTATGAGAAATAGATTATGACCGATTCTCAGACCTACCGAATATACATATAAAATTTCATAAAAATCAATCAAGTCGTTTCGGAGGAGTATGGTAACTAACATTGTGACAGGAGAATTTTATATATATAGACTAGCTTCTGCCCGCAACTTCTTTCGCGTGAAATTACTTATTTGAATATAAACTATAACATCGCATCACCCGCCCGCGGTGTTAAGGCTCCCACACGCATTGCAAAAATCTGTGAGCTCTGCCTAGGCCGTGCGCACTGTGAGCTCGTTGATTTTCGCAATACGATGTGAATTCGCAGTTTTGTGTGGGAGCCTTACTTTGTTTTCGCTTAGCTTTCTTTCTGTTTTTTTTTTTTTCATTTTGCTCTGCTCCCAGCCCCGGATCTAGGGGGGGGGGGGGGGAAACCGGGGCACGTGCCCCGGGCGCCAATTTCAGGGGGCGACAAATTCAAATGTAGCAGACAAGTGCACCACCCAGCACATCGCAACTTTGCAATAAATGAGACGCGCGGCACATTTAACCTTTCTATTTTTTTCTTTTTTACAATCGTTATGGCGCCCCTTTTTTTTTTTTTTTTTGAGGGTGGGAAATCATCAAATAACTTCTCCCGCTCTGGGCGGAGCGGGTGGGCGTGTCAGACTCTTACTGACTAAAACCCACCCGTGTTCCTTCGGTTGCCCTGTTGCCGGGGGCCACGATCTCCCTTTCGGTTTTCTTCGCAACCCCGGCAGGCATCGGCCCTAGTGGACCCCTTCAAATCTGCTGACATCTCTTTGAGGCGCGTGTGGAACACAACGCGCCGTCGACCCGGGCCTGGTCCTTATCGGACGGTGAGCCACCCATTGCTCACCGTCCGCAAGCCCGCGCCTACGTTGGCCGGAAATCGCCTCGCGATTCCCGACGCCCTGGGCGTCTCCTGCGGCGGTTAGGGTTAGGGGCGTGAGGGCGCGAAATTTGCTTCTCCCTCACGCGTTCCGCCTCCTCCTTCGCGAGCATTACAGCTTCGCAGAAGGAGGTGACGGCCTCCCATTTCCTCTCGCTCCGTACCATGGCCCGAACCAGGGCCGGACGCGAGAGATCACCGCCGCCAATCGCCTCCACGAGGACACGGCGATGCTCCGCCCAAGCTGGGCAGACCTCCACCGTATGCTCCACCGTGTCCTCCGGGCGATCCACATAATGGTGACACCCGGGCGTTTCCTCCCGCCTTAGAAACAGCCGTGTCCGGTGAGGACCTGCGTCAGGCGGAAGGTGAGGACGCCGTGGCGCCTCTCTAGCCACTCCTCAAAGAGGGGTCTTATCGCCGCAATTGTGGCGTGCCCAGCGCTGGGTTGCGACAATCGCACTCTCCATGACGCCATGAGATCCCGCCGGAGGTCCGTCCGCTGTGCCGCGATTTCTCGCGGCAGCGGAGTTAAGCCCCGGCGTTTCGCCTCCTCGCGCCACTCCCAAATGTCCCCTGTTGGACTGTTGGACCATTATAGATCGATAAAATTTTATTAATATGTTGCTGGCAAAATTTTCATTTTGAGAAAATTTGAATTTCACGGGCTAACTTAGCGCATCCCCATAAAAGATTGGCGGGGGGCGGCAGATAGCAGTTTTTGCCCCGCCTCAAAAAAAATCTAGATCCGGGGCTGTCGGCTCCTAAGGGTCGCCCTTCCTCAAGAATTGGGCTATGAAATGAGTTTCAAATCTGACTGGTACAGAGGTGGTTACAGAGACTAGCGCGTTCAAACAAACAAATTCTTCAGCTTTATTATATTATTAGTATAGATTAATGGTCTGCTTACAGCAAAGGACAAAGAACAATACAAGCTGGAGATAGTGAATCTAAAGGCGAAGATATCGATGTGTTGCGGGCAGGAGCACGACTCGCGAGGGCCGGAGGCCGAGGCGGAGACGTCGGGCAAGCTGCTGCGACAGCTGCAAGACATGGAAGAGCGCCTCGTCCGCACGCAGGAGATGCTGGATGACGCTGTCTACGAGAGAGACTCTTACAAGACTAAGGTATAAAGCTGTCTCGTTTGTCCGCACGAGTAATTAGAGTAGATTAGAGACACATTTATTTGTAATGAGATGTAACATTAGCTCTTGCGCTATTATTTTATTTCGAGGGACATATGCTATTCACTTGATTTTTAAATAAAATCTGTGTCTGATATATTAAGCCTCGTGCTGACAGGCGTGACGTGCCACCGGTAATTTTTCTACCGTGAAGTTTTGTTAGAAATTGTTTTGTTAGAGTCGCGCCACGCCAGTCTGCATGAGGCTTTAATGTCAAAGTTATGGGAGGTTATTGATACAGTCTTACAACCATGAAAATATCCCCCTATGTCATGGCGTCAATATTAATAATACATACACGCTTCGAATGCAACTGCATTTCGTAATACACGTGTGCTGGTGTTTCAATTGGTAATGCCATCAATAATTAAAATTGATGAGATCCTGTAGCTATAGTTCTCCTTATCGTTTTCGATAACGGCGACCCTTTGAAATTATTTCCCAGCGTGTGCCCTAGGAAATAATTTCAAAGGTTTACATGTCTTGCCAGACCGATTTAGTTTTAAATACCCAGTCACAACGAATGCAATATGGTTGGTCGGCAGAGTTAAAGGCGAGTGGGATGTCCTGTCATTCTGTGGGTGACCTAAATAATACCACTGATGCCGCAATCAAAGTGGCCATCAACTATGGCTACGTTGATTGCGGCATCAGTGGTATTATTTTTTATTGATTGCGTAGGCTCAAACAATATAAGAAAAAAACAAGAATTAGTCTTCTTTGTTTTTGTTGAAAAGAAGAAGCGGAGTAAACGTAACGTAAATTAAAAAATAGATAATATTCGTTTCGCATGTGATAATATTTACTTCGTTATAAGGCTTGTGTGTGTACAAATAATAAATAATACCAAATGCTACAGGATAGTTATATTTTCGATTCATAGTTCGAATTTACGTAACGTTTACGTCAAGCGTTCTATCTTGCTAGGGCCTCTGTAACTATGCTCTATTCGTGCAGGTGGACGAGCTAAAGCAGGACCGCGACAAATGGCTGTCGTTGAGCCAGCAAGAGAGTGGCCGCGCCACGCAGCTGGCCGAGGAATTGGAGATGGAGCGAGGGCACATGCACTCACTCAAGGAGCTGGTCGCCGAGCTTCGACAGCACAACCGTCGCAATGGACTAGACTCCAGCCAGCTGGAATGTGATGACCCTGATGCTAGCATACAGTCGTTGCAACAAAATTTATGTATGTTACATTATCAAAACTCAAACTATTTATTACAATTAAACCATTAACAGGCACTTTTGAATTATCAAGGAGTCGGTCAGTCAGAAATATGAAGCTAGTTGCCCATTCCAAAGCGTAGTAGGTATCTATGGAGAAGAATGGGCAAGAAACTCCATGGACATTCTTTTAAATAACAAATTGTTACAAAATATTGGTTAAATCATTCACATTGAAATTATACATGTGAGAACAATGTAGAAAGATGTGTACGTTAGAAGCGTCCGTAATAAAAAGATAAAACAAAGAACAATTCAAAAATTAAATTTAAAATAAGCCATAGCAGCTAAGAGATGACCTGTCTCAACTGACGGCGCCCGTTCACGAACATGACGCATGGATTAGCACCATTCAGCTCAACCATTTTGAAGGGAGCTAAATGATCCAACATACGCGCCATCATCAACGAGACATCTGAGTGAGCATGATATACTCACAGCCGCCAGGGCACATTCAAGTCAATGAAAGACATATTACCTGGTAAATGGTAACTCTGTAGTACATAGTGCTCACACTTGTGCTATGCAATTATATAATACAATGTATATTGAGTTTATACAATGCAAAGATTGGATCATCATTTTTATCTATGTATACATGTCCCGTGTCCACTGTCTGTGTGACCGTTTAAGTTCTTATATACTACATAATGGATGCGGTACACACCATGTAAAGGATTAATTCGAAAGGTTTATGTGTATAATAATGATCATCGAGATTTATGATATTAATGATATTGAACTTAAATTTCGATGTTTTGTCAAGTCGTGAAAACCGTGCGAAGCAGGGGCGTCTCGCTAGCTTATAGCGGCACCCTCCTGCTTCGCCCGGGTGCAATTGACTGATGTCCGTTCCATCATGACAAAACATCGATACCATGGATTCAGTACATGATTCTAAACCTGCATTGAAATTTTGCGTCGGTTATTCAAAAAAAAAAAAAAATTGCTGTTCCATCCATTTCGACCCCATCATAGATATTGCACTTTTCTATGAAGCAGCAGATTTTTTTGGTTTCAGTTTTCGCGTCGATGATGTCCCTGCCACCCTGTATTATACAACTACAGTTTTGGTAAATGGTGTATTTTGTGTTCCAGCTGTTTGTAGCGAAGCGTGCGCTAATGTTGTCGAGGTTCAACTGTCGGAAGAAAGAGCTAAGGTCGATGCTCTAAAACAGCAACTACAAAGAATACAGGTACGTAACCAATTCTTTATCGGGAGCAGATCAACATTTTCCTCAAACCCTATTTGTTGTTGTGTATGCATTAACATCATCGTATGTATACATATGCTCCCTGAGCAGTCAACTGTGATGTGCTGGTGTTAAACTTGTTACTTACCATCATAATTTTATTGTAGGAGGACATGAATGAACTCAGTCAGAAATCTGAAAACGATAAATACAACTTGGAAAGAGTGTTGTCAGAGCGAGAAAATGACATTTTTAATCTGAAACACCGTATCAATGAGGAAATTGAAGAGAAAAATCATTTAAAATCTTATTACGATGATGAAATGAGTAAATTGAATAATGAAATTAATGAACTTGAACAAAAGATTAAAGAAAACAATGACTACTCACGAGCAATAATTGATAAAAAGATTAAAGAAATTCAAACACTACAGGAAGAGAAGTTCTCTCTTTTGCAAAGTCTTTCTAATGAGACTACCAAGTTGGAAAACATAATAACAGAGCTCAAAGCTGAAATAGCAACAGAGAAGCAGGCAAGGGTCACCATGAGAGATAGCTATGAGAACCAAATGATGAAGTTAAATGAAAAGGTATTGAATAGAAACAATGAACTGGTTGAGCTACAAAATAACGTTTTTGAAAAGGGTGAGATGATTGAAACTCTTCAAATGGATTTGAGAAACGAGAAAGAGATTTCAAGCAACTATCACATAAACGTGCGTCAACTGCATGAACAGAAACGCGAAGTTGAGAATAAATTACAAAATAAAAACGAAGAAATGACTGCAATGCAACTAAGTCTGGAACAAAATATTGCATCTGTATTGAAAGAAATTGAACATTTTAAGCTTTTAGCAGCTAGCTTGCAAGGCCAATGTCGGGATTTGGAACAAAACAAAGCACAGTTGGAGGCTGAGATAAACAACCAAACGACTAAATTTGATGAACTTCTTAAAGAAGCCGAAAATTTAAAAAATAATTTCCGTGAGGCATCAGAAAAACTTAAATTTGACTTGGATGAAAAAAACGCAATTATAAATACATTACAGACACATTTACATGACGAAATACATCATAAGGTCGGATATCAGGAGGAACTACAGAAACTACAGGCGAACAAACTACATTTATCGGAAGAGTTAAACAAACTGACTGTAGAGTTCTCTAAACAAAAAATAGAATTGACCGGCAAGGAGAGGACCATTGAGTCACTGGAATTATGCTTGAAGGAGGCCAAAGATACCATTGGAAAATTGCAAGCAGAGAATGACAAACTAAATCTGGACGTGTTGAGACTGTCTAATGAGATTGATCTCAAAAATAAAAATATTGAATTACTCAATACTACACTGGAAACCACTAAAAAGTCTTTGGAGGATGAGCTTTCTGATAAGATTGCAACTATCGATTTAAATAATCATAAGTTTGCTAATATGACTGCTAAGAAACAAGCCTTGCAGAGCAAAGTAGAGTTAATGCAAACAGAAAAGAGTAAACTGGACCATGATCTTGTCGACAAATGTAAACAAATATCACAGTTGCAGCAAGATTGTGAAAAAATGGTAAAAACTATTGATGAGAACAAGAAAGGTATGTATATAAGTATTTTGGATTTAGAGGTGATGGCATCGCGTAGCCTAGTTAGTTCTAATGTTATTCTTTTTGTTTCAGCAATTCGAAGTTTGGATCAGAACATGACTAAAGAAAAACATAAATATACAGCACTTGAGAAAACCTTTGACTCAGAAATATCTAAACTAATGGAGAAACTGAACGAAACTGAAAAAACCATAAAAGAACTAAGCTGTACTTCTAGGAAAACGATTAAAAACAAAGACCATACAATTCGTACACTTAATAGCGAAGTTGAAAACCTCAAAAGAGCTTTAGATATTGATAAAGAAAATATGAGTTTAGTATATAAGGAAAAAGAGATGTTGACCCAAAAATTGAATGAAGAAATTTCATTTAAAAACAAAGTTGAAAAAGAGTATCAGAATCAGTGCACGCAACTAGAAAACATCACATCTCAACTGAATGAGGAAATATGTGCCAAGAATAATGAAATAATAACATTGAAAATGGAACTTGAAGTAGCCATGAAAACCATTGAAGGGAAATGTAAAGGTCAGTTTTGTGTTAGTAATTAAATAAGTAAATATTTGTGGAACCTAATATTTTAATAGAACTAACAATAACATTATTTGCTTTTAGAAATCCGAATCTTAGGAGAGAGATTGTCCAAGGAAGATCAACTAATCAGAGATTTGGCTCATCAGAAAACTGTTGAGACCAAAGATTTACAAAAAAGGGTTAGTCAGTTGCAATCATTAAACTATGAATTGGAACAAGAAGTCAAAAGGGAATACGATTGTAAGAAACAAGCAATAGAAGCATTGCAAAAAGAAAATGAACAGTTACACTTTGCCATTGAAGAGGATAACAGTAGCCACGAAGTGATACTGAAAGAGAAGGACTGTATCATTGACAGGCTAGAAGGGCAACTGAAAGTGCACACTGTTCAGTTGGAATCCATCAGGAAGGATTATGAAAATATTACATTAACTTGGGAGATATACAAGGTTGAGACTAAAGAAAATATTGCAGCAAAAGAAGAACAAATAAAAAAATTAACTCAGGAAGTTGTATCGTTACAGCAAAATCTTTCTGAAGTTAAACACGAAAGAGATGAATTTATTAAACAACTCAACTCAATGGCTCAAGAAATTAAAGATACCGAGACAAAGAACAGACAAGAAGTAGAAAAACTTGTAGAGACAATAGCTTATGAAGAAATGAAAAGTGCGGTTACTTTGAAGGAAAAGGAGGTTTTACAAAACCAGCTAATAGAAGAAAAGGCTACTACAGACAGTCTTCAAACAGAAAAGAAACATCTAAGTGAAGATATGAAAAGTCTTGTCGCAGATAAAAATGAGCTTCTAAATGAGAAGATTGAACTGACACAATACCTAGCAGAAGAAAAAACAATCAAAAAGATTTTTGAAGAAGAAAGAAATGCACTTGTGTCCGAGAAGGCAACACTTGAGAGAAAACTATTGAAACAAGTGACAATGACGGAATCTCTACTGGAGAATAAAGAATGTCTCACGCAACAGCTTATCGAAGAGAAATCCGCGAGAGAATTAGCGGAGAAGGAAAAGGAGAACCTTTTATTGGAGAAACAACTTATAGAGCAGAAGATAACAGAAATAGAAAATAATAAAGAAGAAATGAGTAAAGAAATAGATCATCTTGTTAAAAAACAATCTTTATTAGATCAACAGTGTATAAAAGAGAGAACTACAAGTGAGCTTTTGGAAGGAGAAAAGATACAGTTGGTTCAAAACTTGACTGCACAGCAGACATCTAATGATGTGCTTCTTAAAGAAATGGAGATTCACATTGCATATTTAAATATTGAAGTTGAAGACCTACAAAATGAGCTGCGTGACCAAAAAACTGTTCAAGAAGTGCTTATAACTGACAAAGAATTATTACTCGTTGAAAAAGAAGAACTTGTGAAAGCTCTGGATGTGGAAAAGTCGGCTAATGATGAAAAGGAAACTGAGAAAGATCAAATGATCACGAAATTGTGTGAGTTGAATGAAACTTATTCATCTAAAGCTAACACTGTAAAAGCAGAGCTTGAAAAAGTTAGCCAGAAAATGAATAGTTTACAAATGGATATTAAAAGTAAGTTATAATAATATCACATTAAATATATTACTTATCCAAGTTAATTTCAGATCTGTCACAAAAATTATTGTTGATTATTAATTGTATTATTTCAGATCAAGAAGAATTGAACAGCCAAATAACGACAACTTTAAGTGAGGGACTAGAAAACCTTGTGCAAGAACTTCAAAAGAAAGGAACTGGCAACAAACAGTTACAAAATATGTTGCAATCTGCCAATACAGATAGTCAACCCAAGGATAAGTGCAATATGCTTATAAACATTGCTAACACAATATTCACTGAAATGGAGATGAGACAGAATGTAGAGAAAGCACTTGAACATACTAATGGGTCACTGGCAGAGCTGAAGAACGAGTTAAAGCAGAAAGAGACACAGTTGTTTGAACTACAAACTGAGGTCAAACGGCTCCAGCAAGTCGTCCATGAGAATAAGATTGGTGAGTAATGAATTTAATATCTTTGCCCAGTACGCGGCTGCAATGCCCTGTCGGGGAAATTAGGAAGAAGCATGTTTTTATCAATGTGACCCTTCATTCTTTTACCTTTAAGACTGTTGATCTTGTTTCTCTCTGGTATACTTGAATAATATTAACAATTATGCATTAAGATTACCAATAAAGCTTTGGTCAACCATTGCTATATAATGTGTAGTAATTATCTGTGAACTTTGCAGCGCTCATACTTGCAGGGGACAGTCGTGAGAGCTGCAATGTTCTCAAACATTTATATGTGCTCGTTTAACTAACCATCACTTCATGACTCCGATAGTTTGGATCTTTCAACTGGAAACTAAACATTCTTCGACTATCAATTAACTTTCATTTCAGCATCTTTCTATCTCATCCTAGCCTTATCCCTACCTGAAGCCGGGGTCAGCTTTATAAAGTCTTCTATTTTGCTTAAAGTTGTAGCGCTAATCTTCTTCATAATGTTAGAATTATATATTTTATTTATAGAATTATCAAAGCGAACTGATACTTTCAACACCACGTTAGATAACAAAGTAAGAGAAATGAATGTGATACAAAAAGAGAATCAATCTCTTACTAATGATCTAAACGATGTCAAACTAAAGTTAGAGGTTAAGGTCCATTCTCTGAAGGAAAAACTTATTGATAACGAGAATTTGACAGACAAACTGAAGAGCACTTATGAGTGTCAGATAGATAACTTGAATGTTATGATCACTAAGCTGACGAATCATTTGAAAGATAAAACTGCGGAGTTAGACGCGATCAGGAAGGAGAAAGAACGGCTTATGCAAAACATTGAAGAAAATACCCAAGGTTTGTTTGTTGTTACTTATCGTTTGTTGTTACAATTATTACTTATGTCTTATAAAGTGTAATATTGCTTCACAGTTATACTCATTTTCTGATTTTTTAATCTTTTTAAACAATCTAACATTTTGCTGTTTTTATTTTCTTTTAAGCATTTGATTGCAATGGCAACAATATCAAGATAAAACTTTTTATGCAGCATATTACTAGTTATTAAAGATATCTTTAAATATCATTAGAATAGTATTTAGAGCCCAGTTCACAAAATGTTTCGTTTTATTGGAGTATATTTTGGCTTCCAAGAGAGAGGTTCCATAGGGTTCCATACTAAGGCCGGTAATACAAAACCTCATTCAAGACTTATTAGGCCCAGACTCCACCAAAGCGGAGATGTGCGGAGATGTCCGAAGCGGAGACGAGAAGACTAGGGTGTATCTATCGAAGCTGTGCGGAGATGCGTATTGGCTAGACTGGAGCGGAGATGTGTGCTGGCTAGAGCGGAACTGAGCTGCGTGAACACATCTCTTGTCTTAGCTGCCTGCCGTCGCTAGCTTGGGAGGCACAGCTCACATCACCGCTTTGTACAGCCACTCAGCTCAATCTCGGCGAGGTACAACTCACATCTCCGCTTCGATCGCGCCATACAAATATGATACATCTCCGCTCAGTGGTATCCACTGATGCTGTGTAGAGACGAGATGTGTAAATAACGAAATTCTATTGGTTGTTTTAAACACATCTCCTATCCTCTCGTCTCGTCTTCACGTTGGTGGAGTTCGGGCCTTACTTAAAGGTAGTTTAAAACCTTATAAAAGATTGGTTGAAATTAGTTTGAAATAATGCTTGAGTTTTAAGTGAGGTTCTGTAACCCTTAGTTTGCTTAATTTCTAAATATGGCCTTACTATGTAGGAGAACAAACAAGAAACTACAAAGATAACCAGCTACTATTTAAAAACACAAACATGATTTCGGTATTGGTAGCTTCCAGAGGGTATTTGAGCAAGCATATGCAGGGCGAAAAGTTGATAGCTGTGTAGGTGCGGCATTACGAGAAAATACCGTTTCAGATATAAATGGACCAAAAAAAGTGCTTCAAACCCTTTGATTTTGGTATGATCGTGTGCAGCCTAACTAATAAAATTTCCCACCCCATAAAATTTTGTTATATTTGCCAAAATACTCCATTAATCCGTCAGATATTTATTTATATATTCACTATCAGGATAGGTTACACTCCTGCACAGAATAACTTTTATTCGCGCTGAATATATCCTTTAAAAAATTATCCAAATATGAGTTTTCAAATTCGTCAGATTTAGGGAAAGCCCACAATGTCTTTATCAGATTTTTAGCGGCTAAGCCGCACTATATTTTTGTCCATATTCGATATCTGAAAGCGTACTCGTGACCAAGGAGGCTCGACTCCCATCTGGAACTTTTGAAATATATTTTCGGTGTTCTCTCGTCATGATATCTACTCCGCTATCAACTTTTCGCCCTGCTCAAAAACCCTCTTTATATTTTTTATGTTAATTTACAGCGATAAAGACGTTAGAAGAGGGGGTAAAAAGTGAAGTACAAAATCAACAAAAACTGCTCAAAGATTTTGACTCGGAAAGACAGATACTTAAAAACATGGTGACGGTAACAGAATCCATTATGGAAGACCAGAAAGTAACACTAAATACCATTATATCAGAACATGTGCGAGCCAATGAGATATTGCAAGAAGAGACGAAAACCCTCTCGAAAGAGTTGGAGAACGAAAGGAAAGATTTTGAAGCAAAACTTCAAGAAAAATCAACTTCCTTGGAGTCACTACTTAAAGACATGTCAGATATAAGACTTGAAAAAGAAAGGTTCGAAAAAGAAATAAATGCCCAAAGAGTAGCTTTCGAAAAAGAAAAAAAGACATTAGAAGCAGAAATAGAAGAAAAAGAATCTGCATTAGAATCAGTATTTAAAGAAATACATGACAAAGGGATTCGAACGAAAAAAACGAATATAGCTGCAGACATAAAAAAACTGAAATCTGAGTTGCAAACTGAAATGTCTGAATCTAAGAAATTGCAAGAGGAGAATAGAAATCTATCAGCAACCGTTGAAAAATATATAAGTGGTAAGTTGTTTTAGGACTCCGTTACACGGCGTTACAAATGGTGGTCGTAACGTGACCCAGAGCCTATTTTTTATTACAGTTTTAAACATTTATATCAACCTGCAAAAAGATAAGATCTTAGCAAATGTAAAAAAAAGATTCGCTAATATGTTAAGGCTATGCGATTATATTTTTTTTTCTTTATTTTAGGTATGGATTCAATGGAAAAACGAAATAAAGAGCTTGCCGCCACTGAAATACAATTACGAGTCGAAATTGATGAATTAAAAAAATCATTACAAGAATTAACAGAAACGAACAAGGACTTCGAATGTACACTCAAAGAAAAGACTGAAAATATTAAAGAAATGGAAGAAAAAATCCAATTACTTCACAAGCTAATAAAAATGCTGGAACAAGATAAAATACTTTTAGAAGAAGAGAAAAGTGCTTTAATAATGGAGAATAAAGGAACCGAATCTCATGTATGCTTTTTGGAATCAAATATTACTACATACGGTGAAGAAATTGCTAAATTGACTATTGAAAATCAAAATTTAGTAAAAATCATTGAAGAAAATACAAATGGTAGGTGTAATATAGTGTGTGAAGTTGGATTATTTGCTATTCATGTTTAAGTCGACCATCCGACGTCCCAAGATGCTAATTTCATCATTTTGCTTTTCAGTGGTATCAAACCTGGAAAAACTCCTCAAAGAGGCGCAGGAACTGAATAAAAACCTGCGTGAAGAACTCAACAACGACAAACTAAATCTTGTTAACAAATGTGCCATCCTACAAGAATATCACGATAAGGCTGAGATAGAACTCGAAGAAAGACGGAAAGATATTATATCTACACAGAAAGAACTTAACACCCTGAAGAGTAGAGTAGAGTTATGTGAAGAAGACTCTAGAGCCAAAGACGCGATCATATCTAAAATGAGTAAAGAGAAAGATGCTGTCATTGCTGCAATAAGCCAGAAGCTACAAGACGAAAAGGAAAAGAACGAGAAGGAAATAGAAGAAAAGATGACGACTATTCACGAATTGAAACAGAATTTAGAGGATATTCACAACGAGAGAGAAGCATTGCACATTCTGAGAAAGGAAAATGAGGAGCTGATCAAGGCTGTTGGACAGAGAGAGACATGTACGTAGAACATTATTCACTCACAAATGTAGCCATGTATATTACAGATATTCTATTTCACGAAGTCCGTTCGGCTTTGATTGTAGTAGTGACGTATCCCGACAAGCGCGCTTGTGTGTGTAAAAGTACGTTAGCAAAAAAATCTGATATATATTCAAGTCGAGATTTAATAATCTAAATAAAATTTTGGTTTTAAAAGTATATACATTTTGTAAATAAATTAGATTAGGTTGCAATAAATACAAAAATATTAAGAATATGTAGGCATTTAATTAAGCATTGGTGTTACAGAATGGAAACGAAACAAGTAGGACTATTCAGTATTTTCAATCACTATCAGATAAATTTTCGATTTCTGATTCCGTTTTGCTGTCGTCAGAATCATCTTGTACATCTATATATATAAAAATGAATCCTTATTTCCCTTGGTCACGACATTACGCTAAAACGGCTGAATGGATTTGGATGAAATTTGGGATATGGATAGACCTTGACCCGGAGAAGGACATAGGATACTTTTTATCCCGATATTTTTACGGGATCGAGACTAATGCGGGTGAAACCGCGGGGCGGCTAGTTGATTATAAATTCAAAATCGAGATCAAAATATTTCAAGTAGTCTTTTTCAATTTTTTCAACATGAGCACAAGTTTTTTGCCACGTTTCACTGCTAACTTGGCCCAAACTTTCATTGATCAGTCTTTCCGTATTCGTCATGTTTTGCTCGATATTTTTAGATGCGACATAAATTTTAACGATCCCCCAAATATTTTCAATCGCATTTAATTCTGGGCGATAAGGGGGAAGGCGTATGACATCAAAACCCTTGCTTTTTATAAAATCGTCAATCTTGTAGATTACGTGTTGGGCTTTGTACTTCTTTATTGTATCGTACAATTCCAATTTAAGAAGAGATTCATCAAATGCTATACCCTTATCCCTGAGCCATTGCTGCATATCGGCTTTCTTTGTAGATTGCGTCGGTAGTCGTTCAGCCCGTGTGTTGTGATAAGATGCATTGTCTAAGACAATGACAGAGCGCGGAAGTAAATTGGGTAGCAACTTTTCATTTAGCCATTTTACATAGTTATCATAGCTCATATTTGAATGATAATCACCAGCTGTTGAGTTGGCCTTATAAACCAAGGAAGCATTTTCAATAAAACCATCCTTGGTTCCCGCGTGCACTAAAATAAAGCGAGTGCTTGTGCTAATTTTTTTTTAAAATGGAGTTCTTTCCTTTTTTTTTGCCCAGGTAGGAAGTGAATTTTGATGAAGTGGATGGCAATTCCTTCTCTTCTTTTAATATTCTTTGAACTGTTTTTTGGCTCACACCCGTAGCTTCAGCTGTACGGCGTGTAATGTCTCGTAAATGAGACAAATCACAGTTGAGTTCCATTAATGATTTTGTAAATTCATATTCTTCTCGCAGAAAATGATAAACACTAGCTATCATGTTTCGACCCTAAAACAAAATGTAATCAAAATAATTAAGTAATATAAACATTTTATAACACAAAAAACATTCATTTTATAAATACTTCTATTGCTATATTAAGTATCTTTGTATCACATTTTAATTGAAAACGTATAAATAAATATTACCTCACTATGGACAACTCTTCTTCGTTTTGTTGCCATGCTGACCTTACTCCGTGAAACAATTTGGCGCGAACTAAAAACCACTACTGATCCGGACCGTGTCCCGATCGACACTGAGCGCTCTCGAGGTTACGCACACAAAAACAATGTGCATGTGCACGCTTGACAACATTCATAGCCAAACGGACTTCGTGACATAAAACATCTGTACAAGCAGTAAAGATATTAATGTGTTTGTGGTTCTATTGAGAAATCATGCTTTATTCATTCAAATATTCAGTAAAACAAAAAAAAAACTTGACTAATTAACGTGTATCTTTCGTAGTTGCAGCCGCACAAAGCCTAGAAAGGGTGTCGAGCCAAAAGCAGTCGAGTCAACTGGAGAAGGAGCTCCGCGACCTCCAGCATCAGGTAGATAACAAATCCTCAGACATGTCACACTCATCCATGGAGAGCCTTAAGACCATCTCAGACTTAGAAAAGATCATCCTCGACAAGAACCGCTCGATCACGACGCTGCACAGCGACGTCACCTACCTCAAGACGTTGTTGGCAGAGTCCGAGACTAAACTCCTCGACATCACCAAGGACCTCGAGCTGAGCAAGGAGAACTGCCACCAACTGTCCACTCAGCTCAAGAAAATTGTGCACCAGAAGAACGAGGAGATCGCGGATCTCAAACGACAGGTGAGCAAAATGAGCGTCAACGAGAACAGAGCTACGCAGATCATTAAAGTGTCGGCCAAGTACCAGGCGATCATAGTCAAGAGGATCGCCGAAATAAAGACCAACACTGTCCTCAAAGAACTCACCAACTTTGGCAACTCGAACAACTACGAAACTGAGGTGAAACGCAGTCTGAGTGCTGGAACTGTCACCATGGAAGACTTGGAGAATTTCCTGGAGACCACAGACAGACATCTGAGAAAGTGCTCAGAGAAACAATTGGCTCTACAGAAAGAGCGGGACAGACTCACAGAAGTGAACAGGATCCACGAGACGGAGATCCTGAACTTGAAGAAGGTTCTGAACGAACAGGCGGTCAGCTTCAAGTCGTTGTGTTCCGCTAGAGAGGCGTACGTGCAGAAGATGAGCGCGGTGACGTCGCTGCAGCGCACGGCGCGGCGCGAGATCCTGCGCGCGGAGAGCGCGGCGGGCGCGGCCGGCCTGGCGCGACTGGAGCGCGCGCACGCGGTCGCGCTGCAGGACCTGGCCGAGTGCGCGCTGGCGCTGGAGCGCTGGCTGGAGCGCGGCCTGCGCCGGGCGCTGGGCCCGGCCAGCGCGCCGGCCGCGCCCGACGCCGCGCTGGACGTGCAGCTGGACGAGCTGGCGCAGAGCTTCGCGCGCCTGCTGGAGCAGGTGGCGCGCGCGCGCGAGGCCGGCGACGCGCGCGACACCGTGGCCGAGGTGCGCGCCGAGTACGAGGACAAACTCGACCGCATGAAGGGCAAAATGGTCAGTATCCTCCCCATACTGTTGTTGATAATGCTATACCAGCTGGTGTGGTGGTGCTACCTTCTCATGGATCACTGAGTGTGGCTTGTGAAGTCGTTAATTTATTTACTTATGTTGTTTTCAATAAATTGTTTTAATGGATGCTTTTGTTTTATTTCAAGTATTTTTTCGCTAGAGTGTTCATTAAAACATTTTTTTAGTAGTTTGCTGATTCGCAAGGTAATATGTTTGTATATATTTATGTATGCATGGTCTGCTGCACGCGTTGAAATGGATGCATGCGGTTCGGAGCTCGGACGCGTGCTGACTCGTGTGACCGTTTTCAGAAACAACTGTACAGTGAGCAGATCGCGGTGTTCAAAGAGAAGCAGCGCGCAGAGATGAGCGCGCTGGAGCGCGAACTGGAGCGCGCTCGCGACAAGCTGGCGCGCACGTCGCGCGCGTATGAGACGCACATCCGCGGGCTCACGGCCGAGCTGTGGCGCGCCGGCGAGAAGCTGCTCGTGACGCAGGACGAGGCCGACTGGCTGCGCCGCACGCAGCGCTCCGGGAGCCTCATGTCGCTGCAGCACGTGCACTCTGTACGTACCACACACACGATCATATAAGTTAACATACCCCATACACATGGAACAGTCATTTTCTGTATATGCAGTTACAAATGCAGTCCACATTATGGACTTATAATGTGGGGCAACAGTACTGACCAACAAAGAACATTTGTTGCACAAAAAAAGTGCATTAGAGCTCTATATGGACTCCAACCTGACGAATCATGTAAACCAGTATTTAAAAAACTTGGTTTGTTGCCGCTGCCTTGTCTATACATCTACGAAATATGCATGTTTGTGTGGAAACATAAAAAGTTATTTAAAACAGCGAACGATATATGTCCTCGAAACAGACGAGACCCATATAGGCTCGTAGTAAGCAATGCTCCTAGGCTTGCAAAATATAGCAAAACCTGCTTAGCTATGTGTGTACGGATTTATAATAAACCCGGTGATTTTAAATTGTTAAATACGAGATACTGTTTTAAGCGGAAATTGAGTGCATGGCTAAGACAAAATAACTTTTATAGTCTGAAACAGTTTTTTGACACAAAATGTTAGTTAAGTAAGTGCTTACTTTTTATTCTCAAATTTGCATGCTGAGTCTAAACCCGGCAAAACATGTTTGTACTATTTTAAACTGTAAGACCTATTATACCGTGTTTTGAGCAAATAAATATATTATTATTATTATTATTATTAATAAACATTTTGCGTCGAAGCATGTAGTTGTACTACTCGCTCTCACTATAAAAGTATATTGCTATCAGCTATCTTTCTATCATATATCGGTAACGGATAATTAACAAATTTTGAAGCATTGTAACTTGACTATTTCGATTTACATATAACTTCATTGCTCACAGAACTACCAATACGCAATCTCCATCTCATTCCTTAATTCAGCTACGCTCGCTGCAGCTCAGGGAAGCTATAATACTTGCTATCGCATAGTGTGCCGCTATAATAATGTCGTATATCGTTTGCAGTCCGGTCTCGTTCCGTTCCAAGAAGAGCCGGCCCGTCCGTCCGACTCGCACTCACTACGATCTCTCCCTGTGAACAACAACGGGACTAAACGAGGTAAGACAAGCAACGAAATGCCTGAGAATGACACAAGGACTGTATGGATTATTTATAGTGTCCAATTTAAAAAAAAAAACACTGGCACTCCGGGAGTGTCGACAGAAGTGAAACCTTTTATTTTATTTTATTTTTATTTATTTGAGAAAATAAACGGTTACACATTACATATTAAAACAGGATATTAAACAATTTTACGATGTGCGATTCCACGCACCGCGGTAATCAACGCGTCGAAGTCTTTTTAATGGTCAAAAGCTGGTGTCGTTACAGTGTCGCGAAATCAATGGTTTAGTCCCATCTCAAAAATGCCCAACGCGCCTATAGAAGTTTTCACTTTTACAAAAACTGGTATTTATTTTTCTTCTATGAAATAAAAATAGAATAAAACAAAGTCGCTATTCATGTCTGCGTGTCTATTGTGTTCTTCATAAAGTACAGGTCGTGCCATTAAAGATGAGACTTGACCGCGCCTCCCGCCGCTCTTTCCCCCGCCCCGATGACGCCCCAGTGGGGACCTCATACCGCTAAAGAGACCCATAAATCGTCTACTGCGCAAATCAAACCACGTGGTGCCTCAAGTCTCATCTTTAATGGCACGACCTGTACACATGGATTTTGTTGCGGTTTTCACCTAAATATTTATGTGCATTTAGTACAGAAATCTCGATGATTTGTCAAGTCGGACATAAGTATCTTTTTAGTTATTTTTGATGTATGTGGTCAGAGGGTCGCGCAATGCACATGTCTGACGAGGAAGGCGAGGTGTTCGACAACCGCTGGCTGAAGGAGCTGTCAGCCACGCCGCGCCGCGAGTCCGGGGCCCCCGGGGCCCGAGAGACCGTCGGCCCAGGGGTCCGCGAGTCTGGCCCGCCCGGCCTGCGCCTGTCCGAGCTGCGCTGGCGCAACTCGCTGTGTCCGCCGCACCTCAAGAGCTCCTACCCTGCTGAGACGCAGTTCACACAAGCCGTCGATGAGGAAGATATCAAGGTAGGTTTTAAATGGCTTTTCTCTGAGTAACGCACTCAGAAAAAACTACTACTACTTTGTCAATAGTTGAGTAAGTAAGAGGATTGAATCTGGAAGTTGCTACTGTAGTAAAGTGTATCAAGGGAAATCAATCAACATGTATACCCAGAAAAAACAAAATAAACGGTAAAAAGCCGACCAGAAGAAAAAATTACTGTCTCTCTCTCTCTCTCTATTATAAACGAGTGCGTGTGTGAAACTTCGTTCCTGATGGGGTTCCCCCGATCGCACACGTTTTTTTTGCTTTATGAAAACATGATTGATATTTTCCGGCATTTAAATTTCGGTGCACAATAATAATAAATTATGTTCGACTCCTGAATGATGTCCGTTACTAACATTTGCCCCTACAAAGGCTGTCCACCACGGATTATGCAGATATTTGAATATGAGTATGATTTCAAAGGGATTAACACTATTTATAGTTCACTTTTTCACGTAGATATTTTTACAGAAAAGATCAGCTGAACTCGTGATGAATAATAGTGGGTAATGTTGCAGTGCGTCGGCGCGTCGGGGCCTGGCGCTGTGAAGACGCAGCGCAAGGAGGTCGGCATCACAGCTTACAAGAAGCCCGGCCCGCCCACACCCAGCAAACAAGCTGGGAGACTATCCGCTACCGTAAGTTTTAACAGTTTTGGTATTTTGTAGTATTTATCCATCTTAAGGTATTTATAAGGCAGATGTGAAAGGAAACGCCGAGAGGAGACGCCCTAGAAGGACATTATTATAGTGACCTTATTGGTGATGTTCTTCGGAAAGGTCAAGGGCGTAGTGCTCGCAACCGGGGCGTGCGTGTGTGAACGTAAACGAAGCAAAAGGAGTATGTAAGGATTGTAGCAGGTTTCGTGCATTCTGTGGTTTCTGCCTGTTTCTGCCATGGGAAGAAGACGTGAGTTTATGTATGTTTTATTCACCTCATTGGTTGTGTAGTTACATTATATTCATAAGAACTATTTATTTTACTTTATTACCTGTTAGCTTCCGGCAGCGGCTTCGACCGCGTGATTTCTTTATAAATTATAGCCTATGTTACTCAGTCTTAATATAATAATAGCATTCTACTGGTGAAAGAATTCTAAAACCGGTCCAGTAGTTTTTGAGTTTATTCATTACAAACATACAAAAAATTTCTTTATAATATTATTTTGTATTTGTATTATCTGTACAAATCTTAAAACGTCACTGTTTCCGTACGTCGTTTTTTGAATATTCTTGATTATAGATCTGTTTTGTTTTTAACCGACTTCAAAAAAAAAGGAGGAGGTTCTCAGTTCGTCGGAATATTCTTTTTTTAAATGTATGTTCCCCGATTACTCGAAGACGGGTGAACCGATTTGAAATTTTTTTTTTTTGTTTGAAAGGGTGAATGGGTATACTTCCAAGTTGGTCCCATTGTTATTTGGTCACGATCTGATGATGGGATCTTGGAGAAATCGAGGGAACTCTACAAATATTATAGGCGCACCTATAGCGATTTGGGAATTTTTATAGTAACTCATGCATTTGCTCTCGAAAAGCACCATTTGTTAAGTAGAACTGATGAATTACAAACCAACCCACACACCCAAATTACCAAAAATACAATCGACTTCCAAACTACAAAGTGAAAAATAACTTTCATTTCGGAAGTCGGTGGCAAAAAATTTAAATACTGATCCAAAAACACCGATTTCCTTGGTAAAAAAAAAAAATAACCGACTTATCTTCTTTATAAATGCACGTGTCGTGACAAATAAACCCATTTTTTCTTTCTTTCAATTAATGAATCAACTCGGGCCAATATCGCAGTTCACTGCCGGACCCCTCTTGAACTTTCGCGCCACAGCACCCTATTCTCTGCCTTCAGCATAAAGTCGGTCGCAGCCGCCTTTAAAAAAAGAGACTGTAAATTGACGCCTTAAATCTCATAATTATTTTAACTGAGCATACTGCCAAAATCACAATTAACTTTATTGTTTTTACAATAAGGTTGCTGTCAGGTTGCTGCTGTAAGATGTCAAATAACTGAAAGGACTGTAGTGACATACGATGCTCTACAAAGTGGAACTTTTGCTAAAACTATGGTGCTGTGCTCGGTTGCAGAAATACTCTGTGATCAGTCTTCCTGAAGCCCCCTTCTTCATGTTTAGCGTGTCGATTGTCAGCAATTGCCAATCTAGTCGAGAATTCAGCTATGAGTTTGACGCCATCAGTAGCCCCATCTGTATTAATATACACACCAATAATTTTGCCTAGCCTTTTCCCAACTATGTTGGGGTCAGCTTCCAGTCTAACCGGATGCAGCTTAATACCAGTATTTTACATGAAGCGACTGCCTATCTGACTACCACAGCCCGGTTACTGTGTAACACGATACCCCTTGGTAAGACTGGTTGTTGTCAGACTTTTGGGCTTCGGACTATACCAGTAACGACTGTCAAATATCTACGAATGACAACCGAAACCAATGGTGGTCTCGAAATGTAATGAATGCTCACCAATCCACAAATCGACCGCGGCAAGCGTAATTTAACCTTATCGGCCCGTGCGGTTGTTATAATTAAGCCACGAGCCCCTTATAATTTAATATACACATCAAAATCTGAAAAAAAATAATGCCAAATATGGAAAAGTGCAAAGTTCCTTAGTCATGTATTGTAAATGTAACTGTTGTTGGCAGGACTCCGAGCTGCGCGAGGCGCTGCGTGTGGAGGCCGAGCCGCAGCCGTCCCGCAAGACTAGCACTCCGTCCCGGATCCGGTCACTGTTCCGATCCAACAAAAACGATACCGCCGAAGTAAGTTCAAATCATGTAAATCTTACGTCATTAGATTACGCTTAAGGCCCGTTTGCACCACGAGACGCTAATACAAATAGCACTTAAAAATAAAGTATTTTTGGAAAAAATAACTTTGATACCCAGACATAAAACTTTGTCTGGGTATCAAAGTTATTTAAAGTCAGGTCAGTTTGCGGGTACACTTTCATGTTTTTTGATGACTTTACAATAGAACTAGCCATTCTGACGTCAATTTAGTTTACACTTGCGTAAAGTTTATATTTCTTTGTGTGAAACTAACATGAATTTGGGAACCAGAATTTAAATATAGAATAGGTGTGAACTCTGTGTGATTGGCATTAGCATGGCCACCATCGGGGATTTTAATTTTGATAACCCAAAAAATCAGTCGCTAATTAGCCGAAATTAGTTGCCAAATATCAGAATTAGACGGCACAGATAATATAATAGTACGTACAGATACCCAATCCCATACAAAGAAATTATACCTCCCTAAGTCTGGCTATTCAGCTGGCTATTTTTCTTCCCTCATTTTTTCAACAGATTGTAGCAACAGCGCCTCACTAATTGCCAGAGACTATAATTTTATAACGCCATCTAGTATAAAAAAATACTCTAGTTGGAGGAATAGTTTCATTTGTGAGTGGCTCAAGCTGGGATTGTCACTCCCCAGATCGGCCACATATAAACCCTTATAATTATTTTTTGAACCAGCGACCGTCTAATTCTGATATTTGGATACTAATTTCGAATAATTAGCGACATTTTTTTTGTGTTATCAAAATTAAAATCCCTGATGGTGATCACGCCAGTGTCAGTCACACGTGAACTCTTGTCTTCTGTAGATTATTTTATATTAATGATATATTGTGGACTTTTACAGGATGATTAATTTGTCGTTTCTAATCATTCCAGGGAACCCCACGAAGCAGAAGGCTCAGTAACATTTTTAGAAAGAAATAAGCCGTTTTATTTTTATAAAATTTAACATGTCAACGAAATTGTTAATAAATAAATTAATTTATTGCTTTTAAGACCTTGTTTTATTCAAATAGGTGATGCTTGTTTTATTCCCTATGAGAAATGGATAAGAGAGACCCACACTCATATACACATAATCTTACTTGATTAAAGGTGCTCCCCCTCACTTGAAGCATTCGCCTGTAATGTAACGTTACAGATTCTATTTTAAGTGCCTAAGCACACGAAGGTACGCGACCGAAGTTCCGCGGCTGATTTTAATAAGCGCGGAAATTACGCGACAAATTCGGTTGCGCAACGTTGTGCGAATTCAGTGTCTCGAGCACTGTCGTGTCGTTTAAAACAAACCCGGCCAAGAGCGTGTCGGACCACGCAAGGGTGCCGTAGTTGGGATGAATGTATTCTAAGGATAAACTTTACATAACATCACGCCCCGAAGGGTTAGGCAGAGGTGTACCTATAGTACACCCACATTTCGCCAGTTATGTTTTAAGACCCTTGTAATAGGGGGCGAGTCAATTGCCATGAACCGGGCATAAATCCAGACTCCGGGCTGTTACTGAGAAATTTCAGATGGAAAAACCCAATAACACCATGCCCGACCCGGGAATCGAACCCAGGACCTCATACTCAGCAGAAGCGCTTTGCGACCACTAGACCAACGAGGCATTCGAGGAACTTAAGATTGTAGTTGAAAAACATGTTCTCCCATACATTCCAACTGCAAATGTAAGTTTGTTCGCAAAATATTAGGAGATTTACTATGTTGCTTTAAGACTATAGACTTCTTATAGGTTTTCTTGTAATCTGTGTAGAACTATGTTATGTTCTGCATTTTTTTTCAACATTTTTGGGTCGGTAGTTTCGAAGATAAGGGTATTGGTAAATTTTCATCAACTTTCTTAAATTTTAAAAGTATTTATTTTAAAATTATTAAAAAAAAATTGAGATCCTCACAACAACCCCTTTCATTTGATATGTCACAAAGTACAGTTTACAAAACTTTTTTTAAATTTTCAATTTGCCCCCGAAACATGACCCCCATATTCAAAATTCTTTTCGTTACACGTCCATGTTTGGGTCACAGAAATTGATATGTGTAGCAAATTTCAAGTTAATCGGTCCATTAGATTCGAGAAAATTGGCTGTGACAGACGGACAGACTGACAGACACACGAGTGATCCTACAAGTGTTCCGTTTTTTTTTCTTTTGAGAAACGGAACCCTAAAAATGGATCATTTTACAGTCATAGCGATTGCAGAGGATTCAGAAGAGAACAAAAAAAATAAATAATTTTTGGTGCACCCATTGAATGCTAAAGGGTCTTTCAAATAGGGCGGGTCGATGTTGATAGTTACTGATGCCAAATCACCATGGCGAGTTACACGATTGAATTCTAAAGGGTCTTTCAAATAGGGCGGGTCGATGTTGATAGTTACTGATGCCAAATCACCATGGCGAGTTACACGATTGAATTCTAAAGGGTCTTTCAAATAGGGCGGGTCGATGTTGATAGTTACTGATGCCAAATCACCATGGCGAGTTACACGATTGAATTCTAAAGGGTCTTTCAAATAGGGCGGGTCGATGTTGACAGTTTGTGGCCGCTATGTTGTTTTGGCGGCATCTGTCAATTACGTTGTTATTGCTTCAGTTACTGATGCCAAATCACCATGGCCAGTTACACGATTGAATTCTAAAGGGTCTTTCAAATAGGGCGGGTCGATGTTGATAGTTACTGATGCCAAATCACCATGGCGAGTTACACGATTGAATTCTAAAGGGTCTTTCAAATAGGGCGGGTCGATGTTGACAGTTTGTGGCCGCTATGTTGTTTTGGCGGCATCTGTCAATTACGTTGTTATTGCTTCAGTTACTGATGCCAAATCACCATGGCAAGTTACACGATTGAATTCTAAAGGGTCTTTCAAATAGGGCGGGTCGATGTTGATAGTTACTGATGCCAAATCACCATGGCGAGTTACACGATTGAATTCTAAAGGGTCTTTCAAATAGGGCGGGTCGATGTTGACAGTTTGTGGCCGCTATGTTGTTTTGGCGGCATCTGTCAATTACGTTGTTATTGCTTCAGTTACTGATGCCAAATCACCATGGCAAGTTACACGATTGAATTCTAAAGGGTCTTTCAAATAGGGCGGGTCGATGTTGATAGTTACTGATGCCAAATCACCATGGCGAGTTACACGATTGAATTCTAAAGGGTCTTTCAAATAGGGCGGGTCGATGTTGACAGTTTGTGGCCGCTATGTTGTTTTGGCGGCATCTGTCAATTACGTTGTTATTGCTTCAGTTACTGATGCCAAATCACCATGGCAAGTTACACGATTGAATTCTAAAGGGTCTTTCAAATAGGGCGGGTCGATGTTGATAGTTACTGATGCCAAATCACCATGGCGAGTTACACGATTGAATTCTAAAGGGTCTTTCAAATAGGGCGGGTCGATGTTGACAGTTTGTGGCCGCTATGTTGTTTTGGCGGCATCTGTCAATTGCGTTGTTATTGCTTCAGTTACTGATGCCAAATCACCATGGCAAGTTACACGATTGAGCAGCACGTCCAAATGAGTTTCGTAAGTGCAAACGTTGCGCGCATTACGTCCATTTTACGGCAGACGCGGTGGCCTTTCAAAGTCTACTCTTGAACGTTTGGTGACCAAATTCGAGACGACTGATTCGGTAAACAACCAACCAACACCCTTACGTCAGGCGAACAGCGAGCTGCTCGTTGCTCGTTTCGAGTGAGCTCCGCCCGCTGTCGTTTTTTGCGAATCCCTTTGAGTGTTACGCGGTTCCACCTTTACAGACATTGCGCACTGTTATGCTCGGTTCTCCTCCTTCACTGATGTAATGCTCGACTCTCACGTTACATTACAGGCAAATGTTCCCGGTGAGGGAGCACCTTAAAAATAATAGTGCTTTATGAGGTGGTGGAAACAGAACCCAGAACACGGAGGTACACGAATCAAACAAAACCATTTATTCATTTCATATTTTCTTTAATTCATAGAAGTACACCACGAAAATCACTATAGCACCAAACATTACATACAAAATGTACAAAATTGTGCCAGTTTACTCATCACATTTATCGGGGGAATGAAATCTAGCTCATTAACACAATGCGTTAAATTTATCATCTATCTCGTATTAAAAGACATTTTCCAATATACGGAAAATCTCTAGCAAACTTACTTATTAGTTATTTCGAAATAATATTCAGTGATAGTAAAACTAAGGTAAGGTGACCGTTGCAACCGCTGCAAGTTCGTCATGGAATAATGAGAGAGTCAGGTTCACGCAATCTACCTGTGACAGGCCACTACTGCAACGCGTTTACGTGAAGCTCACTCTCATTAATTACGTCGCACACGGCGATCTTCAGTCACGCAAGATGTAAACGAGCCAGTCAAAACACAGATTCATAATTGAATATTGATTTCTATTAAAACAATGAACTAAACTAAAAAATAAATAAAACCATAAAATATGATCGTAATATACAAAATAATCGATTTATTTACAAAAAAATCTCAATAGTAAAATTATTTATGACGTTTCAAAATGAAATTAGAAAAATAATGATTAAATGTGTAAATGTAAAAATATTGTTGACTTCTGATTAGGTTGAGCATTACGTTATATCAACAACAGAATGACAGGTGCTGTGCTCTCATATATCGGAAAGACCACGAGAAAAATTTACAAGAGTAGACATGTAATTATTAATTTTGGTTTAGGGTCTATTTAACCGCATACGATTAAGTCCTCGTTAGCTAACTTGGCAAATCTAACTTTTAATAATAATCCATAAGTGAAATAAACGAATAATGCTGAATTGATCAATTATATGATCTGCAGGTCATAGAGAAAAATGCTGAATCTATTTAAAAAAAAAAAAAAAAGAGCGAGCCTTACAGTAGTCGCTTACGATGTGTAACATCTGACATCTCACCTCACCTTGGTAATAAGCAACATTAAAGCGAGGTTCTCGTCAAGGTCGTTTCTGGCGGCCAACTCAAAATTAAACAGCGCGCGCTTCCCCGGCTTCCTGGTACACACTTCCGTCCCTTTTCACGACATCACTCCCACAGTAAAATTAAATCAGTTAAATTTACATTTGCCTTGACCATGATAGACTATTTGAAGATACCACAATTTTATGTTCTGCATGAGCACAGCAGAACTTCTTCTTTTCGTTTTTCTCTATGAAAAATAAGGTGAGTGTTGACCTTCAGACTCTGTCCTAACCAAAAGTGATCGTCGCGTTCTTTTGTCACTTTTTGTTCGGTGACCCAACGCGGGGGCGCCTTCCGCATAGTACCTTTATTTCGGATGACAATGGGTTTAATTGACACTATATATTAGTATACATCCTAAGAGCGAATTTCACCAGTGAAAGTGAACGCAATCAGCACTCTATCTATTTTTATGGCAATGGTGCCGATGTCGACAATTCTGCCAATGTCAGTTGTGTTATGAGAAAACGTGCGGAGGGAAACATAAAAAAAAAAAAATTGATGAATCTATTATCTTTTTGAATTTAATGTGAAACTTGTTGACGCAATCAGCACTCAAAAGCTGCGTTCAAGAACTGTCAGTTTCATCTTTCAGAATATTGACAGTGGCAGTTCTTGAACGCGGGTTAGGAGGGTATTACACTATCATATATCTCGGATCCTATTTTTTGTCATATGTGGTTGCAATCGTCTATTAAAAACAAATTCTGAAGCCTTTCGGCACACAATATAGTAAATAGAACTCTAGAGAAAAACAATGAAGCCAAAACAATATGTCCCGGCCGCCAGGTAGCAGTTTGCTTATTTTAGTACAGCAGTGTTGCCAAAAATAATTTTAGAATTCCACTAAGCATGTTGTGAACTTACGCCAAAATTTCATTGTACTTACTTTTTATCCGTAAATAAAACCGTCAATTTAGAATTTGGCAGTAGCAAGAGTAAAAGGTAAAATCACATAATTTTATGGACGCATTTTGTATCAGGATTATGAAAATAAATGTGAAAATTCATAAATAATATTCAATATGGCTAGACCTGTTTCTATGGTCCTATCTAACAACAAATGTCAAAAATCTGTGATCAAAGACGATTTGATTCATATGTTTGTATTACATTATCATATAAATATGACTCATAGATCTATGTTCCTAGATATGTTATTGTGTAATATCCACTTTAGACCTGCTGATCGCGTTCAGTTTCATTGGTGAAATTCGTCCTAAATGTTTTTCATAGCGGTTTTATGTAATAATTTATTTTCGTCGAGGATTTTCGGTCTTGAACATCAAGTTAACATTTCCTACGTACTAAAACAATTAATTCTCAATATTATATAAACGCACACATGCAAAGTATTTCATTATTTATGCATCTATCTAATAATTTTAAACAATTCAGTACTTAATAAATTGTCAACATACAGCATGAGCGCTTACGTCATTTAATTATTATTATATCAACACAATAGGGAATATGCACGTAATTCAAAACCTATTCATTCACACGTAGGAGTCAAGAAACAAATTTTTTTTTTTAAATGCTTTAAGTATTTATTTTACATCATGACCGCGACAGAAACTGACGTTTGAACTGTACTGTGTAGAAAAGTGTTGGAGTTTCATAATACACACATCAAAAGTGTCTAGGGATCAAGCATTTTTATGCGGATTTCTTGAGATTGAGATGTGGCTTTGTAATAAATTTATGATTATATAAATTTATATGGATCCTTTTTGGTGCATTTCATAATTTGAAACAGGAACTGTTAATCAAATTCGAGTAAAAGATGAAAATCAGCTGTCAATATTTTCCCTATAAAAACATACAACGCATTGAAGACATTATTAGTGCTACTGTTTCCCTACTACTGATTAAAACCAACGTTATTATGGAGCGGCGACGTCATTTAAGCAGGGAAGAAATGCTCAGAGCCGTGGGAATGATAGAAGCTGGTTCCCGGCAACGTACTGTGGCTTTAGCTCTGAATACAAGTCAGAGTGTTATCAGTCGACTTTGGACACGTTACCGAAGCACTGGTACCGTGGCTGAGCGCCATGGAGGACGGTATCGCTGCACCACACGGAGACAAGACCGATACATTCAAATCTTAACTCGAAGAGCTCCAACAATAACCGCCATGATGTTAGCCGTGAGGCTTCATCACTCTTCAGGGAACTTAATTAGCGACCAAACAGTCAGAAACCGCTTGCATGAAGTGAACCTTCATTCCCGAAGACCGCTACGGGTACCACCTATAGCAATGCACAATCGTAGGATTCGATATCAATGGGCTCTTGAACACAGAAATTGGGCAGAAGAACAATGGCGTTTCGTGTGCTTTTCTGATGAGTCTCGTTTTGGTATGAGACCGGATACAAGACGTATACGACACTGGAGAACCCCTGGACGCCAACAGCGATTAAAATCCTGCCAGGAAGTCCATCCTTATAGTGGTGGAACCATCATGGTATGGGCGGGTATTTGGATCGGCGGAAGAACTGAGTTGATTTGGATCAGAGGCAACCAAAACGCTCAAATTTATGCTGAGACGATTGTATCTGACGTCATCGTTCCTCTACAAGTGCAAATCGGTCCCTTATTTCAGTTAATGCATGATAATGCACGACCGCACACCGCAAGAGTTGTAAGACAGACTCTCGCCGCAGCTAACATCAATGTCCTGCTCTGGCCTGCTCAGTCGCCAGACTTGAACCCGATTGAGCATGCATGGGATATGCTACAGAGAAGAGCTCTGCCGAATATGGAGGGTATCCAGTCGCAAGAAGACCTTTTTTTGTTGTTGCAACGAACATGGGCGGCCATTCCACAGCGTGATTTGGATGAACTCATTTTGAGTATGCCAAACCGATGTTCTTGTGTTGTTAGTGTTCGCGGTAGAAACACGGATTATTAATTGTTTAAGTTACCCAATAAAATTTTAAAGAAAACTGTTATTTCAGTCTTTTTTTCGAACTTTAATGTTAGTGGTTCAAATGTCAAAAATCCCTTTATTAGGAAAATGGCAAATTTCTTTATTAATGCAAAGGTGACTTGGTTTATCGTTACTGTGACAAACGAAAACACTTTATTTGATGAATCCTTAAAGAAAATTTTAATTAATATCAATCAGGAGAAAAGTTATTGCAAAAATATATGTTGATCCCTAGACACTTTTGATGTGTGTATTTTCGAGCAACAAGCAGTAGTTGAATTTAACTTTAAATACTTTTCTTGGGTCTATATTACTGTCTTTTATAGATTTAGTGAAACAGTAATTACATGCATATTCCCTATTGCTGGCTGCTTTGCAAATAAGATATGATACGTACAAAGATATAAATATGTCTAGATAAGCAACAAAGCTGTGACCTCGTCGAAAAAAATTGCGTCCAACTGTTGGCCGCTAAATGTACGTACACTAGAAAAGCACAATGACAGCACAATGACGTGCCGCGAGTGTAAAGGCGGCTCCCCACTTGCGCACGCGCCTTTAGACGTGCTGTCACGCACACCAAACATAAAAAAGTTGGATTGTTTATTTTAGTTATTTAGCAGTACGACACTGTCTAGACATAATATAAATAATCAAAGGATACATATAACATTTTGTTACTATGCGATACAACTAATCGATATACTCACAGCACGGAGCACATCGGCGGGCGCGGCGACTCCGTGTTCTGCGGACATTCTAGTAAACTAATGCCGGCTGCACACACTATACTTATCACATTGTGTGTGTTATAACATGTGCGCAATATGTAATAGCGTTATACAACAAAAGTTGTCTAACATGTTGTATTGTGAGAGACTACCTTAAGATATACAATACCAAAAAATTAGCAAAATAACATCAATTCCATAAAATTTAATTTTGGTACAGAGCGTTCTATTAAATGTGGTTAAAGCTACACAGGATGAACAGAAAACAAAAATCCTAAACACTGCATGAAATTGTGATAAAAATTCAATACATTAGAATATATAAATAATTGCCCTGGTTTTTTACATTACAATAATAAAGCATATTGCTCCGTCACAAAGACCTCGCTTACAGCACAGCTGGTAGAGCCCTGACTAAACAATCATTTAAAACTTATCAATAGTTTCAGTTATTAACAATAAGTCGACAAATTTCAAAATTTTATTAAAACAACAATTGATTACAGAAACAAAGCAACTTTTATAGATTCGTTATTATTAAAAGAGAAAGCTCAACACGTTATAAAATGCGATTTAATTTAAATGAGTGATTTTATATCACCATCCGCTGCAGGGATCTTTCATCTCGCGAACACTCGTTACTATTTTCGCCTTATTTAATACATTTTAATAAGTTATAGTCTCTTACCAGTTATCACTTACATCATCAGCCTAGCTATGTAACACGTTTTATTATGTAACTACTTATAAAGTCGAACATTCATGATCGAATACTTGTGACTCGATGGCAGTAACTCTCGTCGCGGTGAACGCGACAACCGTCGATACGTATCCGGGCCCGGATAGGCGAGCTAACTAATCAAAACGATAACAGAAAGCGCTGTACAATTACTAGCTACTCGTGTACACTAAAGATGACTCGCTACTATGAACAACAGAAGTACCTCCGGCTGGCTACAGACGCTACGGGCGCTAGAGGCGCTACAGGCGCTAGAGGCGCTACAGGCGCTAGAGGCGCTACAGGCGCTAGAGGCGCTACAGGCGCTAGAGGCGCTACAGGCGCTAGAGGCAGGCGTGCGGGTTGTGGCTGCACCAGCGCGGCCACAGCGGCGCGGCGCGCACCCCGCGCGCCACCAGCCGCGCGCGCTGCGTGTCCAGGCGCAGGTACACGTCCGCGCCCGCGCCCTCCGCGCGGTCCGCCCACAGGCGCTCCGCCAGCGCCGCCGCGCGCGGCCACACCCGCGCGTCCAGCCCGCCCGGCGCCAGCTGCTCCGTCCACTGGCACGCCGCGCCGCCCTCCACGCGCCACGCCGAGCCCGCGCCCACGCCCGGGCCCGCGCCCGCCCCGCCCGCGCCCTCCTCCGTCCACGGCCGGTGCTCGTACATTTGCTGCCACGACCGGTAAGGCCCGCAGTGCCCGTCCGAGCTGTCGCGCCATGAGCCGAAGCCGCAGTCTAGGTACCAGGCGTCCACGTGCGACAGCACGGCACGGAAGCCGGCGTCCAGCACGGCGCGCGATTCGGGCCAGCGCGACGAGCCCCACACCTGCACGCCCACGTGCTTGGCGTCCAGGCGCTCCAGGTACGGGGAGCGCGTGAGGCGCGACGACCACAGCAGCACGAGCTCGGGAACGCGCCCGCCGTTGGCTAGCTCCAGCGCGTGCAGCGCGCGCCGCGTGAACTCCAGCCACAGCTCCATGGGGTCGGTGTCATTGAAGTGCTGCGCCCAGCAGCGCTCCGACACCTCGTCGCCGCCCAGGTGGAACAGGTCGTCCACCTCCGTCAGCTGGATGATCTCGGCGTATATGCGCTGCAGCAGCTCGTACACGTGCGGGTTACGCGGGTTGAGCTGTCCGCAGGGCGGCTCGCCGCAGTAGGCGGCCCAGGGCTCCAGCTCCACGCAGTGCGCCAGGTGGCCCAGGCCAGCACCGGGCCCCCAGTTCCAGGCACGGCCCACGTGTGCAGGTGCGTCCACCTCCAGCAAAACGCGCACGCCACGTAGCTTGGCGTGGCGCACGACGTTGCGCACGTCACTGGGCGAGTACACGGCGCCGGGCCCGTATGCGCCGTGCGCGGCCAGCTGCGGTGCGCTGTCTAGGCGCAGCGGGAACGACTGCGAGTCGCTTACGTGCCAGTGGAACGTGTTCATCTTGCACGCGGCCATTGCGTCTATCGTTCGTAAAATCTCACCCGTAGGGAAGAAGTTGCGTGCAGTGTCAAGAAGAAGGCCGCGGTAGGGGTAACGTGGCGCATCCACCACGGTAGCCGCCTCTAATATGAGCAAGGAGCCGGCGTAAGGGTCCATCCAAACTATCTGCGAAAGGGTTTCGAAGCCGTGCCGGGCGCCGCAGAAGGAATGCGCGGTGATGTCGGCAACTAGAGTGTTCCTGGCGGGGCGCAGCTTGAGCTTGTAGCTCTCGTCGGTGTCGAGGCGCATGCGCGGGTCGGCGCTGCCGTTGATGGCGACACGTACGACTACCTCACGCGGGGAGCCGTAGTCGGCGGTGCTGTGCTCGGGCTCGCTGCTGCGCTCCAGCTGGCGCATGTCCTCCTTCATGAGTTCGAAGGCCTCAACGAGGTGGTCGGACACGTCACGCGAGGGCGAGCCCAGCACCTGTAGCGTAAAGGTTTCAGCACGCACGGGCTGCACGGCTGTAGCGAGGCTCACGGGCCCGGTGGGCTGCGGCCACAGTTGCGTGGAGTCGCACAGCATGTTGCACGTGGGCAACGACTGCAGCGTCGATGTCTCCGAGGCCAGCAGGCGCTCGCAGCGCAAGTTGCGGCACACCCAGCTCCATTGCGGCTCGACACCTCTGTAACAGTTATAAGGAATAGTAAATAAAGGCATTATAGATAACTTGTTTAGAACTGTTGGTTTATATAATGGATCATTCAGTTGAGATATGCAGACTACACCCTACTCTTTGCATTCAAACTACACCCTGCTCTTCAAAAATGGACCTAGCTGATCTGTTTCGCAGAGTAGAATACGTCATGTACGTAGGAATAAAAGTTATGCTCATCGACAGAGCCGGTCAACTCTGCAGAACGGGAGAACTAGCAGATCTTGAATTTCTCAGCGAGTTTTATATACCTTAGATTGCTACCTTACTGACCAGAGATCAAGAGAAATCAAATGGCCAAACCTGTGATGAGTAAGCTTACACTTATTTGGTAAGATGAGCAGAAACCTCCCAATGTCACCAAGATGAGACTAGTCCGGACACTGGCTCAGAGTCGTGGATGATTCAGGCAATAGAACAGATGTGGTGTTGGCGAAGAATGCTGCGCATACCATGTACCGCCAAGAGAACGAACAAATCTATCCTCGAACAACTACGCATAAGAGATAGACAATCCACTCTCTGTTTGTTACCAAAGGATTCTCGGTTACTTTGGTCACATGGCCAGTCGGGAACCAAATATCCTTGAAAAGTTGGTGGTGATGGGCTGGGTATGGTAGATGGGAAAAGATCTTACTGGACTCTATTTTGACCGCCCTGAGAGAAGCTGAGAACCGAACGAGGTGGAAGTACATCATACAGAAAGCCATGAAGGCCTTTCAGGGAGGCGACCTTCAGTAATGAAGTATGCGCCCAAGAAGATATTGACAATCTAGTCGTGGGCATAATTCTTATTCTTTATTGTAGACAACAGACTCTAGGATTTAAATGAGGCAAGCGGCATAGCTGCCCGGGTCGCAGAGAGAAAAGGGACTTGAAGCTGTTTTAGCGTCATGCGGATTTGTTCACGTACGGGGCGTGGCACTCGCAAGTAGCGAGTAATAAATAGGTCACTAGTATCTGTACATACGCTTTTGGTCCAATCCAGCCTGGCCTATGCTGCCCTCCCCCAGCGACGCCCTAAGCCGAGGTCCGTATCTCACAGGGAATGCCCTTAGCGTATAGTTGTTAGTTTACTAGTTTTATGCCCTGGCTGGAGGCCATTATCAAAAAAATACATACGCGTAGAGCGTGTGCAGCGGGCGGTGCGCGCGGTCGTCGGTCTGCTGGCGCCAGTACAGCAGCGCCGCGGCCGTGCACGCTGCCGCCGCCAGCAGCAGCAGCGCGCGCCGCATACGGGCCACGCGCGACAGGTGCGCCGACGCGCCGCGCCCCACGCCCTCGCCCCACCATTTCATGGCGATGACTAGTTAAGCACCTGGAAAAAACATCATCATTAAAACATCTTCAAAACTAGAGTGAATTTATTAATTTTAATCCGGTATTAATAATTAGGAATAAAATTAGTTTAATATCTAGTGTAGCAAAAATAGATTATGCGAGACAAGGTTATGTAATGAAAAGTGCAATTGGAGTAAAATAACACTGTATTTTAATTAAAATGAAAACAAAACTCAAAAAGGGAACACGTTAATATAAAAAAAAAAAACAACTAGCCGTCAGCTTTTGTTACTTAAAAAAAAAAAAAACTTATGGGAATGGCTAAACGAAATTAAGGATCCAAATTTAATTAAGGCGTTAGGGCCATCGGTTCCGTAATTTAAACAATGTCCGATATGGCACGGATGTCCGTCCAATAGCTATTGTTGGCGATTCCACGTCGTTATTTTGATTTAAAAATCGTGTTGAAACTGGTCGCGATGAACCTAATTCGCAATTTTTTAAAACACTAAATACCAGTAACGCTAAAATTACAAATTAACAAACTAAAAAATAGCAGGTAAACTTCGTTTGTTGGTCCGCTCAAGGTAGGCTCACTGCAGAGCGTAGCTTCGGACTGTTCGCTGACCTGATGCCCGGCTAAGAACGACCCGGTCCACCAACAGTCTGCCTAGGCCGTGTCGGAGCGCCCATACGGGCGCTGTACTGTTCTGACCCGCGAGAGCCGGGGTTTGTCGATGTATAGGGCCGGCAGACTGGCCCTGGAGTGCGGCCGAAATCAGCTTTTTCTTACTGGATTCGAAATAAACAGAATTTTTGACCAGAAGGAAAGGCAAAATTATGTAAAAGGGGTAAGTGATAGTCGAACTGGAATACTCACAATATATATTATACCAAAAAATCTTCGAATCGGGGAGAATATCCCCGACTGGTCCCGGGATTGGGCACAGTCACCCAGCAAGGGCTTCAAAAATTACATGGCTGTTCAGGAACAATCAACCAGCAAAGCCTTCACGAATTACGTGGCTGTTCTCGATAAATTATATGTCAACGGGATAAAATTTTAAATGACTATCACATGTATGCAGGTAGCTGACGAATAACTGCTGACAACCAAAAAAACCCTCAATCTTTTTCTTCCATCAAAAAATTTGAATCGGTGTTAGAAAAAAATATTTCACGAAAAAAAATAAAAATACACAACCTATTTTCGTGCGAAGAGGTTGATTTTGCAGTGAAACACTTCAGTACCCCTTTCTAACAAAAAAAATTTAATTCGAAGAATTTTTTTTTGAAGAGTGTAAAAGGAACCTATTTGTGAATAACGGCTTAAATAGTGACAGGGAGAAAAAGTTAAAAAGATTAATATATTAAACAAGATAACGTAAGATAGTATCTAAACCTAGACTAATAAATAACCAAAGTAACCTGACGGACGACACTTGGAGTGTAACCGATAAAGAATAAATTTAAACCGGATCCAACCTATACTTTACCGATGCGAGCTTCACAAGTGACCACTAAACCTATAATTAAATTAAGCGCGCGGAAGACTAGAACTATTATATGGGCCCTAAAGATTAAAGAACAAACAAAGACAAAAAATACTAGACAACGAGATAAAACCAAGACACTAAGCTAAGGTAAAGAGGGAACATCAACATAGAACAAAGAGAAGTTATCGATAGATGGAAAAGGGAAGTTTTGATAGGAGACTGAGGTCAAAAGGGGACATTAAGTTAAAAATTAGACCCTAAGTCCAAAAAGAGGAGCATCACACTATAAAAGTGAGCCGAGTCCAAAAACTACCTCAGTCTAACAAATAAGGGACTTCAAACTATAAATTAAGTGACCCTACACGTAGGGTATCCACTCTAGTCGCGACTTTCAGCCTAATTACTGCTTAGAGTCTGACTAGTAAGATGAGTAGTAAAAAATGAACTAACCCTCTTTGTCGCAGTCGGGTTAAATGGGATAGGACGACTGCTACCAGGGGTCTAGCGTGCTAGTAGTGGGAGAGAATAGAAGAAAAATGTTTGAGGGATAATTTGTCGCAAAAAATGTCGCAAATCGCGAATTTAGGTAATACAGTAAGTAGGGATATAGGTAAAACACAGAATGAGACAACATGAGTAACTTAAAATATTACCTACAGCTAGAATAGGTTAGAAAGTATTATTTGTCAGCTTGTTAATTGAAAACAAATGTTGAACAACATGGTTTCAGCATCACCACGTTTTGTATTGCGGAAAACATGTTGTTGGCAACATGGTTAACAAAAGTAATGCAACATTCGACATCGCGGGACATAGTGCTAATTGCTTTTCCATTAAAACGGGGTTAAAGTATGTAAGTGTGTGTGACCCATCTCTTAGCATCAGGTAGCTAAGATAGTGTTCAAACGTGACTTAGGAAATATAATAATAAAAATTAAATTAATTCATTCATTCACTGACAAACATACAGCCTAAACCGCCGAGTCCAGCCGAGTAGCCGCCGAGTTGAGCTCCTTAAGTTCTCTGAGTTGAGCTCCACGATTACTGACAAATGCTTGCACTGACTGGACAAGTCCACTCAAATCTGTGTGGTTCTTTTCTCAAAAGACCATTTCAGGCACTAATCTACATGGTCCTCATATGGCCTGACCAAGATTATGTCTGGACTTTAAAAGAGACTGCGACCTCTGAGTTTGTTTCGACCTTTCTTTTCAGAGTAGTCAGATGGGAAACGCCGAACTCATCAAGCTTATTTTTAATATTTTTTTTAAATATGTATGACGTGTAAAAGTTATTCCGATATCCTATTTACGGAATAAACTATTTCATTTAATTTAATTTCATGGAATTGTGCGCAGAGTTCCTTTTATAACAAAGGTGAGCACTGGCGAAGGATTTTTGAAATTCCGTCCCCTAAAGGGGTTTAATAGAGGAAGAAAGTTTGTATGCAGTTTCGTCGAGGAAATGTTGCACATGCCTTGTCAAATATCAAAAGGAGGATCACTGATGTGAGACTGACCAGATAACGTAAACTCAGAGGGCTAGTCCCAAAGGCAAATACTTTACAGTAGGTAATGTCACACGTCGACCTGCAGCATTTTCGGTAACGCATGAAGAGGTCATTGAATGTAACTGTAATCTAAACAAACCTGTCAAACCAGGCACAACTGGAGGCCAGAGACCGGAACTATCTTTTGTTAATACCATTTAATTTTTACCTCCCGAACCGTTTCGTTGTAACATTACCGGTATTCCAATTTCATTCCGATCCTACAAAACCTTTTTTAATCGTTGCTTAAAACGGCAAGGGATTAACAGGGATACCTTCCGCTTTTATTAGTCTGTTACTGATAAGTTCTACAGAACATTTTTATGAAATGAAATTGCGTACTGTTTGACCGTGAACAAGCAAAAGCATCGCACCGTCAGCGCTAAGAAGTGACCTACTGAGATCTTCGCTTCATCGGCTCGATACACACACAACAAAAATATAAATAGCTATCACAAAAAATGTATATAATTAAGTTAATTATTGTAATAAACTAGTCAACAAGCTGAAGTCGAGTGTGATTCTCTCCTATACCTCCTCTTACTGTGGCCAAGACCCCTTTAGCCATCGTTGGTCCAATGAGTCTGTGGGATCGGCAGGAAGAAAACTATTTCCTGCGTACATTGCACGACGTACCCAAACCCCTATTCCTTCCCAAATTCCGTCTGTTACCGTAGGTCTCCTTGTAATAGACTTCCCGCACGTATAACCAACGTAACTCACGTTTGGTATGGTTTGTATGGTAGGTTAGGGCGTTAGGATAACTAGGGTGCTAGGTATTTCTATAGGGCTAGGTTGTTAGTCAGTTGGGTCTTAGGTAGCAAGCTCATTTGGAATAAGGCCGTACTAAGCTGTAAGTCCTGTTGCGTACATGTACGTCAAAACGAATTTTTGAATAAGTTTTTGAGGATCACACGGAGTTCTTGTCTCCTAATTCCACATAGAGTGCCGGAGCGGTTTTCATAGAGCTTCTATCTCCACTACAAGATCATTCTAGTGGGTTACAACAGATAAACAAGACTGAAAAAGAAATTGATGATTGCGCAGTGGCGGCTTTACACATTTCCAAGTATAGGCTATAAAATGTTTGCCGCCCTTACCTCTACAACTGTCAGTTGCTAGATTATTTTTACAATACAAAAATTTGGTTGAAATTGCACAAGAAATGTTGAATAATCACTTATTTTCGACGATCACATGAAATTGACGCTCACAACAGTCATAGGCTACAGAGCGTGCCTTTATTATAAAAAGATCTATATTTCTGAATGTAAATTTATGTAAAATGTTGTTCTTTTCAGCCAAAAGACGTCCACTGCTGGACATAAGGCTAATTAAATGTTGTTAATATAATTTCTGTCAATATTTACGAATTCATCAGTTATAAATAATTTAATGTCTTTGTCATTAGTGATTTTCATTGGCGGGCAAATGTCAATATGGCCTTCATAACATAACTTGCCGCGTTTAGTAGTGAAAACTCTGTGGTAGTAGATATCTAGATCAAACTCATCTTAGGGCCCGATCACACGTACCACAACCACGACTACACGTGCACGGGCGCTAATTTGTATGAAAATGAATACTTAGTTTATTTTATTCACACGGACTGTATTTGGCCGTCAACTCAAAACCAACCGTGAGGGTGATACCGACCACATCAAGGCCACGTTGCAGCCACACCGCAACCAGTAGCGAGATCGCACACTAGCGACCGGCCACTTCGCAAACACAACGTTTCACCGACGCGACTACACTGTTACAGCCGGAGTCGATCCGTCTGCCTGCAAATACTAGCAACGTAACCATATCGCAACAACTAAAGCTACGGTTTCCTAGAAGAGCGGTGGCCACATTTGACGGCCGCAGTGACAGCTGTCATTAAAATGATGACAGCGGCAAAGATTTAAATCGTTTGATTCGCCCTATCGCGTCAAAAGAAAGTCGCGTTTCTGTTTCGTTTTGACACCTCTGACACACAATAACGCAGTGACAACACTTGTTTGTTATGGGAACGCTATCTATTGTGTGAGCTCACTCTTCTCAGTGTGGACACTTTTTCTTGTGACTGAGTACGGTGAGGGCAAATCTAGCGATTTAAATCTTTGGGGTGTGGGGAGTTTGCTTTACGGTGTCAACAACGCTCTCTAAGAAACCACACCAACACCGATATTTTGTAGTTACTACAACGCAGCGACACTATCCACACGTAACCAGTGCTTGCCAATATTATGTTGCTGCGATGTGGTGTGGTTGTAGAACGTGTGATCGGGCCCTTAGAGTAGCACTACGTACTTTTCACCCCGAAAAGCGAAAAATATAAATAATGAAGTCGGCTTAGTCATAAAAGTTAAGATAATCCATCGTACAGTCGTCTGGATTAAACGCTGCATGTTTAAAACTTATAAGGAAGAATAACAATAGCAGTCGTAAAACTAGTTGATGCAGTTAAAACAATCCTCTCCGGCATCGGCATTCGTTTTACGAGACAGCGAGGTGTCTATTTCGAAAGAGACCGAGTTAAAAGGCGCTAGACGTTCAGCTTTTAGGTCACTTCACTCGGGGGGCGTATACAGGGCCTTGCATCTTGCTTCTAATGTTGTATTTACTGATGAGGTGTTTTACGTGGACTAGTTGTGGACGACACGAGTCTTTAAGGTCGAAAGTGTAGAATCGGCTCATTTACGTGTCGTAGGTAGGTATGTATTACTACTATCAATGATATTATCAACTATATATGTAAAAATCAATCGCCGCGTATTAGTCTCGCAAAAACTCGAAAATGGCTCGACCGAAACGAAAATGGCTCGTGATGAAACTTTGGTAAGTAGTTGTTTGGGCGCCGAAAAAGATTTCTAACAAAAAAATTAAATAAATAAAAAGGCATTCCAACGCATTAGCTAATAAGTTATAATATTATTGGGTAGTACAAAAATTGTTTGCGTCAACTTTGACATCGCCAAAGGACATCGCAGATTTCGGTTGCAATGCTGTCACCCAAAGGAGTTTGCCTGTCATCGCGATATCAAGCGATATAAAATAAACATTTTAGTGTGATTGTTATTACAGAGCTTGCTGACGATCGAACTGCCATCCCAATATTGTGCGCCTTTATTGGTTACACCATGTACACTGTACGGTCACGAGCATAAATATATTATAATGGACAAGCTTATCAATAGTATCAGATTTTATGACTGATGCATTAATATCTGTCGTCAAGATGACGGTAAATATATGTGATCATTTGTGGACCTACAAGTGACAGCACAAACATCAAAGAAACACCAAAAAATTGGCGAGAGAAGCGACCCCAAAATATAGCATACCTATGCATCGAGTTCATAAAGATGTGTGATGTGTTAAATTATCAAAATGTAAAAATCTGTAATAAGGTTAATTTCAACTAAATTGATTCAGTAGCAAATTGGCTGTGACAGATAGCCAGACAGACACGCAAGTAATCCTATAAGGGTTCTGTTTTTTCATTCGGACGTACAGAACCCAAAAAATATAAATTCAATCAAGTCATTTATTCAAACTAGGCTGAGAATCAGCACTTTTCGAACGTCAAAATTACATAACACAGTCCCTCAAAACACCCGCCCTTCACCACTTCTTAGTGCTTTAGCTGGGAAGAAGAAGTGGCGCAACAAACTCCCCAGCATAGGTTCCTTTATTGTTTAAAAACATCCCTTCTTGTAGAGTGATTTAATTCTTTCTATTTCACAATGTGTTACTATAGGACGCATTGGTACGTAAACAAATAAATTGACAACAACGATGTTAGTTAACTTGAACAAATGACGAGTTCTTATTCAATACACATTCAATTATAGTCGCATTCATAACAAAAATAGTTGCGCATTTTCTAAACGTAACAATGTGAAATCCAAATTATTATAATTTATCAAACATAATTTGCTTTTTGTACATTTTGTCGTTGGTATCCGCTATTTTGATTGAAAATGGTAAGTAAATACATAAATGTCGCAATTTTACGGAAAATACTGATATTATAAATATTAATTTATATAAAGACTTACTAACTAAATACATGCACAGCATTAACCCACAATCAGTATTTTTGGTAATGAAATGCCTGCTGACGTAAGATGCTGTCTAATCAGAAACTGAACTACACACAGTCTACATTACGACTTCAGTCTGTTAGTCGAAACTATTACGTAAAAGGCTAACAATAATGATACGAAAGACATCTGTCGGGCAAGCCACCGTCCGGAGGAATCAATTAGACGCAATATCTCCGGGTGTTCTCGTCTAGCAAACGAAAAGTCCTTGCATAGACGCAATCTTGTAGCCACAATTATCCATCAGCAACTTGCTCTCAAATACAGCTTTGTGGAATCGGAAGTGCCGTACTATAGGTATGTGCCCAACCTAGTCTCGAAAAAGAAAATATCACAATGTACTGGGATGGATCTGTCATCACTGACAGGACTCTTGTTGCCAATAAGCCTGATATAGTGCTGGTGGATCGAATAGAGCGGCGCCCAATGACTGTTGTCATAACAGTCCCCCATGGCGGGAACCTCGTGAAAGCAGAAAAAGATAAACAAATCAAGTATCTTGACTTGGCTCGCGAAGTTGTCGATATGTGGGATGTGGAGTTGGCGATGATTGTGCCGATAGTCGTGACAGCCAATAGCTTAATAGCCAAGAGCCTCAACCAACAACTGACGAGGCTTTCGTTGGGCAGTTGGATTAGATTCAGAAAGTAGTTAGGAGCCTTCTGGAGCCCTGACCGCCGTTAGGTTGGATCCTGTCCCTGATACTGGTGGGCTTATATTCTAATATTTAAAAATGTAATTGATGAAATAAACCAGATAGTGATACGAAAACCAGTTTTCCAATGCAGTTTTTTAAAGCCAGTTGAGTATGTCGTTTTTTACAGAGAATCCATCAAGTCTTTAACTAGAATATACAAAGTCAAAATCTGTTTGTATACCTAGTTGTTTCGAATTGAATAGTTTGCGAGTGCAGGCCGAATGAAAAACGGGCCTCAGCATAGATTTTATTCAAGAGCACAGTTGTAGTTGGTTGCACATCCGCTCTATATAGATGGCTTCCTCAACGTTGCGGAGATTGATACGCTAACTCGTTATACGATGTGGCACGTGTATGTGATTGTAATAGCATTTATACCATTGCTATTGGTTTGAGGTTTGTAATTTTTCTCGGAACTAAAAAGTCCAAGTGAGGCAATCTTCAAGTGGAGGTACTCAAAAATGTATAGGGATGTTCAGAATAATGCATTTAGCCAGAATTGTTGATAAACAATACTTAAAAATATGCCTAACAAAAGCATCACGCCCGTTTTCCCCAAAGGGTTAGGCAGAGGTGGAAAAACTACATTCAGAAATGGGATAATGATATGGCAGTCAACAAATGTGGTATGCAAAGCTTGGAATCTATGCAAATTTCAGGCAAGTACTAGAAGAAAATAGTAAGCAGTATTATGTTTATTTTATTGTAGCCAGTAAAATATTGGGAATTGTTCTGCTTATCCTTTATTGCACAAACTTGATGATACATTGTACTATTCCATCCCATCTCAATTCTGCTACACAGTCGTTAAACTCTCGAGTTAAGTTGGAAAAATGTGTAGGTATAATGTGAATTTATGTGTAACCACAGAATAATACAGAACGCGCATTTCGCATTTTAGGTATGAAGCTACAAGTACGCGGCGGGCTCGTCTTGTCGGGTTCAGTGAGCGTAACGTAGTCAGAAGATATAAGAGTTACGCGATAGAAAAAGAGGCAACTTCTAGGTGAATATAAAACTGTAGGCAATTAGCGCTGTGCGACCTGAATTGCACTTTATTGTGTCGTAGCAAGAGTCGCTTTTTATTTAAATGATTTGGCAGAGTGAACCATCTGTATTAACTTCTGGTGTAACACTTTACGAAATATCACAGACTCTCGGTGCGTAATTATACAACACTTTGCTGTGGTTAGTTTCACTCTGTGTGGTTCAAGAATCCATGTTAAACGCTTTTCATTCGCGCTGCTGGCTGCCACATGGGCTATTATCGACGTGAGAAAGTTCTAGAGCGTTTTTAAGAGACGTTGTTAACTTGTTACTGTACTACAAAACATAGTAGTGATCATCACCAGTAAAGAGGTGTGAGGAACAGGATGTAAAGTTCCGCTACAGAAAAGGAACGATCCTCCGACCAGACGAGTGTCGTGTCTGGTGGGCAACTGCCCGACGATTGATGTCGGGAAGTTATATATATTATATGCTGATCGTGCGGTAAGGATTTGCGTGACGTCAGGCCTTTATGTGTAGTTCGCATGTGGCGTTGCAGATACCGCCACAGTAGAGTGAGATCATTAAATTCTAATAAGTTTAAAATAAAAATGCTTTTTAATCAACTAAACAAGTAGATTTTATCAAAGAAAACTTTTATAAAAAATTATATTGATTCAAAATTCAATTTTAAACAAACTATGAACGATAAATGGAAAAATAACAAGCAATCAATTTATGATAACAAAGATACCAACAGAGGCAGTTGTTCCCAGTTCTTTAATGCACAACTCCATCATTCCGTTTGATTAAAGTTTACATACAGTTTGCTGTCGTGAAACGATGATTGCATGTTATATATTTACTTGTCTTCAGAACATATCGCTCCAACTATTACAACTTTCGGGAACGTTGTAACATTTTCAACATTTGCAATTGGTATAAGTGGTTTGGGAGAGTCTACGAAGTTGCATATTTGATATCCGAATTCACTGACCCCGGCCCGCACGGGTCCGCTCTGCTAACTTACAAGTACCAACTGCGCAATGAAACATCAACCTTATTCCATCGTTATAAGGATCATTGTATGCACCGTCTGACATAGGTACGTTTGTCGCACTTAATTCAATTTCCTGTAATAGGGAAATAATCTGTACGAAATTATATACAGAATGGACATTATTAAGTTTGTTCGTGAACTCTGCTATTTTCGTTATCATAATAGGGCAGGGCATTCTTTATTCAATCATAATTATTCACTTGTAAAATTAGGGGCATTCTTGAAGTATAAAAACCTGACAAACATTTCAGCTTCTAAATATTTAAAGTATTCTTTTGAAAGTGTGTGTTACTAGCTATTTTTTGGGAACTGGGGACTGAAGACTCTTTTAAGTTAAACTTTCCATGAATACATCAACCCCTTTTCATTCCCTATTATAATGGGGTATTCATAGGTTTTCGTGAGAAAGTTACCAGGCGTAGGTACATTAAGTATGCAACGGTAGCAAGAACGTAAGTTTCACGAAGGACGCTTATTAATGTATGCTAGTGTATTATCGTTTGTTGTTTATAAACCTGAAAATACAATATTAAGAATAGCCTACATTTTAGTTGACATAAGTAAGAAAATAATCACATGGAGGCATATCAATTTTCGCGTGTGTTTGGACTTGCGGCATTTTAATCTATCGATGATGAGTTGATGACTAGGGCTAAGCCATAGCTAAGCAGAAGTTTGATTTAATAGTTATTGATATTCATAAAACAGTTCAAGGATTAGAAGGTCATGGAAGCTTCACAGCCGCTGCGTAGTCGCGTTATTGTGTCTATTTTATTTATACGGCTAGCCATGACGCAGTAAGCCCAGCCTGGCACCTCTCTAGGGAACCACCACCTGTGTTGCCACTCAATATATTCAAACGGTTGCTTTAGCGCGACAGATAGGGAATACAAGTTTGGCAATATGCTCAAACTATCATGAAGTAAAACTTCATTAAACATAAGTTTCAAGACTTTTAAGAGAACTCGATGACATTAAGCGTACTCTAACGTGTTTGCTGCTGTTTTCAGCCATTAATGTACGTAAGTACAGGAGAAAAAGCGTACATGATCAATACTTTATCTTAGTACGTGTGCTATATCTGGCCAATTGTGTCCCAGTGCAAAACTAATAAATAAGCTTCCTCTTCTTCTTTCTTTTCCGTCCAGTAATGCCAGTGTTTTCGGTACTTCATAAAGATTATAAATAAACTTATAACATAAATAGTGTAGTAAATTAAGTAAGTATCTAATCACTAAGTAAGAAATAGTATTAATTTGTAATAAGAACTTCTTGGTGGTTGGTAACATGCATGAAAGTAGTTTGTTTCCACCAATCGCGTGTTACGGCGGGTCGCCGGTCGACGTCACAAGAACGTGGCCCAACGGGCTTCATCGCTGGCTCTTCTATAATTCAATGAAATCGATCAAGTGCCAAGACTTATTACGACTGCTACGTCTTAAACATTCGTTGTTTTGTTTTGTTGTTTCTAACTTAATTTCATTTAGTGTTTATAGATTTTGAAATGTCTTGATGGCCCAGTGGTTGAGGCCTCGCCTTTCATGCACGAGATTGTGAGTTCAAATCCGAGCAAGTAACAATTAATCTTTAGAATAGAATAGAATAGAATAGAATAAAATTTATTTGCATAAAAACATGGTATAGAAGATGGTACAAAAATTAAATACAGAGCATACATGTCTTTGCTTAACATTATAAGCGTGCAAATTTATCGTGCATACATTTCATTATATTATTAATTAATTAATTATTATATGACATTTGGTACATTTAATTATATAATACATTAAAATTTATAATTTATACATTTAAAATTTCAGTCATTTAAATTTTTTGTCAAAAAATTCTTTTACACTATAGAAACTATTTGTGGACAGCCAATCATACAATTTACTTTTAAATAATCTTGTATTTAGAATTTTTAAGTCGCTCGGTATTTTATTAAATATTTCTACACACATATACAAACAGCTTTTATTATATTTAGCTAGCCTTGGCATGACATCCAGTACGAGCCTGTGAGGATCGCGCCGGTTTCGAGGAACTACATCATCTGCTTTTTTAAATAATTCCTTATGCTTCCACACAAACATACATATCTCATATATATATAGAGACGGTAGCGGTAACAAACCAAGTTTCTGAAATACCGGCCGACAAGAATCGTCGGATTGAAGCCCGTAGATTGCTCGAATGCATTTTTTTTGAGCAACAAATGCTCTATTTTGATCGGTGCTATTACCCCACATAATCAATCCATAGCGTAACACCGATTCAACATATGCATGATAAGATATTATTACCGTTTGGACGTTTGTTATGTTCCTAATTTTTCTCAGCGCAAATACAAACTTATTTATTCGTTTTGAGACAATATCGACATGGGATTTCCAATTCATATCTTGATCCAAAGTAACACCTAGAAACTTAGTTTGCGTTACTTCACTAATTTTATTTATCTTCATTTTATTATTATTATATTTAGAATTATTTGATCTGTGAAATTGAATATATACAGACTTTGCAAGATTTAATGATAAATTATTTTTATTTAGCCATTCAATCAGTATGTCAATTGTGTTATTAATGTCAGTTTCATGATCGTCAATTGTAGTATTCTTTTTATCCGATGTCACAATAATGGAAATGTCATCAGCAAATAATATACATTTATGATTAGTTATGTCAGTAATAGAATTAATATAAAGAATGAATAAAATTGGGCCTAATACACTTCCTTGTGGGACGCCATATTTGTTATATTTGAGTTCAGAAGAGTGTGGTGTCATGTCGTTCTTTCCAGTCACTTTTGTAATTATAACACGCTGTTTTCTGTTACTCAAGTATGTCGATATCCATTGAAGTGCAATACCTCTAATGCCAATTGCCTCCAATTTCTGTAGCAACAGGTCGTGAGATACTAGGTCAAAGGCTTTCGATAAGTCAAAAAACAACCCTGTAGTAAGGTGGTTTAGGTTAATATTAGTCAATATGGTTTTTACAAGAGTGAAGATAGCTAGTGTTGTGGATTTCTTTTTTTTGGAAGCCAAATTGATCTTTTTTTATAATGTTAAATTTATCACAGTAGTCAATCAATCTCTTACACATACACTTCTCGAAAAATTTTGATATAATAGGTATTAATGTTATTGGTCGATAATTATTAATGTCAGATTTTTCACCTTTTTTAAAAAGTGGCTTAACAATTGATACTTTTAAAGATTCTGGAAAAGTGCCAAGTGAAAATGAAAGATTTATTAAATATGTCATTACAATAATAAGTTCATCAGTGCATGCTTTTATAATCTTCGTATTAATTTCGTCATAACCTGCCGAGCTTGTGTTTCTTAATGATGTCATCTTTTCAAATCATATGTTCTTTCTGAGTTCATCTTAGACATGCATCGGTAAAGGAAAACATCGTGAGGAAACCCGGAGAGGTAGGTTGGCAATTGCAGACTTATATTAACTATAGTTATATTCTAAAATCGTCAACCTGTCTTGCGCAAGCGTGTTGATCAATGCTCGTGCCTTCTCTTTATGAGAAAAGACATTCGCCCTGCAGTGGGACAATAATAGGCTTGTATTATTTATTTATACATAAACCTTTGCAAAATATTTATAGAAGCAGTACCGCAGCCATTAAAATCTAATCAGCTCTAAGACAGCACCGTCTTTCCAGATACCTCCCTCTGTCTCCGAAATTATTTACGGCCGTACTGGAAGAAGCCTTTAGAAAGCTGGCAGCAGGCTGGGCAGAAAGGGGCATTATGGCTGGACATAGGGGATTATCCAATCTCCGTTTTACCGGCGATATTGTCATTTTTCGTCTTCATTCTCCGAGCTGATTCAGATGCTAAATCTTAGCACGGCAAGCATAGAAGTCGGGCTTCAAATGAATATGTCAAAGACCAAGTTAATGACGAACAGCGCGCATCGCAAGATCACCGTGGCGAATGAGGTGGTTGAATATGTCGATGAATATCTCTATCTTGGTCAAATAGTCTTTTTCCAGGGAAGACAAAACAAAGAAGTTGTAAGACGCACCGAAAATGCCTGGAAGAGCTGTTGGGTCATGAAAGATCTAATGGAGATCGATCTTCCTCTATCCCTCAAGAGAAAACTCATCGACGTGTGTATTCTTCTCATCCTCACGTATGGTTCTCAAACATGGTCTTTGACAATTCAGCAGAGGTCCACGCTCGGGGTTTGCCAGAGAGGTTTGGAACGAAGTATTCTTGGCATTAAACTTGTGGAATACAACAATACGTTCCATGACTAAAATAACTGATGTCACTTGGAAAGCTGCCACGCTTAAATAGAATTGGGATGGACACATCTGCCGCATGTCAAACGATCAATGGGCTAAACTTACGACCCTGTGGGTTCCACTTAATGGCAGACGTCATTGCGGCAGTCCCAGATGGACATTGCGGGATGAGCTGGACTCCTTTAAGAAAGATTGGTCCTTGACAGCTCTGAATAGAGAGAGGTGGAAAAAGAGTAGGGAGGCTTTTGCCCAGCAGTGGGACAATAGATGGCTAGAAAAGACAAAATGATTTTATAATAACTTATTCAAAAAAAGTATTTTTGCCATCGAGATCTGGCAAGAAACTCTGGAATTATTTTAAACCTCAGTAAGTACACAATATAGGGTCCAGTAGACCGTTCAGTTGTTTGACGGTAAAACAGCTAAGTTGTGGCTTCTAGTCTACGAGATTACACGTAAAACCCACAAGTTACGAGCAGAGGTGGAGACACGTGCAAAAACTAATACAGATACATTGAAAGCTACGTGTGGCCATGCTTATACGCAAACAGTTTCGAGGCTAAGGAGGATTACAGAGTGATTGAGCACTATCGGTTTTAGATGATTTTTGACGGTTATGCGATGAGTCTAATGACCAGTATCCGTCAGCGTAATCTTAAGGTGAAGGCGTCAGGATAGACCGCGAAATTCAAAATTATTTACGTATTTTTTGCAATTTGCAGGTCAGTGTGAGGTTGTATGTTGATCTAAATATGATTCGCAGCCGTATGAAATATTTATTCAAAGAATTATAATCATAAAAATCATCAATACAACTGTCTGAGTTCATGTAATCCTATTGAATGACTATTTCACTAAATCATGACATTTTAGGATTATTCTAACATAAGGATTTGTATTGGTGATTCTTATGATTGGAATTCTTTAAAGCCATATTTTTGACGGTCGCGAATTATATTTTAATCTAGATACAACCTTTTTTTTTTTGGGTGGGAAATCATCAAATAACTTCTCCCGCTCTAGGCGGAGCGGGAGGGCGTGTCAGACTCTTACTGACTAAGACCCACCCGTGTTCCTTCGGTTGCCCTGTTGCCGGGGCCACGATCTCCCTCTCGGTTTTTTTCGCAACCCCGGCAGGCATCGGCCCTAGCGGACCCCGTCGAATCTAGATACAACCTAACAGTGAATTGCAAATTGCAAAAAGGCAAAAAAAAAGAATTTTGCGGGCTACCTTAAAGATTTTTATACAGAATCTGATACCGCCTACAAGAAAATGGCACCCGCAAAAAGTCTGTCGTGTGTCTTCCTAATTTATGTTTTCTTAAGAAAGCGGTGAATAGTCACATTCACATAGTAACGGCTGTCCAAATATAGAGCGTTTTTTGACACCTTAACACTTTCGACTCCACCCACTTTTCATAGAACTCATAGGTACGCCATGCCGCCATACATATTGGAAGTGAACCCTCTGGGCGGGTACCGGCATTACGTTTGCGCTAAAGTTAACCATCGCGGACGGCTAACGGCATTGGGTTTAAAACTGTGTTATAAAACACTGTAAAACGAAGTAAAATGGTGTTTTTAGGGGGCTTGTCGCGCTATACGTAGTTTCCAACATTTTTTTTTTTGTGAATATTTGTAACCATGAACAAAAATTAAAATGCTTGGATTTTAAATCCAACGCATATACTAATACATTTTGTTAAAATATACATCAGATTTTATTTTCACGGTTTAGAATGCTGTATTCGCTAAAAAAAAACAACATTTTAAATGAGCCCTCCGCGCGGGCTCCCGGCATCCCATATGCAACTGGGTGAGCCCAGCAGGAGGGCTCCCGGCACTATAAGACGAAACTACTCTTCTAGGTAACCGTTGCTCAACACTTTTCTTTACATAACTGTGTAGTTCGCACGGACGTAATAATTTCGCGGCGGGATTTTATTGCACACTGGATTTTCAACTCTCGGCGCTAAGCAGAGCGTTGAAAATCAAGTGCACGAAAAAAAATCGCTGCGATTTTATTACGTCTGTGCGAACGTCGGCTTATACGGTTTTGTCAAAGAAAGTTTGTGTGTCCCTGTGACGTATGTACTCATACTTCCACCCCTTTTTATCATCTCGTCTCGTTAAGGGCCCTATTACTGGGTTTCCGGCACTTCTGAGTTATTTTAGGTCATATAGAAACCTTTGAAGTTCAACAAAATGTTTCTATCTAAGGGACAAAGGAGGTTTTGACATTATTTTTTTTCGTTAGATTGTCAAATATTAGGATTTGATGCCATGCACTGGCAACACTTGCAAAAAATTTAGTAGATCGTGGAATTAATTGACGCTCCGTGTCTCCGTGAATCAATATGAGAATCGAATCGTACTAACTTTATTCAAATCTTACCTGAAAACGACGCAATTGAATTTAGTTTGATAGATAACGTCACAATTTGCGGAAAGAGCAATGTCCATATTTCGCATTTTCGTGCAACTTCCGAGGATAATAACTTGTTACGCAAATTCATTGTATTTCCGTATCTAATAAAATGTGTATGAATGAATACGGTCATCGTACTCATCGCCCTATTTTTATAGATATTACAAAGGAAGTGCCGTTAATTGGCTGATACTAGCTAAACTGCTACTAAATACAAAACGCTTATTATAAAATTAGTAAGATAAGTTTGTTAAGAGGAGGCTCCCTAAATTGTATGTTAATTTGCATCAATATTCTGAAAAAGTAATGCACACAATCAAAATGGAACTTTAGTATATGATTTATTGGAGCTTTTTCTTTCCATATATAAGAGAGTTACGTAACTGGAACATTTTCGCTCGATTCTTTTTTTTTTGCTTAGATTCTGTAGTTTCACATACGTAACAGATCATTTGATTATAGCAACAGACACTCATTCAATGTCTACAGTAATTTAATTTCCTTCATGTATTCTATTTCCATGTACCATATTGATTGATAGTAATCAATTTACAAATTGAATTAACAAGTTTCAAATTACGTCTTCAAATACTCGTGACTTCAGTCGTGAGTGGAAATAGAGTAGTACATATATATATATATATATATATCCATTTGAGGTTATTAGGTGCTCGTTCTGTAGTATTGTGAAAGACAAGTCGTGTTAGATCTGTGATAAACTCGTGAATGTGTAATGAATCCACCATAGGGCTGTTACAATTCAATCTGTGTTATGTATTGTCTATTTTCAATATAATGAATACAATCCTGAACGTACTTGATTTGAGAAGACACTGGCTCCTGTAACACAGGTGTTTCTACCTAGAGCAGGAGTCAGGACTTCACTTTGTTTGTAAATTATTTATTAATTTATAATCTATATAAGTCCTAATAATGAAGACGAAAAGTTTGTTTGTTTGTTTGAACGCGAATTTATTTTTGCATTTGATTGTTCAATTCTCGAGGAAGGTTTTCGGCTATTTAATATCACGCTAGGACACTTAGGAGCCCAGCAGAAAGAAAAAAAGTCAAGTAATTATAATGTTATTTTAAGTTGTAAAAATCTGTTTGTTGGTGTGATGCTACGGCCTTATGAAGCTACGAAATGAGTGCCACGAAAATTTATATTCAATAATAATTATGAAAACTAATTTGAAAAGGCACTATGATGTAAATCTTTAATTGTTCACTTATAATTTGAAAGACATTAACAGAGTTCGCTGCACATGCAAAACCAAAATAACGCCACCTTTTCCGTTCCTTGGCCGAGATGCACACTCCTATTCGCAATATACTTTTTAATATTACAAAGACCTTTGTTAAATTATGTAACATATGTATGGCTTGACAGCCCTGTATGAACCGTAGCAAATTGACTCGCGTGACGCACGGGTGTCGTCGCCCTGTGTCGTTGACATGCATTATACAAACCATATAATTATCCTACTTGAAAGTTATAACTTATATCCTACCAATAAATAAATAATAAGTATAAATAAGTAATAATAAATATTATAAATGTGATAGTTTGTGAGTATGGATGGATGTTTGTTACTCTTTCACGCAAAAACTACTGTACGGATTTGGGTGAGATTTTGCATACATAGTAGTAGTTTTTAACCTGGATTAACACACACACAATTTTATTCCGATATTCCCACGGGATTGAGACTGATGCGGGTGAAACCGCGGGGCGCTGCTAGTATTACAAATGCGAAAGTGAGTTTGTTTGTTTGTTAGGTACGCTTTCACGCTAAAACGGCTGAACGGATTTCGATAAAATTTGGCACACAAATAGTTTTAAAACCTGTACCCTAATTGCGTAACTTATTTTCGTAAACAATTATGCCTAATTTGTTTCATTTTGACAGGTCAACGACATTCATTGCGTTCCCCCCCAAAGTCATTGCGATGATAATTCAGATTCAGTACCTAACGGTTATTCAGTTGAAATCAGTTTGTATAATTACAGCGGTCGTTAGATCTCAATCAAATCGTACCTTGGCTTATTTTTGAGATATAAACATTTAGGTTCAGATATTCGTCACTAAAGGTATATGGTGACATTATTTACGATGTTGAGCAGTTTTTTTTCCAACTTATTTAGCAATGGATTAGCAATCTGTTTCAAATCGAAACAGATTGTGTTGTATTACGCAATTAGGGTAATGGATTAACACATATGATACTTTTTATCCCGATATTCCCATGGGATCGAGACTAATGCGGGTGACACCGGGCGCTGTTAGTATTTAATAATGCTTCAGGCCTATGCAGATATAAGTGATATCGCTGTCACGCTCGGTAGCAATACTGGTCCGCCTTCTAAGTACCGAGTTAGAACTATGCCAAATAATCGAATTAACAGCTAACAAAAGGAGTAACATTGGAATGGCGATGGCGTCATGAAACAGAGTTATTTATAAAAGATGTGTACGTAAATACCTTTCTGAAAACATCATGTCTGGCTCCTAATGGACCTTCACACGATCAAAAGGTATGGCACGTTAATTAGGTTAATTCTCTGGCGTCTACCTGTTAACACTGAAAAGACAAAGTGTCTGGACTAGACAAAACATTATGAATTAGTACTTAGTGATGATGTAGGGCAGTTGTGGACCAGTGGTAACGGCCGCGACTTACGAGTTGTAGGTCGTAGGTTCGAACCAAGACAGGCGCTTTGTGTCCATTATTTCATCACCACTGGTCTCAAAACGGTGAAGGAAGACATCGTGAGAAAACCGGCTTAATCTAGAACCAAAAAATCGAAGATATCTACCAACGTGCACTGAGTCCGCGTGCTGCCATTACAGCCCGCTCCCTGTCCCCGAGAGGAGGCCTGTGTCCCAGCAGTGGGAACATTATAGACTGATTCTGTGATGATGTACTTAAATGTTTTAATCTTTAAAATAAAACCGGCCAAGTGCGTGTCCGTGTGGACCACGTAAAATAAAAGGTTCCGTAGTTGGGATGAAACTATCCCAAGAACAAACTTAACATTGTAGTTGGAAAACATGTTCTACCATACGGAATATATGGAAGAACATGTTTTTGCAACTGCAAATGTAAGTTGATCGATTATAACTCGTTAACTTATTTAGCCTATTTAGCTGTGATAGTTTTCCTTTTAATTTCGTTAAATATACTACTGCCGTGAATTTTTTCACATATCCAAAACCAACATTTAGCTGGCACACTTGACTCAAAAAAATTAGCACTTTAAAGCTTAATATTTCGCAAACGGATCCTGAATCATAAAAATGGTATTCACACACTCACAATATATTAACGAGCTTTCCGATGACACACCATGGAAAAGACAAGAAAAAATAAACATCCCCACTTTACGCGTACCGCACACAAAAAAAATATATTTTCATGATTTTATTTTGCTACTTTGTCGGCGTGATTAATATGTTTACCCATGTCAAATTACAGCTTTCTAGTACTAAGAGTCTTAGAGCTTAGCTTGACTACGGATTCCTAAAAACGAAGTAAACCTAAATTCAAAATAGTTTCTGACGCCGCAAGAATAATGGTTGGAGGAAACTATGGCTAATAGTTTTTAAACGTGTAGTACCTAGACAAAATTTCAACTAAAATCCTGGTTTCCACCGGGTTTAAACCTGTCATTACATTATCTCGCAGTCGATTGCGGGTAATACGAGATTTATGTAGTCACTTCGCTGCCAAGCCTTTGTGTCCACTGTGTCGTCACATAAAACATTATAAGGGTGCGCCCTACCCTATGACACTAAATAAATAGGTTGTAGAAGGTCTACTTACCTACTACTTATCATCATTATTTCAGTCGAAAGACGTCCACTGCTGGACATAGGCCTCCTCCAAGCACCGCCACTTCGACCGATTCTGTGCTTCCCGCATTCAGCGGATTCCTGCGGCCTTCATAAGGTCATCGATCCATCTTGTGTTCCAACGCTAAGTCTTCCGGTACGCGGTCGCCACTCCAGAACCTTTCGACCCCATCGGCCATCCGTTCTGCGAGTAATGTTCACCCATTGCCACTTAATTTTGGGAATTCAAAGGCAAACCGAAGGTCAGTGATATACTCGCCATTGAAGTTGATGCCTAGCCCTTTCCAGTCCAGAACCTTGAAGACATCCTCCAGTGCAGCGGTGAACAGTTTCGGAGAGATAACGTCTCCCTGTCTCACACCTCGCTGCAGAAGGATAGGTTTCGAGGTCTGGACCTGGAGTCGGACTGACATAGTGGCGTTTTCGTACAGACACTTTAGTATCTCAATTTACCGATAGTTGAACTGGCACTGATGAAGAGACTGCAGTACAGCCCATGTGTCGATCGAATCGAAGGCTTTCTCGTAGTCGACAAACCCTAAGCAAAGATACTACTACCTACACCTACAACTTATATTAAACAAACATAATAATGGAAAAAAGATTAAACCACCCTATGCACAATACCGAGAGCAGTGGTGGCCAAGTAGAGCAATGGTGGCCCAGAAGAGCAGTGGTGGCCCAAAAGAGCCGTGGTGGCCCAGAAGAGCACTGATGACCCAGTGGTAACGGCCCAGACTTTCGAGTTGTAGGTCGTGGGTTGGAACCTAGGCAGGCGCTTTACTTTGTGTAAGTAATTTCCCCACCACTGCTCTCAAACTCAAAACAGTGAAGGAAACCGGCATGTCCTAGAACCATGTGACATCTACCAATCCGCACGGGCCCACGTGGTAGATTGCAGCCCATTCCCTCTCGAAAAAAGGAGGCCTGTGTTCCAGAAGTGGAAACATTATAGGCCGGTTAAGATGATGCCCGTAGCGATATTTAAACGACTTGTTATGATGACGATGATGAGCTGATGGAGATAAAAAATCAGCACCCTAACACACTTTTAATCACAATCCGAAAGAGTTTGAAGAATATTGCCAAACCATTGCTACATATGTTTAAAAAATTCATCTGTTCTACAACGTAAATAACGCAATGAATGTTTGAGAACTGTCAAAATGAGAGGCATTGCCAATTTATGCGTGTTTGCGTGTTACACAATAAGAAAGTGAAGAAGGCTCATCGTGGTATTTACAGCCCACTGTTCAACACTGTTTGACCTATTTACGGCAGCATATTACGGCTGTATTTTGTTTTAGGCTACGAAAGGAGTGTAAATACCACGATGAGCCTTCTTCACTTTCTTATTGTGTGCAATAAGGGCGTGAACCTAGAACATGACGGATGACCTCATATAGATGAGTTTAGTTTGGATTTTGGCTACAATGCTACAAAGAGCCAGTGTTGATAAATATACCCTCATTGTTCACAAGTGTCATAGCAACTTCTATGAAGGAATCAAGTAGAAACTTATGGCATATTTCATCATTTCTTTTTCTTAGATGAGTTAGGTAAACTTAGCATGCCGAATCGATTCGAACTCGATCGGTATTTAATCGATATAATGTGTTTTGTGTAGAAACGGTTCGGTGATTGCATTATTTTTCAGTCTGTTGCACTTTATTACAATGCATTAGTTATACACAAAGCTGCTGCAGCAAATTGTATGCAAACGCGAGATTAAAACAGAACATCAACAGCGTATAATTCACGTATAATTTAATGTTAAACCTAACAAAACAAACATTGGTGCCGATTCTCTTGTACAACGAACTCGAATAACTAATCACTAAAATTCCTTACTTTTGGCTATGAGAATCATAAAGCTACTAGCTGCGCCCCGCGGTTTCACCCGCATAAGTCTCGATCCCGTAAACATATCGGGATAAAAAGTATCCTATGTCCTTCTCCGGGTCAAGGTCTATCCATATCCCAAATTTCATCCAAATCCGTTCAGCCGTTTTAGCGTGATGTCGTGACCAAGGGAAATAGGGATTCATTTTTATATATATAGATTCTGCAAAATAATATCTCTAAATTTAAAAATTTTGACACAACTAAATCGATTTTGACAATCGCTACTCCACACGTGCTACATGTTTGGTATGGTGGGATTCTCGCCCGCAATTCAACGAACATGATAAAAAAATCACATAGTACTGATGAACAAAATAGTGACGAAACGCTATTAAAATTTCGCAATTTTGTAAATCGAGTAAAATTTTAAATTAATAATATAGGTAAACTGTGAATACTTTTGTCTTTCACCTTTCAAACTTTTGACTCATTTACCTACATAATATAATATGTAGGACTTGCATATGATTTCGTTTGCGTGGATCTCAGGTTTCGTTACATCTCCTGGGACTCGTAGATCCCTAGTAAACGCGAGATCCTGCTGCCCGCAAAATGAGTTACATGAAAAATTTCAGACACATCCGTCAATCCTCGATATGTAAATAAATAATATTTTTATTTTAGAATTAACCTACGAAGAATCCATCGAGACCTTTCAAACAAGAATTACTTGACGTATGACGAGTGGCAAACAATAATGGAGGTGGGAAAATCTATCGTAAGTACCTATTGCGTTCTGCATTGTCCGTCTGTGCTGACAACCTCAGTAGCAAAAGTACATACTATACTATTTTTATTGGTTGGCTTACACAAGTCAGTAGGTACTGTAGAAGCTTTATTTAACTTATCATGGTTTTAGAATAAAACCTCCGCGAGTTTATTATAGCTAAATGGTAGATTGGAGACGAACATTGATGAGTTTAGGCAGTCGCCTCCCCGAGCTAACAAGCCCATGTCATGAAAAAGAAAATTTAAAAAATATCCTTATATTCTAAATAAATCATTTATTTTACGATCCGGTACTATAATAACGGACAGTTATTTTAGTACATTCACACCTACTGCCATCTTCCAACCCTATGCGAATACAAGTCAACTGAAACTTAACGCAGAACATAATAAAAAAGGAAAAAAGAAAATAAGATGTTCAAGGTTATGTTGTACCTCTATGTTTTTTAACGAATGTATGGAGCCTAAGAAAATGTTTGAAATAGACATTTATGCAGTAACTTCTTTATCTTTAAAGACATGCAAAACAAAGCATTCAAACGCATTTGTTGTATAGACACAGATAACCATTGACTGTCTCATGTCCGACATAATTTCCATAAAAATCAATAAACGCCATTGACACGCCGCGCCGTGCTAACCGAGCTGTTTTATCTTTTTTAAATTAGTAACGTACGTTTCAATATAAACTCGGTTAACTGACTTAGTTTAAGTTGTTTGAAGTTAATTAAAGCTGTTGAGACAGATTTTATAACCACACTCAATTTTGAGAAAAATAAGTTTTAAAGAAAATTGTGCTTCAGGTACATATGATATTTTCTAAGACTTTACTTACGTTAAAAATTTACGTATTTTAACTGAAAAGTACTCAATCAATCTATCATTCTAAATTCAGAAATCTTGATGCAATACATCGATCATAATTAAATATCTATTACGGTTCATGGCATTTCTCCTTCCCGCGCAAAAGTACGGATCAAAAATAAACAAAAATAAATGTCAACGAGTGGCCTTCTAAAATGAAAATACCTTTAGCATAAGGTGCAAATTCGCGTGACATATAACAATAAATGAAATGTACGAAGTTACTACGAACCTGTTGGCGGCGTGACGGGACGAACACGGTCGAGGGAGTGACGGGAAAGACCCAATATTGGCCCGCTAATGTCATTAATGTTGGACCCAAAGTTGGGCTTAATTGGCATTTGGATTATTTTAACATGTTTCGTCGCGTTTGATAAATGTAAGTAACTACATAGTAGGTACTATGTTTAGTTTCCAATTCAATTATATTTTATAATTAACATGACGTGTAGCGGTCATGGTAAGTATTAATTAAGACAAATAAATACGTAAATGTATTTTTCTTGTAATAGAAACATATATCTTTTTAAAGATTAGGCTGAACGATGATAAGGAATAATAATTGTTTTGAAATTCTTCGAATCGAGTGCCTTCTAGTTTATTTCACCTCAGGGTGTAAAATCCCAGGTTTTTTTTAAAGCTTTGTCACAACAAATTGCTTTTACACCATTGCATAAAGGCACACAAGAATCAATTTCAAATAACGAGTTAAATAAGTACCTGAAAAATGTTGCAATAAAAACTCTTCAATATTTATGTTGAATGCCGCACAAAATTAACGTAGCTCAGCATTGAAATCGCTATTTCTACTGCAAACACACCGCCACACAGATGTAGTTGGAAAACCGATAATAACAGTTGGGGGAAGTTTAGGGCCAAGCTGGGCTGGCTGACTGGGCTTGGTTGGTGTATGTGGCCAATGTTGGGGCTGGGGCGGGCAGTCGAGCCTCCCTTCACTCCACGAGCTGACGTCGGGGGCTCGCGTCGTGTCCGCCCGCCCAGGACAAACTTATCACGCGATCGATGTATATTGTGTCTAAATTCAATTATTGTGAACTAACATGCAGTGAAGCTGATAAATAATACTAGTTACGATAACGTTGATGGTAAGCGAAAGTGTGACGAACTTTGTAAGGTACGGTAGCGTGGGATATGTTGCAATAAGTGCTAAGTTCAGATAACATAACATAAGTTTTTTCATCGTTAAATTAAATTGGTTTTATGTTTTCTAATTTGAGATATAGCAATAGATTTTTCATTCGGTTTACTTCAAGCTCAATAAAGTGGATATGCTGATTATCTCTTTACGATTTAAAAACTTTTACTGAATGGTAATATTTTGAAAACGTAAAAAAGGCTGAAAAAATAATCCGATGCAATAATCCGATATAAAATCTGTCGATTGCCTCGTTAGTCCAATGGTCGCAAGCGCTAGTGCTGAACATGAGGTCCTGGGTTCGATTCCCGGGTCGGACATAGTGATATTGGGTTTTTCTTTTTGGAATTTCTCAGTAGTAGCCCGGAGTCTGGATTTCTGCCCAGTTGATGGCAATAGGCTCGACCCCTATTACATGAGACTTAAACATAACTGGCGAAATGTGGGTGAACTATATATAGGTACACCTCTGCCTAACCCTTCGGGGATTACAGGCGTGATGTTATGTTTGTATTCATAAGATGGCAATTGGCAACTGTTGAATCAAAAGCTTCAACATTTTAAGTACAAAACAGACTTTGAAACTTTTAAATAAATAAAAAAACCAAAGGTTAAAAAAAAAAAATTTTGCTATTCAAAGGACAAAGTAGTTATTTCTGAGATTTCGCGAAGCACATTAATTATTCGGAGGTCTGTCTATAAGTGCTACGGCGGGCGGCGCTACGCCAACGGACTTCGCCGCGTAGTTCGTAGCCAGTCTCCGATTCACACGGAAATAACTCCGGAACAAACTATTCAACTGACGAAAGTTAAAATAAAACCGGCGTTTGTCTATCAAATTATTTTTGAAGTTGGAAACTGTTTACAGATTTAGGTAAGGATATAATATATAGTATGAGATGAAAGAAACTATTATTTAGTCATTCGTTTTTGCTTTTCTATATACCGTGTAAACGCTGAAATTCTTTACTTCGAGCAAACACAATTCAAGATACTAGTAAGAAAATGTTTATACCAATTAAAACAACTTACCAGTGTTGGTCATGGTTTGTTAATAAATTAAATGGAATTACAAAGAACACGTATCTATTGTTTCAGATGTGCAACGGCCACTCGTATCTCAAAAATATGCCCAGCTGATAAAATACTTGTGAATTCCATGAACACTGGCTGAAAAGAATATTATAGTGAAAGCCGCTTTTTAAAACCGGAAAAGAAATAAGAATTAGAAGAAAGTTGACATAAGAACGCACAAAATTAGTGGCGGCAGTCGCGCAGGCGGCGCCGCGTGGTGCGGCTGTGGCTCGCTGGCGCCGCTGGTGTCTGGTGGCGGGCGCGGGCGCTGCTAGTGCTCAGCGCAGCCCGCTCGGCTGGGCGATGGGCAGCTCGCAGCGACTGGCCGCGGTGGCGGCCGTCTCGCACGCGCGACACTATTACAATCACACGCAGCCCGACGTACAGCACACGGAAGCCTCCTCATATAATATCAATATATTCTTCGTCAGGTAGGTTTATCTTACCACATTGAAATGTTATCTGCTAAGGTAATTTCAGCAGCTAATGGAGTACATGCGACTTCGTTACATAATCGCAGAGAACATTCAGTAATAATTAACGATGTCAAGTAGAAACTTGACATGTTAATAAACTGCTGTAATCAAAACCTATGAGAAGAGGTCGGAATAACATTCTGTTATAAATTCTAACCTCATAAAAGTGAGCTTCTACACTCATCGTGATTGAACCGTAATTTAAACTATAACGTGTATTATGAGTAGTAAAGCCAGGGTTAAAAGTACGTCGTAACTGGTTTATGGTGATGACGAAACTTCACCACCATATTTCAATCTCTTATAACGGCTGGTCACCTTTAAAAGTTTCATGGATGCACTGAAGGTTATGGGTCTAGTCATCGAACCGTTTTTATGAATATGTGACAACGTAAACTGATGTTCCCTTTTTACTAATTAGTCTATTCATTGAAATTTAACAGAAATCATCATTACTTAAGTTGAACGAACTTTTAATTCAGGATTTATGAAAGGTTCAAGCAAAAGGGTAAGTGGGGATAATTCTGTATCATTTTGATGTTACCGAGCAGGTGGACCTGCGACCTTTTACAATTATAATTTTAATACAAGAGAGTTTTTTTTTTGGATTAAGTAGACTTTTCGTGATTCATATCAGGGATGTGAAAGCACTTACTTGATTATTTATCGTTGAAAGTTGTATTTCTTTTTACGAATAATTGTTGGGCTTAACACAATGCTCTTCATCCTGCAAATGACACATTTAGCAGTCTTTAATCTCCCAACCCTTCCTTAAGCATTCATACCTCGTTTTACCAAGATCTTGTAAGTAATAATTCATGTAAATTCGAGGACTCATCGTTTAGAGTAGAGTAACTTTACAAAATTTAATTAACAGTCTATATCGCAGTAGTCCCGCGTATCGTTTAAAATGTGTCGCCAAAGGGATTGCCTCTCAAACTTAGTTTTAGTTCAACGTCCGACGGTGACTTCTAATTTGACGCGTGATGCTAACACGTCGGACACTTTAGCTAATAGATAGCGACTTGATTTGATATCAGCTGATACGATAGGTCCCTTATTACCAAGATATATTCAGCAAAGTCACCGATAATGATTTATTTATATTATAGATAACCATATAATTTATTTTCACGCCGCTCTTCATTATGGGTGAATTTGGAACGAGTCCCGATAATCGGATTTTAATTGGTTTCTTAATTTACGAAAATGATCGGTTTGTAAAGGCTCGTAAGCCGAAGCATACAAATTAAAATATTAATTGATATAATTTCTATCACTTGCCCCAACTCCGACCTACTTTTAGCAAACAGACGTCAAAAAGTCGTAAACGCTCTAAAGCAATTTTTAGATTTATAAAAATAAGGTACCATAAACTACACCATAAATAAGTTATCAAAAAATGCTAACAACTACATCTCGTGTAAATCTACGAGGGATAAACATTAAATACACGTTCATGAATATATCGCGGGGTCCGTATATTTGACATGTATTCCCCGGATACATATTACAGTATAAGCTAAATGTCGAAAAATATAACCTGTACTTTTTATTTTTGCGTAAACGGCCATAAAAAAAGATAAAGATCTACATACGGTGTGTGCTAAAAGGATCCATTTGCAGTTCCCGGCTTGGGGAGCGAAATGCAGGAATTTATTAGACACGTTTTAAGGGGATAATTCTTACAATTAATTTGTATCATTTAATGTAATGAAACGCAGTGTTGTGCTGCTGCATTAGTCCTGCTGTGTAAGTGTATTAATTGTGTTGAGATTAAATCAAGAGCTTTCCAGCACACGTAGCATGACAACCATGGAAACGGGATTTCTACGGGTTTTGTCGACGGAAGAATAGACAAAATGGCAGATTGTAATTGTCTATCTGTCCTTTTTTCTATTCTTCCGTCGACAAAACCCGTTTCTATTGTGCTCAGTGTGTTGCAAGAACGTTTCAAACGATCGAAAGAAATTACAATTTAGTGGAGAAAATAATATTATTAACTTTTGAGGAAAAGTAAATAGAATGGTATGTACAAGAAAACGCAAAGGATCTCGCTTCAGTAACTTCCATTTTCTTTCTTCTTAGTTTTCAGTTGGGAACAGATATAAACCCTTACGTAGACAAGGTCGCAGCGAAGTGTGCCAAACCAAAAGTTATTTTTTGGGACGCAAGGATGTTGAAGGCTTACAAAATTGAATACTTTGTAGTTCGTACATTGTTTCCAGTTTAGGTTAATTATAACTAATAATTTCATGAAGCTATTCTGGGTATTTTTTAATAGAATTTCGAATAGATAACGTGTTTTTGGTAGTTATGAGAAAATTTTCAACTCTGCTTCGCTGATTTGCTTGATTGAAAAGTTCGCGTCCTGGATATGAAGGATTTTGCTCAGGTTCGCGAGACTTTTCAAGTGGTAGTATGGTTGCTTCTAAGTTTAATGAATCCTATTAATATGATTTTTAAATTAATTGTACTTAGTCCTTAAAAATATTTCCTAAGTACATCAGGTGTGAATGTCAACTATATTTTGATTGATTGTAAACGTTTTTCAGAGAGTAACAAATTTTCTTAGACTTATTTTAATCTGGTATCTTCACATCTCGTTGAATTACGTAGGTACAGTTGCACATCAATTAATCGTCACATCTTAACCATATAATTAATATCATAAATGCGAAAGTGAGTTTGTTTATTGGTTACACTTTCACGCTAAAACGGCTCAATAGATGTGGATGAAATTTGGCACATGGGTAGACCATGACCTGGAGAAGGACATGGGATGCCTTTTATCCCGATATTCCCACGGAATCAAGACTTATGCGGGGAAACCGCGGGACGCAGCTAGTACTTTTATAAATCTCAAGATTCTTATCGAAACGCCAGTTTTCAGTTCGATTAATATCTGAAAGTGGATATACATGTATACCAAAATTAATTAAATTAAAAATTGATCTATATTACTTCCTGGTCACCAAAAAACCGCAATTATAGTTAATATGTTTAACAGTTAGGCAGTATAGATATTGTAGATAGTTATTATAGTTAGAACAAAAATCTATGCAACAACGGTTGTATTTTTTACAGACTTCAAAAAAAGAAGGAGGTTCTCATGTTGTCGGTTTTTTTTTAAATTTATGTTCCCCGATTACTCGAAGACGGCTGAACCGATTTGAAAAATTCTTTTTTTATTTGAAAGGGTATACTTTCAAGTTGGTCCCTTTGTCATTTGGTCACGATCTGTAGTGGGATTTTGGATAAATCGAGGGAACTCTTCAAATATACACCACACATCACACCTATAGCGATTTCGGTATTTTTTATAGTAACTCGTGCAATTTGCTCTCGAAAAGCACCACTTGGTAAAGTGGAACTGATGAATTACAAACCAACACAGTAAAAAGTGAAAATTTTTTTTACTAAAAATACAACCGACTTCCACTACAAACTGAAAAATAACTTTAATTTCGGAATTCGGTGGCAAAAACTTAAATACTGATCCAAAGACACCGACTTCAGAAATCAAAGTTTTTTTTTCAAGAATGTATACATAACTAAATGCATAGACTATTGTAATTGCTATGTAGGTCTAGGCTGTGTTGTGCAAAGTGCAATCATAATTAATTGAAATTACTTTATTAAGCAACTGTTAAAATAAATGGAGTATTATTTCATAGCTATGAATAAGTTACGTAAGCGCAAACATGGATACAATTAGTATATCTACTTATTCAGACGTCAAAAAGACCACAAATGTAAATACCGCGAAAAGCCACGAAATTTTCCGAGATAATCAGCTGGTAATATACATATATGACGAGTATCCTGCACCCACAGATATCACACATCCTATATAAAGTTTTGATAGTGATGTCATTTAAGCTTAATATTACGAACTATGAACGAGAATAATTCTACTTCATATAGGCGTAAAAGAGATCCACAAATCAAATAACGCGAAAATCTAAAACATTTTCCGACATAGTCAGCTGGTAACCTACAAATTTGACGAGTATCCGGCACGGACAGATATCACACATCTTTTATATCGTTTAGATAGTGATGTTATTTGAGCTTAATATCACGAGCTATGAAAAAGAATAATTCTACGTCATATACGCGTAAAAGAGATCCACAAATCAAATAACGCGAAAATTTACAACATTTTCCGACATAGTCAGCTGGTAACCTACACATTTGACGAGTATCCGGGACAGACAGATATCACACATCCTATATATAGTTTAGATAGTCATGTTAATTAAGCTATCGCTAGCTGATCGAGCCCGATATTTCCCCCCCTGTAATCTACGCCGATGTCGGAATTAATTTACCAGCGGAGATACTGTGAAAAATTTAATTTCACGTCTCTAATTATGTGACAGTCATTTATTTTGTACTTGAGGTAGCTCCTGACTTCGCTTGAGTATTACAAAATTATACAATTTACCTAACTAAAGTCGTTTTTTATCTACTTTTAGCCAGTTTTCCATTAAGAAACTGTCTGAAAAACTGATTATAAAATACAACTATAAGAGTACTACAGGCGTATAAAAAACTGATTTCATTTTTCCGTTGGATATAATGTTGGAAATTTATAATTAAAGTGATTATCGCTTTCATAAACGAAGCCTAGAGAAGAGGGATTATTTATTAATTAAGAACAAAGTACATATTAATGTAGGTACGTATAGGTTCAGCTTGGAAATACAGCTTTAAACGTCGTTATTCAAAACGTTACAGTCGCTTTAGTTTTTATTTCTATTTTTCTGTTAATTTATAAGTTAAACCCGAATAATTTAAAAGGAGATAGTCAAAAAAATCAAGAAGAGATAATACAAAATATTACCATAAAAAATTACAACATCCTTTAACCCCGTAATGTGTACATGGTGGTGTTCAATTTTAAGCACGTATTAAGAGTCGCCATGTATTGAGTTATCAGTGCTTACCGCGTTAAAAGTAATGAGCAGAGTCGAAGATCGTAAAGCAGGAGCGAGGGGGTAGGGGGGCATGATAGCTTACAAAATATTTAATCTGTGACCCACTTTAAACAACACCTTTAAGTTCGCGGAAGGAATTCCGAGTTCAAGTCACGATAAGTTTCGCTGGAAGCCAAGACATATTTTATTCTTACCGGGTCTTTTGTATCGGGTGTATTGGAGCGATACTTTAGACGGTAGGCATCCGGAATATTCTAACCCTTTTCTGAGAAGACATTCCGAGAGAATGAAATATTTTAAAACAATTGAAAGAACATTTTAACTGCCTCTGTGGTCTAGTGGTAAGACAACCTGTATCAGACCCAAAGGTACCGGGTGCGATTCCCAGCGGGTGAAAAATTTTATGCTCGGTTTCGTTGGTTGGAGCTTCCTTGGTTAGCTACCACCATATTATCTAAGTCTATCGTCATAACAACTATGTTAAAAGCATTGTTGTGTTTCGGCAGTTAGAAGTAAGATAGCCAGTTCCTCTGTGGTTGAGGATTCCGGGTGAAGCTCCCTTCCACCTTCGGCCTGATCATCACTTATCTTCAGGTGACATGAAGGCCAAGAGCTACCCAATTATAGAAATAAAACAACATGGTTTCTTGTTTAGTTTAGTCTCAAATATTTTATTGCAGTCATGTGGTAAATGTAAATGTTGCATTCAGGAGATCCAGAACCTGACACGAAGGGTTCGTTCGTTGTCAGGTTCTTCTAAGGACACAGCAATTTACAAAGTATTAAAAATATTAAAAGACTAATAAAGTACCTACTTATCCAGTTCTAAATATTTATCTTCTTGTTATCAATTGCACTGAGTACTTACGACTTCTCTGTCTTTTCTCTTATCTATCTAAGTTCTAGGTTAGTGGGGATCAGGCTAATATTCTAGTCCTAACAAACCTTCTTTTTCTTCAGTGTAACGTTATGTGGCGTCCTGGTGGCGGTCTGTGCAGCTTGCTGGCGACGGTCGCCGGCGACTGACAAACCTGAGGACAGCATCGAATGCCGTGGAGTATACACCGTCAGCGCGGACTCCAGGCTGCATCAGGTCAGTGACAGTGAATTAATGATGATAGTGGCTTGATTGATGCAAAGATTGCCAGTTTTCTGGTATGATGAAAATATTTAGATTTACTAGGAATTTTTAAGGACGATGGAAATATGTATGTAGAGAAATAAATTTTATTGCAACACTAAGGACAAGCTTTTATACAGATTTGATTAATGATACGCTAGCGATTTTGTTGATACAGTACTATTTATCTAGACTTTTTTATTGAGTTTTCTTTAGCATTGTAGCCGCTCTAGGTTTACGCTTTCCACTTTGTAAATTCTAAACTGCTTTAAGACTTAAAAAAAATATTGTTTTAAACACCTACTTCTAACTTACACCTTAACCTGCGTTTACGCGAAGTGAATATCTAGAGGAAAAAGTAAAACTTTTTTAAAATTAACTGTTGGAGGCAAAGGAAATTGTAGTGTACGTAGTTTGAATATTTTAATTGCTTACGAGGTTCTATTACCAGTTGTGAAGTGTCTATTTCGAAGAAAATATCTCTTATGCACTTATCAAAATAATTTTAAATTGGTATTAGTAAGACGGTCAATTCCACGATAAAGCGTATATTTTGCGTACGAATGTTGAAGTACTTGATTTTACGGAAGATCATTCTGAGGCGACTGAACTGAATTATATTATTTATATGCATCAACATTTCATTAACACTTCATAAAAGTAATTTTAAAGTTATCTATATACATAAATGATTAATTTATTAACGTTACAGCCATTATCAACATTTCAGTCCTATAAATACTTCTTTTCTTTGTGCAGTGGAAAACCAAACAAGACATCAAGTTATTTAAATTCACTTGATATACATTTTAATATCGTTCAAACTTCAGTCTTCCTTCATAGATGGCTTCCCCTATTATTGCAGCTTCCTGCTGCAATTCCTTTGTGATCGGGATAGATCGAGGTGCGCCTTGAAGCCAATAAATTCGCAGTCGAATGCCGGGAGTGTATGCGAGATCAACACAACAATGCATTCTGACAACTCAATGTATACGTACCCTTGGATAGCCATCGTTTGGATGCAAATATCTTAGCAGCAGATTGTACTTAATTGTCTGTAGAACTAAACCACTGTTGAGTTAATAAACAACTTAAAATATTTAAACGTTCTGATAGAATTTGCTAAACGTAGAATCTTTTGTAGAAGCTCTAGAGGAGAGATGATATAAGGTCTCATTCGTAAAAATGCCGCGATGTTTGAATTGTTTTCCATCGCGATAAAAGCTTTTAAGTGTTGTGCTTGTGATCCTTATGTCCAGCAGTGGACTAAAAAAGTCTAAACATATTGATTAGGGCATTCTCATTATTTCTCATGTTTATATGTGAGAGACTATGTCCATTGTACAGACACCAGTTTACTGCAATAGTCTGAACCGATTGATTGAAGTATCATAACATAACATCACGCCTGTATCCCCGAAGGGTTAGGCAGAGGTGTACCTGTCCTATTGTATACCCATACCCACATTTCGCCAGTTATGTTTAAGACCCATGTAATAAGCGGCGAGCTTATTGCCATCAACCGGGCACAAATCCAGACTCCGGGCTGCTACTGAGAAATTCTAGATGGAAAAACCCAAAAACAGTGCCCGACCTGGGAATTGAACCCGGGACCTCATGCTCAGCATTAGCGCTTGCGACCACTAGACCAACGAGGCAGTCAGTTGTGTATCCGGTTTTATCCTCTAACATTAAAGAGTTTTTTGATCAATAGAATGCTGATTTGTAAAGAGAATTTTACCGTGTGACTGTAATAGTTATTTATGCTACGAGTGCGGAAAATACACGATTTCCCACGAGGGGCCTTTTTATTCACAAGCGAGCGAAGAGAGCGAGTGTATAAGTCGACACTAGTCGAAAATCATCTTACACACGTGTATCATACAACGTTTTACTATGCATTGTGTGAGGAAATAAAAAAAATGAGCGAGCCTTACAGTAGTCGCATAAATCATGTGTAAAATTTGACATCTTGGCTGCCGTATATAAATGATATACACTATTCATCATTGTCATCGCCAACGCCATCGTCTTTGACTATGACCATCGCCATCGCCATGACTTTGACTTTAACCATCGTCGTAGTTATCGCCATTGCCATAGTCATCGTCATCGCCATCATCATTGTCATCGTCATAGTCATCGCCATTGCATCGCCATCGTCATTATCTAATTTGTAAAACTTTTCTCAAATAGTAAAAACTCATTGCGTCGGGCTGATGACAGAGTTAAAAATAAAAAAGTAAAAAGCACTAGTGCGAAAAAGTGGCACTTTCCGCAGTTTGGCTGCTTGGAAAACGCTCTTTTCGAGGGCATGCATTGTAAAGAATATTCTTGCACGTTGAAGTAAACTTGCCGTCAAGAGAATGCGACAGATCAGAACTTTGCCGAGACAAGTATTATATATTGCCGAGTTAACACTCCAGTTTCATTGCATATTTATTGCAGTTTGAACATTATTTTAAGTGTGTACTTAATATCAAGTAGGAAATAAACTGGATATTGTATACAAATTGTTCCCTACTTGTAACATAGTCAAAGCCAAATAATTTATTTCAATTAGTCTCATAAAAGGCACTTTTGAACGCAGGTTACGTTATGTTTTAAAAGTTTATAATTTCTAAAAAGTTTTTATTTTTTACTTTTTAGTTGTCGTACTTTCTACCTCACACAAATTCGAATACCACTACCTGAGTAGGGTTTACGACACAACAAACGTCAAAATTTCGGTCGAATCCGAACCGACCGAATGATATTTAAAATGAAGTTCGTAGCAGGAAACGTCCGAACGTTCAGCCCGATACTTCGAAATTGTCACTTCGGAGTAGACCTCCTGATATGTAAGTAACAGTGACACGGACGTATCATAATAATATCATTCACATACTGAGTGGGAAAAATACATATTATTGAAGCTAACTTAAAAACTACCCAAGCAAAGAACTATAATCTACCAAACAAAAAAAAAAACTTTTAAAATTCGGTTAAAAATTATGAAATATCGCTCTAAAGTGCACTAAAATATTAATTGCAATAGTTAATATTTTTACACCTAAAACTGTTACATCACTTGATTCGGTGTTATTAATGCAATTATACTTTTGATTAATTCGCCAATATAACTCAATACTGCGCTAAATAGCTGTCAAATATTTCGCAGTTTACAAAAAAAACTAGCTGTCAAATGTTTCACTGTTTTCATTTAAAACAATATTTGACAGCTATTTGCGACGTTGCTAACATTCAGCAACTTTACACTAATAAGTAATTGCCATGCGAGTCATGTGCATTCGTTATCACAAAGTTATGTCACCAAGAATCATTACGTAGTTGACTACTTAAGATAACCTTAATTTTATTGTCTACGGTTACACTGATAACGCATTTGTTTTAATGATTAGCATTGTGGTTTCCACTTTACTAGTATTCCTCTTAAGAGGGTTTATCCTGAAAGTTGGCAACGTCGTAAATAGCTGTCAAATATTTACCTGTTTTGATTAATTTGGCAATATTACTGTATGGAATTAATAAATGTAGCTAACTAGGGAACTAAAATATTGATTATGAAATGCAATCTTTAATATCGTACACCGAATATTTAGTTTTAGATGTAAAAAAAGTACGTAAAGTAGTAAGTTTTACACCTAAAACGGTAACAACATAAAATTCAGTGTTATAATTGCAATTCATTATTAATATTCGTTCGCAAGTTAGCGATATTTTATATTTCCATACAGTAATATTGCCAAATTAATCAAAACAGATAAATATTTGCCAGCTATTTACGACGTTGGTAACTTTTAGGATAAACGCTCTTAAGCTATTAAGTAAATATTATGATAGTGTTATGAGCAGGTTCTCAGAAATAAAGCTGCGGGTAGGAATCGAACTCATGAACATCTTTCGAGATTCCTCGAATCGAAACAAAACAAAACTAAAACAAAACTCGCAAAGATAAAAAACTAAATGTCATGTCATTGTTAACGGTTCGGGAAGTAATAGAAGTGTCGTGTCGCGAATGGGGGGACTTAAACAAGCCTACAGTGAATGGCAAGACCAGCGTTGTTATTGATACGGTAATTGCCGTATAATACGGCAATCCACGATTTCTTCCCGGAAAATACGGCATACGGCAGTCCTCTCATTGCCGTATCACAAAATACGGCAATTGATTAAAGGTTGAACGAAACGTTTTTTCAATAGCTTAGCGAATGAAACGAAAATGAAACTCAAATATCTGCCACTTGTAGAAGCTATGCGCCACAATATTAGAAAGAAAAAAAAAATCGTCAATGTTGCCACTAACCCAGAAACTACCACGAATTGTCAAAAATGAAAATGACCTTCAAAAAATCAATGACAACTAATTCAAAATCAAGTCTAAGGTGTCGCACGACAAGTGCGAGAAGCAAGGATAAGTACACTCTAGATAAACATGAATCAAAAGTAATCGAAACGATAAAAAACCTTTATAGAGAAGAAACAAATGAGAAATATACATTTTTTAAATAAATACGTCAATTTAGTATTTTTTCCCTTAAAATACGACAAATCAGACTGTGACATACGGCTGCTCAGATTTTTACAATAACAACACTGGGCAAGACGCGGTGCGGCACGTAATGCGTTTAGCCGACACTCCGGCAGCCGGCGGCGGTTCCGGCACGGGATTGTTGTTCCGGTTCCGATTCCGTTCCCAGCCGCACTGTCAATAGGGGGCTCCAATAAACGTTTTTATCGCATTTCGAGTTGTCTCTTGATTTGTAAGAAGTGTTTTATTCGATTGCAGACAAATCTTTGCAAACCTAAGTTTCTTATCGCTTCTACAATCTTGATTACTAACTCGGCCTCACTACATAATGCACAATGCGAGTAATCTACAATAGACATGCTGTTGACGCACTCGGACGCAATTAAGAGATTTTATAGGCATTTAGGATCGCTTTAATTAGTTGACAACCGTTTTATTAACCCTAACCGGTCGCTAACGCACTGTTAATTATGAGTATCGTTTGCACAAACGTATGTAGCTTTGGAAACATTTTCTAAAACGTCAAATTATGGCTGACGTGACCGCAACCCGCAATGTATTATCAACAAAATAATTGCAGTCCATTTGAATGTACTGTGAAGTTCTAACCACATGCAATACTGATTTTATCGAGAACATTGCATTATGTTGATGCTGAATATATATTTAGCGATAATTTAAATAGTTTGCGAGAGTTTTGAATTTTTCTCGGCTTCTGTTGATCTTACATAGGATCTATTTAAATTAAACAAAGAACGATTGGAAAATAAATTATTTAGTTAATTGATTCAGGCGTGACCTTGCGGAAATCCATTATAAAATGATGATGTGGATATATTTAGTAACCTTTTCCGCTTAGCTATTTCTAAAGAGTCTTGAAAAGACCCTGGAAGAAATCGACACGTGTTTCACCTCTCAACGAGGCATCCTCAGGATGACGATTAACTTGTCGTGAACTCGAACACGGCGTGTTGCCGCGCAGTCTGCGCTCGGTGCTTGGTGTGGCAACACGCCGTGTTCGAGGTCACGACAAGTAATATATCCAAGAAATATATCCACGTCATCATTTTTTAAATAAATAATTTGATAATTTTTTATCCAGACATTTTTTCTGTTTCGGAAGGTTTTTAAGACTTGAAAAACATCGAGATTTCTTGTGAGTTATGTAAGTTTATTATTATTAATTTAGGTAGTAGTATACACATAAACCATCCGGAATAAATACTCTAAAATACGGTGAAAACCGCATCAAAAGCCGTTGCGTTATTTAAAAAAAACAACGCGGACAGACACAAAAAACGACTTTTGTAATGTTAAAATAACTGCTTTTTACTAAATGCGTATGAAAGTATATACAATACATACAAAAAAACACGATTTTTTAATTTTTTGTCTGTCTGTCTGTTTTTTCCGGCTAATCACTGAAACGGCTGTTCCGATTTTGACTGAACTTTCACTGGAAGATACCCGGTGTTATAAGGAATAACATAGGCTACTTTTGTTTAAAGAAAAGACTTAGGGTTCCGCGCAAATAGATTAAAACCCATGAAATCTGTATCTACACATCTATACATACTAATAAATAAAATTAAAGTGTCTGTTTGTAATGTCAAAATAACAGTTTTTACTGCATATGAAAGAATATACGGTACATACAACAAAAACACATTTTTTTAAATCTGTCTATCCGTCTGTCTTTCTGTTTGTTCCGGCTAATCTCCGAAACGACTGTTCCGATTTTGACGGGACTTTCACTGGCAGCTATAAATAAATAAAATTAACGTATAGAATTTCACGTGGACGAAGTCGCGGATAACAGCTAGTTTATAATATATATCTATAGATAACTAACGAGTTAGTATAATATGAATAGATAACTAACGGCCTAGTTGATCAGAAGCTGAACCCTGAGTACCCCTTTTTTTTGGGTGGGAAATTATCAAATAACTTCTACCGCTCTGGGCGGAGCGAAAGGGTGTGTCAGACTCTTACTGATTAAAACCCACCTTTGTTCCAGTTAAATAGGTTATTTACCAAGGTTATATAGGTTAGTTACCAAGTGTCGTTTATTAACCCCAAAATTAAAATTAGGCTCTTATTGTAGCCTTTTTTGGTCAGAATCTATAAGTACCGTTCTCATTTATAAACAGAAATGTCAATAAAGACGAACTATGTTACAAGTTACTTTGAAGGCTCATTTATTATTAACCTTATGGTTTTCGTAGTACGAGCGCGTGCTACACTACCACACGTCAGTGGCCGCTTCTGTAGGAGCCTTCTATCTGTAGTACTGATTAGGAAAATAAAATACATTTATCAAAGTATACTGTGAGTCACACAAAGTTTATACCTACAAATAATGCTGTTTTGTTTTATCTCTGGCATTGTTAAATTTTGCCCGTTGATATTAAGGGCTATTGGTTACATATCGGCAATTCGTTAAGGGGATGTAGGAGAGGTCATTTGCAACCAAATGACCTCTCATGATGGATGACCCCTATGCCTATGACAATGTCAACCATTTTAGAGTAATTTGACATTTTAATTTTAATGAAATAAAAATATAAAATGTCAAATGACTCGAAAATTGTTGACAATTGCATACTCCTATGCAATTGTCAAAAGAGGTCATTTGGTTGCAAATGACCTCCTCCTACATCCCCGTAATGGATGGCCGACATATAACTAAAAACCCTAATAGATAAATATCCTTAGAAGCTGTGTAGGTACTAAGTAGAGTTTATTTTGCAACGTTTTACCTCTTTCATGCAGTCGGTTCAATTTTCAGTAGACCAATTCATAACAATAGCAAAATGCTAAAATGCCGGTTAAAGCTTGATACTAAAGTAAGGAAATCTTAACATGTTCATACCATAAGTTCCATTTGACAGAAAGTAGACTCGTGACAGCCATTTACAAAAGTAAATGACCAAATGTAATACAGTTTGTTCTACTAACTAATCAATACTAGAATTAAGTTAAGTACTCAACATGGGGCAGTAGTTAACGAGCAATGAAGACGTATCTTCGAAAACGAGTCGTAATTCGTGAGCGACAATAACAATATATTCCAGTTGACGATTTATTGCATGATGAGACTCGATTGCAGTAGTCAGTAATTATTTAGAGTATGTTGTGTACTGCATACTTATATAGGTAATTAGTGCAAACGCTGAGCTATGTTTAGGACATAAAACAATTGATCACAATCATTATGACAGTCTCTTCTAATTGCTGTTACGGTCATCATTTTGGCATACCCGGACTCTTAAATGTTCAGTTCTGTTTTGTCGGAACACGTAAATGACAAAAGATCTAAGTACGTTTATACAAACAGTTTACACCTCATTTTTATAAAATATATTCGAAATCGGTGACAAACAAACTCAAAGGTTGCAGTCTCTTTTAAAGTCTATTTAATATGGACTGGATCCAGTCCAGATTAATATGATCAATACAGAATTTTCCTGAACTTCATGCATAGACAGCTATTCGCATGTTCTGAGGCACTCTCTCACGGTGACGTGACAACTGCGTGAGGCCACAACCGAGGCCGTTACGCCTTTATTTGCTCCACTACCGAGACCCAGTGAGGGTAGGGTCGGTGAACAGAACACTGACAAGCCAAATTATTTATTTATTTCTCCCTTAGAACTATCATTACAGCTTCATCATCATTATGTTTTTTTTTTCGGCATTCATGATAGTAACATGATAGTAGCCCAAGATGGGATTTTGGAATTTACTCGAACGCGGCAGATTAATATAAGGGAGGATACCTTTCATTGATACGTATCTCCAACCAGTATGAGCCCTTAATATAGGGGGTACGCTCAGGGGAACCCGTCAGATTAGTAAAAAAAATAATCGGTCATCTGAAATACACTAAATCAGAGCAACAGGACAGTGTAAAAAAGGGATAATGCACTGGGAGTTTCTGGGGATAGTTGTGAATCACATGTTCCTGTGACTTCCACAACTGAGGCTGCCGATGTATCGATAGATGAGTAAGTGCTAATATGAGTCAAAAGTTTTTTTTTCTAGTTGTCAGATTATCAATACCTCTCAAAATAATCGTTAGATTTTTGGGCACTATGGCTGGGACATCATGATATTGAACCTTCAGTATGCTAATTTTACGTGGTCGAGTATTTCTAGATTTTTTTTTAATTTTCTGGAATTCGCTGCTAGCTTGCGTCACTTCCAAATCGTCAGTCTAAGAAATGGGAACATCTGTACGGTTCACTGAATACCCCCTGTGAAAATATGACGCGCTCGAGTAAATTTTTTTAATTTGGTTTTTCACTCCTCCCGCATGGCAACCCCCACCACGCGAATCGGCAGATTAATATATATTTCATATCAGAGACATGTTGGAGCATGAAAAATATCAATATCTGACACGATTGAGTATTTCCATGTCATTGTTTTTTTTTTACAATTTTGAAAATCTGTCGACGCTTCCCCCACCGCTGAAATTTATAGGATTCATAGGACCATTTATTCTTCCTATCATCTAATCTACCAAATCAAATAGCGTTTCCGCGACGCTCGAGTAAATCCACATTTAGCATCATGGGCTCCCCTACTATGACAATATTTGCCTGTTGTACACAATATTATGCAATTCTGAAATTATAAGTAAAATAGAATTTCCAGCTTGAAAGGCGTTCTGGCTTAACGCATAATCAAGTGTGAACATGATTAATGATAATAATGTATCTACATAAAAAGGAAAAAGTGAATAGAGTAATTAAATTTTGGGCCATTTTGCAATAAACCAAATTGGCATTTTTATATCGAGCCCACTTTACGAGTGTCATTTAATTTCTCATCTGTTGATCTTGCTCGGCATAAAAGTAGATTATTTTCATGTTGGTGTACGTTTATTGTGTTTGCGATACAATAAAGAGTGCTCGTAAAGTGCGTGAACTGGCCGAACTACACGCGACCGTCCGACTAATCGCAGCCGGGCCAATTAAGGCTAATGCGATTTTTATCAGCGATTCTGCGCCGATGATCACATCTCGCGGGACTGCCGGCGCGAGTTATCGTCTACATGGGGAAATCTTATACGATAGTTATTGTAACAGTGGAGGCGGCACAGAATAGCAATGAGCGGATGTTTCTTATTGTTTTCGCTTGCTGAGCAAGAATTCTCGAGGCGAAAGCGTCAAGGTGACCCGCGAAATTCAAATGTTCTTACGTTTTTTGCAATTTGCAGGTCAGTATCAGGTTGTATGTTGATGATTCGCGGCCGTATCAAATATTTATTTATAGAATTATAATCATAAAAATCGTCAATACAAATCATTAAGTTTATATCACCCTATTGAGTGACTATTTCATTAAATCATGACATTTGAGGCTAATTCTAACTTAAGGAGTTGTATTGCTGATTCAAGTGATTATAATTGTGTAAATATCAACTATAATCAACATACAACCTGGCACTGACCTGCAAATTGTAAACAAAACGTAAGAAAATTTTAATTTCGCGGGCTACCTTAGCGCATCCCCCTTAAGGTTCCACTAGTCGGCTCGAACTCGTTGGTGGGCGTGAATAATATGCATGCTATTTAGTCTAAAATTATTCATATATTTCGTTTTATATATTTAGTATTTATTTATCTAGTATTCATTTATTTATTTAGAGAAATAAAGCGCGTAAAATTTCATGAACAGACCTTTGGGCGTATAGATATTATGGAAAAACTACTGAATGTATCTACTCAAAATAAAATTGTTTGAACTTTTGAATAAATTATCTATCCCTGTACGGTTTCTATTTTGCCATTTTCATACTACATAAGTTATTTATTTACGCCCATAGATGAGTTAAAATTAGTGTTGAAATATGGAAGTTTTGACGCTCATAACTACTAAACCATTTTTTTCCAATTTTACTTCCATACAAGGCAAATGAATAATGATAATGACAAGACAAATTGATATAATTTTTAGTTTTGAACGTATACCGTCAAACGAGTAATCACAATACTGCGTTTGTATTGAAGAATGAACGACTAGCGTAACCTTAAGGCAACGTACAGTTTCGGAGTAAAAATATGTTCAATTTGACGTGCGGAAATTTTCAGCTTCCAAATAGGGCAGTGATGATGTAATTAAAAATCAAGAAGTTTATAAAAGCCGTTATTTGATTTAAACTGTCAAATTGTCTGGAAACGGCACAATGGATTGATATAAACGCAAAGAAAGTTTTTAATTGAAGTACGTCATACAATAATTCACTTCGACAATTTACATACGATGGAACTGGGAATTGTGGAACAGCGATTTTCATTGTGATGCAATCTTTTCTATAAATTCGAATGACTAGTTAAAGCCCGCGATTTCTTCCGCGTGATTGAAAAATGTCTTGTTTTAATATGAAATATATCCTACTAGCTGCGCCCCGCGGTTTCACCCGCATACGTTTTGATCCCGTGGGGATATCGGGATAAAAAATATCTTATGTCCTAATCCAGGCCATGGTCTACCCATGTGCCAAATTTCATCCAAATCTGTTCAGCTGTTTTCGAGTGAAAGCGTAACAAACTAACAAACTCACTTTTGCATTTATAATATTATTATAGTTAGGATAATACTCGGTAATACCATTAGAGAAAGAATTTTCGAAGATTACCCCTTACATACAAACTCACAAATTTTACCTCTTTATACAGTAAAATATAGAAGTAAAGATTTATAAAAAAACAATTCGTCTGCTTATATATACTTAAAATTAAAACTTTTAAGACCAGTCTTCTAATCGTAGAAAGACATCAGAATTATGCAAGCAGTTATGTACTCGTACATACAAGATAAGTTTTAATGTAATGAAAATGCTAATGTATTTTCAGCAATCATGTATTTCCTTAAAGGCTCTTTCAAACAGGCGCGACACGCGACGCGACACAAAGCCACCGCTCGTCGCGCAACGAGCGGTGTCTTTGTGTCGCGTCGCGTGTCGCGCCTGTTTGAAAGACCCTTAATGTAAAATTAAATTAAATTACAATAACAATGTGAAGGTATTTGTGTTCAGTGGCATTGAAGAAACTTGAAATTATAATTAGTTAGACTTGAGAAGATGTTGAATAGGTATGTGATCGACGTGTTTATTGGTTTGGTAAAACCTGCAGGCTACTCAAAGGATTTTGATGACTTATGCGAACATAAATGTAGGGAACAGCTGATATTTTTTTCGTATTTCAGGTTTGGTCCGATACTAAAAGGTTGTTCATAATGATGAGTAAAGTCACGTGCCTAAGTTTGAGCACTGGTTAAAAAAAAATCTGTATTATTAGGCGTGACCACAGAACTTCTACATCGATACATATTATAAATTAAAGTGAGTTTTCATGTTTGTCTGTATGACCGCGTTATTCTTCTAAACTATGCAACGGATTTTTGATGATATTTTCATCATCATTTAGAGATTTTATTCCGGGAGGTTTATGTGTATAAAACCTTAAAATTTAACTTATATATTATAAAAATTTCTTGATGTTTTGTTAAGTCTTAAAAACCGGCCGTAGCAGACCCGGGTCGTGATTATTTATAAAGCATATTGTTTTGCTTACTTTTAGTACGTTTACGGAACTCGTAACCTTGACCTTCATATGATACAAACGTGACCTTCACTTGATACAAATGTCAGCCAAGGTTAAGGCCCCTTGAATGTCCGTCCCCTTTTGATTTGGCTTCCGACTTTGACACTATTTCTACAATACATGGCGAAATGTGGGTATACTATAGGTACTATCGAACGGGATTTTGTTTTCAAACTGCTTAGATATGCGTATCTAAGCAGTTTGAAAACAAAATCCCGTGCACACGAACCTTTTTTTTCGTAGGTAAGCGTTAATATATCGGCCGAGCGCTGCAAGCAGAAATAGTCCTTACGGTGTACAGATCAGATATGCGTTTCTTCGATGCGATGGTACAATTCTGCCTAACCCTTCAGGGAATACAGGCGTGATGTTATTATTATCATAATATAAGTTAGTGTTGTTTCTTATTTTTAAATGCAATACTATGTAAATAGAATCTCCATAACACGTTCGAGCACAATAAGCACATATTTTCAGAAGGGCTGAATCTCGTGAACGATATATTTTCTGTCTACGTGCCTTGTGTGATAACACCCCTTCATATACAAGGGATCTATATTATTGCTAATAAATTAACCTAAATTAATGCGCCCTATGAAATCTGAATTATTGCATATGCATTATTTATTGAGAGATCATGAATTGAATAGTCTTCCTGTACTTTCTGTGGGTTTTCGTAGCCCGTAGCAATCTCGTAGCGGCGTAGGCGTAGCCCGTAGCCCTATGCCTACGCTTTGTGCCGTTTTGCCCATGCATTGGTAGCATTAAAAATATCTGTTTGACGTTAATGAACTCACCGGTACATTTTGCAATAGCTAATAATACTCTTTTATGTCCCGATAAAATAAAATAAAATGAAACACCGTAATTAATGTTATGATCGTTAAGTCGATTATAAAACTCATCAGAATATAATTTTCTTGAAAATAAAAACTTTCTTCCTAATTCATAAATCCGAAAAAAAAACAGAAAATATGTACAGAAAAGCACAAAAAATGACGTCGATAAAATTATGCATAACGACTGAATTTTAAAACGTCTTAGTCCGATAAAGTGGTTTCTTTCTTCCAGTGTTGTTCTCGGCCACTTGCCTCCCCGGAATGCCCATGAGTGCAATTATGTAAATAAACCCTCCCCTCACTGACATCTTTCTCGGGACTTCAGCTGTCGTGGTGGACGCTAGCCGTTCGGGAATGGAACTTAACAATTTTCCTATTAACCGCATTACGGAAAAATCTTGGAATAATTGAACGTGAGAACGTTTTTTAAATATTGCGAAGAAGTCCGAAAGGAATACCGTGGCCCTCGGCAACATGGCAACTGAAGGAACACGGGTGGGTTTTAGTCGGTAAGAGTCTGACACGCCCTCCCGCTCCGCCCAGAGTGGGAGAAGCTATTTCATAATTTCCCACCAAAAAAAAAAGATGCACCACGTTGCAAGGGGCTGGTTTTGTAACTGAATTTCGCACACCGTCATTTTCTTTATGCGGAGGTATATTATTAAATAATATTAGTCTGTAATAATAATCCCTTATTTACACATAATATCACGCCCGTTTTCCGCGAAGGATTAGGTAGAGGTGTACCTATAAACATAGTACTTACACCCACATTTCGCCAGTTAGGATTAAGTCCCATGTAATAGGGGGCGAGCCTATTGCCGTAAACTGGGCACAAAACCAGTATTTCAATGAAATACGTGATATTATGCAATAAAATAATATCAATGAACGTCCTGGCCAATTGTCCATTTGCCCCAACTCTGTAACTTAGGTATTGTATAAATCTCAGCTTGAACTGGCATGTTATCCCGGGGAGCGCAAGTTGTGCCCACAAAGCCTATAACTCAGTCAAAACGCTCACAATTCTGGCAGTGTTAATCTGTTTAAGTATTTAGTCGGCTAGCCCATTGGATTGCAACTAGGCTTCACCTGCCATAACTTTGACTGCACTTATACTATATTCTATTCAATTTGATGCCTTGGTCATAATTTAAAATGAGTGAGTTTCTTGCCCGTTCTTCTCCATAGGTACCTGCTACGCCTTGGAATGGGCAACTAGCTTGACATTTCTGACAGACTCGTTGAGAATTCAAAAGTGCCTGTAAATGGTTTAATTGAAATAAATGCTTTGAGTTTGAGTTTGTAAAGTCAGGGAAATTAACTGTTAATCAAACTGACTACCAACTCAAATTGTCCGTATATTCAAATCATAGCTGTCATTCTTGACAGTATGTTGTATAGCACGGCAAATTGATGTAGGGTGTCAATACTCAAAACAATTAATTTTCTTGACTGTACTGTTAAAGATTTGTCAAGATCGGTGATAGTCGTTACGGGTAGTCAGAAGCCCGAAAGTCTGACAGTCTTACCAAGGGGTATCGTGTTAAACAGTAACTGGGTTGTGGAGGTCCGGTAGGCAGTCACTCCATGTAAAATACTGGTATTCAGTTGCATCCCGTTAGACTGGGAGCCGACCCAAACATTGGGAACAGGCTAGGCAGATGATGTACTCTCAAAGATTCGTGATGATTTCCTGTGGTTGAAATGAAATTGATCTGTGTTTATGGCATTTTCTTTGTTTGCTTATCTTTTCTGTCTGTTATCTGTCTGCGGTCTGATAAAGAACTTTGCTCAAAGTTTTACGGAATTCGAGTTGCCTGTATATATTTATTTTGTTTTTACTACCCGGTTTGTCGTATAATCGTATTTGATTTCGGCCATTTCTGGTCTGATAAATCTTCTGTAGTTGCACATCCTCAACAATAAAGTAGGTAGGCATGAGGGACTTTTCAAACCAGTACCCTAATTGCGTAACTTATTTTCCTAAACGATTATGATTAATTTATTTAATTTTGACGGTTTAACAATATTCATTGCGTTATTTACGTTGTTGAGCAGTTTTTTTTTTTTCCAACTTATGTAGCAATGGATTAGCGATATAATTTTCATAGTAAACGACCAATTGGAACCGTGTAACTAGCTTCTGACGTTTCATAAGTGTAAATAATTTGAATATACTGAGTATGTGTCAGAGCGACCTTCCCTAAGACAGGTGACGTTATCTGATCTTTTGTTACGCAGTTATCCGGATTTGATATTCAACGCAGTGTCGGGATACACCACGTAATGCGTATATTATTGTAATGAATATGGCGGGAGGTACCGCGTTACCATTTCGTGGATTATTCTTCTGTATTCGGTGTGAAAATTTAATATTTTTTTCTTAGATTTCGATCAGGAATGCTAAAAATAATCGTTACTGCTTATTGGTATATTTTTATTATTGCTAGAAATATTTCGTGGAAAAAGTGAATCGAGAGTCATGCCTGTAAATTGGTAAATAATCGGTAACTTCTAACTTACAACAATGAACACTTAGTTTTAGTGCTGGCTTATTTTCATCGTTCAGTTCTATTTTAACTTTTATTACAGGAATTTTAACGAAATTGGCTATTTTCAGTATTATCATTTCTACTTAATAATAGAACTGAAAATAGCCGATCTGACACTTAAAACAGTACTCTGTTCTAAGTATAATTGTACTAATCAACTTCACGAGCCTCTATTCGAAGAAATATGATAAATTAACATTCCGTTGGTAACACGACTGTGTATCATTCCTAGAAATTAATTAATTTTTTTGTTATTTCCTTATTAAGTCGATTACGTGCTTATATGACTTCTTATACAGGGTGGCAGGGACATCGACACGAAAACTGTTACCGTGGATTCAGTACATGATTCTGAACCAGGCGTTGACATTTATCGTCGATTATTTAAAAAAAAAAAATGCTGTTCCATACATTTTGATCGCGTAGGTATTTCACTTTTATAAGAAACAGCAGATTTTTAAAAAAATAACCGACGAAAAAGTTGCGGTTATTGTCCGAACGGGTTACCGTGGCCCCTGTCAATGTAGGCAAATGAAGGAACACGGGTGGGTTTTAGCCAGTAAGAGTCTGACACACCCTCCCGCTCCACCTAGAGCGGGAAAGTTATTTGATATTTTTCCCACCCAAAAAAAGGGGGCTTCAGAATCATATACTGAATCCATGGTAAAAGATTTCGCGTCAATGTCCCTGCCATCCTGTATAGTATACACAGCCCGTTAAGTTATTTTGTAGAACAATTCTGCAAATGATTGAAGTTGTTTAATTAAGCAAGTTTGGCTAAGTAGGTGCACCGTTTGGAAATTATAGAAAACCATTAGTTTCTTGTTAAAAGTTTGATTGAGAAAAGATGAAAATAAAAGCAAAATCAAGATCATCTTAAACTTGTTATTTATAAACGATCACTTTATTTATTACACAGGCAATACGTATCACTTCAGCTTACACTGAAAAATTCACATCTTTTATGTGCTAGCCAGCCATTGGGTGAAATGACTAAGCTGTATCCTCAGTCAGTAAGGGTAGCAGTTAAACTGTCAAGCGTATCTAAGCGTGTGCAAATAAACAGTGGTTCAATCGGATGGTCACACCGAAAGCCTTTAACTTGCTACTATTTGCCATTTAACTCGAATTTAAGTTAAAATTTACAGTTTTAAAACTTACGCCCGCTTCCAGCTGTAGGGAAGTTTTTGAATTTTTTGTTAACATTGTTGTAACGTAATTTATGTAGGTACTGCATGTATGCTACAATTATTATGCTTTCGAGGAAATGAGATAGAATCGACAACTGATATAATCAGTTAATTACATGTGTGCTGTGTTCATATTTTTTTTTATAACGATTCATGTGTAGATTGTATAATAACATGAAAGGACCAAATTAATAACGTACAGTTAGCTTTGTCCCTTACATATTATAAAACAAAGTCCCCCGCCGCGTCTGTCTGTCTGTCTGAACGCAATAAACTCAAAAACTTCCAAACGGATTTTCAAACGGTTTTGACTAATGGACGGAGTGATTCATGCGGAAGGTTTAAGTGTATAATTCATTAAAGGTTTTGTGTGAATTGGCTGAAATTATTGTTGAAGATGTCGGATAAAATCATGCCGACTGGGAACTTTATTGGCGTGCGCTGCGGAAATCATAAAAGTTACATAAAATTTATGTTCTACAGTATTATTCATCTTAAAAAGTTCAACAAAAAAGTCCGTGATGGCATATGTCTATCTTCTAAGGATGGCAATAACCATTTTTATCTTTCAGAATTTGATAAAAATTTTATTGTTATTTCCGAAGCTTTTTTGACGGGTATTATATTAATACTAATTTAATAAACTATGTTACTTAAATTGAATATTTAATTTAGATTAAAATATGCCTTGACATCATTTTATTTAAATGAATGGTTTAAAAGATATCTCAGATTCAAAATTATGCATAACAAAATAATTATGGTTGACGGCAACGCGGGCGCAGCGGTAGGAGTCAATGACCTTTTCCTCGGCTATTTATTTCTGTTAGACTTGTCTTACGGAATGCGGTAATCAATTAAATAAACATTAAGTTATCGTCTGTATTGTATTAAGAAATATAAATATAATATTACTAGCTTTTTGCCCTCGTGGATGTTGGAAAATATTCCACGGGACCGTACTACCGATACCGGGATAACATACCTTATGTTATCCCGGTATCGGTAGTACGTTCCCGGTGGATATTTTCCGATATCCACGCGGGCGAAGCCGCGGGCAAAAGCTAGTATAAAATAAAAACAACCCGTTTTCCGCAACTCGGGGAAAAGTTATAAAGTTATCCGAACTTTTCCGGAAAAAAGCTGTGCGGTATGCACTTGTAAATTTGTTTTCGCACAAGTTTTTAATATAAAATAAGTGAAGTCAGCGTGTACACTTCCTTTAGTAAAATACGAAAAAGACTGTATTCATTCACCCAGTATCATGATTCCATTGCTACATACACTTATGCATGATCTCCGTTCCCGCCAACACGAATCAGTGTCTTTTCATTAATCTTAATCCTTCTTAAAGTCCTAGACGTGATCAAAGCCGACATTGTCCTGTCCAGGAGGGCTAGAACTAAATTGTACCTGAAATATTTTACCGGTCCATACCAAGAAGCTCTTAGCGAATTTCACATTACTTGGGCCAAGTTATCCTGCCACAACCTGTGGACTTTTTGCCGCAGACATCTTAATAAATAATATTACTCTCATTGATCGCCCGCCAGAAATCACATAACATCGATATGTCTTATTTTGTTCTGCTCAATCGTAATTTGGAGCTGCACTTATACTATATTCTATTCAATTTGATGCCTTGGTCATAATTTAAAAGAGTGTCCGTGGAGTTTCTTGCCCGTTCTTCTCCATAGGTACCTGCTACGCCTTGGAATGGGCAACTAGCTTGACATTTCTGACAGACTCGTTGAGAATTCAAAAGTGCCTGTAAATGGTTTAATTGAAATAAATGCTTTGAGTTTGAGTTTGTAAAGTCAGGGAAATTAAGTGTTAATCAAACTGACTACCAACTCAAATTGTTCGTATCAAATCATAGCTGTCATTCTTGACAGTATGTTGTATAGCACGGCAAATTGATGTAGGGTGTCAATACTCAAAACAATTAATTTTCTTGACTGTACTGTTAAAGATTTGTCAAGATCGGTGATAGTCGTTACGGGTAGTCAGAAGCCCGAAAGTCTGACAACCAGTCTTACCAAGGGGTATCGTTTTACACAGTAACTTCAGAATCATATACTGAATCCATGGTAAAAGATTTCGCGTCAATGTCCCTGCCATCCTGTATAGTATACACAGCCCGTTAAGTTATTTTGTAGAACAATTCTGCAAATGATTGAAGTTGTTTAATTTAGCAAGTTTGGCTAAGTAGGTGCACCGTTTGGAAATTATAGAAAACCATTAGTTTCTTGTTAAAAGTTTGATTGAGAAAAGATGAAAATAAAAGCAAAATCAAGATCATCTTAAACTTGTTATTTATAAACGATCACTTTATTTATTACACAGGCAATACGTATCACTTCAGCTTACACTGAAAAATTCACATCTTTTATGTGCTAGCCAGCCATTGGGTGAAATGACTAAGCTGTATTCTCAGTCAGTAAGGGTAGCAGTTAAAGTGTCAAGCGTATCTAAGCGTGTGCAAATAAACAGTGGTTCAATCGGATGGTCACACCGAAAGCCTTTAACTTGCTACTATTTGCCATTTAACTCGAATTTACAGTTTTAAAACTTACGCCAGCTCCCAGCTGTAGAGAAGTTTTTGTATTTTATGTAGGTACTGCATGTATGTTACAATTATTATGCTTTCGAGGACATGAGATAGAATCGAAAACTGATATAATCAGTTAATTACATGTATGCTGTGTTCATTTTTTTTTTTTTATAACGATTCTAGTGTATGATTGTACAATAACATGAAAGGACCAAATAAATAACGTACAGGTAGCTTTAATCCTTACATATTATAAAACAAAGTCCCTCGCCGCGTCTGTCTGTCTGTCTGAACGCAATAAACTCAAAAACTTCCAAACGGATTTTCAAACGGTTTTGACTAATGGACGGAGTGATTCATGCGGAAGGTTTTAGTGTATAATTCATTAAAGGTTTTGTGTGAATTGGCTGAAATTTTACGATTATTGTTGAAGATGTCGGATAAAATAATGCCGACTGGGAACTTTATTGGCGTGCGCTGCGGAAATCATAAAAGTTACATAAAATTTATGTTCTACAGTATTATTCATCTTAAAAAGTTCAACAAAAAAGTCCGCGATGGCATATGTCTATCTTCTAAGGATGGCAATAACCATTTTTATCTTTCAGAATTTGATAAAATTTTTATTGTTATTTCCGAAGGTTTTTTGACGGGTATTATATTAATACTAATTCAATAAACTATGTTACTTAAATTGAATATTTAATTTAGATTAAAATATGCCTTGACATCATTTTATTTAAATGAATGGTTTAAAAGATATCTCAGATTCAAAATTATGCATAACAAAATAATTATGGTTGACGGCAACGCGGGCGCAGCGGTAGGAGTCAATGACCTTTTCCTCGGCTATAAGGTATGTTATCCCGGTATCGGTAGTACGTTCCCGGTGGATATTTTCCGATATCCAAGCGGGCGAAGCCGCGGGCAAAAGCTAGTGTAAAATAAAAACAACCCGTTTTCCGCAACTCGGGGAAAAGTTATAAAGTTATCCGAACTTTTCCGGAAAAAAGCTGTGCGGTATGCACTTGTAAATTTGTTTTCACACAAGTTTTTAATATAAAATAAGTGAAGTCAGCGTGTACACTTCCTTTAGTAAAATACGAAGAAGACTGTATTCATTCACCCAGTATCATGATTCCATTGCTACATACACTTATGCATGATCTCCGTTCCCGCCAACACGAATCAGTGTCTTTTCATTCATCTTAATCCTTCTTAAAGTCCTAGACGTGATCAAAGCCGACATTGTCCTGTCCAGGAGGGCTAGAACTAAATTGTACCTGAAATATTTTACCGGTCCATACCAAGAAGCTCTTAGCGAATTTCACATTACTCGGGCCAAGTTATCTTGCCACAACCTGTGGACTTTTTGCCGCAGACATCTTAATAAATAATATTACTCTCATTGATCGCCCGCCAGAAATCACATAACATCGATATGTCTTATTTTGTTCTGCTCAATCGTAATTTGGAGCTCGAAGAGCGACCCCACGGGACTAGAGATTCGTTCTCACCCGATTTAATGGGCGCCGTCGACTCGCTAGAAATAAAAATCGCATTTGCGATAATTGGTTTCGGGCCGGCGAGTCGAACTGAGCGCGGTTTTACATGCTCGACTAGCTAAATGAGCGATCGTATCTGATTTTCTAGTCGTTAGATGGTATTTTTTCATCATGATTTTAGTTATGACGGGCAAAATACTTCCAGGGTAATCCTGTTTTTCTAAGACCTTAACCTTTACTGTTATCTCCGAGGACTTGCCAGACGACTTAATTTCTGCAACACTTTTAAAAGTTTGCTATAATCCGTTTTTACTTGGTGCATAATTATGTTGATTTTTAAAATCTGCTTATCTATTAAAAGACATCAAGGCATGAATGTGTTTTTTGATATAGTCTCGCTAATGGAGACAAATGAACCATCTATTGATTTTTATCGAATGCAAGTTGCAAAACACTATTACGATAGCAATCGAGATTTGCTCAATTAACTGCAAATACAGCTCGTTTTCCAATCCTGCAGACTAACGTAGTGGGAATAATTAGAACCTACAGCTTACATGCTGTTGAGAGTCTTGAGCTAGTTCCAACGAATACCGAGCTGCACTCGATTACGACGACCCATACGACTCGAATTCAACTCCAGTTGGCAGAATTAACTATCGATATTGACGACAGAAAATAATATATATCACGTCGTTTATAAACAGATACCTACAAGCCAATACTGCCGAAGATATTTTAATTAGTAGCAAATCATTAATAACTTCGCCACTAATATTCAGATGACTAGCTACACACATAAAGGACATTAACAAAATTAATCATATTATCATCAATGAATGTCACAGGCAGACACTCCATTACTCGAAAACGTCAGACCACAAAATTACGAATATTTCACGATTCACCGAACATTAATGTGTACACAAATAAGTTCACTATATATCAGATTCCAATTGTATTAAATGGTGCGTCATCGTCGATCATTCTGTTCCCTTTATTGGAAATACATAGATATACCTAAGCGTTGAAGTCTATTTGTGAACAATATCACAGTATAACTAAGTAACAGTATTATATCTTCATAGAAAATGGCCGAAACGACGCGTTTCGAAATCTCAGTGTAGCTACATCAGTATGAGTATCGAGTGCACGGCAGTTACGCACGGACGCGGAAGGTTTATCTACCGAGCGGCCGTAGGTCATTATTTCAAGGTCACTGCCGATATATAATACTGTTATTTTATTATACTGTGACAATATGTCTGCTGTACCGTGAACTTATTAGAGTGTGAATGTGAACCGCTATATTTAGCATGAACTTTTAGAGATATCCCACAATGTAGTGCGAGGTGACGTCATTGCACGTCTAAGGGCATTATTAGTTTTTTCGCAGAAACTTAGGTAGGGATCAAAATTATGTTTAGCACTTACGAAGGGTAGACTGGCTGGTTGGTTGCTTGCCGCATACAATGAAAATTGATCACAATGAGTTTCATTTTGACAGTTCACCGACGTTCATTGCGTTATTTACGTTGTTGAGCTGACGAATTTTTCAAACCAAAAAATCAAAAAAAAAATCTCGATTGTGATTGAACTGTGTATTCAATTAGGGTACCGTATTTTTCAATGTATTACAACGTTGTGCGGGGAAATTTTAAAATGTATGCTAATGTGTTTACCTATATACAGAGTGGCAGGGACATCGACGCGAAAACTGTTACCATGGATTCAGTGCCACCCTGCAACTTACTTTGAAATTATTCGTCGGTTATTTTTATTTTTTAATCTGTTGTTCCATACATTTTGATCGCGTAGTTATTGCTTGCACATTTCTATGAAACAGCTGTTTTTTTTTAAACAACCAACGAAAAATTTCAACGCAGGGGGATTCAGAATCATGTACTGAATCTATGGTAACAGTTTTCGTGTCGATGTCCCTGCCACCCTGTATAATAGATATAACTATACCGCTGTGACAGGATATTTATGCTAGCTATTGCTATGTACAATATTGACTGTTTATTCAATCATATTATTTTTCCGTTTAGTATGCTAATGCATACTTGAGAAGGCATTTCCACAATGCCATAATTGTTGATAAAAATACACTTACCATTACATTTATATCATACAACGTCAATGAGGCCTGGGGACAGTCTTCACATTTGCTTGAGCATCTGAAAAAGAGAAGTAATCCTGTTGAACTTGCTTCAAAAATTGAATAATTCAGAAATTAAAAACTCAACTGCCCTGCCAAAACGAACTAAAAAGTAATAAACAAGTTGTATTAGTTAATCTGTATACAATGTCGACCATCGGCATGTGCGCGCCCGTATTTTTCTGAATATTCATGAAAAATTATCGAAAAATAACTTTAAAAGTGTGGGGGGGGGGGTCTATCTTCAATATTTTTCATGTTATTCAATTTTTTTATGTTTTGAGTAGCGTTTGCCATATCTTCGATGTTATTGGCTCGATTTGGATTCTGTTCATTATTTCTAAAAGCTTATGAGTTATTTTATCGGATTAACTAATATTTTTATTAAATTTTTTCTAGTATGCAAAAAAAAAGGGTGGTGAAAACATTTAAAAAAAAAACAGTGTTTTTTTAAAAAACACAAGTGTGAGTACATTTCACAGAATTTGAAAAAAATTATATTATTTTTTGAAGTTAAGATATACCCCGTTTTAAAGTTATTTTTCGATAATTTTTCTTGAATACTGCGGCGGAAAACTGCGGGCGGGCACATGTATACATGGGCGACATTGTATACAAAGCGAAAGGTCACTCATTTACTTGCTGACTAAATAGATAAGTAGAATTGTCATTGCAGTCGGGGGACCGTTGTGTGGAACAGTTTTTAATCGACTGCAATTACAATTTGCCTATGTCACTCAGCATGATGTAAGGATTTTAACGATACCCCATACATCCAAATCTATTCAGGCATTTAAAAGTAATGGTGGCACAAAAAAACTCACTCACATACATAAATAATATTACACTCCTTTTTGGGCAGTCGTGTATTTATAAATTGAAGTTGGTGTCCGTGTCTGTCTGTGTGGCCGCGTTGTTCTTCTAAACTACGCAACCGGAAAGTTTAAATTATGTATAATACATCCTATACTATTAAAGCAATATTTGTAATCAAGTTCTCGAAAACGGCTTTAAAGATGGTGATGAAAGTTGCAATATAGGGATTTACGGGGGCAAAAATCTATCTAGCTAGGTCTAATTTCTGGAAAAATTCGTTTTCTCTATCTTAACCCGAGCAAAGCTCGGTCGAGCAGGTACTTAATATTTAACTTACATTTAATAAAGAAATTTCTATGTTTTGTCAATACATAGAAGCTGTGGGAACCAGTGGGTTACTAGTTTTGTTTTAACTCCATAAATATAAGAGGCGCTTTTCAACATATCGATTCGTCTATTAAACCGTATTAAACGCGCGCTATTTAAACCGTGAAGGGCTAAAAACAAAATTGATGGTGATGAAGGGCCGCGGAATCGTTAAAACTGTCCCTACTACATACTTATTTTTTTTGTTTCAATGCCAACATATGTGGGACAAAAATAAACATAACAGCATCTGGTATTAGAAAATAATTTCCCCGTTGCCATGGTAACGGTACGGCGTTGGTATTAAAACAAAAGAGTTTCAGCAACTTAGGACTTGCTGGGTTGCCCACAGGCGTTCAATTAGCCTAACGATAATTGTTTTAGGGCTTCAAACCTTGTATTTTGATAATAAAAGTAATTCCCATGTTTATGGCCTTAAATTAAACTAGAATTTAAATGGTTTTTCTAATTTTCATTTTCTTTTAGGAAACCAGATATCTAATTTCCGTGTTATTTTCCTGTAAATTTTGAAAACTAAAAGGAAACCGGCCTATATTTCATTGGAATTGGATAGATCCATACAGTGCAATTCGCGATAAATACGCGGAAATTGGTGCATCAGTAGGTATAGCTTTGTTTGTAACAAACTTGTACATACAACAACTGTAATAAACTGGGCTATTTCTAGAGTTAATTCATAGTCTTTGTCACTATTCAACATAAATATTAAATGAATAAGTTCATTCCAGGTTGATGCCACGAACAAATAAAGGTTTTAGTTATTTGGAAATTATGTCAACATTGTTTTGAAATCTTTATTAGGAGTTATAAGTTATCCTTGTTATTATACATTGTTGTAATTATACAAAATTGTACAACTTGGTTGATTTATTTAAATATTTCTATTATTCACGCATTAAATTCCCTGTCAGTCTCAACTAGCATTACCAAACCATGGTCAATCTTCTTTTTTAAAGGTTTTTTTTTGCTTATGCAGGAGCCGGAATTGGCAGGACCACCACCAGCCTACGAAACAGTTGTCGAAGGACCCGCGAATATTAAGGACTGTCAATCACTAGAGGTGAGTTGATTTTCGATGTATAAATATTGGGTTTATTTATAAACGTTTATATAAGTTAAAAGACGTTTAATCGTTATAAAATGTACGTTTAATCCGACTGCTTAACCATATATTTTACGGTAACTATGTAATTTTAATCAATGTTTATAAATAAATCCCTAAATGTCAAACTTTTGTATTTTCAAAGACGGCGCGACGCAACACCGGTAATTGTTCTATGGTGAAGTTTCCTTATGCTGGGGCTACATTGTCGTATTATCGCGAACTAAACATCGCGCACTCTGTCTCGCACATCGGTCGATGTCTCGCTGAGCAACAGAGAGCGCGCGAAGTAAAGTTCGCGATAACGCGACAGTGTAGCCCCAGCATCAGAAATTGTTTTGTTAGACTCGCATCGCGCCGGTCTGCACGATGCTTTATACGTTATCCACAGTTATAAAACGATTCCACGTGTAAAACTCTACCATAGATCAGGTACACAGAATAACTGACATTATTGAAAAAACACTCGAAAACAACAAGTCTGCGCCACCGTATTCCTAGATGTCGCGCAAGCTTTTGATAAAGTTTGGCATGAGGGTCGGATATTTAAACTCAGACGTATACTATCTCCAGAATTTGCAGACATTCTAGCATCATATATAAGTAACAGAATGTTTAGAATAAGGCAAGAGGATGCATTTTCTGAGCTAAAAACGATAAAAGCCGGGGTACCGCAAGGAAGTGTGTTAGGCCCAATCCTGTACTTGTTTATACACATGCGATATCCCTGAGCTGGAAAACCATTGCGACCTTTGCAGATGACACTGTTATTGTGGCTACCGGATACAGCCACAAAGAAGCAGTCGAAAAAGTTCAACAGCTGTGAACAGAGTTTATGACTGGGCACAAACGAGGAAGATCAAACTGAATGAATCGAAATCTATTCATATTGACTTCACTAATAAACACTGCTATTACCACCCAATCTATATAAATGGCATGAAAGTGCCTTATACTAATACAGCCAAATACCTTGGCATAACTCTTGACGCGAAAGTGCGTTGGAAATCTCACGTCAAAAAGAAAAGAGAGGAACTAAACATATGTTATAAAAGTATGTATTGGTTACTCGGAAGAAAATCTTGCCTATCAATACACAATAAATTTATATTATACACGCATATTCTTATGCCAATTTGGACGTATGGCATCCAACTTTGGGGCTGTACTAAACAAAGCAACGTCAAAATAATTTAACAATTCCAAAACAAAGTACTCAGGGATTTTGTAAATGCAATATGGTACATTAGAAATGACGAACTCCACGGTGACCTTAAAATGGAACTCGTCACCACCAAATCCAAAATATTGAATTAATAATAAATAGTAACAATGCTGTGCTATACATATAACACATGAACAAAGTGTTCTATCAATTATCAGACCCTAAGAAAGTGCTACGAAAATGACCTTGTGTAAAAGTGCAATTTGACACTATTCTTAGTTATAACTTAATAGTCTATTAGGCTAGATTATAATCAATTACTAAGAACGTCAATTCTTATTAAAAGAGAGAAATAAAAAGTGTACCTGAAAATAGAACAAATAAAATGCATTCGATCAGCCATGTAGAAACCGCGCCAAAACCGGTAATGGCAGTCCATCGACTTGAAATAAATGAAGACAGTGGAATAGAGCTGAAAATGGCAACTTTGAGTGGGTTTCCGATCGATGTTTTATTTTTAGTATTTTTTCTATTTACGAATCGTTCCGAATCGGGGTTTCACATTACTGAAGGGGTGTTAGAACTCTGACGTCTGACTTTAAGTGGATATTGGAGGTCAGACGTCATTCTAAAACGGATTTGTGCTGGTCACGGAAATTCCGGGCTTACTTATAATATTATGTGGCGTTTTTGCGTAGTTTTTTACTCACGGCAGACCGTGGCCCAGTTATTGAACACGATATCTTACACAGGTTCACTTGAAAACTGTAACTTTTAGTTTTTGCCGTCAAAATATTATTGTTTTTCTTTTTATAAGCGATCTAACGAAGGGATTGAGTTACTGTGACCTATATTCGCTCGGTCGGGTTCAGAAGTCGATGTCTTGGCACCATTAATTAGACTTCATTGAAACTGTGTACAGTTTTAGATGATCATATAATAATGAAGTACCGTTGTGCTCATTCTACATTGTTGGCAAGTAGTGAATGGACATGACAATAATGGACATCGTCACGATATGCATAATATTGTATATGATAATTGGTATTTATCATAATGATTGTATTACTCACAGAAGCCTTAAGAGAGCAAGGACACTGAGTTACTTGTTTTACAACTAGTTCACAACACAATACGTTTTATATATAACTTGCATATACAGCGGATGCCTTTTACACATTTTCATTTTCCTAGTCGTTATATATGTTCTAAAAAAACTTGTTCAACTCTGATTACTTTATTATCGCGGTTGTTGGGTTCATGTTAATTGTTCTGTTCATCGTAGGTACCGGCTTAATATCAATTTATTTGTAGTCGTCGGTACATCTCGATCAGCCGTCATATCAGTTGCATTCAGTTCTGTCACAGTCATGTCACATTACCTACACACAATTCATCAATCATTTGATTGGTCTTCCACTATTCTCTAGTCATACCTATAATTTTATAGCCATCTATACTCGTACGCAGAACTTTTCTATCCACATATCCCTCACCATGTCTTGTTCTTATCCTACAAAAACAAATGACATTCTGAGACAGAAACGATGTAAATCTGTGGCTTGAATGAATCATTAAATTTTCCCAGGATGTGGTGTCGGAGCCGTGTGCCCGATGCCAGAGTGACCCGCGCTGCAACGGCGGCCTGCCTTCGTACGAGGCAGCCGTCCTCCTCCGAGACACCAAGTTATAATGCCTTGAGGAAACACCAGGAGCACCAACTTATATGGCCTTTAAGAAGCACCAAATGAAGCCTTGAGGATGTTGTTAACCGTGCGCGGCTAAGGCCTTTTGTTTGTAATTTTATTATCCCATTGAAAATATTACTCTTAATTTAGTCAGGCTGAAGTCTCCTATTTAACACCATCGTTGTCTCCTGGCGTCAGCGTTAACTTCACAGAGTATTTTTGAAGCTGCAGTGAGTTTTTCAGAGACCTTATCAGTACAATTTTATAGGACGCACGCGACGTGCGGTAAGCTGTATGCGGCTGATGACGTATATGGGAGACTACACCCTCGGCCCCAATGAGGGTTTCGAAATTTAGGTTACTGAATTATTTTTTAATCGATTCGCACCATTGCACGCTTGTGTTATTTGTATTGTATAAACTTATTGATTAAAGATTAAAATGTTTAATCCAGAAGCGTCAGTTGGTATCCAACCGTGTCATAGCAATTAACCTAATTAATTTTGAATTGAAAATTAGTTTTCGAGATAGTTATCGTAATATTTGATTATGTTCTGTTTGATAGAGCTCTATTTGTTATAAGTGAAGCTTTTAATGTCCTGAACAATTCATTATTATAATGTAACCAGAATTTTACAAAGCCTCACGCTGTTTTCAATATAATAACTATAATATCACAAAACATCTGAACATCAATTATAATGTACCTACGTATCTATGTACATGTTGAGCTTCGGTTTATCAAAACATTGCTGATAACAAAAACTTATCAGAATTGTATTTCCCGCGGAATTTTTCACTTAATAACTTATGATAAAATGGCATTAAAATCAAGCTAGTTACCGTTGCGCGTTGTAGTACAATGAAAGAGATCCGTCAGGCTTAGTTCAAAGAATGCTCTCACAGCTTCGTTGGTGCTCGACAATTCGTCCTACGTGAACAACGGAACGGATGCGGAGCGAAAAATACTGATATTAATGAAACATTGGTATGTTACATTTATATGACGTACTTATTTTGAAGACAATGAAGACCACTATTTTAATATTACATGAGGTTTTAATTTATTAATAACGACCCTATTCTACAGATGATTCTAATATCGAATCTGAACAACTTTTCGAAAGAAACTCGTAGCAAAATACAAAAAGTATTTTATTTGATCGATTTTTGAGACAGATCTAATTATTTTCGTCTCTCATCTCTGATTTGACCTTATATTTTAACATGCATCGTGTTGTCACGCAGGACAAAAAAGCTATTTTTCAGCGTCAGTATTATCCTTCTTTGTCAGTCCGTGAAGGTTATTCAACAGAAGCGTAGGACTGAGTCTATTGCATGCTTTCACTAATCCATGCTTTTGACAAGTCAAATGGTTTATGTAGGTACACACGGCTACACATCAAGCTATACATTTCCAGTATAAGCTGACCTCGCATTGTACGGAAATTTTATTGCAATGCGAGATCAGCAGAATCTGAAAATTGATTGATTTCTGCTTGATGTGTAGCCGTGTTTACGATTACCATATCTTAGGCGACGTTCGCATCGACGTAATAAAATCGCGACGGGATTTTATCGCGCAGAAGATTTTCAACTCTCGGTGTTAAGCCGAGCGCTGAGAATCCAACGCGCTGGGACGCAGTCTCGTCCCAGCGCGTTTAAAAAACACACTATTGGATTTTCAACTCTAGGCGCTGAGTAGAGCGTTGAAATTCCAGTGCACGAAAAAGAAATCGCCGCGATTTTATTACGTCCGTGCGAACGTCGGCTTAGTCTACATGTACAAGGATATAATAGATGTTAATTTAAAAAACTTGACTACTTTTTATATTCTCAAAGTTGTAAATGGAAGCTTCAATAAAAATAATGAAAATGTGCACTTCTGCCGAGCCCATCGGGATTACAGGCTACAGGGTTATGTTTTGTTATGTTACAAACAAAGATGAATAACCAGATGATTAATAATATTAAGAATAATTATTGATAGATTGTGAACAGTAATTATTTCGTCATTAGCTTGCACTGCCACTCGAAAAAAAAAAATATTATTTTACTAATTGAACTTTAATTATTTTTAATATTTTTCCTCTCAGAGGGGGAAAACGAAATTCATATTTTAATTACTAAGGAAAAAATAGAAAGCTTTATTTGTAATCATACCATGTGATACAAAAAAATACATGTTAAAAGGCCGATCTGCATGAATGCTGATACAGACACGATGAAATCTGATTTGCTTTTGAAGTTTTATAGTACACTAGCTACCGCCAGCGGCTCCGCCCGCGTGGTATCTTTATAAATTGTAGCCTATGTTACTCAGTGATAAAATAGCATTCTACTGGCGAATTAAATTTTTAAGTCAGTCCAGTTGTTTTTGAGTTTATTCATTACTAACAAACATACAAAAAAATCTAATATTTTTATAATATTAGTTTAGATTACTGACGCGGCCTGAAACAGGAGCATTGATGTATGATCGTTAAAATGTGGGCTTAGACAAAGCCGAGGCACACTTATTTATGTAAGTCCATCAATGCCTCGTTGCGGCCCAGGCTTGTATTATAAATTCAAACTAAGTACTTAAATTAATTATAAATTTCAGAATCAATGACGAACAACGCCAATATGTTCGTTTGTGTCTTCTTTACCTTAAAGAACTCCATTTGCAAACCAATTCGATATTTAAATAAAACCTTTAATAAGTTACTTCCTTGGTTGCCATATGTCGAAGTAAAACGTTCGTTCCATTTTTAAATTACACGACAGACAGATATGTGAGACTGAGTTTTCATAGTAATTTATTCGGTCGCTAAACTCGACCGATACGAATCTTTATAATAACATTGCCGGCCGCCTATTCGCATGTATTTATTTGACCAGTCTGTACAGCATTTTCGATTTATCTCGAAGAAGGTTGTCAAAGTAATGCTCGAATTACCAAGCATGTTTGAGAAAAGGATATTTGTCGCGATTGTACGTTAGCTAAGTTTTTTTTTTGCACTTTTAAAGTTATGTCTACTGTAAGAACACGGTCTAAATGTAAGCCTTAATGTACCAGTATGTGTCACGTTCAGACGGGGTCTTATGAATAGGATAAGCATGTATACAGAATAAATAGTTAATAATAAAATTATTAGAAAGTTGTTTTCTGCTTACACAAATCGAGATTACTTACGTAAATCGAGATTAGTCGGCCGTTTTGAGTATCGAAATACTACGAAAAACTAAGCCTGAATGCAATATCTATACAGTTAAGTATATAGGTATACTGTGTTTTGGGTTTATTTTTTTCAAAATATTACGGCACTTACGGTCGAACAAACATGTTAATAAAAACTTCTATGGCTTTTAGACTTGCGTAAGTATAGTTTTTTTTTCACATGAAAGCAAGATCTATTTACCTTTAAATTAAAGTTGTTTCAATGATTATTCCAGTTTCCAAATTATCTGTAAAACACGGTGTATAATTATAATTCGTATTATTATTACTATAATACATATTTGCAGTATTAAGTAGTTAGAATTTTATTACATACTTGTATGATTTTAGATTGTACATATTATGTTCTAGGTTATTGAACAAATCAATAATAGCATGATTTATTGTATCGCTTTGAACGCCATTTTATATTACGTAACTCTCTGAGTGAAGGTCGTCACACACTTTGAAGATAATATAAAATATATAAATATTATCTTCGACATATCGGTTACCGTTAAATTTTAATGGACTACCACACACAGAGATAATAATATATTTTACCTTAAATTTTATATATTATCTTCGATTTTCGTGGACGGGCTTTAGAGAGAGCCCTAAAGATATACCAATATAAGCAGATAGGATATACACGGTGGTGCAAAAATAGATAGGTATGAAATGTGGAGAAGATACGACAGTAAATGAAAACACTGAGAATACTACTGCATAAGAGTATTTAGGAATAATACAATTAAACCTAACAACGAAATAAAAAGTGTTTGCGCGCTGCCCGCCCGTCTGTCTGTCTGTCTTTTTGTCCGTCTGTCACCAGGCTGTATCTCATGAACCGAGATACAGTTAGACAGTTGACATTTTCACAGATGATGTATTTCTGTTGCCGATATAACAACAAACACTAACTGATTTTTTTTTTGATAATGGTACGGAACCCTTCGTGCGCGAGTCCGACTTGGCGGGTATTTTTTTTTTTTTGTGAAATCTTTTTTGGGCGCGTTAAGCATTTTTGAGATGGAAAAAACAATTGAACTCGCGACACCGTTACCGACACCTCATTTTTGTAAACACGATTGTGATCTTTATTTATATTACGTTACAGATCAATGTTCTATGCAAGTATTTTCTTGTTCAAGTTTTCACGGCACTCCCGGAGTGCCACTGTTTTTTTAAACAAAGTAAATAGGCCATGTATGGGCCGACTATGGGTATTACCAATTTTGACTAGCTATAGTGACTCAACTATTTTGATTGAATTTCCGTATGGAGACTGGGAACGTCATTAGATATACGAAGTTTATTTTATTGTCGTATTGTCTTCTCCATCTTATAGGGTGTTCTTATTATTTTAGGATCATATATGACCAATTTTTTTTTTTTTTCGTTGGGAAATCATCAAATAACTTCTCCCGGTCTGGGCGGAGCGGGAGGGCGTGTCAGACTCTTACTGACTAAAACCCACCCGTGTTCCTTCGGTTGCCCTGTTGCCGGGGGCCACGATCTCCCTATCTGTAGGATCATACATGACCAATAACGATATTATTGTGTTGATTGACCGTTTAATTGTATTCCCTCTTCATATTTTTTTTCACATTATTTCCTAAAAACCTTCTTTCTATGTATTACGTAAATTAAGAACATTTTATACAGCACGTAAATGTAAAGAATAAAATAACTTTAAAAGTAAGTACACGAATTTTGTAGTTGCAGTACCATAAAAGTAGTTAGAATAACCTATTTAATAAGAAAATACTGTATTACTTGTGCGTGCCCGGTTGACGGCAATAGGCTCGCCCCCTATTACATGGGACTTAAACATAACTGGCGAAATGTCGGTGTACATAGATGCACCTCTGCCTAACCCTTCAGGAAATGCATGCGTTATGTTATCTGTTATATACTGTATTATTTACCTATATATCATATATTTACTCGTACTGTCAATTTTATTAATTAGGTACACATTCTTATATTTGGTTTATTTACTTATTTAAGTTATTACTTAAATAACTTAATAATTAATTTCTGTGTTTCAAAATAAATATGTTTCTAGTCTTTTTCACTCGATTAATTAATTATTTATTACATACATATACATTTCTGGAAAACGCTATGTTACCTATATTGAATAAATAAATGAGAAATAAATAAACTACCTTTTCTTATCATAAAATTAAAAAAGTTGATTATCGAACAATTTTATTTTCATTGCATTTTAATTAGTTTTCTTTTACCTACTCAATGAAAAGAGGTTGTTTTTACTTTAACTAAAACGGACTATCTAAAATAAGTATTAATTCTTTGTGTTTCAAGGAACAGCCTTCATAAAAATTGAGGTAGAGATGGTATTATAATACAGGGTAGCAGGGCCATCGACGCGAAAACAGTTACTATGGATTTAGTACATGACTCTGAATTTATTTGTTATTTAAAAAAAAAAACAGCTATTACATACATTTTGACCGCGTAAATATTGCACTTTTCTATGAAACAGCAGATTTTTTTTTTAAATAACCGACGAAAAATTTCATTCATGTATCATGTACTGAATCTATGGTAACAGTTTTCGCGTCGATGTATGCCACCCTGTATAATAGATATTACTATACCGCTGTGAAAAATTTCAACGTAGGGGGTCAACATCGATGCGAAAACTGTTACCATGGATTTCGATCCATGGTAACAGTTTTCGCATCGATGTCCCTGCCACCCTGTATAGATAGTATTTTTATAATATAGATTATAATCCGAACGGCGAGTACTTATGTAAGTAATACAGCGTTACTCCGCGGTATTTGGCTGCTCACGCATGGTTCGCCAATTAAGCTGATTATGCTTGAGAATCTCACTATGTAGATAGGTACCTCCATCCATATTAATTATGTACTTATGGTATATCATAATTATAATACCGTCAGCTTCAATAAGTAGGCACGGGTATTGAGACTTAATAATTATGTAGGGACTAGGTACACACGGCTACACATCAAGCTATACATTCCAGTATAAGCTGATCTCGCATTGTATAGGATTTCCGTACAATATAGCTTTATGTGTAGCCGTGTGTACATAATAATTTTCATGAAAATAACAGCAATGCTTTTCTTGAATTCTTCATCAATCTTTTCGTTTTTCACATGTACATAAAATATACACAGTCGGCTGGTTTCCACAGTAACAAATAACTCAGTACTTGTTCAAAAGACTGTAAAACACTATCATTTTGTGTAGCCCTAGGTAAATGTGTAACTCACTGCTAGCCACTCCTTCCGGCATTACAGGCGCGGCTGTATAATAAAACTGCGCTACGATTTGTATTTGATTATTTAGACGAGCACTCTTCGATGCCAGCACAATATTGAGCTGCGTTTAATTTACTAATGCGCTCCCTTATGTGCTCCAATGCGGTTAGCGTTTGTTCACCACTCTCGCCACTCGATGCACTCAGTTTTTTCAATTATTTAGTATTATTTGTATTTTTACACTATTCTAGTGAAAAGAAAATTAAACACCGTGAAGTTCTTTCGAGTTTAAAAAAATAACACCCTTTTTTTAAGGCATCCTGTATGTGAAAATAAGAGACCTGTGCTTGTTTTATTTGCCTAGCTAACAAACAAACTTAAATGTTTATGTTGTTAAGGTTTCACTAGGCGACGGCTCGAACTCGTTGGTGGCGTAGCTAATATGCATGCTATTTTGTAAAGTTATTTATTTATTTTGTATTTATTTATATATTTATTTATTTAGTGAAGTAAACTATGATTTATAACGAAAACGAGCGCGTATAATTTCATGAACAGACCTTTGGGCGTATGAAAAAACTTCTAGATGTATCTACTCAAAATAAAATATTTGAACTTTAGAATAAATTATCTATATGGTTTCTATTTTGCGATTTTCATACTACATAAGTTATTTATTTACGCCCAAAGATGAGTTAAAATTAGTGTTGAAATATGGAAGTTTCGACCTTCATAACTTCCAAACCAATACTTTTTTCCCAATCCTGCTTCCATGCAGGGCTAGATGATAACAAGTCAAATTGATATAGTTTTTAGTTTTTAACGTACATGTTTTATGTAGGGCATCTCGTAGTTGACCTCTGAGATCATGACTACTTAACCGGGCACACGAGTAATCACCATACTTCGTTTGTATGGAAGAATGACCGACTAGCGTAACCTTAAGAAGCCTAAACAAGGACCACCGACTTTAAACTATTAATGGAATGATTAAGGCCATTCTCAGACGGGGTGACGGTAACTAAACCTAAACTACTGCGATGCGATGCAACTGGTACTCTCACATGGGGCAACTCAAGTTGTATCAATTTTAATTTTATTTTTTTGCTCCGACGACGTGACACACAATAACGCGTTATTTTATGAAAAATTGCGTTGGTAACAACTAAGCGATCTGCACTGCCAGCCGCACGTGACCGTTGTCGCCGTTGACAACTAGTTTTTGACAAGTTGCGTCGTGTGAGAACCGCCATTGAAATATATTGTGTCAACACGATTGGTTGCGTTGGCGTTGAAAACTGGTTTTATTTTGACCACCTCGTGTGAGAATGGCCTAAGTCTCCTGCTTGTTAATTTGCAGTCTCTCTGTAAAAAAATAGCACCCCTTATATTATCACCCTGTATTTTCAAGAACATAACATCATGCCTGTAATCCACGAAGGGCTGGGTAGAGGTGTACCTGAAGTACACCCATATTTGGCAGACATCTGGCAGTTCGGCCTACCCAAATGTCCTTTCTTTGGTATTGTTCGTCGAGTTGAGCTCCTTAAGTTCTGATTTGAGCTCCACGATTACTGACAAATGCTTGCACTGATTAGACAAGTCCACTCAAATCTGTGTGGTTCTTTCCTCAAAAGACCATTTCAGACACTAATCTACATGGTCCTCATATGGCCTGACCAAGATTATGTCTGGACTTTAAAAGAGACTGTGACCTCTGAGTTTGTTTCGGCCATTCTTCTCAGAGTAGTCAGATAGGAAACGCCGAACTCAACTAGCTTATTTTTATTTTTTATTTTTTTAATATGACGTGTAAAAGTGATTCCGATATCCTATTTACAGAATAAACAATTTCATTTCATAAACAATTTCATTTCATTTCATTTCGCCAGTAATGTTTTAAGTGCCATGTAAATAGGCGAGCCTATTGCCATCAACGAGGCACAATTCCATACTCTGGGCTGCTACTGAGAAATTCCTGATAGAAAAACCCAACAACACTTTGCTCGACCTAGGAATCGGACCCGGGACCTCATGGTCCGCGGTAGCACTTGCGACCACTAGACCAACGATACAGTCTAAGCAGGCAGTGGCGATATTCCAATTAATAGTATCGATAACAGTTTTAATTCTCACACATGTGGCATGTCGTAACTTTTCACGTGCGCGTGGTTACAAAAGTTTAAAAAATTGTTTTTATGAAAACGTGTATAGCAATTTGTAAATTGAATATTTTAAAACCGCTATTTCAACTTTCAAAACAATCATGTAAATTCTGGATAAAGTATTGACGGGCTGGAAAATATTCGATGTTTTCGTTCATATCTAGGATTGCCACCTCTTGTTAGCCTAACTAAATCCGGGGGAAAAAAAAACAGCGATTTTTTAAAACTTTTTATTTTATTTTGAACTTACTATTTGAAAGACTTAAAAACATCTAGCGCTGAACGAAAAAAAAAAAATCGCTCTTTTAAAATTGAATAACATTTGGATTTCCGCCTTGACATGTTCTTCACTTAAGGTGGATCCGCAGTTGCAGCCCACGAAATTGAAATTTTCTTACGTTTTTTGCAATTTGCAGGCCAGTGCCCGGTTGTATCTTGATCAAAATATGATTCACGACTATAAGAGATATGTATTTTTAGAATTATAATCATACGAATAATTAATACATCTCTCTAAGTTCGATTTGTTCCATAAAAACTTTTCTGTAAGAAACATCTCATCTATAGTCGCGTATCGTATTTTTAATAGGGAGAGGTGGAAACCCTATTCATATCCTTCGAAGCGTTTAATAGAATTCTGTGCATTTATATTTCAACAACAGGTTAGTAGGTACTGAGAGTTGCTATTAGAACGTTATCAAATAATTGAAATAATGGATTGTACTTCAAATGTTTGTGTACACTATACTAGTTTTATATAACATAACATAATAATCAGCCTATAATGTTCCCACTGCTGGGACACAGGCCTCCTCTGTGAGAGGGAGTGGGCCGTAATCCACCACGCCGGCCCAGTGCGGGTTGGCAGATGTCACATGTCTCGAATTTTGGATCTAGGACATGCCGGTTTCCTCACGATGTTTTTCTTCGCCGTTTTGAGAGCAGTGGTGATGAAATATTTTACACAAAGTAAAGCACTTGTCAGGGTTCGAACCGCGGTCGTTACCACTAGGCCACCACTACTCTTTTTAAGTTAAAGTTTTATATAGCTACTGAAAAAGTGATTTTCGTCACTAACTGATCGCTTCATCTGTGGCATTTTTAATTTTTTATGAAACAGCAAAGGAGATGGGTAACGGTGGACCCAAATGTAATAAGTTGAGATATGATTTAAAAAATTAGTCATGTTTTTTTTAACCTTGAATATCAAAAATCTGCTCAATTCTCCATCGGAAGCGGAGAAATATGATACGGTTTTCGTGAGATTATCGATTAAAATAACCGATTACACAACTAAAAAGAAAACCTACCCACTAGGTAGAACTAGGTAATATAATTAACTCAAAGTAATTAAATGCACTATATATACTTTTATACATTATAGTGCATTTAATTTAAATAAAACATAATTAAGGACTGAAAAACCAAAATAATGATTATCGATTGCATATCGAGTAAAATCAGTCTCATATTTTTAGTCTATGTCACTGGCAGTGCATGTTCTGCACTGGCCTGAGCTGACTGACATTGACACTAGACATTAGTGGTGGGTCGTTGTCGAATTTTTGACGGACGAAACCGTTTTCCCGACGACGAAAACGGTTAAAGGACAAAACTTATCCAACATGGAATAGAATTGCGTTTTCGTCGAGCGCAGTTTCTTATAACTATCAACAATTTGAAATGTATGAAATGGTTTTTTCGCATCACGAACGACAGCATTGACAACTGGTGATAAATACATTATTGACTGTATTTCATTGACAAAGAGTTCACTTTTATTGAAAGGACTATTTTACGAGTGTGATAGATAGTTCAATCATTGTACCGACTGTATTTTCTTAAATGTAAAATAAAAAATCGCAACAAGTATTTCGAAGACTGGTTTGTGCAATGAAGACTGTTTGAAGTTGAACCTAGGACGTAAAACGGTATCAGCATCACAAACCACAAAACGATCTCTGTAAACGGTTCGTCGTCGCAACGTCCATCCCTACTAGACAGCTGCCAGTGGTTTCATGTTTTCGTTTGCGTTTTGAGTGCTTTCCAGATTATTTTTCATTTTCAACGACAATTGCTTTGTTTTTACGGATTCTGACCCTGCCTACCTTGTACGACCCTTGCTTTGACACTGGACACCGAAGATCGCTCACACGATTGACTTGGAATTGTTATTTACCGGCGCTTTGTGGATTGGATATTGTTGAACTATGGATTGCTGTGTGAATTGTGGGATAGCAACTAGTCACTGCAAGACACTTATATATGTTTGAATCTATAAATTCACACCATTTTCATCTGGTTACATTCAGGCCCAAGAGTGTATGTAATCGTTTCCGTCTCCTTTTACGGCATTTGTAAAGTATTGAAGCAAGATCACTGACGACAAGAAAAAAATACCTAGTTGGAGTAGTGGTCGCAAGCGCTACTACTGAGCATGAGGTCCTGAGTTCGATTCCTGGGTCGAGCAAAGTGTTATTAGGTTATTCCATCTGGAATTTTTCAGTAGCAGCCCGCAGTTTGGATTTCTGCCCAGTTTATGGCTATAGGCTCACCCTCCTATTACTGGGACTTAAACATACATATATAAACTCACGCCTTCTTCCGATGGGGGTAGGCAGAAACTACAGAACGCCACCTGGTACGATCCTTACATAATCATTTTGCCTCGTTCATACATCTGATCATACACGGACGCCGGTTGCGAGTACTACGCTCCTGGCCTTTCTGAAGAACGCCACCAATAAGGTCAGTATATGTCCTCCTAGGGCGTCCCCGCCCGGCCTTTCCCTTCACATCTGCCTTGTAAATACATTTTGTTAGTCGCCTTTTCATCCTCTCAACATGACCAAACCATCTCAGCATAACCTTTTAAATTTTTGTTACTACATCTTTACACTTGACTTAAACATAAATGGCGAAATGTCGGTGTACCATAGACATACATATTCCAGATGCCTCTGCCTAACCCTTCGGTAGGTACATGCGTAATGTTATGTTATAGCACAAACATGCATGAAGAATAAGCATTCGATAGTCTGTATCCTTCCAAGGATGCTGGTATACTAGAATAAGCCGACGTACGCACGGACGTAATAAAATCGCGGCGATTTTTTTCGTGCACTGGATTTTCAACGCTCTGCTCAACGTCGAGAATTGAAAATCCAACAGTGTGTTTTTCAACTCTCAACGTTAAGTAGAGCGTTGAAAATCCAGTGCACGAAAAAAAATCGCCGCGATTTTATTACGTCCGTGCGAACGTCAGCTTGAAGCCTAGATATAAAACTTCAGAAAGTGTGACGCACGTTCCAATCCCGTAGAATGGACCACTTTAGGAATGGACCATGAATACAAATCAGCTGTTGTTCCTTACGCTATTATAAATGGGTGAAAACAGCTCTTTCAAATTGTTTCTTTAAGTCTAGAGTAGATTACAGTTAAATTAATTAATAATTGATTATTCGTGCTGTTAAGATAAACATCTGTATGCAAGAAGAAATCATTTGATATCTTGAGGAGAGAAGAAAAAGGGTTTTATTTATCGCATCGTAACATTAAAAAATACCATGCTTTATAAACAGTAGGTAGGTACTAGCTCGCACTCAATATGGTTGTTTCAAAAACATCAAAAATAATCTCAAGTTTTGTTACAGAGGGTTGCCAACCGTCCTGTTTTCCCAGAACATGTGCTGCTTTTTGGGATGCCCTGGGGTGTACTGGGTTTTTTAAAGCATCCTGGTAAAATCTTGTATTTTAAATTTCGCGCCTTCAACCTTACGTTTTATAAACGCACGAAACGATCGAAAGAAAGAAATCGGTTACTTCCAACAACAGTAGAGCTGCAATAATCGGAACCATCTCTCTATAACATAGATATATGAAGTGTGATTTTTTTATGATTAAGTATTTAATAACTCAACCACAAATGTTGAGGGATATTGGTGTATTCTTCTTCTTTTCGAGTCGATAGTAAATACATGTAATGAGTTAGGTCCAGTAGGTGGCCACCTGGCTATGCCAGTGGCGGCATCAATGGCATTTTTTAGGTCCTCAGAAGTAGGTATTGTTAATTTTATAATTAATTCCTTCATTTCATTTCTTACTATATTATATTTGTATATTTTTGGAAAGAAGTTCCTTTAACGTGGCTTGTAAACTTTCAGAAATCGTCAAACTAAAAAGTGTTAATACTTGCGACTGTCTTCTTCTTATTCAAAGAGAAAGAAGAGAGATCGCCGGAAGAAACAAAAGACAAAAGAAAAGAGTAAAGTGATTAGTGTAGTGGGATAAAATTGTACACATCGGCCCGAGTACACTGCATGCCGGAGGGAGAGGAAGTGTAAATTTGGTCCAAATGAAAATCCAAGATGGCTATTACAACATTTTTCAAATTCTTTGTCATGGGGTCGTTTTCATAGTTTTCGAGGGTGCTAAAGCCGATAGTGAGGTCAAAATGAAAATCCAAGATGGCGGCTGCGAAAAATTACAAATTCTTCGTCATGGGTGTCATTTTTATGGTTTCCGTAGGTGTTAAAGCCGATAGTGACGTTAAAATGAAAATCCAAGATGGCGGCTGCGAAAAATTACAAATTTTTCGTCCTGGGTGTCATTTTTAGGGTTTCCATAGGTGTTAAAGGCGATAGTGACGTCAAAATGAAAATCTAAGATGGCCGCTGCAAGAATATTGTTTTTGTTTTAAATCATACGTGAGAAGAAACTTCGTTCCTGACGGGGGTCCCTCGACCGCACACGATTTTTTTTTTAGAAGAATTGTTCTTTAAAAATTGTTTAAATAAAGTAAATACAATCATAATTCAGTTTTATTGAACCTGTTTTCATTGCGTTTTGCTATTAAAGAACTACTGCTTTTATACTGTGTCCTGTTTTTAACCCGAAATGTCCTGGTATTTTCACCTTCTAATCCTGGTTATAAATATTTGGTGATGGCAACCCTATGTTACAGTATCACAGTATTTCCTGACATATGTAGGCATATAAAGGTAGGTCGATGCCAGTGAGTGGCAGACCTCGATCCCTCTCGATCCACTACAGCTTCAAGCACGCGCCAACAATGTGAGGCATCCGACACTTGGCGTATGAGACAAGTTATAGAGCGTCTTCACTTTTTAAAAGTACAGTTCTAAAAGGTGACAAAAGAGTAGCTATTTATATTATGAACCACCCGTTTCTTCAGAGCCTTTTCCAGAATTTGTGCAGGCATCATTCATATTTGAAAGAGTTCACAAATTATGTAAATGCTTTTAAATGTCCTAGTGATATTCCCATCTCTGCTTGTAAGCTTAGTGCTCACATCAGTCCTTCCATTGCTTGATTTCTGAGCGCTCTATATTTGTGATTATTACTTTAGAGCCGATCACTTGACAACTTTATTTACAGCACCCCTTATAATATGTGAGACAGCCTATGCTTTTTGAGATACTTATTGGGTTTTGCAGCACATATCATCCTCAGCTTTTTTGTACTTACCCACTGAATGTTTCAATTGGTAGGTTTCTGCTGCCTCGGTAAATAAATAGGCAACCAAACCACCAACATAAATAAAGTACAAAATAATAGTCTATTTCTAGCGTACGGCGGTGTACCAATCTGTCAAATAAACAACAATGGCATCACATGGAAATCGAAAGAAAAGTAAATAGACGGCCCGTTCCCATTGGGCAGTACATGGGTACTAATCCGAATGGAGCCGGCATTCGAGTTTGCAACGCTGCGCGCTGTTAGGAGCTACACAATACCGGACACCGGCTATAGGGCTGATCCGCTCGGCACGGTATCATGGCGGGCGAGACAACCGGCTCGATACACACAACATGGTTGACGAAGGCATGGGACTGGGACATTTTGTTATCTTTAGCTGATATACCTAAAAAGGCCTACTGGCCTGCTTAAAACAATCACAAAAGTGTGAACAGGAAGGTATTAGTTACGCAATTTTTATTACCTACTTTTTGGCTCTAATTTCAGTGTAAGTATTCCGAACATCATGTTGTTTATCCATTCATCCTGAACTCATTTTAGATAATGTTAATAACATATTATTATATAAAATGATTTTATTTCTGTAAGTAGGTTTATATAAACACTTTTACACGTCAATCTTATTTAAAAAAAATAAAAACTAGATGAGATCGGCATTTCCAGAACCACACAGATTGAGTGGACCTATCCAGTCAGTGCTTGCATTTGTCAGTAATCGTGTAGCTCAACTCAGAATTTAAGGAGGAAATTCAAAATATTTTATTTCATTTAAACCTACAAGGGCACTCATGAAATGTCGGAAGCTAGGTGCACGATTCCAATTGGTCGCTTCCTATGGAGAAGAACCGGCAAGAAACTCCACGATTACTCTTTTAAAAATAAATGGTTACTACTATTGTCAAATTACAGTGTTAATAGGTATGAGAGGACAGTGCAGGCCTATCAATAAGTACCAGGTACATAGTAAAATAGAAAATAATCCACAAGTCTACAGCCTACAACGTTCTCATATTCACAAAATCTAAAAGAAAATAATCTATATAAAAGATTAACAAAATAATAAAAATAAGGACCTATTTAAACCCAATGATATGATTGCCACTACAGCTGTAACAAATTGAATAAAATATATAAAAAAAATTAAATTTGATATAAAAAAAAATATATTAAGAAAAAAAATATATAAGCTCCACAATTCGACGTAAAACCAAAGAAAGGACATTTGGGTAGGCTGCATAAATTACTCAAACTGCCAGACCAAGGTTTAAAAACTAACTGAGACACAAATAAAAGAATGAACCACAGTTTTAGTATTTATATGTCATCAGTTCATCACTGGAACTACCTAGCTGTACAGATGTTCTATGTCACGAAGTCCGTTTGGCTATGAATGTTGTCAAGCATGCACATGCACATTGTTTTTGTGTGCGTAACCTCGAGAGCGCTCAGTGTCGATCGGGACACGGTCCGGATCAGTAGTGGTTTTTAGTTCGCGCCAAATTGTTTCACGGAGTAAGGTCAGCATGGCAACAAAACGAAGAAGAGTTGTCAATAGTGAGGTAATATTTATTTATACGTTTTCAATTAAAATGTTATACAAAGATACTTAATATAGCAATAGAAGTATTTATAAAATGAATGTTTTTTTGTGTTATAAAATGTTTATATTACTTAATTATTTTGATTACATTTTGTTTTAGGGTCGAAACATAATAGCTAGTGTTTATCATTTTCTGCGAGAAGATTATGAATTTACAAAATCATTAATGGAACTCAACTGTGATTTGTCTCATTTACGAGACATTACACGCCGTACAGCTGAAGCTACGGGTGTGAGCCAAAAAACAGTTCAAAGAATATTAAAAGAAGAGAAGGAATTGCCATCCACTTCATCAAAATTCACTTCACCTATGAAGAAAAGGAGAAAGCGAGATAATAAAGTGGATATAGATAATTTTACAGCCGATGTGGTTCGCAGTACTGTACAAGATTTACATATTGTCCATAAAGAAATTCCAACATTAGCTAAGTTAAGAACAGCATTGAATGAAAAAATCGGATTCGAAGGTTGTTTAGAAACTGTTCGCAAGTTACTGTTGAAATTAGGTTACAAGTGGCGCAAAACAGAGAACAACCGTAAAGTCTTGACGGAGCGTCATGATATACAAATGTGGCATTTAAAATATTTAAAAAAAATAACAGAGTACCGCTCTCAAAGTCGGCCCATTGTCTACACCGATGAGAGCTACGTCCTTTCGACACACGTGCGAAACAACACCTGGGCAAAAAAAAAGGAAAGAACTCCGTTTTAAAAAAAAAAATTAACATAGGCACTCGCTTTATTTTAGTGCACGCGGGAACCAAGGATGGTTTTATTGAAAATGCTTCCTTGGTTTATAAGGCCAACTCAACAGCTGGTGATTATCATTCAAATATGAGCTATGATAACTATGTAAAATGGCTAAATGAAAAGTTGCTACCCAATTTACTTCCGCGCTCTGTCATTGTCTTAGACAATGCATCTTATCACAACACACGGGCTGAACGACTACCGACGCAATCTACAAAGAAAGCCGATATGCAGCAATGGCTCAGGGATAAGGGTATAGCATTTGATGAATCTCTTCTTAAATTGGAATTGTACGATACAATAAAGAAGTACAAAGCCCAACACGTAATCTACAAGATTGACGATTTTATAAAAAGCAAGGGTTTTGATGTCTTACGCCTTCCCCCTTATCACCCAGAATTAAATGCGATTGAAAATACATATTTGGGGGATCGTTAAAAATTATGTCGCATCTAAAAATATCGAGCAAAACATGACGAATACGGAAAGACTGATCAATGAAAGTTTGGGCCAAGTTAGCAGTGAAACGTGGCAAAAAACTTGTGCTCATGTTGAAAAAATTGAAAAAGTCTACTTGAAATATTTTGATTTCGATTTTTAATTTATAATCAATGTACAAGATGATTCTGACGACAGCAAAACGGAATCGGAAATCGAAAATTTATCTGATAGTGATTGAAAATACTGAATAGTCCTACTTGTTTCGTTTCCATTCTGTAACACCAATGCTTAATTAAATGCCTACATATTCTTAATATTTTTGTATTTATTGCAACCTAATCTAATTTATTTACAAAATGTATATAGTCCTACTTGTTTCGTTTCCATTCTGTAACACCAATGCTTAATTAAATGCCTACATATTCTTAATATTTTTGTATTTATTGCAACCTAATCTAATTTATTTACAAAATGTATATACTTTTAAAACCAAAATTTTATTTAGATTATTAAATCTCGACTTGAATATATATCAGATTTTTTTGCTAACGTTACCTACTTTTACACACACAAGCGCGCTTGTCGGGATACGTCACTACTACAATCAAAGCCGAACGGACTTCGTGAAATAGAATATCTGTACCACATGTTCATATTGATGTTGACACATCTATTAAAATGTTATACCTACATAAGTTATCCGGCAAATATCACATTTTCAATTGCGGTTACTCAATATCATAACTGAACCTACCGCTGACCGGGATAGTATTACGTCATAATCGTCATAATTGAATACATATTTAAGTATATAAAATTAAATACATGTGGCTTCCGTCCACATATTGAGTTACGAGCTATTATCAGTGTAGCCCGTGCATGTGGTCATTCGGTTAATAATCAAAGTGGTATCAAAATACACTAACGGTTGAACCCAATAACCTATTTTCAGTTTTCAGGAAAAGATTGATTGCTATTGATGGTAGACAGTATAATTCTATCTTTTTATTTTTTTTGGGTGTGAAATCATCAAATAACTTCTCCCGCTCTGGGCGGAGCGGGAGGGCGTGTCAGACTCTTACTGACTAAAACCCACCCGTGTTCCTTCGATTGCCCTGTTGCCGGGGGCCACGATCTCCCTTTCGGTTTTCTTCGCAACCCCGGCAGGCATCGGCCTTAGTGGACCCCTTCAATTCTGCTGACATCTCTTTGAGGCGCGCGTGGAACACAACGCGCCGTCGACCCGGGCCTGGTCCTTATCGGACGGTGAGCCACCCATTGCTCACCGTCCGCAAGCCCGCGCCTACGGTGGCCGGAAATCGCCTCGCGATTCCCGACGCCCTGGGCGTCTCCTCCTGCGGCGGTTAGGGGCGTGAGGGCGCGAAGTTTGCCTCTCCCTCACACGTTCCGCCTCCTCCTTCGCGAGCATTACCGCTTCGCAGAAGGAGGTGACGGCCTCCCATTTCCTCGCGCTCCCTACCATGGCCTGTATCAGGGCCGGACGCGAGAGATCACCGCCGCCGATCGCCTCCACGAGGACACGGCGATGCTCCGCCCAAGCTGGGCAGACCTCCACCGTATGCTCCACCGTGTCCTCCGGGCGATCCACACAATGTTGACACCCGGGCGTATCCTCCCGCCTTATCCTGTGCAGGAACCTCCCGAAACAGCCGTGTCCGGTGAGGACCTGCGTCAGGCGGAAGGTGAGGACGCCGTGGCGCCTCTCCAGCCACTCCTCAAAGAGGGGTCTTATCGCCGCAATTGTGGCGTGCCCAGCGCTGGGTTGCGACAATCGCACTCTCCATGACGCCATGAGATCCCGCCGGAGCTCTGTTCGCTGTGCCGCGATTTCTCGCGGCAGCGGAGTTAAGCCCCGGCGTTTCGCCTCCTCGCGCCACTCCCAGATGTGCGCGAGGACCTTTGCCTCCAGATCCCATGGCGGTAATCCGGCAGTATAATTCTATCTGTCATTGAATGTGGACCGGTAAGATTCCTTATTGTCTGACAGATTATTGGGATGTAAAAAACCATAGATAGATAGGTTTATCAGTATCTATCTATGTGTCTATCTCCAGTATGCCAAAACTAGAGATAAACAGCCGTTCGGCCGTAAATGGTAATGATACTACCGACTGCATTTATTAGTTACTTATCTGGTATTATATTTCAGAATCATTATATTGCTTTCCCTGATTCTTTAATGCTGAACATATTGCCAAATGTTCGCAGTCAACTGCCTTGCCCGCCGACCAGTGTAACTGTGAATATCGCTGTCCGCGAGTTCTTTCGTAATCAAACCTCTTCAAAGGAACATATAATTATCCATGGTTTTTGCATGCCACTTCTGAAACTATTTATTCCAGTGTACGTACATTCTTAGATGTAAGCAGTTTTTTCATATTTAAATGTTCCTTTCTTCTTCTAGTAAAGACTTATTTATTTTATCATAAACGAACGTACAATCAATTTGCCTAGCCTTTTCCCAACTATGTTGGGGTTGGCTTCCAGTCTAACCAGATACAGCTGAATATCAGTATTTTACATGGAGCGACTGCCTATATGACCTCCACAACCCAGTAACTGGGATACGATACCCCTTGGTAAGATTGATTGTCAGACTTTCGGGCTTCTGACGATCCGTAACGACTGTCAAAGATCCACGAATGACAGCCGGGGCCAACGGCTTAGCGTGCTTTCCGAGGCACGGAGGTGTCTCAGTATGTAAAGATGGTCACCCATCCACGAACCCAACCCCGGCAAGCATAGCTAAACCTGCCGACATTGTTGACATTTGCACAAGTTTACAGTTATCAGCATTTTATCGTTAACATTCAAGTTTTCTTCTAATATTGACTAATATGTAGGTAAAGACAGAGTTGTGCGAAATTTAGTTTTTTTGAGATATTTCTCTTTAACCGTTTTGCATTTGTTTTATGTAACTCATTCAAGAAATATTATGGCAGCATCTAGTGCGCACGCGCTCTGATAGTTGTACTAATTGAAACTATCAGCCGTCTATTGTATAAGTAGGGTTGGTAGACTCACTGACTAGTCCTTCAAGAGCTAGGGGCGTCAACTTATAACTAATATGATTATGTGGATATAATTTGAAATAATATAACAGCCGCACGGGTCGATCCATTAGGTTAAACTACGTTTGTCGGGGTTAGTCCGTGGATGGGTGACCACCATATACATACCGAGACTCCTCCGTGCCTCGGAAACCACGTAAAGCCATTGGTCTCGGCTGTAATTCGTGGATCTTTGACAGTCGTCGGGTCGTTAGAAGCCTGAAAGTCAGACAACCAGTCTTACCAAGGGTATCGTATTACCAAGTTACTGGGTTGTGGGGGTCAGATAGGCAATCGCTTCATGTAAAATACTGGTATTCAGCTGCATCCGGTTAGACTGGAAGCCGACCCCAACATAGTTAGGAAAAGGCTAGGCAGATTAATTGAAATCGGAATAATATGTAGGAAGCAACTGTATAGCGACCCAATGACTATCAACATTTTACAAACAGGCAACGTAAACGCCGAATTTTTAAGAAAAATACTAGTCCATCGTCAAAATTATTCCGACTTGTTGAAATTCACATCTTTGCCAACACCTGACTCGATACATATTTAAGAGGTTCTCGATTATATCAGAGTATCGATTGGATGGTTGGCTACACTGCATTCCACTCGGATTGGCGCAAAGTGCTCAAGAATCGCCAAACTTTGCGAAATATTCAAGTGTTACCTGATAGGAATATCTTTTATATTATCTTAAGTCGAATTTGACGTCATAAAAGGCAGTTCGGGTGTAATTCGGTACCGTTACTTTGGCTGGCTCAGTAGTATCACCGTTATTTTTAATGCAATAATTTTAAGCGCAATACACTTTAACTGCTTGTTTATATTTTTTATTTTTATCAACAAGTCCTTAGTATGTACTTAACGAGAATTATGATAATTATATATTATGATATAATTAACATAAAACATTTTAAGAAAAAGAATTTTCTGCTTTTGAATACACGAATTCATATCAGAGAGAAAAACTAAACTGTAGGTGAAAAAAAAAGAAAAATAAAATATATATAATTTTTTTTATTTTTTGTTATTAATTTTATGTGTAAATTAATTAATTAATAGTTACCTCTTAACCTATCATCTGTCGATTAGCCTTTAGAACATCATAACAATTAAAAATTCTATTGCGTCTCGTTAATGACAGTTGAAGGTTTAATTAGCAGTTATAAGTATGTTCAATTGCTATGCCTAAGTCTGTATATATGACTAAGAACCTACCAAGTAGTTAATGTAACAAGTACAATTTTAAAAGTTAAAATGTAAAACCCCCGACACAAACAATTCCTTATTTCTCTTTCCTACTCTCACCAGACCCTGTTCACCATCCATCTATAATCTATTCATTAAGACCATCATCAGTTCAAGGTATATTCTTCTAATATCAAGTAACAGAATACCATATTTCAAATCCATCAGACCTGTGTGTGTACTCACATCCATTCATAAACTAGCATAGAGATGATAATCTTCAAACGGTTCAACCGATTTTGATAAAACATGTCTAAGAACCATCGCTGGAAAACCTGCTTTCAAATAAAAAAAACCACATTCGAATCGGTTCACCTACTTAAGAGCTACGGTGCCACAGACACAGACACAGCGGTCAAACTTATAACACCCCTCTTTTTGCGTCGGGGGTTAAAAATCGTGATCTTTACAAATGATCTCGCCGGTATCCGAATTTCTAAGTGTTGGAGAAGTTTTGCTACACGATGAGTCTATGAGCACTATATTTACTAGCATTCACTAATTAACTAACATCACGACTGTATTTCCCGAAGGGTTACGCAGAGAAAGCTCCGAAAAAATATTAAAATATGAGCATACTCAAAATATGAAATTTACTGCTATAAATACAAATTTTCCGACAAATTATATGCAAAGACAAATAAAGAAAATACCGCATAAAATACTGAAAATTCCCAAAAATCAATACAGCATTTGCTGGCGTAATATTTTTCAAACATGCAAACAAGCATACACCATGCATGCAGCATGAAGCGAGCATGCAATATGCAGCGGGCATGGTTTCTGTCACGGTTCCGGCGCTACGAGGCGCCGGCGGTCCCACACGAGCTTAAATTACACTCTAGGGGTAGGGCAGACAAGACTACGTGGAGTTGGTTTTGCAGCGATTCGTTTTTGTCACAAACTTTTGTAGGACAACATTATTGACTTTTCGGAAACTTTGTATTTTTCCACAGATTTTCGGAAGTTAATTTATTTTTCGGAAGTTTTATTATTTCCCTGTACATAATATACTTACCTTGTTAAAAGCCATTTTGTGCCCGGTTGATTGCAATAAGCTCGCCCCCTATTATATGGGACTTTGTCATAACTGGCAAAAAACTGGCTGTGGGTGTAAATTCTATAGGTACACTTCTGCCTAACTCTTCGGGAAATACAGGCGTGAAATTATGTTATTATGTTCCAGTCTATAATAAAACATTGTAAAACAAAAGCACCCATCTCCGAGAAAAGAAAAAGCTCCAGTATCTCGGACATAAAGAGTAGGTAGTTAGCATTTTGAGCATGTCTAGTGACGAGTACTTTCTGCTGGTTCTAATTAGCCACAGTGAAGGATAACGATGGGTTACAAACGACTTTCATGAATATTCATCTCCTACTGATCGATTTTCGGAACATTTTCGGCTTTCGACCTTCATTTTGAAAAAGCCTTGTGTTTTCTACCTCTGTTTTTATGCATAGAGTTGATTTTGTATGCAGGTGATTCACGGTTCTCATAAATCGTATTTTTACTAGACAAAATGACTTTACGTACAAAGACATACCTTCTATGCTAATTACCCTATGGCAATAAATTACCACAGCATAATTATTTCTTTGTTAACCTGTTGGTTCTACAACTGCGGATTCACCTTAAATAGCCGACCGGCATGCAGCTGATTAAATAGAGAGACGTACGTTATATTCACTGAAACGACGTTCTTATACGTTTTTATGTAAAAAAAATGTAAATTAAGCTGCTTAAAATTAGCGCAGTTTTAGGCTCTCGTTGGGCTGAGCTTGTGGACTTCAAACTCACAACTGCTAGTAGCTAAGGTTGGTGTTAATTTGCATCTGAGTCAGTTATAAAAATCCATATATACTGACGAGCAATATAAAAAAGCCACTAACTTATCATGAAATATTTCCGAAACCGCGCAAAATAGCTTCTTAAAGTAAAAATCAACATTCAAGTGTATTTTAATAGCGTATAAAAAACTCCAATAAAACTGTTTTCAAGTTTTTTTTTAATTCATGAAATAAGTATAATATAAGTAAGTAATAATTGGGAATCAAACGAGCTTACCTGTTAAGCGAAGTCTTGATTCTAATTTTACGAACGGCGATCTGAAATATAATTCATTTAACAAAGTAGTAATTCTTATGCGCAGCGTAGACATCGCGTTTGTTTAGATATATAATTTTTTTAAATAGAATTATCGTCCTTGGTGGCAACACATACAGGAATGTCACTAATTTTAGAGATCCTTATGATGGAGAACAAGCTCTGTTTTCTGTACAGAGTAGTTCCGCATACTTACATTCACTAGGTTTTCCTGGAAAGATAAGTGAATAAAGTAGGCTAATTATTGCAGCTTTGGGGCTATTAGCTGGTGGCGGGTGGGTAATTATATTTCAGATCGCCGTTCGTAAAATTAGAATCAAGACTTCGCTTAACAGGTAAGCTCGTTTGATTCCCAATTTTACTTCACGGCGATCTGAAATATAATTCATTTAACAAAGTAGACGTTCAGAGTTGTCTGCAATAATTTAGTTAGTTAATAAATTACGGCATATTCTGATTTATTAGGTACTTTTATCATTCTTTCTGAATACAATATTTTAGTTTTATGTAATTTAAGAAGGTTGCTTTGTTTTATGTGAATGTCATGTACATCTGTAATTGGCATGTATATAAGTCCATACTGTTAACATTTAATATTTAATGTTCAATATATATCAATAATTTAGTAAGTTAATAAATTACGGCATATTCTGATTTATTAGGTACTTTTATCATTCTTTCTGAATACAATATTTTAGTTTTATGTAATTTAAGAAGGTTGCTTTGTTTTATGTGAATGTCATGTACATCTGTAATTGGTATGTATATAAGTCCATACTGTTAACATTTAATATTTAATGTTCAATATATATGCTGTTGGCGTATCCATTTTAAATAAATTCTTAATAACGTTGCTTAATTAATAGTGTTTAACTATTTTTCATCAGTAATGAGGTATAATCATCAACACAATGTTGGTTGGCACTCTGTCTATTTCAATTGATGCCAGCACTAAGTTGAGCTACTGTATGTTTTGTGCTGTGGGAGGTGAATTATTAGTATCACTCTCACTTCCTACCACATTTAACCCAGCTTGTGTTTATACAAATTTTATAAAGTTGTTCTGAATTAATATACCAGGATGATATTATGATATGAATACTTTAAAAGTGTGAAACTGGGTGAACCTGCTACAGGGACACCTTGCCCAACCATTCGGGGAAACAAGGGGTAATGTTATGATGTTACTTTAAAAGTTTTCATGATTGAGAATAGCATTCTCAGATCTGTCTGTAAATAGTTAAATTATTTGGGATACTGTTGTGCTTAATGAGTGAGTATTGAATTGCACAATCATCTTGCTGTCAAGGTAAGTGTCGAGCTCAGTGGGTCTAGAAGATGAATTGTAAAGATTATCATTAGGGTATTTTAAAGAATGTCAGTTATCTAGTGATCTGAATAAGAGGCACCATGGCTGTGAAGTCCTTAGTAGTTAAACTTTCATAGGGTGTAACAGGATCTTTTAGCCCCTGAATGTTGTAAGCAGGGAGGTATTTTTGGTAAGCATTTGTGGAATTGTATTGTACCTAAATTGTACTGACAGACAAACTTAGTTTTTTTTTTTTTTTTGAAAAATGTAGTAGGATTGTTTGGTCAAATTCTTGTGATCAGTTGATGTTATTTCTGCTTAGGTAAGTATATACTTTATGATATGGTTTCATTTCATTTTAGGATGGACTAGTTTTCCATAACTTTAGTTATTAAAGGTATTTTGGAAACTGAATTTCAAATACGGAATAGGCTTTTAACTTGTAAGCACCAATTAATAAGGGCAGTATATTATGCCCTGGATAGAAGAGAGGTTTGAACAAATTTGAGGTGAAAGGGTCTATTTCAGATGCTTAGGGTTTTTCCTCAACAATACTAATTTCCATATGAGTTTCACGTATTCTGCTAGCAGTCATTACTTGACGACTTTAGAGCTAATCGAAACTAGATTCATTTTAGAAGTATAATAAAGATATGAACTCTTTTCCTTGACCTCATAATATGTCCAAAATTGGGATTGTGTAATGAGTTGCATTTTTAAGTGAGGGAGTTGTATAATTGAACTTGTTATGATGTGCACTTGGTGAGCAGATGGAGAGTTTTAGAGTAAAGCAATTTGTAGATAATTCATTCATAGTACCTAAATTTATTGTATTATACCTTATCTTGTTCATGTTCTACTCACAATCCATCAATACCTACTTTGTCCTCACAATGTTCTCCCCCCCCCCCTCCTTTATTTGTTTCCTTGATAATTTCACTTTAGTGCTGCAATTATCATTCAAATCTACTGTTAAATATGTAGACTAGTAGTTGGCAATCAAATGATTAATTAGGTATTTTGATTTTATAAGCTTTGAGTAAGATCACCCATTTCTGCCCAGCCCTTCGGGAAGTCCGGGCGTAATGTTAAATAATGCGACTAAGTTGACTACAACTTTTTTTTTTTTTTTTACTGTTATTTCAAGATTTGTTTAAATTGAAAAAATAAAACTTAATAATCAAGCCTAAAAAATAGCATTGTTAGTTTTTAAGCCCAAACATTTAAAACACAATTATAGTGGTATTTATTGGTATGTCTTATCGCAGTCTCTATATTTTACCAAATAAACAGTCAAGTTAGATTGTAAGAAAACCTTGTTTTCTGTAAGTGGCACTCACTACTGGTAATTTAGTAGGTAAAACAGAGATAAGAGGCTATTCAAGTATGAAAACTATTAGTACATGTATATGTAATTAACCCTTTATTGGTTATTTGGTAGGTAATGTTATCTTCCAGGTAGTCCTAAGTGATACCCCTGTACCTATAGGATGAAATCATAATATGATTTCATAAAGGTAATATGGTATATTATACCTATCTATTTTGATATGCTAAGCTATGATTGATTAGTGTACAAGGTGTCAGTTTGTAACATACTTGTAGTTATTACTGGGATTTTTATTTTTATTTTCCTTCAGTATGATTGGGTTAGACAGTCTTGATGATTTTTTGTTCATAGTGAAACTGAATATTTTGTTTGGGACTGACTGAAATGTATTTTTCAGATAAATTCTTTGTAGATCTATCTTGTATTGTTTGTAAATGCATCTCAATATTTAACAAGTTCTTTGATGGTATTGAGAGGATCATCATCTGCCTGGCCTTTTCCCAACTATGTTGGGGTCAGCTTCCAGAGAATGGCTTTGAGAGGTTAAGATATTGAATTTGGTAGGTATCAAATATTTTCTTCTCTATCTATGTCCATAGCCAATAGCAGAATCAGAGGAAAATAACTGCTTTGCCAGCATTTATTCCAGTATTGGTCTTCTTGAATTGTTATTTTGGAATATAAGCCGGGTTGTTGTTGAGGTCAACCATAGATATTGATTTTTATTTTCAGTGACAAAAATAGTTCATTTATTTTTCAGACATAGTCCATTCCAACCGATTAGATTAAACCAAGACATCATAAGATATTGTGGTGGTGGTTTTCAATGGTGTGATTCCTGTTATTAACCCGGTAGAAGGATGTTTTATTTTGCTATTTACAAAAGTAAGTAAATCAACTAAGGTTGTGCTTGTTTTACATTTTCGCCATAGAACTGGTAAGTTTCACTATTATCATGAGAATGTCTTGTGGTTTTAATATTTATTGAATAGTTGTTATTGTTTGTAGCTAAAACATTGTGTACTCAAGTTTGTGATTGTTTCAGTTTGTTTATCAAATAGGATGAATTGAAGTTAATGTCAATTAGAGATTATATAACTTTTGTTCTGGTTTTAGTTTGGTGGCAGTGGGCATTGCCAGCTGGTTTTGCTGCATCAGCCAAGTTAATCAACAATTTGTGTTTGTCTTATGTTCTTCATAAGCATAGGGTCAGTCACTGCTTTTCCTATGATAGGGGTAATAACCAGTATGGTTTGTTTCTGGAATATCTCAATCCCTTGTTTCCTCAGTTTAGAGGAATCTAAATGGGATGAATAAGTATGGGAGCATGGAATAATACTTTGTATTAGGTTTAGTCCATTGCACTTGTATCTGAAATCAAGAGTTTCCAGAGGTAGCATTTGTCGTCAGCCATTGTATCACAGAATCATGTTTACAAAGTATCTTGTGTATTTAAATGTATGCCTGTAAAAATTGCACAATTTTGCATTATTGTTTTAGTTTACAAAATAGATATCATTTATCAGTTTTTGGCAGGATAATTAAGCCACCTAGAGCTAGATAAGTCACTGAGTATCTCGTACACAGTGATATCTTTTAATTAGCTATATTTTGTTTGTTAAAAATGGCAATCCTCGATATGAAAGCTAGATCACGTAGTATTGAGATAACATGCTATAAGCATCTCGTGCTAAGCATGTGCACACCATGTCAGATATGTACCAGTTAGCAACATAGAATCAATGTTGTTGAGAGTACCTTGTACTCGTTGATAACAATCTAGTTAGCGAGGCAGAATTCCACGCTCACTATAGGAAGTATAATGCTTTTGCAAGTTTATAACACACAGACAGTGTGCAGGGTTAAGTAAGGCTGTCTCGCAACCTTCATGCTTGTCAATTAAAAGTATATAGAACCACCTTTGACAATTCCTTAGCCAAGATCATAGAAATGTGACTTACCCCTGGTGACGAGTACATACCAGCGTTAGCTATGTAGAATAACATCGCTAAGTGCATCACGTGCTACATTGGTAGTTTCATATTCAGCTAGTAACGTAGAATTTGCGTTACTGAGAGCATCTCGTGCTTACTGGAGGGGTAATGCTGACAAGCGCGTACCAGCTAGCTATGTACAGTTACATCGCTAAGGGCATCACGTGCCTCTCTGGTAGCTTCTCATCCAGCTTGTAACGTGGAGATAACGTTACTAACGACATCTCGTGTCCACTGGAGAGATAGGTAATGCTTTAACGAGTTGTGTTGTGTTAATGTCCACCATAGTGCTTGTAAAACACTGTCAGTATCACGTACAAAGTGGTCAGTTAAAGCCAGGCATTCTCGCGCATTAGGATTGTGGGAGGCCTCCGGATCTAAGTACATCTAATGTGGGTCAGGAACTCAAGGCTAAAGCTGCTTCTAGTTAGTTCTGATGTAGGTAATTTATCAGCTTTCTTGTTAATATCGTTGATGGACGCTTTGTCCGTCTCAGGTTATCACTAACGATGCACTTATTGCACTTTCTATCACTTAACATAATTAACATTTGTTATTTTAGTAAAAAGTTCCGTAAACTTATTTTAAATGAATAATTTTAAGAGAGCAAATTTTTTCGTCGCGATGAAAAAACGCGCGCGAAAGAAAAGTGACATTCCTGTATGTGTTGCCACCAAGGACGATAATTCTATTTAAAAAAATTATATATCTAAACAAACGCGATGTCTACGCTGCGCATAAGAATTACTACTTTGTTAAATGAATTATATTTCAGATCGCCGTGAAGTAAAAGTATAAATATCTCATAAACCACACGAGTTAGCACTTGTGTGGTTTAGGAGATATTTAGATTTATTTGGCACTTTGCAAGTGGCTTTTTCATATTGCTCGTCAGTGTACTACATACATCTACGTTCCTTCAGGTTTTTTACTAAGGCTGTCAAGTACAGTTGTGGTACCTTTTGTAAAAAGAGCCAAGCATTACTTAAGAAATACTCTTCACTACTATTCCTGGGAAAACAATTACGACCTTAGGCCATACTATAATGGCAATTATAAATTATACAGGGTCTTGTACTTACTATTTTGAACAGAAATTGCTTTTCGATGTTCATCTCAAAGATATACCTGAAATAAAAGAAAATATTCCTGTAGAAATTACAAGTCTATCTACAATTTAAAAATAACAAAGTTTACTGCTACCGTCTCCTACATATTAATAGAATTTAAAAAAGAAAGGTAAGAAAAACGATACAATAAGAGTATTCTTTGTAAATTGCATCTCGCCCTCAATTCACGACTATAAAGTAGACTGCATGATTCAAATTGTATGCTATTCATAGTCAAAGAGATATAACTTGAGAGCGTAGAGTTTTAATAATAAATGTCGCATGTTTCTGCCGAATTTAGAAGTTATGTGTGGCCTTAAACATTTGATGAGAACTGAGAAGAACAGCCGTATACTTAAGTGTTATTAATGTAAGATACGTTGTCTGTGACAAAGATACGCTATTGATTATAGTCTAGGAAACATTATTCGAGTAATTCTTTTGATTCTTTATTGCATTACTAGCTCTTGCCCGAGGTTTCATCCGCGTGCTTGTCCGAAAATATCCCACGGGCACGTACTACCAAGATTAAAAGTACCGTATGTGTTAATCCAGGTTATAAACTACCTGTGTGCCACATCCAAATCCTTTCAGCTATTTTTGCGCCAATCCGAAACACATCAAGACATACGGACAAAATTTCTAAAAACTATTTCCGGCATCATATTCGTTCCCACACCTCGTAGCAATTACTTTTTTTCGAAAATAAATATTCGATGTACAGTTTCGACTTCGTTACTATTTTATTTATTATAAGTTTATGTGAATAAAAGATATTTCGCAAAAAAATTGCATCAATTTATATTCTTGACAATGTACACAAAAGAAGTCTTTGGGTGAATAAGAACGCGAAGAATAAAAATGATTATGACTCTTCAAGCTATTTTTGGTCAAATTCATTCAGAAGTAATTTTAAAACGCAGAATCTTGATAAATTACGGAAATAAAAAACTGTTACAACTTTTGTGAAATAAATGTGATATCTAACAATAGCGCTAAGTAGGTATGTTTATAAGCACATCATAATCTATCTATATAATCATAATTTTCCATACAATAAAAATGAAATGCTGTTCTTTAGGAAGCGCATCACTTCAGAACGGCTGGATCGAATTGGATTTTTTTTTGTTTTATAAGAACCTGATTCGGACTATTACGAATAGTCTGAATCAGGTTTTTACGGATAGAAAAAATGGAAGTTTCCCAGAAAATCTTCAATTTCGACAAAAAGTGAACGTCCTTTTTTGTATGAATTATAAACATTTGGAGAAGACAATGTCAGTCGGGTCAGCTAGATTGGAATCATCTTCAGAAATATTTAAAAGATTATAAAAAGAAAAAAATTAAGTATTATAAAACTATCAAGGTAGCCAGAATTACTTTTAAACACGGACCGAAAACCTTTATAAATTACGGTACAGGTATCGAAGAATTTTGGTTAAAGAAACATATTACTTTAGGTTACCGTTTTAATACCGGTTACACACACACAGGCGTTGCGCGCCCTTTGACTAATGCCGACGGCACGTGTAAGATAGATGTAATTTTTATTTCGGTAACCTGTATTACTCCTGGTTGTATTCAATTTAAGGTAACCTTTAAAAATACCTGTAAAAAATATAAATGTAATCGAAAAAAAACCCGTATCCATCAGAACCAGTCCCTGCTTTTAAAGAGCATCTTCTAATTATTTAAAATCATAATTAAAACTTTAGACGCGCGCTGCTCGGTACAAGAAGGCGTCTGAAACATCCACCTCCCGGAAGCTAGATAAAGTTGCTTCAAGAATTCGTTTGGCATCAAAGCCTTAAGGCAAATAACCGGTACGAGCTGGTATAAACCGATTAACAAGTTGATGGACCAAGATTTCTAAGAAAAGATCAACAGAGAGGGTTGATCTAGGAATATGAGCTATATTTTGAGAGCCTAAGATAATATGTCGTCTGTCCCAATTTGTGCAGACAGTGTGAGAATATTTTGCAAGGTTGCCATGCCAGTTAATCAGGAAAACGATTGCGGGTGTTGAGAAAAAGCTTTGTCATTACAATCTACCTATACTAATCTATATCTAGATTATAATATACTATACTATATTATATATAATATTGTAAAGAGGTAAAGTTTGTATGTAGGGGGTATTTTTCGGAACTACAGACTCGATTCCGAAAATTCTTTCACTTATGGGAAGCTAGTCTTGCTGAGGGTCATAGAATATATTTTATGTTTAAACAAGAAATTTCTCGCGGATGAACTCGCAGGCAGAAGCTAGACTGCTAAAAATTATTTATGCTAAACCAATGAACAAAATTATCACAAGAGTACAAATAAGACTGAGAAAATGAATACAGGTATTACTTTTGAAGGGCGAATAAAACCACCAGGGCTCGTCGACTTCTATGTAGGGATCCCACGTCTCCCGAATTCAGATAAGAAATTTTAAATCTCCCGCCTCCCGGCTTCCGGAAGGAATTGCAGATAAACGAAATTCTCCCGGAATTTAAAACACACGTACCTGGGCTGAATAATTGACAGACAACATGTAGAATAATTGTTTACTTATTTTATTTTTATATCTTATTTATATCTCATTGTATGCTGCACCGGTCGACGTCATAACGTCAACGCCGGCTGTTGTTGAAAACCAGCGCTGGGGCTCTGTCTCACATAGGGTTGCACCATTATACTGAGCGATAGCCGTTTTGAGTGGATGTGACGCATATTTTCCCCCAACTTGTTCTTTTTTATTTTGTGTTTTTTCTTTGCGTCATGTTTACTATAAACAGTGGCGAAAATCGTACGACCGCGCACGGTAGCACGCTATTTACTGGCCAATGCAGTCGGGAACTTGCGACACTTGAAACTACGTTTTGTCCATACCTGTATCTGTTTTTATTAGTATAGTAATCGATATTCTGGACAAAAGAAATGACGAACATGTCAAGGCAGAAAACCAAACTTTTTAAATTTTTTAATGTTAGAATTTCAAAGTTTTTTTTAATGTTAGTTCAAGACCAGATATTTTGAAGTCGTTCAAAGGGAAAATATAAATAAAAAAAAGTAAAATATAATGTTGTTTTTTTTCTCCCGGATTTTGACAACAAGAGATGGCAACCCTACTTCTATGCCCCGCCAATGCTATTTGTTTTAGTTAATCAGTCAAGTATGACTGTTTCTACTGATATGAATTGTCTAAATATTCTGCACGTGGAATGAATGTTATCTGTCTGCTATTAAAGACTCATAATGTAAAATACTAACCGCATATTGTTCCATTTAGCAGCAGAATACACCATTATTGTAAATGTTAACGGTGTTTAGTACCTACTCACTTCTATTTTTTTCTGTTTTCCTGACTATTACCGAAGCTCTTCACATGGCGAAGTCGTGAAACTAATTGTATAGTAGGTAATTACGAGTACTGATTTAAAAAATGCGGCCAAGTGCGAGTCGGACTCGCACAAGGAGGGTTTCGTACCATCGTACAATATTTAACACTTCAGCAAAATACATCGAAAAGAACACGTTTCTTGTATTTTTAACTTTTAACTTTAACACTGAAAGGAGACGGAAACGATTACATACACTCTTGGGCCTGAATGTAACGAGATGAAAATGGTGTGAATTTGTAGATTCAAACATACTTTAGTACCTATATTGCAGTGACTAATTGCTATCCCACAATTCACACAGCGATCCATAGTTTCAACAATATCCAATTCACAAAGTGGCGGTAAAATACAAAATAACACGTCCAAGTCAATCGTGTGAGCGATCTTCGGTGTCCAGTGTGAAAGAAAGGGTCGTACAAGGTAGGCAGGGTCAGAATCCGTAAAAATCAAAGCAGTGGTCGTTGAAAATTAAAAATAATCGGGAAAGCCCTCAAACACATCGGAATACACAAACAAGTTACAGCTGTCTAGTAAGGGTGGGCGTTGCGACAGCGAATCGTTTACGAAGACCGTTTTGTGATGATGAAACCGTTTTACGTCCTGGGTTCAACTTCAAACAGTCTTCATTGCACAAAACAGTCTTCGAATTACTTGGTGTGATTTTTTATTTTACATCTAAGAAAATACAGTCGGGTACAATGATTCAGCTATCACACTCGTAAAACATTCCTTCCAATAAAAAGTTAAACTCTTAAAAAGTGAACTCTTCGAAATTAAATACAGTCAATAATCTATTACTACTTGTCAATGCTGTCGTTCGTGATGCGAAAAAACCATTTCATACATTTCAAATCGTTGATGGTTGTAAGAAACTGCGCTCGACGAAAACGCAATTCTATTCCATGTTGGATAAGTTTCGTCCTTTAAAAGTTTTCTGCAACCGTTTTCGTCGTCGAGAAAACGGTTTCGTCCGTCAAAAATTCGAGGACGACCCACCACTAATGTCTAGTATCAAATAGTCAATGTCAATACATGCTCATGCCAGTACAGAACATGCACTGCCATAGACTAAAAATATTAGACTGATTTTAATCGATATGAAATTGATAAAATAATTATTTTGGTTTTTCAGTAATTAATGATGTTTTATTTAAATTAAATGTAGTATATTGCATAAAAGTATATATAGTGCATTTAATTACTTTAGAGTTAATTATATTACCTAGTGCTACCAAGTGGGTAGGTTTTCTTTTTGTAGTTGTGTAATTGATTACTTTAATCGATAATCTCACGAAAACTATCTTTATCATGTTTCTCCGCTTCCAGACTCAGAATTGACAAGATTTTTTAAATTCAAAGATAAAAAATATGACTAATTTTTTAGATCATATCTCAACTTGGCCCAACATTTTCCATCTACTTTCAAGTAAGTGTATACTTACTTATAACGGTTCAAAAGATACAGCCCTATGACAGACGGACGGACGGACGAACGGGCGGACGGTACCTTAGTAATAGGGTCCCGTTGGCACCGTTTGGGTACGGAACTTTTAAAAGAACCGGGTAAAGGTACAATTCCGTAGCCGACGTGTCGCGGCGATAATTCATATTTCATAGAACTTCATAGAAACCAGTCGTGTCGCGGCGACTCGTCGCCTGCAGTTACCGCCTGCGGTCGGCAGATTTTCCCCCAATTTGTTATTTACGTGTTTTTTTTTATCTTTAAACGTATTTTCTTTCTAAATGGCACCTAAAACCATTCTTATCGACACATACATAATTTAACGTTTTCTATAAATGTAGTAAAGTGATAATACGTAGTTAATATTCACCCGATTGTGTTTCAGAAGCAGGGTAACGTTATTCGAGAGTATAAAAGCATGTATGTATTTCCTTGGCATACTGTACCCTAAATTGCTTGATGGATTTTAACATAATAATTATTATGTCGTTAGATTCGTATTGATGGTGGGAGTAACATAGGCTATATCATATATATATTGCAACTGTAAATGCTCAAAAAAATACAACAATATTGGTATCAAATAAAAGCTAATGAGTCAATTAAAAAAAAGGAAAACCCGACTGTAAAAACATGTACTGAAAAGTGAAAAACAAGCATTATAATCTATAGAATTTTGGTATTGCAGGCCCCAACAACCCAAAAACCTGAAATATGGTGTAACTTTTGTTTTTCCCCGCCTTTTTTTTTAGGTGGGTAATTATCAAATAACTTCTCCCGCTCTGGGCGGAGCGAGAGGGTGTGTCAGACTCTTACTGACCAAAACCCACCCGTGTTCTGTCGGTTGCCATGTTGCCGGGGGCCCCGATCTCCCTTTCGGTTTTCTTCGCACCCCCGGCAGGCATCGGCCCTAACGGACCCCGTCAATTCTGCTGACATCTCTTTGAGGCGCGCGTGGAACACAACGCGCCATTATAATCTATAGAATTTTGGTATTGCAGGCCCCAACAACGCAAAAACCTGAAATATGGTGTAACTTTTCGCACCTTTAAAGTAAAACCGTTACTAAACGAAATTTTATAGGGGAGCCAATATTAGAAAATGTCACTGTTTTTTCTAAATAAAATCTGAGTTCAGGGTTTTTTAAGATATTTAATGAGTTTCTACGATAGATCTCTGTTTACATTATGACATGCCATTTAAAAGTTTATCTTATAGTTTACGTGTATTTTAGATAGATGGCATTGATACCTCAATTCATGAAAATTTTCGTTTAGTAACGGTTTTACTTTAAAGGTAAGTTTTTTTTAAATTTTTGAATTTTGAGGAAACCTTGCATGTCTATTTATAAAATATCGTGTTTTTAATAGGTTATATTATAGACATGCTGCAAGGTTTCCACAATTTCGCGAGCTCCCCTGGAAGTGATTCCGTAGACAGGAAATTAAGAGGATTTAAGCAATTTACAAGTTTATCAAATAAACGTAAACTCAATTAAACGTTATCAGGATTCACGTGATTCAATCTATACGTAAGAAATTCTGTTTTATTGGAAAATCTACTGATATTATTCTTACTAGATAAACAACAATTCTTCAATTTACTTACGTACATATTTTTTTCTTGTACAGTCAGCCTCATTTTTTTTTTCGATGGGGCCATCTCATAGCTGACCTCTGAGATTATGACTATTTAACCGGTCAGTCCTGTGGTTGCCTTAAGCTGCTAAACTCAAAGCCTCCAGCCAGGGGTATACAAGTCAGCCTCAAAAATATGTACTCCTACTTATACATTGACAAGAATTAAATTGATTGTTTACAATTTGTGTTCCATTACTGTCACAATGTGTAGCTCTACAATTAAGTACCCAAAGTTTATGTTTATAGCACTTTATGTTTAGTCGCTGTTCAAATTGATACAGTATTAAGGCTCCTACAAACAGGCGCGACACGCGACGCGACACAAAGACACCGCTCGTCGCGCGACGCGACGTACTTTTGTGTCGCGTCGCGTGTCGCGCCTGTTTGTAGGAGCCTTTACGGAACAAATTTTGTAGGTAAATGAATGACTCCGTCGATGTAGAGATAAACTACGATAACATGGCGCGCCCCTCCAAAATTCTACACGGTTGAAAGTATTTGTGAAATGTATTTACAAAACGCCACCAAGACTCACAACGCATTGTGTGCGTACTGAGACGACCATCAAACAATTTTTTTTTTTTTTTAAACATGGCATCTCCCAGTTTTGACCACTAAGGTCTTGGCTGCTTAACCGGACTTTCCTGTGGGTGCCTTAAGCTGCTACACTCAAAGCCTCCAGCCAGGGGCAAAAACTAAACTAAATTAAAACTAGGCGAACGCTCTCTAAGGGCACCCCCTGTGGGGTACGGACCTCGGCTTAGGGCGTCGCTGAGGGGAGGACAGCAAGAAGGGACAGGCTGGATCAAAATTGGTTTAAATCATGATTATTATGCGGGGTAGTTTAAAGCTATGTGCTCAGCGGCAACAACTTGCTGGCACCTCGTTTTCGAGCAAGGGTCGGGGAGGAGTATCATTTACTCAGGGACACGGTCGCGGTCGCAAAGGACCTCGGCGGCGAGGTCGGAATGACGGGAGGCGTCTGTTTTAGTGTATTGTATCAAACAAAAATAAATCCGAGGATTTATTTATTCGTGAGTCTAGTCACTAGACCCATTGAAACAGTAAAGTAGAGGGGCGCGCCATGTTATCGTAGTTTATCTCTACCTATGCCTCTTTTTGACGTTGACTGTACCTAGTTGAAGAAATCCATAATATTATTGTGTGATCGATTATTCCATAGTAAGTGACCAATTTCACGGACGATTAAGTAGCTATTAACAAACTTTTACTACATTTTGTTTCGGATTTACGAAGCGTTAACCGATTACCTTATCAAAACATGGAACAATTAAAGCTACCTACTTATTAGCTGTATTACGCCGAAGAAAACTTAACTAACAACGGCAAAAAGCATTACCCACGCGTCGCATGACAACCATAGAAACGGGGTTTGTCGACGGAAGAATAGACAAAATGACAGATTATGATTGTTGTCTATTTTTCCGTCGACAAAACCCGTTTTTATTGTGGTCATACTAAGCGTGCTGGGGTAGTCGGGTAAACAATTTTGGGTTCCGGTTCCGTACAAGGAAGTCGTAACAAATGTGGTAAAAAATTTCAAGAAAATGTTAAAAATTCCATAGAAAATTACTTTTAGCCAATAAGTTAAAACTAGTTGCATTATAAATTATAACTATGTTCATTTTAAATTATAACTACTATATTATAGTAAAAAGATAAAATATCATTTTTATTTTTAAAACTACATTATTACTAATATTTTCGGTTACAACTGCAGAAAAAAATCTGTTTTTATAGCTTTTTCGAGAAATAGGTACATACTTATTTTTGCGGTCGATAAAATAAATACTGTGCATGCGTAAATATTCACCCCGACTACGCAGCCCTTTACTGTTTATTTTACTGTGTCCGTCACGCACTTGAACGGTTTTTTTTTTGCATTATTTCTTTTCCACTATTCTATCAATCAAACGATTAATAGATATCTTGTTTAGATATCTAGATATACTTCCATCAAACAAAACAAATGCCTCAGCCTCAGATCATTACTTCATTACGCTTAGATTATCTCAGCGTTAGAAAATAATAGATGGTTACATCATGATGTTTATCGGCTCCTAGTCTAGAGCCAAACATTACAATACATTACTGCATCAGAGTATTATTATTATAGCTAGCCTGTACCACAGTATAAATAAGTATAGTATTCTATCTTCATAGAAAATGGCCGAAACGACGCGCTTCGAAATCTCAGTGTAGTACGTCAAAGTCACTGCCGAGATATAATACTCCTTATTTATTCTGTGCCTGTACTGTCTCAAAGCTGGGCAAAGGCATTGAATACATAGCATAATCAGCCTATAATGTCCACACTGCTGGAAAACAGGCTTTCGCTCTGTAAGAGAGAGTGAGCCATAAAGGCTCCTACAAACAGGGGCGACACGCGACGCGACACAAAGGTACGTCGCGTCGCGCGACGAGCGGTGTCTTTGTGTCGCGTCGCGTGTCGCGCCTGTTTGAAAGAGCCTTAAGCCATAACGAAAACCACCACGCGGACCCAGTGCGGGTTGTTGCATATCACATGTCTTCGATTTTTTAGTTCAAGGATATGCCCGGTTTACTCAGATATTGAGACCAGTGATGGTAAAATAATTTACACAAAATTAAGTGCCTGCTTGGGTTCGAACACTACACCTACGGCCTACAACTCTGAACTCTTTAAAAGTCGCGGCTTTTTCTACAGGGCCGATTTTTTTTTTTTCTGGCTCCTGAAATACAGGTATTCTAACCTAGCTCTGGAGCCAGGGTCTCACATTTTTCTGTAACCTGTTTTTATGCCAATAAAGAATTATTATTATTATTATATTTTTTTATTTAAAAAAATCTACATCATTCCCAAAATAGCGTAATAAAGTTTTTGTTTACACAATATAAAAGCTGTTCCCAATTTTCGATCCGATGTCCGTTGTCCGATATCTCCGGTGCACCGGTATAGAAAATTGCCAATAAGCGTCTGAACTAAGACTAGTGCATACAATATCAGTCTAACGAATTTCGACATTTTAAAAATATGCCTTTGCCGAGTAGGTATACGCGATTCATCGTCACCGACCCGGACCCGAGTATACCCGATTCAGCGTCACCTACCCGAACGTGACGGTTCAGTTTCGTTTATTCAAAAAGAGCTAAGAAGTTTTCACTTAAAAAATAGAGGCCGAATAAAAAAAAAAAAGAAACTAAAAGCGCGCGAGTTTTGAATGCAACTGGCGTAGTTTATGAGTTCGGCAGTGTACGAATGACTGCTAACGATGGTGGTCATGATTAACGAGGTTTTCTTGATTAAAAATCTAGAATAATCTCGTTCATCATAACACTTTCTGTACAAGAATACAGTTTTTAGAAATAATAGAACGTGAAAGCTATTAAAAAGCTGTACAGTTTTTATTTTCCTATTAATTCTTGAGCAGGTATATCATAGAGAACAGCACACAATAGAGAGATTGTTAGCTTATAGTTCATTATTCATAAAGGCTATTATTTCCGTTAGATGACATTCACTGGCGCGAGAACAATAAATGTGATTTTTGTTATCTTTCATCAGCACCCTAATTACGTAACACACGATCTAATCAATCATAATCTGAATCATTTTGAAGGATAATGCAAATGCATAGCTTCATATGTTCAAAAAAACTTGTCTGCTGAACAACGTAAATAACGCAATGAATTTTGTTGAACTGTCAAAATGAAATAGATTGTGATAAAGAGATAATGGAAATATCGAGATTCATCGATAAAAAATTAGAAGTTTGCTGGTGCAACATTGTGCCCCAGTCTGAAAAGCAAACTAACTGGATCTTCGTGCGGGTAATGCCCGTAGTATGCCCCGGGACTGCCCTCGGGCATGGCATTGTGTGTTTTAAGCATCCTTATTTACAGGCAGAGCGCCTGCTTTCGCTCCGAACATAAGTACCACTTTTCTGCCATACACGTGCTGTATTTTATGTTAAGCTGCATTAAATTTTACTGTTTATTTACTTAGTACCTGGGCGACCGAGTTCTGCTCGGGTTAAAATTGAGAAAACTTATTTTCCCAGATATGAGACCTAGTTAGATTGATTTTCGCCTCTGTAAACCCTTATATTGCAACTTTCATCGAAATCGTTAGAGCTGTTTTCGAGAACTACAAACTACTACAAATATACACCGTGACATTTTCCTCGTCTTACAAAGGGCCACTTAATGTACCCGTTATAAAATACCTATAGGAGCATTTTTTTTTTACAACATTTCATTTTTTTTTAAATTAATGTTTAGTAGTCATTGGATACATGAAGTGGGCTAAAATACAATAGACGTGGATATATTTAGTAAGTTTTCCGCTATTTCTAGAGAGCCATAAAAACCGACCGCTGAACACAGACATCTTGTCTGCGTTCAGCGGTCGGTGTGGCATAGTCAATCGTCATCCTGAGGATACCTCGTTGAGAGGTGAAACACGTGTCGATTTCATTCTGGTTTTTTTTGTCTCTAGAAATAGCGGAAAAGTTACTAAATATATTCACGTCTCTTGTATTTTATAATAGATTTCCGCAAGGTTACGCCTGAATCAATTAACTATGAAGTGGGCTGCTTTTGAAAGACGACTAAAATGTCACGGTGTATATATGGTATACAAGTATTGATCATATATTAGTATAGGACTAACGTTTATTGTTAGCGGAAGTTTAGCTGGCCAGTACCCAGCAATTGCGTAACTTATTTTCATAAACGATTATGACTAATTTGTTTCATTTTGACAGTTCAACAATATTCATTGCATTATTTATGTTGTTGAGCAGAATTTTTTTTCCAACTTATGAAGCAATGGATTAGCAATTTGTTTCAAATCTAAACAAATTATGATTGATCGTGCATTACGCAATTAAGGTAAAATTCACCATTACTTAAATAAAGTCAACAAAATCTTAAGAATATATATTTTACCATAACAATATAAATAATTTATTGTGTGAACCTAACTTGTCTGAGAATTCTTTGAGACAATACAAAAACCGACCGAAATAAAAATTAGAAAGGAGCATTTTAAACTAACAACAAAAAAAATAACGACCTGTGCAAGGCCAAAAAGGCCCATATCTCACCATAGTGCTGTGATATTAAAAAAAAATACCGTAGCGCTGGTATTCTGATAGGGCCCGCTGTGATGCCACGGACACACCGACGTGGTCACACCTAAATGCATGGCGTATGTGTGAGTAGTAGGTACCTAAGTACAGAAGTTAAGGCTCTTTCAAACAGGCGCGACACGCGACGCGACACAAAGACACCGTCCGTCGCGCGACGAGCGGTGTCTGTGTCGCGTCGCGTGTCGCGCCTGTTTGAAAGAGCCTTTATTCGGTCGGTTAGCAAGGTGTTGATACTGAATCAAGCGTTCATATATATACAGGAACAATCGAAGGTATTTGTTTTGGGAACTATTGCTTTACTCAATGTTATTATATATTATTAATTATTGTTTGCTCTTCTCACGGCTCTAGGAATGGGAATGTATAAAAAACCGCCCATTTGCGAGTCAGACTCGCACACGAAGGGTTTCGTACCGTATTAAGATCGGGCAAAAAACGCCGAAAAAAACACTTTTCTTGTATGTGGGGGACCCCTTTAATATATAAATAAAGATAATATCTTTATTAAATTTTTATTATTTGTTGTTATAGCGGCAATAGAAATACATAATCTTTTAAAATTTCAACTGCCTGCCTGTTACGGTTCACGAAATACAGCCCGTTGACAGACAGACGGACAGCAGAGGCTTGGTAATAGGGGTCCGTTTGGCACTCTTCGGGTACGGAACCCTAAAAGTGACAAGTCATTCCAAAACAATCGTTACTTACTTTTTGTAAGTCCTATAATAATCAGTCAGATTAGGTATTTCGCGCTTCGTTATTTAGACCTACGTGTACGTTGATACATTTGATCTCTACTCCTACAAAAAATCGGCCACCGATTGTATGCCGTCTGCGAACGCTCTAAAATATGTACCAATTATCCCGAATGCTAGATCCTTGTTACGGTCAGTCCATCTGAGAGTATCCTCGTAATTAACTCTTAATTATGTAATGGGGGCTACGATGCAAAGCTAGTTTGCTTATATAGAATGCATTTCGCATATTAAGTTACTAATGTCGTTGATAAAATAACCGGAGCAATGTTTTACATTGCAAAAAAAATAAAAAATGAAAATTATGAAAAAGAAGTTTCAAAACTAAAAGCTATAGGCTCCCGTAGACAGGCGCGACGCAATACCGGTAGAACAATTTCCGAGAAGTTTTCATAGAAATTGTTTTACCAGTCGCGTCACGCCTGTCTGCGGGGGCCTTATAGCCGTACAGAAGCAAAATAATTGTATAAATACTTGATCAGACATATCATGATCATGATGACCTAAACGACTTTTGACTTCAACTACAAATATTACAATTAATTAAATTAAATAAAAAAAATAGGACAATATTTTCCTTAAAATTGTCAGTAAAGTAAATGAACTACAAAGTCATTTATTTGCACTTTTTTATTTTGCACAAAGAGAATGCCTCTTTCCAACAAATGTAGCAAAAAACACACACATTATAAATAAATAGGCATGTGTCAAGGTGTTTTTATACCGGCGAGGCGAGGCGTGGATGGGATGGGCGTGAATTGAAATCACGCTTACCATTTTACACCGAAAGATGTCCAGCGTTAGATATACCGCACCGTCTTGCGATGGCCAGCGCTGCCTCGCGCCGGCTCGCGATGTTTTGCGCCGGCTCGCGCTATAATGCACTGCCCAGCCAGCCGTGTCTGGCGCGCCAGCCAGCCGAGAATATAGTATGTAGAGATGTCTCGCGATGGTTTGAGCGAGCCGGCGGCGTGTGCCAGCGCGAAACATTGCGAGTCAGCGCTTGACGGAGAGAGACCGTGCGGGTCGTCGATGATCGGTGCGAGATTTGTATATCCGTTTTACGAAGTAAATATTTCAATTCTCGCCTCGTACATTCTCGCGCATGCATAGACCTTTTACACCAAAGATGGGCAGGGGGTGGATAGAAATTTTGCCATACAAATTTCAATTCTCGCCCATCCCATCCACGCCTCGCCTCGCCGGTGTAAAACCACCTTTACTGTATCATCTATAGATATTACGTATAATAAATTAAAATCGCTTTTCGTGTCGATCGCTTGTTCTTCTAAACTACGCATAGGATTGTGATGCGGTTTTCGCCATCATTTAAAGAATTTATTACGGAAAGTTTTTGTACATAATAAATTAATATTAAACTTACTTAAAATAAAGAAATCTCGATGTTTTGTCAAGGCATAAAAGCCGTACGGAGCAGGGGCGGGTTGCTAGTCTTAACTAATATTAAAAATGGGAAAGTGAGTTTGTTGGTTTGTTACGCTTTCACGCCAAAACGGCTGAACCGATTTAAATGAAATTTGGCACATGGGTAGACCATGATCTGGGTTAGGACATAGGATACTTTTTAAACCGATATTCCCACGGGATCGCGACATATGCGGGTGAAACCGGGGGGCGCAGCTAGTTCTAAATAAAACCCACTACTTTTCCAACTTAATTGCGTTTTAATCATTACCTTGCGACTCGAGTCTTGTGACAGATAAAAACACAATCAAACAATTTCCCGGCTGCAGCATTATTTGTCACTGCAAACGGTTCTTTGCTGTAGATCATGACAAAACGACACTGATGTTAATTACAAGGCAGCACAAATAACAATTCTGGGAATAATTTAATGTTTAAATCGTATGTTTTTGTTCGTCATAAGGTTACTGTGTTACTTCAACAACTTCACAGAAAAACGCCATTGAACGAAGTCCATTTTTTGGCGACTTATTGGCGATTCGCCCGAATTTACTCACCCGAAATGGGCGAATCGACACTTTTAAATATTTTTTTTTTCTTGAGGCGTTTAAAACGAAGTTAATTAATTTGTATAAATGTAAAATTATTATTTGTAGGCGAACCGCCTCAAGAAAAATAATACTTACATATCACCTATTAAAATTGTCGATTCGCCCGTTTCGGGTGAGTAAATTTGGGCGTTACCAATAAGCCTTTTTGACGCCTTGTTACCACAGCATACATAATTGATTGCTTTTCAGTTAACTTTATAGCTTGTTCGGTAATAAAACAGCGAAAACTACAAATTGGTTAAGGCGACGATAACCGACTGTTAATGCTTTTATACTGAAGATGACGTCTAAACGAGTAGTGTTAATGATTTGGAAAAAATATATGTTAAATTAGAGCATTTTCTTAATATTTTAATATAGGCATATTTTGGATTATGTTTATATTACATAGTGAAATTAATTTGTATAGGTATGTCTAACGCGGATAAAAAAACAGAATCACGCAAAATCTATCAAGCGTATATTTTTGAAACCTTCACCATTTTAAAGATAATTTAATTACTGATCTTTTAGTATACGTGTTTTAATAAAATACCTTTTGTTTTATGTATAATAAATTAATAAAGCGTCTAATTTGGGACAGCGCTCCTTGATGGGCGAGTCCTATTACTAGCTGAACGTGCGACATGTTGTGTGAGTTCAGTACAGAACACGCAAGACCACTCAAGGTCACTGTTATATATCTGCGTCTTAAAGATTGCACGAGAAACGAGGGAGATAACAGAAAGTTTAAAAAAGATGGTCTACGTTTACTAAAGCCCAAATTTTTCCACCTTCAATACTTATCTTTATATATTATTTTTTTTCATCGTGGTTGTAATCTCGTCCGAATCGTGAGATCATTCGACACAGAACGGCTCATTATGATGTTTGTTTGGTGCGGTACTTATTAGGAAGCGCCAACGCCCAGCTTCGGCCAGGCAGGAACTGGAGTGGAGTAGGTGGACAACTACAATTATCTACAGCAAACAACGAGTTTTATTAGTTTGTTTACTCACAAATGTGCACTAGTACTGGGACTACAGGAAGTTACTATTCCTCATTCTGGCCTATTTGAGCCAATGAAGAAAGGTCACGTGCCCGTGTATAATGCGTATCTACGTTATGTTATTGCAGGTACAATATTAAATTATTTGGAATTCTTAATTAAAAGACTCTGAAATATATTAGTAGGTTGTTCAGTATAAAGGCTTCTGCAAACAGGCGCGACGCGACGACGCAACGCGACCCCGATAGAACAATTTCCGAGAAGTTTTCATAGAAATTGTTCCACTAGTGTCGCGTCGCGCTGTCACGTTGCGCCTGTCTGCAACAAAATATTATTAAAGCTCGCTTTAATAATATTTTATTATTGGTACCTACACGTGATCTTAACTAACTTCGTGTGTACTGCTTCTACTCAGATATGTGACATTTCAACGCAAAGTAACTACAGTGTGTTTTAAAAGTAGCCCCCGCGGCCAAATACTTATCTACATCATATTACAGTCTTCGAGGCAACGCCAACTTTCTTTTAAAAGTATCTGAATCTAAAAAGTATCAGTCCCGCCGTCGAGTTCGATACGATGGAAGATGCAACTGAACTTGTAAGTTTAATCTGATAAGCAATTCATTGAGCAAAGTTGTGAACTTATGACTTGAGACTCGGTTCTTGTGAGTGCAGAACTAAAGTATTTGTTTTGCAGAAGATTTTTATATGAATATATTGGAAATGGAGAAAGAAAGTATGCTGCTCTGATGCTATTCAATATTCTATGCATTTACCTCTATCTAAACAGCTCACAAACGCTAATGGAAAATAAATGTTGTATAAATAAATAGCTAGAGAGGCTCAGGGTGTGCTCAGGGCATCCGGCCGTGGGCTCTTCACAGCCCATTCGCAAATCAAGCGGCAGAACGCTGAAGGGCCATTGCCACGAGTTTCGAAAAAAAAAAAAGAATATATTCAATTCAAGTGCGGCACTCGCCGACGAGCCAAACCGAAGTAAATTGTAAATTAAGCAAATATTCCCGCTGTTTCAGAACGTTTCATTTAAGGTTTTTGAACAGATAATAGTTTGCTTTCATTGTATGATTAAGGTAAATGTATGATGTTAGTCAAGGTTTACTTGGTCTTTTTTTTAAAGAACGAACAGCTGGGATGTGAGGATGAATGTTTAGGATTTATGAGTTATTCATAGCTTGAGTGAGAAAAATTGATACTTACTTGAAGTCGGTCGTAGGACCGACTTGAAGTAAGTTTCCTTATTTAGATTGGTAAATATGTAAGTAGTTAATTTGATTGTTAATAGTATTTCATGCATTCACAAGCTGATAGGTACAGTGTAATTTTTATAATATGTGTAGTGTAGGTATGTAGGTACACGGTAAGTACCTAATTACTATTAGTAATTACCTGATAAGTGGTAGAAAGTTCTATTAAAACGAACAAAGTTCTAGTCAAATTTTCGACACACATACGCTGTGTTAAGTAAACACAACTTTGTTAAACATGGCGTCTTCAACCAGAAAAATATTATTTTTTCTAAGCTTCACGCAGTTTATCATTAAGCAGTAAAATGAAGTTAAAAATAGGAAATGGGATGTCACACTTGGTACGTAGAGCGCTGATAGCTGGTTAGTTATCCAGTTAATTAGCCATTAAAAGTTTTAACCGTCGTTCGCAGTTCCCGGGCCTGATTGCTGCCGACGCGACGCCAGCTTAATAAATGTACGTCGTACTAATTTCCCTTAGCAATCACGTTGGTAGTGCCTACATGATAATTAATTGATACCTAGGTAATTAGATATCATTTTGTTCCATTATAAGTTTGCATATAGAGCAAAACTTTTGATTCTAACGTTTACGATAAAGTCAGCTATAAAGCTATGAACATAACTTCAAAAGAGTGGCACATCTTCTATTTCAAAAGAATTTTTAGCTCAGAACTAGGAAATACAAATCGTGAATTTCGTTCAGATAATAAAAAATAGTGCGGTCTTATTAGTCGACGCCGTGAGCTGGAAGGGTCACCCTGTATGAAATATGGCGCAAACCAGACTACCGTGCAAGGAGACATCTCATTTATCTCCTGCAATGTCACATATATTTTTACAAATAGAAAAAAGTGTGACTTCTTACCTGAAGAAGAGTAATATCAAAAAGCAGAATTTTAAAAATCAAAACAGGTGAGAATCAGCAATCTTTTTGTACGTCAATAGTTTAAAAAAGAAAGCCCGCCATCACTTTCTGTGTTTAGCCATATTAGACTATCATAGAAATATGATCAGAGATGTAGGAGTCATTTTTATATGAAGAACCTATGGCGGTATAATAACTACATATGATTCATATTGTCTATGATCATAGTTACGTGATCCTATTTGACAACAAGCGTACAAATATGATCATATTCGTCAACCTCAAAAATTGTTAAATCAAACACGGCAACCGTTATCCATCGTGATTCAATAAGACGTTTATATGATTATATAAGTGTAATATGTACAAATGAAGAACAGCATCCTTTAACTACGATCAAAGAATTTTACAGATATGAAATCATATTTGTATGATAAATATATGATAGTGTAATTGGGGCCTTAGCTGGGAAGAAGTGACAAGGATAGTTTGCATTAAATTACCATAAAGGCTCTTTCAAACAGGCGCGACACGCGACGCGACACAAAGACACCGCTCGTCGCCCCACGAGCGCTGTCTTTGTGTCGCGTCGCGTGTCGCGCCTGTTTGAAAGAGCCTTAACACTGATGACAACACACACCTTCATATTACTTTATTATAATTTTCTAAAGTCCACCATTGACGTTTTTGTTGTTAAGAGTCCTATTACATTTTTTTACGGAAATTCGTAATTTTTGACGTTGTAATTTTCATTAACATTATGAAATTTTAATTATTTAATTACAATAACGATAGTGCCAATCTCTTTCTTATAAGTTGGAGTTACACATTATTTTCAAGTGATTTGCTGAATTGACGCGGAATATATAGTACTTTAATTTTATTTATGGTAATTTTTTCTTAATATATTGAGAAACGAAAACTAATGAAACGTATTCATTGTAGATAGAAGTTTTATACCTTATTAGTTTATTTGATAAAATTTTGTTTATTTGGAATATAATGGACGCTGAATCAAGACATTTATTGCTTTTATTTATGATATTTTCTGTGAAAACTCAAGAAATTTAAAGAAATTCTAGAACTCCAATAAACAAGTAAAACATTCAACTTATCTTTTAGTAATTTTAGCTTTTATTTGAATTGAATGGAACAAAGTGAATTTAAGCGTCAAAGTTCCATCGCCAACGGATTTTCTTGTAAACTGAGTTCGTAAAATATTTATAGTAAATTACACGAAAAGAAAAATTAAAATGTGTAACTCCAACTTACAAGAAAGAGAATAGCACTATCGTTATTCATAATCAAATAATTAAAAAATATTACTGTTGCTGAAAATTACAACGTCAAAAATCATGAATTTGCGTAAAAAGTGTAATAGGACTCTTAAGACTTGATGGTTTAATAGCGACCAATGAACTGTGGTTTATAGCAGTCATCTGTGTTCACCATTGTATCATATCGGCGGAAACAACAGGAAATGACTTCAATAACATTTATTGTTCTTGAGTGGACGGTAACCCTGATCTCCAGGTTTAAAAACTACTTGTCGATGTATCTCATTCATGTATTTAAGTATGTCCGCGAGGATTTCTGATTTTTCCATATATCTAATGTCAAACTTTTAACCTCCATTTCACCCTCTTTAAGCAGCCTTTCCACCAAATCAATCAAGCAATAGGATCGTTTGTTTTTCATACCGTAGCTTGGCTCCGTTGTTGCTAGCTTTGGTGAAAAAGGGAACGAAGACGAACGAAGGAACGAAGAGGGGACGAAGGTAAGTTTTTTACAAACGCGCAAAACGCATCTTCAGAGTAATCTTACCCTCTGCGCTACATCACTTAGCCTGTAAATAGACACACATTGTTTTGTAGCTTAGCTTTACCGCTTAGCTACCGTGCACATCACATTTCTGGTGGTGTGAGAACATCCTATGTACCGTATTTCTGGCAAATAACTTTCTTTGACTTCGGAAACGCAGCCTTTTTGATGTGTAACATCTTTCTTCTCGCTTTCCTGCAATCTGTACACAGAACATTACGAGGGGCGATCCAGAAATAATGATAATCGGTTACTTCCAGTGCACATAAAAATATTTTTTTGGCTTGCCTATTTACCCAGTAGGTTAGCATAAAAAAATCATATTAATAGGCCACGATTTCCGGGAGGTACATTCATTTTAATACGAACCGTCGCAGGGGTAACATCAAAATGGAGAAAAATGAAATTAGAGCTGTCATCAAGTACCTCTGTTTGAAAAAATGTCTACCAAAGACATACACGCCGACTTGGTGGAAACACTGGGGGACTCTGCTCCTCCATATTCCACAGTTGCACGCTGGGCCAAGGAGTTTAAGCTGGGCAGAACATCCACGGAAGATGAACATCGCAAAGGACGCCCAACCACGTCCCTCACTGAAGAAAACGTGAAAAAAGTCGAGGAAGTCATGTTGGCACATCGAAGAGTGACCATGAGGCATATAGTTGAGGTCACAGGGATCTCATATGGCAGTGTTCAAAGAATCCTCACTAAAGAATTGCATATGAAAAAGGTCTCTGCGCGGTGGGTGCCGAGAATGTTAACCGACGAGCAAAAGAAAAAACGAGTTGACATTTCTAGAGTGAATCTCAAAAAGTTCCAAGCAGATCAGGATTTATTTTTATCACGTTTGTTGACCATGGATGAGACCTGGGTACATCATTTCGATCCTGGAAGCGAGCCTCTTCACCGACGCCGAAGAAGTTCAAAGTGTCAGCGTCGGCGGAAAAAGTTATGGCGTCCGTTTTTTGGGATGTTGGAGGAGTAATTATGGTGGAATATTTAAAAAAGGGAGCCACTATTACGGGCTCTTACTACGCAGACCAAATACGAAGATTGCGGGAGGCCATCAAGGAAAAAAGACACGGCAAACTGCGGGCTGGAGTGCTGTTTCACCAGGACAACGCACGAGTACACAAAGCCGCTGTTGCGATGGCTGCCATTGAAGAATCGGGGTTTGAATTGCTCGAAAACCCGTCCTATTCGCCAGATCTAACTCCTAGCGACTTCTATCTTTTTCCTCGGCTCAAGGAACATCTCCGAGGCAAGAAATTTGAAGACGACGACGAAGTGATGGCCGCTGTCGAGGGATTTTTAGAGGGTCAAGATAAAGATTTTTATTCTAAGGGAATTATGGGTTTAGAAAGAAGATGGACGAAATGTATTGACTTGTTAGGAGACTATGTAGAGAAATAAATTTCTTTTTAAACTTTCATCACCGTGTTTCATATTGATTATCATTATTTTTGGATCGCCCCTCGTATATACCCTAAAAATCTGTGGGAGTGATTTCTTAAAACGGGACGGAAGTGTATTTTAGGAAGCTGGGGCAGCGCGCTATTTGATTTGGCCAACAGCGCGCGCGGTGCTAGAATTGGCCGTCAGAAACGACCTTGACGAGGCCCCGCCCTTTTATTGTTTCTTATTACCAAGCTGAGACGTCAGATGTTACACATCTTATGCGACTACTGTAAGGTTCGTTTGTTTTTTTTTTTAACATACTAACGTCCTTTGTCACGGTTCAAGTTATCTTCATATATTTTAACAAATTTCATCAAGCATACTTCGCATTTTATAATATTAGTATGGCTATGGATTTCTCCCTTTTAATACACTTTGGGTTATTGCTAAGGCTGTTAAAGATATTATTTAGTGACGTGCACGTCACGCTGAGCAGATGTATTTTATTATATTTGAAGAGACGTATTTGCTATCGAGAGCAACCGGATATTACGAGCAGTAATAAAAGCGAGAAATTAATCTTCTTATTGCTTTCATACATAGGACTTCATCAATACCTACGATGTTATGGGGAGTGAAAAGTTAAATTACTTAGTGGGAATGTTCACAAAATTTTCCAGACTTGACCGTCGTGGATTTTCCAGACCTTTCAGGATTTTCCAGACCTGACCCATAACTAACTTAACTATTCTTGCTTGCAGCGCTCGGCCGCTATAATACCGGGGCGGTAACACGTGGTCATCGTGTGCACGGAATTTTGTTTTCAAAGTGGTTCGTTACGGGTTTCCGCGATGGTACATAATGACATTTTCCTCTTAAGTAATTTTTAATGTTGTTTCTGCAGGGTTTCCGTTGATACAAAATTCAGGCATACATTGAATCTAAAATAATCTTTTCATAACTAAAGTTCAAATACATTGTAACAGCGATCAATTTCCACGTCCTTAAGACCTACGCCAAATATTTTTTTAAGGTTTATCTCTCTTTTCTGCAGCACGCTTACCATGACCACAATAAAAACGGGTTTTGTCGACGGAAGAATAGACAAAATGACATAAACAATCACAATCTGACATTTTGTCTATTCTTCCGTCGAAACAACCCATAGAAAATCCGTTTCTATGGTTAGAAACAAAAAACAAAGCCAACGTTGACTTTTAAATTTAGGATAATAGTTATACTCGTAACTTAGTTCTTGGAAATTGTTCTAACATTTTAAATAGCTGACATAACTTAGGAGTATAATTTAATATTCATAATAAAGATTTACTTTAGTTCGCTCTTAGAAAGTGCAACAAAAACTTATCATGAATCTTGCTTAGCTGCGACAGTGCATTTTAATATGAAAAAATTGTCTCACAGTATTAAACGTTGGTAATTAATTTCAGGAACATAGAAATAATTCGATTATTGCAACTTTAACCAACATGTCCTAGAATTAAATTCCGGAAATCTGTGGACGTGGCCAGGCATACTTTTGTAGGCATTTTAATACGAATAAAATTATCTTATTTTTATATTAACATTTGTTTAATCAATTTCAGGAACAAACAATTACCAATTAGTGCAATTTTACCGCATGTTTGTGTCCATGTCTGAAATCTGTGGACGTGATCAGCCATATTTTTGATAGCATTTGTCTACGCGACCCTAATATATTTTTGAGGTTATGTACATTGCTGATAGACAGAAATATATTTAAACAGAGTAAGTACCTTAATGCAATAAAAATAACTTTAATTTATTATGGAAATTAATCGCCTTTGCTTTAAGCGTGGGCCAAGTTTTGAATAATCATGACGTGGTTAAGTGTTCAACGACGTATTTAATATAAGCTGCGGCGGGGCAAAGGAAAATGAATATAAGTACCTATACCTACCTACTATATGAAGTGTTCTCTAAAACTGTTTACTAAGCAAATGTGAAATTGAGAATTTTGATGCAGAATTCTGTTTAGCAGCATGTTTTTAGCGCTAGAGATACTTAAGCCTTATACAGACTGGCGCGACGCGACACCGGTAATTGTTCTACCGTGAAATTTTCTTAGTTATTGTTCTGTTAGAGTCGCGTCACGCCAGTCTGCACGAGGCTTAAAGTGCGCGTTTTATTTCTAGCAAGCTTAGCATGACCACAATAGGAACGGGTTTTGTCGACGGTAGAATAGACAAAATGACAGATTAACAATCACAATCTATCCTTTTCTCTATTCTTCCGCCGCCAAAACCCGTAGAAAACCCGTTTCTATGGTTTTCATGCCACAATACTACGCGTGCTGCTATGAATTATTATTAGGTACTATTAGCAGCGCCCCCCGCGGTTTCACCCGCATTAGACTCGATCCCGTGGGAATATCAGGATAAAAAGTATCCTGTGTTAATTCAGGTTATAAACTATCTGTGTGCCAAATTTCATCCAAAAACGTTCAGTAGTTTTTGCGTGAAAGACTAATAAACATCCACACATCCATCCTCACAAACTTTCACATTTATAATAATATTATTAATAGTAGGGTATTTAAGGATATTAGTAGGATTAAGTAAGATTTCTATTGCACCAACTCGTAAGCAACTGCATCAAGATTAAGCTATGCTTCAGAAAAATGTGCAAGTAACAAAAAAAAAATAGAAGTCGCATGGGACACCCGGTTGGAACGAAGTTCTTTTCGCTGTATATTATGTAGGTACTAGATAATAGTTGCTGCCCGTAACTAAATGAAAAAAAAAAAAGTGTCGTAACGGTCAAAATGCTACACTTTTCGGTCTAGCTCTCATCGCCAAATGTGTAGAATATTCAAACGTGCGATACGAAACTTCGTTCCAAAAATAACATAGGTACCTACAATCTTCTACTCTGAAGTGAACTTGAACTCATTCCCTGCAAGTGGAGCCTCTTTAATTAAAATTCAATGCAGCCTTGTAGTCGACAATGGTCACTTTCCAATTGACACTGAACCGCATGGGATTGTCGAAACAGAACAAGTTTTATAATTTGCGGTCGCAACGCGGCACTACTTTTAGTTTAGGCACGCTAGATGGCAACTGTCCGCAGTTCTCATTAAACGCCACAACAACATGGGAACGCTGTTAAAGTTAAATTAGAAAATGGAAAATAGTTAACGCTATGAAAAGAACTATTCATTTTAAGCGCTTCGAACAAGTTGGGGCTGACACTCTTGGTTCAGTATACATTTTATTTTTAAAGCATACACTGGCTGATCCCTTGAGATGGGTCAGTATCTCTGTATACCTGCTATGATCTGACTACGAAAATTGTGAACTTGTTCCTGAAATAATGAATATATCATTACATATGGGCAACATCGATCGTCCAAACCTTAACATTGAACTATTTCTAAATAAATGGAACTGCCCATTCAGTATTCCAGAAGACCGTTAACGAAGATGGAATTTACAAGCTTTTCAATAAAAACATGACAAGTATGGGTTTGTTATTTGCAGAGGTCTGCCAAGTTACGCTTCAGACAAATACGTATGTAAAATACAGGATGTTATATTTTCCTCAATATCAATGAGTGAACTGGTAGCGCCATCCAGTGATGTCACCCATAAGTTTTTCCTCATTGAAATAAACCAACGTTGAAGCTTTGGGGGGATAGCGGATTTTCAGCGCTACCCCGCTCCTGCCCGCCCTTCAGAGGTTCTTGAGAGTCGCGTACAGATGGCGCTGTAGAAATTTTGTTACCGGTCAAGGGTTTACCTGTAGGTTTAACCTTTTTAATATATTTTTTTAATTTATGTGTGGTGTGTGCTATCTTTATCTTATCTTGTTACACAAATAAAAACCGACTCCTAATTAAGTACCTAAATAGTTTTAATTCATATGACAAAAAAATTAAAAACTATTCAAGAAATTGATTCGTATAAGAAACTGCTTACTTCCAGAAGCTATTTTATTACGTGACAGCAATGCAAGCAAAAACTTAGACTGAGAAATATGAACAAATGCATGTAATATTTTATTTTATGTTACCCGGTATGGTGGAGGATTATGTCATAGGTAGATAAATAACTACTTAAATAAATAAAAGCGTCAATATTTCACGAGGGGCTGACTCATATGATTAGGGGGGGGGGGGGGGGTACGTGAGGTCAGTCTAGAGATAGGCAATCAGTTTTCTACAATTTTAATCTATTGGTAGCATAAACATGGCCCTAAGAAATCTTAAACATTTTACGTAAGTACTCAATATTGGAAAGCGTCATTGGCGAAATGTGGGTAAAGAATAGGGATGATGACTAATTTTTTTTTGTCCGTCAGATTATTAAAAAACATTGGACACGTATTTCTTTTCTTTTTTTACCTAAGTAACCAAAAGATTACGGCGATACATTGAGTTAAAATTTGCCATGACGTCACGACCATGTTTTTATACTTACTTGTGACGTAACAACTTCCACTCCCCAACTTTAATGCGCTTTAACAAAAAATATGTGTCGAATATATTTTTATTATCTGACTGACCGATTAAATATAATTACATTTTTTTCCCAGGTCTACCTATCTCACTCCTTATCATTGTGGTTTAAATAACAATTTAATATCAACAAACTCTCGCTTATGCCTTCTAGTATTTTACCTCTATTTTTAAGCAATAGACGATGACTGGCCAATAAGATAACGATGATTAATTGACCAAAGATGCAGCGACAAGAACTGCTACTCTTGCAAAATCTCGTGCGTGCCCAAGTGACGTCCGGCTATTCTTAGATAAACGCGACACTGTATCTGCATGAGAGTCACTCGTGTGACGGCCACGGGGAGTTAATCACAACGTAAATTATACCCGCCAATTAACGACCGAGCGTGCATTCAATTGCTGATAATTATCAGTAGGACTCGGGACATCGGTGTTCAGATAACCCACGTTGCTACTGCGCTGATAAAATACGAAACTATGTCTTTTTTTCAAATAGGTTGGTTTGGTCTCGGATTTGGGATGAGCTCATTCATAATTTTAAATGTCCGTCATTAAATTGTTTGGATCCAGTTAACCGTGTTAGGTACAAAAATGCTATTTAGGTGAATATTTAAGCAGGATATTCGAGAGGCATAAATAAGCCCCTGCATTCTGCTGCTAAGTAGTAGTAGATCGATGCATATGCTGAATCGTTGATGTAGCTTATTAAAAACCAATTTATTATTAATAACAATTAACACCTTTTCCCCCGGTACGCAGTTCTAAGGTTCATTTTTGATGGCAACACTTTCATTTTGTATTTACTTTAAAACGCAAGCAACCCAAGGACTCAAAAAAAGGAATTTATTTAAGTCAAAGTCAAATCATTTATTTCAAATAGGCCCATGTATGGCATTTTTGAACGTCAAAATTTACAAAATAATAGCATTGATTCTAGTCGCCCCTTCCAATAAGTAATTTTCGTATGGAGAAGAATAGGAAGAAACTCCACCGTTACTCTTTTAAAATGTTTTACAATATTTCGTATAGGTACCTATATTAGTTAAATAATTATATGTGAAAACGATGCACCTAGAATAAAATTACTATACCACAACAGGTAAAAAGAATTAAAAATGAAGCAACGACAGATAATTTAATTTGATAGATAAATGGTGCTCACATATTTACAAACATTGTAAAAGTAAGTCAGTGTGTTAGGAAGTAATCACAGAATGTAAAATTGTCATATAAAAAAAGAATAAATTTTACAATTTAATTAGCAACCAGTTTGATTTTGTCTTGATTCTAAATTGTCCTATGAAGCAGGACCAGCATGTTCTTAAGCACTCTTATCTTGGATATAATCCTCTAATTTGTTATATACAAGTATAATATTCACCCGAATTATATTAGAGCGCCGATAAAGTCTACTTTATCGTATAAAGTTAAATACACGCGTAGTTACTTACGGTTATGTACCTATAATCTTTATCAAATTAAATTTGATCATACCCGTGATAACGGGAACAGCATAAAGTTCGCACTAGCGTATCTATCGATCGAGGAACAACCAATGGGAGACACATTTATCAACCTTGAGGCACACCTAATAGAGTGGGAGCTTAGCAACTAAAAGTACCTTTTAGTACCATCGATTGACGTTTGGTAAGTCAATAATAATACAAAAGATTGTATATATTGGAAATTGAAATCGATTGATGTGATGGGTTTTAAAAACGAAGACTATTAAAATAAAAAGTCTAAATTGCATTATCATTATTTATTTATTTCTCTATGCACGATAAAAATTGCACAAAGACGAACTTAATGCCATAGGCATTTTCAATGATAAAACTTGGTTTCTTTTCATCATCAATGCTTCTCAAAAAGTAAATTGTACTGGATTTCCTCGACCTGGATGCGTCTAAGTCGATGCAGCGACGGGTTAAGCAAAAGCTTTATCAGTTATTAGGGATATCGGGCTAACCGCACATGGGAATTTCGGCCCAGTATCCGGTTTTTGCAGTTTCCCGTCTTCAGGTGTTCGGTCTTGCTGGTCAGCAAGCGAAACAGGCGATGTTTTGAGGGAAATTGTTTACAAAAGGTAACTTTGGATCGCACATACATTTGGGGGAGAGGGGGCAAAGGTCCTTACCATGGGCACTTAAACGGTCAAGTGCGCGGTGTAATAGTCGCTTCCAAGCACTACTAATAATAGCCAGTGACTACAATCGCTCATCTTCACAACGGATGTCCAAGTGTGGACTAATACAATTGTAGAAATAGCATAGGCACTAGCTTTTGCTCGTAGATTTTCTCTCATAAAACATCAAAGTAACAATTTTCCAATAAATCCGTAATTTTTTTCACGGTTTTACGTCTTGCTAATTGATTGACAATTAACATGCAATAAACTACACTGAGTCAGAATAAAATCAATACGGTGTTCGCGAACTAAGTTTCCACACTATGGGATATTAGCAACTATTCAACTTAATTATGTGATAGTCACATGGTCTATTTGTAAGTGGCATGAAAATGACCCAGTTATTCCTCATTTCAGTTCCAATTAAGTACCGCTAAAGTAGGTAGGTACACGGTTGACTCCATGACTCATAATAATAATATTAATCCGATTCAGCCTGTCCCTTTGTGTCCTCCCCCAGCGACGCCTTAAGCTGACGTCCTTACCCCACAGGCGTGAAGTCGTTTATTTTATAAGTTTTATGGCCTAGCTGGAGACATTAATTTATTGAGGCACCCACAGGAAGATCCGGTTAAGCAGCCGACGATCTCCTAGGTTGACCTACGAGATGCCATATCAAAAAAAAAAGATGATTCCATGACCAAATCCAATTTAAATCTTACTTTTTTGCACCGGTTTATGGAGAAGGAAGTTGGATGGTTTGATTTTTGAAACAGGCCAGTAAGGGCGGTACCATAACCGTAGCTTATTGAGTAATCATTTATTGCATTCAGATGAATTGATTTGAAAATTTAGTCTTATAGAAAAACTTAAATTTTCACGATTTATCTTTATAATGTCAAATTGCCAATTCATGCAGTTTCTTATTAGGATTAAAAGATTCTCCAGCAGCAACTGCGGTTAGACTACTAAAAAAGCCCCAATTCACAACCAACATTTCCGTGGTCCATGAATGAAATGCACCGATCCCAGCGTGGTTTAAACAGACTCGATAAATCGAATGAACCCCAAGATTTGCACTAGCCCCTGGAGCCTCATGTTTCATGGTGCTACATAGGCCATTGCGTATCAGGGAGTAGACCGGGGGGCGCGGTAATGGTAGGGAAGACGTGTCCTCAGGATAAGGAAAGATTTGCGAGCCGTACCGGATATGTATCCTTGAGTAGGCAATGGATTAGTGGAGAGACGGGTGATATTTATCTATGGATGGGCATCTTTTTACGACGTCGCCGCCAATTGGCTCAGTCAATCTTCGCCTGCGAATCCTTTCGCTGCTTTCAAGGCTCTTTTTTATCTCGCTGTGTTGCGTTACAATCTGCTGTTCGTTTCAGGTATCTTGTATATCTCGCTGGCTGCTTTCTTGATATTCTATCGGTCTTCAGCCGTGACTATGCAAAAGTTGATTTTCTTGTCGAAGTGCGCCATGTCCATTTTAAGGTTGTCGTTCCACGTGTAAATAAATTGGTCGTGGTGGACAATCGGTTTCAAACAACACAACTCATAGGTTCCTAGATTTTCTCATGGGAGTTAATGAGTCATTAATGTAATTGATCCGTGTGTATTTAAACACGGCGGTATCGAATTTGGCGTCGTATATTCAACAAATGGACTTATGTGCGTGTGAAGCAGGAAGCGGGCCGCTTCGCGCGTATCACTATGCGTTGCTCAACTAGCCTGGTAGACACGAGATATCAGACATCCTGCGAGGACTACGGAAACATTAACAAATAACTGTAAAAATAGTTTAAACTACAGTTTCATTTCAACATCAATCAATGTTTCAGCTACAGGCTACAACGTCAATGTTTCAGTTAATCTTTCACAATAATTTTACACTGTTTTTAATTTTGTTCAGTAAAAAAAATCTTTGGTTCAGTAACCAAGCAAGTGTAATAATTACGTAAGATACACAATTAATTAAGGAAAATTTAATTAGCTACCATTCCGATTAGTAAACACATTAAAAGAATATTGGCATAACGCAGCCCGAAACAGTTACCGGTTATCAAGGCAAGGTCGCTATTAAAGTATTTTATTGTTTGTGTTCAGCAATTTATAACTTGAAAGTTAAGTGATTGCTACACGGTTGCCAACTGCGTCCCCGACAAAGGTGACCCTGGTTGTCGAACGGCAGAGCTGTTTGAAATTTGGTCGGAAACCACCATCTACACGGTTGTAAACCACCAAGGTCGCCTCTGTCGGGACACGGTTGGCGACCGTGTAGCAGGCACTTTATTATTGCTCATACCTACCAGGTATAAAATTAAAATATATTTTAATAACTGCATTTCTTTAACCTTGCTTTGAAATACTTGTTAGTAATAAATGGGTATGAACTTCTTTCTTATCTATGGGTATGAAGGTAAACGTGGGAGCATTCGCTTGTAATATAACCTTAACCCGCGGCCTACCCGTATTACTTCTACCTATTTAATTTAAATAATATTTATTAACCTAGCCTTATAATTTCAATTATCTCTCTACACTGCCTAGCAATAGACGGCCAGCGCAGTCTACTTGCAAAGCCCTAGCCGTTACAGTGGAATCTAAGATTGTTACAATACAGGCGAATGTTCCCGGTGAGCACGACTAAATTAATTAGGTATACGAATGGTACTTATTCGTATAATTAATTTGGTGTTTTATGACCATTTATTACGAAGTAGGTACGTCATATTTTTGTCCGCAATAATTAAATTTTCGTGGTTCGATTTTACAGAAATTATATAGGTACCTACCGAGTTATCATAATAATGTATGATGGTTATGCTGGCTAACCACATCCGATCGGTAGTTCGAAGTCAACTCTAGGTACTCACTTTCCCTTGTCATCATAGGCATCGTTATAGTGGCGGGCGAGACAACCCTGCGTTGGGTTAACGACGGTTACCTAAGGGTCAAGTCAGACAGAGCGGCAAATTCTCGAGCAAAATCTGGCTTTTTTTAAGTTAGAAATATATTGTTGGCTAGGATGATGAGTTCCTTTCTGGATTTTAAATTTAGTAATAAAAAAAATTAAGTCATTAATTTCTGGAAACTCGACAACTAAATATATGTACATCATATTTAATGAGTATTTAAACTTAGGGCAAAATTTTCTAATGGCAGATATTTTTATCCAAGGGATTTTTTTTTTAATTTTTCAGTTTTTCTATGCATAAAATCTGTCATAATGTAAATTTTATTCCACAGTTAAAAGCACAATTTCCAAAATAGCGTTGGAAAAATCAGCCCTTAGTAATAAAGTAAATGAGTTAATATACAAACTTAATAACGATATTTTTACGGTTTAAGACATTTATTTCTCAAAAAGAATACAATGCACTTAATATGAGAAATACAAGATAATCTTTAAATATAAGAATTACTTATTAAGAAGGTAGGTTTTTGTAAATAAATAAGTTAACTAGTAAACTCAATTTTTACAGTGTTGTCGGTAAAAGGAAAAAGTGGGTTTACTATTACATATCGATTCTTGGAGGCAAGTCAATAGCAATTACACATTTAACTAACTATGTATTTATAATGTACTGTAGTGTTTTGGAAATTTAGAGTAGGTATTCTAGTTTTCTTTATACTTAGCAAATTAGTAAATAATAAATAATAATGATTGATGAGGATGTAAATTCGATTGGTGTGGTGGGTTAAATTTAAAACCTAGAGAAATCTTTTAAGATGTGGTGCTTTATGGTTCGTTTGTATAAAGTAAAGGACTGTATCTCTTTAATGACATTAGATAATTTATCATACAAGTCTGCTTCTTCGTATAGTTTTTTTTTCCTTCCGTAATTAGTTCGTGGTGGTCTTAAGCAAATGTTGTTTTGTTCGTCTGGTACTACGTTTTTGTGTTTGCCCTTTTTTCATCAATTTAGTTTATATATGTTTCGATTTGTTTTAAATGTGTTTTAGCTGCAGTGCCCCACACCTTTATTAGGTATTCTAGGTGAGGTTTTACCATAGAGTTGTAAATGATATACCTAACAGATGGCGGCAGGCAGCGGACGATCCCTCAAAGCGCGCCCCTGACAGAAGTTAGTTTAGATCTTAATTTATCTAGATGTGTCTGCCACGTCAGGTGTTTGTCTAGATGGAGACCAAGGTTATGTATGTCATTCACGTATAATATGAACAGCAGGGGACCAAGAATCGATCCCTGTGGTACACCGTAGGTTAAAGTTTCGCAGTTACTTTGTATATCACCAATCCGAACAATTTGTCGTCTATTAGAGAGATGAAACCGGAAAATGTCGTGGGCAGTATAAAATCGGCATCAGGGATGCCGATTTTATGCAGTTTTTGGAGAACGAGGCTATGGCTAATTGTGTCAAATGCCTTTTTCAGGTCAATAAATATACCGAATGCTACGCATTTTTCATCTATATTTTTTTTAGACTGGTCACAAGGCAAATGTTGCAGTTAGAGTGTTGGATTTTGCGCAGAAACCATATCGTTTTTAGAGAAGTTTATAGTAGACAAAGATAGGGCGATAATTACCTGGGTCGGTATGTTTCCCTGACTTAAAAATAGAACTAACTTTCGCTATTTTCAAAGTATCCGGGAAGAGGCCGTTTGTAAACAGTAGTTGATACTCATCGTGAGTTCAGTTAATATTAGTTTTTTAATACTTTTTATGGTTTTGCAACTAATCCCATCCAATCCCGCACTAGTGTTTGAATTGAGATTGTCTATGATCTTGCTGACTTCTGCTTCAGTAGTTGGTGTTAAGTTTAGTAGTTCGCCTTGTACTAGATACTGTTGTTTGTGTTGTTGGCTGAGTAAGAATTTGTTCCTTACAATTTTATTAGCTAAAACAGATCCTATAGTAGTAAAAAAGGTGTTAAAACGATTACATATTTCTTTACTGTCTGTTCATTGGATTCGGTATTCTATTTTTAATTACAGCTTCCTTTATTGTGTGTTCTAAGCTTTCGTAGTCACTCTCAGAGACATTCACAATTTTACTTTCTACTGTTTGGTAAAGTGCAGTGTAATCTAAGGTATGGTACTTTACCTTCATTTTCGTTTCAGGTGCATATTTGTCAACTTCGAGATAGATTTGCTTGTGATCTGACATTGGAGACTCCACAATAGTTACATGAAATGTATGATTTTTTAGGTTGGATGAGACGTGATCAAGGATCGATTTTTTTGTAGCATTATCACGGTTACTAAATTTTTCATCAGTGTTGTTTAGGATTAGGTGTCCATTTTCTAACAGCATTTTTGTATAATTATTAATTGATCGGCTCGGAACAAGGAGATTGTAGTTGAAATCACCGAACACTAGAGCTCTTTTTCTCCTCGTCAACTGCTGTGAATATTCCTCCAAAAAGTTATTATTGTTTGATTTTGGTGTTTCATATACAGCGCCTATATCCAACGAGTATTTATCTAAATGAACCAATAAGTAGTGATTGTCCTCTTTACAAAGATGCTCAATGTGATTGTGCTTTAAGCAGTCATGAAAAAATATGGATACTCCACCGCCTCTTGCGTTTTCTCTAATATTATAATAATGCGAGTAGTTTGGCAGTTTTAAAGTCTTTGCTTCAGATTCGGACTTGATCCAAGTTTCCGATAGTATAATCACATGCACAGGACTGGTTATGTTGTGTTGTATAATGCAGTTTAGCTCATCTAGCTTTCCTGGCTTCACTTTGCTACGTGCGTTAGCATAAAGAAATTTTAGGGATTTTGTGTTTTTTATTAAGTTGTTGTAAAAGTTGGTTACTTCGTATGTAGTGTTTGGAGTTGCATCATCTCGATCTTGTATCGCTAGTTTGAGTTTTCGTATTTGTAGGTGTTCCTTTGACATTTTTTCCAAGTTTTCGTAATTTTTGCACACTGGCTTCATAATAATATTGTTTCTTTTTCGGGTTCCGTACCTCAAAAGCAAAAAACGGAACCCTTAAAGGATCACTCGTGTGTCTGTCTGTTTCTCCGCCTGTCACAGACAATTTTCTCAGAATCTGATGGACCAATCAAGTTGAAATTTGGTACACATATGTATTTCAGTGACCCAAACACGGACGTGTAACGTAAATAAATTAATTTTGAAAATGGGGGTCACTTTAGGGGGCAAACAAGAAATTAAAAAATAAACAGTTTTGCAAACTGTACCGTGTGTACATTTTTTATAATTTTCAAATAAATGTAAAGATATTTAAGAAAATATATCAAAATTTACCATTTACCATTGACTAAATTGATCCCCCCCTTGTCTCCGAAATTAGCGAGCCTATAATTTTGAAAAAAAAAAAAAAAAAAAACTGAGAATGATTCTTTACTCTTAGATTATAGGAAAACCTATAAGAAGTCTATGGTCTTAAAATAACATGGTAAATCTCTCAATATTGTGCGTACAAACTTACATTTGCAGTTGGAATGTATGGGAAAACATGTTTTTCAACTACAATGTTAAATTTGTTTTTGGGATAAATTTATCCCAACTACGGAACCTTTCATTGTGCGTGGCCCAACATGCACTTGGCCGGTTTTTTTTTACTAGTAGTATCTGGACTGGATGTTTATTTAATATTAGACAATTTCTTAAACAATAACATATGTTACAATACTTTCACAAAGATTTCAAAACAGTCAATGTTAATTTATAAATTGTTGCCTCTTTGACCTTGATCTTGCTAAAGGGCCATTGTCTCGTGTGTACAAGCAGTACAGGGTCTTCAATAACATGGTGTTGCCATGTATCTTTAGTATGTAAAATATTTTCATAGTAGGATGTAAAAATATGTACCAACATGACATTGTTACCTGGTTCACACCGTTCACATCTTTGTTTCAGCAAGATGTTTCAATAACATTTTATTTTGCAGGAAATCATATTTAATGCACCACTTAAAGTAGGTAGTATTGTATAAAATCGATTTTGAGCTACTTATTGCAGTTTTCCAAATAGTTTGGTCACGGACTCTGATGAGTGCAAATGTTCAAATAATATTAGGTATCTTTAAGTAATAAGGTATTTGCCTTGCTGCCTAGACTATTAAATTTAATATATCTAACTGAACATTAGGTATAGTTATTATCTGGGTCGACGGCGGTTTGTGTTTCACGCGCGCCTCAAAGAGATGTCAGCAGAAATGACGGGGTCCACTAGGGCCGATGCCTGCCGGGGTTGTGAAGAAGTCCGAAAGTGAGATCGTGGCCCCCGGCAACATGGCAACTGAAGGAACATGGGTGGGTTTTAGTCAGTAAGTAAGAGTCTGACACGCCCTCCCGCTCCGCCCAGAGGGGGAGAAGTTATTTGACAATTTCCCACCCAAAAAAAAAAGGTTTAGTTATTATCTTTATATAATAATTCTTCTGTAAATGTGTTTGTCACCTAACTCCTATAAGGCTGGACCGATTTGGATGAAATTTTGTGTGTATATTTGAGTGGGTCTCTGGATAGCTTGAAAATACAATTGGACCCGGTAGGTGGCGCTGTTCGGACAGGATCTGCTAGTCTTAAATAAAATCCTTAATGTTTATATGTACATATATGCACAAATTTTTATAGGTCTCATATTCAAGTTATATAACTCAAGTTATACCTACACTCTGGACTTTAAAAGAGACCTAGGACTTTGTCTCAGTTTGTTTCCTCTCAGAGGTAGTTCCTTAGAAAACCAGCCTAAAATATACTTATGACAACTATATGACAAGTAAAGTGTACATGTAACTCACTTGCTGATTACAAACATGAATCATAAATTAATGAAATAACAGTAACTTGCATTACAATTAGTTGTTAAAAATAACATAAAGATTGTTTTAAATAGGTACTACTTATACATGTAGGTAAAATATATATATACATATAAAATTCTCGTGTCACAATGTTAGTTGTCATACTCCTCCGAAATGGCTTGATCGATTTTTATGAAATTTTATATGTATATTCGGTAGGCCTGAGAATCAGTCGTAATCTATTTTTCATACCCCTAAGTGACAAGGGTGGTCCACCCCAAAAATGTATATGGCAAAACAATGTTTGCTGGGTCAGCAAGTAATGTATAATATTTTAACAGGAAAACCCTAGAGGAAACTAGGCACTAGTATCGGCTAGAAAACAAAAGGGCCTGTCTCACCACCTCTGACGATGGTCTGAATAACTAATAGGCCGATTGTTCCACAAAAATCAATCCTTTTAGGAGTTTACTTGGGTGATAGTGCTTATCTAGAGACTGAGAAACAGATCCTAGGTACGTATATTAAAAGTTGCTCCTAACATCCTAAGGTTATGTTTATTTTTATTGCATATATTAGTTTTAATGTAAAATATATGTTGTAGGTATATTTTAATATTTTAATTTAAGACTTTGCTATACCTTCAACTGTCATTAATGAAACAATAGAATGTTTTAATGTGATGGCGTTTTAAAGGTCAATCAACAGATGATCGGATATTCATGTTTTTCTTTTCTTGTTCTCACACACTAATGTCTACATTCCTTTCTCATTTCTTCTTTCACAGGTCTGCTGAAATAAATTTCTTAAGAAATAAGCAGTACCTTAGTACTCAACATTATAAATATGTTGTATGTATTTTACTGTGTGTACATAAATAATTAAATAAATAAAATCATGCACAATTTCAATGGCTTAATTTATTATGAATAGCTAGGTGATATGATCATTTACGGTATGGTAACTCTTTGTTTTACAGTATCATAGACCTATAGAAGATATCTTATGATTATTATTGTGTGTATTGCATTGCAGCGATCAACCGGTTATGTCACATTTTAATTGTTGTTTGTGTATTTTTTTTACAATACTTTTAAGGTTAAATCACTAGCAATGATACACAGTTTTAGTATGAAAGAAAAGAGTCAGAGAAAGGTTTAATGACAATGAAAGGAACCCAATTATTCCAGTTTAGGATGTTAGCTATTTTTTTTACCAAGTCTTGATAGTCCATCTTCAAGTTATACATAACTGTCTAAAAACATTGGAATTAGTAACTATATTACTTAATCATTAACAACTCAGCATGTTTGCCAAGATAATGTTGATAATATTCATCAAGAAGGTTGTTGAGGGTTTTGTTGTGTTGTGTCTAATTACATGTGTATACGCTGTTATGTAGGATAAATTACCCTTGCCAATTGGCACTGTGTAGGATTCATTCGTAAAATTGTATTAAAACTAACTTTTTGTTATACGTTTTAATACATTGCAGTCTTACTAAGTAATAATATAAATGTTTCTGTAACTTACCATTTTTATACGGCTTTAATAAAATCCACGAACCCGTTTCTTTGCTATTAGAGCAGGTATAACGAACAACGATCACAGACACTTTTAACTCCACACCTACACTTAGTGAATTGTTATAATACAAGAAACAAAAGAGGACGAAACACTCGATTTAAAAAATTGCAGAATTATCTCAGAACTCACAGTTATTTCATTATGCACCAATTTTCACATGCTTTGTTTTTCGTTTTGCAGTACATTATTCACATAGTAGGTATTAAAAATGATTTTATTTCAAATCAAAATAAAAATCACGGCTGTAAGTACATGGTCGAAAACAACAAAAATAGGTTTGACATTTGACAGAGGATCCAACTGTAGAAATAAACGACAAATCGCGTTGGAAAAGTGAAAGTAGCAAGTTTTATTATTTTATTAAACGCCAATGTCAAAGTAAAAATACAACACGAACACTGTTACCATTTTTAATAAAAATAAACAATTTCTAAAATGATTAAAACAGAAGATTGCAAGCATCTACTACGCGCACGCGAGCGCAATTGGTTTACATTTATTTTTTGCGTAGAGTGCGAGAGCGCGAGACACGGAGACAGTAAACACGCCCGCGCGAAGCCGTCAAATGACCTGCTGCTACTGATAGGAAAAACAATAAGAATTGTTAATTTACAAATAAAATTACAGTAAATAATGATGACATGACGTGCTAACATTGGTGTTAAATTATTTTGTAGATCTATTTCTCTGAATTTCAGATTTTTGATGTGTAACATCTTTCCCCTCGCTTTCCTGCAATTAAAACCTAAATCTAAATCTAAAAAATCTAAATGATTAAATCTGTGGGAGTGATTTCGTGAAAAGGGACGGAAGTGTGTAGAAGCCGGGGAAGCGCGCGCTATTTGATTTGACCAATGAGCGCGCGTGATGCTAGAGTTTACCATCAGAAACGACCTTGACGAGGCCCCGCCCCTTTAATGTTGACAGCATGATCTCACCGTCTCACGACTACAATAAGGCTCATTCGTTTTTTTTATTCTAATTCAATATAAGAAAGATGGAAGAAGGCGCTTCCTTCTTGCAAGTTTCAGAATCAGTCCAGGTCGTCCCGGCATAGCTATTTGCCCACGATTTGTCCACAAAATGGGTAATAATATTATTTTTTTAATTTCCATCAGGTAGGTAAGTGGGTAGTATGGTTATTCATTACCTTTTTTCATATTTTTATTGCCTCAGTAAATCCTGATGGATGTCCTGACAGACATGGGTGCATGGTAGTTGAAGAACATCGTGTGATGCCGGAGCACTTACGCAGTTCGTCACGCTCACCCACTTATTTTAGATCAAGGTGTAATGCCTCCATAATTTTCAATGTGGTTCCGGCCCCGGACCCTCCGGTTTATTAATTTATTTTATTTTGTCACATTGTAATTAAAACTGTATGGCTTATTCACTGGTCTATCTTTAGATACAAAATATACCTACCCTTCAGACATAAGACTAACTGACCACTTCGGCTGTATCAAACGACGGGACAGGGACTTAAAAAGGCCGCGGCGATCTTATCTCAGCCAGCTTGGATAAGTCTTGCTAGTTGAATTTAGGTAAATGCCGAATTCGTCTAAGCTTGACCTAGGCAAGAGTTTCTTTATTGCATTCATTTTGATAATGAGGGTAAAAAAAAAAACTCAAAAAAAATCTCTTGATTGGACTGAGGTCAACAGGGGTTGGGGCTAACAGACAATGTCAGCAATGTCAACTCATACGACAGAGTGCCGTGTGGTGGGAAAGTAAAGTTAATCCATAAATATATAAAATATAATACCTACACTGTATTGATAACATAACGCTTATATTCCCCGAAAGTTTAGGTAGAGACGTATAGTAAACACACCCTCATCATTTTGCCAGATACTACTATTGCCATTATTCAACCGCACGGAGTCGTCGCGTCGCCGCGCCGCGCCGGCAGGTAACAGCGTTCATAAAGAGACGGCAGTACTAATAAAATCTGTGGCACCGAAAGTGTGTTGAGCACATTACTTTTATCACGGGTCGCCCGTCAAACCCGTCAGAATCTATACGACATTTCTGTCGTAGTAGCTATGATATGCTTGGTTTGTATTAAAAATGCGGTTGCCGAGGCGTCTCCGTGCTGTGGGGGAAAGGGCACATTCAGTCTCCAGGCTGCTACTGGGAAACTCTCAATGAAAAAACCTAATAATACTTTGCCCAACCTGAGAATCTAACCCAAGAAGGACGTCACGCTCAGTAACCGCGCTTGCGACAGCAAGAGAAACAAAAATTATGACTTGGCCCCAAAGATGGCAGCCAACTTCTAACACGGAGACGCCTCGGTGTTAGAGACAGTACTGTCAGCCACAGAACACATGCTGTCAACACTTTGGCACACGATGCGCTTGACGGCCGCAGTGACGGCTGTCATGAAAATGATGACAGCGGCAAAGATTTAAATCGTTAGATTCGCAGAAACGCAACTATCTTTTCGCGTCAAAAGATAGCCGTGACTCGCGTTTCTGTTTCCATTTGTCATCTCTGACACAGTGACTACACTTGTTTGTCATGAAAACACTTTATAGTAATGTGTGAGCTCATTCTTCTCAGTGTGGACACTTTTTTCTTGTGACTGAGTACAGTAAGGCAAAGACCGATTTCAATCTTTGGGGAGATGGGGTTTACTTTACGATGTCAGCAATGCTCTCTAGGAAAACACACCAACTTACTTTGATAGTCAACGTTTCAGTGACATCATTCGCCCGTAAATTGCGGACGTTACGTGAGCGGTCACCGTTCTTCTAGGAAACCGTAGCTTAGCGTGACCGTCACCGTTTATGGCGCCTCCCCACTTGGCCGCGCAGCTGCTTGGGGTCAAGCTGAGCCTCGTGAGTTTGTAAAAATGCGTACTCACGAAGTTCGGCCGCGCGGCTCGAAGTCACGGAGTAAAGCGTCCCTAATGGGGACGCGCCTTTACTCATAGAAACTGACGGCCCGTGACAATGAGGTTAAAAACTGCCACTTGCTCACTTTAGATGGCGCTGATCTCCATCGTATTCTAATTTGACAGCTAGCCATACATTTTTGCGCATGAATGCTTTTACGCATAATTAATTACTGGTTTTGTTTTATGGAAGTTTCATACCTGATTTTGTATGATTCTGCCACACTGATTCAAAAGCTGTTGTCAGTTTTCTCTAGCAGCTCGTTTTTGAAATATACATATTACATTTTTAGCGAAAAATAATCGAATTATAAAATGAAAAAAAAATTGTTTCTCCACCTAACATGAAAAAAACTTTCTATTATAAGATTTTCTTGCATGAATCGAAACTTCAGACTTGTTTTGAATGCTCCAGCAGCAATCAGCCATCATATTTGTATTCCAACGACCCTGGTATCGCTTTTACTTCGTGCGAATGTCCTGATGAAAGCGTTCTCCTTGTTGTTCGTTTAAATCGCCTAAATTTTCTGGGAAGCGGTCTAAATGGTTGAAGAGGAAGTCCATCTTGATGCTCATGTTATATCCTAGTCTTTGAAAGTGCAATATGAGCTGCTCAATGTGTTGAATGTAGTCTGGAGGCTTTTTATTTCCTAAGAAATGTTTCACAACCCAAACAAATTCAATCCATGCAGATTTTTCTTTATCTGTCATACAATCAGTAAAATTTTGATCCTTTATTTGAGGACCGTCAAAAATACCAGCATTTAATTATTTCTGTGCTTAATTTCGGGAATATTTTACTGCTGTATTTAAAACATTCCCCATTTGTTGAGAGCTTTTACAAATTGTTTTATCAGACCGAATTTTATATGGAGAGGGGGTAATATAATGCGGTCTCTGGCTACTAGAGGTTCATTTATCACATTCATAATACCCGGCACTAAATCCACTCTCAGAGGCCAAACTTTTTAGTCCAGTGTTCTGTTTTGGCTGGCTATCCCACAAGCACATAAAACAGGGGTATTTGGTATATCCTCCCAAAAGAAAATTAACCATTTTAAGATTAACGCATATCAGCCATTTATGTTCTATGTATTTTATTTTCTCCATAACCAAGGCTATTGTGGGATTATTCTTCTTTAACTTTAATTGAATGTGCAATGGGTAACTTACTCATTTTATTGCCATTATGTAACATTTAAGACTATGTTTCGATGAATCAATAAATAAACGCCAATCTCTTGGATCATAGTTTGTTAATCCCATTTCAGCCATCAAACCGGGAATATTGTTGCAAAAAACAAAATCATCTTCTTCAGAAAATAAAGGGATCAAATGTTTTTCTCTTGTACGGTAAACTGATACATTAGTCTCAGTGTTAATAGATTTCTTTATTTAAGCCGTGAAGCTAGAAGTTCTGACCCTACTTTTGAAAGACCAGGATCTCTAATCAACTCATCTAGGTAATTTTGGTTGAATGGTTTAGGTTCGCATGTACTCGAGAAAAAAAGTCACTGTCCTCATCATCACTGGCTTCTGAAAGAACTTGTAGTGTTACATTAGAAGTACTAGGTTGCGTATCAGCCACAGGTTCTTCGCTGGTATTAAGAATTGGTCTAATAGCTAATTTTAAACTCGGGTAAGTCCATTCGGAACGAATTTTGCGGTTTATTCCGGTAATATTCACAACACAAAAATAACAGTCATCGTGATGATTAGTCGGCCAAATCATAGGTCTTTTGAACTTCAAAGTAGGTATTTTTTTACTAGCTCATAAACGCAATGATGTAACGTAACTACTACCTACATACAAAATTTGGAATCCAAGGCTTACTAAACACTTGTAATGGCGTCCCGAAGAAGTCCAAGTAGGCTTTTTTATAAATTCAGACGCACTTAAACGACATTCTTGAAACACATATTCACCACAAACAGCACAAAAACTATTTGGATCGTTCTTCTTAATGTAGACATATCAATTTATTTATGGAGTTTAATCATTTTTTGCACTAAAAAGAAATATTACTACACCGCGTAACGATATTTTAAAAAGTACCTGTATCACAAAAACTAGAGCTGCTAGAAAAAAACTGAGGGTAGATATGAAATCAGCAAACTCAAATGACTAAGAAACAGTTTAGAAACTTCATAAAACAAAAAAAGAAATTAAATTTTGTTTATCTGTGTTATTGAGCCCAGTTGCGCAGCTGTTTACTACAAAAATACGGGGACCCATGTATTTGCCAAAGATGATAGATGAAGAAAACTGCGGGAGAAAGCTCTCTGAAAAAAATTGGAATCGGATATTCCGTCAAGACGATGCGCTATCCTTAAGCCTTTTATGGGAGAAAGTGGTATAATTATAGGTGATGCTCCCAAAAGAACTAAGTCTGTTTTCATTACATACAGGCACTTGTGATGTGATATTATGTAAATTATAATAAAGTAGTAGTAAATAATAGTGGTAGAAGTGCTATCTCTGAGGTTTTTCAGTCAGGAAGATCATGTCCGAGTTGGTTTTTAACTCTTCAGTCTTTAACAAAAAGTCAACAAACACAAAATAACCTACAAATTATAAAACGTTCATAAATTGACTTTTCCACTAAAGCTGGTTTTTATCAGTGGTAGACGCTTCCTCTGCCCTTAGTTCGTCTTTTCATAGTGCTGCACTTCAAGTTTCATACATATTTATCTAGTTTTCGTATAATTTCTGATCGACATAAAAGTAAACATAAACACAACAATGGCGGTTTAAAGACATACAACTGTGCTGCCACCTGTTATGAGCTTTCAGTTTTTATCCTCGTAGTGTTCGATTCTCCTTGAAAAATAAAAAATAACAGAAACGGACGTTAGAAACACGCTTTCAGTTTTTATCCTCATTAGTGTCACTGACTGACAGTACTACTGTTAAGCCGTTGACCGCAAGTTGTGTTGCTGCAGTCTGTCATTGCGGTTGGGATGCACTTCTGCTTTAGTCTGCCGTTGCCTTCGAAGGTATTCACCGACGTCGTCCTTTTAGGGTCAGCTCATCGTAGTAGTAATAAAGACAAGACTGCTATAAACTATTTACAGTATAACCCAGTCAAAAAAAACTTTTGTCGTCATCGGCAAGGCATAATCAGTGGAAATGGCAACAATGTTTTACTTGTCATTTCTTGTCTCTCACCACTGACGTATAAATACGTCAGTGTCTCTCACCATCTTAGACTAGGGAAATTTTCTATAGTCTAAGCTCACCATTGAGATAGGTATTACACTATTTGCGCTGTAGCATGGTGCGGGTGACAGTTGCCCGTATGACGTTGACATTTGTCAGTACCACGTAGGGATGTGAGGTTATGCAATTCATTTTTATCGCTAACGATACTCGCAGCGTGAATCTAGTTCTCTTTAATATTGTTATGAAAATTAGTGTATTATTCAGTTGTGCAGTGTAACTACGTGTGTGCTACGTGTATAAACTTGTCAATATAAATGTTTTATGGCTACATAATTATCTTTGTACTTATATAAAATAATCAAAATCGGGTTTATGTTTTTTTTTTCGTGACAACATTTTTGCTCTATGGTGCATCGGCGCGGCGGCCATGTTGTTTACCCGTGCGATGCTGTGAGTGCGAGTACGAGTGCAAGCGCGTTATATTGTGACTTAATGTGACACGTATTACGATTTCATTGTTTGTTTTCATTTTTGTTAAATTGTTATTTGTTATAAGTTTGTTGAGTTTGTTGTTATTACCATGCCTAAGCATACAAAAAAAACTGTTTTGGGTAGTCAGGCCAGGGAGCTTGTTGTTCGCCTCCGAGACTACTTTGAAAGAGAACAACAAAATAATGGACCGTTGTTACCATTGAATCATATTGTAGAACGAGTAGCCGAAGCTCTTGATATTGGCCGCAATACTGTTTCGCGTATAACACGTGAGAAAATTGGCCAAGATGGGATGTTTGAAAATAAATTATCGACACCCAACAAAAAGCGGACCAAGGTGAAGCCAATCACAGATTTGGATGATTTTGCTAAGGTTGCTATTAGAAATCATATTTATGATTATTATAGAAGAATGGAGCTACCCACATTGCTCAAGCTTCTAAAATCATTAAAAGAAGCTGACTTGTTCAAAGGAGGTATTACTTCGCTACGGCAAGTTATAAAAGATATTGGCTTTGTTTACAAAAAAGTTAACAAAAGAAAGATTATTATGGATAGGACTGACATTGCCCTAGCAAGATGTAGATTTTTAAGGAAGGCCAAAAACATAAGTGATTGGAGCAAAGTTGTCTTTTTGGATGAAACGTGGCTAAACGCCAACCACACAGTGGGTAAAAGTTGGACCGACGATACGGCACAATCGTGTACCAAAGTGCCGGAAGGCAAAGGCGAACGCCTTATTATTTGTCACGCAGGTACAGCAAGTGGATTCGTCCCTGATTGTTTGCTGGCTTTTAAGTCAAAAAAAACTACGGAGTATCATGAGGAGATGAATTACGAAAAATTTAAAGATTGGTTCATAGGTCTATTAAACAATTTAAAAGAGCCTATGACCATAATAATGGACAACGCACCCTACCATTCGGTGCAAGTTAATAAACCCCCAAACCAATCCAACCGCAAAAGCGAGTTGGTGAAGTGGCTGAGTGAAAACGGAGTTACAGCAGATATAAAAATGTTAAAGACGGAGCTTATTGCCTTAGTCCGACGCCATAAGCCACCAACTCCTACCTATGCTCTGGACGAGATGGCAAAAGAAAAAGGCCACCAGGTCCTTCGACTACCACCCTACCATTGCCAGTATAACGCTATTGAGCTGATTTGGGCCCAAATAAAAGGTATGCTTTTAATTTCAATTCCCATTTTGAAGCTTTATAAAAAAATCAGCTTTCCGATCGTAGCATGTACCTAGTTTAAAAACATTACCAGATACTAGATTAGGCTGATTGATGATTATTTGAATACTTTTTTTTATAAGTTCGTTTATTTTTAGGTTACGCCGCAAGAAATAATACTTCGCCGCCATTTACGGCAAATAAGATGTTGGCCCTATTACAAGAGGCCATCAACAATGTTCAACCTGAAGACTGGTCGAAGGTCGTGAATAAAACAAAAAGGGACATTATGTCTGATTGGGATCGTGACATACATATTGACAACATAATTGAGTCATCGTTAATAATATCCGTCACAGATTCAGATGATGAATTGAGTGACAATTCAGATGTTCCTGATTCTGATATGAGTTTAGACGAATAACATGTATTTTTTTTTAACAACCTTTTAAGCAACCTTACCCTATAAATGTTCTGTTGTATAATTAGACCTTTTAAAAATAAAAATTGACCTACGCACAATATACGTTTTTTATTATAAAAAATATCGACTATCCATCGTAGCAGTACATCCCATCACTAAATACGTCTATGGCGTTACGTTATACGCATAACACTTTGCTTAATTTTTCATTCAATTTGATTTTATTTCTTGATTAGAACATTCTGGTTGGGTTTAATTTAATTTACTACAGTTATTAATTATTTAATATATTACGAATGTGGTACAACTGAAATATTAAGTCATAAATTGTAAATCGCGGCAACTTTCAAGAGTGAAACGAAATGTTACTGAAACTGTCACCCGCACCATGCTACAGCGCAAATAGTGTAAATGTCTATGTCTTTAACTCACTCACTCAACTACTCAACTAGAAATGTAAATGTCAAGCACGGACAGTATTGCCAACCCGTACGATAATTTGGCCAATGGTACGATGTACGATAATGAACGTATAATGTACGATCATTTTGAGATTGGCAATTTTTTTTTAATGTTCAACGTATTTGCCAGACAAAACTAAACGCAGAAAAAATAAAAAAAATGTCAATATCAATTGTTAAATATGTCAACATCAACAAGTAAATATCTCTCTTTCTCTTTCCCTCTAGTTTAGTTAGTTTTACAGTGAAAATACAAAAATATCAACTAAAAACTATGACAAAACATGTTTACGGTTTCTGCTGCAAGCGCCACTACTGGTGAAACTTGGCATATACTTCCCCTTTGACTATAACATAAAATTATTCATTGTCTTTTGATAGCAATTTGAATTGTAATTTTGTTTTTTTTTTTCTATTGTACGTTTATTATTATTTTGTCCAAAAAACGATAATTTTTATGTGAGAATTCGATTATTTGAACTATTGGAATAGGCAACACTGAGCACAGATGTCAAGTTATGGGTCAACATCAAAACCCCGTTAGGGTGGTATATAATGTTCTGTGATCAAAACAAAACCAACTTACAAGCAGTGCTGTGAAACTCCGACCAAAAATGTTTGTAGGGAATTTGCATTGAGATACGAAACCTAATTTGTTACCTTTTGTAACCAACATTCAGAAACACTCGTCAGAGTGCCAGGATGATAAATTACGAAGTGCTCATAAGTCACAAACATGTCATTCTTTTTTCTGTAAGATTTCGGGATAATTGACAGTGACTCTAAGTTTGTGAACCATCATGGGTAAGGGTGACAGAAGATGTGAATTTTGTGGTATCAAGGAGGCCTGGCATACCGTAAATAAGTTGCTATTTTCCAAGTTTGTACTGGAACCAAACCGGTGAGTACCGATGGTAAATCCGCCTCTAAGACGACCCACTGACCCCGATAGTTATTGCTAATGTGATCTTGTGATCACCTAACACTATGCTATGCTATTCAAATTCTGTAATACGACTCTCGAGCCATCAATCGAGATTAATTGAAACTCTTGAAGAAATGGTTTAAAACATTGTGCCTACAGTAATATTTGTCTAATTTAAATTATAATCTAATTTAGTCTAAATAGCTTTACTGCTAAATATATTGATTGATCAGAGAGTCTAAGATTATATTATCTACCTTGACACCAATAAGTAATTATCTAAATACTGGGATTACGAAATAAATCTCAAGTTTAATAATCTGTTCCGCTTAGTTACGCTGATAGTGTAATTGGGTGTTTTCTTAACTTTAAATCACACTGAAAAAAATTACAGTCAGTTACTTATAAGTAACCTTTTTTGTTTTGTATGTTCCAGCTGTCGAGAGTGGCTAAAAGCAGTTGGTAATTAAGAACTGGCTCATCTACCAATAGAAAAACTGCATGAGCAGCGAAATGTATGTGCTAACCACTTTCGAAAAAAGGATTTCAATGAAAAGGGAAATTGTCTGAAAAGATATACAATCCCAACTATGAATTTGGACCTTTCACTGACAGACAATTGGCAGAATTTCCACAACATATGTATCAGCATTCAGAGTCAAAAGGTAACTTTAATAAACACCATAATTGATCTCTATTATAAATAATAATATAATCCATCCATAATAATATAATTCATCCATACTCCATCAAATTATAAAAATATAGATGCAACCTCTTGTTTAGGTAGTTTCATTATAATCCATAAAGCTTTTCTCATATGATGATGTTACAAATAAATAGACTGACAGAAAGAAATTCTCAAAATTTAATGAGTTAATTTGTTCTCTATTGCCCATTTGAAACAGAAAAGATCCCTGCTTTTTATATGCAAGGAAATGTTTACAAGTCTCATCAAAAGTTTTGCTTTTTATCTTTACAGATTTAACACCAAGGGAAAATCAGTTGATGGAACTATTACAAAAAAAACTAAATGCAGCCTAGCATCACTCGCAGTGCCAATCTCTTGGAAAAAATTGAGTCAGGGGAGCTAAAAGAAATTGTGAAGTTGGGGGAAAAAAAAATTTTTGGTCTGATAGTTTTTTTTTTAATTATTGCATCTCGCAGTTGACCTATGAGGTCATGGATGCTTAACTGGACTTTCCTGTGGCTGCTTTAAGGCTTTTAAACTCAAAACCTCCAGCCAGGGGTAAAAAACTATTCTAAATTAAAACACTTACTAACGGCACCCCCTGTGGGGTACGAACAGGGGGGCCTTTAGGGTGCCCTCGGGAGGACAGCTAGAAGGGACTGGCTGGATTGAACTTAGATTTTCATCTTGATTATTATGCGGGGTATTTAAAGCTACATGCTCAGCTGCAACAACTGCTGGCACCTCGTTTTCGAGCAAGGGTCGAGGGGGATTCTCAGTTTCGACGCGGTCGCGATCGTGAAGGCCCTCGGCGGCGGGGTCGGAACTCTGATGCTGATGTTGCTTTCTCATTAAATACATTAATGAATACTGAAGTCATTTAAATCTGTGTTTTATTTTACCCGATTTTTCAAAATAAATTAGTTTTGGAGCCTTACTATTATTGGCATAGAATGCATTTCATCGATATCGATTTCGTGATTATCGATGATCGTTTATTGAATTCTATACGTTTCGCATCCCTATCCCTTCAGTCATGATTGTCATTGTCAGTGCTACAATTTTCATGTTGGTACTTGTTTTTTTTATGTGGTTGGCTAAAAAAGGTAATAAATTCTCAAAAACTGAATGTTCTAATGCTGTGCTTAGAAATAAAATTCATAGCCAAATGATTGTAGTAATTAAGAACTTATTATTTGATTGTTCACAAAACGGCTTCCGGAAGGATACCTGTACCCATTGATTTAAATAGTAAAGATACGGTCGTCCGAACGTTTGCCGGACGCGGTCGTCCATACAGAAACACTAATGCCATCTATTAGAAATACTATGAACTACCGTCAATCGGCGTGGTCTGCTCATAGACGTAACCTTGTAAGAGCGGGTATTTTTTGAGGTACAAAGAAATAAAAAAAACCTTTTATTTTTCAAATTTATATTTATTGCAGTAAAAAAAATTGTTTTATTCGAAGGCTAGTGAAAACATTTTGTATCTGCAAATTAAATACGTATTTTCAGTGTACTTATAGAATTTTACCAGTAAGTACCTACAAAAAACACATTTTAATTTGCTTTTAATAAACAATAACAAATAATTTTATACATAATTAAATCTTATAGATTACTATAAGATTGAATTAAGTACGAGTTTAAAATTAATTATTAAATCTTTTCATTTCATCGGCTAAAACGCGCGCCGCTGCAAAGTTATGTCGCACTTTGACGCGGCTTCGCGTCGTCTTTGCCAAATGTTGAGACAAATAAGAAAGAAAATTGTTTTAAATAATGTTAGAATTTGATATAATTACATATTTTTAACTTACCGGTGATATGAAATGTTACTCATTGTCATTGTCAATGTTGTCATTTATTTTATTGTGCTTTTTGTCGTAGTTCACGCAACCCTTCACGACACAACTTGGCATTTTTGCTTGTAAAATTTACGACCGCTCCCGAAGACAGTCGAACGCGTTCTAGTTTACTTCGTTATAGGGAAGACCATTTTGGAACCACGTTCGAGGCAGGCGTCATTGTAACATGCGGTCAGCCCAGTCCTTACGCAGTAATATATATGTCAATGCCTGTACCCTAATTGCGTAACTTATTTTCGTAAACAATTTTGCCTAATTCGTTTCATTTTGACAGTTCAACAACATTCATTGAGTTATTTACGTTGATGAACAGATTTTATTTTCCAACTTATGATGCAATGGATTAGCAATCTGTTTCAAATCAAAACAGATTGTGATTGTGTTGTATTACGCAATTACGGTACTGGTCACTCGGGTATTGCTGGCAATGAGTGCGCTGATTCGTTAGCAAAGTATGCCACATCAAATCCGTCTGATCGAAAGAACTAAAATACGTAACGTACCTACGTACGTATAACTACGATTGCGAAATGGTTTGGAAAATTGGCCAAAAAAACTGTTTCATCACTTTGGTAGCCCAGTGTTTCTGAACAAGATCCATGTTCGGGAAAATTCAACATGCGAGTGTGGCCTTAAAGAGGGTACTTTGGATCATATATTTCTTCTGCTCTCAATTCCTTCGACCTCTATAGATTTTTTTTCAAATTTAACATTCCTCCTCCAACTAACTTACGTTATCTTCTATCCCACTTATCTCCCAAAATCACAGTCAATCAAAATCAAATCTACAAATTTTAGCCACCTTTCTAAATGAAAATAATTTTAAAAAAAAACATTAGTGCGTAAATCAACTAGGTATTATATTTTTATGTTGTATAGTATTTTATATAGGTACCTAAGTTTGTTGATTAGAGTACATGTTTTACTAAGCCCTGTTTTCGTCCTTGCAGCTACTAACATTTCGCACCCTTAGTAATATAAGGGCACAACTAAATATTGAGGTTTTGAGTTTTTGTGTTAGATGGGCTCAATGTCAACTGTTCTACCACGGAGAGGGTGGTGTGAAAGAGACACAATTGCAGTATTCGCTTTAATATTGTCTTTTTTCTCTTTCTGTGAAAGCCAAGTGGTAGAAAAAGTTGATATTCAGCCCATCTAACACATAAACTCAAAACCTCAATATTTCCAGTTGTGCCCTTATATTACTAAGGGTGCGATTTATGTACCCAAAAAGTACAAATTCCGACGGCCTGCCACTCTGCGCTGCCGTCTAAACGTGACACTGGCAGAAAAGTCGACACCGGCTCAATTGCCAAAAAACAAAAAAAAAAAACAAATTGGTACATAATACAAACAGAAACAAGTAATTCATAACAACCCTGTGTTATCATTATCAACCAAAACCTTGGTTCTTCGGTAACAAAAAAGCATTCAAAACTGTAATATAATATATGTTATTTAGAATCCGTTTAGGTTTTTGTTGTATTCCCGTCTTTTTATAAAAAATCCGTGTTTGTTGACTCTTCTCTGCGAGTGTGGGATTGAGGACACTCTGAACCACATATTTTTTTAATGCTTGAACAACGTCCTAACTATATATTTATATAGCTGTCTCGCTTAATTTAAGATTCTTCTAATTTCGTTCCCATTCAGAACTGCTTTTGGCGCTGATGATTTTCTTCCATCATTTATCTATAATACATGTATGAAAATCAATTGCCGTGCGTTAGTCTCGTCAAAACCCGAAAATGGATTGACCGATTGTGATGAAGCTTTGGTAAGTTGTTGTAGTTGTAAGTTGTTGTTGTTGCGTGCCGTAGAAGGTTACTAAAAAGAAAAAGTAACTGCAACGCAGGTATTAGCTAGTAATGTAAAATTTTGATGTTTCCCCAAATGTAAAAAAAAAAATGGTTATTAATTATTTTTATCATATGTTCTCCCACTGCAGGGCAAACGCCTCCCTTTCTCCTTTCCACTCTGTCTTGAGCAAATGTAGACCAGTCCTGTATGTAAATCTCTATACGAGTAAGTGTGCCTATAATATTTGAAGAGTTCCCTCGATTTCTCTAAGATCCCATCGTCAGATCGTGACCAAATGACAATGGCACCAACTTGAAAGTATATCCTTTCAAACAAAAAAGAATTTTTCAAATCGGTTCAGCTGCTATGTATGTATGGGCTTCGGCCCCTCGTACGCCTTCCAAAGGTCCGGGACGCGAGGGTCCCGAGAAACGTCGAAGACTTAAGTAATAATAATAGTAAGCCTCGCCCCCAAATCGGCTAGATTACAATGTTGTGTTTGTAAAACATGTAAACATGGCGCAGCGGACCCGGCTTAAGACGCCGATATATGCCAGCGATCTTGAGTAGGAAAAGTTAGCTTGCGTGGTTTGTGCTGAGCTCATGCAACGCGCGAAGTCTGTGTTCTAACTGCGCCGCTAGTGCAACTCGTGCATTCAATCTCGAAGAAACAAGTGGAAATTCGTGACAATTGACATACGTATCGTCTCTCCACCCACCCGCTCCACCCAGAGCTGGAGAAGTTATTTGATAATTTCCCACCCAAAAAAAAGACCTCCATCGCATCAATTAAGGTATTGTGCTCCTGTTTCCTTGTACAAACTGTTGCATAACATCAAATTTCTCTCCAAGCAGTGATTGTACGCTGTCCATTGTTTTGCAAAACCAAATTTTGAAAATCTATCTTTAGTTATCGCATAATAGCGCAAACAGATACATAATTAAATTGTCTTTAAAATGGTGAAAGTTTGTGCGTGATTCTTAGTTTTTAATCCGCGTTAGATATAACTTTACAAATTAATTACACTATGTAATTTACATATAATCTAAAATATTCACAGATTAAGTTATTAAAAAGATTATCTAATTTAACATATATTTTTTCCAAATCATTAAAACTACCCGTTTGGACGTGATCTTCAGTATTAAATCATTAAAAGTCGCTTAGTTTCGCCTTAAGTAATGCAAAGTTTTCAGTAACAGAAAATAAAATAAAATATATTTATTGATGTCTTTATTTTATCGATAGGAATCCGCTGTGAACACCTTCATCTTTGGTTTCCTTAGAAATACTAAATTAGCGGTTGGACAAAAGTACCTATAATCTATCTCGCTTCGTTAACAGCAACTTCACCTTAAGAGTAAACAGTGTGGCTAATTTTGAAATTAATTAAAAGACTCCCTGGCTCTGTGTTGACATCACAACGATCACATCTTAAGGAGGTCACTCACCGGGAGCATTTGAGTTCAAAAAATTCGAGCATTACATCAGTGAATGCGTCCAGGCGAAAACCAATACCTGTAATTATACAATCTATACATATAAAAATAAATAAAATTGAAGTGTCTGTTTGTAATGTCAAAATATCAGTTTTTTACTAAATGCATATGAAAGTATATACGGTACATTACATACAACGAAAACACAAATTTTAATAATTTTGTCTGTCCGTTTGTTCCGGCTAATCTCCGAAACGGCTGGTCCGACGGGACTTTCACTGGAAGATAACTGATATTATAAGGAGTAACTTAGGCTACTTCTATTTAAAGATCCACGCGGGCGAAGTCGCGGGCAGCACCTAGTTTGTAACATAAAATCAGTGAAACTCGAGCATTAAAACTTACATCGTCAAAACCATAAATCTATGGTTAAAACAATTGAATTCGATGTTACACATGCGAACGCTCACGGTTCGAGCGGTCACAGAAGCGAACTCACCGAGAACATTGACCTGTAATTTACAAGTCAAGAAAGAATCTTGGTTGACATTGTAGACTACGTTACCATTTTAGAGGTATGAGGAACAGGGTGTAAAGTTCACTCATCCTCTATAGAAAAGGGAAGATCCTCCGAACACACGGGTGTCGTGTCTGGCGGGCAACTGCTCAACGATTGATGTGGGAGAGTTATATATATGTCGATCCCGCGGTAAACTCTAATTGTGCGATGCAGGATTTGTATGACGTCAGGTCTTTGATGTGTAGTTCGCATGTGGCGATGTAGATGACGCCACACCATTACCCCGGTTCTCGTAACTCACTGATGTAATGCTGAAATCTGAACTGATATAATTACAGACGAATGCTCCCGGGATTCTTAGAGGAACTTCGTTTTTCAAACAAAAAATCTAAAAACAAAAATGACACGCAAGAAAAGAAAAGGACGAGAATAAAATTCTGGATCTTCTAAAAACGAAGTTATAGATATTTCATTCGGTTTATGTCGTATGAGCTAGTCAGTCTTGTATACCTTGTTCTTGAAGCATTCTGGAACGAACATTGTAGACAAGTTCTTGTACTTATAATAAACAAAGTTAGAGAATTTTCATTCGTTATAAGTCGAATGACGTTATCAGTCTTGTTTATCTCATTCTGGAAGCGTTCTGGAACGATCACTGTGGACAAAATGTTTAATTTGTTGGTAAAATAAATCCCACCAAAAACATTTCACGTGAAGTACGTTGCCAAGACTCACATAACACTTTCACTGTTAAAAAGTTATCATATCTAGCAAGCCTATCAATGTCGCGGTCTAAAAACAGAAAATTCAAATTTTTTCAGCGCAAATTTCTCAATAACCTTGAATAACAAAAAATAACGGATATTATCTGTTTTTTTTTTAAATACAAAGTTAATCATCACCTATTTGGTACTACAGCTTGGCACAAAAAAGAGTCTGAACAACGTGAGGGTGCCACTATTGCACTGAGGTGACCTCGAATGGGAAATGAGTAAAACAATTTTTTTAAAATTCTAAAAACACTGCTTGTGGATGACTCAAAACCTACTACTTAGCATTTGTCGGCAAAGCAGTGCCATCATCATAGGTCTGCATCACTTATTTATGTTAAATATATATTTAGTTCCAAATGTCACCACGTCAGAATCTTTTATGTCGACCTATAAAGTCTACGAATTACAATTTTGATAACTAGGTACTCAATTTAAATTACGAAAGATAAAAATCTAATATGTTTTTACGTAAGCATGAAATTGAACCCTAATTGCGTAATACACGATCAATCACAATTTGTTTCGATTTGAAACAGATTTCTAATCCTTCATAAGTTTGAAAAAAATCTGCTCATCAACGTAAATAACGCAATGAATGTTGTTGAACGTAAAAATTAAACAAATTTGTCCTAATCATTTACGAAAATAAGTTACGCAATTAGGGTACAGGTTTTTAAATTGCTTTTATAGCTTACTGGAAGCAAATAACAATCTGAGAAAAATCCTAAATGCTGGGCATTTTAATAAGCTTTTTTTTAAGTTAAAACTTCTTTAGGCGCGTTGGGCATTTTTGAGATGGGATCAAACCATTGATTTCGCGACACTGTTACCGATACCTCATTTTTGTAAATGCGATTATGCTCTTTATTTATACCTAATTACGGATCAATGTCCTATGCAAGTATTTTTACTCGCCAACAGACGATCTGTGGAGTAAAAGACATCAACGCGTTGATTACCGCGGTGCCCATGCAGGTGATGTTATGAATATGATACCTACATAGGAACACGGTCAATTGTTTTGTGCTCTTTATTTATATTTTTTTAGTTTTCACTTCTGCCGGCACTCCCTGAGTGCAACTTTTTTATTTAATGAGTAAGGACTTTAAAAAAAAATATCCACGCTGAAAAACCCAAATCATGTGTAACATCATGTGTATTCTGTAAATTCATTTATAAAATAATTTTCTGATGCCTCTACATCAACAACCGCTCTTTCGTTAAAATAGACATCGAGTTTTCAAATGTGTTCTCCATCTAAAAAGGCGTTAGGCAGGGATGCATCATCTCACCTCTGCTCTTCAATGTGTATGGAGAGTATATCATTCGGAAAAGTCTTGAGGGTTGGGAAAAGGGGTTTACTGTTGGTGGAAAGCGCATTTCCAATCTGAGGTACGCTGATGATACCATTCTCCTTGCCACAACATTTGACGACATGAAGGAGATACTACACAGATTGGAGGTAGAAGGTGGCAAATTAGGGCTTGCAATAAATAGGCAGAAAACCAAGCTTATGGTAATAGATCGTGCGGGAAAGCCATCGGGCGCCTATAACATCCAAGGCATCGATACTTTGGACAGGTTCGTTTATCTGGGCTCGAATATTAATAATGAAACCAGCTGGCTGGAGGCTCTAAGTGTAGTAGCTTAAGGCACCCACAGGAAAGTCCGGTTAAGCAGCCAAGACCTTAGTGGTCAAAACTGCGAGTTGCCATTTAATAAAATAAAAACAACAAATGTCAGTGAGTGCGAGCGTAGATACGCGTGGGGGTCGAGGTTTCGGTCCTTAGGCATCTCGGTAATCAAGTTTTATTCAAACTATATTTCAAAGATTGATTCCCGAAGTATTCACTAAAAATTAACAGGACATCGAAAAATTATCATTTACTGTACTTTCAAAGTTTTCCAAGGTTAACTTTTTAATAAGTAAGATGCCTTCATCATATTATCAGCTGAAAATTATGATGATGATGAAGGCATCCTACTTCTTAGGAAGTTAATTTTAGGAAGCGTTGTGGAGTGTAAGAGGGTGGGGGTTTTAAGTATTAAGAAAAGTGTATTGAGACAGGTTCGACGCACAAAAAGGATTGGCTCTCATAAGAAATCTTAGTCGTAATAGTAAAGATATTTGGATCTTTTGATTAATGACTTTGCCTTAAAGTATGCCCCTTCTTTGACCTGCCACGGCCGTACTGTACCTGAATAATGCATCATATTACGCCGATTTAAAAAGTCTTTTCGTCAATTCTACTATGTGTGCTTAGGACTCGCTTTATTTCATTATTTAAGATTACTTATTTTATTTAAGAGATTGTATTGCTACTGAGCTATGTTATTATTGAATGAATAGTATTAGAACAGCCAATGGTAGCTGTGCCGCCATCGGTACATAGCATCATAACTTTTGGCTAGTCGTTTATTTTAAAACGTCTAAAAAAGTATGTAAAAACCATTTACTCACACGCCTGTCACACCCTTTTTATTGGTACGACTTTTAACCTCGCGGCTAGTTTGTCGCAGGAATCGAGTAATTGCTCGATGTACACAATCACGCCAGATGCTTCCGCAGCGGCTAGTGCCCTCTTCTCTATGTCTCCTGGAGCCAAAACTGGAAGCTTTGGATCTGCCTGGGAAGTTTATAAAAATATTTATGAGAAATGTCAAAGATAAAATAGAGACCATACCATAGAGTAAAACAATGTAAATAAATGAGATACACACTGGTTTCATGTTCCGCCAATATTGTATAACATCGGAGACGCGCTCTTCAAAACCCGGGGCAAAGCATTTGTGGTTGATGGCCATAAAGGTATGGGAGATATTCGCCTCAGTTTTAGTGGTCGGTGTCCACTTGGGAACATGATAACTGTAGTGAGCACCTGTGCGGATTTGAAAAACGAATAGTTAGATTTGTATAGATCTATAACTGATCTGATGGTGCTGACGTATTGAAAAACGTGCAAAGCATTTTGGGCTAACCATATTTCATGATTGTGGCTACTTAAAGAATTTCAGCATCTGGATTTTATAATCTGGTAATTCTACTCTCTGGTTTTTGCATTTTAATCTTGGACCATCGCGTCGCGTCGAATGGTACTGCTGCACCTTCTTCATCTGGGTTCTTTCATCTGAGTTTCATGTAATTTGTCACCTCAACTTTCGGGTGAGACCTAAATGTCAGCGTTTGATTGAAACCTTCACAACGACGTGCAGACATACAATTTGACTGTGCTAACCTGACAATATTCCAGTAATCATATCGACAAATGCTGCCAGTCCGAAGCCTTTGTACCCACCCGTCTGCTCGGTGCCGCCTAACGGCAACAGGCATCCGGATTTTATTGCCTGGAAAAAGGTCAGAAGAAGCATGATATCTGCCCACCTATTAGAGGCCCTGGAAACTTTATGATAGTGAGGTATGGAGAATGTAGGATCCAAGACAGATCCTCGAAATTTTTAGCACCCCGCTTCGGATGGGTTAGGTTTTCTTTTGATCATTCATACACAAATAAGGGTTACTTTGTAGACTTTTTCGTTGGTTACAGACCGATGGGTGTAGCGGGTGAAGAGGGACGTGGGTAAAAATGAATGACACGCATCCGACCACACATACTTCCGCTGAACGAAATTTCAGACATAAAACGATTTTACATGTATTTGCATTTCAATTTATGCTACTAGTGCGGAAATTAGGTGATTCCCGAGGAGTGGCATTGTTATTCACGAGCGAGCGAAGCGAGCGAGTGTTTAAGTCGACACGAGTCGGAAATCATCTTACGTGAGTGTAAACATTTTACTATGCATTGTGCGAGGAAATATATAAAAGGAGCGAGCCGTACAGTAGTCGCATATGATGTGGAACATCTACTGTGATAATGCTAAGAATGCTGTTGGATTTCAAAAAATATTTTTACATTTGGTAACCCAATTCTTGAGGAAGGCTTATAGGCTAAAGTATCAAACTAGGAAGGACCCTCAGGAGCCGAGCAAAAAGAGAAAAAGTCAGAAAGAATGCTAAGCGAAAACGAAGTAACAGCGCGCGGGCGACGCGATGGGTCGGGGGCTGAAATCTGAAATTATCAAGCTAGTATTGAATAAAACAGCAAAAAAAAAAACTGATTTGCGGGTTACACGAGAGAGCAACCACTATAATATTTCATCCTGCTTCAATTCAGTATTTTCTTTCATAGGTGTGCGGTGTTGGCGATTTTTATATTCAGATGAGCATGTTTTTGAAGGGAAAACTCCTTTAGGCGCGTTGTGCATTTTTGAGATGGGACTAAACCATTGATTTCGCGACACCAACTTTTGACCATTAAAAAGTTATCAACGCGTTGATTGTCGCGGTGCGTGGAGTAAAAGATATCAACGCGTTGATTACCGCGGTGGTAATTTTTTTTTCATGTTATTTAATTATGATAGTCCGTTCTAAAGTCCATCTTGACCTGGCTCAGTACTCAGGATGTACTCAGGATTGGCTCCAAACGAAGGAACACTTCAACGACTAACGGTCAACAGTACAAATACGAAAACTTGTCTACGCATTTATTCATTTAATTATGATAGTTCGTTCTAAAGTCCACCATGACCTGGCTGCTGCACCCAGAAATGCATGCTGGTCAACAGTAAGCTTCGATCATCTGACACCTACAGTTGAACAGCTTTCATATGACGCAGGCGTGCCAACTGTCTTGATAGGTCAGGCCAACCGGGTGCTCTTGCTAGCCTTTGAATTGCGAGTAGGTACAAAGAGTCAACCGGTAGCGTCATGCACACCGTTCGGCTGGGTTTTACATGGTCAAAACTGCCGTCTAACAAAAGTACATGTAGTACCACAGATCAGAGAACACTGCAGTCATGTAAGTACAGACGAACCTATAGTTCGAAATCATTATCACGACGATTTTTTACAGAGCTTCGATGACGCAGCAGAAATGAACTAAGTGTCTAAAGCAGTCGACGCTGTACATCGGCGAGGCATCTTCATATTGCAGAAATGGGCGTCCATCGCACCGGCCGCCGTCGCCGGTCTCGCGACCGAGCCAGCAGAAAAGAACACTCTGCTCAACAAGGAGGAAAAAAAACTCGGTCTTATCTGACGACGCGCAAGGGCGGATCCAGCCTTCGAGTCACATAGTCGGGGTCCAGTCAGGACAGGCTCCAATCGGTGGTGGACATAACAAAATAACACCACCCCGGTTTCTCAGTTTATGTACCTATATGGTAGGGGAGCACAGATGGTTTTTGAGCATGCATATGTAGGGTGAAAAGTTGATAGCTGAGTAGGTGCAGCATGACCAGAGCATACCGAAAATATATTTGAAAAGTTTCAGATAAGAGCCCCTTGGTCAGGAATCCACTCAGATTTCTAAACTGGGCCAAAAATAAAGTGATCTTCAGAGTATTTGATTTTGGTATGATCGTGTGCGGCCTAACCCATAATGACTTAAATAGGAAAATCTGATGAAGAAATTGTGGGCTTTCCCTAAATCTGACGAGTTTGAAAACTCAGATTTGGGCAATTGTTAAAAGGATATTCAGGGCGAATTAAAGTTGTTTGTGCAATAGTGTAACCTATCCTGTTAGAGAATTTATAAATATCTCACGAATTGATGGAGCTTTTTGGCAAATATAACGAAATTTCATTGATTTAGGAAAAAATCCAAAAGTGGTCATAAGTTTGCATTTTTCTCTAAATTAACGAATCGAATAGCTTTGATTGCTATTTAAGTTTAAAGCTGACCCCTTTGTGAAGATTTGTCGGTATTCAGAAATCTAAAAATATCAAACACTTGAAAGTAATAATTAAAATTGAAGTAGAAAAATTAGAAAATTATCAGAATACCATAAACAGAATTCATTATTTCAAAATTTTACTATGTCACTAAGCAAACAAAACATCCTCATCTTATGGGCTACCCAAAGAGCTATATAAAATTAAAAAAACATTCAGAGGTGGGCATCTCTGAATGTTTTTTTTTCCAATTGTTTGATAAAGCTTGCAAAGATGGAAAATCGCCAAATCCGAAACTATAGGTATTAGCGAAAAATACTCAAAGGAGTCTTGGGGCTGATTTAGATGAAAACTAAAACTGCATCATTAGATTTTTCAAAAACCAATTTCTCTAACTAGGAATCGAAATCGTTGATTTTGAAAAAAAAAAAAAATAAACCCCGTATTATTGCACCATCCGATTGTGTCAGTAATAAGAATCAAATTTTGGAAAGTAATAATAAACAGCAAGGTAATGATAATGGTGCATTTTTAACAAAATACTATAATTTTAAGTTATTAACCGTTTTTATGTTAAAAGAATATATCACAAGGCGGGAGAAATGTGACTGATATACAAAATAGTGCCATCTGTTGGTGAGTAGTCAAAGACATTATAGATCGAGTCCGTGTAGCTGTCGCCCTTCGTTGCTAGAAGGCGTCAGCATTTAGAATGAATAATAGTAAATACTGCTTGCGCCACTCTCCGCTAGAGGTACGATTTACGCATGGGCTATTGGGTATTTATCAATGAATATTATAGTTGTTGCTCCTCGACGCTAGGGGAAGCACTGTAAGTCGTGTTAGAACAATCTTGAAGCTTCTAAAAACCGGAAGTTGATTCAAATGTAAGCCCTTTCCGTCCACTTTCTTTGATGAGTATATAGTTTGCTTCCAGACGTTATAAGGTTCACGCGTTTCGTAATTTTTTGTCATAACTGCGTATTGTAAAAGTACGTCTGTAACTGAAGTCCTGTTTGCCTGCCTGAATCAGTGTATTTTACAGTTCATAGATTATACCTGTGGAAAAATACAACAATAAATCTGGTTGTAGTGTACACCTCGTGTTTGATTGCAGCCATAGGTCCTCTGTCCTCAACAATATACATAGGCAATTAATTATGATAGTCCGTTCTTAAGTCCACCATGACCTGTCTGCTGACCCAGGATTGGCTCCATACGAGAAATTTCCTCAGCGGTCAACAGCACAGGCACGAAATTTTGAATACGCATTTAATTATGATAGCTCGTTCTAAAGTATGGCATAACTTGGATAGTGCAAGTTGGTTGGTTTCACACCATGACTTGTGTTAACTCGTGTTTGGTTTCGTTGGATTTGTCTTTACAAGTACCTTTCAAGTGATAAATTCTAATGCTAAATAGTACAAAATAAAATTTAAATAAAAACCTTTCTAAAAACAAGCTATGAAAAAATATATTTATTAGTATGATGAAATTAAAAGTACTAAGTAAATAAAAATTACGTAAAAATGGAACTTTAATATTTTCTTGAAAGCCTGAGTCGTGAACGACTCAGGCTTACACTTTAAGATAAGCCTGAAGCTTTAGTACCTACTTTCTTTAGTAGTTCAATAAACATTTGTTTTACCTTAATTTTATTTAAAAAATATATAAACTTACTTTTTTTTTTTTTTACTTCCAACATTTTTTATAATCTTTGGATAGTAATATCATGTGTGATTTGAGATGTGAAACCTTATCTGAGTGCACGTGTTACAGCTTGCAACTACGGTATGCGACTGATGTACTAACGCTCCCTCCTGCCTGGGCGGCACCCATCACCTGCACACTTGTAATCACCCCCACTGTAGGTACGTTTCCCGTAACCCGCGTGAACCATAGGATAGACAGCAACGAAAAAGTCGGCATAAAGTATCGTGGTCTGATGCCGACCGGTATTGAATCTTTAGCACTGATGTTGTTACCCACCACATCTGGGTCCAGCGTTTGTTTTCCATCGGGTCCTACCGCCCAGCCTGGTAGCAACTTGATACCTTTTCGCCGACACATTTCAAGCTGAAAATTCATGGAGAGACCAATTACAATCATGTCCAATTCACACCTGCATCTCAATTGCGTAACACACATTAAATAGATGAAGGATGTTTCAAAAATTCCTCTGTTCGACAACGTAAATATAGCAATGAATGTTGATATGTTGACTTGTCAAAATTAATGGCATTGGAATTGTGAGTGAGACAAGAATTACAGTATGTAGCTTAGAACGAAACTTGACACAGGAATGCATATTAGAGACGGGCGAACTTTTGCTGAAACCTGGCCTAGGTCGTGTACCTTACATAATGGATGCCGGTTACTGTACCTTTCCTAAAGCAACGGTAGCAGTAGAAATGTCGAGGTAAAATGGTCCAGTTGAAGGTAAAGCCGGACCCACTATTGACAAGGGGTTAGTACCCAATGCAGCCTGCAACGAGATAAAATAATGCTAAAGGCTTGTTTCATAATGTTTGACGAAAAAGAGAAAGAGAGCATTTACGATTATTGCATTTAGGTCCTAGGTTGGTACTCTGTTCATTATAACAAAAATTCCGGATAATCAATGGCATACGAGAGGTTAAAAATGTAGTGCATAATGCTTGAAATGTTTTCGTTTGTAACCTGACACTGCTAAGCAGCGCATGGATTCACTTCCAATGGAACGAGTCACAGCAACTACCTAGGCCTTTTCAGCATGTCAGCATTGACTTTTGTGGTTCTTTTAATTTAAAGGTTTCAGGTAGGTGTCCCCGGGGCTGGCGAAGTTACGTTTGAATCTGCTTTGTTTTCTTTGGAGAAATTTTGTTTTATTTTATTTTTTATTCTATTCGAGAAACTTACAGCTAACTTACACAGTGTTCTTAAATAATATAAAATTGAAGGCCATTTACAAGTTTCCACTGATAAATACATAACAAAAACGAGAAAAAAAAGATCTGTACAAAATAAGTACCTATTAAATATAAATTAGGAAAAAAGTAGTACACGATGAATTACAACCTAAAAGTCAGATTTTGCTAACAATCTGTAAAGAAGCTTTTTATCAACAAATGCTTAATCCGAGAAACACTGGTGTTGAATATATCCAAATCATGTTCACCAGACAGTTTATTAAAACTTCTGCTCGCACAGATTAGAAATGAATTCCGCCTGTACGCGGGTTCAACAAACTAGGTTTGCGAAACATTTTGCAGTGTGTAACTAATCCTAAACTACCTAACAACTCAGGGCAATTTATAGTACCATTTACGATTTTAAATAAATAAATATTTGCAATGCGTCTGCGCTCACGCAGTGGTAAGATGAAAAACCTTTTATATCGCGCTATGTAATTGGGAGTATATTTCCTAGTTTTGTACTGCAAGAAACGTAGGAACCGCTTTTGAATTCCCTCAATATAAAGATTATAATTAGGGTTCCACACTTGCCAGGCGTACTCCAAATGACTGCGGTAAAAAGCACAATAAAAATTTTCAACGTTTTTACGTTTAAAATCATAACAATACCTAAGTATAAATCCAAGCGCTTTGGAAACTTTATTAACAACGTTTTCGATGTTTGCATCAAAAAGCAACTTCACTCGTAGGTCCCTGATAACGCTTATCCTGTTTATAATAGTACTATGTAACTTATACTGAAACGTGATTCCATATGGTTAGCGTGTGTAAGTACTAACAAAACATTTAGAAACATTCAGTTCAAGTATATTAAGGAGACAATAATTTTGAAGTCCATCTAAATCCCGCTGTAAACCAAAACAGTCGGAAAGTTCCGATATAGGGCATACAATTTTCATGTCGTCGGCGTAAATAATTATTTTGGAACGGGTAAAGCGCGAACCAATGTCATTTATAAAAAGAATAAAAAGTAAAGGACCCAAAAGGGATCCTTGTGGTATTCCCGAGGGTATTTTAACAGTTACAGAACTGTATCCATTTAGTACGACTGTTTGACAGCGATTCTCAATATAAGATGTAAACCATCTGAATAAATCGCCTCTGATACCCACTGCAAGTAGCTTACGTAAAAGGATACTGTGGTCTATACGGTCAAATCCTTTGCTGTAATCAGTGTAGACCACATCCACTTGAGACGGTTCAGATATGGTGGACGACAAGTAGTCGGAACATATAAGCAAATTCGACACGATAGACCTGTTTTTAAGAAGCCATGTTGACAGGTATTAAGTGATTGTTTAATAGCACAGTAAACTGAAGAGTAAACAATTTTTTCCAAATCTTTGCAAATAAGCAAAGCTTAGATAAGGGCCTGTGGTTCTCCACGTCGTCTTTTATGCCTTTTTATGCACGGGGGTAATAAAAGCTGTTTTCCAAACGTGTGGCACCACTCCCTCACCAAGAGAACGCCGAAATATTAAGGTAAGGGGGAGAGTTAAGCTTTATGCGCATTGAATTATAAATATAGCAGGAATTCCATCAGGCCCTTCTAACTTATTCACGTCAATAGCCTTTAGGATTCTCAGTACCTCGGTTTCGCAGACTTCAATAGAGCTTATATCAGAGGCAGAAGTTTGAAGATAGTGCATGTTACTATCCAACTGAGTTACACCAGGGATAGTGTTCTGGAGGAAATTAAACAAAAACTTCATTGAACATGTTGCATATTTCATCACCCTGTCCTGACAATCTATGTCCATACTTCATAACCGATGGAAATGTATATGAAGACTGTTGCTGGCTTTTGTCGAAAGACCAAAAAGCTTCAAAAAGGTCATCAAACAATTCACTATTGTTAAAGCCCGATTTTAGCCAACGTACATTTCGGTGATAAATATTAATTGGCATATTTAAAAGGGAAAATAATTAGATGTATGAGTAACACAAAGAATGCTGGTACCAGAATAAGCGTATAATGTATACAGTGCGGCGGAAATACAACAAGTTTGTAGTAAATATAAAAAGGTGTTATAAATCCTCGTAGATATCCTCCGTCGGCGGAGTATGGAGAATTTTGTCGGTACCCTACCGGAACCTTACAGTTGGTCGTGCTAAGTATCATGAATTGCCCCGCACGCGCGTACACCGGCATTTTTCATTTGCACTTTTAATATTGGCGATCTAGGACTATGAGCAGATACGATGTATCAGCTGTTCACATGCAGAGTGTACTCTCCATCGAGGGTATCTACTCATATTTAGTAGCCTGGAACTACTGTCGATTTTTACAGCAAACATTACGTCGTTTGAGCTGGTTGACACAGTTTTGGATGGAAAACTGGCGTGCCAGTTGATTTATCAACCGTTTCTTGTGTTTTGCTGAGGCATCACGTTTTTCCTCCTTAACTGTATTGATTGACAAATTTTTGTGCAGTTCAGCATTGGTGACATACCATGGACATTTGCTATTAATCTTAGTATCTTGTTTTATACTTTTTGTATGGTACCCGTAAAGCCCCATCCAGCCCCGACAATTTAAAAGTCAAAGTAAAATCATTTATTTCAAATAGGCCCTTGTATGGCACTTTTGAACGTTAAAATTTACAAAATAATAGAATTGATTCTAGTCGCCCCTTCCAAAAGGTAGTTTTCGTATGGAGAAGAATGGGCAAGAAAATCCACCGTTACTCTTTTAAAATGTTTTACAATAGTTTGTATAAGTACGTACATTAGTTAAGTAATTATATGTGAAGACGATGCACCTAGAATAAAATTACTATACCAAAAAGAATTAAAAATAAAGCAACGACAGATAAATTAATTATGTGTTAAGTACATGGTATTCACATATTTACAAACATTGTAAAAGTAGACGATTTTCCTAATGTTCCTTAATTCGATTTTCTTAACTTCTTTTATATAGTGATAACTGCCAAGCCCCGCGGTTTGACATTGACGTCACTTTATGACACCGATTCGGTGACATCGGGGCTTGACGGTATTTACGGAACTGCCACGTCTCCAATTTGGAGTCAAGCAGTGTGAAGCTGGGCCTGAGCGGATCGGAGTCTTTTGTATACAGTTTTCTTCAATCTGGTAGTATGGTACTTCCAGATTGGTTAATATTGCTTGATATATCAGAAGCTTGTTGTTTAATGATAGTTTTAAATTTCGTTTCAACATTCAATAAAGGTTTCTGTGTCTGATTGTAGTCTCATCTCTTTTGGCTTTAATGTTCCATTTCCATGTTAGGCGGCGATCAAAGTGCAATCAGAGGTACTTGACACGGTCACTTTGAGACAGAGTACTTCCACCAAGTTTAACCGGTAGACAGTCGCCTTGGCGAAGTTTGAATGTTATTTGCACTGATTTAGTAGCAGTTGCTTTGATTCTCCAGTCTTGCAGCCAATTATGCACTTTTGTAAGAGCAGTTTGGAGTGCGTCTGAGGTTCGCTTTGGATCTTTGTCGCTTGCTAGTGGTGCTGTGTCGTCAGCAAAAGTTGCCGTAGTAACACTAGGTGTAAATGGTAAATCACCTGTGTATATCGTGTACAGGGCAGGTCAAACTTTTCTGACTGTTTGAGAAGCAATTCTTTCAGTTGGTCAGGTTCTTGTATAGAGCTTTTATTCATTCCACCTTTAAGAGTATCAGCGAATGTTTGACCCCCAAGACCTTCATTTACATTTGTATAGCTGAGCTTTTGTTGTGTTTGGTTATCTTTTTCAGGTTGATAGTTATTGCTTTTGTATACATTGGTTTTTAAGTGATCACTTCGATTCGTTTTTCTTGCCCAGAGTTCTTTGTACCCTTCGCAGCCTTTGTAATTAGCTGGATGTGCACCATGACAAAGGGCACATTCGGCTGGTGTTTTGCGACACACCGGCATTTAAATTTTGTTTTGTGTTGCGTAATGTAAATTCAGGAGAACCAAGGTAACCGACATAGCCCGAAAAATTGCCATACTTAAGTGGCAATGGGCAGGGCACATTGCTCGTAGAACGGATGGCCGATGGGGCCGAAAGGTTCTGGAGTGGCGACCGCGTACCGGAAGACGTAGCGTTGGAAGGCCTCCCACAAGATGGACCGATGACCTTGTAAAGGCCGCAGGAATCCGCTGGTTGCGGAAAGCACAGAATCAGTCGAAGTGGCAGTGCTTGGGGGAGGCCTATGTCCAGCAGTGGACGTCTTTCGGCTGAAATGATGAATGTAAATTATTTTGCATACTATCGTATAGAATCATTTTTTTCTAACAATGACAGATAACAGATAGCTGTGCTGCTGGGGAGTTTGTGGCGCCACTTCTACTTCCCAGCTAATGCATAAGGAAGTGGTGAAGGGTGGGCGTTTAGGGGACTTCTTATGTAATTTTGATGTTCGAAAAGTTCTGATACTCAGCCTAGTTTGAATAAATTACTTTTGAATTTTGAATTTTTGTATTTTGAAATACATTTATCTAAAGTTGATAGCGTGTGATTAAGTGAAAAGAACGACATAACAGAAAACTTAATTGCACTTTGTACTCTCTCTAAATTAAACGTGTTAGTTACGTAACCTGTTTATCGCCGGTGGAACTGACCTTGGTACCTCTGGTGGGTGCTACTAGAGGTGAACCGTTGGTGAATATCATGCCTAACATCCCATTGTCTGATAGTTTTTTGGCATAGTAGCCACCTACGCCGAAGTGATTGGACCCTGGAAAATACACGATTTTAGTGCGTAAGATAGGAAGGAAGTGGTGAAAATATTCTTTTATCAAAACTTCCAACATCAATGGTACAAAACTCTTAAAAGAATTACTCTTCATCCATTTTTAAGATCAGATGATGATGTTACCTTTCACTGTGACGCATGCTACTCCTGTTTCCTTGGCCTTCGTGAGTGCCAGATCCGTGCAGAAGTTGCCAGCTGTGGCCCCCAGCACGTTATTACCATCAACCCATGCTGTCGATGCGGTCTCGTTTAAAATCTTCGGCGTGTTGGATGGAGAACACAACCCGGCCATTATATCGTGGATGTAGCGTTCTTGACATTAAAATTCGTTCATTATAACTGATTAGGTACAAATAATATCAATTAAAAGTGAAAGTTAATGTTAGGTATGACTTTAGCTTACAAAACAGCAGCTCTTGTAAGCTTTTGCGCAGGCATCGAGTACCTAGGTACAGATATCTCAAGAAGATTATGCGCTTCGAGAATCATCGTATATCTTCGGAAATACGAACGCCTGAAATGCTAGGTAAAAGCTATTTTAACAAGGTACCATTTCGTAGCCGACCGCAGGCGGCTACTGCAGGCGACGCGACGTGTCGCCGCGATACGACTGGTTTCTATGAATTTCCATGAAATACCTTCTGTAGCTAGCGACACGTCGCGTCGCCCTTATAGAAATACATAGAATCCAGTCATGTCGCAGTAACACGTCGCCTGCAGTTACCGCCTGTGGTCAGCTATGGAATTGTACCTATAGTTTAGTGATTTGTAAATTTAACGTCCACACACACATTTTGACATCGCTAGCAACAAATCGAATGTCAAAATCTTTGTGTGTTCGATAGATTTACAAATCGCTAGTGAAGTCGCTGTGTCTGTATCTTTAGAATTACCGTGATTATAAAATTAAAGAGTAAAAACTCTATGCAATTATATTTTTTTTTTTTTTCAAAACTTTTGACTGGCAGAATATAATATGACGATCTGCGACCGGAGTAGGTAACCCTACAAAGAGAAAACTTCATTCAAACGTGTAGCGATAATGTGCACAGCACAATGCATTACTAAAAAGCGCGGCAGTACAAAAATTTGAAGCCATATTTATTTATTGGTCTATCTACAATCGTTACACTGTTCAATCAATTAACATAAGCCAACATAGGTAAAACTTCTAAGTTTTATACTGCCGTGCCCTTAGAGAGGTGAGTTACTGTACTATGGCGCGGCGTTCGTGTTAAGAACGTTTATTCTGGAAGTGGGCAACGTCGCAAATAGCTGTCAAATATTTCACTGTCTTGATTAATTTGGCGAACTAAAATAAAATATATATTAATATGTCATTTATTTATTTTTTTCATATATACTTACATTTTTAAATATTTCTTACACTAAAAAAAACCGGCCAAGTGCGTGTCGGACAATGTTGAGTTCCGTAGTTGAAATGAACACATTTATCCCAAGAACAAATTTAACATTGTAGTTGAAAAACACGTTAACATGTCATATTACGTACTGTTAGCAAAACTTTTTTTTAATGTTCTTGTTTGCCACCAAAATTGACCCCCTTTATTCAAAATTCAGTTATTTACGTTACACGTTCGTGTTTGGGTCTTGGAAATACATATGTGTACCAAATTTCAATTTAATCCTATTAGATTCGGAGCAAATTGGCTGTGACAGACGGACAGACAGACAGACACACGAGTGATCCTATAAGGGTTCCTTTTTTTTCCTTTTGAGGTACGGAACCCATAATCCATTTAAAAATATAAAAAACTAGACGTCCGCCGGTGTCGGGAGCAGGGTCCAAGCTAGCCATCCGGCTGGCCCGAGGATACCGCACGGTCTACTGCGAGGCGGCGAGCCTCCTTGCCGGATTACCGCCATGGGATCTGGAGGCAAAGGTCCTCGCGCACATTTGGGAGTGGCGCGAGGAGGCGAGGCGCCGGGGCTTAGCTCCGCTGCCGCGAGAAATCGCGGCACAGCGGACAGAGCTCCGGCGGGATCTCATGGCGTCATGGAGAGTGCGACTGTCGCAACCCAGCGCTGGGCACGCCACAATTGCGGCGATAAGACCCCTCTTCGAGGAGTGGCTAGAGAGGCGCCACGGCGTCCTCACCTTCCGCCTGACGCAGGACCTCACCGGACACGGCTGTTTCGGGAGGTTCCTGCACAGGATAAGGCGGGTGGAAACGCCCGGGTGTCACCATTGTGTGGATCGCCCGGAGGACACGGTGGAGCATACGGTGGAGGTCTGCCCAGCTTGGGCGGAGCATCGCCGTGTCCTCGTGGAGGCGATCGGCGGCGGTGATCTCTCGCGTCCGGCCCTGGTTCAGGCCATGGTACGGACCGAGAGGAAATGGGAGGCCGTCACCTCCTTCTGCGAAGCGGTAATGCTCGCGAAGGAGGAGGCGGAACGCGTGAGGGAGAGGCAAATTTCGCGCCCTCACGCCCCTAACCGCCGCAGGAGGAGACGCCCAGGGCGTCGGGAATCGCGAGGCGATTTCCGGCCACCGTAGACGCGGGCTTGCGGGCGATGAGCAATGGGTGGCTCACCGTCCGATAATGACCAGGCCCGGGTCGACGGCGCGTTGTGTTCCACGCGCGCCTCAAAGAGATGTCAGCAGAATTGAAGGGGTCCACTAGGGCCGATGCCTGCCGGGGTTGCGAAGAAAACCGAAAGGGAGATCGTGGCCCCCGGCGACAGGGCAACCGAAGGCACACGGGTGGGTTTTAGTCAGTAAGAGTCTGACACGCCCTCCCGCTCCGCCCAGAGCGGGAAAAGTTATTTGATGATTTCCCACCCTCAAAAAAAAAAAAAGGGTCCAAGCTACCGGTGGTTAGGGCTGCAGAGACAGGAACCTCCTCACAACCATATTAAAAAATCATCAATCAATATGTCAAATTAAAATTAAAAATTTTGAGTATAAATTTGAATTTGAGATATTAAAAATAGAACACAACAGGTTGTCGTGAATGGTCATCAGTCTGATGCAGCATATTTGACGGCACGGTTGCCGCAGTGGTTAAGCGATTGACTGCTGCGCTGCATATCGCACGTTCAATTCCTGCACGGAACAAATATTTGTATGACCTACAAGTAGTTGTTCCGGGTCTGGCTGTTTGTGTATGTGAGTTTAAATGTTTGTAAACGCACCCACAATACAAGAAAAATTCCTAGTGTGGGGCAACGTTTAAAAAAAATATATAATCTCGGGTGTTCCACAAGGTTCAATCTTGGGACTACTATTGTTTATTATTAATGACAAAATAATTATTAACTTTAAATACTCATTGCACGACACAACACTCAATAATGTATCTACTGTGAGAGATCTTGGATCATGGATTTGATGATAAGTTGTCCCTGAACCTATATGTAGAAAAAAAAATTAATAAAGCGTTTAAGATATATGGTTTCGTTATGAGATCGTCTACTGAGTTCAAGCGGGTCTCTACACCCTTCTGCAGGTGCTATAGCTCTAAGGGGGCGCCTTATAGGCCCTATTTAATAGATCCAGTAGAATTGCATAATAGCGCTTGTGATTTCTGACAACCGCTATTTTTCACTCCTTAAGGATACGCTAGTCGGTCATTCTTCCGTACAAACGTAGTATGGTGATTCCTCGTCTGTTTGACCGTGTTCGTTCAAAACTACAAATGATATGAATTTGTCTTGTCATTATCTGGCTTGTAATTAGTAATGATTTTCTTTCTTTTTGGTCGTAAAATTCTTTTATTTTTTTAAATACATTGCAAACTATAGTTTTGTATAATTTAGAAGCATTTTTATTTTTGTAAATGTGAGACCATGGAGCCGTTTATAAAGTTATTAAGATGTATGTTGAGTTGAAAGAGCATGGCAGTTGAGAATATGTCACGCTCACTTAAATGTCTCGCTGATGGTGGCGAGTGTGTTGGATCATTCGGTTCCCTACAAATTGGTTGACCTGGATGGTGCTGATCCGCGCGTCATGTTTTTGAACGGGCGCCGTCAGTTGAAACTGGTCATCTCTTATCTGCCAGGGCTTATTTTTAATCTTATATTGTCAATTGCTTTTGATTATTTTTTGTACATTGTTCTCACATATAGAAGCAACAAGAATGATGTACCCAGGATTTTGTAATATCTATATTTAAAAGAGTGTCCTTGGAGTTTCTTGCCCGTTCTTCTCCATAGAGATCTACGTTTTGGAATGGGCAATTAGCTTCAACTTTCTGACTAACTGACCGACTCTTTGACAATTCAAAAGTGCCTGTAAATGGTTTAATTGAAATAAATGCTTTGAGTTTGAGTTTGAGGTCTGTTCATGAAATTTTACGCGCTCGTTTTCGTTATAAATCATCGTCTATTATTAATATAGAAATAAATAAATAAAAACTAGATAAATAAATACTGAATAAATAAAACTAAATAAATAACTATACTAAATGGCATGCATATTAGCCACGCGCACGACTGAGTTCGAGCCGTCGACTAGTGCAACCTTAAGGCTCGCACAGACCAGCGCGATATCGCGGGCGCGACACGGGTCGCGCTGCCTGCCGCGTCCTTGATATCGTGCCCGCGTTATCGAGCTGGTCTGCACGAGCCTTTAAGCACCCTTATGAAGTGAAAACAGCGGTTGAAAGCTGATATTGACACTAAATGAATTAACGAACGTCACATTCACTCATTATTTAATTCACTCCGAATCGTAGTCGTAGATTGCATTTGCAGTGTAATATTGTGTTTTTGTTGGTGATATTAATGTAAGTAAGCAAGGGCGTACCCAGCATTTTTTTAGGGGTGGGGCAGAAGCGAGGAACATATTTGCATACGTGTAGTGTTTGGCAGTAAGACTTAAACGACCTATTTAAGGGGGTGCCAGCTAAGGTGACTGTAGGAACAGTCACATAATTTTTGCCCCGCCCCTTATATACTAGGAGTTCACTTTTCTTCTTCTCCGCATAGGACTCACAAATCCGTACCAGCTTACGCAAACCCCCGATCGATGGACACAGCAGTACCATTTCATTTGCGTAACTAATATTGTTGAGACAAACACGGAACGCCGTCTATATAGCACCCGATGCTGGCACTGCTGAGTTCACTGACAAGTCGGTTAATGTACAGGTTGAAGAGCTTCGGTGAAGTCAGTCCACCTGGTCTCACCCCGCACTGCAACCTGTACACATCCGAGTAAGAGCCTGCCCATCTGACACTTTTTTCTGGTTGTTGTACCAATACCTAAAAATAGATGTAACTTCCGGACTGCAATCTGCCTCACTTTCAAGCTTGCGCCATAGTATGTCTTATGATACCAGGTCGAAAGCCTTTGAGAGATCGAGAAAGCATGCAAAAACGGGTGTTTTCCGATTACTATAATATTGAACAGTCTGCTTAAGACACATGATAGCACTTTCCGTTGACAAACCAGATCGAAATCTAAATTATGCGTCATGGAGCTTTATTTGCCTGCCCAGTTGGTTATCAAGCACACTGTCCAGTACTTTCGCAGTAATTATGGCTAATGAAATTGGTCTACAATTTAATAAATCTGAAGTATCACAGGTTCTATTTTTAGGAATTGGTACAGCAACAGTGTACATCAGTCTAGCAGGTAGGTACGAATGGCTTACGCACGGATTAAAAAACATGGCCAACACCCTTGAAAAGTAAACTCCTGCATTTTGCAGATGCTCGATGTCAAGGCCGACGTGACCAGGAGATTTACCTCTTCTCAAATTCCTAATAATGCCTGTCACATCGTTGGCTGAAAACCTAACTTTAAGATCTCTGACGGCTGACTCAACATCAAGCATTTGCGGTACCGCATCCAAAAGCGAATCAACTTTAAAAAGCTGTTGAAAACGATTGGCAATTTCCCGAAGTTCATGCACGCCAGGCATAATCACAGGGTGACCACGCTTCGGATTTAACAGATTTTTCTTTTTCCAAAAACCCTTAAAATCCTTCTTGCAGTGGTGGTCTGCAATTATGTACATTTTAATTTTTTGCTCGCTAACTTGATATCACTTCAGTTAGGACTTGAAAAGTTTCTCGGATTCAGACATGTTTTCGTAAACATAGCTGACAGAAGGGTTTCCATTCAGCACCCACATCTGAAAGCAAATGTTGGCCCTCACATGAACATCCCTGACGTATTTGTACCTTTGTTACGTCTCTTTCTAACAAACGCTGAACATTTAGACGCATCTGTTAATATACTATTTCATCATACAAGTTATCTAAACAATGGCTCTGGTGTGTGTTGGAACACATTTTATCAGAACAATTACTCATTTCAGACGGAAAATCAATATTTTTCAGTTTAACATGACATAGCCAATTGTATTCATAAATTTGGTTACGGTCCCTTTCACTCCATGTAACTTAATTACTACTAAGGTCAGTTTTAGACAGCATGCTTTTAGGTTTTATTAATCCTGGATCACACTTGAACTGTATAGTATAGTGGTCGGACCAGTAAATGTCATAAATAACAGACGCACCAAAAACAGCGTGCCGCGCGGCACTAATCATGACACAGGTCAAGCCAGCGCCGCGATCCAGGTGCGTCACTCACAAAAGTGTATGTATCCGATGGCAATAATTCTCTGTCGACGCACGACCACAACTGTTCGGCACAAAAGTATTTTAGTTCTGTATCAAAAAGCTCGCCTGGATGTGCGTTGAAATCATCCAATATAAAAACTGATTGGGTTTACGATTCTTCGAGTTCTAGTTTCACTGCTACCAGACGCACGCTGGAGCATGGTGACACTGTCACTGTGGGAAACGAACTTTTCCTCCATAATATGACCACACCTCCATACGATCTACCCCGAAGTATGTAGGCCGAGGTATCCACCATCCAAAGTCGTTGTCTATGCTACCCAGATATGAGACTTCGTGAGGTAGCAACAAAGTTTCTAAGGCAACACATCTGCCGTCTTACAAATTCGGCGTATACATTCAACCGAACGCGTCACACTTTTGCAGTTGTAACTTACTTAGTTGAACTTATTATGATTTGGGTTAGCAACGCTTTTCAGAGTATTCTCCCTGGCTTTTACTTGCAGATCGAAGTTTATAAAACTCCGAAAAGCTATTCCTTCTGGCCAAAAATTTGATTCCATAAACATGCCCAACTTAAATTTTGGAACATAAACTTTATAAACATAATAATATTATATTATTTTTATATTAATATTAATTAACTAGCGAACTAAAATATTGATTATGAAATGCAATAATTAATAACGTAACAACGATTATTTAGTTTTATATGTAAAAAAAAAATGTTTGGAAATTTTTCAAATGCCTTTTTTACACCTAAAATGGTTACAACATCAAATTCATTGTTATAATTGCAATTAATGATCAAACGAACTTACCTGTAAGTGAAGTTCTATCATAATTATGCGAAGGCTTCGTCCGAAGGGATTAGCAAATAATACTTGTAGTACCGCGTAGTGGTCGCCATTCACGCACTTTATTTTAGAGATATATAAACCAAAAAAAAAAAAAAAAATATATACTAAAAGTATCTCGGATGTAGGTAGGAGGCTCGCTTATTCGTGTCATTTAGTTTAGAGTGTCGCAAATATTTCACGGAATTTGGGTGAACTTGTTTACAGGGAGGGAGGGTTGCTAATCACTTCGGACGAAGCCTTCGCATAATTATGATAGAACTTCACTTACAGGTAAGTTCGTTTAATCATTAATTATACTCAGGCTTCGTCCTCGGGATTAGCAAATAATACTTGTAGTGATTTAGAGATTTTAGTGAAATATTAAGTTTTAATAAGAATTTTATAATCATATCAATTCTACTTAGGTAGGTACATATTGAACTTAAATAAATGATTTTAATTTTGGTTACAATTTTCGTTGACAACTGCTCGTGCAAAAGAATCATTATCGTCATTATGACTGTTAACATTACTTATGGTTCTGTTATAGAACCGATAGAATGTATTGGAAGAATCGCTCCATCCAGCCGTTCTTCTGATTTGATCCAAACTGATACCTAAGTTATGTGCTGCAGATGTAGCTGCGTGTCTCGTACTATGCGCAGTAAATATGTTGACATCTATCCCACTATCTTTTAAAGTGTCTTTAATCCATCGGCTCAATGACTGAGAACCTACGGCCTTATACGGCCTTACAATACTTATGAAGAGAGAGTCAATATTTTTTCTCAAAGAACTAGTTTTTCTAAATAGGACAACAACAGTTGTCCGGGGCATATTTCAGGTCTTTGTTCAAAAAAGGGTAATACCAATACAGGTTGATTGCAACCTCTACGAGTTGTTTTAAGAAAATCTGGAATTTTAATTATTACCTTAGAAGGAAAAGTTTCAATATTCTTAATGTTAATTTTTGACAGGGTTTGTACTCGATGTGCCGTTAATAATGCTATGAGAGTTATAAGTTTTTTAGAAATTTGATTTAGGTTAAGTGATTCATTAGGATATAACCGGCCAATATGGTCAAGTACTATAGAAGTATCCCATGTGACGGAATACTTCGGCAAAGGGGGCCGAAGACGGAATATCCCCTTAAAAAATCTTTTAATCCTGTCGTCTTCTAGATTATTGCCCATCAATAGGGCTAGCGCAGACCTACAAGAGTTTACAAGTTCCATATTGGAATCCCTCCTCATAGAGTTTATTAAGGAAATAAATAATTTGTGGGATTGATGCATTATATAAATTAAAATTATGTTGGTTACAAAAATGGAACCAGCGTTTTAAGTAAACATCATATTGTTTAAATGAACTGTCAGATAGAGAAGCTGTCATAACAGTAATCGCAGATGGGGGTACGCTTCTCCTTAACCACGCCGTCCGCATAAGAGCCCTGCCACCAGGGTAATCTTGGTGTGTATGTTGTGATTGCTAGAATGGAAAGAAATAATCGGGTTTCTATTTGCTTTAAAAGTTATAACGTCGGATAACAAAAGGGATTTGAACAAGGGATACCACGGCTGTGTAGGCCACATAGGCACAATAACTATACCTTTAGCCTTATCGGTAACAATTTTTCGCAACATTTTTAAAATCATGGAAAATGGAGGAAACGCATAAAAATAATAATTGGCCCAGGAGACTGTAAACGCATTGATGGTCATAGCCTCTGGGTCTTTGTGCCAGGAAATATAATTGTTACATTTTTTATTTATTCGACTAGCGAATAAATCTATTTGAGGGGTGCCAAATGATGTCACTATTTCCTGATAAGCCCAATCGGCTAACTCCCATTCTATATCCGGGTGTATGCGCCTGGATTCTGCATCTGCCGTTTTGTTATCCAACGATCTAATATAAGACGCTACAACATACAATCCATTACATTCACACCATTGCCACAACTGCTTGGTTATAGCAGTAAGGTGAGGGAACTGAATGCCACCCATTCGGTTAATATAAGAGATGGCCGTCGTGTTGTCAACACGAAGTAAGATTTGACAATTTCTTAAGGTTTTTGCAAAAACCTTTAATCCAAAAAAGGCAGCTTGAATTTCGAGGTAGTTAATGTGTTGGGTTCGCTCCTGAATACTCCACAACCCGCTGGCCTTCTCTTCCCCACATGCAGCCCCCCACCCCGTAGTTGAGGCGTCAGTGAAAATCTCCAGGTCATGTAGATCTTCTTTGATCTTACTGAAAGGTTTCTCAATTTTGGTATACCACCATTTTAAATCAGATTGTAACGTTACTGGCAAATTCATAATTTTGTCATAGTTATTGTCAGATTTTAGATTTAAGTATTTTATACGTTCAAAAAGCTTTGTGTACAACCAGCCGTATTCTACAGCTGGACAAATTGACACTAATAAACCAATAAAATGAGCAAAATCGCGAATTTTGCATCTATTGATAGTCAAATACTTTTGAATTTCTAATTTAACCCGATCAATTTTTTCAGATGGTAACGTAACCTGGAAGTTTTCTGAATTTAGTATAAAACCTAAAAATGTACATATTTTGTTTGGTACCATGGAACTTTTTTCCTCATTTATTAGAAAACCAAGAGAGGTAATTAATTTTTTAGTTTGTGTTGTGTTATATAAACACTCATTATAAGACCGTCCCATTAACCAATAATCATCCAAGTAATTAGTTGATATTAGTCCGGCAGAGCGTAGCAAACGGACTATAGGTTTCATCACTTTAGTGAATATGTATGGTGCTGTACTCAAGCCAAATGGTAATACGTTAAATTCATATAAGTTTTGCTCAAACTGGAATCTTAAATATTTTCTAGAGTTTTCATGAATTTTTATTAAATAATAAGCATCCTTTAAATCAATTTTTGTCATAAAGCAATCTTTAGTTATTAATTTTAATACTGTACGTAAATCTTCCATTTTAAAATGTTCGGTTTTAATGAACTTATTTAAATTCTTCAAGTTCAAAATAAAACGATATTTACCATTTGGCTTTTTTATCAGAAAGATATTTGATAAAAACTGGCCTTCTGTGGGTAGACATTTCGATATGGCACCAATTGTTATTAAATTATCTATAGCTTCATAATATAAAAATCTTTCTGTATTAGAATATGATTTTATAATGGGAGGGGTTAGTTGTACAACTGGACCAATAAATGGTATTTCGTAACCTCTGATACAAGATAGTACTAAGAAGTTATTGGTGAGTACTGACCATTGTTTATAAAATAAAGGCAATCTGCCTGTGTATTTTACCCCATCTAGCGGCGTCCGCGCGTCGTTGGCTGATAGCGCAATTGCTTCGATGAGCTCGACGGCCGATTGTTCGGTGGGGGCCCCTTCGTCTTCGGATGACTCGGTGGTTTCCGAGCAGCGTTGGGGCCTTTCCAGTTTAAATTCTTGAACGTGTTAGTTGACGCAGATGGTTTCTTATTACCAGGCTGTGGTTTAGTTGTGGGTGTTTTTAAATCAGCACCAGATTTGCTAATTGCTTTTGCTGTTTTAATGGTCTCCGATAAGTTTTGAACAAATAACCAGTTATCGGGATATGAGAGATCAACTCCAAAGTACTAAGTACTTTGGAGTTGATCTCTCATATCTTTCTTTAAGGAAGATAGAATGAAATTCCTTCTGATAACCGAATCATTGTACTGTAAGTCACATAACATTCGTTCTGAATCCATTAACATCTTTGTTAGTTCCGGGTCTGCATTATTAGAGGAAATAATTTTATTAATTCCTTGACTTATACACGAGATGGCTGTGGACATCTGCTTTTGTCTTAGTTCGATATTTTTATCTCGCCTAATGGTCATATCGGTCATAGCCGCTTTTATTTCTGCATTCAATGCCGGGGCACTGATAAGTCTGCAGTTATCGGGTATCAAATACTTTTCAAGCAACTCCTTACGAAGTTCCTTAGCCATGCCATTAGTTGTACAGTGTTCTAACCTCACTGCTAAGTCCTTGTGGATTTCAGCTCCATATGCATTAGAAATAGTAGGATCTTCTCCTAATACTTCTAGTATCATGCTGTCCGGAATCGCCTCAACGAGTTCCGGCTCGACAGAAGGTATCTCAATAACTGCAGCGCTGGTGGATGGTTCCGCACTTGTAGTGGCTACGGCCGCGGTGGGGACGTCGGCATCGACGCATTCGACAGTGACATCTACGGTGGCGTGCTCAACGCATGTACCTATATTCAGCTCGGTGCCTGCATCGAGCAGTTCGGCCACGTTATTGTCAGCTGTTTCGTATTCCTCGCTATAAGCCGTACGTTCTCGTTCTGAAATCGACCGATTTCAGGTTAGACCAGAGTAGGTTCTGATCACATAACAAGAATTTACTGGGTGCTACAGGTCCTTAGGGATGTACTCCCGCAAATAAAGTTAGGTGGAACGAAAAACAGTGCATTCTTTACTTTAAATAAGCACATTATTATAGGTTAGAAAGATTTATCTGCTTTTTAGTTAGGAAACAGTCCTAGAATACTGTTCGCAAAGCTAATTAAATGGGTAGTGACAACTCCGATGAGAAGCACGCAAACCCAGCAGATACAAAAAAGCAATATTGTTTATGTAACCCAGTATGTCTGCTCATTAGTTAAGAAACAGTCCTAGCATACTGTTCGCAAAACTAATAAATGGGTAGTAACATCTCCGATGAGAAGCACGCAAACCCAGCAGATGTTTGCAAAACCAAAATGTGGGTAGTAACATCTCCAATGAGAAGCACGCAAACCCAGCTGATGTAATTAAACATTATAAAATGTATGAGAGGGTAGACACATGATAAACATTACATCTATAATCCTTGAACTTAAGAAGAAAGCATTCTCGTATACTGCACCATAAAGTTGACAACTAAAAAACTGATCGAGATGCAAAAAATATATAGATTTTTACTAACCTTGCGAATGATTACCTGATGATCTGGAAGAACCACTCAAAGACCGGCTTCGATGTCGGCGACGTAACCGTTTCTCTAATTTTTTTATCTTTTTAAATAATTTCTCATAATTATCGTCACTTTTACGTTTAGGCATTTTATATTTAGGCACTATAGGAATAAAAATAAATGAGTTTAAATACACTTCAACGGTGGGAAGACACGACGTGCGTTCGTGGCGAGCACTAAAAAGCGAATGACACGAATAAGCGAGCCTCCTACCTACATCCGAGATACTTTTAGTATATATTTTTTTTTTTTTTTTTTTTTTGGTTTATATATCTCTAAAATAAAGTGCGTGAATGGCGACCACTACGCGGTACTACAAGTATTATTTGCTAATCCCGAGGACGAAGCCTGAGTATAATTCATTATTAATATTCTAGTACACCAGTTAGCCATATTTCTTATTTCCATAAAGTAATATTGCCAAATTAATCAAAACAGCGGAATATTTGACAGCTATTTGCGACGTTGCCCACTTTCAGTATAAACGCTCATAATTTGGAAACACGAAGATTACCGAAGCGCATACGCATTCTGGTTTACCTGTACCTATTTGTATTGTAGCTAGATAGCTACTATTGTAATGACTTCATGATTATTTTTGAGTAATATGTCTACTTTTAAAAATATTGTTTCATTTTATTTTGCTTCAATAAAAATTCTGGAACCTGTTCTGAAAATTCGATTTGATTTCGTTCGTTCGAGCTTGATAATGATGATTGTATGCTTACCTAACCTGTTCAGTCCATGAGTGCCAATGCCTAATTTGTCGGCCGCCAGCAGCAGGTCGGCTAGTTGCTCCGCTGGTTTGCGAGGACTGCCGGCTGCCACCACACAGTCTGCCACAAAGCGCTTAATTTCCACCAACTTCACCTTGGCCATGACGACTTATGTAACTGAAACCAAAAACGAAATAAATATTCGAAGTAACTGAAAGTTCGGAGCACTTATCTATTGTAGATTTACCACATGACATATTTCTTGGAGCTCGTTCAAAAAACTACTTAGTCTAGACTACTTTAAATGATGTTCTAGTTGCACCAAAATAAATTGATTCATTCAGCTATTGTGGTAAGATAAACCAACTTCAACATAAAAACATCAATGAACTCAGCCTAGTGCAGTCCTGTCAAATCCTTACATATTATAAAACAGAGTCCCCTCCCCGCCGCGTCTGTCTGTCTGTCTGAACGCGATAAACTCAAAAACTGCCAAACGGATTTTCAAACGGTTTTCACCAGTAGACGGAATGATTCATGCGGAAGGTTTTAGTGTATAATTCATTATGGTTTTGTGTAAATTAGCTGAAATTTAACGATTATTGTTAAATATGTCGGAAAAAATCATGCCGACTGGGAGCTTTATTGGTATGCGCCGCGGCAATCGTAAAACTTACATAAATTGATGTTCTACATTATTGTTTATCTTAAAAAGATCAACAAAAATGTCCGTGATGGTATGTCTATCTTCTAAGAATGACTCACAATAACCATTTTTGATCTTTCAGAATTTGATAAAAATTTCAGTGTTATTTCAGAAGCTATTTTGACCGGTATCATATTAATCTTTATCTAATAAACTATGTTACTTAAATTGAGCATTTAATTTAGATTAAAATATGTCATGACATCATTTCATTTAAATTAATGGTTTAAAAGATATCACGGATTCAAAATTACGCGTAACAAAATAATGATGGTTGACGGGAACGCGGGCGCAGCGGTAGGAGTTAATGACCTTTTCATCGGCTATTAGGTATGTAATCCCGGTATCGGTAGTACGTTCCCGTGGGATATTTTCCGACATCCACGCAGGCGAAGCCGCGGGAAAAAGCTAGTAGGATATAAATATCCGTGAACTCCGCCTAGTACCAGTCCTGCTAAAAAGGATATTTAAACATCAATGAACTCGGCCTAGTGCAGTCCTGATAAAAAGGCTCCTTCTCTCTATACGACTTCTATTCCTCCGCATTTAGCGGCTATGACCACCAACTAAATGTACGCAATAAGTACAGAAAGTGGGCTTCATACAATAAGTGAAAACGCGTCAGTACGGAGATATTTCAAATGTCAAACGAATGCCAGACGCGAGTGCTGTTTCTCTTTTTAAAATGGTAATTTAAGAAATCGATGGCTAATTTGAATTGCAGTTTGAAAACAATCGCAAAGAAACGGAGATGTCCAAGAACCAAAAATTCGAAGACATTCGAAATGTCCACCAACCTGCACTAGGTCTACGTGTATCGCGTATGTGCTCACTATGCGGCTTAGTGCGAAGACACTCAAAATGGCCTATAAATAATAATAACCAGCCGGAACGAATAAGAAAAACGAGGCTTCAGACCACTCTTCAGATGCAGAGGAAGTTCAGAGGTTTTATTGATCCAGGTGTCAACTTCAGTGGTCAGTGCTGTTGAACCATGTCCTCCATAATTATTCTTTGCCCATGTCAATCCTCCATGCATAGACAATACACTTAATTAAATACAGGACCTCCATAGGGGACAGAACTTTTTTTTAACAGAATAAATATTCAATAATTGTGGACTCATTCTGTAGATGCTTTGGCTGGCTGTGCCTTATTCAACTTACGCGGTTGTTAGACAAAGGCGTTTTAGAAGAGACTACCGTCAGTTAGACTAAAACTAATATATGGTGGTGAGTGGTGGTTGTCTAAATCTCTTTTTATATTTATTTTCCTATCGCAGGCATGCTGGAAGAGATTTCTTTATAGAAATAAGCAAGCGTAGAAAGGTGTTGTACATATTTTTCTGTTCCTTTCTTCTTGTCTGTTTATATACAAAAAATGATGAGTTTGTCCAATGAAAGAGGAGAGTGAAAAAGAGCGGCATATTAAAAAAAAAATACGTCGGGTATCCCCCGGATCAACTATGGAAAAACGTATTTGATACTTTAATATTTTTATGCAGAATATTTATTTGTTTTACAGATTAATAGGAAAGCATAAAGCGAAAAATGTATAGCATATAAGCTTTATGATCATAAGGTTGTAAATCACATCATCATCATTATAATCATTTCAGCCGAAACACGTGTACTGCTGGGCATAGCCCTTCCCCAAGCACCGCCACTTCGACCGGTTCTGTACCTCCTGCATCCAGCGGATTCCTGCGGCCTTCACATGGTCATCGGTCCTCCATGTGGACATTTTGAGTATACGGTACGCCACAGGGGCGACGGCTTCAAACTACCGGCTTCCTACCGGATTTCTACCGGCTTCCTTTCGGAAATTCGGAACACAACCACTCTATTGTCATTGAATAATCACAATATAAGTATTTGATACACCATAAAATTAAACAAACCACCTTGGGACTGCTGGTGACCCTCCTGGAAATAGAGCAAGTTCCCGGATATGTAGTTTATTGTCAAAATGAAATACGAAGGACATGTTTTTTTTAATAAAACTTAGAGGATGGTTCGTACCTAAATTTAAAACACAAATTCGGAAAAACATTGAAAACTTTATTAAAACCTTAATTCAATTACAAAAATTGTATAACATTAATAAAATAAAGGTTTTGTTACAAAAAAAAGGATCTAAGAAGGGTTGAGACTTTAATGGATTCTCTTTTTAATTTTTTTGGATTCATGTCTGTGATTTTTGCTGGCCACTCCAATTTGGAAATCTAGTTTCCATAGCAGAAAACCTAGGATGTTAAACTGGATTACATAATTAATAACACAGATTTGTATACTGATGTAACACGATTTCTCATTGCTATATTCAATTATGATTCCACATTTAAAACTGTTATATTAATAAATATAAATCACGTTTATTTAGTATCAAAACGAATTCAATAGTTCGCCAGTAATTTTAGAAATTATTGTAAACAATTGTACTTTTTCATTAAATCCTCGCGTTCGCTTTTCACTCGGTTGTAATTATTTATCATAGTGTATAACAACTTTCTCGCACTGCTTCTTAAAGTTTTAGGCATTTTTCTACTTGAAATACGACAAAATATACACAACTTTGTTTTCGTAAGAGGTTATAAAAACAACAACTGACAACAAGTGACACTTGCAGCAGTGTTGTCAATATATGAAAACGTGAAAAATCACTCTTAGCTTTCATTAGACACACTCTAGCCATTATTTAGCAGTAAAAATAGTGATTTAAGCCGCGTGTACCAGCCGTGTACCAATGTACACGGTGAGGCTTTTACGTCAAATGATATTTAAGTCGACGTTTGTTCATATCATTAATATAGGGTACCCATGGTGTAGATGTAATAAAAATAGCCACGTAACTGCGACCAACTTGGAAGTAGCGCTCGCCGGCAACTGCCGCGGCACCGCTCGCTTTGCCCGCGCGGCGCGCGCTTTTTGTCACAATTCTAACCTAACCTGACCCATTTTGTCGACGTGCCACATAAGCGGCGTCAATTTGAATTTTTTTTAAACAATTTTAAGTGCTATGTTGCATTTCTCGCCGCGGTAACGGACGGCGAGCACTACTTCCAAGTTAATCGCTTTCCATAATAGGTACCATATTCTGGAAATCCAATAAAAGTCCATCGACTTTATTTGCGTGGTCATACTTTGTTTGATTTGTTGTATGTCGCCGCCATGATGCACAAAAACAAAGCGACATCTGCATCAGCGAATTATTTTACGATATGATCACTAATGTTTGGCCACATTTTATTTCTTTAAATAGGTTTGTACGAACACTTTTACACGTCAATCATATTTTAAAAACTAGATGAGGTCGGCGTTTCTGAGAAGAAAGGCCGAAACAAACTGAGAGGTCACAGTCTCTTTTAATTTCCAGAAATAATCTTGGACAGATCATGTGAAGACCATGTAGATTGGTGTCTGAAGGAAAGCATCACACAGATTGAGAGGTCAGCGTAAACCGGAAATGTATAGCTTGATGTGTAGCCGTGTGTACCTACCGTATCTTAAATCCTAAATCAGATAATGTGATAATTAGTAGAGACTAGCGACCCGCCCATGCTTCGCACGGCTGCAATCTACTTTCCGCGCAACTTTCTTAATTTTTTCTTTCATAAGAACCTTCTTCTGACAATGAAAAATAGCGAAATCGGTCCAGCCGTTCGAAGTACATCCCCTTAATGTATTGCCGACGTGTAACCAATAATATCAGGGTTATTGGTTTTAAATTACATTTTTATTTCATACATTTTAAAATCTAAAATGTTAAATTACTTGAAAATGGTTACCTATAACAATAAACCCTGTATACAACCCGCAGGGCAGCATGTGGCGAGCTGTTGAGCAGTAGCGACCCCACGGACCCTATCTCCCGGGAGAAGTCTCGTTCCTCACCTCTGGCTTGCCTTTATTGGCCGGCTGGAGTGAACACTGACGAGGAACAGAGCTCGCACCTCTTTCTCGCCTTAATTGGCCGGCTAGAGTGGAGATTCGCAAGAACAAACGTGCTCGGAGGAAGGAAGTATTCCAGTAAGATGCTGGTAGGGATCTTGACCGTACTTCCGGGATTGTCCTGATAGCCGTGGAATACCTCTCCACTCCTCAAGCACCTCAGGACATGTTGCCCCTTGTCACTACGTCACTATGTGCTAGCGACAGTTTTCGGAGGCCCATTATTGAGTGTGCAAGTCACCCCCTGCCATTTCATCCTTGTATAGTATATAACATTGGTCAGGCAGGGGACATAGTTATTCCATAGTTCAAGGAAATAAATCCACTATAGCCACCCAAACCCATAGATCAATATGTTTTATTTTCATGTTCTGCAATAGTCCTGCATCAACCGCGGGTTGTCCTTGGGTGCACTTGCATAGTCCATACAGGGATAATCGTCGGTTGGTGCCTCATTACATATAAAATTGTCTAAGGGGCCTCTGCGAGTTGGCTTCGGCCCCTGGTACGCCTTCCAAAAGACCGGGACCCTAAAGTCCCGAGATATATAAACATATAAAAACCCTGTATACCAGGGTTATTGGGTACTTTCTACTTATAACCCTGTATAGATAGATGTCAAAGTACTGAATAGTATGTTCTACGAAAATAAGACAAAGAAAAACAAAAAACCAGCCAAGTGCGTGTCGGACTACGCACAATGAAGGGTTCCGTAGTTGGGATGAATTTATCTCAAATACAAACATAACATTGCAGTTCAAATACATTTTCTCCGATACATTCCAACTGCAAATGTAAGTTTGTACGCACAATATTGAGAGATTTAACATGTAAGGTGTTTTAAACTCATAGACTTCTTATAGGTTTTCCTGTAATCTATGAGTGAAGAAAATTTCTAAGTAATTAAAAAAAAAATTGGCCCATAAGTTTCGGAAATAAGGGGGGAATGATCAATTTTCATCGATTTTCTTAAATATCTTCAAAAGTATTTATTTCAAAATTATATAAAAAATACATTCGAGATCCTAGCAAGAAGCCCTTTCTTTTGGTATGTCACACGATACTGCTTGCAAAACCTTGGGAGAAGCGAGCCAAATATCTAGGTGTTGTTCTCGATCATTACCTCACTTTCGCTGAGCACATAAAGACAGTTCGTTCGCGAGCCGCTTTCGCTCTCGGTAGACTCCATTCCGTCCTAAATGCACGTAGCAAGTTGTCACTCAAGTGCAAATTGCGAATCTATACAGCGTGTATTCGTCCCATCATGACATATGCGGGTGCCGTCTTTGCTCATGCAAAACTCCACCATATCCATACGATGCAAACCCTCCAAAACCGATTCCTCCGTAGGGCCACCCTGGTATGTTAGGAAAGAGAGTCTCCATCTCGACCTAAAAATTCCCACTATCCACCAATTCCTAAAACGCCTTGCAAAGCGTTTCTTTGATTCCGCGGTCAAACATCGCAAATTTCTGGTTGTCGAGGCCGCCAGCTATGTCCCATGTAGGATTAGCCGTACCCGCCGTCCTAGGCACGTCTTACAGACCCAGATGACCCCATAACCCTCCTCCAGGAGAGCAATAGGGCCACAAGTACAGTATACAGATACAGACGCCTCCCGTCATTCCAACCTCGCCGCCGAGGTCCTTTGTGATCGCGTCCGCGACCCCGAGTAAATAATACTCCTCTCCGGCCCTTGCTCGAAAACGAGGTACCAGCAGTTGTTGCAGCTGTAAACGTAGCTTTAAATTCCCCGATTAATAATCATTATCAAAACTTTGATCCAGCCCGTCCCATCTTTGACGTCCTCCCTCCGGTGACGCCCTAAGCCGAGGCTCGTTCACCTAGATTTTTAGCTTAGTTTGTATGACTCTGGCAGGAGGCTTTGAGTATAGCAGCTTAAGGCAACCACAGGATTGACCGGTTAAATAGTCTCAGAGGTCAGCTATGAGATGACCTACAGAAAAAATAAAATAAAATTATGCACGTACGGTGATGCCTGACGATTAATTTTTATAATATTTAATAATATTTATTCTTATAATTCGTTGAATAGTTGTTTTATAATTCTAAGTACTGTTTATTTTATTTTGATACCTATTTATTATTTACAAATTACTAAACCTAATTTGATTTCTGTTCGTCTTTTCGGGATCAATCAGCGTTGTGCTGTGGGTCCCCCATAGCACAGCATCATGCTGGGTGGAAGCCTTCTTGTCACAGTCATGACGTGCAGCTGCCGACTTTTTCTGTTTTATACTCATGTTTGCATATCATGTATTAAGTTATATTTTGTTTTCTACTTACCTACTCTGTGTCTGTCTGTATGCACATGTTTCTGTGACAAATAAATATATTTTTCTTTCTTTTTATCACCATCGCCATCATCATCATCATTATTTAATTTATTCTCCTCAAAAAATAAAAATTCTTTGCGCTGACGACGGAATTAAAAACAAAAAAAAAATAACTGAAATCACATGGAGAGCGTCTTCTCTGTCACTCATACCTTTGTCTCTTTTTAAAGCTCGATGTGTCACGTCCAGGTACCAACTGTACTTTGGGTTGAGTCTGGAGATCCTTAGGGCCAGCGTACATCTGGCAAGGTATATTCTTAAATCTACTTGATTATCGTGAGAGCCCATGAAAAAAAAAATGGCATAGGTATTTTTTTTGTATTTTGATCAAATTTTCAATATCAGCATCCCTAGATGTGTTAAATATTATGTTGTGCTTAAAAAACAATGAGATAATTATAACAAACGTAATACTCTAAAATATAATTAACTTTCACAATTACTAGTTTTCGTCCGTTTCTACTTGCATTGGTTTTATTTTCAGTTTCTCGGCGAGTGCGGCGGAGGATTCGATCTGCTGTTTGACGTACGTCACATATCCTCTAGCGTCAGTTTCCGCGGCCGCCTGCTTCTCTTTATCACCTGGAGCCAACACAGGTAGCTTGGGATCCGTCTGAAAAGATAAATTGCCATACGATATCTGTTATTGACGAGGGCTGGTCTTTGAGATACGGAATCGTATAGTCAATTGTCTTTTAAAGCGTCTTTATGTAATAGTATTAAGGGCGGTTTTCGTAGATAAGTGTTACGACTTACCGTTGATGTGCGGTTGACCGTACCTTAAGTAAGTGATGGTTTGCTATTGCAATCATGTTTGATTCTGTATCATTCGATTTGCGATATTGCGATGCCTTTTATCAAAAGTGGCATATACTGACTAGTCAGTCTTCATTGTGTCGATGGTTCGATATTGTAAGAAGTTTTGGGCTCAAAACTTACTACAAGTCAATGATATTATAAGTAAAAAAAGAGGTAGATAGGTTATACACGCTTCGCAAGAGGCACGTCAAAATTTGGCTAATTAGCCTCATTTTCTTCGTCTTGTCTCTTTTTCGCTCCCGATAATTACGACATGCTGTCCTACTTACACGTGTCATCTAATAGCGTGACATTATGCCGTTTTTGAAGAACGAATGTACGGTAGGTAACCTATCTACGTCTTTTTACTTAAAATATCATTGCTACAAGTTGTAAAGTAATGCGCATGTTATGAATTTACAGAATAATGTTACTCACTGGTTTCAACTTCCGCCAATGTGTGATGCAGTCAGCAAGGCGATCTCCGAAGCGAGGAGCGAAGCACTCGGGGTTGATGGCCACGAAGCAGTGGCCTAAGTTGGCTGGCCCACCCGCTTTACTGCTTTGCCATGCTCGCACGTGGTGGCCGTAGCTGGAGCCTGTGTGGAATTTAAGAGGGATGTGTAAAAAAAGATTAAGGTCTATTGCAGATTGCTCGTGGTAAATTAAGTCGCTGCTTTATTCATTTGACTAAGTGCTCATACACACGAGCGGACCGCGTCAACGGCAGACGCAACGGTAGAGACTTCGCGTCTGGCGGCAACACGCGTCTACGGCAGCCGTAGACATGTCGACGGCGGTGATCGAGGAGTGTCGACGGCTAAGGGACGTCCTCACTGACTACACTTTTCCTCTAATGAATTAACATGTTTACAAGTTGTAATAGCCTGGCCATCGCAGATTTGTGTTAAACTTGGTTTTTAAAGTTGCGATTCTTGTGACAAAAATTAGACAACGTTTTCTTGATGTGCCAGCACATTTATCGGTACCTATGGCTATGTGTTTTGCCTACAGCAGTTCATATTGGGCATACTACATACAAATTCATGGGCAGGACTTATAATATGACAAGCCCGATGGGATTTCTCATCGGATTTTTTTCCATTTCCCCCATTTAAGCTCTTCAGGGAGAGAATTTAAAATCTTTTCGTTATGTTAGGAACTCTTGCGCTTCTAGACTCAGTTATTTAGGCTGTGCAGTGATTATTGGGTTGTCTGTCAGTGAATTAATAAATTCATAGCTTGATTAGAGCTTACCTGATAATACTCCACAGAACAGCTCCACCATAGCCGCTAGTCCATACCCTTTGTATCCTGATGACAGTTCACCGCCACCCAGGGGCATCAGACATTTGGCTTTGAGCGCCTGAAAACGAATACAAGAATAATTGATGATGGCCGTTTCTGTATGTGGGGTACATACCTACTATACCACTTATTCATTTATGCATATCATAAACTTACTCAACACAACACATTTATATACAAACACAATCATAATATTTATTTCCATTTATTTATATTAAATATCAGTATTAATTATTACAAAACATTCACATTCACTGGCATCAAATTTATAATTGCATAATAGAACATACTTATTTTCTATTATGCTATTAACATACTTATTTATTTTCTGTGACGCATTATTTTTAAATCATCAATTTGTATCCGTATGTAGGTAGGGTGCTACAATGAGGAGGCAAGTCTACTTAATTTACTTGGCGGTGCAATTATTATCAGTTATGGACAGATTTGTCACACAAACTCACAATGGAGAGACTGGGAGAAACCAAGCAACGTTTGTAAAGTAGTTCACCCTAGTGCGATACGCTAGTGAGGCTACATAGTAGTGGGTGAATATAGGCTGGTATACGATACATACCATTTCAGTATCATTTGTTTCCCTTCCATCGGGTCCTTGCGCCCAGCCGCCTGGCAATGACTCTCCTTTTCGACGCTGCATTTCAATCTGGAAAATGATAGTAATACGGGATTGCAAAAAGTTTCCATAAAAAGATTAAGCAAGTCTTACAAGTACGCTAGGCAGTCAAGTAACTCTAAATACTAAATGAGTAGTAAACGACAAGCGACAGTAACAAATTGTCCGAATGCCCACACGTCCAGTGGATTGGCCGTTGTCCGCATAAGAGCGCTCACAGGCAGTATTTCATGTCCAGATTGATTTATAATTTTATTACAAAACTTACAAGCATAGATTTATATCTTTGCTGGTCGCAAATAAGCGCATTTAGGTATATCCTCAAAAGTTAGGTAATGAGAAAAGATCGTTGGTTCAGTTGAAATCAATTAAACAGCCCGCAAAATAGCGTAGCATGTGCTATTGTAGCAGTGCAATGTTGGAAGTAGCTATTTTTATTGGAAATGTAGAACCACAGTATAACTGCCTACAGTGGTTCAACGTGAGCGTTTATACAGAGCAATCCTCCGCACTTAGTCTCAAGTACTTAGTCTTGTCAAAAGTATGGGCTCTGAACCGAACTACTGAAAGTAGTTACACTGTAGTAGAACCGTCTAGTTTTTCGCACAGTTACCTTTCCAAAAGACACCGCAGTGGTAGCCATGTCGAGGTAGAATAATTCATTCTGCGAAGCTGGAGCAACGCATGCCACGGGATTAGTGCCCAATGCCGCCTGGAAACAGAGAAAAAGACGCATAATAGGCTTTCTTATAAGTACGTGGCGGCATCTACATCGCCACATATGGAATACGCATCGAAGACCTGAAGTCCTGACGTCACACAAATGCTGCATCACGCAATTAGAGTTTACGGCGCGAACGACATACAGGATGGCAGGGACATTAACGCGAAAATTGTTACCATGGATTCAGTACATGATTCTGAACCCCTCTACGATAATTTTTTTTGTCGGTTATAAAAAAAGAATCAGCTGTTTCAAAGAAGTGCAATACCTATACTGTCAAAATGTATGGAATAGCAGATTTAAAAAAAAATAACCGATGAAAAATTTTAACGTAGGGGCGTTCAGACTTCAGAATCATGTACTGAATCCATGATAACAATTTTTGCGTCGATGTCCCTGACACCCTGTATATAAGACTATCCGACACCCGTCTTTTCTAACTCGATTACTCGAAAAGTTTAGTAATCAGTACAGTTAATGAGTTGTTCCTATGAAAGATTATGCCGAATTAGTAACGAAAATGAAAAAGTGATTTTTATCAAAAATACATTTAAACCAATAATATATTAACGTACTAGCTTAAGCCGATTGTGCCCATACTCGGAACTGCATATATTAAGGCAATGAACCAAAACCTTTTTGGTATTCACGAGTAGTCCTTATATCTACGAGAACTGACCTCTTTACTCCTGGTAGGTGCAAGGAAAGGAGAAGTGTTAGTATAAGACATGCCTATGAGGCCTTGGTCTGCAGCCTTTTGAGCCCAAAACCCACCCATGCCAAAGTGATTGGAACCTGGAACAGTTTTAGTGTGTGTAAATTATGTTGTTGTTTCACACATAGCCACTTTAAATCATTTTAACTAGCCCTGCTAGTTAAAATGACATATCGTCTTTTTCCTCACGTCGTGTTCCTTATTGTTGAGGGTCTTGATACCTCCATGGAAACATTTTCTCTTTGACGGTCTCGTGCCGTCTTCATTCGTCTTTGGCGATATGGTGCGCTTCGTGGAGTTTTGTTTCTAGATAACGACGGTTATGAACGTATTCGAAATAAATTATCTCTCAGATAAATTTAAAAGAGCATCCACATAGTTTCTTACCTTTAACTGCGACCCATCCTACGCCGGATTGCTGTGCCTTTTTGATGGCTAAGTCCATACCAAAGTGACTAGCAGTGGCTCCCAGCACGTTGTTGGCCTCGACCCATGCTGTAGCCTCGGTCTCTTTTAGCACTTTCGGCTCGTTGTTGGGCTCGCATGCACCGTTTTTGATGTCGGTCACATACATTTCTGGAAATCAATTAATTTAACTCGAGGATGGAGACAAAGAGGTCACTCCCGAGATTAGTTGAACCTAATATCGGCTGGAATAGGTGACCACATTGGTATAATGTAAGTTTGCAGTACATCCGTATATGTAGACAATGTGTCGCTAACGCTCATAATGTGAAGGGAACGTACAGTCTTAGCTTTATTTTTATCGTATACTAGCTTGGGCCCACGACTTCGTTCGCGTGGAAGTCGAAAGACAGTACAATATACTAAAATATCAGTCACATTTTGCAGCAGCTCGTCCGGCAGGTCGACACCCGCAGCCTTCAGTAGCAATATCCCATTGCCTGCGAAGTTTTTCGTTTTTAGTGAATTAATGAACCCCTGTGTTCCTGCATATACCTACTACCTAATGGCACAGCACTGATACAATGACATTCTTACAGATCATTCCTGACGAATGGTTATCACTAAAATAATTATTACTAGCTGGACTTACGATGCGTTGTGTGAGCTCATTACAGAACACGCAAGCTAACCACTTAAGGTCACTGTCATATATCTGCGTCTTAAAATGACCGGTCCTTTGCTTTTTGCATCCAGCGTATTAATTGGCGTTCCACCTTGTGTGGCGCCTACTCACGATAAGCTTTCCGGTACGGGGTCGCGACTGACCGCCACTGTCGCTTCAGTTCGCCAATTCTTATTACCTGCGTTATCCTGCGGAACTCCCTCCTATACGTTCATCTACTCACCTAACCTATTAAGGCCATGACTGGGGTGACCGAACCTGTCGGCCTGGATCAGCAGCTCGGCTTGCTGCTCAGCGGCCTTGGTTGAAGCACCGACCGCCTTCAGACAGTTCACCATGAACCGCTGAGCTTCTGCTGTCACCACCCTGCCCATAATAAGTTTAACTGCCACTGAAACGGAGATAGCATTACGTTTATAGAGGCCGTTATCATCAAGCCATCATTGTTCTCTTTCTTCTACTGAAGCTGTGATGAATCTTTTCTTCACTTTAACATCATCGTAATAACAGTCAAATGTTTGGAAAATGGCTACAAATATTTCCACGCGATTTTCTAATCTAAATGGTCAAAAAAAAATACATCTTTATAATTGAGGACCCGACCTGACCTTACCTGACCCGATGTCTTAGTGGCTCAGTTCCTGTCGGAGATTACCTATCTTTGCTTCAAACTGATTATCCTCAGATTTACTGTTTGATAATGTTAATTTATTTATTTTTCAGATATGATCAGATATTATAAATAAGTAGCTTCTGCCCGCGACTTCGTCTGCGTGAAATTTTTTAGGCCCTGTCCTACTGCATCGCATCGCATCGCCCGTCCGCGCTTTTACTTCATTTTCGCTTAGCCTTCTATTTGACTCTTTTATTTTTGTTCTGCTCCTGAGGGTCATAGCGTAATGTTAAATAACTTATAAACTTCCTCAAGAATAGGGCTATCAAATGCAAAAAGAATTTTTCAAAGCTGACTGATAGGTCCAGAGATTAGTGCGTTCAAACAAACAAACAAAAAGACTAACTCTTCAGCTTTATTATTTTAGTATATGGATGTCAGGGGTTAAAAAAATTAATATCCCGCCTCGATCTTAAAAATTCATGCACTGTTACAAAAGTCCGAGGTCAGAACCCCCAGGCGCTCTACTAACAATGAATTAAGAGAAACGTTACGCGATACGTAATTGATGACAATAAACCCATAAGTAGGATTTAAATCTTACAAAAGAGTTTTTTTACATCGTCCAAAGGAGGATCTAAAACAGAATGCGTCCAATACGAAATTGAATCAAATATTCAATTGTAAAGAAAATGCCCTGTAGGCTGCGCGTGTTAGAAAATGCGGTAAGCACTGTAAATGTATAAATATTCATTAGCCAAATTAGCAAGCTTTGAATGTCAGAATGATTACTGATTATTTACTGTGTACGAAAGTTCTGATGCATATGTTTTAAAGGGAAAAGATTTCATGAATTAAACCACAGAAAGATAAGGCTAAACATTTATTTAATTATACTTGTCAGTATTTGATCAGAAAACTAGTTGTCCGTTCGCAAAACTAGATCTTCATGGAGAAGGACAAGAAACGGAGGAAAGGACAAGAAAAGAAGTATTACAGTATTCTATCAATACATTTCTTATATTTCCAAAAATTATCATTATCTCAAAAACAGTTAATTCTATGTCTTGGATTATTTATTATTCAGAATATTAGTAACATTATAAAAATAACAATATTGGCAATTATATACCGTACACAACAACATAATCATAATAAGCAATAATTACGGTATATTATCAAATTACTTAACTTACGTGACACCTGATCGGTCTATTCCACACAACCACGACACTAGAACCAACCAACTGAAAGTCTACTGAGCAACTGACTCGATAACTTTTTTTTTAAAGTGAAATCTTCTATAGGCGCGTTGGGCACTTTTGAGATGGGACTAAACCATTTATTTCGCGACACTGTGACACCTCATTTTGTAAACGCGATTGTGCTCTTTATTTAGATAAGGTTACGGACCAATGTTTTATACAAGTATTTTTCTTCCACCAAGGCGATCTTGTTCAAGTTTTTACTTCTGTCAGCACTCCCGGAGTGCCACTGTTCTTTAACTAGGGCATCTCGCAGCGGATCACTAAGGTGATGGCTGTTTAACCGGGTTTTCCTGTGGCTGCCTTAAGCTTCTACACTCAAAGCCTCCAGCCAGGGCAAAATTAAAACTAGACGAGCGCTCAAGGGCACCCCCTGTGGGGTACGAGCCTTGGCTTAGGGCATCGCTGGGGGGAGGACAGCAAGAAGGGACAGGATGGATCAAACTTAGATTTTCATCTTGATTATACGGGGTATTTAAAGCTACTTGTTCAGCTGCAATAACTGCTGGCACGTCGTTTTCGAGCAAGGGTCGGGGGGGATTCTCTATAACGCCATAGCAATTCTTTTTATAGCCTACCAACGTCACTATGTGAAACATCTACCGCCATTTTGAATAAATCACAGATCGTCATACATTTTGGCTTAATAACTTCTAATACAGGTAATATAAACAAATCTTATGTAGTGAAATCGTTTTAAAACATTATCAACAAGGGTGCTTTGGCTCGACTGGATAGGGTAACGACAACATGCCTTCGGATCATCTCTAGCTGTATGAAGTCTCCCGTGAACGCTGTGCAGGTTGAGTGCGCTGAACCCCCCCTCGCCCTAAGACGTCAGTATTTGACCTCCCGTTTTATGGCTAGGTTGATATCTAGATCTTCTAATCCTCTTTTAGCAAGATTGAGTGAACTGGATGCCATATGTGGAAGCTCAAATTACTGGAAAAACAAAGAAATTACCTTAATCATAAAAGTATTTCGTCAAATTCAAAATGTAGTATGTCCAATAGGTTAGAGTCTCAAATGACCTCTTTTTAATTTTTCCTATGAAGTCTTATGTTTCACTCCAATAATTTTCTTTGATTTCGGTACTTACCAAAAAGTAATAGACGGCGAATTCGGCTTTCAATACGGTTGTGCGAGAGCGATGGACTGGGTTTCAAAGGCTTTTTACAGATGCTTTAAATTTTTTATTTGATCTCAGTAACACTGGTGCTGCGGTCTATTATCAAAGCTCCAGAATTATTATACAGTTCAAACGTCCTAAAGAGTCTTCTGTGTTTACAGGCGAGTATGTGGTTTTATTGGAAGCTTGTCTTTTTATAGAGTCGCATCACAATATTGACAAAGCCGTAATCTTCACAGACTCTCTTAGCTGTCTGCAAGCCTTAGATAAAAACCCTTTTAAAAGTAAATTGCACAAGCCTCTTGTCCTAAAAATTAAAAAGTCCTTATTAGCCTGTGCTAGTAGTCAGAAAAAGGTTCAGTTAGTTTGGATACTTAGTCATTGTGGCATTAAGGGTAATGAGTGCGTTGATGCTCTGGCCAAAGATGTTTGCTCACGAACAGTAGCTGATCTCACCCACAATACTCATCTGGGGTATAACTTGCTGAACCATCCACAACTTAAGCTCCAATCTTCATGGCAGGAACAGTGGAAGAACACCGGAAGAAAAAATGGCAGGTTTTATTATGCAGTAGACTCTTCACTCTGCAAGTATGGATTGGAGGAGGGCACTCTGGATCACATCTTCTTTGAATGCTCAAACAACGTTCCACTAACTCATTTTTCTCGTGAACTGCCCGTGGCGTTGATGACTGTCATCCGTCACAATAACATAAAATTATAATTTTTCTTCTGTGTGGTATGCGTATATTTTATGTTCTAACAATTAATATATATATTTTTTTTTTGTTTGTTTCAGTCCCGTAATAATGCAACAAGATCTACATGGTGTTCAATTGTATCAATCGAAGAATTTTACTTGTGTTTACAGTTGTTGTTTTCCTTTTAATTTGTTATATATATTTTTTTTTTTTTCAGTCATACACACTTGTTTTTCCAATGCACTTTAGACATTGGTAGAATAGTCGACATCGGCTTTGCTTGCCATTTAATAAAAATAGAATAGAATATTATCACCTCAAAATGAATTATCTAACACGTGCTTAAATAAAACATTATGGGCAAGAACGTTTAGTCACTAGGTTTTATTTAAAAAATAAGTTACATTGTACAAGCATCCTAGAATTCCCAGAGTATGCCAACGGGGCTAAATGAAACTAAAACCCATAGGTTGAAAATAAAGACAGGCAAACCGCAAAAGGAAATCTTGATAGCCAAAATGATGCTCACAAATGGGGATAATGTAACTTAGAAAATAATTATAAATAAGCAAACCGTGCTGATTGAGCCAAATATATTGAAAACGCGTTGTCTTGTCTATGGTACAGTTGTCTTGTTTTTTTTTTGCTAAACACCCGCAGCCTATCCATAGTTAGCACTCACGTGCTCACAATGATCATTGCTAAGGGTAAGGCTAAGAGCGGTCACAGGGTTGAAGTATGAAGTCAGGTGTATTTTAATACCGTAGGATAGAATGGATTCAATTTAAAGACCTTTCCAACAACACCCCATACCATGGAATAAACGAGGAAAAAAAAACCATCCCCACTTTACGTGTAGGGCAGATATCCTAAAAAAAACAACCATGTATACCCACGCCAAATTGCAGCTGTCTAATACTAAGAGTCTCTGAGCTAAGCCGCAGACAGACAAACAGACAGACAGTCGGACATAGCGAAACTTTGGGTTCCTTGTTGACTACAGCACTCTAAAAAATGATGTTACTCGATATGATCATTTAGAATACGTACCTTGTAACCTATTTGTCATTTGAAAGCGTTTTATTTGCATACTTACATTACTAAAGTGTTCTGTCTTCGTAACAAACCTGTTAGGTGTAATCCACCAAGTGCAGTGCTGCTAAAAACGGTATAAACATCAATGAGCTCAGCCTAGCGCAGTCCTGCTGAAAAGTATCCCTCTCTCTTTACGTCTTATATTCCAGTGACGCATCATGACCACCAAACCAATGTACGCAATATTGTACAGGAGTCCGTACGTCGATATCTCAAACAATTAAACGAATACCAGACGAGTGTGCTGTTTCTTTTTAAAATGGTAATTTCAGATATATAAATCGATGGGTAATTTTAATTGTGGTTTGAGGACAATCGCAAAGAAACCGAGATGTCCAAGACGAATTCGAAATGTCCACCAACCTGCACTGGGCCCGCGTGTATCGCGTGTGTACTCACGTAGATGCGGCTTAGTGCGAAGACACTCAAAATGGCCTATAAATAATAACAAACAGCCGGAATTAATAAAAACGAGTCTTCAGGACACTCTTTATACGCAGAGGAAGTTTAGAGGTTTTCTTGGTCCAATTGTCTCTGTCAACCTACTTTATGGTAGTCAGCATAGATTATACACTAAAGTGTCTTTTCTTTTTATACGTCCCGGTTGTCGGCTAGCCGATGCCGGGTAACAGGCGTCTAAGTGCCTTTTCATACGTTCCGAATGCCGGGTAGCCGTTGCCGGGTAACCAGCGGCGAAATGTACCGGCGTTATTTGCCCTTCTTCGCCATGACGCCGAATCCAAAATCTCACGTTGAATCGAGATAGTTCTCGTGATTATAGTCAAGATAATATTCAAGCTATTTTAGCCAATATTGTTTTATTATATTTCACACATAATATGGTAATAGGTACGTAGTCACGGTATAGACGCTACTGGATATAAAATCGGGTCGTGTGAAAGCTGAATGTGTTACTGGACAGTCGGCACCGGCTTTCCACAACCGGAACGTGTAAAAAGGCACTAAGTGTATGGGCATGTATGTTATCCTTCGCCGGTACGTGTGAAAATTAACGTACATGTCCATACACTTAGCCGTCGGGTACCCGGCACCGGCTACCCGAAAACCGGGACGTGTGAAAAGGCACTTATAGTGGTCAGTGCTTTTGACCCATGTTAATCCTCCATGTGTCACAGAGTTTAAAAAACAGAATGTTCAATACTAACGGCCACGTACTGTAGAAGCTTTGGCTGGCTGTGCTATATTCAACCTACACGGTGGATAATATTATTTATGAGACGAACGCGTTTTAGAAAAGTCACTTCTAGAGTCCGCGGCACCACTGAAGTCCCTTTGACGGGGCACTAGTGTCTGTCATTGCAACACATTGCATTAAAAAAAATTAGTCCCAAACTTTTCCGCGGGCCATCTTTCGGGGCGCGCACTCTAGTCAACTCCAAAATCAATCTGCCTAGCCTTTTCCCAACTATGTTGGGGTCGGTTTACAGTCTAACCGAATGCAGCTGAATACCAATATTTTACATGGAGCGACTGCCTATCTGGCCTCCACAACCCAGTAACTGGGTAATACGATACCTCTTGGTAAGACTGGTTGTTGGCGACGACAAGAAAAACGACTAATTAGTAATTAAGAGTTTTTATTAAACCAATAAAACCATTTCACGTAGTCATTAGCCATAAGTAAATTACTTTTCATCACACCTGCTCTGAAAATACATACTAATTATACCAATTAGAGGGAAGAAACGCCTTTATCCCGCCCTTCAAATCCTTTCATCCCAAGGTATGGAAGTTTGTATGAAAATCCTTCCGACCCAAGGGTGGGAAGTATGTATGAAATTCCATTACATACCCGGTTTTTCTTTTTTTTTTAATTTCAGCAGTCATACTGCCAAGTAACTGTCTACTAATTAAATTTCAAGTAAATTGTTACTGGCCACATACAGTTTTTTTTTTACCAGTTACCAACCTCCTTGGTGCATACAGAAAATTAAAAACGAAATTATTTTTGTATATAAAACGCGCGGAATCACGGAAGAAGTGGCTGCATGACCTTATGATCTTAGTCTACTCCAGAAACGAGCGAATAAAAAATGGAAAAGCCCGCGCATTTTCGCAAAAACACATTTATCTTTGTGTTTTTTGTAAAATATGGATACTTCGAGCGACAGTGATGATGTTATCCCTAACACACCGCCAGAACTATTAGAGACAGCCCAAGAAGTTGTTGATAATCTGTTGCCGGAAAAATCTAAATGCAGATACAACAATACTTATGAAAATTTCATACGTTGGCAAAAGGAAAAGAAAACGACTTCATTTTCTGAAAATGTATTGCTCTCGTATTTTAGTGAGAAAGCAAAACAATATAAGCCGAGCACGTTATGGGCTATGCATTCTATGCTAAGAACCACGATTTTAACAAAAAATAACATCGATATAAAGGAGTACCCGAAACTGACCGCATTCCTTAAAAGGAAATCTGAAGGATTTCGCAGTAAAAAGTCAAGAGTGCTGACTGCAACAGAAATTGATAATTTTTTACAAAACGCCCCTGATGACCAATACTTGGGACTGAAGGTAAGTCCTGGCTTTTACCTGTTTATCATCATTTTACCTGTTGATTACCTTTTGCATTCACGTAGTACATACATACTTACCTAATTCTTGTCTATAATTTTACAGGTCGTCTTGATTTTAGGCGTAAATGGTGCCTGTCGTTGCCAAGAACTGACCAACATATCTACAGATGACCTCGAAATTCATGGAAATGTTATGGTAGTGAAGATACCAGACACTAAAGCAAAAATTCAGAGATCTTTTGTCATTGGTGACAATTTTTATACCATCGTAAGGAAATATAAAGAACTACGACCTGATAATTTGAGTACCAAGCGCTTTCTTTTGCAGTACAGAAATAACCAATGCGTAAGACAAGTTATGGGCAAAAATAAAATTAGTCAAATCCCGAAAATATTCGCTACGTTTTTAAATTTGCCTAAACCAGAAGAATACACCGGACACCGCTTCCGCAGGACTTCTGCCACATTACTAGCTGACTCGGGAGCTGATTTAACCACGATTAAGCGGCACTGTGGATGGAAAACGAGCACAGTCGCCGAAAGCTATATAGAGAACTCAATAGGAAATAAAAAACGAATCAACGAACAAATAACAGAATCAATAGCTTTCACTAATAATCCAGCTTCATCATCGCTTCAGCCTCAGCCGAGTACAAGCGCGACACTAATGCCCTTACCAGTGGTTCCTCGTAGCTCATCACCGCAGCCTTCTTCAAGCCTTCAACTAACTCAAGATGTAAACATGTCTCAAAATATCAAGATACCCGGACAAAATGTAACATCTTATAATAGCTGCACTTTTAATAATTGTACTTTTAACTAAATATAAACATTTCTATGCATTTATGTCCATAATTTTCCTCGTAGGTGTAATAAAAAGCACTATACATCCCTCAGGATAAAGTACAGTTCCATACCTCAAATGCAAATGCCATAATCTCGGTATGGAACTGTCACTTTCTTCCCTCTGAAGTAATGTACTATGTATTCTGATAGCACCTAAACACACACACAGAATACGGCATCGCCTACGAACAAGTTCAAACTTGGCGAAAGAAACTAGGCAAAAATGGTATCATTCAGAGAACAGGTTAACCTGTCGAGAAACAAGTTCATTCTTGACTAGAAAATCTAAGTCTCCAATATCTATCATTGGTTAGAAAATACAAAATGTATAAACTTATACTAAGAATCACGCGTTACTTGTACCATAGTAAAATACTACCTAAGCGAAACAATTGTAAAACCCTATCCTCCTCGACCCTTGCTCGATAACGAGGGGCCAGCAGTTGTTGAAGCTGTGCAGGTAGCTTTATATTCCTCGATTAATAATCATGATCAAAACTTTGATCTAGCCCATCCCACCCTTGATGTCTTCCCTCCGGTGACGCCCTAAGCCGAGGCTCGTACCCCACAGGGGGTGCCCTTAGCGAGCGTTCACCTAGCTTTTAAGCTTAGTTTGTATGCCCCTGGCTGGAGGCTTTGAGTATAGCAGCTTAAGGCAACCACAGGATTGACAGGTTAAATAGTCAGGACCTCACAGGTCAGCTATGAGAAGCGCAACAGAAAAAAAAACCCTAGTTTTTTAGTGCGCGGCTCAATATAAATCGATAGTGTTAATCAAAGTGGAGTTTTATTGCAAGTGCTTTTGACAACCCGTAACGACTGTCAAAGATCCACGAATGACAGCCGAGACCTTAACAAGCTTAAAAAATGAAATGAAATGAAATTGTTTATTCTGTAAATAGGATATCGGAATCACTTTTAACACCATATAAAAAAAAAATAAGCTAGTTGAGTTCGGCGTTTCCTATCTGACTACTCTGAGAAGAAAGGCCGAAACAAACTCAGAGGTCACAGTCTCTTTTAAAGTCCAGACATAATCTTGGTCAGGCTATATGAGGACCATGTAGATTAGTGTCTGAAATGGTCTTTTGAGGAAAGAACCACACAGATTTGAGTGGATCGGTCCAGTCAGTGCAAGCATTTGTCAGTAATCGTGAAGCTCAACTCAGAACTTAAGGAGCTCAACTCGACGAACAATACCAAAGAAAGGATATTTGGGTAGGCCGCATAAACTACTCAAACTGCCAGACCATTATTAAAACTAACTGAAAAATTAAAATAATATAATACTTTACAAAGTAATCATGTCATTTTGAATATAATTTTCAACAATGTCAATGTGTATATAAAACTAGTATATTTTGATGATTTTACAAAATAATTAAATTATCAAGTTTTATCACAAGGCTGAGCAGCTCAATCCCATGCTTTTTTATCTTCTAAATAATCTGAAATTTTATAATAACCTTTTTTACAATGTTTGGTTTTAATACAGATTTTAAATCTATGAATGGGTAAGTTTCGAATTTCAATGGGAAGTTTGTTGTAAAAGCATATACATTGACCCATGAACGAGTTGCCGACTTTGTGGAGACGGGTGCGGTGTACAGCAAGATTGTGTTTATTCCTGGTATTTAAACTATGAATATCGGGCATTTTCTTAAAATTTGATATATTTTTGTGTACATACAATAGGTTTTCAAAAATATATTGTGAGGCTACAGTCAGAATATTTATTTCTTTGAATTTTTCTCTAAGGGAATCTCTTGGACCTAGGTTGTAAATGGCTGGAACAGCCCTTTTCTGTAGAACAAAGATAGTATCAATGTCCGCACAGGTTCCCCAGAGAAGAATCCCATATGACATAAGACTATGAAAATAACTAAAATATACAATTCTGGCTGTATCGACGTCAGTTATCTGTCTAATTTTTTTAACAGCATAGGCAGCTGAATTTAGCCTTCCTGACAATTTTTCTATGTGTGGGCCCCATTGTAATTTACTGTCAATAGTGATTCCAAGAAAAACTGTCGACTCAACAGGGTCCAACTCTGTTCCATTAACTTGAACATAGGTAGATAGCTGCCTGACATTTGGCATTGAAAATTTAATGAGTTTAGTCTTTTTTTCGTTCAGTAGAAGATTATTTACATCAAACCAATGCACTACTTTAGAGAGTGCATCGTTAACTTGTTCAAAGTTGACTAACTGACGATTGATTTTAAAAATGAGGGAAGTGTCATCTCCGAATAATACTTTCTTGTGATTATCCCTTATGTGATAAGGTAAATCATTTACATAAATTAGAAATAAGAAAGGCCCAAGAATTGAACCCTGCGGAACGTCCATGGTGACCGCAGATCCTGCAGATTTCTTGCCATTAACATCGACCCTCGGAATTCTGTTGCTCAGATATGAAGTCAGAAGGTCAAGAGCCTTGTCCCTCATACCATAGTGGTACAGTTTCCTGGTGAGTATGTCATGATGTACGCAATCGAAAGCCTTAGACAAGTCGCAGAAAATGCCAAGAGCTATGCTAATTTCACGCCCGCGTCTGTAGTTGAACGACCCTTTGTAAAGCCAAACTGCTTCAGATGAAGTAGATTATATGCATTGAAATGTCCTAACATTTGTTTTAAAATTAATTTTTCCAAGATTTTGCTCAAATTAGGTAATATCGAAATAGGGCGAAAATTTGTGGGATCAGTTGTGCTGCCAGATTTAAACAATGGAATTACTTTGCTAAGTTTCATCAGATCAGGAAATACACCAGATGCAATACAAGAGTTAAAAACGATTGCTAAAAAGGGTGAAATAACATCAATTATTGAGGACACGGTATGTACTGATAATCCCCAAAGGTCAGCAGTTTTTTTTACATTAAGATTTTTAAAAGATTCTGTAATGTCTTTAGCAGTAATGACTGTGAATTCAAAAAGTTTGTCACATTCTGGTACACATTCTTTAAGTATTGAGTAAGCAGAAGTAGAGGACGACGATGACACGGTTTTGGTTAGTAAAGCCGGGCGTCAAAATCGAATACATATACTTAGAATTGTAGATAGATAGATATATAGAATATTATGCTTTATTGTACACCAACATTTAAGAAAGCTCATTTACATTTATAATCATTAATATTTAGGGAACAACGGCGCCGGAGCACTATGGGACTTAACGGTGCGTTCCATCTCAAAAATCTATAACTTTTTTTTCCTTGATATTTTGAATTTAAATTTTGTATTTGTATTCCTGAATACTTAAGTTATTGCTTAATTAAAACACCACTACTTTAAATACGATATTTTTGAGTCATGATGTTTTAAGGCGACTACCAGTACGCCCACAGTAGTTAAAATATCGCTGATAATAACGAAAGAGTCAGATACCTGTCCCCGACACGTATTACGAGCTTCTTGAGCAAAACTGCAAAATACTTGATCATTTTGCTCCATAAAAAAACTGTGGACTAGAGATGGCATATAGTACCAGTTATATTTATTCAAATATAATTGTGCAGTCCCCATCATTTTTGTTATCATATGTGTGGTAAAAAAGAGCTCCGCAAAAAAAACCTATTTTTTTTCCCAAATATTATATATTCATGCTATTTTGTGCTTACTTGTTACCTAATTTATAAATTTTATTTGTAAAAAAAAACTATAACAAGTATTTTGTTGTAACCACAAATAACCACAAAAAAAAACACAAAAATAAATAGACGATTCTTGTTATTTGCATTCATGGCATGCAAATAACAAGAATCGTCTATTTATTTTTTTCCCTCGGTCCTCGGTGGATATTTTTGCTTATAGCACGAAATTACAATTCTCATAAAAAAATAACGTACTTGTAAACTAGAGATCCTGAGCAATCCAAAAATGTATAAATCTTTGTATTCCCTTGAAGAACTTAAAAAATATCTTAAGTCGAACTTCCCTAATGGGGCATTTAGTTCATACGAAATTATCGAAGTTCAAAGTTTGGGTGTAATTTTATATACTTAAAACTAATTATTATTATTTTTTTACTATTATATCGGATAGTTGTATTATCTCAGAATATAAAACAATCAGGACAGTTTCAGTAACACTACTTTTGTCTGAACCATTTTTGAGATGGAAAATACCGTTTGGTCCCATACATAGTGCGGCGTTCTTATAGCTAATAGCGATATCTACCAGATAACCTTTGGATGGACATAAACAGAATATGTAGGTACGGGAAAAGCCTCTCGGGGTTAGCTCGAATTGTGACGACCCGCCGAGCCGAATGAAAGCCGTGTACAAGTCGTGCCATTAAAAATGAGACTTGACGTACCACGTGGTTTGACTTGCGCAGTAGACGATTTATGGGTCTCTTTAGCGGTATGAGGTCCCCGCTGGGGCGTCATCGGGGCGGGGGAAAGAGCAGCGGGAGGCGCGGTCAAGTCTCAACTTTAATGGCACGACCTGTAGTTATTATTGTTTCGGGTCGGTTTTGTTGTTCAGCAAATACTGCCGAATTGAAAGTGTCGACCATGACACGAGGGTAGGACCTCTGAGGCTGTATTCTTGGCGACAGACAGTGGGGCGGTGGCGGCAGCGGCGCTTTCAAATGCATAGTTTTTTTTCATGGAACTGTTCTCAATGGCAGCGGCGCGGATGTCTAAAATATAAATATATGTCAACGATGAAACTGTATTATTTGTAAGATATGATTAATTATTTAAGAAAAGAAAAAAAGAAAAATTGTTTATTCTGCAAAAACAAAACGTCAATTACAAAAAAATACTCACTTACAAAGTAGCCAAAAGCCTCGTATTTGTTTATTATGCACAAAAAAATACGCATTACAAAAAAAAAAGACAAAATACACACATATAAAGTACCCAAAAGCCTCGTATTTGTTTATTCTGCACAAACAAAACGCTCATTACAAAATTAAATGATAAAATGCACACATGTATGTTTATAAAGTAGCCAAAAGCATTATCCTTGTCCTCCACGAGACTCAGAGCTCGGATAGCCCGGAGTCTGGAAAGCGTTTGCGTGGAGAACCTAAGAACCGGGCCGACAAGGCACATTCTCAACTTTACTCGATACTCGTGAGAGCCCATGAAGAAATGTACCTATTCATTTTTATGGCCGCCATCTAGTCTTATGCCTTAAATATTATGTGGTGCGTAAAAACAATAAGATAATATTAATAACAAACGCAATACCATAAAATTTTTAAAAAAATCACGATTTGTCAATTATTACAACCATTGGTTTTACTTTCAGTTTCTTGGCGAGCGCGGCGGAGGATTCGATCTGCTGTTTCATGTACATCACATATCCTGTAGCGTCAGTTTCCGCGGCCGCCCGCTTCTCTTTATCACCTGGAGCCAACACAGGTAGCTCGGGATTCGTCTGAAAAGAGAGATTGCTATACGGTATCTGTTATTGACGAGGGCTGATCTTCGAGACACAGAATTGTATAGTCAACCGCACAATGTGTCAGTGATAGCCCCTTTATATCATAGCATTAAGGGTTGTTTTCGTACGTAATTCAATCATTTTTGATTTTGCATTATTCGATTTATTGCCTAAGACTAAGACTTCCGAATCTTTAATGACTGATTATAGTCAGTCTTCTTCGTGTCGATGGTACGATTTTGTAAGAATGATTGAACAATTTTGTAATTTTTTACAATTTTGTAAAAACCAGCCCTTGGGTCACTTCCCGTGACCCAAGGGCTGGTTTTTACCTTGGCCAGCGGCTAAGCATTGCCATACAACGTGGCAATGCGGCCAGTCTCTTGGGTACATTACCAGTCGACAGCGACGCGGAGGAATTTTTCGACGCCATATTTTAGTTTAATTTTAGTTTAGTTTTAGTCTAATAGTTTTAGTTAGGTTAGGATATTATATTTTTTTAGTTTTGTCATACTCCTAACGTTAAAATCCATCTCTTTTGTTTTAAGGACGGACGGTCAGATTGGTTACCAATGTTCGCTCGTTAGTAATAGATAAATATTTCGCTTACACCCCAGTAGAATGATTGGAATGAGAACTTACTACAAATTGCCAGTAATGCTCAAATCAAATCAAAATTCGTAAATGTAGGTTTCAATACAATAGGATGTTATAATAAGATGGTCAGTTCGCTAAATTTTACTCGAGAGCATACAAATAATAATATAGTTAGTAGTATCGAAACAACAGACACACATTTAAAATGAAATAACTCAATTACTTACATACTAACACACAATTACCAATGTCAAATAATAATAATCTAAATGTAATAGTGTAATGCTAAATGTCAGTGGTGTCCTCCATAAACTCAGTAGTAACATTAATGAATTGAAAATTCTTTCAGTTTTTTTTTAAAAACTTATTATTTATTATTAAGATAATTTATCTGTCTTGGAATTTTATTGAAAATAACTGGAGCTATTCGATAAATACTTATACGTAGGAGGGCTGTTTTACTGCGATAATACAAAGAATGTTCGAATCCCTTTTTCTTAACCGTGGATCAGCTGTGGCTCTTATTTTGAATAGCTGTGGGTTTGTCTCAACGAACACTGCCACCTCAATGATGTATAATGACGGCAATGTTAGAAGCTTCAAGGATTTAAAATATGGCTTACAACTGTCCCTTGAGTGTACATTATATATAGTGTGTACGCGTTTTTTTTGTGCGATAAAAACGTAATTCTTGTCTGTCGAGTTGCCCTAGAAAATGACTTCGTATATTAGAACTGATTCTACGTAGTTATTAGTTATAAGTATACGCAATAAGTATGGCGTCACGGTTCACAAATTTAGACAGCTTATAAAGAGCAAAACTGTTAAGTTTTTTTACAAAATTCTTCAACATGCGGTTGCCACGTACTTATATAAGTTGACTGCCTATCACTAAAATCTTTGTTGTATCCGTTTATGTAACTGACTGTCCATTGTGACTAATATTAACCGGTAGTTGTCGTCATTTTCGCTGATTAAAATGCATTATACACGTCTTTTCTAAATTCATTTTTAAATTATTCGACTGCAATCAATATATGCAATATATGCAATGTATACGCTTTTACAACAAACTTCCCATTGACATTCGAAACTTACCCATTAATAGATTTAAAATCTGTATTAAAACCAAACTTTGTAAAAAAAGGTATTATAAAATTTCAGATTATTTAGAAGATAAAAAAGCATGGGATTGAACTGCTCGCTCTGCTAAGCCTTGTGATAAAACTTGATAATTTAATTATTTTGTAAAATCATCAAAATATACTAGTTTTATATACACATTGACATTGTTGAAAATTATATTCAAAATGACATGATTACTTTGTAAAGTATTATATTATTTTATTTAATTATTGTGAATTTGAGGACTATGTGGATATCATTATTATTTTCATTTTTCAGTTAGTTTTAATTATGGTCTGGCAGTTTGAGAAGTTTATGCGGCCTACCCAAATGTCCTTTCTTTGGTATTGTTCGTCGAGTTGAGCTCCTTAAGTTCTGAGTTGAGCTCCACGATTACTGACAAATGCTTGCACTGACTGGACAGGTTCACTCAAATCTGTGTGGTTCTTTCCTCAAAAGACCATTTCAGACACTAATCTACATGGTACTCATATGGCCTGACCAAGATTATGTCTGGACTTTTTACCTCTGAGTTTGTTTCGGCCTTTCTTCTCAGAGTAGTCAGATAGGAAACGCCGAACTCAACTAGCTTATTTTTTTTTTTTTTTTTTTTAATATGACGTGTAAAAGTGATTCCGATATCCTATTTACAGAATAAACAATTTCATTTCATTTCATTTCATATATTTTGCTTTAGCGTGTCATTGATTTCTTGTTCATAATTGTAGGATTCTTCTTTATTATCATTATTGTACAGTCATCAGCAAATAATACTGTTGGGAGATTGATGCTTTTTGGAAGATCATTTAAGTACACCAGAAATAGTGGGGGACCCAATACGCTCCCCTGAAGTACTCCTTACTTCAGCGTTCTAGGTTTTGACCGGTTTTGACCGTGTTCGCACGCCTGTACACCTACAAAATTATAATGGCATGTGACCACGGCTTTACCTTGACCATTTTTGTACCTACGTCTTGATTTCTGTCTGAAATATGTTCTTGTTTCATACTTTTGAGAGCGTGATTTTTCAGTAGTCGGGTTTTAATTTTAGAACTTACTTTTTATTTAAATTATTTTGGGGCTATAATTTTGGTGATAAAGTATTTTTTGTTTGGGTTTTATTGTAAAATAGGTATTATTAATAAAATTCTCACTTTTGCTTGTTTTTAATAATTTAAACATATTTATTTACTTAGACAATATAATATTATATACATATTTGTAATGTGCTCGTCAAGTCAAGGTATTGCCAAAGTTGTGCTAACATAGCTTTAACCAAAATATAAGTTTTTTTTAAGGAATATTTCTTCAATTCAGCTTTTAACTCACATCTAAAGTTTCCATCAGCCAACCCCATTAGTCGACCTCGCAGCACTTTTTACTTTTTGAAAGATAGTAGGTATTACAACTGTAGATTATGAAAAGAGCGAGCAAAGCTAGCTTAACAATTTAAACAACCAGCCTTGAATAGGTTAGCTTTTGTTTCATATTTTCAATTTTAAGAACTCTTTCAAACTGAATGCAGAATGCAAGAGCCAGCGAAGCGAGCTCGAAAATTTTGCAAACACTCGGATAGGTTATATTTTCTTTTGATCATTCCAAAACAACTAGGAATTAGTTGCTTAGTCGACTTATGAAGAAAAGCTCAAGAATTAAGAGAATGTAGAAGGCAAGAGCGAAAAAAACGAGATTGAAAATTTAACACTCCACCTTGAAAAGCTTTTGTTTTCTTTTGACCATTATACAGAAATAGAACTTACTGTTATGAAGAAAAGCTCAACCGTTTTACAGTAAGTAGTTTTGGTTTCCTTAGACTTTCAAACCTTACGTACGAGCGGGGTGCCCAAATTTCCGAGTTTGCGTCGCTCGCTCTTGCATGCCAAGATACTCTATTTTTATAATTGAACGAATTAATAGGAAAATTAAAAAAAAAAAACTATTATTGTCTATTTTCTTAATGTTTTTGGGTAATATACCCATCTTAACTATAGGTAATTGAGCCACGGTAACCCGTGACTGTAGTACGGTTTTAAAAGTTAGTAATACAAGTAAATCATTCAGGCTCCGACAGCCGAAAGATTTTGTGTGTCATCACCCCCAGGACCCCCCCCCCCCCCCCTCGGACTACGCCTGGGTAGTTTAGAAGTTATGAGGTCACAAATTAACAAACATACATATGGTCAAACTCATCACCCTCCTTGCTGGTAAAAAGTGACGGGTGAGTCGAATATTTCTTCACAAAATTTTTTGTTTGCTCATGTTATGAATTTACAGAATAATATTACTCACTGGTTTCAACTTCCGCCAATGTGTGATGCAGTCAGCGAGGCGATCTCCGAAGCGAGGAGCGAAGCACTCGGGGTTGATGGCGACGAAGCAGTGGCCTAAGTTTGCTGGCTCAATCGATTCACTCTGTGCCCACACTCGTACGTGATGGCCGTAATTGGAACCTGTGCGGAAGTTGAGAGGGATGAGTAAAAAAAGATTGAGGTTTATTGCAGATCAGGTACCGAAAACCTTTATAAATTACAGTACAGGTATCGGAGAATTTAGGTTACTTCTACGATTAAGGTTACCGCTACCTGGGTAACCCAAGAAGAAGAAACAGGCTAACATTATTCAGGTTACCGTTATAATACCGGTTACCTAGAAATGACCTTGATTACGAGAAAGAAACAGAATAACGCATCGCCGATAATTTGTTGGCATTAGAAAATACATTACCAGGGAGATCGTTGTGCGTGCTGTACTGTTTACGTTTAATTGGTTCGCCTTTTTGCGAAGTATTTGAGTTCAAGTAAAAAAAAGAAAATGAACAAAGGTAAGGAAGATAATATTACTTTATTACATTGTAAATTGGTAAACTGCCATTTGTTTATCTTTTTCTCTCATCATAGAAACCAACTCGGTATTTTGTTTACCTATTTAATTCGCGGAGAAACGTACGCGCCCGTTTTTCTAATAGAGGGCAGCACTTCCTCGTAAACAAAGCGCATAAACTTTTTGCTTGCAATTTGAGCACGCTAGCACAGTACCTACACTTTTTATATTAAAAAACCCTGGTATTGATTGAATTGATCATTTCATGAAATTGTTGTATTATGAAGTAGTCAGCAGTCAGCAACCTGAGTGCGTAATATTCAAGGCAATGGCACGTAAAATTTAATCGGAGAGGCAACCAGATGGCGAATGGTAATCTGGGCCCTGAAGTGATACCGAACAACTCGTACCGACCGAATGGACCCCAAATGGACGGGGGCGGGTGATATGGGGGATGGGGGCAATTTTTTTAAATATTGCATTCAAAATTTAAGGTCTAATTTTTATGTATCAATGCCATCTGGTTTTGATAAAATTCACCCTCATTTTTGGTGATAAATCATCGGTAAAGAGTTTCAAGAATTGTATACATTATTTAAATTATAATGATGTTGAGGTGTGGCAACTGGATGGTACACAAAAATTCCATGCACTTATTAGAATTTAAATTTTGAATGCTATGTCAAAAAAAAAATGTTTTGCCCCCATCCCCATATCTCCGTCCCCCTCCATTTGGGGTCCATTCGGACGGTACGGGGGGGTTCGGTATCACTTCAACACCCAGATTACTATTCGCCATCCGGTTGCCTCTCCGATTAAATTTTACGTGCCGTTGCTTCAACTATAATACGATCAATCACAATGTTTCATTTTGACAGTTTAACAACATTCTTTGCGTTATTTACGTTGTTAACCAGAATTTTTATTCGAACTTATGAAGCAATGGATTAACAATCTGTTTCAAAACGGGTCAGATTCTGATTGATAGGGTGTTATACTAAATTAGGGTAAAGATTAATAAGTTAGACTTGATTATTTCATGAAATGAACTGTCATAACGAAACAGATTAGTCGTAATCGTTTACGAAAATATGTTACGTAATTAGATAGTTGGCCACGACATTTGTTTCCCTTTGTTAGGTAAAATATGCATAGACATGATTTTTTTCCTATTTGACTAAGGGACGTCCTAACTGACTACATTTTTCCTCTAATGAATTAATATTTTGACAAGCTGTAATAGCCTGTCCACCGCAGATTTGTGTTAAACTACGTACTTACATTCTTGCTCTTCTAAAGTTGCGGTTCATATGAAAAAAACAGGCATCGCTGGCTGAGTGTCCTTGATGAGCCAGCACATTTATCGGTACCGTAGACAGACTTTCATGATCGATACCTATATCTTTGACAGCAGTTCTATGCGCCACCACTCAAGTCCGATAGAGACGTGGCACTAGTGTATATGTTATTGCATCAAATTGCATTAAAAATAATGTAGTTCCATAATTTTCCGCCGGACTTCAGTGGTCGTTCGGACCATATATAATTATTCCATGGGCAGACCTAAACATATATAGGAGATATGACAAGTCCGATGGGATTTCTCATCGGAAAATAATATGATTTTCCATATAAACTTTTCGTTATGTTCTTACTAACTCTTGTTCAAAATTTCTCGCTTCTAAACCCAGTTATTTAAGCTGTGCGGTTGTCTGTCAGTGAATTAATGAATTCATAGCTTGATTAGAGCTTACCTGATAATACTCCACAGAACAGCTCCACCATAGCCGCTAGTCCATACCCTTTGTATCCTGATGTCAGCTCACCGCTACCCAGGGGCATCAGACATTTGGTTTTGACCGCCTGAAAAGTTTCTGTATATCTATTATGGATAAAAAGGTCGTCGTTGAGGTTTCATCTCGAGGTGTAATCGCATTTTGGTAGGTAACAATTATGGGGTAAAACATAAGGAGTATTTAAGTATTGTAGTTTCTGTTTAATTGCATGCAAAAAGTTGTGAGTTTATTGATTTAATTTCCACAAGCACTATACTATTTATGTGGAATCCTTCTTTTCTGTGGCACATTATTTATGAATCATTAATTTGTATCCGTATGTAGGTAGGGTGCTACAAGGAGGAGGCAAGCGTTGCAATTATTATCAGTTATGGACAGATTTGTCACACAAATCTGTCCATAACTGATATACTATATATACTATACTAATTATATACTAAATATGTATGAGACTTGGAGTGTAGCACTATTAAAAGACGAGCTAAGGACAAGGGAAGCGTCTATCATGGGTAAAAAAGCAGCCTTAGTGGAAAAGTCAATAAATTATGAACGTTTTACAATTTATAAGTTATTTTATGTTTGCTGACTTTAAGTTCGTTTTTTGTTAAAGACTGGAGGCGTATGATAGAAATAACCTCATCAGAGTTGAAAACCAACTCAGGCATGATCTTCCTGACTGAAAAACTTCAGAGATAGCTCTTCTAGCACTGATCTAACATGATAATATAAAAACACACATACTTTACTATAATTTACATAATAATACATCATAAGTGCCTGTATGTAATAAAAACAGGCTTAGTTCTCTTGGGAGCATCACCTATAAACCACTTTTTCCCCTAAAAGGCATAAAGGATACCACATTGTCTCGACGAAATATCGGGTACCGAATTTTTTTCGGAGAGCTTTCTTCACAGTTTTCTTCTTATAACATCTTTGGAAAATAGATGGGTCCCCGTATTTTTGCAGTAAATAGCTGCGCAACTGGGCTCAATAATTAATTATGCGTAAACAAAGTCGCTTGTTTACAAAAAAAAATATGGCTAGCTGTCTAATTATTAGATGCGCTGAAGTGAGCAAGTGGCCGTTTTGATTCCCATTTAAACTTATACCAGCGCTAGAAATACGTTTCAGAAAAGAGACTACCGTCAGCTATGGCAATGGTGGCTCCATTGCCATAGCTGACGGTAGTCTCTTGCCCCCTGCACACGTTACAATAAATCTGCCTAGCCCTTTCCCAACTATGTTGGGGTTGGCTTCCTGTGTAGACAGATGCAGCTGAATACCAGTATTTTAAATGGAGCGAATGCCTATTTGACCTTCAAAACCCAGTTACTGACACAATACCCCTTGGTAAGACTGGTTGTCAAAGTTTTGGGCTTTTGACTATCCGTAACGACTGTCAAAGATCTAAGTCTGACAGCCGGGACCAATGGCTTAACTTGCTTTCCGAGGCACGGAGGGGTCTCGATATGTAATGGACGGTCACCCTTTCACGAATCAACCGCGGCAAGCGTAGCTTAACTTTCGATCGACCCGTGCGGCTGTTATTATTTAGCCACGTTGCCAGAATTATTTACTTAGGCAATTACACTATCATATCATACAAATATGATTTCATACCTGTCAAATTCTATGATCATAGTTAAATGACTCTGTTCTTAATTTTTATATATTACACTTATGATCATATGAACCTCATACTTAATAAAGATGGATAACAATTTAACCGTGTTTTGATTTAGACATTTTGAGGTTAGACGGATATGATCATATTTGTTTGCTTGCTGTCAAATAGGATCCCTTAACTATGATCATAGATAATATGAGTCATATGTAGATATTATACCGTCATTATGTTCTTCATATAAAAATGACTCATACATCTCTGATCCTATTTCTATGACAGTCTAATAGGGCTCTTATACCACATTTTTGTTCGCATTGCACCATCTGCATGTTTGTCTCTGGTGAGCGTGCTTCCGCGCATTTGGTAACAATAATTGTCGGTAGGTCCCATTTGTTCTATGGAACATGACGTAATAGAACAAATTGAGAAAATATTGTCCCTATTTGTACTATAGAACAGTTTGTACTTTTTGTCTCAAATTGTTCCATAGAACAAACTAAGTATATAAACTTCTTGAAGTTGATATGTAAACTGGCCACTCGAGAATGATTTGCTACCACTTGTCTTAGTGACATTGATGATTAGATGGTTACTCACCGACATAAATTTTAACGGATTTTGAGAGGGCTGCAATCGCTGCTACTGCTGTTAAAGAAGTTTTCCCAGATGCGAATTACCATGGCTGTTACTTTCATTTTACGCGAGCTTTACAACGAAAGGCAAAAAAACGGCAATTATCCAATTATTCTTGCAAAGAATTGTGTCACTTTGTACAGTATTGCCGCTTTTACCTCTATCAGAGCTAGACAATGGTTGGGTATATATAAAATCGGAAGTGGCTTCTATTTCAAATGATAACTTAATAAAATTTGTGAAATACATGGAATCATTCTGGTTAAAAAATGATTTTCGTAAGTCTTGGTGATGTTTTGGAGTTAAACATAGGACCACTAAACGTGTGGAGAGTTGGCATCACGATTTTGTGGGCCATTTTAAAAGAACTCCGCCATCGTTTATAATATTTTTGACAAAAATGGCTGAGGATGCAATTTTGAATAAAATTAAAGCAATAAAAGTGTTATACAAATCTAAATCGTTAACTAAACGAGAAAAAAGAAACATTAACAGGGACAGGTACATATTAGAAAACCAGCTACAGTTAACTGTTGGAGAAATTAGCGTAGAAATGTTTTTGAACAAAACTATTTACTTGTCGACTCATTAAAGAGCACACTGGCCGTTCACAAAATAATTCACAAAAAAAAAGTGAAAAAGTCAATACTTGTTTTGAACAAAACTAAAGAAAAGCGCGGGAAACCTTGAATACGGCGGTCGTGTTTTTTCTTTCTAAGTGAATTTTAATTTCCTAAAATAAGTTTGTTGGGATCTTTTTGTGTAAATAATTAGTTTTTTGTTTATATATTTCTAGTAGTTAGTTTTTTTTTTAGTGTGTATTAATAGTTGGTAAGTTTTTATAACTCTTCTATTATGGACCCTCCAGGGGATCCTGGGGGGTCGATATCTCCGGTCGTAGCTCACTACGTGACAATTTCAAATAATGAAACCAGTTTACTGTTGATACTGATTGTTCAGTATCAACAGTAAATAATAGTAGAAGGAAGAGGGTTTCAGCTCGGCCCAAAATTTGCAAACATTGCAACAAAAAAAGGCGTAAAAATGGCGGCAAAAAGGATTGCAATTGTGAACCAGAGAATCAGGAGATGGAAATTTCTCATTTCGAGAATGGTTCAGACCCCTCACAAAAAATTACTACTCAGGTATCTAATGAATCAATCATTGTACAAAATAAAACATCTCCACAGTCTGCAACTCAGTTGGCTAGGTTGACTTTTAAGTCATCAGATGCTGCTCCATATGTCGTTCATGTGCAACGTGAACAAGTCACTGAAAAAACATTTTTACATCCCATTTCTTTTGGCCGTTTTTTGAAAAGAAATAATTTTAAAAATGTGATAAATGGTAGTCTGAAAAAAATCGGCAGAAATCGAATTTCATTGGCATTTTCTCACTATGAAGATGCGAATCTGTTTTTAAATAATACTAAATTAGCTGAAGAAAATTATAAAGTTTTTATCCCTGCTTTCTCCATAACCCGTATGGGTGTTGTAAGAGGCGTTCCTGCCGATTGGTCCGATGAGGAGGTTCAGGAGGCTATTTCTGTTCCCATAGGCTGTGGAGAAATTTTAAAAATTAGGAGGATTAGAAGGAAAGTAATGGTTGATGGTCATAATGTATTCAAGAACACGGAAACAATTATAATTACATTTGATGGGCAAGTTCTACCAAAGCGGGTGTTTATGTGTTACACAGCCTTGAGTGTTGAATTATACATTTACCCAACTATTCAGTGTTATAATTGTTGTAGGTATGGTCATATAAAAAGTCTTTGTAGGTCTAAGCCTAGATGTTTTAAGTGTGGTGATGGACATTCAGGCGAGTCCTGTTCAGTTCAAGATGATGATGTCTCTTGCTGTTTGTGCAGGGGGTCTCATGAAGCTACTAGTAAGAAGTGCCTTGAATTTGAGAGACAGAAATCTATAAAAGAAACAATGTCCAAAAGTTGCATTTCTTATGCAGAAGCATCAAAACTACATCCTTTTGTTTCTAAGAAGTCATATATTGACGCCTTAACTACCACTCATGTGTCAGATAGCTTTACTCCTTCAGCTCCACGGGTTCAGCCTACATCTAATCAGTCATATTCATATAAAAAAACCGTTTATACTAAACCTCGTTCACCTACAAAATCCTCTATAGGTTATGATCGTCAATCTCATCATGACCTTATTAAGGACTATAATAACACTTCTTCACTAAATAATGGCACTGCTCTGATTCCTAAGGACAATCTATCTGAAACTACAAGAGATTTAATCATAGCATTAATTAAGTCTTTGTCACAGTCTAACTTAATTTCACCATCTCACGTTGCCTCTGCACTCGAACCAGTTACTTGCACTTCTAATAATAATAATGGACAGTCCAGCCAAGGTAATCCAATGGAATTGTCGAAGTGCAATTTCTAAAAAAACTGAAATAATTTATCTTATAAATAAATATAATCCATTTATTTTTTCTTAACAGGAGACATGGCTTAGTCCGGACTCTTTGTTTAGGATTCCGGGTTATGCATGTCTCAGAGAGGATCGATTTGATAAGTATGGTGGAGTAGCCTTACTCATCAAACATCCTCAATCTTTTACTCATTTTTCCATTCCTGCTCATAATAGTGATTTTTCTATTATTGCAGCAGTTGTAAATAAAGTTTGTTATGTTTCTATATATATTCCTCGTCCATCTACTCTGATTTTCGATGAAATTGTAAATATTCTTTCTATTCTTCCAAAACCTTTTATACTATTAGGTGATTTTAATTCTCAGCATCAATGTTGGGGTAGTTCCTTGACCAATAGCTATGGGGTTAATCTTTTGGATCTGATTGACACTCATAATCTTTGCATTCTTAATAATGGTTCTCCAACACGACGCACTGCTCCCAACGAGGAAATAAGTGCTCCTGACTTGTCAATATGCTCTCCCAGTCTTACACCTTATTTATCTTGGGAAGTCTTAACTTCTACTCATGGTAGTGACCATTTTCCAATATTACTTTCATTTCCTTTTTATAATAAGCATTATTCTAAACCTCCTCCACGGTTAAAGTATAGACTAGCAGATGCCAATTGGTCATTGTTTAAGGAGCAGTTGGATTTCTACATTTCGGAACTTCCTGAAATTAAATTTGGTGATGAACACTTATGTGCTGAAGCTTTAGCAAAATTAATAATAAGAACTGCTGATAGTTATTTTCCTATAAAAAATACAGCTCTAGGTTATATCCCATCCCCTCCATGGTGGGATAGGGATTGTTCAATTGCAGTTAAAAAGAGGAAACAAGCAGAGATTCAATATTATGCCAACACTACAGATGAAAACTTTGATGTTGTATGTTCTGCCATTACTGATACTCGTAAATTATTTAAACAAAAGAAGTTCGAAGGTTGGAGACGTTTTTGTCAGAACATATCACCCAATATTCATCCATCAGTTGTGTGGCGAAACATTCGTAGGTTTAGATCTGCATTTAAGGAGTCTCCCTCATCTTTGCTTCCTTCTTCAATGAAAGACCAATTTTTAGATAAGCTATCACCTTCGTATGTCCCTGAGGAAATAACTATTTATTCTATACCTCTTTCCGATTATGTCAATCTTGCAGAACTCAATAGTCCATTTTCTCTTGCTGAACTCAAAGGTATTTTGACCCACCTAAAAGATTCTGCTCCTGGAGTTGATGGTATTCCATATTCCTTTATGTCAAATTTAAGCGAAACGTCACTTGACTATTTTTTAAATCTTATAAACTCTATTATGGTCACTGGCAACATTCCCACATCCTGGAAATCCCAAATAGTTTTACCAATCTTGAAACCTGACAAAAGCCCGTCAGATAGTAATGCCTATCGTCCCATTGCACTTTCTTCAGTTTTATTAAAAGTTACCGAGCATTTGGTAAAGAACCGTTTAGAATGGTTTATTGAGAGCAATGATTTATTGAGTGACAGTCAGTTCGGTTTTAGGCGGGGCAAAAGTACTTTAGATAGCTTAAGTATTTTTGTCACGGATATTAGGTTAAGTTTTTCTGTAAATAGTCACCTTATAGCTTCGTTTTTAGATATTACTTCCGCCTATGACAATGTAGTTATTCCGATTTTAAGAAATAAATTACAAAAGTTAAATGTGCCTACAATTCTTTTTAATTTCATTATGAATATTTTATCTGAGCGACGTATTAATGTTTTATTAGAGGATTCTACTTATGAATCTAGATTAGTGTGGAAAGGGCTTCCTCAAGGGTCTGTTTTAAGTCCTATATTGTATAATATATATACATATGACCTCGAATCTTCCCTGGACAGTAAAGTAAAAGTTCTCCAATATGCTGATGACCTGGTTTTATACTGTTCTCATCGCTCTATTGAAACGGCTTGCTCTTCACTGTCTTCTTCTCTTAATCTTTTAAAAACATGGCTTGATCGTAATGGACTAGAGTTATCATCTTCGAAAAGCTCTACTGTTTTATTTTCACGAAAGCGGCTTCCTCCTCCTTTTTCTATATATTTTGATGGTCAACCGATTCCAGAAAAATCTTCGGTCAAATTTTTAGGAGTTATTTTAGACTCCAGGCTTACTGGTATTCCCCACTGTGAATATATTTTTTCTAAATGCGAAAAAAGGTTAAATATGTTAAGATACCTGGCTGGAGTATGGTGGGGTGCCCATCCTTATTGTTTAAAACTGCTATATAATGCTATAGTTAGAAGCGTATTAGATTATGGGTCTTTTTTGTTAGAACCAGGGAGTATTGTTGCTTTTAAAAAACTTAACAATATACAGTCAAAAGCACTAAGAATAATCACGGGAGCTATGAAATCTAGTCCAATTAATGCCCTTCAACTTGAATGTGTGGATCCTCCTCTTTCACTTCGCCGTCAGTTCCTTTGCGATAAATTTTTATTTCGTTCATTGCAATTTGCTAACCATCCTCTACATACAAAACTTCCATTACTTTTAAATCAAATAAATTCTTCTAATTATTGGTCTCATAAAAATCCACCATGTCTTATTCAGAGTTACAAAAAGTTTATTGCCTTACAGGCTCCAAGCTACAGCTCAAATTTATATCCTCTTTTTTGCAATAATTATGAATCTATAGTTTCTATTCCTGACATACATTTTTCCTTGGGTTTAAATAAAGGGGATGATTTTACGAGTTTCTTATTTAATTCAATCAAATATAATTATTGGAAAGATTGGCATCATATTTACACTGATGCGTCCAAACACGATAATTCTGGTTGTGTAGGAGTCGGAGTTTTTCATTCTCAATACAATATAGTTCAAAAGGTTAAACTTCCGCCTGAATCATCAGTGTTCACAGGAGAATGCTTTGGTTTATTCAAAGCTGTAGAATATATACACATTATGAAATTAAAAAAGACGGTCATATTTTCAGACGCTTTGAGTGTTTTGCAAGCTCTTAGCAAATTTCCATTAAAATGTAAAACAGTTTATCCCTTGGTAATATCTATAAGAAATTTATTGTACAAATGTTATCAGCAAGGGCTTGTAATCAGCTTTGCATGGATTCCGGGACATAGCAACATTTTGGGCAACACCAGGGCTGACCAGCTTGCCAATGAGGCTGTTGATTGTGGAGATCGTTTTCCGTACATTAATTATTGTCATGATCTTGCAGGTCTCCCCATGACGTTCCTTCGGGAGTCTTGGGGAGAATTATGGTCAGACAGTTCAGTATTAAAAGGTAAATTTTATTCCACCATACAAACCTGTATTCCAAAAAAAACCTTGGTTTTTTAAATTAAAGTTAAATAAAACTTCCACCAGTTGTATTATCCGTATGAGACTGGGACATGTTTGTATTCCAGTTCACCTTGCACGGCTTCATATCATAGATAACGATATTTGTGAGTGTGGCGAAAGTGTGGGGGATCTGAACCACATTTTCTTCTCGTGTTCTCTTTATAATCATTCTCCTTTTATGGACTCCTTAAATCGTCATGAAGTTCCTCTTCCTACTTCCATTCTTACGCTTTTAGCATCTAATGATCCTATAATATACAACTGTTTATCTATTTTCATTAATTCTAACTCAATCCGTATTTAGTTTATTATATATTTTATTTGAAAATTTATTCCTTTTCCGATCCTAACCAATTTATATTTCCAAATTCCGTTCAGATACCATTTTTTTTTTAATTATTATAAGTTCCCCCGTTTTTGTTAGTGGCAAATGCGCAAACAGCGACTTGCCAAGAGAGAAAAAAAAAAAACAAAACTAAAAGAAACTAAATTAAAATGAACAGGCTTGAAGTAATCCGTAAATTGTTCTCAAAACAACCAAAGACTTTATAGAAACGGCTTTGACAAGTTTGTTTAAGTATATGAAATCAAATATTGATTGTTGCCTCAATAACTCGGCGTTAATATTTGAAAATATTGAAAATATGTATTTTATATTAAAACAGTTGCAGTTACCAAAAACAACCTTGATAGATTTATTTTTTTACTCTCTGCAAGATTACAGTGTAATTATGAGTGAAGAGGGTATGTCATCCACGGGCCGTTGCCAGGACTGCCTACATCTTCGGTACCCGATGCATAATGACTATGAACCCATCGAAATTTATAATTTATATTGTAAATTTTGTGCTGGAGAACTCTTTCTACAAAATGAGTATTTTCCGGGCACTATTTAATATAAGCATATTTTAGTTAAAAGAAGGAATGGTTTTAGTTTGTTTTTATCGCGGACTGTTTAATATAAGAATATATTAGCGGTAAGAAGAATTGTTTTTAGTTTGTAGTTACAGAAACACGCATTGTTAAACTGCTGTTTTGCTTTTATTTTTCAAAATAAAAATATTACGTAGCGAGTAGTTTCAATTTTTTGATAGTGAACTGTAGCTGGTATTAACGTCAGTGATTAATGTCATTCACGTCTTATACATCATGGAAGAATTTGGGAAAAGTGATTCCCATTTAGTTCTGTGCATTCACAGACAAATAAAAACAGGAGCAAAAGCTAGTATGTAGATCTATAGCACAAATAGGGATAATATTTTCTCAATTTGTTCTATTACGTCATGTTCCATAGAACAAATGGGACCTACCGATAATTGTTATAATGCTAATAGAATACATAGTCACTTGAGTAAAGCTTTGGTTTCCTGGGAAAGTGGTTCCGTCATATTATAACGGCTGTCATGAAAATCTGTCATTTACACCAGTATTTGACATTAAGTCAAACCCCACTATCTAAAGATTTAAATCGCTAGATTTGCCCTCACAGTTTTAGTCACAAGAAAATATGTCCTTATTGAGAAGAGGTCATTCATTCACTCATTATTAAATAGAAATTCCATGACAATCAAGTAAAGTCACTGCGTCTTTGTGTCAGAGGTGTCAAAACGAAACAGAAATGCGACTATCTTTTGACGCGGTAGGACGAATTTAATGGTATTAAATCTTTGGCATTGCCATCATTTCCATGACTGCCGTCACTGACCGCTCCTCTAGGAAATCATAGCTTAAACCGCGGACACACAGCTAGTTGTTATAATACAAATGTATTTTCGGTGTGCACCCTTTCGAACGGGATTGAAGTTCGGCGTGCTTACATCTTACTTCTTACATTACGATACTATGCTATACTATACGACACGATGCTATACTATATAATATTATAAACGCGAAAGTTTGTGATGATGGATGGATGTTCGATACTCTTTCATGCAAAAACTACTGAACGGATTTAGATATAATTGGGCACACATATAGTTTATAACCTGGATTAACTCATAGGATACTTGTTATCCCGATATTCCCACGAGATCGAGACTTATGCAGGTGAAACCGCGGGGCGCTGCTAGTCTACACTACAAAGTATACGACTTACCTATTTTCTATGTTATGAGGTTTGGTTTTCGCATTTATTCCTTCAGCCATGGCTATTTCAACCAGCCCACTTCCCTCCAGAAGTTGATTAAATCTCTTGGTCTGTTCAGAATGTCTGTAAAAGATCTGGGTGACCCGAGGGCTTCTGTTCTTATCTGGGTGACGCCTGTGCAATCAAAGAGCACAAGCGCAACAATTTCCTGGGCCTCCATGCATGCCCTGCACACATTACTATGCCTATTACGTTACGACCTAATTGAGATATTTAAAAAAAACATTGCAGGCGTAATACTTTTCCGTAAGGCTTTTTTATTTATAGATGTGTCGCTAGACTTGCATAGTTGCAAGTTTTACATACTAAAATTATATAATATTGTTGTTCTTTTATCGATAAAAATATCGACATGAGGATTGCACACCACAGCTAGTGTCACTCGGTGACATTTGGAGAAGCACGTAGTTTTTTTTTGTTATTTCAAGTTATGGAATCGGTATTTGTCAGGGTATAAAAAATAAAAATAAAAGATTCAACTACCTAATAGATATGTAAGTATAATATTTGTATTAACATTATCATCATTCAATTATTAGTTACACTTTTGTTATTAAAGTATTCAAGATCAAAAACAATTTCGAAGGCACTTTCAGTTAGTTATCACAGCTGTGTGGTCCCAAATCATATACTTATACTCCATTGGTTTAGGTAATTAAATAAAGGTTAATATTGTAAAAAGGGTTTTTATAGATGTCACTTTGTTATTTAAAAATACATTTAAAAAAATTAAACAAAAAAAAAAGTCAAAGACAAGTTCTCTAAACGTCAACAAATTATAATGTAGGTAAATTGAAGAGTACAACTTTGACGTAGCATGACAACTGAAGTGTCAGGTACGTATTACGCTTAATCTGCTACTTGACAGTTGTGTTGTTTTTTTTTTAGCTTTATTTAACTACCTAAACCAACGGCCTAATATACCTAAAATAAAGGCCTAGGTGCGGTGCTTCAAGAATCTTTCGGCGCTTGAATGAAATTAACAAGAGGGCGTTTTTTTATTAGGATTTTTACCTCATTTTCGGTATCAGCATCCCTAGATGTCTTAAATATGAAGTTGTGCTTAAAAAACAATGAAATAATTATAACAAACGCCATACCCTAAAAATAGTCAACTTTCACGATTACTAGCATTCGTCCATTTCTACTACTTCCATTGGTTTTATTTTCAATTTCTCGGCGAGTGCGGCGGAGGCTACGATCTGCTGTTTGACGTACGTCACATATCCTCTAGCGTCCGTTTCCGCGGCCGCCTGCTTCTCTTTATCACCTGGAGCCAACACAGGTAGCTTCGGATCCGTCTGAAAAGAGAGATTGCCATATGGTATCTGTTATTGACGAGGGCTGATCTTTGAGACACGGAATCGTATAGTCAATTGTCTTTGAAAGCGCCTATATGTCATAGTAATAAGGGCAGTTTTCGTCGATAAGTGTTACGACTTACCGTTGTCGTGCGGTTGACCGTACCGTAGTGATTGTTTTGCTATTGCAATTATTTTTGATTCTGTATCATTCGATTTGCGATACTGCGATACCTTTTATCAAAAGCGGCATATACTGACTATAGTCAGTCTTCATTGTGTCGATGGTTCGATATTTTGGAAGAAGTTTTGGGCTCAAAACTTACTGCAAGTTGCCAGTCATGCACATGTTATGAATTTACAGAATAATGTTACTCACTGGTTCCATCTGCCGCCAATGTGTGATGCAGTCAGCAAGGCGATCTCCGAAGCAAGGAGCGAAGCATTCGGGGTTAACTGCGACAAAGCAGTGGCCTAAGTTGGCTGGCCCACCCGCTCCACTGTGTGACCATGATCGCACGTGGTGGCCATAGTTGGCGCCTGTGTGGAATTTGAGAGGGCTGATTAAAAAAAGATTGAGGTCTATTGCAGAATGCTGGTGGCTTATTAAATCACTGCTTTCATACATTTGTCTAAGTGATTATACTCACGAACGGCACGCGTCAACAGCAGAGTCAATTACTGCAGCCGTCGACCCTCGTCAACGGCAGCCATAGACGTGTCGGCAGCGGCCGTCGACGCGCGTCGGCTGCTGCAGTTGCCTCTACCGTTGACGTGCGCCACTCGTGTAAATGAGCACATAGGGACGTTCTAACCGACTACATTTTTCCTCCAATTAATGAATATTTTAAGGTTGTCCACCGCAGATTTGTGTTAAACTACGTACTTACCTAAAACCAGGCATCGCTGACTGAGTGTCCTTGATGAGCCAGCACATTTATCGGTACCGTAGACAGACTGTCTATGATCGATACCTATATCTTTGATAGCAGTTCTTTGCACCACTACTCAAATTCGATAGAGACGCGGCACTAGTGTATATGTCATTGTATCAAATTGCATTAAAAATAATGTAGTTCCATAATTTTCCGCCGGACTTCAGTGGTCGCTCGGACCATATTTACTTATTCCATGGGCAAGACCTAAACATATATAGGTGATATGACAAGTCCGATGAGATTTCTCATCGGAAAAAAATATGATTTTCCATATAAACTTTTCGTTATGTTCTTACTAACTCTTGTTCAAAATTTCTCGCTTCTAGACCCAGTTATTAAGGCTGTGCGGTTGTCTGTCAGTGAATTAATAAATTCATAGCTTGATTAGAGCTTACCTGATAATACTCCACAGAACAGCTCCACCATAGCCGCTAGTCCAAACCCTTTGTACCCTGATGTCAGCTCACCGCCACCCAGGGGCATCAGACAACTGGTTTTGAACGCCTGAAAACCGATTGATGAAGCAAATTAATGGACCATTTAGACGGGGCCAATCCCTGCGACAATCTGTTAAGCCAATCCATTAATTTTCTTTATCAATGGCTTGAGGATAATCTAATGCCCACTGCATTGTATCTATTTACACAATGCGATTATCAGATTGGCTTAGTTGATTGTCTCGGGGATTGGCTGGCCCTGTCTAAATGGTCCATAATGCAGGCACAAAACTGCCCAGCGAGGCAAATCTACATAATTTACTTGGCGTCAATGATCTCTCTGTTGTCAGTATTTGGCAAATTTGTCACACAAAATCTGTCAAAGTCCTAATGGAGAAACCAAGAAAGACCATTACAACGTTTGTAAATTAGTAGATTTTGGGCCCCAGTGTGCTAGTGAGACCACATAGTAGTTGGCGAATATAAGCTTGGTATACGATATTAATGATGAACATACCAGTTCAGCATCTTTTGTTTCATTTCCATCGGGTCCTTGCGCCCAGCCGGCTGGCAATGATTCTCCTTTTCGACGCTGCATTTCAATCTAGAAAATGATAGTAACAGGGATTATAAAAATTACTTTAGTACCTGGTAAAAACATATCGTCCAGGTATACCAACGTTGTATCACATTCCCGAGGCTGTGACCCTAGTTAGACCTTTTAGATCGATATATATATAGTATAGGATAGTTCATACTAATTCCATGCTGCCATGATAGTAGGTACTTACTAATTCCATGTTGCCATGATAGTAGGTACTTACTTAATCCATGCTGCCATGTCATTATTCTAAACTTAGGGCGATCGAGCTCTGCTCGGGTGAAAATACAGAGAAAACGAATTTTCCCAGATATGAGACCTAGCTAGATCGATTTTTCGCCTCCGTAAGCCCTTATATTACAACTTTCATCGAAATCGTTAGAGCCGTTTTCGAGATTTTTCGAGATCGTGATTGCAAATATATTTATACAAATATTACTCATTTAATAATATAGGATATAAAGAGTAAGCACGTCTTACAAGGACACAAGGCAATCAAGTAATTCTAAATTCTAAAATCGACAATTACGAAAGTAAGCGAAAAGCGACAGTAACGAGTGTCCGCACGTCCAGTGGATTGGCTCTTGTCCGCATAAGAGTGCTTACAGTGCAGTATTTCATGGCCAGATTCTGTGTATATACAATTTTATTACAAACCTTACAAGGATGGATTTATATCTCTCGCAAATATGAGAATTTAGGTATATCCTCAAAAGTTAGGTAATGAGATCGTAGGCCAGTTTAAAATAGAAATCAATTCAGCCCGCAAAATAGCTTAGCATGTGTCATTGTAGCAGTGCAGTGTTGGAAGAAGCTATTTTCAATGGAACTGTAGAGCCACAGTACAACTGACTACAGTGGTTCAAATCGTCCGTAAGTGCCAGCCTTGTCAAATTTATGAGCTCTGAATCGAACAACTGATAGTAGTTACACTGTGTATAACCGTCTAGTTTTTTGTTCACCTTTCCAACAGATACCGTAGTCGTAGCCATGTCGAGATAGAAGGATTCATCCTGCGAAGCTGGAGCAACGCATGCCACGGGATTAGTGCCCAATGCCGCCTGGAAACAGAGAAAAAAACTTTCTACTTAAGGATATGTAATTATTATATTTATATAAAGACAGTGTAATGTCAACCGTCCTAGATAAAAATCAAAGTAAGTAAGAAAAAGAGAGCTCTCAAAGTAAGTAAAAGAGAGCTCTCAAAATCAAAGTCAAATAATTTATTTCAAATAGCACTAGCCCATAAAAGGCACTTTTGAAAGTCAAAATTTACGAAAAAAAAAAAATTGATTCGCCCCTTCCAAAAGGTAGTTTGTATGGAGAAGAATGGGCAAGAAACTCCACCGTTACTCTTTTAAAATGTTTTACAATTAGATAAATAATTAGATGTGAAACCGATGCATCTAGAATAAAATTACTATACCACAATAGGTAGAATTTAAAATGAAGCAACGACAGATAAATTAATTATGTGATAGATGACACATGGTGCTCACATATTTACAAACATTGTAAAAGTAGACAATTTTCCTAAAATTTTACAATTATTATTTTTTTAAAATTTTACTTCCTCACACACTGACTCATTAGTCAGTGTGTGAGGAAGTAATCACAGAATGTAAAATCAATGATATATAACAAAAAATAATTACTCTTAAATTAGCAACCAGTTTGATTTCGTCTAGATTCTAGATTATCCTATGAAGCAGGACCAGCATGTTTCCAAGCATTCTATATCTTGGATATAATCCTCTAATTTTTAATGAGCGGAATCAGACTGAGTTAGATCAGAAGTTCAGAGGTCCGTTTAAGGTAGCGGAAGTTTTGGATGGTGGTCGCTATACGTTAAAAGCTTTAAATTCTAACCGTACTTACAAATACGCTTACGACAGGTGAAGAAAGATGTACTGCTGATGCATGTACCAGTAAAGAAGTAGATGGTGATCACAGTGGTGATGAGCAAGCCTAAGTTATGGGAACCACGCGAGTAGGTTCTGTATCAGCCATATTGTGTACGACCGTACCAGTAGTTATTACGTAGACGCAGCCCGGTAGAAATCGGTGTCTCTTGAGGCAAAACAAGTAGTGCGTGGGCACGCGATAGGCGTGTATATTTGGCGGAGATCGGGGTCTGGAGAGACCACAGTTTTGATCCATGCGCTGGATGTGTGAGAGCAATGAGATTGCTAGACGGCTGGAGAGCCGTGGCGTTAGAGTGGTGTGGTGGCGTAAGTGTCTAAGGCTCTTAGTGAAAAAGATGATTGTAAATGTGGAAAACGATGGTACATGGCTCTGGTTGATGATTTTTGCTATGATTAGTCGAAAGTTTGTTTAGTTAATTTAGAAGTACCTATGTGTTTTGTTAAAACAATAAAAATATTGAGGTTTACAGTTTTCTGATGCCAATAGCTGGAAGTCGTAAATGGTCAGAATTGGCCGAGTCAAACAGGCACTGGTGTTGAGTTTTGGCTGCAGGGTAACATACGAGGACGTGTGCAAGCAGGATGCCCGTGTCGGAAATACGTGATGATTTGACTAATCGGAGCGCTAGCGCCGCCTAGCGGCGCTTGACATAGTTTCCAACATAAATGCTCCTCGGACTGGCCGGAGCTGAGCAAGGTGATCTATTGCGCAATAACTAACACTACCAACAGTATTTAAAATATGGGTGATAATAACGAGAGGCACCTCTACATCATACATACACACATCAAAAGTGTCTAGGGATCAACATATATTTTTGCAATAACTTTTCTCCTGATTGATATTAATTAAAATTTTCTTTAAGGATTCATCAAATAAAGTGTTTTCGTTTGTCACAGTAACGATAAACCAAGTCACCTTTGCATTAATAAAGAAATTTGCCATTTTCCTAATAAAGGGATTTTTGACATTTGAACCACTAACATTAAAGTTCGAAAAAAAGACTGAAATAACAGTTTTCTTTAAAATTTTATTGGGTAACTTAAACAATTAATAATCCGTGTTTCTACCGCGAACACTAACAACACAAGAACATCGGTTTGGCATACTCAAAATGAGTTCATCCAAATCACGCTGTGGAATGGCCGCCCATGTTCGTTGCAACAACAAAAAAAGGTCTTCTTGCGACTGGATACCCTCCATATTCGGCAGAGCTCTTCTCTGTAGCATATCCCATGCATGCTCAATCGGGTTCAAGTCTGGCGACTGAGCAGGCCAGAGCAGGACATTGATGTTAGCTGCGGCGAGAGTCTGTCTTACAACTCTTGCGGTGTGCGGTCGTGCATTATCATGCATTAAATGAAATAAGGGACCGATTTGCACTTGTAGAGGAACGATGACGTCAGATACAATCGTCTCAGCATAAATTTGAGCGTTGAGGTTGCCTCTGATCCAAATCAACTCAGTTCTTCCGCCGATCCAAATACCCGCCCATACCATGATGGTTCCACCACTATAAGGATGGACTTCCTGGCAGGATTTTAATCGCTGTTGGCGTCCAGGGGTTCTCCAGTGTCGTATACGTCTTGTATCCGGTCTCATACCAAAACGAGACTCATCAGAAAAGCACACGAAACGCCATTGTTCTTCTGCCCAATTTCTGTGTTCAAGAGCCCATTGATATCGAATCCTACGATTGTGCATTGCTATAGGTGGTACCCGTAGCGGTCTTCGGGAATGAAGGTTCACTTCATGCAAGCGGTTTCTGACTGTTTGGTCGCTAATTAAGTTCCCTGAAGAGTGATGAAGCCTCACGGCTAACATCATGGCGGTTATTGTTGGAGCTCTTCGAGTTAAGATTTGAATGTATCGGTCTTGTCTCCGTGTGGTGCAGCGATACCGTCCTCCATGGCGCTCAGCCACGGTACCAGTGCTTCGGTAACGTGTCCAAAGTCGACTGATAACACTCTGACTTGTATTCAGAGCTAAAGCCACAGTACGTTGCCGGGAACCAGCTTCTATCATTCCCACGGCTCTGAGCATTTCTTCCCTGCTTAAATGACGTCGCCGCTCCATAATAACGTTGGTTTTAATCAGTAGTAGGGAAACAGTAGCACTAATAATGTCTTCAATGCGTTGTATGTTTTTATAGGGAAAATATTGACAGCTGATTTTCATCTTTTACTCGAATTTGATTAACAGTTCCTGTTTCAAATTATGAAATGCACCAAAAAGGATCCATATAAATTTATATAATCATAAATTTATTACAAAGCCACATCTCAATCTCAAGAAATCCGCATAAAAATGCTTGATCCCTAGACACTTTTGATGTGTGTATTAAGGCCCTGAACCAAAACCTTTAGGTATTCACCAGTAGTCCTTACATCTACGAGGACTGACCTCTTTACTCCTGGTAGGTGCAAGGAGAGGAGAGGTGTTGGTATAAGCCATGCCTATGAGGCCTTGGTCTGCAGCCTTTTGAGCCCAAAACCCAGCCATGCCAAAGTGATTGGAACCTGGAACAGTTTTAGTGTGTGTAAATTATGTTGTTCTTAGTTCTATCACACATAGTCAATTTAAATAATTTAAACTGGCAGGAAAATAACATATCGTGTTTTTTCCTCGCGTCGTTTTCCTCATTACTGAGGGTTTTGATACCTCTATGGAAACATTTTCTCCTTGACGGTCTTGTGCCGTCTTTAGCGATACGGTGCGCTTCGTGGAGTTTGATTTCTAGATATTGTCGGTTACGTACGAATACGAATGTAAAATATCTTTGAGATAACTTTAAAAGAGTATCCACACAGTTTCTTACCTTTAACTGAGACCCATCCTACTCCTGTTTTCTGTGCCTTCTTAATGGCTAAGTCCATTCCGAAGTGACTAGCAGTGGCTCCCAGCACGTTGTTGGCATCGACCCATGCTGTAGCCTCGGTCTCTTTTAGCACCTTCGGCTCGTTGTTGGGCTCACATGCGCCGCTTTTGATGTCGTTCACATACATTTCTGGAAATTATTGAATATATTTTGAGGATGGACACAAAAAGGTTAATCACGAGATTAGTGGAGCCTTATATTGACTGGGATGGCTAATCACATTGTTATAATGTAAGGTTGTAGTTCATCCGTGTTCAACAGTGTGTCGTCGCAAACCCACATAATTTGAAGGGATCTATACAGTTTCAGCTTTTCCTGAATCATATCATGATTCAGTCGGAAGAAACACTTATCAGCTATTCATTGGCCTCCCATAAGCTTTACAAAAATGACCGGTCCTGTGCTTTTTGCATCTAGCGAATTAACCCGATTTTCTGTTTTGTGTGGCGACTACCCACTATAAGCCTTACGGTACGCGGTCGCTACCCAAGAACTTTTCGACCCCATCGGCCATCAGTTCCGTGAGCAATGTGCTCTACTACTGACACTTCAGTTTGCCAATTCTTGTTACCTGGGTTATCCTGAGGAATTCCTTACTATACGTTCATCTACTCACCTAACCTATTAAGTCCATGACTGGGGTGACCGAACCTGTCGGCCTGGATCAACAGCTCGGCCTGCTGCTCAGCGGCCTTGCTTGCAGTACCGACCGCCTTCAGACAGTCCACCATGAACCGCTGAGCCTCTGCTGTCACCACCCTGCCCATCATTAGTTTAACTGCGACTGAAAGGGAGATAGCATTACGTTTATAGGGGCCGTTTTCATCAAGCTATCATTGTTATCTTTCTTCTACTGGAACTATGATAGTTCCTCACTTTACGACCGGCATACTCTCCTCAAAATGAATTTGCTTAGCATTTTCCCAACTATGTTGAGGTCGGCTTCCAGTCTAACCGGGTGCAGCTGAATACCAGTATTTTACATGGAGCGACTGCTTATCTGGCCTCCACAAACCAGTTCCACCCAGTAACTTGGCTGCGGCTGTTATTATGACAGTATGGCCTCGTGTTCATGTTCTGATCTAAATGGTCTAAAAAAACTTTTTTACAAAAAGTCGGTGTCTTTGGATCAGTCTTCAGTTTTTTGACACCGACTTCCGAAATTAAAGTTATTTTTCACTTTGTAGTTTGGAAGTCAGTTGCATTTTTTGTAAAAAAGTTTTTTTTTTTAACTTTTTAGTGGGTTGGTTTGTAGTTTATCTAAGGTATAATCGCCTAATGTCAACTGCCCATCAAAAATACCCGAATTGCTGTAGATGTGTCTATAATATTTGAAGAGTTCCCTCGATTTCTTCAAAATCCCACTACAGATCGTGAACAAATGACAATGGGACCAACTTGAAAGTATACCCTGTCAAACAAATAATGAATTTTTCAAATCGGTCCAGCCGTCTTCGAGTAATCGGGGAACATACATAAAAAAAAAGAATCCGACGAACTGAGAACCTCCTCCTATTTTTAAGTCTGTTAAAAATACATCTTTTTAATTAATAAACCGAGGCTCACGATTAATCTCATATAGTGGTAGGCAACTACATGGTACAGTACAGAATCTAAGACTCGAATGCATGAGCTCATGTGAACTAACAAACTGGCCAACAGATCGAAGTAAAATTCTTGACTTGCTTGACTTTTATATAACTAAAAACATAGGACGAAACTACATGACTACTGAAACGGGAACGGATCTATCCTCTGACCATACGCCAGTCATATTGAATAGCTCATCAGTGTTATTAATGCAACCTGCAGAAAGACTGTATACAAAAATACTAACTGGGAGATGTATAGGGACATAATCACGATGGGAATTAAGCTCATAAATACATTACAAACAGTGGAAGACATAGAAGAGGCTATTGAGAACCTCAATAAAATCATACATGAAGCAGCCAATATCACCACAAAATGCGAAAAAAAAAATTACCGCTAACGCTTAAAGAGTTTTTTCGCTTAGAGAGAAAATTTCCGAAAAAGATCAAATATTAGAACGTCGTTATTTAAGAAAGTTTTACCCACAATATCCTCCAAACGTTTCTTTCTAATTTGATTCTACGTTTAGACACAAACTACTCACTATGGAAGGAAACAAAAATTATAGCGTCCCAATTACTAGATCCCTCACATCAAACAAAGTAACGGGAATTGGGCCAGGTCAGACACGGAGAAGGCATCAACCTTTGCTGAACACCTTAGCAATGTGTTTCAACCATTTCCTGAATTGAGACCAGAGCATGACGCCGAAATAAAGTTATCTGGACGGAGTGCACGGCAAATGTGTCCCATTAAAATATACGAGCCCTACCAAAGTAGCTGGTGAAATAAAACACCTCAAGGATGGCAAAGCACCGGGATACGATCAAATTGATAGCGTTCTTCTAAAAATTCTGCCAAGTAAAGGTATAGTAGCAATTTTCAACATATTTAATGCCTGCCTACCAGGACAATGGAAGATAGCCCAGGTAAAAATGTTACCTAAACCCGGTAAACTACCTAATGAAGTAGCGTCGTACCGACCTATAAACTCTTCTGCCCATGATAGGGAAACTCCTCGAAAAAAACCTACTGAAAAGGATGAAGGTACATCTAAGTGACATCAGGGAGAACCACGGAACGGTCAATTAAGTTCACCGCATCGTCGATGTTATAAGCAGATCCCTGGAAGAAAAAATATTTTTCAGCAGTATTTTTGGATATTAGCCAGACTTTTGATAAAGTGCGGCATGAGGGCCCATTGTACAAATTCAAAAAGATGCTACCATACTCGTTTTACCACATAATAAAATTTTATCTCGGTAAGCGATGTCTTGAAGTAAAGTTTCATGATGAACTTTCCGACTTGCATGAGATTAAATCGGAACTATTTTGGGGATTCCCCTTATTGGAATATAGTCCATCCTACTTATGTATATCTATACTTCGCTACTTGTCGAAAAGAGGTAATTCTCCGCAATAATTTTAGGGACTTCCCCATATTTAAATATAGTTTTAGGTAAGATACATGTAAAAGCGAAAATCAGAATTCGCAATTCTGAACGTACGGTGTACTGGGTGGTTCAGTATCTGTGTTACATAGGTACCTATTTAGATTGATTACAAAAAAAAAATGAAAGGTATGTTCATACTTAGTTTATTAGTTAGTAAGTACTAACTAACTATAATTAGTATCGTTATTGTGATTATTATGTTATTTATTTTGATCGTTTTTTGTAACTGTTTCCTCAGGTAAACTTTTAAATTGTCTAGAAATGAATTATATTAGGCCTGATTGATATGTTTTGATAATAAATTTGAAACCGCTCAAAAAAAAAAAACTCTTGTTTAAAACATGTTGAACTGTCTGTTTTATAAAATATAAAAATAAACTTTTTTTTTCCAACCCTGCTCAAATCAGAAAAAAGAGCTTGCTCTTTACTTGAGATTGGGTGGAGATCAAGGCCTTCAACATAGAAGATTAAAGAGATATAGTTTCTCAACCCTACAAGATAGATTCATCAGACAGAGCAGTGGCTTAATTTTATTGTTGTGTCCAACAGATTGCCGCCTTGCCGAGGCGCCGCAGCAATCTCAAACAGATACAGAGAAGAAGAAAAAAAAAACTGTGGCACTCCGGGAGTGCCGATAGACGTGAAAACTTGAAAAAAATCGGCACCGCGGTAATCACCGCGTCGCGTTGATGTCTTTTTAATGGTCAAAAGCTGGTGTCGTCACAGTCTCCCGAAATCAATGGTTTAGTCCCATCTCAAAAATGCCCAACGCGCCTAAAGAAGTTTTCACTTCAAAAAAAATTACCTCCAACCATCTATGTCCGAGTGGCTCACTCACTGTCGGAGATTACCTATCTTTGCTGCAAACTGATTATCCTCAGATTTGCGGTTTAATAATGTTATTTTTTTTTTAATTTTTCGGATAACAGAGATTCAGTTGGTTAGTAACAATTATTTTATGAATTACGTCAGAGGTTAATAAAATTGATGATGATTACAAGATCAGTAGGTATCTAAATCCACAGTCAAGCATGAACCAAAATCGTAATTAAGTTTATCTTATCGGTTTGTTTACTTTAGATACTGTGCTGAAATACGTTGGTAATATTATTTATTCTGTGGCAGAAATAAGAATTTAACCAGCGAATATTAAGACTAAAAAACTCGATTGCAAAAACACATCTAATTTAAAAGAGAAAAAACAAGCATTGAACTTAATTTTTTTTATAAGGTGTTGCGTAAGAAAGGCCGGGAAAAACAAAAGTTTCACCATATTTCAGGTTTGTCTATTTGTTTTTTTTTTAATAATTTGCTTTATTTAAAGCTTTATGGTTTTATTTGTGTTTATATATTTGAAAACGACTCATTACTGTTTACTAGCTTTTATTTGATACCAAATTGTTGTAATTTATTTAATTACTCACTTACTCTAAAAGTTATGGATTGTTTTTTTTTTTTATCATTTCACATTCCAAATTACGTTTAGAAATATAATTTGAATATATTTTTGTAATCACTTTTTAAAACCCTTCATTTTGATCTCCACTCGATAGGTTTGGAGCAGGGTTGGAAAATAAACTTTTTTTTTTAATTTTATAAAACAAACTGTTCAAAATGTTTTAAACAAGTTTTTTTTTTAATGTTATTTTTTTTAATTGAGCGTTTCATCAAAATGTTTATCAACACAAATCGATCAAGCCTATTATAGTTAATTTCTAACCAATTTTAAAATTTACCTTAAGAAACATTTACAAAAAACGATCAGAATTGGTTATAGTTAGTTAGTACTAACTAATAAACTATCTAATCTGAAAACAATTTTTTTTTTGTAATCGATTTTAGTAGGTATTTAACACAGATACTGAACCACCCAATAAACTCTGTACGTTCAGAATTGCGAATTCTGATTTTCGTTCTTACATGTACCTTACCTCAAAGTATATTTAACATAAACATAACAACATCACGCCTTGTTTCCCCGAAGGGTTGGGCAGAGATGTCCCTGTAGCAGGTTCACCCACATTTCGCCAGTTATGTTTTAAGACCCATGTAATAGGGGGCGAGCCTATTGCCATCAACCGGGCACAAATCCAGACTCCAGGCTGCTACTGAGAAATTTCAGATATAAAAACCCAATAACACTTTGCCCGACCTGGAAATCGAACCCAGGACAGACCCAGTATCACGCCACAATTGCGGCGATAAGACCCCTCTTTGAGGAGTGGCTAGAGAGGCGCTACGGCGTCCTCACCTTCCGCCTGACGCAGGTCCTCACCGGACACGGCTGTTTCGGGAGGTTCCTGCACAGGATAAGGCGGGAGGAAACGCCCGGGTGTCACCATTGTGTGGATCGCCCGGAGGACACGGTGGAGCATACGGTGGAGGTCTGCCCAGCTTGGGCGGAGCATCGCCGTGTCCTCGTGGAGGCGATCGGCGGCGGTGATCTCTCGCGTCCAGCCCTGGTTCAGGCCATGGTACGGAGCGAGAGGAAATGGGAGGCCGTCACCTCCTTCTGCGAAGCGGTAATGCTCGCGAAGGAGGAGGCGGAACGCGTGAGGGAGAGGCAAATTTCGCGCCCTCACGCCCCTAACCGCCGCAGGAGGAGACGCCCAGGGCGTCGGGAATCGCAAGGCGATTTCCGGCCACCGTAGGCGCGGGCTTGCGGGCGGTGAGCAATGGGTGGCTCACCAACCGATAAGGACCAGGCCCGGGTCGACGGCGCGTTGTGTTCCACGCGCGCCTCAAAGAGATGTCAGCAGAATTGAAGGGGTCCACTAGGGCCGATGCCTGCCGGGGTTGCGAAGAAAACCGAAAGGGAGATCGTGGCCCCCGGCGACAGGGCAACCGAAGGAACACGGGTGGGTTTTAGTCAGTAAGAGTCTGACACGCCCTCCCGCTCCGCCCAGAGCGGGAGAAGTTATTTGATGATTTCCCACCCTCAAAAAAAAAAAAAAAGGACAGACCCAGTATATTTAAATATGGGAAAATCCCCAAAATTATTGCGGAGAATAATTTTGGGGATTTTGCTCTTTTAGACAAGTGACGAAGTATATATACACATAGGTAGGATGAAACTATATTCAAATAAGGGGAATTCCCATAATAGTTGCGGGGAATTACTTCATTTCGACCGGCGACGAAGTGTATATAACCTTTTTAATTTCTTTTCGAGCTATTTCAAGCCCTAAAAATGTATAACTTTTCATTTATTTCCATTCATTCGCGATTTAAAACCATGTTTTTTTCTTAATATTTAAAACATTATTTTAAACTTGTTTTATAATGTGATTTTAAACAATTAAATAAAAAATAAAAATATTTCAAACTATTTTACACACTGTTTAAAATACGTGTTTTAAAACAACTTGTTTGTTTTATGCCAACCCTGGATGTAGTATTAGCTGAAGTATTTTTTTTTTCGTATTCGCGCCAAAAATCGGACAATTTGATTTTTTAGTTTTTTTAAATATCCAGTGAAACTGGCGCAATAAAGACGAATCTAACGACATATCATTTAAGAAAATCGGTTCAGCCGTTTAGTACAAGGGAACATAGGGACGGACATATCCAAGCATACACCATGCATACAAGTCAAACACATAACCTTCCTTTTTTGGCTTCGCCGCAGTCGAATAAAACATTAATATTGATCGATACTCGCTCTAGTCTACTTTTTTCCTGTTTTATTTATTTTCCTAACTAGGTATTTGACTGTTCTATTATCCATTTACAAGATATTATCTCAGAATTCTCAGATCATAATTATGTATTTAGCTAACGTCTTTTAAAGTAAGCGTGACATCATGGCTTGTGGCGGTCATACAATAATTAGGAAAAATAGGTCACGCGATACGTACTCGCTAGAGATGACAATAAATCCATAAGTAGGATTTAAATCCTACAAAAGAGTATTTCTACATCTTCTGGGTGGTCTAAATTAAAGGCGTCCAATACGAAATTGAAACAAAAATTCAATCGTACAGAAAATTCCATAAAGGCTGCGTGCATATAAGCCACTAGCTTCCACCTGCGGCTTCACCCGCGTGATATCTTTATAAACTATAGCCTATGTTACTCAATAATAATATAGCATTCTATTAGTGAAAGAATTTTTAAAATCAGTCCAGCAGTTTTTGAGTTTATTCATTACAAACATACATTTAAAAAAAACAATTCTTTTCTCTTTATAATAATTATTATTATCACAGATGATATAATACTAGTATTATTATAGAGTTTAGAAGATTAAATTATGGGCATGAGTGTTTAGTCACTAGGTTTTATTAAAAAGTAAGTTACATTGTGCAAGCATCCCAGAATTCCCAGAGCATCCCAACGGGGCTAAATGAGGATATTGTTTTTAAAACTGAAACCCATAGGTTCAAAATAAAGACAGGCAAACCGCAAAAGGAAAACCTGATAGCCAAAATGATATTTTAGTCAAAATAATACTCACGAATGGGGATAATGTAACTTAGAAAAAATTCATAAATATGCAAACCGTGCTGATTGAGCCAAATATATTTAAAACGCCTAGTAGTTTTTTTAGGATTCCGTACCAAAAGATCACTTTGTTGTCCGTCTATCTGTCTGTCTGTCAAGACCTTTTATCTCAGGAACGCGTGGAGATATCGAGTTGAAATTAAAACCATCTACTCAGGTCTATAGTCCCTAAAAGGCTCGTGTAGAACAGCGCGATATCGCGGGCGCTACAGGCAGCGCGACCCTTGTAGCGCCCGCGATATCGCGCTGGTCTGCACGAGCCTTAAAACTGTGAAAAAATAAAATTTGTAAATCAACTTATAAAAAAGATATGGCCGAAAAAAAAGCCGCCAAAAAACGTTTATTTCGACACTCAAGGGAATCAAAATTTATGGGGTACTTTCCGTTGACCTAGATCTATGAAATTTAGCAAGTAATATCGTCTTATACTGTCTTTTTAGGGTTCCGTACCGGGAAAGTACAGGGAAAAATCTGAAAACTATACATTTGTAATTAAATCCTAAAAAATATAGTCTTTATTTAAAGTACGTAATCAATCATCGAGGTTAGGCAACGGTATGCGCGATCATAATTGTATGGGTACATTTTTTTAAATAGTTAAATTCAGTATAAGTAATTATAGGTTTTGGAAACTGAATTTCGAGAAAAGCTCGGAAAAAACTGCGTGACTCTATTCCTGAACCATTTATAGTACCTACAAATTTGTATGGAACCCTCGGTGGGCGAGTCCGACTCGTACTTGTCCGGTTATCTATAAGATAAAATAGTCACAATAATTTGTGTGTATAGTATGCTTGCAGTATGTGGCAGTATATCCATCTAAATAACACTCACGTGCTTGCAATGACCATTGCTGAGGGCAAGGCTAAGAGCGGTCACAGGGTTATTGCCATCAACAGTTTTGGAAGAATGAAGCCAGGTTTAATAATACCGTAGGATAGAATCTATTTGCGTTTTGATGGTACCAAAGCCTATGGTGATGAGTACCTACTCATCTCATAAGCTATGAGATGAGTCATGAGATGAGTACCTACTCATCTCATAAGCTATTGATAAAATGAAAAGTCATCTTTTACTGTTTTTACCCGACTGCACAAAAGGAGGGTAATGTTTTTTTACATAGCGTACAACGTTAAGGCTCTTTCAAACAGGCGCGACACAATGACACCGCTGCTCGTCGCGCGACGCGACGTACCTTTGTGTCGGGTAACGTGTCGCGCCTGTTTGTAGGAGCCTTTAATCGTCACAAGATCGTCAATATATATATTTTTAAATTCAGTATTTATGTTAAAATATGTTATCTAAGTATTTATATATCTTACTTAATTTTATAAATGTGAAAGTTTGTATGTTTGTGTGTTTGGATGTTTGTTACCCAATCACGCAAAAACGGCTGAATGGACTGGGAAGAAATTTGGCACACAGATAGTTTATAATCTGGATTAACATATATGATACTTTTTATTTCGGTAGTACGTTCCCGTGGGATAAAACCCGACCTCCACGGGGAATGCCGCGGGCAAAGGTTAGTATACTATAGTATACTAATAATATAATATTATATAATATCTATAAATACTAATAATAAAGATTTTTTTTTTTTGATAAAACGCGCTAATTTTTTGCACTAGAAGAAGCTCAATTTTCGAGGAAGGCTATTTATTAATTTTTTATTTTTTTAACTTTGCCCCTCACTAGTAATTTCCCCTGTATTGTGGGTGAATTTACAAACATTTAAACTCACATACACAAACAGCTATAAAATAGGCTATTTAACATCATCAAAAAAAAAAAAAAAAACACAGGGAACGCTATGCGAAAACGAAGTACCTATTTTAATAATCCGATTTGTTTAGAATTCAACGGCGGGTGAAACCGCGGAACACAGCTAGTAGAATAATAAACATGTATCGATTAGTCATTGCATAACTGCATGGAGACATCAAAATAAACTCAAGGTAACAGTCATTAGTACAGCCTGCAGAAATATCAATACAACAGAAAAAAAAAGATGATGTAACTCGATATGATCATTTATATATACCTAATTAAGTGGACACACGACCAATATCCACCAAAACACGTGTAACACAGTGATACTGTGATAATACGTACAAAATAATATATATAGCCATTATTTACTAATAAAACATCAAGGGAATGTTTTAATGTTTAACCTATTTGTCATTTGAAAGCGTTTTATTTGCATACTTACATAACTAAAGTGTTCTGTCTTCGTAACAAACCTGTTCGGTGTTATTGTTTTGTTTTTAATTAGTATACAATGTATTTTAACTATTTTATCGTCACGGAATACACGTGTGCTCGCGAGAACGCGGGCCGGTAAACTAAACTAAACTGCTTTTGGTTGGTTGGTTGCCTTGCCGGTCAGATAATAATGTTTGCAGGAGAATGTTTAGCACTAATAATATAAAATTGGCCTACGTTTGAGTGTGCATGCGCAGTTCCTGGAAATCGTGCCTACTTTTTTGTAAATATGTCTGATTATCCTGCGCTGTTGAGGTAATAAGTACATTTATATACCAGAGTTGGGTTGTTTTACAGTGCTTCGTACTATATAATAGATATAGTAATTTAAATAGAATTTGTAATATCTTCGACGGAAGAATAGACAAAATGACAGATTGTGATTGTTTATCTGTCATTTTGTCTATTCTTCCGTCAACAAAACCCATTTCTACGATGTTCATGCTACGCGTGCTGGTCATTTAAACAGAACTCTTCAAGAGTAGTGAGACAGACTACTTCTAACATCTTTATGGAAAAATTTAATTCTATTTTGTCCAAATTAATTACTTACCATTCATTTGGCATTCCAAATGTTTACATACTTAGTCTCCAATTTCTTTGGACAAGTTGTTTCAATATTCATATAAGTGAGTCAAATGCAAACAAACAACGCTGTCATTACTATTAGGCCCACGTTTTTTGCCGTGAATAACTACGATTAAGGCGACGATAACCGACTTTTAATGATTTTATACTGAAGATGACGTCTAAACGAGTAGTGTTCATGATTTGGAAAAACTATATATTAAATTAGAGTATTTCATTAATATTTTAATATAGGCATATTTTGGATTATGTTTATATTACATAGTGAAATTAATTTGTAAAGTTAGGTCTAACGCGGATAAAAAACTGAGAATCGCGGAAAATCTATCGAACGTATTTTTCTGAAACCTTCACCATTTGAAAGATAATTTAATTATTGATCTTTTAGTATACGAGTTTTATTAAAATACCTTTTGTTTTATGTATAATAAATTAATAATGCGTTTAATTTGGGACAGCGCTCTTTGATGGGCGAGTCCTATTACTGGCTGGACGTACGCGTTGCGTGAGCTCAATACAGAACACGCAAGCTAACTCAAGGTCACTGTCATATATCTGCGTCTTAATTCGCCGTGTGTAGGCACGGTCGGTGTTGTATGGAGCTCTATGGAAGTTTGTTGACAGACACGACGGCACTAACTAGGGCAGGGTGACGCCTGTCGCCGTTAAACATACAAACGGTGGTTTGCCGTGTCATATACAAGCTCATACGATTAAGGCTCTTTCAAACAAGCGCGACACGCGACGCGACACAAAGACGCCGCTCGTCGCGCGACGAGCGGCGTCTTTGTGTCGCATCGCGTGTCGCGCCTGTTTGAAAGACCCTTTATTCTGCGGTGCGGCTAGCGAGCCGTACCGTAAAGACACCGTGCCGTGTACAACGGGCCTTACTTATAGCTTATTTGGTGATGTTGTCATTATTGGGCAATAACAATTTAAATACAATTATTGAAAAATAAATAAATTAGTATAAATTGTACGGTGAGCGATATGCCGAAGATAATATCTGTGTCTGTTTGTTTGTCTTATTTGTTTTAGTATTTTTATGCGTATTTATTTTTGTTTATATTTGTACATAATTAGGAGTATATATTTATGTATATCTTTATATTTAAATAAATATTTATTCCTCAATTCTCGCTATTGCACCTACCACTGTTTGTATCTGCATCACTCACAGGTTGACTGGTAGAAAATGCCTTTGGCATTAAGTCCGCCTCTGTACATTTGTGTGCTTGAAATATTAAATAAATAAATATATATTTTATATTATCTTCAGTGTGCGACGACCTTTACAGCTACACAGCTACGATTTTCTCTGATCGAGTTATTTATTTCTGTTAGTTAGACTTGTCTTACAGAATGCGGTAATCAATTAAATAAACATTAAGTTATCGTCTGTATTGTATTAAGAAATATAAATATAATATTACTAGCTTTTTGCCCTCGTGGATGTTGGAAAATATTCCACGGGACCGTACTACCGATACCGGGATTACATACCTAATAGCCGAGGAAAAGGTCATTGACTCCTAACGCTGCGCCAACCATATTAATTTTGTCACGCGTAACTTTGAATCTGTGGTATCTTTTAAACCATTCATTTAAATGAAATGATGTCAAGGCATATTTTAATCTAAATTAAATGCTCAGTTTAAGTAACATAGTTTATTGGATAAGGATTAATATAATACCGGTCAAAATAACTTCGAAAATAAAAATTAAATTTTTATAAAATTCTGAAAAATAAAAATGGTTATTGTGGGTCATCCTTAGGAGATAGACATATGCCATCGCCGACTTTTTCGTTGAACTTTTTTAAGATGAACAATACTGTAAAACATAAATTTTATGTAACTTTTACTATTTCCGCGGCGCACGCCAATAAAGTTCCGGCATGATTTTTTCCGACTTCTTCAACAATAATCGTCAAATTTCAACCAATTTACACACCTTAATAAATTATACACTAAAACCTTCCGCATAAATCACTCCGTCCATTAGTGAAAACTGATTGAAAATCCGTTCAGTAGTTTTTGAGTTTATCTCGGTCAGACAGACCGACGCAGCGCACGGTGGGCTGAAAATCGGCTTTCATAGACTTAGGGATTTCAATTTGCAAGTGCTTGTTTTTATGCTGGATATCGCTTCTATTAGTCATTACTATGTACAAAAATGACACCCGAGTTAATTCTGCCCAAAAACGAAAGAAATATAATTTTTTTACGAAAAATTTGTATGAAGCTAGTATGAAAAATCGAATTATCTCCTAAACGGCATGTTTAACCGTAATATCCTTGGAGATGGTCATAGTGCTAATTATTTATGATTTTTTGGTTGCCGATTTGACGAAAAATTTAAAGCCGTTTTTTTTTTTTAAATCGTCAAAATATTTTTATTTATTTTTACAAGAAAAACGATTCCTTTTAGTGTCCAAGTTAAAAAGTTCGATATGTTATTAACCCAAATATTAAGAACACACAAAACAAGAAAAATTAAATAAAAAAATTGCTGTTTTTTGACACATTTTTATTAATTTAAATAAAAAAAGATTATCAAACTATACACATCAAACATACAGGCTCGACTTCAAACGGTGGGCAGCGAGAAGTGATGAGCACAAAGAAATGCTACAGACAAGGAAGAAAATAATTCAAAATAAATTCAAAGATGAGCTCAATCTGTTGATTGATATAGTAAAACAAGGCTCGGGAACCACCAATGACGGGAATACTGCAAGAAAATTCTTTGAGTTTCCTAATAAAACCGCAGCTATAACCGGTTTGGATGAAGACCTCATCAAAAGATTTGCTGTAATTTTACAAGCAATTACATCTGGAGAGCAGGTCGAAATAATAAAATTTAGAGATTATGCCCGCAAAACAGCAGAAAAGTACGTATTATTATACGACTGGTACTACATGTCGTCAACCGTTTATAAATTATTAATCCATGGGGCTGACATAATCGAGAAAAATAATATTGTGCCGATTGGAACTCTCTCGAAAGAAGCCTCAGAGTCTCGAAACAAAGATTTTAGGAGGTTTCGAGAACATCATTCGCGGAAAAGAAGCAGGCAGGATTCCAATCAAGACATTTTAAATATGCTTGTTGTTTCTTCGGATCCTTTGCTAAGTGCACAAAGGCCTAAGTTAGATGCCAAGAAAAAGCAGAGCTTTTTTGCTGAAACTCTCGACTTAATTTTGCTGAAACTCTCGACTTAAGTTTTTGGATATATCCAATCTGGATGCTGACTCAGAATTGGAGTCGGACAGCGAGAGTAATAAGGAAAATTTGTAAAAAAATTATATATGTACATATTTGTAAATTTGTATTTGAGTGTGTTTGGTTTTTTTTTTGTAATATTTAATGATATTTTGTCTTTTTTATTTATTTTACTTTATTTTACAAATGCTTAGTATTAATTCCTTAAATTAAATTATTTTGTATATAATATAACTTTATATGTTACTTAAATAAGAGTTTGATAATCTTTTTTTATTTAAATTAATAAAAATGTGTCAAAAAACAGCAATTTTTTTTATTTAATTTTTCTTGTTTTATGTGTTCTTAAAATTTGGGTTAATAACATATCGACCTTTTTAACTTGGACACTAAAAGGGATCGTTTTACATGTAAAAATAAATAAAAATAATTTGACGATTTTTTTAAAAAAAAAAACGGCATTAAATTTTTCTTCAAATCAGCAATCAAAAAATCATAAATAATTAGCACTATGACCACCTCCAAGGATATTACGGTTAAACATGCCGTTTAGGAGATAATTCGATTTTTCATACTAGCTTCATACAAATTTTTCGTAAAAAAATTATATTTCCTTCGTTTTTGGGCAGAATTAACTCGGGTGTCATTTTTGTACATAGTAATGACTAATAGAAGCGATATCCAGCATAAAAACAAGCACTTGCAAATTGAAATCCCTAAGTCTATGAAAATCGATTTTCAGCCCACCGTGCGGCGGGAGACTTTGTTTTAAAATATATAAGGATAAGGATATGGATTTCCTATATTCATATATTATATTTCCTTACATATTATAAAACAAAGTCCACCGCCACGTCTATTAACATAACATATTTGAAGGTCGAAAATGAAGTGTCGAATTAAAGTCGGATGAGAACTTAGGCGGCAAGAGCGAGCGAAGCGAGCTCGGGACTTGAGCACTCCGACTCGAACATGTTAGGTGAGTCGGGGTTATTTTTTTTAAACCACACCCATCGACTACGCTGACAAAAAATAAAATTTACCCTATACCAATATAAAATACTATTGACTATTGCATATTTGTCAAAGGTATGAATTGAAACCTTTAGAAACTGTCACTTGATAAAATGTTTTTCTTGGTATTAAGTTTTATATTAACTAAACAATAAGAGGATAAAGAATATTTGATTTGTTATTCTATGATATGAATATCGAAACAAAAAAATAATTTGTAAGAAAAATCAATGATTTTAAATTGAAAGTAAGTATTCCGCGTATTGATTATCCTATGACATTATGAGAAAAAAATATGTGAAACGAAATTCTATGAAAATGAAAGCTATAAAACAACGTACAACCATAATTGCCTCGTAATGCGATTCATGATTAAATCACAACAATGACCTCATTTACAACTGCTTAAAATTAACCTTAAATTTAATAATTAACCTTAAATTTAATTTCTGATCCGGTACACAGAGTGCCATCCACGAAACGCGCCCCATTCCGTGATTACTATACTTCAGTACGGAGCGGAGTGGAATGGGGCGCGTCTTCGTATCGTGGACAGCACTATCTATACCTACAGGTTAATCTGCTATAAGTAATGATTATGATTGACAAACGGAATCTCTAAAAAAATCTTTTTAAAATCATACTAGTACAGTACTATCAGCCTAGAATGTTCCCACTGCTGGTATTCAGGTCTCCTTTCTGCGAGAGGGAGTGTGACGTCATGCACCACGCGGGCCCAATGCTGCTATTTAATTGCGTAAACATTTTCGGTAAACGATTAGGACGAATAATCAGTTTTATTTTGACAGTTCAACAACATTCATTGCGTTATTTACGTTGTTGAGCAGATTTTTTTTCGAACATAAGAAGCAATGGATTAGCAATCTCTTTTAAAATGATTGTGATTGATCGTGTTTTAAGCAATTAAGGTGCTGGTTGGTGGGGGTCACTTGTGTTCGAACTTTTAGTCATACCGTTTCATAAGTTTTCAACCATTTTGGAGCTGTTGTAATGAAACACGTTGCATGGAGTAAAATGTGGAACCGACTGCCTGGGTTCAAACCCAAGGTCTACGACTACCTATTAGTACATACCTATTATACCTAGTCGGGGCCTTTAACATACTCGGCTGCCCCATTTCAAAACCTAGTAAGGACTTAAAACGAAATTTTACAGGAGAGCGCAAAAATGTAAATAGGGTCAGCCTTTGAAAAATCCAGGTTTTGAAATGGTTAAAGTAACTTATTAGGTTTTAAAGTGGTCACGGGGCAGTGAATGGGGCACTTATTAGGTTTCGATGTTTAAATATATCTGCTTATAAGTGAGTTTTCAACGCTGGTGTTTTTGTATTTGGTGGGGACTTATTAGATTAGCAAGATTATGCAATAAAATGATTTTTATAAAAAAGTGTCCCTTACTAGGTTTTGAGGCAGCCGTACTGAGTCGCTCCCGCTACATAGTTTATCGGCAGACGAGCTCGCTGTCACGTAGTAAATATAACTAGTAGTAATATGCGTATAAATAGCGTCGACATTCACCTTGAGACTCAAGGTCTAGTTAGTTCAATGGTTTGTTAGTTCAATTCTTGTTGTTAGTGAAATTGATCTCACAATACTGGACTATCTAGTTTCTTATTCAACTTCACAGACAGTCGATGTAAACGGAACTCCAGAAAAAGGGAAATAAGATGTCGCCGTCTCATTCTTTCATTTGAGAGGACTGGCTAAATGTCACAAAAACCTGAAAACGGCTGTGTATTGTAGAGTGTAACTTTATTAGCTACTCAGAACGCGTTCTGTTCCACACGCGCCTCAAAGAGATGTCAGCAGAACTGACGGGGTCCGCTAGGGCCGATGCCTGCCGGGGTTGCGAAGAAGTCCGAAAGGGAGATCGTCGCCCCTGGCAACATGGCAACTGAAGGAACATGGGTAAATTTTAGTCAGTAAGAGTCTGACACGCCCTCCCGCTCTACTCAGAGCGGGAGAAGTTATTTGATAATTTCCCAACCAAAAAAAAAATGTATGAAAACGTACCAAAAAAGTACCTACCCATCCATGTTATGCAGGGTCAAATAAAATAAGCCGTTCCCTACATTTATGTTCGTACAGCTCGTCAAAATGTAGGGAACAGCTGATTTTTGGTTCGTGATTTCAGGGTTGGTCCCAAATTGAAAGTTGTTCATAATGATGAGTACAATGCTCCTTAAGAGGATGACTATGAATTTAATTTCACCTTGTAAGCCCTTTATACTTATACCATACCCATCACATCTGTGGAGTTTCTTCATCTTCCCAAGGGATTATGCGCTTTTATAATTTCTAAACTGACGATATTATCGTGCACATCCACGACACGGCATCACGATAACACAGGGAAGTAAAATGTATGGAAATATAAAAAGACGCTTTTAAACCGTCCACGATATCGTTATTACGTACATGTATTTCCGTTTACATTTTATGGACGTGTACACGGCTACATAATATCAAGCTATACATTTCCAGTATAAGCTGACCTCTCATTGTATGGAAATCCTATACAATGCGAGATCATCTAAGGTATGTACGTGGACGTCCACGATAAATTACTGTCACGTTCTAGAAATTATAAAAGAGCACATTCTCTTAGATTCGGCAAGCAACATTGTATCAATCAATGCTTTTTTGGTTGATTGCCCTCACCACTGTAGATTCTTTCTGAAATTGCTTAGCATTAATTTTGAAATAAATATAATTATTGTACAGTTGAGGATGTTAAGACGTTTGACGGAAAGACGATGCCAAAAAAAATTATCGATGGAAAAGAATTCAAAGCTACAGTTAATTAGATCATGAAACTGCATAATAACTGAACTAACTATAAAGCGGATACTATGTTTTTATATTTTTTAAATTACTATTATTTTCGCTGTAAAAAGATATTACTTAAACTATTGGCGCCTTGGAGCCTTCTCCCCGTCGCTCAGTCTCTCTCTAACTCAGTACGCAAGCAGTATCGTGCGAGCGAGATAAGGAGTGCATTTGAGCTGAGGTATTAAGGACTTTTAAGAGGAGGCTCCCTGAGTTGTATGTTAATTTGCATTAATATTCTGAAAAAGTCACGCATACAATCAAAATGGACTTAAGTATATGATTTATTGGATTTTCTTCTTTCCAAATATAAGACAGTTACGTAATTGGAAAATTATCACTCGATTAATTTTTTATTCGAAAATCGTGTTTTTTTTTTTAAAGATTATTTGAAACAAAAACAAAATTACTCGGCTTTTATGTCTAAAATAATTAATAGTTTATTATCCAGGTATAAGATATTTATTCTCTAGAACAAATATATAACTTTATTTAGTTATAATGGAAATAAGAATTCAGACTTACGACATTGCATTCCATGCTCGAACATGACCAAAGAGCGCACGCGATATTCAACTTTATTACTGATGTATTAGCGTTTAGCACATAGTAGACTGGTAGGGTGCAGGGGGGCGGAATATGCGTGGAAATTGTATTTGGACTCCAAATACAATTTTCACGAAAACTCCGCTCCCCTCCGCCCCAAGCAACAACTAATGTTTATAGACTTAGTTGTTGCTTGGAAAGGTTTTCAAGATGTGGTTGATTTAATTGAGATTCAGCTGTTCCTACCTAAAAAACAAAACGATTTTGTTTGTGTAATATTATTGTACAATGTGATAATGTTGAGATAACCGTCAAATGATATGATTATGATGTAACTTAATTATACATATATATGATTAAGTAGTTACACTGGCGGAGCGCAAAATGGAAGTATGTATTAGCAACGATAATTTAATTAAATAGGTACTGGGTCTTCACCCATTGCGTAACACATGGTCAATCATTGTTTCATAAATGTTCGAAGAATTTGTCTGCTCAATAACGTAAATAACGCAATGAAAGTTGTTGAATTGTCAAAATGAACCAGATTGAGATAGATCGTATGTTACGCAATTAGTCTGTGTCGGCTAGTAAACAAGAAAATAAGCAAGTTAGCTTACACTGCAATCAAAGGGGGGCATTCACGAGTGGCGATACTTAGGGATCTAGCAGCCACGACCACGACCAATAGTCGCACCGACCAGGTAAACAGACTATAGGAACCGCAACGGCCACCTAGCCGTCCAAGTCCACGATTCGTATCGGTTTCTATAGTTTACCTGGTCGGTGCGACTACTGGTCGTGATCGAGGCCGTCTAGTGTGTGAGATCCCTTTTGCCATTTCTGCCACGTTGGTCAGAGAGTTTCGCTAAGATTTTTCTTTCTGGAAAATATTTTTACCACGACGTTTTTAACCTAGATGCACCCCCGGTCCCCGACCGGTACTTGAATTAAATGAACATGGGCTCCATAGAACAGCTTATGAGGACCTATCGTGAGACAATATTGCAAAACACAAAGCTTTGGCAAAGGGATCGGTATCGCAATAATATTATTATGCGACGAGGTAAGAAAACTCGTAGGTCAATAAGATTGGGTCATTATTTTGGCTCAATGTGCAACAATTTGCTAAAAGCGTCTCATAATGTCTAAGAGGTAAATAACTATTAAATGTTTACGAACCTAATGACACTCTTACGTAAACTATATTCTGATAAGCCGTGGCAGTTAATTGTTTGTGTAATTGTGTTGCGCTCGTCTCATTATTTATACATTAATATTAATCATAGGGATCCTGAATATTAAAATAAGGTACTTATTATTTGCGTATATTTTATTTTAACGCCTTTCATTAATAGAGTCCGCTGCGTAAATGCCGCATAAAGCCTACGCCGCTGCTACGCGACGCGGCGACGACGTCTACGCTACGCTGTGACAGCGAATTGGCTCGCTGTCACAGCCAAGAAACTTGTGTGATCTAGTTACGATATAGCTATATGTTATAGAGGTGTGACGTTGAATTATGGAAAACTTTTTTCTATGGATAGTTATTTATTTGACTTTGAGGGGTATCGATGACTGCTGGGGTGAGAACTCTCCGGGGATTCGGACAGGAACCTCTTGTTTATCCGGTTGCGAGGAGCGCGTTTGTTGTTGTTCGAAACAATAAGTTTGTCGTATTTGATATTTTTACCTGTCTCTTTTTCCTTCTGCAATTGAATTTGCAGCTCCTTGCGCCTGTTCAGGACTTTTATTGGGTAATCTATTTTTATGTAGCACGTGGTGTCGTTCGTATTTTAACTTTAAAGCCCATTGTAGTGAACGTAATCACCGTCGGTCTAACTTTCTCGGCTTTCTTTCCAATTCTCCTGACAGCTTCAATTTTTTTTATATTAATCACACGGAAGTTTGAAGTAAGTGTTTATTATTTTAATTATTGCTTTTTTAAATTCTTGGTAAGATATTTTTCGTCTAATGTGCCTATCTAGGTGTAGGTTGTTATTTTTTTAAATTCAAATAACCTAGATAGAAAATACCTCAGGCATTTGCGGTTTGCTGATGACGTAATTTTATTCTCTCAATCAAGATTACAACTAATGATTAGAGATGAACCAGTAAAAAACCAAACTAATGACCAGCTCTTCAAAACCACCAATAAAGATAGATAACGAAAAACGTGGATACTAAAATATTGTATATACCTGGGGAAACAGGTATCATTCTACCAGAACAACAACTTAGAGGAAATAACAAGAAAAATAAATATGTCATAGCAAAAGGTAAGGGTTCACAGAGAAATAATGAAAGGAGACATGCCACTTTATGTGAAAAAGAAAGTAATGGACAGTGGTATCCTTCCCTATCTATCATAAGGTTCACAAACATGGACATACACAAAACTGACAAAAGAAAAAATATGCCAAGCAGCCGTGGAAAGATCCATTCTAGGAATACGAGGATAAAGTACGCCATAACAAGATAAGAGAAAGAACAGAGTTATTGGATTTCCTACTCACCTCTATGAAATTAAAGTGGAGATGGGTAGGACATCTAGCTAGAATGGAAGACGACCGGCGGACGAGTCGTGCCGTAGTATTGGAAGGACCCAAGGGAAAAAGTAAGCGCGGAAGGCCATCAAGAAGATGGGTGGACGATGTCATAGATATAGCGGGAGATAAATGGCAAACAAAGGCGAAGGATAAAAAACAATGGGCAAACGTGGAGGAGGTCTTTACCCAACAGAGGGGTTCTCATTTAAATTAATTAATTATTATTAAATGTAACTATAAATTAAAAATCAAATTAAATCAACAATAGTTTATAAAAAAAATAATTATGTTATTAAATAAAATTGAAAAATTTATTAGTATAAATATTCATTAACTTTGTTGCATGCTAACAAATATGATAAAATTGCATGGAATTTGTCACTATTCTTCTCCGCCATTTTGGAATCTCTGCTAAGCCTCTGTATCATGTCGAGCCTTTCCGAGATTGATTGATTTCCTTACTTTTCTCAAAATGACTTAACACGACAAGGTCAATGCCTAATAGAAAAACAATTATTTTCCAATCAATGTAGTTTTTTCTAGCCTACCATTTTGCCGGTTGAGTGCAGAAATCTCATACTTTTTCCGTGTTCTCTTGATACATTATATAAAACGGTTAGTTTTCCTGATGATAGTTCAGTATCTTATTGTATCGTGTAACTGTTCCGTGGTAGACTGAAATCTGATCATCGTATCCAATTGTATCGTATCGTGTATTGTAAGCGTATACAGGCTGTTGTAAGAATGAGTTTAAGTAAGTTTTAATTTTTTAACAATATTATTATGAATGTTCATTTCTTGCAAGCATCATGCAAATTAGTTACACTGACGCCCCACCTAAAACTGCTTATTGCGTTTAGACACACAACTTTTGAACCCCAATTTTTGTCTAGATACTTACTAAATAGGTACTTCTTGAAGTAGACCAAATTTTTGAGCTTTGAGAAGGATTTCAAAATCTTCCTGCTATTAATTAAATAATAAATATAATGTCAATTCAAAGATACTGTATCTTCCACTTCCTGCCAGCCGCAAACAGCTCGGCAATGCTCCCCCCTGGATCACCGCACCACTTTCTTTAAAACATGTCTTTCTTTACGTTTACCTTTAAACCAGCGTTAGTTTCTAACGTGTTCACATCTCTTCAGAAGCATCGTCACCTTCATCTTTGTTGAACTTAGTTCGTATTATATGTATAACTTACTTGAATGTATGGATTATTTTCTGACCTGAAATATTGTGTCTAAATTAGAATTATTTTTACTTGATATTGTGCCTTATTATTTTCTGCCCAGACTTACGAATTGCAGTTCATGGGTTCGAACCCAAGTAGGCGTTCTCAAAACGGTGAAGGAAAACATCGTGAGGAAACCGGCATGTCCTAGAACCAAAAATTCGAAGATATTGTGACATTTACCAACTCGCACTGGGTCCGCGTGGTAGGCTGTAGGCACGAGGCCTGTGTCGTGGTTTTGGTACTACCAAAACCACAACCCCCTGCCTACGGCCTTGCAAATTACAATTGTGTTATTTTATTGACTCTAAAATTTTCCGATGTTATGAACAGAAATGCCCGAGGTAAATCTAGAGGAAGTGCGGAGGTTCATGGAGGATAGCCTGAAGGCCTCGGGGGCTCCTGAGTCCGAGGCGAAGGCCCATGCTGACCTGCTGATACATGCAGACACCGTGGGACATTACAGCCATGGACTGAATCGGCTTGGTGAGTGTTGGAGATATTTAAAGGGTGCACGAAATACTTCGATTAGATACAGAGGCCATAACTTTATGCATTGTAGGTAATTTGTACGTTATTCCTTATACGTTGATCTTTGTACGTTATACTTTCTACGTTGTACCTTGTACGTTATACTTTCTACGTTGTACCTTGTACGTTATACTTTCTACGCTATCCGTGACGTTAAACTTATTATTTACTGCTATAGTTCGGTATTATCGCCCGGGTACTATGGGGTTGTTACCCGCTTACAGACGGATGTGGGGTAATTGAGTAACAAACATACAATGACAATTGATTGCAATTTCTTTCATTTTCACAGTTCAGCCACGTTTATTGCGTTATTTACGTCGTTGTGCAGACGAATGAAGCAATGGATTAGGAATTTCCTTCAAAACCCTATTATATTGTGATTGAAAGTGGGTTACGTAATTAGGGTGTAAGTAGGTCATTTGTTGACAAAAAATTAAGTTGTAACATTCCGTATGTAAAACGCCAAGTGATTGTGAGGGAACCATGTGCGGTGCAAAAATTCGTTTGTTCCCAATACAATCTGTCACCTTATTTTACCCTGCACTTAAACTGCCTTATACATTATATACATTCCTTTGCTCCACAGAGTTTTACATAAATGACATCAAATCTGGAGCGTGCGTGCCGACAGCTAAGCCCGAGATCCTGAAGGAGTCAGGCGCCACGGCCTGGGTGGATGGCCACAACGCTCTCGGCGCTAGTGTGGGCAACTTCTGCATGAAACTAGCTATCCAGAAAGCCAAAGAGTGTGGCGTGGGATGGGTGTCGGCCAAACGTGAGTTTGTTTGTCTTTGCCTTACCTATAGCTATTGCTCATGATGGGTCCTGGGTTGAACTTGAAACCCCAGGTTGGGCAAAGTATTATTGAGAATTTTCATTTGGCATTTCTCAGTAGCAGTCCGTAGTCTGCATTTGTGACCCCTTTAGACACTAAAATATAACCGGCGAAATGAGGGTGTACAGTCAGCGACAAAAATCCTTAAACACTAGTATTTGAAATCTTCATTATTGAGCTAAATATATACTGGCAGCATTGCCATACAACGTGGCAATGCTGCCAGCCTTTTGAGCACATTTTTTGATGCCCTATGATTATTCCTAAAAAGGGGGGGGCCTTTTTATATACTTGTACATATTATTATTAAGTCTTACTTTTAAAAATCATGTAAATATGTTTGTGTAAATAAAAACTTCCAGTAAAAAAAAATATATATATATTTAACTAGCTTTTGCGCGTGGCTTAGCCCGCGTGGAGGTCAAAAAATATCCCAAGGGAAGGTACTACCGGGATAAAAAGTATCCATGTCGGAACCCAGGTCATGGTCTACACACATGTACTAAATTTTATTCGAATTCATTAGCCGTTTTAGCTTCAATGCGTAAAAATATCACTTTCGCAATTATAATATTTCGCAATTAAAATTAGAACAGATGTAAAATAAAAAGAAGATTGAACGAACGAACGAACGATTGAACGATTTGACATAAATTTTTATTATGTATTGTTATAATTTCTTAATTGTTATGTAAAGTTATAATGTCTTTAAATTTGTGTAAATTAACACGATTTGCATGCCCATGTGAGGGTAGAACATGGAGGACTTTCTTAATAAAACATCAATGTAATAATTACCCATGTTTGCAAAGTAATAAATTAATTTGATTTGATTTGAAAAAGATTATTATCTTTTAGCTAGTATAATTATATTAAAAGACACAGTGTTAGTCGATTTTTGCCGTAGTAGATAATACTAATCTAAAAAAGAAAAGCAAAATTGACGTTACGTTATTTTTTGTTATACAGAGAGCAATCACTATGGCATGGCGGGTTACTGGGCGCTGCAGGCGGAGCGCGAGGGGCTCATCGGCCTGGCCTTCACCAACACATCGCCTATCATGGTGCCCACTAGGTCCAAGCAAGTGAGTCAATTGGCTACTCCTTTTTCCTTCGTATCGGTACAAACTATGTAATGGAATGCTGCTGCATACAATGCATATCGCGCCAAATCCACCAAAATATTGCTGATTCTCAGTAGCAGCCCGGAGCCTAGATATATGCAGTTACCAAGGCAATTGGCACCAGAATAGCGCCATATTTCAAGGGATTTTATAACTAAAAAAAAAGAAAGCGTAACAAACAAACAAACTCACTTTCGCATTTAGAATATTAGTTAGGATTGACGGAATGTGGTTGTGCCTACCTACTGCTTACATCTATCTTTTCATGGTAGGTATATCAGGAGTAATTTCCATTATATTACCTTAAAATAACTACATACTTAGTTGGGGTGCATCCCACTATTTCTATTAGATATTTCTATTGATAGAAATACTGGGTCTGATTCAGACTGACTGTCCCACTATTTCTATTGCTGTCGGCTGCGACAAAAACCGCTGCATCACCTCTTATGACGGCGTGCACATAGAAACTATTTAGTTATTTCCTCTTTGTTAACATTGATGAAATTATTCTATATTTTTAATAATTATACCATCTTGTTTACAGCTTCTTAACATTCAATTATTGTTTTATAATCTTAAACTACCGACAACGATAAGATTTGATTTATTTTTTAAAGTAATACCAGACGGAATAATATCGTTAAGCGATGAAGGAATGATGCCTTCATCGCTTTTGCAAATTTGTCGCAATAGAAATAATGGGATATAATTTGTAAAAACGCTGGTCCCACTTTTTCTTTTTTGTATTTTCATGGAAATAGTGGGATACACCCCCTAGTTGCACTGTATGGCTAGAATAGTGGGATACACCCCCTAGTTGCACTGTATGACAAATCATTCTAAGGACGTTAAAAGTGATTACTTTTGCTTTTTCAACGTTGTGTATTATTAAGAATCGTGATCTACCTTATCAAGACCCGGAGCACTCATGCAAAATTCCCCCTATTTATATCTTTCGTTATATATAATTCTTCTGTAAATGTGTTTGTCACCTAACTCTTCTTAAACAGCTAGACCGATTTGGATGAAATTTTGTGTGTATATTTGAGTGGGTTCCTGGATGGTTTGAAAATACAATTGGTCCCGGTAGGGGGCGCTGTTCGGACAGGACAACGTCTGTCGGATCCGCTAGTATTAATATATTTTTCTTAATCTGTATTGGTTGTTTGTTTCAGAGGGCCTTGGGAACGAATCCTATCAGTCTGGCAGCTCCTGCTAGTGGTGGTGATAAGCTGGTGGTCGACATGGCTACTACTTCTGTCGCTATGGGAAAGGTAAATTAAAAAAACGCAACATGGAAATAAATATTCGGGCTTTAACCACATAAGATTATTGGTGGAAAATGTGGGAATCAAATCCTTTCTCCATCCATTCAAAGTGTAAGTGTAGGTACCTACTTAATTGTCCTTGAAATCCACGAAATATGTGTATATGAAAGTAGTAAAATAATCACGTTTTTTTTTTCAGATTGAAGTAAAAATCCACAGAGAAGAGCCATTGCCCCACGGTTGGGCCCTGGGTCTTGACGGGAAGCCCACCACAGATGCCAAGGCAGTACGTAATCGAACGCCTGCACAAATAATAATAGCAAAGACTGTTCTCAGACACTTTGCTAAGATTTGTGGTGATATTGTTGTATTTGTTTTCATCTTCATTTTGGAGAACGTTTATGACTTTTCCACTTTAATAGTTATTACTTCGATTGCAATAAACGAGTGATCTTGCTAAGCGTTCGTTGGGCGCATTCTGGGCAGTCAGCCTACTTATCTCTTCGGCTAAAATGGATGTTATTGCAGTCTTAATAGTTTTAATAATTAACAACAAACCCTTAAATTCCACCAGGCGTTCAAGGCAGGTAATCTGATGCCCTTAGGAGGAGAAGAGAAGACGAGTGGTTATAAAGGATATGCCCTTGCTGCCATGGTGGAAATGTTTTGCAGTGGATTATCAGGTAAGCAGACTCCCATATTTTTACTATCTTATGTCGTAATTGGTATTATTGAATCAGCAGGGGAACAGGTCTAAGTGCCTAACCAGGGTATTGATATGGGACATCGAGTATTAGGAAGAGAATGTCATACAGATACTTTGATCAAGAATACACAGAATAAAATAAAATAAATTTAATTCAGGCAAAACGAAATTAAATTAAATTTCCCAATACTGCAACAGAATAGAATAAAATGTCAATGTAATTTAAATAAACGAATGAATTGGTACAAATTATAAAGGTCACAGAATTAAAATTAAAATAAAATGATAAATGCAATTAAAATATACAAATGGTAGGGTCTGTACAAATTCTCTGGGTCACAGAATTGAAATGAAAATAAAATGTCAATTTGGGTCACATAATTAAAATTAAATAAAAAATTAAAATTGAGAATCTATAATATGAGGATTTAATAAGATTTATGTGACAGAGACGACCCGCGATAGTAGGTACAGCATCGTCGTCAACTTGAATTCGATGTGCCTTATTGTTGAAATTATTAAATTATTGTACCACGTACTTACTTTATTACAAGTTGTAAATGTCTGATGTTTCCTAAAATTTCTAGTCTCAGAGCTAGGACATGACTTTTTTCAAATGATTCTGGCATCAATTAACTGCTTGCTATACAGTGAAAACCCTTTAATAATGACTTCGCTTAAAACGTCGTACTTATGACGAAGGTTTGAGGTCTCAACATGTTTGTTTACTTAACATAGTTTTTAATTATAATGACTATCGGCTATAACAACCGTAATCCGACGGTTCCTTCGAAGTCGTTGTTAGCGGTTTTCACTATACTTTTTAAAGGGGCTTCTGTAATGTTACAGGGTCGAATATGACGCATAACATCCGTGGCTGGGAGCTGTGTAGCATTCAAGGTCCACCAAACTTGGGGCAGTGCTTCGCAGCTATTAACCCAGAGTTCTTCGCTCCGGGCTTCGAAGATAGAGCCGCTGATTGTCTCAACACCTGGAGGAATTTAGAACCTGTATGTATAAAACCATAAACAACTCAGCTCTTTGACCTTATTGTAATCGAACTTTGTTCTAGGGGTTTACTAAATTGACCTTTTAGGGTGCTTATATAGGTAGGTATATTTTAGACAGAAACTGCGCTTCCTTCAACTGTGAGGTCACACTCTGACCTGCCCTGCACATAAGTGCACATCACCTACCGTGCAAAACATTTGGTGTGTTGGTAGGCAGTTCTTCAAATTGATTGCGATATTTCCCTAGCTCGGGAGTACCAGTTAAAGATAATACCACAGGAGCTAAAATTCTGTCACATGTATCTACTTAAAAATCTTATTATTACCTGACAGGCAACGTTTACCATAAAAAGAGTAGCCATCGAAATCGACAACCTAGAAGTTGTATATCTTAAAACTTTAAAGGACGCTAATAACAATAAAACTTCTGTTGTGTCTCGTTCAGAGTCCTTCAATCTATTAATCATACATTGCTCGTCGCACACTTGTTTGTCGAACTTATGATATACACTCGCGGAAAACCGCATCAATACCCGTTGCGTAGAGTAGAAGAACAACGCGGTCACACAGACAGATACGAAATAGTACATTGTTACCTATACAAGGGGATAAAATTACCTATTATAACGAGGTAGTTTATAGAAACCGAGTTATGTTACACTTTATTCTTCACTACTATTGCAAAAAAAACAATATATTATTAAATAGGTAATTTATTTGTTTAAATATTATATGTAAAATTTTTACAACTCTGGATATTTAACGAGATGTTGTTTTCCCGAAAACTTAATTTTAGTCCTTTGTGAAGATTAATGTTGAGTGTCTGTGGGGTAAATGTGGGAGATACACGTAGTTCCAGGTTTGAGGGTCCCTCATTTCTAAAGATTGCCAATGCCTTTTTTTATTTCTTCTGTAACCTCAACGCAATGACCTAATTCTGAATTCCGAATTGTACCGAAGAGATCGCCGCTTATAGTTCAATTTTGAAAAATAAAAGATTCCTTAGGATTCATCATTATTCTACATAAGAATAAAGACTTTTTCGTTTTTGAAGGCTAAATGGTAACAGACAAAAATTAAAAAGAAATTACTTTTTCCCCTAGAGCAAAATAAGCTATTTTATCCCCGCTCTGGTACGCTACAATGACGGACTTTTTGAGCAAGAGGGGTGAAAAGTGACTTTAATTTATAATATATTATAATAAAACGTATGATATAGATAAAAGTTAGTTGTATCATCGTTTTGGAAACTCCCCTAAGACTCCAGAGAAGTTATCAAAGAGTAATCCTATCGGCCACATGGATTTTTTGCTAACATATAAGATACCTACATTACACAATGGCTCTTCTCCTTTTCCAGGTGGACCCATCACTACCAGTCCTGGCCCCCGGAGATAAGGAGCACCAGATTAGCGAAGTGACCTTGGCAAGGGGAACCGTCAACTACCCTCAAAGACAAATCGAAGCCATGACCAACTTGGCCAAGAGGATCGGAGTTAAACCTCTACAGACTATCTTGGCTTAGACTGTTTTGCGTTCAGTATATAGAGTTAAGAGAAGAAGACAGACTGTCTCTGTAAAGATTTATCTAGAAATTGTTGATTACAGACCATTGTACATAGGTACTCTTACCATTAAAAAGTTTACCAGTATACACAGTGTTATTTAAGAGAATCGTTGGCGTGAATGTGCTCATGTGGTTACAGTTGGGTACATACCCATACTACGTGACCCATTTTTTTACAATTTTTTATCCCCTCCCCCCTCGGTGACCACCCGTAGTATTTGCCAAGAAACTAGTTTTCACATAGTAATTCATAAAATAATGATGATGTATGTTCCAATTTTATTGGCTTCTTATTTAATTTATGTAATTTTTCATGCTAATTTTAGCAATTGTTTTAGAACTTTTTAAAAAACCCGATCATCTGTATGTACCTGTATGTATCTGTATTCTTGCAAATAATATTTCATTTCATTTCATTTCATAAATATAGTTTTAAATCTTTTTTTTTTGTCGACAGTAAGTTAAAAAAAAATAATTTGTAAAACATTTGTCTTTATTAATACAGCGCTTGTTGCGTGACGCCAAGAGTGCGTAGGTATATACTTATATATACAAGTGAAAAAATATTACCAAGAAGAAAAAACTTGCAATAGAAACTGTTAGTTTTCAATCAGCTGACGTGATATGTACGTCAGTGTTGCCACCTGTAAGTTTAAAAAGCGCTAAACGCTGCGCGCCATATTTGAATATAGCTCGAAAAAGCACGAGATTTCCCTAGAGGATATTGACTACGTGACAAAAACCTGAGCCCCCATCGCACCTGTGACCGAGCAAGAACTGTGTTTAAGCGGTGGCCAATCTTGCTAGAATAGGATGGGTTAGCAAGTACTGGATTAGTTATGATACTATTCTTGCCAGAATTGGATGGGTTGGCATGAACTTTATTGTAAAACTGTATTAAGTAGACTAAGCAAGTTCTTGCTAGAAGTGGATAGGTTAGTGGATTGTTCTGTAAGAATTGAATGGGTTCTCAAAACTATCGGTTAGCTTATTCGAATGACTATAATATGTTGACATATTTTATTTTGTTTTTTAAACTGCCTTCTATATAAAAGGTCATGGGTGCTCTTTCTCGCCGAGTGTAAGGTTAATATGTGTGATGTGTGTGATGACATACACGAGGTCAGGATGGATGAGTGTAAGGTTTATGATTTTTAATAGCAATTAATACAACATTTTCAATATATAATTAAATAAACAGAATAACGGCAGGTATTATCGATTTGATGAATCTTTAGAATCGATATGATGACTTGGCAACACTCTGCAAGCGCGGGGATTCTCATATTTCTCGTATTGACAGCAGGTTTGTGCGGACGTGCTAATGGCTGTATCGTTTAAGAAATATAGATGGGTATAAAATTGTTGGAGTTTACTGTAAATTAAGGTAACCTATTAGTTTTATTGTAAATATAAGAATACTGAATAAATAGTGATATTATGTGGAGAATAGGAGATGTGATGGTATGGTGTAGACTATTGAAGTTAATGTTGGCAAAGTAATATTAATGAATGACAAAATATCTTGGTGTTTCATATAATTTTCCTTATCCCTGAAATATTATAAATAGTTTTATTAGGCAGTTTTAGATTATGGTATTGGGGGGGAATTAGTATCTATTTTGAAGTTAAATAATTGTAGCAGTCAGCGCAAAAGCGGCCTAACCCACATTTTTTTATTGTTTTTATCCTGACCGTCGTAAACGATTAAAAATAGATAAAATTTTAAAACAAAAAAAAAAAAAACAAATGTGGGTTAGGCCGCTTTTGCGCTATGGTAGGGAGCGAGAGGAAATGGGAGGCCGTCACGCGCGCCTCAAAGAGATGTCAGCAGAATTGACGGGGTCCGTTAGGGCCGATGCCTGCCGGGGGTGCGAAGAAAACCGAAAGGGAGATCGTGGCTCCCGGCAACAGGGCAACCGAAGGAACACGGGTGGGTTTTAGTCAGTAAGAGTCTGACACGCCCTCCCGCTCCGCCCAGAGCGGGAGAAGTTATTTGATGATTTCCCACCCAAAAAAAAAAAAAAAGGCCGCTTTTGCGCTGACTGCCTCAATTATATTCGGTATTAAATTAGTATTTTAGAGCAAAGATAGTTTCTCATTACACTAGAAACAGAAACAATGTGCTTCGTTGTGATGCAAATGAAGGTACTTCTTATTTAATAAGCCGCGTGCCCGCTGGCACTCACTTCGGCAAAAATTACAAACTGCCATAAAAACTTAACCCCTTTAGGGAGATGATTTTTTTTTAATCTTTCCACTTTCGTTATAAAAGGGTGGCCCGTGAAAGGATGAAAAATAATAATTTAAAAGCCTTTCTCCAAGGGCTTCCCGAAACAGCCCCATGTATGTTCGGCTATTATTTATAGTTTAGGAGCTAGACAGTTATTAATATGCTTTGGGGAAAAATCATGACCTAATTGGCATATCTGTGGCATATGCACACCCTAACCAAGATTATCATTTACAAAACTAACCAAAATGATAATTTACAAAAGTTACACATGGTGCATTTCAAAGCGCATTTTACCTAGATTTTGAAAGAATTCCCCTTTTTAACATAAAACGGAAGCTTTTGTATAGTATACAAAAAAAAATACTTTTCCAAGGACAAAGCTCATTTGTTACACGTCAAAAAACTATTGATTGAATATAATTTTCTGTCATTCGGATCATATCTATAGAAAATAATATGCAATCAATAGTTTTTTAATTGTGTATAATAATACATAATTAGAGTCTGGCCACGCTAAGTCTGCATAAGTAAAAAAACGGTGGAATTTGAAAAAAAAAATAGACGGCAACACCATCTGTCCTACGAAAAAACAATTTGATACTTTGTTTGTCTATGATAGATTATTTTGTTTATATTCTGATTTATTCCTGGTAAAGAATAGTACTTTAGCACTATGCAGTGTATACAGTTTTGTCATCGTATGGAGGTAGAGCATAGGTACGACATAATCTGTTATGAAAAATCAAAAGGAAAAATATCAAAATCATTAGATCTACTTACACATTTCGATATCTTGTAAACATTATCGTTTTGGGTTAAGGACGACGTCGTGCTGTTCCTTCACATCTTGGAATTTACATATTATAAATTATATAATAACTCCCGCACTCTACTTTTAATAGATTTAACCATTTTTCTACTTTATTTCATGAAAACAACATAAAGCGTAAGCAATCTGACATTTCAAGTACCCCGAAACTGACATAGCTGACTGATGTAAAAGTTTACCATATATGTATAAAACTTTTTGGGGTTGTCCATTTATTCAATTTATTGCAGACTTAGCGTGGCCAGACTCTAACTATCAAATTTCTATATAAATAACAATTAGCGTGACCTAGTTGCTAGTTTCTAGTAGTGGGCTTGACTAGAGTCAGCAACATAAATAATTAAAATATTGTGGCACAACCAGTGGCGGACTAAGCCTGTCGGGGAACCGGTGGCAAAATAATATAGGCCCCCCCGGGGCCTATATTATTTTGCCGAATGTACGGTAGGTAACCTATCTACGTCTTTTTACTTAAAATATCATTGGCGGGCCCGAAATTTTTTACACCCGCCTCGGAAAAGTTAGGTTTTCTTTTGTTTGAACATTCTTACATATTATAATACAAAGTTCCCCGCCGCGTCTGTCTGTCTGAACGCATTAAACTCAAAAACTACTGAACGGATTTTCAAACGGTTTTCAACAATAGACGGAGTGATTCATGCGGAAGGTTTTTGTGTATAATTCATTAAGGTTTTGTGTAAATTGGCTGTTTGAAGATTAATGTTGAAATGTCGGAAATAATCATGCTGACTGGGAGCTTTATTGGCGTGCGCCGCGGAAATCGTAAGAGTTACATAAAATTTATGTTCTACAGGATTGTTCATCTTAAAAAGTTCAACAAAAAAGTCCGCGGTGACATATGTCTTCTAAGGATGACCCAAAGTAACCATAATTTTTCAGAATTTGATAAAAATTTTATTGTTATTTCCGAAGCTATTTTGACCAGTATTATATTAATCCCTATCCAATCCTTCTCTTTTTGTGATGTATCCAGGAGACAGAGAGATGCGAGCAGCTTGTGAAGCTGACAAAACAGGCACAGTGTCGTACGATGAAAAACCAATGGATGCCTGCGCCGCGCTCGCCGAGAAACTCAATGTAAAAGTCCATGAAAGTGACTTATGAACAGGTGTGGATATGGTCCTTGGCGTGGGATATGTAAAACATTGCATTTGTTACGTAAGTAATATAACTTTATGGTTAGATATAATATATGAAGTGAGTCGCTGAAATTGTATTGTCGTAATGTGAACATTGTGCAGAACTCACTCTCTCATCTCTTAAGGCGACGATAACCGACTTTTTAATGATTTTATACTGAAGATGACGTCTAAACGAGTAGTTTTTGTAAACGCGATTGTGCTTTTTATTGATATTTCGTTACGGATCAATGTTCTATGCAAGTATTTTTACTTTAAAGGTTTTGTAAACGCGATTGTGCTCTTTATTTAGATAAAATTACGGACTAATGTTCTATACAAGTATTTAGCTTCCACCAAGGCGATCTTGTTCAAGTTTTCACTTCTGTCGGCACCCCCGGAGTGCGACCACTTTTTTTGTCTCCCATGATTTCCTAACGTAGGTATTTCGTAATTATAAACGTGTGTAATTATTAAGTAAATATTTATTATTAATACTTACTGTTTTATTTACATATTTACCTATTAGGTACCTACCTATACATTTTTATTTTGAAACTAAAGTAAATACCTACCTATTTGAATATATACTCACTTCACTTGGTTTATTTTTGCCAGTCTCCCATGATGAGATAATTATATTATAATCCCATAAAACTTCCCACGGGATCGAGACTTGTGGGGGCGACACCGCGGGGCGCAACTAGTTATTAATAACTGCGCTTTTTCCAGTCCGATATAGACTGGAGCAGGAAACAACCACAGCCTGATTGTTTGCAGCGAGACGGATAAGAGCAAAAAGTTAAAAGGCCTATTAGTTCGCGGCTTCGCGCGTGTACCTACTGTTAAGGTGACGTGATATACGTACATACATAAAATATAATAAAAATACCCCTCATGTTTTTCAGTTCGATTAAAGGCTGGGCTTATTTTGGTCTTTTGTAATTTTATCTTCGGAAAATTAGAACGTTTTTCAGCCGTTTGAATTTGGATGAATGAGTGACTTTATTTTACATTATTTTTAGGGAGTGCCTCCTTATCACATTTTTTTTTTAATTATGCCTACCCCACCTATCTTTTTGAATATGTCAAATTGCCAACCCCGTTTCCCGCTTTTTTTTTTCAAACGCAGTGCCGGCACCATTTCGGGAGCCGGTGCTGGCAGCGGAGGCACTGCCTTATTTTTACGCGACGCTTTCTAAATATCTAACAAACAAATAAAATTAAAGTGTCTGTTTGTAATGTCAAAGTAACAGTTTTTTACTAAATGCATTATGAAAGTGTATAAGTACGATACTTTTATTTAAAAAACAACTTTTTTTTGTCTATCCGTTTGTTCCGGCTAATCTCCAAAACGATTAGTTTTATTTTAGAAAAATAATTAGGGACCACGCGGGCGAAGCCGCGGTCAGCAGCTAGTGCATAAATACAAAACTAATGGTTACTACAAAGTGTACAAGGATATTTCGGCGCGTGGCAAAAAATCAGAATGAACGTCATCGACGCCATCACAGAATAAAAAGACATAAAATATATTGAAAAAAAAATAACAATATAATTTCTGTGACATTTTCACGAATGTTTATTCATATTCATATTCATTTATTTATTGTTTGTCACAGGTGAAAAGACACTTCTTACAATTAACATTATTGTATCACTGTTACATACCCATGACGTGTACAATATTTATATGTATGTCAATATTATTGGCTATGTTAAAAATAATAAATATATTATTACACTCTTAATTCATTTATTTATTTAAACTTTTCACACTCAAACGGTACAACGGCGGACTTAAAGCCTTAGGCATTCTCTACCAGTCAACCAACTAATTGTTGGTGGTTTTTATCCATTGCATTGGTTGTTTTAGTCAACTTGATTTTACATTCATTAACACATAATTTCTACGATCATACAATAAACAAAAATAAAAAATAAGTTTAACATGTCAAGTTTTAGTCAACCTCATACTACATACATTATTAGCAGTGATCGGAGTAGGTAGATTGATTTGGGGTCAATGAAATGGCACGTATATATTAGTGTGGATATGCCTCCGGGATTCCGGAATTTCGAAATTATTAAGATTTTTTTAAGGAATTTCAAATGTTGTAATGTGTAGAATAATGAATACATAAATATGAAAAAGCAATGTTTAACCCTTTTGCTGTTATTGCATTGAATTCGAAAAAATATTAAGAAGAAATTCTTGAATATTAATTCTTGAAATTCTTGAATAAATAAATAAGAATATATTTTTATATATATTCTTATTTATTTATTCAAGAATAGTAACAATTTCAAGCAGCAGATAATATACTTACAAGAAATAACTACTAAATTAGTCATATTATGTAAGTTTCGAATGGACGCACAACAGTAAGATTCACTTTATTACTTGATAAATAAGAAAAAAAAAATTTAAATGTTTATCTATCGCATTCTATAAATTTCTAATGTAGTAGTTTGAAAATCCTTACTTTTACAATATTTGATTCAATCCCGTAAGTACCAAAATGAAATCCCGGAAAAAAGGCTCATCCATGTTATGATTTCTATGACTATTCATGATGCGAGTACGTAAAATCAATCTACCTACTCCGATCACTAATTATTAGACATAATATCACGGTCATATAATTAACATTAAATATGTCAAAAACAATTTTAGTCAATAATTCGGTCATTTAGAAATTCGTTATTTGAATAATACGTTTTACATAAGAGAAATTCTTTTAGCTTTAATTTAAAAATATTTGATGATGAGATATTTTTAATACAGTTTGGGAGTTTGTTATAGATTTTAACTCCAATATCAAATACATTCGATTTAAATTTTGACAACAATCAATGTCAACGGTGAGCAATGGGTAGCTCGCCGTCCGATAAGGACCAGGCCCAGGTCGACGGCGCGTTGTGTTCCACGCGCACCTCAAAGACATGTCAGCAGCATTGACGGGGTCTGCTAGGGCCGATGCCTGCCGGGGTTGCGAAGAAAACCGAAAGGGAGATCGTGGCTCCCGGCAACAGGACAACTGAAGGAACACGGGTGGGTTTTATTTAGTCTGACACACACTCTCGTTCCGCCCAGAGCGGGAGAAGTTATTTGATAATTTCCCACACAAAAAAAAAAAACGCCGAAATATCTTTGTAGCATTCAAGGTAATAAGGGATGTAAAGGTACAAGTTCGTAGTCGACTGCAGCATCAGGCGACGTGTCGCCGTGACACTACTGGTTTCTATGTATTTCTATGGAATACCGTGTCGCTAGCTACTGAAGGTATCTGCTGCTACTGCCTTTTTTTTTTTTTTTTTGGGTGGGAAATCGTCAAATAACTTCTCCCGCTCTGGGCGGAGCGGGAGGGCGTGTCAGACTCTTACTGACTAAAACCCACCCGTGTTCCTTCGGTTGCCCTGTTGCCGGGGGCCACGATCTCCCTTCCGGTTTTCTTCGCAACCCCGGCAGGCATCGGCCCTAGCGGATCATACCCGTCAATTCTGCTGACATCTCTTTGGGGCGCGCGTGGAACACAACGCGCCGTCGACCCGGGCCTGGTCCTTATCGGACGGTGAGCTACCCATTGCTCACAGTCCGCAAGCCCGCGCCTACGGTTGCTGCTTCTGCCTGAAGTTGGGTACTGACTTGTACCTTTAGCGCTCTTTGGGACCCCCACTTGGGCTACAAACAATGTGGATAGATTTTGAGGTAACTGTAAGTGAGCATTGCCTGCCTCGTAGATTACCTCGGTGGTCTACAGGTCGCAAGCGCTACAGCTGAGCATGAGGTCCTGAGTTTGATTTCCAGGTCAGGCAGTGTTATTGGATTTTAACATTAAAGTTTTCTCAGTAATTTGTGGCCGGTTGATATGGCGAAATGTGTACAGGCGTGATGTTATGTAAATAAACGCAATGACAACGATAGCGCCCCCTTAAGGTGTAAGTACATGAATTGGAACCAGCGTACATTGGCGTTTGCCTTGATGCCGCCTGGCTAGACCGGCTAGATTCCGTGCCATTTAATACACCTCGCAGCGGGCATAGAGCAAGCGGGCAACAGACTGGGCAGGAAAACTGACGTTTTGTTCATTTGTTCTCATTTGGTTGGATTCGCAATAGGTCGGGTTCTCACTTCGCCAGAATACAGCTAAGAAGAAAAACAGATTTCGTTTTCTTATATTTAGACAAGATTGGAATAATTAATTTAACCTACACAACCGCTCAAGCAATCGATCGCGGAAATGGTGGCACACTTAGTGTCTAAGTTATAATTTTTATGAGTATTTGCGCAGACCACGTAGCTATGTCATCATTTCAGCCGAAAGGCCTCCCCCAAGAATCGCCACTTCGACCGGTTCTGTGCTTCTCGCATCCAGCGGATTCCTGCGGCCTTCACAAAGTCATCGGTCGACCTTGACGATGTCGCCACTCCAGCAGGTATAGGTAGGTACCAATAGATATAAATATTTCTATGGTAGGTACTCTATTTTCAAGACTGAGAAAGGCTTCAAAAGTTGTCTACCTAATGGGTGTTGGTTTGGATCCAAAATCTCTGGTCGTACCTACCTAACGCAATTAGCAAACTTAACATCATTTTAATTAGTTAAAACACCCTATTGTTTTGGTGTCTACGGGTGCATATAAAAAATATTATTATAAGGGAAAATAACTAGAAGGTAAGCAAGTTAGTGATTTCGACAAACCTTTGTCCATTATTTTACAAGCATGAACCCTGAGTCTTGGGGCAAGATTCACAGATCGGACTTTGACTTTTCTAAGTAAAATAAGCGTTTCATTCTATTTAATTTTATTTTTATTTTGCTGAGTGATTTTCACATTAATTGATTTGATCTGACATTTACCTGTGACTCAAATAGTGACACTTATAAAATTGACAAATTTGTGTATTGTTTTTGTATTTAATATTGGTCTAGGACCTGAAATAAATGTTTTTAATTTTATTCATACTGATATGAACCTTATCCCCATGTGTAAAATGTTCATAGACGTATAAGCGAATGAGACGTAAAAATAATAAAATTCGTATGAGATGCTTATAAGTGCGGTCTGTAAATTTTACCCTTAGTGATTGAAGTTAAAATAGAATACAACCACAGAACAGATAAAAGAGATCTGTTCTGTGGTTGTAATCAGAACAACCAAGTATTACTGACCTTTATCTGCATACTGAACCAAAGACAATGGAGCAACTTGTTTTTTTTTTATAACTTTTTCGCTTCCGCGAGAAAAATATTTGATAAAATCGTTGATTCACGTTCTTAATTATGATTTATGATCCCGTAAATTACATACCCACTTAGTTGTTTCTAAATTAAAATTATATATTTTTGCATGAAATAATACTTCCAGACAAATTATTAGGTACCTAAACGTCCTGAAAAAACCTGCACTCAATTGTATACAATATCAGTTGAAGTTCACCTTCATGAAATTAAAATACCATTTGTGGTTTTATTTAAGACGATCCGAGAATAGTATTAATTTATGTATCAATAATATTCTCGGAGCTCATCACTATGTAGTGATTAGCTAATACTTATTTCTATTCTATAGGGTTGGCAGCAATCTTTTGACATTTTTTTAAAAATAAATAGCAGGTTTTTTTAAATTAAAATGTCATTGAAATGTAAAACATAAACTGGAAAATCTCTCATTTTTGACCCGAGAGTTCATAATCAACTTAAAAATCAAAAATCAATTCCAGAATCAAATATTTTTGTTTAGGTATTAGGCACTTAAAAGTCTGTTTGTCCGATAAGTTATTTATCAGCTTTCAAGTTTGTTATTTAATATTCAAATTAATACCCAAAACATTAGGCGAAACCCATTATTAAAATGGGACGAGGAAAACAAAATACTCACGTGTTATTTTAATAAAGACGGGAAAATCCGCATATAATTAACTAGGTATTTACGGCAATAGGTCATCTTTAGTCGTTGCCTTGCAGAAATATCTGTGTTTTTTTTCCCTAGCCTTTACGGTAAATTTAATCTCTTCGATCTTGACGGAGCAGGATGAAATGGCGCAGTATTTGATTCGTACAGTGTTAAGGTCGTCACACACTAAAGATAATATAAAATATAATGTGTATTATTATCTCCGACATATCGCTCATCGTACAATTTAATGCACCACCACACACATTCAAGATAATATATATGTTACCTTAAAGTATTTTAAGCGCTATAATGTATATTATCTTTAATGTGCGTGATGAGCTTTACCCCAGTGCCGACTTTACCGCAAGGTACCTACTCTGTCGTATCTGTCCATCTCTGTTCCCTACAACATAGGTATAGTATCAAGTGCCTTTCAAATTCTAAGCCCAATGTTTAATTTTGGTGTGCCATCGTTAGTTCTTATTAAAGTTTTTGCATTGTGTTAATTCAATCTGATTTTGTGTTACCTACAACGATAAAATTTTATGATACCTACATAATTAAAGTTTATTCTATAAACTACCGGCAGTGATATAATCTTTAAACCGAGTCTAGTCTAGAACATTCTTTAATTAAATTCACAAACATTTGCTCGCGGCTTCACCCGCGTAGGTATCGGAAATTATTGCACAAGAAGTATCCTATGTAAAATAACCTAACCTAACCTAACCCAGGTCATGTTCTATAGACTCTATACGGATAGACAATGACCTGGGTTAGGACAAGTCACACGGTTGTATTAATTTTCTAATTTGCCCACTTTTTTTTTTTTGGGTGTGAAATCATCAAATAACTTCTCCCGCTCTGGGTGGAGCGGAAGGGCGTGTCAGACTCTTACTGACTAAAACCCACCCGTGTTCCTTCGGTTGCCCTGTTGCCGGGGGCCACGATCTCCTTTTCGGTTTTCTTCGCAACCCTGGCAGGCATCGGCCCTAGTGGACCCCTTCAGATCTGCTGACATCTCTTTGAGGCGTGCGTGGAACACAACGCGCCGTTGACCCGGGCCTGGTCCTTATCGGACGGTGAGCCACCCATTGCTCACCGTCCGCAAGCCCGCGCCTACGGTGGCCGGAAATCGTCTCGCGATTCCCAACGCCCTGGGCGTCTCCTCCTGCGGCGGTTAGAGGCGTGAGGGCGCGAAATTTGCCTCTCCCTCACGCGTTCCGCCTCCTCCTTCGCGAGCATTACAGCTCCGTACCATGGCCTGAACCAGGGCCGGACGCGAGAGATCACCGCCGCCAATCGCCTCCACGAGGACACGGCGATGCTCCGCCCAAGCTGGGCAGACCTCCACCGTATGCTCCACCGTGTCCTCCGGGCGATCCACACAATGGTGACACCCGGGCGTTTCCTCCCGCCTTATCCTGTGCAGGAACCTCCCGAAACAGCCGTGTCCGGTGAGGACCTGCGTCAGGCGGAAGGTGAGGACGCCGTGGCGCCTCTCTAGCCAATCCTCAATGAGGGGTCTTATCACCGCAATTGTGGCGTGCCCAGCGCTGGGTTGCGACAATCGCACTCTCCATGACGCCATGAGATCCCGCCGGAGCTCTGTCCGCTGTGCCGCGATTTCCCGCGGCAGCGGAGCTAAGACCCGGCGTTTCGCCTCCTCGCGCCACTCCCAAATGTGCGCGAGGACCTTTGCCTCCAGATCCCATGGCGGTAATCCGGCAAGGAGGCTCGCCGCCTCACAGGAGACCGTGCGGTATCCTCGGGCCAGCCGGATAGCCATGACCCTCTGGGACGCTAAACTTGCCCCCTAAAAGTAACTCCCTTTCAAAATTCATTTATTTACGTTAGACGTCTGAAATTTCAACTTAATTGGTCCAATAAATTGCGGTATTTATTTTTTAAATATCGCAGCATTATTATGAGATAGGACCCTTTTGGCCTAGCACAGTAAGTACCTTATATATATATATTGTTTTTAATGTTGAATAAATTTTGTTTAATTTTAAATGCTCCTTTTTTATTATGCTCCTGTTCTTATTTCCTGTGCGTATTCCAAATAAAATATTTTTCTTTCTTTCTTTAAATTCGGAGCAAATTCCGTCACTTCCTCTCTCAGAGAAGAGGCCTATGTCCCAACAGTAGGAACATTATAGGCTGGTTATAGTACCAAAAGCATAAATTTAAAATTTCATTTTCTTAACTTAAGAAGTGCTGGGGTTTCCATACAAACTTTCATCCCCTTTAGGATTATTTTTGAGACATAAAGTATTCTGTCCTACTCCAAGATGCCATCTATCTCCTTGCCTTTATCGAAAGCCATTCAGTGGTTTAGGCGTGAAAAGGTAACAGACTGACAAACAGAGTTTTCGTATTTATAATATAATGTAAGTATAAGTTTAATATGGATTTGACAACCATTAACTTTTTTTGACAAGTTTTACCTACTTTATTTTTAAACCAATATAATTTTAACGTATTAAAATAGTATTTAAAATAAGACGATAGATTCAGATTTACATAGAAGAAGCCATTTTTTTTTTAATTAGCATAATAATGATGAGACGTTATCTACTTTTTTATTCCAAGCATCATAATTAATAATAATCAACATTGCAGTTGTATGTTATGTTCCACATATGTAATTATAAATTAAATTAATATTAATTCAAAAATTCAAAATATTTTTATTTCACATAGACCTACATGGGCACTTATGAAACGTCAGAAGCTAGGTACATGGTTCCAATTGGTCGTTTCCTATGGAGAAGAGCCGGCAAGAAACTCCACGGTTACTCTTTTAAAAATAATTGGCTTTTACAATTCTTTCAAATAACAGTGTGACTAGGTATGGGAGGACAGTGTAGGTATTTCAATAAGTACCAGGTACTTAAGAAAATAGAAAATGGTCAACAAATCTACAGTCCACTAAGCCTACAGTGTTCTCACATTCACAAAATAGAAAAGAATCTATACAAAAGATATATACCTATATTAATAAAAATAAAAACCTCTTTTAATTAAACGCAATTACATTATTGCTATTACAACTTTAATAAATCTGAATAATTATCATGTGCAAAAAAGCCACTAATAAAGAGTTGAAATTTTAGTGAGTAAGAGTTGAGTTTTATTTTAACAAATCTCGGGATCATGGATCCCGGGCCTTTGGAAGGCGTACGAGACAAAACACATTGGGCTATGAATTCGGGTGGCTATTATGGATTGGTTACCTGGAACTATGGAAGGACTATGGCCCCTACCTGACCAATATTTTATATAAAATACACAGGAAAATGGCAGGGGGTGACCTGCACACTCAATAATGGGCCCCCGAAAATGGTCACTAACACAAAGTGACGTAGCGACATGGGGCCAACATGTCCTGAGGTGTTTATGAGGAGTGGAGAGGTATTCCACGGCTATGAGGACAATCCCGGAAGTATGTTCAAGATCCCTACTAGCGTCTTACTGGAATACTTCTTTCCTCTGAGCACGTTTGCTCTTGTGAATCTCAACTCAAGCCGGCCAATTTAGGTAAGAATGAGGTGGGAGCTCTGTTCCTCGTCAGTGCTCACTCCAGCTGGCAAATAAAGGCAGGCCAGAGGTGAGGAACAAGACTTCTCGCAGGAGATAGGGTCCGTGGGGTCGCTACTGCCCAACAGCTCGCCACATGCTGCCCTGCGGGTTTCTGTATCTCTCTTGCTCTGGCTCTTAACCCTAGACCTGTTTCGGCAAAGTTAACTCTACCGACACAGACCCAGAGTTCGGAACGCGCAAGCTACGACGACAACGTAGAGGTACGGCGGTGGGGGTATTATTATTAAAAGTAATGTACGCATCTCGAATGATAACGACCAGTTTTCTATTTATTATCGGATCATATCCTTCTTTGACAGGTATACAAGTCATGTTAATAAAATATGTAGGTATACAGTTGACATACCAAGGTCGACCTATTTTAAAATCCTCCCATTTGCTGTTTAACATGTTTTACACTTAGGTACTTTTGTACGAGTTTGTTTTTGTTAAGTTTTATAAAGTATACTGAACATATAAATAAGTACCTAGTTTTTTTGCCGGTTTTGTCGACGAATGGCACCAATGGGACCCTAGTACCTCTGTCAGTCTCTCTGTCTGCTGTATTTATGATTGACTCGCAATGGGCCCTCTAATGACATCGACTCGTCCTGTGCTTCCCACATCCAGCGGTTCAAAAAGCGGTTCTTTCTCATTTTTACTTCCAAATCTTGAGCTAGTACCGGACCAATCTGCAACCCATCTAACGTAACACATCTTCAATCACAATCTGAATGATTTTGACGGATATTGCTAATTCATTGCTTTAAAAATGTTGGAAAAAAAATCCTGCTCAACAACGTACATAACGCAATTAATGTTGTTGAACTGTCAAAATGACAGCCATTGCTACTGTTAGTGTGTCACATAATTACCCCGCTGGTCTGTAGGCATCATTTATGAAGTAATCGTATTTATTTAATTGCCTATCAAAATTAAGTAAGTTCCCATAAACATTATGTCATATAAGTTAATAGGTACGATATCTATTAGGTTATGTAAACAGAGACCTGGAAGTTTCCTCTTAGTTAATATTCTATTGTCAACTAAACGGTTTAAAGGAATGCTAGAGCTATTAATTGCCTTCTCTTTATATCTTAGAAAGTATTTTATATGTTCGCAAAAACTTAGGACTTTAAAAAATTAGAAGCGATTTCCATAATATAAATACACGTAGTAGACATGAAATTGTGATACCCAAATTTAGATTAACTAAAACAAGCAAGTCATTTCTTATAAACAGTATCTTTTAAACAAGTTGCCAAAGTCTGTTACAGAACTTAGCGATGGGAAGTTCAAAACTCACATCAAACGTGTTCTTATCAAGAAAGCATATTACAAAATTAAAGACTATGTTGAAGACAAGGAAATTTTCTAAAATTTACTTTAAGTCCAGGGGAGGTAATTGCGTAACACACATAAAACTGACAATGTTCGCAATTTATTTTGACAGTTCACCGACGTTCATTGCGTTATTTACGTTGTTGAGCAGACGAATTTTTTAAACCTTTGAAGCAATGGATTAGCAATATCCATCAATACTCTCGGATTGTGACTGAAAGTCGTGTCGCGTTACGCAATTCGGGTGTAGGTTTCCTCACGCTGTTTCCTTCACTGTTGTCAGTAATGTCCAAGGTAAACTAGGCTAATCTAGGAAGCTAGGTGGGCTAGGTATGTATTATTAAGTCTTTTTTTTTTGTTTAGGAATTAATTAAAATACGTATTAAAAAATAAGAATCTAATCTGTGTAACATTCACGATACTATAAACCACTTAATTCTAGATTTTTTGTCATTTTATTTATGTAACTAAGTAGTGTTATCAAGTGGGTATTTATAAATACTGCAGGTTTTATAAAGGTCATATGATCTGGTTTGTGTTAATAACTTTTCAATTTTAATTCAAAATATTTTATTTCACATAAAACATGTGGGTTTATGTGAAATAAAATATTTTTATGAAAAGTCAGAAACTAGGTGCACCGTTGCAATTGGTCGTTTCCTATGGAGAAGATCTGGCAAGAAATTCCACGTTTAAGCTATTTTGGTGTGATATAATTAGTGAAAAAATTTGCACCTACGTAGAGGCTTGAAAATCTGCCTGTGTTAGCGTTACTGAAAGGTCTGGATTTTTCTCGTAAAGCTTTCATAATCATCAATACATCATAATAAATCATCATCAAATAAAATAAATGAATTTAAAGATATTTAAGAAAATAGATGAATATTGACCATTATCTCCGAAACTACGGAGCCTAAAATTCTGAAAAAAAATGACAGAGAATGGTTCTTCAGTAATAGATTACAGGAAAACTATAAGAAGTCTATGGTCTTAAAATAATATGGTAAATCTATCAATATTGTGCGTACAAACTTATTTTGCATGTATGGGAATGTTTGTTGGAATGTATGGGAGAACATGTATTTCATGTTAAGTTTGTATTTGGGATAAATTCATCCAACTACGGAACCCTTCATTGTGCGTAGTCCGACACGCACTTTGCCGGTTTAATGCTAAAACCACATAAATTAACATAAGGGAGTGCCTCCGTTGGCAGCGCCGGCTCCCGAATTGACTGCCGACGCGCGCCGGTGCCCCACGAAATTGAATGATCGCTAACGCAAAGCACGCGTCGGCGGCGGTGATCTCTCGCGTCCGGCCCTGATTCAGGCCATGGTACGGAGCGAGAGGAAATGGGAGGCCGTCACCTCCTTCTGCGAAGCTGTAATGCTCGCGATGGAGGAGGCGGAACGCGTGAGGGAAAGGCAAATTTCGCGCCCTCACGCCCCTAACAGCCGCAGGAGGAGACGCCCAGGGCGTCGGGAATCGCGGGGCGATTTCCGGCCACCGTAGGCGCGGGCTTGCGGGCGGTGAGCAATGGGTGGCTCACCGTCCGATAAGGACCAGGCCCGAGTCGACGGCGCGTTGTGTTCCACGCGCGCCTCAAAGAGATGTCAGCAGATTTGAAGGGGTCCACTAGGGCCGATGCCTGCTGGGGTTGCGAAGAAAACCGAAAGGGAGATCGTGGCCCCCGGCAACAGGGCAACCGAAGGAGCACGGGTGGGTTTTAGTCAGTAAGAGTCTGACACGCCCTCCCGCTCCGCCCAGAGCGGGAGAAGTTATTTGATGATTTCCCACCCTCAAAAAAAAAAAAAAAGCACGCGTCGAGTTGAGCCTTGCACTGCTCAGTAGGCACACAAACGAAGCCATATTGAATGGCATTGTTACTTGCGACGAAAAATGGATTCTGTTCGACAATCGCAAGCGCTCAGCAAGTTGGTTAGATCCTGGTTCAGCACCTAAACAATGCCCCGAACGAAAACTGACTCCTAAAAAAGTGATGGTCACTGTTTGGTGGTCTAGCGCCGGTGTCATTCATCACAGCTTCTTACCAAACGGGATGAGCATTACTGCAGATGTGTACTGTGAAGAACTGAACATAATGATGGAGAAGCTCGCACATCTCCAACCAGCTTTGGTCAGTCGTTCGGCTCCGCTGCTTTTGCACGACAACGCGCGACCACATACTGCACAGCAGACGGTCTCCAAGTTACTGAGCTGGGGTTGGAAGTTTTCCGTCATCCACCGTACTCACCAGACCTTGTCCCTACAGACTCCTACTTTTTTCAGAATTTGGATATCTTCTTGGCGGGGAAAAATTCAATAATCGCCCGTCCAGCAGACTTTTTCAAAAAGGACATCAACAAGCTACACTACGTTGGCAAAAATGCATTGATTGCATGGGTAATTACTTTGATTAATAAAAATAAAAAGTATTGAGAAACAAGAGCGTTAACTTATTATATGAAAAAAGGCAATTTCATAGGTAAAGACGTAATATAAATGTGGAGCAGCGGTGTCAAGCCTTATCCCATGCCTTAAAAAATGTTTGGGCATCACCAAGCTCACGCCTCACATTGACTAAGTTGCCAAATCTGCATACCCTTTTCTCAACTATATTGTGGTTGGCTTCTAACTGGATGCAGCTGAATACCATTATATTACATGGAGCGACTGACTATCTGACCTCCACAACCCAGTAACTGGGTAATAGTGGTAAAACTGGTTGTCAGACTTTCGGGCTTTTGACGACCCGTAACGACTGTCAAAGATCCACGAATGACAGCCGAGACCAACGGCTTAACGTACTTTCCGAGGCACGGAGGAGTCTTGGTATGTAAAGATACGTCACCCATCTATAGACCAACCCCACAGGCAATCGTAGCTTAACCTGATGGATAATAAATGTATTCTTTTTCAATAAAAATATAAAAAACTCAGATTCATATCGTGGCTGTTTTAATTTGTGTGCCTATCAACCCTATTTCGACTAGCTAGGGCGCCAAGACAAAATACTAAACCTGCAAGTACGAAGCGAACTGAAAAAGTTTGGGAATCCCTGCGCTAGGCTGTGACAGACAGAGTTATTATAGGTCCTGTTGGCACTCTCAGAATCCTAAATATCATGTCCACAGAATATGTTTAGGTACAGCATGTACTTACTATTATAGTACATACTAATTCCATGGTTTAAAGTACATACTAAATCCATGTAGGTATATTAAAACATAAAAGCCACATTAAAAATACCCTCATATGAGAAACTTTAGATTTTGAAAGAAAAAAAAAACTTGTCCTGGCATTGGGGTGTCATTGTCTAGAACTCATCGAATAAAGTTAGATTACAAAATCTAATACTGAAATAATTAAAAATAATACTGGCTGATTTCTAAAAGAAAAACTTGAAATTCTAGCCATTAATTCGTAATAAAGAAAAAATAGGAAAAAAACATTAATGGCATCACATAATTATTTTAACCACAAACAGCCAGTAATTGTGTAGGACTCATAAAAAATGACTAAAAAGTTTAGATTCAAGTGAGGGCTGAATATTATAGGAAGAATAAATATGGCGGTTTGACATATTTTCTATACAAAAACCGTCATTTTTTATTGCTCGGATAAAACTTATCTGAAAATCGACCCTAAACTACATTATTACTAAAAGTATATATAGAATTTGGGTAAGAACATAAACAATAGTTTGGGTTCATACATTCGATTCCCCTAAATTAGGTTGAGGAAAGGAAGGTAAGACGGTCCGTTCAGATATGAAGATCCAACTTTTAAATAATAATTCTGAAATATCTGAATAAGTTGTGTCATGAGGCAGCTCTTCATGCTCTCTTGGTCAGCGTACTCAACGCCGTCGTCCATGTGAGCACTGTTTCAACAAGGATAGTTTGTTTTTCCATGTTCTGATGTAAAATTCTCGATTTTCAATTGACCTACAGTTTTACTTTGGGTTTAAATAATTATGTTTTGGCCGTCTCTGTATGCAAAGCGACTTATGATTGAACTAATATCAAATTATTTGGACGATAGCGATACGCTCTAGAAATTAAGATTTTTGCCAATAGGCAAAACGGACCGGCGCAATATGAAGAGATTTAAAAAGATTTAATTTTATTAATTGCATTGTAATCTAAATTTTAATTATGAAATTATTATTAGTATTTTTATGTTATTGCTAATTATTAAATGTGTACTGCTGCATGCCATAAGTATAACCAAAATGTAAGATGTATTAATAAACAAATCACTGAACCTGACTTGATTTCCGCACATCTTTTCTTTTTTTTTTCGGGTGACCACTGAAAATCAGCGCTGTGCTGTGGGTTCCCCATAGCACTGCATCATGCTGAGTGGAAGCCTTCTTGTCACAGTCATGTCGTGCAGCTGCCGACTAACTACCAACCACCTACCTATCTACTTTTCTGTTTTATGCTCGTGATTTATTATGTACTTTTTGTTGTTTTCGTTTACTCTTGTCTTTTATGTATGCACGTGTCTGTGAAAAATAAACGTATTTTTCTTTCTTTCTAAAATCCAAATATTTGCATATTTGAAATACCGAATATACTAGTTAAACCCATAGAACTTAAGAAGTTATGTTACCTACTACCTATACGTATATTCTTGCAAATAAATATATATCATTAATTAAAGTGAACTGGTTACCTATGTAGAACTATGGAAGGAGGTATTATTTACTATAAGATAATTATAGGATATTATATATAGATATTATATTATCACATATTATTGTCTTGCCATAGTATAGTACAAACACCAACTTAGTCATTCATCCATAAGGAAATTGATTGGATTCCTTATGTAAGTACGTAGGTACCCGCGTAATTATTAAGTTACAGATGCGCATCTTCTCGATAAAATATCCTGTAAGTAGGTACTATTAAAATAGCTCCACTATTAAAATACAATGTCGTCCATGGGCATGTGCCCGCCCGCATTTTTATGAATATTCATGAAAAATGATCGAAAAATAACATTGAAAGGGGTCTATCCTGTTTTTTTTTTTTTCTGGGTGGGCTTTCGCTCTGGGCGGAGCGGGAGGGCGTGTCAGACTCTTACTGACTAAAACTCACCCGTGTTCCTTCGGTTGCCCTGTTACCGGGGGCCACGATCTCCCGGGTTTTCTTCGCAAACCCGGCAGGCATCGGCCCTAGCGGACCCCGTCGATTATGCTGACATCTCTTTGAGGCGCGCGTGGAACACAACGCGCCGTCGACCAGGGCCTGGTCCTTATCGGACGGTGAGCTACCCATTGCTTACCGTCCGCAAGCCCGCGCCTACGGTGGCCGGAAATCGTCTCGCGATTCCCGACGCCCTGGGCGTCTCCTCCTGCGGCGGTTAGGGGCGTGAGGGCGCGAAATTTGCCTCTCCCTCACGCGTTCCGCCTCCTCCTTCGCGAGCATTACCGCTTCGCAGAAGGAAGTGACGGCCTCCCATTTCCTCTCGCTCCGTATTATGGCCTGAACCAGGGCCGGACGCGAGAGATCACCGCCGCCGATCGCCTCCACGAAGACACGGCGATGCTCCGCCCAAGCTGGGCAGACCTCCACCGTATGCTCCACTGTGTCCTCCGGGCAATCCACACAATGGTGACACCCGGGCGTTTCCTCCCGCCTTATCCTGTGCAGGAACCTCCCGAAACAGCCGTGTCCGGTGAGGACCTGCGTCAGGCGGAAGGTGAGGACGCCGTGGCGCCTCTCTAGCCACTCCTCAAAGAGGGGTCTTAACGCCGCAATTGTGGCGTGCCCAGCGCTGGGTTGCTACAATCGCACTCTCCATGACGCCATGAGATCCCGCCGGAGCTCTGTCCGCTGTGCCGCGATTTCTCGCGGCAGCGGAGTTAAGCCCCGGCGTTTCGCCTCCTCGCACCGCTCCCAAATGTGCGCGAGGACCTTTGCCTCCAGATCCCATGGCGATAATCTGGCAAGGAGGCTCGCCGCCTCGCAGGAGACCGTGCGGTATCCTCGGGCCAGCCGGATGGCCATGACCCTCTGGGACGCGTTCAGCCAGCGGGCTGGCCGCAGCCTTAGTGAACGCGCCCACACCGGTGCCCCGTAAAGGGCCATGGACCGCACGACCCCCGCGTAGAGCCTCCGGCAGGAGGCGTTTGGATCCCCTAGATTGGGCAGGAGCCGCTTCAATGCAGCCCCGGCTCGCTCCAGTCTGGGAGCCAAACGTCGGAAGTGTTCGACGAAGTTCCATCGGCTGTCGAGGACAAGTCGAGGGGTCTATCCTGACTTCTTTTTTTTTCAAAATCCCCCTATGATTTCATGAACTTACACTTGTGTTTTTAATCCGATACAATAACTCATAAGCTTTTAGGAATAATAAACACAATCCAAATCAAGCCAATAACATCGGAGATATGGCAAACAAAAGCATAAAAAATTGAATAAGGGGATTATTAATTTTTTTCCTTTTAAAGTTATTTTTCGATAATTTTTCATGAATATTCAGAAAAATACAGGCGGAGACATGCCAATGGACGACATTGTAGGTATAATTAGAATTTATTAGTATTATTGTCGCAGATCTAACGCTAAAACATGCGCAGGAGTTTCCTTGTCTCCATATGATTAAATATTTAATTAAACGTTTGCATTGTAATTAGTTGATTATCTTGTAGGTAAAAAGGTAATAATAAGTATATTATTACTTACTCATGCAAATATGTAACACTAATTATTGTGGGTAATAATAGTTTAATAACAGCAAAAAGTGATAAATTCACGGTAAGGTAAGTTAGACGGATAAAATCTAAGGTTATTTTTTGGTCGGCAACAAAAAGAGGTAGTACTAGGAAATATCAAAACATTTGCTTTAGTTTAGCAAAACAGGATCAACATTTTGATCCAGCTTATTTGTTCTCGTTGTAGAAAGTTCTTTATAATTTTCAGTAAATTGACCTTTTAAGGGTCGTGCAGACTAGCACGACTTGTCGCTCGTATTTGTTTTACCGTGAAGTTTTCTTAGAAACTATTTTGTTAGAGTCGCATCGCGCCTGTCTGCACGAGGCTTTAAATGGTTTAGTAGAACTATAGTACCTACCTTGTTTCCGGTATCCTACTAATACTTATTATTAATGCGAATGTGCGTTTTTTTTTATGTGTAGCATCTTTCCTCTCAATCTGTGGGAGTGATTTCGTAAAAAGGGACGGAAGTGTGTAACAGAAAGCCGGGGAAGTACGCGCTATTTGATTTGACCAATGAGCGCGCGCAGTGAGTTGGCCGTCAGATGGTCCCAACCCATTTTCTGAGAGGTTGGTACTGTCAGCCAAGATGTCAGATGTTATGCAACTACTGTAAGGCATGGCTCGCTCGTTTTTGTTATTTATGCTTTCACGCTAAAACGGCTGAACGGATTTGGATGAAATTTGGCACATATGTTGGGCCTGGTACTTAGGATACTTTTTATCCTGGTAGTATTTTCACGTGAGATAATTTCCTTACTTCCATAAAACAAAAGAACAGACATCATAATATTTAATGAATTTACGATAATGTACTTGGACTGCACGGTATGCGTACACATCGCCGGCGACCGGAACAGAGAGTGCCGCTCGAGTGCGCACGCGCCTCTGTACTTTCACTACAAATGTTTACATTGCCAATTTTGCACGTGAACCTTTATATCTTTGGCATTTGGTATATTCTCTTGATACGAGACATATATGAAAGCGAGCAAGCGTATTAGGTATGGGGGAGTCGGCCCAGGGTGTGCCGGACTCGTCAAGCATTGACACACCTGGATATTCTGGGATGCAACATAGATTAGGCACACACATTAGACTAGACTAGGCCTTGTAAAACTGAGTGTAAGCATAAGTAACGTGTTAAATATTTTCAGAAATAAGACTGTCATAGAGTGTTCTTCCCCAGGAATAAAATATTTCAAGCTTACAAGCTGGCTGGCAGCTAGCCGCTGCAAATACAATTGGCAAAATTTGAGTGCGGTTCTGTCCAGAACAATACTTACTTGCTGAAATGTCCAAGTGTCCTTACCATTTTGTAATTTTTAGAATCTAATTAACGTCACTGATGCTGCTATTACCGTGAACCTACTGTTCACAAGTAATTTCAAGAGTACCATCGACTGGAAAAGAAGAAGAAAAAACTTGGTGGTAGAAGAAAAACCCTTTCAATGGAAAGAGTTAATGAGTCCGTTAACCAGGGATAAGTCGAGATTTGCTGTGGAAAACAAGATGATGTTTTAAGTCTAAGTTCCTCACATTAAGATGTGTATGGATGGGACCGATTGTGTCTATGGTCCATTATGACAATGATATAAACTGTCAAGTAATAAACGTTTTTTTAGGGGGTACATACCAAGTCTTAGCCGACGTTCCCACGGACGTAATAAAATCGCGGGGGATTTATCGCGCAATGGATTTTCAGAATTCAACAGAACGCATCCCAGCGCGTCAAAAAAAACACACTGTCGGATTTTCAACTCTTGGTGCTAAGCAGAGCGTTGAAAATCCAATGTGCGAAAAAATTCCGCCGCGATTTTATTACGTCCGTGCGAACGTCGGCTTTTAATCATTGCTATTTTTAACGAACTTAATCGTCGTATAGTTTTTATTGTGTTATGCAACGATACTATAAGCAATTTCGACATAATTACAGTGGAGGTACATACGTTTTGTTTAATACGGCCTTCATTGTCTGATAAGACAAATACTTAATAATATGATCTACACAGTATACATAAGTAACAGTATTATGTCTTCATAGAAAACAGCCGAGACGACGCGCTTTGACATCTCAATGTACGCAACAGTATCAGTTACGCACGGATGCGGAAGGTTTATCTACCGAGCGGCCGTAGCTAATTATTTCAAGGTCACTGCCGAGACATAATACTGTTTCTTTATTATACTGTCCTATCGAGCTGAAATGTGAAGGTTAAAGTATGATTGTCTATTTGCATTTCCTTCTCAGAAGTTCGAATGCAGTGTTTGAGTCATATGAGATTGCGATACCTTAGCTATTGCTGGTTAGGGTTAGAAAGGAGTATCATGTTACCCAGTAACTAGGCTGTGAAGGTCAGATAGGCAAACGCTCTTTGTGAAATACTAGTGTTCAGCTGCATCTGGTTAGACTGGAAGCCGACCGCAAAATAGTTGGGAAAAGGCTAGGCAGATGATGATGAGCTATTAAGACAAGTCGGTACCGATAAGTACTATTGAAAAAACGCATATCTATACACTGTAAGGACTGTTCTTGCTTGCAGCGCTCGGCCGCTATAGTATCGCTTACCTACGAAAAAAAAGGGTCGTGTGCACGGGATTTTGTTTTCAAATTGGTTAGATATGCGTTACCCCGATGGTACCTACGGTCAAAATAGTCACGTGGTAACATATGCGGTCACACATAAAGAAACAGCTAAAACATGTATCTGTTTCTTTCCGAAGAACAACCTGCAGTAGTTTGTACCGGGAGTCGACCTGAAAACCCGCATCTTTTTCAAGCACCCTAAGAGCGGATTCGCATTACGTCCGATTCGAGAAATGACGGTCCGAAGTAGCCATGGCACTATTTGTATGACGGATTGCGCTCTAGATCCGAACTCTGTCCGTCCGAATTTAGAACATTACCAATTCGGATTGAACTCGGATCTTGAATTCGGATTCGGATCGAACGTAGTGCAAAATCGATCTAAGACTGGGGCGAAGATCATTGGTCGGGCAATATTGTGAGGTTAGATGAAAAGGACTGATTTAGCGGTTGTGTTCTCCGAAAATAAATACAAGGCAAGAGACGTGTGACAAGGACACCTTAACTAGCACTTGACTGAAAAGTGGATATTCACAACATAAAATCACGCCTGTATTGCGTTATGCAGAGACCTTAGTACATACACCCACATTTCGTCAATTATTTCATAGATTAATACAGATGGTTCACTCCGCAAAATCATTTAAATAAAAAGCGACTCTAGCTAAGATACAATAAAGTGCAATTCAGGTTGCACAGCGCTAATTACCTACAATTATATTCACCTAGAAGTTGCCCCTCTTTCTGTCGCGTAACTCTTAGATCTTGTAACTACGTTCCACTCACTGAATTGGCCCAACAAGTCGACCAGTGAGCAGCAGAAGTGGATAATTTGAGCTGAAAACAAATGCCATTAACACTAATCACAAAATATCAAACTGCGTTTAAAAGCCGATAGGTATTACTTTTATTGCACTTCTTGGGTGCGAATCATCATTAGCAACAATTTCATCAAGTGTTTGTAACCCCAGGGGCAATCGTGAGAAACTTTATATTGCTTACGAAATATTATGTACATAAGTAGGTTTAACTATCATAGCTTAAAGGGAACGTGTTTATCAAAACAATATTGCGTGGTGACAAAGACTTATTTACCTACATCATATACTTTATGTTTCTGCTACTAGGTAAATGAAAACGTGTTAAGAAATAGCTTTAGATTTAGAGATAGATTAGCCTCATGGAGTTGTTGGTTATGATGTCAAACAACATAATGTATATACATTATGTGGAAATTGTGTACATATTATTTAATTTTATGAATATTATATTTATTTTTTTTGCTTCTGACATAACTTCACTTACTTAATTTAATTCATTGTTCTATCTTATTTTATTTTTATTTTAATGTGTGCTTTTGACATTAATTGATTTGATCTGACATTTACCTGTGACTCAAATAGTGATACTTATAAAATTGACAAATTTGTGTATTGTTTTTGTACTTAATATGGGTCTAGGACCTGAAATAAATGAATTTAATTTATTTTATTTATAGCAAAAAGTTAACGATCTACTTATACAGCAAAAAGATTGTTATACTTTAGAGTCATAATAACTTATAGATATGTATATAGAGTTGAAAACTGCAAAACAAGAGCAATTTTGTGTAACTAGTAGCAGCTCTCAGTTCTCAGTAGCAGCTCGGAGTCTGGATTTGTGCCCGGTTGACGGCAATAGGCTCGCCCCCTATTACATGGGACTTTAACATAACTGGCGAAATGTGGGTATGCCTGCTACAGGGACACCTCTGCCCAACCCTTAGGGGAAACAAGGCGTGATGTTATGTTATGTATGTTCTTTACTTAAGTAACAAGGATTCATTGTGTTAGTAAACTCAAAAACTGTGTTAATTTATTTTATTCTAATTTAAAATTATTTCACCCCATGAGAGATGGCACTACAGTGTTTGACGTATATGCAATCGAGCCTGCTAGCGATCATTTTTAGGATCTTGTTGGAGCTGCGCACCCTCTGCGCACCAGGGATGCACACTTCATTCGCATCGTTGCGTAAAAGCAATTTACATGTGTGTCCGCAAACATTTCCGATGCGCTATATAAACGGGACATCCGCGCCAATACCCTGAAACCGTTGTTGTATTGGACACGAAGGGCGTTGCACGACCTTTGGGTATATCTAGCCCACAGGCTGCTCGTGTAAAAAGTTGTGTAATAAGCTCGAAGCAAAGTAATTTTGACTTTAAGTGAGCAGCGTGCAACCCTGCGAGCCAGCATGTTTACCCTTACCGACAACGCTCTTAGCTCCCGCTCATTATCGAGTCCGTCATTGAGTTCAGAGGTCACATAAGAAAGACCGTGCATTCGCTCGTTTAGTTTGTATCGAACCTTTAAATGTAAGTATTATTTAAATAATCTATTTACAGCTAACAATATTAACCAGGTTGAGTATTTTAATTAATCAGCAAAGCGTATCTTACCGTTACTTATGGATATTAATTTAGAAAAGGAATTTTTAGAACATTTTCTATAATACCGTGCTTACGTGACAGAACGCAGGAAACTTAGACTTAGGCCTTGATAATTCAATTTTATGGCGTTTCATAGTACTGAAGTACATTATAGGAACAATAAAGGTTATTTATCGTAAGTATAACTAATGCAACAATGCGTTAACGTTAATAAAATGCAGGTGTCCGGAATATATTATGGTTTTTATCTACTATGCCCAACATGACCTTAGGGTTGATCTGATAGTGGCGTATGCATATGCTTTAATAGCTACTGATAAGCGTGTTCAGCAAAGAACCTTGGAACTGGTTCTTAATGTGCGTATCATAATCAACAGTACCCCGGAGTAGCCTCTAGGGTTGGTCAGCTCTGTTCGAAGAAATCCTACCATCATCTTCAGGGTAAGTTTTTAGCCAGTGCGCAAACTTAAACACGTGACTTTACTCATAATTTTGAACAACTTTTACTATGGGATCAAACCTGAAATCGCGAAAAAAAAATCAGCTGTTCCATACATTTTATGTTCGCATAACTCGTCAAAATGTAGGGAACAGCTGATTCTTTTTCGCCATTTTAGATTTGGTCCCATAGTCAAAGTTTGTTCATAATGATGAGTAAAGTTACGTGTGTAAGTTTGCGCACTGGTTAAAAAAAATCCTGTGTAGTATACGATCAACTAGCAATTTCCGTGTTCTGGTTTGAGTTTATTTAAATTTTATTTTTATAACTTGAATGGTAGTGTCTCGAATGCATAGATGAATCATTGTAAGTAATCATGTGTAATGTCGGAAGAAAGCTATCAGTAAACCTACATTATTTATTGTCTTTTACGCTTGCTACACCTTCAATCACTTAGCATAGCATGTTTAAAAATATTAGGGATGCTATGGAAGTAATTTTACCGGTAAGGTACATCACTAGTTTATAAATGGAGGTCGATGATGTCATATCGATATAACTTAGATGCAGAATAGGTGGCATTTTCTTAACCGAGGAACACACGAAACATATAATGGTGTATAGGTAATGAGGAATTAAATCTGTTATGACGAACGATTCTGTCAGAATGTGTCGACTTTATAATAAAATTTCAAAAGAAGATACAGTATTGACATCTTCAATTCTCGTGCCGCTGTTTTATAAAAAAAAACATGTACTATCGAAGAAACGCATATCTTTAAACACCGCAGCGCTCGGCCGCTAATCGTGTTCACGGAATTTTATTTTCAAATTGCTTAGATATGCGTTTCTTTGATAGTATCTCAATCAATCTGCAGCACGCCGTACCCCAGTTTTATTAAAATTTGAATACAACTGGGGTACCCAATTGATGTAACTGTACTTATAATTTTTTTTCATTATGTGAACACTTCAAATACTTTTTCGTTTAAATAATGTAACTTTGTGCCTATAATGTATTTTACCTGGCTTATTTGGTCTCCTACACAGTCCTTGCCTACATAAACTGGAAGTGTGTCGGAGGGCAGACATGCAGACCTTATACTTACAGTCCGGCCATCGAAAGAAGGCATTCCTAACACCTGTCAGTTGGACAATTTCTAGTAGTAATAAGGATCAAATTCGCAAAACACATATTCGTTAGTATGAAACTGACAGGTGTCAAGAACGCATTCTCTCGATGGCCGGACTGTAGTTGTAATTTTGTGAACTAAGCTTTTAACTGTAGTTATCATCTTTAGTTATCATCATTGTTGTTTGTTTTTGTTATCATAGAGATATCCTACTGAAGACCTATTTCGACTTAGTAACTTGCTCTCAGTCAGGGAACTTTACATTAAACAAATGATATTAAATAAACATAAGCCTCTTTCCTATGATACTGGCATACTGACAAAAAGAAGGAAAGATATAAGACTTTGCTTGCCAGTATGCAATTTAAATAAAAATTACTATGACAGTAAAAAAAAAATGGAATGGATACAAACGCTTACCTACAATGATACCGAAACGGTTGACACCTTGACACATACACACCCTTACACACATGTACTCTCAGTCACACCTACAGGCTGCACTTTCACTCACAATACTCACACACATACTTACACCCACACATACACACATTTGATTTAATTTAATTAATGTTAATTTATGTAGTTTTAATAAATATTATGCATTTTGCTTTTTATATAACACGTCTTACTATGGAAGAGCGGATTCTCCTAATACAGGCACTATCTGCCTAAAAGGAGGATCCAATCAAAAATTTGTTTATACCTTTACTTGTTATGCTTGTCATGCTGTGCGAATACGCTTTGGGTGATGATCAGGTCGAAACCTATAATGTGAACCTAGTTATATACTGTGATTGTTACCCATTGTTGTTGCGTTGTGAATAAATAAAAAACTTTTAATCGAAATTGTTGCGATATTGGCATGGCAGCTGGTTGCTTGTTTTTGCAGCTAAGTGCTAAGAATACGGAAACAATTGTATGCTTAGCTTCTTATCATTTTCATTACTACTAATTGAATAGCTTTTGTACACACGTAGTTATAAAAGCCCTAATTAAAATATCAGTGTCGAATCAGCAACTAACTTCCTTTTGGTACCGATCTATCACCTAATGATAAAATCGGTACGGTACCAAAAGTATAAATAGATGAAGAGAATAAGGTAGTTATGGAATAAATACAATTGGCTAACGATTAGCTCGCACGCGATCTTACCTAACTAACCATAGATTAAATGCAGTTAATGGAAAACATCGGTTAAAGACGCGCTCGAATTTTTCTGAACAATTTCGAAAATCGAACAATCTATGATCTTTTTTTTTATGTGTTCTAAAATAAGTGTTACCGTTAAAATACAATAAAAAGACGATTGTGTAACCGATTTTCAGTGTCGGTAAATTATAATGCAAAACTTTTATTGGACGTAAGTACAGATCTTTTAATTCCTACTACAATTTTAAAAGGAGGAAGGATTCGATTATAGACATTAATAATTCTAATAAAAACTGATAACTTTTTGTAACGTTAAGAACAAGAAACTTTTATTGGACGTTAGTATATATATTTTTAATTCCTACTGCAATTTTAAAAGGAGGCAGTATTTGATTATAGACATTAATAATTCTAATAAAAACTGATAACTTGTTGTTACGTTTAGAACAAGTCTTGATATTTTGAATCTAAAATTCGTTTAGCAAGACACTTAGATCGATCAAGTAACAGGATTTCGTGGGGCCAATAATCTATTAATGTACCGAATTTTTTATAAACATTTATTTCTAGTTCCCCCAAGATACAGACACATGGGTTCATTTATAAACGTTGCTTAAAGTTAATTGACGTTTAAATGTCAAATATAAGGTTAAACAGTCGCTAATCGTCATTCACTCATTGATAAATGCTTTTTCACTCCTCGTGTTTAAAAAGTCCATCATTGTAGCGGGGAAAAAATAGCATATCTTGCTCTAGGGGAAAAAGTAATTTCTTTTTAAATTTTGTCTGTAACCAACGAGCCTACAAAAACGAAAAAGTTTTTATTTTTATGTAAAACTAGTTTTTTCCCGCGGCTTTGCTCGCGTGGAAGTTGGAAATTATCTCATTTAAATCTGCTACCGCATACCGGGATAAAAAGTTTCCTTAAAAATTCTGATTGAACAAATTGTATAATTTTTTAAATAAAATAGACTATTTAATATTGAATTGAATTTTTTTATTTTCTCGCAATCGTAGTGAAAAGTAGAGTGTAATGGCGCTAAAAACCCATTATAACTCGGTTTCTATTTACTGCCTTGCTAGCGCTCGGGAGTAAAACTACCCCGATATAATGGGTTATTTTAGCCTCTCGTATAACAATTTACTATTATAGCGTACTTGAATTTTTGGATTATAAGTTGTGAATTTACCAAATTGAATGAATTTAATATAATTTACTAATCGCATACATTATTCAAGTAATTAATTAATTTCTTAAAACAATATCTAAATATGTAAAATTTGCACGCCGAAATTGAAGGCTTTATAAGAGATCGATATATTATCATAAGAACCTTCTGTACCTTATTAATGAAAATTAATGTTGTTTATTTTGTTTGAATCATTACTTAACCTTAAGCAACGTTTATAAATAAACCCCTAACTGTCTAGTTTTGGGCTCAATGGTAAATAATACTGTGAACCTAGCTGTAGGTAATATTTTAAGCCACTCATGTCTCCTCAACTTGGTGTTAACCTGTGAGCCTGCTTACTGAACATATTATTTTCTGGCCATACTTTTCACAGTACTTCTACTTTCATTATGTAATACTTGCGTCACTGATGTTCTTAACAAAATGACATTTTATTTTATTGTTTTTGGGTGGCTTTCAGCTATAACAATACAGAAGTAATAGTGAGGGAATTGGCGACAAGCGTCCACAGTTATTAATAGAGTATTTTTGTACAAATTTTCATTGATTGATTACATATTCATAAACCATAACAGTAACTTAGTATTACATTAAATTAACTATTATACTAAGAAGTACCTACATATGCATTTTATTTGCGATAAAGATGCTAGAAAATACAAATTGTATTAGATTGACGTAAGCTACCGAAAAGCTTATACGCATGGAATTAGTCAAATTCAAAATTCAAAAGTCGTTTATTCAAACTTGGTTGAGAATCAGCAATTTTCTAACGTCAAAATTACATAACACAGTCCCCCAAAACGCCCACCCTTCACCACTTCCTAGTGCCTTTAGCTGGGAAGAAGAAGTGGCGCAACAAACTCTCTCTCTGTCTGTTCAAGTTAGAAAAAAATGATTCTATACAATAGTATGTAAAATAATTTACATTACGCAACACAAAACATAATTTAAATGATAAATTACTGACCATATACCAACCAAAAACATCGAGAACTATACTCAAGCAGACATAAAAAATAAAAACTAAACGTAAACAGAACTAAATATCTAAATAAAAGCCTCCAGGCATAAAGGGCGTGCTTGCATACAAGGTCCCATTAAAATAGGTGGACAAATTTTAACACAGCGTTCGGTACGTCGAACCAAAAATATCCAAGAAAAAAAAAAAAAACATTGATTAAAGTGGTTTTATTTTGACCTAAAATAATTACCCAAAATTAGTAATCAACATTTTTTGTGTATTTTAATTTAGCAGATTTTTTTCTTGTAGATACTTACAAATGCGTTTTTCTTATTTTTTTTTTTACCTTTGTCCTTTTTTTGGTGGACTGAATGATTTCTAAAAGTTTGTCCATCTATTTTAATGGGACCTTATATAAAGCTGTATTGGAAGTTATACAGACAGTGAGACAGCGAGACAGGTTGGTGCATTAGTGAGACAGTGGTCAGGGGCACTGCCGGGGTTGCAAAGAAGTCCGAAAGGGACATCGTGGCCCCTGGCAACATGGCAACTGAAGGAACACGGGTGGGTTTTACTCAGTAAGAGTCTGAAACGCACTCCCGCTCCGCCCAGAGCGGGAGAAGTTATTTAATAATTTCACACCCAAAAAAAAGAGACAGGGCTGTTCCGCACCGCTCCCCTGCATTAATGTATATTTGATAAGGTCCAGTTGTCCGATATTAATGTGTACCTTAAACCTTTATACCTTTACCTTACCTAAATGATAAATTAGGACCATCGAGGTAAAATAAATAAACAGTTAATTACTAGTGAGAATAACAAAACGATGATCAGCAAGGTATATACTGATTTGCCAAACTTCTTGGCAGTATATGGTTAGGTATAAATGAGACCAAAGATGTAGTATAGTCTGGTTATAATTATCCAAAGGTGCATCTTATATACTAACGACTACGTGCTGATCACAGATAGTAGAAACATTTAATAGATATTGAACGTGCGATAAAGAACATAAGATTGCGATGTAGATTGTAGATACAGCACAAAGATATTGTACTGTAACAGTACACCCCCCTTTAAAAAAAAAAAATGTAAATATTATGGTAATAGTGTTTACAATATAAATTTGATCTAAAGTACCCGTCACGAGAAGCTATAAATTATGTAAACAAACATCTTTTACTAAGTAAACATTTTATACTGCGAGATAATAATAAATTGACCATATTCAATCGACATGAAATATAGACGGGTTATATGAAAGTAACAACCTATTTAATTTAGTCGGATCATATTTTAACGACGCAAAGCGCTATCGTTTGTGTTTCTTGGTACCGGAACGCGTCCGTCGCAGGGATTGTAAACAAAATACAAATTTTAAATTTGACGAGGTAAAACAATGATTACAAGAGGGACTGCAGCAGATTACTTCGGAAAATTGGAAGCGTTGTGTGGAGCATGTTATCAAGGAAGACGATAATTTTTATTCCAAAATCGATGAGATGATTGATAAAACTGTAGACAGCTTCGTGATACATGTCACTGATTCTGACACAGAAATGGAAACATCTGAATCTGACGAATAATTATTCTTAAATAATATATGTTAATTAATATTTGTTACTTAATAATTTATTAAATCTTAAACAAATTCATTTTTTTTTGTTGGTCCAAATGTTGTGAACTCCTGAACACTTGTTTACAAAATTTATAGCTTCTCATGACGGTTACTTTAGATCTTACTAGTTATTTGCTGATGTATATAAATAATAATGCTATTGTACGCGGTGGAATTTGATGACGCCTGTTGTGGTGCGATTTGCTGACGTCTGTAATTTTGACTTAGCTGTTGCACGAGTGTTTATTATTTTCTTCCGTTAAACTCTTCATTCTTCTGTCCAGTGTTTTCATTATGCCATAAATTAGGATCGCACCGATTGTTAAAATAATCTGTCCCATCGCAACATTTCTTGTCCACCGTAAGTCCTCCTGGATCAGGTTACGGAGTTTGTCCGCTTCGTTTTGATTGAGGCAACTGTCCGTATTGTATGTTATCTGGTCCTTAGAACTTTGATTTCCCATTTTAGATGTCTTGTTGTTACGAGTAGTTGTGAATTAATGGTATATGTTAAGATCTATGCTAATATATATACGAATAACTTGCTTCTATCAGCGATTTTTATAGACGTACCACTGGCTTTACCTTACGTCCCGATCGTGTAGCGTACGTGTGTGAATGTCTGTCGCAATCCTTTGAATCTGGCACGTAGTTTGATTCGTCATTGATCATGAAAGCTGGTTTCAATCTATCAATTGATATCACTGTCTCCTTATCCCTAATTCTAATGCAAAATGTTTTATCTGTTCTACTAATTACTGGGTAGGGTCCTTCATACGGCGGCGTCAGGGCTTTCTTCATTCTATCACACCGAACAAATACGTGTGAGCATTCTTTGAGTTCGGGATGCACAAATATAGCTTGGTTATGGTTTTTTCTTTTCGGAATTGACGTCATTTGTGTGATGCCCTTTTGAATTTGTTTTACAAATTCTTCGTACGTTGATAACTGTGCTGCTGATGACTCAAAAAACCCTCCAGGGAGTCGTATTGGCGTTCCATATGTCATCTCTGCTGAACTATAACCTGTGTCTTCTCGCAAGCTACTCCGCAACCCGAGTAAAACTGTTGGGATTTCTTTTAACCAATTTTCGTTGGATTCTCTTGTCATTAACGCTACCTTTAAAGTTCTATGAAATCTCTCTATCATTCCATTGGATTGCGGATGATAAGGTGTTGTCCTAATTTTATGTATTCCCAAAAATCGAGAGAGTGACTCAAATATTCTTGATTCAAACTGTCGGCCTTGATCCGTAGTAATGCGCAATGGACAACCAAAACGAGTAATCCATCCTTCGAAAAGCGTCTTGGCTACTGTTTCTGCAGTTATATCTTCTACCGGAAATATTTCGGGCCATGACGTACAACGATCTATGATTGTGATTAAATATCTCTTCCCTTGTGAAATCGGAAGTGGCCCGACGATGTCAATATGTAAATGCTCAAAACGTTGCGCTGTCATAAAAGCACCAGGAGGTGATATCGTATGTCGTTGTATTTTTGATTTCTGGCAGGCTAAACATGATCTACACCAATTATTGATATCTTTGTTCATATACGGCCATAAATACCTTTGGGTTATCATTTTTCTCGTAGTTCTTTTTCCTGGATGGCTCATACCATGAATGGTATCGAAAATTTGTTTGCGAAAATGCTTTGGTAAGTAGGGGCGGCTTTTTCCAGTAGACGTGTCGCAGGTGATGTTTATTGTGGAACCCGGAAGCGTAATGTTTTTGAATTTTAATCTTTTATTGTCACGTAATTTACTAAGTTCATTATCTGCTGATTGACATTTTTCCAATTCAGCGTAATCGATAGGTGATGGCACGTATATTTCCTCTATTCGAGATAAGGCATCGGCGGTAATATTGTCACGTCCGCTTATGTGTTGGATGTTGGTACTGTACTGTGAAATGAAATCTAACTGCCGGACCCGTCGCGGTGTATCGTTTGATGATGGTTTTTGGGAGAATGCGTATGTCAAAGGTCGGTGATCCGTAAATATTGTAAATTCTCTTCCCTCGATTAATCTGTGAAAATGTTTGACGGCCATGTAAATTCCCAACAGCTCTCTGTCAAACGTAGAATATTTTTGTTGAGTTTCGCTCAATTTTTGTGAAAAAAAACCTAATGGTTCCCAATTGCGTCCGGATTTTTGTTGTAAAACTCCACCAACGCAAGTAGCACTAGCGTCGGTCATGAGCGCTAGTGATGCGTTGCGGGAAGGATGCGCTGTTAATACCGCGTTTTTCAAGCTTTCCTTGCATTTTTCGTAAGCTTGGTCTGCTTCCGTTGTCCAAGGAACAGGTGAATTATCGTTCTTTTTTGAACCATGTAGAAATTCGTTTAAAACTCTTTGATTTTCCGCTGCGCGTGGAATATTACTTCTGTAGAAATTGACCATGCCCAAAAATCTTCTTAATTCTTGAATCGTTTTCGGTTTGGGAAATTCCATGATTGCCTTGTAATTTTCCTCGGTAGGTTGTATTCCTTGGCTCGTTATATGATAACCTAAGAAATCTATTTCCCTTCTGTGAAATTCGCATTTTTCGAGATTAATGGTTATTCCATTCTCGTGTAAACGTTTGAAAACCGTTTCTAAATGCTGATAATGCAAATCTTCGCTGTCCGATGCGATGAGACAGTCGTCTACATATATAAATACGAAATTTAAATCTCTAAATAAGGAATCCATGAATCGTTGAAATGTTTGTGCCGCATTGCGTAATCCGAAAGGCATTCTTAAGTACTCAAAAAGTCCGAAAGGTGTGATGATGGCTGTTTTCTCTATATCCTTAACAGGAATACAGTGGTATGCTTTGCGTATATCTATCTTGCTTAGTATCTTCTTATTTTCTAATATGTATGTAAAGTCAGTTAATCTTGGTAGTGGGTATTTGTCCGGAACTGTCGTGCTATTGAGCATTCGATAGTCTCCGCACGGTCTCCATTCGCCATTTTTCTTTTTTACCATATGCAATGGGCTTGCCCATGGGCTATCTGACGGTCGGCAAATTCCGAGTTCTATCATACTTTGAAATTCCTTTTTGGCTATGTCGTATTTTCCTGGAGGTAATGGTCTTGCCCGAGCTGCGACGGGTGGTCCTATAGTGATAATGTGGTGTTCAATCTTATGTTTGGGCGCATTGCGTAGAGAGGACTCTTTCGTGATGTCTTCGTACTTGTTTAAAAGTTGCGTAATACGTGGATTCGTTCCCACTGCGATAGTACGAATTGCTTGTTGTGCCGCTTTTTCTGAAGTTACATGCGTTGTCAGCTCTGTAACTTTGTCGATAAGTTTGCGACCAGCTATGTCGACTAATAGTTTATAGTGCTCTAGAAAATCTGCTCCAATTATTGGTTGTGTAACATCGGCGATTATAAAATTCCATTTATAACATCGTTGTAGTCCTAAATTCAAGGTAAGCGTCTTCTCGCCGTAAGTCCTAATTTTAGTCCCATTTGCAGCGTATAGTGTGTATTGTTCATTTTGAAAAATTGAATATCTCTGTTGCTTGCTAATGACTGAGATATTTGCGCCCGTGTCAATCAAAAACTTCATACCACTTTTTCGGTCGGTAATGGTGAGGCGATTGGATGGGTGGATTGCACAGAGTTTCGCCGTTGTCTGTGCTCTTATTCGTTTCCCTGGTTCCGTACGTAAGTCATTGGTTTCCAACCGCATGGCTTAATGCAGTTCCTTGCATATTTTCCGAATCTTCCGTGGTAGTAACAAAATCGATTTGCCCCTCTATAGTTTGTTCTCGGCCTCATAATCGGGAATTGTTGACGTTCCTTAAAATGATTGTGCGTGTTGGGTCGATAGCCATATCGACCTTGCTGAATTGCGTCAATATCTATCTGTAATTTTGCTAGCTGGGTTAAAATGCATGCTGTATTGTTGTCGTTTGAAGTGTCGTTGCTAACAGCTGATATTTCGGTTACTTTTGAATTCATTATTATTTTGTCTGCAATTAGGCTCAGTTTGTCAATTTCCATGTCTTCCGTAACTGCTAGAACCGTAGTAACTGATGTTGGTAAAAGCCTGAACCATAGTAGTTTAATTGTTTCGTCACTGATTTTCCCTCTCCCGAGGACTCGCATTTGACGTAATAACTGCGAAGGTTTTTGATCACCGAGTTCTGTCTCTGATATTAATTTTTGAAACTGCCGCTGTTCTGTTTCTTCGTAACAATCAATTAAACGTTCCTTGATGTCTTTGTATTTATCTGTAGTCGGTGGCGAAGTGATTAGGTCACTAACCTGTAGTATTTCTTCCTTGGATAACTTTGCTATTACCGTACAGTATTTGTATTCGTCTCCTTGCTTCTGTGGTGCTAATATGGCTTCTAGTTGCGTGAACCATAATCTGGGTTGGTCTTTCCAAAATTCCGGAATGCGGGATAAAACCGAGGTGCCAGCAGCTACTTCAAGTGTTCCTTGCTGATTTATGTTCGCCTTGCACGGTGGTTGCGCCATGTTTCTTGCTGCGTATTCGTTCGTCGGGGTCACCAATTTGCCAAACTTCTTGGCAGTATATGGTTAGGTATAAATGAGACCAAAGATGTAGTATAGTCTGGTTATAATTATCCAAAGGTGCATCTTATATACTAACGACTACGTGCTGATCACAGATAGTAGAAACATTTAATAGATATTGAACGTGCGATAAAGAACATAAGATTGCGATGTAGATTGTAGATACAGCACAAAGATATTGTACTGTAACAACTGACATAGGTAGGTACTATATATATACATGTATAGTAGGTACCTACTTTAAATGTCAATCCTATTGAAAATTGTTGTAGAAATTTGAAACGCTTTGAAAGCGATTGCCAGCTGTCAAGGTTCAGGCTCCTGTGTTAGGTACCCTTCAACAATCTTTGATACAAAGGCGTGGGTGGCAGTATGATATCATGCTGTTACAGCATCTAAGCATCAAAATAGTATGTCTATTCTTGTTAGAATTTTGTTATTTCACTAATAAAACAACAGTTGCTCTGCAGAAGGAGCTCTACGGATTTCGTTCAGTTCCGTGTGGATTGATGTTAAGCTTAGCAGTCCGGAGTTTTGTCACGTTCTAACTTAAAGCTTACAGCGAGAGGCTTTTAGGTATCTCGGTCAACGGGTGTGTAAAAGGACCTTGGGCCTTTAAAATGTATACAGATACCTATACTCTTGAATATGGACAGGAAAATGGATTAGAAGAAATCATTATTTTAAATTAAGCAGGATGCATCCTATACAGGATGTTAAGTAAAACGAAGACATACTTAAAAGGTATGAAGTACACATGAAAATATCAGCAGGGGGCTTAAAACGGCCGCTTTGGCAGAATCATAATATGATAATATTATGAATCACACAAACTGACAATTCATAATAATTTCTACGTTCAATTCATATTACGCAATTCAACTGTTTGAGAGTTTTGTATTTTAATGAAATAAAATTTAAACTGTAGAAATAAAAAATAAAAATCTCATTTAATTAATAAAAATTGTAAAGAAAAAAAAATGTCCGGTAAAATTACGGTCTTAATTTTTTTTTATGCGGCAATATTTACACCAAATATGATTCTGATATGAATTGAATTGACAATTCATGCTAAAATATGTGTCACCATAGAGGAATTGCTGGGAATTCAGAAAATGAATTGCTTTTAGAGGAATTGATTAATGTGGCCGTTTTAGGCCGCCAGATCCCAAAATTTGGTTGAGTTATGCGAACATAAATGTATGGCGCAGCGGGTTTTATTTTTGTTACATCAGGTTTAGTATTATTTTGATTTTTAAGTTCCATACCTTAAAAGGAAAAAAACCCATTTGCTCAGGAACGCATGGAGGTATCAAGTTGAAATTAATATTAAATATGTAGATTGATGGTGCCTTGGAGCTCTAAAAAAATCAAGCAATAAAAAAATACGCCGATTTACATGACATATTTTGATACTCGCAAATACATCAAAACCTACAGGGTATCTACTTCCCGTTGACCCAGAATCATGAAATTAGGTAGGAAGCAAGGTTTCACAGCACAAGTAAAAGAAATGTATGAAAATCGTTAATTTGTAGTTTTATTATCACATAAAAAAAGATTTTTTTGCGATGACAAACTTGGTACCTTATCAGACTTGTTGGAGAATTGACCGTGACGTATATCGATGTATGGGAGAACATGCTTTTCAACCACAAAGTTAAGTTTGTTTTTGAGATACATTCATCTCAACTACGGAAGCTTTCTTTCTGCGTTGTCCGACACGCACTTGACCGACTTTTTTATAGTTTTAAGACTTTTTTATAGTGTTATGATTTTTTTATTTACTACGGACTTTATACCTACTACAGTCCCATAAAATGAGTATGTCCCTCGTTTAACCTAACACCCTGTAGGTATGTGTAGGTTAGCTAGCGGAACTTGTAGGTAGTCTGGCAGTCAGAATATGTGTTCTGACTGTATGACTAAGGTTCCGCCAAAATAGAATCTGCCAGTTCTACCTACCACTCGTGCACTTTTTTTATAGTGAATCGACGTTAATAACAGACACAGGTTTTGGTTTTCCTTCGGCTTGCAGCCGTACGTCTTGGCTACCATCTTAGCAAAATACAAAATTCTAGCTCCCGCCAGCGGCTTCACCCGCGTGATATCTTTATAAATTATAGCCTTTGTTACTCAGTGATAATATAGCATTCTACTGTTGAAAGAATTTTTAAAATCGGTCCAGTAATTTTTGAGTTTATTCATTACAAACAAAACTACAAATATTTTCTCTTTATAATATTATAAGTTTAGATTTAGATAAGCAGCACCCTAATTTCGTAACACACGATCAATCATAATGTTTCATTTTGACAGTTCAACAACATTCACTGTGTTATTTACGTTGTTGAGCAGACAATTTTTTCGAACATATGAAGCAATGAATTAGCTATAGCCTTCAGAATCATTCGGGTTGTGATTGATCGTGTGTAAATTAGGGTGTGCAATTAGGGTGCTGCTAATATACTGACTTAATGTTATCTGCTTCTATATTATCAACTTTTAAGAGTCATTTTCTCGGAATATAATATTTTGGAACCCACAATCTCACACTACATGGGGCTTATATCAAGTTGTAGTCGTTATTCCACGAGAAAATCATTTTGAATTTTGCTAAGTGTACGCATACTTCGGCTCGTGACTAGACATCCAAGTACATCATCACCGCAATATATTAAAGCGTAAACCCAATAATTTACCTGTCATGGAATATTGATAGCCAATACCAAGATTAATAGAAAACACAACACACAAGTAATATAATTTCCGTATATTATAAAACGTAGATTGTAGAAAGTGGAAATTTTGCCAGCCAAAGCCAATTATTATATTATTATGCATGAGTCGTGTTCCTGACCAGTGACCAGTTTTCCTTCGGTCTATGTAGATAATTAGGTATTTAATATCATACTGTCTCGTTGGTCTAGTGTTCGCAAGCACTACTGCCAAAGAAAGAAAAGAAAGAAAGAAAAACTATTTATTCTGCATAAACTAAACGCATATTACAAAAAAATTACATAAAATACACATTTACAAATTAGGCAAAAGCCTCGTGTTCAGCATTCAAAACTAATAAAAGTTAGTTCTTTTTTTTCTATTGCTTGATGTCAGGGCCAGAAACGAAAGACAATTTAAAATTGCTTGCGTAAAGCAAATGAAAATAAACAAACATTCAAAACATAAAGAAAATGCCGAATGCCGAGTGGCAAAATATTTTTTTTTTTTTTTTTGTAAAAGCCAACAACAATAACAAGAACAATATGTGCATCTATTGAATATGAGATCCTGGGTTCGATTCCCTGGTCGGGCAAAGTGATATTGGGTTTTTCCACTAGGAATTTCTCAGTAGCACCCCGGAGTCTGGATGTGTGCCAGGTTGATACCAACAGGCTCGCCCTCTATTACATGGGACTTAAACATAGCTAGAGAAATGTGGGTGTACCTACTATGGATACACCTCTGCCTAACTCTTCGGGGAAACAAGGCGTGATGTTATGTTATTTTCATTCTAGACAATAGATACTAAAGCCCGTCACAGACGTAGCTATAATATATTATTATTATTATACCTTTTTAGGGTTCCGTATTAAACAAGGAACCGTTATAGTTTCGCCATGTCCGTCTGTCTGTCTGTCCGCGGTTTAGCTCAGAGACTCTTACTACTAGAAGGCTGTAGTTTGATATGAGTTTACATAAATACAAAAAGAATACTCAATAAAAATAAAAAATACAACACAACAAATAACAAATACACAATAAAATAAAATAAAAAACAACAAACACTACAACAACAACAACAACAATAAATACCTTTTCTTTCTTTACATATTAATTACACCGACAAAGTGGTAAAATAAAATATTGAAACGAAAAAAAAAATGTGAAAAAAATCACAGCAATAGTACATATAACGAAATTAAAAGGAAAACTATCACAGCTAAGTAGGCTAAAGTAGGCTTTACAAGATAACGAGTAATAATCGACCAACTTACATTTGCGGTTGCAAAAACATGTTCTCTCATACATTCCGTATGGGAGAACATGTTTTTCAGCTACAAAGATAAGTTTGTTCTTCCGATAAATTCATCCCAACTACGGAACACTTCATTGTGCGTGGTCCGACATGTACTTGGCCGGTTCCAGTGGTGGCGTTGACAGTGGGGACAACTGGGAATAACCCGTTTTTTTTGCCTTATTTTTGGTGACGTACTAGAAATTTATATTATAACTCCGTCTGAGTTCGCTCGAAGATTACTATGGAAAATATATCGTAATATGTTTTACTATAATATATATTATGGCTACGTCTACGACTGCCTCGTTGGTCTAGCGGTCGCAAGCGCTACTGCTGAGCATGAGGTCCTGGGTTCGATTCCCAGGTCGGGCAAAGTGTTATTGGGTTTTTCTATCTGAAATTTCTCTGTAGTAGCCTGGAGTGTGGATTTTTGCCCGGTTTATGGCCTCGCCCCCTATTAAGGCTCTTTCAAACAGGCGCGACACGCGACGCGACACAAAGACACCGCTCGTCGCGCGACAAGCGGTGTCTTTGTGTCGCGTCGCGTGTCGCGCATGTTTGAAACAGCCTTTACGTGGGACTTAAAACATAACTGGCGAAATGTGGGTGAACCTGCTACAGGGAGAGACCTCTGCCCAACCCTTCGGGAAAACAAGGCGTGATGTTATGTTGTTAAAGCTACATCTGTGATTGGCTTTAATCATGGGATAGAATGATGTAAGTGAGTACCTATTTTTATATAAGCGACTACGTATTATGAAATAGGTGTGTGGTTAATATAACTTGATTTTATTAGTTTCATACGTGCTATATAGGTGCTTAATGTTGTTGGGAGTAATTGGTAGGTACACACGGCTACACATCAAGCTATACAGTTCCAGTATAAGCTGATCTCGCAACTTATAGGATTTCCGCACTATGCGGGGTCAGCGTAAACTGGAAATGTATAGCTTGTGTAGCCGTGTGTACCTAAGCTATTTAACTAATTTGTGGCGTCACTTCGAAACTCGAATCGCAAAGAGTTCGCTTTCAAATTGCGTGCAGATACTTGAGTGAGAGTCGTGAGGCGACCTAAGACATAGAAAAACAGAATTTTAGTTTGTCAAATGTGACAGTGCTCCGTAATTAGATACCGAGTAAATTAATTCAAAAGTCTGATTCACAGAAAGAAAGAAAAATATATTTATTACAGACTAGCTTCCGATTCCGGTTATAAATTACTAGGTGCGCTCTGCAGTTTCACCCGCATAGGTCTCGATCCCGTTAGAATATTGGGATGAATAGTATTCTATGTGTTAATCTAGGTTATAAAATATCTGTGTGCCAAATTTCATCAAAATCCGTTCAGTAGTTTTTGCGTGAAAGAGTAACAAACATCCTTCTTCACAAAGTTTCACATTTATAATATTATTAAATTCAAATATTTTAATTCAGATAAACATCCATATAATGTTAGTAGTAGGTAGTATAACTAAGCCTAATGTTAGTATTAAATTAAATTAATAATAATAAACAACCAATGTACAATTGAACAATTCGTCCAATGGTATACTAGATTATTTGTGCCATTTTTCATTTTTCAACCATTTTTCAGATTATCTAAAGTACATACATCTTTTATGGGGTACTGTGTTAAATGTTACAACAAAATACCTTGTGACATATTGCAATTAAATGAAAGAAAATTTAAAACTCATATTAAAAGTACACTATGTAAACAAGCATATTACAAATTAGAGGATTATATCCAAGATAAGAGTGCTTGGAAACATACTGGTCCTGCTCCATAGGACAATTTAGAATCAAGACAAAATCAAACAGGTTGCTAATTTAATTGTAAGATTTATAATTTTGTGTTATATGACATTGATTTTAAATTCTGTGATTACTTCCTCACACACTGACTTATTAATTTTAAAAACATTAGGAAAATCGTCTACTTTTATAATGTTTGTAAATATGTGAGCACCATGTATCTATCACATAATTAAATTATCTGTCGTTGCTTCATTTTTAATTCTTTTTACCTATTGTGGTATAGTAATTTTATTCTAGGTGCATCGTCTTCACATATAATTATTTAAGTAATGTACGTACTAATACAAACTATTGTAAAACATTTTAAAAGAGTAACGGTGGAGTTTCTTGCCCATTCTTCTCCATACGAAAACTACCTTTTGGAAGGGGCGACTAGAATCAATTAAATTTGTAAATTTAATTGATTCTAGTCCTGTAAATTTTGACGTTCAAAAGTGCCATACATGGGCCTATTTGAAATAAATGATTTGACTTTGACTTTGACTTTGTGTCTGACCGCTTACCCATCTTTGCAAGAGGGGTCCACCGGTCTGAAAACACATAGTCATTATAGTAGGATAGCCTAAGTAACTCAGTGATAATATAGCTTTCTACTGGTGAAATATTTTTTTTAAATCGGTCCAGTAATTTTTGATTTTTTTCATGACAAACAAAAATACAAATCTTTTCTCTTTATATACTAGTGTAGACAACTGTGAACTGAAAAAACTAACTTAGTTTTTTATACTCAATTATTTCAATAAACAATAAACTTAATTACTTAATTAAACTAAATAAACGGAACTCTCATTTAGTGGAACATTTAAATTTAACACCGTTTCCATCAAAAACAAACACAGAACTAGGAACTACACGGATATAAGTTAGATAATCGTAAAGTTAGCGGATAATTACGACACAGCGGATACCCGAACCGGGGAAAGTTCGCGGATCGGTCCACTGTTACTTTGTGTACCCAGTGTCATGGTGGCATGTTACGTTACGACTAGCGTTGTGTTCGGCGAATTTTTTACTTAATCCCCATTCATTAGTTACGTTAGGACGGTCAGTAGGACGATAGACCAATGACCTTGTGGTTTATAAGTGAGATCATCGATGATCGAGGGATTGTTTTCTTATTTATTTCGTAATACATAAGTTCTGAATTTATATAATTCCGGATTTTAATTTGGTTGTAAGTTGTAAGTAAATATTATTTTAAGTGTTTTGCCATTGTCTCTACAGACCTTTCTCATGTCATCTGCTAAGTTAACCGTCGAAGACTGAAAGCCCTATTGTTTGTAAGACTAGATTTATTGTGAATTCCATAAATGCAAGTTCACTCTTTTAAAAAATAAGGGTTAAGTAAAATTTAATCGGAGAGGCAACCGGATGGCGAATGGTAATCTGGGTGTTAAACCCCCTCGTACCGTCCGAATGGACTCCAAATGGACGGAAGAAAATTTTGTGTATCAATGCCATCTGGTTTTGATAAAATTCACCCTCATATTCGGTGATAAATCATCGGTAAGGAGTTTCAAGAATTGTATACATTATTTCAATTATAACGATGTTGGGGGATGGCAACCGGATGGTATTGACACACACAAATTCCTTGCAGTTATTAGAGCTTAAATTTTGAATGCCATGTAAAAAAAAAAATGTTTTGCCCCCATCCCCCATATCTTCGTCCCGTCCATTTGGGGTCCATTCGACTATTGGCGCCAACAGCTAACACGCCAATACGCCATATCGCCATATTTATTTCCTGTCGTAAACTATCCTTTTATGCATTAATATGCATTAAATGTGAAACATCGAAATTATTATGTACAGGTAATCCTGTACATAATAATTTCGATGTTTCACATTTGCCAGGCGTCCCGCGACGGCTGATTTTTTTTTCAGATTATACCGTCAGTTGAGAAAGCTTAAAAATGCACCACAGCCAGTTTAGCAACTAGAAATCGGTAAAAATGAGAGTGAAATCCATTTTAGTATTCTAGATTCTAGATATGCAAAATAAATATATAAATATTTATGACTGTTTTCCGCCAGCGGATCCGCCCGCGTTATTTCTTTTTATATTATTATCATTGAGTATCATAATACTCAATGATATAGCATTCTACTATCTAATTTTCTAAATCGTCCAGTAGTTTTTGGCGTATTCATTACAAACAAAAATACAACTTTATTTTTTAACCTCAATTATTTTAATAAACAATAATATTATTGTAGATAAATTATACTTGCATAGTTTGTGAAAACAACGACCATAATAATAAGCATTTCTAACAAAAAATAGAAACTGTAAAGGTTATTTTGAGCTCACGGCTTTCTCCAAAAGTTTGACAAACATTCTTTATGTCCTTAATCTCTTTGTACATGCTTGTATTGTCAAGATGTCATGCATTGTTGAAGTATTAGTAAAATGTAGATAGATCATGCTTTTTTATTTACGACTAGCTTCCGCACGCCGCCGCCGCGCCGCTTCGCGCGCAGTGCGCAGCGCGCAGCGCTCAGTGATAATAAAAAAGAAACAAAGAAAGAAAAATAAAGAAAGAAAGACTAAAAAGAAGGTGAAAAGATTTTTTTAAATCGGTCCTATTACAAAAAAAAAAATACAAATATTTTCTCTTTATAATATTAGTGGCGATTAATCTGGGTAGTATTTATTTTTTGTCCTTTATATTTCTTCCTTTTCCAATGCTCACACAACAAATAACCTGTCAAGTCCTTGCATTTTTATGAAATAGGATTATGGGACGTGTAAAATAATGTTTTTTTTCTTTTTTACCAATATACTAATATTTCTTATATTTCGTTTTTTTTTCACTTTTTTGTTATGGTATACCGCAACAATTCGTATACCCGACTTAAGAAGTATTATAACATCATCAAGCAACACAAAGTGGATTAAATAAATATTATTGAAGCTAACTCAAAAAGTAATTTATATGGTACCACCGTGCAAACTTCCTGTACCTACCAAATTAAAGCGAATTTTCAAAATTGACGAAAATATCGAAGTAAAAACAAAAAAAAAAAACAAGGAAAACATCGTTCTTTTTTTAAATCGCTTAAAAGCAAAATAGCGGCCATTTGCTTGCTGAAATTTCAGTGCACAAATAAATCAACATTTTACCAATGAAAACAAAGAGAACTAATTTCGTTTTTTGCTAAATGCCATTTGATCATTTTATAATAAATCTAATTTAAATAACCAACGGTATTGCTTTTAAGCTCTAAATTATAACAGTACTTACATACTACTTAATGTATTAATGTTTTTGTACAGGTAACAGTAACATTTAGTTTATTAACCCCAAGCATAATTAACTAAATATAGCCATTAAAAAATTTCTGCCAATGTAGTCATTAACTGAATGCTAATTTAGCCATTAATAAGCTCCTATAATGTAGCAAATATCATAAGTACTTATTCTTAATTTAAGTGTAAGTAGGTAGCTGGGCAACCGAGCTCTGCTCAGATGAAAATACGGAGAAAACTAATTTTCCTAGATATGAGACCTAGCTAGATCGATTTTTCCCCCGTAAATCCCTATATTGCAACTTTCATCGAAAACATTAGAGCCGTTTTCGAGAACGTGATTACAAATATATATAAAAAGACGCAAAATAGGCTTTCTTATAAGTATGTGGCGGCATCTACATTATTACATGCGAACTACGAACGCGAACATCGAAGACCTGAAGTCAGACAAAATCCTGCATCACGCAATTAGAGTTTACCGCGCGAACGACGTACAGGATGGCAGAGGCATTAACGCGAAAATTCTTACCATGGATTCAGTACATGATTCTGAACCCCCTCGCGTTGAAATTTTTCGTCCGTTATTTATTAAATATCAGCTGTTACATTTTGACCGCGTAGGTATAGCACTTTTCTATGAAACAGCAGATTCTTTTAAAAATAACCGACAAATAATTTCAACGCGTTCAGAATCATGTACTGAATCTATGGTAACAGTTTTCGTGTCGATGTCCCCTGCCACCGTGTATGTATATACAAATATTGCTCATTTAATAGTATAGGATATAGTAGTTAAAACGATCATTTTGAAGGAAGTGCATGCATCCTTAATTTGGCCGTATGTACATACATAGCATTCGTGTAGTTATTTCTTTGTAACGGGACTAAACAGTTGTGTCATTTATTATGCCAAGAAATGGTATGAGATACTTACTTGTATTAAACCTGTAATTTCTGTAATGAACTTGGGTCAAATTCATCAATTTGACCGTCACAGTTATTTTTTACGTCTCATCTACTTAAAAACTTACTTTACTGTGTAGGGGTTTATTCAGGTATTAATTATTTCTTCTGGTCCCACAAAATACAGGCGCTGCTGCCTAGTTTGGGGACCACGTTAAACCATAGTTAAGCTAAATATAAGGTATTAATTGTAACATTGGTTCAAATAAAATATTATTATTATATTGTATTGACACATCTCGGGAGACCTGGACCTTTGCAAGGCGTACGAGGGACCGCAGCCAACTCGCAGAGACCTCTTAGACTCTATGGAATGAGACACCACCTGACGATTATCCCTGTATGCACTATGCAAGTGCACCCGACGACAATCCCCCGTTCCTCGTCAGTGTTCACTCCAGTCGGTAAATAAAAGCAAGCCAGAGGTGAGGAACAAGACTTCTACCAGGAGATAGGGTCCGTGGGGTCGCTAGTGCCCAACAGCTCGCTACATGCTGCCCTGCGGGTTTTTGTATCTCTCTTGGTCTGGCTCCTCATCCTAGACCCGTTCCGGTAAAGTAAATTCTACCACAGGCCTAGAGTTCGGAGCGCGCAAACCCCACCACGACGTCAACGTAGAGATACGGCGGTGGGGAAAAAGTAATAATAATTATTATTTATTATTATCTACCTTAATTTTAGGAATCAGTATCTTTTCTAAAGCAATGTTGCAAAAGCGAATAATAATAATGGTATTTGTTTGGTTAATAGATGTAAATATGTAAATAATAAGTAAAAATGAAAATGAAAAAAAAAATGAAATGAATGAAATAAAGGAAAAAATAATGGTAATTGGTTGGTTAATAGAGAAATCACGAATTTATGAACACAAACTTTTATCTCCGTAATATCTATGTAAACAAAAAAAAAAAAATTATAAGAATAAATGTAAATAATATGTTTAAAAATTAAATAAAGGAAATAATAATATTAATAAGCATTAGCAGGGTTTTTTTTTGTTTTTAAATGAATATTTAAAAATATAATTAATATGTTTAAAAATTAAATAAAGGATAATAATGAAAGAAAAGTAGCAACTTTCTAAAATTCCAATTATAGCAGCAAGTTTAGGATGTCGTCTCAAAAATTTTGAAAGTAGTTAATGATAATAAATTACACAATGCTTGTGTAAATTACGTCTATTTATACTAATATTAATAAATATAATATTATAAAGAGGTAATATTTGTTTGTTTGTAAGTTTGTATGTAGGGGATAATCTCCGGAACTACCAGTCGGATTTGAAAAATTCTTTTTCATTGTATAGCCCAATTCTTGAGGAAGGTTATAGGCTCGCGGTCGAAGTCGCGGGTTCTGCTAGTCTTCTATAAATAAACAAAAATATTAATTAGGTTTATTTGCATACATAATTTAATTATTTAGAGAAAATAACCACCAGACATGATGAATTAACCATCCGGTCATCAATGAATTAAAATTATTATTTATTATTAATTTTGACTGCCTCGTCGGTCTAATGGTCGCAAGCGCTACTGCTGAGCATGAGGTCCTGGGTTCGATTCCCAGGTCGGGCAAAGTGTTATGGGGTTTTTCTATCTGAAATTTCACAGTAGCAGCCCGGAGTTTGGATTTGTGCCCGGTTGATGGCAATAGGCTTGCCACCTATTACATGGGATTTAGACATAAGTGGCGAAATATGGGTGTACTGTACATACAGTACACCCATATTTCGCCACTTATGTTCAGTTGTGTGGCAGAGGAGTAGGTAAGTACTTACTTACCTGGCGAAATGTGGGTGAACCTGCTACAAGGACACCTCTGCCCAACCCTTCGGGGAAACAAGGCGTGATGTTATGTTATGCATGTAAAGCAGGTACGAGGTTCCTAAAATATCAAAATACAAGTCTCAAAGTACCTACCTACATCTACCTGATAAATACAAAAAACAATACACAATTTTTTAAATTTTATAAGTGTTACTATTTTATTTGTGCAATAAAAAACCAAAACATAGCGTTGTCAACAATGACGTGAGGCCGGTTTCGTAAACATGTGTGCACTTAGTGTAGTGTAGTTTAATTGTAAATGGTTGTAAATGTGTGCGTGTGAGCGTGTATGCATAGAGTGGAGGTGTAGTTTTGGCATGCTTCTCTGTATTGTTCGCAGTGCTACGCCTTGATTTTTTTTTTTGGTCTGTAAGACCTTCCTGCTTGCCTGATACCAAGGGAGACAAAAACCTGTCGCTGTCTGGATAATCCATACTCTAAATGGTATTTTATTAGTAACTAGCAGTTCGTGCCCGGCGTCGCCCGGACGTATTTCCGACTTTTTCGCTGCATTTTCCAAAAGTAGAGCCATTCTCTAGTGAAGATCTTTCGTACATGCGGCAATAGATTTTTATTTATTAATAGCTTTTTTATGTACTCAAAATAAACTAAACGTGAATTCATGCAAGCCTAGTACTTTTTGATAGTTATAAACTATTTGTGTGCCAAATTTCATCCAAATCCTATTAGCGGGATAATAATACTAATGATTGTAATACTAAGTTTTTTTTTTTTTTTTTTTTTAATCTTTATTAACGAAGGTTTGATCACATAGTGAACATGCCACCCTCATAGGAACTTTTATTACATGCAAAACTTAGCCTCTACGCTTAATTCCTAAATTAACTAATTTATATAATATTTTTGCGGCTTTGGATGCTGGAAAAGCTAAAATAATATTACATTCTCCTAATTGACTAATGTTCAAATTAGATTGGTCTCTAATCAAATACCTTTCCGCTCCGTTCCGGACACACTCCACCATAATATGAAAAGCGTCTTCAACCACGTTGCATTCCGTGCAGTTTGGAGATGAAACTTTGCCCATCAATGTAGCAAAACTATTCAATGGGATGTGTCCGGAACGAAGTCTCAAACTTGTCACGATTTCTTGTCTACTCATATCGGCATTATCAAACCAAGGATAATTCTGAATGGTTGGCTGCATCGTCCGGTACCAAATACCTTTTGTCAATGATTTCTCGTCGAAGTATTCTTTCCAAATTTCGTAACATTTTAATCTAACTAGAAATAAAATATCTGTCCAGAAAGGTTTATACGTCACAGGAATACCCTCCAAACACGCTTCTTTAGCTAAATGATCGACTTCTTCGTTTTCCTCAATGCCGATATGAGAAGGCACCCATTGTAAAACAATATTTTTATTTTTATCTTTTAATCTATTAATAGAATTTATTATTTTGTATGCTACAGGATAACCACGAAAATTTCCTATACACTTTGTCAAATGTTGGAGTGCGCTTTTACAATCAGAATAGATTACAGAATCTTGAAAATCCACCGATTCAAGGTATGAAATTGCCTCGCAGATCGCGATTAACTCGGAATACATGACAGAAATGTTTGAATTTAACTTGAACTTACAGGAGGTATTACTTTGAGGGTCAAAGAACGCAGCTCCAACATTATCTCCAACTTTAGATCCATCTGTATAAATCCTGTAATATCCAGAATAGTTCCTGCTAAAATTACTACTACATATAGTTCGAAGTTGATAGTGATCGTACGATTTCTTAGCTTCGGTAACCTCTTTAATTTGTGGTTTAATCGTACAAGACAAATTCACACCGCTTATCCACGTATTAAGCGAAAATAATCCTAATTCATCGCTGGAGTATACGCATATGTGATTTAATGATTCAGAAATATTAGCTAGTAGTGGTTTTTTTTTACGTCTCCAATAATTACCTTGGCAACAAATATTAAGTTTGTTAACAATTTCACACGTGTCCCCATTTACAAAAGACTTAAGTTTCAAAAAGAATTTACCAGCTAAGTAATATCTACGAATATGTAACGGCTGTAGATGTAGTTCGCATTCCATCACATGAATGGCTGTACTTTTAATAAATCCACCAATGACCCTCAAACATTGGTTTTGAATTTTAGTTAATTTATTTAAATGGGTTTGACAGCTATTATCAAATAGAAAGCTAGCATAATCAATTCTGCTGCGTATGATAGCAATGTATAAACGACGTAAATGAGTGGGGTGTATGCCCCAGCCTGGACCAGTTAGTATTTTGAACACATTCAGAAATTTGGACGATTTGTCTCTTAACTCATTAATATGTTTAAACCATCTTAGAGATTGATCTAACCATAGTCCTAAATATTTATAGTTGTCAATTACTTGGAGGGATCTTTTATTTATTTTAATATCAATAATATCTTTTCTAAACCCATTTTTGAATATACAAATTTTACTTTTACTAGATGAAATATTTAAACCAATATCTTGAACTAACTTATTAAATAAATCTAAAGCTGTTTGCAATTTATGTGTCGCCTCCAAAATCTTGTTGGTAATAAAATATAATACAAAGTCATCTGCAAACTGTGAAATGTATATATTGTTTATCTTCCTACAGATATTGATAGTAGCTATATTAAACAACAATGGTGATAATGGATCACCTTGTGCCAAGCCACGAGAAGTAGTTCTACATAGTGAATCATTATCAAGCTGAATTTTTAAATTTCTTGCTTGTAAAAAGTTCCACAGATAGGTACAAAGTTTTTGTCCCACACCTAACTCATCCATTATACGTAATAAACTATGTACATCCACATTGTTGTAAGCATTATCCAGATCAATAAAACAGCATATGGTCATTTTTTTTTCAGAAAATCCTGTTTGAATTCTAGAAACTAAACTAGTAAGATTATTTAATGATGATCGACATTTTCTAAATCCTGTGGTATTCTGGTCTAACAGACAGTTCTTTTCTATAAACCACTCTAGTCTATTGAGTAGAATGTTATGGAAAGTTTTGCATATACATGAGATCATAGATATGGGGCGAAGGGAAGAGGCTAAACAAGGATCACGTCCTGGTTTGGGAATTGGCACCACCACTATATCTCGCCATTGTTTAGGTACAAACGAATAACTGAAAAATGTATTAAATAACTTGAGTAGGACTTGCTTCCCGTTCTCAGGTAAGTATCTTATCATAGAATATGTGATCTTGTCGCTACCAGGGGCTGTATCTTTATTTTTTATGCATTTAGTTAGCTCTTGCATTGTAATAGGTACTTCAAGTTTTGGGTTATTCGATGTAGGTATAGGGTAGTCGCATGATACGAAATCGGGGGCTAAACTACAAAGTAATTCGCTTGCTATAGTGCTATCAATACGGGATTTTACTGCGTTATATCCCTTAATCCATCTCATCTTTCGCCACAATTCACTATGGGTCGTAGTTTGGTCAAGAGTAGAACATAAGTGCTGCCATGACTTGGTTCTAGCACACCGTATATATCTTTGAGCATCACTGATTTTACTTTGAAGGATTGTGAGGTTATGTGGTGATGGATTACGTCGAAATTGAGAAAGTGCTAAACGACGCTCCGCTACAGCTTTAGAGAGATTGGGACACCAATAAGGTTTTGGTGTGAAATTTTTTGTTGGGTTAGTATTAATTTTGATATATGGTATAAAAAAATCTGCCGCCATGTCTAAATAGCCTATAAAAGTGTCGTATCCTTTTTGTAAATCATTTGGGAACACGAATCCATTGAAAATATCGTTTAAAAGTTTTTGGTAACCTACCCAGTCAGCCTTTTTATAGTTTCGATGAGACATGTAAACGTTACTAGTTGTAAGGTACGTTGACATTTTAATAACACAATGATCGCTTCCTAGTGTCTCATTTAACACTCGCCAGTTTAAGCTTAAGCTTATATCGGATGACGCTAACGAAATATCGGGGGACGACTGTTGCAGTACATCATTGACTAACTTAATTCGCGTGTGATCGCCATTGTTTAATGAAATAAGGCTACTACCAATAAGTGCGTCAAAGATTTGATTACCTCTCCTGTTTACTTTATTGGACCAATTGGTATGGTGTCCATTGAAGTCACCTAAAAGTAACGTTTTATTGTTAACCTGTGAAAATAATTGATCCCAGTCTGACTGGCTAGTATTTACAGAAGGTGGACAGTAGATCGATATAATATTTTCAATTTGATTACAATTATACACTTTAACGTGTATACTTTCTATACCCGAGTTGATATTTTGTAAATCATGGCAAATCTGAGATTGAATTGACTTATGTGTGAGTATTGCTACACCTCCGTATGAATCGTCCCTGTCTTTGCGAAATACATTGTAATCTTTTACTTTAAAACAAATTTCTGGTTGTAGCCAGGTTTCGCTTAATACGGCAATGTGAATCTTGTCTTGTATTAACAAATTCTCAAACTCATTAACCTTTGGTCTAATACTTTGTGCGTTCCATTGTATAATATTTAATTTAACAATAGTTTCATAGTTATTCGCCATTTGAGAAATAGTCAAGAATTAATTTAAGGATAGGCCAGTCCGCTACATTGTCAATTACTACTAAAATTACCCACTCAATGCAAGTTTTAAGTACTCCTTTGAAAATCATTTGTATTGTGCTTCCTTTCATAAATATTATCTCTTGTAATCTCTTTAACAATTCCTTAAAATTGATATCTCTGTGCTTTTCTTCGGTTTCACTCGAGTTTTTTTTTTCAGCTTCTTTATATTCTTCTAATTCCGTTTTACTCCACTCCATAAACTCCAGATCTGACGAGTTCTCCTGCTTCTTCTGTTTCTCTTTAGAGTTTGACTTTTGTTTTCGTTTATGTACATGCGCCTTAGTTGTCATTTCAGCATAAGTTAGACTACTAGTGGTTTGAGTAGCAGCTGTGTCCATGATATGTTGTGATGAAAATTTTATATCAGTATCCTTTATTTCTGTGTTCATTTCCTTGTGTGTTGGTTCGTCTTTAGGGATATAGATAGTTAGGGCCTTTCTATAGGTGCAATTAAACTCAGACATAAGTTCCCTCAATCTTTTTTCTTTTAAAAAAATTGGACATGTCTTTGACAGGGATATATGTCTACCATTGCAGTTAACGCATATCATGTTAGTGGTATCGCAATTGTCATGATTTTTTCCGCATTTGGGACACACCACTTTAGCACTCGGGCATCTCTTGAGTACATGTCCGTATTTCCAGCAGCGCGAACATTGCGACACTGGAAATACATATGGTTCTACCTTTATCCTTAAACCATTTGTATAGACATAAGGTGGTAAGTACGACCCTTTAAAACAAAGACGAACCGCTTCACTGGGTGACCACCCATCTGCCTCAAAATTCTTACGATTCAAGCGATTTAAGGATAATAGTTTGGCTGGTTCGGGGCAACATATGTTCTCCAAAATGTTTTCGTCTGACATTTCTAAGTCAACATCTCGTATTACACCGTAGGACAAATTCCTTTCCATCGCTCGCTGAATATGCCATCCCTTCTCGATAAAGAATTGACATGTCTCCAACTTCTCAGCGCTGATTTCGCTAATCAATTCTATACGAACTCGATACGGATTGATAAATTTCACTCTGCTAATATCTTTTATATTCTGGTCTCTAAATAACTTAGCAAGACTAAATTGTTTAGGCAGTTTCTCTTTGCTAGATATATAAATTTCTACCTTTTCTGTATCCTTCAATATTTTTTCTTTCCGCTTAACTTCCATCCATTCTTCATCGCTGCTTTCTCTCATTCTTTTATTGGTCTTGTCTTCACTGTCTTCAATGTCTAACTCTTCATTTAGAATAGAAATCTCATTCATAGAATCATTATTTATTTCATTACTCGTCTCACAATTATCGCTCATTTTACTCGTAAACAAGTCGCATCTGCAGCAAGCGGCAGGTAGCCGGCCGCCCGGCCACGTGCCGCACCTTTCTAAGTTCGAATGTACTAAATAACACGCGCTCTGTTCAGTCGACGGAACGAAAACAACTGTGACACGACCCGCTCGCACGAGTGCCGCGACGAAACTCCCACACCCACGTAATACTAAGTTGAATTCATGCAAGCCTAGTACTTTCTGTTAGGTTACTCTCAGAAATTGTGTAAAACGTGTCTTGAACAAAATACCGTTATGACTATAACTTTCTTTTTTGCAAAATCCGATTTTAATGAAACAAAGCCTATATTCTAATCTAAATTAATCTCTGTCTACTTGTGAAAACTACACGAAAATCCGTTCAGAAGTTCCGGATATGTGCACGTACAAACAAACAGACAGACATACACCGAGTTCTACTGTTTTATTATAAGTATAGATTAATTACGGTAAATGTGTTAAGTTATTGTTGAAAGTTGGTGAGGACGGCTGGATGGCTGTTTGTTACTCTTTCACGCAAAACATACTGAACGAATTTAAATGAAATTTGGCACACAGATAATTTAGGGTTAGTCCCGCTATGGTATGGTCCCGGTATGGCACCCTCTTAAAATACCTATCAAAAAGTCCCGCTATGGTACCCATCTTTTAGATCTACGTTAGACAATAGAAGGTACAACTGAAAAGAAAAGTGTATCTATAAATAAATACTTTTAGGAGTGTATCAATAAAACGTCTGTTTGCGATATTAAATCAGTATTTTATTAATTCAAAATATTTATAAAAAAATATCAAACAGTAAAACGAAATATTAATTGCAATGTAATTTTTAAAATAATCAACAATATTAATTACCAATAATCAACAATAAAAAAAATATAAAAAATCCACATCTCAGAAAAGTATTACTGTAAATATTATAAACTACAAATAAAAACAACATCCAGACATAAATATTAGTTACAAATAATCAACATTGAGAAAAGGCAGTAATTGTAAATTTATATAAACTACAAAAATAATCAACAACCAACTAGACAAATATATTAATTACAAATAATCAACATGGAGAAAAAGGCGCAAATTGTAAACATAAACTACAAAAAATAATCAACATCGAGAAAAAGTATTAAACATTTTAATAGGCTAAAAACAAAATTAAAATAAACTATTTTTTTAAATGTTCTGATCGAAATATTGACTTTGATATGTTAATCAGAAAATCACCAATGGAGATAGCTTTATTTTCGTAACTTTTTGTTAGCTTTTGAATCTGGCGGTCGATTTCTATACTTGTTCTTTTTCTTGAATTTATAGGTGATCTTTTTAGTCGAAAGCTATAACAAAAATCATCAGTTATTTAAGTTAAGCTATATTTTTTTCAGTAACCGTCTGTAATAGAAGGCGACAACCAATAATATCTACCAAAATAAATAAAATCAAATCCATTTTCAAATTCTTCTATGTACTCGTATTATGTAAAAAAATATATATCTGCTTTTAAAAATATTATATCTGCTTAAAAATATTGTCTAAAAAATACAACTTACTTGGCTTGTTTTATATCAAAGTGACATGTGTCGTTGCCAATTGTTTGCAGAAACAATAATAAACTGGGATTTTTTCCAATAATTTTGTTGAATCTGCCATTCCATGATTCCGCCAAGTTAGTTGTTCTATGGCGTTCATTATGGCAACACCAAATGAGGTCTGGATATTCAAGCCACTGAGTGACAAAATAGTCATTGAATTTGGTCATAGCTTCATCGTCGAAACTGAAAAAAATACTTATTAAACGTTCGTACTTGTAAAGCAATGAAATTAACAGGTCCTTACTGATATTGTTGTTCTTTACTTTTTTGCCATATAATTAGAGTTAAGTACTCAAACATCATTTTGGAAAGTAACCAAGATATTATACCTATTTTCCATTATATGCAGCCAGCCGTCTTCAATATCTTGTTTTGGCAAAAACGCCAAGCCTATGCATTGCTTAACATGGTTCGAGGACTCTTCGTGTTCCATGAGATTTAAAGATTTCGCTTTTTTGATAACGTTCTTTTGAAAATGTACGTTACATCCATTTATTTTGATATCAGGAAAAATCTTCGCTGCTGCATTTATTACTCCTATTTCATAATCGAAGGTAAATTTCGATGGACGCCATTCAGGCAAAGTTTGTTTAATCAATTCGAAAACTTTTTCATAAGTTTTCCCTTCTTTGTTTTTTAACAGAATATAAAATAATGGTGCTACATTCGTGGATAACTCAGTGCTTCCCATGTCTCCATGAATGACATAAACTTGTTCGAATGGGTTTGGGCAGCCGTCGAAAGTGCCATCACCAAAGTAATGCGTTACACATTTTATATATTCCTTTACTTCTGTCGAGGAAAATATAATTATTCGATTACAGTCTTCATTACAATAATCAGCCAATACATACTTATTAAATTCTTCTGGTATTATAATTTCTTCCACATTCTTAAATTGTGTTTTTGGTACGTTCAACGACTTATTTCGGTGTCTGTATAATACTGTTTTTAATTTTTTATAGTCAGGAACATTTCCTGTAAGGTGTAACCCTTTGTCTTTTAAGTTACCCATGTGTTTTTCGAAAATTTTCTGTACTGATCCGTAATTTGAATTTACTTCTTTTTTGCACTCACTTATAGCCATTTGAACTTCATTGTCTTCAAAATGTGGCACGCACTGATCACTGTGTTTATAATCTTTAATTATTGTATTATTGGTATTCTCAATAGTTATATATCCACTACATTTAATACTATTTCTCCTATTTACACAATGCCAAGTACTTGAATTTTTATTTTCTCTGCGTTTAATATATTTATGTCCGGCACGTAATAAAGTTTTTCCACCGCGTCGACTGTCAATAATTATTAAATTTACACCACGTGAACTACTTGACCCAGACATTGCAATAGATAAACTAACAAGCTATCCTAATTACTCATATCGCAAAAGTACAGCTGCAAATAGCAAACTAAACCCGGAATAATACTGTCTCTCTCTATTTTCATAAAAACAAAAGGGAAGAGCTAGATACGAATTCGAGGAAGGGCTCGTCTCTATTGTTTTACGAAAAAACCGGTTGGTCAGGTAACTACCTGAAGTGAAACGACAATTACCGAGCGTGATTTGTTTAAAAAATAGTATTAATAAATATTATCTTGCTTAACTATAATAGTTAAGAAAAGATATTTTTTATTAATACTATTTTTTTCTTAACGCATTGTATAACTTTTCTTTACAACAGTACCAAAAACTGAAGGGTACCATAGCGGGACTTTTTGATAGGTATTTTAAGAGGGTGCCATACCGGGACCATACCATAGCGGGACTAACCGATAATTTATAACCTGGATTAACACATAGGATACTTTTTATCCCGATATTCCCACGGAATCGAGATTTATGCGAGTGAAACCGCGGAGCGCCGCTATTATTTCCATATTTTCCTCTTATTCAATAGCATTTAGAACAGGTATGTACACGGTTGTAGGCTTTCCTCTGAAGTGGAAAATTTTGAAAAGCACAGTGGCAGAGTTTCCAATGATGATACCTCACATTGCTTTATCTTCACGTAGGATAAAATGAATGGTGATGAAATATTCACAGGATAACAGAAAATATACTATTTCTCTCTACCACAGTTTAACAAATAAAGTAGTTTTACTAGAATAGAATAATTGTGACGTCATAGAACCAGATAATTGCAGTGGCAACACAATAAATTGCTAGGTAACACTGACAGGTGACGTTTGCGTCGAGATAATGTTAACAAATCACCGCTTACGTTCATTGCGCTTGAGGAAACATTAGCCGTTTCAAGTTCATACCAGTTCAGTTTCTTTGGTGATTTCTTACATAAATCTTGACGTTTTTTTCGTTGTTGACAGTTGTAACTGTAGGCACAACATCACAATCGGCCTATAATAATGATCCCACTGCTGGGACACATGCCTCCTCTCTCTCTATGAAAGGGAGTGGGCCGGAATTCACCACGCGGGCCCAGTGCGGGTTGGTGATGTCACATGTATTCGAATTAGGCACAACTATCAATTAATTTTTCACTAGCGAGCCGCCCTTTCTTCGCAAGGTTTTTTCGACTTGACAAAACATCGAGATTTCTTAAGATATCTATAATAATAAGTCTAATATCTCTCGAGATAACTATAATAGTATAATATTAATATAATATAGACATAAAACCTTCCGGAATACATTCTCTAAATTATGTTGAAAATGTAATCAAAATCCATTGCGTATTTATTTTAATTTAATTGTATGGATCGCCCGGAGGACACGGTGGGCAGACCTCCACCGTATGGTGGAGGTCTGCCCAGCTTGGGCGGAGCATCGCCGTGTCCTCGTGGAGGCGATCGGCTGCGGTGATCTCTCGCGTCCGGCCCTGGTTCAGGCCATGGTACGGAGCGAGAGGAAATGGGAGGCCGTCACCTCCTTCTGCGAAGCGGTAATGCTCGCGAAGGAGGAGGCGGAGCGCGTGAGGGAGAGGCAAATTTCGCGCCCCCACGCCCCTAACCGCCGCAGGAGGAGACGCCCGAACGTCGGGAATCGCGAGGCGATTTCCGGCCACCGTAGGCGCGGGCTTGCGGACGGTGAGCAATGGGTGGCTCACCGTCCGATAAGGACCAGGCCCGGGTCGACGGCGCGTTGTGTTCCACGCGCGCCTCAAAGAGATGTCAGCAGATTTGAAGGGGTCCACTAGGGCCGATGCCTGCCGGGGTTGCGAAGAAAACCGAAAGGCAGATCGTGGCCCCCGGCAACAGGGCAACCGAAGGAACACGGGTGGGTTTTAGTCAGTAAGAGTCTGACACGCCCTCCCGATCCGCCCAGAGCGAGAGAAGTTATTTGATAATTTCCCACCCAAAAAAAAAAAAGGTATGCTGGAAGAGATTTCTTTAGAAATAAGCATTGCCTTTGTACGTATTTTTCTGTTCCTTTCTTCTTGTCTGTTTTGTATGTGGGTGCATAAATGGTTAAATAAAATAAAAAATACTTACGTACCTACAATCAATTTGTGGATTTGACAAAACTTGAAAAAAAATCATTCGGAACTGGAATAAGGAAACGCGTACCTATGTTTTTGTTTTTTAGGGACGAAATCGATTTTTGTGACCTTTAACCTTAGATTTTAATAGTCGCGTACACCCTACCATATGTAGGTTTTGAGACAACTTTTAGGATGTCAAAATACAAGTTTAAATGAGTTTATAGCTGGGTATCTCAAATTCCGAGGTGAAATTACTAAGATGACTGAAATAAGTTGTGGCAGGTCAAAAATGACTGATACGCACTGTCGAAACAGTCGATGGATGCGCATTTCGACCGCCATTGTGTGATAAATAAACAATTAACCTGTCGTTAAAATATATGTCGAATCCAGGCACGGTGGGCTGCATCAATTGCATCAATCGGTGGGATACAGCCCACACATAGGACACATAGGATCGTGATCAGACATACAGTGACGGTATGTCACTGTTTGTCATGACACTACATACCTATGTAGTATATCTGACACTAAATACCTATGTAGTGCCAGATATACAGTCGTGGGTACAGAATCTTGTAACTAGAAAAAATCATAGTCAGTATCGGACGCCATACTCACTCCTAGATTCCGCACAACGCTCAACAAAGGCGCTTGTGTCTCATTTTAAGTGTTTTTAATCATGTAAGATCCGACATATTGTACACACGGCTACACATCAAGCTATACATTACCAGTATAAGCTGACTTCGCGTTGTACGAAAATCCTATACAATGCGAGAACAGCATAAACTGGAAATGTTTAGCTTGGTGTGTAGCCGTGTGTACCTACATTAAACTGTTCAACTACAAATACCATTAATTTGATTTGAATCGCTGTGAACTCCTTGTAAAGAAAGGAATTATGTTCTACAGCCAATGAAAGTTTGTAATAGCCATTAGCACAATCTAGACCAAGATAAAATATACATTTCTATATCGTATCTATGAAAATGGTAACGTTTTCGTAACGTTAATGAAGAAACACGATTGCTGTTTGTTGCGTGAATATTATCTGCTCGTATGTGAACGCAAATTTTACGCGTTTTCTGTTACGATGCAAGTTATAGAACTGCGTGTCTCAGCATTTATGTAAACTGAATCCTGAATCGGTTTGTGCTTGCAATAGACATAACGGTTCGATTTTTTAATTTTCTAGAGACCCGCTCTTTCGCACGGCTTTTACAATTTGACAAAACATCGAGATTTCTTTATTATATGTAAGTTTAATATCCTATCCTATATCCTATACTATTAAACGAGCAATAGTTGTATATATATTTGTACTCATGTTCTCGAAATCGGCTCTAACGATTTCGGTGAAACTTGCAATATAAGGGTTTACGGGGCGAAAAATCGATCTAGCTAAGTCTCAAATCCGGGAAAATTAGTTTTCACCCGAGCAGAGCTCGGTGGCCCAAAGTTTAGAACAAGATATTGAATAATGATATGAGAATAATGACATGGCAGCATGGAATAAGTAGGTACTATACATGGATTAGTATAAACTTTCCTATACTATTAAATGAGCATTCTCTATTTTCAGCAGAGCAGATCTCGGTCGCCCAGATACTTACTACCTGCTGTAAATATAACATCACGCCTGTATTCCTCGAAGGGTTGGGGAGAGGTGTATAGTATCACTGTCACCCAGATTTGAACCCTGTCAGTCAAATATGACAGTTTTAAAACATTATGGATTTTAATTGCTGTTTGGGTGACGTCTGTGAGTGTGGAAATTGTGACTACATTGTTGTATTGGGTTGGGAACCTTTAAAAACAAAATTAATAAATAAACATTTCACCAGTTATGTTTAAGTCCCATGTAATAGGGGGCGAGCCTATTGCCATCAACCGGACACAAATCCAGACTCCGGGCTGCTCCTGGGAAACATCCGAATGGAAAATCTATCCTCAAGACTTCGCACTCAGCAAAAGCGCTTGACACTAGACAAAATAATGATGTCAGACATAATTCCTATATGATAAATGATAAGTAGGTACAGTATTTTTATCTCACGAAGCGACGAGCGCTTTTTTTTTTTAACTTGGCAACTCGCAGTTTTGACCACTAAGGTCTTGGCTGCTTAACCGGACTTTCCTGTGGGTGCCTTAAGCTGCTACACTCAAAGCCTCCAGCCAGGGGCAAAAAACTAAACTAAATTAAAACTAGGCAAACGCTCGCTAAGGGCACCCCCTGTGGGGTACGGACCTCGGCTTAGGGCGTCGCTGAGGGGAGGACAGCAAGAAGGGACAGGCTGGATCAAAATTGGTTTAGATCATGATTATTATTCGGGGTCGACGCGCGCTTTACTTGTGGTAAGTAAGTGTACAAACACTCTGTAAATGTGTGCGTGAAGATGAGTAGCATCAGCACATAGCACACACGCACTCATACACAAACACTTCCGACAACGTCATTGTCTCGGACGGTATCGAGAGCTCCTAAAGTAAAGCGCGCGTCGCGTCGTGAGATAAAAATAATGAACTTATAAAAAAAAAACAAATTGGGTTCAAAAATGCATTGTAAAGCTTTTTGTACTAATTAATTACTTAGTTCTTTATTAAAATTCCTGACTACTGGAACAAAGACAATCCTTTTCTATTATTTCTAAATACTATGCTATGCTATTGTAAATAGTCACAATGGATGGATCTCTAGCTGGATTTTTTTTTTTAATATAGGTATAGCCTAGTTTTCTCAACAAAAAAAAAAGCTCTTTAGCGGTTACTCTTAACATCCGACCTGACTGATGTTGAGGGTACTAGAATGATCGATGCAAAAATAGAAAAATACTGTCAAAAAGTCCATCAAAATAGCGGTAGGCGAATATTCACATCACATCGCTCTGCGTGTAGGAATGTCCTTCACAATACGACTGGTAAATATTTATTTGGCAGACGGAGATTATCGTCGGAAATAAATCCTTGTCTAAACTCTGCAATGACAGTATGGTAATTAATTGTATTACAATAAGGGCCTATTTCACCACCTCCGATTAGGTTCTCGTTTACTTACTTGGCAGATAATATCCTATAAATTCTGTTCCATTTTTGAATTTATTCGGAAAGTAGTGGCTATTCGGATATCGTGAAATAGGCCCTAAGGGTATTTTATTTAATAGTTTATTATTTACAAACTCTTGACCGCGGCTTTGCCCGCGTTGAGGTCAGGATTATTCCACAGGAATTTACTATCAGAAGAAAAGTAGGTCTGCCGGGGTTGCGAAGAAGTCCGAAAGGGAGATCATGGCCCCCGGCAACATGGCAAATGAAGGAACACGGGTTTGTTTTAGTCAGTAAGAGTTTGAAGTTATTTGATAATTTCCCACCCAAAAAAAGGATAAAAGTAGGTATCCTATGTTCTAACCCAGGTCATGGTCTACCCATGTGCCATTTCATCCAAATCTGTTTAGCCTTTTTAGCGTGAAAGAGTAACTAAACTCATTTCGCTTTTATAATATTAGTTAGGGTACAGATATTCTATTTCACGAAGTCCGTTCGGCTTTGATTGTAGTAGTGACGTATCCCGACAAGCGCGCTTGTGTGGGTAAAAGTAGGTAACGTTAGCAAAAAATTCTGATATATATTCTAGTCGAGATTTAATAATCTAAATAAAATTTTGGTTTTAAAAGTATATACATTTTGTAAATAAATTAGATTAGGTTGCAATAAATACAAAAATATTAAGAATATGTAGGCATTTAATTAAGCATTGGTGTTACAGAATGGAAACGAAACAAGTAGGACTATTCAGTATTTTCAATCACTATCAGATAAATTTTCGATTTCCGATTCCGTTTTGCTGTCGTCAGAATCATCTTGTACATCTATATATATAAAAACGAATCCCTATTTCCCTTGGTCACGGCATCACGCTAAAACGACTGAACGGATTTGGATGAAATTTGGCGTATGGGTAGACCATGACCCGGAGAAGGACATAGGATACTTTTTATCCCGATATTCCCAAAGGATCGAGACTAATGCAGGTGAAACCGCGGGGCGCAGCTAGTTGATTATAAATTCAAAATCGAGATCAAAATATTTCAAGTAGTCTTTTTCAATTTTTTCAACACGAGCACAAGTTTTTTGCCACGTTTCACTGCTAACTTGGCCCAAACTTTCATTGATCAGTCTTTCCGTATTCGTCATGTTTTCCTCGATATTTTTAGATGCGACATAATTTTTAACGATCCCCCAAATATTTTCAATCGCATTTAATTCTGGGTAATAAGGGGGAAGGCGTAAGACATCAAAACACTTGCTTTTTATAAAATCGTCAATCTTGTAGATTACGTGTTGGGCTTTGTACTTCTTTATTGTATCGTACAATTCCAATTTAAGAAGAGATTCATCAAATGCTATACCCTTATCCCTGAGCCATTGCTGCATATCGGCTTTCTTTGTAGATTGCGTCGGTAGTCGTTCAGCCCGTGTGTTGTGATAAGATGCATTGTCTAAGACAATGACAGAGCGCGGAAGTAAATTGGGTAGCAACTTTTCATTTAGCCATTTTACATAGTTATCATAGCTCATATTTGAATGATAATCACCAGCTGTTGAGTTGGCCTTATAAACCAAGGAAGCATTTTCAATCAAACCATCCTTGGTTCCCGCATGCACTAAAATAAAGCGAGTGCCTGTGCAATTTTTTTTTTAAAACGGAGTTCTTTCCTTTTTTTTTGCCCAGGTGTTGTTTCGCACGTGTGTCGAAAGGACGTAGCTCTCATCGGTGTAGACAATGGGCCGACTTTGAGAGCGGTACTCTGTTATTTTTTTAAATATTTTAAACGCCACATTTGTATACCATGACGCTCCGTCAAGACTTTACGGTTGTTCTCTGTTTTGCGCCACTTTTAACCTAATTTCAACAGTAACTTGCGAACAGTTTCTAAACAACCTTCGAATCCGATTTTTTCATTCAATGCTGTTCTTAACTTAGCTAATGTTGGAATTTCTTTATGGACAATATGGAAATCTTGTACAGTACTGCGAACCACATCGGCTGTAAAATTATCTATATCCACTTTATTATCTCGCTTTCTCCTTTTCTTCATAGGTGAAGTGAATTTTGATGAAGTGGATAGCAATTCCTTCTCTTCTTTTAATATTCTTTGAACCGTTTTTTGGCTCACACCCGTAGCTTCAGCTGTACGGCGTGTAATGTCTCGTAAATGAGACAAATCACAGTTGAGTTCCATTAATGATTTTGTAAATTCATATTCTTCTCGCAGAAAATGATAAACACTAGTTATCATGTTTCGACCCTAAAACAAAATGTAATCAAAATAATTCAGTAATATAAACATTTTATAACACAAAAAAACATTCATTTTATAAATACTTCTATTGCTATATTATGTATCTTTGTATAACATTTTAATTGAAAACGTATAAATAAATATTACCGCACTATGGACAACTCTTCTTCGTTTTGTTGCCATGCTGACCTTACTCCGTGAAACAATTTGGCGCGAACTAAAAACCACTACTGATCCGGACCGTGTCCCGATCGACACTGAGCGCTCTCGAGGTTACGCACACAAAAACAATGTGCATGTGCACGCTTGACAACATTCATAGCCAAACGGACTTCGTGACATAGAACATCTGTAGTTAAGATTTAGCCATGTGGAAAGAAGCGAAACCTATGTAAGTTAAAAAATAATTACAAGCATGGTCGGTAGGCACGGTAGGTTATAAAGGAGAACCACAGGCATATCTTGAGTTTTAGTTGAATTAGTAATAAATTAAGTAGGTACTGAATACAGGAGTCACTGGCCCTTAGCGGTCAAAATAACAATGTGATCCATTAGAGTTTTCTTTTTTTTTTACTTGAATACTAACTTTTTAGTAATAAATGAAGTAGGTACAAATACAGGAGTCACTGGCCCTTAGCGGTCAAAATAACAATGTGATGCCATTAGAGTATTCTTTTTTTTAACTTGAATACGAACTTTTTAGTAATAAATGAAGTAGGTACAAATACAGTAGTTACTGGCCCTTAGCGGTCAAAATACGATGTGATGCCATTAGAGTTTTCTTTTTTCATATTTTTGTTCACGACAAAATATGAATTTTCTCATAAAAATCAGCCAGCCTTTTTAATTCTCTTACCTGTTAACCTTTTTAGAGTGCTACAAAGATCATTTGGTCGAATGACATTGACAGGGGATGCTGGCTGGTGGGAAACGTTTGTGAAAATGTCACAGCTTTTTATTGATAAAAAACAATATGCTGCATTAGTTCTGATTTTAGCCATGAGCCCAGGTTTTTGTAGTGTTCGTGTTGTAGTTAAAATACATAAGTTAAAAATATTTTTACAAACTTTATATTAACTTGTTTCGTTCGTTTGTGTTTCTGGTTATGTTATTATTTGTTTATTTATCAATTAACTATAAAGCTTCCTCATCCATCATACCTATACATCTGCACGTAAGTAACTACAAATAGTTATCTAATGCTTAGTCATAATGATAATTCAATAAAATTATTTTAATCAAAACTAAAAGTAACTATATTTTTATTCAAGATCCAATCAACGACCACCAAATGAAATAAATTTAAATTGCAAATTCATGTCACATTCAGTTCAAAATATACACTCAATAAAAGAAAAGAAAACTTCTAAAAAGGCAAATATCTTTTACGATGCTCAGTCTTCGGATGTTTGTTATTTGAATATTTTTTAGCGACATTTAACAGCTTTCCTCCCATACCGCTTTTGTATTAAAAACATTGTGACTTTGAGCTTTTGAAGTTTTGACGCCATGACAGTTCGGCGCCATCTTATTTTTTTTTACATTGTAGGTATCGTCAACCTCGTAATGCTTTACCAATTTTAACAAAACTCCCAGTAAATTGAAAGAAAGAAAGAAAAATTGGTTCATTTATCACAGAAACACGTGCATACAAAAAGTTAATTAACTCGAGTAATCAGAAAAATAAAACAAAATATATCTACGTATAATCACGAGCACAAAACAGAAATAAATAAATAAATTGAAACAAAATAAATTTATAAATTGAAACTTCATTATGGTTGAAACTATCTAACGGTCAGATTGGTCAGCAAAAATAAACCTTGACGTTTATGACATGCAAGTGACATTCAACCGTAGTAAAAATAATTACGAGGTCGACTATAACTTCATTTCGATATGTCACTTTGAGATGAGAGCCTTTAAAAATACCTTTAATGATCCCAATGATTGATAATAATATCTTATATTCTCAATCACTCATGCGTTTTAATTTTGTAACGTTAGGTAAAAAAAAAACAGACGAAAAAATGACTTCACGAGTCAATATTTAGTATATTAACCCGATGAGTTTTTTGCGTTAATTTTGACTAATAGTTATAATCATTTCGCGCACAGAGATGTGTTATGTCCATACGGTCTGACGTTCCAAAGTTAAAACGCAGCTTTGGTGATTTCCAAATTGATAATAATTTAAATATGGCTTTTGATTTAGGTTTTTATAATATCAGCCCCTTTACCTTACCCACCTCCACCATTAGATAGCTAATTAAACATGTCTTTAATTTGGAACAGGTCTGAGGTAAGTAATATTATTACGTTCAATGCCGGCAGCCCTCCTAGAGGGGTCACCTAGTCGTATCTAGGATGCTGGGGAGGGCTCATTTTAAATGTAGGTTTTTCTTAGTGAATACAGCATTCTAAACCGTGACAATTTTTGAAAAACTGGTGTATATTTTAACAAGACTTATTAGTATATGCGTTGGTTTTAAAATCAAAGCATTTTATGATTTTTTTATTTTATTTTTTGTTCACGCTTACAAATATTCAGGAAAAATTTAAAAGGTTGGAAACTACGTATAGCGGCAAGACCCCCTGAAAACACTCATTAGCGTAAACGTAATGCCGGTACCCGCCCAGAGGGTTCACTTGCAATATGTATGGCGGCATGGCGAATGAGTTCTATGAAAACTGGGTGGAGTCGAAAGTGTTAAGGTGCTTCCTCACCGAGATCATTCGCATAATGCATAATGTAACGTTCAGAGTCAAGCATTACATCAGTGACGGAAGAGAACCGAGCATTACAGTGCGCAATGTCTGTAATATTTAATCTGAAATATTACATTACAGACCAATGCTCGTCAGTCAGGGAGGCTTGTAACGTAATGCATTACATGCGAATAATACATTACATGCGAATGCTCCTGGTGAGGGAGCACCTTTAGATTGTGTTATTTCGAAGTGGATCTTCAGGTTCCAGGTGCTCAAAAGATATTATCGTAAATTAAAGTTGTGTCAAACGGAACGCTTTTATTATCCAGTGGGTAGATTTTTACCCTATCTTGAACGTCTTATTTCTCAGAATCCGAGTACATATTAAAAATACAAGAAAAACGAAGGGATAGGGAAGCTTGACTTCCCCCAACCTCAGCGGCTGCTTATGAACATCTTTTTCTGGTGTATTGCCATGATCAAGTGTGGCTTGGTTATCAGCTAGACCCAAAAGACTGGGGTTGGAAGTTGGTCGACAATACATTAGAACCAGTTCAGACTTTACTCCAACCTGCGTCGGAAAAACTGCTAAACACAATTTTTTACAACTGTCAAAAGGGATGTAGTGCTAAATGAGGTTGCAAAAACGTTGGACTATTTTGTTCCTTAGCATGTACAAATTGTCAAGGCCGATCGTGCTCCAATGTTGAAACACCAACAGTTGAGGATTCATTTGATACCAACGAGGAGACATGCGATGTATCACTATTGAGGCAATTTACTTACACCCAGGATGAAGAAGAAGAACAAGGAGAAGAAGACGAACAAGAAAAAGAGGAAGCAGAAATATTAGAGAATTATGAATCAGACGAATAAATTTCTCTATTTTTTATTTTATTTACACCGCTTTTATCATTTTTAACCCTTGGCAATATCTTTTATTATTCAATAGTTTCATATTAAACAGAATCACAACAGATCCGTGGAATAGTCCGGGGAAACCACGTTAAAAAAACGCGCTAAATACACTACCCCAGACGTGGCGCGGAAACGTGTGCATATATGACGATTACAACTCTTCCAACTTTTTTAATCGTTATATCTCAGAAACGGTGGCTCTTAGGAAAAAAAGTACTTTAACATTTTTTATAGATAATTATCTGATCTTTTATTTTTAACTGAACTAATTTAATGATAAAACTTATCGTTTTGCTGAAAATCGCAAAATCCCCGTTTTTGTGACCTTTGACCTCGAGTAATTTGTTTTCTAGCTATCGGATCGATGAGGACTTTTTAGATTTAATTTATGATGGTGTTTTGAACAATCTTACCAACTTTGAGCTGGGTGCGAATTTTTGTACGGTCTGTCCTTTTTTTTGGTCTAATTTGACCGGACTATTACTCCGTTCTTCGGCAGGGCAGTTGTGTTTTATTTTATTTTCATTGTATGTTTTAATTTAGCACTATTTTGCAATATTTTGACATTAAGCTTTTCGACATTAATCATTTCGACATTTATATTCTTCATTGAATGATTTGCGAGAGATTTATATGTAATTCATTAGTTATATTTATAATATTTTTTTTTTTGGTTTTGATGTCTGATCTGTAACAACGAATAAAATTCGACTATGACTAATAATGATCGAAATAGCTGTATCTATATTAATATTTAATTCAAACCCAATATTTTGCATGCCGTAAGGTAAAATGTATCGGGACACTTAATAAATATTCCAACCTATATGTATACCTACATTATCAGCAAATAAATGATTTCTTTCTTTCTTTCTTTCTTTCTAGACAGAAAGTGATTACAAAAAAATCTTTTTTCGTCCTTTGTTATTTAGTTATTTTATTGTCCTTCATTCGTCGCCATTCCATAATATTGGCGTATCGGAACGATTTCTTTTTTTAATTATTTGATAGCATTTTACATTTGCATTTATAAATACTATCTTTTTGGGTCAGCCTGTAGCCATAAATTAATATAATATCCAGTTGGAAAAATAACACGCAGTAGTTAAAGTAGGTAGTAACCTAACACACTCATTTATTTATCATCATAGGCATAATAATGGCTCATAAATACTAATAATGAATGTTGACTGTTTCAATCAAAACCAATTGAGATATTCTATGAGGTACACAATACTATTAGCCCAGATAATGCCAGAACAATCCTGTTTTGTTTTTTTTTTCTCTGAGGATATCCTCATGGATACCCTCCGTCTTGGGAGAACGGCGGGTTATATCGACTAAAACCCCATTGTTTCTTCTAGTACCATGACTCGGGGGCCCGGCAGATACTTGTACATTTGCCGCATCCCCGACTGGTATCAGCCCGGTATGCTTAGCGGGCCCCATCATTCAGTGCGGCCGATCCCACGACTACACGTCCTCGAATAAAGCCGCGCATGCAATGCTGTGTGCCTCCTCATTAGGCCTGACTGTTTGGGCAATAACACAGCCCCAATTTCGTCGCCCGCAGGCCCCTCCTTATGGTAACCGGAGATCATTAAGCGCCCTTCAACACCTGGCTGCTCTTCTGGTGTGGGTGGAGTGAGAGGTATGCTCTCTCTCCCTCTCCGCCACTTCCTTTGCATACATCACCTCCACGCAAAAATAGGCGACAGCATCCTACGCGTTTTCGCTTTTGACCATGGACTGAACCACATCTGGAAGCAAGAACTCACCCGCACCAAATGGTGCGACGAGGGTACAGCGCTGTTGAGCCCAGGCTGGGCACTCCTCCAGTACACGTTGCGCCGTATCCTCGGGACAGTCTACATAGTGATGACAAGCAGGCGTTCGCTCCCGACCTATGCGACGCAGGTACTTTCCGAAATATCTGTATCCAGTAAGCACCTGCGTCAGCTGGAAACTGAGGGCCCGTGCTACCTCTCCAGCCATTTCTCCATAACAGGTCTTACCGCCACTATTCCGAGCCCCAATCTGGGTTGCGTAAGTCGCTCCCTCTCTACAGCCATTAGGATCTGACGGAGCTCGGTCCTTCGTGCCTCAAATTCCCGGGAAACTGGACGATCACCCCGCGCTAGCTTCACCTTCCGCTAGCGATATAGGGATGCAAGAATTTTCGCGTCCAGATCCTCGGGCGTTGATTCGGCCGGGAGATTTCCTGCCTCGTTGGAGATCGTACGGTATCTCCTTATCATTTTAACAGCCATCGCTCTCTGCGGCACACGATGATACGCGTGGGCTTTCCTTATGCAACTTCAAGAAAAGGTGTTAAAAGAATTGGCGATATCCAGAGACACCGCCAATACGACCTCGCCCTGCGCAACTGCTTCCTCTGCTAGAGCCTCGATACGCATGATGGCATCCACGGTGGAGCACTCCCGCCGAAAACCGAACGGGTTATCAGCCAAATCTGGCCCCACACTACTCAAGTGCCGGACGAGGCGGTCAGCGATTATTGACTCTAATAGCTTTCTGGCTGCGTCTAAGAGCAAAATGGGCCTGTATGCTGACGGAAAGTCTGCAGAGCACCCTTAAACTGACCCCACTCGAGGCATGCGCTTAACAGGCCTGCGAATCGAGGCCAGAGAGCCCGCATAGACAAGGCCAAAATTCCTTTGAAAGGGCTTCCTAGGAAAGCGGTTCTGTCATATTATAACGGTCGTCGCCAAAATCCACAATTTTCGCCGTGTGGGCCAGTATTTGGGCAGCCGTTATTGTATGACTGTTCACCGCTTTCATAGGAAACCACCATAGGAAAAGTAGGTGCTTACGTGTATTTTACACCGCCCGAAACACGACATGAAATGTAACACAAATTAACCATCCTATGTGCAATGTAAAGTGAAATATAACAACACACAAAAAAACTAGGCGAATATGATTCAACGTTTGTTAAGGTGGCACTTCACATTCGGGTTCGCGTATTCTTCATAATTGCCCATACGACGCTATGAAGTTACTCTATTCGCCTAGATTTGCCAATTTTTCACGAATACGCAAATACACGAATACTCGTATCCGCCCGTGGCCGGATTTTGGTCACATATCAAAGGATTGCGAATATACCGAATAAGTTAGCTTATCGTCCACACATGGCTTGCTCAGTTGAGTTTGGTGTTTTATGTACGCACAACATATATTGGTAATTAACACAGAGGAAATAATATGTCGCTGCTGCCGTCAACACGTCCACCTTTGTCTTCAGATTAGCAAAAAGATAGCAAAAATATTCTAATAAATGTTCTGCACATTCGCTGTTCATGTCGATGAGTGGACGGTCTGTTCGAGTTCTTTGGACTTCTACACTATAAAGCCGAATAAAACACAGTAAAAATCACGAATACCGAATACCGATGTGAAGTGCCACCATTACATTTCATGTGACATTTCACCAGTCTGTAACCAGCATTACATAAAGGCATTAGGTACTAAGTACAGTAAAAAGGTTTTACTTGATCAATTAAAAAAAAAAAAGTACCAGCTGAATTAGTCGTGAAAATAAAAAAGCAGACGCCATACATAAACTTAGCATAAAAAGAACAAAAACAAAAACTTAATGGCTTTGCATATTTTTTCGAGTACTATTAGCCAGTTGCTTTTAGATTTTCGCTCAAGCTGTCTAAAAAGTTTATACTAGACAACCCTAGAGAAATACAGGCAAAGGTTTCCGAAACCTCGTGTGGTCCATCCCAAACCCCATGGAAGGTAAACTTAATGAAAAATAATGCAATCAGAAAAGTCACTATATCCTACGTTTTAAAGCACCATCGCCCTTTTATTACCGGACTAACAGACGTACTGCAGGTTGATATGCCGTACAATTGTACTCAGCGCATTTAATATGCGCTTTGTCAAACTGTGGAACTCACTGCCAGCGTCTGTGTTCCCTTCCACGTAATAACCCACCTGTCTTCAAAGCAACTGTGAACAGGCATCTTCTAGGCACGCTCGTTCCATCATAGACCTCATCCGTCGCTTTCCATCAGGCGAGATCAAGGTCAAGAGCAGGTCCATTCAGCAACATAAAAAAAACTTGTTTTGTAATCAATCTCTATATACTAATATTATAGAGACGTAAAATTTGTGAGTTTCTATGTACGGGGAAATCTTCGAAACTACTGATCGAATTTCGAAAATTCTTTCACTTAATGGGAAGCTACAGTGTTGCCGAGGGTCATAGCCAGTCATAAGATTTAAAAAAAAAACAGGCGAACGAAGTCGCGGGCAGAAGCTAGCGCGAAATTACTGCGTTTCTAGGTTTGCAAGTCAAAAACGAGTCCATCATAAACATTTTGGCAAACAAGCCTTTCTTGTCATGTGTCGCCAACTTTCTAAAGAACGGAATTCTTCATTCACGACCAAGTGCTAAATGTTGTCGGTTTGCCAAGTTGAATAACTCTGTAAACGAAAATGTCAAGTGCGAATCGTACTCCTATCTTAAGGATTTTTTTTTAACTGGGAACTTTCTGAGCCAGCAGGCCATGATTATTTTCAGCATTATGTGCTGTTGAATAAAGTTTTTAGGGTAGGGGCGACTTTTTCATCAATGATGACCAGAGGGGTAATTGCGTAACACACTAACAGTATAGCAATGGCTTTCATTTTCACAGTTCAACAACATTCATTGTAACGCAATGAATTTTGTTGAGCAGATACATTTTTGAAACTTAAGAAGCAATGGATTAGCAATTTCCTTCAAAATCATTCATATTATGATTGAAAGGGTGTTACGCAATTAGGGTGCTGACCTGTGATAAAGTATAAAATATAAATTTGTATGTGTGTGTGTTATTACATAATTTACATTTAACACACTGGTTGTTGTCGATTTCCAGTTAAACCGGCAGTTGCGGTTTATATACCTACCTATTATTAATCATTTACCTAAGGCTTATATCTGTTATTAATTGAAAAAAGTAATAAAAAAGAAAATTACTTGGATTTGGAGGAAAATATTAGAAAACCCACACGTCATGGAGATTTAATAGCCGTTGTAATAAACTAAAAAAAAAAACTGTTACAGAAATCTTAAAGGTCTTTAAGTATTTCATTCACTAAAATAGCTATAATTTTGCAACTTTGAATACTGCACCTGCATCAGTTCAAAGGCTATTTATTAATTAACATCTATCAATATCATGATACAAACAATTAATCTGTCATTTTGACATCTATGTCAAAACCAATTGAAATAAATTGAGACAAATACGTGCGAATTGCACCAATGGAACTGAACGTGATCAGCACATAAACCGAGTTCAAGAGTTGTCAATGTCAATATTCTGAAGAAAATATGACACTGACAGTTCTTAAACGTGGCTTATGTGCTCATCGCGTTCAGTAGTATTGGTAAAATTTGCCCTTAGATTGAGAGCATTTGGCTGGAGAATCAGCAAACAGATAAGGAATGCAGGACACTATAAAAAAATACTTCAAGGATCCTTATTTTTGCAATTACACAAAGTACACACGTACACAGATTTGTGCGGATCCCTGATAACTTAAATTGACTGCTCGCAAGTGAAAGTCAGCACTCAACAAATGTCATTAAGATCACTAATCGTACTGACACGCTTTAAAAACATACAGCTACCTATTTAAATTACCTTTACCCTCGATTCATTTGCCAGCACAACATCAGTAAACTGCGTTAATAACGTATACAGGTCGTGCCATTAAAGATGAGACTTGACCGCGCCTCCCGCCGCTCTTTCCCCCGCCCCGATGACGCCTCAGCGGGGACCTCATACCGCTAAAGAGACCCATAAATCGTCTACTGCGCAAGTCAAACCACGTGGTGCGTCAAGTCTCATCTTTAATGGCACGACCTGTAAGACCGCTTACATGTTCCGACTTTTAGCTCGCGTGAGAAGACTATCTAATTTTGATATAAATAAGGGGACTACAGGAGCTAAACGCAAATTTTATAGTGCCTAAAAGTATATGATCCAGTACAGTAAACATAATCAGAAAAATATATGATATTCTTTGGGACATATGCTAATTAAATAGTGTGTTGAAAACATAATAAGTACAACTAATTTGATACGATGGAAAAAAATCACGAAGATACCTCAAAAAAAAATCTTTTAACGATTAAAAACCATATTAAATATACATGCAATCATTCTGATTTTTTTGTCAGATTATTCTACAAGCAACAAATTAACGTAATAGCGTTTTAATTTTTTAGTCCAATCAATCGATTTTTTGTAAATATTTAATTAATTCATTTTGCAATAAATTGGCAGCGTTGTGTCATCGCGCTTCTTTTTCTTTTCCATGCATTCTGACCGTGACCTCGCTTTAGCCCCTTAAGTAATTTAACTTTTGTTTTACGTGAACATGACAGGACGACATCCTTGAGTTCTTTGACCATGATATGGACAGCGATAGGCAGACTGAAGGTCTGAGGATGCACTGCAAATATGTATAGCGCTAAAGGTTCATTTGGCGTGGGGCCGAAATAGGAACGAGGACCGCCATCTTGGTTTTTCCATACATATTTCCTTTTTCCTAATGATAGACCATGACCTGGGTTAGAACATAAGATACTTTTTATCCCGATATTCCCACGGGATCGAAACTTGGGTGAAACTACCTTTCACTAGTAGAAAGCCATATTATCACTGAGTAAAATAGGCTATAGTTTATAGAAATAAAACGCGGGCGAAACCGCTGGCGTAAGCTAGTCAATCATATCGTTATGACTGTCGATAAACCTCATTTACACTTGCGCTACAGAAGACAATGAAGGTGAAGGTGAAGGCCTTCAATATCTTTTTTTGTCACACATGTTGCTCAATGGTTATGGTTCTTGAATTAAATTATTAATATATTAATACATAATTGGAACGAAGTTCTTTATCGCGGCCTGTAAACTTTCAGAAGTCTTCACGCTAAAAAGTGTTAATACTTGCGACTGTCTTCTTCTAATTCGAAGAGAAAGAAAGAGAGAAGGAGAGAGAGAACACCGGCAGAAAAAAAAGAGTAAAGTGATTACAGTGTTGTGGAATAAAATTGTACACATCGGCCCGCCGTCGGCATCGCCTGCTGGGATCGCGAAGAAGTTCGTAGTCCAATATCGTGGCCCCCAGAAACATGGCAACTGAAGGAACACGGGTGGTTTTTAGTCAGTAAGAGTCTTAGTTATTTGATAATTTCCCACCCAAAACAAAAGGCTGGCAGCTGAGAAATTTTTAAAATTTTTCATCATGGGTTTTCATAGATTTCGAAGGTGCTGACGTCAAAATGCAAATCCAAGTTGGCGGCTGAAAATTTTTTGTATTTGTTTTAATTCCTACGTGAGAAGGAACGACCGCACACGTAGTATAGTTAGTTATTTTGGTTCCCACTATTAATATGTTTAATATGACAGTGGGAACCAAAATGAGATGGCTGCTCCTTCAAAGAATATGATGGATGTTCTCCCAAGATCAAAATATAGTTATCAAGTGCCCTTCTAGCTAAAAGAATCCGTTTTAATGCAAAACTAGGACAGGCTAAGTAGAACAAGCAACTCTTTTTACCCGACTGCGGCGAAGCCAAAAAGGATGGTTATGTGTTTGACCTGTATGTATATATTTGTGTATCTACGTCTCTATTGTTCCCTCGTAACTTCTAAACGGCTGAACCTATTTTGATGAATGATATGTCGTTAGATTCATCTTAATTGCCCGAGTGTCACTGGGTATATTAGAATTTTTATATCATCGGCGAGGAGAAACGAAACTTACACCATATTTCAGGTTATTGGTTTGTGGCTGTGACACCAAAATTCTATTGATTATAATGCTTGTTTTTTTTTCTTTTCAGTTATGTATTTTCGCTGTCGAGTTTTTTTGTTTTTTTTTTTTTAATAACTTTTTTTCCTTATGTTAGCCACTGCAATTAGATGCTTCCATTTTCAACCAACACAGCTGATGTTCATGCAATGTTCCATCACAATGTAGGCATCTGTCGAAACGTTCATACATAGCCCATACTAGCCTAATTTATGTAAATACATGCAGGTTCCGTACCGCTGGTCGCGGACAATGGGGCTTCCTCGTCTAAGTGTTTTGAAAACGGTGCGCAGACGCAACTGCGATTTCGCGATAAATACAGCTGAGATTGAATCGAAGCAATCTTATTTGATGTGCTGTCGTTAGCTATACGTACTTTCTATGATAACATTAACTTCGAGTTGAAGGTAATGCAGTGTTTATCTTCTAGTTTAATATAGAGTATTTTATCTATTTATTTATCAAGATCTTCAAGCACAGAAATGTATTTAAAAATGTTTCTTAACTACTTCATTTAATTGGTTATAACCTAATCTGCATCACAATTTCATAATGTTCCGGTAAGTAAATGAAAAATTCAAATACCTTGATCGTTTTAGCTTTCCGGTTTCTTCACATGTTTAAAAAACCCCACCATAAATTGTCCTGTGCCCTCGGAACTGACGGCAGAATCTCTAATTATGTCCCGAGGACTTGGACAAGTGGTAATCGCTTTCAAAGCGTTTCGTATTTCCTACAACGACTTCCAACAGGATTGACATGATATCTCGCAACAAGTCCTTTCATTTGATAAGTCACACGGTATAGTTTGCAAAACTTTTTTTTTTATTTTTTTTATTTGCCCCCAGAATAGTGACCCCCATATGCAGAATTCATTTATTTACGTTACATGTCCGTGTTTGGGTCACAGAAATACATATGTGTACCAAATTTCAACTAAATCGGTCCATTAGATTCGGAGACAGACAGACAGCTAGGCAGACAGACACACGAGAAATCCTATAAGGTACGGTAAAAAGTAAAAACGTAAACAGAACATAATACCCTAATTTTAAAAGCCCCAGGCATAAAGTAAAAGTCAAATAATTTATTTCAATTAAGCACATAAAAGGCACTTTAGAATGTCAACATTTGCAAAATAATAGAATTGATTCTAGTTGCCCCTTCCAAAAGGTAATTTTCGTATGGAGAAGAATGGGCAAGAAACTCCACCGTTACTTTTAAAATGTTTTTACAATATTTTATATACATTAAATAGGTATATAATTATATGTGAAGACTGCACCTGGAATAAGATAACTATATCACAATAAATGAAGCAATGACAGAAAAATGAATACAACCGACTTTTTTTACATTCAATACATTTTTTACTTTTTCATTATCGTTATCGTTGATAGAATGTAACCTTATCCAGGTCTGATGCACACACCTATAATTTGGCTGAAGTCACAATTTCGGAGAACTACCTAACTTTTTAAATGAAATTGGTTTCTGTGAATCAGCATCATTACATCTCCGTGTCAGTTACCATATTGTACGAAAGATTCCTCTCGAAAAATCTTCGAAAGGAAATAACAAATTAACGGAGCATTTAATGAGTAACATTGAGTGTATTTAAGTACAAAATAAACATTTCTCAAAACTGACCGCCCCGTATAAGAGGACAATGACACTGATTTGGAATAAATTGACAAAAAGTTGTGATTTTAAAACTTTTTTTAAATGTCATTTCCGCCGGAAATCCTTTAAAGCTTCACTACGCAAAAAGAGAAATCTTAATTTATTGACCATTTCATTTGTTCTTGAAATAATTGAAATACGAAACTAAGTCAGCGTTTTCTTTGAACTTGAATAATTGGCGTACGTACTTGATATTTATGGAAAGAAGTCTTAATAATGATTTTAATTCCCTAAGCTTGAGTGCAGATTTCCTTTAAAAATAACTTCCTAAAATACTTCCCTTCGTATCAAAAAGTCCTACAAGCAAATGGTCCCAATAGCAATATAACCTATGATCAATACGACATTTTAGCAAAATGTCAATATCATCACCAATATTTCAGTTTCGTTTGGTCAAGACTGGTGGACTTTATCCTTCTGGACGATTTCGTCGTACATCGAACTCGAAATTTTAATGCGGCAACGCGAAACGAATCTTTTCGCGACAGTGTAGCCATAGCATTATGAAAATAGAGTCAACATGACAATTTTTTCGGTAGTAAACCAAACCAAGGTAAATAAGAAAATAGGCTGAAATTATTTTCATTTACTTGAATTTCAAAAAAAATATTCTAACAACTTCTAAAGCACACCCTTGAAAAAAAACTCGTTTGTTTCAGAAGTGCACCAACGAAAGCGTCTCGATCGTCGCGTGTGCAGCTTTACCTTATAACGGCGCGAATCTCCCGCGCGGATCACAACAACACGCCAGTTCGGCGCGCGCGCACGCCTCCGTACACAAATTCGCGCCATTTTCTTTCGAGACTCGATGATGTGAATGGGTTTTTTGAATAGTTTGAATAAAATTAATAACTAAAAATGCGTGCAGTGTTGTTTATGTGTGTTTTTGTGTATGCAGTGGTGGGACAAGATGTCAATGATATGGTAAACATGCCCAAATACGACCAGAGGTATGATTACTTGGACGTTGACGCGATTTTCTCTAATAAGAGACTAATTCGGAACTATGTGGATTGTTTGATCAATGCTGTCCGGTGCACGCCTGAAGGAAAAGCGCTGAAAAGTAAGTTGACAATTTCCTGCTAAAAAACTATAAGCTACGCACATTAAGGTAGGACCTTAACTTAAGAATAAAACATAATATGGTCGCACTCACGTTCATCAATGTTAATGAACCATTAACTGTCTTGTTTATAAGTTAGTGTTTTCCATTATCGTTTACATAATGTAGTGCATCTCGTCTGGTGCAAGTAAGTGGGTGCTTCACCTTAACACTATTCGAAAGGTCAATCAAATGAATTTATAGTTTGAATTATTAATTTAGTTAAATTTACAAGGTGAAATTCGTAATTTTGGTGCGAAACGAGCAAAACGATATTTAGATTAAAAAATACTGGAAGGTTGAAGTTGTTCTTTACATATTTTAAGTATTTAGTTAGCTCTTATTAATTTAACTAACTTGGAATTTAAATCAATTAAATTGGTAAGCGAATTACCAAATTGCGCATCTTAACTGTCACACCAGGAAAATTAGTTTTTACCTACAAACATATTCATCATTATTTTAATTGCAATAAGAAGCCGTGCCGGCTTAATTATACTTATAAAAATAATAATAAACTCCCAATTATCAACAAAACGCCAGTTTTTCACGTCATAACGCTTGACCTCCGATTATATGATAGTACAAGAAACTGATGATAACAAGAGCTTGTTGTTATAGTATTCACCTATGTATCTAAGTATCTACACGCTAATATGCAAATAGAATACATAATAGAACAAAGAAAAATACTTATTAAAGATATATTTAAAACTTCTTTATGTACTTAGTTTTTGGTTTTTTTTCATAACTGTTTTGTATTTCCTGTGCGTGTCAATATACAATAGAAATAGAGCAGTTTTTCCCAAATTTGAAAATTTTTCTTTCAATAATAGCTGATTCGGACGACATTTTTAAACAAAAATTTGCCAAATCGGTCCGGTCGTTCTCAAGTGATGCGCTGACCAACGAACAGCGTTTCATTTTGATTGACTCCGTGCGCGAAAAAAAAGACACTCTTTAAAATTTCTTATCTAATTGTGAGAAATATTGAAATAATTGACATATTAAGTCTGTCTGGCTATAAAAGTACGTTTAAGTAAGTAAGTTTTCGAGGTGCTAAACCATTTGTGTCAGTCACAGGTAACCTTTTTTTTTTTTTTTTTTTGGGTGGGAAATCATCAAATAACTTCTCCCGCTCTGGGCGGAGCGGGAGGGCGTGTCAGACTCTTACTGACTAAAACCCACCCGTGTTCCTTCGGTTGCCCTGTTGCCGGGGGCCACGATCTCCCTTTCGGTTTTCTTCGCACCCCCGGCAGGCATCGGCCCTAACGGACCCCGTCAATTCTGCTGACATCTCTTTGAGGCGCGCGTGGAACACAACGCGCCGTCGACCCGGACCTGGTCCTTATCGGACGGCGAGCTACCCATTGCTCACCGCCCGCAAGCCCGCGCCTACGGTGGCCGGAAATCGGCCTGCGATTCCCGACGCCCTGGGCGTCTCCTCCTGCGGCGGTTAGGGTTAGGGGCGTGAGGGCGCGAAATTTGCCTCTCCCTCACGCGTTCCGCCTCCTCCTTCGCGAGCATTACTGCTTCGCAGAAGGAGGTGACGGCCTCCCATTTCCTCTCGCTCCCTACCATGGCCCTAATCAGGGCCGGACGCGAGAGATCACCGCCGCCGATCGCCTCCACGAGGACACGGCGATGCTCCGCCCAAGCCGGGCAGACCTCCACCGTATGCTCCACCGTGTCCTCCGGGCGATCCACACAATGGTGACACCCGGGCGTTTCCTCCCGTCTTATCCTGAACAGGAACCTCCCGAAACAGCCATGTCCGGTGAGGACCTGTGTCAGGCGGAAGGTGAGGACGCCGTGGCGCCTCTCTAGCCACTCCTCAAAGAGGGGACTTATCGCCGCAATTGTGGCGTGCCCAGCACTGGGTTGCGACAATCGCACTCTCCATGACGCCATGAGATCCCGCCGGAGCTCCGTCCGCTGTGCCGCGATTTCTCGCGGCAGCGGAGTTAAGCCCCGGCGTTAGTCACAGGTAACCTGGTAATAGTTTTATCACTTTTGCGCTCTCGAAAATATCGTTTATTTCACCTTAACATATTGTTTTATCATAAAATAAAATTTTGAATTTATTTCAAGGATAGCTTTAATGGTTTGCTAAATAATAGGAAAAAAGGTTTTTTCAACATTATTTTTTTGCTATATTTTGTATCGAAGTTGAAAAAATGGTCCAACCACCTATAAGTAAACCATATAATGATGTTGATGATATTTTTTAATGTTCAAAATCAAAAGTAGTATCTTGTAAAAAAAAATATCAAACATCATTCTCATCATCTCGCGTCATTTTTCGAAAAACTTGTTGCGAATATTAGTGATTTTCCATGAAAACTTAATTTATTTGAAACATCCCTTCCAGCCACAAAACAAAGAACTCTTATTTTCAAATCACAAATAATTTTGTTTATATTATTTTTCCCTTTCTCACAAACAATGAACAAAATTGATCAAAATCTGTCGAATTCGTGCACGGCCCCTGGGTCATTGTCCTTTGTAATACAAAATAATGAACTTGCAACCTAATCGTGCAGGTGTCTAACACTCATAGATACTCGTAATCATTCAAGTTTTCAAAAAACAGAGATAAATAAAAGTAAGTAGGTTTTCACGCGCTTTTCCGCTCCCTCCAAAATCTCTACCGATGGCTATTTGTGCGTTATATCTTATTTGTGATATTCCATGGAATGTCAACGTTTTCCACATGCACATGGGCCTACAAAACGCTCAAGCTTCACCACAATTTTGCCTGCGCAGGCCGGTTTGTACACGGAACACTGTGTACAAATCGGCGAGTTTTACCAACCTCACGCACGGTGTTCCGTGTACAAACCAGCCTGCGCAAGCAAAACTGTGGTGGAGCTTGAGCGTGTGATAGGCCCAATAGATGGCACCTGTGCTGTTCATACAAGACTAGCTTATGCTCGCGGCTTCGCCCGCGAGGAGGTCTCAAATCATCTTACAGGAACGTATAACTACCGCAATAAAAAGTATCCTATGCCCAGGGTCAGGTCATAACCTGTGTGCCTAATTTCAGCGAGACAGACAGACAGAGTTATTTTCGCATGTGTAATATTATAAGTATGAATATGTTCACAAAATACTGATTTATATCTAATCTTACTTGTAAGAACTGAATATTTTTAAAATTTTCAATTTGTACTTCTGCTTCTTAGCCTATGGGATGAGTCAACTAAGTCAGCCCAGAAATGTTTACGAGTATGGCACCTTCAGTAGCGTCCAGCTACAAAAAAAAAAAAAAAATGAAAATATTTACACTCAGCGTCTGCTTTATTTGACTACAATTTTGCCAACACAAATCCATAATTCAATCACCTAAATATTTCAAATATTTACTTATGAAGCGGAGCATAAATATCAGGTTACTAGTTCATCGGGACAAGAATTCTCGTTTGTTAACCATTTCTATTGACTTTAGCAACGTGCGTGGGAAGGTTACTTCTAAACATAATCTACATACTTTTCTTAGTTGTCTATGGTTCACCATATTATTTGTTGTAATTAACGGTTTTGACACCAAAAATGTATCGTTTTTTAACGTGTATTCCCGTTCGTCCCACTACTGCCGTCGTACTACTGCACTGGTGGGACGAACGGGGTTTTACTTCGCCCATGTGCATGTGGCTCGCCCACATTTTTCTAAATATTCATGAAAATTTATCGAAAAATAAAAAGAAGGGGGTCTTTAATATTTTTCATGTTATTCAATTCTTTATGATTTGATAGCGTTTGCCATATCTCTGATGTTATTGGATTGATTTGGATTCTGTTTATTATTTCTAAAAGATTATGAGTTATTTTATCGGATTAACTAACATTTTTATTAAAATTTTTCGATGAAAACATTTTTTTCTAAAAAAAACATTTTTTTGTTGTTAAAAACACAAGTTTATAAATTCGTACAACTCTGCAAACATAGATTTCGAAAAAATTTTTAGAAAAAATGGAAAAAAAACGTCAAAATAGACCCCCCCTTTTTAAGTTATTTTTCGATAATTTTTCATGTATATTCAGAAAAATGCGGGCGAGTCACATGCACATGGGCGACATTGTCTAAATTTATTAGAATGATCATCGCCTTTTCGGTCGGACTCCAGTTTAACCGGATGCAGCTGAATACCAGTATGTTACATGGAGCGACTGCCTATCTGACCTCCACAACCTAGTAACTGGGTAATACGATACCCCTTAGTAGGACTGGTTGTCAGTAACGTCGTAACTACTGACAAAGATCTACAAATGACAGCCAGGACCAACAGATTAACTTGCTTTACACGGAGGGGTCTCGATATGTAATGGACGGTCACCCATCCACGGACCGACCTCGGCAAGAGTGTCGACCAATGCGGCTGTTATTATTGATGTTTAACATCTTTCTTCTCGCTTTCCTGCAATCTATGCATAGAACATAAAATATACCCTAAAAAAATTGTGATTTCGTGAAAAGGGACGGAAGTGTGTAACAGGAAGCGCGCGCTATTTGATTTGGCCAATGAGCGCGCGCGGTTCTAGAGTTGGCTGTCAGAAACGACCTTGACCAGGCCAGGCCCTTTAATATTGCTTATTACCAAGGTGAGATGTCAGATGTTACACATCATACGCGACTTCTGTAAGGCTCGTTCGTTCCAAGATAATACCACAAAATATGCAGATATAAGAAACTTAAATTACATAATATAGTATTAGGTTCCGATAGTTTTTCTCGTTATATCATCTCATAAACTACCTCTACTTTTGGCAGTCATTACGTAACATCATATTCTCACAGCACACGATCACTTCTGACAGATAATAATGAGATAACAGCGAAAGTTTCACTCAAATCTGTACAACACTTTAAAATTGCACGAGCGAAATTGTCAACTCATTTTGTTACCGTTATTTGTTAGTAACTGTTCCAAAAATAAGTAGTAGGTAAGACCTTCAATCTCTAGCGTTGTTTATTTTTTAATTGTCTTATCTAAAGTACCTGTTCGAAAACGAATTTTCCCAGAAATGGGACCTAGCTAAATAGATTTTTCGACCCCGTTTCTATATTGCAACTTTCATGGAAATTAGAGCTGTTTTCGAGAACGCTATTACAAATGTAAATACTCATTATATTGCTCATTTAATAGTATAGGATAGGATAAATAGCTGTTGCTGCAGATAAAGAGAATCTGGCTCGCTAAATAAATGACTTCTGCAACTTACATACACCGAAACAGAATAATTTCTCTAACGTTTATCGACAAGCCAAAGTGCCAACAAACAACATCCCTCTCTCACACTTTTACCCGCACGCACACAAACACACATTAGATTACACGCTTTACTAAACTAGCCCTATAAACTGGACATATTTATTTCTGCTCATTCACACTCCGACCCGCAAAAGATATAACATACAAGCCCTGCTTAGTGGTCACTCCGGCTGGTGAGTTCGAATCGTAACCGGAATGTTGAATGTGAACAATGGTGGCAAAATGAAAAACTGATGACTTTCCTTTGGTATCTTGATCTAATGTAGTAACCATACACAATTGACATTAAACAATGTTTGATGTGAACTTCTTCTTAAAATTGAATAAATTAATTAATTAGGTACAATGAGAGTTACAATGACCATTTGGCTCCTTCCTTCTGAGCCATCGACAAGTAACAAAGCCCAACCATAGAGTTTTACTCAAAATCTATAAACTAGTGTTGCAAGTAATGAATTGAGTTTCGACACAAAATACACTTAAAATATGATTAGGTTATTGAATTCAGAACTTACATCTAACAATTATAAAAAATATAAAACATGTTAATTTGAGTTAACACTTAGTTTGGGGGTCAAAGATCAAATAAAAAAATTGTGATGTTTAATCTTAATTGTAAGGTATCTATGTAAGATAATGTATATCACAACTTTTCCTTTGCCAATAAAACTTTATATATTTGTATTTTTATTGGTACATAGGTTTAATGGTCTAAGCCTCTAAGGCACAACGTTATCAGCAACATAATTCCTAAATAGTGTATTAGAATTTTCTAGCTATCTGCACGCATCATGGTAAAGTTTCCACTATTAATTATATTATTATAAATACTACTTAATTAGATTCAGTGAATCATTTCATATGCACCTGCTACCTAACATACGCATACATGGAGCGGAAAAATGGCTTCATTTATTCTCATCCCTAGTTGGAACTCGCCCTGTCCGTATAATTCTACCTACATGTATAGCTAGAAGGTGCAAAAGTACTGATGGTAAGAAAAGTGCTAGTCTGATTTTTGGAGTGAAAACTTCTTTAGGTGCTTTTGGCATTTTTGAGATGGGACGAAACCATTGAATTCGCGACACCGTGATGACACCACCTTTTGACAATTAAAAAGACATCAACGCGATTGCCGCGGTGTGAGGAGTAAAAGACATCAACGCGTTGATTAAAGGCTCGTACAGACCACCGCGATATCGCGGGCGTGACACGGGTCGCGCTGCATGTCGCGCCCGCGATATCGCGCTGATCTGTACGAGCCTTAACGTGGTGCCAATTTTTTTTTTTCAAGTTTTCTCTTCTGTCGGCACTCCTAGAGTGCCACTGTTTTTTTTTTCATTCATAATACGCAATATGAAATTAACAGTAGGTAGGTGATTAATATTTGTGTTATGCGAAAAGCTTCGATAAAACTTATTAAAAAGAGTGATATATTTTAGTTATTGGGGGAATTCGTCAGGAGCATCCCGGAGTCTGGATTGTTGCCCAGTTGATCGCAATAGGCTGGCCCCCTATTACATGGGACTTAAATATAACTGGTGTTATGTTTTTAGGGTTGGCAATGAATTGATTGCAAATGGATCAACGAATTGCATTACTTAGGAGTCTGAAAAGCTCAAACTATTTATACGATTGTAGATCGTAGGCAATCGTCCGATAAAAGTCTGAAGGCTATGCAAAGGGCCATAAGTACATAGTTTGATGTAAACAAAGGAACCATTTATACTTATAAATAATTATGATGGTATGTGTGAAGATACTTATTATAATTATGCCTCGTCAATTTCGACGTTTTTATAGCAATATGAGCATAAATAAATAACCTACACGTGCAAGTCTACGCAGGTATTATCTATCGTCGCAAACGCATATATTTAGCATTAGTATATAATTATGTATTTATTTTAATTGCGTGAGTTCTGCATAAATTTAAGCATTTGCATCTTATTGAATAATAAGTATTTCTGGTTGATTCAGCTTCATAAATGTCAGCGGCCAGTTTGCATTAATTTTGGTGGCTAAGCTTAGGAATGTTGTCTCGAAGATGAGAAAGAACTTCCTTATTGAATTGGCTGACGTCACCAAACTCAGGTTTTACGCCACAAAGAGTCGTAGCTATTACTACGGAAGTAAATTACGTTTGCCGATTTTCTGAAGTTGGTCTAAATGAGTAAAATCCACGTCTTCTCCGTGATCTGAAGTAACATAAAGAGAATATCTGTGTTCTTATTCTTCTTCCTTTTCTAGGGTTCCGTACACAAAGTGTGCCAACGGGACCCTATTACCACAGATTATTACTAAGGCTTCGCTGTCCGTCCGTCTGTCACAGAGCTATATCGTTTGTACCGTAATAGGTGAAAATTTCAGAGTGTGTACTAACTATGGCCACTTTAGCCACAATTTTTTTTTAAATATTTTAAATGCGAAAGTTTGCGAGGATGGATGTGTGATGTTTGTTACTCTTTCACGCAGAACCTACAGAACGGATTTGGATGAAATTTGGCACACAAATAGTTTATAACCTAGATTAACACATAGAATACTTTTTATCGCGATATTTGCGCGGGATCGAGAAGTATGCGGGTGAAACCGCGGGGCGCTGCTACTAATAAATATGTAGTGTTAAATATTGTTCGATGGTATGGAACCCTTCGCGTGCGAGTCCGACTCGCACTTGGCCGCTTTTGTAGATTAATAGCGTAGGTCTACCAACTTCATTCTCCTTTTCTCTCCATTGAGAACCAACTCCAATTCTGAGACATCATCAAAATCATGCACCGGTTTTTTTTCGTCAAAAAGGCTATCGGGCATTCAAGCATTCTTTACTTGAAACTGAGTAATATTCTTCATAATGCCTCGATAGTGCTGCGCATTTCTCTCTAAAGCGACCTCTTTGCGGTAAGTGTGCAATTTTCCGAGACTTCTCGGTATGGCGGCTGTATGAATATCAAAGGCCGATGCTACACGGCCGAGACCCTATTCCATAGCTTCCCTTCACTAATATTATGTTACGGTAACTTAGATACTTTCTGACTAGGTACTGATTTATGTCTTCCACATACCTACTTTTGTGTTGATAATTAAATGTAAATTGCTTCTTGATTTGCATTTCAAGGTCTCCTTAATTTAGATAACTTGTAATTATGTTCTAATGCTAATTAAAATCTATTTCTGTTTTGTAAATGTTAGGTTTTTTATTCTAAAATAATGCTCAAGCATGATTCTCGAGAACTTGTAATGTAGGGGTGATTAAGATATATGTTTGATATTTTTCAATGATCCTACCGAAGGCAAATTTTAACCAAATCTCAGGTCAAGCAAATTAAAATACAGTATTTCTATTTTCTTAATGTCCCTCGGGTATCATCGGATTTCCGAATACAAAAGAATGCTAATTTCCATGTCCATCAATTATTAGATTTATCGTGTATAATAATTTGAATTCAGAACTAAATACTTTATCGTTGTTTTATTTTGATTTCCGTGTGAACTATATAGAGCTGTAAAACTATTTTCCTATCTGTCGTGCCTGCGACTTTAGCAGCTTTCCTCCGATTTTTTTTATAAAAAGTATTAACAACTCTATATACTTCCAAGTCGATTGAGAGTGTTCGGTCACCACGTGCAAAGGGCAACTGATAGAAATCCGACAACTGATGAAACACGAAGTTTGCCGAGCGCAGCCCTAGCCGTTACAGGACATAGAAAACAGAACTACAATACCTACCTAACGTACCCTTTTGTTGAAATATAGTCATATTCTCCATTTGAAACTAGTATAATTTAAACAAAAGCTAGCCTACTTTAAAAGTGGAATAACGCGTAATTTAATTTAAAAACCTGAATAACGAGAAAAATATAATAAAAATACACCAAAACATTATATCTCCTCATTAGGAAGTCAGAGTGCTAATATGCGTTTTTATTTACATGAGTAACTAGTTTTTTCTAAAGTCTTAAGTGTGGCCAGTTAAAAAAGAATAAATAAAAAAGTTTTTGAGAGTTACTGTTTTTTTTTTAAGGCACCATAGAGTAAGGAAGTAGGAAGTCTATTCTGTTTTGTTTGTGAAGCAAAGCCAACACGCTGTTTAGATATTAGCACTTGCAGACCGCTTGATTAGTTAATGATAGACTTCCGATATTGCGATCTGATGGTTGTGTATGGTAATTTGTTGGAGACGCTATAAATAGTCATTGGTACATAGCTGCTTTTAATTATGGCTTCCTAGTGATGGAAAACATTCTAGATTTTAATTACAGGTATATTATGCGCTAATCCTGTTTACATAACAGGATTAGCGCATAATATATTTTTATCAATATTTTATGTTTAGACGAAAAATAAACATGGTTATTACTCCTCACATAAAATATTAAAATCCGTTAATTATGTAAAACATACCGATAAAAAACTGACAAACGATGGCGTTAGGGATGTCATAAAAAAGTGAAATATTCAAATAAGTTCCACCTATTGTGGTTTGTTCATTAATAATGCCTTTGATAAAAACTAACAATCATTGTTCATACACAAAAGACTGTCGTGCCCCTCGCTTGTACTGTTGTTATAAAAGACACCTACATATCTACCTACCTATTACCCCTGGCTGGAGGCTTTGAGTTTAGCAGCTTAAGGCAACCACAGGATTGACCGGTTAAATAGTCATGACCTCAGAGGTCAGCTATGAGATGCCCTACAGAAGAAAATAAAATTAAAATAAAAACCTGCCTATTACATAGTTATCTCCTTGTGAAGAGAAAATATTTAAGAAAAAGTTGACATTTATCTACAACAGACTGACTTTTGGCGCGTTGACTATCTTAAGCCGTGTCTCCTGCGCGTGTTTTCTTGAAACATTACACAAAAAACCTTACACATAACATTTGTTTTCAAACACAGGCTGTCTCCTGTGTATTAAAATATTTTAGATTAATAACACATTTTGTGTAAATGTCATAATGAGTTCCGGCGAACAAGACGTAATTAAAAAGTATCTCTATTCCAATCTATTTTTGGTCTATCCTGGGCTTATTATTAATTAAGTTACTCTTTATGGTTGTCTCATATTCATGAATAAATAAATCCATCATCAATTTATCACAACTTCTTCACAACTATTCACAAGACAATATAACCTCAAAATCTGTGTTGAATGACAGTGACAGATGTCTGCGGAGCGCACAGCGTTTGAAAATGAAACAAACCCTTCCCCTCTTCACCCGCGCGAAAAATATCGTGTTTGCATACACAAATGTATATGGCCACGCCTCTTTGTTTCGATGTTTTTGTGTAATGTTTCGAAAAAACACGCGCAGGAGACACGGATTTAGGCCCGCTTGCGCGTTAACAGCCAACTCGGAGCTAACAGCTAACTCAGGGTTAATCCAATAATTCTCTTTGAATTAACCCTGAATTAGCTGTTAACTCCGAGTTATTTAGCTAACCCATGAACGCGCAAGTGGGCCTTAGTGGAATTAATACCTACTTAGAGTCCGCATTCCACAATATTTTGTCTGGCTTACAAATAAATTGTAAGTGCAAGAATCTATGTCACCAGACAGAGACACAGACATGATTCTTCACGTACCTAGGTACAATATGTATTTTGAGTCCATGAGGATCCCACACCGAGTCTATAAGGATCCCCAACATAGGACTAAAAAGTTCTTCTGTAAAATCCTGCAGGGAGCGGAGGACTCTTGAAACTCAAAATATTGATCAAATTATAAAAAACCACAATGATGAAGTAAACAACTTTTCACGAAGACACTAAACTAAAACTAGTGAACACGTAGGGAATTAGCGATTAGACACACTAGCAGAAAATTACGAATCCTGCAAAACAAAACGTCTTTGTACGATTACGACGAAATACATTGTAGGTAATCGAGTAATCAGTATCATGTCTGTTTGCGTCATATTGAGATGAGCCGAGCTATTCCGCAAAAAGCTATAGGTATTCTATTTTATTTTTCTCTATGGCAATGGTGCCGATATCGACAATTCTGCCAATTTTAGATGTGTTAACTCGTTCAGTGCCGGGTCCCTCGTGGAGGGCTCATTTAATTATAGGTTTTTCTTAGCGAATTCAGCATTATAAACTATGAAAATAAATTCTTGTTTATTTTAACAAGATTTCAAACCTAATGCCGGTGACACTTCTCGAGGGTTAACTTTACCGTAAACGTAATGCCGGTGACGCTCCTTTTTTTTTGGGTGGTAAATGATCAAATAACTTCTCTCGCTCTGGGCGGAGCGGGAGGGCGTGTCAGACTTACTGACTAAAACCCACCCGTGTTCCTTCGGTTGCCCTGTTGCCGGGGGCCACGATCTCACTCCTGGAGTCAACATGCAATAAGTATGTGGTGGCATCATGGCGTATGTGAAAAGTGAGCTCTTAGTAGTATTTTAGACGCGTTATGGCGCCCTGTTTATTTCAATAAAACTCGGTCTAGTCGTAATAGGTGTGTATTTGTATCACATAACAGTATCCAAGTGACTGACAGCGGAACAATCGTATACACAAAAATAGGATAATAAACTTGTTAGTTACACGATACACAGAGTCTAGTAATAATATTGAGATAGCAGGTGTTTCACATTTAAATTCAAAATCCTCTGCTGTTCCTTGAACCATAGACTAACTGCCCTAGATCAACTAGTGTTGTCAGGTTATATCTAATAGTGCGAACCATAGATAATTAGTTGGTTCGCCACAGTATTAATCCCTAGCTCACTTCACGCTCACTTCGCCAAAATTTACATTTAAGCAGAATAGACCGCAGGTTGCAACTGTTGCAAATGATACTTTACCTAACTAAAATATAATACTGTACTATATAGATGGGCCTCATAACACAGTACCTCTCTACCTACTTACTAGGTACTTTAAGATAAGATTTAGTGAACTAAGTGGAGCGAAAAACTGAACGTGTAAACGAGCCTGAAACGTACTTACTTGCAATAGTCCTAAAGTCGATAGTTGTAGGTCAATTAATAAATTGATAGATCAAATTAATGAACTAAAAAGATAAACATCTAGGACTTATTCTTTTAATAAATTTCTGCAGAGCCATTTCAATTATGTAACCAGCTTTATCATACTTTTATCCTAACTATAATAATATTATAAATGCGCAAGTTTGTTTGTTAAGCTTTCACGCTAAAACGGCTGACTGGATTCGGATAAAACTTGGCACATGTGTAGACCATGACCTGGGTTAGGTAATTCGTACTTTTTATCCCGATATTCCTACGGGATCGGACGTATGCGGGTGAAACCACGGGGCGCAGCTAGTAAAGTATATATCTAATGCACTCAATTGAGTATTTCATTTGTAGCTGAAATCCAAATATAGGTAGGCACATGGAATGTGTTACGAAGGGAGTAGACCGTAGGAACCTTAATCCATTGTTGACAAATATTTTGTTTTAGTTGGAATCGTGATCGTGTTCACGTCGAGATAACTTTGGACAATGGTTCTATTTATTATGTAAATGCAACTACTAAATAATGTTGATAAAATAATTCCATAATTTTGCAACTTACATAATAAGTATTGGTAATTTCGAATTAGCCAGTGCATAGTAATTTAAAAAAAAAAACTTTTATGTAGGTAGTCTTAATTCTTACTTTTCAAATAAAGATCAAGGCTGTAAGGCCACTTAATTATTCTACACTTAGAGTACCTACCAAAAAATAAATTCTAATTTAGTTTCAGTAGGCATTGTGATTAAATATAATCTATTATTAATTTATTCTTCCGTGAGAAAACCGGTGTAATAAAACCAAAAATTCAAAGACATGAGCCATCCACCAACCCGAACTGGGCCCACGAGGTGGATTACAGGCATTACAGCACCGAAAGGGAGATCGTGGCCCCCGGCAACAGGGCAACCGAAGGAACACGGGTGGGTTTTAGTCAGTAAGAGTCTGATACGACCTCCCGCTCCGCCCAGAGCGGGAGAAGCTATTTGATAATTTCCCACCCAAAAATATAAAAAAACGCATTACAGCACACTCACAGAGGGGAGGCCTTGTCCCAGCAGTGGGAAAGTTGTTGTAGACTGATTATGCTTCAGTACAAGCTAGCTCCTTATGGTTGTCAATTACCAGGCTTAGACCGAACTTTTGAGCAAAATACAGTTCTACAACATTTTGCGATCGACCTTGATAATTAACACAGTCACCATCATGTTCAAATTAAAAACTAAAACTGGAATCGTAAATTCGTAATTATAAAATTAAAACCGTCTTAAAATAGCTTCAACAGTACCTATTTGTAGATAACCAACAATAAAAAAGCGTATAACCGGTATTTTATATTCGCATTCGCGGGCCACATAGTGTGGTCTTACGTGACATACATTTTAAGGATGTTCCAAATTCAAAACAATAACTTTTTTTTGTGAAACGTCATGACTTAGAACAAAGGACAGAAGAAGTTTATAGTTTATCAGGTCAATTTTTTTTTTGTGTCTGGGTAGGTATGCCTTCCGTCTAGTCTAGTGGCTATAATAGCCGAGCTATTGATAACTGTCGTGCAAATGTATAGAATTTGCGTAGGTATTCCTGGTTGATGTTGAAATATAGTTTTGGTATGTAGATAACAATCTCTATATAAATTAGATTTGTAATTCATTCTCAACAAACATTTTTTACTTTTTTATGTGTATTAATTAATCATTTTAGATCTCTGGATAAGTATAAAAACTGTCGAATAATATATATATATTATTTTTTTTTTATTACAAAATAATATGTATCCAATTGAATCAAGCAACGCGTCGTAGGTCCAGCCAGTAATAGGACTCGCCCATCAAGGAGCGCTGTTCCAAATGAGACGTATTATTAATCTATTATACATAAAACAAAAGGTATTTTAATAAAATACGCATAATAAAAGATCAATAATTAAATTATCTTTAAAATGGTGAAAGTTTCAGAAAAATACGCTTGATGATTTTGCGTGATTCTCAGCTTTTTATCCGCGTTAGATATAACTTTACAAATTAATTTCACTATGTAATATAAACTTAATTCAAAATATGACTATATTAAAATAATAAAAAAACGCTCTAATTTAACGTATATATTTTCCAAATCATTAATTCTACTCGTTTATACGTCATCTTCAATATAAAATCATTAAAAGTCGGATATCGTCCTTAAGGATGGCACAACTATCATAATAAACGGCTGCAGTTGAAGACTCATCTCCAGCCCGTCCCATCCTTGATGTCCTCCCTCCGGTTGACGCCCTAAGCCAAGGTTCGTACCCCACAGAGGGTGGCCTTAGCGAGCGTTCACCTAGTTTTAATTAGCATAGTTGAATAACCCCTTTTTTTTTTTTTTTTGAGGGTGGGAAATCATCAAATAACTTCTCCCGCTCTCGGCGGAGCGGGAGGGCGTGTCAGACTCTTACTGACTAAAACCCACCCGTGTTCCTTCGGTTGCCCTGTTGCCGGGGGCCACAATCTCCCTTTCGGTTTTCTTCGCAACCCCGGCAGGCATCGGCTCTAGTGGACCCCTTCAAATCTGCTGACATCTCTTTGAGGCGCGCGTGGAACACAACGCGCCGTCGACCCGGGCCTGGTCCTTATCGGACGGTGAGCCACCCATTGCTCACCGTCCGCAAGCCCGCGCCTACGGTGGCCGGAAATCGCCTCGCGATTCCCGACGCCCTGGGCGTCTCCTCCTGCGGCGGTTAGGGGCGTGAGGGCGCGAAACTTGCCTTTGCTTTTGCGTTCACCTAGTTTAATTAGCATAGTTGAATAACCCCTGGCTGGAGGTTTTAAGTGTAGTAGCTTAAGGCACCTACAGGAAATCCCGGTTAAGTAGTCATGATCACAGAGGTAAACTACGAGATGCCCTACCTAAAAAAAGAAATGAAGACTCATGCACATTTGATGTGTTCATGAAAAATGGTAGACTGATCATAGCAACCATATCCATTTCTTTTTCATTATATTCTGCAACATGAAAATTGAATTAAATAACAAATACCTAGTAATTTAGTTTGTAAATGAGTAAAAAGCTCAATTTAAAAAAAGATCACGGGCGGTCAGATACAATTGATTTACCATTAGGGCTTGTTTTCATTTTTTGAGGGATTAATATTAACAATAGTTTCTGCCTACCCCCATGGGAAGAAGGCGTGAGTTTATGTATGTATAATATTAACAATTTAACCAATGGGCATACTAAGAGCAGTAAAATAAATCCGTAGGTGTGCTTATTTATTAGCAATTATTATTTGACTAAGTACATAATATGCATGTAACAATTTACTACTGATAAGATTAATTAGACAAGAAATTTACTAAAGCTACTATTTAGAAGTAATGGATGTTCCTCGTCCTAGTAGCAAATTTCTGGGCTGACACCGGTCTAGATTCTAAATTGTCAACGACTCTATAAGAAATAAGGTCATCAAAATCATACTTACTTGATTTGTTTTTAATTGCGTCGTAAAGGCATTTGACATTATTTGATTTAGCAATTTAATTTGTGTAGCCAGTTTTGCACTATGTATTCTCTTAGTTCAGCATCTGACAACGTCTATTTTGAAGTGTTTCCAGGTCAATAGAGTATTCTGAAAATAATAAATATAGCTAATTATAATAATAAGTACATATTTCTATATTGGTAGAGAACGGTCCATGGATCTTGGCCAGCTTGAACTTCATGCGACTGGCAGTGCAGATAGATGTATTTACATAAATTCATTCATTTTAACTATGGATAACTACATTCTGTATTGTAATCACCAGTTCATCATATTTATATAATATTATAACTATTTTGTAATCAGTGTTAAGCAGGTTTGAAATTTCGAGCCTTTGTTGAGGCCAGTCAAGAGTCGTACCTATTGTAGGGAGAATTTGAGGCACCAACCTACTACTAAAGAATACTCTTATACTAGCCACTGCGGGAATAGGGGTCGGTCGGTGGATTGCGTTACCGGGGTAAATTATGTCTAAATAAAATAGAATTTGGGATTCCAAAACGTATTCACCTATAAACTTCTCAATATATAATATACCTAGGTCCCACAACTTCGCAACTGTAGTGGCTCCATTAGTTTATTCACAAAACATTTAAATCGAATTTGGGGTAAAACAAAATGCATGGCGGTCCATTACAGAGCACTAAATAATAACTAGGAGACATGCAAGATCCAAGTCAAGAATTAAAAATATAAAAATTGAATTTTTCTAACAAACATGGCGCTAGTAATGTCAATTAATGCGATTTCGCATAAATTTCATTAGCATGTGAATGCTTGAGTCTTAGCATACTAATTGCTATTTGCTAATATGACGATCATTGATAATAATCAAGTATGTCAATTTTGTTAATATACGAATTAAAACATATAAACAAACTCAAACATATTAACAAGTTCTGACGTATTATAGTATAAAAAGTACGAAGCGATAAATTCACTTCGCACTTCACGGAATTTCGCAACTACATTTCATTTGCTAAATGCTAAATGAGCATTCGCATGCTAACAATGAATGCGAATGCTATCCAGCACTACATGGCGCATTACAACAAGACTGGAATGATTGAATGAACATGAACTTGACAGCAAAAACGTTTCGTTACACGTAACAAAATGTTATGTAACGACTGTCTTAAAAGTTGGTTAAATTCAGCATTGTAGAATTTGTTCGTAATAAGTAACTACTTTATGTATGTAATAACTTCAAGTACAGCTATAAACTAAAAAGCTGTATCGTTATAGTTAAACTTGTAAAAGACTGCTAATAACATAAATATTGGTTGAAAAATATTTGGTTGTTTGTAAAACAAACTGTCGTGTAAATTTAAAGCAAGAGTTTGTTTAATATTAGGTCTTTACCTATTAAATTGCCGTTTTACATGAAATAAGTTAACGCCCTTGTTTCTCTATATTTTTTTTATTAATCAAAGTAATTGCCCATGCAATCAACGCATTTTTGCCAACGTCGTGGCAGCTTATTGATGCCCTTTTTTGAAAAAGTCTGCTGGACGGGAGGCAACAAATTCTTCAAAGCCATTTTGAACTGCCTCTCGGTTATTGAATTTTTTCCCCGCTAAGAAGTTATCCAAATTCTGGAAAAAGTAGAAGTCTGTAGGGACAAGGTCTGGTGAATGCGGTAGATGACGGAGAACTTCCAACCCCAGCTCTTGTAACTTGGAGACCGTCTGCTGTGCAGTATGAGGTCGCGCGTTATCGTACAAGAGCAGCGAAGCCGAACGATTGACGAAATCTGGTTGGAGATGTGCGAGCTTCTCCATCATTATGTTCAGTTCTTCACAGTACACATCTGCAGTAATAGTCATCAGTTTGGTAACAAGCTGTAATTGATAACACCGGCGCTAGACCACCAAACAGTGAACATCACTTTTTTAGGGGTCAGTTTTCGTTTGGGGCATTTTTTAGGTGCTGAACCAGGATCTAACCAACTTGCTAAGCGCTTGCGATTGTCGAACAGAATCCATTTTTCGTCGCAAGTAACAATGCGATTCGATATGCCTTCGTTTGTGTACCTGTTGAGCAGAGCAAGGCTCAACTTGACGCGTGCTTCGCGCTGGCGATCATTTAATTCCTTGCCAATTCGACGCAAATGGATAAATATTGTTTTGATGCTAACATCGAAAGCTGCTATTAATTCAGCTGTAGATTGAGAATCATCAGCTTCCATAATCGCCTTTAATTCGTCATTGTCGACTAAAGTTTTCGGTCGACCATGGGGTTCATTTCTTAAGTCGAAATTTCCAGAACGGAAGCGGGCAAATCAATAAAGGGTGTTGCGATCGTAAGTAGTGTTCGCTCCGTATACGTCGTTGATGTTGCGTCCCGCTTCTGCCGCTTTGCCGCCACGACGGTACTCATACTGCATAATCACTCGAATTTTTAACATATCCATGATGACGAGAAACGTACAAATGCGATGAAAACAGAACGCTAACCATTAAACAAATGACTAATTAATTTAAAAAAAGAATTCCATATTTTTAAAATAATTTGTACTTAGAATTCTTAGCGAAAAAAGAAAAAAATGGACTTGAAATAGCCAGTACGCCAGAACGGCAATTTCATAGGTAAAGACCTATTATTAACTTACTCTAGTTGACTTAATACCTACCGAAGTAGTAATTGACAACCAATTACTTAGTTTTGTAAAAAGTAGCAAGACTCAAATAAAAAAACTCGTTTTACACGATGTAACTGGTAACTGAAGCTTGTATGACTAACTGGTAAGGCTTGATGTAACTGGTAAGGCTTGCATTGAAACAAACTTTTTTTTATTATTTAGTTTTTCAGTGTAGTTTTTAATTATACATCTATGGTGCAGCCTGTTATTAGTGTAGATAAATTAAATACTTCTGTAATAAAAATACCCGCACGCGATCAACAACACATTTTGCACAGATAACATATTTATTGATATAGGTATTGCTTGGCTCTTAAAAATAAATATCTAAATGACGTATTAACAACAAATAAATGACATCAAAATAAAAAATGGGTTTTCCATTTAATTTTGAATTCTGGGATTATACTTAGAAAACCCCATCTATCTTTTTTTTTCGGAGCTATAATTTTATTAATCTTTTTATTTATATATTTTTTTTGCGGATATAACATTTAGTTATTAACTTTTATTGCGTGTTTTTTCTTTAATAAGTACTTTTCAGAAGTTACTTTTGACATGGTAGGTAGGTTGCTCAGAAAAAATAGGTTTAGATAATTAATGCAAATTCATAAAATGTACTTGGATAAATTATTAGCAACAAGGTATTTTTTACCACGTCTTCATAATTATCTGCCGAGAGATGCCACTGCTGGACATAGGCCTGCCCCAAGCACCGCCACTTCGACTGGTTCTGAGCTTCCCGCATCCAGCAGATTCCTGCGGCCTTCACAAGGTCATCGGTCCACAAGGTGAATTTTATCACTAGTTAAAGCAATGGCACGTAAAATTTAATCAGAGAGGCAACGTGGCGAGTGGTAATCCGGGTATTGAAGTGATACCGAACCCCCCGTACCGTCCGAATGGACCCCAAATGGACGGAGTCGAGATATGGGGGATGGGGCAAGACATTTTTTTTTTGATATGGCATTGAAAATTTAAGCTCTATTATATGCAAGGAATTGGTGTGTATCAATGCCATCCGGTTGCCACTCCCATACATCGTTATAATTGAAATAATGTAAATAATTCTTGAAACTCCTTACCGATGATTTATAACCGAAAATGAGGGTTAATAACCGGAGGGTATTGATACACACAAATTCCTTGTACATAAAAGAGCTTAAATTTTGAATGCAATGTCAAAAAATAAAATTATGCCCCCATCCCCCATATCTCCGCCCCCGTGCATTTGGGTTCCAATCGGACGGTACGGGAGTTTCGGTATGACTTGAAGACCCAGATTACCACTCGCCATCCGGTTGCCTCTCCGATAAAATTTCACGTGCCATTGTCTTGAAATAACTTAATAGGATAATTCAAACATTAATGTATTATTAATTATCACTGCTTCTAATACTGGTAGGCAGGTAGGTATGTTATATAACCAAATACCTAAAGCTAAATAAAAGCTAGAACACAATAAATAAACATAAGTAATAGGAAAATTCCAACTAAGTTTCTTTGTTATGGATGCCAAAATTGGATAAAAACCTGTCTGAATTCATTATCATTTAGACATATTATTATTTTAATAGATCTTCGTTATAAAAATAACAAACCTACTGTCTGCCTGTCTATTTTTAAAACGGCAATTATAATTTTATTATGTCTCGTATAAAAACCACAACAAAAAACGATCGTCTTCGGGTGATTACTATAGAATTTAGATTGAAGTTAAACTGCTTCCTGTATCTGTCTGCTATTAAATTATACACTTCATTTGTCATTAAAGGCTCTTTCAAACAGGCGCGACACGCGACGCGACACAAAGACACCGCTCCAGATTTTGCAAGAGTAAACTACCAACGTACCAGCTCATGACCACAATAGAAACGGGGTTTGTCGATGGAGGAATAGACAAAATGACAGATTGTGATTGTTTATCTGTCATTTTGTCTATTCTTCCGTCGACAAAACCCGTAGATAGCCCGTTTCTAGGGTGTCATGCCATGTCATGTCATGCTATGCTACGCGTACTGATATCGACAGAAGTTTTTTCCTTGGTGTCAATGTCATTCAGGCATCAAAATATCCTTGTAGCTCTTAAGGTATTAAGACGAAAGCGTCAATGTAACCCACGAAATTAATTTTTTTTTTACGGTTTTTGCAATTTTGCAGGTCAGTATCAGGTTGAATGTTGATCTAAATATGATTCGCGTCCGTACCCAATGTTTATTTATAGAATTATAATCATAAAAATCATTAATACAACTCTCTGACTTCATGTAATCCTATTGAATGACTATTTCATGACATCATGACATTTAAGGATTATGCTAACTTAAGGAGTTGTATTTCTGATTCTGATGATTATAATTCTCCAAAGCCATATTTGTTACGGTCGTGAATCAAATTTTAATCAACATACAACCTGACACTGCCTTGCGGATAATTTTTTTAAAGAAAATTTGAATTTCGCGGGCTATCTTAGCGCATCCCCCTTAAGGGGCGTTAGCGCTCTTCGGGAAACCTCACACTTGGGTTTCAAGCGGTTTCAAGTAATATAGATAGATTTGAGGTAATTGTAAGTAAGCATTGCCTGCCTCATAGACTGCCTCGGTAGTCTAGTGGTGACAAGCGTAGTGCTGAGCATGAGGTCCTGGATTCGATTCCGAAGTCGGGCAAGTTAAATTGGGTTTTTCCATTAAGAATTTCTCAGTAGCAGCCCGAGTCTGAATTCGTGATCGGTTGGTGACAGTCGACTCACCCCCTATTACATGGGACTTAAACATAACTGGCGAAATGTAGGTTCACCTCTGCCTAAGCCTTCGGGGGTTACAAGCGTGATGTTATGTTTATGATTTATTTTAGTTCTATTAGCTTTTCTGCTTTCCTTCTAGATAGGCCACCAAGGTTTATCAGACCCTGCTCCCTTTAGATTGTCTCATAGGCACTACAAGTTCAAGGCAATATCATTCATAAAGACTAATGACTTATCAATGGTCAAGGATTACAAAGTGCACGAGACATAAGTACCGTAACATCCTTGCGGCTTGCAACTGAAATCTTGATTTATGATTTCCTTGATTTTATAGACGTTAGTCGTAAAAATTGTCAGCTAGACGCTGGAGATTTAAAGGCTACACAAGCATTGCTGCATAAACATGGCTGCATAATGAGCCTGTAATGTTCCCACTACTGGGACAACGGCCTCTTCTCGGTGACAGGGAGTGAGCCGTAATCCACCACGCGGGCCCAGTGCTGAGCCCATGAGTTGGTAGACGTTACATGTCTTCGAATTTTTGGTTCTAGGACATGCCGGTTTCCTCACGTTGTTTTCCTTCACCGTTTTGAGCAGCAGTGGTGATGAAATAATTTACTCAAACTAAGCACCTGACCAAACATAATAATAAACTTAACAATTACCCGAATAGCAGGCAAGAAAGTGCCAAATTCCAAATCAAACAATGACATACCATGAACGCATACGCACCTAATTTTGAACGAACAATGTGCCACACATGTGCGACCTGCGGAATTTCCGCAAAGTGAAATCGGCCCATCTGACTTAGCACCGTTTTTCGCAAGCTATCGCGCTCCTTAATTTCTTCCGCCACAAATACCGTAGGAGACGAGACTCCGTAAGAAAGAGGTGGCAAGCAGTACTGAGGTGACACAGTACAGTACTGAATGCGCGCTTTTTAATGGGAGGACGTGCGGTCGTTTGATAGGCCGCACCACGGTGATGGGGCCTGTCAGGTATTGTAGCGGGCTGATACCAGTCGGGGGTACGGTGAATGTACAAGTATCTCTCGGGCCCCTGACTCATGGTACTAGAAGGAACAGTGGGGTTTTAGTCGGTAGGAGATCGACATAGCCCACCGCTCTTCCCAGACGGAGGGTATCCATGAGGATATCCCCAAGGAAAAAATAAAACCAAAATAAAAAGGAGCCAAGACGGACAGTTCATCAAACAAATACATACAGAAGCTTGGCGGTGTATTCTGTACAAATCTCACCATGAAAATTTGAATGAGCTGTCTGTCAATTCCTAGCATCAAATAGACAGCTCACTTCATAAGCTGATTAAAGACTGGCTGTTCAGCAAAAATCTCACCGTGAAAACGTGATGAAGTGAGCTGTCATTCCTCTTGACGCTAAGGGATTGATACTATTCAAAATCAAAATATTTTATTTTACATACATGGGCACTTATAAAACGTCAGAAGCTAGGTGCTTGGTTTGAATTGGTCGTTTCCTATGGAGAAGAGTCGACAAAAAACACCACGGTCACTCCTTTAAAAATAGATGGCTTTTACGATGTTTTCAAATTAGTGTTAATAGGTATGAGAGGACAGTGTAGGCCTATTATCAAGTACCAGGTTCTAACAAAATAGAAAACGGTCTCCAAATCTACAGTCTGTTAAACCTTCAAAGTTCTCACATTCACAAAATATTAAAGAATCTATTAAAAGGACAAATAAAATAATCAAAACCTATTTAAACCAAATGACATGCTTCCCTTCACCTAAGTTTTCAAGGTGAGATTTTTACAGAATAGATAAATATTTTAGATACCGGCAGATATACTTAGCAGCTTGTGAGACTCACTTCCATGCTTATAAACGATTTCTCACCGGTTTTTTGCTCTACTATTGTGTGAGTCTTCTATCGGATGACAAATGTCAGTATTAATTATGTGAGAAGCTCCTACGGGATGGCAAATGTCACTTACATAAGCAAAGCATGCCATGAGAGAGATCATTGGTTATCTACACAGCGTCGCTAATTCGTAAAAGTGGTTACAATTGCCGCACAGAACCGTAACATATAGAAATACGAACCGTGGTGGTTTTTGAAGATATAAAAAGCAGTGGAAGAGTACGCTTTTTATTATGGCTGCTCTCTATCGATTACGTCGATCGCAATCTCAAATCTTGTGATTTCAGGAATAAGTCATTCAATGGAACAAATCTAACTGATCTGAATCTAAATGATTTGTTTTTCTATATTCACATATTTGTAATGGTCGTGAATCATATTTTGATCAACCTGACACTGTTCTGAAAATTACAAAAACGTAAGAAAATTTGAATTTCGCGGGCTACTACTGCAGATTCACCTTAAGAAGCACACATTTCAGCCAATTTTGAATCAATGAGATTCGACATTGAGAAGCACTGCCTAGCCTTTTCCCAACTAGATATGTTGGGGTAGGCTTCCATTCTATCCGGATGCAGCTGAATACCAGGATTATACATGGAGCGACTGCCTATCTGACCTCTACAACCTAATTAACACGATACCCCTCGGTAAGACTCTCTGGTTTTTAGACTTTCAGGCTTCTGACTATCCGTAATGACTGTCAAAGATCTACGATTCATGACAGGTCGTGCCGGGACGTGGCTTAACGTGCTTTCCGAGGCACGGAAACTTTCGTTTTGAGAAGCATTTAAACGATAAGTATCTCATTCCGTTGTGTCCAAGTAATCCTTTGTTTACATTTCCACCGAACATAAAGCGACCGTTGTGTGACACACTTGCGCGTAAGGTCGCCACAGACGTGTTACGCATGCGTGTCACGCCAGCCGATCATTGATCGCAGGCGCATGTCAAATGTGTTATTAGATTAGAACTGCCACCGGCTAAGGATGTGCTGGTTGTTTAAAAAGGTATTTATGGTAATTGTTGTCAATAGTAGTCTGGTACTTTCGTTTTCTGTTGAAGAATTTTGTGATTCATGATTTGTTTAAGTTTCAAGGGGCTTTGTGGAAGATAATGTTTGGTATCCTAATCTTAACTATATATACTACTACTACTACGTCTATACTAATATTATAAAGAGGTAAAATTTGTTTGTTTGTATGTTTGTTTGTTTGTAAGTTTGTATGTAGGGGGCTATCTCCGGAACTACCAGTCGGATTAGAAAAATTCTTTTGCATTGGATAGCCCAATTCTTGAGGAAGGTTCTAGGCTTGCGGATGAAGTCGCTGGCAGAAACTAGTATATTATAAATACGAAAGTGAGTTTGTTTGTTTATTTGTTTGTTTGCTTGTTACGCCTTCACGCTAAAACGGCTGAACAGATTTGGATGAAATTTGGCACATGGGTAGACCATGACCTGGGTTAGGACACTGAATACTTTTTATCCCGATATTCCCACAAGATCGAGACTTACGCTGGTGAAACCGCGGGGCGCAGATAATTTAAAATATGACTAAAAAATTTTAAAATAACCGGTCATGATTTTGACATAAGCATTTGAGCATTCTTCTATCAGCATAGAATAACCTAGAGTCAATCTAAAGTGTTCTCATGAACTGAAAATGCGTTAACAAGATCGCCTTTAACTGTTAAAGGAATGGCGAGATAATAAATTAGGTGCCAATTAATAATTCAAATTACCGTAAGACGGCGTATCTTGAATCATACTAAAAGTTCTAATGAAAAACGATTAACATAATGCTTTCGATCACAGTCACACATCACTCATCAGGTAGGTACAGTCACGAGCACCAATATGTAAACACTTAGCAACTTTTAAAAGTGATTTGCTCCTACTGTGTTGATTGTTATTTTATGTTGCTACGAATATAGTATTTTGGAACCCATATTTCAAAGTTGCAGTCAAAATCCCACGAGAAAATAGCTTTTGAATTGCAGCATAAATATTTAAATATCAAAACTAACTTTGTTAATGATTCTTTCTTTTTCTTGTGGTTAATAGTGACTAAACTTTACTCTAATTGCGTAATGCACAATCAATCACAATTTGTTTCGATTTGAAACAGATTGCTAATCTAATTTTCATAAGTTGGAAAAAAAATCTGCTCAACAACGTAAATAACGTAATGAATGTTGTTGAACTGTCAAAATGATACAAATTAGTCATAATTGTTTACGAAAATAAGTTACGCAATTAGGGTACCGGTGTCAGAGTATTCATGCCGTCCATAGGCCTCTGACTTGGCTTCATATCCCGTTGAGAAATATCTCTCAGACATGCCGGTTTCCTCACGATGTTTTCCTTCATCGTTTCTGAAGCAAATGATAACTATACAATACACACATTAATCCGAAAAGTCAGAGGTGCGTGCCTTGGGTTCGAACTCGCGACCTATGACTTGGCATAACTATGACGCAGTCGACTAAAATCACTTCATCTTTTACATAACAAAATGCTTGTAATCCCCGAAGGGTAAGGCTCAACTGTTCACCCACATTTCGCCAGTTATCCATGTCATAGGGGGTGAGCCTATTGCCATCAACCGGGCACAAATCAAGATTCCTCCAGAATCATCTTTTACGTTACCCATTTTTCAAAATATCACTGCAGTGTTTATACAAGCTGCCGTAAAAGTACGTGCCATAATGTGAATTGGCTGCCACTTTACAGAAAATGAAAAAAAACTGGCCCTGTTTTCACGAAAAGATTATTTAAAGGTGGAAAATTAATTAAAGTAAGTTTAAAAAATATAAATCGGTCAAATTACCACCTCCTGAGCAGATATTTATGCTCGTTTTGCGGCATTCTGAATTAATCTGGCTCCAATTTGGTGATTTCTTGTTCAATGTTAGCTTTTAAGACTTGCAAGGTTTGTGGTTTGTGTTGGCAAACGCGAGATTTCAAAAAGCTCCAAAGGAAGAAGTCTGGTGCAGCCGTCAGATCTGGCCGGTCAGTTCAAATCACCAAAACGGGTGATTAAAAAAAATGGTGTTTCAAAAACTCCGTCGATGCCTGAGTTTTGTCTATCTTTCTGTCTACAACATAAGTTTCAAATCACAATGACATTATGACGCCATTTGCAAAATACAATACCAAACCACAGATAAAAAATGAAAGTGACAAGAACGTGCCATGGAAGTGAATTTTCAAACGAGGTAAATGATAAGTACAGTGGAAAGTGGATCCTGTTGGCAGTCCCCCAAGTTTAACACGGATGTTAGATCGTAACATAGGATTGTACCCGGATTTACTCCGATAAGTTACTTAGTAAGTTTTGTTCACAAAGTAACTGCACGTAACTAGTATGAAATAAAATATGTACTTTCGAATCTATTTTAGTGTCACTATTTATATTATACATTTTATTACAAATGTAGCCTTAACATTTAGAATGATGAATACTAATAAGTAGGTATTGTATTTTTAAAAAGCCAGTAAATGTTTATATTTTTGTCATGTATATATACATATATGTATATATGTCACTATACAGGTCGTCAGATACGAGCAAACTGTTACCATGAATTCAGTACAAGATTCTAGACCCCAGTGTTGTAATTTACTAAGTAAACGGTAATATAATAAGTAATTAAATTATATTTTTTCCTTAGAGCTGTAAATCTTATAAATATGCTAAAATAGCTTTAGCATCAGTTAATTAGATTTTTATTATAGGTACATAAACTTATGATTTTTATCTAATATAATTACACTTCACTAAAATTAACATTCTTGTCTACTTAATTAAATTAAAATAATCACAAACCGGCCCAAAACAAAAAACAAATATAATGTTGAAAAAGGCCTTTTTGCCTAGTGCGACTTTTTTGATCTCCAAAGTCTTTGTGTCATTATTCATTACAGAACTTAAGTTGAAATAAAATAGTATAAATTTTGTTGCAATGACAAATGCGACTTGCAAATGAAAAGTTATTTATGATACTAGTGCGGTAAGTTGGGGTTTACAAACAAGTAGACGACTGTAATACCAATTTCCGCACGAGCACCATACAACGTTTTTCAACACATTTACGAGAAAACAATACATTATGTAATGAAACAAACTTTTTCATTAGACTATTTTTAATAGCAAATAAGAAATTATACAGATAGGTCAATGGTTTTTATTAACATTGAATATATGGACCACATTGAGGACGGCTTATAATTCACACGTAATTCATTGAAATAAGCCATCGACACATTTTCGTTTCGGCATAAAAAGGAAGGATCTGTGCTGAGATTTAAAAAAATATCGCACATCTCTGATACGCGCTTGTCTCTGTGGCGTACTTTCCCACACTATTGCAGGAATGCAAAATAAAAAGCACACGTGCTCAATAGACTGCATTGTGATCTTAAAAGCGGCGCAATAAGTTTTCGAGCAAGTGTGTGTGGAAAGACGACTTAACTCTGCATGAAACTAATAATAACTAATTAGTTTACAAAATGACAAAGATTTGCGAAACATCGAAATCCTCTTTTAGCAATATCTGTAAACTGTCAAAATGTCACAACATTTTGACAGTTTCGCTGGCCCAAATTGCCAACGGGAGTCATCAGGGCGATGCCCTCCGCCCAATAGGGGATTAGCACGATGGGAAAGGTCATGGCATCGGAACTATGGCAAGATGAATAATTCAACTGTCGTAGTCACTTTACTGTAAAAGGCGGCATCGCACCGACTTGAACAAGACAGGACTAGACCATTAAGGTTCCTCTATAACACAGTATAAATATGGACAGTACAAAAACTACGTAGTTAACTTTCGAAACGGCACACACACACAGACGCGCTCATTGGCAAGACTAGGGATGATGAATATAACCATCAACCATTAAATTTAACTAATATTTAAAATTAACTATGATATTCATTATACAAAATTAACATTAACGAATAAAAATATCATATCATATCATCGCCTAGCTATTCTCACCTATTAAAGATATTCGACTAACTAATCAAGATAAATGCTAGTCAGTCCTAAGCCTGTTAAAGTATGAAGGGAAGTTTAATTTAACAATTTCAACATGCATTAGTTAGTAGAATATTCAACTATTCAACATGTTGCAGATACCTGAATAAAAATATTAACTAATATTTTCAACTAATAAAAATATCGATATTCTTTTTTAACAGTTAACTATTAACCAATAAACAATTTCAACCAATATTCTCATACTTAGGCAAGACCCCAAGCGATTGTCGCGGTGCTGGCAGTTTTGAGTGCCATGTCGAGATGAATTATCGCCTCGATCTTTTAAAAAATTGAGCGTAAGTAATTAGTACAACAATTAACAGGCCTAGTTTCCATATTGCCCATATTTGTATTGTGTCTTTAATATCATTATGCCATAGACTGGAGTCACCAAGTCGCGGATTGCGGTCCGAATCCGGTCCGCCGACTTATTTTGTGTGAACCTTAAGCACATGATGAAATCAATTTACAACAACAACAACAATTAAAAAAAAAATTAGATTGCTCCAACATATGTCTCAGACGGGTAGTTTAAAGTGAAAATTTACATTTTTCACATTATTTATTTATTTATTTTATATTTATGTTCACACGGTTAAAATACATAGAGAAACGACGTAATTATAATTTAGAGTACAAAGGTATTATTAATTACTTTCTTAGTTATTTTTGTTCATTATATAATATTTGTTTATTACTTAATAAAAAAATATTCTGGTTTCTTTCAATAATATTTCTTAATCCTTTAAAATCTTGATTGTTATAGTAATCGTCTACCAAACGGACCGCAATAGTCATATTATTTTAAAAAACCGGCCAAGTGCGTGTCGGACTATGCACAATGAAGGGTGCGTAGTTGGGATGAATTTATCCCAAATACAAACTTAACATTGTAGTTAAAAAACATATTTTCCGATAAATTTACCATGTTATTTTAAGACTTCTTATAAATTTTCTTGTAATCTTAGAGAGATGAGAAATGATTACAGAGAATTCTGTAATCATTTTTTTTTTAATTAAACGGTATTTTCTTTTTATTTTAAACGGTAAATTTTCATCGATTAACTTAAATATCTTTAAAAGTATTTATTTTTAAAATATATTTCAGATCCCCGCAACAATCCCTTGCATTTGATATGTCACACGGTATTGTTTGCAAAACATTTTTTATTTTTTTATTTTATTACTTGTCCCGTGAGCGACAAGCTTATCGTGAGCACGGGAACAGAATATCATGAGCCAAGGTCGTCGGATTATGTTTTAGTCAAGTTGACATTGCCGCTGTGACGGGAAAAGTTTAAAATAATATAATGACGTGTTAAGCGTAAAAACTTCAAACTTTATTTAAATAGGTACGTATTTGTTTGTTGCTGTAGGTCATTGATAGTCGGCTCTCATCTTGATACCTATGGGGTTTTTTACAGATCACATTTTTTAAAGGAAAATGAATTAGGTACTAATTAAATAGTATAGATGTTTCAAAACATTTAATGGTACTTACCTGACAAGAAACATAATTATGGCCCAAACAGTTTTTTGTTATTCATAATTAATTTACTTGGTAATGTTTATTTGATAGTCAGAATAAATTAATATTTACTAATAAATTGCTTATCACGTTTTTAAAGGGTGTATTATTAAGGCACATATTTTTTTGATATTTCGTCGTTTCGAAGACCACAATGCTTACAGTCAATCTATTCTGTAAAAATCTCACCATGAAAATTTTGATGAAATGAGCTGTCCGCACATAGTGTGACAATATCATCGTAGTTTCAGAAAAGGTGGTATGAGTTTATTTATAAGATGACAGGGACATCGATGCGAAAACTGTTACCATGGATTCAGTACATGATTCTTAACCCCCCTGCATTTAAATTTTTCGTCGGTTATAAAAAAAAACAGCTGTTCCATACATTTTAACCGCGTAGGTATTGCACTTATCTATGAAACGGCTGATTTTTATTTTAAACTTTTTTTACTTACGTAAAATTATAATAATTAATATTAATTTTAATATCCGTGCCACCCTATAGAGTATCTGTAAGACTGCGCGCAAGGTAAGTCTGCGCGCGGCTGATGAAATCGGAACGAATTGTACGCCGCCGTCTTGCCGTTTATGTAAGGTCAAATTAAATATAGAATGATTGAATTAATTAATATTAGTATAGATTTAATATTTAAAATATTAAGTACGCCATCATCGCCACTAGTCGCGCGCAGACTTTACTTTACTTTACGCTTTCTAATGCTAAAGTGGTTGTATAAGTACCTATGATTGAAACATTCACTTAGCACCTTGGTTCTTCTTATAAATATCTGACTGTACAACAAAACTAGGGCAAGGATGACATTATAGTAATGTTATTTTTCTAGAGAATTACAGTAGAGCTTAACAAGAATTACTTGAATAATAATATAATTTGCATACATTTGAAACATGTCTTCTTCAAGTCAATGAGTGAAGGTCAACATGTCTTCAACCAACATTTTTTTTATTTCTGAGATTTGATGATTATTTTTGCATAAAATAACGATTTCTTTTTCCGTACATCCAACACAGGTCATCTATTTTTGGTCCTCATGCTAGTAGTATAACTACTAGCATGAGGACTACTTACCTTCTACCTTGCTGCCCCATATTTTTTTGATAAAAGCACTAGATATACTCATCTAGCCTGCCGCCCCGTAACTTCGGGATGCCTACTATTTTCGAGCTCGCTTCGCTCGCTCTTGCATCCTAAAGTCTCTTAATTATTTTATATGTATGAGTCGACAAAGTATCTTCAATATCATCATTCTGTACCTATGAATGGTAAAAAGAAAAATCTATCAAATCCGAGGTGAAATGCTAAAGTTTTCGAGCTCGCTTTGCTCACTCTTGTATCCGCAATCATCTTAATTATCAAGTTTTTATGCATAAGTAGATAAAGAAACTTCTCTATCTATAGGTACACTATTTATAGTCAAAAGAAAATTCTATTCGAGGTGCAAAAATATCCAGCTCACTTCGCTCGTTCCCGCATATTACTTCATTTTTTTTTTTTGTATTTTCATCATTATCACCACTCCCGCAGTAGCGAGTCTTTTCCATTTTTTTTTGAAAATTACGGGGCGGCAAACCTTATGGCCCGGTAAATCTAGCTAAGTTACAGATACAACGACGAAAATAAATGCAAACATTCATTTAAATGAGCAGATTATTTAATAAACAATGAATAGGAATCTACCAACCATTGAATGTTGGCGTCCTTGAAACAAATTAGGAAGGAACTTACAACGCTTGAAGCCTCGTGCAGATTGGCGCGACGCTACACCGGTAATTGTTCTACCGTGAAATTTTCTTAGAAATTGTTTTATTAGAGTCGCGTCACGCCAGTCTGGACGAGGCTTCACTAGGTATATTGGTAACCATTATTTAAATACTAAAGTATTACCTAGTTTATGTACCTGTTTGACCTGTGAGGCAGCCTACCACTTATAGGGTATACTTAGTTAAATGTTGACGATTAAGAACATAATGATTTATTTGCTGCTTATCTGTATAATTTGTTTTATGTAACTGAGTAGGTATGTGGGTACACACGGCTACACATCAAGCTATACATATCCAGTATTGTCCTCGCATTGTACGGAAATCCTATACAATGCGAGATCAGCATAAACTGGATATGTACAGCTTGATGTGTAGCCGTGTGTACCTACTTATGTTGCCGTTAGAAATAGATAACTAAAATATAAACTCTAAATAAATAATAAAAAGTGACAATGACCTGAGTTTGTTTCGGCATTTCTATCTAGTCAGCTAGGAAATGCTGCGCAATCTACTTTTTTAAATATTGACAAAAAAAAATACAGAAAAAAAACATCATTTCATTTCAATAAAATTTATCTATGGAAAAAATACACAGACACAAAGCTCCTCTAAATAAAACAGAAGTAGTAACTTGTTTATATCTACTTCTAATTACCAAATTCGTAAGGCATCGTACCTATTTTTTGATCTCAGCTTTGATTAATTAACTTTAGGATCATCGAACCGGTATATTAATTAGCTACATCTATTAATAGTAATAGAAAAAACTTTAATTATTTAAATGTTTTATGGTTATTGACATTTATAACAGGTCCGTAGCGCCGTGTCTCGTGTGTAATTTATAGCTACATGTGATACTTAATAGATTATTAACCCATAATAAATTTGATCTACCAGGGATGTTACGGAAATCGTTTTACCGTAACCGGAACCGTCGGTTTTAAATTTGATTGATCGGAATAGGAACCGAAATCGAAACCGGAACAGGAGTCGAAGGTGGAAGTACAAAAAAAATGTGTTATGTGAAGGCTCATTGCCACAATAGAAAAATAATTCAGTCTCTTTAATCAGTCGAATATTAGCGATAACATCCACAAACAAAACAATAAACTGAGACTTCGAGCGCGAGCGTGTATAAAATAAACTAAAATTACACTGGCGACGACTTAAAACTTGTTTGTACGCGCTTTAGTTACATGCATTGCTGTCGAACTTCGGTTAACCCCGATTCAAAATTATCGGAACCGAAGTCGGAATCGGAGGTGTAAAATTAATCGGAAGGCCCGACTTTTCGGAACCGGAACCTTTATAGGTCTTCTTTAACATATTTTCACTGTATTAGAAATAAAAAGGAAAATAAATAGGAGAATTTACTGATCGATATTTTAATCAGATTTGATTGAATAGCTACAGATTTTTTTTTCGATTTATCTACAATTTATTTTGATCAAGAATCGATTAAGGAAGTATCAATACCTATTATTAATAACTATTAATTTACTATGTTAATTAATGTAAATGAAAACTTCACGGAAATTGTTCTACCGGTGTCGCGCCACGCCTGTCTGGTGGAGCTTAATGTAGATAATGTAGGTGTTAGGTATTGAAATGCCTGAAAATCTTAAGGCCGGAATTCCTCTGACGCTGATGTCGGCCGTGCGTGCATGTATACATTGTGTTCTATATAGCACCTTACTGCGACGCTGACGTCAGCGGCGCGTACGTACGTACATTGCGTACGCGACCGACCGTACGCGACCGACATCAGCTTAAGACGAATTCTGGCCTAAAAGGGATCTTAGTAGAAATCTGCAATCATAATCTATGGCTGGTTGGACAAAATAACGACTAGTGATTGCAAGCGCTACTGCAGAACATGAGGTCCTGGGTTCGATTCTCGGGTCGGGAAATGAATGTTGTTGAACTTTCAAAATGAAAGCCATTACTACTGTTAGTGTGTAACTACCTACTTAGTGCCCAAAATCGCATGTGGAATAATGTATCATATATCTTCACAGTCACCTCACAAAGCTGACCGGAAACACTGAATATTTATGTTTATTAGGTCACGATAGATTGACGTTAGTGGACTGAATCACACTGCCTTAACGGTGCTGCTAAAAAAACCCACAAAGATGGCCACACTGTGAATACTAACACATTTCGTACTCTATGGAATAGACTCTCTAGAATGTAGATATGCATCTATATATACTGTTGTTTACGTACCTAAAGTCCCTTTAAGGCTCGTGCAGACCAGCGCGATATCGCGGGCGCTACAGGCAGCGGGACTTTTGTAGCGCCCGCGATATCGCGCTGGTCTGCACGAGCTTTTAAGGGTCTGGCTTTTACAGTGTGTATCAAAAAGATGTGTAAATATGACATACTAACTGCGCCCCGCGGTTTCACTCGCATAAGTCTAAATCCCGTGGGAATATCGGAATAAAAAGTATGCTATGTCTAAAACCCAGGTCATGGTCTAGCCATGTGCCAAATTTCATCCAAGTAATATCAGCCGTTTTACCGTAAAAGTGTAACGAACAAAAAATCAATCTTTTTCTTTATAATATTATTTTAGACTAGCTGCGCCCCGCGGTTTCACCCGCATTAGTCTTGAACCCGTGGGAATATCTAGATAAAAAGCATCCTATGTTCTAACCTAGGTCATGGTCCACCCATGTGCCAAATTTCACCCAAATCTGTTCAGCCGTTTTAGCGTGAAAGCTTAACAAACAAATAATATAATTAATTTATATAATTTAATTAGGTTAGGAAATTAGGATTAGGATTTAAGGGTGTTGTACAGACCATAAAACTGAATGAGTTTCTCCGTTGGACCAATATCGAAATTGCGAAAAAAATATCAGCTGTCCCATAGATTTGGGGCGAGGAGGTAGTGACTTTTTGTATGAGACACCAGATTTTTTATATCTTTATTCTTTACCAAGTTTAATTAAATTAAGATGTTTGACTGATTCACAAGTATCTCAAAATTTTAACAGGCAAACCATTTTTGCAGATTTTTTCCAGCCTTTAAGCATGTCTAATGCTCTAAATATCTATTACAATATCTATTTATGTAGTTAAATAAAACACAGAACCTAACAATTTGATGGAAATTTTCAACACAATAAAATTGTTTCGTATTAAAGCTCGTGCAAACTGGCGCGATATAGCGGGCGCTACAGGCAGCGCGACCCTTGTAGCGCCCGCGATATCGGGCCGGTCTGCACAAACCTTTACAGTTACATAGGTAAACATTTTTTGAGTGTAAAATGACCGACTAGTTTTTAGGGTTCCGTACCTCAAAAGGAAAAAACGGAAAATCTTATAGGATCCTATAAGATTTTCCGCTTTTTGTCTGTCCGTCTGTCACAGTCAATTTGCTCCGAATCTAATGGACCGATTAAGTTTAAATTTGATACACATATGTATTTCTGTGACCCAAACACGAACGTGTAACGTAAATAAATGAATTTTGAATATTGTGGTGACTTTTGGGGGACAAACAAAATTAAAATAAAAGTTTGGCTAACAGTACCGTGTGACATATCAAATGAAAGGCTTGTTGCGAGAATCTTAAACATATTTTTTATATAATCTTAAAATAAACTAATAACTTTTAAAGATATTTAAGAAATTCGATGAAAATTTACGATTGGTGTAAATTCCGAAACTACTGGATCGTAATTAAAAAAAATACATAGTGTGGCAACTCACTAGGAAAACCTATAAGAAGTGTATGGTTTTAAAATTACATGGTAAATCTTTCAATATTGTGCGTACAAACTTACTTTTGCAAACATATATTTTACTACAATGTTACATTTGTATTTGGGGTAAATTCATCCCGACACGCACTTGGCCGGCTTTTTCTTTATGGTGCTAAGTATATAAACAAAGGTGACTCATTTTTACTTGCTTTGGAACAGCGATAGATGAATAACTATTGTGTAATTTGTGACTTTGTATCGAGAACGTAGTTTTTGTAGTAAGTAGTAGGTACCTATTTCTTTGTCTAATGAAACGGTTTTACAGCGTCACTTGCTTAGTTAGCCTAAGCCCACACTGCGAAATCTCACCGCGTGATTTTTATTCCCGCGCTCTATATTCAGTGAACGGAATTTCAATTAACAAGCATTGCGAATAAAATTCACTCCGCACCGCGTAAAATCTGTACCCAACCACAGATGTTTTTACCGCGCGGTTTTCACATCACTAGTGCGTGTAGATACATTATGATACCATGTGTTACAGAATAGCGATAAAAACTTCGCGCGTTTTTGAAGTGAAAACTTCTTTGCGTTGCGCATTTTTGAGATGAGGAAAAAACAATTGAACTAGCGACACCGTTACCGAAACCCCATTTTTGTAAACGCGATTGTGCTCTTTATTTTTATTATGTTACGGATAAATGTTCTATGCAAGTATTTTTACTTTAAAGGTTTTGGAAGTATTTTTTTTTTAGTTTTCACTTCTGTCGGTACTCCCGGAGTGCGACTGTTTTTTTTTAGCGGACTGCTTTGCCTTATTGTTTATTTCATTCAAATACATCGATTATTTTATATAAGCTTAAAATTACAAATCAAAATAACTTCAGTCAATTCATTTAAAAGTCCTGAACATTTTCAATCATGTAGAGTTTTGAATTTAACAGTTGATTGGAATGGACTTCACCGCATAAGTAGATATACTTCGCTCTTTTCATTCACTTTAATTTGTCTGTAAATGCAAGTTTTTCGTTTTCTAACAATTCATGAAGCAGAAAAAACACACAACGGTCACTTATGATTGCGTAATAACAAATTCTTTTCCTATCCTTATTTGTTCGTTTGAGTTAAGGCTCCGTGCACGAGAAAAACCCTTTTTCGTCAATAACTTATCTAATTGTAAGAAAGCTTGAAATAATTGAAACATTAAGTCGGTGTAAGTATAAACGTACAGTTTTCGTGGTGCTTAACTATTCGTGTCAGTCACAGCACTTGTTAATAGTTGCATCACTTTTGCGCATTTATTTCGCCTTTGATTTACTTAATGAAGATATAGTATTATACTATATCTATATAAAATAAAATTTAGATTTTATTTCAAGGATAGCTGAAGACTAATGTGTGATTTTTTTTATATGGTTTGCTATTCAATTCAATTTTTGGAAAACTTGTTGCAAATTTGAGTGATTTTCCTCGAACCCTTAATTTATTTGAAAAGTCCCTTTCCGCTGTGTACAAGACAAAGAATTCAACTATTCAAATCACAAATAATTTTGTTAAAACTCTAATTCCCTTTCTCACAACTAATGAAGTAAATTGATCAAAATCAGTCGATTTCGTGCACGGAACCTTAACCACAAAATCTTGGCTAAATATTTATACATTATCGATTCAGCCACCGTACTTATGTATCAAGTAGTTCCTATGCACACAGCGTCGGAAGTTCAGTAGTCCTAATAAGGAAAACAAGGTGATATACAATATACATGTCTACAAGTATGCATGTCAGGTATATACAGTACATGGATATGACACATAAAGACGTCAATAGATTGTTTAACAATAAAGGATGAGTAAATAGAATTTATGTAATAAATAAATACTTAATAAAGCGTGCTTGTTGCTAGATGTAACAGTGAGTAAGGAAAATCACGGAAATTGTGCTTGGCTTCGCGTACTACGCGCGTTTGTCATAGTGAGTGCGTCGCGCGGCGTAGCATGAAAATATTCGTTCCATTTTAGAACAGTGCCTCGTAGTGTGCCGTTTTTCGAACCCGGCTCGGTCTAACCTAAACCTTTTTCTTTGTTTTTAGAAAAGAAAGAAAATACGTTTATTTTCGGTAAACATGACGCAAACAAATAATTAAACACGAAACTAACAATTTGGGGGAAAATACACGTCCACGCAAAACGGCTGCGAAAAGAATAATAAAATAAAGAGAAAGGGCTGTAATAGAAAGGGCTTCCGTTATTGTCACCAACCAGCTTTCTTAGCTTGATTACGAAATGTACTAAATCATCATGGATTACAAAAGGCTGTTGGTAACGAAGAAAACTGTTTATGTGTGTCTTGTGGTATACCACAGAGACCTATAGGGTATCGCACAGTGATGTCAGTTCTCCAATCAACCGTATCTTTCCTACTTTCTTAACCGGTGCACAATTACTTTCCGTTGCGCACACCACCTTTCGTTGCGCGCACGCAGAATTCTGCACTCAGCCAGTCTGGCACAACCCTTAGTTTTCCTAATCACGATTTATATATCTACGAGGGGACTCGACATGTTCTAAATTGTAGACAGAAATTACTATTACCTAAATTACTAAATTATGCAGCAGACGTTGACATGATTATATTTAAATGATCTTAATTCTGATTAATAATCTACTTTGTTTTTATTTTTAGAACTTTATCAGTTTTTAGAATGTTATGCAAGAGACTTAACGTAGATCGCTTTTATTTATGAAAATACGAACTTAATTATAACATAATGTTATGAATATCATCAGATGGTTTAATACAAAAATAGTTTATGAATAATTAAAAATAATAATTCAAATCCATAACCAAGTTGACCTTAAAAATAACAAAATGTTCAATATTAATAAATGCTAATTTGTGGTTAAGCTAACGTGGAAATTATAACAAAATGATTAAATTATAAGAAATCTAGGTAATCTAATTTTATAGCCCGAGTTTCGGGGATATTACCGTAATTAAGTAAATACTTACCTTTTTTTCTAAACAGATTTTTTGAATAAATGGTCATAAATTTAGTTTTAGATTCTTCTTTTTGTTGTATATCAATTTAATTTAATACAACACTAACGTAAGTAATAAGAATAACATGATATTAAAAATAAGCTGGTAATACGAAGAACACCAAACAAGTAATTTTGTCAATATTTTTTTTAATAATAAAAAGTATAAGTCTGAAATTGCAAATTTATCTTGAGCAATGGTGGTGATCATGCCTTCTCTGTGTGGGCGTGGGACAAATAATAAGGAAACTGATATATATTATGGTCATTGAAAAGTACCAAAAGTATTTGATTTCTTGAAGCATTTTTTTGAAATATTACATATTATCATTACATATTAGGCAGAGGTGCCGATATAGTACACCCACATATCGCCAGTTATGTTTAAGTCCCATGTAAGAGAGGGCGTGCATATTGCTATTCTGATATACTGAGAAATTCTAGATGAAAAAACCCAATAACACTTTTGCCGACTCGAGAATCGAACCCAGGACCTCATGCTCAGCAGTAACGCTTTCGACCACTAGACCAACTAGGTAGTCATCAGAAATATTTATTAGCAGATAATTTCATTCAAATTCTTTTGCAATTTAAACAGTGAGAAGTAATACTTGCCTATCATCAATACAATGAACAGCTGCCTTAATATTACTTCCCAGATCACGACATTAACCAGTACCCTAATTGCGTAACTTATTTCCGTAAACAATTATGCCTAATTTGTTTCATTTTGACAGTTCAACAACATTCATTACATTATTTACGTTGTTGAGCAGATTTTTTTCCAACTTGTGAAGCAATGGATTGAATGGATTGTATTGTATTACGCAATTAGGGTACAGTTTAATAACAACTACGAAGTACCTCTTGAATAAATTACAATAGGCCTGTGTCCAATTTTTTTTTGTCCGAAAGGTAGATTAATTAAAAATATTGGACACGTATTTTTTCTTTTTTGACGTAATCAAAAGATTACTGCGATACATTGAGTTAAAATGTGGCATGACGTGACGCCTTGCTTGATTTTATACTGAATTGTGACGTAGCGAGCCCCCCAAATTTAATGCGTGTTTTCTAAGTTATTTTTAATTAATAATAAAGCAAAAAATACGTGTCTAATATTTTTTTATTATATGAAAGACGGACTACATAGAATGTCTTTTTTTACCTAGAAAACTACCGTATTATTATGATGAATCACTGTATATACTATAATTGTGCGGGGCTAACATTATTTCTCTGGTTTAGCGCTTGTCTGTGCATTCTGTGGTTACACTATAAATAGTCTGTGGTCAGCTGTCAACATTATTTACGTCTGATAGTCTTCATTAAGGAGTTCAAGAACATAATTTTTATAACAAGGTATGCAATATGAACGGTCTTGTAAAAAATATGCGGTCTTTTTCTGGTAAGAGGATGAAATAATACTTACTACTTATTTACCTATTTATTAGGTAATTAATCAACTCTAATTAATGACTGTAGTTATACCTTCCAACACCACCAGACCATGTCTTACCTATTATCGTTATAACATCAATAGATTGAAGTAATCATCTCAATAAAGTAGATAATTGACCTGTAGCTTAAAAAGCCCTATGTAACACTTTTCGATAAAGATTTTCTTTTTAGAGCGAAAACTACCTTATGTCCTTCAGATAGTGAAGCACACTTGCACATTTATTTGTATTTCTTCTAAAACCTTGCACATCCTTCACGATACTAAATTTATTGGCCAACTCTAGTAAAAGGTTTATTGCAATAATCTAAGAATACATAAGTATTTATTTGACCCAACAATAAGCAATCTGTGGTTTCCTAAGGTTACTATTGCGATATATAATATCTATCTAAGGTTTTTCATAAGACGCTAATGCAATTTGCAATAAAATTATTTCATGACTAATAATATTCTTCTCAGTAGTTAGTAAGCAACCAGGTTCATCAGAAATTTTACATGCGAAAAACATTGTATTGGTTCTATCACATAACATAAAATTCATGCCTGTATTTCCCGACGGGTTAAGGCAGGGGTGACCTAATAGGTAATACGGGCTGGTATCCGGAACTCCACGACAAAGCGCGTATTATGCGTACGGGTGGGAAAATCGGTTATTCGATCCACCCCAGCTCCTCAAAGAAGGCCAGCAACGCCTTGGTGTCACTGACAATCTCACGTAGGGTACCTGCGTTACCGAAGTACTTGGCCCTGATGTGACGAACACCGGGCAGTTTAACAGCACATGAGCTGCTGTCTCTCCGTCCTCCATGCAAACTCTGCACAGCGGACTGTCTGTGACTCCTATGACAAAGAGGTGTTTATTAAATGACGATGAAGGGGTAACCAAATTTCGCCAGTTACGTTTAAGTTCCATGTAACAGGGGGCGAGCCTATTGCTATCAATCGGGTGTCAGTTCTATGTTCTATGTTATGGGGTTTGGTTTCCGCACTTAGTCCGTCAGGTGGACCATTGTACGTGGTGTCAGTTCAAAATATTGTCCCTTTGCGAAATCGACAATTGATTACTTAATCACCTTATACATATGTTTCCACTGCTAAGACTCAGACCTCCACTCTTTCCTGCCGAGGTTGCGAAGAAAACTGAAAGCGAGATCGTGGCCCCTGGCAACAGGGCAACTGAAGGAACACGGGTGGGTTTTAGTCAGTAAGAGTCTGACACACCCTCCCGCTCCGCCCAGAGCGGGACAAGTTATTTGCCACCCAAAAAAAAAAAGACCGCCTGTCTTTGAGAGGATGTGGGCTGTCATCCACCACGCGGGCCCAGTGCATGTTGATCGCGAATAATCGCGAAATACCTTCAAAATTTGGTCTTCTCTTCTTTATAGTGCCTTGATGGCAATATAAATGGAGTTCGGACCAAAATTTGGATACTAGTTTTGCGCCATCAATAGGTTTGCATCATTTCCTGTAACGCAGTACGAGTTTTATTAACTTTCCCATCGTTTACCATCGTTTGTGGAATAGCGCCACAGTTACACTCCAGGGCGGAGTTATCTATGAACCTGTGACTGAACAGGTTAACTTTACTTCGACTAAGCTGTATCTGGAGCCTGTTTAATTAAAGACTTTCCTTTCATGTGTTGTGTGGACCATATCTATGACCAATCAGACTAATTATCGCAAACGTCTTCTGAAGACGACAATTGAACGTGTTTCTGGGGCACGTGTTCAACGTTCGTTTATAGTCTGAACTTGTCATTGAAACAATTAGTTTTAATAAACTGCTCATCCATTGAACATTTATTGTCTTGCGGCAATTAAGTATTTGAAATCTAGGCAACAGGCAAAAACTGTTTGAAATCTAGAAAAACTAGTTTTTAAGTTGACGAATAGTTTTGAGGCGTTAAGACAGACACTCATTAATTATAGCTATGAGAAAATGAATGAACTAAAGTTAACTGAGCTTGGTTTTTTTTATGTCTATAACTTGTAATTTATCTGTGAAAAAATGTAGTCGAAGCCTGAAATCAAATAACTATACAACTAAAGAACAAAGTGTACTATGATATGCGAATATTTGCTTTGAGTCTTCCGCACGATGCAGGGTAGGTAAACATAAACATGTAACGGCGCGGAATAGCCTTTACCAGAAGTTGTCGTCATATTAGTGGTTCAGCAGTATCAATATCATCGGGATTGTCCGCCACGCAACCATCGATGCGACGCTCTGCTAGAATGACCATCAACCAGTGTCACTCTTTTAACCAACCATTTTGGTGATTCCAATAACTTCGTAACAAAACTAGACTGTGCCACTTAATTGTTACACCATCAGATGTTCTTGTCAATGCTTAAAAAAATTATACAAAAATCGATTCAAACACTTGTGCTATTGTATACAATACGATAAAAATACTCACTATGCTTAGACAAACTGATGTGCGTCAGTAAAAACTTCAACGGAAAATCAGCGCCATACAACAATGGGAGTTTTCGCGACGTTGTAAATTTTAATACAATGCTTTTTCGTGGTGATTGTTTTCCATGACTAATGCCGCTGCTTAGATTGCCGTAGCTTAGATTGTGATGACAGTTTGCAATTTGCTTCCAGCTAATTTCTTGGATTCCCAACTTTTCCTTAGTATTTCGTTTTTTTATTTTTATTTCGTATTCGTTTTGCTACAATGAACGTTATGTACGTACGCCTACAAGTAACTTTGCTTAACCAGTTCAGTCATTAAAATACTTTATTCAGTTTATTTGTGCCTTTTTTGTGTCTGACTCTTCTACCTATTTGTAGTGATCAGACTTCGCTGAGACTCAAGAAAAAACACTAGAAATCAGATTATTAATATTTCAAGCAAACCCCTCATTAAAAAAATCCATCATTTATTATGAAATAACGGTTATTAATAATACATTTCGAAGCCACTTTGTGCTTTTTTTTATCGCATATGTAACCTTTTCTTAATCCGCGGACTGGTATTGATCAGTTTAAGGATGTTTAAGGTCGATGCACTCGTTTAAATTGCGTGCTCCAAATCTGGGTTATTAATAAAAAGCGAAGGAATAATAATGTCACAACTGGATTCCAGAAAGATGTAGACAGAGGTGCCAGAGGTACACACCAACCTTTTGGCAGTTATGTTGAAGTCTCATTTAATAGCAGAAGTCTCATTAAAAGACCTACATTGTCCTCCCATACCTAGTCACACTGTTATTTGAAAGAATTGTAAAAGCTAATTATTTTTAAAAGAGTAACCGTGGAGTTTCTTGCCGGCTCTTCTCCATAGGAAACGACCAATTGGAACAAAAAAAAAAACAATATCCCAGGGACTCCACGCTCAGCAGTTGCAACGTAGATATTCTGAATTATCTTCCAACAACATTGTTTATTATGTAAATGCATAACAAATAATGATATAATTTGCTAGAAAACTGTTACGTTCCACCTAGTTGGAACAAAAAGTGATATTACATCTAGGGTCGCAACCACACGTACTGTTAAAAAAAGTATTATACTGTTTTTCACTCTAAAATACTGTTTACTGTTCAACAAAAATGAATATACTGTTTTCACTGATATTTAGCTGAGCTTTACGTAACTGTATAAAGTTGCATCTACTGCGTAGAATATCGTGCATGCTGCAAGCACAAATTCTGTGAATACTGAGGGGGCAGAACTAACTATAATACTAGTATTTAAAAGGTATTCTGATAACAATTATTTATTTACTTTATCCCTTTAGCCTTAATTTCAGAATGAAACTGTTAATCTCTCGAATTTTCGGGACATAGTGAATAGACAATATTGTTATCAGAATACCTTTTAGACACTAGTATTATAGTTAGTTCTGCCACCGCAGTATTTACAGAATGAGTGTTTTCAGTGATAAGTGCTTAATGGTGAAATGACAGAAATGGCGATTCAATACATTTAATTAATAAAATGCACCTTTTCTATTTGGTGAGGCTTACAAAGCCTTCAAAATTGGTGCGGAATACATAAGTTGCACGAGTAGCAACGAACTAAGTATCTATTTTAAACATTTGAAAAATACTTAAACGAGATACCGTTTATTTTTCCAAAATACCATTACTTTATTTCTTGTACAAAAAGTTGGCAACCCTAATTATATCACCGTGGTCGTACAAATTCGCTAAAACAAATACATAACAGTGAAATTGTGGTTTATTTGTCTCATTATGTAACTTTCGGTTACAATTTATTCACGACCAGTACGTGTCCTGTGTTACGCCTACTTGTATGTACAGTGTTGGTTCACTTTTAATTTTCCGGAATGAAAAGCAGCTACTTTTTCAGAGACAAAGCTACCTTGCAGGTAATTTTAACCTAAATTTGTATAAAGGATGATTTCCACCAACCGGCTCGCATCGCATCGGATCGGAAAGGATACGAAGGATGCGGCGACAGCCGCTCGCGTCCAGCAGGATGTCAATGCATATTAATCGGCACCATACCGTCGTTTGCGAACGTTTCCGTTTCTGCGCCTAGTCAAATAGTTTCATTCCTACGGTAGGAATGAAACTATTTGACGTATTCTAATTTTTGAAAATAGTTGAAGTTTACGTAGTATTGTTGGTTATTGCATTAGAAAAAGAAGAAGAAGAAGAAGAAAATAATTATAAAACACAGAAGACGAAAAGATAAATTTGGATTGAAGATTTATTTTTGCGTGGATGTGACGCATATTTTCCCCCAATTTGTTATTTACGTGTTTTTTTTTTTTAAATATTATCTTTCTTTGCGTCATGTTTACCGCATATAAACGTATTTTCTTTCTTCTTCTTTCTTCTATTTAAGGCAAAAACCGAAGTCCGAAAGGATCCGATCGGATACGACGACAGGCAAACGGAGCCTATCGCTCGTCGCAGCATACTTTCGGCTACGATCGCGTGTCGCGGAAGACGTCCGCAGTCAAGCTGCTTTGCGCGGCTTGGTAATATAGACTTTAAAGACTGTGTGTTACACGATTTAATATCGTTTAAAGATAAAATCCGTTTCAATCCGCTGCAATGCGAGCCGTTTGGTGGAAATCATCCTTTAGAGTCTGCTACCTGTGAATCAAACAATCTTCGCAATTTAATTTTGGAAACTTATTCACTCTTCGCGATATTATTTAAATAACAATTAAGTAATCCCGTGCTCGTAAGTTTTTGTTTGTTTTTCTTTTGCCATCAAATAAAAGGGCAAGGACATCGTAAGACTCGATATATTTATACATAATTATTATAAATTAAAGTCGTGTAAGTCTTTTCGTGTCCGTCTGTGTGACCGCGTTGTCCTTCCCGCATCAAAACCGTCATCAAAATCAGTTTGCGTAGTTCCTACGCAACGGATTTTGATGCGGGTTTCACCATTTTCCGAACTATGTTGGGGTAGGCATCCAGACCGGCTTCGGCTGATGTTAATTTATTGTGGTAGGATTATATGTACAATACATTTATATTAATTGATAAAGCGTCGGTGGAACACGGTGTTCCAGTAATATTTTGTTGCGTGCGGAAAGCGAATACAGGAACACCGGCTTACATATAATGAAGAAATCTCAATATTTTTTAATTTAAATTTAAAACTCATTTTAAAAGTACACTTTATAAAAAGCTTATAAATTGAGGATTATAATTATCCAAGACAGAATGCTTGGAAACATGCTGGTCTTGCTCAAAAACACAATTTAGAATCTAGACAAAATCAAACTGGTTGCTAATTTAATTGTATAATTTGTTAATTTTTGTTATATGACATTGATTTTACATTCTGTGATTACTTCCTCATACACTGACTTATTAGTTATAAAATTGTGAGCACAAGGTAATTATGACATAATTAGTTTATCTGTCGTTGTTTTATTTTTAATTATTTTTACCTATTATGGTATAGTAATTTTATTCTAGCTGCATCGTCTTCACTTAAATTATTTAACTAATGTATGTAGGTAGGTACCTATACAAAATATTGTAAAACATTTTAAAAGAGTAACAGTGGAGTTTCTTGCCCATTCTTCTCCATACGAAAACTACCTTTTGGAAGGGGCGACTAGAATCAATTCTATTATTTTGTACATGTTGACGTTCAAAAGTGCCATACAAGGGCCCATTTGAAATAAATAATTTGACTTTTGACTTTTTGGTAGATTCTTAAAAACCGTGCCAAGCATACTTGTTGCTAGTGTAACAAGAACAATAAAAGCTCCAGTTTACTCGCTTCAAGAAGCAGGTTACTCTTTTGTTTACATTAAACAAGGAAATAATCAGCACATGACATCGAGCGTACGTGATCGAATGACCATAGTATATAGAATACAAATCGTTCATTAAGTTCAAATTCTTTATTATCTATGGACGATCTGCGACGTTTTTATTCTACAAACTGGTAAAATTATGCAAGCATGCGGAAATCACGATTTTTTAGTAAAATAACGTTGATCGTTCGCGTTTAAATTAATAATAATTCGGTAAGCTCGGAAATATAACTCATTAATCATGCTAATAGCAGTTTCTTAACAACGGTTAAAAAAAACGTTCTAAAAATCCAGCTACACAATTTTACAAAAAATAAAAATATATTTTGATTAATTTTATAGAGTAAAAATACATTATCAAAGGTAGATATGTATTTAGGTAATTTTATGTTTAAATACACTTGATTATTAAGTACGAACCTCCAAAATAATGTCCAAAAATAAAACACTTTTCTGAAAAATATAAAACTATAATTAGGGTTTTTAGAGTGCTTGCATGCACATGCAATTAGGAAAAAGGATATAGTACCCATATTTGATTTGATTACAAGAATGCTAAAATTAGCTTCAGTAAAAGATTAGCCTGCTTTAAACCCTGCTCAAAGATTTCCACCTTTTTTGAGCTATAAAAAGTTTGTTTGATTAAAGTGATTGAATATTAAAAATAAATTAGCTTTACTTAGGACTCCACATTTAAAATCAATTAAATTTAATGGACTGGGCTCGATTTTTTGCCACACAATGTAATTAGAAATACGTACCTACCTACGGATATTTTCATGCACTTTTGATAGCCAGTGATCTTGAAATGTGATGTCCAGTTATTGATAAAATCCATAACGACTTCCACTGAAGGATTTAGCTACCTTTTCTATGCAGCGATAGCATCTCTTTTACACTTTTTTTTGTCTGAGCCAGTAAGGGATCTCGCGCACTAGACGGCCCCGACCATGACTTTTGGTCGGACTCACCAGGTAAACTATAAAAGCTGATGCGAATAGCTTGGTCGCAACGACGCAATTAACCGTTCAAAAGTCTTCGTCCTGACCTAGTGCGCAAGATCCCTAATTGTTTAACACTTTCGAATCCACCCACTTTTCATAGAACTCATTCGCCATACATATTGGAAGTGAAGCCTCCGGGAGGGTTACCGGCATTACGTTTGCGCTAAAGTTAACATCGCGGAAAGTCAACGGTGTTAGGTTTAAAACCGTGTTATAAAACACTGTAAAACGAAGTAAAATAGTGTTTTCAGGGGGTCTTGTCGCTATACGTAGTTTTCAACCTTTTAAAATTTTTGTGAATATTTGTAACCGTGAACAAAAAATATTATTAAAATAAAAATGCTTGGATTTTAAAACCAATGTATATACTAATCAATCTTGTTAAAATAAACATCAGATTTTATTTTCACGATTTAGAATGCTGTATTCGCTAAGAAAAAACTACATTTATAAAGAGCCCTCCACGAGGGCTCCCGGCATCCCATATGCGCCTAGGTGAACCCTCCAGGAGGGCTCTCGGTACTGAACGTGTTATATCTAAACATACCTAAGAGATGTGATTTAATTATGTATTTGGTGAAGTCGTTTTAGTAAAGTTGTTTAAAAATACTTAAGTGCCATTCTTTTTCAGAAGGAAAGTTGACCCTTTAGCTAAATAAAAAAAAAACACCATATCTTTTAGATGACAGATAAGTAAATAAGTAGGTAGAAAGTTTATATTAACAGTAGGTCCCTACACATGCAGCTGTCATTGACGGCCCCGATTTGAAAAGCACCGTTGCAGAGAAAACAATGTAAACTTGCAGTTGACTGGTTTACAACTTGGGTTTCAAGTTTAAAGTGAAGGGTGTCCTTCATAATTTAAATACAATGCCATTACCAACTTGTTCTATTGAACTATAGTTGGAAAACAATGTTAAAACTGTAAAATATAATACCTACCTAAAAGCAAAGAAATCGATAATCATTTTAGCAAAATTCTTGCATTTCTGTCCAAATGAAATGTCATTTGGACAGAAATGCAACAGGTTATCCCACTCAGGACAAAGACCCTTTCCATATACGAAAAAAAAAAACATCAGTATTTCGGCCCGTACCTGCCAGAATAATTTTCTGGCAGGCAAACCAAGTTGGAACTTAATATCTGCACCGCACATGGTACAAAATCGCTTGACACTACATTTAATTTTATGTTCAACCAATAATGAAGCTTTTGAATTGTATATGGTATCTTCCCAGAGTACCAACACCAATAAAACGATTTAATATATCTTCAATAGGGATGATGACCAAAAAAAAAATTGTCCTTCAGGTAGATTACATACTAAAAAATATTGCAGACGTATTTTTTCTTTTTATGTAATCAAAAGGTTACGGTCATACATTGACTTAATGACATCAAGAGTATATATACTTGTAACGTAGCGGCCCCCACTTTAATGCTTTTTATCTAAGTCAATTTTAATATGATAAAGCAAAAATTACATATTTTTTTAATTATCTGACTGACAGACTTATTAGATTATTTTTTACCCAGGTGTCATCCCTACTAAAGCTATAAAAAAGTTCAATAACACATTTTAAAGAGCACTATCTTTTCCTTCCAGGAATACTTCCAGAAGCATTAAGAACGAAATGCGTCAGATGCACAGAGCGACAGAAGAAGACAGCGGTGAAGGTGATCAAACGGCTGAAGTACGAGTACCCGGACGAGTGGGCCAAGCTGGCCACGCGCTGGGACCCCACCGGCGACTTCACCAGATACTTCGAGGAGTTCCTCGCTAAGGAAAGCTTTAACACTATCCCTGGATCAGGTAACTACTACGTCGTTAGCCGAATTCTGGGCCTACTCCACTTAAATTACGCGCTAAGATGTTTTTATGCGTATGCCAGCCAGATTTCGATCTTTAATGGAGGATGTACGCTCATCATAAAACTATAGAAAAAATGTGGCGTTGATAAAATAATATGTTGCTATATAACACGATGCATCAAGTCGGGCCATCTGTCAAACCGTCAAAACTTTAATCGTTGGTCATTATTTAGTTTTTAACGTAAGTGCTAAATACAGACTTCTAGAGTAATGATCAAGTATTTAATTTAACAACTTGTGTAACTTTTTTGGTCTTTCAAAGATTGATTACTTGTGTATCATAAAAATGATTTTCATAACATTATATACATAGCACGTATTTAAAACCTGAAATCAGTGGCAATAAACAGGCAAGGTAAATAGTTTAAAAAAAATATATAAAAAAAAGACATTTGTCATTTTGAAATGTTTACAAAACAAAATAGTTTCCGTAATGAAGGAGTAAGGAATAACAACTTCAAAAAAAAATATAAAAACAAAAATCTTCTAAATTTAAAGACGCAAAAACAAAAAGATTTAACAGTAGATACGGATCCAAGAACCAGTCTAAAAAGATTTCGGCTAAGTTTTTTTTACTGAGTCGTGTTCCTAATGAGCAGCTAAAGAAATAAAATATAAATGTGAGTTTTTTATTAAAATGACGACTATTGAATCTTAAAATCTATGAATAGATTGGACTTGCAGCCATCGTTTGTTTGGCCCAAGAACTGTCAAATAGATCCTATTGTTGAGGAGAACTGTCGTGGTTACCCTTGAGGAAGCTTGAGCAACCTGTATCGGAGTATACATAAGTATTGTGCACGAGTTGTCACTTACATTGATCTTTATGTTCTTTGTAAAGGCCTAAGCTTACAAGTTAGAGCTTAGAGGTCAGTAGAGACATTTAGTTTTGCATTCCTGCAAGGTAACAATTCTCCGGTAATACTTTAAGCCGAGGAAACTAGAATTTAAAATTATTACATTTCGTTTTAGATTTGGTTAATGAGGAATTTGAGGTTATTGTGACTAATACTGTCATTACCACATTTGTGATCCTTGTGCCAATTTGACGAGCATAGGGACGATTTTTGATAAAATATGTAATATGAACAGTAACATCGAAAGCCAAACCTATCTTTCAGCTCATCGAGCTTACTGTTTTGTAGGACTTTAATAATTTTAAGAAGTCCAACTGTATCTTACTCCATTGTCATCGAAAGACGTCCACTGCTGGACATAGGCACTGCTATTTCGACCGGTTCTGTGTTTCCAGCATCAAGTGGATTCCATCTTACTCCACTGTTATTAAATCAATAATATCTTGTTTACCAACAGGGAGCGCGATCCCCACATCATCACCTCTGGTTCCGCCACGGATCCCCGCGGGCCCTCCGACCATCGCCATCCCGTCTCCTACACCTACGGAGCCCTCGCCACCGAACCCTTCTTTACTCAACAGGTAAGCTATACTGATGTCCGTTCTCACCTTCACTAAGTGACACTTAAACGAATCCCTAAGTAAAAGTGCATTCTTGGATTTGAACTCTCAGCGCTGAGCCTAGCGTTGGAAATCCAACAGTGCACTTTTATTTAGAATTCATTTAAGGGTCACTTAATTAAGCTGAAAATGGGCATTAGATACCTATTCAATTCCCAGTTGGACCAGCATATCGGTTAGGGGGAAACCACGTACATATTACCACATTCGAACTAAGTTCTAAGAACCTACCTATTATAACATCTTTGTATACCTACACTTAGTTCGCAATAAAGAAATTTGAATTTGAATTTGGTCTTCATGTTTAAGAGCTGAGTTTCCTGGGTTTTGATGAAATACATTTTGAAGATCTCGAAAATCAATAAGGCAAGGCAACAAGGTTGCACGACCCAAGAGACCAACTCAGGCCCTCCACTATTACCTAGACTCTCGGTCCTAGAATTCTCTGGGTTCTGTATAGAAACAACATAGATAACCCCGAAGCGGCTGATCAATAAATAGATACTGAGAAACAGTAAATTGAATGTGTCGACATTCATGAACTAGATCACATTATAAAATAAAGACAATGTAATAAAACAGATATGTAACACCTAGAACACAAGCTAGATTGCGTGTGTAGCCAATTGTTAACGTAACAATACATATGGATGTTAGGTTAGTTTATCGGTTGGTATATCGCCTATAGCAGCGAGCCAGTGCAATAAATGTATAACAACTTTAATCACTAGAATTATTACATCCATATTTAAACGGCCAATCTAACAACGCCATAATAAAAAAAATACAATAGATGTGGATATATTTAGTAACCTGTTCCGCTTAGCTATTTCTAAAGAGCCATAAATAGCCCTGAAAGAAATCGACACGTGTTTCACCTTTCAACGAGGCATCCTCAGGATGACGATCGACTTGTCGCGAACTCGAACACGGCGTATTGCCACACCAAGCGCTGTACGCTGACTGAGCGCTTGGTGTGGAATTCCGCAAGCTCACGCCTGAATCAATTAACTATCCCATAATCGTTTAAAAAATAATATTTAAGAATGCTAATCTAAGCAATGACAACAAAAAGTATTGATCCAAATTACGTCACACGTTCATTAAACCTCTTGGTTCGCGTGTTCACACAAATAATATAATCGATGTTTCGTTAAGGGGCCGTGCACGAAATCGACTGATTTTGATCAATTTTGTTCGTAAGTTGTGAGAATGGGAAACCGAATTTTAACAAAATTATTTGTGATTTGAAAAGTCAAATTAATTCTTTGTCTTGTACATAGCGGAAAGGGATTTTTCAAATAAATTCATGATTCGTGGAAAATCACTAAAAATGTATAAGGAGTTTTCCAAAAATTGACGCGAGACTAACGTTTGATCGTTTCGTTAAAAGAAACTACTTTTGATTTTGAAAATTAAAAAATATCATCAACATTATTATATGGTCTACTTGTATATAGGGAACCACTTTTTTTAACTTCCTTACAACATATAGCAGAAAAAAATGTTGAAATAACCATTTTATTTTTTAAACCTTGTAAAAGTATTTTTTTTTTCCTATTATTTAGCAAACTCAAGAAATTTAAAAATCGCACATTAGTCTTCAGCTATCCTTGAAATAAAATCTAAATGTTATTTTTATGAAGAAAGAAAGAAAGAAAGAAATATGCATTTATTGGCATTACGGCAAAGACAATACAACTTATAACTATAAAAAAAAAAACAGAAAACAATGATTGTAAATGCCAAAAGGGCCTGAGCTCAGCATATTGTCAGATGACAACACAAAGTGTACCACCTGACGCTGATTTTCAGCTGCAACCCACGAGTGCCATACGCTAGAATAATAAACAGTGAAGTGTGTCCGGTTTAATAAATTAGGTATCAGAATAAATAATGTAATAAAATATAGGATAATATAAAGAATATACTGTAGTAATATACATGAGTGTGTGATTAAACTATATCTTCATTAAGTAAATCAAAGGCGAAATAAACCATATTTTCGAGAGCGCAAAAGTGATGCAACTATTAACAGGTGCCGTGACTGACACGAATGGTTTAGCACCACGAAAACCATACTTTTATACTTACACAAACTCAATGTTTCAATTATTTCAAGCTTTCCTACAATTAAATAAGTTATTAACGAAAAAGGGTTATTTCGTGCACGGAGCCTTAACTCTAAACGGTTTCCGATGGACTGGTTCAGTGTGAGACCTGATTGCAGACTTAATTGCTCGCTAACAATCGGTTATATGTGTTGCAACGATTTATGGTAATCGATCCACCACGGCTTGGTGGAATGAAATATTATTGATAGTTTCGACTAAAAAGTCCCGACATATCGATTAAAAATGCCTTAGAAAATAACCGGTTTCGACGACTTGGTGATGTTGAATATAGCCGAAAACAAAATAAGCTGTGTAAATATTGTTAGAAAAGAAGAGCAAAAGATGATAATGAAGAAGTAGATAGAACAGACTACGTTGAACAACGAAGGATTGTTGCATCTTTAATATCTACAAGATTATCTGTTGATTTAATGCAAGAAACGAATCCCGATGACGATAGATTCTAAATACAGAACCTGATTTTTTTCTTCACAAAAAGAACACTGAATGTCTATTCATAACATTGCCGGAGCTCACCATTAAGTTTATTTCGAGCATGTATTTAATGGCTTGTCGTGTCACATAATTAATACCTACAATAGATGATCGAATTAAAGAAAACGCGAAAGAGCGATATATTATCGTCCACTTTGAATCGCCATTTATCGTTGCATGACCCTCTTAATTATGTTCCGAGTAATTCTTGGATTATCACATATTTATCATATTAATCGTCAGTAACAATGCACATAGCAACTACTACTTTCCTATGTATACGGACTAAGATTATCTTCTTAGATTTACTTTTTTTTTATAATTTACTTCATCTTTCTGACTGACAGACTCCTTGACAATTTAAAAGTACCTGTAATTTGTTTATTTGAAATAAATGCTTTGAGTTTTGAGTGGTTTTTTAGTGGAGAGATTTCGCGTTATTCTGTGTACTCCTCTGTATTTTTCTTTGCTCATGGACTGCTACAAGTGTCCTTGTACACTTTTAAAGTGTAAGGTAAATACCTAGTGAATGATAGATGGAAAGTTTGTAACAGTTTCAAATTATAAAATGACGTTACCTACTTTTAAAATTTTGATCAAAATCGCGTCTCTTCTCTTTCCGAAGTCCCTCTTTTATCAAAGTTCTCCATTTTGTTCCATCTTCGATTGCATCAATGTCTAAAATGAGTAATATAAATCTAAAAGTACAACGGCACCTTGAAGTTCTAATCCTAAGTCTTTCAACAAGACTTGTCATGACCATCACAGGCTAGACACCTAATTCGTAACGGCATTTGAACTAATACGCGTTAACTATTGAGAAAGGAGTTCACACGGTCGTGCCTTCGTGAACTTTAAGTTCATAAGGTTATTTAGATTTTTAGAATGACTTGTGGAGTTGTGGCTCCTTAATCATACGCTGAGTCGCTGACGAATCGACAATTATTAAGTTTTTCGTCACAATACATGGATTGTTACTGTTTTCAGTCGTGACTTTTGACGATCCAATGACTTTGTATGGGCAATGATTAGGTACATAATAGTTAGTACCTAGTAAGTAGGAGAAGAAGTCCTATACCTACTTATAACATCACGCCTCGTTTTCCCGAAGGGTTTGGCAGAGGTGTCCCTGTAACAGGTTCACCCACATTTCGCCAGTTATGTTTTTTAAGTCCAATGTAATAGGGGGCGAGCCTATTGCCATCAACCGGGCACAAATCCAGACTCCAGGCTGCTACTGAGAAATTTTAGATAGAAAAACCCAATAACACTTTGCCCGACCTGGGAATCAAACCCAGGACCTCATGCTCAGCAGTAGCGCTTGCGACCACTAGACCAACGAGGCAGTCAAATACCCACCCCTACCTTATACCTACTTATTTTTTGTTTATAATAAAACTTGTAAAAAAACCCTGTCCGATCCGTGAGGGTGTTGTTAAGTATCGTACTGAGGGTCTATTTATATGGAAATTTCAGGAAAAAAGAAAAATCGTCTTTTTTTTTCAATAAGGAATTTTTTCGGGTCATTACATGGTTCGCGGACGGCCGTCGTTTAGCGGGTGTCTACAAGTCATAACTTATGACCCCTGTTGAAAATTTGCAATTTTTTTATGGATTTAGGGCAATTTTGGTATTAAAGGTTACTGTTTATTGCTCATAATTTAACTTTTGTTTTTAGTCCATTGAGATCATAAAAGAAATCATATTTACAGTTGTCATATTATCGCGTCCGTTATTTGCGTATTTAAGTAGATAGTTGTGTTGAAGAAAGTATCACATTTTGAAGAGAGGTTAAGTGGCCGTCTCATTACACTGTTTTGGTATCTACTTACGCATTTCGTCGTGACATCATTAACTTTCTTATGTATTTTGTATGTACTTACCTACTTTTTTTTTTTAAATTGGTACTCGACATCATGCATATACCGTTAATAGCCGTAGATACTAAAATTATTATTACCAGACTACGGCGAAGCAAAAAGGAGAATTACGATTTTGACCGGTATGTATGTTCATCTGTTACCTCATAACTTCTAAACTACCGATCATAATTTGACAAATGAGGTATCATTGGAAGCGTCTTGATCGTCCACTGGTTATAAGCTATCTGACGTTGCATTAAATTCAATATGGCGCCCTCTAGAGGACATAAAGTAATGAACTAAAAAAAAATTGTGCCATGTTGGGTATCAAATGAAAGGGCTTGACGAGCATATTACAAATATGTATCTACATCATATTGTCTGTAAATAAATTTGTTTAAATTGGTAAAAACAAGCAAAAGTGAGACTGTGCTACGTACGGCACGGCTGTAAAATTAATTTCTAGTTAATTATACAATGAAACCCACACAAAAAATAAAAGCTGCTCTGCAAATTGCAGAGCAGCTTTTATTTTTTTGTGTGGGTAAACAACGAATTGAGACATCTATATCACGCCAGTTATCTGAGGAAATTTCAAAATATAACACGCGCGTTGAAAACAACCGTAGTGTTTTTCAAAGATTAGTCGATATTGTTTGTCATTTAGCACAACAGGAAATTTTATTGGGCTTGCGTTATTTTGAAACCCCAGGCACGCCACTGTCTGCAAATACTTTATCACGAAATTATATCCCCAAAATAATTTAAATAAAAAGTAAATTCAAAAACTAAAACCCGACTACTGAAAAATAACGCTCTAAAAAGTATGAAACAAGAAGATAATATTTCAGACAGAAATCAAGACATAGGTACAAAAATGGTCAAGGTAATGCCGTGGTCGCATGCCATTATAATTTTGTAGGTGTTCAGGCGTTTTAGAGCGTGATTTTACAGTAGTCGGGTTTGAGTTTATTTATTTTTATGGAAGAAATATCAATAATAGAGTAAGGTTGGAGACGGCAAAGCGGAATCCAGGTGAAATATTTTCTGATTTTTCACACCAACGCAAACGGGACGGAGTTTTGACGTCTCATATACAGGATGGCAGGACGCGAAAACTGTTATGTCAGTACATGATTCTGAACCCCGGGCGTTGAAATTATTCGTCGGTTATTTTTTTTTTATCAGCTGTTCCATATATTTTGACCGCGTGGGTATTGCACTTTTCTATGAAACAGCAGATTTTTTTAAATAACCGACGAAATTTTGAACGCAGGGGGGTTCAGAATCATGTACTGAATCTATGGTAACAGTTTTCGCCTCGATGTCCCTGCCACCCTGTTTAAGAATACTTTATAAATACATTTTAACACACAGATGGGATTGAAAATATTTCTGATAAAATCTTAGGTATAAAAGAAACAGTAACGTCCTCATAATTATCAGCCTAGCGGTCCACTGCTTGACATATGGCTTCTATGATATTAATTATATTATTCATAAATAAAAATCATCCTATATTCTTACCCAGGCCATGGTCTCCAATTGTACCAAGGAAAGGCAACAGAAAGACCGACAGACAGCCAGAGCTATACTTTTACATTTATAATAAATATTAAGAGCCCATAGTACCTCAAATTCATTTTTTATATCGCTCGCACCATACTGTACACGGACTGAGTGAGAGCGAGACTTAGTGGGGTGCTGGCGGCTACAAGGCGCCGATAGTTTAGTTAATTTATTTTCACGGGAAACGAAATGGTTATTGAATAAAAAAAAAAATTAACGTAGTACCTATCTGCTTCATATTTAAGTCAGTTATCATGCAAAGTTTCATGATCTAATTTGAAGTAGTTTTTTAATACTAGCGTTTTATTGTTCGGTTTGAAGGTTATTTTGTATTTTTTTTTCTATCGATAACATTTTATGGAATCGTGTTTTCGTAACATTAATCCTCAACTTTTACATATTCATGCTGCAATATTTTGGATATACGGAGGATCATGCTAAGCAATTTGAAGTAAGACTCATAAGTATGGATAGTTTTCCACACACTTTTCAATGAGCCCCTTTACTCTACGTTCCAGGTTCGGAGAAGAAGGTGAAGACATGAAGGGCAGTCCATCATCAGCGGGAATAACGCCGAGGCCCATGACACAGGGCACCACCAGGCCTACGACCACCATGAGGCCTACAACCACCGTGAGGCCTACGACCACCATGAGACCAGCCAACACGAGGCCTGTTCCACCCAGGTAAACAAATTGTCTAACAGCATAGCATAGCATAATGCGGCTATAATGTTCCCAATGTACACAGGCCTCCTCTTTGTGGGAGGGCCCACAGTGGGCCGTCATCCCGTAATTCAACACAGCGGGCGCAGTGAGTTGGTGGATGTCAGTTTTCGTGTGTTTTTTTAAAAATCTTGCTCTAACAACAGGTTGTTCTTTTTGCATTTAAGATCCAAATAATACACATATTTACAACAACAACAAATATGTAGCTATTTTTGTAACATATTGAAAGCAGTTCCTACGCGTATTTTAACAACCTTGGTGAATGTTAATTTAAATTCGAGTTTATTGGAGCGAGGTGTAAATGATTATTATTTACGAATTAAAAACTTGGTTTGTAGTAGTAAAACAGGTATTTTAGTATTTATTAGAGTTATTTTTTGAAGAAAAAAGAAAGAAAAATTGTTTATTCTACACAAACAAAACGCACATTATTACCAACTTACAAAATGACATAAAATACACACTTACAAAGTAGCCAAAAGTCGCGCTAAAAGGCTTAGTTCACCAAACAGCTACATATAGGCCTATTCAGGATATAACCGATATCGCTGTCGCGCTCGGTACCGATACAGTGACTTACCACAAGGCGAACCAGTATCGCTGCGATCACGAGAGAGAACCACGGCCATAGTCTCGCCGTGCCATCAAATTCTCGCTGCGATGATATCGTCGTGTGGAGATTGATCCATACAGTTTCTATAGAATTTAATATCACGGCCGCGGCGTGACGATCGCTGCGATACTCTCGCGCGTGTAGAGGTGAGTTATTCCTGTTTGGCATAAGTTGCTGAGACATTTGAACTTACACACATCAAGAATATTACATTACTGTGCTTTGAGTTATATCTGGTCAATTTTCACACAAATAATTTAACTCTAAGTAAAGCCCCGTTTACACAATTCAAGTTCCTTGCCTGTGGTGTATAATAAAATTGATGCAACAATTAACTTGCATCGTCTTAAGTACAGTGTGTTCATTAACTGAATTTTGCAGTCATGTGATTATGATAGTACAGTTCTGGCAGTTGCCATTTTGAACTCTATATGTATCAAAATAAGACTGCAAAATTCAGTGCTAGCTGTCGCGTCACGGGATAAGTTATAATGAACGCACTTGTGGACTTTGACACTCAACCTTAGTATGCTCGAGAACCTCTCATTGCAATCGGAAACCCTAATTAGTGATTTGATGTAGGTACACATTCGGGATTCAACAAGAAATGGTTTCAATGCTAAATGTAAGTATTGTATATAGTTAGAACTTTCAAAGACGCTCCCGGCTTCCAATAAAAGTTAGTTAATAAAAGAATTCTAGTTAATAAAAGAAGTTAGTTAATAAAAGAATTATATTTAGTTTTAATTGACAGATTGACCGAGGTTTAGAGAATTTGAATGAAAAATTCAGTTCTCCTAATGGCGTCACATCACAAGACAAGTAAACACTGTTTAGACTTTAGACGGTGCAACTTTACTTTTATTGTTACTTCAACTTTAGAGTATGTCGCAGTCAATTAAATATGAACGTGTAAATCAGGCTTAAGGTAATCGTTATTTCAGGTCTAGGTCTTATGTAAAATTTGCATCTGCATACGATGCGGGTAAAATCACGAAATCTCGGGTCAAATAACGCAACATTAAAAATATTCATGTCTAATCTAATAAGCCAAAGGTTGTATTAGCAACACTTAACTGTTTCACAATGATAACAACATATTTTAATACTGGATAGTTGAAAATAATAATTGTAGCATCATTAAGTAAATGTTAATCTATTCATTACCCAATTAATTATCAAGTAGCACATTACTGAATTTTGCAACTTACAGCTTGAAGTTGAAACACTGTTTAACAGTGTTTGATAAAACTTAGCTTCAAACAGTACTCATATTTGTGTAGGAGTACCTCCTATCACTCGTACTTATGAATGTATTTTGTTTTTTTTTTTAGCTAGGTCATCTCGTAGTTGACCTTAAGCTACTACACTTAAAACCTCCAGCCAGAGGTTATTCAACTATGCTAATTAAAACTAGGTGAACGGTCGCTAAGGGCACCCCCTGTGGGCTACGAACCTTGGCTTAGGGCGTCAACCGGAGGGAGGACATCAAGGATGGGACGGGCTGGAATGTATATTGTGCTCCTCATCTTCGTTGTGGAACTCTGACTAAGGTTTATAAAAAAAAAAATCGAGTACCGAGTAAAATAATTAGGAACATTTGTGCATAATTTTTATGTTTAATAGATCCAGCGGTTTAGGCTGTGCGTTGACTGTCAGTGAATGAATTTAAGATTTTTATTTAATAATATTTATTTAAAAAAATAACATATCCGAAACCAATCATTAAAGCGAATTTGGCACAGGCTTGTTACAATAGATAGGTATGCTCTTTACGCTTCCTGCTGAGCTACTAAATGATTGTAGGCGGTACCATGATAGTGTAAACGAGTTATTATTTATTATAGTGAAGCTATCATGGATAATGCCGGGAGTAATGGTATACATAATGATGCTATTTGCGACCTAAAGTGTGACCTAAACTGTAAGTGTGTGGCAGTACGCCACACCTGCGCACGCGCACGAACAGTACGTGCGCGTGCATCTTAGGAACGTAGTGTGGACACCTTTGGACATGTTTGCGAGCAGTTAGCGAGTAGGGACACCTTTAGACATGTTCGCGAGCCGTTAGCTAATGGTTCGCGTGCAAGAGACAGTCAAAACACTCGTTGGCGAACACATCGCATGAAAGCCGTGTACCTGTGTTACCTCGGATGTGCTGTCAGTAGTTCGAGAACGTTCGACGCTCGTGGTGTACACGGTTCGTGCGCGCGACCTTTAATTGCGCTGGTGTGGCACTTTGTACTAGAACTGTTCGCAACATGCGCGCGCGAGTATAATAATGTGACGCGTCCATAGCCATTCGAGGCGGCTAGCGTGCACGGTTCGTGCGCGTGCGCTGGTGTGGACCCGCCTTAACGGTGGCCGAAATTATGATCATTATTTAGGCACAGTAATTTTAGACAGGAAATAAATAGGGATGTGTAACGGTATTCAATTGTTAAGAGTCCTATTACATTTTTTTACGGAAATTCGTAATTTTTGACGTTGTAATTTTCATTAACATTATGATATTTTAATTATTTAATTACAATAACGATAGTGCCATTCTTTTTCTGATAAGTTGGAGTTACACATTATTTTCAAGTGATTTGCTGAATTGTCGCGGAATATATTATAGTACTTTAATTTTATTTATGTTAATTTTTTCTTATTATATTGAGAAACGAAAACTAATGAAACGTATTTATTGTAGATAGAAGTTTTATACCTTATTAGTTTATTTGATAAAATTTTGTTTATTTGGAATATAATGGACGCTGAATCAAGACATTTATTACTTTTCTTTATGATTAATTCTGTGAAAACTCAAGAAATTTAAAGAAATTCTAGAACTCCAATAAACAAGTAAAACATTCAACTTATCTTTTAGTAATTTTAGCATTTATTTGAATTGAATGGAACAAAGTGAATTTAAGCGTCAAAGTTCCATCGCCAACGGATTTTCTTGTAAACTGAGTTCGTAAAATATTTATAGTAAATTACACGAAAAGAAAAATTAAAATGTGTAACTCCAACTTACAAGAAAGAGAATAGCACTATCGTTATTCATAATCAAATAATTAAAATATATTACTGTTGCTGAAAATTACAACGTCAAAAATCGTGAATTTGCGTAAAAAGTGTAATAGGACTCTTAAGTAGTTGTTGTGTATTAATTGTTTTTGAGGCTAAGAAAGGTTTGTCTGCACACGCGATAGATACCTACCTACATGAATTAAATAAAATAGAATATCTTTATTTTGCATAGGGGCTCGTGGCAATAGTCGCACAGTTCGATCGTCCGTGGCAAGCGTAGGTTACGCTTGCCACGGACGGTCCGTGGAAAGATGGACATCTCTTTCGTACCAAGACTCTCAGTGCCTCGGAAAGCACGTTAAAGCCTCGTGCAGACTACTGCGACGCGACGCCGGTAATTGTTCTACCTAAAGTTTTCTTAGAATTTGTTTTGTTAGAGCAGCGTCGCGCTAGACTAAGCCGTTGATCCCGGCTGTCATGTACGTCTTTGACATTCGTTACGGTGAACAGTCAGAAGCCTGAAAGTCTGACAGTCAGTCTTACCAAGACAACTGGGTTGTGGAGATCAGATAGGCAGTCGCTCCATGTAAAATACTGGTATTCAACTGCATTCAATTAGACTGGAAGCCAAGCCGACCCCAATGTAGTTGGGAAAGGCAAGGTAGACGATAATGATCTTTATTTTGCAAACAATTTGGTACATTTCTGATAGTTCTTATCATGGAAGTGCATTCTATCCGAGTAGTTGGTATCTAACTGTGATTATCGAACACACTTGGTCCACAAGAATATTGTGGTTGGTCACTAGAATTTAATTAGGTAGATTCGAGTACCTGAGAGTAGAACTATATGCTGTATTTAATTACCTACTAGGTATCATGCAATTTAACAGATTCACTTATCTTGTCCAATGAGATAATAAGGAATGTTCATTATAATTATAGGTGCTATTATTATTTATGTTTTGCAGCTATTTGCAGCCGGTCGCCTTGTTGCAGTAAACGATAAATTACACCCATATATGTATGCGTCAAATGATTGCAACTACCTAATTGTAATAAAATACAGATAACTCAACTTATTATACCTACCACCGTTTTCCATTATTCAAATATTTTTTATAAGTGCACAATGCAAATAGCATACAAAATGAAGTCACCTTTATATTGTGATGTTATGATGCACTGGGACTGCTGATTTTTTATCATTTTTAAGGTAATGAATCACCTTGCCTATGCGTGCATAAATGCATACTTAATACATTGTAGAGGAATAATAAAAGTGACTTACTTATATGAATAAATACTTAAGTAAGTAATTATAATGCTTCAAAACAGACGCAATTCGTGTTACCTTGATACTTTTAAAGAAAAAAATAAAAGTTTTAAAAGGTTGCCCATGGTGAATAGTGCATCATAATCTGGGTTACGGTTTTTAAAAGTCGGACATGAGAATCATCATTCATTCATCATTTCAGCCGAAAGACCTCCACGGCCGGACATAGGCCTCCCCCAAGCACCGCCACTTCAACCGGTTCTGTGCATCTCGCATCCAGCGGTTTCCTGCGGCCTTTACAAGCTCATCGGTACGCCTTCCAACGCTACGTCTTCCGGTACCTACGCGGTCGCCACTCCAGAACCTTTCGGCCCCATCGGCCTGCGAGCAATGTGCACTGCCCACTGCCACTTAAATTTGGCAATTCTTCGGGCTATGTTGGTTATCCTACGGATGTCTTCATTTTTGATTCGATCATGAAGGGAAACTCCAAGCATAGCCCTCTCCATTGCCCTTTGGGTGACTTTCTAATGAGGCCTATTGTGAGCGAAATGGGAATATGTACTGATATTCAGCCGTAACTATGTCATGTATCTAGTGCTTAAAGCCGCCCACGATAGGAAAGTGGCAAGACAGTAGTTATTGCCTACAGAAATTGAAACGTTTGATTTTGGTTGAAAAACTGAACCACCTAGATTAGATTATTATTGTATCATTTAATAATACTTTCATGTTTATTCTTTCCAGACCAACTATGATGACATGGTCGAGTGCAGCAACCAACACGCAGCCGACGCGTTTTCCACTGCGTCCCGTGTCGGACCTCCCGACTCCTTGCTCCACAGCCATTACACTCATAGATCACATTGGTTACAAGATCATAAGAACCACAGAACTCGTCACCGATATACTAAGGAACACAGTCAGGGCCGTCGTCGGCCGGTAGAACAACAGTGGAAAACTACATTTCGCTCAATAAAACGTGTCAAGATTTGGCTCACCTACATGGCCAGTGACACAGTGACTTTTTGGAAACAAAATTCGATATTTCAGTGCCGAATTTACGATACGAATTTATTCGAAAGACTAAATTTGCTAAATATAATTTGAAATAATAACGCCCAGTGATACCTATCTATTAATGATGAATGGATAACGCCTAGTGCAGTTAGATTGCAGAAAATCAATTTAGTGTAAAGCTACTTGTGAAGCTTCGAGCAGACTGGCGCGACGCGGGTCTACTTCACGGTAGAACCTGCGTCGCGTCGCGCCGTCGTGTCGCGCCAGTCTGCACGAGACTTTAAACGCTTTGCTCGTTGCGCAGTTCTCATATAAGTTGTCCAGTAAAATGTAAACACGTTACAAACTCTGTTTATTTATTCCCGTTTATGAACAATTTAAACTACTGCTGCATGTGCTGTATCGTAAATCGTAACGCACGCATGCTACAACTGCATTTGGTGTGTGCCAGCCTTTAGTAAAATTATATGTATCTACATCATTTTATGTGAAAAATATAGTGTCAAGGTAATATTACAATCATAAGTAATAGCTGAGTGGGTTATTAACTTACCTTAAATCATATAATAGATTGTTTTAAAACAGCGGTCGAAATACCACCGTCCTTTGGAGTCAAAAGAAAATTACTACACCTAAACAGCTTTTTTACTGTGAGATTATGTTAAATAAGAAATATTTTACCACATAAGTGTAACATAGGTAGGTAATAATTACGATCTAACTTAGACGTAAACCTACAGTAATTTTGTCATTAATTTTAAGTGTTAAATTATTTATACTTAGGTCAATAGAATAAGTAATTAAGCTAATTACATATTGTGATTATGCATTAAACTTTTATACTGTGTAAGTCAAGCTGTGGCTTAATAAATGCTTTTTATTTATACTCGTTTTGTTTCTCTCCGAAATCTTTACAATACTAGAACATAGGTACTTACAACAATGTCCTTTGTAAATGAACGCATATTGTTTAAAATATATAATGATTAATTAATTAGAAGAAAGGTAAAGCATAAAAGGGATTGTATTGCATAAAGAGCACAGTCATAAATACCATTCAACAGCGCCTGTGTGATTATTAATAGCATACTGCAATCACCCATCTTTAAATTAGGCGCTGTGATTACAGCAAGCGACCTACCTACATCCAAAATCTTTACCGAAGTAATAGGCTACAGGATTTACAGCGATGCGTTTACAGGCTGGTATGTATTGTGATTTTCGTCAACGCCAACAATAAACGCAAATCTTGTATTGACATTTGATTGCTACTCTTTTCCGAAAGGCGCTTACATCCATATACGTATTAATAATTCAATACTGTGTGCGGTAAACCCGCATTAAAGTATTAATACCTTAGATTTGACACAGAATATTTAGATCCAATACGGGCATTATCTGTTCGCCTATATGCATATGTTATATGTTCTTAGCAACAAAAGCCACCTCACTAGGGCCGAAACCACCTCACAGAGGCGCGTTAGACACTCATAATGAAATGAGGCACCAACCGACGATTATCCCTGTATGCACTATGCAAGTGCACCCAAGGACAAGTAGGTACATCAAACTTATTGCCCATTAATTGGAAAATTTAATTTTTCTATTTTCACCAACAGCTGTTGCAATGATAAGATCGACCTATGTTACTTTCCAAAGAGCTGATAAGTGAAAGTCGGTTTTAAATGGTTTCGCAATGGGTACAACTTAAACTAAAACTGGATCTGTAACAGTCATTAAACTTTAATTATTTTTACGTAACAATAACATTTTACATAATAATCGTCAAGACTTAGTAGATTTCCTACATAATCGTATGTAATTTTTGTCAACCCGGGAACTACCTGCAACTGTGAAACTCATGTTTTCAATTAAGTGATAAGCCTGCTTTCTAAGTACGAGGAGCTCGTGGCTAAGTAATAACAGCCGCAATCGTTGATCCATCAGGTGGGGCTACGCTAGCCGAGGTTGATCCGTGGATGGGATCTTTACATACTCTCGATATGTAAAGATCCGTGCCTTGGAAAGCACGTAAAGCCGTTGGTCCCGGCTGTCATTCGTGGATCTTTGGCAGTCGTTACAGGTCGTCAGAAGCCCGAAAGTCTGACAACCAGTCTTACCAAGGGTATCGTATTACTCAGTTACTGGGTTATAGAGGTCATATTGCCAGTCGCTCCATGTAAAATACTGGTAGTAGCTGCATCCGGTTAGACTGGAAGCCGACCCCTACATAGTTGGGAAAAGGTTAAGCAAATAGATTGAAATGTTCAAAATATTTAAAAAAAGGATGATGTTCTTCACAAAACTCAACATTTACAAAAACCCACCTGTTGGTAATAATAGTTCACAACATAAGAACAGGAAAATCATGCCTATATAATGGGAAATACCACTATGAGTGAAGTGATTCATGCAAATATTCTTAATTCTGGGTAATGTGGTATGTGGGATTTACCTTAGGTAGGTACTAAAGTATATTTTGTGAGCAAACATAGCTTTCAAAATCCTGTAAATATATTGGTTATCTGGTATGATTTTTGCGCCATATTCTAAATAATCACAAAAGAAACATTAGCATAACAATATCCACAAGAAACTAAAAGGGCAAGTGTTTCATTAAAGCACAAGAATAGACAAAAATATCAACAATTGAAGGGAAACCTTATTCCCATCATAAAACAGTAATTCTATTCAAGATAGGTACTTATTGCATGTTGAATTTTTTCAATATTCATTCATTATCAATAAAGTACCTATAGTAAATTGACTGAAATGATAACTTGTTCCAAGTGACCTCCACAATCAGTAATGAACCATTACATCAGACATTAATTAAAAAACAAGTTCAATGCTTCCACATTTAATAATAGTATATTTTTAAATATCACATAGATTATACTCTGATACATTTTCACATGTTATAGATGAAATTACTACAAACACTTTGAGATTGCTGTCCTATTGTCTTAAATTACTCACTTTTAAAACTTATTCAGTGGAAGAAATAATATTTTTAAATGCTTAAAAAACATGTTTCATTATGAACAAAAACCATGCTTAATACACTGATTTCTTAAATAAAATGCAGCATAACAATACAAATTATGATAATGATGCACATTAAGTACTTTTGAAACCAAAATATAAACATAACGGAGCAATAATTTAACAATTCCCTTATCAACTACATTATATTTGAGACAACATTCACTTATCTAAGTTGGCAAGTTTAGTGGACAATCAGCTCAGTGACACTGTCCTTAGTGACGAGAGCAACCAGGCTGCCACTAGCAGGGCGCTCATCACCCTTGATCCATTTGTCAAACAACTGAGCCACGAAGGTCAGCGGTGTCCAAGTGCCAAAGTCAGCTTTAGGCATCCACTTTCGGTTCATCTCTGTATCCAATGTCACAGGAAGAATGGCAACAGCCAGTGAGTTCTCTGGCAGACCAGAATCTTTGGCACCAAGGGACTTTGTGAGTTGGTGAACTGCAGCTTTGGCCATACCATAACCGATCATGCCAGGTGTACCTTCCAAAGCAGCATTAGCACCAGTCAAAGCCAGCAGTCCTCCTGCAGTAAGGTACTTGGAAGCAACAGTAGCTGCAATAGAGGAACTCCACACAGACTGGCGCCACATAAGATCCGCCTGTTTGCTAAGGTCCTTAGCGGCGTTTCCGCCAGCCCAACCGCCGGCCACACAAATAACAGCATTCACTTTCTGACCTTGCAGGGCGCTGGCTAGTTCATTTACGACGTGTTCCTCTTGCTGGACCCACGACGCGTCTTTAGGCACTGTGATGTTGAAATCAGCTTTTTCATTAGGGTTTAAGTCGATATTTGCGACCCACCAGTTCGCTGACTTGAAGTGATTGACGCACGCAGCACCGAGAGCCCCTCGCCCGCCATACACAACGATCTTTCCGCTTGCCATTATAATTACGTGTAACCACTATCGAGGCGTAGACTCAACTGAATGAATGACTGGATACTGGTAAGTAAAAGGTAAAGCTAGCTATAACTTGCGCGGCGCGGCAACCTCGACTCTCACTTTTTGTCGTTCGGATAAACAAAATATAATGAATGAAGGACAATGTTTTCTGGGTTAGTTTTTACGTTGTGGTGCTGCTTGATTGCGACTCATGTATGATATTTTTTCTTAGATTACTACACAGAACATAAATACCCTGACGGGATTACTAAAAAGAAATATTTTGTACCATATCATTTACGTCTTTGACATAAGTTTGACGTTTTTGCTTTTGACCGACTTCTGACGCAAGTGACACAGAAGACAGCTGACTTTTGTCAGCTGTAACAGTGTGCTCAGTGTGATAAAAAGCGATGAATCAATATACTGGGCACTCTGTACCAATGTTGCAATTTTGATCTAAAAATCTAACGTGGTTTTATGAACCAGTGTTTATTACGTCCCTGGTCCTGTTATTATGCTTTCACTACTGTCCTAACAAACTGATATACATAATTATTGAGACTAGTGACTGTTATGAAATGGTCTGTCATGTATACTTTGGAAGTAGCTGGTTTCTTGGCTTGCTGAAGTTCGCTGAAGTTCGCTGAAGTTAGCTAATACCTAATTTATTATTATGATCATTCTACGCCTACAAGAACATTTTTTGTAGTATGAATTTCTATCGATTACGAAATCCGTTGTTGCAACTATAAAGTCTTTGCTTGTGGTGTTAGTTCAGTGGCGTTGATATTTCGATTTTTAAGTTTTTGATCAAGCGGATAAACAGCATAACCCATACCTGTGAGGCCTCTGGGTAAAGTAATATTGTACTTAAAGCACAACTTACACATCCCTATCACTAGTTATTACATATTATAAAACAAAGTCCTCCCCGCCGCCGCCGCGTCTGTCTGTCTGAACGCGATAACGAAAAAACCTTTCATAATATTTTCACTACTACTGGACGGACTGATTCATGAGGAAGGTTGGGGTGTATAATTCGTTAAAGTTTTATGTTAATTGGCTAAAACAAGACGATGTAAAATACTTTAAGTAGGAGAACATCAGTTACATTTTAAATTAACTATTTTACCAAGCGCGACAGCGTTATGACTTATATCTGAATAGGCCTTTAACCCACATCTCGACGCAACAGGCTGATACGAGACTACGACAGAAAAATGTTGGCATTTAAGCTACCCATGCGAAGCCGGGGCGGATTACTAGTCAATTATAAAAGTCTGAACACAATTATTTATTTATTATTAATGTTAATTGCAGGGCTCCGGCGTTTCATCAAGTATCCGTTCTGGGGTAGACACAATCACTTTCGTGACATTGTTCTTAGTTACGAGGGCAACCAGGCTGCCACTAGCAGGGCGCTCATCACCCTGGATCCACTTGTCGAACAACTGGGGCACGAAGGTCAGTGGTGTCCAAGTGCTAAAGTCAGCTTTAGGCATCCACTTTCGGTTCATCTCTGTATCCAATGTTACAGGAAGAATGGCAACAGCCAGCGAGTCCTCTGGCATACCAGAATTTCTCGCACCAAGGGACCTGGTGAGTTGGTGAACTGCTGCTTTAGCCATACCATATCCAATCATGCGAGGTGTGCTTTTTAGAGCACTTCTGGCACCAGTTAAAGCTAGGAGTCCTCCAGGAGACATATATTGGGAAGCAATAGTGGCTGCGATAGTGGAACTCCACACAGATTGGCGCCACATTAGATCCGCCTGTTTGCTGAGGTCCTTAGCGGCATTTCCACCAGCCCAATCGCCGGCTACACAAATAACAGCGTTCAATTGTTCACCCTGCAGAGTTGTGCCCAGCGAGTACACAACATGTTTCTCTTGATGCACCCATGAAGCGTTTTTAAGCACTGTGACATTGAAATCAGCGTTGTCATGAGGGTTATAGTCAACATTTGCGACCCACCAGTTCGCACTTTTGAAGTAGTTGACGCACGCTGCTCCGAGGGCACCTCGCCCTCCGTACACAACTATCTTTCCACCGTACATTATATTAACAATATTATGGTATCTTCGCGTCCTTACACTATTACAGCGGCACAATACTAATAAAACACTTGTTAAGTACCTACCTAGTTTGCCAGTTCCATTGATTTTACAACGAAAAAAATAATAAAATTGTTATTTGACGGCACGGCAAAGTTTTGACACTTAAACCCCTGCTTAAACGTGTATTATCTATGGCTTAAACAGTGGCAAATGTAGCCACTTCGTTTTGCTCTCAAAGGTTTATCTTTAAAGTACTTACCTTTTTGATTTCTCTGTTGCAGACCGCATAATGGTAGATACACTGCAGTGACTTTAGCCTGCAAAATCTCAGCGAGCCGCTAGCGACTGGACTGATGTGTACCTTATTTCATTTTAATGGGGAAAAAAGTTGCCACTTGCTCACTTCAGATGTCGCTACTATCATTAGTCCAAGAATTTAACAGCTAGCTCTCTATCCATGCAATGTTTGTAAACAAGCGATTTATTTTACATAAAACAATTAATATGCTCCATTGCGCAGCTTTTGACTTAAAAAATACGGGTCCCATGTATTTCCCAAAGATGTTAAAAAAGCGAAAAATGCGGGAGAAAGCTCTTCAAAGAAAAACATTGAATCCCGATATTTCGTTGAGATTATGTGTGTATATCTTTATAAAACCGGAAGACTTATAAGGGTGTAATTCGTTTACAGGAGATGCCTACAAGAGAAATAAGTATGTTTTCAGTACGTACATACATGCCTGTACGTAATGAAAGCAAACTTAGTTCTTTGTACTGCGGTTTATTGCTCACTTATCTTGTGGTCTAATATTACGTAAATTATAAAGCATGTGTGTATAAATTATCATCATCTATTAGATCAGTGTTAGAAGTCTGGCCACGCTAAGTATGCAATGGAATAAATGGGCAAACCCAAAAAGTTTTATTTAAGGGGGAAGCGCTAAGGTAGCCCGCGAAATTCAAATTTTCTTACGTTTTTTGCAATTTGCTGGTCAGTATTAAGTTGTACATCGATCAAAATATGATTCGCGGCCGTAACAAATATGTATTTACAGAATTATAATCATTAAAGTCATCAACACAACTCTCCAAGACCACGTAAGTCCAAAGAATGATGATTTCATGAAACAGTTATTCTTTGGACTTACGTGGTCTTAGAGAGTTGTGTTGATGACTTTAATGATTATAATTCTGTAAATATATATTTGTTACGGCCGCGAATCGTATATTAATCAACGTACAACTTAATACTGACCAGCAAATTGCAAAAAACCTAAAAAAAATTGAATTTCGCGGGCTACCCTGGCGCTTTCGCCTTAAGATACACTTTTACATCAGTCAGTTATGTCAGTTTCGGGGTACTTGAAATGTCAGATTATGCTTTTTCTTATACGCTGTAAATTGTTTTCACAAAATAGAGTGCGGGAGTTAGTACATAATTTATGATATGTAAATTCCAAGATGTGAAGGAACAGCATGATGTCGTCCTTAACCAAAAGCTACAATGTTTACAAGATATCGAAAAGTTGACGTGTAATCACTGAATGCATTTAGCGGTAACCGACTTTAAAACATCGTTCTGGGTATATTAGAAGTGTGTCAGAATAATCAGCATAATGCTGATGACCTACATTATAAAATTCTTGACCTGTCATGAAATTATTTATTTATGTTCGACGGCCAGTGAAGCCAAGTCAGAGGCCCATGACCGGCTTTAAAACTCAGACACCAGTACAGTACCTACCCTAAATGCGTAATTTATTTTCGTCAACGATTATGACTAATTTGTTTCATTTTGACAGTTCAACAACATTCATTGCGTTATATACGTCGCTGAACAGATTTTTTTTTCCAACTTACGAAGCAATGGATTAGCAATCTGTTTTACTTCGAAACAGATTGTGATTGATCGTGTATTACGCAATTAGGGTACAGGTTAGTCACTATTCACACGAAAAGAAGAAGATTTATGTTCTCATATTCTTGGGTAGGTGTGCGGTTTTTACACCTAGCCCTCTAATGTGACTAACATTGAGCGTGCGTATCTAGATTTGTCTGAACTGCCGCCGGGCAGCAGGCAAGCTGCGATGCGTCCGGATTGCTGCACAAAGTAGCCACCAAACAAAGAAATTCCGTTCGGCAAAAGCCGACGGTCCGTCTTTATAAACGTACTAGCTTTTGCCCGCAGCTTAGCCCGCGTGGATGTCGGACAATATGCCACATTTTTATCAAATTCAGAAAGATAATAATGGTTACCGTGGGTCATCCTTAGAAGATATACATATACCATCGCAGACTTTTTTGTTGAACTTTTAAGATGAACAATCCTGTAGAACATAAATTTTATGTAACTTTTATGATTTCCGCGCACGCCAATAAAGCTCCCAGTTGGCATGATTTTTTCCGACATCTTCAACAATAATCGTCAAATTACAGCCAATTTACACAAAACCTTAATGAATTATACACAAAAGCTGTACGCATGAATCACTCCGTCCATTGGAGAAAATCGTTAAAAAATCCGTTCGCTAGTTTTTGAGTTTATTGTGTTCAGACAGACAGACGCGGCGGGGGATTTTGTTTTATAATATGTAAGTATTAGGAGAAGGGAGCAGTGGTGGCCCAGTGGTAACGGCCGCGACTACGAGTTGTAGGTCGTAGGTTCGCTCGCACCCTGACAGGCGCATTACTTTTTGTAAATTATCATCACCACTGCTCTCAAAACTGTGCAGGAAAACTTCGTGAGGAAACCGGAATGTCTTAGAACCAAAAATGACATGTGACATCTACCAACCCGCACTAGGCCCGCGTGGTGGATGAGAGAAGGCTTGTGTCCCAGCAGTGGGAACTTTATAGGCTGATTATGAAGCAGAATACATTAATTAGTAGAGAAAAACAGGCAAGTATTTTTTTGATATGTCTTTATTAGAAATCGAGAAAATATTTACATAATATTATACCTACCTACCTACAACAAGATCACATCTTGCAAAATAAGTACTTACTTTCACAGTGCTTCAACTGTACTTCCTTTAATATTAAAGTAACATTATAAAATTTAAAAATTGAATTAGGTAATCTTGCTAGAAACTAAAAGCTTATCTTAGATAAAAATTGCTTATTTTTTAATATCAACAGGTATTCACTATAGGTATCTACCTACACATGTATACTGTGCTACTTTTGCACCTATTTATATGAGAGCATTTATTTATGTAAAAATATTGGTGTTCAAGTAAAAACAATAGCACAAATTAAGAAATAGGAAGCTAAATAAAAATTAGAGAATTTTGTAAGGTGAAGTGAGCTCTCCACTTCGTCACTTCACGTCACTCACGTCACCTTACCTAAATGTTCACGGTGACACAGAATAGACCGGCAAAACCTTTTTTAACACTTCAATGTCAACTTACTGGTGAAAATTACAGATCTTATTGTCGGCCGTTATGTTATGACGGAACCGTTTCCCTAGGAAACCTTTTACTGTGTGAGTAAGCGTGGATCCGTATCTATTTGCATTGAATAAAATATGCTGATGATAATGTTAACGGTGATACTGAAGACTTTGAAGATCAAACTTATGTTGTTTAATATTTCGGCTTTCCGATGGTCCGGCTGATGGTTTATGTTGAAAATAAAGCTGAGAAATACTGCCACTACTGCCGATATTACCTATGGATGAAAAATGAGAAACGAACATAAATATAAAAGCAGACAAAACACATTCTGAAACAATTAAAAAGCAAAAAAGATAACACATAACATAACACCAAGCTTTGTTGCTATAGGTTCGCCCCCTATTACATTAGAATTAAAATATAACTGGCAAAATGTGGGTGTACGTAGTAGACCTCTGCCCATCCCTTCGGGGAAACAAGGCGTGATGTTATGCTCAAAAAAACATTGTGACGCAATAAACGATTCATGCTGATTTCACCTACGGATGAATCTAGATGAAAATAAATAAAATATTGAAAACGTACCTAAACATTATAAAGCAGACATAACATTCGAAAATATATTGTTTTAAATAATAAATTAATGCTCAAAAAAGTTACGCACAAAAAAGAAAGAGTTTTGATAAATTTGGAAAATAAAGTAAACAACTATCCGCAGATCTTTGACCAAGGTGACCTTAACCCAAAAAATTAACTTGATTCGTCCGACTGGATCGTGTTGGTGGATTTTTAAAATACATAATATAGCGTCGCGTGGACAAGAAAATGACTAAAGCAAAATGGTATACTTACATGTTATTTTATAAAAAATTTACTAACATGGTTACAATTATCTGTCAATAGTACTTACTATATAGTGATAAATTAACCTATAATAGCTTAACTTAAAATCTAATTTAAAGTTCGTATGGCACTTCACTAATCCCAGGTAGACTAGGTACATACTTAAAATGGGTTAGGTATATATAACTGGTGACCCTATTAATGAGTATCATTACCAACTCTAAAGAATGTGTCATACAAACTCGAAGTCTTATTCCCAAGATAGTCTTGCAGGGAAAGCGCGGGGTCAAGGCCAAAGGTCATTTTGATGACGTCACAGAATACTACCCCGGTCATCATACCGACTGACGTGTGGTACAGCCAATCAGCGATCTTCTTATGTCTGTGGCTGGCTTCACCGTCCAAAGAGGAAATGATTAGGGCCAGGACTCCCGCGCTTGCCTGCGTAAGCAAAGATAGTTGTTAGCAATTGATAAAATATTGAGCAGCATAAATATGGAATTATCTATAAACAGGGTGGCTGGGTCATCGACGCGCATTCTTTTACCATCGACTTAGTACCTACATGATTCTGAACTTAAGAAAATTTCAACACAAGGTGGGTCGTCCAGAAACTTGATCGTATCTACTGAATCCATGCGTCGATGTCCCTGCCACCGTGTTTATAGGTAGTTCTACATTTTCAATTTCGGAAGTCGGTGGCAAAAAACAAAAATTCAAAACCAAAGACACCGACTTCCGAAATTAAAGTTATTTTTGCTTTGTAGTGTTTTTTTTTTGGAAGTTGTTATTGTAAAAAGTTTTCCTATATGTCGTGCCTGCGACTTTAGCGCTTTCCTCCCATTTTTTAAATAAATTATATTCAGTTAAAAGAGTATTAACAACTCTAGTCGATTGAGAGCGTCCAGATAGAAGACGCCGAACTCATCTAGCTTATTTTTTTTAATATGACGTGTAAAAGTGATTCCGATATCCTATTTACAGAATAAACAATTTAATTTCATTTCCGGTCTGCACCAAGTGCAAAGGGCTACTGACAGAAATCCGACGACTGACGAAACACGAGGTTTGCCGAGGGACTTTAAGAACATATTTGTACCTAAGTGCTAATTAAGTGTAAGTACCGAAATATTACTTACACTAGCCTATAGCACTGCATGTCATCTTTATTTGGCATAATACTAACGTTCATGTAGGTTATCAGCCTTTTAAGTCGTAATTTTCTTTTGTAATGCAACCTAGATACGGCTTTTCAGTATATGAATAAATTAAATAGTTAAATATACTTACCTAAGAAGCCTAGGTAGGTACATTTTTTTAAAAGGAAATGGCTCAATGTCGGTTAACTATTCAGTATAATTTTTATTCAACTATTTAGTTTTACTTCCTAATTACTAACGCATATTTTCCGCAATGCTGACTAATTTATTTAAATACCTACATTTTTGGCCATTATATAATGAATATAAAGGTTTTTTTCTGCGACTTCGCTAACTAATCCTTGCCTATGTACTCTAGACTGCAGTCAAGTTACCCTTTCTTAAATATTCATTATTAATATAATTTAGCCGTTCTAATACTAAGGGGTTATTTGAATACTCTATGCCAAAAGCGGAAATGACGATATTGATGACGGAAATGACGAATATGAATATAACAATGACGTCATTGAGTATCATTGCCGACGGTTGATCCTCATGGTCGTTCAGGTCCAAGCCTCCGATTACCACGAATAGCAATCCAACGAGAAGCTAAAACAAAAATTCTAAGTTTATTTCATTGTTTAAAAAAAGGTCTAATCATTTGCAGTATCAATGAAAAAGTTGTTAGTTAGGTTGATTCTTGAACCTGAATAATAAAAGGCCTCCAGCCTTCTCCAAGTTTATTTGAAGTGAAAACTTCTTTAGGCGCGTTAGGCATTTTTGAGATGGGACTAAACCATTGATTTCGCGACACCATGACGACACTTCATTTCTGTAAACGCGATTGTGCTCTTTAGTTATATTACGTTACGGATCAATGTTCTATGCAAGTATTTTTACTTTAAAGTTTTCGGAAGTATTATTTTTGTAAACGCGATTGTGCTCTTTATTTAGATAAGGTTACGGACCAATGTTCTACACAATTATTTTTCTTTCACCAAGGCAATCTTGTTCAAGTTTTTACTTCTGTCTGCACTCCCGGAGTATCATCACTTTTTTATACCTGCCTATTATTGTCCCACTGCTGGGCAAAGGCCTCTTCTGATACAGAGAAGGCACGAGTATTGATCACCACGCTTGCTCAAGACGGTTTAGCGATTACAGAAGTCCAGGTTTCCTATGATGTTTTTCCTTCACGGATGCTATGTAATGTCCAAGATAAACTCAGAAAGTAGGTACATATTGGTACTTGCCAGGATTTGTCTCACAACCTCGTCTTATCAATAATTTTGGGTCTTTTATAAAGTAAAATCGACCAAAGTTATTATTCAAACTACCATTACGTTTATTAGGTAAAAATAACATGAGGTTTCCGTTGAAAAACTGACTGAACTGAAGGTAACTCGGAGCTCTTTCCGTTCTAAAACCTTGATCCTATTAAGTTTGATAAGCATAGTAGGTATAAATGGTAACAAATCTATCGAAATTTCTGGGCCATCTTTAAAGCCAACAATCGAATGAACTACTGAACCAATTTAACTACATAATATGCGGGTAAGAGTCGGGGACATTGGCAGCTAATAAATGTGAAAGCTATTAGCTCCCCAAATATTTTTATATCGCTAAAATTCGTTAAGCTCTACCCAAGGCTAAGGACACCTCTGAACTTCAAAATTCTGCCCACGCCGTTTTGCCGCTTTGAAGTATCAAATACTTCAAAACGGCAAAGTGGCGTTCGGGGAGTCGGGGAGGCTGGATTTATGCGACGGAACGTAAGAAAAATATTGCCCTTTGAGTAACCGAACTCTAAGGCCTAATTGCACCACAAATCACTAAATGCATTTATTTAACGCTTATCGCATTTAAATCATCATTCTGTCATTGTCATCTTCAAACGATTGAAAGCCATAGAACGATGAATGTATTTAGTGAGTGGTGGCGCAAGTAAGCCTTTATGCCCATTATCTTCCAAATGACGTCTCTGTGTTCATTGCTAGTGTGAAAGTCGCTTAAACGCAACCTTATCCATCTTAATCTAGGTCTTGATATCTAGCAAGCGAAGAGTCGAAGGCAGACACGAGCACGTTAAGCACGGTGACGATGAAGGCTGTACCGGTGGTCCCATAATTGATGTTCAGGGCCGAGCGACGGTGGCGCGGCCGGTGGAACCAGCAGTCTCGCCACAGGTTCAGGGACAGGAGCACGAAACCCATCGCCACCTAAGAGCCTGGATGTTGCTTGAGGAGTTTAAGGGACAGGATAATGTTGGAACTGCAATTTATCTAATCTAATATAAATGCCATTGCTCATTTTCCAGATGAATCTGTGGCCATCAACAAAGGGTATATACAGACTGCGAGGAAGTGTTCTGCTCGGCTCCATGTCTTGAACCTATTGCAATACGATCAATCCAGATCGCTTCCTGCTTTATAAAGTAAAAAAGTAGTTCACGAACCTCATTCTTTTAACTGTTAAATTCAAAATGAAAACAAAACTAAAGCCCGCTTGCACCACAAACCATTAAAAATGTGTTTAACGCTAAACATATTTTAAAAAATAGAGAATGTTTCATGCTAATCCATAGTAGGTACCATCGGGGACCATAACACATATCTAAGCATTTTGAAAACAATATCCCGTGCACACGACCCTTTTTTTTCGTTGGTAAGCGATACTATAGCGGCCGACCGCTGCTAGCAAGAATAGTCCTTACAGTGTACAGATATGCGTTTCTTCGATAGTACTTACTCATACCATGCTGCCATGTCATTTATTCTAATGTCATTATTATCTTGTTCTAAATTTTGGGCGACCGAGCTCTGCTCGGGTGAAAATACGGAGAAAATGATTTTTCCCAGGTATGATGCGACCTAGCTAAATTGACTTTTCGCCCCCATAAACCCCTATATTGCAACTTTCATCTTAATAGAATAAGATAGGATAGGCTACTACTCTGACATCTTCAAAAGATTGACAGAAACAATATTCAGTGATCTGTGGTGCAAACCGGCCTAAGTATTATCGATTCTCACCTGAAGAACGATAGATATGGAGATGAGCACCACCAGCAACGTGTAGAACTCGTGCTTGGGCCCCACTTGCAGGACATACTTCAACTGCGACGCGTTTGACGTCAGCAGGGCGATGTCGAGCATGCCCTGCGCCACCGTCTTCTTAGTCGCATACCGGTTCGCGTCCAGGCCTTTGATCTGGGGAGAGTACATTGGACTAAGGTATTGAATTGCCTAGAGAAATTATCATACTCCTCCCGCACTTATTCCCAATCTATTGGAGGTTGGCGTAGCCCACATGCTACGCTGTAGCAAGATTTCTTCCAGGAGTAAATTTTAACATGAGGAGAAATTTGGATCATGGGGGTCGATTAGGATCTTTGTAGTGGAGAAATTAAATTGTAAGTTCAATATTTATAGGTAGGTTCAATAGCTACAAGAAGTCAAGAAGAGGATAGGTAGTAATAGGAACCTACTGAAAATTTACCGGAAAAGCTTTTACATTTTAATTTAAAATATCTCTTAATAGCCACGTAGACATTAGTAGGTAATGATAATAATCTAACTCATTATTAAAACAAACCGTAACACTTATCGTAATTAAAGCATACTTATATATTATTGTACTTAGATAAATTAATTAACAGCGATGACCTCCACGAAAATGGGTACTTAATGTCGTGTGAAATAATATTTGTAAAACAGTTAGTATAATGTCCATTGTTTTGTTAACCGTTTAATCGGTGTTTCTTTTTTTTTTGCTGCATTTAAATATAAAATCTAACCAATAATTCATTTATGACACTTTCAGAACAATAGGTTTAATATTTACATCATCGCACACGATGTCAGTTGGGGCATCTTGCTCCTTGGTCACAATCTCTTCACCATTTGAGTGATCCTCACACTGATCACTGCCACCATTTTCCTTGGTTCCCTCCTCCATTTTATTAATTAAAAAATAACTCAACACAAAGCGATCAATTTTGAAGTGTTGCTGAGATCGCGTGCGGATGGATACTGGGAGAATGGAATGATTGTAAGAAACCGTAGATTATTTGGTATTTCCTTCAGACAAGGCCAGAAGAGTAGCATTTGATCAATAACGAGTGGCTAAGGAGCCTTAGAAACGCACTCAAGATATATTAAGTAATTGTATTTGGCGTTGCCAAAGGATATCAGCCGTCAGCCTTTGCAGTTGATCGGTTAATTCTTAAATCGATTATAAAATATTACTCTTCAAAAGTTTCAAATTCTTGGAGTGGTCGTTTCAAAGTTTGTCAATCGATACCCAGGTATCGACTTATTATCTATTAATGTTGGTTTGACCAACCACCAGGCCACCAGGCTTAATAGCTTTGAGGACAGCTAAGGTGAAAACTACAACGGGCACTTTTTCACTAACTATTCCATTCTGCTGTCTAGCTAACATCAAAGTGCGCTTTTACGAATCGTTTAGAAAACTGAAAAAATAAATACCTTTTTAGGAGGGTATTTATGTACCGTAAATATGGCTATAACAAAGTTCAATTAATTATTTTCATTCTGTTTGTGTTGGTCAAAGGTATGAGAACCACACGAAATACAATGAAACAAAGTAACCACGTCGATGACCGAAGACTACGAACTAACGGAAGCTACTCGTTTTTGTGCATCCTTGATGCAAGGCTTGTAGGTACTTATGTAGTTAATTACTGTAATAAATAATTATGTATACCTACTTAAATTAAGTTAAGTATAATTTATAAACCAACCTATCTAACTAAGTTTCAGTTAACAAGTATGTAAGTAAGAATCATTTTCAGAAACACTGAAAACGGTTCGCATAATTTGATAATCCAGTGCTTTTGTTCCGAATCAGGCAATGCACAAAGATTTATACAAAAAAAAAATAGACCTTAGCAAACCTTACCCCATTTCTCAATCCAGTTGGCAGAATCGCAGCCATGGTTAAAAAAAAACTCGTGCAATCACTATCAACTCATAGAAAACATATTTTTGTTTGAAAAACGAATCCAACTTTCCACAAAATCCGTATTTCCGGAATGATTTTTTCCGAGCTGTGGATACTACTGCGTTCAGCCAAAGAATAATAAAATCGATGGCGTTACCTGACGACGGATAACACAACAACTATTGACTGTAGTATCAGCAACAATGACGTATTTATTCGGAAAATGAAAGTCTGCTGACACACCGATTTAGTTTTGAAGGTCTGAAATACTTACTACGAGTTTACGATGCGTTGTCGAAACATTAAAGAACGGTGATAAACTCCACGCAACGTTTACCGCAATCTTACCGGTTACCGTAATACTTTCGTGATAGGTATCACTTACCTAAGTAATTAACTAACGTAGGTTTTCACAATGATGCGAGTCGAATTGATGTCTCAACGGTGTGAGTAAAGTATTTTTATTTAGGTAAAATCTAGTGCTGCATGTAATAACATAAGCATCAGAAAGGTGTGGTCAAATTTAAGGGTGTGTAGTACAGATTCAGACCAAATAAAAAACCAAGAAATAGCGTTGCGAACAGTGACGTGAAGCCGATTTCGTAAACATATAAGTATTCGTAGACATAGTGAGGTGTAGTTTGATTGTAAATGGTTGTAAATGTGTGAGCGTGTATGCACAGAGCAGAGGTGTAGTTTGGGTATTCATTGTTCGCAGCGCTGTTTTGGTTTTTAGGGTTCCGTACCCAAAGGGTAAAATGGGTCCCTATTACTAAGACTTCACTGTCCGTCGGTCTGTCTGTCCGTCTGTGACCAGGCTGTATTTCAAGAACCGTGATAGTTAGACAGTTAAAATTTTCACAGATGATGTATTTGTATTGCCGCTATAACAACAAATACAAAAAACAGAATAAAATAAATATTTTTGCTCGTTCTTGAAGATAATGGTATGGAACCCTTTGTGCGCGAGTCCGAGTCGCACTTGGCCGGTTTTTATTTGGTCTGAGGGTACAGAGCATCAAACAGAACAACTTTGTCCATAGGACCAACATCGTAAATATCGTGATCGCGAAATAATTATCAGTCGTCCCATACATTTGGATCGGGTAGGTATTGAAGTTTTGTATGAGACAGTAAGCCGACGTTCGCACGGACGTAATAAAATCGCGGCGTGTTTTTTTCATGCACTGGGTTTTCAACGCTCGGCTTAACACCGAGAGTTGAAAATCCAGTGCGCGATAAAATCCCGCCGCGATTTTATTACGTCCGTGCTAACGTCGCGTTATTGACAATTATTTCGGGATTACGAAGCTGGTCCCATGGAGAAAATTATTCTGTACCCTAATTGCGAAACTTATTTTAGTAAATGATTATGACAAATTTATTTCATTTTGACAATTCAACAACATTCATTGCGTTATTTACGTTGTTGAGCAGATTTTTTTTTCCAACTTATGATGCAATGGATTAACAATCTGTTTCAAATCGAAAAAAATTGTGATTGATTGTGTATTACGCAATTAGGGTACAGTTTGATGGTCTGTATCTACCACACCCTTAAATTTGACCTACACTATTGCATGAAGGCTTAAAATTATGATTCATGAAGTTTTAGGTCGTATCTTCATGAAGTTATTAGCCGTATCAGAGATGTAAGGAAATGTAGAAATGACTTTTGTCCACTTCCGTCAGAGTCAAATCATTTATTCCAAATAGGCCCTTGTATGGCACACGTCAAAATTTACAAAATAATAGAATTGATTCTGGTCGCCCCTTCTAAAAGTTAGTTTTCGTATGGAGAAGAATGGGCAAGAAACTTCACCGTTACTCTCTTGAAATGTTTTACAATATTTTTTTTAGGTGCCTACATTATTTAAATAATTTAAGTGAAGACGATGCACCTGGAATAAAATTACTAAGTATATCACAATAGGCAAAAAATAAATTCATTAAAAAATGAAGCAACGACAGATTTATTAATTATGTGATAGATACATTGTGCTCACATATTTACAAACATTATAAAAGTAGACGATTTTCCTAAAATTTTACAATTAATAAGTAATTGTATCACAGAATGTAAAATCAATGTCATTTAAAAAAAAAAAAAATATACAATTAAATTAGCAACCAGTACCTACCCTAATTGCGTAATCAATCAATCACAATTTGTTTCGATTTAAAATAGCTAGGTTTTGGATTTCTCAGAAGCAGCCCGGAGTTTGGAAGTTAACGGGTACATTGGTCCTGCGCCTAATCTCTCTCCGGTCGTGTCGGATTGCCGTCCCATCGGACTAGGAGAATGAGGGAAGAGAGAGCGCACCTGTGTCTGCGCACACTCTTGTGCACTATAATATCTCCCGCGTCAATGGCTAGTCTCCGCTGAGATTGGTCGCCATGGCCGGAATTCAATTTGGAGGACTATTAGGTATTGGATCTAGTAATTGATTAAGGTTGACATTAAGATATCTGCTAAAAGAAATATACCAGTAGTACCTAGGTAGGTATCTAACTGCCTACCAAACGACCAAGTTCGCTGCGTTACGTTCTTTGTAACTTTGTAAGCTGCCCTGCCAAAGTACCTACCTAAAACAGCTATTTTCTTTAATATTTGACGACTATCGTGAGAACGTGAACAACTGATTATGCATTATTTTTAGCTAGGTAGATCTAAATAATCGAAGACTCGAACCACTGAAATGTTTAACGCACGCTGTGCTCTACTTACCTATGTTTATACAATTATAACCGCATGTTTTGATAATGGTACATTAAATATAGAGAGAGGATAAATATGGGTAGAGGTACGTCATTAATTTACAAAAGAATTTGGAAAATTTGATTTGCGAAAACTTTAACACAGCTGATCTTCCCCGTATGTGAGTCTAGTGGGACAAGTGGTAGGTACCTATAAGTAGGTATTTAGCGGTTTATTTACCAAACTTTCGCATGTGAGCTCGTTCTTTCTGTGTTCTTATAAATTTCTGAAACACGCAACTTAGCTAGTTATTACATTAACACTTGTTGCTGTGTTTGACCTTCCGTCTGAGGTATGACTCTGATCTACGGAAGAAAAATCACTTCTTCACCCTCTTTATTTTGCTGAAACGAAAAAGCGCTGTTTTTCCCGATTACTGATTTAAGTAGGTCTAGTGGCAATAAAAATACTTAGTTTTATCTTTAGATAAAATAATACAAATAAAGATATAACTACTATGTGTAAACTAACTTAATTAACTAACTAGTACTTAACTATTTATACACATATCTCTACACTAAACATTATATACACTTCTATGCGAAATTTAAAATAATTTAGTTAACTTTTGATGTAGGCACCATGCATTAAAATAAGTAGGTAATTATAGGAATTCGTAATTTGTAGGTAGGGTAATAGACACTTGAATTTTCGTATTTAAAAACCCATGTAGGCACTCATAAATTACTTGAGTAATATAAACTTCTCTCGAAATCAAAATTGTACTTTATTGGGAAGAGAAAATTTTGCTGTACAAATTATTACAAACTGCAAAGTGAAGAGCGAAACTTCAGAAACAAACCATTCACTTCACTCGACTGCTTCTTAACTTTCTTAGCTCAGATAAATGGCTTTCTTTAGATATGCATGACTTTATTATTGTTATAAAAATATAAAAAATACATTCCAAAAACTATTACAGATTTATTTCTATTGATTTTTGGAACGAAAATAGGCTAAAATATATTTATAAAGTTTGTTTAAAATTTCATAAAATGAAACGTGCGCGCGCTCCGCCCGCCCGATTTCGCGTCCTCCTCGATCTGTCAAAAATGTTTCCATTCTTTCGATGGCTTGTGTTGTTTGGATAAATTCAAAACAATAATGTACTAAACATCAGATAATTCATAAATTATTTTTATTTATAGTGAAGTTATATCGTGTTTCTATCGTGTTTAGTTTGTGTGTTATTATCATGTAAAGGATCTGCGTAGCCGTGGTACCGTGCTGTTGAGATTTCGTTGGACGAGTAGATCGTACATATTCCAGATGCTGCCTTCTATGCCCATCCTGTTTTCGAGGGAGAGTCAGGATGCTTTTGGGAACAAAATTGAACCAAGCACAAGCTTTTTCAATCCAAATTCTTTTCCGAAACCTGTTATAAATCCAAAGGTGAGTCAAAGAACGTAGATGATGATTTTATGTAATTCACGTCAGATATCACTAGTGGTACTTCAAAATAAATATGTTGAATAGTTTTTAGAAAGTCTGCATGCAATATTCTTGTGATTCGACCCCAGGATAATCAATGTTATGAAGTGTAATATCTGCACGAAAGGCTACATAAAACTGTGTCGCCATGTTTAGAGGATGTTGATCTATTTTCATGACCTTATGATGTTGTTGTTTCAGCCGCCACCACAGAAGGTTGCGCAGGAGGTTACAAAAGTAGTACAGAAGGAAACCAAGACCAAACCAAGTGCTAAGAAAAAAGTTGATCCGCCTAAAATAGATGACAATGTTTTAGAGACAGGTAAACATTACAGTAAATGACAGTCCATTTAGCAGTACTTCTTCTTATGTAATCTTAAATATATATTTTTTGTGATATTTTGAGGTATAATAAGGTCAGAAAACTAATTATAGATAAGTCAATTCAGTATGCCATTAGGAAATTTAGTTTAAAAATCTAATCTTGAGTAATTACTAATAATTTGGACTCTACCTACTTTTGTGGTATTAACAAGATTCTCAATGACAGGTCCAACTCATCATTGTTTTTTTTTAAGAAAATATATTATCATAATAATGACACATGCTTTCATATTAATAGTATGCACTATTACTTGATACATACCTGTAACATGAGTATTTAGTAGAAACACAAAAACATAATTTTAAATTATGGTGACATGGCATTCTTGAACATCTGGGTTTTGTTATTTTTCTGTTCTTTAAAACACTATATTATAGGAAATATTATTCTCTTGCAGCTTTAGTTAGATCTTACTATACAAAAGTACAATCAAGATTTTCTTCCAACACATCGGTGCCTACCAACAAGTTTGTCCAGTTCCAAAGTATATTGAAGTCATTTGATCCTACAAAAGAGACACCTGTTGATTTATATAAAAAAATAGAAAAGGTTTTTGGAGAAGAACACAAGGATATTGTGGAGGAATTTCTCTTGTTCCTGAAGCCGGGACAAGCGGCAGAGATCGGACGGTTCATGGACCATTTCATGTTAGTGCAAATGACTGGTTTCATAGAACTGTTGCAAGTAAGTAAAGTAATGTAATATAATAATGCTATGCGAATAGTGAATGTTGGTATTGTTTTTTCTGTGTAAATATTGAGTTCAATTCTGTTTGTTGTGGTAGGTTTTACTCAATGTAGTCAAGTAGTATTTTATTTTTCCTGTTGGTAAAACACTGATATTAAACCTAAATATAACTGTTTCAACTAGGGACATTGTTAGTAATCTATATCAAAATGATCTACCATTCTACATAATGTATTTCATATTTCAATCACAGCAGTAATTTAATTTGATATTTTGGTAATAAAAACTACCATTCAGTAGTAGTAATTTGTCCTAGTTTTTTATTTGTCAAATTGTCTATGATTGTATAAAGTGGGTGGTAAACATGTGAATGACAATAGACAATACTTACTTTTATGAGTATAATATGGGAGCCAAATTATTTTAATGCATTACCAAATTATCAAAATTCACTAATTTACATTAATGAAATCAAATTGAAAACTAAAACATTGCTTAAGGAAACCGCGTCGGCGGTCAGGAAACCTGACCACAGCCTGGATATTCCATTCATGCGTCCTTAGACAAGTTACACATTTAATATTAAAATCCTCCATTTTATTCGCAGAACACGCTATCCCGCAAGCCGACAGTCCTACGCAAGGTACTACGCGCGATAACAAGCGGAATTAACAGTGGCAGCTGCGATGAGATGCGGACACGTGTCCTGCCGCACCTCCGCTCTAACCCGCGTCTGGCTACCATGTTCAAATCGCTGTTCCCTGATGAAAGACCGCCTGACAGGTAAGGAAAAGGGTTTATTATTTTTTGACAAATCTAAGCAGAAATACGACTAATACGAGGTGACGCGGAAAAATTCCGCTGGTCGTGGCAATGTCGAAGGGTCGCGTTTTTCCGCCTATATATAGTGCGGAAAATGTTAACTTGCTTGCTATATGGAGCATAATTATGCTCAAAAAATACTGCTCAGATTTGTACACGAAGATGTGAGTACACAAAGATAAGACCTTGTTCAAAAATGGCGAATTTCGAAAAACGTGCGTGTTGATACGGGTGTAATTCGCGCGAACTGGATGAAGCGGAGTGGTGTATTGGCCTTGTAGCCCACCGTTGCGAGTATGGATTCGCCCTCTCTGAACAAGTCAACTGGATGTTGCAAAAGCATTCTCCTATTTCTAAATTGCAGATTTCGTATATCGGTTCTAATTGTCGATTAATCTCTGCAGTGCATACGAGACGGGCACCGACATCATAGACGAGAGCTTTCTGACCAGCGACAAAGGCTTCGACGTGTGGGAGTTCGAGGAGGAGAGCGATAACAAGAGGAAACTTGAAGTCAAGGAGAGTTTAGACACAGTGGTGAGTCCGTATTTTTATCCGAGTGCGCGACAGCAAAGACAGGGTTATCCATGTTTTAATATAAGCTTCGGCGTAATCTGTGCGACCAAAGTGACGGCGAAGCGGGAGCGTCTATTAGGGTCACATCTGCCGATATTTAACAAATATTACGCGACGGGAAGTTTGGCCTACTTACGCGTACAATGCTTTTTAAATTATCTATGACGGACTGAAAGTACGTCGCGTAAATTTTGGCCGGTGTGACGCTTATAGCGGGACCGAGTTATTTTGTGTCTATCTTGGTGCTGCTTGAACAGATAAAAAAATGGATCCTTTGCTGAAACTATTAATAAATTGTAATGTGTGCGTTTACTGTAAACCACAGACTCATGAATCTTTCACACAAGCTTTGAAGTTAAGATGTATACTTCTGCTGCCTGCCCTTGTTACATGTTACTTGGGGTCGGAACAAAATATTTTACTCTACAATTCTCCCCTGTTAGCCTGTTAAAAGTATACAGCCAATGAAAATCAAAAGCTTAAATGAAACTAGAAAAAATATTATCTCAGTACATAATCATACTGCACAATAGGTTAACAGCCTTCAGACGAACATTGGGTGTAAGCCCTCGTTCTACCCGCGGGCGATTTTTTTATACGGCAATTTTTTTATCGCGCTATGGATTTTCAAGGCACTGCTTAGCGCCGAGAGTTGAAATCCAACAGTGTATTTTTTGACGCTTTGGGGTGCACTCTGTTGGATTCTCAATGCTCGGCTCAATACCGAGAGTTGATAAAAAAACGTCGCATAAAGAAATCGACCGTGAGTACCTGGGCTAAAGTGGCGTTCCTTCCACAGTACCTACACGGGCGCGTGTTCGTGCAGCATGGCCGCCTGCTGCGCGGCGCCAGCGTCACCTACCCCTACAGCAAGGAGCCCTACCGGGTGCACGCGCGCCGTCTCGCACCCACGCACACCCTCCTCTCCCCTCCCGACTCCGAGGATGAACGAGCCTCCCCCAAACGAAATGCCAAGAATAATTCCAAGATAGGTGGAAAAAAGCCAAAAAAACAGCTCAAATCTCCCACCAAAACAGTCAAAGATGTCAACGACAACACCAAACATAAAGACGCCGTTAACCTTATGAGTCCTAAAACAACCAAAAAGTCTCAAACTAACAATAAAAATAAAACGTGTAAGAAGGAGCCAGAGAACAAAACAGACAACTTGCAGAAAAGGGAGAGGAAGGACAGTAAAACACACGCGTTACAGAAGAAAGATGAGGGTTCTAAAGCGAAGCAGCCGAAGATTGAAACGGTAGTCAGGATGAGAATAGAACCGAAAAAAGTGGAGAAGAAGGAGAGGAGTGGTAGTTGGACGAGGGAAGAAGACAAAACTATGTTACAAGTTCTGAAAGGTGAGCCGGGCTCGGAGCAAGTGTTCGGTCGCATCCGAGAGCTGCTACCGCACCGGTCCGCCACCGAGATCAGAGAGAGAGTCTGTCACGTCATGACGTTGTTACAACAGATGGCTGTTGGTGAAGTTACTTAGTTGTAAGAAGAACTGAATTTAATAATTAAGCGAAATAAAGTATTTATAATTTTGTATAAATAAAACATATTTTTCATTTCTATTTCTTTGCTTTAGCACATTCACCTGATTTATAAAACTAAAAACTTCAGAATTTAGGATACAACAGCGAGCAAAACGCCCGAATAGTTTACCACCCGCTTCGGATAGGTTACATATTATTTTTACCATTCATACAGATGATATAGAAGTTACTTTATCGACTAACGTAAAAAAGCTTCTGAATTGTTACTTAAGCGATTTTAGGTGAAAATGTTAGCAGCCTCAGATCGGTTAGATTTTTTACTATTCATACGTTATAAGTTACCGGACGGCAGGAGTTCTTGTATCAAGAAAATACGAGGCCGAGGCGGCAGGGTAGAAGATAAGTAGTGCTTGTATCAAGAAAATAAGGTAGACAGCAGAATGTTTGCCTCCCTGGCTTTCTTGGCCATAGGGTCTGTATAAATACGGGGAACCAGGATCATTTTATTTTGGTAGGCTTTGATGGATTTTTTACATTTTATACAACGTGTATTTGCGTTTACGTCGTGTGTAAAACTCATGTGTAAATACTTGTTTCACAAAAATATGTACATCTACCGATGTATCATTTGATTTTGGAACGAATTCTCAGTTGATTTTTAACGAATGCGCAATGTCTGATGTCTGATACCAGGGGAATTCCCGTCGCGTCTAGAAATAGTCCTCTCCTTTCCTAACTTACCCGATCACAAAAAGTTCCAACCAGTTTAATTTGTGATTTTAAATCATTACTCTCATTCCCCCTCAGATCTACGATGCCCTCGGGGCTGCTAATTTACTGGCCAAAGGCGCTGCGAAAATAGAGACGCTAACTGAAGATTATGTAAAAACCTAAAAACCTTTTCTCCGTGGTCTCAATCCCTATCAATGTCTCAATGAGGTAATATAGGATGATAAGTTTATGAATGTTTCCATCGTTGACAGAAAAAAGCATTTTCATTGATGACATCAATGACATCGTAACCACAGAGTACATTTTGATATAGTGAGAATCATGACGTTAAATAATATTTTAGTAATGCCAAGTTGCTAATAATTTTGTTATTTAATTCGTCTCACTGAATTTAGTTGAAGTTCAAACACATAAAATGTCGAATATAAGCGAGAACTACAATTTAAGAAAGTTCTTCTTGCGACGGGAACAGGTACCGACTCAAAGAATGATGAAAGAAAAAATGTCACCTGCTCTTGCTGCCATCTACTTCAATTTTATGACTCCCAGACATAAAGAACTTGCAGGTCTAGAACCTAGGCTCACAGGTGCGGGAAAGAATTGGTTCGTACCGCCAGAAGAATTACTTGAAGGCCGAGCAGTATTGAAACCAGTAAAAAAAGAGGTACTACGCAAATTGAACCATTTCGGTATCGAAACCATTGGCCACACATTGTTCCAGAAGCATCGAAAACAGATGGATTTAGAAATAGAGCGAGCACTTTTAGATTCTGACATTAGCTGGAGAAATTATGTCACAACCACTACTCGTCGGCTATGGGATGATCTTGTCGCAGCAGCAACAAAGCAGAATTCAGAAAAGATCTTGAAAGATTTTAATTATTTTGTTTACTTATATAGGCAGTCCATAGGTAAAATTGAAATTTTATTTCATGAATCGGCTGTAGCAGAAATTAAAAATACTAGAGAAAATGCAATACTTGAAATGAAAAACAAATACACAGCCACTTTGAAACACCAAGCGACTTTGATCTACGACGAATATGACAAAAAGCTTATGGAGGAAAAAACTAGACTTAAAATTGACTTCATGCAAAAGTTAGAAATTAATCGCACGGCTATGGCTGATTACATACATGATCTAAACGTTGATAAACATATGGCTTTACAAAAATTAAGACAATGTCTCCAATGTCAAAATCTAGCTTGTAGAATTTATGTTGCTTTAAAAGAGCGAGAAGAATGCTTAAAAGAAACAGGACAATCAAAACATACGCACGAGAAAAAAGTAAAGATTATAACGGATACAATACTGATGAAAGACTTCGAAATTCATCAAGAGAAAGAGAAAGAAAAGAAACGACAAGATTTCTGCAAAAGTTGGCAGAAGAAAGTCTGTCATTTTGTGAAATCGTTTCAAATGTTTGTGTCGTATTGTCTAATTAAGCTTCCGGAACATGCAGAGTTCTTTATAAACATGGAGAAACTGATGCTTTTACAAGTGAACAAAGCCTTGGAAGACCCCACTGCTGCCAGTATCATTAAACTAGAAAGGGAGCCATTCCATACCCCAGTTCCACAACCTAAACCTTTCTATCTGTTCTGCGACAGAGGTTACAAAGCTAAAGTGGATCAGAATTTATGTCCAAAACATAGCGGTACTTCTACTGCTTCGGGATTACCAGTGATAATTATTAATAAGCGATGTATATATGCTGCCTGTGACAATTTCGATCAGTTTACTAACAAGACTAAGGAGTTTATCCACGGTAACCGTGGAGACGACGCTGATTTCAAAGATGACCTTGTCTATGAGCACTTTGTTCCGGTGAAATATGGCTCGTCTCAGCGACTGTTAGAAATAAAGTTAGAAAATTCTTTACTTCAAGTACTGCAAGAAGAAATGGCAAACATACAAACAGATGAGAGTAAAGTTCCTATTAAATGTGGGTACTGCGAGTTGCCTTGGTGTTCTTGCCCTCCGCGTCTTACATCGGTAGATGGTGGTGAAAAAGCTAAAGTTGCATCTTCATTAATAACATCTCACAGGGCATCGCACCATAAGTTGCAATCGATGGGCAGAAGCATGGAATTGGATCACGAGAGAGAACCCAAATGGGACAGTTTCTGTACGCATGTCGAACCCAAAACGTGTAGTTGTGCTAAGACGAGCAAGAAGCACTTAGTAAAACATTTACCCGTCTATATGAGACACATGAGGCATGGGCCACCTGAAATACCAGGCTACGAAATATGCTCGATCAAGATGCTTAAAACCTTGGTAAAAGAAGCAAGAAAAGAAAGCCGGAAGAGGAGTGCTCTTCCGGCAGTCCCATCGAGAACCAAAGACATGAGCACTCAATGTAATGAACCGATATTTGAGGCGATGTGCACTTGTTATTCTGATGATGAATTCAGAAAATTCATTAACAATTATGGCGTTTCAAAAAATAATTTAGGTTTAATGTCGCCCTCGTTCATGGCACAAACAGTTAGTTCGTTCGCCATAGTCCGAGCACACTCTTTGAGAAATCTCGTCGAGGGTGATTCGGAACTTGAATATATATTTAAGAAGGAGGGTTGTGATATCAAATAAGTATATACGTATATTTCGATTATATTACTATTTATCTAAGTTTGGGTAGGGTACATTTTGAACTTAAGGGGAATGCGCTAAGGGAGCCCGCGAAATTCAAATTTACTTACGTTTTTTGCTATTTGCAGGTCAGTGTCAGGTTGTATGTTGATTAAAATATGATTCGCGACCGTAACAAATATGGCTCTACACAATTATCATCATAAGAATCAGCAATACAACTTCTTAAGTTAGAATAATCCTAAATGTCATGATTTTATATTCTATAAAGTAGTAATTCAATAGGTTTATATGGACTTAGAAGGTTCTATTGGTGATTCTAATGATTATAATTCTGTAAATACATATTTGTTATGGTCGCAAATTATATTTTAATCGAGATAAAACCTGACACTGACCTGCAAATTGCAAAAAACTTTGAATATCGCGGGCTACCACTACGGATCCACCTTAATAGGTTTTGTTTTGTTTGTAATAAGTTTAGGGAGGGTAATTTTTGAACGTCATACTAGGTTTTTCTTCTAATTATAACTTAATTACTTATAATAAATATTTATAGAAACTAAAATTTGTCCTCCTCATTATCATTAGAACCTACTATGGCTCCTGTAAACACGTCATCCAAAGAAGACACTAGTAGGTGCCTACAGGCCTCTCACTCGTCTCCACAAGCGAGTGAATCGCGGCGATATTATCGCTCGCCGCGGAACGTGGCGCTCTCGCAGCGAGCGCGCTGTCTCAACTGAACTATTCAACAAAACTATTACACAACGCCTCGTCGTCGAAACGCGGCGATTCCATTAAGAGTCGTCGCAGACACGCGGCGATTCCGTTACGAGTCACAACGATACGCTGGCGAAATAATCGTTGTTCGTGGAGATTACCCAACGTAGAAGCGCGGATCCGTAGCGATTCTCTCGCTCGTGGAGGCGGCCCCTAAGAGGCGCTACACAGTGCACACATGTTCGGGTCCGTATCTGTGTCCGTACATTCGATGGGGCAGTATTTGTTGAACAATAAAGCCGACCCAAAACAATTACTATTCATATTCGACTTTCATTCAACTTGTGCCGATCGACAAATTTCGGTAACATCTATCCTTGCTAATCATGTTCGGGTACACTCCACACAATTCGAGCTAAGCCGAGCGGCTTTTTTGTATCTAAAAATTATATTCGATTTTCCAGCCCGATAAACTGAACTATAACTACTTATACTTTCGATGTTGTCACCTGGCTGTGCCGAATTATGCCGACCCGAACAAGTGTGTAGCACCTCAGAAGACTCAGATAATAATTTGACCAACATCTAGATATCCACCACAGTCCTGGAGGTCTATTCCCTAAGCACGAAATCCGTAGTTTCAACCGAAGTTACGGGCGATTCCTACTCTGTATCATGAGATCATCTAGGGACATACCCCATCGTAACCTGCTCAATTCTTCTTCGAGTTCGATAATCTTCTAGTCGAAGAAATTATTGTTTTAAGTTTATTGTCAAAATGAAACACGAAGGACATGTTAGTTGTTTTATAAAACTTAGAGGATGGTCTGATACCTATATTTAAATCACAAATTCCGAAAAAAAGTAATCTTTATTAACCTTAATAAAATTACAAAAACGGCAATTAACACAAACATTAAGATAAAGGTTTTGTTACAAAAAAAAAACACAAAATAAGGACATTTTACTATAAATTTATAACGTGTGTTTCCACCTCTGGCTGTGATCACCGCCTGCATGCGATCAGGCATGCTCTGGATGATGTTCTTGTTTACTTGGCGAATTTCGTCCCAGGCAACCACTAGAGCGGTTTTTAAATCATGGAGGATTGATACTTTACCGGATTCGCTTTGTAAGCATGCCCCCTGTTATATGGGATTCATGTCTGGGCTTTTTGCTGGCCACTCCAATTTGGCAATTTGGTTTCCATAACAGAAGAACTTTTTTTTTGGAAAATTATCAAATAACTAATAATAATTATAGGGCGTGTCAGACTCTCACTGACTAAAACCCACCCGTGTTCCTTCAGTTGCCTTGTTGCGCGTTGTATTGGACGGCGGGCTACCCATTGCTTACCGTCCGCAAACCCGCGCCTACGGTGGCCGGAAATCGGCTCGTGATTCCCGACGCCCAGGGCGTCTCCTCCTGCGCCGGATAGGGGCTTGAGGGCGCGAATTTTGCCTCTCCCTCACCCGTTCCGCCTCCTCCTTCGCGAGCATTACTGCTTCGCAGAAGAAGGTGACGGCCTCCCATTTCCTCTCGCTCCGTACCATGGCCCGAATCGGCCAGACGCGAGAGATCACCACCGCCGATCGCTTCCACGAGGACACGGTAATGCTCCGCCCAAACCGGGCAGACCTCCACCGTATGCTCCACCGTGTCCTCCGGGCGATCCACACAATGGCGACACCTGAGCGTTTCCTCCCGCCTTATCCTGAACAGGAACCTCCCGAAACAGCCGTGTCTGGTGAGGACCTGCATCAGGCGGAAGGTGAGGACGCCGTGGCGGCTCTAGCAACTCCTCAAACAGGGGACTTATCGCCGCAATTGTGGCGTGCCCAATAGCAGAAGACCTAGGATGTTAAGATAAGATATGTTTATTTGCATAAAACAAACTTAAACTGGATTAGGTACATAAATAATAAATTAATAACACAGATTTATATACTGATGTCACGCGATTTCTCATCGCTATATTCAATTATGATTCCACATTTAAAACTTATATTAATGGACCAGGACCAATAAATATAAGTCCTGTTTACTTAGTATCAAAACGAATTTAATAGTTCACAGATATTCTATTTCACGAAGTCCGTTCGGCTTTGATTGTAGTAGTGACGTATCCCGACAAGCGCGCTGTGTGTGTAAAAGTGCCAAAGTAGGTAACGTTAGCAAAAAAATCTGATATATATTCAAGTCGAGATTTAATAATCTAAATAAAATTTTGGTTTTAAAAGTATATACATTTTGTAAATAAATTAGATTAGGTTGCAATAAATACAAAAATATTAAGAATATGTAGGCATTTAATTAAGCATTGGTGTTACAGAATGGAAACGAAACAAGTAGGACTATTTAGTATTTTCAATCACTATCAGATAAATTTCCGATTCCGTTTTTCGTCAGAATCATCTTGTACATTGATTATAAATTCAAAATCGAGATCAAAATATTTCAAGTAATCTTTTTCAATTTTTTCAACATGAGCACAAGTTTTTTGCCACGTTTCACTGCTAACTTGGCCCAAACTTTCATTGATCAGTCTTTCCGTATTCGTCATGCTTTGCTCGATATTTTTAGATGCGACATAATTTTTAACGATCCCCCAAATATTTTCAATCGCATTTAATTCTGGGTGATAAGGGGGAAGGCGTAAGACATCAAAACCCTTGCTTTTTATAAAACTGTCAATCTTGTAGATTACGTGTTGGGCTTTGTACTTCTTTATTGTATCGTACAATTCCAATACTATACCCTTATCCCTGAGCCATTGCTGCATATCGGCTTTCTTTGTAGATTGCGTCGGTAGTCGTTCAGCCCGTGTGTTGTGATAAGATGCATTGTCTAAGACAATGACAGAGCGCGGAAGTAAATTGGGTAGCAACTTTTCATTTAGCCATTTTACATAGTTATCATAGCTCATATTTGAATGATAATCACCAGCTGTTGAGTTGGCCTTATAAACCAAGGAAGCATTTTCAATAAAACCATCCTTGGTTCCCGCGTGCACTAAAATAAAGCGAGTGCCTGTGCTAATTTTTTTTTAAAACGGAGTTCTTTCCTTTTTTTTTGCCAAGGTGTTGTTTCGCACGTGTGTCGAAAGGACGTAGCTCTCATCGGTGTAGACAATGGGCCGACTTTGAGAGCGGTACTCTGTTATTTTTTTTAAATATTTTAAACGCCACATTTGTATATCATGACGCTCCGTCAAGACTTTACTGTTGTTCTCTGTTTTGCGCCACTTGTAACCTAATTTCAACAGTAACTTGCGAACAGTTTCTAAACAACCTTCGAATCCGATTTTTTCATTCAATGCTGTTCTTAACTTAGCTAATGTTGGAATTTCTTTATGGACAATATGGAAATCTTGTACAGTACTGCGAACCACATCGGCTGTAAAATTATCTATATCCACTTTTTTATCTCGCTTTCTCCTTTTTTTCATAGGTGAAGTTAATTTTGATGAAGTGGATGGCAATTCCTTGTCTTCTTTTAATATTCTTTGAACTGTTTTTTGGCTCACACCCGTAGCTTCAGCTGTACGGCGTGTAATGTCTCGTAAATGAGACAAATCACAGTTGAGTTCCATTAATGATTTTATAAATTCATATACTTCTCGCAGAAAATGATAAACACTAGCTATCATGTTTCGACCCTAAAACAAAATGTAATCAAAATAATTAAGTAATATAAACTTTTTATAACACAAAAAAACATTCATTTTATAAATACTTCTATTGCTATATTAAGTATCTTTGTATAACATTTTAATTGAAAACGTATAAATAAATATTACCTCACTATGGACAACTCTTCTTCCTTTTGTTGCCATGCTGACCTTACTCCGTGAAACAATTTGGCGCGAACTAAAAACCACTACTGATCCGGACCGTGTCCCGATCGACACTGAGCGCTCTCGAGGTTACGCACACAAAAACAATGTGCATGTGCACGCTTGACAACATTCATAGCCAAACGGACTTCGTGACATAGAACATCTGTACCAGTAATTTTCGAAATTATTGTAAACAAATGTACTTTTTCGTTAAATGTATCCTCGCGTTCGCTTTTCACTCGGTTGTAATTATTTATCATAATGTATAACAACTTTCTCGCACTGCTTCTTAAAGTTTGAGGCAATGTTTTACTTGAAATACGACAAAACATACACTTTGTTTTCATATGAGGTTATAAAAACGACAAGTGACAGCTTTCATTAGACAGATTCTACTATTCTACAAGGATTTTTTGACGCTCGACTGATTTCAACTAGGGGGCGCTGTTGCTAAACATTTTTGTCCAATTGTTTTGTGAAATGTATAGGAAAAAATATAAAATGGTGGCGTTACTCCCCATTTTGGCCACGCGCCAGAAGAACCTTATAGCAATATAACAGACCCCAATTTCCTTCAAGATTTTTCGAGGGTCGATAGCATGTCACTCTTGTCAATAATACCTTTTTTGTTAATTCATAATAAATCAAAAACTCTTGAGGAACAAAATTCTTATTCTAGGTACCTAAGTATCTACTAGCTAAGTTTTACTCATGGTTTCACCTGCGTGGATGTCGGAAATTATCCCACGGGGACGTACTATCGGGAAAGTATACCCTAAGTCATAACGTTCATTTCGCACCAATGATATTTCGCACCCAAAAATTTAAGTGCCGGCTAGAAAAAAAAATGCTGTTTACATATGGGAATTGCCTTCTGATATTTTTTTAAATATTACAACGAAAGTCTACAATTAACCCCTGGCTGCTATTTGAGTTTGAAAGTACCAAAAATCATATTTTTGGCAAAAATGTTTTGGACATTCGTTTAAAGACGCAAACATTTATTGCCCATGGTAGAAATGGACAAGAGCATTAAGCGTTAAATATAATAAGGTATGATAAGTATTAAAAAAAATACGAGAAAAAGATTGAGGGTAATGTTTTTATTATACAATATCAGGTAGCTAGGCCGGTGGAAAAACCGTTCTTAAGTCTGGGGGCTTGAGAATGGATAGAAGCGGTTTGATACCGTCATATTCGAGGGTAAATCGCCAAAGGCAGACAGGCTGACAGAGGTGTGGTGATACTCTTCTTTTAAAAGGGCGACAATGCCCTGCTTAATAATTATAGGCCCATCTCACTTCTGAGCCATATCTACAAGCTGTTTTGAAGAGTCATCACGAACCGTCTCGCGCGCAGATTTGACGACTTCCAGCCTCCCACATAAGCCGGATTCCATAAAGGCTTTAGCACCGTAGACTATATACATACGCTGCGGTAGGTTATATATGACCTGCCTCTCTGCTTAGCGTTTGTAGACTACAAGAAAGCCTTCAAGTCGATCGAGACTTGGGCTGTACTGCAGTCTCTTTAACGGTGCCAAATTCACTATCGGTAAATCGAGGTGCTGCAGTGTCTATATGAAAACACTATTACTATGTCAGTCCGATTCCAGGACCAGACCTAGAAACCTATGCTTCTGCAGTGAGGTGAGGTGAGACAGAGACACGTTATGTCTCCGAAACTGTTCGCCGCTGCATTGGAAGATATCTTCTAGGTTCTGAACTAGAAAGGGGTAGGAGGCATCTAATTCAATGGCAAGTACGTCACTTACCTTCGGTTTTCTGACGATATAGTACTCATGGCCGAGATAGTCTCAGCCATGACTACTATATCGGAGGACCTTACTACAATGCTCGATGTCCTTAGTAGAGCTTTCGAAAGAGAAGGTCTTAAAATGAACATGGACAAAACTAAGTTCATGTCAAATGACCATGCATTTGACATGAACTATTACACCCACCCTCATGAAGATCGAAGACTACACTCGAAGTTGTAAACGACTACTTTTCCTAGGACAAACTGTCCAGTTAGGTAGGTCCAAATTCGAGAAAGAGGTCAATCATCGAAACCGACTCGGCTGTGTAGTGTTCGGGAACCTTTGCAATATCTTCTCATCTCACATACCGCAGTCGTGACCAATGAAGACCTATGAAGCTGAAACGTGCTCACTCACAATGGGTCTCATTAGAAGGCTGAAAGTCATCCAAAGGGCAATGGAGAGGGCTATGCTTGGAGCTTTCCTGACGACGTGATCGAATCAGTAACGGAGCGATCGGCAGGAGACCCAAGGTAACCGACAACCCTAAGAATTGCCAAAGTTATATGGCAGTGGGCAGGGCACATTGCTCGCAGAACAGATGGCCGATGGTGCCGAAAAGTTCAGGAGTGGCAACCGCTTACCGGAAGACGAAGCGTCAGAAGGCCTCCCACAAGGTGGAGGTTTGCTTGATGCGAGAATCTCAGAAAATTCAAAAATTCAAAATTCAAAATATTTTTATTTCACATAAACCTACATGGGCACTTATGAAACGTCAGAAGCTAGGTGCACGGTTCCAATTTGTCGTTTCCTATGGAGAAGAGCCGGCAAGAAACTCCACGGTTACTCTTTTAAAAATACCGGTCGAACTGGCGATGTTTGAGGGAGGCCTGTTCAGCAGTGGAAATTTCCAGCGGAAGTTATGATGATGAAGGGGTACCTAGGTTGTTTCTCATTTGAAACATTAATGTAATGCTTGAAACATTTTAAGTCAAAATAAGATTTTTTGTATTTTCAAATTTAATCATTGTAATAGGTTATTTCCCATAAGAAAACCGTTTTTTTTTCTGGCTGTTTTCTGGCTACTTTAGTTTTTGGGTATAAAATGTTTGTAACTTGAATGATGTCTTTTGGCACGTGGATAGATGACCTATCCGTGTACCAAATTTCATCCAAATCCATTCAGTCGTTGAGGCGTGAAAAGCTAACAGACACCCAGAATTACTTTCGCTTTTGCATTAAGCATGGATATATTTTTTTAATTATGAGTTATCGTCCGTCGGAAAATCTGATTGGGACCTGTTGAATAGTCGGACATAAACTCTCCAAGAACATCGTTAGCAGGCCGCTTTGGTGACTGGATTAGGGGTTGCTACCTCTTTTTCCTCGTCCCTTTGCCGTGTCGGCCACCACGTGCACAACGCCATGCATAGAACCATGGCTCGGTATGAGAGCAAGCCGCAGGAATTACTTTTATCATTCTGGATGTAACTTACCACCAGTAACTTAGACACTGTTCCCGATGTTGGTAAGCTTTTTGTAAATAATCCATTTAGAAGGGCTTTTCTGGTTTGAGTCTTATCAGGGTACTGTGTCCTGCAGCACACTCTGACGAATAAAGATATTTAACCCAAACATCTGAAGCCCAGATGACCCTTTATTGAGCGCAAATAAGTAAAATTGGTGTTGGCCCAGTGGAGAGCAGTGGTGGCCCAGTGGTAACGGCCACCACGGCTGACTTGTACCCGGTTTCTGAAGTCTCCAGATAAACTTTCAATAGCTATTGATTCATTAAAGTTAAGATTAAGATAAACCTTGGTTAACTGTCACTGCGTTTCTGAATACGCAACTAACCGTTCAATAACTAAGAAACCGATAACTAGTTCCTTAGTTGCCGCTAGATGGGTATGTATAAGAGTTCGCATCTAAAATTATTATTTTTATTCGTCTTTAATACTTACGCGTATATTTTTTTGAGATTAGTTATGTGGCTTAAAATTGTTTTAGTTAAAAAATATGATGTCCTTATTTATGGGCGGTTGTTTGAACGATATCATTGCCAATTTTTTTTTTTTAACTAAACATTTCTAATCTCACCATCTGTCTAAGTTTCACTTCATCATTTTTGTTTCGCGTGGTATTATTTTTGTTATACCGTTTGATTTTAAGTTAAAAGTCTATTTGTCTTTCCAATCGTTTGTGCTTTATCCATGCTTTAAATAACAATGGAATCGGGAAAACGCACTAAAAAATTTACTGAAAGAGAGAAGATGCTTCTTATCGAAATGGCTAAAGAAGAACACAAATTTCTCATTTTAATCAACACACACTCTGCGCCTGGCATCGGACGCGGACGGACGTGCTGCGCTGCTGACTGTGGTTCCCGATAGTGACTCAAGCGATCCTGTTCCTGAGTCATCGTTTCGTCGCGTACTGCGACGCTCTTCATAGTCGATTATTATTAATCGACTATCGTCGACCAATTAATCGGAGTCTTCTTCAAGATACGATTAATTATCTGTTTCTTTACGGAGTATCGTCAACTGACTCTTCAAGTCTTTTTCAGGGAAAAACCACAGTTTCGTGGTCCTCGGTGGAAACCATACGGTGCCAACGAAACCGAGGGGGTGTTGACCCAATCACACCCGCCGAGCCCCTTCAGGGTTAGGCAGTCAATTGGCCGGGTCCCAGTGTTCGGCCTTGGGGGGTCTCCTAGTCGGCATTGGTGACAGTTTTCCTTTCACAGCTACACACCTAGTGTCGGTCGGGTGTGTCTACACCCGGCGCACTAGACTGGTCAGGACCCCGTTGCACAATAAGATAGGCAACGGGCAAAAGCAAGCTTAGGGCTCACCATTAGGCACACAACCTCCCTGTCTATACCCGACAGGGAGGGGAATTAGGTTGTTAGGATATTTAGGGAAAATTAGGTCCCAAATTTAAATTTAAATCGTCAATATGGAGGCCGTACAGAGTGACATTCAGTCACTCCGCAACGACCTCGTATCCCTAAGGAGTGAAAACTCCAAACTCCTCGACCTCCTTAGCAGAGTGCTCAAAAAGGAGCCAACTCTCATCAACGAGTTCGGTAACGAACTCGAAGGTCTGGCTGCTTCACAGCAGACTAACATTAGGTCCTCATCCATCGCTGACTTCAGCGATGTAATAGATGCGCAATTCAGTCCCTGTCCTTCTGACAGCATGGACATTGCAGAAGACGCAACCGCGGCTACAATCCGCGCCCCGACCCCCCATCCTTTCTATACCCCCGACTTAGAGGCTCAAGCCTCTGCTCATTCTTCCTCCTCTTCCCACTCGGATGACGAAGGCTTCACCCAAGTCACCGGGAAAGGAAACAAAAGGAAGAAGAAGAAGCAGAGCTCGTCCCAAGCGAGCGAAGTAGTCGTCATCGACGACTCTATCATAGTTGCCCCTCAGGCAATCCCCACTGTCTCTCCCGCCGCTACTTGTACCCCCGTAGCTTCCCCCTCCACCGCCCCTCGCCCGAATGCGTCATCCTCGCAGAATGACGCACCGCGTTCCGCACCAACCTCCGGCCCTAAAAAGGTCGCGCCGCCACCTCCTGTCTTCATTCAAGACAAGGATAAGTGGACGGCTGTATCAAAGTGGTGTGTAGACCTCAAGATAGGCTACACTAGCGCCCGCTCTACCCAACAGGGTATTAAAGTTCTCGTCCCTACGTCGAAAGACTACAGGGACTTAACCAGGGTCCTGAGAGAGAGAGGTGTGTCATTCCACACCTACTCCCTCCCAGAAGATAGATAGATTAGGGTCGTTATCAAAAAGATCCCTAAAGAAATTCCCTCTGCGGACATTCTTGCCGACCTTCAGTCGCAGAACATCCCCGTGGATGAAGTGCACCGAATGCACCGCTCGCGTGGCAGGGTAGCGTACGACATGGTTATTGTCGTGTGCTCCCCTACTGAGGGGCATCACCCCATTTTTAATGTAAAGACTATTTGTCAATTAGTGGGCTTCACTATTGAGAAGCCCTGGAAAAATAGCGCCATAGGGCAATGCCACCGTTGCCAACTGTATGGCCACAGTCAAAAGCACTGACATGCGAAACCCAGGTGCGTCAAGTGCCTGGGAGACCATGGCACGGCAGACTGCACCCGTCCAAAGGATCGCAATTTATGCGACACCCCGCCAAGTTGCGTGCTGTGCGGCCTCGAAGGCCACACGGCTAATTACCGCGGTTGTCCCAAAGCCCCTAAGGCTAACACAGCAAAGCTGTCTAAGCGTTTAGACGCTAGGCAGCAACGCCAACAGGTTTACCAACCTTTCCCCTCGTCCCAGATACCTCAGAGGCTTAGCCCACAGAGACCTAGCCCTTGGTCTCAATTAAATTACAACCACCAGCAGACCTTCCCCGCTCTGGTTACCCCGCGCCCCCCTCCCCCTCATACCCCGCTATACTCCCTAATGGACCCGCGAGTCCGCCCTCCTCCTCCCCCCGGCTTCCCCGCTCCCCAAGTGCCTACACAGCGTAGCACACCCCCCGCACCCCCCGCGCCCCCCGCAAAACCCAATAACAATTTGGCTACCCCGCGTCATGTTCCCACTAACGTGGCTACTAATAAAAATAATAATAATATATACTCGGATCCCGCTAAAAATGCATTCAGCATTATTAGCTCCACTTTTATGACCTTTTGCACCCCCAGGGCTCAACAAATGGCCTTAGACATTGTTGAAGCCAGAAAATCAGGATGCTTCGAGCAAATCCAAAACGTGTTCTTAGTTTACGAGGATATTACCTCCGCCCTCACTTCCTTCACTAGACCCTCATAATGTATAATGCCTCTTATGAAAGGTTTAAACCCCGATCCCTAAAGATAGGAACTTTCAATGCCAATGGCTTATTCAATCAGAAAGATGAAATCGCGGAATTCCTCCGCGATCATCAGTTAGATCTTCTCCTCATACAGGAAACCTTCCTTAAACCCCACAAACAAAACCCCTCCATAGCTAACTATCGTTTAATTCGAAATGATAGGACGCGCTGTCACGCGGGTGGCACTCTCCTTTATTATAAAAAGGATCTGTATTGCATCCCTATGGACCCTCCACCTCTCTCCCGATTAGAAGTATCAGTCTGTCGCCTAGGCATGACTGGTCACTCACCGATCACTCTAGTGTCGGTCTATATCCCTCCCATCCCAGCTCAGGCCTCAGAAAACTACCAACTCATTTCTGATGACCTACAGCTACTCTTCGGCATGAGCGACTCTGTCATTATGGCAGGGGACTTCAACGCCAAACATCCTTCTTGGAACAGTAATATCACTAACCCCAGGGGCCGACACTTGTTCGACCTCTCTTCCATTCTTAACTTCGACATCATCGCTCCGATGAATCCCACTTATTATCCCCATATGTTAAATTACACCCCTGACGTCCTTGACATAACGCTCCTTAAGAACGTAAACTTACGACTTGACTCGATAGAAACGGTGCACGAGCTTACCTCTGACCACCGCCCAGTAATCTTCCATCTTGCATCCCGCATAGGTCCCTCTGACCCTAACCACCCTCTCCCCACTAGAAAGGTGACGGACTGGAAGAAAGTAAGCGAAAAGCTGAAATCCAACACGTCCCCCTTACTAGACTCTATTCCGGACCAGTTTGACTCTATCGCTAACACGACAGCTGCGATCGACTCACTCACGGAGCACGTGCAAACCGTCCTGAGCGATTGCTCAAGGGAGGTTCCGGCAACAGATCCCTGTTACCTGAAACTCCCGGACGATGCGCGCGCCCTGCTGACTGAGAAGAACGCAGCTGTCCGTGCCTACAGCAATTTTCCCTGCGCCGCTAACAAAGCCCACATGCGCTACTTACAGAGAACTGTGAGGACACGTATGGCGGAGCTGCGTGAAACGGGCTGGGACAAGATGCTGAGCGACCTTGAGCCTACCCACCTAGCCTTCTGGGAACTCCAGAGGAAACTTAGATCCCCCCATTCAGGCCATATGCCCCCCTTAGTCCGCCCGGACAAAACATTAGCCTTCGACGACATCGACAAAGCCGAGTGCTTAGCCGACAGTCTTGAAGCTCAATGCTCTCCCAGTACACTACCAGTAGACAAAGCTCACCTCGAGGAGGTCGACGCCGAAGTCGAACGTAGAGCCTCTATCCCTCCCATTGACCCTGATTTTCCCCTGCCCCCCATCGAACCAGAGGTACATGAGATTATCAAAGGTCTGAAAAATCGTAAAGCCCCCGGCTCAGACGGACTTACCAATAGGGTGGTCCAACTATTCCCAGCCCATCTAATCATGCTTTTGACCACCATCTTCAATGGTGCGTTAAGCAATAACATTTTTCCCCAGACGTGGAAAGAGGCCACTGTCATAGGTATCCCTAAACCAGGAAAACCCAAAAACGAGCCATCTAGTTATAGGCCCATCAGTCTGCTCAAGGTTCTAGGCAAGATCTATGAGAGGCTTATTTACAAGCGTCTCAGAGACTATGCAGAGACCAAGGGCCTCATCCCCAACGAACAGTTCGGCTTTCGAACTCAGCACTCTAGCGTGCATCAGGTCCATCGTATCGTCGAGCTAATCAGCGGTGCTCTCACCCATGGCCGACAAACGAGCGTAGTATTCTTCGACATAGCAAAGGCGTTTGACAAAGTCTGGCACAACGGCTTAATTTATAAGCTCTACAAACTCGGTGTGCCGGATCGTCTCGTGCTCATCTTACGAGACTATTTGTCGAATCGCACCTTTCGCTTCCGCATCGAAGGAGCCCTTTCCTCCCCCCGCCCCATAAGGGCAGGAGTCCCTCAGGGCTCAGTATTAGCCCCCCTCGTTTTCACACTATTCACCAGCGACATCCCCAAACACAGATCGACGCAGTTGGCTCTGTTCGCAGACGATACAGTGATCATCTGTAAGGGAAATTCAGCTACGATGCTGCTAAACCTCCAAAGGGCTGTCAACAACCTTGGCGCCTGGTTTAGAAAATGGCGAATAGAAGTAAATCCCGACAAAAGTCAAGCGGTTAGCTTTTCTAAACCGAGAACTAGACCCCCCCTTTCCCCCGACCTATCACCATGTTCGGCAAACCAATCCCTTGGGCTAGGCGCGCCAAATACCGAGGTGTTATCCTCGATCACCATCTCTCCTTTTCTGAGCACATAAAGACGGTTCGTTCGCGAGCCGCTTTCGCTCTAGGTAGACTCCATTTCGTACTAAATGCACGCAGCAAATTGTCACTTAAGTGCAAACTGCGCATCTATACATCGTGTATCCGACCCATTATGACCTATGCGGGTGCAGTATTCGCCCACGCCAAGTCCCATTCCATCCATAGGTTGCAAGCCTTGCAGAACCGTTTCCTCCGTAAAGCCACGGGAGCTCCCTTCTATGTCAGAAACGAGATCCTCCATCTCGACTGTAAAATCCCTACGATTCACCAGTTCCTAAAACGCATGTCCAAGCGTTACTTTGATTCCGCTCCTAGACATCGTAACCCCCTGGTTGTCGAAGCAGCCAATTATGTCCCTTCTAGAATTAGTCAGATCCGCCGTCCGCGGCATGTACTTTCCGACCCTGATGATCCCATCACTTTCCTCCAAGAGCAGAATAGGGCCACCAGTACAATATACAAAAACAGATGCCTCCCGTCATTCCGACCTCGCCGCCGAGGTCCTTTGCGATCGCGACCGTGTCCCTGATTAAATGATACTCCTCCCCGACCCTTGCTCGAAAACGAGGTGCCAGCAAGTTGTTGCCGCTGAGCACGTAGCTTTAAACTACCCCGCATAATAATCATGATGTAAACCAATTTTGATCCAGCCTGTCCCTTCTTGCTGTCCTCCCCTCAGCGACGCCCTAAGCCGAGGTTCGTACCCCACAGGGGGTGCCCTTAGCGAGCGTTCGCCTAGTTTTAATTTTAGTTTAGTTTTTTGCCCCTGGCTGGAGGCTTTGAGTGTAGCAGCTTAAGGCACCCACAGGAAAGTCCGGTTAAGCAGCCAAGACCTTAGTGGTCAAAACTGCGAGATGCCCGTACAAAAAAAAAAAAAAATCTCATTTTAATATCCTATTTAGCTTTCACTGGCAATTTATTTATTTAATATACGTTAAATAACCTAAAAGTTGATTTAGTTTATGAAATGAAACGTCAAAAATATAGTTATGGACGGTTCCATAACTATATTTTTGACGTTTCATTTGCCGTTTATCGGTATAAATGGCACACATTGGTCAGTTAAGTTGACCTAAGTTTAAACGGAGTTTATCTTACATTGCGATGTTCGGAAACTCACTTTCACGAGTTATCGAACCAATAGCGCTATTGAATAGATAAACCAGCGTTAAAAGTGACTCAGAAACCGGGCATTAGGGGTTGTAGGTCGTAGATTTGAACCCCAACATGCGCTTTACTTTGTGTAAATTATTTCATCACCACTGCTCTCAAAACGTTGAAGGAAAACATTGTGAGGAAACCGGCATGTGCTAGATCCATAAATTCGAAGACATGTGAAATCTACCAACCCACACTGGGCCCGCGTGGTGGTTATAGGCTGATTATGGGAGGTTAAATGAATCTGCAATGCACACAGGGCGACGGGACTTGCGTCAACGCACCGTCTGTGCCCTGTTTTAGCGTCCTGTTGCATCAGTTGTCATTTATCATAATCATTTCACTCCCAAATCACCCACTGCTGGGTATAGGCCTCCCCTTCCTTCTGTCATACATCTAGATTCCTTGCGCCCGTCATCCATGTTTGCATTCCATGCATGCCATGGACTAACGTCCGCGAATCATTCTTGTCCGGTCTTTGCTCCATTGCATTGCAATTAAGGGTTAATTGTCTAATTTTGAAGATTTTGAACTTTGCCATAGAGTTGCTAAGCAACATAATATCATAATAATAAAATTCAAGCGTTTTCGTATGTTTTTCGTTTTAGTAGTTTTATATATTATTATGTATTTCTCAAAATATTTATAGAAATATATTAAACAAATATTCGCAATGTCTAATTTCAGTGAAAACTATTATTTAAGAGACTGTTACTTCCGACAAGAACAAGTACCGACACTAAGTGTGATGACGAAAAAAATGACTCCTCCCCTTGCTGCCGTCTTCTTCAAGTCCATGGGACCGAGACACAAGGTACTTGCGGGCTTGGAACCTTCGCTTAAAGGTGGAGGAAGTGATTGGTACGTATCGCCAGAGGAATTACTAAAAGGCCGAGCAGTATTGAAACCACTCAAAAAAGAGGTACTTTGTAAATTAAACTATTTAGGTATCGCAACCATCGGAACAACTTTGTTCCAGAAGCATCGAAAAGCAATGGATTTAGAAATAGAGCAAGCACTTTTAGATTCTGACATTAACTGGAGAAATGATGTCACAACTAATATTCGTCAGCTATGGGATGACCTTGTCGCAGCAGCGACAAAAAAGAATTCAGAACAGATCATGAAAGATTTTAATCATTTTGTTTATTTATATAGGCAGTCCATAGGTAAAATTGAAATTTTATTTCATGAATCAGCTGTAACAGAAATTAAAAATACTAAAGAAAAAGCGCTTCATGAAATGCAAAATAAATACGCAGTCGCTTTGAAACACCAAGCTACTTTGCTCTACGACGAATATGAGAAAAAGCTTATAGAGGAAAAACCTAAACTAAAAATGGACTTTATGCAAAAGTTTGAAATTAACCGAAAGGTCATGGCCGACAAAATTCATGATCTAAATGTTGATAAACATATGACTGTAGAAAAACTAAGGCAATGTCTCCAATGTCAAAATCTAGCTTGTGGAATTTATGTTGCTTTAAAAGAACGAGAAGAATGCTTAAAAGAAACAGAACAGTCAAAACATACGCACGAGAAAAAAGTAAAGATTATGACGGATACAATACTGATGAAAGACTTCGAAATTCATCAAGAGATAGAGAAAGAAAAGAAACGACAAGATTTCTACAAAAGTTGGCAGAAGAAAGTCTGTCATGTCGTGAAATCGTTTCAAATGTTTGTTTCGTATTGTCTAAATATGCTTCCGGAGCATGCAGAGTTCTTTATAAACATGGAAAAACTGATGCTTTTACAAGTGAACAAAGCCTTGGAAGACCCCACTGCTGCCAGTATCATTGAACTAGAAAGGGATCCATTCCATACCCCTGTTCCACAACCTAAACCTTTTTATTTGTTCTGCGACAGAGGTTACAAGGTTAAAATTGATCAGGATTTATGTCCTAAATATAGCGGTACTTCTACTGCTTCAGGATTACCAGTGATGATTATTAATAAGCGATTTCTATATGCCGCCTGTGACAATTTCGATCAGTTCACTAACAAGATTAAGGAATTTATCCATGGTAATCGTGGTGACGACGCTGATTTCGAAGATGACCTTGTTTATGAACACTTTGTTCCGGTGAAATATGGCTCGTCCCAGCGACTATTAGAAATAAAGTTACAAAGTTCTTTACTTCAAGTAATGCAACAAGAAATGGAAAACATACAAACAGATGAGAGTAAAATTCCTATTAAATGTGGGTACTGCGAGTTGCCTTGGTGTTCTTGCCCTCCGTGTCCTACATCGGTAGATGGTGGTGAAAAAGCTAAAGTTGCATCTTCATTAATAACATCTCACAGGGCATCGCACCAAAAATTGCAATCGATCAGCAAAAGCATGCAATTGGATCACGAGAGAGAACCCAAATGGGGCAGTTTCTGTAGGCACGTTGAGCCCAAAAAGTGTAGTTGTGCTAAGACAGTCAAGAAGCACTTAGCAGAACATTTTCCCGCGTATATGAGACACATGAGGTATGGGCCACCTGAAATACCAGGCTATAAAATGTGCTCGGTAAGAACGCTAAAGACCTTGGTGAAAAACGCAAGAAAAGATATTTCTTCCAGGGTCCCGATAGAATTCCCAACTAAGACCAAAGACATGGGCACTCAGTACTCTGATCCGGAATTTGACAGATTGTGCACTTGTTTTAGTAATCTTGAAGTAACTAGTTTGCCTATTGATCCTTCAATGCTGGCCTTTACGGGGATGGATGTGGGAAAAGGTGATAGCGTATCGTCCACGTACTTGACGAAACGAAATAAATCGTTTGCAATAGCAAGAGCACACTCTTTGAGGAATCTAATTAAAGAATTTTCTGAGATTAAAGAAATATTCACTAGAAAAGATTGTGCATTCGAATAGTTAGTGGATATATTTCTTTTTAGTATTTTTAAATAGTTTTAGATAGGTTTTGATGTTTATATTAGATAGGTTTTTCTTATTTGTTTATTGTTAATTTAATACTTTTATCATATTTTATTTTATGGTTTACCGATAGTTTCGTCACTCATTGTCGTCTAGAAATGTAAGATGTCGGGTAGTGTTTGAATGGCCGGAATAGCCTGTTAGGAAAAATTCATAGTACCTACATACTGCTCTGCCAATAAAACTAGATAAATATCATGTCATGGATGCATGCTACATCGCCCTGGGTGTGCCAACTTATACACGGTTAACCTTTCAGGGCGTGAAAGTACAATGAGACCAACTCTGAAAAATCTTAAACCTAAAAGACTAAAAACCGAAAAGTTCAGTTCATTTATTTTAATTTGTGTTAGCTAATGTAATCTTTGTCATCATTTAAATAGCAATAAAACTCGTAACCTACATTAGTGTATAATTCAGCTCATACAATTTAACGTTTCCTTTCTGACTGGGAAAGAGGAGAGAGAGAGAGAGAGAGGACTCGCAAAGCTCATGTCGCCGACGTCCACATTTGGTCTAGCACCGCCATTGGCTTTGATTCCAGTCGTAAAGAATCTGCTTTTGGAAATAAAGCAATCACTATTAAAAGTGACACGGTCTCATTTTTTGTTCCCTGACAGTAAGTATACAACGCTACAAGGTTATTTCAGCACGTAGCCAAAATCGGAACTAACGTCGCCATCTCGTATCAATACAATTTCTGTGACACAATTTCACAAAATATGTATAACAAAGACGCCCCCCTGTCGATGTCATCCAGGCGTCAAAATATCCAAATATCCTTTTAGCACTCAACTGAAGTTATGGAATTAGTATGTATTATACAGCATGTATGAGAAAGGTCATCAAACTGAACAACTTTATCCATGGGACCAACATTGTACTTAATGACGGAAAAAATATCAGTTATTCCATACATTTGGGTCGAGTAGGTATTGAAGTTTTATAAGGGACAGTTAACAATTTTTTCGCGCTGTCGATGTTGGTGTTACCACACCCTTAAATGTGACCACTTTTCTTCTGATACATGCTTTACGCCGCCACTACGCTAGACTCTGGACTGGGCTGAACAGGCTTGTGCATGGCTTGTAAGATTGTATTCATTGTTGATGGATAACCAAAGACCGCATAAAGTGACCTTTTTGTTTTAGTTGGCTGAAAACTTCAACCAAGCACAAACGACAACGCCTCAGACTTGTCAACCCCATAAAAAAACTTATTAAATATACTGACCATTAATTATAACTTGTCCCTTGCCAGCATGTTGGCACGATTGCTTGTCAAGCCGTTTTGAACTCGGTGTTGAAACCAATGTTGAAACTAACCTTGACAAACAATGGTGCCAATATGACGAGAAGGGACATGTTATAGTGAATGATCTGTAGATCTTTGTGCTTTGTTTATTTGGTTATTATAGTAATTTATAAAAAAATATTCTGGGGCAATTTTTTTTTTGGAGGAACCGGTATCTACGCAAAGTATGATAAAGGGAAAAATGTCTTCGAATCTGGCAGCTGTATTGTTCAAGTCTTTGGATCCTAAGCTTTAAGGTCTCATGGGTTTGGAACCTCCACTAAAAGGAGGGGGAAGTGACTGGTACGTTTCTCCAAAGGACATTCTAACCAAAAACACAGCGGTTTTGAAACCATTTGACCATAAAATATTGACCAAAATCAACCATTTCGGTATTGTCCACTTAGAATTTCAAATCACCATCGCTCACCTCAAGGATCTTAAAAAGGAGAAAAGAGATAAGCTGCGAGAATCTGATAATGTTTGGAAAAATACTTTTGAAACAATTTGTAAAAATCATTGGAATAAAAATGCCAAATGAGAAAAAAATCAAAATACTGAATAAATAATAGTATGTTTTTGATTTATTTTCTGCTTTGTACCGAAAATCTATAGATGAAATAGAGATGATTTTCCACGACGGTCTCCTCTACGAAATAAAAATGACGCAAGAAGAAACTCGTCTTAAAATGAAAAGACACTATGACATCCTTTGCAAAGCTCAAGCAATATTAATAAACCATGAAGTCACAGCAAAAATTAAACAAGAAAAGGCTAGATTAAAAGCTAAGTTTATCGAACATTTAGAAACATGTCGCACTGAAATGGCGAACAAATTTCATGATCTAAATGTTGACAAAAATACAGCTGCAGAAAAATTAAGAACATTTCTCAAATATCAGAAGAATGTTCTAAAGAAATGGAAGAGTCAAAACAGCAACACAGGAAATACGTAACGCATTTGACAGAAACCAGCACATTCAAACTTTGAAGCTAGTCTCGCAGATCACAAAAAAAGGAGAGCAATTCGATTTGACTAAAAAAACTTAGCTATGTCGTGAAGAATTTTCAGATGTTTGTGTCGTATGTCGTACTGTATTTACAAGCTACCGAATCATATTGAGTTTTTCATAAATATGGAAAAATTTATGCTGTTACAGGTTAATGAAGCCCTTGAAGACCCAACTGCTAAAAGTATTATTTCAGTAGAAGAAGAACAATTTCTCTCAGGAGAGAGGACAATTCCTCTCTTCTCCTTCTTGTTCTTCTTATTGAACAGATAGAAAGGCTTTGGTCATGGAACTCCTGTTCCATGACCAAAGCTATCTGTTCTGCGACAGAGGTTACAAAGCTAAAGTGAAACAAGATTTATGTCCAAAACATAGTACTTCTAGAGCGTCGGAATTACCGGTATTTATTATTAACAAGGTAGTCTATATGCAGCCTGTGATAATTTCGAATAGTTCACTAACAAGATTAAGGAATTAAGGAATCGTGGAGACGACGCTGATTTCAAAGATGACCTTGGCGATGAGCATTTTGTGCAGGTGACAACCTCGCAACAGTTGTCAGAAATCAAATTAGAAAGTTCGTTATTACAAGTTTTACAACAAGAGATGTCCAATAGTAAGAAAGTTCCTGTCGCTGGACGCGATGTGCCTGATTGTTTCGGTACATCTGTTGAGAATGCCAAAAACACCATTAAATCAAGCGAGAAAAGCACAGGGCAATGGCTGCCCTTGGTCCCATTACAATTACCAAACAACACAGCAGGCCCATCTACAAATATAAACCGATTGGAGCACGTAAGAGAACCTAAGTTAGAGAAATACATGAGATACACTGAGCCTAAAATTTGTGGATGTGTCAAGAGCTCCAAGAAACATTTAGCTGAACATTTGCCGGTGTATATGCGAAATATGTCAATGTTTGATGCTTTGGAATTACCAAACTATGAAACGTGTTCAGTCACAACTTTAAAGAAATTAGTTAAACACGCAAGAGCAGAAAAGACTCCTTCCCCAATCGTTACAATATCATCTAACACCAAGGACATGTATACCCAATTTTCAGATGAAAAATATGATTTGCTATGCACTTGTTTCTCGCATAGTAATCTAGATTCATTTGAAGCAGTAAGAAATGATCATCAGTTCAACTTAGAAAATGTTTCACCTTCCTACATGACGACTACGCAGAGTTCATTTGCAATTGATAGAGCACATTCTTTATGGCAATTGATCGAAGACGCGCTTGAACTCTTAAAAATATTCAATAAAAAAAATGATTGTAAACTTGATTATCGATTGATAGTTTTCTACACAGATCGCGATTTTGGCAAGATACACGTTTTTTTTAATAAACGATAATATTCAATAAAAGTATAAGTAGTGTGTGTAGTTCTCATTTCTTCAATAATTACGGCTTGAATTCCTCCTATACGCTGATGTTGGTTGCTGCGCGACGTACGCGCTGCTGACGTCAGCGTCATAGAGTGGTGCTAATAGAACACAATGTATATTCGTACGCGCAACCGACATACGCCACCGACGTCAGCGTAGAAGGAATTCAGGCCCAAGTCCCATGTAGGTACCTACCTAATAGGGGCGTGCCTTTATTTTCTTACCTTGACATAAAACGCGGCCTACGCGCATTCGCGCATTTTTAAAAGAATATGGCTAAGAACTCACGGAGCGGGTTTCGCCGCGCCCGTCGCGATGGCGATTTGAGGGTCCCAGTGCAGCACTGGGACCCTCAAATAATCGCGCAAGCCGCGGGTATAAACCGCGTCGTGTAAATTTACTACCTATATAAATTTCCATGTAATACGTGTTCGCACGAATGGTTGCGGTCCCGCCATCGCGGCGGGCGCGGATAAAAATCGCTCCGTGAGTTCTTAGCCTAACCCTTATTTCTACACCGTGAGAAAAACTAAAAAAATACTGCTTTAAAATAAAGGTAGGTACTTTACCTATTACATTCGTACAAATATTATAAACACACAGTAAGGCGCGGGCCACACAGAAGGGACGTGAGACGAGGACGGGACGTGGCAATTGTATGCAGATGGAAAACCGACGCCCCTGCGGCTTGTCCTTTCTGTATGTTTTGTGCCATATCGCTTTAATACATTTTGTATGAAGAATAAATGAAGATACGTGAAAGGGACGCCGCCGCCGCGTCTGCATCCCGTTATGAAATTATTTATTCTGTAAATAGGATATCGAAATCACTTTTACACGTCATATTAAAAATAAGCTAGATGAGTTCGGCGTTTCCTATCTGACTACTCTGAGAAGAAAGGCCGAAACAAACTTAGAGGACGCAGTCTCTTTTAAAGTCCACACATAATCTTGGTCAGGCGTCCTCGTCTCACGTCCCTCGGTGTGGCCTACGTCTAAAACTCGTCGCGGACAACTGTCGTGGTATTGGTGGTATTACCTACGATAAATGGACGGATTTAGAACTGTAATTGAACCCAAACTGAGGAGATTCCGAAAGTGTTGCAGTTAGTCAGTTAGGGGATTATACGTAGGGACCGTCGATTATATTAGAAGATTATTTTCAGCGACGGTTAACTGCAACTGTAGACCACAGGCAACACTAGGTACTGTTTTGTATGTATGTTATAGGCAAACTCCGAAGCTCCGGCGCTCCTAGGTTGGACTGGTCAATCCTCAGGTCAGACTGAATGACTTAGTCAAAGCCCAAACAAATGTAAATTTTCGGCCTTTGACTAAACAATTTTCGTCAAACCTGGGAGAGACTAATTTGGTCAGGCAAACGTCAAAACACAATTTTATTAAATCGGGGTTTGACGAGTCAAACTCCGATATAGGTATGAAGTGTCTTATCTTCGTATATTTGGAAGCATTTTATCATTTAAGCAGCTTTCAAGTCTTAAGAACCGCTTAACTCTGCCAGTTCTGACACCTGATTGGTCAGCTTACGTGATTTTCACTTTTATATTTGAGATGCTTTGAGAGAATGCCGTGTGGCATTAGGCCCGCCTTTTGTACGATGTGCAATAAAGTATAAAATAAATAAATAAATGCTTTGGAATATACGGAGGTTAGTTTGTAAGATAAGGTATAAAAAAATAACATTTTTAAAATTTTGATGTTTATTGTTTTAATAATTTCTTAAGTAATTAAAATGGAAAATTAATCATTTTTCTGACATGGTGAGGCATTAACTTTAATGTTAATTGTTTTAATAATTTCTTAGGTAATTAAAGTGGCAAACTAATCATTTTTCTGACATGGTGAGGTATTAATGTTAATGTTAATTGTTTTAATAATTTCTTAGGTAATTAAAATGAAAAATTAATCTTTATTCTGGCATGGTGAGGCATTATGACATTTAGAATTGCACAATACATTAGATCTTTTACATTTGCATAATTTTGAAGAGCATTTTTTATTGCAGTGGCATTTTATAAAGCCTTGGCCACCAAATTTTGAATCCTTTGCACTGATTTCTCTAAGAGACAGCCGAACGTCAGGCACATCTTCGATCTTAAGAAATTTTTCTTTGCATTCTTTTATTTGATTCCTCGAAAAAAGTGTGTTTATTGTCCCGTGTTTCGTGCCTACTCTGTATAAACCATCATCTGTTTTATCTTGTATGATACCCAAAACATTTCGAGCATCTCCTTTGGCTCTGTCAAAGCTGGGAATAGGTAAGGTTACAGTTTTTCCAATCGCGATTGGCGGAAATTTTTGATCAGATAATTGTTTCATAATATCAGCCTGAGCTTGAAGACCTTCTATCGCCTTTTCTTTATTTTTTTTTATATTTTCTGTCTGCGCACAACGTATGCATGTAACTTTACTTCCGAAGCCTTCATAGTCTGCGCCAAGTGTGCTGTCAGTGCAAATAACATGCACGACCTGATTACAAATAATGCACGTATGTGCGCCGGAGCACTGATAATCTGCTCATACAACTGTTTGTTTTTTATGTTAAATGAACACTTATTTTTATTCAAATTAGAAATTTTCTCTTTAAACTTTACTTTTAAAGCTTCTTTATCCACGTTTTTAGTAACAACAACACCGTTTGATTCACTCATCTTCAATTTTACACAATTACACACCCGCACGCTCAATGAACGAACATGAAATGACAAAACAATCGGTCGGAACACCGCGAGAGACATTATGAACCTGTTTAAACATGTTCAGATCAACGTTTGACCGAGTTTTGCAGTCGCTTCTAGGATTGACTAGGCCAAAACCGAAACAGAATAATTTACTTTCGACGTTTGACTGAAAAGTTAGGAGCTCCTGGGTTTGACTAAAAATACTTCAGGCAAAGGGCGAAATTGAAATGTATTTCGGGGATTGCCTGATGGCTTTGGCCAAACCTAGGATAAACCAGTCCTTCCGCGAAGAGACTGTGTATCGGACTTTGACTATAACATGTACACAAATACCAATCATCAAGTCGAGACTCAGAAATTCTTCAGTCATTTGATTCCAATTATTGTTTTGTTTTGGAGTGTGCCCAGCAAGAAATACTCTTCTAGAATTGTGTGTTGAATTGTGTGTTGTTGTGTTCAATAAATAATTAGCATAATAATAATAATAAGTAGCATAATCTGCTGTAAATGTGCGCCAAGTAAAAGAATGACCGGAGAGAGAAACAAAGGAAATGGGCGGATAGCTTATATGTGTACGTATATGTGCGCCGAAAATGAAATTTGTGCGTCTTAAGATTTTCGAGATCTTTAATTTCCTGCTGAGGTAAGGTTTTGCAGAATCTTATTTCTCGGAAACCAAAGATTGTGCGCTCGTAGAATAAACGTATATCAGTAGCTCTTAATTTGTGTGTATTTGTGCATTAATTAGGTTTTCAAAAATATTTACCGTTTTAAAATTATCAAGCATTTACGAAAACACAAACATGTAATCTAGCGCTTAAATAAAAAAAACGTAGAAACTTACTGATAAGGTATTCGGTTCTCCTTAATATTCTTAACACCCATAAAATGTTTCAAGACTAATCAAACACGCGTTTTTGAATAATATCACTTCAAGTAAAAACCAGACCAAACCAATTTCGACGTCGAAACGCAAGAAACATAATAAACCCTTGGGTTTAAACCAAAAATTTGAGCGTTTAGTGAAATATATATTCTGAAAATTTCAACTTCAAATGTCTCGTATTAAAGTCGATGTAGACAAAAAAGCAAAACAACACCTGGATTACCGCTAATCTTTTCCAAAACGACAGTACGCAGTAATTTTTTACTTGGCGCACATTTACAGCAGATTCTACTCTAATTATTTGTTGAACTCAATTCATCCTAGAAGAGATTTTCTGGCTGGGGTAACGCACACTGTATTTAACCATTCTTGCTCCGGACAGGTAATATTAGGACCAGTCGATGTGGCAACGCTTTGGGGAGTCCGAAGTCCAGCAGTGGACGTCTTTCTGCTGATATGATGACGATGATATCTACCCTTACTATTATTTTTACTGATTAAATGGGTAAGATGCTAACATCATTTACACGCATGCATACAGCTCTCATTTCAATTTAGCATAATTTAAAACGATTACTGCATCTTACCCATTTTACCTTCAAAGAGATGGCTATCTTTCTCACTCTTATAGAGGAGGTTCTTAATTCATGCCCTCAGTAGGGTACTCATGACTGAGTAGCACCATAAGGGTTCCTTTTTGAACACGTCACAATTGCGGCGATAAGTCCCCTCTTTGAGGAGTGGCTAGAGAGGCACCACGGCGTCCTCACCTTCCACCTGACGCAGGTCCTCACCGGACACGGTTGCTTCGAGAGATTCCTGTTCCGGATAAGGCGGAAGGAAACGCCCGGGTTTCACCACTGTGTGGATCGCCCGAAGGACACGGTGGAGCATACAGTGGAGGTCTGCCTAGCTTGGGCGGAGCATCGCCGTGTCCTCGTGGAGGCGATCGGCGGCGGTGGTCTCTCGCGTCCGGCCCTGGTTCAGGCCATGGTACAGAGCGAGAGGGCATGGGAGACCGTCACTTCGTTTCGCGCCCTCACGGTCACGCCCCTAACCGCCGCAGGAGACGCCCTGGGCGTCGGGAATCGCAGGCCGACTTCCGGTTACCGTAGGCGCGGACTGCGGACGGTGAGCAATGGGTAGCTCGCCGTCCGATAAGGACTAGGCCCGGGTTGATGGCGCGTTGTGTACCAAGCGCGCCTCAAAGAGATGTCAGCAGAACTGACGGGTTCCGCTAGGGCCAATGCCTGCCGAAGTTGCGGGGACGTCCGAAAGGAATACCGTGGCCCCCGGCAACATGGCAACTGAAGGAACACGGGTGGGTTTTAGTCAGTAAGAGTCTGACATGCCCTCCCGCTCCGCCCAGAGCGGGAGAAGTTATTTGATCTTTCCCACCCAAAAAAACAAAAAAGGGTTCCTTTTTACCATTTTGGTACGGAACCCTAAAAACGTGTTTGTAGTTTTAAAATAAAATTTACATAATAATACTTGTCTTTTAAGGGCTTGCTACACGGCTGCCAACTGCATCCCCTACAATGGTGACTTTTATTAGGCGACAGGTTGAAATTTGGTCGTAAACCATTTCCACGGTTGTAAACCACCAAGGTCACCTCTATTTAGACGAAATTGGCAGCCGTGTAGCAAGCCCTTTAATTCCATGCCCTCCATCCCTGTTTCTCCAACTCTGTTAGGCTGGGAATACACGTCCGATTTTTTCATCAAATAGTTGGATCCGACTATCTGATGAAAAAATCCCAGCCTTAGGTGCGTTAGATTGCGGGCGACAGCCTAGATAGTAGATAGCGGCTTTTCTTACCACAATCAAATTAATTTAGTAGTATTGACGAATTCTGCACAAAGGTAGATAGTCGTATTCGTTCTATACAGATTAACAGTGTGGCTATTATTGATGCGGCACTATGCGCATACTATGGCTATGTCTAATCAATTTTGCGTTACGGAATTATAATTTGGGGTAATTCTGTAGAACTTAAGTGTTCCGAGCTCGAAATAAAATATGCATTCGCTCAATATGTGGAGAGGTGCATGAACTACTGGACAGCAGAGTCACAATATTAAAAAAAAATATTACCACTCCCAGATCTCCCACTACTATACTTACATTTTTAAATTTAGTTTTTTTGTGTACCAAAATAAGCATGAATTTGATCTGCATAATGATAATGCAAAGACATTAAATTATTTACGATAATGTATCCAGACCTAGTTACAAAGTTCACATGCTTCGTGTACCTAGACGAAATAATAAAATGTTCTAATTCGATTAGGTTATAATTTTGTGAATGAAAAATTGAAAGAAATATGTTTATTATATTCTCTTCTTGTTATCTTTTTGAAATAGATATTTGAATCTTTTTGACATTTCTATAGATACCTATTATTAGACTAATTTGCAGTAGGTACGGCAGAATATTTGTGAACTTTTAAAACTGAAAAATAAACTGACTTTAAAGAAACCTATGACTTGCGCTCTTCGGTCTGGGCGGTCTCAGTCTGTAGTTTGCAGGTGGTTTGCAGTTGCCGACAAAATAGCGCCTTTATACTTTGATGGACTCTTTGGCTCAATTAGTATTTATTTTAAAAATACAATAAACGTTATGACATTTTTAGTCCTACTAAAAATTATGTAAAAAACGTTTTGACGATGTGTTGTAAATCTTTTGACACACAAACATTTTGTTAGAATATTTGTAAAAGTATCACTTTTGTAATAATTTATAGATACATAACCAATTTATCTGCTAATATGAGTGCCAACTACATGAGTGATAACTTTTGTTTAAGGTAGCACTTCTTAAGAACACAAGAGGTTCCCACACAGAGCCTTATTAAGAAAATAATGTCTGAGCCACTTGCAGCCGTATATTTCAATTCCATGACTCCGAAGCTTAAGTTGCTGGCAGGGCTTGAACCTCCAATGAAAGGTGGTGGATACGACTGGTTCGTCCCACCTGAAGACCTTTTGAAAGGCAGAACGGTATTAAAGCCTTTAAAAAAAGAATATTTGTCCAGATTAAATTATATTGGAATCGACGATGTTTGCAGAAAAGCGCTTCAAAGCCGTCGCAAATGCATGATATTAGAGACGAACAAAGTTCTTTCTGAAAATGATGACAAATGGAAAAGATTAATTGAAGATAAATGCGAAAATCTTTTTAAGGACCTTTCTGAGCAAGCAGCAAAAAAAAACAGTGAAAAAATTCTTAAAGACTATAATGATTTTAAAAATTTATACGCTGTATCTATCAATACTATTGAGACTATAGTGTTTGATGCAGCATCTAGTGAAATTAACAGAATACAAAATGAGACACTTAAAAAAATGAAAGACAAATACAAAACCTCGGTAAAAAAGCAAGCAACTGCTCTACATGATACATTCACAAATAGACTGATGTCAGAAAACTTAAGACTAAAAGGTGAATTTGTTCAGACAGTAGCAAAGTACCGCAGCGAAATGGGGAATAAAATACATGATCTCAAACTAGAGAAACATGTAACCATCGATAAATTTAGAAAATTTTGGGAGTCTCAACGCCTGGCTTGTCAAATTTATGTTGCTTTGAAAGAGCAGGAAGAATGTAAAAAAGACATTAAGTTGTCTGATTACACGCACAAGAAAAAAGTTAATATTTTATCAAACGAAATAGCGATGAAAGACTATGAAATTATTGGCCGATCAAGAAAAGAAAATTTGCAATTAGAGTTCGACACAATATGGCAGAAGAAAGTTGGGTACGTCCTTAAGCATTTTCAAATGTATGTGTCCTATTGTCTGAGTTTGCTACCAGCATATGCAGATTTTTTTATTAATATGGAAAAGCTGATGCTCCTACATCTGAACGAAGTACTAGAAAATCCGAGCGCTGAAAGCATCTTTGAATTTGAAATGGAATGGTCTGGAGGTCCTAGACCTGACCCACATCCTTTCCATCTTTTCTGTGATAAAAGTCACAAATATGAAGTTCCTCTTGAAAAAGATCTTTGTCCGAAACATTGCACGTCTAGTGCATCCCATATGCCAGTCATAGTTATAAATAAGCGGTGTATGGTCGCAGCATGTGATAATTTCGAACAGTTCACTAACAAAGTTAAGCATTATATACTCGATGAACGTGGAGATGATATGGATTTTATAGACGACCACGTGTATGAACATGATGTACCTGTAAAGTATACAACGTCCCAACAATTGTCAGAACTTAAGTTGGAAAATTCTTTATTACAAGTACTGCATCAAGAACTACCAATACCTTTCGTATGCAGTGTTTGCAAAGTGCCCGATTGCTTTTGCACTAGTCTACCAGCTCAATCCACAAAAACAATAAAGATTGACACACATGAGCAAGCAGGACCACAACAAATTGTTTCACATTCGAAGCCTGCTAGCAACCACGAACATCATAAAAAAGAACTGACAATGGAGACTACTTATGAGCCTCAACAGTGCACATGTAGTAAAACTGCTAAAAAGCATTTGATGGAACACTTGCCAGTTTATATGAGAAGACAGTCAATCTTTGACACACTAAATAATTTGCCTAGCTACGAAACATGTTCACTTGCTTCTCTAAAAAAAGGAAGAGTCAGAGAAAGTGTTACTTTGCCGATACAAGGAAGTGAAGTGACCAGAGACGTGGCCACTCAATATAATGATGAACAATATGATGCTCTGTGTACTTGTTTCTCAGACGAAATTATTCATGATTTGATGAAAACCCAGTCAGCAGAATTGTATACATTTTATCAACCAACAAAAAAGGCCACTAATTTCGATTTTTTATATTATTCCCAATCACCCACATCGGTTTCTAATTCCGGTTCTGATTAGTAGTCTTCGCGAGATATAGCGAATTTCGTCCATTGGCGGCTCACCTGAACTTAAAGAAATATTTAAGATTGTTATAAGTAGAGATGGGCCGAATAGTCGGGAAAACCGAATATTCTAGTAGTGTGTTCTTGTCTAAAAAGCGGCCAAGTGCAACTCACTTGCACACGAAGGGTTCCGTACTACCGTATCATATTTGACACTACATATTTTTATTAATTGTTGTTATAACGAGCGTAGTACACACTGAAAATTTCAAGTGTCTACATATTACGGTTCAGAAGATACAGCCCTCTGATTTTAGTAATGGGGTCCCATTGGCACCCTTTGGGTACGGAACACTAAAAATTAACTTCTCGAAACGATCTACAGAGCTGAGGATTTTACAGGTGATAAGCAATGCATGTCCAGTTAGTGAGATGCAGATTAACAATTATTTTTGATGAAATGTCTCACATATCTCGCGATAAAACCCAAACAGCCTCAAAAAAAAAAAAATCGACATTACTGACTAGTCAGCCGATTTATCCTCCAAGTTTATAAACGATCAGTCTGCTAGTCGGCTGATCGGTAAAACCCATGGACGGCCCATCACTATTTATGAGTAGGAAATTGGAATAAGATTAATAAATGTATATTTACATTTTTATACTTCGTATTTAATATTACATATTTTATTATAATGTTAAAATGTATTTAAAGAAATGTTGAAATGCGTGCTAGTACCCGGTTCGTACTTACGCACGTTTTGTATAGTGTTCGACTGAAGGGTTTTTTTGTAGTGTTTTTTATTCATATATCATTGTTTTTTGAATGATAATACTATTTACATTTTATTTTTATATTGATTATTATTTTTTATGTCGTTTTGTTTAATACTTTTTAATAAAATATTTTTGATGTTGTTTTCCAAAATTATTGTTTGCTTTACAATGAGGAACATGTATGTATGCTCATGCGCTTCCGTATTCGCGTGTCTTGCGCTGTTATGCCCGTGTTACAAGAGGCTAGTTTTCTATCCTGGCTTGGTACCATGCTAGAGCTGTTTACATAATTCTAGTAAATTTTAAGCGAATAGCATAGCGCGTTGCGGTGACATAGTCCGTAGAGTAAATGATCCGATTGTGTACTATCTTAGCCGGCCACACGAGGCTAGTACACAAGCCAGGATAGTTAAATCAGTGGTGAGGGGCACTACTACCTCAAAAATAAAAACCCATCCTATTCAATTATCACTCTAGCTAACTAGCCTAAAAATGAGGATAGTTCTGTATACACGACGCGAGAGTGACTAGCTTGCACTATCTAGCTATCCTTACTTGAAAAACTAACCTCGTGTAACCTGGGCATTAGCGATGCACGAGTCGCCCTTGCTGCAAGACAGATTTGAACAGGGCGTCAAAAGAACTATGACATATTACTAATAGTAATTTTAAGGCAGATATTTTTGAATTAGTCAGATAACTATTAACTGAATAATAAATGACAAAAATTATGATTTTTTTTTCTCTATACAAAAGTTGTCAAACCGTAATACATATTTGTGAGATAAAATATATCTGACCATTTCGTCTTAACACCGACGAGGCGCTTCCTTTTGACTGATAACCTGCATTACTCATACATATTACTAGCTTTTGCCCGCGGCTGCGCCAGCGTGGATGTCAGAAAATATCCCACGGGAACGTACCTACTACCGATACCGGGATTACAAACCTAATAGCCGAGGAAAAGGTCATTGACTCCTACCGCTGCGCCCGCGTTGCTGTCAACCATAATTATTTTGTTACGCGTAATTCTGAATCTGTGATATCTTTTAAACCATTCATTTAATTGAAATGATGTCAAGGCATATTTTAATCTAAATTAAACGGCTCAATTTAAGTAACATAGTTTATTGGATAAGGATTAATATAAAACCGGTCAAAATAGCTTCGGAAATAACAATTGAAATTTTTCTTAAATTCTGAAAGATAAAAATGGTTATTGTGGGTCATACTTAGAAGATAGACATACGCCATCGCGGACTTTTTTGTTGAGCTTTTTTAGATGAATAATACCGTAGAACATCAATTTTATGTAACTTTTGCGATTTTCGCGGCGCACGGCAATAAAATTCCCAGTCGGTTCCCATGATTTTTTCCGACATATTCAACAATAATCGTCAAATTTCAGCCAATTTACACAAAACGTTAATTATACGTAAAACCTTCCGCATGAATCACTCCGACCATTGGTGAAAACTGAAAATCCGTTCGGTAGTTTTTCAATTTATCGCGTTCAGACAGACAGGCCGACCGACAGAGAGAGGGACTTTGTTTTATAATATGTAAGGATTTGGTAATGTGGTGTGCAGGCGATTTGAATAAATAAAAACATAAGGCTAGTCTATAAAAATCTTTTATTAAAAAAATCACTGTAATATTGTGTTTAGTCGGCGTGGTTGCCGAGGCATCCCCACCGACACCGCCTACGCACAGGATCTGGCAAATACAGTAAAGTTAACAATTACTCTATATCATATGATCTTACAGACTCGCCGCTGGGGCGAGCGGTACATACACAAACATTATTTATTCAATTACAACTAAATATAAGCAAATCGGAACAGAAACAAATGCTATCGAATGATTCAATTATAAAATAAATACATTTACATATTATTATTATTAGACACAGATTGGTAGAATTGTAATCGACCGCGACGCGCAGGATGCGCACGCCGTTTTATAATATTTTGTAGGCTCTCGAATGCGAGAGGGGCTGCCCGCTGGAACCATTCGCTCGCTTCCCGAGTCCGAAACACCCATCCGTATAACTGAACCGATAATTCTTAAGTAGTAAGGTCAGTCCTAGAGACCTGCGCCGCCTGCTGCCGGCTGCTTAGCTGTACAGGTCGTCGTCGCCGCCCTCCTCCTGGAACGTCGCCACGTCGCCGCCCGACGGGCCCGTGCCGCCCGCCGCGCCGCCGCTCGCGGGGAATCTGCGCCCACAACACACGACACCGTTTGTACTTGTTCAAACATAACAACATTCTAAAGAACAACCTCCTCCGCTACTATAACTAGGCATCATATTCGTGTAATTACCTGAAGTTGGTCCCGAATCCCCGGCTCTGCTGCAGCGTCTGCGCGAACATCTCGTACTTGCGGATGTCGTTGTCGGACACGGAGCGGCGCGCGAACTTCATCGCCTCCTCGAAGTGAGCGCGGCTGATCTCTGGGACAGGGTCCTCCTCGTCCATCTGTAAATAACGATGTCTTGTATATCTATGGAACTTGCGAAGGTGCTTCAACTAAGTGAAGACGAAGGATAGTAATAATTGTTTTTTTTTTTTTTTCAGGAATCGCCGATGTAATTCTACTAAGCTGAAGTGGGATAGAGCGGGCTGTATGTAGGATGCATCGGGTCAGATGAGCCAAAGTCGTAACGCAGTGAGTGCCAGAAGATGGGCATCATCGCCGAGGTGACTTTAGAGTCGTTTATGGATGGTTAGCTGCAGAAGGCGACATTCAGGGAAGACTAGAAAGCTGTGGGGGAGACTTTTGCCCAACAGTGGGACAGTACAGGTTAAAAAATAGGGTCAAACCAGCAGGCGGACCACTTTATGGTGACCAAGCAGGTGCGATGAAAAAATATTTCTTCAAAATATTTTAATTCACATAAACCTACCTTCCATGGGCACTTATGCTACATCAGAAGCTATGTGAATGGTTCCAATTGGTTTCCTATGGAGAAGAGCCGGCAAGAAATTGATAGATAAGATACAATATCTGGACGACTGGTTATCGTGTTTTTTTTTTTAACGAAGTTCTCTAAAAATGAAACCTAGCTAGATCGATTTATCGCTCCCGAAACCGAAACATACTAAATTTCATGAAAACCGTAGGAGCCGTTTCCGAGATTCAGATTATATATATATATATATACATACATATATACAAGAATTGCTTGTTTAAAGGTATTAGATTTGGTATTGCCTGCTCATAGCAGTCGAGAGTTGAAAGTAGTCCTTTCTAATCGCACGCCATTTGACTTGGATCCTACTCTCATCCAGCTGCTACCAGCCACCCTGCGAACATTGCCGTTTATACCTAGCTTGAGGGTGTCCAACTTTACAGTTTGTCGATTCCTAGTCACCACAACAGTCATTGGTCTAATGATATGGCTTGCCGATTGCCACTTCAGCTTATTTTTTTTGTAGCGACTCGCCCCTGCACGCGGTAGGTAACTCATGAAAAGCGACTTGTAATTTATAATAATTTGTATAAGCTGTCCCGACAGACGTTTTCCTGTCCAAACAATCCATAGAAAACTTTCCGTTTTCCAGAACTTTCCAATTTTACTTTTCCCATTTTTCTTTCCCTAAAAAATTAAGCGATGCGCTTGCAGCATTTTTTTTTATATAGATAGATATGAGAGTAGCGGGTGTTGCGACTCACGTCCATGACCGCGGCCGCGGGCTGCAGCTGGCGCGCGCGCTCGCGCGAGATCTCGGCCTCGATGGCCTGCCGGATGGCGAGCTTGCACGCGCGCTGGCAGATCTCCGTCAGGTCGGCGCCGCTGAAGCCTTGTGTCACCTGCGAACATCATATCAGAATAACGATTTTACGAATTACAATACAACTTGGAAGGACTGGAATAGGAGTCGAAAAGTAAATAAATATGTAGAAATTTTGTGATGTGAAGCGTCCGGTGTGGTTAAATAGCCTTTGGTGTCGTCATTTAGCTGTAATAAGAAACTTACTCGGCAAAGTCGTACCAATGACCAATTAACAGCACGCTGTGAAAGATACATCGAAACAATAGCCAAATCAACTTTTATTATTTTTGCTTATACCAAACATTGATTGGAGATATTCGTAACTGCCGTCGAATTAGTCACTAATTGATGTCAATGTACTTAAATTCACTGACTGACACCGCACAACCGAAACCGATGAGTCTAGCTTTGCACAAGAATTCCCTATTAAAAAGAAAATAAGCACGAACGATTATAAAAAAATCGGTAAAATATATACGTATAATGAAAGTTTGTATTTGCTAATGAGAAACTCCATCGGGCTCATGGCTTGTTGTACCCTAAATCACATTAGTTCAATGACGTAGTCACATTACCTTAGCGATGTATGAGAGATCGACGTCCTTAGCGATGGGCGACTTGCGCAGGTTAGCGCGCAGGATGGCCTCGCGCGACTTCTCGTCCGGCAGCGGGATGTAGATCAGCTGGTCCAGGCGGCCGGGCCGCAGGATGGCGGGGTCGATGATGTCGGGACGATTTGTCGCACCTAGACACGGAACAAGCGTTATAATTCACATTTTCCTCAATATTAGAGTTTTGCATTCAGTATATGCAGTAACATTATTAAAACCGTTAGTAACGAACTCCATTACCATTAAAAATTAAAATTGGTTTTGTAACTCAGTCGGTCTGTCTGTTACCTTTTCACACTGACTGACCGGATTTAAACACACGTATAGATCATGACCTAGAGTAGGACTTAGGCTACTTTTTATCTCGGTAGTATGTTGCCTTGGGATAGTTTCCGATCTCAAAAACAAAAGCTAATTAATCTACTATAGCTCAGCCAGCTCATAGGTCTCTTAACTCGCAGTGCAGGATAAAACAAGCCGCTTTTGCATATACCATTGCAACAAGGGATTAATTTACTGCCTACAGCACTTTGAGGCACTTGATTCAGATCATTTCAGCAGAAAGACTGAAAAGACAGGCTTTTCCCAAACATCACTTAAATAATTTGGTCTTATGCTACCAAATTCAACAGATTCTCACGAAAACCACTGAAGATAACCTATTTCTGGTAAGCAGACCAAATTTTTTTGTTAAGACTCACCAATAATGAAGACGTTCTTCTTGGCGCCCATGCCGTCCATCTCAGTGAGGATCTGGTTGATGACGCGGTCGGCCGCGCCGCCGGCGTCCGACACGGAGCCGCCGCGAGACTTCGCGATCGAGTCCAACTCGTCGAAGAACAGCACGCAGGGAGACGCTGATCGAGCCTGGTGGAATACATCAACAGTTCAAATATCGAATGACTGGTTCCAGGACCCGAATTAAAAGTTACTACAGCTATTACCCCACGTCCTAACCAAAAAGACCGTTCGCGCGAATACGCGATCGTTGTGTTCATATGTCACTCACTTGTTCAGAAAACCGGAAGGCAACCTCTCAACCTCGTTGCGACCATGCGTTCAGGTTAGCCGAACAAAGTAAACGCTATGATCACGTTGGTTAGGATGCGGCCTTACTGCTATATTACTATACATACAATAAAAAACTTTTTTAGGTAGGTTTTTTTTTTTGTATTGACGCTATAGTATTACCTGTTACACGGAACGCACTTCGTTAATACTAATACCGGGTCGCTATTTAGACACGTGCATCCGTAAATCGCTACCCCGTATATGTTAATTAAAAAGTGTTAGTTGAATAATTCAGAGTTTTAAAAAACGATCAGTACTGTGAGCATCGTCTATGTCACTCATACCCGTCTGAGTCACTTACTAAAACTCTTTATGCTATTTCCAGGAGCCGCTTACTAGAGGTGATAAAACGTACCTTGTCGAAGATGTCTCGCACGTTAGCTTCGGACTCTCCGAACCACATGGTAAGTAGCTCAGGGCCCTTCACTGAGATGAAGTTAGCCTGGCACTCGTTGGCAATAGCCTTAGCCAACAGAGTTTTACCTGTACAAGGGAATATATTTGGTTGAGAAGATTATAATTTAAATATTTATGGAATAACATGATAATATGTACTACTAAAATTATTGAGATTTAATCTAGTGTTAAATCATTCTATGATGAAACTTATCCTAGCAATTTGATACACAAATGAAAAGCCAAAATACAATATCTGGCTTACAGTAGACATTTATTACTTTTTACCTACCTGACATAATTAACTTTAGTTTTTTTAACAAGCCCACATACTGACAAATTATCTAATCTTGAATGTGGTGTAAACACTGAAAATATATCACACAAGAACTTCTTCCTAGATTCTTCTAACTACAGAATTATAACTTAACACATATCTCCTATAAAAAATTGGAATTGGGTGTACATACCGCAACCAGGTGGTCCATAGAACAGCACTCCCCTGGAGGGCTGCATGCCGAATTTGAGGAACTTGTCGGGGTGCTCCACCGGGTACTGCACGAGCTCCTGCAGCTCGCGCTTCACGTTCTGCAGGCCTCCGATGTCGGTCCACGACACGTTCGGCACCTCCACCACGGTCTCACGCAGAGCAGACGGTGAAGATTTCGTCATGGCGTACTGAGGAAGATGATTAATGTCAATACTCGTGGCTAAATAATAACAGCCGTACGGGTCGATCGAAGGTTAAGCAACGCTTGTCAAGGTCGATCTGTGGATGGATGACGATCCATTACATAAATTATTTATAAAATTCGGATATCGAGGATACCGTTATTTCTGCTGATAAATAGCTCAGAAGTAATTGCTATTTATCACACAATTAGCACATAGATTTGCATTTCACGACGACACGTAAATCGTAACATAAAATTCACATTAATATTGCATTTCACATTAATAAACAGATATGTAAAGAAAATGTGCTGCCACATACTTATAAAAATATTATTTGAATACATACATAATTATAGTATGTCTTTTACAATCAAGTATACATGTTTCTTACCCTGAAGTTGTCCATAGACACGGCGAGTGAGTTGAGAACCTCCGCGTCAATCTGGTCGTCCTCAAGATCGATGAGATCCATCTTCTCACGGATTTGTTGAAGAGCCGCCTCCGAGCACAGCGAAGCCAAGTCAGCGCCGACGTGGCCGTGAGATTCTGCCGCAATCTGTATAAGACAACAATGATTTAATGTTTCCCATATTTCAACAACTCTATCAATTTAGAGCAAGGTAACAAAAATCTTGAAAAAATTTGCTAGTTCCACAAATGATGTGTAGTGACGATACCATAAATGTGAGCGTCTACGTCTCATTCGGAACAGTCAGACACTGCTATTGACCTTACTGTCTACTAGACTAATAATATTAGTATGATTTGAACTATACTAGTAACTAAATAACAAGATAAAAAAAAAACATGATAACCTAAAGAACAAAACCTGGAAGTATTACTTTAAATAGCAAAAGTAACAGATTTGCTCAAAAATATCTTCGAAGCAATTTGTAAACGTTCTCTCCGCGGATGTGAAGCGGGCTAGCCGCGACCACGCAACATGTTCTCAGAGTTTTCACAACACTCGCTTGTCTACTCAGGTCGATTGCGAACTCGTTGCGCACACGTGGCGTGCTCGCTACACACTCTCAGTGACCTCGTTAATCGTCTCGCTTGAAACGAAACACGCTCGCAAATCGCCAGAGATATGTCCCGAAATAACAACTGTTAACAAATTGCTTACCTGTTCGAGATCAACATCATCACCCAGCTTCATGTTCTTAGTGTGGATGCGCAAGATCTCCAGCCTGCCGGTCGCATCGGGGATGCCGATGTCAATCTCCCGGTCGAAACGCCCGAACCGACGCAGTGCCGGGTCGATCGAGTTGGGACGGTTCGTGGCCGCCATTACAATCACGTGGGATGACTTCTTCATGCCTGGTGGGAACGATGTCATTTTGAGCTTTTAATCTTTCGAAATCCGCCGAATCCAAAGAATCTCAGGAATGTTTAATTTATCGACGCTTGGTTAGTTAAGACAACTTGCTGGCCATAGCTTTCTATATCAAGCGTCATATTTATTTACTAGTAGCTATCGCGGCTCCGTGCTGTCGTTTCCTCGGGTTCAAAGTAACCCCATACCAAATTTCATCAAAATTGGTTTAGTCGTTTAGCCGTAAAAGCGAAACAAACAAACTCACATTCGCATTCTAACTTATTAAGCCAACGTCCATACTACGTTGAATACACCGGTTCTCGTCCGATCACCGAAGTTAACACATTCGCATTCTAACTTATTATTATAATCTAGCAGCGCCCCACGGTTTCACCCGCATAAATCTCGATCCCGTGGGAATATCGGGTTAATTGTATGTCCTAACTAAAGTCATTGTCTACCCATGTGTCAAATTTCGTCCAAATCCGTTCAGCCATTTCAGCGTGAAAGCGTAACAAACAAATTCACTTTTGTATTTATTTAGGATTATTTGAACTGACAGACGTGTCCTGTCCTTTACAAAAGAGTACTTTCTGTTTTTCCGGAATTTTCCAATTGCCTAGGCAACTTTTCCAATACACCAAAAAAAAATTTTTTTTTTAAGTTTTTAATACTGACAAACAAAAATATGCAACTTAGTATGGACCATGCCGATTCTAATCTAAGCCGCGCCATACACAGTCGATTACTTATTCTTCGAAATCGACAACTGTTATGAACACTGAGTAACCATTGTAGACCTATCCATGCAATTACATTGCTTGCATATGACGGTCATTAAGTCGATAGTACAAATTATTTATAGCCCCAGCCCCGATGTGAAAACAATCGATATTTGTAGCTAACGAGTTCGTGGTCAAACTCTCTATAAGAACGAAGTTGCCGCGGACCAAACTTAGATAATTGCTACGTATTTACTATCGGGAAGTCCCGGAAAGCATGCAACGGTTTTGAGCAATGGTATGGGGTTTTCCCAAGTTAAAGAGTTTGAATGATAAGTAAGCAGTTGCTTTATGTCAAGTACTAATAATAGCCAGTGACACAAACAAAATGACAGGCAAACAATTGTAGCTTTGTATGTGTTGTGTTTATTAAGTTATACAACTTTGCATTACTTTAACTACGTGTGTTATCGACATAGGCCCACGTCTTCATAAAACTTGACTACAATACATGAGTAAATAACACAAATGTCAGTCAGGACTTTGTTCTTGTATTAGACGAAAAAAAATGCAACAGATTCGCTGTCTATTTTCTTTTCTTTGTTACTCGTGCCATGGATGATGGAATATAAATTAAATTAAAATTCTACATTCCTATAAACCTTTGCAAAATAAAATAAAAAACTCAGATGACTTGACATTTTATCTTGTCGGTGTGTGTGATTTTTAATTTAGACCCTTCACCATTTTAGACATAGATTTCGGGAGAAAGTAAATAAAGTTTTACTCCGATTTTATATGATATTTCAATTTTACAACCTTTCTAAATTTAATATGACTTTAATATTGGTTGTTCATAATCATTCGTTTATTTTAATTTCATTGACAGTTTATTCACTCTAATCTATTCTGTATATTTTGTTACTACATTTTTTATTTGATGTAATATGGCTTTGATTTATTTTTCTTAAGTATTCAGGCCAAGTTATAGGTAACACAACTCACCATCCATAAGAGTAAGTAGCTGCGACACAATCCTGCGCTCCACCTCTCCGTGAGTCTTCTCCCTCTTGGGCGCGATGGCATCCAGCTCATCAATGAAGATGATAGCCGGAGAGTTCTTATCGGCCTCCTCGAACGCCTTGCGCAAGTTAGACTCGGATTCACCGGCCAGCTTCGACATGATCTCAGGTCCGTTGATCAAAAAGAAGAAAGCGCCTGTTGGAAAAGACCACGTAGTTATTAAAAGTAACCAATAGAATCTGGAAGCTTGTGAAGTCTAATTAAACCCTCTAGTCAGTAAACCAGCACGCTAATTGTACGCAATTAGGGTGCTGCTATCTGTTGCAGTTAATCATACAGAATAACTTGGGATTACACAGTAGTGCTGGAACTGCAACAAAGATACGCCGTGCGGACGAAATGTTCACGCCGAGACAAGGACAGACGCTTCTGTCAGAGCAATGTCATAAGCAGAAGTAGACATTTAACGACTGCCGTGCCGAAGTGTTCAGTTTAGAATTATTATTCTTATTTTATTTTCTTCATGTATAATGTTTTGTTGGAAAAGTAAAGAACAAGCAGTATGTTTACATAGTTTTATTGGAAAGCCCATGAAAACCTCAACAAGTATGTTAAATGGGACAGGTTTTCATACACCCCAGTTGTAAATATACAGAATAACTTAAGTACAACATCTGAGTTTGTTAAACGTAACTTTTATTTTCTATTCTATTACCGCTTAGTCTAATGCATGTGTATTGAAGTGACAGAATTGAAGACGAAAAAACGTCTTGAAGTTAGCGAGTCGTCTGATGTTATAGAAATTTAGATTAAGTAATAACAGTGTTAAAACAACAAACTCACCAGTCTCATTAGCTACAGCGCGAGCGATGAGGGTCTTGCCGGTACCAGGGGGCCCGTACATGAGGATACCGCGCGGGGGCTTGACTCCGATGGCTTTGAACAGCGACGGGTGGCGCAGCGGCAGCTCCACCATCTCCTTGATCTGCGCCAGCTGCTTGCGGCAGCCGCCAATATCGTCGTAGCCGACGGCGTTCAGAGCTTCCTCTTCCTCCTGTTAAAGATATCGTGGGGATTCATTGGGGAAACTATATAAAGGCCATGTTTTGTAGGGCACTGGAAACTATATAAAGGCCATGTTTTGTAGGGCACTGTCCAAGTGTCTACCAGTTAAATTGATAATATTACCGATTAGGTAAAACAAGCCATAAACATCGTTTGATGGCAGATAATTTTCAATCTAGTCTAAGCAAACATTTTCCTAAATATGATACACCCTACAATGGATACACTACAGCCCCTTCACTATAACTTGTCCCTTGCCGTCATGTTGGTAACATTGCTTGTCAAGACAAGTCACAGGACTCAGAGGACAAGTTATAATGAACGCACATTACAGTATTCATATTTTCTTAATTTCCCTCGGGTATCATCGCATTTCCGAATACAAATGAATGCTAATTTCCATGTCCATCAATTATTAGATTTATCGTATATAATAATTTGAATTCAGAACTAAGTACTTTATTGTCGTTTTGTTTTGATTTCCGTGTGAACTATATAGTGCTGTAAAACTATTTACCTATCTGTCATGCCTGCGACTTTAGCGGTTTTCCTCAAAAAAGAGTATTAACAACTCTATATACTTCAATTGAGAACGTCCAGTCTACACCAAGTGTAAAGGGCAACTCATAGAAATCCGACAACTGACGAAACACGAAGTTTGCCGAGGGACATTAAGAAAATAGAAATACAGTACCTACATTGTTGTTTGTCCACTAACAAGGGTACCAAAGAACGCTGGTCCTGCTCCATAGGACAATTTAGAATCAAGACAAAATCAAACAGGTTGCTAATTTAATTGTTAAATTTATAATTTTGTATTATATGACATTGATTTTACATTCTGTGATTACTTCCTCACACACTGACTTATTAATTTTAAAAACATTAGGAAAATCGTCTACTTTTACTATGTTTGTAAATATGTGAGCACCATGTATCTATCATATAATTAAATTATCTGTCGTTGCTTCATTTTTAATTCTTTTTACCTATTGTGGTATAGTAATTTTATTCTAGGTGCATCGTCTTCACATATAATTATTTAAGTAATGTACGTACTAATACAAACTATTGTAAAACATTTTAAAAGAGTAACGGTGGAGTTTCTTGCCCATTCTTCTCCATACGAAAACTACCTTTTGGAAGGGGCGACTAGAATCAATTATATTATTTTGTAAATTTTGACGTTCAAAAGTGCCATACATGGGCCTATTTGAAATAAATGTTTTGACTTGACTTGACTTGACTTGAACAACAGTAAACTCATGTTTATTTTTGGCCACAAAGTAAGTAACACGCACCTAAACAAAATGGCGGAAGTACAAGTTGTTATGAACAACGAAAACATTCTAAGCGCACTTCACGAGTATACATTCTATTAGCGGTTCTGTACTAAAGATATCGCCGTGTTCACTCACAGTATCAAACTACACTGAGATTAAAAAACTATGTTAGGTGCTGATAAGGAGAAACACAGCGTGTTTGTGAGAAAACTTGTCTACGCATTCATTGAATAGCACCAATACGACATTTTTGTAAAGGGAATTTTAATGAAAGAATGTCAATAGACAGCACGTTATCTAAAATTATCCCAAATTATTCATTGAAATGAAGAGCGTGTGTTTGGGTTTTATAATATCTGTAAAACAGTTACTACTTATGGTATTTTTATCTCACGAAGCGATGCGGGCTTTCTAAATCAATCAAAAGTCATCTTTTTAAAAGAATAACGGTGGAGTGTCTTGCCCATTCTTCTTCATACGAAAACTACCTTTTGGAAGGGACGACTAGAATCAATTCTATATTTTTGTAAATTTTGACGTTCAAAAGTGCCATAACAGGGCCTATTTGAAATAAATGATTTCACTTTGCTGAGAAGCAAAATTCGAACGTCAAAATTCCATACGACAGCCCCCAATACGCCCGCCCTTCACCACTTCCTAGTGCTTTAGCTGGGAAGAACTTGTGGTATCTAAGTGCACAAACACGAAGTGAATGTGTGCGTGAAGACAAGTAGCGTCAGCACATAACATACACACTCTCGGACGGTAGCGACAGTTCCTGTGCTTATACACACATTCACAGCGACTTCGTACACTTGCGACACACTTACGACGGTAACCACAAATAAACTGCGCGTCGCTTCGTGAGACAAAAATACTGGAAACTATAATAGCATGTTCAACATTTACCTATATAAAAATATTGAAATGCTGTCTACAATTTAAGTTATAACAAGGACAATCCAGCTAGCTGGTAGGAATAAAACATGAACAAGTTTAATTAAATAAATAATAACATTGTATCATGATTGTCAGTTGCAGTAGGAAATAGCAACAAGTAGATGCCCTTTCTAGTTTAAGTAATTTAGTTTTATAATCAAAGATTTATACAGGAACTTACACCGTTGATTTAACCTTCTCGCAAATAAAATACGAGAGAACAGCTGGAAAATAAGTTTGAACTAAAACACTCTTATAAATAAGGTCCGAATGTGGCCCTAAAATGTGTGGAATACGTTATTAGTTGCGACAGCTCTAAACCATCAGTATCTTTCTCTCTATTTGGAAAAAAATTGAAACAACTACAGGTTTAAAAAACTCTTCAGGCTGTAAAACAATCTGTTGGATTCAGGTAGCACAATACCAGTCGTTGTATAGAAACCTTGATGTCCAGCAGTAAAAGTTTATTGGCCGATATTATGATGATGATGTCGACATGGGCTGCGACTACTCACCTCACGCTTAATCGGGTCTCCCTCGCAGTGTATGACGGTGTCAGGCGCCACGATGCAGTAAGGCGACGGGTCAGTCTCCACCACCTTGAACTCGACGGCGCGCATGCCTCCGCGTACCATGAAGGTGTCATCGCGATGGATAGGCCGGTAAGCTTCCATGAAGTACGGCTTCAAGTATACCTCAAACAGGTTTCTGGAGACAAGGGTAAAAAAATAGTGAATTATACAGTTTACGCTACTAATTTTGGCTTAAATAAATTTTAAATTAGTTGTTGCAAGTCAAATGTTGACTATACATATTCATAAATCAATAAATTGAGGAATAAATTTTTATCAAACTTTACCTGTATTTTAATTTATTAATTACCCTGACTATGGCTGCTATTTTTGTGTAATTATCCGTTCTAACTCAAAGAGTCTTAAAGATATTTCAGTACAACCTCATTAATATGTTGCAAGCAATCAGACACATGGCTATAAAACATGAACTCCAATTAAACAAAATTAAATCCGATTTCAGTCAGAAATCGAATCATATCAATAATCCGAACTAGAAAAACCGGCAAGAGTAGATTTGTGTAAACAACTACATACACATTAATTGTTTGTTTGGTTAGTTTTGATTACAACCAAATAATATTACTACATAGTAGACAATCGAAACTGCGAGCTGGAGCCTCCACAGTATGAAAAATTACCTTAAAAGCGGTCATCCTCTTTTATTTGTTTAATGGATACTACAAACCAATTGTCAGAGTACGCCCGAAGTGCAGATGTACTTGGAAACGAAGTTACGGCGATTTTTAAATTTCCATAAAATTTCGAACGAATCCAAAATTATGTATTTAAAATACATATTTTTATTTTTCGACTACTATAGCCACATAGCAATGATTTTTTGGCGCATATTAGGCATAACAATGTAAAAGAATGCTTTTAATAAAAGACGTAAATCTATTTTTTGTATTTTTTCTTATTTGCTTAATCTTAGCGAATATGGATTTTATATCAATATAACATATTCTACAGAACTATATGTATTATTTAAAAAAAATCGAATCTTTATCTTACAGTAAAATGCTTCTAAAGTTTAATATTTATTTCTATGGTTTTAGGGTGCTCAACTGCTCAATACCAAATATTTTTATTATTATTTTTGTATGAGATAGAGATATCGTTGTGCATATTACATACCTATTATATGATACTTTAATAATCTAAAACACATTTATTTAAAAAAAAAATCGGGAGCTTGAAAATTTTTATCGTCCTTCCAAGACTTCACCGTCTATGGAAAGGGTGGGGTGTGCGAAAGTATTAAATTAATTTACATGATAATAAAAGACTTTTAGATATAACGACATAATACACGATGGAATGACCAAATTTTTGCTCTCTATAATTAAGTTATACTGTAGGATTGTGGAGTTGGATTTATTCAAAAACTTGACAAAACTCCGTTTTAATTTGAAGGGGAATTAATGTAGTGGCAAAGAGAATACTTTCGTCACCTTTTTCTTCGCCTTCGAGAAACTTTTATTTATGCAAAGATTGACCAGAGCTTCCATCAAACCCCCATGACCCCACGAACACACAGTTTATGGTCTCAACATTCTGCTGGTTGCAATAATGTGAGATGTTGTTTCACATGACTGGACTATCCTATTGAAAGTGTGAGATAATAGGCTGAAGAGAGGTATAGATGCTTCTCTTTCCGTTACAATTACTGGTTCAAACGGATAGCATTGTTTTTTTTTGCCTCTCTTACTTGGTAGTACGGAGGAAAGGCATTGAAACCCTGTGCTATTAGATCTTGCTGCAGGAAATGGTAAGTCTCTACTGAAAATCTGCGATCTATAAATATAGCTAAGGCTTCATCTTTAGTATACGGCGTGGGCGTAGGATTCATTCTTATTTTGCTTGCTACTTCAGTTAACTTAGTAGGATTTGCAAACACGTACCCAAAACTACGGAATTCGGATTCGGAACAAATAGTCCCAGAACTTCGTATATGTTCAAGAACTGAATGTGGCTTATCCGATAGTGCCGCTGAGAAATCTGCATCAAAGTCCCCATTTAGCCATAACTTGTGCTCGTTTGTGAAACGGCTTAAACTATATTTACATGTTTTGATCATCATTTCACATTGGTAAGTGAATCTGCTTATAATCGATTTGAGATCCGCCTCATCTTTTAAATTTAATGGCAATGAGAAAGCTTCTAGAATCGCAGCTAGTCTATCTTGTATGGGTAAGTCTGGTGGACGCAATTTCTTTCCACTTTTTTGCAAGATCGACTAAAATGCAGTAGGCTATAAGCCTGGTAAAAAGACATGATGTCAAATCGTCTCCTTGTGTCTTTCCGGACACTCCTGGAGGTTGAAAAGTACCGGCTATGGCGCTGTTCATAGCATCACCCTCCTTGCATTAAGTCAGACGGTCAGAGCCAGGACAGACATCCCTCAGCAAGTTGTGTCAATTCCTGTTGAGGCAAAGTAGCACTATGGATCTTCTTTTGACGGCCCCATAGTGCCTAGCCCCGTTCCTCCAGAATTTATGCATGAGCATAGGGGGTTTTAATTTTAACCTTACGAGGGTGGACCCCTTCCCTATGCTACATAGATTCCTTCATCGGATTTTTTTTGCTGGACAGAGTATGGATGCTATTTAGTGAAAAGTGGATGTACTGGATTTACAGAATATCTCTGATACCACCTTAGGGAATATAGTCGTGCACATAATTATGCTTATAAAGTATGTAAAAAAACGATTTGTGACTGATGATAAGAGACTTAAAAATAATAATTAAAAATAGGCCTACACAAAAAAGATGTGTAGAATTCTTCTTTTGTTAAGAACTATCGACAGACCACTTTATTGGCATATGTGTTATCATAAATTTTATCTAAACTCGTACTTTTTCACAAAAATTAAACAAAAAAAAAAACGATTTGGTGACAGCCCTGACACAGTTTTAAAAAACTTAAATATTTCTGAAAACCATAAAAATATCTAATCTTATTCATGCAATGAGTAAGATTAGATATTTTTATGGTTTATAGAAAAGATTCTAAGGAACCTCTGGTTAAATAATAAAATCCACATTCGTAAAGCATTAAGAGAAAAAAAATATAAAAGAAATAACACTAAAAACGGCAGTTTTGTTATTATTAGTGATAAAATTATAGGGATTGGTGGATAATGTAGATAAATAATCTTTTCATAATATTACATATAAAACAACTGTATTTACCTAATACTTTTACATCGCCATCATCATTGGCGTTTCTATGGTTTATTTTTTGTTTCCATAGAAAATGATGTAAATGGCCGTAATTCTGGTTCCAAAAACATCTAGACTTCGTGAGTTCTACTCTTATAATTGAAACAGTTTTTAGTGTCCATTAAACAAATAAAAAGAGGATGACCACTTTTAAGGTCATTTTTCATACTGTGGCCTCTCCTGAAATCAATTTCTAAGAACAGATATTGAAAAAGATTTCAAGATCTGGCGTTTGTGTAAAAATTCAAAAACGCCCATGTCTACTCATGTCCTAAACTTAAAATCTTTTCTTGCCAAAGAAGAAAAAAAAAAGGTTTTTTTGTATCAACTTACCCAGTCAATCCTTCAACAGAGTCATCAATGGGCAGTATATGCACACGTTTGCCGTACTTAACGGACGGGCAGGGCGCGATGGACACGACATCAGACAAGCGCACGCGAAGGTTGTTGCGTACTACGCGGTTCATGCGAATCTTCTCATCGGGGCAATTGTCATCTGAGAGCACGATGCAGACGGTTTCCTTGCGGCGCTTGCCCTTCAAGAGAACGGTGTCTCCACGGAACAGTTGCAGCTGCTCCATTTTTGCCTGTAGATAAGTAGTGCTGGTTACATGACATAAGTTTAAAAAGTTCCATTTTGATACAAAATTGTTGGCATGTTCATGCTGCCTGGGTTTGATTCCCAGATTGGCCAGTGTTATTGGGTTTCTCCATTAGGAATTTCTAAGTAGCAGCCAGGAGTATGGATAAGTACCTGATTGATGGCAAGACGCTCCCCCACTATTATTTGAGTGTTACTTCACAAAACATACTAAATGTGTTTATAGTTTGGTAAAGATTTAGCCATTATAATGTTGTGCAATTATTGTATGAATCAGCATTTTTTATGTTTAACACTGATTATTCTTTATTATTTATATTATTCATTTCTAATTCATATTTTTTTACTTGTAATAAAAAGGTTTCATTTGATGTCTTAATTTTTTTACACTTCAAATTCAAACCTTTAAATTATTTTTTTATATTTTCCCTTTATAGTCAGCAACATAAACAGAACTTAGTGAGATTATATAAGATATTAAAAACAGTGCAATGTAAAATGCAACATGTCATTAAACAAAAAACAATCTGTTGAATGCAGCATAAGTAATAAATTATGATAATATAAAATATATAGTATAAAACATATAAAATATTCAGTTTGCTGTTGCCACCATCAATATTTTTTTTTTTTTAAATTAAGTTTCACCTTTGTATACATTTAAGGTTGTTATGGCAATAATTGGGGGAGGCCTATGCCCAGCAGAAGGCATCTTATGGCTGATGTGATGATAATGAGTGTATTTAAAGAAATGTCAGAATTTGTATTGTCACACAAAATGGAAAAATAATAAATGTATATTTCATCATCTCATTGTCATTATTCAAGGCAATCTCAGACTTGAGCATAGTATTTTCCAGACTGTTCTGTCTTATCTTTTTAGTTTGTCATGTTCCTAGATTTTGTTAATGCATTCTGATTTGTTTATATTGCATTATTATTCCTAATATAATAGAGTTATATCTGTTTTAATCTTTCTTTTGTAGATAAAGTTAGACTATAGACATAATAAGGGGTCATAAATTGGTATTCACTTCATAGAGTACATTTCTGCAGCAAATATTTTTTAATTGGACGAAAAGTAATTAGACCCAATGAGAGAATTATTTAGTATTTTCTTTGTAATGTATACTACCAAAGTTATTTTTATTATTCAAAAATTATCAGCTTAATAGACAAACAAGGTCATTGAACTATAAGACTATTATTGTCAATTGCTGAAACATTTAGTCTGTTCTGGCAATTAAATTACCTGTTATTATTATAAGTTCTATCTAAAGTAAAAACCTTTGTAAGGAAATACTTGATGGTGAGCAAATTGCTTCCAGCTATGGAAGTATGCCCATCATAATCATGACCAGAGATAAGCATCTTTATCAAGTGTAACCAGCTTAAATTGTGACAGTTTCGTGACATTAGAGATGCATAATGGTGACAAAGCATTTTTATGGTCACCATGAAATTAATGGAAAAATACGCTATCAGCGCCGCCAGGTAAAGACAAAGAGCTCAGACCTGTGAAAGCGCCACCACGGAGTTGTCATCGCTGACCGCCTCCTCCACGATGAGACGGTTGGGCCGGTCCTTGCGGCGCAGGATCGCGGTCGATAAATCATCAGGATTACTGCCGAACAAGAAAAAATGTCAATCACCCTAAAAATAACCAAAGCGCTCAGTTCTAATCAGACGAATTAAACACCAAGCGACATCTTCATTTCGGAAATCAATCTTATTTAGCTCTGTTTGTAAAAACGAAATCCTATTCCATAATGAACTTGCAAAATTCGATTTCTTTGAGTCGGTTTGAAACTCAGACATGATGACAAGCCAATTTTTGAAGATTCGTTTGCAGAGTAGCGCATCGATTATTTGCAAAACTATACATACAATTATGCCGTGTAGTAGTATTATGCATTATTATATACTCACGCTTTACTATCTGCCATTTTCAGTAAAAAATTAAAATTACAATTTGTAAATTTACTACTTTTTCAGAACGCCGAATGAACAATCACTCTACCACTTCAATACGTGCGTGACGTTGCCGTATTTCATTTGTTCGTCAATGATCGCGGTGTTGCCAGTATATTTTGTTGTTTATGGAAAAGTAGTTTGTTTTCCTTTTCTTTCGGAAATTTACGGTTTTTTAATTCTACTTAATGGGGATAAAAACTGCTACTTGCTCACTTCAGATGGCGTTGATCTCCAACGTCTTTTAATTTGACAGCTAGGCATACATTTTTCTATAAACAAACGACTTCTTTTACGCATAAATAATTATTGAGCCCAGTTGCGCAGCTGTTTTCTGCAAAAATACGAGGATCCATGTATTTGCCAAAAAAAAATTAAGAAGTAAACTGTGGGGAAAGCTCTCCGAAAAAAATTGGAATCCGATATTTCGTCGAGACGATGTGCTATCTTTTTTGAGCCTTTTACGGGAGAAAGTGGTTTATAGGTCCCAAGAGAACTAAGTCTGTTTTCATTACATACAGGCACTTGTGATGTGATATTATGTAAATTATAGTAAAGTATGTGTGTGTTTATATTATCATATTACATCAGTGCTAGAAGTGGTATCTCTGAGGTTTTTCAATCAGTAAGATCATGCCCGAGTTGGTTTTCAACTCTGATCAGGTTATTTCTATCGTACGCCTCCAGTCTTTCACAAAAAACGAATTTAAAGTCAACAAACACAAAATAAGCTATAAATTATAAAACGTTCATAATTTATTGTCTTTTCCACTAAAGCTGCTTTTTTACTAGTCGTAGACGCGTCTCCTGTCTTTAGCTCGTCTTTTAATAGTGCTACACTCCAAGTCTCATACATATTTATCTAGTTTTCGTATAATTTGTGATCTACACAAAAGTAAACTTATACACAATAATGGCGGTTCAAAGACGTACAACTGTGCTGCCACCTGTTACAAGCTTTCAGTATTGAATAATACAAAGATGTTGAATTCACAATCATTATTCTAATTATGGAATGGACTATGCAGCACATTTGTTAATAAACCACTGACTATCTCTTCTGTTATTTCTTTTCAGATATCAAAAAGAAGTCGCCATCCTGGTTAAAAATAATCTGCCAATAGATTAATAAGATAAAACATAAAATTATTATTAAAAATTTTGTTTTCTTTCTATTTTAATCCATTCATTATTTTCTTCATTTCTATTTTGTGAAAATTTTATCACTAAAAATGGCTGGCGTGGGGTGTTTCAAAGGTAGGCCTTCTGCCCTTAGAGCATTTAACCTTTTAAATGCTCTAAGCTTCTGCCCTAAGAATTAAATCAATCCCATGAAAATCTTATCATATAAAAAAATGCACGTCTCGCAACGCAGTTCTTCTACCGTAAAAAGAGGTGAGATCTAATATAAAACCAAGTCTGTAAATTTATTAAGTACCTATCTTTTGTCATCGTTATTTCTTGAATAAATAAAATGACTTGACCATCGCACGGCAACATAATCACATAAGAATAATGTACTATTTTAAATAGTCATAAATAATTAAAGCGCAGCGCTAATATTAGTTACTTTTTCTTGTATGTAGAATGTAGATTCCGTTGCCGTGTGTGATTGCCAAATCATTATATTTATCAAAGAAATAAAGATGACAAATAGCTAGGTACTGAATAAATTAACTGACTTCGTTTTACATTAGAACTCACATCTTTTTGTGGTAGAAGAACTGGCATTTTTTTACATGGTATGTTTTTGATGGGATCTCATTTCTTATTGTAGGTAGATACCCCGTTACTGATACTGAACCTAATCACAATCAGTTAATAAAACGTGTGGATTTATGTGTCTATCTGCGGAATCGTAGGTAGATACCAAAGGTTACCAATACTTAATTATTATTGGTTCTTCATTCAATTTCAATGCAGTTTAATTGACAACTAATTTCATTTGTTGACCATTTTTCAAGTAATCTTCCAAGAGACCTCGTACGTATAGGTAGCGCAGGTAATGAATAATTTTACAAACTGTTTGTTTATGTATGAAATTCAAATAAAAATAATATGCGATTACAAAGTTACGTAAGCAGTTCGTATATCTAGAAAACAGGACAGAAATTGCTTGAATTGTATTTTAATTTTTCCTTGATAGGCTAAACACTAATTGTGTTCAAAATTTGAAGTTCGTGTGACTGCTAGTATCTTAGAATTTTAATGATCGGTGAGTGAGTAAGTATGTCAGTGACTAAATTGAGGAACTTTGACCTGCAATAGTTCTTAAACTACAAGTTCAAATTGAATTTAACTTGGGGATATACCTATTAATACTAAGATTTTCTCGAAGCCATTCAGGACATTTTCGACCCCCTGTAACTTCGTGGTGGATAAAGCTAAAAGCCTGAATTTTCAGTGACCAAAAGGGCTTAGTATTAATAGGTATAACCCAAGTTAAATTCAATTTGAACTCGTCACGTCAAGTCGAACAAAACAAACAGCCGTACCATCTGGTACGGCTGTTTGTTTTGTTCGACTTGACGGGAGCACTGAGGTGCCCCCCAATCAAACCTAAACCATTATTTTCAATAGAACTGGCTTCAACTTTCTTTAAAAGGCGTATTTGAAAAAAACAACATAATAAATAACTAGTGTTGCCCAAATTCAGTCTTGGTCTTGCAGTCTTGGTCTTGTTCTTGCGTTTTTGCAAGACCAAGACCAAGAACAAGACCGCGTATTTTTAGCAAGACCAAGACCAAGACTGACCATGCAAGACTTGAGCAAGAACAAGACATAGCCTGCAAGACTCTTGCGTCTTGCGTCTTGCAGCTAGGACTTAGCGCTATTTCACTGAGTAGTTAGGTGTAACAGTTCGGTGTATAGGTAGGTACGCTTAGGAATTCTATGAGACGCAAAAAACTGTATCAAAGAATATGAAAAACTGGACCTATGCGCATTACGACTAATACCATAAACATAACGAATAAAAAAATATCTATTAAAATCAAACTGAGTGCATGCATAGTTATGTTTTAACCATCGGCACTTTGATAATGCGGCATCAAAGGTTTTGTACTTACTTCTCAAAGAAATTTGCCGCTTTTCGGAAGTACATGGTTATGATACACGCGCCGGCGGCTTCTTTTGAAATCTAAAACAATCGTTGCCGCCACGCCAAATCATAACATTTGTGACACTATTTGATTGCCGCCATAGGGCGTAGGTATACTCATGCAAAATAATTTCGAATTTTTTTAAGAGTACCTACAGGTGTTCCAAAGAATAAATAAGTTTCAGAGTGCTTAGAATGAAAATGAATACATTATACTGATCACGCAAGTAGTATTATGATTAGGATAAAATGGTAAGGATAGGTAGTAGATGTCATATTAATTCATTCTAGTAAGTATATATTATAATATTGATTACTTATATGGTTTTAAACTAATTACTTAGGTACTATTATTGTACATTTAGTCATTATATTTCTTAAGTTTTTACAAGAAAAAATAGCAAAAAAGTGTTCAAATATCACCCGTTTAATAAATATTGTAGCCACTTTTAAATATACTTGAAACGTGTAAAAAAATTCTACAAAACTAATAAAATAATATAAAAAGCGTAGGTACTTACCTACTAATAAAATAAAAAGCCTGCGATAAGAGTTTTGTATTACTTACCAGCCCGAATATCTCTGAGAGAGATGATGAGAGTAAGTATTTACTAGCTGTGCCCGCGACTTCGTCCACGAGGAATAGTAACTTTGGAGGTATAGTGACGTTCAGGACTTATTTATTTATTTTAAAACTTCTGTCATCAAACATACAAACGAACTCTTCAGCTTTATAATATTAGTATAGATGTACGCCAAAACAAGAGTAAGTATTTACTAGCTGTGCCCGCGACTTCGTCCACGAGGAATAGTAACTTTGGAGGTATAGTGACGTTCAGGACTTATTTATTTATTTTAAAACTTCTGTCATCAAACATACAAACGAACTCTTCAGCTTTATAATATTAGTATAGATGTACGCCAAAACATTCACTTATATGTAAAGAATAGTGATTGGCACTAATTCTATTTTATTCACGCGTTGCGTCTGTACAAGTAGGTAATATTTAGTGTGTGTTTGTACGCCGCACGCGGCATTGTTTGATTTGCGGCGGCATCCTTTTCATAGAGCCGGCACGTGGCGAGGCGGCGCGGTAGAAAGCAAGGAAACGTACTATAAATAAAGGAATTATTTTAATTCCAGTCATTTCCAATTGAGCTGTGCTTCGAGTCTAACTTAATAATTGTTTTTACTAATTCTCGTTGTTTTCTAAAAACGTATCACGTGTACAATTTAATATGAGTGACGAAGATTCAAATTATTCTAGTCCGAGTAACGAGAGTTTGAGTCACAGATCTAAAAGACCCAAAAGCAAATTTGAGGAGTTTTTCGAAATAATTCATGCATCCCAAACTGCCTTCTGTAAATTGTGCCAACATAAAAAGATTGAAATAAAAATAAAAAACAGAAACACTTCAGGCTTAAGGAAACATCTAATATCTTTCCACAAAAAGGAATCAGAAATATTTCTTCCTGTTAAACCAAAATTAAGTGGAGATATCACAAGCTTTTTAGTAACCGCTGGAAGAAGTGGACAGGTAAGAATATTTTTTTAACAGTTAAAAGAATTTTAACTCCGCGTAGCTATTCATGCGATACTTTCAAAAACGCCATTAACTTACGTAAGTATTTTTGAGTTAGTGGTGTTTTCATCTAGGGGTGCGACATATTAAGTATGTAATTATCGTCTTAAATATTTTTTATAAACACCCATATTTTCATTTAATCGGCCAGTAACAACTAAGTACTTTATTTTGGTAAATTACAGTACAGTGCAACCTTAATATAACAAATATCAATTTAACGATTTTCTCGATTTAACAACAACAAACCTCCTCCTCTTATACGCTCAAACCTAGTATGTTTTAAATAATAACACAAGATTTATTGTTTTGTTTCAGTCGGAAAACAGCAGTGACAACATCACGACAGCTACAGTTGATTGGGTGGTGAAAAAATATCTTCCCTTCTCATTTTTCGATGACGAAGCTACACAAGTATATTTTCGACGTATTTGCCCTAATATGGTGTTTCCTAAAAGGTCTACACTTAGAAGGAAAGTCAAAGAGCGATTTGAAGAGCTCCAATTGAATCTCAAGGAACGACTTCAACAATTATCATCTAAAATGTCTTTTACCATTGATGGGTGTACGTCAATTGCTGGTAGGAGTTACTACGGGGTTACTATTCATTATATAGACAACGAATGGAAGTATCAATCTGTAGTTCTTGATTTTATACCATCACGCGGTCGACATACTGGGGAAGATATTGCAACGATTTTCCATGAATGTTTATTGGAATATGGCATAATTGATAAAATACAAGGTATCACGGTCGACAACGCAACTGCAAATACCAAATTTATGTATGAACTGGGCAAACAGCTGCCGCCACACTTTGATTCAGACAATCAACATTTCCGGTGCTTTGCTCACATTTTAAACCTTGGTGTACAAGATTTATTAAAGACCTTAGCATTACACTGTGAGTCTGACACTAACGCGCAAGATCAGCAGTACGAAGACTATGCAGACGAAACTGAGGATGAGGAAGATGAAGAATCTGCACCAAATATTGCTGACTCGCGTACATCTGTAACAAAGTTACGCAGTATTTCCAGTAAAATAAAAAGAAGTGAGATAGTGAAGAAGAAGTTTCAGTCTGCTTGTGAAGCAGCTGGCGTGCCATCAAATCTAAATGCCATTCTTGACTGTCCAACGAGATGGAATTCCACACATGATATGATTGGATTTGGTTTAAAAGTGAGAGCGGGCATTGACATATTGTGCAGTTCTGTCACCGAATTAAATGATTTTCAAATCACAGCTAATGAATGGCAGGTACTCGAAAAATTACATAAATTTCTAATAAACTTTAAACTTTTAAGTACAAAACTTGGTGGAGACAAATATGTTACATTACCGCTAGTCATTGTATCATTCAATCTCTTGCTAGATAAAATTGAATCCATGGTAAAACAGTTAGATGAGAAACCTAATCGATCTGAAGTGGATGAAAGGCTCATTCTAGCTTTCCAAGCAGCTCGAGACAAAATGCTTAAACATTACAAGAAGAGCAACTGGATTTATTGTACTTCTTTAATTTTAGACCCAAGGCATAAGGCTCAGACTTTTGACCTGACAATGTGGGGGAAGCAACTTAAAACAGAAAGTCTGCGCAAGTTCAATGAACTTTATGAAGAATATAAAAGTCTACACTCACTGAACAAATCTCTGGAATTACCAGAAAAAGAAAATAAAGTATGTGATGAAGATGAAGACGTAATAGACTTTGATAAACTCTATGAATGTCCCTCGACGTCATCTGGATCTTGTCTTCAAGGCTTAGTGATAGACGAGTTGGAGGAGTACCTGAGAAAACCAAGAACTGCCAGCTCGGAAGACATTTTAGATTGGTGGAGGACGCATGAGACAGAGTATCCGATTTTATCGAAAATGGCCCGTGATTTTCTCTCAATACCTGCAACTTCAGTACCTGCTGAGAGGTTATTTTCTAAAGCATCATTAGTAATTAGAAAACATAGAAATAGGTTAAGTGATGAGTCAGCCAGATGGTTACTTTGTATTAATTCTTGGTCAAAAAAATTGATATAAAGTATCATAACCTAATGATAAAGCTGTTGATTTGTGTTGTATTTTATTTTTTATTCAAATAAATGATAAATCGTAAAACTCTTTTATTAAATTTCTTATAAGTTGAGGGTTCAATCTCTTTCTAGACAGATAAGTATTGTTCTTTAAAATACAGTCAAGTTATTGTAATTAATTTATTTTTTTACATGTTTTAGCAAATGTAAGCTTATAAATCATAAATGTTTATTAAGAAACAGTTACTTCCATGGAAAACGACATATAGGTCAGTTGATTTTTCGAATTTCTTATCAAATCTTCAGTTATTTATTAATCTGCTTGATCTTTACTATGGCTATGTTAATTCAAGCTCACAATGTTCCAATTCTAATACGTTTTTCTAAGATTTAAAGTAAACTTTAATAAATAGTAATAGACTAATAGGTAATTGCAAGACTTGCAAGACTCTTGCTGCAAGACCAAGACCAAGACCAAGACTGGGAGCGCAAGACCAAGACCAAGACCAAGACCAGGTGTATTGGCGCAAGACCAAGACCAAGACTGGCTAAGTCTCGTCTTGTTCTTGCATTTGGGCAACACTATAAATAACCAATCTAATAATATTCAATTTTTGGAATTTTGGTTTCTTCAATGATTCTATGAAATGAATATTACTTTTATTAGACAGGACCGAAACATTACCGATCCCTAGTGTGGTTAGCAAGTTATGAAGTGTCACTTTATGTAATAAAGTTTTTCACACACACCTTGATTGATAACTGCGCCTAACTGAAAGCAATGTATGTATTATCGTAGCACACGGTGCTAATAGACAGTCAGCAGGCGAGCCTAAGTTTATCAACTGCATTCAACAATTTACCAGTTTATCGATCCTCATTTTGTAGGTACCTGCACTAATGAAATCAATGAAATTGATTGAACGGTACAATGATAGGTAACCTGTCCCACCGCTGACGAATAGCGAGAAGCGAGTAGGGCAGGGCTAGCAACTAGAAACGGATTGGCGAGCAACAAGCTTTGATAGCTTTTGTCGCTGCGACAAACAGGTGGGGAAATAGTCCTCGCCAGCAGTGTGAGCAGTCAGCGATCAACTATTAATATATATGTATCAAAGTCAAATCATTTATTTCAAATAGGCACTTATAAGGAGGCACTATTGAACATCAGAATTTACAAGAAATTAGAATTGATTATAGTCGCACCTTCTCCTAAAGGTATTTTTTATGGATAAGAATGGGCAAGAAACTCTACACTTACTCTTTTAAAATGAATTACAATATTTTGTTTACATTAATTATTTAATTATAATTATGTGAGGACGATGTACCTACCTAGAATAAAATTCATGTACCACACACAGTAGGAAAAACAAGAAAAAATTAAGCAATGACAAATAAATTAATTATGTGATAAATACAAGGTGCTCACATATTTACAAATATTGTTAAAGAAGACAATTAACTAAAAAAAAACAAAATGATAAGTCAGTACCTATGTGAGTTATTATTTATTATACAGGGTGTCAGGGACATCGACGCGAAAACTGTTACCATGAATTCAGTACCTACGTGATTCTGAACCCCACTGCATTGAAATTTTTCGTCGGTTATTTAAAAAAGAATCTCCTGTTCTATACATTTTGACCGCGTAGGCATTGCACTTTTCTATGAAACAGCAGATTTTTTAATTTTTATTCAACGCAGGGGCTTCAGAATCATGTACTGAATCCATGGTAAAAGTTTTCGCGTCGATGTCCCTGCCATCCTGTATAGTAATCACAGAATGTACAGAGTTCAGTGAACCCGACTACATATACAACTAAATTTGCAACCAGTTTGATTGTGTGTAGTTAGAACTCGTACATTGTCCTACGGAGCTGGACCAGCATGCTTCCAAACATTCTTATCTTTATATATTATAAAACAAAGTCCCCCGCCGCGTCTGTCTGTCCGTCTGTCTGTCTGTACGCTATAAACTCAAAAACTACCGAACTAGATTAAAATAAGCCTTAACATCATTTCATTTAAAGGAATGATTTAAAAGATATCACAGATTCAAAACTACGCGTAAATAAATAATTATGGTTGACGGCAACGCGGGCGCAGCGGTAAGAGTCAATGACCTTTTCCTCGGCTATTAGGTAAGTAATCCCGGTATCGGTAATACTTCCCGTGCGATATTTTTCGACTTCCACGCGGGTGAAGCTGCGGGCAAAAGCTAGTCTTTAATAAAATTCTCTAATAATCTAATTTGTTATAAATGTAGGTATTCTTCTTTACAAAGAGTAAGTATTTACAATATTATGAGTTTTACGTATCATTTAATTACAATACATATATCACAAGGTATTTTGTTCTCTCTTTTTACTGTGTTTTTATCTTACTGACACGGGAAGTAGGTACATCTATTGTAGTTACCTCCTACGTTTTTTGAGCGAGAAAATAGTCGATAGCTAGTCGCTCCCTCATTACAATTGCCAGCCAATCATTCTACTTCAGTCAGTATAACGAATAAAAGTTTAGGGTTTTAGGCATTTATTTTCACTAGTTTAGACAAAATAAATGCAAACAATAGTCAATTTTGTTCACTGGAGATTTTAATACGTTCAAAAAAAAAGAATCTTATTTACCTACTTAGGTAGTGGTGGTAGAAACCTACTCAGAAGATCTGTAGCTACTGGACCTATCCATTTAATTGATTTGCTTATATTCTTTAACGGCAAATTTCAACGCCCTTTCCACGGTCCTTTGTTCTTTAGAGCCCAACTTGTGAATACAGTTCACAATCATATCCAACAGTTTTCTGGTTTGTTCTTGGATAGTCACGAATAACAAATCACCTTTTCCGAATGCCAGCAAATTGTGTATGTAATCATCGAATTGCAACCTATGTTGTAAAGTAAATGTCTCTCTAAGTGCTTCGAAGAATTCCTGTCGTTTCGGTAACTGTTCGTTATACTCTCTTCTATATTTTGCCATTTCTTCGACGATATCATCACGATGCATTTTAGACAAATATCTAAAATGTCTCGCTAACCGTTCTGTGTATGTAAATTCCATTTTCTTCAGTTCTTTCCTCATCATTCTACAATATCTTATCAGCTGTTTACCCGTAATGGCTGTCGATAACATGTCCAAGTAACTTTCTATAAAACTTTCGAAGATAGTTTTTCTACTAAGACCGGGGTTTATTTGCGAGTTCGATTCATCAATTATACTTAAACAAGTTCCTAAACCTATAGAACACGTCACGAATATAACAATTGTATATAACGAACACATGTTACCAACGATGCTGTGTAGCTAGGTACTGTGATTTCTGAAGAAAAATCATAAAGTACATAAATCAATTTCACGGTTGGCTTAATGTGAATTTAAACAGATGGCCCAAAGTAAAATTAAGAGTAGTTCCATTTAATCTTTCCTCCCAGTATTCTACAACAGCCGATTTGAATTTTAATTCGATATCCCATTTAACATCTTCAGACTGTCGATGATATCTGTCAAATACTATCCGCTCGAATACTTGCCTGGTTTTCTCTCCAATATGCTTCAAAACACCTTTCCCGTATTTTTTGAGCAAATAAACATAATCGTCCATCTTCATGTCATCCACCATTGTATATATAGCATTCATTGCCTTAAAGTATTCATTCTTTTTGGGCTTTTCTTCAGATATGAACACCAAAAAGTCATTAACTCTCGCTTTTAGTGTATTGCTATTGTATATGGAGTACTTTTTCAATCTCTTTCGAAATTTCTTTATCCATATCTCCTGTAAATAGTCTATCCCGAGACCTTTGAGACAATTGCTAAGTATTGAAAAGTATTTGCCGAGGTATTTACCTGAATATTTTGGTGACATGAGGGCATTACAAATGTTGCTAAGGAAACCGAAGTAAGGTCCATGAGGTAAGATTGGAGGGGCTTTTGTCGCAACCGACGGAGCAAAATATGATGTAAATTCAGTTGTATACGGTATGGCCATTGCATTAACATCGTCACTTGACTCTTCACTTTCACTTATATATCCATTTATTCCTTTGATTTTTATAGAAAGCACTATAACATCGCATAATATTGCATAAACAAGAACATAATATAAAAAAATATGCTGCATCATCAACTTGTACAGTGCCACTTGCGTGTGCGCTTCGTTTTGTCTTATTATAATTCGATTTCTGTTTTTTCTCTTTGATTTCTATTTCCAAACCATCTTCTTACTTGCATCCCCATCTGGAAATTGTGAAATGATAAATTATTTGGGTGCAGTGTCCATAAAAAGGCAGTTTTTTAGAAATACATGAATCAACCGGTACATACGAGTATGCACCTATTTCGAAGATAAAGTAAGAACGCGCGCGTGTGTGTTATCTAGCAGTGGCGTGGTTAATCACAGATTGATTGAGGCATCGCATTGGTTCATGGTTGAAATCAACATATCAATGCAATAAGAACTTTGGACACACTAAATAAAATAATAGTCACACTTGTTCAACGAAGGTATTTTTGAAAATATCAGGGGAGAACGTTTCAAATTGTGAATGGGAACCGGGTGAAGACATAACTTGGGATTGGCGTATGTCCAGCAGTGGACTGCGATGAACTGAAGGAACTGACCTGATGTATGTATAATATTATAGGTAAGTATTATAAGGTCCTATGTTCCTTCGGGTCCGTCACCGTAGACCTTGTGGAATTTTCCATTCGATCCTGACTTGTTTACATGCTCGAATTGAGCTTGTTTACTCAGAATCCAATTTATTATCTAATAAGTACCTACTGTATCTTATATTTCAATAGCTTTGATTGTATTGTTGCATTGCATTCATTGAATCATTTTAATTTAAGCTCGCAATGAAATAATTCTTATTTGAATCTCTGTTTATGTTCACTGAACATTACGCCTGTATTTCAACAAAGGAGTAGGCAGAGCTTTATAGGGTAGCTACTGTTCTCCTGTTACGTTTAAGTTCCATTTGTTGTAATTATAATAAATTCGATTTTGTGGCTAGAGGCGTCGTCCTCGTCAGCCTCTAGCCACAAAGTTGGACTCCGAACTACTACTGATAAATTCCTTTTGCAAAACCCCACAATAACACTGCTCGACCTGGGGAATCCCCAGTGTGTACACGAGACTGCTCGAGACTGCTCAGTAGTCCAACTTGCGAACTCTTGACCAATGCGGTAGTAAACTATGGATATACCACGACTTTACACTATGGAATTTTATACCATGATTCAAAAGCAATGTTCTCTTAAAGTAGGTATTGATACAAATTGTATAGTGTTATGAACATGGTATTCTCGAAACCATACTTAGTATAGATAGTGGTCCCATACACGAAGACGGGCCCCACTCCGCTCCGCACTAAGTACCTACAGCTTAAAATACAATAATCGCGAAGTTGGGCGAGTCTTCGTGGATGGCACTATCTGAAAAAACTCTTTTATCAAAGTTGCAATCGTTATTTCAAAATCGCTTTTGAATTTTGCGTATTTATGCTCGTGTATTTTTTACTAGTAATTTCTTAATTAGGGTAGGATATGGCTAGCTCTCACCTGCCACACTATGAGAGTAGCTAGTGCAGCCACCAGCGGGTCGCCTGTTGCCATCAATACACAACTGAAGAGCATTGCGTCAAATGTTGATAAGCTCCACTCTTCTCCCCACCTGAGACATTCAAACAAAAAACTAGGAGAGAATTTCTTTTCCTCTTTCAGGGATCCATATCCAAAGTTCGGTTTTCTATTCGTGTGTTGCCATCAGTGCCAACGGGATTATTAGGCTTTCGCTCGCGCCGTCTGCCTGTCCGTCTGTCTGCCACAGAGCTTCATCTTTTTACCCTTAATAGGTATAAGCCAATTGGAATTTTGACAGAATAAGTGCTACTATGGTTTCTATTATGAAAATAATAAAACGAAGGTAAAAACTATGAAAGTTTTGGTGAGAGGGATACCCTTAGCGTGCGAGTCCCACTCGCACATGTCCTGTTTTCCTTAAAGGGGTGATAGACGCGCAAGCAAGTACGCGAACCATAAGGTTCGGCGACCTTTTTCGCTCGTGTGTTATGCTAACGTACTTGTACGCATACTTTAAAACCGCTGATTAAGTTCGTCAGCGATCCAACAGGTTATAAATTTTGCTCGTAGCCCGCCTTAGTTCGTAGTTTCGTACGTCTGTCGTTGCCGCGAGTAGCGAGCCACCATTATGTTTCGACATTTATGTAATGTTTGTTTAGTTTGGTTCAGAAAATTCGACAACATCGCGATACAGTGTGAGCAAGCTTCACGTCTGTCACTGACTGCGAGCCCAGTAAGTTCGTGAACTTAAAAACCGTCTATCCAGATCTAGATACTTACCAAGTGACAGAGAAGCACGAAGGCGTATTGTCTTCAGGGTCGTACAACAGCGTGCTGGTGTTGCCAGCCTCCCTGGTATTCAACTCCACGTTCATCAGACGTTCAAGTACAGTGCGCTCGCTAGCAACCCAGCTGAGGCCATCCAGAGCCTATGAAAATGTAATTTGGTAAAGATTCAGGAGTTTGGGACTGAATCATTTGATCATAATAGCCATGGACCCGTCACCGTGTTAAATGTCTACCACACGCACAAGCTTGACCACAGATCTGCCTGCGCAAGCTTCTCGCATGAAAAAACTGTACACGGACGGCATTACTACACGGCACAGTTAAGTACGCGCAAGACACATTCTTGTCTAAATTGTTGGCGTGGAAACGATGTTTCCCAATGAAGAACTATAGCGAACACCACTGCCGGCGTGAATAGGACTGTACGCCCAACCACACGCGCAGGCAAGTACGCGCAGGCCGGGCCTTGCTGGCAAAACTTCAAGCAAGTCGAAAAGTGCGCAGGCCGCGTTGTAGGGTTGGCGCGTGATACCTACAGTTTTACCAACCACACGCACGATGTTCCGTGTACAAACCGGCCTACGCAGTCTAAACTGTGGTGAAGCTTGGAGCGTGTGGTAGGCCCATTAAAATTTCAGGCGACGATAACCGACTTTTAATGACTTTATACTGAAGATGACGTCTAAACGAGTAAGTAGCGGTTATCATTTGGAAAAAATATATATTAAACTAGAGCATTTCACTAATATTTTAATATAGGCATATTTCGGATTATGTTTATATTACATAGTGAAATTAATTTGTAACATTAAGATCAATAATTAAATTATCTTTAAAATGGTGAAGGTTTCAGAAAAATACGCTTGGTGGATTTTGCGCGATTCTCAGTTTTTTATCCGCGTTGCGTGAGCTCAGTACAGAACACCCAAGCTAACCACTCAAGGTCACTGTCAAATATCTGCGTCTTCAGGCAAAACGTCCGCTGCTGGACTTAGGCCTCCTCCCTCTCCCAAACATCGCCTCAACCGGTCCTGTGCTGCCGCGACCTGATACTACACACTATCATCGTTTTCTCAATACATCTGTGTGTAGGTACTTGTGATAAAATAAAATGAGAATCTTACCCTTTCGAAAAATGCAGCCAAGAATCGAGACAAAAGAGATTGTCGAGTTTCAGTTTCTCCTAAACCTAAAAAAAATATATATTCAAAAATATTTTATTGATTTTAATAACTTAATCGTAAAATTAACATACACCACTTAAAAATGCTTTGTTTTCCTTTAATTAGGTGGGTGGGCACTCAGTCTAGCCTAAGTAATTAAAAGAAAACAAACCATTATTATTACTTAGCCACCGAAAATTACCGTCGAGTACTTAGGTAATAAAACGTACCTAACTACATAAATACCTGGAATGGAGAGAGATAGCTGTTTGTACACAATCCTGAAATAAAATGTTGTTTTTTAATTGCTTTGAAAATTAAAATACATATTGAAGGTGAATATGTAGTAGTGATGGATTAATTAGCATTCGTATTCATTGTTAGCATGCGAATGCTCATTTAGCATGTAACAAATGAAATACAGTAGCGATATTCTGTGAAGTGCGAAGTGAATTTATCGCTTCATATTTTTTTATACTATCATACGTCAGAGCTTGTTAATATGTTTGAGTTTGTTAATATGTTTTAATTCGCATATTAACAAAATTCACATACTTCATTATTATCAATAATCGTTATATTAGCAATAGCAATTAGCACGCCAAGGCTCAAAAATTCACATACTAATGAAATTTATGCGAAATCGCATTAATTACACTAATATGTAGGTACCTCAGTTGTGGAGCACAAACCACACGACATGTAGCTAGAGGCCCCGCCATTGATCTCAAGTCTTTGGAGTCATCGTTTCTAAAAAAAACAAGTTAAATTAAACCCCCTTCATTCAATTCAATCAGACAAGAAAAAGTTAAGGAAGCTTAAGGTTAAGAATTGCTGTAAATTGCTCAATTTACAGAAATTGTAAGATTGTTGTATAGAAATTGCCAAAAATTGCGCAATTTAGTGGCTCGTGTAAGAGCACCGTTAATGTGGAGGCATAAGTGAGTAAATGTTTTTTTTTCCTTTTTCTTTTATTTTTAATCATGGTCTACAAGTTTGAGTATCTACTTTATGCGGCCTACCCAAATGTCCTTTGGTAGTTCTTCACGATTATCTACCGACAAATGCTTGCACTGACTGGACAGGTCCACTCAAAACTGTGTGGTTCTTTCCTCAAAATACTCATTTCAGATACAAATTACATGATCTGACCAAGGTTATGTCTGGACTTTAAAAAAGACTGTGGCGTTGCTTTTCAGAATATTCAGATAGGAAACGCCGAATTCATCTAAGTTTTTAGGGTTCCGTACCTCAAAAGGAAAAAAAGGGAACCCTTATTCCTATGAGGTGTGTACCGATTAAGTTGAAATTTGGTACACATTAGTATTTATGTGACCCAAACACGAACGTGTAAAGTAAATAATTGAATTTTGAATATAGCGGTCACTTTTGGGGGGCAAATAAGAAAATTAAAAAGTTTTGCTAACAGTACCGTGTGACATAGCAAATGAAAGGGCTTTTTGTGAGAATCTTAAACATATTTTTTATATAATTTTAAAATCAATGCTTTTAAAGATATTTAAGAGATCCGATGAAAATTAACCGTTCCGCCCCCCCATCTCCGAAACTACTGGACCAAATATTTTGTAAAAAAAAAGTACATAGTACGGCTTTTTACTCATAGATTACAGGAAAACCTATAAGAAGTCTATGGTCTTAAAATAAAATGGCAAATCTTTCAATATTGTGGGTACAAACTTACATTTGCAGTTGGAATGTATGGGAGACTATGTTTTTCAACTACAATATTAAGTTTGTACTTGGAATAAATGAATTCATCTCAACTACGGAACCCTTTATTGTGCGTAGTCCGACACGCATTTGGCCAGTTTTTTTTTTTTAAATATGATTGACGTGTAAAACTATTTGCACAAACCTACCTACATACATAAAATCATTTATCATTAAAATCATTTATCAATATCTCCGTAAAGAGAACGTTCTCAAGTAAGGTCTAGGTACTGAAAAATTATCACACTGAGGGAAAGAACGAGTGACTCTCGGCTTCGTTAGTTGTCTTTTACACCCGTTATAGTTACCTACTTGCATCGAAAACCATCTACTTAGTGAGAATAAAAACTAAGCTTAGCCTGTAAAACTGTGACTTTATCCACTGGTGCTGGTGCAGTTATGTCAGCCTAGAAATGATATTTAAATAAAGAATCCTTACCGTCCATGAACATAATGAGCATAGTAATTTTCTTCGAACACCAGTAGCGACAGTCCGACACTGGTACATATCCTCGACAGAGCAGCGGTCGGAGACCCTCGCAGTCTGTCGACCACCCATCGTGAAGACAGTAGCGTGATATATGATGACCACCAGGCGATGGTGGCCACTGCCCATCCGTAGCCTTGGCTCGGCGGGAGGTAGGATTGCCAGGGAGATATGACCTAACAGAAAATGTAAACCGCTAATTATTGACTTTTTTACGCACCTCTGACTTTTCGGATTCATATGCGTATTGTATAATTATCACTTGCTTCAAAAACGGTGAAGGAAAACATTGTGAGGAAACCGGCATGCCTTTTTTTTTTGTGGGTGGGAAATCATCAAATAACTTCTCCCGCTCTGGGCGGAGCGGGAGAGCGTGTCAGACTCTTACTGACTAAAACCCACCCGTGTTCCTTCCGTTGCCCTGTTGCCGGGGGCCACGATCTACCTCTCGGTTTTCTTCGCAACCCCGGCAGGCATTGGCCCTAGCGGACCCCGTCGATTCTGCTGACATCTCTTTGAGGCGCGCGTGGAACACAACGCGCCGTCGACCCGGGTCTGGTCCTTATCGGACGGTGAGCTACCCATTGCTCACCGCCCGCAAACCCGCGCCTACGGTGGCCGGAAATCGCCTCGCGATTCCCGACGCCCTGGGCGTCTCCTCCTGCGGCGGTTAGGGGCGTGAGGGCCTCCTTCCGCTTCGCAGAAGGAGGTGACGGCCTCCCATTTCCTCTCGCTCCGTACCATGGCCTGAACCAGGGCCGGACGCGAGAGATCACCGCCGCCGATCGCCTCCACTAGGACACGGCGATGCTCCGCCCAAGCTGGGCAGACCTCCACCGTATGCTCCACCGTGTCCTCCGGGCGATCCACACAATGATGACACCCGGGCGTGTCCTCCCGCCTTATCCTGTGCAGGAACCTCCCGAAACAGCCGTGTCCGGTGAGGACCTGCGTCAGGCGGAAGGTGAGGACGCCGTGGCGCCTCTCCAGCCACTCCTCAAAGAGGGGTCTTATCGCCGCAATTGTGGCGTGCCCAGCGCTGGGTTGCGATAATCGCACTCTCCATGACGCCATGAGATCCCGCCGGAGCTCTGTCCGCTGTGCCGCGACTTCTCGCGGCAGCGGAGTTAAGCCCCGGCGTTTCGCCTCCTCGCGCCACTCCCAGATGTGCGCGAGGACCTTTGCCTCCAGATCCCATGGCGGTAATCCGGCAAGAAGGCTCGCCGCCTCGCAGGAGACCGTGCGGTATCCTAAACCGGCATGCCTGAGAGATATTTCTCGACGGCATGTGAGGCCAAGTCAGAGGCCCATGGGCGGCTTTAAAACTCTGACACCGGGTTAGTCACTAAACACACGAAAAGAAGAAGAATGATTTTGCTAATATATTTTACTAAGTACCTACTATCTGCAGTAACGGGGGGAGGGTGGGGGGGTCGTCACATAAAAAATGTCACATCTCTAAAAAGCTAACTTTTTCTTAACCTCGATGTGCTATAGGTATTCATAGTATATTGGTTGGTAGGACAGATCCCGAATACCATGTTTCTGAAAGCTTCTGTCAAACCTAGTAAAACCCTTTACCCTGTGTCAACTAAGTATTAATATTATTGGAATTTTCGTCGTCTAATCACAACAGCTGACATGAGATTTGACAGGGTTTGAATTGATTAGGTTTCCAAAATGAGAGGGCTACAGCCTTTAAATACGTATATTGAACTAAGTATAACTCCACGTCCTTTTTCAAAGCGATCGCCATGCTAATACGCGATCGTCGCATGCTTAAGTAACTTTTTCTTCGAAAAACCTGGAAGCGCCCTAATTCGGCGCGACCACGCGTTCAGGTTCACCGAACAAAAAGTGACATGAGCGCGACGATCGCGGATTCGCGCGTCGATCGCTTTAAATAGGACGCGGGGTTATAACTACTTTGAAGACGTGATTTCTGCGAAATAGTTACTCTGGCAAACTATTAAATGAAGTACCTAGTATAGCATATGCATTATCAGCCTAGTACGTTTCCATTGCTGAGACATTCTCTCTGTGAGAGGGAGTGAGCCATAAACCACCACGTAGTATCAGTGCGGGTTTATCTTATTTAAATAATTACAGGATAACAATAGCACAAAACAAAAGAAGGTTCTAGGGAATCTATTTTGATTTTAACAGGAAGAAAGAAAATGTCGTAGAAAAAGCCATTAACAAATTAACCAATTATCCAAGAATAGAATTCAAGTTACACTTGCCTCAGAAAGAACAGTGAATACTTACATGTAGAACAAGCAGTGCCAGAGTGACAGTGTAGCCTGGAGCCACTCTCCTCATAGTCTGCATCTCACTCCACTCTCTTGCTAAGGTGGTGGCTCTCCAGCTATTATACTTGTCAGCCGTAGTTGCTCCTACAAAAGTTAGGATGATACTGTTAGGAATGGTATGACTGATGGATGACCTGAGGGCCTAGGCAAACTGACATTCTATCAGCGATAGCTGATGATGCGGGAAAGTCAAAAATGAATGGAGCTGGCATAAGCTACCACAAAGCTTATTTCAATCCTGTTGAAAGTAATTGCAGAAATACGAAACGCTTTGAAAGCGATTATCACTTATCTAGGCCCTCTGGGGATGATGGACGCACAGGATCGGTCGTTGTGGTGTTCTCTCGGGGAGGACTATGTGTGCTGTTTGTTGACTAAATGATGATGAGGACAGGTTTCAAGACGGCATAGCGTGGTTAATAATTTTGTGATCCTTTTGTGATCCTCATTTCACGCTATCTGTACAATGTTACCTCGGTAATTACTGAGTTATTAATAATAAATCAGTGTGTCCATTAAACGGGTGTACTAAACAATCATGGAAACTTGTTGGTTGACTAAACCCTTCTAAAAGATTAAAGGCTCTCAGCTATGCCTATAATAAAGGAGCTGTTTTAACCACTAACGGGGCCTTAAGACTTAGGAACGGGACAAGTACAAGTAACAAGAAGAAGATACCGTTAGTCTACGTCATCCCACTGCTGGGCACTCTGCATGGGCTCTCCGTAATGATACTAGCTCTTTCGATCTAGGGCTAATGTAGATCACTGGTCGATTGTTTTCTCTAGATCGTCCCGCCGTTTTCTACTTAGTCTGCTGCGGCTTCTCGCTATGTCAGGGCTCTACGTAGTGGTTATTTTGGCCTGAAACTCATTGGGCATAGGGCAGACGTGACTAGTCCAGTTCCACTTCCACTTAGCGTCTTTTTGAGAAATTAATCAAATATTAATATTAATATTATAAATACGAAAGTAACTCTATCTAACTGTCTGTGTGCTACCTTTCCACTCCTTAACGGCTAGACATTCATTCACGCGAACAAAGCCGCGGGCAAAAGCTAGTGGAGCATAAATAGTTAGTTTACCTACCTTTAAAAGGGGCATTATACTCCGACCAGTCCAGGAAGAACATGTCACACCGACATTGATTGAAATTGAACCACGCTACCTTTACAGCCTGGAAGAAAATACTATGTACCTTAAGGGCTTTTGAATTAAAGTCTGAAATAGTCTGAACCCTTGTCAGAACAGATAAACGTTTAGTGGCACAAAGATAATAGAAAGAACTGAAAAAACTTCTTGTATTGTAGGTAATAAGATCATTACATTCGGAGTAGGTAATCGTTTTGCGGATACGAAAAATGAAGTTAAGTTATTTGGATTCATTAAGTTAAAGACAGGTACAAACAGTGGCCTCAAAAATCGCTTGACACTGTTACTTTATGCATAATTATATCATCTTAATTAATTGACAAAATGATTCGATCTAATTGTTTTTCAGCATGTTATGTTACAGCTAAGGCCGCGTTTTATTTAAAAGCGATCGTTGTGCGAATATGCGATCGGTCGCGTTTTATGTCACTTTTTGTTCAAAACCGGAAAACGCCCTCTGTCGGATCGACCACGCGTTCCGCAAACAAAATGTTCGAGCGACCGTGTATTCGCGCGACGAATGCGGGTTAAGACTCGCTTTAATTTTATATCAGCTCAGATTTTTTTATTTATAATATTTTGCTCAAAAATTTAGATTAAAAACACTGAAGTGTTTATTGACTTGTCGCTGATCATAACTAGTATCTACAAAAAACAGACAGCCACAGACTTTTCACTACTGGAAAACCCAATTTCCTAGCAAGTGAATAAAGCAAAGTTCAGTGAAAAAAAAAAAACTACTTAATAAAATTAAAACAATGCTGTATTAAATTAATCGCTCGAACATAATACGAACTATCACCAACCTTCAATGCAACAGCCGTATAAATGAAAGCCTTGAGGATGCGTTCCTCTCCCCATGATAACGGCAGAGTTATCCCGAGTGTGTCGGCCTCCGCAGCCAAAGCATGGAGGGTTGAGAACCATGCGGCCTAGGACAACGTTAAAGGCTAATTAATAACCTGACTGTAGCATACCTTTCGACTTGTGTATACAAAATCGCATCGTTCGAGCCACGGCTGGCGGACTCGAGCCTCGAGTCTGTGAACGAGGCCTAAGGCCGTGTTAGTTCCTATTTTGTAACTAGATGGCGTTGGCGTTGAATTAAAAGTGGCTATGGTTTCGTTTGTACGCGGAGAATTGACAGCATACTAGATTATGATATGCTGTCGATTCTCCACGATTGTGTCTGGTATTGTCAAATGGAATATTTATTTCCACTTTAGCGGCGATAGCTTCATAAAACAAATTATAATCAAGAAAAAATGGGCTGGGTTATGTACCTACTTACTATTATATCATCGGTGGTTTTATGTAACTTTAATTAATAGTACCTTACGTATTATACATATAAACCTTCCGGAATAAATTCTCTAAACGATGGAGAAAACTTCATCAAAATCTGTGGCGTGGTTTAAAAGAACAACGCGGACAAAAACTAAAAGCGACCTTAATTTATAATATGTATAGATTATGTACTTTTCTCCTGTAGCTGTCAATTCAAATTCACTATTTGAATTCAAAATACCTACCTACTCAAAACTTTTTGGTCTTGTCGTTTTGGTAAGGGCACAACATTGCATATTATTTGCTATACTTACAAAGTACAAGGTGTCAGCAGTAGCCCCTGTAAGTAGCGGCACCACAGAGGCATGCAGTCCGCCTCTGCGAACCACTCCTCGCCATTGTACCATTGCGTACAAAGTTAGGAGGGATCCCAGCACTCCGCCCCATATCTGGAATTATACTTTTTTGGTGAATTTGTTTACAATTCTAAGAGACAAAAAGTTATTTACCTAAATACCAACGCTTACAAAAAATGTGTTTTACAGAGTTGCGCAGGTACCGCGGAAGAAAAAAAAATGAATATACTTATTCCAAAGTTCATGAAAAACCTCCTTTTGTTATGATAAAGTAAGACAGTAAAACGTAAACTTAATACTGTTTTATGTTCGCGTGACCGTTATTTATGAAACCAACTTTATGGGCGACTGTAGGTTTATTGCCCAAATTTTCATTTCCTGCTTTTGGTAGTTGCCGAGATGGTGCAATTAATCATCTTGCCAACACCTAAGGGCGACGAAATATTTTTATAACCTGTGTAATTAGGTTAAGTACGTTAAGTCGCATATCTCTTGCACTAGGAAAGCGCCTTACTGCACCACTTTTTGTGCCTGTCTTATTAGCCATCATCTAAATCACGAGGTGGGCAGACGATTTTCCTATCGCGGGCAAAACTTGGATGAGGCTGGCACGAGAGCGGGAGATTGACCCAAGAAAAGAGAGAGTGAGAGAGAGTGTGAGTGAATAAGAGAGGGAGTGGGTGAAGTCGGACTGTAGATAGTGATGATGATGTCGATGAAATTACGTGTGACAGACGAACAGACACCGGCGAGGTATACCGTCTTTCGATTTACCCGGAAAATTAAAAGAGGAATAAGTAAATTATAAAAAATGTCTTAAGATATTGCTCTGGGTAACTCACCTCTATACCACGATGAACACCAGCGTTGGGCATAACATGCACCACTCTCAAAGTCATGACGACTGACTCTGAGAGAGGCGATTTCGTGGCGTAGCTCGCTTCAACCGATATATGCACTAATAGCGAGCTGGGACTGCTTTTATCTCGTTCGATCCTAGGAAAAATAACGCTTTTATCTTGTGCAAAGAACTACTGAACTACTGAATAAGTATTCATATATATTCACCGCTCATCAACTTGCACTGATGGGCATGCATAGATACCCCGATAACACATCACGATTAAGGTTATGTGATTGTGGTAAACGGATCATTGGGAATCGCAATACCTGAGTGGTTTTTTATCGGAGGAAAAACAGCCCATCTTTAAAAAAAAAAAAAATATTTTACGCACCCATACCACAGATTAGTACAGATGGGTCACTCCACAAAATCATTTAAATAAAAAGCGACTCTTGCTAGCTAATTATCTAGAGTTATATTCACCTAGAAGTTGCCTCTCTTTCTATCACGTATAACTCTTAGATCTTCTGACTACGTTACGCCCACTGAATTCGACAAGTCGAGCCCGCCGCGTAGCTACTCGTAGCCTCATACCTAAAATGCGCGGAGTGTCCCATGTGTATTCATCTGTGCCCATACTTAGATTGGAACCACGAAATAAATACCTATACAGATTGGGACCCTTTTATTTTCCAGGAACCACACTGCCTACTTGTAAGGTACACGCACGGTTGATATAATTTACTTACTGTAGTCTTATCACTAATGTTCGTAGGTAGACAGTATTGGTGATATTCGCGATAGTCGACAGAAAGTTATCCATTATAAAGTGACGCTTGAACTTGTCCGATAGCCAGGTACCCCTCTGAAAAAATAATTAGGTAGAGTTAAAATTAATCTTTAAAATATATACATGCATAACATCACGCCTTGTTTCCCCAAAGGATTGGGCAGAGGTGTACCTGTAGCAGGTTCACCCACATTTCGCCAGTTATGTTTAAGTCCTATGTAATAGGGGGCGAGCCTATTGCCATCAACCGAACATAAATACAGACTCTTTAAAACGTAATCTTAATTTAAAAAATATACAAAACATAACAAAAACAACCTAATATAATATTATGTGATTTTTTTTATTAAATTGTATAATGTGAAAACTATCTTTTGGAAGGGGCGACTAGAATCAATTATATTATTTTGTAAATTTTGACGTTCAAAAGTGGCATACATGGGCCTGTTTGAAATAAATTATTTGACTTTGAATGTCAATATCAATCTGCCAAGCCTTTTCCCAACTATGTTGGGGTCGGCTTCCAGTCTAACCGGATGCAGCTGAATACTGCCATTTTACATGGAGCGACTGACTGTCTGACCTCCACAACCCAGTGACTGGATAATACGATACCTCTTGGTAAGACTGATTGTCAGACTTTCGGGCTTCTGACTACCCGTAACGACTGTCAAAGATCCACGCCGGGATTCAGCGTCTTAAAACGTGCTTTCCGAGGCAAGGAGGAGATGGTTATCTAAAGCTGGTCACCCATTCACCCTGGCAACCGTAGCTTAGCCTGATGGATCGGCCCGCGCGGATGTTATTACTTAGTCAGAAGTACCTGAGAAAAAGGAAAATCTTCATATTTTAACCAAATGCCCGCTACGGTTTATTTTTACAAAAGTTTATCCAGAAGCCACGGCCACGGCCACGGCTTTTCTCTTTTTAATTCTCTCAAAATTAAATTTTTGTGAGCTTTTAAATTTTCCTTTACCCATAACGTATATTAACTTTATTTACTGTAACAGCCGGTCTATACTGTAAGAAAATCTCCGTGAAAATTTGGTGAGCTTGAAGTGAGCTGTCAGTCCACCTGAAGCCCCCAGCACCAGCTTTTTTGCGTGATTTGCCGTTTGATTTGTGTGTACTTGGCTTGCCCAACGTGTACAATATTTCTATTTTCTTAATGTCCCTCGGGAATCATCGCATTTCCGAATACAAACGACTGCTTATTTCCATGTCCATCGATTATTAGATTAATCTTGTACAATCATTTTAATTCAGTTCTAAGTACTTTATTGTTTTTTTGTTTTTATTTTCGTGTGAACTATATAGAGCTGTAAAACTATTTTTCTATCTGTCGTGCTTGCGACTTTAGCAGCTTTCCTACGTTTTTTAAAATAAATTACATTAAATTAAAAGAGTATTAACAACTCTATATGTATACTTCCAAGTCGATTGAGAGTGTCCGGTCTGCATCAAGTGCAAAGGGCAACTGATAGAAATCCGACGACTGACGAAACACGAGGTTTGCCGAGGGACTTTAAGAACATATTTGTACTGTACGGGATTTAAACTATTGTCACTTCACCTAAGTTTTCACATCGAGATTTTGTAGAGAATAGACCGGCAGCGTTGGTTTACAATTCTAAAGCAATGAATGTTTGTACCTGTACAGTATACCCGTCAGGTTTCCTCGGATAAACTGGTATTTGAACGAGTTTCCCGTCTGCATACAAATAGGGGGCGATCGTCTCGTTCAAATCATCGGTAAGCTTCGATACATTCATGATGCAATCGTGGCTGCAATGTTAAGACATAAATAAAACACTAAGTAGATTTAAAGAACAAATATATTTGCTGTAACTTAGAAGAGAAATATTTTCCGAATTTCTTTGGTTGAAAAGTATTTTTTTTCGATTGCTGGTTTTAACAGTCGCTTGCAAGCAATGGTGATAATTTAGTTTGTTTCTATGATTATAATATCAAAACAACGGACATCTTTTTTGTTTTTTAAAGTTATGAATGTAAAAAAAACAATAACCAATTGGATAAATACACTTACATATGATCAAACGGAGGCACTTTTGGAGCACATAAAGTAGCAGATACTTTCACACATACATTCTCACTTACACTCGTAACAAACTCTCTCTCATACACTCTCTCATTCACTCTCTCATTCACTCTCACAGACACTCTCACATACAGACACACTACGCACAGGTATTCACATTCGAATCACACTCTCACTACCAAACATACTTGTTTTTAAATTGATATTTTAAGTACCTCCGGATTTATTTTAATATATTAAGATTATGCTATATTATGGAAGAGCGGAGTCTCCTAACACAGGCATTGCTTAAAAGGAGGCTCCAAACATGAAACCATTTTTGTGAACTGAAGTTTAAATAAAAACATTTTTTTTATTTCTTTTTATTAAATTTTAAAAATCATTTAATTCAGGCAAGACCCTTATTACATAAAATAAAATTTCACAATACTACCACACAATAGATGAGAATAAAATGTCAATACAATTAAAGCAAATGAATGAGAAGGTAGCAATTAAAAAGGTTACAGAATTAAACAATGATAGGCTGAATAAAAGTAAAAACGTACCAAACCTTTCATAATATCTACGTCTGAAAATTCTCTATCTTATTACAGAACTATGAAAAGAGAGTTTCCCACGTTTAATTGAACAATCATTCAATCGAAAGTGCGCATTGATTTTTTATAATAAGAATAAGTTCTAGCACTAAAAACAATATATAGTTTGTGTGTTATTGATTGTTTTAACGTGTTTTCACGATGATTGATAATAATCAGATAAAAAAAGACATTATCTGGTTACCAGAATTTAATAAGGAAAAGAAAATAAGAAGAAGAACGTGATAAAAATACAACTAAAATTAGTAAATATTTTACGGCTCTACCATCCACTTCCAAAGAATCATTAGAGACAGAAACCAGTCATTTTATCGATGAAGGTGTTATAAAATCTGATTCAAAAAACGCTTCATGTAGTGGTATGTGCTTTTTATAAGCCAAAAATTATACGACTGTAACAATGGTGATTTTTTTAAACGTATTGAACTGTTAGGAAAAATCGATCTTTCAATGACTGAACATATTATACCATGCGTAACGAATGATTCGGATTTCAAAAATATGCCGACTTTTTTTGGAGATAAGAGCCAAAATGAAATAATTTACATACTCGGTAACCAAATTCAACATTTTATTTTAAATTTATGTCAAATTAATAAATATTTTAAAAAAAGAGGCGCTTCATAGGTTTCGCACACAGGCGCTGTGAGCGGTCGGCGCGGCGCGGCCCTGCTTCCAAACCTAGTCTTGCTTAAATTCCATAATTTGACCACATAAGCCGCTATAAAATCGGTGGTATAAATACAGACGGATAACTCTTATAGGTTAAAGCTTTATTAGTGGATAAGTAAACAAAAACTATTGGTTTTAGAAATTAACTTTGGGATTATGTCAAATTTTCTTCTCACCGAAAATGGCAGTGTGATATTTGGTCCAAACTCGATTACAAATACTTGGCATATTACAGCAACAGCTCTTGTAAAAGTTATTAGATATAAATCAAAACGTCTGAGCGTAACCAGTAGTTATTAAGTTGCAATCGTCATTAAGCAAACAATATCGAATTATTACAAATATTGGTAAAACATTAATCATTTTGCAATTAAACCTATTGATAGTTAAGAGGCATTACTTTAAAATGTTGTGTGAAACTAAACAAATATCTTCATCATAGATAAAATGCTTTATTGCTTTACGAGTTACTACTGCATGCAACACATACACACACACACATGTAATGCAATTTCAACCTTACAAGTCTTGAGAACACTTCAAAGAAATTAAAGACGCTCTACAATAGAACAAATAGCCTTTTTACAATTCTAACACTGACACTGTCATTAATGGCGGCCGTTAAATGGCGGCCGTTATGTTGCAGCCGTTATGTGGCGACCATTATGTGGCCCTTAAATGGCGGCCGTTATGTAGCGGCCGTTAAATGGCGGCCGCTATGTTGCAGCCGTTATGTGGCGGGCGTTGTGTGGCGGCCGTTATGTGGTGGCCGTTAAATGGCGGCCGTTATGTGGCGGCCGTTGTGTGGCGGCCGTTATGTGGCGGCCTTTATTCAATGGCCGTTAGATTGCGGCCTGTATGTGGCGGCCGTTATGTGACGGCCGTTATTCGACGGCCGTTATGTGGCGGCCATTATTTGGCGGCCGTTATTTGGCGGCCGTTAAATAGCGGCCGTCAAATAGCGGCCGTTATCTAGCGTACGTTATGTTGCGGCCGTTAAATGGCGGCCGTTATGTGGCGGCCGTCAAATGGCGGCCGCTATATTGCGGCCGTTATGTGGCGGCCGTTATTTGGCGACCGCTAAATAGCGGCCGTTATGTGACGGCCGTTAAATGGCGGCCGTTATGTGGCGGCCGTCAAGTGGCGGCCGCTATATTGCGGCCGTTATTTGGTGGCGGTTAAATAGCGGCCGTTATGTTGCGGCCGTTAAATGGCGGCCGTTATGTGGCGGCCGTCAAATGGCGGCCGCTATATTGCGGCCGTTATGTGGCGACCGTTATCTAGCGGCCGCTATGTTGCTGCCGTTATGTGGCAGCCGTTATGTGACGGCCGTTTTTTGGCGGCCGTTATATGGCGGCCGTCAAGTGGCGGCCGCTATATTGCGGCCGTTATTTGGTGGCCGTTAAATAGCGGCCGTTATGTGGCGGCCGTTATGTGACGGCCGTTTTGTGGCGGCCGTTATGTGGCGACCGTTTTGTGGCGGCCGTTATGTGGCGGCCGTTAAATGGCGGCCGCTGTATTGCGGCCGTTATGTGGTGGCCGTTAAATAGCGGCCGTTATCTAGCGACCGCTTTTTTGCGGCCGTTATGTGGCGGCCGTTATGTGGCGGCCGTTAAATGGCGGCCGTTATGAGGCGCCCGTTAAATGGCGGCCGTTATTTGGCGGCTGTTAAATGGCGGCCGTTAGATTGCGGCCGGTATGTGGCGGCCGTTAGATTGCGGCCGGTATGTGGCGGCCGTTAACTAGCAGCCGCTATGTTGCGGCCGTTATGTGGCAGCCGCTAAATGGCGGCCGTTATGTTGCGGCAGTTGTGTGGCGGCCGTTATGTGGCGCCCATTAAATGGCGGCCGTTATTTGATGGCCGTTATGTTGCAGCCGTTATGTGGTGGCCATTAAGTGACGGCCGTTTTTTGACGGCCGTTATGTGGCGGCCGTTATCTAGCGGCCGCTATGTTGCACACAAATTTGGCTGTGACCTTTGAAGTTTTCGTTAGCAGATGTTGCTTTAAAGGTTAGGTTATTGTACTTAATCTGTACTCTACGTCTCCTCCCGTCGTCGTCGTTACGGGTAGTCAGAAGCCCGAAAGTCTGACAATCAGTCTTACCAAAGGGTATCGTGTTACCCAATAACTTGGTTGTGGAGGTCAAATAAGCAGTCGCTCCGTGTAAAATACTGGTTAGACTGGAAGCCGACCCCAACATAGGAGAAAAGGCTAGGCAGATGATGATGTACTCTTCGTCTAGAAAACTTGTTCAGTTTACAATAGAAAGGAATAGTTGTTGTTGATGAATGTAAGTCTTGACTTGAGGCTTGTTTTCTTGATTTTTGTAAAGGTAGTTAAATTTTTATGATAATTTCAGTGTTTCCTAAAGCTAGATAGAGAGTTTTCAGATTTCCCTGAATCCTGATGATGAAGTTACATACTCCAAGGGTTTGCAGGTCGTCTCTTGAATACAGAAGTATAGACAAGATTAACATAATTTAAATTTTAAGATCGGCTGTCATGGTATGGGCATGTGATGCGGAGGAAGGAGGAAAATGTCGCAAGGAGAGTTTTGAGTATAAGTGTCCAAAGATACGTACGATGGATGGACTACTGAGGGGACGACTAATAAAGGAGCTACGTATGGTATTCCGAAATACCGCTCACCGAAAGGACGGTTTTCCGATAACACTCTACTCCGACGGTTAGTTGACCGAAAAAAATAATTGGCCGATGAAACGTTTCGCCTGAAATATTATTTATCGACGGTTGGTAGTCCGAATGAATCCTTCACCGATGTAACGGTTCACCGAAAACACTCTTCAACGACGATTGGTTAAACGAACGAATCTTTCGCCGATAGCATTCAGTTTACGCTAGCTATTACACACACGCTAGCCACAACGGCCGCAACACAGCGGCCGCTAGATAACGGCCGCCAAATAACTGCCGCAACATAACGGCCGCCATTTAACGGCCGCCACATAACGGCCGCCACATAACTGCCGCTAGATAACGGCCGCTAGATAACGGTTATGTGGCGGCCATTATGTTGCGGCAGTTATGTGGCGGCCGTTATGTGGCGGCCGTTAAATGGCGGCCGTTATGTTGCGGCAGTTATTTGGCGGCCGTTATCTAGCGGCCGCTGTGTTGCGGCCGTTATGATGTGCAAGGGGTGCAGGGGCTCGCAGATTGCGCGTTTCTCGCAGGGAGGCATGCTGAGTCTTGGGTCACGTAATATATAATTTGGTTTAATTTAAGGCGTAACATGTGTTTAAAAGATGAAGCAAGAAAGAAAGAAAAGAGAAGAGTTTTTAATGGGTAAATATTGTGTTAGTAACAAGTGTATGTGTATTTTTATGTAGGTAAATAAAATTATTATAATTATGATTTACGTAATTATGTCTGGCGAATATGGACAACCCTCTAATATAATAATGTTTTTGTTATGTATCTTTAGTATTCATTAAATCTACAATTTTGTACCGTGCAAATTATTTACTTATACTTTTTTTTTTTATAAAGACCGAATTCTCTTCAAATAATTATTTAAAAAAATGATTTCTGAAAGTATTAAAAAAAAACAAAAAACAGTAGCACTCCTGGAGTGCCGACAGAAGAAGAAACTTGAACAATTTTATTGTGCAGGAAATAATGAATCGCGCGTTGGTCTTTTTAAAGCTGGTGTCGCGAAATCAATGGTTTTGTCCCATGTCAAAAATGCCCAACGCACCTAAAGAAGTTTTCACTTCAAAAAAACTTAATTACACAAAATATTTCAAAGGAAGAAAACATTTGGTTTCAATATCATTCAAATGATAGTTCCATTCAATTCAGTTTACTTAAGTAAATTGTTATTCACTTCTCAATTCGCTTTCATTAATATTGCAGTCGGAAATATTGAATTAAACATCAAGTTGTTGGTTGAAAGGAATTGGACCATCCGATTTTATGTCAAATTAATAAATAGTTTTCAATAATACTCTAATAAATATATAACACTGGAGAACATTTATTACGGTCAAAATTTACAAATATAAAAACAAATAAGTTGAAACGAACAGATCCGTGAAGAAAAGAGGCGCTTCATAGGTTTCGCACACAGGCGCTGCAGTGTGGGGGGTCGGCGCGGCCCTGTTACCACAGCATAAAGGCTCTTTCAAACAGGCGCGACACGCGACGCGACACAAAGACACCGCTCGTCGCGCGACGCGACGTACCTTTGTGTCGCGTCGCATGTCGCGCCTGTTTGTAGGAGCCTTAACAGCTATGTCTTCTATAAACGCCGTCGGCCACTTACAGCGTCTCGTCGCCGCCGTGCGCCGCGTCACGACGCTTACTATAGAAATGTACTGTTCTGGTGCCTTTCATACGTCGACGTCTTGTTGCGTTACGTCGATCGGAACGTTGACGCTGAATTCGGACGTCGAATACAACATAAAATAGGAGACCAACGCCTTAGATCGTTCTATCATTAAAGCCTTCTGTCTGAAATACCTCAAATGAAGGTGTAGTGTAGGTAACTATTCCATTAAGTCTAGTTTACTCCTAAATGAGCACTTTCTATCTATATACTCTTCATAAATATCGTGTCTTGAGCTTGGAAACAAATATTATTTTAAGTTTCAATGAATAAAACAAAAAAAAAAGTAAAAAAAAGGAAAGGAAAGGAAGTAAGGAAATAATAGTTTGGTAGCAACAGACGAATTAAATTTTATCGATCGATAATGCGCCAGTCTAACAGGGCTGCCAAAACTGTTGTAAAGAGAAATAAATAGAAAGATTAAATGTGCTGCGCGTCTTATTTATTGCAAAATTGTGGTGTGCTGGGTGGTGCACGCTTGAATTTGTCGCTCCCTGACGTTGACGCCCGGGCTCCTGGTTTGCCCTCCCCCCCCCCCCCCCCCCCCTTAGATCCCGGGCTGCAATCATAGACCGGATAAGCTTTCATTTCAGCCCAGATTTAAATGTCAATCATTTTCATCCTGAATTCGCCTCGAGTTTCGATTTCCGTTCCCTTTTTGAAGATATTCTCAGACAAAATAAGGGCTACGGTTGTAATAGACACGCCTTATTTTGGTCAGAGAGATTCTGTTTTAATGCATTTGCAGATTAGGTTCTTTAGTTTAGTATTTTGGATACTTACTATAGTCATAATAAAGTTTATTTGAAAATTATAACATGTTAAGTAAATCTTCGTTTATAAACTATTTGAAAGAGAGTTAATAACTTAGAATTTTCTTCCTTATGCAATCTTAATAGTTATGTATTTTACCACATGTTTCAGACCCAGACGTCCCGACTTCGATCCCAGTGGGAGCAAAATTTTCTGCTTGGTTAGGTTGTTGGTAGGGCTTGTTCTAAGTCCGCCTGACTAGCTACAACCATCTTATCTAAGTCTATCGCCATCTAAGTGTTTCGACAGTTAGAGGTAAGATAGCCAGTTTCTCTAGGGTTGAGAATTCCGGGTGAAGCTCGCTTCCACTTTCGTTCTGATCATCACTTACCATCAGGTGTCAGCTATCATACAGTCGCTGATGTGAACATAGTCTTATAGATATTTTTCAGCTGTACTGTCTTTCAAACAGTGTTATTATTCGGTAAACAATCTTGTTAATGGCTAAAATGTAGATATTCAAAGACAAGCTAAACCTGTTTTTCTAACGAGTTAAAGGATTATTATTGCATCTCTCAATCACCTAGAGCTGTTTACCATGTCTGTAAGGAAAAGAAAGAAAAAAGAAAATACATTTATTTAGCACAGGCAAAATACAGGGTGTTTGGTGCATCGTGTGCCAAATTGAAATGGTCGACTGGGGAGGTCACCTGCTATCCTTTCAGACCCCTAAACACTTCTCATGCCCTGTGGATTTTTTTTCATCGACTTTGTATTTTTTTATTAAAAAAATACCCAAATTTTGCATTCAAGTACAAATTTAAAAAAAAAGTGTAAGTCGTAGACTCTGAGTTTAATTTTATTTAGATGTGTATTGTATTACAGTACTTTTAAATTCAAAATTAGTGGCATTAGCCACGTAGTTTTTTTTTTATTTACTCGTAAAGTTTCGGACTTCAATTAAAGCTGTCCATGTTACAGCTATTTACATGGCTATAAAAAAAAAAATACAAAAGCGACCGGGATCTTCCAACTCCCTCAGAAATTCTCTAGTCTATTCTCTTGCTAGTGATGTACCACATGCCATAAAAATATTTTTACAACTTTGTGAATTCACTAGAATTGTGAATCGAGTGACAAAATACTAAATTTCAAATTACGATTTAAAAAAATATTTTTGCTTAAATTATACCTCAAAAACTCTATAGATATTTTATCTCACTCTTATAAGGTAAAATCTGTCTCGTATCTCTCTTTCTTACTAGAAATAAAAAAATAATTGCATTTTTAATATTTTTGCATATTCTGCTCAAACTGTTGGCCGCTATTGCGAATGCAGGCCCGACATCTATTTCGTATTTCCACAGTTGTTGTACGTAGTCGTATTTCGTCCTTTATTTTATTGAACGCCGTTTCAATGCGTTGAAGTAGTACCTCCCTAGTCGGAACCTCCGTGGCGTATACCAGCTCTTTGGCACGTCCCCAGACATAAAAGTCTAGCGGAGTTAGGTCGCGACCAATCCACGCATTGGGGAACACATCGTCGAGATATTCCCTCACAGTCAAACGCCAATGCGCGGGACAGCTGTCATGCTGGAAAACTTTGGGCATATTTTAATTAAATACGGGCACTTCGGACACTAATTCGGGCAGGTCGTTTTGAAGGAACTCCAAATAGTTATCGCCATTGAGGTTATCGGGCAGGTAATGCAGTCCAACTACCTGATTCACAGTCAGTCCTACCCAAACGTTTACACTAAACCTCCTTTGAAAAGATTTCTGTCTTTTTGCGCGGGCGCATTGGCGTTTGACTGTGAGGGAATATCTCGACGATGTGTTCCCCAATGCGTGGATTGGTCGCAATAGCCCTATTGCATGGCCGGCACGTTCCCCAGACCTAACTCCGCTAGACTTTTGTCTGGGGACGTGCCAAAGAGCTGGTATACGCCACGGAGGTTCCGACTAGGGAGGTACTACTTCAACGCATTGAAACGGCGTTCAATAAAATAAAGGACGAAATACGACTACGTACAACAACTGTGGAAATACGAAATAGATGTCGGGCCTGCATTCGCAATAGCGGCCAACAGTTTGAGCAGAATATGTAAAAAATATTAAATAAATATTAAAAATGCAATTATTTTTTATTTCTAGTAAGAAAGAGAGATACGAGACAGATTTTACCTTATAAGAGTGAGATAAAATATCTATAAAGTTTTTGAGGTATAATTTAAGCAAAAATATTTTTTTAAATCGTAATTTGAAATTTAGTATTTTATCACTCGATTCACAATTCTGGTGAATTCACAAAGTTGTAAAAATACTTTTATGGCATGTGGTATATCACTAGCAAGAGAATAGACTAGAGAATTTCTGAGGGAGTTGGAAGATCCCGGTCGCTTTTGTATTTTTTTTTATAGCCATGTAAATAGCTGTAACATGGACAGCTTTAATTGAAGTCCGAAACTTTACGAGTAAATAAAAAAAAAACTACGTGGCTAATGCCACTAATTTTGAATTTAAAAGTACTGTAATACAATACACATCTAAATAAAATTAAACTCAGAGTCTACGACTTACACTTTTTTTTAAATTTGTACTTGAATGCAAAATTTGGGTATTTTTTAATAAAACAATACAAAGTCGATGAAAAAAAATCCACAGGGCATGAGAAGTGTTTAGGGGTCTGAAAGGATAGCAGGTGACCCCCCCAGTCGACCATTTCAATTTGGCACACGATGCACCAAACACCCTGTATAATATACAGCAGAATAAAAAGTCTCAGTCATAGTACAAAGTTTCACATATAATTAAGTAGACATAAAACGAAATGAAATGTAATGAAATTGTTTATTCTGTAAATAGGATATCGGAATGACTTTTACACGTCATATTAAAAAAAAAATAAGCTAGTTGAGTTCGGCGTTTATTATCTGATCTTCTTGAACACCGTAATCACCTCACTTTTTCTAATATCTAATGTCCGGAGAAGGGGTACTTTGTATACAAATCACGCGTGTCACCGCTTATTCACACTATCGAAGATGAATCTGACGAGTTTGAAGACGGCTCGTGACAGAAGTTCTGCGCTCAATGTACTTTCGAAGCCACGAGTTTTATTAGTAGGTTTGTGCTGCCATCGCGGCGGTCTTAAAGGGATTATCTTACTTTCTAAACCACGTATCATCAATTAGTTTTATTTTGGGTCTGTTTTTCCATTAAATATGACTGTCGTGGACTATTCGGCAGACGATTACTAGCAAACTAGATTAAAAAATAATAATAATTAAGAAATAAAACGAAAAGAACCATTTTTAATATGTAGATAACCAGTAATATGTAAAGAACAAAAATAACAAAGTAAGTAATTATTAGTGATGTGAAAAATGTAATTATTTATGTAGACCGAAGTACTCCAAAACTCAATATTTATATTTTGTTATTATTATATTAAGTTTTAGTTATAAATTTTAAGAACCATACAAAATAGGTCGGTGGTCCGTCGGGGCGCCAGGGCTTCAATAGAAAGGCGCTACCGTTTCACAGTACCTAAGCCCTACGCACTACCCCTTTACTTACGCATTATGTTATAGACATCAAATCTGGACAAACATTTTCTTGATTTTTTCCTTACTTTAAGAAAATGGATTTGATAAGAGTAGGAGAAGACCAAAGATACATACGATGGATGGACTACTGAGGGGACGACTAATAAAGGAGCTACGTATGGTATTCCGAAATACCGCTCACCGAAAGGACGGTTTTCCGATAACACTCTACTCCGACGGTTAGTTGACCGAAAAAATAATTGGCCGATGAAACATTTCGCCGAAAATATTATTTATCGACGGTTGGTAGTCCGAATGAAGCCTTCACCGATGTAACGGTTCACCGAAAACACTCTTCAACGACGATTGGTTAAACGAAAGGGGATCTGGCGTTAATGGTCACTGTTCTAACCTAACCTAACCCAAATGATGACGTTTCTAAATTATATTAAACGTGTGAAACGAAATTATGCGAAATTAAGCTTTGCCAAAAGTAATGTGGCGTAACGTTATGTGGCGGCCGTTAAATGGCGGCCGTTATGTTGCGGCAGTTATTTGGCGGCCGTTATCTAGCGGCCGCTGTGTTGCGGCCGTTATGATGTGCAAGGGGTGCAGGGGCTCGCAGTTTGCGCGTTTCTCGCAGGGAGGCATGCTGAGTCTTGGGTCACGTAATATATAATTTGGTTTAATTTAAGGCGTAACATGTGTTTAAAAGATGAAGCAAGAAAGAAAGAAAAGAGAAGAGTTTTTAATGGGTAAATATTGTGTTAGTAACAAGTGTATGTGTATTTTTATGTAGGTAAATAAAATTATTATAATTATGATTTACGTAATTATGTCTGGCGAATATGGACAACCCTCTAATATAATAATGTTTTTGTTATGTATCTTTAGTATTCATTAAATCTACAATTTTGTACCGTGCAAATTATTTACTTATACTTTTTTTTTTTATAAAGACCGAATTCTCTTCAAATAATTATTTAAAAAAATGATTTCTGAAAGTATTAAAAAAAAACAAAAAACAGTAGCACTCCTGGAGTGCCGACAGAAGAAGAAACTTGAACAATTTTATTGTGCAGGAAATAATGAATCGCGCGTTGGTCTTTTTAAAGCTGGTGTCGCGAAATCAATGGTTTTGTCCCATGTCAAAAATGCCCAACGCACCTAAAGAAGTTTTCACTTCAAAAAAACTTAATTACACAAAATATTTCAAAGGAAGAAAACATTTGGTTTCAATATCATTCAAATGATAGTTCCATTCAATTCAGTTTACTTAAGTAAAATGTTATTCACTTCTCAATTCGCTTTCATTAATATTGCAGTCGGAAATATTGAATTAAACATCAAGTTGTTGGTTGAAAGGAATTGGACCATCCGATTCCGATTGAATAGGGACTCGATGCTCAACTGTAGAGTAGAGTATTGTCCAGTAGAGTATTTGTTTGCAATGTGGTAACATTGTGATTTTTTATGGAAGTTATTGTTTCCGAACCTAGATATAAGGCTCAAATTCTCTTGCCCTAATCCTATTTAGGATCGGCCCAACATTTCTTTTTATCAATACTTCTTTATTAGTCGTCCCCTCAGTAGTCCATCCATCGTATGTATCTTTGGTCTTCTCCTACTCTTATAGCCATCTACATTTATACTCAAAACTCTTCTTGCGACATGTTCCTCCTTCCTCCGCATCACATGCCCATACCATGACAGCCGATCTTAAAATTTAAATTATGTTAATCTTGTCTAAACTTCTGTATTCAAGAGACGACCTGCAAACCCTCGGAGTATGTAACTTCATCATCAGGATTCAGGGAAATCTGAAAACTCTCTATCTAGCTTTAGGAAACACTGAAATTATCATAAAAAATTTGCTACCTTTACAAAAATCAAGAAAACAAGCCTCAAGTCAAGACTTACATTCATCAACAACAACTATTCCTTTCTATTGTAAACTGAACAAGTTTTCTAGACGAAGAGTACATCATCATCTGCCTAGCCTTTTCTCCTAACTATGTTGGGGTCGGCTTCCAGTCTAACCAGTATTTTACACGGAGCGACTGCTTATTTGACCTCCACAACCAAGTTATTGGGTAACACGATACCCTTTGGTAAGACTGATTGTCAGACTTTCGGGCTTCTGACTACCCGTAACGACGACGACGGGAGGAGACGTAGAGTACACATTAAGTACAATAACCTAACCTTTAAAGCAACATCTGCTAACGAAAACTTCAAAGGTCACAGCCAAATTTGTGTGTTATTGATTGTTTTAACATGTTTTCACGATGAGTGATAGTAATCAGATAAAAAAAAGTGATTATCTGGTTACCAGAATTTAATAAGGAAAAGAAAATAAACAGAAGAACGTAATAAAAATACAACTAAGTAAATATTTTACGGCTCTACCATCCACTTCCAAAGAATCATTAGAGACAGAAACCAGTCATTTTATCGATGAAGGTGTTATAAAATCTGATTCAAAAAACGCTTCATGTAGTGGTATGTGTTTTTTATGTAATTTTCTATACAAATAAATATAACTTTAGCCTGTTTGTAATGTTAAAATAAAAAAACATTTTCTTTTTAAATTTCTGTCTGTCTTTTTCTTAATCTTCGAAACGTCTGCACCGATTTGACTGTTTTATTTTATACTAGTAACTAGCTGCCCGGCCCGGCTTCGCACGGGTAGCATTAAGAACTTATTTACGGCGCACCTAACTACCTACCCTACCTACCCTACCTACCCTACCCTACCTACCCTACCTACCCTACCTACCCTACCTACCCTACTTACCCTACCTATCCTACCTACCTACCCTACCTACCTACCCTACTTACCCTACCTACCCTACCTATCCTACCTACCTACCTACCCTACTTACCCTACCTACCTAGTTATAGCGTCAGGAAGGAAAACCCGACTTATTTTTATATAGTAGATTACAATTAGTCACAATATTCAATTAAATATAGTTTCTCCAGCCAAATAAATAAATAAGTCTATATTAATTTACAGCGCCATCTATTGATTACTTACTCAACCCAGTCGAAAGGTATCGACATCCGTTAGGATCATTTGGAGTTAACAGATAATTGTGACTGTCAAATAATAACAGACAAATAATTAGCAATAAATTAAAATTGCGACTATAATTTGAGATTTAAACTATCCTATCTCTCAAGTTGGATCGAACTGCACATGGTGTGCGAATTTTATTATAATCGGTTAAGTGGTTTAGGAGTCCATTGAGGACAAACATTGTGACACGAGATTTATATATATTAAGATAGCTGCCGGAGGTCATGGCGATTCCCACAAGGTGCTTTGAAAAAAAACTTTGTGGTTATGTATATGTAATATGTATTTATTTGCAGAAAAAAGTATATGAATAGTTGACACATAATTTATCAAATTCAAATTGAATAAGCACACTTTTGCACGTCAATTGACGTGACGGCGGAGGTTGATTATCAAGAAATATTCATTTATTTATTTATATTTATTATACATAGAAAGATAAATCAGTTTATTCAGACAGGTAGATAGGTACTTATATGTCTTTGTTTGTCTGTCTTTAATTTAAGATGATGCCGCCGAAGTTACGTCCGTGCCTATGCCTGATACACCATTGTCACCGCCAAGACAATTATCGTCACTAATACCAACTTTTTCCAAAGATGACCCTGGACTCTGACCAGAAGTTTTAAATGTTACTTTGATCCAGTATTTAATTAATATACTTTTCCGACTCTTCGGGGTGAAAATTTTCCGAGTATTATTATAAAAGGCATTTAGGAAACGGTGAAAATTATCACAGAGAGTGGCTGCTGTATTCAGTGTCCAAAAATGCCGTTTATTGCTTCTGCTGCAAGCTATTTGAATCAAAACATAAAAATAAATTCTGCGAGGGAATTAGTGATTGGCAAACTATTGATAATATTCTACAAAAACTTTAAGAGGTTGAAAAGTAGCGCTGGTTCGATGTAATCAAAAGAATAATATATGTGGTCCAATTTCTAAGTACGCAAAATATGGCTTTTCGCGGCCAAAGCCAAAACTTATACGACCGTAACAATGGTATTTTTTTTTTTTTAATTCGACCTTTCAATGACTGAACATATTATACCATGCGTGACGAACGATTCGGATTTCAAAAATATGCTGACTTATCTTGAAGATAGGAGCCAAAATGAAATACCGAATTCAACATTTTATTTTAAATTTATGTCAAATTAATAATAGTTTTCAATAATACTCTAATAAATATATAACACTGGAGAACATTTATTACGGTCAAAATTTACAAATATAAAAACAAATAAGTTGAAACGAACAGATCCGTGAAGAAAAGAGGCGCTTCATAGGTTTCGCACACAGGCGGGCGCTGCAGTGTGGGGGGTCGGCGCGGCCCTGTTACCACAGCATAACAGCTATGTCTTCTATAAACGCCGTCGGCCACTTACAGCGTCTCGTCGCCGCCGTGCGCCGCGTCACGACGCTTACTATAGAAATGTACTGTTCTGGTGCCTTTCATACGTCGACGTCTTGTTGCGTTACGTCGATCGGAACGTTGACGCTGAAGTCGGACGTCGAATACAACATAAAATAGGAGACCAACGCCTTAGATCGTTCTATCATTAAAGCCTTCTGTCTGAAATACCTCAAATGAAGGTGTAGTGTAGATAACTATTCCATTAAGTCTAGTTTACTCCTAAATGAGCACTTTCTATCTATATACTCTTCATAAATATCGTGTCTTGAGCTTGGAAACAAATATTATTTTAAGTTTCAATGAATAAAACAAAAAAAAAAGTAAAAAAAAGGAAAGGAAAGGAAGTAAGGAAATAATAGTTTGGTAGCAACAAACGAATTAAATTTTATCGGTCGATAATGCGCCAGTCTAACAGGGGTGCCAAAACTGTTGTAAAGAGAAAGAAATAGAAAGATTAAATGTGATGCGCGTCTTATTTATTGCAAAATTGTGGTGTGCTGGGTGGTGCACGCTTGAATTTGTCGCTCTCTGACGTTGGTGCCCGGGGTTTGCTCCCCCCCCTAGATCCCGGGCTGCAATCATAGACCGGATAAGCTTTCATTTCAGCCCAGATTTAAATGTCAATCATTTTCATCCTGAATTCGCCTCGAGTTTCGATTTCCGTTCCCTTTTTGAAGATATTCTCAGACAAAATAAGGGCTACGGTTGTAATAGACACGCCTTATTTTGGTCAGAGAGATTCTGTTTTAATGCATTTGCAGATTAGGTTCTTTAGTTTAGTATTTTGGATACTTACTATAGTCATAATAAAGTTTATTTGAAAATTATAACATGTTAAGTAAATCTTCGTTTATAAACTATTTGAAAGAGAGTTAATAACTTAGAATTTTCTTCCTTATGCAATCTTAATAGTTATGTATTTTACCACATGTTTCAGACCCAGACGTCCCGACTTCGATCCCAGTGGGAGCAAAATTTTCTGCTTGGTTAGGTTGGTGGTAGGGCTTGTTCAAGTCCGCCTGACTAGCTACCACCATCTTATCTAAGTCTATCGCCATCTAAGTGTTTCGACAGTTAGAGGTAAGATAGCCAGTTTCTCTAGGGTTGAGAATTCCGGGTGAAGCTCGCTTCCACTTTCGTTCTGATCATCACTTACCATCAGGTGTCAGCTATCATACAGTCGCTGATGTGAACATAGTCTTATAGATATTTTTCAGCTGTACTGTCTTTCAAACAGTGTTATTATTCGGTAAACAATCTTGTTAATGGCTAAAATGTAGATATTCAAAGACAAGCTAAACCTGTTTTTCTAACGAGTTAAAGGATTATTATTGCATCTCACAATCACTTAGAGCTGTTTACCATGTCTGTAAGGAAAAGAAAGAAAAAAGAAAATACATTTATTTAGCACAGGCAAAATACAGGGTGTTTGGTGCATCGTGTGCCAAATTGAAATGGTCGACTGGGGAGGTCACCTGCTATCCTTTCAGACCCCTAAACACTTCTCATGCCCTGTGGATTTTTTTTCATCGACTTTGTATTGTTTTATTAAAAAAATACCCAAATTTTGCATTCAAGTACAAATGAAAAAAAAAGACTCTGAGTTTAATTTTATTTAGATGTGTATTGTATTACAGTACTTTTAAATTCAAAATTAGTGGCATTAGCCACGTAGTTTTTTTTTTATTTACTCGTAAAGTTTCGGACTTCAATTAAAGCTGTCCATGTTACAGCTATTTACATGGCTATAAAAAAAAAATACAAAAGCGACCGGGATCTTCCAACTCCCTCAGAAATTCTCTAGTCTATTCTCTTGCTAGTGATGTACCACATGCCATAAAAATATTTTTACAACTTTGTGAATTCACTAGAATTGTGAATCGAGTGACAAAATACTAAATTTCAAATTACGATTTAAAAAAATATTTTTACTTAAATTATACCTCAAAAACTCTATAGATATTTTATCTCACTCTTATAAGGTAAAATCTGTCTCGTATCTCTCTTTCTTACTAGAAATAAAAAATAATTGCATTTTTAATATTTATTTAATATTTTTTACATATTCTGCTCAAACTGTTGGCCGCTATTGCGAATGCAGGCCCGACATCTATTTCGTATTTCCACAGTTGTTGTACGTAGTCGTATTTCGTCCTTTATTTTATTGAACGCCGTTTCAATGCGTTGAAGTAGTACCTCCCTAGTCGGAACCTCCGTGGCGTATACCAGCTCTTTGGCACGTCCCCAGACAAAAGTCTAGCGGAGTTAGGTCTGGGGAACGTGCCGGCCATGCAATAGGGCTATTACGACCAATCCACGCATTGGGGAACACATCGTCGAGATATTCCCTCACAGTCAAACGCCAATGCGCCCGCGCAAAAAGACAGAAATCTTTTCAAAGGAGGTTTAGTGTAAACGTTTGGGTAGGAGTGACTGTGAATCCGGTAGTTGGACTGCATTACCTGCCCGATAACCTCAATGGCGATAACTATTTGGAGTTCCTTCAAAACGACCTGCCCGAATTAGTGTCCGAAGTGCCCGTATTTAATTAAAATATGCCCAAAGTTTTCCAGCATGACAGCTGTCCCGCGCATTGGCGTTTGACTGTGAGGGAATATCTCGACGATGTGTTCCCCAATGCGTGGATTGGTCGCGACCTAACTCCGCTAGACTTTTATGTCTGGGGACGTGCCAAAGAGCTGGTATACGCCACGGAGGTTCCGACTAGGGAGGTACTACTTCAAGGCGTTGAAACGGCGTTCAATAAAATAAAGGACGAAATACGACTACGTACAACAACTGTGGAAATACGAAATAGATGTCGGGCCTGCATTCGCAATAGCGGCCAACAGTTTGAGCAGAATATGTAAAAAATATTAAATAAATATTAAAAATGCAATTATTTTTTATTTCTAGTAAGAAAGAGAGATACGAGACAGATTTTACCTTATAAGAGTGAGATAAAATATCTATAGAGTTTTTGAGGTATAATTTAAGCAAAAATATTTTTTTAAATCGTAATTTGAAATTTAGTATTTTATCACTCGATTCACAATTCTGGTGAATTCACAAAGTTGTAAAAATACTTTTATGGCATGTGGTACATCACTAGCAAGAGAATAGACTAGAGAATTTCTGAGGGAGTTGGAAGATCCCGGTCGCTTTTGTATTTTTTTTTATAGCCATGTAAATAGCTGTAACATGGACAGCTTTAATTGAAGTCCGAAACTTTACGAGTAAATAAAAAAAAAACTACGTGGCTAATGCCACTAATTTTGAATTTAAAAGTACTGTAATACAATACACATCTAAATAAAATTAAACTCAGAGTCTACGACTTACACTTTTTTTTAAATTTGTACTTGAATGCAAAATTTGGGTATTTTTTTAATAAAACAATACAAAGTCGATGAAAAAAATCCACAGGGCATGAGAAGTGTTTAGGGGTCTGAAAGGATAGCAGGTGACCCCCCCAGTCGACCATTTCAATTTGGCACACGATGCACCAAACACCCTGTATAATATACAGCAGAATAAAAAGTCTCAGTCATAGTACAAAGTTTCACATATAATTAAGTAGACATAAAACGAAATGAAATTGTTTATTCTGTAAATAGGATATCGGAATGACTTTTACACGTCATATTAAAAAAAAATAAGCTAGTTGAGTTCGGCGTTTATTATCTGATCTTCTTGAACACCGTAATCACCTCACTTTTTCTGATATCTAATGTCCGGAGAAGGGGTACTTTGTATACAAATCACGCGTGTCACCGCTTATTCACACTATCGAAGATGAATCTGACGAGTTTGAAGACGGCTCGTGACAGAAGTTCTGCGCTCAATGTACTTTCGAAGCCACGAGTTTTATTAGTAGGTTTGTGCTGCCATCGCGGCGGTCTTAAAGGGATTATCTTACTTTCTAAACCACGTATCATCAATTAGTTTTATTTTGGGTCTGTTTTTCCATTTAATATGACTGTCGTGGTCTATTCGGCAGACGATTACTAGCAAACTAGATTAAAAAATAATAATTATTAAGAAATAAAACGAAAAGAACCATTTTTAATCAGTAGATAACCAGTAATATGTAATGAACAAAAATAACAAAGTAAGTAATTATTAGTGATGTGAAAAATGTAATTATTTATGTAGACCGAAGTACTCCAAAACTCAATATTTATATTTTGTTATTATTATATTAAGTTTTAGTTATACATTTTAAGAACCATACAAAATAGGTCGGTGGTCCGCCGGGGCGCCAGGGCTTCAATAGAAAGGCGCTACCGTTTCACATTACCTAAGCCCTACGCACTACCCCTTTACTTACGCATTATGTTATAGACATCAAATCTAGACAAAAAATTTCTTGATTTTTTCCTTACTTTAAGAAAATGGATTTTTACCTCTTTAAATTCAACATATTTATTTTCCTTGAAACCCCAATTTCTTCAACGAAGAGAGTGAAGTAAAAGAGTTAAGTAATCTTTTTTCTTTGATCTGTAGTTTCGATATAAATAAAGCTTTTCCATATTTTGGTAGCGTCTTGACGGTGAAAAAAATTTATTTCATCAAGTTTGATATTTGCGACGTATGTAATATTTATTTTTTACGTATCTCGTCGGTAGCTAACTAAACTAACTACTAATTCAGTGAACAAGAAAGAAAGAAAGAAAAACATTTATTTGGACACAGTTCGTGAAACACAAATAACAAAGTGAAAATAAAAAATAATGTTTAAAAACAACAGTGTGTGCCTCACGGCTGCGCCAAAAAGGTTCAATTTCAGCATTAATGCCAGACAGATGCTGTCTGACGCTGGTTTTCCAATGAACCCATAAGGACAAGTGACGCGGAGTACAAATGATGAGTAAGTCACAACGCGGTGGTGTCGAAAAAGTCAAATCTAATAAAAAACCTTGTACTTCCTTCCATTTTTATGGATGTTTTGATTTAAAAGGCTCTCGGTAACGTCTTTGTCGTTCAGCGGGCGTTAACGGCATCTTTCCTAAAATGGAAATGGAATTACTATTCACATTTAAGTGAATATACTGTGACAAGCCCTAAGTGTCACATGATAAAAAAATAATAACACAATGGTCGCACAATTGAACAAAAAAAAACGTATCCAAACTAAAAAAATAAATAATGTAATTTCACCCTTATTCGTGAAACATGCATATGATTTTATTATACCATCAACTACACTTACATGCTGCACTGTAAAATATAGTACTTACCGAATTCAAGTAATTTGGCACTTTTAACACAATTTCTTAAAGTCCTTTTAGCGACGCCCACAGTTACTAAACAAAATGGAGCCGAAAGAAACTAGCACCCTCTCGTTGTAACTTTATTGACGCATAGATTTGCCATTTACTAAATTTGGAATTTACTTCTTTCTATTAATAAAAAAAATCAAAGTTACAAGAGGGATTCACACAATGGAATGGAATATGAGACACGTGTTTGTGAGCAAATAAATAAGTAGTTTATTAAAATTACATTGTTTTATAGTATATTTCATATAACTTAACTCTTCACCTGACAAAACATTGTTGAATCAGGTTACATAGCGCGTGCATTATTTATTATTTGCTGAACCGATTTCCATATTAAAAAAGTCTATACTTGCTATTTTATTACTAATTATTAGTCTGAATATTGATTTTTATGTTTACATTTCGAACTGTATTTTATTTTATTTTACCAACAAGTTGGTGGACACATAATTACAACAAAATGTACATATATTTTGAAAACGACCCTAATACGATGATACCCCTGGTTGTCAGAATTTCAGGCTTCTGACGACTCGTAACGAGGTATTCTACTCAGAGCACTGATTTCAACAGCACTTGACCGTACCGCACCTGAGCACTTTCACTAACCGCACCGCAACAAAATTTTGAAAAGTGCGTTTCGGTGGAAGTTTATCAATATTTTCAGTCTTCCGAGGCACGAATCTCTGTATGTAAGGATGGTCACCCATCCACGGACCGACCACAGCAAGCGTAGCTTAAGAGCCGTTTATCGATCCTACACATATCAATTTGAACAGAACAGCAATGAAATTCAACACTCAGAAATTAAAATGAAAGATAATTATCTCTCATTTTCATTTCTGAGTTCGGAAATAAAAGCTGTATTAAAATCCGTAGAACTATTTTAATATAAGTTCCTAGTGAGTACAAACAGACTCCAAAACAGGAGAATCAAACGCGCCACGCATCTGTGCGAGTGCGTTGCCTGGCCGATCCCGCCTACATTTTCATAAAAAAGCAAAGCTGCGTCCAGATATGTTATTTTGTCCGTCCGTTTTGTATCAGCGTGACGATCCAAGAACGCTAGTTTGCTCTCCCGTTCGGTTCGGTACGGTGGTACAGCATTTCGATACGGATACAGGTACGCTGCGATCCATCGCGAGTCGGTTTTTGCGTGTCCTTTGAACGGGGCGCAAAAACCGACTGTGTTGTGACTGTGAAGTTTGTGTGTGTACACAAACTTGACACAGAAATGAACACACGATGATCGCAGCAAAGTTATGGAGATACGGGCTACGTATATTAAACGGAGGTACTGTACGAACAAAAGAACATATCTGGACGCAGATTAAGGCTGGTTTCACAGCTGTCCGGGAGCGCCCGCACACGGGAGACCCGTACGGGTAGCGCCCGCAGTGCTCTGAAACGAGAGAGTTAGTACGATACGGTTGCTAGCGTTGTACGGGCTCTACCCGGAGCGGGTAGCGTACGGAGAAATCCGCGTTGCTGTGAAACAATGTTCTACCGCCTCACGTGTGTCTCCGTTCCGGGAGCCCGTACGGGCGGCCCGCACGGGTTTCCCGGACAGCTGTGAATCCAGCCTTAGCCGTGGGCTGCTGTGCAGCAGCGTCTTAAAATTGTTTATTCTCATATTCAAGGACCTCTAGTTGCATGTTCTTGTTTGTCAGCCTAGTAAAATGAGTAGAACTTACGAGAAATCTCGGCCTATTCTTATTTGAACGGGCAAACGGCACGGATGGTCTTGTTGATCTATGTCTTTGATAAACTTAAATCCACCATCAGATGAGAACACTGCTGCTGCGACTAGTAAAAAGTCCTGTTGAAAATAAATAAAACTTACGTTGAGATTGTTCAATGTACTCATATGTAAAATGTTTTATCACGCACATTTTTTTCCTTCAACCGAAAATTTTGTGTGATTTCTACTAAAAGTGTTATGCCCACTGTTTCTGGAGCAGCCAAGTAAGGATATTCTTCTCGAATATTTTTTTAAGACTAGCAAATTTAAATTGCTAAGTTCCTAGTTCTATTATTTCTTTGCGAGAACTACAAGAAACATTATGACACTAAAATATTACGCTAAAGACCTTCAAAACTTCTTTGAGAAGTTAAGTTTTATTTCTATATCTCTTTCCCACAATATGTTGTAAACCTTTTAATGAAAGATGTACAACATATTGTTGCTTCAATTTATATTATTGTTTAGTAAAAAAGTCGTACCTTTTTGCGTGCTAAGTATGTTTCTCCTGGATTTTTGTCCTCCAGAGTTGATTCTACTGTAAGATGTGGTAAACCTGAAATAAAAAGACTGGTATTGAGTTAGCTCCTAAACGATTTTATTTAACTACTAGTATTTAATTCACTATATTATAATTGTATATACTAGCTGCTGCTTGCGGCTGCCCCCGCGTAGACCCTAATTCTATCTTCTAAAATAAAAGTAGCCTAAGTAACGCCGTATAACATCAGCTATCTACCAGTGAAAATCGGTCAAGCCATTCCGGAGATTAGGCGGAACAAACAGAAAGACAAAAAAAATGTTATAAGTATCGCCATAAAAATTCATTTGCATTTAGTAAAAATGTGTTATTTTGACATTACAAAAAGACACTTCTATTTTATTTATTTGTAGTATGTTTAGAAGATGACTGATTGATTTTCTAAAACATCACTTACAATACAAATATGTTCTTAATGACCCTCGGCAAACGTCGTGTTTCGTCAGTCGTCGGATTTCTATCAGTTGCCCTTTGCACTTGGTCCGAACAGACCGGACGCTCTCAATCGACTTGGAAGTATATAGAGTTGTTAATACTCTTTTAACTTAATGAAATTTATTTAAAAAATGGAAGAAAAACTGCTAAAGTCGCAGGCACGACAAATAGGAAAATAGTTTTACAGCAAGTAACAGCAATAGTTCACACGAAAATCAAAACAAAACAACAATAAAGTACTTAGTTCTGAATTCAAATTATTATACAAGATAAATCTAATAATTGATGGACATGGAAATTAGCATTCGTTTGTATTCGGAAATGCGATGATTCCCGAGGGACATTAAGAAAATAGAAATACTTGTACATATGCCGGGCGTCTTGTTTTAGTAAATAATAAAACTAAAGGTGTGAAATAATAGTGACTAAACCAGTAATTCTGCAAAATAAGTTAACTTTTACATGAATAAAAAAATGCATTTGATGTACAATGACATTTTTAATTATGCAAGAAAATAAACCTAGTTACCGTAATTCCTTTTGTCCAAGAGTGGTCCTACAATTATCTTAACTAATATTATAAATGCGACAGTGAGTTTGTTTGTTTGTCACGCTTTCACGCTAAAAGGGCTGAACGGATTTGGATGAAATTTTGCAAATGGGTAGACCATGACCTGGGTTAGGACTTAAGATTTTTATCGTGGTATAGTGCGTTCCCGTGGGATAATTTTCGACGTCCACGTGGGCGAAGCCGGGGGCGTAAGATACTGGCATAATAAATTAAACACAAGCTGAACCCGAGCAGCTTGTGTTTAATTTCCTTACAGTTTGTAGGTAAAAGGACTTACTAATTAGTGTCCTTTGTTTTCCTAATTTAACCCTCTTAGTGGAATTTATGACGTGTTTTTAAAGTATTCACATTCCACACAACCCTTTACTGATTCGCGTAATCCTATGTATGTATATGTACTTTTATTACGACATTTCAGATGTGAGAATTAGTGTGAATACACGAATGTCAAATAAGTATTTTGAAACGATGATTGATTATTCAAATTGCCCTACATCTTCCACGAAATAATCCTATTTTTAACATAATTATTTTCATGTCTTTGTTATGAGTGTATCTGTATGTATGAGCAGGATATAATTTTTTAGGTTTTAGGAGTATGAGGAACAGGGTGTAAAGTTCACTCATTCTCATTAGAAAGGGGAGGATCCTCCGACCAGACGGGTGTCGTGTCAGGCTGACAACTGCCCAACGGTTAATGACAGATAGTCTTATGTCGTTCGCGCGGTAAACTTTAATTGCACGATGCAGGATTTGTGTGACGTCATGTATTTTTTATACATAATTTGTATGTGGCGCTGTAACCGCTACAAGGTCATGCTTAATCAGCTTAAACGTTTTCGTACGCTGGTGCGCTGTATGAGTTTGGTTTTTACCTTTAGGTGTAGCCAAATTAGATTGTATCCATAGTCTGCAGGGTCCCGCTGGGTCAGTGGAGTAGAAATTCTTGACGCATTCATTGGCCAAAGTGCGACAGGCTCTAAGATCATTTTGCTGTGAAATAAAAAGCTAGTTAGTTATAACATTTTTACTAACATAGTTTTTAAGTAACAAAAATAAATTATTTTATTTATTTACTAAATAAGTAACAATTAAAGGCTTATTTCATAGGAATTGACGCCTCTGTCTACCCCATCGGAAGACAAAAGTGGTGGTTTGAATGTAAATAGGAACTGTTGAGTTAAGGCTCCGTGCACGAAACAAACCCTTTTTCGTCAATAACTTAGCACCTGTTAATAGTTGCATCACTTTTGCGGTATCGAAAATATGGTTTATTTTGCCTTTGATTTACTTAATGAAGATATAGTATAATCATAAAATAAAATTTTGATTTTATTTTAAGGATAGCTGAAGACTATTGTATTATTTTTAAATTTCTTGGTATGGTTTGCTAAATAATAGGAAAAAATACATTACTGACAGGTTTAAAAAAAAATGGTTATTTCAACATTTTTTTTCTGCTATTTTTTGTATGGAAGTTGAAAAAAGTTGTTCACCTATGTACAAGTAGACCATATAATGATGTTGATGATGTTTTTTTTAATTTTCAAAATCTCAAGTAATTTCTTCTAACGAAATGATCAAACGTCAGCCTCGAGTCATTTTTTTTTTAAACTTGTTGCGAATTTCAGTGATTTTTTGAAGCCTTAATTTATTTGAAAAATCCCTTTCCACTATATACAAGACAAAGAATTCAATTTTTCAAATCACAAATAATTTTATTATAACTCTGTTTCCCTTTCTCACAACTAATATACAAAATTGATCAAAATCAGTTGATTTCGTGCACGGAACTTTAAAGGCTACGTCAAGATCTGGTTATTTGCTACGATCTCGTAGCCGGCGAAGCGGTAACAACGCGCCCCAGCTACGTCGTAGCCTCGCAGCAGTCCCTTACATTAAGTATGCAGGAACTAATTGTATGTCAGAGTCTGAAACAGTGTAGTGTAGGTGTTTATTACTAAGTTACTGTGTCACACCCACTCTGCTTGACACTGAGAATCTGCTTGATTCTTAATATACATGATATCAAATAGGCCCTTGTATGGCACTTTTGAACGTCAAAATTTACAAAATAAAATATATTAATTAATTAGTTCCAATAATAAATTGATTCTAGTCATCCCTTCCAAAAGGTAGTTTTTCTATGGAGAAGAATGGGCAAGAAACTCAAAAACTCACTGAAAAACACTAAATATTATTAATACCTAATTGAGTGAAAATGTATGAAAAGGATTTTTTTCATAATATGAGAGAGAACTTTTTACGGCTCCAGTTAGTCCGTTTGTTTTTACTAAAACATTTTTTTTACAAAGAAGAAAAGCAAATGCGAGATTAAAGATGTGATGTGTGTTGTATATGTGCTACCTTCAAAGCCTTTACACGCTTTCCAATCTCCGGAATATGTATGCATGATTGCCTCCCCAACCCACATTGCCGACAATCTTCATAAATCATTTATAAAATATTTATTTCATTTATGTGTGTTTCTTTTCTTGCGCCGCAACGAGCTATGTATATGGTGAATTTTGCCAAACTCGGTTACAGAACTAAGTGATGGAAAGTTCAAAACCCACATCAAACGTGTCCTTATTAAAAAAGCTTATCATAAGATTAGAGACTACGTTGAAGACAAGGAAGTTTGGCAATAATTCCTTCTGCAAATGTGGCTTCCCTGGTACCTCATAAACGGCATAACTGCTCCCAAATTACGATGATTATTTTATTTTACTTTTTTACATACTTCCTTGACATAATCTTTTAATTATTTGACATTATGTACCTACAATTTTCTATATATATATTTTTTTTATAAAATTATATTTCTTACAGCTGATGTGGCAATCATGTCATTTGGTTTAAATGGGTCCTTATTTTTATTATTTTGTTAATCTTTTATATAGATTCTTTTCTTTTAGATTTTGTGAATGTGAGAACGTAGACTGACTTGTGGACCATTTTCTATTTTACTAAGTACCTGGTACTTGTTGATAGGCCTACACTGTCCTCCCATACCTATGTATACTGTAATTTGAAAACATTGTAGAAACCATTTCTTTTAAAAAAAGTAACCGTGGAGGAAGCGACCAATTGGAACCGTGCACCTAGCTTCTGACGTTTCATAAGTGCCCTTGTAGGTTTATGTGAAATAAAATATTTTGAATTTTGATTTTTTTTTAAAATAAATAAATGCAATTAGGCAGAGAGGTGCCTACACAACACAACTTAAATGCACCGTGTACCTTTAATCGTGACCACCAAGCTAATGATTATCGAAATCTACTTACCATACACAAATACTCATGTTTGACCACATCCAACAGAGCCAGTGGATGCAGACTACTCTCCTCATACTTGGGTCTGGAGTTCACATAGCTCTTCGGTATACAGATGCCTCTGACAATGATCTGGCTCTTTTTGCAAATGCAGGCGTCGCATCGTGCGCACACGTTGTTCTGTGCTTTGTAGCCGCGCGCGCATTTGACGCATTGAACCTCTTTGAGCGGTGAGCCGTCGATGTTTTGGGTTACTGGGTAGAAAAAATGATTTTATAAAATAAGTTTTTGTCTGACTGCTTCAATGGTCTAGTGAACGCAAGTGAGACTGCTTAGCATGCAGTCCTTAGTTGGATTCCCGGGTTGGGTTAAGTGTTTTGGGTTTTATCAGCAGAATTTTCTTAGTAGCAGTCTGGATTCGTGCCTGGTTGATGGCAATAGGCTCCTATTGCTTAGACTTAAAAATTATTAGCAACACGTAGTTGTAGTAAAATCCTCCGCTTATCCCATTGAGAATACAGGCTTGAAGATATAATTGTGTCTTAACAGTTCTGATGAAGTCTTGTAAAGCATATTTTTAACTGCGTGTGAAATAAATCTTTCCTAACCTGTAATATAATCCCCGGGACACTTTCTGCAGGCAATCCTGCCAGAAACATTCTGGCAGCGGCGCGGTACGCACGCGGTACCGTCAGCAGACACCACTTCTGTAGCGTTGCATGGTCTGCAACGATCTATACCTGCAGGCACGCTGTGTTCTGCGCAGGAGCAGCCGAAACCTATGGATAATATTAAAAAGTGGGATCAATGATAAACAAAGCTAGATGTATGACTTTTTTAAAGTAGGTACAGAAGCTCGGATATTGACTGATAAATAATCATTCTGAGCAAACGATTTGGTAACTACAACTGTAGAATCTATCTCACTACAACTCAAGTATCACATCGAAAAAATTACAGCTTAATGTCCCGTGCTGGACATAAATAGCTCTCAAAAAGAACCAGGACTCGTGCATCTCATAACTACTATCAAAATTACAGTTCAGCTATATGCCAGCAGCCAGTGCATTCCACTTTTGAATACTTTTTATTAAGTTCTTTTGACGGATATGATGGAATAACAATCTTCAACCTTCAGGCTTTTCTTTTTATCGGTCCTAGCTTATTATTTCCTATAAGGAACAATTCCTACTTACCATCTACAGAAGGGACCATAGAAGCATTAACAGGACAGGTCATGCAGCTGAGAGCACTAGGTTCATAATAATGTCCTTGCTGACAGGTGCTCGGCATTTCTAGCACTTTTGCGCTCACTATTATCACATCTATTGCCAACCAAAACAAAATGTCATGACGTAACTCTTCGACTTTCATAGCTTTGATTGAAGACTTAAATAATCTCACAATTTAGTCGCTAAATTTGCTATTTTACTTAAAACAATATTCAAAATATAAAATATTTGGCCTTAATCACTAAAATAATCACACTGTCTCAAATTAATTGGGTCTATTAAAATTAATTGCCATGAATCGTTGACCAAACTTTATTGTGACGTCATTTATATAAGTACCTATGACGCAATCTATGTCACTTGATCTTAGCAATAATAATTAGCTTAATTGGAAGAAACACAATTTGGCGATGCTGTTTTGTTTACAGTTATGTTGTTATTTTTGTCGTCATGGTGACAGAAGGGGCGCACGCACGCAGTGGAACAGAAACTTATAACAGTCACAAGCTAACGGAACCCTACCCTACTAAATATAGGGTTAATGAAATTCCATACTACTTTAGCTGGTTCTCCTTAAACCTACCTCTAAGCCTAAATAAATTGAAGGTTTCATTTCAAAAGTAATAAAGTTTTAAGGCAGAGCGATTATTTTTTCCTTCTGAAATAAAAACTGTTTTTAAACATAAATACTATAAGGTGAGATAAAATCTACAAAATGCCGCGCCCATATACATACATTAATGTAGATTAATGTATGTATATGGGCTCATATACATACATTAATGTATGTATATGCGATTATGCGACCCGTTATTGAATGATGGATTTCGTTTCCAAAGACAATTTATCACGATTTAAAAATCCTTTTATATTTTTTACCTAATAACTGCATTAGTCACATGCATCGATCAAAACCTGAACGAAAGGTGTCGGCACTGAACGCGAACGCAGCATTTAAAACAAAAGATGATTTATGAACCTCTGATCGTCTATCAAAATCAGGCGCAGTCCATCAACTTTATACCAGAGAAAGAAATGGCACTTTTTATCAAATCTCCGTTTTAAATAGTTCTTTTTCAATATGGCCTGCGAGTTTTTGAAAATCTTAGTTTACTTTGCAATAGTTATCTTCAAACTTGTGACGTGTTTAGAAAGAAACGAGGTCATAAGTTGTGCTACAGGAGTAGCGAATAACAATTTTAATTATCGACTGTCAACTGTAATTCTTTATCAGGGTGTAGATGATAATCTTGTCACTGATTTCTTACAAGCATACAAAGGAACCGTGATGATTGAAAGTAGAGGTGCTGAACCACTGAAGCAAGTGGTCATCATTGTGGATAACTACCAGTCTTTCATGAGACTGCTGCACATGCAGAAATCAGAAATCAGAGGAAGAAACCTGTTCAACGGTGGAGCCAAATTTCTAATAATCATAAACTCAAATCATAAGAAACTGGATCACATCATCAGCATTTTGTGGAGTTACTACGTCACTGACCTTGTAATCATTACTAAAGACAAGAAAAGTAAAATTTCTTTGTACACCTACTATCCTTACAAAAACCATTTGAATTGTCAAAATACTGAAGCTGTCCTGATCAACTATTGGAAACCAGACATGTCTTTCTATGCTATGTATCCAGATAAGATGAGCAACATGCACGAGTGCCCTCTGTATATTTCAACAAATAAGGTCTACCATCAGGGAGGCACAGATCGGAAGATTCCACTAGAAATAATTAAGAAAGCTATCGTAAGGCTACTCCGAGATATCATGAATTTTACTCCTATAGTGACTGCAAGGGATTACATAAGTATTGATTCAGATCGAGCTAAGAACTGGTCTGATTCTTTGAATGATGTTATTGCTGGGTATGCAAACATTTCGACTTGTACTATACCTTTGGGAGTGGATAGATTAGGTCTCCTCGATTACTCGATACCTTATTTTAGAATTCGTATAGCGTGGCTGGCTCCTCCAGTTGCTCCGGGACCGATGTGGTGGCGACTCCTTTCACCTTTAAACGGGTATTTGTGGCTGATCCTCCTAGTGGTTACCTTTTTAGTCATATCCCTTCCTTTTGTGTCGAAGTTTAAACGTACAAAGCGATTTTGTAATCGTTATTTTAGAAATTTCGACAAAGTTCAAGGAGCTGCATTCAGAGTGTGGGGAGCTATGCTAGGTCAAACGATTAGAGTAGCTCCACGACGATTCCGGGATTTCTACATTGTGGGAATGTGGTTGTGGTTCAGTTTTGTTGTCAGAAACGCGTATCAAAGCGTTCTCATTGGGGCCCTGAAGACAGACACTCTAACCGGCGTTTTCGCAAACCTGAAGGAAACTTTAGACAATGGATATAAGTTTGGTGGTCGTGCTGGTATTTACGCTCATTTTGAATTCGATGACCTGATCAGGGATGGGTTTGAAATAATCCCTGAAGTGAAATTCGATGACGTATTCCTTGAAATACTGGATGGCAAGAAAAAGTTTGTTTTAGCTACTTCTTTGGAGTATGCTTTTGCGTATTGTGGGGCACGAGGAAAAAAAGAGAATGATTGTGGTCACGTTTTACCCGATTCAATTTTGACTGTGCCATTGGTTGTGTGGATGAGGATTTACTCTCCGTTTGTGAGGCCACTTATAACATGGTTACCAAGGATGATCGAAAGTGGTTTGTTGGAAAAAGAAGCCGTTATGAAGACGACTTACGTCCCCTCGATTACTTCTGATCCGTCGCCGTTGACTCAACACCAGACGCTCAGTTGTTTCCTCTGCCTCGCGTTTGGCTGTGTGATTTCTTTCATTATATTCTTTTTGGAAATTTTAAGGAAGAAGTCTTCTAACTATACCATTGTGAAGAAGAGTAAGTTAGATTCGCTAGAGCGAGAGAGTCAGTTTTTTATAGATTTTAAAGAATAATACATTATTCTTTTTTTATTATTGTGTAGTTGATTGAAAAGATTGTAGATCACTGCTTGTAGGTAAGAATGTTATTCTTAGGCTGAACTGTTTAGGTCAATTACTTTGTCTAGATTTTCTGCCCCGTTTACAACTTTTCCAACACAAACAAGACTTTATTTATAAGCTAGAATCACCTAGTTTTTGAATTCATGCAATAAAACCACAAGACAATTTTTCGTATTTTATTTTATCACCAAAACATAGAAAATAATTGTCATTTTTCACAGTTAATTGACGTGAAATAAATAAAAGCATCTAAGTATATTTCTATCTTCAACATTCATACAAAAATAGACATTTACGGACAACGATATAGAGTCTATAATTATGATACTAAATATTATGGGTGGGATACTCTAATAACTATGCAATTTGGCACTATTGATGCCCGGTTACTATATCAAGAACGGGGGTTATGATAACCATTCGTAACTATATCTACTGGTTCTTTGAAAATACTCTGAAGGCAATCTTAAATGAAAAGCTTCTAACCAGTAATGGGTATTACATACAAAGTTATAAAGACTACGCTTTGACATCGAAAATAGGAAAGTTTTAAGTAATAATCGATCATTATTAAATTAATAATGAATTATACACCTTCTAATCTATCTTCATAAAAACTATTTTGACAAGATATTAAATTCTTTGTAACAAAATATCAATATTTAGTATGTACACGGTCCAATTTTTCTAGACAATAGATACAAAGGCGAGAGGTCAATTACATTTGCAAAAACATTTGCATACATTTGCAAACACTTTACTATCTATTAGATTACACAATATGTTGTACACTTAAAAAAAATCCTTACACGATATTCAAATTAAAGATAGAATATTATATATACGAGATGAAAACTGAATGGGTACTTACATTAAATCTAGGGGATTGAATAGACCCTTAAAAGTTTTCTGTAAATATTAATTTATAAGACGCAAGGGATGCTTCATTACGTGGATAAGGGTAACTTAAATTCTCTACCTACTGCAAGCAAATATATTAACTATCGATTTTAGATATTCTGGAGGAAAGTTTCGTTGAAAAAAAGGAAGTTTAGTTATTTTGTTAAAATAAGAGAAGTAATAGAAACATTTTATTTTATTTCCAAAACACCTCTCAGGGTTTATTTATCTGTGTGCTGCCATCTTAAAACAATGAAATGATTCTAAAATTTATAAGAAAACGATTCCTTTCACATTTTTTTTTTCGTTGAATGTTCCTTTAAAAATTGATCATCATGTATTTACAAGCATCTATTATATTGTAAGCATCATTGTTCTTTAACCGATTTCAAAAAGGAGGAGGCTCTCAATTCGACTGATTGTTGTTTCTTTGTTTTTTATAACAACTGACTTCCAAAAAACTCTACAAAGTGAAAAATAACTATAATTTAGGAAGTCGACGGCAAAAAATGAAAATTCTAAACCGAAGACTTCCGAAATTAAACTAATTTTTCAATTTGTAGTGCTTTTTTTGGAAGTCGGTTGTTTTTTTATTTTTTATTGAATAGTGCAGTTCTCAGGAAGCCAGGTCTTTGTTTTTCGATTAGCAGCTCGGGCCTATGAGTAAAAAATTCTATTTCATAACTCGCTTATTTAATAAACTCGCACAATTGCTTTTTTTTGTAATTTAGCAATACCATTCCTATACAAAGGGTTAAATGTTCATAAATGTTTCTACCCCGTAAGAACGAGCATAATTTAAACATATTCCTTCATTTGACAGGCTGTGCTGCTATACGGAGTGTAATCTTCCATGGAAAATGGTTTTACGCTCCCGACAGAAGACACGAAGTAAATTACAGTAAAATTACTGCTCGTTTTAAAGCAAGGAGAAATATTTTGTTAAATAAAGAAATTGGGATATGTTATTAGGAATTTTTTCAATTTCCTTTCTTACGTAATATTTTGTACGTTATACACGTGTTTCTTTTGGTCAGAATTTGTGCGTAAAGCATGTGTATTTATCTGGGTTACTTTTGTAACTCGGTAAAATATTGCCCAACAGGCTGTGTTAGCCATGTTAGGCCGTATTTTAGCAATACAAACAATGAATCGTGTGGAAAAACTTTCGGCAAATACCCAATTCGTAATTGATTTATTTCGGAGCTCAGCTTCTGCCTAAATGTTTGACCATTTTTTCTTGAACCATACCTAGATCTATGACTAGAACAATTCCAGGAGTTTTTAAAAATATCTTTTCATAAATGAAACATATTGATTGCTAATAACTATATTAGACGAAGGGGTTTAGTCCCTTTTTAGTGCGTCTGACGGCAAACACAAAGAATTTAATGAAATTTACTATAGTGGATACCCGGCAAAGGATGAAGTTAGAGATCGTCCATTAATTTCGTGAGGCTGCAAGGGGGGAGGGGGAACGGAAAAAAATCACGAAATATCACAAGGGAGAGGTGTAGTGAGATATCACGTGTATTTATTTTTTAGTTGAATGCGCGATTTCCAAATCGAAAAGCGGCGCGTGACCTTGACTCGCCGTTGCCAGGCAACGATTTTTACCTGTATTTATAGATAAAATATTCTGAAATTTTTTAAGATACCTTGTCTAAAAAGTTGCTTAAAAACATCACGTGATTAATGGACGACTCCGTACGTCGAACACATAAAAACTACACGTGCACAGAATCGCTTTCAATGCCAATGAATAATTTCGTTGTGATTGTCTAAAGTTCAATACGAGCTATTCTAAATTATTCTCCCGTGCAATAACATACTATGCGTACACAAACTAGTCACATTATCATAAAGTTAAAACTTTCGTCCCCAGTGACGCTAAAATGCAATTCAGATGCATCTGTACGTAACAAATGATCCACGCTTATGTGGACCAGATGCAAATCATCTCGTTAAACCCATTGTGATGGACAAGCTAGTAAAATGTAAATGTTATCACTGACAAGTCATTATGTAGTGTACGCGGATAAAATTCTCATAAAATTAGCATTTGAGTTAAAGCTACCTCGGACGGGGGCGACGCGACGATGCGACGCGATTCTGGTAGGCCTGTGTCCAATTTTTTTTTTGTTGGGTAGGTAGATTAATAAAAAATATTGAACATGTATTTTTTTTTTTCTTTTTTGACGTAATCTAAAAATTACGGCGATACATTGGGTTAAAATGTGGCATGACGTCACGCCTTGCTAGATTTTATACTGAGTTGTGACGTAGCGAGCCCCCACTCCCCAACTTTAATGCGTGTTTTCTAAATTATTTTTGATTAATATGATAAAGCAAAAAATACGTGTCTAATATTTTTTTTTAATATCTGAAAGACAGACTTAATATAATTTCTTTTTTTTACTTAGGCAACTACCCTAAAGTTTTCTATGAAATTGTTCTAGTAGAGTCGCATCGCGCTGTCGCGTTGCGCCTGTCTGCGGGAGCCTTTATGTGGCTGTTATTTCTAGTTTATCCCGCGTATTTTACATTTTATGGAGGTCTGTTTAATATAAATTGTACGCATTTATCATATAATACTGCTATAAGCTTGTGTTTACAGCAGGCTTGCTTGACCGTAATTTAAAAAGATGGTCTGACCAGGTTTATAAAAAATTTAATATAATTTTGTTACTTTACTATCATTTTATGTTATATTTTCGTATGTTTTCAAAATATCACGTATGTTATATTTAGGACTTGAACAAATATAGAATAGAAATAATGGTACTATTTTAAAAATACCAAACATCTACTAATGAATATAATAATGGAACTTTAAACACTTTCTAATGCATTAATTATAACTAATTCCTAGACATAGGAACTCCGAACTCTTGTGATAAGGACACAGCTAATAGATAACAATGATCATGATTTCGATCAGTCAAAAGTACGACAGCTTTTCCAGCTTGGAGATAGGCTTACAGAACCAGACCTATCCGCCCCGAAAAAGTTGCTTCCGCTTCTTTCTCGCTCTGTTATTGAGCGACAAAAAGGGATACAGTAACAACAAAATGTGAATAGGTCTGTATCAACTCATACTCATTTTTTCCTCCCAAATTCAAATCCAGATTTAAGAATTTGACTCCTCAAGCAGCTAACGTAGGAGGTTCTACCACTAGATATGGAACTTGTAAAGACAATGCAGGTTGTGGTAATGCAGGGAACAGGATAGGATATTGAGGAGGTGGCTGCAGTCCTTGCGAAGGTGGCCTTGCTTCTGGCTCGGAGCAGTGTAGCAGCCAATGACTAAGCATCCTTCCGCGACCCTTCAGTTCCACTTCGCCTCGACGGTCGACCACGAAGGTGCCCCATTGGTCGAGTAACGCTCGAGTGTTCTCACTTAAGTGGATGCGTAGTGCTGGAAATGTTTAAAGGAATTAGTTTTTGCTTTTGATAGGTACTCAACAGTACTGTGTGAAGAACTGACGAGGTTTGTTAAAACTTGATCAAGTCTCTGATGATCAGTACTTAAATAATAATCAATAGTTTAAATCTCATGTTGAAAAAAACAATGCAGGGTTCCATGGTTAACAAACTTTTAATATTGTAGTTGAAAAACTGAAACACTTTGTCGGTTTCATTAATATGTATATCCATGCCAAAGTACAGCTTTCTAGTACTAAGAGTCTCTGAGACAAGCCGCGGACAGACAGACAGACATACATAGGGACATGGCAAAACTATAATGGTTCCTTGTTGACTACGGAACTCTCAAAAGAAAGAAAAAAAAGGTTATTAGTTGGTTGGTAAGTTTGATAAGTTTTGTTGGTTTTTTGGATATTGTTGAATAAAACAACAACATATAATAATCAATTACTTGATAAACCGGCTTTTAGAAAACGACTTTACGGCCTTTGCTTACGAAAAATGTATTTGGTTGAATAAAAAATACATTTTTCCCGTAGAAAACCCTAGGGGAAACCCGGTTTTCTACGGGCTTCGTCGACGGAAGAATAGACGAAATGACAGATTGTGATTGTTTATCTGTCATTTTGTCTATTCTTCCGTCGACAAAACCCGTTTCTATTGTGGTCATGCTGAGCGTGCTTTAACTCCAATAAATTGTATTCTATTCTTAGTAATAAGCTTAATGTGTAAATTAATGTGGATACAAGCCAACTATGTGTGACGAGAAAAGGTAAAGATTCGTATCGTGAGATTACTTAAGGGCTTGTTCGTAAAATAAATGGAAATGCGTAGCTTCTGGTGACAGAGCAGTTATTTTACTTCCAGTAAAACTCAACTAAGTATAAAACGTAAATTCCTTTGACCGAGCTTTATTACAGTACTTTACTTTGTCACAAACTTCGTAATTAACAAATCTGGCTGTAAATGTGACATAAATCGTCCTTATCCCACCACGTAAATCGTGGTTTTATCTTATTTTCTTATCTTGTATAAATAAAGTCAACTATTAACAATTTATGAGACAGGCCTACGAACAAGACGTATTTTATTAATATAAGCATTTTTGTAAAACGTACAGTTGCGAAGTAAAAATGTTAAGCATAATTGGATCAATAGCATTGTTATGTTTTGGCACTTAGAGGTTAGATAGCCAGTTCCTCTGTTGTTGAGGATTCCGGGGGAAACTCTCTTCCACCTTCGACCTGATCATCACTTACCACCAGGTGAGATGCAGGCCAAGGGCTACCCCATTGTCGTTAAAAAAAAATGTTTTTACCATGCATTAGACTTGATAGTTCTGTTTCTGTCATTTATCTTCCCACATTTTGAATAAGAATAACTTCGCAAAAATAAAAAATACCGACTATACAGGGAAGGAATAAAATAATAAAAAAGGATAGTAATAAAAGCTCCGAAAAAAAACGAAAATATGAGCATACCCAAAATATGAAATTTACTGCTATAAATACTTATTTTCCGACAACTTCTATTCGCATATGCGAATACAAATAAAGAAACGACCGAATAAAATACTGAAATTTTCGAAAAATCAATACAGCATTTGCTGACGTAATATTTTTCAAACATGCATATAACATGCATACACCTGCTCCTTCGCGCGGGCCGCCTCGCTCCTCCACGCCTACGCGGGCTTAAATAACATTCTAGGGATAGGACAGACAAGACTACGTGGAGTCGGTTTTGCAGCTATTCGTTTCTGTCACAAACTTTTGTAGTACAACATATTGAATTTTCGGAAACTTAGTATTTTTGTTCGGAAGTTCAGTATTTTTTTCGCAAATTTAATATTCCAGTCAACCACAGATTTTCGTAAGCTTTATTATTTTCCAATAAAAAATTGCTTAAACTTTGCTTTTCGCGTGTTCAAAATGCATACGTCAAGTCAAAATGTAAGTAACTTACGTTGTCCAGTAGACTCCATTCGACTGGCAGTGTTGACAGTGTCTCCGAAAAGGCAGTAGTGGGGCATCTTGACTCCCACCACACCGGCGCAGACTGGACCGGAATGGACTCCAATACGGACCTAATCACGACACATAAAATATTTTCAGATTCTTCTGGCACAATACAGAAGAACATAATATACAGTATGTTAACTGACAGAGGGCGTTCCTGTTAACCCGCAATAGAACAGCGTTGATGCAGCAACACGGAATATATATATATTTTGTTTTAAATTATAAAATGTTCACAAAAAATATTGAATTGATACGTAAAAGAAACACTCTGTATACGCGCACTTGTCGCACTTGTCTTTCCACGTTGAAAGTCGTTCTTTTACGTATCTAAATTGCTACGTAAAAGAACGACTTTCAACGTGGAAAGACAAGTGCGCGTATACAGAGTGTTTTTTGTTTTTTTTTTTTTAAACTGCTGATTCTGTATAATAATATTAAACATTCCCCATTTTTTTCTTCTATCTAACAATATATTCCTTAAAAATGCACTCTTCTAAAAGTGAAGAAGAGAGAGAGGGTTTTATAGAAGAGTGCACTTTTAAAGTATAAAGCATTTTGTGAAGTTCACCTCCAATCGATGCGTAGGCCGGTGTCTTACAACGAACCCTCTCACTGCCTCCACAATAGCCAGCGCCATGAGACAGATCTCCCTCGCGTGAAGGTCACCGTTCCTCTCCGGGAGACCAGATACCACCATGTAAGCGTCGCCTATTGTTTCCACCTTTAGGACACAGAGAACGATTAGTAACGTGGCCCGTGGGTTGAAGATGAAAAAAAAGTATTTGGAGCTAAACAGGAATAGGCCTTAAAACCTTTAAAGGATGATTTCCACTAAACGGCTCGCTTCGTATCGGATTGAAAAGGATACGAACGGATGCGGTGACTGCCGATCGCGTTCGGCAGGATGTCGACGCATATGATCAGCTCCGTTCCGGCGCCGTCGCTTACGAACCTATCCGTTTCTGCGCCTAGCCAAATAGTTTCATTCCTACCGTGTTGACGTATTGTAATTTTTGTAAATAGTTGAAGTTGACGTAGCATTGTTGGCTATTGGAAGAACAAGAAAATAATCATAAAACAAAAGACGCACAGCCACGGCTTTGAGCGCACGCGACAACTGCCGAAAGGATCCGATCAGATACGATGACAGGCGAACGGAGCCGATCGCGCAAAGCAGCATACTTTCGGCTACGATCGCGTGTCGCAGAAGACACCCGCGGTCAAGTTGCTGTGCGTGGCTTGGTAATTATAGACTTTAAATACTGTGTAAACGATTTAATATCGTTTAAAGATTGTAAACCGTTCCGATCCGATCCGATGTGATGCGAGCCGTTTGGTGGATTATTTATTAATCATCCTTTAGATTCTTCAATCTTCTTTTAAACAGAAAGTGCTCTACTGTTAACAAACTCTGAAAATTAATTAAGCTGTACCATCATAGATAAACTTCCGAAGGATATAACCAATTGTCAGAGACTAGGAATTGAGTTATCTACATTGCCAGTTTTATTCACCTAGGCCATTGATGTTAGCTGCAACTACAATCATCCCAATGACAGCGATTAAAAATTAACTTACAAATGAACTTTATGAGCCAAGGCAAGAATCCCGCTAAATCTTCTGTCCCCAAAGAAACACCTAAGTACCTTATAAACATCATAGAACCCGATGATCCTGTCGAAGGTGCTGTACAAGTCGTTCAGTAGATCCACCACCTGGATCGGAGTGGAAGCGGCACAGAGTTCAGTGAACCCGACTATGTCGCTGAAGTATACTGTGACACACTCGAAGCTTTCAGGCTGGACCACTTCGCCTGCCATCAGCTGTTGAGCTACGGGCCTGGGTGGAGATAGATACAAATGTGTTATTTCTAAGTAGGGACCGAAACCGGTCTGATCAGTACGGGTATTTTTTCAATTACAATATTTACGTATCTTACAGGTAATAAAAAAAAACTTTCTTTCTTTCTTGCACAGTCAGAAGTATATTAATTTAAGCAATGGCACATAAAATTAAATTGAAGTGGCAACCGGATGGCGAGTGGTAATCTGGGTCTTGAAGTGATACCCCCCGCACCATCCCGCGGTAACGGCAACTACGCGGCAACCATGTCGCGGTCAGTTCTCCAACTAAATATGTAAGCCGGTAATCCCAAAAAAAAGTGATAAAGCTACAAATTAACAATTCTCAGACTTTTTCCTTTACTTGTGCAGTATTTGATATTAATTTCAACTTGATACCTCCACGCGTTCCTGAGTTTATTAGTATGTCAAGACCCTTTGACTTGACAGACTGACAGACAACGACAACGATAGATAGAAGGACAACGAAGTCCATGGTCCTTTACCTTTTGAAGAACGGAACACAAAAAATTTGAATAGAAAAGTGCGACTATATTTCGATATTAAGTAGTTAACTTGTGAAAATGTGTGTGTGTACCATGCACCACTGCCTACCCACTCAGGAAATAAAGGCGTAGTATTATCTATGTACCTATAAAATTGTTAAAATTATAATCAGAACTTTGAAATAATCATCAGTCATTAAAACCTGCAGTATACTACTCGAGAAGTAGATCGAATGTAAGCGATTAGCGAATATGAGAGTGTAGAAGTGCACTTCGGTTCGCTTCGTGCACCCTCGGCTTACCTCGGGCGTCTTCCGATCGTTGTCGGTTTTTGCATCCGAGTCAAAGGACTCGAAGCGTACCGTAGTTCTTAGCATGCGTGTAATCACGTACTTCGAACTTCAGTCAATTTCGACTAATACTTCGTCGAAGCAACTTCGCGGGTATTTAGTGTAGTGCAGGTTTAAAATTATAGATTGCAAAAGTTACCTTGGAAGTACTTGATACAGTAGCTCTTCAGATCTTCGTTTTTCCATCGACAGTTGTTCAGTTTTCTCCTCGACCAGGGACTCGAGGTTATTCGCGTACTGTTCCATGCGACGGAGGAGGTCGTCCATCAAGTTGTCACAGTAGCCCCTAAATTATAAAATACATTTGAAAATAGTGTGCCCCGCAGTTTCACCCTATAACTCTCGATTCCGTGCGAAAATCTGGATAAAAAGCCTATGTCCTATTCCAGGTCATAGTCTACCCGTGTGTCAAATTTCATCCAAATGCGTTCAGCCGTTTTAGCGTGAAAGTGTAACAAACAAACAAACTCACTTTCGCATTTATATTATAAGTTATTAGGGTTCTTTTTTACTTGTATCAGCACGAAATAATAATATTAGGGTTCTTTTTTACTTGTATCAGCACGAAATAATAATATGAGAACTAGCGGACAGCGCCCCCTACTGGGTCCAATTGTATTTTCAAACCATCCAGGAACCCACTCAAATATACACTCAAAATTTCATCCAAATCCACCCAGCTGTTTAGGAGGAGTTGAGGTGGTGAAAAATACATTTACAGAAGAATTATATATATATAAAGATTAGTTGATGCTGTGGCAAAATATTTAGAAAGTTAGCAAAGTGGCAGTGGGGCAGACTATCCAAGGTCTGCAGGACATACATTTAAGTTACGCAACATGAAAACTTTAACTTAACTTACCTGGTTTCCTGGGACTAACCATACAATTTCAGCACGTTAATTAAAATTCCTCTTAATGCAGGCCACACACTTATCGATATAGTTGCACGACTTGCACAAGTACCTACGCATTATCATCAGAGCATTGTACCAGTGTAAACTTTCGCAAGTATATTGTTACGTGTGTGGTCTTCACAGGCTGCCTAACTCATCATCATCACTCACTTGATATAATTAGCGTTGACGGCATCAAAGCTGGGCCTATCATCGGCCGCCTCTGCCCAGCACCGTTCCGCCAGGTCCAGCAGTTCCACGGCAGCGCCTCCCCCGCCCCCCGCGGCCGCCCCTACCTCTCCAACACCCACCACTGGACGAAATGGGGGGGACTCACGAGCGCATACGTGGCCTACTATTTCTGATTAACAAAAAAATATATTTTTACATCCGAGTTGCCTCTGCATTACAAATGGCCATAGAAAGCCACATCAGTATTAGAACTCAAATTCAAAGCATTTATTTCAAATAAATCAATTACAGGTACTTTTGAATTGGCAAGGGGTCGGTCAGTCAGTCACCGGGTCCTAGATGACTTGGTGAACTTCAAAAAGATTTAAAAAAAAAAAAAACAAATAAATTGAATTAAAATAACCCATGGCAGCTAAAAGATGTCTAGTCCCTACTGACAGAGCCCGTTCACGAACCTGACGCATGGATTAGCACTTCCCGTATTTTAGTAATAACAACATTTGAATTCAAATCTCAGTCTTAATCTTCTTATTTTCCTCCATTTTTAAGGTTCCATACCCAAAGGGTAAAACGGGACCCTATTACTAAAACTCCGCTGTCCGTTCGTCTGTCTGTTCGTCCGTCTGTCACCAGGCTGTATCTCACGAACCGTGATAGCTAGACAGTTGAAATTTTCGCAGATGATGTATTTCTGTTGCCAATATAACAACAAATACTAAAAGACAGAATAAAATAAATGTTTAAGGGGGCTCCCATACAACAAACGTGATTTTTTTGCCGTTTTTATTAGATAATGGTACGGAACCCTTCGTGCGCAAGTCCGACTCGCACTTGGCCGGTTTTTTATAAGTCGTTGATTGTCGCTGAGATGAGTTTGCGACTCGAATTTAAAGAATTTGCCCACAGGTGACCCAATAGCTTATCTGTCGTCCAATAACGTAAAAAAAATTACGTACTTCTTAGCAACGGTTACATCCTCGCTATAGGTACTTGACCAAATACAATTTGATTTTCTCACAATTAATAACGAGTGATTGTGTTTCAATAAATCACAACAAAAATAGACTCCAAAAATCATAAAAAATACACGGTATTTTATTATCGTCGTCGTATATTTATGTATATTTTCTAATCGTAAAATACCAATTTAATCGAGTAGGATTAGCAATTAATTTGCGAGTTTATTCCGTTAATTTGTTTGTTTGAAGCCTCTGCAAATATCTTTAAACTTTTAATTAGTTTACGTTAAATATCCTATTAGTATTTGGCCTTTTATATATTTAAACGGATTGAATACCGTAATTACAGAAACAATTAAAAAGCCATTGTGTCTCGCGTGGATCCACGTTCGCGCATACGAAGGGTTAATTATGGCTTTCGTAAAGTTAATGGCAAGCTGCTAACAAGTGATTTATCAAATGGAATTGCCTTAAACATACAATTTTATAATCACACAGATCTTAATCACACCTTCTATTATTATTAATATCTTATTTTAAAGTTTTCAATATTTGACATAGTAATACTAAATAGCCACTTAATTTATTAGCAATGCTACACTAGTTATGGCAAAGCGACAAGTAACTAAGGCGCACATCGCTGCGTAGCGAAGTTTATTCTGGCGTAGCAAAGCATAGTGTGGTGTAGAGAAGCATAGTGTGGCGTAGCGAAGCATAGATTGGCGTAGCGCAATTATTTATAAACTAAAATCAATAGAGAATAATAAATCCACTTATAATTTAGTTAACGTATCATTTAAAATAGCGAATAGTTATTACACTGTATAAACTATTTATGTCAGAGTTGCCAAGAAAACTTGCAGCTTTCAGTATGAACGCATAAAAATAATATAAATTCTTCCATTGTACTGGCCTACAAAGAAACTGCTTTTCCGTTACATTCCATTAAAAAGTTTTACGGTCTAAAATTTGCAATTTTATTTCTTTCATGTTATTTAACAACGTCTGGAAAATAGCGGATACGGAGAGAACATGGCCGAGTGAAGTGGTGTAATTCAGGTGGGAAATGTTTTCGAGAATATTCTAGGACTTTCTATTATTTTTTACTAGAGTAAAAGCCTTGTTCCAGCTGTTAATGTTTTTAATTCATTTTAAAACATTTTCCCAGGTATGATTGATTACGATTATACAAAAAATAAATAAAAAATATTCAAGTATAAAGTAAAATTATGATTTACATTAATTACAATCGAGGAAAATTTAATTCTAACTGTAATGTAGACATGCCTGATCTAGGTTTATGAAAACCTGTGTTACATCAAACATTTAAAAAGAAGACATAATATTTTCAATGACTTAAAGAGTAACTATTTGGGATATTATTTTAAACTAGATTTTGTTAAATATATTAAATTTATTTAAATAAATTAACGAATAATATTAAAATAGATAAAGTATTATTAATTTGGTAAAGGAAGAGACTTATATTTGATCAGGACGATAGAAATTTTATTTTAAAATTTCTAGTAGATTCTTGTAATAGTAAGTTACACCTATTATAACTTAAACTATAAATCTGTAGCACTCTGTTAAACTGGTGATGAGACCTAGCTATCGATTTTCGCCCCCGTAAACCCCTATATTGAACTTTTGTCGAAATCGTTAGAGCCGTTTTCGAGAACGTGATTACAAATATATTATATATATACAAATATTGCTCATTTAATAGTATACGATATTGATATATATTATTATTATTATTGAATTCAAGCCAAGTCAGAGACCGATGGGCGGCTTTAAAACTCTGACACCAGGTTAGTCACTAACCACACGAAAAGAAGAAGAAAATTATAGAATTTCATTAATAACACTGAATAAGGTGTCTGCGCTGCCATCGCCGACGTCGTGGAAGTAGCGAAGTTAAAGGCCAACAATTTATTTTCGAGATACTGTCATGCCCGCGACACGAAGAAGAAAAAGGCGAAGGTGATTGTAAAACCTTTTTAAAAGAGTAACGGTGGAGTTTCTTGCCAATTCATCTTCATACGAAATTATCTTTTGGAAGGGGCGAATAGAGTCATATTTTCTGTAAATTTTGACGTTCAAAAGTGCATTTTATGTACCTATTTGAAATAAATTATTTGACTTTGACTTTGGTGTTGAACAGTTTTAGCATTTACACCTAAAACTCAATATTCATAGTTACGATATTAATAATGCAATTCACAGTCAAAATTTTAGTGCACTTTAGAGCGATATTTCATGATTTTATTTATTAATATTAATAAATTAATCAAAACAGCGAAGTATTAGACTGCCTATCTACTGGAGCCGAGCGAGTCAGCGGAGCGGTGAAATATGCCAATATTAACCGATAGGAGCGGAACTCTGAAGCGGAGTTTAGATTATATTAGTTAATTATTGGCACATTTCTCTGCTCCACTGCCTCGCTCTACTCCAGTGGACAGGCAGCCTTAGACAGCTATCTGTGTCGTCGCTAACTGTCAGAATGCACCCTCTTAACGATAAGTACAAATTATAACAAAAAAAAAAAAATAGATTTGAGTTTATTTCGGTACACTGTTCGAAGTATAAGACGAGTTAAGCAAGAAGTCTTCCCTATAGCTCTTTACACTACTGTCTTGCCTTTTTAGGCAAATCTAATATAACTTTATCTGTTCTGCTGATGGGCAAAACTCCTGTAAAACCTACCTGAAATTACTTTGAATAAAATACTGATCCATTCTTCTTTCACATTAGTATCTACGAGCTATACGAGGATAGTTCACACAGTGAAAAACTCAAAGCATTTATTTCAATTAAACCATTTACAGGCACTTTTGAACTGTCAAGGAGTCGGTCAGTCAGAAAGTTGAAGCTCGCCCATTCCAAAGTGTAGTAGATTACTGAGGAAAAGGGGCAAGAAACTCCATGGCCACTTTTTGAAATCAAAATGTGATTAAATATAACCCAGTTAGCAAGGTTTAAGGTAACTTACCTTTATTAGAAAAAGTAGACGTGTAATTATGGAAGGGACCGGCTCTCAGCACGATCTCTTCGAGAATGATGCCGAAGCTGTACACGTCCCCTTTGAGTGACGCTGCCGCGCCAGGGTATATGCTAGCGGCCACCAGCTCCGGTGCTGTCCATAGTAACTCTAAAAGCAGGCCATATTATAGCTTCTAGAAAAAATATATTAACAATAACTTAGCTAAGGAATTTAATGTTAAAATAAAGTACTTTTTAGGCTAAAGCTAATTTTCCACCCAAAAAAAAAGAAAAAAAAAGTTAATTAATAGAGAGGAAACTACTTGGTGGTGATAATTTATATAACGAGTGGCCAATTCGGATGTTTATTAATTTTTTTAGACCCCATTCTGATTTGACGCCAAATTTTGCAGTTGTTTGGTGTCTATTATTAGTTAAAATGCGGCAAATTTGTTATGCAGTCTATGAGACCATGACCACCGCAATACTTTCAGTAATTTTATTCTGAAATTTTTGAACGAATTATTAAGAGTAACGACTTTTTTTCTGTGGGGTTGTCTAAAGGGTCGTGTCATGGTCAAGCTTGAATACGTAAAGGCATAATATTTGTGACTTTGTTAGTGGGATACCTAATAATATATGCGAAAATGTAATGCAAAACACGATGAAAAGCGATCGCATTTTTAATAATAAAACTGAAGCAGATTAGGCAGATCTTATTGACCGTATAAAATTGCCAAACCTGAATAATAAACTTATTGAAAAATATCCGGCGATTTTCTAAAAATAATCTATAGAAGGCAGGACGGCATGGTGGCATCGACGCGATCACTGTTACCATGGATTCAGTACATGATTCTGAACACCGTTGAAATTATTCGTCGTTTATTTAAAAAAATCAGCTGTTCCATAGATTTTGGTAATTGCACTTTTCTATGAAACAGCAGATTTTTTTAAGTGAAACCTTTTTTAGGCGCGTTGGGCATTTTTGAGATGGGATCAAACCATTGATTTCGCGACACTGTTACGGCATCTCATTTTTGTAAACGCGATTGTGCTCTTTATTTATATTTTGTTACGGAACAATGTTCTATGCAAGTATTTTTACTTTAAAGTTTTTGGAAGATTTTTTTTTTGTAAACGCTATTGTGCTCTTTATTTAGAGTAGGTTACGGACCAATGTTCTATACAAGTATTTTTCTTTTACAAAGGCGAATCTTGTTCAAGTTTTCACTTCTATCGGCACTCTCGGAATGTTTTTAAATAACCGACGAAAAATTTCCACGCAGGGGGTTTCGGAATCATGTACTGAATCCATGGGAACAGTTTTCGCATCAATGTCCCTGCCACCCTGTATATTAAAACAAAAAAACTTTACTTTTATTTTGGCATAAATGTCATATAGTAGTACCTACTACAAAATTAACCGTAATTTAATAACAAACAAATTATTGACTTATCTTTCTACCATTCACAAACTGAACACATTATTTCAAAACCCCAAACAAACCAGCTTCTAATGTGAATAATACCTCAACGAGGACAAGCGAAATTAACATTAATTACTATAGTAATAGGTGTCATCCTTTATCAGGTCTGTCGGCGTGCACAGCGTGTTAAGTCCGTAGTCGGAGATCTTGAGCACGAAACGTCCATCGATGAGGCAGTTCGAGGAGCGAAGCTTGCCGTGTGCCCCCAGCCCGCCGTGGAGGTAGCACATGCCCTGGTAAAACATAAAATATCGTTTTAAGTTATGAACCCACCCACCACCAACCGACTGCTTGAATCCCCAGGAATATCTGCCACCTGGACGTGATTTACAGCGGCCTATGTAGAAAGCATTTAATAGATTGCGTACCCAGGGCGCTGCAAATTTGGGCGGAGCATCGCCGTGTCCTCGTGGAGGCGATCGGCGGCGGTGATCTCTCGCGTCCGGCCCTGGTTCAGGCTATGGTACGGAGCGAGAGGAAATGGGAGGCCGTCACCTCCTTCTGCGAAGCGGTAATGCTCGCGAAGGAGGAGGCGGAACGCGTGAGGGAGAGGCAAATTTCGCGCCCTCACGCCCCTAACCGCCGCAGGAGGAGACGCCCAGGGCGTCGGGAATCGCGGGGCGATTTCCGGCCACCGTAGGCGCGGGCTTGCGGGCGGTGAGCAATGGGTGGCTCACCGTCCGATAAGGACCAGGCCCGGGTCGACGGCGCGTTGTGTTCCACGCGCGCCTCAAAGAGATGTCAGCATAATTGAAGGGGTCCACTAGGACCGATGCCTGCCGGGGTTGCGAAGAAAACCGAAAGGGAGATCGTGGCCCCCGGCGACAGGGCAACCGAAGGAACACGGGTGGGTTTTAGTCAGTAAGAGTCTGACACGCCCTCCCGCTCCGCCCAGAGCGGGAGAAGTTATTTGAAGATTTCCCACCCTCAAAAAAAAAAAGGGCGCTGCAAATACAACTTGGTAAAATGCCAAGTTGTCCTTTTGGTGTCCCCAATGTGAGTGCGGTTCTGTCCAGAATATGACCCACTTGCTAGAATGTCTCTATTGTGTGTAAGCGTTTAGGAAGAAGAGTGAGGCTCGCCTTCGTGAATGGCACTATCTATACTTATTGAGCACACCTAATTTAAAAATCGCCATCGACTCGAAAAGAAGCAGTTGTGAAATCAGGCATTACTTTGCTGAAATCCATGACAGTAAAATGTTATGCAATTTCAATATTTAATTTTAATTTCGCCGAAAACTAGATCCAGGCTTGGATGCAGTTGCCGATTTCCGGCCACCGTAGGAGGTGGGCTTGCGGACGGTGAGCAATGGGTAGCTTGCCGTCCGATAAGGACCAGGCTCGGGTCGACGGCGCGTTGTGTTTCACGCGCGCCTCAAAGAGATGTCAGCAGAATAGATGGGGTCCGCTAGGGCTGATGCCTGCCGGGGTTGCGAAGAAAACCGAAAGGGAGATCGTGGCCTCCGGCAACAGGGCACCTGAAGGAACACGAGTGGGTTTTAGTCAGTAAGAGTCTGACACACCCTCTCGCTCCACCCAGAGCGGGAGAAGTTATTTGATAAAGTCCCACGCAAAAAAAAAACAGACTTGGATGCAGAATGCACCACCTCTTTCGCCCGCAAAAATTTGCACAAACAGGAAGTACGGATATTGCACCTTCTGGATCTAGTTAAAAAAGTTAAAATTAAAACTAAGTAATGAAATTGAATAACATTTTAATATTTTTTTTCCATGTCAGTGTATTCCTAATGGGCTTACAGTTCAGTTAAGGCTCTTTCAAACAGGCGCGACACGCGACGCGACACAAAGACACCGCTGAAATGAAATGAAATGAAATGAAATGAAATGAAATTGTTTATTCTGTAAATAGGATATCAGAATCACTTTTACACGTCATATTAAAAAAAAAAAAAATAAGCTAGTTGAGTTCGGCGTTTCCTATCTGACTACTCTGAGAAGAAAGGCCGAAACAAACTCAGAGGTCACAGTCTCTTTTAAAGTCCAGACATAATCTTGGTCAGGCCATATGAGGACCATGTAGATTAGTGTCTGAAATGGTCCTTTGAGGAAAGAACCACACAGATTTGAGTGAACCTGTCCAGTCAGTGCAAGCATTTGTCAGTAATCGTGGAGCTCAACTCAGAACTTAAGGAGCTCAACTCGACGAACAATACCAAAGAAAGGACATTTGGGTAGGCCGCATAAATTACTCAAACTGCCAGACCATAATTAAAACTAACTGAAAAATGAAAATAATAATGATATCCACATAGTCCTCACTCACATTCACAATAATTAAATAAAATAATATAATACTTTACAAAGTAATCATGTCATTTTGAATATAATTTTCAACAATGTCAATGTGTATATAAAACTGGTATATTTTCATGATTTTACAAAATAATTAAAATGTTAAGTTTTATCACAAGGCTTAGCAGAGCGAGCAGTTCAATCCCATGCTTTTTTATCTTCTAAATAATCTGAAATTTTATAATACCCTTTTTTACAAAGTTTAGTTTTAATACAGATTTTAAATCTATTAATGGGTAAGTTTCGAATGTCAATGGGAAGTTTGTTGTAAAAGCGTATACATTGACCCATGAACGAGTTGCCTACTTTGTGGAGACGTGTGCGATGCACAGCAAGATTGTGTTTATTCCTGGTATTTAAACTATGAATATCGGACATTTTCTTAAAATTTGATATATTTTTGTGTACATACAATAGGTTTTCAAAAATATATTGTGAGGCTACAGTCAGAATATTTATTTCTTTGAATTTTTCTCTAAGGGAATCTCTTGGACCTAGGTTGTATATGGCTCGAACAGCCCTTTTCTGTAGAACAAAGATAGTATCAATGTCCGCACAGGTTCCCCAGAGAAGAATCCCATATGACATAAGACTATGAAAATAACTAAAATAAACAATTCTGGCTGTATCCACATCAGTTATCTGTCTAATTTTTTTAACAGCATAGGCGGCCGAACTTAGTCTTCCTGACAATTTTTCTATGTGTGGGCCCCATTGTAATTTACTGTCAATAGTGATTTCAAGAAAAACTGTCGAATCAACAGGGTCCAGCTCTGTTCCATTTACTTGAACATTGGTAGATAGCTGCCTGACATTTGGCATTGAAAATTTAATGAGTTTAGTCTTTTTTTCGTTCAGTAGAAGATTATTTACATTAAACCAATGCACTACTTTAGAGAGTGCATCGTTAACTTGTTCAAAGTTGACTAACTGACGTTTGATTTTAAAAATGAGCGAAGTGTCATCTGCGAATAATACTATCTTGTGATTATCCCTTATGTGATAAGGTAAATCATTTACATAAATTAGGAATAAGAAAAGCCCAAGAATTGAACCCTGCGGAACGCCCATGGTGACCGCAGATCCTGCAGATTTCTTGCCATTAACATCGACCCTCTGGATTCTGTTGTTCAGATAAGAAGTCAGAAGGTCAAGAGCCTTGTCCCTCATACCATAGTGGTACAGTTTCCTGGTGAGTGTATCATGATGTACGCAATCGAAAGCCTTAGACAAGTCGCAGAAAATGCCAAGAGCATCTTGCGACTCCTCCCAGGCCTCCTCCACATCCACCACATCCAGGTCCTCGCGCACATTTGGGAGTGGCGCGAGGAGGCGAAACGCCGGGGCTTAACTCCGCTGCCGCGAGAAATCGCGGCACAGCGGACAGAGCTCCGGCGGGATCTCATGGCGTCATGGAGAGTGCGATTGTCGCAACCCAGCGCTGGGCACGCCACAATTGCGGCGATAAGACCCCTCTTTGAGGAGTGGCTAGAGAGGCGCCACGGCGTCCTCACCTTCCGCCTGACGCAGGTCCTCCCCGGACACGGCAGTTTCGGGAGGTTCCTGCACAGGATAAGGCGGGAGGAAACGCCCGGGTGTCACCATTGTGTGGATCGCCCGGAGGACACGGTGGAGCATACGGTGGAGGTCTGCCCAGCTTGGGCGGAGCATCGCCGTGTCCTCGTGGAGGCGATCGGCGGCGGTGATCTCTCGCGTCCGGCCCTGGTTCAGGCCATGGTACGGAGCGAGAGGAAATGGGAGGCCGTCACCTCCTTCTGCGAAGCGGTAATGCTCGCGAAGGAGGAGGCGGAACGCGTGAGGGAGAGGCAAATTTCGCGCCCTCATGCCCCTAACCGCCGCAGGAGGAGACGCCCAGGGCGTCGGGAATCGCGAGGCGATTTCCGGCCACCGTAGGCGCGGGCTTGCGGGCGGTGAGCAATGGGTGGCTCACCGTCCGATAAGGACCAGGCCCGGGTCGACGGCGCGTTGTGTTCCACGCGCGCCTCAAAGAGATGTCAGCAGATTCGAAGGGGTCCACTAGGGCCGATGCCTGCCGGGGTTGCGAAGAAAACCGAAAGGGAGATCGTGGCCCCCGGCAACAGGGCAGCCGAAGGAACACGGGTGGGTTTTAGTCAGTAAGAGTCTGACACGCCCTCCCGCTCCGCCCAGAGCGGGAGAAGTTATTTGATGATTTCCCACCCTCAAAAAAAAAAAAAAAAAAAAAGGCCTCGAATATGCTCTTCAGTAATTCCACGCCCGCGTCTGTAGTTGAACGACCCTTTGTAAAACCAAACTGTTTCAGATGAAGTAGATTATATGCATTGAAATGTCCTAACATTTGTTTTAAAATTAATTTTTCAAAGATTTTGCTCAAAGTAGGTAATATTGAAATAGGGCGAAAATTTGTGGGATCAGTTGTGCTGCCAGATTTGAACAATGGAATCACTTTGCTAAGTTTCATCAGATCAGGAAATACACCAGATGCAATACAAGAGTTAAAAACGACTGCTAAAAAGGGTGAAATTACATCAATTATTGAGGACACGGTATGTACTGATAATCCCCAAAGGTCAGCAGTTTTTTTTACATCAAGATTTTTATAAGATTCTATAATGTCTTTAGCAGTAATAACTGTGAATTCAAAAAGTTTGTCACATTCTGGTACACATTCTTTAAGTATTGAGTAAGCAGAAGTAGAGGACGACGATGACAGAGTTTTGGTTGTTAAAATAGGAATATTAGTAAAAAAAATTTCAAACTCAGTTGCCACCTCCACGTCTGCCTTAATATCTACATCATTAATTTTTAGATGGAAGTCACGATTCCGTACTGTCGTTCTTCCCGTTTCTGAATTAATAATATTCCAAGTTGTTTTAATTTTATTTCCAGAAGATTTTATTTTATTTTTAATGTGTATGGCTTTTGCTGAGGAACAGGCTCTTTTAAAAATTTTTGAATATTTCTTAACAAATTCTTGAAAAGTTTCATCATAGTTATATGTTTTTTCATGATACAATTACGACACGCGACACAAAGACCGCTCGTCGCGCGACGAGCGGTCTTTGTGTCGCGTCGCGTGTCGCGCCTGTTTGAAAGAGACTTTACAGGGCTTTTACTGGACGAAACCAGTGACGTATACAAATACAAATATATCTGAACACAATTCAGTGAGTAAGTCTTCACGACTTACTGAACTGACTCGTAAACTGATGGCAATGCGTCTAAGGTCACGACCTTAGACGCATTGCCATCAGTTTATATCGAGAGGTGTTTTTTCTAGCATAAGGTAAGAAAATTTATACCTACAACACATAAATAAATGCCCTTGCAAGTGTTATTAATAAAACCAGTGCGTCGCAAATTTTCCTATCAGAAAAATATCCATAAATCGAGCCCCTAAAAAGTTACAACTTGGTCGTATTTATTTTACCAGGTGTATCGAAACTCCAAACTTCGCCCGACCGTATCGTATTAGCACACAGGTCGTAATTTTGACAATATTTTATACTGAATTCTGATTATTTAGGGAATAATGTTGAAAAATAATAATTTATAAGAGAATTTCCATAAAAGCTGATACATATACTGCAACTTCGTTGTAGTTATTACGTTCAATAATTGACTATAGGCGACAAAACAAAAAAAGGCATATTTCCTAATTAAAATAACCATTCTTCCTTTAGATTTTCCAATCGGAAAACCTGTCACAGCATCATTTTGCATGATGGAAGTAGCACTGAGCTCGTGTTGAAAAGATAATACTAAGGTACAAAATAAATGTCAACAGCAGACGCGCTTCTACCTTCAAACAATATTTTTGTTTTATTTTTCTTGTGTTTTTACACATTTTATCCAGTTCATAAAACACGAAGCCGTCTAAACATATTTTTTGCTTTTTCTTTGGAACCCGAGTGTTTTATTATGACTTACCTACACAGGTGTCGAAATTCTTAATTAATGAAGACCAACTGCCTCGTTGGTCTAGCGCTACTGCTGAGCATGAGGTCCTGGGTTCGATTCCCAGGTCGGGCAAAGTATTTTTGGGTTTTTCTATCTGAAACTCAGTAGCAGTCCGGAGTCTGGAGTTGTGGTCGGTTTATGGCAATAGGCTCGCCGCCTATTACATGGGATTTAAACATAACTGGCGAAATGTGAATGTATTATCGGTACACCTCTAACCAACCCTTCGGGGAACAGGGCGTGATGTTATATTATGATGAACACAAAGCATCGTAAAGTTCTAGTAACTGAAAGTTATTTGTTTTTATTGAATTAAGATCGCAAATTCTGGAACTCCTTAAATGGAGTAAAATATTCTTGGCATTAAACTTGTTACTAAATATAAATAGTAAATTGAATTTAGCTTTAGAAACTTCTTTGAGAAAATTCCAAGGTGTACGAAGGTATTGGCTGTGGTATTGATTATTTTTTTGAAAAAAGAATATTCTTTTCTAAAGAATAGTTTCTTTATAACCACGAAATTGGCGCATTACTTAGGTTAAGCTTCGATTTAAATAAATTCGATAAATTCGATATAAATCCTTCCTTAGTGCTTACTTTCGTTATGTAAAACTCTAAACGTAAATGTGGAAATCTTGTGCAAAATTTCATGCTTCTAGACCCAACGGTTTAGGTTGGGCTTTGTCTGTCAGTGTATAAATGGATTTTATGAAATTTTGTAGTAAGTAGACTATAATTATTGGTCTTTACGAGGTTAGATAAAGTCGAGACAAGTATGCTTATACAGGGCGTTCTGTCGGTAAGGGTATAGGTACCATTCCGTAGCCGACCGCAGGTGGCAACTGCAGGCGACGTGTCGCCGCGTTACGACTGGTTTCATTTGATTGACAGATTTTTTATGAAATACCTTCCGTAACTAGCGATACGTCGTTTGCATTACGGGCGAGCGACAGACGACACGTGTAGCCCGACCCGACTAGTAGTGTCACCAACGCTCGAGCGATAACACGTATTTCTGTCTTCTTTCTACCAACTGGAGCGCAGGCTGCAGCCGCCTTTTTTTTTTTTTGAGGGTGGGAAATCATCAAATAACTTCTCCCGCTCTGGGCGGAGCGGGAGGGCGTGTCAGACTCTTACTGACTAAAACCCACCCGTGTTCCTTCGGTTGCCCTGTCGCCGGGGGCCACGATCTCCCTTTCGGTTTTCTTCGCAACCCCGGCAGGCATCGGCCCTAGTGGACCCCTTCAATTCTGCTGACATCTCTTTGAGGCGCGCGTGGAACACAACGCGCCGTCGACCCGGGCCTGGTCCTTATCGGACGGTGAGCCACCCATTGCTCACCGCCCGCAAGCCCGCGCCTACGGTGGCCGGAAATCGCCTCGCGATTCCCGACGTCCTGGGCGTCTCCTCCTGCGGCGGTTAGGGGCGTGAGGGCGCGAAATTTGCCTCTCCCTCACGCGTTCCGCCTCCTCCTTCGCGAGCATTACCGCTTCACAGAAGGAGGTGACGGCCTCCCATTTCCTCTCGCTCCGTACCATGGCCTGAACCAGGGCCGGACGCGAGAGATCACCGCCGCCGCCTGCAGTCGGGTTCGAAATCATGACTGCAGCGACATGACGCCGCGACGTGTCACCTACAGTTGCCGCCTGCGGTCGGGTACGAAATCGTACCTTATGAATGAATTTAAGTACATAGATTACGGGACGCTGCTTAGATTCCCACACTGACAAGTACTTACACTACAAGTTATGGACTTATTGGTCTGGACCCTAAATACACGTGAATACAAAAATAAATAATCATCGTGTGAAATTACATCGTCAAAGAAAGCAAGTCACGGCTACAACGCTTTCATGTCAAAGGCTGAGTTTTATTGTGATTTTTTGGTAATAATTAATTTAACGAACAGTTATTGTTTCGGGGGAACCTTTCACCGTTGATTAGCTTTGATTATTATTTTAATCAAGGTTAAGAAACCTTTTTAAAAGGATAGCCTCTGAGCAAGGCCCATAGTTACACAATACAATAGGATTAGGGTAACCTTGAAAATCATGGAATTACATGCTTGGCGAATCCGCCGGTCAAGGTCGGCATAAAGGCCTACAGTATGCTTCCGTTTTCCTTGTAGTATTTCAAATCAAATGCACAGAATGGTCAGTCCGTATTCCTGAAAGAACATAGGCAGAAAAGATTTTTTCGTACACAACTTCAATGTCAGTCAATTACAGTTAGTGGAATAAGGCTGCTTGTCACTAGAGCGGAGAGAGGCAGCAGAGCGGAGAAATGTGCCAATATTAACCAATAGAATCTAAACTCCGCTTCAGAACTCTGCTCCTATTGGTTAATATTATCACATTGTTCCACTCCAGTGGACAGGCAGCTTAACTACCCATTTAAGTATTAAACATAACATAACATCATGCCTTGTTTCCCCGAAGGGTTGGGCAGAGGTGTCCCTGTAGCAGGTACACCCACATTTCGCCAGTTATGTTTTAAGTCCCATGTAATAGGGGGCGAGCCTATTGACATCAACCGGGCACAAATCCAGACTCCAGGCTGCTACTGAGAAATTTCAGATAGAAAAACCCAATAACACTCGACCTGGGAATCGAACCCAGGACCTCATGCTCAGCAGTAGCATGTCTTGACTCAAAAATTCATAGTTTTATGTATATTAGAAAGTAAATAAGTTTCTTCATTCGTAATATTATAGAAACGAAGGCAGATTTAGAAAGAAAAATTGTTTATTCTGAACAAACAAAACGCACATAAAAATTATTACTAAATACACACATACAAAAGTAGCCAAAAGCCTTGTATTCAACCAATTAAAGTTAGTTATAGTTTCAAGATTTGTTATTGTGTATTGCGCGATAGCTATTTTCATAAATAATGATTCACTGTTGTCTCCTTTGAGGACCGTGTCTCTCAATTTTCTATATGGTATGTGTCTGATCTCCAGGAGCAGTGGTGGGCCAGTGGTATCGGCCTCGACTTAGGAGTTGTAGGTCGTGAGTTCGAACCCAGGCAGCCACTTTACTCTGTGTATTTACTTTAATCACCATTGTTCTCAAAACGGTAAAGGAAAACAACGTGAGGAAACCGGCATGTCCTAGAACCAAGAATTGGAAGACATGTGACATCCACCAACCCGCACTGGGCCCGCGTGGCGGATTATGGCCCACTCCCTCACACAAAGAGGAGACCTGTGTCCCACCAGTAGGAACAGTATAGGCTGATTATGCTATTGTGCTGTTTCTGATCACAAAAGTTAAAAATATGAATTGAGAACCTCCTGTTTTGAAGTCAGTTTTAATCGTTACGTAGATGTCGCTCGTAATTGGTCGGCTGTTCTTACCTGCACAATATCATGCACGAGCGAAGTCCTGAAGTTCCAGTCAAGCTGCAGCTCGTCATTAGAGAGGACGTCCTTCAGAGAGCCCTTAGGACAGTACTCCGTGAGGACAAACACTAGCGGACAGTCGACGCACGCGCCGATGAACCGCGCTGTGTTCTCGTGGGACACATTGCGGGCCTGGGTGGAAAGGATACACGTACAGTCAGGTGAATTGATTGTTTTTTTTTTTGTTGAGCATATTGACACATTAATTTGGCGTATTATTGCCATTTTACACCACTGACAAAAGATGACAAGTGAGAATGGAATTTCCGGAAAGTTGATAGTCAATTTGCTTATCAAATAAGAATATCATTGTAGCAAGTTGTTCCAGTAATTTAAAATGCCGTGTGGTTGATTTTAAAAGGTCTAGCTTTGAATCCGTTAAGTTCGCTAATATTAATAATTTCAATAGAAAGCAAGATATCCGATACCAACCAAGATGCAAAGAGAAATAAATAAACATAAACTCTTCTTAGTATTTTTTTTCTGTTTTTTGCAAAGAACTAACAAATTACTAAAACAGGAATCCCGAAAACCCTAACAACATAACTTTGAAATTCAATTACAGTATCAATACCTCTTATCAAACCCCAATCCCATAGAAACGGAAGTTACAAAGTTACTACACAATATCGGACACATTGATTTGGATAGTCATCCGATCTTGTCACATCGGATTGCCGCAGCTCGGAACTGTTTGACACTTCTGTGACATCTCATTTGTTTAGATGTCACAGACATGCCATTTTCAAATCATTTGAGATATAGGCCTGAATTGAAACCACGTTTTGGGACCGATGAGACTCTTGATTACTAAACTCTCGGCTATTTAACCTTCGTTGGTTAAGTTGACGTATATTCAATTGTTTTTTGACCTAAACCTTTATTTTTAGGTGTATAGTTAATTCATTCCCTGATTACAGAATGACGGCAACAGTGTTAGTCGGAACGCATGTACAGTGAGCTGCATCAATTGGGTACCCCAGTTGCATTAAAATTTTAATACAACTGGGGTACCCAATTGATACAGCCCACCGTACACAATAAAAGGAAAATGTCGATAAATGTCGATTTACTCTTTGACAACTCTCTAAGTGCGTTCTGTGAGATTGATTTACGAATAAGGGCTTAAATTGTTTTAGATTACACAGTACTATAACAATAAAAAATAAAATGCATGTAAACATTGTTACAATTATTATTACCAAAATTAGTTTAACATAATAATTCTATCTGTAACTGTTCGCGATATTTATTTTGTTAATTGTTACCTGAGTTGTTAATTCTGTTTTTTACTGTTGTTGTTATGGGAAAAGGTAATTAATTGCAAACAATTATAAAAATCTAAATTAAATTTTGATATTAGATAGCACATTATGCAAACTTATATGCAATATAACATACAGCCTTTCAACCGTCGATCAATCATCCATTTGCGAACAAAAGATCCATCAACGCAATTAATAGCACCTAATCTATTAATTGACGTTGTAATGGCGTCGCGCGGGCTGTGTGTGGGTACTTACTAATTAGATACAGCAACCATTTTCATTAAATAATTACGGCTATATAACATGAGTAACATTATTATTTTCTTTTTTTCATCGACATACATATAATTTAAATAAATATTTTTTTATAAAAACATTTAAAAAAATTAAAAATAGTGGCCCACCGGTATCAGGAACAGGGTCCAAGCTGAGTAACATAATTATTAAGTATGATATGGGTAGACCGGACAGACGTTGCCCTGTCAAAATGTCAATATGCTCTTGAGTTCAGACAAATATCAAATATAAAAAAGCAATTTCAGTTTTTCCCGAATTTTACATTTTCCAAATGCTTTCTATAAAGAACTTAATTCGGACGATTACCAACATTTTAAAATAAAATGTTGCCAAATCAGCCAGAACGGCATCTCAAGTGATGCACTTACCAACGAAAAGCATTTCATTTTTATTTATATAAATGTGGAGTACCCTTATTAGGCACGGATGATTTACGACCGTTTATTTACATCTTAATAATGATAATACATTACATACTAAAGTTTATAGTATATTATACATAATACATTTGGAAAAAGATAAGTAATAGTATTTCGAGAAATCATTTTATGATGTTGCTAAAGAATTTTTCAGCTTATATCTCAACCCATAATAAAACTGTTAATCCGCATTACAGTAAGTGTTAAACAACGTTTTAAAATAAAGCTTTTTCAGTTTTAAACGTACATTTTTTTGGTAAATTAAATGCAAAGTTCTTCTTACTAACCTGCTTGATTTCCCACAGAAGTTTCTTATTAAGATCCAGCTTCTTCCTGTGAATCTTTTTGACGGCCACCCTGTTACCTTTGTAAAGGCCGACGGTGAATGAGGACAGGGTCAGCGAAGGGGTGCCTAGGGTCGAGGCTGCCCCGGTACTACCTCGAGTACTCCAGCCCAGAGACAACTAGTTTTAAAAGAAGAATGGACACGTTAAAGGACAAAAAAGGTTTTGATAAAGCTACGCAAGTCAGGCTGGTCACTCTTAAAAATACCTACGTCAAATTATGTTAGCTATAACAATAGGTCTTTGTTATTTGCACTAAAACAAAACATGTTTGTGTATCATAGACAGAAAACAGTTTTATCTTGTGTCACAACTAGTTTTTCTGTAGAAATTGTTTCGTTGCGAGTGTGCGGCCGGTGAGCCCGTCTAATCTAGTCTTGACTGAATCTACGCTCAGCGTAAGTACTTAGATAAAAAGTTTAGGTTCACGACATAAACAGATAAGTATTGCTTAGCAGATTAATCGGTAAAAATCAATTCATTCTTAGTCCAGTAGGTAATTTCATATTTTTAGTCTTAATTGAGTACCTTTTGTAATAGGCTCGCTCCCTTTTACATGGGACTTAAACATAATTGGCGAAAAATGGGTGTACTGTAAGTACACCTCTGTGAGTCAATCTCCTCTTCGGAGATTATAGGCGTAGCGCAAATTATTTATATGATTTCTACCAAACCAGATGATGTACAGTCTGACTATTACGAATGCTAATTTCTGTGTCCATCAATCATTAGATTTATCGCGTATAATAATTTGAATTCAGAACTAAATACTTTATTGTTGTTTTGTTTTGATTTCCATGTAAACTGTATAGAGCTGTAAAACTATTTTCGTGCCTGCAACTTCAGCAGCTTTCCTCCCATTTTTAAAATAAATTACATTAAGTTAAAAGAATATTAACATCTCTATATACTTTCAAGTCGATTGAGATCCTCCGGTCTGCACCAAGTGCAAAGGGCAACTGATAGAAATCCGACGACTGACGAAACACGAAGTTTACTGAGTAACATTAAGAAAACAGTTATACTGTAAGTACTTACTATTAAAGTACGTAATAGAGCATTTTGTGTCTCAATAAATTGGTAATATAATTATGACTCACTCAGGAGCACTCTCAGAAGACGCGATATTTCGTAAGAGAGGTGCTAAATGAGATTAACTTACTATGATAATGCTAGCAGCAGATAAATCTCCAGGCTATACCTACTTAAGTCCCACATATTACTGATGAGGTTTTTTAAAATCCTTTGTAAAGTTATATATAGGTAGGTACAAATATAAAATCGTAGCGATATCAAAACTATACATTTAATATTTTTGAAAAAAAAAAAGAAGTAATTGTTACGAGGTTGGGAACGATTCTAATTCCAAAATATAATTTATAGAATTTTTGTTTGTTGGTCTGTTTCTCTGGTTGTCTGAATGTATGTTCCAGCATTACGCAAACACTACCGGATAGATTCTGGTCAAATTTTGCGTAGCTATTTCCTATAAGTCTGGTCAGTCAATTATAATGGTATTTGCTATGGGGGATGAGCAATATTGCATTATGTTTGTATTCTTCTAAAGTTTACCGCAAATTGTAAAAAGAGGAGCCAAAAGGTTAGAGTATTGCAGATATTTACAGATTTAACCTTTTAAATGGTTACCATGACGCTATATCTTTACGGAGCTAAGCAGTCAATCATGAGATATATAAGAATGGCTATTTTAATCAACTTTCAACAAAGCGAATTGCTTAGCGGTCGTAAGTTCAGCTATTGCCATTTTTTTTTTACATTTCAATATAGATAATGTTATTATGCGAGGTTGTTCGAAAATGAGAAAAATATGAAAGGGAAATGCCCATTTGATAAAGAGGTTTTGGCCAAGTGACGCCCATGAAAGAAACAAGTTATAGGCATTAGGGTTGACATTATAGATAAAAAAACAACCACTATTTTTTATATAGAACTCGGTTTGTCTTTTATAAATTAAAGGTTAATAAAAATATATATATATATAGTTTTGGTATAATCCATTCTGCAATTATAGTTCTTATTTGTATAGGTCTCTTGGACCTGTTTTGCGTTGGTATAGATGATGAAAATGCTTTCTTAATACAGATTGACCACAGTTCACACAATCGTATTTGTCGATGCCCAACATTTCGTTCTTGTGGTGCAGAAGGCTGTTGTGCATTCCTTGCGAACGTCCAACATTGGTGACACACCAGACTATTATCTGAAACATATTTGCGTACTGTCATAAAAATATTTTATACCTATTAACATGCTGTAGGATCAAAGGTATTTATGTATAAATACATTAAATGACATCGATCAATTGGTACCATTCTCTTGCCAACCAAACGAATTATTCAATTCAAACCTAACGTAACGTAGCTATGCAGTAAAGTTGCTGAGTATGTATTTTGTATGTTCATAAAGTAACTTACTAGTTGTGGTGCAATTCTTTGCTGAAATATAAACCGAACTTCCACATTGCTTAAGGTAAATCTCTTATGTCTTCATGTATCCACGCCACAGTTGACACAGAGATCGCTCGGTGGTAAGCTGGTAAGTTCGTGTAATTCAGGTTCTCTATATGTGTGACGTCCTTGGCAACAGGTACGGTACACTCCACATCAAAGGGTCGGTTCTCGAAGTTGTGAAGGAGTACGTCTACCTAGGGCAAGTCATCCAGCTCGGTAGGCACAAGTTTGAGACAGAAGCCGTCAGAAGGATCCAGCTAGGTTTGGAAAACTTCGTCAAGTCTTGTCGTCGCCAATCGCGCAGTGTTTGAAGACTAAGGTCTCCAACCAGTGCGCTAGCCCGTTATGACGTATTGTGCCGAAACGTGGACACTGACAGTCGGGCTAGTCCACAAATTCAAGATTGCTCAGTGTGCTATGGAGCGGGCTATGCTCTAAGTTTCGTTGAAGAATAAGATCAGAAATGAAGTTATCCGGAAAAGAACTGGAGTTCTCGGCATAGTCTGCAGAGTAAGTAAGCTGAAGTGACAGTGGGCTGGTCATATTCGTCGAAGGACCGATGGCCGGTTGAGCAGACGAGTCCTAGAGTGGAGGACGCGTATCGGTAAGCGTAGTGTGGGACTCTTCTCAGCTAGATGGACCAGCGGCCTTAAAAAGTTGGCTGGGACAGACTGGATGCGGAAGGCGGAGGAGAGGGTGTTGTGGCGCAGCCTGCGAGAGGCTTATGTCCAGCAGTGGACTGCGATAGGCAGAGTTGATTGACACCTACATAATAAAAAATCGATTTTCCAAAAATCTATTTTTGGTAACCCATTTTGAGTGTATAGATATTGTTCAGTAAAAGTTGCCATCCCTACTTTGACAGGACTGGCCAACAATCGGAAGTGTTAGATAGGGAAATAAACGATTAAGTGTCTTGATTAAATCGGCTTTTAATTCCGGAGGTTTCGTTACAAATTAGTAATAGCAATATTTGAGTTGCTAAATGGGTACTTTTTGTATTTACCACATTGCTGGGCAAACCTTGGCCAAGAATGGGCGTTTCCCTTTAGGCCTTTTCTGTCATCTATAGTTATCATTATCATCATTTCAGCCGAAAGACGTCCACTGCTGGAAATAGGCCTCCTCAAGATAAAATAAAAATAAATATCTATGGCGACTATTAATAAGAAATCCCATGTGTTTCCGATCTACTCTTATATTATTTTAGTGATAGCTGTTCCTTAGGAATAATCTGTAAGAATGCATCAGTCAAGGTGTGTTGTGCTGTTACTGGTCAATAATTCTCTAAAAACGATAAAATTCGCAAACAATGGGAAATTGCTACTGAAGGCTGCAGGTGTCGACCATATTGCATTGTACCAACATAACCTGGCGATTTTTTGTCAATTCATTATATTGCGAATTTATACAGTCCAATAAATTTTAAATAAATTGCTCACTTTATTTGTTTATAAGCTCCAATTACTCCAATATTTTGTGTATTACTGCCAAACAATAATTAATAAAATGAATCGCACAACGAAATATAATTGGACGCTACAGCGAACAGAACGTACTTAATTATTTTTTATTTTGTAAATAAATAGCTTCGTTCCTATTAGGCTCATGAATCGTAAAAGGTCTGCGATATTATATAAAATGATCCGACATATTTTTGCTGTAGTCACTAATAAAAATAAAAAAATATATATATTTTACTTTGAATTGAAATATATATTTACGCTTTGGTACGCAGTTTATACATTTGTGACTCAATTAATGAAAGTAATTAGTTTTGGATTCGCTGGAAAAACTGTCTCAATTTTACAAAGGTCAATAGAGCTCTCGTCGATTATAATCACGAAGAGCTGATCACTGAGCCACTTACTTAACAGCCACCACAAAACTATTAATTGTGAATAGGCTTTGTACCGACTCACTTTCGCTTGAAAAAATTATGTTATAAAGTATTTATTCCTTATAATAAATGAAGGAAATGATTTCTCCATTTATTTTAAGGAACACATACTTTTGTTCTTCATTTAGTGGCCTAGATTTTTATGGTCCAGCTTCAAACCAGGCTAAGTTTCCTAACCCTTTAAATGTCATGAATATGTTGATAGAAATACCGCGAGAAAACATGTACCTTAACGCTCGACACTATTAATGTTTTAAGATCATAGTAATCCATGGTTGTTCCTCCCCTATATAAAAATATATCTTACCCCCATAGTGAACAGTGACTATCACTCTTATTGACAAAAAAATAAATTTATAATTTCTTATTATATTCACACGTACCTTGAGTACCTCATTAATGCTGTGCAGCGCAGGACTGGCTCCAATGCCTGTGCCAACCTCAACTAGCACCTCTTCAGGTCGAACTCTCCAAGAAGTATTGTTTAACTCCGCATCTATACGAGCTTGCCTGTGAAGAAGATGCACGAAATTAGACAAGCAGACACAGAGTTGGAAGAACGAGGCTCATGTCGCGGATAAGTTTAAGTATTAAGGATTGCAATAAATAATAGAGAAAGAGCAAGGAAACCATTAATGAATTGGAACGAAAATAAAATGGCTAGATTGCGGTTGCATTCCTAGATGAAATGATGCTGCTGATAGAGATGTAAGAATAAGAAAAAAAAAACATGTTGCGTTAACCCTTAATAAATTTGTATCCGAGCAGAACGGTCATGAAATACAAGACGGAGGAAAAAAGAAAGGCACCAATAACAAAATACGAACACAAATACATATAATCAAAAAGGTCAAGTAGTCTGAACCCAAAACAATTTAATAAGAATAACTTTTATCTGGTTAACCTTGGCCGTTGTTTTTATGTATTTTTCTATTAGGCTTAAGGGAGGTACTAGCAAAAGCCGGGATTAATAACGCCAAGCTAAAGTGGAAGACATCAGTTAGGATTTAGAAGTTTATCAGAGTTTGTGCACGAAATTGTGCAATATAAGACGGTAAATAATACAATAATTACGAACGAAAATTAAGTAAGTTGAAAAGTCTGTAGCTCGGCGATAAAATTGTTTATTAAGGCATCCTCTTTTTGTTACATTAATTTCACAATAAAATATTATATGAATAAATATATGCAATAAGCATTTCAGAGTTAAAATATTAAACATTGAACGGTCTCATTTCAAGTCCAGTAGGTACGTTATAATACTCGTATAAACTTATTTGATTGGATTCTCTCAACAGAAAATAATCAAAAGAATTGTTATGATTAATTTCGTTCTAAAATCATTCTGAAGCGAACTCAAAGGAATATTGATAAAACAGAAAATATTCAGTTTTATTTATATTCCTTTGAATTAACTTCAGAATGATTTAAATATGTATATTTGTATTATCCACTGAAACGTTCCTTAGACGGTAAAATAATGTTATTACTTGTTTAATTTAATAAAGTCCATCGTCCACGACGTTACTTAGAAGTAACGTCGAATAGTTAGAATGTCACAACACTAGTAACATGTTACCAATGAGTAGCCAGAATGTCACAGTACTAGTAACATTTTACCAATGAGTAACCAGAATGTCACAGCATTAGTAACATGTTACCAATGAGTAGCCAGAATGTCGCAGCATTAGTAACATGTTACCAATGAGTAACCAGAATGTCACAGCACTAGTAGCATGTTACCAATGAGTAGCCAGAATGTCACAGCATTAGTAACATGTTACCAATGAGTAGCCATAATGTCACAGAATTAGTAACATGTCACCAATGAGTAGCCAGAATGTCACAGCATTAGTAACATGTTACCAATGAGTATCCAGAATATCACAACACCAGTATTTCAATGGCGTTCCTCGACGCAATCAATCATAAACCAAAAAATGACGCGTTAAGCTTTGGTTTCCTAAAAAAACAGTGAACAGTCACATATTAACGGCTTTTCAAATACAGAACGTTTTTTGACACGTCTGAACGTTTTATGCTGTTATAAAATGACGGAACCGTTTTCCTAGGAGACCAATGCTTTACGATGTTACTTTTAAGTAGGTCGATAATAGCGTTACTTAGACTGCTCAGAATTCCATTGTCCCAAATGGTTATGCTTGCTATAATCCTTGAAATATTCTTTTGAAGTGAATAACTTTTGAGTAATCCGGCCGAGGATTATAAAAGCTTCTGACGATGGTAATTAATTAAACAGGATGTTCTATTTGTAGCTCAACAAGTCTTTAGGCTGTTAGTAATTGTTGTTAGATTCAGCTAAATTTGGATTGTTTTTTTTTTTTGAAATCCTAAGGACAAGGTTTATCTTTAGAAGTTTTTTATGGAAAATGCTATAATTATAGTTATTTATGGATCAAAATATTTTAAAAGAGATCCACTAATGGTCACACACAAATTTAGACTGATTGACTGGTAGAAAATACCTTGTGGCATTATGTCCACCCTTTGGGCGCCATATGGTTTTTTAACATACTTCAAAAAACGTTATATGTTCGTCTGTACGTATTTTTTAATTTAAATAAATTCATGTCGACGTATACATTTTTTGGGGCAGACTGTACCGCTACTAGTACATGAAATTTAGATAAAAATATAAAATATAAATGTGTTCCTCCTGATCATAAATCTAAGAACTTACTTGTATGCGACGCAAGCAGCAGTAACAGCAAAGGTAAGGAACACCGCGAGTCCGATGAAACAATAGATTATAACCGTCTGCGCCTCTGTCCGAGCAGCGTGGAACAAACGTTGTACACAGCAGTGATTCTAGTGACTACGTATACATACATAATATCTCACATCGATTAAATGGATGGCAATACGTAATGGCAAAGTCATCATCTGCCTTTCCAATCTGCTGTTCCATACATTTTGATCGCGTAGGTATTATTGCACTTTTCTATGAAATAGCAGATTTTTTTTTTATAACCGACGAAAATTTTCAACGTAAAGGCGTTCAAAATCATCTAATGAATCCATGGTAACAGTTTTCGCGTCGATGTCCCTGCCACCCTGTATAATTGAATTCTGCAAATTGGCTTTTGGAATCAAGAAACAATCTCAACATCTCTTACTTACATACTAATTGTCAATTCCAGAATAATCAAAATAGAATATTTGTGTATAAAATAAAATAAATAAACTGGTAGCTGACAATATTTCATAGCAGGCCATTTCAAACTTAAAGTAATTTTAAACTTTCAGTGTAAACCTGTCCCCGTTTAATTAAAAATGATAAATAATTAGTAGTGCCGTAATGAAGCGAATGTTTGTCTGGTGAAGTACTAGCAAATATTAGTCAGGAAGGTACTAACTGTTATATTAAGTTAAAGTCACTAATACTAATAATAATAGAAGGAAGCAACGTTAATGATAAAATACAGTGGATGTAAAATTGCCAACAAAATTGAGAATTATATTACGAAATTACTACGCAATTTTCACATTCACATTATGACAGAATAATCATGCTGCCTTAATGATTTGAAAGTATCCCCCATGTATATTTGCAGACATATTTGATGGAGTTTTGGTCGTAGCGTAGTTATGACAGTTTAAGATTCAGTATTATCACTCCTATTCCGTCGCTTTGCCTACAACGCTACAACAGACATTTCCTACTTAGGCGCGGGACATACACAAATGGCGTATGTCGCGCGGGCGGGCGTGGCGACGGTATGGCGCGGGCGTTGCGCCGCACGTTTCATATTTCATACAAAATGTATAGGAACGACGTGGTGCGAAACATACATAGCGGCCGGGGCGCGGGCGTGGCGCGGTCGTGGTGCGGGTGAGGCGCGGATGCCTCTTTCACCCGCGCCGCGTCATAGTTAGAAGCGGCACACCGGACGATTCGCACAGGGACAGCGAAGGACGGCGTAAAAATACGTGACGACATTCACTTTAATATAAACTACTGCGAGTTGATTGAAAAGTATCCAGAACTGTATAACTATAATCCAGCTGATTATAGCTTATAATAGAAATAGGTATTTTCAATTTTGTGCACTTTTTCTCTAAGGTACTTTCACCTTTGATATAAATACGTGAAAACATTATGTGGACATCTTATACACGTCGAAAAACGATCCGGATAATGTACTAGATCATCCATTAAATTGAAAATACTCCCATCCTGCTCGCCACACAGAATGCACGGAATATCTTCTGATATTTTGCAAACTCGTCAAATGCTCCAGAGCTTGTATATTTTCTTCGTCTGACGAAGAGGATATGTTGTCGTATTGAAATCAAACACTAGAATGTCCTAAATACACCCATTGTCCACCGCCCAAGCCACGTCCGCGCCACGCCCGCGCCATACGCTACTTGTGTATGTCCCGCGCCTTATATACAAAAAAGTTTTAATTTATTCGATTACCGACGAACTTAAAGTGCTACGCCGTAGCCGACACGGCGTAGTCGCTACGAGCTAAGGCCGTTACGACTACGCCTGTCGTAATGAGATGTAACAAACTGTATTTTCTTGACACCTGTTGTAAAGCCGTTTAAATACCGTGTTTGTAGATTACCGTGCTTAATTGGATTGTCGTATTCAACTAACTACACAGTTAATTGGAACGGAAGTCATCAAGCCAAGGCTATGGAACTTTGTAAGGCAACAAGGTCTTTGTAATCTACATTTAAGTGAATCTTGTGACTTTTATACAGAGTGTACTAGATAGGTGTGGTCAAATTTAAGGATATATAATTTTCAGCCATCTCATACATTAACGTCGAGTGGGAAATGGAGTTTTCTGTGGGAAATTTGATAATTTTTTCGTCAGTTTCATGGTTCACATCCTTAAATTTAACCACAGCTTCCTGGTGTAAAAGTTTTTTTTCAACAGCGAAACAGCCCGCTTGTCTATCTAACTTAGCGTCAATTCTAAAGTAATTTAAATTAAGAAACCTTTTACCGCGATTCTGTTCATTACAAAAGTTTGAGCGATTGCTTCGGCACAAATTATCATACGTCAGATATAATAAAGTAAGTATGACATGTATAATTGTATGTATAGAAAGAAGGTTTTCTTATGATTTCTGTAAAATAAGCTTCAAAAACAAGTTTCTTTTTTTTTGCCCCCTATTATTTAGACATGACACCTGCAACAGTTAGATAATATCTTAAGTTATTTTGTAAATTAAATACTTACCACCCTGGCACATGGGGTCATTCCACAAGAAGCCACATCGCGGGGTGTCGGGCGGTGGACCCCGTCGCCCCCCGGGCCAGTGGATGGCTTTGCCGGCCACTGGCTTGTAGCTGCTGTTCAGTCCGTGGAAGAAGGCCACTACCTGGACAATGCAATAAAAGTATGATAATCATGTCCTTTAAGAATCTTTGCCTGGATCGAAAAAAAAAAAAATTCTTTCTTTCTTTCTTTCTTTTCTTGTACTTGTTCCGATTACATATTAGAATTTCAGTGCTTAATGCTAGTAGACATATTCGTTTTTTATGTACAAAAGGATATTGACTAAAGGTAAAATGAATTAGTTTTGGCAGCCACCATGCCCCATTTGTTGGAGTGTCCTAAGTGCACGTTCACCTGCAACTCGGATGACCTAAAGAATGCCACTGATACCGCAATCACCTTCATAAAATATTTTAAATAAAAAATATACTAGGTGGCAGGGACATCGACGCGAAAACGGTTACCATGGATTCAGTACATGATTCTGAATCCCCTGCGTTGAAAGTTTTCGTCGGTTATTTTTAAAAAAATCTGTTGTTCTATACATTTTGACCGCGTAGGTATTGCACTTTTCTATGAAACAGCTGATATTTTTTTTTAAACCGACGAAAAATTTCAACGCAGAGGGTTCAGAATCATATATTCTAAATCCATGGTAACAGGTTTTGCGTCGACGTCCCTGCCACCCTGTATATACCGAAGAATAGTACCATCGACAAGAAAAGAAGAAGGCAGCCATTAACGACTTCAGCTGCATTTACCGTAATGTTAATGTAAGCAGTATAGCCACATTGCATTTTAAACTTGGCGAATATTTTGACCAAAGAACAGCGGCCAGACTTCTGGCCTCTGGAACTTACATTGGATCCACAGCTTCAGGGTCGTTTATTGCGAATCAATCATTATATTTCATATAGCCTCTGTCAACCGACTTCAAGGCATAACGCTTTAAATATCAGAGATCAATCACAAAATTCCCTCAACTATATTTGAAATGTTAAAAATATTAATTAGGTCTTTACGGCAATTAAATAAATTGCCGTTTTTCACTAAATAAGTTATGTAAATGTATTTCAGTAAATAGTTACGCCCTTGTTTCTCTATATTTTTTATTTTTATTAATCAAAGTAATTCCACGCATTCAACCCATGCAATCAATGCATTTTTGCCAACGTAGTGGTAGCTTATTAATGCTCTTTTTGAAAAAGTCTTCTGGACGGGAGGCAACAAATTCTTCAAAGGCATTTTGAACTGCCTCTCGGTTATGGAATTTTTTCCCCGCCAAAAAGTTATCGAAATTCTGGAAAAAGTAGAAGTGTGTAGGGGCAAGGTCTGGTGAGTACGGTGGATGATGGAGAACTTCCAACCCCAGCTCTTGTAACTTGAAGACCGTCTGCTGTGCAGTATGAGGTAGCGCGTTGTCGTGCAGGAGCAGCGGAGCCAAATGATTGACCAAAGCTGGTTGGAGATGTGCGAGCTTCTCCATCATTATGATCAGTTCTTCACAGTACACATGCAGATGCGTTACAAACGGGATGAGCATTACTACAGAGTAATGCTCATTCCGTTTGGTAAGAAACTGTGATGAATAACACCGGCGCTAGACCAGCAAACAGTGACCATCACTTTTTTAGGGGTCAGTTTTCGTTTGGGGCATTGTTTAGGTGCTGAACCAGGATCTGACCAACTTGCTGAACGCTTGCGATTATCGAACAGAATCCATTTTTCGTCGCAAGTAACAATGCGATTCAATATGCCTTCATTTGTGTGCCTGTTGAGCAGTGCAAGGCTCAACTCGACGCGTGCTTCGCGCTGGCGTTCATTCAATTCGTGGGGCACCCATTTGTCAAGCTTTTTTACCTTGCTAATTCGACGCAAATGGACCAATATTTTTTTGATGCTAACATCGAAAGCTGCTGCTAATTGAGCTGTAGACTGAGAATCATCAGCTTCCACAATCGCCTTTAATTCGTCATTGTCGACTAAAGTTTTCGGTCGACCACGGGATTCATTTCTTAGGTCGAAATTTCCAGAACGGAAGCGGGCAAACCAATAACGGGTGGTGTGATCGTTAGTAGTGTTCTTTCCGTATACGTCGTTAATGTTGCGTGCCGCTTCTACCGCTTTGCTGCCATGACGGTACTCATACTCCATAATCACTCGAATTTTTAACGGAGCGATGAAAACAGAAGCTAACCATTAAACAAATGACTAATATTCAAAAAAGAATTCCATATTTTAAAAATAAAAATAATTTGAACTAAATAAATGGACTTGAAATAGCCAGTACGGCAGAACGGCAATTTCATAGGTAAAACTATTATAAATCAATGGTGATGTCAGGTATTCTTAAAATATATCCAACCTCATGATTGCTTTAACACTTATGACAACTGTCAATTGAAACATCATTACTAAGGTTCAAAATATCTAACTGTCACAAACACAAATATGTACCTCTTTAATACGCAATTGTTAGCACTGAATTTTGCAGTCATGTGATTAATCACATGACTGCAAAATCAAAATGGCGACTGACAGAACAGTACTATCAATAGTACTGTTCTGTCAGTCGCCATTTTGAATTTTATTAGTATTGAAACTAAGACTGCAAAATCCAGTGCTACCAATCGCGTCACGGGACAAGTTATAATGAACATATGACGTGCAAGTGACATTCAACCTTAGGCTTCTTGTACGCGACGCCGGAGCCGCACCGCCGCCGGACCGCATGTTTGTGTATACGAATGCATATCGCTAATGCCGCCGCCGCCGCACCGGCCCGTGGCGCCGCGTAGATTTGAGATATTATGATTTTTTTCATCTTGCGGTCCGGCGCCCGCCAGTGCGACTCCGGCGTCGTGTACATCAAGCCTTAGCGTGGTAGAGCACCTTTTATTTGCAATCAGAAAGCCCAATTAGTAATTTGATGTACACATTCATTAAGAAATGGTTTCAATACCAAATGTAAGTAGAACGAAGACGCTCTTGACTTTCAAAGTAATTAGTGTTGTAGTACGTATAGTTTCTATAGACACTGTTCATTTAGAAAAATTGAGACATTTCGTTTTAGTTAGAAATATCTTAATAAACATATCATAAACCAAGGCAAATGATTAATTGACAGATTGACTGAAGTTTAGTCATTTGAATGATTATATAATGTGGAGATAACAATACGTCAACAAATGAAAACACAGACGATTCTAATCCACGGGAGTCCATTTCGAAACTATCAAATAAATCCTAAAGGCTCGTGCAGAACAGTGCTATATCGCGAGCGCTACTGGCAGCGCGACCCTTGTAGCGCCCGCGATATCGCGCTGGTCTGCAGCTTTAACACTGAAATTAATAATGTGTTTTTTTTATGAGCTCCTCTCGCTTTCCTGCCATCCAAAGAATACTATATACTAGTCTGCAATCTGTGGGAGTGATTTTGTGAAAAGGGACGGAAGTGTGTAACAGGAAGCCGGGGAAACGCGCGCTATTTGATTTGACCAATGAACGCGCGCGGTACTAGAGTTGGCCTTCACTGTCAGAAACGACCGTGACGAGGCCCCGCTCCTTTTCGGACCACTTGCGTTTAAACCCCGATTTGTCGCTTTTTACTATGAACCCCATATAAAACTGATAACTGTAGCTATTTCATAATCTGCATAATATTTCCTATTAGATCTTATAAGACTTCTAAGAATTTGGTTTAAATAAAACGAGCATGTTTACACTTAAAACAAGTTTTGTTATTTTCACCTATTTTTGCAACGGTTTTTAATAAATACTTTTTAATCAGAAGTATCATATTTTATATCATAAGTCTATTGTCTCCCTTCTCCCACAAATTGAACAAAAATGTCTTCTATAAAAAATTGCATTACTCTTAGACTTAGTGTTGTTTAAATAAAATACAATTTTTATTAAAAATATTTTTTTTTTCAGGATATAATGTTAATGTTGATTATTACCAAGGTGAGATGTCAGATGTTACACATCATATGCGATTGCTGTAAGGCACGCTCATTTTTTTTCTTCAAGCAATCTAAATAGTGGTTTTATGCCAACTATAGATTTTATCAATCAGCCGACTAGCTATAGAGAAATCATTAAATATATTTGTTTTAATTTTCGTATGCAGACTGGAAACGTAAAAATATAAAAAGTTTAATTTTATGTTGTATTGTCATCTCTACCTTATTTATATAAACATAATAGGGAGTGCCTCCGCTGCCGGCGCCGGCTCCCAAAAGTAACGCCATTGCTGCATTGGGAACCGGCATATCATTACTGCCGGCAGCCGAGATTAATAACATCGGCTGCCGGCACATTACATACTCTGTGGCTGGCACCGCCGGCTTCCATAATGGACACCAGCGGTGTGGCGTTTATGAAACCCCTTCCAGTGTTCAGAACTCCAACTAACTAACCCTAAGTAAAGTATTTTTTTCTATATATTCTAGTCGTTTTTGGCACTCGCCGGCCGCTGCCGCAGCACCGCTCGCTTCGCTCGCTCGGCTCGTGCGTAAGGGGTCACAGTTCTAACCTAACCTAAATACTTAACCTTTTTTGCGAGTAAAAATATTTAACCTAATCTAACTAGTTCGGTTCTGGGTACTAAGTACTTGATTACTGGAATATGAAAATCATTGTTTATGGAAATATAATACTGGAAAAAATAATGCTTTATTACATATCTTTTTTCCAAACTCAGCGCCGGCAGCCAATTCAGCAACCGGCGCCGGCAGCGGAGGCACTCCTAAACATATAATATGACTGAGCTTATCACCTAGCGTGATCAAACAAATTTGTCGTTATTTACCTTGAGCATGCCGCTCGATACATTCATTGGGTAGACCAATAAACTAGTATCTACTTAGCTCTAGTTCAGCAATCGAAAGCTATATAAAAGGTTGTACAATTTATTTAAATTTAAGACTTTTCATGAGCACTAACCGTGTCTAATTTAACTGCGGGTCGGTAAATTAAAGGCTGGAGCTCAAGCCAGTCCCGGGAGCCTTAAAAGACCAGCTATAATTCGGTTCACGGCACCTTTACTAACGAATTCCTTTTCTATCCACATCAAAGAATTTCATATCCATCTATACTAATATATTAAACGCTAAAGTAGCTCTGTGTGTCTGTCTGTTACCTTTCACGCGTAAACTACTGAACCGATCGTTATGATGACAAATAGCGTAGGACCTGGAGAAGGAGATAGGCTACTTTTGATACTGGATATCTATATAAAAACCGGTCAAGTGCGAGTTGGACTCGCACACGAAGGGTTCCGTACCACCGTCCAATATTTGGCAAAAAACGCCAATAAAAACACGTTTCTTGCATGGGACCCCGTTTATTTTTTTACTTCAATATATTTTTATTATTTGTTGTTATAGCGGCAATAGAAATACATAATCTGTGAATATTTCAACTGTCTACCTATTACGGTTCATGAGATACAGCCCGCTGACAGACAGACCGACAGCGGAAGCTTAGTAATAGGGTTCCGTTTGGCACCCTTTGGGTACGGTAGCATATAAATGATGAAATACAACTATACGGGGTGGCAGGGACATTGACACGAAAACTGTTACCATGGATTCAGTAGATGATTCTGAATGTTGAAATTTTAAGTCAGATATTTAAATAAAATCTACTGTTTCATAGAAAAGTGCAGTACCTACGCGGGTAAAATGTATGGAACAGCAGATTTTTTTTTAAAATAACCGACGAAAAATTTTTACGCAGGGGGGTTCAGAATCATGTACAGAATCCATGGTAACAGTTTTCGCGTCGATGTCCCTGCCACCCTGTCTAATATTCGCAGACGACGTCACGGGGAGCAGCTGGTAAGCTATAAATACAAAGTTTTGGGTTCGGACGAGTTAGGCTCTTAATAGTTTATTGGACAGTAACTTTCAGAATTAACTATCACGTCCTCGAAATTGTTAGCGCATAGTTCGTTTGGTTTAAATTGCTTGTTCACGCAAGCATTTCAACTTGTTTTAGGTCTTGAGAACTACGTATATTAATAGTTCTTTGCTCAGAGTAGAACTGAAATCGGCTACTATTGGAATATTCTAAATATATTTAAAATCAATTATAATCAGACTAAAAACCCATTCCAAAAAAAAATCAGTGGTACTCCGGGAGTGCAGACAGAAGTGAAAACTTGAAAAAATATCGGCACCACGGAATCAACGCGTTGATGTCTTTTACTCCACGTTGTAGGAAAATTGCGTTACAGTGTCGCGAAATCAATGGTTTAGCTGACGTTCGCACGGACGTAATAAAATCGCAACGATTTTTCTTCGTACACTTGATTTTCAACGCTTTTTCAACGCGCTGGGACGAGAATGCGTCGCAGCGCGTTAGATTCTCAACGCTCGCTCGGCTTAACGCCGAAAGTTGAAAATCCACTGCGCAATAAAATCCCGCCGCGATTTTATTATGTCCGTGCGAATGTAGGCTTCATCCCATTTCAAAATTCACTTCAAACATTCGCTGTCCAAAAAGGCGCAAAGGCTGGAAAAAAAGGTTATAATTATTTAAAAAAGCTTACCTCAAATTTCCCAGTGACTGGGTCCAGATCTAAAATGGCGTAGTCTGCATCCCTGTCACCGACGGCGTCTATTCGGACGTGGCCTGTTATACCTGTTAACATTTTACCATTAATGTGGATATGATGGTAGGGCGCGCCTCAAAGAGATGTCAGCAGAATTGACGGGGTCTGCTAGGGCCGATGCCTGCCGGGGTTGCGAAGAAAACCGAGAGGGAGATCGTGTCCCCCGGCAACAGGGCAACCGAAGGAACACGGGTGGGTTTTATTCAGTAAGAGTCTGACACGCTCTCCCGCTCCGCCCAGAGCGGGAGAAGTTATTTGATGATTTACCACCCAAAAAAATAAAGGGTGTCATATTTTTTGTAATACGAAGATCACATAATATATAATGTCCGCTAGTATAGATATATACAGGATTTTTTTTTAACCAGTGCGCAAACTTAAACTTAGGTTTGATCCCATAGTAAAAGTTGTTCATAATGATGAGTAAAGTCACATGTTTAAGTTTGCGCACTAGTTAAAAAAAACCTTGTATATATCATACTAGCGGCCCCGACAGTCATTGTGTTGTTCAAACAGCGACACCTACCGGGTCCAATTGTATTTTCAAACCATCCAGGAACCCACTCAAATATACACACAAAATTTCATCCAAATCGGTTCAGCTGTTTAGGAGGAGTTAGGTGACAAACACACGTACGGAAGAATTATATATTGAAGATTTATCATTCATGTTGGTATACATATATGTTTTAGTAGACATGTAGCATATTTTTATACATATACACTTGAATAGTAATAGTGTCATAAATGTAATAAATATCAATGACACTAACCGACGTAACTGAACTGGGCCATAACGCAGTTGGACCGTCGTCAATGAGTGTCAACAATGCTTTGTTGTGTCAATCTACTTTGTCAAGACGTAACACGTGTTTCAAGAAATTCGGAAAACAGGCTTCGGCAGGAAAAGCTTTATTGGTACATCAGTACTAAGTATATACTAGAGATGGGCCGACTAGCCGCCGACTAGTCGGGAAAGCCGACTATTCGGCATCGTTTGTAGTCGGCGACTAGTCTGCGACTATTCGGCAAAATATGCCAATTATAATCGGCGCTTAACAAATGAAATAAAACAAATAATTTGTACTTGTTTTATAATTTCTAAACATTACTTAGAGTAGGTATCTAAAGTTAGTCTTTACAATATAGGAACGTATTAATCAGTCAGCTCAGCGGCCGCGCGATTACTAAGTCGAGTGATGACGAAAAAGCCCGAACACCCCCGACAAGTAGGTATTGGAATGATCGGCATTGCCGATTAGTAGGCCAACTATTCGGCAATTTGAAAACCGACTAGTCGGCTAGTCAGTTAGTCGGCAAATACTATAGTCGGCCCATCACTAATATATACCTATTGTAATGAAACACCTTTTCAGTACTAATATTTCTGTATTTATATTCTTGCACACATACAAACTTGGTATACTTTTAGCAATATTTAACAAACTATTTAATTAAGTACTCAATATAATAACGTTTTAGACTTCTTGAAGACAACCTTTTCATTTCGAGGCTCCAACCGAACTAACTTAGAAGCTAAGCGACGCTCCAAACACCATGTTTCCATTCCGTTCCGTTAAAAAACCAGTACTTTTTCGGTAACTGTCAATTGAGATACTTTTAAACTTCATGATTACACTAATACAAAAATCATTGGAGGCAATTCGCATACTTTTAATTTCATATTTTGTATTTAAAATTACTACAAATCTAATTAATAGATATTTGAAAATCATAACACTCATCATGCTCGGCTGATCATAAAAGGTTTCTGACGAACTTTTGTATTGGCTTAGAAAATGTAGGCTTGCAGCTAATGTGAACATGTTAAAGAAAGGAACCCCAAGGCTCTTTGTACACGGCACGGTTTCTTTTCAGTACGGTGTATAAACCGCGCCGTTAAAAAAACGTAACTGTCAACAAGCTTCCATAGCGCTCCATATAACACTGACGAACGTGCCAACACACGGCGAATAAACCATTATTTTTCACGGCAAGAAAAACGTGTGTGTACAAAGGGCCTAGAGGTCTAAGGGGCTAGGGTCTAGACTCAGATCAAATAAAAAACCAGGACATAGCGCTGTGAACAATACAGGAAAGCATGCCAAAACTACACCTCCGCCTTGTGCTTACACGCTCACACGCACACATTTACAACCATTTACAATCAAATTACAATCAAACTACACCTCACTAAGTGCACACATGATTACAAAACCGGTCTTACGTCACTTTTGACAGCGCTATGTCTTGGTTTTTTTATTTGGTCTGAGAGTCTAGATTACATTTTCTACATTGTAAAAAGATTGCAAGTCTAGTCTAGTAAATTAATGGCTTATCTTCTTTTAGAGGTCTGCAATCACATATCATTTCAATATCTACGTATAAATATGATGGCCCAACAACTTACCTATTATTAGGCTATTTAAATCTCCTTTAACCCATATTAAATTCTGTGCGTCCTCAAGTATTGGAAAGCGCTCGGTGTGTGTTTTAAAACAAAAGACACTCTCTCTAAACTAGCGAAAAAGTAATAGCACCAACTAACAAACAATATGTCTTACGAGTACATGATAGTGCGAGCATGCGTATCACATGTCTGTATGCTAAACTCTTGTGTTGCCTGTACATCAGGAGAATATCAGATCGAATTAACGTATTTTAATCACAAATACTCAATTGCTATACGAAATAAAACATCGTTCTCTATAGCTGAATAAATTCCCCAGTAATTGCCCCGTATCAAGTTTATTAAAATATTTACAGTAAACACTGTTTGTACCGTTGAATTCATGTTTTAATTGTCTCTTTATTGTTCTGTCCGTGTTTTCGATTACTTAAAGCTGTTGACGTTCGTAAACATTGTTTAAACAAAGGACAGGTACGTAGCAATCCTGAAATGAAATACCTCTAATTATGTCCCTGAAATTTGAAAATACATTCTATCAATTCGAGTAGTTATGCTCGGCTCCTATAATTAATAACGAATCGTTTTGCTTACCAATGTTAATGTTTTTTATTGGCATATTGGGCATATAAATAGATTCGTAAATTCAAATTCAAAATATTTTATTTCACATAAACCTACAAGGGCACTTATGAAACGTCAGGAGCTAGGTGCACGGTTCCAATTGATCGTTTCCTATGGAGAAGAGCCGGCAAGAAACTCCACGGTTACTTTTTCAAAAATAAATGGTTTCTAAAAAAAAATCAAATTACAGCTGTAATAGGTATGAAAGGCTTATCAACAAGTACCAGGTACTTAGTAAAATAGAAAATGGTCTACAAGTCTACAGCCTACAACGTTCTCACATTCACAAAATCTAAAAGAAAAGAATCTATATAAAAGATTAACAAAATAATAAAAATAAAGACCTATTTAAACAAAATGACATGATTGCCACTACAGCTGTAACAAATATAATTTGGTAAAAATAATATAGAAAATTGTAGGTATATAATGTCAAATAATGAAAAGATTATGTCAAGGACGCTAGTTTTACATGTGATAGCTATTTCCACAAGGAAGGGTCTACTATGCAAAGCTATGAGGTCTTTACTTTATTATTGGTAAAGATACAAGAGTCTTAATTTTAAACAATAACAGTCCGTAAATTATTGAAATCGGATATTAGTCTCTGTCGAGTAAATGTATTTTCTTTCTGTCTTTTTAAAGCTTTCAAGAAATTGTTAAAAACGTTATAAACATTAATAAAACGCGTGTCCATCAAACTGGTTTCGTTCACTTTTTACAGCCAATAAGCCATTTACGATGTTAAAGATCGACTTTAATGGAGGAATATTGGGCCTTTAGGCAATTTTTCGCCAATAACTATGTCTCATTTGATATCCTACAAAGTTACTACGTTGGCAAGACATCTAACGTGCTATACCGGATATAAATTTTCACCTTGGCAGCTACTTCTTGGTGATGGCCACAATATACTCTTGCGGCAATAAGGACAAGCATTTTATAGCTAAAATTACTCGCAACCTCTGCTACATACAATTTCAGCTACACCTATAGAAGATTTCGGAGACCCAGATTATGCTGAGGATAGTCACAGTGTACTTTTTGTCGGTATACAGTGTGTCTTTTTATTTTTATTATAAAAATATTTTAAAATATCTAAACATTTTTGACTGCCTCGTTGGTCTAGTGGTCGCAAGCGCTACTGCTAAGTATGAGGTCCTGGGTTCGATTCCCGAGTCGAGCAAAATGTTATTGGGTTTTTCTAGCTAAAATTACTCGCAACAGCTGCTACATATAATTTCAGCTACACCTATAGAAGATTTCGGAGACCCAGATTATGCTGAGGATAGTCACAGTGTACTTTTTGTCGGTATACAGTGTGTCTTTTTATTTTTATTATAAAAATATTTTAAAATATCTAAACATTTTTGACTGCCTCGTTGGTCTAGTGGTGGCAAGCGCTACTGCTATGAGGTCCTGGGTTCGATTCCCGAGTCGAGCAAAATGTTATTGGGTTTTTCTATCTGAAATTTCTCAGTAGCAGCTCGGAGTCTGGATTTGTGCCCGGTTGATGGCAATAGGCTCGCCCCCTATTACATGGGACTTAAACATAACTGGCGAAATGTGGGTGTGCCTGCTACAGGGACACCTCTGCCCAACCCTTCGGGGAAACAAGGCGTGATGTTATGTTATCTAAACATTTTTTTAAATATTTTTTATGGAATAAAAAAAACAGAGTGACTTTTAAACTGAATGATCTATCGCGATAAAACAAACTCCTTAATGATTGGAAGCAATAAGAAGTCCTCATAAAACGAAAACTATTGAAAAAAAATTTGCTTTTTTTTATCAATTTTTACAATAATTGTAAAATTGCTCAATTTTAAATAACGTAATAGTCTCATTACGTTACATTAAAAAAAAAATCCATCGATAAAATTTTGCATAGATTCCCCCCCTCCCTCATTTCGATATGTGTACATTATAAAGACTCCCACTGCAAATAATCTTCTTATCCAGGAAAAAATCCAAACGGTAAAAAGGGAACTAACCATGAAAGTCTCGTCCCCACATCCGCCTGGTGATATTCCTGCCATCCCTGATGTCGCCACCTTCCGTCAGGGTCTCGTTCAGCGCCATGCCCAGTAAGTACACGCCATCATAGAAAGCGCCGATGAAAAAGTTTACCTAAGAATAAATAATTAACCGTTTAAGACAGCACTGTGCGTTTTGCATTGCCAAGGAAATATGAACATTGTGCTTATTGAAAGAACGTCGAAAAATAGTAACCATATCAAAACACAGAAGGCTCTGTTTGGCAGTGAAAATTGTGCGACGCTGCGCATCGCGAATACACTCCCAATCTATTGCACTGTTATCTTTAGATCCTGTGAAAATAACAGGTGCAATGGCAGGCAGGGGTATGTGCATGTTATGGCGGAATTTACAACTTGGTGATTGTTATCGCGAAAAAACCAATACTGTACTGATTTTTTTTAAGTGAAACTTCTTTAAGCGCGATAGGCATTTTTGAGATGGGAAAAACAATTAAACTCGCGGCACTGTTATCGTTACTGTTACTAACGGCAACACTTCATTGAAAGTATTTCCTGCACAATAAAATTGTTCAATTTTTTTTTTATATTCATCTTCTTTATGAACCAGTATATATAATATGACATGGTACTTATAAACCAATATCAAGGATTTACTTTAAATTAGGTGGGTATATTGAAATTCCCACGTACCGGGTATGTATTTACCTAGTCTGATTGGCTCTATAACTGGTCTACAAACGTCTACAAATAAGCCATGGGGCGCAGTAGGTAGTCTTGTATAGATACAGATTTGTGTGGCCAAATAAGGGTGAAAAAGGTGGTGCGCTTGTACCTAAAGCGCACCACCTTTTTCACCCTTATTTCCTTAGGACGACTTGCAGCTTTTACTTAAATCTCGATTTAAACTCGACTTAGGCTTAAACTTAATTTAACGGTTTGCATGTCATCGATTTAGCTTAAATCTCGATTTTAATAAACGTCAAAGTTAAACTGGCATCTGGGTCGGTTTAAGTTTATTAAATCTCGATTTTGTATACAGACGTCATTACAGTTTTGTTTTAAATTACTCTGTTTATTTACTACTTATAATTTATGACTGACGCTAAAGAAATCCAAAAATAAATAACACGATTACAAACAACACTGACTATTACTACTTATAAACGAAACGCTTATGACGGCTAAAGAAAACTGGAAAATAACACGACTCATGAGAACACAATTACAAATATTTTAACCAACACTGACTAAACTGACTTTTGAAGTTTTGACATTGATATTATTGATAAATCAAATTATTTTTTCTCTATACGCAGAACTGAGTTGCCATCACTTTTTATTTGGAAATGGAACGCAAAGAATGAATGGCGAATGAAATATAGACCTAATCTCAGTTTAGTTAAATCGAATGTGAAATGTGACTGTGCAAGACATGCTTAATGAGATTTAAGTTAAGTCGACCTTAGGGCAAAATCGAGATTTAATTAAACCGAGCTTTGTATCGTTTTGCTGCAAGTCGCCCTTAAAAATAAACTTAAAAAGTGGTCCACCGCCACGCCAGTGTCCGCGGTGGTACATAAAATATAACTACTAAACCCTCGTACCCACGGGTGACTTTTGCCCGTAGCGATTTTTTATCGCGCACTTTTCAACGCACTGCTTAACGCCAAGAATTAAAAATACAACAATGTATTTTTTTGATGCGCTGGGCTGCACTTTGCTGGATTCTTAAGAGCGTTTTGTCCTTAAAATAGGTAACGTCGAAAATAGCTGTCAAATATATACCTGTTTTGATTAATTTGGCAATATTACTATGTGGAAATATGAAATGTGGTTAGCCACTAACTAACTAGTGAAGTAAAATATTGATTATGAAATACAATAATTAATATCGTAACACCGGATATTTAGTTTTAGACGTAAAAAAAGTATATGGAAACTTTCCAAATGCCTTTTTTACACCTAAAACGGTGACAACATCAAATTCAGTGTTATAATTTCAATTAATTATCAATGTTCTATTTGGCAAGTTAGCCACATTTCATATTACCATTCAGTAATATTGCCAAATTAATCAAAACAGCGAAATATTTGACATCTATTTGCGACATTGCCCACCTTCAGAACAAACGCTCTTAATGCTCGGCTCAACACCGAGCGTGGAAAATCCACGAAAAGCAATTCGCGGGAGAAAACCATTCGTGGTGGTGGTTTCGTGAGCTTATCGGAATTAACGCGAGCATTTCCTCGGAAGATCTACCGTCCACTGACTTGTACCTAGGTCAAGGTTACGCAACGATATCGAAACGAGCGTAAGCAAGGTTACCGTCAGGTAGCTAATCAATTGAAAATGTTGGAAGTGTGTACTGCTTATGTAGTACAGTTATTACATCCCTTTCTGTGGCATAGGGTTAGTATTATATTTATCTGTGCCCAAGAGATATTAAAGTATTGCAGAAATATTATCAGGAAGTATTGAACAAAATCTTATAACCAATCTACGAGTCTACAGAGGCCGTAGTACGAACGCGTGTGGTAAACGAAACGTAAAATTTAATGATTTTTTTTGCTGCTTGAGCGATGCATGATTTTGACGTCAGGCCTTTGATGCGTATCTCGCATGTGACGTTGTAAATGCCGCTACAAAACTAAGTATAATATAATGTGGGTAATTAATGTTTTCAATTTCAAATTAAAATCGTTCGAATTTACGTTACTTACGTTTGCTCCGCGCGTTGGTGTTTGGCCCACAGAATGCACTGATATAGGTATTTAGGTAAGTATACATAATAGTATGTAGGTACTGTATGTTCATCGGTCTAAGAATGTATTAATATTCTGGCCTAGGCCTACTCCGCTGTGTAAAAGAAAAAGAATTTTGTAAGAGGCTGTAGGAAGGTATACCGTAGCTAGAAATCGTAAATTACAAATTCATTTGGTACACTTCCTTTCCCTCAACATTTCTAAAAACCATGTTTTTATATGGTGCTGTGGTGTGAGGTTTCCGCTACGTGTCACAATGTTTTTATCCTTTTCGTTTCATAAATATTTAATACTAGTCAAAATGGCTGCTTCTAAAATTTAAAATGTTGGTCAATTTAAAAGTAAATTATTTTGATTTCTAGTAGAGAAGACCTATTACACCATAGAAGATTTTTTAAATGATGATATTAATTAACGGCTATTGACATTTCATTTTTATTTTTTTGACATTTATCGACATTATAATATAATAGAAACTGACTAAGACTTTTGAAATCATGTATTTAATCTTAATTAATTCTTTTGATTATTATCATTGCATGTTATTAAAATTATAGTACTTATTAAAATTATATAACAAATTATTTGTATACCAATTACATTGGTAGAACATTGAGATCACGCTAAAATGTATATTTTTAAGACCTTTGTTCACGCGTTGTCGCGTCGCGTGTCGCGCCTGTTTGTAGGAGCCTTAAAGTTTGATTTGATTTGGACCCTGTTTAAAATAAAATATACCTAACTTATTATGAGATTCAATTAAACGCCCGCCCAATATGCAAGTATCTCAATCATATATTATTTATTTATGTGGACTTTATTGTACTATGCATCTTACGTTTTTGACTCTTTAAATTATGTACTTATCGATATTGATACTCTCAAAATCAAACTCAAAGCATTTATTTCAATTAAACCATTTACAGGCACTTTTGAATTGTCAAAGAGTCGATCAGTTAGTCAGAAAATTGAAGCTAATTGCCCATTCCAAAACGTAGATCTCTATGGAGAACGGGCAAGAAACTCCAAGGACTCTTTTAAATATTACAAAATCCTGTGTATATTATTCTTGTTGCTTCTATATGTGAAAAAAATGTACAAAAAAACAATCAAAAGAAATTTAATATATAAGATTAAAAATAAGCCCTGGCAGATAAGAGATGACCAGTCTTGACTGACGGAGCCCGTTCACGAAAATGACGAGTGGATCAGCACCATTCAGCTCAACCATTTTGTAGGGAACCGAATGATCCAACACACTCGCCACCATCAGCGAGACATTCAAGTGAGCATAACAGACTCTCAACTGCCATGCTCTTTCAAGTCAACATACACTTAATAACATAACAAGCGGCTCCATGGTACTCACATTCACAAAAATTTTAAAACTGCTTCTAAATCATAAAACAATATTTCTAAATTATAAAACTATAGTTTGCAATTTCTCATTCATCCACAACCACGCTGGGAACTTGTGAAAATCGTCGATCTACCAAGACCGGAGGAAAGTTCACCAGAGACGTGATGATGATCAAAATAGTTAATATCGTATTTTGTTTTAATTTTTAACCACCATACAACTAAAATAAATTAAAGTCGCTTTTTGTGTCTGGCTTTATTTGATGATAACCATCATTTAGAGAATTTATTCCGGAAGATATCAATCTGCTTTTTCCCAACTATGTTGGGGTCGGCTTTCAGTCTAATCGGATGCAGCTGAATACCAGTATTTACATTCCGGAAGGTATCTATGGTGTATAATACGTTATTATTAAACTTATATATCAGGGATGTTGCGGATGCAGATTTTTTAACATCCGCGGATACGGATTCATAGTTTTTTTTTTTTTAAGGGATCCGAAAGCGGTAAGGCGAAATTTAAAATTTCTTACGTTTTTTGCTAATTGCAGCGCTGTTTTGTTGTATGTTGATCATAATTCAATTCGCGGCAATTATAATAAAATAATTACTAAATTATAATCATTTAAAAATCTATGCAACTCTAGAAATTTTATGCGTTTGATGGATATAAGACTATTTCGTGAAAATGTGACGATTTAGAGCTATACTGATGATTTTAATGATTATAATTTCCATTTTGTTGATTATGATTTTCCACCCTTTTCGTCCAAAATCTGCTTCCGCATGAGCTCATGCGGAATGCACGCATTGGTTAATGCGGGTGTCTAAAAAAAATGCGGAAGCTCCGCAATTGCGAATATCCGCAACATCCCTGTTACATATAATAACGAAATCTCGATTATTTGTCAAGTCGTATAAACCGAGTAAAAAAGGGCGGATCGAGTTACAAATAAAAGGAACAAAGCAAGAAACTCACCTCTTCGCCATCAGAGAAAGAGTAGTTATAGTGCTGCTTGGCCCTCCCCCTGACGGCATCAGCGAACTCGTCGAACCGGTCGCCAGTAGGCAGCTTCAAGGACACTCGGAGTAATGCTTCGTAAGCTGCGCGTGCGGCAGTGTCGCGTTCGTCGTCGGCTGCCCAGCCTGTCTCGCCCCAGTACCCACCCTGGGTTAGAAGAAATTGTAAGTAGTAAAGTGTTAAATATAATCCAATTTATTAGCACATTTAGCGGCAAATGTAGGCTTTTAAAATAATTAATGTATATCTTTATCACTACCACTAGACAAACCTCAACTTAAAATAATTAATACGTTTGTAGTGCCCTCTTAAGGTGCTAAAGAGGGCGTATAAAGCAAGCAAAAAAAATCACATTTCACCCGTGCAACCCTTACCTACCCCTTTCATCAAAAAAGACGAAAACAAAACAGAATCCCTTCCCGTTAGCAGAACCTTTTCGCCCGGTTTATTTAGGTAATAATTCGAATTTGAATGTTCTGTAATAAGTATACGCAAAATAATCAGATGAAAGGGCTCTATTCAATTTACCTAAGTATGATAAAATCTAATTGAAGATAGGCAATTTTGGTTACTACCCCCTCTTAATAGGCACAATAACTATAGACTGCATTGATCAAAATTAATTCACATTAATATATACATACTTCTATATAAAAGGCATTCATAAACTAAAATACAGCATCATCTGAATAGTTTAATATGCTGAAAGCTATCTCAACTATTTTATAACAAAGTACAAAAAAGCAAATAGAATTACAAAGTTTGCGGACCCTACATCATCTGTAGACTTATGTATTTTTACCCTTTTTCCTAAGCACAAAAATTACGCAATAATTTTCCTCCGGCTATTTCAATCTAATTTACTTGGAGTCTGCGCAATTCGTCTTTATCTCCCAAATATTAAAATCAGCACAAAAAGACGAGAAACAAATAAAAACAAAAGCCCCATATCAATTTACTTAAGCCGATCTCCCACGATTCCACCACATTAGGGAAATGAATGTAAAAATAATACCGTACAAGGCACACGTCAGAGTTTCACGTGAAAGGATCAATTGTAATTGAATGAGAATAAACCATTCAAACCGTGAAATTTGAAAACGGATCCCACTAACATGTTCCTGTTAGGATTAGGTATCTCCAGTTAAAATTCGAATGGAAATGTTTGAGTTTTACAAGGACACTTTAAAAGAACAGTTAATCTGAAAAATTCTTCATTTAATTTCAATCGTTCATTATCACGGATAGTCCCATAGTCATGCTGAAGGTATAAAGCAATAATTGCTACTAACTCTTCCGAACAGTGACATGTGCATCCCATTCAATTTCTTAACTTAATGGTGATAACAAAACATAGACCACCATTAAATACTTTCATGCAATGACAATCGCGGTCTTACACTTGAACTACCAACCATGCAAACCGGACCTTGAAAATAAACTAAAACCACTCACAAACTAAAGAAAACTCCGTAATCACGTATACAACATCACACGTTCCAATCAGTCGAAGGCCAAGAGTTTACCTTAGACTAAAAGGTCAGGCGAACCGTGTGTGGCATGCCTGATAACGGAAAGTGATTGAAGGGATGTGGTCTTGAATAAATAGATCGAGTTGGGGTATCTGTACCGGATTGTGCCGTTGGTTTGGTGATCTTCCTTGATTGAATTATTTTTTATTTATAATAAATAGACCAACAGCACAGTCACCTACAATTCGTCAAATAGTAAGTATTCATGACATATCCAATGGATGTTAAAGACATAGGAAAACAAAAAAGCGGTCCTAGTAAACCTTAAATAAAGAAAACTACAAAAACAAACCAATTTGAACTACGTGGACGTGCGTGATTTGCCATTTAGCACAAAAAAAAATGAAGAGAATAGGAACAAGTTGAGCCACATTGCATTATGTAATAAGTTAGTGGTTACTGTGTTTTCTATTCATTTACTTTCATAAATTTTGTTCACAAGTCTAAAGAAAGTTAGCTGGGATTTATTTATTTAAAGCCAAGTCTAGTAGCCTAGTACAGTGCAACCTCGATATAACAAATCGGAGGGGAACAAGAAAATATTCGTAATATCAAGTAATTCGTTGAACTGAGGTTTGTTATGTTGAGGTTAGATTGGTCTAAAATTCGTTATAAAGAGGTAAAAGAATTTTAACTTAAATCTTTAACAATAGTGACAAGCAGAGGTGTTTACATTACTATCCATCAAAACAACAATGATTACTTTACAAACAAAAGCGTGTCGAAAACTCGAAACATGTCGAGACATGAATCACATTATAAGATTAAGAGTTATATTATTGGTGGAAACTTTATATAAAGGTTTTGGGTTGGCAAAATTCGTTAATTAGAGGTATGAATACTTTTCTTGATAGTTGAAAATTCGTTATTAAGAGGTTGTACGCAAAGAATGTTCGCAATGTAAAGGTATATTTTATATTGACTCTTATGGACAATTCAAGGGGATTACGAAGAATTTGTTAAATCGAGGAAGTCATTATATTGATACATTATATTAAGGTTGCACTGTATTATGTCAAGTCGTTCGCATTAACTGGTAATTGAACCCCGACAAGTGCGAAAAACTGTTTATAATCAATAGAATATTAAACGAGACTGTTTACTTGCTCTCAATTCTCTGCTTAATAAAAAAAAAATGATCCGTGTGTACGAATCTATTTTTTTCTTAATTAATTAACATTTAGGATACAAATAGTTGACAGTTAGTGCATGAAGGCCAATTAAAAATGTTCACTGACAATATTTGGATAGCACAAGAAACAGCAGACATTTTATTCGCATTAGCTCCAATATTACTGACTGGTTACTGGTTGGTGGTTTACTGTCTGGTTTTGTGCCCGGTTGATGGCAATAGGCTTGCCCCCTATTACATGGGACTTAAACATAACCGGCGAAATGTGGGTGTACTTATAGGTACACCTCTGCCTAACCCTTCAGAGATTACAGGCGTGATGTTATGTTATGTTATGTGTGAACTCCAATATTCAATAAAAATAAGAGAAATATTTTAATGCACGTTAAAAATGCAGTAACATTAACCATTGTGTAGTTAATCCATTCAATTTAATTTAATATATTTTTACACGTCTATGCTAGAGGTCGTTTAGTGTCAAACTGTCAAAAAACCCTAACAGCAGTATTAGTAATATCGAATAATTCGAATATCATTAGTTGGAGATGGCGCGTGTCGATACACGAAAATGAAAAATATTTTCTCGCCAATGGCGATAGACGCGGCAATTTCGTGAAATAGCTGGATGAAAATGGCGCTAAAATATTCTTATTAACGCTGTGTGGGTAAACATAGTTTTAATGAAAACTGTAACCTTCTAAATATTTTTCTTGATGAACTTGCGACGAGATGTACATTTTAATTTTATTGACAAAGTTTGTTGCAAATTAAGATTTTATTATGTACATATTCATGTTGGTTTAGTTAAAGATGTGCAACGACTACTTCCCATTTGTTAACCTTAGCCTTCGGCCATTTTGTATCAACAAACTTGCATCAGATCGTTTGATGTGTCGGCCATAAGTATTGCACATATATAACAAAAACTAGCTCTGGCCGCGACTTCGTTCGCGTGGAAGTCGTAAGACACACAACATAATTACAATTTATAAAACTCCCTCGGCCCCGGATCCACCGCATCGCATCGCATCGTTATTTTTGAAGTGAAACTTCTTTAGGCGCGTTGGACATTTTTCAGAAGGGATCAAACCATTGATTTCGCGACACAGTTACCGACACTTCATTTTTGTAAACGCGATTGTGCTCTTTATTTATATTACGTTACGAATCAATGTCCTATGCAAGTATTTTTACTTGCCAACAGACGATCTGTGAAGTAAAAGACATCAACGCGTTGATTACCGCGGTGCCGATGCAGGTGATGTTATGAATATGATACCTACATAGGAACATGGTCAATTGTTTTGTGCTCTTTATTTATATTTTTTTAGTTTTCACTTCTATCGGCACTTCCGGAGTGGCCCTGTTTTTTTTTTTAAACGTTGCCCCTCATTATGAATTTCTCCTGTATTGTGGGTGCGTTTACAAACATTTAATCTCACATACACAAACAGCCAGACCCGGAACCACTACTTGTAGGTCATACAAATATTTTTTCCGTGCAGGAATCGAACCCGCGCTACGCAGCGCAGCAATCAAACGCTTAACTACTGTGCCAACCTTAAATATCTTTAAACATATTTATTTTAAAATTATAACAAAAAAAATATTTAAGATCCTCGCAACAAGCCCTTTCATTTGATATGTCACACGGTACTGTTTGTTTTTTTTTTTTTTTTAATTTTCTTATTTGCCCCCCAAAAGCAACCCCCATATTCAAAATTAATTTATTTACTTTACACGTCCGTGTTTGGGTCACAGAAATACATATGTGTACCAAATTTCAACTTAAAGGACCGACCATTAGATTCGGGGCAAATTGGCTGTGGCAGACGGACAGACAGACAGTCAGACACACGAGTGATCCTTAGTTCCACGAGTGAAATGAAAAAAAACGGAGCCCCCGTGGGTTCCGTTTTTCTTCCTTTTGAGGTACGGAACCCTAAAAACAAACGATCCCTTCAGCTTTATTATATTAGTATAGTATAGATAGATATTTCAAATATGCAAAGAATGTTACATTATTATGCTCTGTACAGACAATCTTTTTACCAGACTATGGCGAAGCCCAAAATGAGGGAATCTAATGTGTTTCACAAGAACAAAGACTGAAATCATAGCATTATTTTCTTTGTGATCTGAATAAATATAAGGTTCTTGCTACAGCTCCTTACTACAGCGCCTGCATGGTAGTGACAACAGCATTCTAAAAATGATCGCTGTCAGACCGGACTGTCTCTTTCAGGGACACTGGGTGGAGACAGTCATAGGTCTGCGCAAATAAATAATTTGTAAAAAATAATAATAATAATAACAATACATTATAGACCGATCACGTGTTTACCGACGGTCTATAAAGTTCTTACATCCATTTTGAAAGCTAAAATTAACAAACATATTGACACCAACTCCATCATGTCTGCCTCTCAAAATGGATGTAGGAACGGGTCCCGCGGTACTAAGGAGCTACTCCTCATTGATATGGCCATTAGCCAACAGGTTCGCCGTTCCCGAAAGGATCTGTCGACATGCTGGATAGATTATAAGAAGGCCTATGACTCGGTGCCACATACATGGCTCATGAGGGTGCTGGAGTTGTATAAAGTATATACAACTCTGCGCACTTTCCTGATGTCGTGTATGGGGCAATGGAGGACGGTCCTTCACTATCCAGGATGTCGAAATATCCAGAGGAATAGCGAGCCGATAAGGATCGAGCGAGGCATATTTCAAGGCGACAGTTTGAGTCCGCTCTGGTTCTGCTTATCTCTGAATCCTCTAAGCACACTGCTGGAGGATTCAGGTCTTGGCTATCGGTTGAGGAGAGGTGGTCAGGTTATATCTCACCTCCTCTACATGGACGACCTAAAACTCTTTGCCCCCAACAATTTGCAACTGATGGAGCTACTGAAAGTAACTGAAACTTTCAGTAGCGCCATCAGGATGGAATTTGGTGTGGACAAATGTGCGGTCATGCATGTAAAGCGAGGAGAGATTATGGAATCCGTGGGAACCCAACTCTCGGATTCCATAAACCTTAGAGCCCTCTCCGCATCCGAAACCTATAAGTATTTGGGTATGTCGGAAGCGTTGGGCATCAATGTTACTGACATGAAGCAATCGTTGAAGGAGCGCTTCTTTGGCCGCCTGAAAAAAGTATTAAATAGTCTTCTATCAGGCGGAAACAAGGTGCGCGCCTTCAACGGTTGGGTTATACCGGTTTTGATGTACTCTTTCGGCATACTCAAATGGACTCAGACCGAACTCGACGCCTTGGATAGGAGGGTCCGTACGTTGCTGACTGCATATCGAATGCATCACCCACGGTCATCAGTAATGAGACTGTATATCCCGCGAAAGTGTGGAGGTCGAGGCTTTTTAAACGCTAAGACCCTCCACAATCGCGAGATATGCAGTCTCAGGGAATATTTCCTTGGAGTCGACGTGGGGATGCATCGAGATGTGGTCGTGGTGGACAAGGGCCTTACCCCGCTCTCCTTGGCTAAAGAGAACTGGCGCAAGCCTGTAGTGCTTGACACTAAAGATCGCATGGAGATATGGCAGAGTAAGGAGCTTCACGGACGCTACTTCCGGGCCCTGCATGGGCCCGATGTAGATTTACCAGCGTCCGTAACCTGGCTGCGTTTTGGTGACCTCTTTGGGGAAACCGAAGGTTTTGTCTGTGCAATTATGGACGAAGTTATGATGACGAACAATTACCGGAGATTCATTGTGAAGGACGGCACGGTTGACATCTGTCGGGCATGCCACCGTCCGGGAGAATCAATCCGACATATTATCTCCGGGTGTTCTCGTCTAGCTAATGAAGAGTGCTTGCATAGACACAACCTTGTAGCCAGGATTATCCACCAGCAACTTGCTCTGAAATACAGCCTTGTGGAATCGGAAGTGCCGTACTACAGGTATGTGCCCGACCCAGTTCTCGAAAATGGAAATATCACATTGTACTGGGATCGATCCATCATCACTGACAGAACTATTGCTGCCAATAAGCCTGATATAGTGGTGGTGGATCGAGGAGAGCGGCGCACAATGATTATTGATATAACGGTCCCGCATGACGAGAACCTCGTGAAAGCTGAGAAAGATAAACAAATCAAGTATCTTGACTTGGCTCGCGAGGTTGTCGACATGTGGGATGTAGATTCAGCAATCATTGCGCCGATAGTCGTGACAGCCAATGGCTTAATCGCCAAGAGCCTCGACCAACACCTAAGGAGGCTCTCGTTGGGCAGCTGGATCAAGGGCTTGATCCAGAGAGCGGTACTCCTAGACACGGCTCGCATTGTCAGAAGGTTCCTCTCCCTGGAGCCCTGACCACCGGTAGCTTGGACCCTGTTCCCGATACCGGTGGGCTACTATTTTTTATATTTTTAAATGTTTTTATATTTTATATGTTTTAATATTTAAAAATATAAATTATATGTATTTAAATGAAATAAAGGAAATAACAATACTAACCTACTTATTTAAGCACCATTGTTACTATCACCACTATACTAACGACCTTAGTCTGAAATAAAGTTTTATTTAATTTAATTTAAGGTTGACCTTTACGCAAATTGTAAACCTTTAACAGCAATCATTGTGCCGATAGTCGTGACAGCCAATGGCTTAATCGCCAAGAGCCTCGACCAACACCTAAGGAGGCTCTCGTTGGGCAGCTGGATCAAGGGCTTGATCCAGAGAGCGGTACTCCTAGACACGGCTCGCATTGTCAGAAGGTTCTTCTCCCTGGAGCCCTGACCGCCGGTAGCTTGGACCCTGTTCCCGATACCGGTGGGCTACTATTTTTTATATTTTTAAATGTTTTTATATTTTATATGTTTTAATATTTAAAAATATAAATTATATGTATTTAAATGAAATAAAGGAAATAACAATACTAACCTACTTATTTAAGCACCATTGTTACTATCACCACTATACTAACGACCTTAGTCTGAAATAAAGTTTTATTTAATTTAATTTAAGGTTGACCTTTACGCAAATTGTAAACCTTTAACTGTCAGTCAATCTGATTGTTTCCAGTACCTACGCCCGAAGACTAGTTCTATTCTTAGCGTAGGTATAGTAGAATCGCTTGAAACTTTTTACATAAACAGCAATCAAGAACACAGATACGCTCAAGCTACGCTTTCCTAAAAGATGGCCGCCACATAATGGCCGCCATAGGTGTATTATTAAAACTAGCGTAATATCTATGATGGCCGCAGTGATGGTTGCCGTGAAAATGATGACAATAGCGGTTTGACTTTAGGCGCGGGACGTACACAAATGGCAAGAGGCGCGGGCGAAGCGACGGTGCGGCGCGGGCGTTGCGTCTGTTCCGCGCCACTTTTTTTTTTTTTTTTCTGTAGGGCATCTCGTAGCTGACCTCTGAGGTCATGACTACTTAACCGGTTAATCCTGTGGTTGCCTTAAGCTGCTACACTCAAAGCCTCCAGCCAGGGGCATACAAAACTAAGCTAAAAAGCTAGGTGAACGCTCGCTAAGGGCACCCCCTGTGGGGTACGAGCCTCGGCTTAGGGCGTCACCGGAGGGAGGACATCAAAGACGGGACGGGCTGGATCAAAGTTTTGATCATTATTATTAATCGGGGAATTTAAAGCTACGTGCACAGCTGAAACCACTGCTGGCACCTCGTTATCGAGCAAGGGTCGGGGAGGAGTATCATTTACTCGGGGGCGCGGTCGCGATCGCAAAGGACCTCGACGGCGAGGTCGGAATGACGGGAGGCGTCTGTGTCTGTGTATAGTACTAGTGGCCCTATTGCTCTCCTGGAGGAGGGTTATGGGGTCATCAGGGTCGGTGAGAATGTGCCTAGGTCGGCGGGTACGGCTAATCCTACTTGGGACATAACTGGCGGCCTCGACAACCAGAGGGTTGCGATGTTTGACCGCGGAATCGAAGTAACGCTTTGCAAGGCGTTTTAGAAATTGGTGGATCGTGGGAATTCTAAGGTCGAGATGGAGACTCTCGTTCCTAACATACCAAGGGGAGCCTGTAGCCCTGCGGAGGAATCGGTTTTGGAGCGTTTGCAACCTATGGATATGATGGGGTTTTGCATGAGCAAAGACGGCACCCGCATAAGTCATGATGGGACGAATACACGCTGTGTAGATTCGCAATTTGCACTTAAGTGACATCTTGCTGCGTGCGTTTAGGACGGAATGGAGCCTACCGAGAGCGAAAGCGGCTCGCGAACGAACCTTCTTTATGTGCTCAGCGAAAGTGAGATGGTGGTCGAGGAAAACACCTAGGTATTTGGCTCGCTTCTCCCAAGGGATCTGCTTACCGAACATAGTGAGAGGTCGGGGGAGGGGGTCTCTAAGCCTTGTGCGCGGTTTCGAGAAGAGAACCGCTTGGCTTTTTTCGGGATGTTCCGCGCCACGTCGTTCCTATACATTTTATATGAAATGTGAAACGTGCGGCGCACCGCCCGCGCGACACCGGCGCCACGCCCGCGCCTCACCCGCGCCCCTCACCACTTGTGTATGTCCTGCACCTTACGGTGTGAAAAAATGCTCTCTAGGAAAACACACCAACTTACTTTCACAAATAACGTTTCAGTGACGTCATTCGCCGGTAAATTACAGACGCTATGTGGCTGCCAACGCTCTTCTAGGAAACCGAGCTTTATTAAAGATCTTCAGCATTTATAAGCAGGCTTCTTATTCCATTGAAACTCCGTACTACGCTAGGTCCACTAATGTGTGGCCTACTATGTTCAGACAGAGAACTTGATTGTTGCACTACGTCAATTCGCCGAATTATACAGCTATTTCTTACGACTGACAAAGAATTTGACAGGAAATTTAAATCACAAGTTTAATTTCCTGTCAAATTGTTTATCGATCAAGTTCTTGATTTCCCATTTCCCTGTGGACCGTACCTGAAATATTTCCACGTCGAGGAAGGCCCAGTCACCGCGCGTCATGCCAAGCGTGTGCGCAGCCAACAGGAACTCTCGCACCAGTGAACCGCGCACGCTCAGAATTACCACTATATAACGGAAAAATACATAAATTACTTCTATATTTTTATTTCATTTAAATAACAACGTGCTATTGAAGTGTGAAACTTCATTATGGTTGGAATATCAAAAGGTGTTAGCCTTTCTCGAAAAGACCAACGCAATGTGTAATGCCAAAATATACTTTAAAAGTTTATTAAAGAACATCAACAGCATATACATAATTATACATTGTTTTCAAGTATTGGGTAGATAATGTGCTAATATACTAAAAAAAATAACAAAAATATTAAGTTAAAAAAATACCTAGTAAATGGGTCGACATTGTGAAAATTCTAGGTATCTATTTTTATCAACCGTCTTCATGGAATGGAAAAAGAACGAGCAGTAGAAAATAAAAAGCGTAGTAACTGTCAGTTTTCCAATTACCCACAAACTGTGGAGCCAAGGGGTTTGCACTTTCCAATAAATGAATATCGGACGCATCGATTCTGTGCTCTCATTATTTTCTGCTTCCACTCTGTGAACACGGAATAATACCTACAGAAGGTCAGCTCCATACATCGAGCGAAAATAAGCGCACGCACGCTTAGACGCGTACGTACGGCCATCTGAAACGAACGCGGAAAAATCTGCCAACCCTTTTCCCAACTAAGTTGGGGTCGACTTCCAGTCTAACCAGATGCAGCTGAATACCAGTATTTTACATGGAGCGACTGCCTATCTGACCTCCACAACCCAGCACCTGGGTAAAGAAAGAAAGAAAGAAAGAAAAATAGGTTTATTTGTCACAGAGACACGTGCATACATCAAAGGGTAATACGATAACCCTTGGTAAGACTGGTTGTCAGACTTTCGGGCTTCTGACGACACGTAAGCCTTAACGACTGTCAAAGATCCACGTATGACAGCCGAGACCAACGGCTTAACGTGCTTTCCGAGGCACGGAGGTGTCTCAGTATGTAAAAATGGTCACCCATCCACGGACCAACCCCGGCAAGCGTAGCTTAACCTGATGGATCGACCCGTGCGGCCGTTATTACTTAGCCACGAGTTCCTCCGAAACGAAACCGGTATGTTACCTAAAATTGAACAATTTTAAAATTAAAAATACTCGTTATGCACATTATATTCACTAAGTATTAAGACTTTATTCACATCTATGGGTAATACTAATTATGCCTGCCGCAAAAATTGTAACCAAAATACTAAAGAATAGTTGTATTTTAGATTGATAATCGTTCTTTCGTTACGTATACGTCGCGCGGCCCGCACTAGCCGTCCGCAAACGTGTTCATGTTGCGTGCGTGCGTTTTCGCTCGTATAGAGCTGAACTTCTGTACCTAGTCTATAATGTGTTGCAAAACTAACATTCGAGTCGTGCCCAGCGATGTTCGAGCGTGTTTCGATTGTAATACCGAATTCCGGGAAATTTAATTAGGATGTTCAAACACAGAAGGAATTTTACAGTTATTTTGAGTTCATAATTTACTAAAATTCTGAGTGAATTGTGTACCTAATTATTTTGTATTTAAATATCCCGACGAATCGCGTAGATATTTATACAAAACTTTATAATGATTCAAGAATATTAGATTTAAGACGCAGATATATGGTAGTGACCACGGAATAGTGATATCTATTCCATGGTAGTGACCTTGAGTTAGCTTGCGTGTTCTTTACTCAGCTCACACACAAAACCGATTCCTCCGTAGGGCCACAGGCTCCCCCTGGTATGTTAGGAACGAGAGTCTCCATCTCGACCTTAGAATTCCCACGATCCACCAATTTCTAAAACGCCTTGCAAAGCGTTACTTCGATTCCGCGGTCAAACATCGCAACCCTCTGGTTGTCGAGGCCGCCAGTTATGTCCCAAGTAGGATTAGCCGTACCCGCCGACCTAGGCACATTCTCACCGACCCTGATGACCCCATAACCCTCCTCCAGGAGAGCAATAGGGCCACTAGTACTATACACAGACACAGACGCCTCCCGTCATTCCGACCTCGCCGTCGAGGCCCTTTGCGATCGCGACCGCGCCCCCGAGTAAATGATACTCCTCCCCGACCCTTGCTCGATAACGAGGTGCCAGCAGTGGTTTCAGCTGTGCACGTAGCTTTAAATTCCCTGATTAATAATAATGATCAAAACTTTGATCTAGCCCGTCCCGTCTTTGATGTCCTCCCTCAGGTGACGCCCTAAGCCGAGGCTCGTACCCCACAGGGGGTGCCCTTAGCGAGCGTTCACCTAGCTTTTTAGCTTAGTTTTGTATGCCCCTGGCTGGAGGCTTTGAGTGTAGCAGCTTAAGGCAACCACAGGATTGACCGGTTAAGTAGTCATGACCTCAGAGGTCAGCTACGAGATGCCCTACAGAAAAAAAAAAAAAAAAAAAAAAAAACAGCTCACACAACGCGTCGTACGTCCAGCCAGTAATAGGACTCGCCCATCAAGGAGCGCTGACCCAAATTAGACGCATTATTAATTTATTATACATAAAACAAAAGGTATTTTAATAAAACACGTATATTAATAAATCAATAATTAAATTATCTTTAAAATGGTGAAAGTTTAAGAAAAATACGCTTGATAGATTTTGCGTGATTCTCAGTTTTTTATTCGCGTTAGATACAACTTTACAAATTAATTTCACTATCTAATAAAAACATAATCTAAAATATTTATTATTAAGTTATTAAAATAATGCTTTAATTTAAGGGGGAAGCGCTAAGGTAGCCCGCGAAATTCAAATTTTCTTACGTTTTTTGCAATTTGCTGGTCAGTATTAAGTTGTACGTTGATTAATATACGATTCGCGGCCGTAACAAATATGTATTTACAGAATTATAATCATTAAAGTCATCAACACAACTCTCTAAGACCACGTTAGTCCAAAGAATAACTGTTTCATGAAATCATCATTCTTTCTTTGTTTTAATACTGACCAGCAAATTGCAAAAAACTTTAAAAAAATTGAATTTCGCGGGCTACCCTGGCGCTTTCGCCTTAATGTATATTTTTTCCAAATTAATACTGAAGAAATTTTAAACTGAAGATCACGTCTAAACGCGTAATGTTAAGACTACGCGTTTAGACGTGATCTTCAGTATAAAGTCATTAAAAGTCGGATATCGTTACCTTAACTACGCTACAGGAAGGCTTTCTAATAATAACATTGACTAACAAGCTTTATTTGAACATTTTAGGATTCCAATAAACGTTCCATTTAACTTTGTTAGTTTACTCACTTTTGATCTCATTTGATCAAAGAGAACTGAATACATACTGATAATGATGTACTTACTTTACCGTCAGTGGTGTAATATCTTTTCCGTACTGAACGGAACAGAAAATAAAATTGGCACGAAATTATGTATAGCATCGCGGATATGAGACATCGCAAGCTCAGACCAAATAAAAAACTACCACATAGCACTGTCAAACTGTGAAGCCGTTTTCTTAAACATATGTGCACTTAGAGAGGTGTAGTTTGATTGTAAATGTGTGCGTGTGAGCGTGTATACACAGAGTGCAAGTGTAGTTTTGGCATGCTTCAGTGTATTGTTCGCAGCGCTATGTCTTGGTTTTTTATTTGGTCTGAGATCGCAAGGACGTTTTATCTGGACATTTTTTACCTAGACTTGTCCTTCCAGCACTTTTGAAACAATGTCTTATGATGGTACTCTACTGCATGATATAAAAACACACTTGTCTACTTAAGACCAGGCACTCCAAAGAAAATTTCCACGCAAACTCCGCCCCAATGCACTCCATCACTCCACTATGTGCTAACACATCAGTTATAAAGTTGAATATCGCGTGCGTTTTTGGTTGTGTTTAAGCATGGAACTAATATGTCGTAAGCCTCAATTCTTATTTCGTTTATAACTAAACTAATAATTGATCTAGAGAAAAAATATCTTATATTTGGATGATAAACTATATTTCCTGACTGTTAATAATTATTTTAGACATAAAAGCCGAGTAGGAATGGGCCGAAATTCGGTTCACATTCGGTTCAACCGAATTTCGGCATTCGGCCGAAATTCGGTTCAGATGCCGAATATTCGGCACAAGAAAAATAATACCTACTTGCACTAGTTAGGCTGAAATTTAATAGAATTACAATAGCATTACTGTAAAATAAAGTTATGTCTTTTACTCACTCATGGTCATTTATTTTAGTTGGGAACATTGTAAATGTAAACCTTGAATTAAATCAGTTTTTCTTATTATTCTTCAAAATCTCTGCCTAATTAATTAGACATACCTACTATTACAAAAATGAAATAAACTGAGTATTCTTCTAACAAACATCTGTATTACAATGAGAAATTGAATAAAAATAATCACGTTTTTGGTTCACTAGCTAAACATTCATTAGCACCAAGTATTTTTATTACAATTTAAGGGATTTTTTTTGAACAATCGAATTAATAAAACTTTTCTCCTATCTACTTACTCATATTTAAAATTTATTAGAGGCAGGTTATAGCGCAAAATCACCAATGACTGCCTTATCTGGCAGAAGTTTGATACGTTTTTTTTTTTCGTTTTCTGCCTCCGAAAATAGTCGCTCAGAATATACAGAGCTTCCAGGAGACGATAAATATATCACATAAGATATATTTCACTTTATTTAGTTGATCAGTTTCTGTATAAAATGTAGAAACACTTGATTTTTTCTTTGCACTCAATTTTGCAATAAGCCAGTAACAAAACTTTCACCTAAAACCTCGTCAATCCACTTAAAACAATTATTTTTGTTGAATATAAACAATCGCACGCGACACGTCGATGACGTATTTGCTAATGACCCGCCAGCTCCGGCTCCGGCTCCGTACATCTAGCAATAATTGATTTCAATTGCGTAAACAAGTCACGACGTGTCGCTCTCGAGAAAGCGCGCGAAATTGAACCGAAATTCGGCCGAACTTTTCATTTTAACCGAATGATCGGCCGAAGTTCGGATTCGGTTCAAACCACATTCGGCCCATCTCTAATATTAATGCAAATTAACATCAATTTTGGGAGCCTCCTCTTAGTAAAAATCTTAAATACACATACAAAGCCTAAACTATCCAGTTGGGTCTAGAAGCATGAATTTTTGCACAAGATTTCCTTAAATAACGAAAGTGAGCACTAAGGAAGGATTTTTGAAAATTCATCTCCTAAGGCTGTTTGTCCACCGGCACCGTCAACGGGACGTTAACGAGAACGAAATGACGGAGCGCCGAAGTAACGATGCATACATTACATTTACAATAGCCGTGTATCCACCGCACACCACCGCCGAACTTCACGTTCGGTTTGAATAATCTCGTTTCTCGTTGACGTCTCGTTATGATGTTGCGCGGTGGACAAACAGTGTAACGGGATTGAATAGAGGTTAAAAGTTGGTATGGTGGGAAATCGTCCTCCAAAATCCTATTAAATAAACATATGAATAATTTACCTCTCGCATACATGCTGACATCTTTGAGGAGCGCCTCGCAGGACTCCCTCTCGTTGCCGTCCAGTTCCCTCACCGCCTTCAGGACACCTTTCTTTCGAAGACCCCACTCCAGGCTTTTACCTGCCCGTTAAACATTACAGTAAGGAATAGTTTAAGATAATACCAGCCTATTACTGTCCCACTGCAGAGTAAAAGCCTCTGCTCATCAAGAGAAAGCATTGATCACCACGCTTGCTCAAGACGGGTTAGCTATTTCAGACTTATATTAACTATAAATCCAGGATTCCTCACGATGGGAGAGGCAAATTTCGCGCCCTCACGCCCCTAACCGCCGCAGGAGGAGACGCCCTGGGCGTCGAGAATCGCAGGCCGATTTCCGGCCACCGTAGGCGCGGGCGCGGGCTAGCCCGCGCCTACCGATAAGGACAAGGATTCCTCACGATGTTTTCCTTCACCAATGTCACTATTATCCAGAAAGTACATTATGGATTGAAAAGTTCCAGTGGTACTTGCCTGGATTAGTACCAACAACCTCGTTCATGAGAGGCAAGGCCTCCCAGGGGCCATCACGACATTTATTAAGAAATGGAAAAGAATATTACTCAGTTATTAAAAGAGTGTTAACTGTTTCCGAGAGCCTATTCAAACTCATCTGTCGTCAAAAACTCACGTTTTCTCATTATGATTGGTAATTTTGATCAACCAGAAAATAACAAGTAAAAGGTTTTACTTAGGTACTTTACCTTTTTTTTGGTGCTTTATCGGAATTTCAGAGACCGGAGATTTACATTTCAGTGAATAAATTCTTATCATTCAAATCCTAGCTGATTGCATAAAAATACATTTTTTAAAGTGAATTAAAGATTACAATCAGCCGTGTCATCTGCGACTCAAAGTCTCCCAATAAGTTTTTTCTCACAGTAACCTGTGTGGATTCCATTTCCTTACCTACATTTTATGGCTGGTTATAGCTAGGACTCATCATCTGCCTACCCTTTTCCTAAATAAGTTGGGATCGGCTTCCAATTTAACCGAATGCAGCTGAATACCAGTCTTTTACATAGAGCGAATGCCTATCTGACCTCCACAACGGAGTAACTTGGATAACACGATAAATAACCCTTGGTAAGACTGTTTGTCAAACTTTTGGGCTTCTGACGACCCGTAAGGACTGTTTAAGATCTACGAATGACAGCTGGGACCAACGGCTTAACGTGCTTTGTCTCGATATATATAAATATGGTCACCCATTCTCGAAGCGACCTCGGCAAGCGTAGCTTAACTTGATTGAGCGACTCGAGGGGGGGCTGTTGTTATTTAGTCACGAGCTCCGAGTTATAGCTAAGACTCGTGTATCTTATAACATTGCAAAGACAACCCTCACATACATTACGAAGCTTATAAACGTCCATTTGGGTAATAAAAAACGTACTGTTAGAGAAATTAGCAATGAAACGATTCCTTTTAGTGCATTACAGCCGGCCGTTTGATGGCAATTCTTTTTAATGACTGCTAGCAATGTGAACCCGTATTACAACCCCATATACAGGTTGGCAGTGACATCGATGCGAAAACTGTTACCACAGAGGTTCTGAACGTGCGTTGAAGTTTGTGGTCGGTTTTTTTTTTAATCTGCTGTTTCATACGTATTGAACTTTTTTATGAAACAGCTGTTTTGCAGTGGACTGCGATAGTCTGAGTTGATAAGTGAAATGAAACGGGTACCTACTGTATGTAACACACGATTATCAGGACGAATAATTAATAAAAGAGGTATTTTTACTAATATAATTATTACTAGCTTCTACCCGCGTCTTCCTTCGACTGGAAATCGATAAAATACAGCCTGTGTTATTGGCTGATAATGTAGCTTTCTATAGCTGAAAAATATTTTTTAATCGGTTAAGTATTTTTTGAGTTTATCCATTACAAACAAACCTACAAAAAATCAAGTATTATCTCTTTATAATATTAGTTTAGATTCATAAAAAACGATACTACTCTTTTTACATCGTGACGCAATCTGTCAGCTATCCAAGCTGAGTCTCAATTCTTTTCTAATCGTCGAAATATGAAACAATGTTTATCTCAATTATTAATACCATTAACTTATAGAATATTTGCGAAGGTCGGTTGTTAAAGCCAACCACACAAAACCTCTACAGTACCCTGATATTTACAAAAGGAACTCTGCAACCAGGACTGATTGGTACTTACCAATTGTTGATTTGTTCGTATCGTTCCTAGATTAATATAGAAATGATTCGCCTTTAATCAGAATCTTGTATTACTTACGCAGCTTCATTTCGGAGAGTAAAGCTAATGTTAATGTAGCTTGGATGAAATCTTTTGTCCATTACTAATGAAAGAGAACCAAATCCTAGAACTTACAAGTTAGGACTCCTAGACCTTATAAGTTTACTAGCTGCGCCCCGCGGTTTCGCCCACATAAGTCTCGAGCCCGTGAGAATATCGGGATAAAAATATCGTATGTCCTTCTCCAGGTCATGGTCTACCCATATGCGAAATTTCATGCAAATCCGTTCAGCCGTTTTAGCGTGATGCCGTGACCAAGGGAAATAGGGATTCATTTTTATACATATAGATTATTAAAAAATCCACTAACTTATCATGAAATATTTCCGAAACCACGCAAGATCTATTCTTGAAGTAAAATGCAAAATTCAAGTGTATTTAATAGCGCATAAAAAACACCTACAAAACTGTTTTCAAGATTTTTTACTTCATGTAGTTAACGTGTGTGGTTTAGGAGATATTTAGTTTTTTTTTTTTTTGTAATTTACAAGTGACTTTTTTATATTACTCGTCAGTGTAGTTAGGTTAAATAAGTTCAGTAAATTAAGGGATAGGTTTTGAGCCTTTGAAACTCATCTTGATATATATAAATCAGCTCCTTGATTGGCTGACAGATAATTAATTGACTGGCATAGCCAAAACAATACAATGAGAAAAGCCAATGGGCAAAATTGGTCCAAATGTCAACCACTAACGTTACCTACATTTTTACTCAATCTCCTTCAGGGACAATGTTGAAGCGAGTTGCAGGTTGAAGTAGGTAGGAGAATCCGAAAAATCTTCGGGGGCGGGCTCTTTATCATGAAAAAGCCAACCAAATTAAAATACCTGCAGGTCGCATATAAAGATTCCAATCCTGCGATGTGAGAATTCGTATCCCACGGGATTCTGCATAATTTGAAGGCATTCGGGCGTGATGAATATATGTACATATTGCAGCGTAACCTCTGCGGTTTAAATCTATCTGTTTACTTTTTCTATCTGGCCTCCTATTTTTTTTATAACTAGCTTTTGCGCGCGGCTTTGCTTGCGTGATTGTCGGAAAATATCCCACGGGAACGTACTACCGATACCGGGATTACATACCTTTTAGCCGAGGAAAAGGTCATTGACTCCTACCGCTGTGCCCGCGTTGCCGTCAACCATCATTATTTTGTTCTGCGTAATTTTGAATCTGTGATATCTTTTAAACCATTAATTTAAACGACATAATGTCAAGGCATATTTTAATCTAAATTAAATGCTCAATTTAATTAACATAGTTTATTGGATAAGGATTAATATAATACCGGTCAAAATAACTTCGGAAATAACAATGATTTTTTTATCAAATTCTGAAAGATAAAAGTAGTTATTATGGGACATCCTTAAAAATAGACATATTCCATCGCGGATTTTTTTGTTGAACTTTTAAGATATACAATACTGTAGAACATAAATTTTATGCAACTTTTAGGATTTCCGCGGCGGACGCCAATAAAGTTCCCAGTTGACATGATTTTTTCCGACATCTTCAACAATAATCGACAAATTTCAGCCAATTTACACAAAACCTTTATGAATATACACTGAAACCTTCCGCATAAATCACTCCGTCCATTGCTGAAAACCATTTGAAAATCCGTTCGGTAGTTTTTGAGTTTATCGCGTTCAGACAGACAGACAGACAGACCGACAGACGCAGCGGGGGACTTTGTTTTATGATATGTAAGGATTTTTATGAAAAATGACTTGAAAAAAGTTGTCAATTTTTTAATAGAATAAGTCAGTCGTGAAAAAATACGTATTTAAATGAAATTTTGGTATACAATGTATATAAATAAAATCTACATCAAGAATAAAAGCTAGTATAGCCATATCCTCCTATCTTTTATTGAATTCATAGGTCTCGAGTTCGAACCCAAGGCACGCACCTCTGACTTTTCGGATTCATGTGCGTATTGTATAATTATCACTTGGTTAAAAAACGGTGAAGGAAAACATCGTGAGTAAACATGCCTGAGAGATATTTCTCGGCATGTGAAGCCAAGTCAGAGGCCTATGGGCGGCTTTAAAACTCTGACACCAGGTTAGTCACTAACCACACAAAAAGAAGAAGCAGTGCTGTTACAAATGATGTGAGATTTTTCCATCTAATAGTACGTACTCCATGCAACGATTCCTCAACCTTATCTCAACTTTAGTCTTTTCTCTGGTCTTAAACCTCTCTTATTTGTCATAGGTATAAAACAAGTTGAAGAGGCCTCTTTTGGCCATATTATTAGGGTAATGAAATACCCATCAGGTGCTTATTTTATCAGCCGCATAACGTGGAATGCGATACCGATTTGCGAGCTAGTTTTGGTGTTTTGTCCTGTGATGTTAACCAGATGGTCTGAGGGCCCAGTTTGCTGAACGTCGCGGCACAGGATGCAGTCCATCAGGACCGGCTAATTTTAAACCATCACACTTGCTTATTGCGGTTATCAGTGCTCGTAGACTTTATATTTTAGCATAAATGCTTTTTTTTTATATTTTTTAACTAGGACTGTTTTTACCGAGGTAACTTAGGTCCATCCTTATTAGATAATATTTACATGTTGTTTACGTAATAAGTGGACGCGAACCTAAAAACCGATTGCAATCGATTGGCTGGCTCCGAAACCAACGCGTAACTAGAATTTACCATCTGATGTTCCATAGTTTTCTCGTAAATCATTTTTCATTTGAGACAAATTACCTATTCCGCGACTATTCCATACGTACATTTCTACTAATATTGATACGTATAAAAATGGTGAAGTTGCATTTTTATTTCACTACAATATGTAGATCAAAAATATAAACATGAAAATGTGGAAAAAAACCCGGCCAGGTGCATATCGGACTACGCACAATGAAGGGTTCCGCAGTGTAGATGAATTTATTTATCCCAAGAACAAACTTGAAAACATGTTCTCCCATACATTCCAACTGCAAATGTAAGTATGGATGCACAATATTGAGAGATTTACTATTTTATTTTAAGACCATAGACTTCTTATAGGTTTTCCTGTAATCTATGAGTAAAGAGTCATACTAGGTATGTATTTCTTTCAAAATTTTTGGTCCATTCGTTTCGGAGGTAAGGGGGAATGGTAAATTTTCATCGAATTTCTTAAATGCTTTACAGATTAAAGCATTTATTTTAAAATAATATTTAAAAAATATGTTCAAGATTCAACAAGAAAATCAAAAAAAAAAGTTTTGCCAACAGTACCGTGTGACATATCAAATGAAAGAACTGTCTTTCATTTGATATGTCACACGGTACTGTTAGCAAAACTTTATTTTTATTTCTTGTTTGCTCCCAAAAGTGACCCCTATATTAAAAAATCATTTATTTACGTTACACGTTCGTGTTTGGGTTACAGAAATACATTTGTGTACCAAATTTCAACTTAATCAGTCCATTAGATTCAGAGCAAATTGACTGTGACAGATAGACAGACAGACACACGAGTGATCCTATAAGGGTTCCATTTTTCCTTTTGAGGTACGGAACCCTAAAAAGGTTTTTGAAATACCATACTATTCCCGTCATATGAACCTAACATTACGTCATCCGCGGCAGTGTCAGGTACTTGCAATAGATGGAAAATAGGCGTGTGACACTTACCGACAGTAAGAGAGAAGAGGTCTGACTTGTCCAGCAATAGCGCGACGTGTGCCCAGCCGAAGCGCTCGAACACGCTGGTGAAGACGCGCGGGAGCCGGCACTGACAATACGACATCCGCGTCAGCGTCGGGTACTTGCCTTTGTCGTTGAACAACGTTTGGGGCTAGGGGAAGAAAAAAAATGTTATTTTCATGATCCATAACATATAGTTTGAATTTGAAGGCTATATAAGCAACAATACTTCGAACGTTTTTTTTTTTTCATTTAAAGCTCCATACTCAAATTCGGTAATACTCGATTGTTTTACTCGAAATCAAATAAAAATCAATTTGCGGACCGCAAAATTCTTCAACTTAAAGGCTTGCATCGAGCCGGCTCGATATGATTAAATAAATGTAATTCCTTCGCACCTACTCGAAACCATCCGTCGAGATTGACTCGAGCGTATGTACGTGTCCTTCGAGTCGAACGTCTTTTTTTTATTAATGGAGTAATCATATAAAGTAATTCTTTATTATAGCCCTTCAGGCATTCTTAAATAACACATAACATAACATAACATTATGCCTGTATTCCCCGAAGGGTTAGGCAGAGGTGTACCTACAATACACGCACATTTCGCCAGTTATGTTTAAGTCCCATGTAATAGGGGGCGAGCTTATTGCCATCAACCGGGCACAAATTCAGACTCCGGGCTGCTACTGAGAAATTCCAGATGGAAAAACCCAATAAAATCTTGCCCGGGACCTCATACTCAGCAGTAGCGCTTTGCGACCACTAGACCAACGAGGCAGTCCTTAAATAATGGTTATAATATACGGGACACTTTATTAAGTTCTTATCACTGTAATCAGAGCGGTGATCCAACCCATCTTTTACCGAGTCCTTTTATGTTTGTTCCTATTATTTTCTTTAATTATTTTACAATAGTGAGAATTGCGAGACTTGCAAAATGTAGCCACTGTATCCTTTGTTCAACAGACATCTTTAGGCTCGACCGGTTCGGTGAATACTGAACGTCGCGCGTCGACAGATGCTGAATGCGTGGGCGAAAGTCCGTGCCATGATTTTTACTCGATGTGTTTGGTCGATCGAGTAAAACCGTATGTGAGTACGGAGCTTAATTTAGATATTTTTATCCTTAAACAAAGAGCTAACAGATCGGTAGAAACTATTAAACAAGCCCTAGAATTTACGAAAATTGTTGTTTAAGATAATAGTAGGTAGAAATAAAAAAAATGGATAGGTAGTAATTTAAAAATAAATCTATCAAAAACAAATATAATGCACTTTGGGCAAAGATTGCATAATCCATTAAATGTAAATTTGATTCATGATACTTACACAGCAGCTTATTGCCGTTGTATGCAGAGCGCCAATAATTTATAATAATATCCCTAACTGTGTTAAGAAATTAAATATAGACCAGTTTAAGAAAACATTTTAAAAAATACTGACTGAAAAAGCCTATTATAATGTTAATGAATTTTTAAATGATAAATCGCTCTGATGATACTGACTGAATCTATTCTATTTATTTTGAATCGCATGACTATTGACGTATTTAATTTAATATTATTGTAGTTGTTTTTTATTTATATTATTGCTCATTGAATGTTAATTTTGAATCCTATTGTCTTTCAACCTAATTTATACACCAGACATGGTACAACATGTTGAGCCAAAAAATACCTTGCTACACCTATAATAAGCATCATACCATGTATATTATCCACACATGTTTTTGCAAATAAATGAATCTGAATCTGAATCTGAGTACTCACCCTTGTCCCTTTTCGTAAGTTTCTAAGTCGGTGCATGCGGCTGACGACGCTTGCAGGGGCAGCCAGTTCACCCTCGGATGGAGGCTGAAACAAAATAATTTCATCAAAAATAAAGTATTCGGTAAGTACTGACTGCTGTCCAAATATGTATCGGAAGTCGGTGGCAACTGTCAAGAAATAAAACAAAACCAAAGACACCGACTTCTGAAACTAAAGTTATTATTTACACTTTGTAGTGATTTCGTTTTGGAAGTCGATCATATTAAAAAAAATTACATATGTGCTTATATCGAGAATTCTAAATTCGTACTCGAATAACGTTCGATCGAAAATGAGATTAAGAAAAATCTAAAGCGTATTTCTTCAGTCCCTTTCAACCTTTAGGACTATCGATTGTAAAAAAAAATATGATCAGTTTCTCCCTGGAGGGCCTACAACACGATCGCCGGCTGTACTTACTAATGGTTCCCAGAACCGAGATCATAAACCATATATAATAAAAAGGGTACTTGTTATACGCGGTTTGGTAGAGATCTCTTATTTCATTTTGTTATTTGATACTGGTGCGGTAATAAAACAAAAGGAAAATTTGCTAGAAAAATTATGAATTTATAATAGTTCAATTTAACTCGCAAGAATATTCATAATAAAGACTTACAAAAATATAAAAAAAAAACAACGAACCCTAGCAAAAACTTTATCACTTATATTAAAATATTAAAGCAATTAAATGTAAAACCTTCATTGAATTATTATATCAACAACATTTTACTCAAAAATTACTTCATTCAAGCTTGTTGGCAGTGCCTGAGTTTCGAGCACGTGTTATTACTGCAATGAATACAAATCCTTTGTATAATAAAACGTCTACTTAGAGCTCGAGAACAGACTTATGAGAAATTAATTTATATTGCCGAGAATTTCAAAACGCTTTTGGTTTAAATATTTATGAAGCTTAATATGAAGCCAACGTATGGTTTTCCTAATATTTTAACGTAACATCACGCCCTCATAGTACACCCACATTTCGCCAGTTATGTTTAAGTCCCATGTAATAGGGGGCGATTGCCACCTACCGGTCTCAAGTGCAGACTCTGGGCTGCTACTGAGAAATACCGGATGGAAAAACCCAGGACACAAACTATTATTTTGTAGATGGTTTTCGTAAAACTAAACACTTGCTACGAATATACTACGCTGCTACGCCGTCGCAGCAAATTCCTGACCCGCTACGCATCGATCAATTTTAGTAGAGTTCTGCTACCATTTTGTATCATTTAACACACATAACATCACGCCTGTAATCCCCAAAGGGTTAGGCAGAGGTGTACCTATAGGTCACCCACATTTCGTCAGTTATCTTTAAGCCCCATGTAATAGGGGGCGAGCCTATTGCCATCAACCGGGCACAAATCCAGACTCCGGGCTGCTTCCAAGAAATTCTAGATCGAAAACCCAATAACACTTTAAGCCGACCTGGGAATCGAACCCAGGACCTCATACTCAGCAGTAGCGCCTGCGACCAGTCATAAACAACATCATAACATCATAAAACTGATCATAACATAAACATCGTATCATTTAACTCAGTCATACACAATTATAGTTAAAGTAAGTCGCTTTATATACACTGATGTGAAACATTTCAGTGTTATTAAATGTCATTTTAATGTCTTGAAAACAATTTTGAATTTGAGCTTAGTTATAAACTTTTAACATAAATACTAAACGAAACATAGTTAACATTCATTAAAGTCCACATAATCATTATATTATATTACCCCAATTTTAGATAAAAAAGTTAGTAGCTGCTTTATACCATAATTGCAATTTGAATAATACAGTAATCTAAGGAGAAATTGCGTTTTATATTTGTCCCTTAAGTTCAAGTCACCACGTAATAACAAAATAAAAAACAAATGACACGCAACAAAGCCCATTTTCCTGAACAAACTTCTCAACAATATTATGAGGAGCAAAAAATTTATCTCTTTAGATCCCCAACAAACAATAGTGTTTACAAAACCAGTAGATTGGTTTTGTTTGTAACGGGGACCCTACAAAAAAAAGAGAAAACAAAATGGCCGCTGCACAGCCGAGGCCTTTAATCAGAATCACGACGGCAAGGTAAGCGTTAATAAGGAACACGGTTATTTGCCAAGCAACGTGGAAGATGTAGAAAGAGCGAAACGTGATATACATTGTAAACCTTACGAGATATAGATGGTGTTGCTTTATCTGTTTTATTTTTAAACAAGATAATATTTAGGCTAACAGACTTAAAATAATAATTATAATATGTATGTAAAAAAAGGAGTGGGAAAAATCTAAGGGCATCAAAAAATTCGTCGGCATTGCTGTCAACAGGAAAAGTCCCCAAAAGGCTGGCAACATTGCCACGTTGTATGGCGATGATAGACCAGCTCTATGGTCACGTGAAGAGTCGACCAACCGCTTGGCGACGTCTTTAAAAACCAAGTACCGGGACCCTTATTATTATTTATTATTATTATAAGCTTGTATTGTCCCATGGTAAGGGTCTCTGGGGCCCTGGGGCAAAAATATTTATCTTTGTTCTACTCGACCAGTATATTTAGTGCCAATACAATGTGATAATTTTATAAAGATGGTCCGATTGATAGAACCACCGAAAAGAAAAATACCGTTGGTCCTACTAATAGAACTACGCGGTCGAACCACGGACAATAAATGAGTGCTTCAACCCCCAAATGGCTCAAAATAACTCCTAATAAAATTGGAATATTTTCTCCGTTTGAAGATTTTAAGTTTTAATTTCGTTACTTCATCAGAAATCAAGTAGTAATAGTTGTAAGTGATTTAATTGTGAAATAGGTACTGCCACCACACCTATTTCTGCCACTAAGGAGCTACACGGTTCCAGCTAGATGGGTATGGTTGCCAATAGTATGGCAATTGTAATTACTAAGACTTTCAGGCTTTAAATCCTTGACACTCAAAAATAATATATACTAGCTTCCGCCAGCGGCTTCACCCGCGTGATATCTTTTTAAATTATAGCCTATGTTACTCAGTGATAATATAGCATTCTACTAGAGATTTTTTTTTTTTTTTAATCGGTCCAGTAATTTTTGAGTTTATTCATTACAAACAAAAATCTAATCTTTTCTCTTTATAATATTAGTTTAGATTACACTAGCTGCGCCCCACGGTTTCACCAGCATATGTCTCGGTATAGTCGGAATATCGGAATAAAAATTACCCAGGAAATATTTAAAAAATTCAAACAAACAATACAAATTAAAAAAATCCAAAAAAATTAGGAAAATCCACTACTTTTACAATGTTTGTAAATATGTGAGCACCATGTATCTATCACATAATTAAATTATCTGTTGTTGCATCATTTTTAATTCTTTTTACCTATTGTAGTATAGTAATTTTATTCTAGGTGCATCGTCTTCACATATAATTATTGAACTAATGTACGTACTTATACAAACTATTGTAAACCATTTTAAAAGAGTAACGGTGGAATTTCTTGCCCATTCTTCTCCATACGAAAACTACCTTTTGGAAGGGGCGACTAGAATCAATTATATTATTTTGTAAATTTTGACGTTCAAAAGTGCCATACATGGGCCCATTTGAAATAAATGATTTGACATTGACTTTGACCAGGTCATGGTCTACATATGTGCCAAATTTCGTCCAAATCCTTTCAGCCGTGTTAGCGTGAAAGCGTAACAAACAAACAAACAAACTTACTCTTATAATAGTAGTTAGCATTAATATAAATATAATTTACTACCCAAGTATGTTGTATTATAGTCTAGTTCAGTCGAGTAAGTGCTAAATAGACCTTGAAAGAAGCCTAGAACTACGCCACCACAAACAAGAAGTAATTAACAGATAGAGGGAGTAATTGAATGCAAACAAGATTCAAACGCAAACTCTCAGAGAAGTTTGGCGCAGAGATGACCTCTAACATAGGAAAATTTATGTATAAGTACATAACATACATAAACTCACGCCACATAGGGGTAGGCAGATCCTCATATCCACTAGGAAACAATTTACGCGTAACACTTGACGCTAAACATGTTCGGCAACGCACAACAGCGCGCGACGCACAATATGACGCGCAGCTTGTTGTTTGTTTCCGTGCAACATGCAGTTAAGCATCAAATCCATTAACCACATGGAGATCACTGAATACATTTTCTTTACGTCCGTCCGCGGAGTTTCTTGCCGGCTCTTCTCCATAGGAAACGACCAATTGGAACCGTGCAGCTAGCTTCTGACGTTTCATAAGTGCCCATGTAGGTTTATGTGAAATAAAAATATGTTTAATTGAATTGAATTTATTTTGTAAGTAATTTCTTATCCACCAACCTGGTTATTTTTTTTCTTTTTGATGCATTTTTCGATAAAATGATCACCACCGCCGCTGAAATCAACACTGGTTCCTCTGGCAACATGTTGTCGACGACTGATCATGCGCAGACAGATAACGTTGCAAAAAAAAAGTTTCGCGCTAACTTTCAACATGTTGTGCAACATGTCGCGCGCCAAATGTTGTCTAGTGGATACGAGGCTTTACATACTCCTTTTACCTGTTTTAATTTCGTTCAATGTTCTATGTAGGTATTTTTAATTAAAAACGCGTACCTTTCATTTATTTTCACATTTATAGATATATTAATTAACACAAGCATCTTCAACTTTTATGTAATTTTCTAAGAAAACTTTAGCAACATTAAACGCATCATAAATAACGCTGTCTTGCTCCTCGGAGGAGAAAGTAAAATTATTTAATTACCCGTGATATTGCTCTGCACAGATATTGCCTGATTGCAGGGATTATCTACGAAAATACGGCTATAAATGTCAATGGCAAGAACGCGTTATGAATGACTCCATTTTCTACAGGACATGCACTTGACTAAACTGGTGTTATTTTTTTGGGTACTTTAAAAAATATATATTTTTGCTTTTTTTTATTTGAGGTCGGTCTTAGATCTGTTTTCTTATATTTTTAAGGGGCCGACGCAACATATCTAAATAAAATTTATTATATACAAATACAAATGGTGTACCTGCTTTATTGAACAGCAGTAGATTAATGCACAACAGTCGATTTACTTGAAATGATGACCAGACAAGCACACTTCAGACATACACAACACTTTAATTTAATGTTTTCTTTTTTTTTTTAATTTTTTTTTTGTTTCCTTTTTCTTTTTTGTTGCTACATGAACCTAGTTTAGAAGTCAGGATTTTTCACTCTTGAGCACTAACTTAAGTCATTTTTAGGGTTCCGTACCTCAAAAGGATAAAACGGAACCTTTATAGAATCACTCGTGTGTCTGTCTGTTTGCCTGTCCGTCTGTCAGAGTCAATTTTCTCCGAATCTAATGGACCGATAAGTTGAAATTTGGTACACATATGTATTTCTGTGACCCAAATACGAACGTGTAACGTAAATAAAAGAATTTTAAATATAGGGAGGGGTCACTTTGGGGAACAAACATAAAAAAAAATAGTTTGCTAACAGTACCGTGTGACATATCAAATGAAAGGGCTTGTCGCAAGGATCTTAAACAACTATTTTTTTATATTATTTTAAAATAAATACTTTTAAAGATATTTAAGAAATTCGATGAAAATAGACCATTCCCCCTTATCTCCGAAACTACTGGACCTAAAATTTTGAAAAAAATACATGGTATGGCTCCTTACTCATAGATAACAGGAACCTATAATAATTCTATGGTCTTAAAATAACATAGTAAAGTATTTCAACCACAACGTTAAGTTTGTATTTGGGATTTTATCCCAACTACAGAATCTTTCATTGTGCATAGTCCGACACGCACTTCACCGGTTTTTTTTTTAAATCAAAATAATGGAAAAATTAAGATTTATTTATTATTATTTATTCTCCTTTAGCGTTAGTGACGTACCAAACAAACAAAGTCATTCATAACATCGATATAAGTTAGGATTATATTTTTTTTTTTTAGTAAAAATCCATTTTCAAATGCAATTTTTAAGATATCCATCCAGGACATACAGAACTTTTTACATTTGTGTTGACGTCATTTTATTTTATTCAGGAACGGAAAAAAAACAGCGAGTATAGGATTAGCCTTTTTATATGACCACAAACTTGCAATCTGGTTTCAGTAAACATAGTTATTAAGTGTAGTGTATGACCATCACTATTGCCTGGATTTCATACAAATCTTGTTTGTAATGTGGTTCGGACATCATTAGAAGACTATTCATATTTTATTACCAGGATTACACGCTTTCGCTTTCATTCATTTTATCAAAGGGTTCACCGACGTACCTATAAGTATGTAAGTAGATAGGTAGGTACATATTCGCAGCACCGAGGATTTAGCTGGCCCATATTTGACAGAAGTGGTATGTGAATATGTTAGGCTTATTTCACCTTTTTTTTTTTTGAGGGTGGGAAATCATCAAATAACTTCTCCCGCTCTGGGCGGAGCGGGAGGGCGTGTCAGACTCTTACTGGCTAAAACCCACCCGTGTTTCTTCGGTTGCCCTGTTGCCGGGGGCCACGATCTCCCTTTCGGTTTTCTTCGCAACCCCGGCAGGCATCGGCCCTAGTGGACCCCTTCGAATCTGCTGACATCTCTTTGAGGCGCGCGTGGAACACAACGCGCCGTCGACCCGGGCCTGGTCCTTATCGGACGGTGAGCCACCCATTGCTCACCGCCCGCAAGCCCGCGCCTACGGTGGCCGGAAATCGCCTCGCGATTCCCGACACCCTGGGCGTCTCCTCCTGCGGCGGTTAGGGCATGAGGGCGCGAAATTTGCCTCTCCCTCACGCGTTCCGCCTCCTCCTTCGCGAGCATTACCGCTTCGCAGAAGGAGGTGACGGCCTCCCATTTCCTCTCGCTCTGTACCATGGCCTGAACCAGGGCCGGACGCGAGAGATCACCGCCGCCGATCGCCTCCACGAGGACACGGCGATGCTCCGCCCAAGCTGGGCAGACCTCCACCGTATGCTCCACCGTGTCCTCCGGGCGATCCACACAATGGTGACACCCGGACGTTTCCTCCCGCCTTATCCTGTGCAGGAACCTCCCGAAACTGCCGTGTCCGGTAAGGACCTGCGTCAGGCGGAAGGTGAGGACGCCGTGGCGCCTCTCTAGCCACTCCTCAAAGAGGGGTCTTATCGCCGCAATTGTGGCGTGCCCAGGCTTATTTCACCTGGATGTTATTTTAATGAAGATGTTATGAGTATATTTTATGTATTTTAGATTAATTTACATAATGAGATAAGCTGAAGATAACGTTAAATTGAAGATAAATTCTATTTGAGTTGAGTGTTATTGATACAAGTACAACGAATCAAAAACATTTAACAGTAATCGAATGTAAAATAATTTTTCATATTTTCATTTTTTTATTATGTTAATCGGTTTAATTCTAACACCGTTTATGGTAATATTGTAGGTACACACGGCTACACATCAAGCTATACATTTCCAGTATAACCTGACCTCATATTGTACGGAAATCCTATACATTGTGAGATCAGCATAAACTGGATTTGTATAGCTTGATGTGTAGCCGTGTGTACCAACCTAACCTCGTCTCAATATTCTTACCTACTCAATTACAAAGTAATAAAAAGGTAGTATTTACAGGGTTACTGGCAATTCGACGTATATCCGGCAGGAGCTAATAGGGAGGCACAAAAGCAACAAATTTAACTCCCCTTAAATTTTAGTTTTCTAAATATTTGAAATTTAAAGGTATTTTTATATTTTACCACAGGTTGACATTTAATTCAAAATTAATAAAAAAAAGTACTGGTAGTATGGGCTCCATTCAAACTTAATGTTGTACCTGATACTTTAACTAACCTAATATAATGATTAAAAGAATAAAATTAACACAAAAATTAAAATTTATAAGCCATTACAAAAATAATACTTATCAAGATTTTCAGTTTAGGCTACAAAAAAAGATGTTGACTGGCTTGAAATAATATTATGGTTCTAATTTTACAAATAGCTATAAAAACATTCATTTCCTAGGCTATCTAAAAAGGTATAAAAGTAAATATAAAGATACGAAATATTATCAAAACCAACGATTCCTCAAACGCCGCTGTAATATCGAGACACATTCCAAGTCGGCTCCTGTTTCAAGACACCTTAAAAATAAGTGTGTTTATTAACACACTTATTTTTAAGGTGTCTTTAGTACACGAAGCTACAGTAGAACGCTGACTCCTAAGGCACAGGGTTCCCCTAGTTTAGGAGGCAGGGTTTTTCATTATTTGTGCAGCCTTTTTTAAACCTATCTACCTATAAAATGTATTTGTCTAGTAATGTATGCAAAGGTATTTCGTGTCAATAAACATATTTTATTTTTATTTATTTATTTATTTCAAATACACGTGTATATTGTGACACCAGGTACAACTTAGTCAGGTGGGAGTACTCCGATGAGATACTTTGCGACTGTGGAGCCACGTCACAAACGATGCCTCACCTCTTGTCGTGCTCTCTGTGCAATAACACCTGCTGGAAGACCCGCTAACGCTATCGAAGTGGCCGAATTCTGATCGAAGCTTATTTAGGTTATATAAATGGAATCATAGATACGACGAAAAAGAAGAACCTAAAATACAGGACACATAATATACTGTTTACTGCCTGTTTTGTCTAATAAGGGGTCTATTCATAAACGATGATTAAAGTTAAGTGACATTCAAACGTCAAAAATGTATGGTTAAATAGTCGCTAATCATTACTTAACTTTAAGCAATGTTTATGAATAAGGGGGTAAGCTCCGTATGTGAAGCTAACATTCTCTGAATACTGCGTTCAAAACAAACTTTACTTAGTATTTCTAAATGTTTAACGATATCATTCACAAAAAATAAAAATGTTTTAAATCATAATTATAATCTAAACAATGTAACTCTATTGAAAGCTCCATCCGTGCGAGACCTAGGGGTACTGCTAGATAACAAACTTCACCTTGATCAACATATTGATAACATCACCAAAAAGGCTTATCGTATGTACGGGTTCGTTATGAGATCAGCTACTGAATTTAAACACGCAAGCACTTATTCTCATCTCTATAAAGCACTAGTTAGATCTCAACTCGAATATGCAGTGGTCGTGTGGAACCCTTTTTATAATAAATATGTTGAGATGCTAGAAAAAGTGCAGCGTAAATTCCTCAGATCGATGCACTATAGGTGCTCCCACAATTTCCCAACCTATAAAAATCTACTTCATAAATACAATTTAATGAGCCTGAAGTCTAGACGCTTATATCTAGAAATTATGTTTCTTTTCGACGTATGCTATAACAGGTATAACTGCTCTGAGATTACTAATAAAATATGCTACTGTGTCCCAAGAACTGTTATTAGACGAGAGGTGCGCGCACGACCTCTTTTTGCTGTGGCCCATTGCCGCACCAATGCTGGTCTGCGGGCGCCTCTACGTCGCTTGTGCAAAAACTATAAAGATTTTTGTTCAGAAACTACAGAATTAGATTTATTCTCAGTGTCAGCAAATAGATTTCGTTCTGCTTTTTGGGTGGGAAATCATCAAATAACTTCTCCCGCTCTGGGCGGAGCGGGAGGGCGTGTCAGACTCTTACTGACTAAAACCCACCCGTGTTCCTTCGGTTGCCCTGTTGCCGGGGGCCACGATCTCCCTTTCGGTTTTCTTCGCAACCCCGGCAGGCATCGGCCCTAGCGAACCCCGTCAATTACTCGTATGCTGACATCTCTTTGAGGCGCGCGTGGAACACAACGTGCCGTCGACCCGGGCCTGGTCCTTATCGAACGGTGAGCTACCCATTGCTCACGGTCCGCAAGCCCGCGCCTACGGTGGCCGGAAATCGGCTTGCGACTCCCGACGCCCTGGGCGTCTCCTCCTGCGGCGGTTAGGGGCGTGAGGGCGCGAAATTTGCCTCTCCCTCACGCGTTCCGCCTCCTCCTTCGCGAGCATTACCGCTTCGCAGAAGGAGGTGACGGCCTCCCATTTCCTCTCGCTCCGTACCATGGCCTGAACCAGGGCCGGACGCGAGAGATCACCGCCGCCGATCGCCTCCACGAGGACACGGCGATGCTCCGCCCAAGCTGGGCAGATCTCCACCGTATGCTCCACCGTGTCCTCCGGGCGATCCACGTAGTCTTATTCGCATAGATTGTTCATTAGTAAATTTATATGAATTGTATATGCTGTGGATAACGGTGTGAGTTTCACATTTATATAATATCTTTGTTTATATTATTTGCGCAGACATAATATGTTACTGTTTGTTTGTCCCAAATAAATAAACATGAATAATTTTGACACCTTGTAGCAACGTCAATTAATATTGAATGGAAATTGTTGGTTCGATAGAAAGTTTGCCTCCACTGGGAATCGAATGCGGGACCTCTGGGTCTGAGACAGGTTATCTAACCTCTGGACCCCAGAGGCGGTTAAATGAATGAAATAATTCTTTTTTTTTGGATCTAGGAAAATGCATAATTATGGTCTTTATTTAAAATCATAATATGGAAGGACGACTATTGTGTCTTGACATCATCATTTTCTAACCCATAACCCAATTTATTTGTGCTCGGCACAACATGTCTTGACATGACAACATTTCGTCGTCATCTCGGTAATCACCCCCTTTCTAGCCATACCATCTTTCACACAATCCATCCATCTCCATTTCTTTGTGTCTTCCTTAACTCTTGTAGCCATCCACATTCATACACAAAAGTTTCCTCACGACATTTTCCTCAATAAAATCAACTCAGCCGATCGCAGTCCACACACTTAGGCCTCCCAAGCTGCGACGCAACACCCAGTCCTGTCCTCCGCCTTCCGTATTCAGTCTCTCCTTTCAAGGTCGTCGGGCCATCTAGCTGGCGGGCGTCCCACGCTCCAAACATTTTCCTCAAACGACACAAAAGAAAATATACAACAAAAATGCACACATCTAAGAATTTTGTACATATTATTTACGTAAATTCGTGCAGTCTAACAGCCTTAACTGACATAGAAAGAAAGAAGGAAGGAAAATACGTTTATTTGCGGTAATCATGACGCGTAAAAAGATATTTAAAAAAAACACGTAAATAACAAATTGGGGGAAAATATGCGTCACATTCACGTAAAAAGACCATCGCTCAGCATAAATGCTGCGACCCTATGCGAGACAGAGCCCCAGCGCTGGTTTTCAGCGACAGCCGGCGCTGACGTGATGACGTCAACCGGTATATGAATACTGAATAGCCTCGGATACAAAATGAAAACCTATTGAACAGACAGCCTTATTGTCAACTAGATTTAATTAGCGATTCCATTGGTTTAGTTTATTTTCAATTTAGCTTACCGGAGCGTCATAATCCGTTTAATGTTTTTAATTTCGAGTTTCATAGCGTTACTTTACTGTTTGCATAACTTTGGGATTCCGTCTTAATTTTATTTAATTATAAAACCAGCTTCCTTAATTAAAAAGTTTAGCAATGTCGGATTAAACAGAGCAACCGAAAAGTATAAGATCTCTAATGTAAATGGACATTTTATACCTTATTGAAAATAAGAATATATCTTATTGTCGGGATCATTTGCCGCGTAGCCAAAATCAGAACAATTTCACACAGATGTTTACTAAAACGCCCCTCTGTCATTACAATTCAAGCGCCAAAAGTTCTTTGTAGCTAATTTATAGTAAATACTAGTTCCATGCTTTTAGCACTCTCTACCCGGGGGTAAATCTGTACGGCACTTCAAAATTTCGATCAACACTAGCACTAGATTAAGGATAATGAACAAAAATATATCGCTCAAGTGGCCGCGATTGCATATAACTTGATTATAAACCTTAACGTTAAACGTATTTTTAAAATATGAGTAAAAATATTTATGGAAAAATAAAATATAATTCATAAGCAATAAGGTTGAAAAAACTTTGTTGCAAAATAAGACCACAACATTATTTACAATACATGTGCTCGAAAAGAGCGTTTTCCAAGCAGCCAAACATGGCGGAAAGTGTCACTTTTTTGACTAGTGCTTTTTACTTTTCTGTTTTTTTTCTTTTTTTAGTTTTTAAATTCGTCGTCAGCCCGACGCAAAGATTTTTTTTTTATTTGAGAAAAGTTTATAAAAATACAGAGTCAAAGTCAAAGCCTAAGCCAAAGCCGAAGCCGAAGCGAAACGTTGTATAAAACACGTGCGTAAGATGATTTCTGCACTTATATTATAAATAACTATTGTGGCCTTATTTTTCCGGAAAGAGACTGTTATGACTGAGACGTCGCTCTACAAAGCCGACTTTTTTAACACTCGATGTGCTATCTTTACGGCGGGGTAATGTTAACATTGTCGATAAATTATAAAGCCATTTTGTTTATGATAAACAAAAACAGTTAGTCAAGTGTCAGTCAGTGGGATACAAGCCTGACATTATAAGGGCATAGTGCCTAATTATGACAAATGACAACATTCCGGTCCCAGCCGTAAAACCCGTTTATTTTGTTCACAACAATTTAGTTGGGCCTCTGGGGTTTTCAGAACGATATTGTTTGGTATTATTAATATACACTATGTACCTACTTACTATTTAAACATAGCTAATGTGTAATTTTGACAACTATTGTATTTGGCAGAGATTTTAATCCCTCGAGCAGAGTAGAGAGACTACCTTTGATATCGAAAAATATACCTTAAAGTTATATTAGAAACATTTAAATCACAATAATCAATCTAGATACATTATTACACATAACATAACATAACATTACGCCTTGTTTCCCCGAAGGGTTGGGCAGCGGTGTCCCAGTAGCAGGTTCACCCACATTTCGCTAGTTATGTTTTAAGTCCCATGTAATAGGGGACGAGCCTATTGCCATCAACCGGGCGCAAATCCAGACTCCGGGCTGCTACTGAGAAATTTCAGATAGAAAAACCCAATAACACTTTGCCCGACCATACCGACATTATTATGTATGTCATAAACGCTAACACAGCTAACAAACTCATAAAATCAAAAACCAATTACCTAAAAAATAGGCCAAGTGTGTGTCGGACCACGCATAATGACAGGTTCCGTAGTTGGGATGAATTTATCCCAAGAACAAACTTAAAATTGTAGTTGAAAATAATGTTCTCCCATACGGAATAAATGGAAAAACATGTTTATGCAACTGCAAATGTAAGTTGGTCGATTATTACTCCTTTTCCTTTCCAACGACACCATGGGAAAAACGAGGAAAAAAAACATCCCTACTTTACGTACAAGTACCGGAAAAAAATAAAACCACTTTGTCGGCGTAATTAATATGTATGTATACCCATGCCAAATTTTAGCTTTCTAGTGCTAAGAGTCTCTGAGCTAAGCCGCGGACAGACAGACAGACATACAGACGCGAAACTATAAGGGTTCCTTGTTTACCATGGAACCCCAAAAAGAACACAGGAACCGCAAAACAAACACCGTCATCAGCAAACCATCGACTAAATCTACAATCAAATAAATCTCTTCACCTCACAGATAAACAACAAACCCTAGTGAAATCGAAGACCGAATGAACTAAACCATATCGTTCGCTAGCTCATTACATTCCAATCCAATCACACTTCCCTCCAATGCCAAGTTCGTGCTCTCTCATTGATTTGTTTGTACCCTTGACCATAAGGACACGTCGGTAGAACACTTTCGATAAAGGGTATCACTTTTCAATCTTGTGTTCTAGAATAGAAACCTTTTACTCTCTTGCGACGGAGTTCATTACGAGAGTTGCCTGGAGAAGTAGGTACTGCCACCATACCTATTTTTACGTCCAGGCAGCGTTGCTTTGTTCCAAATTACGGGGTGCTGGTGTAATTAAGTACAAGCACATGAGACTCTTCAGCTTTGAGTCTGGGACAGCAACGCACCTTCTTGAAGAAAGATTTTCGATGCCTCTTTAATTGCATATACCCATAGGCATCGATTTCGGAGTGTGATGTGAATATTAATAATGGCACCCGAATACAAAATCCAAAATTATATAGAAGCCGATCAAACATTAAGATCTGTTTATTGTCTCTAAAACAAATTAAAAATAAGATTATTTTTTTAAGTAACATAGGTTGTTATAATGGGCGGTCAAGATCATAATTTTTATATATATAGTGTAAGTAAAAAGTAATATATTAAACATTTCAAACGCACAATCACTACAACTAGTTGGTAATTCATACATCGACTGCGGCATACTTTAGCAGCTTACTTTCGCAAGTATTTCCAATAATACCTAGTTGAACAAGTATACAGATGAATCTCAACTCTATAGTATCAGATGAAACATTACTTATAATCCCGTTTTAATATTATAACTTACATAAATTCTCCAAAAGCGTCTATTGCTTTATAAACAACTATTTGGATGCAGCCACTCAGCCTAAATGACATTCTACATACATCTTATAAGATTGAATGAGAAACCCTTCGTCGAAGTGTTGCCAACATTTCCCTTTTTCGAACACAAGATTGAATAGTAATGTCAACTCGTTATTATAGTATTTTGGTAAAATTCAATTTTGTGTGTCAAACAAGCTTGCTTTGCTTCTCATCTGATGGTAAGTAGTAAGCGCCCGCGCCGCCAAGATTCAGTTTTAAGGTAGAAGGTTCAAGTCATTAGTTAATAAATCATGACTGGCGAATTGGTCTACAATACGTACTGCTCTAACCAAACCTAACCTAACCTAACCCTTTGAGGAAAATAGGCGTGATGTTATGTTCTTCCTTTTTCGTGTCGTTAGTGACTGACCTGGTGTCAGATTTTTATACCGCCCATGACCCTCTGACCTGGCTTCACATGCCGTCGAGAAATATCTCTCAATGCGAATTTCACCAATGACACTGAACGAAATAAGCACATCTTAACAGAGTTCAAGAGCTGTCAGTGCTTTATTCCAAAGAAAATAATGTGCTGATTGAGTTCAATTTTATTGCAGAAATTCACCCTCAGGCTATTTTCCTCACGATGTTTTCCTTCACCGTTTTTTAAACAAATGATAATTAAACAATACGTACATAAATCCGAAAAGTCAGAGGTGCGTGCCTTGGGACCGAGACCTATGACCTGGCAATCCGACGGCCACACCATTAGGCTATCATGGTTTTTATTATGAAGCTAGAATGTAAAAATATTAGACACAGATTTATTTTCTAACGTAATTTTCACATAAATGTTATAAGTACTTATTTGAATTTCGTTACGTGTATTCATTATTTAATTTATTGTTCTTTACCAACATCTAACTGAATTAAATTGCAATCAAATTACAAAAGGTTTCGCCCTCTCATTATTCTTGGTCGATGAACCGTAATTTTGTTAACAACTTGAACACCATCTGCGTTTTACGTGCATTAAGTAAGGACAAAACTTTTAAATCACATAAACAGTCAATATCTACCAATTACCTACGTCCATACAATTCAAAAAGGGTTTTGTAACTTTTAGAAACCCTACAGAGGACAAACCTATTCGTGACTTGCCAGTTTTCTTATATTGTGTTAAAATGGTCGACCGTTGAAAGCCTTCAGCTATGTTACTTACAGAATAACTTACTTTCTGTTGTAAACTACATTATGAACCTAATATCTCATCACTGTTTGTTGCCTTAAATAAAATCTAAGAAATATCTATCCTTACATATTATAAAACAAATTCCACCGCCGCGTCTGTCTATCTGTCTGAACGCGATAAACTCAAAAACTACTGAACCGTCCGTTCAGTAGTTCGAAAATCATGAATCACTTCCATCACTGCCCATTGGTAAGAACGAAGTGATTCATGCGGAAGGTTTTAGTGTATAAATTCATTAAGGTTTTGTGTAATAAATATGCTGAAATTTGCCGATTATTGTTGAAGATGTCGGAAAAAATCATGCCAAAACTTACATTAAATTTATGTTCTACAGTATTGTTCATCTTAAAAAGATCAACAAAAAAATCCGCGATGGTATATGTCTATCTTCTAAGGATGACCCACAATAACCATTTTTATCTTTCAGAATTAGATAAAAATTTCATTGTTATTTCCGAAGTCCGAAGATATTTTGACTGTTATTATATTAATCCTTATCCAATAAACTATGTTACTTAAATTGAACATTTCATTTAGATTAAAACATGCATTGACATTATTTCATTGAAATGGTTTAAAAGATATCACAGATAAAAAAAAAAAACCTAACAAAATAATTATGGTTGACGGCAACACGGGCGTAGCATGGTAGGAGTCAATGACCTTTTCCTCGGCTATTAAATATGTAATCACGATATCGGTTGTACGTTCCTGTGGGATATTTTCCGACATCCACACGGGCGAAGCCGCGGACAAAAGCTAGTACTTAATAAAAATCTTAAATAGGAATGATGCCTGGGTCAAAAAATAGAAATTATTTTTAGTCCGTCAGTTAAGTAATAAAAAATATTAGAAACGTATTTTTTTGCTTCATCATATTAATAAAAAAATACTTAGATAAAACGCATTAAAGTTGGCGAGTGGGAGTCGCTACGTCACAAGTGAGTTCATCCAATGTATCGTCGTAATCTTTTGATAACGTAAAAAGAGGAAACATACGAGTCCAATATTTTTTAATAATCTGCAAGCCGGACTTTTTTTGTCGTCTTCTCTATTCACTGACAGGAAACGCACAGCCCAAACCGCTGAGTCTAGAAGCATTAAATAGTGCACAAAAGTTTATTTTAAAACGAAAGTAAACACTACGGAAGGATTTTTAAAAACATAACACTAACACATAACATCACGCTTGTAATCCTCGATGGATTAGGCAGAGGTGTACCTACAGAAGATATAAAAAAGATTTTTAGAAATTCATATTTAAGTTTGTATGGAAGCTCGTATTTTTTCCGATGGGAAATCCCAATGGGCACACGCCATGTAAACAAATAAAATATTACAATAATGTACCTGCCACAAAGTAGTACCACCAACAAAAGCATAACAAAAAATGATAAAAATAAATTAAAACGATATTATCACACAAAAAGATTAAAACAAAAGGTCAGAAACAAAACAAGCTGAAGGTCAAAGGATTAACAAATCCATTGGACGAGATACATTAAACTCGAATCTTAAGCCCCAAGGTATTTCTAATTGTCCGCTCCATTACTACTAAGTCGCCAACACGATCCTTTTAACTGTCCCAATCACTCAAGAAGATGGCCCTGCCCTTAACCTTAGGGTTTTCCTAAGAGACGACTCATTAGAAGAATTTCATTACAATAATGAGACTCGAATCGTTATCTAAAGCCTTGCGCGTAATCATGGCATGTGACCGTGAATAATGCGTTTTAAATTCTAGGATTTGTAGCGAGTAGGGAGATTAGACTTTAATTATATGGAGGGACGGTATAAATTAGTTTAGAATGTATGGGGGATTGACAGTCTCTGAGAAGGCACACATTTTGGTAGGCTACTTAATGCAAAAATGTCTATAATATCGTATACAACGTATTTGGGTTATAAAAGACCTTAATGGAACACGTTCTAGACTTCTAAAGACCCTCAGAAATAAGCTCATATTCGTAAGATTTCAGCTTTTTAGGGTTCCGTACCACTCGTATGTCTGTCTATCCGTCTGTCATAGCCCATTTGCTCCGAATGTAATGGACCGATTAAGTTGAAATTTGGTACACATAATTATGTATTTCTATGACCCAAACACGAACGTGTAACTTAAATAAATTAATTTAGGGTCACAATATAGGGGTCACTTTTGGGGAGCATACAAGAAAATTTAAAAAAAAAATTGCTAACAGTACCGTGTGACATATCAAATGAAAGGGCTTGTTGCGAGGATCTTAAATATATTTTTATATAATTTTAAAATAAATACTTGAAAATTGACCATTCACCCCTTATCTCCGAAACTACTGGACCTAAAATTTCGAAAAAAAATACAAAGTATGGCTCTTTTCTCATAGATTACAGGAAAACCTATAAGAAGTCTATGTTCTTAAAATAACATGGTAAATCTCTCAATATTGTGCGTATAAACTTACATTTGCTTGGAATGTATGGGAAAACATGTATTTCAACTAGAATGTTAATTTTATATTTGGGATAAATTCATCCCAAATACGCACAATGAAGGGTTCCCTTCATTGTGCGTAGTCCGACACGCACTTGGCCGGTTTTTTTTTTTCATTTTAATATTAATAATAATAAAAGCAGCATGTTACGAGTTTAGAAAGATTGAATGGATCCATACATCAGAAAGTTATGAAAACATTTTAGAAGTTTGGATTACTCGGAGCCTTTTCAAAAATAGTTACAATTTATTTTATAAATATATTAGTGCCCGATTGATGGCAATAGGCTCGCCTCCTATTACATGGGACTTAAACATAACTGGCGAAATGTGGGTGTACTATAGGTACACCTCTGCTTAACCTTTCGGGGATTACAGGCATGATGTTATGTTGTTTAAATATAATAGTGAAAAAATTCACTAGAATTTATGTAAAAAAAAAAAAAAAAAAATGAAGCTCTTTATAATGTCTTACAAAATAAAAAATAAACATTTTGACGCGCCAAATTGCTTTCAAACCGATAGTCTTAAGTTTCGACTAAAATAACTATCAAAGAAATATTTGCTTTGACAACGCAGGTTGATGAGTTTTGAACTTTAAAATCGATTTCTAAACCCTTAGCGCAGGGATGGCGAACAGACCTATAGTTAATGCGACAGTAAATTCTTGGCTCAGAATTAAATCGAAATACGATAAAATTTTCATTTCTTTTTTCATTAAACTGTTTTTCAGTGCATTGTAGGTATACCTAGTTGAATTTAAAGAATTCAATTTTGTGGAATGAAGGATTGTTATGTGAGTAGATATTTTATTGTTTTCATTTTATGTGACTTTTCTAAGTTTATCGATGGCACGTCATAGCATTTTTAGTATAACTTAAAATGCTATGACGTGCCATCGATAAACAGATGAATGAGAATTGACATACAGATGCAAAAAGTTCCACCATCCCTGCCTTAGACCTTTGAAAGGCTAAAACTGAAGGGTCAGACAGCGATCGGATATTATCTCGAGATCAAGTTTTCTATTAGCTGCGGAGCCTGCAGTTGATGTTCATCGCAGTGATCGCAATTTGATGCGACTTGCGATAGCAGAAAATGTGAGTAGAAATTTTATTTTTCAATCTCTGGGTGTTAATGTCTTTACTTGGAGTCGTTTTTAGACACTTTTTGAGATCGAATTATTAAAGTAATTAATTTTGTTTACTAACGCTTTTAGTCCAAAATAATTCCAGAATTCATATTCTAGACCTTTTCGTAGAATGGTTTTAGCAAAACAAAACAAACTCTTTCATTATAAGATCACCACACACCAAAGGACATGACCAGTGGGGCTATGAGCGCCTGCCTAAGTGTCAAAATCAATGTGCAGCAAATATTGTTTTATTTTTGCAATTATTGTATTCTATAGTTTACAGATAAAAAGGTTTCACGAGTCTAAAAGTTCAGGTAACTGAGAAAAAGAAAGATATGTTCACACTAAACAACTCTGCTTTTTTATATGAGATGGCGCCAGGCGTTGTGGTTATCGACAGGCCATCGAGGCGCTAGTATTTTTTTTATACCATCAAGGGGGCAAACGCCTGCCGATGCTTTCCGGGGATGCAAAGACGTCCGAAAGGGATATCGTGGCCCCCGGCAACATGGCAACTGAAGGAACAAGGGTGGGTTTTAGTTAGTAAGAGTCTGACATCCCGCTCCGCCCAAAGCGGGAGAAGTTATTTTATAATTTCCCACCCAAAAAAAAAGGGGAGGGCAAACGCTTATCCTATCTAGCTATGTGTAGGAATAAGCATAATAGATTGAGTATTCATAGGCCTGGGGTCATGTAAATCACCAAACAAACACTGCTTTGTTAAGTTTTGCTGGCTCACATGTAGTCGAGCCGCTGTGTCAGACTTTATGGCTGTCTTGTTGCTAAATAGTATTATTTAATTGTAGTATATGTACATACATCAGATACATCAGCTTGTAGGGGTAAGGTTAGCACTGACATAATATGCCTTTGAACCCACCTTAAAGATATGCCACAATTTAGGCATCTCATCATAATATCCATTTAACCGAATCGTAGAGCAAAACAGATGAATCCTTTATGAATATCAATGGTAATCAGGTTTTGAAGATGTCAGTCCGTAAAGAGGGTCGTTAGAAATAGACCACAATAGTACACAACGAACGCATAAACACAACGGGTGTCGGGAACATAGATAAAACGCTTAAAGTTGGGAATTGCAATGAAACCTGACGTGATGTCAAGATTGGATGTGCAAGTAGGGATTCATGCGTCGGGAGTCGCAAGCCAATTTCCGGCCACCGTAGGCGCGGGCTTGCGGACTGTGAGCAATGGGTAGCTCACCGTCCGATAAGGACCAGGCCCGGGTCGACGGCGCGTTGTTTTCCACGCGCGCCTCAAAGAGATGTCAGCAGAATTGACGGGATCCGCTAGGGCCGATGCCTGCCGGGGTTGCGAAGAAAACCGAAAGGGAGATCGTGGCCCCCGGCAACAGGGCAACCGAAGGAACACGGGTGGGTTTTAGTCAGTAAGAGTCTGACACGCCCTCCCGCTCCGCCCAGAGCGGGAGAAGTTATTTGATGATTTCCCACCAAAAAAAAAAAAAATCATTTGACTGCCTAGGTGCCTAGGTGATCTAGTGATCGCAAGCGCTACAGCTGAGCATGAGGTCCTGGGTGCGATTCCTAGGTCGGGCAGTGTTATTGGGCTTTTTCATCTGCAATTTCTCAGTAGCAGTCCGGGAGTCCGGATTTGTTCCCGGTTGATGGCAATAAGTTCACCCCCTATTACACGGGACTGGCGAAATGAGGGTGTACTATAGGTACACCTCTGCCTAACCCTTAAGAGATTACAGGTGTGATGGTACGTTATGTTATTATTAATCAAACAAAGTTAAAAATGATAAAACAAAATACCAATACAAAAAAAAAAATTGTGTTTCGATATTATGAAAAAGATTGCTACCCCTTTGGTCCCTAAACTGGTGTCCGCCACGAATGTCAGATGCATTGTCAAAGAAATAACACTCCTTTATACGCAGGGATTATTTAAAAAAACCGGCCAAGTGCGAGTCGGGGTTCCGTACAAACCTGTAGGTATATAAGTGAAAGTTCACCCATCACGACAATCGAGTCATAGTTATGGTATTTTTATTGCAAAATGAAATCCATAACATTACAATATGGAAAGCTGGAGGAGCATAAATTAAAGACAAAGGTCTCTTTATCGTTTCAGTAATCCTTTATTTTATATTAACACATATCATTTATTTTATAATATAACTGAAATACCTACACTAGCCTTGAACAATTTTGTCCCTCCCCATACATATAGATAAGTCGCGGATATTGCGGTAACTACAATTATGTTTATAATCACAATTTAAACTTAGGTTTTGATTCCCTTGCGAGTAGTTGCGAGTTTCAAAATATGCGGTATAAATGGTTGTACTTTTGCGTTTTTGCGTCGACTTAGAAATTTGTTTTATTTTCACAGCTTAAAGGCAATTAGACCTAAGTATTTGATATGAGTTTCAACTTGATATCTCTACGCGTTCATGAGGAAAAGGGTAATAAGTTTATAATTATTTTTAAAAAAATGTGATGTAACTAAAAAATTTAAGTATTTTGGAATTTTTCCTTTATATGTGCTATAAAACATTGCTTGATTCCAAATTTCAAGATTCTAGGTCGACTGGAAGTGCCCTTTAGGTTTTGATTCCCTTGCGAGTAGTTGCGAGTTTGAAAATATGCGGCTTCTTTTGATTGCGTTGACATAGACGTTTGATTTTGTTACGGCTTAAAGGTATTATACGAGTTGAGTATTTGATATGAATTTCAATTTAATACCACTACGCGTTCATAAGGAAAGGGGTAGTACGTTTAAAATTATTATTATATAATGTAACTAAAAATTTACGGTTTTCGCAATTTTTCCTTTATCTGTGCTATAAGACGTTGCTTCGTACAAGATTTCAAGATTCTGAGTTCACGGGAAGTACCCTGTAGGTTTTGATTCCCTTGCGAGTGTCGAAAATTTGCGGCATAAACGGCTGTATCTTTTGATTGCGTTGGCTTAGAAGTTGATTTTTTTACAGCTCCAAGGGACAGTAGACCTGAGTATTTAATATAATTCCAACTTGATACTTTTTTTTTTTTTTTTGAGGGTGGGAAATCATCAAATAACTTCTCCCGCTCTGGGCGGAGCGGGAGGACGTGTCAGACTCTTACTGACTAAAACCCACCCGTGTTCCTTCGGTTGCCCTGTTGCCGGGGGCCACGATCTCCCTTTCGGTTTTCTTCGCAACCCCGGCAGGCATCGGCCCTAGTGGACCCCTTCAAATCTGCTGACATCTCTTTGAGGCGCGCGTGGAACACAGCGCGCCGTCGACCCGGGCCTGGTCCTTATCGGACGGTGAGCCACCTATTGCTCACCGCCCGCAAGCCCGCGCCTACGGTGGCCGGAAATCGCCCCGCGATTCCCGACGCCCTGGGCGTCTCCTCCTGCGGCGGTAAGGGGCGTGAGGGCGCGAAATTTGCCTTTCCCTCACGCGTTCCGCCTCCTCCTTCGCGAGCATTACAGCTTCGCAGAAGGAGGTGACGGCCTCCCATTTCCTCTCGCTCCGTACCATGGCCTGAACCAGGGCCGGACGCGAGAGATCACCGCCGCCGATCGCCTCCACGAGGACACGGCGATGCTCCGCCCAAGCTGGGCAGACCTCCACCGTATGCTCCACCGTGTCCTCCGGGCGATCCACACAATGGTGACACCCGGGCGTTTCCTCCCGCCTTATCCTGTGCAGGAACCTCCCGAAACAGCCGTGTCCGGTGAGGACCTGCGTCAGGCGGAAGGTGAGGACGCCGTGGCGCCTCTCTAGCCACTCCTCAAAGAGGGGTCTTATCGCCGCAATTGTGGCGTGCCCAGCTTGATACCTCCACGCGTTCTTGAGAAAAAGGGTCTTGACTGACAGACAGACAGACGGACGGACAGCAAAGTGATCCTATAAGGGTTCCGTTTTTCCTTTCGAGGTACGGAACCCTAAAAGTGAAGTGATCTTCACATGTGTCAATAAAAAGCTAACTTAACCTGTAAGCGTGTCAATAAATAAAATTCAATTATAAACAAAACAAGCATATTCCATGTCATTGAAAATTACTTGATCGAAAATAACTTGTTCTTAATTTATTTTTCCCATACTATATGTAGCTTATTATGGTTACCGGATGATCATGGATACAATGGATTGTCAAAATCGGGAAGTGATTGGAAGACAGAAGCGGAAGGAATTATTATACTGATTTTTTTTCAGATATTTTAACCTGGCCCAGGTTCTGGAATTTCTCAGTAGCAGCCCGGAGTCTGGATTTGTGCCCGGTTGATGGCAATAGGCTCGCCCCCTATTATATGGGACTTAAACATAACACCTCTGCCTAACCCTTTGGGGAATACAGGCGTGATGTTATGGGATTTAGTCGGAATAATATAACCATGATAAATTAGATCATTATTTTTAAATATTAATGTAAAAACTGTAACCCTGCACATTTTCCTGAATCCGAAGGCAGGAACTGGTCATGTCCTTTGAATAAAAAAGTATGTGACCACATTATACTCAACAATAGTCACTAACGATGTTTGTTTATAAAATAAGCACAAGATTTAATACAACAAACAGTAGGACGAGTAAGTAATGTAACAAGTTTGCCCTCACTAACACGATGTTAGCTCTTCTACTAAACTTAACTTACTTAACTCTCCCTTGGATGTAATACATTTACGTTACGTTAAAGTTTACACACAGTTTTCTAGGGATTAATTGACCAGGCTTGGAAAATGGACTTCGCAGAACTGTGAAAACATTGTACTTATCTGTGTATATTTTGTTTTTTTGCTCTAGTTTCGTGTGTTACAGTTAATCTAACATACAACCAATTTCTAATATTTTAGAACCTGCTCTGTATGCCTGGCATAGATCAGCGATTGCGCACTTTGTGATAAATGAGCCGTCAAGTTATCTGCCTATTATGTCGAGGAGAAGAAGTAATTTCACTTCGCTCCTCAACACAATAAGCAATAAAAGTAAAGAAACAAAAAAAAACAAGCTTACGTCTGGAAGAAACGCAGATAACCAGCAACAATAAAACATTTAAAAAAAATTGAAACAGAAATTGGGAAAACATGCGTAGACTTTCATTGTTAACTGTACTCGGTCGACAGAGTAAAAATAACTCGCACTTTCACGTTTAAGGAAAACGAACACAAAATAGTTCCGTAAAATAAGAGTGTTTATGAGTTAACAAACAATGTGTGTTTGTTTTTATTATACAATACAGCTCCTTATAAAAAAGGTGTGCAAAGCTCCATGTTCTGGCTTTTTATTGCTAACAGACGTAGTGGGTCTGAGAATTTTGGGCACGCCACAATTGCGGCGATAAGACCCCTCTTTGAGGAGTGACTAGAGAGGCGCCACGGCGTCCTCACCTTCCGCCTGACGCAGGTCCTCACCGGACACGGCAGTTTCGGGAGGTTCCTGCACAGGATAAGGCGGGAGGAAACGCCCGGGTGTCACCATTGTGTGGATCGCCCGGAGGACACGGTGGAGCATACGGTGGAGGTCTGCCCAGCTTAGGCGGAGCATCGCCGTGTCCTCGTGGAGGCGATCGGCGGCGGTGATCTCTCGCGTCCGGCCCTGGTTCAGGCCATGGTACGGAGCGAGAGGAAATGGGAGGCCGTCACCTCCTTCTGCGAAGCGGTAATGCTCGCGAAGGAGGAGGCGGAACGCGTGAGGGAGAGGCAAATTTCGCGCCCTCATGCCCCTAACCGCCGCAGGAGGAGACGCCCAGGGCGTCGGGAATCGCGAGGCGATTTCCGGCCACCGTAGGCGCGGGCTTGCGGGCGGTGAGCAATGGGTGGCTCACCGTCCGATAAGGACCAGGCCCGGGTCGACGGCGCGTTGTGTTCCACGCGCGCCTCAAAGAGACGTCAGCAGATTCGAAGGGGTCCACTAGGGCCGATGCCTGCCGGGGTTGCGAAGAAAACCGAAAGGGAGATCGTGGCCCCCGGCAACAGGGCAGCCGAAGGAACACGGGTGGGTTTTAGTCAGTAAGAGTCTGACACGCCCTCCCGCTCCGCCCAGAGCGGGAGAAGTTATTTGATGATTTCCCACCCTCAAAAAAAAAAAAAAAAAAAAAAAAAAAAAAAAAAAAAAAAAAAAAAAAAAAAAAAAAAAAAAAAAAAATGGTCTGAGAATTTCTGCATATTATAGATTGTCTCTACAAAACAAACTTAATGGAACAAAGTTTTTGGATTGTTAAAAGTTTTTGGAGTTTACTCCGTAAGAATCGATTTTATGAGGAGTGAAATTTATTGTTACGTTTTGTATTGAGTTTTATTCGTAAATAACAAGGATTTAAATTTTGAGAAAAATATATTTCTCACTTCGATCTAGATATTTGGGCCTGCGATACACGATTACTTGCACTTTACTGCATCCGATTAAATCGCAAAGGCAAGTCTGAATTATGATCTAATAATTGTTTCATTTGAGCGTAAAAATAGTTTTTAACCGACTTCAAAAAAAAGGAGGAGGTTCTCAGTTCGTCGGTTTTTTTTAATGTATGTTTCCCGATTACTCGAAGACGGCTGAACCGATTTGAAAAATTCTCCTTTTTTTTAAAGGTTATACTTTCAAATTGGTCCCATTGTCATTTGGTCACGATCTGATGATGAGATCTTGGAGAAATCGAGGGAACTCTTCAAATATTATAAGCACATCTATAGCGATTTGGGAATTTTTTTATAGTAACTCATGCATTTGCTCTCGAAAAGCACTATTTGGTAAAGTGGAACTGATGAATTACAATACAACCCACAAAAAAGTGTTTTTTTTTTATCAGAAATACAACCGACTTCCAAACTACAAAGTGAAAAATAACTTTAATTTCAGAAGTCGGTGGCAAAAAAACTTAAATATTTATCCAAAGACACCAACTTCCGAAATTAAATTCATTGATTTGTTTGCGGGTCGTCGAGACCCCACAACGTGCTAAAATTCAAATTCCTACGTTGCATAGATCCCGAGAAAAACCTCTGTGACAGACAGATAAAAAAGTGAAGTTATAAAGGTTCCGTTTTTCCTTTAGGTCGGGATAATAAAATTTATTCCAGAAGGTTTATGAGTTTATATTGAATTTAAATGTAATACAGAAATCTCGATGTTTAGTAAAGTTATAAAACCCGTACGAAGCAAAGGCAGGTTGCTAGTACATAATTAAATAATCCAATTGATAAACCAAGTATTTTAACTACGCCTACGCGACCTACGCGCGCTACGTGCTACGCGCTACGTACTACGTGCGTAGCATTTTGCTACGAGAGTAACAATTAGAGCACATTCATTTAGACAAGTGCTTTTTTTATAACAATGTTATTGTACGGGTTTGTGTTAGTAATTACAGCTAAACAATTCATCTTGTACCTTCATAATTGCTTGCTTTAATAACGCCTGTAGAAAGAAAGAATGTGTTTTTGTACATTTATTTGCAACATTTTTCAAAAGTTACGCATATTCACAAACACGCAGAAAAAAAAACTCAATGTTTTTTTCCACGAATTTCCATTTATATAAAAAATCTTAACGAGAAAATAAATACACACAGTTTTCCATTCCCTACTGAGTTACAAAACTATGCACAACATAAAACTAAATCTCAATCTCGTTATCATAAAGAGAGTGTATGAGTCCCATGAGAACCTTCACACGATTTAATTGAATCACTCATATCTACCTACTGTATTACCTGAGCATTAATTATATATAACACATCGAGGTTTAGAAGGAGAACACAGAACTGACGAGGTCCACTAGGGCCGATGCCTGCCGGGGCTGCGAAGAAGTCCGAAAGGAATACCGTGGCCCCCGGCAACATGGCAACTGCAGGAACACGGGTGGGTTTTAGTCAGTAAGAGTCTGACACGTCCTCCCACTCCGCCCAGGGCGGGGAGAATTTATTTGATAATTTCCCACCCAAAAAAAAAGGAGACTGTCATACAGGTACGAGCATAGACATAATGAACTGGTTTCTAGTATTTCTATAAAATACCGTGTTGATAGCTAAGAAAAGGAGGTGCTGCTGCTACCTGCAGTCGGCTACGGACCTTTAGCCTCACAAAATTAACCACTCTCTAGAAAGACAAAGTTACTGTGCGACCTATGAATCATTGATCAAAAGAAACTAGAATTCGTCGATAAAACTGTTTTCCTGGAGATCACGCTCGATGCAAGGCGCATTAAACATTCCTTGCTTGATGGCTAAGTTCAAGAAAATTGACCGCGAGGCTAGTCTATTTTATTTACTTAGTTTTTCATAGTATTGTGTCATACATATTCGTCGTATTTTGCTATGCGGACGGGCTGCAGACGAGTCTATTTTTATTCTGCAGAAAAGAACCATCAGACTCATAGGCCTTCGCAGGCTCGACTTTTTAAGGAAACTGTTTTTTTTTTAGAATACTTATTTTTATTTTCTTTGTAAAACGGATATACATTACATTAACATTAATTTACATGGTGTAGGTACAATTAATTGTTGGGTGAATCGCTGCTCTCCTAGCTAGATCACTGAGTAATCTGTATTTAGGAGAGACAGACTGTTTAAAGATTATGACATTACATTATGATAATTATATCACTAAGTAATCAATTAGTTAAACAGGGTTTCTGACTGGCTAAAGTGGACCCATCTTTCATGGGATACTGTTTACGATGTTACGATATAATACCTCTCCACATACTTCAACTGAAGAAACGTACACTATGCAGCCAAGCATATTATAAGTTGGAGGGTTACATCGCTGATAAAAATGCTTCGCTCAACGCTGGTCCTGCTCCACTAGGGTACATAAACCAATTGATTAGTATTTGAAAATACTGTTGGAGCTGCTGAAGATTCTAAAAACTATCTTTGCATTGTATAAATTCAATCTCTTAGTATTATATAATTGCATAGCACATGGTTTGAGTACTACGTACCGACTATAAAGCAACCATTTACTGGGTACGTCTATTAGTGACTTGAATGTGCCCTGGTGGCCGAGAGTATGTCATGCTCACTCATGTCTCACTGATGGCGGCGCGTGTGTTGGATAAACGATCCAACTGCAACAATGAATCCCTTCAAAATGGTTAATCTGAATGGTGCTAATCCGTGCGTCAGATTCGTGAACGAGCGCCGTCAGTTGGGACTGGTCATCTCTTAGCTGCCACAGCATATTTTAACTTAATTTAATGTTTGAATTGTTTTTTTTTTTAAATCCCTTTTATAACGGACGCTTTTAACGTTCTGCATCATTCTCATGTGTACAGTAACCAATATTTTTATTTAAAAGACCGTCCGTGGATTTTCTTACCCATTCTTCTCCATAGGTACCTACTACGCTTTGGAATGGGCAACTTTCTTCATCTTTCTGACTGACCGACCCCTTGACAATTCAAAAGTTCCTGTTATTGGTTTATTTGAAATAAATGCTTTGAGTTTGAGTTTATGCCTGTCTCTTTTTGCAAGCCAGAAAAGCGCAGTCCCCAGCAAGCAATATGTTTTAAATGAAAGAATTCTTACATTTCAATTTCTAGAGACAATAATACAACAATTAAAAATCGACCAACTTTCATTTGCAGTTCAAAAACATGTTCACGTACAACATGTTTTCCAACTACAATGTTAAGTTTGTTCTTGGGATAAATTCATCCCAGCTATAGAACCCTTCATTGTGCGTGCTCCAATACGCACTTAGTCGGTTTTTTGTTTCTAAACTCATAGTGCCATATTTACAGTCAGTTGCTGTAGTTGAATCGCTCATTGTTGACTGTTTACTAAAGTTAACTTGTTATATAAGGGTAAATAATAAGCTTTATACTTAGAACATGTAGTTTTAGTGGCTATAGTGAGCCTCCCAAGTTCGACGGCACGGTTGGCGTAGTGGTTAAGCGATTGACTGCTGCGCTGCGTGTCGCGGGTTCGATTCCCGCACGGAACAAATATTTGTATGATCTACAAGTAGTTGTTCCGGGCCTAGCTGTTTATGTATGTGAGTTTAAATGTTTGTAAACGCACTCACAATACTGGAGAAATTCCTAGAGTGTGGGGCAACGTTCTTTTTTAAAAAAGAAAAGAATTTTTTAATGCTAAATTAAAGCGATTTTTTCCAATCATTTTTAGAGTTTCAGAGTTAAATATCAATCAATAGTAATCATATCATTACTTTCAGAATATTTTTTTTCTCTAAAAGAAAATGGTTTTCCTTTTTATGCTCATTTCTTTCATCTTTCATCGAAGGTAATGACGAACCTACGTGGCGAACTAAAGGGTGTTTGAACCACAGACTAGACTAACTGTAGTGGGTGATGACAGTTTAGGTAATTTATTTATAGTCTATGGCACCGTGTAGCATGACCCGTTCCAAAAATATATTAGAGCAAGTCACTTGACACGTGTAAACTTGGGCGACAAGTGTTAGTACGATCAGGCTGTTATTTATATTGTGTTGAGGAGGCTGGAATCAAGTGAAGAATTTCAGGCTTTATGCATTAGGAAAATGATACTTAATTATGAGAGACGTATATAATCTAGCATGTCATCTGAACATTAGCGAAACAAATATTGTTTTATTTCGCTATACTAACTGTCTGAAAAAATAACGAAAAAGATCATTTTATTTTTAGAGGCGGCTTTGTGTGCACATAAATTCTGATTTTCACAAGAAATGACCGTAAGTTATTTATGCAAGTCTCTTTGGATACTTTTATAAAGGGTTTCTAGTTTGAGGTACCTACTTTATGACATGAAAGCTTTTGAAGAGCAAGTGTAAAATGATTTTGCTCAAACATGAAAAAAAGAGAAAGAAAGAAAAATGCATCAGAGAAAATACACCTTATAACTATAAAAAAAAACAGAAATCAATGATTATAATGCCAAAAGGGCCTCAGCTCAGCATGTCAGGTGATAACACAAAGTGTACCACCTGACGCTGATTTTCAGCTGCAACCCACGAATGCCATACGCTAGAATAATAAACAGTGAAGTGCGTGTCCGTTTTAATAAATTAGGTATCAGAATAAATAATGTAATAAAAGATGGGATAATATAAAAAAGCTCACAAAATCAAATATAAACATGCTTGGAAATTCGACCATTATTTTGACAACCTTCATCGAGATAAATCTAAAATGCTGAACTGGTCAAATACATGCGAGGAGCGGGCGGCAATCAATGTTAGTATGAAAATCCATATATATCGTGTTTAGCAGCCGAATAAATTACTATGAAAACTCATATCTGTTGTGTAATTTAAAAATGCAACAAAATTTTTACTTCGAAACAAGGCAGCCAAGAGAGATTTTATTTAAATTTCGATTTGGCTTGCAAAAAGAGCTACTTGAAGTAAAAAAAAAAACAAATGAACTTATAAATAATTTACTTAGTTTGAATTTTCGCGCATTATTTAAGCCCGCCACCAGGCATTGATGGACTCACTTGTGTCACCTCGGCTTCGCCTCGCCTCATATTTTCACTTTCGTCCGTCAATGCCCCTTTTCTAGGCCGCGGCAGTAATGTACTATATCTTAATCTCTAATCTTAAATAACACACATAAGTGAGTCCATCAATGCCTGGTGGCGGCTTGCATAGTACTTTTCTGAAAAAATGCGCGAAAATTCAAAAAAACACAATAGATTTTAAAGCGGTTTTAACCATCATTTAGAGAATTTCTTCTAGAAAGTTTATGTCTATAATACTTTAATATTATTTATTTATTTAATATCTTAAGCACACAAATGTACAGAGGCGGACTTAATGCCATAGACATTTTCTACAAGTCAACCTTCGGGTGATGCAGTGATAAACAATGATGATTGACATTATTAATGTATTAACTTAAAAATACCACAGAAATTTCGATGTGTTGATATGTCGAATGCATCCGTGTGACGAAGGGGCGGGTCGCTAGTCCATTAAACAGTAAACACCTGTGACGAGGTTATTTCCTACCTAAAGGAATGACAGGACTATGCCCTGCAGTGCGACAATAGGCTAGTTAGATTAAATTAGAAACCTTACCTGATCCCCCATTCCAGTAATAATTGGTGTGTTCCAGTAGGCTGCTAGCCTGGCGACCGGTTCCAGGGCGAAGGCGCAGGCTGGGCCAATAAAAGCTATCACGTCGTCTTTGAAGTGCATGTCCGCCGCTAAACCGGGAGCTATGGCGCCGGAGCAGGACGGGTAGCTGCGGAAGAATTGAGAGATTTAAATTTGGTACCTTTTGCAAAATTGTGCAGATGCACATTAAAGGCATTGCAAAAATCCTCTACGCTGAAGCTTCTTGCAATGCATTGCATCGCGATTCGCAGAGAATAGATAAAGTACAGTTAAACTTTCGCTAGAGCCATAATTATATGTTATGAGCTCAGTCTGCAAAATAGCCAGGTATTCTCACTGTTTTACCGACGAAGCAGAAGGCAAAAAATTGATGGAGGCCGCTTTATTCAAAATTGTTGAGTAAAGTGAAGAAGAATGATAACGGCAAGAGTACAATAGGTACTGACGGACTCCTTTTTGTTCCCAAAAATTTTCAGTTCACGGCGCCCTTACAGGCTAAAAACAAAAATCATCCATAACATGAAGTTCAGTTTTTATATTTATATTGACATACAAGAACAAATTAATTAAATAGGAAATAAAATACAATGGCAACTTAGTCAATGTGACGTGTGAGCTTAGTGATCTTCACGCATTTTTTCATAGCGTGAGATAAAGCTTGACACCGCTGCTCTAATTTCTTGCTCCACATTGATCTTTGAGCGACATTTATTATTTATTACAGCTCAAAATCCGCCTCAACATAAAGAAGACGTTGCAAAGGGAATAAGAATTCTTAGAATTCTTGAAGCTTTTGAACTTTAAGTTGGATATTCATTGTGGACCGATATCTTTGAATGAACTCTTTGAGAAGATTGAATACATTTTTTGACGATATTTGTTCTCACTATATACTCATTTCTTTACATATTTTTTTAAGCTTTTATTTTTCCTTCTAAGGCTGGTAAACCTGGCGGTTAAAACCCTTAAAAAACCCTCGTAAGCGCAAACAAAAAAAATTTCAATGACACTTACAGACAATAGCCCACAGATTCAAACTCTAAAGTTGAAAAATAATGTCAAGTGTGAGACAGACAGACGTTAAAATAACCTTAGAATTAAGATATTTTTTTAAATTAGGCGAGGAAACGGTCATTAACCTCTTATTATAAAGTGTTGTTTAACTAAGTACCCGCGGGAATAAAATACGTGACTAACTGCACGACTAAGTACAGACGCTCTTGTGAAATTTAAGTAAACCGTAAACCTGACTCGGTTATTAAAATTTTGAAAGAGCTTTGAAGAAAGACATATATATTTATACTAGCTGTTTTGTCGGCGCCACTTCTCAGGAAATATTTCATTTTGTGGGATGAAAGGTTCGGCAATTTTGGCAATTTCGTTTCCATTAGTTTTAATCTATTATGGCCAGATGTACAAACGTAAATGAAGCAACATTCTCCATGTAAGGATAGTAACAGGTGGCGTTCTGTAGTTTCTGCCTACCCTCATTGCAAGAATGCGTGAGTTTACGTAGATATGTGCGTAATTTTAAATTAAATATGAACTTAACCTTTAACAGCTTAAGATCATATTTACACAGGGAAGTACAGAGAGACTCTGTACTTCCCTGTGTAAATATGAACTGTTGAAAAGTAATTTTTAATTTCAAATTACAAAAGCATCCATGATGGAGCCATGGATTACAATATTATCATAATCTAGCTTTTGCCCGCGGCTTCGCACGCGTAATGGTCGGAAAATATTCCATAGGAACGTACTATCGGGATTCAGAATACTTATCATATGTCCAAACCCAGGTCATGGCCTATCCGTATGCCATTCATCTAAATCTGTTCAGCCGTTACGGCATGAAAAGGTAACAGACAGAAAATAAATCGTTTGTAGGGTTCCGTACCTCAAAATGAAAAATGGAAACCCTTAAAGAATGACTTCGTTGTCTGTCAAGACCGTTTTTCTCAGGAACGCGTGGAGACATCAAGTTAAAATAGATATCAAAAACTTAGGCTGAGCGCGCACTACGAATTTTGATCGTTGCGATTATTAAACTGTGAAATAAAATCGTAAACGAAAATAATTCCTACGCGCACTCGCAAACGATTTCTTTGGCAGTGTGCGGACTCTATTTAATGGTATTGTTCACAGATTGGCGAATATTATCCGCAACGATTAAAATTCGTAGTATGCGCTTAGCCTTAGATCTATGGTCCCTAGGATCTGTAACGAAAATCAAATTTCCAAAGGAATGCAAAAAAAAAAAAATACGGCCAGTTATGCCCCATATTTTGACACTTGCAAATAAACCAAAGCCTACTTGGTAATTCCCGTTGGCCCAGCAGCATGAAGTTTGGCGAGAAGCAAGGTCACATAAAGAGCAAAATCCTAAAATTGATAATTTATAGTTATAATATATGAACTGCAAAGTTAAGTTTAGTCTTCAATCTGGGATCAATTGAATAGTTAAGTTTGTCCTTCACTCCGGATTTGGAAATGCGGGCAGCCAAGCCAGCTTTGAGACGGGACCCTCAAGGCGCAAGTCCTACTCACACAAGACCATTTTTTTAAAATGATTATTATAAATGCCTTAAAACACTAATTATTAATTTTACTAATAGTATTTACCATTAAATTGTAATACCTACTCTAGTGCTGCCATTGACCATGTTAATACCTACATGTTAGAAAGGTTTGTATAAGAATTTAAATTGTAATAACCTTCTAACAGAGTGGGCCGATTTTAATGTAAGAAAGCCAAAATTGTATTTCAATATACGGACTTAGCCCTTTATTTCCAATCCCTTAAATCTCTTAAAAAGGAGACCAAAAAAAATTGAATTTTTAAATCATCCCCTATTTTACCCCTTTGGGAGATGATTTTACAAAAACGTCGCGCGTCGTCGACTCCGCTCGTTGCGCGACGAGCGGTGTCTTTGTGTCGCGTCGCGTGTCGCGCCTGTTTGAAAGAGCCTTTATTCTTTATTTCTTACCAAAAGCATACATTTGAATTTTCATAACCCTAACTTAAGAAATGCTAAGTTTTGCTTACAAACTTTCATCCCCCATCCCTTTAGGATTATTTTTGAGAGAAAAAGTACCCTATGTCCTTCTACAGGATGCCATCTATCTCCTTGCCAAATTTTATCGAAATCCGTTCAGTGATTTAGCCGTGAAAAGGTAACATACAGACAGACAGAGTTACTTTCGAATTTATAATATTAGTATAGAAATAGATAAGTAAATAAGTATACAAGTATGGAAATTATGGATAATATATTAAAATGTAAAAAAGAAGCACAAAAAGTATTGTGAACTTAGGTTTGCAAAGCAGGTGTCCAACCTTTCAATATTTTTGATTTGTTGGAAGTTGACTAAAATACCCGTTTTTATATATTTTATGAATTCATGATTGACTGGTTAGCTCCATAAAAGTATAGCGGGATGATAATCATTTAAAAGGTTAAATCTGTAACTATCTGCTACATTCGTTCCCTATTCAGCCCAGTGAAGTATTGGAATAATTCAACTGTTGTATAGTGGTATATTGTGTTCATTAAAAAAATAGTAATTACCTCATTAAAAAGTTATTTCGACAAACAAAGGTATATTGTGTTCTGAGATAGAACACAATATACCTTTTTTTTGCGTGATGCTAATCTTCTAAAAGGTTAAATCCGTAACTATTTGCAATATTCTAACCTTTTGGATAGTCTTTGTACAATCTGCGGTAAATTATAGAGAATACGAACATAATGTTGAACATAATGTATTTTTCACCCCCATAGCAAATAGCGTGATAATAATTTTTGAAAACTCTATTGTGACGTTTCCATTATTACTTATAGATTATATTTATACCAATTTTCAAGTTAATCAAGCCACACAATAAAATCCTCCCCTGTAAAAATGATTACCCCTTTTCACTCCGTTAGGGGTAGATTTAAAAAAAAACCCTGATACACATTCTTATTGATTTTCAGTCTTAAGTATAAATACTGAGTTTCGAGTTAATTAGACCGCGCGTTAAAATTCTTCTATTCAAACTTTAACACCCCCAATCCCTCTTTAGGGGGGTACTTAGTTTAGAAAATCTAAAAATGGCAAAGTTTCAAATTTATTAACTCAAGGAATAAATTTTTTCATTCAAACAAATTCCCCCCTTTTTACCCCCTTAAAGGCCGAATTTCCAATAACTACTTGTGTGCCAAATTTCAGCCCAATCCGTTCAATGGTTTGAGCTGTGCGTTGATAGATCAGTCAGTCAGTCATTCAGTCAGTCACCCTTTCCTTTTATAGATATAGATTTCATGAACCTACAAAAAAACTTACGTTATGAATTTCAGCGAGTATGTCGGACACGTGAATACATCGACCTACCCGCATCCATCACTAATATTGACACCCACTTGTTTCGTACACACGGCTACACATCAAACTATACATTTCCAGTATAAGCTGACATCGCATTGTACGAAAATCCTATACAATGCGAGATCATCCTATTATATATTTTGGTAAAGTATCAGCTTACTACAATATCATTGACTCAATTTAAATAGCACTCCCTCTTTTATATTTTCGTTATTTTGTTACGATATGATATATATATGTTACGTTGGCAAACAAGCAGGCCTGATGATAAATGGCCACTGCCGCCTTTGGTGAGCAATATTAGAGGCATCGCAGGTGTCTTGACATTCCAGAAACAAAACAGAACATCGAAATTTTTTGTTCGATATATCGATATTTTTTGACGATATCATTATGTCGATATATCGATATAGAATATCTAGTATCGAAAATGTATCAAATATGATAGATTTTTAATAGCAAATCCGCTGTCGTCACTGACTAATGATGTTCCTAGTTTGGTATTTTAGAATTACATAAAGTACAAAAATTTTCTTAGAAAATTTCAACGAGTTTCGCTTTTTTTTTTTGATATATAGAAATCGATATCAAGAATTTTTTTTTTATTCACTTCTCGCATCCCTAGAAATACCTCATGATATTGTTATTGCCTTCAAAATACTCCTCAAACCGAAAAACAGCAACGCTGCTTGCCGGTGGAAATAATAGATAATTACTACCTTCACAGACACGTTCACAAACACCTTCAATGTTCCCAAGTTGGCCGACTTTTGATAATAAAACAGATTATTCCCCTTGGGAATCGAATCAATCCAAACAGTCTCTACAAAGAAAACCGAAGAAATTAAATCATGAAATACATAAAAATAACTGCCAATAAGCCTTCCTTAGCATATGATAATCAAAGAGCGATCCATCCAATACCAGTTCTCTCGACGAAAATAAAATATATTCCATACTCTAGGGTTTATTGAAACATCTGAAGGTAATAGATACTATAAAGAGAAGCATGAGAGGAATGTCAAGTAGATGGCTTTCCCTGAAGACGTAGTTTACGAGCTTGTAAACTTTAAAGACTCACGTCAGAAGCTTCTGAACGTTTTCATTTACATTTCATAGTTTAAGTTTGATATTAAGTGGAGTGTATTAGGTGATAGTGCTATTATTTTGTTGCTAACCTTCACTCGCGAGTTTTTCAACTACTTTTTTTTTCTAGTAAATAGTTTCTGTTTGATCCATTATTATTCTTACTTTTAAAAATATGGCGGTTGTACAAAGAGGTATAAAGTTAGGTGCAGAAGAACCAAGGTTAAAGTAAAGTCAGTGGTAATTTAAACGTTTCATAAACTAGTTGATCCTGTACATACCTAATTAGCAAGCAAACAAACATTCCTAATTGACTGCTACGTCATGCTGCGAAGCTATGCGATGCTACGAACTTGCGGGATACGAGATCCTACGAAGCTACGAGATACTACAAAGCTACGAAAAACAATCGTGAGTGAATACTGCTATAATTAGTTAATTACACATTGGTGATCAAATAGTATGGTAAGCCGCTCATCAGTGGTAAAAAAATCGGTATATAAGCTCTCCTCTTAATCTATTGAAACTCCGCACCACGCTAGGTCAGCTCAAGTTCAAAGTGTTACCAATGATGTCCAGTCTCCTGTACCTTCATAAATTGTATTTGAGGCACAACAATAAGACTGTGTATTTTCTTATAACATCAATTTAATACACCTTCGAGCAGTTAGGAGGCTTTTCTTTGTCAAGAAACATGATAAATGTACGAAGTTAGGTAAAGTTTGAGGATTCACTAGTCCTGCCCCGTAACAATAAATAAGGGTTTATTTTATGGCAGCACCTACAAAGTAAAGTGAAACCTTTCTCGCTTAAACAATACAACAATATCTTTGTGAAAAAATTAAATACACATTTTGTTTAAAACTTTTTCGAGTTCAAGAAAACTTGTTGCGAACAATAAATTGAGTCGTTACAAAGTGAAAGTTTTCTTTCTTTCTTACCTTTGTATTAACCGACTTCAAAAAAAGAAGTAGGTTCTCATTTCGTCGGAAAGTTTTCTTTAATTATTTTTTTTTATGTATTTTCCCCGAATACTCGAAGACGGCTGGACCGATTTGAATTTTTTTGAAAGGTTATATTTTCAAGTTGGTCTCATTTTCATTTGGTCACGATCTCATGATGGGATCTTGGAGAAATCGAGGGAACTCTTCAAATATTATAGGCACACCTATAGCGGTTTGGATATTTTTTAATGTAACTTGTGCATTTGCTCTCGGAAAGAACTATTTGGTAAAGTGGCCACCGAAACCACTCAATAATATGTATTTCACAGGTTGCGATTCGATTACTTTAATATGGTTAGTAAGCAATTGATGCTCGTCACAATTTATATGGTGCAGTGGAGCTGATGGTGAAGTACCTGGAGAACTCCTCAACAATTAAAGTCCCTGCATTGGGAAAAGCAATATTTTGTAAAAGGTGATGAGCAGTTGACATTAGGCTATTGTAACGTAGATAAATTACAAACCAAGCCACAAAAAAGTAAAAAAAGAAACCTTTGACAAAAAATACAACCGACTTATTTTTTTAAATTTGTTATTATTTATTTATTGTCCTTGTTAAGGCCGCAAGAATCCGCTGGATGCGGGAAGCTCAGAATCTGTCGAAGCGACGGTGCTTGGGGGAGGCCTATGTCCAGCAGTGGACGTCTTTCGTCTGAAATGATGATGATGATGATTTTAATTTGTTGCTTTTCGCTCGAGTATGATTAAACGACTATTTAACGACTCTTAAAGTGCGCTTGTTTTGAAATTTTTAGTCACAGACGGTTGTTTTTTCAAAGTGTTTAATGGATCGAATATTTGAAAGGCTGTGGGTTCAGAACCAGCACCACTGACTTTCCGGAGAAAGAAATATCGTAAAGAAGATACATAGAATATTCTTTATTATGAACGCCATAAAAATTACAGATATAAATGTAGAAATTTTACATAGGGTGACACAATGGGCGGTCTTATCGCTAAAAGCGATCTCTTACAGACAACCTTTGGATGGATTTAAATGAAAAAGGAGAGACAATACTGCAGGAAGTCAGTGATGTACCATTTACATATCGTCGCTTGGCATTCAATACCGCGAATGCAACATTCATACAATTTTCCATTTTTTTTAAATGCAGGATCTCGTATTTAAACGTGTACAATGAAATAAAACAAAAATCTGATTTCGTCAAAAATGTCACATTCGCAGTATTGGATGCCGAGCGACGATATACAACAGATACATAGATACATAAAGCATATACTTATTTATAAACATATATATATACATAGACATACATAAAATAATAAATAAGAGCAAGGAACTATATGTAATGATGATGTTTGAGGAGAGAGAGAGGAAGTTTTTTTTCACGTGAGTTTTAAAAGTGGACATAGATTCCTAATAAACCTAAACTGTGTGAAAACAAGGCTTCTCCATACTGTGGTTGGCAACAAACACAGGCTAATGTTTTTATGACGAAAATACTAAATGATGTGACATCTATAGTTTTGATAGACGAAAGTTTCATCACAAACCTGCCTTGCACCTTCTGCAGCTCAACACCATGATGTGCTAAAAACTTTTCATTGACCATACTTAAGGCCAGGTCCACAGCAGGGCCGCAGCGCTCCAGGTCAAACGGGGAGTCCAGACGAGAGGCCATGAGGACCCCTACTTTGTACACCACTTGTGACGTCAGGGAACCGGTTAAAACCGGTGCGAACAGGAATACACAGGATAGGTGCAAAATATGCATTTTAATTTTTGTAATTTTGCGACCTATACATATTTTTTTCCTATTAAGGTTATGGGCTTTTCAGCTTTTAGATTTTAGAGTACTGAAAGTATGCAAAACTTTACTGATATTAAAATCTCACATTTTTAAGGTATTATGTTTCAAAACATGACACACTGTACACTGGTAATTGAAAACAATATTTTTTACTTTGAAAAATATTCTAATCCAAAAAAAAAGTTCAAAACATCACATCCACAAAATGAAACTCAACATTGATAGTAATAATTTCTATAACAATTCTTTACTTCACCTAAATAACAGAAATACTTTTTATTTCTATTTTCGTCAGTAAAATTTTTCACGGTACCACACCGGGAGCACGTGTTCCCTGAACCACGTATGGCAAGAGACTGGCTCGGCAGGCCGGAATGCTGGAATCAACCCGAGATAAAGTAATAAAGGGAGGCAGTGGACGCAACAGGTCTATTTTCCCCCGCCAAATATACCCAGGGAAATGTAATTGATACGAATTCTGGAAACTGAAAGTTTTTAGGTAAGATTAGAGAGAGATAAAGGGTTCATATTTCTTGAATTATAGCTAAGGAGTTGTTTTGAAATGGCTGAAATAAAGGCACTTATTTTTAAACAAAAGCTCAATTATACAGGCTGGCGATTTACGGCCGAACCAAATAACATATCTATCACCAGTTTTAGAATACTGGAGATGGAAGAACCTATCTATCCACGGTTAACGTCCCAATAATCTGTCAGAGAATATGGACCGTACGGAATGACATTCAATGACAGATAGAATTATACTGTCTACCACAAATAGCGATCTGTCTTTTACTGAAATAGGTTACTGGGTTCGGCCGTTAGTCACCTACATCTGTCAAGGGGTTGATTTTACCCGTCATGCTAAACAACTTTCACTTTGAAACACATAACTACTTACGAGTCGTAAAAAAAAAACTTTTTATACCTGCATCGAAATAATTTGTCTACGGTTGAATACAAGATACAAGGTACAAGATACAAGATATTTATTTTGTAAAACATGAGTGTAGAATTATACAGGTCTTAAAAATAATAAGAGGTAGCTACATGTTTTGCCAATCATGGCGTACAAAATTAGTCGCACTAAGACAACTATTACAAAAAGATAATTATAAAATCGTTAATAATAAATTATAGTTTTTTTTTTTCACATATCAGATGTGAGTGTAAATAGCGAAAGTTGTTTAGTGGTGTGTAGAATCACCCCCTTGACGGCTGTAGGTGACTAAATCGCCACTCTGTCGATAAGTATTAACTATATTATATAGTATTACGTATAGAGATTTCGATAATTTGTATTTTTTTCATCTACCTACGTACTTTGTATAGTAGATAAGAAAAACGTTAACAAAGCTATTCTTATGTAGGTATTGAACTTTGAAACCTTTTCAATATGAGGCTGGAGTGTGGAAGAAATCCTAAAAGAAAAACGTATCACACTGACTAGAAGCAAAGTCACGCCCAGGTAGCACGAGCGGTTTTTTAACGCGACGATTTTTATCGCGCACTGTGTTTTCAACTCTCGGTGTTGAGCCGAGCTTTGAAAATCCAACAGAAAGCATCCCAGCGCTTCTAAAATTTTTGTTATCACTACACAAATGTAACAAGTCTTGTAACAATTGAAGAATAACGGCAGAGTCACAACGAAGTCGACGAATCTAATCATTTTGTTTTTCTTGTAGTTCCTTCCATTTATGGATGTTTTGATTTTAAAGGCTCTCGGTAACGTCTTTGTCGTTCAGCGGGCGCGCGGGCGTTTACGGCACCTTTCCTAAAACGTTCTAAATTCCTAAATTTATTTTTGTAATTTCATCCTCGAATTACTCGTGAAACATGCATATGACTTTATTATACCATTAACTACACTGACATGCTACACTGTAAAGTATGTACTTACCGATTTCACGTAATTTGGCACTTTTAACACAATTTCTTAAAGTCCTTTTTACGACGCGCACTAATCGTAACCCACAGTTATTTAACAAAATGGTGCAGCCGAAAGAAACTAGCACCCTCTCGTTGTAAATTTTATTGACGCATAGATTTCCCATACTAAATTTGGAATTTACTTCTATTATTATAAAATATCAAAGTTACAAAAAGGAATCACACAATGGAATGGAATATGAGACACGTGTTTATGAGCAAATAAATAAATGATTTATTAAAATTACATTGTTTTATAGTATATTTCTAATAACTTATCCCTTAGCCTGATAAAAAATTGTTAATCTGGTTACATACATTGTGCATTATTTATTATTTGCTGCATTTTTAATAAAGCTCAATAAAGCGCAATAAAGGCTCTTTCAAACAGGCGCGACACGCGACGCGACACAAAGAGCCTTTAGTCTGAATGTTGATTTATATATTTACATTTCGAACTTCGAACTTTAATTTCACCAACAAATTGGTGGGCACATAATGTAATTAAGTATTAATTATGTGTCCACCAAATGTACATACATTTTGAAAACGACCCTTAGATCGTTCGGAAATGTCCAAAGAATCTCTTTCATCTTTGTAATTTTCCTATTCGTACATAATATTCAAGCTTATGGCTACGAGAGTCAACGAGGAAAGTTTCACTGAATATGGTAATGCACCTTCGTTATATCTGCTGTGAAGCTTCGCTCGTGTTTTTATATTCCGGGACCCACTCAACTTTAGTACTTTTTGAGGTAGATACGAATACATATTTGTGCCATAAATCATCGAAATTGCTTTGGCAGTTACCGAGTGCTGAAAACGAAGACACACTAACAGGCAGGTTTTTCAGGATAACGATAAACATGAAAGAAAGAATACAAAAGTTAAAAATATTATCTAATACGTAATAGGGCTATATTTTTTTTAATGCATGGCAGTGCTGCTTTGGCTATTGTTTGAGGCAGTAGGTACTATCCTGGACGAACACTTTTAAAAGGATATTTAAAAAAAGAATCCCGGCCACGGCGACACCACAAAGAAAAGTTTAAGAAATTAATTGTTAATTTACATTGTCTTTGGTCTTACTAAAAGGAAAGGTTTATAGCCTATCCTCTGTTGCTGTCATAGATATAGGAAAGAAGTTGCTATGTTGTCCTCTGTTGCTGGTGCGACGTAACAATAGTTAAGCGAATCTGCATAAATATTTACCTACTTTAGGTAAACTTATGGGCTTTTTAGGGTCCCGTACCCGAAGGGTGCCAATCGGAACCCTATTACTAAACCTCCACTTTCGGTCTGTCTGTCTGTCGGGCTGTATTTCATGAATTGTAATAGGTGGACAGTTGTCATTTTCACAGATTATGTATTTCTATTGGTGCTATAACAACAATTTGTTTTTTTTTTAAAGGGTCATGCGGACCCCCTTTAATTTGTTACAAGAAACGTTTGCTTTTCGTTTTAATTTCTTTTGCTGAATATTGTACGGTGGTACGAAACCCTTCGTGTGCGAGTCCGACTCGGAACTGCATGCCCGGCTTTTCACTTTTTGACTGCCTTTAATTCTAACAAGCCTAATTATCTTTCAATCCGGAACACGGCAATACTACTTGGCTTGCAACCAAAACACAGAGAAGTTATGTAGTAGAATAGTTATTTTTTATTTTTATTTTTTTTGTATGGCATCTTGCAGGTCAACCTTAGTAGAATAGTGAGTGCTTGTAAGATAAAGATAAAAAAGGTACTTATACCTACTTCTCCGAACGAGTTCTCCAGTCATAGTTGGCGCCACAAAAATAGGTGGATGAAATTAATTGTTACCGTGATTTGTACCTAATTTACATTGTCTCTGGCCTTACTCAGAAGAAAAAGTCTAGCCTCTGTCGCTAACTGTTGTGACGTAACAATGGCTAAGCGAATAAATGTTTACATAGTATGGGCTTTAGAGCTCCGAGTTTATGCAGGAGAGATTTACGTTATGCAATATCCGACATTATAATCTCTTAGTTACAGGATCTCTTGGATAAGAAATTATACGACTACCTCTACAATCTATTCACTAGGTACACTGCTCTTTAGTGAATGGAGGAGCTTGTGGCTAAGTAATAACAGCCGCACGGGTCTATCCATCAGGTTAAGCTATGCTTGCTGTGGTTGGTCCGTGGATGGGTGACCATCTTTACATACCGAGACTCCTCCTTACCTCGGAAAGCACGTTAAGCCATTGGTCCCAGCTGTCATTCGTGGATCTTTGACAGTCGTTACGGGTCGTCAGAAGCCCGAAAGTCTGACAACCAGGCTTACCAATGGGTATCGTATTACCCAGTTACTGGGTTGTGGAGGTCAGATAGGCAGTCGCTCCTTGTAAAATACTGGTATTCAACTGGATGTAGTTGAATACCAGTATTTTACTTAACTATGAGGTCGGCTTCCAGTCTAACCGGATGCGGTTAGACTGGAAGCCGACCCAATAGTTAAGAAAAGGCTAGACAGATTGATTGACTGCACTTTAGTGAATACATACCTACCTAGTTAAGTAATAACATAACATCACGCCTGTATTCCCCGAAGGGTTAGGCAGAAGTCCACCTACAGTACACCCACATTTCGTCAGTTATGTTTAAGTCCCATGTAATAGGGAGCGAGCCTATTGTCATTAACCGGGACAAATTCAGACTCCGGGCTGCTACTGAGAAGTTTCAGAAAAACCCAATACCTAACACTTTGCCCGACCCGGGAATCGAACCCAGGACCTCATGATCAGCCAATACGTAACAATATTATGGCTACGTAAAATAACTAATTAGATATTAAAAAGATGGTAAACAAATTTTTCTTATTCTGTATTTATCAATTTATCATTAACCTTGAATACATTTAGATAGGTAGGTAAGTCCATTGCTATGACAGTATTTAGTCCCATGTAAAAGAGGTTCAATTCAATTATGGGGTTGATTCCCATAACCCAATATTATCGTTTTAGAATGTACTTATCTTACGTTAGTTATGGTCAGACGATTGCGCTTCTGACTACAAGAAAAAAGGAAATTCCCTTTCATTTGGAAATAAAATATGGACGATTAAACAGCAAAGCACTAAGTGCGCAGTCGAGAAAAAAGAAAAACAAACGAATAAGTACCATTAAGTACCACTACAAAATGGGTCCCGATCGATTAATTGAGTCAGTAGGGTCGTTAATGGAATTCGAATTATCTTTTTAATTACATTCCTTTTTCAGACCTTTTCACCACGGGTAAATAAATACCTATGTGCTAAGTTAGTCCTTCGAAATTCCTTTGCATGCTGTAATACCTACAGAATCAAACCCAAGCAATCGTCTAATTTATATACCTATCTACCGTGTACTGAAAATTGGGCTTCCAATAACCTTCAAAATAGATGATAATCTAGGGTAAATTGCCATCACCACGCCAGTGGACTAATTAGTGAAAAAACGTATCACAATTTATTGCAAAATAAGCTTGTCCTTTTATGACCCTCACAGGGGTGAAGACAAAGAGGTCTATTATTTGTCAGGAACCACTTTCAGGGAGAAGTTTCTCTGAAGATTTCCAACCATTAAGGATCCCCTCCACGAAGAAATGATAAAGGTTTGTGAAGCGTAAATATGTCAAATATCCCTTCACTTTATGAGCTGTTCGAGTGATCATAAATTTTGACATTGCACGAGATTTACTAGGGCTGATATTTATTTCTTCGACTAAGAGGTTTATTTTTAGCTTATATTTGGGCGTAAATGTGCGCCGAAACGTGGTATGGGACCACAGAATAGTACAGAAAGCGCACTCCGCATTTTAGGTATGAAGCTACAAGTACGCGGCGGACTCGTCTTGTCGGGCCAATTCAGTGAGCGTAACGTAATGAGAAGAAATAAGAGTTACCTACGCCACAGAGAGGTAACTTCTAGGTGAATATAACTGTAGGTAATTAGCGCTGTGCGACCTGAATTGCACTTCATTGTGCCGATGCAAGAGTCGCTTTTTATTTTAATGATTTTGCGGGGTGAACCACTTGTATTTATCTGTGGCCATACCAATATTCAGGCTCGGATGAGGATGATAACTATAGTTTCCTATATTTCTTACTAACCCTAGCTATAAACAGTAAATCTGTGCCACATCACGAGTGTCTCCGAGTGCTGGCAGACTCGACCTCATAAACTTGTTTATGACACCGTCAACTGAATGCCGTTAACTCGTTAATTGTTCTCACTGACCACTCGACATTTAGGTGTTACTTACACAGATTATGACATTATTTTATGTCCAGAGTAATACACGACTCACGGACACTGTTATGAGTTTTACTATCCATGAGTTCAGCTTGCTGGCTCGATCCCCAAGTCAAGTAAGGTTATTGAATTTTGCTATTAGGTACTCATAGTAGTCCGCATTCTGGATCTGTACCCCGTTAGTGTACCTGTGGTAGCAACCTAACAAATTTGGTTTGTTTGTTTAATCCAGTACCCAGAAGAATATGCCTTTCGATAATTCTAAAGTTTTTTAGTTTCGCTAAGTGGATAGCTTTACTGAATTCATTGCTATCTACTAAAATGCCAAAAGTTTAGAGCAGTATTTCCCAAAGTGGGCTATAACGCCCCCTTTTGAGTGCTGGAGGCCTAGAGGGGGGCCCAGAAAAAATTGGGGGGTGTTGAAGTAATTTAGGAGGGCGATGGGTGATTTGTAATTTCATCTATTTAATATTTAAAAATTCACTGACATTAAAATCATTTTCACTAGTTAAATCAATTTTTATTAGTTAAAATGCTAACAGATAGGTGGAACAATGAAAAATACTGAAAAAAATTAAAATGTCCCATAGCTCTTCCAATAAAAAAATTAAGTTTTTCAAATCATTTCCTATACATTTATATGGCTTAGTTATACCTTACAACAAAAGTACAACAAAACAACTAAGTACCTAATATGCAATTCATGTATTTACTTTGCTATATGCGAAATATTGAATTTAAAATTTATAATTATGCGCCTACATATTCGTAATAATAAACTCTGCTACCATACAAAAGTTTAAATATATATGTGCTATGCCTTTCCTTTAATAAATAAAATACAATTTGTGTATTGCGGGGCGCAGATTCGTTTGGCGCAGTGACACTCACGTATTGAATGAGGCGCGAAATCATTTCCTAATTACAGCACAAATTAATATGATATTGCATGTACCATGAGGTTATCGTATTTTAGCTAGCAGTTTTATTTTTTAATAAACACAAAAATTGTAAATCGGGCTAAAACTGCTCGCGCTCAGAGTAGAGTCCTGTGGGACGTTATCGAGGATGGACATGTGTCAATTTTTTTTTAAATTCGCTCTCCTTGTCGTTGCTTTAAAAAAAAAACTAATTAAATATGAACGCATTACATTTGAAATTACGACAGCTCAGAAAAAATATCTCGTAATTATATAATATTATAGTTTTAATTCATAATATTGTTTTCGAAAATATGATTATAAGCGATATGGTGACGTTTAATTTAAATTAAAATTCAAAATATTTTTATTTCACATAAACCTAACATGGGCACTTATGAAACGTCAGGAGCTAGGTGCACGGTTCCAATTGGTCCTTTCCTATGGAGAAGAGCCGGCAAGAAACTCGACGGTTACTTTTTTTTAAATAATTGGCTTTTACAATTCCTTCAAATAACAGTGTGACTAGGTATGGGAGGACAGTGTAGGTCTTTCAATAAGTACCAGGTACTTAAGAAAATAGAAAATGGTCAACAAATCTACAGTCCACTAAGCCTACTGCATTCTCACAATCACAAAATAGACAAGAATCTATACAAAAGATATATAAATTGATAAAAATAAAAACTTATTTTAATTAAACGCACTTGTATGATTGTTATTACAACTGTAATAAATCTGAATAATTATCACGTGCACAAAAGCCACTAATAAAGAGTTGAAATTAACTCGTAGGTATATAATGTCAAATAATAGGATGAATATGTCAAGGTCGAATGTAATAAAAATAAAATTAAAATAAACACGGTAATTTGGGAGCAGTTAATAAACTCTTACATAATTATGTTAATGAGATACCAGGGAAGCCACATCTGCAGAAGGAATTATTGCTAAACTTCCTTGTCTTCAACGTAGTCTTTAATTTTATAATATGCTTTCTTGATAAGGACAGGTTTGATGTGGGTTTTGAACTTCCCATCGCTAAGTTCCGTAATAGACTTTGGCAAATTGTTATAAAAGCGGATACTGTTTAATGATTAATGTTTAATGATGTGCTTGTTTTAGTTCATCTAAATTTGGGTATCACAATTTCGTGTCTACTATTTTTATCTACGCGAATTTATATTATGGAAATCGTCATCTTACTTCATAAATTGTCATCTTACAATTGTGTCAGACACGTTACAAATTATTATCCATAAACTTACTTCTTAATTAATTTATTTTTTATATAATCGTTGCAAGTTTTTTGGTGACAAACGATTCTTTGTTTCTGTCTGTACACTTCCTGCTGTTAAAAATAATATAAAGGTTTTATAGATAAATATTTTCCAACGAATATGTATATTCGTATGATATACGTATCCCTAGGAAATACCATCGGGTACATCGGCACACGGCTTGTCTACTTTAGAAAATTCTTAAATTATTTTTGTTCCTTTCATCAATAAAATTAGTTGATTTTTACAACAAAGCACATTCGCCGATAACGACATTCACCGACCCGACATCGTGACGATATCGGCGGTCAGATAATCGCATACCTACGTTTAATACGTACTAAATGCTTTTACATTGTTATTATCAACTATATTATTTATTTATTTAAACTTATCACACTCAAAACGGTACAAAGGCGGACTTAATGCCTTAGTCATTCTCTACCAGCTATCAACTATATCGTCGCAGACAGCGACCGACGCCGATATCGGCACGATATTTACCGGCTAAGACACAGTACGGGGTGAGAGTAGGGAGTATTCTTCATGTTGAACACACTTTTTCGCACTGCAGTCTCCGAGACGTCGATACTTAGTACTATGGTTGTTTGATGCGACGCGATGGTCATCGATATTCACCAATATCATAAGGCCGATAACAATTTTACCTGTATTGTATCGATGTTGGTGTAGTTGCCGACATATCGGTATCGGGTTGGTGTCGTTATCTGATAATGTGAAAACGCCCATTCGGTGCCCAGGACATTGTAAGTAGTAATTTTAGTTCACTACACCATAAAATGTGAACCTAAGGAAAAAAAATCAAACGTAAGAAAAACTAATTCAGTTGATCAACTGCAAAAATTTTATACTGTGACATGAATTTTCCTCGAATTGGTCAGACACACATGAATTGTCGTACGTTCACCACGCCCCGCTATACACAAATTGTATTTTATTTATTAATACAAAGGAAAGGCATAGCACATATATGTTTAAACTTTTGTATGGTAGCAGAGTTTATTATTACGAACATGTAGGCGCAAAATGATAAACTTAAATTCAATATTTCGCATATAGCATTTTACTCGTGCAGCATATTACTTAGTTATTAGAACTTTTGTTGTAAGGTATAACTAAGCCCTATAAGGATATAGGAAATGATTTGAAAAACTTTTTTTTTATTGAATCAGTTGAGGGACAACAATATAGTATTTCAATTTTATATTATTGTTGTAACACGAAATAATAGAAAATACCTACTTTATACCTATTGCATAACTCTAAACTGTTAGCATTTTTGTACATAGCTATGAATTCACTAAAGCTATCCACATATCACTAAGCGAAAATAAAAAACTTTAGAATTATAGAAGGTTTTTTGAAAAAAACGGAACGGCCGTCGTAAGTGTGAGTCGGACTTGCACACAAAGGGTTCCGTACCACCGTACAATATTTAGCAAAAATCGCCAAAAAACATGTTTCTCGTATGCATTTTTAATATTTGTTGTTATAGCGGCAATAGAAATACACAATCTGTCAAAAATTTTAACTGTCTACCTATTACGGTTCATGAGACAGCTGACAGACAGACGGACAGCGGAGGCTTAGTGTTCGGGTTCCGTTTGGCACCCTTCGGCCTTCAACCCTAAAAAGGGAAAATTGGATAATCAAAACACAACATTCGAAACATGACATTTATTCAACAAAATCTCTACACACTGCTTACAATTCTTGCATTAAATATAAATACAAATCTGAAAGGTACTATTTGGTGTTATAAATTATTACACATAACAAAATAGGTAAATATCTAAATATGTATTTATAAATATATCGACCAAACAAAAATATTACAACAATTTTCTCAACATATAAAATTTTTGTACATAAAACATGAAATATTTTTATTTATTATTGTTCAAATCACCTACTGTAGGGTAATAATATACTCTCTTAATAACCATCTAATCTATGGAATATATTAATTAAACATTAAAATTTAAATATGTTTTAAGCGTCAATTTCAAATACATAGGTACTGACTACGGGCTTTTGAACAGCTAGTTAGTAAACGCTAATGAGTGCGCTCTTTACCGTGACGAAACGTTACAAATAATATTATATAAACGAGAGTTTCTGTTAGTCTTCACGATAAGCGTAATGTTAGCAGATTGTGAGAGAGCTCACTGTGCATAGTTTAGCTCGGCAACGCGTAGGCCAAAATCCTAAATGGAGAACACCCGTAATGGTGAAGGCGAAGTGAGCTCTTAAGTCTCATCTTAAGTTCGCAAATTAATAATAAATGATTAAATGATGATTAAAGTGAACAGTGTTTTTGGCAGTTTAGGGATTGACACCTATGACAGCTGTCATAGGTGTCAATCAAGTGGAATAATTAGCTCACTTCACTTAAGTTTTCACGGTGATATGTTCACTTATTAGACCGGCAGGAGCGCTCAAGAGCCGACATTACGCTTGGTGTGAAAGCAATAATTAAAAATGGCAACACTAGCTCAAATAAAATTGAGCACGATTGTCATTGCAGAAAAAACTTTATTTTACCCATACAAACGAATGTTGCAAAAATTAAGCAGCAAATATTATTTAAAGAGCTAAAATTCCGCGTAAGAAATAAATAAACAGCTATATACCAATAAATACATACGACAGATACCATAAATTAGGCCAGTTATACTGTCAACTGATACCAACGAACGGAATGCGAATTTTCAAACTGGTAACATTCAATACGCTCATCTCTGTCACCGATATATAAAACACGCAAGGGGCAGTAAAATTATTAAAAATTCGTATTCCGTCAAAGACAATAAGATTATTAGTACTCGTGGCAAAACTACTAATGAACAACGAGGGTTTGTTCCAAATAACTCTAACACTACAATATTATTTAATAATATTGTGCTGGTTTACTGGTAAAATTGGCCGAACGCCATACCCAGGTTGAGTCTGCTAAAACATTATGAAACTGCATCCTGCATTTCCCATATTTCGTAATTAACTTTTGAAGCATGTTTTCCCCCAACTTGTTTTTTTTTGTGTTCTTTCTTTGCGTCATGTTAACGCAAATAAAACGTATTTTCTTTCTTTTCTTTCTTAATTAGAGCTTTGTTATCATACTCTGTTTTCACATCAATTAAGCAAGGCGACTATGACAATATTAAATCTACGTTAAAAGTTGGATTTAAATGTTAAAAATACTAAACTAGGTGTAACCATGCGTTAGTTTTTGACCATAATGCAACTTACATAAATTAGCTGCTTACAAATATATTTTATAACAAATAATGGCATTTTAGAACACTTGTATCGACTAAGTAATTAAAATGTTTGGTATCCATGGCACTGTATACTTTCCAAGCAAACTAATTAAAATTTATCACACATCTTAAGTCCTGATTTCCGTTGCAATGACGTCGCATCGTTTTGTTCTCACTTAGGACCAAGGATTTCAAGGATTAGTGGCTTCAATGAAAGCGAAAGACAACACAGACAATCAGGCGTAATAAACACTTAATTCAAGAAAAAATACTTAGTACATGGCGTGGAATAATACATGCATATTATTCAAACAAATTGGCCAAAAAAACAGGACCAATTTCACCAGCAAACCACCCTTTATAAAGTTAAGATGAACATCTATTAACAGCTATACAAAACAATAATGACTAGAGTTAGATCCTATTGATACGTTAAGAATACAAGAACTCAACACAATCAGTGATGATACAAATTAAATTGTACTTTATTTAAACGGCGTTAATGTCTAAATTAGATAGTTATATAATCCCTTGTTAGGATAAGTAGGCTTTGTATGCCAAACGGCAAAGCTCGAGCGCTTTGGGGCCTCGAAACAAGCAATAACTGTGGGTTTTTTCCTTAGTTATGGGCTATTCAGATTAAAGCGATATCGCTTGTATCTGAATAGACTTTTAAATCGAAAATTTCTTCCTCCAAGTCCAAAGACAATGAAACGTGTGTGTGAGTGATAATTACATTTATATAAGTTGAATAAACTTCTTTATTTAAACGCATGGTTCGTCAATAATGTCACATTACAATGTAATTCCAAATGCCAAGAATTTGACGGCTTCTACGCCATTTTCTTTCGCTTTTCACCCACAGTTTCTCACTCGTGTCGACGCCACACATGGGACGCGCCACTAAATGATAAATACCCTAGTTTGACACCGTCTTATTGCACTGTAGGTACAGCACACGCAGTGCCGCCCCAGTACGCACTTAACGTTCCCGGACGAAGCATTTGACAAACAAACTATGTTAATAGAAACACGAGAAATACATCAAAATCTACCGTGAAACATCTCTAAGTGGGGGGTAAAAACCTTTTCAGTTACACGAGGACTACCATTAACTATGAATTAAATGTTGACACAGCTAACATCCACATCACAATTAGTTACCACATTAGGCGTTTAATATTGCTCGTATTTAGGAATCTCTCTTTAATATTAATTATTAGCCTACTCCTGTATGTCAAATGTTCCGCCGCGAATCTAGCACACAGACGAACACACGACCGAACAAGTTACGACTACACTAATATTTGTGCGTATCGACCTAACATTATACAAATTCACACTTCTGTCCCACAACACTAAGGGTACTGCAATAATACATACACCAATTATACACTAAAGTTATACATAAATATATTTTTATATTTACTTCATATACTTATTGCTGTATCTGTTACACAGATAAAAGAAGAGCTCAACACATCTCACTTACATTAGCTAATTGTACTCCAAGGTTCAATGGAAATACCAAAACTTTAACTTTTCAATAAAACTGTGCTTTGGTTGGGATACACGAATATGGCATTTGTATAATACGTTTGGAATTTCGTTTTACCTACAAGGTCCCCTATGATTCGTATTAAATAGGTGACTTATGGATCAGTCTGAAAGCCAACTAGAAAATATGTTCCTTACAAAATTGTTACTCGCCTGTAGTAATGATTTTTACACTAGTCTTTTCAAAAAGAGTTCAAAGAATGTTCGTATCGTCTCATTTAAAATATTAGTGTACATTAGTCATAGAAATTACCTAAATTAAGTTTTACTGGAGTAAAACTTAATTACTGGACTAACTAACCACTTTATACAGATTTATTATTTAATGTATAATTTATACCTCATCCCTAAATGGTGGGTATATTTGTTACGCTACATGTTGCATGAGTGTGGACACACCTTAATATATTTGACTGCAATATTTGTACATTATACACGGCAAGGCAAGTTGTATTAAGCGTTACCTCAACTCTTTCCGAATCCTTCCTTCAATTTATTAATAATTGCCAGACTAATCCACAACTTTAAAAAAATATATATGAAATGCTGGTATTTGAAATCCAAATTTTCCAGTCGGCTCTCAGGCTATACCTACCTATATTTATGTACAATATTATCTAAACATTCAAACTTGCCTCCTAAATAAAACACTTTAGTCTATGGCTCAAAAGAAAAGTAATGTAAAATAAATTCTACATTTACTTATTGCTTTCTCGGATCCGTTACTCGGAAGACATATGGTCTAATCTATTAGGTACTGGAGCCCAAAGGCATACAAATATAATTATATTATTTATTTACTCTGTAAAAGAAGTATTTTGGGTATGTAAAGGCATTATGAAGGAAATTTACGGGAAATGGCACTTAGTATGAAATAAATTGTTTGTAAGGATTTATTTATAAGTAAGCTGAGAGAATGAGTCTGAAAATTATAATCATTACTAAAGATTTATTGTGAAACAAAACTATATTGCAAAGAACAGTCATAGAGTAAAAAACAGAGTTGAAACTCTTTAAAGGCGTGTGACATTGACATTACCAATTGCCAACAACTGTCACATTAAGGCAATATCATCTGTCATAAATAAAATTAAACATCAATAGAAACATATCATTTAGGCCTAGATTCCTTCTTAAATAACCTACGATAAAAAGGGGTCTTAAAGGAATTACTAGTATATCCAATTATCTAATTAGGAATTGTTTAAGAGGTAGAGGACCAAGGTATCTTGTAGAAGTAGCTTTGATATGGCAAGGTTTTATAAATGCATGAAGTAAAGCATTGTCATATGGCAACTAAATTATGTATGGCTTTTGTATAGCAACACCTGATCAATGAAATCTAGAATTGGAGCTGTCAAAATAGATTATGAAGCTAATGGTAAATCAGCATGTTATTAAATACAAGCTATAAGATTTTCCAAAATAGTTATCAATTCATGAAATCTAACACTTTTAAAATACTTTTAAGTCGCATAAACATTAATATAAACATTAATAGTTCCTCAATTTCTTTGCATTTTATGAGTAGTTGATTCAAAAACGTCAATAAATTCAAAACGTATAAACGTTTGAGCATCTCACTTTTACATTAGGCCTCATTTGAAAAATGTATTGTATCGCAATATTTCAATTGTTTTAATTTTTAAATTAAATAATCTGCAAGATTAAGCAAACATTTAACGATGATAGTGCTCTTGAGCAATTGTTTTGAACAAATTAAAATCAGTGGAGCAAAGATTTTTGGCGTATTTTATGTTGTTTACACTTTTGTTAGTGCAAGTGATAAGAACATTGATATATTAAGTCTCTCAAACGAAAATGCAATTAGCTGTCGATAATTCACTCAACCAATTACGGCAGTTTACGAGCGCTTGACAATTTGTCACAGTTTGTCACATTAATTTTGCAACAATTTTCGTTGGAGAAACTAGCCCCAAGACAATCAATGCACTTACAGCTTTTTTAAACGTTGATCTATGGTGGAGTGAATTGTTTGTTTCAATTAAATAAAACATATTTAATTGAAAATTTGAAACAGACAAGTCATTTGCATCAATCACTTGCACTGTGTAAACTGTCGAAAGACATTTCATATTTCCATCCCATAGATTCAATATCATTTAAACACAAAGCATTTTCTTTTTCCTTGTAACCATAAATAATAGCATCATTTTGAGGTAGAAGAAGGGACATTAAAAATTCAATTGGTTCAATAAATGCACAAAAATCGCATTGGAACATCATATTTTTGGTAGATATTGAACTACATTATCACAAGTTGTAAAATGTAAGTAGTAGTTTAATGTAAAAGTTTAGTTAAACATAGAGGATAAAACCTTTTTCGAAGACGTGTTGCCAATTAAAAAAATAACTTGAATGTACGTACCTAATCCTTAATAAGTACGTTATTTTCTATTATATTTTCGTCGTTATAATTTTTCATACCGAAGCATACATAACAAAAGTTATGTTTCTTGGTTTGTTTACTTTCCGTCGCGTTTCATAGCTAGAATACCAGCTGTACTGAATATATTTCACGTATATTTTCCTCAGTGGTGTCAACATACAGATCTTACTGGCTGTCCAACCCTGGGTGGTTAAGGCGAGGTGTGGTGCCTTCTTCTCCGTCGGAAAACCAGCGCGAAGATGCTGCGGAGACGTCGCCACCGACGGCGACCGCCGCTCGTCGATATGCCCGACCCCAAAAGTGATGCCTGGGAAGAAAAGCAATTTTTAAAATGAACTGAAATTGCTGCGCCGATTCTATGTGCCTAGATTAATAAACCCCAAAAAATTTAAAGAATAATGTGAGAACACTAATATACAGTCTATAGGCCTGCGCCTGGTGCCGGGAACCGTCACGAGACACTACTCGCTAAACAAAAACTTCCACAGAATAGGCATAATGGACAGTCCTTTGTCCAGGGTCTGCATGGAGGCTGAGGAAATCGTTGCGTATGTGCTCTTTGAATGTAAAGGCGTCACCCAGATCAGAACAGAAACCCTCGGGTCACCCAGATGTTTTACAGATGTTCTGAACAGACCAGGAGATTTAATCAACTTCTGGAGGGAGGTGGGCTGGCTGGAATAATCACCGATGGCCGCCATAGCCCAGGCACAATGGTTCTCTTGAAGAACTAAGTGCAGCAACCAAACCCTTTAACATAGAACATAGTCTATATTTATAGAATAGAGACCAAGAGATGAGAGAGTTGACTTTGCCAAGAAAAATTGTTATATGTTCCTAATTACAAGCTTATAATATTTATGTCTCTATATTCTCTATTTTGTGCTCTGTCCCCATCTGCCCTTCAAACATATCTATCGATATCTATACCTCATAAACTAAGTAAGAGAACAAGAATATACCTGTCTCTGTCTCTCCAACCGTCGTATTTCCCTGACGAGTGCGTGGAAGGCATCGTCCACGAAGTGTCGGAGTGCAGCCGAAGTTTCGAAGAATGGACAGCCTAGCTGCGTCGCGAGTGCTTTGCCCTCCTCTGTCGTCACCTGTGCAAATATACATAATAATATTGTTAATTTTGGAGAAACTGCACTAACAAAATCTATGTCTTTCACAAGTATTCGACTTTAGATCCAAAATACCCTTCTTTTAACAGTCTACCCTGAAGAATTAGGCAGAGGCCCCATAGCATTTTACATGGCAAAGTAGCATACCTCTGTGACGGCATCTACAACGCTACATGCGAACTACGCATCACACTGACGTCACACAAAATCCTGCATCTCGCAAGCAGTGTTTACCGCGCGACGAGTATATATAAAACGTCCCGACATCAATCGTCGGGCAACGGGAGGATCCTCCCTTTTCTATAGAAGATAAGTGAACTTTACACCCTGTTCCTCACCACCATTCACATACCATTTATGGTAACTTTTAACTGTAGTAGGTGATATAATTATGAGTGTATACATATTCATAAAATGTGACTAATTTCAGAAGTCTTCGCTTGTTGACTTGTTGAAGTAAGTTCTTTAGGCGCGTTGGGCATTTTTGAGATGGGAAAAAACAATTGAACTCGCGACACCGTTACCGACACCTCATTTTTTACATGCGATTGTGCTCTTTATTTATATTACGTTACGGATCAATGTTTTATGCAAGTATTTTTACTTTAAAGGTTTTGGAGGTAAGGTATTTTTTAGTTTTCACTTCTGTCAGCACTCCTGGAGTGCCACTGTTTTTTTTTTTAATTCTACAAAATCGATACTAATATTATAAATGCGAAAATAGCTGTCTGTCTGTTACCTTTTCACGCCAAAACCACGGAACCTCTCGTCATTAAATTTGATAGATAGGTAGCATTGGACCCAGAGTAGGACATAAGGTACATTTCGCCCTGGATATTTGTATGAAAAAATTTTGAAGTCGCAGGCAACTGCTAGTGTTTGATAATTAAATACCTGTCTAAACCGTGGCGCGAGATCTAGCTTATTCCCGACCAGCACAAGCGGCAGCCTCTCGGAGGGCCTCGCCTGCGCCAGCAGCCGCCTGTACTCAGCAGCGGCGCGGAACGAGCGCCGGTCCGTCACCGAGTAGCAGAGCACGAAGCCCTCCCCGCACCGCATGTACTGTTCTCTCATCGCTGTGAACTCCACCTGATTGGGGAGGAAAGAAATAATCGCTAAATTATATATTTGTTATTTTTAAATAGTCAATAAGCAGGACTTGTTTGTTTTTTAATGTGATGTGTGACTTTCTTTCTTTCTATTTATCTAGCACGAAAAGATGTAAAACAAAGAAAAACTGCTAGATTTTTCAGAAACCATTTTTTTTTTTTTTTTAATGGATTTGTATGTTTTTTATCCTTACTAATACGAAAGTGAGTTTGTTTGTTTGTTACACTTTCATGCTAAAACAGCTGAGCAGATTCGGATGAAATTTGGCACATAGGTAGACCATGACTTGGGTTAGGATATAGGATACCTTTTATCCCAATATTCCCACGGGATTAAGACTTATGCGGGTAAAAGCACAGGGCGCTGCTAGTTTACAATATTCACAACAGTATTATATTATTTATTATAGTTACCTACAAATAAAAAATCCATTTGTATTAAAAATACAAATGGATTTTTTGTAGGTATATTAGCTGTATAGAATGTTTTGTATTCCGTAAACCATTTATTTTGCTACATGCACCAGATCTATCTACATACCTTTATTAATACAAATTATGAGTAATCATTAGTATTTAGCTGCAATACTGTTCACTGTGCTGCTTGAATAATGTAAACATTAATGTTAATGCAAGTTGCTTACAGCAGCTTAGCTTAGCTTAGCAGAGCAACAAATGCCAGACAGTGTCAAAGAGATAGACCATAAAATGAACCTTTACTCTGGTGTTGGTATTGGCAAGGAGTAGCTGTAGACTTTCAAATGGTGATAATTAACTGCCTCCTGGACTAACCTGTCCTGCTGTGTCCAGTATATCCAACAACGCTGGCTCCCCATCTATGACTGCTTGCTGTTGGTATGAGTCCTCTGAAAGTACAACATAATATCATCATGATTCTCTTGCTCTTATCCCAATTTATTTATAATTACATTAATATTCATTATTGGATATTATTGGGAAAACACTTATCATTAAATATTTTACCAAAATCAATAAATATACTTCACTTTTCAGAAAACAGTGTTTTTAAAAGTCTAATAAGAATGTTTTTATCCGGCAACATTTCTTAAATAAACATTTCCACACAAGTTTACATATTTATAACTATAATATTTATAAAACAGCTATGACTGTTCAACATATACAATACAGCTACTGTAAAATAACAAATAGCAAGTGACAGTACTAAACTCAATCCATATGGTACCAAACTGACCATCAAATATGAGTATTGTTCTCGTCTAATCTACAAGTGCTAGTTAATTTAGAATGTAAACATGGTTGGAATGTGTTAATTCCGCCAAGTACCTATAGTAGGGTCATGGTAGTCCAAGAAGCTGTGACTGACGAACTGCAGCGTGACGGCGGACTTGCCGACGCCGCCGTCGCCCAGCACCACGATCTTGTAGACGCGGAGGCCGCGCGACGTGCCCGCAGCCTCGCCCGCCATGCCGCCGCATGCCTGCGCCCGAGAGCCGCGCCCGCCACCTTCACACCGCAACCACCGCCATGGCCCGCCGCACACGCCCCCGCCGAACACTAACACCACCGTGCCGAATTTTATCACACCACAACACTAGCAACGCCCTTTCATTTAAAAATGCACATTTTGGTTTATATACAAATAATTTTACTTCTATTCTTCAATAAAAAATCGACAGCTGATTGAAAGCGATTGACATTTCGATTTTGTTTTGATATGTTGGCCACTTTCTCAATGCGTTCAAATAATTTATTTTCAAATGGATTAGTTGATTGATTCTATTTGTAAATAAATCATGCTTTCTCTTAAAAATATGACAAGCATGCAGTTGATACTTTGATTTTATTTTCATAAAACACTCAACACACTTACTACCTATTGGTGCCAATAAATAAACCGTATTTTTTGTTTTTGAATAGAAAAATCTTTGATTATTGAACGCATTCTGTTCTGTTCTAAACGGTTGGTAGAAGTGTTTTATCAGTAAAAGCAGCGTTCAAAAACATGATCACTTCTTGAAACCTTAATTCAGTGTTCATAAATATGTTTTTATCAGTTCTTTATTGATAGTTGTGTTCTTAATTTTAGTGATTTGGTTACCCAAATCACTAAAATTATGTTAAAAAAATCTAAACTCAATTTCTTATAGAACGTTAAATTATTACAAAATAATAATTAAACTTTCTAATTTCCAATGCAAAGAGTATAATAACCAATGTTTGTTTATTTCTGCACTTCCAAATGCACAATGTCACTATCAGTTCAATTGTCAATCCATCCATGGAGTGTTTCCACTTTTAGGAATTTCTCCCTTTTTTAAGGAAAATTATCAATATTATGCATGGTTTAGGGATGTTTTATTTTTACAAAGATTTGGGGAATTTTGGAGTTAAATTAAACTTGACATGGTAAATCTATTGTTTATAGTAGGGAGCACCCAATGTATTACTTTATGGCACCACTGATTTATTAAAGGGGATTCTCTCAAACTCGTGATACGTCTAATTTTAGTTTACCATGTTAATTATGCTAATATCGTGTCTAAAGACGATATCGAAACTAAGTTGCATTATACCTAAAGTGTAAAAATAATGCTTTGGCTTATCTGATCTTGTAAATCTATTAATGTTTTGGAGGTATTTTTTGTTATTAAATCTGTCGAATGATGTGTTATTATTTATTATTATCATGCTCCCTAAAACAAGGAATTTTGAAGATTTTTTTTAAGGATACTCATTAAACAACTGGGGAAAAACCAAAAACGGAAATGGAAACACTGCATCCAAATGTCAACAGACAGTAGCCCTGTGGGCAGTTTCCTCGTTCTTGTTTTCAGATTTTATTAAACAAAAATAAAATTCCTACCTGATAATGGCCCACATTCAATTTGTAGATGAATTAGTTCGGGAATATCTACTGTACCGAGGATTTACATCAACGGTGAAAGCGTTTGACAACGATTTGAAGGCTGATAAAGACAAAGGTTTTAGAGTGGACAAAATAGTTGAACAAATTGTACATTACATTAATGTCTCAGACCTTAATGGTTTAAAAGAGTATTGGTCACACCTCGATACTCTTGTATTCTCAAAATTAGAGAAACACGTTCAACCCGGTAAGTAGAAATAATACGTATCTAATTACAACTTTCTAAATTATACGCAAAAATATATCATATTTTGTTTTCTCAGCTGTGCGGAAGCTGGAATACAGCCTGTACAAGTTATATTTAGTGACGGCAGCGCAAAGTACAGCTGGAGTACGAAATGAGCGAATTACTGACTTTCTATCAAAAATGTTACCTGAGCTGAGAAGAGGAGAGAGAGAAGGACAGGCTGAGTGGAATGACTGGTTCAGTAAGTTTATTATTGTATTTGGAACTGCCTGTTTATTGTTGTATGGGATTAGCCTGTGTTATGAGCAAAATATAAAAAATACACAATCTATTGTCTTCCTGGCTGTTCTTCAGTACTTGTCATACATGTATAGTGGGCTGCATCAATTGGGTACCCCAGTTGTACATGTCGTACACTTAGAGATAGCTCACTTTTTCACAGGCAGTAACTATTACTTATTAAACCTTTGTTTGTGTACAGTAATCTCTTATTTGTATCACTCCTTCCAGTGCTACCTTTTATCACAAAGCCAGAAGAGAACCCTTCATTCAGCCTCTACTTCACACGAGCATGGCAGGACAGTGTGCTAGTGTCGCTACACAACCTGCTAGCCACTGTGTTCCAATGCATGCCACAGCCCACACTCACAAGCTATGAAAGTGACGCTGCCATGGTGAAGAGGCTTCAGGACAAATTGGCTGCTGTTTCTGGCAAGGTAAATATTTCAGCTTCTACTAAGGAAGGAATTTTTAATTTTTTAATAGCCTTATTTCAGAGTAACAGTTTTAACAAATTTTAAACATGATATTCATCACATTTCAGTTTTAATTTTCCGTGTGCCCTTTGGCCTCCTTCAACCTTTTACAATTTTTCTTTTCCGTTGCTAGCTAGTCTTGTCCAAGTTTTCCCAAGGAAGGAAACTTATTTGAATATTATTACTATGTGTACACAATGCTCCATCCACATAAGCCCTGGACCAAAATAGCTGGAAGTAAGAGGGGGAAACCTTTGCCCAGCAGTGGGTAACAATATGGTTACTGTGACAAACTGTGTCAACCCATTGGTTTTATGGTCAATCTGGTCAAGATTATCAACCCTTTATTCAGTGTCCTGCAATATTTTTGACCATGTGAAAAGCACCTGCAAATGTCAGATTGTATTGTATTCCAAAATTTTTGGTTTACATATTATAATGGAACACCTGTACCTTAATTGCGTAATACTCGATCAATCAAAATCGTTTTGAAACAGATTGCTAGATCCATTGCTTCATAAGTTCGAAAAAAAATCTACTCAGCAATGTAAATAACGCAATGAATGTTGTTGAACTGTCAAAATGAAACGGATTAGTCGTAATCGTTTACGAAAATGTGTTACGTAATTAGGTAGCAGTTTATAAATATTTTATTTTGTTATGGTTTTACCTTATATCATTCTCTTGCCATTATCACAATTGATTTGGTCAGTGTAACATGTATTTTTCTTTATATAAGGAATTCACCTTAAAAGCAAACATTTTTGTTTCTGTCTCTACTCACAGTAAATCATTTACCATTCTGAAATTTTTACACATACAATTTATAGATACTTAAAGTTATTTTTTTTCCCTATTTCCAGAGTCAACCACAACAATCACTTGAGAAAACCTCACCAATAGGACACCAGTCGCGACTCTCACAATACTCCGAGCGACTCAGCGGACCCTTACCCTTAGTTGACGACTTCTGCGCCGTCCCCTCCGAACATCTTGAGAGCGGGGTGCGCGAAGCAAAAGGCCTCCGAGGGCTTCTACGACAAATGGGAGGCAGCCCAGTCATGGGCAGAAAGGCCGGACGATCTCACAGCCAAAATTAAGTATTAAGTTATTGTATAATGATATTGTAAATAAACATTCCCTGTAATTTTATTTTGTGAAAGTCAAGTTATTTGTTATTTTATTTTATTAATACAATGGTGAACTAGTTTTGTTTTGTGTCATTTCTCACGTCGCCGCGCCGCGCGCCGTCGACAAATTGACTTTTTGTCCTGGAATACGGGAATTACAAAGTACCGAATTAACTTGAAAATGCCGTAATCAACCCGCAATATACTAATGTCCGTTGGCCCTCAGGTATCCTTTTTCACCATAAAATATGTCTTAAAGATACACATGAGCTACTGAAGTCACATTACCATTTGACTGGATGGTCTAAGGTTGGGTTGTGGTTGGATTTATCTCAAATTCTGAAACTTGTGATTATGTAAGTAATGTGACCTACTTAGTAATGAGTCATTGATATATTATTCAAATAGAAGAAACAATTAGCAAAACAAAATGTCACGCTCTAAACTGACAGTTGCACATATCACCTCAAGCAACCAATTTGGTTTAAGTAACATCGAATCGTCATCTTCATCTCTCTTCCCTTATCTCAATTTATTTGGGGTCGGCACAGCGCTTCTATAGAAAACATATATCAAATCGGTGAACCAAATCCTAAATTGTTAAATATTCTCGAGATACTTTTATTATCACAATGGCGCACGCGTTTTATGCTGATGCGATGAAAAGGTCGGACCGCCGCAATAGATTGTGGTACCAGAACTACTTGCTCCCAGTATTGCATGCAGCTAAAGAGAAGCAACAGAGGGAGATCGATGTATCCATCGCGCTAGCCGAGGAACTTAAAGAGGTACAGTACAGTAGCGATTAGCCGCAGTCAAACAAGAAATCTGTTAAGTAAAGGAAACAAGCTCACACAAATGTTTGCATGATAAATGAATAACTAGGCACACAGCTTTAGAGACTGCTTACGTGATTAAACCTACCGTTAAAAAAGTCGGTTAGGTATTGTTTGTAAATATTTCTATGGATTAGCCAGCCATATTTTTTTTTTATCCGAATAGATAGATTAGATTTATTATTAAAACTGGCGTCTACGGAAAATACAACTCAAATTTTGTTGGTTTTAGAGATTGGATGAACCTGTGGCAAAGCCGGTAGAAGTACCAATGCCGAAGTTAAAACCGACCGAAGAAGACGCTGTGATGAAGCCTATCGATAAGAAAGTCCTGAACATACTCCATAAGGCTAAGGAGAAAGGCGCCAGCGAAAGATATTTGAAGGAAAGAAATAAAAAATCGCCTGAGGAGAAGTTAGTAATTTTGATTTAGTTTAGGTCCGTAAACCACCTAACACAGACGTCGCACTACGATCAGAAAATCAAGCTTTCCAGGATTTTTGAAAATTGTCTTTTAAGTAGTAAGGTAAATAGGTAAAGTTTTGTCAAAATGATCATAACATTGAATAGCCGTATTCACGTAATTCAGATACTTAGCACAGATATTTGAATGGAGAACTGAAACCCACACTTACAGATTCCTTTACCGTGTAGTCACGAGCTGGGACTACGGCTGGCAGCAGAAGCAGGCGAAGCAGCGCGCGCGTGACTTTAACTACGGACGCTGCTTCATCCTGCGCCACACCTTCTACCGCAAGAACAACCTCAAGCCCGACCCGCCACACTACGCGGAACCCGCCGGAGGACAGGTCTCCATATGCAGCGAGTACGCTTGCACCAACTTCCAATAACCATCCAACATTCCAGCCTACTGGCTTAACCTCCTCCTACTGCATGTGATGAACAAGAAAGATCCCAACTTGGGATACAAATTTCTTGTCAAAGTGATCTTGTTCCTCATCAAAACAGAAAATGTAATTGCAGTAACCACTAAACTCACCGTACCAATCGTAAAACGATTATTATTCTTTCTGAACTGTTTAAATAACCAACAAAATATAGCAAAAAACATATATTTTATATTTTTATTATTTACAATAATTCAACTTTTATTTACATATTAACAACAGCAAGTGTACCCTTTGTCTAAGGCCACATCTACTGTTCGAAAGGGAATTACTAAAATAAAAAATGTATACAGAAATCTTTCAATTTTGTTTTTACGAAAGATTGTGTGAATTAAGAGGTCGGTTGCGTTCTATTTCAATAGATTCGTTTCTGGATAAAGGAAGCAGTTGTCTCTAGGATATTACAAAAATAATATGAACATGGAAAGATTTCAACACTTATTGTGACAATGTATTATGGTGAAAGAATCTATTGAAACTGACGTCAACGATTATATAAAATTAATTAACCAGCATATCAACAACATCCGCTCACTCCTAACAAGTTACTAAGAACATAACTAATAAAATAAAAGTTAATAATAATAAATATGAGACGTTTTGTTCTTTCATATTTTGACACATTATGTACAATTAATTTATATATCAGTCCGTATTATCTGCATAAACAGTTTATTTCAAAATTTGTCCACAATTCAACTGTGTATTGTGCAAAATAAGACAATTTATTATGCTCTCTCTCCTTTGGCGTGTTGTCTATGTTTACAGGGTTATTGAGTTAAGGTCCCGGCCGTAATATGGCACTGAGTTTTAGAGAAAGTTTGGCTTTGTAGAGCGTCGTCTCTGTCACTTATATCTGTGACAGTCTCTCTCTAATGCTACGGGCACGTCGCGTTAATGGGAACTACACTTCGCGCGCTCTGTTTTACAGCGAGACGTCGAGCAATGTGCGAGAGAGAGAGAGCGCGAAGTGTAGTTCGCCTTATCGCGACAATGTGGCCGCAACATTAAGCTCGATGTATCATATTGATGCCCGGGTGCTGTACAAACTTGCGCTATACTCTTATGAGCTATGGCCCCTTCACCACCAGTGGGGGAACACCGACGAATATAACTGTCACAATTAATTGTATTATCTGCTCTTATTTAGTGACACTGAACAAGCAGTGCCACTCACTACCGTTATACAGCGTGGCGCTTTAATGGTGACATTAATTTAACACACGTATACGGATTAGCGTTTTCTTTTTATGGAGATATTTAAATAAATGTTATTATTTATTGATTTATTTTCAATTTTCTAAAATATCATCTTGGTCGAACCTGTACTTAACAACTGCAGAGGTCATTTACCGGGATCACGGATCATAACATCGCATCAATGAAAATAAAACGAATAACATGCAAAGAGAAGGCGAATTGAAGGACAGACAGAGCCCTATGTCGGCGAGCATTTGAATTATTTTTTCTTATTATATTTTTATCATTACTGGCCGCCAGCCCTACCCGTGTGTTAAATTAATGTCGCCATTATAGCAGCACGTTGTATAAAAAAGCAAGAAAACAAACTGTCATAAGGAGTGTATACAGTCTGCACACCCTCTTTCTTTCAGTTTGACAGCATTGCAGCTGCAAGGTGCAATCACATACACCTTACGGTGAAGGCAGCTACAAGTTTGATCACGCTAAATGAGCCTTTTTCCTGTCACTCGTCCTTACGCCCGCGTGTGTGCCTCACCCGCATCTGTGAGTTAGTGCCTGTGATGCACCCGCAAACTAACTCTCCGCGTCTTGCATGCGTGTGGCATGACAGGAAAAGTATGTACGAAACAATAGGATGCGGACGACTCGCATACGGGCTAGACACGCACGCGAATATAAATCATGATAGATACACGGCCCTAAGTTATTTGCATTCAAACTAATTTTGTTGTAGATTTGCAGTCGATTTGCTCATGCAAACCACAAATATAAACTCCCACAACATTAAGAAGTACTGACACTGCCTTTTTGTATCTAAGAGCGAAGCCACACGATGCATTGCCAGTGCGTTGTGACGCCTAAGCGGTGACGCTGCGTCATCCTACATACAGATCACAGTGACACGCTGCACGGTGCGTTGCGACGACGACTTGTAGCGATGCAATGCGCACTCGTTCGACAAGGAGACTAAAGAAACGAAGCGGGGAAGGATGTTGCGGTGCTCTACCGAGCATATGCGCGGCATCACAGCGCAGCGCAGTGTTGCTTGTACTAAAGAAAACTGGCACACCCAACACCTAGACACTGCGACGTCGTAGTTGACGCGCGGCGACGCAACGCACCGACAACGCCCGTGTGGCCTCACTCTAAACCCCATTATAAAAAGAAACCATTACATATAAATGTCATTTGTTATTTTAATTTGATACTGATCACGGTAACTTCCCCCCTAGCATCACTTCCATGTGATGATGATAGATGAATGAGATCAGACATAATGAGAACCGATATAAATATGTCGCGGTGCCTCGACACCGCTGCGGTGCACTTACGGTACACCCAGACACACACTAGTCTGATATGATATTATTGTCACAACTTTATACAAACTCAACAATCACTCTAAAGATGATGTTATGTACAATACATAGGAAAACCAATTCACTGTCATGCTATAATGATTCGTAATCGCAAAGAAATAAAGTTGAAATTGGCTTCATAGTATCATTCTCCATAACTTTGGGGAATGAGGGGATACAATTGAGCAATATTAATTGCCATATTCTACAACCCTAACCACAGCATGACTGATAAACCCAAGTGTGAGGATGTACAATGAAGATGATGTTAATTGACCGTATAAATCAAGCTTATTATAATAATCGCTAAGTTAGTCGGATCCCTTCGGCCCCGAGAACAGTCTCACGAACACGCACGTATTCACGTTATTTTCAGATCGTCTACACTTCACAACGCACTATCACTATCCGTTAAGTCACTGGCGTGGAATATCACTGTCTGGTAATGTCTTTGGCCCCCGCACAGTCGAATGTTTAAGTGGAGTGGTGTTGTCAGCGCGCAGGGCGCAGGGCGCAGGGCGCAGGGCGCGGGGCGCGGGGCGCAGGGCGCGGGGCGCAGGGCGCAGGGCGCGGGGCCCTAGCCGTGCGGCGGCGGCATGAGCGCGGGCGGCGGGCCGCTGGTCCAGTGCACCAGCGCGTGCTGCGGCAGCTGCGTGGCCTGGAAGTGGTCCTTGAGCAGCGCCTGCGAGAAGTTGCAGTGCATCTGGTACGCCTCGTTCTCGCGCTCCGTGTCGCCCGCCAGCCGGTACAAGTCTATTATAGGGAGAAATGTTAGTGTTAAGATGCCATTCCACCAAAATAATGTTCAGCACATTTGTTGACAAACATTTTGTGCGGAACCCCAGCAGTACGTGTAGTTGAGCTGTAGATGTAATTTGTCTGTCTACACTGGCAAAACTGTGCCTCACTTTTGTAAATGTGCTGTGCAGCACATTTGTACACGAACTTGTTCTCTGCGGGAGTGCACTGCTCTCAGTTCAGTCGTGGACGGGTAAATGAAAATCCACCAACCGCCACCGAATATACGCGAACAAATAAATGTTTTCGCTCGGGTGGTGGAAAGAAAACTGAGTGAGTGAACTCTGTCGCGAGTCCACCCACTTGAACGAGTGCGCGAACAAAAGTTCACGGTTGTGCACAAACTTTCCAACACAGTGCGCGCACATTTTGTTAATGTTCACTCGCGTGGGTCCACTAAGAGAAACATTTGTGCTGCACTGTGCCGCACACTGGTGAATGGCACCTTTACACAAAAAGAGGTCTAAGATTGCACGAGTTTTGAAGTCCCGACCGGGAAGACAGGAAAGCATGCACCGTCGCCACATTATCACTTACAATCGAGTGAAATAGTGACGAAATCTAATAATCAAATAATAATCAAACATCAATCAGAAACTAAAAAAGTCTACCAAAAGTTGATTAACCAAAAATGTATATAGCGCTACAAAGTTATTTTGGCGCGTGGTCAAAATCTGAACTAACGCCATCTTTTAATTTTAATACATTTGAAGTGACATTTCACAAAATAATGTTTACTAACACCACACCCCTGTTAACGTCATTCGAGCGCCGAAATATCTTTGTAGCAGTAATATTATAAGTCCGTCAGTCAAATGTTACCTTTCAGTATAGCGGAAGCCCACAACTGCACATGCACGTCCGGTATCTTACTGGCGAGCTGCATGGCCGGCGTGACCATGTTCATGCTCTCCCGCGAGTTGTTGATGGACAGGAAGATGTGTCCCAATAACACCAGGGAGCATGACGTCAGTCGGTTCAGGTCTTCTGCGTTCGCCATCTTTAACGTCTCGCGCAGGTACCTCCTGCACACAAAGCAATCGTTGTCAAAGTAATTATATATTATCAGCCTACAGCTACTCCCATCCCAACTGTTACCAGCCACCCTGTCACAATCAAAAGGCTATTGATACGGTCTCAAAATTGTATCAATAGCCAGGCAGGATAAACTTAGATAGGATCTGGTTCTCCAGTAGACATGAGCTTGAAGAAATTATATTCTATGTAAGCGCATTTAAGAACGTTTCTAGCTTTCTCCTATACTACAGGGTTGATTAAAGTAGTTGTAAACTTCAAACTTGACCGGTAGGTATGGATATAAAATCATGATGGAAAAAAAAAATGCCACTGCCACAGTTTAGTACAGATTGGACACTCCGCAAAATCATTTAAATAAAAAGCGACTTGCTACAATACAATAAAGTGCAATTCAGGTCGCACAGCGCTAATTACCTACAGTTATATTCACCTAGAAGTTGCCTCTCTTTCTGTCGCGTAACTCTTATATCGTCTGACTAAGTTACGCCCACTGAATTCGACAAGTCAAGCCCGCCGCGTACGTACCTCCTACTTGTAGCTTCATACCTAAAATGCGGAGTGTCCTATCTGTATTCATCTGTGCCGCTACAGGACTCTGAGAGATATGTAGAGTTGAAAAAAAAATAACTGCCGACAGAAGTGAAAACTTGAAAAAATCGGCTCCGCAGTAATCAACGCGTTGGTGTCTTTTACTCCACGCACCGTGATAATCAACGCGTTGATATCTTTTTAATGGTCAAAAGCTGGTGTCGTCACAGTGTCGCGAAATCAATGGTTTAGTCCCATCTCAAAAATGCCCAACGCGCCTAAAGAAGTTTTCACTTCAAAAACTTTTTATTTATTTATCATGACACGTGTGAAGTTTCGCCAACCAAACTGCATACGAATAATCCTTCTAGAATTCTGAAAAACATAACAGTCTATAAAACAATATAACAAACATAATATTATGCATTTGTGCTCTACTACTCTGTACTCACTTGGCTTCGTTATACCGCGCCTGGAAGAACGCCTGCAGTCCCAACACGTAGTAGGACGCGGCCCGAAGTCCGTGCGCGTATGTAGGTAACGATTCTGGCCTTACCTGGGTAATAAGTAAGTAAATTAATATACTACACTACACTACACGTCTGCTTAAACCCTTCGGGGATTACACGCGTGATATTATATATGCAAAACCTAAAAATAAATAAATATAATCATTTATTTCAGAAATGAAATGCATATTGTTGTTAGTAATCCTACTCCTACTAAAATAATATTATAAATGTGAAAGTGGATGACGGATGTTCTTTTGTTATTTTTTCACGCAAAAACTACTGAACGGATTAAGTTGAAATTTGGCACACAGGTAGTTTATAACCTGAATTAACACATAGGATGGTTTTTATTCCGATATTCCCAAGCGATCGAGACTTATGCGGGTGAAACCGCGGGGCGCTGGTAGTAATCCTATAAACTTAAGTTTTTTTTTGTTGTGGGTCAAAAAGGCACTCTGGCTACAGCCATGTCAGTTAGTCCCATGCATATCACGCTTACAGTACCAGAGTGCAACATTCCGCTATTCTTTTAGTATTGTCTATATACACCTATGAGTAGGTAATTAGGAAACACGACAAAATTAAAACACTATGATTCATTCGCGTTAAGAAAATAGTGAGTCATCGGCCTAACCCCGCCCCTCTACCAAACAGGTCGCAACAAATTAGAAAGCTGGCCATTGACGGCAGATCCTCGTAGGAAACACTTGTCTTTTGCGACCCGATTGGTCGAAGGGCGGGGCTAGGCCAATGACTCACAATTTTTTTCTTAACGCTTTAATAAGGCTAAGCGTATGCTGAGAGGCAGGTGACGTCTGACCTGCTCTGCGTCTCGTTATAGAGCCAGCACAGAGTCCTGCGCGACGCCTGCAGGTCGTCACTTGTTTTTTACCACTGATTCATAATATTGTTCTAATTACAGATTGTACTAGCTACGACGGAAACATGTCTGTGTAGCTGCGTCGCAGCATGCGCTCGCGGCCTATATTCCTCACCTGGCCTACCCTGCAAAATCTGTACTGTGCTGCTGCGTCACCTGCGTCTCAGCATACGCTTAGCCTAACTGAATTTGCTAAGAACAGATGATCCCGAGTAGCAATATGACGACTCGGGACCTGACGTTTCTCTCCGTTTGCGTACTGCATAGTAACTTACTTGTTCCATTAGTATTGTGAGTTCGCTATCTCTTCGCCCTCGTAAATATACAATAGCCAGGTTCAGCTTCGCGAACATCCATAAATCTCTTTCTTGTGACATCTGAAAGTAAAAGAAATAAATTAATAATCTGTGCAGTAGCTGTTAGTGCTTTCCCACGGAGCGTAGGTGTCCGGTGTCGTCGCAGACGTCAGACGTCGCATCGATGATACATGGATTAGCTGTTTAAGCATTGTGTACACGATTGTGTCTAAATCTACGTCGTCGTCTACGCAGCGTTAAGTTAAACAATAATTGTGGCGTGCAAAATTGTTTTAGCAACATGTTTTTATGTAACGGGAAACATGGTTGGAAAAAAATGCTGCAGTGTTACTGACTATAAAACTCTTAATCAGCAACACGTTTGCACAGGTCTACCATCCGTATACGTTTGACGACGTCTACGCTAGATCAACGCTCGATTCGAACATGCTGCATTAAACTCAAATCAAAAAATTTATTTCAATTAAAACATTTACAGACAGTTTTGAACTGTCAAAAAAAGTTGGTCGGTCATAAAGATGAAGCTGGTTGCCCATTCGAAAGCGCAGTAGGTTCCTATGGAGAACAGGCAAGAAATTCCATCGTTTCTTTTACGACAAATTGTAGATTGCTAATTGCTGATAATTAATTGATTCTTGTTTGAATTCCATCATTCATCTCTTGTTACAATTTAATTTTTCTAATCTATTCTTATTTTATTATTATTTATTTGATTGTATTATTATTGATGTGTAACATCTTTCCTCTCGCTTTTCTGCAATCTGTGGAAGTGATTTCATGAAAAGGGACGGAAGTGTGTAACAGGAAGCCGGGAAAGCGCGCGCTATTTGATTTGACCAATAGCACGCGCGGTGCTAGAGTTGTCCGTCAGATGGTACACATCATATGCGACTACGGCTCGTTCGTTTTGTTTTAAAGCATTTTATTTACCTAATTAAAATCAAATAGGTAAACTGCGTAAGTGCTGTGCACAACTTTAAAGAAATCTCGATGTTTTGTCAAGTCATAAAAAATCTTAAAATCCTGGTCTCTAGAAAATAATTAAAATACAATCAAGTTATAACAGTACTCACATTTATAGTAGTGAGGAACTGCGCCTCGGCCGCCTCCATGCAGTTCATGGACATGGCGTACAGCCCCAGCAGGCAGTGCAGCTGCGGCGTGTGCAGTGCTGCCGTCGCCGCTGTCAACGTTACGTAATCATAACTAAACCGTGTATACGATAACTTTTTTCGAAAAGTAACTTTAATTGGCTACGCTTTAAAGTTTAGTTTCCGTTACAACTTGAACACTTTTATTGACATTTTGAAGATTATTCTGAAAAACTTAATTTACACTAAGGTAAAATTGAAATTTGGTTCTAAAAGGATATCACGTCAATCGGAAACGACGATTTAAATAGACTTTACACAAGCAAGGAATACGAAAAGATGTTAATAATACGCTTGTGTGCAGGAATTTTCCTACCATAGCGAGCAATCGAAATGGTTGTCCGAAGCACCAGGCCCTCACAGGGCTTCGAAGTGTGAAAGAACTGCAATTTTAACAAAGGGTGCCGCCAGGATGTAGTAATGTCGTGCAGAGTCATGCGCAGGCGCTACGCCGGTGGCAGACTGTAGTGTATACTATATACTCACGCTCGGGCGCCTGTGTGAGCAGGTGCGCGGCGCGCGCGATCTCGTGCAGCGCGTGCGCCTTGCCGCCCGCCACGAGGCGGCACAGCGCGGCGTGCTCCACCAGCGCCATGCGCAGGCGCCACGCCAGGATGGCGCCCTTGCGGCTGCGGGCCTGCTCTCTCTCGTCTCGCTCGGACTTGTCATCCTTGTCGGTCGATTTTGCTGTATAGTAAACGTTAATTCTCAAAAATTGCGCGTAGAATGTAAAAAGTACACAAAAATCTAATTTAGTTTTTTTAGGATTCCGGAATGGCAAAAACGGAACTCTTGTAATTTCGTCATGTCCTTTCGCAGGATGTTACACAGGCAATTTATACGAAGACTATTTGCACTATATCGATGAAAATTGGAAAGAAGGTGTATTATGTGCATATGCGCAGGCGCTACGCTCTTCCTGCTACAAGCCTGCTCTCTCTTGTCTCGCTCACACTTATCGTCCTTGTCGCTTGCTTTCGCTGTCAAACATTCGCCCTCAAATAAAAATACTTTTTATTTTCAGGCGAGACTACTCAGAGCATACCAAGTCACTCACAAAGTTTTGCGACTAACAGTTTTTGTCTATAGGACACTGGCTGGTTTTGATGTCAATTTAAACTATGACTATTTATTACAAAAGCACACAAAATTCGAAATTCCCTCCAAATTTTTTTACGAGCAAAATCAAAATACTCTGTCTCAAATGTCGACTAAAACCAGAAGAATCGTTTGAAAGGCTGGAAATGGTGTTCATAGACAAAAGCCCTTCTAAAGCGATTGGTTTCCGCTGGTTCAACGAATAGGCTTGTTTCATAAAAAATTTTTTTTAGTCCGGAAGGTAGATTAATAAAAAATATAGAACACGTATTTTTTATATTTTAACGTAATCAAAAGATTACGGCGATACATTGAGTTAAAATGAGGCATGACGTCACTGCTTGCTAGATTTTATACTGATTTGTGACGTAGCCAGCCCCCACTCTCCAACTTTAATGCGTGTTTTCTAAGTTATTTTTTATTAATATGATTGAGCAAAAAATACGTGTCTAATATTATTTTATTATCTGAAAGACGGACTAAATAGATTTTTTTTTTTTTACCTAGGCAACTACCGTATTTAAGCCTGGTCGAGTAACTTTGGCGAACAAAGAAGTGGCCGCCCTATAACGGCTGTTACATAAGAAAACGTGCAGGCTGTGAAAAATTTAATTCAAGAGAATAGGCGAATTACATATGAAGAGATTCAGCATATACTGCAGATTGGATCGGGAAGTATACATGATTCTACACGGACATCTTCGGGTAAGGAAGATAATTTGACGCTGGGTACCGATCTAACGCAGACTCAAAAGGAGGTTCGGGTAGAATGGTGCCGTGACATGATAGCAAAATTTGAAACAGGCCGTCTCGGGCGCGTTTACGATATCATTACGGGTATCATTATTATTATTTTTCCGATATCATTATTATTTTTTCTCTTTCAAACCACTTTCTTGTGCGATCTTTGGCCATGTTTTCCAGATCATCACACCACATTCGCAGTCGACCACAACAGTAATTCCTCCTTGAAGATCCAGTGAGACCTTTGACTACGACAATCATAATTAAAATTTATTTTATCATAAGAATAGTATTTTAAAAAAACTCACATGTAAGTTTATCGATCTGCGCAAGCGCCTTTTCGGTGTACTTGTGTGCTTTCTCCATGTACCCTGCTTGTGCCGAGTGCATGACCGTGACCAGGTACACTAGCACGTACAGTTGCTGTCGGGATAGCCACACGAATAACTCTCCCTGGACCGTCCCGCACACCGCTACGGAATGAGGATCAAATTGTAACCGGGACTTCAAAAAAAAAAAACAAATTGCACTAAATTACGTACAAGACTCCTGTTTATTTTTGAGATAATTCAATTGGGGATGAAAATGTTGAATGTAATTTCATAATTTTTGCCCAGTGGGATTTCCAGTCGAGCACACAGCTTAATTGTCTATAGTTCACTGTATGGCAAAAAGTCTTGTGTTCATACCGGCCATAATTTTAAATGAGGGACTGATAGGAACACACGCTGATACAAACAAACACACACTGATTTCAAAATTATACAATCACATCTCTATGTAATTCCAAAAAAACTTTTCAATAGTATTGAGTGACAGGTGACAGATGACGATCTGCGATCGAATTAGGTACTATTGAAGAAACGCATATCTGTACACTGTAAGGACTATTCTTGCTTGCAGCGCTCGGCCGCTATAGTATCGCTTACCTACGAAAAAAAAGGGTCGTGTGCAGGGGATTTTGTTTTCAAATTGGTTAGATATGCGTTACCCCGATGGTACACCTGGATGGTACAAATGGCAGTAATATTGCTATTAGCAATAACTTTAAACGATATAAAATGATACTTACTGTCATCGTCGGGCCAATTGGGCGCCATGATGGTCTGTATGCTCTGCTGAAGTTGCTTTAGACAAGGCTTCACACTCTTCACCTGCCCTGCCATTAAGTAGTGACATACCTACCGACAAAACAAACAGGTGACGAGGTTTCTTCAAAGAACAGATTAGAAGCTTTTGAGCCGACTTCGGCAAAGACAAAGCCGCGGGCAAAAGATAGTTACTGAATACAAAAATAAAAATGGAAAATATTTAATGTCCAGCTAAGGCCCTTTGTACACAGTACGGCGTATAAACCGCGCTGTAGAAAAAACGTCCGTCAATAAGCTTCCATAGTGATCCATACAACACTGACGAACGTGCGGAGACACGGCCAGTAACTTTTCACGGCAAGAAAAACGTGGTTACACAGTAAGCAGGTCGTCTCAACTTATTGTTTACTTGTGCAAGGTTAACAGTAAGTTGAGACGACATGAGTAGCTTAAAATATTACCTACAGTTAGTTTACAATATTATTATTTGCCAGTGAGCTAGCCAAACTAGACAGTTAATCCCTGTTATCTTGGAGCTTGGGTACGAATTCCATAGTGGAGACTAAAGAAAATTTTAAAAAAAAATCCATTCGAAGTTCCGAAGTTTGCTTAAAGAAAAATCTGAAATTATTCTATGTGATAGAAGTCTAGGTAAAGATTACAGGAAAACTAAAACGATGTCTCTCTCTGTAAATAGCACTTTTTCAGAAAACATCAAATAAAATTACATTAGTTCCATTATTGGTCAAGAGATGGCGCTGACCTAAAACTGCAATATTTTACATGGCAGTGTGCAGTGTTAAAATTCTGTGACGAATAAAGGCCTCGCCGATGAAAATTTTAAATGGTACAGAACCCTCGGTGCGCGAGTCCAACTCGCTCTTGACCGGTTTTTTTTTTTTATATTTCTAGCTGCGGCCGCTTTATCACCATTTAAGAAACTGAATGAAAATGGCGGCCAAACACAATAGGAGCTTATAACCTTTCACTTGTACAGTGTAATGTGCGAGTCAGAAGGAATTATTAACACCGCAATTTTTTTATTCGTTTTTCAGTGAACATAATCAAATTAAGGGTTATAGTTTTTTTTTTTTTGAAAGTAGTCTTGTAGGTGGTCGGTAGCTTAACTGGGCTATCCTGTAGATGCTTTAATAAATGAAGGCCTCCAGCCAGGGTATAAGACTTATGAACTAAGCGACTACACGCTAAGGGCACCCCCTTGTGCAGTACGGTCCTCGGCTTTTGGCGTCGCTGGGGTGAGGGCAGCAAGGGCCAGGCTGGATCGGATCAAGATTAATTAAGGTCGAATTTAAAGCTACAGGGTCAGCGGTTCGGGCTGGCTCGAGCAAGGGTTGGGGCGGGCACTTACAAGGGCGTTGCAGCGGGCCTCGGCAGCGACAACGGTTTTTACGAAAGGTACTAGTAACCCTCACTCTTCTGAATGGTGAGAGTATGGTATGCCTCAGTCGGCGAATCTTATGAATGCAGGATGGAGTTGGCGGCCATCAGATTGGGATGCTTTACAACAGAGTCGAAGAATTTCTTTGAGAGGCGTTTCATGGACTGTAGGATGGTGGGCATTCTGAGATCAAGATAAAGATTCTTATTGCGAACATAGAAGAGGATGGGTTATAAGCAGTTGCCTACTTTCCCTTTAAGTTATTCTGACTCCTCCAACAGTGCCCGTCTTTTGGTTGAAATGATTATGAATAAAAATAAACAGACATTATAATTACCTGTAGAACTAAGAAAAAGACTTTGAGGTATTCTTTTTGGTGATGACTGCCGCTCCAGGTGTCTACTAGGTGACCCGCCTGGTTCAGTAGTGGCAACACTTCCGTGATTTTCTTGTCTATTAACAACAGCTGGAACAAATGGGTATACTTTTAAGCAATGAGTTCATACTTCAATGCTATTAAACTGAGTAGTGAGAACAAACTTAAGCATTTTATTATGTAACAATGCTTAGGCTAAGCGTATGCAGAGACGCAGGTGACGCAGGTCCGCGCAGCGCAGGGCAGAGTAGATTTTGTAATGCTTGAACGTACTGACAGCTGCATGCGATGCAGACATGTGTCTGTCCTGCTCTGCGTCTCGTTGTAGAGCCGGCACAGATTTCTGCGCAACGCGTGCAGGTCGTCACTTGTTTTTTACCACTGATGTTTTAATGATAGATTACGACATGCGCTCGCGGTCTATGTCTGCCTCGCCCGGCCTACCCTGCAAAAACTGTACTCGTCGAGCGAATTCGCGCGACGTTCGCTTTTGGATGCTTAACGAACTCAGGCGAGTTTTAAACAAATCCAAGATATAAATCTAGTTCTTAAACTTGTTATAATTTTCCTTTATAGAACTATGATAGTATTAGCGTTTTGACAAACATTAGAATTCATTATGAATAAAACACACTTTCGAAGTTTTTATTACAGGTAATTATTATTTTCATATTTAATATTACCGTAGTCACAATAAAGTCTGTCCGCAGTAATAAGGAGGATACTCTGGTTGTGAACTGTTTTGTCTATGGGAACCAAGTCCTAATCACAAAATATTAGAACAAAAAGTTTTTAAAATTTAAAGAAATTAGTATCAAGTTGACTTACCATAACCCTACTGAGTATGAAAAGGACGCGTGTGTAAGGCACATTGGATATCTGTGCATAATCCACTCCAACTCCTAGCAGGCTGCTCGCCACTTCATATTCTTTCTCCGTTGCGTGGATTTGCTGAAAATTTGGATATCATTATTTTTTGGATTTCATTGTCATATTGGAGCCTTTTGGCCTCATACAGACCTTTATGTGCAATTGTTTATATTTATTTTTTACTAGCTGCGCCCTGCGGTTTTACCCAGGATGTCTCGTCTCGATTCCATGGGAATATCGGGATAAAAAGTATCCTATAACCTAATCCAGGTCATGGTCTACTCATGTGCCTAATTTCATCCAAATCTGGATAGCCGTTTTAGCATGAAAGCGTAACAAACATACTTTCACATTTATAATATTAGTTAGGATTTTAATGTCATAATAATTAGTTTGTGCTTCTCCTGTACACATCCCAATATATACATTTCTTTTCACATTAATTTTTATTTGTTTACCACTAATTATTTTTTTTACTATCAGTAGTATAGTCGATGGTCTATACCACCTCATCATTACACGTAAAGTATAACTAAAGTTTTGTTGTCAAAGACAAAAAATTTGGGCTAGTACTAAACTCTATGGGAATAAGACAATAATGATTGTATTAATAATATCTTCAGGGTTATGAGTGAAGTTTACATTTAATGGAGAGCAATGGTGGCCAAGTGGTATCAGCCCCAACTTACGAGTTAAAGGTTGTGGGTTCGAACCCAAGCAGGTACTTTACTTTTTTAATTTATTTCATCACCACTGCTCTCAAAACGGTGAAGGAAAACATTGTGAGGAAACCAAAAATCCAGACATGTGACATGCATGGTGGATTGCTCAATCTCTACAGAAAGAAGGCCTGTATCCCAGCAGTGGGAACATAATAGATTGATTATGCTATTATGCTTATATAATACACCGGCGTGAAATTTATAGAGTTGCATGGCTTCTTCTTCATATTTTGGTACTTTCGTTAAACTACATTTTAATGTTTGAGCCAAGTAAGTTAAATTCACAGCAAAGTAAACAAAAATTAGAGTAATTTTACACAAATTCATTCCATGATTTGCTAACTCATTGTTCTACAATATTAGTAAAGAAAACTTGTGTAGATTATTCAATAATTCCAATACAAAAATAAAAGATATTTTTTATACCCAACTAGGAAGACAGTCTTCTGTGATGTAGTTTCAATTACTGTAATTATCTTATTAATTTTTAATGCACTAATTAATAAATTAATTTAATATGTACAGTCAACTTGTGTGATGGAAACATTCTCAGTAAGTTGACTTAGTTTTAGTATTTTCAAAACTAAAACCATACATATATCACTATCATTCTGAACTTTGCCTTAAGTTTCACAAAAGGTATAAAAAGGCTATATGACTATAAGAAAAAACAAACATCACCATAAACTGAAAATAAATGCTCAAAATTATAAAAATCTCTAGTGAGAATTTTACCTAAGTCAAGGTTAATAACAAACAACTAATTGAACTGATTATAAAATGATAATGAAGATACCAAATAAATATATAAAAATAATATTATCATTTGCATTGTGATATGAAAATGTATTGACTAAACAATAACATAGGGAGTTGAGACCAAAAAGACAATGATTGTGTTAGTCACTAACAACAGGCACAACAACATACCTACTTTAAGAAAATTATATATTATGTCTTATTCCTTTATTTCTCTAGTATGTTATGTATCTAAACCAACTATGACCATGAAACATTGAAATAATATCTACAGTAATGTAACAAATTCAATTCAAACAATCCAAGATTAACTAACGTCAGGATTGTTTATCTTTCAATTCATAAGTGGTACCGATAATCTAATAAACATTCAAAACATTTCATAAAGAGCAAAAGGTTATGTAAATGACACAGAATAACACAGATTGAATACTTACTGCCAGCTGGAATATAAGTCTGCAGTGCCAGTAAACACTATGCTGTGACAACTCAATGGCCTTCCGTAGAATAGGCTTTGAATGTGATGGCTGGCCCTGGGCCTCAAACAGATCTGCGAGCACGCTTGCTGCCTCGAACTTAACATCATCGAACCCATTGATAGTCTGTGACATACACCACTGAAACCACAACACTGTTTAATCACCATATGACCCACTTCAACTTTGTTTACATACTTTGAGAAAGTAGTATCTTAAATACCCACAAACATACATATGTTGCAAGTACTCAATCCAATTATCCCAACAACTGCTTCTTCAAAACACATTACACTCCCAAACTATAGGAATAACAACAAAAAAAACTTACACTCTGCTCTAAATGCGTTCTCGCCAAGTCGATGTTTTTGGTGTGTGTCAAAAGAATATTTCCAAGTTGTAAATGTGTCCTGGCTTCGACTCTTTGTGGTGGTTTGAAATTAAATACAGCTTGTAGGCACTGAATACAACTTTTTATGTCAGGAGGATTCGATGTACGGAAATGTTCTGCTAAACCAAGTAAAGAAATATACCAAGCGTCCTGCGTTGACGCCATTTTGACATTTCTGCTTGGAGGGAACGAAGTTGCCAGAGTTCTTGTCTCATAGGGTTTTGTGAGAAATAATAAATAAAAAAACTCAATATGAAAAAAAAAAATAGTTAGTAAAATCATTTGAATTTAAATATAATAACGAATTATAAATATAAATGAAGTAAAATTATTGTTCAAATCTAAAAATAAAGTAAAATTTTTTTTGTATTACAATTAGTACATTTAGTTATTACAATTTCACCATTCAACAATATTATTTCCGACATATAAAATAATACACAGACAGTATAATCATTGATTTTTTTTTTACTTTCTTAATTTTTGATGTCTTCCAATTAACCAGGTCATAAAATTCCAAAAAAAAAAAAAAAAAAATGATATCTTCCAATGTTTTATTTTGGTCCAGAGTGTAAATCGGTGTTTTGTTCACAGATATAAAATGCACATAACTTTTTCTTTACTCTGGCGCTACATGCATAGTCAAAAAAATCCGAAGCATTTCTGTCTGTCCCAGACATTGAAATAGTAAAAACACGGAGGCGCCGCGATATTCTATACATAAGTTTGCTTATACAATTATGGGTGAAAAACGAACTAGAATGTGAAATATCGTGTTATTTCACTCTTTCTAATGTGGTAATCGTATTTGATAAAGGAGACAACAGTATTTCAGTTGTTCCTCATAATGGCAACATTTTGTTGAGACGTAGTAACAGTTGTAGGTAAGTGCCATATCCACCATAATATGCGACAAGTTCATGGTAGTTCTGCTGTCAAGTGGTTGTTTACTTTTTGTTTTATTGAGATTTGTGAGAAAATTACGTGGAGTTTTCCTTTAAAACTACATATATACGTTGGAAAACACCAATTCAACATGCCTGTGTGTTGTATTGTGAAGTGTGGTGCAAGAAAGAAGGAAAATCAACCTCAATTATCTTTGCACAGGTTAGTAGCCGGTTTTCATGCAATAGTACATAAAGTGATAAACTTTCGATGAAAAAATTTCTAGGTGATCATTAAATACGGCTTAAATTTTAATATATGGGTTTATTTCCGTCCAACAGACCTTTTTATTATTTCATAATTTCATTCGTTTGTTTACAATGATATGTCATGGTGGAATAGTGTTGTACCGTTTCCATAATAGTTTCTGATACTAGTTCCTTCGCTGCGCTGAAATGATATCGCTAGGTCCGGCCGGTGGTTTACAGCAAACTGTACTCTTTGGTTCATAGCACCGAGAGACCGTTCCGCAGAGTTTTATGTAGTGTATACGATTTTTTTGTTGAAGTTTTTAAGATGAACAATACTACATACATTTTATGTAACTTTTATGATTTCCGCGGCTCACGCTAATAAAGATCCCAATCCGCATGATTTTATCCGACATCTTCAACAATAATCGTCAAATTTCAGCCAATTTACACAAAACTTTAATTAATTATACACTAAAACCTTCCGCATGAATCACTCCGTCCATTAGTGAAAATTGATTGAAAATCCGTTTAGTAGTTTTTGAATTTTTCGCGTTCAGACAGACAGAAAAACAGACAGACGCGGCGGTGTACTTTGTTTTATAATATGTAAGGATGTGTATTATTCCGAATGTTCATTTATGATAAAATTGTTAAAAATTTAATTCACTAATGCCCGTTTTCACCGACAGCTAAGTGACACTTAAATGAATACCTAAATAAAACTGCACTCTTTTTCAACTCTCAGCGCTGAGTCTACCGTTGAAAATCCAACAGTGAACTTTTATTAGGGATTCATTTAAGTGTCACTTAGTGAAGGTGAAAACAGGCATAAGACTTGCATGCTCACTCGATACTAAATATTTGGCTTTGTTTAAACGTTCACTTGCCAAACATTAGGTTTGCGTTACAAATATTTGTGAAAACTTTATTTGCTAAGTAATAATTCTATAAATGAAATTATAATTATGCGGAAAATTGTTTGAGAAGTGATAAATTGTCAATACTCGTTTTTTTTCTGTTACAACGGACTGTTAGCTAATATTTTTTTAAATATGATTCAACCGTGATATCTAGTAAGATTCGTTATACTATTACGTACTAGTATCGATACTCGAAATAGTAACACCATGTTCCCTGAATGACACAACCCTAGCATTGGCAGCCATTTTATGCGACATTTTGAGTTGTAGGTATGCACCTTTTTTTTGTAGGTATTTCCAGTCCATACTTATTATATGTCTATGGTCCCAGACAAAAGAATTTCGAAAATAATTGAATTGATAAGCAGTGGTGCACCTGTTATCCAAAATCAAGATTCTATCATCAGCGCCATCTTGTGGCCAATAGAAAAAACAAATTGCAAACTCTATCTAATTGCCCCAAAGGCAATTGTAACAGTGAAGGTGGATGAACTGACCATGTATGTGGCGTAATAGTGGTGTAGCACGATTCAGGATAACATAACGTTGAATACATACCTATTTTTCCAAATCTACTTTTTAGGGTTCAGTAGTGAAACAAGGTATCTATAAAGTTTCGCCAAGTCCATCTGTCTGTTTGCGGTTAACTCAGAGACCCTTGGTAATAAAAACATTACCTACACTCCTTTTTCAAATTCAAATCATTTAATTCGAGTAATATAGACTCATATTATTATTAGAATAGGCATACACATTTACAAATAAAATTAAAATATAATTGAACTAAAATAATGAACATTAAATAAAAATAAGATTAAAATCAAAATTTAAAATACAATCAAAATTTAAACTCAAATTAAAGATTAAAAAACAAATAAGATTACATTAAATTTTTCGTCATAAATTACAGTTAAAATGTTTTTGGGCAGTCTTGTAAAAAGCTGTAATTTGGCATTGTAAGAGAGTTTCTGCACTGCATCCGATTGGAATCTGAGTTCCATCCAAATTAGAAATGTTCTACAAATGGTACTACGAGCACTGCGTCATTCCTCGGACTCGAATCGGATGCAGTGTGCAAATGTTCATAAAGCTGTTTCGTACTACGTCCGATCCGAATCCGAAAAATGTTGGTCCGAAGTAGCCATAGTACTATTTATATGAGGGGTTGTGCACTAGATCCGATCTTTGTTCGTTCGAATTTAGAACATTCCCAATTCGAATTGAATTCGGGTTCGGATCGGATGCACTGCTAATACGCTCTTAGAGTGGTTTTCCACTAATCAGTCAGATAGAAAGTGTTTTCAATTTGTTTTTTCTATTGGCCACAAGATGGCGCTGATGATGAAATCTTGATTTTGGATAACAGGTGGCACCACAGCTTATCAATTAAATTGTTTTCGAAATTCTTTTGTCTGGGACAGACAGAAATGCTTCGGATTTTTTTAACTATGCATGTATAGCGCCAGAGTAAAGAAAAAGTTATGTGCATTTTATATCTGTGACCAAAACATCGATTTACACTCTGGACCAAAATAAAACATTGGAAGACATCAAAAATTAAGGAAGTTAAAAAATGTTCTACAAATGGTACTACGAGCACCGCGTGATTCCTCGGACTCGAATCGGATGCAGTGCACAAATGTTCATAAAACGGTTTCGCACTACGTCCGATCCGAATCCGAGAAATGTCGGCCCGAATTAGCCATAGTACTATTTATATGAGGGTTGTGCACTAGATCCGATCTTTGTTCGTTCGAATTTAGAATATTCCCAATTCCGATTGAATTCGGATAGGAGGGGAGCTACATTGTCGCGTTATCGCGAACTTTACTTTGTGCGCTCTCTGTTGCTCATTGAGACGTCTAGCGGTGTGCGAGAGAGAGCGGCGAAGTTTAAGAAGCAATAACGCGACAATGTAGCCCCAGCATGAGAAAAATCTTGCATACCTTGTCTAGACATATTACGAAAAGAAAAAAAAAATCGGTCGAGCTATTTTCTAGTGATGATCTTTCATACATGCGGCAATACATTTTTATATATAGATAGCATTTTGAAAATAAACTAACCGTCAATTCTTGTAAGCCTAGCACTTTTTGTTAGAAATAAACTAGGTCACTCTCAGAAATTGTGCACAGTGTCGTGAAGAGTACTTACCATCTTGTATGACGGTAACTTTTTCACCAACCGATTATAAAGAAAAATTTTCTGCTCCATATTAATTTGTCTACCTGTGAAGACTACGTTCAATAGTTCCGGAGATGTGCGCGAACAAACAGACAGATAGACATCGGATTCTACTGTTTTATTTTAAGTAAGTATATATATAAATAAATATTAACAGTAAATAATAAAAAATCCATGTTTATAATTTTTTTCAGTCTGTTTCTTCTAATCTCCGAAACAGCTGGACTGATTTTGACGGGACTTTCACTGGCAAATAGCTGATGTTATAAGGAGTAACTTAGGCTGCATTTAATTTAGAAAAAGAATTAGCGTCGTCTTGGATCTATATTCTAGCTACTCTTGATTGCGTTTTCCTATATAAACCAGTTGCCAACTAACAGCCAAACCCAATAACTAATTTTCATTAAAGACAGATCGCTATTAATGGTAGACAGTATAATATCGTCATTGAATGTCATCCCACAATTTCAGGGATTCCTTCAGACAGATTATTGGGACATTAAAATCATAGCTATCCAGGATGCCAAAACTGGTGATAGGTTATTGGGTTTAAATTGGCTCACGTATCTGACATAAGCTAAACTGACTCAGCTCAGCTCAAGGTCTGCAACCAGCATGGCCAACAATGGTTGAAGCATTAGAACAATAATAATAAAACAAGAATTTGTTAAACTTAGATGTTAGGTTTATTCATCAATGGTAAGAGCACCAGTGTTGATGTCATTAATGAGGTCGTGGGGAGGCCTGCCCTCAACTGTGCATCCAACAGACTGTGCGGTACCAAGGATCTCCTTGACTGTGCCGGAGAGGTAGCGGGCCATTGATCTGGCTTTCATAGTCTTGGCAATAGTGATTACATCTTCTAGGGTGATGTTGCCATTGTGCTTAACTGGAATTAGGAAAAAAAATATTTAGATAAGTCATTTTATAGTCATTCTTAGGAAGGAAATTTATTTTTTCTTTACACTTAAGATACTTCTTCTTTTAGATACTTTGAGATCAATTGAATTTTGAAATGATGTTGATTACTTTTTGGTATCAGGCTTTAGATAAAAGAATTCTGTAAACTTGCAGGGACACCCCTTATTACAAATCAAACAAGAAAATAGTCTTTTTCAAATATTTTGACTTATACATACTGTTCTTCTGCTTCTTGCGGTCACGTGGGGGCTCCTTCAGGGCTCTGATGATCAGAGCAGCGGCTGATGGCACCACAGAGATCTGGGCTTGTCTGTTCTGTACAATCAGCTGCACAGTGATCTTAAGGCCCTTCCAGTCGCTGGTGGCCTTGGCAATGTCATCACCAACCTTCTTGGGGGACTGTGAGTGGAAATAAATGTTAATAAGACATTGTGAAAAGATTGAATGTTTGTAAATAATGAAATTTGCAATAAATCTTCTCAATTTGATATTATTGATTTATACATTACACCATGTGGTCTCTTCACAGTAACATGTTTAGAGGGTGTGTTTTATCCAGTACATAAACATTTGTTTCTTGGCTAGTTCTAAAGAAACTGCAATTCAATTTAAAAGATTATAAAAAATAGCAATTTCACAATGTTATTGTTATGAAACAATAAATAATTGAACATGAACTTACTCAATTCCACAAATACCTAGTACCTAGAAAGCATGGCAGTCACGTTGCCTGGTCCGCGACTCCTTATTGGACATTCGGAGTAGCCGCGACAGGGAAAGTATCCTGAGTCGCGGGTTCCTTCCATCCGCCACCCGGAAGGACGCGCCTGGTAGGGAGGCACCCCCCAGGATGATCAACTTTTAAGCGAGACAACTTGATTTCAACGAACTCCATAGTGAGCAATAATTTAGTGAATTAATGTTTTTTTTTTTTTCAGAAAAAGACACAAAAGCCTTGTAGCACGAGCGTACATCGAGTTGTCTCTGCGATACCATCAAATTATTGTATCAACTAAATGAAGAATAGGTGTTCGGACTGCCATGCGAAGTTTCTAGGTTAAAGTTTTAGAAACTTTTACGGATATCTAAATATATGCTCACCAGACCAAGGGGACCGATTTTAGGGGCCAACGACGAAGTGGCACCAACTTCTCCACCGACGCATCGCAAGTTTACTGCAAAAATACACACACAAAATTGAAGAACACTATCACTCTGAAACCGGTCATGTTTTTCACTGGTATCAACTCTTACCGATTTTAACTTCATTAGGATCGAACTTAGGCGGCATTGTGCTGTATTTTTAAAATACAATTTAACGTATTTCAAAGAATTCCAAGGTGATTAACTTGGATTAAAAAAGGCGAACCGCAATCAAACGTTTCGCAACGTTGACAGCTCACCGAAAAAGAAATTGTCAGAATTATTTTGACATTTCGTGCCTTTGTCTTTGACATGCTAGTTTTTTTTTAAATGGGGAACTAATCCTTTGATCTTTTTCATTGGGTAATATTATTATAGCCTTGTTTCAAAATAACACCATAACCGGCAAGCCACGATATGATGGATTTCTAAAATTCATCAAATTTGCTCTTGTACTGTTTAACCTTTTCGCTCAATCATTTAATGAGTCAATTTCGATTCGTAGGTTCGTCATCAATTCTATCATGCAATCATACTGGAACCTTCAGAATCCATCATTGAAACCGAACCAAAATCAAAATGTGGTAGGTGCAAATGATGTTTGACATACAATTATAGACAAGTTAATAACATTTTTATAATTAAAAATTCTATGAACGAAAGAACAATCCAATCCAAAATCCAAAAAAATACCAATGAGGATAATAACTGCTACTTGCTCACTTCAGATGGCGCTGATCTCTAGCGTCTAATAATTTGACAGCTAGCTATACAATTTTTGTAAACGAGCGACTTCCTTTACGCATAATTAATTATTGAGCCCAGTTGTGCAGCTGTTTACTGCAAAAATGTATTTGCCAAAGATATCATAAGAAGCAAACTGTAGGGGAAAGCTCTCCGAAAAAAATTTGGAATCCGATATTTCGTCAAGACGATGTGCTATCCTTTAGGCATTTTATTGTAGAAAGTGATTTATAGGTGGTGCTCCCAAGAGAACTAAGTCTGTTTTCATTACATATAGGCAGTTATGATGTGATATTATCTAAATTAAAGGGGCTTTACTTTCAGCGCAATGCGTTCAAACTCAACCAAAATAATGTTGATATGGTTTAAAAGTATGTAACTGATAAAAATGGTGCTACTTTTTTCAATTCTTTCACATTTCACAACTACCTAAAATTCTTATCCTATTTCTAGTTTTGCGAACTAGCTTCGCGTTCCGCGCGGCTCTAGCCGTTGTTATACGTAAATATTTCATCTGTTAGGATATTTTTCGAATATACGATATTCAAAACAGCGAAATATTTGACAGCTATTTGCGACGTTGCACAGTGGAACGAATGTATGGAAGCGGTTGGACGTAGACATGTCCGAAAAATAAGAGTAAAATTATGACAAACTAATGATGCCATCTTATTCGATTACTTAATGCCTTCATAAATTGTGGTGATGAATTTCTTCATAACTCCCATATTTCGGGAGTAATTTGAGAAAATGTGAAATTTTACTATGAAAATGAGTGTATTGAGCTCTCTCCCTCCTGATTCCGGGCTTGTTTCAAGTAGCGGTCTCTAATATCGTAATGCTATTACTAAGAGCTATATTTAATACTAAGACACATAGTGCGCCAAATGTGCACTTTCTGGGATAAAAGGAAATGAAAATTTAAAAAAAAAAACGTTTTTTCCCCATTTGTATTTACTTTAAACCGCAGACAGACTTATTAAGAGGTCTATAAATATATTATATATATACAGAAATATATATTAACAAAAATATTCACAAGAACTGATGAGAGTATGACTTTTAAGTAAGTTGATAATAAATTACCTAGTTTCATTAAAAGTACAATAAATAATTAAGACGTAAGCTCTAATTTACTAAGTTACACATTTTAAAACAATAACATCATTTAATTATCTTCGTCATCATCATCATCATCAATTAATTCAAATTCAGAATCGATGTCCGCTAAATCATTTATGTTAACAAATTCGATATCACTTTTCTCAGAATCCGTAAGCTCATAAAATTCCTTAAAAGAAGATTTTTTTACAAACTTATTTCCTTTTGGACGGATACTTGTAACAAGTGGATCAGAAGACAGTAAAAGATTGTGCATAATATCTTCATTGCATGAGATACTGCTATGCTTTCGAGAATGCCCCTCTCTATATTTTCTAAAATCTTTATTTCTAGCCTCAGATGCCTCTTCGGATAGAAAACCAATGGGCACAATTGACATGTTCTGAACTATGTCTGGCCCATGCATTAAAATTTTATGAAGTGAAGAAGGCATATAATACCATGGGTATAACTCCACGTAAAGCTTAGCAGTATCAAAGCAGAACTCTCGGAATTTAGTTACGTTGATCTTCTCTCCTGATGAAATACACTGCAAGATCACACAGATTTTTCTTAAAAGCATAGCATCTATTCCGGTCAGTTCAGCAGATTTAGTGTAGTTTTCAAAAAATCTCCTTGCCGAGTTGCCATTGTTGGTGGATCCACTGCCTTGTTTCACAACATCGAGAAGTAAGCCCGTTTCTCTTCTTACAGCCTCTTGAACTCTTTTCTTCCTGTCATCAACTTGCCTTTTTGCTATATCACCCCTTACTTGCCATGATTTTATGTCTAATTTGTAGGAAATGTGTAATAAGCATTCCATTGAGCGAATCCAAGCGTGAAGGGTGCTTAAGCTATATTTATACATGTCCTCGTTTGCGTGTTTATCTTTGATTAACTCTAAATTATTCATTTCTTTAGGACAAGCCTTGCATATGTCACACACTGAAGCTGCTGTATTGGATATAATGGAATGAATTTTACCATCAATCATTGTCAACAGCAGTTGGTGTTTGACACTAATTCCATCAGTGATGGTGGATGGAGTTAAGGCTTCAATCTCTGCTTCGATTTCAGCCATCTCTCTCTGCACATTTTCTTTGGTTTCCTTTATAAACTTAAACAATATTGGCCGGCAAAATGAAGTGGAAGATGGTCGCTCGTTTTCCCAAATTGTTACACCTTTTGAGACGAGCCGCAGTGGTACAAGACTAATCATAAAATTACTAGCAAGATCGATTTGCTCATCTTCACTCGTCCTTTGATGATAAATGCTTTGGCTAGATGATCCGTCAAAACCCCATTTGCTGGTCAATACGAGCTGTTGATTGGGATCAACAGGGGTTTCTAACGACCTAATAAGTCTTCTTGAGGTTAAATCCATCAAGGCTTGTAATTTGATTTTTGCAGAGCTCTCTGTAACTGTGAGATCTTCTTTGGCCGGATAGCACTTAATTTTTTCTTTAACCAACATGTAGTAACTCGGGTATTGAAGAGCTCCTTCTTGAGTGTTGAAATCCCGAAGAGTGTTATAGCGCCATTTCGATAAGTTCATCGATACATAAAGAGCCAATGCCTTCAAAGGGGATATTTCCCGTACCTGAATTGATTTACCTTCAATGAAGGCTTTGATTTTTGAGGCCTCTTCTGGATTCTCCGTCAAGTATTTCATAACATAAGCTGTATCGCTTTGTCCTGCCTTTTGAAGCGCCCTTTCGGCCGAAAACATAATTTCAGCGCTGCTACTGCTGCATGAAAGACTATCTTCAGTGGTGCGTCTTCTTTTTTGCCGGTTACTAAGGTCCTCAAAAGATTTACGAGGACTAGGATGTGTACAAGTTGAAGCATCAGATTTAGCAGGAGAAATTATGGGCTCGATGACGTCACTTATATTTTCTGTAGAAGGTTCCATATTTTCATTCTGTAATTCCGGCCATTGAATTGCAGCCTGTAGCCAAATCTCATGTTTCTTCCGAAACTTATCTGTGCTTCTTCCAGACTGTGTCCATTTTGCATAAATGCGGTAGCAAAATCGACGACACCAGTCTTTTAAACTTGTTTCAGCACTTTCACATAACTGAACACAACTGTTATCTTTTAAAACACTGAACAAATAGTTAAAGTCGCGTAAATCTTTATGTGCGCGTGCGCATAAAGCAACGTGAATATCAAGATTTGTATTAAAATTTGGAAAATACATTGCGAGATTAGCTTGGATACAACGAGGTGTAAATCAACACTGATTTTAAAGTTACTAATAGTGACCTATTTATATAAAATCCAGGTATCCCAGGTATCCTTTGTTAAATATTGCAAGGTAATTAGTTATTGTGATAATTAGTAAATGATGCATGCTAAATTAGTGTATTAAGAGCCATTTAGTAATTAAATAATAGCAATGTTCTTATCAGTAATCATTAGTGCATCAGTTTTATATGTAAACCTTAAGTCCCTAATTATATATCCTAATTAGCTTATATCTTCTCTAATTGGCTGATCAGAAATGTTATTGTAATAAGGTAAACCTTTAGAAAAACGGTTTTAATCAACAAAATAAACAAAAAATTAAAAAATTGTGTTATAAAATAAACATCACTCTTTATCCCAGAAAGTGCACATTTGGCGCACTATGTGTCTTAGTATTAAATATAGCTCTTAGTATTAGCATTATGATATTAGAGACCGCTACTTGAAACAAGCCCGGAATCAGGAGGGAGAGAGCTCGATACACTCATTTTCATAGTAAAATTTCACATTTTCTCAAATTACTCCCGAAATATGGGAGTTATGAAGAAATTCATCACCACAAGTTATGAAGGCATTAAGTAATCGAATAAGATGGCATCATTAGTTTGGCATAATTTTACTCTTTTTTTTCGGACATGTCTACGTCCAACCGCTCCCATACATTCGTTCCACTGTGCGTTGCCCACTTTCAGAATAAACAAACGCTCATACACGCTCGAGAGCTCAAGAACTGCAGTCAAGAACTATCAAAAAATTTAAAGTTGCGTATCGATCTAAAACTATTTGGTATTTTAGTCGTTTTTATTGGTATGTTAGTCGATTTTATAAAAATCAATAATAAACATCTGACTATTTTGTTTGATGACATCACTGACGCTGTCTATGAACGATGTAATTTTCTGATTGTGCGATTTTCTGTAATTTTCTTCAATTATTCGCTGTATTTCGTTTAATAACTTATTTGTATTCATAATTAATCATGGCTAACGACGATGTAGTGCTTAAGCAGTATCTATCAAAATACAAACACCGCGACTACACGTCTCGTGAAGTGGTTAATTTGATTCAAGTGTATAGAAGTTTGACCTATCGTCTGGAAGCCTTTGTGTTTAACAACGGCGCCAGAAAAGACCTGCTGAACCTCGAAGGTACCATCCCCGTAAACTATAAAGGAGCGTTCTATAACATCCCTGTTTGTATCTGGCTAATGGACACTCACCCCCAGAATGCGCCACTGTGTTTCGTCAAACCCACGTCAGACATGTCTATTAAAGTATCAAAATATGTTGATAGCAACGGCAAAGTATATCTACCATTTCTACACGAATGGTCGCAAAATGGCTCCACTCTACAGAAGCTCATTCAATGCATGATCTCTGCGTTTGGAGAGTTGCCACCGGTTTATTCAAAGCCTCGTAATGAGACTAGGGCGCCTTATCCGGTGAATTCCTTCATGCCGCAACCTACTGGGTACCCATTCCCTCAAGGTGCCCCACAACCAGGGTATCCAACTCAACCTCCGTATCCAACAACATCAAATCTGCCATATCCTAGCTATGGGGCTCCATATCCTGGTGCAGTCAGCACCAATGGCATGCCTTATCCACCTGCTGCAACAGCTACTCCTTATCCACCAGCAGCAGGCTATGGTGGTCCTGTTGTAACAGATGTAGCTGGTGGAACTATCACAGAGGAACATATTAAAGCATCTCTTTTGTCTGCTGTGGAAGATAAGCTACGGAGGAGGCTCAAGGAACAGTCTCTACAGTCCCAAGCAGAACTGGAGACTCTTCGCCGCACACAGCAGGAGCTTCGTGAAGGCAAGTCTCGTCTTGAGGATATTCTTTCAAGACTGCAGAGGGAGAGGGCTGAGTTAGATAAGAATGTGACAATCTTGCAGGAGAAAGAAAAAGAATTGCACACTGCTATTGAACGCTTAGAGGAACAAGAGGGTATAGATGTGGATGAAGCTGTAGTGACCACTGCTCCATTATACTCACAGCTGTTAAATGCTTTTGCTGAGGAAGCTACTCTAGAAGATGCTATTTACTACATGGGAGAAGCACTACGCAAAGAAGTGATTGATTTGGATACATTCTTGAAGCAAGTGCGTACCCTTGCTCGACGGCAGTTCACTTTGCGTGCTCTGATGCACAAGTGTCGGCAGAAGGCTCAGCTGGCGTGCTAATAGTGGAGTCGTTTCTGGCATTGTACCCTTAAGTACTTGCCAGAAATGAAACACTCTGTGATTTGTATGTAATCAATAATGAATCATACTCAAATGAAGTTGCATCATGTGCTGGACTGACTGTAGGCAATTGAGGCCTTCAGAATTATGATCCTACCTTGATAAAGTTTTCCTCGTGTCTGTAATCTTATATGACTTGGCTTTGAACCTATTGTATGTGTTGTCTAGAAGAACATGCTATATTTAACACTTTTGTATCCCACAAAGAACAAGAGATATTATTTAGGGAAGTTTAAGGACTTTAATGTCTACTAACTGAAGAATAATATTGTCGTTTTGTTATTTGAATGTGTAATTTGACACCATACAAAGTAGTTATTTGTTTACTTTGAGTCTTACTTCTATGATAATCTGTTTAATCTGTATTTTATGGAGTAATTGTAATTATGTACAATTAAATGTAAATGTAATATCAAAAATTGTCTTTCAAATCCATTTTATTAGCAGCATAGAGATTATGTATAGCTCAACCTCAGACTAAATGAAAAACCAAGACAGAGCGCTGTCAAGAGTGACATGAGGCCAGTTTAATAAACGTGTGTTTATGAAACGGATTGTAAATAGTTTAAAATGTGTGAGTGTGACCGTGTATAAACAGAGCGGAGGTGTAGTTTTGGCATGCTTCACTTTATTGTTTGCAGTGCTATGTATTTGTTTTTCTTATTTGGTCTGAGAGTTAAATATAATCTCAAAAGTCACATCACAGGATTGGCTAATATTTATTTACAATATAATTTGTATAGTATTCATATGAACTCATTGACTCATATTTAATTAATTACATTGTAACATACAAGGTGATTTTCCTTTGAATGGTTCATAATTTAATGTTATGTACAAGTAAACACACCTATTCATGCACTAAGTATCTAGACAATTTGCATTTACTCTATAATCGTAAACTAGAACATTAGATGTTACTTGTCACTTGTTATTCTCATTAATATCAATTTAGTATATTAGCAAACTTTAGGAAATAACAATGTGTAATTACAATTTGTAGGTACCTAGTTATTAACATATTCGAAGTATCTGTTAATGTTAACTTGAGACCCAAGCCTTAACTAAAATGACGCATTTACCTCTGATTCATTAAACACCACTTCTTAAATAAATTATTACGTCTTTCTGCCGCTGCAATACTCCATAGAGTGACAGAGTCAGCATAAGGCCGTCTCCTAACCAATAGCGGTTGTCGCGCGAGTACGCGATCGCCGCGCTCGTTTTTATGAATATGACGTACTCGCGCGATCAATCAAGTCGCGTTTGAACGATGTAAGTCATGTTAACTATCGCGCGACATTCGGTTTCGGTTAGGACACAGGGAGAGACTATAAATAAATGGAATTACGATTAAGAATCCGGCTGTATATTAACCGAGACACTTTCAGTATGATAGGCTAATTTAGTCTTTTATGTTGCTTTGCTACATGGCTATGTGGTTCCTTGGCTAAAGGGTACAAAAATAAAAATAATTCAGACTATTTTTGTCCATCTTTTGTTAGTACCTATTACATTCTCTTGAAACTATGTTAGTAATTACGACATAAATTAATACATTTAGGTAACATAATATAATACTCGAAAGAAATAATTGAATGTAAATTAATATAATTGAAAAACAATAAAAATAAATATTTGTAAATTAATTGAAACAAAACTCAATTCAGTTTGCGAGTCTCAAGTTCTTTTCGTTTCGATGCTACTTTTATTAAATTAGTTTAATCCAGTAGGTGGCCATCTTAAGCAAGTCTTGGTCTCAAGTAAACACGCTTATAGGATTTTTAACTTGAAATAATATGTAGCTACCATTAAACTAATTGATATCGCAATAAGAGATGTGCTAGTTAGGATAAAAACTGAGTGAGAGAAGAGGTAGGCAGACAGTTCAGAAAATCATTAAGGGGTTTATTTATAAACGCTGCCTAAAGAGAAGTAATGATTAGCGACTGTTTAACCATACATTTTTGACGTTTGAACGTCACAAATTCACCCCTTTATCTCTAAACATGTTTTAAGTTAAAGGAAATAGCTTAGAGATAACAAATTGGCCTTAATAAAACATATTTATTTGAACATTCAATTAAATAACTCAATGCGTTTAATTCAATACAAATACAATTTCAGTTATCGTTATAATGAAGTTCACCTTGTAACTTTGACTGATATAATATGTATTTGCGCGACTTTTGTTGTTTGCAAGTTCATATCGATAAAAATCTCTTCTTTGAGATATTTTTGTAGTGATTCACACCAACGTGGCTTGTCAGGGTTCTGTACAAATGATCAGAGATTTATAACCCTCACTTTGCATAAAAAATGGCGGTTTGCGATTGGCAACAAGCTGACAACTCATATACAGGACATCCCAGAATTGCTAGGCTTATAAAAAGCAAGTCTAGGCCGTAAATGAATAGCAATAAGCTCACCCCCGTTATAACTAGCGAAATGTGCGTACCTATGCACCACTGCCTTTGGAGAAGACTTCGTAGACCCCTGATAAGCCAACGTTCGTGTGCATTGCGCACAATGCAGGGTTCTCATGATCGAGTGCTAGACAATAATACAAACATCATCATCTGAAGTGCTTTAGGGCGTTGTGATCTGGTTGTTAATCATTGTGCCATGTTGAGGCAAGGGATGCATAGTAATGTAATTAATATTTACAGTTTTTTATCGTAATATTTTAGAGGCACTACACTTTGTGGATATTTGTCGAATAGAAAAAACGCACGAAGTAAATATACATCCATTAGCCGTGGATGGCATAACTATGGCATTTTAATGCAGCGCCATTATCTTCTAATTTGTGCTGGAACAAAAAAAAAATTGTTTCCCATAAGTTTATTCGCTATTCAAAGGATTTTTCTCGTGAAAAACGTATATCGTTGTTCACGAGAAGAGTCCTTTCATCCTGAAGTGTAGTGCCCTTTATACATAATATTAATAAACTATACCTACCCTAAGTTAGTGGCACATTAATTACGCATTTGATTAGTTAGCTTTAAGGGGTCCCCGAAACTATCAATTGCATATATTGCAATTGATCAATTGCCATCAATTTGTATTTTAGTAATATTGTCAATCGCTTCCATTGCACTTGGTAGACGATCAATTTGCGCATCAATGTCAAATTTTTGTGTGTGCAAATGTCGCAATTGTCACAATTGCAACTGTCGTTTCCGGGACCCTTAAATGTAATGTGGTATTATATATAATATACGTTATTTACGCTAAATTCTTGTATTTGGTAGTATTCACAGTCAGCAAAAGAAATAAGTATACGGGTAGCTTACTACATCTGATTTTGAGCCGATTCGCGTGTTGAGTAGTTAAAGTTTGACATTGTTGCTTTGCATTATTATTGTAACGATACATAGCCCATAGACAAATAAACTACCTATCTTATTCATCCATGGCTAGCACTCTAATTGCGTAACAAACTTTCAATCGCAATCTGAATGATTTTGAAGGATATGGCTAATCCATTGCTTTGTCTGCTCAACAACGTAAATAACGCAATGAATGTTGTTGAACTGTCAGAATGAAAACCATTGCTACTGCAAGTGTGTTACGCAATTATCCCGCTAGCTATTTCATTAAATAGTTCATGCTGATTCGATGAATATTGTATGCTACTTTTTTGTAGTACCTACTTATGTTGTATGTACTCCTGTCGCGTAGCAGCGCGTCAAGGTAGGTACTCCTCACGGTCAGGATAATTACGCTATACATGTCGGTCGTAGTCATGATGTCATCTATCGATCAATCTGCACATTTATACGCGTCGTTAGGAAATAATTCTACTTATACCTAATGTAGTCTTTAATAAACTTGTAATATTAAAGTTGTGATGGAAGTTTACTATTCGTGTGACGGTATTTTGTCGCGTACTGGATTTCTCGATGTTGAGCCGAGCATTGAGAACCCAACAGAAAGCATTGCAGCGCGTCAAAAAAATACACTGTTGGTTTATCAACTCTGGGTGCAAAGCAATGCGTTTAAAATTCAGTGCGTGATAAAAAAAAAAAAAACATTGGCACTCCGGGAGTGCCGACAGATGTGAAAACTTGAAAAAAAATCGGCACCGCGGTAATCAACGCGTTGATGTCTTTTTAATGGTCAAAAGCTGGTGTTATCACGGTGTCGCGAAATAAATGGTTTAGTCCCATCTCAAAAATGCCCAACGCGCCTAAAGAAGTTTTTACTTCAAAAACTGTAGTAAATAACGATTTAAATTAAAGATTATAAATAAAAATAAATACCTACGTATATGTTGTTATACATGTACCAGAGATTTGCACGCAATTTCTTTCAATGTCTAACCCATTGTTTCTCGCTTCTAATAACGAGTTACCCAAGAATGTATGAAGGGTTTTTGCACTACTAAGACTGTGTAAATAAGATCTTATAAGTAAAATAATATAATATCTCAATATTACTCATTCAAAATTCTTGTAGTAGTGATAAAAAGTTTGGAGTTACGGATTGTTTATTATAGCTTTATTTCATATACCTATGCTTGTTTATCATTGTCTATATATAAAAAAAATACATATAAGTCACTGTTTTAAATAGATCTCGTCTCACTAGAGAAGTCGAACGTCGCATGACTGTAGCACCGCTTGCGAGACCTGTTTCGTGAGACGGACTCTTAACGTGCGCTTTTCACGTCCACGTACATAAAATGTATGGAACTATGTAACGTTTTCGTAGACGGAAATTTAAAAGCGTCTTCATATATTTCCTTACATTTTACTTCCCTGTGATATCGTGCTGCCGTGCCGTGGACGTAGACATCGACGATAATGTCACGTTAGACATTATAAAAGCGCACATTGGAAGCGTTGTAGAAACCATTGTCACGTTGTAGAAGTATAAATGCAATTTATTTAATCGTTTTTTTTTTAAGGTATGAGGATTGCTTTGTTCCTTCTTTGTACAGTTTATATATTGTAATTTATGTATAGCTTAGAATTAGGCGGGATTTTTGCAGGACGAATTTTTTTTTTAACTCTGTACCATCATCTAAGTTTCGGGAGTAATTAATATTAAATGCTTTTATAACATATTATGTTGTCATGCGAAAGTCCCGTCACCAGGGGGACCCGTTTGTGTATTGGTAATGATGATGATTTTCTTCTTTTCCTTTCGTCGATTCATCTATGTTGCTAATACTGTTTTGGGCCCAGTAGGTGGCCATTTTTATTGCGGCGTCAGAGGAGACTATGTCCCATCTGCTTGTGTCCCAATTGTTCGTTCACCTGCACCATTGACGGTCTGAACATGATGATGTTAAATCTTTAAGTATGATATTTTCCTTTCTTTAAAAGGGGGCCCGTGATAAAAGCAGTCTAAATATTGAACTAGGTACCCAATCGTCTAACAAGGCAGCAAGGAACAAGCAGTTCAGTTATGGATGTCTATTTTCATTATTATTAATACAGGATAGTTCTTGAAAGTAGGTGTAGGCATGTCCTTTGCCAACATACAAACGGGCACCCACATTCTGAAAGATTATTGTTAATCATTTTGTATCTTGACGAATGTAAATAGTATAAGTTTGCATTGCATATAATCGGCGCTGACTGATATTTGTCACAATAAAGGCGAAAATAGCAAGATGATGTTTTATTTCGACTATTTAGTCGGTATCATGTCGGTAGGTAGGTACCTACTTTACTCACTGTTATTCCCAGTGATAAGATTATTCTATTTGTCATTATCGAAATTTTGCTATCTATAATTGTTTACAATGCGTATTGTTGTAGCTAGTTGGAATCGACTAAAGCCGCCAGTAACGAATCAAGACAGGACCAAGTTTAAAAAAAAAAAAAACAATCTCGAGATGCACCATAGGTAGCAAGCTCATAAACATTTTGTTTTATACAAAATAAGGGGCAGAACTAGGTAGGTACTTTTCTAACAATCTTTAAGGGCGCGATGTTATGAAGCTTCAGCCGATAGTATCGCTGTAGAAAATCGCTTTCCACTATAAAAGGAGGGGTCTTAAATAGCACTGGGATGGAAACCGAGCTAGGCGCAGCTTAGTTAATGAAATACAAAACACTTGCTGATTGACACAAACAAAAATGTTACCTACTTAATTTATAAAATAGGTATATTAAATCTTGGCGCAGCACACGAGTAGATACATACCTATTTTATTAAAAATATCTAAATTGCTTCTTATTTGGTAATCAAAAACAATAAGGTACCTACATTGATGTATTAAAAATAGGGTACCTATTGTTTTCTTTACGTATTCTTAAAGGCCAGGCTGGGGAAATTAGGTTTGAGCCCTGAGGTCCTACCACCAGCTCATAAAGTTGTATTATTTGAATAATACTTCAGTGGGAGAAAGAGATGGAGCTATACGTCCTGTAGAGCTTCATCCCTTTGCCCCTGCACTAAATCTTACCAGTGATTTTTTCTTAAATCGTGTAATTGAATAAGTTCTTCAAATAATAATAAAAATGCAATATTTTCCAGAACTGCATCAAAGTAGAAAAACAAAGACGCGTTTTTGTGAATACAAATTGAAGCAAAATAGTTAACATGATTTTGGTTACAATTTGCCATTAGGTACTTACTGTTGAGTTATTCCGGTAAATGTTTTTACAGAATACAAAAGGAACGTGATTTTATAACACTAAGCAATATCTGATCTATGCTCTATACAGGGTGGCAGGGACATCGACGCGAAAACTGTTACCATGGATTCAGTACTTACATGATTATGAAACCTCCTGTACTTACATCACTGTGCTCACGGAAGGCCCCGAGCAGTGAATCCAGGCCTCGAAGTCGAGTTTCTTGGAGGCCGCGTGGTTGAGGGCCCCCGACACGATGTTCACGACACAGTACGGGGTGCCCAGCAGCTTGTAGAAGTCTTGAGTGTTGGTGATTATCTCCCAACCCTAGCCTATCGTACCCATCCCCTTCAACCAAATACGCAGGTGGCTACAGGAATTCACCCAAACACAAGCGGGGAACTGGTAGACCTCGACACCGGGCTGCAGGCAGTCCCAGGAAGCTATGCCATCTTTGGATAGCAGGCTAACCAGGCGTTTATTGCGCCTGGACAGGAACGGCCTGCGCCTGGTGACGGGACCATCACGGGACACTGCTCGCTCAACAAATACTTCCACACAATAGGCATAACGTCCAGTCCTCTGTGCAGAGCGTGCATGGAGGCTGAGGAAACCGTAGTGCACGTGCTCTTTGAATGCACAGGCGTCACCCAGATTAGAACAGAAACCCTCGGGTCGCCCAGATCCTACACAGATGGTCTGAACAGCCCAGGAGACATCATTAGGTTCTGGAGGGAGGTGGGCTGGTTGGAATAACCATCAAACGGCCGCCATGGCCCACGCACAATAGTCCACCTTACGGACTAAGTGCGGAAGAAGACATACTCTCGAAAAACATTACCCTTTCTTCTGGGACAGTCGGGTAAAAAGTAACCTAGCAGTGCCAGATTAAGCCAGCACGGGGCTGTAGCAAACCATGAGGGTCCCTTGGTAAAACTTGGTTTGTTTTAGGTTGTCAATTTGCTTACCAATTAATTTCCCTGAATTTACATGAACTCACCGTCAATCATACAATTGAGGTCCACATGAGAGTACTTAGTCCTATAGGCACAGTCTCCGTGTGTCCTCTCCACCTTGTTGTGGTCCTCATCATCATCCATTGGAACGGACTCATGAAGGTGGTTGCCTACTTCTCGGAGAGCATTTGAACTTGTCTTTTCCGCTGCTATTAGTGCCTGCTCGTTCTTTGTTAAAGCTGCATCTAATAATAAACTGACCTAAAAACAAACACAGCAATTTTCAAGAAAAACATAAAAGATGGCCAACAGAAAAACGCATAATTGGAGTTCCACACCAACATGTAATCTGCGTTCGCAATTTTTTTCCCAAACATGTAAACAAACACGAGTTTTAGGAAAACCAACTGTAATGCCTACACACAAGGTTCAGTTTGCGCTGCAACTTCATAAATTTTAGGACCTTTTCAACAGTCTAAAATCAACTTTATTTATACTGTCATAAAGTGGACGTTTGTTTATGTGGAAATAACATCAATTATAAACAAGGTTATAAATAGACCTTGCTAAGTATTACATTGATCAGACAATAAACTAAATTACTGATGACTTAATGAATGTTTTGCACCACCCTATTTAATTAGGTAGTTGACTAATGGGACACATCTCTTGTTGCGAGACTCCCGGGAATTATAATTGCGTCGCAAAATACACTTACGGTAAGTGTAATTTCTCTCGACCGCGAAGTTCATTGTAAATGTTTTTGCTTTCATCTCTATCATACGAAACATACGATATACGTCATCGTTATTGAGTTGTGGGAGAGAGTATCAATCTTAGGTAATATATTCAATTGAAATTAGAAGTTATCTATACCTACCTACATCGTATTCAATTAAAGTCACTTTTCCTGACTGTCAGTGTGACCTCGGGATTTTGATGCGGTTATCGTTTCTCCATAATTTTTAGATAATTTAGATAAGACTAATAAAATATCTAATGCGATAAAGTTGACATAAGTCAACTTTCTCTATCGCATTAGAGTCGCCACATCAGTAGATTGTACCCGTGCGAACCATGGCCACCCCACTAATCTAAACTAATATATTATGTACAAGCTTTTGCTCGCGGCTTTTCCCGCGTGGATGCCGGAAAATATCCCACGGGAACGTACTACCGATACCGAGATTACATACCTACTAGCCGAGGTCATTGACTCCTACCGCTGCGCCCGCGTTGCCGTCAACCATAATTTTGTTACGCGTAACTTTGAATCTGTGATATCTTTTAAACCATTAATTGAAATGAAATGCTGCAAGCCATTATTTAATCTAAATTAAATGCTCAATTTAAGTCACATAGTTTTTGGATAAGGATGAATATAATACCGGTCAAAATAGCTTCGGAAATAACAATGAAATTTTTATCAAAGTGAAAGATAAAAATGGTTATTCTGGGTCATCCTTAGATATGCCATCGCAGACTTTTTTGTTGAACTTTTTATGATGAACAATACTGTAGAACATACATTTTATGTTACTTTTACGATTTCCGCGGCGCACGCCAATAAAGTTCCCAGTTGGCATGATTTTTTCCGATATCTTCAACAATAATCGTCAAATTTCAGCCAATTTACACAAAACCTTAATGAATTATACACTAAAACCTTCTGCATGAATCACTCCGTCCATTGGTGAAAACCGTTTGAAAAATTCGTTCGGTAGATTTTGAGTTTATCGCGTTCAGACAGACAGACAGACAGATAGACCAACAGACAGACAGACAGACGCGGCGGGGGACTTAGTTTTATAATATGTAAGGATAGAGAAGGAATTTAATTTTTTGTTTGATTGTGTTTGTTTGTTTGTAATGACTACTGGACCGATTTTGAAAATTCTTACACCAGTAGAATGCTATATTATCACTGAGAAACACCCTTACTTATTATAAAACAAAGTCCCCCGCCGCGTCTGTTTTTTTGGAGGGTAGTTTTGGAAAATTAACATAAGATCACGCCTTGTTTCCCCGAAGGGTTAGGCAGAGGTGTACGTATATGTATTAATACCCACACTTTGCCGATTATGTTTAATAGGGGCGAGCCTATTGCTATCAAGCGGGCACAAATCCAAACTCCGGACTGCTAGTAAGAAATTCCAGATAGAAAAACGCAATAACATTTTGTCTGACCAGGGAATCGAACCCAGGACCTCGTGCTCAGCAGTACCACTTGCGACCACTAGACCAACGAGGCAGTCCCTTTAAACTTCAAGAAAAAAATAGCCCAAAAATATATTTTGAACGAACATAGGTTTACTTTAGGGAAAAACAAAATGCCGGTTATAATTAAATGTTCCTAGTTTAGAGTTCAAATATTTGCTAACCTTCTTGATCTGGTTGAAATGAAATGAAATTGATATGAAATAAAATGAAATGAAATTGTTTATTCTGTAAATAGGATATCGGAATCACTTTTACACGTCATATTAAAAAAATAAAAAATAAAAATAAGCTAGTTGAGTTCGGCGTTTCCTATCTGACTACTTTGAGAAGAAAGGCCGAAACAAACTCAGAGGTCACAGTCTCTTTTAAAGTCCAGACATAATCTTGGTCAGGCCATATGAGGACCATGTAGATTAGTGTCAGAAATGGTCTTTTGAGGAAAGAACCACACAGATTTGAGTGAACCTTTCCAGTCAGTGCAAGCATTTGTCAGTAATCGTGGAGCTCAACCCAAAACTTAAGGAGCTCAACTCGACGAACAATACCAAAGAAAGGACATTTATAAATAAATAAATAAAAATAAAAATAAAAATCGTTTATTTTCAGGCGTCGACGGCCCATAGCGAGTTAGTAATCAGTACAAACTTAAAAAAACTATGTTAGTAGTAACACTTAAACACACATGAGTACAACAATAAAAACACAATTACACAATAAAAACACAAATACATACTAAAAATACAGCCAAGATAAGAGGAGGAAAATTCATCAAGTCCCATGTCTGACATGCAGTTTGATAAACCTATCCATTGTAGGCCCTTCTATCCTTTCTGCAAACACCTTCAGAATGCTATTTCTGCTTCCCCTCAATCTACGTATCACTGATGCCACTTTTTTGCGCATGATCACGAAATAATCGTCAGTGTGTGCATCCGCGAACATCCCTGACGCACTACAGTAAAGTGGAAGCCTCAACAGCGCCCTGAAGGCGTTATTATATTGAATGCGCAGTGCGCTGTCTGCTTTTTGGGTATGATTAGTCCACAGACTGCTGGTGTAAAATATGTGACAAAACGCCTTAAAAAGTGTTCTTTTAACCGGTGTTGAACAACCAGCAAACCTGCGTGCCAGCATGTCTAAGTCATCTTTTAGATCCTCGGTAACAATATGGCCCAAATATTTAAATTGTGACACCCTGTTCAAGGGTAAACCGTTCAGTTCTACGGGTGGGACATTTGAGGGACATTTATTTCTTCCTCTAAAAACCATTAACTCACTTTTCGTGGGATTATACTTTAGCCCATGCTGTTCAGCGTATCTTTCACAGATAGTGAGTAACTTTCTGATTCCCCCGATTGTGGGGCTCAGCAGCACCATATCGTCTGCGTAACTTAAATTATTTAAACTAACTCCGTCTACATGGCAACCGACATGAGTGCTGCTGAGCTCAACAAGCAAGTTGTTAACATAAATATTAAATATTCTCGGGGAAGTCAGACCCCCCTGCCTCACACCACATTTCAGTTTATATGGGTCTGATAATGCATTGGACCATTTTACAATGTTCCTCTGCTTTTCATACCAGATAGATAATATTGACACCAATGCAGCTGGAACACCCGCCTTCCGAAGCTTCTCCCATAAAACATTATATGAAACCAGATCGAACGCCTTGGAAAGGTCTAGGAAACAAGCGTCCACTGGTGTCTTCCTGTCCGTATAATATTTGACAGTGTGCTTTAACGCAAGTATTGCACTCTCTGTAGACAGCCCTGCACGAAAACCGAACTGTGTGTCGTGTAGTTTTGTAAAGTTACTTAAGTGCGTGTCAAGCACACTGTCAAACACTTTGGCTATCACGGTTGCCAATGATATTGGCCTATAGTTCCCTTTGTCAGCTATGTCTCCCGTCCGATTCTTTACAATAGGTACAACTAACGTATCGAGCGTCTCCTGTGGAAGGTAAGAATGGCCCACACAAAGATTTAAAAACATGGTTATTACCCTTGGTAAGTGCACACCAGCATTTTCGAGATGCTCAATGCTAAGTCCATCATGGCCAGGAGACTTTCCCCGTTTCATACATTTAATGACTGCTTTTATTTCTGTACACGTAAACTTAAAGGGTGTTCCTGATTGATAGGACTCACCATCATTCATCCTTCCCACAGGCTCAAGAGGTGAGCTCACAATAAACTGCTCTTTAAATAAATTAGCTATCCCAGTGTGGTCACTCTCACCCTCCACTCTAACTGGTAAGCTTGGAGAGACATTGAGCTTTTTAGTACCTTTCCAGAATGACGAGAAACATTTCTTAGAATGGAGCGAGGCCAATATATCCATTGCAATTTTTTCTTGGTTCTTAATGACCCATTTTAATTTTGATTTAAATACTTTACGACTTAATATCATGTCCTCATAGATAGGCCCACTACTGGGTTCCCCATACCACATCCACAATTTAAACTTAGACCTTGCCCGAGTATGAAAATCTTTGACATGCTTGTTCCAGCCTTTTATAACTTTCTTTCTAATAATGGCTTTAGACACTCTATTAACACTAGCTGATTCACTTCAATTTGTTGTTGCACAAGTACGCGTACTCCTTTATTTCATCAGGGCTTCTCTCACCCCATCGAACACCATTAAGCGATGATTCAATTACACTAGTTTTTAATCTAATAACATTTACATTACATTCTATTTTTAAGGGAAAGTGATCTGACCAAAACGTATCATAGATAACCTCAATGTTTAAAATTGTTTTTTCCGCCGCTTGTGTGACAAGACTGTGGTCGAGCCAGCGCTTACACCCGTGTGAGTCACTAATGAACGTGTATGTTTGCGATAATATGCCTAAGTAATCTAGATCCGCGCATACTAATTCCTGCTCACTACAAAAACTTATAAGTTCATCACAAAATGACTCACCCGGGTGCGCGTTGAAATCTCCCAACACATACACTGCTTCAGTATTATTGTTTTGTATAATAGAATACATCTCACTAAGACACTCCGTAAAAAGTGGTAGATTTTCACGACAATCCGTCGGCATATACATGTTTATAACCAAAAAACACTACCTCACTCACGTGGCTAAATGCAGTTTTACGCCATAGTATGGCGAGCCCTCCGTAGGGTCTCCCTTTACACATGCCAGCTGACGTATCCACTGAAGACTTTCCCGTATAACTGAATTCCTGATCAACACTATCAAGAAAGGTTAGATCATGTGGGTATAACCACGTTTCTTGTAGCAAAATAATATCAGCTGTTTTGCATAGTGAACGCACACAGTTCACCGACCTTTTGATATTTTTGCAATTGAATGTTATTACGTTCATTTTTGAAATACTATCCATTATTTGATTTTGTTATTGCCTCGCTCCCAAAAATGGAATTATTTTTGTCTTCCCTTCTATTCTTGAAATGAATAAAGCGCCTAAAAGTCACGCCGTCAGGCCATATCTGGTCATCTAGAAAAACGTCCAGTTTGTTTTTGTTGACAAGCACTTTAAAGGCATTGTATGGCTTTTCCCTCTTCATCGTTATTTTCTCAAGCGAAACAATCTCCGTAGTTTTATTTTTGATATATTTGCATATGTCCTCCACCGCTACCTCCTTGTTTACGTTGGATATAAACAAAGGGATTTTAACATCCGCTGCTTTAAATTTCTCCGACACGTCTGTGGTCGCTCTGCCCATTTTACCCGTAAAACGATTTTTAGACCGCCGCTTTTGCACTACAGTCCACTTATCCGTTGGTTTCTTGGGCGTTTTCCATTCACCATTCCTTGTGACTTCCGCCATAGTAGGTCTTTCTAATTGCCTGTTTTCTGTACGACAAACATCTGACTCAGACACCACTTCGCACATTTCGTTTTCCAATAGTGTTGAGTTAATCGGTGCAGGCGCACCGGTTATGATCGCCTCATTGTGTGTACAAGCGAGAGAGCGATACTTTGGTGACTCAGTGCGGTCGCGCTCTGCACTCGCACACTTCGCGATCGAGTAACCGTCGTCGCCGTACATAGGCGCCGCCGGTGATAATCCTACCGGCCCACTGTCAAGCAAATACCCTCCTCTTTTCTTCGCATTAATATTGCGCGTTAACAATGATACTGGGAGCATGTTTGATTCCAAATCTAGCTTCAGTTCCTCCAGTTGAGTGACTGTTGCATATTTACTTTTTATTTCATTGATTTCTCCACGTACAATCAACAAATCTTTTAATAGTTTGGTCACATCCACATGATCAAATGTAACTGGCGGTAATTTTTGCAAGTCACGCGCCACGAAGATAGGTAAGATCTGGCTCTGTCACTTTGAAGACACATATAATATCCTCCAAGTCTCTCACTTTTTTTCCTTCTTTGCGTCTAGTCACTTTCTTCTTGTCGGTTTTTATTGAACTAAACAGCAACTCCTTAGCACTGTCCACTTCTTCCACCGTGAAGGCGGTATCACAAATCCTTATGAGGCTCTCATTGTCCATCACATCTATTTTATTTTGGATAAAAGATAAAAGTTCACAAATCACCATATTGCAATTCACACATTTTAGCGTATTCACAGACATTGTCGCGGAAATAGGTGAGGAGACCTATATTCGACCGTGCGCAGGCGCGTCCTGGCGGTGACTTGGGTAGGCCGCATAAACTACTCAAACTGCCAGCCCATAATTAAAACTAACTGAAAAATGAAAATAATAATGATATCCACATAGTCCTCACATTCACAATCATTAATTAAAATAATATAATACTTTACAAAGTAATCATGTCATTTTGAATATAATTTTCAACAATGTCAATGTGCATATAAAACTGGTATATTTTCATGATTTTACAAAATAATTAAAATGTTAAGTTTTATCACAAGGCTTAGCAGAGCGAGCAGTTCAATCCCATGCTTTTTTATCTTCTAAATAATCTGAAATTTTATAATACCCTTTTTTACAAAGTTTGGTTTTAATACAGATTTTAAATCTATTAATGGGTAAGTTTCGAATGTCAATGGGAAGTTTGTTGTAAAAGCGTAGCCATTGACCCATGAACGAGTTGCCTACTTTGTGGAGACGTGTGCGATGTACAGCAAGATTGTGGTTTTTAAACTATGAATATCGGACATTTTCTTAAAATTTGATATATTTTTGTGTACATGCAATAGGTTTTCAAAAATATATTGTGAGGCTACAGTCAGAATATTTATTTCTTTGAATTTTTCTCTAAGGGAATCTCTTGGACCTAGGTTGTATATGGCTCGAACAGCCCTTTTTTGTAGAACAAAGATAGTATCAATGTCCGCACAGGTTCCCCAGAGAAGAATCCCATATGACATAAGACTATGAAAATAACTAAAATAAACAATTCTGGCTGTATCCTCATCAGTTATCTGTCTAATTATTTTAACAGCATAGGCGGCCGAACTTAGTCTTCTTGACAATTTTTCTATGTGTGGGCCCCATTGTAATTTACTGTCAATAGTGATTCCAAGAAAAACTGTCGACTCAACAGGGATAAACTCTGTTCCATTTACTTGAACATTGGTAGATAGCTGCCTGACATTTTGCATTGAAAATTTAATGAGTTTAGTCTTTTTTTCGTTTAGTAGAAGATTATTTACATTAAACCAATGCACTACTTTAGAGAGTGCATCATTAACTTGTTCAAAGTTGACTAACTGACGTTTGATTTTAAAAATGAGTGAAGTGTCATCTGCGAATAATACTATCTTGTGATTATCCCTTATGTGATAAGGTAAATCATTTACATAAATTAGAAATAAGAAAGGCCCAAGAATTGGACCCTGCGGAACGCCCATGGTGACCGCAGATCCTGCAGATTTCTTGCCATTAACATCGACCCTCTGGATTCTGTTGTTCAGTTAATAGTGAGAGGCTTCAAGTCATCTCCGCTCAGGTCAACCAACTTCTCCGCTACTTCTGATGGTACTGGCTGGTCTTCCGGACCAGCCGGCTACTTGCTCTTCATCTTGAAACCGATCTTTGCTGCACACATTCTTCAACTTGTTGTAATTTTCGACTTCGTGACGCAATCTCCTCCAGAGGGTATCCTGCTCCACCACGGTGTCGACGAGGACCACGTCTTTGAACCTCTTGCGTTGGCATTCGCGGATTTTATCTGGGTTCCCCCGCCTTCTTTGTCGGCACGGAATAAGTCTCAAGTCCAACACCATGATGTGGTACTTTAGGACGCGAGTTTATTGCACGATTTTTTTAAAGAAATGCACTGAACGTTATGAAAACAACGTGTGCTCAAAATCCTAAATCGTTATCAATTTCTTGAGTTGTGAATATAATTCAACTCTCTCCCCCCCTACCTTATGGTTTTCGAACAAACGTTAAGAACCCCAAAATGCGAACACACAGTTTTCTAGAATAAAATCCCTTTCTAAATGATTATTTTGCGACTGGTGGGATAGAGCGATTATTTAGGATGAAAAGGCAACGCGAAGGGTATTTTTTCCAAGTAGAAGGTCAAGGCCAAGGTCAAGGTCAAAAAGTTCAAGGACAAGCCACAAAATAGCATAGCTCACCCAAAGTTCAAGGACTCATTTGAAATCAAGGTCAAATAAAATAAACAGGTTTTTAGTAGTAGTCGGCCATTTGTTTAATTTATAATATTTTTAAGCTTAGCGTAACAAATAAATAAAATGCTCCATGTATGGGAATGAACAATTATTTTTGCTAACAAAGTTATTTCTTTCCTTCTTTATTCTTGCCCTTCTTAGCGGCGGCGGCTGCTTCCAGGTCGATGGGCGCTGGCTTCACGAAGGGGATCAACTCCTGGTACTGTTCAGGCATCCATTGTTTTAAGGCTTCTGGGATCTGCGGGTTATAGAAATAACGTGCTTAGTTAAAGTAGGTATAAAGTGTATTTTTGCTTTTTAAGTGCTGAAGAGTTCAGTGAAAGTTATCGCCATGTCATTTTAAAGCCCTGTTCAATACGCTAATGTAATCTAGTGATATCCGTAAAATTACCTTAATGCCCTCTTCAGTCTGGTTGACCTCAAGCACGGCGCAGATGACGCGAGTTGTAGCGCACATGGTCGCGTTCAACATGTGCACGTACTCTGTCGCGGCGTTCATCTTCTTAGTTTGCCCGTATCTGGAAGAAATTGTCAAAATATTTGAGTCCCATTTTCTGAATTAGGCAATTTGTTTAAGAGAGAATGTTAAGTATATACCAATCCATAATTTGATAGAAATGTAAACATGTAGCTCATTGACCGATCGTGTATGGTTAAGTTATAGCATCGGCGCTTGCCGATCTAATCTTCTCGATCGAACGATCTGATCTTTGGTCTGCGCTCGGTGCTTGGTATGGCAACACGCCGTGTTCGAGTTCGCGACAAGTTAATCGCCATCCTGAAATCCTGTGAAACACGTGTCGATTTCTTCTAGGGTCTTCTTAAGACTCTTGAGAAATAGCTAATCGGAACAGGTTACTAAATATATCCACATCATCATTTTAAGTTATAGCAATGTAGTGTGAATTTGCAGTCAACAAATAATTCATTAATCAAAAGAAAACAAAAATACTTATATCTATTTTATTTTACCTGACGAGCAGCCTCCTAGCCTGATACTCCAAACAGTTACTGCAAGACACCAGCTCACGGAAGGCCCCCGATCCGGGAAACCAGGCCTCCAAGTCGAGTTTCTTGGCTGCCGCGTGGTTAAGGGCCCCCGACACGATGTTCACGACGCGGTACGGGATGCCCAACAGCTTGTAAAAGTCTTCTGCGTTGGTGATCATCTCGTCCATCATTACCCATGAGGCGTTGTCATGCGGGGAGGTTAAAACGAATTGTTCCACCTGAGAGAAGGGTTTAATTCAGGGGAATTCGCGCCAAGTATTAGCGCTTTGCAAAGTCAATATCCCCGCGATACGAATGATTCGTGAAGCCAGGCTATCCAATTTTTCATTTGAGATTATTAGATAAAAAGTCTTTGAAACGGCGAACCGGGGAGCGGAGTGTAGAACATCTCACTATTAATCACTATACACACTATGCCAGCGGCCCGGTTGCCTTCGCATTATTCAAAGACCGTGTAAAATCATGTCTAATGTGATACGCAAAAACCATGGGTCATGACGCTAGCATAGTATGTCATAGGTACCTTTAAAGGTGATAAAGAAAATAAGGGAGGCATATAACTATATACTAAATTTATATCAGTTATTTTATTTATATGGTGTACATAATTAAGAGTATTCTATTTTGTCTAGAAGTAGGAAGTAAAATACTATACAGGTCCTTGATCAAGGTAGAGGCCGTGCAGATATGAAATAACTTAACTCACCTTTTCAAATTGATGCACCCTGAAGATACCGCGAGTATCACGTCCATGGGAACCTACTTCTTGACGGAAACATGTCGAGAGACCTGCATACCTGTAAACAGTTTATAATCAACTAGATATAGTCCGCGGCTTCCCTCACATCCTTGTGAAATTTCTGCAAGTACCTGGATAAAAAATTGAAAAAAAAACAAAAAAGTGCAGTATGATGTTTGTTCCTTTTTAATTATGAGAATTGGCAAGTGCATTTTTTTAAAAATAATATTATAACTTAGCCTACAACCACGACCTAGGCGAGTCGATAGATACCTCATTAATTAAAATCCATCCAGTCGTTAGGAAGCTTCGACGGTATAAAGACCCCCACATACAAAGATACACGTGAATAAATGTAACCCTGTCTTTGCAATCGCGCAGTCTGGAAAAAAATATCCTATATATATTCAGGGCCGGTGTGCCAAATAACATCTAAATCCGTTTAGCTGCTAAAGCGTGATCGAGTAACAAAAATACAGTCATAGTAACAAACATCCGAACTTTGCGAACCATTTTCTGTCTCACTGATTTTCGCTTCGATTTTCAGTTCGGGCTAAGTTTTACATGGTTTTATCATCAGGAATTTCTCAGTAGCAGCTCGATGTCTAGTTTTGTGCTTGGTTAACGGTAATAGGTTTACCACCTTGATTCATTGGCAAAATATGTCCGTAAATCCCTTCGGAAAATATTGGCGTGAAGGTACCCTGGGGTAGAGCAAGAGTAGCGGTCGCTCTAGGCGCCGGCTGGCAAGGGACGCCAATAAGCCAAATGTGAAAAACACCAAAGACTATATAGAAGTAAAATCTAAAGAAGCAGGAGGTGTACTAAATAGGGCAACTTAATTTAATTTAAATTCAATATGTGTTGATATTTGCAACACTCGTTGTTTTTTTTTTTAATTTTTGAATTATTATTTATTTAACATGAAACTGAAGTAGAATTTACGTGAAGTAAAAGCGTCGACGCCGAAAGACAATCTCGCTCTACCCAGATCAAGTGCAAGGGCCAGCGCTGGAAGTTATGTTGTAAAACCATTTTCCTCACCTAACAGGTAATGAAGCCTCAGGTAGCCACTCGTCCCTGTGGTACGCAGCTATGGGCTGCTCAGAGGTAGCGATGAGATACTTTTCCTCGACGGCGGCGTCGCCCTTGTTCTCGGACCCTTTGCCTACCACCTTGTATAGCTCCTCGTCGAATTGAGCTAGTTGCGCCACTTCTTGCATGACCTGCAAATGATCAAAGATCAGAAGATGTCCAGACAATCTATTCCCTAAATCTCACTGCTTAAACTTAGGTGAAGTGAGGTGTCAATAGTGTAAATCCCTAGTATCAGCAGCTGTCTAATTGCGTGAACATTTTCGGTAAACGATTAAGACTAATCTGTTTCATTTTGACAGTTCAACAAAAATAAATTGCGTTATTTACGAAGTTCAGCAGATTTTTTTTTAATTAATATGCATACATAACATATACATATACTGTAAGTTTTTTACTTTAAATTGAGGTTTGTTTAATTTTAGAGATTTGATGTATTGGAACCATGAACTTGCTTTGGTTTTCGTAAGCAATGAGAAGAGTTTTTAGACCTTCGTCGATAGGTGGGGGAGACTCGTACGTCTATGGGAGACTTCTACGGGATAATCGCGAGGCGATTTTTCGCACTCATATGTTTACAAAACGATGCTTACATATACAGGGTCAAGTTAAATTAACTGGCAGACATAACTGTTATCAATATAAGAAACTCCGCAGACATAACTGTTATCAATATCTAAACACGATAATATAAAAATAACCGATATTCTCAACTCATACTTCAAGTAACTACCAGCGGCTGTTGACAAAAAATAATTCATTAAATTATTATTTTTTGTTTTGTCGTGTTTAGGATACCAATCACGTTGAAACTGTCAAATGAAATAGCGCACGCTTCCCTGGCTTCCTGTTACAAACTTCCGTCCCTGTTCACCAAATTACTCCCACGGAAAGCGAGAGGAAAAATATTAGACATTAAAAAAAAAACAAGTGCTGTTTGTGCCGATCGTGAGAACATATACCTCTTTCCTCATAAAGAACGGAGTATAAAGGGGAGTATAGCCTTTTTTCAGAAGTATCCTGAGAGACAGTTGTATGAGCGCCTGCTCTAGGAACACTGCGGCTCCCTTCAGGTAGTAGCCGCGTCCACCAGCCACCGCAGTGCCCCGGTCGCCGTCCATACCTGAGTAGGAAACAATAAGTTGTGTATTGTTTAGGGGCCATTTACGTCACACGTTAAGGATGAGAGTGTGTGTGACAAGCCCCAAATTGTCACACGAGTGACTAATAAGCTCCTTGACGGCGCATGTTTAAATCTAAAGTATTTAAACTCTAAACTGCAAGTCTAACGAAAAACTTTAAAATATTACCTACTCTGTTAATATTATAATAAGGTTTTAAAATTGCAAATATGTGACATTACTGCAGGGTGGGTCAGGTCACACAAATATGACTATATGTTACAAGTATGGGTAGTCTTCAAAAATCATGAAAATAGTGTGACGTAAATTATGGATGGCCCCTTAGGAACGAAATCTTCAACTATTAATTTAGTTACGATCCGGGTGGAACGGTAGAAATAATTATACTAACGCTATTTTGATAACTTTTCAAGTCCCTGTTTGAAAGGCTCACTTATATTGAAATAAAATGGCTTTGTTTGAAATAAAATGTCTAGGGTAATAGGTAACTTCATTATCACTAAGTTTTAACCCAATGGGCATGATTAGATAGCTTATTGAGAACTGGAGGAAATCCTGATTAAGTACAGTCACGAGCATAAATACCTTACACTTCCGCAATATTCGGAAGCAATTTTCTGGTTGGTAAAGTGGTTTGATCATACAATGTTCGCAACACCATAACATTTCTATCAATACTTTAGGAGAAAATCGCTTTTGAATATTGCGTTACCGTAAAGTGTTTGCGATCGTGACTGTACAATCTAGTCTGTACTCCGTACGCACGTTAATGTAACATGAGTATTAACAGAAACTCTTACATAAGTACTTCTGATAATATTTTCACAAATGTGCTTGAAAGAATATCTAGTTCACTATTCTGCATGTTGTTTGGCTGCATGAAATGATAACAAGCTGACTTAATAATTATTACCATAATACAAAAACTACCGAACGGATTTTCAAACGGTTTTCACCAATGGACGGAGTGATTCACGCGGAAGGTTTTAGTGTATAATTCATTAAAGTTTTGTGTAAATTGGCTGAAATTTGACGATTATTGTTGAAGATCTCGGAAAAACCATGCCGACAGGGCGGAGCTTTATTTTCGTGCGCCGCGGAAATCGTAATAGTTACATAAAATTTATGTTCTACAGTATTTATCAACTTAAAAAGTTCAACAAAAAAGTCTGCGATGGCATATGTCTATCTTCTAAGGATGATACACAATAATCATTTTTATCTTTTAGAATTTTATTAAAATTTCATTGTTATTTTCGAAGCTATTTTAACCGGAATTATATTAATCCTTATCCAATTAACTTTGTTACTTAAATTGAGCATTTGATTTAGATTAAAATATACCTTGACATCATTTCATTTAAATGAAAGGTTTAGATTAGAAGATATCACATATTCAAAATTACGCGTAACATAATAATTTTGGTTGACGGCGGGCGCAGCGGTAGGAGTCAATGACCTTTTCCTCGGCAATTAGGTATGTAATCCCGGTTTGGGTAATACGTTCCTGTGGGATATCTTCCGACATCCACGGTGGCGAAGCCGCGGGCAAAAGCTAGTAATATTATAAATGCGAAAGTGAGTTTCTTTGTTTTTTACACTTTCACGCTAAAACGGCTGAACGGATTTGGATGAAATTTGGCAATCATCAATGAATTAAATAGCCAACCTTTCCCCAGTCAGTTGCGTAAATAGACTCACCATCAATCATACAAATGAGGTCCACATGAGAGTACTTAGTCCTATAGGCACAGTCTCCGTGTGTCCTCTCCACCTTGTTGTGGTCCTCATCATCATCCACTGGAACGGACTCATGAAGGTGGTTGCCTACTTCTCGGAGAGCATTTGAACGGGTCTTCTCTGCTACTAAGAGAGCCTGGTCATTCTTTGTTATGGCTTCATCTATTAATACTCTGACCTGAAAAATATTATAGAATTTAAACATTTCTTGAAGTTGACAATTAGTGCCTGACTGATACAGGATTTTCAGTCGAAGCCGAAGCCGAAACCGTAACCGTATATTCGGTAAATCGAAACTTAAGTTAAATTGACTTTATTTTCGAGAGCCTAAATTTCGAAGCTTTTTTTAAAAAAAAAATGGGCTGATTTTGCAATCATCAGATACATTTTATAAAAAAAAGTCTTTTGGTAGATTTTGCGTAAAAGTTGTCAAAATTTCAAAATAACGATTCAAAAATCAACCGTAACTTAATTATGGGCAGACTGCGATTAGCGAGTTAGTAATTGTTCAGAAGCTAGATACCACGACTGAGCACTAGACACCGTATAATTTTAGCATCGGAAATTTTTCGGAAGCTTGATACTGCGACAACGCTATAACTCTCCGCCAAACAATTCAGCGTCGTTAGAAAACGTATTTTTTGAACCATACTCAAATGGAACGAGTTGCCAAAAAGCGAAGCAGTATCGAAGAAAGCGGTGAAAAGTGAGTTTGCTATCACGACCGAACGCATTTGCTGTTGCCCTTAGAACCTTTATGAAACTTTTGGGAAGCGAGTTTATCCCTTCTCGCTGATACTAAAAGCAGCCTGTCTGCTTAGAACGTAAATTACTTCAATTTATAAGTTAACACTTTTTTTTTGGGTAAGTCTGTGCTGTCTGTCTATCTGTCAGTGTTTCTTCTTCTATCAAAACCGACAGCTTACGAGCGCCGGTTTCACTCAGGGGAATGTTCAGCCACTTTCTGGCCGAAACCTAAGCTGCAGCCAAATACTGATTTATTGGCTGAAATTTTTCTACTTAATAAAAATCCTAAATTCATTCACTGACAGACAAGGCACAGGTTTAACAGCTGGGTCTAGTGTAGAAACCTAAAACTTCACTGTGAAAAGGAGGTATACAGTTTGTATAAAAAATCTCAGTCCTTCAGTTCAGAAACTTGAAACTTGACAAAAATACTCAATCAGTAAATAATAAAGATAGTTCTTTATGATTAATTTTCGAAAACTAACAGGTGCGGGTTTGTAGGGAAACACATACGGATGAAGACCTTGAGTTCCTTATAATAAGAAAATGAGCACAATAATTAAAAAGCAAGGAAGTTCGCCAATTTGGCTGATGGGAAATATCCAATCAGACACATGGCTAGTTGACAATATCTTTATCAGATTTGCTCATGGAGAGCAACAACATAAAAGTGAAAGGAAGACAAGTGGCCTTTGCCCTGCAGCATGACACCTGACTTTATGCTCATAATAATAAATGTTATATTTGAAAGTCATTTATTATTCTGATTGTGCAAAAAAAAAAAGAATTACCTACTTAAATTAAATTTTCAGTTTTTTTTTCAGCTGTCTAATTTCAGCTTCTGATTATAATGAAAGCTGAAAATAAAATATTAGTGTCTTCTTCATAGAAACTTTATCTTATTATATTATCACTTTTTAATAAAGTAGTAAACAGTTCACAACAACTTTGTAGAACTGTACACTGTTATCAAGTTGAGTGTGTCACATACTTTGATGATATTGCATCACCCCAATGCAGTAAAACACATGCATAGCTTTCATTAAACTACTTTCAATTAATATTAACTATCACATGCACTACTACTACTCTCTTCCACTTTTATTCATTTGAATTTCGTTATTATTTTATTTTTGGTATTCCAAATTTCCAATCAACATTGTTATTGATTTGACATAGTCTAGTTCAAGGTTTATGAATGGAACTGGGCCTATTTTCCAGTTTCGAGTTACTTAAAAGCATGGAATTTAAGATACAAAGAAGCTAGAAATTGATACAACATTAAAACAATGACCATATGGAAAACATTACATGACACAAAGCATGAGCTTAGTATAAATAAAATTATTCTAAACTTTCGCTATCTCTACCTTTTTGATCTGGTTAACAGTAAGGGGCTTCAAGTCATCTCCGGTCAGATCTACGAGCTTCTCCGCTACTTCTAATGGTACTGGCTGATCTTCTGGACCAGCCGGCTCCTTGCTCTTCATCTTGAGACCGATCTCTTTGCTGCACACATTCTTCAGCTTGTTGTAATTGTCGGCTTCGTGACGCAATCTCCTCCAGAGGGTATCCTGCTCCACCACGGTGTCGACGAGGGCTACATCTTTGAACCTCTTGCGTTGGTTTTCGCGGATTTTGTCTGGGTTACCGCCGTCTTTGTCGGCACGGAATAAGTCTAAGTCTAACACCATGATGTGGTACTGTGTGGGGCCGAGTGTTTATTGTAGTAAAAGGTAAAAAAGGCAATAAGGTTACTTATTTTGTGAAAAATCGGCACGTAGCACTGCATGCGGTAAAAACAGTAAAGAGCGAAGGTGTGTTCAAAATCCTACAACGTTGACAACTGTGGTTGAGAACAAAAGCAGCAATGTATTATTTTTAAGGAATTATGGCACGCTTGATGGTGTAAATTCATTTATAAAGCTTGACATTCGATTATTTTATGTTTTTAATGGGCTTTATGAGGATGATTTTTTCAAATTAAATTTGAAAATAATTTTAATAAATCTGTTTTTTTCTAGTTTTTGAACGAACATGGGTTAGTTGTCGTTGTGACGTTTGACCTTGTTTGACACTATAAGAGTTGCGTTCCAAAGAATTGTTGCGTTCTGAATATCATCATTATTCTCTCTTAACATACATACACCTTGTTCCCATGGGGGTAAGCAGAAACTTTTATTATTTCTTGCCCTGTCAGCTGAAAATGTTGCGTTCTGATTATTCAGATTCAAAACAGAGGGATAATAGTGAGACAATGGTGATGTCAACACTGACTCCATGATTTTTTTTTCCGTTCCATAACTTATACATCGTTTATTAGAAACTATCAGTTTTAATGTTTATGTCACAATTATTTTTATAAAACCACGACTACAAGAAAACCGTTGAGTGGCTTTTGTTTTTATAAAAATCTGACGTCAATCCACTGTTTATTTTGTACATGGCCACACTGCTGAAATTGTCAATTTGTCGAATGATTGGTCGGTCCTTTCTCGAGCTCTTGTTCACATTTTTTACGTTTATTTGTATAATATGTGGCTCTTATCGGATACCAGCTGAGAGTATTGAAGCTTGTTTATCCACATACAGTTTGTAAGTATTTGCTTGATGCTCCTGTTGCCGGTTCCCGGATAAAAATGTGTCGCACCGTTCCTTGTTTACACGTATTCGATATCAATGGTCTCCCGATCTATTTACAAAGGGGTGGATTGTTCTCATTAATTATGTTCAGGTTTCGTTAAGAAGGTTTATGTTGCAAAATAATATTATTTGTTTCTCTTGATGTCACTTGGAGACACCACTAGTTCGTGCAGTTCAGATTAATTGATAAACGGGTTTGTTATTGTAACCCACTTGTTCATAATTCGTACAATGAATTGCCGGTCGTGGTGATCTACAGATCTAATCACTGGCAATTTTTTATTGAAAACAATTTGTTTAAAAAATGTGTGAGTAAAAACATAGCTATGATTGTATCAATGTTGCTTTGTATTGTAAAAATCAGTGTGGATACAGAACTTTTCCTGATACAGTAAGAGATAAGAACTCTGCCCCCAAACTTCTCTGATAACTGTAGTAAAAAAGTTTTGATAGAATCTGATTAGAGCTCACTTTCTACCATGTAATATATAGTGTATTCCCAACAAGAATGAAGTTACAGTAAATACCAAAGAACAGTTTTTCTTTTAATTAAAAATATATTTATGTTATATCTTTTGTTTTACTTTGGTTATGATACCGTTTACAAATATTTTAAAATTCTTATTTGCCTACTATAAAACTTGATGTTTAGAGGATGATAATATTTTTAAATACCTTTATATTAATTGCTCTATTTTGTTTTAAGGTGCTTTCCTGCTCCTCACCTTAAGCATCTGCATAATATAGTTTTTTTTTCTTCATAATGCTACCTGTTTGAATAATAACTGAGTATTTTAGGATCTCCCAATTTCTGTAATTTCTTACTGCCTTAATGGTTAGTTAATGTTAAGTTAGATCTACATTTAATTTAAAAAATAACTATAACTAGATTATGAGTTGCATTCTGACTCAATTAAATTACTTGGGAATTAAGAATGATTCACCAAATGATAGTGAAAGGCACAAATTACATCACACATGTAACTGCAGAAACTTAAATAAACAATATGAATTTTTATTCATAAAATAGGTAAAACTGTTTTTTAAAGCATAATAATTAATCTTGGAAAGAAACAATCTTTTGTACACAGTAGTTAAAATTTTTGCTACATTCAAAATCATTTTCATTTATAATGCAGTATTTTTGTTGCTTTAATCAATTCATCTTTAATTCGTCTACAGGCGATGTTAAGATGATGCCGTTAAAAGACAATCAGGATGTGGCATCATTCCTTGTCACCAAGCATTCTTGGAAGGGCAAGTACAAGCGTGTGTTCTCAATTGGCACCCATGGAATCACTACTTACAACCCGGACCGTCTGGAGGTGACCAACAAATGGCTATATGCAGACGTAGTCACCATTGCGTCTTCAAAACATTCAAATTCAGCAGCCAACCATGACTTTACGCTAGTCATGAAGAAGGATAAAAAAGTGGATTCCATGAAGTTTTCTTCTGAACACAAATGTTTAATCCTGACTGAGGCTTTTAAGTACAGGCAGGCATTCGCTGAGAAACCTAAAGATATTTATGTAAGTATTTTTGTTGTGTAAATAATGCAAGGCCTCATTAAGGATTAGAAATATTCCCGTTTTTAAGTGGAAAAGTAACGCAATCTCATGAAAGAACTTCCTATTTTCATGTAATCTGTTATATATAAAGGAAACACAATGTATGCTTATTATATTTATCAAAATATTTATACAATTACTTTGTCTAAAGAATGAAACTTCACAGCTTCTGTTTGTATGAACTTAATTAACAGAGTTTTGTTTTGTCAACCTATTATAAACATGTACGTCATTACAGAGATACCAAGCCTACAAACATCATTGGAGCGGTACACGCCTACCTGTAGTCCTGGAAGTTGGTCCATGTGCACTTGAACAACTGGACCCTTCTACCCACACACTACTAGCAAGCTATCCATACTGTGATGTGCAAGGAATACTCCCCGTTCGAGATGTACCTGGAGGGTTCGTACTTGCTGTAGGAGGATATAGTAGACTCCACCTGTTTTCCAATGCCATGGACCATCAGATTATCATCAATAAGATGCTGGAGATGGCAAGCTTAACGCTGAGCATAAGTATCAAGGTCCTGTCAACTATGATTACGTTGGATGATTATCATGACCAGAGATTTGGGAAGTATAGGTAAGTTTTGAACATGTGAAAGTATAGACAATGCCATCCATGAAGACACGCTATCGCGTTTAGGAAGTACAGTGGGTACTTCCTAAACGCGATTACTGTTCTGAAAGCGATTAGGAAGAAGAGTGGGGCGCGTTTTTGTGGATAGCACTATCTACAAATGTTTTGCTATCTGCTTATTAAGTTTAGGTATTTTTGAAACATCTACCTACTATTATGATTTAAACTTTTTTATGAAGAGGTTTGTTAGAAGGACATTTCATGCCTAAATTAACACTTATGTTCTCTAGGCGTCGTCGTTGCATTGCGTTCGTGATCCAGAGACAATAAAATCTTAATTTATTAGCTACATCCTAGTAACACCACATATGTTTACTTGATAACATAATAAAAAGAAAACAAAAAACAATAATAATAATGATTATTATTATTGTTTTCTTTTTATTATTGTTTTGTGAAATACAGTCGTGTGGAATCGGAAGTACCGTACTATAGATATGTGCCCGACCCAGTCCTCGAAAATGACAATATCACGTTGTATTGGGATCGATCTATCATCACTGACAGGACTATTGTTGCCAATAAGCCAGATATAGTGGTGATAGATCGATTAGAGCGTCGCACAATGATTATTGATATAGCAGTCCCGCATGACGAGAACCTCGTGAAAGCTGAAAAAGATAAACAGATTAAGTATCTCGACGTGGCCCGCGAGGTTGTCGACATGTGGGATGTGGATACAGCAATCATTGTGCCGATAGTCATGACGGGCAATGGCATAATAGCCAAGAGCCTCGACCAACACCTGAGGAGGCTCCCGTTAGGCAGTTGGATCAAGGGCTTGATCCAGATAGCGGTACTCCTGGACACGGCGCGTATTGTTAGGAGGTTCCTCTCTCAGGAGCCCTGACCACCGGTAGCTTGGACCCTGTTCCCGACACCGGTGGCTACTATTTTTTATATTTTTAAATGTTTATTTTTTTTATTTTGATATAAATATTTAAAAATGTAAATAATATGTTTTAAAATTAAATAAAAGAAAAAAGAGTTAATGATTATTACTTATTATATATTAATTATTCAATTAAATTATAATAATGTCGTATCTCTATGTATTTTATTGTGTGTAGATAAATAAATAATTCTTTGACCGTATAAAAGTAAGTATCTACTTTTACCCAAATAATAATATTGTAATTTTCATTGTAAATGTTCTGCACGCTTAATTGGCGCATTTCATTAACGCATATAATTCTAACATTTGACTGTCTGACTCATACAGACGACCTTGGGTATGAACCCATTTATCTATCTAACGCGATATACTCGTTACATGTATCAATTTCTGTGCGATTAGTTCATCCATCGCGTCTATTATTGAAGATTTTATATAAATATAAATAACGTGAAATATGTCCATTAAAAACATAATCCTTTTTTTTTTGTTTTGTTTTTTTTTTTTTTTTTGAGTTTGGGAAATCATCAAATAACTTCTCCCGCTCTGGGCGGAGCGGGAGGGCGTGTCAGACTCTTACTGACTAAAACCCACCCGTGTTCCTTCGGTTGCCCTGTTGCCGGGGGCCACGATCTGCCTTTCGGTTTTCTTCGCACCCCCGGCGGATTCTGAATCCCCCTGCGTTGAAATCTTCCACTGGCTGAATCTTCCATTGGGCGCTTTTAAATTTCCGTCCACGATAACATTATGACGTGCACGTATTAAACATAACCCTGCCTTTGCTGTCGCGCAGTCGGGTAAAAAGCCCCCATCACTGGCGGTAGTTTAAAAGTACAGGAGTCGCACCTTGGACTGTTAGCCACAACCTTCTTACATCGTTATACAATATGTCAAAAAATCCTGTCCGATCCGAAAGGGGCACATAAGTACAATACGCGCCACGAAAGATGAGACTTGACCGCGCCTCCCGCCGCTCCTTTCGCCGCCCCGATGACGCCCCGGCGCGGACTTCATACCGCTAAAGAGACCCATAAATCGTCTACTGCGCAAGTCAAACCACGTGGTGTGTCAAGTCTCATCTTTAATGGCACGCACTGTACTGCAATAACATTACCTAAAAGTAATAAAAAATCTTATTATTATTGAATATAAAAAGTTATTGCTATAAAATTCACATTTTTATTACCAAAATTACCTCAAATTCATTAAAAATTAGCAAATTTTCAACAGAGGTCATAAGTTATGACTTCTAGACACCCGCTAAACAACGGCTGCCCGCGCCCCATGTAATAATCCAGTAAAATTCCCAATGGCAATTTTATTTTTACTTTTTCTGACAGTTACCACATAAATAGACGCACAATACGATACTTAACAACACACCCTCACGGATCGGACAGTTTTTTTTTTCATGTTGTATACGAACGATCTATCGTTCTTCGATAGATACGTACGAGGGAAGACGAATCATGAGAGCAGCCACATGTCTATATAATATGAATAAAAATGAAATGCTGTTCGTTGGCAAGCGCATCACTTGAGAACAGCTGGACCGTATAGGTTATTTATTTATTTCGAAATGTTCGTAATAGCCTGAATAAGGTCTTTAGGGAAAGAAAAATTAGAAAAATATCCCAGAAAATTGAAAAAAGTGAAAGTGCTTTCGTTTATGGGGGTTTAGTATCAGGTCGACGTCTATCGGGTCTCCTAGTTTTTGATAAAAATATTTTTTACGGCTTTAGGTTTGGATACCTCTGCTGATCTCTTGTTCAATTATGGGCGTGAAGGTTTCATAGTAAAATGCAACGGAAATCAATCTAGCTTTAGATTTTGTAAAAATCGAATAATATCAAAATCAAATAATATACAAAATCACGCATTAACCAACAATCTATGGATATTTCCTGTTTCATGTGTACACATGAAGCAGCAGCAGTATTTATTTTTCCTAGTATCAGGAAAAATAAATACTTGTTATAATATCTCGCCTGTTTTGCACGAAGGGTTGGGCAGAGGTAGACGAGTACCTACAGTACACCCATCTTTCGCCAGTTATGTTTAAGTCCCATGTAAGAGGGTGGGAGCCTATTGCCTAATGACAAATATCAATTTTAGTTTACTTTAAAAAAATACAAAATAACTGAAACCAACTGCATAACGTGACAATGACGTTATGCAGTTAGTTTCAGTTACCTATTTTGTAATTTTCCACACATAAAGAAGGGTGAAAGGCTATGAGGATGACCTAGACACAGCAGTGGAACATTACACGTTTTCAACACTGAAATAATGAGAAAATAAGATTCGTTAGTCATCAGAAAAATAGTTGATAATAGGTAATAGGTGTTCTTAGGTAATTTCAAATGTAAATCAAGATTAAAAACATATTTATACGAGCATTCCTTCAAATACACGTTTACTTTTACGCTAGGGTTTCTAACAAAACTTAATAACTACTAATAATCTACTATACAAGCTAAGATTCATAGACCGCTCTGTTACTTTACGTTAGCGTCTCAAAAGAATATGAGCTTTATTTGAATTAGAATAAAGTATATTCGTAAGAATCACTTATTTATCAAGGCAAAGTGCGGTCTGTGAATCTTGCTAAGTCTACATGATAAAAAGCAATAAGAGTTTATTTTCTTCCACAGTGGAGATCAACACCAGACCTCACTAAGCGAGTTTATAGTACACAAAGTGAACCCAGCGCGTCACATGGAGCCGATGCGACGTACTCTCTGTCTCTCCGACACCTGCATTCTTGAGAGGGATCCACAGACTTACTCCGTAAGTTATTCAGCCATAGCCTTGTATTATCGTTTTCTCGTAAACTAAAGGGCACGCAGAACGCAGTTATTTTGTGACATTAAATTATGTTTATGGCCTTAAAGGGCAAAACCGCACGAGCGCAGTTGAGGCCGTCATTTGTTTGACGAGTGCTTATTCCTTCGTTGTCGTCCGAATAATCTTGAAACGGGCTTCAATATAATAGATTTAAACTTTTTCGTGTGACGTCATTCATTTCTAATCTAAAGCGAAACTGCTCTTTACGTTTGTGATATTGTTTTCAGGTGGTATGCCTACGTCCATTAAGTGATGTCTTTGCATTAGTGAGAGACACGGAACATCCTCAAAAGTTCTCCATTGAATACCTCAATGGACAAACACGCACATATTTAGCTGGAGAAAGGTATGACTTAATAATATTCGATTTTCCAAACATACTAAAATATAGTTATTGTGTATTTATACAACTAATTTGTGACACACGCTTTCATACTGCCAAACCATTAACCTAAGTATAAAGCGACTTACGCTTTATACTTACTTACATACTGGCAGAACAGAAGAAAATACAAATTTTAAAAAATATCCTCTCCCTTGTCTACTTTTCGAACTGTAATTTTCATTAATTAAGTTAACAATATGTACAGTCCGGCCCTCGAGAGAATGCGTTCTTGATACCTGTCAGTTTCATACTAACGAACATATGTTTTGCCAATTTGATCCTTATTACTACTAGAAATTGCCCAACTTCTAGTAGTAATTGTCAGGTACGCATTCTGTCGACGGCCAGACCCGGACTGAAGTCGTGAAACGTGCTTAACCTTTTAGAAAGGAAATACATTTATTTGTGGTAAATATGATGCAAAGAAAAAACACAGAAAAACAACAAGTTGGGGGAAAATATGCGTCACATCCACGCAAAACGGCCATCGCTCAGCATTATGCTGTGACACTATGCGTGACAGAGGCACAGCGCTGGTGCTGGTTTTCATTCTGCGACTGTACAGAGACCCAGGAATTTTATATTACTGTAATGTAAACTTTTTTTACAGGGACGCATTACTAGCCTCTTTGCTGGACGGAGTAAGATCCGCAGGTCAGCGTGACGTACACGTTCGGTCAGTCCCTACACCGCGAGGATACCGACTGGGGCCTCTCCATCAACCTGTGGACGAGGAGACGGAGTCTAATCACCTCAGGTATGAATCAATCAACTTTAGCCTGTTTGCTGGACGGCGCAGGCTCTAGGTCAGCGTGACGTGCATGTCCGGTCTATGCCCACACCATGAGGGTACCGACTGGGGCGTTTCCACTAGCCTGTGGACGAGGAGACGGAGTCCAATCACCTCAGGTATGAGTCAATAAACTCTAGCCTCTATGCTGGATGGCACAAGGTCTAGATCAGGGTGACGTACGCAGCGATGTCTTTTTCCAGACGAATACGATTGTATTTTCGAAATTGGTTGCTTTAAAATTGGGCAGTCAGCCCGGCTGCTGTCTGTAATGTTATTTACCCAAAATAATCTTGAAATATGAGAACTTCAGTAATAATTTCATTCTTTGTCAGAGTAATCAGAAGTTATTCCTCGACTTCGGTTTATATGCGGAAAGTTAAGTTTTTCTATTGCTATATTTAGAAGCTTTTTGTCCAGACATAAAAAAATGCAGTTTGTTTCTTTGCAGATTATTCCAGAACCCAGTGGGCATGTCTCGTGCAGAAGTGATAGAGCGATTCAACTCGAACGTCGGTTACAGCGGCCTCATATACTCAGTCAGCCAAGACGTAAGACATACAATAGTCATATAACTAGCTGTGTAACTGCACTATACATGCATACTTTGTACTAAACTTAACACCAAAACTCGTGGCAGTTGCGGTCATGAAACGTGTGAGTAGGACAGTGAATATTTAGGAGAGGGTCATTTCACTCCCATGTGTTATGACTATATGAGGTCATCTTGCTTCTACGTTTTATGACCATATGGGGTCATCCCGCTCCCATGTTTTATGACTATATGGGGTCATCTCGCCCCCACGTTTTATGACTATATGAGATCATCTTGCTCCTACGTTTTATGACCATATGTAGTCATCCCGCTCCATGTTTTATGACTATATGGGGTCATCTCGCTTCCACGTTGTATGACTATAAGGGGTCATATCGCTCTCACGTTTTATGACCGCGGCTGCCCAGAATTTTAGCGTGTACTATAATTTTTATTAACCACTTCGACTTCTTATTTTCAGTAGGAGTATTAACAATAGTATGAATTTTGCAACTTGATTCACACTCTTGTAAAAACTTGAATCGATATTACATAAGTTAATAATATGAAGCTACTCAGTCTGCGCATGGAAAAACTAAGTTAAATTTTGATGTATATACATCACAATTTAACTAGTTTTTAAGATTCATACGAAACTCGATTGTATTTTATTTACGTATGCATTCGTTGTATTAAACTTTGATCACATCGAGTTTATGAAAATGTTCAGCGTTGTAGAGTTGTCTCTGTTACTTTACCTTGGGGTTCATTTATAAACGTTGCTTAAAGTTAAGTAATAATTAGCGACTGTTTAACCATACATTTTTGACGTTTGAACGTCACTTAACTTTAAGCAACGTTTATAAATAAACCCCGAAGTGTGTACAGTACCCGGGAGTTTATAAAACACATTATATAAACGCCCCGGGCGTTTATATAATGTGTTTACTGTACACATTGACGTTATTTTATTGGCAGTGTATAGAGTGACGCAAGCGGTATTGTATCACTATCGGTTAAAGTGCCGTCAGCTTGCGGCATACTAGTACATCATTTTTAAAAGCCGCACGCGGTATTATACGTCGATATCGAGGGAGCGCCGCTTGCCGGGATTCTATTTCTGAATGGTAAAAAAACCTAACCTGTCCGAGTCGGGGTGCCCCAAGTTCCGAGCTCGCTTCGCTCGCTCTTGCATCGTAATTTCTTCTAGTAACAGTAGTAGTAACATTGCCTTTTGTACATACACAAAATATTGTGTGTAATCTTTTAACGACGTAAAATCGCCGTCCCCGGAGAATAAAATGAACACTACAAAAACGCAACTTTTCTGGCAAAATAAAAAACATGTTTTCGTCGATTGCTCCATAAATAATGGACGTAAACAGATGATGGTCAGCTTTGAACAAAAAGCTATTTTTTGTTACGAGAACATAATTCTATGACTATTTGTAATACTTACAAGTGGGAATACATTTTGATAATATTATATTGACACTTAAGGCCTATGTTAAATCTTTGAATACTATTGTAATATACGTAATTAGCTGCATAAAAATTACGAAAAAAAAAATTGAGCAGATGTATTAGCACTCACAGATTTCAAAAAGACATAACACTAAAACTAAGATAATGGCAGTTATCATTTTATTCTCCAGGGACGGTGAAAAATACAAATCAAAAGGCAGCGAACTAACCTGAACACTTCATCAAAATAACAAGTGACAATTGCAATGCTTACGGCACTTTAAACGGTCGCGTTATTTTGCCGTGCATACTCTTTACAGCAGTCTAGATAGCGCAAGCTGGCCGATAATGATAATGCCGCAAGCTGGCGGCGGCACTGTGACCAATAAGTCTTGCGGCATTGTATACACTTCCTATTTTATTTGAATACACATAAGTACTCATTTCACGCTACTCTCATCTTCATACTACGCTTCGTTTTTTATTTATTTTGTAAAATTCCTGGGACATATTAATGTACGTTGTGTGCCTTGTAGGCCCGTCCCCTGTTGTGGCTGTTTCTTACGTGGGATCTAGTAAGTCCCCTGTCAATTTATTATTTTACACCCTTGCATTGCTACTCCTTATAAATCTAGGTAGAGGGAAACGAAAAATTCTTCAAAATCTATTAGTTTTCTCTTTCATAGCTTTTTAGGCCCCATGGTCGAGGTTTACAATTCATCTGCATTACATGTAAATACCATAGTTTCTATGCGATGTTGCACTAACTATTGGAATGTTGTACATTTTGTTACATAAATATTGTATACTTATATTAAGTTAGAAGAGTATAATCATGAGTACTCTCATTTGGGATAATGGCGTCACTATTTGACACATTGTTGCAATTACGAAATTACTGGGTAAAAAATAATTTAGTTAAAGTAGTCATTAAACGTAGTCACCGAAGTGTCTGTTCTATCTTTGCTAAATGTTAATCTGCACGATATATTTTTTTTTATTATAAAAAATAAGAGCGAACGCAAACAACTGTAAAAAATCTGTTTGCAAAAACTTAAAGAGAATTCAATACTTAAATGTTGAACACAAAAAAAAAACCTGTCAAACTGTAAACATCGGGAAAAATCGGTCGTCTGCGTTCTCCCTAAAGGAGAGTACACACGTTACTGTAAGCAGGACAAGCCTGCATGAACAATCATTGTGTGCAAGCGTGCTTGAGCGTCTGTGTGACGATTTTGTGCAAGCATCTTGCTTGTGGAAGCGGCATGAAGATTGATAGAATTTTCATTATGCATCTTGAAAAATTCACACTTGTGTAAGCATGATTGAACGTGTATGCAGGTTAACCTATCAAAACGAACCGTGTCTTTGGCGTATTAAATCTAAAGGTCAATTAAATTATCAGGTCAATGAGACACACATGATAAATTGATCGATTAAAACGCAAATAGGGAAACAGTTGTATAGAAAATAAATCAATGGTGGAAATTTCAAATGTCGTAAGGGACATATAAATCCAATGTACCTTACGACATTTAAAATTTCCATCGTTGATATACATAATATTTTTTAATTAAAATGAATGCAGCTAAAACAAGCGTGTCGTCGTCGACCATCGCACAAGCAAAGACTGATGCTGCTCCAGTTTGCTTGTACAGTGTAGCCTATAGGGAAGTTGTGCACGCTTGCATAAAATAATTGTTCATGCAGGTTTGCCATGCTTGCAGTTACGTGTGTAGCCTCTTTAAGACCCATGTCTTTCAAATCATGTGCTTAAGGCGAAAGCGCCAGGGTAGCCCTCGAAATTCATTTTTTTTTTACCTTTTTTTGCAATTAGCAGGTCAGTACTACAATGTATGTTGATCAAAATATGATTCGTGACCGTAACAAGTATGTTCACCTACATTTCGCCAGTTCGCGAAATGTAGGTGAACTACAGGTTCCATCTCCATCGGGGTAACTCATATCTAACCACTATTATGGAAAACACTTTTGTATTGAAAAAACTCCGCGTTTCGGTATCGTCGATTATATATTGTTATGATTATAAAATGGGATGAGGTGTTGGTTAATAAGGAATGGACGATTGTAAAAGTCCCATGATTCCGGAATTAAAAAAATCGTGTTTTTTCTGACTATAGAATCGGATGCATATCACCTAATGTTTTAAAGTAGGTAGAACTACCAGACTGGCATATCAAACAACCTGACATTTTTGTTATTATCAGATTATATTTGGAATAATTCATGTAGGTACCTATTGAAACAAATTATAAAAAAATATTGTGCTCAGTATTGTCACACTGCAGGCCTTTTGCCCTGCGGTGGGACTTTAGGTAGATTAGATTATATTGTGCTTTGTGAAATCTGGTTAATTTTCTTTCTTCTCTCCACATAGTGAAAAATTTACTTTAATGAAATATGTAATAATATAAGTTTTTAGGAAGTCGCTTCAATACTATGCATCCGATTAATTATGCATTCCCGGAATTCCTGGCATACCGGGATTTATTTTACAAAAAAAAAAGAAAAAACAATTAAAAAGCTGCTTCAATAATTTCATAGCCAAAAAATTAAATTAGGTATATGCATCCAAATATCTGATCTCATCAATACAACTCTCTAAGTTTGAATTACCGTTTGAATGTCAATTTCTTGAGATCGTGACATTTGAGGTCAATTCAAACTCCGAGAGTTGTATTTATGATTCGTATGATTATAATTCTGTAGATACATATTTATTTTTTGTTACGGTTGCGAATCATATTTTGACAATATTTACAAGACCTGGAAATTGCAAACACTAAAAAAAAAGAAATTCGTGGGCTGCGTTGGCGCATCCCTCTTAAAAATAAAAGACGAAGTGCACTAAAATGTTGCACCGCAGCGATTGTTTGCCGAGAACAAAGAGAAGCTGATCACGGGCGCATTGACCGCGCTGGTGAGCTCGGTGCCGTCCGGCAGCAGCTTAACGCCCCGCGAGCTTGAAGCACAGTTCCACGCGTTGAGAAGACTTTGTGCTAGCAAAGTTGGATTCGCTGCTTTTACTGCGTTACCCGGGTAAGTAATTATGAATTCACTTTTTTATGCCGTTATGTTTGCTCCTGACCTCGATCTCGCCCGTTGGAAAGCGGTGGACGAGGACTGTGATGGAACGAGCGAGCCCAGAAGCTGCCTGTTCACTCTTGCTTTGAAGGCTGACGGGTTGTACGGGGAAGGGAACACAGACGCTGGCAGAGAGTTCCACATTTTGGCCGTGTGCATAATAAATGTGGACGAGAATTTGACTAGTTGGTATATCGACCAAGTGCGGATGGTACCTACCTTGCAGTACGTCTAGTAGTCCGGTAGTAAAAGGGAGAAGATGGGATCAGGTCATGGAGCTCCTGCGCCACCATGTCACATGCAATGAACAAGGCAGAATTTGTGTAGGTAAATGATGTTTATTTTTTTTTAAGTAGGATGATACAAACATTATACACAAAAAAAAAAATGATGATGTGGATATATTTAGTAACCTTTTCCGCTTAGCTATTTCTAAATAGTCTTGAAAATACCCTGGAAGAAATCGATACGTGTTTCACCTCTCAACGAGGCATCCTCAGGATGACGATTAACTTGTTGGAGGTGAAACATGTGTCGATTTCTTCCAGGGTCTTTTCAAGACTCTTTAGAAATAGCTAAGCGGAAAAGGTTACTAAATATATCCACATCATCATTTTATAATGGATTTCCGCAAGGTCACGCCTGAATTAATTAACTATCAACATTATACACGTCAATTATATTTAAAATACTAGCTTCTGCTCGCGACTTCGTTCGCGTGAAATTTCGTGTTCCCCCGACCCACCCCGTCGCATCACACTGTCTAGTTGCCGCTGAAGGCCCGCGCAATTACTTCATTTTCGCTTAACGTTCTTTCAGACTTTTTGAAGTGAGCATTTCTTTAGGCACATTGGGCATTTTTGACTAAGAAAAACAATTGAACTCGCGACACCGTTACCGACACTTTATTTTTATAAACGCGATTGTGCTCTTAATTTATATTACGTTACGGATCAATGTACTATGCAAGTATTTTCTTGTTCAAGTTTTCACTTCTGTCGGCACTCCCGGGGTGCCACTGTTTCTTTTTTGCTCGGTTCCTTCGGGTCTTAGCATGATGTAAATTAGCCTTTCTCAAGAATTGGGCTATCAAATGCAAAAATATTTTTTCAAATCCGACTGGTAGTTCCAGAGATTAGTGCGTTCAAACAAACATACAAAAAAACGAAACTCTTCAGCTTTATTATTAGTATATAGACAAGATTAGAGCGACATCGTCATTCCTTTACCATACTATACTTGAATGTCACTTGCACTTCATAAAACGACAAGTTATATTTTTGCTAATCAATGTGACAGTTGGATAGTTCAACCTTCTTAGCGAAGGTTCAATTGATTGGGAGATTTTGTCAAACGTGGTAAAAAAATTATGCGAATTTGATCCTTTTTAAAACTAGAAATTGTCCAACTGTCAGGTGTCAGGAACGAATTCTCTTGACGGCAAAACTGTAGGTAGTAAAGATTACTAATCTTATCACAATCGTTTGAAAGGATTATATTGTGAGTAATCGGGGGTGTGTAATCTCTGTTTATCTATCGATCATAACAAATGCCTATTTCTTGACTTGTTTTATCTCTTAATGGAGTTATGAGTCATGATGTCATGTGTGTAAATAAGTTTCAATTCTTTTTTCATTTAGGGGAGATAGGTAAAGCAAACAATGCACATTATTATTTATGTTAATCATAACATTACAATCTTTCTACACTATTTTGATACCTTGACTAAAGTTCAGATCAGATTTTTAAAAAGGTAACCGTGAAGTTTCTTGCCGGCTCTTCTGCATAGGAAACGAACAATTGGAACCGTGCACCTAACTTCTGACGTTTCATAAGTGCCCATATAGGTTTATGTGAAATAAAAATATTTTGAATTGAATTGATCTGTAAAGCTAACTCAAAACTAATTTAAGCTATTGTAACTGGCTGTTCGAAAATGCCCGAAATAACAACGATCCATCAAAATAAATCTTTTGTTCCTCAAGAAACCACTCTCCACCTAGATTATACACATTCGACAACATAATAAAACTACTTTGTAGGGTTCCGTACCCAAAGGCTGCCATAATACAAATAAAATAAACTTAAAAAATCAAAGGGTATGAATCGTGTTTTTATCGGTGTTTTTTTTTTTTATTTACTAGTGTTTAAAAAAAAACTAGTCTAAAATATTGTACGGTGGTACTGAACCCTCTGTGTGCGAGTCCGACTAGCACTTGGCCGCTTTTTTCAATATCACAAACTGAATTAATTTAATAATACGAGACTTCTTGTCCTCGTCAGTTTCCGTGAATGGATCGGCACAGCAACTGTAGCCGCCCTCCGGCGCGGCTCGCCCGCTTGCGCGCACGCCGCTTTAGACGCCGTGTGCGCACTACTGCAGCCGATGCACGCCGAGCCAGATCTCAGGCAGGAGCAGCTAAACAAGGCCAGCATGTTGTCTTCGTCCACCTTCCTGGATGGCCTGCTAACTATGTGGGCGGATCACGTGGTGAGTACTGTATGCTACTGCAGCCGATGCACGCCGAACCAGATCTGAGGCAGGAGCAGCTAAACAGGGCCAGCACATTGTCATCGACCACTTTCCTTCATGGTCTGCTCACTATGTGGTTGGATCATGTAGTGAGTCTAGTTAAAGGAAACTTACTGATTAACTTTGCGAGTTACTTTGTTGGTAAAACTGGCAAGTCAATTTGCTGTGATTTTTTTACACTAGAGCCGGTTGGGAAAGTATGCTTTTGCAATAAAACTTGTTTGTGGACTATGTTTTTTGCTTCCTCTCTTTGGTCACTCTCCTGTTCACGAGTAATACTTAAACGTACAATCAAACAAAGATCTTCGTATCCAGGCAGCTAACTTGCAACTACTCAGCTGGTGTATTTGGCTAATATTTTTACGGCATAAGCTATTCCTATACAGTTCGTGCAGATACGAGAGAAAATGGTCAACAGCTTCCTGCCTTACGGATCCAATGGAGTAACCAAGTTTTTTCCCCCCAGACCGGCTGCAGCGGTGCACTAGTAGTGGCGGCCATGTTGGACTTTCTGACGTTCGCACTGTGCGTGCCCTACAGCGAGACCACCGACGGCAAGCAGTTCGACCTGTTGCTGGAAATGGTTTCTAAGAAAGGACGAGTGCTGTTTAAGTTATTTGAGGTAAGGTTTGTGTATTGAGTTGTAGAAAATACAGAAGATTTTGTTACTTTAGAATAAAAATAGATTTCCTCTTTAACCCCATTCTTTTGCAGTCGCGATTAAACGGAAGAAATACGCACGTAATTAAAAAATATTCTTGAATACCAACTAGTAATGAGAGACAAATGATCAATCTCTATAAATACGCAACATTTGCACAAATCGATTTATAATAGTCTGATTATTTATTTATGTATGTATTTAAATGAGTAAATCTCATGTAAGCATATGAACAGCTAATCGAATCAATCGTAAAGATTTGCGAATAAATTAAATCGAATATTCCTTAAAAAACCGGCTGTTATGCTGTTATAACTTTGCAGCACCCATCAATGGCAATCGTAAAAGGCGCAGGCCTAGTCATGCGAGCCCTAGTGGAAGAAGGGGGAGAAGGCGTAGGCTCTCGCATGCAAACACTAGCGCTTGCCGAGGCAGCCCTACCACGTCACTTGTTATCAGCTCTGTACGCGCCACCGCGGTTGCATCACCGACATCTAGCGAGACATCTAGTGGCGCTATGGCTGGTCGAGCATGCGCCTGCACACTCCTTAATGCGTAGGATTATGGTGAGTTCTTGATTTATTTTTATTTTACACTACGCAGACACTATGTTGTTTAGCCGCGTACAAACGTGCGCACGGCGTGTTTACTGCGAGCATTTGTCGTTGTGGTGAAAGCTAGCAGTAGTGCGGCGTACCAATAGCCGGGTTCAGACCGGCCTCGTGAGGCTGCCACATGAGGCAAACGCTTGTGTTGGGTTGGACGTGTACGAGCATTTTTGCTTTTTGTCCGCGGCTTTAGAATTTTGTCGATTTTAGTTTCTTAACTTACTTTTTACCAAATATTACTAAACCCCACTTTCCTTTCACAGCCGTCAGGCCTCCTAGCCTTCCTAGAATCTACAGAGGCTCCCCCTGCCGCCGCCCTGGCGAGTGAACTGGAGCCCGAGCGCGACAACCTGTCGCTGGCGCAGGCGAGCGTCAAGCAACGCGCGCAGCACTGGGAGGCGCTGGAGAGACAAGTCAAATACGTTGAGAAGCATCTGGAAGTAAGTGTTACCTATGTTGATTAATTTTTAATAGTTTCAACAGTTCTCTGGTAGCAGTGTCCAAAAGAGAGACATCGAGATATAATTATATTCGGCTCTCGTTCACATACTCACTTACTGGTGAATCCAAAGATCAAAATCGATGATAGATTTGCTTTTCAGTATTTCATAACGTATTACAAAAAAAAAAAAAGTGGTGGCACTCTGGGAGTGCCGACAGAAGTGAAAACTTGAATAATATCGCCTTGGTGGAGGAAAAATACTTGTATAGAACATTGATCCGTAACTTTATCTAAATAAAGAGCACAATCGCGTTTACGAAAAAAAAGTCCTTCCGAAACCTTTAAAGTAAAAATACTTGCATAGAACATTGATCCGTAACCTAATATAAATAAAGAGCACAATTGCGTTTATAAAACCTTTGAAGTAAAAATACGTGCATAGAAAATCGATGCGTAACGTAATATAAATAAAGAGCTCAATCGCGTTTACAAAAACGAGGTGTCGTCATGGTGTCGCGAAATCAATGGCTTAGTCCCATCTCAAAAATGACCAACGCGCCTAAAGAAGCTTTCACTTCAAAAATGTTCTTACCATTCTCAGAGGGCAAACTCCGGTGAGCTCGACTGATCGTTAGCATTGCAGTTACCACTTGTTGATGTTGAAAAAGTTTTATTTTTTGTTATACTGATTAATTTGTCTTCGTTTTTCTTAGGTTGTTAATTTCCGGAAAAAAAAACGTCAGACTATAATAATATTTATTTTCACACTAACATACCTTGTGTGGGAAAAGATCGTGGAGTGGTTAAAATGCACCTCGCGGTCTCTAGAAAAGTTCCAAAAACAAAAATCAAGATAGATTTTATCAAACGTTATTTTTTTACAGCATTACGCCCAACTGGCCCTGCAGCATTGGGCAGCTCGTTTAGGTCGCCCATCAGCAGAGCGTCGGGACGCGACTCGCGAGCGTCCCGTAGTACTGCGCAGACGACGAGAGCGCGTCAAGTCTAACGCCAACTGGCCGCTTTTCTACTATCAGTTCCATAAGGACCACGCGCTGCCGAACCTCATATGGAATCACACGGTAAATCCTTAGCTTAGTTTGTAAATTGTTCTGTACGACGCCTTGGGATTCTATTCTGTAATGTTATGCATGAAAACTTTCATCATTTAGCTGAAAGCCATTCACTGGTTTGATATATAACCTACCCCAAGTATCGCCATAACGACCAGTACTGAATATATCGACAGGAGACTGCCTAATTGATCGACTGCTGAGCACTGGGTCTTGCTTTCAATCCCCAAGACTGTTAAAGTGTGATTTTCCACTAGAAATTTCTTAAGAGCGGCCGTGTCTGGATTTTAGCCCGCTGCATGGCGATAGACTTGCCCGTATTACTTGGGACTTCAACATAACTGGAAAACAGTGGATTAATAATACTGAATATAGGCGTATTCGTCGAATGTTAAAACCTGTACCACAACCTCCACAACTGCTTTGATCCTTCAAACAGTAAGACATCTTAAGTCCTTGCTAGCAGAGATAAATAAATATTTCTTCCGTCTTCTTAACTCACCAACCATCTTTATCCATTTTATTTTACTACCTGCCTATGTAATAAATAAATCACTGAACCTGACTTGATTTCCGTACGTCTTTTCTTCTTTTTTTTTTTTCGGGCGACCTCTGAAAATCAGCGCTGTGCTGTGGGTTCCCCATAGCACAGCATCATGCTGAGTGGAAGCCTTCTTGTCACAGTCATGTCGTGCAGCTGCCGACTAATTCCTGTTTTACGCTCGTGATTTATTATGTACTTTTTGTTGTTTTCGTTTACTCTTGTCTTTTATGTATGCACGTGTCTCTGTGACAAATAAACCTATTTTTCTTTCTTTCTTTTGCTATAGACACGCGAGGAACTCCGCAATGCCTTAGAAAACGAGCTTCGCGCGTTCACATCAGACCGCGAGGTGGCTGGCACGACCCTCACATCCTGGAACCATGCAGAGTTGGAGGTCCACTACCAGTGCCTGCAGAACGAGGTCAAGATCGGAGATTACTACCTGAGGATACTGCTGGAACAGAGGGACAATGATGACAGTCCTATTAGGAAATCGTGAGTGTAGTTTGGCTTTTGTGTTGTCTTGTTTTTGTGGTAGAGTGTGAAATAATTTTGTTGAATTGAAAAGATAATTCATAATGAAAAGAATTCACTGTCATCGTATAATTTAGACGTGATATCACTGTGTAAATTTTCTGTTGCGAGAGGGAGCATATGGATATAGACGATTGGTCCCATGACATTTATGAAGGATCTTTGCAGTGCTAAACTAGTAAATCTATTGAGATTTATGAGTTTAGCACGGCAAAATACGCACCCTACGACAATTTTATCAAGGTCACTGTTGGATATATTTTTTTTAGGTTACGTCCTACACTCATTATGTATGCTATGGAAATAATTATAACACGAAACATTACGTTAAAGTAGCTTCTTTTATGCACCATTTAAAATTTTTGGCTTCAAGCAATTTTTTTTTAAATCTAGACAGGGAACAATACTGAACTGTTGAACGTGTCATACGCGTCGAACGCGGTTTAAAACGCGCTGTTAACCTGCGACTTCGGCTGTACGATACTCTTTCGTTTCCAAATGAAATATTTCATTTATATGCTAAAAGATTCAGGGGCGTAACGCTTCTGGCACTACTTTGTCGTTCAAATATAAGTTTAAAAAAAATCCTATATTTCAGTTACGAGTTCTTCAACGACCTCTACCACCGGTTCCTATCAACGCCGAAAGTAGAAATGAAGTGTATGTGCCTACAAGCCATGAGTATAGTGTACGGACGATACTTTGAAGACATCGGCCCCTTTGCAGACACCAAGTACATCGTGCAGATGTTGGATAGGGTAAGCCGAGTATGAAGTCGACCGGTTTTTGTCGGTGACCGATTATCGTTCGATTACGACTGACTTTAGATTCAACACAGATTGAGTAGCAAAATATTCGAGCATGTTCTGTGCTGTCAAGTTTTGAATGGAATGTGTGAGCATGCTCGAACACACGCCATAAGGAATCATCTCTTGCATTCTATTTTGAACTCTATTTAAGATGTGATTTAGTTTATTATCAATTTAACAATGAAAATCCGTTTGAGTATTTTGCTGTGCTATCTGCGATGACACTTTGTCAGTGAGAATCGGTCTCCGGCAAAAAGCAAGCGTTTAATGTCTATCTTCGAACTAATGATTGTGTTTTGTTCTAGACCTGTGATAGAATGGAAAGGGACAGACTAGTACAGTTCTTATCGAAATTGATATTACACAGAAGAAACGTTAGCGATATTTTAGAATGGAATGGCATAAGGTAAGCCATGTTCGACTTAAATATCCTCGTATAATTGTTTCTCTTAGGCCTCGAAACTGAACCGTGGCTATAAGAAAGTGCATTCTGTGTACCAAAGTATATAAAGTCTATTAAAATCCTTTTTTCCAATTGCTGTTATTTTCATTTAAACGAATATCAACTTTATATTAGTGTAAATTAAGCTGATTTCAGAATTATTCGTACCGTTGATAAAGTCATAAAAATGTTTAACGTTGTAGCGGAAACTGAACGTTATGCGTCGAAAATAAGGTGGTTTTTCTAATAACACATTTGTTTCATGTTTGGAAACTAAATCTCGAACGCACTATAGAATGAAATCTCTCGTTACCGCTTTCTCTCTCAGACTGGTCACATAACTTCAGTCCAGAAAAGTTTGTCACTGGAATTCCGTCATTGTATTGCGTAGTCATATTTGTTTTTTTGCGTCTGTCTTTGCGCTTAATAAATCAAGCGATCTGCCTTTTGCCAACTATGTTGAGGTCGGCTTCACCGGATGCAACTGAATAACAGTATTTTACATGGAGCGACTGCCTATCTGACCTCCACAACCCAGTTACTCGTAACACGATACCTCTTGGTAAGGACCAACTGCTTAACGTGCTTTCCGAGGCACGGAGAGGTCTTGGTATGTTATGGATGGTCACCCATCCAGGACCGACCGCAGGAAGCGTAGCTTAACCTGACCGATCGACCGGTGCAGCTGTTATTACTGAACCATAAGCCCCTTGCATGAAACAATTGTCCCTTTTGCGCTTAATAGAAAACTCATTATTATTATTACGACACCTACGACCAAGATCTGCTTTTAAAATCTGCTGTACATGAAACTCATCAAAGTTCCGCTTTAAAATTGTATGTAAACTTGTGTTCACCAGGATCTTAGTCGAGCTAATGACCCTAGCTCACTTGCACACCTCTCGCGCCACAGTCCCAACACAGAGCAACGTCATTGAAGGTCCGCAGCAGCAGACCGGAGGGGACCGCGAGTGGTATTACAACGTGGACACTGCCGACAAGGTGCAAAGGAAGGGACCCGTCAGCACACAACAGGTTTGTTACATTTTTGATGATTTCAAATTTGAACCGTTACTTTTAGGCGACCGCGAACTTTCCAATATAAAGAAAAGAATGACAAGTCTAGATGTAAGACGTGTGATTGGTGAGGCCTATGTGTAGTACTAGACTTCACCGAAATTCACAAATGTGATAAACGTAAGCTATGACAAAAATAATAACAAAAGATTTGATATCACAGAAAAGTATATGTGTATACTTATTCAGTAATAACCATCTACTTTCTTTCAGCTCAAAGATCTCTACAAATCAGGCGAGATCAACAACAAAACAAAAGCCTGGGCGAACAGCATGGAAGGGTGGCGGGCAGTGGGCGGCGTGGCCCAGCTTAAGTGGACGTTAGTGGCGCGTGGCACGCCAGTGTTCGACGAGAGCGCGCTCGCTGCTACTGTACTTGACTTGCTTATTACTTGCTCGAGATATTATCCTAGCAGGTAATGTGACTCATTGTACTACAAGTATGCTAAAGAAAATTGACGATACTAGAGGAAGAACATTGTTTCAATTTAGGTGGCAGGGACCCGCTTCTTCAATAGTTGTTATGAGAGACATAATAAGCTGCACCATTGTAGCGAGAGTTTCACTCACAATTTTTAAATTAAATATATTTATCATTCTTATAGTCTAAATGAAGTTTATGATACTTTTTTAAGAGACGTAACAAGTGGGATGGTGCTGTTCCACGAAAAAAAAAATACAGTAGAATTCCACAAATATTTAAATAACGTGCACACCTTTTTAAAAGCAGCCAAAAAAATTGTTTATCACAAAAATATTATTTACAGGGACGAAGAAGATGCTGTGATTAGGCCGTTACCAAAAGTAAAGCGGATGTTATCAGAACCGGCTTGCCTAGCACACGTTGTACAACTCTTACTTACATTCGATCCTATACTCGTTGAAAAGGTAAGATAAAATTAGAGCTATCTATCACCTTTATGAAAAAAAAAAAAACACTCAATTTATACAAATAGCAAAAAAAAAAGTCTTTGTTGTGATAAATTTATATTCAATTCAATAAAATGCCCTGATGCCTTATGAAATTAGTTATTCGTAAATATAACAAAAACAATATTGCGTTAAGTATTGAGCCCTGTGGCACTCCTAGTATTCCGACAAGACATTTCTTTGACATCTGTGCCAAATTTCGGTAATCGGGGATTATTAGGATCTTATTAGTCAGTTACGGACCAAACGTCTAAAAAATTAACATTCTAATGCCTTTGCAGTGCAATAAGTGCAATCGCCTAATAAATCTCTCATGATGAACAGAATAAAATGTTTTTGACAAATCGCAGAAAATGGCCAATGCATTTTATGAGTTCAAACAAACTCACTCCGCTCGGTTCAGAACACTACAGATAGTTTTTCAAATATAATGGTCATCTTTTCAGGTAGCCACCCTTCTGTACGAAGTGATGCAGGATAACCCTGAGATCTCGAAGCTATACCTAACAGGCGTGTTTTACTTCATGCTACTGTATACGGGATCAAACTTATTACCTATCGCACGGTTCTTTAGATTAACACATATGAAGCAAGCGTTTAGAGCTGACCAGGTATGTAAACTTATATTTAAAGAATGTAATGATTGTGTACTATTTTTCTGTGTGTGTGTAGAGTGTGTGATCTGAATTTTCTGATATTTTTTGAAAGTCATTAAACATGAGTTTTCTCACTGCCAAGTCCACCTATGAAAAGCTTCAACATACTAAGAAGTTGTAATGTCTTACGATTCAAAGACGTGGTTAATAATGACGCGTCAACGGACGACGGTCAGGACGCGAACTCCTTACTATTCAATTGATGTAGTAATTAATGAGTTTAATGTGAAAAATCAAAAAGTGATCGAGGTTTGTGTACCTTTCTACCACGTACTGGAATTTACTAATTGATTCAGGCGTGATCTTGCGAAAATCCATTATAAAAAACAATAGGCGTTGATATATTTAGTAACCTATTCCGCTTAACTATTCCTAAAGAATTATAAAAAAACCCTGTAAGAAATCGATACGTGTTTCACCTCTCAACGAGGCATCCTCAGGATGACGATTGACTTGTCGCAAACCCGTGTTGCCACGCCGAGTGTCGGATGCAGCGGAAAAAATAAGAATAGAGGAGAATAGTGTACTAAATATATCTATCACGTACTCAAAGTAAAGCTATTTGGGTAATCTAGTAACATGCATGTCAGAATTCCCATCAAAATCGTTGAGCTGAATGGTGCTAATTCATGCGTCATGTTCGTGAACGGGCGCTGTCAGTAGGGACTGGTCATCTTGTAGCTGGACGCTTTTAACGTTCTGCATCGTTCTCACATTTATAACTTTAACATGAATGATATAAGCAATATTTTGTAACCATATTGTTATTTAAAAGAGTGTCAGTGGAGTTTCTTGCCCGTTGTTCTCCATGGGTACCTACTACGCTTTGGAATGTGCAACTAGCTTCACCATTCTGACTGACCGACCCCTTGACAATTCAAAAGTGCCTGTAATTGGTTTATTTGAAATAAATGCTTTGAGTTTGAGAATAGCCAGCAATCTATGAATCAATGTATCGATTGTTTCTATGGATTTAAAAAATACCTTTCGTTTTCTAGTCAAGTTCGGACATAATGCAGCGGTCGATACTAGGACAGTTGCTACCGGAAGCGATGGTGTGTTACCTGGAGAACCATGGCTCGGAGAAATTCGCTCAGATATTCCTCGGAGAGTGGGACACGCCAGAAGCTATCTGGAACTCGGAAATGAGGTTTGTGGGTTTTACTTATGGATGCCATCTTGTGTATGTTTTAACCTGAATTTTAATGTTTTCTATTTTTTCTTTTATGTGTATGTGTCTTTACTTGTTGTCATTGGTTTTTAACCGTTTTAATTAAAGTTATTAAATTAATTTTGTGACTGAATTATGACTTGACTAGATACCTACACAAAATAGAATTTCGAATTTAAAATATTCGCATTTTACGTGCTTCAACGCTGATAAAACACATCTACACGAGTTGCTTGAATGTATACAGAAATAAGATGAATGTAGGAAATATGTGCGTGCACTTTCACGGATGTGAACATCTCCGAAACACTACGTGGCTGTACATAGACAGAGTATTCTAGGAATTTAAAGTGAAAAAATACAAAACCTTTTTTAATATCGAATTAGATTAGAATAGAATACTCCTTATGAATTACAGATACAAATGTAGAAATATAACAATGAGCTGTCTTATCGCTAAAAGCGACCTGTTTTTTAGGGTTCCGTACCAAAGGGTAAAACGGGACCCTATTACTAAAACTCCGCTGTCCGTCCGTCTGTCTGTCTGTCCGCCTGTCACCAGGCTGTATTCATGAACCGTGATAGTTGGAAAGTTGAAATTTTCACAGATGATGTATTTCTGTTGCCACTATAACAACAAATATTAAAAAAAAAAAGAATAAAGGTACGGAACCTTTCGTGCGCGATTTTTCTTATTATAAGTTACGGCAGATCGAAGGGTAACATACGAGTTTATTTCACAACCTTTTTCATTATCCGCAGACGCATGCTAATAATGAAAGTATCAGCCCACATCGGCGAGTTCACTCCCCGGTTACGAGCACACATAGCAGCTCGGTACCCGTACCTCGCCATCCCGGCCGTGTGTTACCCGCAGCTGCAACACGAGCTGTTCTGCAACACGTTCTACCTGAGGCACCTGTGCGACACGCAGCGCTTCCCCGACTGGCCCATACCGGACCCGGTGAGTGTACAGTAACTACATACTGGACCCGCTGAGTGTATAGTATCTCACCATCCTGATAACACCATAATCTTCATCTTCCGTACGTATACCTTGCTGATAAAGAAAGAAAAAAGATTATTATGCAACATTTCGTGGAACATACAATGTATCGTTTGTTCTGCAAACGGAAAACAACTGCCACCACCATAATCAGCCTATAATGTTCCCACTGCTGGGACACAGGCATCCTCCCTTTGAGAGGGAGTAGGCTATAATCTACCATGCTGGCCCAGTGCGAGCGATAGCGAAATTCGGGAAACGGTAGCTACCTGTTAAAGGAGGATCCGAACTTTTCCTTAAGAGATGTGTTCTTATAGAACAAATCTAACTAAGAGAGATGTATGAATGATTTATGATTAATTATAATTTTGTCGCGAATTGCGTTACGGTCGCGAATCATATTTTGATTAAGATACAACCTGACATGGACCTGCAAATTGCACAAACGTAAGAAAATTTGAATTTATCCTAGTCATGCCTCTTCAACCGTCTTTAGCTTAGTGCAGGCACAGATAATATACTAGTACAGATACCCAATCCCATACAAAGAAATGATACCGCCCTAAGTCTGGCTATTGAGCTGGCTATTTTCCTTCCTCCATTGTTTCAACAGATGGCAGCATCAGCGACTCACAAATTGCCAGAGACTGTAGTTTTATAACGCCATCTAGAATTCGACTTAGATACTTATGGCATTCACACATCGCACGGTACGTTCAAGGACAAGTATATTAACAATACAACAAAAATATCTCGAGTTGACGGAATAGTTTCATTTTTGTGAGTGAGCTAGCAATTTTCACGCGGCAGCGAATGCCTCTTTATGTATTTTTTTGTATTTCAATGCTTAAATCTAGATTTTCATCTCCTCGTTACCAAATCTACTATTGCTAAAACCCTAAAACTGAAATCACGCGTTCTTCTTCCGAACTAATTTTGACAGTAAGCCCAAGTTCGCACGGATGTAATACAATTGTGACGACTTTTTTGTGCACTTGATTCTCAACGCTCGGCTTAACACCGAGAGTTGAAAATCCAGTGCGCGATAAAATCCCGCCGCGATTAAATTACATTCGTGCGAAGGACGGCTTAATGTTTTAAAAAATATCAAATAAAACCGGCCAAGTACGTGTTGGACCACGCATAATGAAGGGTTCCGTAGTTAGGATGAATTTATCCCAAGAACAAACTTAACTTTGTAACATGTTCTCCCATACGGAATGTATACGGGAGAACATACGGAAGAACATGTTTTTGCAACCGCTTTAAGTTGGTTGATTTATTACTCGTTAACTTATAGATCTTACTTAGCTGTGATAGTTTTCCTTTTAATTTCGTTATAAATACTCCTCTTGTGATCTTTTTTCACATAAACCAACCATTTAGCTGGCAGGGTGGGGGAGGACACTAGACTCTAATGAAAATCGTCACCATTAGCTACCTATGCACTTTTAAAACGTTTCGTACAAATCCTTTTTAGGGTCCCGTACTCAAAGGGTAAACCGGGACCGTATTACTAAAATTCCACTGTCCGTCTGTCTGTCCGTCTGTCACCAGACTCTATCTCATGAACTGTGATAGTTAGATAGTTTAAATTTTCACAGATGATGTATTTCTGTTGCCGCTATAACAACTAATACTAAAAAAACAGAATAAAATAAATATTTATGGGAGCAAAAAAAATCACTTTGTTGTATGGGAGACAACAAAGTGATTTTTTTTGCTCGTTTTTATAGATAATAATGGTACGGAACCCTTAGTGCGTGAGTCCGACTCGCACTTGGCCAGTTTTTTATAGAATTTTTAGAAAGGTATTGGTAAAATGAAAAAAAAATTAAGTCGATAGGTATTTGCCAAAAACATGTTGAAACTATTCTTTCAATTCCTTTATTTCTATGTAAAGTAGGTATTAGATTATAAAAAAATATGTTGTTTGATTTTCCTACCAACCGCTTATACAGTATGTCATGACAAATTGAGTAAAACGCCATCTATTGCAAAGAGCTCATCAACTCAGAACTTTATCATTCTATGGGTTCGAATTCAAGTAAAAGGTTTCACTTATCGTTTTTGTTGGAAATACGTGATTTACGACTTTAAATGGATAAATCAGCATTAAACAAGGAAGTTTTGATTTTTACTAATCTTACTTCAGCCAAATTCTGCCGTTTACTCGTTTTTAGTGATTGTTAATTTATAATTGTTTCCTATGCTGCCATCTATGATTATTTTTTCAACACTAATTATAATTTGTTCGAGTTGAGACCCCATGGTGCAGGCAAGTTCAGCGACTTAAACACAAAGACAAACAATACATACGCCTAAATTACAGATCATCTCATTACAAAACTAGTTCTAACTTAAGTTCTAAAATTTCTAGCCCGATATTGAGTTTGAACTTAATTCTGAAAGTTTAAAGTTCACACATCTGACACAACATCACGCCTATATTCCCGAAAGGGTTCGCCACAGGTGTACCTATAGTATACCCACATTTCGCCAGTTATGTTTGAGTCCCATGTAATAGGGGGCGAGCCTATTGCCATCAACCGGGCACAAATCCAGACTCAGGGCTGCTACTGAGAAGTTTAAAGATCTAATTACAAAATTGACAACTTAGACTCCCTTGTTGTAATTAGAACTTGAGCGTGTCGGAATAAAGTTCGAAAAAAGTGTCTCGATTTAAACATAAAGATATACCCTGTTTTTTAAGAAGGCCGAGAATTTAAGTCCGCCTTTGTATCTTAGTAGTTCACAAAGTTTAATTCAATTTTGCAGTCATAGTGATGTGCTGTGTCAGAAAAATATTCAATTTTTTTCGTTTTTTTTATCCATTAGGTCGGCCTCCTAAAAGACGTACTAGACGCATGGCGTCGCGAAGTGGAAAAGAAGCCTCCATCCATGACGGCAGGCGAGGCCTACGCAGCCCTAGGGCTCACGACGGGACAACACGACGAGGCGGCTGTGCGCAAGGCGTACTACAGGCTCGCACAGCAGTTCCATCCGGATAAGAACCCTGAAGGACGGGTAAGAGATTTTGCTTTTGATTCCCTTTGATTTTGAAGGGAACTGTCATGATTTGTCGCGTATTGATGCTCTTCAGACTTCGAAAATACTGTAGTTTCTTGCATATGAACACACTGAGACTTCAGCCATCCAAATTGATGAAAGTCTACAAAAAAGTAGTCACCTACTGTTAAATCAACAACGTGGACGAATAAATCAATGTGTTTTCTTGACAACTTAGCTTTACAAAAGTCGATTTTAAAATCTTTAAAAGCACTAATTCAACACACACGACCCACATGCTAAGGAATGGAAAACACTTATCCCCAATATTCTAGTCAAACTTGGTCTATAGTAGTTCGGTAACCTGTGACTCGCTTCTTCTTACAAATAATAATTCAGTTAATTAATTGTTTACCTTTTAATAAGAATGTTGTGCATGCCTATAAGTGATGTATTTAGACAGTAATGAAAACTCGTGATTACCTATTGTAACTATCCTTGTAAATATGTCGTTGGTGTGCCTTACTTAATTATAAATTAAAAACAGTGGCACTCCGGGTGTGCCGAAAAAGTGACAACTTGAAAAAAATAAATCGGCATCGCAGTAATCAACGGGTTGATGTGTTTTACTCCATACACCGCGGTAATCAACGCGTTGATGTCTTTTGCTCCATGCACCGCGGTAATCAACGCGTTGATGTCTTTTTAATGGTTAAAAACTGGTGTCATCACAGTGTCGCGAAATCAATGGTTTTGTCCCATCTCAAAAATGCCCAATGCGCCTAAAGAAATTTTCACTTCAGAAAAAAAAAAAGCCGGCAGACATAGAGAATGCCGACAGAAGTGAAAACTTAAAACTGGTATTAGCGCCATCCATATTTTATAGTACAGCACTACGGCGCGAGCATGTCTGTGAATCGAATCCATAAGTTTATCCCCTACCTAAAATCGCTCAACGCGCCTATTGAAGTTTTCACTTCAATTACGCTACATCTAAACATGTATATTGCAGGATCGTTTCGAGGCCGTGAACCAGGCGTACGAGTTCCTATGCAGTCGGAACGTGTGGACCGGCGACGGACCCAACACTAACAACATTGTGCTCATACTGAGAACACAGACTATACTCTTCCAGAGATATTCTGAAGGTGAGAAAAATATCTTTTTACCAGCAAAGACCTCGAAACGGGTTTGTATCAAAAAATCTTGGAGCATTAACGTCGAACGAAAAAGTAGTTATTTTCTTTGGATAAGGTCTCAAAATCTGATATGCAACGTCATGAACTCATGGATGATAAGCTAGTGCCTAAACGGTTCAAAATGCGCATGCTACTGCCATCATTTTTACATACAATTTTATGAGAATAAATTAACGTTCTCAAGAGAACTCCGACAACTTCGCCCGACAAAGATCACTTTGACTGACTTTCACAGAAACGTTTCTTGACATCTCAATCTTCAAAATAATCTTTATTCACAGTCCTAGCCCCATACAAATACGCGGGCTATCCTCAACTTCTCCGCACAGCGCGATTAGAAGCGGAAGCGGAACAATTGTTTGCGGAAAAAGACGCTGCGCCATTACTACCGGCTGCGTGCGAACTGGCGCATGCTACTGTGAGGTGTTCCGCTTTGAACGCTGAGGAGTTGCGCAGAGAAGGAGGCTTACAGGTATGTGCTATTGATTTAACTAGATATTCTCTAGACTGATGAACTGTGTATTAACATTGTGTGTGAATTATGTATTATTCGTTTTCGCCTGCGGGTTCGCCCGCGTTGATGTCGAAAAATACCCCACGGGGACGTACCACTGCGATTAAAAGGAAGCGAAGCAATTATTGTTTACCTAAAAGTTATTAAATAAATTTATAAGTAAAAAAAAAAAACGAACCTCGAATCAAATAGTAAGTGAAACGTGATGATTTTTGCAGTGTTTTGGATGCATAGTTTTGCTAGCGAATAGCGATACATATACCCAGTGTTTTTGATTAAAGCACAGGGTATATCGCTAGCAAATGAGAATTTCACACCAAGCTGGGTTGTATATTTAAGAACTTTGTGTAAGCTAAATAAATGAATTTAAATTTTTATTTATTGCATTTTATGACATATTTATTATTGAATAGGTTAATGAAAAGCCTATTAAAAAAATATTGAATTTCCTGATCGCTCTGAGTTTAATCTCGATCTTTGTCGTCGGATAACTTTTAGCTGAAGAATAAATATAGCGGTTTGACATATTTTCCAAAAAAACTGTCAAACTAAATTGTTTTTCTAAAATAAAAATTATCTGACGATTGAAAAATCGACCCTCATTCTAATGAAACGCCGTCCTTCCGAACGCTGCATCGTTTATTTCTTCCCAGGTCCTCCACGAAGCGATGTCCCGTTGCGTGCCCGTGCTGTCCGAGGCCAGCAAGGCGGGCGACATCAGCGCGCAGGTGTGCGCGCACGCGGCGCGCTGCTTCGCGGTGGCCGCGGCCTTCCCCGCGTGCCGCGCCGTGTGCGCCGACATGCCGCAGCTGTGCGCAGATTTAGTGCCGTTGCTAAAGCGCCCGGTGAGATTCTAGCGTGTATCGATTTTGTCTTGGACGTCATGCCTGTTTTTAGTATAGATACTCTACCTCTGCTCGTCCCGGTCCCAAGTTATTTGGGGTCGGCACAATTAAAAAATCAAATGTTTATTTATATATTTAACCGTTTATGTAAACACATATAAACAGACAAGAAGAAATAAACAGAAAAATACGTACAAAGGCGATGTTTATTTCTTAAGAAATCTCTTCCAGCATAGGTACCTCTGATAGGAAATTAGATAAAAAAGGATGTAAATAATGTGTGTAAGAGATTTAATTCCGCCAAAAAATGTATCCAGGTTTTAATACAAATGACACTGCCATCTTGGCGTTACATTTGGATTTTTACTATCGGCTTTAGCACCCTCGAAAACGACACCCATGACGAATTTGAAGATTTTTGCAGTTGCTATGTTGGTTTTATAATTTAACGTTACTATCAGCTTTAATACCCTTGAAAATTATGAAAATGACATTTTACGGTTTTGCATCTTGAATTTATAACTTGGCCAAAATGACAATCGCAAGTATAAACGCTTTTTCGCGTGACGATATCTGTTTTTTTTTTGTGCCAGTTTTCTTCTACCCGCAAGCCGCGTTAAAGAACTGCGTTCCAAAAAATTAATATATAAAAACCATATCATAAGACCGATAACAAGACATATCACAACACGTTAATAGATTATGTATACTATTTTTAAGTTCAGATACTAAAATGAACACTTGTATCCACCCAGCACCTCGGCGAGACCGCGTGCGCCGGCGCGGCCGCAGTGGGCGCCCTGGCCGCGGCGGGCGCGTGCCGCGCGCAGCTGGCGCGGGCGGGCGCGCTGCAGGCGCTGCTGCCGCCCGCGCTGCGCTACGACTACACGCTCGCCGAGTCGGGGCTCGACACCGATGCGCAGCTCAACAAACAGGTCAGATACTACACTCTATATTTTGGAAACTTTAAGCCATAACCATGGACAGATTCAAAATTCAAAAGTCATTTATTCAAACTGGACTGAGAATCAGCACTTTTCGAACGTCAAAATTACACAAGACAGACCCACAAAAACGCCCACCCATCACCACTTCCTAATGCCTTTAACTGGGAAGAAGAAGTGGCGCAACAAACACTCCAGCAGCACAGCTGTCTGTTTAAGTTAGAAAAAAATATGATTCTGTACAAAAGTATGCAAAATAATTTACATTATGCAGCCCAAAAAATAATTTCAATGATAAATTATTGGCCATATGTCAGCTAGCACACGCCAATATACCAATAAAAACATCGAGAACTATACTCGAGCAGAAATAAAAACTAAACGAAAACAGAACTTAATATCTAAATAAGCCTCTAAACATAAAGGGCGTGCCCGCTTACATAAAGCAATATAGAGCTGTAATTGGAAGTTATATATGATAAACTAGGACCATCGAGGTAAAATTAAATATGACCTGAGCAGACTGGTGGACGGAACGGCAGACGATTTATATTTATTAACCGGGTTTAGTACTTAACATAACATAACATAACATCACGCCTGTATTCCCCAAAGGGTTGGGCAGAGGTGTACCTATAGTACACCCACATTTCGCCAATTATGTTTAAGTCCCATGTAATAGGGGGCGAGCCTATTGCCATCCACCGGGCACTAATCCAGACTCAACTCAGGTTTAATATTTATGCAATCGAAATATGTATATATTTCAATGCTCGGTGATCGACCTTGGAGCATCGCAGCGCAGTTTTCTCTAGGTTACCGAGCATTGAAATATATACCTTATTTCGATAAGATAAGTGTTAAATTCGGTTGATAAATTTAAAATCCTCAGCCGTCATGTCCGCCAGTCTGCGCAGGCCGGTGCGTCTCCGTTCGTCTCCATAATTGCCAAAACTAAGCTGAAAATGCAGTTTCGTTTATTATAAAAATACATAAGACAAAACTAATTGCCTAATATTATACCACAGGAAGTAGCGAACCAACTAGCCAAGCAGTGTATAGTAGCGTTAGCAGCGATGTACGGGCCTCATGCGCAAGCGTCGCCTGACGATGAAAACATACGGAACTCGTTGCATACGCTACTGACGCCGTACCTGTGTGGAAGACTGGCTGAGCCTGAGCAACATGAGGTAAGGAGAAATAATTATTATGTATCTCGATTATACTGAAGATGGTTCAAATAATAGATAATATAAAGGAAACTAAAAATGCATCAAAAAGTTTGTGAAATTCTAACATAAAAGCAACTTTTATGTTTTTTTTCTTCCAAAACGGTTCTAAGAAGTCTTTAAATAGCTCTTTTAGAAGATATTGTTAACTGCATACAGATTTTGAAAAGATAAATTGAATCCCAAATTCATACCGCCTAATCCATCTAATTATCGATATCAAAGAGTATAGAAAACAGCAGTTCTTTCAACTACGGTTTTTCTAATATTAGCAATTACCTAGTTTTCATCAATATTGTACACATTTTTGAATTGGACGGCGTCCCTTATAAAAGCTGGAGTACTATAGCTTTCTGTACACGACGCCGGAGCCGCACCGGTGCCGGACCGCATGTTTGTGTATACGAATGAATGTCACCTATGCGCCGCCCCACCTCCGCGTAGATTTATTATTTTCATTCTGAGATATTCTGAATCTTTTTCATCTTGCTGTCCGGCTCCGGCGTAATGTACAGGAAGCTCAACACAAATGATAATAACTTAGTCTTTTCCTAGCTCCTAAAAACGCTAACCTCAAACTGGCGCACGCCGTACCTAGTCTGGGACAACAGTACGCGCGCCGAGCTGAAGGACGTGTTACGAAACGCTCGCGCAGTTATGGAAGACGAAGGGCCCCTTATCGAGTCTTTCACGTACTCGGCGCATGAGGGGCTCGTGGCTGTCGGGGGGGTTTATATCGATATATATAATGAGCAGCCGGACTTCCCTATTGAGGTGAGTAATAAATGCTACAAGAATTTTTTCGTGTCCAAATAACATTGACATGAGGGCGTTGTTGGTTTTGTGAAATTGTCGCAGAAATTGTATTGACAAAACAAAAGGTGCCGTTAGTTACGGTTTTTTCCACGCATTCAAAAGAACCTTGTAGCGTTGTAGTATTTATTAGTGAAATTTGATTATAATTTTATTCTTATATACTGCTATTTTATGCAATCGCAGTCTGGGAATTTTATTGATCGATATTATTTTTCTGGGCAATGCTGTTTATGCACCAGGATGCCAGCTCACATTAATTGCTTCATAGTCAACCGCACATCCATGGTAAAAACTTGACTTTGACAGCGTCTCTATTTCGTTGTATCTAGAGCGGTTTTCGTAGTTCACGTGTTACCACTACGTGCAGTGGCATTTTTCATTTGTTAGATAACTTTTATTAGAGAAATTTATATTGCGGTTTTACAGCTTTGTATACAAAATATGTGAAACTGTATACGTGTTTATGACCACGGAATACAAAAAAAAAAAAAAACATTTTTCTTATCCGTGGTTATGATTATTGAAAAATCAGCCCTAAAAATAATAAAAATAAGTCTTTTTTCTATTTGAGACTTCAGATGTTTTTATTTAACTCTACGTCGTCATCATCTCACCGTCAATGGTATTTTTCCTGTCTAGAACCCACAGCAGTTCATCCTGGACTTACTACAGTTCATTCAAGAACAGACACAGGGCGACATGACGTCAGAGACAGTGCAGCACGTCACATACGCTCTCACGGCTCTCGCCAACGTCATCATCAAGAACCCAGGTATGTGTCTTCTAACAATGAAAAAACGCGTGTAACGTGTGTGGGGACCCCCGTCAGGCAAAAAGTTCTTTATCACATATGATGTAAAACAAAAAAAAAAATTGCAGCGCCATCTTGGATTTACATTTTGACCTCAATATCGGCTTTAGCACTGTCGAAAACCATGAAATCTATTCCCATGTCGAAAAATTTGAAATTACCCACGAAGCAACGACAGATAAATTAATTATGTGATAGATACATGGTGCTCACGTATTTACAAACTTTGTAAAAGTAGACGATTTTCCTAATGTTTTTAAAATTAATAAGTCAGTGTGTGAGGAAGTAATCATAGAATGTAAAATCAATGTCATATAACACAAAATTATAGATTTTACAATTAAATTAGCAACCTGTTTGATTTTGTCTTGATTCTAAATTGTCCTATGGAGCAGGACCAGCATGTTTCCAAGCACTCTTATCTTGGATATAATTCTCTAATTTGTAATATGCATGTTTACAAAGTGTACTTTTAATATGAGTTTTAAATTTTCTTTCATTTAATTGCAATATGTCACAAGGTATTTTGTTTAACACAGTACCCCATAAAAGATGTATGTACTTTAGATAATCTGAAAAATGGTTGATCTAGTTTATCTTTATTTCTAGTATTAAAATGATGTGGATTTTTCCTAACAGAGACAGAATGATGTTTTAAATACGTTTAGCGGTAAACGCAAACTTGGAAGTATAACATGAGAGCATCTGTAGCCGAACTAGGACGAATCGTGTATCTCAGCATACAGCGCCAGACTCCTCAAATTAGACAATAATAGATATTAGCTCAAAAGACATGCAACAAGATGCATCAATGAATGCTCTCAAACAAAAAAACTGAAACAATACAAAAATGAGTGTGTGTGTGAAATACTAGTTCTAAATTTCGGCATCAGGAAAACTACTTGATTTCCAACATGACAATTTAACATATCGGCCAACTTTTATTTGTGACCCGATATCTGTATGTTTCTATAAATTATTTCAATCGCTTTTTTTTACTGAAAATTCTCAAAGCAACAATCTTATATTTGTGAACAGACTTTTGTTGTTTTCTTTATTATTTCACGTCATTCGAAATTAGATTGCAGTAGCCCTTAAAAAGCTTATGTCCCAAACTATCATGTTGCAGTTTAGGGTTAGATGTGTGAACAATCTTTAATAACATTGCATAACTAACCTTTTTGATAAAACAAAAAAAAAATACAATAGACGTGGATATATTTAGTAACCTGTTTCGCTTAGCTGTTCCTAAAGAGCCATAAAAATCCTGAAAGAAATTGACACGTGTTTCACCTCTTAGCGAAGCACCCTCAGGATGACGATTGACTTGTCGCGAACCCGAACACGGTATATTGTCACATCGAGCGCTAGACGCAGAGTGAAAAAAACACACACACTCACTCTCTCTCACACACTTTTCCACGTCTATTGTATTTTATAATGGATTTCCGCAAGGTCCCGTCTAAATTAATTTACTCTCTTTGGTAACATTGATTGATGTTCGATTCGGCACGGAAGCGTATCGAACGGTTGTGAATAGTTGTACAGGATTCTTCACCACGTTCTTCCTTCACCAATGTCAGTAATGTCCAAGATGAACGCAGCGTACGGTCCGTGATTTGAACAAAATGTCTCCTTCAACTCAAGACAACTCTTATGCCAGGCGCAGAGATCCAATGCATAGGCCAGTTCGGCCTCATCTTCGGCATGCTGTCGGCGCGGCCGCACCCCGGCCTGCAGGGCGCCGCGCTGCGCGCCGTGCTGGCGGCGGGCGGCAGTCGCGAGTGCGTGGAGGACGTGGCGGCCAGCGCCGTGCTGGGCCACCTGCTGGCGCTGCTGGCCGAGCGCCCGCCGCGCGCCGACGCGCTGGCGGCCCTGGCGGCGCTCTTGGCTAATACTGCGTTAGTTAGAGAGGCGCTTAATAAAGGTAAGTTTTTGGCTACGAATTATAAGTAGTGTTATTAAAATCATAATCGTTTATTTAAATTAGGCTTAGAATCAGCACTTTTTGAACTTCAAAACTATATCAGACAGCCATTTACATGAAGAATGCCTAACTTAATAGCGGGGCACATTGCTCGCAAAATGGATTAGGCCAATGAGATCGAAAATTCCGAAGCAACCGCGTACCACAAAGCGCAGCATTGTTAGCCAAGGTTAACCGATGACCTATTGAAAAGTTATCCAAAAATTTACAATGAAAAGCTGAAATTAGATCTTGACGACGAGGATTGGTCTCCTGTTACTTTTAGTCAAGATGTCAATAAAGCACTCAAAAGCTTTTGAAGATATCCTCGGTGCGGCTACCTCAAGAAACACCTAAAAATTCGCGTGGTCGCGGAACCCGCTGGATGTGTCAAGCACAAGACCAGTCGCTTGTGGAAGGCATTTGTTCAGCAGTTGATATCTTTCAGCTGAATGATGATAATGATACACATTATACCACATTTTATATCAGTAATTTTTATGGTGCTCACGATAAAGAGTATTCTATCTATCTATGGTATATAAGTAGGAAATCATACAATAGCATTCATGATATTGTGGATTCGTTACTGTCTTTTGAGCATCTAATTCATCGCTAAGAAGTTAAATGATTATTATAATTACACCTTCCCTCTTTCCATTTTTCCCGGTCTACTGCAATTGCGGGCCGATCCTTTAAGGATCGGCCCGCAATTGCAGCTCACCCCGGTAACTCTCTGGGCGTGCCGTGTAGTCGTTTCGTAGTTAAATGATTAAATCTCTTAATGTTTTTTTTGACCAGGTGCTGTGATATACCTGTTAGATTTATTCTGCAATAGTAAGTTGCCGGAGACAAGAGAAGCAGCTGTAGAACTACTCGCTAGAATGATGTCTGATAAACTGCATGGACCTAAGGTATTTTAGTTTTTCTAAAAGCAGTAACGTTTTTAAGTAACCTTATTTAACATAACTTAAAATTAGCGTTCAAGATACACTTATAAGATTGCAGCTTATGTAAAGAAGTGAAACTTGGCGTAATAAACGCCCCGAAGCGGTACGCATATAGTAAGATTTCGAATGCATTCGGAGCAGGAGTTTTGATTTTATACCAAGGATTTCCAATGCAATCTGACCCTAACAACTTTGACCGAACTTCCTAAAATCTTACTTAGTCCTCACAGTCACAATAATTAAAATAATATAAAACTTTAAAAAGTAATCATGTCTTTTTGTATATAATTTTCAATAATGTCAATGTGTAAATAAAACTGGTATAATTTAATGATTTTACATAATAATTAAAATGTCAAGTTTTATGGTTTTATCACAAGGCTTAGCAGAGCGAGCAGCTCAATCCCAAGCTTTTTATCTTCTAAATAATCTGAAACTCTTGTTATTTACCTTTTCCGTTCCCAGGTCCGTCTTACAATATCCCGGTACATTCCCGGCGTGTTCGCTGAAGCGATGCGTGAATCTGGTGCGTCGAGCGCAGTTCACATGTTTGACGCTCAGCACGAGCATCCCGAACTCGTGTGGACCGACGACACGAGACGCCGGCTCGCGTCGCATATCGCGCAATTGAGAGACAAGTAAGTGATATGATTATCAGAGATTTTTGGTCTGTTCTGTGTTCTCTTTCAGCAGATATGAAAATTAAAGTTTATCGTATTTAAATCCTCTTGAATGTCTGTGTCAATCAGTGTAAATATTCATGTCAGTTGATAGGAAATTGAAGGGATAACTCAGACGTTTCCATTATTCATTTACTGTTGCTATATCTTTCGACTATTGATCAATATTTACATGGTACTCATTTGAAGTTGCGAAGTAAAATACTGGTAGCTGTATCCAGTTAGACTGGTAGCCGACTAACATAGTTGGAATAAGTCTAGGCAGATGATGAATTATTTGAATTGCTTATGCTTTTGAAGTCTTGTGCGTGTTTTTTTTATCTTTCTTTGCGTCATGTTTACCGCAAATAAACGTATTTTCTTTCTTTCCTTTTTTTTCTTTCTTACAGAGATAAGACAACCATATTTAGAAGTTGCAGGCTTATCTAACAGTAACAAAATGCCAGAGGTTCTACAACCGCCTCTGTGGTCTAGTGGTTAGACCACCTGCAAAATTTTCTACTCGGTTTGGTTGGTGGTAGGGCTTGTTCTGAGTCTGCCTGGCTAGCTACCACCATCTTATCTGTCTGTCGCCATAACAACAATGTTAACAGCATTGTTGTATTTCGACAGTTAAAGGTAAGATAGCCAGTTCCTCTGTGGTTGAGTATTCCGGTTGAAGCTCGTTTCCATTTTCGGCCTGATCATCACTTACCATCAGGTGAGATGTAGGCCAAGAGCTTCCCAGTTGTGGATAAAAAAAACCTCTACCAAAATTTTTCAATATTTATGATTTAGGTGTTAAGTCGTACTTTACACAACTAAAAACAGCCCTTTCACATCCACAGACACCAATCAGATCAGCTCCGTACTCCAAATGCGACATTCGAAGACCGCGAGACGCTCGAACGTGCGGCGGCCGGGGAACAAGCGTGGGCGCCGCCGGGCGAGGTCGTTGTCGACGGAGTGTACCTCAAGCTTTATCTGCAGAACCCGCACTGGAATCTGAGGAGCCCTAAGCGGTTCCTGCAGGAGCTGTTAACTGAAACTATTGCAGCGCTGAATAAGGATGCTTCAGAGGTTAGTGTGTTTTTGAATCCTTACAACTAATGGAATGAAGTACAACTTTATAGATGGTTGATGTTTCGTTCTAGATATGAAAACGTTATAAGATTAGTGAGTTCTTAGCCTGTTAATCCGATGAGAAAACAGATAGTGGGGCAGACTGAACCAATATTTTTCCGTTAGTCTTGCTATAGCAGGAATAAACAAATTATAAAAATGTTGTTGTTAGCATCGTCTTGTCTTATCATCTCAAAATTTTGACGCCTCACAGGGGATAAAATGGTATCATAAATATAAGAAGCTGACACATTGGAATTACATGGCGACGTCGCCGGCTACGTATCCAGACAATTCGTATTGAAATGTGTGACAGTTAACTCACTTGGCTACGGTCTGGCGACGTCGCGAATTTGTAAGCGTAGCCACGATAGACCGGCCCCTACGTGGGAACTAGATACTCTGGCGACCTGTTGACGCATAGCCAAGGCGCCAGTATTTTGTATACAAGTAAGTTACGCCTCCCTCACTCAGTGGCCAACTGATCGCCAGGACAGACGCCCTCGTGTCTGGCTACTTATTTGGCAACCTCATTTGACTATGATAGGTAGCCAGAGTTAGCCATGGCTGCGTAGCCAGCGAAGTCGCCATGGTGTCCGAGTGTATTAGCACTCTAAGACTCTTTGTATCCTCACAGGGAAGCCGCGGGGAGACTTGCGCGTTGGCACTAAGTGCAGCCTTACGTGCGCGGCCGGCGTTGGGTGAACTGTGTGCACAACTGGGCGAGTTGCCGCGCCTAGCGCGACTTCTACCCAACGCGCCCAAACTAGCCGTGCCTGTCATTACTGCACTTGCGCCTACGCAGGTGAGATTTGTATTTTTTTTTTGGGACGAACTTGACGGATTCCGCCTAAACTGGAAAGATGAAAGGAGTTAAAGAGGCCCCCAGAATTGAGACAAAATAAAAGAGCAATAAAAAAGGGCTAAATTCGGAGTTATGAAAATTTAAGCATAAGTGGTTAAAGGGGTCAGGAGTCCGATTTCGGAGAAAATAAACACTGAAGCTTGGTCCTTTTTTTTGCAAACAGTCTAATATTATTATACTGAGCTATCATTAAATCCTGCGGCACAATTTCCTCCTTTTCCTCTGTAAATAAATTAATCCACGCGTAATTATGCATGAGTCAAACCAATTTGAACCTTATGTTAGATCATAATTACAACCGTTTATTCCAGGCATGTGTAGTAGCACTATCCCAGACAGAAGTGATGTCAGGTCTGAAGTCTGCGGTACAGTCGTGCAGAGAGATCATTGGGAGCGCGTGTGAGGCGCTCGCGCTTATATTCTCTAGTAATGCCAATACGGATCGACTGGTGTTGCAGGTTAGTAACATATTTGTGCTATACTATCTGCGCCTCGCGGTGTCACCCGCATAAGTCTCGTATCTGTGGGAATATCGGGATAAAAAGTATCCTATGTCCTTTTCCATGTCATGGTAAACCCATGTGCCAAATTTCATTCAAATCCGTTAAGCCGTTTTAGCGTGAAAACGTAACAAACAAACAAAGTCACTCACATTTATAATATTAGTTAGGATTATAATACTATAATCTTGTTAATATTTTTAAGCTATTTTGACTTCCTCGTTGGTCTAGTGGTTGCATGCGCTACTGCTGAGTATGAGGTCCTGGGTTCGATTCCCGGGTCGGGCAAAGTATTATTGGGTTTTTCCATCTGGAACTTGTCAGTAGCAGTCCGGAGTCTGGATTTGTGCCCGGTTGATGGCAACAGGCTCGCCCCCTATTACATGGGACTTAAACATAACTGGCGAAATGTGGGTGTACTATAAACGCACCTCTGCCTAACCCTTCGGAGAATGCAGGCGTGATGTTATGTCATGATAAGTGTGCCTGAATCCTCGGCATATCTTGGAAACTTGTTAGTACAAGTTTAGCACTCACCAACTCATTGGAATACATAGCATGTCGACTGAACAAGAGTACTTTTCAGAAACCATTTCTTTTTGCGTTTCTTCCGGACTTGTGGTCTCCTAGCATAGGTATTTTTTATACCTAAAATGTAAGATTAAATATTGTAGAAATTTGTAAAGTTAACAAAAAAATTTTTGAAGTTAAACATTCTTTAGGCGCGTTGGGTTGATTGTGTAGAGTGGATTGATTTCGCGACACTGTGACGACACCAGCTTTTGACCACTAAAAAGAAATCAACGCGCGATACATTATTTCCTGCACAATAAAATTGTTAAAGTTTTCACTTCTGTGGGCACTCCCGGAGTTTTCCACTGTTTTTTTTATTATTTTTTGTTGTGTTTTCGGGTTTGCTGAGATTTTAGAGCTTTTTGTTTTAAACTGACAACTTTCCATTTATAATTGTTTCAATAATAAATTCTTTACTGCTGAAATAATTATTAATTTAATAAATAAGAAGAAATAGTTATTATTATTTTACTTTCTATTTAACAGCTTTTGTTATATTTTACCCATTGCAACATACAGTCACTAATTCTAATATCATAATATCTATAGGCATTAGAAACGGACCTTATCGGGGAACTCCTATCCCTCCTCGACACCCGTTTAGACGGCTCAGCGGCTGCCCAGCTAGTGCGAGCATTAAAAGCAATGTCTCGCTCAACGCTACACGGCGAGCGAGTGAAGGCGGTACTGGCGCGCTCACCCATATGGGAGCACTATGCCGCGCAAAGACATGACCTGTTCATCACTGCTGCGCCACAGAATAACTTGCTTACAGGTAAGAATGATAGATCTATATTAATTATATTTAGGCTGTTTCTTTTAATTCTGCTCCGTTGTGGATCTCGATTAACAAATGTAAGAAAGAAAGAAAGAAAAAGTACTTATTGAGACTCGCACAGGAAATCACAAATTAAACTAAAACACACTCATTAAAACATTAATAAAAAATTAAAAACAAATTAAAATAATAACAGAAAGTCCTGTACGAGGCCAAAAGGCTCCTATCTCAGCATATGCTGCGAGATTTAAAAATGTCGTATGAGCCCCTTCGGTTCATAAGAAAAATACACTCGAAACAACAATAAATATTATCGCAAAAACTGTTGAACGCTTACATGTGTTGGCTTCCTAGTAGGCGAACACTTGACGGGTTGACAGGCATAAGAGACAAAATTAGTAATAAATTAGACAAAACATTAATTAATTAGACAAAATTTATCAAACTTTTATTACTTTGAATATTGAATACGAGGCTTTTGGCTAATTTGTGAAGGTGTATTATAAGTAATTTTTTTGTAGTTTGTACAGAATAAACAATTTTTCTTTCTCTTCTTTTACGAGAGCATCGTTCTTGAAATCGGGACGTATTTATATGTACTTTTCAGTTACCTACTACGAAAAAGAGCTTGCAACAAGGTTCACTGTATACCTTTTCACTATTACTAAACTCTCTTACTTTATATTATCATGTCAAATTGAGCAGAATTGGACACAAATGGGCTGTTTAGTTTTAACCAGAAATTAATTATTTGGCATGCCATACCTGTACAATGTAAATAATAGTGAAGATCTAGTTATTTTGTTATTTCTAATTCTTCTTGTTCCCTACAGCGGCCCCTCACACAGCGGGCTACCTGACAGCTCCGCCCTCCAACATCCCCGCACAGCCGCCACCCATCGACTGACCGACGCACGCGACACTAGCGACACACACGACAGTTGCGACAGACGCGACAGTAGCGACTTATGCTACAGTCTCGACACAAGCGTGCAGTCGAGCCGCCTAACTATACATTCACGCTACGTTTCTGAAAGGAGAGTACAGCTGACCCCAGTTAGGTTGTTGTAGGTCCTATGTAGAATCTCTTACGAAAATTACTCGAAATTTTTGGTATTAGTCAACACTTGAAATAATTCTAGCATTTTCTCACTTGTGAATATTTAATTGATTCTAAAAAACACGTAATATTTAACAATGATATGCATCGAATGTTTTTCACAATTTTAAATTGAAAACGTTTGCCTTAAATTCTAATAAATAGTAGTGCAACACAAAAATTATAAGATGTCAGTGTCGCCATTAATTATTCAAAGTTCAGCTTTGCACGCCTTTCAGAAACTAGTCGTGCCAGCGAATTTGCCTTGACGTACTCCGCGGCCTATTACAGATATTATTTCGCTGTAAGATATTGCCTCATTTTAATGTATTATAGCAATAATTCTAATACGCTTAAGTATTAATTTTGCGTGAAATCTTTCGTAGGGTTGTCTCAACTTGAGTGTACATTATATTCAGCCATTTATTGAAGTACTAACAAGGCAAATTCATATTTGTACTTATGTAAAAATATAATTAAGCTGCTGATGTTTTACTACTAAGTTTTGTATCGATGTCTCATTGTAAATTTAAATTACTGTCTGTGCTCTACATTACCTGACCCCTCTTACAAAGAACAAGAGCGGAACAAGGGTCGGGTTATGCAGGTCACTGATTGTACTATGTTATTATTAACACAATTTCATCGCCAGTGAATGGTACTCTCGAAGTATTAACAGCCAAAGTAAAGTTCGTGTATGTATCTCTGTTGTTCGTCTAAAATATAATTGTATAGAAGTTTGATCTCTAACGAAAGGCATATTGTTTACATCATTCCTAAACACATTAGCGACATAAGGTTTTTGTATTAGGATCCGCACTTTTTTATGAATTTAGATTAGCGAGTTCTGCAGAAATGTTGCACTTGTGTGCAAAACAGATATTCTTCGTTTGCAAATAAAATATATAAAATTGATATATGTACTCGAATTCCCGCGGTTTTAATTATGTACTGCTGTGATTTAATGGCAATTCAAACTTAGCAATAACAATAATAGAGTTACTTGTCTATGGTCATAAAACCTACACCGTGTTCTTTTTTTTTTCGTAACTCTACATCGAAATAGAAAATAAACATTTCTAGAATCGTCGGGTAATTTGTATTAAATGTTTTAACGTTAATAACATATTAGAATTCGCACTTTTATAAGAACATAGAATTTAAATATTGATATGTACCATCGCGGTCACGCAAATCTTAACCACTTTGAAAACAAAATCCCGTGCACTCGATGACCTCATCTGTTTATCGCACCTTTTTTTTGTAGGTGAGCGTTACTATAGCGGCCGAGCGCTGCAAGCAGGAATAATCCCTACGGTGTTCAGATATGCTTGTCCGCGATAGTACTATACTCTGTGAGTACATGACATAGTTTTCGTTAGTACCCGTTTTATGTATGTATTCATTACATAAAGGCTTTCTAGCCATAATTAGTTATTGTATTGAGACTGAAAATCATTGAAAATACAATTTAATATTTTTATTTTTGGCACTAAAATAAACGTTAGGTATACGAGGCCTTTGAGGCTTTTGTGGGGAAATATATTTTGTCAAATTATTATAACATTAGGTCATGTTAAACATCTTAGAAACTGTTGGTTTGATTCATATTAGAATCGGAATTAAAACTTATGGAAATTGTAAGATGGATTTTCTTCATAAAAAAATAACACTAATATTGAATTGAAACATTACACAAAATATATAAAGCTTCTTTTAATTAATTTAACTACTTATTTTAATCAAAATTATGTGTGATAATATTGTAATGGAAATTAAAAATGATTGTTTGGTTTAGTCATATCATAGAGTTTTAAGGCGTCTATGGTTTATGGAAATAATGATGCTCTTATGTTCGCTCATTAATTATTGAGTACGTCCTAAAATATTATGTATTATAGTAATATTTAATGTTAGTATGTTCTAACTGCCGCGTTTAATCGATAGCTGATATTTGCTTGTGTTCTGTTCTATTATGTTTTTTTTTGTGTACAAAGCTTTGTCGTACATATATTTTTTTTTATGCGCCAGAAGTCAAAATTGACGATTAATTGCGGTAGTTGGTATATTACTAGTAACGATAATAAAGGAATGTGAATGGTCGTGACGGTTGTGTGTTCTGTAGTTTCGGTTCAAGACGATAAAACTTTTACTGTCCGGGAAGCAGACACAATGTTTAAATAATCGCACAGAAATAGCTGTTATTAAAAAAAAAACACGCTCTTAATGTTTTTCCAAACTCGTGTCTAGTTTTTTAACGTAACAAGTTGTACTTTTAATTATAACTACATAATATCTCCGTAGATACAGAACACACACATCACGAATGGATATATCGATGGCACCATGTTGGAGAAGCGAGGTGTGATTATATGGATATTTTTATATCTAGAGATAAGTCATATTGCTGTAAAATATACGAAGTTATTAATATATCAATCAATATCATTGTTTTATTTGTTGATGGGGTTCTAAAAAAAATTTGAGAGAAAAAAAATATATAAAGATTTAAACTTTACAAAAAAAAAAAGTTTTTGATCAAACCGGATTCAAGTCCAAAGGTCAGGTGCAGAATTGACGGGGTCCGTTAGGGCCGATGCCTGCCGGGGGTGCGAAGAAAACCGAAAGGGAGATCGCGGCCCCGGCAACAGGGCAACCGAAAGAACACGGGTGGGTTTTAGTCAGTAAGAGTCTGACACGCCCTCCCGCTCCGCCCAGAGCGGGAGAAGTTATTTGATAGTTTCCCAACCAAAAAAAAAAAAGTGCATAGTACTCGCAACCGGCGTGCGTGTATGACCAGATGTATGAACGTAAACGAAGAAATACATACATACTCCTTAAGTAAGGACCGTAGCAAGTGGCGTTTTGCAGTTCAGCCTACCCCCATAGGAAGAAGGCGTGGCGTAGCCTGTTAATTTGAAATAAAATGCATATTGCTTGTACACAGTTTTTTTTAATGGACACAATTTATGCGTTATTTTTTCTATCGACCATTTTTACCTCGTATCTAAATAATTACAAAACTATGTCGTTCTAATTTAGCTAAATTACACTTTAATATCTTACAAAAATATTATAATACATAGTTTGGAACATTACCCTCTGAAGTAGCATTTATACAAAAATATTAACTCCATAATACTAATTTATTATTACTGTTTTTTTTTCACACTTCTTTTATCGAACTTTCCTATAAAATCGTAATTTCGTTTTGTGTACCAAAAAAAGGTCGAAATCTCTTAGTTTTATATTAATAACGCCTGTTTTTGCATCACCACTCCTTATAGCGAATATTATTTTAATATTATTTAACATTGAGAAATAGATGAAGAAAGAAAGAAAGAAAGAAAAGAAAGAAAAAGTATTTATTGGGACTCGCACAGGACATTACAAATTAAACTAAATAAAACACACTCATTAAAACATTATAAAAAGCTATACGTCTTCCATAACTTCATCACTTTCCCACTGTTAAGTAATATTAAAATAACACTGCTAAGGTTGGCTCCAACCACCACCTGTATTGCATACATTAGTTTTACATATAAAACAAAGGCATGTATTCAATCGAACCTCAAATAATTCCCATTTTACTTTCCTAAAAATATTATTGAACACTCCATTATAATGATTGCGCCCCGTTTTGTGAACGTCAAATAATTCAAAATTTTTGGTCCTAAAAATATTAATATTAACTGTAACTGCTGGCCTCAGTTATATGAAGCGCTCACCGGCCTCTGCCGCGGAATTTAAAAAAGTGTCCATCATTACAAGGTAAATATTTCCCTCAAATAAATATAATTTTATAAGTAATTTGTTTCTGAATACAGTGGGATTGGCAACTATTTTAAACGCAATTAATATTAATTGTCATTTAGATTAGAGATTACCTACTAATGTATTAAAACAGATACGTATCACAGCAATTAGTGTATAGTTTGAACTCAGATCTAGGCATCACATTAACATTTTTTAACGACTACTGTTAAATAGTTACAGATTCGTTTCCCGAATGTACAGGTTCAGCATAAAATGAAGACCGGAATTACTAAAGAAATTAAACTTTATGTCAATGGGATAACGTTCATATTAGAATAACAGGTGTCGTGCTGTGTTTAATCTAAAAAAACTTAGGTAAAGTTTAGTTTCCTTAGTTGTTCCGATCATTTTCGTCTTCGTCACGAAATTTTTGATGCTGACTGGATCTAGTTTATTCAGTTTTCCGTTGGCTTTCTTAATTGGTAAATGAGTAGATGAACCATATGAAGTCAAAAGTGTTGAAGACGTCACACGGGATGTGCACTGAGCGAATCTGGTGGAGTTGTGTAGTGGTTGGTGTGTGGAGCCTTTAGAGGTCGCTCGTAGGTCTCGCCTCGGGTCCAGCCGCGCTTGCCTCTGTCGATATTAAATCATTTATTTTCAGTATTTGCAGTGGGACAAGAATAGGCAGGCTGGTATTATTATATATGTCAAACACAATATCCTCGGAAGTTTCGCTAAAGCCAAGTACGCAATGCACCGAGGATTCCAAAAAAAAACTAACAATGTTTTTGAATGCAACGAAATTTTATGTCAAAAGTGGAAGGAACTAAATTTCCTCCAATGCTTGTCAATTCAAGCTCATCCAAATCGGAAGCCTAGTGCAGAGCCCTATAGTGCTGCTGCGGCTGCCGTGGCGTTGTAGTGCATCAGGGATGTTTGCGGGCAATAATATTGATGGTTTTGCCGCTATTATTCGAAAAAGATGTGCATCCCTGATGTCACGTGTTCGCGGCAGCACCAACAGTATTCTCAGTGTGTTCGCAGATCGGTGGGATTCCCCGATGTTGCGGAGGTGGATGCAGCTCCACGCTGAATTTAATTTTTGTTTTGTATAATCTGTGTTGTACCTACTAACAATAGATGTTAAGTAAAATTGTTACTAACCCTATGGACTCCGTCTGAAATAAAAATGCTCTATTCTATTCTATTCTATAGTGAGATACTTTCAGCCAGTTGGCCTGATGATTTGGTTCCTATTTTATAATGTCAAAAATTACATAATTGTCACATTTCCACGACCGGTGCTGTTTAATAAAGCAAAAAAACTTACAAAATTGTCAGGTTGCCGAATTGTCAGCTATCCTAGCCTGTCGGTTTTATTAAATAGAGAAGAAATCAAGTGTAGACTTATATTGACTGAATAAGTGGTGTGGCTGACAGGCTTTCCCGTGTCCACTTTGACAGTAAACGGGCCATCAACTTGTATTTAAATAAAATAAGCTATTTTTAACCGACTTCCAAAAGGAGGAAGTTCTCAATTCGACTGTGTTGTATTTATTTTTTATGTTTGTTACGGGATTACTCCCCCAATTATGAATTGATTTTGATGTTTTTTTTTTTTTTTTGGTAGACGATACTTCAGAGGTGGTCTTATATAAATTTTATTAACTTTGCTTGGGTAGTTTTTGAGTGGGATAGTGAAATAATACGTATTTTTTTCCCACTTAGTATGTGGATGATATGATAAGTATTGTAAATAATATAATTTGTGTGTGGTAGGTACCACAACTAAAAATTGAAAAATAAATTTGTCTTTCGTTTTGAATTTTCGTTTTTTGCCACCGACTTTCGAAATTAAAGTTATTTTTTACTTGTAGTTTTTTTTTTTTGGAAGTCGGTATTTTTTTTTATAAAAAGTTTTTTGGAGGATGATTTTCAATAAATAGTTTTCGTTAAAAACTCAAAAAAATCCTCACCTCATCAACATCTTGATGTATCTATGGTGCTTAGGCGTAGGTGGGGCATCATCAGCGTCTATCTCTAAAGAAAGGTACTGGTTGGCGCACGCGCTGTTCAGTAGCTCATCAAGACGCTGGTGTAGATCTACGAAGTTCGGTCGGTCGCGAGGATGGGTTCGCCAGCAGGACAACATTATATCATAGCTGTAGAGAAATGAAAAATGTAAAATTGAATTAAGAACGGTCCTTCAAAAGCGTGGAGCATACCGAAAACTAGAAAAAATATAATGATGATAGTTATATTAATCGAATGCAGTAGATTAGTTCGTTATCGATAGTAATTAACTAGTTCAATCGGAAAAGAATCGATATAATTGAATTACCAACTTTCGATTCATGTTATGCCACGTTCAGCATGTGTAATTTTGTAAGGTAATCATCATAAAACTGAACACAGAATAGTTTATCTAACTTACCGTGAAAATGGTTGTGCTACCGGCTACCGAGCTTTATGAAGTGACTATTGATTTTAGACAGGTGAAACTCAAAACTATACAATATGTAAAAAATACCTGTCCGATCCGTGAAGGTGTTGTTAAGTATCGTACCAAGAGTCTATAAAAGTGGTTATTTTCAGGAAAAATAAAAAGAAAACATCGGCAAGTTTTTTTTTTTTCAATGGGCAATTTTACCGGGTTATTACATGGAGCGCCGTCGTTTAGCGGATGTCTACAAGTCATAAACTATGACCCCTATTGAAAATTTCCTAATTTTAATGGATTTTGGGTAATTGTGGTACCAAAACTGTGAATTTTAAATAAAAATAACTTTTTAATTTCAATAATAATTAAGATTTTTTTTATTAATTTTTGGTAAGGTTATTGCAGAACCTATGTGCCTCTTTCGGATCGGATGATCGGATCGCTAGTGAAGGCCTAGCGAAGGCCGCGGAAATCTGTTGGATAAAAGAACCGCACGACCATTTGCTGTAGCGATGCTTGCCTGCTCGCCTATGATGGACAGTAAACGTTTTTCAGCTGATGATGTTATAGAAGAATCATAAACTATTATGGATGTACTCACAGCTGAGGGCTACAGTTGTTAGGCTTGGGCATGCGGTACCCTCCGCGCAGCAGTCGCGGCAGCCTTGCTGCGGGTACCGACGCGTATGGAGCTCCGCCCACTGTCGCTATCTCCCACACCACCACGCCGAACGACCATCTAAAAACAATGTATTTCTTTCTCTATTGAATGTTCTAGATCTAGAATTAATGCAGCGTGTTCTTTAATTCCAATTCTGTTAACATTTCTTTTCGGGTTTCTTTACTTCAATCTTATACAACCGCCCCGATTTATTAAAAAATGTTTTGTAAATTTTCGTTTTTTTTTTTACAATTACGACAAACGATATGTGTTTGAAACTGGCATGAATGTGACTTTCATGCATACAATTCATAAACTATATATGTGGATAACTGCCAAATTTTAATTACTGACGACAAGACTGCGACAAATTATAATGCATTTGATCACATAATAAATAATAATAATAATACATTTTTATTTCAGAAAAAACTCATTAAGGCTGCCTGTCCACTGGAGGCAGCGGAGCGGAGAAATATGCCAATGTTAACCTATAGAATCTAAACTCCGCTACAGATCTCCGCTCCTATTGGTTAATATTAGCTCATTTTCCCGCTCCGCTGCCTCCTTCCGCTCCAGGGTTCACAAAAACAAATTTTCGTATTATAAACTATAATTACTAAAAATGTGTATCGTTGGTGCCTGTACTAATGAAAAATCTTATCAATATAAACTTCTTTGCAAAAAAAAAACAGGCACCTTACAGTCATTGGCTTTTCTATAGATAATATTAATATTTTTAGTATGTCATTAACATAAATATGTGACAATCCGCGGCTAAATGTACCTTGTGGTCGATATGGAGTTATGCATACGCTAGTAATCTGCGATTAATACGCTGTAGATATCAAAAAAGATCAACCTCCTACGATGTTTTGTTACGGAGATAAATTTTTTTAAATTATATTCGAAATTGTGCAATTTCGAGAAACAGACATTTTAAGTTCAGTCACCTCGAACACTATGTTGCCGTTGTAAGTTACATAGTGGCACATAACAGGGAAATAAATTTCAGATCTTATGCTTTGCGAACAAGCAATAAAAAAAAAATCTATATTTCTTGCAAAATTTACAACACTCAATATCTTCGAAACTATAAACGTCCATAAGGTACCTTTAGCCGCGGATTGTCACATATTATCTGCTGTGAGACGTTACATTGGCTACACCCCTCTTCCAGCAGCGATATAATTTTACTAGATGTTATTGCTTCTTCTGCCATTACAATCGGCCCAAAAATATCTGTTTTAAGTCACAATAAGGCAGGATTATGCGACAAACATAAATTATTCTACTAAAAATAACAAAATGTTAGTTTTAGTAGCTTGATAACCTTTTAACCGCAAACCCGCGAAAAGTAAGTAAAAAGTCACATACTGAAAAAGGGATTATTATTTTTTAAAGAAGTTTCGAATTTGGAATTAACTTTTTTTCATACCCGGACTCTTTATTAAGTGCCAGTAACATAGTTTGGCTATTAAAGCTTCTTTAGAACTAAATGATTACCAATAATGTAGAAAAATCAAAACTGCCTTGTTTTTTGCAAAGGAGTGTATTTATAAATAAGAAAAGTCAATAAACAACCATGGTCCAATTTAAACAGATACTTACACGTCACTCTGTGTCGTATAGATCCTCCTCGTCAGGGACTCCAAAGCCATCCACTTGACGGGCATCTTCCCATTACCTTTCTGCTTATACTGATTCTCTTCATAAACATCTCTTGAAAGCCCAAAATCTGCTATCTTCAACGTCCTATCCGACGTCACCAATATATTCCTAGCTGCTAAATCTCTGTGAACTACTCTATTAGCAGCTAAGAACTCCATTCCCATAGCTATTTGACGGCAGAAAGACAAAAGGTCTAAAGCCGTTAGCTCTTTATCACAGATCTCTTGGAGCTCATATAGTTTGTTTACGACCAGTTTGGAACTCTCCATTTGTGCTTTACATTTGAATAGGTCGTTTCTGTAATCTGAAACATCTATGTTGTTATTGTAGTATTTCGCGTTGCGTTTTGATAACATTACGTCCCATGTGCATCTGTAAATACATCAACTAATTAAATAATGACCAAGTATTCTCATCAGAATTCAGAATTTTATATTATGTTAAAAGTTTGCGACGAAGCATTCAATAATATATTGAGTGTCATAAAACTCTTTAGAAAAAAGCGCTACTATTAGAATGAGGAACAAAATAAGTAACCTTTGAATACCTGACTCCTCTATCGATAGCAATAATAAAAATTGAAGATGTAAATGTAAACGAATCTGTAAAATTTACGATTATTATAGGCGTTCCACAGGGTTCAATTCTTGGTCCAGTATCGTAATTATCGATTTATACTACTGCAAGTAAAGATATAATTTTGGAGTACGAATTAACGAATTTAAATAGGCTTTCTTGATCTATCGGTATGCTATACCTCAAGTAACTAAGTAGGTCTCCCCGGCTGCAGTACTCGGCGACAATGAGCGGCCTCCTGCCGCTGCAGCATCCCACCAAGCTCACGAGATGCGGGTGCACGCCCACGCTCTTCATCAGCTCCATCTCCGATCGGAATGACCTGATTTCATCAAGCGATGGGAAGTCTGCAACGGAAGAGTCGCGAAGTCAGAAATAAAAAAGTTTTACTGTTGGACTCAGTCCGCGGATATTATCAGTTCATTGTGTCGCGCTGATCTTAAAACTTTAATACAACTATACAAGCTTATTACTTTCATAACATAACAAGTACACATTAGTTATAATTATAATATAACCGTTTTCTACTAAAATTTTCGGATACCTATTAAACGAATTTGCTTACAAATTTAATTCATCTTCATTACTCTACATCGATGATGTGATTATATCATCAATTCGATAAGCTTTACCTTTCAGCATCTTAACAGCGACTTGCACGGAGTGAGGCGCGAGCGTGGCTCTGCGCACGACACCGAAAGCTCCTTCTCCTATAACTTCGTGTAATACTAGTTTGTCTGCCCGTACCTCCCACCGGTCTTCTGTCTCGCTCCATATTTCTAGCACTTCTGTGTCGCCGTCTTTCGAAGGTTTGTCGTCCTGTTGTAATCATCTGAGTTTTACTTGATGGTTAGGTATTAGATGGTGAATTTCTGATTAGAGTATATATCTTGCTCTAATCCATGTATTGTGGAAAAGAGAGCTCCTGCTCGCAGAGAGTGGGAGAAACATGTTGTGAATCAGAGGGCATTAATCGGGTTGGTAGAGAAAATGAAGTGTTCTAGAACCTGATATAATCTGATCTGAATAGAGACCAACCAACTTTTGCAAAGTGTTCGATTAAAATCTGGCTAGAGACTGTGTTAGAAAGAAGAATTGTTAGTTGTCTAGGACATAGGTACCGGTTTGTACGGCGGCACGGGAACGTGCTGTCTTCGTCGTCGACAATGACACAGCAGTGCCAGAGCGGCGGCGGCCGCGCATCCCACGCCGATGGCCGCGCCACCCGCTCGCCCCGCGCCTTCCGCTCCTGTTGCTCCATCCCCGTTCCAGTCCCATATGTCTGACCACGTGCAAAACTATACCACGTTATTCTCATTCTATTGGGGAAAGTGATCAGGGATTCTGACGACTGTACGCAGAGACCTCAATAATCTTCAAGACAAAATACCACAGACCCATACCCAAAGTTGTCGATGATGATGACGATTCGAGTCACCAAGCCAGTAAATGACGACGGCCGTTATCAACTTGATTAAATCGCAAAAGGGTGTAAGGTTCTGGCTATTTAAAGGTGTTGAAGCTATATGTGTGAGACTTATTACTTTCACGTAGGGAGGTAAATTATTGTTTTGGATGGTCTAGGAAAAAAAATAAAATGTTTTTTGTGCACCAATATTAAACTGTAGAAAATGAATTTGAATGCCTGTTGCCTGCTGATTGGCAAAGATGTAGTTTCAGAGTTAACATAATTAATTCATTCAATATTGAGGTTTATTTATAATTATTGCTTAAAGTTTTCTCATGGCTAAGTAATAACAGCCGCACGAGTCGAACCATCTAGCTTCGCTTGCCGGGGTTGGTTCGTGGAAAGGTGACCATCTTTACTTACCGAGACTCCTCTTGGCCTCGGAAAGCAAGTTAAGCCGTTGGTCCCGGCTGTAAGAGCTGTCGGCTGTTATGGAGCTTTGACTGTCTTTACGAAAATCTGAAAACCAATTTTACCAAGGGGTATCGTATAACCCAGTTATTGGGTTGTGGAGGTCAGATAGGCAGTCGCTCCATGTCAAAAACTGGTATTTAGCTGCATTCGGTTAGACTGGAAGCCGACCCCAACATAGTTGGGAAAAGCCTAGGCCAAAGAACTTTGTTAGGTAAATAATTGAATGTCTTTGGGCTGGACAGATTGAGACGTTTAAACGTCAAAAAAAAAATGGTTTTAGTAGACGTTAAGCAGCGTTTATAAACTCTATAATTTATGTATGGGCGACATGGGTGTGGTGGACTTAGAATAATAAAAATTCATAAGTTTTGTGGAATGTCTAATAAAAACATATACCTACTTCATTTATTATATTGCCCTGAAAATTCTAGTTTCCTAATATGTACTTAAGTTTTTCAGTGGTCAAGTGTACTCAATATATTCACATTAGCGGTTGGTAGCATTGTTTAGTAATAGACAAAATGAGAAAGTCTACTGTAGGATGAAAAAAAATGCAGTTAGGTGAGTTGTGTATTTCGGTTTTATTATTTCAAATTCGGTTTTCTTCTCAGCAAACCGGAACAAGTTACCATGTCGATACTGTAAGAAGACGAAGGAAAAGTGTGCTTTTTACCAATTCATTGTCAGTCATTATTGAATGAGAAATTTTTGTTTGTGTTAGAGACCGTACATCAAATGTTTGTTTATGTTTGTTTTATTTTGTGAATAAATCGTTTCCTATCTTTTTCTTTTTTCATTAAACAGACATGAGTGCAGTTTTGTGTTGTAGTGTGCAATTGTTTTAGTTATGGTGGAACAAAGGAACTCATATATGTACATACATGAACCCTGAAAACATTAGTACACTCCTTTTTTGGGCAGTCCTGTAAGAAAACGCTAAAGAGGAGGGACTTACCAGGAAACTCAGCTCGTCTACTGGTGTTAGCAGTTCTTTTGCCTAATCTTGCTTGCATCAACACGTAGTAGATACCTTCGCCCGTCACGTCTTTGAATACAACTTCTGTTGAATCCTGTGCAATTTTATTGTCATGATTAATACCACCTTAAGGCTGCCTGTCCATTGGAGCGGAGCGAGGCAGCGGAGCGGAGAAATGTGCCAATATTAACCAATAGGAGCGGAGCTCTGAAGCGGAATTTAGATTCTATTGGTTAATATTAGCACATTTGTCCGCTCCGCTGCCTCGCTCCACTCCAGTAGTAAATGTGAGATGATAAGTAGATATGGATGCAAACAGTCACTCGATCTAATCCAAATTAAGTGACTTGAAACTGAAGTGTAATTTCTTTGGCAGTACATTTAATTACTTTAAGTAACTACTGCTCCTTCACTAACTCAATATAAAGAGTCGGTTTGAAGGCTTTAATTCCCTGGGCAATAGTTACCTCATGCACTGGTCTAGAAACACAATTTAGTGACCAAGTAATAAACTTTCTAGTATTCCAAACGTCACAAAAAATTGTAATAGATAGTAGTTAATTGTTCAGGTAATATAATAATCAGTACCCTAATTGCGTAACTTATTTTCGTAAACGATTATGACAGATTTGTTTCATTTTGACAGTTCCACAACATTCATTGCGTTATTTACGTTGTTGAACAGATTTTTTTTCCAACTTATGAAGCAATGGATTAGCAGTCTGTTTCAAATCGAAACAAATTGTGATTGATCGTGCATTACGCAATTAGGGTACCTACTGGTTCACAGATAAACATAAGTTGACACGCTTTGAGAAGCAGCTTACAAAGTATTATTAGCCAGTGAACCCCAAACTAGACGATGAATACCATTTTAATGGTTTTAACATTGACTGCCTCGTTGGTCTAGTGGTCGCAAAGCGCTACTGTTGAGTATGAGGTCCTGGGTTCGATTCCCGGGTCGGGCAAGGTGTTATTGGGTTTTTTCATCTGGAATTTCTCAATAGCAGCCCGGAGTCTGGATTTGTGCCCGGTTGATGGCAATAGGTTCGCCCCCTTTTACATGGGACTTAAACATAACTGGCAAAATGTGGGTGTACTATAGGTACACCGCTGCCTAACCCTTCGGGGAATACAGGCGTGATGTTATGTGTGTGTTGTTTTAACATCTATTTACACTCACCCCTGGTAGCACCATCGTCTGGTTAGCGTTTATGATTGGAGCAGCCAAGGTCACATTGTAGGAGTCGGGCAGGTGATACGGCCGCGGCCAACTCACGTTCACCTCAAAAGTGTCGATGGAGTCTTGAATCGCCTCGATATAAATGTGGTCTGGCATCTCCGGAATTATCTCTTCTGTTGAGAAGACAAAGTCAAATCATTTATTTCAAAAAGGCACATTAAAAACCTACATTATAAGCAAATAAATGATTAATCTATTTATAGGACGAACCTTTGCCTGATGTTAATACAATGCTTCGTGTGTTTTATGACAGGCTTCTTAACATTATAAACAAGCATGGACATACCGGGCCTACCTGCAAACGTAAAAAATATCCTCCTTGGTTCAACAAAAGTTTAATAAGAGCTTTAAAGGAAAAGGAAAAATTAAGATCTTGATACAAAATCTATAAGAACCAAAATTCGAATCAAATCGAACTCAAATTGTTGGGCAAACGGTGTTCCAAATTGGCAACTGACAGTAACAATCAGTATATAAAAGACATAGAAAATGACATCGGCAGAAATCCTAAACGCTTTTGGGCATACATTAAGGATAAAAAAGGTGGCTCTAGCTCTTTCCCGGCTACAATGACTAACGGAAGCGTCTCTACATCTGATGGTCCTCTATTATGTGAAATGTTCGCGGTAAATTTTTCCTCGGCATTCAGCGATGCAAAAGCAACCATTACTGAGCAAGAGTCCTATTATCTTCATAATATGAAGAATAACAGTCTACCTCTAACGGCACCCGTGATTGATCGCGAAAGCCTGCTGACGAAGCTTAAATTACTGGATCAGAGTAGCGCTGGCCCTGATGGTATCCCTCCAGTATTTATTTATAAATGTGCCCACGCTCTGGTATCCCCTTTAATACTGATTTTTAATAAATCTCTCAGCTCAGGTATCTTTCCTGATTCGTGGAAAAAAGCTAAGATTATTCTTATCCATAAGAGTGGTGAGAAGGACAACATAAAAAATTATAGACCCATCTCTATCTTGTCTACCTTTGGCAAGGTATTCGAATCCTTGGTTTGCCCATACATTCAGGCACACTTCAAACTCTATTTGAGCTTTTCTCAGCATGGCTTCGTGAGTTCCAGGTCTACTTGCACTAATCTAGCGACTTTCACAGAAATGCTATCGGATGCCATTGACTGTGGCAAGCAGAGCGACGTGATTTATACCGACTTTAGCAAAGCCTTTGCCCGTGTACCTCACCATTTACTTCTGTCGAAGTTATCTGCGTAAGTCTTATCTCCAAAATCGTTTCTTCTTTGTTGCAGTTAATGGTTTTCTATCTGGAACCTACGAGACGTCCTCAGGGGTTCCCCGGGGGTCACATATTGGACCAATTCTATTTAATGTTTTTGTTAACGATATTCCACACTGCCTGAAATTCTCGGATTGCTATATGTATGCAGCCGACCTAAAATTCTCTAGGATAATCTAATTTAAAGATGACAAAATATTGCTTCAGCAGGACTTAGACTCGTTAGTTAAATGGTGTAACGACAACGAAATGAGCTTAAACGTAAAAAAGTGTTTCTACGTGAAATACACCCGGAAAAAGAATAATATTGCTAGTTTATATTACGTGGACACTAACGCTATCCAAGAGGTGAACCAAATAAGGGACTTAGGAGTTGTATTCGATAACGCTTTGACATTTGAACCTCATGTTGACGGCGTCATCAAAAGGGCTTCTAGAATGCTGGGATTTGTTGTGCGGAATGTTGCTGGTTTTAAGCATAGTCGTACAAAAATCATAATGTACAACTGTCTCGTTCGCAGTACCTTAGAATATTGCAGTACAATATGGAGACCTCACAACTCCACGACAGGAGCGAATACAAAAGAGATTCCTCTGGCATCTGGCCTTTGCTACCGGAAATGCAAAAAGGATAAGATCATACGAAGCCCGATTGTCTTATTTTAAGATGATCTCATTGGAAAAACGAAGAATACTTATTGATTCCTTATTCCTATATAAGCTCTTCAGATGCAAGATTGATTGCCCCCTATTACTATCCAAATTTCAGTTTCGGGCCCCTGCTAGAATCCCTCGCGCTCCAATTATTCCCTTACACCCTCCACTCCGCAGAACAGTACTTGGTGCAAACTCTATCGTTCTTCGTCTTTGCAAATTATTAAATGGCTCCAGTGATTTTGTTGACGTGCATTTTGACTCTTATGCCAGCTTTCATAGAATAGTTACCAGTACCTAATGTAATATCTGATTGTTGCTTTTCTTTCCTCTTTTATATTTGTTGATCTTAATTATAGTTTCTTTTTTTTCCTTATATTCATTCCATCGCGTAATTTTAATATCTTGTTAATTTTAAGTCTTATATTAGTCTAACGCTTGTAAGTTAAAGGGGCATGCGGTGCTAACCTGTAATAAATTGTTATACTAACCCTAGATTATGGTAGATTTAACTTTGACTATTTGTAGTATAAACAATTGTTGGTTGGTCAATAAAGAATAATAAAATAAAAAATTAAATAAGACATTTTTAATGTCAAAAGAAGAATCATTAGGAGTTGGAAATTAATTATTAAATTGCGATCATTTTCTAGCTGTTTCTTTCTTTGTCAGATCGGTCAGATTTAGTAGATAGGTACATACATAGCTTGCATCTTCCACTGGCTTTTTTTTTGGGTGGGAAATTATCAGGAGGGGGAGGGCGTGTCAGACTCTTACTGACTAAAACCCACCCGTGTTCCTTCGGTTGCCCTGTTGCCGGGGGCCACGATCTCCCTTTCGGTTTTCTTCGCAACCCCGGCAGGCATCGGCCCTAACGGACCCCGTCAATTACATAATTTCACCCTTCTTTCCACAGCAAAAACAACAGAACGGCACTTGCTATAATCTAAATGTCAAAACCAACAATTTTTTTGCACCTCGCACCCCGGCGGATTCTGAATCCCCCTGCGTTGAAATCTTCCAATGGCTGAATCTTCCATTGGGCGCTTTTAAATTTCCGTCCACGATAACATTATGACGTGCACGTATTATTGTATTACATCTTATGGACGTGGACGTGGACGTCTATCGTCGCGTTAGAAATTATAAAGGCGCACAATCGATAAAAATACCTTCCGCCCGGGCCGGGCGGCCCCATAAAAAGGAAAATATGATAGCCCCCCACTGGCTGATGTAACGTGGTAGGACAGCACAGTACCTACATTACCTAAACTAGCAATTTTTCCGTATTTTATTACAAAATAATGAACACAGAATACTGCTATAAATAATATATAGGTAGCACAATGTGTTAAATAATGATTAACAAGGAAATGTTAAATATAATTAGGGAATTTACAGTTTACTGTTTTTATTAAACGCTGGAAATCCCAACTCTGTACCTATTGAATTACTGCTATACGAAAAAGGTAAAAAAAAGTTAAGATTAAAGTTATGATTTTAAATTAGGAACTTACCTAATTTAAAATTAGGTACTTACCTAATTTAAAATCATAACTTTTCCTCAGACCAAATAAAAAACCAAGACACAGCGCTGTCATCAGTGACGTGAGGCCGGCTTCGTAAACATGTGCACTTAGTGACGTGTAGTTTGATTGTAAATGGTTGAACATGTGTGCGTGTGACCGTGTATGCACAGAGCGGTGTAGTTTTGGTATGCTTCACTGTATTGTTCGCAGCGCTATGTCTTGGTTTTTTTATCTGGTCTGAGGCTTTGTCACTACATTACTGAACAAGAATAATATAATCATTAAACAGAGTCTTTATAATGTGCACATATCGATATGATATCTATGCTTAATTTTATTGACATAAAAAAAATTGAAATATCTAAATATTTTTATGGAATTAAAAAAAAAAAATGTTCGCTTCTTTGGGCCCAGCCAGTGTAAACAAAACGGTGTAACTTTTAAACTAAGTGATCTATCGCGATGAAACCAACTCCATAATGATTAGAAGTAATTGGACGGATTGAACGAAAATGAAAGAGATCCTATCGGTTTCAACCTTTAGTATTGTTCCAAATTTTTGACCATAGTGTGGGTTGAGTCCTTTCTGCTAATCTACATCCAATTAGTCCTCATAAAATTGAAAATTGTGGGAAAAAACTACCCTCAATTGAAAATAAACATGTTTTTTTTTAGCAAAAATTTGTTTTTTTTTCATCAACGACCCCAAATAAATGTCATAAGGGCAGAACGATAATGATGATGACGTACTTACTGGGTGGACAATTGATTACGTTGCAGGGAAGGGTTCGGTACTTGAAATGTGTTCTTCCGTACAAGCCCGTCACATTGATGTAGCAGTCATCGTCACCTGGCAGGTGGTCGATCTTTACTTGTGGCTCGTCATTGCCGTTGGGCTGAAATTATACATTGAAAGTCTCTTTGGCTGATGTTAATTTTAATACTAGAGCTCTTTGTGAAGGAACTTGATCGGGGAAGAACTTACCGCAGGCACAGATGATCCTACAGATTGTTCACTCCGCAAAATCATTTAACTAAAAAGCGACTCTTGCTACGACACAATAAAATACAATTCAGGTCGCACAGCGCTAATTACCTACAGTTGTATTCGCCTAGAAGTTGCCTCTCTATCGCGTAACTCATATCTTCTAACTACGTTACACTCACTGAATTGGCCCGACAAGACTTGTACTTGTAGCTTATACTTAAAATGCGGAGTGAACCTTTTGTATTCATCTGTGCCATAGGTACATATTTCGACCACCAAGTAGTTTTGCGATTTCGGGCTATTACTGGTGCACGAGTCAATCCAGCTTGGTCCTTGATAAAAACTCAAACTCACCTGCAATACCTTAGTATTGTAAGTAGGGCTTTGCCAGTTTGTCACACCATAAGTTGAATATCCGCTTATCCAGGCTGAAATTTTTATTCATTGGCTATATTTTAACCACGTAGTCTAACCAGGACACTTCGTCATTTAGGCCAACTATATCGAAAAAAAAAAACAATTGTTTATGAAACTTTTTGAATAAATTTTTATATAATTTTTTTTTATCTTGTTTATTCAAAAATGTAAATGATAATTAAATTTATTTAAGTTTAATTAACAATTGTTTTTTTGTTTAAATACCTAATTGTAAAAGAGTTTCTATTGTTTGAAAATTTTGCATGCCGTAAGCTAAAATGTATTGGGATCATTTATAAAAAATACATCTTATCTGTATACAAAGCAAATAAATGATTTCTGTTTCTATTTCTAGAATTTTCCTTTTTCTATTTGTTAAAATATTGCCAATGAATTAAATTTCAACCTGGGTAAGCGGCTGTCATAGAAGTACTGAGCGAATCCATAACCTAACCACAGTGTGAAGTGGCATAACTGACCTTTAGATAGTTACATTTGTGACACTTACCCTTACTTTGATGGCCATGGTATTTTTCTTGCTGCAAGAGTTTACAACGTCGAAACATACGTCGCCATCTACAAAAAGAAAATGGAAGAAACTGATTAAAACTGATTGGCAAATAACCGAAAAAAGGCTATTGCTAAGGACTTATTAGGGCCGTTCGTGGCTTAAAAATACTAGCACTAAAAAACTAAGTTTGTGTCAGCAATTAGTTGCTGAAGACGTGAGTCTGACTTGGGAGTCAGGTTCACATCTTCGGCAATTTATTAATATATTCAATTTAAGACTAGGTCTTAGATACTTTTGGATGTACCAGGGGGGATCCGACATCCCCCCTGATACATATTATCAGGCTTTTAGCTGTTACAGACAGATCTGTGCCGACTAAAAATTCAGCTTGATAATGTTCTACTTAAGTTTTAAATATCGATAAAACGATCTTATTTATTTATACTTTATTGTGCACTAAATTATACATAACATAAAAATAACTTATAAACTACATTGGCGGCCTTATCGCTTACCGCTATCTCTTCCAGGCAACCTTGGAATGGACAGTGATTTTCTGGATATAAAATGAGGTTGTCTTTGGTGCAAATAAAAGGTATATATCTACGTAGTACAATATACTATAATAGATCTATACGTAGATACATACATATCCTATCCTATTACATAACATAACATCACGCCGGTATTCCCCGAAGGGTTAGGCAGAGGTGTACCTATAGTACACCCACATTTCGCCAGTTATGTTTAAGTCCCATGTAATAGGGGGCGAGTCTATTGCCATCAACCGGCCACAAACCCAGACTCCGAGATGTTACTGAGAAATTCCAGATGGAAAACCCCATAACACTTTGCCCGACCCGGGAAACGAACCCAGGACCTCATACTCAGCAGTAGCGCTTTGCGACCACTAGACCAACGAGGCAGTCAACCTAACCTATAAATTTTTGTATAATATATATATATTTAATATACATATATATACACCGTAGTATTCATTGGATACATCAAGTGGGCTGCTTTTGTAAGACGATTAAAATGTCACGGTGTATATTTGTAATCACGTTTTCGAAAACGGCTCTAACGATTTCGATGAAAGTTGCGAAATAGGGGTTTACGGGGGTGAATAATCAATTTATTTAACGGTCTCATATCTGGGAGAATTCGTTTTCTCTATTTTCACAGCCTCGGGATTGTGATACAACGTTGGTATACCTGGACAATACTTATCTATTTTCACCCGACCAGAGCTCAGTCGACCAGTACTATGTTATAATAGATTCATAGATACATACATACTAAAGCAACAAAAATAAATGACGACTATAGATTTTACAGCTAACAACGAGAACAAAATACAACAACAAGTATTGTTCTTTCACTTACCACCACTGGTGTTCCAAGTAAACTGACCATAAACATCGGAGCCATTCAAACTAGGACGTAGGGACTTTTTAATTTTGTATGTTCTATGAATCATAGAGTTATTGTATTCTGGCGCCTTGTCGCCGCCTCGCCATACTACAGGTGATCCCTGCTCGAGTACTGCACTCCATAAAGTGTAGTTTTTCTTCGGCGATCTGCTTATCTCGCCGTATTCCACCATAGGATCTATTATAACGTATTCTATCTGAAAATAATGACCTTCTGTACAAATTCATGTTCGAAAACCTAAACATAGGCCAGGGCCAAATATTTTTATTTGAGAGAATAAAATTTTCTTAGCAGTATGTGGTTTGTCGGAAAATGTTGTACTTTTTAAATATAAGTAAATGAAAAAAAATGGAGAGACCTCGGTGAAAGTCCCGGAAGGGGGGAAATAGAAGTTTTGAGGGGTGAATAATTATTTTTACAATTTCCAGCTAAACTGCTCCTTCTATCGGAAAAATTTAAATGTAAAAGTTGTAGATAATCAAAGTTTCTACAACTTTTTTATTTACCGTTTTCCAACATAACCTCTTTATGGAGGAAAACACAAAAAAACAGTGTTCATCTCCGCGTAGGATAAGTCAAAGCCAATGTAAGATTTTTTCTGCGTTCAATACTAGATTTTTGTTCATGTAGTTAAGTAGGTATACCAATTGTCAGTTATAAGTATCCAGTGGCAATTTCTATAAACAAAAATATGACCTAAAACTGTTTTGTCGGACGAGGCGCCTGCGCATGATTTGTCTTTATAATCGAAAACTTAGAATATTATTCATTTTATTCACGTTGACGATTCTGAATCTGTAATCAAAAGAAACATATGTCGGGCCTGTAGCTACCTACTATAGTAATCACATGAGTCTTTCCCTTTTCCTGGAGTGAAACGTTCGGTTAGCATACAACGGTTAAATCGATGAATGGGACAGATTGTAATAACCGCAAATTAATTCACTTTCCCGCCGTCTGCTCGTTATCAGCGTTAAAAACCCGCATTGACGCGAGTATGCGGATAAATTGTTGAAATTCATATGATTACAGAATTATTAGAACAGAGTTATGAGAATATGGGTAAGTAGTAAAGGAAAAAGTTATGAGCAGCATTATGAGTATTGCGACCTGTGACGGGGCCGGAGCTAATGTAATAAGAGGTTTTTAGGTCATTTTCCCGTCCATATAATATTAGATTAGATTAGGTTAGGTTACGTCACAAGAGGCAGGAGGTGTGCAAAATAAGGTTCTCAATAAAGATGTCGATATGTTTCAATTTCTGGGCGAGGTCTACAATATTCCACGTAACGCAGCTAATATCAATGACTGAAATGACTAGTGTCATTTTAAAAGCAGATAAGAGAATGCTTAATTACAACAGACAGCAGTTCACGCATATCGCGGTCGAGTTGTTGCTTTGTGTCATGGAACTCGGGATGAATGAATGTCCCGTTCTCTACTTCTCGTGAATAACGGGAAGGTTCTCGACTAATTAGACCACGCAGCAGGTGCTACTGAACTGTGCAATTCGAGCTGTACGAAGAAAATGCAAGTGTCACATTAGCAATTATAATAAATGCTTCCCATTGAAATGTAGGTACGTATAAAAATTCCGTGGTGTGTACATCATCACTCGCGCATGGGACGCTTGTGCAAAATGGTGACGAAAATATCGTGAGGAAACCGGAATGTCCTAGAACCAAAAATTCGACAACAGGTGACATGATCTACCAACCCGCACATGTCGCGTGCTGGGTAAGGTACGGTACTTCCTTTAGGTATAATAGTCCTTAAGGTACTTCCTTTCATAGGTTTCAGACATTGCAGTGTAGTACACACGGCTACACATCAAGCTATACACTTCCAGTTTATGCTGATCTCGCACTATATAGGATTTCCGTACAATGTGAGATCAGCTTATACTGGAAATGTATAGCTTGATGTGCAGCCGTGTGTACAAGAGACGGAAGGAAACCGCAACTACAATTTGCACACTGAAAAATACAGTGACGTAGGTCGCTGGTTATCTTTAGGTATTTTTTATCCCTAAAGATAACCAGCTGGTGACGTGGCCGATAGATGGATTTTGTGAAAGGAGAAAATACATAGTTTTTTTTACTCAGGCATCATCCCTATTATGGCTAGGAAGGAGATGAACTAATACATATTTAGATTGAAGAAAGAGACGTACTGCTCATCCCCAAATAATTTGGGCATAGGATGAAGATGACGTTCTTATGTAGGTACTTACATCAGTAATAAGTGTGCTGTCGTTGGTCACGTGTGGCACCAGCGCGACCAGCTGATAGCTCTCTAAAGGGTCTATTTGGACCCTCATAGTTGTATTCGTCTGACATCGTATCCTTAAGTGCGATGGCCGTTTTGGCATACTTATGTCGGGAGCTGGGGAGATGAAAAGATGTACCTATCAGTTTTAATGACAAAATATGCCGTGTATTGTTTCGTCGGCAACATCGCGCGTCGTCACTGGATTTGAGCAGACCTCGTTGTGTAGTGGTGTATGTAAGTCGAATTTTCCAAGTGTACACACGGCTACACATCAAGTTATACATTTCCAGTATAAGCTGACCTCGCATTGTACGGAAATCCTTTACAATGCGAGATCAGCATAAACTGGAATGTAGCTTGATGTGTAGCCGTGTGTAACTACTTCTGCTAGGTTCTATCAGTTCAAAGCTAATTAATTTATTTGCCAGAAACATGGTACCTACATTGGATAAGTAATATTTATGTTTCAAGCTTAACACATTCGGTTCAGCAACGTCTTATAACGACTTTGTACAATTTATTGTCAACGCAACATCTACTCACGACTAATAAAAATATGATATTATTTGCACTACGTCTCACAACGCCAGGACACCATAGTAAATTCCATTAGTTAAACTTTTGCGCCGCAACACTTGCAAGTGTAAAACATCTAGAGCCACAACAAATCAAATTTTGGCGACTTTTGGATACTTGAAGAGCAGAACCATTATCAATGTATGTAAATTTTTTGTAAGTAAATATTGTGTCATAATGTGCCCACCTCAGGAGAGCGGGGCGCTGCTGGGCCGAACGTGTTAATAATGATCTCTCTTTTATCAGTAGCAGTTGATTATTACTTGTGTATAGGTACGATTATGCACTCGTAATATTGATTGTAGGATACTGACCCCAGTAGTTTTCCTGACAGGTCTTCTCTTTCTGTAACAAATAAAGGTAAGCTTATCATCAAGTCATGGCCAGAAACAGAATGATTGCATGCTTTTATGCTTGCTTCCTTTGGTCTTACTTTTGATAATACAAATCTTGTTTCAAGTTCTGTAGTATTGTGTTTGAAGCTTTAAATAAAAACATAAACGCCATTTAGTTTTTAAATGCTAGTGATGGGCGAGTCGACTTATTTAACTTGAGTAACTCGAGTCAAATCGTTAACGAGTCAACTCGAGTTCACGTTTTACCAACTCGAGTCAACTCGGTCGATCGATACCCCGCCCGAGCCCGCGCAACCCGAGCGCTCGCAACACGCTCACACAACAAGTCAACTCGAGTTGCGAATCATCTGACTCGAGCTCTACACTACAATACAATACATTACGTCATTACGAGTCGACTCGCACATTTGTATACGCTCTCTACAAGCACCGAGTCGAGTCAACTCGAGTTGCGACTCGAGTCAGTAGCGATAGCAACTCGAGTAACTCGAGTCCAAAAAAATCCGGCTCGTCACATCGCTATTAAATACCCATTTCGGCAGTAATCATCTAGGATTCTAGGTAAAGAAAGAAAGAAAGAAAAAGTATTCATTGGGACTCGCACAGGACATCACAAATTAAACTAAAACACACTCATTAAAACATTAATAAAAAATTTAAAAAAAAAATTTAAAAAAAATAACAGAAAATCCTGTACGAGGCCAAAAGGCTCCTATCTCAACATACAGCCTATATCATACAGAACGGCTGAGCAACAAGATAAAGAAGTTAGGTACACAAAGACAGAGAGGAACTTTTTAATATTTTATTGATAGCTTCTCACGACAAAACGGCTTCTGAAAAATATTCGGACCAATTTGGTGACACATTAATGTACAAAAAGATATCATTGTTTCTAATGGTACTTATGCCACGTTTAACACTACTTCAGACATCGAAAACTAAAAGTTTAGAGTGCCTAGGCCAGACTGATAAAAAATAAAGTGAGCCAGCTACATTTTTTTTTTAAACTTAATAATGTTCTGAAGAATTCAACGCGCATTAGGATTATTTTGCGAAACGTGCGTCTAGCAAACTTCCGGACATGAGGTAAGTACCAAAATATATCCTATTATGAAGTCATTAAGGTCGATTATCATAGATCAAGGTATGAAAATGGAAGTACTCCTTTGTTTGGGACGTAAAACGACACGTTCCAATATGCGCGATTGAATCATTGCCGCGATGCACAGTTTGTCAACAAACAGAAATACCACGAGGCAGCGAACCTGCGGGTAATAAAGTACATTCTAATTATAACTAATTAGATTATCATGCCTACTACCGTAAAAAAGAAAAAAATATCTGGCTTAATAAATATCCACACTTGAAAACTAGCTGATGGTCGTAGACTAAGATTTATTTGAGTTTTTGTTTCTAGTAAAATCTTTGGAATTTGTCTACTTGCCTAGATCAGTCCTAGGTATGCAGCCGCCGCTTAAGAGTAATTTTACGAGCAGTTTTGGATTTGTTGTATCGGCTATAATAGTTGGCAAACTCGCTACCAGCTCCTAAAACTGCTTTGTATCGTTGGTCTCACATACTTCATACTTTCGTGTCTACAAACGTCCTCGTATTTTTTTTTTTTATGATCAGCTTTTTATTTGTCGCCGCTGAGCAACTTTTTGATGATGACCATAGAGGCGGCTCTAGTATCAGGACCTCTTCTAATAGAGAGATGTGCTACAGAGTTAGATGTTGAAAATTCTTACACTCCATGCAATGTTCATCGTCGTTCAGCAGTACCGCATCGATAAGATTCTTCTCTGACCGGTAGCCCTGATGTTTTATGTACTTAATTGCTCTATACCTCATCTATACCTGGGGATTTTGGATGCATTCCTACACTCATCGATATATTGTGTGCGTAGTTGCGTACATTTCTCCGACATGACATAAACTTGCAGAGAAAGTACAACGTATGTTGCGTTTGCAATCGTTTAAAACGTAGTTATTCAAACAGGTCACATTCACACAGCTATACATTCTACCTACCTAATACAAATAATTTTCCTACGGTCACGTTCAATTGAATGTAAACCTGATAGCTCAGACTTATCTATGTACTTAGGTATATAATAGTATATTATATAACGAGGGAGTAAAGCAATGTCTACTGTCCCGGGCACTAGATTTTATCCTTAGCGTAACAATGGATTCTACTGTTCTCGAGCGAAGCAAGGGAGTTTGTTAAGACTAGAATTCTAATTGTAGCGAGGGATCGGGTCGCAAAGACGAAGATACCTTTATCCCCGAGAAGAATACTCTACTTTTCACATCTTCTGTGAAGTAAATAAAAGCAATTCGATTTTCAAATACCTTTATTTCTTTGTAAAAATTTCATTCGGATTTTAATTAAGGTAAGGTTCAAAATTAAATCAAATTATTGACCAACGGGTTATAATTTAATTCAGTACAATATTATTGCCCGGTTAGACCCGAGGGCTATAATGACTTACTTTAGGTACGGTTTGCATGACATATAATTTGGACAATATCGAGCAGGTAGAGTGAAAAAAAAACGCGTGCGGTCTGGATTATCATAACTTTCGTGCGTGAGTCACATTCAAAAGCATTGAAGCTGATTGAGCTGGGCACGTAATGACTGTGCACGTTATGTGCCCAGCTCGTGGGTACGAGCTCTGTTGGGGTTCGAAAGTAGTTAGAAAATCCTGATAAGTCATTCTAAACTAGTACTTATGCATTTAATTAACTGTTTAATAAACAGAGTTTAACGACAAGCTTTGTGAAAGAATGCAGGTGATGCATTCTGAACTATTTCTGCAACGGGAATAAAAAAGCCGCTAACGACCGTTCAAGCTTGCACCGCCTCCACATTTTGGCTGACTTGGCAAGGATAATTACGTTCCTCATTCGTCTTAAATGATGCACTTCTTCATGTCATGTATCTTCTTTATGCCCTGTAGAGTCTAGATACCTACTTAAGAAATCCAGGAAAATATGACTTTTTCTGCGAAACAATCCAGGTGAAAGTATACTGGGATAATCTCTACTGAGGTGACATGGCATTAGAAATATTGTGTCAAAACTCCAAGAAGTTGTATAAATAAGTACTTAATATAAATAAATGGCGAAGGGGCTCAAGCCACCCCCCCCCCCCCCCCCAAAGCATTTAAGTTCTTCCGTGACAAATCTTAAAAAGTGAACTTGATATTATTCTAATTAAACTTTTAAGTAAGCTTTACACTATCTAAGGTATCGACATCATTTATCCTCAACTTAATAAGTATTATGTTCTTCAGAGTATATTTTCCATTGAGTAATTTGCGAAAAGTAATCCAAGAAGGCTTGTTATGCTTTAAAAAAAAAAAATATGTTGTGTGCTTTTCAGTGTTTACTTTGCTAAAACCTACCCTCAGCGGGGTCAAGCCCCTCCCAAACGAAAATCCTGGATCCGCCACTGTACCTGTACCAACAACATTCACACCTGGACCAATATTAAGTACTCCTATATTAGGCTTTGCCTTCCTGGTGCCATTAATGGTATTCCGGTTGCGTTACTGACAGACACTTTACGTCTCTGACATAACCTGCTGTCTTCCAAAGACAGAGCATCCATGAAGATTACCAAACGATAATGTTGAGAGGAATATTTTGAGTATGAATGTGGATGGCTATACTAGTAGGGGAAGACCAAATAAACGATGGATGGGCTGTGTGAAAGATGATATGCATAGAAAGGGCGTGACTACCGAGATTACGGCTAATAGAGAAGAATGGAAGAAAAGGACATAATGACATAAGTATGGAAGAAAATGACATATGACATAAGTATGACATAAGTATCTTTTAGACAAAATGGACCAAATTATCCGGCATACATTAACCTCGATCTTAAATGTGGCCTTGGACGACCGAGCTTGGGCACAAGCTACTCTTCCTATCCGTATGGGAGGCCTCGGCGTCCGCAAAATTTCTAGTATTAGTTTACCGGCTTTCATATCCTCGGTTCACGGTACTGAGAAATTAATCAGGAAAATCCTAGCTTCCACACTGATTAATTTTGATGTGCCGTGCCTCACCGAGGCTATGGATGCCTGGAGACTCGCTTGCCCGAATTCAGATCCGCCCGACAACCCATTTTCCCAAAGACGGTGGGATGAGCCGCTCTGCAGAGTAGTACAGAACAATTTACTTGAGACGTCTGTTACTACTGTGGAGCGTGCGCGCCTGTTGGCTGTGGGTAAGTGGGAGTCGGGCCTGTGGCTTCATGCACTACCGTCGTCGAACTTAGGCACTTTGTTCGACGACACTACCTTCCGCATTGCTGCTTCCCTGCGTCTAGGAGCTCCTTGTTGTTCTCCTCATCGCTGTCACTGTGGTGAAGTTGTCAACAGCCTCGGACACCACGGCCTGTCCTGCAGCCGAAGTGCGGGTCGCTTAGCGCGGCATGCAAACATTAATGACATCATCCGACGAGCTCTTGTCACCGTCGGCGTTCCAGCTGTATTAGAACCCAACGGTTTGGCACGCGACGATGGCAAGAGACCGGACGGCATGTCTTTATTTCCATGGAAGGTGGGTAGGCCTTTAGTGTGGGACGCAACGTGTGTCGATACTCTAGCGCCATCCCATCTTCCTGGCTCGGCGTGCTGTGCTGGCGCTGCCGCTGCGGCTGCGGAAAACCTCAAGCGGCGAAAGTATAATAACCTTATAGGTCACTATATTTTCGAGCCGTTTGGGGTTGAAACCCTAGGGCCGTGGGGTCCGAGTGCTCACGGTCTGTTCAATGAAATCTCCAAACGACTGGTTGACACTTCTCGTGACCCAAGGGCTGGTTTTTACCTTGGCCAGCGGCTAAGCATTGCCATACAACGTGGCAATGCGGCCAGTCTTTGGGTACATTACCAGTCGACAGCGACGCGGAGGAATTTTTCGACGCCATATTTTAGTTTAATTTTAGTTTAGTTTTAGTCTAATAGTTTTAGTTAGGTTAGGATAATATTCATTAAATAAAATTTTCAAAAACTAAAAAAAAAAAAAAAAAAAAAAAAAAAAAAAGTATGGAAGAAAATGACATAATAAATTGGGATAAGGTATTCAAAGTCATGAGATTCTATCTCTTGTAATCACAGACTCAACATACTCTTGGGCGGGGCAACGCCGTGTCCTCGTGGAGGCGATCGGCGGCGGTGATCTCTCGCGTCCGGCCATAGTACGGAGCGAGAGGGCATGGGAACCCGTCACTTCCTTCTGCGAAGCAATAATGCTCGCGAAGGAGGAGGCGGAACGCGTGAGGAAAGGCAAATTTCGCGCCCTCACGCCCCTAGCCGCCGCAGGAGATGCTCTGGGGCGTCGGGAATCCCAGGCCGTAGGTGCGGGCATGCGGACGATGAACAATGGGTTGCTCGCTGTCCGATAAGGGCCAGACGTGGGACGACGGCGCATTGTGTTCCACGCGCGCCTGAAAGAGATGTCAGCAGAACTGACGGGGTCCGCTCGGGCCGATACCTGCCGGGGTCGCGGGAAGATCCGAAAGTGATACCGTGGCCCCTGGCAACATACAGGCAACTAAAGGAACATGGGTTGGTTTTAGTCAGTAAGAGTCTGACACGCCCTAAAAAATAATTGCCCACCCAAAAAAAAAGACTCAATATACACTGAAGTATATCTCTCTGTAGGCACGTAGGTAGTAAAATTTGTGTCAAAGTGATTTGATAGCGAAAAATGAAACAGAACATTCAAGTTTAGTTGTTTCAGTGTCAATGCGACAGTGTTGGACGATAAACAATACAATATAGATACCTACAGGATGGAGTCAACGAACACTACAAATTTTTATCCAAACTCAGGCGCACCTCGCGGATTGAATTGCATTTTAATGAATAGAATTGCTCTTTCTGAATGGAAAAAATAAAGGAATTATGAACTGTATTTCTGCAATTTTACTGACAAGAGTTATAAAAATACGGACGTCATGGTTCTGGAGGAGTTGCATGTATCATTTCCCAAATTCCCAGCTATGTTGGCGTCGGCTGCCAGACTAACCGTATGCAGCTGAATACCATTACTACAGACTAGTATTATATTATCTGTGCTACAGGTATGTCAGTATAAATCCCAGCTAAGGCTTATAGAGATTTCTCTTATTTTCAGAAATAAATGGAAGACTCAATTGATATGTTAATTTCAAGTTATTATTTGAAGTATTTTGCCCGGTTAACCATTTTTGTCGACCCTGTATATTATCAGTGTTATTACAATAACAGGGCACTTACTGCAGTCAATATTTCGGCCTATTGATTGCGTGCTATCGGGGATATAGCCACTACTCACTATCCCAGTCTGCTGCGATCGCTGATAACCATCACCTTTACCCTACGTTTGAGCTGTATCAGTCCTAACTATCAATAAAAATGTTTTTGTTATGCACTTATTTGTGTCAGTAGATAGTGCAAGGAGTATAAAATAGGTTGTCTGATTAATTACTTTTATTATATTGTATCAAAAAGTTGGCATATTTGTGATTCACCCGGAACGGGCGAATTACACCCTAGTTAATTAAACGGGCGACACATTTTTTTTTTTGGATGCGAATCGCACGAACTTATTTATTTGTAGGTGAATCGACAACTCCAGAAATCGAATCGCGTACAAATAAATTAACTGGCGAGTAAATTCGTGCGAATCACCAATAAGCCAATAAGTTAAGTAATATTTTATATTGTAGACTATTAAAAAAAAAGTCATTGTTTTCGGTGTCCTTTTATGTAATCTCACGATGATTTGCGAGAACCATAAAAAAAACTACTTTTACCATATGATTCAGGCACAGTTTTCAGATATTGTTTTTATTTTTTTTTACTTATTGGTACAAAGTTGTTTGTCAGAACGAACCATGAACGAATAATACTACCTAAAAAAAATAGTAGCACTCCGGGAGTGCCGACAGAAGTGAAAACTTGAAAAAAAAAAAAATCGGCACCGCGGTAATCCATGCGTTGATGTCTTTTATTCCACGCACCGCGGTAATCAACGCGTTGATATCTTTTTAATGGTCGAAAGGTGGTGTCATCACGGTATCGCGAAATCAATGGTTTAGTCCCATCTCTAAAATGCCGAACGCGCCTAAAGAAGTTTTCACTTCAAAAATTGGGAAAATCCTGAAAATTTTCAGCAGCTTTGCTTTTTCTTTGAACAAAATAATAAAAATATGTAAAATACTTTAAGTAAAACGTGTGTACCCAAAGACCATCAACTTCTAGGTTGCAGGTTTTCTGAATTAATATTTTTAAATGGCCTATACTTAGTTACTATTTGTTTTCCAATAGTGCATTTGATTTATAAAGCCAATTATAAATTAATGAAAAATAATCTTACCACATTTATATCAGAATACAAGTCAGAACACACATTTTGCGCTAAAATATTTAGCTGGTCGTCCGTAAACAATTTAGTTGTGTCACTGTCCGTCGGCCTGCCACTCACATACAGCACCATAGTTATTTGTTTTATCAAACAAATTATTATATAGTGCTCAAACTTTTTGTAAAACATTTTAATTTTGACTTTTTCATGAACATGTAGATTTTTTAAAATTAACCAATTTATAAATTATGTCTGTAAAACTGTTATCAAAATCACTGAATAAAACAATATTAGCAGACTTCGAAATTTAAATTCCGATTTCTTCTTTTTTCTACGCTTTTTAAATTAACTACGCGCTCGTTAAGATTTAAATAAAGAATATAATCTTCCCAAAAATATATTGCGTTAATAATTAAATTGCGAACAGTTTGATGCGATAGTAGGCGTTTAGTCGCGTGCGGTAGCGCGGCGGTGCGGTAGTTGTGCCTTCGCGCCGCCCCTCAAATCGTAACTGGGGCGCCAAGCTACTGAGCTTTACAAATATCCGTATCGCAGGGTGATCCCAAAGCTCTCTTATTAGAGTGGAACTTGTAACCTACGTCATCCGGTCCATTCAAGCTTTTGGTTCATTTCGATCAGAAATTGGTCCTTCGTGTCAAAAGATTCGTTAATTGCCGAAAGGACTAATCTTGTTTTGTGAATATGCATAGTAATAATAAGTCAAAGTCGAAGTCAAATAATTTATTTTAATTAGGCACATAAAAGACACTTTTGGATGTCAAAATTTACATGAAAATTGAATTGATTCTAGTCGCCCCTTCCAAAAGGTAGTTTTCGTATGGAGAGGAATGGGCAATAAACTTCACCGTTAGTACCGATACTAGAACTTTCCAACGACTTCGTCCTCGTAGATTTCTGATGTAACTGCAAAAAAAATCCTGAAATACGTGTTTCAGGATTTTTTTTTTTAAATTAACCGTTATCCTAATTGCGTAACACAATACAATCTGTTTCAATTTGAAACATTGCTAATCCATTGCTTCATACGTTGGAAAAAAAAATCTGCGCAACAAAGTAAATAACGCAATGAATATTGCTGAACTGTCAAAATGAAACAAATTAGACATAATTGTTTACGAAAATCAGTTATGCAATTAGGGTCCAGTTTTCATTGCTTTGCTTTAAAATTGACGGAGTTTCATAAAAACTTTCATGATTTTGTGTCATCCAGGATTTTGGTAAAATTTAAAAAATAATCCTTTCTTAGTGAATGTGTCACAAAAGGGCTCCTTTTATGTTTCAGACTTCAGTGGTTGCTCTACGTTAAAACTAAATTTAGTCTAGCGAGTTTCAGTTTTCGGTCTGCCCCGTTCTTGGTTGGTTTAGAGGGGGACAAAATGGTGCACATTTTCAGCAATATCCTTAGCTAAGTCTCGTTACACCGAGAAAATTCGGCGATAACATTTTATTACGCTTCGCATGATGTTAGAGGCTGATCTCGAAGATCAGCCTCTAACATCATGATTCGAAAAAAAAAAATAACAAACGAGCGATCGCACAGGTCCCAACGTGTGTCATTTTTATATCTTTGACGATCACAAAAAAACTATAAAGGAGATCACCCATTTTCTTTGGCGATTTGGGATTTAAAAAAAAAAAGTCGGTGGCAAGGAATGAATTACATTTTACTTGAATGGTGGCAATAGTAGAAACATTTCTTTGTTTGGTGACATCGCTGAATGAATATGGGAACGATTTTTAAAAAAAATAAAATAAATTATGTCCTTCCACGATTGCGTGTAAGACCCCGAATGTATATTATTCCACTATTTTGGGCTGGGTTATACCACCTGACACATACAACACTATGAACTAGTCCATCTGCAATCGGCGTAATATGGATTTCTTAGTTACAATAAAATAAAACAAAGTATCAAAATATTGATTTATTATTTTTATTACAGGTCTATGTAATGATTATGCTCGTCATTTTGTACTATGATATAATCTAAAAAACCTGCAGGTGTTTGTAAGGACTCGTCTAGGTGCCTAGTCAAGTCGCGAACCCAAATGATTGACATTGTATCTGCACAGCAGCCAAGAGCTTTACTGCCAGCAAAACACGTGCAGTAATTTTTTATACTGCTCTCCTGAAACTTTCTAAATAATCTGCCATAATATAAACGTAAAAGATCCGGGCCCTTGGATAATTATGACCTCTTAGGAATCGTGTTGTATTAGTAATATCAGGCAAGTTAATTACATTTGGGTCGAAATAAACTTCGATTATATACAATTGTACACCCCGTCTCTGAGGTGCTCCCCACAGTACCTACGTTTACCGTCGCCGACGTTCTAATTTTTACCTAAATCAGGTAATCTACGAACCCAATTTTTTCTTGATTTTGACGCCTTTGTAGAAAATAGTGCGTTCTATGTGTACTTTACAAATATGTAATTTAAAAAAGAGAGCCAAAAAAAAAAAAAAACAATAAAGTTAAAGGAGACCACCCAGTCTCCTTTAACTTTATTGTTTTTTTTCACTTCCTGTCGTGGTGCTTGCATGCAATACAAATTCGTCATCATTAAAATATTCAGTGAAAAACACTTTCAACTTTGACGGTTGAACATCACCAGCAACAATGCCCGTATATTCCCTCATTGTGACCACAAAGCGAAGTCTTCACAGCATCAAGGGACACAACCTATTATTTTAAAATCACCTTTTAACCCGCATTTTATGACACTCTTGAATATAAGTCAATGCACTCTTAGAATTATTTTCTTCTTTGATCCAAAAGTTATTCTTTATAGCCATTTCTTTGTCCGAAAATACATAATATAATACTATAATTACGCCACATTAAACAAGGCTATTAATAAAGTGATTCATCTTACAATTCGTAGTAAACACGTCATATACAAAATATTTAACGATTGTATCCGTCGATATTGTTACGTGATCCGAATGTTGAATATATTAAATCCCGCGGAAGTTATTGAACTATTGTAAATTGCGCAATCGGAGGCTGTGTTCTTATTATTTAATTTACTAGACTATAAAAAATCTGACCAACGATATATGGCCACCAATTTAAGGCATCCTTCGCTTCATTTTGGAATATCTCAAGAGTCCATGGGTCGAAAATGATAAATGGGGTAAAAGATGCTTCGAAAAAGTTACAGAAACTAGATTCTTCTTTGGAAGCAAAGTTTCTGCCTTATGATTCAAACGATTATACGGCTAAACTAATTATGTAGGTGCTTTTAACTCAAGTTAGTAGTAGGTACCTACTTATTTAAGCAGATAAAACTACGCGTCAACACTTTAAAAGTAAGTATTCGGAAATCTACGCGTCAACATGTTTTTGTTATGAGATCGTAGCATTTGTATTTCCGGTCTATTTTCTGTTGTGCTTAACCTTAGATAAAGAAGAGCAACTTCTTGGACGGGCACAAATCGACCATTGCTTGACACAAACCACATAACACCTTTCGTTGTGGATAAAACAATAATAAAATTGATATAAAACCTCCTTTCTCACCCACACATTCACATGTAATATTTTTTCGCACCCAACAAACTACTTTCTGTTTTCAAATCAATTAATTTTAAACTAACTTTCGATTACGACTTCGATTAACCTTCGATATTGCAGATAGACGGTACATTGGTTTATAAATATTTCCGTAAAAACACCGTGGTCAAGTAGTTTTTGATGTTGCATACATATAAAACTATAAATAACACTTATTCTAAACATTGTGGTATGCTATCAAAGAAATTAATCTAAACGAAGACACTTAATATCATTAGTCAAGGCATAACAGTTGCCACATTGGACTTCACGGCGTCAGCTTTGGCGTCGTCGTCATTGGGGTTATTCCGTTTATCCACCCCAAAAAATCCACCCTAAGGTGGATACTTGGAAACGTATGTCCAAAAATCCACCCTAGGCCTAGTTGGATAAACGGAATATATAGGCTTAGGGTGGATTCAATTGCGGCTGTAAGTCCCCTCTTTGAGGAGTGGCTTTTTGAGAGGCGTCACGGCGTCCTCACCTTCCGCCTGACCCAGGTCCTCATCGGACACGGTTGCTTTGGAAGGTTCCTGTTCCGGGTAACGCGGGAGGAAACGCCCGGGTGTCACCATTGTGTGGATCGCCCGGAGGACACGGTGGAGCATACGGTGGAGGTCTGCCCGGCTTGGGCGGGGCACTGCCGTGTTTTCGTGGAGGCAATCGGCGGCGGTGATCTCTCGCGTCCGGCCCTGGTCCGGGCTATGGTATGGAGCGAGAGGGCATGGGAAGCTGTCACCTCCTTCTGCGAAGAAGTAATGCTAGCGAAGTAGGAGGCGGAACGCGTGAGGGAGAGGAAAATTTCGCGCACTCACGCCCCTAACCGGCGCAGGAGACCCCCTGAGCGCCGGGAATCCCTGGCCGATTCCCGGCCATCGCAGGCGCAGGCTTGTGCACGGTGAGCAATGGGTAGTGACCAGGCCCGGGTCGACGGCGCGTTGTGTTCCACGCGCGCCTCAAAGAGATGTCAGCAGAATTGACGGGGTCCGTTAGGGCCGATGCCTGCCGGGGGTGCGAAGAAAACCGAAAGGGAGATCGTGGCCCCCGGCAACAGGGCAACCGAAGGAACACGGGTGGGTTTTAGTCAATAAGAGTCTGACACGCCCTCCCGCTCCGCCCAGAGCGGGAGAAGTTATTTGATGATTTCCCACCCAAAAAAAAAAAAAAAAAAGGGTGGTTGCTACCATTGCATCAACCATTTTCTGAATGTATCTGGTCTTTGTAGCCAGTATCGAGATATCTTCCATTACCATTATTTATCTAGCAAAAGCCTTATCAAAACATCATATTCTCAGCGAAGCTTAAGGTCATATTATGATCTAGGTACTGCCATCCAAATAAAAAACTAAGCATTTATTATATTCATTCGTTTTTCCTTTCCATTTGAAGCGTGTAATTTGCTTAAGGTCGTTGCACATAATAATATAATCATTAACTCGCACTGCGGGCCCCTTCACATCTGTGGTCATCTAGGATAGGGGCAGAAAGATCGTCGCGGTCACCTTGGAGTAGCATTCCACCTTCTAGTATTAATTATTTTGATAATGTCAATAAATCCTATTGACATTTAATCTGCTTATATAGGTGTTATTATATAAGCAATTATATTGATATATTTTTAGTATATCATGGGTTCACGGATGGAAAAGTGGTCCTTCGAGTCGTGCGTCTTTAATTCTTTAGGTCCGTGTGAATTAATACGCAGTGCCTTAAAAATAACAATAATAAAGTGTAATAAAGGAAATAATAATAAGTACCATTAGTGACCCACTGCTGGGCAACGGCCCCTTCTCATACAGAGAATGCACGAGCATTGATCACTACGCTTGCTCAAGGCGCATTGGTGATTTCAGGCTTAGATACTTATCCTATTAACCGACTTCCAAAAAGGAGGAGGTTCTATGTTCATAGCGTATGTTTTTTTTATGTATGTCCACCGATTTCCCATCAATCGTGGACAGATTGATTGAGATTTTGACAATTCTTTTTTGTTTGAAAGGGTATGCTCTCGAGGAGGTCCCGTATACATTTTATTAACTTTGCTTGGATAGTTTTTGAGTTAGCTTCAATAATACGTATTTTTTCCCCACTTAGTATGTGGATGATATGATAAGTTCCTGTCACTGTTATTTAAGCAGGTAGTGGTATTCGAACTTCTGTGGGGTAGGTACCACAACTAAAAAGTAAAAAATAAAGACTTTTTACAAAAAAAAAAAACAAGCGATTTAAAAAAAAAACACTACAAAGTGAAAAATAACTTTAATTTCGGAAGTCGGTGGCTTTGGTTTTGAATTTTCGTTTTTTGCCACCGACTTCCGAAATTAAAGTTATTTTTCAATTTGTAGTGTTTTTTTTTGAAGTTGATTTTTTATTTTTTTTTGTAAAAGTTTTTTTTTTTTTGATAAATATTTGTAATTACGTTCTCGAAAATGGCTCTAACGATTTCGATGAAACTTGCAATGTGGGTGTTTACAGGCACATATCTGGGAAAATTCTTAATCTTTATTTTCAGCTGAGTACCATGGTCGCCCAGGTACCATTTTTTTCTTTCACTAATGTCAGTGATGTCCAAGATAAACTTAGAAAGTACATATGAATTAAAAAAATTACATTAGTACTTTCCCGGATTTGAAACCTCGTGCATGAGAGGCGAAACCGTAACCACTGGGCCATCACAACATAACTATATTAATAGTAAATTAAAATGTCATAATGTGGACCAATGGTAACGGCCGTGACTTACGGGTTATTATAGGTCATAGGCTCGAACAGCCGCTTTACTTTGTGAAAATTATTTCACCGCCACTGCTCTCAAAACGGTGAAGGAAAATAGTGAGAAAATCTGCATGTCCTAGAACCAAAAATTTGAAGGCATGTGACATCTACCAACCCGCGCTGGCCCCCGCGTGGTGGACTATGGCCCACTCCCTCGCCACCTAGAGGAGGCATGTGTGCCAGCAGTGGGAACATTATAGACTGATTATGCTATTATGGAATGGTCCCATTATGGAATGCGATGCTCTAGTTAGCGGGTCTTTTATGGAATGAGAATAGTAGCTGACGAAGCTTGAACCTAAAACGGTCGACACATTTCATCAATTAAACTGCGTCGTGAGCTGTGGGTGACATGAGTAGGGTTGCCAACCATACTGTTAAAAACAGTATTATACTGTTTTTCAGAATAAAATAATGTTTACTAGGCCTTTTTGGCGCAGCCGTGAGGGACACTCCCCTGCTAATTTCTTACATTGCACTTTACATTTTTTATTTGATTTAATTTTTTTTTTTTTATGTGCTTTTGTATGCTTTTTGGTCTGTGCTAAATAAATGTATTTTCTTTATTTCTTTTGTTTTCACTGATATATCCAGAGCTATACTTAAATAAAAAGGAATTAGGTGGCAAAAAATAAATTATACAAAACCAGACACTGTCTTCCGAAATTAAAGTCTACCTATTTTTCACTTTGTAGTGTTTTTTTTTGGAAGACGGATGTTTTAATTTTTTTGTTTTTTTTTTTTCGGGTTACAGTTTATTTTCCGAAATACTGATTATTTTCCCACTTTGACCTTGATATACTCTCATTTCGTTTACACGAAATGAGAGTACATTTCGTGTACAAAAAGTTGGCAACCCTAGACATGAGAAAAGTTGACGTTCATAGATACTAGTCTAAAGATCATTGAAAGATGTACAAATAACATCGCGCCAGTATTCCCCGAAGGAGTAGCCAGAGCGTATTCCTAGTAAACCCGTAGTTTGCCAGCTATGTTTAAGTTCCATAAAGGATAGCTGACACTAGGGTTACCAACTCTTTTTGAGAAAAATAAAGTATACAATTCTTTGAATAGAAAAAGAGAAAGTATTTAGAAGTTTCTTTTTTTCAAATTTTAAAAGTATGTTTTTATTCCCTTAAAACATTTTTTGGATACTTTTAGCAAAGGCTAACAATTTTTGGTGTCTTTGAAAGTTCCGGTACCTAATTGCGTAACTTATTTTCGTAAACGATTATGACAAATTTGTTTCATTTTGACAGTTCAACAACATTCATTGCGTTATTTACGTTGTTGAGCAGATTTTTTTTCCAATTTATGAAGCAATGGATTAACAATTTGTTTCAAATTGAAACAAATTGTGATTGATCGTGCATTACGCAATTAGGGTACTGGTCGGGCAAAGTGTTATGGGGTGTTTCCATCTGGAATTTCTCGGTAGCAGCCCGAAGTCTGGATTTGTGCCCGGTAGATGGCAATAGTCTCGCCCCCTATTATATGGGACTTGAACATAACTGGCAAAATGTGGGAGTACTATAGGTACACCTCTGGCTAACCCTTCGGGGATTACAGGCGTGATGTTATGTTATGTTATAATTTAAAATGAACAAACTCGCTAACGTCAGCGAAATTAGCGTGACGTAGGTTGGTTAGAGTTTTTGCGTAGCTGTACGTCATTCACCAACATTGGACGTTCTAGTATCCGATCTGATGATCCGGATGATCAGAACCTACACCTTTTGCTTCGTTTATGTTTAACTGGATAGTAGAATATTTAATACCTTGAGAGATGTTACGAAGATGGAGCTTCCAACCGAAACAACCGATCACCATGACATTTTAGTTGTTTTACAAAAGCAGCCCACTTCATGTAGGTATCTAATGACTATCAACATTCATTAAAAAAAAAAGATATATTGTAACAATATTTTTATTGCTTCTAGAAGTATTTTATGTCAAGTACATTGAGCGGCCCTTTGTAAGTCGACTAAAATATCACGGTGTATAATATAACATCACGCTATGTTTCCCGGAAGGGTTAGGCAGAGGTGTAGGCACTCGCATTTCGCTAGTCATGTTTAAGTCCCATGTAATAAGGGCGAGCCTATTGCTATCAACCAGGCAGAAATCCATACTCCGCCTACGGAGAAATTCCAGATAGAAAATACAAATATCACTTTACCCGACTAGAGAAACCAACCCAAGACCTCATGATCAGCTGTAGCGCTTGCGACCCTAGACCAAAGACACAGGCGATTTATTATGTACAAAAATCTCCGTGAAAACTTTGCTGAATTGAGCTGTCAATCCGTAAATTACCTAGTGACAGGTAAGATGATAGAATTCACTTGAGTTTTCACGGTAAGATTTTTACAGAAGAGACGGGTAGGAGTAAAAAAGTGCAAACACTCCTGAAAATGTATATTCGATCACACACAAACAACAGTGCCGTTTCGGGTGTAGGTACAACAGCGCATGACCTCTCATGACCGCCATACGCAGAGTTCAGTGCCAGCTGCCATATGCATGCCCTACGGTCACTATAAGAATATCTGAATGAATTTGCCTTCATCATTAGGTACCTAGGAACAATTGCATGATGTTTTTAAGTTGAAGCTAAATTATACAAAATGAAGAAAAACCCTGTTCGATTCGTGAGGGTGTTGTTAAGTATCGTACTAAGAGTCTATTTATCGGGAAATTTTCAAGAAAAATGAAAATAAAAGAACACTGGCCCATTTTTTTTATGAGAGTTTTTCCGGGTTTATTGCACGGGGCACGGGCGGCCGTCCTTTAGTATTAAAAACGGGTATCGGGTATTTAAAACTCGTAACTTACTACCCCTGTTAAAAACATGCTATTTTCTTTTGCATTTGGGGTTATTTTTATAGGTACAAAAAATTTGAATTTTAAATAGCAGCAGTAACTTTAAAAAATAAATAAGATTTTTTTATTAAGTGTCTAATAAAAAAAATCTTTAAGTAATAAAAGGTTAAGATAGTTAATTGATTCAGGCGTGACCTTGCGGAAACCCATTATAAAATGATGATGTCGATAATTTAGTAACCTGTTCCGCTTTGCTATTTCTAAAGAGTCTTAAAAAGACCCTGGAAGAAATCGACACGTGTTTCACCTCTCAACGAGGCATCCTCAGGATGGCGATTGACTTGTCGCGAACTCGAACATTGCGTGTTGCCACACCAAGCACCGAGCGCAGACTTTTCTTCCAGGGTCTTTTTAAGACTCTTTAGAAATAGCTAAGCGGAACAGGTTACTAAATATATCCACATCATCATTTTATAATAAAAGGTTTTTTTCGACATATTGTATATTACAATAGCCCATGTAGGTACAATACTGAATTTATTTCAACATTATAGCGCCTGAAAAATTAAGTTTTAAGCCTTTTTCAGCCCCAACTCTTCTTCCATCTCCTGTTGGACATTTTAGACTGAATTTAAAGATATATAAAATACTACAAAGCTTGCATTAACAAAAAAAAAAAAACTCGAGAAAATTCTTTCCTTTTTGTTTAAAAAATAACAACTTTAATTGACATCTGCATCATTTAACATAATGACACTTGACGAGGCATTTAAGGTCAATTTGTACGGAACGCAGTGACTACAACGACCTCTACGGGACATTTAATAGACCATAATAATGTTACAAGAACTAGATTCTAGGTGTGAATGTTGTAGTTATTTCTTATGTATATGTGGTCAATATTCGATCGGCGCCGGGCCCCACAAAAACACTAGATTTTGAAATTATAATGTCCGCACACCTCGCCGGACGAATGATACATTCGACTTTGGTATAGGTCGACGACTTATTACCTGTCACTTATAATTTATAGTTGCTTGTCGTTTGTATAACGTATTGAATTCGAGAAAAGAAAAGTTAGATGCACCGTAAGTAACGGATTGCAGTCTACGGTACTTACTTCTATTTCTTTGTAAAGCTAACACGATTACAATCTTCAGATAGAAATTATTGCTTTGCCAATTAATAAAGCATAGTATCTGGTTGACCGAGCTCGGCTCGGATGAAGATAGATAAACATATCGTCCAGGTATACAAACGTTGTATCACATTCCCAAGACTGAAAATAGAGAAAACGAATTTTCCCAGACACGAGACCTAGCTAGATCGTTTTTTCGCCCCCGTTAACTCTTATATTGAAACTTTCATCAAAATCGTTATACTACAAATATATATAGATTGGAGTGGAAGTCGGAATTTATCCCACGGGTACGTACTGCCGGGATAAAAAGTATCTTATGTGTTAATCCATCATGTTATAAACTATCCGTGTGCCAAATTTCATCCAAATCCGTTCATCCGTTTTTGCGTGATTGAGTAACAAACATCCAAACACGCAAACATACAAACTTTCACATTTCATTCCTCAATTTTTCGTTTCGTAAAATAAAACATTTTTAGTAGGATTAGTAGGATAAGTACCTAAGTTCAGTACCCTAATTTCGTGACTTATTTTCGTAAACAATTATGCCTAGTTTCATTTTGACAGTTCAACAACATTCATTGCTTTATTTACGTTGTTGAGCAGATTTTTTTTTTTCCAACTTATGAAGTAATGGATCAGCAATCTGTTTCAAATCGAAACAGATTGTGATCGTGTTGTATTACGCAATTAGAGTATTGATTTCCTCACGATGTTTTTCCTTCATCAATGTCAGTAAAGTCCAATATAAACTTTGAAAGTACAAGTGTACATACTTTCCTATTGAAAATGTTACATTGGTACTTGCTCGGATTTGAATCCACAATGGGCCATCACGACTTTTAAAAACATGGATCTAGGCAGGGTGTAAACTAAAACTTTTAAAATATCGTTCTTCTCGGTAAAATTTCAAGAAAACTGCGGGTGTCTGAATTATTGAAAACACAGTACAGTGTAGCAACGCTTCGTGTATAAGGATCGATCCAGCATGCATAAAATATTAGTTTGTCCCTGATATGCCGGGAGATGGATTTGTCTGACGGACATTCTATTTAAATGGTGGTGACGATAGGAATAATATTTTAATTTTTACTACCTATATCTATCTGCCTAGCCTTCTCCCAACTATGTTGTGGTTGGCTCCCAGTCTAACCGGATGCAGCTGAATACCACTATTTTACATGGAGCGACTTCCTGTCTGACCTCCTCAACCCAATTAAGTCTCGGTATGATAAGGACGGTTGTCTATCGACGGACCGACTTTGGCCAGCGTCGCTTAACCTGGAAGATCGACCCGTGCGCCTGTTATTATTTTGCCACGAGTTCATCATCATCACCATTGCTAATATAGATTCGAATTTCTAAGACAAAATTCTAAAAAGTCTTGTAAAAATATGGAAATACCTTTTATGCAATGAATGTGAGCTGTGAACTTCTCCAATCTAACGCCAACTAGAACTACTTAATAAAGTTGAATATTATGCTTGTGATAGAAATGGTTAGATCTTGCTCTTGCAGCAGGTGGGGATCGAACTCAGATCTTTCACTCAACAGTCCGCATTGTAATCATTGGACTATTGCTGCTGATTTTGTGAGTACATAAAACTATTGTAACTATATGCATAGTGTTCAAATTAAGGGGTGATTCTCATACATTCCCGGACACCTGAATTGAACCACCCTGCATATTTTTGTAGTACCTACTGCAAAGAAAAAAAAACCGGCCAAGTGCGAGGCGGACTCGCACACGAAGGGTTCCTTATCGTATTAAGATCAAGCAAAGAACGTCGAAAAAAAACACGTTTCTTGTATGGGGACCCTTTAATTATTTGTTGTTATTATGAGGCTTAGTAATAGGGTTCCGTTTGGCACCCTTCGGGTACGGAACCCTAAAATCGTCATTTTGAATCCAGTCGCTCACCATCATTTCCGTTTGTCATGAAATCGTAATATTTAAAAAAAACAGTTTCAATTGCAATAAGTCGTCTTCTTGCGTTTTTCAGAGGCAAAATCAACGTGGAATTTTTGAAGAAAACATTGATTTAGATATAGAAAACGTTTATTTAGTAACTTATGTTACCTCCAAGAGCTTTTACCTATGTTTGAGAATAATAAGAAAATAATAAAAAATTACGACGGCCCATGCGGTTCGGTATGTAAAAAAATAATTATGCTATTATGACGTGTTGTGGAATTTTCTCAAAAGCTTCCAAGATGTTTCTGGAGCTAGTTAATTAGCTCGAACACGCCTCTTCAGCTCATCCCATAAGTGCTCTATCGGATTCATATCAGCACCCTAATTGCGTAACACACGATCAATCGCAATCTGTTTCATTTTGTCAGTTCAACAACATTCATTGCGTTATTTACGTTGCTGAGCACGCAATTTTTTCGAATATATGAAGCAATGGATTAGCAATTTCCGTCAAAATGATTCAGATTGTGATTGATCGTGTGTTACACAATTAGGATGCATGGCTTCGTACTGGGCTTTCCATTACTGCGATACTAACATCATGCGGTATTCTCGAGCATTTCTTGCAGTGTGCGCCCCTGCATTATCATACATAAAAATGAAATCCTAGTCCACAAACTCAGCATATGGCATCATATGAGCCTCTAAGCATTGACGAATGTATAGGTCACTATTTAGGGGTAGCAACCGTGGTCGCGTCACAACTTCCAAGGCCAGTTTTTCCTTCAGTGGAAATTCCGCCCCAAACTGTCCTTGATCCACCGCCATAACTCACCTTCTCTTGAATGCAACATTGCTGAAAACGTTCTCCCTACCATACAGCATAATCTTGGTTTCATCTGTAGAAAGAACCTGGCTCTATTGACGTTGAGTCCAATGCAATTACTGTTCACGTGTAAACTGTAGGCGCGCCATTTTGTAAGCTCGTGTCAGTTTGGGACCACTGGCTGGCTTATGAGGTTTCGGCCGTTTTTCGAGTCTCCTTCTAACAGTTCGAGCGCAAACAGTCAGTCCATGAAAGCCTTGAAGGTCTTATTAAACCTGTACTGAGTTTACGGTGACGATTACGTAGGCTTTAAACTGATCTAGTCGTGCTGTAGTGACCCGGTTTGAGGTCCTAATGGACGGCGCAGCGCACAAAGTCGCCAGTCTCCAGGTATCGATGCTAAATTCTTTGAACGGCAGAACAGCTTAAATGAAGTTGTGCACTGCACTACCGTTTTGCTGACTAAGTCCAGACTGAAGAAGCACCACAGCTTGCACGGCTACTTCAGGCGCAGTATCCAAAATTTGAATGTCAGAATGGATAAAAAAATAGGGAAAACAAAGCTTGTTGCTTCTTTAGGAGTGACCAAACTCTGATTTTCATCTTTATAAGAAATTTGTGAATTCAAATTTGGAACAATGGTGATACTGAAATGGCAGTACAGCTTCAAAATTGCATGAAAACTTTTCTCCGACTTAACATTATTTTAATATTTTAGGCCTTTATATATAAATAAAAATGCAGGGTGGCTCAATCTAGGCGTCCATGAGTGTATACCAATTACATTCACACAAACAAAGCAACCTTTGTAAATTATATTAAATTAAAATATTAATTAAAACGAAAAACATATCTATTAGGTACCTTTATATTATAATAGCGAATAATTTTTCAGGCCTCCCCCTTAAGACCTAAGCCAAATATTTTTGATTTTCGGATAGCTCATGGTCATCACCTTAAGAGGTGCCATAAAGTGAGTAAAAAAAAGTGGTGGCACTCCGGGAGTGCCGACAGAAGTGAAAACTTGAACAAGATCGCCTTGGTGAAAAAAAAAAACTTGTATAGAACATTGGTCCGTAAACTTACCTAAATAAAGAGCACGATCGCGTTAAAAAAAATACTGCCGAAACCTTTAAAGTAAAAATACTTGCATAGAACATTGATCCGTAACAAAATATAAATAAAGAGCACAAACGCGTTTACAAAATGAGGTGTCGTCATGGTGTCGCGAAATCAATGGTTTAGTCCCATCTCAAAAATGCGCAACGCGCCTAAAGAAGCAAGGCTCGGAACCGATTTAAAAAATACCGGTGAAACCCGGGTTATTTGGGTTTTCCTCCGAACTTTTCTTAAGAACGTGAACGTTTTAAGAACTTTATTTTAACCTAATTAACCGTTTTATATACGACGAGCGGCATGTTGGTAAACATGTTGCAACTTGTGAGGATCAAGGCTCGGATACCGGTTAAATTTTCAAACATTTATTGTGTACTTGACGCAAAAACCTTTACATTCGGTTTCGCTCGTAGAGGATTCTTTGCATAAAGGTTTTTTTGGATTAAACAGTTTAGAGCAATATTAACCGGTATTTTGTAAAGTCTTTATTCAGCGCGGCATCCTCATAAGTAGTCACCAGTTGCAACGCGTTTACCGACATGCCGCTCGTCGTATAAACCGGTTAATTTAGGTTAAAATAAAGTTCTTAAAACTTTCGCGTTCTTAAGAAAAGTTTGAAGTAACAACAATAACATAGCATGTAAGCACAGTTTGTTTTAACCACTAACTACCTATGGACTGCTTAGGTCTGAAATAAAGATATTTTTTTTTTTTAACCCGAATAAACCGGTTTTCACTGGTATTTTTTAAACCAGTTCCAAGCCTTGCTGAGGATACCGCGCTGAACAAAATCTAAACAAAAAACCAGTTAATACTGGTCTAAACCGTTTAATCCGAAAATACCTTTATGTAAACTCTTCCAAAACCGTTTAAAAACCGGTTTCACGAGAGAAACCGAATGTAAAGGTTTTTGCGTCAAGTACATAATAATGATTTGAAAATTTAACCGGTATCCGAGCCTTGTACAGAAGTTTTCACTTCAAAAAAAAAAAACTTCGCGGGAATCTGGTAGGTACGTAACATTGTAACAACCTAATGGCGCTGCATGCACGTGGTGAATGTGTGACCATATGGTGACATCTTAAGTTGGAGTACCCAAAAACAAGTCGTCGAACCTTATTTGGTCATTACCTTGCCATAAATTAATAAAATTTAGACCTTTTAACACAAATCCTGCATTCTGTTAAGCTCGAAGACCAGGCAGGGGTTGTTGTCCGGCCTTTTAAATTTCAATCTACCTATCGATATACCTACCCCGTTCGTATAGAATACAAGATGGCAAATGGTTCAAAAATCTAAACGAGGTCGTGTACCTTTGATAATCAGTTCCGCAAGCAAAAAAATTACATTTTTTTTCTATAAAGGACTCACGATGGAGTTACCTTGACGTGATCTGATACAACCTTCGAATATATTTCGCCACTAAAATAGACGGTCGATGAACTTCATTGGGTAAGGTAATGACGAGAATTATTTTACAATTAATTTAAATTAGCATTTTTTGGAACAAATGTCAAGTATCGGCATTTAGTTGAACACCGCCACCTACCTGTGATCCAAACGCGATAAACATTTTTTTGCTTGCTATTTCATTTAGTTAGGTAGTAAGAAATAATGTATCAAATCTTTAATTGGATTTGATTTGCATATTGTATTAAAATATATTTTTTATTTAACATCGGATGGGTGTTGCAAGCAGATGCGAACTTGCATCATCAGTCAGCGATGCTTTTCCATCCAGGTGCTGCTAAATTATTATTGCAATATTATTAATAGGGTAGTGGGGTCGGCAAATAATTTTAAGTGGAGTCCGGATACTGTTATATCGAGGTCCAGAAAAAAGACATAATACTTTCTAGTTGTTTTTTTTTATATTTTAAGTACAAGGTAATTATTAAAAGCAGTTTTATACATATTTGCACCCGCACCCCCGCACTCAAACGTTCTCTCTTGCGCCACACAGCACAGAATAGCAACTGCAGCCGTGTCTACGTACTTCGGCAAAACGAACTAATCAAATTAGATTCTACGTGGCTGATTCTAGGTAAGTTATTTAACAATATTTGGCGGTTCAAGTTCCGACTTTCGCGGTCCGGATATGGACCGCAGTCCGCCTGTTGCCGACCGTTCCAGTGTATCTCTACTCCCGGTAGTCCGTTCTCATGCATGACGCAACGCTTTGTCGAGTTGCCTGCCCAAGTGCCCATAGTAGGTATTCTGAACACTGAATGCAAACTAGCCTTATAACACATCATGTAACACTAAACCTAATCATTTCCGTGCAATTTTTCACCTATTCAGGCCCCTCATAAATAAATTCGAAATTCAAGAATAAAATGACAAACAAAGCAGCGCAGCTTCTAAAAAAACAAGTCACGCCATTCCAATATAAGTAGAGCCATCTACGTAGGAGCACTGCTGATCAATAAATAGGTATATTTAATTCTTATCGATCAATACATACGACCAGTACATAATGATTAATTGTATTTTAGTTTGGCGCCAAAATTCCATACAAAAACGTGGCTGAACGACCGTGACTCTTGCGCACAAAAAACTGTGAAGGTATTGAGTATTGAACTTGCCAATATACTTGGATAGATATGGATCTATAAAGCGTTAAACGATTAATAATAATAATGAGCGTACTGTTTGTTCGACACATACATAATATTGATCTCGTTGCCTTTCAGTAAAGGTCGTTCAAACACTGCAAGGTCTTTGGAGAAAAAAGCGTTTTGCATCAATGGTAAATGTATTTATTTTACTTGTTATTCAGGAACGTTTATGGACACCGCGATAGGTAATTTCGAAACCTATGCCTTTTTATAATTTGGTAAATAAATACGTACCTACCTAATAGTTCTACATTTTTAAGCCCACTGAAATTGTGGATGTCCGAAATTTGTCAAAAGTTCAGTAGCTATCGATAATAGGGCTGCAGTACATCTTGTCACCAGTTCGCTTCTTCGCCGCAATCTGACGATCACGCTCTTTGCGCATTGCCTTAGAAACAAAATAATAAAATTAGCATTGTGTCAAGCTCGATTTCTCGATCCCAACTCCTAGCTCCTACAGTTCTACTGCTAAACATAACCGGTGGGCCTCCAGAACAGCGCCAAAAACAAACCCTATAAATTTGATAGAGTTGCCAACCAATGAAGCAGTGCAATACAATTAAGTAAAAAAGATGTTGTTAATTGCGTCCAAAAGAAATTAGCTGCATTTGTGCAACGTCTCCCTCTCTAGATGGGGGGTTGACTAATAGCTACAGAACTCTAAAGCGCCTGTTTGAAATGTATGATAGCTTCGACGTGGATTGCAGACGGGTGTAGGATGGTAAATATTTCAGGCGCTTCGTACATCAATCTTAGTGAATTAATGAACCGTGAGTATGTGAAAGTGCTTGGAAAAAGCAAAAGTAGTGAACTATGATGGCTTTGTAGCAGGTGGCCCTCTATATTTTCTGCCCACCCCAATGGAACAAGGCGTGAATATAAATGCTTGTATTGGCACAGTTAAGTTTTAATTAATTAGTTCGCAACACAATAGCTAGAACCAGTAGGTAGTCTTAAACAGAGTGATAACTATTAAACGTAACATACCATAAATCTCTTGAACTGTTTCACTCTGGTGTGGCACTCTCGAAAGTCGTTTAGTAAATACTTGCACTTAACGAGCCCTCGACCTAGCCCGTAAGCTTCCAAACAGTCCATCATTGCCATCTCCTCTTTCTGGCACCGACCCAACATCTGGTGCGAATTGATCCCCCCCGTGATGTCCATCCACGGGGAGCGGCAAAATGGCGAAATATTATGCATTATTGTATCTTATCTACAAATTAACGACAGTAGTAGGTAGAATTATTCCAATTTCAATTTATTGGCAAAGTTAAAACTATTCATGTTTATTCGAGTAGCACCAATTGTGACAGTTGAAGATGACAGTTTTTATTTATTTTCATGAATTAGCAGCAACTGAATGTGTACAGACAGGAACAATAACAGAAAAAAAGGTTGTATGAATCACAACCAGTAAGGGGCGGTACACACGAAACACATTAGAACCTTGACGCTACCTCTGGCGGCTAATAGTAACATGCATCTTAAGGTAATAAGGTATATGGGCAACCATGACCCTGCATGTGCATCCATGCGCAGCAAGGCGGCAAGTCCTTTCGCGATACCTTTAACGCAATCTGCTCGCCTCGTAGTGCCAATTCAATCCAAATGCAATCAGGCGATGTCAAGGATGCCGAGTCGTTTTTGGCGATAAGCTCAAAGTAAATCAATTAAAACTTATTTCCAAAAAAAAAAACATGTCTTGCAAAAACAACACTTCAAAGTGAAAAATACCTAACTTTAATTTCGAAAGTCGGTGTCTTTGGATCTGTAATTTAGTTTTTTGCTGCCGAGTTTTAATTTTGAATTTAACTTTGAATTTAGTTTTTTGCTACCGTTTTCACTTTGTAGGTACTGGTTTTTTTTACCGACTTCCAAAAAGGAGGACGTTAGGTAATGTTTGCCATTAGTTTTTTTTTTTTCACTTTTTAATATTTGTATGTCATGTATCCCCAATTGCCTACTTACTTGCTGTGTACCTAAACAACAGTGACAGGAAGTATCATATTAAGATCATCAAGATACACAAAGTGGATTAAATACGTATTAAAGGAAGCTAATTCAAATACTACCCAAGCTGATTTAAAAAAATATATGGGACTAATGTGTAAGCTTCCTCAACCAAATGAAAAAAGAATTTTCAAAATTGAAGCTCCTCCTTTTTTGAAGTCTGATAAAAAGTACCAAACAGAACATTTTTATGGTAAGATACTCCAACATTTTCAATTCATTAGTTAATAACCCCATCTGCATTTTTGCTGTTTCAGAAAACTTCATAAGTACACCACACACTATGGATGGAAGCCAAGAATGGCTAATAATTTCACTGAGCCAAAAAGGGTAGGGTTGTATCTGGGGGTGGTTTTTCAAAAGTGGCTATTGGGCTAACCATGTTTAAATAAATTAAATCTCCTTTTGTTGATTAAATTATTTTATTTACACCAGTTATTACAGTATTTCTGCAGTTGAGTTGAATGTGACTATTGGAAGAAAATGCTCAATAACTAAAAACTGTCAATTTTCGGTGATACATATTGGTTGTCTCCCTTCAGCTTTCCTTCAGAGATTTGTCTGTCACGTTCTCTGCGCATTGCCTGAAAAGAGATTAAGACTTAACAGAAAATATGTTGATACTACCATAAAAATAATACCATAATTGTTCAGAATATCTGCTAAGTAGTAAGTATTGGTTTTAAAACTGTATGAAATATTCAGTTAAATTTTAGAAGCTAGATCAACAATTGATGTTGAAGTGTATAAAAGAAAGAAAGAAAAAGTATTTATTGGGACTCGCACAGGACATTACAAATTAAACAATAACACACTCATTAAAACATTATAAAAAATTAAAAAAACAAATTAAAAAAAAAACTGCCTCGTTGGTCTAGTGGTCGCAAACCACTACTGCTGAGTATGAGGTCCTGGGTTCGAATCCCGGGTCGGGCAAGGTGTTATTGGGTTTTTCCATCTGGAATTTCTCGGTAGCAGCCCGGAGTCTGGATTTGTGCCCGGTTGATGGCAATAGGCTCGCCCCCTATTACATGGGACTTAAACATAACTGGCGAAATGTGGGTGTACTATAGGTACACCTCTGCCTAACCCTTCGGGAATTACAGGCGTGATGTTATGTTTATGTTTGTAAAAAAAAAAATATAAAAAAAAATAACAGAAAGTCCTGTACGAGGCCAAAAGGCTCCTATCTCAGCATATGTTGCGACATTTAAAAAAAAATGTCGCAGCGCTGGTATTCTGATTGAACGGATTCCCACCACATTTGAAATGGCTTTATTTATTATCAATAAACATCATCAGTTGAATCCAACCTCATGACTTGAAAAGTATTTAGGAACAGTAGTTATCTTACAGCTAATTCATAGATGAAGTGGTTTTCTACAGCTTTAATTACTGAACTTGGTAACCAAAAAAGCGTGTGTAAAAAGGTAGACAAGGTAGACAAATTACACATACCATGAATCGTTTGTACTGCTTCATTGATGTCTGGCACTCATGGAAATCATCAAACAAATGTACGCACTTGACCTTCCCGCGTTCAAGACCGTAAGCCTCCAGACAATCCATATACTGACCCTCCTGCTTCTGGCACTTACCCAGCATTTGATGGGAATGAATACCTCCCGTTAAATCCGTGAACGGAGAGCGAAAGAATGGTGAAATGGACATAGTTAAGGCTGAAAAATACAGAAAATACCTTGTTTTAACCACATCTAGGTTACAAAATTACGTAAACAAATGACATCGAACTGTAAGTTATTTGTGATTTTCGTTTGACTTGTTGACGCTGCATTTTTACTTGTGTTGATTTTAACAAATGAAAGTGATTAATTTATAACTTTCTATGATGTAAAATTACCTTTATAATTTTCAAAAATCGAATTTTATTCAATAAATGCCTGTCGAAAACAAAATTTTGACAGAAATTGTTAAAGATAAAGACACTCTGTCACAGTGAGTCCACAGAACATATATACTCTGCGAGAGTGAGTCGGTGGCAGAGAAGGAAGAATCAAGTGCTGTCAAAATTATCTATTTGGATCTTAGACTATATAAAATGGTTTAGGATTTGGATTGAAAAAAAAGAAGGAAATTCTGATATGCAGTGGTTTGAGTTTTTCTATAGAAACATTTTTTTTTTCTTCACAAGTACACAACGAATTTCACGAATTTATTCGTATATTTTGTGCAAAGTCTAACACTAGCTATCCCTGTAAATACAACTGTTATTTGTTAATTTTTGACACTGTCAAAATCAGCTGGAAGAAGCGCAAAGGATTGCCACAAATTTGCCAAGTTTCCACGTAAATAAAGTTATTTTCTTTCAACATAGCCTTAACTCTAATGACCATGGAGCAGTGGGTCAGTGAAGGATTGTCTAAAATTTTAGATTTTCAGATACCTGATGATTTAATAAAGTAAGTTACAATAGCCCTAAAATAATAAAAACAAGATTTTGCGAATATTTTAAGATATGTTTCGCTATGGGTACACGTCGTGACGTTGGTTATTATTTAAGGCTGTTCCATTTTTAATTGCAGGTACATTCTGTCGATAGAAAGTGAGAGTGATTTGAATGAGTACATGAAAACTTTACTGGACTTTGATAACTCTCAACATAAAGGATTCTTCTTGGAACTGTGCAAGAAGAAATTCCCAAGCAGAGGTATTTATAATTTTAATAAGACTTAGTGAATTAATATATTAATACATTCAGTATTTTTAATTTCTATTTATTTAAGCAGTTATTTTAAACTATTATTGCACAATATTAACACAACCATTTGAACCATTACATCCATCATAATTCATCAGCTCTAATGTAACTTGATAGCAGTGGCCGCCCAGTGGTGACGGCCCCGACTTAAAATAACTTTGTCATATCTTAAATATTAAAATATAAAATTGGATACAATTTTCTACTTACCACAATCAAAATAAATACTCTTCTGTATCATCAATAAAAAATATTCCAATCTGTTCCTACATGGAAGAAGGAGAAACCAAATAACACTGTCTCACATCTTTACATTTATAGTAAAATAGTAATGAAGTTAAAACTGTACATTGAATTTTTTTTTTTAATACAATAGAAGTGGATATATTTAGTAACCTGTTCCGCTTAGCTATTTCTAAAGAGTCTTAAAAAAACCCTGGAAGAAATCGACACATGTTTCACCTATCAATGAGGCATCCTGAGGATGACGATTGACTTGTCGCGAACTCGAACTCGACGTGTTGCGACACCGAGCACTTCTATTGTATTTTATAATGGATTTCCGCAAGGTCACGCCTGAATCGATTAACTATATTGAATATTTTTGACAAAAAGTATTGCTATGAGGTGTTGTTCAACACCTCATAGCAATACTTTTTGTCATATTCTGTTATCTGTACATATATGTGTTATGAATGGAGTCGTCGGGCCATAAATGTCAGTGAATTTGCTACCTGGTCCATAAGCTCCATAAGTGCGAGCGAGACAGTAATAACAATGATTTATGGCCCGACGACTCAGTTCTTAACGCGGCAACTATAGTAAGTAATCTTATTAAATGATTTTAAAAAAACTAAATTCCAGGCACCTCCTTGCCGAAGCAGCAAAAAAAGAAGATATCAAAGAACAAGCAACAAGCAGACTTTATCAGCGCGGAACCGGTACAGCCACCGGAGCCAACCGAGACTGATAGCAAGTCCAAGAAGAAGACAAAGTACGTGAACCTGTACTCACAAGAAGGGAAGAATGCTCAGGTTGTGTTGCTGAAAGGTAGGTTCATTTGAAAATTTGTGTATGTTAACGCGCACACCACGAACGCACGGTACAGCTCGCGGGACGCGGGGGCCGAGAGCCGCGCGGCCGCAGCGCGTCGTCGCCCGACACTCTGACGGTCGGCTCGGGGTCACTGTTGAAAGCGCGTGCGTACGCCACGCGTCACTTGCGTCTTAAACTAAATAATTTGCTGTTGAGCAATATAGATTTACTAAGTAGCTTCGCCTATTATTGTGACCCTAATAATATTCTCAACAGTGTTTTAAATGGAGAATGAAGGCCAGCTATATTCTCCTGTATTATATATGCAGAGGCCTGTGCCAAGCAGTCAAGTAAGTCGGGGTATTGATGATTATACAGCTATCTCAAACTTAGTAGTAGTTTTCATTGTATCTATTATATAGTCAATTAAATTTAATCCATGGCTATTTATTCTTTCTAAAGCTATGGAAATGATTAAATGAAAAATACCTTGAAGTCATTGCAATATGAACCTAAGGAACCGGCAAATTAAGTTCATTTCCTAATAAAAAAACAATTGAAAAATGATTTAGATTTAACATGTTCTGAATTGTAAACTTTAATACATTGCAGGCCGACACCACTGCGACTGCCAGGCGTCTAAACACGAGCTGGTCAACAACTGCATTCAATGCGGCCGCGTCGTCTGCAAGCAGGAGGGGTCAGGACCATGTCTGTTCTGCGGGAATCTGGTAACAAGACGTTTTATTTATTTAACAAACATCACACTTTGCTTCTCCGAAGGGTCAGGCATATCTGTGGTTAGTACTTAACTATAGTACACACCCACATTTCGCCAGTTATGTTTAAATCCTATGTAATAGAAGGCGAGCCTATTGCCATCAACTGGGCACAAATCCAGACTCCGGACTGGTGCTGAGAAATTTCAGATGGTTTTTTTTTTTTTTTTCAAAAATGCAAATAGAACACGAGAAATTAACAAATTGAAATACAAGAAACAAACTAAGGATATAATTCCTGTAATTTTCATCTTATGGAATATTTTACGAAAGAACAAAACAACAAAAATATTTTTTCAAAAAATTTGTGCTAACATTGAAGAAATGACTATTATGAATTAAGTAAAAAAAAAGGCATTATTTTGGTTAAAGTTTTCAATCATGTTCAGGAGTCAATTATGTTATAAGTAAAGGGCAATACTTATTCAAAGTACTGGCAAAAGTTCAGACTCTAGGCTGCCTTTGAGAATGTCTTTGTAGAAAAATCCAATATACACTGCCCTACCTGGGAATTGAACCCAGGAATTCACGTTAAGCAGCCGCGCAGTAAGTAATATATTTTCTGTGTGTTTTGTGTGTATATTATCTGTCACATATTTAAGGTGTGCACGCCAGAAGAGCAAAAAGAATTAAACACAAAAACTAAAGGAGCTGCTAAGCTGATGGAGACTTTGATGGAACGCAGCAGACCCAAGGGATGGGAGGCCGCCGTGTCACACAGGAACCGGCTGTTGGAGTATGATCGTACCAGGTATAGTTATCCGGCACGAGATAAATATTTTGACAGGTTAACTGTCGACCGTCAGATGGATGGGTCGACCAATGGATAGAAATATTCATTGATCGACCCATAAAAATAAGCAGTGGACTCATCAATACAATGAATAAAGTGTGAGGTTCACAAATAAAATACTTTGTGTCATCAGCTTTGGGAGTACATTAAATTAAACTGACTATACCCAAGTGGCTTTAGAGTGGCAATAGCAGTCATTGACCACCTACATCTTCTAGCATTCTTTATTTCAAAAACTGAAGTAAATTAATCCTCCTAAATCAATATGTATCGTGATCTTCAACATGTTCCAATAATAAAAACTATACATAGTGTATTGTTTGGATTCTTATGGAGAGATATTAGGGAAAGAGCAATGACCGCTATTGCCACGCTAAAGCGACTTGGGTATAGTCAGTTTAATTTAAGGTGACGATAACCGACTTTTAATGATTTTATACTGAAGATGACGTCTAAACAAGTATTGTTGATGATTTCGAAAAAATATATGCTAAATTAGAGCATTTTCTTAATATTTTAATGTAGGCATATTTTGGATTATGTTTATATTACATGGTGAAATTAATTTGTAAAGTCATGTCTAACGCGGATAAAAAAACTGAGAATGACGCAAAATCTATCATGCGTATTTTTCTGAAATCTTCACCATTTTAAAGATAATTTAAATATTGATCTTTTAGTATACGTGTTTTATTAATATACCTTTTGTTGTATGTATAATAAATTAATAACGCGTTTAATTTGGGACAACGCTCCTTGAAAGGCGAGTCCTATTACTGGCTGGACGTACGACGCGTTGCGTAAGCTTAGTACAGAACATGCAAGCTAACCTCTCAAGGTCACTGTCATATATCTGCGTCTTAATATACTCCCAAAGCTGATGACACAAAGTATTTTGTGAACTTTATTAAATGAGCTGAGAATGTAGTTAACGCTACATTCTCAGCTCAATACTCACTGCCCTTTTCAAGTCAGTCGTTCAATACCCAACCATTGCAACCCCTGTAAGTCCCGCACTTCGTTTTTAGGGTTCCATACCAAAATGGTAAAAAGAAACCCTTATGGTGCGACTCGGTCTGTCTGTCCGTCTGTCTATCACAGCTAGATATCTCAAGAACTACTAATGCTATCAACTATCAGCTTGAAATTTGAAAAAGTTTAAATGATGTTTGCCTAACTATTTTGCAAATAAGAAAAAAAAAAAAATTTTTTTTTTGCAACCGACTTAACGGGGGTCTTAAAAATTCGAAATGGGGCTACTTGGGCATGTGGGGTATCATATGAAAGAGCGCTAGTTGCACATCCTCAAACATTTTTTTTTCTACGACGCATTATTTTTGACGACAAATAAAATAAAAAATACATAGTATTTCTTATCTCCGAACTTTGCATATAGAAAAATGTGATAGAAGTTTATGTAAAGATTACAGGAAAAGTAAAACGATGTCTCTAAATAGCACAGTTTTTCAGAAATCATTAACAAAAATAATATTAGTTCCACTATTGGTCAAGAGATAGCGCTGTCCTAAACTTGTAATATTCTACAACACAGTGTGCAGTGTTAAAATTCTCTGACGTATATAGGCCTCGCCGATGAAAATTTAAAATGGCCGGTGCGCGAGTCCGACTCGCTCTTGACCGGTTTTTTTACTTCTTTACATTTCTGGCAAAGATATTTCGTTTTCCTAGAAAAACATAATTCTTTCATTAATCAATCAGGTTTTTTGGGTATGATTCTCGAACGCTTTAAAGAATACGTGCTAGTAATTCTTGTGCTTTGCATTATCACAGCAATTTTTAAATCGATAACCGGTATTAATACTGGTTGTATTCAATTTATGGTAACCTTTTAAAATATTAGTGTTGTAACCTAATAAATACTCGTATTGATCATATCGGTTTCGGTCCCTGCTACTGACGTGCTAGATCTGACATTTTGTATGTTGTCAGTGAGCGTCGTACCCGCGTGACTGACGATGACAGCGACTACTTCAGTGCTAACAGCGTGTGGTTGAACTCCACTGAGAAGGACAAGCTGGAGAAGTACCAACAATCTCTACACGATAAGAAACATGGCTCCAGGCTAAACAAAAAGATGACGTTTGATTTTGCGGGTAAGTAAATTATTGTTCACCTTACGACGTAGGACAAACATTTATAAAACTAGTACGTTTTTATTGCACTTTTTATTTAAAATATGGGCACTAAATGTACAGTCGGGGAACTTGATTGTTACAGACTGTCTTAACTACATACAGGGTGACAGGGACATCGACGCGAAAACGGTTACCATGGATTCAGTACATGGTTCTGAAATTTTTCGTCGGTTATAAAAAAAAAAATCTGCTGTTTCAAAGAAAAATGCAATACGCTGTCAAAATTTATGGAACGGCTAATTTTTTTTTAATAACCCACGAAAAATTTCAATGCAGGGGGGTTCAGAAATTGAAGGGGTCCACTAGGGCCGATGCTTGCCGGGGTTGCGAAGAAAACCGAAAGGGAGATCGTGGCCCCCGGCGACAGGGCAACCGAAGGAACACGGGTGGGTTTTAGTCAGTAAGAGTCTGACACGCCCTCCCGCTCCGCCCAGAGCGGGAGAAGTTGATGATTTCCCACCCAAAAAAAAGGGGTGGTTCAGAATCATGTACTGAATCCATGGTAAAAGTTTTCGCGTCGATGTCCCTGCCACCCTATATACAAAATATAGAATACAAAAAATACAAAATAGTGACAAATAGAAAATTACATTACATTTAAACGTGTTTGGAGCCTCCTTTTAAGCAAAAAATGCCTATACATCAATTTACCGTATTATGGCCATTTCATACGAATGACGAAGAGTGACAGTAATATGAAACTCAAATTGCTAAGCAATAATGTTCCCTGACTTTCACAATAGAGTAACTCAGAATTTAGTTCAAATCGGCAATAACATAACATCACGCCTTGTTTCCCCGAAGGGTTGGGCAGAGCCGTCCCTGTAGCAGGCACACCCACATTTCGACAGTTATGTTTTAAGTCCCATATAATGGGCGAGCCTATTGCCATCAACCGGGCACAAATCCAGACTCCGAGCTGCTACTGAGAAATTCCAGATGGATTTTTTTTAAATCTAAAATGACACGAGAAATTAACAAATTGAAATACAAGAAACAAACTAAAGATATAATTCATGTAATTTGCATCTTAGGGAATATTTTACGAAAGAACAAAACAACAAAAATATTTTTTCAAAAAAACCCGGGGATCGAACCCAGGACCTCATATGCTCAGCAGTAGCGCTTGCGACCACTAGACCAACGAGGCAGTCAAATTGACAATATACACACATCAAAAGTGTCTAGTAGGGATCAAGCATTTTTATGCGGATTTCTTGAGATTGAGATGTGGCTTTGTAATAAATTTATGATTATATAAATTTATATGGATCGTTTTTGGTGCATTTCATAATTTAAAACAGGAACTGTTAATCAAATTCGAGTAAAAGATGAAAATCAGCTGTCAATATTTTCCCTATAAAAACATACAACGCATTGAAGACATTATTAGTGCTACTGTTTCCCTACTACTGATTAAAACCAACGTTATTATGGAGCGGCGACGTCATTTAAGCAGGGAAGAAATGCTCAGAGCCGTGGGAATGATAGAAGCTGGTTCCCGGCAACGTACTGTGGCTTTAGCTCTGAATACAAGTCAGAGTGTTATCAGTCGACTTTGGACACGTTACCGAAGCACTGGTACCGTGGCTGAGCGCCATGGAGGACGGTATCGCTGCACCACACGGAGACAAGACCGATACATTCAAATCTTAACTCGAAGAGCTCCAACAATAACCGCCATGATGTTAGCCGTGAGGCTTCATCACTCTTCAGGGAACTTAATTAGCGACCAAACAGTCAGAAACCGCTTGCATGAAGTGAACCTTCATTCCCGAAGACCGCTACGGGTACCACCTATAGCAATGCACAATCGTAGGATTCGATATCAATGGGCTCTCGAACACAGAAATTGGGCAGAAGAACAATGGCGTTTCGTGTGCTTTTCTGATGAGTCTCGTTTTGGTATGAGACCGGATACAAGACGTATACGACACTGGAGAACCCCTGGACGCCAACAGCGATTAAAATCCTGCCAGGAAGTCCATCCTTATAGTGGTGGAACCATCATGGTATGGGCGGGTATTTGGATCGGCGGAAGAACTGAGTTGATTTGGATCAGAGGCAACCTCAACGCTCAAATTTATGCTGAGACGATTGTATCTGACGTCATCGTTCCTCTACAAGTGCAAATCGGTCCCTTATTTCAGTTAATGCATGATAATGCACGACCGCACACCGCAAGAGTTGTAAGACAGACTCTCGCCGCAGCTAACATCAATGTCCTGCTCTGGCCTGCTCAGTCGCCAGACTTGAACCCGATTGAGCATGCATGGGATATGCTACAGAGAAGAGCTCTGCCGAATATGGAGGGTATCCAGTCGCAAGAAGACCTTTTTTTGTTGTTGCAACGAACATGGGCGGCCATTCCACAGCGTGATTTGGATGAACTCATTTTGAGTATGCCAAACCGATGTTCTTGTGTTGTTAGTGTTCGCGGTAGAAACACGGATTATTAATTGTTTAAGTTACCCAATAAAATTTTAAAGAAAACTGTTATTTCAGTCTTTTTTTCGAACTTTAATGTTAGTGGTTCAAATGTCAAAAATCCCTTTATTAGGAAAATGGCAAATTTCTTTATTAATGCAAAGGTGACTTGGTTTATCGTTACTGTGACAAACGAAAACACTTTATTTGATGAATCCTTAAAGAAAATTTTAATTAATATCAATCAGGAGAAAAGTTATTGCAAAAATATATGTTGATCCCTAGACACTTTTGATGTGTGTATTTCAAATATTTTCTTCAGGTCGCCAAATAGTCGAGGACACCACAATCGACTATGAGCCTGATGAGGACCAAATCAGGCAGATGACCAGCGACGGCAAAGACAATGCGAGGCAGTTACAACATGACATGTTCATAGGAGTGCCTAGTGACCGGGATGTGGCTCCAGGAGTGAACGCGCCTCTCTTACGGGTACAGTCAAAGAGTTATATGATCAAGCACCTTCTGTTCTATATTTACTTGCACGTCTTCTAAACTACATGGAGCAGCAATGTGGGAATCGAATTGGAATGAAAAAAGCTCAACCAATTTATACCTTCATTGCGTACGTGTACAGTCGCGGAATGAGAAGGTGACTTTTGGGTCAATTTTTACTTGTACCATGCTTGAGACTAATTATTTTATTGATTTCGTTCTGCCAACATTAAGAATAAATATTATTTATGGCAACTCGAAAAGGTGAAATTGCTTAAACTTTCTCTTTTCCAAGCGTACATCATAGAACTTTTAAAATAATGTGTCATTTTTAGGATTCCGTTGCCAAAGGGTGCCAAACGGAACAATTAAGCCTCCGCTATCCGGCCGTCTGTCTGTAAACGGGTTGTATTTTATGAATCGCAATAGGTAGACAGTTGAAATTTTCACAGACTGCGTATTTCTATTGCTGCTATAACAGTAAATACTAAAAATAAAATAAAGTTTTAAATTAAAGGGAAAATACACGAAACGTTTTTTTGTCGGCGTTTTTTTTTTGCATAATGTACGGTGGTACGGAACCCTTTGTGCGCGAGTCCGACTCGCACTTGACCAGTTTTTTAACCATGGGAGAAAGATGTAGCAATTTTCGGCATTTTAAATAACTACAGACCGCCCTATATTTATTAAATTTTTTCCAGTTCGACCCCTCAGTGGAAACCCAAGCCTATGCGCCGATAATGAGTAGCAACCCTGGGCAACACGCCCCGCGTGTCCAAGACTCTCAGCTTCAAGAGATGAGTGACACTGGACGCTGCCTCTCCATGCACCAGCCTTGGGCATCACTCCTCGTCGAGGGAATTAAGCTGTAAGTTTTATATTCCTACTGTATTGTAACATTATAACGAGACCCTGGGCAATACGCCCGGCGTGTCCAAGACTCTCAGCTTCAAGAGATGAGTGACACTGGAAACTGCGTCTCCATGCACCAGCCTAAGGCATCACTCCTCGGTGAGGGCATCTAGCTGTATCTGTAAGTCTCATGTTCCTACTCTTAAATAACCCTGGGCAACTCGCTCCGCTTATCAAGACAACTCTAAGTTCATATTTACCCTATTGAATGACTATTTCATGAAATCATGACATTATTTTTTTGAGGCTTAAGATTATAAATTCGTAAATATATATTTGTTACGGTCGCAAATTATTTTGATCAAAAGAAAGAAAGACAGAAAATATTTTATTTGGGACACGCACAGGAAATACAAAACATAATAAAAAAGGATAGACATAAGAAAAAAGGAACAAACATTAACAAAAATAAAAAAAGAGCATTCTAGATTAACAAAGAAAAAATACGACCTGTGCGAGGCCAAAAAGGCCCCTATCTCAGCATGATGCTGCGATATTTAAAAATAAATAAATACCGCAGCGCTGGTATTCTGATAGGGCCCGCTGTGATGCCACGGACATATCTACGGTCCTATAAATCCCACTAGGGGATTACAAAATAAATAAAACAATAAGAATAATAATATAAAACAAATAAAAAAGAAAAACAAAACTATTGTATCAACATACAACCTTTTTTTTTGTGTGGGTAATCATCAATTACCTTCTCCCGCTTTGCGGGAGGGTGTGTCAGACTCTTGCTGACTAAAACCCACCCGTGTTCCTTCGGTTGCCCTGTTGCCGGGGGCCACGATCTCCCTTTCGGTTATCTTCGCAACCCCGGCAGGCATCGGCCCTAGCGGACCCCGTCGAATCACCATACAACCTGATACCAATTACAAAACGTAAGAAAATTTGAATTTCGCGGGTATAATGACTATTATTGAAACCACATAATTTTATAGATGTCTCCTCAAATCTGTCCTTAACCATGTATAAATCATAACAAAACAACTCTAAATTAGTCGTCCTTTAAAAACATTGGGCATTGCCCTCCCCCAATACAACCCTTTGTATGAACCATCCGACCGATCTCGGAACGGGTCAAGGCCACGCAAATGTACCAAGGGTGTAACCTCGCATGCGCTAAATATCACCTCGGTTCAGAGGTCAACACGTGGCTCGTGACGTCACAGACGTATCGAAAGCTCCACTAGATGTCGATGTATCCACCCTCAAGGGCTGCGAAACCTCGATTTAGGGGCAACTAGGTGTCACTTTGCTTTCAACGCCGATTTCTGAATCACGGTGTTAAGATTCTCCCCGTGTGAATCACCCTATGTGAACAATTCGTATTGGGCAGAACCTTATATTACCTCACTCATGGGTTCTCGTAAGCAATAAATTCTACAGTGAGGGGTAGCTTACTATGTGATTATTTCACTACTCTTTGCCACGATGATGAATTGAATTGACGCGCGGCATCTGAGCGTGAGACTGGAGATGATAGCTGCCTTCGATGATCGTTCAGCGCTCAATTATTGTGGTGTAAAGCGGTCGCTGACGCTACTAACTGAGTGGCTTTTTTAACCCCTTTTAATACCTTAAAAGTTTACAATACTGAGGTAGACTTCATTTGGCACCAGTGCATGCACATGCTCTGGTCCTCTATGAAGTCTTTAGAAGTCTCAGTATTTTGTGGAAATTGCACAGTTTTTGTTGAGAGCTTGTGGTATGGTAACTTATAAAATTCTGGTATGATAAATAAATATAATCTATATCACAGGAAAACCTACAAGAAGTTAATGGTCTTAAAATAACATGGTCAATCTCAATATTGTAAGTACAAATTTACATTTGCAGTTGGAATGTATGGGAGAACATGTTTTTCAACTACAATGTTAAGCTTGTTCTTAGGATAAATTCATCCCAACCACGGAACCCTTCATTGTGCGTATTCCGATACGCACTTAGCCGGTTTTTTGTTGCAAACTTATAAAATATTGGTAAGATAAATAATAAAAGATTTATTTCTGTAAATAACTTTTAAAAAAAGGTTTTTATATCAACAATAACTACTACTAAATTTAGATGAAATTGGTGTTTCCTATCCGACTAATCTGAGAAGAAAAACCGAAAAAAAAGTGGTGGCGCTCCGGAAGTGCCGACCTTATCTAAATAAAGACCACAATCGCGTTTACAAAAAAAAAACTTCCGAAATCTTTAAAGTAAAACTACTTGTATAGAACATTGATCCGCGAAGTAATGTAAATAAAGAGCATAATCGCGTTTACAAAATAGTATCACGGGTAGTAGCATCCGCCATGATGTTGGCTACGAGGCTCCACAGCTCTTCAGACTTGCTGATAAGCGACCAAACCATCTGAAATTCTTTGCTGACACTAATCTACATAGATTAGTGTATGAAATGGTCTTTTGCGGAAAGAACCGCGTGCACGCATTTGTCAGTAATAAACATGGTCCTGTCAATTATTTCTAATTCCGTTTGATTAGTTAAATACTGCGATTCGTTAAATAAATCTGTTTGTAGAAACCAAATTTTCCCCTAATTTGATCAGTGGATCACTTTGTAGTTGGAACACTAGTGATTATTATCAAAGCAGCACCTCTCTCTTAAACATACTTCTTTTGTCACTCCGACCAATTTTGTGTGTGTTCCAGGGTAGTGTGTGCGGAGAGAAATAATAGATGTTGTACGCTATATCAGTCTTTACTAGAGTTTGTGACTTTTTTTTCAATAAGCACTGTGGGTTTTCACACTATACCGCGTGGATGTTAGGATGAGTTGCCAGTTCTCGATCAACGCACACACTTTAGGATCACGTCGGGGTCACCAATTTTGTTTTATCTTTGCGTTTTGTATTTCCTAGGTATTTATTCAACTCTGTTTGATGATTAGCCGATTGAGGTATACTTGCCCTATAAAAATTCAACATTCCTAGAAATCTTCTAAGTTCCTCAACTGTTTCCGGTTTTGGGAAGTCTGCAATGGCTTTTACCTTATCTTCTAGAGGTCTAATTCCCTCTGTTGACACTTCATATCCTAAAAATTCTAATTTCTGTTTACCGAAGCTACATTTGGAAAAATTTATAGTTATGCCGTATTCATTGAATCTTTCGAAAACTTTTTCTAAGTGTTGTTTGTGCTCTACTTCGTTATCTGATGCTATGATGACGTCATCTACATAGTTGAATAGGAAATTCAAACCTTGCAATACCGTGTGGTGCATGAAACGTTGAAACGTTTGTGCCGCATTACGTAATCCGAATGGCATGCGCATAAATTCAAATAAGCCAAAAGGTGTTATGACAGCAGTTTTTTCAATGTCATTTTCCGCGACAGGTATACAATTATATGCTCGGTTAATATCTAACTTTGAGAATATTTTCTTATTAGCCAACATATATGTAAAATCATGAAGACGAGGTACAGGGTAGCGATCCGGTTTGGTGATTGCATTTAAACGTCTGTAGTCTCCGCATGGCCTAATATTGCCGTCTTTCTTGGGTACCACGTGCAGAGGACTTGCCCAAGCGCTGTGGCTCGGAATCACCACTCTGCGAGGTAGAACTGACACATTTGCACCACTATCTACTAAAAAGTTCAAACCTGAGTTCTTGTCCCGGACGCTTAGACGGTGATTTCCGTGCACGCGGTCGCAGCCACCCGTCGCTGACTGCACCGACACTAGTTTTCCGCTGGCTTCGACTTCTTCCAATTGCACGGATGTTCACACCTCGTCGCCTTGTTACGGAATCGGAAGTGGTACCGGCACAACCAGTTGGGGTCATCACTTGTCATCGCCTTGGTAGACCTGGAGTTCGATCCCGACCTGGATCTGCTTCTTCTAGATCTAAAGTTTCGCGAACGACCTCGGGGTGTGCTCTCGAGCCTGCGTAATCTGTCACCAAGTTGTCTTATTTCGGCTATCACTGCGTCATCCTTTTTCGATGGGCTTGACGCTTCTTTTACACTAGCGACACTGTGGACCGGAGTTGCGTTTTCTGCTACATTGTCTGCGATCGACGCTAATTTTTCTAAGTTTGCCTCGTCGGATACTGCCAAAATGCTGCGTATAGACGGTGGTAGTTGGTTCTTCCACATCACCCGGAGTGTTTCGTCTGTCACCCTTCCCCTGGCTAGCTCCCTCATTTTTCGAAGAAGGTGTGATGGCTGCTGGTCTCCCAGCTCCATTCCGCAAACAAGCTTTTTGATTTGACATTCATCCGACTCTCTGTAAACTGAGAGTAACTTTGCCTTCAAGGTCTCGTATTTTTTTTCTTTGGGCGGTTCGAATATAATTGATGCTACTTGTTCTGTGACTTCCTGGTTGAGCTTCGAGACTAATATTCGGTACTTGGAGTCGTCGGACATCTTCTGCGCATTTATAATTGTTTCCGCTTTGGCGAACCATAATTCTGGTGACTTGGTCCAAAAATTTTCTATCTTGTCGGTCACGGACAAGGGTGAAAGAACGTATTCTTCAGCGGTCGCTTTTTCTTCCATCTTCAAGCTTGACTTTGTGACTTTTTTTTTCAATAAGCACTGTGGGTTTTCACACTATACCGCGTGGATGTTAGGATGAGTTGCCAGTTCTCGATCAACGCACACACTTTAGGATCACGTCGGGGTCACCAATTTTGTGTGTGTTCCAGGGTAGTGTGTGCGGAGAGAAATAATAGATGTTGTACGCTATATCAGTCTTTACTAGAGTTGATATTACAGGGTTGTATTTGCGGCGCGTGTATAGCGGATAGCGGTTTCGGGCGAACTGGCTTCGCCGGGCGCTGCGCATGCGAGGAATATAAAACGACTGCGTCAGCGCCCCTACACTTCAAAAACAGGATGTTCCCATACAAAATCGCTCCATAAGTTTACATACATACGAGAAGTAATCATCTGTCTAGCCTTTTCCCAACTATGTTGGGTCGGCTTCCAGTCTAACTGGATGCAGCTGAATACCAGTATTTTACATGGCGCAACTGCCTATCTGAACTCCACAATCCAGTAAATATGTAACACGATACCCATTGACAAGACTGTCACACTTTTGGTCTTCTGACTACCCGTAACGATTGCCAAAGATCTATGAATGACAGCCTAACGTACTTTCTGAGGTACGGAGGAGTTTCGGTATGTACAGAATGGTCACCCATCCATTGACTGACCTCGGTAAGTGTAGCTTAACCTTAAATCGACCCTACGACGTGCGGCTGTTATTACTAAGCCACGAGCTCCTCTTATGATGAGTGAGAAATATAGAAGGAAATAATGATGATAAACTTTGATTTTAGTCATGAAGGTCGCACGTGGTACTCGAGTCACCGCGGCCGGCTGTGGATCGCGTCAACTGTGAAGCCGCCTGATCAGGAGCTTGTGAGGGCGATCGAGAACCAGTATAGAGTGCTATATCCAGGTAACGTTGGTTTATTATTATTATTATATTAATTTATTTCGGATTTTAAAATACATCCATAAGTTGTTAGTATTTTATACAAGTATTAGTAGTTTATACTGCCGTGGTATATCTGAATGCCGTTATCCGACATCTAGCTGATTTTCAACATTGAGTTTTTTTTTCTGATTATTATAGCATCAAAAGTTGAGAATCGGCCAGATGTCGGATAACGGCATTTTAGATATACCACGGCAGTATAGTAGTTAATGCCTGCCGGGGGTGAGAAGAATACCGAAAGGGAGATTGCGGCCCCCGGCAACAGGGCAACTGAAGGAACACGGGTGGGTTTTAGTCAGTAAGAGTCTGACACGCCCTCCTGCTCCGCCCAGAGCGGGAAAAGTTATTTGATGATTTCCCACCCAAAAAAAAGTATAGTAGTTTATACAAAGTTAAATTAGTTGAATTTGATTAATTTATGATAGCGACCGTACTACCGGGGTAAACGGGGCGCGGTCTCGCTCGCACACAGCGTGTCGGTCGTCCGTCGTGACGTCACCGCACGCTGTCGGTAGCGTCCGACGTTTTATAGAGACCCCCGATCTTTAGGCTCGTAGTACTACGGCAGGATGTCTGCGCCATCAGTGATCGTCACTTTTATAATGCACTTTTTTAAATCTATGAAAATCAAAATCTGTTTATGGCCACCAGGCTGTGCTTTATCCAGTCGAATAGTGGGCAGTTCCATGCTTTATAAAAGGTTATAATTCTACTTAATATTGTAAACGCGATGTAACTTTGTCAGTATGCTTTACGCTCAAACGTCTGAACGGATTTCGATGAAATTTGGCACATGGGTATAGCTTGCCCACTCTGAAATGACGCGCCCCAAACCCGCATTAATGTGTGCGTAAATACCGGTAGTGGGGCGCGTCATTCCAGTCGACAAGCTTTAGACCATGACCTGGGTTAGGTCATTGAGTACTTTTAATCGCGATAGTACGTTCCCGTGGGACAATTTCCAACCTCCACGTGAACGAAACCGCGGGCAAAAGCTAGTCTAAACTAATATTATACAGAGAAAATATTTTTTTTTGTATGTTTGTTTGTTACGCTTTCACGCGAAACCAGCTGAACGGATTTGAATGAAATTTGGCACATGGGTAGACCATGACCTGGGTTAGGACATAGATTACTTTTATCCCGATATTCCCATGGGATCGAGACTTATGTGGGTGAAATCGCGGGGCGCAGCTAGTTATAATATAAAATAAAGTCGTTTTTCGTGTCTGTCTATTTGACCGCTTATTTCTTCTAAACTCCACAATGGATTTTGTTGCGGATATCACCATCATTTAGAAAATTTTATTCCGGAAGGTTTATGTGTATAACATATAATAAAGAAATCTTGATGTTCTGTCAAATCGTAAAAACCGTGTAAAGCAGGGGCAGGTCGCTAGTATGCTATAGAAAATGTGATTATTGTTTGGATTTTACAGAAACCGAAATAAAGTTCCCATCGTTCTACCCCACTGGATGTCTGCTTGGCTGTGTCAATGTGGACGGCTGTCTGCCACAGGAGGAATATCAAAAGAAGTTAGTATATTATTGTATAGACATTTGGCCCTTAAATTTTGTGTGGTTACATGGCAAATGACTATGAAAGTGATAACGCTATATGACATCATTGTGATAGAAAGAGAGAAAATGCATTAAAAAGTCGGGGTATGCAGAGAAATAGACAATATCTAGTTATTTTGAAGGTCTTCCTAGTTGCTGCATAAGCCAGTCACCACGACCGGCTTGTGATTGACTAACCATGATTATAGCAGTCTATATAAGGTCTCATTAAAATAGATGGACAAACTTTTAGAAATCATTCAGACCCCCAAAACAAGGACAATGGTAAAAAAATAATAATAAGAAAAACGCATTAGAATCTTACAATAAAAAAAAATCAGCTAACGAAAATACACTAAAAATGTTGGTTACTAATGTTGGTTAATTATTTTAGGTCAAAATAAGATCACTTTAATCAGTGTTTTTTTTTGCTTGGATATCTTTGGTTAGACGTACTGAACGCTGTGTTTAAATTCGTCCATCTATTTGAATGAGACCTTATATAGGCTGCCGTATATTAAACATGTCCTCGAATTGACTAGGCTGTTAATATGTGACGGGGCCGTTACCACTGGGTCACCGCTGCTCCATTATATTACGATCCTGATCCATGCGTCATGTAAACGGGCGCCGTCAGTAGGGACTGGTCATCTCTTAGCTACCACGGCTTATTTTACACATGTTTAATTTGAACATGAATAGTTAATTGACTCAAGCGTGACCTTGCGGAAATCCATTGTAAAATACAATAGAAGTGGATAAATTTAATAACTTTTCCGCTTATCTATTTCTAAAGAACCATAAAAACCCTGAATTAAATCGACACGTGTTTCACCTCTCAACGAGGCATCCGCAGGATGACGATTGACTTATCGCGAACTCGAACACGGCGTGTTGCCACACCGACAGCTAAACGCAGACTGAGAAAACATGACATGAAAGATGAAACCAATATTTTGTAACAATTTTGATTTAAAAGAGTGTCCATGGAGTTTCTTGCCCGTTCTTCTCCATAGGTACCTACTACACTTTGGAATGGGCAACTAGCTACATATTTATAACTGACCGACTCCTTGACAAAAGTGTCTGTAAATGGTTTAATTGAAATAAATGCTTTAAGTTTGAGTTTGAAAATGACACATTATGATAAAATAATTTACTTGGTGTATAACACTTTTAGGTACCCAGGCGGTGAGAGCGACAGTCCCTACGTGTTCATTTGTTCTAATCCGACCAGCTTGAGGCTGCGGTTCCCGATCAAAGGGGCGCATAAAATATGTAAGTTTATTGCTTTATTCTTTACTAAATAGAAAGAATGAAAACGATTTACTCGTACTTATCAATGAAAGTACGATACACACATCGAGAGTCAATTGTTAGAGAGCTTAAAAAATGCAAATAAAATTATATGCCAGTTGATTCTTTGACATGGTCTCATTAATACCCTAGAGGTTTGGGATATCAAAAGGAACACCTTGTAAATGTATGCATATACAAAGGTCCAGGTCCAAATAGAGACGTCCCAAAAAAAAAAATATTTCTCATATTATCTCATATAACAAATTGACTACCTAACTTCATTCAGCTGTAAGAAAAATCATATCAGTTTCCTATAATCGATTTTGTTTTGTTTCTCACAGATTCACTTGAAAAGACAATCCACCAGGCCGCTGCTAAATGTATTCAGAAGATGTCGAAGATACAGGCTAATGCTGCGTAAGGTTATTTACCTTTCAAAATAAACATGTAGCTATTTATAAACATATTAATATCTTCAATAATATACAGAGTTTGTTAAGAAAATTCTTTTATTTACACAATTATCCACTAAGAGTATAAATATTTTATTTTTTAATAATTACTTTCATACTTCACGCTTTTACAGTGATTTACTACCATATTCAAATATACATAAATATTATCATGCATTTAAATAATTGAGTTTACAAATAAATGCTATACAATTTGGAATATAAATGTATAGGACAAACACACAAAAACATAATATTATATAGTTAATATTATGTAGCGAACAAATATATCACTTAATATTTTAACACTTATTAACTAAATGAGCACCTATAGAGAACAGTCCAGAATTTATTATAATGATTTTATATTTAAATACTATCATGGTCAGTTCTGGTAGTAAAAACATAATATGTATTTAGTTTCTGATATCTATCCATACAATTTTATGTAGAAACAATATTTCTACAGTCCAGCATTCGGTATTTTATGAAACTATAAATGCTTTAAAACAAGGCTCCACAAGTCGAATATAAGCCCGTTATAAGACGGTCCAGATACTACACTCAAAGTAATATTGAATTTAACATAATTAAAAATATCTTGTGAAAATTATCAGAAGACATCACTCGTGGAATCTCATTTAGAGGGATGTAGTGATGTCATAAAATTACCTAAATCTACCGTCGTGTACAAACTTTTAAAAAATGTTACTCAAACACGTGCAGTTTTTGTATCAAGTAAAACTTCTAAGGCCATATAGGGAAGTGTTAGAAAGAGATGAAGCTATACGAGACGAATAGCGCTATCCCTTTTACTCACTGGAACTTCCGTATTTGGCCCTCTGTTATCGCTGTCGCATAGACTTACAGAAAAGCTTTGGCAGTGAAGAGGATTTGGTTTTAAGAATTAACTTACTAAGGAATATTACGACTCCTTCTTTTGGTTCAACTGGGGAAAGAATGCTTCTATAGGTAAAATGGGGTCGTCTGTCGCTATCGTGAAATAATTCGGTATTCGCCTACTTTGTGAGGAGACGGTCTTGAACATTCCTGGCTTATTATAGTCCTTACTGGCTGCTAAAGTTAAATCTGAAACTCTTTTCGAATGTTCGAATAAATGTTCTAAGTGATCTTGGTGTTTTTTGTCGGCAATTTTCATGATTGCGCTTTCTGATCGTGTTCTTTCTGATGTTATTTCGTTTCTGTCGTAAACTGCCGTCTCTGTGACAGATATGTCTTGGACTGATTCACCAATTTCTGAATCCTTTATCTTCTTTCTTAGTGGTCGTTTGTTGTGAACTGAGGTTGGGCTGGTTGTCTCTGGTTCTTCTGTGGTTGGCCTTGGTCGGCGCTGTCCGTTTCTTATACGGGCTGATACTCTGATTGTAGTTGCTTCCACACTCTCCGTCGTCTGTCTCTGTCTGTTTGGGTTGGTTGAATGTGTTTCTCTCTCTGTCGTGTCGCTGTTGTCACCATTTTTGTGTCTCGGATCTTTAGGAGTGAACCTCTTGCGTTCAGTTGTGTTATCATTTTCATTGTTAATGTTTTCATTGTAAGGCACTCTTCGTTGAGGGAATCGTAACTTAGGTGTGTTTTCAGCTGGTTTTTCAGTAGTGCTTGTTGTAGAACTTAGTCTATTTCTGTAGTCTTTAACGTTGAATCGTGTCCTGTTGTATTTATTACGCAGTCTCGGCCGTTGAGCTCTGCCTGTAGTTGTGATGTCTGATCGAGGTGTCGTCGTGTACTCTGTAGCATCTTCTTTGTAAAAATCAGTTGTTGTCTCCCAAGTTTTCACTGGTTCCAGTTTAGCTTCAATAGGCTTTACGTCTTTATGGAATGAGAAATCTTGTTCAGATTCAACAGTAGTCTTCAAAGTGTCTGATAAACTCACAGATACATCGCTTGTAGGTGTATCTTTCTCGTCCTGCTTATGTGAGAAATCGTTTTTGAAGTCATAACCGTTTATTTTCGGGAAATATGGACGGTTTGTTATTTTCATTATCTGGGATTCCTTGTTCAGATTGTCTCTGGTAAACGTTGTAGTTGTTTCTGGTCTGTCTGCGGGTGTAGTGACTGGTCGGCGGTGAGCTAGCTTCTTCTTCACTATAGTGGGGATAGTAGGTGTGACGGTCGGTAATGCGCTGGTGGTTAAATCAGTGGTGACGGTGGGCGTGGTCAGGTTTGGTTGGGACTTAGTAGGCCTCACTCTAGGTCTAATAGTGTATACTTCGTCTGCGTCAGTTGTCGGTGTCGGTTCAGTAGACGCGACGTATGTGGACGAGTGAATGCTTGAAATACTTGACGTGCTGGATGTGCTAGTAGACTCGTCCCTGTTGCGATTGATGTTCGCTAGCGGAGGGCGGCGCCTTCTGACCTTATTCCTCTTGCGCTCGGGATTGTTCGGACGCTTGAAATGCTTGTTCGGAGGCAGCGTCGGAAGTACTTCAACTTGAATATCTCCGCTATTGTCTTTATTATTGTTGAACTGTGTTGTCGTCTCTTGTGTGCTATACTTCGCCGCTTCATTCGGCTTCTTCGTTCGTCTTGACGTACTGTAGTCATCGTATGAAGGAGTTGACACCTTGTAGTAGTAGTCTTTAAGCTTGTGCTTGCCGATAGGTTCAACGAAGTCGTCACCTAGAGGCCGCCTGCTTTGAGATTCGACTTTCATGTCGTAGCTCAAAGAGTTGTCATGGCCATTCTCGGCCTCGGTTACGATGGCAAACTCTTCGGGGAGATCTGGGACGGGTGTTGGTTCGGGCCTTCGGTATGTGTCCGAATAGTCCTGATGCTTTTCTGATTCTTCGGTAGGTTTCTGGTTGTTATACTCATACACTTGTGACGTCAAAGTCCAAGGTGCTGTAGACGATTGGGAATGAGCATCAGTTTCTGTAGCTTCAGTCACTTCATAAGTTTGCCTATAGGGAGAGTTTTGGGCGTTTTGTTGGTCGGTGTTCAAGGGAGCATTAACATATTGTTTCGATGGTTGTTGATTACCGCCTGCCGCTACATTGTCGTGAATCTTATGCTTCTTTTTCTCGTAATTGAAATTAACGTTCTGTTGTGGCTCGTGGTATACTAGGCCCTGTTGGTTTTGATGTGCAGGGAAGTTGTAGTTGTAGAAATTGTTGGCTAACGTTGTCGTAGGACTGGGAACAGTCGGGTTGTATGTGGTGACGGAGACTTTGTTGAAGTCACTCTGATGGTTTTTAGAGAAGGGATCTTGAGGACTTGGCTTGAATGTATCTTTGACTCCAGTGTTGGGATCGATTTTCGGAGGCACGTATACCTTTGTTTGGGGTGTGGGTGTGATCTTGAAATCACTATAAGTGGTTCCAAAGTGCAGTTGGTTCAAGGTGGTTGGTAATCTCTGGGTTGTCGGCAATCTCGGGGTGGTTGAATCGAATATCGTCGGGGTTGTCTTGTAGTTGGGGGCGTAGCTGAACGAGTTGAATATCGTCTGCTTTGTCGGTTGAGGAGGCAAGTATGTAGTTTTCGTCGTCGGAAACTGGTACACGGGGTCTCTACCTTTCACTGATTGGACTCCGAATGTGCCAAATGAACCTGCAAAAAAACACGTTTTGGATGTAAGCCGTTATTTTAGTTTTTATCAGAATAGGTAACTATAGTTGGTGCCAAATAAGGTGGCAATATAATTTGCACTTTGCCTAATATCTCTTCGTAGAAATTCGAGTGAGGAACTATGCAAGGTTTATATTCATGAAACATGGTGGAGACATCGATAGCTATCGAGTCAGCATATTAACGGATTTTATTCGGTTTTTTAAATGAAAAATGAAAGAATGGTAATTAATTGAATGAATCTGTAAAAAAACGGCCAAGTGCGTGTCGGAATACGCACAATGAAGGGTAGTTGGGATGAATTTATCCCAAATACAAACTTAACATTGTAGTTGAAATACGTGTTCTTCCATACATTCCAACTACAAATATAAATTTTACGCGTCCGTATTTCGGTCATTTCATCTTAATCGGTCCATTAGATTCGGAACAAATTGACTGTGACAGACGGACAGACAGACACACGAGTGATCCTATAAGGGTTACGTTTTTCCTTTTGAGGTACGGAATCCTAAAAAAAGTTAGAATCATTGACCCGACCTCCCTTGCCACCTAATTTGTCACCAACTATTATAAAAGGAACTTGCCTAATATACTCGGTGGGAAAACAGCATCCTGGAACGAATACTGTGCATAAGGATTGACGATGTTCGGTATGCCAACCAAACCGTGTTGTTGTGCTGTCTTCACTTGCTGCTGACTGACAGACTGTGGCGCTGTGTCACTGTCTTGCAGCTTATACAACTCTTGTTTGTAGATCTCTGAGCCACCTGACTGTTGCTGTTGCTTCTTGGCTTCAGTGGGTCTCGCGTAACTTTCAATGGGCTTCCCAAATATATCCAAAGACTTTGTCGTCTGGTATTGTCCAAATTGTATAGGTTGGATGTTAGTCAGCTGCTGCAGCATGACATTCTGAGCGTGATTATTTTGCTTCATCTTATTTGGGTACTTGGAATACATAGGACGTTGGTTGAACGGATTATGAGGGTTCCTGACAAGGGCGCTTTCTACAGGAAAGTTCTGGACAAACTTGTAGTTTGAGTAAGCGTTGTTTTGGAAGGCAAAGGGATTATGGTACGTGTTGATTGGCTGGTTGATGGCAGGGCCGGCGGACGCTACAGGCACCGTCCTCAACGTTGTGGGTCGATACGACTGTGCTATTGAAGTCAGTTTGTTCCCGTCTTTCGTGGCGAAAGGTCGTGTGGATGATTGGTACTGGTATTGATCGATCACTGGGACAGGGATTTTGTAGTGTGGCGCGTGCAATGGAGCTGTGCCGAAGGATCCGTATAGAAAGCCACTAGAACCGACCACTGGTCTCCAGCCGCCTTTTGAGCCTAAACCCTGGAAAAAATGGAAAATAAAATTTAAAAAATCAAAAGTAGTAAGTATTTATTTAAATAATGTCTTGTTAGTTAGCTTTTAATAGCTTTCTGCACGTGGCATAGCATAATCAGTCTATAATTTTCCCACTGCTGGGACACAGGCCTCCTCCCTGTGAGAGAGAGTATTAAACTTTTTTATCATAATATCAACCCATAATCTCTTGCTGCTGGACTAAGGCCTCCCTCCATTATTTCTAATGCTTTCGGCTGTAGTCCAATATTTTGTGAAACAGATTATCGAGCCTTCCTCTTTCCTTCCATTCCCAATATTCATTATCTGGCATTCAATATAAATGATTTAGTTAAACGATATTAGTTCTTACCCCTTGCGCAGCCGTGGACCGCCGATAGTTGCCACAGCTAGCAGACAGGAGTAGCGCCTGCAGCGTGGCCGCGAATACCCAGAGCCGCACATCTGTAACAGATGAAAATGTATTTATGTTATGAAAAATAATTACTTCATAATTATTTTACTGTCTAGGAGCTCGTGGCTAAGTAATAACAGCCGCACGGGTCGATCTAACAGATTAAGCTACGCTTGCCGGGGTTGGTTCATGGATGGGTGACCATCTTTACATACCGAGACTCCTCAGTACCTCGGAAAGCACGTTAAGCCGCTGTCCCGGCTGTCATTCGTGGATCTTTGACATTCGTCAGGAGTCAGAAGCCCGAAAGTCCAACAACCAGTCTTACCAAGGGGTATTGTATTACCCAGTTACTGGCTTGTGTAGGTCAGATAGGCAGCCGCTCCATGTAAAATACTGGTATTCAGCTGCATCCGGTTAGACTGGAACCCGACCCCAACATACTTGGGAAAAGGCTAGGTAGATTGATTTATTTATTTTACTGTCTGCTTTGTTAATCTCGTCTAGTTAGTGGTTGCAAATACGGTGTCTGGCAAAGATGCATTCAGCTTTATTACAATACAAAATCTTTAAATCTGTATCTAAATCATCGAGCCATTTTTAATTTCGAACTTTATTTCTACAATGTTAAAGTTCTAAATACAAACGCAGATTTTAAAACAGAGTCTAAGTTGACAATTTTGTATTAAGGACTTTATGTTAGTCGGAATTAGGTTTGAAATATAAAAAAATGGCTGAAAGGTTTAGCTTGTACCAAAGTTAGACATCGTTTTGTAATGAGACGGTATACGGAGCTTAACAGTAACTATCAGCAATAAACACCGGTGAAAATAATGGTCGAATCCGTCGGTAACAGAAAGTGGAAGTTGGCACCTTTTATGAGGTCACTAAAGACACTTTTACAACCATGATCATCGCTCAATGTTGAGGCTAAAAAAGTAAAAATCATATTTTCCCAACAAAACTCAAACGTGAAAGTAATTGCCAAATTATATTCCGATGCCGTATGCTTATAATTATTTCTATTATTTGTATTCTTGACCTCCAAGCCCATCATTTTGAATTTACTTCTGAATACCCGTAATCTCATGCTTGCAAGTCATCACATCTTTCTTTAGAGTCATCATACTTACACTGAACTTGGTTAATTTAGCTTTTTATTATTTGAAAGTCACTTTGACCACTCTCGGAGATTATTATTTTGTAAAGATGCGGTCATATTATAGTCGCCGCGTTAAGAACTGAGTCGTCGGGCCATAAATCATTGTTATTAGTCTCGCTCGCAGTTATGGAGCTCTTCTACTTTTCCTGTGGTTAGTGACTAAACTGGTGTCAGAGTTTTAAAACCGCCCATGGGCCTCTGACTTGGCTTCATATGCCGTCAAGAAATATCTCTAAGGCATGCCGGTTTCCTCACGATGGTTTCCTTCACCCTTTATGAAGCAAGTGATAATTATACAATATGCACATGAATCCGAAAAGTCAGAGGTGCGTGCCTTGGGTTCGAACTCGAGACCTATGACTTGGCAGTCCGACGGTCAGACCACTAGGCTATCACTACTCCTATATGGAGCTTATGGAGCAGGTAGCAAACTATTGATAAGACGCAAAGCGTTGCACGTTCTTATTACTAATGACATTTATGGCCCGGGCTGACGACTCAGTTCATATCACGATTACTACCGAATAGCTATAGCTTATAGTGACACCGCCATTGAAAAACTAGTGCTGTGACATTTTGTCTACTCATTGGTGATTTGAGTTTCTAACACGTTGCTTTTGAGTAGCATCGTGGACGAACGGGCCTAATAGATCTACCGTGGTACAGTAATGTTGTAAAATATTGACGTAGCCAACGTGTGTGCACCCGACGTTTAGACATTTGAATAAGGACGTTGGAAACTCTCTTTTGCATTTCTGCACACAAGTCTAGGAAAGGGACTAGTATTATTTTATGTGGATAGGGTTACCATCTATGTAAGGGAGGATGCCTGTCTAAGATGTACAAAATGCCTGTATATTGTAAAAAAAACTGTAAGTCTTAAAATAAATATTAGGCAACGGATACTTTTAAAGACTGACATTTATTTAAAATGAAAATTATGAACAATAAGAGTATAGTAGAGTATGAGTATAAATGGTATGTTGGAAGAGATTTCTTTAGAAATAAGCATCGCCTTTGTCCGTATTTTTCTGTTCCTTTTGTATATATTCTGTATATATATGTGTGTACATAAATGGTTATTTAAATAAATAAATTAAATAAACAATTTATAACCACTAAACTTATTAAGAAAAAACCGGCCAAGTGCGTGTCGGACTACGCACAATGAAGCGTAGTTGCGATGAATTTATCTCAAATACAAACTTAACATTGTAGTTGAAATACATTTCAATTGCAAATGTAAGTTTGTACGCACAAAATTGATAGATATATATAGATATTTACCATGTTATTTTAAGACCATAGACTTCTTATAGGTTTTCCTGTAATCTATGAGTAAAGAGCCATATTATGTTTTTTTTTTTTTAATTTTATGTCTGGTAGTTTCGGAGATAATTACACGGTCAATTTTCATCGAATTTCTTAAATATCTTTAAAAGTATTTATTTTAAGGCTATGTAAAAATATGTTTAAGGTCCTCGCGACAAGCCCTTTCATTTGATATGTCACACAGTACTGTTAGCAAAACTTTTTTTTTTATTTTCATATTTACCCCCAAAAAGTGACCCCTATATTCAAAATTCATTTATTTACGTTACACATTCATGTTTGGGTTCACAGAAATACATATGTGTACCAAATTTCAACTTAATCGGTCCATTAGATTCGGAGCAATTTGGCTGTGACAGACAGACGGACAGACAGACAGACAGACACACGAGTGATCCAATATGGGTTCCGTTTGTTCTTATTGAGGTACGGAACCCTAAACCCCCCCCCCCTATGTGATACGATTGGGAAGACTTAGAATTTTTTTTCAAAAGAACTTTTTTTTCTAAAATATAAATATAAAATCTAAAGGTTTTTTGGGTTCCTAATAACGCTTTTACCGACTCTATTTTCAGGCGATTCCTTTCTTTACTCAACTGTCCATTTATTAGAGAAATTCAAAAATGCCTGTCGGCTTAACCGTAAAATGCCTGTCAAATGCGGCAAATGCCTGTCAGATGGTAACCCTAGTCTAGGACTACATTAATCTTCAATTTAAAACAGCCTTTCCTTTTTTCTAAAGGTTTATTTTACAATGAAGTAGATACCTTCTATACAGCTTACAGCATAACAAATATTTAAAGAGTTAGGCTAGCATTGTTCCTTTGGACTCTTGTGCGGGGTCACTAATATAAAAAATATCCATTTTAAAACATACCCAACTTCAACCGCTAATATGACTTTACCTTTACAACAGCAACAATGCACATTGCTTTGGGTCACAATAAATTTTCATTGTTCAGTAATTTCTACTTAATAATAGGTATTAGAAACATACTTTCTACTTCCTTACACAGGTACATACATATAGTACATTATACACCCGAACAAAAAACATGTCGTATCATTGTCAATTGAGTTGAGTTATCTTCTATTACAGCTTGTGGGAAAGTGAACCTAACATTATAGTAACATGGGAAATATACTTGCAATTTACTGTTTTTTTATGGCGAAATTATGTGAAATTCTTGGGTCAATAAGCCTATACTTATATGACTCAAATCTTAGGCAGGTGCTTATAAACTGAAACTCAAAGCATTTATTTCAAATAAACCAATTAAAGGTAGTTTTGAATTGTCAAGGGGTCGGTCAGTCAGAAAGATGAAGCTAGTTGCCCATTCCAAAGCCTATGGAGAAGAACGGGCAAGAAACTCCACGGACACTATTTTAAACCAAAATATTGCTACAAAAAATATTGTTATAATAATCGACAGTTCCAGTTCGCGTTTTTTTCGTCGTCCTCAGTTTTTACTGTTGAACTAAAGATTCTGCACGTAGGGATAGTGTTGCCTTGTCCATGTCAGCAGAATTGACCGGGTCCGCTAGGGCCGATGCCTGCCGGGGGTGCGAAGAAAACCGAAAGGGAGATCGTGGCCCCCGGCAATAGGGCAACCGAAGGAACACGGGTGGGCTTTAGTCAGTAAGAGTCTGACACGACCTCCCACTCCGCCAAGAATGGGAGAAGTTATTTGATAATTTCCCACCCAAAAAAAAATAAAAGGATAGTTTTGCCCCTTTACCTTTTCCTGGGTCTAATGAATTAATACCATCATATCATCATTATGTTTAGCACTAGCTGACCTGTCAGACGTTGTCCTGTAAAAAATCAATTTCGAGTTTTTGGCTGTTCCTTTGGGTTTTTCCTAATTTTCTTTTTTTCTTAAACCATCTCAGTAATGAGGAGAAGAATACAAAAAAGAAACTGTATTGCCATTTTCGAGTTTTTGCGAGACTAATGCACGGCAATTGATTTTTATATAAATATAGATTAAAAATTGCCTCATGCGATATGCCGTGACGTTACAGAATATCTCCCTATATACAGACAGATAAATCCACAAGTGCATAACAAAATCTGTGAAACTTCGCTTCTTAAAGAAACTCTCTCTTCTTTTCGATTCAATCGTACTACCTTGATATATTCAGCATCAAATAATGCCACATAAATATTTTGCAAGGTGCCCTAGGGCAGTGGTCGGCAAACCGCGGCCTGGCCTATACAGTGCGGCTTTGTTAAAAATGTAGATCAGTGCGAGCTTAGATACGCGCGGGGTCCGAACACTGCGCGTATGGCTCATAAGCTCGCACTCCAAAACCCCAAGGTTTCGGTCATTAAACGTGATATCAAGTTTTATTCATATTTCAATTCAAACTATATTTCAAAGATTTATTTCCGAAGTATTTTCACCAAATATTAACAGGACATCGAAAATTAATAATTTACTGTACCTTTAAAAGTTTTCCAAAGTTAACTTGTTAATAAGTAAGATACCTTCATCATATTAATATCAGCCGATATGATGATGATGATGAAGGCATTCTACTTCTTAGCAAGTTAATTTTAGAAATCATTGTGGAGTGAAAGAGGATGGGAGTTTCAAGAATTAAGAAAAGTGTATTAAGACAGTTTGGAAATATCTAAGAAATCTTAGTCGTTATAGTATTGATATTTGGCTATGTCGAGTAAGTAATGAGTTTGCTAACCACTGCCCTAGGGCATATGCATAGTGACTCCAGATGGACAAAATCGGTGAAATTACCTACACGTGCGTAAATATCTTCTTATATGTAAAGCATTTACTACTGAAAATCTCAAAGAAATCAATCCCTTTAACATAAACTTGAAAGTCCCTTATTCTCAAACAATAAAAGTTACATAACGACGTGTCCAGAATGACGCATTAAAATTTCAATGGACGCGTGGAAAACTAGTAGAAAGGCCACTGTAATTGTATGTTTATATGGTATCACTTTCCATTGGTGGCGTGTACGTGCTTTTCATTCGGCCGCTGGGGAGCACGTACTGTTTTCTATAATAATTCGTATTGTGGCATGGTCACCTCACACACACCTGCTCGAAATGGAAGTGCAACGTAACTTTATGGTGTGAACGCTTTTCCTTATGTGTGGGAAATGATTTCGAAGTGGTCAAATTGCCAAGTGTTACGTTATGGAAGTCAAATGTTACGACAGTACTTTATAAATGTGCAACAAAGTGGAAAATGTTTTTAAAACTTAAACCCATTCTTTGGTCATCGACTTTATTTCTCAGTAAAACATAGATGATTAGTCAAAGGACTCATTACTGGTCCTCGTCTCAACACGGCATAAATTAAACGAACGAGTTTTCGATCAATCGTACGGCAGAAGCCGCCGGTAACAAAACAGTAGACATTCGGTTATAGACGCATGAGGAACAGGGGTGTAAAGTTCATTCGTTATCTATAGAAAAGGGAGGATCTTCCGACCTGACGGGTGTTGTGTCTGATGGGCTTCTGCCCGACGATTGGTGTCGGGACGTCGTATATACTCGTCGCGCAGTAAACTCTGATTGCGCGATGCAGGACTTTGCGTGATGCATAGTTCACATGTGGCTTTGTAGCTACCACATCAAAGATTACGTAGGGCATCAAAGTCAAGCGCAGTAAACGAAAAAACTAATCTGTCAACCGATGCGTCTGTGAATGAATCATATGAAAGATATTCTACCAAGTCTTTTGCCATTCCACCAAATGATAGCCACCATGGTTCATATCTACTTTCGTAACGCCCCCAACTCTTACACCACAGCAATAACCCGTACACAAAGGGTGTGATAATACACTTTATAGCCACAACTAACTTCATAAACAGACTTGTAATAAGGAACCAAATACAAACGCAATATTATGAGTTTTATGGGCCCGTTTATGGAGTTAGTGAAAGTGCAAATGTCGCCTGACTATTATATTGTGCGTCGACTTACATAAGAAAATATGATTCATCGAACGAATTAATTAAGTTGTTAATAAAGAAATATGACCAGTGTTATAAGTTTAAGTTGAAAGTTTATTTTTATTATTCTACATGGTGTGGTTATTTGATTATGTCATATGCAGTTTGATAAAACAGAATTATCGATCTAGGAAAGTGTCTACTGCCTATCTAGGAAAATTAGAGTGATGAGAGTGTGCCTATTGCCTAGCTTTAAGCATATGAAAAATCTCTGTCCGATCCGAAAGGGGCACATAGGTATTGTATTGCAATACCTATGTGCCCCTTTATGTGCCTACATTACCAAAAAGTATTAAAAAATCATAATATTATTGAAAATAAAAAAGTTATTGCTAGTTAATATTCACATTTTTTGTACCAACATTACCCCAAATCTATAAAAATTTAGCAAATTTTCAACAGGGTAGTCAGTAGTGTCCGACCGAAACCGAAACCGAAACCGAATTTCGGCAACAGTCTCAGTTTCGGCCGAAACCGAAACATCCTTACAAGGATCATGTTTTGAGGGAAAAATAAAGAATACGTTATTATAATCAGTCAGTCTTTATTTTTTTTAAAATAAATCACTAAAATCACACGAAAACTCACAACAAACAAAACGAACTGCAAACACAAGCCAGTCACGACATGATTAGGCACATCGACGCGGCAAAATGTCTTCGTCGCTTACTCGCTTGGATGGAATTTAACGCGCCGAATATGACCGATCACAGTGCGAGAACTCCCCAATGCAGTTTCGGTCGCAGTTTCGGCAGATTTGCCGCCGAAACCGAAACTTGCTTTTTTGCTGAAACTCGACTGAAATCGAAACCGAAACCGAACTCGGTCGGATACTAGTAGTCAGTTATGAATTGTAGACACCCGCTAAATGACGGCCGCCCGCGCCCCATGAAATAACCTGGTAAAATTCCCCAATGAAAAAAAAATGTGGCGTTTTTTTTTTTCTTTTTTCCTGAAAATTTCCTCATAAATAGACTCTCAGTACGATACCTAAAACGACATCCTCACGGACCGGGTTTTTTTTACATGTTGTATTAGATGGGAGATAGGAGAATATTAAAAACATCGAATATTCGTAGTCGTTTCATAGATATCAAGCTACAAGAGAAAATAATTCTCCGTACAAATACAAAAGGCACAACGTACCACAAGACCATCAGATGTAATGTCTCTATTATCTGAATCGTTGACAGTTGTCAGCAGGCTGCAACTGTCTTCCGCGTGTGATGTCACGAGGTATCTGAAGGAACTGAACAATGGAGGTATGACAGTGTACCTACAACGTAACTATAACGGACCCGTAATTTTATATGAAAGATACTTCCGTTCACATTAAGTTCGCGACCTTATGGAAATTAATCGTATTGATCATCACCAACATTGCACTGTGGACGGCCACGGCTGATTATTAAATTTTTACCCTGAAAGGTTAGGCAGAGGTGTACCTATAATTACACCCACATTTCGCCAGTTATATTTAAGTCCCATGTAATAGGGGGCGAGCTCATTGTCATCAACCGGGCACAAATCCAGACTCCGGGCTGCTACTTAGAAATTCCTAATGGAAAAACCGATTAACACTGCTCGACCTGGGAATCGAACCCAGAACCTCAAGCTCAGCGGAGCGCTTGCATCCACTAGACCAACGAGGCAATCTTTAGGAGGATATCTCGTTCACTACAACCGCTGGTTCTGAAAATCTGGGGTTAATGCTTCCTATTATTTTAAAAACCTTTTATTTACGAACCGCAGGTTTTAAGATTTACACTAATTTACTCTTAATAAATATTTTCTAGTGTCGAATTCGGTTTGTTTTATCAAATAAGAAATTGATTAGAAAAATATTTGGATTATCTTAACAAGCTTAGCGTTAAAACCGGTTATAAAACATTAGGTAGTGTATTGGGAGTTTTGTTCAACTAGAAACGGAAAGCATATCAAATTCTATCTTGTTTAAGAGATTCAATAAATCGTTAAAAAGCCGTTTCCTCTGATAATTTACAATTTGCCGCAGAAATTGCAAAGTTGGCACTTAATTTGGTCATGGCTCGGTACGTGAGTAGAATCTTTTCTTTAATGAAGACTTGAAGAGATTCGGCTGTATATCAATAAATTAGATATAGATAGAGTGGGATCGTTAGTGCAACCCGATTATTGGGGAATAAGTAATTTAAGTATATTTATTTTCGTCACCTGCGAAGAGGACCCAAAATACTCCCCTGCTGAACACCCGTATGAATTTCTTTGTTGTAGAGATCACTTATTCTTATTAGGCACTATAAAAGTGGGTATGAGTGCTATGCATAGATTAGTAAGTCAGTGGACTACTCTTAATAGATTTTTTTCTTATTTGTTTACCTTAGAAATAGGTTTTACCAACTCGAACATTTAACATATTACGAAATATACATGAGATGAATAAATGGCAAGGTGAAATCGATTATGACTTTAATCGAACACTAGAAATATCTTTCAGCGTAAAATTAATTTACAAAATATTTATTATAATTGAGCGAAAATTACATATTTATATAAATTAAACATGTGTTCGTCGAAAGTTTACTTCTTAACAGGTAAAGCAAATATTCACGCAGGTTTTGCATACATTATAATATTCATTCATTTTTCTAGTTAATCGCAAAGTTAATGGTGTATTATACAACATTAAGTTTGATAAATAACTAACCGATCCTACAAATATGAGCGTATACATCGATTAACTGCCAATTGAGAAGTATGGTAATTCGGGGCGCGTATTCATATGCAAACGCGAGACTTTTATATTCGTGTGTCCAATTATGCAATAATCGTTTGTTTCGACTTCGATCCAGTTGTCATAACTAAGAGGATTGCGTGAAACGAGTTTTTCACAGAACACCGAGTGGTTGAACGGTGGACCACGTGACCGTTCGTGCCTGCTCCGCGGACCGTGGCCCGTTTCACTACAGCTATTCGACTCGAGAAAACACTGACAACCACATTTTTATGCTTTATCTCGCTCGAGAGAGCACACCGCATATTCAACCACCATCTAGCCAAACACAAATAAAAATCCACTCTACCCACATGAAAATAAAAGTAGTTTTCTTTCAAAGCTTCAGGTTAATGCACTCGATATATGCGTCACGTATCGGTTTATGTACACGAAATCTGTATGTAAATAATATTAATGAAGTTAGATGCCGTTGTTTCAGTCTGCAAGATTATTGGCCTCGTGAAATTATATTAAATTGCAGTTTATTGCGATTTATGTGCGCATCGCGAGCGGTTACTTGCGTGTAGACATGTAATGCATTTCTAATAGATATTTAATGTTATATGTTTAAAGATTTTACGAACGTTTTACGGTTAAATAATTAGTTATTCAATTAATAGTAAGTAATGTCTTCATTTGTTTTTAGAAGTTTTTATCTGAATGAATGTTAAGGAAATCCCTACCAATCATCATGATTTTCTTTCTATAATAGAGCGCAGATAAAGTGCGATTGGTTTCGCTCGCGCACAGACTGTTGATGGACCATTAATATTACGTATATATGATTTATTACACGCAAACCTAGACAGATCCCTCTTCTAACTAGGTATTTGCAAAATACTGGAAGCCTCTTTCTCATCAAGAGCAATAAAACGGCGATTAGACATAAGAATTACCCTGGGTAAAAGGGGAAAAGAAAATCGAGAAATTTTCCAGAACAAAGCTGCCGAAATCTTCCATTTCCTCCAAATGGGAGATTTCGGCACACAATAAAAACGCTTTACTTTATTTTGTTTAATACTATTTATACTATATATATTAGTACCAGCTGCAATTGAAAAACCTGTTTTCATTTGGGGTAAAGCTTCGATTCATGGCACTACCAGACATACGTAAAAATTGATAAAATAGGTCCTATTATTTGAGCCGTTCTCTTTTTTCTTCTTAGCACGTATCTATGGCAAAAACGTTAACTTTTATGAGCATAGCCAATATTGTCAACTCGGCACGTCTCGTCTATGGGAAGCGATCACAATGTTTACCATCAATTATTTCCGGTATCGCGCGGCAGTACCACTTTTGTAAGACTTTTTTATTCTTCCAATAGCTACTGCGTAAAATTGCCTTATTTATTTAGCTGAGTTGTAATTTATATGTTTTTGTAGTCGTTTTTGTTGTGAGAAAATTTTACGGTTCATGTTATCGGCGGTTTTTCAACGACAATTCTAGTAGAGAGCTTGGCGAGTTAGATATATTTGTCTAGTGGTCGGATATCTTTTTGATAAGAACAACCATGGGATCTTTCATTTAAGTAAGTAAGTGATCTGTCTCAAGTTGCAAAGTTGTTGTTCCAATTTCGTTTAGTTTTAGGTGTCCTGGCTGTATATTTTTAGGTAGCTCGTCCACCTTCAGTCAACGATACACTGTTTTCCCAAACATTACTTAGGTACTCCTTGGCCATCGTCGTCTCTTTTGCCTTCATCTCTTGTCTTTCGAGACATACAGTTTTAGAATGAAGGATCGCTTTCAGAATGTTCTCTTCATTGTCCCTGACTGTTTTTTTTTAGGTAGGGCATCTCGTAGTTGACCTCTGAGATCATGACTACTTAACCGGGCTTTCCTGTGGGTGCCTTAAGCCACTACACTTAAAACCTCCAGCCAGGGGTTATTCAACTATGTTTATTAAAACTAGGTGAACGTTCGCTAAGGGCACCCCCTGTGGGGTACGAACCTTGGCTTAGGGCGTCAACCGGAGGGAGAACATCAAGGATGGGACGGGCTGGGTCCTCGACTGCGTTTTCCTTTATCTGCATAATACCATCCAAATTATTCTTTCTAAGCATGATTGTTACAAGTCTATTTAAATTTAAATTAATATTTCTGTTCAAACGCTCTCGAAGGTATTAAAGACGTTGTTTTATGCAAGCAAACAAGTGAACTTGGTAGTTTAGAGAGTTCTACGCCCTACTTGTTTTAACGTAGATTATCTTGTTTAAATTGTATTTTATTTTACGGTAACCGCCTTAGTACGCACTAGACGTAAGAGAAATGGCGCTTATTAAACATTGAGTTAAACTTTATTTTCTCTTAGAACTCGAGGTTTTGTATATTTTTGGTGATGTAGAGACCATGACATGAGAGATGAGACTGATGATTTTTGATCTTAAAAACCTACCTATACTTAGGTATTATTAGTTAATTGATTCAGGCGTGACCTTGCGGAAATCCATTATAAGACTAGCTTAGCGTAGTCTGCACTCAGCGCTTGGTGTGGCAACACGCCGTGTTCGAGTTTGCCACAAATCAATCGTCATCCTGAGGATGCCTCGTTGAGAGGTGAAACACGTGTCGATTTCTTTAGGGTTTTTTTAAGACTCTTTAGAAATAGCTAAGCGGAACAGGTTACTAAATATATCCACTTCTATTGTATTTTTTTAGGTATTGTTTCTGTGAGGCATATAGTAGGAATTCCTTATTCCATAAGTTTTAGTTTTTGAATTCTGTCTTTCCCACTGATGCATCGTCGATGCCTCATTTTTAATGCCACTTTACGTGCAAATAAAAACTGTTTATTTCATTTCCTACGCAGTCTTGTTGTAGTGCAAACATCTGTTTTCATACAAAGAAGGTGCGTGCACCCATCAACCATCAGTTAATTTAAGTGAAAATTAAATAAAACATTACTAAACCGTGTCAAATGTGTTCGTTTTCATGCAAGTTGTCTATTATGGTGCGTGTCATGTTATTCAGTTATAAATTAATGGTCTCTATTTATCTATAGTATGTCTAATGTTAATGGCGATTTGTATTGCAACAAACTGACACTCTGGCACCAATAACCCAGTAAAATTATTGGAATCTTAAGTGTGTAAGCTTCTGAATTGTTTGTAAACCGTGACAAAAGTTTTTGTAATGTTGCTAAATATTAATTGTGTAGCCTAATTTTTCAGAAAAAATACTTAATTCTAAGTTGAGCACAACAGTTAACTTGAACCGTGTCTTCAATATAAATCGGTTCATTGCTAAAATGGTGTTAATCTGTTCGGGAACTAGTGAAACGGAAATCTTAATTTGTAAATGAATTTGACCCTATCCTTTGAACATAACAGGCAAAAAAAAAAACATTTTCATTTATTTACTAGGGGACAGTTCAACGAACAGTAAATTATCGTATAATGTGATAATTTCACACGACGTCAACAATCGATTGGCTTCACATCGCGACAACGATTACCTTCTCATAAAAATCATTCACTTTCATTACCTTATAAAAAAGTTTAACATTGATGAGTTTGAGATTGTATGTGAACGCCTATTGTAAACTTCTTGTTAAGTTATGCAGCATTGTGTAATGGTCTAAGAACTCTAAGAGATAGAAAAATTATAGAATGGTCTTCAAGTTTTACTGCCTCTGTGGTCCATTCCTACAATTTCTCCAAGAAAAGCAGGAAAAGTGATTGTCCAGCCTATATCCCCATATTTACCTATCTTATGATAGCAGGTGCCCATCTTAATTTGTAGGAAGAAGAGATGTCTACAAAACATAATACAACATGACACCTGTATTCCTCGAAGGCAGAAATCTTCCTTCAGTACAACCACATTTCGCCAGTTATGGTTTTAAGACCCATGTTATAGGGGGCGGCCTATTGCCATCAACCGGGCACAAATCCGGACTCCGAGTAGCTACTAGAAGTTTCAGGTTGGGAAAACACAAAAACACTTGGCCCGGGAATTGAACCCAGGACCGCATGGTCAGCAGTAGCGCTTGCAACCATTAGACCAACGAGGCAGTCTATGTCCATGACTACAAAAAAATCAGAAAAATACTAAGACTTATGCTTATCAAATTATTTCTCCAAATCATTCATTTTTATGAATGAACTCTACTTGCAAATTGAAAATAAGCCGTCTGTAGAAATTGGATACTTACTTACATAGCTTTTAGACACAAAATAATATATAACAAGAAAGGGATAATAAATGGTTCAACAGTTTTGTATTTTGGCTCTAAAAATGTTAAATACCTAAGTGTTTAACAACATCTCAAATGTATGATAATTTTAACGCAACTTTCAAACAAGTTAACAAACTAAAAAAATCGCGAAATTAAGTCATTCTAACTTTTTCTGAATAAATATCACACCTGGGTCGGTACAAATAATGCAGTCTATAAGTAGTCTACAGTCTATGCTAGCTGCGTTTGTCTGTGGTTTGAGAAGTACGGCGCGTACTCCGGTAATTTCATTACCATTCTCTGGCCGTGACCTTCGGATGGCGTCACCACTTTCCATGGCGACGCGATGCGACGCGAACAGAATACCGTTCCCGTTACGGATGTTCGATACACTTTCTTTTATTTTGATTACAAGGGTTCTGCGACTAACGCAAGTTTCGTAATATGAATTTTATGGGGGACTTAAAAAGGAAAAGTAATGTTGGAATGCGAGTAGGAAAAGTTTTAGGACTTGGCAGTAGTTGACTCACGTCGTGGTTGCGGTTGATCAGAGGTGTGTGTTGTTCTAGGTATTGATTTAATATAACTCTGTATTCTTAGAAGGGACAGCGCATAGGAGTACATATAGTACCCCCTTATTAGGCCACTTATGGTTAAGTCCCTTGTAATAAGGGGTGAGTCTATATCGCCACAAATCTAAAGTCCGGGCTGCTTTAGAGTTTGCTGATCGAAAAACCCAATAACACATTTCCTAGACCTGAGTATTGAACTCAAGACCGCACGCTCTTCAAGCCCATCACAGACGTAGCAAGACATATTACGATATATTTTCCATAGTAATCTTCGAGCGCCTCAGACGGAGCTATAATATAAATTTCTAGTACGTCACCAAAAACTAGGCAAAACAAAGTATATTAAATGATAAATGATTTTATTTCTGTAAATTGGTTTGTACAAACACTTTTACACGTCAATCATATTTTAAAAACTAGATGAGGTCGGCGTTTCCTATCTGACTACTCTGAGAAGAAAGGCCGAAACAAACTCAGAGGTCACAGTCTTTTTTAAAGTCCAGACATAATCTTGGTCAGATCATGTGAAGACCATTTAAAAAAAAAAAAAAAAAAAAAAAATTGCAAACTATCGGGACTCGTCGCAGGGATTGTAAACTATCGGGACGCCATTTTGAAATAAACGCGTCATCGGCGTCATTCGAGTTTCGAATGCGTACGAGTTTGGAATGGAAGAAGATAATTTTTATTCCAAAATCGATGAGACGATTGATAAAACTGTAGACAGCTTCGTGATACATGTCACTGATTCTGTCACAGAAATGGAAACATCTGAATCTGACGAATAATTATTCTTAAATAATATATGTTAATTAATATTTGTTACTTAATAATTTATTCAATCTTAAACAAATTCATTTTTTTTGTTGGTCCAAATGTTGTGAACTCCTGAACACTTGTTTACAAAATTTATAGCTTCTCATGACGGTTACTTTAGATTGGTTTATTATTAAATATTATAGCTACTTCTGTGACGGGCTTCAGTCTGCACGCTTGCGACCATAGACCAACGAGACCACAGAGTACATTATATAAACGGGTAAACGAGACTCTCAATCTTGGCATGATAATAAAACCTCTCTGGTTGTAATTAAACTGAAATAGGCTTCCATGGAAGAAGGTTATATACGCTGGGCGGCGATGATCAGTCAGGAACTGAAGGCAATAGCGCGCTATTAGCGATGGAAACTGTTCAGAGACATAACATAACATCACGCTAGTAATCCCCGAAGGTTAAGCAGAGGTGTACCTAACTGTAGTAGGTAGATACACCCACATTTAGCCAGTTATGTTGAAGTCCCATATGATAGGGGGCGGACCTATTTCCATCAACGGGGCACAAATCCAGACACCGCATTTGCACCATAATATTACAGCAGCCTTAATACTTTCGACTCCACCCAATCTTCATAGAACTCATATGCCATGCCGCCATACATATTGCAAATGAACCCTCCGGGAGGGATATTACGTTAGGGTATTACGTTTGGTTGCTCTAAAGTTAACCATCGCAGACGGTCAACGGCATTCGGTTTAAAACTCTGTTATAACACTGTAAGAACGAAGTAAGTAAAATAATGTTTTCACGGGGTCTCGTCACTATACGTAGTTTCCAACCTTTTAAATTTTTTGTGAATATTAGTAACAGTTACAAAAAAAAAAAAAAACTTGGTATTTAAAACCGAACGCATATACTAATAAATCTTGTTAACATTTTAGATGTTATTTTCACGGTTTATAATGCTGTATTAATTAAGAAAAACCTACATTTAAAATGAGTCCTTTGCGAGGGCTCCCGGCACCCATATGCGACTAGGTGACCCTCCAGGAGGGCAATCGGCACTGAAAGTGTTAAGTGAGGGTATCATTTTTTTGTCTAATTATTTCCATGGTATGTATCGACATACCTAGATAGTAGGTAACGTGTGTGTGCCTTACATAAGTACGCAATTGTGTACAGTTTGCATGCGAAAAATTGTTCATTTCGTAGCCATTATAATAATCAAACATCGCAATACTGTAACATACTAGGAAACATTTATTTCATACTGTTGTTATTACATTACCTACTGTTACTGCATTCTGTTTGTATTTTGCGAAATGTAGTCCACCAATTTGCACTATGGGGGTTAAATCTCTACTGCAACTTGTCTCTGCGTCCAGCGCTCGGTGTGACTACATGCCGTGTTCGGGTTCGCGAGAAGTCAATCGTCATTCTGAGGATGCCTCGTTGAGAGGTGAAACACGTGTTGATTTCTTATAGGGTTTTTTATGGCTCTTTAGGAATAGTTAAGCGGAACATGTTACTAAATATGTCAACGTGATGTTTTCTTAGAAATTGTTGCCGGTGGGAAATCTCATCGTGCACACAGCTTGTCGTCATATGAAACATGAAAATTTAAATTCTAACCAGAACCACAGATTAATACAAATGGGACACTCCGCAAAATCATTTAAATAAAAAGCGACTCTTGCTACGACACAATTCAGGTCGCACAACGCTAATTACCTACAGTTATATTCACCTAGAAGTTGCCTCTCTTTTTAAGGCGTATCTTTTAGATCTTCTCACTACGTTACACTCATTGAATTGGCTCAACAAGATGGGCCCGCCGCGTACTTGTAGGTTTATACCTAAACAGCGGAGTGTCCCATCCGTATTAATCTGTGCCAGCACCAGCACCCTAATTGCCTAACACACGTTCAATCACAATCAATCAATTCATTTTGACAGTTCAACAACATTAATTGCATTATTTATTTATTTAACCATTTATAAGCTATAAATTATAAATAGTTAAATCCATTTATAATTTTACATAACCAGACAAGACAAAAAGAACAGAAAAATACGTACAAAGGTGATGCTTATTTCTAAAGAAACCTCTTCCAGCATACCACGTACGTTGTTGCGTTGTCGTACGTTTACGTTGTTGAGCAGACAAATTTTTCGAACATATGAAACAATGGATAATCCATTCAATGGATGGCAATATCCTTCAAAATGATTCAGATTATGATTGATTGTGTGTTATGCAATCCGCACCACACACCGGTAACTTTCCTAAGAAAGCTGCTATTCATCGCAAAAGAGAATTAATAATAATATATACATGTGTCATTTACTTGTCAACTTATAACAATAAGCTAAAATAACTTAGGTAAAAGTTTCACTATCTGTAGGCACCCAGAGTTAGTGAAACTTCGCGAAATCTACGCTAGACCGTTGCAAACGCAGCTGACATAATATATGAACACGGAATACAATAAATTTCAGGATTTGAAAATTCGGTGATTCGCGTCGTGTCTTGTTTATTTCTAATAAATGAATTAACTATACTTAATGTAATGCCAAAGTGGAGTTTGAAAACAAAGACAGAATATCTTGTATTGTTGTCTTGTATGAACCAACAGACAGAATATCTTGGAGGGATGCAAATGATCCAGAGGAATGAAAATAAATTATTAGGTATCGTTATTCCTTAGACAAATAAATGATCTTGTAGTCTTATTCGCATAGATTGTTCATTAGTAAATTTATATGAATTGTATATGCTGTGGATAACGGTGTGAGTTTCACATTTATATATTATCTTTGTTTATATTATTTGCGCAGATATAATGTGTTACTGTTTGTTTGTCCCAAATAAATAAATAAATCTTTATCTTTATCTTTAGATTCTCAAGAGAATTGCTGTAGAACTAACAGCAATAACAAGAATTAATGTGTTAGTTGTTATTTAATCAGTTCGTCGTAACCGAGTTGGCGACAGGACCAAACTTCGCTACGGTACTGACTAAATATCTTTTGGGAGACTAAAAGCCAGGCTCCTTAGCAAATCCTTGAGTACACGATGAAATGTAGCGCGACTATATACACAGGTGTTGGATAACATACATAACATCATGTCTGTAATCTCTTAAAGGTTGCTTTGCTGTCGACAGAGCCAACTTCAGCTATCAACAGAGCCAACTGCTACTGTCAACAAAAGCAACTGCTGCAGTATCGACACGTTGACTGCTGCCCACCATGTCGAAAGCATCGTTGTAAGTCGACTGACAAGGCAGAGCGCGTGCTGCGCTTATACTGTAGTGCCGTGTGTATGTGTAGTTGCCTTTGTCGACAGCTCAAGTTGGCTCTGTTGACAGTAAAGTGCTGCTCGTCTTTACTCTGCAGGTGTACCTATGAGTGTCGGATAAGTTTCCAATAAAAAAGTAACATGGCTAAGCTTCAAAAGTTTCACGAATTTATTGGCAAGAACCCTAGTAGGCGCCCCATCCATCACATTCCACCGCCCATTAATTAGGTACTGTTTACGTCACGGTATATCAGTTACTACATACATAGGTGAACTCGTAACACTATGCAACACTGTTATTAACACTATTGAACAACACCAATTTGAGCCCTACGCTTCCTTCAGTGAAAGTTAATTACCTCCACATAAGGAATGCTGTGAGAACGATTAACATCTCCATGTTAAATATCTAGATATTTTTATTGTGTTCATTAGCATTTTTAGATTTCTGTCTACCTCTTTGTTGTCTAATTTTGAAAATATACAAATGTATGATTAAAATTCTGTTTATGTAATTTATTGTTCTTATTCAATAAACTAATTTCTGATTTGTATTGTAATTTGTCACCAATTTAGTTCTCATTTAAAAATTAAATATTGATAGAATTAGGAACCAATAGAAATGCTACTTCTTAATGATTAATTCAGTTTTGATAGCATCGGCCAAACCACACTGATAAAAAGGCAGTTTTTATTTACTGCAGTGCATTAGCATATTTCTACAAAATAATTGCATTAATTTGACATTAACACTTCGTTAAATGGTCAAGATTTGTAAATGATTTATTAATTCGAGTTTGAACTCTATAAAAGTATCACAAACATAATTTAAAAACTGCTATAAATAAGTGGCTTAGGCAATCGAGAACGTACATACTCCTCACTTTCGTCTTAAAATTAATAACAATTTCAAATAGTTTCGCATACACTACAATTCCGTATTTGTGGTTAAATTATAGAGCAGTTACAAGGAAAGTAAATGAGACCTTAGGCAGAGTGTGGACAAACGGCGGCGCCGCGGCAGTGCGGAATCATTTCCTTTGCCTGTATAATTAGAAAGCATGCGTGGAGTTGTCTATGAACGGAAGCAGAATGAACTGAAAGGACTTACCTAATAGGGAATTACTATAAACATAATAAGTACCTCTAGTCTAGCTTTTGCCCGCGGATTTGCCCGCGTGGAGTTCAGATATAATCCTACGGGAGCATATTACTGGGATCAACCTGTGTGCCAAATTTCATCGAAATTCGTTCCGTGGCGCTTTTGAGGCGTGAAAAGGTAAAAGAGTTACTTTTGCAATCATAATATTAATTAAAGTAATAGGTATGGATAGACATAAGAATTTTAAGTTACTTTGAATATGCTGTCTACAGTAGGTAAAGCCTTTTTCTTAATGCTATTCAGTGCTCTTAATCTCAATTCATCATCGTTCCCCAATAAACATTTTGTGTATTCCATTTAATCTTTCATAAGGTCGAGGCGTCCAGCTAGTCCCAGAAACAGTATTTGCTTTTGTTTTAAGAACAGTTAACGAATTGGCACAAGTAACAATAGTGCAATATCTAAATGTTAAAGTAATTTTGCACTGTTCGAAGCTGTAGGCTATACAAGATGCTGTAAAGATTTTCTTATGTGACAGGTCTCATAAATTAGTTGGCTAATGCTATATAATTTATCCATCAATGAATGGACGTAAATATCACCCATATAACCCATAGCAAGACAGGTTCTGCGGTCAGCAACCCATGGAGTCTACGCAGAGAGTAGGTAGGTACTTATATCTTCTTGTTAGGAATGAGTTATGATGGCCATTGTAATTACCAGCCTTGTATCCTTATTGCGTAACTTATTTTCATAAACGCAATTATGCCTAATTTGTTTTATTTTGACAGTTCAACAACATTCATTGCTTTATTTACGTTGTTGAGCAGAATTTTTTCCAACTTATCAAGCAATGGATTAGCAATCTGTTTGAAATCGAAACAGATTGTGTTGTATTATGCAAGTAGGGTACTGGATTTAATATGACAATCGGAAGGAAGAACTTACAAACAGATAAAGACTTACACAATGGAAAATGTAAAAAGTACGTAGGTATGATAATGGAAAAAATTGTCCCCATAGTGGATTAATTGGTCCACCGGAAAAAATGATAAAATAATGGGCCCAAATGGAAAATAGAAATACCTCCATGGGTAATGTAAAAATGGTACTCAACGCAATGTTATCTAAAATTTACGAAAACTATTTTAGCTTGTCAAACAATATTGACCGCATATGGCTTATATAAGTTAAAGTAATATAACTAACTGGCTAAACGCAAGATAATTTATTAATTATTTTCGCTAGCATTATATCGTGTTCAGTCAGTGCTCCTACAATCTTCTGATTGAGTAACAACATAAACACGGTTGTGCTCCACATGTAATCAAATCAACTTCCGACGATGTAACCCTAGTATATCTAGTAATTTGGACCATTAGCGTTCGACAGCTTTTCCGATCATGGCCGGACCGGATATTATAAGCAATGGCTTAGATCATTGTTATTGTATTCAATTTTGGTCTTTATAAATAAAGTTGGCTGATTTTCTTCTACACATTTTAGATAATATTTCTGCCGGTTTATTTTGTAACGAGCTCACCGTGAAAACTTAGGTGAACTGGGCTGTCATACCACCTGTTGCTGAGAGGATTGTCACTACTGACAGATTTTTACAGAATAGATCGGCTGGAGTCTTTGTAAACTGAGAATATTGATTTGATGTTAATGAATTGACCGCCGCGCCGCCGCCGCCGCCGCCGCCGCCGCCGTGCGCGCTGCACTTGTGTGCATCATTCAGAATTACCGTTTAAGCAATACACGTAGCAATTCCGTTAACCTTACTGCTGCAAGCAGACATAGCATTAAAACTAGCTAATCATCCAATCAAGATTGATCACTTGAACATTATCGGTTTTTGAATGGAACTTGTTCGTAGTTTTGTCAATCTAGTAGCGTACCCATTTTCTCTCAAGCTCGCTGATTCTACACACCATCAATCTGTATCCATCGATATTAAAAAGCACCTGTCAGATAAGTTAATAAATAAAAGCTTGTAAGAAGATTTATTAATTGCCACATTTTTTGTGCGGATTATCCCATGTTTTGTGTTAACACATTATCGAATAGCAATTTGTTTTTGTATTTAGCTTTCTTTATGATGATATCAGTTTAAAAAGCTTTTCATTATTACAATTTGTTTTCGTATTTTACATCACGTTCAAAATAATCTACATCATCATTCCCGCCGAAGACGTCCACTTACACCACGACATAGGCTCCGGTCAAGCGTGTTCACAAAATAATCTTGCGTCTTACTTTTATTGTCGATGGAAAAGTCTGGATTCTTTTTCTTTTTCCACACGATACAAGGGTAGTCGTTTCACTCGTACAAACAGCAAACAATGCGCGAATTGAATCTAAAATTGTATACTTTAGAGAACAATAAAAGTGAAAATGGCTAATCGATCACGACTTGCTTTCTATTTTTCCCAACGGAGACAACTAAAATGTCGAGACAAAGACTTAGATACTGTAACTGATAGACTAGATATACTTACCGAACATAGACTAAGTATTTGGACAGATCGTAAAAGTATTAGGTGATAAGAGTCTGGTGCGATAGGATAAAGCAAAGAGTATAATAATAATATGGGAGGCATAAAGCACTAGGTACAGTCCGATTCAAACTTAATGGCGGCTCGGAACATGAGGCGAGTCGCTGCGCAGTAACGAATTCATGGGTCAGCGGGGGTGATCGGTGGGGTATAGCGCAGCGAGCAGCGCACTTCCGAGCCGCCATTAAGTTTGAATCGAACTGTAAGTAGGTGCTTCTGAGGGTATAGGAAGTAGAGGCAAAGAATACCATCCAGTGGCGTCATTAAATTAATAGTAGGTATGCTGTAAATTCCTAAGAGCGGTTACGCATTACGTCCGATCCGAATCCGAGAAATGTCGGTCCGAAGTAGCCATATTACTATTTGTATGAGGGGTTAGGCACTAGAATTCGGATACAACTCGGATCATGAATTCGGATTCGGATCGGAAGTAGCGCGTGTCTGCTCTAACAGTCTTTTACAGACGGACACGCAGACAGGGACTCCTTTTATTAAAATTATTATTTTCAAGGAATGAGAATTTAACAAACAATCGGTAAGCTTATTGTAAACACCCTTAAACTATCAAGCGTAAGACTATTCTTTGCTCTGAGTTTGCGAGACTACCGGGGGCCAACGCGCAATAACGGCTTTCGGGCTTGCAATAAATGCATCGTGATTAATAATAATAAATCTAAAACCAATTAAATCCGACGAAGAATATAATGTAGGATAAAATGAAACTGTAACGGAAAGCATGATTTCTCAAATTGTCGTGTCAAACTCATTCAACATAACATGTCGCGGACGGAAACCAATAAATTAAACTTTGGTGAGAAAAAGTGGAATATCTCTGAGAAACGTCTGGTAGAACGAACCGTTAGACGGAGGCTGCGAATCACCGGCCTATTAAACCAATTGGACAAAAAATAAGTCCTACTTATCTCAATATGTGCATCCGATCTAGATATTCCTCTGGTTTGCTAACTTGCGCACACGCCAGCCTAACGGCGCATTTTGCATAAAAATTATGCACGTCCTGTTTCATCTTTTTACTACTTATGCGTATCTTTTTACATAATTATGTAAATAAATCTTCGATTGTTGATTATTATTTATCGTTTTTGGATCGACGAAAGTTGTCTTTTGTCATTTTTATGTTTATTGCGGCTTATTGTTCTCGATTGTGTCAATAAAATTAAGAGCTAAGTTTTTTGTTGCTGGATTTATAAAATATTCATTCGTTTTTGATATATTGCAATATTGACTGAATAAGATTAAAGTATTGTTTGCATTTAATTGGTAAAAGTGGCAGTCTGAAATATTGCTCTATTAACAATTTTTTATGAGCTCATCTTTATTATAAAGAATTTTCAGAGTATTAAAATAGTTTTCCTTTGTTGTGTATATGTACATGTTATGTTCAACAATAAATTCCGATACTTGAAAAAAAATATACACTGAAAAATCTTACCATTCATTTTAACACCGCAAAAAGTCCTCTTTAAAAACATGTCGAACACTAATATGCACACAGTTGCATCACTGTCACTTCACAAAATATTCAGTAGGCCTCACTAGTCTAGTACAGTTGAGGCTGCGCAGGAGTCGATCGGTGGAAAGTGGCGCTTGCTCAGCGGTTTGCGGTCGACTGCTCCATTCGCTACTGCCGACGGGGGAGCAAGCACCACCACCAAAAAATAGTGGTAGGTCTGTGACGTCAAAGTCCATTGTAACAAGTGGTAGTAATGTTTGGGTAGTCAAAGAAGTGCATGTTTGAGGCGATTAAGTCATTTGAAATACCTAAACACGCAGTATTTATAAAAGATAAAGAAAAAGATTAAAAGTTAGTTCGTTTTACTGGTAATTTAGAACTACATACATACTAAAGTTAGAGTAAATAAATTAAAATAATGCTTTAGGTATTTGCTATGGATCTTGCAGGTGTCAACGATTGAAAATATGGAGAATTTCCTGAATCTTATAAAAGGTATTCACTTACGTCATACGCTTTCCACTTATCACTGTGGCAGTAATGAGTAATGATGCGAATGACGCTTAAGTATCAACAAACAAATATAAACACAAATAAAACCTATAATTAACATTAAACCTTTGCTAGTTATTAATAGCTTTCTAGAAATAACGATAAAATTAAACTTTATGCTAAGTAATTTATAACACAAATGTGCAAGCAACGATCGGACATTTAATCTTAAAAGTGCAAGATCATGATTGGTACCTAGAAAACCATTACGAGTACGTGGGCAATGCTTTGAACCGGATTAAAAACCCTTGAATGCAAGTTAAGTACCGCTTAACGTAGTTAAATAACAAACATTCATTTCTAAACCACACGTTAGTCGTACTGAGAACTTGCGACTGGATGTTTCCGTAAAAAGAAATCATGGAAAGTAACATGGCAGTCTTTTTTTCGAACTAAAGGTACTATCTTGAAAATGTCTGTCAGATATCTAAATAAAGGGAAGGGAAGCATGGCACAAAAGGGACAAAGTCTATACTCAGCAGTGGCCAGTGCCAATGACGATGATTGTGTTCAAAATGAAAATGATGATGACTTTTGATGGTTGACTACAGAATCTTCGCCTTTTCTAGTGAAGATGCAAATCCAGCAACTCGAATGTACTTCCTGGGCATCTCTAACAGACCCAAAAATATGGGAATGTTCGGAAGCTGATTTAAACCGGAAACACTTAGAGTCTTCTTCCTGCCCTGCTAAAAAAAAATCTCTTCCACTGTCAAACATCGCGCTTTCATTCACTCTCTTTTCATTCAAATCATCCATCACACTATCCCTATTCTATCTTTGGTCTCCTCTCTTTTCATCCATCATTGATAACTCTCAATCAAATTACCAGTTGGTAATAATCTACTGCATATAACGTACATTCTCAATAACAGTCTCTGTAGATTGCGTTTGTTGCCCTTAAGGAAGATAGCATTCATGAAATTGCTCGTTTATATCTACATCAATGAAAATAAAGCCAAGTAATTAAAGTGTTCTCCACTTTAACAAGCTTCAAGGTTGGCATGACAACGGTGCCACTGAATCACAAATCACAATCATTACCTACCCTACCTTTGTAGAATTTGCAAGCAACATTAACGCGTCATGCTTCAAGCGCTATTATTGCTTTCTCTAACCCAGTGATAAGACAGAATGCTATAAATATCTTTCCTTAAGTTTAAGGTCGTTATACTTACTTAATTCAAATCCAAAGTCGAAATCAAGGAGTTTGATTCAACTAGATTATTTACCGGGGTTTTGAAGCGTCAAGAAGTTGCGAATCAGTTTGATTGTCCTGATAGTCAAAATGCCCATTTAGATGTTGAAGATTGGGTCGACGGCGCGTTGTGTTCCACGCGCGCCTTAAAGAGATGTCAGCAGAATTGACGGGGTCCGTTAGGGCCGATGCCTGCCGGAGGTGCGAAGAAAACCGAAAGGGAGATCGTGGCCCCCGGCAACAGGGCAACCGAAGGAACACGGGTGGGTTTTAGTCAGTAAGAGTCTGACACGCCCTCCCGCTCCGCCCAGAGCGGGAGAAGTTATTTGATAATTTCCCAACCAAAAAAAAAAGAAAGATTTTGAAGATTATGCATCTGACCAGACTAGATTGCTGACTCATTTATAATTAAGCAGTTAAGGAATCCAACAATTTATGTCTACGGCTTTTTAAAGTTTTGTCTATCATTAGTCTCTTGGCTCGTAAGAAGTGGGCTTTTTCCACTATAGAAACATTTTCAAGGAGGCTTGCTCAATCGAGTAGCCAGTAACTCATCGAATAATCTGCTTTCTCTAACCACCGATATGACAAAATGCCATATAAATTGTTCGCATATAAATTACGCAGGCGTTAACTGCATCGATAAATAAATTAATATCTATTGTATTTTGTTTTCACGCTCATTCCTATTCCATACGAGTGTCCTACACCTATAATGGGCTTGTACGATATGTAATTTCTCTCGTCCTTTGGAAAGCGTTGCATGGAAAGTGGTTCCGGAATATTTTCGACAATCGTTATAATAGAAAGTTAATTAGTAATTTTGCATACACGTTACGTTTATATATAATGTATTTTATAATGGAATAGCTCGTAATCAAAGTGTCCCTTTCGATAAGGGCTATGTAGTTGCCAAAGATTGCACAACCGAATACCAATCGTGAATTTTATAGGAATGTGTTGCAAATAACGTTACGTGCGTCATTAACTAAAGTGGGCTTGAAGAAAAATCTTGTAAGTGATGTGAATTCCGTAAAACTAGATGAAGTAGTCTGTAGTAGTCAGAAGATAGTAAAACAGATTTTAGAGAACAAAACAGAAATGTTGATTACTTTGGTTAACATCAATTTAATTCGAAACCTCATTTAATTATCCTCCAAAACACTCCCTATTTCAGTTCAATTTAATTCCAGAATCTTCTAAAATCTCATCAACGATCACCAACACTTTCTTGTTCATATCTTTTAAATCACCCTCGTTCACCAAACTCTTCTTCATCATCACCATCGTCTTTATGACCAGACTTTGCTTACAGAGCTGTGTCTTGTTCATCTCCTGGCATTTCTTTATCGTTATCCTCAGTAACGTAAGCCAGTTATGTGTAAATGTTAGGAATTCTGCTGTCTGCTCTTGTGTTAGTTGGAAATGTATCAACGTGTGTGTCCACGGTTGAGAAGTTAGTATCGCTATTAACTTTGTGTCGTTCTTAGTGACTATTGCGTGCTTGAAAATTGAGCTAAGAGATTTCCAGCCGGCTGATGACTGGTTTTTGGATTCCTGTTAATGGAGGAATTTATGTTTTAGATGTCGATTTAAGCAGGGTGTTAATAAATGTAAGGTACCACTGCAGGAGAATTGACTATTAGGTACTGTTTTGGACACAATTAATTTTAAGCAATTAATGGAATACCTATGTCGTTTGATAAAAGAAGTGTCATCTTTTGGGTTGAACTAAATGGCTTGACAAGTGATCAAGATTATAGGTAGATGATAGGTCAGAAAACCTAGAGCTACTGAAGACAGTAAGCTCTAGGTTTTCTTATATATCAAATGCTTATTTTTGAAAGACTGCATTCTAAACTCGCATCCAGACACCAAATATTCGCAATATTATTACATGTTATTAGTGCCGAATGGCAGTTGCTTGCCGCTTCTCATCCTTTCAGATTTGAAAGAATGTGAGAGGATAAGATATACTGCATATTGATATATTTCTATATTCGATATGTTTGAATTATATTCGATATATTGATATTATAAATAAAGCTAAACTCACCCTACAGCACAACATCAGCTGAATCCTAAACATCAACGCTCTCAACGCGTTACATTGCACGTTCACCGTCGGATTCTCCTCCACACTATACGCCAAAGCCAGCGGTGAAGAGGTCCCAGTGTTTAACACCATGTACACTAGTTGTAATAAAGAAGCTCCTCTTTCACTAGTACTGTCACGTTTTAGGGATTTTATGATCAAGTGTGTTTGTATCTGGAGGATTGATTTTGGCTGAAAACAGTATCATTTTTAAAAGATTTACTAGAAGTAAATTGAGGCAGTTTTATATTATATCAACTTGATAGAACCTGTATATCCAAGAAACAATATAATGAGTAAAAATGTACGGGCAATTTTGGAGAACTTGAAATTATAGACAGATAATTTCAGTACTCCAAGAATACAAACTTGAGTACGTTATAATTAAAATACTATTGGTAAAACAAAAGTGATCTCACAAAAACTAAGGAAATCTTACCTGGTAGTTATTCTTGGTAAAGTAGTGTATGACATAGGAGAGTAACTGCAGAGCTGCACAAGCGACTCTTTCGTCAGTACTATCTGCTGCAGCCAACACGGATTGCAAGAAACCCACGCGATTGGTGTATGTCAGTAGAACTGAAGAATATGAATAGGTATACATGCTGGTTATATTATCGAATAAAAAAAATCTAGAGATATGAATATTTTAGTATTAGCAGCTGCAAATTGTTACTTTTCAGGAACAGGAGTTCCTTGTTGATGTTGGTCGAGGAGCACAATGTTAAAAAGTGGAATTATCAAGGTCCTTACCTCGGTTATCATTCTGATTATTAGCCAAACTCAACAAATACAAGCCAAGTTTCAAACAAACATATTCGTAATGATGTCTGGTGCTTTCTTCGCCATTTTCTGGAAGGTTCTTTGAGTATATCGCAGTAATGAGTACGGCAGCCTTTAGGCAAACAGTCTGGTCTATCTCTAGGGGTGGTAGAGTTGTCGCTAAGTCTAGGAAGTGACAGATATTGGTGTCTGAAAGAGTGGTTTTGGTGATTTGCATGAAAGATAATTAGTACAAATAAGAAACTTAAAGAACATCAGAAATAAAATAATTATAAGAATTAAATACAAATTTAAAAAAAATGGAATAAAGGAAAAACAAGACAAGAAGAACACTGAAGAAGAATGATTAAATATAAACAGTACAGTAGGTAACAAAAGCATAAAATTAAAAGAAATAAAAACTAAAACTAGATTTTGCAAAAGTAAACATGCTTAAAAACCTATTTGATATTCAGTATTTATCAACACTTTAGACAGAACATTGGGTAGCATTGACCAAATAAGCTCTGCAAAGTCCTGCCTAGAATTATCGTCTCCATCTTCTAAGCACAGATGAAGAGCTTCCATACAGTTCTCCGCAATAGTTTTGTCGGTACACTGTATCAAAATGTTCAGGAGTAGCTCCCAAACTATTGGCTGTGTTGTAAGGTCAGCTGGTAAAGAGTCTTCTGATTTAAACCATTGGGAAAGCTAAAATGGAAAAAGTTTTTTAGATATCAATTTTAGCTATAGTTTTGTTGGTGGAATGGGTGCAAACGTGACTGCTGGGGTTCTTGGTCTCGTTTCCAGGTCAGGGAATTTCTCATAACCAGCCCCGAGTCTGGATTTGTGTCCAGTCAATGGTAAGCAAAGCTCCCGTAATGCTTCGTCCAAATCGGATGGGAATGCAATGGGCCTCTAAACTGGTGAAACGTCAACTGTCAACACTGCCTACCCTTCGGAGAATACCAACATGGTTTTATGTTTATTTAGAAATGAAAGTAGTTTGGCTAATTAAATCCTCGTTTAGATACGGAGTAAGTTTTTGCATTTCCTGCCGACAGGAATAGGTTCTAATCTAACGGAGGTCTTGTAAAGGAAGTAGATAATTATACTGGACAAGGAAACGTCAATTAAGTACTATATTTAAGTATACAAGTATATCCATTACAGTTATGTAAATGTACTAAGACCAATCAAATATAGGTTCGCAATAGTGGTAGAACTTAGAAGGCGTAAGATAATTCTTAACTCCTCAATGTTATGATAAGTTGGAAATTTTATCACGATATTAATAATGAAAATTTTCAACAAAAAGAATTCAGTTTAGATGAAAATGATTCAAAATAAAAAAAAATACTCACCACGTGTAACCTAACACAATTAGAGATCCTTTGTGAAGTGAAAGCCCAAAGCAATATAGCCGGGTTGTGTGTGTAATATACCGATGGTTCCGGATATAGCATCGCTACTAAACGATCAGTCGCCTTCTCTAGGTACACCCGCTCGCTTAGAGATTCTAGTGAGCCGTTTGATATTGTTGACATCTAGATTATTGGGGTATGTTAATATAGGGATCCTATTAGGTAATGGTAATATATATCTTTGGCTTTCAAACAATATTGAACGAGGTCAATGAAGATGAGGACAATTAAATTCACTTGGGACTGCCTTAGTGGTCTATGGTCATTAGGACAATTAAGTGCAAGGTCAATTAATTGAAAAAAAAGGCTTGGTGAGTACTGAGTGTGCCATAAAACGGCACAGAGGTATGACTGACAACCACATCTCTTAATCCCTATCAGGTTCAGTGACTTCAAGGTAATGTCTTTCCATTATGCCGAGTTGAGCCTAATGAACTGTTTATCAGGAGACGAAGTTTGGGTCAGAAGGTAGAAATGTCATTATATTTACAGCAAATACAAGCCAGAGTGCTTTTATGATGTAAGCAGGTGGCTTGAACGACTTGGGAAGCTTCAGGATGTGCTCAACAAGGTAAGGCAGAAGTGGTGCTGTTGCTTCTTCAGGGCTGAAAGAATTAGCATAGTGGGATAAAGTTGGACCTATAGAATTAAAAATATAAGTATCAGTAGGCACAAAAACAAGATGAGGACTTCTATATTAGGTTTTAAAGAAAAATAGGCAAAAAGCTTAATAAAAAAAGTAATAAAGTATATAAAACCCAATTCCAATAGTCCATACTTTTCAGAAGACTGGCAGTAGAAGTAGATATAAATTAGCAAACTGTAAGGCTGGTTCTTCTGCAGTTGTGAGCCGATGCGATGAGGTTTTTCTATACCGTATTGTAGCTCTACTAGGCCCATCTGTAATAGATTTATCTATATTAAATAAACACTCTTTCAACATTTATCATCGCTAATATAATCAACTGATCAAAAAAATACGACGGTATATATTATGTTATTGACTCTGGCTGTCGCCAACAACAATCAGAGAGAGAAACAGTATAGAGATAAATCCAAACAAAACGTAAATGTTCTCCTCACATGAATATCTTTAGCACAGGTATCACTATCCTGTACATCGTTTACATTGAGATATTTTTCCGATAGCACTTTTAGCATTTCGCCCAGAACTAACGTGCTCACTTTGCGAACGGCCACATCGTTTCTGAAAGCAGAAAAACTTAACTATGTATTTTAGATATCTACTGATAAAAACAGGTGACAACATCAAGCAACCTAAGTAGCTTTGAGAGCTTTTTTAAAGCTTTGCAAGGACCTATATTAGGACCACTGCAGTGCTAAAACGCCTGAATTAAACATCGCGAACATTATGCATAGCTGAAAATAAACGAACCATAGTTGAATGCGACTAGGGGAAGACCAAAGAAACGATGAATGGACAGTGTGAAAGATGATATGGCTAGAAAGGAAGTGACTACCGAGATGAAGACACAAATACATGTTGGGCCGCCCACAAGTAAATTGGGTAATTGAAATGATGATAATTAGTTGAATGTTAGATTTCTACTGTAATTGATTCGATATAAAGATTCCGAATTATTCAACCGCATCTGTGGTCTAGTGGTAAGACCACCTGTCTCAGAATCAAAGGTCCTGGATTTGATTCACAGCGGCGGCAAAATTTTCTGCTCGGATTGGTAGGTGGTAGGGCTTGTTCTAAGTGCGCCTGGCTAGCTACCACAATCTTATCTAAGATTGTCACCATAACAACAATGTTAACAGCACTGTTGTGTTTCAGCAGTTAGAGGTAAGATAGCCAATTCCACTGTAGTTGAGGATTCCGGGTGAAGCTCGCTTCCACCTTCGGCCTGATCATCAGGTGCGATGAAGGCCAAGAGCTTCCCAGTTGTGCTTAAAAAAAAAAAAAAAAAGTTCGCCCCGTTGATTACAGCAAGGAATCGACTTACCTAGATATTTGAACCTGAGGTAGCATCATTAGATAGCCTTTTGAGAACAGCATGTCGCAGAAACCTGGTAGATATTCGTTGTTAGTGTTATCGTAGAAGAAATTCAGTAACAGTTTCAGGAATACTTTGTACTCTTCAGTTGATATTTGAGTTTGATGTTCCTAAAAGTTCAATTATTGAAAATTAAAAATAAATCCTTTATTTCCAAAACCATTCCTAAACAACCATTCATAGATATGTAGGAAGTTATTCGTTGTTATAGAATTTGGCGTTCACAAAATCTAGCTTTGGGACCATTAGTGCTGGTTAATAATAATTGGAATTAAGGAGAATTTTCATATAGACCGATCGGTCCAAGTTGTCTTTGCTCGATTTTTTTATTTATTTGTCGTTTTACGCTTCTTCATCTCCCGTCAACGTCTGGCATTCTTTGCTGTCCCATAAATAATAACTTATGTAATAATTTACTTGCCTTAGTAAACCCAACAAGTTCAGCCATAACAAGTCTAACCGCTTCTTCCATGTATCCCGCGCACTGCCTCAAAGCGTTTACTTCGTGATCATCGCTCAATATAGTCTGGACGAAGTCCGCTTTCTGATTGCGACCGAACAGTTTTATTAGTCTAGAAAATTATCATTTAGGTTAACTAGTAATTTCATTAAACGTTTATTTTCCGTATTCAGTTGGCGTGTTGAATTAAAGATTAGGACTATTGCTATTAAAAAAGCGTCATGATAATATATGATTTCTACTGATTTTAGATATTTAGGGAAAAATTTAGAAATCTCAGAAAGCCTTTAGTCCCCCATAAAAGCGCGTAATACGGCCATCATCGCGTGCGCAGCGTGCTTATCGGAGTAGAACTGACGCGAGCGATACAGGAGACGGAGACATGTCAGTATGGACCTGAAAATTGAAGGGATTCTGAGATTTCCTGAATTCGAATATGATCTAGATTTGAATGTAGGTAGGTTAATGGCGCAAACGTTAGACATTATGTGAGCCCCAAGTTACGGTAATGGCTAGCAGAGCGATATGACTGACTTTGCAGTTAAAAAAGTAATGCGTGGTCATACATGTACCAGTAGGTAGTCAACAAAATCGGAGAAACAGGTACTAATTAAATGAATTATCCACCCTTACCCGAAAACATTTAATCCAATCTGGCAAGTAACGACATAGAACATTCCAGAAACTCCATTGTCTCCCACCAATATGGAATGGTTCAACGTCCCCATGAGCAAACTGAACCATTTCTTCAGCACTTCCAGTAAAGCTGTCGCAGTGTTTGTGTTAATCATCAGGTTCTCTGGTTGGTAGGAAACCAGTGCGTGTAGGACTAAAGCACTGGATAGAATCGTGTTTGGATTTGTACTGATGTGGGGGGCAAGGGCGTTTAGACAAGCTAATAGCTGTACAGCGCTATAAGCGCTTTGGTGTGAGAGAGGTGGCGTGGTCTTGTTGGTAGATACGCTGTAAAGAAAATAAGGGATTGGTTTTCATTGTTTTATCAATATATTATTTTGTAGGATGCAGATGACTTTACGTTTCGGTTTTATGTATGACTGTCTCGTTGGTCTAGTGGTCGCAATCGCCAGTGCTGAGTATGATGTCTTTGGTTCGATTCCTAGGTCAGGCAAAAGCGTGATGTTATGTTATTTATATTATTCTGAGTAAATCTTACCCATTCAACAAATCACACAAGAAATGCAGGCAGGCGTCTACGGGCGGCTTCGAGCCACTGCCGGCGTAATGAGCAAGCGCGCGTAATACGGCCGTCATCGCGTGCGCAGCGTGCTCGTTCGAGAAGAACTGACGCGAACGCCACAGGAGACGGAGACATGTCAGTATGGATCTGAGAATTTAAGAGATTGTGAGATTTCCTGAATTTGAATAAGATCAAGATTTGAATGTAGGTAGGTAAAGGGCTCAAACGTTCGACATTATGTGAGCCCCAAGCTACGGTGACGACTAGCAAGGCGATATGACTGACTTTGCAGATAAAAAAAGTTATACATTAAAAAATTATATAGGTACCTATACCTACGCGGCGACTTGAGAACAACCTCTTTTTGTCGGTTAAAAATACATAGCATGAGATATAACCGGGCACAAGTCACTGCTACACGCTTAGCCTACCTACCTTACCTTACCTTTCTATTGATTAAGGACCCTGTAGGAGGGTAGGACAGGGTAGGAAGTAATAAAATTAAGGAAGTAAAATAAAATTAGCACACGTGACAAGACGCGACAAATAAAACAAAACAATTCTGGGTCAGTGGGTCGTCTTAGGAGTCTGTCCACATAACAGCAAACTAATTAAAGCTACCGCTCCTAAGACGACCCACTGACCCTAATTTGTGCTATGTAATATTGTCAATTAAACAACAAAAATATTTTATACCTAATTAAAGTCACTAAGTAGTACTTTCACAGTCTCGAATTACTTAAGAAAAAAATGCATATCTACCTAAATAGCGTAAAATCTAGGTTTGAAGTTGCCTCACACAGGAACACAGTTATATCACTGTCGAGTAAATATTCTACCATACGAGCTCCTTCGTTTGAATTTTTATTATAACGGCTAATAACTTCGATTAAATATCCACAAGCTTTATTTTGAGCAGCCGTGTCGCGAGAAGTAAGCAGTTTTTTGATATCAGACAAAGCATTCTGTCTTGGATTGTAAGTTTTACTAAAATTGGCGTTAATTAAACTGTACATATCGAAAACTTCTGTTTGTTTTATTTAAATTTTAGTTTTTGTTAGTAAGTTCTGCAGTGGAATCAAACTTTGAATTTGAAATTCCTTCTTACTTCATACTTCCTTTGAACTTTTTTTTATAGGGCACTGTCGTTTCTGTTCAGTTTAATCAAGACTGAATTTAGTATTGTTGAATAGCATTATTGTATGTTAGTTAGATCTGTAGCAGAATCATAAGCACGCATTAGTTAAGATAATAGTTTATTCCATTTCACGAAATCTAATTGCCTAACAAAACCTAGAAAGAATAGTTTGTGCATTTGCAATTTTTTATATTTTCTGCGTGTGGCAAATGGCTGGCAACTCTTAATCGTAGTTGTCATTCTCATCTGGTTGCTTGTGCAGGCGATCGTTGGGAATTTTATTTTTGATTATTTTGGCTTTATTGTTTGATTTATCAAACTGTTGGTTGTTAACTAAAAAGCTCCGACCATATCATTATAGGAATACTATGGTGAGTGCCGAGACTGCGTTCATATATCGGCCCAGAATGATTGTATTGCGCACCATGCTTGGGCCTTGATGTTGTGCCTTTCAATAATTGTTTGATTGAATTGTGGTATTTCGGCAGTCGGTGATGGAATTCCTGAAGGATCTACCGTCTTACGACGCACACAACTTCACATTATTCAATACGGACCATGGAATTAGAAATTGTTCTAAAAGACCGTCGATATATTTACCAACTAAGGATATACCTTCTGAGCAAAGTTGAGTATACGATTCTATTCTACCTGTAACACAATAAGTCCTTTGTTTATCTATAAAAACATTAAAGGTGCCATTAGTCTTATTAAAAAACATAACCTAATGTGAAGTTATTGATTATTTTTTAAATTGTTTCCTTATTAAGAAGAGAAACAAGAAACATTCGTTTTTATGTGCAGTATTGATGCAACAATCCATTTCTCTGTTTTTCAGTAATTGTAACAGAAAAAACGAATATACTGTTAAGATATCTACATCAGCAATGGGAGAAAAAGGTAAATAGTTTGTTTTGGTGTATCTTTGACAAATCTAAAGGAACAGGAAGAACCTTTAAAAAAACCTGTGTCATAAGCAGTAGTGAACAGTGCTATAGTCCCATAGAAGGATATTAATTATTGTCTTTTGATTGCATCTCAAGTTTAAGCTTTCTTGTTAGTTGGTACCTATTCTTACTTTTACCTACTTTTTATCAATTAAAATAGTAGTGAAGAGAATAAGAAAATACACTGTTTACGAACAGAATCACAGAAAAAATTAGAAAACTTAACTATTGCTAAGTATATCCTCTAACAACTCTTTATTTTCAATTTCAGAACAACAATTCACCAAAGAAACGTGATCAGAGCCACATTGAACAGAACGGCGATGAAAGTCGACCTCGCAAGAGGCCATGTCTCAACTCTCCGCTAAACTGAAGACCTGCAAACAAGCCGGCAGTTAGTTTGTGCTTCAGTTATAGACTTTACAGAGTGTACGGCATTTTTGTAACGACATTTGTATTCCACATTTTTAGGTCAAATTATACATTGATTCTTGAAACTCATTGGTCACATGTTTTTTGGGAAAAAATAACTTCATTCTGCAGTCAAGTGCCATTACATAACAATCTTTGATCTATGTTCTCATAACATATGGCTGTAAGTTATTATATTTCAGTGGACACTATTGAAAATCGAAGTATGAATTATATTCATTCCATGTTTTTATTATTAAGTTTTTTACTCAACAGTTATCTCCTTGGAGGTTTTTGTGAATTTGAATCTAAAATCACCTGATAGTATAAAAACAACTTTTAAAACCTAAATTAAGAATGTGTTCAGTAATTTAAGCGCTACAGAAATAATCTTGTGTTATGCAGTATTTGCCCCACTAGAACATTGTTAGCATCATACTTTTTTAAGAATTTGTTTCTACTGTTTCATATGTAAATTAACAAAATTTATGTTTAAACTTATATATTCCATCAGTCTTTTACTAAGTCAAAAATAAAAGTACTACTTTGGTAACAAAAAGAATATGAGCATGGGTAAACTTACTTGGGTATTATGCCAATGGGTAACCTTCATCAGCCAGTGAGGAGGCACTTGGTAGTGGTCACAGAATGCCCCCAAAATAATGTGTTGTGGGTGTACTAGAATATCCTGTCCCATGCATCAAGCAAGAGTGTAAATGATAATGTCTAAAGTTAGGTTTATATTATAATTTCTTGGCTCTAAGAATTGCCTTTATGGGCCCTTGAAGTGGATTATATAAACATTGTTAGGCAGCGATACAATATCAAATGTTTATTTGGAGATTTTGGATATTATTTATCAGACATTAGTAACTAATACATAGATACATTATGTATTTCCAGCGTTCACAAATGTCGTGGAGTTTATGTAATTAATGTGTTAGTGACTTTGTGATTTTTACATTTAGGAACATCAAAATATTCTGTAAATAAAATGTGCACATGCTAGAAGATTTGTGATGGCTATTTTCTGATAAAAAGTATGTTTCAAATACATACTAGAGATGATTATATATCACTTAAACTATTTGTCTTCTGAATTCAATTACTTATTGTCTTCTATTATAAATGCTTTCTGCTAGCAATAATTTGAATAGTGTTCCTGTCATCTATCTTAAGCCATAAAATCCCAATTATAAAATTGGCAGCTCTGATCTTTTTTGTTAAAGGTGTTGTCACACAATAAATTCCGAATCTACTTTGTATTGTAAAGATTTTGTGACAGTGGATTTTCCTGTAAATTTCTTTGAGTTGGCTTGTGGAAAGATGATAGCCGATTCATTGTTTTCCTAGACACTGGTGAATAAAGTTTTAATTATTATAACAATTGTTTGTATGTATTGTCGTAATCATCAATTATTAGGTCTTTTTTTTACTATTTTTCATGAAAGTATAACATCTTTTTTTAACTTAGTTTAACACTCTTTTTGGGCTTCGCCGCAGTTGAGAAATATTACAACCAATCATTAACATATTTCTTTCAATGTGATGAGTTTGAATCCAATAAGAATATGAGACCATAATAGTTGTTGCCAGTGGCTCTGGGACTATTTTTTAGTATCACCTTTGTACACAACATTGCATTGATGCCTGCTTCTCCATTTGAAACCTGGAAAGACCAATGTGACTTTCAAATTTATATGGGCATTTCCTAAGTTAATCTAGAACTTTACTGACACTGAAGATTAAAGAAAACATTGTGAGCAATCCTGGGCTTGATATTGCCATTCTGGCACTGACCTAGAGTCCACACCACAACTGAAGTCCCTTTAATGCGGCGCTAGTGTCCATGTCATTGCATTTAAAAAAATGTAGTTTCACAATTTTCCACGGGTCTTCTTTCATGGTGCTTAGTCTAGCTTGAGGTTGACTTCAAGCTATCTCATGCCTTCTCTGTATTGTGTGATGGTTAGTACTGGAAAGGTCATTGTTATTATTTTACAAAAAAAATAAAACTACAGATTGACTGAAAAATAACTTTATTCTAATAATTATTATACTTATCTTACAATTTGCAGAAACATTCCACAAGCTGCAAACAAAAAGGTTATGTGTACCTAATGGAATTATTCTCTTATTTCAGATACCTTACCTAAAATTATAAACACCAAAATAGTCACTAGATTGAGTTTCCTATAAGCTTTCTTACATCAATTTTAAATCTTAAAATTGTAACTTATCTTCCAAGAAAACAGTGGAAACCAAACTCAAAATAAAATACTTAAGATCAAGTTATACATAATAAATTCAAAACAAAATTTTTAAATTTATCCAGTAAATTTATCAAGTCATTATTTAAAGATATAAAAATTTGTAATTGTCTCAAACTGAACATAATTTAATCCTTAGCGGGCACTTCAATGACTCGGGGTTTGTCAATGATGCGGGCAGTGCGGTTGCCTTTCTCCACAATTCCTATGATCCAGGCCTGGTAGCCTTCTTGCTTTTCAATGTCTTTACAGTATGCAGCAGCTTGTTCACGTGGCAAGCAGATAAGCAGTCCACCTGATGTCTCAGGGGCATGTCCTTGCAGCAATTGGAACATATTGCCGCAAGCTTTAGCCACTGCTGCCATCTTGGCAATCACTGGCAGGTTATGAATAACAAACGAAACCTCATTCTTCTGATGTGAAGCTAGATTTTGTGCATGGCCAAGCAGACCAAAGCCAGTGACGTCTGTAGAACCATGAGCATTGTATTTATGCATCAAACGGGCAGCAATACGGTTCAATCGGCTCATTGAGTCCATTGCACGATGATATGCTTTGCGCACATCTTCTTCAGAAACAACCAACTTTATACGATTCCAGCGTTCAGGTTGATCAAGCCATTGGTGAGCATTCACAGCTACTTGAGTACCCAAAGGTTTAGTTAATACAAGCACATCTCCCATAACAGCATTATCAGGAACAATATATTCATTTGGTTGGCAGATAGTTGTAGCCACCCCACCAATAGCACACCATGGGTTAATGACAGTTTGTCCCCCAGTGACAGAGGTGCCAGCTTCCAGAGCAGAGTCTTTGAATCCACGCATTATAAGAGGAATTACAACATCACGTTCCTTCTCAGTCATCTTTGTTGACACGCCAAGCAGCATGAGCATGTTGTCACATTCAGTGACTCCCATCGCGTATAGGTCGCTTAGAACATTAGCACACGCGATCTTTCCCATCATATAAGGGTCGTCAACTAGCGGGTAGAAGAAGTCAGTGGTCTGAACCAAACAAAGCCCTCCATGCCTGAGCGGCGTCACAGAGCAATCCAAGCCGATACCGATGCGCGGGATCGCCACATGCATAAACTGGTCGTCTTGTTGGGAATAGTCTTGCTGTAACGATTCAACCAGTTTCCCCAATACATCTTGGGGAACTTTGCAGCTTCTTCCTTTTAGGTCCGCAAATCGTGTTAAACGAAAACTCGCTTCTAAGTCATGCGCCACGGGATCGAATGGCCGACGCAACGCCAAAGCATTGGGGTTACCGGCCATCTCCAATTGTGCCGCAGCTAATGAGTCTTGGGCTACACTTGATTGATACGACATATTATACGAAAGAAAACAATATTATGATTTTAGTAAAGGTATTTCGGGTCAAAATGCGGAAACCCGACACGCCGAGAAGTGACGCTTGCAAAATGGCGTCTCCTTTACAAAGAGAAAATGGCTGAAAAAATTATATTTGTATGCCCTTAACTGATTGGTTATAATGGCACATAAACAAAACTATCTCTCTTCTAATTGGTCGGTTTAACTCAATATAAGGATTCCGTCAAAGAGAACGAGCTAATGTCATCAAACCGCGTTTCGTTATACGTTAATGGCTGATCTGATACTGGCTGGCTGATAAGATATTTTAACAGTAAATAAATTATCAAACCAACGATTTCCTGGAAGATTATAGATCCAAAAAATTTAGTTTTTCGTTTGCGTGGAATTTTGGGTTTTGTCATGGTATTGTGAACTTTTTCATATTTTTGTTCTTGATAACCGTTTTATATTTTTAAGCAACTTAGAACAGTACATAATCTTGTAACCACTAAAAAGCGAGCTCACTTTGGTAATGACCAATGAAAGACGCGAAAAGTAAAAAGCAAATCTTTAATTCGCTTAAATATTGACCTCTAACTTTTTAGAAATAGTATAATTTTTTGAATAATGTATGACGGTTGACTAATAAATACAATAATTTGCTGAATTTGCACGTCTGTTGTAAAAATAATGATATTGTAAAAGAAAATAATCGGCATGTCTTTGATTAGTTGGAAAAAAGTGGAAAATGAGGCGGGGTATCCGTGTTACATCGAGTACGTACAACTTTCACCGACACAGGTACTTATTGTGTACAAATGGCATAAACTTTTCGAAAACTTTTTTGTTTTAGTGAGGCGACAGGGAAGCAGCAATATGATCATCCTGAATTCAGAAAGATTATGGAATCTCTCGAAGAGTATGACGGGATTAAATATAATGCTTACCGCGTTGCATTTAAGATTTATGCTTTACAAAAACACCTGAGAGGTAAGTGCAACCTGTTGACGTTTTTGTTACCATTTATAGCGAAGTATCGAATTACAGAATTCAGATTTTAATGTCCAGTTTCTATGTTACTATATTTCTAGGGCAAGGGTTTGAGTTAAATACAAGCCTGGTTTTGACATTAAATCAGTTTTTGTATAAATGAAACAAGTGCAAGCTCATTACAACAAGGATATTTTTGATAGAGCAGCACCTAATTAATATATTTAACATAATTCTCATAAGAGATGGGAAGATGGGATGGGAGATGCTGAGGAAAAAGAAAGGCAATATGCTCCAGTCCACAAAATCTGCCTAGCCTTTTCCCAATGTTGGGGTCGGCTTTCAGTCTAACCAGATGCAGCTGAATACCAGTATTTTACATGGAGCGACTGCCTATCTGACCTACACAACCCAGTAACTGGGTAATACGATACCCCTTGGTAAGACTGGTTCTCCGACTCGGGCTTTTGACGACCCGTAACGACAGTCAAAGATCCATGAATGACAGCCTGGACTAATGGCTTAACATGCTATCTGAGGCACGGAGGAGTCTCGGTATGTAAAGGTGGTCACCCATCCACGGACCAACCTCGGCAAGCTTAGCTTAACCTGTCGGATCGACCCGTGCGGCTGTTATTACTTAGTCATAAGGTCCTAAAAAAAAAGTGGTGGCACTCCGGGAGTGCCGACCAGAAGTGAAAACTTGAACGAGATCGCCTTGCACAATCGCATTAAAAAAAAAAAAAAAAACTTTTGAAACCCTAAAGTAAAAATACTTGCATAGAACATTGATCCGTAACATAATATAAATAAAAAGCACAATCGTGTTTACAAAAATGAGCTGTCGTCATTGTGTCGCGAAATCTATGGTTTAGTCCCATCTCAAAAATGCCCAATGCACCTAAAGAAGTTTTCAGTTCTAAAATCTCCAGTCTGAAATTGTTTAAAATCACTTCACACAATCACACTGAGCTCTGTGTATAATACCTACAAACTTTTTCAATGCGAATTGTTATATTCATTTAAGCACACAAAACTAGTTTATTGATTCTTCCCCAGTGCCTCCCCTCCGCATTAGTTCCGGAGTCTTCGCCCGACACCAACTCAGTCTGTCTGAGAGCAGCCTTTCTCTTGACACTGTAGAGTTAGAATCTGTTCTCGCAGACATATACTTTGCTGCTGAGAAAGAAGGCCTGTTCTCTGGAGACATCGACCTGGCCGTTGACCTGTTAATCAACTTGCTGCTCAATATTTATGATAGGTAAGTAACTGGATGCAGAAGGCGTAGGACAGGGTTTTGTGGCGCAGTCCAGCAGTGGACTGTGATAGTCTGAGTTGATTGAAGTGTAATTGGTTCCAAAGAATGTGTCTGAACACTCATTAAGGAAGAAATTCCCTGAATCATCGTCATCTTTGTTTAATCATGTAATCATTAAGCTTCTAGACTTCAGAAACCAGCCTTCAGTAATTTTGAATTTAGATTTTAGAATTATGCATGCTCTTAATAATTTTATAGGAAGCACAAAGTTACATAACAATTTAGGATGGCCTTTTTTATTAATTAATAATATCTAAAAATATATAATAAAACAGGTTTATTTTTGTGCTGGGGCCTTCAGAATTTAAAATAATATATATATATAATATAATAATATATGCTAGTAATGGTAATGTACAAAGACTACCAGATTTTTGAAATTCTTTGATATCTTTCATAAAGTTCCACAATTTCTTATTTTAAATTATACTGCCCTACTGCTGGGTAAAGGTGTCCCATACTTCGCCATTTGTCTTTGTCTGCTGCCTTTTCTGGCCTATCAGTCAAGAAAGAGTAGTTCGTCGCGCCAGCGTTTCTTAGGTATGTCTCGATCGTGGCCCCCGGCAACAGGGCAATCGAAGGAACACGGGTGGGTTTAAGTCAGTAAGAGTCTGACACGCCCTCCCGCTCCGCCCAGAGCGGGAGAAGTTATTTGATGATTTCCCACCCAAAAAAAAAAAAAGTATGTCTCGATGACGAAACCCGTCTTCAGGCACCCACTGCGTGACGATCCGGACCCATCTGTCCAGATGCATCCTGTATGTGTAGCCCGTCCGCAAAAATTAAACAATTTTTTTTTTAAATCAATAAATTTACATTTGACTTTCTCTAGCAAACATGTAACAACCCAATTTTTCCAGTGATAGAAAAGAACCAGTAAGAGTATTAGCAGCAAAAACCCTCCTAATAATCCTTAGTGAAGAGTCAGCATCGGACAAATGGGGAGCACTGGCCAACTGCTGCATGGACCACAATGGCTGCGTATCGCCAAGAAGACTGGCTGCTCTGCTGGCACATGTGACTGCGTTGTCTGCATACCTTGGAGTGATGTGTGACCATGCACAAGCTGATGTTGAGGCTTGTTTTGACAAGGTTTGTTGGGGGTCCCAGTTTGATGATTTTTGTTTATTCTGTAGTTTGTGTACCCATTTTGGGATCCTGTCTAATAAACACACAGATATCACACGAAAACTTTTATAAAAGTTTTCTTTAGGCGTATTTGTACAATTATTCGCATTATTTCGCTACAACAAAAGAACGTTATTAATACAAGATGAAGAGTATATTTAGCATTTTCTAAATTACGCAGGTATTTTTAGAACACGCCAAGTATACTTTTTCAGTTTCCTAACATACTAGTACGCTGGATAATTATTAATTTTATCACTGCGTCCTAACCGAAGCAGACTGTCGCGCGATTATACGATCGTTTACATGAATAATAACGAACGTACGCGACTTGATTGATCGCGCAAGTATGTCATATTCGTATAAACGAACGCGACGACGATCGTGTACTCGTGCGACTGTTGCTTTTGGTTTAGACGCGGCCATTTTTTAAAAGTATTCTTTCCCAGAGCGCCGGTATGCTCGGCGTGTGTGCTCGTGCTGTCTCCGAGTGGGGTGTGCAAAGTTGTAGCAGCGCTCGCTGGCTCCCAGTCGTGCAACGCGTCGTAGCTAGCAGGAATAGCGCTAACGTCACCGCTTCATGTGTTCTATGTGCTCAGCCGCTCATTCAGGTAAGGGTTTATCATATTCAACTATTTGACGACAGAAAACTGCACTGCGATGCTCCAAGCTCGATCACCGAGCATTGAAATATATACCTTATTTCGATGGGATAAGTATTAAATTCAATTGATTTTAAAATCCTCTGCCGTGCCGTCCGCCAGTCTGCGCAGGCGATTAAAATAGTACAAACAAGTGGTCGATAACCATCATATCTGCGGAGTTTTGCTAGCAAATTTATTTTGACCCAGTATTTAGTCCAAGCCGTGATTTCACAAAAGTTGTGCCAATACGAGAGAACAAGAAGTGTGCTGCTCTTTACAAGTAGAACGACGACCTGCACGAAACGGGTTTTCTACGGGTTTTGTCGACGGAAGAATAGACAAAATGACAGATTGTGATTGTTTATCTGTCATTTTGTCTATTCTTCCGTCGACAAAACCCATTTCTATTGTGGTCATTTTGGTTTCTTTAGGTTCTTAGTAACTAAATACTGTCTGTAAAAATTACCTACAAATTACAATTTATTGTAAGCCTCCGTACGCACGGATGTAAAAATATCGCGGCGAGATTTTTTCGCACTTTGTTGTTTGATTTGCTCTGCTTTGCACTGAGAGTTGAAAATCTAACAGTGTGTTTTTTCTCAATACTCGGCTTAACACCTAGAGTTGAAAATCCAGTGCGTGATAAAATCCCGCCGCGATATTTTTGCGTCCGTGCGAACGTAGACTATGTGTACTTTACATGAGGAGGTTCTTTCCAAACCCAGATATTTCTACTTCTAATTATTTTTTTCAGTATTTGAGAAAATTTATTTTGAAGAATGAATTTTGAACTGGATTAAACTACTTTTGATGAAATCATGTGTTTTTTTCTGCTGTATGTATCACGTTTTGAAAAACTTTTGTTACTGTTGGACACTGCATGTAAATTTCAATAATAACAACTAAAAAAAAACAGTGGTACTCCAGGAGCGCCGACAGAAGTGAAAATTTGAAAAAAAAAAAAATCGGCACCGCAGTAATCAACGCGTTGGTGTCTTTTACTCCACGCACCACGGTAATGAACGCGTTGATGTCTTTTTAACGGTCAAAAGCTGGTGTCGTTACGGTGTCGCGAAATCAATGGTTTAGTCCCATCTCAAAAATGCCCAACGAGCCTAAAGAAGTTTTTACTTAAAAAAATGTTCTGTCGAAAGTGGACGAGTCAAGTTTTGAACCTCCTCATATAATATAGGTTTTTTACAACATGAATTGTTTTACGAAAAACAGTTACAGTTAGTTATCATCTTTGAATATCAATGGCACACACAACAAGTGCATGCCAACCTATTGTACCACCTACCTTTTTCTACCCACCTGTCTCACACTTGTGTCATTGTTTACTTTACCGCGCTTTTTACCTGTCGCCGGCCGGCGCCTGCGCAGCCCCTTCGTTGTCGTTCACTTTCGTTTTTTTTATTGGATAGTAATTCTGTGGGGGTGGGTTACTGTTAACGGTTATATATAGTATTCTATTGTATTGTAGTTCGTGGTCAAGTTTGTCAACATTGCTAATTAATAAATAATACGAGTTTTTTAAAAGAACAGAATACCGCGAAAGTGAATAAAGCGTAGATTCATTATAAGAAACCGGGTCTGAGACAATAGGTAGTTAATTTATTGATAGATCTAATAATTATATTATTTACAACAAAGTATATTCAAATTTCAAATTTCAAACATAACATCACTCCTGTAATCCCCGAAGGGTTAGGCAGAGATGTACCTATAGTACACCCACATTTCGCCAGTTATGTTTTTAAGTCCCATCAATTGGGCGAGCCTATTACTCTCAACCGGGCACAAATCCAGACTCCGGGCTGCTACTGAGAAATTCCAGATGGAAAAACCCAATAACACTGCGCGACCCGGGAATCGAACCCAGGACCTCATACTCAGCAGTAGCGCTTGCGACCACTAGATCAACGAGGCAGTCCAATTTCAAATTCATTTATTTAAATAGACAACTTATTGGTCCACAGTAGGTGTTTGTAGTACACGTAATACATATATTTAAAAACTATTCACATATAACATTGAAAATACTATAAAATCATCAATAAATTAAAATATTCACTACGATGTCACTTTCAATAAAATTTTAAATAAATTTCATAATTAAATTAAATTATATTAACAGCTCATATTTTTTTTCCCTTTTTGCTTTGATTTCTTCTGCCGTTGCCATTTGCAGGCCCAGTTATTTATTTTATATTTACCCTTAATTTCAGGTGCTCAAATTCAAATGTTCTAAGTGCAGTGACATCTATTTCTGCGAAAAATGCTACTTGTATGACAAAGACTTGACCACAGTTAGTGGACATAAGAAGACGCATCTGGTGCATGAGATTATGGATGGACAAGTATGTATCTCATTTTTATCATTACTTTAAACTTTATTGAAACCTGAAAAAAAAACTCAGTTTACAGAAACTCTGTGTTCGATAACAACTGCGTAAGTATAATACTGTGTCGTAGTCATTAACCACTAAATTGCCACCAATAAATTCCGAGACAAAATCAAAACTAAAATAAAAAAAAAATATAAAAATAAGACTTAAAAATAAAAAATCTGAACTTAAAATTAAAACTGAACAACATTTCACCGTATTTTTATGTGAGATTGTGTGTTTGTATGGAAGGATTGTGTAGTTTTGAGCGTGGAGTGTATATATGTGTGTGTGTGTGTGTGCTCTTCTCTATCTATTACAATGAAATCAAGAAAATTCTCAGAATAGAGTTTTCACTACATCCTTGACTCATGCAATTAAAAAAGATCAAGCAGATTTCCTTGTACAAAAAGTTACTGATAACTGAACTAAGTTTCGGTTACTACTGAACATGGATTATCGGCAATCACATTCAAATCGAGAGTATTCGTAATAAACTTACTGCGTGAACTACAACCTACATCTATCTCCAATAATACTAGCACAGTGGAATTTGTTTTTTCAAATATCGTAGCATCATGCTATATTGGTTCTCACTATTTTATTAATTTTAATGTTCTTTTCTTAAATTGCTATTGTTTTAATAATAAATTTAATATTAAAATTTAATATTGTTTTAAAAATATTTTTCTTTTCTTTATCTCTTCATTTAACTTTATAGAATGCAATATTAATTAAGATGTTCCAGACAAAATCATCAGAATGCCTGAACTTCATAAAAGGCATGAAGAGACTATTCTTCTGCACCAAGACTAAGAAGAAAGGTCTTAGGAAGGGATCTAAGAAGAGTATGGACAAGGCAGAAAGTGGCTCTGTCAGAAGAAGGAAGGATGGCAAGCCAGTGATATTTACGTCGACCGTCGGGAAAGCTTCTGGCAATAATGGTAACAATCCAATTGTTGTGCTTCATGATATTATCACGCAGATGGAAACACAGCAAGAGTGAGTTTTTTTTTTACATTATTTGCAATAGTTTTTTTTTATGTTTCCTAAAGGCATTCCTCATTTTGTGTGGGCTTCACCGCACCCGAAAAGTCTTACAAAACTATCGTAAATGTTATATGAACATTCGCACACGGGTGGGCCGCACCGTGCTTTTTTGGTTTGAAATGAGATGCGCTGCGACCTGATGCGACTGTAATGTGTAAATATGTTTTAAAAATGGGACGTAATTTAATCAGTACAAATTCTGCTCTCTGAGTCCATGGTTGGAAATGGCCTGTAAGGCATAATTCAAGGTTTCTGCGATAAACACTATGTGATTTCTCAGGATTCCTGATTTTAAATTTTTCATCAATATTGGAGACCCACTTCTACAGGTGTAGTGTTGCATACAATTTATTTCATTTAGAACTTATTTAATTAATTACAGGACACTTCAGGATCTAGCAAGCCGGCTTGAGAGATGTCAAGACCACTTGGAAACCGAAATTAAAAACATTGAGAATAAAGACTTCCGTACCAAAGTAGACTCGCATTTGGCCCATATGTCGACACAGATAAGCAGACTAAAAATATTAAAGGTAAGATTATAACAACATTCTGCACTCGTTGATCTGATCAGGTTACCGACTGTTTTACGCTTGGATATGACCAGTTGACGAACGATTCCGACATTTTTATGTGATATATTATCGCACAATGCATTGTCATTCATATTTTAACAAACTTCAATTTTACTTCATTATCAGCACACACTGTTGGGCATATGCCTCCTATTGCATGCCTTTTATATCTTTTCTCGGGTACTCTCATCCAGCTGGTACCAGCCACCCTGCGATGTTCGTTGTTCCATCTAGCATGAAGGCGGCTTACTCTAAGTTTGCTGATTCATTCAAGAACACATCATGACCGACCACTTCTACCGCAAAATATGGAAGTATACAGTAATTAATATTTATGAATTATTGTGTACCTTTCTAGGAAAATCCCCTCGCTTCGTTGGTCTATTGGTCGCAAGCGCTACTGCTGAGCATGAGGTCCTGGGTTCGATTCTCAGGTCGGGCAGTGTTATTGGGTTTTTCTATCTGAAATTTCTCAGTAGCAGCCAGAAGTCTGGATTTGTGCCCGGTTGATGGCAATAGGCCCTATTATATGGAACTTAAAACATAACTGGCGAAAGGTGGGTGAACCTGCTTACAGAGACACCTGCCCAAGCCTTCGGGGAAACAAGGCGTGATGTTATGTTATGTTTACTAGGAAAATTTATCATCAAGCCAGCCCACAATACAACAAGAAAACGCATTGAAAATCGACAAAAACGAACGACCACAGGCATTCGACTTGTTCAGCCCAATACCGGTACTGGAAAACGAAAAACAATCAAAAGTTACAGACATAAAGAACCAGCCTAGGGTACTTAGTCTGGACTCTGGGAATTTCTCTGTGGTATCGAAGCCAGAAAGCCAGAATTTACTAACAATGTCTGGAGATGCACTGAAACCTGTAGTTGTACATGCAACATCTGATAGCATATCTACTGTGTCTATGAATGATATTACTAATTGGTATAATGGTGAGTGTTTTTCTTTGTTTATTTTGTAATATACGAGCTTTATAGGAGACTAGTGACACAACACAACTACACTGAAAATGTAGGAGCATTAACACTAGGCAACACCAAAATATAATGCCTTAACAAAAGTGCACAGTTAAATTTTCAATGTTTGACTCAGTGCTGAGAGTTGAAAATCCAATGTGCAATGAATATTTAGAAATTACATTTTGGTGTCCTGTCTCATTTGCAGATCGCTCTTATGTCCCAGGCATACAGACTACTATTCCATGTAGACTATTATTAATTTTTGCTACAGACACAGATTAATACAGATGGTTCACTCCGCAAAATCATTTATATAAAAAGCAATTTGCTACGACACAATAAAGCGCAATTCAGGTCTCAGCGCTAATTACCTACAGTTGTATTCACCTAGAAGTTGCCTCTCTTTTTATCGCGTAACTCTTAGATCTCCTGACTACGTTACACTCACTGAATTAGCCCAACAAGTCGAGCCCGCCGCGTACTTGTAGCTTCATACCTAAAATGCGGAGTGAACCAGATGTATTCATCTGTGCTACAGGTACAAAAAAAGCTGGTCAACATTAAAAAAGGTGTTTCTGCAGCATATGCTTTGGGTAATAATAAGAAAATAAAAATAATATCTTACACCGTGTGACTGACATTGGCATGGTCACCATCAGGGATTTTAATAACACAGAAAATTCGTCGCTAATTAGTCGAAATATGTCGCCAAAGATCAGATTTGTCGGCCACTGTTTCAAAATTTATATCGACGCCTTTTCGGTCTAGCTCTTGGACTATACTTAGAAATTTAACTCATTATATCTTCTAAGACCCGATTAAATCTGTGATTTGGCGAATAATTGCGACTAATTAGCGACAAAATTTGGGAGAAATCTTCGCTAGGTGCTCTAGCTTTTGAAATTCAATTGGGCCAAGCTGGGGAGATGCTCCCCAGATCCGCCACGTATAAACCCTTATAACTTTTGAACCAGTGACCGACAAATCTGATCTTTGGCGACATATTTCGACTAATTAGCGACGAATTTTCTGTGTTATTAAAATCCCTGATGGTGACCGTGACGGTGACGGGAGCAAAAAAAAAAAAAATGTTTTATCAAAATTAAAATCCCTGGTGGTAGCCATGCCAGTGTCAATCACACTCTAATATAGCCACATCTTTACAATTTTCAGAAACGGAATCCGTCCAAGACAGACGAGGTCGCTCAAAGCCGAAGTCTCGTCAAGACACGAACCTCTCCCTCGCGGCTGCCGAACAGAAGTTCGCGGCAGACATACGATCTGTTGAGGACAGTAACGACAAGATGAAGGAACTCAACGCTGACTTGGACACAGTGCTGGATAGGCTGCAGCAGATTCTCACGAACAACTTTGCTATGGACGGTAAAAGATTTTTATAAAAATGTACCCACTGGACCGAATTTCGGTCAAGGTGGTCAATCTCACTGTCTCAAACGGAGTTTACTGCCCATCCACGATGGAGATATTGTAGGGCACAAGTGTGCTAAAACACAGGTGCACTTCTTCATTCACATAATCCGATGAAATGACAATCCGACAATAATAACAAGCACTCTTAGGCCTCGGTCTCGAAGACAGCAGCAGCGGGGTGGCGGCGGCGGCGCGAGAGCGGCGCGTTCTAATGCATAGATTTATATGGAACTGGCCTCGAAGGCAGCCGCGCGGGGAGCGAGTACAGTTCCTATTTAAACGCGCCGCTCTCGCGCCGTCGTCCCGCTGCCTGCTGACTTTGTGTCCATAGCCTTAAACTTGCCGAGCTGTTGTCAAGCGATTTTGAACTATATGCAGTGAATCTACTGGTACATTAATTTGACCTGCGCTTAAAACTCCCCTGCAATGATAAGATGAAGGAGTTCAATACAAATCTCATATTTACAGATTCATGCTTCGATAACACGCAACTCCGTGAAACAGCGAACGAGATGGAAGGACTTCTGGGCACATTAATACGTGGTGTGGAGCAGAGAGCTACGCTCAACGCCAGTAAAGGCTTAGTATAACTCATTCCACTTTACTGGAAAACATGCGACATTGTTCTACTGTTATTGTAAGAATTATTCGTGTAAAGTGGAGAGCACAGGATTTTATAATGGCATTGAAAAATAACCTTTATTTTCTGTGCTTATTAGAGTGCGAATGAGCCCAAATGTGCGCACTCGAGGAGCTGTTCATCAATGTTCATACAAATTGAGACCTTCTAAAACTTTACTATAAAGTGTATTATTCAATGTCATCAGAGTCTTAGCTTTAAGAGAGTCGCTGAAAGTACAATGTTACATACAATTTTGTGTTCTGGAACAATGGACGTAAAAAATGAGTCCTCATTAGAGTAGCAAGCCAAACGAAAATTCCTCGACTCATTTTGAGCAATGCAAGTTACTTACAGGAATTTCTATTTGAATTGGTAATCTGGCTATAGAGAATAAGGATACTAATTGTTTGAATATACGAATGTTTATTTTAGTTTTGCCTAAGATGAGATTTATGCACTGTTTGTTTTGTTGATTTGCACTGTGATTTTTTGTTTTGTTTGCTCATCTTACTTAACTACAAGACTGCAATTCGAAATAATTAATGATGTTTTGGTTTTTTATACAATTGAATCTTAAACCAGTTTTAAAAGTTAAATAAACGAATTCAGGCCATGTTAGATCTAACTTTCAATGAATAACTTCGATAAGTATTTGCACAAAATGGTGAGTAAAAATCGATAATTTATGATGTTCTGTCAAATTAACTCATTAACTTTATTGGTTGTGACGATAATTTTTTTTCTTATGAATCTCATACACAAATCTCTGTAATATTTTAATTTATAAATCGACTATTTTCTTTTGTGACTGAGTATGTTAGAGATCTGTTTCGATTTTTTTCTGGGTTTTTAATATAGTAAATATGTTAAATATATATTCAATAGTGCAACTTGCACCGTTTTTTTTATATAACGGACCCACTGACTATTAATATGACAAGATTTGGACATAATGATTTGACTTTTTAAAGACAGAATGACTTAGTAATTCTCAGTTCCTTTGTTTAACTTAATCGAGCGGATGTACAGTGCGTTCACTATAACTTGACACGAGACGCGATTGGTAGCACTGAATTTTGCAGCAATGTGACTGGTAGTACTGTTCTGTCACTCGCCATTTTGAACTCTATTAGTATTAAAACTAAGACTGCAAAATTCAGTGCCACCAATCGCGTCACGGGTCAAGTTATAATGAACGCACTTGTACAGGGTGGCGCATAAGTCAGGAAGGGGTCGCCGCTACTTATAACTTTGTTTATTTTTGTTTACTAATGTTAACTGTTATCAGATAATAAAATAAAACTCATGGAGTTTTCGAGTTAGATTTTAAATATTATGTTACGTAAATGATTACCATTTGTGTGCGGGTCAGTGACATGTTGAAAAATTTCGAGAGTAAATGCTCACCGAAACTTTGCCTTAAGGCAGTCATCGTGACTTGAGTCGTATGCGCTGTGGCTCCATCTTGTTGGAATCCAAGTGCTAGAGTTACAAAATTACGGGAGAGTTACGCACATGGAAATGGCGTCGATATGCTCGCTGCCTTTGAACAATCGACCGATGATGTTCAAAAAAATATTCAGTTATTTTGGTACGTTGGATAGCGGTGAATTTATCCATGACAAATCTCCAAAATGTATTTTATAATTTGTTAAAACAAAAGAATTGTAAATGTCACTGCAAATGTCATATTTTTATTTTTCAGACCCCGTCTTGACTTTCGCGCCACGCGTAGTTGTTTTTACTTTGAACAAATATTTAGTTGATAGAAACTTTACAAAACCCAGTTACTCAGGTAAGTATAATATTTTAACTAACTTTATTATTTAAGAAAACTTTGCCGTCCCTCCTCCATTTGGTGCTCAATTTTTAAACTATAAGATCTGATATGACAATAAAACAATACACTTAGAAAAGTAACATGCCATATATTTTATATAAAAAATTTACATACATTTTTCGTGTTTACTAAATAGAAAAAAAAAAAAATTGTCATATAAATTAATCGTAATGTTAAAACTATTCTAGATTTAAGTAAAATAATAAATTGCTACATTTCATTTGTGCGTTGAACAGGTAATTAAAAAAATATATTAATAAAATAGAGCAATCTATTTTAATTCACATTATAAGTAAGCGTATATCACCGTCTTAGATTAAAGAAAAAACTATGAACACTGAAGTCGAGGGTTTAGCTTGGATCTAAAAGGCAATGCAATGGTATAATTTTGAGCAAAAAACAATAATAATGCTTGTACTTTTTAAGTCTCAAAGGACCAAGATTTTGGCCTATAGGCGCAAAAGACAATAACCTATTTTTTTTTCAAACATCTATTAATAACCAGCTACTGCTTGCGGCTTCGCCCGCCTGGAACCTAATTCTGGCCTAAGTTACTCCTTATAACATCAGTTATCTGCCCATCAAAATCGGTCCAGCCGTTTCGGAGATTAGCCGGAACAAACAGAAGGACGAACAAATTTTTTTTGTGTTTTTTTTTTGTTGCAAGCTCCGTTTATTCATTCAAAGTAAAAAGCTGTTGTTTTGGTTTTACAGAGACTGAATTTTATATATTTGTATAGATTATTTCACCGGCATTGCTCTCTACAAGCTAAACCCTCGAAGAACAGTCTATATTATGGAAGAATTGTAAGGCAGAACAAGCAACTAGCTTCTCAAGACATGCTATCTGATCAACACACGATGTAAATTGTCAAACAGTATGTATACCTATGTAATAAAATAGCGAAAAATGTTAGTCTATAAGTCGAAAATGTATGACAATGACAATAAAATCTGCCATCGCAGATAACGTGCATCTCCTAATTATTAAAACGCTCAATTTTTATACAAATTATTTATGAATATAAAAAAACGTACAAAAAAGCAATCAAATTGCTTCGGCACAATCTTATTGCGTACTTATATTAATTAAATTCAAATAATATCGAATCATTTACAGTTAATAATGTTTATGTATAAATGTTAGCGTAATCTATAATAATATAATAAATGTTTTATATCAGCGGACGGATTTTATTTCTAAACTATTACGTATCTACATTTGGGTAAAAATTCGTATAAAATAGCTTAACGTTACGTATTATTAGAAAATTATAAAGTTTACAGAATATTTCTTTTTTCCACAACCTCACTTCTTTTTTTTTGAGTATATTGTTAAAATTTACAAAATGTAGGTGTAAAATGTTGTTGCGTGATTTTTAGGGGATTATTATACGAACTGCACGCGTAGTATTGAAACGGGTTTTCCACGGGATTTGTCGACGGAAGAATAGACAAAATAACAGATTGTGATTGTTTATCTGTCATTTTGTCTATTCTTCCGTCGACAACACCCGTTTCTATTGTGGTCATGCTAAACGTGCAGGAGGACTGACATGACCTTATGGTAACACTACAATGATGGCACTTCGTGTTAGCTTGTACCTGGGTTGTGGATGTCAGATAAATAGTCGCTCTATGTAAACTACTGGAATTCTGCATCCGATTAGACTGGAAGCTGACCTCAATAAAATATAATTTGTACGCGATTGGCCAATGTATTGGCTGACTATAGATACACTGCAACTCTAGCTAATTCCGGTAAGTACATTTACCCATTTTAAGAAGTTATGTGGACTGTTATGAACAAAAAACTTGATAATTGATTAACTTACCTTCTTCAGGGAACGTGATGTAGAAAGACACGATGTCATCGGATACATTTTGCTGCACATACTTTGACAGCCTCTTCTCGTCTACTCCATTCTTGTGGAGTGTTGCCATGAAGTCCGCCAGGGGACGCGACATGCGGAACTGAATCTCGAGCTCACGACCCGCGAAGACTAAAGCTTCCTGGAATCGAGAATGGTGAAATTTGAATTTTGTTTTAAGGCCCATTTACACCACAATTGATTTTAATGCCTGTAGCGCCAAACGTATTAAAAACATAATTCCGACTCTGTCATCTTCAAACGATTGACAAAACTAGAATGATGTTTTAGATTCGTTTAGCACTAAATGAGTTTAGTTATTTGTGGTGCAACTGGGTCTAAATGTTTGTGTGTCTCTCCATACTATCGAATGAATGAGAATATTATTACTTTTTAAATTTGATTTAAATTCAAACCTCTATTTAATACTAGCTGCGCTGAGCCCCGCGGTTTCCCCAATATCGGGAAAAAATATATCCTATGTCCTAACCCAGGTTATGGTCTACCCATGTGTTAAATTCTATCCAAATCCGTTCAGCCGTTTTAGCGTGAAATCGTTACAAAAAACACAAAAAATCTAATCTTTTCTCTTTATTAAAATATAAGTTTAGGTTATAGGTAGGACTTACCTACTAGGAAGCGTGTGCGTTTGCGTAATCGTGTAGGAAGTATGGAAAGGTGTCTTAGTTTTACGATTGATCGCAAGCGTTGGGGGCTTTACAAAGTTGATAATACTGGTCGTACAGTTTTAAGCGTTTTGGTCAGTTGAATTCAGAAAACAGGCGGCTAGTTCTAACTTAATTAATTAGCGGTTAATTCATACCTGATGCGTAATAGGTACAAGTCCAAAGAGTCTGGTAGCTTTCGTGGGTCCCCATTCACCGCTCGTGCAATCAGGCAGCGAGACCATCACCGTTTGTAGTTCAGCACAACATATCAGTAATACGAAGGTTATTCTGTCAGCTTTAGGTCCCAGATCTTTCTTTCTTTCTATTGTGGTCATGCTAAGCGTGCAGATAAATTAATTTGCGAAAAATGTATTACGCTCATCCATGTCAACTTTATTTATTTATTTAAATTTAATCGGATGCAGCTAAAAACCAGTATTTTACATGGAGCGACTGCTAATCTGACCTCCACAACCCAGTTACTGGGTAACACGATACCCCTTGGTAAGACTGGTTGTCAGAGTTTCGGCTTTTGACACCATACTAAAGAAAAGTATCCAGAAATGATACCTTGAACTTGCAAACGCTCTTAAATTTCATGGGTTCCCCGGTGAGGTACTCTCGGGGCGTGACGGCGTTCGCGAAGATGTCCAGCAGGAAGGCGCCGCTGCAGGGCGCGTGCACACGGAACGATACCACGTTGCCGACCACAGACTGAGAAAAACAGACAAAAATATTGTCATTTAACTTCCTGAAACGAAACCAGGTAAACGTAATGTAACGTGCTGTAAGGTGCGGTCTTCCAAATTATCTGGAACAGCCTTTATTGAGCAGGGTATGATTGTTTTACCCGCGCAGGCAGATGCATATTCAAGCAAAGATGGGTCCAGTTTTCCTCATAAGAAATCAAGATAGAGGAAAAACGTCGTGTTTCCATCAAAAAGATTCAGATTTATTTTGATAGGCAGCTGCCGTTACGAAACTTTTCTAAAGAGATCCCTTGAAGTCCTGGATCTTTGGACCTTCCTATTAGATGGATTCTTACCTTTTTTTTTTTGGGTGGGAAATCATCAAATAACTTCTCCCGCTCTGGGCGGAGCGGCAGGGCGTGTCAGACTCTTACTGACTAAAACCCACTTGGGGATTTCAGATCGTAAAGACCAAGTTTCACCTTAAACCGGTGATGTCTTAATTTAGAAAGAAAGTTACTCTGACGTCGTCTTCTTAAAGATCAATGGTGCACAGTTACATCCATGGAGTTTAAAATCCAGCCGGGTTTTATTCCGCAACCAAGCACTCCTAATGATGGTTTCTATCTTAAAAATAACTTAGTGCAAAAGATTCCCAATGACACAATATCTATATAATTACCTATGTGTATTAAAAAAGCAATTATTTCTCCTCCTTTAATCTGAGGCACCAACTGTAATCGTATGCCCCAGTGAGTGTAAGATGTAGTCGTTTTCTGATGAGATTTTTTGCTTGAACTAACAGTAACCATTATCATTGAGCGGTGCCCGTCTCTGGTTTTAATGATCCTCTTTTTTTAATATTATGGAATGGAAATATAATTGAGTAACTGTTGTCAATCATAGGCGTGAATATTTTAAGTCTTTGCGACGTAGTAAATGTGGAGGGCCGGTTGCGAATTTGTGAGAGAGGTTTGAAATTTACTAGTATTACTTTATTATCAGCAAGGTGTATGTTGTAACATAACTTAGCTAACATCATGCCTTGTTTCCCCTACGGGTTGGGCAGGGGTACCTATAGAGCACATTTTGCCAGTTATGTTTTAAGTCCATGTAATAGTGGGCGAGCTTATTGTCATCAACCGGGCACAAATCCAGACTCGGACTGCTACTGAGAAATTCTTAGGTAGAAAGAAAGAAAGAAAGAAAAGAAAGAAAATATTTTATTTGGGACACGCACAGGAAATACAAAACATAATAAAAAAGGATAGACCTAAGAAAAAAGGAACAAACATTAACAAAAATAAAAAAGGAGCATTCTAAATTAACAAAGAAAAAAAATACGACCTGTGCGAGGCCAAAAAAGGCCCCTATCTCAGCATGATGCTGCGATATTTAAAAATAAATAAATACCGCAGCGCTGGTATTCTGATAGGGCCCGCTGTGATGCCACGGACATATCTACGGACCTATAAATCCCACTAGGGGATTACAAAATAAATAAAACAATAAGAATAATAATAGGTAGAAAACCCAATAACACATATATGTATAGGGTGGCAGGGACATCTACGCGAAAACTGTTACCGTGAATTCAGTACATGATTCTGAACCCCCCAGTGTTGAAATTTTTCGTCGGTTATTTAATAAAAAAAAACAGCTGTTCCATACATTTTGACCGCGTAGGTATTGCACTTTTCTATGAAACGGCAGATTTTTTTAAGAACATTCAAATTCTGATCTATGTATGCTAAAGTTGGGAACTTTTCAAGCATTTTTCTTGCTCTCACATTAACGAGAGCAATGCGAGAAAATCTAAAACGGTTTAAAGTTTTGAACAGGATTGAATGCCCAAGGAGGCTCTTTTAATGCACTTTCCTGGCAATGCAACAGTAGTCCGTAGGCCCATGCTCATAGGAATAGGAAGATAGATTATCTACTTATTCAATATCCTGGTCATTCGAAGACTGGAGGCGTTGAATTAGATCTCGCCAACACTTATGTATTTAAACATAATGCATTTGCTTCTATTTGAGCTCCACATTGTATTATTGCATGTTGTTGTCTTTTAGAGCACTGTTTAGAGCTTCGGGCAGCAAAGCGGTACATTGAAATTGAAAACAATTTAAGTTCACGATTTCAAGACATTATTAGTATGAATATTATCAGAAAATTGCAATGACAATGTACTATCTTGAAGATGACGTGAATTTAAATGCGTCATTCGTCAAAGGTCCATATTTACTAACAGCTAAGAAAAGAAAATAAATATATGAAGTTGAAACACCCATTCAAGGTTAGCTTCGCAAAACATGAACTCGTTGCAAGTAGGTCATGACACGAACATTGAATCATTCATACTGAGAGACACACGACTCTAATAATATTTACTGCCATTTATTTTAACATGAAGACTCTGAGAACGAATTAATGAATCCTCACCGGAGCGTCTCAACTACATGTAAATATTACGTAAATAGTCACCGAGTAACAATGGCTACACATTATCATTTCATACATAATGCGAGTTTTTATCGTGCCGCGGGAGGGTCGGCGAGCGAGGAATTTGTTTTTGTACAAGTTAATCGTGTAGATAACGGTACTACATTATCGGCAGTAGCGCGACAGCGACTCGCCGACCGGTCGTGTTTCATTTTGCACTTAATATACGTTAAAAATGCTCAAACTAGTCAGAGGTATACGGCGGTTGAACCAATGCCGGCACAACCACGCTACCGTCATCGGCACCGAGCCGAACAGAACCGATCCTTACTACCAAGAGAATAAGGACAGAATGGATGAGCTTGTCAACGAACTACGGCAGAAAACCGGTGACGCTATCAAAGGCGGCCCGGAGGAGGCCGTAAAGAGACACACGGCGAGAGGAAAACTGCTCGTCAGGGACAGGATTAACCGGTTGGTGGACGAAGGAAGCGACGTTTTAGAACTGAGCACGCTGGCCGCCATCGACATGTACAAAGGGCAAGTGCCGAGCGCCGGCATCGTCACCGCCATTGGAAAAGTTCACGGTCGTGACTGCATGATTGTGGCTAATGACGCCACTGTTAAAGGAGGCACTTATTTCCCCATGACAGTGAAGAAGCATCTGAGAGCTCAAGCGGTGGCGCAGGAGAATCGTCTTCCATGCATTTATCTCGTAGACTCCGGAGGCGCGCATTTACCCGATCAGGCCGAAGTCTTCCCGGACAAAGAACACTTCGGAAGGATATTTTACAATCAAGCTAACATGTCTGCGGAAGGAATACCGCAGATCTCCGTAGTTATGGGCTCATGTACCGCCGGAGGCGCGTACATTCCCAGCATGTCCGACGAAAGTATCATAATTAAAAATCAAGGAACTATTTTCTTGGCTGGTCCACCTTTAGTGAAGGCTGCTACAGGTGAATCAGTGTCTGCTGAAGATTTGGGCGGCGCTGACCTGCATTGCCGTCAATCTGGTGTAACAGATCACTATGCTCAAGATGATGAGCATGCTTTACACTTAGCTAGAAATGTCGTTGACAATTTAAATTGGAATAACGAACAGAGGACAAGAATACATGCACTAAAAGTTGACGACCCTGTCCATGACATTAACGATCTTCACGGCATCGTTGGAGCGAACATCCAAAGACCTTTCGACATTCGCGAAGTCGTCGCTAGAATAGTTGACGGAAGTAGATTCCATGAGTTTAAACAACTTTACGGGGAAACATTGGTATGTGGTTTTGCATCTATGTATGGACATCCTGTCGGAGTGATCGGTAACAATGGAGTATTGCACTCAGAGGCAGCTTTGAAAGGATCTCATTTCATTCAACTTTGCGCAGCTAGGAAGATCCCTCTACTCTTCCTTCAGAACATAACTGGTTTCATGGTTGGCAAAGACGCAGAGGCTGGAGGTATAGCCAAAAATGGTGCCAAGATGGTGACAGCAGTCAGTTGTTTCAAAGGGCCCAAGGTTACAGTGTTGGTAGGAGGTAGTTTTGGTGCTGGAAACTACGGAATGTGCGGTCGTGCGTACTCTCCCAGTTTCCTCTACATGTGGCCCAACGCCAGAATATCAGTAATGGGTGGACCTCAAGCTGCTACAGTGTTGTCCTTGGTAGCTAAGGAGAAGGCTCAGAGGGACGGAAAGCCTTGGACGGATGAAAATGACAAGAAAGTGAGAGGGCCTTTGGAAGCCCTGTTTGAGAAAGAAGGACGTCCATACTACAGTACTGCAAGACTTTGGGATGATGGAGTGATTTCTCCAAAAGACACAAGAAGAGTGATTGGACTCAGTTTGTCTGCGGCATTGAACGCTCCATTTAGAGACAGTAAATTCGGTGTGTTCAGAATGTGATGTGATAAAGACAAAGTCACTGTATGACGAAACTTCGTGTTATCAGTAATTAGGCGTATCGCCCACACTGATTTTATTATTCTGAGTTTTACAAACTTATTATTACCATCGTTTACTGTCAATTAATTGTGATTATGCTCAGCTAAAGATTTAATAAACTGTAAAATAAAGTTTGTAGTTATATAATGTGTATCTTATTGGTCGCGATAGTGTTGCTAACTTTAAAATCGTTGTGATTAGTAGGTAGTTAATTAGGCAGCAGAAAGATTCTTACTTAAATATTGATTCTGCCGTTATCGTGGCAAATTATCTGCGTTGTTATCAAACATGCCTCCGTTTTTGTTTAAATGTCTTGCATTGGTGGATATAATAACGTCCATGAGATAGTTATTATCTGCTTATTTAAGACTTTCTGTTTTAAGGTAAACATTGGGGGTCAGACTGTCGTGTCCTTTGCATAGTGATCAATTTTGTAATCCTATTTAACAAAAAGTTTGTTTGGTTTTTAGAATTTATCTATTCGAGATTCGAAAGCTATTTTTTTTAAATAACTTTGGCGAATCTATTACCTTGTTTTTTCTATTGTTTATCTGAGAACTTCAAAAATCGGGCAATAAAATCCTAGTGCTCAACTGTTCGTCGTTTGTTTTTTTTTTGTTAAATTGTCTGTGAATGAATGCATTTATGCATGAAAAACAAACGACCACCACCTTTGGAAATGCTGCCAGGACATTTCCTGGCAGCATTTCCAAAGGTGGTTTCTCAAGCCCCGGAAGGCAAACATGTTATCAAAACAGTCTCAAGTTGTTGTATAATTCAAGAAGACATTCTTTACTCAATATTATCACAGATGTTTTTTCAATGGCAGCGTTTATGTATACGAGATAAGTAATTAATTTTGTAATAAAATTTTATTTTTTCAATTTTAAAGTTTTTTTTCCCTCTATCTGGTAGTGATAATAATGCAATTTCGGAACATTTTGGTTAGGTAGGTAGAAGTCTAAACTAAGGTTTTGCCTAAGTAGATTAAATGGCTGTACAAAAAAAAAAAAAAACTTTTGTTCTGACTCTTACTCAGAATTAAAATTTGGTACTTAAATTACAATTTCAAATTTCAATATTATGAACAAAACAAAATAATAAGTAGGTAAGTAGTGTAGTAGGTAGGTTTTCTATTACTATTCCTCAAAATGCAAATCATATAAACCCTAATCCGAAACGAATAAAGCTAAATTAACCTGTCATTCTCGTTAATAGCGCAAAAATAATCTAATGTGTTCTTAATTTAATCACTCCTTGTTGGTAAATATAATCATAGGCAAAAAATAAATGTAATACAATGAGTCAATACCCCGACCGCCATTAACAAAGTTCAAGTTTAACAATTGGATATCAGCCACTTACTTTTAACACCTTGTCTAGATGACAAGGCCGGCTTTATATTGATAATACCTGCGTCAACTCCTTCTTTTTTCAAAATGGCGAAACTTTCATGGTGAGTAAGGGGGAAAATGGCGGGAACTGGGTTAACCTATCACGATTTAATATGAATGGTATGTTTATGATACAGAAAAATATATTCGATTTATCTATCGCGCTACATAGGTATTACAGTTTTAGACATAAGTATTGCTATTAAGAAATGTAGGTTATGTTCATGATCCGTCTCTCGTTTTCTTCGCCTTACATTGACAAGGCTAAATTGGCGTTATAGTATCCAATTTCACTGTAAATCATAATAATAAACAATTGATCGGTAAAAATATGTCCGCGCTTACGATCGAGGCTTGCCATTTTACGTTTTCCAGACGCAACGGTTGCCGCGTGCGTGATTTTTTTTCTAACTGGAATTCTTTATTGTGCTCAGCCGCTCATACAGGTAAGGGTTTATCATATTCAACTATTTGACGACAGAAAACTGCGCTGCGATGCTCCAAGCTCGATCACCGAGCATTGAAATATATACCTTATTTCGATAGGATAAGTTTTTAATTCTATTGATTTTAAAATCCTCTGCCGTCCCGTCCGCCAGTCTGCGCAGGCCATTAAAATTGTATCAACAAGTGGTCGATAAACATCACATCTGCGGAGTTTTGATAGCAAATTTATTTTGACCCTGTATTTAGTCCAAGCCATGATTTCACAAAGGTTGTGCCAATACGAGAGAACAAGAAGTGTGCTGCTCTTTACAAGTAGAACGACGACCTGCACGAAACGGGTTTTCTACGGGTTTTGTCAACGGAAGAATAGACAAAATGACAGATTGTGATTGTTTATCTGTCATTTTGTCTATTCTTCCGTCGACAAAACCCATTTCTATTGTGGTCATTTTGATTTCTTTAGGTTCTTAGTAACTAAATACTGTCTGTAAAAATTACCTACAAATTACAATTTATTGTAAGCCTCCGTATGCACGAATGTAAAAATATCGCGGCGGGATTTTTTCGCACACTGTTATTGGATTTGCTCTGCTTAGCACCGAGAGTTGTGTGTTTTTACGACGCGCTGGGATGCACTCTGTTGAATTCTCAATGCTCGGCTTAACACCTAGAGTTGAAAATCCAGTGCGTGATAAAATCCCGCCGCGATATTTTTCGTCCGTGCGAACGTAGGCTATGTGTACTTTACATGAGGAGGTTCTTTCCGAAACCAGATATTTCCACTTTAAATTTTTTTTTCAGTATTTGAGAAAATTTATTTTATGTTGAATGTATTTTGAACTGGATTACTAGATTACTACTTTTGATGAAATCATGTTTTTTTTTCTGCTGTATGTATCACGTATTGACACTTTTGTTTTTAGTGCATGTAAATTTCAATAATAACAATAATCAACGCGTTGGTGTCTTTTACTCCATGCACCGCGGTAATCAACGCGTTGATGTCTTTTGACATCTTGTTGGAACCACATCTCTGGGCTGTCGTCAACAGTTGCTAGCGTTACAAAATTACGGGACAGTTACGCTCATGGAAATGGCGGCGATATGCTCGCTGGGTTTGAATAATCGACCGATGATGTTCAAAAAATATTCAGTTATTTTGGAACATTGGATAGCGGTGAAATTATCCATCACAGATCTCCAAAATGTATTTTATAATTTGTTGAAACAAAATTATAGTAAATATCATTGCAAATGTCATATTTTTTTAAGACCCCGTCGTGACTTTCGCGCCACGCGTAGTTATTTTTACTTTGAACAAATATTTAGTTGATAGAAACATTACAAAACCCAGTTACTCAGGTAAGTATAATATTTTAACTAACTTTATTATTTAAGAAAACTTTGCCGTCCCTCCTCCATTTGGTGCTCAATTTTTAAACTATAAGATCTGATATGATAATAAAACAATACACTTAGAAAAGTAACATGTATTTTATATAAAAAATTTACATACATTTTTCGTGTTTACTAAATAGAAAAAAATAAAATTGTCATATAAATTAATCGTAATGTTAAAACTATTCTAGATTTAAGTAAAATAATAAATTGCTACATTTCTTTTGTGCGTTGAACAGGTTATTAAAAAAATATATTAATAAAATAGAGCAATCTATTTTAATTCACATTATAAGTAAGCGTATATCACCGTCTTAGATTAAAGAAAAAACTATGAACACTGAAGTCGAGGGTTTAGCTTGGATCTAAAAGGCAATGCAATGGTATAATTTTGAGCAAAAAAACAATAATAATGCTTGTACTTTTTAAGTCTCAAAGGACCAAAATTGTGGCCTATAGGCGTAAAAAGCCATAACCTATTTTTTCAAACATTTATGAATAACTAGCTACTGCTTGCGGCTTCGCCCACGTGGATCCTAATTTTGGCCTAAGTTACTCCTTATAACATCAGTTATCTCCCCATCAAAATCGGTCCAGCCGTTTCGGAGATTAGCCGGAACAAACAGACAGACGAATTTTTTTTTGTTGTGAGCTCCGTTTATTCTTTCATAAGTAAAAAGCTGTTATTTTGACATTACAGCAGAGACTTAATTTTATTTATTTGTATAGATTATTTCACCGGCATTGCTTTTTATAAGCTAAACCCTCGAAGAACAGTCTATATTATGGAAAAAAATTAAGGCAGAACAAGCAACTAGCTTCTAAAGACATGCTATCTGACCGACACACGATGTAAATTGTCAAACAGTATAACTATGTAAAAAAATAGCGAAAAATGTTAGTCAATAAGTCGAAAATGTATGACAATGACAATAAAATCTGCCATCGCAGATAACGTGCATCTCCTAATTATTAAAACGCTCAATTTTTATACAAATTATTTAAAAATATTTAAAAAAAAAAACGTACTAAAAAGCAATCAAATTGCTTCGGCACAACCTTATTGCGTACTTATATCAATTAAATTCAAATAATATCGAATCATTTACAGTTAATAATGTTTATGTATAAATGTTAGCGTAATCTATAATAATATAATAAATGTTTTATATCAGCGGACGGATTTTATTTCTAAACTATTACGTATCTACATTTGGGTAAAAAGTCGTATAAAATAGCTTAACGTTACGTATTATTATAAGATTATAAAGTTTACAGTATATTTCATTTTTCCACAACCTCACTTCTTTTTTTTTTTTTGAGTATATTATATTGTTAAAATTGACATAATGTAGGTGTAAAGTGTTGCTGCGTGATTTTTAGGAGATTATTATAAGAACTGCACGTGTAGCATGTAAATGGGTTTTGTCGACGGAAGAACAGACAAAATAACAGATTGTGTTTGTTTTTCAGTTTGTCTATTCTTCCGTCGACTAAATCCGTTTCTATTGTGGTCATGTTAACTGTGCTGGAAGACTTTTCCATGATGAATACATCTGATGAAAGGTCGTAGTCAAACGATTTAAGATTAACAAAAAAGTAAGATTCTGCTCTATAGGAACCAACTACGCTTTCGAATGGGCAACTAGCTTCATTTTTCTGAATAACCGACTCCTTTGATTTTAAAGTGCCTATAATAGGAAAGATGACTAAAAATTTTCTTTTTGTTCTTCAGGTAGACTATTAAAAAAAATATTGGACACATTTTTTTTAAATACGTTATGAAAAGATTACGGCGATACATTAAGTTAAAATGTGCTATGACGATTTTATACATGTGTCGCAGTGACCCCTACTCCCCAACATTAATGGCGTTTTATCTAAGTCAATTTTTATTAATACGATAGAGCAAAAAAATACGTGTTTAATATTTTTATTATTATCTGACTGACAGATTAAATAGAATTTCTTTTTTTCGACCCAGGCATTATCCCTATTGGTTTAATTGAAATAAATGTTTTGGAGCCATACCTCACCTACGCTATGGCGACCGTGGCCAGGTCGCGCTGCCAAATGTTTACAGCTTTACAGGGGGGCCTACCTGGCGCCCGCTTGGTGCCATAACCATACATTTGATTGGCGCCGCGACCTGGCTGTGTCGCCACGGCGTCCGAGGTATGGCTGTTACTATTTTTTTTTTTGTCAAAATATAAATGACTGATAAATCTTCTAAAAATCACGCATCATCTATGGTTGTGTCATTGATAAGTCTACATACTATTATTGCATTGCTTCTGCTACTGAACACGATTGATAAAGTAATGCCTTTTTTTTTTTTTTATTTTTTTTTTTTTTTTTTTTTTTTTTTTTTTTTTTTTTTTTTTTTTTTTTTGGGTGGGAAATCATCAAATAACTTCTCCCGCTCTGGGCGGAGCGGGAGGGCGTGTCAGACTCTTACTGACTAAAACCCACCCGTGTTCCTTCGGTTGCCCTGTTGCCGGGGGCCACGATCTCCCTTTCGGTTTTCTTCGCACCCCCGGCAGGCATCGGCCCTAACGGACCCCGTCAATTCTGCTGACATCTCTTTGAGGCGCGCGTGGAACACAACGCGCCGTCGACCCGGACCTGGTCCTTATCGGACGGCGAGCTACCCATTGCTCACCGCCCGCAAGCCCGCGCCTACGGTGGCCGATAAAGTAATGCCTTACAGAGAAATTATACTTATTACTGTAAGGGATTTCGCGTAGTAGACGGCCACGACCACGACTTGTGGTCGCACCGACCAGAACCCTAATTATGTAATACGCGATCAATCACAATCTGTTTCGATTTGAACAGATTGCTAATCCATTGCTTCAGTTGGAAAATCTGCTCGACAACGTAAATTAAATCAATGAATGTTGTTCAACTATCAAAATGAAACAAATGAGTCATAATCGTTTACGAAAATAAGTTACGTAATTAAGGTACAGATGAACTATAAAAACCGGCTAGTTGGCCGTTACGACCAAGTCCGTGATTTGTATCGGTTTCTACTTTACCTGGTCGGTGCGATCAAGAGTCATGGTCGTGGCCGACTAGTGCGCAACATCCCTAAAGGTGCCTACTTATGTTTTACTGACATAATATTTATGTCAATATGATGGGCCAAAGAAATACTGTGAGCTTCCCGGAATATCGAACTACCTACACTATTATGCCTTTTAAGGTACAGTTCCGAAGGCGACCGTAGACACGCAGCATCAAAGCCGCCCAATCGCAACGTCGTCTTTGAAGTTGCACTTTTATGCCTAAAATTAACTACAAGTTTCTGTACACCGGTTCTAAAAAACAGATTTCCGGTAACCTAAAAATTGTGATTGCTTTTGAAACTTTAGTGTTTCACTCTATGATTGTTTACAGCTTAAGATGTGATCATCTAATTAAAAATCATGCGTCCCACCACTGCATACCTGGTAGATAGTTAAAAGAACGGGTGTAAAAAGGCTTAATGAAGCCGAGAGACAATTATGCTTCATTGTGATTGTTTTTGGACCATACTACCACGCTTAACAGGACCACAATAGAAACGAGTTTTGTCGACGGAAGAATAGAAAAAATGACAGATAAACAATCACAATCTGTCATTTTGTCTATTCCGTCGACAAAACCCGTTTCTATGGTTGTCATGCTACGCGTGCTGGGAACCTTCCGGATCTTTCTACGTAGATATTGAAGGTCAAAGTTTCAACTCTTTGTTACCTTTTCTCACGAAAACAAGTTTTAAATGTTATAACTTTACTTTTTAAATATCCCCACAACTCATGTACCGTTCGATACATGCACTCATAAGCAAAATGTTTTGCGCATTGCCGTAAACAGCGATGTTTCAAACCAAAAGTAAAACTCGTTTCCCAGCTATTTTTGCTCCTTGAAAGTGCGTAGATAATGGCTTTGAGATGGGACTTTTTACACCTTGTATAAACTTTGCATAAATGTGTCCCTTTATACCCAGACATTAGTAGGCACCTTAGTTCAATACTCTAGTTCCTCTTGCTGCTGTTGATGAGGTACTTGCAGCAGTGCGTGAGGAGGTGCTTCTCTTTCTCCGTGGAGCCGTTTTGGTGGATAGCTGTGGGGCCGCCGCGCTCTCGCGTGTAGATGTCCAGCCCGTATTGACCTGGAGAATAAAAGTAAGCTGTGTTATGAATTACAGCTATAAACGAATGGAACAGAAGCCAAAACTGAAGGGAATTCGCAGTATTATGTCTTAGTACCTGGGCGACCGAATTCTGCTCAAGTGAAAATAGAGAAAACGAATTTTACCAGATATGAGACCTAGCTAGATCGATTTTTCGCCCCCGTAAACCCCTATATATTGCAACTTTGATCGAAATCGTTAGAGCCGTTTTCGAGAACGTGATTACAAATATATATATATATATATTGCTCATTTTATAGTATAATAATAATTATTACTATTATTTCCAGTGCAAGGAAGAGCTGGAGTAGCTAGGACGAATAAGCTTTTGTACGCTCGGGTGATTTTTTATCGCACACTTTATTTTCAAATCTCGGTATAGAGCCGAGCATTGAGAATCCAATAGAGTGCATTCCAGCGCGACATACAAACACATTGTTGGATTTTCAACTTTCGGCGGTAAGCAGTGCGTTGAAAACCCAGTGCGCGATGAAATATATCTGAGTAGCACGCGTAGCATGACAACCATAGAAATGGGTTTTCTACGGGTTTTGTCAACGGAAGAATAGACAAAATAACAGATTGTGATTGATTATCTGTCATTTGGTCTATTCTTCCGTCGACAAAACCCGTTTCTATTGTGGTCCTGCTAAGCGTGCAGGAGGACTGACATTACCGTTATGGTAACACTACAATGATGGCACTTCGTGTTAGCTTGTACCTGGGTTGTGGATGTCAGATAAATAGTCGCTCTATGTAAACTACTGGAATTTTGCATCCGATTAGACTGGAAGCTGACCTCAATACAATATAATTTGGACTCTATTGGCCAATGTATTGGCTGACTATAGATACACTGCAACTCTCGCCAATTCCGGTAAGTACATTAACCCATTTTAAGAAGTTGACTGTAACAAAAAACTTGATAATTGATTAACTTACCTTCTTCAGGGAACGTGATGTAGAAAGACACGATGTCATCGGATACATTTTGCTGCACATACTTTGACAGCCTCTTCTCGTCCACTCCATTCTTGTGGAGTGTTGCCATGAAGTCCGCCAGGGGACGCGACATGCGGAACTGAATCTCGAGCTCACGACCCGCGAAGACTAACGCTTCCTGGAATCAAGAATGGTCAAATTTGAATTTTGTTTTAAGGCCCATTTACACCACAATTGATTTTAATGCCTGTAGCGCCAAACGTATTAAAAACATAATTCCGACTCTGTCATCTTCAAACGATTGACAAAACTAGAATGATGTTTTAGATTCGTTTAGCACTAAATGAGTTTAGTTATTTGTGGTGCAACTGGGTCTAAATGTTTGTGTGTCTCTCCTTACAATCGAATGAATGAGAATATTATTACTTTTTAAATTTGATTTAAATTCAAACCTCTATTTAATACTTGCTGCGCTGAGCCCCGCGGTTTCCCCAATATCGGGAAAAAATATATCCTATGTCCTAACCCAGGTTATGGTCTACCCATGTGTTAAATTCTATCCAAATCCGTTCAGCCGTTTTAGCGTGAAATCGTTACAAAAAACACAAAAAATCTAATCTTTTCTCTTTATTAAAATATAAGTTTAGGTTATAGGTAGGACTTACCTACTAGGAAGTGTGTGCGTTTGCGTAATCGTGTAGGAAGTATGGAAAGGCATCATAGTTTTACGATTGATCGCAAGCGTCGGGGGCTTTACAAAGTTGATAATACTGGTCGTACAGTTTAAAGCGTTTTGGTAATTTGAATTCAGAAAACAGTCGGGTAGTGTCCTAACTTAATTGATCAGCGGTTAATTCATACCTGATGCGTAATAGGTACGAGTCCAAAGAGTCTGGTAGCTTTCGTGGGTCCCAATTCACCGCTCGCGCAGTCAGGCAGCGGGACCCTCACCGTTTGTAGTTCAGCACAACATATCTGTAATACGAAGGTTATTCTGTTAGCTTTAGGTCCCAGATCTTTCTTTCTTTCCAGCAGGCGTAACACGACAGCCATAGAAACGGGTTTTCTACGGGTTTTGTCGACGGAAGAATAGACAAAATAACAGATTGTGATTGTTTTTCAGTTTGTCTATTCTTCTGTCGACAAAATCCGTTTCTATTGTGGTCATGCTAAGCGTGCGGATAAATTAATTTGCGAAAAATGTATTACGTTCATGCATGTCAACTTTATTTTTTTATTTAAATTTAATTGGTAATATCAGTAAATCATTATCTGCGTAGCCTTTTCCCAAATATGTTGGGGTCGGCTTCCAGACTAACCGGATGCAGTTGAATACCAGTATTTTACATGGAGCGACTGCCTATCTGACCTCCACAACCCAGTTATTGGGTAACACGATAACCCTTGGTAAGACTGGTTGTCAGACTTTCGGCTTTTGACACCATAGTAAAGAAAAGTATCCAGTAATGTTACCTTGAACTTGCAAACGCTCTTAAATTTCATGGGTTCCCCGGTGAGGTACTCTTGGGGCGTGACGGCGTTCGCGAAGATGTCCAGCAGGAAGGCGCCGCTGCAGCCACACAGTCACCACACAGTGGAGACCTGCAATTTGACTCTGTAGTTGCTGTCGTCAGGAACAACTTAGGGAGCAACTAGAAGGAGCTTGTGGCTAAGTAATAACAGCCGCATGGATCAATCCATCAGCTTAAGCTATGCTTGCCGGGATTGGTTCGTGGATGGTTGACCATCTTTACATACCGAGACTTCTCCGTGCCTGGGAAAGCACGTTAAGCCGTTTGTCCCGGCTGTCGTTACAGGTCGTCAGAAGCCCGAAAGTCTGACAACCAGTCTTATAAAGGGGTATTACCCAGTTACTGGGGTTGTGGAGGTCAGATAGGCAGTCGCTCCATATAAAATACTGCTGCATCCGGTTCGACTGGACGCCGAACTTTTTTTTTTCTTTTTAATGTAACGTTTCCCCCACGCTGGGAATTTCTCCTGTAATGTGGGTGCATTTACAAACATTTAAACTCACAAACACAAACAGCCAATAGTTGAAAAAGGTAAGGTAGATTGAGTTGCTATCGTCAGTCGTTTTATTACAAGTGGATGGCAGATGCTGCTTATTGTCTCGTCATGGCATATTTATGTACTGCTGAGGAGACATGGTTTCCGAAAGGGGTAGAATTAATCGTGATAGCTTCCTCGTAAAACCATAACAGATGAGATTTTCTTTGCTTTTTTTGAAAGCCCTTAGATAAAAACGAATTGGATAATCAGGAACAAAAAACCGTTCAAACTTGCCTGGAAACCGCTTCATTTTGTTTTATCTTTTCAATTATTTTGGTGTAAACTTAGTAATTAAACATGGTCAATTGGTCACCTCACCTGCACAATCTCTTAAACAGTACATGGTAACTTTCAGTCCCGTGTTTGATGCCTCTGAGCAGTCCTAGTGGAGAGTCTCCCCTCAGGTTATCGTCGAACAGTTGTTCAGGTCCTTGACGGTGATCCAGCGGAATATGGTCCTCGCCTTCTCAACGTCGCTTGCGCATCTACCTACTAGCTGTCGGACTAGATTCGTAAATGTTTTTTGGTCTTCCTGGGCCACCTGGAATCAGATTTTGTACCAGTTTAAAGACCAGTGGTACATTGTATAAACGAATCCGATCGGGTTCTCGGATGTCATAGATCTCATTAGATTTCATTAGGGCATTTTATGGGCTGTATAGAAAACTTATTTAAGCGAGACCCTGCGAAGTTATTTTCAGATATTCCTTTTGTTATTATTTTACGTGAACTCATAAGGCTATGCTCGTGGCAAAAACGAATGTCACATTGCGATCCGTTCCGAGGTCTTATGGGATAGCACAAAGACCATGTCACAACACTGTACTGTCCGTTGAAATGTCACTAATGTGAACGCAAGTTACCAATGAAATTAGCATTACATGTAAAAAAATATACGATGAGACTTACCGAAATAGCAATCTTATCAACATCAGTAAACTCGGCGGGGTCTGTATAGATGTGGAACTTGGAGACGAGCGGGGGTTGAGGGGGTGGCGCGCGGGCGGGGTAGGGCGGGGCTTCCTCGCCGTCCACGAATAGGGAGGAGGCTGCCATGTACTCCGACCTACGCTCTTGGATTAGTTCCATCATCTCGTGGCTTTACTTCTCTACTAAGGCTGCAGTTGCTGCTCTGAAGAGTTTAGGAGAAGAAATTGGTTTCATTACGGTTTTGTCGTTTTAGTTGGAAGACATCCACTAATGAGGGGAACCATATTCAGGAATGCTGCTATAGATTAGCCAGACCCCAGAATTCAAGTGTATTTTGTTGGTCGAATGCTGAAATGGCAGCAGTTACTGCCCCAATAAACATTCCTTTAACAAGTCTTACATCTAATACCCAAGACTCGGCATTTCCCTATGTTTAATAACTACTGTTTAAAGAGAGAAGAGATTTGTACTAACCTCTCATGCTCCAGCATCTTCCTCGTCAAGCTTTCCTTCTTCTTATCCCTTCTCAACGTCATGTTCTTCTCTAAGTCCGCTCTCTCCTGCTGGTGACGTAGCGTGAGTGCTCCTAACTCTGAGTCTGGTCTTCTCTTCTTTACCTGCATCTCTTGTTGGAACCTGTTTGTCAGCCTCTCTAGTTCGCGCTCCCATTCATCCTAGAATTTGGAAAGGAGTGTGATTAACGATTCACTGATTAAAACTTCAATGGTGGGTTTGACCAGTATTAAAATTGAGAATGTTTTACAATGGATGATGTGGCCTCAAAAATTACCCGAAGATATTGATGTTGACAGTTCCCACTACTTATTATCAGCATTCAGAAGTATAGGGAACTGCTGTAACATTTAAGATAAAAATCGTTTTGGACTTATACCCAAACTAATTGTTCATCTTAACAGCAGGCACTTTGTTTGCATTCGTTGAGATGGGATCTAAGCCCTTATATTAAGGACATCTAGAGCTTTAAAGCAAACTAAATATAATCTAAGATAAGGCTGGTATTATGAAAATCTCTACTTGTATTTCTTCTCGTATCCTTCTGTTTTCTTCTTCACGGTGTTTGGAGAACTTTCTGTACAAGTCATCTTCTTCTTGTCGGTGTTTCATTTCTAATTTAGTTTGTTCATCGCGATCCTGGGGACAAGCAAAGAGGAAGTTTTATTAAACTTTTAATAAGATTTAGAGAGAGATTGATTAAACTTTATTTGTCACTTTCACCAGCAATTTGTTTCGTTTTTTTTAATATCCTTTCTGGATTTATTCATATCTATATTTAAAAGTTTCCTTGGAGTTTCTTACCCGTTCTTCTTCATAGATATCTACGTTTTGGAATGGGCAACTAGCTTCAACTTTCTGACTAACTGACCGACTCTTTGACAGTTCAAAAGTGTCTGTAAATGGTTTAATTGAAATAAATGCTTTGAATTTGACCTTCAATTGCATTTTTTCTGCGGTCATATGTTTCTGCTGTATACTTTCTCTATCGACGCGATGTACCTACAAAAGCTAAACGTTAAATACTGATTCATTTCGAATACTTCATCTCAGAGATCAGCGTCTTTGTAGATATTACGTGTACTTGTATTATAAGTACCTAATACGGTATTTATAGCTGAGTAATCGTAGTCAGTCTCTAGGGACTATGATTGTAACTTACTTACTATATGTAATTTGTTGTTATCGTTAAGCTTGTGATACAGATGACATATTATAACAGCTTTAAATACACCGCAAAAACTTAATGAACCTGTCTTTAATATCAACTGAAGCCGTAAGTTGAACCGTTGGCAAAAAGTTAAAAGTTAATAACAGTAGTGTTTTTATTGAACCATTGATGCCTTTCATTAGACTATTGACCTTAGTATTTATCGACACATAACGCGTCAGTTAAAAGCAACCACTTTCTAACCTTTCAGATACTGCAAACAGATTAATGCCTACCCATAATTATAAACATATTAATCTTCGTTTTAAATCAAAGTATATACCTACCAAGCATATCTAATTCAATCTAATTCAGCTTAGGAATATGTCAGCAGAGATTAGCGGCAAGACGACCATTAGATCGTCACGATGGAAACTGTCGCCACCTGGCGGTCACGGAGGAAAGTGAAACGATTGTGTCGTTCACCTGCGCGCGCGCAATGTAGCGATTAGATCATGGAATAGGCAGGGGCAGAATGTCCACTTGGAACGATTAGCGACAAGTGCACGAAGACACTGATATAGTTTTTTTGGTAGCTCTAAAATATAATGTTTATTTGGCCAATTAAAATTCTTGATAGCCTTAAGCAGTTTTCAAGTCCATGGGAAATAGATATTTAAAACTCCCTATAAAACACAATATTATTTACTGTGTTATCTAGGGCTTTTTATTTGATAGTGAACCCCTTCTTTAGTTTTGGACATGCGTTGAGTGGTCTTGATTTCACATTTGAGACTAGACAGCAGTTGAGATCCTAGCGAAATGTCAACTTATGTTACAATTTAACCAGCTGATGATTGCCTTCAATGGGTCTGACATGCTTGACCAAAAATACCTCGACCTGAATGATTCGAATAAAAAGTAATGTCAGTGAATCGTTTTGCAGTATATGTGTGGCTAAATTAGCACCCAGGATTTATACTAGTCCGTGCTCTAAGCACGCTGTGTGTAATGAATGAGCCTTGTGTCTGTACCGTCCTATCTACTCTATGATTAGATGACCGATCGTACTCGCTTATTTATTGATCGCTTACAGGTGTTCTGTCTTTATCACGGTGTTCATGGCAATTTTCTGTCTTTTAATAGTGTTTTTGCGGTAGCGCGAATGCCGGAAGACTTCATAAATTGTTCATGGCATCGTAAATCGGAAAGTGTTTAACAATTTCCTAGTGTAGTCTTGACAAAGTAAGATGACTTTCTACCAGATAATGCCTATGACTAAAGTTTTATCTTTATTTTTAGTGCTGCATTTATTTGCAATGAAGCTTCCGTGATTTCCCATGAAGACTTGGCATCTTTAAAAGTCCAATGCAATCTATTACGTGAAATGTATTTCCCAAAAAGATTTACTGTCGATTGTGTGATGCTTTGTGGAAAGTAAGTAGCCATTCATCTACAGAGACAGAGATAATGAGAATTAATCATCAGGCTTCCTAATGCTCATTGGGGATTTCAGATCGTAAAGACCAAGTTTCACCTTAAACCGGTGATGTCTTAATTTAGAAAGAAAGTTACTCTGACGTCGTCTTCTTAAAGATCAATGGTGCACAGTTACATACATGGAGTTCAAAATCCAGCCGGGTTTTATTCCGCAACCAAGCACTTCTAATGATGGTTTCTATCTTAAAAATAACTTAGTGCAAAAGATTTTAAATAAATTTTTAATAAGGTTGCTTAATTAATAGTGTTTAACTATTGTTCATCAGTGATGAGGTATAATCATCAACACAATGTTGGTTGGCACTGTGTCTAATTTCAATTGATGCCAGCACTAAGTTGAGCTACTGTATGTTTTGTGCTGTGGGAGGTGAATTATTAGTATCACTCTCACTTCCTATGTGGTAGGAAGTGCGAGTGATACTAATAATTCACCCAGCTTATGTTTATACAAATTTTATAAAGTTGTTCTGAATTAATATACCAGGAGGATATTATGATATAAAAGTGTAAAACTGGGTGAACCTGCTACAGGGACACCTTGCAAAACCATTCGGGGAAACAAGGCGTAATGTTATGATGTTACTTTAAAAGTTTCCATGATTGAGAATAGCATTCTCAGATCTGTCTGTAAATAGTTAAATTATTTGGGATACTGTTGTGCTTAATGAGTGAGTATTGAATTGCACATCACATCTTGCTGTCAAGGTAAGTGTTGAGCTCAGTGAGTCTAGAAGATGAATTGTAAAGATTATCATTAGGGTATTTTAAAGAATGTCAGTTATCTAGTAATCTGAATAAGAGGCACCATGGCTGTGAAGTCCTTAGTAGTTAAACTTTCATAGGGTGTAACAGGATCTTTTAGCCCCTGAATTTTGTAAGCAGGGAGGTATTTTGGTAAGCATTTGTGGAATTGTATTGTACCTAAATTGTACTGACAGACAAACTTAGTGTTTTTTTTTTTTTTTGAAAAATGTAGTAGGATTATTTGGTCAAATTCTTGTGATCAGTTGATGTTATTTCCGCTTAGGTAAGTGTAGATTATAGTAGGTGGTAATTAGCGAAGTGAAAACGAGACGGTATCTTAGACAACTTATATTTTCAAAAACACGGATAAAACTACAAACTAGGTAAACGTACATCAAGCGTACCCGCTTGCAGTGCTCGCACGGACTTAACTGCCGGCGTGTTGGGTGGGGTCCAGCGTCCCATACATCTATACTTATAATTATGTTATGACTATTAACTACGAATGTAAAACTATGAGCGCGTCGCTAACATTCCCCCCCCAGTGCTGACTCAGCACTCTTCAACAAGTGAAATACGCGCGACGCAAGCTGCAGGTCGCTTCCAGACACCAGTCTTAGTCTTCACCTCGACCAGTCTGATTCTTCCATCCTTTCCTGGGCATGTCTTCTGAATAACACCCTTTGGCCAGGTACTACGGGGACTGTTAGGATCAGCCACTAGCACTACGTCACCTACCTGCAAAGGTTTTACCTCCTCGTTCCATTTTCTTCGAGGCAGTAATTCAGGAAGTACTTCTTTCACCCATCTACGCCAAAACATATCCGCTAACGCTTGTGACTTTCTCCATTGTTTGCGTAGAAACATGTCGGAGTCATCGAAAGTCCCAATGATAGGTGTGCTGGATGAGTTACCTAAAAGAAAATGGTTAGGAGTCAAAGATTCTAAACTTTCAGGGTTCACGGAGACGTGTGTCAACGGACGACTATTTACTATATTCTCCACTTCTGCCATCAGGGTAAGCAGCACTTCTTCGCGGGGAGCGCGTTCGTTCATTACAACTCGAAGTGATGTTTTAACGCTTCGAATCAGCCTCTCCCAGGCCCCACCCCAGTGAGGACTGGAGGGAGGTATAAAATGCCACTGCATGGCATTGTTCACGCCGACGGCCCTGAGAGCATCTATATTAAGCGCCTGCTCTGATAGCTTCAGTTCCTTATCGCTTGCTCTTAGGTTGGTGCCGTTGTCAGAGTATAAATGACAGGGCCATCCTCGCCGTGCTGCCATGCGTCGCAGCGCCATAATCAAAGAGTCTGATGTGAGTGACGGAACAAGCTCGATATGAATCGCTCGTATAGTGAGGCAGGTGAACAAAACACCATACCTCCTCTGCCTTCCTCTGCCCACAGTCACTTCCATTGGACCAAACAAGTCCAGGCCACAAAATGTGAACGGTTTTTGGTGATGTGCTACTCGAGCATGAGGTAAGTCACCCATTCTGGGTACTTGAGGCCTACATTTCTTTATGCGGCAAAGCATGCAAGTCGAAACCACCCTTTTGACTATTGGCCTCATTCTAACAATCCAATATTTCTGTTTCAGGTTATTGACGACCATTTCCTGGTTCGCGTGTGCTGCCTTAATGTGAAAGTACCGGACAAGAAGACGCGTTATGTCATGTTTTCCATCTAATATAATTGGTCTCTTCATTTCTAGGTCCACATCTGACGCAGCATCGATGCGGCCACCGAGTCGGAGTAAACCAGTTTCATCTAGATACGGTGTCAAGGTAAGTAACTTACTATATCGTGATATGTGTTGTCCACTTTTAATTGCAGATATTTCGGCGGAGAACGATTCCACCTGCGCCTTCTTTAGCAACAGTATCTCAGCTCGAGCCATCGCATCGCAGTCAACTTCACCGGTAAGTTTCTTGCATCTGTCAATAAATTTCAGAATGACGGCCGTGGCTCGCAGCAAGTGAAGCCAAGAGGAAAACCGCTGCGACTCAGGAACGGGTAAGTTACATGTAGGCTCATGCATCACAGCTACACACTCTAAACTCCCCTCGTCTCTGTCGATGTCGGGGTTCACGCCGTCAGCAGGCCATAAAGACTCCTCTTTGTATAAAAATTCCGGCCCTGTGAACCACTCACTGTGAAACATTGTGTGGTTAAATTCATCACGAGTACCAAGATCTGCTACGTTTAATTTGGTAGGTACATATCTCCATTCGGAAATACGCGTGAGTTCATCAATTTCTCCTAATCGGTTCGCTTCGAACGTTTTATACCTACGTGTGTTATTTCTAATCCACTGTAAAACGGTGGTGGACTCACACCAAAAATATCGTCGCTCAGGCGCTAATCTATGTTCCTTCATAATGGTATCAGCCAATCGTGCAGCTAACAGTGCCGCCTGTAGCTCGGCTCGGGGCACATTCATGGGTTTAACAGGTACAACACGACATTTACTTGCTATAAATGCAACGTTAACATTCCCACTGACTATCCATCGCCAGTACGCCACACAACACATGGCTTGAACAGATGCGTCGCATAATAAATGCAGCTGTAAGCATGTATAATTATTACTTGCCGGCGTAGCACACGTAGCGGTTGTCGTAGGCGGTCTACACGACTCGTAGCAACTTCTCGTAGCAGATAACTCCAGCTCGGGGGTCGCGGGTGCGGCGGCGGGAGGAGGTGGCCTTATCATCACAGGCTCGGCGACCGGTTTTCGTCCCGTCTTGCTCCCACCTTGTGACACAATAGTTTTATTATAACACCTAGGTATACGTATTTGCTTTATATCCTTTAATAACTCGATCCATTTGCACCATTTATTGTAGATACTATCGGGTACTACGTCATCCCAGCCTATGTTTAAGCGCCAAGTATCTTGCAACATAATTTTGCCCTGAATAGTGAATGGTGCTAAGAATCCTATTACATCAAAAATAGACATAACTATTCGCAGCATGATTCTTTTAGTCGGCCTATCCTTGTTTAAAATAATATTTTCAGGTATCCTTTTCAGAGACACGTCGAATCCTAATTCATCTTCTCCAGGATACCAGATGAGTCCCAAGGTGCGCTCGCCATGATACTCCTGTTCAAATTTGAACCTAAAGCTGGCGGTTCCTAAGGTATCCTTTGGAACACTATCTAAAACTGCAATGCTATTACTTGTCCAGTTACGAATTTCGAAACCACCACTGCTATGAATCTTAGTTATATTTTTAACAATTTCTATCGCCGTCGTGTCATCCGACAGGCTATCAATGTAGTCGTCCATATAGTGCGATTTGTATATCGCATTAACAGCGGCTGGTAATGACGACTCGTAACGACGCGCATTTACATTTTTTACAAACTGAGCTACAAAAGGAGAACAGTTAGCGCCGAAAATAAGTGACGTCATAATGTAAATATCAACTGGCTCGTCAGGGCTGTTCCGCCAAAGGAACCTAAACGCGTGTTGATCTTCAGGGCGAATTTTGACTCTAAGAAACATGTCTTTAATGTCACCGGTTACTGCAATTGAATATTCCCTAAAGCGCTGCATTATGCCTAACAGAGATGACAACAAGTCCGGCCCTGTGAGTAAATGGTCATTGAGACATTTATCACCAACTGGAGCGGCAGAATAGAACACTAGCCTAAGTGACCTTTTGTTGGGGTTATCTACCCCAAAGTGGGGTAGATACCACGTCCTGGGTGCCGGCAGTCGCTTTTCCATCTTGTGAGCATAATCATTTTGTAATAAATTATTTATTCGCTCGCGGTATCTGTTGGCGAAACCATCATCACGTGCCATCTTCCTTTCTATTCCCTTCAACCTTTTCAGCGCGTTAGGATAGGTGTCGGGCATGGTGCAGGCCTCATCCTTCCAAGGCAGACCGGCATGCCAGCGACCGTTGATGAGTTCGACAGACTTCTCCAGCTGCGCGACGGCACGAGTATCATTAATATTTTGTCTCGGCTTACCTGACACTCCCAAGGCGTCCACAGCAAATGAGTGCGTCACCTCCTCGTGGAGCTCCCGTAGTATGCACTCGTCCCTGTCCGCGGTGGTGGTAGCTGCCGAGCTCAGCAGCAGAGTGGCGTGCGCCTCGACAGCGCCAGCGGCGACCTGCGCGTGCCGAGCGTGCAACCTTCGCAACATGCCGTGCATGCACCAACCCCTAGGTTGCTACATTGACTCCCCTAGGAGTCAATGTAGCGGACGGCTCATACAATTTACCTACTATAACTTTGAGAGGCAACAATAAGTGACAGTTATCTTGACCTATTAGAATCTCAGGTTTTACATCATGTTTACATAACTTATCATTTATTCCAAACAGGTTTTTGTAATTATTACAATCGACAACAGAAAGTTGTTGCAAAGGTAAGTTTAATTTATCTACACACCGAAGTTTTATATTATGCATCTTATTGTCCATACCCGATAAAGTAACATTCGCGATGGTTGTTTCACATACCAATTCATCGTCAGACCAGGCTCCGCGAATTCGCATCGTCTCTGAGCGACCACGAAGCCCCGCACGCTTCGCTAGCCCCGCACTGATAAGCGAGACGGTCGATCCGTCATCAAGGAGGGCGTTTGCACTGAACACACCGTTAGCACTATGTATACGTATAGGTACGACTTTAAGTAACACTTTGTTTTCACTTGCATTTATATGCGTCACTGTTTGTGTACTACCGGGGGACGACATCGCCTGCGACGTCGCCGTCGTCGGCGCTTGTACAGGCGTTGACTTCGGCTCCGGTACCTGGCTACTTCCAGCGTCATTTTTCGGCTTGTTTCCGACGTAGTGAAGTAGATTGTGATGCCCCTCGCCACAGCTATTCTTATCGCAAGGCGGTGCTGAGCATGTATCTCGTGCGTGGCGCGATAGTAGGCATTTATAACAAATCCCGTTACGTTTTACGAATTCCCATCTGGTTTTACGTAACGCCTTCTTGAATTGTTTACATTCCGTTAATTTATGTTTTGAGGTACCGCAGAATTTGCAGCTATCAGTATCATCATCTGTTTGTAATAATATAGTTTGAGATCGATTTCCGGAACTATCTTTGTTTTTATGATGATTGTTTTTATTTTCAGTGCGAGGACTCGTAAAATAGATATTTGATGTAACTAATATCTTTACAGCCTCATCGTGCAAGAAATCAGATAAGATGACCATACGGGATTTCTGTCCTTCAGTGATGAGCGGGAAACTATAATCAGACCATTTAGATAACAGTGTTGTAGGCAGCTTGAACAATATAATTGAAACAATGCTCATACCTTGTAAGTACTCTTCGCGTCCAACTGCTCGCACTGCTTGTATAAGGTTTTGCACTTTCACTGAAAATGGCACGATTTCATTATGATAGTTCTGTGACATTGAGGGTAATTTCTTGATATCCTGCACTATTTTGGATATTATTAGATCAGCATTGCCAAAACGTAACTCCAATGTTGACATGATTTTGCACGGTGGACTCGCAGAAATAAGTAAAGCTGCGACAGCATCTTTGGCAGCTCCTCGGAGACACTTTCTCAACCTCCACAGGTTTTCTTCAGGAGAAAATTTACAAAGCTCGGTAGACTCTTTATAGGCTTGTTTGAACTGCAGAAATTCCAGTGGGTCTCCCGAAATGTCTGGAAGATCCTTCGGCGTGCTTAATCGAGTTATAAGGTTGGTATTCGGTGCACTCGTAGAAGCCAGATCTTTCAATGCGCCAGCTAGCATCTGAATAGTCGCTTGCATATTGGTGGCCTCCGCCGTTGGTGGCGGTGCGGGTACAGTGTGTGAGTGCGGCTCCATCGGCAGATGTGGCACTGAAGGTGGCGGCTTTTGAGGTGACGTAGCTTGCCCTGGTGCTGCTGCTGGTGCCGTAAAGAGGACGGCATTAGCAGGCGCGGCTGGTTCTGTGTCAGGCGGATGCAACTTGCCCAAGGGGTTGCCATGATCGGGGGCCGATTGCATTAATTCGTGTTGACTCCGTTCCAGCCATTGCTCCACGTCGTGAGTGCGTTCTTCGTGTGGACTGTATTTTTCTTCTTCCTCTAGTTCAGCTAAGTCCGCTTCTAGCTGTCTGTCTATGAGCTCCAGTCGTATCTGTGCCTTTTGCTTTGCAGCATCCAAAAGCAACTGCGCCTTTCGAGCTTTTACCGATGATGTGTCGGAATGACCTTTCGACCTTGACAACGTGTTTTCTGTTTTGACGCTCCGCGAGGCCGCAGGTGTTTTGAATACCATATTTTTGGCTGCTGCACTGGTTGAAAACTGACACTCTTCAGTATCTGTTTCTTGAGCTCCCTTTTGTTCTTCGAAAAGTTTACGTTGCTCGCGCTCGCGTCGCACCGTACTTCGCGTACCCACCATTTTACTTTTTACTGGTGGCGTGATAAACATTAATTTTAGTTGATCCGGTTCGATTGACCACTTTGTAGATTATAGTAGGTGGTAATTGGCGAAGTGAAAACGAGACGGTATCTTGGACAACTTATATTTTCAAAAACACGGATAAAACTACAAACTAGGTAAACGTACATCAAGCGCACCCGCTTGCAGTGCTCGCACGGACTTAACTGCCGGCGTGTTGGGTGGGGTCCAGCGTCCCATACATCTATACTTATAATTATGTTATGACTATTAACTACGAATGTAAAACTATGAGCGCGTCGCTAACAGTAAGTATATATTTATGATATGGTTTCATTTCATTTTAGGATGGACTAGTTTTCTATAACTTTAGTTATTAAAGGTATTTTGGAAACTGAATTTCAAATACGGAATAGGCTTTTAACTTGTAAGCACCATTTAATAAGGGCAGTATATTATGCCCTGGATAGGAGAGAGGTTTGAACAAATTTGAAGTGAAAGGGTCTATTTCAGATGCTTAAGGTTTTCCCTCAACGATACTAATTTCCATACGAGTTTCACATATTCTGCTAGCAGTAATTACTTGACGAGTTTAGAGCTAATCGAAACTAGATTCATTTTAGAAGTATAAAGATATGAACTCTTTTCCTTGACCTCATAATATGTCCAAAATTGGGATTGTGTAATGAGTTGCATTTTTAAGTGAGGGACTTGTATAATTGAACTTGTTATGATGTGCACTTGGTGAGCAGATGGAGAGTTTTAGAGTAAAGCAATTTGTAGATAATTCATTCATAGTACCTACATTTATTGTATTATACCTTATCTTGTTCATGTTCTACTCACAATCCATCAATACCTACTTTGTCCTCACAATGTTCTCCCCCCCCCCTCCTTTATTTGTTTCCTTGATAATTTCACTTTAGTGCTGCAATTATCATTCAAATCTACTGTTAAATATGTAGACTAGTAGTTGGCAATCAAATGATTAATTAGGTATTCTGATTTTATAAGCTTTGAATAAGATCACCCATTTCTGCCCAGCCCTTCGGGAAGTCCGGGCGTAATGTTAAATAATGCGACTAAGTTTACTAGTACTTTTTTTTTTAATACTGGTATTTTAAGGTTTGTTTAAAGTGAAAAAAATTAAACTTAATAATCAAGCCTAAAAAATAGCATTGTTAGTTTTCAAGCCCAAACATTTAAACACACTTATAGTGGTATTTATTGGTTTTCAAGCCCAAACATTTAAACACACTTATAGTGGTATTTATTGGTATGTCTTATCGCAGTCTCGATATTTTACCAAATAAACAGTCAAGGTAGATTGTAAGAAAACCTTGTTTTCTGTAAGTGGCACTCACTACTGGTAATTTAGTAGGTAAAACAGAGATAAGAGACTATTCAAGTATGAAAAGTATTAGTAAATGTATATGTAATTAACCCTTTATTGGTTATTTGGTAATGTTATCTTCCAGATAGTCCTAAGTGATACCCCTGTACCTATAGGATGAAATCATAGTATGATTTCATAAAGGTAATATGGTATATTATACCTATCTATTTTGATATGTTAAGCTATAATTGATTAGTGTACAAGTTGTCAGTTTGTAACATACTTGTAGTTATTACTGGGATTTTTATTTTTATTTTCCTTCAGTATGATATGGTGGCATTCTTTCTTATTGCTCTAGATGGGTTAGACAGTCTTGATGATTTTTTGTTCATAATGAAACTGAATTTTCTATTTTGTTTGGGACTGACTGAAATGTATCTTTCAGATAAATTCTTTGTAGATCTATCTATTGTATTGTTTGTAAATGCATCTCAATATTTAATAAGTTCTTTGATGGTATTGAGAGGATCATCATCTGCCTGGCCTTTTCCCAACTATGTTGGGGTCAGCTTCCAGAGAATGGCTTTGAGAGGTTAAGATATTGAATTTGGTAGGTATCAAATATTTTCTTATCTATGTCCATAGCCAATAGCAGAATCAGAGGAATATAACTGCTTTGCCAGCATTTATTCCAGTATTGGTCTTCTTGAATTGTTATTTTGGAATATAAGCCGGGTTGTTGTTGAGGTCAACCATAGACATTGATTTTTATTTTCAGTGACAAAAATAATTCATTTATTTTTCAGACATAGTCCATTCCAACCGATTAGGTTAAACCAAAACATCATAAGATGTTGTGGTGGTGGTTTTCAATGGTATGATTCCTGTTATTAACCCGGCAGAAGGATGTTTTATTTTGTTATTTACAAAAGTAAGTAAATCAACTAATGTTGTGCTTGTTTTACATTTTCGCCATAGAACTGGTAAGTTTCACTATTATCATGAGAATGTCTTGTGGTTTTAATATTTATTGAATAGTTGTTATTGTTTGTTTGTTTGTATTGTGTACTCAAGTTTGTGATTGTTTCGGTATGTTTATCAAATAGGATGAATTAAAGTTAATGTCAATTAGAGATTATATAACTTTTGTTCTGGTTTTAGTTTTGTGGCAGTGGGCATTGCCAGCTGGTTTTGCTGCATCAGCCAAGTTAATCGACAATTTGTGTTTGTCTTATGTTCTTCAAAAGCATAGGGTCAGTCACTGCTTTCCCTATGATAGGGGTAATAACCAGTACGGTTTGTTTCTGGAATATCTCAATCCCTTGTTTCCTCAGTTTAGAGGAATCTAAATGGGATGAATAAGTATGGGAGCATGGAATAATACTTTGTATTATTGCAATTATGGTTTAGTCCATTGCACTTGTATCTGAAATCAAGAGTTTCCAGAGGTAGCATTTGTCGTCAGCCATTGTATCACAGAATCATGTTTATAAAGTATCTTGTGTATTTGAATGTATGCCTGTAAAAATTGCACAATTTTGCATTATTGTTTTAGTTTACAAAATAGATATCATTTATCGGTTTTTGGCAAGATAATTAAGCCACCTAGAGCTAGATAAGTCACTGAGCATCTCGTACGCAGTGATATCTTTTAATTAGCTATATTTTGTTTGTTAAAAATGGCAATCCTCGATATGAAAGCTAGATCACGTAGTATTGAGATAACATGCTATAAGCATCTCGTGCTAAGCATGTGCACACCATGTCAGATATGTACCAGTTAGCAACATAGAATCAATGTTGTTGAGAGTACCTTGTACTCGTTGATAACAATCTAGTTAGCGAGGCAGAATTCCACACTCACTATAGGAAGTATAATGCTTTTGCAAGTTTATAACACACAGACAGAGTGCAGGGTTAAGTAAGGCTGGTAAGGCTGTCTCGCAACCTTCATGCTTGTAAATTAAAAGTATATAGAACCACCTTTGACAATTTCTTAGCCAAGATCATAGAAATGTGACTTACCCCTGGTGACGAGTACATACCAGCGTTAGCTATGTAGAATAACATCGCTAAATGCATCACGTGCTGCATTGGTAGTTTCATATCCAGCTGGTAACGTAGAATTAGCGTTACTGAGAGCATCTCGTGCTTACTGGAGGGGTAATACTGACAAGCGCGTACCAGCTAGCTATGTACAGTTACATCGCTAAGGGCATCACGTACCTCTCTGGTAGCTTCTCATCCAGCTAGTAACGTGGAGATAACGTTACTAAAGACATCTCGTGTCCACTGGAGAGATAGGTAATGCTTTAACAAGTTGTGTTGTGTTAATGTCCACCATAGTGCTTGTAAAACACTGTCAGTATCACGTACAAAGTGGTCAGTTAAAGCCAGGCATTCTCGCACATTAGGATTGTGGGAGGCCTCCGGATCTAATGTGGGTCAGGAACTCAAGATAAGATAAGATAAGATAATTTTATTTTGCAAATATGGGTAACAGCAAATGATGACAAAATATAAAAGCTCAGCCATATTTTACCATGTAGGCTTGCAAAAGATTTAAAACATTAAACTTATAACTTAATCATTAAATCCATTTTTAAAATTACACAATGAACTAAGTACAAAAAACAATAATACGTAAACATTAGCTTAAAAATATTTCTCACTTAGGAACTCCTTAATATTATAATATGCTTTCGCCACTAAAAAGCTTTGGAGTTTCTTTATAAATAATGAAAGCGGAAGCTCTTTCCATGTCTTTGGCAATTTATTATAAATGACATGGAGCCATGCAGTAGACACTTTTGCGCATAAGTGCTGTCTTGGCTGACTCCAGACATAGCACACTATTATCGCGGTTAAAAATTCCATTATGGACCATTGATTTATGGGAGGGTGAGGGTGAGGGGGGAGGGTGGGGGGAGGGGGCTGCCCCCCTGCACCATCCCCACATCTCGGAGCTTCATGGTTATGGAGATATCCTTTTAGATTAGATTTATTCGCTCGCGGTATCTGTTGGCGAAACCATCATCACGTGCCATCTTCCTTTCTATTCCCTTCAACCTTTTCAGCGCGTTAGGATAGGTGTCGGGCATGGTGCAGGCCTCATCCTTCCAAGGCAGACCGGCATGCCAGCGACCGTTGATGAGTTCGACAGACTTCTCCAGCTGCGCGACGGCACGAGTATCATTAATATTTTGTCTCGGCTTACCTGACACTCCCAAGGCGTCCACAGCAAATGAGTGCGTCACCTCCTCGTGGAGCTCCCGTAGTATGCACTCGTCCCTGTCCGCGGTGGTGGTAGCTGCCGAGCTCAGCAGCAGAGTGGCGTGCGCCTCGACAGCGCCAGCGGCGACCTGCGCGTGCCGAGCGTGCAACCTTCGCAACATGCCGTGCATGCACCAACCCCTAGGTTGCTACATTGACTCCCCTAGGAGTCAATGTAGCGGACGGCTCATACAATTTACCTACTATAACTTTGAGAGGCAACAATAAGTGACAGTTATCTTGACCTATTAGAATCTCAGGTTTTACATCATGTTTACATAACTTATCATTTATTCCAAACAGGTTTTTGTAATTATTACAATCGACAACAGAAAGTTGTTGCAAAGGTAAGTTTAATTTATCTACACACCGAAGTTTTATATTATGCATCTTATTGTCCATACCCGATAAAGTAACATTCGCGATGGTTGTTTCACATACCAATTCATCGTCAGACCAGGCTCCGCGAATTCGCATCGTCTCTGAGCGACCACGAAGCCCCGCACGCTTCGCTAGCCCCGCACTGATAAGCGAGACGGTCGATCCGTCATCAAGGAGGGCGTTTGCACTGAACACACCGTTAGCACTATGTATACGTATAGGTACGACTTTAAGTAACACTTTGTTTTCACTTGCATTTATATGCGTCACTGTTTGTGTACTACCGGGGGACGACATCGCCTGCGACGTCGCCGTCGTCGGCGCTTGTACAGGCGTTGACTTCGGCTCCGGTACCTGGCTACTTCCAGCGTCATTTTTCGGCTTGTTTCCGACGTAGTGAAGTAGATTGTGATGCCCCTCGCCACAGCTATTCTTATCGCAAGGCGGTGCTGAGCATGTATCTCGTGCGTGGCGCGATAGTAGGCATTTATAACAAATCCCGTTACGTTTTACGAATTCCCATCTGGTTTTACGTAACGCCTTCTTGAATTGTTTACATTCCGTTAATTTATGTTTTGAGGTACCGCAGAATTTGCAGCTATCAGTATCATCATCTGTTTGTAATAATATAGTTTGAGATCGATTTCCGGAACTATCTTTGTTTTTATGATGATTGTTTTTATTTTCAGTGCGAGGACTCGTAAAATAGATATTTGATGTAACTAATATCTTTACAGCCTCATCGTGCAAGAAATCAGATAAGATGACCATACGGGATTTCTGTCCTTCAGTGATGAGCGGGAAACTATAATCAGACCATTTAGATAACAGTGTTGTAGGCAGCTTGAACAATATAATTGAAACAATGCTCATATCTTGTAAGTACTCTTCGCGTCCAACTGCTCGCACTGCTTGTATAAGGTTTTGCACTTTCACTGAAAATGGCACGATTTCATTATGATAGTTCTGTGACATTGAGGGTAATTTCTTGATATCCTGCACTATTTTGGATATTATTAGATCAGCATTGCCAAAACGTAACTCCAATGTTGACATGATTTTGCACGGTGGACTCGCAGAAATAAGTAAAGCTGCGACAGCATCTTTGGCAGCTCCTCGGAGACACTTTCTCAACCTCCACAGGTTTTCTTCAGGAGAAAATTTACAAAGCTCGGTAGACTCTTTATAGGCTTGTTTGAACTGCAGAAATTCCAGTGGGTCTCCCGAAATGTCTGGAAGATCCTTCGGCGTGCTTAATCGAGTTATAAGGTTGGTATTCGGTGCACTCGTAGAAGCCAGATCTTTCAATGCGCCAGCTAGCATCTGAATAGTCGCTTGCATATTGGTGGCCTCCGCCGTTGGTGGCGGTGCGGGTACAGTGTGTGAGTGCGGCTCCATTGGCAGATGTGGCACTGAAGGTGGCGGCTTTTGAGGTGACGTAGCTTGCCCTGGTGCTGCTGCTGGTGCCGTAAAGAGGACGGCATTAGCAGGCGCGGCTGGTTCTGTGTCAGGCGGATGCAACTTGCCCAAGGGGTTGCCATGATCGGGGGCCGATTGCATTAATTCGTGTTGACTCCGTTCCAGCCATTGCTCCACGTCGTGAGTGCGTTCTTCGTGTGGACTGTATTTTTCTTCTTCCTCTAGTTCAGCTAAGTCCGCTTCTAGCTGTCTGTCTATGAGCTCCAGTCGTATCTGTGCCTTTTGCTTTGCAGCATCCAAAAGCAACTGCGCCTTTCGAGCTTTTACCGATGATGTGTCGGAATGACCTTTCGACCTTGACAACGTGTTTTCTGTTTTGACGCTCCGCGAGGCCGCAGGTGTTTTGAATACCATATTTTTGGCTGCTGCACTGGTTGAAAACTGACACTCTTCAGTATCTGTTTCTTGAGCTCCCTTTTGTTCTTCGAAAAGTTTACGTTGCTCGCGCTCGCGTCGCACCGTACTTCGCGTACCCACCATTTTACTTTTTACTGGTGGCGTGATAAACATTAATTTTAGTTGATCCGGTTCGATTGACCACTTTGTAGATTATAGTAGGTGGTAATTGGCGAAGTGAAAACGAGACGGTATCTTGGACAACTTATATTTTCAAAAACACGGATAAAACTACAAACTAGGTAAACGTACATCAAGCGCACCCGCTTGCAGTGCTCGCACGGACTTAACTGCCGGCGTGTTGGGTGGGGTCCAGCGTCCCATACATCTATACTTATAATTATGTTATGACTATTAACTACGAATGTAAAACTATGAGCGCGTCGCTAACAGTAAGTATATATTTATGATATGGTTTCATTTCATTTTAGGATGGACTAGTTTTCTATAACTTTAGTTATTAAAGGTATTTTGGAAACTGAATTTCAAATACGGAATAGGCTTTTAACTTGTAAGCACCATTTAATAAGGGCAGTATATTATGCCCTGGATAGGAGAGAGGTTTGAACAAATTTGAAGTGAAAGGGTCTATTTCAGATGCTTAAGGTTTTCCCTCAACGATACTAATTTCCATACGAGTTTCACATATTCTGCTAGCAGTAATTACTTGACGAGTTTAGAGCTAATCGAAACTAGATTCATTTTAGAAGTATAAAGATATGAACTCTTTTCCTTGACCTCATAATATGTCCAAAATTGGGATTGTGTAATGAGTTGCATTTTTAAGTGAGGGACTTGTATAATTGAACTTGTTATGATGTGCACTTGGTGAGCAGATGGAGAGTTTTAGAGTAAAGCAATTTGTAGATAATTCATTCATAGTACCTACATTTATTGTATTATACCTTATCTTGTTCATGTTCTACTCACAATCCATCAATACCTACTTTGTCCTCACAATGTTCTCCCCCCCCCCTCCTTTATTTGTTTCCTTGATAATTTCACTTTAGTGCTGCAATTATCATTCAAATCTACTGTTAAATATGTAGACTAGTAGTTGGCAATCAAATGATTAATTAGGTATTCTGATTTTATAAGCTTTGAATAAGATCACCCATTTCTGCCCAGCCCTTCGGGAAGTCCGGGCGTAATGTTAAATAATGCGACTAAGTTTACTAGTACTTTTTTTTTTAATACTGGTATTTTAAGGTTTGTTTAAAGTGAAAAAAATTAAACTTAATAATCAAGCCTAAAAAATAGCATTGTTAGTTTTCAAGCCCAAACATTTAAACACACTTATAGTGGTATTTATTGGTTTTCAAGCCCAAACATTTAAACACACTTATAGTGGTATTTATTGGTATGTCTTATCGTAGTCTCGATATTTTACCAAATAAACAGTCAAGGTAGATTGTAAGAAAACCTTGTTTTCTGTAAGTGGCACTCACTACTGGTAATTTAGTAGGTAAAACAGAGATAAGAGACTATTCAAGTATGAAAAGTATTAGTAAATGTATATGTAATTAACCCTTTATTGGTTATTTGGTAATGTTATCTTCCAGATAGTCCTAAGTGATACCCCTGTACCTATAGGATGAAATCATAGTATGATTTCATAAAGGTAATATGGTATATTATACCTATCTATTTTGATATGTTAAGCTATAATTGATTAGTGTACAAGTTGTCAGTTTGTAACATACTTGTAGTTATTACTGGGATTTTTATTTTTATTTTCCTTCAGTATGATATGGTGGCATTCTTTCTTATTGCTCTAGATGGGTTAGACAGTCTTGATGATTTTTTGTTCATAATGAAACTGAATTTTCTATTTTGTTTGGGACTGACTGAAATGTATTTTTCAGATAAATTCTTTGTAGATCTATCTATTGTATTGTTTGTAAATGCATCTCAATATTTAATAAGTTCTTTGATGGTATTGAGAGGATCATCATCTGCCTGGCCTTTTCCCAACTATGTTGGGGTCAGCTTCCAGAGAATGGCTTTGAGAGGTTAAGATATTGAATTTGGTAGGTATCAAATATTTTCTTATCTATGTCCATAGCCAATAGCAGAATCAGAGGAATATAACTGCTTTGCCAGCATTTATTCCAGTATTGGTCTTCTTGAATTGTTATTTTGGAATATAAGCCGGGTTGTTGTTGAGGTCAACCATAGACATTGATTTTTATTTTCAGTGACAAAAATAATTCATTTATTTTTCAGACATAGTCCATTCCAACCGATTAGGTTAAACCAAAACATCATAAGATGTTGTGGTGGTGGTTTTCAATGGTATGATTCCTGTTATTAACCCGGCAGAAGGATGTTTTATTTTGTTATTTACAAAAGTAAGTAAATCAACTAATGTTGTGCTTGTTTTACATTTTCGCCATAGAACTGGTAAGTTTCACTATTATCATGAGAATGTCTTGTGGTTTTAATATTTATTGAATAGTTGTTATTGTTTGTTTGTTTGTATTGTGTACTCAAGTTTGTGATTGTTTCGGTATGTTTATCAAATAGGATGAATTAAAGTTAATGTCAATTAGAGATTATATAACTTTTGTTCTGGTTTTAGTTTTGTGGCAGTGGGCATTGCCAGCTGGTTTTGCTGCATCAGCCAAGTTAATCGACAATTTGTGTTTGTCTTATGTTCTTCAAAAGCATAGGGTCAGTCACTGCTTTCCCTATGATAGGGGTAATAACCAGTACGGTTTGTTTCTGGAATATCTCAATCCCTTGTTTCCTCAGTTTAGAGGAATCTAAATGGGATGAATAAGTATGGGAGCATGGAATAATACTTTGTATTATTGCAATTATGGTTTAGTCCATTGCACTTGTATCTGAAATCAAGAGTTTCCAGAGGTAGCATTTGTCGTCAGCCATTGTATCACAGAATCATGTTTATAAAGTATCTTGTGTATTTGAATGTATGCCTGTAAAAATTGCACAATTTTGCATTATTGTTTTAGTTTACAAAATAGATATCATTTATCGGTTTTTGGCAAGATAATTAAGCCACCTAGAGCTAGATAAGTCACTGAGCATCTCGTACGCAGTGATATCTTTTAATTAGCTATATTTTGTTTGTTAAAAATGGCAATCCTCGATATGAAAGCTAGATCACGTAGTATTGAGATAACATGCTATAAGCATCTCGTGCTAAGCATGTGCACACCATGTCAGATATGTACCAGTTAGCAACATAGAATCAATGTTGTTGAGAGTACCTTGTACTCGTTGATAACAATCTAGTTAGCGAGGCAGAATTCCACACTCACTATAGGAAGTATAATGCTTTTGCAAGTTTATAACACACAGACAGAGTGCAGGGTTAAGTAAGGCTGGTAAGGCTGTCTCGCAACCTTCATGCTTGTAAATTAAAAGTATATAGAACCACCTTTGACAATTTCTTAGCCAAGATCATAGAAATGTGACTTACCCCTGGTGACGAGTACATACCAGCGTTAGCTATGTAGAATAACATCGCTAAATGCATCACGTGCTGCATTGGTAGTTTCATATCCAGCTGGTAACGTAGAATTAGCGTTACTGAGAGCATCTCGTGCTTACTGGAGGGGTAATACTGACAAGCGCGTACCAGCTAGCTATGTACAGTTACATCGCTAAGGGCATCACGTACCTCTCTGGTAGCTTCTCATCCAGCTAGTAACGTGGAGATAACGTTACTAAAGACATCTCGTGTCCACTGGAGAGATAGGTAATGCTTTAACAAGTTGTGTTGTGTTAATGTCCACCATAGTGCTTGTAAAACACTGTCAGTATCACGTACAAAGTGGTCAGTTAAAGCCAGGCATTCTCGCACATTAGGATTGTGGGAGGCCTCCGGATCTAATGTGGGTCAGGAACTCAAGATAAGATAAGATAAGATAATTTTATTTTGCAAATATGGGTAACAGCAAATGATGACAAAATATAAAAGCTCAGCCATATTTTACCATGTAGGCTTGCAAAAGATTTAAAACATTAAACTTATAACTTAATCATTAAATCCATTTTTAAAATTAAACAATGAACTAAGTACAAAAAACAATAATACGTAAACATTAGCTTAAAAATATTTCTCACTTAGGAACTCCTTAATATTATAATATGCTTTCGCCACTAAAAAGCTTTGGAGTTTCTTTATAAATAATGAAAGCGGAAGCTCTTTCCATGTCTTTGGCAATTTATTATAAATGACATGGAGCCATGCAGTAGACACTTTTGCGCATAAGTGCTGTCTTGGCTGACTCCAGACATAGCACACTATTATCGCGGTTAAAAATTCCATTATGGACCATTGATTTATGGGAGGGTGAGGGTGAGGGGGGAGGGTGGGGGGAGGGGGCTGCCCCCCTGCACCATCCCCACATCTCGGAGCTTCATGGTTATGGAGATATCCTTGCTTGAAGTTTGTAGATTAGAATGAATTTTGAGGTTATGTTTTCCGGGCTTTCGTAATGTTTTGGACATTATAAACCTGATTTATTGAAGGAAAATGGCGGGGATAGAAGGGGATGGCGGGGTCTATTCGCTCGCTCTAACCTGTCCGAGTCGGGGTGCCCTAAGTCCCGAGCTCGCTTCGCTCGCTCTTGCACTCAATAAAACACCAAAGTATTAACGTTTTAGTATTAACGAACGAAACGCGTCGCTACACGTTTCGTTCCACCTAATGTAAACACGAGAATTCATTAATTTGTGTGTAAAAAAGTTAATTTAATTGCATAATACAACAATTATTGTGCACACTTATTACACACCAAATTAGTATATCGTATATAAAATTATATTTAAGTAAAACGTGACATAAATTGAATATAATACACCTCGAAGTCGACAACGGAACGTGAAATGTCAACTTTGACATTTACCATGACAAAAATGGAGTGCTATTTTCCAATTTGTATGGAAACTTTAAACAAATTAATCTCGTAAACTGTGAACGTCCGAAACTTGAAAATTTGTAAAAAGCTTTCTATTTACGAGTACTATCTACAAAAAAAATATGAACTTCGAAATCAATGGTCCATAAGGGAAAGTTCATCCTAGTTAGTTCTGATGTAGGTAATTTATCAGCTTTCCTGTTAATATCGTTGATGGACGCCTTGTCCGTCTCAGGTTTTCACTAACGATGCACTTATTGCACTTTCTATCACTTAACACAGTTAACATTTGTTATTTTAGTAAAAAGTTCCGTAAACTTATTTTCAATGAATAATTTTAAGAGAGCAATTTTTTTTCGTTGCGATGAAAAAACGCGCGCGAAAGAAAAGTGACATTCCTGTGTGTGTTGCCACCAAGGACGATAATTCTATTTAAAAAAAATATATCTATACATATAATAAATCTGTAGAAAAGTCATTTTTGTACATTGAAGAAATTGAAACAAAAAATAGCCAGCGTGTGAAAAGATAAGTATTAATCATTTCCATCATTTTTGAAATTTTTGTCTGTTTGTTTGTGCGCATATCACGTAAAATCTACGAATTCAATGCTGACAATGTTTATATAAAAAAATTATACGCAACTTGAGGTTTAACTTAGTTTTTGTTTCATCGAAATCGGTTCACTCTATCAAAAGATATGATTAATTTAGTGAGTTCAAGAAGTAAAATATTACGTTACGCAATTCAGTATAGTACTTGCAACGACATCTTAAGACTAAAAATAGGACTAATGTTGATAGTTGAAATCCAATTCCGATAGATGGCGTTGTGCAAATGACGTCATTTTTTGAATCGCGGTGTTAGACGTTCCGCGCGAGAATGACGTCCGTGTTTACTAGGCAAATTGGGTTTCGTTAGGTGTCTTAAAAGTTCTTGCGTGTGTCGTAAAAGTTCTTTGGTTGCTTGGTTTTTCGACCAATTCTAGGTCTAAATTGGTAGGCATTGCCTACCAATTTAGACCTAGAATTGGTCGAAAAAAAGTATTGGCTTATCTTATTGGTTTCGTTTGGTCAACTTTGGTCATTGGTTTGAAGTACGAAGTAAAGATTGTATTTTATTTACTTCGTAGTTTGAATCCAATAGTGCCAATCGTTATACAGTAAGTTAGTGTTGCCAATTCGTTGAGTCACGACCACGAACAGACGATACGTTGTCACACTAGACTGTTCGACGCACCGTTCTTTTAAGTTTGTAGGCTATTCAGTCATAAGTGTTGTTGGTTTTGTTTATTGCTTTAATTTTCCTTGAAAATGCCTCAAAGAAAAAAAAACTAACCTTTCGCTGCGTAGCCGGAATACGAAAAGGATGAGACTTTGTAGGTCGCAGGAATCGGAAGAAGATCGTGAAGCACGGTTATCTGCTAACCGAGAGCACATCGCTCTTTCACGTGAATCGGAAACGTTCACCGAAAGGGAGTCACGTTTAAGTTCACAAAGAACACGGACCGCGACTTTGCGGTCTCAAGAGAGTATCCAGGAACGCGAAGTCCGGCTGTCTGCTGATCGGGAGCGCCACTCTCTCTCACGTGAGTCAGACACATTCACAGAAAGGGAGTCGCGCGTAAGTTCGCAAAGAACTCGGACCGCGACTTTGAGTTCTCAAGAGAGTATCCAGGAACGCCAAGTTCGGCTGTCTGCTGATCGGGAGCGCCAGTTTGCGCCATTTATTTGCCATTTTGTTGACATTTTGTGGCCTATCGGACGCTGGGCAGTTGTGGCAAAAATATAAAGACGCGTTTGTCGAAGATTTTTTGAGACAGCAAAACATAAATAGTGAAACTTCTGACCAAGTACGTGAAAGCTGCCATAATAGGTCTTTGCTGGCTATACAAGATATAGTTACAAGTATAGGAGGGAACCCCCTCAGTCAATACGGCTTGCCGACACCGACAGTTGGTGGGGAACGAATTAATAGGGAGTATACATCTGAAATAAATTACAACCCCGAAGAGTTAGCAGAAATATTGCGAAATGGCTGTTCAAATTTGACGTCAGAACAACGTCAAATCTTTGATAGAGTATGCTGTAGTGTAGAACATTCATTAGGAGAAATGCTGTTTTTAGATGCACCTGGTGGAACAGGTAAAACATTCCTCACTAAAGTTATCTTGGCTCAAATAAGGAGCCAAAACAAAATTGCCCTTGCCGTCGCTTCCTCAGGAATAGCTACCACTTTATTACCAGGAGGAAAAACTGCACATACAACATTTAAAATACCAATCGACTTGCACCGCACAGAAAACCCTGTTTGCAACGTGTCTCGCAATAGTGATAAAGCAAGGGTTTTACACGATTGCGCCCTTATCGTTTGGGACGAGTGTACGATGGCAAATCGTAAAGCTGTGGAAGCTGTAGATAGAACGTTGCGAGATATAAGACAAAATGACCGACCGATGTGAGGCTTAACGGTGTTATTCTGTGGAGACTTCAGGCAGACACTCCCTATAATACCCAGAGGAACGAGGGCCGATGAAATAGGTGCCTGTTTAAAGAGCTCTATTTTATGGCGTAGTGTCATATTAACTAATTTGAGCTTTAATATGCGAGCATATTTGGGAGGTGACGCAAACGCGCAGGTTTTCTAAAATTTACTACTTCAAATTGGTAACGGCACATACCCGACTCAAGAAGGAGGTAAAGTAACTTTAGTCGAAAGCCTGTGTTCTTCTGTTGCCTCACAGCAGGAACTCATTTCCTCTGTATACGGAGATCCATCAGAGATCTCGAACCATGACGCTGCTTGGCTATGCCAACGAGCTATTTTGGCACCTCGCAACGACCAAGCAGCAGCAATAAATTCTCAAATATTGGTACATGTTTCTGGAGAAAGTAGGGAATATTTATCTATTAACACGGTTTTGGAAGAAGGAGATGCCACCCACTATCCAGTAGAGTTTTTAGACTCTCTAAATACACCAGGTCTTCCAGCACACAAAATTTATTTAAAAGTCGGAGTACCAATCATTTTACTCAGAAATTTAAGCCCACCAAAACTATGCAATGGAACTCGGTTGAGAGTAACAAATCTCCAACGAAATGTCATCGAAGCCGAAATCTTAACAGGTTGCGGCTCCGGTGATGTTGTTTTCATTCCCAGGATACCCATTATCCCCAATAATTTTCCGTTTACTTTCAAATGTGTGAGATTTCCTGTAAGCCTCTGTTACGCTATGACTATTAATAAAGCCCAAGGCCAGACGTAATCCGTTGCGGGTGTAGACCTTACTTTTGATTGTTTTTTACACGGCCAACTCTATGTTTCTCTATCACGTGTTAGCAACCCAAACAACTTTTTTGTATATGCTCCGGGTAATTCCACCGCTAACATAGTATATAGAGAAGCATTAACGTAATCAACTATACCAAAGTCAGGACTCTTATCTAAATCATCAAAAAGGTGATATACTCTTATCTAAACGACGTTGTTTCGTTCTCGACAACCACGCGAACGAAGTCGCGGGAACAGCTAGTTTATAATATTTTATATCTAAACGAACGCGATGTCTACGCTGTGCATAAGAATTACTACTTTGTTTAATGAATTATATTTCAGATCGCCGTGAAGTAAAATTGAGTAACCGTTGTCAATCATAGGCGTGAATATTTTAAGTCTTTGCGACGTAGTAAATGTGGAGGGCCGGTTGCAAATTTTGTGTGAGAGGTTTGAAATTTACTAGTATTACTTTATTATCAGCAAGGTGTATGTTGTAACATAACTTAGCTAACATCATGCCTTGTTTCCCCTACGGGTTGGGCAGAGGTATCTATAGAGCACATTTCGCCAGTTATGTTTTAAGTCCATGTAAAAGGGGGCGAGCCTATTGTCATCAACCGGGCACAAATCCAGACTCAGGACTGCTACTGAGAAATTCTTAGGTAGAAAACCCAATAACACACATGGCAGGGACATCTACGCGAAAACTGTTACCGTGGATTCAGAACATGATTCTGAACCCCCCAGTGTTGAAATTTTTCGTCGGTTATTTAATAAAAAAAACAGCTTTTCCATACATTTAGGTTTGCACTTTTCTATGAAACAGCAGATTTTTTTAAGAAGTTTCAAATTCTGCTCTGTGTTTGCTAAAGTTGGGAACTTTTCAAGCATTTTTCTTGCTCTCACATCAACGAGAGCAATGCGAGAAAACCTAAAACGGTTTTAAGTTTTAAACACGATTGAATGCCTAAGGAGGCTCTTTTATTGCACTTTCCTGGCAATGCAACAGTAGTCCGTAGGCCCATGCCTACGGGCTATATTAATTCCTTCTAAAAGCATGCTCATAGGAAAAGGAAGATAGATTATCTACTTATTCAATATCCTGGTCATTCGAAGACTGGAGGCGTTGAATTAGATCTCGCCAACACTTATGTATTTAAACATAATGCATTTGCTTCTATTTGAGCTCCACATTGTATTATTGCATGTTGTTGTCTTTTAGAGCTTCGGGCAGCAAAGCGATACATTGAAATTGAAAACAATTTAAGGTCACGATTTGAATATATTACTTTTTGGGATATTATCAGATAATTGCAATGACAATGCACTATCTTGAAGATGACGTGGATTTAAATGCGTCATTCGTCAAAGGTCCATATTTACTAACAGCTAAGAAAAGGAAATAAATATATGAAGTTGAAACACCCATTCAAGGTTAGCTTCGCACAACATGAACTCATTGCAAGTAGGTCATGACACGAACATTGAATCATTCATACTGAGAGACACACGACTCTAATAATATTTACTGCCATTTATTTTAACATGACGACTCTGAGAACGAATGAATGAACCCTCACCGGAGCGTCTCAACTACATGTACATATTACGTAAATAGTCACCGAGTAACAATGGCTACACATTATCATTTCATACATAATGCGAGTTTTTATCGTGCCGCGGGAGGATCTGCGAGCGAGGAATTTTTTTTTGCACAAGTTAATCGTGTAGATAACGGGATTACATTATCGGCAGTAGCACGACAGCGACTCGCCGACCGGTCGTGTTTCATTTTGCACTTAATATACGTTAAAAATGCTCAAACTAGTCAGAGGTATACGGCGGTTGAACCAATGCCGGCACAACCACGCTACCGTCATCGGCACCGAGCCGAACAGAACCGATCCTTACTACCAAGAGAATAAGGACAGAATGGATGAGCTTGTCAACGAACTACGGCAGAAAACCGGTGACGCTATCAAAGGCGGCCCGGAGGAGGCCGTTAAGAGACACACGGCGAGAGGAAAACTGCTCGTCAGGGACAGCATTAACCGGTTGGTGGACGAAGGAAGCGACGTTTTAGAACTAAGCACGCTGGCCGCCATCGACATGTACAAAGGGCAAGTGCCGAGCGCCGGCATCGTCACCGCCATTGGAAAAGTTCACGGTCGTGACTGCATGATTGTGGCTAATGACGCCACTGTTAAAGGAGGCGCTTATTTCCCCATGACAACGAAGAAGCATCTGAGAGCTCAAGCGGTGGCGCAGGAGAATCGTCTTCCATGCATTTATCTCGTAGACTCCGGAGGCGCGCATTTACCCGATCAGGCCGAAGTCTTCCCGGACAAAGAACACGGCGGAAGGATGTTTTACAATCAAGCTAACATGTCTGCGGAAGGAATACCGCAGATCTCTGTAGTTATGGGCTCATGTGCCGCCGGAGGCGCGTACATTTCCTGCATGTCCGACGAAAGTATCATAATTAAAAATCAAGGAACTATTTTCTTGGCTGGTCCACTTTTAGTGAAGGCTGCTACAGGTGAATCAGTATCTGCTGAAGATTTGGGCGGCGCTGACCTGCATTGCCGTCAATCTGGTGTAACAGATCACTATGCTCAAGATGATGAGCATGCTTTGCACTTAGCTAGAAATGTCGTTGCCAATTTAAATTGGAATAACGAACAGAGGACAAGAATACATGCACCAAAAGTTGACGAACCTGTCCATGACATTAACGATCTTCACGGCATCGTTGGAGCGAATATCCAAAGACCTTTCGACATTCGCGAAGTCGTCGCTAGAATAGTTGACGGAAGTAGATTCCATGAGTTTAAACAACTTTACGGGGAAACATTGGTATGTGGTTTTGCATCTATGTATGGACATCCTGTCGGAGTGATCGGTAACAATGGAGTATTGCACTCAGAGGCAGCTTTGAAAGGATCTCATTTCATTCAACTTTGCGCAGCTAGGAAGATCCCTCTACTCTTCCTTCAGAACATAACTGGTTTCATGGTTGGCAAAGACGCAGAGGCTGGAGGTATAGCCAAAAATGGTGCCAAGATGGTGACAGCAGTCAGTTGTTTCAAAGGGCCCAAGGTTACAGTGTTGGTAGGAGGTAGTTTTGGTGCTGGAAACTACGGAATGTGCGGTCGTGCGTACTCTCCCAGTTTTCTCTACATGTGGCCCAATGCCAGAATATCAGTCATGGGTGGACCTCAAGCTGCTACAGTGTTGTCCTTACTAGCTAAGGAGAAGGCTCAGAGGGACGGAAAGCCTTGGACGGATGAGGATGACAAGAAAGTGAGAGGGCCTGTGGAAGCCCTGTTTGAGAAAGAAGGACGCCCATACTACAGTACTGCAAGACTTTGGGATGATGGAGTGATTTCTCCAAAAGACACAAGAAGAGTGATTGGACTCAGTTTGTCTGCGGCATTGAACGCTCCATTTAGAGACAGTAAATTCGGTGTGTTCAGAATGTGAAGTGATAAAGACAAAGTCACTGTATGAAACTTCGTGTTATCAGTAATTAGGCGTATCGTCCGTACTGATTTTATTATTCTGAGTTTTTCAAACTTATTATTACCAGCGTTTACTGTCAATTAATTGTGATTATGCTCAGCTAAAGATTTAATAAATAGTAAAATAAAGTTTGTTGTTATATAATGTGTATCTTATTGGTCGCGATAGTGTTGCTAACTTTAAAATCGTTGTTATTAGTAGTTAATTAGGCAGCAGAAAGATTCTTACTTAAATATTGATTCTGCCGTTATCGTGGCAAATTATCTGCGTTGTTATCAAACACGCCTCCGTTTTTGTTTAAATGTCTTGCATTGGTGGATATAATAACGTCCATGAGATAGTTATTATCTGCTTATTTAAGACTTTCTGTTTTAAGGTAAACATTGGGGGTCAGACTGTCGTGTCCTTTGCATAGTGATCAATTTTGTAATCCTATTTAACAAAAAGTTTGTTTGGTTTTTAGAATTTATCTATTCGAGATTCGAAAGCTATTTTTTTAAAATAACTTTGGCGAATCTATTACCTTGTTTTTTCTATTGTTTATCTGAGAACTTCAAAAATCGGGCAATAAAATCCTAGTGCTCAACTGTTCGTCGTTTGTTTTTTTTTTGTTAAATTGTCTGTGAATGAATGTCCTGGCAGCATTTCCAAAGGTGGTTTCTCAAGCCCCGGAAGGCAAACATGTTATCAAAACAGTCTCAAGTTGTTGTATAATTCAAGAAGACATTCTTTACTCAATATTATCACAGATGTTTTTTCAATGGCAGCGTTTATGTATACGAGATAAGTAATTAATTTTGTAATAAAATTTTATTTTTCAATTTTAAAGTATTTTTGCTCTATCTGTCAGTGATAATAATGCAATTTCAGAACATTTTGGTTAGGTAGGTAGAAGTCTAAACTAAGGTTTGCCTAAGTAGATTAAATTGCTGTACAAAAAAAAAAAAAACTTTTGTTCTGACTCTTACTCAGAATTAAAATTTGGTACTTAAATTACAATTTCAAATTTCAATATTATGAACAAAACAAAATAATAAGTAGGTAAGTAGTAGGTAGGTTTTCTATTACTATTCCTCAAAATGCAAATCATATAAACCCTAATCCGAAACGAATAAAGCTAAATTAACCTGTCATTCTCGTTAATAGCGCAAAAATAATCTAATGTGTTCTTAATTTAATCACTCCTTGTTGGTAAATATAATCATAGGCAAAAAATAAATGTAATACAATGAGTCAATACCCCGACCGCCATTAACAAAGTTCAAGTTTAACAATTGGATATCAGCCACTTACTTTTAACACCTTGTCTAGATGACAAGGCCGGCTTTATATTGATAATACCTGCGTCAACTCCTTCTTTTTTCAAAATGGCGAAACTTTCATGGTGAGTAAGGGGGAAAATGGCGGGAACTGGGTTAACCTATCACGATTTAATATGAATGGTATGTTTATGATACAGAAAAATATATTCGATTTATCTATCGCGCTACATAGGTATTACAGTTTTAGACATAAGTATTGCTATTAAGAAATGTAGGTTATGATCATGATCCGTCTCTCGTTTTCTTCGCCTTACATTCACAAGGCTAAATTGGCTTTATAGTATCCAATTTCACTGTTAATCATAATAATAAACAATTGATCGGTAACAATATGTCCGCGCTTACGATCGAGGCTTGCCATTTTACGTTTTCCAGTCGCAACGGTTGCCGCGTGCGTGATTTTTTTTCTAACTGGAATTCTTTATTGTGCTCAGCCGCTCATACAGGTAAGGGTTTATAATATTCAACTATTTGACGACAGAAAACTGCGCTGCGATGCTCCAAGCTCGATCACCGAGCATTGAAATATATACCTTATTTCGATGGGATAAGTTTTTAATTCTATTGATTTTAAAATCCCCTGCCGTCCCGTCCGCCAGTCTGCGCAGGCCACTAAAGTTGTATCAACAAGTGGTCGATAAACATCACATCTGCGGAGTTTTGCTAGCAAATTTATTTTGACCCTGTATTTAGTCCAAGCCATGATTTCACAAAGGTTGTGCCAATACGAGAGAACAAGAAGTGTGCTGCTCTTTACAAGTAGAACGACGACCTGCACGAAACGGGTTTTCTACGGGTTTTGTCAACGGAAGAATAGACAAAATGACAGATTGTGATTGTTTATCTGTCATTTTGTCTATTCTTCCGTCGACAAAACCCATTTCTATTGTGGTCATTTTGATTTCTTTAGGTTCTTAGTAACTAAATACTGTCTGTAAAAATTACCTACAAATTATAATTTATTGTAAGCCTCCGTACGCACGAATGTAAAAATATCGCGGCGGGATTTTTTCGCACACTGTTATTGGATTTGCTCTGCTTAGCACCGAGAGTTGTGTGTTTTTACGACGCGCTGGGATGCACTCTGTTGAATTCTCAATGCTCGGCTTAACACCTAGAGTTGAAAATCCAGTGCGTGATAAAATCCCGCCGTGATATTTTTACGTCCGTGCGAACGTAGGTTATGTGTACTTTACATGAGGAGGTTCTTTCCGAAGCCAGATATTTCCACTTTTTTTTTTTTTATTATTTGAGAAAATTTATTTTATATTGAATGTATTTTGAACTGGATTACTAGATTACTACTTTTGATGAAATCATGTGTTTTTTTTCTGCTGTATGTATCACGTATTGACACTTTTGTTTTCAGTGCATGTAAATTTCAATAATAACAATAATCAACGCGTTGGTGTCTTTTACTCCACGCACCGCGGTAATCAACGCGTTGATGTCTTTTGACATCTTGTTGGAACCACATCTCTAGGCTGTCGTCGACAAGTGCTTGCGTTACAAAATTACGGGACAGTTACGCACATGGAAATGGCGGCGATATGCTCGCTGGGTTTGAATAATCGACCGATGATGTTAAAAAAATATTCTGTTATTTTGGTACATTGGATAGCGGTGAAATTATCCATGACAGTTCTCCAAAATGTATTTTATAATTTGTTAAAACAAAATTATAGTAAATGTCACTGCAAATGTCATATTTTTAATTTTAAGACCCCGTCGTGATTTTCGCGCCACGCGTAGTTGTTTTTACTTTGAACAAATATTTAGTTGATAGAAACATTACAAAACCCAGTTACTCAGGTAAGTATAATATTTTAACAAACTTTATTATTTAAGAAAACTTTGCCGTCCCTCCTCCATTTGGTGCTCAATTTTTAAACTATAAGATCTGATATGACAATAAAACAATACACTTAGAAAAGTAACATGCCATATATTTTATATAAAAAATTTTTCATACATTTTTCGTGTTTACTAAATAGAAAAAAATAAAATTGTCATATAAATTAATCGTAATGTTAAAACTATTCTAGATTTAAGTAAAATAATAAATTGCTACATTTCATTTGTGCGTTGAACAGGTAATTAAAAATGTATATTAATAAAATAGAGCAATCTATTTTAATTCACATTATAAGTAAGCGTATATCACCGTCTTAGATTAAAGAAAAAACTATGAACACTGAAGTCGAGGGTTTAGCTTGGATCTAAAAGGCAATGCAATGGTATAATTTTAAGCAAAAAACAATAATATTGCTTGTACTTTTTAAGTCTCAAAGGACCAAAATTGTGGCCTATAGGCGTAAAAAACCATAACCTATTTTTTACAAACATTTATGAATAACTGGCTACTGCTTGCGGTTTCGCCCGCGTGGATCCTAATTCTGGCCTAAGTTACTCCTTATAACATCAGTTATCTCCCCATAAAAATCGGTCCAGCCGTTTCGGAGATTAGCCGGAACAAACAGACAGACGATTTTTTTTTTGTTGTGAGCTCCGTTTATTCTTTCATAAGTAAAAAAGCTGTTATTTTGACATTACAGCAGAGACTTAATTTTATTTATTTGTATAGATTATTTCACCGGCATTGCTTTTGATAAGCTAAACCCTCGAAGAACAGTCTATATTATGGAAAAAAATTAAGGCAGTACAAGCAACTAGCTTCTAAAGACATGCTATCTGACCGACACACGATGTAAATTGTCAAACAGTATACCTATGTAAAAAAATAGCGAAAAATGTTAGTCTATAAGTCGAAAATGTATGACAATGACAATAAAATCTGCCATTGCAGATAACGTGCATCTCCTAATTATTAAAACGCTCAATTTTTATACAAATTATTTAAAAATATTTAAAAAAAAAACGTACAAAAAAGCAATCAAATTGCTTCGGCACAACCTTATTGCGTACTTATATCAATTAAATTCAAATAATATCGAATCATTTACAGTTAATAATGTTTATGTATAAATGTTAGCGTAATCTATAATAATATAATAAATGTTTTATATCAGCGGACGGATTTTATTTCTAAACTATTACGTATCTACATTTGGGTAAAAAGTCGTATAAAATAGCTTAACGTTACGTATTATTATAAGATTATAAAGTTTACAGTATATATCATTTTTCCACAAACTCACTTCTTTTTTTTTTTAGTATATTATATTGTTAAAATTGACATAATGTAGGTGTAAAGTGTTGCTGCGTGATTTTTAGGGGATTATTATAAGAACTGCACGCGTAGCATATAAATGGGTTTTGTCGACGGAAGAACAGACAAAATAACAGATTGTGTTTGTTTTTCAGTTTGTCTATTCTTCCGTCGACTAAATCCGTTTCTATTGTGGTCATGTTAACTGTGCTGGAAGACTTTTCCATGATGAACACATCTGATGAAAGGTCGTAGTCAAACGATTTAAGATTAACAAAAAAGTAAGATTCTGCTCTATAGGAACCAACTACGCTTTCGAATGGGCAACTAGCTTCATTTTTCTGAATAACCGACTCCTTTGATTTTAAAGTGCCTATAATAGGAAAGATGACTAAAAAATTTCTTTTTGTTCTTCAGGTAGATTATTAAAAAAAATATTGGACACATTTTTTTTAAATACGTTATGAAAAGATTACGGCAATACATTGAGTTAAAATGTGCTACGACGTCACTAGTTTGTAGATTTTATACATGTGTCGCAGTGACCCCTACTCCCCAACATTAATGGCGTTTTATCTTAGTCAATTTTTATTAATATGATAGAGCAAAAAAATACGTGTCTAATATTTTTATTATTATCTGACTGACAGATTAAATAGAATTTCTTTTTTTCGACCCAGGCATTATCCCTATTGGTTTAATTGAAATAAATGTTTTGGAGCCATACCTCACCTACGCTATGGCGACCGTGGCCAGGTCGCGCTGCCAAATGTTTATAGCTTTACAGGGGGGCCTACCTGGCGCCCGCTTGGTGCCATAACCATACATTTGATTGGCGCCGCGACCTGGCTGTGTCGCCACGGCGTCCGAGGTATGGCTGTTACTATTTTTTTTTTTTGTCAAAATATAAATGACTGATAAATCTTCTAAAAATCACGCATCATCTATGGTTGTGACATTGATAAGTCTACATACTATTATTGCATTGCTTCTGCTACTGAACACGATTGATAAAGTAATGCCTTACAGAGAAATTATACTTATTACTGTAAGGGATTTCGCGTAGTAGGCGGCCACGACCACGACTTGTGGTCGCACCGACCAGAACCCTAATTATGTAATACGCGATCAATCACAATCTGTTTCGATTTGAACAGATTGCTAATCCATTGCTTCAGTTGGAAAATCTGCTCGACAACGTAAATAAATCAATGAATGTTGTTCAACTATCAAAATGAAACAAATTAGTCATAATCGTTTACGAAAATAACATAACACATCACGCCTTGTTTCCCCGAAGGGTTGGGCAGAGGTGTCGCTGTAGCAGGTTCACCCATATTTCGCCAGTTATGTTTTTTAAGTCCCATGTAATAGGGGGCGAGCCTATTGCCAACAACCGGGCACAAATCCAGACTCCAGGCTAACGAAAATAAGTTACGTAATTAAGGTACAGATGAACTATAAAAACCGGCTAGTTGGTCGGTGCGATCAAGAGTCATGGTCGTGGCCGCCTAGTGCGCAACATCCCTAAAGGTGCCTACTTATGTTTTACTGAAATAATATTTATGTCAATATGATGGGCCAAAGAAATACTGTGAGCTTCCCGGAATATCGAACTACCTACACTATTATGCCTTTTAAGGTACAGTTCCGAAGACGACCGTAGACACGCAGCATCAAAGCCGCCCAATCGCAACGTCGTCTTTGAAATTGTACTTTTATGCCTAAAATTTACTAAAAATTTCTGTACACCGGTTCTAAAAAACAGATTTCCGGTAACCTAATAATTGTGATTGCTTTTGAAACTTTAGTGTTTCACTCTATGATTGTTTACAGCTTAAGATGTGATCATCTAATTTAAAATCATGTAGATGGTTAAAAGAACGGGTGTAAAAAGGCTTAATGAAGCCGAGACACAATTATGCTTCATTGCGATAATTTTTGAACCATACTAGCACGCTTACCATGAGCACAATAGAGACGAGTTTTGTCGACGGAAGAATAGAAAAAATGACAGATAAACAATCACAATCTGTCATTTGTCTATTCCGTCGACAAAACCCGTTTCTATGGTTGTCATGCTACGCATGCTGGGAACCTTCCGGATCTTTCTACGTAGATATTGAAGGTCAAGTTTCATCTTTTTGTAACCTTTTCTCACGAAAACAAGTTTTAAATGTTATAAATTATATGTTATAACCCACAACTCATGTACCGTTCCATGCATGCACTCATAAGCAAAATGTTTTGCGCATTGCCGTAAACAGTGATGTTTCAAACCAAAAGTAAAACTCGTTTCCCAGCTATTTTTGCTCTTTGATAAGTGCGTAGATAACTGCTGCTGTGTCCCTTTATGCCCAGACATCAGTAGGCACCTTAGTTTAATACTCTAGTTCCTCTTGCTGCTGTTGATGAGGTACTTGCAGCAGTGCGTGAGGAGGTGCTTCTCTTTCTCCGTGGAGCCGTTTTGGTGGATAGCTGTGGGGCCGCCGCGCTCTCGCGTGTATATGTCCAGCCCGTATTGACCTGGAGAATAAAAGTAAGCTGTGTTATGAATTACAACTATAAACGTATGGAACAGAAGCCAAAACTGAAGGGAATTCGCAGTATTATGTTTTAGTACCTGGGCGACCGAATTCTGCTCGAGTGAAAATAGAGAAAACGAATTTTCCCAGATATGAGACCTAGCTAGATCGTTTTTTCGCCCCCGTAAACCCCTATATTGCAACTTTCATCGAAATCGTTAGAGCCGTTTTCGAGAACGTGATTACAAATATATAGATATATATATATATATATTGCTCATTTTATAGTATAATAATAATTATAACTATTATTTCCAGTGCAAGGAAGAGCTGTGGAGTAGCTAGGACGAATAAGCTCTTGTACGCTCGGGTGATTTTTTATCGCACACTTTATTTTCAAATCTCGATATAGAGCCGAGCATTGAGAATCCAACAGAGTGCATTCCAGCGCGACATACAAACACATAGTTGGATTTTCAACTTTCGGCGGTAAGCAGTGCGTTGAAAACCCAGTGCGCGATGAAAAATATCTGAGTAGTACGCGTAGCATGACAACCATAGAAATGGGTTTTCTACGGGTTTTGTCAACGGAAGAATAGACAAAACAACAGATTGTGATTGATTATCTGTCATTTGGTCTATTCTTCCGTCGACAAAACCCGTTTCTATTGTGGTCCTGCTAAGCGTGCAGGAGGACTAACATTACCGTTATGGTAACACGAAGTGCCATCATTGTATGATGGCACTTCGTGTTAGCTTGTACCTGGGTTGTGGATGTCAGATAAATAGTCGCTCTATGTAAACTACTGGAATTCTGCATCCGATTAGACTGGAAACTGACCTCAATACAATATAATTTGGACTCGATTGGCCAATGTATTGGCTGACTATAGATACACTGCAACTCTAGCTAATTCCGGTAAGTACATTTACCCATTTTAAGAAGTTATGTGGACTGTTATGAACAAAAATCTTGATAATTGATTAACTTACCTTCTTCAGGGAACGTGATGTAGAAAGACACGATGTCATCGGATACATTTTGCTGCACATACTTTGACAGCCTCTTCTCGTCTACTCCATTCTTGTGGAGTGTTGCCATGAAGTCCGCCAGGGGACGCGACATGCGGAACTGAATCTCGAGCTCACGACCCGCGAAGACTAAAGCTTCCTGGAATCGAGAATGGTGAAATTTGAATTTTGTTTTAAGGCCCATTTACACCACAATTGATTTTAATGCCTGTAGCGCCAAACGTATTAAAAACATAATTCCGACTCTGTCATCTTCAAACGATTGACAAAACTAGAATGATGTTTTAGATTCGTTTAGCACTAAATGAGTTTAGTTATTTGTGGTGCAACTGGGTCTAAATGTTTGTGTGTCTCTCCTTACTATCGAATGAATGAGAATATTATTACTTTTTAAATTTGATTTAAATTCAAACCTCTATTTAATACTAGCTGCGCTGAGCCCCGCGGTTTCCCCAATATCGGGAAAAAATATATCCTATGTCCTAACCCAGGTTATGGTCTACCCATGTGTTAAATTCTATCCAAATCCGTTCAGCCGTTTTAGCGTAAAATCGTTACAAAAAACACAAAAAATCTAATCTTTTCTCTTTATTAAAATATAAGTTTAGGTTATAGGTAGGACTTACCTACTAGGAAGCGTGTGCGTTTGCGTAATCGTGTAGGAAGTATGGAAAGGCATCATAGTTTAACGATTGATCGCAAGCGTCGGGGGCTTTACAAAGTTGATAATACTGGTCGTACAGTTTAAAGCGTTTTGGTAATTTGAATTCAGAAAACAGTCGGGTAGTGTCCTAACTTAATTGATCAGCGGTTAATTCATACCTGATGCGTAATAGGTACGAGTCCAAAGAGTCTGGTAGCTTTCGTGGGTCCCCATTCACCGCTCGCGCAGTCAGGCAGCGGGACCATCACCGTTTGTAGTTCAGCACAACATATCTGTAATACGAAGGTTATTCTGTTAGCTTTAGGTCCCAGATCTTTCTTTCTTTCCAGCAGGCGTAACACGACAGCCATAGAAACGGGTTTTCTACGGGTTTTGTCGACGGAAGAATAGACAAAATAACAGATTGTGATTGTTTTTCAGTTTGTTTATTCTTCCGTCGACAAAATCCGTTTCTATTGTGGTCATGCTAAGCGTGCGGATAAATTAATTTGCGAAAAATGTATTACGTTCATGCATGTCAACTTTATTTATTTATTTAAATTTAATTGGTAATATCAGTAAATCATCATCTGCCTAGCCTTTTCCCAAATATGTTGGGGTCGGCTTCCAGACTAACCGGATGCAGCTGAATACCAGTATTTTACATGGAGCGACTGCCTATCTGACCTCCACAACCCAGTTATTGGGTAACACGATACCCCTTGGTAAGACTGGTTGTCAGACTTTCGACACCATAGTAAAGAAAAGTATCCAGTAATGTTACCTTGAACTTGCAAACGCTCTTGAATTTCATGGGTTCCCCGGTGAGGTACTCTCGGGGCGTGACGGCGTTCGCGAAGATGTCCAGCAGGAAGGCGCCGCTGCAGGGCGCGTGCACACGGAACGATACCACGTTGCCGACCACAGACTGAGAAAAACAGGCAAAAATATTGTCATTTAACTTCTACGAGGGATCTAAATTATCTGGAACAGCCTTTATTGACCAGAGCATGACTGTTTTATCCGCTGGCAAAAGCATATTCAACAAAACATGGGTCCAGTTTTCCTCATAAGAAATCAAGATAGAGGAAAAACGTCGTGTTTCCATCATAAAGATTCAGATTTTTTTTATAGGTAGCTGCCGTTACGAAACTTTTCCAAAGAGATCCCTTGACGTCCTGGATTTTTGTACCTTCCTATTAGATGGATTCTTACCTGCATAACAAATCTCTTGAGACTGACTCCGTCGAAACCGTCTCCCTCCGTATCGTAGAACTTGAGGTTGTAGTGGAAGATGAGCGAGCTCTGCATGTGTGCGGGCATGGCTATGCGCATAGTCGCCGCACCTGGAATGTGTGCAAGTTTGAATGGTAGCAATTATAGCAAGTTAAAAAAAAATGTATGACTCGGTTCGTCTCGACCTTCGATTAAAGTGGTAGTTGGAGCGTTCTACTCGCTATGAGTAACTCGCTCATTTTAGCGGGTGATTTCAATGCCAAACATCCCTCCTGGAATAGTTCAGTAACCATTACAAGAGGCCGACACTTGTTCGACCTCTCAAACTCCCTGACCTTCGACGTCATCGCTCCGAAGACTCCCACCCACTTTCCGGGTCAAAATCCAAACCATACCCCTGATATCTTAGATGTGGCGCTCCTTAAGAACGTCAACCTATGACTAGATTCAATAGAAACAATTAATGAGCTCGACTCTGATCACCGTCCGGTAGTCATGAGATTAGACCCCCGCATAGGTCTCTGCAACCCAAACTCTCCCCCCGTCACTAAGAGGATCACGGACTGGAAGAAAGTAAGCACACAGCTGATATCCAACACGTCCCCCCAATTAGACTCTATTCCCGACCTGTTCAACTCTATCGCTGATACGACTTCCGCGATTTACTCACTCACTGATCACGTGCAAACCGTCCTGAACGAATGTTCAATGGAGGTTCCAGCGACGGACGACCGTCGTTGGAACTTGCCAGACGATGTGCGTGCATTACTGACTGAGAAGAACGCGGCCGTCCGTGCCTACAGCAACTTCCCCTGCCCCGCAAACAAAGCCCATATGCGCTATTTACAGAGATCTGTAAAGACACGCATAGCGGAGCTGCGTGACGCGGGCTGGGATAAGATGCTCGGCGAATTAGAGCCCAACCATCTGGAATTCTGGGAACTTCAGAGGAAACTCAGATCCCCTCAATCTTCCTCCATGCCCCCCCTGACCCGTCCCGATAAGACCATAGCTTTCGAGGACGTTGAAAAGGCTGAATGCCTAGCCGACAGCCTCGAGGCTCAATGCTCACCCAATTCCCTGCCAGTAGACCAAGCTCACCTCCTAAAGGTCGACGCTGAAGTCGAACGTAGAGCCTCTCTGCCTCCCGTTGATGACCCTGATTGTCCACTGCCTCCCGTCGCTCCAGACGAAGTGCATGACATTATCAAAGGTCTTAAAGCTCGTAAAGTTCCCGGTTCAGATGGTGTCACCAATAGGGTGATCCAGCTATTCCCTGCCCACCTGATAATGCTTTTGACTACCATCTTCAATAGTGCCTTGAGTAACAACTTCTTTCCCCAGTCGTGGAAAGAAGCCACAGTCATAGGTATCCCAAAGCTCGGTACACCCAGTACCGAGCCTTCTAGCTACCGTCCCATCAGTTTGCTCAAGGTTCTCGGAAAAATCTATGAGAGGCTTATTTATAAGCGTCTCAGAGACTTCGCTGAGACCAAGGGCCTCATCCCCAACGAACAGTTCGGTTTTCGAACTGAGCACTCTAGCGTGCATCAGGCCCACCGCATCATTGAGTTCATAACGCTGGTTTCCAACGCGGCTCTCTGACGGGTGCAGTATTCTTCGACATTGCGAAAGCATTCGATAAAGTCTGGCACAACGGCTTATTATACAAGCTGTACCAACTCGGCGTACCAGATCGTCTCGTACTCATCTTACGGGACTATCTATCGAACCGCGTATTCCGCTATCGCATTGAAGGAGCACTTTCCTCTCCTCGCCCTATTCGCGCAGGAGTCCCTCAGGGCTCTGTGCTAGCTCCCCTCATGTTTATGCTATTTACTAGCGATATTCCAAACCCCGGTAGAAGGGCGCAGTTGGCTCTGTTCGCAGACGATACGGCCATCATCTACTTTAGGTCTAGATCCCCCGACAATATCGCCCACACTCTCCAAGGCTCAGTCAATCGACTCGCTGCCTGGTTTCGAAAGTGGCGCATAGAAGTCAATCCCGAAAAAAGCCAAGCTCTCTTTTCGAAACCGCGCACAAAGCATAGAGACCCCCTCACTATGTTCGGTAAGCAGATCCCTTGGGAGAAGCGAGCCAAATATCTAGGTGTTGTCCTCGATCATCATCTCACTTTCGCTGAGCACATAAAGAAGGTTCGTTCGCGACCCGCTTTCGTTCTCGGTAGGCTCCATTCCGTTCTAAACGCACGTAGCAAGTTGTCACTTTAGTGCAAATTGCGAATCTACACAGCGTGTATTCGTCCCATCATGACATATGCGGGTGCCGCCTTTGCTCATGCAAAACCCCACCATATCCATAGGATGCAAACGCTCCAAAACCGATTCCTCCGTAGGGCCACCGGCTCCCCCTGGTATGTTAGGAACGAGAGTCTCCATCTCGACCTTAAAATTCCCACGATCCACCAATTCTTAAAAAGCCTTGCAAAGCGTTTCTTCGATTCCGCGGTCAAACATCGCAACCCTCTGGTTGTCGAGGCCGCTAGTTATGTCCCAAGTAGGATTAGCCGTACCCGCCGTCCTAGGCACATTCTCACCGATCCTGATGACCCCATAACCCTCCTCCAGGAGAGCAATAGGGCCACTAGTACTCTACACAGATACAGACGCCTCCAGTCATTCCGACGTCGCCGTCGAGGTCCTTTGCGATTGCGTCCGCGCCCCCGAGTTAATGATACTCCTCCCCGACCCTCGCTCGAAAACGAGGTGCCAGCAGTGGTTGCAGCTGTGCACGTAGCTTTAAATTCCCCGATTAATAATCATGATCAAAACTTTGATCCAGCCCGTCCCATCTTTGATGCCCTCCCTCCGGTGATGCCCTAAGCCGAGGCTCGTACCCCACAAGGGGTGCCCTTAGCGAGCGTTCACCTAGCTTTTTAGCTTAGTTTTGTATGCCCTGGCTGGAGGCTTTGAGTGTAGCAGCTTCAGAGCAGACCTCAGAGGTCAGCTATGAGATGCCCTACAGGAAAAACAGTTGACAGTTAATAGTCTATGATCCTCAAAAAACTTAGCTAACTTGATATCAGATGTCCTAGTCGAAGTTTTCAGGAAGTAACAAGAGACTGCAAAGAGATAACGCTGGGATATGGCATAAACTGTTGAAGATTTATAAGCATTTGCTTAACTGGTTATTACACCAATCTATGCAGGGCCCTAAGTTTATGGACTAAAATAATACAAGTAGTAATACGGATTATCTAAAAAATAAAGTACACTCACCAGTCGAATCAGTAAACATAACAGCCTTCGTGTTAGGGTCGCTGAAGTACAATCCGTATCTAAAGAACAGCGACCTGACGAAGGGCAGCTCTTCAAAGTCATGCAGCGTGATGGGCGTCTTCAATAGCTGCCAATCTGACTGCAGCGGGAAGAACTCGTAGATGAACTCCCGAGGGTCCGTCAGGAAGTAGTGGTCGTCATATTCGTACCTGGGACAGTAGTTGGAATTTTTGGAGGAAGTCCTAGGTAGCCAACAGAAAGATCAAGATCTGAACAAGCGGGGAAAATAGTATTTACATAGAGATTTATGAAGCATAATATCTTAAAGATAGACAAAAGCGCAGCAAGAAATAGGTCCAGTAAAGCAGGGTAGGTAGGTATAATAGGTATAGCTAATCAGAAATGGATGGCACAGAAGAATATAAAGAACGTTTAAGTTGATGGGCCAAGTTCAAAATTTGAAAGCGTTTTCGTCGACACAAGACAATCGTGTATATCTTTCACAAAATGATCATCGGTATTGTGTTCGGGTCACAATCTTTTAACCCGTAACAGAATAATGGTAACTACTAATAATAAAGGTATTTATTTTACCACATACTGTTTTTTTTTCTAAAAATCTAGTATTTTTTCGTCTGATAACCCTAGACTAGAGGAACTACTTGTACCGAATTTTTAGAACATCTTAAATGCTGTCTACAAACCTCAAGCTATCACTCTTCCCCCGATTGCCGGGTTTCGGCGCATCCTTAGCGTTGACCAGGTGTCTGGCTCCCCAATTACATTGCACGAAGCGCCAGGCCCCTGCCACGAACACTGCGTTCCAGGAGTTACGGAACCTGTTGTCTTCGAAGCGAACTCCTGGTTGGTAACCCGCGGATTTGCTGTAGCCTTTGATCACCACACAGTGGAGACCTGCGTAGCTGTGTGGATGGAAGATCCCTGGTCATTAACTTAGTTTAGGCACTTATTTTGGACTCTTCATAGACAATTTGACTCTGTAGTTGCTGTCGTCAGGAACAACTTAGGGAGCAACTAGGAGGAGCTAGTGGCTAAGTAATAACAGCCGCATGGATCAATCCATCAGCTTAAGCTACGCTTGCTGGGATTGGTCCGTGGATGGGTGCCCGAAAGTCTGACAACCAGTCTTATAAAGGGGTATCGTATTACCCAGTTACTGGGGTTGTGGAGGTCAGATAGGTAGTCGCTCCATATAAAATACTGCTGCATCCGGTTCGACTGGACGCCGAATTCTTTTTTTTTTTTAATGTAACGTTTCCCCCACGTTGGGAATTTCTCCTGTATTATGGGTGCATTTACAAACTTTTAAACTCACAAACACAAACAGCCAATAGTTGGAAAAAGGTTAGGCAGATTGAGTTGCTATCGTCAGTCGTTTTATTACAAGTGGATGGCAGATGCTGCTTATTGTCTCGTCATGGTATATTTATGTACTACTGAGGAGACATGGTTTCCGAAAGGGGTGGAATTAATCGTGATCGCTTCCTCGTAAAACCATAACAGATGAGATTTTCTTTGCTTTTTTTGAAAGCCCTTAGATAAAAACGAATTGGACAATCAGGAACAAAAAACCGTTCAAACTGCCTCATTCTGGCCTGGAAACCGCTTCATTTTGTTTTATCTTTTCAATTATTTTGGTGTAAACTTAGTAATAAAACATGGTCAATTGGTCACCTCACCTGCACAATCTCTTAAACAGTACATGGTAACTTTCAGTCCCGTGTTTGATGCCTCTGAGCAGTCCTAGTGGAGAGTCTCCCCTCAGGTTATCGTCGAACTGTATGTTGTTGAGGTTCTTGACGGTGATCCAGCGGAATATGGTCCTTGCCTTCTCAACGTCGCTTGCGCATCTACCTACTAGCTGTCGGACTAGATCCGTAAAGGTTTTTTGGTCTTCCTGGGCTACCTGGAATCAGATTTTGTACCAGTTTAAAGACCAGCGGTACTTTGTATAAACGAATCCGATCACGTTCTCGGATGTCTTAGGTCTCATTAGATTTCATAAGGGCATATTATGGGCTGTACAGAAAACTTATTTAAGCGAGACCCTGCGAAGTTATTTTTAGATATTCCTTTTGTTATTATTTTACGTGAACTCATAAGGCTATGTTCGTGGCAAAAACGGATGTCACATTGCGATCCGTTCCGTGGTCTTATGGGATAAAACAAAGACCATGTCACATCTGTACTGTCCGTTGAAATGTCACTAATGTGAACGCAAGTTACCAATGAAATTAGCATTTCATGTAAAAAAATATATAATGAGACTTACCGAAATAGCAATCTTATCAACATCAGTAAACTCGGCGGGGTCTGTATAGATGTGGAACTTGGAGACGAGCGGGGGTTGAGGGGGTGGCGCGCGGGCGGGGTAGGGCGGGGCTTCCTCGCCGTCCACGAATAGGGAGGAGGCTGCCATGTACTCCGACCTACGCTCTTGGATTAGTTCCATCATCTCGTGGCTTTGCTTCTCCACTAAGGCTGCAGTTGCTGCTCTGAAGAGTTTAGAAGAAGAAATTGGTTTCATTACGGTTTTGTCGTTTTAGTTGGAAGACATCCACTATAGAGGGGAACCACATTCAGGAATGCTGCTATAGATTAGCCAGACCCCAGATTTCAAGTGTCTTTTGTTGGTCGAATGCTTAAATGGCAGCAGTTACTGCTCGCTGTCTAATACCCAAGACTCGGCATTTCCCTATGTTTAATAACTACAGTCACTGTTTAAAGAGAGAAGAGATTTGTACTAACCTCTCATGCTCCAGCATCTTCCTCGTCAAGCTTTCCTTCTTCTTATCCCTTCTCAACGTCATGTTCTTCTCCAAGTCCGCTCTCTCCTGCTGGTGACGTAGCGTGAGGGCTCCTAACTCTGAGTCTGGTCTTCTCTTCTTTACCTGCATCTCTTGTTGGAACCTGTTTGTCAGCCTCTCTAGTTCGCGCTCCCATTCGTCCTAGAATTTGGAAAGGAGTGTGATTAACGATTCACTGATTAAAACTTCAATGGTGGGTTTGACCAGTAATAAAATTGAGAATGTTTTACAATGGAAAATGTGGCCGCCAAAATTACCCGAAGATATTGATGTTGACAGTTTCTAATACTTATTACCAGCATTCAGAAGTATAGGGAACTGCTGTGACACTTAAGATAAAAATCGTTTTGGACTTATACCCAAACTTTGTTCATCTTAACAGCAGGCACTTGGTTTGCATTCGTTGAGATGGGACCTAAGCCCTAATATTAAGGACATCTAGAGCTTTCAAAAAAAAACTATAATCTAAGATAAGGCTGGTATTATGAAAATCTCTACTTGTATTTCTTCTCGTATCCTTCTGTTTTCTTCTTCACGGTGTTTGGAGAACTTTCTGTACAAGTCATCTTCTTCTTGTCGGTGTTTCATTTCTAATTTAGTTTGTTCATCGCGATCCTGGGGACAAGCAAAGAGGAAGTTTTATTAAACTTTTAATAAGATTTAGAGAGAGATTGATTAAACTTTATTTGTCACTTTCACCAGCAATTTGTTTCGTTTTTTTTAATATCCTTTCTGGATTTATTCATATCTATATTTAAAAGTTTCCTTGGAGTTTCTTACCCGTTCTTCTTCATAGATATCTACGTTTTGGAATGGGCAACTAGCTTCAACTTTCTGACTAACTGACCGACTCTTTGACAGTTCAAAAGTGTCTGTAAATGGTTTAATTGAAATAAATGCTTTGAATTTGACCTTCAATTGCATTTTTTCTGCGGTCATATGTTTCTGCTGTATACTTTCTCTATCGACGCGATGTACCTACAAAAGCTAAACGTTAAATACTGATTCATTTCGAATACTTCATCTCAGAGATCAGCGTCTTTGTAGATATTACGTGTACTTGTATTATAAGTACCTAATACGGTATTTATAGCTGAGTAATCGTAGTCAGTCTCTAGGGACTATGATTGTAACTTACTTACTATATGTAATTTGTTGTTATCGTTAAGCTTGTGATACAGATGACATATTATAACAGCTTTAAATACACCGCAAAAACATAATGAACCTGTCTTTAATATCAACTGAAGCCGTAAGTTGAACCGTTGGCAAAAAGTTAAAAGTTAATAACAGTAGTGTTTTTATTGAACCATTGATGCCTTTCATTAGACTATTGACCTTAGTATTTATCGACACATAATGCGTCAGTTAAAAGCAACCACTTTCTAACCTTTCAGATACTGCAAACAGATTAATGCCTACCCATAATTATAAACATATTAATCTTCGTTTTAAATCAAAGTATATACCTACCAAGCATATCTAATTCAATCTAATTCAGCTTAGCAATATGTCAGCAGAGATTAGCGGCAAGACGACCATTAGATCGTCACGATGGAAAGTGTCGCCACCTGGCGGCCAAGGAGGAAAGTGAAACGATTGTGTCGTTCACCTGCGCGCGCGCAATGTAGCGATTAGATCATGGAATAGGCAGGGGCAGAATGTCCACTTGGAACGATTAGCGACAAGTGCACGAAGACACTGATATAGTTTTTTTGGTAGCTCTAAAATATAATGTTTATTTGGCCAATTAAAATTCTTGATAGACTTAAGCAGTTTTCAAGTCCATGGGAAATAGATATTTAAAACTCCCTATAAAACACAATATTATTTACTGTGTTATCTAGGGCTTTTTATCTGATAGTGAACCCCTTCTTTAGTTTTGGACATGCGTTGAGTGGTCTTGATTTCACATTTGAGACTAGACAGCAGTTGAGATCCTAGCGAAATGTCAACTTATGTTACAATTTAACCAGCTGATGATTGCCTTCAATGGGTCTGACATGCTTGACCAAAAATACCTCGACCTGAATGATTCGAATAAAAAGTAATGTCAGTGAATCGTTTTGCAGTATATGTGTGGCTAAATTAGCACCCAGGATTTATACTAGTCCGTGCTCTAAGCACGCTGTGTGTAATGAATGAGCCTTGTGTCTGTACCGTCCTATCTACTCTATGATTAGATGACCGATCGTACTCGCTTATTTATTGATCGCTTACAGGTGTTCTGTCTTTATCACGGTGTTCATGGCAATTTTCTGTCTTTTAATAGTGTTTTTGCGCTAGCGCGAATGCCGGAAGACTTCATAAATTGTTCATGGCATCGTAAATCGGAAAGTGTTTAACAATTTCCTAGTGTAGTCTTGACAAAGTAAGATGACTTTCTACCAGATAATGCCTATGTTTAAAGTTTTATCTTTATTTTTAGTGCTGAATTCATTTGCAATGAAGCTGCCATGATTTCCCATGAAGACTTGGCATCTTTAAAAGTCCAATGCAATCTATTACGTGAAATGTATTTCCCAAAAAGATTTATGGTCGATTGTGTGATGCTTTGTGGAAAGTAAGTAGCCATTCCTCTACAGAGACAGAGATAATGAGCATTAATCATCAGGCTTCCTAATGCTCATTGGGGATTTCAGATCGTAAAGACCAAGTTTCACCTTAAACCGGTGATGTCTTAATTTAGAAAGAAAGTTCTCTGACGTCGTCTTCTTAAAGATCAATGGTGCACAGTTACATCCATGGAGTTTAAAATCCAGCCGGGTTTTATTCCGCAACCAAGCACTCCTAATGATGGTTTCTATCTTTAAAATAACTTAGTGCAAAAGATTCCCAATGACACAATATCTATATAATTACCTATGTGTATTAAAAAAGCAATTATTTCTCCTCCTTTAATCTGAGGCACCAACTGTAATCGTATGCCCCAGTGAGTGTAAGATGTAGTCGTTTTCTGATGAGATTTTTTGCTTGAACTAACAGTAACCATTATCATTGAGCGGTGCCCGTCTCTGTTTTTAATGATCCTCTTTTTTTAATATTATGGAATGGAAATATAATTGAGTAACCGTTGTCAATCATAGGCGTGAATATTTTAAGTCTTTGCGACGTAGTAAATGTGGAGGGCCGGTTGCGAATTTTGTGTGAGAGGTTTGAAATTTACTAGTATTACTTTATTATCAGCAAGGTGTATGTTGTAACATAACTTAGCTAACATTATGCCTTGTTTCCCCTACGGGTTGGGCAGAGGTGCCTATAGAGCACATTTCACCAGTTATGTTTTAAGTCCATGTAAAAGGGGGCGAACCTATTGTCATCAACCGGGCACAAATCCAGACTCAGGACTGCTACTGAGAAATTCTTAGGTAGAAAATCCAATAACACATATATAGGGTGGCAGGGACATCTACGCGAAAACTGTTACCGTGGATTCAGTACATGATTCTGAACCCCCCAGTTATGAAATTTTTCGTCGGTTATTTAATAAAAAAAACAGCTGTTCCATACATTTAGACCGCGTAGGTTTGCACTTTTCTATGAAACAGCAGATTTTTTTAAGAAGTTTCAAATTCTGCTCTATGTTTGCTAAAGTTGGGAACTTTTTAAGCATTTTTTTTGCTCTCACATCAACGAGAGCAATGCGAGAAAATCTAAAACGGTTTTAAGTTTTAAACACGATTGAATGCCCAAGGAGGCTCTTTTATTGCACTTTCCTGGCAATGCAACAGTAGTCCGTAGGCCCATGCCTACGGGCTATATTAATTCCTTCTAAAAGCATGCTCATAGGAATAGGAAGATAGATTATCTACTTATTCAATATCCTGGTCATTCGAAGACTGGAGGCGTTGAACTAGATCTCGCCAACACTGATGTATTTAATCATAATGCATTTGCTTCTATTTGAGCTCCACATTGTATTATTGCATGTTGTTGTCTTTTAGAGCACTGTTTATAGCGTCGGGCAGCAAAGCGATACATTGAAATTGAAAACAATTTAAAGTCACGATTTCAAGATATTACTTTTTGGGATATTATCAGATAATTGCAAAGACAATGCACTATCTTGAAGATGACGTGAATTTAAATGCGTCATTCGTCAAAGGTCCATATTTACTAAAAGCTAAGAAAGGAAAATAAATATATGAAGTTGAAACACCCATTCAAGGTTAACTTCGCACAACATGAACTCATTGCGAGTAGGTTATGACACGAACATTGAATCATTCATACTGAGAGACACACGACTCTAATAATATTTACTGCCATTTATTTTAACATGACGACTCTGAGAACGAATGAATGAACCCTCACCGGAGCGTCTCATTTACATGTACATGTTACGGCTAAAGCCCGAAGTGCGGCTACACCTAGTTTTAGCCGGCTACAACTAGGTGCGGCCGGTAGCAGTTGGTTAATCTTGCCTAAATGGACCCTGGCACTCGCTCGGCTCGTGCGGTGTGTTGATCACAGTTCTAACCTAACCTAACCTACCTTTCAGCCATTTTCATTTGCTACAACAAAATTTAACCAACTGCTACCGAACGCACCTAGTTGTAGCCGGCTAAAACTAGGTGTAGCCGCACTTGGGGTTTTAGCCGTGACATACATATTACGTAAATAGTCACCGAGTAACAATGGCTACACATTATCATTTCATACATAATGCGAGTTTTTATCGTGCCGCGGGAGGGTCGGCGAGCGAGGAATTTGATTTTGTACAGGTTAATCGTGTAGATAACGGGATTACATTATCGGCAGTAGCGCGACAGCGACTCGCTGACCGGTCGTGTTTCATTTTGCACTTAATATACGTTAAAAATGCTCAAACTAATCAGAGGGATACGGCGGTTGAACCAATGCCGGCACAACCACGCTACCGTCATCGGCACCGAGCCAAACAGAACCGATCCTTACTTCCAAGAAAATAAGGACAGAATGGATGAGCTTGTCGACGAACTACGGCAGAAAACCGGTGACGCCATCAAAGGCGGTCCGGAGGAGGCCGTAAAGAGACACACGGCGAGAGGAAAACTGCTCGTCAGGGACAGGATTAACCGGTTGGTGGACGAAGGAAGCGACGTTTTAGAACTGAGCACGCTGGCCGCCATCGACATGTACAAAGGGCAAGTGCCGAGCGCCGGCATCGTCACCGCCATTGGAAAAGTTCACGGTCGTGACTGCATGATTGTGGCTAATGACGCCACTGTTAAAGGAGGCACTTATTTCCCCATGACAATGAAGAAGCATCTGAGAGCTCAAGCGGTGGCGCAGGAGAATCGTCTTCCATGCATTTATCTCGTAGAATCCGCAGGCGCGCATTTACCCGTTCAGGCCGAAGTCTTCCCGGACAAAGAACACGGCGGAAGGGTATTTTACAATCAAGCTAACATGTCTGCGGAAGGAATACCGCAGATCTCTGTAGTTATGGGCTCATGTGCCGCCGGAGGCGCGTACATTCCCAGCATGTCCGACGAAAGTATCATAATTAAAAATCAAGGAACTATTTTCTTGGCTGGTCCACTTTTAGTGAAGGCTGCTACAGGTGAATCAGTATCTGCTGAAGATTTGGGCGGCGCTGACATGCATTGCCGTCAATCTGGTGTAACAGATCACTATGCTCAAGATGATGAGCATGCTTTACACTTAGTTAGAAACGTCGTTGCCAATTTAAATTGGAATAACGAACAGAGGACAAGAATACATGCACCAAAAGTTGACGACCCTGTCCATGACATTAACGATCTTCACGGCATCGTTGGAGCGAACATCCAAAGACCTTTCGACATTCGCGAAGTCGTCGCTAGAATAGTTGACGGAAGTAGATTCCATGAGTTTAAACAACTTTACGGGGAAACATTGGTATGTGGTTTTGCATCTATGTATGGACATCCTGTCGGAGTGATCGGTAACAATGGAGTATTGCACTCAGAGGCAGCTTTGAAAGGATCTCATTTCATTCAACTTTGCGCAGCTAGGAAGATCCCTCTACTCTTCCTTCAGAACATAACTGGTTTCATGGTTGGCAAAGACGCAGAGGCTGGAGGTATAGCCAAAAATGGTGCCAAGATGGTGACAGCAGTCAGTTGTTTCAAAGGGCCCAAGGTTACAGTGTTGGTAGGAGGTAGTTTTGGTGCTGGAAACTACGGAATGTGCGGTCGTGCGTACTCTCCCAGTTTTCTCTACATGTGGCCCAATGCCAGAATATCAGTCATGGGTGGACCTCAAGCTGCTACAGTGTTGTCCTTACTAGCTAAGGAGAAGGCTCAGAGGGACGGAAAGCCTTGGACGGATGAGGATGACAAGAAAGTGAGAGGGCCTGTGGAAGCCCTGTTTGAGAAAGAAGGACGCCCATACTACAGTACTGCAAGACTTTGGGACGATGGAGTGATTTCTCCAAAAGACACAAGAAGAGTGATTGGACTCAGTTTGTCTGCGGCATTGAACGCTCCATTTAGAGACAGTAAATTCGGTGTGTTCAGAATGTGAAGTGATAAAGACAAAGTCACTGTATGACGAAACTTCGTGTTATCAGTAATTAGGCGTATCGCCCGTACTGATTTTATTATTCTGAGTTTTTCAAACTTATTATTACCAGCGTTTACTGTCAATTAATTGTGATTATGCTCAGCTAAAGATTTAATAAATAGTAAAATAAAGTTTGTAGTTATATAATGTGTATCTTATTGGTCGCGATAGTGTTGCTAACTTTAAAATCGTTGTTATTAGTAGTTAATTAGGCAGCTGAAAGAGTCTTACTTAAATATTGATTCTGCCGTTATCGTGGCAAATTATCTGCGTTGTTATCAAACACGCCTCCGTTTTTGTTTAAATGTCTTGCATTGGTGGATATAATAATAATATAATAATAATAATAATAAATTACTAGTGACGACCCGCAGAAACAAAAAATTGAGGACTGGAAGAAAAAGGTACTTCATGGCCGTCATCCTCATGACCTAGAACAATCTCATGTGAACAAATTAGCTTCAAATAAGTTTCTGAAAATAGGCAATTTATTCCCAGAAACTGAAGGTTTTATAATTGCAATACAGGACCAGATTATTAACACTAAAAACTATAGAAAATTTATTATCAAAGATCCTTCTGTAATAAATGATAAATGTCGCAAGTGCCACATCCAACCAGAAACAATTCAGCATATAACAGGAGCTTGCACAACTCTCACGCAGACAGACTACACACACAGGCACAATCAGGTGGCAAATGTTATTCATCAAAAATTAGCAGTCAAATATACACTCATACAAGACACAAACACTCCTTACTATAATTACGCACCACAAATTATTCTAGAAAATGACACACATAAACTTTACTTCGACCGCGCTATTCTCACCGACAAGACAATCCACTACAATAGACCGGATATAACACTACAGGATAAAATAAATAAAGTTACTTACCTAATAGATATTGCCGTTCCCAACACACATAACATTCAGAAGACAATATCTGAAAAAATTAGTAAATACGCAGAACTCAAAGATGAAGTAACTAGAATATGGCGCCAACAAAAAGTGTACGTGGTCCCTATAGTCCTTTCCACAACCGGCGTTATCCCGAATCACCTTCTCCATAGCCTAAAATTGCTAAACCTAAAAGAAACTCTCTATATCACCCTACAAAAAGCTGCAATTTTAAATACATGTCGAATTGTCAGAAAGTTCATGCAAATAGATGAAAACGAAATAGGACCTCATAACACATCCTCAACATAACACACCACACGCTGCATTTACTTGGCTTCGGTCCGTAAATGTTGCAAATACCAGCCAAAGAGCTGAGAAGAAAAAACACTCTACACAAATAATAATAATAATATTTATTCAAAAATTACAAGGCATAAAAATTAGTACAGCTTTGCTTAAATGTAAATTATATTCCTAAGACTTACGTGCCTGAACTAGGTAATCCTGTGTTTCAGGCGAGAAGAGCTTAAATAGACTTAAAAAATAAATAAATAAATAAATCTGTAGGTTGACAATAGATCACTAATAATATGTTGAGTACCTTAGTATCTAAATTCGAAAAATACTTAACTTAGGTGAAATTTGTACATGTATTCACTTTAATACAGTTAGTAAATTCTCTGTATCTTCATAAGACATACTTTGGAGAGCATCCTTGAGAATTCTCTTACAATTTGTGTAGTTCAGGGAATAAATGTTTGCTTTCGAGTTTAGTTTATTATAGAGAAGAGGGCCGAGGTACAAGTAAAATTTGGATACAAAAGCATGTTTTGATGTATTTTGTGGACAAACTATATCTTTACGTCTTTTATTAGTGGATGCAGTGCTGTAAGGTAGAGCTGTGTGTTGTTTTAATACAATACCCATTATAAATAGCTGTCGAACTGTTAATACTTCACAATATTTGTAAAGGAGGTTAGTAGGAAAAAGGAAAGGGCGGAAAGTAGACACTTTGAGAATCGCCCTTTGAGCTCTCTCGATGGTTAGTAACATTGTTTTACCTGCTCCACCCCATGTGGTAATACAGTAAGTTAAAATTGATTGACATAGAGCAAAGTAAACTTGTCTAACGATTTTTGGGTCAGCAATATAGCGTAACTTTTTAAAAACAAATATCAACTTGCGAATTCTATTATTTAAAGCTTGTATATGTTGTTTGAACGAAAGTGTTTCATCTATTATAACACCAAGGTATTTTGTTATATTTGTCATTTTAATGTTGGGACAAACACATTGGTTATCTGTAGGAATTGTGCAATAATGAGCATATAATGTCGAGGTAGTGCTTGTTGATGTTTGCTTGCGCATCGAAAACTTAATGTAATTTGTCTTGTCTGCATTTAGTGTTAGTGAGTTATCTTGAAGCCATTTATTAACAATATTGAATCCATGTTGCGCATGCTTGTAGACATTTTTTTCCGAGTCAGCCGAAAATAGAAGGGCAGTGTCGTCAGCATAAGAAACAATTTGGCCGTGATCTAGATTTAGATTACAAAGATCGTTTATGTATATCAAAAAAAGTGTAGGCCCTAAAATACTTCCTTGGGGAACGCCGAAGGACGTGTTTTTTTCAGTATCGCTGAGAATATTACCAATTCTTACATATTGGGTACGATCTTCTAGATAGCTCTTAAATAATTTCAGCTGAGTGCCTCGGATACCCAAGGCTTCAAGTTTGTGCAACAGAGTAGGAATAGAAACCGTATCAAAAGCTTTGGCGAGGTCCAGGAAGATTCCTACCGTGTGGTTACCATTTTCAAGTTCTTGTGCTAGATAGTCAGTCAGATGGTGCACGGCATCGTCTGTTGACATTTTAGGCCTAAACCCAAACTGCCGTTTAGATAAAATTGATTTATCCTCCAAGTATTTGTAAAGCCTTTTATTCATAATTTTTTCTAATAGTTTAGACATAGTAGGTAGCAAGGAAATAGGCCTATAATTTGTCACTTGATCTTTATTGCCTGATTTGTAAACAGGGACAACAACAGCTTTTTTTAGACACTCGGGGAAAAGACCTGTAGATAAACATTTTTGGAAAATATAAGTTAGGGGCGGTCCCAAAATGTGCCTGAACTGTTTAATAATTTTATTTGATATGTTATCCCAGCCAACTGCACAGTCGTCCTTCAAACTCATAATTATTGTTTCCACCTCAGTCTCGTCAGTGTCTAGCAACGCAAAGGATGATGAATTAGTGTTACACGTAAATGGTGTGCTTGTTAGATATTGTGACTGGCCCTGAACTTTTTCAGCCAAACATTTACCAACATTGACAAAGAAATTATTCGCAATGTTGGCAGATGCTAACTGTGATGAGTGTGCGTGTAATAAACCTGAAGATGACTGATTTTGTTTCGAGTTATACGTTACACTTTTAATAAAATTCCAGATTTTTTTACTATTTGTACCAGCTTTTTCTAGAGCAATTTTATCGTAGTTGCTTTTTACTTTTCTTAGGAGATTATTGCAGAAGTTACGATATCGTTTATACGACAGTTGCAAAATTAAATTATCTGGATTAGATTTAGTTTTCATATGCAGTTTATCTCTATTTTTCATACAGCGAATGAGTCCTGTCGTGATCCATGGTTTTATGTTGTAGTTTTTGTTATTTCGCCGAGATATGACCGTGTTTTTCTGAATTGCATGTTGTACATTTTTGATTAGATACAACATACAAAACTGTGGATCAGCGGAATCGTAAACTGGGTCAAAGTCGATATTGCGTAAATCTTCTTCAAGTTTATTTACAATTAAACTAGAAATTGTGCGAGTGTCTACTTTTGGTAATTTACAATTTAAAATAAGTAGGGTAGCATTGTGATCGGTTATTGTGGAATTAGTTACAAGGGAAAGTGCAGGGAAATTCGACTTGAGCATAATATGGTCCAAACAGGAACCACTTTGATGTGTAGGAAGCGTGTGAGCAGGAAGCAAACCATGGAAAGCGCATAAGTTAAGGTATTCCTCAGCGGATGCGTCAGCACTTTCTGGAAGAATATTGATATTAATATCTCCAACTAAAATAGTATTTTTGAAAGACGACAGGTTCTGCAAGGTGTTGTTTAGAGAGTCAGTGAAATTGTTTATATTTCTAAAAGAAGGGGGTCGATATAAGGCAATTATAGCTAATTCTAATCCAATTTTAATTAACAATCTGTTACAGTCGTCCATATTTGGTTCCTCGACAGTCAAATTGAGGTGATTTCTTGCGTAAACTATCACCCCATCGTTCTGATTGTAGTTTATGTTACTTTTATACATAGTATATCCCGGAATTAGTGGTATGTTATATTGTTTGGAAAGCCAACATTCGGTTAATACAATAACGTCACAGTTTATGTCTAGTCGTTGTAGAAAAATGCTGAAGTTGTCGAAATTTTTAAAAATACTGCGAATATTTTGGGTTAGTATGGTTAGTGGACTAGTGTTCGAGGAGAGATATTGTTTACAGTGTTCAACGTCACAAACGCGGGATTCAGATACAGAGAAATTATCTATGTCATTAATTAAATTATTAATCATAATTATAAAAACAGTAACAAGGGCTAAAAAAAATACGTAATTAACGGCGCTCTTAGGCGCCTCCATAATCAACAGAATTAATATATCTTTTTTCAGCCATTATTTTTGCTGGGCAGTCAGAAGCACTTGTCCTGTGATTGCTCGGCTTTTTGAAGTGCAAGCAAGTAGCACATTTTGGCTCCTCAGTCTTCTTAGTGCATTCTTTAATGGAGTGACCCTGATCACCGCAGTGGCCACAGGTAACGGAGGTCTCCCGACATGATTTGGCCGCATGTCCGTACTGCTGGCACTTATAACAGCGCGTGACTAGAGTAAAGTCTCTCACAGGGCATGACGACCAATTAACAAACACTCTGCCTTTTGATATCAGGGCTTTGCGTATGTCTGCAGATACTTCTAAAATATAATTACAGGTCTCAGCGTCCTTCTTACCTGACTTATGGCTTAATTTAATGGAGGTCAAAAAGGTCTCGAGGCTGCAATTCTGAAGGGTCTCTGCTAGATTTTGGTGGTATAAACAAGTAAAAACTTCCTTCTCTGGCATGGATGAGGGCACTCCGATAACTACTAGTCTAGGCTTCCTTTTTGGGGGTTCGTCTACTGTAAGGCCTGAATTTGATTGCTGCATCGATTTTTTCACCTTCTCAATATCGTCCTTTGTTTCAGTGCTGATAATGACACCGCCATTTTTCGTCTTACGTAGTCCTCTCACCTGAAGTTTCATTTGCTCGGGGCATATAATTTTTTGAACAAGTGTTTTTGTCTCCTCACTCGACTTCAGCTTGTCGTTAGGGTATATAGCAACTGAGCTTAGATTTATCGGCTGTATAAATTTGTTGGTACCTTGTTTAACCATCTCAGCAAAGGAAATTCCCGTTACCGGTGTCATTGAAGCTCCGATTGACAGCTTAAGGGCTTGCAATTGCTGCGACAGATCAATTTGGTCTTCGAGTGTTTGGACGGTGGAGTGGGCTTGGACGGCTCTACTCTTAAGGGACTGGTACTGGACGGCCATCTGCGACGTGCCGTGGCCAACTTTTCGGCATAGGGTACTTATACGCAGTTTTTGCTCCACGTTTAATTTGCCCTCTGATACAATAGAGCACACTTCATTTAGGCACTGCTCAATGGACGACATCCAGTTCTGGATTTCCGGCGTCGGTATCACTTCCATCATGACATCTTCTCTTTGGCTGGGTGGTTGAGGGTAAGGTGCGGGTTCGTCTGCAGGTGCAGGTGCGGGTGCGGGCACAGGTGTAGGAGGTGGGCTTCGAGCACATCTGCCACCCCTGCTGAAGGGACTGCTTGCCATTGTGATACAAGTATTTACTTGTTAATCACTTATACACATTTTCACATAAACGATTTACACATGTTATGCTTACGGATGACACAGTTTGCTTTACTACCGGCTATTTGGTAAAACCAGGTCACGATTCGGCAAGTAATTATTTATTTATTTTAATAAATGTTCGACACGTCTGTTCACATCAAAGAACACAAGAATAACGTCCATGAGATAGTTATTATCTGCTTATTTAAGACTTTCTGTTTTAAGGTAAACATTGGGGGTCAGACTGTCGTGTCCTTTGCATAGTGATCAATTTTGTTATCCTATTTAACAAAAAGTTTGTTTGGTTTTTAGAATTTATCTATTCGAGATTCGAAAGCTATTTTTTTTAAATAACTTTGGCGAATCTATTACCTTGTTTTATCTATTGTTTATCTGAGAACTTCAAAAATCGGGCAATAAAATCCTAGTGCTCAACTGTTCGTCGTTTGTTTTTTTTTGTTAGATTGTCTGTGAATGAATATCCTGGCAGCATTTCTCAAGGTCTAGCCCCAGAAGGCAAACAGGTTATCAAAACGAGTCTCAAGTTGTTGTATAATTCAAGAAGACATTCTTTACTCAATATTATCACAGATGTTTTTTCAATGGCAGCGTTTATGTGTTAATACGAGATAAGTATTTATTTTTGTAATAAAATTTTATTTTTTCAATTTTAAAGTATTTCTGCTCTATCTGTCAGTGATAATAATGCAATTTCGGAACATTTTGGTTAGTTAGGTAGAAGTCTAAACTAAGGTTTTGCCTAAGTAGATTAATTTGCTGTACAAAAAGAAAAAAAAAACTTTTGTTCTGACTCTTACTCAGAATTAGAATTTGGTACTTACTTAAATTACAATTTCAATATTATGAACAAAACAAAATAATAAGTATGTAAGTAGTAGGTAGGTTACCTATTACTATTCCACAAAATGCAAATCATAAAAACCCTAATCCGAAATGAATAAAGCTAAATTAACCTGTCATTCTCGTTAATAGCGCAAAAATAACCTAATGTGTTCTTAATTTAATCACTCCTTGTTGGTAAATATAAGCATAGGCAAAAATAAATGTAATACATTGAGTCAATGACCCGACCGCCATTAACAAAGTTCAAGTTTAACAATTGGATATCAGCCACTCACTTTTAACACCTTGTCTAGATGACAAGGCCGGCTTTATATTGATAATACCTGCGTCAACTCCTTTTTTCAAAATGGCGAAACTGTCATGGTGAGTAAGGAGGAAAATGGCGGGAACTGGGTCTGGTATCACGATCTGGTATCTGGTATCACGATTTAATATGAATGGTATTTTTATGATACAGAAAAATATATTCGATTTATCTATCGCGCTACATAGGTATTACAGTTTTAGATATAAGTATTGCTATTAAGAAATGTAGGTTATGATCATGATCCGTCTCTCGTTTTCTTCGCCTTACATTCACAAGGTTAAATTGACTTTATAGTATCCAATTTCACTGCTAATCATAATAATAAACAATTGATCGGTAACAATATGTCCGCGCTTACGATCGAGGCTTGCCATTTTACGTTTTCCAGTCGCAACGGTTGCCGCGAGCGTGATTTTTTTTCTAACTGGAATTCTTTATTGTGCTCAGCCGCTCATACAGGTAAGGGTTTATAATATTCAACTATTTGACGACAGAAAACTGCGCTGCGATGCTCCAAGCTCGATCACCGAGCATTGAAATATATACCTTATTTCGATAGGATAAGTTTTTAATTCTATTGATTTTAAAATCCTCTGCCGTCCCGTCCGCCAGTCTGCGCAGGCCATTAAAGTTGTATCAAGAAGTGGTCGATAAACATCACATCTGCGGAGTTTTGCTAGCAAATTTATTTTGACCCTGTATTTAGTCCAAGCCATGATTTCACAAAGGTTGTGCCAATACGAGAGAACAAGAAGTGTGCTGCTCTTTACAAGTAGAACGACGACCTGCACGAAACGGGTTTTCTACGGGTTTTGTCAACGGAAGAATAGACAAAATGACAGATTGTGATTGTTTATCTGTCATTTTGTCTATTCTTCCGTCGACAAAACCCATTTCTATTGTGGTCATTTTGATTTCTTTAGGTTCTTAGTAACTAAATACTGTCTGTAAAAATTACCTACAAATTAAAATTTATTGTAAGCCTCCGTACGCACGAATGTAAAAATATCGCGGCGGGATTTTTTCGCACTGTTATTGGATTTGCTCTGCTTAGCACCGAGAGTTGTGTGTTTTTACGACGCGCTGGGATGCACTCTGTTGAATTCTCAATGCTCGGCTTAACACCTAGAGTTGAAAATCCAGTACGTGATAAAATCCCGCCGCGATATTTTTACGTCCGTGCGAACGTAGGTTATGTGTACTTTACATGAGGAGGTTCTTTCCGAAGCCAGATATTTCCACTTTTAATTTTTTTTTTAGTATTTGAGAAAATTTATTTTATATTGAATGTATTTTGAACTGGATTACTAGATTACTACTTTTGATGAAATCATGTGTTTTTTTTTCTGCTGTATGTATCACGTATTGACACTTTTGTTTTCAGTGCATGTAAATTTCAATAATAACAATAATCAACGCGTTGCTGTCTTTTACTCCATGCACCGCGGTAATCAACGCGTTGATGTTTTTTGACATCTTGTTGGAACCACATCTTTAGGCTGTCGTCGACAAGTGCTTGCGTTACAAAATTACGGGACAGTTACGCACATGGAAATGGCGGCGATATGCTCGCTGGGTTTGAATAATCGACCGATGATGTTCAAAAAATATTCAGTTATTTTGGTACATTGGATAGCGGTGAAATTATCCATGACAGTTCTCCAAAATGTATTTTATAATTTGTTAAAACAAAATTATAGTAAATGTCACTGCAAATGTCATATTTTTATTTTTAAGACCCCGTCGTGACTTTCGCGCCACGCGTAGTTATTTTTACTTTGAACAAATATTTAGTTGATAGAAACATTACAAAACCCAGTTACTCAGGTAAGTATAATATTTTAACTAACTTTATTATTTAAGAAAACTTTGCCGTCCCTCCTCCATTTGGTGCTCAATTTTTAAACTATAAGATCTGATATGACAATAAAACAATACACTTAGAAAAGTAACATGCCATATATTTTATATAAAAAATTTACATACATTTTTCGTGTTTACTAAATAGAAAAAAAATAAAATTGTCATATAAATTAATCGTAATGTTAAAATTATTCTAGATTTAAGTAAAATAATAAATTGCTACATTTCATTTGTGCGTTGAACAGGTAATTAAAAATATATATTAATAAAATAGAGCAATCTATTTTAATTCACATTATAAGTAAGCGTATATCACCGTCTTAGATTAAAGAAAAAACTATGAACACTGAAGTCGAGGGTTTAGCTTGGATCTAAAAGGCAATGCAATGGTATAATTTTGAGCAAAAAACAATAATAATGCTTGTACTTTTTAAGTCTCAAAGGACCAAAATTGTGGCCTATAGGCGTAAAAAACCATAACCTATTTTTTCCAAACATTTATGAATAACTAGCTACTGCTTGCGGTTTCGCCCGCGTGGATCCTAATTCTGGCCTAAGTTACTCCTTATAACATCAGTTATCTCCCCATAAAAATCGGTCCAGCCGTTTCGGAGATTAGCCGGAACAAACAGACAGACGATTTTTTTTTTGTTGTGAGCTCCGTTTATTCTTTCATAAGTAAAAAGCTGTTATTTTGACATTACAGCAGAGACTTAATTTTATTTATTTGTATAGATTATTTCACCGGCATTGCTTTTGATAAGCTAAACCCTCGAAGAACAGTCTATATTATGGAAAAAATGTAAGGCAGTACAAGCAACTAGCTTCTAAAGACATGCTATCTGACCGACACACGATGTAAATTGTCAAACAGTATACCTATGTAAAAAAATAGCGAAAAATGTTAGTCTATAAGTCGAAAATGTATGACAATGACAATAAAATCTGCCATTGCAGATAACGTGCATCTCCTAATTATTAAAACGCTCAATTTTTATACAAATTATTTAAAAATATTAAAAAAAAAAAACGGACAAAAAAGCAATCAAATTGCTTCGGCACAACCTTATTGCGTACTTATATCAATTAAATTCAAATAATATCGAATCATTTACAGTTATTAATGTTTATGTATAAATGTTAGCGTAATCTATAATAATATAATAAACGTTTTATATCAGCGGACGGATTTTATTTCTAAACTATTACGTATCTACATTTGGGTAAAAAGTCGTATAAAATAGCTTAACGTTACGTATTATTATAAGATTATAAAGTTTACAGTATATTTCATTTTTCCACAACCTCACTTCTTTTTTTTTTGAGTATATTATATTGTTAAAATTGACATAATGTAGGTGTAAAGTGTTGCTGCATGATTTTTAGGGGATTATTATAAGAACTGCACGCGTAGCATATAAATGGGTTTTGTCGACGGAAGAACAGACAAAATAACAGATTGTGTTTGTTTTTCAGTTTGTCTATTCTTCCGTCGACTAAATCCGTTTCTATTGTGGTCATGTTAACTGTGCTGGAAGACTTTTCCATGATGAACACATCTGATGAAAGGTCGTAGTCAAACGATTTAAGATTAACAAAAAAGTAAGATTCTGCTCTATAGGAACCAACTACGCTTTCGAATGGGCAACTAGCTTCATTTTTCTGAATAACCGACTCCTTTGATTTTAAAGTGCCTATAATAGGAAAGATGACTAAAAATTTTCTTTTTGTTCTTCAGGTAGATTATTAAAAAAAATATTGGACACATTTTTTTTAAATACGTTATGAAAAGATTACGGCAATACATTGAGTTAAAATGTGCTATGACGGCACTAGTATGTAGATTTTATACATGTGTCACAGTGACCCCTACTCCCCAACATTAATGGCGTTTTATCTAAGTCAATTTTTATTAATATGATAGAGCAAAAAAATACGTGTCTAATATTTTTATTATTATCTGACTGACAGATTAAATAGAATTTCTTTTTTTCGACCCAGGCATTATCCCTATTGGTTTAATTGAAATAAATGTTTTGGAGCCATACCTCACCTACGCTATGGCGACCGTGGCCAGGTCGCGCTGCCAAATGTTTACAGCTTTACAGGGGGGCCTACCTGGCGCCCGCTTGCTGCCATAACCATACATTTGATTGGCGCCGCGACCTGGCTGTGTCGCCACGGCGTCCGAGGTATGGCTGTTACTATTTTTTTTTTTTGTCAAAATATAAATGACTGATAAATCTTCTAAAAATCACGCATCATCTATGGTTGTGACATTGATAAGTCTACATACTATTATTGCATTGCTTCTGCTACTGAACACGATTGATAAAGTAATGCCTTACAGAGAAATTATACTTATTACTGTAAGGGATTTCGCGTAGTAGACGGCCACGACCACGACTTGTGGTCGCACCGACCAGAACCCTAATTATGTAATACGCGATCAATCACAATCTGTTTCGATTTGAACAGATTGCTAATCCATTGCTTCAGTTGGAAAATCTGCTCGACAACGTAAATAAATCAATGAATGTTGTTCAACTATCAAAATGAAACAAATTAGTCATAATCGTTTACGAAAATAACATAACACATCACGCCTTGTTTCCCCGAAGGGTTGGGCAGAGGTGTCGCTGTAGCAGGTTCACCCACATTTCGCCAGTTATGTTTTTTAAGTCCCATGTAATAGGGGGCGAGCCTATTGCCAACAACCGGGCACAAATCCAGACTCCAGGCTAACGAAAATAAGTTACGTAATTAAGGTACAGATGAACTATAAAAACCGGCTAGTTGGCCGTTACGACCAAGTGCGTGATTTATATCGGTTTCTACTTTACCTGGTCGGTGCGATCAAGAGTCATGGTCGTGGCCGCCTAGTGCGCAACATCCCTAAAGGTGCCTACTTATGTTTTACTGAAATAATATTTATGTCAATATGATGGGCCAAAGAAATACTGTGAGCTTCCCGGAATATCGAACTACCTACACTATTATGCCTTTTAAGGTACAGTTCCGAAGGCGACCGTAGACACGCAGCATCAAAGCCGCCCAATCGCAACGTCGTCTTTGAAATTATACTTTTATGCCTAAAATTTACTACAAATTTCTGTACACCGGTTCTAAAAAACAGATTTCCGGTAACCTAATAATTGTGATTGCTTTTGAAACTTTAGTGTTTCACTCTATGATTGTTTACAGCTTAAGATGTGATCATCTAATTTAAAATCATGTAGATGGGTAAAAGAACGGGTGTAAAAAGGCTTAATGAAGCCGAGACACAATTATGCTTCATTGTGATAATTTTTGAACCATACTAGCACGCTTACCATGAGCACAATAGAGACGAGTTTTGTCAACGGAAGAATAGAAAAAATGACAGATAAACAATCACAATCTGTCATTTGTCTATTCCGTCGACAAAACCCGTTTCTATGGTTGTCATGCTACGCATGCTGGGAACCTTCCGGATCTTTTTACGTAGATATTGAAGGTCAAAGTTTCATCTTTTTGTAACCTTTTCTCACGAAAACAAGTTTTAAATGTTATAACTTAACTTTTTAAATATCCCCACAACTCATGTACCGTTCCATGCATGCACTCATAAGCAAAATGTTTTGCGCATTGCCGTAAACAGCGATGTTTCAAGCCAAAAGTAAAACTCGTTTCCCAGCTATTTTTGCTCTTTGATAAGTGCGTAGATAACTGCTGCTGTGTCCCTTTATGCCCAGACATCAGTAGGCACCTTAGGTTAATACTCTAGTTCCTCTTGCTGCTGTTGATGAGGTACTTGCAGCAGTGCGTGAGGAGGTGCTTCTCTTTCTCCGTGGAGCCGTTTTGGTGGATAGCTGTGGGGCCGCCGCGCTCTCGCGTGTAGATGTCCAGCCCGTATTGACCTGGAGAATAAAAGTAAGCTGTGTTATGAATTACAACTATAAACGAATGGAACAGAAGCCAAAACTGAAGGGAATTCGCAGTATTATGTTTTAGTACCTGGGCGACCGAATTCTGCTCGAGTGAAAATAGAGAAAACGAATTTTCCCAGATATGAGACCTAGCTAGATCGTTTTTTCGCCCCCGTAAACCCCTATATTGCAACTTTCATCGAAATCGTTAGAGCCGTTTTCGAGAACGTGATTACAAATATATAGATATATATATATATATATTGCTCATTTTATAGTATAATAATAATTATTACTATTATTTCCAGTGCAAGGAAGAGCTGTGGAGTAGCTAGGACGAATAAGCTCTTGTACGCTCGGGTGATTTTTTATCGCACACTTTATTTTCAAATCTCGATATAGAGCCGAGCATTGAGAATCCAACAGAGTGCATTCCAGCGCGACATACAAACACATAGTTGGATTGGCAACTTTCGGCGGTAAGCAGTGCGTTGAAAACCCAGTGCGCGATGAAAAATATCTGAGTAGCACGCGTAGCATGACAACCATAGAAATGGGTTTTCTACGGGTTTTGTCAACGGAAGAATAGACAAAACAACAGATTGTGATTGATTATCTGTCATTTGGTCTATTCTTCCGTCGACAAAACCCGTTTCTATTGTGGTCCTGCTAAGCGTGCAGGAGGACTGACATTACCGTTATGGTAACACGAAGTGCCATCATACAATGATGGCACTTCGTGTTAGCTTGTACCTGGGTTGTGGATGTCAGATAAATAGTCGCTCTATGTAAACTACTGGAATTCTGCATCCGATTAGACTGGAAACTGACCTCAATACAATATAATTTGGACTCGATTGGCCAATGTATTGGCTGACTATAGATACACTGCAACTCTAGCTAATTCCGGTAAGTACATTTACCCATTTTAAGAAGTTATGTGGACTGTTATGAACAAAAATCTTGATAATTGATTAACTTACCTTCTTCAGGGAACGTGATGTAGAAAGACACGATGTCATCGGATACATTTTGCTGCACATACTTTGACAGCCTCTTCTCGTCTACTCCATTCTTGTGGAGTGTTGCCATGAAGTCCGCCAGGGGACGCGACATGCGGAACTGAATCTCGAGCTCACGACCCGCGAAGACTAAAGCTTCCTGGAATCGAGAATGGTGAAATTTGAATTTTGTTTTAAGGCCCATTTACACCACAATTGATTTTAATGCCTGTAGCGCCAAACGTATTAAAAACATAATTCCGACTCTGTCAACTTCAAACGATTGACAAAACTAGAATGATGTTTTAGATTCGTTTAGCACTAAATGAGTTTAGTTATTTGTGGTGCAACTGGGTCTAAATGTTTGTGTGTCTCTCCTTACTATCGAATGAATGAGAATATTATTACTTTTTAAATTTGATTTAAATTCAAACCTCTATTTAATACTAGCTGCGCTGAGCCCCGCGGTTTCCCCAATATCGGGAAAAAATATATCCTATGTCCTAACCCAGGTTATGGTCTACGCATGTGTTAAATTCTATCCAAATCCGTTCAGCCGTTTTAGCGTAAAATCGTTACAAAAAACACAAAAAATCTAATCTTTTCTCTTTATTAAAATATAAGTTTAGGTTATAGGTAGGACTTACCTACTAGGAAGCGTGTGCGTTTGCGTAATCGTGTAGGAAGTATGGAAAGGCATCATAGTTTTACGATTGATCGCAAGCGTCGGGGGCTTTACAAAGTTGATAATACTGGTCGTACAGTTTAAAGCGTTTTGGCAATTTGAATTCAGAAAACAGTCGGGTAGTGTCCTAACTTAATTGATCAGCGGTTAATTCATACCTGATGCGTAATAGGTACGAGTCCAAAGAGTCTGGTTGCTTTCGTGGGTCCCCATTCACCGCTCGCGCAGTCAGGCAGCGGGACCATCACCGTTTGTAGTTCAGCACAACATATCTGTAATACGAAGGTTATTCTGTTAGCTTTAGGTCCCAGATCTTTCTTTCTTTCCAGCAGGCGTAACATGACAGCCATAGAAACGGGTTTTCTACGGGTTTTGTCGACGGAAGAATAGACAAAATAACAGATTGTGATTGTTTTTCAGTTTGTCTATTCTTCCGTCGACAAAATCCGTTTCTATTGTGGTCATGCTAAGCGTGCGGATAAATTAATTTGCGAAAAATGTATTACGTTCATGCATGTCAACTTTATTTATTTATTTAAATTTAATTGGTAATATCAGTAAATCATCATCTGCCTAGCCTTTTCCCAAATATGTTGGGGTCGGCTTCCAGACTAACCGGATGCAGCTGAATACCAGTATTTTACATGGAGCGACTGCCTATCTGACCTCCACAACCCAGTTATTGGGTAACACGATACCCCTTGGTAAGACTGGTTGTCAGACTTTCGACACCATAGTAAAGAAAAGTATCCAGTAATGTTACCTTGAACTTGCAAACGCTCTTGAATTTCATGGGTTCCCCGGTGAGGTACTCTCGGGGCGTGACGGCGTTCGCGAAGATGTCCAGCAGGAAGGCGCCGCTGCAGGGCGCGTGCACACGGAACGATACCACGTTGCCGACCACAGACTGAGAAAAACAGGCAAAAATATTGTCATTTAACTTCTACGAGGGATCTAAATTATCTGGAACAGCCTTTATTGACCAGAGCATGACTGTTTTATCCGCTGGCAAAAGCATATTCAACAAAACATGGGTCCAGTTTTCCTCATAAGAAATCAAGATAGAGGAAAAACGTCGTGTTTCCATCATAAAGATTCAGATTTTTTTTATAGGTAGCTGCCGTTACGAAACTTTTCCAAAGAGATCCCTTGACGTCCTGGATTTTTGTACCTTCCTATTAGATGGATTCTTACCTGCATAACAAATCTCTTGAGACTGACTCCGTCGAAACCGTCTCCCTCCGTATCGTAGAACTTGAGGTTGTAGTGGAAGATGAGCGAGCTCTGCATGTGTGCGGGCATGGCTATGCGCATAGTCGCCGCACCTGGAATGTGTGCAAGTTTGAATGGTAGCAATTATAGCAAGTTAAAAAAAAAATGTATGTCTCGGTTCGTCTCGACCTTCGATTAAAGTGGTAGTTGGAGCGTTCTACTCGCTATGAGTAACTCGCTCATTTTAGCGGGTGATTTCAATGCCAAACATCCCTCCTGGTATAGTTCAGTAACCATTACAAGAGGCCGACACTTGTTCGACCTCTCAAACTCCCTGACCTTCGACGTCATCGCTCCGAAGACTCCCACCCACTTTCCGGGTCAAAATCCAAACCATACCCCTGATATCTTAGATGTGGCGCTCCCTAAGAACGTCAACCTATGACTAGATTCAATAGAAACAATTAATGAGCTCGACTCTGATCACCGTCCGGTAGTCATGAGATTAGACCCCCGCATAGGTCTCTGCGACCCAAACTCTCCCCCCGTCACTAAGAGGATCACGGACTGGAAGAAAGTAAGCACACAGCTGATATCCAACACGTCCCCCCAATTAGACTCTATTCCCGACCTGTTCAACTCTATCGCTGACACGACTTCCGCGATTTACTCACTCACTGATCACGTGCAAACCGTCCTGAACGAATGTTCAATGGAGGTTCCAGCGACGGACGACCGTCGTTGGAACTTGCCAGACGATGTGCGTGCATTACTGACTGAGAAGAACGCGGCCGTCCGTGCCTACAGCAACTTCCCCTGCCCCGCAAACAAAGCCCATATGCGCTATTTACAGAGATCTGTAAAGACACGCATAGCGGAGCTGCGTGACGCGGGCTGGGATAAGATGCTCGGCGAATTAGAGCCCAACCATCTGGAATTCTGGGAACTTCAGAGGAAACTCAGATCCCCTCAATCTTCCTCCATGCCCCCCCTGACCCGTCCCGATAAGACCATAGCTTTCGAGGACGTTGAAAAGGCTGAATGCCTAGCCGACAGCCTCGAGGCTCAATGCTCACCCAATTCCCTGCCAGTAGACCAAGCTCACCTCCTAAAGGTCGACGCTGAAGTCGAACGTAGAGCCTCTCTGCCTCCCGTTGATGACCCTGATTGTCCACTGCCTCCCGTCGCTCCAGACGAAGTGCATGACATTATCAAAGGTCTTAAAGCTCGTAAAGTTCCTGGTTCAGATGGTGTCACCAATAGGGTGATCCAGCTATTCCCTGCCCACCTGATAATGCTTTTGACTACCATCTTCAATAGTGCCTTGAGTAACAACTACTTTCCCCAGTCGTGGAAAGAAGCCACAGTCATAGGTATCCCAAAGCTCGGTACACCCAGTACCGAGCCTTCTAGCTACCGTCCCATCAGTTTGCTCAAGGTTCTCGGAAAAATCTATGAGAGGCTTATTTATAAGCGTCTCAGAGACTTCGCTGAGACCAAGGGTTCATAACGCTGGTTTCCAACGCGGCTCTCTGACGGGTGCAGTATTCTTCGACATTGCGAAAGCATTCGATAAAGTCTGGCACAACGGCTTATTATACAAGCTGTACCAACTCGGCGTACCAGATCGTCTCGTACTCATCTTACGGGACTATCTATCGAACCGCGTATTCCGCTATCGCATTGAAGGAGCACTTTCCTCTCCTCGCCCTATTCGCGCAGGAGTCCCTCAGGGCTCTGTGCTAGCTCCCCTCATGTTTATGCTATTTACTAGCGATATTCCAAACCCCGGTAGAAGGGCGCAGTTGGCTCTGTTCGCAGACGATACGGCCATCATCTACTTTAGGTCTAGATCCCCCGACAATATCGCCCACACTCTCCAAGGCTCAGTCAATCGACTCGCTGCCTGGTTTCGAAAGTGGCGCATAGAAGTCAATCCCGAAAAAAGCCAAGCTCTCTTTTCGAAACCGCGCACAAAGCATAGAGACCCCCTCACTATGTTCGGTAAGCAGATCCCTTGGGAGAAGCGAGCCAAATATCTAGGTGTTGTCCTCGATCATCATCTCACTTTCGCTGAGCACATAAAGAAGGTTCGTTCGCGACCCGCTTTCGCTCTCGGTAGGCTCCATTCCGTTCTAAACGCACGTAGCAAGTTGTCACTTTAGTGCAAATTGCGAATCTACACAGCGTGTATTCGTCCCATCATGACATATGCGGGTGCCGCCTTTGCTCATGCAAAACCCCACCATATCCATAGGATGCAAACGCTCCAAAACCGATTCCTCCGTAGGGCCACCGGCTCCCCCTGGTATGTTAGGAACCAGAGTCTCCATCTCGACCTTAAAATTCCCACGATCCACCAATTCTTAAAAAGCCTTGCAAAGCGTTTCTTCGATTCCGCGGTCAAACATCGCAACCCACTGGTTGTCGAGGCCGCTAGTTATGTCCCAAGTAGGATTAGCCGTACCCGCCGTCCTAGGCACATTCTCACCGATCCTGATGACCCCATAACCCTCCTCCAGGAGAGCAATAGGGCCACTAGTACTCTACACAGATACAGACGCCTCCAGTCATTCCGACGTCGCCGTCGAGGTCCTTTGCGATTGCGTCCGCGCCCCCGAGTTAATGATACTCCTCCCCGACCCTTGCTCGAAAACGAGGTGCCAGCAGTGGTTGCAGCTGTGCAAGTAGCTTTAAATTCCCCGATTAATAATCATGATCAAAACTTTGATCCAGCCCGTCCCATCTTTGATGCCCTCCCTCCGGTGACGCCCTAAGCCGAGGCTCGTACCCCACAGGGGGTGCCCTTAGCGAGCGTTCACCTAGCTTTTTAGCTTAGTTTTGTATGCCCCTGGCTGGAGGCTTTGAGTGTAGCAACTTCAGAGCAGACCTCAGAGGTCAGCTATGAGATGCCCTACAGGAAAAACAGTTGACAGTTAATAGTCTATGATCCTCAAAAAACTTAGCTAACTTGATATCAGATGTCCTAGTCGAAGTTTTCAGGAAGTAACAAGAGACTGCAAAGAGATAACGCTGGGATATGGCATAAACTGTTGAAGATTTATAAGCATTTGCTTAACTGGTTATTACACCAATCTATGCAGGGCCCTAAGTTTATGGACTAAAATAATACAAGTAGTAATACGGATTATCTAAAAAATAAAGTACACTCACCAGTCGAATCAGTAAACATAACAGCCTTCGTGTTAGGGTCGCTGAAGTACAATCCGTATCTAAAGAACAGCGACCTGACGAAGGGCAGCTCTTCAAAGTCATGCAGCGTGATGGGCGTCTTCAATAGCTGCCAATCTGACTGCAGCGGGAAGAACTCGTAGATGAACTCCCGAGGGTCCGTCAGGAAGTAGTGGTCGTCATATTCGTACCTGGGACAGTAGTTGGAATTTTTGGAGGAAGTCCTAGGTAGCCAACAGAAAGATCAAGATCTGAACAAGCGGGGAAAATAGTATTTACATAGAGATTTATGAAGCATAATATCTTAAAGATAGACAAAAGCGCAGCAAGAAATAGGTCCAGTAAAGCAGGGTAGGTAGGTATAATAGGTATAGCTAATCAGAAATGGATGGCACAGAAGAATATAAAGAACGTTTAAGTTGATGGGCCAAGTTCAAAATTTGAAAGCGTTTTCGTCGACACAAGACAATCGTGTATATCTTTCACAAAATGATCATCGGTATTGTGTTCGGGTCACAATCTTTTAACCCGTAACAGAATAATGGTAACTACTAATAATAAAGGTATTTATTTTACCACATACTGTTTTTTTTTCTAAAAATCTAGTATTTTTTCGTCTGATAACCCTAGACTAGAGGAACTACTTGTACCGAATTTTTAGAACATCTTAAATGCTGTCTACAAACCTCAAGCTATCACTCTTCCCCCGATTGCCGGGTTTCGGCGCATCCTTAGCGTTGACCAGGTGTCTGGCTCCCCAATTACATTGCACGAAGCGCCAGGCCCCTGCCACGAACACTGCGTTCCAGGAGTTACGGAACCTGTTGTCTTCGAAGCGAACTCCTGGTTGGTAACCCGCGGATTTGCTGTAGCCTTTGATCACCACACAGTGGAGACCTGCGTAGCTGTGTGGATGGAAGATCCCTGGTCATTAACTTAGTTTAGGCACTTATTTTGGACTCTTCATAGACAATTTGACTCTGTAGTTGCTGTCGTCAGGAACAACTTAGGGAGCAACTAGGAGGAGCTAGTGGCTAAGTAATAACAGCCGCATGGATCAATCCATCAGCTTAAGCTACGCTTGCTGGGATTGGTCCGTGGATGGGTGCCCGAAAGTCTGACAACCAGTCTTATAAAGGGGTATCGTATTACCCAGTTACTGGGGTTGTGGAGGTCAGATAGGTAGTCGCTCCATATAAAATACTGCTGCATCCGGTTCGACTGGACGCCGAACTCTTTTTTTTTTTAAATGTAACGTTTCCCCCACGTTGGGAATTTCTCCTGTATTATGGGTGCATTTACAAACTTTTAAACTCACAAACACAAACAGCCAATAGTTGGAAAAAGGTTAGGCAGATTGAGTTGCTATCGTCAGTCGTTTTATTACAAGTGGATGGCAGATGCTGCTTATTGTCTCGTCATGGTATATTTATGTACTACTGAGGAGACATGGTTTCCGAAAGGGGTGGAATTAATCGTGATCGCTTCCTCGTAAAACCATAACAGATGAGATTTTCTTTGCTTTTTTTGAAAGCCCTTAGATAAAAACGAATTGGACAATCAGGAACAAAAAACCGTTCAAACTGCCTCATTCTGGCCTGGAAACCGCTTCATTTTGTTTTATCTTTTCAATTATTTTGGTGTAAACTTAGTAATAAAACATGGTCAATTGGTCACCTCACCTGCACAATCTCTTAAACAGTACATGGTAACTTTCAGTCCCGTGTTTGATGCCTCTGAGCAGTCCTAGTGGAGAGTCTCCCCTCAGGTTATCGTCGAACTGTATGTTGTTGAGGTTCTTGACGGTGATCCAGCGGAATATGGTCCTTGCCTTCTCAACGTCGCTTGCGCATCTACCTACTAGCTGTCGGACTAGATCCGTAAAGGTTTTTTGGTCTTCCTGGGCTACCTGGAATCAGATTTTGTACCAGTTTAAAGACCAGCGGTACTTTGTATAAACGAATCCGATCACGTTCTCGGATGTCTTAGATCTCATTAGATTTCATAAGGGCATATTATGGGCTGTACAGAAAACTTATTTAAGCGAGACCCTGCGAAGTTATTTTTAGATATTCCTTTTGTTATTATTTTACGTGAACTCATAAGGCTATGTTCGTGGCAAAAACGGATGTCACATTGCGATCCGTTCCGTGGTCTTATGGGATAAAACAAAGACCATGTCACATCTGTACTGTCCGTTGAAATGTCACTAATGTGAACGCAAGTTACCAATGAAATTAGCATTTCATGTAAAAAAATATACAATGAGACTTACCGAAATAGCAATCTTATCAACATCAGTAAACTCGGCGGGGTCTGTATAGATGTGGAACTTGGAGACGAGCGGGGGTTGAGGGGGTGGCGCGCGGGCGGGGTAGGGCGGGGCTTCCTCGCCGTCCACGAATAGGGAGGAGGCTGCCATGTACTCCGACCTACGCTCTTGGATTAGTTCCATCATCTCGTGGCTTTGCTTCTCCACTAAGGCTGCAGTTGCTGCTCTGAAGAGTTTAGAAGAAGAAATTGGTTTCATTACGGTTTTGTCGTTTTAGTTGGAAGACATCCACTATAGAGGGGAACCACATTCAGGAATGCTGCTATAGATTAGCCAGACCCCAGATTTCAAGTGTCTTTTGTTGGTGGAATGCTTAAATGGCAGCAGTTACTGCTCGCTGTCTAATACCCAAGACTCGGCATTTCCCTATGTTTAATAACTACAGTCACTGTTTAAAGAGAGAAGAGATTTGTACTAACCTCTCATGCTCCAGCATCTTCCTCGTCAAGCTTTCCTTCTTCTTATCCCTTCTCAACGTCATGTTCTTCTCCAAGTCCGCTCTCTCCTGCTGGTGACGTAGCGTGAGGGCTCCTAACTCTGAGTCTGGTCTTCTCTTCTTTACCTGCATCTCTTGTTGGAACCTGTTTGTCAGCCTCTCTAGTTCGCGCTCCCATTCGTCCTAGAATTTGGAAAGGAGTGTGATTAACGATTCACTGATTAAAACTTCAATGGTGGGTTTGACCAGTAATAAAATTGAGAATGTTTTACAATGGAAAATGTGGCCTCCAAAATTACCCGAAGATATTGATGTTGACAGTTTCTAATACTTATTACCAGCATTCAGAAGTATAGGGAACTGCTGTGACACTTAAGATAAAAATCGCTTTGGACTTATACCCAAACTTTGTTCATCTTAACAGCAGGCACTTGGTTTGCATTCGTTGAGATGGGACCTAAGCCCTAATATTAAGGACATCTAGAGCTTTCAAAAAAAAACTATAATCTAAGATAAGGCTGGTATTATGAAAATCTCTACTTGTATTTCTTCTCGTATCCTTCTGTTTTCTTCTTCACGGTGTTTGGAGAACTTTCTGTACAAGTCATCTTCTTCTTGTCGGTGTTTCATTTCTAATTTAGTTTGTTCATCGCGATCCTGGGGACAAGCAAAGAGGAAGTTTTATTAAACTTTTAATAAGATTTAGAGAGAGATTGATTAAACTTTATTTGTCACTTTCACCAGCAATTTGTTTCGTTTTTTTTAATATCCTTTCTGGATTTATTCATATCTATATTTAAAAGTTTCCTTGGAGTTTCTTACCCGTTCTTCTTCATAGATATCTACGTTTTGGAATGGGCAACTAGCTTCAACTTTCTGACTAACTGACCGACTCTTTGACAGTTCAAAAGTGTCTGTAAATGGTTTAATTGAAATAAATGCTTTGAATTTGACCTTCAATTGCATTTTTTCTGCGGTCATATGTTTCTGCTGTATACTTTCTCTATCGACGCGATGTACCTACAAAAGCTAAACGTTAAATACTGATTCATTTCGAATACTTCATCTCAGAGATCAGCGTCTTTGTAGATATTACGTGTACTTGTATTATAAGTACCTAATACGGTATTTATAGCTGAGTAATCGTAGTCAGTCTCTAGGGACTATGATTGTAACTTACTTACTATATGTAATTTGTTGTTATCGTTAAGCTTGTGATACAGATGACATATTATAACAGCTTTAAATACACCGCAAAAACATAATGAACCTGTCTTTAATATCAACTGAAGCCGTAAGTTGAACCGTTGGCAAAAAGTTAAAAGTTAATAACAGTAGTGTTTTTATTGAACCATTGATGCCTTTCATTAGACTATTGACCTTAGTATTTATCGACACATAATGCGTCAGTTAAAAGCAACCACTTTCTAACCTTTCAGATACTGCAAACAGATTAATGCCTACCCATAATTATAAACATATTAATCTTCGTTTTAAATCAAAGTATATACCTACCAAGCATATCTAATTCAATCTAATTCAGCTTAGCAATATGTCAGCAGAGTTTAGCGGCAAGACGACCATTAGATCGTCACGATGGAAAGTGTCGCCACCTGGCGGCCACGGAGGAAAGTGAAACGATTGTGTCGTTCACCTGCGCGCGCGCAATGTAGCGATTAGATCATGGAATAGGCAGGGGCAGAATGTCCACTTGGAACGATTAGCGACAAGTGCACGAAGACACTGATATAGTTTTTTTGGTAGCTCTAAAATATAATGTTTATTTGGCCAATTAAAATTCTTGATAGACTTAAGCAGTTTTCAAGTCCATGGGAAATAGATATTTAAAACTCCCTATAAAACACAATATTATTTACTGTGTTATCTAGGGCTTTTTATCTGATAGTGAACCCCTTCTTTAGTTTTGGACATGCGTTGAGTGGTCTTGATTTCACATTTGAGACTAGACAGCAGTTGAGATCCTAGCGAAATGTCAACTTATGTTACAATTTAACCAGCTGATGATTGCCTTCAATGGGTCTGACATGCTTGACCAAAAATACCTCGACCTGAATGATTCGAATAAAAAGTAATGTCAGTGAATCGTTTTGCAGTATATGTGTGGCTAAATTAGCACCCAGGATTTATACTAGTCCGTGCTCTAAGCACGCTGTGTGTAATGAATGAGCCTTGTGTCTGTACCGTCCTATCTACTCTATGATTAGATGACCGATCGTACTCGCTTATTTATTGATCGCTTACAGGTGTTCTGTCTTTATCACGGTGTTCATGGCAATTTTCTGTCTTTTAATAGTGTTTTTGCGGTAGCGCGAATGCCGGAAGACTTCATAAATTGTTCATGGCATCGTAAATCGGAAAGTGTTTAACAATTTCCTAGTGTAGTCTTGACAAAGTAAGATGACTTTCTACCAGATAATGCCTATGACTAAAGTTTTATCTTTATTTTTAGTGCTGCATTTATTTGCAATGAAGCTTCCGTGATTTCCCATGAAATTTTGGCATCTTTAAAAGTCCAATGCAATCTATTACTTGAAATGCATTTCCCAAAAAGATTTATGGTCGATTGTGTGATGCTTTGTGGAAAGTAAGTAGCCATTCCTCTACAGAGACAGAGGTAATGAGCATTAATCATCAGGCTTCCTAATGCTCATTGGGGATTTCAGATCGTAAAGACCAAGTTTCACCTTAAACCGGTGATGTCTTAATTTAGCAAGAAAGTTACTCTGACGTGGTCGTCTTAAAGATCAATGGTGCACAGTTACATTCATGGAGTTTAAAATCCAGCTGGGTTTTATTCCGCAACCAAGCACTCCTAATGATGGTTTCTATCTTAAAAATAACTTAGTGCAAAAGATTCCCAATGACAAAATATCTATATAATTACCTATGTGTATTAAAAAAAGCAATTATTTCTCCTCCTTTAATCTGAGGCACCAACTGTAATCGTATGCCCCAGTGAGTGTAAGATGTAGTCGTTTTCTGATGAGATTTTTTGCTTGAACTAACAGTAACCATTATCATTGAGCGGTGCCCGTCTCTGGTTTTAATGATCCTCTTTTTTTAATATTATGGAATGGACATATAATTGAGTAACCGTTGTCAATCATAGGCGTGAATATTTTAAGTCTTTGCGACGTAGTAAATGTGGAGGGCCGATTGCGAATTTTGTGTGAGAGGTTTGAAATTTACTAGTATTACTTTATTATCAGCAAGGTGTATGTTGTAACATAACTTAGCTAACATCATGCCTTGTTTCCCCCACGGGTTGGGCAGAGGTGCCTATAGAGCACATTTCACCAGTTATGTTTTAAGTCCATGTAAAAGGGGGTGAGCCTATTGTCATCAACCGGGCACAAATCCAGACTCAGGACTGCTACTGAGAAATTCTTAGGTAGAAAATCTAATAACACATATATAGGGTGGCAGGGACATCTACGCGAAAACTGTTACCGTGGATTCAATAAATGATTCTGAACCCCCCAGTGTTGAAATTTTTCGTCGGTTATTTAATAAAAAAAACAGCTGTTCCATACATTTAGACCGCGTAGGTTTGCACTTTTCTATGAAACAACAGATTTTTTTAAGAAGTTTCAAATTCTGCTCTATGTTTGCTAAAGTTGGGAACTTTTCAAGCATTTTTCTTGCTCTCACATCAACGAGACCAATGCGAGAAAACCTAAAACGGTTTTAAGTTTTAAACACGATTGAATGCCCAAGGAGGCTCTTTTATTGCACTTTCCTGGCAATGCAACAGTAGTCCGTAGGCCCATGCCTACGGGCTATATTAATTCCTTCTAAAAGCATGCTCCTAGGAATAGGAAGATAGATTATCTACTTATTCAATATCCTGGTCACTCGAAGACTCGGCGTTGAACTAGATCTCGCCAACACTTATGTATTTAAACATAATGCATTTGCTTCTATTTGAGCTCCACATTGTATTATTGCATGTTGTTGTTTTTTAGAGCACTGTTTAGAGCTTCGGGCAGCAAAGCGATACATTGAAATTGAAAACATTTTAAGGTCACGATTTCAAGACATTACTTTTTGGGATATTATCAGAAAATTGCAATGACAATGCACTATCTTGAAGATGAGGTGAATTTAAATGCGTCATTCGTCAAAGGTCCATATTTACTAACAGCTAAGAAAAGAAAATAAATATATGAAGTTGAAACACCCATTCAAGCTTAGCTTCGCACAACATGAACTCATTGCAAGTAGGTCATGACACGAACATTGAATCATTCATACTGAGAGACACACGACTCTAATAATATTTACTGCCATTTATTTTAACATGACGACTCTGAGAACGAATGAATGAACCCTCACCGGAGCGTCTCAACTACATGTACATATTACGTAAATAGTCACCGAGTAAAAATGGCTACACATTATCATTTCATACATAATGCGAGTTTTTATCGTGCCGCGGGAGGGTCGGCGAGCAAGGAATTTGTTTTTGTACAACTTAATCTACACGATTAACTTGTACAAAATTTTAATGATAACGGGATTACATTATCGGTAGTAGCGCGACAGCGACTCGCCGACCGGTCGTGTTTCATTTTGCACTTAATATACGTTAAAAATGCTCAAACTAGTCAAAGGTATACGACGGTTGAACCAATGCCGCCATAACCACGCAACCGTTATCGCACCGAGCCAAACAGAACCGATCCTTACTATCAAGAGAATAAGGACAGAATGGATGAGCTTGTCGACGAACTACGGCAGAAAACCGGTGACGCCATCAAAGGCGACCCGGAGGAGGCCGTAAAGAGACACACGGCGAGAGGAAAACTGCTCGTCAGGGACAGGATTTACCGGTTGGTGGACGAAGGAAGCGACGTTTTAGAACTGAGCACGCTGGCCGCCATCGACATGTACAAAGGGCAAGTGCCGAGCGCCGGCATCGTCACCGCCATTGGAAAAGTTCACGGTCGTGACTGCATGATTGTGGCTAATGACGCCACTGTTAAAGGAGGCACTTATTTCCCCATGACAATGAAGAAGCATCTGAGAGCTCAAGCGGTGGCGCAGGAGAATCGTCTTCCATGCATTTATCTCGTAGAATCCGCAGGCGCGCATTTACCCGTTCAGGCCGAAGTCTTCCCGGACAAAGAACACGGCGGAAGGGTATTTTACAATCAAGCTAACATGTCTGCGGAAGGAATACCGCAGATCTCTGTAGTTATGGGCTCATGTGCCGCCGGAGGCGCGTACATTCCCAGCATGTCCGACGAAAGTATCATAATTAAAAATCAAGGAACTATTTTCTTGGCTGGTCCACCTTTAGTGAAGGCTGCTACAGGTGAATCAGTGTATGCTGAAGATTTGGGCGGCGCTGACCTGCATTGCCGTCAATCTGGTGTAACAGATCACTATGCTCAAGATGATGAGCATGCTTTACACTTAGCTAGAAATGTCGTTGCCAATTTAAATTGGAATAACGAACAGAGGACAAGAATACATGCACCAAAAGTTGACGACCCTGTCCATGACATTAACGATCTTCACGGCATCGTTGGAGCGAACATCCAAAGACCTTTCGACATTCGCGAAGTCGTCGCTAGAATAGTTGACGGAAGTAGATTCCATGAGTTTAAACAACTTTACGGGGAAACATTGGTATGTGGTTTTGCATCTATGTATGGACATCCTGTCGGAGTGATCGGTAACAATGCAGTATTGCACTCAGAGGCAGCTTTGAAAGGATCCCATTTCATTCAACTTTGCGCAGCTAGGAAGATCCCTCTACTCTTCCTTCTGAACATAACTGGTTTCATGGTTGACAAAGACGCAGAGGCTGGAGGTATAGCCAAAAATGGTGCCAAGATGGTGACAGCAGTCAGTTGTTTCAAAGGGCCCAAGGTTACAGTGTTGGTAGGAGGTAGTTTTGGTGCTGGAAACTACGGAATGTGCGGTCGTGCGTACTCTCCCAGTTTTCTCTACATGTGGCCCAACGCCAGAATATCAGTAATGGGTGGACCTCAAGCTGCTACAGTGTTGTCCTTGGTAGCTAAGGCGAAGGCTCAGAGGGACGGAAAGCCTTGGACGGATGAGGATGACAAGAAAGTGAGAGGGCCTTTGGAAGCCCTGTTTGAGAAAGAAGGACGCCCATACTACAGTATTGCAAGACTTTGGGACGATGGAGTGATTTCTCCAAAAGACACAAGAAGAGTGATTGGACTCAGTTTATCTGCGGCATTGAACGCTCCATTTAGAGACAGTAAATTCGGTGTGTTCAGAATGTGAAGTGATAAAGACAAAGTCACTGTATGACGAAACTTCGTGTTATCAGTAATTAGGCGTATCGCCCACACTGATTTTATTATTCTGAGTTTTACAAACTTATTATTGCCATCGTTTACCTGTTAATTAATTGTGATTATGCTCAGCTAAAGATTTAATAAATTGTAAAATAAAGTTTGTAGTTATATAATGTGTATCTTATTGGTCGCAATAGTGTTGCTAACTTTAAAATCGTTGTGATTAGTAGTTAAGTAGGCAGCAGAAAGAGTCTTACTTAAATATTGATTCTGCCGTTATCGTGGCAAATTATCTGCGTTGTTATCAAACACGCCTCCGTTTTTGTTTAAATGTCTTACATTGGTGGATATAATATCGTCCATGAGATATGTAGTTATTATCTGCTTATTTAAGACTTTCTGTTTTAAGGTTGAACTAGTCGCGGGCTCGAACTCACTGGTAGGCATGGCCAAAAAGCACGCTGTCTCACCTGGCATCGTGTCCGACAGAGATAGTATCAGTGATGAGCAGTCAGACGCTGGTCTACATGCACAACGTCTAGTTCGCACGCACACAAACACCGTTCCGAGCTATTTTAGTAAAACGTGCGCGTAAAAAATTACGAAATTACTTTTGGAAAATCGGGTTTTATGAAGGAACCACTGCATAAATCTATTACAAATAAAGTTTATTGAACTACTCAATAATTAAGATTTGTCCGTACCGACTTCGTTTTGGAGATTTTACACTTCTTTTCTAAATTATTTACGCCTAAAGTTCCGTTGAAATTAGCAAGAAAAACGAATCTTTGTTGGCTCCTAACTTTTTATTGGTTTATTATTTTACCATTCTGTTTCCGTACAGACAAAATTAATATTAAGACAAAACTGTATCAGGTTTAACTTTAGATGTACAATGTCAAACAGTGGAGTAAAACCCCCCAAAAATTGTATGGAAAAAATATCGACTAGTTCCACCTTAAGGTAAACATTGGGGGTCAGACTGTCTTTGCATTTTGTAATCCTATTTACCAAAAAGTTTGTTTAGTTTTAGAATTTATCTATTCGAGATTCGAAAGCTATTTTTTTTTAAATAACTTTGGCGAATCTATTGCCTTTTGTTTTTTTTTCTATTGTTTATCTGAGAACTTCAAAAATAGGGCAATAAAATCCTAGCGCTCAACTGTTCGTCATTTGTTTTTTTTGTTAGATTGTCTGTGAATGAATGTCCTGGCAGCATTTCTCAAGGTCTAGCCCCGGAAGGCAAACAGGTTATCCAAACAGTCTCAAGTTGTTGTATAATTCAAGAAGACATTCTTTACTCAATATTATCACAGATGTTTTTTCAATGGCAGCGTTTATGTGTTAATACGAGATAAGTATTTATTTTTCTAATAATAAGAAGGAAACTGTCTTATAACGCGAATAGGCAAACAGATGACTATAGTTTCTATATACCGCTCTCCCTCATATAAAAACGTTGATCCTTTTCTAGACTCTTTACACGAAACTCTTTTACAAGTAGAAGGTTCCAACAACTTGATGTTAATAGGAGACATTAATATTTCCATCAACAACTCGAAAATTGATCAAACTGGAGAGAAATATTTGACCCTTACAGCGTCTCACGGATTATTACCAGCCCATACAGAAATTACCCGTAGTGCGAGTGGAACATGCCTTGACCATGTATTTTTAAGAAGTTCTTACCGTTCCCATACTTTGATTCCGACAACTACTTTAACAGACCATTACCCTGTGCTTGTATGTTTAGATCTTAATTTACCACGAACTTTTACAAACATTATGTACAATGTAACCAATGAGGAATCCTTAACACAAGACATAATAAAAATGGATCTAACTCCGATATTCCTGTCCAATGATCCCGATTTCTCTATCAACTACCTGACCAGCTCAATACAGGCCGCAATAAATCAAAACACTGTTGTCGTCAAAACTTCAAGGCGTAAAAAGATTATTAAACCATGGGTAACTCCTGGGTTATTGAGATGCATGAGAAATAGAGACAGGCTACACTATGAACTAAAATCCTCACCAAATAATGACACTCTGAGAGTTACATATTTACGATACCGGAATTTTTGTACTGAAATTTTAAAGAAAGTTAGACATGAATATGAGAAATCGGAGGTCGAAAAAACAAAAAATGATCCAAAAAAGCTCTGGAAAGTTCTTAAAGAAATCTCTAACATGAATAAAGTTCCTAGTCACTCGAATCAGCTTTTGGAAGTAAGCTCCTCACCCGAAAAATCACTGGACTCTATAAATCAGTATTTTGTAAACATAGGCCAGACCTTAGCTGAAAACTGCTTGAATCTTCACAATACTACTACTACTTCACCTCTACTGCCTTCAGTAGCAAAGCATCCGTATGCTTTCAATACTAATACACAACTGAATTCGTTTGTGTTGGAGGATGCAAGTGAAGACGAAGTCTCTCGCCTTATGATGGGTCTAAAAACGGAATGCACGGTAGGCCGCGATAATATATCAAATAAATTTTTGAAAAGACATGTTGACTTCCTTGTCCCGCCGCTTACTTACATCTTTAATCAATGCCTCCGTACAGGTCTGTTCCCTTCCCAATTGAAAAGCTCCGAAGTCCGTCCAATTTTTAAAGGAGGCGATAAAAATGATATCTCCAATTATCGTCCGATCTCTATATTACCCGCTATCTCAAAAGTACTGGAAAAGATAATCAACAATAGACTCACAAAGTATCTGGAAAAAAATAATTTGCTTGCAAATAATCAGTTTGGCTTTAGAGCAAATAGATCTACCGACGATGCTGTTTATTGCTTGACTGAATTTGTTAGTACTAACCTGGACAGGGGGCGCAAGTGCTTGTCTATCTTCCTGGACCTGAAAAAAGCGTTCGACACCGTTTCTATTCCCATCTTGATTACCAAGCTAGAAAAGCTTGGTGTGAGAGGAACTCAACTCCGACTTCTCGAGAGCTATCTGGCTGGTCGGACGCAGTGTGTTCGAGTTGGGAGTCACGTGAGCGGTGATCTTCCGGTGTCTTTTGGCATTCCCCAGGGCAGCATTTTAGGGCCTACTCTCTTTCTCATTTATATTAATGATCTGACTAGTATCAACATTCCCAAAGGCGACATCATATCATACGCTGATGACACAGCTCTTCTTTTCTCTGCCAATACCTGGGATGAGGCGTTTAATGCTGCACAAAATGGGTTTAATATGGTAAACCAATGGCTCAGACTTCATCTTTTAACATTAAATACTGATAAAACGAAATACCTGACTTTCAGTATTCGTAATTCAACGCGGGCAGGGAGCAATTACAACATTGTCCCTCACCAATGTTCTCTAGATATACACTGCACTTGTAAGCCAATAGAACGTGTCAATACAATAAAATACTTAGGGATCCTCTTCGACGGCAACCTCAGCTTCAGAGACCATATAAAATTACTCAGCGCGCGAGTCAGAAAGCTTATTTATGTGTTTAAAAAGCTGCGTCACGTAGTTGATGCTAGGTTACTGAAACAAATCTACTTTGCCTTGTGCCAGTCAGTATTAACATATTGCATTTCATCCTGGGGAGGAGCTCCCAAAACAGTAATTAAACCTATTGAGATCGCTCAACGCACGATTCTGAAGATTTGCACTTATAAGCCTCGACTATTTTCCACTACATTGCTATATAAATATTGCGAAGTACTTACTGTTAGACAGCTCTACCTACTAACTATAATTCTGAAGCAACATCAAGGCTTAGCATATGACCCCAACCTTAACCATAGGCGTAAGAAACAATTAGTGTGTACTCGTGAACACAAACCTAAAACTTCTTTTATTAGAAGATTTTTTGTATTTTTGGGGCCCTATGTCTATAATAAAATTAACTCCGTCATAGATGTTTACCCTCTTAATAGGGTTCGTTGCAAAGCCATGGTAAAAAAGTACTTATTGACCTTAACTTATGATGATACAGAACGACTATTAATCGTTCCAGAGTAAACAGGGTCCTTTGACTCCTTTGTGCAACTTTTAAGGTATTTACTCTTCATCTACATATCACTGAAACACACACATTTGCTTACACTCATCAATTTACACATCAACACACGTACACACATCATAACACTCACCACTCCTACACAATTACTTTCCCCTCTCTATACATGCACACCAACACATTTAGTTTTTAGCTTAGTTTACTTTATTTTATTTTTACTTGTTTTTCTTTAATCTACATAAAGCTGTACATGTTAGCTTAGTTCTTTATGCAAATAATATACTGAGAGGTTTGGCGCTGCATGCCGAGATACAGGTTTTACCTAGTTCGGCTGCAGATGCTCCTATTTTGTATTGTATTTTACGAGTAGCTTACTAGTTTTAAGTTGTTTTTTGTACAATCCTTTTCATGTCAAATAAAATTATTATTATTATTATTATTATTATTATTATATAATAAAATTTTATTTTTTCAATTTTAAAGTTTTTTTGCTCTGTCTGGCAGTGATAATAATGCAATTTCGGAACATTTTGGTTAGGTAGGTAGAAGTCTAAACTAAGGTTTTGCCTAAGTAGGTTAAATGCTGTACAAAAAAAAAACTTTTGTTCTGACTTTTACTCATAATTAGAATTTGGTACATACTTAAATTACAATTTCAATATTATGGACAAAACAAAATAATAGGTAGGTAAGTAGTAGGTAGGTTACACAGTAGTAGGTACATTCCACAAAATGCAAATCATATAAACCCTAATCCGAAACGAGTGAAGCTAAATTAATCTGTCATTCCCGTTAATAGCGCAAAAATATCCTAATGTGTTCTTAATTTAATCAGTCCTTGTTGGTAAATATAATCATAGACAAAAAATAAATCTACAAATAGGTGTGTAATGTTTGCAGTGACAATAAATCATAGCTAGTCTTATTACACGGAACAATAGTAATAATAAAAAGAGACCGTTGGGCTATTAGCATGCAAATGTAATACAATGACCCGACCGCCATTAACAAAGTTCAAGTTTAAAAATTGGATATCAGCCACTCACTTTTAACACCTTGTCTAGATGACAAGGCCGGCTTTTTATTGATAATACCTGCGTCAACTCCTTCTTTTTTCAAAATAGCGAATCTGTCATGGTGAGTAAGGAGCAAAATGGCAGGAACTGGGTTAACCTATCACGATTTAATATGAATGTTATTTTTATAATACAGACAAATATTTTCGATTTATCTATCGCGCTACATATTACAGTTTTAGACATAAGTATTGCTATTAAGAAATGTAGGTTATGATCATGATCCGTCTCTCGTTTTCTTCGCCTTACATTCACAAGGCTAAATTGGCGTTATAGTATCCAATTTCACTGTAAATCATAATAATAAACAATTGATTGGTAACAATATGTCCGCGCTTACGATCGAGGCTTGCCATTTTACGCTTTCCAGTCGCAACGGTTGCCGCGTGCGTGATTTTTTTTTTTCTAACTGGAATTCTTCACAAGAAAATCTATCCGGTGGAGTACTGACAGTCTATTAACAGAGATAATTGCCCATCTATGTGGCGGGTACAAGGCGTTGGCCACATTTAAAAAAAAAAATCCTCGTCCATATTCCGTATTCGAATAAGAGCAGGTCGAAACTCTTGCTTGTGTAACCAAACGTAATTAAGGCAGTTCAGAGAAATACCTTTGCTATAAAAACCAAGACTATATTGTCGTTAAAAATAAAATCAGCGGTGATCAAGATCATAGAGAGTTGCCGTTAAGGAGATTTTTATAAATGAAGTTTATTAACGTTATAAATATTAAGTTATTGTTATGACGGTATAAACATTCCAAGTTTTATGCGTCTTATTTTTATATTCATCTATTAGAAGATTACTGAGTCACCAAAGATTCAATAAATAAGGCCTGATTTCAAACAATTATAAATTTAGGTGGCTTGAACTCTTGAACAATACGTCATCAATTTTAATGCCAGCCAATGGAGTTTACTGACAGGTGTGTTTGGGAATTCTGAGAAGCATGCTCCCAACGCTGTGCGTTTATGAATAAGAAACCATGAATTACGACTCATTCCATTTTCATTGCTTGACTAACAGCAGCAGAGCTTTAAAAACGATAGTTATTATGTTGCAGGTAACAGTACCAGAGACTAAACCAAAAGTGTGGTCATATCAGTACAGTATTTCTATTTTTTTAATGTCCCTCGGGAATCATCGCATTTCCGAATACAAACGAAAGCTAATTTCCATGTCCATCAATTATTAGATTTATCGTGTATAATAATTCGAATTCAGAACTAAGTACTTTATTGTTGTTTTGTTTTGATTTCCGTGTGAACTATATAGAGCTGTAAAACTATTTTCCTATCAATCCTGCCTGCGACTTTAGCTTTCCCCCCATTTTTTAAATAAATTACATTAATTTAAAACAGTATTAACAACTCTATATACTTGTAAGTGAATTGATAGCGTCTGATCTGCACCAAATGCAAAGGCCAACTGTTAGAAATCCGACGACTGACGAAACATGAAGTTTGCCGAGGGACAAGAAAATATAAATAACAGTGTTTACATTTTATTAATTGGTAGATCGCACAGGGTGTCGTCAGTAAACAGTAGATCTTGGGTGTGACCAAGTTGGCCACCCCCGATCTATAGAGTACCGTGTTGTGCTTTGATTAAAACCAAATAAAGTAACACTAACTTTGTCCTCATGACCTTAGGTCTGATTTAACCTTCTCTCAAAGGAGACAATGGTCGCATGACTTCAACGGACTTCGACATAATTTACAACTTGTAACATTAATTTCATGCAATGAAATACAATGCATGTTTTCATCAGCTTCAAAACAAAACAATTGCCAACATCACTCATCTTTAAAAACTTCCACTTCAGTTGCACTTGCAACTTGTATTTTCAAACCAAATAAAAAACCTAGACATGGCGCTGACATCAGTGACATGAGGCTGGTTTCTTAAACATGTGTGCACTTAGTGAGGTGTAGTTTGATTGTAAAAGGTTGTAAATGTGTGCGTGTGAGCACACACATGCACAGAGCGGAGGTGTAGTTTTGGCATGCTTCACTGTATCGTTCGCAGCGCTATGTTTTGGTTTTTATTTGGTCTGAGCTTGTATTGTATTTTTGACAATCTTCATAAGAGCGCTAACATGTATATTATATGCATTTAAGTAATAATAATCTCATCATCTGCTTAAACTTTTCCCAACTACGTTGTAGTCGGATTCCAGTCTAACCGTAAGCGGCGAAATCCCAGTATTTTACATGGATAGGCTGCCTATCTGAATTTTGCAACTGGGTAACCCGATACCCCTTGGTAAGACTGGTTGTCACACTTTCGGGCTTCTGACTATCCGTACCAACTGTTAAAGATCTATGAATGACAGCCGGGACCAGCCGGGGCTTAAAACGTGCTTTCCGAGATACGGAGGGGTCTCGATAAGTAATGGATGGTCATCCATTTAAAGATTGACCTCGGCAAGCGTAGCTTAGCCTGTGCGGCTGTTATTATTGAACCAAGATATCCAGTTATTGCACAGCGATAAAAGTGCAGCAGCTTTAAATATAGGTACAGTTTCCCAGAAACACGATCTCATGCAATAAATCTCATCTCATTGTGAGACGTGCTATCCCGTTCTTGAGTTACTTAATAGATTGATATTTATGTGAAATTACAATAATACACAATTGAGTAAATGTTCTACTTGGCGAGGACGTTGTGCCCAATCCGGTAATCATTTAAATTGTTAAGGTGTTATTTTATGGTTATAAATAAATCGATGGCTGTCGATTTAAAAATTACTAAGATAATTTACAAACACACACATAACACCACACCTGTTTTCCCTAAAGGGTTAGGCAGAGGTGGTGCTCGCAGCAGTACACCCACGTTCAGAAAAAAGGTAGGTATGAAAATTCTTAACAGTAGGCAACCCTGAAGATCTTAGTCTTCATTATTGTTTAAATACTGACGTGTTTATTTAGATTTTTGTCTGAAGTGTTTCGAACTCGAATAGAGCTCCCATGAGCCCATCACGTGATTAATTCCCACGACATTTTTAAGCCTACTACAAAGCCACATAGTGGGGCAGATTCTCTTGTACACTGAACTAAACTAACTATCACTCAAATTCCTTATTTTGGCTATGAGAATCTTAAAGCTATTTTGTAACAAAAATACTCTAAATTTAAAAATAATTTTGACACAACTAAAATCGAATTTGACAATCGCGACTCCACGTGGTAAGTACTTGTTTGCCCTTTTTTTTTGGGTGGGAAATCATCAAATAACTTCTCCCGCTCTGGGCGGAGCGGGAGGGCGTGTCAGACTCTTACTGACTAACACCCACCCGTGTTCTTTCGGTTGCCCTGTTGCCGGGGGCCACGATCTCCCTTTCGGTTTTCTTCGCAACCCCGGCAGGCATCGGCCCTAGCGGACCCCGTCGATTATGCTGACATCTCTTTGAGGCGCGCGTGGAACACAACGCGCCGTCGACCCGGGCCTGGTCCTTATCGGACGGTGAGCTACCCATTGCTTACCGTCCGCAAGCCCGCGCCTACGGTGGCCGGAAACCGCCTCGCGATTCTCGACGCCCTGGAAGTCTCTTCCTGCGGCGGTTAGAGGCGTGAGGGCGCGAAATTTGCCTCTCCCTCACGTGTTCCGCCTCCTCCTTCGCGAGCATTACCGCTTCGCAGAAGGAGGTGACGGCCTCCCCTTTCCTCTCGCTCCGTACCATGGCCTGAACCAGGGCCGGACGCGAGAGATCACCGTCGTACTTGTTTGCCCTATTCCCTGATTTTTTTTGAGTCGGTGGCGCCTCGACGTGTTTTATATGGAATTTTTCACTTTTTGTATGAAAAATATGAAAAATTATTACCTACATGTTGAGTTTTAGGAGTTTATAATAAAGGGGGTCGAAATGTTCATTATTTTTGCGATTCGACACACTATTTTCGAGATATAAGTAAAAGAAAAGAAAAAAAAAAGAAAGTACTGTTTTTGCACTTGCAGTCGAGGCGTTTGGTGCGAATTTTAGTTCATTTCCATTCCACACCTTTTTAATCGCGATTATAAATAGTCAGATTTAGTTATAAAATCAAAATTTTAGGTGAAAAACGTCAAATTCAGAATAGCAAAAATTCCATTTTCACTAAATTAATATCTCAGTGCCATCTTAGTGCTGTCAAATTAAAATATAGTTATGTCACTTTAGTCTATTTCATAATGGGAAATCTTCGTTTGACAGGAATAAACGAAATATTGGTGATTTTTTGTCTAGTTTGTAATGGTGTATTTTAATTCCACCACATATCTGGTAGCTAATCTTAATCTTACCTATCATTAACTTTTTAGCTTTATCTATTTATTTTTTAGCTTTAGTAAAAAATACACAATCAATGGTAACATTACATTTACGTGTCCACTTTCTTCGGCAAAGGCATTTCCCTGTATAGCCACATGTTGCGTTCGGTTACACAATCACTCGCCAATCAGACGCGTTCTTAATTAACAACTTTCTATCTGCGAGTCAACGAACGAGGTTGTAGGTTGACTTGACGTTGCCTTGTAGATTAAAAAATATAATTAAAAATGTGTGTTACATGATAAATGAATTTTTTTCATGATGATGAGAAATGGCGGGGACATTGTTTTTTCGGCTAAATGTCATAAATGTTCCTTTGATCGTTTGCATTCGATTGTTTTTCAAATGAAATATGCTATTTGGGCTACACTGACCAAAATACTGGTTTTTCTATACAGGGTCAAATTAATTTTTGCTAGCTTATTAAATTTTGACTTCGTATATTGTGTGAAACGCAGGTGACGCAGGTCCACGCAGCGCAGGGCAGAGCAGATTTTGTAATGCATGAACATACTGAGAGTTGCGTACGCTGCAGCGCAGGCACGTATGACGTAGACATGTGTCTGTCCTGCTCTGCGTCTCGTTGTAGTGTCGTTGTACAGGTCGACATGTTTTTTTTATCACTAATTAATAATTTTCTTGCAATAACAGAACATTTAATTGAATTAGTTCGTTGTGAACATTGATTGTATGATTGTATGAATCATCCAGCCTATTCAAAAAAGACATTTATGTCTATTATTTGTACTGGCTAGGAGGTGAATGTGTCCGTGTAGCTGCGTCGAAGCATGCGCTCGCGGCCTGTGTCTGCCTCGTCTGCCCTACCCTGCAAAATATGTACTGTGCTGTGCTGCGTCATCTGTGTCTCAGCAAACACTTAGCCTTATGTTTGTTCTGGAATTCGGTTCCCCGTTTAGTGCCACGGCTCGATAACTCAACTCTCTTTCGCCAGTCCACCACTAAACCATTGGGCTATTGCCGTTTCAAGTTATGGCTTTTACGTTACATTAACATAATTCTCGTTGACCCACACTACTAACGAATAAATGACTAACCCACATTAATTCCGCGAATCTCTGTGCATCAGCAATTTCTTCTTTAAGCAGCAAGAAACTGTTTACGATGTAAATGTTCGCACAACTACCTTAGCTAAATAAGCTAGTGACAAGATAATTTCCCTTTTCCATCTCAGATTATTCTAATTTTCTCCATGCAACTAGTTTATGAGTTTAATAATCATTTCACATTTTGTATTTTTATTTCATTCATTTTAAGATATAAAATGTCAAATTACTCGAAAATTGTTGACATTGGCATAGGGGTCATAAGGGTTCATTTGGTTGCAAATGACCTCTCCTACATTCCCTTAATGGATTGCCGACATATAGCCAATAACCCTGTATAATACTAGCTGCGCCCCACGGTTTCACCCGCATAAATCTGGATCCCGTTGGAATGTCGGGATAAAAAGTATTCTATATCTTAACTACACATGTGCCAAATTTCATTTACATCCATTCAGCCGTTTTAGCGTGATAGCGTAACAAACAAACACATAAACTTACTTTTGTATGTATAATTTTAGGTAGGGATGAGGGAAGCACAGAATCAGTCGAAGGAGAGTTGGTTAGGGGAGGCCTATGTCCAGCAGTGGACATCTTTCGGCTGAAATGATGATGATGATGAAGTAAATGTGGAAAACGAGACAAGTGACCACCCAAAAAACTAATCTGCGCAATTTACCTGCCAAACATGTCAAAAAACACGAAATTTAGGAAAAAAAAAACTGTAATGCCTACTCCTAAGGTTCAGTTTGCGCTTCAACTTCATATATATGACTTTTTCAGCGGTACTAGTAAATAAAGTTGAGTTTAGACTGACTGACTGAAGTTGATGTTTGTTTAAGTGGAAATAACATCAATTGGCAACAAGGATCTAAATAGACTCTTAAGATCGTTGCACTACGTCTCATAAAAATATTCATTAGGTAAAATACTGGAAATTACGTAGGTACCAACATCTATAATTATTTTAAAGTATGTTTAGGTACTGTAAAGGCTTTAGCCGGGGTTTTATGGGGTTTTCATGCAACCTCCGCGACTATAATATTTTCATATTTAGGAGATATAAAATGATAGAGGCTCACCCTGAAAAGCTTACAGAGCGCGTCATCATGTAAAATATTATAGATTGATTTGATTCAAATAATTACGAGATTAATACTAAATAGTAAGCCTTTCAATGAACGACCCCGTTACAGTACCTATTCAGATGAGCGGCAGTACCTAACTTCAAAGAATTAACTACTGAGCTCACGGAGAAAATGGTTTAAAAATGGAGTTCTGTACCCTAATTGTCTAATACACGACTAATCACAATTTGTTTCGATTTGAAACTGATCGCTAATCCATTGCTTCATAAGTTGGAAAAAAAAATCTGCTAAAGAACGTAAATAACGCAATGAATGTTGTTGAACTGTCAAAATGAAACAAATTTGTCATAATCGTTTACGAAAATAAGTTACGCAATTAGGGTACTGGTCAGTCAGCTATTTGGTTACCTACACGAAACTATCCTATACTATTAGATGAGCAATATTTGTATATATAAATATATATTTGTAAACACGTTATAGAAAACGGTTCTAACGTTTTCGAAGAAAGTTGCAATATAGGGATTTTCGGGGCCGAAAAATCGATCTAGCTAGGTCTCATAGCTGGGAAAATTCGTTTTCTCCGTATTTTCACCCGAGCAGAGTTCGGTCGCCTAAAGTTTGGAACAAGATGGCTACCTTAGATTAATAACATGGCAGCATGGAATTAGTAAGTATGTACTATTCATGGATTTACTATGAACTATCCTATATTCGGGTGAAAATAGAGAATGCTCAAATGAGCATTCTCTATTTTCACCCGAGCAGAGCTCGGTCGACCAGGTACTATCATTTCATGACTGTTCATAATTAAATGTAATTAATATGGTGACTATCCAATCCGACTGAGTCACGTTTCGAGGAAACAGAACAGATACTATCGCTGGTTTCATCTGAGTAAACTTGGTGGTCCAGCATAATGCAGCTAACACAGAAGGGCCACTAGCTTTAGAAGGCAAAAAGCAATTATGGTCAGTACAAAAGTATATGATGAATTTGTTTTTAGTCTTTGGATCAGTATTTAAGTTTTTTGCCACCGAGTTCCGAAATTAAAGTTATTTTTCACTTTGTAGTTTGGAAGTCGGTTGTATTTAGGTAAAAAAACAAAAACACGTTTTTGTGGGTTGGTTTGTAATTTAATAGTTCCACCTTACCAAATGGTGCTTTTCGAGAGCAAATGCATGAGTTACTATAAAAAAATTCCAAATTGCTATAGGTGCGCCAATAATATTTGAAGAGTTCCTTCGATTTCTCCAAGATCCCATCATCAGATCGTGACCCAATGACAATGAGAAACAAATTCTAATTTTAAATGTTTTTCATTTGACAATCATTGAGCTTAATTTTATAACCTCAATTTTCGTCGATGTTTTGTCAATTCAAATTTAATGATGTTATTCAATCAGTGAGAATAACATAATGGTGAGATTTAAAGCTGAAACCTTCTTAATACAGATGATGAATGTATTACTAATTCCTTTTAGTGAGTCATTGGATAATCATCTGACCTGATTAGGGTTTGCTTACACTTTCATCCGAAACTTTTGTTACTGAATATCCAATCCTATACTATTAAATGAGCAATATTTGTATATATATATATATATATTTGTAATCATGTTCTCGAAAACGGTTGTATCGATTTCGAAGAAAGTTGCAATATAGGGGTTTAAGGGGGCGAAAAATCGATCTAGCTAGGTCTCATATCTGGGAAAATTCGTTTTCTCCGAATTTTCACCCGAGTAGAGCTCGGTCGCTTAAAGTTTAGAACAAGAGGACTACCTTAGATTACTGACATGGCAGCATGGAATTAGTAACTATGTACTATCATGGCCGCATGGAAATAGTAAGTACCTACCTACTATCATGGCAGTATGGAATTAGTATGTTTTATTCTCTTTTTTCACCCGAGCAGAGCTCGATCGACCAGATACTTAGCTATATGGCGAACTGTGGGTGTTCTATGTGTAGTACACCCACAGTTCGCCAAATACGGTAGATATGTGTATCTACCTAACCCTTCGGGCAGTATAGGCGTCATTTGCAATAACATTTAAGAAATCGTTAATATTTATTGCATGATGACAGTATTAAGACGCAGATGTATGACAGTGACCTCACGCAACGCGTCGTACGTCCAGCCAGTAATAGGACTCGCCCTTCAAGGACCGGGACAGCGCTCCTTGAAGGGTGAATCCTAAACTAAACGCATTCTTAATTTATTATACATAAAACAAAAGGTATTTTAATAAAAATCGTATACTAAAAGATCAATAATTAGATTATCTTAAAAATGGTGAAGGTTTCAGAAAAATACGCTGGATAGATTTTGCGTGATTCTCAGTTTTTAATCCGAGTTAGACATAACTACTTAATTTCACTATGTAATAAAAACATAATTCAAAATAGGCCCATATTAATATATTTAAAAAAATGGTTTAATTTAACATATTTTTTTTTTCAAATCATTAAAACTCCTCGTTTAGACGTCATCTTCAGTATAAAATCATTAAAAGTCGGTTATCGTCGCCTTAACTATGTAACAGCTGCATACAATTAATTAATGTCAGTCAAAATTCTGACTGGGTTGATGTTATGAAAACTTTTATTAACGAAGTAACTATTGTGAGAAATCGTGGGCTTCGATACCTACTGTTGGAAAATTGCCACACTCTTTTCTGTTTTCGGCTTTAAATAATGACATCGTTATTAGCTCAAACACATTAACTATCGACAATTAGCTACAAAATGACCGCTTCAGAACGGCCATATGCGAACTACGCATCACACTGACGATGACGTCACGCGAAATCCTGCATCACGCAAGTAGAGTTTACCGCGCGATCACTATATACAATACATACTTCCCAACATCAATCTTCGGGCAGTTGCCCACCAGACACGACACCCGTCTGGTTGGAGGATTCTCCCTTTTCTATAGAGGATGAGTGAACTTTACACCTTGTTCCTTTTTTTTTTTTTTTGGTTGGGAAATCATCAAATAACTTCTCCCGCTCTGGGCGGAGCGGGAGGCCGTGTCAGACTCTTACTAACTAAAACCCACCCGTGTTCCTTCGATTGCCCTGTTGCCAGGGGCCACGATCTCTCTTTCGGTTTTCTTCGCAACCCCGGCAGGCATCGGCCCTAGCGGACCTTCAATTCTGCTTACATCTCTTTGAGGCGCGCGTGGAACACAACGCGCCGTCGACCCGGGCCTGGTCCTTATCGGACGGTGAGCTACCCATTGCTCACCGTCCGCAAGCCCGCGCCTACGGTGGCCGGAAATCGCCTCGCGATTCCCGACGTCCTGGGCGTCTCCTCCTGCGGCGGTTAGGGGCGTGAGGGCGCGAAATTCATACCTCTATAAACCCATGACCACCACTCATAGCTGTTAAGTAATAACTATGCACAAGTTTTGAAAGGTAGATCAAATCAGTCAAGTCAATGCGGTCATAGATATCGCGTGACGCAACGATAGATATGGATTTAATAATGCAGCTACCTGTCTGACAGGTTCAGACAATCCCCGCTCTTACTTTCTTCGTCATACATTTAAATAGCGACAATCTTGTCTAGCAACGACTTTCAATCACAAATGTCAAGCAAAACTATAAAAGTAAGAGCCAGTCGAGCCAGTGATTTTATCATTATACTGTCTAAATCATTAATTATTTTTAAAGTTAATTGTATCATATTGATTTTATTATTAATTCCTACACATAGTTATTAAATATTTACATCCGTAAGACGTACTCGTAACATAAGGTTCAGTTGAAAACCAGCGTCAGGCACATTTGCCGCAGCCATGAGGCACACAATACTGTTTTAAGCTTTCTCTGTATTTTTTTTTTTGTTTTTGTTTTTGAAAACTGTGTGCCTTAACCTGGGTCAAATAAATTTATTTTCTTATAATTTTCAATATTAACATACACAAACATACAAACAAATAAATAAATTTAAGTGTCTGTTTGTAATGTCAAAATAACAACTTTTTACTAAACGCATATGAAAGTATAATATGGTACTTACAAGATTTTTTTTTTGTCTGACTGTTTGTTCCGGCTAAACTCCAAAACGGCTGGGCCGATTTTGACAGGACTTTCATTGACAGATAGATGACGTTATAAGGAGTAAAATAATTTTATTTCAGAAAAAGAACTAGGGTAAAGAATTAGCAGCAGCTAGTTTTAATATACAAAAGTAAATGACTACCTTAATAATTAAAAAAAACTCTTGAGAGTCCTATCGGCTGAGTAATAACAGCCGCACGGTCTGTAGATGGGTGACCAGCCGTTATCCATGGCTGGGTTTCGTGCCTCAGAACGTTGGATTCGGCTGTCATCCGTAGATCGTTGACAGTCGATACGGGCAGTCAGTAGCCCTTCAGTAGCCCGAAAGTCTGGTAACCTGGTTGGAGGTGAGATGGGTAGTCGCTCCATGTAAAATATTGGTACTCATCTAAAATCACAATCTGTTTCTATTTGAAACAGATTGCTAATCCATTGCTTCATAGGTTGGAAAAAAAATCTGCTCAACAACGTAAATAACGCAATGAATGTTGTTGAACTGTCAAAACGAAACATAATTGTTTACGAAAATAAGTTACGCAATTAGGATACTGGTTAGACACAAATGAAAGCCGACTCCAACATAGTTAGGAAAATGCTTGTAAGTTGATGAAGATGAAAAACCCTTGGTACACTCAGGCGGTGTTTCTGCGAGAGTGCTCAGAGTTGGTTTTCTGCCCTCATCTGTTTCGTGACAGGTACAAGTGTTTCCGTAATATAACTGTTCTATTGTTGTATTGTGCTGATTATTCACGGATTTTTCGGAAAAACTCTCCTATTTATAGAGTTGACGGCGCTATGTATACGGTAATGGTGGCATTTGGCTTTTAATTCGATTTTGGTACACTCGTAAGTTAAAACTGTGGGTGCTTGTACATTATTATTTGTAGGAATAATATTTTGCCGGTTGGGGATGCCAGTTGGGCGTATCATATGCCTATAAACTATAGAAATAGCTAAGGATTAGGTAGGAAACATTCAAACAGAAAATATTAAATGTCACCAGCGGCTTGCCAATATTTAAAAAAAAAAGAGAATTTAGATAGATTCAAAGTCGTGAGCAGCACTAATTAACATGATTAAAACAACACTGATCTACACGCTAATTTATAAGTACAAAACATGTCAATCCTAACCACAAATTAAAAACCAACATCTCAACCCCGTATCCACAAACGTGACGACTTCTGAGCAATTTCCTTCGTAATGAACAAATACGGTAATCAGCTCAGCCGGCACACGCGCACGACCCAACAATTCCCAAATTAGGAAGAGTGACGTCACTCTGGTACGAGCCTTGTAAACGCCTTACTAAGAGAATGGGACATAGGTTCATTAAGAACAAAAAAAAAATATATATATTGGTAACGGATTGTTTGATATACGATAGAATACTGTATCAACCGTAGAATGACATAAAATAAGGAGGGTCAAGTCACCGAGTTGAAACAGGAACGTGTGTTCATGAGATGCGGTTTACGTTTCATAATAAATCGTTTACTTTTTATTGCTTGATCACAGTATTTACTGTGTAACAGCTGCATACAATTATATGTCAGTTACAATTCTGACTGACATGGTTGATGTTATTAAAACTTTTATGAATGAAGTAACTAAGTAGAGTGAAGGCCATAGACACTGCCGCCGCGTCAAATGGACTTCAGTGGGGTGCGAACTCTATTGTGTGAAATTGTGAGCTTTAAAACTATTGGAAAATTGCCACAATATTTTCGGTAGCATACCCCTATCTACTTTCGGCTTTAAATAATGACGTTGTTATTAAAAACATTCACTACCGACAATTAACTACCTAATGACGGCTTCAAAAAGTCATAGACAAGAAATGTCAACACCACTCAACTTGAAAGCGTAGAGTGCGCGCCACGAAAGAGGGCCGACGGAAAATTGTGGAACTACATTTAAAAAAAAAGTGAATTCTTCTTTAGGCGCGTTGGGCATTTTTGAGATGGGACTAAACCATTGATTTCGCGACACTGTGATGACACCTCATTTTTGCAAACGCGATTGTGCTCTTTATTTATACAACGTTACGGATCAATGTTCTATGCAAGTATTTTTACTTTAAAGGTTTCGGAAGTTTTTTTTTTTTGTAAACGCGGTTGTGCTCTTTATTTAGATAAAGTTACGGACCAATCTTCTATACAAGTATTTTTCTTCTACCAAGGAGATCTTGTTCAAGTTTGCACTTCTGTCGGCACTCCCGGAGTGCCACTATTTTTTTTGTGCATTGTGATGCAATGACAAAGACACTAGCGCCGCATCAAAAGGACTTCAGAGGTGGCGCGGACTTTACCTTAAAACCAATAGGCATCTATACTTATTAAAATTAAAAGTCGCTTTTCGTGTCTGTCAGTGTGATCGCGTTGTTCTTCTAAACTACGCAACGGATTTTGAAGCAGTTTTTATCATCATTCAGTGAAACTATTCCAGAAGGATGGTGTGATTATATAAAACATTCATATTTTTACATATAACAAAGAAAACTCGATGTTTTGTCAAGTTGTAAAAACCGAAGAAGGGGCGAGTCACTAGCATCAATTAAACTCAAAACTTAATTCTTGATACAGTAACTTTTCAAGTGACAGTTATGAAGTGTCTACACAACGCATTACCCCTCAGTGTCGCTTCGGACGTAATCAACGGACCGACATGGTTCGCTAGTGTTTCCTACTGTGTTAGCAGTACTTATGTGGGTAGTGACCAGGTTTGGTGGAAAAGCGGGACACACTCAAACTGTCAATTAAAACCGATTTAGGAACATGACGAATATGAGCGATAATTATCCTACGTCCAGCGCTTTCTGAACATTCAAACCAAGTAGCGCTTGACCTTTTCCTTATGTCTTGTATAAGAAAAAATCAAGGTCTTGACTGACCATTGCAAAATAATTCCTTTTTCCTTCTTTACTGTTTTCTAAAACCAAAATCACGAGAATTCATTACAATCATAAATTCATACTTAATATATAAAAAAAATCACGTGTCACTATGTTCGTACATGCTAATCTCCGAAACCACCCAGCCGATTTCAATGAAATTGTGTGAATGTGTATACTTGGTTCCAGCTTAAAAGAGAGGATAGTTTTGTACTCGATAGGTGGCGCCGTTGTCGAGAATACCCGTGCGGAGGGGCGGGTCGTTAGTTGTATTATAATTTCATAGCAGAAAAATGCACTTTTTCAACTATCTTTTATCCTCAAGTTTCTCGTTCTATAATTCCTTCTGTAGCGTAAATCACTGCAAATAACTTCGTATAAAGAAAACACAATCAAACGTGGATATTCCTTCAAAACCCGACACTTCTGCACACCCTGCCGTGTCGTACTTACCTAATGGCTGATGCAAATTATACACCGGTAAACACTGTAATGTCAGTTTTTGTTCGAACTTCGTATGTACGTATGTGTTTAGAAATCTTATTTGGATCACGATGTCTTCGGGCCTCGGGTTACGGGCCGTTAATATGGAGAAGTTGAGTTAATGTGCCGTATAATTTAGATGTGTTGATGTGAAGCTGAATGGTGAGAGAATTAGTTAGGTGTGCTGTTGCTGTTGTTTTTAGGTCAACGTAGCAGATCGTCACATTTAGGTATTCTTTTGCAAAGGAAAAGGGTGTTCCCCAGACCAAATAACAAACCAAGACATAGCGCTGTAAACAATACAGTGAGGCATGCCAAAACTACACCTCCGCCCTGTGCATACACGCTCACACGCACATATTTACAACCATTTACAATCAAACCATACACCTAAGTGCGCACATGTTTACGAAACTGGCCTCATGTCACTGTTGACAGCGCTATATTTTGATTTTTTATATGGTCTGAGGGCTGTTCCTTATCAATCCGAGAGTACGACTTTAAGGGTTAAGTTTATATCATTTTTTGCCTTTTATCACGAAGGCAGAGGAGATCGTGGAGTACATATCGATAAGACCAAATTCACCTTAAGAGTCGAGAAGTTGGACTCGCGCCACAAAATTAACTTTAATTCTTTTGTGGTGGGCATTCGGACTCATGATCTGGAGACCTTTAAGAAGGAATATTTTTGGCCAAAGAGTGTCGTGTATCGGCGTTTTCGCTGAAGACTACATGACACCCCGACTCAGCGCATTACGTCGCCGACCCAACGTATTGCTTAGTTAAAGATTACAGTGCCTAATGTTTTTAATATGTATTCGTTTATTATTTTGTAAGAATTATTTGTGTATTTTATCTATGGGCCTTAGTTGCCTGACAATAAAGGAATTATTATTATTATTTGGATGCGTTTGACATTTCTCGGGACCCTGGGGTCCCAGACATTTAGAAGTCGTATAAGGGGCCGAAGCCAACTCGCAGAGGCCCGTTAGACGTTTTTAAAAAAAATGAGGCACCAACCGACGATTATCCCTGTATGTACTATGCAAGTGCACCCAAGAACAACCCTCGGTTAGTGTAGGATTATTGCAGGATATGGTAACAAAGCTGTGGGTATGGGTTTGTGTGGCTTGAGTTGATTGGTGACCTGGAACAATGGAAGGACTATGCCCTTGCCTGCGGGCGAAGTCTCTGGCGGAAACTACTCACGAATATTTCCTTTAAATGAAACGATTCCTTAAGCTTAATTGAATTATGCTTTATATGTCGTGAGGAAAGTTTTGAATATGAATGTGGATGGCTATAAGAGTAGGGGAAGACCAAAGAAATGATGGATGGACTGTGTGAACGATGATATGGGTAAAAATAGGTGACGACGATGAGATAATTTATTGAAGAAAACTATGTGTTGCGCCGATACTAAATAAATTGAGTTATGGACAGGAGAATGGTGACGTAACAATATAAATGGAGTCACCGGTTAAAATGTAAATAATCGTCTAGTAATGTGCTCTATCTTAGAAAACGCCTTCGCCTATGGTAGGCGAAGGCGTTATCTAAGATAGAGCATATAAGAATGGTCAATCAAAAACCAATAGAATTCAAGCTAGTGACATTACGTCATTCAATTAGTTAACACCGTAACGAGATAATAATATATTCCATTTTGTAATTTTAATCCTATTTAAATTCAAACAGGCCTGCCCATGCCGCCAGCCTACGATAGTTCAAGTATTTAATGGAATTATGTGCGCCATGTGTAATCCCTGCGTGCTGTCAATTTACCGTCTTATGTTAAATAGGTACAGTTAACAAAAAAGTTAAGAAAATTTCAAGCCCTCAATAAAATACCTACACAAGATAGTTTGTCTGTGACATTCTAGCTCCCAAATAGATGAACCAAATTCAATGCGACTTTTTAGCCTATCTTGTACGCTGAATATAGTCAAGTCTTAGCCCATCTTGCGCGTACGCTGAATATAGTCAAGTCTCGGCCGAAGATGATCATTTTTTCCCACTTGCTAAACTGTTTTATTAACTATACATGTGTGGGAATTACGTAGGATGGCAAAATTAGGTAATTTATAGCTTTCTGGCACATCAACTTTGCAAAAGAATCTACCTATAAATGGTGGCAAATAGTCAAGAGTGGGATTTGATGGTCTTATGTGGGATTTATCCTAGTTTAACGCTTGGCATATAGAAAAACATGATTTACCATATTTTTTAAATAGCGAACATAACAGTAAATTATTTGGAAGTGATTCTTCAACATAATTAGCACCAAAATCAAGTCCCAAATCCTAATTAACTACTTGCGTCATGCGTTTGTTTACAGTGAAATATATTATGTACTTTAAAACCTAATAGTCTTAAAATAATAATATAATTACGTACCTACATTTATCAAAGGGAAAGGAATCATAGGACATCAAAAAAATTATTGCTTCATAAAATGAAAATGTCGTCGCAGCCGCCACGTTTAGGTAATTGATAATTTCGATTTCCATTCATTCCAAGAGGTTTCGTCAAGACGAGATGATATCTTTGAAAAAACTGTATCAAATATCTGACAAAAGAAGTGAAAGAAAATGTTATGAATATCTTCCGACCCGGATATAAAAGAACAAAAACGGTATTAAGTATTCCACGGTAACGTGAGAATGTGCACAAAAAATAAGAATTTTTGTAAGTCAAGTGGGTTTTCCAAATATTTGTAGCCTTCCGAAAAAAGAGAGAGACCGAGAGATCACCGCCGCCGATCGCCTCCACGAGGACACGCCGATGCTCCGCCCAAGCTGGGCAGATCTCTACAGTATGCTCCACCATGTCCTCCGGGCGATCCACACAATTGTGACACCCGGGCGTTTCCTCCCGCCTTATCCTGTGCAAGAACCTCCCGAAACACCTAGTAGAGCACCTAAGGCAATCATTGTCGACCTACATTTTTTTTTTAAATTACTCTTTACCTACATGCACTACTGAAAACATTATCAACTGCTTTAGATTTTCATTTCAGTAACAGAAAATTTAAAAACATTCATTACGTTATTCACGTTGTCCACCAGACGAATTTTTCAAACTTATGTATAAGGAATTTCCTTCAAAATCCTTCAGATTGTGATAACATGTGTTATACGCAAATGGGGTGCTAGACAAAATTGTCATAAAACAGGCAGAAAGGCGTAAAATGGTGATGTTCTTCAGAAAGGTCAGGTGCGTGGTACTCGCAACTGGTGTGCTTGTATGACCAGAAGGCCAATTCTCGTACTTAAAAAAGTTCACATTCAAATCGCAATCTGTCAAACTTTTCAAAAAATTAGGTAAATTGATTGTATTTTTGACAGTTTGCGAATGAGATTAGAATGCGAACGTTCTTAAAAATGACGGGAACTGCCCTTTTAATGTATGAACGTAAACGAAGCAAAAGGCGTATGTAAGGAGTGTAGCAGTTAGCGTTTAATAGTTTCTGCTTACCCCCATAGGAAGAAGGATAGATTTTATGTATATAAAGGCGTGAAAAGCTGTTGATGATGGTGAAGATAAAAAGGACCTGGAAACTACAACAAGTAACAGTACACACTCAAAATCTTCTCATGCTCTTTTTATTTACACTCGACGTTAAAAGCTTTGCGAAAACAGTGCACACTGTTAACAGAACAGTTATTAGTTATTCCCACGACGAAGTCAAGTGCACAGACTGCACCGTCTGTACCATAGATATATTAATACTTAGATAGGCAACAGTCACAAAAAACCAGACCAAAAAGGACATTATGTGAGGATTGAAAGGTTTTCCTGATAGAATGCAGCTCATCTGTATTAAAGGTGTGATAAAATTTGCTTATTGTTACGTTTTTAGACAGTCCGACATTAAATTAGTCTTGTACAAAAATGGGGAGGGAAGACGAAAGAAATGATGGATGAACTGTGTGAAAGATGCTAAATGTACTGAGATTTCGATTAATGGAGAAGTACTATTGAAGAAGTGGACATGCCTGCGACGACTCCTAATAATTTCCAATAAGGGCAACAGAATGAAAAGAAATAGACGTATCTCGTTCTAACACACATCAATCATATCTTCCTTCCTTCACATTGCCAATCTTACAAATCTATGCAATTACAAATCTATGGTCTGCAGTGCCTCCACTCTCGCTAAGTTCATAATCCACCTTTTACTTTAGATTCATTCACTATTGTTGATAAATGACGAAATGATTTATTGTCTTGTCTCTGAATCGCTTTGAACTTGTGGGAACCCGCGACTGGTTGCTACTATTTGTCTTTATGTAATTGTAAGGCAGACTTCAGTGATTATAGTCATTATTTTTTGTAGAAGGTGGTCATTTGTAGCTTTTGGCTGCTGTTGGTAGTCAACGAGTCACGATGAGTCCTTGAACGAAGTGGAGACCAAAACATGCTTTAGCAAAAATAGTGAATTGCAATCACTAAATACCAGTGCCCCTATGTTCTCGAGAACAATGTTATAAGACTTCTCAAATAGACTTGAAGATTTGCAGAACGTAGACGAAAAACCGGAGGCAGGAATAAGGATACAATTTTGAAATTTAACTTTTTTATATGGCAAGCAGTAGGTGGGTAGATGGTTTTTGTCGAGAGGCTATGCTATGGTGGACGCAATATAACGTCCCTTGATGGCTTACAATCTACTTAGTTGGATCTCGTTTCCACAAATGAAGCAACCGACGTTGAAACTAACGTACCATTGTATACAGTAGCCATTGCAGCCTCTGTAACATAGCGAGTTGCGACAGTTCCTTGATCTATTATGCTGCCAACTAATTCACCATTCTACTTTGGTATCAAAGGTAGCTCAGAAATGGATAAAGTGCTTTTCACGATAATATGATAAATATACGTAGTCTAATAACTCCAATTAATTTAAGTCAGGCGGAGGAATATGCGATTAGGACTAAGATTGGCTAATCAAGTACTGTAATTAATATAAAGTGGAAAGTCGTAACGGTTGTCGATAGTAACAAACTTTGTATCGGTTTGTGATAGTCATTTCATTTCAGTAGCCTTAGAATACTTGGTTATTGGGAGCCCAAACCACTTAATAATGTTTCATAACATTATTAATGTCTAGGATTCATTGTGGTTGTAGAAAAGCAGCCCGCCATTCTATTCTGACAGAATGGTTAATTTATTGGTTCCATTCCTTAATAAAAACATCTTTATATAAAGAAATATACTTTTAGATTTATGGCCAGAACACGAAAATTATATCCGGTTTCAAAGAACATGCCAAGTTTTAAGATTGTTAAAGATGAAATTATGAGATAAATGAATACATTTCTATCTGTGTGAATTAAGTAAAGCTTATCTTAGCGACCTAAAACTTAAACATTGTGTTAAATAACGTTACGGTATATTTAATACTTGCAGACGTGGGAACTTGCGGTGCAGAAGGTCACCGGGTCACTAGCCTTTTCAAATGATTCAGGTTTTTGGCAACTTTTCCCAGTTCGGTTAGTGCACGTAGGTAATTGTTGTTCTAATTACAACCCGGTTTAAAACATTGTAATCAGACTCGAATTGAAACAACATAATTTCAGTGCAATTCAACCTTTTTGTGTCAAATCATTTCGGTAAAATCTATTGCCATCCGCCATGATTAATAGAAACATCTGTCAAACTTTTGGCGCGAATTAGCGGTAAGTTGCCAGTTTGTTTTTACAATTAATTTATCGGGTTATTAATGAGGTAAATTGATTGTCTTCTTGTAATATTATGTAAATAAACGGAAATTAAAATAGATCCTACAAAACGGTATAAATACAAATCTTGTAAAAAAGAAGTTGGACAACTTGATCAAACAGACTTGACAAGCTAAATTAGTCGTGACAAATGGCGTCTGTGATACATTTAAATTAAATATATCACAAACATCTTGATTCTTGTCTCGGACAATTAATTGTTCAAAGAGTGTGTATGATGTGTTCTCATGCAATCGTAGGGATTTATGTACACATACATATGTATGATTTATTATGAATGATCACTTATTTCTAATACTTTTACTAGCGTTTCAGCTTTCACTTGTCCATCTGGTCTAATTTAATGGCCTTTGTCATTTCAGTCGCGTGTTTTAATAGTATTAAAACAGTTTCCATTGGAATTATAATTTTAATTACACGATTCTAATATTAAGTTTTTGTTAAGGGTGATTTTAATTAGAGGTTGGCAGCAAGTTTTCCCATTATTCTTTATATATAATTAGAAATAACTAAATATTCCGTTGTCTTTTTCCCATCGCTGTTTTTTTACAGTCAGTATGATTTGCTGTTATTGCCAAAAGAACCAAAACATGAAGAAAATATCTATGGTTCATTCATATGGTTATTCAACAGTCAGACTTAGAACATCCAATGCATGCATGTAAATAGGTAAACATAGTAATTATCAATTGCACACAAACGAGTAATAGTAGGTATACTTGTAAATAACAAGATAATAATTATTCAGAAATAAACTGTAGGCCCTTTAAAAGCCTTTCTCTTCTCGTCAAAGAAAAAAACAATGTGTTGTCTATGATGACTACACATCTTGCCACAACATACATGTCATCTAGGCATGTACATAACTTTTTAATCACTCTCTAATAAGCGTTATACCACTAGTCCCATTGTGGCCCTGTCTTCCTTACGATAAAACCACCTTCCGTATCGACAATGAAGATCCGTTATCTCTTTCACACAATTCAGAGGTTTCATAAGAGGAAATGAGACGGAAATAGGGTATTTAAATGACGCTGCAAAATTATTAGTTGGAAAGTAAGAGTGTTACCAAACAGTTAACTCGTTAGTTGTTAGTTCTATGTGTGGTATATTCTAGTCATTGAGGATAATTTATAAGGTTGAGGAATTCAACACCGTAACGTTTATTACGTGTGGATATAGCTACGGTTTCCTAGAAAAGCGGTGGCCGCAACTTAACGGCTGCAGTTATGAAAATGGTGGCACCGGGGTTTGACTTTACGCTGCCGAAGACCCCTCACTAAGACGACCCCTCATTGACGTCATTCGACGGTAAATTGCGGACACTATGTGGCGGCCACCGCAGTCTTAGGATCTCTCGCTGAAGCAGGTATCTAAATTAGAAGGAATGATGTCCAGTATCAGTGGTCCTCATGCTGTTATCTTATCAGCATCACTTTCAATAGCTATCGATTCGACGAAGTTAGGTATTTACATACCAACCGCCTCTGTGATCTAGTGGTTACAATATGTCTCAAACCCAGAGGTCCCGAGTTCGATTCCCAGTAAAGGCAAAACTTTCTGCTCGGTTTGGTTGGTGGCAGGGCTTGTTCTAAGTCCGCCTGGCTAGCTACCACCATTTTATCTAAGTCTGTCGCCATAGCAAAAATGTTAACAGCATTGTTGTGTTTCGGCAGTTAGAAGTAAGTTAGCCAGTTCCTCTGTAGTTGAGGATTCCGGGTGTAGCTCGCTTCCACCTTCGGCCTGATTATCACTTACTATCAGGTGAGATGCAGAAAAAGAGCTCCCCTTTGTGGTAAAAAAAAATCGAAGCAATAGCAAATACTATCGAATATATATATATCGAATATATATACAATTAGATAAATAGTTTTTATAAATACAACAGTTATTATATCTCAGAACCCAATTCTAATAAACTTATATCATCAAGACTAAACCGAACGAAACTAAATCAACGAAAATATAGTTTTGAGAAAGAAAATGAAAATTCCGCAGCAGAAATTGCAATCGAACAAAGAAGTAGTCGTAAATAGAAAAGCAACTTGACTCTATGACATTGTAAGGACGAGTAAATCCCGTATTTTTACAGCGACTAGAAGATGTCCACGTACAATAGCGGGGTATCGCTTACGCTGCGTGGGCGCAAGGTCGGGCAGTGTGCACCCGACACTGCCATTCAAAGATTTGTTGAATCTTTATGCACTGGAGATAGGACACTAGATTGGACTGGACTGCAATTAGGACTACAAAGTATGTGACTATTAATGACGAACCTACTTGTGGTTTAGGTGTCTTGTGGACGGTGGGCAATGGGTAGCTCGCCGTCCGATTAGCACTAGGCCCGGGTCGACGGCGCGTTCTGTTCCACGCGCGCCTCAAAAAGATGTCAGCAGAACTGACGGGGTCCGCTAGGGCCGATGCCTGCCGGGGTCGCGGGAAGGCCGAAAGGGATACCGGGGCCCCTGGCAACATGGCAACTGAAGGAACACAGGTGGGTTTTAGTCAGTAAGAGTCTGACACGCCCTCCCGCTCCGCACAGAGCGGGAGAAGTTATTTGCTAATTTCCCACCCAAAAACAGGTGTGTTTTGTATGCAGTGTGCATTTTGAAGTTCAGGCTACACGTTTAAGTAACAACGAATCCATACAAATTTAGGATTTCGTAGAAACTTACTTCTGGATAATTCCATAGGGCATAAAACACTAAGAGCTCCTTTGTAATACGGTAATACCTAATTGCTTGCCAATTCTAGGTCCGACAAGTCTCGCTGGTCAATCCGAACGTGAAAATCTTTGGAGTTGGGTTTCACAACCAAACCTGTGACCTTTCACTCAATTTTCATTTAGTTATAAACGTTTACATTTCCGACATTTGCTAGACACTGTATTATTTTGTTCTCCTACAAATACATCTGCAGAATACAATCAGCAGGTCGATGTGTCCGGTTTTCACCAGCTAGTGCCAAAGGAAAGGACATGGATGGCCTCGATCACTGCTCATCCGCACACTGTGGGTCATATTATGTTTAATTCAGCACGTGACGCGCTGTGGATCGTACGCATTAGGACTTTATAATATGGTGTTGGTGGTTTCATTGTTGATTTATCTTAAAAGGCTCATGTTCAAAAATAGGTGGGAGTTACCTTCAAAGTAGGTCTGTCGGATCCTGGATGGACTAAAACCGTTTTGCAGTCAGCCTCGCTAGCCATTGGTTAAATGGCCCTTAGAAAAGTGACAAATTGAAAATGAATGGTGTTGTTCAGCCTAGCTCTGGGGCTCTGTTTCGCATAGGGTCGCAGTATTATGCTGAGCTGAGCCGTTTTGCGTGGATGTGACGCATATCTTCCTCTAACTTGTTCTTGAATGGTTTTGTATTCGTTCTTTCTTTGCGTCATATTTACCGCAAATTAACGTATTTTCTTTCTTGTTAAAGATGAAATAGCCAGGACGAGGGAATGAAGTTTAGTGAGCACCACGATTTGCTACATATTTCATGTTTGCACGAACTTTTCGATAAGCAGCGTGGCAAAGTAAGGGTGAGGTGATGACTGATAGAGATGTATGGGTAAAGGGAAGCCAAGCCAAATTGGGACAATCGCAAAATAAAAAACTATTTTTTTTAATGTGCGATCAAAATATTAAAAAAATCGAAATAATCAAATCATTGATTAATCAGTGTAACAGGAAGCCGGAGAAGCGCGCGCTATTTGATTTGACCAATCAGCGCGCGCAGTGCTTGAGTTGGCCGTCAGATACGACCTTGACGAGGCCCCGCCCCTTTAATGTTGCTTGTTGCTGCCATTACCAACGTGAGATGTCAGATGTTACACATCATATGCGACCACTGTAAGGCTCGCTCGTTTTTTTTTTTTACAGGGAACCAAGCTGAATAATTAACCGACGACAGCCCCATTTTATGTCCAGGCAAATCACTGTCCATTCCAAGGTTGCCTGGAAGAGATCGCGGAAAGCGATAAGGCCGCCCATTGTATATTTTGTAGTGTTTGATTTATTTTTTGTTATGTATTTTTGTGGTGTACAATAAAGTATATATAAATAAATAAATAAATAAATAATAATATCCTAATGAACTACGTGATTCAAATCAAAGCAACAACCATGTTCGCAACTACATTGGAAGGGAAAACTCATGAATGGTATTCACATAAGCTCAGATTCATTCATGGGAAAGATTCGCTTGTACAACGTAATTTCTAACAACAATTCATACTTTTTGCTTATAAAAGAACTGGGTCTACCATAGACTCCCACTCTTCGGTAACAGTACAAAGATTACGTAACTAAGAAAATCTTCCCACATGCTGTGGCAAAGAGGTTGGCGGTACCACCATTTATGGGAGGCCACCACTGGTGTTCGAATTCAGTAATGACCATATATGATTGATGGGTGAGCCATAGATCCAATTTTACGACTGTTTTGTGCACAGGCTGTTTTGGTGGTCATAGTGTCTCGAATAGGCACCGCTTTGCCAGACTGCGTCGTAAATAGCAATTAAGGGAACGTCAAGGAAATGGAGGAGGTGTCTTCTTGTTAATCAATAACAATAAAATGTCTGCAAGCCTTTTTGATAATGGTAATGTCCCTTGAGGACTTTCATTGGTCTTCAGGAACCTGCTTCTTAGCGTAGCGATGCCAAAATGTTCAAATGTGTTTGGCCCAAAATTTAGCTACGCGAACTCCGATCACTGACGCGGTCATAAGGAGCAATGAGCTGGATATAATCTTAATCCTAATCCTGACTAATAATATAAATGCAAAAGTGAGTTTGTTTGTTTGTTACGCTTTCACGCTAAAACGGCTATACGGATTTAGATGAAATTTGTCAAATAGATAGACAATGACCTGCGTTAGAATATAGGACACTTTTATTCTAATATTTCCACGGGATCGAGACTTATGCGGGAGAAACCACGGGGCGGAGCTAATAAAATAAATAAATATATAATCAGGAATTGATTAACTGATCTTTTTGCGCTTCTACCACTGGTTGAGGAACTGGAGATGCAAGAGAAAAAGAAGAAGCATATCAACTCCGAGACATGGAACTCTCACTTAGCCAATAGTAATTGCATTAAGCAGTGAAAGCGTATCCCTAAGCTGTTATCATAGTAATCACATTAACTTGGTCTCTTGTGAAAAGCAATCCCATAAGGATATCCTACCATTCAAGTTAATAAAGGAAAGGGTGCTGTAGGTGGACAGGCGAGTAGCCTATAAAATTAAAATTAAACTGAAGTTTCTAATTCCGCTCGTAATTATTGCTGCAGATCTGTGCAGCGATCATGAGAAAACATTGCCAAAAGCACCTCGTTTTGAATTACAATATTTATTGTTGATTGCAGGTCCTAAGTTGGAAGCATTAGACGGATCTTTAAGGTATTACATTTGCTAAAGAAACCGATTGAAAGGAACTGTGTTGGTATATGGACGTCTAGTAAAGTGTATTGTTCACTCAAGCTTTACAAAGTAAATAAATCTGTAGCTTTAAGATACCTTAACAATACTTACATTAATATCATCCTTTAAGCTACATACATAAACTTTCCCCATGGGGGTAGACAGAAGTTATAGATCGCCACCTATTACGATACGCCGCCTGTTGCTATTGCTAACATCATTCTTGGAGTCTTTATTCTTGCCGGGGTCACGGGAAAGTCCGAAAAGGTTACCGTGGCACCTGGCAACATGGCAACTGAAGGAACACGGGTGGGTTTTAGTCAGTAAGAGTTTGACACGCACTCCTGCTCCGCCCAAAGCGGAAGAAATTATTTGATAATTTCCCACACAAAAAAAAAAGACTATTCCAATTGAATTGGGGTAAGCGAAGCATTTATCTTTCTTTCGTCTCAATCAGCCGTCATCTCAGTATTTACTTTTCTATTCATATCCTTTAAAACGAATGAATCCATCTTTTTTTTAGTCAACCTCTTAGAGCCATTCGACTTAATATTTTTTTTATCAAATGCTAATGTCAGGTACATTAGCATTACTCCTTTTACTCCTTTTATTGATACCATTTATAAATTGTCATTCATATCAATAAAAGTATTGCTTATTAAAATGTTAATCCACTTGTTTTCTAACACATACGTGGCTAGAAACTATGTATCATATCATTTATATAGAACCTCTAAAGAATACAAAACAATCTTCGACTTTTAAGGCGTGGACTGATAGAAATGTCAATCGGTGAGTCACGTCGGAGGTAGAAAGGCTATGCTATGTGTGGGTGTTATAAAATTGGATTGTCCAGCGCAGAAATTAAAATAAGGATTACGTAAAAACTTGTTTTGTCGTTAATTAGTTTCAAACAGTCTTGTATACTTTGATTTTGCTGTAGTCTCCTGCTTCACTGTTATTTCCCTAAGGAGGATAAAATGTACCTTCTTTTAGATGTATAACGGTCAGTAAGAAAGGTCTATTAACACTATCACTTTTACATATCATCAAAGGAGACTCAAAGGGATTCTACAAACTGCATTCTAGCTTTTAATACAAGGTGTCAGAGACATCGACGCGAAAACTGTTACAATGGATTTAGTACATGATTATGAACCCCCTGCGTTGAATTTTTCGTTGGTTATTTTAAAAAAAATCTGTTGTGCCATACATTTTGACCGCATAGGTATTGCACTTTTCTGTGAAACAGTTGATTTTTTTTTAAATCCCTGCTACCCTGTATAATTAGGCTAAGAGTTTATATTCTATAAATTTTACTTCTGTTACGATTTAAAAAAAATGTTTTGCTCAATATTTAAGAATTTAAAAAAAAAAAACGGAAGTATAATTCAACTTATTTTGCTGACTGTTCCTAGTTATCGTCAGGCTTTGAAAACTAGGAGGCGATCGGCGGCGGTGATCTCTCGCGTCCGGCCCTGGTACAGGCTATGGTATGGAGCGAGAGGAAATGGGAGGCCGTCACCTCCTTCTGCGAAGCGGTAATGCTCGCGAAGGAGGAGGCGGAACGCGTGAGGGAGAGGCAAATTTCGCGCCCTCACGCCCCTAACCGCCGCAGGAGGAGACGCCCAGGGCGTCGGGAATCGCGGGGCGATTTCCGGCCACCGTAGGCGCGGGCTTGCGGGCGGTGAGCAATGGGTGGCTCACCGTCCGATAAGGACCAGGCCCGGGTCGACGGCGCGTTGTGTTCCACGCGCGCCTCAAAGAGATGTCAGCATAATTGAAGGGGTCCACTAGGACCGATGCCTGCCGGGGTTGCGAAGAAAACCGAAAGGGAGATCGTGGCCCCCGGCGACAGGGCAACCGAAGGAACACGGGTGGGTTTTAGTCAGTAAGAGTCTGACACGCCCTCCCGCTCCGCCCAGAGCGGGAGAAGTTATTTGATGATTTCCCACCCTCAAAAAAAAAAAAAAAAAAAGGCTTTGAAAACTAAAATAAATTCAATAAAGTACCCTGGCGTGATTTAAATACAGTTGTTGCAAAGTGCGAATTGCTAGATCAACAGGCAGGGTGGCCTGCTTGAAAGATAAAACCACAAGTTTTACTTCAACTTTAAGATGATCAGCAATTGGACAGTCACACATTGTCCTGCAAATAACATTCACTACCACATTACCTACTTATCCGAACAACCTCCTAATAACCAGTGAAGCAATGAATGCCCACAATGACCCGCGATGGCCCCAACGTGTAAAGGGGCGTTGTAGTACCTGGTACAATAATTCCTTTGTCTCATCAAGTATCATATTATCTGCGCTGATCATTCGTACGTAATCGCCGAGTCACGGCAGATTTCTCGCTGTTTATAGATGGCTGCCGATTCGAGAGAGCAGCTTTGTTGTGGTACAAGTTATAGGAAATAGCGAGATTGGTTAAAAACATAAACAACTCGAAATTTTGATTTCGAAAATTATTTTTGTCCGTTGGAAACTTATTGCAAAGAAGTTATGGATTCATAATTGATTGGGAGGTAAAAAGGTATTGCAAATAAAATACCTTAGTGTTCCAGAGTTTTCCTAAAGTATTTATTTATTTAAACCACAATTATTAGGTACACCTTTATAAGTAATATATATGGAATTTATATAACGTAACATCAGGCCTATACTTCAGGGCAAGGTAAAAATGTATTTTATACACCCACATTTCGTCAGTCAGTTATTTTAAAGTTTCACGTAATAGGAGGAGAGCTTATTGCCAAATCGGAATAAATCGATTCGAAATTATGCAGTAATTGAAACGGCCGAGTTTATAAATGTTTTCCACTGGATTAGCAACTTACAATACACACGCATTTCGATCATTAAGTGCGTGTATTTCATTATAAATTACGCAATGTAGATTGGCTAAATTTACATTAGGGACACTTGTAATATTGCATGTTACAATCGTAATAAATGATTGAGAACGCATATTAATAGAAAATAATGATTTCACACAATGTAATCGTGTTGCTTGCATGCATGTTTTTTAACATGTAATCGTACAAATTCAAAAGCAGTGTCAATTTGGCACTCTTCGGGTACGGAGCCCTAAAAAGCGAACGAACGATTGTGGCTAGCATTTCTTAAATTACACTATTTGCGCTGTAGCATGGTGCGGGTGACAGTTGCCCGTATGACGTTGACATTTGTCAGTACCACGTAGGGATGTGAGGTTATGCAATTCATTTTTATCGCTAACGATACTCGCAGCGTGAATCTAGTTCTCTTTAATATTGTTATGAAAATTAGTGTATTATTCAGTTGTGCAGTGTAACTACGTGTGTGCTACGTGTATAAACTTGTCAATATAAATGTTTTATGGCTACATAATTATCTTTGTACTTATATAAAATAATCAAAATCGGGTTTATGTTTTTTTTTTCGTGACAACATTTTTGCTCTATGGTGCATCGGCGCGGCGGCCATGTTGTTTACCCGTGCGATGCTGTGAGTGCGAGTACGAGTGCAAGCGCGTTATATTGTGACTTAATGTGACACGTATTACGATTTCATTGTTTGTTTTCATTTTTGTTAAATTGTTATTTGTTATAAGTTTGTTGAGTTTGTTGTTATTACCATGCCTAAGCATACAAAAAAAACTGTTTTGGGTAGTCAGGCCAGGGAGCTTGTTGTTCGCCTCCGAGACTACTTTGAAAGAGAACAACAAAATAATGGACCGTTGTTACCATTGAATCATATTGTAGAACGAGTAGCCGAAGCTCTTGATATTGGCCGCAATACTGTTTCGCGTATAACACGTGAGAAAATTGGCCAAGATGGGATGTTTGAAAATAAATTATCGACACCCAACAAAAAGCGGACCAAGGTGAAGCCAATCACAGATTTGGATGATTTTGCTAAGGTTGCTATTAGAAATCATATTTATGATTATTATAGAAGAATGGAGCTACCCACATTGCTCAAGCTTCTAAAATCATTAAAAGAAGCTGACTTGTTCAAAGGAGGTATTACTTCGCTACGGCAAGTTATAAAAGATATTGGCTTTGTTTACAAAAAAGTTAACAAAAGAAAGATTATTATGGATAGGACTGACATTGCCCTAGCAAGATGTAGATTTTTAAGGAAGGCCAAAAACATAAGTGATTGGAGCAAAGTTGTCTTTTTGGATGAAACGTGGCTAAACGCCAACCACACAGTGGGTAAAAGTTGGACCGACGATACGGCACAATCGTGTACCAAAGTGCCGGAAGGCAAAGGCGAACGCCTTATTATTTGTCACGCAGGTACAGCAAGTGGATTCGTCCCTGATTGTTTGCTGGCTTTTAAGTCAAAAAAAACTACGGAGTATCATGAGGAGATGAATTACGAAAAATTTAAAGATTGGTTCATAGGTCTATTAAACAATTTAAAAGAGCCTATGACCATAATAATGGACAACGCACCCTACCATTCGGTGCAAGTTAATAAACCCCCAAACCAATCCAACCGCAAAAGCGAGTTGGTGAAGTGGCTGAGTGAAAACGGAGTTACAGCAGATATAAAAATGTTAAAGACGGAGCTTATTGCCTTAGTCCGACGCCATAAGCCACCAACTCCTACCTATGCTCTGGACGAGATGGCAAAAGAAAAAGGCCACCAGGTCCTTCGACTACCACCCTACCATTGCCAGTATAACGCTATTGAGCTGATTTGGGCCCAAATAAAAGGTATGCTTTTAATTTCAATTCCCATTTTGAAGCTTTATAAAAAAATCAGCTTTCCGATCGTAGCATGTACCTAGTTTAAAAACATTACCAGATACTAGATTAGGCTGATTGATGATTATTTGAATACTTTTTTTTATAAGTTCGTTTATTTTTAGGTTACGCCGCAAGAAATAATACTTCGCCGCCATTTACGGCAAATAAGATGTTGGCCCTATTACAAGAGGCCATCAACAATGTTCAACCTGAAGACTGGTCGAAGGTCGTGAATAAAACAAAAAGGGACATTATGTCTGATTGGGATCGTGACATACATATTGACAACATAATTGAGTCATCGTTAATAATATCCGTCACAGATTCAGATGATGAATTGAGTGACAATTCAGATGTTCCTGACTCTGATATGAGTTTAGACGAATAACATGTATTTTTTTTTAGCAACCTTTTAAGCAACCTTACCCTATAAATGTTCTGTTGTATAATTAGACCTTTTAAAAATAAAAATTGACCTACGCACAATATACGTTTTTTATTATAAAAAATATCGACTATCCATCGTAGCAGTACATCCCATCACTAAATACGTCTATGGCGTTACGTTATACGCATAACACTTTGCTTAATTTTTCATTCAATTTGATTTTATTTCTTGATTAGAACATTCTGGTTGGGTTTAATTTAATTTACTACAGTTATTAATTATTTAATATATTACGAATGTGGTACAACTGAAATATTAAGTCATAAATTGTAAATCGCGGCAACTTTCAAGAGTGAAACGAAATGTTACTGAAACTGTCACCCGCACCATGCTACAGCGCAAATAGTGTAGGAGAGAATTTTGTCCTGCACTAGCCCATCACAGGCAGATTATTATTTTGGGAGATGGTAGTTACATATAACTGGACAACGGCGGTGAGGCGTTTATGGAAACCCTTCCAGTATTCAGAACTACAACTAACTAACCCTAATTAAAGTATTTTTTTGTATATATTCTAGTTTTTGGCATTCGCCGGCCGCTGCCGCATCGTGCATTCACGATGGCAGTCAATAAATACGAAAGAAAAAGTAAAACTGTGTAGCTAGAAACGCTAGAGTTCATTTCCCTTTGATTTAAGACTCGTCTTCTCCTGTAACATGGGCCAAACACCTCAAGCGCACATTCCACGAGCACACGCGATATGTTCTAGCCCAAGACACAGGAATGCGAGGCAGATGTGCCGATATGGCACCTCCTCCGAGGAAAATAAGCCATAATACATCATTGGGGAGGAAACATCGCCTATTGATTGTATGTTTATGTGGAACCGGTAATTAACACTGTTATAAAATTGTAGCAAGAGGCATTCGGACACGGAAATACTTTCGCACAAAAACAAGGAATTTGATTGTTTCGGCATTTGTGAAGGTAGTAATGATAGAATTAAGATATTTTAACGAGGTTTTCTTTACAAAACAGCTAAAAGAAAAAGAAAGAAAACTACGAACAGAAGTTACGTGTTTACTACGCTTTTTGCTGGCATCAATTAGATTGCTTTTCTCACAAACTATTTTAAGGGCTGTCAGTAACAATGCCCTTTCGATGCACAAAAAGCAATTGTTTTTTGTTCTCCACCAAATTGGTATCACCTCTGATTATCCAATTAGATTGGACCGGTACTTCCGTAAAACCACAAAGATTGTGCGTTTACCAAACAGTTGCAAAATCAACTATTAGAATAATAACAACTATTGTAGCGTGGTTAATTTTATTGCTCTAGTCGTGCGAAGCTAACTGTGTGTTGCGATAGGTTTGTGCGCAATCGAATTCGATTGATTTGGTCTGTCAACACGAGATAGATGAATGAAGCCATTGTAAATTGTAATTAGTTCGGTTGTTATTATCACTATTGTTACATATTGTAGTCTACATTCTTCTGCAGATGCCAGCAAAGTCGCAGAAAGGTCATGTCAAATTCGGCTCGGCATTTCAGATCTGGAATCTATTTTATTGAGATTGTTCTCATCCACGTGTAGGATTATGGGTTGTTTCTATCTCCTCCACCCCAACACATGCTGGCAATAGTTAAAGAAGACGATAGAAAATAATCGAAAGAAATATTACTGCAGTGAATATTTCTTTTGCAAACGACAGAACCAGTTTTACATATCAAACTTCTAAGCGGAATCAATCGTAGATAACCATCGCTCGTCACACTGAGCGTAACATTTAAAGCCACATAACAGCCATTCATTATATTTACATATATTCCTACAACCGGTACGCTAATACCTGTCTGAGCTGAGCAGTAACGGTGGTTATGACCTTGTGAACCGGTGGCATCTACTGTGAGGCCAGCGAGATTCCACTCTTCAAGTAAGCTTAGTTTAAGCAGTTTTTGTTATGAAACTTGTGTGATAGATAAATTGTGTTTTTTGAAAAACAGTAGCTTGGTCACGTCATGGTCATGTTGATCACATTTCCAAAAATATTAGTTTTGTTCTTAGATAGCAAACGTAAAACATTATTAAAGCAACCTTATCCTTCGGACTCAGAGCAATTTAAAGAGTTCAACAGCATCATAGGTTTTCTTATTAAAAAATATAAAGCGTTTAGTCGGTCCTTCTTTCATACAAACGTAGCATGGTGATTAGTCGTCTGCTTGACGGTGTACGCTCAAAAAAAAAAAAAAAATATCAATTTTTCTTTTCATTATCTAGCCCTGTATGGAAGCCGAATTGGACTCTATGAATATGGAGTCGTTTGGAAGTTATGGGCGTCGAAATTTCCATATTTCAACACTAATTTTAACTCACCTTTGGGCGTAAATAAATAACTTGTGTAGTATGAAAATTGCAAAATAGAAGCCATACATACAGGAATAGATAATTTATTCAAAAGTTCAAATAATTTTATTTTGAGTAGATACATCTAGTAGATTTTCCATAATATTTATATGCCCCAAGGTCTGTTCATGAAATTTTATGCGCTCGTTTACGTTATAAATCATCGTCTATTTCACTAAATGAATATATAAATGTATAAATAAAACCTAGATAAATAAATACTTAATAAATAAAACTATACTAAATAGTATGCATATTAGCCACGCCCACCAACGAGTTCGAGCCGTCGACTAGTGCAACCTTAAATCGTTTTGCTATTTAGCAATCAAATGTGTTTCCTAAATAGTGGTCAGTAAAATCGAACAAAAATTACCCATCGCAAGACGTTTTCTTCGACCGAGAGTTACCTAAATCTTTGTCTATCATCCATTACTTCAAAAATTGTTTTATCAGTTGTCTAATGTAATGTATGTGTCCTAGAAGTTAGAGACGCTTTTAATCGAAAAAGAATTGTCAAAATCGAACTGCTAACTCTGGAAAAAAAAACCTATGCGTGGTTATAGATTAGAAAAAAAAAAACGGTTTACAAGTATCTTCTTTTTTAACATTCTAAACTCACCAGATAGGCATCAATTGGCTTCTCCCTGGGTCTATGGTACGCCTTCTGCAGTTCTGTCTGTTTGAGTGCATGTGCGATGTGCAAAGCGCTGGCGTCGAACCGGCCATATTGGTAGTCGGGCGTGTCGCGCGACAACTCCCGCGCAGGGGACGCGTGCGCACTGCCGCCATTTGTGGTCCGTGTTGGTGGTACCGCTGACAAGACTGGAAAGATGAAATTATAATTAATTTTATTTATTTATAATTAGCACACAAATAGCACAGTCATTTACAATTCAAATAAAAACAAACAGCTTAAATTGGCATTTCATTAACCTTTCAAATAACATATACTTATGCATGTCATTTACATATGAACATTAAAGACAAAAGAGAACAATTAAAAGTGTGTCTAGGAGTTAGGTCTTACACACACTTTTTATTTTTCATATTTATTTACAAACCAGTTTGAACAACATAGTCCTGCACTGTTCGCACTAGCTGTATAAATAGGTAACTTCAGTATCAAGCGCAACTCGTAGAGAATTTGAACAACGCAAAAGCATAATCACCCTATTGTTCCCGCTGCTGGGACACACACCTCTTTCTCTTCGAGATCCCGAGTAGAGTGCATCTACAAAATCCAACACGTGGGCTCAGTGTTGATTAAGTATACGTAGATGTCACAAATTTCTTCGATTTTAGGCGCCCTAATTCATTTGAGGGATTCGCTTAATATAAGTGTAGATAGTTTTCCTCTGTTTAATATCCAGCGTAAAGAGGACCCATTTCTAAGGACTGGGTTATTTTAACAACATAATAGAGACATGTTATTGCTTAAATTTTATTTTTATTTCATAGGTTTCAAGGATTTTATTTTATTACAAGAAGATCTGCGTTACTTGGACGGTGAATTGATTTTATTGCAAGTGCCAATTGTGGGTGTAAAAGACTTGCATAAGCTAAGGAGCTTTGCCAAAAGTTCCTTACGTTTCTTTGGAGGGAGATAGCCTAGTTTTGGTACTTGTAACTTCATGACTATTCGTTTTAAAATTGCGACAGTAAAATAAGTTCTTCCTCATGTCATATTGACACAAGCCATACGAAAATAGCTCATTCGTAGTGAAGATAAAATATGAAGCAGTCAGTCCCGACTAAATTCACAAAATAAATTGATTATGACAGTAAATAATTGTTGAATTATGTGAAAGTAAATTTATAATATCTGCAACTAAAGAATTTAGTTTCTAGCATTTACGCAGTAAAGATCATTTGCAATATATTATTATTTACCACTATTAGACTCTCTTCGAAAGAATCTCCATTCATAACATAACGACCAATCCGAGCCGCAATCTATACTAACGGAAAATGCAATAAACGACTGATTAGATCGTACGCATAACCGCCCGTGTGTATCGGACCGAAGGCATCTAGTTAATTTAACTGGAGTTTGTGTATAACCCGTAATAATGTGTTAATTCTAGAAATTATTGATCAATCACTCAATTAGCTTCAACCTGATCCAATAGTAATAGCAAATTATTGAAGAAGCAGTAGAGCGTTGTCGAATTAAAACAGTGAAAAGTAAAATATCTAGAAAAGACTAAATTATTAGAAGAAAAAATAGAAGGAACAATGCATTTTCATCTTTGCTAGCAAAAAGCTAAAGAAATGAGTAAATAGGTAACAAAATAATTGTGGTAGAAAGGCCATCAGGCGCTGATTTTCAGCTGTAACCCACGAGTGCCAAATACTAGAAACTCTATATAAGTCACTAAATAAGTGAGTTCTTAAAAAAAAAAAAAAACTGTGGCACTCCGGGAGTACCGACAGAAGTGAAAACTTGAAAAAGAAAATCGGCATCGCGGTAATCAACGCGTTGATGTCTTTTACACCACGCACCGCGACAATAATCGTGTTCTGTCTAATGATCAAAAGGTGGTGTCATCACGGTGTCGCAAAATCAATGGTTTAGTCCCATCTCAAAAATGCCCAACGCTCTTAAAAGTTTTCAGTTCAAAAAAATTATGAGTGCCCTATGTCATGCCAGAAGGCATAGGTACAAATAGTAAGAATTTGAATGATAGTAATAGTTTACGCTTAGTTACTAAACATCCATATTTGCAAGATACTGCTTTAAATGTGCCAGATCTGACGTTAGCAGTTGTGAATATAGATAATGACTGTCGTACTTATGACCCCCGTAGGAACAGAAAAAACGAAAGACAGCATTACAGATTTTATTCAGATTTCAATGGAACAATGTCAAAAATAAATATAAGGAATGTTACTTTGTCTTCGTAGAGTAGAGATAGTAGTGGTCATGCTACACTTTCAGAAGAACATACATTGACATGAGTATTCGGAAATGGGATATGGTGAGGTATTCCATGAGGAACATGAATCTGAAACTGGAGCGAAAGACCAGTATCTAACAGAAGCTGATCAAAATATTGATGATATCATCGGTTTCGTAAGAACTAAGAATTCATGGAAATTAAGTTGCATTCGTCCTTGCATGCCGTTGGCAATCTGCCACAACTTAATAATTATGCATCTGTGATCTTTACACCTAGCATTTAATGTGCACCTAATTATTCATTGTTAGAATACATTCACGCCGTTCGTGATATTTTAATCATCTTCGTAAAAGTAGCTACTGCGTTCGTGTGTCTAATCGGTTAATTAGAATACACGATTAAGTAAGTCAACACTAAAGAATAATCTGGCACCAAATTAATCTAGAAGATAAGTAAGAGAGTAAGTACCAGAAGAATCGAAAGGAGCAGTCGACAATTGGATGCAATTGTAATACACCTTCCATAAAAGACGCGATTGTGAAGACAATCAGCGATGTACTTTTTAAATTGTATAGTCGAAGAAGAAACGACCTACAAGAAACAAAACAGCTACTATTGAGGACGGTACCGCCCATCCCCTTGAAAGATAAGATTTTTTTTCCACCTTATCTCACGCAAAAACTTCTCACATACAGCTTCATTGATTTCTGAAGCAAAACATCACCATAATCAGATAAGCAAGGTAATTGCAGGTACAGTTGCTCATTCAGCATTAATTGTAGATAATTTAGCATAATATTATAATACTCAAGGTGGACCAGAGACACAGAAGAACAGAGATACAGAAGGTCGGCTCCAGGCAACTAGCGAATAAGCACGCCCACATGACACGCTTCACGTACAGTGAGTGCAAGTGCACTCACGACTTGCATTCGTTTGAGATAGTTTGAGATCTCCGTATCGTCGTCGCCGTGCAGTCAAAACCTCGTCAATTTTTTTTTGTTTTTGTTTATTTGTGGTGATCCCTCATAACTCATATTATGAACAAACGTGCACAGCTCAGATGCTTGTAATGCCTTCTATTGATTGTAATGAGAACCTCGGAGAACGTCGATGACTGCCGTATTTTCAGATAGTTTTTACCTTCTCCTGTAAAATGAAGTTTATAATAATCACGAGGTTTTTATTACACGGCGACTGCATAAGCGCCTGTGTGCGTGTGCCTATTTTCACTCATTGTGTGGAGCAAAACTTCTGTATCTTACCATTTTCTCCCAGAGATAAAGCAGTCTAAACATGCAACAGAATATAGATACGGAGTTTATAAACTTTGTTTCATAAACATAATAATAAATAATGTTGTGGGTGGTGTGGTGTGCGGTGCATTCAAACTGTTAATTGATTGGTAGTTCTGCTGTCATGTTTGTCGACGTTATGAAGATGCTTATCTCATTAATTTTAAGTATTGCAGCATGTGGATGGGTTGTTGAGTAACCTTCCTATGTCATCACCATTATTCTCCTGCCCTCATTCCAATTTATTTGTGGTCGGCCTAACATGTCTATTTCTGTCATACTTCTCAATTAGCCGTAATCTCGGTAGTCAGTACCTTTCTAGCCATATCATCTTTCACACAGTCCATCGTTATTTTGGTCTTCCCCTACTCGTATAGTAACCTTCTTATGTTTGTTTTCTTTTCTGTCTGTTTTTCCGTATGTTTTGTCAATTTTACTTCATCATCTATTCCCAACTACGTTGGGGCCGGCTACCAGTGTAACAGGATGCAGCTGAATACCAATATTTAACGTGGAGCGACTGCCTCAACGTTATCGTCAACTCGCTGCCATCAGCGAGTTGACGATATACACAATATATAGATAGGTATATACATGTATTTAATCTAATAACTTATATATTTATGACAAATCAAGGAGTGCCGTAACATTCGTTAGAAATTAAACGTAGTTACGATCCAAAACCCATAAACCAGCTTCAGCATCATCATCTATAGCTTCTATTGACCCAATGCAGGACATAAACGTTCTATATTTTTCCAATCCGGCTTGTATAATAAAATTTACATCTAACCGAATCATTTTGGGGAACTTTATTAACTTTTAAGTGTTCAATAAAAAATTATCATCGTAAAAAATAATCTGTAAGTGAATCTTGTTTTTGATAATTCAGTCTGATTATGTGTAATAAATTAGGTTCATCTTTATTATTTATACATTAGTTACTGCCATCTAATTACAGCATTAGTTTAAATATCAGGATTATGTCCGACATTATCATTTTAATTTATATTTTTATGCCTAGGTTGAGAAAAACAGGTGTCTTCATTAATAACTCTTTAATTAATAGCTTTCAAATATAAGCCTCTATCAAAAGCTACTAGTAAGACCTCACATTAAGAACCTTTTTAATTTACTACATTATCATTATTACCATATGAATCAGCGTTATATAACACAAGACCAACCAATGGAATCTCAACCTTACCACTGAAAGTTAAAGTTGGATTTTCAACGAGTGTTGGAAAACGTTGGAATGGTGTCAATGACCTGGCTTACTCCATAAGTTACACACTATTTGGCGAGCTAAAGTGTAGGTACTTGTTAAACGGCGCGAAGAAAAAAGTGGGTAGAACGTTATTTTACGAGTACAACTAGAAACAGATGCGCCGCGAAGCGTAATGTTTTAATATTTAAATTAATCGCTTGTGTTTACATGCGAGGTTTACAAGAATGTACCTATCACTTTACGAATTTAGTAATGGTGAAATAGAATTTTGAAGACTTTTTATGCTTGATTTAGGCATATATTTATACAGAGGTGTTTTGTTGGTCATTCAATCTGTATCTCTTCAGTGTCCCAGCATCCAAAATAACAAATATTCATGTTATTATTTTTAAGACCTGGACCCAGGAACCAGGTCTTCACAAAGCAAGGAAACTGGTTTTAAAGCTTTCAAGTGGCTTCACAGAAGTCCAAAACATTTTAGGAAATAAAAAGAAAAGGAGAAGAAAATCGTCACAATGAACCTCTACTGATTAATGTATTATTTGTAATTAATGTATATTTATACACATAAATGTTGACCTAATAAACCAACTTTGTAAGGTAGCCAATAGAAATCCATATTAAGGAAAATATTTCCAAGCGACCATGCGGAAGCGCTGCGCGTCTCTTATGCGCAGAGTGCGGGCCAGCTCCAATATCGTTTGAATATGATAGCAAATAGGTTGGACTGTCCTTATGTGCGACACTGCTTTGACAGACAAGTTACATATAGTGTCGCACGTAAAAGACTATTGAAATGATTAAGAGCTAATTAATTAATTATGACGAATGTAATTTGAATTTAACGTATCTAATTTGCGTGTTGATGTTGTATTTATATTGTATTTATTCGTTTGTATTTTATTTATGTGTGAGTTTGTATTTATTATTGTTGAGATGTTTTCTTATATGGGTTTATTACCTGAAATAAATTAATTTTAATTTAATTAATGTATTGAAGAGAACATTCAACTTGTAGACGATAAGAGATAGTCTGGTCTTTCCGTCCAATTCTATTGACACTTTCATGGACATAGAGACATTCGAAGTAGGCATGGAAGTCTGAGACGAAGTCAGGTCGCAGACTAAGTCAAGGTCGTTATGGTTAAGCAGAAACAATGAGGCATTATTCTTTAGGACACCTAATAGATTAGTCTGTCACTGTTTCGATAATTGTTCGGATGTCCGTTTTGTTACTCTGTGTAACGGGTTTTGGTTCTCGGAGACGGCAAATTGAGAACTATTCCTAATGGTACCTACATTATAATTATAAGCTAAAACAAAAATTATATAGGCAAAATGCTGACTGGGCATTAAAAAATTCGTCTGCATCGCTGTCATTTGGTAAGTGCCCAAAACACAATGGCTAAAGGTTTAAAAAAGTTTTGTTACAAAGTTTGTGGTGTATATTTTCTATATTTTTTGTTTAACGGGTCGAACTATAATGCTTGCTGTCATCTAGTACTTTAGGTATAGGTTTAAAAATATTAAAAGTGGGAACAGCCCAGGAGAGTGGTAATCCATCTAAAGTAGTTGATTCTTCGTCGGTTTACAAACTTCTATCATAAGTTTACAGGAGAATTAATGCAGAAGATCCATTCATATCGGATTCAATCAAAACAGCATTGCTAGAGAACTCTCGCCAGATGTTACATTCAAATTATACAACTCTTCAGCTGATGCAACTATACCTCAATTCAGTATTGACACACTAAAAATATGAGCACAACATTCCACTCAAATTCCACAGTATAATAAAACGATGTATACGGAACTGCAGCACGCATGCGCACAGCATTCAACGCCTTTCTCGGCGATTGCGTTATGCAGAACGTTACACATAGCAGTTACTGCTGCAATGGATGGCGCAACAGCGCAACAGTTTTGTGTCGTTTATCCCTAAATATGGCGGTGTCAGCGAATATGGGTATACTGTAGAATAGTGTTGGCTGTGGCAAGATTAATGGTGGTTCGGACTTTGGAGGCAGTGTTTTTAGGTTCACTTATTTGATATGCGATCTTGGGTAATAGAGGATGTTGTTGTTTGCAGGTATAATATTAGTCAGTTTTTTTGTGAGCTGAAGTATTAAGGATAAGCGCTTACAGTACAATAACTACCTATTTATAATATTGTCAATTTCCCGCCATGTGTGATACTCGTAAATGTGTTTTATATCATCATAAGCGTTCTTATCTTCTATTTTATTTTTCTCTGTTTTGGACCTACATAATACTTTGTTGAGTTTTAACCTAAAAGCTCCTTAGAACTAGCATTTAAGGCTATGCATTAACAAATAAGCCAGCCACTAATCAGGAAACTAAATACACTTAAAAAAATACATAGCACCACACTCATTACAGGAACCCAAGTAATTCCTACCATTTCTGGCGACACCATTTCTAAAGAGCTAAGAAAAATGTACTTAATAACCAAGTCCATTACATATTCATGTGTCACTATAAATTTCCCAAGTTCCGTGTAACTGACGGCAACGCTGCGCACGATTCGTTCGGGATATCTTTGCGTGAGTTGCGAAATTGTCGCTGTAGGTATTACGTCACTGCGACCTTCATAATGTCGTTTACTTGAAACATTTAGATTAGAAACTGAGTAGGCCTATGCTAAATACTTCGTTTTATTGCCTTTTGAAGCTAACTGGGGCTATATGGATGTGTATGGGTATTGAATGTAGAACGGTGGATAATAATGAGTCTTGTTAATGTTAGCTCATTAAGATAGGTTATTTGAACTGGTGCCTTGAGACAGTGAAGCGGGGTCGCGGCCGCGGCAGGCCACGTAGAAGATGGCGGGCCAAGCTGGATATTATAGGTTCCATCAAAACTGGAAGGAGGACGGGCTGGTTTGCGAAATATGAAAGGTATGAAAGGACTGGTGGCCTTTGTCCAGGAGTAAAACAGAGCAAGCTAGTAAAAAAAAAATTGTTGTCTTAAAGGATCATGAATAAGGAGTAAGAAAATAGCAAAAAAACAGTCAACGAGAGCTAACATTATGCGAAATTCAAGTTCCTACGTTGCATACGTTTCGTAAAGAACCGATAGCCAAAACAAAAGATCATATAAAAGTTTCCGTTTTCCCTTTCAAGTCGGAACCTTGAAAATCAACGACAAGACGAAGGAAACACGTACAGCACAAAAAATAAAAGAGCAATAAGAGCTCATTTTGAAGAAGTTCGACGCGACGGGATATAGGTACCTACTTGACTTACTACCACCTATTGCTGCCTCCAAACCTTTGTCTAAATGGAGTGTGGAGTGGTGGAAGAATTACTTCACTTATTGCTGGACTGTGTTCGAAATGAGTCTGATAGATTTGGTCTTAACGTTGAACCGACTTGATTTAGGCACATTTCATAGAATTTCGCCTTAAGCAAATAGTGATGATGCGAAGAGTCTGTTAAGGTTCATGGCCTATATGTAATTCGTAGCAGTGTGTACTTAGAGTACGATGGGACTGTCATAGGCATTGCGATTAATAATGTTCCCAATGCTGTAACACAGGCCTCCTCTCTCTGAGAGAGGGAGTGGGCCGTAATCCACCACGCGGGCCTAGTGCGGAATGGTAGATGTCACATGTCTTCGAATTTTTGGTTTTAGGACATATTCACGGCATCCTCACGAAGTTTTCCTTCGCCGTTTTCAGAGCAGTGGAGATGAAATAATTTATACAAAGTAAAGCGTCTGTCAGGAACCTACGACCTACAAATCGTAAAAGGCGGTCGTTACCACTGGGCCACCACTGCTCTCCTGGGTCAGCACTGCTCTCCAGGGCTACCACTGTTCTCTGGGCCACCACCGCTCTATGGGGCCACCACGGCTCTCTGGGCCAGCACTGCTCTATTATAAAAGTCCCTAATTAAATAAGTAACTCTTTTGACATAAGGCTGCCCAGATTCTGTGGCGCATCAGGGATATCTACCGAGTCGCAAGTATACTGTTTCTATTCTACTATGCGAAAACGATGCACATCCCTGGTGCGCAGGGCTCGGGCTAGCTCCAGCGGCATCCTGATGGTATTCGCGCAGTGGTTCGATTGTCAGTACTTGAAACTTTGCAGTATGGTTCACGTACTGAGCAAACGAAGATTGCAATATGCCTATTATGATCCTGTGTTGCTCGAAATAAAAGTTTATTACTATTACTAAGGAGGTGTGGCCAACGCACATATTTTTTCACTCATGGACACTATTTCGTAAGAAATTATGCCTTTTTTTGTTAAACTAAACGTCAGTTTTGCTTTGGTAATGCCTAATTCCGGTTAATTAATTACGGTTCAGTTTTTATTGTACGTACCTCTTTTTACGTTCATTGCTAATGTAGAAGTTTTTGTGCAGTCGTAAGTCGCCTTAGTAAATTAATAAGTGGAATCTACTTTACTAGCTTTATTTAGTAACTAAACTGTACTTACGCTATAAATGTTGCAGATGATTTATGTAACTTGAAATTTGTCTGTATTCACGCTAGATTTTTGCCGTAGGATAACTCAATTTGAAAGATTACTGCATTTCACAAAGATCATAATTACTTAAATCATTTTAAATGGTGGATCATTTTAGAATTAGAGATGTGATTTGAAATAGAGCATGGAATTGTAATCTCTTATTCTATATCATAAAAATGAAATGCTGTTCGTTGGTAAGCGTATCACTTGAGAACGGCTGGACCGATTTGGCTATTTTTTGTTTTAAAATGTTCGTAGTAGTCTGAATCAAGTTTTTATGGAAAGAAAAATGTTCAAATTCGGAAAAAACGGAACGTGAACTGTTTTGTATGAATTATTTTTTGGACAGGACAACGTCAGTTGCGACAGCTAAATAAAAAAAAAGCTAAAAAAGAACAAGTGACTGATAAACTTTTGCAATGAATATGTTCTTGTTTAACTTAATTCCTTTATTTTAAGAAGCACTGAAATTATATCCAAGCATTGGCATCACATTTTTTTTTTCGTTATTCTTCGTGTTCCTTTTGATATCCCATAACTCTAGGCTATTAATGAGACCATGTCAAAGAATGAACTGGTAATTAATTTTTATTTTTTCGTTTTCATTTTTCATTCAAAATAATTGGACAAAGTTACATTATTTATGTAAAACACGCTTAGATGAAAAAAAAAACGACTATTTTTGTGCATAAAAAAATGATTACGATTTCATTTTCTTTTAAATATGAATGATTGATTTAATTAAAAAATCATTTTAATCTCGTACTTACTACTTAGATACACTTATCGAGAGTCTAGTGTTATGTTATCTTAGAAACTATGTATTTTTGGAACACTTGTTCTAGGACTTTTTGTATTATTTTTACTTCTATCATATAACTTGAGTTCTTGGACATCAAAAGGAACACTTTATTTAAACATTTTTCCATTAGAATTTTTACATCCAGCCAACTTCACCGTTCATGTAATTTCTTATTCAATCGGAAAATGTAGAAACAGTTGTCGTTTATAGAATTCCTGTATCACCTACGACATACTTAGTAAACATAGTTACTAGTGATTGAAAAAGTCAACAGTTAAGTTAAATAAACTAACGAAGTCGGTTACGTCTGTCGGTTCAAGTTAAAATATAGGGCTGTGTTAATAAATCTTGGTTATGTATGTACCTAAGTGATTGATAGTTGTGATTCCGATTTGATTTATAATTTGTAAGCTTAAAGATGTTTGTAGTAATTTTTTTTTAAGCGTATTATGTTTATTTGGAAAACCCACTAATGAGGAGCTGCTCTCAAGATCTTTAAACTGCTTTCAGCTAAAATTAATTTAAAGATTTTAGAGTATATTAACTAATACAGGGGCCGAGTTATTTCTTACTACCTAATGCTAAATGCGCGTTGCAATGCCTTTATCATATTTTTTTTGGATGGAACCTTCTCCGGTGCATACACAACTACTTACCAAAGTTTCATCACAATCGGTCGTACCATTTTCGAGTGTTTGCGATACTAAAGCGAGCCGTCCACCGCCAGTTAAAGTAAGTTAGTTTGCACTTAGTTCGCCAGTTTTTCAAACATGTGCGTCCACCCTCATGTATGAAAAATTGGCTAACTAAACTAAACTAACTGCAAGCTAACTTAGTTTACCTCGCGGTGAACGACTAGCGTAACTCACGGCAATTGATTTTTATACATAGGGTGACTGGTAAACCTGAAATCGCGAAAAAAAATCAGCTGTCCTTTAGTGGTATGAGGAACAGGGTGTAAAGTTCACCCATCCACCATGAAAAAGGGAGGATCCTCCGACCAGACGGGTGTTGTGTCTGGTGGGCAGTTGCCCACCCGTGAACCGTCAGGCAGTTGCCCGACGGTTGAAGTCGGAATTTTATATATTTATGTCGATCGCGCGGTAAACTCTAACTGCGCGATGCAGGATTTGTGTGACGTCATGTCTTTGATGCGTCGTTCGTATGTGGCGATGTAACCGCTACAGTTCTATGCATTTTGACAATTTTTGCGAACATTAATGTAGAGAACAGCTAATTTTTTTTTCGCAATTTCATGTTTGGTCCCGTAGTAAAAGTTGTTCATAATGATGAGTAAAGTCACGTGTTAAAGTATCGGTCACTAATTACCAGTCACCCTGTAGATAGATAAGTTCATAACTTAAGACCATTTAATTTAGACGAAGTATAGCGCGGTTTACTTAAAAGATTTCACTCAAAGTAATTTTGTGAGCAATTTAATAATACGGACCTTATTAGTAACAAAATCTAGGTACGTGAGAACAATATGCAATGCAACGTAGGTGCATAATATATTTTAAATTTAATGGAAACGATAATACGAAAATAGACAGTGCTGGCGTTGGATTTGCAGTTAAAGAATGCCAAACTTTGTTTACATCATGACAACCAGTTTACAACAAAACACCAAAAAAAAAGAAAAAAAAAACTCTACAAGGTGAAAAATTACTTTAATTTCGGTGTCGGTTTTGAATTTTCGTTTTTTGCCACTTTGTAGTGTTTTTTTAGAAGTAGGTTATTTTTTTTTTTGAAAAATATTTTTATTTTTTACTTTTTAGATATGGTACCTACCCCACACAAATTCGAATACCTGCTATGTAAATAACAGTGACAGGAACTTATCATATCACCCACATACAAGTGGGAAAAAATACGTATTTTTAAAGCTAACTGAAAAACTACCCAAGCAAAGTTAATAAAATTTATATGGGACCACCTCTAAAGTATGACCTACAAAACAAACAAAATAAAAACCATCAAAATCAATTCATAATTAGCGGAGTAATCGCGTAAAAAACATACAAATAAAGGACATACAGTCGAATTGAGAACGTCCTCCTTTTGGAAGTCGGTTAAAAATAGAGGTAATTTTTTAAATAAGGATTAATTTAATCAACATGAAAAGGTTTGTGACCGCCACTTATGACCAAAATATTATGAATGTGACATAAAGTGATTGCAATCGTCTGAGACGGAAGGAAATTACTTTTTTTAACTCGCTTAATTCAATCCAAATGACATTGAATAAATTACTACCAAATGAGACTAATTCTTTTGAATTAACACAAATACACAGTCCTTTAATATCTTGAAGCTATATTTATCTTGTCCAACACAGTTTTATCACCAATTTATCTAAGTAAGTTGAAAATTTAGACCTCTAAATTGACAGGTTTAGATTTATAAACATAATAAACTTAACTCTGCCGTTTCGGTTAAAGACCTTGGTAATCTATCGACGTGACTGCTAATGACTATAAAATACATAAATACTTAAGGTTAAACAACGGGCAAAAGGATAAGCCGAACTGTGATGCTAGTTGCATCACAGTTCGGCTTATCCTATTAACATAAATTGTTGACGCGCAACATTATATAACTTGGATATTATGTCAGTTCCGAAAACGGTGTATCCGTTAAATATAATATACTATTAAATTAGTAATATTTGTATATATATATTTGTAATCACGTTCTCGAAAACGGCTCTAACAATTTCGATGAAAGTTGTAATACAGGTGTTTACAGGGGCGAAAAATCGATCTAACTAGGTCTCATATCTGGGAAAATTCGTTTTCTCCGTATTTTCGCCCAAAGTTTAGAATAAGATGTCTACTTAGAATAATGACATGGCAGCATGGAATTAGTAAGTACCTACTATCATGGCAGCATGGAATTAGTAAGTACCTACTATCATGGCAGCATGGAATTAGTAAGTACCTACTAACATGGCAGCATGGAATTAGTAAGTACCTACTATTATGGCAGCATGGAATTAGTAAGTACCTACTATTATGGCAGCATGGAATTAGTAAGTACCTACTATCATGGCAGCATGGAATTAGTAAGTACCTACTATTATGGCAGCATGGAATTAGTAAGTACCTACTATCATGGCAGAATGGAATTACTAAGTACCTACTATCATGGTAGCATGAAATTAGTATGTACTATACATTAAATTAGTATGAACTATCCTATACTGTTAAATGGGCATTCTCTATTTTCACCAGAGTAGAGCTCGGTCAACAATTAATTAGAAAGAGAATTAGTTAATCAATCATCCCCGTAATCTTCCTGCCCTTGTCCCATGTTACTTGAGGTTGCCGAATCCAATTTCTGTTCAAATTTATAAATAAAATCGTATTATCTAAAAGTCTCTCTGTACTCCTTAGAATATAAAGAAATAAAAATAAAAAGCCTTTTATTTCGTTGCAGATTACAAAAAGAAAAGTTAAGTTCTATGTTAATAGTATAGGTTTTTGTAATTATGTTTAGTTCTTAAATTCACTTCTAGTTTATATTTTACATAAATTTAATTAATTGTAAGTATGTTACGTAATATCGAAGAAACGCATATCTGTACACTGTAAGGACTATTCTTGCTTGCAGCGCTCGGCCGCTATAGTAACGCTTACCTACGAAAAAAAGGGTCGTGTGCACGGGATTTTGTTTTCAAAGTGAGATATGCGTTACCCCGATGGTATCTATAATGGATTATTTAGTTATGTGCAAGAACCCCTCTTTAGGTAAAGGCCTCCTCCAAAGATAGCCGGTCCTCTCTAGATTGGGCTACTTGAATCCAGTTGTAGTCGGCTGTTTTTTTGAGTTCTTTATATAATCCGATTTCAATCATTCTGCTTAGCTTGTTCCAACTATGTTGGGGTCGGCTTCAAGTCTAACCGGGGACAGCTGAATACCAGTATTTTACATGGAGCGACTGCCTATCTGACCTCCACAATCCAGTAACTAAGTAATACGAGACCCCTTGTCAGACTTTAAGGCTTCTGACGACCCGTAACGACTGTCAATGATCCACGAATGACAGGCGGGACCAACGGCTTAACGTGCTTTCCGAGGCACGCTAAGCAGTTGGTATGTAAAGATGATCACCCATTCTCGTGGATCCCCGTTGGTCCGTACCACGGATATCGAGTCCGTATCAACCCTGGCAAGCGTACTTAACCTGATGGATTGACCCGTGCGGCTGTTATTACCTAGGTTTACTTAGCATTTGCTTACTTAGCTGATAATCATGTTAATATAGCTTTTTCATCCTGCACTTGATTTCTTACCAGCCTAACAGGGCAAAAGCTTCTTTCTACACAGAAGAGATATGAATTACTATTGAATTTCTGCATGTTGGCGAAAAAACAGCAATTTTCATATTCTAGGGATTATTTTCAGGCGAAAGATGAACAATTTCCTTACCTACAGATTATTTTTCAGTAAAATAAACTTTTTTCTAACCAATACAATTCTGCTGCTGTCTGAATCTGAACAAAAGCTCTCTGAAATTCAGTCTCATTGTATTATGGAGTACGGGTACAAAGTCCAATCAAAAACTTTAATAATCCAGTACAACTGCAAGTACTTTTAACGTAAGCTCAATTCGTATAAGAACCATAGGGCCAAATGGTACCTGAGCTTTAGTTAGGTCACTGGGCTGCGTTCAGCGGAATGTGACCGGTTGTTTTGCAACAAGTTCTCCCCTCTCTCTCCCCCACGCACCGACTTCTCGCTCTACCACACGAAGTTACTCGAAGTTTGCCGAAGTTCAAGAGCTTTCGCGTAACTTCGTGCCGTCTTCGGAAGTGCGACTGGATTCTTGCAAGTTTTCGTTGTTATTTATGCCTTTTTGATGCGGATTTGTGATAGACGTTTTAGTTGTTAAATAACGGAAGTTTGTACGGACTTTAGCACATTCCTGTTTAAATTATTTGGGTATTTATAACCGAGGTGGATAACAGTGTTTGCTATCTGATTCGGTAACTTAGATAAGGTACTTTACTTAGCGAAAATGCGAAAACCGCAAAATCGAAGAATCTAAGAAAATTCGCAAAATTGATCGCGGCGAAATGTAGGTGTAGGTACACCTCTGCCTAATCCTTCGGGGAAACAAGATGTTTACAGCAAGATATTAAATATTAGTTTTTTGACTCTGATATTCCTTTAGATCTACCTAATAATTTATCATAAGTTTTTCAAGCACCTAAGACACAGTAACGTTAAAGAAAATTCTGTTTTAAATATGCTTTGCATGCAACTATTCAAACAGTTAAAAATAAATCCAAAGTCGACTATATCTCTACACTTTCAGAGGTGTAAAAAGGTTACGTTAATATAGGCTTGGCTCGACACCAATAAATAGTACGTTCATGTTATATGACCACAGAGTGACGTTATTTCGCGCGCATGACGTCAAAGCCGCACGCGCATCGTAAGGCCTCGATTCGACCTGACGAATTTAATGTCAGTTGTGAGGTAACCTGTGGAACTTTGAAGTAACTTGCTTGATAGAGTAATAATTGGTTTAATACAATGTTGTCATAATGCTACCGACATAATTATTATACATACAACAACGTCTAACTATAATGAATTTAATTACATGTTTGGTTAATATATTAAAATCTGTTTTGTTTGACGTCATTCGAGCATTTAATTGATAACTGAATAATCAGATTGAATACCGTATTGAAAACCAACGGTTTTTTTCTTAATTTTAGCCGCGTGCTATAGCTGTGAAATTCAAAGTCAAAGCCGCATTTTTGTACGTCAACATTTACAAGAAAATAGAATTGATTCTAGACGCTCCTTCCAAAAGGTAGTTTCGTACGGAGAAGAATGGGCAAGATACTCCATAGATTCTTTTAAAATGTTTTAGAATATTTTGTATATACAGTAAATAAAATAACATTTATTTACTTCCCTTTTAATGCAACATGTTCCCAAGCCCTCGAAAAAGTTAGTACAAAAGCGATTTATAAACAGATCGAATGATTGATTGGATGCAGTCAGCGATTCGAACTATTATCTGATTGCATTTAAACAATGGATGCCCTTGCACGATGGCATTGTCCTGGTTTGTTGACCACTGCCATAACTTTGCTGGGCTTTTGCAATACTTATTTTGTATACGTTCTGAGAATTATTATTTATATTGTACTTGGAAGGATTTAAAAGTAAGGGTCTCATTTTCAAACGATTTGGATTTATTTGTTTTTCCCTCTTCAATCAGAAGGTATACAATATTTTCTGGGCAAGTATGAAAAGTCTATCGAAGCTCGAACCTATACATGTATGAAGCTCTACCTTAAGAAAGCAGAAAACAAATGATAGGACTATTACAAAACCTATTTAAAACTGTCTCAAATGCAATAGGTACTCACATTCACTGTCATGGCTATTCCTGGCAAGTCCCCGGATCTGTTCATTGACGTAGTTATTACTCTTGGGGACGTTGAGCGCACTGCGGATCCCCACTGAGGAGTTGTCCAGGTGTCCAGGGCCGATCTTAGGCACGTGACTGGAGCAGTAGACTTCTTTATCTTCCGTCCAGTGCTGGTTGTTGTAGTATGTCTGGGGAAGAAGATAGGTCATGATGAAATTAAAGGCATTTTTCTGGGTGATGAGTTAGGATTAGCGTAGATAAAACAATAAAATGCCGGAGCAGTTTTTCATTGATAAATTTATAGTGAACTAAATTATTGCTAAAAAGAGTTCTTATGAGAGAGCGATGAAGTTCTGCGCTAACCGTTAAAAGTGGAACGCTGGTTGAAAAATCTTGGGGGTTAGGTGAGGCTTGCAAAAGATAGTTACTAATTTAGCTAATATAACTTATAGTAGCTGAGCGACCGAGCTCTCCTCTGGTGAAAGTAGAAAATGCTCATTTAATAGTATAGGATAGTACCTACTAATTAATTCCATGCTACCATGATCATTATTCTAATGTCAATAATGTCATATCATTATTCATTCTCTTGTTCTAAACTTTGGGTGACCAAGCTCTGCTCGGGTGAAAATACGGAGAAAACAAATTGTCCCAGATATGAGACCTAGCTAGATCGTTTTTTCGCCTAACGATTTCGATGAAAGTTGAAGTTGGGTTTACCCAACTTCAACTTTCATCGAAATCGTTAGAGCCGATTTAGAGAACGTGAGTACAAATATATATATACAAATAACTTATATATAAATAATAGTATAGGATAGATAGATTAGTAGCTATCAAAGTGGACCACATAATTATTACACTATCTAAGGGTTTGCCGATCATGAAAAAGAAGTTGGCTAAAATGCCAATTTATTTCTATGAAATTTTTTGAAGAGAAGAATAACTACAATTTCACCGAGTCTTATATTAGTTAGTACTAGTGATAAATGGCAGTGTTTATGCTCTCTCTGAGCCTTATATTCATTTAAATTTAAAGAGAAAAATTATCGTTCAAAGCAGACCAAACAATAGAAATGTTACACTGCTTTTTCATCCTTTTATTATAGCCGAAGCTGATTCATTTTACACAAATTATAGAAGGCACAATAGAAATAAACCAATGTAAAATGATCCATGATAATTCATATTATAAAAAAATTAAGGGTCAAGATATAATGGCTGTTTTTGAATAATGTTCAAATCTATGGTCAAAGCGATATGGACAGTTAATTTGTGACAAAGTGAATGTTTTTATTCAATTATTCATTGCAAAGTCCTAGGCTTTGTCAGTATAATGTATAATTTTCCACTATTTCATTGTATTTTTGTTCGTACAGATGTATTTATTACATTAGTAGGTACATAATACACCTAACAATATTTAATCATTGACAGCTAAATGTTATTCTGCATTTAGGGGTTTTAAAACGTTTTTAAATTTCGATTTAACAAGCCGAATTCATCAGTGGGTGCAATGACTCCTACTTTGCAGGTTTGATACTTCTTAAAAAATTAGGTCGTAGAGGTTAAATAGCAGTTAAAACGAATATAAATTAGCCAAATCTAGCTGAGTAGTCTAGTCTGGGGACGTGGGCAAAATACCAAACATGTTGTTATAACTTTTAATGAAATAAATAAGATGACACCAAACACTGTTTGGGTTTCATAGCCCATATTAATATAATAAATGCGAAACTTTATCTGTCTTTTACCTTTTCACGCGATAACGGCTAAACTAATTTCGCATACAACGAGAGAGAAAGAAAAAAGAGAGAATTTTTTAAAAAATTTGGGACACTATGAAAATTAAAAATAATAGCAATTTTTCAAAAGAATATTAAAATTTAAAAAAAAATTGTGTACAAAAAAAAATAATATTTTATTTCACATAAACCTATAAGGGCACTTATGAAACGTCAGAGGGTAGGTGCACGGTTCCAATTGGTCGCTTCCTATGGAGAAGAGCCAGCAAGAAACTCCACGGTTACTCTTTTAAAAATAAATGGTTTCAATAATGTTTTCAAATTACAGTGTTAATAGGTATGAGAGTACAGTGTAGGCCTATAAAATAGAAAATGGTCCACAAGTCAGTCTACAGCCTACAACGTAGACTTTTGTACAAACAAAAAAGAAGACCTGTTCGAGGTCAAAATGAAACTGTTTATTCTGTAAATAGGATATCGGAATCACTTTTACAAGTCATATTAAAAAAAAAAATTAAATAAGCTAGTTGAGTTCGACGTTTCCTATCTGACTACTCTGAGAAGAAAGGCCGAAACAAACTCACAGGTCACAGTCTCTTTTAAAGTCCAGACATAATCTTGGTCAGGCCATATGAGGTCTGAAATGGTCTTTTGAGGAAAGACCCACACAGATTTGAGTGGACCTGTCCAGTTAGTGCAAGCATTTGTCAGTAATCGTGGAGCTCAACTCGACGAACAATACATAAAGAACATTTGGGTAGGCCGCATAAACTACTCACTACTCAACTAGCTGAGAAATGAAAATAATAATGATATCCACATAGTCCTCCCTCACATTCACAATAATTAATTAAAATAATATAATACTTTACAAAGTAATCATGTCATTTACCAGTAAAAAGGCTTAGTATCTCAGCATGATGCTAATATAACTGAAAAAAAAAAAAAACAAATACCACAGCGCTGGTATTCTGATAGGGCCCGCTGTGATACCACGGACAAATAAACCGTGACCTCGGTTAGGACATGAACATTTTATAATAATATGTTATTTAGATGTAGGTTAAGATTTATAATATAGTATGTAATTTTATAGGATGTAGATTAAGGATTTAACATGTAAGGCCACTCTATCGCATTGGATCGCAGATCTGTAATGGTAGTTTTAGGTAAGATTTTCATAAATAAATAAATAAATAAATTTCGATAATTCTATGAGCAAATTTTTTACCTCCACGCGGCTGAAGCCACGGGCAAAGCTGGTATTTAATATTTAATTATAATTATATTTTTATTATCCAAATCCACTGCTAAAAAGGCCAAAATTCAAACTTAGCGAACATAGTCGTATTTAAACTCGCCAACAGACCCAAACATGTACATACAAACACCTGTTGTATGCATTTCCCATAAAAAGTACGTCAACTAACTGTTAATTATCGTATACACATCAAGCTGTTGTATTAGAACAACAGTTAGGAGCGTGTGTAATGAGCAACTGAACCGAATAAGGTCGTATCTCCTGTCCGCAGAATAAGGACGTAATGTGTCATTACGACCATTTGACACGGATGGGAAGTTGTAATGTGACTGTCATTCATTCATTCCTAACCGTATACGTTCATGGCTTCAGAATGACTGATTGTTAATTACTAAGCTTGACGATTGAGCCGATTTGGTAGTTTTAGAGTATAAATTGTCATTAGAAGACTTGACAACGGTGCATTACTTATATCGTCGCTCGGCATCCAAAATGAAAATCATTTTTAAATGCAGGATCACGTATTTGAACATGTAGAATGAAATAAAACAAAAATCTGATTTTCGTCAAAAACATTCGCAGTATTGGATGCCGAGCGACGATATGAGTCTCTACGTGGCGTGGCATTCAGTGTTAGATTATATAAATTTTCATATTACTACACTCCTTAAAGTATGCATGTCGTTTAACCTAAAAAAACTGTAGTCTCTGGTAGCGGAGCTGACTAATCCAGGTGCTACAAAGTATGGCCACTCATCTACAACAGTATCACCATTTCTTGCCCTCATCCAAAATTGGGGTCGGCACATTTCATCTTCTTCTATACATATCTAATAACCGTCATCTTAGTGTTGACCCCTGCCACTCGTGGAGGCTATTTGAATGTAAACTTCATCATAGTCATCCACAGCCCAGCATAATATAATCACACATGTTGGGAATATGCCTCTGTTATGCCTCTGTTTTCCTGTGTGAATCCCCACGCTCCTGTGTCTGCCTCATCCAGGTTCTACCCGTCGTATCTTTACTTAATTACAAGTCTTATTATTATGTTAACGGAGTAAGGTCGTATGTATGACGCATCATAACCAGGTCCCCAACTGTAATGACTCATTATTTGTGTACAAGTAATTTATAGCTTTGTTATTACACGTGTTTTTAAATATGTGATTCTTTAATGAACTTTACATTATTTCCCTTGACCTTGAAAAATGTTAGGATTATTTTTAGTCATGATTTATTCTTATTTACTTGTCCAACTGCTAGGTTATATTCTTTCGTCTTTATCTAATTTATTTGGGGTGGAATGCTGCAAATCTTCTGCCATCTCTATCAGTCGTTATCTCAGTGTTCGACCTTTTTCTAGCTATGTCATATTCAACATGTAAAAAAAAACCTATCCGATCCGTGAGTGTGTTGGTAAGTAGCATACTGAGAGTCTATTTATGTGGTAATTTTCAGGAAAAAAGAAAAAAAAAAGTCACAATTTTTTTTTAATGGGGAATTTTGCCTAGTAATTGTTAGTATTAGTAGTAGTAGTTTAGCGGGTGTCTACAATTCAATTTTTAATGGATTTGGCGTAATTTTGGTACTAAAAATGAGAATTTTAAATAGCAATTTTTTTTTTCAATAATAATACGATTTTATATTACAGGATCGGACAGGTTTTTTTAAACAAATTGTATAAATAAATACATAATGTATTGGCATAAAAACACGTTATATAAAAAAATGAGAAATCTTTGCTCCAGAGCTAGGTAAGAGCACCCTTATGTCAGTACCCAGTGACTTCTTCTAATGAGGTTACGTTTAAGCCAGTTCTTTATTTTTAATGTGATATATTTTAATAACTTAGCTGTATATGCTAAGTTATTAAAATATATTACCTAAAAATAAGTTTAATAGCAAAATCTATCCTCTATCACACATCCATCGATCGTTTTTTTTGGCATTCCTATTCGTTTTTATTCGCCATCATTTATACTCAAAACTTTTCCTACAACATAACGCTTAATTCTCCATATCACAAATCATATCATTACTCTTCTCTCGTTGCTATTCCGGTCTTCAATTCCCATTGAAGATTGCTGCACTGGTTCCTAGACTGTCATCATCATCAACCAATTGCAGTCCACGGACAAAGGTTTCTACACTCGCACGCGATTTTACTAGATTATCGGCTATACTCATCCAGCTCATTCGCTCCACCTCTATTATCTCTTTTTACTTCTTTTTTATCTCTTTTTATTGTTCTCTTCTTTTATGCACGTGTTTCTATGACAAATAAACAATGTTTTTTCTTTTCTTTTTCTTTCTTTTATCTGTTCTGTGGCTCCATCGCACCGCCTCCACCAAGCTTAAGATGGATCCGCAATGAAGAGTCCACGAAATGCATATTTTCTTACGTTTATTGCAATTTGCAGGTTAGTGTCAGGTTGTATCTTGATCAAAATATGATTCGCGACCTTAGCAAATATGTATTTACAGAATTATAACCATAAGAATCATTAACACATCTCTCTAAATTAGAATTGGTCTCAAATGTCATGATTTCATGAAAGTCATAAAATAGATCAAAAAACGTAAGAAAATTTGAATTTCGCGGGCTGCGCATTCACCTTAAGTTTGCCGATTTGTGATCTCTACCCAAGAACAAGTTTACCCCATTAGGTCATCGTTCATCAACTTTGAGACTAGACTCATTTTTATTGAAATAATTCTAATTACACTTTACAATTTAATATTTTCTTTGATTTATTCCTAAGCTTGAGCTGTGTAATTAATTATACTAGGTGCTTTATAACGTACATAATTTGTATAATAAAGCGCTTAGCTGCATTCACGTTGTAAATTAAGCGCGGAATAGTATTATTAATGGTGTTTAAGGCCATCTGCGGCTATAATGCTATCATTACACATGGTTTAGTGCTATAAGTAGGATTTTATTTAATGTTAAAAGACTTTACACACATACTGATATTTTAGCTTTGAAAATAGGGTGTATGACTGCCTCGTTCGTCTAGCTAGTGGTTCCAAGCGCGCCAGCTGAGAATGAGGTTCTGGGGTCGATTCTTAGGTTGGGAGTGTTATTGGGTTTTTCTATCAGAGATTTCTCTGTAGCAGCCCGGAGTCTGGATTCGTGCCCGGATGATGGCAATAGGCTCGCACCCTATTACATGGGACTTAAATATAACTGGCGAAATGTGGATTTGTGGATAGATACACTTCTGCCTAACCCTTCGGGGAGGAATAGGGTGTACTAAAATGGCCTACACAACTGGCGATACTTAAAAGCGAGCCTGATGAACCCTGGAAAGTCAGCCCCACTAACATCTTGCCTCTGACTGAACCGAAATCTATCAGCGTATTATCATCACCACTCTTTATGTGGGTATCGAACCTCTCCTGCAACTGCTTCACATAGATAATCAGTTGCATGAGTGCGGAGCGCAAAAGGTTCGCGAACATAGTGGATACCCACCTTATGAGTGTTGAGTCGTTGACATTTTGCCCCTGTTTCTTGAACGAATTAACAAGAATAACCCTAAAGGTGTGTCCAAACATTGAGCGGCGATCGTGCGCGTGTTTTGATGATTGCCGCGCGCAAACGCTTGTGTCTACTTGCCGCTCACAAACATTTTTAGGAAACATTCGTCACTAATTGTGTCTGGGCGTATTTCTGCGCACGTATTAAAGGCTACGCAGATTGATATTGCCGACTAAAGTGCGCGGCGTGCTTCGGATGTATCGCGCAGTACTGCCACGCAGACATTCGTCCGTTTGGTCCTAACTAAAGCGCGGCATAAGTGTGTCCTGCAAACGCCGCGTATTGCTGCCGCGCTCTTGCCACTCAATGTTTGGACACGACTTTCTTTTTTTGTGGGAAATTATCAAATAACTTCTCCTGCTCTGGGCGAAGCGGGAGAGCGTGTCAGATTCTTACTGAATAAACCCACCCGTGTTCCTTCAGTTGCTCTCTCCCTTTCGGACTTTTCCGCGACCTCGGCAGGCATCGGCCCTAGCGGACCCTTTCAGTTGTGCTGACATCTCTTTGAGGCGCGCGTAGAACACAACGCGCCGTCGACCCGGGCCTGGTGTTTATAGGACGGGGAGATAGCAGATTGCTCACCGTCCGCAAGCCCGCGCCTATGTTGGCCGGGAATTGTCCTGTGATTCCCGATGCCTAGGGCGTCTCCTGCGACGGTTAGGGGCGTGACGGGGCGCAAAATTTGTCTCTCCCTAACGCGTTCCGCCTCCTTCTTCGAGAGCATTATTGCTTCGCAGAAGGAGGTGACGGCTTCTCATGCTCTCTTGCTTCGTACCATGGCCTGGATCAGGGCCGGACGCGAGAGATCATTGCCGCCGATCGCCTCCACGAGGACACGGTGGTGCCTCGCCGAAGCTGAGCAGACCTCCACCGTATGCTCCACCGTGTCCTCCGGGCGATCCACACAATGGTGACATCTGGGCATTTCCTCCCGCTTTATCCGGAACAGGAACCTCCCGAAACAGCTGTATCCGGTGAGGACTTGTGTCAGGCGGAAGGTGAAAAGAGACTGACCCCTGAGTTTGTTTCATCATTAACTCACAGGGGTAGTCAGATAAGAAATGTCGACTCAATTTTTTTATTAAGTCGTGTAAAAGTGATTCTGATATCTTATTTACCTACAGGATAAACAATTTAATTTAATTTAATTTCACTGTTTTCTAGTGTTGCAGTCGTCAGCACAGTTTAAATGTCAATTACAATGTAAAACAGCTAAGTCGAAGAATGTCTATGAAGCTAATACATGCGTATTCTACCACATTTTTCTACTAACTTGTTTTGCATATTCATCTTGTGTGGCTAATTTTATTGACGCTAAACGGAACTTGTCTGTGTCAGGAATTTCTTTTGTACTTGTGTTGTATTGTCTCGTCACACTTCAAGGGAAAAGTTTTCTTCTGTCTTTCAAACGAAATCTAAAAAATAGCTGATTTAAATACTTGGGTTTTTTTCTTTTTAAATCTGTGTTGTGTGTTAAAATCTCTCGGAATTTAAGCGTTCAAGTTCAAGCACAAATGAATAAATATGGTTCATTCCGTACTTTAGGTAAGAAGCTACAAGTACGCGGCGGGCCCGTCTTATCGGGCCAATTCAGTGAGTGTAACTTGTCAGAAGATCTAAGAGTACGCCATAGAAAGAGAAGCAGAAGCGCTGTGTGACCTGAATTGCACTTTATTATGTCGAAGCAAGAGTCGCTTTTTATTTAAATGATTTTACGGAGCATCTGTAATAATTTGTTGCATAATTACCTATCTTTTATTACCTAATAATACCGAAAAATATAAACTTTATCTAAGAAATTACACGAAAAACAGATTATATGAATGTCTTTCAAAGTTTTTATAGTCAGTTAAAGTGTGTAGCAAAAAGTTGAAGATGCGGCAAGGTCGCTCAAATGCCAACTGGCGCTTGCTGAAGGTCGTGAAGATGAGCATCAAGGCCGACCAGCCCTGGCTAGGAAATAACGTCACTGTCTCAGATTATAAATAGGATATTACGGTAAACAGGTTTGGAAGTTGAAACCGTTTTGTTTACACGGATATCTTTAAATTCTTTAAGAAGATTCAAGAATTTGAAGATTTTTTTAAGAGAGGCATTTCCAATAGATCTCCATTTAGACCACGTTACAGGTCACTTTGTTGACCAACAATGTTTCTACCGCTGGGACTCGGCTTCCACTCTATAAGGTCGTAATCCATCACGCGAGCCCGATGCAGTGAAGCAGTCTTTGCAAAATAAGTATAACTTTGTGGATGGAGGAAGCACTTCAGCAATGCTACCTTTATAATAGGCCAGTTTAGTTCTGGTACATGGGAAAACCTATTAAGAAATAGAGAATGGCTTAAAAACTCACCTTCAACGTCAGCTTAGTCCCACAGACGGCACATTTAAAGCAGCCACTATGGAAGAAAGTGAAATCCTTCAGCGGGCCAACTCTGTCCACTTGGTACACAATCTCATTGCAACGAAAGCAAGTGCTCTCATAGAAATTCGGCCGATACATTCTGACTGCAGTTCTGTCACGTCATATTAACAACACTTTTAACACATGATAATCACTGTTTTTGTCACTGCACTATCACTTATACACTCATTAGGGGGCCTGCAAATAATTATTTTGGTTAGAATTACGTTTTTGGGAACACTTTTTTTAAGGTTGAAAACAAGATTCGTTCGTGAAAATTGTGACTCTTCAAAGTTTACTTATATTATGATTTGAGGTTGATAGTATTTTGTTACTTTGCCTAATGATTTGTAATTAAGTAATCTCATTCTGTTTAACGTCTTTTAATTAAGAACTCGTGTTTATCAATAACCTAACACGGTTGCGGGGCGTTTGATTTGACAATCGTGGTCATAATGTTTTTTTTTAAATTGTGTTTTGTTTTTCGTTCAAATGGGGATTAAAAGAGGTTAATATACTATAAATTACTGCCTACAGAAATAACTTTCTGTATAGTCAATTTATACATATGATATGCAAGTGTTATCGGGTTTTTCCATCTGGAATTGCTCAGTAGCAGCCCAGAGTCTGGATTTCTGCCCGGTTGATGGCAATAGGCTCGCCCCTATTACATGGGACTTAAACATAACTGGCGAAATGTGGGTGTACTTAGGTACATCTCTGCCTAACCCTTGGGGAAATAAAGGCGTGATGTTATGTATGTATTACGTGAATTCTAAGACGAAGCTAGATACCTCAACTAGTCAGAGTGATTTCGAGTCGATTTGCGATTTGCTCAAAGAAAGTCGCTTTACGTGAAATTAGTTTCTCACAGACGAGATGCTTATGGAAAAACTGCTTGGTAATGCAGAACAACATGAGTGGAAGGTAATTTAATGTTCATCACGGAACGGGTAAGTAGTGATAGCACTAGGCTATCACTACTTGCCCGTGTGTAGGCCATCATTACTGGTGTGACCGTCGGACTGCCAAGTCATAGGTCTCGACTTCGAACCCAAGGCACGCACCTCTAATTTTTCGGATTCATGTGCGTATTGTATAATTATCATTTGCTTCAAAAAACGGTAAAGGAAAACATCGTGAGGAAACCGGGCATGCCTGAAAGATATTTCTCGACGGCATGTGAAGCCAAGTCAGAGTCCCATGGGCGGCTTTAAAACTCTGACACCATGTTAGTTAATCACACGAAAGGAAGAAGAACGGAACGTTGTGCATGATTCACAAAAAAACTTTTTTACAAAAAATACAACCGTCTTCCAAACTACAAAGAAAAAAATTACATTAATTTCCGAAGTCGGTGTGTTCGGATCATATTTTAGTTTTTTGACACCGACTTCCGAAATTAAAGTTATTTTTCAGTTTGGAAATCGGTTGTGTGTTTTGTAAACAAGTTTATTTTTTCACTTTTTAGTGGGTTGGTTTGTAATTTATCTAAGTTACAATCGCCTAATGTCAACTGCTCATCAAAAATACCCAAATCGCTATAGACGTGCCTATAATATTTGAAGAGTTCCCTCAATTTCTCCAAGATTCCATCATCAGATCATGACCAAATGACAATGGGACCAACTTCAAAGTATTTCAAATAAAAATGAATTTTTAAAATCGGTCCAGCCGTCTTCGAGTAATCGGGGAACATGCATAAAACGGAAACCGACGAACTGAGAACCTCCTCCTAGTTTTGAAGTCGGTTGAAATTATACAAATGCAATTAAATAATGCATGTACCTACGTATCCAAATTCGTCGTCCCCTTAGTGGGCAGCGACTTTATTGATCGAGAAACACCCTTACATTAGTAATGTAATGACCGCTCAGGAGCGTTGACCTTTCATTCATAATATGTACATTTCTAATAAATAGACTGGTGGTCACTTTTTTCCTACTTGAATGGAATCTTTATAAAATAGTACATCATAACCTTTGTTAATTCTTGTCTTCTCGTGATAGAAGTAACACGTTAATATTTTAGAAGAATGCAAATGTTTTAACTGCGTATAACACATCATGGGTTATAAAAAAATCGTGCCCGTGAATTAATAGCTATACTTGAATACGTGACCTGCATTCGTCAAGGGGGTGATTATACCTTTATACTAAACAAATTTCGCTATGAAACACATATTATACGATTCGTAAAAAAAAAAAATGTTCATACATGAATCGAAATAGTCTGTCAACTGGTTGTATAGGAATTTGATATTTTTGAAGTGAAAACTTCTTTAGCCGCGTTGGGTATTTTTGAGATGGGACTAAACCATTGATTTCGCGACACCATGACGACACCTCATTTTTGTAAACGCGATTGTGCTCTTCATTTATATTACGTTACGGATCAATGTTCCAGGCAAATATTATACTTTAAAGGTTTCGGAAGTAGTTTTTTTTTGTAAACGCGATTGTGCTCTTTATTTAGATAAGGTTACGGACCAATGGTCTATACAAGTATTTTTCTTTCACCAAGGCGATCTTGTTCAAGTTTTCACTTCTGTCGGCACACTCGGCACTCCCGGAGTGCCACCAGTTTTTTTTCACAAATCAGTTATAAGATCCATGGTAAAAGTTGTTTAGTATGAAGGGTAAAATCACCCCCTTGACGGATGCAAGTGTCTAAATCGTCACACTGTATAACAGCTGATTTAGGCGCAAAAATAAATAAACTCGATAGACTCGATGATTCCATATCTAGTTAGATTTGGATACATTTTAGGATAGGGATGATGAACATTCAGTAATCTATGTCCAGCGTGCATCTTTGTGCATGGGTACGCTGAAGAAACTAAGTAATAGTTGGAGAGAGAAGAAGACAAACTGCACCCGCCTCATCTGTACTAAATACTATAATATTATAAAGAGGTACTATTTGTTTGTTAGTAAGTTTGTATGTAGGGGGTAATCTCTGGACCTACCATTCGGATTTGAAAAAATCATTTGCATGGGTTGTAATTGTACCCCTTCTTCTTAAGTTAAGAATAAGGGGTTGGTCCGTGGATGGCTGATCATCTTATCATACCGAGACCCCTCCGTGCCTCGGAAAGCATGTTAAGCCGTTGGTCCCGGCTATCATTCTTGGATAAAGACAGTGACAGCCAGTCTTTCCACGGGATATCGTATTACCCAGTTACTGGGTTGTGAAGGTCAGATAGGCAGTCGCTTCATGTAAAATACTGTTATTCAGCTGCATCCAGTTAGACTGGAAGCCAACCCCAACATAGTTGGGAAAAGGCTAGGCAGATTGATTTTTTGACTTTTCTAATAGTATAAATAGGGATGACTACCGAGATGACGTCTCAGTAATCACCCCCTTTCTATCCATATCATATTTCACACAGTCCATAGATTCCACTGTTTCTTTGGTCTTCTCCTACTCTCAGGAAGTTAATGAATAACGCACCATAATCCAACTCCGATTTTGTTGATCAAAATAGTTTATTGGTGTGTTAACCGACCTCCTGCTCTGCTAATCTAAATACCATCCGTTGCATGCCAGCACGTCATTGGTGCGTTGCATCAGTGCAGTTGTGTGTTGTATCGCAATGATACCGTTCTTACTTGAGCGTTGAGCGAGGTTCTACGCGTGCCGCTTGCGTGCTGCTCAGGGATTCAGTGATTTAAGTGAAGAGATTTGGCGGGGAAGTAAGAAGAAAGTTCAGGATTATGGAAATAGTTGGGATGAAAAAATGTTTATTTTTGGTACCTATTTTTTTTTTTTTTTTGCAATAAACTACACTATAGATAATGCCATCAACGAAGCTGCGCCTCGCGCCCCACTCCGCTCCGCTCCGTACTAAAGTACAGCTTATAGTACAGTAATCCGGAGTGGGCGCGTCTCCGTGGATGACACTATCTGTCACTTCGACTATTGTTCTACACAGTCACTTGTAATGCATGAGCGTTAGAAGCGCGTCGAACAATAGTCATAGGAAGAAATATGACGTGTTAAGGAAAATCTTCTTCCAGTGGATTTTACGTAATAGCTTGTTAGGTTTATACAAGGTAGAAGGGTCGGTTTAAAGGTATACATAAGTATGCATAAGTAAGCCTTTAAGCTTGCTGTAAACGGTGCGGGTACAGCAAGCTTAAAGGCTTCAAAACGCTTGCTCCTTCTGATACATGAGACACACCATTTGTGAACTATTTCCCAGTATTGAAAAAACTAGCCAAGTGCAAGTCGGACTCGCACATAAGGGGTCCCGTACCACCGTACTATATTTAGCAAAAAACAACGAAAAAAAATATTTCTTGTATAGGAACCCATTTTCATTTTCAATTTTATTACATTTTTATTGTTGTTTGTTGTCATAGCGGTTATAGAAATACACAATCTATGAAAATTTCTACTGACTACCGCTACATGAAGTACAGCCCGTTGACAGACAGACGGATAGCGGAGGCTTAGTATAGGGTTCCGTATTCTTCGGGTACTGAACCCTAAAAAGTGACTCCAATAAAAAAAAAATGAAGGAAATTTGTGTTGAGGTATGCTTTCTAAGACGATCTTGGGAGCAAATTAGAGATAAAATAACAAAACGCGCATGTAAAGCATGATAAAAACACTATCACAGTTTTCAGCATTATTTTGTGTGTGCACTACCTTCCCGCTAATCTCCTCTAACTTAACCCGCACATCAGAGACATCGGCAAAGTATTAGAACGTGCAAGTGTAATGATACCTTACGAAGTATTTATGTGCTCCATACGATTAAAATGGTCGAAGCAAAAACTATCCAATTATGAAAATACATGGACTGTGTACTAGTTTAGAGTTTAACGATGTTGGTAGCACAACTCGCTGGTCTAGTGGTCGCAAGCGAGACTGTAGAGAATGAGTTCCTGGGTTCGATTCCCGGGTCGGGCAAAGTGTTATTGGGGTTTTCCATATGGCATTACTCAGTAGCAGCCCGGAGTCTGGATTTGTGCCCGGTTGAAGGCCTCGCCCCCTATTACGTGGGACTTAAACATAAGCGGCGAAATGTGGGTGTACTGTAGATGCTTACACCTCTGCCTAACCCTTCGGGGAATACAGGCGTGATGTTATGTGGTACCACGATATTGGTATAAACAATTGATGAAAAATCTTACAATGCTACATAGTTCGTGTCGCGTATGTATAATTTCAGTCCAGGACCTCGTTACTCTACATGTAATCCTTCAATTATACTATTAAAACAGCAATATTTTTATATATATAATCACGTTATTTGTACTCACGTTCTCGAAAATGGCTCTAATGATTCCGATGAAAGTTGCAATATAGGGGTTTACGGGGGCGAATAATCGATCTAGCTAGGTCTCATATCTGGGAAAATTCGTTTTCTCCGTATTTTCACCCGAGCAGAGCTGGGTCGCCCAAATTTTAGAAAAAATTAATGAATAATTACATGGCAGCATCGAATTAGTAAGTACCTACTATCATGGAATAAGTATGTACTTACTATACATGGATTTGTATGATTTTTTCTATACTGTTAAATGAGCATTCTGCATTTTCACCAGAGCAGAGCTCGGTCGCCCAGGTACTGTTTTTTAATGGGCAACTGGTTCACGAAATGATAACCGTTTTCATCGACATTAGCTCGTGAACTGTAGTTAGAAATTTAAGAGATCATTAAAATAACTTTCTGAGAGGGCTCGTGGCTAAATGATAACAGCAGCACGGGTCGATCAAAGATTAAGCTATCGGTTCGGTTCGGTTCGTGGGTGAATGACCATCCATTATATATCGAGAATCCTCCTACTCCTGAAACCTCGGAAAGCACGTTAAGCCGTTGGTCCCGGCTATCATTCGTAGATCTTTCATACTCGCTACGGGTAGTTAGAAGCCTAAAAGTCTGACAACCAGTCTTACCAAGGGTATCGTGTTACCCAGTAACTGGGTTGTTGAGTTCGAATAGGCAGTCGCTCCATGTAAAATTCTGGTATTTAGCTGCATTCGGTTAGACTGGAAGCCGATAATAGAATAGAATATTCTTTAACATGTACAACATACGAATTACAGATATTTATGTTGTTACATAGGGTGACACAATGAGCGGTCTAAGCGCTAAAAGTGATCTTTTAAAGACAAACTTTCGATGGATTGAAAGGGGGAAGGAGAGACAGTACTGCAGGACATAGATCCAGCTAGTGAGCTAGGTTTAGTAAATAGTAATGTTCCACTCGATTTATTAAAGATTTCGTCATAAATGCTTACCAGATTATAAATATCATCAAGTATTCATAAGACCATTTGGAATCTGTTGATATTACCGCGATAAAAGCTTAAGTAATATGGTATAAAATTTGCATTAATTATGCGTTACTAATTATACCCATGATAATGAATTAATTTAAATAACTATTTAAAAACACTTAAGGTTAAATTGATTATACGGATTTCAGACGTAGGTTGAGCGTGGAAGACGTATTATATTTAAAAAAAAACTTTTTTTTACAAAAAAAATCAACAGACTTAAAAAAAAAATAACTTTAATTTCGGAAGTCGGTGTCTTTGGTTTTTAATTTACTTTTTTTGTCACCGACTTCCGAAATCAAAGTAATTTTTCACTTTGTAGTGTTTTGTTTTGAAGTCAGTTGTTTTTTTTTTTTTCAGTTTTTATTTTATACTTTTTAGTTGTGGTACCTACCCTAAATAAATTTGAATTCCACTACCTGCTACCAGTGACAGGAACTTATCATATCATTCACATACTAATTGGGAAAAAAAATACGTATTATTGAAGCCAACTCAAAAACTATCCAAGCAAAGTTAATAAAATTTATATGGGAGTATCTTGAGAGCATATTCTTTGAAACAAGAAAAAGTAATTTTCAAAATAGATCTATAATTGACGGAGAAATCGGTGGACAGACATAAAAAAAAAAACAAACATACGCTACGAACATATAACCTCCTCCTTTTTGGAAGTCGGTTAAAACAAGAAAGTATTATCTAAAATCTTTAACATAACAGTTGAAAATTCGCTGAAGGGAGAGAACTTTAATGCCCCACATTTCGCTAGTTTATATCCCACTAGATTCTTTCTGCCTGAATCTTCGTCCGCGTGAAATGTTATTTCATAAAATATATTCTATGTCACTCGGCAATACTGTAGCTTCCAATTTTCGGAATCTAATCAGTAGTTCTGAACATTACCTCTTCCTACATACACTTTATAATCTTAGTATAGAAATAGATAACGCCTCAAAATTCGCCGAAGGGAGATGGAGGACTGTGTAATACTTACATTTCGCTAGCTTATGTCCCAAGTAAAAGGGGGACGAGCGACGCTATTATTTAAATCTCTAATATTAGGTAAATAATTTATGTAGTTTTAACACATTCGAAGAAATCTTTTAACTAATACTAAGCTGTAACGTCACCTTTTGTAAGTAAGTCAGGTTGGTTACATTAATATTAAAAATAAATCGTTTTTAAATGGCTTTGCCTACTGGTATGAATAATAACAATGATCATAAAAAGTTGAGAACAAGCCATAAAATAACACCCATTTATTTAATGAATGACAAGAATGGTCAAGCAGTAATCTTACAAGTTATTCATGTAGGATTTTTAGGGTCAAAATTCAATCTGCCAAGCCTTTTCACAACTATGTTGGGGTCGGCCTCCTGTCTAACCGGATGCAGCTGGATACCAGTATTTTACATGGAGCGGCTGCCTATCTGACCTCCACAACTCAAGGGGTATCGTATTACCCAGTTACTGGGTTGTGGAGGTCTCATAGGCAGTCGCTCCATGTAAAATACCGGTATTCAGGTGCATCCGATTAGTCTGAAAGCCGATCCCAACATAGTTGGGAAAAGGCGAGACAGATAGATTAACATCACGCCTTGTTCCCCGAAAGGGTTGGGCAGAATCGTAACTATCGTATACCCACATTATGCCAGTTATGTTTAAGCCTCACGTAACAGGAGCGAGCCTATTGCCATCAACCGGGCACAAATCCAGACAGCGGGCCGCATTTTTTAAATATTTTTTTATTATTTTTTCTACAGAACCCTTTAAATTAGTCGATAAAGCTGATCCAATCGATTTTGAAAGCGATATTAAACAGCAACGAACGTAGGAGAAGTTTTTGGCCAGCGTTGGTCAACGGCTTTGATGATCGTGGGCGCTGCGTGGGCGCATATGAATGATCCTAAAAACTACTTTTACTTTAGATTTCTTCATGCAATCTGGTATTGTATTAGAACAGGTGCTGTGTTATTGGATTATATCATACCTAATGGTTGTTTTTCGATGGTGAGATTGCCTTAGGTGTTTTGATGTGGTTTTATCAATTTATTTATAAATAATGGGTAGGTATGTGATCTAGGACATTATCTTATGGATCTCTATTTCAACTGTAGTGCATTAGGTATTCATTTTTGCAACAATGAATATATTTTTTTTTTGTATTTCCGTTATTTGGTATTCGAAGACCCGATCCAAGTGTTCGAAAACGGTTTTAATACGAAATTAACCTAATCATCAGTAAGCTAAAGTTCAAAATCGAATGTATTTCTTACTTGAACTAAATTTCCTTATTTCACTCTACGTTAAGTTCACACACAAACTATTTGAAGCTAAACAGTGCTAAACCTCTAGTTAGTGGTAGGATGATAGTACCACCACATACCACCAACATGCACGAGTACCACACATTACGACCACAACTCTGTGGTCTTGATCTGCGTCCATATTCATGAGCCATGTTTGGCTTATCGCTATGTATTTGCATAGTCACTGTCACATAGTGCTCTCGTTTATATTTAGTGATGTGACATACTTGAAGAGCGAGTATGATACTTAGTTATACTCAGTCTTTTTAACTGACTTCAAAAAAGGAGGAGGATCTCAGTCACCGGTTTTTTTTAAATGTATGTTCCCCGATTACTCGAAGACGGCTGAACCGATTTGAAAAATTATTTTTTTTTTGTTTGAAAGGGTATACAAGTTGGTCCCATTGTCATTTGGTCACGATCTGATGGTGGGATCTTGTAGAAATCGAGGGAACTCTTCAAATATTATAGGCGCCCCTATAGCGATTTGGGTTATTTTTTTATATTAACTCATGCATTTGCTCTCGAAAAGCACCATTTGGTAAAGTGGAACTGATGAATTACAAACCAATCCAAAAAAAAAAGAGTTGTTTTTTTTTACCAAAAATGATGAAAGCTGATGGATGCTACTGAAGGTGCCAAACTCGTAGCCAAATTCTGGGCTGACTCTATAAATTGGCATCGATACGCTAAGAAGACGATGGCTACGTAGCGATGGAAGTAGGCTACGTAGAAACGGCTTGAAGATGATATTTAGAGAAGGTGGGCGTTCTAAATGTCAATCAGTCTGTATTTCACACCACATCTGTAGAGTTGGCCTAGTCCGGTTCTGGTATTCAAGTTATTAATAAAATGGAGACTGCTTAAGAGTTTCATAGGTATCAGAACTCTGCAAATTAGAACTCAATAATAATGTCTCTGACATAAATTAATTATGGAAAAATGTTGGAAAATCTATTATGTATCATCATCATCATTTTTTTTCCCTTACCCAAATTTAATTGTAGTCGACCCAAAATGCATCTTTTTTTTTTCAATCTTTTCTATTAGCCGTAATCTCGGTAGTCACCCCCTTTTTAGCCATATCATCTTTCACACAGTCCATCCATCGTTTCTTAGATCTTCCCCTACTCTATATCGATATTCATACTCAAATTTTACTCAGTTGGAAAACCCATCACAAATAAAAAGTTAATAGGTGAAATTAATAAGCAACAACTTTGGATCAATTGAACTATTTATTACCTTCTTCACGTAAATAGTACAGTTCCAGGTTTACTTGCTCTAAACGCAAATGTGGTAAACTGTATTTCGAAGTAAATGAAGTTTGATATCAAGCCAGTGTCGCATCACTAGAGGCTTGCGCACGCACATAGTGGTTGCCATTGTAGCGGCATGCAGTTTGCCCACATCCCAGTTATAAGGCGAAGGTAAACGACGGCTTAACGAGACAAATGTTGGCGTTCATTACAGATTTCTTGAAATTCCTCAATGTTTTGATCGTGGTATAAAATATGTTTAATACAGTCAAACCTGGGTAAGTGAAGACTGGGAAGCGAGAAAACTCTATGAATGAGAGTAATTGCCAGGTCCCGTCATTTTAACCCTCGTATGCAGAGGCATATAAGGGTTAAAATGACGGGCCACGACTATCTCTTATAAGAGAAAGTCGTTTTTCACTCGTGGACCTCTATAATTGAGACTGCTACGTGCCTATGCCTCTATTAGCGACAGTCAAGCGTAATTAAACATCTGCTATTTATGACTCATTTTGAAATTTTGTTTTTATTCCTCTCAACCTTTCCCAACCCGCCTCAACCTCTATAAGTGAGAATAGCCTCCTCTGTACCTCTATAAGCTAGAAAGAGTTAGTGAGAAACTTGAGCGAAAAAGAGATCGCTGTACCTTGAACTTTCGCTTATCCAGGTTCGACTGTATTTTCAATGGATGTAAAATCAGCCCGTGATGTTTTTCTACTTTAATAGGTATCTGTTCTTCTATCGTCTGGTCCAATGAGTAGATAGTCATTAGTACAGTTAAATGCTTAGGGTGCACTGGACGAGCGTTTAGTACCTAAGAGGCTCTATGTTTAATAAATCTAATCTAATAGGAATACATAGGAATTCTTTTGCGTTATCCATGTCACGAAGAGCAGTTTAGAAAAAAAAAATTACAAATTTTACAATTTACATAAGTAAGATAAGTATTCGTGCCAAGTTTCAAGTTTATTAACTCAAGGAATAAGATTTTTCAAACAAACAAAATCTCCCCTTTTCACCCCCTTAAAGGTCGATTTTTTAAAAACCCATTCTTAGTGGATGCCTACGTCATAATAACTACCTGTGTGCCAAATTTCAGCCCAATCCTTTCAGTGGTTTGAGCTGTGCGTTGATAGATCAGTCAGTCAGTCACCCTTTCCTTTGTAGATGTAAAATAAATATAGATTTACATTTGCATTAGTTAGGTAGTGAGTTTAGTTCAAGTAGAAAGTTATGTGTTAATCTGCCTTTGAGCAGTTGCCATCATTTATTGTTAAATTTGTATAATCCATTGCCCTATTTGCATCAGTGTGATCAAGGAAACCGAAATGTATTTATTTCTAAAAATATTAACGTGTAATATTTGAACAATATCCGGCATAATGTTGAATGTGAAATAATTTATTATACGCTAGAGACCCTGACATTTTTTATTATTGCTCAAGTTACAAATCTCGATGAGTTTAATTCACAAGTTGTGTTTATTTATGTATTGGTATTTACGGCAAATAACAGTTTGAGCTTTATTTTTTTTTTAATTGAAACGTTTGACATAAGCTTAAATAAATTTTGCAGTCTCATAAAGTTTAGACAACCACTTTGATAACTTAAAAAAGTATTTTCTCAAACCCAAGTGGGATGAGAATTTTGAATGAAAGAATGAATAAAATTGTTAATTTGTCACAGTACCGTATGCATGCGATGTAAGTATTATCCATACAATTAATTAATTAATCAATTATTTATATTAATAATAACATTCAATTGCATCTGGTTAGTTTAGAAGTCGACCCCAATATAGTTGGGAAAACGATAGGCAGATTGATTGATTTAGTAATAATTAAAGCAAATGAAATTCTTGAAGATGATCTGCAAGATATACAAATGATAATGCCCAGTCAATAGGTAAAAGATAAAGAAAATTCGACTAACAAAAGGTTACTGACGTTATGGCAGAACTAGAAGATAGTTTTAAAAGAAAAAAAAAAGATTGAAATGGGACCATAGACATTGACGAACGGCCGTACTATATGGCCAGCAGACTTATCAAAGGTGCAAATCGCCAGATTTTAACACACGCACTCAATGAAAAATCCTACACAATTTGCAAAGGTTATTGCAAAACAGTTTTGTAACATTGACGTCTTTACGTTAACTGCTAAAGTGACATACTTACCTACGTACTCATGTCTACATGTATATGTACATAATCGCTATGCGGGTGTTGATAAGGAATTTAATTATTCGTTTTATCGTTTCTTTGGTATTTTTGTCTTTCCATGGCGTTATTTTCAAGGTCGGTTATTACTCCTAGATATTTCATGCAAGTTATTTATCTAGGGTTTGCAGAGAAGAGTGAATGCAATTGAATAGAGTTTTCTGCCCGTTCTTTTCCATAGAAATCTAAGCTTTGGAATGGGCAAATAGCTTTAACTTTCGCACTGACTGACCGACTCCATGGCTATTCAAAAGTATCTGTAAATGATTTTATTGTATCAATTGCTTTGAGTTTGGGTACTAGTACTCAGTAATTTCCTGGTGGCTCATGCTCTGTTTGAGGACCACAGTGCGCAGTTTAATGTCTTGGATTGAACCTCTGATTGAATGATTACCGGCTCAATTTAAACTTGTTACTTTATTTAGGTTAGCTCTCAATTATAACTGACCAGTCACTGTTACGAAAATATTTTAATTAAAAAGTGCTTATTATTTAACCTGAAATTTAATAATTCGAGAATAATTTCGTCAATTATGATCGTTTTATATAATGAAATAGGTACGTAACAACTGTTGCAAGTGTGTGCAACAAGATACTACAGATATATAAGTATTAACTTAGTCCAACCTTGTAAGGACGTCTGACTTATAATAACGTTAATTTAACTTATAACTTTACAACCATACACAGTAACAATGTTAAGGAACTGAACATAAATAGAAATAATTCAAATTAAGAATAGCAAAAAAAAAAAACATCAACAAAAAAGTTCCTCAGTACAGGTCAAAAGTACACATCCAAACCTATTATATACAGCCAGAAACGTCACTTAAACGTCAAAAACAGAATACACGCGAGATGCAAGCAACTAAAACCATTTTCCACGAGAACAGTCCATTGGATCTCACAGCACAATACACACGGTTAACGGAAACATCACAACGGTAAATTCATAAAAAAAGTTTGTGAGAAAAAAAAGAATTAAAAAAAGTAAACGAACGAATCTTGTTTCTTTTTTTTTTTCTCATTCGATATTTGAATTTGTATCACAGACACCTGTCAGGTAGGTCATTTATAATGTCGTTGCGGGCGCGCGGCTCTCGCGGGGCACGGGCGAGGACTGTCCGCAATTGTTTACTGTAGGTTCGCCGTCGACTCTACACAGAACCTTTTCGTGAGAGTAGATATTTGTGGAGAGTTGAGCGGAGCCTCTGTGAGGAAGTCGATTATCAATATTAGTTTAAACGTAGATTGTATTTATTTTATTTTAACAATGTAGAATTAATATGCCAAATAACAACTTATACCTATTTACTTTATACATATTCTCTCATTTTAACTTTATTTACATACCTATATCTCGCGACCAAGTATTTTTTTATAGAGAGAGGGAGAGATCAGAGAGGGACATTGAAACAGAATCTCACACAAACATTCTGCACTTGCTGGATCAACTTTTCGCTTCTGAACTACTGAGAATGCGAGAGAAAAAAAAGGAAGATCATGTCTTTTCCTTGAGTAATAATGAATTTCTAATTTGGCTGACATGTCGAGACATTAAGGCACCTGTCCCACCGCCTCTTCTGTGCCCACTGCCGACGTGGAAACGACTAGCTATAAATTATTTTCTCGCTCAAGAAACGTACAAAAGTTTGTAGCTGCTCTGAGGTACATACGATTACCTATGTTTTTTTGTTCAAATATTTATGGCCAGCGTCACTTGTGGTGTCAAGATAAATATTATGATATCTCGTTTTTTTAAACTTTCGAGCTGTTTATGCTAACTATTAGCTAAAAATATATTTTTTTCCGCGGTTTCGCAAGCGTGAATATCGGAAAATATCCCATGGTAAGTACTTTCTACTATCGGGATTAAAAATAACCTATCTGTTAATCCAGATTATAAGCTAATTGCGTGCTAAGTTTCATGCAAATACGTTCAGCCGTTTTTGCGCCAACCCGTAACATACATCCAGACAACAACGGATAAATTCTAATACCTATATTTTCTGCATCAGACTCGTCCCAGACCTCGTAGCAATTACTTTTTTTTTCAAAAATATTCAATGTACAGTTTTGACTTCGTTACTATTTTATTATTATGTATAGATAAATGAAAAAAATAATTCTCTTAGCTATAGCTTTTTACTGACAGATTTGTACGTCTTAATAAAAAAAATACTCCACAATTCTACTGTTCAGTTACTAGGTCTCATTAGTATAAAAAAGACTCCACGTCTTTTTTATTGTAACATACTTATTTCTTACTCTGTTGGAAAGATAAAAATATCGATATCAATTACCAACACATAATTTCCTACCTATTTCTTCTACTGCGTACATGCATAATCTATGGTCATGTGGTAGACACAGCACCGTGGCTAGTCGGCACATCGGGCATTCCGACCGACATCGCCCGCCGGCGAAAGTAAACTTTACCAATCTTACGCGAGCCTCTTCACACATCACTTACAACTCAATCCACACCTTATCTTTTAAAACCAAAGGTTAATTTTCCAACAGAAATTCACAAGCTTCTCCAATCACGCACATAAGGCTAATTTACACTCTATTTTTACAAGTGTAGAGTTGGTTTTCGAATGGTTTATAAAACAGGTATTGTAATATGATGGTCAGGGTATGGTGGACGGTGTAATAATGCCCCGTAAGGCCTAGGGATTCGTTTCTTATTGTGTTTAATTGTATGTAAATAGTGTGGTACGATGCCCTTAGTTAGACTTTCTGATATTAAAAAGTGCAGGGGAAAAGAGAAATTACAAGACTAAGAATCACTGATCGAACAAAAGTTGAAAAAGAAAGCGTTCAGGACGGTCAGTGTATAATAATAAATTCTGTAGCTATAAAATATTACGAGTGAAAATGAGACTTCAATTTGAGCTTTATAATATTTTTACTTTTAATTTTCAAGTCAATGCGTTGCGGTCTGCCCTCCCAAACATCAAAATTGGCTACCTTAATCCATGGATTCGTCAAGACAAGCTCCCACAAAACGGATTGAATTGTGAATCAATATGGTACCCGGTTTCATTTTTATTTTCAGACGAGACACTAATGACCAACTTTCGTAACCCAGATTTAAATTATTCCCGGAATAGGCTCCGCAAGTCATCTCATAGAAAAGACATCAACGAGTTGTGCGTAAAAGATAATACGCAAATCAACGTTTTCACGAGTTTTCAATTTTGATGAAAATAGTTGTTAGTCACCGAGGCAGATAATCAACCTTTATTTTCCCGTCAAAAAGTGTGGAGCGTGCTCATGACATTAATTCGTATACTTAACCATAAAAGTATTCTATAATCAAGAAAAAGTATGCGTGGTGTGACTATGAATGATAATTGTATGACATTGATTTTACATTCTGTGATTAATTCCTCACACACTGGCTTATTAACTGTATTTTTTTTTTTTTGAAAAACGTCTACTTTTACAATGTTTGTAAATATGTGAGCACCGTGAATCTATCACATAATTAATTTATCTGTCATCTGTCGTTGCTTCATTTTTAATTCTTTTACCTATTGTGGTATAGTAATTTTATTCTAGGTGCATCGTCTTCACATTTAATTATTTAACTAATGTAGGTACCTATACAAACTATTGTAAAACATTTTAAAAGAATAACGGTGGAGTTTCTTGCCCATTCTTCTCCATACGAAAACTACTTTTTGGAAGGGGTGACTAGAATCAATTCTACTATTTTGTAAATTTTGACGTTCATAAGTGCCAAACAAGGGCCTGTTTGAAATAAATGATTTGACTTTGACTTTAGGCTGAGGAATGATGTGATAAGTATTATATTATCTGTGATGTTGAGAGGATGAATGAAAAGCGACTAACAAAATGTTTTTAAGGCAGATGTGAGTAGAAGCGCCGCCGCCAAGAGGGGACGCCCTAGGAGGAGTGACCTTATCGGAGATGTTCTTCAGAAAGGTCTGAATGTAAGCGAGGCAAAAGGAGTATTTAAGAATCGTAGCTGGTGGCGTTCTGTAGTTTCTGCTTACCCCCATGAGAGGAAGACATGAGTTTATATATGTATACTAGCCTGATCAAAAAGCAATGATAATCGGTTCATATTTTCTATACTAATCATAAAGCTGAAGAGTTTTTTTGTATGTTTGAACTTGCTAATCTCTGGAACTACTAGTCGAATTTGAATAAATCTTTTTGCATTTGATAGCCCAATTCTCGAGGCTATTAATATCACGCTAGGCGCAAAAAGAAAAATAACCAATTTATCATTACCTTTTGATCAGCCCTAGTATGTATATTCTACGTAAAGTCCTCCAGTTATAACGTTAGTAAATACCCAATTATATGAAAGTAGAGCTAGGAGCCAGTGCACCTACGAGCATTCCTTATTCGAACATTGCAACACACATTCTAGCCGTTTCTGCACCACATTGCGATTATTAGCAATTATCGACTAATTCATTTAAGGCGACGATAATCGACTCTTAATATTTTTTTACTGAAGATCACGTTTAAACGAGTAAAGTTAATAATTTGAAAAAAAAAAAAAAAGTTATATAAGAGTATTTTGATAATAACGTAATTAAAAAATTGAAATTAATTTGTAAAGTTATGTCTAATGCAGATAAAAAACCGAGAATCACGCAAAATCTATCAAGCGTATTTTTCTGAAATCTTCACCAATTTAAAGATAATTTAATTACTAATCTTTTAATATACGTGTTTTATTAAAATACCTTTTGTTTTATGTATAATAAATTAATAATGCGCCCAATTTGGGACAGCGCGGGTGCGTCCTATTACTGGGTGGACGTACGACGCGTTGCGTGAGCTCAGAACGCACAAGCTAACCACTCAAGGCCACTGGCATATATCTGCGTCTTAACACTATTTGATTAATGGAAACAACTATTAATAGTTTATCAGGTGTGCACTATAATGATTTATGGTTTCTAAAGTAACTAACATCCTATTAGTATCTAAGCGGGGTTTCAGGTAATATTTACATTTAAGAATTATTAATTTTCTGAAAATACAGGTGGTACATTATTGAGTTTCTTTAATAAATTCGTTATTAAAGGATATTTTGCTCCGGACGAAAAAGGATTCTGAAAAAGAAAGAAAGAAAATATTACTAAGAAAAATATAGAAACAATAACAATTACTCGAAAACAGTTACTCTTTTTAGCGAAATCACTTCTCGTCGGTCCTATCTTATATAAAATTTGTGATTGTAGATATAATTTTGTTCTGTTATTTTTTATGTTGTGCCAAATGTATGTATTTTTAACTGTTTGTGTAAATTCAAGATTGATTTATTTTAAATATTTTCAAGTTTAGTAATTATTTTAAATACTTACAGTGTATACATAATTGCTTATTTAAATAGGCACTTTACTATTTGCGTTTCAAAGTATGGCGAAATGTATCATCGCACAAGAATATTTATTTACCAACCACCTTTGTATACCGCATTTAAAGCAAATAAATTACATTGACTTTGACACTAGATTAATAATTGTCTATCCAGTTTAATTAGGCAGATTTGCTTAATTTTTCAAAAAAAGACAACTTAACAAAACTAAAACAAAAAAAAAACAAAACCTAATTTAATAAAACGGATACACACTTCACTGTTTATTATTCTAGCGTATGGCACTCGCGGGTTGCAGCTGAAAATCAGCGTCAGATGGTACACTTTGTGTTGTGACCACACCACATTATTCTGAGCTAAGGCCCTTTTGGCATTATAATCATTTTCTGTTTTTTATTGTTATAAGGTGTATTTTTCTACTGTAATGCCAATAAACGCATTTTTCTTTCTTTCTTTCTAAAATTACCCTTCGTAGCTACAAAGGTCTAGCAAGGAACTTATGTCGGGAGGTCTACAATGACGCTACGACGGCTACGCAACATGTACTAGCTACGTGTTTGTTATCAACGCTTTGCTATGAATTTTGTTATAGGAAAACCACATAATATTGTAATAACTAGAGACAGAACTCGGATTTCTTAGGCCCTTACTCGGTTGATTAGGCTAACAGTCAATTTTATTAGCTCTAAAAAGCGGATTAACTCTGATGGTCCGATGGTTGATGACGGGGTCTGTATGCTAGTTGTCGGACACGCATGGTAATGAAATGAAATGATGATGAAATGAAATAAATTTGTATTTATAACCAACTTCAAAAAGAGGAGGAGGTTCTCAGTTTGTCGGATTTTTTTTTTTTAATGTAACATACATTACCCTGAGTACTCGAATACGGCTGAACCGATTTGAAAAATTCTTTTTTTTTCTTGAAAGGGTGTAATTGCCTATTTGGTCCGATTGTCATTTGGTCACGATCTGATGATGCGATCTTCGAGAAATTGAGGGAACTCTTTAAATAGTATAGGCACACCTACAGCAATTTAGGTATTTTTTATAGTAACTCGTGCATTTGCTCTCAAAAAGCACCATTTGGTAAAGTGGAACTGATGAATTACAAAACCACACAATAAAAAGTGAAAAAAAAAAATACAACTGATTTCCAAACTACAAAGTGAAAAATAACTTTAATTTCAGAAGTCAGTGGCAAAATACTTAAATTCTGATTAATCCAAAGACACTGACTTCCAAAATTTAAGTTATTTTTCACTTTGTAGTTTGGAAGTCGGTTGTATTTTTGGTACATTTTTTTTATAAATAGGTGTGTACAAACACTTTTACACGTCAATAATATTTTAAAAAATTGATGAGGTCGGTGTTCCCAATCTGACTACTCTGAGAATAAGGCCGGAACAAACTCGGGTAATATCTTTATAGCGTCATCTGTCGACTTCTCTCCAAGTTACTACGAATGTATGTAGTGTTGTAGTCATTTTAAGTAGCTTCATTGGTGCTTAGTACCGTATATTACGGGTTAGATGGCGCTAGCAAGCATGTTTAATGCCTAATCAACGAGATACTAAATCGTCAAGGCCTATTCAGATATAAGTGATATCGCTGTCGCGCTCGGTAGCGATACTGGGGGTCTACTGCGAAGCGATAAATCCGAAGTATCGGGCCGAATGCTCGGACATTTCCTACTATGAACTTCATTTTATTTCGTTCGATCGGTCGGATTCAACCGAACTTCATTTTGACGTTTGTTGTATCGTAAACGTTTGACAAAAGTTACATCGTGAAATTAATATCAAAATTCACGACAGAAAAATAGCTACCTTTTGAGTATCGTATGGAATTTAATGAATTATTACAATTATCTTAAGTTTTATACACACAAAACATCACGCCTGTAATCCCCGAAGGGTTAGGCAGAGGTGTACCTATAGTATACCCACATTTCGCCAGTTATGTTTATATGTCCCATGTAATAGGAGACGAGCCTATTGCCATCAACCGGGCACAAATCCAGACTCCGGGCTGTTACTGAGAAATTCCAGATGGAAACCCAATACTTAACACTTTGCCCGACCCGAGAATGGAACCTTAAGTTTTATACTTGTTTTAGAGTGTTTAAGTTAATGTGCCCTATTTAAAATTGTAGTAAAATGGTATTACATATGTTTTTGGAGGAAGATGCTTTCAGAGAAGAGTGTTAGGAGCGCAGAAGGAATCGCAAACGACTTCGTGACTTCTTCAATACTAATTTAGTGCCCGACCTTAGAGCGATATCGCTTATATCTGAATAGGGCTTAAGGATTTCAAGGTACGGTTTTCTAGAAGAGCGGTTCCGTCATAATAAACCGGCCGCACAGTGGAACGAATGTATGGGAGCGGTTGGACGTAGACATGTCCGAAAAAAAAGAGTAAAATTATGCCAAACTAATGATGCCATCTTATTCGATTACTTAATGCCTTCATAACTTGTGGTGATGAATTTCTTCATAACTCCCATATTTCGGGAGTAATTTGAGAAAATGTGAAATTTTACTATGAAAATGAGTGTATCGAGCTCTCTCCCTCCTGATTCCGGGCTTGTTTCAAGTAGCGGTCTCTAATATCATAATGCTAATACTAAGAGCTATATTTAATACTAAGACACATAGTGCGCCAAATGTGCACTTTCTGGGATAAAGAGTGATGTTTATTTTATAACACAATTTTTTAATTTTTTGTTTATTTTGTTGATTAAAACCGTTTTTCTAAAGGTTTACCTTATTACAATAACATTTCTGATCAGCCAATTAGAGAAGATATAAGCTAATTAGGATATATAATTAGGGACTTAAGGTTTACATATAAAACTGATGCACTAATGATTACTGATAAGAACATTGCTATTATTTAATTACTAAATGGCTCTTAATACACTAATTTAGCATGCATCATTTACTAATTATCACAATAACTAATTACCTTGCAATATTTAACAAAGGATACCTGGGATACCTGGATTTTATATAAATAGGTCACTATTAGTAACTTTAAAATCAGTGTTGATTTACACCTCGTTGTATCCAAGCTAATCTCGCAATGTATTTTCCAAATTTTAATACAAATCTTGATATTCACGTTGCTTTATGCGCACGCGCACATAAAGATTTACGCGACTTTAACTATTTGTTCAGTGTTTTAAAAGATAACAGTTGTGTTCAGTTATGTGAAAGTGCTGAAACAAGTTTAAAAGACTGGTGTCGTCGATTTTGCTACCGCATTTATGCAAAATGGACACAGTCTGGAAGAAGCACAGATAAGTTTCGGAAGAAACATGAGATTTGGCTACAGGCTGCAATTCAATGGCCGGAATTACAGAATGAAAATATGGAACCTTCTACAGAAAATATAAGTGACGTCATCGAGCCCATAATTTCTCCTGCTAAATCTGATGCTTCAACTTGTACACATCCTAGTCCTCGTAAATCTTTTGAGGACCTTAGTAACCGGCAAAAAAGAAGACGCACCACTGAAGATAGTCTTTCATGCAGCAGTAGCAGCGCTGAAATTATGTTTTCGGCCGAAAGGGCGCTTCAAAAGGCAGGACAAAGCGATACAGCTTATGTTATGAAATACTTGACGGAGAATCCAGAAGAGGCCTCAAAAATCAAAGCCTTCATTGAAGGTAAATCAATTCAGGTACGGGAAATATCCCCTTTGAAGGCATTGGCTCTTTATGTATCGATGAACTTATCGAAATGGCGCTATAACACTCTTCGGGATTTCAACACTCAAGAAGGAGCTCTTCAATACCCGAGTTACTACATGTTGGTTAAAGAAAAAATTAAGTGCTATCCGGCCAAAGAAGATCTCACAGTTACAGAGAGCTCTGCAAAAATCAAATTACAAGCCTTGATGGATTTAACCTCAAGAAGACTTATTAGGTCGTTAGAAACCCCTGTTGATCCCAATCAACAGCTCGTATTGACCAGCAAATGGGGTTTTGACGGATCATCTAGCCAAAGCATTTATCATCAAAGGACGAGTGAAGATGAGCAAATCGATCTTGCTAGTAATTTTATGATTAGTCTTGTACCACTGCGGCTCGTCTCAAAAGGTGTAACAATTTGGGAAAACGAGCGACCATCTTCCACTTCATTTTGCCGGCCAATATTGTTTAAGTTTATAAAGGAAACCAAAGAAAATGTGCAGAGAGAGATGGCTGAAATCGAAGCAGAGATTGAAGCCTTAACTCCATCCACCATCACTGATGGAATTAGTGTCAAACACCAACTGCTGTTGACAATGATTGATGGTAAAATTCATTCCATTATATCCAATACAGCAGCTTCAGTGTGTGACATATGCAAGGCTTGTCCTAAAGAAATGAATAATTTAGAGTTAATCAAAGATAAACACGCAAACGAGGACATGTATAAATATAGCTTAAGCACCCTTCACGCTTGGATTCGCTCAATGGAATGCTTATTACACATTTCCTACAAATTAGACATAAAATCATGGCAAGTAAGGGGTGATATAGCAAAAAGGCAAGTTGATGACAGGAAGAAAAGAGTTCAAGAGGCTGTAAGAAGAGAAACGGGCTTACTTCTCGATGTTGTGAAACAAGGCAGTGGATCCACCAACAATGGCAACTCGGCAAGGAGATTTTTTGAAAACTACACTAAATCTGCTGAACTGACCGGAATAGATGCTATGCTTTTAAGAAAAATCTGTGTGATCTTGCAGTGTATTTCATCAGGAGAGAAGATCAACGTAACTAAATTCCGAGAGTTCTGCTTTGATACTGCTAAGCTTTACGTGGAGTTATACCCATGGTATTATATGCCTTCTTCACTTCATAAAATTTTAATGCATGGGCCAGACATAGTTCAGAACATGTCAATTGTGCCCATTGGTTTTCTATCCGAAGAGGCATCTGAGGCTAGAAATAAAGATTTTAGAAAATATAGAGAGGGGCATTCTCGAAAGCATAGCAGTATCTCATGCAATGAAGATATTATGCACAATCTTTTACTGTCTTCTGATCCACTTGTTACAAGTATCCGTCCAAAAGGAAATAAGTTTGTAAAAAAATCTTCTTTTAAGGAATTTTATGAGCTTACGGATTCTGAGAAAAGTGATATCGAATTTGTTAACATAAATGATTTAGCGGACATCGATTCTGAATTTGAATTAATTGATGATGATGATGATGACGAAGATAATTAAATGATGTTATTGTTTTAAAATGTGTAACTTAGTAAATTAGAGCTTACGTCTTAATTATTTATTGTACTTTTAATGAAACTAGGTAATTTATTATCAACTTACTTAAAAGTCATACTCTCATCAGTTCTTGTGAATATTTTTGTTAATATATATTTCTGTATATATATAATATATTTATAGACCTCTTAATAAGTCTGTCTGCGGTTTAAAGTAAATACAAATGGGGAAAAAACGTTTTTTTTTTTAAATTTTCATTTCCTTTTATCCCAGAAAGTGCACATTTGGCGCACTATGTGTCTTAGTATTAAATATAGCTCTTAGTAATAGCATTACGATATTAGAGACCGCTACTTGAAACAAGCCCGGAATCAGGAGGGAGAGAGCTCAATACACTCATTTTCATAGTAAAATTTCACATTTTCTCAAATTACTCCCGAAATATGGGAGTTATGAAGAAATTCATCACCACAATTTATGAAGGCATTAAGTAATCGAATAAGATGGCATCATTAGTTTGTCATAATTTTACTCTTATTTTTCGGACATGTCTACGTCCAACCGCTTCCATACATTCGTTCCACTGTGGGCCGTCATGATAATCTGTCATTTTCACCAGTATTTGACATTACAGTGACAAAAAACTCTCTATTTGGACACCCGTTATTGTGTGGTCGTTCACGGGTTTCTTAGGAAGGGGGGTATTACACTTATAATTATATGGTACTAGGGGCGCGGGCGTTACGCGATTACACCGCAGGGTGCAGTCGACATACATTTTAATATCGTCATTAGTCGTATAGATTCGGCATGACTTACATGTAATTCATACTCAAGAAGATTATCGCCATGTACAATTACAAGTTGTCTTCAACAAAATGATTCCCAACAGGTACAATCTGGGCGTGGGACGTAATGATAGTAAAAAAACAGATTCATAATTATGAGAATTTATTAAATAATATTTAAATCCAATTTTAACCTAAATATATCACATTAAATATTTTTTACATTAATAACTAGACGTTGATACAACGTATAGTACACAGCCAATTAATTAAACAACAAGTTGTTATCATAACTAATAACTATGTCTTCATAATTACTTCCTTAGACAGCGGAAAGTTGATTAGCACCCTAATTGCACCCGATTAATCATAATATGTTTCATTTTGGCAGTTCAACAACATTCATTGCGATATTTATGTTGTTGAGCAGACAAATTTTTCGAACATATGAAGCAATGGATAAGTAATAGCTAGCTTCAAAATGATTCGTATTATGATTGATCGTGTGTTACGCAATTAGACTGCAGGTGCTAGAAACATATAGTAATTTTTGTCATTTCTCATTTTGCCTGTAAATTTCACACCACCAATATTTCACCCAACTAATTGGTTAACAGCCTTTTCATAGACCATTCAAGGCCAATGCCTTGAATGGTCTATGAAAAGGCTGTTTCTAATTTCTTTGAGTTTCGTCAGAGTGTATAGCACCGTCCTTTCCGTTCCCTTCAGAAGTAAATCATAAAGCCAGAGTCAGTAACTTAGTTATGTAAAACCGTTGTTTAGCGTTGAGGCTGCGTCGGCTGACTGCTGCCCGCTAACTTGAACTGGGGCAACACGCTGGGGTTCTTTTTCTTCAGAACGACATCCGTGCCCCATGCCCACTGTAAAAGAAAAAAATACGAGCATTATTTTTATGTCAAATTTTAAAAGCAGCAGTACCTATTGTCGCAAGATCTAGAAATAAAAAAGAATCCCCAGTGGTTACAAGACCTGCAAAGAACTTTGTCGCATGGCGTTATGGATTCCAAAATTGTCAGTGAGTTCACAATGTCATGCGACAAACTTCTTTGAGGTCTTTAAATGTTCTTGGAGTTCTTTTGTGCATAGACAAAAGAGATCTTTAGGGGTAATTAGGGATTTATTATTAAAAAAACTGATCAGTTCTAAATTAAAACATTGTTTACAAGAAACAGTTGATGTCTCCTGAAATGCTTGTTTTACCTAGTGAATTGAGATATTTGTCTGCTCTATTTAAAATGAAAACAAAAAATCCCGAGTCGATTGAATCACCGATGCAGGTGAATGATATCATTATAAATTACTGATTAATTGTAGGTAAACATTGTAATAGTCAACAAGTGCCAATGACTGACTTGTTTAAATATTTTTTAATTAGCTTTGTGATAATAAAACAAAGATTGTAAACACAACTGGAAATGCAGGTTACCTATTTTATTACTATCTTGTTTTGTATTGAAGATTTCATGATTATATCATGATACAAAAACGTGACAGGTAATGCAAACCTAAAAAAAAAAACCTTGAATAGGATAGACAAAATTTTGATACCTATACATGCACTGTAATATAGTCATTAGAGTTTCAAAAGTGTTACTTTAGTATCTGAACATTTTTAGTAAAGGTGTCCGCAAAGGTGTTAGAATTGGTCTCAAATGTCATAATTACATGAAAAATTCATTCAATAGGCCAATTCTAACTTAGAAAGATATATTCTAATGATTATAATTCTGTGAATACATTTTTGTTATGGTTGCGAATCATATTTTGATCAAGACACCACCTGACATTGACATGCAAATCGCCAAAAAATAATTTAATATAATTTAATCATTTCGCAGGCAACCTTTGCGTATCCACCTAAAGTATTATCCTTAAGTATTAGTCAAGTCTTATTGACAAATCTTGATTTATTAACTAATTGATACCCTAAAAACCACCAACTAAAGTTGGAACATGATAAGCCCCGTAGTGATAAAGCTGTACTAACCATGACAACAGCAAACACAGCTCCTAGAAAGTATCCAGCGAGCACATCACTCCAGTGGTGTTTGAAGTCAGTGACCCTGGAGAGAGCACAGAACCAGCTCAGCATGACGGCACCGAACTGGAGGACATGGCGGATTGTCCTCGTGCCTGCCCACGTCATGCGGCCTTCTAGGTACAGCTGGAAGGAGGTAATGGGTCTTTAGATAAAGGTACAGTTTTCAAAGTTGTAGATGAGATGGATGGTGATGAAAAATACCTAGAACCAAAAACACAATAGCACTAGCAGTTCTCAAAGATATATGCGATACATGTATATATGTAGATACATGTGAGTCCCCGAAACAGATTTCAAATTTAGATAAACCGAATTTGAAAAAGTGACTGATACCGTCCACTCTTAAAATGTAGTTTAAATTAAAAGAAGAATAGATTTGATAATGAAGAACAAGAAGAACTTGCACCATAAAGACAATGACGCTATAGTGAAGTAAATGAGGAAGATTAATTACACCACCATCAATCATCATGTAGGATTAAGGTCTCGATACCTTGGATCGGATACATTAACTTGGAGGACGTTGTAAGAAGATATAAATAGCACGATGTATATTCCATGTTTGATTACAGACCATGAAGGTAATTAAATTTGTTGATTAAGCAGCGTTGAATTGTACAGGGGCCTTTGACAATTATGAAGATCGAATGTTAGGGTTATGCTTAGTGGAACTCTAAGAAGCCAAGGAAGGACACATTAATTTACAGTATTTCTATTTTATTAATGTCCCTCGGCAAACTTAATGTTTCGTCAATCGTCGGATTTCTATTAGTTGCCCTTTGCACTTGGTGCAGACCAGACGCTGTCAATCGACTTGGAAGTATAGTATAGAGTTGTTAATACTCAAATAACTACGTTGCTAACTTAATGTAATTTATTTTAAAATTGGGAGGAAAGCTGCAAAAGTCGCAGCCACGACAGATAGGAAAATAGTATTACAGCTCTATATAGATCACACGGAAATCAAAATAGAACAACCATAAAGTACTTAATTCTGAATTCAAATTATTATACACGATGTATCTAATAATTGATGGACATCGAAATTAGCATTCGTTTGTGTTCGGAAATGCGATGATTCCCGAGGAACATTAAGAAATACTGTAATAAGTTGCTTTGAAATGAAAAAAAAACATTGGATTAAACCAGACGACTACTACGATGAAAAAGAGTACATTTTGAGTCTAAATTCTTGAAGCATTAGAGTCATGCTACGTAATATAAAATAAGACATAAATAAAGGCAATACTCACAGCTAGATAGATCATGGTGTAGGCCGCCCAGGCGGAGTGTCCACTCAAGAAACTTTTGCGCATATCTTCAAATCTGTCAGTTTGGGAACCGGTGCAGGTATACTCTGAAGACTGGATGTAACGGTTCTGCCATTCTGAGGAGGTGCAGTCCACTGAGGGTACGCAGACCTGGAGAAGAGATAGAAAAATGATAAAATTAATATATTGAACTGACTTATGTAGTAAAGTTTGTTAATCAAAGAGTAACAACACAATTATGACAATGGTGAGTCACTAAGAGTATTATGAAAGTATTTTAGGATCGCAACAAGCGGTGTTCTATAGTTTCTGACTACCCTTTTAAAGGAAAAAGTGTGCGTTACAATATTTCTGTATGAAGTGTATGGAAGTCGCCTATATGTGGCTTAGTAACAAGAAGAATTGCAATTTCCTTAACCTAGCATTGGAGCGAGCAATCTGTTGCCAACATTCAGAATTTATTTCGAATTTCCTGAATAATGGTAGTCCTGCAATATTTTACTAAATTAAATCAGCAACTTGTAAATGATGATAGTCGGAAGGAAGTTGCCTATGCATAAAACCAAGGTCTCATCCATATTTATAGACATACAGAAGCAATAGCAAAGAGCAATAGTCATTCATGAACCAACTGGGATAATGAACCGTTTCAAATTCTAAATACTTTACTATTTTATTCCAAGACTACAGATACGAAAACAATGATGATGATGACATCTCATTATCAATGTGGCAACAACGATACATAGCAATTAATACAGGAAATATTGTTATCGATAAATATAATAGTATCATTGAGCTGTATCGAAATAATACATTATCAAACAGTGATTGTTAGTAATCATTTAAGAGGAGGTTTCCTAAATTGTATGTTAATTTGCATTAATATTCTGAAAAAGTCACGCATACAATCAAAATGGAGCTTTAGTATATGAATGATTGGATCTTTTTCTTTCCATATAACGTTTTCCATATAGTTACGTAATTGGAACATTTTTGTTCCATTAATTTTTATTCAAACCATGCCTTTTTTAAAGATCATTTAAAAAAAAAAAAGATTACTCGGCTTTTATGTTTAAAATAATTATTGACAGTAAGAAAATATAGTTTATTATCTAGATATAAGATATTTTTTTCTCTAAACCAATTATTACTTTAGTTATAAACGAAATAAGAATTGAGACTTACGACATTGATTAGTTCCGTGCTCGAACACTACCAAAAAGTGCAAGTGATATTCAGCTTTATTACTGATGTGAGCGTTTAGCTAATAGTGGAGTGGTAGGGTGCATGGGGGCGGCGTTTGAGTTGAAATTGCCTTTGGAGTGCCTGGTCTTAATGATTCATTATCATTCTCCTGCCCTAATCTCAATTTATTTGTGGTCGACTTCCATATTTCTCCTCGTCATCTCGGTCCCTTTCTAGCCATATCATCTTCACACAGTCTATCCATCGTTTCTGTGGTCTTCCCCTACTCGTATAGCCGTATATTCATACTTATAAATTTCCTAATGACATTTTCCTCATTTCTCCGCATTAGATGCCCATACCATGACAACCGATGTCCGATCATTCAAATACTTATCGTCATTATCGTTTATTCTGAAAGTGGGCAACGTCGCAAATAGTTGTCAAATATTTCGCTGTTTTGATTAATTTGGCAATATTACTGTATGGAAATAAGAAATGTGGCTAACTAGCGAACTAGAATATCAATTTGATGTTGTAACCGTTTTAAGTGTAAAAAAGGCAATTGGAAAGTTTCCAAATACTTTTTTTACATCTAAAACTAAATATTCGGTGTTACGATATCAATTATTGCATTTCATAATCAAAATTTTAGTTCCCTAGTTAGCCACATTTCTTAATTCCATACAGTAATATTGCCAAATTAATTAAAACAGGTGACAGCTAATTACTACGTTGCCAACCTTTAGGATAAACCCAATTAATACCGTTAACCACATACTTGAAATTTAGTATTCACAGAACAAAACAATTCTATTCTAATTACCCTTGAAAGGGATTATTAGTATGCCACTGGCACTTATTTAAATTGATTGCATTGATTGTAGCATGATTATTTCACCTTGTTTAATATATTAGGATCCTATTAATAGTCGAGTATGAAAGACATTTTGTACACACAAGTGAACATTAATAATAAGTTATTATTATAGTCTCTGCAACCGTGAATATTAAATTATTGTTACTGACAAATACACCTTGACTTTTACATACTTATTTATTATTTTTATGGTTTCTGCACAGAATAAAGAAGTAATTCTCTGGTTTCTGTCAATTCTATGTTTAAACTTCGAACTGGTTTCCCTGTACTCATACACAACAATATTTGACAAACTTTTCAAAAAGTGTCAAAAAAAGTGTCAAGCGATTTAGAACCATATGTAGTAAGTACTAAAACTACTATCAAGTTTTCCTGACTTAAACTACCCTACAAATGGCTACAATCGATTTCTCCTAACCTGCACCAAAATTGCGTAATACACGATCAATCGCAATCGATCAATCGTATTGAATTTAATATGAATTATTATAAAATAAGCACTTTGAATTTGTAAATACTTAATTTAATCATTTATAATTATTCTGAATTTATTCTTAATATTATTGTACCTACAGAACATTCATTCATTCATTCATTCATCGCAATCTGTTTCATTTTGACAGTTCGGCAACATGCATTGCGTTAATTACATCGTTGAGCAGACAAATTTTTCGAAAATGAAGAAATGGATTAGCAATATCCTTCAAATGGTTCAAATTATGATTGAGAGTGTGTTTACACAATTAGGGTGCTAAACTCAAATCCATATTTCAATTTATTATTGTTTCAATTCTCGAGACCAGAAAAAAGCTTAGTAACAAAACCAACTTACATCAAAAAAGTGAGGCCTTGGTCTTCCAATGACATTCTTAGAGATGTTGACTGCGACCTCAGTGAAGCAGACGCCGACGGCAAAGGCAAGGAGGGAGCAGTAGAAGCCGCGCACCCAGGGAGGGATGGACACGCCCAGGCATCGCTCACCGCCGCGAGCCTTGCGCAGGACGGCCCACTCGCATGCCAGGAACTGGGGAAAAAAATAGAAAAACATTGTTTATTTGCTAATCATCAACTGCCTAGCCTTTTGCCAACTGTATTGGGGTCGGTTTACAACTTTCGAAAAACTGTGAAACGATACGAATTGTAAAAAAAAAACAGTGGCGCTCCGGGAGTGCCGACAGAAGTGAAAACTAAAAAAAAAATACTTCCAAAACCTTTTAAAGTAAAAATACTTGCATAGAACATTGATTCGTGACGTAATATAAATAAAGAGCACAATCGCGTTTACAAAAATGAGGTGTCGGTAACGGTGTCGCGAGTTCAATTGTTTTCTCCCATCTCAAAATGTCTAACGTGCCTTAAGAATTTTTCACATAAAAAAAAAACTTTTCGTACATGAATCGAAATAGTGCGTCTACTGGTATATTGGATATCAGTTTCATGGTGAAAGTTGATAGTATAACGGGTAGAATGACCCCTTGACGGATTCAGATGTCTAAATCGCCATCCCGTATATTTATATAATGTCAGTCGACAGAAGTCCACTGCAAAATATTGTTGTTTGTTACATGCATGTCGAATAATAGTATCGAATTGTAAAGTAGAATAAAAATAAAACAATTACTTATATTAAGTCACTTCAAACAATGGCAAATAAAATTGATGTAATAATTATGTAAGGCGTGCTACACACTCGTTCGGGTCGGCATGATTCGGCACGATTCGGCAGAGCTGAACATTTTTGTTCAGCTGTGAGGAATCCATACACTTGTTTCCCTAATTGTCAATGGTAAAAAAAAAAGACGAGGAGCTTAAAATGTTAGCACTAAATAATTTTGTCGCATTCCGAATGCATATCGTTTTTCATAATTATACGAGTAGGTAAAACAACAAGAGGGATGTTCCCTGACTTATTTTCTGATTTACAAAACTGACAATGGCAAGAATTATTATCATCATCACCATCTTCAAGCAGTCTACTGCTAGACATAACATTTATGCATTTTATAAATTAATAGAATTAAGTACCTATGTATATAAGATAAATATGATAGAATAATATTGAATGACAATGGACCGACCGATCACCTACAATCAACTAGACTAAAAGTTGATTCCTATACTTTACGGACCGTTAGTCGTTTAAATTAAAAGCTCCTACAAACAGTCACGACACGCGACGCGACACAAAGGTACGTCGCGTCGCGCGACGAGCGGTGTCTTTGTGTCGCGTCGCGTGTCGCGCCTGTTTGAAAGAGCCTTAAGACTCTTGTATTTTACCAATAATGAAGCGAAGACCTCATAGCTTTACATAGTAAACCCTCCCATAGCTATCACAGGTAAAATTAGCTTACGAACCTATTTAAATGCCCAGTTTGGCAATAAAAAGCTACCATTGGTAAGCAAAACGATTAGTTTTTTTTATAGGATCCGAGCATTAGAAACCTATTGTGGAGTTATGCATTCTACACTTATAGAATTTTTCTATAAACATTTACTCAAATTCCTTATCATTGCGTATTTTTAAACTTCTAATCACGTTAACCGTTGAAGCGAAACAGTTTCTAATACAGTTTAAAAATAAACGAATAACTACGAATCTTTAATTCTGCCGTCTTGTACTTACCTACTTGGCAAACAAGTCAAACATTGGTAAGAATAATTGGAAGCAATGCTTGTAAATTTCACTTTCATTTAAAATGATCTTTCTGTTAAGGGATACACATGCTCGGGTCGGCACATTCGATTCGGCAGTATTTCTTGAACAACAAAGCCGACCCGAAGCAATATTACTACACATTATATATTGCTTAGATAAATTAAATTTGCTGAAAACTAATATATTTTCAGTTTAGTAATTCAAGAAGTAGTCTTATTTACATTAAATATAATTTTGAGAGCAATACCTATTGATGTTTTAAATAAATGATTATAATTATGTAAATATTTTATCATAATTGCCGCGAATTGAACAAATACATTTGGATCGAGTAGGTTTGAATGAGTGGGTATCGAAGCTGGTCCCATGGAAAAAGTTGGAAATACAGGCTCGAATTAAATTTGCTGGAAAAAATTCGATTGATATTTAAAATGATAAAAAAGTGATTGTTTTTTGGGGGGTCAACGACAACTGATGGTGTTATTTGCGATTTTTTTTAAAGAAAATACCAAAATTTATATTAGGTTTAAAGATATTTATTTCCCATATTTAACAGTTCACTTATAATGAGATACAGAGTTACTTCTAAATAATAATGTACAATATTTGCCTCTGGGGCGTTGGTGACCTTATGTACCCTACATACAAGTTTTTTGAATTTGCTCTTAAATATACTATCACATCTCTTTATATTTTCCGGTAAATCATTGAACAGTTTTGTTCCCTCCACTAATACTGTTTTTTTTGCCGTAATTAGTCCGTGCTCGTGCAGTTATTAGTTGGAATTTGTTTTGACTTCGTGTGTTGGAGGTTACTGCTTTTTTTATGTAGCTGTATGTTTTATTGTACGGAATTCGTGGTAATTTTTTTAATGAGAATGCAGGTGTAATATGTGTTTTGTTTGATATTTAGTAGTTTGGTTTTTCGTATATATATTTTTTTGTTGGATATAGATAGTGGTAGTGAAATAATACTTTAATGATTTTGTTTTGTATTTTTTGTAGTGAGTTTAGATTAGATTTAGCGGCTGATCTTGCACTTCGATTAGGTATTCAAGGTTTGATTTTACTAGAGAGTTATATATAATTAGTCTTACTTTTTTCGGGATACATTTTGTAACTTTTCGTAACGCTCCAAATAGCGATATTAATTTCATTTTGATGTGATCGATGTGCAGTTTCCAAGTAAATTGTCATTTACCCACAGTCCGAGATATTTTTCGTGATTACACCGCTTAATTGTTTCTCCGTTGATCGTAAGAAGTGGGAACTCCCGTAATGGATTATTTTTCGCGGCGAAAATCATAAATGATGTTCTTGAGGTGTGTAAGTTATATTTTAACCAGTCACTGAGCAGGTCAAGGTTCTTTTGGGTATCGGTTATAATGTTTTGTAGAGATCTATCGAAGTAATAATAAGCAATTACCTATTTTAAAACAATAAATGGCGTTTAGTTGCTTCTAGGAAATGTATTATCACTACAAAAGTGCTTTTATGACAGTGGGTACTATGATTTATAAGTACTGGCACTTTGTAAAATATCTTTTAAGTCTGACGAAAAATTATTTGTAAAATATTTATATGTTTTATTCATAATTTTTTTACTCCAAATAACGCCAACTATCGCCCTGTTTCGTTTTATCCACGATTTTTTACCTACCCTATATATTCGAATTGCCGAATCATGCCGACCCGAACAAACGTCTAGTACCCCTGATAACATTGAATTGAATACGTCATTGATAAGCAGTCAATAGGTAATCAATTCTATGAAAGATAACAATGGGTAATTAAGATGTTTGCACAAGATAGATTACTTTTACGCACGTGTAAACAATGCTTTAAAAACGAATGACGTGTCGTAGAGACCACCTACGGTTTCATATAAACGCGGACGGTTAATGGGCTACCTATGGGTTATCAAGCGGACAATACCGATGAAACAATATACACACTTGTTAAGGCGACAATAACCGACTTTTAATGATTTTATACGGAAGATTACGTGTAAACGAATAGTGTTAATGATTTGGAAAAAATATATGTTAAATTAGACCATTTTTTAAATAACTTAATCTGTGAATATTTTAGATTATTTTTGTATTACATAGTGAAATTTATTTGTAAAGTTATGTCTAACGCGGATGAAAAACTGAGAATCACACAAAAACTATCAAGCGTATTTTTCTGAAACTTTCACCATTTTCAAGATAATTTAATTATTGATCTTTTAGTATACGTGTTTTATTAAAATACCTTTTGTTTTATGTATAATAAATTAATAATGAGTTTAATTTGGGACAGCGCTCTTCGATGGGCGAGTCCTATTACTGGCTGCAAGTAAAATGCGTTGCGAGAGCTCAGTACAGAACACGCAAGCTAACCACTCAAGGCCATTGGCATATATTTGCGTCTTAAGAAGAAACATTTCATCAGAATACGATTTATAGAATAAAGTACCTTTTATTAAGTACACCATATGAATTACATATTTATAAAATTAGAAATTTTACATAGGGTGATACAATGGGCGGTTTAATCGCTAAAAGTGATGTTTTAAAGACAACCTTTAGATGGATAGGAGAAGGAGATACAATACTGCAGGTAGTGTGTGGTGTACCAGTTACATATACAATAGAGATGGGTTGTAACAGGTTAAACACGATATCTGTTATCACTGTTACTGTTACACAAAAATAACAGATTCAAACAGGTTATTAAATAACAGCCTATTATTTTTGTACGGACGATAAATACGTATTTAAATATCAATTGAATAATAGTAACTGGTCAGTAACGGGTAACATGACTTAATTTAGGAGTCACTTTTTCGTAAGTGTTTGTTCCTGTAAGACCACCAACTGTATTTTTAGGCACAATAAATACTAAGTGCTTCTGTTTTTAGCGTAGTTTAACCACTTTAGTAAGAGTGAGAAATAAACATATTTCAAAGTAAATAATAGGTATTTCTCTATTTAGCAAGGGTCATTCCTTAATGAGGAAGAAAGATAAATTGTTAACCGTGCAATATTTTTTCCTTTGTGTGAGTGTGTATGTATGTAACAGCCGTAGTAACAGTCTGTGTGAGATTGTTATAATGAATTAACAGTAACAGCCATGGTAACAGTCTTTGAGGGTCTGTTATTTTAAGTAACAGATATTTATATTGTTAGGAACAATTGTTATTTGTTATTTTAAAATATCTGTTATTTCTACCTGTTACGATAAATACGCCCCACTCCTAATACACAATAAATACATACAAACAAAAAGCATATCCTAATTTATATCAAGTTTTTGTAAAGATTTTACAGACTCATGAAATAAACAAACAAACTCAATGATTGTTGACTAGAAAAGCGGAAACACAATTTTAAATATTTTGAAAGAATTGTCGGTTGATTGTGTTACGTCAACGTTAGATTGTGGCGGTGACATGAAGTCGCTAAATGTAAAAGAATACTGGTATTCAGGTACATCCACTTAGACTGAAAGTCGACCTCAACGTTGTAGACAATTTTTTATTAGATTATTTTTTTTTTTTTTGATAAAATTATTGCTTGATTTTAGTACTCGACAATTTTAGATTGTGTACTGAACCATTGTTCTTCCCCAAACGTAGTCGCTCTTAAGGACTTTTTAAGCTAGATTCACAACATATTTCTCACAAAACAATGACCTGGATATGTTATCAAATCCTAGTCAAATATTACGGTATTTTCCACCACCATACACTACCTATTTATAGTCTTTCTGCATTGTCCGTGTAATAGGCTAAGTGCATTCAAACGGATGTTATTAGAACATAATACGATGGAAGACTGGAGCATTCCGGAAGGGGGACAGACAGAGAATTGAGTCAATTTCTGTCAATTACTGCCTGTATGAGTTTGATAATACTGGTTAGGTACATGTAGTTATAGGAGACCTCGTACGCATTACCACCCTAAGATTTAATGTTACTGGCGTGTACATACGAACGAACAAAACATGGTGAACACAAACATCGAACACGGACCATTTGGTTCGTACGTGTGGTCGTAAACTAGCAAATCGAACACGAACACATTTCGGCTTCTGTTTGCGCTCAACCGCCCCGCTCTCTTTAGTGGCTATTTGTAATTGGAACGCCACGAAAATTTTTGACGAACACAGTGATCGATGTTCGCTAGTAGTAGGCACATGCGAATAAAGTGATCGATGTTCGGGTTCACCATGTTTTTGTTCGTTCGCTTCGTGCGTACATGCCTTAATAAAACAACAAGGTATATTTGTCTACAGCAGTGTTTCTCAAAGTGTGGGTCGCGAGGCCTCAGAAAAAACTTTTGTTACTTTAGAAAAATCCAGCAGATTTTCTTTTAGGTTGGTTCCCGAACTTACCTTATCTATAGCTGCATTGAAAAACGTAATTACTTTACTGGGAAATCCCTTGTAGCCATGATCCTCATAAATCCATTAATTATACGACATGAAATTTACTTAAAATATTCTAGCTATTTAATTTGACCTTATAGACTCTACAAGGTCAAATTGAATCAGATCAATTTAGCGAAAATCCGCAAACGAGATAGGCATCGATATCTAAACAATATATATTAAACTATATATATGTATATATATATTTGATGATAATTTTTTTGGGGTCAACGAGCGCTGGTAGTGTTGTTACTTGAAGTATGAGTTAAGATTTTTTTTGTTTTATCGTGTGTAAAATACATGAAATGTCACACACATAATATCACTACTTGTTTTCCGAAGGGTTGGGCAGAGGTGTGTCTATAGTACACCCACATTTCGCCAGTTATGTTTAAGTCCTATGTAACAGGGGGCGAGCCTAGTGCCATCAACCGGGCACAAATCAAGACTCCGGGCTGCTACTGAGAAATTCCTGATGGAAAAACCCAATGACATTTTGCCCGACTTGGGAATCGAACCCAGGACCACATGCTAAGCACTAGCACTTGAGACCATTAGCCTAACGAGGTAGTCCTTTAAAAAACGGATGTAACTATGTAATAAAAACGTTTACAATATTTTCTTATAAGTTCAACATCTTTTGTTTTTATACCGTTGACATTATAACACTTTACATTAACATCGGAATATTACAAATTAATTAGTTCTGAATCCAATTAAGAATGTGACTGCTATCAGCGTGCAGTTTTATTATCATTTCTTGAGGCACGTGTGTAGTCTGTGACATGTAATCAGCTTGTAGTACTGCTAATTTCTCCAGTCACGTGGGTAGGCTGTGACATTTCATCAGCATGTTTTACTAATTGAATGGAGGCTATTAAGATTACACATTAATTTTCTAATCTAGTTCTGAAATAGGATATGACGCGTAGAGGATATGCTATGTTTAAAATATTGTTCAGAAAGATGACTGCAGAGTATTTTTAGATCTTTATAGTTTTTTATTGCCATACATTGTAGCGTATCAGCACAGAAAGAAAGATTTTTTTTTATTTGGGACACGCACAGGAAATAACTAAGAACATTTTATAAACAACAATTTCAGAAAACATATAACAAATTAAAAAAAAGAAAATTTGGAAACAAAAAAAAAGAACTGTGCGAGGCCAAAAAGGCTCCTATCTCAGCATAATGCCATGATATTTGAAAAAAAAAATCACAACACAGAATAAATCAAACGAGGAATCTGTCGCAAAGGTGCTATTATTACTAAGTGCAAAAGACGTTGTTTTATAACATTATGGAACGGAGATGGTATCGTGTTACCGATAATTGCGGGGTAATTGCGTAACATACATAAAATGACAATAGGGATGATGACAAGAAATTTTTTTTTTTTCCGTCAGGGCCGATGCCTGCCGGGGTTGCGAAGAAAACCGAAAGGGAGATCGTGGCCCCCGGCAACAGGGCAGCCGAAGGAACACGGGTGGGTTTTAGTCAGTAAGAGTCTGACACGCCCTCCCGCTCCGCCCAGAGCGGGAGAAGTTATTTGATGATTTCCCACCCTCAAAAAAAAAAAAAAAGGTATATTATTAAAAAATATTGCACACGTATTTTTTCTTCTTTTACGTTATCAACAGATCAGATTAACTTAATGTATCGCACATTAAGTTAAAATGTGTCATGACGTCACGAGTATGTATATTTAATACTTACTTGTGACATAGCGACCCCCACTCCCCAACTTTAATGCGTTTTAATAAAATATTTTTTTATTAATGTGATAAAGCAAAAAAATACGTGTCTAATATATTTTTATTGTCTGACTGACGGAATGAATAGAATTTCTTTTTTTTTGACCCAGGCATCATCCCTATTGATCGCAATGGGTTTCATTTTGACAGTTTACCCACGTCCATTGCATTATTTACGTTGTTGAGCAGACGAATTTTTCAAACCTATGAAGCAATGGATTAGCAATATCCTTCAAAACTCTCGGATGGTGAAATTAGGGTTGCTGGTTAGCAATTTATAAGTTTAATCATTTGGTGATATGTAATTTTTCCAAGCTCGGTTGTCTGGAAGTCTTTCATTTCGAATGAATATCTTTAAGTAATTATTTGACGTGTGTGTGTGTGTGTGTGTTCGATCTTAATTTTACTTATCAGATGTCGGGGCCAATTTTAAGTTATATGTATATAGCATACTAGCTCTTGCCCGCGGCTCCGTCCGCGTGGTGCTCGGAAATTATCTCCTGTGAGCGTAGTAGGTACTGGAATTAAAATCCCTATGACCTAAAGTATATCCTAGTATAGACTAGTATATCCTAGTATAGACTAGGATATACTTTAGGTCATAGGGATTTTAATTCCAGTACTACGCTCACAGGAGATAATTTCCGAGCACAATGGATTTGGATAAAATTTGACACACGGATAGCCGTGTGTCAATTTTTTTCCAAATCCATTCAGCCGTTGAGGCGTGAAAAGGGACAGACAGACAGAGTTACTTTCGAATTTATAATATTATAGTATAGGTACTTACAGCGAAAATAGGTAGAAGGAGACCGACGACCCTCAACATGAGAACAGTGACGGTATCCGACTTGTAAGGGTACATAAGACTCTGGTCGCCACAGAAGAACCCTCGCTCGAACGGCTGCCACAGCAGACTCGTCCCAAATATACATAGTGTCACTGAAACAAAAGATAAATAACAAATAAATGTCGTGGATAAACGAGATAAACCTGAATTTCGAAACCACCCCGGTCGGTGTTCCCTCGCACACTTGCGTCGGGGGCAAATGCGATTCCGCTGCTCCAGACTGGTGACGGGCCACATTCTGCGGGCCCCGTCCTGTAGGGGGGTGAGGTGTTGAAACTCTCCCCGTTACGTCTTAGAGAGGCGCGCGTGGAACACTATGCGCCGTCACCTCGGGTCCTGTGTGGTGGGGGGCGACAGATATTCCCGAGTCCATCGCCCTTGGACCCATTAAGGGGGGCTGGAAGAGCGTTATCCTCCTGCCCATATCCCAATTTATTTAAGGAAAACGCGGAATGTCTTTTTTCTTTCATTATTTATTGTTTATTGTTCCATACATCTCTATTAGGGAGTTACCACACATAGACGCGGAATCGGCTTGAGTCGATCAGAAAGAGCTTTCATGCAAAAAAGCTAGACGAGTTGCGTCGTCCGAACCGAAACGAGGCGAATGACTTCTTTTTCGCTTTTATTGCTTGAACAAAGCTCTTTCTAACTGGCTCAAGCCGATAAATTTGGTCATTCCTTTAAGGCACTTACAAACAGGCGCGACACGCGACGCGACACAAAGACACCGCTCGTCGCGCGACGAGCGGTGTCTTTGTGTCGCGTCGCGTGTCGCGCCTGTTTGAAAGAGCCTTTAGCCGTCATCTCAAAACAAGCCGTCATAACAGAATCATATACTTCATTATCAGCCTCTGGCAATAAATATAATCCAAGAGTGACGAGATTTAAAAATGTATGAGCAGAGCACTAACAAGCTAATATTTTTTCATTATGTCATAAGTTTTTCTGATGTCGTTTTTGCTGATATGAGACAAAATGCAGTCCACTGTTGGATATAGGCCTCTTCAAATGCATGCCACTGAGCTCAATATTCGGCCATTCTCAATTAACGCGGATGTAATTAATGATCAGGTATCGAGAGCAGTGAAGACGCATAGCAATCAATGCTCCTTCTCTTTTTGAACTACACTTCCACCAAGGTCAGCAGTAGATATTGATTTTTATTATGATTTAGTTGATTGCATAATGTATGTATGTATGCCATTTAAAAAATTACGACGGTTCATTTTAAAACATCATCTCTATATATATTTTTAAGTAAGATGGTAGTGCACCTAAATACAGACAAACTTTGCAAAAAGCTACCTAATACTAATACTTAAGATAAACACGATTTTAGAATGTTGAACTGTTCGATTTTTTTGAGGTATCATACGAGTTTTATGCAAATAAAAACGAGTTTTTGTTTCTGTTGGCTTGGGTCTTATTAATTTATTTTTGTCGTTATACACATAAGGAAAATGAGTTAATAATAATTTGGCATCATCACTTTTAAACTGGCTAACTAGTTTGAGCCTCAATCTTATCGGTGGACGGAACGGAATACCGGTTAAATATTAATATCAAATAGTTGTAAAAATAGTCGTCTTTTTAGCATTTACACGAAGAAAGAGTCATTATGTCATTTCTTAAAATATAATACATCTAGAAACGACATTAAGCGGAGTTATTCTGTGTAATCACCCCAAAAGTTCACCTTAAGATGGGTACGCAGAGATGTATGTTCGATAATCCACCCAGGGGGTAAAATGTGAATATCGATATTAATTTTTTTTCTGGGTTTAACTTCCCCCACCTATCGGCAATGTACAGCCCAGTTAGTTCCAGTAAGGGTGGAAAAGCGGAATAAGAATCAGACGGATAAATTCCGTTTATCCACCCAGGCCTAGGGTGGATGGATTGGGCACGCCACAATTGCGGCGATAAGTCCCTCATTAATTTTGCAAAAAAGTCTCAAAATTTAAAAAATATTTTTTATTTGACATTCGCGTCTCTTCCTGGTACTAATTTGCCCTACCTCGTGAATTTTTTTTAGAGCCGGAAGCGCGCAGGGTGCCAGCTTCGATGGAATTTTTCACTTTTTGTATCGAAAATAGGAAAAAATATTACCTACACGTTGAGGTTTAGGGATTTATGAGTTTTATTGAGGGGGTCGAAATTTTCATTGTTTTTGCATTTTCGAGATATAGGCAAAAGAAACGAAAAAAGATACAGTAGTATTTTGGCACTTGAAGTCAAGGTGTTGGTGTGAATTTTAGTTCATGACAGTATTCCACACCTTTTTAATGGCAATTAAAAATAGTCTGATTTAGTTAGACAATCCAAATTTTAGGTGAAAAACGTCAAATTCAGAATAGCAAAATTGGTATTTTCCCTAAACTATTATCTCAGTGTCATTTTAGTGCTGTCAATTGAACTTATAGTTATGTTGCGTCACTTTAGTCTATTTCAGAATGGGAAATTGTCGTTTGACAGGAATAAACGAAATTTTGGTGATTTTTAGTTTAGTTTAGAGGCATTCGTGACAAGAAAATCGGCACCATTGTCTTTAACCTATGGTTAGGCAAGCCTTTGTAAGTAATTGTTTGATTTGCAGATAAAGATAAACTAATCAAATTTCTAAAGAATGCTTTAAAACACACATAATCCAACAAAAACTCAACAACTGCCTCGTTGGTCCGGTGGTAACAAGCGCTATTGCTGAACACGAGGTCCTGATTTCCATTCCCGGGTTGGGCAAAGTGTTATTGAGTTTTTCCACTTAGAATTTCTAAGTAGCAGCCTGGTGCTTGGATTTGTGCCCGATTGATGGCAATAGCACGCCCCCTATTACATGGAACTTGAACATAACTGGCGAAAAGTAGGTGTTATATAGGTTGTACCTATAGTATACCTCTGCACTTGATTTTCAACGCTCTACTTAGCGCCGAGAGTTGAAAATCCAAAAGTGTGTTTTTTAAACGCGCTGGGACGAGAATATGTCCCAGCGCGTTGGGTTCTTAATGCTCGGCTTAACACCGAGAGTTTCAAATCCAGTGCGCGATAAAATCCCGCCGCGATTTTATTACGTCCGTGCCACGTCGGCACAGATTTATGGAATCCAAAACATAAATTAATCCAAAGCATCATTTATTCTAGACACAGGAGAATTATCTTACTGTATGTGTGGTACTTAAATTCACGCATATTAAACCGGAAAATCGGTGTACCTATTTATTGTAATTGACTTCAGGTCATTAACGATTACAGCTGGATCGAGGAACAGTGGTGGCCCAGTAGAACCGGCCGCGACTTACGACTTTGCGTAAATTATTTCATGACTACTCTGCTCTCAAAACGGTGAAGGAAAACATCGTGAGGAAATCGGCATGTCCCAGCACTAAAAAATCGAAGACATGTGATATTCACCATGGAGGCTGAGTATGCTTTTGCATTACCGATAGATAGAGATCGCTCTGTTGACTGTTCAACGGTTCTTTATTGATAAAACATTAGTTATGTTGTTTATACAATGTAATAAAATGTTTTATACATAACTAACAGAGTTAACCAAAGTATTGTAGTAGAACTATACATAGCATAATCAGCCGATAATGTTCCCACTGCTGGGACACAGGCCTCCTCTCGGTGAAAGGGAGTGGGCCATAATCCACCACGCGGGCCCAGTGCGGGTTGGTGGATGACACATGTCTTCGAATTTTTAGCTAGGACATGCCGGTTTTCTCACGATGTTTTCGTTCACCGTTTTGAGAGCAGTGGTGATGAAATGAAATACACAAAGTAAAGTGCCTGCCTGAGTTCGAATTCACAACCTGAAACTCGTAAGTCGGGGCCGATACCACTGGGCCACCACTGCTCCGAACTTAGACATAAGCGAAATATTTAAGTAATCCTCTAAAAACTTATTAACCTAATGATGGACGCTTTTTAAGTTGATAAACCTCTAAAAACTTTTTGCCCTTCTAATGATGCGCACTTCTTTTAATGATTGAGCCGCTTTTTAATTTTCTGGCCTTTCCTACAGTTGATCGCAGGAACTAAGCTAGGGTATCCCGGCCAAAAGGGTTAGGTTAGCTTGGAACTGACCATCCACGCGCCAGCCGAATTGTTCGAAGTAACTAAGCTGGGATACCCGACCAAATGGGTTAGGTTAGGTTAATGCCTTTACAAACTATGTAGCATTATTGTTATCTTGCAGGTAATGAACCTACTACCTACTTACTTAAATCTTTCAGATTAACGCAATGTGTAGCACGGTTAACTAGGAATTTCATCTAATTTATTAAATTTGATGACAATCGACCTGCTCCTGCTTGGCACGGTTTTTCGACTTGACAAAACATCAAGATCTCTTAGGAAAACGTAACTTTAATACTAATATAGTATACATATAGACCTTCCGGAATAAATTCTCTAAACGATAATGAAAACCTCAGCAAAATCTGTTGTTTGGTTTAGAAGAACAACGCGGACATACAGACAAACACGAAAAGCGAGTTTTATAATATGGATATAGATTTATGAACTGCTTGGAGGACGTAGAATATATTCATTTTAAAATGACATTCAAAAACACTTCAGCTACATACGTCTAATAATAATTCACAAAATAGCAATACCTGCTAAACAACTTATTACATTTATGTAAATTATAAAAATAAATGCTGTTCGTTGGTAAGCGCATCACTTGAAAACGCTTAGATCGGTTTGGTATTTTTTAAATTTTCGTAATATTGGACTATATAAGAGCTAGGGGGGAAAAAATTGAAAAGTTCCCAAAAAAAGCTGGAAATTTCGAGAAAACCTGAAAGCGCTATTTTCTATGAGATTTGGACAGGACCACTTCCGTCGCGGCAGCTAGTTATAAATAAAAATTTAAGTGTAATTTAAAAAAAAAAAACAAATATAACTTACGTCCAATGAGGAGGAAGCAATCGATGACCAGCTTCCTCAGGATATGAATGGAAACCTCGTCTTTAGACATGATGCTGTGTCTTCTGCCGTGTATAACCGTTCAGAAAAAAACTTTGCCTTGAGATCTTTTCACGTCCGACCATCCAATACAAAATATCCGGACGGACGGATATTGAGATATTCACGATACTGAATATTCCCGGATACTAAGGTAATTTTTCTCGTATTTATTTTCTTGACGTGTATCGACGTCAAATTGGAACGCGCACGCGCTCCGTCCGAGCGTTCTGATAGTTGCGTGTACGTTTGACAGCAGTTCGGTGTGTACTGATGTAGTTGACCGGGCGGCTCGGCTTAAATAGCCTCTATCTAGCAGATAACGTCATTGGGTTATAAACATAATAATAATTAATAAAAATAGTACACATGTCCAGGGAAGTGCGAGGACATTTTTTTTAGGGAAAACTTTAACAAAAATTATCAGCTAACACCCAGTTGCGCTCAGAGAACTCTTTAGAACTCCTTGTGAAGAAGCTCGGGCGTATACCTATTTCTCCCCAAGCAGCTAAGACCACAAAAGGTGGGCTATATAAATACTAGATCGCAGTCGAATACACGAGTTTTTAATCTATTAAGATAGGTATTTAGTGGCAGCATTTTGTGTTACGATATTTTTGATATTTAATGTTGTTAAACTTTAAAAGAAACCTTGACTCCTGAGTTTGTTTTGCCATTTCTTCTCAGGTTTAGTCAGATAACAAAACATGTCGACTCCATCTAGCTTATTTTTTAAATAACGTTTATTTCTGATTTCGATATTTCCAGAACAAAACAATTTCATTTCAACAAAAAGTAGGTTCAAAGTAGGTTCCAAGTAGTCAGATATTAGTTCTACAGTATGACAAATAGGAAAAAAGAAATTGGTAGAGTCCAAATAGTCAACTACTAGAGGGAATATATTTTTCTAAGTCGTTATACCTACTGCAGTGTATGACAACTTGGAATAAACCATTCAAATTAGGTAATTAGGTACACACCGTGCGCTGACTACAAATATTTTATATTTTCATTACCTTATGTACAAAACTAGCTATGCCCCGCGGTTTCAACCGCATAAGTCTTGATCCAGTGAGAATATCGGGATAAAAATTATCTTATGTCCTAATCCAGTTCATGGTCTAATTTATTCCAGGTGCCAAATTTCATCCAAATCTATTTAGCCGTTTAAGCGTGAAAGCGTAACAAATAAACATACAGAAAATATTTTCTCTTTGTTATTATAATATTAGTTTAGACTAGCAGCGCCCGAGGTTTCACCCGAATAAGTCTCCATCACGTGGGAATATGGTGACAAAAAGTATTATATGTGCTTAACCAGGCTATTTACTATCTGTGTGCCAAATTTCATCCAAATCCGTTTAGTGGTTTTTGCGTTAAAGAGTAACAAACATCGGATGGATGTTTGTTCCATCCATCCTCACAAACTTTCGCATTTATAATATTATTATTATACGTAGTAGCATTAGTTTAAATGAAATACAAGAATTAATCATTATTTTATCTTTATCAATTACAGATAACTACGTCGCTATGTTTCTTATTGAATTTTTCGACGTTTTTCCTCATGCTTCCTTGGCACGGAATTGCATTTTCAATTACAGAAGGCCGTACGTTAGTGGTAACAAAACCTTATTTTTACCCGACTACGGCAAAGCCAAAAGGAAGGGTTATGATTTTAGCAGTCTATGTTTGTTTGTATGTATGTTTGTTTTTACGTGTGTTCCAACAAAGCGCCTAAACTACTGATCCGATCTTGATGAATGAGATATCAATAGATTCATAATAATGGTCCGGGTGATATAGACTATATCAATTTTCCCTAAATTTAATATGGTGGACTTTACACGTAAATTTCTAACCTTGAAACAAATTAAAATGAGATAACATAACATGTTTGGTAACAAAAGAAAGGTCTTGACAAGCACATTACAAGTAAGTATATAATATCATATTTTCAAAGTAAATAAATATGTTTAAATTGTGTAGCGCAAGATGATACCAAGGCGCAGTTAATCAAATCTTAATAAATAGTAACGATTTGTAATTACGCTCTTATGAAGAAAAACAAGTACAACGAAATATTAATATTTTGGATTTCTACAAAGTTCGAAATAAATCTAAAGGTAGTTTCGTTTAAAGCACTATGCACTGCTATTGGAATTTAAAATAAGTTAATTACTGACCTATTGTATTACTCTTATTAACATTGCCGTAACGTTTATCAAGCGTCAAAACGGAAAAAGTAAAAAATAAAAAAAATAATTTGAATAAAAACTGTAACGCGACTTCGGGAAAATGAAAATAGTCTAAAAAGTACGAAACAGGTAAATATGTCAGACAGAAATCAAGACATAGGTACAAAAATGGTCAAGACAAAGCCGTCGTCGCATGCCATTATAATTTTGTAACTGTTCCTGGCACCCACATGGTATATTTACTTGTTTCGTACTTTTTAGATTATTTTTATTTTCCCGTAATCTTCGGGTTACAGTTTTTATTCAACTTATTTTTTTTTTATAATTATTTGGCATCTCGCTGGTCAATCTAGGAGGTTATCAGCTGCTTAACAGGACTTTCCTGTAGGTGTCTCATTCAGTTAAGGCTTCCAGGCAGGGCATAAAACTTAAGAACTAAGCGAGTACACGCTGAAACAACCCCTGTGGGGTAAGGACCTATGGGGTACGGACTTTAGGGCGTCGCTGGGGGACGACAGCAAAGGATAGGCTGGATCGGATTCAGGTAACAAAACCAGTATTAACTGGCCTCTTATTCTATTGAAACTCTACTTCGCTAGGCCAGCTCGTCAGTGTTACCTACTAAGTAATGACGTGCGGTCGACTGTACCTATTAATCAAAACATTTTTGACCTACATACAATATCGAACAGTAACATCGTCACGTCCATAATTAACAAAGGAGTAAGCAGATTAATATGTAGGTTTAGTTTATTTACATGAATAAGCTTAGAATTTTGATTTGATTAATAAAAACAAGTTGCTTTGGAGAAATTATATTTCAATTTCAGTGTAATAGGAAGTGGTTTTTACCCTGAATTTATACGCGATTCGTATTTCTTCAGCATGGCTAGCTATCTTTATTTTATGACAAACTAGCTTTTGCCCGCGGCTTCACCTGCACAGAGGACGGAAATTATTCCACCAATTATTACCACGTGCTACTGAGATCTTCTTTTCGTATGGTTAGTGACTAACCTGGTGTCAGAGTTTTAAAGCCGCCCATGGGCCTCTGACTCGGCTTCACATGCTGTCGAGAAATATCTTTCAGGCATGCCGATTTCCTCACGATGTTTTCCTTCACCGTGTTTTAAGCAAGTGTTACACAAAACGCAAACGCAACGTAACGAAATGTTAATACGTACGTACATACGTTAACGTAAATGATTATAATACGCACATGAATCCTAAAAGTCAGAGGTGCGTGCCTTTTTTTGGGTGGAAAATTATCAAATAACTTCTCCCGCTCTGGACGGAGCGGGAGGGCGTGTCTGACTCTTACTGACTAAAACCCACCCGTATTCCTTCGGTTGCCCTGTTGCCGGGGGCCACGATCTCCCTTTCGGTTTTCTTCGCACCCCCGGCAGGCATCTGTCCTAACGGACCCCGTCAATTCTGCTGACATCTCTTTGAGGCGCGCGTGGAACACAACGCAATCGGGGCGATCCACACAATGGAGAGGTGCGTGCTTTGGGTTCGAACTCGAGACCTATGACTTGGCAGTCACAACACTAGGCTATCACTGCTATACCGCTGCTATTACTACTGAGATAAAAAGTATCCTATGTTACTCAGGTCATCGTCGATTCCTGTGCCAAATTTCATCAAAATCTATTCAGCAGTTAAGCTGTGAAAATGTAATAGATAGTCAGAGTCGTAAGTACGGATTATAAAAAGTTGTAAAAGAAAATATGAGTGGTTTATCAAAGTTTGTTTATCTCTCGGAAAATCTGATGTATGCAAGTGTGGTTTATGCCTTATCTTTGAGTAAACAGACCTCCAATCGGCAATGTAAATAGCGTTATTAAACAATAATTAGCTAATTTATTCTGAAATGAAAATGCATTTATCAGTTTTTTTTTTAACTGAAACACAATTATTTTCTTCATTAAAAGTCGTTATTAAAGTAGGACAATGGCATTTAATTTACTTCATAATGTTTTTTTTAGTTCTCCATTTGAAGAACAAATCTTTTATTTTCTTCACTTTATGTTTAGTGGTCTACGGGAACAGCTCATGTTATTGTGATAAGGTGATCAGTCAATCAGTCTTCCAGCATCATTATTCTCCTACCATTATGCCAATTTATTTGGATACGGAGCCTCATGTCTTTTTAGTCTAAATTTATGTATTTATTATTAGGCTCTTCAACAATTACTACACTATTACTTTATAATTAGTATATTGAAAACTTAAGTCTAAGCGCCTCATTACTTATAGAAAAGCACCGCATGCACTACATTATGCGCAGATAATAACATAATTAATTAATTAAAACAAGTAATGCTTAGTTTAGATGAAAATAAATTATTAAAAGCTAAATTGTACAATAAATAAATTAAATTACGTAGAATAAATTAGATTAGATTAGATTTTAAGTTTGATCATTTTTATAAGATCAAAGAAAAAAAAAAAAAAAAAAAGAAAATCAAAGTTCACCTGCGACACGTCTACTGGAAAAAGCCGCCCCTACTTACCAAAGCATTTTCGCAAACAAATTTTCGATACCATTCATGGTATGAGCCATCCAGGAAAAAGAACTACGAGAAAAATGATAACCCAAAGGTATTTATGGCCGTATATGAACAAAGATATCAATAATTGGTGTAGATCATGTTTAGCCTGCCAGAAATCAAAAATACAACGACATACGATATCACCTCCTGGTGCTTTTATGACAGCGCAACGTTTTGAGCATTTACATATTGACATCGTCGGGCCACTTCCGATTTCACAAGGGAAAAGATATTTAATCACAATCATAGATCGTTGTACTTCATGGCCCGAAATATTTCCGGTAGAGGATATAACTGCAGAAACAGTAGCCAAGACGCTTTTCGAAGGATGGATTACTCGTTTTGGTTGTCCATTGCGCATTACTACGGATCAAGGCCGACAGTTTGAATCAAGAATATTTGAGTCACTCTCTCGATTTTTGGGAATACATAAAATTAGGACAACACCTTATCATCCGCAATCCAATGGAATGATAGAGAGATTTCATAGAACTTTAAAGGTAGCGTTAATGGCAAGAGAATCCAACGAAAATTGGTTAAAAGAAATCCCAACAGTTTTACTCGGGTTGCGGAGTAGCTTGCGAGAAGACACAGGTTATAGTTCAGCAGAGATGACATATGGAACGCCGATACGACTCCCTGGAGGGTTTTTTGAGTCATCAGCAGCACAGTTATCAACGTACGAAGAATTTGTAAAACAAATTCAAAAGGGCATCACACAAATGACGTCAATTCCGAAAAGAAAAAACCATAACCAAGCTATATTTGTGCATCCCGAACTCAAAGAATGCTCACACGTATTTGTTCGGTGTGATAGAATGAAGAAAGCCCTGACGCCGCCGTATGAAGGACCCTACCCAGTAATTAGTAGAACAGATAAAACATTTTGCATTAGAATTAGGGATAAGGAGACAGTGATATCAATTGATAGATTGAAACCAGCTTTCATGATCAATGACGAATCAAACTACGTGCCAGATTCAAAGGATTGCGACAGACATTCACACACGTACGCTACACGATCGGGACGTAAGGTAAAGCCAGTGGTACGTCTATAAAAATCGCTGATAGAAGCAAGTTATTCGTATATATATTAGCATAGATCTTAACATATACCATTAATTCACAACTACTCGTAACAACAAGACATCTAAAATGGGAAATCAAAGTTCTAAGGACCAGATAACATACAATACGGACAGTTGCCTCAATCAAAACGAAGCGGACAAACTCCGTAACCTGATCCAGGAGGACTTACGGTGGACAAGAAATGTTGCGATGGGACAGATTATTTTAACAATCGGTGCGATCCTAATTTATGGCATAATGAAAACACTGGACAGAAGAATGAAGAGTTTAACGGGAAAAAATAATAAACACTCGTGCAACAGCTAAGTCAAAATTACAGACGTCAGCAAATCGCACCACAACAGGCGTCATCAAATTCCACCGCGTACAATAGCATTATTATTTATATACATCAGCAAATAACTAGTAAGGTCTAGATCAAATTTATATTGTAAACACTATTACCATAATATTTACTTTTTTTTTTTCTTTTAAAGGGGGGTGTACTGTTACAGTACAATATCTTTGTGCTGTATCTACAATCTACATCGCAATCTTATGTTCTTTATCGCACGTTCAATATCTATTAAATGTTTCTACTATCTGTTATTAACACGTAGTCGTTAGTATATAAGATGCACCTTTGGATAATTATAACCAGACTATACTACATCTTTGGTCTCATTTATACCTAACCATATACTGCCAAGAAGTTTGGCAAAGGTTGCTTAATATTTAATACTAGCTGCGCCCCGCGGTTTCACCCGCATAAGTCTCGATCCCGTAAAAATATCGGGATAAAAAGTATCCTATGTCCTTCTCCGGGTCAAGGTCTATCCATATCCCAAATTTCATCCAAATCCGTTCAGCCGTTTTAGCGTGATGTCGTGACCAAGGGAAATAGGGATTCATTTTTATATATATAGATTATACCAGAGACACCCATTAAATGGCATGTGAGGCTTTTTTTAGAGCAAGTACTGATGAATGAAATAAGTCAATGTCGACTTCGTGCTCTTTGTCTGCAGCATATTGTAACGTTACATTTTCCCAGGAGGGGAAAATGTAAGGAAAAATATAATAATATAATTAAATATAATAATATAATTAAAAATACAAGGGGAGTACAAAAACACAGTTTAACACTACTAATCGGCACTGCACGTTTAGGAGGTTAGGCCTCAGAGGTGGCCTGCAGCGGGAGGTGGTCCTCGGGAGATGGAGGCTCCGGCAGGGAGTCATTGACGGCTGGTGGTGGCCTCGGCGGGTCGATGACTCCGAGGGAAGGAAGAGTTGGCTCCGGCAGGGAGTGGGTGAACCCCGGAATGGCCAGGGTAGGCCAAGATGGACTGTAAGAGAGACAGACCCTTTTATTATTATAAAGTCGGAGATAGAATCGGAGATAGATAGAATCCGAGATAGAATCGCCCGTTGCTTCTGACGGCCTCTGCTTTTATACCCTTCAGCTCGTTTCCAAAGTCAATATTCTTTTCCATTTTCAAACAGTGGTTTCTTCAAATATAATCGGACCTCCTTGGAGTGCGTAAATTTCATAAATGAAATTTAGAACAATAGTTAATTTGTAGTTATTTTGTACAATCATAATATAAAAATAAATTATAATTAATACAATGTTTTAGCGATATCAATAAAAATAATTGAAACTATATAAACCAAAAAGTAACATCATAGACTAAGCCAAACAGAAAAATAAAAAGAAACTGACAGTTTAACATTTGACATAGGTAAGTGTCACAACAAGAAAATCTACAGAAAATATCAATAACAATGAAATACAGAGCCTCAGGAATATTTAAAACAATGGTCATGCATTTATCTAGAGAGAACGTATGATAAAAGACCAACATTTTAACAACCAAACCGTAAGTAAAAACATGCAACATTACAATATATTCTGGACAGAGGACAGCATTGCCTTAAGTTGGTATGACATCTTGGCATGCAGAAAAGCCTCCTATTAGAACTTCTTGGCAGATTATTTGGCACATGTAATAACACCCGACTGAGCAAATCGGGACAATTAAGAGAGCCTGTTACCAGCTTCTTAACGAAAACCAAGTCTAACATTTTCCTGCGTTTCTCCAGCGACACCATCTTAAAATACTTCAGTCTTTCTTGGTACGAGTTGAGTTTTTTCCCATATTACTTTTATAGGCGAGGTGCCATAAGAACCGTTTTTGCAGCCGTTCGATACAATTGATGTGGATCTTATACTCAGGTGACCAGACCACACTGCAATGCTCGAGATGGCTTCTAACTAGCGAGTTGTACATATATATTTTTTTATATTTTAATGCTAGATTTTTTTGAAGTTCTTACACTCTCTCATAACGAAGCCAAGCATCTTTGATAGTTTTAATATAGTTTAGTCAATATGTTCTACAAAACATTAAACATTCTGTTCTGCATCATGCTGAGATAGGAGCCTTTTTGGCCTCGCACAGGTCCTAATTATTTTTGTTTGTTAGTCTAGAATCCTCGTTTTTTATTTTTGTTAATTTTTGTTTCTTTTTTTTTTTTCATTATGTTTTGTATTCCCTGTGCGTGTCCCAAATAAAATATTTTCTTTTCTTTTAAAACTTAGCTTTTTATCGAGCTGAACACCTAGGTCTCGAATAGTTTCGACTTCTTCAAGCCGCTCACCATTCAATTTATAGACTGACTGCATGATATTCTTTAACACGTTCAGTGCCGGGAGCCCTTCTTGAGGGTTCTTCAGTGCCGGGAGCCCTCCTTGAGGGTTCACTCAAGTCGCATATGGGATGCTGGGAGCCCTCGTGGAGAGCTCATTTTAAATGTAGGTTTTTCTTAGCGAAATCCGCACTATAAACTGTGAACATAAAATACGTTGTATATTTTAACAAGATTTCAAACCTAGTAATACTGGCGACACTTCTCGAGGGTTAACTTTAGCGCAAACGTAATGCCGGCGATCCTCGTGGAGTCAACTTGCAATATGTATGGCGGCATGGCGTATGAGCTCTATGAAAAATGGGTGGAGTTGAAAGTGTTAATAGACGTCAATAGTCAAGGTTCCCATAGAAAGGCGCGGCGCAACGGTGCGGCGCGATTCTGGTAGACCAATTTTCATGAAGTTTTCATAGAAATTGTCCTTCTAGAGTTGCGTCACACTGTCTCGTTGTCTGCGAGAGCCTTAACCCCTTCTCTAGCTATATCATTTTCCACACAGTCCATCCACCGTCTCATTTTTTTTTTTTTTTTTTAGGATTATCATTGGATAAATATTTATCAGTGTTTAGGATATCTCCAGATCTACATGACTGTGTTTTTGGATAAGAAGATGATTAAAAGTTTCTTATGCTGTAACGTTACATTTTCCCAGGAGGGAAAAAATGTAAGGGAAAATATAATAATATAATTAAATATTATAATATAATTAAAAATACAAGAGGAGTACAAAAAAACACACTTTAACACTACTGATCGGCACTGCACGCTCAGGAGGTTAGGCCTCAGAGGTGGCCTGCAGCAGGAGGTGGTCTTCGGGAGATGGAGGCTCCGGCAGGGAGTGATTCACGGCTAATGGTGGCCTCGGCGGGTCGATGACTCCGCGGGAAGGAAGCGTTGGCTCCGGCAGGGAGTGGGTGAGCTCCGGGATGGCCAGGGCAGGCCAAGATGGACTGGAAGAGAGTCAGACTTTTTTATTATAGTAAAGTCGGAGATAGAATCGGAAATAGAATAGGCTGTTCCTTCTGACGGCCTCTGCTTTTATAACCTTCAGCTCGTTTTCAAAATCAATATTCTTTTCCATTTTCAAACAATGGTTTCTTCAAATATAATCGGACCTCCTTGGAGTGCGTAAATTTTCATAAATAAAATTTAGAACAATAGTTAATAATTAGTAGTTATTACGTACAATCATAATATAAAAAATAAATTATAATTAATACAATGTTTTAGCGATATCAATAAAAATAATTAAAACTAAATAAACCAAAAAGTAACATCATAGACTAAGCCAAACAGAAAAATAAAAAGAAACTGACAGTTTAACATTTGACATAGGTAAGTGTCACAACAAGAAAATCTACAGAAAATATTAATAACAATGAAATACAGAGCCTCTGGAATATTTGACATACCGGCAATGGTCATGCATTTACCTAGAGAGAACGTATGATAAAAGACCAACATTTTAATAACTAAAACGTAAGTAAAAACATGCAACATTACAATGCATAGTAATGACTTTTTATAGAATACTAGCTGCGCCCCGAGGTTTCACCCGCATAAGTCTCGATCCCGTGGGAATATCGGGATAAAAAGTATCCTATGTCCTTCTCCGGGTCAAAGTCTATCCATATCCCAAATTTCACCCAAATCCGTTCATCCGTTTTAGCGTGATGCCGTGACCAAGGGAAAGAGGGATTCATTTTTATACATATAGATTGTAAGTACAATTTCAATGTCGTCACAGTAAGCGTTCCGGAACGACTGTCCGCAACTGTAATCCGTAGGAGCCATAGCACAGACAGTCTTAGGCAGTTTCGGATTTTCCCTAAAGCCAAACAGGCCCGGGCCTAATGCGGCCAGATATAAAAGGCAGCCAACCTGCGCCTGCGGCTGGTAATATCTCAACTCAATAATAATAATAGAGCTATGATGGCTAATAATAATAATAATAATAGACGCAGATGCGGCTGCAGCATCAGGTATACAGGATGGCAGGGACCTGGATGCTGCGCGCCAACCTCCCTAGTGGCGTCAGCGTTGTTTGCTACGCTGACGACACGTTGGGCCTGGCGCAGGAGAGGTCGCACTAGGCAGCGGCCGAACTAGCGACACACGGGGTTGCGACAATCGTCGACAGGATCCGGCAGTTGGGATTCGACAAGTTTTCATGGTCCTCAGAATCCGCCACCGTCGGGTTTCCAGGTAACGGCGGGAGGGGTTCTCATCGGCGTTGAGTCAATGATGAAGTGCTTGGGACTCGTCATCGACAGCCGGTGGAACTTCGTAGAGCACATCAGATGTTTGACTCCCAGACTGGAGCGTGCCGGGGCTGTCTTGAAGTGGCTCCTGCCCAATCTATGGGGTCCAAATGCCTTTTGCCGCAGACACGCGGACTACTTCTATTTAATTTTTAAAGTATTTCACACATTTATTTTATATTTATTTCTGTATCTATCTATCCGTGACATCACGACATCACTGCGGGCCCTATCAGAATACCAGCGCTGCGACATTTTTTTTTTAAATGTCGCAGCATATGCTGAGATAGGAGCCTTTTGGTCTCGTACAGGACTTTCTGTTATTTAAAAAAAAAAAAAAAATTAATGTTTTAATAAGTGTGTTTTAGTTTAATTTGTGATGTCCTTTGCGAGTCCCAATAAATACTTTTTCTTTTCTTTCTTACCATAGGCTCTACGCGGGAGACCGTGCGGTATCCTCGGGCCAGCCGGATGGCCTTAACCCTCTGGGACGCGTTCAACCGGCGGGCTGGCTGCAGCCTCAATGAACGCGCCTACACCGGTGCCCCGTAAAGAGCCATGGACCGCACGATCCCAGCGTGGAGCCTCCGGCAGGAGGCGTTTGGACCCCCCTAGATTGGGCATGAGCCGCTTCAACGCAGCATCCTTTGTAGGCCCTAGTGTACGTTTCCTTTAAGAGGAGGCTCTCTAAATTGTATGTTAATTTGCATTAATATTCTGAAAATGTCACGCATACAAACAAAATGAAACTTTAGTATATAACTTATTGGATCCTTTTATTTACAAATATAAGACAGTTACGTAATTGGAACATTTTCGCTCGATCCATTTTTTATTCGAAAATCATCTTTTAATCTTTTTTAAAGATTACTTGAAACAAAAATAAGATTACTCGACTTTTATGTCTAAAATAATTATTGACAGTAAGGAAATTTAGTTTATTATCCAAATATAAGATATGTTTTCTCTAGATCAATTATTACTTTAATTATAAACGGAATAAGAACCATCTCGACTTTACGCATCGAGCGCGTTCGACGCTTCGATCAGCTTTTTTAACAGTAAAGGCCAGTGAAGGGACAATCTGAGCTCCGAACGCGGTCGAGATGTTTGAAAGAAACTCACACCAGGGCCTCTGGTGAAATGGGTTATGGTCAAATAATTTCGATATGTATAAGCTCGAAAAGAAAGAAAGAAAGAAAAAAACGTTTATTTGCGGTAAACAAGACGCAAAAAAAAAAGTTTTAAATACATAAATGAGAAAAGGTTGGGGAAGCAAGCGTCACATCCACGCAAATCGGCTATCGCTCAGCATTATGCTACGACCCTATGCAAGACAGGGCCCCAGCGCTGGTTTTCAGCGACAGCCGGCGCCGACGTAATGACGTCGACCGGTGCAGCAAACAAATATTTAGACGGTGTACCAGTACAGCGTACTTAAAGAAAAATAATTTATTAAAATTAAAATGTGATTCAATATATTAAATAGATGTAAAAAAACAAAAAGAAATAGACATACTTTATTTTAAGTTACGAGAATATCATCTTCAAAAAAGTTTTACGTTTTATATATTGGCAACATTTCGTCGCGTCTTATTTGGCGTGCACCCAACATGTACTAAATTGTGATGTAAGAAATTACAAAATGGCCAATGATGTAATATGTTGTGTTATTATTATGCAAAATTTATGTGTCAGTGTTATGTCGAAATGATCGAAATTGGGAAACTAAACTAAATTCGATATCGTATGTGGATCGATTTTGGAACGTTGATATTTTAAACACGTTTTTGCCCAATTATTTACGTCCCAATCATGTATGGCCAAAAATATTTTTTATTTATCAATTTCCGTGTTGCCCGAATAAGCCCGAAAACCGTTTATAACGAATTCGAAGGGACCGTCAGATTACGGTTGTTATAGCCGATACTCGTTATAACCGAAACAGAAATTCTGGGTTCTCGAAATTTCGTCGTCATAACCGGTACGTTGTTTAAAGCGAAGTCGTTATAAACGGTTTTGACTAAATAAACGCTATCCTTACAAGTGTAGAATTAAATGCGTCAGTTTTATCTTTGTTTGATAAGAGATATTTATAAAAATATAAAATAAGTTACATACTTAATCTTAATTATTTTTTGTCAGATCATACGATAGTTATTTATATGGATGATAATAGTTTATTTAGATAAGTATTAAAAACTGTGATGTTTTGCACGGGTTAGAGAAAAATATTTGCAGTGATAACAAAAAGCTTGTAAAAGCGGATCAAATTAACTGCAGTTATCTTTTAGTTTAAATCTCATAAGAAACTTTGATCTTTTGTAAACAACAAAACTAATTGCTGTTGTCAAAACTTTTGTTTTTGGAAGTCCTATACACACGTACATACTTATATTCACGCCATCTTCCCATGGGGGTAGGCAGAAACTGCAGTACGCCACTTTTTTAATTTTTAGGGTTCCGTATCTCAAAAAGAAGAAACGGACCCCTTATAGGATCACTTCTGTGCTGTCTGTAACAGCCAATTAGCTCTAAATCTAATGGACCGATTACCGTTGAAATTTGGTACACACAAGTATTTCTGTGACCCAAACACGGAGGTATAACGCAGGGATGTAACGGATATCCGTATCCGCATCCGCAACTGCGGAGCATCCGCATAAATTTCGATATCCGCAAAACATCCGCTTCCTCAAGTTTTGATTTTAAAAGCTTCGCATACTCATAATTTCTATGGGGATGGGACCCTACCTACGTCGTTCGCTCAAATAGTGAATATCTCAATAATAAATGAATTTTAAATACGGGGGTCACTTTTAGGGGGCAAAAAGAAGTTTTGCAAACTGCACCGTGTCAAATGAAAAGGCTTGTTGCGAGGATCTAAATTTTTTAAATAATTAAAAAAAGCCTTTTATCCGAAACTAATGAGCCTAAAATTAAAAAAAAAAATACAGAGAATGGTTTTTTAGTCATATATTACAGGAAAACCTATAAGAAGTCATGGTAAATCTCTCAATATTGTGTGTACAAACTTACATTTGCTGTTGAATATTTGGGAGAACAGGTTTTTCAAATGCTATGTTAAGTTTGTTCTTGGGATAAAGTCATCCCAACTACGAAACCCTTCATTGTGTGTGGTCTTGGGCGGTTTTTTATAAATGGCATCTCGCAGATCAACGTAGGAGGCTGCTTAACCGGACTTCCCTGTGGGTGCCTGAATATATTAGGCCACCAGCCAGGCATAAAACTTAAAAACTAACTACACGCTAAGGGTACCCCCTGAGGGGCATACACGCACGCCGCGCTGGTTGCAAGTACTACGTTACATTTACATTATTTACATTTTCATCAGATTATTTTGGAAAAGACCATAGAAGCCTTCAGTTTATCTATTACAGTAAGCAAATCTTCATTGTTAGTATTTAATGTATCATTACCACTACCATACTTGATAACATGGGTGTCTAATGTCACCATGACGCGCTTGCGTGGGTGGGGCATGGCCGATAACTGTTGAACCTTTGTTTTAAATATGTTTTTTGCTGATTAGGCAACTAATGGACGGATAAGGAATATTGTCTCGGTGTTTTGTTTTCTTAAAATTGGTGGTTTTAAGTTTGTTTGTTCGTGCTAGTGATAAAAAAGAAGTTACGGTTCTTACTGTTAGGGAAAATTTCGAGAGAAAACCTGGAAAGTAGATAATACTTTCCAGGTATTCTCACGAAATTTGCCCTATTTGAATTTAAAACAGCCAGGCCCGACATATTAATTATTATGTATATAGGTACTGTTGCTTAAAAATGGCTTGAAGTGGAAGAAAATTGGCGAAGGAATCTTACGCAAAGCTGAGCGCAGATGGCGCCACCTAAACTTAAAAGAAACAAAACAAAATGTCAACGGAGCGCGGATGTTCTTTTTCATTTTTTTTTAAATCGTCATTTCAAGTTTCATCCCTGTGATTATATAGTTTGTTAAAATTATACTAAAAGGTTCAAAACATGCACATAAGTATTTCATACGGATTTTTTTGTGGTAATTAACTACTGAACAACAATACTTTTAAAAGTTTATTTTTATTGCTATTGCAATGAAAATATTGTTCATACACTGACCTGTAAAATCCGTTATTTTTATAGGTTTTATCAGGTCTAAAATTATCAGTACCCCACCTTGAATATTATATAACCGTTTCTAATAAGTTCTTGCGACATACCTACAGCAATTTTCCTATTGCTTGCAGTTTTTAATTTTAAGTGAATGAATTAATTAACGCCATAGTTCGTGAATACAACCTAAGGCGCGGAACATACACACAAGAGGCGAGGGGCGCGGGCGAGGTGACGCAGCAGCGCGTGCGCTGCGCCACTCCTTTCATATTTCATGCAAAATGTTTAGCAGCAACGGTACGTGGGATACAGGCGGCAGGGCGCGGGCGAGGCATCGGCTGGGTGCGTATCGTCACTCCTATATATTTTGTATGAAATATGAAAGGAGCGGGGCTGTGCCCGCGCCACACCGTCATCTCGCCCGCTCTCTCTTGTGTATGTCCCGCACCTAATGGCACAACACTGATACACTGATGCATTCTTTACAAATTATTGGTGACGAACAGCTAACAGATAAATAATATAACAGTAGATTGGAAATACGCGGGATAATTTTAATATCAGTCACCTTACCACAGAAAAGAGAGGCTTAGCCTAAGTTAAGCACGGGTGCTTTTTTTAAGGCGTGGTTTCTTGAAGCGCACTGGATTTTCAACGCTCGGCTTATTGGCGTGAGTTGAAAATCCAACTGAGCACTTTTTCCACGCGCTAGGTATGCATTCTGTTCGATTCTCAGCGTTCGGTTCGACACCGAAGAGTTGAAAATCCTGAGCACGGTCAAAAACCTCGCATTAAAAAAGCGCTCGTGCGTATGTTGTTGAACCACAGATGACAGAAGACACTTGTCAGTGGGCAGAAGAGATCAAGAGATTAAAACTTGAAATGTCATGTTGTTCTGTTTACATTAAAGTGCATTGGTCCCTCTATTGTAAAATAATAAACTAGAAAAATAACAGAAAATATGACAATAGTTAAATCCACAGTTTTTATCCACTGGTTTTTATCTTACACGATGACAGTCGATAAAATTGACAGCAAAGAAAAGAAAACAAAAAGTATTTATTTAGTCTCTAGGGAACAAAGAGTATTTATTCGAATAGCGTTGTTTGCAAATACAAAAAAGGAAAACATTGCTAGGAAACTTTGGAATTAATCATCTGTAATCAACCTAGCTAGAACTAAATAAGGCACCTTATAGGCTACTGAATCAATATTCTAGCTAGAATATAACCTTAATTACCGTCTTCTTACCTACTGAACTACATAAACAGATTTTTTAAATTGAAAATATTTTGAGGCGCACATTCTTCACTTCCGAAAGCTGAACAAAACTGAATGGTTACACTCGGGTCGGTGACGCTGAATCGGGTATACTCGGCCCCTGTCGTCATCAGTTGTCATCTGCTGCGTCGAGCTCGTAATTTAAAATTTGAAATTATGTCGTTATGAGCAATTGAGTACACACACGCGCTTTTTTAACCCCCAACGCTAAGGGGTGTTATAAGTTTGACCGCTATTTGTGTCTGTCTGTGGGACCGTAGCTCATAAACGGGTGAACCGATTTATGTTTTTTTTTTTATTATTTGAAAGAAGGTTTTCTAGCGATGGTACTTAGACATATTTTATCAAAATTGGTTCTTCCGTTTGAAAATTATCAGCACTTTTCTAGTTGATGAATGGATGTGAGTATCTTCCACAGGTCTCATCGATTTGAAATTTGGTATTCTGTTACTTAAATGATATTTGAAGAAAGTAACATTGGACTCATTCTGCAGCATCATCTGAGATTTATAGCATACCGAACTCCTTTACCAACGTACAGCACAGGTATCGTGTTTGGGCTCATTGGAATGGTCACAATGAATAGGTTATAGATAGATGGTGAACAGGGTCTGGTGATAAAGTAGGAAAGAGAATGAGAAAATATTTGGGTCGGGGTTTTTTTTTAATTTTTACTGTTAAAATTGTACTTGTCATAACAAGCTAAAATGTTGACTTAAAATCTGATACATAACCTTTAAAATTATCAAAAATCTTATATAATATAATCCTTTCATGATTGTTATGTTATCAATTCAAGTGCATGTCTGCGCATCTGGAGCACCTGCATTAGAATTGTAATCTAATCTCAAATCGTATGGAGTATTGACGCGGAGCTAAGTACAGTCAACGCGCACGTCCATTGTTGTAATTTGACCTTGATACAGCCTTTTTTTCGTGCCAGTAAGGGCGGTTTTTGGTTTCAGTGTGACGTTTGAATTATTATATAAAAGACATTTTGTTAATTTTTTTTACAACTAAAATTTGCTAAAATAAATCAATAAAATTTGTTAAATTTGCTTTTCAGGGTTCGCGTCCGTGCGTCTGTCTGTTAGCGGGCTGTATCTCATGAACCGTGATAGGTAGAGATGAAATTTTTCACAGATTGTGTATTTGTATTACAACAAATAACACAAATTAAATAAACTTAATAATTAAAGGGGGGTATATAGGGAACCCCCATATAAGAAACGTGTTTTTTTCGCCGTTTTTTGCTCTATCTCAATACGTACGGAACCCTTCGTGTGCGAGTCCGACTCGCATTTGGTCGGTTTTTTCTCGCATTTTCCTATATTTTTTTCCTTATAAATTACCCATAACCTACCGTACCTATGTAAGTTTCATTTATGATGAGTTGAGGTACATTTTAGTTTGTACTCTAAAACTTCTTGAGTTTTAATCTGTAATGTTTTGCATGTTGGTACATTTAAATAAATATTCAATTGAATTTTATTTTTTCATTTTTCAGTAGCAGCCCGGACCTTGGATTTGTATCCGGTTGATGGCAACAAGCACGCCCCCTATTATATGGAACTTAAACATAACTGGCGAAATGTGGGTTTACTAATGTACGTACAGCGCTGCCTAACCCTTCGAGGAAAACAAGCGTGATGTTATGTTGATGTTTAGTAACCAATTCGTCTCATACTAAGTGAAAAAGGTGATGAAGGGGAATTCTGTTATCTTGAGGTTACACTGGTTATCAGATCTTTGGGGCTTATTCTAGAAGCTACTGCCATGTACCTATTCGTTTGATTGCCGGATTTTGCTGGTGGTATGACTCATCCGGGAAAACACTGCAATCATATATGCTAATCATCGTGTCATCGTGAACGGCGAGTCTCACACCTTCGCTTTGACGATGACATCTTCATAATGGCAGATACGTTGGAACAGTCGGACTAGACACTGCGCAGCCTAAATGGTGTCTCTCAGCGGGTTGGCCTCGCCATGAATTTGGACAAGACGAAAGGCATGTACAATTCACATGTCTTGTCGAGCCTAATCCACACCGAAGGGTCGCGTCTCGAAGATCTCGAAGTTCTCGGTAGACATAACTTTGAGAAAGAAGTCGACAAAAGTATCCAGTTGGGGGTTGGGTAGTGTTTGTAAAACTTCGTCAAGTCTTCTCGTCGCCTATTCCGCAATGTTTGAAGACTAAGGTCTTCAACTAGTGCGTTCTGCCCGGTATGGCATATGGTGCCGAAACGTTGATACTGACAGTCGGGCTGTTCAAGGATATGATCAAATTGAAATTATCCGGAAAACAACCGGAGTTACTAACGTAGCTTGTAGAGATGCCCTAGATGTTCCAGGTTCACTTGAATTGTATTTTTTTTTCCTTCTCTTCCGAGTTTTCATTTTCGACCTCGTGTGCCAATCAATGATTTCGCAACCGTCAGGTCTTCTTTGTCGCCATCATCGTCATATTCTTCTACAGAGACCGCAAAAGTTTTTGAGCTGTTTTCACACGTGTCTCCATGGCAACATGCATCTAGCTATGAAAAATACTTTCACAGAAACTGAGCATAGCTAAAAGAGCAAAAGATCAGAATTTAGAAATAAACTTAACTAGAACTAAAATATGCCAATTCAGAACTTACCAAAGAACCCCACTAAACCTAAATACATTAACACATTAAATAAAATTAGAAGAAATAAATGAATTTACACTTCTAGGCCTAACATTAGACTTAAAACTAAATTGGAAGAAACGTGTAAAAAGTGCAAGAGCAAAATTGTCCCAATTTATTTATGCACTAAGCATATTGAAATGCAACACTGACTATAAAACCGCCTTAACTGCCTAAAATGCGTACGCCTACTCCTGTCTAAATTATGGTATTATTCTGTGGGGAGACAGTACTGACTTTTTGGACCTTTGCATTCAGCAAAAGCAATGTATCAGAATATTGATGAACATAGGCCAACGAGAGAGTTGTAGGCCACACTTTATTCAACAACAATTTCTCACACAACCAGCAATATATACGTATATACTGAAAAGTTGTAGTATATTTGTTAGGAAAAATAGGCACCTCTTCAAATCTAATAACGAGCTAAATGGAAACTATAACCGACGCGACAGAACAAGAATAAACTAATACTACCCATCACAAACTTAAAAGTTATCGTGAAAAGCCCATCTTCAAGACTAGTTAATTATTAAATCAATTTTCTTGAAGCAGTTGAAACAAAGTTAATAAAGAAAGGCTACTATACCATTGAGGAATTTAAAGCTGACAAATTGTGAATCGATTTACCTTCTAATAATAAGCTTGACTTGAATTAATAATAATGATTTATTGAATTTATTTATTAATATTAATAATGAATTGTCATAATTAGAATCAATATTATATTATGTAATTTAATCATTTGATATGTAAACATTTGTAGTGCCCTTACAGGGTGCATGTCTTAATACTGTGACATGAAATTTTAATGCATGCCTACTAACCAGTGTTTTACATGTTTGTAAATAAATAAATAACTATGGCCCCAAAAATATATAATATTATACCAGCAGTTATTAGAAATATAGTGTTTGGGATCCTTTAAGAGGTATTTGTTTAAATTCCTTTTAGATAGATGTTACTACTCCTTCACTGAGTTTACTATTGATAAGCGGAGGTATGACGATTCCGACTTGCTAATTAAACACTTATGATTAAAATATTTTTATTTAAAAAAAAAAAACTGAAACAAGTGCCAGAATTTCACAGTTTTTCGAGTACTATGGGAGTAGCACAAGGTTTTCAGGGTTGCAAACTTGGGTATATACTACTTTCAGGGGACCTAACATCATAAAAAATCGTAGTTACATGCGCTTTTGCGATGTTTGATATTGTTATTGACTGGGCTATAGCTTGAAATTTTGCATAAGATTTAGTATAACACGAACACGATTTAAGAATTTTTGAAAATGTATCCCCTAAAGGGGTGATAGGGGAAGAAAGTTAGTATGGAAGTTAGTAATTTTTGCGAATGGGTAAATCCAACCAGACGGCTTGTAAACACAATTTTTTTTTTTATTAAGAGTAAACAATATGATAATTATCTAAATTGTAATACATAATCTTACTTTACGCCACTAGGTAACCAGATGTTATATTATTATTGTATCACTACTATTGTATAATATTAATTTATTTTAATAAAGTTAATAAAAAACTGCTTAGTATCTTATCTAATAACGAATTATTTCATTTAATAGATACTTATAATGAGTTGTTGTTCTTGTTATAAGATTGTTTCGGAGGTTTAAAATCGTGGTAAATTGGAGAATCACCATCATTATTATTCAGCCGAAAGAGGTTCAATGCTGTACATAGGTAATTGAAAATTATGACTAGGTAATTGTATTAAGGTCCTAAAATACACCTGATCAGGCATAGAATAGTTCTTTTATCACTGTCAAAACGAAGCTGCGACAGCGCAATTTAACGGCTCTAAAAGCTATACTTTAAATTAAAATAATATGTTGGCACCTTTGAATTGAAAACTAACAAAAGATGGATGGACTGGGTGAAGAATGATATGGCTAAAAAGGGGTGACTCAGGAGATGACGGCTAATAGAGAATTATGGAAGAATTAGACATCCCCGTCCCCATTGAGATGACCCTGAATGAATTGGGATAAGAACGACAGAATCATGACACATTTGAATTGAATGTTGGCACCTTTGCAGTATTATGACTAAGAATTGGTTCAGTTTTATGGCCTACATTTTTGGAAAATATTTTATTTCACATAAACCTACAAGGGCACTTAACGTCAGAAGCTAGTTGCACGATTCCAATTGATCGTTTCCTATGGAGAAGAGTCGGCAAGAAACTCTACGGTAACTCTTTTAAAAATAAATGGCTTTTACAGTGCTTTCAAATTACAGTGTTAATAGGTATGGGAGGACAGTGTAAGCCCGTCAACAAGTAGCAGATACTTAAGAAAATAGAAAATGTTCTATTTACAGTATGTTAAGCCTACAACGCTCTTATTTGTAGATATGCTAATAGGCAACTGTTACTTAATAACAAAACTTTCCTTAATGGCAGAGCCGCGATCTTAATATTCTAAAAATAGCCTTCTATAAATATTATAAGCAATATGTAATTATTATTGTTTGTTCGCTCATGTAACTAGGCTTATCTTAGTGACATACATGAATGAATGGAAAGTAACGTCCCGAGGGGTAAAGTATCACAATAAATTGTGTAAATGTAAAGAAAATCATACCACACATATCGAAATAACAGAACTACTTGCACAGTTACGATTTATTTTGTTATGAAGAGTTTACTTGGCATCAGTTGAACCTTACTTTTACCTACGAGTTCTCTGGTCAACTCATCCTATAAGCTTGGTCCTGTAATTTATAGTGCAGTGGAACACAAACCCGTGACTCTCGCTCGCCAGAACTCTTTTTAACCTTTGGGTATTTGTGGAAGTTTTTAATACGTTTAGGCCCTGGTTTCCATACAATCTTTGGCTGATCTGGATCTGTTTAGTTTGATGGAAACTCCGCTCATGGAACTACAAATCGGCAAACTTAGGTTCGGACTTCTTCAGGCTAGGTGGAGCGACGATCTTCGCAGGGTGACTGGTAGCAACAGCAGCAGTAGCAACTGGCTGAAAGTAGCAGTGGATTTGCGATTGGAGAGCCCTATGTTCATCAAAGCTACAGGCAGGGAGGTGATGAAAATGAGCTGCTATAGTTTGACCGACACCGCTGTTCCGCGCCTTAGGAATGCGCGGTGAGGCGGCGAGAATGTTGACGAATGACCGGCCTGCACTGCCCCCCGACTCGCCACGCATATACCTAAGGCGCGGATCAGCGGTTTCGGTCAAACTTTACCATCAGCGCTTTGACATCATCATCTGCCCAGTCTTTTGCCAACCATTTTGGGGTCGGCTTCCATTGTTACCAGACGCTTACCAGTATTTAACATGGAGAGACTGCATATCTGACCTAACTCTCTATCTGAACCCAGAAACTGTGTTACGATACCCCTAGGCGACACCTGCGGCGGAACTGGCCTTCTTATTTCCTAGTAAGCACACGGAAGCGGGGCAAAGTTTCGGATAAAATACCTACATTAAAGAATAAAAATTTTTGTTTGTTACATTGTATCTTTTAAGAATAATAATAAAAAGAGGTGTGTCATGATCAGTATCATCATGTTCTCGCGTGGAGATAACAGTTCAGACAATGTCCAACACATGTAGGACGCAAAAAGATTAGTTATTACTAAATGATAAGTAATTAAAGTTATTCACAAATGGTCTACACTTGACTTGAGAATGGCTTTAACATGATTATAAATTAGTAAGTGCACAAACATGCTTTTTGCAGAGATTTCTTCATAAGATATGCAAGAAAAGTATTCTATCTACGGATCATGGAATCTTGATTCATTCCGTTGAATGTAAGACTATGGATAGAGCTTTCATTCAATGTTTTTTTTTTTTACCAAGGTCTAATTCTAGATCAAAGGGCAATAGCACCATTTTTGTGCTACGAACATTTGTGACTTTAAAATGTATAAAATTTCATTTACAAAGCTGTCAAAATGTTTGCTTTAAAATGGAATGTCTATGATGAAAAGGTATTGATTGAGCTTGTTGCAATTTATTCTGATTCAAAATTCCATATGCCATTGTAATTGAGGAAAACTTGAATCATAGTACACCAGTCAGGTGGGGACACCTACTGAGATTTTAGAATACCTACCTACTATGAATAGTAAATTATGAAATTCCCAGCTGCAGTGAGTGTGGAAAAGAATGAGTTTAAATGAAGTAAAAACATGTTTACCACTATTTTCTATATTTCATTAATATACTTATCAATTATATTTTTAAATATTAGAATATAAAAATAAAAAAAAATATTAGCCCACTGGTAGTGTTAGTCGAGACTCTTGGCTATTATGCCATTGGCTGTTCACGACTATCGGCACAATGACTACTGTATCCTGTCGACAACCTCAAGAGCCATGTTAAGATACTTAATCTGCTTATCTTTTTCAGCTTTCACAAGGTTCTCGTCATGCGGGACCGCTATATCAATAATCATTGTGCGACGCTCTAATCGATTTACCACCACTATGTCTGGCTTATTGGCTACAATTTACTATTTCCTTTATTATTACATAACTCATAAAAGTACCGTAGTTAATAATTTATGTATGTTGTAAAAAGATTAGATAGTTAAAAAAAAAAACACATACTAAAATTAAGTATCAAAACTTAAAGACTTGATAACTCTCTATCTTGTTATTTTTAGTTTTAACGATGAACTAGTTTCAGCTTCGAGAGATATAATTAAAAAAAAAATACATTATTTTGATTTAAGGTAGGTAATGTGAAGAATTGCCAAACTTAAGTGGCAGGGGGCAGGGCACATTGCTCGCAGAACAGATGACCGATGCGGCCGAAAGATTCCGGAGTGGCGACCGCGTACTGGAAGACGTAGCGTTGGAAGGTTCCCCACAAAGTGGATCGATGACCTGGTGAAGGCCGCAGGAATCCGCTGGATGCGAGGAGCACAGAACTGGTCGAAGTGGTGGTGCTTGGCGGAGGTCTATGTCCAGCAGTGGACGTTTTTCGGCTCAAATGATGAGGATGTTGAATGTGAAATTGTGACGGGCGGCAAATTAAAAGGCTGCTTGGCCTGGCCTCGCCTCTAATGCACGAGGTTGCACAAACTAAATATTCGGTGTTACGATATTAATTATTGCATTTCATAATCAATACATGTTTTAGTTTACTAGTTAGCCATATTTCTTATTTTTATACGGTAATATTGCAAAATTATTCAAAATAGCGAAATATTTGACTTCTATTTGCGACGTTGCCCACTTTGTGTATAAACACTCTTATTCCTTGGAATGAGCTATGTTAGTGCAATAAAGCTAATTCTATCTGTGCAGGTTTCTATGCTCATCCAGCTGCTACCAGACATGTCTTGTTGTCCCCACTGATCTCTTTTTATTCGTCTACTAAGGCCGCTCCTTTGCCAATTCTGCCATTACATTCTGTTAAATCTCACGGAGAAAACTTTTTCTTAGCATGTTGATGGCAATTTATATAGAGTTAGCCCAGAATTTGGCTACGAGTTTAGCACCTTCAGTAGCATCCATAAGCTCCTGCATCGACACGATATTAAGTGCCACATTCTTTGTGGGACAGCACAACATTTACATTTCAGGGCCGTGTCATCTGTGAATCTCCACCTGAACAAGTTTTTCTTGCTTCGACCTTCCTGGTTCCGGAGTCTAAAGACTTCTAGGTAAGCCAAGGAAACTAATGTCCAGGTGGGAGATTTTCAGCATATCACTTCAAGTTCAGTTCATTTGTTTTCTCGGTGAGATTTTAGATCGGCTGTTTCCTGATCTGAGTACCATATCGACCACTGTGTTTCTCTTTTCTGCATTCTCTTTTGTAGTTAATTCAACTTAATTTATTATTTCTTAGACCCATCAACTGTCAAGTCTACCTCACCAGCTTCGTGCCACGCCCACCCCACGCTTCAATCACATCGCGGCTCGCCGCTGATGACGCATGTAATGTGATAACAGGGCTATATTTATGTCACCCAACTAGGGTTGCTAAGCATCCGGTAAAGTGCGACCTACCGTTCTTTTAATTTGTGTAAACTTTTTGAGTTTTAATTCTACACAAATTGGCAAAAAAAAGCATACTTTGCGTATAAATTATGGTCAAACCGGCCGTGCACCGAATAGCATATGTGTCTGTGTAGTCGCCTTTAAAAATGAAAAAAAAAAAATAGCCGGTTTTTTGCATAATAATATAGTACCTGGTCGAACGAGTTCTGCTCAGGTGAAAATAGAAATAAACATATCCAGGTATATCTACGTTGTATCACATTCCCGAGGCTGTAAAAATAAAGAAAATGAATTTTCCTTGATATGAAACATAGCTAGATTGATTTTTCGCCACCGTAAATCGCTATATTGCAAATTTCATCGAAATCGTTAGAGCCGTTTTAAAGAACGTGATTACAAACATATACAAATATTGCTCGTTTAATAGTATAGGATACGGGTTTTAATTAGTTGTTCATATTTAGAAATGGTAACCCTACCACCCAACACGACTTGTTTGTGAGCCATCATTGTCACTTATCTTCACGGTTATCGGGATGGCCCCACTGGGTAGGTAGAGAGATGCGGCCGCGGGGAGTATTAGATGATGCAACTTTTTGTACGGAATTGCTTAGGAAAATTAATTAAATTAAGCTGTTGATTTATTACTTTAAGTGCCATTGCTGAGCATGGTGTCGATAACCAGATGAGGCATATCCCTTCACAAAAGGACCGCTATGTACTTGCTACCAGCTTCTCTACACCCAATGCTGGTGTGCGATTACAGCTACACCGCTTAATCGACACATACAATAAACGATTTAGTGATTTCGACATACTATTTCTTAACCGAAATACTTTTAAAAGTAATATAGCTAAATTTATGAGGTATCAGCAGTAGATCGTATGCTTAAGATTTTTTTTATAAATTTTATAAGACCCCGTAGTATAGAATACACAAACAAGAGTTTTGTTTTGTTATTTTCTTTTGTTCATATAATTAATTTTGCATATAATATCTAATTTTGTAATCCGTGGAAAATGTATTTTTTTTTGTTGGTACTAATTTTTTTTCGTTATTTCTGATTATTTTTAATATAGTACTGTTTTGTGTACCTTACAAAAAAAAAAAAAAAAACGTTTAACTGAAAACAGAAACACAAGCATTATAATCTATAGAATTTTGGTATTGCAGGCGGGGAGGGGGGGGGGGGTAAGTTACACCAAAATTTTAGGTTATTGGTTGCTATACCAAAATTCTACAGATTATAATGCTTGTTTTTCTCTTTTCAGTTATGTGTTTTTGCAGTCAGGTTATTTGTTTTTTTTTTTTAATAATTTTCTTTATTTCAAACTATTTAGTTAAAAAAAGAAATTATTTAAAAAGCAATTACTATATATATATTTGGAATTGACTCATTACCTTTTATTTGATACCAATAATATTGTTTTTTTTTTTACTTCAGACCTATAAATACAGTCCATTTGGTTAGTATACACACGACTTAGAAATTAGTGTTAGTACTTACATCTACCAGAAAAACAACACAAACTACACATTAATACGCCACAGTGGCATGTAGGCGTATCCAATGTCCCAGTATGGGGCTGTCCCACCTATCAGTTATAGTTTTCAGGATGCTGTTGGGGCTGGCGCGTACTCTGCGTAATGGAAGCGCAACGCTTGCGCATGATGGCTTGAAAGCCATCTATTCTCGCCTCTGCGAACATGCCGAACATTTAGCTCGATCCTCGTCAACTCTCATCGAGCTGCTAACTGCTGCCAGCTAGCTTGCAAAGACAATCGCTCCACCTAGTGAGGGGAGCCTACCTTATGATTATCGATTTGTGGACTCTACAATCTTCCAGAACAGATCTCATCAACTCTCAACGTATCAATGGCTTAATTGAGATATTTTTGTCAGCATATTTATTTTGACTTTTCGGATTCATGTGCGTATTGTATAATTATCACTTACTTAAAAAACGGTGAAGGAAAACCTCGTGAGGCTGCCTGCGAGATATTTCTCGACAGCATATGAAGCCGAGTCAGAGGCCCATGGGCGGCTTTAAACTCGACACCAGGTTAGTCACTAACCACACGAAAAGGAGAAGATAATATATTTTAACTATTGATTGACTTGATCGTACTTATAAATAGGATATAATCTAGAGTGGGTTAAAACAATTCGTAGCGTCAATCAAAGAAGAAAATCATTCAAAATATTAATCAGATCGTTAATTAATTTGTAAATAAAAAACATGCTATTTTTGTTTGAAGCAATTTCATTAAAGTTGGGTCATACATACGCGTTACTACAGAATAGTGACGTAAGCTAATGTGACTGACCCTTAACATCGCCTGCGCAATGATTAAATGAAAATATTGTTTTAGGTATAACTTGTCCGCTCTCAAATGACGCGCCCCTTTACCGCATTTCCGCATTACCGCATGCGTAAAATGCGATAGTAGGGCGCATCAATTCGGAGTGGACAAGTCTTACATAGTTTCGTACCCAATACGCTGTTCAAATACTTACATTACAGACATCTTAAACAATTGAATGCCTCGTTAGTCTAGTGGTCTCAGGCGACTGCTGACTGGATTCGATTTATAGTCAGTGTTACTTGGTTTTCCCTTTCAGAATTTCAAATTGCAGAAGTAGTAGCAGTAGTATTATTAAGATTATTTAAACACCGCTGAAGATAAAACAAAACAATGTTCATTTTTAACCGACTTGGTTCTCAATTCGCCTGTATATATTTTTTTATCACATCTATTCAAAAAGAGCTAGTTTATTCTTCATAAACAGGGACCATAAAAGTTTTTTAATCCCTAGGGATTAAAAGTGATTTGAATTTGAAATGTGTTTATTGTTGGTAAAAGTTCAGTTAATCACCAAAGAGACCAAACACGAACATTGTATGAACAAGTAACCGGCTTTTTTTTTTTGGGTGGGAAGTCATCAAATAACTTCTCCCGCTCTGGGCGGAGCGGGAGGGCGTGTCAGACTCTTACTGACTAAAACCCACCCATGTTCCTTCGGTTGCCCTGTTGCCGGGGGCCACGATCTCCCTTTCGGTTTTCTTCGCAACCCCGGCAGGCATCGGCCCTAGTGGTTCCCTTCAGTTCTGCTCTCTCTGAGGCGCGCGTGGAACACAACGCGCCGTCGACCCGGGCCTGGTCCTTATCGGACGGTGAGCCACCCATTGCTCACCGCCCGCAAGCCCGCGCCTACGGTGGCCGGAAATCGCCCCGCGATTCCCGACGCCCTGGGCGTCTCCTCCTGCGGTGGTTAGGGGAACAAGTAATAGGCTGGCAAGAGAGATAGAGAGAAAGTGTCAATTTGGTCAATATGAAGGTGCTAAAACCGATAGTGACGACAAAATGTAAATCCAAGATGGCGGCTGCGGAAATTTTCAAATTTTTCGTCATGGGTATCGTTTGCATAGTTTTCAAAGGTGCTAAAGTCGATAGTGAGGTCAAAATGTAAATCCACGATGGCAGCTGTGAATTTTTTTTTTTTAAATCAGACGTGAGAAGGAAGTTCGTTCCTGACGGGGGTCGGAACACAGACCTTTTTTTTTCTCACAGACGGTGATAAAAAGGAGAGTGTTCACCTAGGGAGCAACACTATTTTAAGCTCGAATGAGGTACTTTAATTGTTGTTTGCTCCCTTGGCAAACAATCTACTATCGAGCTAGTTTATTTTTCTTTAACAGGGGCCAAAATAGCTTTTTAATCCCTAGGGACTAAAAGTGTCTTAAATTTGGAATGTGGATATTGTTAGTAAAAATTCCAATCACCAAAGAGATCAATCACAAACATTCGGGATTTTACTCTAGAATCCTTCGCAAGAGGTGAGAGTGTTTCTTTGAATCCAGAGCAGACTCTGGATTCAAAGAAACACTCTCACATTTAAAATAATTATTTGCTTCCTCTGCAAACAAACTACTATTTATGAATCTATGTTCATCGATATTTTCGTCAATTGTGGTCCCCGTACAAGAAACGTGTTTTTTTCGACGTTTTTACTCGATCTTAATACGGTCTGGAACTCTTTGGCTCTAGAGCCTTAGTGTGTGAGTTAGACTTGCACTTGGCCGGTTTTTCTACACTTTTGCTTACCCCATTTAGAGAATATAGGCGTAATGTTTATAAGTGCCTACTTAGTGAAGTAATTGTGACATTGTTTATAACTAGATGTCTTAACACGTAGTTAAGATACAATATTGTTGATAATTATTCTATTAATTACAAGCCATTTCGCATTTGATTGCATCAAGCGATCATAATCACGGATGCTGTTGACTTTCTGGGACTCTTTCTGGGTCATAATAAAATGACCCAAGATGCTAATTACTTGCAAGATTGGTGTAATAAATTACAGTGGGTAAAAAACGAAGAAAAAAAATAGGTACGTTAAGTTTTAGTGCACCCAACGTTATTTTTTTCACCCCATGTCAGTCCGGATCCCAATCTGCTGCGCATAAAGTCCAACAAACAAGTTTCGCAGGTGATAATTATTTTTCATTTGATTAAAATAACATGGATGGCTTGTTTTGTTAAAAAAAAACATGTTATATGTGATTAGTAAAAAAATATAGTTACTGCAGACCCCAGTTTTAGGCATATTTATGAATTATGTGTGCTTCTTCTCACTCCACGGAAAGATTGAAAAAGGTGAAACTTTTTTTTTTTCTAAACCAACCGGGAAAAATTCACTGTTTAGGTATGTGAAGAGAACAAAGTAGTTAGAAAATATTTTGTTCATTTAAACGTAGATAGTAAGCCATGTATAAAACTGCAGGTTGTTGCGCCATACTCAATAATTTATAATCCCGCACTCCTGACATTGACAGTCGGTAAAGTCTAGTCCACAAATTCAAGGTCGCTCAACGAGCTAAGGAGCGGGCTATGCTCGGAGTTTCTTTGAGGATAAGATCAGAAATGAAATTATCCAGAAAATAACCGGAGTGAACAACATAGTCTGCAAAGTAAGCAAACTGAAGTGGCAGTGGGCTGGCCATGTTTGTTGAATGACTGATGGCCGGTGGAGCAGACATTCACAAGTCAGATGTGAGTGGAAACGCCGGGAGGAGGCGTCCAAGAGGGACGTAAATAGTAAACTTATTGGTGAAGTCCTTCAGAAAGATCAGGAGCGTACCTACTCGCCGTGAAGGAGAGCAGTGGTGGTCCAGTGGTAACTGCTCCGACTTAAGAGTTGTAGGTCGTGAGTCGAACCCAGGCAGGCGCATTACTTTGTGTAAACAATTACATTACTACTGCTCTCAAAATGGTGAAGAAAAACATCGTGAGGAAACCGGCATGTCGTAGAACCAAAAATTCGAAAACTTGTGACATCTACCAACCCGCACTGGGCCCGCGTGGTGGATTACGGCCCACTCCTTTTCACCGAGAGGAGGCCTGTGTCCCAGCAGTGGGAACATTATGGGCTGATTATGACGTAGGTACTCGCAACCGGCGCGCATGTATGATCAGAAGTATGAACGTAAACGAAGCAAAAGGAGTTTATAAGGTTGGTAGAGCGCTCTGCAGTTACTGCCTACAGCCTTAAAAAAAGGCGTGAATTTATGTATGTATATTACCTTCGAATGAAAAATGACTTTTCACGTATGTCATAAAATATGACTAAGTTGATTTCTTGACGTCCATTAGTTATCTATCCATTCGTTTACGTTTTAATAATCGTCGGTAAATTTAACAGATAAGACGAAGTAAAAATAGTTAGGTATTAACTAAAAATATCACTCATTAATTTTAGTGTAATTGAACTTTTGACACTATACTTACTTACCTATAATATTAAGTAGGTAAAGATACATGAGCGTCTGTTTTTATATTTATAAATAACATCAATCTGCCTAGTCTTTTCCCAACTATGTTGGGGTCTGCTTCCAGTCTAACTGGATGCATCTGAACCAGAATTTTACAGGGAGCGACTGCCTATCTGGCATCCACAACCCAGTAACTGGATAATACGATACCCCTTGGTTAGAGTGGTTATCAGACTTTTAGGCTTCTGACTACCAGAAGCAACTGTCAAAGATCTACGAATGACAGCCGGGACCAACGGCTTAACGTGCTTTCCGAGGCACGAAGGGGTCTCGCTCGATAAGTAATGGATCGTATAGTAATGATATCTCGATAAGTAATGAGTCACCTATTCCCGAACCGACCGCGGAAAGTGTGCGACTGTTATCATTTAGCCACGAGCCAATCTCTCTATTTTTTATATTCCTAGGCATTTACGTTATGAATCCTTTCATATTTTGAGATTATATGACCCACGGTAACCATTTTTATCGTTCAGAAATTGATAAAATTTTCATTGTAATTTCCGCAGCTATTTCGACCGGTATTATAATTATTGAACCTTATCGAAAAAATATGTTATTTAAATTGAGCATTTAATTTAGATTAAAATATGCCTTATTTAAATGAACAGTTTTAAAGATATAACAGCTTCAAAATAATTATGATTCATGATGGCGGGCGCAGTGCTAGGAGTCAATTACCCTTTCCTCGGCTATTAGGATGTAATCCCGGTAGTACAAATTATGGTTTATGACGGCGGGCGCAGTGCTAGGAGTCATGACCTTTTCTGCGGCTATAGGTATGTAATCCCGTTAGTACGTTCCCGTGGGATATTTTCCGACATCCACGTGGGCGAAGCTGCGGACAAAAGCAAGTTTAATTTAGACGACGGTGAACAGGCAATTGATTTTAAACGCATTATTTAGGTACCTACCTTGATACCGCAAATATTACGTAGAAGGTAGATTACAAAGCCTAACCTACCTTAGGTTAGCCTTTGTAATCTTGATTAAAATCAGCCTTGAACAAAACTTCAATACCTACTCGACCCAAATACACGTTTGGGTCGAGTAGGTATTGAAGTTTTGTTTGGGACAGCGATTTAGATGTTGGTGCCATTGAGAAAGTTGATCAGTTTATAGAGGTATGAGGAACAGGGTGTAAAGTTCACTGATCCTCTATAGAAAAGGGAAGATCCTCCGAACAGACGGGTGTCTTGTCTAGTGGCAACTGCCTGACGGTTGATATATATGCTGATCGCGCGGAAAGCTTTGCTTGCGCGATCCAGGATTTATGTGACGTCACGTCTTTGATGCGTAGTTCGCAAGTGATGGTATGTACCACACACTTAAATTTAACCACACCTCTCTGATACACCCTGCATATATAATTAATATGTCAAACCACTATATTTATTCTACAGATAAAAGTTATGTCGCGATTGAAAAATCGGCCCTAAGTTAATATGACTTATTAAAACCTAACCATAACATTTAACATAGAAACTTAAAATTTATAGTTCTAACATAGATGAGTCATTACCACACTGAAAACAAAAACAACAATATTACTTTTGAACCCCAGACTTTGACCGCATCTAGATCAGTCTAAGATTACCTATTACACATATTATAGTTGTATTATGAACTTACATCAAACTACGAACATAGTAGTAAGCGCAACATTCACAGACCGCAAATGCCTTAACTTTTCCAAGTAAAGTAAGCGTGTCAAACAAATGTGAATCTTAATTTTATAATATTAATGTTGAATCACGAAACGCTTGGTGACTTTCGCTTATTTATATGGACATTAGCGACTCGCCTCAGCTTCGCACAGCATTACTACTTGGCTAAACATCGTGATTTCTTTATTATACGAAAGTTTAATATTAATGTATTGCACCCAAACCTTCCGGAATAAATTCTCTAAAGAAAAAAGAAGATAAAGAATTTATTTTTTTATTTGTGACACGCACAGGAAATACAACATTAAAACTAAGAAAATTATAAAAACAATAATAAATTAAAAAAAAAAAATGGGTAAACAAAAAAAGACCTGTGCGAAGCCAAAAAGCTCCTATCTCAGCATAATTCTATGATGGTGAAAACCGTATCAAAATCCGTTGTGGAGTTTATAAGAACAACGAAGCTGTGTAACCGTGTTTGTCTTCTTCGTTCTTCAGACACGAAAAGCGACTTCAATTAGTACCGTTCCGTTTACATAAAAAGAACGCTTTACCTGCGCACAGAGTGATTTATCGATTCCAGCCCATTCCAAAGTACTAAGTAGCTAATAAAGTACCTATTATGAGTCTATAATAAAACAATTACACTTATATTATAAAACAAAAGCCTAGGACGCGCTACTTTAGGACGCGACTGTACCCGTGTGCAGACACATCTCCTGCACTGTCGCTCAGCGTTCTTTTCTCGTGACGACAACTGTATGCGCAGATATCGAATGAACATTACTAGCATTAGAATAAGATTCATATTGTTATGAAATGTTTTCTTGATTTAGCAGAGTACACTTAAAGTGCGATCTGTGAATCTTGCCTTTTTTGTAGTTATAGATGAACATTACTAACATGACAATAAGATTCATATTGTTATAAAACGCTTACTTTACTAAGCAATATAAATTTAAAGTGCGATCTGTGAATCTTGCCCTTAGATCAGAGTACGTAGGTATATTAGCAGTAAGACACAAATAACTTGGGCGATAAGATGAAGATCAAGGGTTGCCTGGAGTTCTTAATACTAGTGACAAAACACGAGTTTTTCTACCTACTAGTGACCATGTGTTGGGTAGGACAATTCTTGTCTACCTCTATATATCAATCAGATTTTTATTTTGACATAAGTTGCTACCCGCGGCTACACCTGCGTGGGCCCTAATTCATTTTCTAAAATAAAAGGTACTCCTTATAACATCAGCTATGTGCCACTGGAAGTCTCGACAAAATGTGTCCAGCCGTTTCGGAGATTAGCCAGAACAAACGGCTTATTAGGGACTTGTTGAATCTTTATTGAGATTTGGGATAATTTTCTGGGGCAATTCAACGAACAAAGACACAGTGTTCAAAGCACAAAAGCGGGCCATGTTTAGGTTGCAAACTATGGACAGTTGCAGACCAATGTTCATAAAGCACAGAATTTTAACACTTCCGTCACTCTACATATTGGAAATAGCAGTATTTGTAAACAGTAATCCTAAATGGTTTCCTCTTTTGTCAAATAATTCCGAAAAAATGCAATAGAAGTGGATATATTTGGTAAGCGAACACGGCGTGTTGCCACACCAAGCACTGAGCGCAGACATACTAAATATATCCACTTCTATTGCATTTTATAATGGATTTCCGCAAGGACACGCCTGAATCAATTAACTAAATAATTCCGATACAAATAGACGTCAAAAGTTATAAGACTTTCGCATGCAGTCACACTTGGCCAAAACAGCATTTCTAAGTAAACGTGTTGTATCCATGGCCCCGTTAATATACAATAAAATTCAGAATGATATTAAGCAACTGAATTTTAATTTATTTAAGAAAACACTTAAAAAATCTTACTGATAAATGCTACTAAAATATTGTTGACTTTTTAAATGATTGAATTTTATTGTTGATTTTATTATGACATATTTTGTCTGTAATTAATTTTGACTACTTTTGTACTGACTCTAATTGTATATTTAATTATTGACTATATTTTGCACTCGACTCTAATTTTATATAAGAAACTGTCTTTAATAATTAATTTATATTTGCCAATTTAATTATTAATATGTAAACATTTTGTACGCCGAGTGAGGCAAAACATGTTGAACCGGTAAAATTAGTTTTCCATCTATATTTGCATATTCATATATCATGTTACACATGTTTGAACAAATAAATTTATCTTTATCTTCAACAAACACAGAGACAAAAATTTAAAATACTGTTTTTTTTTGTTATATGTATCGTTTATACTTTCATATGCATTTATTTTACATTATTATTATACATTACAAACAGACACTTAATTCAATTTTATTTATTTGTATAGATCTTATAGTTTCGCCATGTCCATCTGTCTGTCTGTCCGCGGCTTAGCTCAGAGACTATTAGTACATTCTTAAAAGTTATATGGATATACTATAAACACGTTAGTTAAGAAAAAAAATATGTATTTGTAACCCTAGCGATTATTTTCTCTGTCACTGTCCTGTAGCTAATCCGAGAACAGCGTTGTGGGCTGCAATATTGTCTGTATTTTTTTATGTATTTCTTGTTCCTATGTTTTATATTATAGCTGTTTGTTGTTCCGAATAAAATAAAATAAAATAAAATAAAATAAAATAAAATAAAATAAAATAAAATAAAATAAAATAAAATAAAATAAAATAAAATAAAATAAAATAAAATAAAATAAAATAAAATAAAATAAAATAAAATAAAATAAAATAAAAATAAAATAAAATAGCTGTAATTTGGCAAAGGTATACATATTAATCATGGCGACAAAGTGGTAAAATAGTACCATGTTTTTTTTTGGGTTTCTCCCCTACACTTAAAGCGGGGATGTTTTTTTTTTGTTGTCTATCTCATTGTGTGGAATGTCGTTGGAAAGGTCGTTCAGAAATATTGCAAGTTTCTAAAACTATTTTTGGTTTCAGGGATCCATTTGAGAAATATTAAGATTTAAATTACAAATTTTTGTTAGAGTCAAGTGTGCAGCCAGCCCGCTAAATAGTTGGATCTGGATATGTGGAAAAATTCACAGCAGTAGTATATATAACGAAATTAAAAGGAAAACTATCACAGGAAGGCAAGCTCTACAAGGTAACGAGTAATAGTCGACCAACTTACATTTGCAGTTGAAAAAACATGTCTCCGATACATTCGGTATGGGAGAACATGTTTTTCAACTACAATGTTAAGTTTGTTCTTGGGATAAATTCATCCCTTCTACAGAACCCTTCATTGTGTGTGGTCCGACAAGTACTTGTCCGGTCTTTTCCTTTTGAGGTACGGAACCCTAAAAACTGAAAGCGCAAAACTGTATGTATTGATGCTATGCTAAGAAATCTCATAAAAGGTGAGTAGAAAATATGAAAATAACCAATTAATGGTCACCCTTTTTCAGTTATTATCATTACATCTGTTAACGGCTGTTTTCTCGTGTTATCATAACAATAATTGAACTTGTCACATTGCATCATTTCCTTCACAAATTAAAGTACCTACAAATAAGTTAATATTTTTAATTTTAATTAATTATGAAACATAATAATACGTCATTCGATGTTATGAAATCATAACAAAAGCTCCGTTTTTGCAGACGTCAGACCATTTTTTTTTTCATACGCGTCAATGTTTCTAAAGATTTGTTTATATTTTGAGAGTGCCTCCGCTGCCGGCACCGGCTCCCAAATATAACGCCATTGGGAACCGGCATGACATTACTGCTGACAGCAAGAGATTAAAAACATCGGCTGCCGGCACATTACATACTCTGTGTCCGGCACCGCCGGCTCCCTAAATGGACACCGGCGGTGCGGTGTTTATGGAAACCCTTTCAGTATTCAGAACTCCAACTAACCCTAACTATTTTTTTTTCTATATATTCTAGTCGTTTTTAGCACTCGCCGGCCGCTGCCGCGGCACCGCTCGCTTCGCTCGCTCGTCTCGTGCGTAGAGGGTCACAGTTCTAACCTAACCTTTTTTGCGAATAAATATATTTAACATAATCTAACTAATTCGGTTCCGGGTACTTAGTATTTGATTACTGGAATATGGAAATGATTGATTATGGAAATATAATACTGGAAAAAATAATGCTTTGTTAATTACATTTTTTTTTAATTATGCCTACCCCCGCCTATCTACTCCAATATGCCAAATTGCCAACCCGTTTCCCGCTTTTTTTCTAAACTCAGCGCCGGCAGTGAATCCAGCAACCAGCGCCGGCAGCCAATTCGGGAGCCGGCGCCGGCAGCGGAGGCACTCCCTTATATTTTTATAGCTCACAATTTCACTCGCATCACAAGAAATACGTCATGTGCCTGCTAGATTTTAAGTTTGTTATGTTATTCTCTAGGAGGGCCTACTTAAGCAGTACATCAAATTTTGTTCAAGGCTGCCGCAAAGTTTTGACGTGGAAGCGATTTTATTAAACGTATATACAGTGGTAGTGGGCAGGGCACATTACTCGCAGAACAGATGGCCGATGGGGCTGAAAGGTTCTGGAGTGGCGACCGCGTATCGGAAGACGTAGCATTGGAAGGCCCCCCACAAGGTGTACCGATGAGCTTGTAAAGGCCGCAGGAATCTGCTGGATGCGAGAAACTCAGTACCGGTCGAAGGCGCGGTGCTTGGGGGAGGCCTATGTCCAGCAGTAGACGTCTTTCGGCTGAAATGATGATGATGATGAAATATGAGTAGGATAGAGCTATGTATTAAGTTCGTATTAGAGTATTTACGTCATTACGCTGTCCCCGGCTAATAAAATGGTAATGTGCTACTACGATAGTTTTAAAGTTATTGCATATTCGATATTATGAGGTCCGATTACACTTTTTAAATTTTTTTCATTCATTTCCTACGGTTATTTCAGAAGTTTAAAAGATTTTAAGGTGTATTGTTAATGAATGTAAAAAAAAAACACTTTTTTTATAATCGAAGAATTCCGCTATGTATATTAGTTAATAAGATTTTCACAAAAAACTGTTTTTTATTTTTCCTGTAAAATTTAATTTTACGATTACTATTTTATTCGTCGGGGATAGCGAATTGAACGGCTGGCGTTCAAATTCAGGATCCCTGGCTCAGCAGTACAAGCTTTACCTTCCATTTCACATTTTCATAAGGGAAATATTGAAAAAACTTTTTGACCTTCTAATTTTTTAAATGAATAGATAGAATATTCTTTATTATGTACACCATAAAAATTACAGACATAAATTTAGAAATGAAACCTCTAAAAACTATTTGGGCTTCATGATGCTCTTTTTAATAATGGAGCCTCTTTTTAATGTCTGAACTTTTCTCACAGTGACTAAGCTTGGATACCCCGATTTAATTGGTTAGGTTAGGTTAGAACTGTGACCAAACACGTGTGACCTGAATTGGTCGCAATAAGTAGGTAAGCTAAGACCACCCGACCTACTGTGTTGGGTTAGGTTAGTTTCAAGGGCAGATCCAGTCTTCGAGCCCGGGTTACATAGCCGAGGTCCAGTCAGGACCGGCTCAAATCAGTGGTGGACTAACCCCTTTCGGGGGCCCAAAACAGCAAAACCAAATGAGCTCCGCCCCAGTCTTGACAGTTTCAATTTTTTTTAAATAGTTTTAAGAGCTAAAATTAAGAGTAAAAAGCTTTTTCGACATATACAGAAAAAATTGAAAGTCAGAAGAATGTAGGGCGCAAGACAACCTAGGGGGGGGGGTCATGACCCCCATGACCCTCCCCCGATCCGCCCTTGATTAGTTTAGAATTGACACCAACAGCGCGAGCCGAGCGAGCAAAACGAGCTGTGCCCCGGCCAGCGACCGCTATATCCAAGTTAAGACGACGATAACCGACTTTTAATGATTTTATACTGAAGATCACGTCGAAACGAGTAGTGATTGGGAAAATATATGTTAAATTAGAGCATTTTTAAATAACTTAATGTATATCTATTTTAGATTATATTTATATTACATACATAGTGAAATTAATTTGTAAAGTTATGTCTAACGCAGATAAAAAACTGAGAATCACGCAAAATCTATCAAACGTATTTCTCTGAAACCTTCACCATTTTAAAGATAATTTAATTATTGATCTTTTATTATACGTGTTTTATTAAAAATACTTTTTGTTTTATGTATAATAAATTAGTAATGCGTCTAATTTGGGACAGCGCTCCTTGATGGGTGCGTCCTATTACTGGCTGGAAATACGACGCGTTGCGTGAGCTCAGTACAGAACACGCAAGCTAACCACTCAAGGTCACTGGCATATATCTGCGTCTTTATCGTAGTTACTTGGCTATTTAGTATTTTTAAGAGTCCAGAATAGGATTTTTTAAAGGTTCGATAGCCTTTTCATAACGGCTGCTTAAAAGAAAAAGAATGTACTTAATAAAAACTTATTTTTATTTCAACTCATTTACATTCAAAAATACAAATCTCTGACAAAGGTAACTTTAAAAAAATATTTTCTAACAACATAAATAATTAACTTAACATTAACATTGTACATACATTCCGACTTCAAAAGATAACTTGAAAAAATACATAGTTTATTTGTTATGCCGAAATATTTAGGTTTCCAAGGTTTTCCTATATTACTTCCTTATAATGCGTAGTTTTCACTCAATATTACTTCAGTCAAATATACAGACCTTTTTATCATAAGTAAGAAATATTAGATAAGGCCTGTTAATAAGTACACAATTAGTTTACATAAGGATTTAGTCAATTCTTATGGAAACTTTATCTTAAATACTAATTTAGCTCGTTTATTTGTCGAAATACTGACGGTTTCTGAGAAGAAAATTTGGCAACAGACTGGCAAACTCATGTTAACTGCTATATACGCGAAAACTGTTACCTTGGATTTAGAACATGATTCTGAAATTTTTCGTCGTATGTAACATATAGAAAAGCTGATAAAAAAAAATAACCGACGAAAAATTTCAATGCAGGGGTTCAGGATTATATTCTGAATCCATGGTAACAGTTTTCACGACGATATTGCCACCCTGTATAGATGATTGGCTTACTGGTAAATTAAACGCTACGCCCGCGCAACCAAGGCGATTTATTTTTTCGAGCACTGGATTTTCAACGCACCGCTCAGCGCCGAGAGCTGAAAATCAAACTGTAGTTTTTTGACGTACCGAGATGCGCTCTGTTGCATTCTCAATGCTTGACTCAATACCGAGAGTTGAAAATCCAGTGCGCCACAAAAAAATGTCAGTGCGAACCTGGGCTACTTGACAGCAGTTTGACAGTATGTTAACTAGTGTTTTTGGTATTAACGACGATGACTGATGACGTATTACGTATTACCTCTTAGAAACGTGTAAAAGCCTCTATTATAATGTAAATGCACCGCATTACAAAAATATGCTGAAATGTGGGTAAAATTAAAAATACATTTTATTATTTTACAAATCGATTTGCGACGCCTTTTTTATAATATTTCCGTAATCTGTTGCACAACAAGAAATTCTAATAGCAAGCATCTTTAAATAAATACTGAAGGATTGGAATTTTAATATTACATTAATTCCAGCAGACCTTAGGCCTTTTTTGCCAAATACTAAAGGAATGCAACGTTTTAAGTGTCTTTTTGTACTTTAGTCACTCATACTTAATCTATACCCAGCTTTTTTTGGCCTTCAAACTAAAATTTATACCAAATAGACTCACTACAAATTATTTAATTTTATTAAATTAAATTGTATAGCTATGAAATTGGACAGATGAGATCGGACAACGAAATATAATATGGTTGAATGTTTAATTAAAGGAAATCGCCCATTATGGGTTATGAGCAATTTTTGAATACAGAATAAAAAAGTACGAGGTCATTTCTAAACAAAAATGGCGTAGCAACGTGTCATTTCAAGCAGTTTTGTTCCAATGCCATAACTAAAAATTTTATAGGGTTGCTATTACTGATAAATATGACACTGATCAAAAAAGTTTTTTACCATAACATTTTGGGTTCAATGTATTTAAATTATTGTTAAGTGTAAAGCCCTATGCTCGTTGTTGACGGTCATCGCGACAGTACTGCTCTCGGAAGCCCAAGATTGTTGGCAGGTACTTGAGGCTCTTCCCAGTTCATCGGTAGATTGCTGTACTTCTTCGGTTTCAGAACGTAAATAAACTGTAAATATAATTTAAAAATTGCTTTAGTTGTAGTAAAGGTAATGACGGTGTGTATAAGAGGTTAGGCCCAATCAGAAAACAAGTATTATTAGATCTCTTTAGCCCTAATAGAGTTCTGTAGAGCGGTGGCCCAGTGGTATTGGCCGCGAATTATGAGTTGAAGGTCCCTGTAACCCTGACAGGCGCTTTACTTTGTGTAAATTATTTCATCACCAAACGATGAAAGACATCGTGAGGAAACCGGCATGTCCTAGTACCGCAAATTCGAAGATATGTGACATCTACCAACCCGCACTGAGTCCGCGTGATGGATTACGACTGACTCCCTCTCACCGAGAGGAGGCCTCTGTCCCAGTGGTGGGAACAATAGGCTTATTATGAAAGCCTTATTAGTACTCGTATTCTCAAAGGTGATGAAGTTCGTCCGAAGAAGTATAACTACTTTTATTAATTTCTATTGCCAAGCTCGTTGCTGTCCTCTTGTTTGTAGGGAATGGGTGACGTAGTTTACAACGCGCCAGCCTTCATTCCGCGTCGCCATATATACAATAAGAAAAATCAGCCAAGTGCAAATCAGACTCGCACACGAAGGGTTCAGTATCACCGTACAATATTTAGCAAAAAAACGCCGAAAACACACGTTTCTTGTATGCCCCTTTTTTTTTTTTTTTTTTTTTTTTTTTGGGTGGGAAATCATCAAATAACTTCTCCCGCTCTGGGCGGAGCGGGAGGGCGTGTCAGACTCTTACTGACTAAAACCCACCCGTGTTCCTTCGGTTGCCCTGTTGCCGGGGGCCACGATCTCCCTTTCGGTTTTCTTCGCAACCCCGGCAGGCATCGGCCCTAGCGGACCCCGTCAATTCTGCTGACATCTCTTTGAGGCGCGCGTGGAACACAACGCGCCGTCGACCCGGGCCTGGTCCTTATCGGACGGTGAGCTACCCATTGCTCACAGTCCGCAAGCCCGCGCCTACGGTGGCCGGAAATCGGCTTGCGACTCCCGACGCCCTGGGCGTCTCCTCCTGCGGCGGTTAGGGGCGTGAGGGCGCGAAATTTGCCTCTCCCTCACGCGTTCCGCCTCCTCCTTCGCGAGCATTACCGCTTCACAGAAGGAGGTGACGGCCTCCCATTTCCTCTCGCTCCGTACCATGGCCTGAACCAGGGCCGGACGCGAGAGATCACCGCCGCCGATCGCCTCCACGAGGACACGATTTTATTTTTATTATTTTTTGTTATAGCGGTAATAGAAATAGTTAATCTGTGAAAATTTAAACTGTCTACTAATTACGACTCATGAGATACAGACCGCTGACAGACAGAACGAGGAAGGATGGACGGGACGGACAGCGGAGGCTTAGTAATAGGGTACCGTTTGGCACCTTCGGGTACGGAATCTTAAAGCGTCTGCCACACTTCTGATTCCTCAGCTTTGCACTCCTTTTTACCGCCTAACTTTGGCCAGGTTCCAGTTTTAATCCATACTAATATTACAAATAAGAAAGTAGCACTGTCGCGCCTAACGACTGAATGGATAACGATGCATTGACGATGGCCAGAATTAGGACAAAGAATACTTTTTATCCCGGTAAGTGTAAAAGCAGCAAACAGATGTCACAATATAATAATATATATATGAAAACAATAGGGTTTCGGGGCGAAGAACAGGTTTCGTAAAAATGTATCCTGGTGCGCTGCACAAATCACGAATGACAGATGACTCCTGTCAAAAAAGTTGCGTGTCGTCTGCCTTTCAGACGGGTTCTAGAACATTCTAGAAGCTGGACCCTTATTGGACGAGCGGATGGTGGCGGGAACGGTTCGAAATGAGTTCGCCTACTTACGTTACCTTGGGATAATTTCCGATCTACACGCGGGCAAAGCCGCGGGCAAAAGCTAGTATCTTAATAAAATAAAACTAATGGATATCTTACCACAAGACAAGCAAACGTGGCTCCGATCAGGAAGCCGACAGCCACATCGCCCCAGTGGTGCATGTGATCCTGCACGCGCGATAAGCCGATGTACCACGTGGCTATCATGACCGCATACTGCAAGCCGTGACGTAGCAGTTTCGAGCCGCGCCATTTGCCTTTCACTTGCAAGTAGAACTGGAAGATAATAAGGCACATTTTGGAAGAGTTCGTCATTAGAAGTGCTTTGATATTCGGAAATCTTTTCAGTTTTCCATCACACATCTAAGCATAAGCAAATATTTTCTGGGAGCTTTATGTCCGTTTTCACCGACAACTAAGTGACACTTAAATGAATCCCTAAATAAAAGTGCATTGTTCGATTTTCAACTCTCAATGCTAAGCCTAGCGTTGAAAATCCAACAATGCACTTTTATTTAGGGGTTCAATTAAGAGTCACTTAGTGAAGGTGACATGGGCACTATACCATCATTCTCTTATTAACAGATTTTGACTGCGTCGTTGGTCCAGTGGTGCAGCCCTATTGCTGACCATGAGGTCTCGGGTTCGATTCCCGGGTCGGGCAGTGTTATTGGGTTTCTCCATCTGGAATTTCTCAGTAGCAGCCCGGAGTCTGGATTTGTGTCGGGTTGATGGCATTAGGCTCGCCCCCTATTACATGGGACTTAAACATAACTGGCGAAGTTTGGGTGTACTATAGGTACACTTCTACCTTTCCCTTCGGGGATTACCGGCGTGATGTTATGATGTTTAAGTTAACAGATTTTTATTCTCTTGTCTTCTAGAAGTTTCTGAAGATATAGTTAAGCAGTTCTTTTGTGTTCTCCTAATTTGATATAATATGTATTAGTTTTTGGTGCGGCTTCATTTTATTCATATACCTGTACAATATATAAAAAATAAATTTAAAAAAATATTTAGGATATTTTGAGGACTACGGTGCCCAAGGGTATAATGTACATAGGTCAGAACTCATGGTCTTTAAAGCTGTTGGCAAGAAGTGTCCAGAAAATGTACCACCTGTTAAAATTAACGACGTCTCGGTTCGTCCGGTATTCAAATATCTTGGATATTTCGTTTCTGACGACCTTAAAGACGATGCCAATGTTGAGCGGGAACGCAGGGCATTGGCCATGCGGGCGAATATGCTGGCCCGTAGGTTAGCGCGATGTACAGATGCGGTCAAAATCACGCTTTTTAAAGCATACTGCACATCCCTGTACTCGGGCGCTCTATGGATTAGCTGTATTAAACGTGCCGCCAATGCGGTGCGTATTCAATACAACAACGCTTTTAGGGCACTGTTGCGACTGCCCCGTTATTGCAGTGCTTCTGCAATGTTTGCGCGAGCCAGAGTGGATAGCTTCTCAGCTGTAGTGCGGAAAAAGAACGCTTCTCTTCTCACAAGGTTGCGGGACAGTGGCAACAGCCTCCTCAAAGCTATTTCTGCTGGGCCTGACGAATGCCCCATAGTGAGGCATCTTATTAAAACCACCCTCTCGGTAGTAGAATATAAGTACTAACATAGCTTATAAGTTAAATTGTTTACAAACATCTAGAATTGTAAGTATTTGTTTTTGTAATAATAATACCTCACCGCCGTATCTCTACGTTGACGTCGTGGTGGGGCTTGGGCGCTCCGAACTCTAGGTCTATGCCGGTAAAGTTTACTTTGCCGAAATAACTCTAGGGTGAGGAGCCAGATCAAGAGAGATTCATAAACCTGCAGGGCAGCATGTGGCAACCGTTTTCGGAGACCCATTATTGAGTGTGCAAGTCACCCGCTGCTATTTAATCCGTGTTCATATAAACATTGATCAGGCAGGGGCCATACTCCTTCCATAGTTCCAAGTAACCACTTTAGTCATACAAACCCATAGTCCAATATCTTTATTTCCATATCCTGCAATAGTCCAACACCAGCCGGGGGTTATCCTTGGGTGCCCTTGCATAGTGCGAACAGGGATAATCGGCAAATTCGGCCTTTCGTACGCCTTACACTTTTGTAAGGCGTACGAGGGGCCGCATTTGCCGATTCGAAACGGATCCCGGACCTTTGTCCGGGATCCCTAGGGGCCCGAGATATGTCAAAGACATTTAAAAGTAATAATAATACAGTAATGAAGAAATACTCACAATAAAGAAAACAGCGCAGTACATGGTGAAGCTACAATGGGCGCTAGGGAAGGATAACCTCGCTTCCTTTATTATATCAGCATCGTTACCAGCGCACACGTAGTCCTGGATGTACCCTAGTTTGTTCAGCTCGGAGTTCAAAATGGGGAAAGGCCTGCATACCTGTGAATGTAAATAAAACTTTTTATTTTTTTACAGTGAAATATACTTAGAGGCGTACTATACGTGCACCTCTGCCTAACCTTTTGTGGAATACAGGCGTGATGTTTTATTTAAATATATTTAAATATAAAATACAGGCTAACACTTTGATATAATTATACAGTGCGAGTCTTAATAATGTGCACATATAGAAATGGGTGAAATTATGCTTAATTTTATCGACGGAAAAAATATATATCGTCTTATTGAGAAATTTTATGATTATTGAAAAACTTACGAAAAAAAAAACTGATTTATATTATATTACTTCCAATCATTATGGAGTTTGTTTCTTTGCGATGGATCATTTAATTTAAAAGTTACGCCGCTTTGTTTATAAATTACACAAAATATTGTATATATATTCGCAATGAATGGTTTCCGTAATTGGGATGAATTCATCCCAAGGACAAACTTAACCTTGTAGTAAAAAAACATGTTCTCCCATACATTTCAACTGCACATGTAACTTTGCACGCACAATATTGGGAGATTTACCATGTTATTTTAAGACCATGGACTTCTTATAGGTATTCCTGTAATCTATAAGTATAGAACTATTTTCTGTAGGATTTTTCTTTCAATATTGTTGGCTCATTAGTTTCGGAGATAAGGGGTCAATTTTCCTCTATTTTCTTAAATATCTTTAAAAGTATTTTTTTTTTTAATGAGATCCTCAAAACAAGCCCTCTCATTTGATATGTCACACAGTACAGTCAGCAAAACATTTATTTTTAATTTGGCCCCGAAAAGTGACCCCTATATTCAAAATTCATTAATTTTCATTACACGTCTGTGTTAGGGTCACAAAAATTGATAGGTGTACCAAACAACTTAATCGGTCCTTTAGATTCGGAAAAAAATGGGCTGTGACAGACGGACAAATAGACACATGAGTGATCCTATAAGGGTTCCGTTTTTCCTTTTGAGGTACAGAACACTAAAATTAAATTAAATAATTTATTTGAATTTCACTGCCCGGTGGCCGAGAAGTCGTGAGGAAGTTGATTGTCGCGTAATGTGGATGAATGAGAGAAATATAAATATACATAATCAGTCAATAATGTTCCCACTGCTGAGACATGGGCCTCCTCTCTATGAGAGGGCCGTAATCCACCACGCGGATCCAGTGCAGTTTGGTAGATGTCACAAATCTTAGAATTTTTGGTTCTAGGACATACCGGTTTTTTCACGATGTTGTCCTTCACACACTGTTTTGAGAGCAGTGGTGATGAAATAATTAAAATAATTTACACAAAGTAAAGCGCCTGTCAGGTTGGAACCTACGACCTACAACTCGTAAGTTGAAACCGTTACCACTAGGCTATTATTGCTCTCGTGAAAGATGACATGGCTGGAAATGAAACTGCTGTGACGACAGCTAAAAGAGATGTTTAGAAGAACACACATGTCAAAGTCAAAGTAAAATCTTTATTTTTAAACATAGGTATGAAAGATGTTGTAAATAAAATTGCTATGGAAATCTACTACTATGTTTTGCCGTTAATGGCATACAAATATTGTGCTGCGCCAACGCCAAATAAATTAGAATAAGGGCCGGTGAAGATACTTACATCAATGAAATGTGGCCTCAGTCTACCGATGACGTATTTGGCGAGGTCCGCCGTCAGTTGCTGACAAGATGCCCCGAAGGTGAACACGCCTATAGCGTGGTAGCTTTCCCACAGCCAGCCTGGCAACACTGAGCCCGATAGGAACTTCTCACCGATCCCTTTGCCTTGCCTGTCACGGATCACCTCGATGATGATTATCTGTAATTCGTTGAAGGCTTTTATTTAGTTTCACTTGTTAGTTTGGGAGACGAATGTTTGCAAGCTTATTTTGGAGAAATTCTTAAAATTATTGCCTATCAAAACTTTGTAAAAATTCTGATGACATTTATTTGGTTGAAATTACCAGCTGATCTTTTCTGTATTTTTTTTTAAACGTTGCCCCACTCTAGGAATTTCTCCTGTATTATGGGTGTGTTTACAAACATTTAAACTCACATACACAAACAGCCAGACCCGGAACAACTACTTGTGAAACATACAAATATTTGTTCCGTGCGGGAATCGAACATGCGACAAGCAGCGCAGCAGTCAATCGCTTAACCACTGTGCCAACCGTGCCGTCAAATTTGCCGTGCCATGAAATTACCAGCTGATCTTTTCTGTAAATATCTCACTTCAAGCTCATGCTTCATCAAGTTTTTTTGGTAATGGACCGGCTGTAGAGCCCTAGCACAGCCCTAGCACGAATTATTTGGCGGTCGTTATCTATGTATTTAAATGACCGATGACTTTGTGAAGGCCGCAGGAATCCGCTGGGTGCGGGAAGCACAGAAGCGGTCGAAGTGGCGGTGCTTGGGGGCCTACGTCCAGCAGTGGACGCCTTTGGCTGTAATGATGATGCATATAAATAAATAAAAAATAAAAACAATAGTTTCTTTGACTTGTTTGATAAACAAAATTGAATTAAGTTTTATTTCAATAACAAAAAAGTCTGCGCTCGGTGCTTGGTGTGGCAACACGCCGTGTTCGAGTTCGCGACAAGTTAATAGTCATCCTGAGGATGCCTCGTTGAGAGGTGAAACACGTGTCGATTTCTGCCAGAGTCTTTTTAAGATTCTTTAGAAATAGCTAAGCGGAACAGGTTACTAAATATATCCACATCATCATTTTATTAAAAAAAAAATACGTTTTCTAAAACAAAAGTTACTACTTTCACGTCAAATTGGAATACTGACTCAGATATTCTGTTTTGGAAATGATGTAAAAAAAAACAGATTTCTATAATTTTATTTCATTTTCGGCAATACAAATTTAGGTATTACTTAGTGTCATTATTTCCTATTTCACTGTAGGTTAATGATCTTTACTTCCTTATCAGCCAGTGTTTATTTAGTTAGGAAGATCACTTTCTTTATAGCTGTGTTTTCGTTGTATTGGATAATCTTTTTAACAGCTTGTGTCTAATTATGTGCGGGTTAATCATGGTTGAAAACTGTTTGTAAACGCAAAAACATCGGCTTTCTTTTGTTTGGCCGCTATTGCATGTTGAAATACTCTTGCAAAATAAAAACTTACGCCAGAAACTACAAAACTTCACCTGCTACGACCCTTTGTTTTGGGTGGAAAATTATCAAATAATTTCTGCTCTGGGCGGAGCGGGAGGGCGTTTTCTGAAACGCCAGACTCTTACTGACTAAAACCCACCCGTGTTCCTTCAGCTGCCTGTGTGTTGCCAGGGGCCACGGTATCCCTTTCGGACTTTCCCGCGACCCCGGCAGGCATCGGCCCTTCAGTTCTGCTGACATCTCTTTGAGGCTACGACCCTTACATACCCCTTTTACTTCGTTTACCTTCATACATCGAGGTAATTACGTAACACACTAACATTAGCGATGGGTTTCATTTTGACAGTTCAACAGCATTAATTGGGTCATTTACGTTGTCGAGCAGACAAATTTTTCGAACATATGAAGCAATGGATTACAAATATCCTTCAAAATTATTCAGATTGTAATTGAAAGGTGTTATGCAATTAGGGTGATTTCTTCAAAACTCTTTCCTTAGTGCTCACCGTCGTTATACGGAGCTTGTGTCCAAAAGGCGAGACCACTGGCCTATTATATTGTTATAAGTGACCAAAACGATCATGTATATGTCATGGCCAGATATTAGAACTGATTATTTCATGAAATGATCGACCATTTCATGAAATGGTTGTGTTTCATGAAAAGGCCAGCTAATATTGACCATATCCTTTAAACCTCAACGTTTAATGATATGTCAGTCGACGTTTGGCCATATCATTTTGTAGAGTATCCATGCAAATATTACTGGCTTTCATTTACTTTTAGTAATCTGGATCAATGGATAAATAAAACGTTTTAAATAGCTTTCATTCCAGAAGAAAAATAATAATTATAAGATTTGAATAGTTATATACTAACCTGTGAAATATGTTCCAAACTCCATGGTTTTTTTAACGTTTCGGTCGTTTTTCGAGTGACTTTCATAAAAGTCACGTAGTTTGGTATAATAATCATACTTCACTGCACTTTTATCATCCATTTGCATATTTGTAATTGCTTTTCCAATCGAATTATCGTACGCCGCCATGATGCACAACAAAAACAAAGCGACATCAACGCCTCTAGCGGTGGATAATCTTAAGTATTTTACGATATTATGATCACTAATATTTGGCCACATCATGAAGTAGTCGTGCATTTATCTGTGCATATCGTCAAACGTTGAGTGTTCAATGATCTGGCCAGACCACATCATGATGTGGCCAGCGGTCGATGTTCTATTTCATGAAATGCAACCATTTCATGAAATGATCAATTCTAAGATATGGCCACGACATATATGAGCTAAGCAATGGTGCATGCTTCTAGACCCAGCGGTATAGGCTGTGCGTTGTCTGTCATCATCATCTACCTAGCCTTTTCCCAATTTATATGTTAGGGTCGGCTTCCAGTCTAACCGGATGCAGCTGAATATGCTAATTTTACATGGAGCGACTGTCTATCTGACCTACACAACCCAGTTACTGGGTAATACGATACCCCTTAGTAAGACTGGTTGTCACTTTCGGTCTTCTGACTACCCGTAACAACTGTCAAAGATCTACAAATGACAGCCGCTATTAACGGTTTAACGTGCTCTCTGTCGACATCGGCAGCATTGCCATAGAGAAAAATAGAAAAATAGAATAGAACGTGCTCTCCGAGGCACGGAGAGGTCTTGATGTGTAATGAGTGACCCATCCACGGACTGACCTCGGCAAGCGTAGCTTAACCTTCAATCGACCGGATGGATTCCATGCGTTGTTTATCAGTGAATGTGAATTTAAGATTTTTATTAAGTAGGTGAATGCTGTCTTACCGTAATAATGTTGAGCGCGAACCCGGACCCTGCAACGGGCCCCACTGGTAACCTCTCCGCCACGTAAGGCAGTCGGATGGAGGTGTCGTTTATGAAGTATCCTTGTTGGTTGGGTTCCACCCATAGCATCATCGCCAGTAGCGGGAAGGATACTGGAAACACAAAATTGATGGGGAATTGAAATAGAAGTATTAAAAATATTCCAATTTAATTAAGAGTTAAATGTTGGAGCCGTTTGGGGTTGAATCACTAGAGCCATGGGGTCCAAGAGCCCTCTTGGTTTTTCGAGACATCTCTAAGCGGTTGGTAGACTCTTCACGTAATCAGAGGGCAGGCCTATCTTTTGGCCATAGAATCAGCATTAACATCCAATGTGGTAATGCTACCAGCCTTTTGGGCACGTTTCCTGTTGACAGTAATGCGGACGAAAGTTTTTGAAGAAGAAAATTGAACTAGGTACAACTAATTTCGAGATTGCGGTCGATTTTTAACCGACTTCAAAAAAAAGGAGGAAGTCCTCAGTTCGTCGGAATATTTTTATTTTTGTTATGAAAATAGGGGATGTTTCACTGTTTACAGAAATAACACTTAAAAATCTTTAACCCACTTTGGCAAGTGCAGTTTAATTTTGCTTGGTACGATTATAACCTATACTATTATACTCCTCTCCCAAAGAGAAGGCCTGTGTCCCAGCAGTGGGAGCGTTATAGCCTTTATCGCGCAGCGCGATAACGCGGGCGCTACAAGGGTCGCGCTGCCTGTAGCGCCCGCGATATCGCGCTGGTCTGCACGAGCCTTAAACAGTACCCTGATTGCGTAATACAACACAATTGCTAATCCATTGCTTCATAAGTTGGAAAAAAAAATCTGCTCAACAGCGTAAATAAGGCAATGAATGTTGATGAACTGTTAAAATGAAACAAATTAGGCAAAATTGTTTACGAAAATAAGTTACGCAATTAGGGTACAGGCCTTACGTTATTATTTTAATTTCAAACGCTCTGTATACGATGTTTCAACAAAATATAGCGGGTTGTAGTCCTATCATAGACCGACACTTTCCAATGTCATATCTATGTCCACTTGTGTGTCTAATTTGCGTAAGAAATACTAAGAAGCCTAGTTTCGTTATCACAGTTCATTCATCTCCTCATTTAGGTGCTTTGACTGGATAAATTTGCTGAAGAGCGGTATCTTATTATCAACCTTAGTACATCCTAACTAATATTAATATATTATTATAACAAACAAACTCACTTTTGCTAATGCAAAAGACGCGCGTGTATGTTACGCTTTCACGCTAAAATGGCTGCACAGATTTAGATACAATTTGGCACATGGGTAGACCATGACCTGGGTTAGGATATTGGATAGTTTTTATCTCTGTAGTACGTTGCATTCATACAAGACGGTATTCATGACACGTTGTCCACAATTTCTGAGCAGTACCTAACCTAACAAAGGTACTATGCTTGCATGAATTCAAGGTAATATTTGTATCAAAAGTTGGGGGCCCTCTTTACCTCATGCTCCAAAGCAGGCTTTCTATCCCGGTAGTACGTTTCCGTGGGATAATTTTCGACATCCACGCGGTCGAAGCCGCGGACAAAAGCTAGCCAGTAGAACATACTTTTACAAGATGTGATTAATTAACACATAGGTAGGTACGTAGGCACTATTAATAACTGTGAATTCATTTATACGGTATTTCATTTTTATCTTTTATAGTAAATGCCATATTGGAATTCGTGATAGCGATATTTCGCACTCTGTACTAATTATCTAGGTACCTATACCTACTTGTACATATTAACCAAACCCATACGTTAGTTAAGTCAGGGAAATTAATTGTGAGCAAATTGAGTTTTAACTTAAATTTTAACCACAACTGACATTCAATGACTACGTCTTAGATGGATTGTTGCATCCGCTGTTTTACAAAACAGCTCCGTTATGTAAAACAGCAGAACAACTTTCAGTTATTTGAAAGAAAGAGAAGAATATATTATAATTTGCTAAGATTTACACATTTCGAGTGAACCATTTCAGCTCCATTTGCAGGAAATTTTGCTGTGAGGTAAATAACATATTTCTTGTCCAAACGGCATGAGCATATTATGCTAAAGATTCATTTCGCCATTTTATGTTAAAGTCAAGGGACTTTACATGGGGCGATATTCATATTGATATTCAAATTAAATCATTCTCCTAGATTTTAGAACCAGGCACTTTTCTTATCGTGAACGTATTAGTCTAAAATTTCATTATCATCTCATAAGAAAGATGTCCACAGCTGGACATAGCAATGGACGTCTTTTGTGGACTTCAGTATTCCCTTATGCATCGTCACGCACTGGGCCCGTTACTTCCACAGAGGAGGCCTATGTGCCGGCGGCAGTGGGAACGTAGGCTAATTATTCTAATCTTATCATTGATAAACGTTATTCGGAATCCGGCAAGGATTTCAAGAAATATAATGAATAATACCTATATAACAGTAAATCTAATTTAGACATTATCTATAGGTCTCTAATTAATCTTTTGTGTCATCAGTGAGTCAAGCTTATCACTATTCAATGTTATCTACGTTACAAATAAGATAAATGCTTATAGCAAATTGGATTGACGTATTAGGATGTAGGTAGATTTGGTGCCGATTCTCTTGTACACCGAACGAAACTAACTAAACTATCACTAAAATTTCTTACTTTTGGCTATGAGAATCTTAATGCTGGTCTGCAAACATATTTCTCTAAATTTAAAAATAATTTTGACGCAACTTAAATCGAATTTGACAATCACAACTTCACGTGGTACTTGTTTCCCCTGCCCCGTGAATTTTTTTTTAGAGCCGGAGGTGCGCAGCCTCGACGTGTTTTATATGAAATTTTTCAGTTTTTGTATGGAAAATAAGAAAAATTATTATAACATGTTGAGTTTTAGGTTTTATAAAGGGGGTCGAAAGTTTCATTACTGATACGGTACTGTTTTGCACCTGAAGTCGAGGTTTCGGTGTGACATGTCAAGTAATGTTACTCACCACACCACACCTCTTTAATCGCGATTAGAAATAGTCAGATTTAGTTAGACAATCAAAATTTTAAGTGAAAAACGTACAAATTCAGAATAGCAAAATTGCCATTTTTACATTTTCTGTCAAACCAAAATATACCTAGTTAAGTTGTGTCACTTTAGTCTATTTAAAAAAAGATCAATAATTAAATTAAAATGGTGGAGGTTTCAAAAAAATAAGCTTGATAGATATGGCGCGATTCTCAGTTTTTTATCCGCGTTAGACCTAACTTTACAAAATAATTTCACTATGTAATATAAAAATAATCCAAAATATGCCTATATTATGAAAATATTAAGCAAATGCTCTAATTTAACATATATTTCTAAATCATTAACACTACTCGTTTAGACGTCATCTTCAATATAAAATCATTAAAACTGTGTTATCGTCGCCTTAAGTTATGTAACTTGTTTACTATTGGTTTCATAGGCAGCTTCTTGCTGTTCAATGTCTTTTTACCCGACTCCGGCGAAGCCAAAAGGAAGGTTTATGTTATTTGTTACTTAGAATATTAAGTATGACGCCTATAATTTGTCTTTTTCAGTCTTTGGGCCTTTTTTTTTTTTTTGGGTGGGAAATCATCAAATAACTTCTCCCGCTCTGGGCGGAGCGGGAGGGCGTGTCAGACTCTTACTGACTAAAACCCACCCGTGTTCCTTCGGTTGCCCTGTTGCCGGGGGCCACGAACTCCCTTTCGGTTTTCTTCGCAACGTATATGTAGGTATTAGGTATCCTATGGAAAGAAATAATGAAACTGAGTTTTTCCAATTAAATTCTTACTAGCAGGAAATTCAGCTCTGCCTCAGACAAGCCCTTTCATACCATTCTCACCACTGCAAATTCTGTAAGCCTGAATCCCACTAATTGTGACAACTGGCAACTAGAAAACTGGGGAGGCGATGAACCAAGACGAGTCACAGAGTAGAGAAAGAAAGAAAAAGTATAGAGACCCATTCACACACACACACAGTCACATGTGTAGAGGCCCATTGACACGGTGCAAGTTTATTGCCTGTGGCCTAGCATATAATGGGGATGATGACTTAACATTTTTTTTTGGCCATCCGTCAGATGTTAAAAAATAATGGACACGTATTTTTTTTTTTTTGTAATCATAAGATTACGGTGATACATTGAATTAAAATGTGCCATGACGTCACGAGTATGTAGACTTTATACTTAGGTACTTGTGACGTAGCGACCCCCACTCCCCAACTTTAATGCGTTTTATCGAAGTCATTTAATTAAAAAAGCAAACAATACGTGTGTAATATTTTTTATCATTTGACGGACGGACTAAATAGTTTTTTTTTTTTGTTTTACCCATGCATCATCCGTATTAAAGCTACAATTGACTGGCACCGTCTAAACAACACGTACAATTTGTTGCACGATACGGGCAAATTAGTTGCCGACTTGGCGCTCAAAAGTAGTATAGGTGTAAACAGCACGTACAATAAAATCGCATTCAATACCTGTATTAATTGTACAAGGACGTGCAACTCTGTGTTTAGACGAGGCAATACTTGCATGCAATAATCGCCTTGCAATAAATTGCCTTGGTCTAAACAAAAGTCGCATGCAATTATTGAATGGCAAAATTTACATTCAATTATTGTATGCCATTTTATGAAAATTGCACACGCAATTTTTGAATGGCAATAATTGAACGTGCTTTATGGCATGCTATTATTGCAGTTGAACGTTCCAGAAAATTACACCGGTGGAGTTTAATGATTTAATAGTGTCTTGAAAACCACTTTTAGCATTGTAATTAGTTAAGTAAGTACCTAGTAGATACTAAGTACTAAGTACCCACGAGTAACGGACTTAACAATGAATTATGATAGGTACCAATGCATAGTAGACGCTCTTCAAAATAATAATTATAGTGACAAGTACTATGTGAAGTGATTATTAACATTACTAGAAAATAAACAAACCACTTGTTTTCATTTCATGTATGCAAACTTGAAATTTCCAATCCGCCAAGAGCAAGCGTGGCGATCAATGCTCATAAAACTGCGGTTTCAACTAAAATGTACCTATGAATTTATCCAATAAAAATACGTTTGATAAGTATTTTGATTTATTCCCAAACTGTTGAAGGTATATCAACTCCATGTTCTAATACTGGCTTGATAGGAAACTGTCTGTAATTGAAATTAATTATTTAACTTTGCGTAGGTATTGCATTTTTCCATGAAACAGCAGATTTTTTTTTAATAACCGACGAAAAGTTTTAACGCAGGGGCGTTCAGAATCATGTATTGAATCCATGGTATCAGTTTCCGCGTCGATGTCCCTGCCACCCTGTATAGTTTTGTACGAGACTCCATTTTTCACATTGTTCTTAGATAAACCTTTATACCTACCTTCCTAATAAATGCTTAAGAGTATTTTCTTCAGTCTGCAAATCTCCCCAACACAAACTATTGTTTTTTTTTTTATCTGGCAACGTGACTTTTTCAATTTATATGTACTTTCTGAGTTTATCTTGGACAATACCGACATCGGTGAAGGAAAACATCGTGAGGAAACCTGGACTTAGTCAATAAAAGTCTAAAATCACCAACCCGTCTTGAGCAAGCGTGGTGATCAATGCTCGTGCCTTTGTAAAGTATTATATTATTTTAATTAATTATTCTGAATGTGAGGACTATGTGGATATCATTATTATTTTAATTTCTCATTTAGTTTTAATATGGTCTGGCAGTTTGAGTAGTTTCTGCGGCCTACCCAAATGCTATTCCTTTCTTTGGTATTGTTCGTAGAGTTGAGCTCCTTAAGTCCTGAGTTGAGCTCCATGATTACTGACAAATGCTTGCAATGTCTGGACAGGTCCACTCAAATCAGTGTGGTTCTTTCCTCAAAGGACCATTTCAGACACTAATCTACATGGTCCTCATATGGCCTGAAAAAGATTATGTCTGGACTTTAAAAGAAACTGTGACCTCTGAGTTTGTTTCGGCCTTTCTTCTCAGAGTAGTCAGATAGGAAACGCCGAACTCAACTAGCTTATTTTAAATATTTTTTTAATATGACGTGTAAAAGTGATTCCGATATCCTATTTACAGAATAAACAATTTCATTTCATATCATTTTATTTCTTCTCTGTATGAGAAGAGGGATTTGCCATGCAGTGGGACAACAATAGGCTGGTATTATTATTATTATACAAAAAATACGATACAACATCCTAACTTAATTAAAACTATTAACAAAATAAAGGTTTGGCGTCGAAAATTTCTCCGCATCGCTGTCGACTGGTAATCTCCCAAGAGACTGGCGGTATTACAACGTTCGTTGTATGGCAATGCTAAGCTTCTGCGGGGCGAGCACGGCCTCTGTGATAGGTTTGAGTCACACATTTTATCACGGTTTTTGGTCCCAAACTGTGACACAAGTCTAGGCCGTGTTCGCCCCGCTGGACAAGGTAAAAGCCAGCCTTTTTGTCACGGGACTTGTCAAGCAGCCGTGTTTTGATTGGTTAAGTTTATTCTGAGTTTGACTGCCTCGTTAGTCTAGTGGTCGTGAGCGCTACTGCTGAAGATGAGGTCCTGGGTACGATTCCCAGGTTGGGCTAATTGTTTTGGGTTTTACTATCTGGAATTTCTCAGTAGCAACCCAGTCTGGATTTGTTCCCGGTTGTTGGCAATAGAAAATTACAATCAAAATTGATTGTAATTGGGGATTAATTGTAAAAGGCTAGGCACATGCCTAGCCTTTTCTCAACTAATTCAGGGTCGGCTTCCAGTCTAGCCGGATGCAGCTGAATACCAGTGTTTTACATGGAGCGACTGCCTATCTGACCTCCACAACCCAGTAACTGGGTAAGTAATACGATACCCCTTGGTAAGACTGGTTGTCAGACTTTCGGGCTACTGTCTACCCGTAACGACTGTCAAAGATCCACGAATGACAGCCGGAACCAACGGCTTATCGTGCTTTCCGAGGCACGGAGGAGTCTCGGTATGTAAAGATGGTCACCCATCCACGGGCCAACCCCGGCAAGCGTATCTTAACCTGATGGATGGATCCGTGCGGCTGTTAATAAATAGCCTCGAGCTCCCCACCCTAATTACATAGGACTTAAACAAAACTGACAAAATGTGGGTGTGTACCTCTGCCTAACCCATAGCCGATGTTTGCACGGACGTAATAAAATCGCGGCGGGATTTTATCGCGCACTGGATTTTCAGCTCTAGGTGTTAAGCCAAGCGTTTTTATTACGTCCGTGCGTACGTCGGCTTAGGGAAAAACAGAGGTGATGTTATGTTACGTTTATTCATACCGTAGGCTTGAAGATTGTTGTCAGCAGAATTGACGGGGTCCGTTAGGGCCGATGCCTGCCAGGGATGCGAAGAAAACCGAAAGGGAGATTGTGGCCCCCGGCAACAGGGCAACATCAGAAGGAACACGGGTCGGTTTTATTCAGTAAGAGTCTGAGCGGGAAAAATTATTTGATAATTTCCCACCAAAAAAAAAAGGCTTGAAGATTGTAGTACCTTGTAGATAAGAGCTGAAACTACAAAGCGTGTGTTCGTGTACCTACACTACCTACGTGGTTATATTACTTGGTAGTTTCAATTAAAGTAAATGCACCATCAACACTAATTGCCGGTGGGTTCAGGTTAGATTCCCTAGTGTCAGTTTTCCTGTATTTGTGTGTTCTTATCTATACAATAACTGCGAAATACGTATACCTATACGTTATCTGGCTGGTGTAAGTAATTATCTATCAGATTTTTCAATCGATACCGGGTTTTGAAATCGCGCTAATTAAGTAAGCGACAACAGAAGTATTTAAAAATAACTTTATTCCGACAGAGTTACAGCGAAACAGTAATTAATTAAATCTAACAAAATATTGATCTTATAAATAACTTTATTCCGACAGAGTTACAGCGAAACAGTAATTAATTAAATCTAACAAAATATTGATCTTATATACTAACTTAATTGCTAACGTAGTACATGCACAGCGTGATCAGATTGACGCATGTTCTAGATAATTATAAATGCTGATCGCGCAGTGGGGAAATTGGGAAATAATAATCTAGTAAATACTTATTGTCTGACAAAGCTAATATTGGTAGGTTGGGGTTCCTTAACTCGCTCTTTTGATAAGTCCTAATTGAAACTGAAATAGCCTTTTCACAATTGCCGTTTTTGACGTTGGAACCTGAATAGGTAGTACGCATTTCATTTGTGTAGGAAGAAGGACATACCTACTGTGTGTCAAGCGATAAAAATTAAACTATTACCCATTTATTCATAAACGTTAATTAATGATTAGCGATTGTTTAACCATACATTTTAATCGTCATGAATAAACCCCTTAGCTCTTTGTAAGTACCCCGGGAGAGGCTCGTGGGCAGCCGCATGGGGTATGCTAAGCTACGCTTGCTGAGGGCGGTCCGTGGATGGATTACCATCCATTACCTACATATTGAAGCCCCTCCGTGCCTCGGAAAGCACGTCCCGGCTGTCATTTTTAGATCTTTGATGGTTGTTACAGTCAGAAGCCCGTAAGTCTGACACCCCAGTCTTACCAAGGGATATCATATTACCCAGTAACTGGGTTGTGGAGGTCAGATAAGCAGTCTTGCCATGTAAAATTATGGTATTCAGCTGCATCCGGTTAGACTGGAAGCCGAAAACGGAAGGCAGAAGGTCTCTTTATATCTAAATAGGTATATCATTTCTTAGATCAGCATGAATCATGCTTATCAAAATGAATGACAACGGTAAACAAAAAGTAGGTGAGACAATTTCTGTCGTAAATATCATAAAAGGACAGTGAGGTCATAAAACTTATCTGTCTGATAATGGAGCTAACCCACTTAACCAATTGAATTAATTAATTACTTTTCACGGTAGATTATAAAGAGCTTTGTACTCTTGTCATAGTACGGTTTGTTGGGTACTTTTTCGCACATTGTAGTCTTGTTTCATCGGTTTTTAACCGACTTAAAAGAAGGAGGAAGTCGGAGGGAAAAAAGCTAAAATATAGATCCAATGACACCGACTTCCGAAATTAAAGTTTTTAATTGTTATATGCGGTTAATTAATGTTCTTTACTCAACATTAATTTAGAAAAAAATAATGTCACCTACTGAGAAGCAATATTTTATTCATGTGATACCTACATAATGGAATAGCCATTATGTTTGTACCTATAATAATATTCTTTGTCCATCATTTCACTTCACATTATCAATTTATCAATAACATGTGCGAGTTTCCCATACATTTCACTATTTTCAGAAAGGTTAAACTTAGGTTAGGCTCCCCTTTCCAGGTCACTGATCGAGAGTTTTAGCCACATTCAAAGTTTCAATATTATGACGTCTACGGACGTTGATACACAATAAAGACAAAACCAAAGGAAATCTTGGTTTTATTCCACAATAAAATTACATAGCGTATTAGAAGCTTTCAAATCGTTTGACACTACGGTTTGAAATCACTATGACAATATAGTCTATGATGGAGAATCGAAATGATCTCCTTACTACGTAAGAAGGTTTCATATCATTCACCCATGCTCTATGAAGAAACGTAGTCATGAAGATAAGCCGGAGGTCTTCTTTCTCGAGTAGAACGACGAGGAACTTCAATGTCTTCAACTTCAGCTGGCCCAGTTGCGTCAACAAACTCGTCATCACTTGTAGGTGCAGTAGATGGTCCACGTGGTGGTTCATCGTCGGAGTTTTCTTCGTCATCTACTGTATATGGAAGAAGCGCCAGGGATCTATTCGAAACAGTTGTCTCACGGCCATTAGGTAGGCGTACATATGAGTATTCCGGGTTGCTTTGTAGTAGTTCCACTTCTTCTACCGCAGGTTCATATTTAGAGTTTCGTACGTTTCTCTTCATAAAGACTGGCCCTGGAGAGTGGAGCCATGTCGGTAGCGATTGTCCATTCCCCGAGCGACGAGGATGATTGAACATGCGCTCGTGAGGAGTTGCGCTAGTTCCCGTGCAAAGCATGGATCTAATAGAATGTAGGGCTGGAGACAAGCCCTTCTCCCAGTCACTAATGTCAGCGTTGTTGGAGCGAAGATACAGCTGGATCGTACGCCACAAGGTGCCGTTTAAGCGTTCAACCAAGCCATTCCCCTGTGGGTTATATGGAGTTGTACGACTGCACGCAGTACCAAGTGACGTCAGGAACTTTCTGAGCTCATCCGATAAGAACGACGTCCCTCTATCGGAATGTATGTATGCTGGCGTGCCAAATGTGGAGAACAGATCAATTAAGCATTTTATAACCGTTGCTGACGTTATGTCTTTACAGGCATATGCAAAAGGGAACCGACTAAACTCATCAATTATAGTTAGAATGTACTTATTCGAAGTTTTTGAAGGAAGTGGGCCTTTAAAATCTAAGTTTAATCTCTCGAATGACGATGTAGCTTTTATGAGACGCCCTTCATTTCTTATGTAACGGGGTTTGATTTCGGCGCATACTGGACAGGCAGCGGTCATTCTTTTGATATCTTCGATTGAATAGGGTAGATTTTTGGACCGTACCCAATGAGTCATGCGTGAAATACCAGGGTGGCAAAGAGAGTTATGTAGAGAAATGAGTTTGCTTGGAGAGTTGCTGTCGATGTGCATGCAAACTCTTGATAAAGCATCAGCAGCAAAGTTCTGACTGCCTGGCCGATAGATTATGTCGTATTTGAAACAGGAGAGCTCCAGGCGCCATCTCTCGATTTTCTCGTTTTTTATCTTATTAGAGTGCGTCTGGTTAAACATAAATGCTACAGATCGTTGGTCTGTGATTAGTAAGAAATGACGTCCAATCAGAAAGTGCCTCCATTTTCGAAGTGCTTCAACAATGGCGCAGGCCTCCTTTTCTATTGATGGATGTCGCCTTTCTGCATCATTTAGCGACCGTGAAAAAAATGCTACAGGTCTTCCTTTTTGTGACAGTGTCGCAGCAATTGCAAACTCCGATGCATCGGTTTCCACCGAGAATATTTCCTTCTCGTCAATTCCAGCCAAGGCCGATTTAGCAATGTCCTTCTTAAGGTCGTTAAAAGAATTAATAGCGTCTTGAGATAAGGGAAATGTTGCTTCGACCAGTGGTCTTAATTTGGATGAGAAGTTTTCTACCCATTTCGAATAATGAGCGAATAGGCCAAGGGCTCTTTTCAAAGTTGCCGAGTCAGTTGGAACAGGAAGATTCATCAGGGGTTCAAGACGGTTCTCGTCTGGTTTGATAATGTTTTTGTGTATGTTATAACTAAGGAGGTTAATTGACTCCGCTTCGAACGTGCATTTGTTAGTATTAAGCGTAAGTCTGTACTTTCTAGCAGCTTCCGTAAATTTGCGAAGGTTTTCTTCATGGTCCTTTTTATTGACACCGCATACAGTGACATCATCCAGGTAAGCGAATGTGCCTTTGAGGTTCTCCGAATCGATGATATATTGTAAAGTCCTCTGAAAAGCTGCCACGCCGTTCGTTACTCCAAAAGGAATCCGTGTGAACTGATATAGGTTCCCGCATGCTTCAAAAGCTGTATATTTTCGTTCTCTGGCCAGAATGGGCACCTGGTGATATGCACTTTTGAGGTCTATTTGGCTAAATAAATTGTACTGTGATACTCGCGTTATAATAGAATCGATACTTGGAAGGGGGTATGCGTCAAGTTCCGTAAATCTGTTTATAGTCTGTGAATAGTCGATCACAAGACGTTTTCGATGGTGCCCTCCTCCAGCGACAAGAACCTGAGCCCTCCAGGGTGACACACTGGGCTCAATAACTTTATCCTTGATCAAATTGTTTATTTCATTCGATATGAAATCTTGATCTTCTTGTGAGTGGCGTCTTGAGCGGATTGCGATTGGTTTGATATTTGGAGAAAGATTCGTAAATACTGATACAGGCGGAACGGAAGCCTCTAATACATTGCAGACTTTTAGCGGTTGTTTATCACCTCCAAACTGAAGTTCAAGAGAAGAGTGCTTTTGGAGTAGGTCATGTCCAATAATAACGTCGGCGCAAAGATTATTGATGATCAATAAAGGCTGATTTCGGTGTATATGGCCACCTATTTGAAGTGTCGCGTAACATAATCCATCGACGTAGGAAACGTTATTGAGAGATGCGAGTGTTATAGCCTGTCTACAAGGCTTAAGTTTGAGCTTCAAAATTTGAGCAAGATTCTTGTCAATGAAGCTGATAGAACTGCCAGTATCGACGAGTGCATCAGCGCGGTAGTTGTTGAGAGTAATGGGAGTTGTAGCTTTGCTGAGACTAGAAGGAGCAGCGGCAGAAAATGCTGATAGTTGGGAGCCGGCAGATTGTACTTGCGTATCATCATCTGTGACAGCTGCATTTGTTGAGTTATTATTAGAATCGCGATTAGAGCTTCTGCAGACCTTGGCAAAATGGCCACGCTTCGAACAGAGTTGGCATTCCGCGTTGCGGGCGGGGCATTTTAATCTTTGATGAATATTACCCCCACAAAAGAAACAACGACGGCGGAGAGTTGTTGCTAGGTTCGGCTGCGTTCGTGTTTCTGCCTCAGTGGCAGCATTGATAGGGTTAGGATTGAAGGAAAGAGATTGTACTAGTAGTTGAGAGGTGTTCTCTGCAGTTTCTAAGGTAATTGCAAGGTTCAAAGTCTCTTCTAGTGTCAGAGATTTTTCTAGAAGCCGTTCCTTTATTTTGCTTGATAAGATCCCGCTGATAAAAGTCTCACGTATGGCTTGGTCCTGGTGTTCTTCTGCTGTCACTGCTTCAAAATTACAGTCATGAGCAAGGATGTTAAGCGCTCGAGAGTATTCTGCGATGTTTTCTCCAGGCTGTTGTTTCCTAGTCGAAAGTCGATGCCTTGCTAAGGTTATGTTCTGTTTCTTTTCATAGGCATCATTAAGTTTGCTTATTGCGTCGCTGTACTTATTGCAGGAGCGGATGTTGTTGAAGATTGTTGGCGAAATGTGGTTGACAAGTACCTCCAGTTTGAGCGATTCATCGGGCGATTTATCGGGCGATCCTAGTTGTGCGATAAAGTTCTCAAAGGTGTATTTCCAGTGGGCCCACTTTAGATCGGCACCGGGTGCAGCAGGCTCCACGTCAAAATGATCGGGTCGAAGATATTGAGTTACTTTCTCTTGAGACATCGTGCTATAAGAATCTGATATTATTTTGCGATAACAATTATTGTGGAATAAATTGATACACAATAAAGACAAAACCAAAGGAAATCTTGGTTTTATTCCACAATAAAATTACATAGCGTATTAGAAGCTTTCAAATCGTTTGACACTACGGTTTGAAATCACTATGACAATATAGTCTATGATGGAGAATCGAAATGATCTCCTTACTACGTAAGAAGGTTTCATATCAGACGTTTAGTGGCCCGGTCAATAATTTAGTTTATTCAAGTATTCCTGACCAAACCAAAACTACACGTTTCAAGGAAGTGCTCTCAAGTCTGTCGCATCGGTTTTGCTCAGCTGAGCGATCTAATTGCTTCCTGGTTTCGACTAGCACACTTAGGTAAAGGTCGTTTACAAATAAGAAACGAGAACTCATTATTGACGGACGGGCTTCGTGGCATACATGTTGGAGAGCTGCTAAGCTAGCTGTAAAGAAAATTTGTTGACGAAGCCGTTTACAAACGTCTTCGGCTGCATACAGCATGCTTGCTATGAGAATGTACCGACTTGCTCTCTCATCAACTACCTAACCTTTTCCAAATTATATTGGGGTAGACTTCCAGTCTAACCGGGTGCACCCGTATACCAGTATTTTACATGGAGTGAATGCCTAGTCTGACCTTCACAATCCAGTTACTGGGTAACACGATTCTCCTTGGTAAACGCTCACTACATCTTAAAAAATACTGTGTGAAGGTTATGCTGACGCCAAGTGACACTGGGATTGTATAATAGGCCTAACCTTTGACTGCTAAACTTCCATGGGTCTTTGTACCAATAAAATATAAGTATTATTGTCTAGCGGATGACAGGTGTATATATATTTGCAGCTGCATCCAGGTGTAGGGCTGTTTTGCTTTAGCTTGCCGCTGTCATAAAAGTACATAGGACAGAAGAATGATCAGAGACTGTATTGCAGCATGATATTCCTAAAGGCTTCAAATTGGGCTGATTTGACTAAAATCTATACCAGCACGCTTAGCATGACCACAATAGAAACGGGTTTTGTCGACGGAAGAATAGACAAAATGACAGATAAATAAACACAATCTGTCATATTGTCTATTCTTCCGTCGATAAAATCCGTAGAAAATCCGTTTCTATGGTTGTCATGCTACGCGTGCAGACGACGAGACGAAGGATCGATGCCGTAACAGACCAGACAACAGACAGGACGACGCTGATAATATATTTCTGGCAAGTTGCCATCAATTTCGCGTTAGGTACACTTATATAAATTATATTGTTATGAGCACCATGTTGGGTATGAAGATCTAACAATACTATACTGACATGTGCTTACGCAAAAGGTTTTCCTTATATTGTCTTTCTTTGTCACTGTGTCTCGCATCGTCGTTATCATTTCAGTCTTTTAGTAATTATTTCTTGTTTTCATTGTCCAATATTGAATATTCCTCTTCTTCCTTTCTTTTCGTGTGATTAGTGACTAACCTGGTGTCAGAGTATTAAAGCCGCTCATGGGCCTCTGATTTGGTTTCACATGCCATCGAGAAATATTTCTCAGGCATACTGGTTTCCTCACGATGTTTTCCTTCACCGTTTTTGAAGCAACTGATAATTAAACAATACGCACATGAATCCGAAAAGTCATAGGTGCATGCCTGGTCACACCACTAGGCTATCACTGCTATCAATACTATGATATGATACTTCCTCTAATAGACGAACATACTATGATTATGCTAAGTGCGTATTTATGGGTGGTTTAAAAAAAACCTAACCTAACCTGTCCGGGTCGGAGTGCTCCAAGTCCCGAGCTCGCTTCGCTCGCTCTTGCAGCCTAAGTTCCCATCCGACTTTAATTCGTCACTTAATTTTCGACGTTCAAATATGTACCCTTAAAAAATTATGGATAGCATAATCAATTGTACATTTTCGTTGAAATAAAATACAATGGAAAAATAAACCGAACAAACAATATTTGTTAAAAAATAATTCTACTGTTTGATAAGTTTGTTAAATAAAAAAATGTGATTATAAAATTCATTGAATTGTGTTTCTGTGAAATATGTTTCATTCAAGTAAATAGTCGTTAAAACAATAATATTCGAAATACAGATACAAAGACCAACTATTATATGAAACATGTTCTGCGAAACGAAATTCTGTGTAATTTCTGTTCGCGAAATAAGGGGACACAAAAAAGTATGCATTTAAACAAAGATGAAAAATCTTTTTGAACCATTCCTACTATATTTTTTCGCTATCTACTATATTTTGACAGGCAATGGCTTTGAAAATACAAAATACTATATTTGATATAAAAATATAAGTACCTAAGGCTTTGCAAGCAGTCTTTATAGCCACCCGTCAAATAAACAAGCGGGTATTTTTATTATGATTTCTAGCCTTTTCTCAGCTAGTTGGAGTCGGCTTCCAGTCTAACCAGATGCAGCTAAATACCAGTTTTGTTTAAATATACGTAGGTAGGTACCTACTTAATTAAAATTTCGTTTAATAATGGAACATAAGCACAAGACTCTGGTCATGAATTGCACGAGATTCAGCTCCACGAGTGGTGTTACTAAAATCTGATTTCTCGTCCTGGACAATCGGCCCTACAGCCTATTTCCAACAAACTGGTTCTTCCTTCAAAAGACCATTTCAGACATCAATCTCGGTACATGGTCTTCACATAATCTGACCAAGATTATGTCTGGACTTTAAAAGAGACTGTGACCTCCGAGTTCGTTTCGGCGTTTCTTCTCAGAGTAGTCAGATAGGAAACGCCGATCTCATCTAGTTTTTATATGGACGGCGTTTAAAACTGTTTGCACAAACTTGCTTACAGAAATAAAATCATTTATAATTAACTTGCTGACTAGCTTAGGTATAAATTCACATATGGCTCGCAATATGGGAGGTTTTTTTCCATTTTAAAAAACAACATCATCAGGGGTTCCGTTATAAAGATAAGCTTGCCCTTTATCATATTATTATCATCATTCATCGTCCTTTGGTATAATGTGGGTCACATTGAAAATATCAAACAAAGTAATTATTGATTCCCGAAAATGCATAACAACAGCCGAGCATTATGTACCTACCTAATTAACTTTGTAAGTGAAGGTGGTAAAGTCAGCAAAAAACATACGTAAGCAGCACGTTTAGCATGACCATAATAGAAACGGGTCGACGCGTTGTCGACGGAAGAATAGACAAAATAACAGGTTGTGAATATTTATCTGTCATATTGACTATTCTTCCGTCGACAAAACCCGTAGAAAACTCGTTTGTATGGTTGTCATGCTACGCTTGCTGGCAGATTATTGGCAACTATCCACTTTGAATCCTATTGTGCTTGTATTAAGTCAAATCTTTGACATCGCTCTGCGTGTCTTTATTAAGTTAAAAAAAAGATTATGCACACAAACATTTATGCTACCTATTGATAAAAAGGTGGTAGAAAAATGTTTATTTTTTTAGCCAATAGTTTTATACCACATTCTTATACCTTGTTGACTGTTGTAGATATCTACTAGCGCAATGCGGCAATGGCATAATTATAATTAGGTAGGCATATCTATGACTTCGCCACACTCGGCGACACTACACCATATGAGTTACTGTTATGTATTGACATACCAATTTCAATGCAGGTCAATGAATACTAAATCGCGCGATAACGCGGTTCAAACTGATTGCCGAGGCAAGTGCAGCGTGCGAAGTCCTTTAACGTAGAATTAGTAGTAGGTACAGTGCGTGCCATTAAAGATGAGACTTGACGCACCACGTGGTTTGACTTGCGCAGTAGACGATTTATGGGTCTCTTTAGCGGTATGAGGTCCCCGCTGGGGCGTCATCGGGGCGGGGAAAGGGCGGCGGGAGGCGCGGTCAAGTCTCATCTTTAATGGCACGACCTGTACCTATACGTAATTTGACTAACAATAGGTATGATGACAAAAAAAAAATGTCCTTCAGGTAGATTTAAAAAAAATATTGCACACGTATTTTTTCTTTTTTTACGATATCAGCAGATTACGGCGATACATAGAGTTAATATGTGTCACGACCTCATGACGTCACGAGTATGTACATTTTATACTTGTGACGTAGCGACCCCCACTCCAAACTTTAATGCGTTTTATCTAAGTCATTTTATATTAATATGATAAAGCAAAAAATACGTGTCTAATATTTTTATATTATCTTACTGACGGACTAAATAGTTTCTTTTTTTTTGACCCAGGCATCATCCCTTCCTGTCGGCTTACATTCATGCCCACATAAACTCATCCCTTCTTCCCATAGTAGGCAGAAACTACAGAACGCCACCTGCTAAGATCCTTACTCCTCCCTCCTTGCCACTTTTGGGCTTTTGCTTTGTTTAGGTACGTACATACAGTCAGACACGCATGACAGCTATGAGTAGTACCTACTACGCACCTGACCTTTCTAAAGAGGATCACCAATAAGGTCACACATAATTATGTCCTTTTGCGTCCGGGGGTTTCCACCCACATTTGGCTTGTTAGTCGCTTTTCATTCATCCTTACAACATAGCCAAACCATCGAAGAATCATACTCTTTTCAATTTTTGTCACTAGGTAGGTACTTACATCCTCTTTTAATAAGGTTGCACTAGTCGACGCTTCGAACTCGTTGGTGGTAGGTAATATGCATGCTATTTAGTACAGTTATTTTTTTATTTAGTTTTACTTATTTAGTATTTATTTATCTAGTTTTCATTCATATATTTATTAAGTAAAATAGGCGGTGATTTATAACGAAAACGAGCGCGGAAATTTTCATGAACAGACCTTTGGGCGTACATATATTATGGAAAAACTGCTACATGTATTTACCCAAAATAAAATTATTTGAACTTTTGAATAAGTTATATATCTCTGTATCGTTTTTATTTTGCTATTTTCATACTACATACGTTATTTATGCTAAAGATGAGTTAAAATTAGTTTTGAAATATGGAAGTTTCGATCCAAACCAATACTTTTTCACAATTCTGTTTCCATACAGGGTTCGATAATGACAAGACAAATTGACATAATTTTTAGTTTTGAACTTACACCGTCAAACAGACGAGTTATCACCATTTTACGTTTGTATGGAAGAATGACCGACTAGATTTTGAACCGCAGCGTTGCCTGACGGCTAAATATGCAAAGAGGTTTTTAACTACTATCTTACTTCTGATTTATTTACGAGGTAATTGCCATGAACGTACAATAGAAGAAATATTTCCTTGTCAAATAAGTTTCTTTGGTAAATAACAACGTAGTCTGTTAACTAACCAATTTTAGTTAAGGAAATTAGTTTTTGATAAATTATATGTGCACATATCCTAGGCACCTATTAGGTACAGCAGTGTACCTTATTGTTACCTACTGCAAGTTTGCATCATCCCACTGCTGGACAACTGTCTCTCCCCTCTACCACGCTGCCAATCTTCCTACCCAATTTAAATTTCAGGATGGTATCACAATACGAAAAAAAATATTGACGGTAATTTAAAAAATAATTACTTCTTTTATCTCTTCCTTAATTTATGTAAAAGTAATTAAGTTGGTAAGAATACAATAATTCTAAAAGTTGTTATGAAATCCAAGCTGCACATACCTACGTACCTACTTAATACCAGCACGGAAGTAAAACCAAGATAAAATATAAATTCGGTATCTGGCCATCGATTAATACCTTACCTAATCAAAATTCGACATAATGAAGGCAACAAGTCAACACAACAATGAAGCATATGGCCAACATAACCAAAATAATAAATTCTCACTTACCGCATACTAAGATAAAGAAGTCCAGGATGATTTTCCATATTAATTTGTCGACTGCCATTGTTACACTATAATAACATACTATTTACGTAAAACCTTTTTTTTTTTTCACAACGACGCTCGCTCGGACACAGCCAACACGATAAAGACTGCTACAATACTGATAAAATGAGTAATCTGTGGGTAACTTGTAGGCGTTGTTAGTCATTGTCAAACATTGCAAAAAAACACCGTTACCGAGGTCCTTGCTCTATTATATTTCATCTTGTCAACGATAAAGCGTATGTACTCAGTTAACAGTCGGTAAATGTTATTGTGGCTGTGAATTAAGTTAGTATTGATATATAACCTTCTTTGAGAAGTTTGAGAATGATGCCATCTGTGGTTTGTGATGGGAACTCTCGAACGTTTGTAATCTATGTTCGTTTATATGATAATAGATGGCGTTAGTAATTAAGAAATACTTTTTGTGTAGGACGACGATTGCTGGATTCAAAAAAGAAAATAATGAACACTTTATACAGATTTATTATTATGCTTTATAAACTTTTAACCACATTAAAAAATAAGTAAATAAATAGCTGCCTCAAAGCTACAATACATCGAGAATTCTAAAGGCAGTGCATTTTAAGTTCTATTATACATAAAAAAAAACATATAAACAAGTAATTTACTTAAAATAGTTTTAATCTGTAGACATCTTTGTGTCAAAATGAGTAAAAATATTTTTAACTACATTACACTTATCTAGCACCTAATTGGATCTAAATCTAACTTTCTATTGGATCTTTGTAACAGAGATGTGCTAATTAGATAATTAGTCGATTACCAGATGTATAATAAATAACTGACTAGCTGATGACGTTCGGTGTATTGAGTCTTATTTAAACGGGTATTATACTACACTGAATCAGGGCCTTGAATTAAGGGAGCACTAACTACTAACCACTACTAACTACCACCTTACTCTTATTATACCTTTCTTATTAGGGGGTTAGGTACCTGATTCAGTGTAGTGTAATAGCCGCATTACAACTGTCAAACATATTGTAACATGGCGGCAAAAATTTGAAAATGGAAGGGCATGATAAACGAGTTTTTTTTTATGGAATATATTATCGACTAACCAGCTATTGGCACATCTCAGATCTATTATTCCTTTCATTTAAAAGCCTATATCACAGTATAAAAAAATACGTTACAGTTGTCTTCGAGACTTCAGATTACGTTTACTATGACTAACATAAATACATGAGCTGTGTGTACGTTACTTTATCTCTTCTCTCTTTGAGAGGGAATGGCCCACTCCCTTTTCGAGTGGGCCATAATCCACCAAGTGGGCCAACTGTGGGTTTAAAAAAAATGGGTTTAAGTTATTAATTTGCCATCCCTATACTATGCATCCCCGAATAAAATACGTACAACACATTATTAACAAACAATGAAATAAATGCGATTTAACCTAACTCCATATTGCGTTTAACAATTGTTTGTGGGTGTTTTTAGTCTATGGGTAAAGAGGATGCAGATAAGTGCGTACTTTTCAAACATCGAACATAACATCACGCCTCTTTTTCCCGTAGTTACCTAGGCAGAGGTCACCCACATTTCGCATTTCAAAGTGCATACCTACTTTTCGCTTTTATTTGTCTAATTTAGTGACTTGGAAAAGAACAAAAAGTAATTTTTTTATTGGTTTTCTAATAAAAATCATCATCTGCCTAGCCTTTTTCCAACTATGTTGGGATAGGCTCTCAATTTATTCAGATGTAATTGAATACCAGTATTTTACATGGAGAGACAGTCTATCTCACATCCAACAATGGATTCACAATATGGAGAAAGATATCAGCTTTAAAAATTCGTAAAAATTTCGACAAAAACATACATGTGATATTAAACTATAAAATCTTAATATTAGTTGTACTATAACATTAAAATGTGCAACTATGATATTTACAATCGGTTTCTGAGTAGCTAATTGACACCAAAATTATCTAACAGTCTGTCAAACTCAGATCAAGTGACTTGATTCGTTATTAATATTTCAATTAGACAATCACTGCATTTACATCAATCAATCTGCCTAGCCTTTTCCCAACTATGTTGTGGTTGGCTTCCGGTCTGACTGCTTGCAACCAGTGGATACATGGAGTGACTACCTATCTGACCTCCACAACCTTGGTAAGACTGGTTGTCAGACTTTCAGGCTTCTCACTATCCGTAACGAGTGTCGAATGACAGCCGGGACCAACTGCTTACGTGCTTTCCGAGGCACGGATAGGTCTTCGGTATATTACGGATGTTCTCAGTATATTATCCACGGACCGACCTCGGCAAGCGTTTCTTAACCTTGAAGATCGACCCGCGTGGCTGTTATTATTTAGCCACGAGACCCTCTCTGCAATTAATAGGAGTTTAATATCCTGTTATCAAATTGTTGATTAGCCTTTCAGAAACCGAAAATAATTTTTGTTTTGCAATACCTATTGACTATTTACTGTAAATTAAGTAGGTAGGTAGTTCCGACGCCATCTTGTAGCGTAGATGTACACTGGCATTTAAACAATGTTATTTATGTTTAAAGAGAATAGAGTAGATGCAGATTTTAAATTGATGCTAATTACATGTATAATAAAATATGTAATTAACAAGTGCACAATAATGATGTATAGTCGACCTCGTATTTACTTTATCACTTTTAAGAACAATTCCCAGTAAATTGAAATTTCTTCCTCTCCTTCGCGATCGTATGCTGACTGTCGCATGACTACGCATCCCGCCACAGTATCTTCTAGCGCGCTCTTCAGTAGCGCAAAAATAATTTCCCTTTGAGGCTCTGTGTTCGGTCTCCGAGCTTTGGAATCTAAGATATCTTGTTACCAATAGATACGTACGAATTTACGTTGGTGAATTTAAAATACTCTGCCCCGCCGTCCGCCGATTGGCGCTGGCCTAATACACCTTGTTGTTTTATGTGCACGTCATCACGTCAAGTGATATTCAACCTTAGGGTGATAAAGAAATTACGAGGTCGACTATAACAGTGTGAGGTGACAGATTATATAATTGTTTTAAGATCGATAATTGAATTTATATTAAACGAGACCCTACTCCGTTTTAGCATTAAACAATTTTAGCTGTTTTCAGTTCACAAAATATAGAAAACTCTTAAGCTATCATCAAAATATTGCATACTTTTTCTAATTAGTAGGTACACACGGCTACACATCAAGCTATGCATTTCCATTATAAGCTGACCTCTCACTGTGTGGAAATGAGATCAGCATAAACTGGAAATGTATAGCTTTATGTATAGCCGTGTGTACCTAATTTTAGTAAATAAAATTAATATAAATTGAATACGTGCAAGCAATATAAATTGTACTGTTTTAAAAATATGTACATTTTCTTTGAATACGTTTCATTTATTCCTCAACTTGGTTTAACTCATAGCTTGGGGTCAATTAAATTAATTATGTACACTGTATTACCTTTTGTAAGCTTAAAAAACTTTCATATTATTTGTAAGCTTAAAAAACTTCCATATTATTTCCTTTTTCCTGATTTTCCACTCTCATATTTTTCATTATTAAAATGATGTCGGAAATCGGGACTGTCGTTGCTCTACCTAAAATATTTTTTTCTTTCCTAATTTAGAATCTATGGATCCCCTAACTTACTTTACAACTACAAAATATCTTCTACATTATAAATAATCTGATAAATTCAACACTGTACCAATAAAAACCGATTCAGATAATTCTGTAATAACAGTTTTAAAAAAAATTTCGTCCTGTGAACTATCTGTATTCTATGTGAATCGACCTTTATTGATATTATAAATAACATAGAAAACAATATCCATCCAACTTTTTTAAAATACCTGCCCTAAAGATTCATGCACACACGTCAGTCACGTCAACGTCAAGTCGCCGATCAGTCACGTCAATTTCAGGGACGTGTGTGAACAGATAGGCAGTCAGTCAGTCATAGTCACTAAATCAATTTTTCTACATCCATGTTACGTTCGTTGCAATACAAGTTTTAACTTGCCGGTGACGCGACTTCGACTGAGAGGCACCGGTAGTGACGTGACTTCTACGTAACTATATTTTTTGACGTGACTGATTGGCGACTTGGCGTTGACGTGACTGACGTGTGTACATGATCCTTTAGGAAGGCAATACTGAGCGGCCTCATACAGCGCTGTCCTGTACGATATTATTATGGGATCACACGTAGGATCGTAGCAGGTGGCGTTCTGTAGTTTCTGGACGTCGCCATGGGAAGAAACCAGAAACACTAACTGACGCCAGTGATTATGTATGTGTACTTCAACATCCCAATGTTCATACCGTGTTCATGCGGTTAAAAACAAATGCAGTATGAACTGCCATGTGATCCCAAAATTTTACAGTAAAATATTGCACTGATTAACGCTGCGTGAACTGGGCGTGAAAGTCAAGCCACAGTAGCCACTATTTCTTTGTGTAGGTTTTAACGTCACATCACTCTAAAATTGCCAATTTCGGGCAATAATAGCCGATTATTGCCAGCTTTTGGTTATAATATAATTTAGCCGCCTCAAGCTGGCTCTAATCAGCTTCAATAAATACAGAATGACTTTAAATTCACTGGCTATCGTGGGGTAAAAAGTACTCAAGGATATGCACAACTTTTACAGATAGGCCCATCCATTTCGCGATTACTGTACTGTAAGCTGTATTTTAGTATGGGGCGCAGCGAAGTGGGGCGCGTCTTCATGGCGCCATCGATACTAAAAGACCAACTTAAAAATATCGAAAAAATAATCCGCAATTTCATACAAAAATGCAATTAATATCACCCGGATTCTGTTCCATATTTTTTCAATAAAGGAATTTTTCAATAAAAAAAGTATGAAACAGAATCTTTTTTTGATATTTCAAAGTTGGTTCCATACAAAAAAATATTGTAGGTAAATCCAATGAACTCAAAGTCTGTGTTTATAATTATCTTAAAACGAACGTTTCGAGTACTGTTAGTAATACTTCTAGTACCCGGTAGTATTATTTAAAATATATACAAATATTCATCAGTTATCAACTCCTATATAACATTGCACAATCCTCAAAATATCATAATTATGTTCATCACGTAAACATTTGACTGCCTATGTACACACGGTTAGACATCAAGCTATACATTTCCAGTTTAAGCTGACCTCGCATTATACGGAAATCCTATACAAAGCGAGATCAGCATAAACTGGAAGTGTATAGCTTGATGTGTAGCCGTGTGTACTATAAACGTAGCATTTACACATTTTTATACTGATTAAAAGAAATGCCTACACCATTTTGTATTTTTCAAAAGATCTACATTGAGTTAACTATTAGTAAAAGTTCTGAATAGAAATACCGGCTAACACAACTTTTTATATCAAATACAAATTAAAACGTTTGTAGGTCGAAACAGACCTGCTATATCGTCCTAAAAAAATAAAAAATTCTATTCTGACAGTCAAAGTTTACGCAATTTAATATCATAAAACTCTGGTAGGACTCCAAAAAGAAGCTAAAGTTTTCTATCTATGCCAAACTCAAAATAAATACACAAACTCATAGACAACAAGAAACATAGACATTCTATGTACCATAGTGCTGTTAAATCTAACAGCAACATTCAAATGACAAAGTTCCAACATTCAGTTGCAATTTTATTCCTTTGTCCTGACTAAGTAACCTAGAGGCTTGAACACTGCCTCTGCATAAAAATCGCAATTTACATTTGCTAATCAGTAAAACATAGGCCAGAAATATTTCGCAGCTCTGTGATAAAGGTGCATTGAAATAGCCTCCACGAGGGTCAATACTTAGATTGCCACGGCATGTGCTATCCTTGGATAGTTCGTGCTGATATGAAAGAAGGTAGTGCCTGATGTCTGGCCATAGTTTAAAGTTTATATTGGTATCCGTCATTTAAATTCACTCACTTCAAACATTAGTGCTCACTTGAGTCCATTCACTGTTCCTGCGACTGCCTACAGGCGTCGATGTACTCGTGTGAGATCCACGAGACGGTTGGTTGTTCGTATCATAGTTCTTCAGCGTCACTTTCACATCGGGAGCTGGTGGGGGATGACTGTCAAACCTGCACTCGGGTGTTCCCGTTGGTGACTCGCAGCTCGGCTTCGTGGCTGTGCTGCCGCGATCGAGGTGTCTTGCGAAGGTTTGATACGAAGGCGAACTGGAAAGAATGAATTTGGAAATATTATACCAATCATAATATTGATGATGACGGCTGTGGCTTTGACAGGCGACTCTTGATGAAGGTGGAAAAAATGCGAACAAAATTAGGTTGATTCAGGTCATCTGAAGGCAATGTAACCTACGCAACCAACGTGGCTCTTATGAGACTTTGGGGTTCAAATTACAGACTAGAGCCAAATTAGTCACGAGAAATATCGTCATCGGTGCAAGAGGTCTGCAACCACAATTCCATTGGGCTATTTTTACCAGGATTACTATCTGTAATATCATTATCATAAGGAGTTTAAGACCAGGTACTCTTAAAGACAAATTCCACGCAAGCTCCGCCCACATGCACCCCGCCACTCCAGTATGTGCTAAACGCTAACACATCAGTAATAAAGTTGAATATCGTGTGCGCTCTAAATGGCGTAAGTCTCAATTCTTATTTCGTTTATAAATAAAGTAATAATTGATCTAGAGAAAAAATATTTTGTAGCTGAATAAAAAACTATGTTTTCTTACAGTGAATACTTATTTTAGACATAAAAGCCGAGTAATCTTAATTTTATTTAAATAATCTTTAAAAAAGACATGATTTTCGAATAAAAAATGAATCGAGCGAAAATGTTCCAATTACGTAACTGTCTTATATTTGGAAAGAAAAAGATCCAATAAATCATATACTAAAGTTCCCTTTTGATTGTATGCGTGACCTTTTCAGAATATTAATGCAAATTAACAAACAATTTAGGGAGCCTCCTTTTAAACTGCATTGAAAACTCTCCACGAGTAGCGATTTAAATGTAAGACCGGCGCACACTGGATGGTCAACCGCGCTACAATCTTGCTTCTATTGCCACTTTACCGACGAAGTCATGCCCTATTTCCATATGATTCGTGCTGATTCAAGAGAAGGACATTGTATGGATAATGGATACTCACAATAACAATAGCATAAAGTAATCCAATACTGAACCCAGCAAGCACGTCGCTCCAATGATGCTTGTAGTCAGAGACACGGGTCATGATCGTGTACCACGCGAACAGCATCAGGATGAACTGGATCCCGTGTCGGATCAGCTTGGATCCGCGCCAGGTGAAGCGCTTTTGGAGGTACATCTGTGGGAAGAGGATATGGTTTTATTTACCACGTTTTACCTACAGCTAACTAGCGACCCGCCCCTGGCTTCGCCTGGTTTTTACGACTCGACTAAACATCGAGATATCTTTATTATAAATGTTGGTTTAATATTAATGTTTTATACACCGTAACATTTTAGTTGTCTTACAAAAACAGTCCACTTCATGTATCCAATGACTACTAAACATTCATAAAAAAATATATATATAATAATATACATATGTATACCAAATTTCAACTTAATCGGTCCATTAGATTCGGAGCAAATTGGCTGTTGACAGACGGACAGACAGACAGACACACGAGTGGTCCTATAAGGGTTCCATTTTTTCCTTTTGAGGTATGGAACCCTAAAAAAAGATTGAATTCCAGTGATGTAACAGTTCGCACTATTAATTTGGTTTAATAAAAAATCAAGTTGATTTACTTACTACAAAGATACTGTGTTTCCATTTTTCGATGTGTACCTAACAATGGTTTATGACAGGGTGCCGAGATGGGACTACACCATATTATCAATCGTAGTCGTTACACATTACAATGCAAAACATTTATCGTTGTTTTACTTAACCTCGGTCCTACGGCTCTTAGAGAAAATAAAAGTTTGAAAATAGTTAATTATGCCGCTTGCCAGCATGTGTTGGATATTGCAACCAATGGGTATGAGTGCTGCTACACGCACATGACATTTCAACATGGTCACTAAGGTTGGCAACATATAATTAAGCCCCTGGGGTATGGCACGCGTCTATAGCCGGTAACCATTTTCCCTCATATAGGCTGATGGCCTGTTCGCCAAACTATTACTTAACAAAAAAGAAATAGGTATCACAGTGAGAAAAACCAGCTTCGATGCAGTTTTTTTTAACATAAATAGCCTGGGTTAGTCATTGCTTATTAGTATTCCTTAATTTAGCTGAATGTGATTGTGTCTTTTTTTATATATCATAATATGAGCACCTACCTAAGGCGTGAATTATACAGAAGCCGCTTCAAAACGTTTTCATACAAAATGTACGAAGGCGACGTATCGTGAATTACACTCAAGCGACGCGGCGCAGGCACAGGTACGCTGCAATGTCGCCAGCCAGTGCCGCGTCGCTAGCAGTCGCAACTAGAGCGCCGCGTAAGGAGCACGTCGCTTGTAAACGGTATGAGCAGTATTTATAATCACAAAAATGCGTGACGATATCGAATATAATGTACAGTTCTGAGAGATCTTTCTTCAGGACAGACTGGTTCTCTCCAATGTGTAAGCTGCTTCTGAAGATCGTGTTTTACTTTCGACAGTAAAATATGGAAACATTCTTGTGACATTTTATATACTGTAGGAAAACAATCTGGAGGATACTCATGTATTTTTTCCATATTTTAAAATATCGATGCTCATCTGACAATTTCCACACAGAGTGCACCCAATATCTTCTGTGCCTCTGCATATTAATGAGTTGCAGCAAAGCAAGCGCATCTTCGTCTTCTGAAGAGGAAGATATGCTATCGCAAAAAGTCAGCATGTAACGTCTCTTCGCCTCTTCTATATAATTTCAATCGCGTCCGTGCCTTATACGTTCCACGCCTGCGTTGAGCATACGCCGCGCCTTCACCTTACGCCGTTTCTGTATAATTCACGCCTTAGATTACATCTGATATCACAAACTGAACCATTTAGTAGTTATTAATGACTATCTCCAAAATATTTCTAATACTTTCTAATACTATGTGCGTTGTTGCAAGCAAACTATTGAAGGCGTTAACACTACGAATGGAGAAGGCGTTACGAGAGGGTTCCCGTCAATAGAACAACAGCTGCGGATCGAACTCTAGTCATGTTGTACTTTAACCGTTGCTCTTGCTTAGGCCTTAATAAATATGCATAGTAAAGAAACTTACGCAGAAATACAGCATGGTGTAAGCAGAAAAAGAAGAGTGTCCACTGGGGAAGGACAGCCTCATCTCTTTCTTCAGTTTCTCGTTGTCAGCGAGACAGGTGAACGACTCGATGTACCGCCACTTGTTGGTGTCCAGCGAGCAGTCTATGTCTGGCTTGCATACCTGGATAGAAAAGAGATGATTGGTGAGAATAACTTGCATCATTGATGACAATTTATTAGTCCCTACGGATGGCAAAGGAGAAAGGCTGGGACTGTAGGTAACTTTTTTTAATAAGAGGGCTTTTTCACGATTAAAATATTATTTATTATAGAGTAAAACCCAAAGGCTGAGTAAAACAAGAAATCAGAATCTAATCAAAAGCTGGGATGAACAAAAATAGTCTGGTAGAGCATTTTATGGCAGTAGACCAAAAATAAATCTCTTAAAAGATAATATTAGGCCGCGCGCACTTTGAATGCGTTTTTGTACGAATTTCACTTGTGCGTACATGTACGACCATGGGCGTACGTATTGAGTGCGCACACTGGATACGTTTTTCTCCGTCAAATAGAACAAATCCCAATAAGTTCGGATTGTTTTTGGATGTCGGAATTATACGCAGAACTAAGTCGCACCCAGTCTGTGCGCTCCCTTTGTACTTTGAAGGTCGGGATCGTTCGTGCGTGTTCGTACGTGTACGCACGAGTGAAATTCGTACGAAGACGCATTCAAAGTGAGCGTGGCCTTAGAATTATTAGGTACACTGGAACTGGACAGGTAAATTATAGTCTACAAACAAACACGTAAAAAGCCTGTCAGTAGGTGTAGAAATATGGTTTAACTCATCCAGCCGATAAAAAATTGGTACATTTTATTGCTTTGGCAAATAATCAAAAAGAATGAAACGGTGATAGACAGCAAAGTCGATAGCGAAATCTTTTATTCACAATAAAACTCTGTAGCCTATCCATCTGTTGATTTAACGTTCAGAAACACATTATGCCAAACGATCAAGGTTATAAAAACAACAGTAGATCCAGCAGACCTCACAACAAAACTATGTACTGGTATTTGATTTGATCGTTAACATCTGTTTTTAAATCGATTCTGCGTATGACAGCGAAATGGGGGAAATCCCAATTACGAAGGAAACTCCCAAGGAACTTCCATGAAACGCTTCGATTCTTCCACTAAAGGTGCTGATTGAACTGCTGAAACTTTAGCATGCACTAGTAACAGAACATCGAGCATTCGCTGTTTTTAAATTTGTCGAACTGAATTATGAACAGCGTCAAACATCACTACGAACATGTTTACGATCATTCTAGCGAATGCTCTAGTCAATGCTCGTCAAGGGGTACGGGAGGCATAGAAGAACGGTGGTGGGACAATGGACAGAATGGCTCGGCTCGACAAAAAGCTCGAAGAAAATTTACTGTCCTTTCGCTAGAATGCTCGCTAGAACGCTCGCTAGAATGCTCGCTAGAACGCTCGCTAGAATGCTCGCTAAAACGCTCCCGTTTATTTTTTTGGAATGTAACATTCGCTAGAATGCTTATTACAAATGAATGCTCAAGTTTATCAGCACCTTAAAGCTAAAAAACTGTTCGGACGATTTGTAGGTATGGATATTTTTGTATCTCGTCCTGACTAGGTTTAATTTTTTGTATCTCTCTTCATAAATCGCTATATTTAAAGTATCTTTGAAGTGTTAACCTAATACTTTTCTAGTTACTATTTGTCTATGCACTATAATTACTTTCCATTCGGTTCTAGGTCTCCCATGGAATTCCCAGACGAAATAAAAAACAAAACTCATGTTTCACAGGGAAAGGTAGTCAATGTCATAATTATGTAGTCGGACTTCTAATCTATATATATATAAATGAATCCCTATTTCCCTTGGTCACGACATCACGCTAAAACGGCTGAACGGATTTGGATGAAATTTGGTATATGGATAGACCTTGACCCGGAGAAGGACATAGGATACTTTTTATCCCGATATTTTTATGGGATCGAGACTTATGCGGGTGAAACCGCGGGGCGCAGCTAGTATTATATACTTTTGAAGCACTGACCTTGTAGTCTTGTAATTCGTCACAACGTCACCTCTGCCATTCTCATACACTTACAATGGTTTTTTGTTTTAAGGTCGTTTAAACTTTCACTTAGTTTTAAAACCAGACCAGGCGCTATTGTTGTACGAATATACCTGGAAGTTAGCGAAATATATGGTAATTCGAATTTTGTATTATCAACACGAATTTCTATTACGGTACAAGTATGAATTTAGGAGTATGCCAGTACCGAATTAATTATTATGGTTGAAATAAATTAGAATTATCAAGATTTACGTCTGCTAAACGTGATGTTTAATGAATACGAAACGACAACAGATTAATATCAAAGATATGGATGAAGCAGTAATCGTAAAGGCAGAGCAATCCTTGTTTTCAAATGTGTGATGATTATTGACAAAATTGAAAACGATTGCAATTTTAGGTACGATTAATCAGATAAAGGTTTGAACTTGACTCGTAAGAATATAACTCTTATTTCGAAAGATATATCAATAAAACTTTCATAATATGGTACAAGAAAAATGGCGACAGCACCAATTTATTACTTCCAAAAGTTAACAAGTTATCGTTCAATCAGGAAACACTTCCACGTAAACCTGTTTCAATTCACAAAGAACTTGTTTTGAAATAAATACATTTAACCAGATATCCTCTTTTTTATTTTATGTTTCGCAAGAATCAAAAGAATTTGCCGACAGATTAGAATCATATTAAATTTAAAAAAAACACCTCTTGATTGCTATCAAATTATATTAAAGGGTGTTATAAATCATGAATGAAATGGTCCAAGATTGATGAAACCAAACGATGTCTCATATCACATTAGATTTCATGCAATTAATTTCATTTAATGTTAATGCAATTTAAGTATCGACCAAAAAAGTGGAAAGAGTGAAGGGACGCCTTTACTCTGTAGTGGGATAATGTAAGCCAATCATTCATTATTGGCAGCCTTGTTCCACTCAATGCTGACTATAAGCGTTCTCCCTTTTGTGCCAACATAGGCCAATAATGGGTTATAATAAAGCGAATGCACGAAATAAGTTTACAACTCACAAGTTTCTTAACGTAAGAAATACTGTATTTAATAACCGCTTATCATTCACGCACGTCGAACAAGTCAATTAAGGAGAAACTGTTAACTGCGCTTGTAAGCTTAGCGGCTTATCGATAAACTATCGATACTTATGTGCATTGCGATATTCTAATGCGAAACTTGTCTGATACGTGATTTCACGCTTTTCCGCACCTGGTATTAAAACTGATTGCTGTACAGTTAAAGGGAAAATAACATGATCCTATGCAAACTTCGTAACAAACACTTATAAGAAAGTACGTGAGGATACTGTAAGTAATTTGTAACCATTGCACATTACGCAGAAAAGTCTCTAAGATGATAATGTAAATATCATCCTTGCGTAATTTTCGCCTCGACTTGCATACCTCCATTTTACAGTAAAGATACCCATGAAATTGGATATCAAAACATGCAAGTATAAACATCAACAGTATAACAATTAATCATGCAAAATACCATCGTAAAGCATCTGATAGAAAGCCGTGCCATGATCCAATTACGGTACGCTGTCAGCTCCGCGCAAAACGTTGTAAATCGTCTGACAATTAATATTATTTCGCTTTAAAACAATCTATTGATTGACGTCTGCCCCCGAGGCATGTATTCTTGCCTTACTTTTGCTTGGTACTTATACATTTTAAACTCAAAGCCTTGCACTTATCGTTTTTTTAGAAGTGTAATTTAATACTGTAATAGCAAATTATTAGTCTCTGAGACTATTTCTAAAGTGTCTAATGGTTTAACGGAATTTATTGACGGTTCAATCTATCGGCCTCTAGTTTCGGATTGCATGTCTGATTAATTCTTATTTTATGCGTGAACATTCACTTAAATGTCCGATTCAAATGTATTATGTATTTTATGACATCTACATAAAATTTAACGAAATACTAGATAAGCAGAACAAACATAACTCAGAATATTCTTATTTACGAGGCCATAAACTTTGGTATAGATCTTTTGTTTTATGCATAACTCTATCTTATAAGATAAATCGATGGCTTAAGAATATATTTAGAGGTTCAGCTACATTCCAGAGGTATTTTTATAAAATCATATTTTGCAACTACTAAATCAAGATGAAAGTGTAATAAATCCTATTTTCCCCAAGATCAAGTGATAAAATTCTATTCTGACCCGGAAAACACGAAAACAATGGTATATTTTTTATTTTATTTTGATATTTTTATGCCAAGACCAACTAGCCAGTAAAGTTTTACCACCTACGCTTGGTACTTATCCATAGAGCTTTAAAACATTTAAATTTGATACGAACGATATAAACATTTTTGCTCGAGTTGAAGCGTTATGCAACTTTGAAACAGTCTTACTTGGATTAGTTCGGAGTGCTTCCACAAAACTCAGGCCTAGTCGTTAATCCTTCTTTAGAATTTACTATAGTTAATTCGGCTTATTACACTCTCGTCTGCAAAACTAAGAGCTCTTTGTGGAAAACTATACTGGCCAGAAATTACTTAAAATAACACTAAACAGAAATAAATGAACTACATGCTAAACGGCTAGTCTAAATTCCAGAATATACATCGGCAAACACGGTTAATTGTGAGCACTGTTACCGGTCATCGGGCTGCCAAGAATGTTGTCATCACAGTAAATAATAGATCCTTCATTTCACAACTCGACCTTAAAGTCAGCACCCTTAGCACTTAAAATATTTACCTTTTCACTCCCTATGATATTACAACTTTACTTCGCCATATTGATTCAGCAAAACTAACAATCTTACTGTACATGTATAGGTTGAATTTAAACGCATATAAAATGTCGGAAATTTATAATTCTGTTTACAATCTCGATAACATGTTCTTAAGTGCTTTTATGTGCTTTTTTCGCCATTTATGGGCGAGTCAATCATCCAATCAAGTTAGCGCCCCTTCACTGGCATAAAAACGAGTTCGTCAGTTAAGGCTGGAGCTATAATGATTGCGGTTTTGTTTTTGCCTGTATTTTTATGGTAATTTCCCCTTACTAGGTGAACAGCTTCAGGCGACTCAATATAGACGATGGTGTGAAAAGAAAATAAAGGTAGATATGCTACTGCAAAATGGCCATCTTCGTAATTGTATAGAAAGTGATGGAATATTTTTAGGCGAGAAAACACTGCTCATATTTACCTAGATGAGCTACGTCGAATTTTGGCACTTGTAGAAAAGATGCACAACTTTTTGACAAGTTTTACCTAACGTCGCAGTATGATATAGTCAAAACTGATTAGCACTTCTTCGCGAAGCAATGTAACCATTTCAATTTCGCAATAAATAAGCTTGACAGTTTGACTTGTAAAGATAAACATGAAACAGACAAATTCAACACTTTTAAAGGTAAAACTGTTGATGCGATCAAACTTTATCCTTTCAGTTAACGAATTCACTGGTAATCTCTAACATGGTTTGTTTCTCACTAGCTGTCAACGTGTCTACACCTCAGTTGACGTGACCTTTATCAGTTTTAGCCTTTAGCTTATCACCTCTAGCACTTACAGGTAATTGGCACTGAGTGGTAGCAATGAAACCCGTTACGATATTAGTTACAGGTATTCTCTTCTTATACGAGGAACTTCCCATAGTACTGTCAAGCAACGCTTTGCAAGATGGCTGTTTGCCTATGATGTTGTCTTTTCCCTTGTCATTTTCGACTATACGAGAATATAGATCATATCAGGGTGCAATGATTAGCTAGTCAGCAACGTTGGTTTTTATGTATTGCTTCTTGTGGAGGCTCTTTTAATACAGTTAAGTCCTTTTCCATAGTTCTGTACCCTAATTGCGTAACTTATTTTCGTACATGATTATTACTAATTTGTTTCATTTTGACGGTTCAAAAACATTAATTGCGTTATTTGCATTGTTGAGCGGATTTTTTTTTTCCAACTTATGAAGCAATAGCTTAGCAATCTGTTTCAAATCGAAACAAATTGTGATTGATCGTGTATTACGCAATTAGGGTACTGATACCCCGCCTACCTGGATTCATTAGAATTTCATGATTATTTTGTTCAACATTTTCAAAATTCAATCCACCATAGTAATTCATCTCTCATAACTTCACCTTAACAACCACATTACACAAAATATCACAAAATTGGTTGGTTTATAAGCCTGCACTTTATAAACAGGTATAATATTTATTTTTCGTGCTTCGCATACTAAAAAAGCTGTTCAGTAATTTAGTGATTACCAACAAGAGGGGCGGGGAAGCCGCGGGCCGGTAGTTACTAAGGTACTGCGTGAGAAACACGATGTATGGAAATAGGCTGTCTGAGAAAATTGATTTTTATTTAAACTTGGTTATGTTTTGTGAGTGGTAGTTTGAGTATGTTAATTTTAATCGGTTCTGGTGTTTGAAGTAAGTTGGCAACGCTGTTGACGTGAGTAAACAAATAATATTGAAAGTTTGTAGCAGCAATTTCTTTAGATTCCATCCATCTCATTTCTAGAATAATGCCAGATTGGCACAAAATTTCGAACAACATAAATTAAAAGAAGATATAAAAGAAGTTGCCAGATCATATTTGTTATTATAGCACTATAATTACCCCATTCACGAAACACCTGTTACCACCACCTTACTCCAAATATCTTCATAAAACCTTTATCTTATACATACCACTTACAAAGCAGCTTTATACAAATTAATTCCCCAGGTAAAATTTATGGCATCATATAACTGCTAAGTCAGGGACCGACAGAGCCGTGAAAACGTTAATGTCCGATATTATGGAAGTTTTATGCGCAATGGTCGGTGTTCTGACTTTTCCTTTCTTCGTGCTAACAATTTTATCATTATCTCCTTCACTTGTTGTCGCTGTATGAATAAAAGTAAGCTGATCGGTAACTGAAGATTTTATAGAGACATATATGTAAATTGAGTGGACCTACTTGTGTAAGTGAATTTGTAATTTTATTGATTCTGGTAAGATTAGAAATCGGAAATACTTGAATAGTGTAAAAGAGATTTAATAAGAAACTATGGAGTTTATCGAAGTGGCTCATGTTCTAAAATAGATACTAGTATTGAACCATATGTAATACTAACAAAACACCTACATGCTAATCTTATTAAACCTAGTAATATGAGAAACATTTTCAAAAATAATTACATATGTCCAACATCAAATGAATCATTAACAATATGCGTAAAGCTGGGACCACCGTACTTGAAATTTCCTTGGTCAACAATCATACGCATCAATATTTTATGAAAAATTATGACTCCCTGTCAACAACAAACTCATCATATTTTCCGTGGACGGAAACCAAGTACCACAAATTACCATTTTTATCGCAGAATACATTGACACAGTTGGAGAACACGTTTCACTTGTAAGGGAATCAATTTGGTGAATATTCACATGTAAGGGAACGGTTAATATGCAAGCAGTGAGAATCAATGGTTTGGTGAACGACAATCGTGAACGCTTGTGCATGGCCGGAGTGAAATAAACGATTCAATAATAGTGGAATTTTGAATTTATATTTACAGGGACCATGACAATAAAGAATGCTAAAGTTTTGAATTGGTATTTGGTCAATGTTTCTGGAGTAACAAGGGCTTAATAGTTAATAGGAAACCCCAGTCACACCAATCAGCTCATATGAGTCATGGAAAGCACTTTATATGGTAAGAAATAGAATTCTAACGCAAATAAAATTAATAAAAATATGACGATATCAATTAATCTCAACCGAATCTAATCTGAAACAAATTGAACTGAATTGAATTGAAATGAATTTAAACTAATCACACCATGTTAAAGCTGGTCGACAGTTCATAACTTTATATATCCAATTATCATCAATTTGCATCAAACAACACTATTTCATTCAATTCTAACGGTGTAAGAAACACCGTGACCAATTGCGTATAACCATGATAAAAGTTAACGTATGGGACGCCTTGAGGCATAACGATAGTATGGATAGGTTATGCCATCTGTCTTTTTGGATATGCAGTACTAATTTGGAATTTGTTGTTATGTATAAAGGCTGAAGCAGGCCCATCAAAGATAAAAAAATTACGTTGGAAACAAAATAAAGAAGTAGTATCTAAGGCGGAGTTTCTTGATGCGTTGTCAATGTAAGAAGTGAGGTGGCAGTTGGGCTTTTAGAAATCATACATATATACTGAGCAATCACAAGTTTATGAAAAATGACCTATTCATTACAGAGAAGCTTCTTTTGACATCATAAACGACGATGATGATCAAAACATTTTAGATGGAACTTTTAATTAACCAGGTTCAACTCCATCCCTGGTCACCTACATAGCCTACGTAAAATCAGAAGCGAGTCAATTATCGGAAACAATCGTGTTTGCATGCACCGTCACGTACAAAGGCTTATTGATCTCTGGTCACGACCCGACAGCACGAGGGTTGAATATAGTACTATCAGTGAGAGTAATAGTTTACAGTGGAAAGGTATAGAAGGTTCATTCAGTTTACATGAGTTTCTTGCAAAATTACCAATTGGTTAGCCATCTCTATGGTGAATTGAGTTGTGGTTAATCTATATTATGTGTCTCACTTACCAATTCTTCTGTAAGACTATGGATGATCATAATAAGACTGATAATTTGGATGGCCATTGCCGCCATCACTGCTTTAGAGATCGGTTTTCTTTTTGTAATGCTTTGTAGAAGTATATCTTCTGCAAATGATCTAGCCTGTGTCCATAGAGATAATGGTAAAGCATTGTTTTCGAACGAGGGTATTACCTTCGTGCCTGTCGAAGAATATTGAGTGGTGTCTGACTGCAAATTGGTGTAGTAGCATGTATTGTGACGTCATCAATTTAATGTAATGCATGGTTTTATGGCAGCGATATATAAGTGTCAATGGTAAGACTGGGTTCAAAATGAGAGTAAAAAAATTGTTCTACTTTCTCTCATTATTAGAGCAATTATTCTACTTATGTTGGAAATGTAGTAAAATAACTCTAACCTACATTTTAATGAAACAGTTAACATTAAAGTGAACTTGAAACAAAACGAGAAATACGAGACTTTTGATTGACGAAACATTAATATAATCTCAATTGACGCCATTCCATTTATAAAGTTATTCGTAGTACCCAATAAACTTTTAAAATAAGCAAATAAGTATAAAAAAAATATTAAAGACAAAGAGAAAAAAAGGAAGACCGAGAAGGAAGGATAAAGACTAACTAAAGGAAAAACAAGTGTAAAGATTTAAAAACCGATAAAAGAAATAGCATTGGATGGAATAGAATGGACAAGTGCCCAGCACTTATGGATGGATGCTGTATACCTCACATTTTATAGGACAAAGTACAAGTTATCACAACTAACGTATCGGGAATTTAATCATAAACTTATCTAAGCGGAAGGAAAGATTTTCTCGATAGGGATCAAAGTAAGGCTTAACGCGTAAATTGCAGAGCCTTATCGGGCTAGCGTTGGACCGAGACTTATAATGCCATGTTGAATTGATTCACTCGCCTGCACAGCGTGGTGAATTGCAATATTAATCAACGAACTGACCGCTTGTTGTGTAGAGAGTTTGCTTGGAAGTTAAGTTGTGTTGTAATGTGGAGTAACTAGCAGTTACCGGCTTATTTTGCATATAAACTTTAAAATCCATTTGAGTCGAAAAATCTTCTCTATCGTATTGTGGTGTGGCGTCTGAGTTGTAGGTACGAGTATGCTCTAAAGTAGCTGTGCGTTGTCTGTCAGTCTGTCTTTCAACAATTCATTCAAAGCTTGTTGTGTACTGCTTTCAGTCAATAACGGTGGAGCTCAAAGAAAACAAAGGGGTGCGTTTTATAGAAATACTTTTACGCTTCTTCTTCTAAGTTAGTTTCTTCCAACAGTTTAATCTATACTAATATTATAAAGAGGTAAAATTCGTGAGTTTTGTGTAGGGTTCCCCCTTACCTAACCTTACTCACAAATTTTCTGAACTACTCATCTGATTCCGAATATTCTCTCACTAATAGGAAACTGTAAAATTTGTTTTTAGGATTGCTAATAAAGGCTATTTGAATTGAATAGGAAACTACAGTATTGCCGAGTGTTATAGTATATTGTACTTTATTTTAAAATAAGAATTTCACGCGGACAAAGTCGCGGACAGAAGTTAGTCTTAATTAAATCATATTATTTATACCGTCATTCATGAAGCCCAGTGCAGTTCAATTTACTAAATGAGGAAACCGTCGCCAAAACCAGTTGACATAAGATCCATTAGCAACACTTCCTAGTACACAACAATTTTACCAACTTTCCTCACCATAATATACTCGAAATATGTCCCAAGATTTCTGAAAGATGTGGAGAATGTACGTAGCTATGCCATAGCATGCGGAATTAAAGTAGAAGCCGTTCCTCGTTGGAGGCACGAGATTAGGATCACGTCATGATACGAGTATTAGACGAGCGAGCCGTAACTAAATGTATCAGAGATATGATACGAGAAATGTTTAGTTAGATATTGTCCGGATAAGTTATACGCGTATGTGAGTAGTGTAAGGAAATTATGTGAAGTATGAAGAGAACTATGCCGGTCGATCACGTAATGAATACTGTTTCGGATATTTTTTAAAGTTTTCTTTGCAGAACGACGCGGATTATAAAATAAACATAAAATATTAAAAGAAGCCAAAACCTTTGTTATCGTCAAAGAATTTGACGATAACATAATAAAAACAGAAAGAGAAATTAAAATGTTTCACAATAATCTATGTGAATTCTTTGTAATGGGGAAAGGGTCAAAGGAAAAGCTTGGATGAATGAAATGCACCGACCCCAGCGTAGTTTAACCAGACCCGATAAATCGAATGAACCCCGAGATTTGCAGATTTCCCTGGAGGTCATGCTTCATGGGGCTACAGAGGTCATAATCAATGAGTAGACCGGGGGGCGCAGTAATGATAGGGAAGACTTGCCCTTAGGATATGGGACGATTTGCGAGCCCTACCGGATATGTATCCTAGAGTAGGCAATGGAATAGTAAAAATGGTGAAAATATTATGAAACGGTAATTCGTTTCTCTCTCTGATGTTAGCACTAACTTTAAGCAGGATGGGTGAACCTTACATTTTTTTTGATAGATAAGTAACACCTGGTTTCTGATTTGAGAATTTGAAGTTGAGAACTTGTCAAACTCTACTTTAGCTTCTTCTTAGCGTGTCGATGGCAATCTAAATGAACTCGGTCCAGAATTCGGCCACGTGTTTGGCGCTATCAGTTCCTGTAACGTGCAGTTAGATATTAAGTGTCATCGTTTGTGGAACAGCACCACATTTACATTCCAAGGCGGAGTCATATATAAATTTCCACCTGAACTTCAGCTAACCTGGGTCCGGAGTCTGTAGACTTACAATCTGTTTGACTTGTTTACTTTAGCATTACTTAAGGTCGTTACTGTCGGTTACTGCCTCGTTGGTCTAGTGGTCGCAAAGCGCTACTGCTGAGTATGAGGTCCTGGGTTCGATTCCCGGCTCGTGCAAGGTGTTATTGGGTTTTTCCATCTGGAATTTCTCACTAGCAGCCCGGAGTCTGGATTTGTATATATGCTCACTGGCAATAGGCTCGCCCCCTATTACATGGGCCTTTAACATAACTGGCGAAATGTGGGTGTACTATCGGTACACCTCTGCTGCCTAACCCTTCGGGGAATACAGGCGTGATGTTATGTTATGTTACTTAATGTAAAATCAGCCTGCGAAATTCAAAATTTATTTGCAAATAACGTCAGGTTTTTTATTTTGGATAACCGGACCTGTTGTTTTGATCTGATATCAAGCTGTACTTTTCTATTGAGCATTTAATTCTACTCTTACGAAGCTTTGGCTTCCTTAGATTTACTATAGTCACAAAAGACACAGTATATAAATATCTAACAAAAATATAACTTCTCGTTATTGTGTTCCCGTGTCTAAACAGTTTAGCAAGAAATGCACGCTACATGAATTTACAAATACTTGTTGTAACTGTGCTAGGATAAATGATGTCATAGGTTTTAAGATGTGAGTGGCGGAGGAGCGACCTCTGGATAATTCACGAAGGTCAAAAAATTTGGCAGAGTGAATATGTTTCAAGGAGTTGAATGAAATAATAATATGTATAGTATGTTTTCAACTTTTTGTACTATGTGATTTCATTATCTACTTTTTATAGAAGATGCTATTTTAGCTTTTCACTTTGCAATAAGTAATCGCACGTAGGTAGTCGCGTGATTTCTGTGAAAGCAATTTTTTTTTAATGCTGTTTTTCTACTGCAAATATCGAAGACAAAATTATTTGAAACTTTACCCACGCACTTATTACGTATCGAAAAAGAAACTTATAGTAATGGCAACTTTCCAAATGATATCTATAATTCCATACCATTACTTAAATCGATATGATAGCGAATATTTGAAATTGAAAAAGCAACTCAAATATAAGAAATAAACGATCAATGGCGACCGTGAAGCATGCTAATGGTTCCGTACACTTAAAATTCAGTTCTTGTACTAGATTGAATTTTGATAGTATTGTTTTAAAAGAACAATGTAAATTATAAACTGCACTGACTACATCTATTACATTATTATATGAGACGAATTAATTATTTTTGTGGTTGTTTGAATTAGCAAGTAGGTAAGTCAAGAATACATTGAATGGCTTTTAGCTTGATCTTCTTCTTCTTTTCGTGTGGTTAGTGACTAGCCTAGTGTCAGAGTTGCAAAGCCGCCCATGGACCTCTAACTTGGCTTCACATGCCGTCGAGAAATATCTCTCAGGCGTGGTTTCTCACGATGTTTTCATGGCTTTTAGCAAAGAGATATGTATAAGTTATACCAGCCTAGTACTGCCCCAGTACAGGGCAAAGGCTTCTTCTCATACAGAGAAGGCGCGACGCTTGCTCAGGGGCTCGTGGCTAATTAATAACAGCCGCACGGGTCGATCGACCAGGTTAAGCTACGCTTACCGCGGTTGGTCCGTGGATGGGTCACCTTTGGGTACATACCGAGACCCTCCGTGCCTCGGAAAGCACGTTAAGCCGTTGGTCCCGGCTGCCATTCGTGGATCTTTCTTTGACAGTCGTTACCGGTCGTCAAACACCCGAAAGTCTGACAACCAGTCTTACCAAGGGGTATCGTATTATCCAGTAACTGGGTTGAGACGGTCAGCTAGGCAGTCGCTCCATATAAAATACTGGTATTCGACCTCAACATAGTTGGGTAAAGGCTTGGTAGATGATGCTTCCTCAAGACTAGTTGGCGATGTCAGACTCTCCCCGGCGAATAAAATGGTAATGTGCTACTACGATAGTTTTAAGGTTATTGCATATTCGATATTAAGAGATTCGATTACACTCTGTCAATTTTTTCATTCATTTCCTACGGTTATTTTAGAAGTTATAAGATTTTTAAATGTATTGTAATGAATGTAAAAAAAAAACTATAATAACAATTTCGCTATATATATTAGTTAATAAGATTTTCACAAAAAACAGTTTTTTATTTTTCCTGTAAAATTTGGTCTTTACGGTTACCATTTTATTCGCCAGGGACAGCTTTATATTGACATTAGTTCAGCTAGGTTTCTTCGCGATGTTTTTTATTTCCGATGTCAGAAATGTCGAAGATAAACTCAGAAAGAACAAGGTATTTGATTGCATTTGATTTAAGATAAACAAGATAAGTTGCGGGACGCTGCAGTTTAAGTCGTTGTCTGCTATTGGACCTCCATTTTGTTTTAAACTCTGCTGGAAACCATCTGACATATTAAATTGAAGGCTAAGACTGACGATAATGATAAATACAAAATATAAAAGCCCGCTTTGCTTATTCAAACACCAAATAACTCAACTGCAAGTAACTTGTACATAGTCAATTTCCTTGACACTTTGACAGAGTTACAGCCAAGAAAATGAGGTTCTTTAATATTTGTGCCACAAATTTACGGAACCCTAAGAAGGCCTGGAATGATTCCATTTACAAGCGTCCGTGAGTGTGAAAATATTATGGCAGTTATGATACAGCGTATTATATCGCCTACAGTGTGCTGGGAGCTGACAGAACCGGTATGAGATGGGAAATCTAAGATGCAATTATAGAAATGTTGTGTTCAATTTTGCGATGTATGTGAATGTTTGTATCTTGTATGGTATGGTGTAGGTACCTATGTAGTGTTTCTTGGAGTATGAAAAATAAAAAAATCCGCAGAAAAAATTGTAAAAACAACTATTGTTTTCCTATGACTAATTCGATAAGTCACGGAAAATTGAGTTCGTTTTAAAAACTGTACCCTAATTGCGTAGCTTATTTTTCGTAAACAATAATGCCTAATTTGTTTCATTTTGACAGATCAACAATATTCATTGAGTTATTTACGTTGTTGAGCAGATTTTTTTCCTACTTATGAAGCAATGAAGTAGAAATCTGTTTCAAATCGAAACAGATTGTGTTATATTACGCAATTAGGGTACTATTCTGCTTCTGCCTAATCATTTAGCAGGCCTGTTATATTATTTACTTATAATTTGCGACTTTTCAACACGCATCCCCAAAAATAAAACCTTGAAAAAACGCATTTCAGTTCCTTTCTTACGAGTAGTTTCAAAATTACTTTTTTATCGTTCCAACATCAGGACAGTCACATAATTTTGAGACAGTAACATGACAAAAATATATTGTATGTATGACCTTTCGTGTCAAGAGCGCATAAAATACTTTTTGGTTAAAAGTTAAAACTTTTCCAGTGTCGTATGTAATCGTAAAAACTTAAATAACCATAGAAATTATGTGTAATAAAAGATACCATAGAAAACATAATGGGAGTATTTCTGAGTGCATGAATACTAAAATAACATCAAGAGCATTTTTATGAATAGTTTATTATTCTTGTTTTAAGCGCATCAAAAGAATTATGACAGAACAAGAGTTGAATGAATGTTAAAAAAGTGTTTGCTTTAGATTTTATTGTTTTACCTATTCCGTTGCATTCCATGACTGTGCTTGTGGATAAAAGCACTGGGTGCATAGTGAGAAGTTGAACGAAAAGATTCTCGAAGTTAATGTTTTACCCATATAATATTATATCTTCTTTTATCTCCATCTTGGATCCAAGAAAACCAAAGATCGACAAGCAAATTTTCTCAATTTTTTATCAAAACATGAGGACTTCAGCAAAGGGAGATACAGCAAGGTTCATGAAAGAAGCAAACTGACAGCAAGAAAAGAAAAAGAAATCACAAATACTTTCCCAAATTAATAAACGACCCAGACGTGCCAAATAACACAATGAAATATCAATAAAACGAAATAAGAATCAATTAGCATAAACAACCAATATCCAGTCAGTGGCACTTGACTGATAGTTGTGACGCAAACATACACAATGGCAGCTGACATTTATACTGATATTACTGACGAATGATACCTCAATGGACGATCAATACGTAGAAGGATCGAATTAGCCGTAATTAGGTTCCAAATGGTTCGAGTATGCGGTAGGGGGTTGGTATCAAGTGAAATTGGCAGTAGTATGGAATGACAAGGCATTTGAGATCATCACATAAACGAAGGCCCTTAGACACCTGATATACGGCGACTAATAGACAGCGTTGTCTTAGTAACCTGGTCCCGTTGACACCATTTGGGTACGGAACCCTTATAAAAGAAGGGAGATTCCTCATAAAAAAAATAAAAAAAATGAAAATTGAATGAATGATAAAATAATAAAATAAAAAGAGCATAAGAATTCAAACGGTTAAAATGGTTTCAAAATCATAAATACTATAAAAACTCCTACTGTGGAGCTGTAGAATCAAGACCATTACGACAAACTCAACAAAGGCATAATAAGATGCAACAAAAACTGTTGCGTTTGACATTGAGGCACGCAATGTGGGCGCTGGTTATCCCAAGGTAAATAGCAGAAAAACTGGCAAATAACACAATTGAGTAGGATTAGGATTGTGTCATAGAAATTTGCTATACCTACCTACTTATGGAGGAACTATGGTAGCTCTGAGAAAGTAGAATTGATGGGATTTTTTATTCAAACCTAGTTCAATGTCCAACTGAGCTAATGCAGTTTGAAATTCAGCAGCATCACCCGTGATCGAAAGCTGGAAGACCCAAACACATGGAAACAAGGCCTTTTCGAAAGACCTCTCATCCAGAAGTGGAATGCTGGATGGATCCTGTTTGTTGTATAATTTGAGCTAGTTTCGGAAGAGAGTCAATACCAGTGTTGCAACTACTTTTACTACTAACTGCATAATGATTAAATGCTCTTGGCGCCACGAGAATAATAGGAAGTACCTTATAACTATTGGCGTGACTATCGTCCGTATACATTAAAGTGACCCATTTCCTTCATTGAATAGCATAGCTTCCAATTTGTTTCAAGTGGAACAATCTGTGATAATGACAGACACGATTTCATATAACCTTAGTTCACCGATGACAGTTTGAAATCTAACGATTTAGCAAGGGGCGGCCCTAATTGGGAAGAGGCTGAGAATCTCCTAACACGAAAACACTGCTCAATCTGGGATTAGAACTCAGAATCAGTTGCTTAGCAGTTGCAGTTGTGCTTGCTAGACCATCCATTGTTACTTTTTGATCAAGAGTTGCGTCAACCCTAAGTAACGTGGAATAAGGCCAGAAAGATGATGATGATCAATGCAATGATCACGTGTGGTGTTGAACCTGTTACGAATTTGAGAGTTGTCCGCATGGTTCCTAGTTACCCTTTACCTTGGCGAATCCATTCAACTTCCTCAAATGTAACCAAATGTCTGTCCAATGAAACATACCCAAGTTAAATACAAAACCCAATCCATCACAAAGGAAAGGAAACTTCTAATTAGATCGTAATAACAATAGTTTGTTTAACATAACTCCTTTGTACCAATTCCACAAAACAATTTAGAAGACGTGTCTATAACCAAAACATATTACTGCGCATGTAGGAGGACCACAAACTATACAGTAACAAACGATTTGGCAACAGTGGATGATATCGATCTTTTTGCAATCGACGTGGGAGTCGAAAGTAGCTCAGATTTTGACAGATATGTAAATATGGCGAGGATAATCGCATGCTATCAATCATATTATGATGAACTGTTGAGTTTATATTTTAAATCAATCAAGGTGGAAAAACAGGATATAAATTATTGTTAACTTTATTTTGGGAATGAAACGATATATTATAAAACACTGGAAACATTATTTATTTTGCAAGAAAGTCAACAAGGGAGGTCGTAAGCAGCATATTGAGTCTACAATGCATTACATTATTACACTTTATGAACGCTCGCCATTGTTACTGCGACGGAAAATACAATATTGATTACAGGAATAACGTACAAGTTACTGCAGAAGTGGACGAGATATCACGAATTTATCGAGATGTCTCCTTAATTAACCTTCAGAATGACAACGTTCCCTTACCAGGCCTCTATGGACCTTGTAAAGATCTAACACACATATACCTATAAAACTTTCACACAATTTTTAAAATCCCTCTATTTCGAGGTAGACAAACGTTCGTCAGTCAGAATAGTCTATAAAACTTTACGTGTTAGTTGGGACAAATGTTTGCGAACCAAGAGAAACAGCTTTATAAATATTCTTCGTAGTATTGGCGCCCAGTATTTGTCTTAGCTAAGATAGGTCTTGGAGGAATAAGTTGTTTGTTGTCTCGCAGAAGGTGTGTCCTGCTTTAAGGTATGAAAAGTAGTACTAGAGTATTTTTCTTGGGGATACCTAAAGGTGTCTTCATGATGAGCTAGCAAGAATCCCTCGCTGCACTCAGGAGTTCAGCCTTAACAGGACGTTTGCTTGGCCGTGTCAAGAAAAAATGTGGTGTAACTTGGTTGTCGACAGCGACACAGCCAAGTGCCACCCTAATTTTTCTTGATAATAATTTTAACGATGTTTCTTAACGCGGCGTGCAGTAGGAATTGACTGGTAGAAATCGTCACGTAAGGAAAAAGCGTTATGCCTCCTCCACCGCCGTAGACAATTAACGGCATATCAGTTTAGTACCAACCGCGGCAACAAAACCATAGCGACTTTTAATTCGACGCCAACGCCATCTAGTCAGAAAACGAACTAACACGGCCTCAGAAACAACACCGTAGACGAGGCTGGCTACGCAGACATTCTAAATTGATATAAAATTAATACATTTTAACCGACTTCAAAATAGGAAGATGGTTTACTGTTAGCAATTTTTCTTCTAATGTAAGATTTTTCCGAGATTTCTGTGTTTACTTTAATATTTAATAGAGAAAACCTGCACAGTAATCCCATTTAAATTTTGACATTTCTTTTTGAGTTTTTTTTAAACAGCTTCGATATTAGGTATTTAATCCACTTTGTACAATGTTGATGATATTTATTTTGATACTCACATCACAGCAGGTAAGTAGTTTTACATTGCACCAATTCGTGTAGTTACACGAATAATAGTGTAGGTAGTACAAACAAGCGAAAAGTAAACATTACGACTATAATATGAAAAATAATTTTCGTTTTGGAAACCAAATAAAGACACTAGCTACCTACCTAGCATAATATCTTTATCAGCAGAACATAATATTTCCAAAAAAAAAAATAATAATAAAGAGATAAAACTTTAACCATCTAAAATCTAAATTGGACAAGAAACTCGACTATTCTATTTACATACCAAATCTCACAGAAATCATCTACTAGCTACTCAAACTGTTTATACTCAGTCAGATTCCCTTTAACAGTTAGACAAACATAACCTAAATCATAGTGAACCCGTTGGCAAACGTTATGACGTCACGTCACCGTCAATTAGTGACGGACGGATAAACTATGACAACACTAATTGAGGACTCTTAGCAGAAACAACATCATAATTATCTGCAGGGTGTTGCCTGAAGAAATTACTCGTGATATTTATACTGTTTTGTAAGACTAGTAATCGGTAAAGACTCATTGAAGACTGGTAAAGAAAGGCACTGAATAGGGAACTCAATTTTTTTGTTTTTTTGGTAATAAGTTAAAGTAATATTAAAAAAACCCTTTTCTTAAAGTATCTTTATGTTTGAGAATAATTACATTAATATAAGATATACATTAATAAATAAGTACTATGCAATTTTCAAATATACCTAACTAGTCCGCTCTGTTAAATAGTCAAAAGCTTGCTTCAATAAACAATTAAGCCATCTTTAAAGTTCATTCGAACCCTTCCAGAGTATTCATTGCTGCACAATGCATCCTTGCTGTCTTAGTTTTTTTTTTATTCGCATCGAACCATTAACACTGCAGTTCCCCTTTTGTTTAGTAATCACGACCAATTGTTAGTAATAAAAGTGCAGCATCAACAATCACTCAATCAGCTGCGAAGGGGCACAAGTACCTATGTAATGTACGTCGACGCTTTTGTTTTAGTTGTAAGCGTGTTGGATTTCAAGAGGTTCAAGAATTGGGGGCTTCTCAATCATATCAAGATGAACGAATGGAGGGGTCACATGAACACGCGTCTCATGTTTTATTAAAGTCTTCAAATATAGTTGAAAACTCAAGCCTTTGTCAATAAAGCAAATTGAATCGTAGATTCGACACGAAGAAACAGAAGAAGTACATGAATGCTTTTGAAATAAGGAATCTACCTATAAACGTTTAAAAAAACTAGCAGACAATATTAAAAATAAAGAGACATACAGAAGCAAAAAATCTGCAACAAAAGCTGCAAGGATGCCGCCCATCCTTACATCAGGTGTGTACAAAAAATAAAAGAAATGATACAGGTAACTTGTACAATGCACAAAACATACGACAATCTACATCTATTTGATAAAGCAAAAGAGAATAATAATAAAATATAACAATTTCACGGTGATTCCACTAATCCCTTGGGCAACCATGACCGTGACACCACAAAAGGTGTAAGAGAGACAGACATGAATTCATTCAAGCCGACAGACATTGTGAATACAAAACCAAAATCCATAGAACCCCTGAATGCATACGGCGTTAAAGATGAGAAATAAAATACAAAAGGTCAGAATAAAATGGATGGTATAGGTCATACGAAGGGGGAATGCTAACAAATCAACGCGTATACAATGGAAGCGCTATATTTTCGTAGGGGCAACATTGGTGCGTCATAACTTTTAATTAAAATTGAACATTAATATGGGGCGACTGGCAAAATAGGTCCAAGTGTGAATGAGAGAACATCAATGGACATTGACGTTTAATTGTGAGGAAAGGCGAATAGGAAGATTGGACTATAATAAATTGTATGGGATGATATTGGAAATGATGTCACGCGTGATTTTCAAAGGGATCCCGCTGACAACCCTCTTTGTGTTGGCTCTGATAATGATGTAGCTACATTATACGGTGATAAATTATTGCCACGTTATTGAAAAACAAACTATATACCTTATAGAACATAATAATGGACCAGAGATTTTAAAACAAAAGCTTTTTTCTCAACATTGTTGGCAATTTTATAAACACTAAACACTCACTTAGTTTCCAAATAATTGAATGCTATGATAACTAGGACTCATCTTATTCACTTACACTCTCTGATATTCGAGTTCTCAGATTATCACTAGTACTTTGTTATTGTTACCATGAAATTACAAAACCATTATATACTATAGAAAATGAGCTCATTCCTTATATCCAATAGCTACTAACAAAACACCATATACATAATTATTTATAGCACTTGGTATTAGACGGGATACATATGGCCCATTTAAAATGACATTTAGGAACATAGAAGCACATATCGAAGCCATAAAAAAGAATGATCTCATTTACTATGAAGTAATGTTTTAGATATCGGTAAGGCTTTAAACAGGTTTATTTAAATTACAGCTATAAGTGAACGATATTTTTTTTATATAGAGGCGATAAAATACAGAAGTTAAAGTTTTAAATGAAACAAGATTTATGGGTTACGGCAGATGAAGTAACTGGTGTGAAGGATTCTATAGCATTTAATTCTTATGACCATACAGAGGTATGGTTAGTTTGGGGACTAAGCTACTGAAACAAGGTTTCTAGCCATATCATCTTTTACACGATTCATCCATCGTTTCGCTGGTCTTCTCTACTCTTATAGCCATCCACATTCATACTTAAATCTTTCTTTACGATATTTTCCTCATTCCTCCGCATCACATGCCCAATAAATAATTATGGTTAAAAAAATACTTGAGCAAAAACGTAAAGCATAGTTTGATAGATACAATGAAAGACCCAATAAATTACGTTTAGACATTTTTAATTCACATTCATTGTCTTAGTTAACAGCTGCCTTTTTAATAAGATTTTCTTTAACGTTGCATGGAACCTTATGGTATCTTCGTTGGTTATAGCATTCTATAGATGCTTCTAAACAGTATATTGCTACAGCCAGTCATAAGAAAACTCCTTTACTGGAAACTATTCTTGTAAAATAATGTTGTAAATGTTAATGTTATTTTATGTCTTTACATTTTATCGGCTGTATCGATAAAATAACTTTCATCGGTATAGGAAATACACACGTTTTCACGTAGCAAGTCATTAGATTTTATCTTGGTTTCTGTATGTTTATTTTTGTTCCGTGTCTCTTTTATTTTGCAATTTTGTCTAATCAACCATTTATAAGGTGTTTATTAGCTGTGGATGAGATCAGCCTTAGCTTTTAAGCTTTGCCTGCAGCTAAGGCGTAGGTGTAGTCGGATTCAAATCTTACCTTTTGAAATATTGTAGTGAACCCACGACTTCTCTTTTGTTATTAAAAAAGCTTTACATGATAAGAACAAAATCTCCGCTTTTTCCTTCATATTTATATAAGTAGTCTTTCATCACTTTTGATATATTCCAGTTAGATATATGAAGTGCTTTTCGTGGACATACTAAACCACTTTAACGAAGATAGCGACAGGATAATTAAAATATGTACAATGTCCTTAAACATTTCCAATAAATTGTAGGTCCTCAAAGATTTACATAGTACAATGTAAAGTTTGACTGTAAATATCACACATTTATGTAGTTTATACAGATTTATCTGAACGTGACTTCGTATTGTTTGGTTTGAAATCAATTGTTTTCTCTTGTCTAGTTTCATGTCTTCCAATATTGACAGGCTTTGTCTAAAAGCAATTGACTTGATTGCGAGTAGTTCGCCTATTCTCTTAATTAATTCGGAATTCTGGTCTTTCGCACTTTAAGTATTGTTACTAGCTAAGTATAAGCATTAGTAGAACTATGGGAAAGAGTTACACCCGGTTTCTGAATTGAGATTTCCGAATTGGGACCTTGTCAAACTCTATTTTAGCATTAATTGAGATTTCTCATAAACATAAGAAATTTAAAATTTCGCGGGTTACGTTGAAGGAATTACCTGAAGTAATGCTGCTCTAAGAAAACACTATGACCATAAATAATTAATTCATGGAGCCAAGTAGAATTAATTACAGGGTTAAATATATGTTAACATTGGCAACGCATCTGCACTTCCCTGGGTGTTGCAAGTACATCTATATAAGCCTCGATAACAAGCGTCCATTAGGAAAGCCGTTAGCCCACCCATAACATAAACACAACCCAGGATCCTGTCGGTTAAATCCTTGGCTTTTCCTTCGGTTACCGCAATAAGTCTTCGATCAATATATCAGCTGAATAGCCTTGAATGTTCCTGTGATTCCAATTCACTATTTCCAAGTTATAATAGCAAGAATTAATGGTAATAGGTCAATTGATTGAAGGCGGGCTTAAGCCATAACCATTTAATAAACAACTAGTATTTAGTCCGTACCATAACTTCAGATTATAATGTCCTGATCACGAATAATAATTTACAAACAAGAGTACATATTGTGAAATTGTATGCAACCAAAACCCACACAGCTTATTGTATATCTGGAATAGTAGGGAATGGTAAGGTATAGACCTGATACATTGGGGCCCATTATAGTTCCTAAAGGTACACCCCAACTAAAAACATATAGATATTTTATTTGGACCTAATTAAACTATTTATTCGAAGAATAAGGGACCACGATTCAGCTCTACATTCACAAACCCATTTAGATCGTCAATTGTTTTGATGTGTCAACAAAGCAATAATAATATTTCGTGATTAACACATTCATTTGTTTGACTTAAAACTATAAAGCATACAAAGTTCGCGGAGTATCGAATCCTTTACCCTTTCATAGCTAATACAACTAGCAACCACAATAGGTCATGAAACTAATATTATTTATAGAAAACAAAACGGTCGCACTTTAAAAGACATAAAATAATACAGCCAGGAAGCGGGTAGGACGTTATTAAAAAGAAATTGCCTTTACTCGACACTAAACAACTTTACGAGTAAGATGACGCCTTAGAAACAGCGGGATGCGGATGCTAGTTGAATTACAGCTATAGATATAAAAGTAGTTTTACAAAAGTACTTTGATCACTGAAATTCTGCCTTACATGGTCTTTAGATTAGTCATCACAGGACGGCTGAAGTGTTTAAAGACAAGAGATTTGGGGACAAAATTAAACTTGTTTTATTTTATTCAGTTATCAAACGTCATATTAAAAAAAAAGACTCGGTAAATAATGATAGCTTGGTCTTAGTTAAACCATCCATCAAATCATCATAGTTTTAGATAAAGAGTACACACACAAAAATATGGATAAATCAGTTAGTGATGTACTAAATCGCTTATTTCGTGACCATAACATAACTAAATGAGATCGTTGACCTAGTCAGCGTAAGGCACACATAATTTATATCATCTTAAAAGGGAATAAGGAACCAAAAGCAAAACTTTAAGTGTAATGCGCATTATTTACTTTAACATAATGAGAGATTACGGTAAAAGCGGATAAAATTGTATTTTTAAGTTTAGTGGTATCACAGATGAATACAGGTGGGACAGTCCGCAGTTTAGGTATGAAGCTATAAGTACGCGGCAGGCTTGACTTCCTGGGCCAATTCAGTGAGTATAACGTAGTCGAAGAGGTATGCGATAGAAATAGAGGCAACGTCTAGATGAATATAACTTTAGTTAATTAGCGCTATGCGACCTGAATTGCACTTTATAGTGTCGTATCAATAGTCGCTTTTTATTTAAATGATTTTACGGAGTGTCCCATCTGTATTAATCTGTGGTGGTATTGTTTGATGAAGAAACGACATGGCTTATCTAATTGATATGAAAATTCCGCTTTTTGGAAAGTTTGTGGCTCGATTGAATGATGGTAGTTATCCTCATCTGACAACCTAATGTGTGCTTTTATAATTTATAACGTGACGATATTATTGTGGATGTCTACGTCCATAAAATGTATGGAAATACGTGCAAGCTATAACGTTATCGTGGGCGGAAATTTAAAAGCGTATTTCTATATCTCCATATATTTTACTTCCTCGTGTAATCGTGATGCCGTGGACATCTACGATAATATCGCCACGTTAGAAATTATAAAAGCACACATTGTGAAAGCTCTTGTATCAGTCGTTAGTGAAAATCTTTTTACATTATGTACACTATCTAGCTTGTACACTATCTAGCTAGTTTATATCTAGCTACGCTAGCTACTACTATCTAGCACGAGTGTCTATGTTGTCACTTTCATGTTTGTGTTGTTGCCTTTGAGAACATTCTGAGATTGAATGTCCAATTTATTTCTAGTTTGTATCCTTAAATTATTTTTTTAGTCCTCCATTAATGCGCGAACTGTATTTAGGATAAAATTCATTTCATGAAGATCGAATTCATGTCAGAGGTTTGCCAAGTACAAAAAACCTAGCTTTGTTGTTTCAGTAATAATTCAAATGATTCTATCACTGATTCGTCAGCTTCAAATTCTTCCTAGAGCAATAAACTCGTTTGCAATTCTCATTCGTGGGCGGATTAGGAATAGCGGGACTTGGACTAAAGGTCATTGTTTTAATTGACCGTAGCCATTTTACGATTGATTGCAATAGAGATAATTTTGCGGATATCCTTTGAAGAAATATACGTACCTATTTAGCAACCAATATGTAACTGTTTCTCGATTACTCCAGCCTTGATGTTAGGATCGGCTTTATCAATATTTACGAAATCAGGTGATGAATGAATGATTAAAACTTTTGTTTTCTCTTCACAGTGTGAACCTATAGACAACTTAATGCTTACCTAATAGGCAAGAAATTCTTTTTCGGATACCTACTTTCAGTTTGCAGTTTTTCAATACGAAAAATACTGCAGCCTTCAGTATTTTTCGATTAAAACTTCATAGAATTTGTTCTACGAGAACAAATTCGCGCCTGTCTGCGATGCATTATCAACTTTTCTGTATGATACCGAAGTTGTCGCAACATCCCAATATTACCTATAATATAGGTAAGTTTAGACATCGATTTTTTACTCTATGGATCTAGACAGGGCTTTACTACTAACATTAATGTCACATAGATAGATCAAAGTAATCAGATGTCTATCATCTCGCAAACTGTCAATTAAAAGTTACAGACTAACTGGTTACATAGGCGCGGTCTCTTTGCTAACCTGTTGCGACATAAGTAACGCATATGCCTCTGTATTAACTTGTTACATACATATGTATGTATAAGTGGGTGCTTAGTTACGCAATTTTACATACATAGGATAAGTTTCCTGGTCATTAAGATATTTGCTTGCTTAATTACCTAATAAGCGAAAGGGCAAGCATATATGAATATTTACATGATTATGAAGAGGATGTACAAAATTGCTTGATAAGCATATTAGTCCCAACACTGCAGGAACTTCGATTAAGAAACTTAGGTACGGTAATTTAATTTCTTTTCTACCCTAAGATTGAAGACATTAGTTTTATAGAACAAAATAAAACAAAAAACAGTTCCATTTCGGCCAATGAAACGTGAACACAATGAAAATCATCATTGCATAATAATTTTTATCAAATATGCTTGGAAATTCGAGCATTATTTTGACAAATTTCTTCGAGATAAATTGAAAATGCTGTAGATACTGGTCAAATACATGCGAGCAGGCGGCCGGCAATCTAAGTATGAAATACCAAAACTGTCGTGTTTTGCGGCCGAATAAATTACTATGAAAACTCATATCTGTCGTGTATTTTAAAAATGGAACGAACTTTTTACTTCGACTCATGACAATCAAGAAGGTAACTTATCAAAGATTGTATTTAAATTTCGATTTGGCTTTCAAATAGAGCTGTTTAAAGTAAAAAGAAACAAATGAACATATTAGCGCGTGAAAAATTATCGTTTTTCGTCATTGATTCTGGAATTTATAATTTATTTATTTATTTCCGCGCATTATTTGAGAAAAGTACTATACGAGGTTTGGCCGCAACCAAGCATTGATGGACTCACGTATTGACTCGGCTTCGCCTCGGCCCACATTTTCACGTTCGTCCTTCAATACCCCTTTTGCAGGCCGCGGCAGTAATGTACTATTTAAGTGATAAATATAAAAATTCATTCAATATTGTTGATCGTGCATACGAAGTCCCATATAACGTCGTATCGTGAAATAGCCCGGTAGATCACGATATGGTCATTTTTACGACGGGACCAGGATTTATACAAGGAAAACTATCTCTAAGTAAACAATCAAGGTCTAAGCAATCAAATCTTCATACACAAATATTTTAAAACAGAAGCATATAATAATAATGTAAATATTTTATTTAGACGTGTTAATGGATATAATTTGGTAACGTTCACTTCCTACAAATTTAATATAATCATGCAATTCCTATTCTGCATACAAAGACATTCAAATATTTTATTAGCCAGTAACATAGAATATAAATAACTCTTTAACTTAGCTTCGTCATACCCCATGGTCATACTTATTTTGTGGGAAACCTCAAGAATCGATCCGAGATCCATATTAATGTTTCTTAAGAAGTTGAAAACTTTTAAGGAGGCAACTCACGATGAGGCGGCCGGAGATGTTTCTAGGTAATGCCGTAACACACAATAGAAATTCAAAATTAAGAAGCAGTGGATTTTGAATTTACTTTAAAATCCTTCTGTTGTGATTAAAAGTGTGTAACGCAAATTGGGTGCTGGACTGTCCAAACACGTCCTTTGTAGCAAGTAATTCGAAGGCCGGGACCGGAGGCGGCATGGCATCAAAATTCGATGGTTGAATGGCCTGATGAGGCTTAAGGGATTGAGAGGCGCGGCATACGCGCCTGCACATCTTCTTAATCCGGCTGTGCCTTCAGTACAGATCCGACCGCCCGGCCCTCATCGTGTGTAGCCCGCATTATTATGCATAACTTGTGGTCTTCCAGAAATTAAGAAACGAGAAAAATACATGTTTTCTTGTACGTGCTCAAGTAATAAAAATCACATATGGCGACTAGGAATATAAATGGAGTATTTATATTGATTAACGTGGGAGGCTATTGCTGTTTTATCGTTCTGTATTTTAATGTGCAGATGCAAAAGGCATATTGAACTGTGTAACGGAAAACTTTAGAACATACAGTGAATTGAATAATTAAATAAGTATTCAAACTGAATACCAGTTGACTGATAAATTAATTAAAAGAGTCGGAACCAGTTCTGAAGCCTAGCAGCATTTAGGTGCAGCCCTAAAAGGAAATTCATCCCCGCTAGCAAACTTAGTGACTGCCTAGTATTTTTACAACCACATAAATTATACCTTATAATGACAAGCGAGAAGAAAAAGAGTTTAAAAATAATTCAGAATTGTTCTCTCATGGAACGAAGAAGCTTGCGCTTCTCTCTTAACTCCTTGGTGCAAACAGCCGCAGTTTACTGAACATATTGAAGAAACGAAGCTTTAAGATGACAAAGACATTTATGAATAAATAAACAAAAACATTTTCTCATAAAAATGGAAGCTTCATTTAGTATGCCAAAGATCCACAAAAATTCTTTGATCTCTTTACAAATACCTCTTCATTCAACTATCCAGTAAGAATGAGGCAAAAATCGACCGGGAAATGTGACAGCGAATGTGATTCGTGGACATATTTACACTGAACATTGTTCCAACATAAGCGTGGGACGAAATGGTCCATAAAACGCGATACAACGAGCCACTCCACGCGATATTACGATAACCAAATTAATAATACCGATGGAAAACTGAATTTCATTCGAACTTCAATCTTGTGGCGAAGGTGATAAAGAGTTTGGGTATGGAAAGAGATGGTATGTGATTTTGTGGAGATATCAGACAGATGGAACGAGGCTTATTGACAGATTGTCAAGCTCTCGAACTTGAAGAGATTAGAGGAAAGCATCTATTCCTATCGGAGGAGTAAATTGTGAAGATATTTCAGAGATATTGTGACGTAATAGAGTTTATATCTTACAGGATGCTTTGAGGTACGAGTGCCTAGCTGTGATCTATACAAATGTTTGAAGAACGTAAAGGAAAAGAGAGAACCACTTTTGTAACGCAATGTTTCGTTCTTCATTTTATTTTATACAAAAATACCTATGTAAGCTATTTTTAACGTAGATGACATGCACGTCGCCGAAGTGGCGCTAAGATGAATATAAATTTTTAAATAGTACTCAATAACAGCGATTATAGTGCATTTTGCATATTCCCATTTTAATACCTACATATCCTTATTGAGATCAGTGATGTCAGTAGTATAAAGCACTTGTATTTATTAATAAAATGCTACCTATATACCTTTCATGGTCTTACGCCGTCGAATCTGACCTAAACTGTTCAGCTGGCTTTTACAGCATGGGTGGTCTGATAATAAACTAGTAACATTGTAAATATTTTATCCATTTGCATTTAAATTAAGTATAATTCAACAATAACAACCAGATGTAAACACTTAACCATTGACCTACAATTTGTAATTCTTTTTCTTTGAGCGCTCTTCATCATGGTTGACATTACAGAATCTGGTACGAGTTAAAACAAAGTGGTACGATCGGTACATTGGTTACCGATTCAATTCAATTACAAACTCATGTTACAAAACAAATCCAATTAACTGGATGATGAGGGGCGACTTATAAGCGAAGAGCGTTTTAATAGGAACCGAGTTGATAATTTATATGTAACAGTTACTGCATTATCTTCCTCTCAGGAACTCATACTTTAGTGCATAAGCTATAGCGGGCGTCGAATGGATTTCAGTATCATCACTAGTGGAAGCTTTCGTATTAAAGCATTCAGCTTAGCTAAGATGAGAAGCAAATAGGAAAAACATATTAAACATGAAAAGAGTAGAAGCACAATTTGAACCAAATGTTCGTGAACTTTGTTGATAAGGCGTTGTTACTTTTATGTAAGAAGGAAGATTGACAATGAACCGTAAACTATTTTTAGAACAGCCAACTGTTACGCAACGTAAGCGTAACTTTAACTGTAAAGATTTTAAAATTATAAATACTAGTATTGCACATAATATGAAACAAATTCAGTTTTATGACTTTATTCATATCCAAGGCGTCATCTCCACGGAAGAGACAATCGTGGCAATAGTTACGCTGTGCCTTCAAATGATCGCCGTGATGATATCGGCGTGTGGAGATTGATTCATAGAATGTCGATAGAATTTGATGGCACGGCGAGACTATCGCCGTGATTTTCCCGCCCATGGACATGGCGCCTTAAGGGCGCTTACTAATTGTGCTTGTCGCAAAAACTTAAACCAAAATATTATAGGATAATCGGATTTTCGATTCAAAACTCGTTCGAATTTACGTTAGGTACGTACTTATACGTCAAGCGTTCGTGCTAGGCCCTCCGACCGTTCATTAAAATAAAGTTAGGTAAAACACGTGTCTTCTCTATCTTGCACCACACATAAATTCAGATGGCGTTTCAATCGTCGGCGGCTAGATAGGACTAATTGATCGTTTGAGACGCACCGCTAATATAATGCGCCCGCGCATACTAAAATTAAATCAGGGGTAAAGGAGGATGTTGGTTAATTTAAATAAGAGTAAAAAGCTGAATTAAAAAGACAAAACTAAAAATATTAATTATTATTGGATCCCTTTCTTTATAATAAATTGAAGTAAGAGTTTAGTTTATTGACTAGCTTTTGCCCGCGGCTTCCACGCGTGGATGTCGAAAAATATCCCACGGGAACGTACTACCGGGCGGTACCGGGATTACATACCTAATAGTCAAGGAAAAGGTTATTAACTCTTACCGCTGCGCTCCAACCATAATTATTTTGTTACACGTAATTTTTAATCTGTGATATCTTTTAAACCGTTCATTTAAATGATATGATGTCAAGGCATGTTTTAATCTAAATTAAATGCCCAATTTAAATAACATATTTTATTGGATAGGGATTAATATGATACCGGTCAATATAACTTCGGAAATAATAATGGAATTTTTATCAAATTCTGAAAGATAATAATGGTTACTGTGGGTCATCCTTAGAAGATAGACATATGCCATCGCGTACTTTTGTTGAACTTTTTATGATCTTCAATCCTGTAGAACATAAATTTGATGTATCTCTAACGGTTTACGCGGCGCACGCCAATAAAGCTCCCGTAGGCATGATTTTTTCCAACATCTTCAACAATAATCGTCATATTTAAGCCAATTTACACAAAACAATGATTTATACATCAAAACCTTCCGCAAGAATCACTCCGTCTTTTGGTGAAAACCGTTTGAAAATCCGTTAGGTAGTTTTTGAGTTTATCGCGTTCAGGCAGACAGACGCGGCAGGGGACTTTGTTTTATAATATGTAAGGATAACGTGCTGAAGCCCAGAAAACTTACAACAATAAAATTACAAATACGAAGCATGGTTCCGTAAACTTCACCCGATATATACTTATAGTTTTAGTATAGTACTACTATACATAAAGCTCCTACCAGTTGTTACCACACAGGCAAATGTTTATCATTACCGACAAATCATAATTCATAACAATACTAAATAAGGACGTGACACATGACCTATTCGATATAAAAATATCGATCGAGCGTAAAATGAACCACGGTTCAAGATTACTAATCGAATCGATAAGAATGTGCGAATCGATAAAAATAACTACCATATCGATATGGATCAATGCTTTAGTATTGTTTATAGTTTAATGATTAAATCTGGCATGTCAGCACGCGTTAGTTCACATAACATAATATCACGCCAGTATTCCCCAATGAGAGTGTGCAGAGGTGCACCTATAGTATCTACACCCCCACACACCGGGCTTTTACTGAGAAGTTCCAGATGGAAAAACCCAATAACATTTTGGCCGACCCGGGAATCGAACCCAGGACCTCATGCTTCGCAGTAGCGCTAACGATCACTAAACCAACGAGGCAGTCAAATACTATCATTTCAGAGAATATAGGTAAATAGCCTAATACAATTTCATGATTTGAAAGGAAATACATAGTTAAAATATAGAAAATTGACAGTTAAAATTTAAAAAAAGCCCCGTAACAAACATTAGGAACAGAGGAACAGGGTCTGGTGATGGATCACCAGACCCTGTTCACCATCTATCTATAACCTATTAATTGAGACCATTCCAATGAGCCTAAACACGATACCTGCTGTAAGTTGGTAAGGGAGTTGGGTATCCTGCAAATTCCAAGTGATGCTGCAGCATCAGATGTTCTTTTAATATCATTAAAGTAACAGAATACCAAATTTCAAATCGATCAGGCTATAGGAATCGGACGAAATACAGGAATCGGATCGGACGGATCAGACGGATAGAACAGAGCTAATAATGTTCAAACTGTTGAACCGATTTTGATAAGACAAATCTAAGAACCATCGCTAGAAACCCTGCTTTCAAGTAAACAAACCGCATTCAAATCGGTTCACCCGAGCTACGGTGCCACAGTCAGACACACAGCGGTCAAACTTATAACACCCCTCTTTTTGCGTCGGGGGTTAAAAAAGAAATACTAAACATGCAAATTAAAGGTCAAGTTCGTGTGAAAGTAGAAATAAACCGAATCTCCGAACATCAAAAAGCTATAAAAGAAGTGTAAGAAAACAAAGAGAGCGACGTGTTATATTAATACAAGCTGATATTTACGATTTAAGATAATAAAAATACATAGATATAATATAACAGTTTTACAAAAAATGTATAAAACCAAAATTGATGCACAAAATCCGTGTTACAATTACAAGGTCGATAATTGTAAGTGATTGGTTAGAATATCGAATTAGAATATGTAAGTATGTCAAGAATTTTTGTTGCGATTGATTAAGTACAAAACGTACTCAAAACATACCACCCACATCGAAACCACTAAACTTTATTTGCGATGGTATCGTATTTCTTAGAGAAAATAAACCAACGGCCAATATTTATAAAATCTATTTTAACGACGAAGATTCATGATCAGATTTTATTTTTCGATCAATAAATCCGTTGTCAAGTTTCTTCGCTTCGAATACAAATTACAGCAAACGAAACAATTTTATTAACTGTATCTTAATTAACTAAACAAATAATTACATCAATTCGTTCTTAATTAATTCAAAATCTTATAATGAATCTGAACTGAGAAAAGTCCTTAATGGATTTATTACTGCAACCAAACTTATCGTTAATGAAAATAAAATATGGAAGGCTAATAAATCTTTAACCTCCAGCAATTTGTACAGCATGCGTCCAAGAATATCTTATAATAAACTAAAACAGGACGATGCGCAGGATTGCCAGACGCTGCAGACATTTGTCAAGGAGTAAAGAGTTAAAATAAAATAAGTTTTTATAGTCCCGAGGTAAATGATACTTGAGATGTATGCGAAAAAGAAATTAAATGAAGGATTGGTGTTGCGTGAATGATTTGCGGTTTTTGGTATTTAGAAAAAAGATGTATGAATGAGGATTTTGTAAAATATTTTGATGTGCCAAAAACATAATACAATCTATTAGAAAACGTGTCACACGTATCTTTTGATAACAAAATATTCTCTAAATCTCTTGCAACTAAATTGACACAGGCGTATATAACGTCTCTCCATTCAGCAATAAAGATGTATTACGTCTTACTAAACTCCCTAGAGACGTATAAATTTGAGGAATGAAATTCGTCTAAATCATGTCAAATCGTATCTCTACTACAACAAACACTTTCGCAAATCATTGCTATTTAAAGTGACACAAAAAATAAACAAACTAAATGACATGACACATTTAAACGATGTAGAGTACCTAAATACACATCAAAGTGAGACCGAAACGCATACTGACAAGCGGATTCAGGAAATAAATGTTATTGGAGATGACGATGGACGTTTTCCAAAAGAGGACACAAAAAGCACTGTGACAAACAAAACCGTACTTGACAATGCTGAATCTCCAAGTGCTAGCTGTCAAATGAGAGACACTGTGTCTAATTTAAGTGGGTTTGAAGGATTGTTTTTTTTTTTTTATAGATAAAACTACTCGTAAGCCCATATGGTAGCTATTTACGCATGGAGTGTTAGGGGAACGTGACACTATATTAAAAATAATATCTATTGAAGAATTTAATAACAAAGGATTACCGCCAAACAGTTTCCGATCACGTTGGCAATTTTAATACAAAAAGAGTATAGAGATGGTAATGCAAACGTGCGTCTGTTGCGATATTTAAAATGAATAATTTTTGTACGACGCTTTATACATAAATAGACCGCGTAGGTTATTTTGCGTGGTATTGCTTTTTAAACATATTATTAATATTGCCGAGAGACACTTGATGTTATTTGTATATAATGCATTTACTATAAGTACATTCTTTACTAATAACATAAAGCGAATAATTTTTTTTAAGTATGGGGTTCTATATCCTCATACTTTTTATAGAAATTATCGGTGTAATTCAATTAATGAAAGGAACTATCCAAACAATTCAAAAAACCTCGAACCGCCAAAGTCATTCTCAATTAAAATCAAATCCCGGCTAAAAATAACTACACGTCACATCAGACATATCGTTTTGCCTACGCCGGCGCAGTGTCACACGTCACCGGTCAAGCGTGAACCGTTTCAAACGCACCCTTGTTTGTGTTACCCCTTTTTGCCGTTACTAATACGATTTCTTGTTATCCTTTTGTTACTAAATTGGTTTCTAATGTTATCGACGCTTGATGAGATGAAATGAAGTTACAGTGAGTTTAATTAGATTTTTTTTATTTCTTTATGTTGGTTATATTTTAAATAGGAAATACAATATTTCGGATCAACAACCACGAACACCTGAACACATGAATAAACGATAACCATTGATTGATGCTGAATAGAGCAATAAAAGTTCCGTTTACCATTTTAATCGAACTATTACTCAAGATGGCACATAAATCTTTCCCTTCATATTCATCAATAGATTCTAGAATCAATCTCATATTGAATTCCCATGACCCGTTCTAAATCTCTAGACTAACACCACCATTCATAACTGCCCATAACTAAAGATTTATAAAGCCAATAAATTGATTGAGGAAATAAAGTTTCAACTAAAATGATTGAAAGCAATTAATCATTCTGAAGACAAACTTGAAACTTCATTAAATCCGACATTCTGTTAGATATATTGATCAAGCTCGTTTAATTGTAGGCGTGAAGACTCGGCTAAAGCGTTTTATAACTAACGGCACAGATTAAACGGAATATAAGGACCTTATGGAAATATAAGGATTTCGATATGAAGTGTATGATGAACAAATATATTGGAAGGGTATTAAATATTTTGCAATACGTACTTAAAACAACTTTCCGACTACTTGACTCACTATCAATGTTGCAGCCAAGAGAAAGCTGGAAAAGACTGCGGGGAAGACCATTTCACAGCAGTGGGAAACGCAAAAGACATAAATTCATGCAAAACCGGTAAGTTTTAGATTAATATAGTAGCTATAAATCTCATTAGTTTAGTAATAGGCCGAAAGTAGACGGAGATGTTCACAGCCATAGGCGTTAGTAACGAACCACTGTATGCCGTCTGCGATCACCCAATAAGTCAAAATCACACGGTCGCGGGCGGCGAAGCGCGTAGCCGCATAAGTATTATTTATACCGGCCAGCTACTTAGATGAAGAAACATACAGGGATAAGCTTGTGAAGTGCCCGCAAGGGAAAAACTTAGTAAAAGTGGTGGTAACTTGAAGATAGAACACAACACAACTAACATAACATCATAGTTAATTTATTCAGGCATGACCTTTCGAAAATCCATTATAAAATCCAATTGAAGTGGATATATTTAGTAACTTGTTCCGCTTAGCTATTTTTAAAGAGTCTTTAAAAGCCCCTGAAAGAAATCGACACGTGTTTCACCTCTCAACGAGGCATCCTCAGGATGACGATTGACTTGTTGTGAACTCGAACACGGCGTGTTGCCACACCAAGCACCGAAAGCAGTTACTAAATATATCCACTTCAATTGCATTTTTTAACATAACATCATGCCTGTTTACCCCAAAGGGTTAGGCAAAGGAAATAAAAAAGAAGATAGAAATGTTACAACATAGGCTAGTAGTTATATAAGAAAATACTCAAAACAATTAAAATCAAAGAAAAATTATAAATGAGAATAATCGTTTAGCCAAGACTATGGAAACAAGAAGACGAAAGTAAAGAAGTCAAGATCAAGATGACGAAAACAAACGTAAAGTAATAACGATCAGTGGACGACTTAAATGTTAACTTTATAATCATCATTAAAATATCAGAGCTAATTGCTTTAATTTTATTACCAACGGTGAAATTACGCACTAATATTGACCGTTTCTAGAGGTAATAAACGATTACCCCAAATAGTAGGCAATTATAAAACAGCTATGTTCATTTTAATTGGTCTTGAATCAACTCCAAGAAATACAAATATTAGTTCTCCAATCAAACACCGGTATTTAGCACCTATTCAACAATCTATCAATTAATAATTACAGCAATCAGAAACACTAACAAGCTTCGTAGAATTTTGAAGAACCGTGCAAGCTTATTTGTGCAAAATGGCAAAATAATATAAGTTTAAGGAAAATATAAGAATAAACTAACTTAGACACTTTCCTAGGAATATAATATAGAAAACAAATAACGAAAATATTTGGAAAATCCAAAGTGCACGCCTCATAACGCTCATTCAAAAACTGAAATATAATTAAACGACTTTTCATGAAGTATGATGTTTTGACCCCTTTTTTACCCATCAATATGGGTAAAATTTCTTACCTCACAATCTTTACGTACTTTCAAAGACTACTTAGTTCTGCTTTGTTGGTTGCTAGGCAACGGAAAAGGGTCGAAGTTGGAAATATAGATATTATATTAGTTAGTTTTTTATTAATTATAATTAAATTACTTTGAATAAAAGAGCCATTTTCAATAGGGTTGCTCCTATCGCTGAAACGAATCTATTAAAAACATTACTCAATTAATTGATTTTTACATTGATTGACGGGATTTAAAAAAAAAACTATTTTCATGTTTTTTTCGTTTTTGCTGCATTAAATAAATTTTTGAAAAGTACAGTATTAATCTCCGTTAAATTATCTATACAATGGTATATATTAAGTAGGTTCTGTGTACTAGCAGGAGTGTAACAATAAAAACAGTTGCAGAAAGGGGGCAAAACAATTTTTTCGATCGCAGAGCACTCTCATGCTTCGCATTATGAGTCGTGCAATAAGGACTGCCTACATGTCTACATCTATATAAATATGTATATCATTAAGCACCACCACCAAAGCACCTATGGCATTAAGTCCGCCTCTGTACATTTGTGTGCTAAATAAATAATATATCTGAATTAAAAAAAAACCTACTGCGTATCGTATAAACCTATAGTATCGGCATCGATTATACTGAACATTTCTTAGAAACGGTAAACAGGTACGATCAAAACGAATATCCTTATGTTTATAAGCTTATTTACAAGAACCACCCAGACTACAAAACGTCATAAAAGAGTGTAAGGTAAATATAGAGTGGACATCGTGAAGCTTAACATGGAATAATTTAGATGACGCTAGGGATTTCAGCAGATTTATGGCGAAATATACTTACTAAGTTACTGGGCTTTGTTAAGTCCAAGACCATTTAGAATTTGAATTTAGGGAGACTATTTAAGTGAAAGTTATGTTGCAGGATTCGTAATTGGAAATGGTTTATGTGATTGTGGTGTGTTGTTTAACATGTATTATGATGAAGATAATGAAGGTTTAACGGTTACTGAGTAGATAGTAGTGAGGTTATTACTGTAAAAGCTTTTTTTATATTATGGAGGTATTAATGCAGTTTCAATGTCCAACAACTTACCGGCGAGTCGGGTTAAACTACTTTCCTTTTCCTGCATTTGGACTGTAACAATTTTGCAGAAGATTCTAATATGTATATAGATAGATAGATTATGCTTTATTGTACACCAAAATTTAAAGCGTTATACTTTGGAAACAGCGCCAAATGAGACAAAATAATCGTTTATCAATTACATCATCGCTATGCTATAAAACGGACATAAAACGATAAATATAGACATGATGAGGACATAGGATCTATGACCTGACTGTAGGCCACACATTTAGATGCTACTAACTGATTAGGTAAAAGGGAGATCTATGTCACGAAAGGAAACTATTTGCGACCTTTCTTTGGATTATTTTACTTCAGAAATACGTATGCTTTCTTTATCTAGTTAAAGATTAAGTTGGTTCAAGTCAGTTTTTTTTTTGCAAGGTTATCTTCAAAAGTCCAGTTCTTAGAAGAACTATGAGAACTTATTCCCACAATAATCGGCCAAGTAGTCTTTAGCAAATGCAGAGCTCTGGGTTGCTTTTCCAAACCAGGCCATCGCAGCTAGGTCCCACCCCAGATTAATGCAAATACAGCTGGAACAGTTGTCCTTAAACACAGTCTCTATTTGACAAGCAATTTCGCAAGCTAATTGATACGTCGATTCTCAAGTGGATCTAATTAGATAAACGTTGAGGTCAAACGAATTATACAAAGTGCATGGATGCTTATTGCCTTAGTGACTATAATAGTGCATTGAAGACTGCATTTTGAGATCTGCGGTATAATTTGAGGCTAATTGATTGATAGTTTTGAGATCTGGCAATTTTGAGAACGTGGAAAATTGAGCATTAGAATATGTATTCATTAAAATAATTAGCGTTCATCGAGGTTCCTAGAAATAAATGAATACAGATGGACATGCAATATTTGGACATAGCAAGAAATAGAAGGACATGTCACAGACTCGTGAATATAGCAGGCGCTGCGTATTTTGAAGAAACCAGAAGACAATATGCAAGGCTTTGCTAAGTGAGCTACCATTATCAAGGCTACCGTGGGCCATGCAAAATCCAATAATAATGTAAGTCATAATGACGAGCACTATAGAAAACAGGAAACAAATGCAGTACTACACCAACCAGAAGATATCACCAGAGCATTTAACCAACCAGGGACCCCATAACCAAATTATTATTATATGTGGCAATCCTAACATTAACACTTTAACTGCTTAAAGTAAACAGTTTACCAAGCAATATAGCCCCATTCAGTGAGAATAGCTCGCAGTTACGGGCATTCCGTACTTAAATGTTGGTTTATAGCTCGAATAGTAGCAATTTGCTAGTACACTGCTTACGATCACTGTAATGAGCTGTTTCCTCAATTGACTTGCAACTTGTGTGGGATTTGTACTGATAGAGTGTTGGTTATATGATCTTATTTCAAGATTTCGCTTTACTTGTAGTCATTTTTATGAATAGGGTCCAAGAATTTTAGCATGGGAGTTTTACGCGAAATCTATCATGGTTTAAAATTATATGCAAGAGTTCAGTTGAAGTAGAATCCGAATAAACAATGAACTGAATATTTCAAAGAAATTGTGGTGAATTAGTGAAAAGGCTAATTCACCAGTTGACGCAAATAATTTCGCCTATGATTCCAGTCATGATGAAACAAATCATACGTTCGGTTCTGAAGTCAAACAAAGAAGGATGTTTATATAGTTGTTTAATAATTTACTAATGTATATTTCCCTGTATGTATAATGGAACAGTAAATTAAAGTATCCGACATTATGAATGAAATCCAAACATAATATCCCTCTATACAAAAATAAACATCAAAGAAATAAAAACAACTTCACAATGATTATGAAAAATAGCCATATCTCTATTCTTAAGAACACGTGCTTCCAAGATATAGGGTAACTAATAACGATGTTACGGTTTTTAACCACAACCATTAAGTAAACCGTCACCGGTGGTGCGCAGACGCCGTAAATATCTATTTTCTAAATGTTTAATGACCATTTGGTATTGTTTTACGAGTGGATATAAATATCTTTGTTAGTGGCGGTCTCGTGGCAAAACTTGGGAAAAGCTTTGTTAATAATTCTGTTTTTACCACGGAATAATTACTAAACTTCGGAACTTAGAAAGTGGAAAGAAAAAAAAAGTGGTGGCACTCCGGGAGTGCTGATAGAAGTGGAACCTTGAACAAGATCGCCTTGGTGGAAGAAAAATACTTGCATAGAACATTGATCCGTAACATGATATAAATAAAGAGCCCAACCGCGTTTAAAAAATGAGGTATCGTCATGGTGTTGCGAAATCAATAGTTTAATCCCATCTCAAAAATGCCCACCACGCCTAAAGAAGTTTTCACTTCAAAAAACTTAAGCAAGCTTGCACAATCGACGCGCGCATCATTGCTTAACATCAGGTGAAATAGTAGTCTAAGTGGAACATTGTCATCAATAAATAAACAAGAAGAATGTCATGAATTCATGATTTTTAAAGAGACGGGCTCAGTTTGGTCATAGATCTATTCCCAAGTTGCGCCACAGCCTTAAGATTTTTAGGCATAAAATCAAGTTACCAAGAAACCAAACCATTACCTACACGCATTAGAAAATGCACGCTTCAATGTTATTTATGTTCATTGACTGACTAGTAACTCCGCAGCGGTCACTCAAGTTGAACTGAAATATTTTGGCTTTCTAGTACTTCGCCGTAATCATGAGTAAGTGACAAAACAATCGTCTGTAGAATACGTAATTATAACGTACGACTTTGAATATATTTCTTGGAAGTTAATGTCAAATACACTACTGTGACCTGGACACGGTTACTGTAAGGAGGTTTCTACACTGAAAGAGGAAGACGAGAAAGCTGCTGGTGTAGTGACTTCACGCAATATAGGACGCTTATTAGTCAAAACTTTATTTCTAGTAACGAAAGACAAACATTTATGGAACACTTCGGTTCTTAGGAACAGCCATAACAAGAATAGAAAACAGTCTCTGAAACAGTTGTTCAAACATTTTCTTTGCATATGAGAACAATGGAAAACTTTACGGCGTTTAATTGAGAAGTAAGGTAAAACATAAAATGAACCAGCTGTTATCATGGCGCTATAGTCGTTAAATAATACAATGAGCAAGATTATAGGTTCAATGCTGACCCATTGGACCAGTTAGTATGTGATAAGCCCTTATAAGCGCGTAGTTTGCCATTACTATTAGTAGTTTTATAAGAGTTTAACTATATTTATATTATGATTCAAAGAGACCTCTGCTTCTAACTTTTGCCCTATCTGTACAAAGTGTGCGTTTAAAGTAAGAGCAATATCACAAAAATATAAAGGTATACGATTGGTTCTAAATCGTGATAGACTGAAACAAAATAGAATGTGCGAAAGAGAGGAAAAATAGGAAAAGCAGAACGCTAAACATACAGACGAAGTTACAAGTGAAATCTAACCAAACATAATGCTCTAATCTCAAAGTACAAATTAAACATACATCTCGCATTTGTTCAGAAACATACGTGGAAGTCTGCACGTTCAACCTAGCTACACGTGTCGTAATTGCAGAAAACAATGAAAACACAATATTTCCCTTGTAGCGACTGTTCAATGTTATAACTTGCGCGTGATAATGTTTACTTGGAGGGAAAATTAGCTTTTGATTGATAAGCATGAAATGTACAAAGAATAGGAATCGGTAAAAGTAGTGTGGGAGGTCTAGCTAAACGGACCTATAATAATAAACGTTTATTTCGACCAACAAAGAATAGTAGTTACGGCTATGGCAAAAAAAATCCAGAAGGCATGGATCACTATCCACGCCTTCTGGGTTTCTGGGTCTTCTGGGACAATTTCGAATATAACTGTATGCAACTGCGAACAGCGATAGCTAAAACTAACCAAAAGGAAAATAGGGAACAAATAAACGGGAAATTAAAGAGGAAAAAGACGAAAAAACACCAAATGAAAATGAAAACTTTCAACATTATTGATTTACGATGTAGACATACTAACATTTATGATTTTGTATAACACGTACACAATAAAAGTTAAGTTAATATTCATAAAGACACTCTCAAAGTAACCTGTAAAACAAGTTTGGCACGTAAATCTATGATTTTATATTATGCTTCCAAGGGATCAGCTTAACAAAGTCTCCATTGTTCAGTAGCAAATGCTGAATCTGGTTTGTTAGCCTACTGAAGCCTCGTTTGCATTCACTAAGCCCGGAACGTGCCAAGTCTGGCTAGAGAATTAATTCCCTGACGTCCATTGGCTCCAATACTGTCAAAGGAATCCTCGAAACTTTCCAAGTTGTAAAACAAATGAAAAACACTTACATCAAAGAAATGTGGCCTCAGTCTTCCTATAGTGTACTTGGCGACATCGGTGGTGAGCTGCTGGCAGGCGCAGCCGAAGAGGAATACGCCGATAACGCTGTAGGCCTCCCAGACCCAGGCGGGTATCTCCCGGCCTAAGACTTTTCGGGAGCGCCCCCCGACGTAATCGCGAAGTCTTATCCATTCCGTGAGGCACATCTGGGGAAGAAAGAAAAGCAGATTTAAATAAATCTCAACAGTCCCCATATCTATAAATATCGTTAGACATGAATAAAGGATTCCAGCAGATGACACTAAAATGTTATGAATATCGGACGCTGCATTTAACTCCAGAAATAGGTCAATTAATAGATGACAAGAACGCTTTTCTAAAAGAACAGATGACATAAAAAAATTACATCTGAAATAAACATGCGATTCTATGGGCTAGTAGCAAACAAATTGCCTCTGACATCTGTGAATTATTAAGATGTCGACAAAATTAATTTAATCTTGGTTTCAAAATGATTATTCTTGAAAAAAATAAAAACTACAACTTTTTAAAACTACAGGTTTTAAAAATTGAACTCGGCAGAAAGATTGAAACGTTAAAACTGGTGACACACTTTTTACACAACGGATGGCGACTACCAACACACGCGTGTACTAATATTGGCGATAAGCCAACATCATTACTTAATTAATCATTACAAACTAATCACTAGTAGGCGGTTTGCATATTAATGAGGCATAGAGGCGTTGAAACGTGACTTAAGCTAAGCTATTGAACGCAGCATTCATTACTTCTCCTGTGAAATCATATTCATAACAGAAATGCAGAATACAAATATGCAAAGAGTAAGCGTCATACATATGTTATCCTTTAATGCTTTGCACAGTCAAAATAAGTATGACCTAAGCCTTTCCTCTTTAATAAAATAATTTGTTCGTGATCGCCATGCCGACATCTTGTCCTTTGAATATTTTTTATTTTATTTTGTCGGGTGACGCAACTGCCTAAGATAGGCACTGGTTAGATTATTATTTCTCTCTTTTTCTTTCTTGCTTAAGTTCCTCGTGATCTTTTGTATCTCCATTTCACCCTTAATTATCCTCACTAATAGGTATCATAACAACTTCAACTCTTTAACTAACTAACCTATTTGGTCCTTGGATTCCGATCCTATCATAAAAATTAGAACATTTCAACTAATTGTCGTATTTGGTCCTTTAATCCCGTGAACTAAGTCAAAGGCAAAAACAAGTTCCGGAAAAATATGACTTACGCTGGCTTGAAACCGCGTGCCCTTTACTTCTCAACAAAAAATCTCTTAAATAACCAAACAAGGTTTTGGCAACTCCCCAAATTGAATTTGGAGCATTTCTCTCGTAATTACGTAGGTATAACAAATTGTGTCTGTTGCAACTGGCCTTGTGCCTGATACGGTACAGGGTCGGGTCGCACGCGCATGGAATATCATACCTTATATGAACTGTTGATGATTTATATGCCTCGTTACCATATTGATTTCAGACCTGCAGAAAATCTAGTCTCTGTTAGGACGTTGTAAGATCGTACATCTGCATTCCTAATATGTAAGGCTCTATTTATGTTACGGGAAATATTCGTGGGGCTATTTTTAGTCACGATAGTTATGACTTTCGTGAGTGAAATTCATGTTCATGAACGAATACGGTTCGCGACATCGCCGCGTGAAGAGCTTCTGTGAAATACACTTTTCGCATGTTTCGAACTATGCATTTGTTTCTTACTTATATCTTGTATTTGGCAGCGTGAATCAATAAGAAATTTGTTTTCATTCTTGAAATTAAAAGACGCCTTTTTACTTAAAAGATACTCCAAGTACGATAAGTTTCGAGAATTCGAACTTATGTCCATATTCTTGAATATTATCTTCATTAACGTCCTTTGAAGTATCTAAGTATAAAACGGTGTAGGTTTAAGTACTAGTATCTACACAATCACGACACCCCATAACCCTAAGCTCATGAGCAACTTTACATATTATATTTCGCATATCCGCAACTCTAATAAGGTCACTACCCACATGATATCCCGTTCCTGGGTTTCATGACAATTTTGCATCCGTTATCTTCGAACCCGGGAACTTGATAGCGAAAATGGTCCTAGATTCGCTGCAATTCTATAATTGTACATAAGAGATTTGTGTCAATAAACGAACACACGAGTTAGGAGAAATTTTGTATGGGTGAAGTTATACTGTAGTTTCTTTCCTATATCTGTTAGCTTTATCAATTTACAAGTAAATAGTGCTTCAGATTGTGCTAATATACAGAAGAGTCAAGAGACACATTTGCAAATATAATGTCGGCAAATGTTTACTTTGTAATTATCTGAAATTGGGTCAAGTTGATCCTTCAACGCACGCACGTCGAGATTTATTTACTCATGTAAGCAGATAGATAATGATCTACTATCATAATCATTATAAATTATCGAATCATCCAGGAGTCGACAAGTATTGAACTTTGATTTCCAGCACTGCAAACCAGTACCCTAATTGCGTAACTTATTTTTGTAAACAATTATGCCTAATTTGTTTCATTTTGACAGTTCAACAATATTCACTGAGTTATTTACGTTGTTGTGCAGATTTTTTTCCAACTTATGAAGCAATGGATTAACAATCTGTTTCAAATCGAAACAAATTGTGATTGTGTTGTATTAGGCAATTAGGGTACAGTTCCTTAGGTTTATAACGTAACTTTACCAGCTTCATGTATCAAGATTCCAATAACTCGTACCTACAATAGTATCCTGAATGAAAACCGGCCAAGTGCGTGTCGGGCTACGTACAATGAGGGTTCCATAGTGTAGATGTATTAATTTATCTCAAAAACAAACTTAACATTGTACCAACTGTTTTGACTATAGACTTCTTATTGGTTTTCCTGTAATCTATGAGTATAGAGCCATACTACGTCTTTTTTTTTTCAAAATTTTAGGTCCAGTAGTTTCGGAGATAAGGGCGAAGATCATTTTTTTCGAATTTCTTAAATATCTTTAGAAGTATTTATTTTAAAATTATATGAAAAATATGTTGAAGATCCTCGCAACAAGCCCTTTAATTTGACATTCGTCACAAAAATACATATGTGTACCAAATTTCAACTTAATCTGGTACATTAGATTCGGAGCAAATTGTCTGTGAGAGACAAAGAGTCAAAGTCAAAGAGACAGACAGACACACGAGTAATCCTATAAGGGTTCCGTTTTTTCCTACATACGGAACTCTAAAAATTACCATAATCTGAACCACCAAATTTAACATAGCTGAATAAAAAATGGGACTTCATAATTAGAACGATTCAATCAACTTTTATGCTTTTTGCGCTTCTCATAAATACTAAAATTCTACAACAAAGTACGGTTTAAGAACATTTATTTCCCTCAAAAAGAAAACAATTATTAATTCAGATGAGGAAAAACATAATAATTAAGATAAACGATGGTTTCGCTTGGTAATAAGCTAAAATTAAGTTATAAAAACGGTAAAAACAATAATAATAATTTTACAATTCTTACATTATTCAGGTGCTGCTTTAATATGCATATAAAATTTAAAAGTGATTTCGATTCCTTAATTACTTTAGGTATAGAGTTATATAGTTCAGCCCCCTCATATACAACAGTCAGTCAATCAAAGTACAGGTGAAATCCGGTATTCAGCTAATAAGCCATACAAAGAAACGTAACCACAAGTAACAGAAAGTTGCAGTACTGTACCGGGTCATAATAGCAAGCTATTATTATTTATGCACTATTTCACAGTCATTAAACGTAGGCATTGTTTGCATACGCATTGTTTTGATCAAAGTTAATAACACTGCGTTTGTTCTGAAACTAATTAGCGAAGAAAAGGCTCTTGAATGAATTATAAATTGAGTGGAGATGTTATAGAATTGTTTGTAGATAAATTGTAATGACGTCGTGTTACCTTTTCAGCTGAATAAAGTTTTATTATTATTATTTGTGTAGAGTGTTTTTTCTTCTCAGCTCTTTGGCTGGTATTTGCAACATTTACGGACCGAAGCCAAGTAAATGCAGCGTGTGGTGTGTTATGTTGAGGATGTGTTATGAGGTCCTATTTCGTTTTCATCTATTTGCATGAACTTTCTGACAATTATTGTCGGGTAAAAAGTTCATGCAATTGTTGTCTGTAGGTGGTCATGTCGGTCTCTAATTTAGTGATATAAAAGTAAGTTCGCATGATAAATAGGTTAACTTCTTTGCTCCATCTCATGCGAACTCTTGCTTTTCCAGCCTTGGTGGACGCAGGTAAGAAGGAACTAACCTCCCGCGCAACATTCAAGGTCGGAGTTGGTGGAATTGAATTTAAACAAGTAATGGGAGGTGATGATGGTATGGATGGAGATGATGGTCTAGAAGGTGTGTAAGATACTGTGCTTGGACTATACGGTTCTACAGGGGTGTTTGTCCTGTTCGTCAGTCCGTCACCATCGTCAATAATTTCGGCTGTAACATCTTTGTCGGTGGGAGTCCGCCTGTTCAACTCCTCACCGCTGACGGTTCGCATGCTGAGACACTCAGCGTCAGCTCCAAGTGTGCCCCGGCGATCGCCCCCGGGCAGCGGCCCTATACGTTTACTTTTCGATCGTGTCTCCATTTTGAATGGGTGTCCAGAGCCACGTTAGCCACGCCAGTAATTTCTCATTCGTGTGTCCGCCCCCCACGTGATTAGATGTTCAATCGGGACGTGTGGTTGTTTAGGGGGCTTATTATTATTATTATTATATTATTACATTTATAAGGTCAGTATTGATTATTGAAGATGATATTCTCGTAACTTAAAATAAAGTATGTCTATTTCTTTTTTATGTTTTTTTACATGTATTTAATATATTAAATCACATTTTAATTTTAATAAATTATTTTTCTTTAAGTACGCTGTACTGGTACACCGTCTAAATATTTGTTTGCTGCACCGGTCGACGTCATTACGTCGGCGTCGGCTGTCGCTGAAAACCAGCGCTGGGGCTCTGTCTTGCATAGGGTCGTAGCATAATTCTGGGCGATAGCCGATTTGCGTGGATGTAACGCATGCTTCCCCCAACCTTTTCTCATTTTTGTATTTTTATTAGAAAATAATTGCGTCATGTTTACCGCCACTAAAAGTTTTTTCTTTCTATTATAACAGTTTGATTCGAAATATTGGCATAGTACAATGCTCTCTCTGACAATGTGATATGACGACCGCGGCCTCTCAAAAATTAACATCTTTCATCAGATTCATAAATATATCCTCCGGAATCCGGAAGTTAAGAAGAGCTCGACAAGGTTTATGTGGTATAAACAGGGAAAAAACAAAACCACAGCATACCAAGAAGTCATAGATTATCTGAATTAAGCAGTTAGTAACCAATCATTAGCATTATAGCACCGTTTCCGATAACCACAAATTACAACTGGAACTAGACTCGGGACCAATCTAATTTCCGCAAAAGGTTTCTTCCCAATCCCAGTAACAGTAGAACTCATTATGACTTTCCAATAGCCAATAAAGACAATAATAAACACAGCAATGCTCACCGCAACAGACAAACAACAAACATTACATAAGAACCAGATGATCTTGCGTCCGCGTCGGTCTCAAGGGCGTAAAGTGTAAAACATAAACAGTGAGTCATAGTGAGCTTGTTGGTGCCTTGACCGTGTGAGAAGTTCGATTTTCTCTTAAATTCTCGTTGAATTTTATTTTTTAGGTCGGTAGACGTTGGTATAAGCTAAAGGTTTTAATCTTTTTAATATAAAGACCGCAGTATCGGTTGATAGGACGATGCGGACAGAAATATTCCCGATGGATAATCATGATGATCCGTTAAAGTGTATCAAAGTCGCTACCACAAGATTAGGATCAGAATTATCAACATACAAGACAAGCTACAGGTGTTTTTATAAATCTCAAGAGATTCCCAGGACCAAAGTTAAGGTAGGATGAAATGTATATGTATTGGTAGAAAGAAATAAGTAGAGTAAGACCTGCAAGTTTTATCTTAGCGAAAGGGCAACATTAATATGATACATTTGTGTTTTTTGGTTTGAATTTTTTTGAACCCGGAAAGAGGTAATTATTATTTGTAGATCTATGAATGAATAAATTCAAGATAATAATATTAAATAAATAAGAGAACTCTGGCTGAGAACGATTCTAGGGGAGTTCGGGGTTTTGTTGAAAATTCTAGTCGCTTTGGGGCAATGCCATAATTTGTTCTAAAGACTCGGCTAATCTTGAACATTATCAGTACAAGATGCATTAAGTAGTGCTTTGTAATCTCATGTAGCTAATAATGGGTAACGGTCGCAATATATTACAAAATTAATGTCAATAGTGATAAGTTTTAACCTTCCGTATGTAAGCACCCTGATAAGTACTCCTTTTAGTAGGAATATAGCCAACTTATTTTTTACCTGAGGCCCGAGATAAAGTGACATTCTATCAACGATAACGATATTAGAATGTAAACTACCAAGATCTGTCAGTCCTGCGCGGTAATTACGTAGTAACACACAGTAGCAATGGCTTTCTTTTTGACACTTCAACAACATTCATTGCGTTATTTACCTTGTTGAGCAGACAGTTTTCGTACGCTTTGAAACAGATTGCCATGTTTAGGCCCTCGGGGCTGATACGCTTTCAAGGTATAGCCATTTCTGCAATTACTGCAAACTTATAATGAAACTTAATATTGTTATAATTTCTAACGTCACGTGGCGGTATCAGTACTTTTCTGAATGGCAATCCAAGTTGACCAATAGTGAAGGTGCATCATTCCACTTAAGAAGTTGGCCGCAAAAGAAAGAGAAAGATAAGGTGGAGTGTAAATGGGTGCTAATGGGGTGCTAATGGCTCCCAGATAACGTGTGCAAACAAGATTCTTTAGTGTTTAGCATAGAACTGTGTACTGAGTCGGTGTAAGATGGCCCTATTGTTTTTTTTCAAAAACAGTAGAGTTATGTTCAATGTGCACTTACAAAGGAGGAAAAATTTTAAAACAAAAATGTTATAACTAGCTTGGCTGCGTTCACACATGCGCGATTTTCTATGGCGCTAAAGAGCGCGCGCGTCGCGTACGAGTCGTCATTTTCAGAAACTTTGTAATTTAATAGATAGTCCCTTGTCTTAACGTACATTTTTTATTTATGTAAAGTTGGTAAATTACAGGCGCACGCTCAGCGCCCGAATAGCTATTGCGTAGTACACGCTTCGCAATCGCACAGCGCCCGCGCCGCCTCCACCGTCCCGGCTTTCGCGTCGATAAAAAGAGTTTTTTTTTTAAATATTTTATCTAGTAAAGAGCTGCAATCGCACAACCAATATTGACCAAGAAGAGAACTTCTCAAATCTTTAAAGAATTTCCCATGTCCATAACTTAGCTACATTTGCCACATACTTCTTTTCGTGCATTCTTCTTTGTTTTTAATATTGTTTGGACCCAGTAGGCCAGCGTGGCCTACTGGGTCCAAACAGTGGCATCAGTGGTATTCTTTAGGTCATCCGAGGTGAGGTGAATGGCCACGTAGGACATTTGCTATTAAGCACCAATAACCCATTTCTTTCAAATGATTTACTAATCTTCTCTCTTTATGCTGCTAAGCATTTGATTTCTACATGTTTTTTCTTCCATCCATTTCATGATGTAAATACCTCGTTTCTAATTAAAAAATATTTCCCTCCATTGCTCTCCAATTAGTTGATTCACAGTACTTTACGATTCTTGGTAACGATACACATCTACATCGCTCTGATAACTATAGAATCATACTCGTAGATCAATCGTATGCCATGGATTTATTAGTAGTTTTCACAGTGGAGAAAGTTTCAGAAATATTTATTACGCCGCCGGCTATGTTATGATAACTGAAAGTCAACATTTCAGCTGTTGGAATTTCAGCAGTATACTGCAAAAAAATCTTAGTCCAAGTTTTTGTAAGGACAAAGACTTACACTGAGTTATTATTAATTTATTTATTTAACAGTTTATACAAGAAGGAACAGAAAAACTGCCTCGTTGGTCTAGTGGTCGCAAGCGCTACTGCTAAGTATGAGGTCCTGGGTTCGATTCCCGGGTCGAGCAAAAATGTTATTGGGTTGTTCTATCTGAAATTTCTCAGTAGCAGCTCGGAGTCTGGATTTGTGCCCGGTTGATGGCAGTAGGCTCGCCCCCTATTACATGGGACTTAAACATAACTGGCGAAATGTGGGTGTGCCTGCTACAGGGACACCTCTGCCCAACCCTTCGGGGAAACAAGGCGTGATGTTATGTTTATGAACAGAAAAATACGTACAAAATTGATGCTCATTTCTAAAGAAATCTCTTCCAGCATACCTGCTTTTACTCGGGATTGATGTGGCATTTTTCACACTGGTCCTTCTTCTTGGAAGGGTGGTCTTTTATACTTGATCTTTTTGATATGACTGCGTTAATTGAGTATAGTTTAAATGAGGCAGTGCAGCTTTTAATTAAGCAAGCTCTGCTGGGATCCCGGATATAATTAGCCTATGGCAATATTTCCCGAGGTATTTTAACGAACCTTCAGGATGAGCAGTGACCAATTAAATCATACTGAGATTACTATTAGAACAGCTATCGTACATTATTATAATTGCAACACAGCCCTTTGAAATAATGGTCCAGCAAGAGATGCTTAGAGCATTTTCTATATGAAAAATGCGTTAATGGATCAAGTAGAAAGAGGAAAAGCTCTTTTGAACTCACAAAAAAAAAACAAACAATATTTAATTATGTAAATGAACATAATTACCCACAAGACCAATTAGAAGAAAACGAAAAGCATCAAGAAACCATTGACTCGATACTGTTCATTATACATTCATTATTTTAAACTGCAGCTTGTAAAGATGAATATATTAGTAGAACGCTAACTACGCTAATTTTACCAAGCTATTTTCTTGCCAATTACCCTACATGTAAGTGTGTTTGTGCAATTATCTTTGTGGTCACACAAACATGTTAGTTTGAGGCGAAGTTTTTTTAGTATGGGGTTGAATTAAAAGATGTCCAAGGATGAAGATACCTGTTCCCTAGCACAACTGGTTGCTAGCACAACTGAGGGCCAGCCTATACCCAGACCAGACTATTAAAAAAAAAAAAAATTAAGTCATTCGTTGTGCTGTGTCAATAGAAAGATTTGCATGGAGACAATGGTGATTATTTCGCCCTCACCTGTTTAGGAAATGCTTTTGCTTCGAATTTCCCAGCTTAAAAAGAGGTTCCATGATTTCTAAATAGATCAGCCAAAGACTATCTACATCATTGTCATCAAATGTATTTATAAAACATAGTAAGGTATAAGCTATATCTAAAGATCCTATCTCTAAAGTACACTTCGTCATGTTTCCAGCCTCGAGGCTACGAGTACTACAGAATTACGTAGACATTCTCTCGTATTTTGCCGTCAATTAATATACGCATCATCTATTAATGAAATAAATATACAATTTATTTTATTAATAGACATTGTTTATTTATAAATGCCGCGCTAAAATAGCGTGCGGGCACGATTAACTGCGTTCATGCAAACGACGAGGGAGAAAACCGCTTGAATTCACATGTAATATGCATTGATGCATCGACCCGAGACCCTGTTTTTGTAGAACATACCAAAAGAGCAATGGAGCACGTTGAACGAACGTCCGATAAAAGATACGCTTTCCACCCGATACGGATACTGTAATCATCTTGATTTAAATGTATCAGACTGACTTTAATGTATACGATATGAGCAAATACGAGTAGGCTGGGAAAGATGGATGATTGGTATGTTCTACATTGTCAGGTTTATTGAAAACAAGTGTGCGTATGAGCGCCTTTTCAACAAGCAAAGTAAAGAGATGTTTATGCGAAAGCATATTGCCTTATTTATTTTAGTTTCCGCGCTTTACTGTAATAACGGTCGATTAGGGAGGATGATAAACCTTAAGATTTCCTCACTCGTTCTATATCGATCATATAACCATTTACATAGTCTTTTCTTCTAAACAGCTCCATTATCTAAACAGAAAGATTTTGAAACCACTTCCAAAAGATTAAGCTTTATCTTTTATTTCTTGCCCTGGTATTTACTTTGTAGCAACATTGTTATCTTTACCACACATTTAACGGCGTGTTCGAGAATTTGTTACCAAGTACGAAACCAGAAACAGAAAGGATTACTGACAAAATAGCTGTAGTAATAGTAGCTTAAAACGCTATTTCTGTAGAAGTAGCACACATTTATATGTTAAAGATGTTAATTTAAATGTTCCTGAAGATTAAGAAGGCAAAGAAAATATAGTAAAGGAAGATGGGGCTAATAAACAAGATAATGCAAGGAATAAAGGGCTATTCACAAAATAAATTCTCATAGCTAAAGATCTAATCTTCATAGAAATGACAATGCTATGGGTGTTTGAAGAGATTTACATATACAGGGAGAGTATCTAACCCCATGTGAATATAAATTTGACGATGAAACCAGACTAAAATGTCAAGGACTCGCCTTGGCATCTAATAATGTTCGAAATACTGAATTACCTACATAAAATAGGGCTTGGGGATCACTATGCCAATATTGTCGGTGAATTATTTACGCTGCTCGGAATAGTAATATTATCGTGTGTATTTGCTAACACCTGTTTGTTGATCGTACTGAATAGAATGTTCTATATTTTATTTAATATCTGTTTGAATGAATCTAATTATTTGTCTAGCTTGTTTGATAATGCTATCAAACAAGTGATAGATGTTGTTGATATAATCTACACATTCTGCATAATTTATGTTGGATAATTCGATTATCAACAAAACCGATCGAAGTGGCGGTGCTTGGGGACGCCTATGTCCAGCAGTGGCCTGAAATGATGATGATGAATTCGTTTATAATTTATAACTCTTACATAAGTCACTAAGCAGATCTTACAAATATCAGGAAGTTACTGTCGTAGCAATAACATTAAAATTACTGTTACCACCACAATTGTATATGAGAACTGAGAACTTTAACATTCTTGTTGAAATTCCAAGACTCTTTTACGATGCAGATAGGAATCACAAAAACAATGCATGTTGAAGTTTGCATGCGATTTATTTGCTCATAAAACCGATGAGGCATGTCAATGACATTGCGGACAGCGTATTCTGCGCGAACTATTATTACGGCAAGTTGCGAAACTGCAGCTGAAACAATTTAGACTCCAAGCATATAACTGTACATGCTATATTATTACGTATACATATACTGCTAATAGTCTCCGAAAATATTGTTAACTTTATTTTTTTCTTAAAATGATCATCAGCAACATCGCCAACTCATTGTAGATGAACCTTCCAAATTCCAGCAATTGTAAAATTAACACGCTAACAAGACAAATTCAATATTCAAATATTCCTATTCAAAACTAACGATTAATTTAACACAACACTAAAAAGGTATTAAGGAAACATTGTAAACTATTTACTGTGTTTTTTAGATCATACAATTGCCTGTAACTGCACCATAACTATTTATTTGAAGACTTAACTTAGATCTTGTAGCAATAAAAATACTGTAACCATTGCATATAAATTACAAGTAAAGCTGGCTGGTTAGACGAGAAGACGACTACATTATGCTTGGGAAAGCCTAGAATGATCAGAGCACAAGGCAATGAAAAAATACTTTGTCTTTAAACCAGACAGTACACGCACCTAAACTTTTAACTAAAAGATCGCCCAGATATGCAATAGACCGAGAAATATGGAAAGAAGGAAGTGAGGCCTTAGCCGTGCAGTGAAACACAATAGGCTCATAATAATAATAATAAACTTTTAACGACCACTTTTCCCCTTTTGCAACAAATGACACGAATATCTGAAGAAGACACAAACAATTAATGAAGCAACATACTATACTACTAGTATTTACGAGGTGTGCAGTTTTAAAATCAGACGTGCTGTACCCGTATGCTAAATTTAGAACCCAATGGCCGTCACGCGACATAGTTAACTGGGCACAACAATTTCCTAGTTAGACTAGAGATTAATAAATAGTATATAGATAATGCTATTCCATAGCTGTTGTACTACACAGCCTACGTACATTTCCATGTTGACATTGTAAAAACAATGGGTTTTGAGCTAGAGAATAACCGTATAAAAACTTAGATAACGTCAGCAGCTTACCGTCATCAAAACAAAACGACGTAAACGTAAACGTAATTTTAACGTCGCAAAACGTTAAAATTAACCGAGGGAGTCGTTGTATCAGCTAGTTGGCTATAGCCTTGTTTCAGCGGTTATACGGGAACAATGAAATCTAAATCTGCATTCAAGGACGCTTTCATTCTAAATACATATGTATTACATTTCGCTGATATCTATAGAACCAAATGATAAAAGCTAAAAGTCATTGGACGTATATTTTGTCATTCTTAGATCTAGGAAATTCCGGGTAAAATACCTTCAGTTTGCCAAGTAAATGCTCTCGGAACAAGTAATGCCAACTAGACTTTCAAGACACAAATATTTTAGGAATTTGGTAAATACGGAAATCTGTCTTTGAGAGTTTAAAATACAATGATTACTAGACGATGATTTGGTGTTACATTTCGTTGATTACATACACAGTTTGCTCAAGGTAAGATGAGCTGAAACGACCTACTTTACCAGAATCTTAGTGAGCATTTGAGGAAGTTTTTCTCTAGGATAGACTGGAAGAAAAACAAAGACGTTAATAGCTATTAACATGTGGTGGCTATTATTTTTGGCACTGGTGATCAACTGCCGGCGGGGACAAAGAATGCCCTCAATTCAACGTTGTGTAATGAATGACACCAGTCCGAATTAACTCCTACTGGCTTCTTAGACTGAGAGACTCTGTTTACTACAGTTCCAATAGACTTACTTACTTCCGAGAGATTCATTCTCGATCAGCACTCTAATTGCGTTACACACTTTTCATCACAATTCGAAGGATTTCGAAGGAAATTGCTAATCCATTGCTTCATATATTATGTTTGAAAAATTCATCTGCTTATCAAAGAAAATAACGGGATGAATGTTGTTGAACTGTCGAAATGAAAGATCGCCATCTAATTATATTGATCGATCTAATTGAGATGGTGTCAATACTGAAGTCAGTTGGAGGCATGTCATCAAATGGATTATTATCATTGTCAAAGACCTAAACTACTCCGAAACACTCAAGTCTGTGATGAGTTTCATAATTTCTTATTTCAAAAGCACCAACAGTTACAAAACACAAAAGAAACAATATTTATTTAATGAGATCATTTTATTCACAGAAGTTCGTGACTGCAATGAAAATCTCGTCTTTATCTACCTCTTTATGTCCTCTAATATCAAAGACTAAAGTAATAGTCAACAAAGAAGTTTGTTTATTCTTAGTCAGGAATTCGGCGTATTGTCTGAAAACTGAATGACGTGCTGTCCTACTTAACGTGAATATTATGAAAGTTTGAGCATCTTTTATTGGAATTTTTACCTGAAATTAGCAAACACGGAAGTATTATTTAATGATATCATGGATTTATTTAAGAATCTTTGGTTGGTGTTTAGAGACACATCTTTCTCCTTCGGCATTCTTAGTTAGGGGTTTTTCTAATCGGTGTTTTCTGTAGACGACTTTTAACCACCTGAAATATAACAAAACATAACTCCTTGTCTCCCCGAAGGGTAAGGCAGAGGTGTCCTTATTTATAGAACACCCACATTTCGGAATCCAGACTCCAACTGCTACTGAGAATTTCCAGATAGAAAAACTCAATAATACATTGCCTGACCTGGGAATCGAACCCAGGGCTTCATGCTCAGCAGTAGCGCTTGCGACCATTAGACCAACGAGACAGTCAAACCAGATATAAAAGTTGACTCAAAATCAACTACAGCTCTTTTAATCAACGAATTTTGCAAAATATCCTTCAAATAAGTCGTTAGATCTTCATATAACAGTCGTTACAAACACGAAATAACAATAAAATTAAAGTTTAACACATGCAGCATTAACTCTTTTAAAATTATAGTGTTATCTACTTCGCAACAACAGTTTATCTTATTTTTAAGCACTTGGCGACCACCACCAATTATTTTTACGATCCTACCATTAATTATCGCAGTGTGTGGTCTACACATTACCAGAATTAATATCAACAATTCAATTAAATTCGTCGAAAAACAAATTCTGCTAGGTTAAAACGAAATTGATAAGATAAAACATATTAAATGTCATACGCTGAAAGTCTCGCAAATATTTGTTGTTAACTCGTGTAGATATGAACAAGGACAAATAGACTATAATGCGAAATCAAATATTGCTGATAGATATGGCTGAAATGTGCGTCAAATGTTTTTCCGCAGTGAAAATGTCTGCTTTAATTTATTCCTGCAAGAGCAGATCTACTACGCGATATTTCTGTAAATGTGCGTACGTGTTTAGCGTCATATCAATTTTATATAAATCCATTCCAGCTATCTTTTTAGCTGGGTTGGATTAAAATGAGCTGTAATACAATTGTACACAAGTTATAAAGGACATTTAGAATATGCTTTATAACTTGTGGAAGATTGTATCACAAGTCATTTAAAATAATATTTAGAAGAAGAAGAAGACAAAATACTATTTGTGTGAATGAAGGTAAACCCAATGTCGAAAAAAAAGACTTAACATCCATAATGATCAGCTATTTTTAGAGTAACTTATCAAGAGACGGAAAATAAGAATACATTAAAACAGATAGGGCAAAGCTTGACATAAAAAATCATACAACATAGAAGTCGACAAGTTGTAATGCAGTCATGCACGGAAAAAACACGGACGTGCCTGAATTGCAAATAGTGAAAATGGTGATGTCGAACAAAATGATTCGGCTACTGATAACGTAGCTAATAATAGACGACAAATAGAAATCCATTTCCAAATAGTAGGAAATAACCTTGATAAGGATTTGAATGAAAATTTAGCACCCACATAAAGTGGAGTTGTGCCAAAATGATGTTGCTATTGTATACGATTATATTCATGGTCTTAGTAAAAGGTTCTATGCAGTCATCATACTTGGCTTTCCTGGATTGTAACGCAATGTTTTAATCGATGGTTTGTCCATGCCAACACAGTGCTTCATCGACGTATGCATGTATTTACTATGAACTAATACGAGAGCTAAGATATTGGGTTCATTGGGTTCTATAGGAGGTTTATCTTATATACCACCAATTATAGTCATTGATAGCTAGTATTCACTTACAGAAATAACTTTTTCCAAGAGTCTTTTAGCTATTTTATCACCTACAACTCTTAAGTTTTGGTCTTACCTAAAACACCAAGAAGATCTTTTTCATCACGAGTAAGTAACTCGGTCATTTTAACGTTCATAATTATATTTCGAAAATAAATGCCCGCAATCGTTATTCTTACACCGGAACGAGTTAGTGGGTGTTACGATATTTCAGTAAAAACACAGTGACATTGGACCAGTGTAACGGTTTTCAGAAATACAACGATGACGTAATATGTAAATAAAACACTCATATCGATGAAAACATTTGAAAGATGATTTTTTTTTTCTCTGGAAAGAAAGTCTGGGAAACACCAAGCATCACCTATCTTCTAAATTTACAGTCGATCTATTCTGTTTCAGGAGATCTGTGTTCAGCAAAGATGATGATGCTGATAAAAGGTAAATATTCATGTGATGGAAGAAAAGAAGACAAAAAGTAGAACTACGAAATTGAAATTTTTGGCACTGGCAATTAACAAACATTGTGGAGACATGGATTACAAAAAAAATAATAATAATATCCACTTGGGTGGTAAGAAACGCAGATGACATTCAACATATTTTTTTAATAACAATTAAAACACTTTAGTATCAACGCTCAATGACGAAATGTCCATTAGTCTAGATAACATTTGGCTTATAGTTTCAGGAATTCTACTCAATTTTGGCTATTAATTATTATTTTTTACTAAATTTGACAAAAATAATGACAATACAAGGTTTTTAGAGGTTATTTAAAACGGATGAAGTTTGGCAAAGTATTTTTTTTACTACTTCATGGTTTTCAGATAATGGTTTATTACTTTTATCGAATGCCCTTATTCTATACTTTTGATCAGTATCAGATACTGTACTGAAGCTGGAAATGAATAAAAAGAAAATATATGAGAAAATCTGGCAAAATGCATAAGTCAAGGAGCAACAATCTGAGATTAGGGAAAAGAACGTTAAAGGCGAATCCTAATCACAACACTTTTGTTACCGTACACAACAGCAGCAGTTTAATAATAAACAGTAATTCCTTTAACATAAACAAAAATATCATCAACATAAATAAACACAGACCTCTTTATCACCAGCTTGGTCAAGTACAGATGTACAGCGAACTTAAAGCTTATAAAACTATATAGGACAAATAATCGAGTATCGGCTGGCATGGTGCCAAGCTGCGCCATCTTAGCGGTCAAGGCTAATGGAACGGTGAGGTTCAAATAAAATATAAGTGACGATCTTGTGGAGTATCGTGGGGAAACATTTTGTGAAGGTCTTATTTATGAAGACGGTGATTTTGTTGATGGATCTGACGTGCAATGTTTATGCAAATGCAAGAACGGATTTTGCCTTAATGACGATACGTTGCAAACCGGTAATCACACAAAAAAATCTCACTTTGATTTTGGAAAAACACCTGTGTATATAAATAAATTTGGACAAATCATAATTCCAGGAACTTCTAATACTAAGACTAAGGAGCTTTTCAAACTTTTCATAAACAACGTTTAGGTGGTTGCGAAGAAGTCCGAAAGGGAGATCGTGGCCCCCGGCAACATGTCAACTGACGGAACACGGGTGGGTTTTAGTCAGTAAGAGTCTGACACGCCCTCCCGCTCCGCCCTGAGCGTCAGAAGTTATTTGATAATTTCCAAACCAAAAAAAAAAAACGATACTGAACCCAGGTGATGCAAATAAACCCAAAATAAAGTCAGTACAATGATATTATTTTAACTTGGTGGTGTCGTAACTCTAACTATACATTTTGTCAGGGTTTAAATGTAAATATACTTTGTTAGTATGTCTAAAGTACTTTACTATCGAACAAGCAGTAAAAGTCCCAATATGTTTAAGTAAAGGCTTGTCAGGTACAGTATACGGTAGGTAATAAAATTTAATATCATTATTTAACGCAGCCATGTTTACCCTGGAGAAGCCATTAATATTTATATGCCTATTGACACGCAAAACCTTTTAGCACTAGCGTAGGGTAAGAGACAGGTCCATTGTTCTAAGTATTAAGATAGGCTGGCAACATAGGACCATTAAATAGTTACTTTTAGGCACGCTTGTACTGCATCATCGCTCAACATCAGGTGAGATAGTGAACGAACGAAAGCCGATCTAACAAATAAATAATTTAAAAGAAAAATTTGGATATTCTGGTACAGTGAAACCATTATCAGCCTTATTCTACTTCACGGCAGTAAGGCTGATAATAGTTTGGATGTATCTTCAAATGAATATGCAGAAGAAAATGGTAGTCTGGTGGTGGTGATGGTGGTAATGGTAACGAAGGCTTTAAACCAAACAGACACTTAGAAAATCTTATAGATCTTGCGAAAATTATATGTAGACAAAAAGGCGAGTGATCCTCTTATATTATTAGCAGTACCAAGAGACCAGACACGAAGGCAATAAGTTGATTCGCACATAAAACTGGCTACACGATCAATAAATGCCAATAAGAGTGTGCCCCACAGAGTACTCAGAACTGAACTAACTGAACCCACGTTCGCCAAGGTCAAAGTCATGGTTAGTATAAATATTGGTCTCTACGGATCACCGCCCAACCTTCACGGAACAGTAATTAGAGTATATCATCACCGTTATTGTGGTGTGTACATGTTTTATTGAGGATATTAGTGATATTGGCAGTGTTGGCAAACTACGGTGTATTATAGCGTCCGTAATTCCGTATATAGAGAGTTTTCTTTCTTTAAATTTTCTTTTGCTTCAACACAAAACAAGCTTAGTTTTTAATTTTGACTGAAAAGCTAAAGTCTAACAATATGCTACTGACATGGAGAATTGTTTTTTTGATTCAAATAGTGGCGTCTCCGGGATATTTGTTAATCCTTCACACTCAGTAGCTAATGTACGATCTATTGGTTAACTTTCGATTTAAAATGCATAAAAAAACACTGTTTATTTATTTCATATAGGCATCATAATAAGCGCAATACCGTTTAAATTCGTTATTTTCATGGTACTTTTCCGCAATATTTGCATAAACTCATTTAATGCAGAAAATTATAAAGCAATTATAATTTTATCGTTGGCCATAAAAACGAAATTAGTCAAACACTCTTAATTATTATAAGACATTGTTTTATTGCTGATTGTTAAGTAATGTCTAGTCAGACTGATAACCGTGTAGAAAATAATACTTATCACCTGCCTAGCCTTTTCCAACTATGTTGGGACGGCTTCCAGTTTAACTAGATGCAGCTTACTAGAATACCAGTATTTTACATGGAGCGACTGCCTATCTGATCTCCACAAAAATAATAGAAAATCCTAGAAAATAATACTGTGAGATTTAATTTTAATTAATAAATTTCTGACATATATTCTTAAATTTTTTACACGTTTTAGTTATATGGATTGAAACGTGGTGTCTGTTTAGAACTAGCCACCAAATAACCACCTTTTTCCAATAGTATTCCTATTGGAAAAAGGTGGTTATTCCCAATCTGACTTACTACGATAAGACAATAGAAAATAATAATTAAAATAATAAAACAATTACGCAGAAAAACAGCAGATATAATTATACATAATCAGGCTCCCCGCTGTTATTTATAGAGACCATGTAGTGATTAAGCAATTAAACTATGCAACGATGGTGACAGTCTAATTTCTAATGCAGACAAAAGAATGAAAGCGTGAAATCGTTGCTTTGATTCCGACAATTTCTTTTACATTAACTTTCTCATTATAAACGAAAACAATAGAATAGACTTCTGAAAATTCATTTAACACTTAAGTGCTACCAATTAATATATCAAAACCTTCTGCTGTAGATAGTTATAGGTATGTCTACTTATTGTTAGCAATATGTAACTAAGATAATTGTATGTGGGCCATGTGGGGTCCTTCCTAAAATTACCGGGTGTTTAACGATTAAAACAATAATGATGTCGTTAAAAATCGTTCATAACTGCATGATATACTGTTAAGTAAACTGACATTGTAACCACTTTATTTTATCTACATTCCCTTACAAATGTTAACGGTCACAGCTCAGGCATTTAATGTAATCATTGTCACATTTAAAGGCAATAATATTAATTCAATAGGACCACCATTAATACCAGAGCTGCAAAATTATAACATGCCCAAAAATGGTAATAAACTTATTTGACGCTTGACGTAAATCCAGTAATTTAAAAGCAAAATTCACTCGACAAATTCCTGCATTAACGGAAATAGGAAAATTTAAATAAATGTATGTAACCGTAGTACAAAAACATGAAAAAGGCGTGTGCAGGTATATCCTTTACGGACCGACTGCAGCCATTGAAAAATTAAATAACATGAAACTAGTACAACTACTTGTAGCTGATTTTGAATAGCAAAATGTTATTCAGTAAACCAGTTTAAATACATAAATAAACACATGATTTATACTAATAGATTCATGTTAGGATTTCTAAACGCTTCATACTTATGCTAGGAATCCAATAAATGGTATTACAAAACACAAATCAGTTGGACAAACATCCAGCCCGTTTGGTATCAAAGGCGGAATCTAAATCAGCATAGTACGGACAGTCGACATTGCTGCTACGACGGTCTACGCTGTAGTGCCTGTGGTAGATAAACGACGTGATGGCAAGCTGGAAAGATAACTTTGTAATGCTGTTGTTTAATTCACTTTTCATTCATGTTTAAAGCTTATAAGCTTATTTTCTGCAGTAATAAATAGAGGCATGATCTTGCATGGTATATAAATAATGTTATGGCTTTGCATGCAATGGACTTGCCACCCAAGTATATTAATGCTACCTATTTCACAGTAAGTTTTTATGCCCCTCCGTGCAGAACATGGAATTATGCGCGCACAAACAACTATCAATGATCTAAATAAACGACATACCTATCGAATCATGAGAGGCATATTTTTACCCTATCATTAATGATAAATGATAAACAGTTAGTCACGATAAACATATTATAAACGCTGATGTTGATAATTAAGTGCCTAATTTCGGTACGGAACTTAAAGAGAGGAAATCTAATAGTGCCTATGATGATAGTAAGCTACACCGAATAGCTGTAGACGATGTATTATTTTATAGCTTGATGCTATTAAACCCATAATTCAGGTCAATGAAACCAATTCTAATATAATTAATGGGATTCAGACGTGATTGGGATATGGTGAAAGTAAAGGGCTGAATCGTGCAGAAACACTCAATCATCGAGTTAGATCGTGCAAGTAAAATGGAAACCATGCACTTAGAGGTAATGGAAAGGGCAGAGGTAATAATTATGATTCAATTGATATAGTTTTGTCGGAAATTGATCAGATCTCTCAGCACTATTTTCTTATTGATACCAATTTTCTTTTATATCTTAGTTACAAAAACTTTTTATGAACACACGTAACAATCAGGTCAATTACTTGACCAAAATTTCTATAAAAACTAACTCGAATTTAGAAAAACATCCGCAGAATTATTTTTGTTTTCTAAAAAGGCTATATTCTACTTTTAGGTGTAATCATCTCACGCGGTTCACCGCAATTCCATTTTGCTTTACCACAACCGCTCACCGCCTCTTTTTACAGAGTCCATCCACCTCGACAAAAAACCTGAGCAAATTGCTAAACGCCTCCAGAGTTTTTTCTACATACGTCTACATACCTTCCTAAGATTCATTCAGTCTAGCAATTGAAGCTTTTTAATAAAATGTTCACTCGACGATATATTTTTCTATAGTTTCAATACATTATCATCCATCAGACCTGTTATAAATCTTGAATGAACTTGTCTCTATTCAAGAAATGTCTATTAGAAGAGAAGTTGTTAATTCATTTTGTATCTTCGTTATTTGAATAATAATTGGAATCCACTTATCGTTTAAATCGCAATTTTGTAATCACAATAAGTATTATTAATAATAATTTACGTATCACCCACGTATCTACAAGCATAGTCATGATGAACTTGAATTTTTAACATATAACGTTCTCAGAAGCTAAACCCAAATCAAGTAGTTTCAAGGTTTTCGCAGTAAGATTCTACAATTTAAGAACAAATATTTTCCTCAAAAAACATAACTAAAGACGGGAGCAAAACACAGTCGGTAATAAACGAATTAAAAAAAAATTCGAACACCGGATGGTCTGGCAAATAAATTATACAAGTACATTAACGGACATGTATACCGGCCGATTGATCTCGATGTCTTGTTTGCATCGATAAAAAAAAAAACTTAGCAATAAAGCAATTTACTGTTTAAAGATTGTTGATTTTAATGTCACAAAATAGACAACTTCAGAACTAGATAATGATGAGATCGCATCACGATGTGATCTAGTTCTCGATAATGATACGTTCCAGTAATTACGGAGATCAATCTTTTTGTGCGCATAGTTCGAGTCTGTTAACAACATGTGTGGCTGCTGATAATATGTTTCGTCTCGGACTTAAAGATTACTTTCAGTAGGGCAACTGATACAAGGTTTCCACATATTTAAATTACAGTCTTAAATTAATTTAAAGGAATAATCTTTGCGAAATGGTTTGCACAAGGTTCTTAAATACAATATGATTTAAAGGTTATCAAGTAAGAACATACATTGTACAGATGTATGTTCTTACTTGATAACATTTAAAATAAAAAGGCAGTTAGCACGCAACAGTGAATTGGCCATTAATACCAAATCTGTCCCGAATAAGGCCACCTATGTAGTAATGACGTTCAGGGTTGACTTTTATCGTGGAATGATAAAAAAAACGATCCGCCTCCAAAAATACATGACACGCCGAAAATGTGCAACATTTCCCGCATTCAAGGACAAATCGAATCTATAATTAACAAACCAAGGCCGATCTTCAGTGTCCGATCGTTATTTATAGCTATTTAAGTGGGGGCAATCGATAACAACGTGGGAATCGAACCCACTTGTCCTGTGAAACATATCTTCTTTGACTGCGATGGATAAGAACGATTAGAAGGGATCGGGTTTGATTGTGATGGCGATAACACAACATTGGATTCTGTAACGGTTTGTATTGAATATATTAATGAAAATGGTGAGAAAGGTGTTAAAGTAAAAGATAACGGTGTTAAAGTAAACAACATAAATTAAACCTACATCATTGAGGGATGCAACTTAAATACTAAAAGTAATTGAGAATTCGTTCCAACAAACCATTATTAATTACGATCATGTAGACCGAACGAGCTTTGTAGATTTATCTTTAATGGTGACGACAAAATCTGGTAGTATGCACGCGAGTGTAGCAGAGAGTAATACGAAACACATTTTTGCAATAACTAAAGACACAGATTTTTTTATATATGGCTAAGCCTTTTCCTGACGAGATCAAATATAAGACTATAATGGCAGTGTCCATTAAGTAAAGCTTACAAACACTAACTAATGAGGCGATATAGATTGTAAGATTGACAGCCTAGCACTGAATTATTTAACAGCTTGTACAGAATAAATTAATACAAATAGTGCTAATGAAAATACTATAAAATAAAATAGCCCTTGTAGGGCATGGAAAGAGACGCTGAATGCTTGAATATCAGCTGTTGTTGATGCCTCGCATTCGATATTATCCACTTTGCATAGTTAATTAATGATCGACATGACAGGTGACATAAACTGTTAAGGTTTTGCGATTACACTTGTGTTGACCATGTGCTGCACGTAGTCAGAAGTAGGTGCTAGGTCTTTAAAACTGTATATACTATATTCTTTATATACTCTTTTCTCTAGTCTCTTATGTTGATAAAATAGCATAACATCGAGAGTATCTATAATAATCATTCCTGCTAACCAAACATTGTAGCTTACGGATACAGAAAATTATCTAGCTATTAATAACACAATACTGAATCAGTCTGGTGTCTCAATAGATCAAGGAGGATACACGGAAATATTTACATAGTTAAGAATTAAACCCAGTAGCAGAAAATAACAAACCCTGGCAATATTATTAAATTAAATACATTGGTAAATATCAAAATGACCACAATCGCATATTTGTCAGAACTATAAAATTTATGTGTTTGCTAATATAATAATGGCGGTATGTAAATGATTTAAGTAGTACTAGAATTGACATTCGAATTTATTATAAACTGGGCAAATAGAAGGGAACATACCTTGTTTAAATAGATCCGGTGGAATAGAATTAAAAAAAAAAAAAAAAATGTTTTTGAAAAGGCTGTTGTTACATGTCATCAATATGCATTTTCAAGTATTGGAAGACTGGAAATGTAGAAGCTTCAGACGATACAAAATTGCCTTGGATACAATATTAGCAACCCTTTAACATCTTGTGTGGAAGGGTAAGTTACCTGTAAATACCCTATTTTACTCCACAAGCGACTGCGATTAGAAACACAGTCCAAATCAGACACTTAGTACCGTGAGAAAATATTGAACGGCCAATTAATATAAGCGTCTTAAGTACTTGCATACTCAATAGAATATAAATAGTAGTACCCAATTTAGAAGTGCAAACCACACAGGAAAATATTGAACTTGAAAGTTTTCAATAGTTGGCCCTAAAAGTCACATAATGGGAGTTCTTTATCAGGCCAATAGCAAAGAGTTAGACCAAACATTGGTCATATTTGTCATTCGAATTCTAATCGAACTGAAATGTGTTATACCAAAGAAGTTGGACCAACATTAAACAGATAAGGGTATGGACATAGAAATTATGGGCAAACAATGATTGATGGCCCACTAAGGCTGTATTGACAAACTATGGTAAATAGAAAAAATAACATTCTCATTCCGGAGATCTAGTTCGGTGTGAAAGTTTACTGATTTCGGGGCACATAACCGCATAAATATATTTGATGTTGATAGGTTTTGTGGTAAAATATATGCCACGAAAATGAATATAAAAAATATGTAATTCCCAGATACTAAAAATAGCGAAGGCATATGTAAAGGTTACATTTTCACTTACCGTAAGCACAGGAAGGCCGAGCCCAACGATGTACAGCATAACATTGGTGACAGTAGAATCTTTGTAAGGGTGCTTAAGGGACTCATCATCGCAGAAAAAACCCCTTCTGTATGGGGTGCCCCAAAGGTAGAAGACTAAGATCAGAAATCCAACTGTAACAAAAAGAGAAACGAATTAGCTTATAATACAAATTACTAAGGGCTCATTGGAGTTCTCTAAAATAATGCACGGTTGAAATCGTCAAATACAGACCCAAGAATAATAATTTATAAATTATAAAAATTTGGTTTCTTCTGACTGTACCTTTTCACAGAACGATATCGTTGTTATCAGGCCTTGATGAAGCCAGAGACATAACAATATATATAAAAGAATGTTAGTCAAAACACACAATAAATACAGTAATAGAAGGCTAAAGATATTTTTAAAGGCGAGGTTTCAACAATTATATTTATATTTTTACACTATCGCTTGTGACAGTGAAACTTATCACAAAATCGCGAATTTTAAAGTTGATTTTTACATTTTGTGGACGAAATAAAACCACTGTCAGTTACATTTTGAAGAATTCCATTACCCTGTCCTATGATTCCTTTGCAGAAAGAAACTAACTAACAATAAATCTAAGAACTTCATAAACAGTAATTCTTCGTCTGCCGTTTATCATGTTCTAAGCCATTTCTTCGTTGTCTTCGCTGGAGTATTCAAACCTGTTAATCTCTTTAGGTGTGACAATAGCTGCGAGGATGGTAACACTTTATAAATCATCTTACTATTATAATAGTCTTATATCGAAACTGATTTCTCCGTCTATAATTCTGTACCTAACATTGTAATCCGACCAGATATGGAAAATGTGTTAACTTAAAACATCTTTACATTTTTGTTTGTCCTTTACTGTATATTAGCAAAAATCACAATATTACTGTCAGAGGAACGAGTATCTAGGTTTTGAATCTGAGGAGTTCTCTAGCACTTGTCTTCAAATTCCTATACCTGAACAGAAACAGGGGTGATAAATTCAAACCAAAAACAAAAAATAATATAAGCGAAGTTCCAGGCGAAAGTATTAACAATAAGTAGCAAAGCAAGGCACCATAAATCATATAAGTATAGATTTAGCGTATCGCTAGCAGTCGAGGAGTGGATTAAGTTTATATATAGACTCCCGATTAACTCAGATTAATGTCGCGGACAACGAGACTATTGATTAATGAGTTTATTTATACGACAAGTCAAACAAGGCGAAAACTTATTAGGGCTGTCTACAGATTGGAATGTGTAACAGAGAATAGATTTATGCGGCGCCTAAGAATTTGGCCTGGTAACAACAACAAGATGTTAATTTATACCCCTTTATAATTATCAGCTTGCAATGTTAGTGTGATATATGCCACCTAATGATATAAAATTTAGCTCAAACCTAGCATTGCTCAATTATGATGATGAATCTGATAGAAGCACGGTAAATAATAACTCCAGTAGGTATAATGACACTAGCAACAAAGGCTGATAAGAAGTTACATCATCTGAACTTAGTGAATTTGTATTTAAAACACAATATGATACGGTTAAAATTACTTAAAGTGATGTAATATGTAAGTGAGCAAAGAAATATAAAACGTTAAACTTAAGCTTATATTAACACAATCTTTACGAATCGTCTGCATTTTATTATCTTTATCTTATTTATCCACCGGTTTAATTCACATGAAAACGATTAAACCCAGCTATTGTTGAAGGTAAATCACGTGAGATTTCATCAGCCTAACCTTCTCACAACCATTTTCGGGTGGTATTTCTTGTAGAGATGGCAGACGTGAATACAGCCCCATTTCTCCAGTGTCTTTTCCTTTATTATTTTTATGGCATATGAAGGAAGCCTATAACCATCAACCGAGTTAAAATAGTAATAACCTAAAACAGATTCTACCAAAAATCTTCACGGTAACTAGTCTTTAATTAACTATGGGAAAAGGATCTCTGCCCGTGCGCGAAGGAGTAACCGCTAATGGTGTAACCATATTCCGGCACAAATACCAATATAGACACAATACATTATTAGTATGGCAACAGTAATGGCTTTCATTAAATCTATTTACCGAAAAGGAAAACGTGAGAGTCAAGAGAAATGAACGACCTGCTATTTGTGTGGTGAGGCATAAGCACGGAGTACTGAAACTAACATATACCTGATCTAGAAAAAGACACTAGAAAACCTAGTTTCAGAATGGGGAAAAAAACAGTGAATTCTATCCGATTGGATAATGTCAGTCATATTGTTATACAGGACTACGATATTTAAAGAAGTGTTAACAAAACCACAAAAATAAATAGGTACTAAACGAAATAGAACGTAGTACTGTTAAGAATAATATTTTTGTACCATCAATGTTTTAATTGTCCTTGTACTAATCGTGGAACCATAAGGAACCGTTAAAATACTACACCACGCGATAAAAACAATTAAAATAACACGCTCTATTTTATAGTAGAAAAAATATTTTCATCAGGCAACACATCATAAATCACCGAGAATGTGTTCAAGCAATAAATCTGAACAAGCAATTAACGTTCTCAAAATGTTATAAAAAAATATTAAAATTGACTGAGTGTTGTCAGACCGGAATTTAAATTGGTAGAAACTAACCCCATTGGTACAAAATTAACTATTGTTTCACGGATTGGTGCTTGTCCAAACATTTGTATGGATGGACAAAAAACAGCAGGTACCACAAATGGGGTGGCCGTAGAGATAGATCGATGGAAACGTCACGTTAATAACGTTAATAACAGCTTGAGGTAACTTAATGACATGAATAGGGGTTTATTTACAATAATTTACATTATTTTTTGGTGATGCGAGCAATATGTCAATTTTGAAGACGAATTTGCATTTTTGTGAAAAGAGATTTAGTTGGATAGTGAAACGTAATAACAATGTCCACTCCTTGTTTTATAGTGAAACAATATTGTATTTTTATTCAACTATTAAAATAATTATGTAAGTTCGATCAACCGCAGTCAGTACCAGTAGTAGAACTAGAATTATGAAATCGCTGTTACGAAAATAATGAAGGTGCTGTTTCAGTGTTTATTTATTTTAAATGTGGTCAGCTTTCATTTCATTAAATTGATCAATGCCGCGCAACGTTTCCAAAAACGCAACTAGATGGCGTTGGGATCGAATTAAATCGCGCTATGGTTTCTTTACACTAGTTTTGGTAGGTGCACCATATTGAACGATAGGTGCCTAGCTTTAGCCTGACTATTAAATTGTACGTATAACGCGACGTAGGCGCATTTGAGTGAAAGAGATGCATATATCGTCAAAATAGGAATTCTTGTGAAGGCATTTGAGCGCGAAAGTGCTTTAGTGCTGTATTATACCTACGTAGAAAAACAAAAATTGAAATTAATGTAATTATGGTATTTCCGTTTCGTGGACCAATATTAATTGTTGACTCACTTTTTAATGAATAATATAAATTTATTTATTTCATTATAATTATTTTATTCCAGTAAATAAAATAGTTCAAACAGTAACCACAGCTCCGAAAAACTTCCCAATTTATTTTTGAAACTTAAGCCAACAATAATAACGGTAACCTTATTTTGAAACACTTCCAGCAAGCTAACACAATGCTAAAAGGACTCGGTTTTGTTATTGATCTGGTTAAAAATAACAAACAATGTTTTATGGCTGCCATTATCGAGTTACAGCCGGTCCTATAAACAAGTGAGTAGACTAGTCTTGCCAGCTGGTTGGGTAGATTTGACGATGAGATACTTATCTATGAGACAAAGCGAAGGAGATTTTGTCACCAACATTTGACTAGGCGACGTTGGAGAAGTAGGTCCGTAGTTAGAATTCAGCGATTTGAGTAATACATATTATTAGGTCAACGCGGAACAGTCAGTAACAGCAGGAAGATCTTTCAAAATCTTTCTTTTCCGAGTTTAGGGCCACCAAACTCAGTAACTACTTAATTACAAACAATTATCTGAAATACATGGATTTAAATAAGGTATGCCATACAGGTGATTGACGCTGATTCAGGGATATTCTGTAAAATAAGACTAAACCTGGAAGACGCACAAGATAAGTAGATACAGATACAGGTTTCTGTCGAGAGTACTTCAAAACACGACAATATAAATAATTATATATTTCCTAACCTTGAATCTTGTTGCAAATTAAGCAACCGTATCAAAAAACTAACAAATGTAAGACTAGCAATTAAAGCTAATTGCGAAACACACTATAAAAACGAAATTATGTCAGAATTACGTGCGTATAAAGGAGGGCAGCGTAGTAAAATAATGAGTACGGATACGGTTTGTAAGAAATAACAATGAAATTGCAGAACAAAAAACGGTTATACATCAAATCTTCAAGCTTTTCAATAAGGTCAGTGGGGCTGCTACCGTGTGGGAGATAAGTAGTTGAAATGAAATTGTTCTAATCACAAAATGTTAGTGTTTAAAAATACAAAAAAGGGTACTAAATACTTTATTGCATTCCACTACACACTAAAGTATGTAGGTTTATGGAGCAGTGGTGGCCCAGGTGCAAATAAAGGCTCCGATTTATGTGACGCAGGCAGTGAGTTCAAACCCAGGCAGGCACTTTACTTTGAGTAATTTACTTCATCATCACTACTTTTAAAACGGTGAAGGAAAACATCGTAAGACAATCGGCTTGTCTTAGAATCAAAAGACATGTGACATCCTCTAACTCAGAGTAGGCTTGCGTGGTGGATTTAGCCCACCCCCTCTCATAGAGAGGAGACCTGTGTCCCAGCAGTGGGAACGTTAAAGGCTGCTTCTGCTTTTCTATTATTCTGCAGTCTTATCGGTTATATGTAGCTTAAGTATTTCAGACATCCTTGTAATGGCGTCAAACCATGTAGGATGACAATGTAACAATGATTTACATACAGACATACATTAGTGCGGTGCTGTTTGTTGTTGTATCTCGTCTACAAACGAAGACCTTCAAATTTCAATAAGGCACTGTCGGTTACCTGATAATATAAGACCTTCAAATTTCAATAAGGCACTGTCGGTTACCTGATAATATCGGTGTTATTATGACTCAATTTCTCTTCTAATTGTAGGATCTGGCAGCTTCCTCACAAATTGGTACTAATGCTCATAAGATGAGAAGTGTTTGAATATTCAACACTATTAAACAATTACATAGTACATGAATAAGGGTCTGGTCTGAAATAGGTAAGGTGACTGCGGGAAATTAGGTGATATGACACGTCACAAGAAGCCTGGGATTGTCATAGGCCGAGTTAACCAAAAGGCTCAAAATCGTTCTAAAACCAGCTGGGAACTACCCAGGAACAGATCAAGATTGATCAATACTTGTAGATATTTCCTTAACCAATCCAATATTTAATAAAATTGCTTTCAAGTTAACTATAAATAATGAATGGCTACAATAAGAAAACCTGCTGGAAACATTGTTTTTTTAGTACATCAACGTTATCCGCCATCCGACATTCTCGATCGCGACAAAGTTAGTGGCGCGTGGCAACCTTGCTGCGTAGTGTAGATACAGTTGTTAGATAATTAACTACTGTACCTACAAATTTTCGAAACTACGTCTATCTACTAGTAATGGATACAGTAGTGGTCCATGTAGAGATAAATGGGACCCTCCTGTATCCGTCCGACATCCCTGCAGATAAAAATGTATTTACATCAAAAGGTCAAGGTAGAGAGTTGAATACCAACCACGTGGACTAACTTTTAGGTGACCACAAAATACGGCAATGGGTACTTCTATTTTGTCATGTAGCGGGAAGTGACGACACATTACATTTAAGCATCCGATAGTAATCATCAATCATTCTGGGTTAACCCCAAAGCGGTATCGAACTATTGCCATAAATGCGTCACCAGGACCAAAGTCCAAGAAACAATAACGTGTTGGAATTTTAAGACATCTTGATTGAATGATGACAGTACCCACTACATGTTACCATTGTACGGCTTATTACATACATACTTAATGAGACTCCGAAGATTCCCGGCCGATTAGCAAAGGTATATAAGCATAACTGTAAAGCAACTACTTGAAACCTTTGGCGTGAAGACTGAGGATTAAAACTTGATCCAATTGCGGTTTGTAGTGACAGGCGGGCAACTAGCCAGCCTTAAACAGATATAGGGGATTAGGAGTCTTAGTATTTTCTATTTCTCCTGTCGACTGTAACTGACAGTGTTAAAGTCAATACTTTCAAGTTTTTCTTTGATTTGAGATAGATCGGTTCTTGCTAGATACGATTAAATAATAGTTTTGGGCTCTCGACTACTAGTAACAACTGTGGCATTTCTTCGACTGTGATCTCACATATGAGTCAGAATAGCAATGTGCAAAGCACAATCGACCCTCCCAAAACCAGATCACGGTAACCACTGCAAAAACTTTTTTAAGTAACAATTAATTATTTCCGTAACGTATCAAAAGGAAAACATGCAATAAAGATCGTAAGCAACAATTTTGTGCCGCGCACGGACGTTCATTGAATGACAATAGAAGGAATGAATTATTCACAATTGAAGCCTTCCAATGTCAATCCCATTATGTAAGTGACATCGCTACAAACGTAAAGTGTGGCGTTAGCTGATGTATTAATTGTAAAAAGACGTGTTCAGAATACAACAATATTTCAAGTTTAAAATATGGCGTAGAATCCACGCCGTAGATAGTCCATAGCTAGAAATGGAAACGATCAAATTATGATTTATATCTCATCTGCAGTCTTATCCTTACACGCGGATTTCCTGCGTCGTCGCCATTAGAAATACAAATCAAAGATTCCAGACACCAGGTATAAATTAGAAGTCGTGTATAAATTCGCTCGTATACACCAATCTGTTGTTCATTTATATCTGGCAAGGGAATCGACACAGCTTGATTGGGAATAGGTAAGAGGGATGAGAACAGTAAAAAATTACGGCCCTGCATCTTGGGGAGCAAGATCCAAGGGTTTACATTCAGAAGGCAAGTAACTTTTAGCAGTTTTCCTCTTTCTAACACCACATGCACAGCAGACGATGGCGATAACTATGTAGCTGACATTAATTGGATTATCTTAAAATAAGTTATTAATAAATTTGGCCTATTGCAACTGTCTAGAAATGCTGCTACCTCAAGTTTCGACACAGTTCCCGTCTCTTTCGCATTCGTTATATCCGTGAAGGCTTTATCTAGCAATAGTAAGCATTATTTAGCATATTCTTGTTAAATCCTATTCAAGATAATTTACATTCACGACAGAAACACAGGTAATCCTCAATTATACAGGCTCAGTGATATTTAACACCACCTGCCACATCTGGCGTGAGCTACCGGTACTACGTGGATGGCTGCCAAGATTTGACCATTAAGAAATAATCGTTTGGCTATGGTTGTCCTGTGGGAAATATTAGAGGATTGACCCGGTACATAATTAGATAGTAAGTTCTGACTAAGTTATTTATAGAGGATCAGAAAGGTTGGCTTAGATTGCTTTTGCAAAGGATTCTATATTGTAATATCTAAATATCATCTAGCAAGATAAGTATAGTCAGCCGCTTTAAGGATAAAAATGGGAATTTGAATAAGTAAAAATGCATCACCAAGTCCATTTTTACGATCTAAGTCAGTATCGGTTTTATTTAGTTAACCCAGTTTAATGGAATACTCTGTCTGTTTTTTTTTAAAGTTTAACAGTAAAATATGAATCTTTAGGACCCGTGAACTTTCATGGCCATCAGGGGACTTCCCTGTGATCTTTAAAAAACTAGTTAAGACTAGTTTTATTAAAATTGGTTTTTCAAAAGGCAGCAGTCGAATATTCATTATTACCTACGACAAAATAAACAATCTTCCTCATATATACATTAAAACGGACATTCCCTTTTATTCTCTCGTAGATGTAAGGTCTCGGAACATTACCGGACCGGTCTAAGCCTGATTTATTATTTTATATTATCTACTGATCCCGCGAAGGAATTTGACCTGCGTCCTATGCATATGCAAATATCCTTGAAGATCATGAGCGTTGAAAATATTTGCGTGGGCACGTGCTTATTTTATATGCAACAGCATCTGGTAGATAGAATTCAACAGACATGGGAAAAGGCTGATACTAATTAGACGAGATATTATAAGAAATTGACAACAGATAACGGAAAGTGAATCAGAACAAATAAGAGAAGAACTAATTCAAGTAGGTAGAGTCAAGACAAGAGAGAGAGAGAGAGAGAGAGAGATGTGGGCCATAGGTTGTAAAGAAATAATTAAACAAAGCCTTACTTAACCCAGTGAATTACTGATACAGGCTGACATAACAGTAACGGAGAACGAGGAAATGCAGCGCTAAGTCCGACAAAAAATAAAATATCTCACCTTGCAAGGCACCAATAAATTACCTCAAGATAAAAATCTTAACACATTTCCCATTCACACAAAACACAGACTATCGTAACTCCTAACATCCTATAGTAGGCCGATAAAACCGCAGTGAGTCACTAGCGGTCTCTGCTGTCGGTACAAATTGGGCCGATGACCTGTCAGTTGCATAATGAAACCGTAATCTTAGATTATGGGTAAAACAAACCACACGTGAGTGAGTATCGGTGTGTTCATAGCTTAACATTTGCGGACTCGGCATGTGTTTTTTTTTGTCTTTTATGACTTTGTGGTTTTTTAAGAGTATTATTTGTTATTGAAAAATTAGTTTTGTAAAATTAAAATTTAAGAAGTTTTTCCTCTTAATGCAGAAGTGGAGCCAACTTATATGTTATATTACATATTAAACTTGAGGTTGAGGCGGGAAGTATAATAAGATGCAGTTTCACATCAGTTTCTTTAATTTCTAGTATTTTTTATACACACTTGTATTTGCTTATGCTGTAACAACTCTTTTGGTGCTACTTCATATAAAAGATCAACCTTTTACTTCAATGTTTTGTATATTTTTCCTGGATTTAATCATTTCTATTCCTACTTACTGTTATAGTCTACACCAATCTTGTTTCTTTAGTATTTAATAGCTATAATATTTACATTTTAAGATTTTTATCGTTACTTTAGGTATATTTATCATCTTGTTCCGCGGCAATTTTAATACCAACAAAATTATACGCGTAGATTTTAGTAATTTTGATAACACTTTATGTGTTTCTATTAACGAGTATACTATTTTTATGAAAACTTAGGTACCTACCTAGTAACCTACTTATTGCAAGTATTGAAATAGGTTAGTAATTGAGGAAAATACATTTTTATTCCTGTTGATCTAAAACTTAAATTACATGTTGAATTGAATCAAACCAAAATTAAAGAAAATGATGAAATGGAAAGCCAATTCAATCAATGGAAAGGCAGAGACATCGCCATTCTATGAAAGAAAAGTCGGAACTTAGCCAATATGGTTCCTGAAATTATTTGTTTCTATAGATTTAATTTCTAGCAACACTGAATAAAGGCGAAATTGTTGCTTGGTATTGGTGCAGTGGTGGCCCATTGGTAACGACCCCGACGATGCTTTACTTTTTGCAAATAATTTCACCACTACTGCTGTCAAAACGGTGAAGGAAAACATCGTGAGGAAACTGCCATGTCTTAGAACCAAAAATTCGAAGACATGTGACATCTACCAACCGGCACTGGGCCTGCGTGGAAGATTACTGCAGCGGGAACATTATAGACTGATTATACCATTGCTATGGGAAAGGAAGGCGGGCTAATGTCCGCAACTCCACGTCAAAGCGCTTATTTCGTATACGGGTGGGAATATCGATTATTCGATCCACCCCAGTTCCTCCAAGAAGGCCAGCAAAGCCCTGAAGTAGCAGCTTATAAAAGTGTGGCTAAATAAGTTTTTAAGCCCTTATTAGCAGTGTGGAATGTCTTAAACCCAACACCACACCTTGAACACATTATACATGTTTCTCCCATCAAAGCCCTCAATTTCTAATTAAACAAACAAATAAATTACACTTTACATAACCAATCATCGCCTTATTTAGATGAAAAGAAAATCTGAAGGTAACTTAAACAAGAAACCGAATCAGACGATCTTAGTTAGGAAAAACAAGATCAAAATATTTTTAACTAATTTTTTTACGAAATATTAAATGGAAGAGGAAGTATCAAACATCAAAGTGCACTTTCACAAGAACTGTTAAAAATGTAAACTATACCCAACGATTAATGCTATATATTGATCATAAGATATTTTTATGGCACTACCCATAAAATAATAATTAATTAGATTCTTACGTAATTGTTAATTACATACATGCTGATTATGGAATTCGAACGGTTTAATATTAGCATATTAAGTGTTCTTTTCATTAGTGTAAATTCAGTTAGTTTGGCTTGTTTTAAAGTTGTCCAATGTGAACGTGAATGTTCTAAATTGTTCTTTTTAAGATTGCTCATCATCAGTTTCTCATGTAGTAGTCTACTTTGCATGCAAACGCACAGAAGTTTACAAAAGGGCTTTCTGAAAAGTTCTGTGCATTTTCATCTAAATAAAAGATCACATAAAGAGACATGGCAAGTTACAGCTCTCTTCAACTCACAAGAACGCTCTCTTCATCATCTACCTTTTATGCACTGGATTCAAATCAAAGTAAAGGTTTGACATAACTGCTGATAATCATTCACCATTCTACACCCTTTTCCCTAACGAGATAGTCTCAGTTGAATATCAATATGACCTTACTACTCACACCAGTTCACTCTATATCGATACCAATCCATATCTGATATATAGCATTCAACTTGGAAACTTATGTCTAACGGTAAAGCCTGCATAACCAATACATTCTCATTAATAGTAACAAGATCAGGTTACTACATTGAATATCAGAGTAATATTGAATTCAGTGCAAATGTACTACTGTCACACCTGCATTTGTACTATCAAATTTAAAGAATTTCGCCTACCATATCACTCCAAGAATGTAGGTGGGCTCATATTATACCTTCTTACAAGGGATTTAGGGGTAATTGGCTTTAATCATGTGTATTTTATTGAATTCCCAAACGTTATGGTTTCGACGTTGACCAGAGGTTTCATTGTTATTAACTAACTTCTCATATTTCATTAATAGGTTAATGGTCACGATCGCCGAATTCGCAAAACAGATTGGTCAACGCTGAGTAGTCTTTGACACAGGATGCTGTCAATCTTCTACTTGACAATGAACAATACATAAGCATTTCTTCAAATTTTCTGACGATCTAAGAAATAACTAACGTAGAATTAGGTCCTGTTTCTTTTTTTATGTTCTTACAATTCTGACACTGAAAATTCCAAAACTCAACTTAAAACCCGTACCTTGCTCAGCACCTATCAAAGCTGCGCTAGACCAAGTTAAACAGTTAGTTAGAACTACCCTGATCTACTCACTGATAAGGCCGCACATTAACGCCACTTCAAACAGGTAATCTGGGTCAGAGCAATGACATCATGACATACGCTGAGCGCACACTTACGTCTTTTAGTCGTCAGACAATCTTTAAATTTTATGGGGTTCTCTGGGAGTCACAAAGAATATCTTTGTACGCATTACTGAAACTGCATCTTTAGCAAAAGCAACAACAGAAGCTGATTTAGGCAATTTATTAGTAACTAGCATCTGCCCGCGACTTCACCCGGGTGTAATTTCGGCCCCCAACCCACCGCGTCGCATTCCATCGCCCGCCCGCGCTATTACTTCGTTTTCGCATATTGTCCTTTCTGATTATTGTTTTTTCTTTTTGCTCGGCTCCTTAAGATCGTGATGTTAGGTTTATATGGTTATAGGCCCTATAACCTTCCTCAACAATTGAGCTATCCAATGCAAAAAGATTTTTTCAAATCAGACTGATAGTTCCGGATATTAACCCCTACATACAAACTTACAAACAAACAAGAAACAAATTTTACTATAATATTAGTATTCCTTACATATTATATAACAAAGTCCCCCGCCGCGTCTATCTGTCTGTCTGTCTGAACGTAATAAACTCAAAAACTACTGAACGGATATTCAAACGGTTCACCAATGGACGGAGTGATTGATGCGGAAGGTTTTAGTGTATAATTCATTAAGGTTTTGTGTAAATTGGCTGAAATTTGACGATTATTGTTGAAGATGTCGGAAAAAATCATGCCGACTGGGAGCTTTATTGGCGTGCACCGCCGAAATCGTACAAGTTCCATAAAATTTATGTTCTACAGTATTGTTCATCTTAAAAAGTTCAACATAAAGTCCCCGATGGCATATGTCTATCTTCTAAGGATGACCCACAATAACCATTTTTATCTATCAAAATTTGATAATAAAAAATCTAATTAACTTTGTTACTTAAATTGAGCATTTAATTTTGATTAAAATATGCCTTGACAGCATTTCATTGAAATGAATGGTTTAAAAATTATGCGTAACAAAATAATTTTGGTTGACGGCAACGCTGGCGCAGCGGTAGGAGTCAATGTCCTTTTCCTCGGCTATTAGGTATGTAATCCCGGTATGGGTAATACGTTCCCGTGGGATATTTTTCGACAACCACGCGGCCGAAGCCGCGGGCAAAAGCTAGTATACACTATATATTATTAGTCTTTATTATTGTGTAGATTTATTATGGCATGCAAAAGAAGAAACAAATGTGCACTACCTTAATTTTGAACAAACTTACATTTGAATTACAAACAGGTGTACGAAAGTAAAAAGATGGGCCGCAAATGAAGCCCTGCTGTTTGTAATGAAAAATCAATATTGTCAGAAAAATCGACAAAATATTCTAAGCATTCACGTTATCCGCTATAAATCTCGTATATAATTCCGATTCTGATGAAATCGGTTCGTGTCTTGAATACGAGAGACAAACGCTTCTACTGAGCACTTATAAGCTTCTGTCTCGACGACGAGAGAGATCCTATCGCAGCGGCAATCGTAACGTGTGTAGCCTAGCCCTTAAACGGGTTTCCGTCACATGAACTTTATCTTCAAGAACTTAAGATATTATAAGCAACAAATCTCACTATCTCGTAGTTTTAGAGTAAACCAAAAACGGTTGCCAAACGAGGGTCATTGACTGTAGTCTGTACGTACTTAATGACTGTATTGTATGAGCAGATGTATGGTCAACCAGCCTATTGGAACGACTAACCGGTTCCAAGGACGTCTTTGAATCGCCGCAATGAGGGATTGTTCAATAAATTCTCAGGTTCACAAATGATCAGTTAAAAAGGCGTACGGTACTTTGGACTCTAGCACGTCTCTTACGCTCTTTCGATCCTCTAATATTTGCAACACTTGATTGAATACGTATTGTTACCCAAGTGTGTCAACAAAGTGTGCAGATTCGACACAGTTTCATAGAAGGTCCTTTTCTTATCTAGACAGTAATCTACAGACTTGCATACAGAGAACTTTTCCTATAAGGAAGATAATGGTAGCCTGGATAATAAGTCTACCTTTTGAAGAAAGGCTTATGTCGCGAACTAGGCCTGGGGCAATTGATGTTAAAGTGCCGTATTTCGTAGATGTGTCAGCTTGGTAACAAACAACAGCTGTGAATCAAATAAGCTGTGGTCAGAAGGTCTCTTAAACAGGCCATCTCAACGTAGCTATAGATATACTCAGTGAGCAAAACTAGATTATAATGAATAAGGATGTTGTATTTTAATAATCTTACTGCGATCGTTACAACCAAATTTTTCCTCAATTCTGAGAATTATCACAAATGTAGTATCAAAAGAAGCAGTTGATTAAATTATGATTTATTTATTCCTAAAAACACACCTACTGAACAAAATCCCTATGACATTTAGGAGTTACAAAGGTATATTTTCCTATACCCGCGGATCATCTATGACGTCATTCTTAATAAGCCCCAAATGATTATGTAGTTTTTATTATTATGATTATTTGGCGAGGCTTTCCTAAAATTTTCCACGAAACATTGAATTTCGCGACAGTGTCTGTAATTTAAACAAAAGAATAAATTATATTACTTTGCTAGTTGTCTTTGGGATTTTAGTTTTATTTGAATAACATTGTTACATGACCTCGTGTCTTAAAGAAGGCATTAAAGGTTAGTCTTAAATTAATTTACACACAATTTGAGATTCATTGCCTTCTAAATCTTCCAGTATAATGTGGGTGTGGTGTTATACACCTTCATTTGAGAATAAAAGTGCAACTTCAATAAACACATCCAGACGTACAACGAGCTGCAGCTTTGAAAACAACGTAAGTATAAACAAAAAATAAGAATGACCCAAAAACACTACCTTGTGGAACGCCATAATTTACTTCCCTTTACAGGAACAAAGGGAAAAACTTCGAATTTTTATAACCGTACATGTACTAATGTTTTGTTTTGTCTACAACTGAATACCTAAACAATTCATTAGGAAATAATACACAACATTAATTAACATTTTACCTACTACTACGGTACAGAACGGTTCATAAACAACTTTGACTTACGGCGTCTACAACTCTATTGACAAAACTTCAATATTCACAAAAGAACAGTTGGGCAAGCAGTCGCAGATCAAATAAAAATAGGACCACACAGCATCACAGTTACGTAGACAAACATATCTTAAATATTCTCTCTGTCGTAATAGTAAAGAAAGGTTGCATTCTATTATGCTTCTGAGATGTTTGATAACATGATTTTTGAATTGTCAAGTAAGGTTGGAGGAGTTTAAACATGGCTGCGTTTTAAAACCACTTGACTATGAATTATATTTAAGAAAACTGGCAGAGGATAGGCAGCAGTTTCTGTTTGAAGCGTTTATGAAAAAAAATCTTACTGTGTTTCAGAATCTCCAATCGTGATTATGGTTATGTTTCCCTACTCAATATATGGAAAAGGCTTATCTACAGCAGTAGGATTGCATGAGATGTTTCGAATGAAAACGAAAAAGTCCTACAGTTGAATTCATACACATACAGCTGTCGTTACATAAATATTCATCGCTCGATATTCGCTTCGTTTTCACCATCGACCAAACTATTGTACTACCGCAATTCGATCCTGCACTCGATCCTTTAGTGTGCAATTTCAAGAACCTATACAAAAACTAATTAGGCCTTAGGCACATTTAAAACAATACTTAAAACAACACCCATTTGTTGCAATAAAACTAAAAACCAAAGTTGTATCGAAACATTAATCTTAGGCTACACAATTGAGGTGTCCAGTTTCAGAGGCGATATATGGGTAATTCTATTTAATATGTTGTGTGGCAGCTTTCAAATAAAAAAAACATTGCTGGATGAATAGTCCCGCTGTTTCCTTCGAACGCCCTATTACGTACTGCGATGGCGATTGCAATTACTCTTTCCATTGAAACAAACAGTTACAATATAGGTATGCAGGAGAAAAGATTTGGAATGTGTTGTGATCGACCGACACATTAATTTTTAACTTATTTTGTCGAATGCATTTTCCTTATTTTGTAAACAAATAATTACCTATATGAGTGAGTAAATCTGTGTTTGCAACACGTGGTCACGTCACGTCTGTCATAGTATTACTATCCTCCAGTTAATATGACTAATAATTTGAGTTGTGGTGGTTTAGTTTCAGCAAGATTAATGATTATTTGTATACAAAACAAAAAAAAAAAAAAACCGGAATAGGTACTATCTGGCTACGTCAAAAATTTCGCATAAAGCAATCTCATCTTCAGGGGAAAATCCGCACGATGTTTAACTCAGTTTTAAAAATAACAACTAGGTACAAGATACTAGAAATCATAAACACTCATTACTTATCGAATGATTCAACAATATCATCGTCCGATTCGTCAGAATCCTATACCGCCGAATATGTGTGTAATGTTATTATAATGAATCATCTACCTTATCCATCAATTGATAGGAGATAAGAAAGCGCTTTAGCTACAAAGATTAGGTCTTATCGTTTAAATCAAAGTCATTTTTACCGAGCATAGATATATGTCAATAGTTATCTACTTCGTTAAATAGTCGAAGACATGCAAGTACCTCACTAAGGCAATGTTAAAGTGATTGAAGATCAAACCGCGTCTTTGGTCTTGTGGTTAGACCACCTGTCTCAGACCCAGAGATCCCGGGTTCGATTCCCAGTGTGGGCAAAATCTTCTGCTCGGTTTGGTTGGTGGTGGGGCTTGTTCCAAGCCGGTCTGGCTAGCTACCACCATCTTATCTAAGTCTGTCGCCATAACAACAATAGTTAACAAAAAATGTTAACAGCATTGTTGTGTTTCGGCAGTTTGAGGTAAGATAGCCAGTTCCTCTGTGGTTGAGGATTCCAGGTGCAGCTCGCTTCCACCTCCGGCCTGATCATCACTTACCATCAGATGAGTGAAGGCAAAGAGCTTTACCGTGGTGGTTAAAAAAAAGAAGTTTCATCTCGGTGTCTATGTATCCTAGGACATCGCGTTTGAATAAAGGGGCTTATTGCAGAAGGCACCTGTTTGCTAGTTATGCTACACAAAATTAAAATGTATAGTTTCATATTAAGTTGCAGAACTATCTCAACGAAGCTTCCCATAACATAGGCATGAATGAAAATCCTTTTCTCATCCCCACACAAACCATAACCATTACCATCTCAAACACTATTACTATTAATATCAACTAGTTTCAAAACCATCAAAACATACGACACGTAATAGGGTCGTTGGTCATTCAGTGTAGTCGATCGCGCAATGACCCCGCTTCTGCGCGCGCGCCGGGAAGCCGCACCATTTGTTTTTGGGATATAATCGACCAATAACTGCTCGTGTCGATGACTTGCGTTTGGAGGGTTGGGGAATGGAGCTGTTGTTAATTAAAAATGCAGTAAAATTTGGGTTAAATTTAACTTGTAAAGTGGTTAAAGTTGTCTGCTTAGATCTTTGGCATCTGTGCAATGTATTTTTTTATACTTCTAAGATCTTACATGACCAAATTCATCAAAACGGAGGAAGAGTTTATCTAACTCATCAAATTTTTTCCCAACTAAATTAGGGTCGGCTGTATATCTGACTATACTCTTATTATACAGTCATGTTATTGGTATTTCGAAGGCATGAGAAAGCTCCTTAAATACCCCATGACTACCAAAATTTGATGGTATGATAGGCAAGATCTCGATGCGTTCAAATGCATTGCTACGCATCTCGATTTCGGGATAATGATCTACTAATGAATCTACGGTTTCAAGTTTTATGACTATGCGATAGCAGAGTTGGAAGCTCAATCCAGTTTTTAATAGAAAATGTAAAAAAAAACCTTATAGTTAAACGTATTTCTTGTAAAATCGAAGTTATAGTTGACACATGATCAAACTTCTATTGGCTATTTACTACATAATATTACGCTTGTAGCAAAACTGCAAAATATTCTAAAAAGTACAACGGTAGGCGAAGCTTTAACACGACTTATAGCACAAAATTATAATTACAAGCACACGAAAAGGAGAACATGCATCATAAATATTAGAGCACGGGGCGACAATATTTGAAAATCATGTAAATATAAGCCCGGATATTAGACATGTAGGATTTTAGCATTGCAGGATTTTCGCATCAACACCTGTCATTCCAGAAATATAAGAACCTCTACCTAGTGGGTGAACAAGAAGACAGTAAAGGATACATAGATAATGACGCTATATAGGACACAATAAAGTAATATTCGATTTTTCCCTTAAGCAGAGCTTGAAAGCTGGAAGTACATTTGAGTCCAAGTGTTGGTGATTCATCGCTCCAGGGTAAAGTGTCGGTCTTGAAGATTGCCGATAAGAGCACGGACACGACTGCTAATTCAATGTTACTACTTGTTACATTTAGATATATTCTACCAATTTCAAAATATGTTGTGTGTGTAAGAATGGGTTTAGTGGTTTAGTAATTACAATAACAATCCATTGTAAGCAAACTGATTTCTACAAACAATTGTTGTGCTTGCTACAGGGATTCTGTTGAATATTTTAAAAGTTAGGGAGCTTGTTTTATTTTTAGAATTAACTGTAGAAGTATTGACGCCCACGAAAGTTCAACTAGGTTACATAATGGGTAAAACATGTATTATAATCTGTTCCGTTGTTCTCAATCTTAGATTAGAAAGTGAGAGTTAATATTTTCTAAAAATGTGAAAATTATAAGAAAATCATGGGAACAGTTAACTAAAACTTATGGAACTAAGTGAGAGAAGACAAAGCGAGCCTTAAAAAATAAATAAAAATTAATTTTAAAAAAAGGAACTCTGACCCTTCACGGATTACCACTGTTCTATTTCAAGCCAATAAAGACTTACTTTTAACAAATAAAACTAAAAATAAAGACCAATTACCTAACTCCTTGTCCGCCATAATTGTTCTATTAAAACGAGCAATTAATCAAACTTGTAGCACAATTGCAGGGTACAAGCAATGACCATTGATCTTAATGAAAGTCACAAAGTTATGTCAGTTTCATTACAAAAATAACTGCATTGGTGAAATAGTTACGTATTTCTAACTACAAATCGCAGCAAAATTTCTCAAGTGAAATGAGGCGGAAAATTTTGAAAATGATTTATAATCAATTGTCTATAAAAGGCAGGATAACCTAAATGTGCCATCGCACACTCATCCTTAAAAGAGTTCAATCTATATACCTAGATTTATATTTAAACTTAAAAACATAATTAAAGAACAATTAAGAATTTGTTTTTGCGGTATTTATAATTCATAAGGATACAATAAAAAATCCTATATGTGTCTAGCACTTATAGGATTTTTAATTTTATTCATTAGATATCATTTTGTGGAAAATGGACTTGAACAGACAAAGAAGTGTTCACACTAGGAATTTATTTTTCAATTGGACACCCTAAATTATATGCCGACACGAAATGAATACTAATCTATCAAAGGCCTTGTATGAAATCCAAGAATTTGTAATTTTTTCACATATATTCAAAAAGGACCACCAACCGCTTAACTTATAGATGACACTTACGTTTTGCATATCAATAAGCAAGAATAAATAAATGCACTTAAGAAAAAATCGACAATCGCGTAGGTCCAAGCCAAGGCATTCCTGTATAAAATTACGATAATCCCAACTAGCCTTGTGAGCAGATCATTAATACTCCATCATTGCAACATTAGGAAGTAAATGAGCAATTGAAATTGCAAGATTGGGTCGGAAACTTTTAAAATTCAATTGATAGCCAATATCATACGTGATTGAATTGTTTGTTGCATTTTGATTGACTATAGAATTAGAAACAATTGATGTTATAGAATATGCCATAAATCAGCCCAAAATATGGCCGTTGAGTCTTGAATAACAATATGAAAACGCAATAGTACCTATATAAGCTATTAGAGCGCGTTTCATGCATTTTAAATAAGTGGTCATTTTTGGACGGACGGACATGCAAACGTATGGATTTGACAATAAAATTAAGTCAATGCGTGTGTTCTAGCTCATATTTACGCAAATGTGGACGAGAGATAAATCTGAAAGCAGCTAAACGTGTATGTTGAATATTATTAATTGTGTGGTGGGCTTTCAAGAAACACCTACACATTTTCATAATATTCTCAAATATAAGAGAAGTAACTTGGAACAAGTAGTTAAAACCAATTCGATTGTTGAAAACTCACCCAAATCTGTATTTAGAATAGCATATTTTGAAGTAAGTAGTTAGGTAAAGCTTGCAGTAACTAAAGAGAGTACAGAAGCTGGCATAACTAATAAAGTAATATCAAAACGGAAATTACTTGGATTTCTCTTCTCCACAGCTGAAAGACAAGCCTTACGCTCACGCCTTTACGGGATATTACCAACTGCCATACCCATTCATTCATCTTTTATCATCTATAAAACTTTCTCGACTATACATCATTCGGTTTCCGACTATAAATATCAGAGTATATCACAGTGGTTCTAATTCACGTTTCTATTCACACCACAATAAAACAGTCGTTAATATACACCGCCTTTATGTCCCCTCTTGTGGGTAGTTGTAAAACGACCATATTAAAGTAGAGAGTTTGTTCAGTGAAGGGAAACGAATCACTGACACCTACGCTAAAGGGAGTCATTTGTTTGATTCCACGAGAAGATATGAAATTATGGATGCTTCAACATTCAGACATCTAACAAGGTAAGTAGTTGCATTAACTGCCGATGTGAAAGTGTTATTTTATTTGAAGCCAAGGTAATAAATTACCCAATGCAGTGACAGATGGCAATGTAACCATTATTCATAAGTTGAATATAGAAATCAAAGCCAGGAAGGCGAATGGGTCGAAATAGTAATATGATGTATGAATTGTTTTGTGGCCAAGGAATGCACCAAAGACCGAAGACAAATGGATTTTGTTTTGAGGAATAGGGGGTCTTTTACATCTTACGTCATTTACATCACTGGCCACTTCATACTTTTTAACCTCACCATAAGCATTTTGTGTCAAAACGGCAGTTGCAAACTCCCCCTCGATTGTTTCCATAGCGTGACGGTTTATACTCATTATAGATTTACATAGAGGTATGAGTACTGAGTAGTACAACCAATATCTACGGTTCAAAGCCATCAAAACCACGTGCTCCGATATAATGTTCTGGATTTACAGATCACAGTAGTACTGAGATTTGTTATTCCTTTACGTTCAAAAGCACTTAGGTGACTCATACAGCTGAACGTGACAAGGGCTATGTCCAGGTCAATATTGAAATTATTGGAAGTTGGATCAATAACCTACCCTTTCTCCACAACTATGTGAAACTTCAAATTTTTACGTCAAACGATAGATATGGAGATACAGATGTTTTGACGTCAGCCAATGAGCAGCGAGTATTGTAATAACCGTATAGTACATAATTTTCTTGCATTGGGAAGCTTTTTGGTCCTTTGGGGTGGCAGCACTTGAAATATACTCTTGATTAATAAGCTAATAATAAGACTAATGAAAAATATAATTATTTGAAGTTGTCAAAACTTTCACTGTTAAAAACTGTTATTGTATATATAGTATATATTAGTATGAAAAAAAGTTTTTAGTAGACGGCACAATTTTCTGAAAAATAGAACCCAATTAAAAGCCTCAAACTAAAACCGTGTAACATAAGTCATAAAATATACTAACAAGCAACGTTAAGGAACTCCGTCTAAACAAACAAGCCACGGCAGATCAAAGTAAAAGTATTAATTAACATACAAACACAAATCAACATCTACTTAATAAACGTAACATTAATTACAAGCGGTAGGTAAGTAACATTGACATTGGTACTGCTAATGAGTCAAAAGCGATGCGCTTGCGCTCCTCCGATAAAGTATAGTGTACACGCCCACTGATGCGTAACATAACATACTTATCAAATACTTGTTTCTAATTGATGTTATTTCCACTTAAAAAATATCTGGGTTATGCTAGTATTAAAAAAAAATTAAGACATATTTGTTTACATTTTTGGAAACTAAATCGCGAAGAGTAGAAATTAGACCATATCGGTGAAGTAAGATCGATAAATAATGTGTGACTTCTGTATAAGTGGTAGGTATTAAATTGAATATCTATTTACAGACAGGAAAAAGAGGTTGCCTGCTATCGTTATTTTTATAATTGGCTGAATTATAACTATAATGATTATTATAGAGAAGGAAAAATGGTGATTTCCTTATTTCTATTATTTAGGCATTTAATAATTGCAAAATTGTAATAGGCTTTATAATTAGAGACCTATTATTGCATATTATGACTACGATACGATAACTGATAATGCAAATTTTATACATAATGTATTTGAAACGTTATCCATAATAATTACTTCGGTATAGTAACATTTCATGATGATTCTCTACGAGAAGCCTATACGAAGAAGATAATGTTTAATTAATTTTCTTGAAAAAAAAAAACAAGTTAAAAATAAATCATGAAGTTAATTCTTCTCTTAAAACCAAATGTTTCTAAATATATCTACAACTACAACTCACCTTAGTTGACGCTTAGCTTTATACTGATTAAAAATGCCATCAACCGTGTAGCCAGGTAAATTCTCTGTCAATAAAAACATGAAAAACGATGTTATCACTTAATTCATATCCCTAATCATTGCCATTATCAATCAGCCATGCTTTACGATCAATTACTTTCTTTTAATGGTTTTTTACTTTATTGTCTTCCGCTGTGTCGTATTTTAAATTAAATTTATGTTTCTATTTCGATCTTGTTTTTCTTCTCCCATAAACTTTTTTCCGAAAGCTAAGTGTCTGATAAAACTATTTATATAGCCATTAAAATGTGCTATTAAATTAAACCGGCTAGGCAATTAGGTATTTTATTTCTCTACGCTTCTTGAAGTAGCTTAAGTGCCGATATATCGTCATTTACAAAGATTATATCCTTAACTTCGAAAAAGTAGTATCTCTTTTTTTCGAAGTTAAGGATATAATCTTTATGCATTACGTTCATATCAAAAAGATCATTTTTATCGTCATGCATTCCGTTTTTATCTTCACTGATTATCTTATTAATAAATACCTTAATTCAACAATTTATCTAACCCTTCATTACCCCTGTTGAAGCCATTCAACCATATATTTTCAATGGTTAAATATGGCGCATTATAATCTACAACTCATAGAGCCGGTACAGGCGTGTCGGTGTCAGCCCCATCATTAATAATCCCAGCCATACTGCAGATATCATCAGGGCTTTTACCAATTGTTCGAGTATGTTGTATTTTATTGGAACCATAGGCCACAACCATAAACAATATAAACTTATCAGTTTCCAAGAAAACCTATGGAGACAATGCCTATTGGAAAACTTTCATTAAATTATTTTCAAAGTAATATTATAAAGAGAAAAAAAAATGTTTTTTGTATGTTTGTTTGTTACGCTTTTACGCTAAAACGGCTGAACGGATTTGGGTGAAATTGTGCACATAGGTATGACCTGGGTTAGGACATACGATACTTTTTATCCGGATATTCCACAGGATCGAGACTTATGCGGGTGAAACCACGGGGCGCTGCTAGTGTAAAATAATTTGGTTCGTAAATGGTAACGAAAATTTAAAATAGTACAAAAAAAGCTTGTAAATAACGTAGGCACAGGTCAAAACCGTAATGAGCTCTCAAAATAAAAAGTTGCAGGTATTTGCCGGCAACAATAAATAACTTTAATTGCAAAATTTGTCTCTGTCTCAGGGTATAATTTGTAAAATGAATCAAAATTTACAAATGGGCCACACCTGACAAGAACAAAACATTGTAAACGCGCTCTGCACTCATTCATTTTGTCGTCGGCCGCAAATCGTATTTCATGGCGTCTGAGCTAAACACCTTAAATTATGCAATCCTTTTACTTTAATCCTAGCCTTTATAAACAGGCAACAGAGTGCATTTCAAGCAGTTGAAGATTCTTAACACTTTGGTCCAAATGTACTTATACAGATATTGCGATAAGGGTATGTTCGAATCGCGTGGGTGTAGCATTAAGAACTCATAAATCTTATGCAGGGCATTAATTATTTCACATCTCGGAAGACGAAGCTCAAAAAAGTTTATTTCATTAGACAGTGAGATAAGACCCTATGTTGATTTATTGATGCTGATCGGATCTTTGTTGTAATTTAACTGGACACTTCCTGCTAAAGGATTTTGGACTTCTTGGTCCTTTTGGGTTGCGTAGGTCTGTAGGTTGTCCTTTTATTTTGTACAAGTTACTCTAATAACATCAGGCTCAAGAGATTAAGACACCTGTACGTTGTCGAAGGTCCACCGCAGGAATTTGATAATCGTCTCAATTAACAATGAACTTTTTTGGTCCTGATTTCCGTTCATTCTTTATTGAACAGTCAGGGTCAAGCTTTTTGGTTGAGACTCGTATTTTAAGATTTAGGACAGCTGGCCTTAATTTCACGTTATTTTAATATACACGGAAACCGAACTTTTCGCATAACGTTTGTTTGACATAACATTTAAACCAAAATCTACAGGAGACGGAAATAACTGGCGCCCTAGTTCTGAATTTGCCAGAATTCATCCAAATTGAATTTATGTTTCTCTCAATCTACATTACTATAATGCTTTTAGTGTGACACAATTTTGATATTTAATAGCTCATCAACTTTATTGCTCGCTTCCTCTTTGCCTTTCTCATTCCCTAGTTGCCATGACAATTAGATCCGCGGATGTGATCATTTCGTAACATCCTCAGGAGTGGCAAATGTGGTATTAGGTGCAATATAACGTTGTGAATTGCAGCGAAAACTGAGATAGGTGGGCTTAAGTAGTGAGTTCTATACGGTGGATTACGCTAATGCAGCATGAACCTTGTTTACGGGCGCTGAGTAATTCAATGCTCACGAAGAGTGAAGTGGTAAAACATTTTTTTTTAATAAATTATAGAGTGCTATTTATAGCAGCCTAGTTTAAATTGATTATGGAGATATTAGAGCAGCGGATAAAATCAATCAATGCTTTGATGGTGATCAAGATTTTAATGGAGATGAAAATGAGTGGGTGGGGAGATGAATTTTAAGATTGACTAAGCCTCGGGAGGTTTTGAGGTACAAGTTGGGAACGTATAGTAGAATTAATACGAAGTAGATACCTCATGTAACAAGGGATGAGCGTCGATTCTAATTGGTTCTGTATAAGACACACAAAATCTCAAGCACTAATGCAATTTCTGACAGCACGGAAGCTTATTGAAGTGATCAAACTAATAAACGTATCGTTAATATGTTTATGCTTTCAAATAATATTTGTATACAAAACATATTATGTTTTCTGTACTAATCTTTATCTATGTGTCACAATGTGATTACAGCATGTGATATAACAGCAAACACTTAACTAATATCCATTGACTCAAATGTTTCTGCTCCAAATACTTTGTATACTACTTCCGTAAAAAATCCTTTGTTCTTTACCATCCCAAACAATTACTTGAGCAACAATCTTTTTGTCCATAGGTGTGCCACAAGTTCCTAATTGTCACCTTTTTAAATGGCAGACACAATTTAAAAGGTGTTCCTTGGTCCTACGCAGGACTAAGTTCCAGTACATGTGATCTTTTACAAGTATCTCAGCCGATATACCTTTATCATCCATATCTTTTTTATTAATCAGTATCCATAAATGATGTTATCGGGTGCTGTCCATTCACTTAATTAATTTCATTATTGTCGAGTATATATTGGAAAGGACAGGACAATGGTTGAGATACAATTAAGTATTATGAAAATCCCTAAATACCAGTTCAAAAAGCCGATCACATTTTTGTTTAAACCCATATAGTTTTACGCTTTTACTCCCAATTGGATAAGGATATTTAATTTCCTCCAATTCTATCATTTAATTGATTGAGTTCAGCATGTAATTTTACCCAGGATTCAGCCCACGCCACGTAAGCAGGATGGTATCGTTTAGAAGCCACACAATCAATTGAGAGCAGACGTAACATTGCAGCAGATTGATAAGGATATGATTGTTGCACTGACAAAGGAGATGGATGGGGAAAATGGAACAGTAATTCCATAAAACGTTATAGCTGTTGACAATACCAGCAGCGTTAACTGAAGATAATGGAGCTGTAGAAGATGGAAACTTAGTAAGGAACATGATTTGATAAGATGGAGAAGCATGTGGTGAAGTGCGCAAATAATAAAACACAGTCACTTAAATTACAGTTTTATTACCACCATGAGTCAGCTTGCCAACCAATATGTCAAAAGAAATAAGGTGAACCACCACCAGACATAAAATAGAGCACCAGCACAAACAGTCCAGCAAATATCGAAGTGGTTTTACGCATAAAATAAGACCACAAAATTCTTAATTGAATAAGTGTTAAATATGGTCGATTAACTTTTGGATGTAAGCCACGCAGGTGCAAGTGCGGTACGGATATCGCAGCTAATAGTGCAGGTAGATACAAATATTGATACAAGGCACACCACGTGGGAACGACGTAATACTACGTTAGTATGCGCGTGGTAAAGATTAGGGAGATTTGAAAATACGGAGATAGGCATTTAATGAATGGAATCGTATGGTGAAGATAAGGGCGTAAGTATTTATTTTTGGTTGCTTCGTTATTTTTTTACATTTTTCGATAATTTTGAACGACCGATAGACCGAGTTTCGATATTTTAGAGTACGTATGTTAATATTGGTACATTTTCTTTGATAATCATAGATGAATCGTCTGTTATAAGACGATAATGCAAAATAACATTGTGTCTTTCAATATCGTCAATTACTAGGCAATCTTATCGCAAATAAAGGTCAGCAAAGACATTAAAATTAGTCTCATTACTAGCGTCAATCAATAAAATTGACACCCATTTAATTAGTATTACATGAAGATTAACACGAAGGCTGATATGTGTCACGTAACACAAGACAAGTGCTCTCTATGTCTTCAAACAATCTAAACGCTAATAATTATGGTATAGAGTAAATACCTAGTTTCCACTAAACAGTTGAAGTAAAAAGAAAAGAAAGAAATAAAGAAAGAAAATATTTTATTTGGGACACGCACAGGAAATACAAAACTGTAATGAAAAAAGCAAATATTAACAAAAATAAAAAAGGAGCATTCTAAATTAACAAACAAAAATAATTACGACCTGTACGAGGCCAAAAAGGCTCCTATCTCAGCATGACGCTGCGATATTTAAAAATAAATAACGCAGCGCTGGTATTCTCATTGGGCCCGAGTGCGCATAATAGTATGTTTTATTGATCTAGAAGTCAAGTGAGCCTAGCGAGGACTTAATTGTTCTCATCTCGGGAAAATTGTTGTATCAATTTATCTGTTAGGAAATTCTGAGAAGCTGTCAAGAGCTTGGTAGAGTAAGTGCCTAATTGCAAAATGTCAATATTGGTGTCCTTCCTAAGGACACTATTTGAAATTGATCACATAGAATACCTTTCCTTCCTTTCCTTTTGTTTTCTTTTCTCAATCATCTTCATCCTTCTGCCCTATCCCAAATCATGTCAGCACCGCAATTGCGTAACACAATTTCTATCACAATCCGAAGGATTTTAAGGAAAAGTCCTAACTCATTCCTTGCTTAAAAGGTGATCTCCAACATTAGTGTGTCTAAATGCCTTTTGTAATTGAAATAAACAATTTTATTTATTTATTTTATTTCATTGCTGCATAACGGGTATAAAAAGACGATTAACGAAGTTGAACATTTGACATTTTGTTTGAAAAAATTCGTCTGCTCAACAACGTAAATAATCCAATGGATGGTGTTCAACTGTCAAAATGGAAGATGTGTGTACAACAATCAGAACAGAATTTATTTGTTTTTCATACATCTCTATCAGCCTTTTAACTTGTTCTGCCTATTATTTTCTATTGAAGGGGAAAAGGCTTGTCTACTATAATTAAATTGAAAATAATTTTAACTGTACCTACACTGCTGCCTATTCGGCGAATACTCTCATGACGTGTCATACACGTAATAATTACGAAAGCAGAACAATGAACGATATATTACATTAGACACTCAACATCGTTACAAATTAATATCCAATCAAGCAGACTTAAAAGAAAACTAATTGCAGACCTAACGAGATAATGAGTCAATTATTAATTGCTTTAAGTAGGTACTGAATATTCGTCATTGATTTATGCATGTGAATTAATTAGCCTACTATACTTAAAGAGTGTAAGCTATTATCATGTTTTTTTTTTCGTTTTATCATGAATACATAATGATAGTTAAATTAATATGAAGAATATTAACTTAAGTGGTACTAGGTACGTGCCTAATGGTTTTAGTTAAGCTAGGAACTTGCTAAGACGAGCGGATCGGAGCGGAGACGTGCAGGAATCGACCAATCACAGACGAGACTAGAGTCGCGATGTGGTTTTTAACTTTAACCAATGTCATAGCACTGAATTTACTAAAGAAAGACGACATATTTTGCTTTACAAAAAGTATAAAACATGTTTTCGCTGCCAAATTTTTTGACTTCCTAGGAACATTATAACAGACTAATTACGAGAGCCAACATTTATTCTCAAAATTATAATAATTGCAAAAGAACTCTCAAGGAAGCTCTTCAAAGTATATCCTATGAAGATACAGATAAACTATTAGTTGTACTTAAATAAAAATTATATTTGTACCAATCAAGTTTATCTAAAGGATAGGTACTAAGATTTTAGCAAGTAGGATTTATTGCACTATTTACACCTTTTTGCGAACGGAAGTCGAGTGGGGGATATAAGCAAGAGACAGCAGTGCGCGCGCACATTTTCTTTCTCTCTTCCTCTCATAGCCAAATACGTTCCGTATATCTAAGATTCATATATATATATACACATACAGATGGAGCGAAAGAAGTTACACTTCAGTCGTGTGGTCGTTTTTTTTTTTATAATTAAGGTGATTATTTAGAAATATTATACCTTGCCTCGCCTGAAACACAGGATGACCTAGTACAGCCATATTACAAAATTTATTTTTTTGTAGATTTAAGCAAATTTGTATTTAGTGTTTTACCGGAATAAGATTTTATTATTATTATAAAAAATACCTGCACGTCTCCTCTCCGCCCTCCCACAGTTGAAACGCACCTTAAAGGATTAGTTAGCGTGTTACCATTATTTATTTTCTTCCAAGACAGATTTTGCATTATTCAACAATGTAACTAAATATGATTAGCTCGGCTCTAGCCATAGATTAGGCAAATAAGGCTCCTAATCTAAATTAATTCCCTTTGCATACCAAAACCATTACCAACAGTACAACACTAAATTGCACATAAATCATTAAGGCCAATCTATTAATAAACCTAATTACTGGGATGTCTAATTATCACTTACAATTGTTATTACACATTTAATAGTTATGTCAAATTAACTAAATAGGACATCTCATACGTCACAGGCACGTAGAAATTATCTTCATAGTTGAACATTATTTACTTCCTGTTAGTGGAATCGTAATTATTTTAAAATTGTTTTAAAGAAGCCGTTTGCCCGATGTCATTCCCATCGGCAAAAATGACGAACTTCCATATTCAAACTTTCATCCCCTATTCAACCCCTTAAGGCGAAAACGTCAAGATATCCCGCGAAATTCAAATTTTCTTTCGTTTTTGCAATTTGCAGGTCGGTATCAGATGGTTTGTTGATCTTAATATAATTCGCGACCGTCTCAAATGTTTATTTATAGAATTATAATCATAAAAATTATCAATACAACTCTCGTTCATGTAATCCTATTGAATGACTTTTTCATGAAATCATGACATTTGAGGATTATGCTAACTTATTGAGTTGTATTGCTGATTCTCAGGATTATAATTCTATAAAGCTATATTTGTAACGGTCACGAATCATATTTTAATCAACATACAACCTGACACTAACTGTAAATTGCAAAAAAACGAAAGAAAATTTGAATTTCGCGGGCTACATTAGCGCATCCCCCTTAAGGAGATGGATTTTCAAAAATTCTGCCTTATATGTATAAGGAACCCTTGTGCTAAATTTCGTGCTTCCAAACCTAGCAGTTTAGGCTGTGCGTTGTTTGTCAGTGAGTTAATGAATAAATTTGAGAAATTTTACTAATCTCCAGTAGGTTCGAAGGTTAGGTAGGGTAGGTTCTCTATCATATTAATATGATAGTGCAAAATATGAAGCTATCCCACGGCACCTACTGCAGGTTTCGCATGAAGCTAAGCAAGACGAAGGCACAAAACGATCAACAAATTGTCGCCTCTACAAATATCTTTCTTAATCTTTGACAGCGTCGGCATCGCCAAGACAGACATACCGTCTAATTATTGTAAACGCAGCATGTTTGAGTCAAATACCGCAAAGCTGGTTGCAATACCCTGCCCACTTAGACGTGTTAAGTAAGTAGTTAAGTTTTGAGTACGACTTAACCGTACATTAGCTGCGTTTCGGAGAAATCCACTGATATACAGGCATACAGCCGCTGTTAATTACAAACAGGTGCAGGAGATAAAGTTTTAAAGCGCTTTTTTTTTCTGCTTTTCAAAAGCAGCGCTGCGTATAGATTTTGGGATTGGTTATCGTGTGTTTTCAATAAGAGCTTACCATATCTTTAACCGTACCTAATACTTATTGTAAATATATTATTTTATGATGAGATGGTAGCGATGCGAAGAAAGTGAATTACACGATAATATCGGTAATTTTTCTAACTTTCTCACTTCAAAATCAAAATCAGAAGATTGACGTTCGAAATGTGCTGATAATCAACACTTGTAGATTGAATAAAAATTACAATGGACAGTCCCAAAAACTTTTCCCACTTCTTTAAGTCAAAATTAAAGCTGGTAGATTCAAAACTTCGTGAGCATAAATAAATTTATTTAAATCAAGGGAAACTGCTTCCTTTCCTCCTGGCAAAATCGTAGCCTTTTAAAACAGCCCCGGGAAAACGGTCGGCCATCTATTTATCTGAAAGGAAATGGCACACAAGAGCTACACGATAGTTCCAAGTAACCCATGTGAACGAATAGTTAAGTTAATTACCTCATACGTCGAGGATTCCAGAAAGTACTGCAATTAAACTACCACCAAACGACTTCATAATGGATGCTTATTAGAGATGGGCCGACTAGTCGGGAGAGCCGACTATTCGGCATCGTTTGTAGTCGGCGACTAGTCTGCGACTATTCGGCAAAATATGCCGATTATAATCGGCGCATAACAAATGAAATAAAACAAAAATAGTTTGTACTTGTTTTACAATTTCTAAACATTACTTAGAGTAGGTATCTAAAGTTAGTCTTTACAATATAGGAACGTATTAATCAGTCAGCTCAGCGGCCGCACGATTACTAAGCCGAGTGATGACGAAAAAGCCCAAACACCCCCGAAAAGTAGGTATTAGAATGATCGGCATTGCCGATTAGTCGGCCGAGTAATCGGCAATTTGAAAACCGATTAGTCGGCTAGTCGGTTAGTCGGCAAATACTATAGTCGGCCCATCACTAACGCTTATTTATTAATTAAATAAGATGAAGGTTTCAAGGAAGAACTTGTTTACATTCTTGGCATTTTATTTACTGTATTTTTATTTTAGATGGCTGATGGAGGTGGGAATAAAGTTTATTGTTGTCACCAAGCAATGGGTTCATGTGATTGATGGGTTGTTAAATTGGAAGGTCGTTTCTGCACTTATTTCTGACAGAATTGAAGTTGACACATGTCACGTCAAACATATAAAATTAGGCCCTTCGAAAATGTACACAAGCTTTCCGCTTGGCTAACCTGAGGGATGCAGACAGTGGAATATCGAAAGGCCAGCAGTTGTTAGAACAGAGAAAGTTTGCAAATCAAAATGTCATGCGGATAGCACAGAATATAGGGAGAGGGACCTGACAGATATTAAAAGATAATTTAACAGGAACTTATACAAAGGTAGTGAAAAGGCCAAAGCTCCAACAAAAAATAATGCAAGACGCAGCATTTTTCTTACCACGTCTTTCACAATCAAAACCTCCGCCAACAAAGAAATACCGCGAGATTTAAAATTAAAATTGGAACGCTTTTTATTTTTTAAATTCTCACACGCCGTGCGGCATCCTGCCTGTCATACGCGAGCCTACTTAACGGATACGTTTAATCTGACAGGTCTGACGCGTCGGATGTTTTGACAGCGAGCCAATTACCTGCCACTTTGTTTGGCGGGCCCTGTACGCAACGTTTCACATCCTGCGAACCTGGGATTTGACCTGGGGAGAGGTGGGTAATGACTAGTGTTGCTAGATGAACTGTGGTTTTTGTACTGGGATATTTCGACAATTTCATATTGGTTTGAAAATTAACTGTGCAGTACTTATACAAATGATAAGTTTTTGGAATTGATCTCCCGTTTATCTTATAATGGAAGGCAGTTTAAAACAGCGGTACGAATTTGACATCGCAAGGCAGCTTCCGAAAAAATCACCAAGTTGATGGAAAGTCCAGATAAGTACGGTACCGAACAAATGATTATGAGAAAACCCGCTAGATTTTGTTACTTTACATAAGACGTCGATGGAAAAAGCGTGGGAATTCAGAAGTGAATGGTGTTGCTAAATAGCATATTACTAAAGACAAATACTAAAATAACCAAACAACTTAGCTTAAACACGCGATCTCGTTTGCGTATGTATGGCGGTTTGCTAAAGCTGGCTACAAACGTAAATGCGAGCCTATCAAGAATGCTTGAAGGTTTGGTTAAAACTTGCATGATCGTCTGTAGGAAGTTTTAGCGTGGTCGCACATCTAACGTAAGATGCGTCGCGTAACGCCAGAACGGGAAAGTTGTTAATAAGGGTGGTTGTACATCTGATAGAAGATGCGTCGGGCGTAACTTTCGTTAATCCCTGACTCACTAACGCATCATCTGTTAAGTGTGTAAGGTTGAATTTTTTATTATCTATTTGTCCTTTCTGGCGTTACGCGACCAACGATACGCGACGCATCTTCCGTCAGATGTGAAACCACTCTAAAACATTCAAAAGTGCGGCGACCGTAGCCCCACACATCTTCTTCCTTGAGCTCTTTACCTTGAGACTTGTCCAAGATCACATAAGGAGGAAATTATCAACAATGTCTTCTTGGAATTCCCAGTCAGAGCCTACGTGACAAAAGCAGTCCAATTAAAATAAAAATAAAAAATATTAATGATAAGCTAGCCAGATTCTTGTTTTGGTTAACACATTAAAAAAAAAAGTTTCCTATACCTACTTAAATTCGTTTTTCTTCCTTAATTTAAGATTGGGTATAAAAATTTAGTAGCTACTTAATTAAACAAATTAGCAACGCTGAATTAAAGTTGCAATATAAAAACTTATATTCATATTTTTTTCTTCCAAGTTCTAGAAGCAGTATAAAATAACAAATTGATTGTTCATGGGGGAAGTAATTTGGACATATTTCCACAATATTACCATATTCAAAACAAGATGATTATATAGAAATTCCATGGTGCCAAAATATGGAAAACATGATCAAAAGCTCAATACCAAAATAAATCATACTTATGTCCGTTTTCACCTTCACTAAGTGACACTTAAATGAATCCCTAAATAAAAGTGCATTGTTGGATTTTCAACTCTCAGCGCTGAGCCTAGCGTTGAAAATCCAACAGTGCACTTTATTTAGGGATTCATTTAAGTATTACTTAGTGAAGGTGAAAACAGGCATTAGTCATCTAAAGTTTTTATCAGAAAAATCCGGTTTGAATCTAAAAATAGCTGTACATCAAGCAACAATATAACAAAATGGAATATTTCCAAGTACAGTGTTTGAATGGGAATGTGACTGGTCAATCAATGGGGCCACTGTGCTTTGAGACAGTGCAATGCAACCATCAGTTTAACATGTTAATGTGTCAGTAAACTCTGTTATGTCAGTCGTTATTGGCTGACGAAACAAGGAGTTTGCATTTGTTGACATCAACCTCTTTTGTTCAATCATCAAATAAATAACTGGCCAGTAACAATGTTATCATACCTTTTCAATCTTGTTTGCATTATGAATTTTATGAAAATCTTATTAATGTTCTTTTTTTAAAAGTGATTGTTTTGCAACATATTAATGTTTGCCAACAATTGATAGCTCATATTTAAATTATTTTTTTTAATGTATTGTAAATGGGGTTTATAATAAAATTCAGTTAATATACCAATACCTAATTTAGAAAAATGACATTATTTAATTTAAGGAAAGTGTTTGATATGAGTTTCCTTAATACTACATTACATAGTAAGTACTCTTTGAAATGAAGGTTACAACAAGCAATCACAATTTAATATGTCTTGGCCTGAATGAGGTGCCTGTTCGTCTGAGAACCCTGAAATGACATGTGTTTTTAAGTACAAAATCTTGTCTAACTTTTAACATTGAATTTAAATTATACATTATTAGAAGTAATTGTGTTTTGTTTCAGTATTTCGTATATTATGTTAATGGTCAAGGTACAAAGTTTAAGTGATTTTTTAACAATGTTTGATATGGAAAGTTATTTATAATTTCAGTACTGAAATGGAAAGTTAGTACTGATAACTTCTTGATAATGTATTGATAACTTGAAGAAGAAATAATATGTCATACAACACTGATCTTTTAAATAATTTATAATAACATCCTAGTAGTAAGGAATAGTTTCTAATTTAGTTAAGTAATTGTGCACTTACTAAAATGTTAGGTTGTCTGCTTTAATTATTATCTACATTCATAAATTTCTAACAATTCATTTTTTAATGATTTTATAGATAATTTATGAGTAGTTAACAAAGCGTAAAAATTATAAAGCCTAGTTAGAATTTCATCACTTTTGTTTACTCAGGCGCGGAATCATTTACCGATTACATTCTGATAACTAGCATAGGTACTGATAGAAACGAGAGCGATTATTTTAGAACTTAAATTGCTACATTGATTAAAACAACATTGGTCAGAGACGTCAGAGTATCAGTGTTTTATTTTATTTTCCTACACATTTATTAACGAAAAGATTAATTGGAATTACGTATAAAATATTTAGGTAATTATAGTACGGAAAATAATGTTGATAAGTTAATCATGTAAGAATAGTTTGCGCGATAATAAAGTACAACTGCCAGCTGCGATAAAAACAAGTTGTATTTGTAAATATCCATGTTTTTTCTGCCACCCACACCAAAAACACAATCAATTAAGTTAAACAAAAATAACTCACCAATAAATAAGATGGAGAAATCCAAAATAATTTTTCGCATAATAAATTTTGTGTCTTTTGTGATTGTATGAGTACGAGAGTTCGTTTTGCGGTCATTTCTTTCCATTTTTACTTATTTTTAGACTAAACTACTGTTAGAAAACAATAAAAACACTATCACTGCGAACAAATTTACGAAATATCTAACGTCAAAACGTTGAAAGAAAATTTGACAATAATCACACGTCAAGCATCGGGCGCATGCGCTCGCGGACTAGTCATGGTGCGTTCAGAAACAGCCGGTGCGTTCGAAGAGCTCGCTACTCTATTCATATCGTTTATTGATGTTGGTTGACAGCCGGCGACGACGGGCTGTGGCTTGGGTTACCGCGACTTTCAATCCTAATGCAAACGAAGTTTTGTACGCTTTGTTTTTGCGATAAAATAAAACAAAATTTTCCAAATACTACTGTGGTGTACCATTTACCTAAACTACAATATTATTTGTTTATTTTTAACTTTAATTTCGGAAGTCGGTGTCTTTGGTTTTGTATTTTCGGTTTTTGCTACCGACTTCCAAAATTAAGGTAATTGCTTTTGTATTTTTTTTATGGACGTCATTTTTTTTTAAAGTAAATATTTATTTTTCCCTTTTTAGTTGTGGTAGCCTATCCTACACAAATTCGTATAAGTACAAGCATATCGAAAGTTTACCAATTTCATACACATCTCAGACGAGTTTATTAGAGGTCGACCGAAATTCGTTTTCAGTTTTCGGAAATTTTCGGCTGAAATACCTATACATTTTCGGCCGAAACAAAAGATACATATAGGGCTGTGGCCAAAAAAAAAAATGAAGTGCCGCAAATCAATACATTTCAATTAATTTAATCACATAACATCCATAGTCACAACAACTACTAGCACAATAACTAAGAAAAAACTTACTTTTTCTCGTATAATTATAACGTCGGATTTTTCGATTATCTACCTATTCATAATTAATAATTATGTCTTGGAGAAAAGTACCTACAAAGTATCGAGTGATTTAAGTCTAGACGGTTAAATATACCTAATGAATAACAGCTTGACGCTGCATTCATTTTACTTTTGCCATAAAAAAAACCTATCGATAAACCAACATTTTTTTTTCGTTTTCGGGTTTCGGCCTAAAATGCAAATCAGACAAAATCTCGTTTTTATGTGGGGGCCGTCAATATTATCATTTTTGTCTGAAGTTAAAAATAACAAAATGTCGTCCCTTTAAAAATTTAAAGAAATATCAATAATAAAATACTTACCTAAAACTCTTCTGACGGTTGGAATCCACGAAGTTATAGCTGTTCGAAATCTTAAACTGTATTATAATTTATTAGCATTATTTCGAAAAATCTAAGTAAGTATAGTCTGCATAGTAGGTAGTTACTTACTGATACAGATAAAAAAAACATTTCTCAAACATGCTTGAAAATTGAAATTCTAGTTTGACAACCTTCTTCGAGGTAAATCGAAATTGCTGTACAGGCCGAATGCATGCGAGCGCTTCGGCCGGCAATGTTTGTATGAAAATCCATAACTGTGACTTTTATATTTCATAGATATTTGTCGAGTTTTGCGGCCACATAAATTACTATAAAAACTCCTATCCTGAATAAGAAGGCTTTTGGATACTTTTGTATTGTGTGTATTTTATGTCTAGTTTTTAAACATGATGTGCGTTTTGTTTGTGCAGAATAAACAAGTTTTCTTTCTTTTCTTTTTTCAACCTAATCGGTCCATTAGATTCGGAGTAAATTGGTTGTGACAGACGAACAGACAGACTTACGAGTGATCCTATAAGGGTTCCGTTTTTTCCTTTTGATATACGGAACCCTAAAAATTACTATACAAGTCTTGGTCGCAACCAGGTATTGATGGACTCACGTATTGCTTCTAGACTCACGCCTTGGCTTCGTCTCGGCCCACATTTTCACGATCGTCCATCAATGCCCTAGTTGCAAACCGCGACAGCCCCAAAGAATGAAGCCATAAAATATTAATTTTCGAAACTAAATTGATTACATTTCACGCTTACATTATTCTGAACATGATAACGCATGACTTATTTTTCTAGTTTCACAAATCCCGGACGATCCGTGGAAGATTGGATGCGACAAAGACCTTTTTAATCCTTTTTTTGCTGACGTTTTTTTTGTTGACGGAATGCCGTTGATCAGTAGCTATTGAGATGGCACCTGTGTATTTATTATTATTTATTTATTGCCTTCTAGACCATGTTTTATATCGATTTAGCTGTCCTACCAAGACCGAAACAAAATGATGACGAAGATGCTTCTGTATTTTTAATTTCAATTTTTATGGCAAAGTTAATAATTGCTTATAAGTATCGTATAAATTATCTAGAGCATTAGATATGCACCTAGCTACCTGTGCAGCGCAGGCGCCGTTTAGGGTTCCGTACCTTAAAAGGAAAAACAGAACCCATGGCTGGCTGGCTGTCCGTCTGTCACAGTCAGTTTTCTGGAGCAATTTAGTTGAAAGATACACATATGAATTTCTGTGACCCAAATACGGACGTGTAACATAAATAAATGAATTTTGAATATGAAGGTCACGTTTCGGGGTCAAATTGGAAAATTTAAAAAAAGTTTTGCAAACTGTACATGTGAAAGAGCTTGTTTTCCGGATCTCAAATATATTTTTGAAATGAAAGCTTCTTGAGGCGCGTTGGCATTTTTGAGATGGAACTAAACCATTGATTTCGCAACACCATGACGACATTTCATTTTTATAAACGCGATTGTGCTCTTTTTTATATTACGTTACGGATCAATGTTCTATGCAAGTATTTTTACTTTAAAGGTTTTGTAAACGCGATTATGCTCTTTATTTATATTTTGATCTGGATCAACGTTCTATGCAAATATTTTTACTTTAAAGGTTTCGGAAGTATTTTTTTTTTGTGAACGCGATTATGCTCTTTATTTAGATAAGGTTACGGACCAATGTTTTACTTACACAAGTATTTTTTTTTCCACCAAGGCGATCGTGTTCAAGTTTTCACTTCTGTCGGCACTCCCGGAGTGCCACTTTTATAAAAATAATTTTAAAATAAATACTTTTAAAGATATTTAAGAAAACAGTTGAAAATTTACCCTATCTCTGAAACTAAAGAGCTTAAAATTTTGAAAAAAAAAAACAAAAAACAGTGGCCCTCCGGGAGTGCCAACAGAAGTGAAAACTAAAAAAAAATACTTCCAAAACCTTTAAAGTAAAAATACTTGTATAGAACATTGATCCGTAACTTAATATCAATGAGAGCACAATCGCGTTTAGAAAAATGAGGTGTCGATAGTGGTGTCGCGAGTTCAATTGTTTTATCCCATCTCAAAAATGCCCAACGCGCCAAAAGTAGTTTTCACTTAAATAATGCAAAGTATGGTTCTTTACTCATAGATTACAGTAAAACCTTTAAGAAGTCTATGGTCTTAAAATAACATGGTAAATCTCTCAAAATTGTGAGTAAGTACAAACTTACATTTGCAGTTGGAATGTTTATGAGAACATGTTTTTCAACTACTTACAATGTTAATTAAGTTTGTTCTTGCGTACGAAGCTTATAATATGTATACAGGGTCAAGTTAAATTTGCTAACGAAACTCCACAGAAGTGATTAGTATCGATTTCAAAACTAGAGAAAAAAAAGAAACTTGCACTCCGGCAGTGCCAATAGAAGTGAAAACTTGAATAAGATCGCCTTGGTGGAAGAAAAATAATTGTATAGAACATTGATCCGTAACATAATATAAATTAAGAGCACAATCGCGTTTACAAAACCTTTAAAGTAAAAATACTTGTATAGAACATTGATCCGTAAGGCAATATAAATAAAGTGCACTATCGCGTTTACAAAAATGAGGTGTCGTCACAGTGTCGCGAAATCAATGGTTTAGTCCCATCTCAAAAATGCCCAACGCGCCTAAAGAAGTTTTCACTTCAATATATGATGTTTTTTTGTGGGGTCATAGACTGCAGTTTGTGTAGTCAATTCTTTTTTTTTACGACCACTAGACTAACGAGGGAGGTGCAAATCCAGGCTCCGGGTTGCTAGTGAAATTTTCCATGTGGAAAATCCCAATATAAGCCATAGCTTTATGTAAGCGAGCAAACCCTTTATGCCTGGAGGCTTTATTTAGATATTTGGTTCTGTTTACGTTTAGTTTTTATTTTTTTATTTTTGCTTGTGTAAAGTTCTCGATGTTTTTGGTTATTTTCTCAATAATTTATCATTTAAATTATTTTTTGTGCTGCATAATGTTATTTTTTTTTGCATACTGTTGTATAGAGTAATTTTTTTCTAACTTGAACAGACAGCTGTGCTGCTGGGGCGTTTGTTGCGCCACTTCTTCCCAGCTAAAGGCACTAGGAAGTGGTGAAGGGTGGGCGTTTGGGGGGACTGTCTTATGTAATTTTGACGTTCGAAAAGTGCTCAGCCTAGTTTGAATAAATGACTTTGGAAATTTGAAAAAAAAAAAAATAACAATTTGCTTGACCTGGGAATGGGAATCGAACCTAGGATCTCAGGCTCATCTATCGCGGTTACGATTTCTAAACTCATATTAGTAATATCGAAAATAAACACTCGTATTAGATCTTTGCGAGTTTGCAAAACAAGTAGGTAAGTACCTACCTCATTTCTAATTGACTACTTATGCTGTATCATAATTCTCTACTCTAATAATCCTACCTATTAAGTACTAACACTAACCCACATTTTAACTAAAGTGCTGGTGTAGGTAAGTACCTAGTTACTTAAGTAGGTAATTGCTGTAAAAGCATTTTTACCATTAAAACCCAATAAGTGGGTATGAAATATTACAATAAGTAATATACCTAATGGATAAAATTAGTATGTATGAGGCAGAATAGCATTCATAAAATTCAAAAAGGTAGGTAAAGTAAGCACTACAAATTCATTGCATAAAATTGCACTTCATAACTCAAGAACAATTTGATTTGGTGATTAAGAGAACAGCGCCATCTATTCATCTTTACATGAACTATTTCCCTAAGATTTTCCAACAAGTCATTTACAGCACTGAGTAAGTACGTTTCTAAGTGAAGTTAGTTTTAGACAACAGATGGCGCTTTAACAAACATCGTTATTTATTGCTTAGTAAAATAGAGGGCACCACTCGATTTTTATTAGATTTTTGTGGTAGGTAGTCTAACAGGTACATAAGGAAAATGTAACCAATTATTATTTGATGTATTTTGGGAATGGCACCAGCTACCCAGCCCGTTTCTATTCAGAGTGTAGTTTCATGATGAGATTGAGTTTGTAATTTTCATTTGCACCTACTAACTACCTAACGCGTTCGCGGGTTGCGCCTCTATTCACAACAAAACCGGCCAAGTGCGTGTCGGACTACACACAATGAAGGGTTCCGTAGTTGGGATGAATTTATCCCAAATACAAACTTAACATTGTAGTTGAAAAACATGTTTTCCCATACATTCCAACCGCAAATATAAATTTCTACGCACAATATTGAAAGATTTACCATGTTATTTTAAGACCATAGACTTCTTATAAGGTTTCCTGTAATCTATGGGTAAAGACCCATTGCAGTCTCTGTATTTAAAAAAATATATTTGATTCAGTAGTTTCGGAGAGAAGGGGGGGGGGGGGGCTTGTAGTCAATATTCATCTATTTTCTTAAATATCTTAAAAATGTATTTTATTTAAAATTATGAAAAAAAAAGTTTTTTTTTTAAATCCTTGCAACAAGTCCTTTCATTTGATTTAATTCTTTCCTTTCATTATATTTAATTTAATTTAATATCTTTATTTCAGACGTACAATATAGTGTTTATTTTCTACAAAGGTAGCTTTAGTAAGGGTTGTTAGTAGTACACAAAAAATACAAATAAAAGGTGTTAGTAATTTTATAGTAAATAAGACAAGTTACACAATAATCGTATTTCCTATTTCTGTGCAGGTGTACACCTCCCCAGTACAGTGATATTTCTCACGGTTATAGTTTCCAAAGGTTTTTTTATTAATTTTCTTGTTTGCCCCGCAAAAGTGAATATATTCAAAATTCATTTATTTACGTTACACGTCCGTGTTTCGGTCACGGAAATACGTTGGTGTACCAAATTTCAACTTAATCGGTCCATTAGATTCGGAGCAAATTAGCTGTGACAGACAGACAAACAGGCAGATACACAAGTGATTCTATAAGGGTTCCGTTTTTTCCTTTTGGGGAACGGAATCCTAAAAAAGAAAAAAGTAAAACTGAATATCAAAATATCAGGTTCTTGGTTAGATTAGATTAGAAACATCGCCATTTATGATATCAGGTCTACTTTCCTACCTACATTGATATTTTTCTTTAATTAATCTTATTCAATTTTGGTGTACCTTCAATAAAGGCTCAGATAAGCGCGACGCGACTCTGGTGGAACTATTTCTAGGAAAATTCCACGGAAATTGTTCTTCTACCGGTGTCGCGTCGTGCCTATCTGCAGGAGCCTTAAAGCATATTCTATTTATCTCATACTAGGTACCTACTGACGATTCACCTCATACAACTGAAAACACTTTACATTAAAGATAATATCCTAACTAATACAAGATTCTCAAAGTAGATGTTAGATCTTAAGCCGAGCAAAGTTTGCTTGTCTACCGCCTGGCCGCAGTAATCCAGCTCAAGAGCTAAGCTAAGCTAAGCTGAGCTGAGCTGAGCTGTCTTCGGTAGATATTGAAATGTTTGCTCTTCACTGTCGGCCAGAGATGGATTACATGCCAAGTACCTATGTTTACTTTGTGAGTAGTTGAGTCAAATATTTTGTAGGAAAACAATGTTGTTTGTGGTTTAAACTAGTTGCAAGGCCTTGAGGTTTATGTAGGTTTTGTAAGCCGGATCAATGGAAAATACTTACCTACCTAATATGATAATATCTTATTTTTCATTAGGTAGACCACAAAAGAATGCACTTTGACGCGGCGCTAGTTTCTATGCCATTGTTTCACAGTGCATTAAAAAATTGAGTTCCACAATTTTCCGCAGGCCTTCTTTCGTGTCGCGCACTATAACTGTGCTTAGTTCTGCCAAAACGAACCAACCTACACCAAAATGTCTCCTTTTTTCCAAAGTGGGTTGATTGTTGATTTTAGATAAATTATAGAGTTAAGATAGTTAATTGATTCAGGCGTGAAGTTATAGAGTTGATTAATTTTAAATCGTCTATAAGCATAAGTTTGGCTGTAAACTGGACTGATGTTTTGGTACTAAGATAGTAATATAAAATGTAAAAAAAAACAGTGGCACTCCGGGAGTGCCGACGGAATTGAAAACTTGAAAAAAAAATCGGCACCGCGGTAATCAACGCGTTGATGTCTTTTTATTGGTCAAAAGCTGGTGTCATCACGGTGTCGCGAAATCAATGGTTTAGTCCCATCACAAAAATGCCCAAGGTGCCTAAAGAAATTTTCACTTCAAAAACCTTGTCTAATCCGTGAGGGTAGGTACTGAGAGTCTATTTATGAGGTAATATTCAGAAAAAAAACATCTTATTTTTCAATGGGGAATTTTGCCGGGTTATTACATGGGGCGCGGGGGCCGTCGCTTAACGGGTGTTTACAAGTCATAACTTATAAACCCTGTTGTAAATTTGCAAATTTTTATTCGATTTGGAGCAATTTTGGTATAAAAAATGTATTATTAAATAGCAGTTTTATTTTTTATTTTCAATAATAATAAGTTTTTTTTTACATATATTGTATGTACCTACTATTAGTATTAGATAGAAGTCTATTGCCCACCGTACCGATTTCGAAGTCTGTCCCCATAACAAGCATGTTAACAGCATGATTATGTTTCTGCCTTTAAAGGTAAGATAGCCAGTTCCTCTGTGGTTGAGGATTCCGGGTGGAGCTCGCTTCCACCTTCGGCTTTATCATCATTTACCATCAGATGTGATAAAGGCAAAGAGCTTACCCGTTGTGACAAAAAAAAAAATGCAACAAATTCAATTTTTAAGAGCTTGTGAGTTGGTTCGTTTTGGTAGAACTCAGTTCAACTTACCTTGAGCCCAGTAGGTACCCTAATTGCGTAGGTAACTTATTTTTGTAAACAATTATGCCTATTTGTTTCATTTTGACAGTTAATTGCGTTATTTACGTTGTTGAGCAGATTTTTTTCCAACTCATGAAGCAATGGATTAGCAATCTGTTTCAAATCGAAACGGGTTGTCATTGTGTTGTATTACGCAATTAGGGTGTAGGTGGCCGGTAGGTTCCTGCACAGGATAAGGCGGGAGGAAACGCCCGGGTGTCACCATTGTGTGGATCGCCCGGAGGACACGGTGGAGCATACGGTGGAGGTCTGCCCAGCTTGGGCGGAGCATCGCCGTGTCCTCGTGGAGGCGATCGGCAGCGGTGATCTCTCGCGTCCGGCCCTGGTTCAGGCCATGGTACGGAGCGAGAGGAAATGGGAGGCCGTCACCTCCTTCTGCGAAGCGGTAATGCTCGCGAAGGAGGAGGCGGAACGCGTGAGGGAGAGGCAAATCTCGCGCCCTCATGCCCCTAACCGCCGCAGGAGGAGACGCCCAGGGCGTCGGGAATCGCGAGGCGATTTCCGGCCACCGTAGGCGCGGGCTTGCGGGCGGTGAGCAATGGGTGGCTCACCGTCCAATAAGGACCAGGCCCGGGTCGACGGCGCGTTGTGTTCCACGCGCGCCTCAAAGAGATGTCAGCATAATTGAAGGGGTCCACTAGGACCGATGCCTGCCGGGGTTGCGAAGAAAACCGAAAGGGAGATCGTGGCCCCCGGTGACAGGGCAACCGAAGGAACACGGGTGGGTTTTAGTCAGTAAGAGTCTGACACGCCCTCCCACTCCGCCCAGAGCGGGAGAAGTTATTTGATGATTTCCCACCCTCAAAAAAAAAAAAAAAAAAAAGGGTGTAGGTGGCACTGGCGATTTTTTTCCGCGGTGATTTTTATTCGCACATTGGATTTTCAACGCTCTGCTTAGTGCAAAGATTAAAAAATCCTACAGTGTGTTTTTTTCTACGCGCTGGGTTGCACTTTTTCGGATTCTCAAGGCTCAGCTCAACATCGAGAGTTGAAAATTCAGTGCGCGATAAAATTCCGCCGCGATATTTTTACGTCCGTGCGAACGTGGGAGTTTAGTTAAATAAAAATAATGGGCATTTTCAATTATTTTTAAGAAATTTGCTGGTGCTGCATTTGTTCCTGCACCGAACTGGACCGAGTATTAATTTTTATTAACATTTAAAGTTATCCGATATTCAACTTTATTTATTGCTTAGGTAATTTAGTTTTGAAGAAAATTAAATAACATAAAACAACATAACATCACGCCTGTAGATATTCCCCGAAGAGTTGGGCTGAGGTGTACCATAATAAGCTCCACCAACCACCCACATTTCGCCAGGTATTTTCAAATTAAAATTTAAATAATTTAATTCGAGTAACATAAGACTCATAATAGAATACGCATTTACAAACAAAATTATATTGCAATAAAAATAAAATTAACTTTTTAAAATGTTAGTTAATCGGTTGAAGGACACTGAACGAGACACAATAGTGCCGCAAAGTGTTAAATTAGTGAAACTAAGTACCCAACTTTCTTCTTCATGATTAAACTTTCACATTTCAACCAGTAGGAACGGTAGGTTGAAATGTGATGGTTGCCAAAACCAGATCCAGCCCGTCCCATCCTTGATGTCCTCCCTCCGGTTGACGCCCTAAGCCAAGGTTCGTACGTCACAGGGGGTGCCCTTAGCGAGCGTTCACCTAGTTTTAATTAGTTGAATAACCCCTGGCTGGAGGTTTTAAGTGTAGTAGCTTAAGGCACCCACGGTAAAGCCCGGTTAAGTAGTCATGATCTCAGAGGTCAACTACGAGATGCCCTACAAAAAAAAAAAGCCAATACCGGGACAAATTTGTAAGTGTGCTAATCTACGTATCCTTCGTAGGTAAGTAACGAGCCTGCAGTAGGCTGGAAAAGACTGTAGACGATCATGATTAACCTTTAAAAGTTACGAGTGTAAATAAATCTGAGCCTTTTCCCAACTATGTTGGGGGTCGGCTTTCAGTTTAACTAGATGCAGCTGAATACCAGTATTTTACATGGAGCGACTGCCTGACCGACATCCACAACCCAGTAACTGGGTAATACGATACCCCTTGGTAAGACTAGTTGTCAAACTTTCGAGCTTCTGACGACCCGTAACGACTGTCAAAGATCCACGAATGACAGCCGGGACCAACGGCTTAAAACGTGCTTTCCGAAGCATGGAGGAGTCTAGGTATGTAAAGATGGTCACCCATCCACGGACCAACCCCAGCAAGCGTAGTTTAACCTGATGGATCGACCCGTGCGGCTGTTATTACTTAGCCACAAGGTCCTCCCTTAAAAGTTACGAGTGTAAGGTATGCAATTAGCATGTGTCTACTATTTGTGTAAGGTATGTTGGGGGATGGCCGATGGGGCCGAAAAGTTCTGGAGTGGCGACTGCGTACCAGAAGACGTAGCGTTGGAAGCCCCCCCATAAGGCGGACCGATGACCTTGTGAAGGCCGCAGGAATCCACTGGAGGCAGGAAGCACCGGTCCGGTCCGGAACCGGTCGAAGTGGCGTTGCTTGGGGAAAGCCCATGTCCAGCAGTGGACGTCTTTCGGCTGAAATGATGATGTTGATGTATATTAGTCGCTGAACGTACGAATAAAATGACACAGAATAAAATCTTGGCAACGTTAAAAGATTATTGCCAAATTACACTCCTTTTGGGCAGTCGTGTAATTAACCGGGATTCTATTCGTACGGTACCGGCGCTGAACTTACGACAACATAGGCAATCTTTCTACTGCTTATTTCTGGACCACTCTAAGGACCCAAGGCCGTGTCCTATTTATAAGTACAGACGTAAAAGTGCGTCGTGGCGTGCGACGTCGCACGAATACGCGCTTGGTCTTGTACATCGCACACGTCTCCACAAAGTAGGCAACTCGTTCATGGGTCAATGTATACGCTTTTACAACAAACTTCCCATTGACATTGGAAACTTACCCAAATAGATTTAAAATCTGTATTAAAACCAGACTTTGTAAAAAAAGGGTACTATAAAATTTCAGATTATATAGAAGATAAAAAGCTTGGGATTGAGCTGCTCGCTCTGCTAAGCCTTGTGATAAAACTTGGCATTTTAATTATTATGTAAAATCATCAAAGTTTTATATACACATTGAAATTGTTGAAAATTATATTCAATATGACATGATTACTTTGTAAAGTATTATATTATTTTAATTAATAATTGTGAATGTGAGGTGAGGACTATGTGGATATCATTATTATTTTCATTTCTCAGTTAGTTTTAAATATGGTCTGGCAGTTTGAGTAGTTCATGCGGCCTACCCAAATGTCCTTTCTTTGGTATTGTTCGTCGAGTCGAGCTCCTTAAGTTCTGAGTTGAGCTCCACGATTACTGACAAATGCTTGCACTGACTGGACAGGTCCACTCAAATCTGTGTGGTTCTTCCCCCAAAAGACCATTTCAGACACTAATCTACATGGTTCTCATATGGCCTGACCAAGATTATGTCTGGACTTTAAAAGAGTCTGTGACCTCCGAGTTTGTTTCGGCGTTTCTTCTCAATAGGAAACACCGAACTCAACTAGCTTATTTTTAATATTTTTTTGATATGACGTGTAAAAGTGATTCCGATATCCTATTTACAGAATAAACAATTTCATTTCATTTCTCTTTGTTCCGAAAACCGTATAACCGCGCTCTGTCGGCGGTAGGGTTGCCAATTTTTTTTATCATCAAATATAGTATTTTCGAAGCCTGAAAAATATAGTAGAAAGGAAAAAAAAATGAATAAAAAAAATAAAAACAATCAATTATTGAGGTCTTTTATGAGAGTAATACTATAACCCTATTGCGGTCATCTCGCCGTTTTGTATTGAAATGAAAATAAGTATAGTAGTTTCGATATTATATAGTAGGCTATATAATATAGTATCATGCTATAATAGAGGCCTAAATAGTATACTTTAAAAAAAATGTAGTTGACTATATTTTTGATGGCGGTGACTACGCGTTTAGACTCCCCGAAAAAAAGTTCGAATGATTACGAACTCGCGCGACGAGCTTGGTAGACGATTCTCCGAATTTTCATGCAATGGGGAGACATCACTAAATTGATCCTGCTAGGTCGTGTCGTGTCCCTATAAAAAATAATTTAACTATTACAGAAAAGAGGAAAACTATGCCTATACGCTTGAGATAGTCTATTGCCGTTCAAAATTCAAAATATTTTAATTCACTTAAACCTTCAAGGGCACTTTTGAAACTTCAGAAGCTTGGTCGTTTCCTATGGAAAGAGCCGATAAGAAACTCCACGGTTAGGTACCAACTCTTTTAAAAATGATTGGCTTTTACAATATTTTAAAATAACAGTGTTAATATGTATGGGAGAACAGTGTAGGTCTTTCAAAAAGTACCAGCTACTTAACAAAATAGAAAATCGTTAACAAATCTATTGTTATAAAAGCCGATACTTACGGTTTATAAGAAATGACTTGCTTGTTTTAATTAATCTAAATTTGGGTATCACAATTTCATGTTTACTACATGTATTTATATTATGAAAATCGCTTCTTATTTTGAAGAATCAAAGTTTTTGCGAACATACGAAATAATTTCTAAGCTATACTTAGAGAGCAGGCAGAGTGAGTATTTTTCCCTTTTTCCACATAATATGGTTGAGTGGAAAAATACTTTGTCTGTTAACGAAAATACACATATTTAAAAAAAACATAACTGTCGAAATGTACGTACTTACTATGTATGGGTATAGAATTAAATTTTTTTTTAACTGAAAAGAAATTGTTCATTCTATAAACAGGATATCGGAATCACTTTTACACGTCATATTAAAAAAAAAATAAGCTAGATGAGTTCGGTGTTTCCTATCTGACTACTCTGAGAAGAAAGGTCGAAACAAACTCAGAGGTCGCAGACTCTTTTAAAGTCTAGACATAATCTTGGTCAGGCCATATGAGGACCATGTAGATTAGTGTCTAAAATGGTCTTTTGAGGAAAGCACCACACAGATTTGAGTGGACCTGTCCAGTCAGCGCAAGCATTTGTCAGTAATCGTGAAGCTCAACTCAGAACTTAAGGAGCTCAACTCGACGAACAATACCAAAGAAAGGACATTTGGGTAGGCCGCATAAACTACTCAAACTACCATTAAAACCAGCAGAGAAATAAAATTAATAATAATATCCACATAGTCCTCACAGTCACTGAACAGACAGCTGTGCTGCTGGGGAGTTTGTTGCGCCACTTCTTCTTCCCAGACAGAGCACTAGAAAGTGGTGAAGGGTGGGCGTTTTTGGGGGACTGTTTTATGTAATTTTGATGTTCGAAAAGTGGTGATTCTCAGTCTTGTTTGAATAAAAGACTTTTGAATTTTGATTTTTTTTCCTGGGGTTCACCTCTACCTAACCCTTTGGGGAAAAAGGGCAGGATGTTATGATTTTGGGTGTACCTACTACTTTAAGGGCGAAATTCACCACATCTAATCCGCTTTGAAGAGCTTTCAGTGTGAATACCTATTCCACAACAAAGATAATACTGACAGCTCTTGAATCTTGAACGCGTTCATTTTCATTGGTTAAATTCGCCATAAGTGGTTATAACATATACGAGAATTTTGCTGACATTATAGGTAAATTATAGGATTAACCGAGGGAGAGCGGCGGCGGCAACGGCGTCCCCTAAATTGTCCCTCTTTTTTCATCTATGCATCTTTATTAACGCCTAAACTCTGATTTTTAATTTTCTAGAATAAAATGATATTTGGTGTCGACATAAAAATAACCTAGTAAATTATCAATATAAGGAGTGACTCTCACCAAGGACCACTGAATCTTCTCTGCAGAAGGACCTTCACTGTAGTCGTGCTCACGCGCGGATCAAACAACGGTCTTTAACACACATACGATAAAAAAAAACTTAACAAAAATTCATACAAATAATATTTGGTAACAAATAATATTTGGTAACAAATAATATTTGGTAACAAATAATATTTGGTAACAAATATATTTGTGAATCTAAAATCACTGGTTTTGGAGCCCCTTTACGAGCTTGCTGATACCCAGTGTCCACCAAATGTGCGGAGAGGAGACGAGAGCCTTAGCAGCGGGTCTGAACCCACCAGAGTTTCTTCTCGTCTATTGCGCGCCGCCCGCGCCTTCTTCCTCCAAGACACTGCACCTCACACACATCTCAACTTTGACCGCACCTAACACATAAGATACATTTATTTGCTCGAATAATGCCCACTGGAGCTATAGAAGAGGAGGAGAAGATAAATTAGAAATTGGTTGCTTAACCCATCTCTTTTTTCACCTTATACAGAATTCATTCACTAATTTTCACAAATTATACCGGCTTCCTAAAAAGAACAAAATGGGAAACATTATGAGACCTACCTGCACAAAAAAGAAGCCAAGATTCATAGTCCCAATACATGAACAAATACATGACAATATCGTCACCGACATCCCAAAGCCAGGATAGAATAAATAACGCTCTAACCAAAAGCGCTCAACACAAATAAGCAAAAATATTCACAAAATCCTAACTTTGTATCACAAATTCTGTACAACGGAATCCCGCGAAAATTCGTTCATTAAAGCCAACAATGCCTTCAGACGGGTACATACAAATAACCGACCGAGTCCAATTTAAATAACAGGCTCGCAAAGCTGAAAAACAAGCCTTAACCGAAGTTGGGAATAAATTAGCAACCCCCCTTGAACACCCCCTTACCCCAATGTGTACATTGTGCAAAATATTATTTGCCTTGCCAGACAATAATAGGATCTAATGCCACGCCCTGACATGTTAGCTTTTGGGAGCTCCGCCCATCGAAACCTCGTCTCCGATTGGTCTACTTTTATCTCCGTCTCTGTCTTTCCTGTCTTCTATCTTGCTCCCTCGTGTAGCTTTTCCCTCAACGCCCGAGGGGTAAATGTTATGGTAGGAAACATATACGAGGGTTTTCTAGTAGCGCGCTCGCATTGTCATGCCGCTTTCACGAATATTTTTTACGCAACTTTTATTTGAAGATATCTACCTGAATGGAGTACTAGAATTCGTTTTATGAGATTTTTTTCAATACACGAGTCTTTTAACGGATTATGGGATGAGGATGTCTTTGTAAACAGTTTTTATTTAGAACGTGTAGGATTTTATTTTATTCGGCGTTGAGTTTGAGTACTTTAGAGCTTTAGCGGAGTTGATTAGTATTCATCAACTTTGTGAATTTAGAAGTAGGTTAATTTGGTGTTTATACAATATTGAATAAAATTAGCTAAAATATAAAATTATATCCATCAATCACTTCAATCGATCTCATAATAAATCGAAGAATAGAACCAAAAATGATAATGCCTTCAGTGGTATTCGTGTACAGTGAAGGCATTACTGCACAAAAAAAATATTCAATACTCTAACATAAATGCAAACAACCCCTTTCACAAAAATAAAAATAAAAACCGCAACAATATCGATTCGATAAACGCGAAGCGGCCTAATAATTATTAGTCGACGGCCTGAAATTCATGCACAAAGCTCCGACCCGCAGTAATAATAACGACAATTGTTGTGTTTAGTGGAACGTAAACGCGGGTTGGGGCGGGGAGAGGAGGGGGGCCTGGGGGGTGCGCCCGTGGGCGGAGCCGCCGGGGGCAGAGCCTCCACGCGCGAGGGCGAAGCCGCAGTCCGCGCCGCGACACGCGCCACAACGCACCTCTGACATGTGACCGAAAGCATGGAAGATTGTGATCTTGCCCAATACCGCGATATGATCATCGAGGGCGAACTACCGTTGGACCTGCGACCACCGCCGCGCCTGTACCTGCCGCACTACCTTCGCGACGACCGCGACCCCGAGTACCCCCAGGACGACACCTACGTGTCCGTGGATGAGGACACTCCTGAAGTTCCACAGGCGTCCAGTGACTCAGAACGGTACGACGCCTCCAGCCCGACGGAATCAAAACCGTCGACACCAAAAAAGCCAAAGCAGAAGTCCTCATCACAACTCATCAAGCCGCCTTACTCCTACATCGCACTCATCACGATGGCTATCTTACAGTCTCCACACAAGAAACTGACACTCAGTGGGATCTGCGAGTTCATCATGACGAGGTTTCCATACTACAGAGAAAAGTTTCCCGCCTGGCAGAACTCGATCAGACATAACTTGAGTCTGAACGATTGTTTTATAAAGATTCCGAGGGAGCCCGGGAATCCGGGGAAGGGAAATTACTGGACGTTGGATCCTTTGGCTGAGGATATGTTTGATAACGGCAGTTTTTTGCGGCGGAGGAAACGGTACAAGCGGCCGGCGCCGTCGCTGCAGCACGCGCACGCGGTGGTGGCGATGCTGGCACGCGAGGCGTACGCCCCGCTGCTGCCGCTACCGTGTTACCTGCCGCCGACGCCACTGCTGTCAATGCCGCGCCCGCCGCCGGCGACGCTGCGGCCCGTCCCGCTGCCGCCGCGCGTCACCCAAACAACTGAACCACGAAGTAAGAGATCTCGAAACGGATTCTCTATTGAATCCATTATTGGTTCACAGGATAGTTCAATGAACGAGCCAAGGAGAAGTGCCTTCTCGCCTCTTCACCAAACCAACTGTCCGCCGGACGACTGGGCCAGATGAATGTACCTAAACGGGTACGGGTCCAGTCCATCCCCGTTTTAAAACGTCCCGTCGGAAACGTGATCCTCGCTGATTGACTGATGTGTTCCGATGAGAATGAGGTGTTCGTAAAGTGATATCCAATAAACAATTGTATAAAATATTGTAAATTTTTAGAGGGGTGTCGATTTCCTATGTTTGATTGGGACTAACCAAATAATTAAAATGTTACCATTCCATAAAATAATACCCGTATGTCGGTAACTGTTTGAGTATTTTCTTTTAGCTCAAATTATAGAGTTATTTTTTTGTGATTTGGAAAAATTTAAGATTCCTCATCCAACCGATTTCCTCGTTGCGTCGTGTAGTTACTTACATAAAATGTAGCCAAAAAAATATTAAGCACTTTTTTAACAGAATTTAATTTAGTTTGACAATAAACTTAAATTATCGAATTTCTTAGAAGTTATACAGTATAAACTGTACAGGTTAATAGGTTTTGAAGTTAAAAAAAAAAAATTGCCAAATCATTTTCGTAAAAATCATTCACCTGTTTTTGTTGTTGTTTTCAAATAGTTTTCTTTTGTAATACGTTTTAGGATTTAACAGCAATTTATCTAATGTAAAGTTATTACAGATCATGAAGATTTTTTGTGTAGTTTTTTTTGAAGCTGATAAATTACTTTACTTTTTTTTTGTTTTTTATTGCCAAATGTATAAAAATAACTATTTTCGATTATTTCAGACCGACAACAATGTCGTATTATCATTATTTTGTAATTTTATCAAGATGATAGTGATCTATAAATAAATCTAGTCATTCTATGTACAAAGTCGTGTCGAGTTGTAAATGTAAGTATTATCTAAGTCCTACTGTAAATATTAACTATTACTATTGTAAGTAACTATTGTCAGTCGACATTAAATGCGGTGATTGTTTGAAATTAATTGAATGGCACAATATTTTTTATAATAATGGAATATAAAGTTTTAATTTTTTAGCCCTAAAAGTTCTTAAAATAATAATTAGTTTAAAAATAAACGAGAATGTAAAAATTATGACTTCAAACAAAAATGTTTATAATTATTTACCTAAAATTTTAATTTCTACATTTTATGAAACTTATCAAGAGAAAATAAAAATAAAAACGGCTTGTAGATAATTGTGTCTTGCACCCTATTTAATGCCAACTGTCATCATTGCAATATTTCTTGTAAAAAACACTGATTTGGTTCAAAAGGAACTGTGTATCTAAATGTTATCATACAACTGTAGGTATTTTGTGTAACGTAACATCGTATTTTTAAGGGAGAAATATAAAATAATGGAAATGATATATTTTCGTTTAATTTATTTTTTTGTTTACTACAAAGATTGAAATCATAAGATTCGCCCTACCGCGTCAAAAGATGGTCGCGTTTCTGTTTTGTTTTGACTCCTCTGACCCACAATGTCGCAGAGACTTGACTTGATTGTCATGGAAATGCGATTATTATTGTGTGAGGTCACTCTTGACAGTATTTATCACGCGACTTGGTGCGCTTATATCTAACGATTAAAATTTTTGATTCATCGACAACTTCGTTTCTTTTTGCAATCAGAAAAAAAATTTTGCTGAAGCGAATTTTCCTTAAATAAATCAAGCGATTTTATAAATCTCTATCGAATACGCTTTCTGAAGTGGCGTTGCAACTTGCAACCCTAATTTATGATCTTCAGGTTTTTTATTAATAAAGTATCAAATTTGGTGATACTTTATTCACATAACAATTTAGCCTATTGGCTATTATGTAATTTGAATATGACTTAAATTACAAAGTAACTATAAAATTAAGAAATCGTCAGTTAACGTCTAAATTCACTTTATATTCGGGGGAAGACACTTAAAGGCTCCTACAAACAGGCGCGACACGCGACGCGACACAGAGGTAAGTCGCGTCGCACAGTGGAACGAATGTATGGAAGCGGTTGGACGTAGACATGTCCGAAAAATAAGAGTAAAATTATGACAAACTAATGATGCCATCTTATTCGATTACTTAATGCCTTCATAAATTGTGGTGATGAATTTCTTCATAACTCCCATATTTCGGGAGTAATTTGAGAAAATGTGAAATTTTACTATGAAAATGAGTGTATTGAGCTCTCTCCCTCCTGATTCCGGGCTTGTTTCAAGTAGCGGTCTCTAATATCGTAATGCTATTACTAAGAGCTATATTTAATACTAAGACACATAGTGCGCCAAATGTGCACTTTCTGGGATAAAAGGAAATGAAAATTTAAAAAAAAAAACGTTTTTTCCCCATTTGTATTTACTTTAAACCGCAGACAGACTTATTAAGAGGTCTATAAATATATTATATATATACAGAAATATATATTAACAAAAATATTCACAAGAACTGATGAGAGTATGACTTTTAAGTAAGTTGATAATAAATTACCTAGTTTCATTAAAAGTACAATAAATAATTAAGACGTAAGCTCTAATTTACTAAGTTACACATTTTAAAACAATAACATCATTTAATTATCTTCGTCATCATCATCATCATCAATTAATTCAAATTCAGAATCGATGTCCGCTAAATCATTTATGTTAACAAATTCGATATCACTTTTCTCAGAATCCGTAAGCTCATAAAATTCCTTAAAAGAAGATTTTTTTACAAACTTATTTCCTTTTGGACGGATACTTGTAACAAGTGGATCAGAAGACAGTAAAAGATTGTGCATAATATCTTCATTGCATGAGATACTGCTATGCTTTCGAGAATGCCCCTCTCTATATTTTCTAAAATCTTTATTTCTAGCCTCAGATGCCTCTTCGGATAGAAAACCAATGGGCACAATTGACATGTTCTGAACTATGTCTGGCCCATGCATTAAAATTTTATGAAGTGAAGAAGGCATATAATACCATGGGTATAACTCCACGTAAAGCTTAGCAGTATCAAAGCAGAACTCTCGGAATTTAGTTACGTTGATCTTCTCTCCTGATGAAATACACTGCAAGATCACACAGATTTTTCTTAAAAGCATAGCATCTATTCCGGTCAGTTCAGCAGATTTAGTGTAGTTTTCAAAAAATCTCCTTGCCGAGTTGCCATTGTTGGTGGATCCACTGCCTTGTTTCACAACATCGAGAAGTAAGCCCGTTTCTCTTCTTACAGCCTCTTGAACTCTTTTCTTCCTGTCATCAACTTGCCTTTTTGCTATATCACCCCTTACTTGCCATGATTTTATGTCTAATTTGTAGGAAATGTGTAATAAGCATTCCATTGAGCGAATCCAAGCGTGAAGGGTGCTTAAGCTATATTTATACATGTCCTCGTTTGCGTGTTTATCTTTGATTAACTCTAAATTATTCATTTCTTTAGGACAAGCCTTGCATATGTCACACACTGAAGCTGCTGTATTGGATATAATGGAATGAATTTTACCATCAATCATTGTCAACAGCAGTTGGTGTTTGACACTAATTCCATCAGTGATGGTGGATGGAGTTAAGGCTTCAATCTCTGCTTCGATTTCAGCCATCTCTCTCTGCACATTTTCTTTGGTTTCCTTTATAAACTTAAACAATATTGGCCGGCAAAATGAAGTGGAAGATGGTCGCTCGTTTTCCCAAATTGTTACACCTTTTGAGACGAGCCGCAGTGGTACAAGACTAATCATAAAATTACTAGCAAGATCGATTTGCTCATCTTCACTCGTCCTTTGATGATAAATGCTTTGGCTAGATGATCCGTCAAAACCCCATTTGCTGGTCAATACGAGCTGTTGATTGGGATCAACAGGGGTTTCTAACGACCTAATAAGTCTTCTTGAGGTTAAATCCATCAAGGCTTGTAATTTGATTTTTGCAGAGCTCTCTGTAACTGTGAGATCTTCTTTGGCCGGATAGCACTTAATTTTTTCTTTAACCAACATGTAGTAACTCGGGTATTGAAGAGCTCCTTCTTGAGTGTTGAAATCCCGAAGAGTGTTATAGCGCCATTTCGATAAGTTCATCGATACATAAAGAGCCAATGCCTTCAAAGGGGATATTTCCCGTACCTGAATTGATTTACCTTCAATGAAGGCTTTGATTTTTGAGGCCTCTTCTGGATTCTCCGTCAAGTATTTCATAACATAAGCTGTATCGCTTTGTCCTGCCTTTTGAAGCGCCCTTTCGGCCGAAAACATAATTTCAGCGCTGCTACTGCTGCATGAAAGACTATCTTCAGTGGTGCGTCTTCTTTTTTGCCGGTTACTAAGGTCCTCAAAAGATTTACGAGGACTAGGATGTGTACAAGTTGAAGCATCAGATTTAGCAGGAGAAATTATGGGCTCGATGACGTCACTTATATTTTCTGTAGAAGGTTCCATATTTTCATTCTGTAATTCCGGCCATTGAATTGCAGCCTGTAGCCAAATCTCATGTTTCTTCCGAAACTTATCTGTGCTTCTTCCAGACTGTGTCCATTTTGCATAAATGCGGTAGCAAAATCGACGACACCAGTCTTTTAAACTTGTTTCAGCACTTTCACATAACTGAACACAACTGTTATCTTTTAAAACACTGAACAAATAGTTAAAGTCGCGTAAATCTTTATGTGCGCGTGCGCATAAAGCAACGTGAATATCAAGATTTGTATTAAAATTTGGAAAATACATTGCGAGATTAGCTTGGATACAACGAGGTGTAAATCAACACTGATTTTAAAGTTACTAATAGTGACCTATTTATATAAAATCCAGGTATCCCAGGTATCCTTTGTTAAATATTGCAAGGTAATTAGTTATTGTGATAATTAGTAAATGATGCATGCTAAATTAGTGTATTAAGAGCCATTTAGTAATTAAATAATAGCAATGTTCTTATCAGTAATCATTAGTGCATCAGTTTTATATGTAAACCTTAAGTCCCTAATTATATATCCTAATTAGCTTATATCTTCTCTAATTGGCTGATCAGAAATGTTATTGTAATAAGGTAAACCTTTAGAAAAACGGTTTTAATCAACAAAATAAACAAAAAATTAAAAAATTGTGTTATAAAATAAACATCACTCTTTATCCCAGAAAGTGCACATTTGGCGCACTATGTGTCTTAGTATTAAATATAGCTCTTAGTATTAGCATTATGATATTAGAGACCGCTACTTGAAACAAGCCCGGAATCAGGAGGGAGAGAGCTCGATACACTCATTTTCATAGTAAAATTTCACATTTTCTCAAATTACTCCCGAAATATGGGAGTTATGAAGAAATTCATCACCACAAGTTATGAAGGCATTAAGTAATCGAATAAGATGGCATCATTAGTTTGGCATAATTTTACTCTTTTTTTTCGGACATGTCTACGTCCAACCGCTCCCATACATTCGTTCCACTGTGCGTCGCGCGACGAGCGGTGTCTTTGTGTCGCGTCGCATGTCGCACCTGTTTGTAGGAGCCTTAATTCACGTTTTCTTTGTAATAGGTAGTATTTGCACTGCAGTTTATATAAACTTCACTCACAATGCACTAAACTGACTCAAAAGGTTTTACCCTTTTTCGCAATAATTCAGTGATGTCAAGGAGTTGGATCGCCTCGCGATTCACGTGATGATAAAGTCTGTTGATGATATTCATGAGCTTCTGAATATTTTTTTATTAATATCTTTTGCGACATCCATCTAGATGAGATCTATTCGTTTCAAAATCTTATAAGTTTTCTTGGGCTGTATCTCATGAACCGAAATTGGTAGACAGTTAATATTTTCACAGATTGTGTATTTCTATTGCCGCTATACAAATAATAAAAAAAATATAAAGTTAAAAATAAAGGCTATATAAGTCCCATGCAAGAAACTATTTTCGGCGTTTTTTGCTAAATATTGTACGGTGGTACGGAAACCTTCGTGTGCGAGTCCAACTCGCACTTGGCCGGTTTTTTTTTATAAAGTTTAATAACCCATACAAAACTAGCAGAACAAAATCAAGAAATGCTCTTTTCTCGATTTTGTTCTGTTAAGATATCTTTATTCGTATTTTTAACCAATCTTCCTCTCGAGAAGCTGTAATGCCCCCTTTGGTATTGTGGTCGCAAGCACTACTGTTGAGCATGAGGTCGTGGATTCGATTCCCAAGTCGGGCAAAGTGTTATTGATTTGTACTATTTCTCAGTAGCAGCCCAGTCTGGTATTGAGCGCGGTTGCTGGCAATAGATTCGCCCCTATGTCAATAATCGAATCGAAAGGAATAACGTAAGCTTTTTAAATTATTAACTAACGTATTATACAGTTAATGAATATTTTAATGACAAATTAAAATAATATTTATATAATTTTGTAACTGTCTGTATAATTAAAATGTTCCTATTTAATTTATATAAAGTATTAGTAGTATTTAGGCACAATTTCGTATACTTACAAAAGTACAATAAAAATAATTATACGAAATTGTGACTAAATACTACCTATTTGTTTATGTGCCGTCTTAATTTATTGACATTTTATTATTATTATTAACCATTAGTGTTTGACATGAAATTTTGACATGTAATTTTCTTGACTTTTTATTTTAATTTTATTAATGCGACATATTATACCTCAAAAATTTTGTATGCCTTCTGGCGGGACGTAGTATGGACCAATATCTCTTTGCAAAACATCTGTATAATTTTTTATAGTATGTTCACAAAATAAATAAATAAATTGAATTAAAATTTTAAAAAATCCATTACTAAGAATCAATTTTAAAACTAAAACCTCAACGTGTGAGGTGTTCCACCATAGACAAACACTTCAAGCCCGGGACAGCAAAAGCTCCGGGATTACTGAGCTTATCAGCGCGGGGCAGTGATAAGCGCGAATTACGTCACTAGCGTCAAATACTGGATGTTGGGTGGTCTGGAGGCCTAATAACAAAGAAGTTAGGTTAGTTGGTATGTGTTTGTTGATGTGAATGATATGATAAACATTTCAGCTAGCATATTTCTTTAATATCTTCTTGCCCTTGTAGCATGTTACTTGGATGGCCCACACGTTTTTTAACCGACTTCCAAAAGGAGGAGGTTCTCAATTTGACTGTATGTTTTTTTTTATGTTTGTTACGCCATTACTCTACCAATGAATTGATTTTTAAGATTATTTTTTTGTTTGGTAAGTCATACTTTAGAGGTGGTCCCATATAAATTGTATTAACTTTGCTTGGGCAGTTTTTGAGTTAGCTTCAATAAAACGTATCTTTTTCTACTTAGTATGTGGATGATATGATTAGTTCCTGTCACTGTTATTTACATAGCAGGTAGTGTTATTCGAATTTGTTTGGGGTAGGTACCACAACTAAAAAGTGAAAAATAAAAGCATTTTACAAAAAAAAAACAACCGACTTCCAGAAAAAAACGCCACAAAGTGAAAAATTCTTAACTTTAATTTCGGAAGTCGGTGGCAAAAAACGAAAATTTAAAACCAAAAACACCGACTTCCGAAAATAAAGTTATTTTTCACTTTGTGGTGTTTTTTTTTTTTGTAAGTAGTTTTTTCTTTCATTCTTCCTTGTCAACTGCCATTCACTCCTTTTTCTTTCCCTCAAACAATCCATCGCTCTTTTCTTTGGTCTTTTTGTCCCTCTCCACCCGTCAGCATCAGCAAGCAACTTAGTTTATTAAAAAACTTAAAACATTACTTCTTTTTTATCTGATCTCCTATCCAAAAGTTGATTGAGACTATAAAAAATCTTAATCAATTCGATTGGATGGTATTAATATGTAATACCATCTAATTGAACTCGAATCGATTGAATTTTATTTTATAAAAACTAAAATATCTTTTGCTTATCACAAACTAAGTCCTAGACTTTTTCCTGCATTTGCCCTCAATAGGTTAGCAGGAATATCGTGACAAAACCGGCAAGACCTAGAAAAAAAAAATCGCGAAAACGTGTGACAGCGACCAGCCTATACTGGGTGGATTATGGCCGGTTCCCTCTCACAGAGAGGAGGCCTGAGTCCCAGGACTGAGTATGCTTATAATGCCTGATGCTGGCAGGTAAAATATTCTGAATTCATCAATGACATTTTTGTATGACAGACGATCGATGAGCCAAAATCACGACCCAATGGGTCCCTCCGCTCCTAATGGCAAGCGACATCGCGGCAGGTCCACATTGAGATATCGGGATGAGCTGGACATCTTTAATAGTGCTGTTACTGGAGTCGCACCCGGCAGCAGATACGCTGGAGCGCGGGCGGCGGGGAGGCTCTGTCCGCTGATCATTGACTGGTCGCGTGGTTGCTAGTATTTACACACGGTACACCGTGCGATCAGCTAATTTACTTTAAAATATTTTTGCTTGTCATACCTACATGCAATCAGTAAATTATAACTAACTAAATAATTTGCGTAACTGTACCCATTACACAATAATAATGTTTACATTATTATTGTGTGTTATGTTTATGTTGTTAACAGTTATAGAAATATCCCTTACACTATTTGCGCTGTAGCATGGTGCGGGTGACAGTTTCAGTAACATTTCGTTTCACTCTTGAAAGTTGCCGCGATTTACAATTTATGACTTAATATTTCAGTTGTACCACATTCGTAATATATTAAATAATTAATAACTGTAGTAAATTAAATTAAACCCAACCAGAATGTTCTAATCAAGAAATAAAATCAAATTGAATGAAAAATTAAGCAAAGTGTTATGCGTATAACGTAACGCCATAGACGTATTTAGTGATGGGATGTACTGCTACGATGGATAGTCGATATTTTTTATAATAAAAAACGTATATTGTGCGTAGGTCAATTTTTATTTTTAAAAGGTCTAATTATACAACAGAACATTTATAGGGTAAGGTTGCTTAAAAGGTTGCTAAAAAAAAATACATGTTATTCGTCTAAACTCATATCAGAGTCAGGAACATCTGAATTGTCACTCAATTCATCATCTGAATCTGTGACGGATATTATTAACGATGACTCAATTATGTTGTCAATATGTATGTCACGATCCCAATCAGACATAATGTCCCTTTTTGTTTTATTCACGACCTTCGACCAGTCTTCAGGTTGAACATTGTTGATGGCCTCTTGTAATAGGGCCAACATCTTATTTGCCGTAAATGGCGGCGAAGTATTATTTCTTGCGGCGTAACCTAAAAATAAACGAACTTATAAAAAAAAGTATTCAAATAATCATCAATCAGCCTAATCTAGTATCTGGTAATGTTTTTAAACTAGGTACATGCTACGATCGGAAAGCTGATTTTTTTATAAAGCTTCAAAATGGGAATTGAAATTAAAAGCATACCTTTTATTTGGGCCCAAATCAGCTCAATAGCGTTATACTGGCAATGGTAGGGTGGTAGTCGAAGGACCTGGTGGCCTTTTTCTTTTGCCATCTCGTCCAGAGCATAGGTAGGAGTTGGTGGCTTATGGCGTCGGACTAAGGCAATAAGCTCCGTCTTTAACATTTTTATATCTGCTGTAACTCCGTTTTCACTCAGCCACTTCACCAACTCGCTTTTGCGGTTGGATTGGTTTGGGGGTTTATTAACTTGCACCGAATGGTAGGGTGCGTTGTCCATTATTATGGTCATAGGCTCTTTTAAATTGTTTAATAGACCTATGAACCAATCTTTAAATTTTTCGTAATTCATCTCCTCATGATACTCCGTAGTTTTTTTTGACTTAAAAGCCAGCAAACAATCAGGGACGAATCCACTTGCTGTACCTGCGTGACAAATAATAAGGCGTTCGCCTTTGCCTTCCGGCACTTTGGTACACGATTGTGCCGTATCGTCGGTCCAACTTTTACCCACTGTGTGGTTGGCGTTTAGCCACGTTTCATCCAAAAAGACAACTTTGCTCCAATCACTTATGTTTTTGGCCTTCCTTAAAAATCTACATCTTGCTAGGGCAATGTCAGTCCTATCCATAATAATCTTTCTTTTGTTAACTTTTTTGTAAACAAAGCCAATATCTTTTATAACTTGCCGTAGCGAAGTAATACCTCCTTTGAACAAGTCAGCTTCTTTTAATGATTTTAGAAGCTTGAGCAATGTGGGTAGCTCCATTCTTCTATAATAATCATAAATATGATTTCTAATAGCAACCTTAGCAAAATCATCCAAATCTGTGATTGGCTTCACCTTGGTCCGCTTTTTGTTGGGTGTCGATAATTTATTTTCAAACATCCCATCTTGGCCAATTTTCTCACGTGTTATACGCGAAACAGTATTGCGGCCAATATCAAGAGCTTCGGCTACTCGTTCTACAATATGATTCAATGGTAACAACGGTCCATTATTTTGTTGTTCTCTTTCAAAGTAGTCTCGGAGGCGAACAACAAGCTCCCTGGCCTGACTACCCAAAACAGTTTTTTTTGTATGCTTAGGCATGGTAATAACAACAAACTCAACAAACTTATAACAAATAACAATTTAACAAAAATGAAAACAAACAATGAAATCGTAATACGTGTCACATTAAGTCACAATATAACGCGCTTGCACTCGTACTCGCACTCACAGCATCGCACGGGTAAACAACATGGCCGCCGCGCCGATGCACCATAGAGCAAAAATGTTGTCACGAAAAAAAAAACATAAACCCGATTTTGATTATTTTATATAAGTACAAAGATAATTATGTAGCCATAAAACATTTATATTGACAAGTTTATACACGTAGCACACACGTAGTTACACTGCACAACTGAATAATACACTAATTTTCATAACAATATTAAAGAGAACTAGATTCACGCTGCGAGTATCGTTAGCGATAAAAATGAATTGCATAACCTCACATCCCTACGTGGTACTGACAAATGTCAACGTCATACGGGCAACTGTCACCCGCACCATGCTACAGCGCAAATAGTGTAAAAGCTTTGAAAGGTGTATCGCTAGCCTCATAAAGTGTCTTAATTATAGTGAGTTAATGTGTCTTAGGATAAGTGCATTTTTGTTTATTGTAGTGAGGATAAATAAAGATATTTGAAAATGAAAAATGACTGGAGTCGCACCGAACCGTCCACTTCAAAGCGTTCGTGGTGTGTGTAACGAACTGTTATCTGCCCCTTGTCATGGAAGACCACTTTTGGTCGCAGGACGTGGAAAGCCTCGTGCAGACTAGCGCGATGCGACTCTAACAAAACAATTTGTAAGAAAACTTCACAGTAGAACAATTACCGGTGTCGCGTGGCGCTTGTCTGCACGAGGCTGAATTTCGTCGCGTCCGCGGACAAGTCCCATAAGACAGCACAAAGTCAAGCTAGTGTCAAGTGCAGTACTACTAAAATAGTCTTAAACCTTTTTTTATTAGCACACAAATTTTAATCACAATTCAAACTAGCTGCAGCCGGCGGCTTCGCCCGCGTGGACTATAATTATTTATCTAAAATACAAAGCCTAAGTTACTCTTTGTAACATGCTATCTGCCAGTGAAGGTCCCGTCAAAATCGGTCCAGCCCCTTCGGATATTAGCCGGAACAAACAGATGGACAGACAAAATATAAGTGTCGTAATACTTTCATAGCCATTTAGTAAAAAGCTGTTATTTTGACATAGGGAACAAACAGACACTTTTTATTTATTTGCTTTAATAGATTAAGTATAAAAATACGTTTTAATTGATACACATTATACAAACCATAAAGGCTCTTTCAAACAGGCGCGACACGCGACGCGACACAAAGACACCGCTCGTCGCGCGACGAGCGGTCTCTTGGTGTCGCGTCGCGTGTCGCGCCTGTTTGAAAGAGCCTTAATTCGGTTAAACAAAAAAAAAAACTTCATTTCTTTTCGTTCGTAAATATTTATTTAAAATAAAATAACATTTAAAAAAATAATTGTCGCATAATAATAAGCCACTTGTGTTAATTTTATTAAAATAATACAAGTGTCCTTGTGTATGAAAATTTTAATATAATTTTATGTTAAATATTCATTGTCATTATGTTTACTTTTCTCATATTCTGACCGTTTCTTGGCAGAGTAAATAACAGCTGTGTAATTAAAACATATAACTGTAAAATCTTCCTTTCATTTTCATTCAGTTGTTGTCAAGTTATCAAAATACTAGTGACATGCGGCTTCGCACAGGTGCAATGGCAACATGATAAAACATCGAGATTTGTACTATATAACTAAGTTGAATATTATTAGACTGCCTCCGCTGCCGGCGCCGGCTTCCGAATTAGGTGCCGGCGCCACCGCCGGTTGCTGCCAACGCTGGGTTTGAAAAATAAAGCGAAAAACAGGGTTGTAAATTTGGCATATTGGAGTAGATGTAGGGTAGGAATAATTAAAAAACATGTAATAAAGCATTACTTTTTCCAGTATTATATTTCCATAATCAATGATTTCCATATTCCAGTAATCAAGTACTAAGTAGGTACCCGGATCCGAACTAGTTAGATTAGGTTAAATATTTCCATTCGCAAGAAAGTTAGGTTCCATCCAAAAAAAAAGGTTAGGTTAGAACTGTGACCCCCTACGCACGAGTCGAGCGAGCGAAGTGAGCGGTGCCGAAGAAGCGGCTGGCGAGTGCCAAAAACGACTGAACATTTAGTAAAAAAAAAACTATAGATGGTCAGTTAGTTGGAGTTCTAAATACTGGAAGGGTTTCTATGAACGCCGCGCCATCGGTGTCCATTGTGGGAGCCGGCGGTGCCGGCCACAGAGTACCCATGTAAAATGTACCGGCTGCCGATGTTTTTAATCTCAGCTGCCGACAGTAATGTCATGTCTGTCCCAATGGCGTTATTATTGGGAGCCGGCGCCGGCAGCGGAGGCACTCCCTATATATTAATGTGCACATAAACCTCCCGGAATAAATTCTCTGAATGATGTCGAAAACCTCACCAAAGTCTATTGTGCTGTTTAGCGATCACACGACACACAACCAAAAATGATTTTTCATATGTAGGTATCTAGATACTCGTGTAATGAACTAACTTTAATTAATGTATAATTAAATTAACAAATTACCTTTATATTTGTTATGTAAATTTATTTAAAACTAAACTATTTTTCTCAAACATGCTTGGGAATTCGAATATTATTTTGACAAACTTCTTCGAGATACACCAAAATTGCGGTACTTATTGGTCGAATACACGCAAGTAGGCGGCCGGCAATTTACTATGAAAATCTATATCTGTCGTGTTTAGCGGCCGAATAAAATACTATTAGATAGAAATCATGTCTGTCTGTAATTTAAAAATAGAACAAACTTTTTACTTCGATACATGGCAACCAAGGAGGTAGTTCTTATCAAAGATTTTATTTAAATTTCGATTTGGCTTGCAAATAGAGCTGTTTAAAGTAAATAAGAAACTTAGATAATATTGGCGTGTGAAAAATTATCGCTGTTCGTCATTGATTCTGGAATTTATAATTTATTTACTTAGTTTTAATTTTCCCGCATTATTTGAGAAAAGTACCTACCGACTATACAAGCTTTGGCCGCAACCAAGCATTCATTGTCTCACGTTCTATGTGTTCTTGGTTTAGCCTCGGCCCACATTTTCACGATCGTCCATCAATGCCCCTGTTGCAGGCCGCGACAGTAATGTACTATTTCGGAAAACGAAACTGTTTGTCTAGACTGTGTTCTTTTTCTTTATCACTTAATGAACTCGTGTCAACTTTACAACATCGCGATGTTGTAAAGTTGACACGAGTTCTCGTTCTGTCCTTACAACCATTTTTAATAATTTATTAGCGCTAAGTCTGCCTAAGTTAAAAAAACGGTGGAATTTGAAAACTATAGACGGCAACACCATCCTGTCCTACCAAATAAAGAATTTGATACTTTGTTCGTCTTTTTGTTTTTTATAGGTCATTTTAGCATGATGGAGTGTGGGTTTGATACAGTTTTGTAATCGTATGGAGGTAGAGCGTAGGTACGACATAGTCTATTACACATAATCTATTATGGAAAAATCAAAAGGCAAAATATCAAAATCATTAGATCTACTTCGTACCCCGAAACTGACAGATGTAAAAGTATACCATATAGAAAACTTTTTGGGGTTGCCCATTTATTCCATTGCAGACTTAGCGTGGCCAGACTCTAGTAGCTAATAATATGATGATGTTTTCACTGATGTCACTGTTATTTACTTAGACAATATGATATATTTACATATTTGTAATGTGCTTGTCAAGCCCTTTCATTCGATAACCAATATGGCAAATAATTAGTAAAAAATAGTTTATAACTTTGTCCTCTAGAGGGCGCCAAATTACTTTGAATGTGACCTCAATGCCTATAACCAGCGGACAATCAAGGCGCTTCCAATGATACCTCATTTGTCAAATTATGATCGGTAGTTCAGAAGTTATGAGGTAACAGATGAACATACATACATACATTCCGGTCAAAATAATAACTCTCCTTTTTGCTTCGCTGTAGTCGGGTAAAAATAAGGTATCAGCTGAACCTGTGCTCGTCATTCGTGTGATAAGACCTCAACATTCCCTAGATGGAACATGACATTTTGCAATAGGCAAACATAACACAGAAACACGTAAATAAAATAAAAACTAGCCGCAGTTTTGTGTTGTATGAAAAAACAAACCTCGCTGTTTGTTTAGAGATCTGTGTACTGGCGGTGACAAAAGTTTTGCGGGAGTCTATTTTATTTATGTTTATTTGCCTCCACAAACATTCTTAGGGCCTATTTCACGTGAAATAGGCCATAAAGGCTCGTGCAAACTGGCGCGATATCGCGGGTGCTACGGGCAGCGCGTCCCTTGTAGCGCCAACGATATCGCGCTGGTCTGCACGACCCTTTATACATATTAAGTAGACAGGTATTTTGACATATTTTTTTTTAATCTCTGAGAGCTGAAGTCTAAACTATGCTTTGGCCTGTATTTTAGAACTCCAGGCCCCTCATTTATAACATTTATGACACATAGTAAAGGTTGTCAACGTGGTACAAATAGACAATTTATGGGTCTCTTTAGCGTTATGAGGTTTGCGCCCCGGGCGTCATCGGGGCGGCGGAAAGAGCGGATGGAGGCACGGTCAAGTCTCATCTATCGTGGTACGTATTGTACAATTGCGAGTGATTGATGGTGTGTGCGTGTGTGAATGGCTACATGGTCATAACTATTCTGTTATTTTTCTATGAAATGTCAAAAAAATATTAGTTTCTTACCAATTAAGCTTAGATGGTGAATTAGTTTTGGTGAAGAAACAATAATCAATAAATAAATTTATATTTTTACTATTTTCTGCTCCTTTTTATATATTTTTTTGCATATGGAAATCATCATGGCTGGCTCTAGCCCTGTTACGGGCAGAGGGGTCTGTCAAACTCTTACTGATCTTTAAAAAAAGCATTTGGTATTTAGCCTGTGCCATGGCAGGCAAATAAGATAAAATGGTTTGCCCATGCCCATCCCTTAAAAACAATTTCTGTCAAGTAACTGATTCTCAGAACTCGCTATCGCTTATTTATTACCTAAGGAAGACTAGGCAGAGCCATATAATGCAAAAAAGTACAGTTCCCTGAATTGACGACGAATTGACGTTCAAAAGTGCCATACATGGGCCTATTTGAAATAAATGATTTGACTTTGACTTTGACTTTGAATTTGTAGTAACATCTTCATGCTAGAGTTCTATATTAATTCTTTATTTGACGGCACAATATAAATATGGTCAGTATGCAAATTAGGCCTATTTGTTGAAATAATTACCTATCTTCCATTTTTAAAAAGTTCGCGGCGACCACTCGTCTCGACACGGCACCCGCAACTGACAGCACCGCGACAATCACTTTGGGGTCTCGTCAATGAGCGTGTCTGTGTGAGTGTGTTGCTTCGAACATAGTTTCTGTACTGTCCATATTTATACTGTGCTTACGGTGCTAAAAACGAATACCACCGTTGTGAGTTTGTAACTGACTGTACAGTACGCAATGCGAGTAATTTAATGTTAAACCAACACAAGCAGTGTTCTCGTTTAAAAACATTGTGACATTTTGTGACATCTCGTTGAGTTTTGAGAGTTATGATAGTGTGTTGTAGTGCAGTTCTGGATTAAGTCTTTTAAGAAATGTTCCAATTGTTTTAGGCTTTGGTCAATGTCATTTGGGCAAGCATTAACAACATATTTTACGTGAGTTCCATCCTATTGAGGTTTGGCAATTTAAAGTTATTGGTAAATAATATAAGGCTTTTATTTTCTAAATCAGAAAAAGGAGGTTATTGGAGGTGTCTTCATTAAGTTTCTTTATTTGGCAAGTGCCACAACAAAATGTGATAAGAAACTATGTTATAATAATGGTTTGTTGGTTAGATAAATAATGCTCACACAAAAGGCATTCTCACTTTTCAAGTTCACGTGGATATACAGGGTGGCAGGGACGTCGACGCGAAAACTGCTACCATGGATTCAGTGCATGATTCTTTGACTATCGATTTAAATAACCGACGAAATATTTCAACGGGGTTCCGAATTATGTACCTACTGAATCCATGGTAACAGTTTTCGCGTCGATGTCCCAGCCACCCTGTGTAGCTAGACAGAAAACTGAAAAAGTCAAAAGTGTTATATTTTTCCTGCTACATATGAGGTGAGTCTCATCAAAACCCACGATGTAAGTACTTATAAAAACAGTGTGAACGAGCACATTTAGTGCGATTACTTAACTTATAGCTAGTTTGCCTGTGTTATCTTTATTTTTCGTAACACTGCAGTGAGAGCAATGTCTGATAGTATTTAAGATTGACACACGAAGGGTTTGCTAAGACAAACATTGTGTTCCATTTTTTTTGTGGAATAATGTTAACAAACTTTTTTTTTGAGTCGGCTCTGAATCTAGCAGATGACTAAGTAGGTACTTATGAATATAAATCACGCATGTGGGTATTTCCCGAAGGTGTAATCTCCGGAACTACCAGCCGGATTTGAAAAATTCTTTTTGCAATGGAAAGCCCAATTGTTGAGGAAGGTAGTAATATTATATAGAGGTATATTTGTGAGTTTGTATGTAGGGAGTAATCTTCGAAACTACTGATCCAATTTTGATTTTATTTTCACTCATGGGAACCTACAGTAGTGCCGAGTGTCATAGCATATTTAAGGCCGCGACTTACGAGTTGTAGGTCGTGGGTTAGAACCTAGGCAGGCCATTTACTTTGTGTAAATTATTTCATCACCAATGCTCTTAAAACTGTGAAGCAAAACATCGTGAGGAAACAAATAAGGCCTGGAAGAAAAAAAATCGAAAACGTGTGTCATCTACCAACCCGCACTGGGCCCGTGTGATGAATTACGGCCCCCTCTCTCTCACCAAGAGGTGGCCTGTGTCCCAGCACTTGAAAAATTATAGGCTGATTATGCTACGTAACGGCTTTCGTACTGACCGACAGAGGAAACTAAATAAGTGATTATGAGTACCGCCTTTTCAATTTAGAATTATACCTTATACGCTTTTAACATCTCAATCATAACTAATATTTCAATTAACTCAGTTTATTGCAGTCCACTGCTGAAAATAGGAAGACCTCGCCCAGGCTGCACCAGAACACCCTGTCCTCAGCCTTCCGCATCCAGTCTGTCCCATCCATCTTTCTAAGATCATTTGTCTATCATCGTCTCCACACCAGTTTTCGTTTGCTCTACCGGCCATCGCTCAGAGATATGAGGGGACAGAGTTCACTCATCCTCCATAAAAAAGGGAGGATCCTCCGACCAGACGGGTATTGTGTCTTGTGGGTAACTGCCCCACGATTGATGTGGGGACGTTGTATATATACTCGTCGCACGGTAAACTCTGGTCCGCGATGGAGGATATTGCGTGTCATCAGTGTAATGTGTAGTTCACTGTGGCGTTGTAGATGTCGCTACAGGTCCTTCGACAAACATGGCCGGGCCACTGTCATTTCATAGCATAAATAATAGTAGGGAAGGTAAATCAAGTACCTATGCTATGCTTTTCTTGTACACAGTCACTAGCAAAACAATTGACAGGCTCAAAATAAACACGCCATGATAATATTTGTACAACATAGTGTTATGTAGGTATAAGAAATTCATCATGTATGTAATTCAAGGTAGGTCACACATTGTTATGTATTTGTGCATAATAACCATAATACTAACTTGTAATTGTATGTAATTTATATTTATAATATTAAATGCATAAGTATGTGATAAATTTGGATCCTCACCACATTTTTCATCACAATTCACGACAAATTAAACGTTGTATGTGATCGGAACATGGCAGAAAATCATCGACAGTTCCAGGGGGGTTTTCAAAATTATTGGCAAGCGAGCACCACCAGAGCAGTGGTGTGGTGGTCCAGTGGAAACGGCCGCGACTTACGTGTAGGTCTTAGGTTCGAACCCTAGCAGGTACTTTACTTTGTGTAAATGATTTTATCACCACTGTCCTCAAAACGGTGAAGGAAAACATCGTTAGGAAACCAGCAATTCCTAGAACCAAAAAATCGAAGACATGTTACATCTACCAACCCGACTGGGCCCGCGTGGTGGATTACGGCTCACTCCCTCTCACAGTTATGAGGCCTGTGTCCCAGCAGTGGGAACATTATAAGCTGAATATACCATTAGCGTGATGAACATCTCATCGCTTCACATCAGATGAGATGTTCATCACGCTAATATTATTTTTACTCAGAGATTTAAATAATTTGCATCGTTTTTATTCGTGAATATGCAACCTTTTAGCCAGGACCAACATTACTGCTTACTGCTTTAACTAGGTCCCTTTTTTTTTGGGTGGGTAATTATCAAATAACTTCTACCGCTCTGGGTGGAGCGGGAGGGCGTGACAGACTCTTACTGACTCAAACCCACCCGTGTTCCTTCAGTTGCCATGTTGCTGGGGGCCACGATATCCCTTTCGGACTTCTTCGCAACCTCGGCAGGTTGGTTTGTAAAGTCCGAATTCTCAACTGTCTATAAAGGTAGATACCCTAAATAAATTCCTCATATTATGAAACTCAGAATGATATTCTCAACTTTGACCAACATGAGAATAGCAGATTGGACATGCTTGCTAATGTAGGTACCTACTTATTATGCTTCCCTTCGGAATTTTACTACCCGCTAATCAAAACTCTAATCACTCTACAAAAATTACATAAGTACTATCACAAACAAAGCTAAACAAACGATAATTTCTCCGTTATTTGTTAAACAAATATTTAGCAATACTTGTGTGTTAAGACAACATTGTAACAACATTGTAACAACAATAATAATTAAATTAGAGTTGTTTAAACGCGTCGAGTGTGAATCGCTGAGATAGTTATATTTGTTCTGTCATTGTGAGGAGACGCGAATTGTTGCAGTGGAATCTTTTGATGTTTGAGGATTTTATAGTATCGTGAGTCGAAAGACAGTGGCTCAGGGAGTCACAATTTTTTTTTTCCATATTATGTCTACCTTTTCCTAAAATATCTTCTCTTTCTTTCACATGTCACAAATAATCAATCTTTCTATCCTTTTTTCAATTATGTTGGGGTCGGCTTCCAGTCTAACTGCAGCTGAATATCAGTATTTTACATTGAGTGACTTACTGACCTCCACAATACAATTACTGGGTAAGATATTCAGTGATAGCTCTTTGTAGGACTGGTTGCCAGACCTTTGGGCTTCTGACTACCTGTAACGACTGTCAAAGATATACGAATGACAGCCGGGACCAACGGCTTAACGTGCTTTTAGAGGCACGGAGGGGTCTCGATATGTAATGGATGGTCACCCATCCAAGAACCGACCGCGGCAAGCGTAGCTTAACCTTCGATCGACCAGTGCGGCTTTAGCTACGAGGCCTTTCCTCTTTCAAATGACACCTTGATATTAATTTATGGTATTTGGCAGTATGGATTTTTTTTGAAGCATTTCATAAAAGCAGAATTTTGCCACGGGGACCCACCACAATTACCTAATATAGGTTAAAATCATACTGGGTGAAAACTTGCAATTCGTGAGTCCAAAACCCGGGTTCTAAGTTTTTGGTAGACTTATTTTTCACGCTTTCAATATTGCAGAAGCATAATCAGTCTATAATGTTCCCACTGCTGGGACACAGGCCTCCTATCTGTAAGAGGAAGTGGGCCGTAATACACCACGCGGGCCCAGTGCGATTGGGTACGAATACTGCAGTATCTTATTAAAAAGACACAACTTTCCGATTAAGGAAAACACCATGATGAAAACTCGACTGGACCAATTTGTTCAGATGACTGTATTGACGCAGTCATCTCTCAAACTGTATCTCTGTCTTGAAACCTTCTCTTTAGCCTAATAGAATAGAATAAAAAAAGAATAATTTTATTTCAGACAGAGTCCATAGGATTAGTAACAATTTTACTTAACATCTAGTGTTAGTAGGTACAAACACAGATTATAACATAAAATTAAAATACAGCGTGGATCTGCATCCACCTCCGCAACATCGGGGAATCCCACCGATCTGCGAACACACTGAGAAAACTGTTTGTGCTGCCGCGAACACGTGACATCAGGGATGCACATCTTTTTCTAACAATGGCGGCAAAACCATCAATGTTATTATCCGCAAACATCCCTGATTCACTACAACGCCACGGCAGCCGCAGCAGCACTCTCAGTGCATTATTATATTGAACGCGTAGATCGCTGTATGCCCGCTGAGTAAAGTTTACCCACAGGCTGCACGTGTAAAAGGATTGACAGTTACCTTTGAACAGCGTTACTTTACATTGAAGACAAGGAAGTTTGGCAATAATTCCTTCTGCGTATGTGGCCTCCCTGGTATCTCATTAATGGCATAATTATGTAAGAGTCTATTAACTGCTCCCAAATTACCATTTTCTTTTTATTTCTTTATTGTTTACATTCGTCCTTGACATATTCATCCTATTATTTAACATTATATACCTACGAGTTAATTTCAATCTCTTTATTAGTGGCTTTTGTGCACATGATAATTATTCAGATTTATCACAGTTGTAATAGCAATCATGTAATTGCGTTTAATTAAAATAGATTTTTTTTTTATTAATTTATATATCTATTGTATAGATTCTTTTCTATTTTGTAAATGTGAGAACGCTGTAGGCTTAGTGGACTGTAGATTTGTTGACCATTTTCTATTTTCTTAAGTACCTGGTACTTATTGAAAGACCTACACTGTCCTACCATACCTAGTCACACTGTTATTTGAAAGAGTTGTAAAAGCCAAGTTTAAAAAAAAAAAAAAAAAAAAAAAAACTGGCACAAATATTTAAACTTGTCCACTCTTCGCAAGGAAATCATCAATCATCATTCTAATTATTATTGCATCACAAATAAGTTTATTATAGTTATTTCCGTTGTTGAAATCTTTCTTTATTATACGCACCAAATGGAGTATTTATAGACTCCCCACAGTTTCTAAGTGAGACATATCTCTTGTAGTGCAAATAATTTGAATTGTTAAGTTAACGCAATGCGCGCACAATTAATCGTAGTAGGCTTGTTTAATGCGCATATTCGCTTTGTGTTTCGGTTTGGCAGAGATTAGGTGTGTGCAGATGGGATACTGACTGAGTGCCAAATTCACCAATAAAAATGAACTATCAGGACATCTAAACCGCGGTCAAGAGCTCTCAGTGTCATCAATGTTGTGGGATATTGACACTGATAGCTCTTGTACGCAGTTTAGATGTGCTGATCGCGTTCAGCTTTACTGGCATAATCGCGCCCTGAAACCTCCTATAGTGCGCCGAGTATTCTTTCATGGCAATTATCGTCGCTCGTAAAGGCTCTTTTCATTAAATTTAGTGTTCAAATATTAGGTACCTATCCTGCGTTCGCGATTTATTTTCCAAACATATAAACAATATGTATATATATATATATATATGTATATGTGTGTTTTTGGGAAAACGACTTTAAAACGTACACATAAAGTTCAGTTTACACTACAAGTCTGAACCTTTTAGATGACTTTTTCAACAGTACCTACTAATCATTCTGAAAACAACTTAATTTACACTATCATAAAATTTATTTTCGTTCAAGTGGAAATAGCTTCAATTGGAAACAAGGATTTAAATAGACTTTAAGGGTAATGGCAAGCTATTGGGTAAAGATTTTAAAGTAACGAACTACTGTTGTAAACTTAGTTATGGCATAAAGCAATGTCTAATGTATAAACCAGAAAATAAAATAGTCGAAAGAAAAAAAAAACCGGCCAAGTGCGTGTTGGACTACGCACAATGAAGGGTTTCGTAGTTGGGATGAATTTATTCCAAATACAAACTCAAACTCAAAGAATTTATTTCAATTAAACCATTTACAGGTACTTTTGAATTGTCAAAGAGTCTGTCGGTTAGTCAGAAAGTTGAAGCTAATACAAACTTAACATTGTAGTTGAAATACATATTTTTCTTTACATTCTAACTGGAAATCTAAGTTTGTACGCACAATATTGAGAGATTTACCATGTTATTTGAAAACCATAGACTTCTTATAGGTTTTTCTGTAATCTATGAGTAAAGAACCATACAATGTATTTTTTTTTCAAAATTTCAGGTCGAGTGGTTTCGGAGATAAGGGGGTAATCGTCAATTTTCATCGAATTTCTTAAATATCTTTAAAAGTATCACACGGTACTATTAGCAAAACTTTTTTTTTTTAATTTTCTTGTTTGCCCCCCAAAAGTGACCCCTATATTCAACATTCATTTATTTACGTTACACTTTCATATTTGGGTCACAGAAATACATATGTGTTCCAAATTTCAACTTAATCGGTCCATTAGATTTGGAGAAAATTGGCTGTGACAGACGACACGACAGACAAACAGACAGACACACGAGTGATCCTATAAGGGTTCCGTTTTTTCCTTTTGAGGTGCGGAACCCTAAAAACAGAACACTTTTACCTTTTTGGTACAACTCCTCCAAATTGGCATTTATTTTTTGCTAAAATCCTCACAGAGTAACCGACAGAATTATACCTATTTTCATATCTATACAACTCGACCCCTATACTTAACAAATTATACCCTAACAAATGTATCTACATATTATGACGTGTGCACTCGAGTGGGCACAATTGTGCTCAAGCGAGGCCGATTGTACTCGACCACATGTACCATATCTTATTGAATTTGTTATTTGAAGAAGTTTTTTTCGTACTTCACTGGTTTGAGGACGTACTTAGTTCGGCTACTGTGCATAATGTGACTATAATGTGTATGTGTCATGTTTTGTGTTGAATGGAGACGGTGGTTGAGTTTTTACTTTTGAATTTGTAGGAAACGTAGGATAATAAATTGAGGGACTGGTTAGCAGCGTTTGTGTGGGTATTTTTTTTTTTGTTGCATTAATTCAAATGACCTTTGCCGATGGTGTTCGTAAAGACCTAAAACTATGGTATTAAAAAAATATTTAGATTTTTTTTATAAATTACAGCCCATTTCTTTTATCGTAACATAACTTAACAATTACATTTACAAGATTCTTAATTAAAGAGTTAGTTCACAGACATAACATATCAAGATACTTCGATGTACTGCCTCGTTGGCCTAGTGGTAACAAGCGCTACTGCTGAACATGAGGTCCTGGGTTCGATTCCCGGGTCGGGCAAAGTGTAATTGGGTTATTCTATCTGAAATTTCTCAGTAGCAACCCGGAGTCTGGATTTGGGCCCGGTTGATGGCAATAGGCTCGCCCCCTATTACATAGGACTTAAACATAACTGGCGAAATGTGGGTGTACCTACTATGGATACATCTGTGCCTAACCCTTTGAGGAAACAAAGCATTATGTTATGTTATGTACTTCAATGTAACTGACATTTTGCAATCTACAGTGAACTTTCCCTAAATTGCACCGATAATCGAACTCATGATTCAAGACCTCTCTGTTTATAGTCTGTACTTAAATCTGTCATCTCTTATCTCACCCAAAATACATTATTTTCTTCTAAACAAATAGATTACATCATACACGTTACGTTCCTCGGCACATATTCAATCAATTCGTCGGCAAATTGTTTTCCAAAAGTCCCTTGAAGGGTTGTTTATTAGATTTACCGAAGGGCCGACATCCCTTCCTTTAATCCATATATTGTGTGCTATGTAAAAACACAGTGGGATTGAGTTGCAATATCAACGGTATCTATGTTTTATAAGCTATGTTTATTATGGTTTTTCTTTTAATTGCAAAAGAGCTACGGTAGATTTCATGAATTTACACACTATAATTTTTAGGGGGTGCCTCCACCGCCGGCGCCGGCTCCCAAACATAACGCCATTGGGAACCGGCATAAAATTACTGCCGGCAGCCGGCGGTGCCACACAGCATACTGTGTGGCACCGCCGGCTGCCTTATTGGACACTTTCGCGGCGCGGCGTTAATGGAAATATAGGTTAGGTTAGGTTAGGTAGGTTAGTTAGTTGCGAGTTGAATACTGGAAGCAGTATTCAACTCGCAACTAACTAACCCTAATTTAAGTATTTATTCTATATATTCTATTCGTTTTTGGCACTCGCCAGTCGCTGCCGCGGCACCGTTCGCTTCGCTCGCTCGGGTCGTGCGTAGGGGGTCACAGTTCTAACCTAACCTAACCTTTTTTTTGCGAGTAAAAATGTTTAACGTAATCTAACTACTTCAGTTCTGGGTACTAAGTACTTGGTTACTGGAATATGAAAATCATTGATTATGGAAATATAATACTGGAAAAAAATATTGCTTTATTACACGTTTTTTCTAATTATGCCTACCCCGCCTATCCACTCCAATATGCCAAATTACCAACCCAGTTTACCGCTTCTTTTTTCCAAACCCAGCGCTGGCAGCCAAATCGGGAGCCGGCGCCGGCAGCGGAGGCAATCCCTATTTTTTATAGTTAGTAATGTAGTACTGATCGAAAATTTTATCACTTTAAAAAAGATATGTACTCATAATATTTATGAATTTCAAGTTGTGTGTGATGTGGACCTCTGCTTAATCCCTACCTAACATCAGGGAGATGTTATGCAATTAAAATTTGTTGTAAAAAGGACCGCTGGTTTATTTATTACTAGCTTCCACCAGCGGGTTCAACCTTGTGATATCTTTATAAATCATATCCTATGTTATTCAGTGATAATATAGCACTCTACTGGAGAAGTATTTTTTTAAATCTATCCAGTAGTTTTTGAGTTTATTCATTACAACCAAACATACAAAAAATCAAATCTTTTCTCTTTATAATATTTGTTTAGACGAGCTACGACGGCAAAATTGTAGTGCTTCACTTCAACAACATATATCAATAATTTAAACACTTTTAAAAAGGTCAATTGCATTACCAATAATTAAACAAAAAAAAAAAAACTATTTCAAATAGTGGGTGAGGTAGACCTCTGCTTATTCCCATCACACAGACGTGATAGTATGAAAAATTAATTTATTTCTAAAAGTAGCGAACCTTTATTTATTACGTGCAACGACAGCAAAAATTGTAGTGAATTTACTAAAAAATACGCTTTGAGAAACCTGACCTACGCCGCCGCTACAATGAAGCTACGGCGTAGCGCCTAGTCCTGCGTAGCACCCGCCGCGCCGGGCCTAAAATAACTACACAGGAATTTGTTTACATTTTAATATTTTATTTTAGTCGTGAAAATTGATCTGTTCCCTAAAGTAAATATCTGAAATAAGAACTTTATTTTACACAAGCCTAGCCATGAAAGACTAATCCACATCATGAGACTCTTTTTTATACCAAACTAAAAATATAAAAATTTAATAATAATTATTTGATTGTATAATCGTTTTACCTGACACAACATTCTCTCAAGCAGGAAGATTTTATTTTAATATTTATTTTAATATTAATATATATAATATATAATAATAATATATATTTTTATAGTCTTTAATGAACGACGAAGCAGGAAGATAACATCCGTAGCCATTCATAGCCTGTGTTGGTAGCATTGGAACAAATCCTCCGAAAAGGAAATCGAAACTCAAAAAATAAAATAAAACGTCTTTAAAATCCAATTTATTATGCAAATGAGTTGCACAGAACTATTAAGTGCAAGCCACCTAGTGTCTCCGTTGACACACCCTACAAATATTACATTCAAAATTAAGAGTCCTGTGCACGTCTACATGAATTAAACGAATCTCACTTACCCCCTTATGCAAAACCACTATAAACAAAACTCAAAGAAAATTGAACTTTAAACTTACGTGATAAAGTTTAAAATTCTTTACCTGACTCCACGACAATGGGTGTACGTTTGATCGCGGTATTATCCTCACAATAGTGTTCCGCATTGAAGCTACGTTGACAAATTGTTGTCGGTGGATTTTCAACTTTATGTTTGTTGAAATAAGGTTGTTTTTGATTGAGGTTCAGTAATAATGTCGCTGCGGGGGTCGAAAAATCCAGCCCTTGATAGTGACGCCCCGTGAAGTAAGCTATGATCTGTTCGTATACTGTAATGTTGCAGTTAGACTTTAGAAATCGGGTAAAATGAAAAATATCGGTTTTTTTTTTATTGATTCGTCGTCGCATTTCCGTCATCACATTTACGCATGAGAGCGTATTCTAGCAATGGGTGGATATTGGTTGAAGTTGACTGATTATGGTTTGGGTGGTGCAAATCTGATTTAAATGAAAAAAAAAATGCTGTTTCGTACATTTTGACCGCGTAGATAATGCACTTTTCTATGGAATAACAATTATTTTTTTTATAACCTACGAAAAATTTAAACGCCCCCTGCGTTTAAAACTGCGTTCTGAATCATGTACTGAATCCATGGTAACAGTTTTCACGTCGATGTCCCTACCACCCTGTATAATGAACTAAATAAATGCTGGCTTGTGAGTGGGTGCTTCAGAAAATGTATATGCAGAGACTAATTTGCTTCTAAGTATGACAGAGTTATTTTTCTGGGATTTACTGAGTGCAAGCCTAATGCACAATGTTATTAATTACGTAACCTCAGTAGGTACCTTTATGTATGATATAAGAAATATTTCGTGTTTTTAAGGAAAAATGGAGTTTGAATATCTTGAAAAGAATTACCTCATTATTTTTCCTTTCATGTTTACCTACTTATATTAACTTTAGGGGTTAACTGCCATTATTTTTAAAACCACTAACGCGTTAACTGGTAATGCAATTAATTTAATATAAAGATTTTTTTAATACGTTCCCGAATTTTATTTACCTGTACACTTTTAATAGGTACGAATCAAAACTTTCGAAAAGAATATTGCCCAATTTCGCCCTTCCACCGTAACACAGATTAGAGCCTATGAATAGAAGTAATGAAATAAATATTATGCCGGTGGGGCAAATTGTATGACGCCTGGCTGCACAAACCCCCAATTTGACGCTGCCCGGCCATTTCGCAAAACACCCGATTGTGTGAAGTTAAGGAGCGGAAATAATTTGAACTGCGTGAGATTGGGTGGAAACTAACTACCGGTTCTTTTAGAACTAAGCTATGATATGCCTCATGATGTGTGAAGTCGTCTTTATGTGGTTTTTTGAATGAGACTACACTATGAGTATATTATGGAACCGAAAAAATACAGTTGCGTGCGGTTGTAAAATTTATATATTTAGTTTTTTGTTGCTTGGATAAGGACTCTGTGAGTTTTGACCTCTGCAGATATTATGTTTAAAACTATTGTGAAGTGTTTTCGTTAGAGGGTTCTCCAGGAATAATAGCGGAGTGAAAGTTTTCTTTTTTCAAAACAAGGGTTTGTTTTCATCTAAGACATTTTAAGTAAATCTTACTAAAAGCACGTTATCAACATGCATCCGAGAATCTCCAAATCACAAAATAACTAATTTAAAATTAAAACATCATCTGAATTTCACACAGTAAAAAAGTTTAAAAATAATATTATTTTTAAATCGACATCTCAAAGTGATGAAAAGATGACATGATATACTAAAATTAAAACACTCACAATATTTCATAGAAAACTAATAAATATTCTAAATTAAAGAACTAAAACCTCTACATTATTCATTAAACGCCCCGCTAATTCGTTCCCCAATATTAAATTCAACCCTAAACCGTCGCCGCTCTCATTTAAATCTTATTTGTAGTTTTTAGTTTACAGAGTCAATAGTTTAGCACTTTTTGGGGACGCGTCGGATTGAAATTAAAGTAATCCTGTGGGAGTGAAACTTATTTGAACACTTGAGTCGATTGTGTAAGATTAGGGATAATATTTTGTCACTAAGTTTAAAAAAAAACGACATGGTATGGGTTATTAATGAGAATAACTCATAGGTACCAACAGTGATTTTATAAAATTTGGTAAGTAAGTAAATTATATGAATATTTTTACCATCAGTGAATGTCATGATACTTTCAATATCCAATAGGACCATGATTAGGTATAATATTTTGTCACTATGTTTTTTTATTAAAATTGTATGAGAATAACTCATAAGGGACCGTTCAAGTATTACGTAAGCACTATAGGGGGGCGGGGGGGGTCTATGCTTTGCTTATTTTTGATGACATGCGGGGTGGGGGGGTCTAGATGGTGATTACGTCAGCTGTTATAATTTACTTTTTTACACATATGGCAACCCGCACATTGTCTATGCTTGAAAAAGAAACGCATATTCGGGGATTCCCACAAATAATAAATACTGTATTTAAAAAAAAACAGAATACTACCATTAAAAGAAAAATGCATATACCAATGTTTACGTAAGCATGGGAGGGGGATAAGAGCTTTGCTTACTTTTGCTGACAAGGGGGAGGGGGGGTAAATAATTGTAATAAATCTGCTTACGTAATACTTGAACGGCCCCTAAGTACCAACAGTGTTTTATTAAAATTAGGTAAGTAAGTTAAGAATTAATTGCAAACTCTGTCACAGCTTAGACAGTAAGAGCAATAGAAAAAAAAGATATTTCATCTATTACATATTTGAATATTTTTCACCATTAGTGAAACTTTCATTCTCCAGTAGAAAATTACACAAATTAAATTCTTGAAAATATACGTATGCAAGAGCAAGTACAAGAGTTATACGTGCTTGGCAGAAGGTTTGAGGATCATCCAATCGGTAAATAATAAAAATAATCATCATTGATAAACACTACTTCATGTTCTTTCTACCAGTGTTCAGACAAACATAACACCTGAACTTCATAGTTCTCTATAAATAAACTTAACTCTAGCTTTTTGCCGAACAGACCCTGCATATTTTGATGAACAACATTGAACATATGCTGCTGAACCCATTGTAGCACCTAATAGTTAACTACAAGGCGTATCAAAAGTAGTGTTAGTACCACTACATTACAGTTACCGGTGTCACTGTATCACGGTGTCAATATTGCATGCTAAAAGATTAGCAATTTGTCTCTTCAACTTGGTGACAAATACATTGTATAATTTGTCAGTCAGTGTAATAAATTAATCACAATCAACATATTAGATACCAGCGTCAATATGGCGACAAGTCCTATTATAAATGCCCATAAAAAACTTATCTTAAACCTAAACTACTTTCCTACATTCTTTCAGTATTACTAAAATCCACAAAGCTACACAATCCTCTGTCGCCGTGGGAGGGTTCAGGAGTTGTTTGCAATACTGCTTACTGCACTGCACTGCAGATGGGGACATTCTCATGAACAACTGAGCTCAACAAATAACACTTGTTTAATTTACATCCATTATTCTACTGTTTTCAGTTGTTGTAGAGATTTTGGATAAGATTTTGCTTTTTAATATTTTGATATACTTCATTTAGTAATTTACTGAATAAGAGTAGGTATTGATGGTAGGAGATCTACAGTCATTACATTGATTCTATTTCCAACGATATTATTGCTCAATAACGAGTAATCCAATAAATTTTTTATTTTGAATATTTTTCACCTCAATAAAAAATCTTTAAAAAACAGTCATGCTATTTTTTAAACCCCTTACAAGCTACGTAGTACCTACTCCAAAAATTATATAAGATTGTCAGTAAAAAATCGCTCTTGGTGATAAGACTGCTCATTGCGTCACCCTATGTGAAATATCTACATTTATATCTGTAATTTTTATGGTGTACATAATAAAGAATATTCTATATAAATATATATGTATATATCTATCTATATCTTAATAGTGCCTTTTAGATACATGCTAGATTTATAATTATTAGAAATATGAATAGCAAGTTGGTAAGGTTAGTATTAAAAGAGTAACGGTGGAGTTTCTTGCCCATTCTTCCACCATACGAAAACTACCTTTTGGAAGGGGCGACTAGAATTAATTCTATTCTTTTGTAAATTTTGACGTTCAAAAGTGCCTTATAATTTGAAATAAATTATTTGACTTTGACTTATATAAATAAATAAATACTTACGCAGTATTGTTTTTCGGACTTTTAAACAGATTGTGACTTGAAGTTATGGATATAATAATAAGCTTTGAGCGATAGCGCACACTGACGTAATACATTCCAATTAGGTACAGTCGACCACACGTCGCTGGTAACACTTTGACCTTGAGCTTGCCTAACGTAGTACAAAGTTTCAATAGAATAAGAGACCGGCTTATACCTACTGGTTTTGTTAATACTGACCTGCGGTCTACTTTTCTTCTCTTTTAATGCGAGTTATAAGGTTTTCTGACGTTAGTTTAGTGTCGGGTATTCAATAATCTACAAGAAATACGGTAGTTGCCTAGGTAAAAAAAAGAAATTCTATTTAGTCCGTCTTTCAGATAATAAAAAAATATTAGACACGTATTTTTTCCTTAATCATATTAATAAAAAAATAACTTAGAAAACACGCATTAAAGTTGGGGAGTGGGGGCTCGCAACGTCACAAATCAGTATAAAATCTAGCAAGCAGTGACGTCATGCCACATTTTAACTCAATGTATCGCCGTAATCTTTTGATTACGTCAAAATATGAAAAATACGTGTTCTATATTTTTTATTAATCTACCTTCCGGACTAAAAAAAAAATTTTTATGAAACAAGCCTATTAGGTAGGTACACACGGCTACACATCAAGCTATACATTTCCAGTATAAGCTGATCTCGCATTGTACATGATTTCCGTATATGTGTACATGGATTTTGGAACTAGATATTTCATTTAAAAAAAAAACAAGCTGCGTCTTTTTCTTATTCTTTGTCCTTGCCTTTTCCTGTTACATGATGTTCACATTTCTGTAATAAACATCGTCATAAGATAGATCCAACTTCTTTATGTATCTCTGGACATTCGTCATCCAGGGAGTTTGTGACCTACTTCTCCCTCTCTTTCATGTAGCCATGGAAAGACACTTTCATCCATCCCAAATACATTGAGATAAAACAAGAGAATGATAATGGTATTTTAATCACAGTGGACAGGCGCCAAAAATCTTGCTGTTGTGGCATATTTCGAACCAAAAATTAAAGAAGAGCCATCATCATCCATCTCTCCCGACTGTGAAAACTAATCCTAACAATGCACACAGATGTAGTACATAACGGTCGCATAAGCACCAACTAATCCACGTGCACACTGTAGGTGCAAATGCCGTCGGTGGCGACTGACTTAATCTCACTTGTGTTGCGCTCAGCGCTCACTTCAGACGTGTCATCGCACTCAAAGCCACTATTTTTGTTCGCGCTAGGGAGGGGACTTGCTGGTGGAATTGTTAGGAACTGCTTTATGAATATGACTGGATTTATGGATTCAATGAAATTGGAACTGTGTATTTAGGCTATCATCTGCCAAGCCGTTTTCCCAATTACGTTGGGGTCGGCTTCCAGTCTAACCGGATGAAATAGGAACAAATTAGATCAACCACGTTTTAAATTGTCTAAAGTACACACTTCTTTTACAGTACCCCATGGTACTGTGTAAAATGTTATAATAAAATACCACTCGATATTCTTCAACTAAATGAGAAGAAATTTAAAACATGCATTAAACGCACACTATGTAGACAAGCATATTATAAGTTAGACGATAATATCGTAGATAAAAATGCTTGGCTTCATGCTGGTCCTGCTCCACAGCCGCTTGGGCTTACTAGTTAAAATTTTAATATTTGGAAGAGTTGCTTCCCCTTTTTAAACAAATTTTGTTTTTGACATTAGGAACTTAATGTTTATTTTTGTTTTACCAAAATAATTGTTGAATGCTTCAATTAGTAATGATTTTCTTTCTTTTTGGTGGTAAAATTCTTTTATTTTTTTAGATACATTGCAAACTATAGTTTTGTATAATTTAGAAGCATTTATATTTTTGTAAATGTGAGACCATGGAGCCGTTTATTAAGTTATTAAGATGTATGTTGACTTGAAATAGCATGGCAGTTGAGAATAATTATGTCATGCTCACTTAAATGTCTCGCTGATGGTGGCGAGTGTGTTGGATCATTCGGTTCCCTACAAAATTGTTGAGATGGATGGTGCTGATCCACGCGTCATGTTCGTGAACGGGCGCCGTCAGTTGAAACTGGTCATCTCTTATCTGCCAGGGCTTATTTTTAATCTTATATTTTCAATTGCTTTTGATCATATTTTGTACATTGTTCTCACACATAGAAGCAACAAGAATGATGTACCCAGGATTTTGTAATATCTATATTTAAAAGAGTGTCCTTGGAGTTTCTTGCCCGTTCTTCTCCATAGAGATCTACGTTTTGGAATGGGCAATTAGCTTCAACTTTCTGACTAACTGACCGACTCTTTGACAGTTCAATAGTGCCTGTAAATGGTTTAATTGAAATAAATGCAGCTGAGTACCAGTATTTTACATGGAGCGACTGCCTATCTGACCTCCACAACTCAGTTCCTGGGTAATACTATAACCCTTGGTAAGACAGATTGTCAGACTTTCGGGCTTCTGGCGACCCGTAACGACTGTCAAAGATCTGATCTACGAATGACAGCCTAGAGGAACGGCTTATCGTGCTTTCCGAGGCACGGAGGGGTCTTGGTATGTAAAGATGGTCACCCACCCACGGACCGACCGCGGCAACCGTAGCTTAAACTTCGATCAAGGAGAAAAGGCTAGGCAGATTGAATGACCCAATAAATCCCTTACAAGAACATATTTTTTTTAATAATATTTGGAAAGTTTTCTAAAGTACACAGTACAAAAGATAATTTAATAAATGTTGAAATGGACCTTTTTGGCGCAGCCGTGAGGCCGGAAAATAATGTTTGAATAACAACAGTGTGTTATTTATACATTATTTTCACTTTTTGTATTTTGTGTTTCTTGATCTGTGGCCAAATAAATGTTATTCTTTCATTCTTTCTCAATAGAAATATTAGTTTTGAGGAACATTCACAAACAATCAATCGCCTCTGTGGTCTAGTGGTTAGACCACCTGTCTCGGACCCAGAGATCCCGGATTCGATTCCCAGTGGGGGCAAATTTTCTACTCGGTTTGGTTGATGGTAGGGCTTGTTCTAAGTCCGCCTGACTAGCTACCTCCATCTTATCTAAGACTGTCGCCATAACAACAATGTTAACAGCATTGTTGTGTTTCGGCAGTAAGAGGTAAGCCAGTTCCTCTGTATTTTGAGACGGTAAGGATTCCGGGTGAATCTGGCTTCTACCATCGCCCTAATCATCGCTTACCATCAGGTGAGATGCAAGCCAAGAAACACCACGTTGTGATAAAAAAAAAAACAAAACCGCCACTAATTAATAACCACGATTTGCCAATGATTCGGTGACTACAGTAAACATTCTAAAAGGTCCTACCATTTACAAACAATATTCTAAAATTGTGTACAAAAAATATATTTTTAATCCTAGTTCCTCTCTACGCTACCGTCACAGTCGCACACAGCACGGCAGCGAGAGATCCGGTTTATTTGCGCTTATATTGTGTGGACACAATACTTCAGAAGGATCATGTCACGAGTCGCGACTAGAGAAGGTACTAGTATACAGTTTATGTGTTGTGGATGGGTTGCTACATGTGATATGGAAGGCGGTGTGTTATGTAATATATAGTACTTGTTGAAAGACCTAATTAAAAATATACTTAATTGAACTGACTGAAGACTTGCGGCATTCAACTTTTAAACTTACGTGTCTTTCTTTACACATTACTAAAGAAAAAACACTTTCAGGCTTCTAGTTCAAAGCTTGCAGATCATCGAGAAATTCATATTTATGAATTCAAATTCACAATATTTTATTTCACATAAACCTACAAGGGCACTTATGAAACATCAGAAGCTAGGTGCACGGTTCCAATTGGTCGCTTCCTATGGAGAAGAGCCGGCCAGAAACTCCACGGTTACTCTTTTAAAAATTCAAATTACAGTGTTAATAGGTATGAGAGGACAGTGTAGGCCTATAAACAAGTACCAGGTACTTAGTAAAATAGAAAATGGTCCACAAGTCAGTCTACAGCCAACAACATTCTCACATTCACAAAATCTAAAAGAAAAGAATCTATATAAAAGATTAACAAAATAATAAAAATAAGAACCTATTTAAACCAAATGACATGATTGCCACTACAGCTGTAACAAATATAATTTGATAAAAAAAATATAGAAAATTGTGGGTATGTAATGTCAAATAATGAAAAGATTATGTTAAGGAAGTATGTATAAACAGTAAAATAAAATAATCATCGTAATTTGGGAGCAGTTAGTAGATATTTACATAGTTAGTAGTGTTTACGTAGTTAGTTAATGAGGTAACAGGGAAGCCACATGTGCAGAAGGAATTATTGCCAAATTTCCTTGTCTTCAACGTAGTCCCTAATCTTATAATAAGCTTTTTTGATAAGAACACGTTTGATGTGGGTTTTGAACTTTCCATCGCTGTAACCGACTTTGGCAACTTGTTATAAAAGCGGATACTGTTTATAAGAAATGACTTGCTTGTTTTAGTTAATGTAAATTTGGGTATCACAATTTCATGTCTACTACGTGTATTTATATTATGGAAATCGCTTCTTATTTTGAAAAGTCCTAAGTTTTTGCGAACATACAAAATTATTTCTAAGATATAAAGAGATGGCTAGATGGATGGATGGCTATGAACACCATAAATAACTTCCTGAGTGGTGAACCTCAACATCAACTGAGTTTTGTGACATTCTATACCGTCTACATTCTGGCGATGCACAGACCGCGGCCCACCAACACATTAAAAAAAACGAAAAATAAAAGAAAATGTTGTTTACCTACACCACTTAGGCCGGTAATGCATGCATGCAATTGGTTATAAATGCAAAATGATGAAAATTTACATAACAAATTTAATGAAGGTCACTTACGCAACTTCTGCCGTTGCGTTGACAAAAATACGTATACAAACTTGCGAACAAATACACTAAAATGCGCAAGCTTATATTTGGATCGACGCAACGTAGGTGTACGAACGTTTTCAGTTATGAATTGTAAGTAAACGAAAAATCGAGACCGCCTAGCAAATGAAAATTTAGAAGCAATATTACCTGTGACACGTAATCTGGAGCCAAATAATTAATAAATCCTTTTATTCAAAAAGCCAAATACAATTTGTTCATCTCAAACAAAACATACACATCGCTAAACATTATTTGAGACAGAGTGAACGTCTGTGTCTGTGCTAGTATAAACTGTGTTACAGACACAGGCGCCTTCCTCTTCCAATTCATTGCACTATTGTAAGCATAAACTTAGCTTATCTTAAGTACTAATCACTTATTTATTTTTTTCTGTTAGCAAGGCATGGTTATGTATGGTGTGGGTGTATGTGTGGTGTGGGTGTATGTGTGGGTGAGTGTGTGTTGTGGGTGTGTGTGTGTGGTGTGGGTATGTGTGGATTTGTTCGTGGGTTTATTTGTGTGCTTCTGTTTATATTTTGTTTTGTTCCTTAATTAATAAACAATAAAAAAAAATATTATTAATTATTTTTGGCCCGCTTTCGGCTGGCTTATAATGTGCCCGACTGGTCCCTGTTCTCTATAAGTCTGTGCAACCCTGTTCTGTACAGAAAGAAGACATTTTCCAAATATATAACTTTCTTTGCCAATAAACCTTATAACATTTTATTCATATGTACAAATATCACTTAAATAAAACCCTCGTGAACATCACAACAAACATCAAACTAATGTCTTGTTCAGACGCAATAAGTGTTTGCAAATGATATAAAAAGGCGTCGATTGATCACGTCGACACGTGTCATGGCGGACAACAAAGGACATGGGACATGGGACACGAGACATAGGGACATCAAAAGTGTCGATTACTTGTCATTTCACACTAAGATGGGTACCAAAGTGTTGTGTTAATTTAGGAATTTAATTTCCGCTAGTGTTGATTGTGAGGTCTATTTATTTGTCTTTATTTGTTTTATTTAGGGTTCTGTAGTCATACAAGTAAGAGATTTGTTTATGAGATCGTTATGTGTAACAACTTGTCACTGTTTGCCTTAAGAATTATAAAATGATGATGTGGATATATTTAGTAACCTGTTCCGCTTAGCTATTTCTAAAGAGTCTTAAAAAGACTCTGGAAGAAATCGACACGTGTTTCACCTCTCAACGAGGCATCCTCAGTATGACGATTAACTTGTCGCGAACTCGAACACGGCGTGTTGCCACACCAAGCACCGAGCGCAGACTGAGTCTTTTTAAGACTCTTTAGAAATAGCTAAGCGGAACAGGTTACTAAATATATCCACATCATCATTTTATAATGGATTTCCGCAAAGTCACGCCTGAATCAATTAACTATCTTAAGAATTATAGTTCAGTTCCCGTTTGATTCCACTAAATCGTGAAAAATATGTGCTTACAACGAATATCCAAGTAATTTATTTTTTGAGTAGAGTAAGTATTCTTTGTCTAACTTTGAAAGCTGACACTTCCTTCGTCATTTATGAAATACAAAGATAAACATATATTGACAGATTTAAAACTTTCCTTTACCTATATCATTCAGCTTCGCTTATTTCCTCAGGAAACACAGTCTAAATATTTTCGTCAATCCACATTTTCTTACAAACAACAAAAACTAGTATTTAAGTAAACAAAAATACATATTAAGCTCTCCAAAATACAAATTACAACAAACAGTGTGATCGTGTATTTCAAGTATACGTGTAATTAATAGTCGCCGTGTCGCCGCGAGGGTGTTTGCTATTCGCACTGTCGCCCAGTCGCGTGTCTGAACCCGCCCTTAGGATGGCTTTAAGCGTGTCGTGACAATCGCGATTTATTTGCCAAGTTGAAGGGGTATTTAGTTATAGGTTTAGCAGTAATGGAACTGTGGGGTTTAAAAGAGGGTATTATGTGAAAGCTGATGTCGAATATTTGATTTTATGTCACTACATTTTTATAACTTTGTTATAGCGAAGTGGTATTCAAGGTTTAGTGACAGACGCCAAATCATACCAAAACAAGTGCGAGTCGGACTTGCACACGAAGGATTCCGTACCATTATCTATAAAAACGAGCAAAAAAAATCACGTTTGTTGTATGGGAGCCCCCTTAAATATTTATTTTATTCTGTTTTTTAGTATTTGTTATTATAGCGGCAACAGAAATACATCATATGTGAAAATTTTAACTGTCTAACTGTCACGGTTCATGAGATACAGCCTGGTGACAGATGGACAGACAGAGAGACGGACGGACAGCGGAGTCTTAGTAATAGGGTCCCTTTTTACCCTTTGGGTTCGGAACCCTAAAAACAACTAGTTAGGCTCGGGTTCACAAAAACTGCGGTGGCCGCCACATAGCGTCTACAATTTACCGTCGAATGACGTCAATCAAAATCTGAAACGATATTAACCCTGGGCTATAATTGTCATGACGTCACTGCAGCCCTTATGAGCGGCCACTGCTGTTGTAGGAAACCTAAGCTTTAGATTTCAATCGTTTTTGTTTTGCATGCTACGACTGCTACGAAGTGCTACGCGGCGTAGCACAACAATAGATCATAGAATGATTAGCTTCTATTATCTGTGATTCTGATGAGCAGTGGTAGCTCAGTGGTAAAGGCCGCAACTTACGAGTTGTAGAACGTAGGTTTGAACCCAGACAGGCGCTTTACTTTGTGTAAATAATTTCATCACCACTGCTCTCAAAACGGTGAAGGAAACCAGCATGACCTAGAACTAAAAACATGTCGACATGTGACTGTATTCAGAAGGCTTCTATTGCCTATAGGCCTCTTGAAATTATCCTATAGTACACTTGTGGCTAAGTAATACAGCCGCACGGGTCACTTGATCAAGTTAAGCTACGTTTGCTTCGGTTGATCTGTGGATGGGTGACCATCTTTACATACCGAGACTCCTCCGTGCCTCGGAAAACACGATAAGCCGTGGGTCTCGGCTGTTATTTGTAGATATTTGACAGTCAATATGGATTGTCAGAAACCCGAAAAATCTGTCAACCAATCTGAATACCAAGTGGTATCGTGTCACTCCATGTAAAATACTGGTATTCAGCTGCATCCGGTTAGACTGGAAGCCGACCCCAACATAGTTGGGAAAAATCTAGGCGCATGAAAATGAAAACGGCTCCTGATTTAAAACGAACCGATTTTCTACTAATCGTATCTTAAATCTGCCTCGTTGATCTAGTGGTCGCAAAGCGCTACCGCTGAGTTTGAGGTCCTGGGTTCGATTCCCGGTTCGGGCACAGTGTTATTGGGTTTTTCCATCTGAAATTTCGCAGTAGCAGCTTGGAGTCTGGATTTGTGCCCGGTTGATGGCAATAGGCTCGCCCCCTATTACATGGGACTTAAATATAACTGGCAAAATGTGGGTGCACTATAGGGGCACACCTCTGCCTAGCCCTTCGGGGATTACAGGCGTGATGTTATGTATGTTATGTATCTAAAACCGAGCTCCTAAATAAGTCTCGTTCTATAACTACGAAATTAGTGTAACTTTGAAATTAATTGGCGTTCCTAACATGTGCTAACTCGTCAACGAGTTGAGAGTTCCACAAACCTACCCACTGGATTGTGACTGATAAGCAACCGGTTTTAAAATTGCATTAATTTAGTGTTACATGTTACCCAGTAACTTGGTTGTGGAGGTCAGATAGGCAGTCGCTCCACGTAAAATATTGGTATTCAGCTGCATCTGGTTAGACTGGAAGCCGATCCAACACAGTTGGGAAAAGGCTAGGCATGATGACTTGCTAAAATTTACAATAAGGCATCAACGGTTTTTTTATTTGAGGGATTTGAATTTTAGCCTCATAAGCCTGATCCTTAGACTAGCTTAAGCAAGGATCATTGCAACTCTGGTGGCAATACCTACAGAGTAACTGAGGAATGAGTTAATGTCGTGTGATTGGAGAGACAAATAGCCTTAGAATTTTAGGGTACCGTAATCAACAACACAACATAACATAACATCACGCCTGTATTCCCCGAAGGGTTAGGCAGAGGTGTACCTATAGTACACCCACATTTCGCCAGTTATGTTTAAGTCCCATGTAATAGGGGGCGAGCCTATTGCCATCAACCGGGCACTAATCCAGACTCTGGACTGCTACTGAGAAATTCCAGATGGAAAAACCCAATAACACCTTGCACGACCCGGGAATCGAAACCAGGACCTCATACTCAACAGTAGCGCTTTGCGATCACTAGACCAACGAGACAGTCAACAAGGAATCCATTATAGTTTTGCCATGTCAGTGTGTTTGTCTGTCTGTCCGCGGCTTAGCTCAGAGAGTGTTAGTACTAGAAAGCTGTAATTTGGCTGGGGTAATATTAATCACACCGACAAAGTGGTAAAATAAAATCATGAAAAAAATATTTTAGGGTACGTAAAGTGGGAATGTTCTTTTGTCTCGTCAATCCCATAGTGTGGGTTATCGTTAGAAAGATCGTTCAAAAATAGTGAGTCTGTAAAAAGTATTTTTGAATTCAAGGATCCGTTTGCGAAATATCAAGCTTTAAAGAGCTAGTTTTTGTTAGAGTCAAGTGCCCCTCCCTTTTTTTTTTTTTTTTTTTTTGTGGGTGGGAAATCCCCCCACAAAAAAAAAAAAACCCCTCCCTGCCAGCTAAATGGTTAATTTTGGATACGTAAAAAAAATCACTGCAGTAGTATTTCTAAAGAAGTTAAAAGGAAAACTGTCACAGCTAAGTAGGCTATACAAGTTAACGAGCATTAATCGACCAACTTACATTTGCAGTTTAAATGTATGGGAGAACATATTTTTCTTTCGTTAAGTTTGTTCTTGTGATAAATTCATCCCAACTACGGAATCCTTCATTGTGTGTGATCCAACATGCACTTTGCTAGTTTTTTATAATAATATGATGATGATACTCACAAATTCAAAGCATTTACCAATTACAAGCAATTTTGTATTGTCAAGGAGTCGGTCAGTTAGAAATATGAAGCTAGTTGCCCATTCCAAAGCGTAGTAGGTACCTATGGAGAAGAACGGGCAAGAAACTCCACGGACACTCTTTTAAATCAAAACATTGTTATAAAAATTATTGGTTACAACATTTATGTTATAACCAATATTTGTGAAGACGATGTAGAAGCTATAGGTGATATAAACTGTTTCGTGCAAAAAAAAAAACTCAACTAAGTAACATGCAACATTTTTAAATGAATTCATAATAATTCGATTCTTCAGCAGAATGGTTCGAACATAAACGTTTAATGTTATAGCATTAAGTAGTTAGTAATGAGCGGAGCGGCAGCGGCGGGATGGGCGGCGGCGGCGGCGGCGGCGGCTGTAATAAGTGTTAACTCACCAATCATGAATATTGTACACCCCATTCATCTGGTAACGTGTTCACAGTAAGGTACAAAGGAATTTTCTTTATAAGTTTAATTTTCCGCGGTTTTACACTTTTTTTTTTACTAAGTGTTGCCTGCGATTTCGTCTGCGATCAAGTATAAAAAGTAGCCTATCTCCTAACCCAGGTCATGGTCTACCCATGTGCCAAATTTCATCCAAACACGTTCAGTCGTTTTAGCGTGAAAGCGTAACAATCAAACATGCAAACATACAAAAATCTAATATTTTCTCTTAATAATAATTATTAGTTTAGACAGAATCTTCACCAAGTAACTAATTCCCAGCCTCCCAATCCGAACATCTCTCAGAAGAATGTACCCGCTGAATCTGTCAGCTTTTTAATAATTGAAATATTTATAATTGCGCGGCGGCTTACGGTTTCATTGCGTGACTATGAAAAATAAAGTGTCGTTTAAAGCTATTATTGTTTTTCCTTTGCCATGCCGTCTTAATGAACTGTTCTTCAACTTAATAGGATCTTTTCTTGATTACATTTGTGGGGGATTTTGTTGGTGTAGAAGTTAGAGGATGGTGACGCATAAGATGATGATTTTAATCTTGTTGATAAAGGGAAGAATTTATGTTTTAATTAGTGGGTTCGTTTAAATGGTGGTAACGATAGCTTTTATGTAGCTGTCTCAAATGACATTAAACAAATCTTTGAGTCTCCAAAAATACTACCACCATACCAATTTCTGCTATTCAGTATCATTTGATGTGCCGATTTGAAGGGAAGGGATACTCATGAAATTAACAACAACAACTGAAAGTAACGCTCTATTTCCTAACTAAGACGTAGGTCTAACTAACTAAGATTCACTAATAAAGATGTGACGTGTCGTGGATGGACCTGAGAGCCAACCATTTCAGCATACATTTTGTGGTTGAAATATTAGCTAATCAGCGACGTCACTAGAGGCTGACTGCCCAAGGTGTGTCACTCATTGGTGGATAGTGAAGATCTTTAGGTCCTTCAAATCATAATGTTTTAATACAAGTGATTTGAAGCATTAAAAAATCATAATCAGCCTATATTGTTCCCGCTACTGGGATACAGGCCTCCTCCTCCTCCCAGTGAGAGGGAGTGAGCCGTATAACCTATCACGCAGTCCCAGTGCGGATTGGCAGATTTCACATATCTTCGAATTTTTGGTTCTAGGACATGCCGGTTTCCTCACGATGTTTTCCTTAACCGTTTTTAGAGCAGTGGTGATGAAATAATTCAGATAAAGTAAAGTGTCTGCTTGGGTTCAAACCCACGACCTACATCTCATAAGTCGAAGCTGTTACTTCATTGCTCCCATAAAAAAATATCACGCTGAAAACAGAAGGTTTGTGTGTCACATAGAATCATCATAATCATTATCATTTCAGCCGAAAGACGTCCATTTCTGGAAATAGAACACTCAAAAAGAATGCCAAGCTCTAAAAACCTAAAAAAACATGTTTGTAACTTCATCAAAACACCCCAATTTTAACGGCAAATTGAACGGCAATTATCGCAACACCATCTTAATATTAGAGAGATCAATTCCCATTGCACGTGGCGCACTTCAAGCCCGATATTACATTTTTATTTGCTTCCCCCTTCAAAAGTTGTCAACATGTAACAACCGGACTATACTGGGGTAGATTTACATTTAACCTCAAAATGACAAGAGAATATGAACCTTATGGATCGAAAGTTAAAGTTGATGGTCTGACTGTTAAAATTGCCCGGGAAAATTGAACTTTAAGTCGATGTAGGAAGGTGGTGGTTGGGAAAGTATAGTCGGCAAAACGTATGTTGGCATAGATGTCTGTTTTTTGTTTGCACAACGGATATTAGTGTGCCAAAGAAGAGAACTATTTGCACATGTACTTTGCGATGTTCCCATGGAAATCGTATTAGGATTTTGTTGTTTTTGAATTTTGAATGCTTTACGGCTTTAAAGCTTTTTAAAAATCATAAATAGTTATTGTGGCGTTAAAAGTGCTAAATTAGTAATAATAATAATTCATTTTATCTGACAAACTCCATAACATTACCTACATTAAATTACCAGCGTTGCGACATTTTTTTCTTATGTCGCAGCATATTATGCCTTTGAGCCCTTTGGCCTCGCACAGCACTTTCCGTTATTTTTTTATTAATGTTTTAATGAGTGTATTTTAGTTTAATTCATGATTTCCTGTGCGAGTCTCAATAAATACTTTTTCTTTCTTTCTTTCTTAAATTAAAACATAAAAATGTATTTTTATGTTTTTCTTTATTGCCTGCAAGTTCTAGTTTTTCCATAGATTTAAGGCTCCTAAAAGGTACGTCGCGGGCTGCCCACAAGGGGGCGTCCTCTCACCGCTGCTCTGGAACCTAGTAGTAGACAGCCTCATCCAAACACTCAATGAAAAAGGTTATTTCACCGTAGGCTACGCCGATGACATAACCATTATAATAAACGGGACCCACGAAAACACGCTATGCAATCTCATGCGTCAAGCCCTGAAAATAGTAGAGGAATGGTGCAACAGGCACCAACTCTCAGTGAACCCTACAAAAACCGAACTGATTCTCTTCACAAAAAAGAGGAAACTGATGACACTACAGTTACCACGACTCTTTGGAACAACCCTTAGCCTCTCAACTGAAACCAAATACCTGGGCATCTTTTTGGACAAACAATTGAACTGGGCAAAACACACGAACTATATCACTACGAAAGCCAGCATATCCCTGTGGCAGTGTAAACGACTGCTCGGGAGGAATTGGGGGATTAGCCCCAAGGTCACCCACTGGTTATATACTACAGTCATTTGACCGCTTATCACATACGGCTCACTGGTCTGGTGGCCCAGGACAGACCTGAGCACAGCCCAAAAAGATCTCGAAAAACTGCAGCGATTAGCTTGTGTCGCAATTACTAGCAGTATGAGAACTACACCCACTGCCGCCTTACAGGCAATGCTTGGACTGCCGCCTCTGCACTTCATTGTGCGGGAGGAGGCGGCCCTGGCCGCCTTTAGACTACATTTATCAGGAACTCTAAGCAAAGACTCCAGAATTAAGCACACACGCATAAAGGAAGATGCAATCAAGCGTCGGCCAATGATGGCATCACCCTGCGACAAAGCACCGAAATCACACCACTTTCAAAGGCACTACAACATAATTCTTACAGAAGAACAGTGTGACTACTCATGCCCGAAAGAGCTGAGGGTTTACACAGATGGATCGAAGACCGACTCTGGTACCGGAGTCGGAGTCTTCTCGCACGATCTCAACATAAAGATATCCAGACCACTAGGAATGTTCAACACCGTCTACCAGGCGGAATGTGTCGGCATCATATAAGCGGTCCACGCCATAGAGGCCAGGAGAGTTACGGACACTCACATACGCATACTCTCCGACAGCGCCTCAGTTCTCCAATCGCTGAAGAAAAAATATATTACCTCGAAGTTGATACTAGAATGTCACAATGCACTAGAACAGGTAACGGTGTCTAGTCGCAACACAGTGACACTGCAATGGATAAAAGGACACAGCGGATCGCTAGGTAACGACGCAGCTGACGAACTTGCTAGAAGAGGATCTAGCACGGCAGTCTGTGGACCCGAACCTATCGTACCAATCCCCTTCAACCAAATACGCAGGTGGCTACAGGAATTCACCCTCATACAAGCGGAGTACTGGTGGACCTCGACACCGGGCTGCAGGCAGTCCAAGGTAGCTATGCCATCCCTGGATAGCAAGTTAACCAGGAGTCTTTTACGCCTGGACAGGAACGGCCTGCGCCTGGTGACGGGGACCATCACAGGACACTGCTCGCTAAACAAACACTTCCATACGATAGGCATAACGGACAGTCCTCTGTGCAGGGCGTGCATGGAGGCTGAGGAAACCGTTGCGCACGTGCTCTTTGAATGCACAGGCGTCACCCAGATTAGAACAGAAACCCTCGGGTCACCCAGATCTTTCACAGATGTTCTGAACAGACCAGGAGTTTTGATTAACTTCTGGAGGGAGGTGGGCTGGTTGGAATAACCCCCCAAGCGGCCGCCATGGCCCACGTACAATGGTCCACCTGACGGACTAAGTGCGGAAACCAAACCCCATAACATAGAACATAGAAGGTACGTCGCGTCGCGCGACGAGCGGTGTCTTTGTGTCGCGTCGCGTGTCGCGCATGTTTGAAAGAGCCTTTATTGTGCGACGGAAACTACAGAAAGATTGTACGAGTTTCCTTCATTTATTGAAGTCTTTTTACAGAATAGGTGTTACGAATTTACTGAATTTTGTTACGGGAAATTACATGGCTAATCACGCTTTTATTATATTTATCTCTCTGCATTACAGGTTTTTTATTTTTTATTAAACGATCGCGTTCGTACGCAATGCGTAACGCTTCTGATACTACATAGGTAATCCCGGTTACACAAAACAAAACAAAACTGTTATTCTTATGTAATCCCTCTTAAGAAATCTAAGAGTTACGACATTTGGAACACCTTTAAATGAAGCAATTACACACCTATAGAACACCCACATTTCACCAGTTATATTTAACTTCCATGTAATAGGGGGCGAGCCTATTGCCATCAACCGAGCATAAATCCAGACTCCGGGCTGCTACTGAAAAATTCCAGATAGAAAAATCCAATAACACTTTGCCCGACCCGGGAATCGAACCCAGGACGTCATGCTCAGCAGTAGAGCTTTTGATCACTAGACCAGCGAGGTTGTTATTATACATACATACTATCCCATGTTATCATGACCTTAAAATAAGCAATAATCACGTAAAAATTACCATGAAATTAAAATTTTCTCTTTAAGAAACTTCAGTTTTTCATTTAATTTCATATATTCAGTAATTTTCGTCCACATTTTCCTTTACCCCTCAAAATAAACACAAAAAAGGCGCATTAAAGAAAAGGTTTTCCTTTTTTAAAAGAACTCGGATGGAGCTTAATCAACGAAGTATTTCATTAAGACCTTATCGGATAGAAAGAGCCTGAAAGAACAGAGCCTCACATTCTTTCGCGGCTCGCTCTTGTTATGAAGAATGTTCATTTTATAACTGGCGTTTGTCTTAAATTCTTGTGCCTTTTGTTTTTTTTTTTTTCGTAGGCCTTTTGTTCGATTGACGTTGGTGATAGATATATGTGTGTCATTGTGTCTGTGTCAATGTGTGTGTGCTTTACTTACCAGAGTATTATGATCTTGCTGTGATTATGAGAGTGACATTATATTGGCAATTACTCACATTCATACATATTTTCTTTAGAACAAGTTAGTGAACGAATTGAAAAAAAAAAAAAAACTTCAGTGTATTGTAACTATACGCAATATCTAATCTTTTTTAATTCAGTCACTGGAGCTTAGATATTTAGGTTAACACGTAATAATTTTTGCAGCTTATAACAGTCGGTATGAAAGCGACTTCATTCTGGCACTTATCTGAAGTTCAGGATTTAGGGAACTTATTTCCTTTTCAGTAGTAATGGAGCACAGTGAAAGAAAATCCTAACTATCCATACTAATAAAATTATTATAAATTCGAAAGTAACTCTGTCTGTCTGTATGTTACCTTTTTACGCCTAAACCATTGAACAGATTTCGATCAAATTTGGCAAGCAGATAGATGGCATCCCGGAGGACATAGGCTACTTTTTGTCTCAAAAATAACCCTAAAGTTTGTATGGGAAACCATTTCTTAAGTTATGGGTATGAAAATTTAAATTTATGCTTTTAGTTACAAATAAAATTTTTGTATTTCAGTTTTTTTCAAAAATCATCTCTCAAGAGGGTGAAATAGGGGATGACTTTAAAATTCACATGTATTTTTTTAATTTTTTGTGTCTTCTTTCAAGAGTTTTAAGGGATTGGAAATATAGTCAATAAGCATTTGTTTTGAAAACTTAAGAAAGAATTATATTTCTATTAATTTATACAAAAAAAAAAAATTAAATTATTATAATCAAATTTTAAACCCTAAAAAAAATAACGAAAATTCAAAGAAATAGGTAAATATCTTTTTCAAGCCAAATATATTTAGTCCGTATCTTGAATTAATATTTAGTCTTTATTTAATTAAAATCGGCTCACTCGGTCAAGATTTATTACAATTTAAATTCATAAACTAACCTTTCTAATAAGTAGGTATTATGTATTCAATGGCGGCAAGAGTAGATAATACAAATCAATGGTGTTAATATTAGTAAAATGAATAATTGGTATTTTAAGAAAGGCATTTAGAATCACATATAGAACCGTTTTATTTATTTAGTAAAACCGTACAAGTGTGAGTAGGACTTGCGCCCTGAGGGTTCCGTCTCAAAGCTGTGCTTGCTCGGTTGCCCGAATTTCCAAATCTGGATTGAAGGACAAACTTAACTTTTCAATTGAAAAAGAACTTTTGATAGAATAATGACATAAAGACTAAATGTTACTTCAATACACGGCCCATGAATTTTTGATCTCAGGTTGAAGAAAAAACTTAACTTTGTTGTTCATATATAATGCCCAATTTTCAGATTTTCCTCTTTACTTGACCTTGCTTCTCGCCAAACTTCACGTTGCTGGGCCAACGACCAAGTACCAAATAGACTGGTTTATTTGCAAGTGTCAAAATATGCGGCATAAATGGCCGTATTTTTTTATAGCGTTGACTTGGAAGATTGATTTTCGTTATAGCTCCCAAAGACCGTAGATCTAAGTTTTTGATATCTATTTCAACTTGATACCTCCACGCGTTCCTGAGAAATAGGGTCTTGACAGACAAGTCATCATTTAAGGGTTAAAAATTTTCTGTTTGAGGTACGGGACCCTAAAACAAGTTTTATTATCTGCCTGTTATCTTTCATGCCGTAAGAGCTGAACGGATTTAGATGAAAGGCATATGGATAGGCCAAGGCCTGAGACAAAGGATACTTTTCATCCCGATATTCCCACGGGATCGAGACTTATGCGGGTGAAACCACGGGGCGCAGCTAGTATTCCTATAAGTTAGAGTCTGTGCACACGATGCGTTGCGGTGGCAGCGCGGCTCCGGAGCCGTGTCGCTGCGGCGTTCATGCAAATATCCATGGTATACCATACGGTGCGTTCCGGCGTCGCACCGCACGTACACCGGATTTGCAGCTCGCGAGATGAGGCTTGGAGGGGTGTACGCGTTGAAACACCGGAGCGGCACCGCTCAGTCGTTTGTGCGTTGTCAAAAATACAGATTTTCGACAGATGACAATTTACGCGCCATGCGGTGCGGCCCTGTCGCGCCGACAGGGCCGCATGGCATGGCCGAGGCATGACATCGTTACGGTGCCGCAGCGACCGTATGACCACCAATGCGGCGAAATCTTTGCGGTGCGGCGCCGCAACGCATCGTGTGCGAGATTACAGAAAAATTGTGCAATTAAATGTTCAAATGGTCTTCTATCCTAAATACAACCTCACGTTTTTTTTTTTGCTGATTCATACCTAGGTAGAACCTTCCGATATAAAAACATTATTTTTTTCCATTTTCCAAAAAGAAACTAAAATACACGAGCCAAAACACAAATACCTACTTCTAAAAGTAAATAAATAATCCAGTCCTGTCCATTACAGTACATAATATGCACCAGTGGGGTAGCAACGCGATGCACTGTCGGTAGTATCGACCCACTAAGTGATTTGTCCGCTTGCATGCATTATTGATGTGCACCGGGCCCATTTCCCAATTCACTCCAAACTCGCTACACTCTGTATACCTATGCCTATAGATAGCAGCCTGTATATATCATTGGGATGAATTGAGTCTTTAATTAGGAGGTTTTCATTTTGAATCACAGTTTGAGGATTGGTATTTATTTATGAGAAAAAACATGGTAAATTTTCGAAACAACATAAAAATTTCTTATTCGTCCCACCTCAAATATATTTCATATTTACTATGGGACGAATAAGGAATTTTTCGAAAAGTAAATATGTCAACGCGGGGCGTACGTGGAACGAATCGTTTAAATGATTGCGGGTAACATGTTGATGGCAACATTTTGTACAGGTTGAATGTAAAACATGTGGCCACTGTAAGTGGCCAGCAACACATGATTAAATTGCTGCAATATTACAAAACTTTTATTTACCATAAGTAGGTATGGGACGGGGATTTCGGCTAGATTTAGATCAGTCTTAAATTATATCCAAAAACGATGAATAAAATATGATAAAAACAACTTTTACTCGAGCGAATTTATTATTAGGACATATTTAACTGTATCACTATCAACATTATGTTAACAACATTGTGTTAATTTTCACATGTGTTGACGCAATTTTTCATAATTATCATGCTTTATTAACTTTCTTCTCCAATTGATCAAATAGCTGGTTAACATATTAAAATTCGCATAATTACATGCAAATATAGGTGTAGTGGTAACTTGAGTGATGAATAATTCATTAAGCTTTTAATTTGCAACCCAAATTCTTGCCAATACCCTCTATTAAATTGCTTTAACATCTACCTATCTTTCGGTGAAGAATGGAGTGCCTGCCTTTGTAGACCTTGATTTAATTTATACAGTCTGTCGGCGTCAGCTATGCGGTGACCAGTTGAAGTGACAAGCTGCCAGAAGAAGGTACCTAGTATGGTATAGAAGGATAAATTATAATGGGAAAAGCAGGAGATTGTGGACAAAGGCCTTTTTTTGCTATGGACAGAGTAGGGTGTTCTTCCACTAATAGGTGGTACGATGAGGAAATAGATGGAAGCTTTTGATGCAATAAACTTCAACCGAGAATATTTTGACAAATTTTTGCCGTATTTATCTTCTTTCAGCAGAGATTGATGAAAATATGCATGTAGGTACTGCGATTTTAAGTTCGTTAAAATATTTAAAAAACTATGAAGTTAACACAACCCCTGACCGGAATAACCAAGGAAAAATGCAAATAAGTAGGGATAGTATAACGTGTAATGCTAAACATACCAAGCGGAAAACTTAGTCTGGTTTTGAATTAATGTTTCAATAGAAATGATCCGCTTTTCAGACAAATATGTTCCTCTTCTATACTCTTGATCATCACCAGCCACAAATCACCTTGCATCATACTCCAACATCGCCCAATAAATACAGTCCCACAGACACACACACAGCATTACGACACTCAAACATAAAACATACAACATTATCGATCGCTCCAAGCCGTATTGTCTTCAAAGCCACATCCGCCCAATTGCGTGCACATAGTTCAAGCGCAGTGCAACTCCGCGATTCAATTTGAATCGGAGACAAGGGATGGGAGGGTGACAGGAGGGTGGTAGGGGGACGACTGACGACGCCGCGCTGATGGCTAAATCGTGTTCGATTCGCACCTGCAATGTGTGGTGGTGGAAATGTTGCTTTGCTTCGAGGTTGAAAAATTGATGAGGCGATGATTTTTTGTGATTACGGTGAATTTTCTTTGGTTCTAGTTACCTATTTTTATATTATAGAAACTTTGAACAACACCTAATATGTTTCATTAGTTTGTTAACTTCAAAGTTATTTCATAATCTTAAATATATTTGAAAAATTCTAGTAAAATACTGAAAAATTTCAAAAGTGACGTAAAGCTCGCGTCAGTGTCAAACCGCGGGGCTTGACGTTAAAACGTTTAATTTTTTGAAACCCAGAAGTGAAAACGAATCCATTTGTATTAATTAGTTTCTTGCATTAAAAAAATGAAAGAAATAGTTATTAACTACAATCACTGCCATTTTTGATAAGTGATAAAATAAGGAGACGATAGGACCTTAGTTTTTTGTTTGTTTGCATTACGCCTGTAATTTCCAAAGGGTTCGGCAGAAGTGTACCTAGTATTGGGTGTACTATAAGTACAGTATACCTCTGTCATTGCGCCAGTTGTGTTTAAGTCCCTTACAATAGGAGGCGAGCCTATTGCCATCAATCGGGCAGAAATTTCGACTCCAGGCTGCTACTGAGAAATTCCTACCTACTGGAAAAACCCAATAATACTTTGCTGGACCTGGAAATCGAACCCAGGACCTCATGCTCAACAGTAGCGCTTGTAACTACAAGACCAACATTTTAACTATTATGTAAAATCATCAAAATGTACCATTTCATTTCAATTTCATTTCAATTTCATTTCAATTTCATTTCAATTTCATTTCAATTTCATTTCAATTTCATTTCAATTTCATTTCAATTTCATTTCAATTTCATTTCAATTTCATTTCAATTTCATTTCAATTTCATTTCAGTTTCATTTCAATGTCATTTCAATTTCTTTTATTTCTGGATATATTGTTTTAATCCCAATCAAATACAAATCCAATTTTAATCCAAGTGGAGCATACTTCCAACTGCTCGCTTCATCCGATACTTGCAACACGACACGATGGGACCGCAATGTTCGCCACGGTAAACTGTCACCTCCTCGGCTCCTCGCGACGCTTAACCGAAGCACTCGCGGCCGCAAGTTTCGCCAACAACTTCGTAAGTTGCGAAGCGAATATCGAAAAGAACTTTCGACTAGTAGTTCCGGGTCACTGATGTTCGACTATCGGTATTTAATATACTATAAAAGATGCAGTGGAATGTGAGTTTTAACGGCGATTATTACGGTTGATTTTTGTTTGGGAGTTAGTAATGAAGTAGCAGCTAATAGAAAAGTTTTAAATTGGTAATTACTTGCAGGCTTGCAGCGATAAAACTTTATTAGTCTTAGGTAAGTAAGAGTTGATGGATTTTGTATTGATTTTAATTAATTAAAGCTCACTTGAGAGAATTGACCTTATTGGTGATGTTCTTCAGGAAGGCCAGGTGCGTAGTACTCGCAACCGGCGGGCGTGTATGACCAGATGTATGAACGTAAACGAGGCAAAAGGAGTACTCCCACGGGAAGAAGGCGTGAGTTTATGTATGTATGTATGTAAAAAAAAACTCCTAGGTGTAAACCTCTCTGCAGACTCTACATTTTTTGGCGAGTGCATTTTACTATTTTCTCTGTTACGTTCAAAATGTTAGCAATACGTAATCGGAAAAATAATAAGGTGCTAGTAAAAATTAACCTAATTACATGACTGTGTGGCTTTAGAGCTTTGATATTTACACACTTTTAAATAAATATATAAATATTTTTCTTTTTCATTTAGTTTCCCACATGTTTATAGGAACCGTTCTCAAAACTTGTTATGTAATTGTAATTATTTTAATAATAATGTAAACGCGAATTCATGAGCTCTTAAGTTCGCAGCCTAGGTAAGCTTATTTTTAGGCCCAGATATATGCCAGAGACCTTGAGTGGTTAGCTTGCGTGTTCTGTACTGAGATCACGCAACGCTCCGAGCGTCCAGCCAATAATAGGACTCGCTCATCAAGGAGCGCTGTCCCAAATCATGCGCATTATTAATTTAATAACCATAAAACAAAAGGTATTTTAATTAAACACTTATACTAAAAGATCAATAATTAAATTATCTTTAAAATGGTAAAAGTTTCAGAAAAAATACGCTTAATGGATTTTGCGTGATTCTCAGTTTTCATTCGCGTTTGACATAACTTTTCAAATTAATTTCACTATGTAATATAAACATAATCTAAAATATTCATATATTAAGTTATTTAAAAAATGCTCTAATTACCCGACTACGGTGAAGCAAAAAGCAGGGTTATGATTTTAACTGGTATGTATGTATGTTCATCTGTTACCTCATAATTTCTAAACTACCGATCATAATTTGAAAAATGAGGTATCATTGGAAGCATCTTGATTGTCCACTGGTTATAAGCTATGTGACGTCACATTAAATGCAATATGGCGTCCTAATGAACTAAAAAAAAAAATGTATCATGTTGGGTATCAAATGAAAGGACTTGACGAGTACATTACAAATATTTATGTATATATATATACATATTGTCTAAGAAAATTAATATGTTTAAATTGTTATTAAAAACAAGCAAAAGTGAGCGGCTGTAAAATTAATACTACATTAAAACCCAGACAAAAAAAAATTGAAGCTGCTTTGCAAAAAAAAAACTTTATCACGAAGTTACAACCCCAAAATAATTTAAATAAAAAGAAAGTTCAAAAACTAAAACTCAACTACTGAAAAATCACGCTCTAAAAAGTATGAAACAAGAAAATATTTCAGACAGAAATTATAATTTTGTAAGTGTATCTACAGGTATGCGACCACGGCTTTATTCTGGCTATGTCTTGATTTCTGTCAGTAGTCGGGTTTTAGTTTTTGAACTTATTTTTTTAACATATATTTTTTTCCAAATTATTCTACACTACTCATTTATTACACGTGATTTTCGGTATAAAATTATTAAAAGTCGGTTATCGTCGCCTTAAGGAAAATCTGGAAACTGCACGTTACTTGTTTATTTATTTCGTTACTGGAATAATGTAAAGAACCCTAGCCTTATTTGTTTTTCTTTTTTTTCTTCGGATTTTGGTACTCATACAGTTATTTTTCGTGTTTTTTGTTAGTTGTAAATTGTTGTGCGACCTACATTTCTGACCTTTTTGAGTTCATTGTGGCGGAATGATCAATTTGAGTATGTGGGTCTGTAAATCTACGAAATAATACTGACATAGGTAGGTAATATAGTAGTAGGTACTTTGTAAAAATACCGTTAAATACAAGTAGATATTAAATCAAGTAGGTCAGGATAGTAGATCAAAAAGATCGTTTTAATATTTGTTAGTGGGTAGAGGAGTAGGTATGTGTTTTTATTAGGCATGTTTTATTATGATTTTTCATTTTCTAGGGCTTTCTTTTTCACGAAAATAAGCAGGTTACTGTTACATTTGCTAAAAAAGTTCATGTATTATTCAACAATAATTTTAATTTTAGCTCGTGTTGGTAAAAATCATCGGTTTTAATCTTTGTAACTTGTAAATCTATTCCTGGAAAATTTAGGTTTTGCTTTTTCCTGAAAAAAATAAAACATTTATTTTACTCAAATAACCAAGCGTTCAAATATAATATTATTTTTTCCTTGTTAGTATTACCGAGAAAATGATCATACAAATTCCCGGAAAAATATTCACATATTTTCACATGTAATCTCAGAAAAAAAAAATATGTTTCAATAAAATACTCCAAGGAGAAATAAAACAAGATAGAGCTCCGAGCAAAATTAAATTTCGTACCATATTATTTTCTTCGCAAAATTCATTATCCATTTACGGTTTCACAGGCAATTGTTTTAATCCGATAGCGGGAGCGGCCCAATGTGGAATGAAATAATTTAATAGCCCCCCTCCGCCTCCCCACTCGGATCCAAGATGGCGGCGGGGCGGGGCCGGGGGTGGGGCGTGCCGCCTCATTTGAATTTCGAACGCGAGCTTTCCGAACGTGTGTTCGGATGGGTTTTCGGCCAATTAATTTCTCGGTAATTCGTTTTCTGCGTGCATCGTGTGACGGCTTCATTGTTATTTAATAGCCGGTTTATATTGAAGGGATAGACACACACAAAATGTTGTCCCTTTTTTCGTTACATATTTGTTTTTTGTTGCACCATTTAAGGGAATGAATAATAATAGCTCTAACAGATTTTTTGCTTGAATGAAATGAATGCATTATTTTTAAATTCGCAAATAAATATCACAATGTAAAATAATAGATAGACAAAGCATGATTTAAAACCTAAAACACTTACTTACACTTACAATGTTTTCATTAGCCGTTAGTTCGACCTAAAACTACATTATAACCCACCGACCCACCACCCTAAAAGACAGCCACCTCAAAACTCAAAACCTAATCCGAATCACCTCCCGTACAACAAGTCGCAATTTTTCTGAGCCTCATAATACGTCCTGGCAAACAGAGCATTGTGAGAAGTTTCACAATATTATGTGGAGTGGTGTAATGCCGACACAAAGGCTTCTCCCGGCTCGGTAAATAACGCTTTGTTCTACGAAGCCAAATTTTGACAATCACTAGCTCACTCTCATATAGCTATGTACACGGGCGGTTGGCAAAGATTAGCTAAGGGAGGCGGGATCAGGGTTATTGGTTGGCTAATGGTTATTAAAAAACGTTTTATATTAAAAAAAAAAACAACAAACGGAAATTTCGGAAGTCAGTGGCAAAAAATGAAAATTCAAAACCAAACACACCGACTTCCGAAAACATCACTAAATATAATATAACAAAGTCCCCCCGCCGCGTCTGTCTGTCTGAACGCGATAAACTCAAAAACCACCAAACGGATGTTCATACGGTTTTCACCAATGGACGGAGTGATTCATGAGGAAGGTTTAGGTGTATAACCTAAACCTTCCTCATGAATCCATTATGGTGTTATGTAAATTGGCTGACATATGACGATATTAAATACTCCAAGTAGGATGAACTTCAGTTTCATTTTATTCTAAGCCATATGCTAGATGCAACGTGAAAGACCGTATCAGCCATATGGTCCTTCACAGTAAAACATTGGAGTACTTTAAAAGATTATTTACAATGTATTTGCTCAAAAAGAGCGTTTTCCAAGCAGTCAGACTGGGCGGAAAGTGTCACTTTTTTGACTAGTGTTTTTTACTTTTCTGTATTTAAAAAAAATATATATCTCCGTTGTCAACCCGATGCAGAGTTTTTATTATTTGAGAAAAGTTTAAAAAATTAGACGATGATGACGATGACGATGGCGATGGTGTCGGTGGCGATGACGATGGCGATGACGATGGTGATGGCGTCGGTGGCGATGACGATGATGATGGTGATAACGATGACGATGGCGATGGTAATGACGATGGTGATGATGATGAAGAATATTGTTTGTATTATTTATATACGTCAGCCAAGATGTCAGATGTTACACATCATACTGCGACTACTGTAAGGTTCGCTTGTTTTTTTTTATTTCTTCGCACGATGCATAGTAAAACGTTGTAAGATACAAGTGCGTAAGGTGATTCCCGCACTTCCTTACATATTATAAGACAAAGTTCTCCGCCGCGTTTGACTATCTGTCTGTCTGTTTGTCTGAATGCGATAAACTTAAAAACTACTAAACGGATTTTCAAATTGTTTTTCACCAATGGATGGAGTGATTCAATAAGGTTTTGTGTAAATTGGCTGAAATCTGACGATCATTGTTGAAGATATCGGAAAAAATCATGCCCACTGGGAACTTTATTGGCGTGCGCCGCGGAATTCGGAAAAGTTACATAAAATTTATGTTCTACAGTATTGTTCATCTTAAAAAGTTTAACAAAACAACCCGCGATGGCATATGTCTATTTTTTAAGAATGACCCACAATAACCATTTTTATCTTTCAGAATTTGATAAAAATTTCATTGTTATTTCCGACGCTATTTTGACCGGTATTATATTAATCCTTATCCAATAAACTATGTTACTTAAATTGAACATTTAATTTAAATTAAAATATGCCTTGATTTCATAATTTCATTTAAATGAATAGTTTAAAAGATATCACAGATTCAAAATTACGCATGACATAATAGTTACGGTTGACCGGAACGCAGGCGCTGCGGTAGGAGTCAATGACCTTTTCCTCGGCTTTTAGGTATGTAATCCCAGTATCGGTAGTACATTCCCGTGGGATATTTTCCGACATCCACGCGGGCGAAGCCGCGGGCAAAATCTAGTATATCATAAATAACTATTCATTTGTGATTTGCTTATTCAATTATGTTCTTAGGAACCCAATTCAGTTGCTTGTGCAACTATGGTATGCCATATGTAATCTTTCTTATATAGGTAATATTTCAGATAGCTTTCATACAAGCTCCGAACTTACCAATAACTAACAAGCATCATCAGCCTAGCCTCGGTCGGCTTTCAGTCTAACCGGATACAGCTTAATACCAGTATTTTACATGGAGCGACTGTCTGACCTCCACAACCCAATTACTGGGTAATACGACCCCCTTGGTAAGACTGGTTGTCAGACTTTCGGCTTCTGACTACCCGTAACGACTGTTAATCATGTACAAATAACAATTACCAACAAGCAAACGTCAAAAAATATTTTTAGGAGCATATCAGAAAGCTGAGAACCGTCCCATCTGAAAATTTAAAACATCCGACATAATCTGTGTCAGTTTTCCCCTGTGTGAGTGTAGAGGGAGGGTAGCAGGGAGGCAAGGGGACGCACCGCCGGTTCAATGTTGACAAATGATGGATATCTCTTGTCTTGAAAAGGCAAGATTAATGCTCTGTGTCGGGAGTACAATAGTGGCGATTTCTGAAAGATTACGCACTTGAAAGCGTGAAGATGTTCTCCAAAGAATGAGGAATGTTGACCGACAATGGTGGAAGTATATTTTTTATGGTGACGGCTTTCCACAGTTGATTTTGTTTGAGGAAATTGTGGAGGAAAAGTATTACTCCGGAATCGGTTTCATTACGTCGCAGATTTTATACTTAGTTATATAAAGCTTCTATTTGAGACCATGTTTGGAATGATCATTATTATCCCAAAATTTGACAGTTTGGTTAGTAAAATTGGGATCTTCTCTATACTAATATACAACTGGAAATAAAATGCTAGCTCATATTTTGTTATACAAAATATCACCGGGCGGCGGCCATTCGTAACCTTACAAATACTTTTCTATATTTTTATTGTGTCGCGACGTCTGCCGACGCGACGCGCGACGGTGCGAGGAAAAGGAAAGCGAGGAGGTCAGACAACTTGTGGGGACTATGTAGGTGTAAGTACCTGCGTACTTCTTCATGTTAAATCTGAATCAGACTGTCGTTATAACAAAGAAAAAGTAAGAACAGCTGGATAGTATTGCTATTGCTATTCTGACTAACTACAATTCAGGCTTTGCCAATACACATAAAATAATAGCAATCGTTTTAAGACATCTGAAGGCCTAAACAAATTGATATTCTATCAGCAATAACGATGATGGTAAAGCAAAAAAAAAAACTAAAAAAAAAGCAATCGACAAAAAATAAAAAATAAATACAACCAACTTCCAAAAAACACTACAAAGTGAAAAATAACTTTAATTTAAAATAAATATATAATATAATTTAAATTTCGGAAGTCGGTGTCTTTGGTTTTCAATTTTCGTTTTTTTGTCACCGAAATTAAAGTTATTTTTCACTTTGTAGTGTTTTTTGGAAGTCGGTTGTTTTATTTTATTATTTTTCACTTTTTAATTGTGGCACCTACCCCACACAATGTCGAATACCACTATCTGCTATGTAAATAACAGGCACAGGAACTCACTTATCATTATCATCCACATATTAAGCGGGAAAAAATACATATTATTGAAGCTAACTCAAAAACGATCTAAGCAAAGATAATATTTTTTTTATGTGTGAGACAAGGGTAGTCAAACCAAAAAAATAAATCAAAATCGGTCTACAATTGACAGGGAAATCGGTGGACAGGCATAAAAAAAACCCTTCTAGTCAATGTAGAAACATGAAACGCTTTGAAAGCGATTTCCAGTTGCCTAGACTCTATCAACGAACTCTCTATTGATTTCCATCTTATATTAGTTAAAAATGAAATAGAAGCTATGTAATGTAGGTAGATGTTCTACTATAAAATAACAAGTTAAACAACCGTTTAAAGGATGGAGATAGAGACCCAAATCACGTTTTTTGCTTTGACTAATCAACGTTATCATTGACAAGAGCATCGCACTTTTCTCTTTCTATAAAACATAATATAAATATTCTTAAGAATCTTCGTCTTCTTTTCGAGTTGATAGTAAAACATGTTAAACGAGTTGGGCCCGTAGTTGGCCACGCCAATCGCGGCATCAGAGGCACTCTTTAGCTCCTCAGAAGTGCAGGTGTGTGGCTACTGTGGACACTCCGGCATATGGGACATGGTTTAGTCAAGTGCACCGCATTCGCACTGGGTGTCGGTGGTATTCTTAAGAATAGAGATATAGAGAGAGTTAAGAAATCATAACTTCATAGCCCACCTACTGATAATGATAAAGGTGAGGAAGAAGCAGAGAATATGTATTAGTAAGTTTTGGAGACAATCGATCGATATGAGGGCACTATGTGTAGGCGAAATCAAAGTACCACCACAGCTGATTTATGTGATGATAAAGATTAGGATTTGTAATATTAAAAGAACTCATATTTTTTTTTAGAAGAAAATTCATGGATCTTTTTTCTTGCTCTCGCTCTTATAGGCACCGTTGTTCAAATCTATGCAACTAGAAATGCGTTTGAATTTAAAAGCTGATCTCTAAAAACCTCTTAAGTTGAGAGTCTTGGATTTGACTTTTGGATCTCAATATACTACTAGAATAAACACACATATCATTGAAATAATATATCTAATATAACAGTACATTACAACTTAAACAACACTTCAAAGGTTCCAAACAAAGACCCAAATCACGCTTGGTCCGTTGACAAGCCAACATTATCGTTGACAACGTTTATTGCTACCTATATATACAAATATGCTGTCTAGTCTCGGCATTTGTCCCTCCAGCAGTACATTATTGACTCGTCCAATAAGCGTGCAATGTCCGCGCGCCTTTTATCAGCCATCTGCTAAGTAAGGGTAGAGTGAGATCTTTGAAAAATTCTGGAGATTTTGTAGTGTTTACTCTTCTATCTGGTGATACTTCGATTTTTAGATCAGAAACCAGTGATTATGAAAGAAATCAATGCAGCGTATGCAGATACTATTGCAAAACGTGTCAAATGTAAGTCGCATCACATGATCCCAAATTCCAAATGAGGTTTTAAATTATTGGTGATGATCTTCAGAAAGGTCAGGTGCTAAGTATTCGCGTGCGCGTATAAACGTAAATGAAGCAAAAGGAGTATATAAGGATCGTGGCAAGTGGCGTTCTGTAATTTCTGCCTACCCTCATAGGATAAGCGTGAGTTCATCTATGTACGTATACTTTACTAATACCCAAAAGTTACGATGCACTTGCTTACGGCTAAACTCCAGTAAAATGCTGAAAAGATAAGAGATAAGGAAGTATTATAAATTTCATTCGAAGATGAACAGAATCGAAGTCAAATATCCTAGATGCTTGTAAACAGTTCTCGATACTTGAAACTCCTAAATATCACATTGTAAACGTGCAAAGTTGTGACCAAGTCCTTGAAAATTGTAAGTTCTGAATCAAGTTACGTGGAGGAAACAGGTCAAGGAGTTAGCTAGCCATGGACTTGAAACCTGACTTGAAACTGTTGCTGTACATCGTGTTTAGCTGGATAACTTAAATAGTGGACTGTGTAGTTTATGCAGAGATCGTCAAATATAAAACTGGCCGCCCCACCAATATATATACAAATATTTGAAATGTGTATGCAACAAGGAGTGGAGGGGTGTATAGATTTAAATGAGATGATCTCTACCATAGATGAATTATTTAAAACTAGCGTATCTCCACCTAAAATATCTGATATAACCTAGTATTTAACTATTTATGATTGGTGATAAAGGACACATTGAAAATGAAAAGATGTCAAAAACCGAGTGCTTTAGTAAGACTTGGTGGAAATATAATGATAATTTATTAATCTTTCTAAACCTTTTGCCACTCATTCATAACAGTCTTTTGTTACTATGCAGTTTGTTGTTATTGTTTTGTTTGTGAGGATTGATTGATTGATCTTCAGCAGGCTCGAGACAAATTAGTGCAACTATGCCAGAAGCGTATTAAGATAACAGATGTTTTTTCCTTCTCCACACTAACCCACCTCGAAGGTCTCCTTATCCTGCAAATTCCGCCGCGTGATTAAATGAGCCGCCGGCCATCGCGATATTGCCGCTCGCGACTACATGCGCCGACGTGGATTGCCTCCCCCACTAGTTCTACCCACTACGCTATGGACGGTTCGTCTCTCCCGGAATCTTTGTTAGTGGTCAAATGGACAATATTTGTTGCTCATAACTATTTATATGGTGTTTTCTTACGTTTCATGTGCGTGTTTGGTATTTTGTTGTTAGCTTGTAAGTCATTGTGTAAGATGAATGCAGAGTAACTTCTGAGTTTAGAATGTGCAAAAGTGCGCATAAGTTTCAGGCCAGTAGAATTTACAAGAAGCTTGGAAAGAAGAGATTCTGGACGCCAACACTGGACTTCTGCTTGCTTCTGTATCAGCAGGAACAACAACATGGACATTGCATTTGACAATATTTTACACGACTGTCCAAAAAAGGAGTGTTTTTACTAAATGTTGGATCGGCTGTTCAAGTAATAGTAGGTAAATACATATGTAAAATTATAATACTGATCTTATAGGCTTGTGAAATCTGTGAAATCAGTATGCCAATTAATATATATATATATATTAATAAACGAAATGTGTCTCCTAAGCAACATTATTGAATATTTCTATAAGTGTAGGTCTGTACAAGTATAACAATGAAAATAGTATTGAAAAAAGACTATTCAAGCAAATATTTTACGGAAAACACCTAATAATGTTCGGAGAAAAAGAAAATATTCTTGATAAGCTGAATTCGTTTTGTTTTTAATAATAAAGCTAAGAATTCTCGGTAAATTAACTGAAAGCCCAATCATTTGGGCTAGTCATAATAATTCCATAGAAACTCTCTATTTATTCCCAGAAACTTTCAAACAACCGTTTCCCCTAAAATCCTCAATCAGGGAAACATCAACACAAAACACAGAACAAGTATCTGCAGCTACATTCCCGGTCAATATCTCCGTCGGCCATTTTCAAAGGTCCGACGGTACCATTAACCCTCTAAATTCATTAGGTAGCAGCCCAATGGATTGCTTTCAGGAAAAAATGTTTCTTCGGACCCGTCCAAGTATTAATGTGTTAGGGATTTTGTTGTCTGTAGATGTAGGTAGGTTTTGTAGGGAAAAGAATCGTGTTTTGTTTTTCGTAGGGCTCTTGGTTTTTTTTGTTATGTTGATTAACTTTTTTTTGTTCTGTTGTGATTATTTTTGTTACTCGTGCTCTTGCTCTTGGCACTAGTTGTCTGGCATTTATGCTGAACTGGGCCTATTTGTTGCAGCCGTGAGGCACACAATACTGTTTTAAGCTTTCTCAGTATTTTTTGTTTTTGTTTTTGAAAACTGCGTGCCCTTAACATGGGTCAAATAAATTTATTTTCTTTCTTTCTTTCTGTAAATGATATATTTTTTCTGTAAATTGGTTGCAAAAAGCAAAGACATAATCCTTTATCCTATTACTAATAAATGAGCAATATTTGTATATCTAAACATATTATAAACAAAGTCACTTTTCTCGTTTGTCTGTATGTCCACGTTGTTCTTCTAAAATACACAACGAATTTTAATGAGGTTTTCAAAACAATTTAGTACAATAATATTAAACTTATAGATAATTAAGAAATTTCGATGTTTTTTCAAGTCGTAAAAACCTTGCGATGAAGGGCGGGTCGCTAGTAAATATATATATTTGTTATCACGTTCTCGAAAGGGCTCTAACGATTTCGATGAAAGTTGCAATATAAGTCGGTTTACGAGGGTGAAAAATTTATCTAGCTAGGTCTATTATTTGGGAAATTTCGTTTTCTCTATGTTCTAGCAGAACTCGGTAGCCGGTAAGTATCTGACTTACTAATAACTAAGCAAGTAGATGAGGTCGTTGCTTCCTTATCGACTAGTCCAACTACTTACTCTAAGAAACACCGAAAAATAATCAAAGGTCCGGACATTATCTTGGTCAGATTATGATTGTGAGGAATTTAATTGTATTTGCTGCCAAAGCAAAGTATTTTTCTTAAATTCGTGCAGTAACGATTTATAAGATTTATTCCATGACATTCAAGATTATTGCGACGGCTTTCCCGAAACAACTTTAGTCATCTCCAGTTTATCAATCTACCTAACTTTTAAAATTACCAGGGTCTTGACAAGTGGCAATCACTTTCAAAGCGTTTCGTAATTCTACAACGACTTTTAAGGATTGACTTAGGCTTTTCGGTAGCTTATCTGCTCAACTCTCGATTCGCCTTTAGAAGTCGATAACAAGAAAAAATCTATTGTGTCTCGTTAGTGACAGTTCAACTATGTCAGTCCAATACATTTTGACTTTTCTATCATCTTTATAGGCTCGTGCAGATCAGCGCGATATTGCGGGCGCGACAGGCAGCGCCACCCGTGTCGCACCCGCGATATCTCTCTGGCCTGTACGAGCTTTATCACTGATAAAATGTCACTTTATCTAGGTCCATAAATCTTTGGCTATATAGAAACAACTTTGATCATCTCCTGTTTCTCAATGTAGATACCTAACTTTTAAAATTACCAGGCGCTTGACAAGTGGCAATCAAAATTTTGGCTCTTTAAAGCGTTTCGCATTTCTACAACGGCTCTTAGCAGGATTGACATAAGATGATGCTGATGATGATTTGAATTAATAAAAAACATTTTGACTTTTCCATCATCGCTATCGTTGATAGAATGCCACTTTGCCCACAGGTCAAAAATCTTTGTCGAATGGTCGAATTACTTCATTTTATAAAAGACTATACAATATGTAAAAAAAATCTGTCCGATCTAAAAGGGGCTCATAGGTACTGCAATAACATTACCTACCTAAAAGTAAAAAAAAACCGAATTATTATTGAAAATAAAAAAGTTATTGCTATTTAGAAATCACATTTTTTTGTACCAAAATTAACCCAAATTCATTAAAAATTAGCAAATATTCAACAGGGTCATAAGTTAGGACTTGTAGACACCCGCTAAACGACGACCGCCCGCGCCCTATGTAATAACTCGGTAAAATTCTCCACTGAAAAAATAATTGTTTCGATTTTCCTATAGACTCTCAGTACGATGCCTAACAACACCCTCACGGATCGGACAGGGTTTATTTACATGTTGTATTTAATATCCAGTCACTGTAGACCTGTGATAACCTTCTTCATTAGAAAACCTTCCTCTTTGCGTCATATCTTGCCGCAAATAAACGTATTTTCTTTCTTCTTTCTGTAGATACATCTTTAAAAACTTTCAAATCTACATAAAACCTCTAATATTTCCCCCAAAAAAACACTATCTCTAAACGTCAAACAAGATTCAACAGCTTCAACATATAATGCGATATAATACAGTGAATAGCATCGTATTTATATGAAGGCAAACATTTGCTACAAAGTAATACGCCCGATGGCGGCTGGTACATTTTTCAGAGTAACAAAGCGAATATTGGAGAGACTCCACAAAGGCCACGCGGCGGCACTGGCATATTAGGGGTGGAGGCCCGTCGATAAGTGAAGTGTCGATAGATTGCGGTTATAAGTTGGGCGTTAGAAGATGTGGAAGATACTATGGGCTGATAATTTTAATTTTGCAGCCACCAATAATGGGCCATCATAGTAGATTTACATACCAACGTTCGAAGTTTGGGCACTTGGGCAGGTAACATCTTATGAGTCTGTTTTAGGAGCCAATTTAGCAAATAAGATCGGCATCTCAACTCCTGGGAACGCCTATCGTCCCTTTGACACCCCTTGACTTTGGCGGCTCTTTGATAGGACGATAGGCGTTCCAAAGAGTTGGTTATCAAGTTGGTATTCACTTTTACTTACAGTTATGTTATTATTTTACCTATTTGCCCTGCATTAGCTAAATCTCCCAAGAATTTTATATTGGGAAGTGATTAATTAACACACACAGGGAAAAAGAGAGCAAGAACAAATTATATTTATTGAGAAACTTCTTACTTTCTTAATAGCATTCTCAAGAAAATGCTAAAAGCTTGAATTTCCCCCAGGGATATAAGAACTGCCCAGATGAACAAGCCTGCAAAAGATCGATAATTTTTATAAGTTTCAGCAACCACTTTATCGACACCACCTCATCCCTAGTGACTGACTCAGCTCCCTCGCGAGTGCCTCATAGTTACATACGTAGGTGTAATTGTTGGTAAGTACATTTTTCTTTGAGGTTACTCTCTATTAAACGCTCAAAGTGAAATGGGACGCAATGGTTCCTACCTCAAAGGTGTACCAAAGCCCCAAAGGTCGGCCAACCTTAATTGTCCCTCAATTATTATGAATTTCATACGAGGTTAAGTCAAAGGGCTGAGTGGAAATTATGGGTGGGCTGTGAAGCTGGGCCGTGGGTGTGACCATGGTATGGGTTTTTGGGTACCTCAGTGGATTGTTGAGTCCTATTTTTAGAACAGGTCAGACCTGCTGTTTTTAGAATTAGGCTTTGAAGAGATGTTAAAGAAAAAGTCAGGTGGGTAAGGTTAGGGAAGTTCTTTGGCAAAGGATAAGGGTAAAAAGTTCTGAAAATAGAGTGTTTTATGAAAAAACATAATATCACATCGGTATTTCAAGGGTTAGGCAGAGGTGCACTTAAAAATCCTACACGGTACACCCACATTTCGCCAGTTATGTTTAAAAGTCCCATGTAATAGGGAGCGAGCCTATTGCTATCAACCGGGCATAAATCCAGACTCCAGGCTGCTACTGACAAATTCCAGATGGAAAAACCCAATAACACTTTTCCCGACCCGGGAATAGAACCTCATGCTCAGCAGTATAGCAAAAAGATAGTTTGTGAGATAGTGAGTGTTTAGTGAGTGTAGTATGAAAACCGGCCAAGTGCGTGTCGGACCACGCACAATGAAGGGTTCCATAGTTGCGATGAATTTTTTCCAATAACAAACTTAACTTTGTAGTTGAAAAACATGTTCTCGTACGGAATGTATGGGAGAACATGTTTTTGCAACCGCAAATGTAAGCTGGTCGATTATTACTCGTTAACTTGTAAAGCCTACATTTACCTGCGATAGTTTTCCTTTTAAATTCGTTATATATGTTATAGTCAAAGTCCGATACACAGTCTCTTCGCGGAAGGACTGGTTTATCCTAGGTTTGGCCAAAGCCATCAGGCAATCCCCGAAATACATTTCAATTTCGCCCTTTGCCTGAAGTATTTTTAGTCAAACCCAGGAGCTCCTAACTTTTCAGTCAAACGTCGAAAGTAAATTATTCTGTTTCGGTTTTGGCCTAGTCAATCCTAGAAGCGACTGCAAAACTCGGTCAAACGTTGATCTGAACATGTTTAAACAGGTTCATAATGTCTCTCGCGGTGTTCCGACCGATTGTTTTGTCATTTCATGTTCGTTCATTGAGCGTCAAACTAACCTCCGTATATTCCAAAGCATTTATTTATTTATTTTATACTTTATTGCACATCGTACAAAAGGCGGGCCTAATGCCACACGGCATTCTCTCAAAGCATCTCAAATATAAAAGTGAAAATCACGTAAGCTGACCAATCAGGTGTCAGAACTGGCAGAGTTAAGCGGTTCTTAAGACTTGAAAGCTGCTTAAATGATAAAATGCTTCCAAATATACGAAGATAAGACACTTCATACCTATATCGGAGTTTGACTCGTCAAACCCCGATTTAATAAAATTGTGTTTTGACGTTTGCCTGACCAAATTAGTCTCTCCCAGGTTTGACGAAAATTGTTTAGTCAAAGGCCGAAAATTTACATTTGTTTGGGCTTTGACTAAGTCATTCAGTCTGACCTGAGGATTGACCAGTCCAACCTAGGAGCGCCGAAGCTTCGGAGTTTGCCTATAACATATATACTACTACTGTGAATTTTTTCACATACCCAAAACCAACCTTGACTCTAACAATAATTAGCACTTTTATAGCTTAATATTTCGAAAACGGATCCCTGAATCCAATAATAGTTTTAGCAAACTCATTTTTTTTTAATTTTTGGACGTCCTTTCCAACGACACCCTACACTATGGCATAGATCATGAAAAAAAATCATCCCCACTTTACGTGTAGGGGAGGCACCTTAAAATTTTTTTTTTCAAGATTTTGTTTTACCACTTTGGCGGCGTAATTAATATATATGTATATCCCATACCAAATTACAGCTTTCTAGTACTCAAGAGTCTCTGAGCTAAGCCACGGACAGACAGACAGACATGGCGAAACTATAAGGGTTCCTTGTTTACTACGGAACCCTAACAAAAACTAAATTTATTAAAAAAATGGTAGGTGTTGTAATAGTTACCTAGGTAGATTTTTTTTCTGTTAAGATGATAAGACATAATTTTTATTTACGACTAGCTGCGCCCCGCGGTTTCACCCGTATAAGTCTCGATCCCGTAAAAATATCGGGATAAAAAGTATCCTTTGTCCTTCTCCGGGTCAAGGTCTATCCATATCCCAAATTTCATCCAAATCCGTTCAGCCGTTTTAGCGTGATGTCGTGACCAAGGGAAATAGGGATTCATTTTTAACACGCTTTTATTAGGTCGACCTGTATGTATGTATGTAACTATGTAATCAAATCTAAGAAAAGTAATTTAACCATCTTCTAGAGATCGTAGCGTTATGGAAATTGGCAGTTGTATGTGATTTTGATGACTATACAATAACATGGTACTGTCGAGCTGATCTGATGACGGAGCCGGAAGATATGAACTGGAACTTCATGATGGATGATCGTATCATAGCCGTGTTTGGACTTGTTAGAAAGGTCTTGTAATGAACGTTGACCATGATTAGGTTTTTTTTTACTTTTACGTGCACCTATAAAAGCGTGTTTTTTTGTGTTTTTGAAACTATCAATTTATTATATATATAGATAAACTCTATCAAAAAGAACGAAGAAAAGATTTTGTGCAATTAACTCCGACGGAACAGCGCAGTTTGAATTATCAAGCACGCATTTTGTTTTGAATAATAATAACATTATTTATTTTTATATCCAGCTTTTTTTTCCTTTTCTTTGTTCTTTTGTTTATAGGTACAGTGTAGAACGTTTTTCTCTATGTGACATTAATCATAACTTTCCGTTTTTGCTTTTCTACATACTTACTCGTAATTTTATTAGTATAACGAATTTTACTTTCTCAGTTCCTTTATTGATTAAGGTACACCCAGCTCCATTAAGTAACTACCCCCCGAAAGAACCAACTTGGGCCTATCATGAATTGGAACGCACATGCGTTCCAATTCATGATAGGCCCAAGTTGGTTTTAGTATTTTGCAAAAACATTTTATTATAATTAATGTATTGTTTTAGTGAATAGGGTTAATATTACAAAATGTTATTCTACATCTAAATAGACCGGAGGTTTCAAGACCGCTTGCCGTGCATAAGATAAGAGGTTCAACTCCAAGGCTAGAAGTGTGTATTAAGGCTCTTACATACAGGCGCGACACGCGACGCTACACAAAGGTACGCCGCGTCGCGCGACGGGCGGTGTCTTTGTGTCGCGTCGCGTGTCGCGCCTGTTTGAAGGAGCCTTTATGTCATTCATTTTTTTTTAAATAGTATTTTTCTATTTTGTTTTAATAATATTTATAAATAACTAAAATATCCCCAAAAATAAAATACTTTAATAATCATTTAATAATACTGATTATAATTATTGTTACAAAAACCCTTTAATATTATTTTACTACAAAGATTTATATTTTACAAATTGATTTGATAATTTACAGTTATCATAATATACAAATATTTTAACTGACACAAACGGGTCCCTAGACAAGTAAAATCCTATTCATGCAAACGATAAAATAGCTCGCTGGCTAGTTCGTCAAACTGCCGGTACGAGTATGATGACATTCGGTGATGCGATGGTTCGAATCCAAGACGAAACAATGAAACTCTTTTTGAAGTATTCTTTAGATTATTCGTCACAAATTCAACGTTGTAGCCGTGTAACATTTTAAAACATGAGAGGCTAGCACATACTGACACTGTGTGTACATACCTGCTGATCTATTTTGTAAAAATTGTACCGAGAAAACTAAGGTTAAATAAGCTTGAAGTGAGCTGTCAAATGTCAATAGTGTCAATTGTACTCTAGCATTAGCTGGAATATTGACAGCTGACTTCAAGCACACTTCACATAAGTTTACAGGGTAATTTTTTTAACACAATTGACCAGCGTTTACGAAACAAAACAAGTATTATTATATTACTCAACATTCTCATCACAACAAACTTCAAAAACTCATAAAAAACAATTGTTTACAAAACATCTGTAGTTAGTTCTGCCCCTTGCTTAATAATTAATTTTCTCATAATAAAACGTTAATAATCCTCTGTAATGCGAACAGTTGCTTACCCTACCGTAAATATTTACAGAGCGTCATGTGTTTGCCGTGATTTCGTATCGTAAATCTCTTTAAAGGTTGTCTTTAAAAATATGTGGCGGTGTGTGATACTTATTTTCTTGTGTAAGCAGATGTATCTCACATTATTTTGTGTATTATTGAATTTTATTATCAGCCAATTAAACCAGCTTCACCCGGACGTGCAAAACGCAGCCGCAAAAGCCAAAAACTTTTCAATAAAACCATAAAAAAAAAATAGTGGTACTCCGGGAGTGCCGACAGAAGTGAAAACTTGAAAAAGAATCGGCACCGCGGTAATCAACGCGTTGATGTCTTTTTAATGGTCAAAAGCTGGTATCATCACGGTGTCGCGAAATCAATGGTTTAGTCCCATCTCAAAAATGCCCAACGCGCCTAAAGAAGTTTTCACTTCAAAAATCTGTTTGAAATCTGGATATAAAATCAAAATAATCTATCTGGAAATTATAACTACAAAGCTGAAAGAAAGAAATTAAAAAAAACCACGCTGAAAAACGTAAAAGATGATTTGAGAGTACAAGAATCTTCCTCCATCACAAAAAAGGGTTCGAAATTCTGTATCATACAATAAGATCAGACTTTGTTGTAAAAAAAATTAAAAAATCATTTACTTCAGGTTCTAAAACCATATTAAATACAAAAACAATACACAAATTCATCAATTTTATAAGTGTCACTATTTGAGTCACAGGTAAATGTCAAATCAAATCAATTAATGTCAAAAGCACACAGCAAAATAATTATGCCTATTATAAAATTATGCCTTATAGGTACGCAAACTCATAACGGTAGTGTTTAACAAACAACAGATCCATAAGCTATAAACAATAAAGCTTCCATTCGATTTATATCATAACCAATACTTAACGTTACGAGCAGTATTAACTAAGAACGCCATCTGTCGGCAGAATTGAACACCCAACGAGCACCAATTTACCAAAACAGTCTAATCTACTAAACTGCATTCGATTTTTAACCTTATCAGGGTGTGATAAGAGTGGTGGTTATATTTTGAAGGCTGATGAAATATGATTGCAAAATATTGAAGTCAAAATGTAGAGATGAAACGCGGGTGGTCATACCAGCTGCGATGACACCGTGCCGCGAAGGGCGCTAAAATGTGCAGTTCTAGTGGTTTTAAATCTGTCATGTAGAATATCCAGAAATATAAATATATTCTATTGCTTGTTACACCACCTCCGGCTGAGTACCAGTTAAACTTACCTAGGAGATAATTTCATACAAATTCTGCATAATTTCTTAATTAACCTAAGTGTCTCGTTACTAGTAGATAGTGTCCTTAATTACATATCCAGATAGTCTGAAACAAATTTATCATCTTTTTGTAAAAAGATCAAAGATTTGATGTACTGAGATGGGCAAAATGTAGTGGTACTACCTATCCTGTTTTAAAGTTTAGTTTCCAAAATGTATTATTATGGAAAAAAATATGTGCTTTTTGAAAACATTCTTTAAAACCTACTAGTAAAGTTCAGTTCACGCTACAACTTAAAATTAATTAGGTAACTAAGGTAATAAGTAAGTAGATACTAATCATTCTAAAATCAATTACCTAGAACTACTTTTTTATACTGACGTAAAGTTGATATATTTTGTTTAAGTTAAATATGGATTGCTAAGATTGCACGGGTTTCTAAATTATAAAGCAAAATTTTCCAAAGTTAACTGTTGTTAATTTTACGGATCATTTTCAAAACATTCACTTTTAACGAGGCTACACGTTTTTTTTTTCAGCGATAGTACTTTGAAATACAGCGGCATTTTACCGCCCCGCCGATTTACTAACTACCAATCCACTATGATCCGATTCATTAAACACTTGCACAGAACAAGTGTCAGTAATAGGATTATGTTTTATTGGATATTATCATACACGTGGTGGGCGCGAAATTATTTTAATTTAATTCGGATGAATAAAACTTTTCTTTTCAAATGGCTAAGAAAGAATATTCACTGCAAAAGAATCAGTGAATATTCGTTGGAAAATTTTAAACACAAATAACATAACATCACGCCGGTATTCCCCGAAGGGTTAGGCAGAGGTGTACTCACATACACCCACATTTCGCCAGTTATGTTTAAGTCCCATTGGAAAATTTTCTTGCTAAAAAATACCTCATATCTTTGTGAAAACTCAATATTTATAATGAAATGAAATGAAATTGTTTATTCTGTAAATAGGATATAGGAATCACTTTTACACGTCATATTAAAAAAAAAAAAAAATAAGATAGATGAGTTCGGCGTTTCCTATCTGACTACTCTGAGAAGAAAAGCCGAAACAAACCCAGAGTTTAAGTATAGGAAGTCAATAACTTCCTGTTTTACTATCGCATTTGTATCACTTTAATGTTAGATGACTTTTACTAACTTTTACTTCTTCGGTCTTCCTAATTCATTAGATATGCAAAATTCAAAGTTAAATTGAAAGCTACATATTAGTCCGTACCTACATATTATGACTAATTTAACCGAAATCTTCTGTCGATTTTATGAAAGTCAAATGAAAAATGCAGACCGAAAAACTCTTTCAAAAAACAATTTCGAAAAATTCCTACTACAGACAAGACAAAATTAATATTTATTTATGCAACTAATAAAACCATAATAATCCCACGCGATTCTGAAATATCACGCCCTTGCCATTTGGGGGTGAACAGAGGGTCTAAATGATCGGGTATTTTGTCAGGACAGACAATAAATTAAAGTATTAGTACGTATTGAACATTATTGATATTTCTCGGTTAAACTGGGCTACTTGTGGCATATGGACACAATATTATGATAGCGTTAGCTAGTTTGATAGTAAACAGTTTAGAAAAAGTAGGGTAGACAAATGTGTGGTCTGATGAGAAATTGTGGAATTCTTTATTTTTTAGAGAAAACAAACAGTGACACATTACAATTTGCACAAAACAAAGACGGCCGAATTAAATAGAAAAAAAAAACCAACATCATTTTCCACGGAATACAAATTAAAAATAATCTTTATAACTAAAACTTACAAACTACAATCATTTAAGTTAGATTTTTTTTGTGCTACATATCGTAAAACTCATCAAGGCATGCAAATCATAATTAAAATTACTAATTGTAAGTTAGTGACTAAGTGTTTTGAGTACAATATTTTTGAATTTACTAGCTGAAAGAGCAAACATATCGATATGATGGAATTACTTGTTGTATTGTAATTATTAGTTAGTCGACGCAGAGGTACCCGCATATCTGCGCTACTGTGACAAGAGATCTTTGACAGCGTTTGGGTTTTCACGTGGGTATAACCCGCCAGCCTTCAAAACTAGAGTGAACAACTGCATTTATTGGGCTTGCTCGTTCCATCATAGACCTCATCCATCGCTTTCCATCAGCCGAGATCGAGGTCAAGAGCTGGCCCAAACCACAGTAAAAAAAGATGATATTTTCTTTGGAAATTGCAGTATTTCGGTAGTAGGTATGGAAGTGTTAAGAAATATCAGTAGGTATCCTCTTCCAGCACGCGTAGCATGACAACCATAGAAACGGGTACCTATTCTACGGGTTTTATCGACGGAAGAACAGACAAAATAACAAATTGTGACTTTCTATTCTTCCGTCGACAAAACCCGTTTCTATGTGGTCATGTTAACTGTGCTACCCTTATTCTAAACTTTTGAGGCCGATGCAGCATGTCTTCTCCTTCTAAACTCAAAGCATTATTTCAAATAATCCAATTATAGGCACTTTTGAATTGTCAAGGGGTCGGTCAGTCAGAAAGATGAAGCTAGTTGCCCATTCCAAAGCGTAGAGGTTCCTATGGAGAAGAACGGGTAAGAAATTCCACGGACAGACCACGACTGCTAGAGAAGTATGTAATATTTCGATTTAAAAATCAAAATATTTTATACATCTCTAGCAGTCGTATTCTCAGTATTCACCGCTTTTTTGACTTTGTTTCTCTTACCTTTTATGAAAGCGTTACTACTACAGGTATGTTAGCAAAGTAACTAATAAACTACCTATAGCATGGCAATACAGGGTTATTTTAAATTAGCTAGCTAAACTACCTATAGGATGGCAATACAGGGTTTTTTTAATTGGCTAGCTAAACTACCTACCTATAAGATGGCAATACAGGGTTATTTTAAATTGGCTAGCTAAACTACCTATAGGATGGCAATACAGGCTTATTTTAAATGAATTTCTTTTTTTTTTTTAATTCATGTTTAGAATCGATACCCATCGCGTCTGCGGAGTTTAGCTAGCTAATTTTATTTAACCCTGTATACAAGGTGTGACAGAGATAATTAAAAATCAAGTAAGGGGACATTGTACCTACCATTATGAACAACTTTTACAGTGGGAACAACTTTAAATTCGCAAAAAAATATCAGCTTCTATATATATTTGTCAAAAGCTTCTCCATTAATTTATACGATAAAGTTTAGAGAAATAGGAAAATATATACTTAAGTAAGAAATTTATTAAAAATATTTATAAACTTCCTGAACTATGCTGAATCATCCCTAATATTAAAGTTAAAAGTCACTGTGGGCAGGTACTTAATCCAACTCAAATAATTTGATTTATCAGTGATTTATGTGTTTATCCAGATTTGGCGATTTGTGGTCATTATTGTATTATTGTGATCAGTGTGGGAACTGGACGGTTATTGCTATATTATTATAATTTAGATTTGGAGCAATTATTATTATTTAACCGACTTCCAAAAAAAAAAACACGACTAAAAATTACTTTAATTTTGGAAGCGGTGTCTTTGGTTTTGTATTTTCGTTTTTGCCGCCGACTTCCGAAATATTTGAAAGTCCTTTTTTTTGTAAAAAGTTTTTATTTTTCACTTTTTACGTATGACAGTTAAAAAGTTACATTAAAAGGGGTTCGAAAGGTGCTCTGTCTGAACCTAACAATCCATTAGCATGCGATTTTACAGATTCAAGTTACCTACTTTTTATTTTTTATAAATTGGTAGTTATTTTGCTTAATTTATAGTAATTACCTACTTAGATTCAATCGACACTAAAAGAAGCTCCTACTTTAATTATGTCTGTTTTAGAATAATTATGAAGGCTCCTACAAACAGGCGCGACACGCGACGCGACACAAAGACACCGCTCGTCGCGCGACGCGACGTACCAGTATCGCGTGGACATAACATAACATTTTGACATTAAAAGAATCTCCTACTATATGTCTGTTCTAGAATTCTATGTCTCAAGTCAATCTAAGTCTGCACATAAATAAATCGAAAGAAAGCCCGCCAAAAACTAAACTGTCGGTCGGGAAACTCACAGGATTTGCCGTCGGCGCGGCGGCGAAATGATATTGAAAACGGACAGACATGACTAATTCTCTGATCTGAATACGATAAGTACCTACCTACAACCAAATGAAAATATAACTAAGTACGGATTTAAAAAAAATACAATGATTTAAAGACTGTAAAGGCAAAGCTAGCGTGATGAATTAAAAAAAATCATAACCCTCTTTTTTGCTTCGCCGTAGTCGGGTAATGAAGCCCTTACTTGCTTTGTACCTAAACGGCAGCGGCAGTATAAAAGAAGGTACCCACTTTTGATATGATTACAATCACAACGTGACGTCAGATGTCATCAAAGCAAAATTCAAAAGCAAAAATTATTTCTGCCACTCATAATAAAATTATCAACAATCAAATGCTCCAAAAAACTTTAAATGGCATAAAATCAAATAAAAACGAGCGATACACAAATAATACCGTTTTAAACGCACCACTTGTGATAAACAATAGGTTATATTGGCGCCAAAACCGGGGTGCGTTTCCCGCCACTTGACCATCTGTGATTTTTTTTATTCAATGTAATAGCAATGGTCGAACTGAGTTGAGCTTTAAGAATTTTTGGTCTGTTTGTTTTAATGTTTTACCAAAGTTGAAAACCAACTTGGTATTGAAAATCAAATCGTCTCCAGAGGTCCAGAGGGCAGGGGGCAGCGATATTGATAATGAAGAAGTCAAAAATGTATTGGATTGACATAAAGCTACCGAATGCATAAGTCTATAGTCGTTGTAAACGATTGCCACTTGTCTAGGCCCTCAGGTTTTGTATCGGAAACTAGGAAGTGGGTTCGTAAATCCATGCGTTTGCGTTTTATAAATTGACTACCTACCTAATTCAAACCTAATCTGCGTTCGCAATTTATTAGCTAAACATGTAAACAAACACGAGTTTTAGGAAAAACAACTGCCTTCACAAAAGGTTAAGTTTGCGCTACAACTTCATATTTTTTATGACTTTTCAACAGTAGTCAGTCTAAAATCAACTTTATTTACACTTCAATTGGAAATAAGGTTATAAATGGACCTTAGGCCTTACTTATATTTCGTTGTCTACAAAGAAGGCCTACCTACTGAATACAGGCAATTTTTTTACGTATTTTCGGGCATAATAACGGAGAGACAGAACAGAAACAGATATTGTGATTGTTTACCTGTCATTTTGTCTATTCTTCCGTCGACAGAACCCATTTCTATTGTGGTCATGCAAACCATGCAGACCATGCTTAGATGAACGCATAAGTAGTAAATATGTTCGAAAAAGCTGTAACATAGAAAACCCGTTTCTATGGTTGTCTTGCTACGGGTGCTGGAAAAGCTTATAATACTAGGCTGCGAAAGGAAAACGCGTTCAAGACAGAGCACCAGCAAGATGGTTAGACATGATCAAGAAGGCTGTTGGAGGCATCATTTACTGAGCGGTTCACACTGCAGAAGACCGTATAGCACGGAGACGCGTGGTATGTGGTCCCGATCCTCAGCATTGAAGGAATGATGACGAAGAGGAACCGTATTTATTCAAACTTTTGTCGACACAGCTTTTAAAATATTATGTACACCTCTACACTATATGAGTAGGGCCACAGTATATACTGTGGTAAGTAATTGCGTAATATACGATCAATCACAAAATGTTTCGATTTGAAACAGATTGCTAATCCATTGTTACATAAGTTGGAAAAAAAAAATCTGCTCAACAACGTAAATAACCCAATGAATGTTGTTGAACTGTCAAAATGAAACAAATTAGTCATAATCGTTTACGAAAATAAGTTACGCAATTAGGGTACCTGCACTTACCGTGCCTACACCGTCTACATCTTAAACAAAACGGCACTGTATAATGATTCTTATCTCAATAAAGTTTTGTTAGTGTTCCTCGAATAACAATTACACGTTAAGGAACCTCGTGTTACACTAAACATAACAAAGAGTCAGGTGTCTGGGCGTCAGCAGAGTTGTAGGTGACTCTAAAGTACCTACCGACATAAAGTTCTACCGCTAACGAGGAGTAAACAGTTTTAGGAAACCAGCATCGCTCTGAGCTGATTACGCTTATGCTAAGAGTATTTTAGTGTAACAAGATCATTGTAGGTACCCTAAGATTAATATGATAATTAAATATTCACAGTATCGGATAAGGGTTATCGGGTTTGGTATGCTTATGCACATGACAGACAGGCAGGGAGACCAAAGGTTTCTTAATAACACACATTCCTATACTTATCTCGACAAACGATTTCTTTACAAACTCAACCTTGTCAACCATCGCTTATCATCAGATGAGAGAGTGTTTAAAGGTAAGCCTATTATAATAAAAACATTGAGCTAAGCAGCACACTACTTGCGTAACAAACTTGCAATCACAATCTGAATGATTTTGAAGTATATTGCTACCTAATCCATTACTTCTTAAGTTAAAAAAATGTGTCTGCTTAACAACGTAAATAACGCAATGAATGTTGTTGAACTGTCAAAATGACATGAATGTCTGGTCATCGTAGTCAATAGAACATACAGGGTGGCAGGGACATCGACGCGGAAACTGTTACCATGGATTCAGAAAAAGCCTCTAAACTCTTTAAACCTCTCTGAGCTGAAATTTTTCGTCAATTATTTTTAAAAAAATCTTCACAGTTTTCGCGTCGATATCCCTGCCACCCTGTATACACTCTACGTAGTCAATCTCAACCAACAGATCCAAGCATCACCTATTACCTACTATTCAACAAAATCCGGCAACATCCAGATCTTCCTTCTTCCTGTCTAAGTCGGTAGGTAGGTACCTACCTACTCAAACTAAATGCATTCAGACCTTTTCACTACCAAACTATCATAATTAATTAAATTAAACCTCCACAACAATTACAAACAAATAAAATCTTTCATCCCTTTCAAGTTATTAAACAGCAACAATGAATTCAAACAAATTAAACATTATAAGTGTAATGCATTTTATTGTCAGCACTTTAGTGACTAGTGAGGGGACGCGAAGGATTATCGCAGCGCTTGCAATAAAGGGGCGGTTTTGATCGCGGCTCGTCAGGGGTGAAATTTATAACTGTGGTCAATTGGTGTGTGATGAACGGTTTTATTAATATCGTGGGTGAGATGTAGTTTTATAGATAAGTAATAACCATAGGCTTAGAATCTTATGTTTTTAATTTGGGTAAGAGATAAAGTACGTATCTGTTGTAATAAAGTGCATGCCAACATTTACTGAATTGTACCTAGTACACAAACATAGAATGCCAAGCAGTTTCCTGTGTCAGGAGACTGCTTGGCATTTCGTACTAATGTGCCTACTTACCTTGTTGTTCATCACATTCTAATCAAAGTCTAATGTTAGTCACTACAAAGTTAAATAAAATCCACCAACGCTATCTATCGGCCATTAGGATTAAACAATTTGATTGTTAGTTATTATAAAATTATTGCGATACGTATTGCGTGAAATGGAACAAATATGACTCGTTCAGAAATCAAGTAGCCAAAACTTTCTGCTGTGATTTTACAAATTAGGCAAAGTAATACCACTTTGTCTTCATTAATAATTATGAGTTGGTCAATAAAGGCTACTACTACACACAGTGCCGGTGGCACGGACCGCTGCCGCCGGCTTTTGCCAAGCGGGACTTCTTTGTTTGGCGGCTCCTTTGTGCAGCAAACCCGGCGCACCGCGGCTTGCCCGGCGCACCGCGGCTTGCCCGACGCACCGCGGCTTGCCCGACGCACCGCGGCTTGCCCGACGCACCGCGGCTTGCCCGGCATCAAGGAATCTTTAGAAAATAGTTTTTTTTCATATAAATAATAATATATTATAGTTAACACGATACTTCTAATATTTTTTGCCTTTCGGTTTAGATGGTTAATTCGTTTTAATTGGTTAGTACGTTTCTAAACTGTGAGTATTACGTCATCGATCTGACAGTAGACTGTGTGTGACATTCACATTGGACTATGGATTGAGTTGAGGTTATCAAATCAAATTTTTAGCAAATAATCTGCATAATCTTGATAATTAAGACTAAAAGAATGTGTAAATAAGTGAATTTTATATAGGGTAGTAAGCATAATTTTATAAAAATGTGGCAGTTAATGCAAATGAACTCTTGTCAGCTTGTGAGACAGAGGTAAATATTAGTAAATAAGTCATAGCTTACTTTGATAAATAAACATGAAATTACACAGGTACACTTAGATAAAACTTTTATTACAGGTTATTGACAACGAAAAGCAATGTATACTTTACAAACCTGATGAAAAATAAGCCGTCAAATGTCGTAAAACGATACTTTTCTGAAGTCAAAACATCGTCGGAGAAAAATGCAAAGCCTGGGTTATTATTGCTTTGTAGCCCATGGAAGTTGTGTACAGGGGTTAGTTTAGCTCTAGGGGCTCGTTATTTGTTGAGTAATGGCCCAGCGTACTGCAAGGCCCTTGTGGCTGGCTCTAGGGTAATACAGAGAAGGCCGAATGTAGAAGAAGATACTGCTAAGTTTGATTGGGAGAAGTTTCTTTCTTATCTTCAACCTCATAAGTGGCTTTTGGCTGCTGCTGTTGCGGTGAGTTCTTTTTAGTTTATGTAATCCTGGTACCTATTATAAATCTTTGTAACTATGTTATTCTTTGAGAAATTAATGTGGCCTTGCCATGCAAATTAATTATAGAGTGATAGTTACATTTATTTTTTTATCAGCTAATCTAAGATCTTGATAAAATTTTAACACTAAAAGTTAGGTTTCCGTCTCTTGCACACTTAGCATGACGAAAATAGAAATGGGTTTTATCTACGGAAGAATAGACAAAATGATAGATTGTGATTGTTTGTCTGTCAATTTGTCTATTCTTCCATCGAAAAAAAATACCATTTCTATAGTTATGCTACACGTGCTGTAAGAAAAACCTTTACTATCTGTTAGAGAGATCCTTTGCCACTGATGCAGCTAGCTTTTATTATTGGAGTATTGTGAGATGAGCGTATGACTGTCAAGTAGTTGTGTACTATTTGTTACTGTACTAATGTGTTCATGTCTTTAAGTAATGTAATTGGCCGTTTTATGATAAAATTGAATAAAATCATCACTCCTACACTCCCATGTAAAAATTTCTCTCACTTTCATTTAATTTTGAGTATGGATCATATTAAGGAGAAAAATAATGGATAATTTAGTCTTTAATTTTACCACACCGCATCTTAATAATGATGTATTTTTTCAATCCAGTCAGCATTAGTAGTAGCATTTCTGAATGTGTACATCCCAGTACTGTTGGGAGAAGTGGTGAACGTGCTTGCAAATCAGAGACAGAATCCTTCGGCCGACTTCCTGGAGCAGATCAGGCTGCCTGCGGTCAAACTTGTTGGATTGTATCTGGGACAGGTAAATTATTATTTCATTAAATAATAACACGCATTTACACTAGGGTATATGTGTTCTTGAGTGGATACTGCGAATCAGCAAACGTAAGGTAGGACGCCCTCAAGTGGAGCGACGATCTTCGCAGGGTGGCTGGTAGCAGCTGGATGAGAGTTGACGAGAATCAAGCAGAATGGTGTGCAATTGGAGAGGCCTATGTCCAGCAGTGTACTGCTGTTATGTGGGCTGGTAATGATGATGACCTTTACACTTTAACATGACTGATTTAGGTTTAAAACAATCTACATAACTAGGTACCTCATTTCCTACTTTGGATTCAGAGCAAATTATCTACTGAAAGGAAAAGATTACTGCATCAAATCTTATGACTGTCCAACATAAGCAATTTTTTACTGTTTGTTAATCCGTTTAGCTATTTAGTTTTATTTTGGCTTTCTACAAAAAAATAGGGCATTTTTTTTTTCATACTTTAAGAACAACATTGACAAACGTCTCACAGCCTACAGTCAATCCCACAATTAGTAACACTTGCACTACGAAAACCATACATATAGAGAATGGACTGAGCGTTCCGTATTCAGTTGTGCAGAGAATGAGACAAAGCTAATGTGCGGCCAGTAGTTGTCTCCTTAGTAGTACTACAGGTACTGGTCGCGCAGTTTTTTTTGTCTCTTTCTAGAGAGTGGCCACTTTTGAGAGGCTGACTCCCAGTCCATTCTTTAAATCTATGACGAAAACCGCCCTTATGGATACGACATAAAGGCACTGATGTGTGTTTTGCTGTCGACTCTTACTTTGATAGACTAAACTAATCAGATTATTATTTTTTCTATAGCTGTAAATAAATAAAATAAACCAAGCAAACTTAAACCCATTTAAATATTTCTCACTCTGACCATTTAGCATTTGTTGGTTTCACTTTGGGACACCCAGCACACTACAGACCCTAGTTACTGTTTCAAAATCTTTCTTTATTTTTAGGCTATGTTCACATTTTTATACATCCACATGCTGTCCCAAGTGGGTGAGAGAGTGGCCGCTCAGATGAAGCAGGACTTGTTCACGTCCATTCTGCAGCAAGACATGGCTTTCTTCGACCAGGAGAGAACTGGGGAGCTTGTTAATAGGTATAGAAATAATTGTGATTATCATTAGTTTCATAATAAAGCTCTGACCAAACTGAAACGAATCCCGCGCGGGATTCGGAACTTTCGCTCACGCCGATTGTATGGCGAACTTACTCGTATGGAGGTTCAAACTAGTGTGAATAGTCACGTGACTTCCTTAACATTAATACAAGCGTGCAGTCACGTTCCGCGTATCACGCAGGATTCGACTCAATGTGGGCAGAGCTTTAAACTAGAGACTTATATTTTCTTCATATCCATTCAATTAGTCTTTTCTTGCCTATATTCCTGATAAAATATGTTGTTGATAAATAGATACTAGGTCTATTTGAAGCAATAGTATGAATGGATACTGTCTAGTCTTCAAACTGTCTGCCCAACAATCTCTCGGTTTATGAAATTTTGTCCTAATGATAACAATGACAAAATATTGAACTAGCATATTAAAAAATGAGATCTTATGGAAGCATTGAAATACATAATATTTCCATGTTTATGTGTAACATGTCATTTCAGGTTAACAGTTGATGTGCAAGATTTCAAGAGTTCCTTCAAACAGACAATTTCTGGTGGGATGAGGGCTACTACTCAGGTAATTTTTATTTAATTCTACTTCAGTCATTCTAAAAATCGACGTATTATGTTCGTTAGCAACTGAACTACTTTTAATCCATCTAATTTGATCCTTACTCGATTATTTGAAATCTTAATATTTTTTTGTAAAGCAGCATATGTAAACCTATGTATTCGTAATGTATGAACATCCTATGTACCGTTTTTCTGGCAAATAAATAACTTCGAGTTTGACTAACATGAAAACTTCCACTGATGTAAATCAATTTCCCAAATACCAAATGCATTGCATTAAAACATTTTGAGGCAAATATTCAATGGTTTAAAATAATATCCTGTTACTATTTCCAGGTAGTAGGTTCGTCAGTTAGTCTTCTAGTCATATCTCCACAACTGACCGCCCTCACACTATTATGTATACCGTCAGTTGTCATTGGCGGCACGTTCATTGGTTCACTGCTGAGGAAGTTGTCTAGAGAGGCGCAGACGCAGGTGAGCTAGTTACTTCTACGTAATTTGTTCAATTTCTGAGGTCCTCAGATGAACTGTCAAGGGATATTATATTTTATTCGATATAGGTATCTTTTGAGCGAAGTTTTCTATAACAGAGTGTTCAGAAACGCTGTGTCCATGATATTGAAACAATAGAACTTTAGTTTGACCGAGACCGCTGTTTCGCCCCTTAGGAATATGCGGCGAGGCGGGAGGCAGCGTTGACGAATGAGCGACGGGCGGGCCGCAGCGCGCCGTGAACGTTAACGAATGAGCGGCCTGTACTCCCCTCCGTCTCGCCGCGCACATACCTATGGCGCGGAACATGTCTCGCTCAAACTATATCCAATTAAGAATACCTACCTCAAAAACCGGGGCGTTTGTGTGCTACTGTTTTAACGCTCTGGGCCCACTGAGAGGAATCTCGTGCAGGAAGCGGGACGCGACTGCGCGCGTCGATTTTTTTTTATACAAGTTAGTCGAGCGCGAGCTAATTTTTGTCTCACGTTAATAGTTATAATATGACTCAACTAGTGTAAATGGTATTATTTACTAGTAATTGGTAAAGGCTACACGCATTATTACAAATATAACTGGTGAAATGTGTGTCTACATTATACCTCTGCCCAACCCTTTTTGCAATATGGACGTGGTGTCATGTCGGAACATTATGCCAGAAATGTCATTTAGCTACTAAAAGGATAAATGTGCACCAAAAGAATATATCGTTATTATGAGTCTGTTGTGTCACACCGCAGGGCACAGGCACAGAAGAAAAGAGGAAAGATGGAATTCCAACTTTTCTCTTTGTTTAGTAATTTGAGCCCTATCACAAAAGAACTTTTTTTTTTTGTTCCGGGGTGGAAAATCCTCATGGACGTCCTCCGCCCTGGGGCGGGCGAAGGGGTCTGTCAGACTCCTACTGACTAAAAACCACCCCGGTGTTCCCTTCCCACACTTGACCGGGGATCATGGGACCTAGTGCGTCTTCGATGATCCCCGACTGGTGCCGGCCCGCTTTTGCGGACCACTTCATGCCCGCGGGTGGAGTGAGGTGTTAGACTCCCCCCGCGACGTCAAATAGGGGCGCGCGTGGAACACTACGCGCCGCCACCTCGGGTCCTGCTGGATGGGGGGTGGCGGACGTCCCCGAGTCCGCCATCCCTCCGGATCCGTTTACGGGGGCTGGAAGAGGGCGTTGTCTGCCCTCCGCCGACGCCCAGTTCGCCTGCTACGGATCAAGAGAGTGGTTTCGATCTCCCTCTCCCTTTCCGCAGCCTCCTTCTGTGAAACTACGGTTTCACAGAAGGAGATCACTGCATTCCACGACCCGGCACTCCCGAGCATCGAATGAGCGACAGCCGGTAGCGCCAGGTCGGCTCCGATTTCAGATACGAGGGCACGGCGCGGCTCCTCCCATGCGGCACACTCTGCCAGTGTATGCTGCCCCGTGTCCATCACAAAAGAACATAACCCAACCTAATTTATTTGTGATTAATTTTTAGGATTGTTGTCCGTCTTTCACAGGGCTGTATATTTTGAACCGTAATAGGTAGATGCTTGAAATTTTCACATAGTGTGTTAATTTTATGGCCGCTATAATAACAAATAATAAAAATAAAATAAGCGGAATCCTTCGTGTGCGATTCCGACTCGCACTTGGCCGGTTTTTTATTAGGTAGGCATCGAGAACTTAAATTATTAAATTATTGCCATTCCGAAAATTATATTTTAATTTCAGATAGAAAAATCAACACTAGTAGCAGAGGAAGCGATATCAAACATGCGAACGGTTCGCGCGTTCGCGGGCGAAGAGAACGAGGCTCAATTGTTTGCGCAAGAGTGTAAGGCGGCCGCTGAGATGAATATGGAACTAGGATTGGGCATAGGACTCTTCCAAGCTGGGACTAACTTGTTTTTAAATGGGTATGTATGATTTTGGTGGTGTATGAGAAATTTGTGGTCCAATTTAAAGGTGTTGTACAGACATCAAACTGAACAAGTTTCTCCATGGGACCTAGAAACGAGAAAAAAATTATCAGCTGTCCTGTACAAAACTTCAATACCTACTCGATCCTATGGGACGACTGATTATTATTATGCTATGTGTTTTCGGAAAAACAACTTTAAACATCGAGGCTTAAAGTTCAGTTTCCGCTGCAACTTAACATTTTTTTTAATGAATTTTTCAACGGTACCAGTCATTCTGAAATCAACTTAATGCACATTAATATAAAGTTGATATTCGTTTTAATGAAAAAAAAAATAGTAACTGAAAAAAAAAATGAGACTTTAGATGGTAATACGATGTGGTTATTTTCTACAAAAAAAATTGAGACTGAGTATATGAAAAATTGGAGCTAGTTATCATTATGCCAAGTTTCATTTATTTTGAAAGTTTTTGCCGGATGTGTGAAAAGAAAGATTAACCATTACTCGCGATCAAGAAGCTGAAACAATTGAAATAAAAAAATCAGGTAGCCCCCTAACATTTTTATTAAATTGTTTTTTGCAGTATGGTCCTTGGCACCATGTTTATGGGCGGCCATCTAATGTCTGCGGGACAAATGACAGCCGGAGACGTCATGGCTTTCCTAGTGAACGCGCAAACTGTGCAGCGATCAGTCGCTCAGCTGTCTTTATTGTTTGGATCTGTAGTGAAGGGAATCAGCGCGGGAGGACGAGTGTTTGAGGTTAGACTTAATGCTATGTGAATAAGGTTCATTTTGAAGTACAAGAAAAACGAAGAACTTGGGTGTTGCTTGGTTTATGAAAGTCATGTGTGTACTGTTGACTTTAAACCATATTTGTACTTGATATAAAATCTATTATTGAACATCACTGAAGTAGTGTGAATGTTACCTATTGACTTTTCTACTGAACGCAGTCTTGAAAGCGTTAAACGTTCGCGCTCTACGTTTGAATCAGTCATGCACGATCTCGACGCTGACAACAACTGTTCGAAATACGACCTTATAAGTTAATGAGTAAAATTCAGTTTTTAATACAGATACAGATGTATTTGAGCTACATGAATTCCATCTTTAAATATTAACGTCATAAAGTTCAATTTTCAATCACAAAACATTAAATTTTCAGTACATCAACAAGAAGCCTGTAATGGACCAATCAGGCACAACGACCATCAAGTTTCATGAGTTCCACGGTGACATTGAGTTCAAGGATGTGTCGTTCGCATACCCGACTAGGCCTGAAGCGGTAAGTAACTGCTTTTTTATATTTTATACAGGCTAATCATCGTGTATTTGTAAAAGGGCTCATCTATACATAAATTATAAATAAATCCTAACTAATATTATTAATGCGGAAGTGATTCTTTTTTATTTGTTTGTTACGTTTTTACGCTAAAACGGCTGAACAGATTTGGATGAAAATTGTCACATTGGTAGACCATGACCAGGGCTAGGATATAGGATACGTTTTATCCCGATATTCCCACGGGCTCGAGATTTATGCGGGTGAAACCGCGAGGCGCAGCTAATAAAGCGTAAATTGTCGCTTTTCGTATCTGTCTGTGTGATCGCGGTGTTCTACTAAACTACGCAATGGATTTTGATGTAGTTTGGTTTTTTCACCATCATTAAAAATATATATTTTTGATGTTTTTAGGGTTCCGTACCTCAAAAGGAAAAAAACGGAAACCTTATAGGATCACTCGTGTGTCTGTCTGTCTGTCTGTCCGTCCGTCTGTCACAGCCAATTTGCTCCGAATCTAATGGACCAATTAAATTGAAATTTGGTACACATATGTATTTCTGTGACCCAAACACAAACGTGTAACGTAAATAAATGAATTTTGAATATAGGGGTCACTTTTGGGGCAAACAAGAAATTAAAAAAAAAAAGTTTGGCTAACAGTACCGTGTGACTTATCAAATGAAAGGGCTTGTTGCGAGGATCTTATAAAATATTTTTATATAATTTTAAAATAAACACTTTTAAAGATATTTAAGAAAATCGATGAAAATTGACCATTCCTCTCTTATCTCCGAAACTACTGAGCCTAAAATTTTGAAAAAACTTCAGAGAATGGTTCTTTACCCATAGATTACAGGAAAATCTATAAGAAGTCTAGGGTCTTAAAATAACATGGTAAATCTCTCAATATTGCATTACATTTGCAGTTGGAATGTAGAGGAGAACGTGTTTTTCAACCACAATGTTAAGTTTGTATTTGGGATAAATTCATCCCAACTACGAAACTCTTCATTGTGCGTGGTCCGACACGCACTTGGCTATTGAACTTATATGTAATAAAAAAAAACTCGATGTTTTGTCAAGGCGTAAAATCCAGGTGAAGTAGGGGCAGGACGATAGTACTACAATAACTTATTGGAAACTGTACTTCAATTGATATATTTTTTTTGCATTGTCCAACTTGCACAGTAGTATCATAGTACCAACCGTTTTCAATAAACGACATCTAAATATAAACCCTAAAATTAAATAATAGCGCGCTGTTGGATTTTCAACGCTGGGCTAACCGCCGAGAGCTGAAAATGCAAAAGTGCATAAATATTTAGGCATTATATTTACATGTCGCCTAGTCTTAGTGAAAACGGGCATTAGTCGCGTTAGTTTTCTTCTTATTACGACTATTTCGCATTATTCACTTATTATAGTTATTCATTTATTTATTATATTATTCATTATTGAAGTTCAAAAGTGCCATACATGGGCCTATTTGAAATAAATGATTTGACTTTTGACTTTCATTTATAATAGTTATGATTAATAATTGTGTTTACAGACCGTGTTGAAGAAATTCAATCTGAAGATACCGGCTGGCAAAACAGTGGCTATCGTTGGCTCGTCTGGCAATGGCAAGTCGACAATCGCGGCTCTCTTAGAAAGGTAACTTTTCTAATTTGCAAGTAATAACTTCTGCATTTACTAAAACATCTCTACTTTTCAACTAAAAGAATCAGCAGTTAGCCTAGTGGTGTGACCGTCGGACTGCCAAGTTATATGTCTCGAGTTCGAACCTAAGGCTCTTTGAGGAGTGGCTCGAGAGGCGCCATGTCGTCCTCACCTTCCGCCCGACGCAGGTCCTCACCGGACACGGTTGATTCGGGAGATTCCTGTTCAGGATAAGGCGGGAGGAAACGCCCAGTTGTCACCATTGTCTGGATCGCCCGGAGAACACGGTGGAGCATACGGTGGAGGTCTGCCCAGCTTGGGCGGAGCATCGCCGTGTCCTCGTGGAGGTGATCGGCGGCGGTGATCTCTCGCGTCCGGCCCTGGTTCAGGCCATGGTACGGAGCGAGAGGAAATGGGAGGCCGTCACCTCCTTCTGCGAAGCAGTAATGCTCGCGAAGGAGGAGACGGAACGCGTGAGGGAGAGGCAAATTTCGCGCTCTCACGCCCCTAACCGCCGCAGGAGACGCCCAGGGCGTCGGGAGTCGCAGGCCGATTCCCGGCCACCGTAGGCGCGGGTTTGCCCCGGGTCGATTGCACGTTGTAAAGAGATGTCAGCAGAACTGATGGGGTCTGCTAGGGCCGATGCCTGTCGGGGTCGCGGGAAAGTGCACAAGGAATACCGTGGCCTCTGGCAACAAGGCAACTGAAGGAACACGGGTGGCATTTAGTCAGTAAGAGTCTGACACGCCCTCCCATTCCGCCCAAAGCGGAAGAAGTTATTTGATAATTTCCCACCCAAAAAAAAGGTCGCACAGCGCTAATACCTACAGTTATATTCACCTAGAAATTACCTCTCTTTCCATCGCGTAACTCTTATATCTTCTGACTACGATACGCTCACTGAATTGGCCCGACAAGACGAGCCCGTCGCGTACTTGTAGCTTCATACCTAAAATGCGGAATGCGCCTTCTTTACTTTTCTGTGGGCCGGTTGATATTACCAGGCAAAACATGTTAATTACATGATATGGTTGGGAATTACATTGCAAGTAGCAAAATTCTCCTATAGTAATCGATTTATGAGACTAAACGTCTTATAGGAATCGAATAGACGCTTTGACTAAGATCACTGATCTTACAATAGTATTTTATAAGACGATGTGCGCTTTTGTTACTATAAATGCATTTAATACGATTATTTACATTCTTAGATAAGAACTGCACTGCTATATAATTCTTAGATATAGCTGCTATAGGTCAAGGATATTATAGGATTCATTTGTCTTAGTCGTGACTTCTAACTGATTGTTAGCACCAAACTAGCATAGCCTCTGAATTTTGTAGGTAAGATTCTAGTTGTTCGTGTCCTACATTTGCTTTTAGTAGAGTAATCGGCCTAGAACCCTAAAACTTAAACATGGCGAAGCAGGTATATCCTGTAGTAGTCTTAACTTTGACTAAATTGTACTATAAAAGTTTTGATAATGCAATATTAGGGCATGAGATCCAATGGCGGCTTAAGTTTTAGTTAAGTATTTATGGAATAAACAAATAATAAATATGTTTACTTTTGAATGTTTACTATCATTAAACACTATCAATAAAATTAATTTCGCATGCTGAGTAGGCATTATTTACACGACAGTTAAAAGACAAAAGTTATATGTTATGTTAATAGATAATTATAATGTGAATTACTTTCCCTTTGAAAATAATACATATATGTCTTAAGGTGACACTAGTCGCGGGCTCGAACTCACTAGTGGGCATGGCCGAAAAGCACGCTGTGTCACCTGGCATCGTGTCCGACAGAGATAGTATTAGTGATGAGCAGTTAGACACTGGTCTACGTGCACAACGTCTAGTTTGCACGCACACAAACACCGTTCCGAACTATTTTAGTAAAACGAGTGCGTAAAAAATTACGAAAAGTCCTTTTGAAAATAGGGTTTTATGAAAAAACCACTGCATAAATCATTACAAATAAAGTTTATTGAACTCTTCGACAATTGAGCTTTGTCGGTGCCGACTTTGTTTTGGAGATTTTACACTTCTTTTATTGCTTATTTACCCCCAAAGTTGCGTTAAAATTAGCAAGAAAAAGGAATCTTTGTGGGCTCCTAACTTTTTAATGGCTCATTATTTTACTATTCTGTTTCCGCACAGACAAAATTAATAATGAAACAAAACGATATCATGTTTAACTTTGGATGTACCATGTCAAACAGTGGAGTAAAACCCCCCTGAAATTTGTATGGAAAAAATATCAACTAGTGCCACCTTAAGACACCAGCAGTTCACCGTTACAAAAGGAATGAAAATCGAATGTAATGGCATCGCGCTGACAACTATTGGATCAATTATAGCAGTAAAAGCACCTAATAAAATAATTATAAAATCGAACTGCACTTTATCGGACTGTAACAAAACGACTATAGGGCGTAATATTCCTATAAATTGCGCCCAAATACGGTTTTGTAAACGTTTATAGGATTTCTATGGGACTAAAAAATACATGCTCCTAGGATACTTTCAGGACCAGATTTTGCTACTTGGAATGGGACTTAATCATAAATGGTAAAATGTGGGAGTATTTATAGGTACACCTCTGCATAATAACCAATTTTTCTCGTTTTTGCAACTTGTCACAACCTACTTATCCTCCAGGTTTTACGACGTAAATACCGGTGAAGTCACAATCGACGGCATCAATATTCGAGAGATGGATGGCAAGTGGCTCCGCGGCAGAGCTCTGGGCATCATCAGCCAGGAGCCTGTGTTGTTCGCCACCAGCGTCAAGGAGAACATCCGGTATGGACGCCCGGACGCCAGTGATGCTGAGGTAATGTATCATTCGGTAGTAGACCACTGTGTGAAGGTGATCTTATCATAGACGAGCTCTAGGTATCATCATTCAAGCTGAACCACACAGGCTTGTGTGGTTCGCTACCAGCGTCAAGGAGAACATCCGCTATGGACGCCCGAAGGCCAGCGATGCTGAGGTGATGTGATTTTTTTTTTCTCGATTCGTTACGAACTATTTTATAAGAATACAAGCCGGGCATCCGGTAGAATTTCCCTTCGGCATTAATAACGAATTTCCATACAAACTTTCATCTCCTATTTAACCCCTTTATGGTATAAATATTCAAAAATGCTTCCTTACCCTTCACTTACGTAATGCAGGGTCAAATCAAATTAGCTAGCGGAATTATTCCAGTCTGTCACCCTGCTTTATCCCCTTAGGACTACAGATTAAACTTTTTTCGATCGGAAAGAAAAGTTTAATCTGTCCCCTTGTTAGCAACGAGGGGACAGTTCGAACCTTATTCACTCCTATCTATCCCCCCAATAGGGGGACAGATGATTTTTTTATTCCTGTTTGTCCCCCATAGAATTTAATATATTAATTCTTAAAAGCCATGCCACACATTATAAGCAACATTACATTAAATGAAAGACTAGGTTTAGGTTTATAATCATAAATAAATTATGTATAATTTATTGTTTTTCTATCAATCAGCCACAGTCCCATAAATCACAGTAGGTATTGCAAGTAATGCGCATCATTGCGTCTGCCCCCGCTATAAGACCCGGTGAGTAAGAGAGAGAGAGAGAACCGAAATTTGTTTGGTTGTTATGAAATCTATTTTTTATTTGCACCGAGTACATTCTCGGAACAGCGGTTTTTTGTAAACGTTTTTGTATTTGTAACTAAGTTGTATGAAGTCAAATCAGAATACAGTTTTATCTTTCCGTATCACTAATAGGGGGAAAGATAGGAATGAATTAAGTTCGAGCTGTCCCTTCGTTGCTAACTGGGGGACGGATCAAATTTTTCTTTCCGATCTGTCCCCCTAAGGAGACAAAGCAAGGTGACAGATCGGAATAATTCGGCAAAATTGACGAATCAGTGAAACTGACTAATCAACGAAACAGGCAAATTAAATAAACTGACGACTGAAAGAAACTGACCAGTTATACGCGGACTCAGCTTTTTTTATTACTACAGATTAATAAAAAAACGGAATCTTCAAACATTTTCTAGAATATCATCATAATTTAGTTTTCTTCTCACAAATTCCAGGTATACCGAGCAGCTCAAACCGCCAATGCACACGAGTTCATCACCGGCTTTCCCGATGGTTACGACACACTCGTGGGTGAGAGAGGGATGTCACTCAGTGGGGGACAGAAACAGAGGATAGCTATCGCTAGGGCAGTGATTAAAAACCCACCTGTTCTTATATTGGATGAGGCTACCAGGTATGCATGGTCAAAACCGTTCTTGTAATGTAGAATTCGAGATAACCATCGTAGTGATTGGTTAAACTCGAAATTATAATTAACATCAAATTATAATTATATTGACTACCTCGTTGGTCTAGTGGTCGTAAATGCTACTGAGAAAGAGGTCCCGGGTTCCGTTCCCGGGTCGGGCAGTGTTATTGGGTTTTTCTGTCTGGAACTTTTGAGCAGCAGCCCGGAGTCTGGATTTGTGCCCGGTTGATGGCAATAGGCTCGCCCCCTATTACATGGAACTTAAAACATAACTGGCAAAATGTGGGTGTGGTACAGGTACACCTCTGCCCAACCCTTCGGGGAAACAAGGCGTGATGTTATGTTATCAAATTGTAGTGCTCTATAGAACAATTTAGAATCTAGACAAAATCAAACTGGTTCCTAATTTAATAGTTTTTATTACTTTTTGTTATATGACATTGTTTTTACATTCTGTGATGATAACTGCCTCACACACTGACTTATTAATTGTATTTTGTTTTTTGGAAAATCGTCCACTTTTACAATGTTTGTAAATATGTGAGCATATGTGTATCTATCACATAATTAAATTATCTGTCGTTGCTTCATTTTTAATTCTTTTTACCTATTGTAGTATAGTAATTTTATTCTAGGTGCATCGTCTTCACATATAATTATTTAACTAATGTAGGTACCCATACAAAATATTGTAAAACATTTTAAAAGAGTAACGATGAAGTTTCTTGCCCATTCTTCTCCATACGAAAACTACCTTTTGAAAGGGGCGACTAGAATTATTTGCCTAAAATAAAAGCAGCTTAAGTTACTTCTTACAACATCAGCTAACTGCCAGTGAAAATCGGTCCGGCCGTTTCGGAGATTAGCCGGAACAGACAGACAGACATAAAAAATGTTCCTTTTTTATAAGTACCGTATACTTATACTTTCATATGCATTTAGTAAAAGCTGTTATTTTTAAATTACAAACAGACAGTTCAATTTTATTTATTTGTTTAGATAAGCGATTTTGTCACACGAATATAAGTGCGATTGCAGTATCCACAAACAAAAAAAAAAAAAAAATTATTGCCTCTGTCCGCGACTTCGGCCACGTGTTTTTAAATAAAACATATTCCTTGGCACTCGGTAATATGTAGCTAACAATTTTTATAATGTGATCAGTACTTCTATAGATTGTCTTTTACAAAAAAATAAACAAAAAATAAATTCTCTTTATATATCGTTGTTTTAAAGGTAAAACTCACTTAGTGACATTTTTGGTAAAACTCACTACTTTTCATTTGCGTAATCTTTCATAGGAAAAACTCATTAACTGTACTGATTACTAAATTTTTCGAACTCGATAACTCGAAAAGTTCAGTAATCAGTACAGTTATTGAGTTTTTCCTATGAAAGATTATGCCGAATTAGTGACGAAAATGAAAATAAGGGATTTTTACCAAAAATGTCACTTATTGAGTTTTACCTTTAAACCAACGATATAATATTAGTTTAGATTTACTTTTCGTTCATAATTTTTTCTTGTGAAATTAGAAGACAATCTCCAAAGGACCTGCATAATCATCCTATAATGTTCCCACTGCTGGGACACATGCCTCCTCTGTGTGAGAGGGAGTTGGCCGTAATCCACCACGCGGGCCCAGTGCGGGTTGGTAGATGTCACATATCTTCGAATTTTTGGTTCTAGGACATGCTGGTTTCCTCACGATATTTTCCTTCACCGTTGGAAGGACGACCGGATGGCTTAAGAAATGAGACCAACACTTTTTATCATATATATTTTTTTATCTCTAAACGGCATTTTTAGAGTTGAAAAACTTTGTAGATGTTACAGGGACTTACAGGGATTTTACAGGGACAGGGACAGTCATAACTATATTTCAATTTTTATATTTATTTTCTCAGTGCCCTCGACTCAGCAAGCGAGAAAGTGGTGCAGACAGCATTAGAGACAGCCGCTAAGGGTCGCACAGTGTTGGTCATCGCACATCGACTGTCCACCGTCATGAACGCAGACATTATAGTTGTGCTCAACAAGGGAATCATTGTGGAGGTACGATAATAATAATATTACCCCTCGGTAAGACTGGATATCAGACTTTGGGCTTCTGACTACCGTAACGACTGTCAAAGATTTACGAGATGACAGCAGAGAACACCGACCATATGCATTGTATCGTCGGATTAATACGAAAATTATTTTGGTTCCCGTGCCGCGTCAGTTGTATTTATACGACTGAGGACCTGTGTTCGTTTTGTCTTTAAAAGTCGATCAAAAAAAGAAAGAAATACTAATATTAAATTTATTTGCGGTTAAATATGACGCAAGAAAAGAACAAGTTGGGGGAAAATATGTGTTACATCCACGCAAAACGGCCATCGCTCAGCATAATGCTGCGACCCTATGCGAGACAGAGCCACAGCGCTGGGTTTTAGCGACAGCTGGTGCTATTAGCCAGCGTTATTTATTCAAGGCAATGGCACGTAAAATTTTATCGGAGAGGCAACCGGATGGCGATTGGTAATATGGGTCTTGAAGTGATACCGAACCCCCCCATAGCGTCCGAATGATACCCATAAGGACGGGGGCGGAGATATGGGGATGGAAGCCTAACATTTTTTTTTTTGACATGGCATTCAAAATTTAAGCTCTATTATGTGCAAGGAGTTTGTGTGTACCAATGCCCTCTGGTTTTTATAAAATTGACCCTCATTTTCGGTGATAAATCATCGGTAAAGAGTTTCAAGAATTATATACATTATTTCAATTATAACGATGTTGGGGGGTGGCAACCGGATGGCATTGATACACGCAAATTCCTTGCACATGATATTTTTGAATGCCAATAAAAAAAATAAAAAATAAAAATCCCCATCCCCCATATCTCCACCCTGTCCATTTGGGGTCCATTTGGACGGTACGGGGGGGTATTCGGTATCACTTCAATATCCAGATTACCACTCGCCATCCGGTTGCCTCTCCGATGAAATTTTACGTGCCATTGCTTTAACTAATTTCATTGTACGATTCTATCCGTCGCAGATATTAATTTGTTGATTTATGGCGTTGGAGGCCCTGCAATTGATATAAAACCAAACGGTCAGTAGGCTAAGAGACCTTATAAAATTAACCCTCTTACCCTATCTCCTTTTTTCCAGATGGGAACCCACAACCAATTAAAGAAACAGAAAGGTTACTACTGGAACCTGATAAAGCAACAAGACCAAGACGCGGATGTCACAAACAAGTCATTATGAAATGATGACGTATAATAGTAGATAAAGTATCGTAGTTCAAATTAATATAGTCTGCCTACCCTAGTAGGAGTATGAAGGTATTAATCGGTTGATTAGACTTAGCACTTTGACGCTTCGGCAATCATCGTCTATATTCGGAAATACGAACGCGCCATGATGAGATGTAATATAGAGCTGTTACCACCATAGAAGTAAGTTCTTGCATATTTTGTATTGTCATAGTTGGAACATTATAGATTAGCAACTCTGTGTATCTCACAATTTCAAATAACTTTTCAAAATTTCTAATAAATGACTAATGACGAGATGCGACCGGAGTTAGGTAACCCGGCTGAGAGAAATCTTCAATCAAAAGCGCAATGATAGGTGAACTACGAACCGGGGCAGTACAAAACTTCGAAGCTTTGCCTCTGTGGCGCGAATTTCGTGCTGATTTGGAAACAAGAAGATTACCGAAGCGCATACAATTTCTGGTTTAACGGCAAATAATCTTAGCTAGTTTAAATGTATTGACACTTAATCAATTATATTCGACATTAGCGTTATGTAGTCTAAGTTGATTTTTCAGTGACCATTGGTAAGAAAAAGATTTTTGGAAAAAAAAAATACCTGCAATGCAATTTGATCTTTGTCTTGTATGACATTGAGTTTATTGTTCCAAAACTTTATAATTATAAAAGATTCTGAATTCAAATATAAAAATAGAACAAAAAGTCATAGCATCATCACAATTTTATTAGAAAATTATGTTTGAGTCAATAAATGTTCCAAAAGCTCGTGGCTAAGTAATAACAGCCGCATGAGTCGATCCATCAGGTTAAGCTATGCTTTCCGGGGTTGGTCCGTGGATGGGTGACCATCTTTACATACCGAGACTCTTCTGTGCCTCGGAAAGCACGTTAAGCCGTTGGCCCCGGCTGTCATTCGTGGATCTTTGACAGTCGTTGTGGGCCGTCAGAAGCCCGAAATTCTGACAACCAGTCTTACCAAGGATTATCGTATTACCCAGTTACTGGGTTGTGGAGGTAAGATAGGCCGTCGCTCCATGTAAAATACTGGTATTCAGTTAGACTGGAAGCCGACCCCAACATAGTTGGGAAAAGGCTAGGCAGATTGATTGATCGACAAATGCTCTAAGTCAAATCAATTGATTATTAAAAAAAACTATTTATGTATTTATTGCACGAGGGCTTAAGCAGTGCTACTTAGGGTACACTTCTGCCTACCTTCATAATTAAAGTAAACGTGAACATATGACAAATTAAACCTTATTCGTTCAGTGTAGTTACCTCGTAGAGTAAAGGTAAATAGAAGCGTTGATATAATGTCAGGGAAATTCATTATTTATCGAATTGACTGCCTCGCGGGTCGAGCAAAGTGTTACTGGGTTTCCCATTCGGAATTTCTCAGTAGTAGCCCGGAGTCTGGATTTGTGCCCGATTAATGGCAATAGGCTCGCCCCCTATTACTTGGGACTCAAACATAACTAGAAAAATGTGGGTGTACTATAGGTACGCCTCTGCCTAACCCTTCGGGGAAATACAGGCGTGATGTTATGTTATGTTATCAAATTGACTGCCAACTTAAATTGTCCGCATATTCAAATCACAAATAATTCTTTAACGGGTGTATGAAATGGCTATGTATAACCCGGTGAATTGATGTAGTGTGTCAATTTGATAATTAATTAATTCTCCTGCCCGTATTTAAGGCCGGTTAATTGTGATTTAGAAATGTTATAAAGCCTGTAGTTGTAAGTAAAAATGAAAATTGTTTTGTATATTTGTAGCCATGGCTTAGTCGAGAATTTTAGAGGCTTTATCTTCCATGGCCACAGATAAATACAGATGGTTCATTCCGCAAAATCATTTAAATAAAAAGCGACTTTTGCTACTACACAATAAAGTGCAATTCAGGTCGCACAGCGCTAATTACCGACAGTTATATTCACCTTGAGTTTGCCTCTTTTTCTATCGCGTAACTCTCATATCTTCAAACTACGTTACACTCACTGAATTGGCCCGACAAGTCGACCCCGCCGCGTACTTGTAGCTTCATAAAATGTCCTTTTTTTTTTATAGTAAATTATCAAATAATTTCTCCCGGTCTGGGCGGAGCGGGAGGGTGTGTCAGACTCTTACTGACTAAAACCCACCCGTGTTCCTTCAGTTGCCTGTATGTTCCCAGAGGCCACGGTAACCCTTTCGGACAAACCCGTTACCCCTTCATACCTGAAGCATCTGTATTCATCCGTGCCATGGTAAAAAATAACTTAAAAGCAGTATGATGAGTTCATTAGTATCCTAAGAAAAGCAAGTATTGGTCCTAAGTATGGGAAATTGTTCGTGTTACGAAACGTAACGTTCAAGTTAAACAATCATATTAAGGCGAAAGTGTCAAGATAGCCCGCGAAATTAAAATTTTCTTACGTTTTTTTGCAATTTGCAGGTCAGTGTCAGGTTGTATGTTGATATAAATATGATTAGCGGCCGTCTTAAATGTTTATTTATAGAATTATAATCATAAAAATCAATAATACAACTCTGAAGTTTATGTAGTCTATTGAATGACTATTTCATGAAATCATGACATTTGAGGATTATGCTAACTTATGGAGTTGTATTGCTCAGGATTATAATTCTGTAAATACATATTTTTCACGGTCGCGAATCATATTTTAATCAAAATACAACCTGACACTGACCTGCAAATTGCAAAAACCTAAAGAAAATTTGAATTTCGCGGGCTAGCTTAGCGCATCCTCTTTAACCAATAATAAATTCCAGCTACCGATGTTCATGCGGTCTTACGTCTACGTTCGCTTGACGTCTGGTTGATGACGAGCCGATGAGGCGAAGTATCACCGATGCGGTGCTGAACTAATGTTTACGATGACCTTGACCTTGAGTGTATCGATTCATCCTAGTGCGAGTGCGGTGCTCCTGAACAGACTATGTCCCATATTTTGCTAGTGTTCCAATTGTCCGTTCACCTGCACCCTGATCTGAACGCGCGTCTGACGTTGCAATAAATGTGGCCACCTACTGGGCCCAAACAGTATAGATGATGTACCGTCGAAACGAAACAGAAAGAAATATGTATCTACACGATAGAAGTGGAAACTTACGACTGGAGCAGAGTATACGTGATTCAGCGTCACCGACCCGGGCGTAACGTTTCGGTTTCGTTCACTGTTCAAAAGAGCGCAAAGTGCTCCTAAAGAAATTTTCACTTCAATAGAACCCGCAGTTTTGTCCGCGAAATTCAAATTTTCTTACGTTTTTTTGCAATTTGCAAATCAGTATCAGGTTGTATTTTGATCAAAATATTAATCCTGTAAATACATATGTGTTATAGTTGCGAATCATATTTTGATCAACATGCAACCTGATACAGGTCGGGGCACGAGTCGTGAGCACAGCTCGCGTATGTTACAGTTTCGGCCAATGACAGTAGCCGAATGACACGCGAGAGGGCCAATAGACGGCGTGCATCGATTGACGAACCAATCGCGTGCAGCTCGGCGCCCCCCGGCTTCTTCGTTCCACCAAACAGACGGTAAGATTAACTCCTGCGCAGTGTCAGTTCATGCTCACGACTCATGACTTGTACTGTACTGGCTTGCAAATTGCCAAAAACGTAATAAAAATTGAATTTCGCGGGATACCGAGGCGCTTTCGGATACAGCTGGATTTTTTCGCGCGAAAAACGACACAGCTGTTTTTTTTTGTTTTTGTTTAGTCTCTATTTATAGTTACCTAGTGGTTACGTTAAAAGCTCGTTATTAGGTGTAAGGATATTTAATTTATATTAGCAGGTAATTAATAATGACATTGTTAATAATCGGTTACTGAATTTACTAGGGAGGATTTTTAGGTAACGATGTGTTGTTGGGTTTAACTGATTTTTCCATAGGTAACGGTATTAACCATTTTGTCCATTAATTAACAGGATTTAATCAATGTATCCATTAATTGACTAATGGATTTAACAAATCTGTCAATCTATTAATAGATATAAAAGGATATTTAACCCATTTGTCAGTCAATTAAATAATTGAAACTGTTGATTAATTGGTTAAAAGGTATGCAGCTATCTTTTTCTTCCATGTTGTTATTGTAAAAGAATTTTTTTTTTAAGTTGTAAGTATTGAATCACGAAGTTAATTCAGCACATTATAGTACAAAATACTACTGTTAACAAAGATTCCGATGTAAAACGAAATCAGTAATAAATGTAGATACATTAAAAGTAAATGAAATTGGTCACAGACAAGAGTTTGTAAAGAAATCTTGCAATAGTCGATGGCAAAATATTAGTAATTTTAACTCTGATGACCCAAGCAGCAACGCAATGACTGCAAGGCACCTGTTCCACGGCCGACGAGGAAGCGACTAACTAAAATCAATTTTCTCGCTCAAGAAACGTACAAAAGATTGTATGTACCGTGTAAGTAAAAGAGATAGATATATTAATAGTTGATCGCTGACTGTTCACACCGCTGCCGCGCTGGCGAGTACTTCTTTGTCGCAGTGACAAGAGCTATCGTTGTACTCGTTCAGCGACGCTCGCTTGGCAGGCATAATATTTGTCGAGAGACTCACGCTTGGTACATACGCATACCAGCGAGGAATAGGTTGTCGCCGTCGCGCACTCTGCTCGTTGCTCGCCCATTCGGATTTTAGTTACTAGCTGTTCTCGCTTCTCATTAAGAGCGTGCATTCTGAAAGTCGTCAACGTCACCAATAGCTGTCCAATATTTTGCTGTTTTAATAAATTTGGCAATATTACTGTATGGACATATATTTCGCTAACTAGTAAACTAAAATATTGTATATGAAATGCAATAATTAATATCGTAACACCGAATATTTAGTTTCAGATATAAAAAAAAAGTATTTGGAAACTTTCCAAATGCCGTTTTTAAAACGTTGTGCATGTTATATGCAAATCATTATTAATATTTTTAGGTCACTAGTTAGCGATATTTTATATTTCCATACCGTAATATTGCCAACTTTAAGAATTACCGCTCTTAATCGTCAGCGATGGGACAGGTGCCTAAACCCTAGGGTTCAATGCTACCTAATGTTATGGATTCTATGGTCATATTCTTGTGTTACGCTGCGTAGCAGTCATAGCACCTCGTAGCAAGCAATAGTAAAACGCTTGTAATCTTACCAGATTTTGTTTTTGGGATGATATTCTGACCTTGTTAGTGGTTGTAAAAATATATAAATTATGCTTTTTATGGTTCCTTGTTGACAACGGAACCCTAAAAAGTATAACATATTTTGCGATCATAAAAAATAGAGTGACGTGTGATTTGTAAAGAGGAAAGACAGTCGTTACTTGGGTTGAATTTAGAAAAGTTTTTATAATGTGTGGGTGTGGAATCATGTTGGTGTGGAAATTATATTGAGAGAGAATAAAATGTTGTTACCAATGTTGTATTTTATTTTATCTAACCTAATATTACAAAGAGAAAAGATTTAATTTTTTGTGTTTGTTTGTTTGTAATGGATAAATTAAAAAAAAAAAAAACTTAGCCTCTTTAAAAAAATATTTCACCTATTGGAAGCTACATTATTAGCAAGTAACATGGAGACATTGAATTTTAAAAAAATATAAAAATTAAATCCTTGCGAAAATTGCACTAATATACCCCAAAATATCAAAAAATTTACCTATAAAAGTCATTATTTGGCATGTACTGCGAAAACTACTGCATGTACTCATCATTGCTCACAAAAAAGTCTGTGAGTCTATATGTCTAACTAATATAGTTTATTCACAATAAGGAACTAACTAATAATATTTAAATAATAACTTATTGCTAAAATACAGTTAAGTAACATTAAGTAACATTTTTGTGTTCAAATTAGTCAATCAAAACACGATGATGATATTTGTATCACGATATTTAGAGGGTTTATTCTAAAAGTTGGCAACGTCGTAAATAGCTGTCAAATATTTACCTATTTTAATTAATTTGGCAATATTACTGTATGGAATTAAGAAAAGTGGTCAACTAGGGAACTAAAATATTGATTATGAAATTCAATAATTAATATCGTAATACCGAATATTTAGTTTAAGATGTAAAAAAAAGTATTTGAAAACTTTCCAAATGCCGTTTTTACACCTAAAACGGTTACAACATCAAATTCAGTGTTATAATTGCAATTCATTATTATTATTCTAGTTCGCTAGTTAGCCACATTTCTTATTTCCATACAGTAATATTACCAAATTAATCAAAAGAACGAAATATTAAATATATATTTGGGACGTTGCCCACTTTCTGAATAAACGCTCCTAATCCTTATCCAACTATTCAACTACATACTTTCATTATCAAGGTTAATTATCATCACGCTATGACATTAAGGAGTCGAGCAAAAGTAAAAAAGAAAGAACACTAAGCGATAATGAATGGGCGATGCGAAGGAACAAGAAATTTCACCGGCTAGAAGCAGTCTACTCTTTTCTGTATTCTGTGTTAGCTCGTACTGTCTAATATCCTCGTATGCTATGCCTGATATACTGCAAATATAAATCAGCACCCATAATGCGTAACACACTTTTTATCACAATCCAAAACATTTTAAATTATATTTCTTCATAATATGTTTGAAAAATTCGTCTGCTCAATTTTATAATAAAATTACAATACCAGTCTATTATTGTGCCAGAGTGCAGAGCAGAGCCTTAAAAAAAAAAACTCAGAAACTCAAAGCATTTATTTCAATTAAACCATTTACAGACACTTTTGAATTGTCAAGGAATCGGTCAGTCAGAAATATGAAGCTAGTTGCCCATTCCAAGGGTTCTTCTCGTACAGAGAAGGCACGAGCATTGTAAGCACCACGCTTACTCGAGACGGATTGGCGAATTCAGACCTAAATTAACTATAGGTAAGTCCAGATTTCCACACGATGTTCCTTTCGGTGAAGTACGAATGAAAGTATGATTGTTGTTACATTGCCAAAATGAAGGGCATTGCCATTTTCAACGCAAATACGCAATCACTCTGCTAGTCGCAGACAATCGTCGTGCTGCTCAGATTTTTGTGGCACGACCGCGATAATTTCGGCTGTTCCGTTCTCGCCGAATATTGTTCGACCGATTGTGGTTGGTCGGCAGCGATACGCTTAAAGGCTCCCAAAGACAGCCTCGACGCGACTCCGGCAAGACAATATTTCCATGAAGTTTTCATTGAAACTATTCCACCAGTGTCGCGTCACGCGCGGGGGAGTCTTAGATAACAGACATAATTTATTTGATTTTTAAGCGGACAGTTCACCTTGTACTGTATTTCTCATTCTGTGTTCAATTCGAGATACTGCACCGGGTGAGTGAATCACAACGCCTTTTTGCCCACCAAAACCGTGCTCAGTTGGCGTCACTAAACATAGTAAGCGCCCAAGGCGCGCGCTACGGGCGCTGCGTAACGAATGCTAACAAGAACGTAGCAGGCGCGCGGAGGGAGCGGTGGGACCGGTAGGACGCGTTTTTTTGTATCGAACATGGTGCTCCTAAAAAAACGCGCGCCTAATCTGCTTGCTATATTTCGTTAAACTGAATCATGTACAAACCCGGACACGAGCGTTTCGGGCGCAAAAGGGATGCTCAACGGCCGCGCCGAGGGCGCGTGTTCCAGTTGAGTAAAATATATGAAAAAATCATGCTAGACCAGATGTTGTCACATTTTAATTCAAATGGGATTTTACATAGTCACCAGTTTGGTTTCACGAAAGGTAGGTCGACGACTGACGCAGGAGTAAAACTCATCACTCACATTTTGGAATCCTGGGAGAAGTCCCAGGATGCAATTGGCATTTTCTGTGACCTCTCAAAAGCGTTTGACTGCGTTGACCACAATACACTGATCTGTAAATTACACCACTACGGAATTCGTGGACAAGCTGCTGATCTTGTTCTTTCCTATCTATCCAACAGGGAGCAAAAAGTAAACGTTAATGGGGCGACGTCTACGGGGTCTCTAGTTAAAATGGGCGTGCCTCAAGGTTCAATTCTCGGCCCTTTCTTATTTCTAGTTTATATAAATGATCTTCCTTACATGATGGCTAACTTATCGGATATAATTTTATTTGCTGACGATACTTCTCTTATTTTTAAAATAGACAGGAAAGATACAGATGTCTTACATGTCAATGATAGTCTGGCTGTTCTTTCAAAATGGTTCGCAGCTAATAATCTTTTACTTAATGCGAACAAAACTAAATGTATTAGGTTTTCATTACCAAATGTACCTCAAGTAGGTCTAAATTTAAAACTTGATGGCAAAGAACTAGATGCAATAACGGAAACTATATTCCTAGGCATTACTTTAGATTCAAAATTGCAATGGGGTGCCCACATCAGAACTATTTCAGGTAGATTAAGTTCAGCTGCATATGCAGTTAGAAAAATAAGGCAGTTGACTGATATAGCCACAGCTAGGTTAGTATACTTTGCTTATTTCCACAGTATTATGTCTTATGGCATTCTGCTGTGGGGATCGGCAGCTGACGTAGATTCAATTTTCATTCTACAAAAGAGGGCAATCCGCGCGATCTATAAAATGGGTCCTCGCGAGTCCCTTAGAGACAAATTTAAAGAAATTAACATACTGACTCTGCGTTCTCTTTATATCTTAGAAAGTATTTTGCATGTTCGCAAAAACTTAGGACTTTTCAAAATAAGATGCGATTTCCATAATATAAATACACGTAGCAGATATGAAATTGTGATACCCAAATTTAGATTAACTAAAACAAGCAAGTCATTTCTTATAAACAGTATCCGCTTTTATAACAAGTTGCCAAAGTCTGTTACAGAACTTAGCGATGGGAAGTTCAAAACCCACATCAAACGTGTTCTTATCAAGAAAGCATATTACAAAATTAAAGACTATGTTGAAGACAAGGAAATTTGGCAATAATTCCTTCTGCACATGTGGCTTCCCTGGTATATCATTAACGGCATAATTATGTAAGAGTCTATTAACTGCTCCCAAATTACCATATTTATTATTATCTTATTTTTTTACATTCATCCTTGACATATTCATCGTATTATTTGACATTATATAGCTACGAGTTAATTTCAACTCTTTATTAGTGGCTTTTGTGCACATGATAATTATTCAGATTTATTACAGTTGTAATAGCAATAATGTAATTGCGTTTAATTAAAAGAGGTTTTAATTTTTATTAATTTATATATTTTTTGTATAGATTCTTTTCTATTTTGTGAATGTGAGAACACTGTAGGCTTAGTGGACTGTAGATTTGTTGACCATTTCTATTTTCTTAAGTACCTGGTACTTATTGAAATACCTACACTGTCCTCCCATACCTTGTCACACTGTTATTTGAAAAAATTGTAAAAGCCAATTATTTTTAAAAGAGTAACCGTGGAGTTTCTTGCCGGCTCCTCTCCATAGGAAACGACCAATTGGAACCGTGCACCTAGCTTCTGACGTTTCATAAGTGCCCATGTAGGTCTATGTGAAATAAAAATATTTTGATTTTGATTTTGATTTTGATTTTGATTTTGAGTTGCGGCGGCGCCGGCGCCTCGGCCGATTCCTATACTTCGTCACAAACAATTCTGTACAAAATGACAGTGCTTAGAACGCGGCGCCCGGAGCGCGCGCTTCGTGCCCGTAATCGCTGTTTAGTAATCGACTATTTATATATTTTCGGCATCTTTAAATTCTGTAAACAAATGAAGATATTAAGAAAACGAAAATAAAACTCAACATCCAAGGAAATTTATTATTTATTGCATACATGATCACCGAAATATTATTTACATTAAATGATTTTAGTAACACTGATGAATTTATTTACAAATTAACTAATAGTAGGACTAATTTACTATGTCATATTATTATGTCATGTTATATTTACAAGAAATAACAAACTTTTAGAATCAAACGTTCAAATCTTAGTTTAAGTATACTTGTGGTATATTACATGACTATTCTTGTCTATGGTCTTACCATAGGCTTATGGTAATGGCTTATCTAATGGTAAATTATATTTTGACTATGGTAAGAAGACATCTGAATATTTTTGATTAACTATAGAATAAGTCTGTAAAGCTGCAACAGGTTTTTAAATTGTGTTCTCGGGAACTCACGAGATACCTAGTGCTTCCCTACCCAAACCATTCGTTCCTTCTGCTAAAAATCTCCCACCTGGATGAGTTGCTTTGGCTTTCCTGGTAGTCTTTAAATAGACTGTGGACCCAGGTTGGCCGAAGCAAGGAAAACTTGCTTAGGTGGAATTGGTCCTGTTCAAAAACAATGGGACACAATATCGTGTCCAACGTGTCCTGTTCTTTGCATGTTACAGGAATTGATGGACGCTACTAAAGGTATTGGCATCTTCAATAGCCTACCTAGTAGTGGTTCCTCGTTAAACTACGAGTTCCGATTCATAGCTAAATTCTGGGCCGACTCTATCGACACGCTATGCTGGGGGTGGCCCCAGCATAGCGTGTCGATAGGTTCTCGCGATAAGGCGAACTACACTTCGCGCCCACCGCTCAATGTCTCGCTGAGAAACACAGAGCGTGCAAAATGTAGTTTGCTTTATCGCGACAATGAAGCCGCAGCATTAGTAGAAGAAAATGTTTACTTGAGCGAAGAGGCTAAATTTTATGTTTATTCGAGCATAACTTAATGTAAGAAATAGGTAATTGTTACATTCGGTAATTATATTTTATTTTTTATTTTCCGAGTCCGTTTCTGCCTAAATCTTTTCGGGTTTCTAGTTTGTTCAATGTTTGCATAAAATAAATTCAGATGTCTAATTAACTAGTCAGGTGTCACAATAAACTGCCTAAATTAGAATTATCTTAATTTTAATTCCTGAGAATTTACCATTAATTAATACAATATCCATGAATCGATAAGTTCGAGGATAATATAATTTTGATAAAATTATAGTTTGATAAATAACAAATTTTAAAGAAATTTTAAAGAAAATGTATCTACATTTATTTTCTTTTAATATTATAGTATTTCTGGCACAGAATAATATTATTTTCTATAATGATTTCAGCTTTTTACACTTCGTACGTATTATTTAATTGACCTCATTTTGAAATCTGTCTTGTTCAGTTTAAAAATGTAAAAAGTATTTAAACAAACAATACATATTGTTAAGAAAAATATTCGACGAGGAAATCTTATTTTAGGAAATCAACGTCTATATTTTTGGTCAAAAATTTAATTGGTTATTATAACCATTTTTTTTTGTAGTCAATCAAACAATTGTCAGGTTAGATTACTATTATTAATTATTTACATTTAAATGAATCAAACTACTATTATTTACATTACAAGTATCAGAATTTGTTTATAATTTTTGAGCATTATTTTAATGATGACAGAATGTTATCCACTTAATTTTTAACACTTTTATAATTTTGTAGCTTAATTTTTTGAGAACAACAATTTATTTAACTTTATAATTATTATTCGAATCTTATGGTTGGTTTCCATGTCTTAACATTATTTTATAATTTAATATTAGGGTGGGAATACACCTACGAACACGTGTTCTCTTGACGTTTATGAGTAGCTTGCACGTAGCGTCATAGGTGTGCACACACATTTATAGAAAAAAAACAGGCTTTTTTTTAAACTGTCTAAATAAAGCCCTTGAGAATATTTTTGTACCAAAACATCAAAAATCCCGCAATATTAATACTAAGAAATGGTTTAACTGTACAATATTGTGCCTATAATTAGTACAATCTAATTAAGTAACTAAGTTACGTCATTATATTTGTTACTTTAACTAAGTAATGTTACAATCAACTAACGTTACAATTCAATGATTGGTTTATTTTAAATATTTAATTATTTTTCTACGTTGGCACTGTATGTGTATGAGGACAATCTTTGACTTCTGATATTGATCATTACTTAATTGAAAATATAAATAATTTTGTGGCCTAACATCAGACGTCAGAATCATACCTCCCCAAAGTTAAATGTCGTTCTTCTACATTATTTAGAGCGAATTTCACTGATGAAACTAAACGCGTTCAATACATCTAAACCACATTCAAGAGCTGTCAGTGTGAATTCCACCACAATAATGCCACTAACAGCAAGAGCTGTCAGTCTCGCGGCTTATTTAGTTTCATTTTCATTGTCACAAAATGAAACTAATTCAACCTTAATTTGCTCGTCTAGACAGACAAGATTTGTAAGGATTCAAAGAAATTAGGATCAGGTCGATTTTAACATCTGAAAATACTTTCGTAAAATTAGCCATGAAATAAGTAATCCGTAAATCAATTTTATTTCTGCGTAATGTTATTTTTATGGTTTCAAAACTAATACCTACCTAATTAATTATCTATTGGAGTAATAAAATGCCTTACAAAAAGTAATTTTTTGTTCCTCGATTTATTTTGTTGAGCAGTCATCTTAGGTATTCTACTGGGAAAAATCTATGTGAAGTGTATTACAACAATAGTCATTTTGTCAAGTGTGTATTGCTCATGCTTTATGTTTTTAAATGGTCTAGTAGAAAGATAGGCATCAACTTTAACTCTGAACTTCAAGTTAGTCTAAAACTTTACACTTGTCCCTTTTCTTTCCCCTATCCCTTTTCTTCACAGTAAAAAACATGCAGTCAAAGTGTCCTCTGCACTGCCACCGACGACGCTGCAGAAGTGCGAAGTTTTAAACCAACAAGATTTCAAATACGAATAATAAAAAAAGCAGGCATCCTGGTAACGGGGTCTCGACCTTCATTTTAAAAATTGAGCATTTTAAGTCCAGTAGTTGAAGACAAACCAGATAAACTCTCGCCTCGCCGGTGTAAAACCACCTTTAAGCTATGGACAACATTGTCAAACTTTTTTAGATTAAATACGAGGCTTTTGGCTACTTTTGTATTATGTGTATTTTATGTCTAGTTTTTTAAAATGTGCGTTTTGTTTGTGCTTTCTTTCTTTTTTTATAAACAAACAATAAAATAAATACGAACTATCAAAATTGAATCGAGACTTTTTGAACTCCTGGTAACAGAAAGCATGAGCAGCAACACCGCAATCTATATCCATCCCCTCTCTCATACAGTGCCACAAAGCTTGACATCCCTTTCTAACGTCATCGGAGGCCGAAGTGCATGAGCACCGAGGTCAGCAACAACAGACACGTGCCGCTGGTTGTGATGCCGTGGATAGCGCTCGTGTTGCGTCGCAGGATAGCTGCCATCTTGTTACCTGGAAAGGAAAATAGCAGAGGATTAGAATAGCAGAAGAAAAGATAGGTGTAGCAGAAGAATTAAAACTTAAAAAGTCTACATTTCTAAAGTTTAATTTACTAAGCAGGTTGTCTCAGAAAAACACTGGTAACTAAGAAAAGTGAACACAGATTCAGCTGACGTTGGTTGATACCTACGCTTGAGATACATTAGACTTAAGTGAGAGAGATACTCGCCTTCAGCGAGTAATTAATACAGGTTATAATATCCATGCACTATAGTGCTGAGTAGATAAAATCCAGAGAAATTTATCTCTGTTTGTAAGAAAAAGGCCAGTTCATGTATCTAAGTATCAGTACAACATTCTTAAGTTTCCCACAGACATGTCATATTTCAAAGCATTTTTTATGGTCTTTTTCGTGTAGAAGAACCTTCTCATGAGTACGTCTATGTTCCTAATTTTTTTTCTGAGTAAGGTTGTGGGGTATGGTAAAAATCTACAGCAAAAAAAAACAATATTTTACCCGTCATTAGCAGAAAGCTTAGGGATCGCTTTCCTATTTAAAGCCTAGATAGTAAAAAAGAAATACTTACTGCCTTCAGAAACGAAAACATGTATGGAAGCAGGCTCCGTGTTGCTGGCGCTGCAGGTGTAGTTCCCGGAGTCCTTCAGGGTAGCTCCGCGGACTGTAAGCCGAGACTGCGTGCGAGCTCCGGGCTCCGTCTCCACGGTGATACCGCCCCGGGTCGCGTCGTAGTTTATCATGCGGTCGTTGTGGTACCAGAATACGTATTGTGGGGGTGTTGGGCTCTGGAAATGGAAAAATGAGTAAATAATAATGTGAAGTCGGGCAATTAATACTTTGTTGTGTAGAAAATTGTATAGTGCCTATTATGTTGTGGAAAAAATCAAAGTTTCATTAATAGTCCACAAAAAATAGACTGGCTAAAAAAAGAAGAAGAGAAAGATCTGGAGTACCTACTCAATAAATAAAAATAAACTATTTTCTAAACGACGGCCGGCACCCCATGTAATACACCCGGTAAAATTCTACATTGGAACAAAATGGGTCGAATTTTTTTTTTCTCTTTTCCTGAAAATTACCACATAAATAGACTCTCAGTTTTCTAACAACACCTCACGGATCGGACAGGGTTTTTTTATATGTTGTATAATGTTGTTTGAAGCTTCTAGAGGCGGGCGTTCCTAATGCATAAGTGTCTACATTATCTTTGTAACCGACTTCAAAAAAGGAGTAGGTTCTCAATTCGACTGTATTTTTTTTTTATATTTGTTACCTCAGAACTTTCGACTGGGTGAGCCGATTTTGATGATTCTTTTTTTATTTGAAAGCTGGTACATCCCATGTAGTCCCATTTTGGTCTAGTTTTGATAATGGCATCCATGAGAAAACCATATAAGTCTTAAATTTGCATTAAGTATGTGCGCGACAAATGGACGAATAACTCAATATCGCGCCAACCGATTTCGATGATTCTTTTTTTATAATAACTCGTGCAATTTTTCTTGGAAAGCACCATTTGGTGAAGTAGAACTGATGATGAAGACCACAAATGGCCACCGGAATTACTCAATAATAAGTATTTATATAATGCGGAAAAAAGTTGCCTCAGTAATATCTCTAGTGAGAGGGAGCAGCAACAGCATTTTGAGGGTTTTTGCAGAGGCTGGATGGGCCTACAATAGGGAAGTTTACCAAGCTACAAGTTGGCAACAAAGCTTGTTAAACCTTCCTGTGATTATGATTTTCATTTTCTTTTTTTTTTGTGTTCCTGCATGTTTCTAATATAGTTTTTTTAAAGTAAGATGTAATACTAACACCCTGTGGGCCTTGATGCCCGAGAATATTTTTTTATTTATAATAGTAATGTGGAAGCAGATGAGACGTCTGTTTACGTCAATAGTGTATAGAGAAAGATTGAAATTTATTTGCAGATAGATGCAAATTCTAACAACAAAGTGCGATGACCAATCCGTCTGCCCAGCTCGATTAAGAACCGCAAAAATTTTGTTCACTAATAATTTTAGTTTTCATCGAGAAACTCAAGTTCAACAGTGAATATTTACCAGCTCATAATGTAGGATAGCCTCATTAACTTCGAGGTCAAATAAACACAAAAACTCAATCGATTTACCAAATAAAAGCCTTCGTAAACGCCACAAATACGGCGCCCTATCAACCATTCGTATGTATGTAAATAAATCCGACCGAATTTTACGAGTATGACGGGCCCTCGTATAACACGTCACTTCGGTTGTAAACATTGTAAGTGTGTACCAGACGAGCATAAATACCTTACATTTACGCAAGATTCAAAAGCGATATTCTCCTAAAGTATTGATGTTGTGTGGTGTTACGAACTAGTATTCTCGAAAACACACTATTATGAAATAGGTCTATTTACAAAGTTGCAATTTATAATTTGACGTGAAGAACGTTTTTAAATGATGCCTTGGTCCAGGAACGTACGGTTGATTTTTTATAAGAGCACTGGATTTTTAACGCACTGCCGAGAATTGAAAATCCAACAGTGTGATTTTTGACGCCCTGGCATGTGTTCTGTTGGATGCTATGCTCTTATTAAATTCAAACTGTAAGGTATTTACGCTCGTGTACCTACACAACCTCACAGTAGAATGAGTGACGTCATTGGAAATCACCCTTTTGTGATTCTTGTTGAGATCTTCTCTTACCATTCAGATGAAGGTTTGGAGTTATTTCAATGCAAGTAGGGTTTGAATTCCCCGAAGGAAAAGGCAGAAGCCAGTTATTTTATAGTTCTTTAATATTTCTAATAAAATTAAAGAAAAAAAAAAACTTTAAAATTTTTAATTATGCTCGACCCGATCAAACTCCGGATCACAATGAGTGTCAGGAACACGGGTGTATAGTTCAGAAATTGACGAAGTATATCTCAAAAATGTGTACCTAATTAGTATCTAATTGTACCACTTGTTAAATAATTAGTAGGATTGCAGGTTATTGCAAAAGTTTAATACAGATGTGTATAGAGATCAAACAAAGTTATTTCCTAAACGTCGCCTACAATAGAATAAAGTTTAATAAGTTTAAATTAACGTCATGCATCATGCATTCTGACGTCAGGTTGGCGGGTGTATTTTTATGTAGCCACCATAGCTAAGGCTTTCCGTCAGCTGCGTGAATAATAAATTGCTTTTCTCACCAAGGAGGAGACGCATATTACTTACATCTACATGTTTAAAACGATACGGAACTACGCCATCAATATTAGTGCCTCTGATTCCCAACGTGGTTAAGTAAAGGTACAATTAGGGCATTAATTGCTGCATTCAGCTTGAATTAAGCGATTAATATTCACGCTTACTGGGCTATTAATCTATTGAAAACGCATTGTAGCATTATGGAGAGCTTAGGTAAACGGTGCAGTGATGTTTTGTCTATAAAGTTATGTATAGTTGATCTCGTAATTATTACATTACACAGTATGGGTTACTAAACGCTCATAGGCGTTATGTTATAACAATAAAACTTCTATTGTATCTCGTTCAGTGTCTATAACATAACATCATGCCTTTAATCCCTAAAGGGTTAGACAGAAGTGCACCTATAGGTAGTACACTTACATTGCGCCAGTTATGTTTAAGTCCCATGAAATAGTGGGCGAGCCTATTGCCATCAACCGGATTGAGCCTAATGCCACAAATGCAGACTCCGGGCTGCTACTGAGAAATTCCAGATGAAAAAAAACCAATAACACTTCGGTCGTCCCGGGGATTGAATCCAGGACCTCAGCAGTAGGTAGCGCTTGCACCCACTAGACCGACGAGGCAGTCAGTATGTCAGTGCTTTCGAATAGGTTAAATGTCACTTGTACGTCATAAAACGTCCCTCGGTCTCGGTGTAGTCATTTTTACAGTAACAGTCCTTGCAGGATCTTTTGGCGCTCGACTGACGTTTACATAGAGGAGTTGGTGGTTAACTTTGTGAAAGGTATGGACAAAAAAAAAACCTCCAGACCGAATTACGGCCATGGCGACCAATCTAGCCTTCGATGCGGGAGATATTATACTGCACAAGTGTGTGCGCAGACACAGGTGCAGTCTCCCTTCCCTCGCTCTCATATTGGCGGCTCTCTATAAGTTGGCGGTCTATTACCCCCGTGCTTCGGGTTAAGCCGTCGTTCCTGCGGCTGATGTCTCTCCGGGCGTGTCGGATTTCCGTGTATTGAAACAGCAAGATGGCGGCGTTTGTTCCAATTTTGGCCACGCGTCTGGTTATTCAATTTATCCACCCAAAAAATCCACCCTAATGTGGATACTCAGAAACGTATGTCGTAGTAGTATGAAGAAAGTCTACAAATTCCGTTCATTTAACTAGGCCTAGGGCGAATTCTCGGACATACATTTCAGAGTATTCACCTTAGGGTGGATTTTTGGGGTGGATAAACAGAATAAACCCACGTGCCAAGGCATCCTAGTACAGCTGTAGATAGGTTCAACACTTTCAACCATAATGAAGTTTAAATTTACTGGGAATTGTTATTAAAAGTGGTAATGCATTTTAAGAGATCTAATATACTAGGAAAACCATTGTGATATTATGTAATTTTGTAATTCAATTTCACATTTTAACCAATTCCTGCAAAAAATAAGGAACATAACTTTTAACAGCATTAAAGAGGCAACACGAGTAATTAAACTTTAATTACCTCCGGCTTACTCTGGGCAGTCTACCATGTCAGACCTAATTCTTATATTAGTATAACATGACAGTAGAAATTTGATTCGGATGCAGAATGCCCTATTCTCAAAATGACTAATTCATAAAATGGCTAAATCTATAAATCGCTAATTCTAAAAATGTATAATTCTTTAAACGACTAATACCTAATTCTCGAAAATACCAATTTTTGGGGAATATAATTAGTTTCTACAGCCCTACAGAAAGATGATCTCGAGAAAAGCTTTACCTCTATTATAGCGGTGATGGTTATAGGATCCATGGTAAGAGTATCTCGACAGGAATAGTCGAATTAATCCGATAATGGTGGCAGTAGGTATAAAGACGTTCCAGTAGACGAGTTTAGTCATTGGAAGACACCCAAATTTATTTTAATACATTTCCAGCAAAAGCGGTGATGGTTATAATTATGTAGGATCCATGGCAGAGGAACACAGACGGGTATAGTCGAATCAATCCAATAATGGTGGCCGTCGGTCAGCAAAACTGACGGGGTCCGCTAGGGCCGATGCCTGCCGGGGTTGCGAATAAGTCGGAAATGGAGATCGTGGCCCCCGGCAACATGACAACTGAAGGAACACGGGTGGGTTTTAGTCAGTAAGAGTCTGACACGCCCTCCACGCTCCTCCCAGAGCGGGAGAAGTTATTTGATCGTTTCCCACCCAAATAAAAAAAGGTATAAGGACGTTGCACAAGACGAGTTTGGTGATCGAAAAACGACCAATTAAAAAAAAAATACATTTCCAGAACTATACAGGTTGGTGATTTATGGTGATTTAGTCAGCTGCATCCGTCAAGGGGTGATTTTACCCGTCAAACTAACCAACTTTCGCCATGAAACTCATATATTTAATTTAAATAGTTTTTCGATTTTCACGAATCGGCTATGAGTGTCATAGCGAAATTTGTTTATTATGGCGGGTAGAATCACCCCCTTGACAGATGTAGGTGACTAAATCGCACTCTATATTTTGTTGTATCACGAGAGACTAACCAATATAAATCTAGATAACCAACTACCTCTTTTAACGTCGACTTTAAAACGAAAATACCCATCTAAGGGGCGGTAAATCGATAGATTGCCACCGCAAACACGACCTCACTGCTCTTAATTACACCGGAGCGATCGTACGTACTTCCCGGGCTAAGCTCCCTCGTTAAGAAAAATTATGTTCAAAAAGAAAAGGTCCGAATGAAAATATTATTTTTTTGTAAAACAAGCAATTAGTCCGCTCTATAATTCACGCGGGTATTTTTTGGGATCGTTTTTAATTGTTTTTTATTTTTGTTTTCTTTCTTTTATTTTAAAGGAGGTTGAGGATTCTTGTGTTGTGGATTTTGTAGATGGTAATGTTAAAGAAAGATGAGTTTTTATGCTATTCTGTTTTAATGTATTATCGGGCACAATTTTATTCTGTAGTATTTCTTACATAATGTAGCTTGCGAAAAGTAGAAAGTGAAGTACAAAAAATGAGTACAGATTCAACTTAATTGAAATGTCAGCGATAAGTTAAGATTGGAACGAGAGATTTGATTCGATTGGTGTTTGTGTAGTTCATAATTGACATAGATTACAGCTAGAACAAACACGAATTTATGACCGTTTTCATAATCGACGCTTTAGCCCACTTAATAGTCTGCATGTCGACGGCCGCAAAGTATATACGGTTATCTACAAAATCATGATTTTGCTGGAGAGCGGATTGAACGCAAAAATGTGATAATTAATAGAAGAGTAAAGCTATTTTCTTCTATTTTATTACATTGCTATGTGAATGATATCTTTGTTTGCAATAGATGAACGCGCCATACACACAGACTAATGGCACAGTATAAATAAGTAACAGTATTATATCTTCAAAGAAAACAGCCGAAAAGACGCGCTTCAAAATCTCAGTGTATATAAGTACGCAACAGTTTCGAGTGCACGGTGGTTACGCACGGACGCGGAAGGTTTATCTACCGAGCGACCGTAGGTAATTATTTTGAGGTCATTGCCGAGATATAATACTGTTACTTACGTCACTTTGTGAAAAATTTGTGTAGTTTTCTTTATATCGGTGATTACAAATGATAGTAAAAATTGAAAAATAATCAGAAAAAGATGATAAAGAGGCCGATGATAAAACAAACAATAAATTCTGAGTCGAATTATGTAAAAAAATTACTTTGCTGCCGTCGATGTATTTTCTATAGGTTGATTTTACTACAGGTGTTTTCAACAAAATATAATCTATAATTACCTTTTCCACGATGCAAATAAGATGTATGACGCTGCCGAGATCCACGTGGTGTTCCCCAGAGCCCAGGATGAAGGCTTCTGGCACAACTATCTGCAGTCGCACGTAGTGGGACACGATGCCTGTCCGGGTCGAAACCTGGAATTCAATGAAGAGACATTTTAGTATCACTGGTGCAAGTCAAAAGGTGTTTTTAGCATTGAAAATGCTTTTTTGAACGCTTCCCCGTTTCCCGTTTTCAATAAAAGTGCAACCGGGGGCTAGCGTCCTCAATTATTATTATTAATGTTATCAAAAGATGCGTTACTGAAAAGGCTACAAAACAGTTTTTTTTGGTATTTTTTTTTTATTTAAAAATAAAACGCCAATTATTGACCAATTTTGGGATTTTTTTCAAAGAATCTTAAACTTTTAAAAAACAAAAAGAGATATCGAAAAATTAAAAAACAGTGGCACTCTGGGAGTGCCAACAGAAGTGAAAACATTAAAAAAATCAGCACCGCGGTAATCAACGCTTTTTAATGGTCAAAAGCTGGTGTCATCACGGTGTCGCGAAATCAAAGGTTTAGGCCCATCTCAAAAATGCCCAACGCGCGTAAAGAAGTTTTCACTTCAAAAAATATCCTGGAGAATTTAAAGAGCTTCAAAATGATACCATTCTAGTTTCGATATGGTTATAATTAAGGGTAAATGTTTACCCATTTCGGAGAAACCTCTGATTGATGACGATATTTAAATGTAAATGCCTAAACAAAAGCGCACGCTCGGCTCAGAGCCGAAATTTGAAAATCTAACAGCGCGTTTTTATTTAGGCATTCATTTAGGTATCGCTTAGTGTTAGGGAAAACAAGCAAAAGTGTAGTAAAGCGTATGAAAGGATCTTTGGGACTTAATAATCTAGTAACATCGACCAACTTGCAACTAGCTCTCGCCGGCCGCTGGCCTGGCACTGGCACCGATCACTTTGTTGACTCGGTTTGCGTGCTCGATTTATAAGTCACTAGCTTTTGCTCGCGGCTCCGCCCGTGTGGAAGTTGGAAATGATCCCACGGGATATGGAAACGTACTACCGAGATAACATGTACCTTATATCCTAACCTAGCTCATGGTCTACCGTGTGCCAAATTTTATTAAAATCCTTTGCGCATTCAAAGTATCCGTTTTTGAGAGCGGAACCCTTAATTTTTTTATGGTGCTTGGTTTTATCAAAACAATAATAAAATTATTGTCTTCATTTTAAGTAAAAATGTGTTTTCAATTTAAGATTCAAGCTGCGTTATATAAATATTAAATTTTAATAAAAACATTATTCTGCTATCCAGGTGATTGCCCAGAAAACTTAAAAATAAATACAATACAATATTGTGGTGATAGATTGACGAGAGCGCCGTGCAATGATTGTTGATATCGCTGTCCCTCATGACGAGAATCTCGTGAAAGCTGAGAAAGATAAAAAATCAAGTATCTTAACTTAGCACACAACGTTGTCGACATGTGGGATGTGAACTCTGCAATCATTGTGCCGCAGTTAATGGCGTAATAGCGAAGAGCCTCAACCAACACCTCAGGAGGCTCTCATTGCGCGGCTGGGTCAAAGGCTTGATTTAGAAAGCAATACTCCTAGACACGGCACGCATAGTGAGGAGGTTCCTCTCTCTAGAGCCCTGACCACCGGACCCTGTACCCTGTTCCTGATGCTGATGGGCCACAATTTTTTATATTTTTAAATGATTTTTTATAAAAATATTTAAAAATGTAAACGGTATGTACTTAAAAGAAATAAAGAAATTAAATACAATACGCGTATTTTGTCCAGAGTTTATTTCAATTAGGAACAAAGGTCATTTATTTACAGATCAAAAAACTAGTAAGCATTTAGAAAAGAAGGAAAGCTATTATTGTAACAGTATTTGAATAAATTGTCTGTAGTTATTGTTACAGACGGTTCTAAAAATAACATTTAGAATAAAGCTTGACAAAAATATTGCTACTTAGTAGGTAATAGGCGATATTCCAGAAAATTCTTCTTTCAACGAAAAAATATTTTCATACCTACATCGAGATTTATTAGGCTTTTCGTCTGCTTAGCGAAGTACCATGAATATGTTTTGGTGCGGAGGAGGCGAAGCCGTTTTGTTTAAATACCCATTGTTTTTCGTACCTGTAAACTGTATGGCTTGTTTTACGAGCCAGCTAGCTTTAAACATGATGAAATTGTTTTAAACAGGAGACGGTGTTAAAAAAAAAAACGAATATTGTTGGCTCTGTCTATTGAAGTGAAATGATCATAGTTTTCAAGAATACGGAACATATTTCAGTAGTTAACTTATTGGGGGAAGGCTGAGATAGTGAATGAGCATAGAAAATGGGAAATATGTTGTTTTTGCATGCATAGGTACCTATTAGCTGGGTCCACACCGAATGATCCAGTGCGCTCCGATCGGGCGCGGCAGGAGCGCGATCCAAATGCGGTGGATCTGACGCGCGCGATCCGAGCACATACGAGCGCGCGCTCCGTGGAGCGGCCGATCTGAGCTCTGTCGGGTTTTTTGACAATGCTCAAAGGCACCTCAGTCGTTTGGCACCCTCGGTGTGGATGGTTGTGTGTGGATCGGGCGATTGGGCAATGCGAAAAGTCACCATTTAATATCCATTTATAAAGAACATAAGTATTAATGAGCAGAATATCGGTTACCACTGCAGTCTGATGGCGCTGCAGTACGTGCGGCTCCATATCGAGCGGGTGTTCAACTGAACTTAATCTAGCTAAAACGTGGATCGGCATTGGAGCGCGCGGCAGGCGGGTTTCTTAAAACGGATCGTGTGGAAGAATCTCCGATCCACGATCGGCCCTCAAGGACCGTGGATCGTGGAGCGATCCAAATTTGGATTGTCCGGTGTGAACCCAGCTATTTATGCAATGACTATCTTTCACCAGCGGATTCGCCCACGTGATTGATATCTTTATAAATTATAGCTTATTTTACTCCGTGATAATATTGCATTCTACTGGTGAAAGAATTTTTAAAATCAGTTTAGTCGTTTTTGAGTTTATTCATTACAAACAAACAAACATACAAATAATCAAATCTTTTCTTTTTATAATATTAGTTTAGATGATAATTGACTGAAACGGAGTTTCAAATAATAATAATCATCGTCTTTTCTATTTCTTGTTCTCGCATTCTCATTGAAATTACAATGTACTCAACAGCTGACTATATAAACAAAAAGTGAAAAAAAAATACCGAAAATACAACCAACTTCCAAACTACAAGGTGAAAAATAATTTTGATTTCGGAAGTCGGTGTCTTTGGATCAGTATTTAAGTTTTTTTGCCACCAACTTCCGAAATTAAAGTTATTTTTCACTTTGTAGTTTGGAAGTCGGTTGTATTTTTGGTTTTTTTTTTTCACTTTTTAGTCGGTTGGTTTGTAATTCATCAGTTCCACTTGACCAAATGGTGCATTTCAAAAGCAAATGCACGAGTTACTATAAAAAGTACCCAAATCGCTATAGGTGTGGTTATAATATTTGAAGATTTCCCACAATTTCTCCAAGATCCCATCATCAGATCGTGACCAAATGACAATGGGACCAATTTGAAAGGATACCCTTTCAAATAAAAAAACAATTTTTCAAATCGGTTCAGCCGTCTTCGAGTAAACAGGGAACATACATTAAAAAAAAATATTCTGATGAACTGAGAACCTCCTCCTTTTTTAAGTCGGTTAAAAATAAACCAAAATCTCAAAGACAGTAATTCAAGGACGAACCATTGTTCCCCCTTATCCCCCTTTCCCCAGCCGAAGTAAGTTGTGAAATCATTTTCGTTATGTAAATCACGAACGATACCATCTGCATACGGTTGTACGTTTTGTTAAAAGATTCGCCATCTTGATTTTTCAGATCTTGTTATTTTTATTGTTTCTAAGGGAATAAGAAGACGGGGGAGTTAATCCTGTAGGTATATTCGAGGAATCAGAGTTGTTTTTGAGTATTGCTTTCAACGAGATCTGTTTTAAATTCCGTTGGGTAAATTGTTGGGTGGAAAATTTTTCACTCGATTTGAATTGAAAGGAAATGTTTGGGATGAATGAATGCTCATAGAATTTTGTTTGTTGGTTGGTTATTGACACGACTTATATCGAGTACAGTTATGATAGATATATATACAGGGTGGCACGGACATCCATGCGAGAACTAAAACCATGGATTCAGTACATGATTTTGAACCCCTCTGCGTTGAGATATTTCGTCGGTTATTAAAAAAAAATATCAGTTGTTTCATAGAAAAGTGCAATACCTACGCGATCAGTATTTATGGAACAGCTTATTTTCTTTTAAATAACCGACGAAAAATTTAAACGCAGGGCTCAGAATTCGCCGTTCGATAAGGACCAGGCCCGGGTCGACGGCGCGTTGTGTTGCACGCGCGCCTCAAAGAGATGTCAGCAGAATTGACGGGGTCCGCTAGGGCCGATGCCTGCCGGGGGTGCGAAGAAAACCGAAAGGGAGATCGTGGCCCCCGGCAACAGGGCAAACGAAGGAACACGGATGGGTTTTAGTCAGTAAGAGTCTGACACGCCCTCCCGCTCCGCCCAGAGCGGGATAAGTTATTTGGTAATTCCCACCCAAAAAAAAGGGGTGTTCAGAATCATGTACTGAATCCATGGTTTCAGGTTTCGCGTCGATGTTCCTGCCACCCTGTATATAAGAAGATTCAAGAGGAAAATTAATAGCTATAAATTAAGTTTATCTTTACGATTACTCATGACAACAAACTAACACAAACTTGCTTATTCTTTTTTGAGTTAATGATGGTTTGATTTCTCCTTTACTTAAGACGCTGACAAGAGCAAAAGCGCGGTCACTGTCGGACTGCATAGAAAAGAAAGAGAAGCGCGATGACACAACGCTTGTAATTTATTGCAAAATATGAAGCAATTATCTATTTAGTCAAAAATGGGTTGAGTAACCGAAAAAAAAAAAAAAAAGACATCCTAGCTCTGCATTCAAATAAGACGTTTTTGTTATTAATTAAAATACCAAGTACGATGTTATTTGGATTGGAGTTCAAGGTAAAAGATTAGTTTACCTTTAATTTGTATCGAAATTTTTGTCAAAACCTATTTTGGTAAAACCCAAGTTCTGAGAAGTAATTAACATATTTTTTCCGCTACTATAAATTTTATAGACTTGGCAATTTTTGAAGTGAACATTTTTTTTTTGCGCGTTGGGCATTTTTGAGATGGCACCAAACCATTCATTTCGCGACACCATGACGACACATCAATTTTGTAAACGCGATTGTGCTCTTTATTTATAATAAGTTACGGATCAGTGTTCTATGCAAGTATTTTTACTTTAAAGGTTTCGGAAGTTTTTTTTTTGTAAACACGTTGGGCTCTTTATTTGGATAAGATTACGGACCAATACTCTATACAAGTATTTTTCTTCCACCAAGGCGATCTTGATCAAGTTTACACTTCTATTAGCACTCCCACTTTTTTTTGAGACGAGCCCACTTAGATAATTTTCCTCTTGTAAGCGCCATAAGTTTGGGTAGCCGATTAGCTTTGATCGTATATCAAACCAATTGTATTTCATTATTATTGACATTGAATCTTGACATAACTATAATTTCTCTATTTAATTGTACTATAAAAAAGAAAATAATTCAGTAATAATAATATTTAATGCATGCTAATTCAGGATGATAAGGGCAGGCGAATGATTATTGCAATGCTTGTAAAAGGCTGCTACGTCATAAGTACTAACATAAAATAACACCAACATTGTACACTTAGTTCGCAATAAACGATTTTGACTTTTGACCATATCTTATTGGGAAGATGAAAAATGTTTATATCAAAGATGTTTTGTGATGAACTATAAACATCCTTTATGTAGCCAACCAAGGAAGATGCACCATGTACTATGAATACATTGTTATTATAGGAACAGCAACACCTTAACCATTCCATCGCGTCCCAAGTTTTAAGCGAACTGAGCGAATGAGGTCAGTGTGTCAGCTGTAAACTATGTAATAATATGAGTTACTAGATTGCTTATGTATTCACTATTACTAACTTTATTTTAGTATTACTTAACTTTTATTTACAATACCGTGAAAATGAAGGTTAGTAAATATTAGGTAAATACTAATACCTAAGTTAAATTAATCATTTAACTTTTAAGAATGGGTACTGCTGGTCTGCTCACATTTGAAGCTGCAAGACCCTTTTCCAGCCATGACAATTCACTCCGCATAGGCTATAACGGGTCTCACAAATTGAAAATGTATGAGAATGGAAGTAGAATCGCACATTTTGCAACCTTATGCATTGATAATCCCCAAAGTGCCAGTAGCACTAACAATCTACCACAATCGCTAGCTGTGACAATAAGATTCTATGTCATAAAAAGGAACCCTAGGCATTTGCACGAACGCGCGAAGTTAACGAAACATAAATTCGAATGATTTTAGCGTAATGGTTAAAATTTGCATAGCATTTTGGTTGAAATTCGTGTGGCAAATACAAAAAGTATCAACGATAGATTTGAATAAAGTCTTCATCATCATCAACATATAGCAGTCCACTGCTGGACTTAGGCCTCTCCAATTGCACGCCATTCGGCTCGATTCTCGGCAACTCTCATCCAGCTGCTACCAACACTGGGAAGATCGTTGCTCCACCTAGCCTTAGGGCGACCTACCTTTCATTTGCCGATTCGCGGTGTCCTCTCACTACCTACCTACCTACGGATGAATAAAGCCTCAGAATTGAAAAAAATAATAATAAGCGAAATGAGTATTTTTAGTTTTAAGATCGTTCGAATTGACGTTACTGTGCGCGCCAGGAAAAAAGGCCCGCGGAAAATTGTGGAGATAGCTATGTAAATCTATTCATATCTTTATAATCTATACATGGTGATGTTTTTCGTTCCCACGGTTTTTTATTGCAGTCATTTTAATTTAGTAATATACGAACGATCAAAATTATGTTCCTAAATAAGGGCGGTGGGCTTTTATTTTAAAAGTATGCTTCTTTTCTTTAAAACAATGAATAAATACGGTTTAGAATGAAAGAAGAACGAAAACTTTTTAAAATTTCTGGTATAATTTGTAATTCCGTGATAAAGTATTGAATAAAATTCATTTATTTAAACTAACTTAAAACTATGGCAGTTCATACTAACAATATAAATGTAGTGGATCCATGGTTGTCTGAATAAATATATTCAATTATTATTATGGCCGAGTAACCTAAAAAAGGACAAATTATTTCAATTTTTTTTAAATATGACATAGTTAATTTTAGGTATAGGACCATTACACCATTACCTTGTGTACCTTATCTTTAATTATCTATTACCATGGTGGTTACCATTCCATTGGTATACCATTTTAAATAATTTAGCCAAAAGCATTACATTTTTTATTTTTTTATTAAACTTAATTTCTGGGCTGTAAGTACACTGTCGTAATGTATATCGACTTAAATTTAAGTTGGGCCTTACGAGGATATAATTCTGTTAATTTTAGTTATTTTATATTGATATGCCGTTAACGGCAAAACATAGAGACCTCTTTACCTACTTTATTTATAACACCTATTTTTACGCATAAAAGACGTTGACTTTGACTTTGACTTCGCCATTATCATTTCTCAATTTCAACTCTAAATAACTTCCATACAACAACAAAAAACCTTCATATTTCGTCTGATAAAACCTTACCTCGAGTAATATCGCTCCAATATCGATAATTTTACGCCTGAACAGAATATATTCTTCAAAGGGAAACAATCAAAGAGTTGATAACTTCGATACCGCTTCGAATATAATGCGAATTCAATTTCTAACTATTGTCACTGATATCTTATCGAAGCAGAGTCGTTTCTACAGACAACTGCGGTTTGAATAGACATTTCATGGTATTATTGTTTCAATATGTAGGGCATTGTGGTGGCACTGAGGTTGAGAACTAGGTAAAGGACGTGTTCTACTGCGCGGCACGGCAGCCGAAATGCAAAGATGGGGGTTAAAATCTAGCTGAAAAAAAAAAAAAACTCCTGCTTAGAATTTTATTACGGTGTGAAAGTGGAGTTGCCGTTTTGGTGGTCATTGAAAAATCAGCACACCAATAGTTTTTTTTTTATTGGTTGGGAAATTATCAAATAACTTCTCCCGCTCTGGGCTGAGCCCACCTGTGTTCCTTCAGTTGCCTGTATGTTGCCAGGGGCCACGGTATCCCTTTCGGACTTTCCCGCGACCCTGGCAGGCATCGGCCCTAGCGGACCCCTTCAGCACCCCACTAGCAAAACACAATTCCAATCACAATCTGAAAGATTTTTAAGGAAATTATGAATCTTTTGCTTCTGAATATGTTTGATAACTTCGTCTGCTCGACAGCGTAAAAAAAACAGCCAAGTGCTATTTGCACACGAAGGGTTTCGTACCACCGTAAAAAATTATCAAAAAATGCCGAAAAACACGTTTCTTGTAAACCATTTTTAATGTTATTTTATTTGTTGTTATAGCGGCAATAGAAATACACAATCTGTGATAATTTCAACAGTCTACCTATTACGGTTCATGAGATACAGTCCGCTGACAGACAGACGGCCAGCGGAGGCTTAGTAATAGGGTTCCGTTTGGCACCCTTGGGGTACGGAAACCTAAAGACGTTGTGATTGTGTTACTCAATCATCCCCTAGAACATGAATGACATATTTGAATGAAGACTTAGACTGAAGAAAGTCTACATGTCCTGAAATTTCTGAAACGATATGAGCGATCGTCTGATTAACGCTCTTTCCATATCGATTTCAAAAATCTGTACAGGAAGCTAAACATACTGGATTTAAATAGATATATGTTAAGAAGGAAATAAGTAAATGGCTATTGAAACAGGACTATGTGGCAACGGAGAATCTGCTAACTTACATCTCCTAATATACATATGTATATACTCATAGATCACATCTCACACTTTATATCGAATTATTATACATTTATTACATTCACGGAATCACTCACCCCCCCACACACATACACATACACCCACACACATCCCACACACACACACACATCCCACACACACACACACCTACACACTACACATACACACACATGCATGTCTGCTGTCATTCACTCTCCTCGTGTTACACAGGATTAGTTTTTGTTATTATTATTCTTTTTTTTTTTATCTCTCTCTTTATTTTATCTCTGTACAGCTGTTAGTAGAAATCATTGACACTGTCTTCACTTGTTCTGGTTGTGAATATTAACAGAATCCACTAGGCTGAACCCTATCTTTTAAGATACAGGCTAGTCCTAGTTTAAAAGATAAAGTCTACTATTGCATCATAATGTAAATGTTATCTCAAACAATGTATACAGTGCAAAGTGCTATGTTTTTGTGAAATAAATACTTTATTATTATATATTATTATTATTTAAAAAGACTAGCCCAGCACTACAGGGTGGATTTATTATCTAGAAATTGACTTTTGACTTGCAGATTGATCTAACGGTTGATTTTGCGTGACGATTTGGACTCGTTCATAAACGCGGAGAAGGTAAAAGATAAAGTACGAAATGGGACTGACCTTGGCCTAGCAGTTGGACAACGTAATGTTACAAAAAAAAAAAAAAAAGGCCATGTTCTGAACTTTTATAACGTCAGTATTACATTAACTAATACAGTAGATACGTAAGTAATAGCAAAAAAAAAGAAGCCTTTTTCTAAATCTAACAACGCTAACTCAGCTCTCCCCAAAAAAAAAATTACTTCCAAAATAAGAGCTTGTTGGTTCAGTGAAGGGATGTGTAAATATAGTTTACAAGTAACAATGTGTTGTACTAGAGCCTACAAAACAATCAGGGGGAACGTGACGTGACTGAACATGACGCCCTAATGTAGTGCCCACTGTATGAGGTACGACAGAAGGTATACGGGTGACTTTGTTTTTATTGTTATCTTTTCAGCGGCTAAAAGTACTCATGAATATGAACAGCTTTTACTGACAAATTATCAAACGTAATTAAAAAGTCTGCTGTTTCATACAAACATCTTTTTTCTTTTTTCGCTATTTTAGAGTTTGTCTCTTAATATGTTTTGAATTTTACGAAAATGTTTGAACTTGTAATTAAAATAAAAAAAAATAACCGACTTCCTAAAAAAAAAAACACAACAATGTGAAAAATTATTTTAATTTCGGAAGTCGGTGTCTTTTTGGTTTTGTATGTTCGTTTTTGCCACCGATTTCCGAAATTTAAGTTGTATTCAATTTGTAGTGTTTTTTTTTTGGAAGTCGCTTGATTTGTTTTTTTTTTTAGTTTTTATTTTTTCGTTATTTAGCTGTGATACCTATCCCACACAAATTCGAAACCACTACTTGCTATATAAATAATAGTGACAGGAAGTTAATATACGTATTATTGAAGCTAACTCAATAACTACTCAAGCAAAGTTAATAAAAAATAAATAGGTCCACCGCGCAACCTTTTTCTACCAAATAATAACAGAATTTTTAAAATTGGTCCACAGTTGACGAAAATATCGACGAAAATACTTTAAAAAAAAACCTCCTTTTTTGAAGTAGGCAAAAAAATGCGGCTGCGGTAGATTGAATGTGAAAGGATAAGAAGCTGGTACCGCAACTTGGTAAAGGCATACTTTTCCAGCATTAAATTGCAATAGGACTTTGGATTTGATTATTTCAAGCCACACATAAGATTGTCTGTAGTCCATTAATTTACAGTTTTGGGGGACATTGTGGATTCCACATACTGATAAAATATTTTAAACTGTGTTCTAATGATATTTTCTTTGATATCTACATCATTGTTGCGATACAATAGCCTTACATCTTGTTGTAAATAACATTAGTGTCGGCGAGAAAATTAATGAACGTTGCCCGAGGTTTTTGTTAATTTAATGTAAGGGGCAAAAAATTAAGATAAAAGTAATTTTATTTCTAATGTTGTGAGTATTTTTGTAACAACGGTAAGTTGCGTTTCTGAATTAATAATAATGGAAAATGCTTGGATTCAAATTAAAGTGTGAAGGCAACTGCAAGTGCCTCTTTTTTCGGTATTTTGTATTTGTTGGTTTTCTTTTATCTTATTTTAATAAATAATAAATTAAAAGACACTGAACGAGACACAAAAGAAGTTTTATTGTTATAACGTCTGGGGCGTTTAGCACCCTTCAAAGTGTAAAACAGGGAAAAAAACATAACGTAAGAGTGAATAAGTTCATCACTAAATAATTGATGAAGGCTGTGCGTACAGTATTTTCTAGTGACCGACCGAAGCTTTGTTTTCGTTTTCGGTCATTTTCGGCCAAATTGATTATGAAAAAATCATGGTCATGAAACCGAAAATCAGAAGTTCGTTATTGTCACGCGTCATTCGGCCTAGAGCAGTGGTGGCCCAGTAGTAACGGCTTACATTTACGAGTTGTAGGTCATATGTTCGAACCCTGACAGGAGCTTTACTTTGTGTAAATTATTTCATCACCACTGCTCTCAAAACGGTGAAGAAAAACAGTGAGGAAACCGGCATGTCCTAGAATCAAAAATTCGAAGACATGTGGCATCTACCCGCACTGGGCTCACGTGGTGGATTACGGCCAACTCTCTCACACTGAGAGGAGGCCTGTGTCCCAGCAGTGGGAACATTATAGGCTGATTATAATGATTCGGCATACTTCGTAAATTTCCGCAGTATCAGGTGAATACAACAAGAAATATATGAAATTTTATGATAATCCCCTAATGGAATTATCGTGTTTTATTTATTTTAATGTCAATATTTGCTTTTTTCTCCCTAGGGTAAAAAAAGACAAACAAGATTTCAATGTACAGTGGAAATATTAATATTTTTCAATTACTAAATTATTTTCATTTTCGGCCAAAAATAAGACTAAAGCCGAAGCTTCCTTTTCGTTTTCGGCTGAAAATCCATTTTCGGTCGGACACTAGTATTTCGTGTATAGTACAGAATAGCTGCAGCAGTTATTGTTCTATCTATTGCTACGATGTGCTACGAAATTGCTACGAGGCTACGAAATGGATACGTCTTGTGTCGCAGAGAGCTTATTTGCTGGAAATGCTGCGTTTCCTACATAATAAGTTTTCCGAGAAATTTCATGACCTACTTATTTGATGTATAGAAAATTACAAAAGATATTATAAAGCTCATAATATCAATATTTATTTTGAGAACGTTTTTATATTATTATTTGAGAAACCAAAAGTTTATTATTATTTGTGGGAACAGAGTTACAATATTGACAAAAGGTAGGAAGGTAGGTAAATTTAGTGTTGGCAATATGGTAACTCATGTTATGCATGTGTCAATTAGTTAAGTTTTTCACAATGTACGTCTGGATGTGTGCTTCAAGTGAGTTTTAACCGACTTTAAAAAAGGAGGAGGTTCTCAGTTCGTCGGAATAAATTTTTTAAATATTTTTTTTTATGTATGTGCCCCTATTACTCAAAGATGGCTGGACCGATGTGAAATATTTTTTTTTTGTTTGAAAGGATATACTTTCAAGTTGGTCCCATTGTTATTTGGTCACGATCTGATGATGGGATATGGAGAAATCGAGAGAATGTTCAAATATTATAGGCACATTAATAGCGATTTGGGTATTTTGATGAGCAGTTGACATTAGGCTATTGTAACTTAGATAAATTACAAATCAACCCACTAAAAAGTGAAAAAAACACAACTTTTTTACAAAAAATACAACCGACTTCCAAACTACAAAGTGAAAAATTACTTTCGGAAGTCGGTGTCTTTGGATCAGTATTTTAGTTTTTTGACACCGACTTCCGAAATTAAAGTTATTTTTCACTTTGTAGTTTGGAAGTCGGTTGTATTCTTCGTAAAAAAATATATATATATATACAGGGAATTCGTCCGCTATGCAAAGATTCATCAAGACATGAAAATCTAAATGTAGGTACTACGAAGAGCAACATCTATAGTTACTCAATAACGTACTCTCGTATATTATCGTCGTGGTCGTTAACAACATTTCTACGAGGCGCTACGAGACGCTACGAGGCTACGAGGCGCTACGAGACGCTACGAGGCTACGACGTGGCTACGGCGTAGCTAGAGAGGTTGCATAAACTAAATGATGTTAGCGTCCACATTAGTTATAGGTTGCAAAATGTATGCTTTAACGGTTATACAGTTTAATTTTATGTTAAGTGAAATGTGGAAGAAGGGAAATATTATTAAATATAAAAATATTATACTTCGATGACCTAGACGCATACCGCAAGGCTTGGATAGAGGTGGCCCTGGAAAAGGATACATGGAAGGATTTGGGGGAGACCTTCGCTCAGCATTCGGACAGTGTAGGCTAACATAAAAAATAAAATACGTCGAGGTCAGAAATTATCGTAAATCATAAAAGTATCGTATCTCCTAAGCCGTCATTGGTGTATCCGTGTGCCAAATTTCATCCAAATTGTTTGCGCCGTTAGGGCGTGAAGATGTTACAGACAAACAGACAGACAGAACAACAGAGGGACAGATAGACCGACAGAGTCACTTACGCTATTATAATGTTAATATGGATGTAATTTATTACAGGTTTTTCCTTAAAGTAATTTGCTTCTAAATTTCTGTTATTTCTATGTTAGAACCAGCGATATCGTATCTTAGCTTATATTAAGGTTCTGTTGTTGTACTTTAGTAAAGGCCATATTTTTGAGTCTTTTTATCCAGCTAGAAGAAGGTTCATGTTTTTTTTAGGAAATTTCATTTTTTTTTACATAAATGTCACGATGAACAAGAAAGTGATCCGTTGAAGATTTTACTGAGAAAATTTATTACAATCCTCGAATAGGTATGTTATTTGTCCTTGATGTCAAAATGTGTAAATAGAATCCACGTATTTTTATTGTTATCGTATCAAAAGTGAGTTAAGCTGCGCTTGCCGGGGTTGGTCTGTGGATGGGTGACCATCTTTACATACCGGGACTCCTCCGTGCCTCGGAAAGCACGTTAAATCGTTGGTCCCCGACTGTCATTCGTGGATCGGAGGGTCGTCAGAAGCCCGAAAGTCTGACAACCAGTCTTACCAAGGAGTATCGTATTGCCCAGTTACTGGATTGTGGAGTTCAGATAGGCAGTCGCTCCATGTAAAATACTGGTATTCAGCTGCATCTGGTAAGACTGGAAGCTGACCCCAACATTGTAGGGTGAAGGCTAGGTAGAAGCAGCAGAAGAAAGTGTCAAAAGTGAAAATAATAATGAAAGCATTTTACTAAAAAAGCAAAAAAAAAAAAAACATTTAAAACAATACACAACAACATAACACACACACACATAACATTTATTATTTATTTTTATTTTTTTAAAGCATATTTTTATTTTATTTTTTTATTAGTACTGACTAATCAATACAGAATCACTAATTACGAAAGACAAAGTACCTTTAATAAGCGTGATAAGCAGCTACAAATATGTACATCATCATACCATTGCAGCTAATCCTCTAAGCGAGGTGATTATCACAATATCCTCTAGGATTATACACAGTGAAGCTGAAACTCAACATCAAACATTTACGACCCGATTCGATGACGCAACGACCGTAAGTAAACAGTAAACCGAGGATTTATTAAAAAGAACCCTGTTTCACGAAAAAATGCAAGAAAATCTGATTTCAAACTCAAATAATAATAAAAAACAACCCTTCTACCCGTTTATGTCGATCTTAATTGATTTTTCCAAGCATTTCGAGTCGAAGCCGCGCATGAAATATAACAAAGGGTGATTCAATTTCGCGTAGGTATTTCTTTTTCATCGTGGACAAGGGTGCGTTTAATTTCGCCGTTAATTAAAAATTTCGTCGTGTACAGGATTGATTTCTATAAATTTTATTCTGTGAAAAATATTATGGATGTTCACAGTTTAAAATCGAAATCAGTCCGTGTATTTTGGAAATTTTATTACTTTTATTTGTTCAGCATTTTCCGCGCGTAAATTGTTCGGCGTTCACTTATTACGTTGCATCATGATGGTGTACTGTTTATTGGGTAAGTGAGGTGACAATTTGATTCATGGTGAACCTTTTTACTGTGTGATAATGGCTTTTATGGATGGCTGAAGCTGTGTGTATTCTTTCTTCAATTATTTTGTGCTCTAAGACCGTTTAAATTACGGTTGAAGAAATGTGAAATGTATGGCATGTGACTTATACTCAACTTTTCTTGCATTGATTTGATGTTGTTTACTGATGTATTAAATCGTAGGAAAACTGATATCTTTGAAAAAAAAAAAAAACAAGTGTGCTAATTCTTGAATAGTGAGACAGAAGTAAAACGGCACGGTAAATTAATTAAGAAAATTTGCGTTTTTTTTTTATGTAAAATTATTATTTTAATTTATACAGTAGTTACTACATATAGTAATTTCAAATTAATTGGTACATTAGATTCGGAGCAAATTGGCTGCGATATACGGACAGACAGACACACGGGTGATCATATAAGGGTTCCATTTATTCTTTTCGAGATACGGTACCCTAAAAACGTAAAGAAACAAAATACTTCCTTAGGGGTCATTATTTTTTAATAAAGACGGTTTCTAAAAGAATGTTGTTATTTGATATATTTTCCCTTTTATATACGATTATATTTGAAAGATTTTTTTAAATGACTGATAAGTAAGAAGCAGTAAGGCACGTTTATAGGTTAAAGGTTTATATTTATTTTCTTTGTAAGTCTTCTTATATAATATAATATAAGAAGACTTACAAAGAAAATAAATATAAACCTTTTGTATGTTTTTGTGATATTAGGAGTCACTGAACTTTGTGTGTTGTGCGACTGTCTTCTATGTCTAGTGGTCGCAAGCGTGATTGCTTCTCATAGAGTCAAGGGTTTAATCCTCGAGTTCTGCAAATTATTTTTGGGATTTTGGTCAGCTCAGAATCTTGAAACCTTTACCCTAATTGCGTTATTTATTTTCGTAAACAATTATGCCAAATTAGTTTCATTTTGACAGTTCAACAACATTCATTGCGTTATTTACGTTGTTGAGCAGATTTTTTTTTCCAACTCTTGAAGCAATGGATTAGCAATCTGTTTCAAATCGAAACAGATTGTGATTGTGTTGTATTACCCAATTAAGGTACAGGTTAAGCGAAGACAATAAAATTGACACGCTTCAATTACATGGGATTTTTAACGTCGAAAGAGTGCACGTAGTAAGCATGAAAAAGCAAGCTACAGCTTTGCATCAAGTCCGCCTCAGTACATTTATATATTTAAAGCGTAATGTACAGGATTCGATTTAATTGCCTGTGGTATACCAAAAGTTGAAGCAACTTGAAACGTTGCACCATCTAAACAGTATTAGACGGTAAAAGTCATTTGATGCTTCAATTTTATTGCATGCCGCAGACAAGAAACTTGCATTGCATAAATGGGGCTTAATTTTAAACAAAATGAAGATAACATCACATCGGTATTCTACGAAAAGGCGTTCTAGAACCCACATAACATAGCAATATATTTATATTCGTCTACAAAACTACTTAGTAAAATCCACAACCAGATGGCCAAAAGAAATCCTATACAACGCTCATTTGTTTCAAGAATAAAACCTTAAAATCCCGTCTCCTTTTCAAAACATCAAAACCTGCTTCCATTTGCATTACTCCGTCGTTACATTTAATGCAGCAAAACACTCCTTTATAAACAAAACTACAGTGATATTATACTATTTAGTTAAAGTAAGAACGACACTTGCCGGTGCGCCTACGATTACTGTTCCAAATTGCTTTTGCTAAATTTAATTTCGCCACAACCATTTTGAGAACGAGTTTAGCCTCTGGTTTAGAACATTTTGTATCATTATTATGAAGGTAAATGGATATTGAATGAGAAGTTATTAGTTGAAGTGCATGGTTGGATGGTAATATAATTATGTTACAGTTGTGTATCTACACTAATGTTATAAAGAGAGAAGATTTGTATTTTTGATTCCGTTTATTGGTGAAAATCGTTTGAAAACCCGTTCTGTAGTTTTTGCGTTTATCGCGTTCGGATAGACAGACAGACAGACAGACGTGGCGGGGGACTTTATTTTATAACATGTAAGGATTATATTATAAAGAAGTGCAACTCATGAGTTTGTATGTAAAGGGTAATCTTTGGAAAGACTAATCCGATTCCGAAAATTCTTCCACTAATGGGAAGCTACAGTATTGCCAAGTGTCATAGGATATATTTTAAAGTGTAGGTAGTTGGCGTGGAGGCCAATTACCTACACTTTAAAATATATCCCGAACACGACACACACGAACACGAAAATATATAGCGAACGGAGTCGCGGGCAGAAGGTAATCCTACTTCCTACTAATTATATATATTTATAGGAGAACCAACAGCTATAACAAATGGATAACAGTAGTTCAAGAAACATAGAGCCAATTACAGGTTCTCACGGGTAAAAACAGAACAAGCAGTAGAAATCTATCATAATAATAATAATATATATCTTATATATTATTATTCTATATATAATAATATATATATCTTCCGTTCTGGATCAAGGGCTTGATCCAGAAAGCGGACACGGCGCGTATTGTCAGGAGGTTCCTCTCTCAGGAGCCCTGACCACCGGTAGCTTGGACCCTGTTCCCGACACCGGTGGGCTACTATTTTTTTATATTTTTAAATGCTTTGTTTTTTTTTTTGTTTTTATATGAATATTTAAAAATGTAAATAATATGTTTAAAAATTAAATAAAGGAAAAAATATATATCTATATAATATATCCTTTCTACTAATCCTAATATCCTACTTCCTACTTATATTATATATATATTATTATATATTATTATAAATGCGAAAGTCTGTGAGAATGGATGGATGTTTCTTACTCTTTCACGCAAATTCACTGAATGGATTTGGATGAAATTTGGCACACATATAGTTTATAACCTGGATCGAGACTTATGCTGGAGAAACCGCGGGGCGCTGCTAGTAGAAATATAAAATCAAATGGAAATGTAAAATCTACCTGTTCGTTACTTACAATAATAAAATTGAAATATTATTTTTTAATACTAGTCATTAGTTGAGCTGATAATTAAAGTTGTAAAAATGTAAATTAATCAATGTTGTTTGCATTACTTTTTTCTATGCTAAGTAATAATATCGATGAACATGAAAATAACGTAACGAAAAATAATACAAACCTGTGAGAGAGACTTTGCTAAGCTTGATTTTTCGGTTCAAATATTTACCTATATAAAGGTTTATTTCACAGTATCTACATGGGCACTATCTATCGACCAGAGAAAAAAGAATTGGAATAGAATTTAATTTGTATGAAATTATCTTCCATGCTACATAACCGAAAGTAGGAGGTGGCGAAACGGGCCATAAATGTAATTAAAACAGTAAATATTTTTACCTGACATTCATAGGTACCGTTGTCCCTCTTCTGCACGAACTTGATCTGCAACGTCCAGTCTTCTGAACCTTCTCCATGTAACACCTGCAACAAAAATACAACATCATCATCAATAATAATATATCCACTCAATTGATTACAGTTGTATAGCTTGGGTTTCCTGGGAACGAGGTTGCGAAGAAAACCGAAAGGGAGATCGTGGCCCCCAGCAACTGGGCACTTGAAGGAACACGTGTGGGTTTTAGTCAGTAAGAGTCTGACACACCCTCTGGCTCCACCCAGAGCGGGAGAAGTTATTTGATAATTTCCAACCAAAAAAAAAAAAGGGTTTCCTAGGAAAGTGGTTCCGTCATATTAAAACGGCCGTCATGAAAATCTGTCCTTTTCCTTAGTATTTAACATTATGGTGTCTTAAGTCTCTCTGTATATGTGCAGCCATTGTTGTGTAACTGTTCACTGCTTCCTTCAGCTTTAGTTTCCTAGGAAAGCGGTTCCGTCGTATTACAACGGCTGTCATAAAAATCTGACATTTTCACCCGTATTAGTTGGTCATTTTTCCATACAAAACGTAGTAAGGTGATCACTCGTCTGTTTGACGGTGTACGTTCAAAAATAAAATTTATATAAATTTGCATTGTCATTATTTAGCCCTGCATGGAAGCAGAATGGGCAAAAAAGTATTGGTTTGGAAGTTATAAGAATCGAAACTACCATATTTCAACACTATTTTTAACTCATCTTTGGGCGTAAATAAATAACTTATCTAGTATGAAAATAGCAAAATCGCAACCGTAAAAAGATAGATAATTTATTCAAAAGATCAAATAATTTTATTTTTAGTAGATACATCCAGTAGTTATTCCATAATATCTATACGCCCAAAGGTCTGTTCATGAAATTTTCCGCGCTCGTTTTTATTATAAATCAGCGTCTATTTCACTAAATAAATAAAAAAATAGATAAATAAATACAACGAAATAAATAAATAACTTCACTAAATTGCATGCATATTAGCCACGCCAGCAATGAGTTCGGGCCGTCGACTAATGCAACCTTAAGGTGTAAAAAAACGCTCTCTATTTGGATAGCAGTTATTATCTGACCGTTCACTGCTTTCTTAAGCTTTGGTTTCCTAGAAAAGCGGTTCCGTCGTATTACAACGGCTGTCATAAAAATCTGACATTTTCACTAGTATTTGACATGTAAAAAATGCACTGTATTTGGACAGCTGTTATTTTGTGACCGTTTACCGTTTTCTGAAACGATAGAGTAGCATCCTTATTTCATTTAATAAAATCAAACTGTGATCATAGATCCATCTGTCAAGTATCGTCATTTTGCCAATAGCCCGGCTGTCTGTCAATTCTTCTAATAAATAGGATATATAACAATAAAATACGCCAAATCATTCTGATAAATGAAAATGGTAGATATGGTCATCTTGATATTGAATAAAAGAGTCGAGATATGACAGTGTTATTTTTGAACATACCTAGAATCAAGTAAAATAATCGAATAACTTGCCTCCGGTTTCTGAAAGCAATTTTTTATTTAATCTTATGTCTTGTGATTTGATTTCGTTGTTGTTATTTCGGTAAACCGATTAATCAAAAGTAACATGACATGTGACAGCTTGTTAGTTAATTTTCCGCCATTCAGACACCGGATGATAATTTAATTAAATAATAATAATAATCATTTTATTTCGGAATAGACATCCATACTTAATTTGTTAGTAAACATTAACCTTAATAACTATGTTAGTAAACATGCAGGTTGGACTAATAATGGACGAACGATCAAATTTCCCCACAATGACATTCAGGAGATTGTTCGAGCTGCCTCGGACCCTCTGCAGCAGCGACGCGACGCGCTTACGTCTGATCGCTGCGAATCCAACAGTGTGCGCATCAGCAAACATTCCCGACGCACTGCAGACGCATCGCAGCGCCAACGGCATCCTGAATGCATTGTTGTATTGGACTCGAAGAACATTGATTCAAAATATTACCTGCAAGTTTAATGGGAGGAAATCTTTCTGAGGACTTTACTCCAAAAATAAGAACCTCACTCTTTTTGGAATTGTATCTTAAACCGTGTTCCTCAACATAATTCTCACACACATCCAAAAGCTTTCCCAAGCCTGAGAGTGACGGGCTCAATAGTGCCATATCATCGGCGTAGCTGTTATTATTAAACGATACTCCATCTTTTATATAACAGCTGGCCTGCAAGTTACTGACCTCACTAATGAGTCCGTATAGGTTAAACAATATCGAAGAAGTTAAACTACCCTGTCTGACCCCACACAGCAACCTATACTCATCAGAATTGACCTCAGCCCAACGTAAACAGTTCATCTGATGACCATACCAGTACCTTTTTAATTTCTAATATTATATTTGCTTTGCGTAACTTACCCCATAACTTATCATAATTCACCATATCAAATGCCTTTGACAAATCAAGGAAGCAAGAAAAGACAGGATCATCTACGAAATAACTTACTGCCTTTTCTGGCATAATATAGCAGTCTCTGTTGATAGTCCAAAGCGAAAACCATGCTGAGCATCATGCAATGTTATATTCTTCAGTACAATGTTCTTCATTAAAGAAAATCATTGTATTCTGATGGGTTCTTAGGTATCTGTCTAAAGAAAAACTTGCTAAATACATAACCCCCTCCTTTTTTTGAAGTCGGTAAACAATTGAAAACATTCACAATTTTTTTCTCAATGTTTTCTTTTTCTACAAAACCAAGCACATGACAAAACTGAAGAATGCTGAGAAATTCCGGAACTCAATTCGTAGTTTGGCGATGTACGGGCTACATGTGAACAAGATCCGAATTCTCTCGGTCTGAATCTAAGGAAATACAGTTCTCAATGGTCGGGTCAATGCACACACGATTTTATGATCTTTGATTGGGGACGAAGAATTACAATCTTAGGAAGTACCTAGTAAGTTAATAGACCAAAAGGTTAGTGATGTACCAGGTCGAATGGTTGTGATATCATATTCTACCTATTGCACTATTTATTCATGTTTACGGTGTAATTCACGTATTATTTAGAGTTTGCCGTATAGAAATATTCATGATAGTTCTCACGACAGTAATATTTAAAAAATATGGCTATTGATGTGAAACCACTACTATTTTAAGCATAGGTAAGTACTTGAGGAGAAGTTAAATAATTTGCAATGATTTATCACGCGGGTCGTCCATACAAACCGCTCGTTGGAAACCGCTTCACCTTTAAAATACCACATGCATCATAGAGTCACACACTTTTAGACCCGGAATAATTAAGTTAATCTCATACAATTATTACCAAGTACATGTATTTGTTTTGTTCAGAAATCGAACCCGCAACCCACAGCGTTTAACCAGTGCGTTAATATGACGTACCTCATATTTTTTACGGACTTTGTTAATTAAAAAGTGGCTTCGTTATCTAAATGCTGAAACGGATGAATTTCGTCAAATCAACTGTCAATTTAACGTTCAAATGAATCAGCCATTTTTAACGATGGGGAAAAGTTGTTGAAGCTGAGGCGTCAAATTATTGAGAGGAAATATTAATTAAAAAGGAGGAAGGAATTAAATATGGTAATTCGGCAAGTTTTATGTCGATGTAAAAGTTGATGGATGACGGTTTTTTGCGTTAGATAAGGGAACGCGCTGTCAATGGAATATTGTATTTCAATTGAAAAAAAAAAAAACAGCCAAGTGCGAGTCCGACTCGCAGACGAAGGGATCCGTACCACCGTACAATATTTTACACTATTTTACACTATACAATGTTTATTATTTGTTGTCATAGCGGCAATAGAAATACATAATATGTAAAAATTTCAACTGTCTACCTATTCCGGTTCATGAGATACTGGCCGCTGAAAGACAGACGGACGGACGGACAGCGGAGGCTTAGGTACGTTTAGCACCCTTCGGGTACGGAACACAAAGAAAAAGAGATTTAGGTTTTTTTTTGAACTTGAAACTGTAATCTCTTGAAAGTGTAGTTTTGTTTGTGTAAATAATAATGATTGTATTGTAATATTTTCAGAAATAATTTTACCACATTAGAAGATTGATATGAGAAGAAGTATCAGAAACTATTTATCAATGTACTTAGGTAGATAACTACTTCTGTTGAAAGTCAAGTTCCACGAAGTTGGTGTTTCTAAAAAAAAATAATGTTTTTTTATTTTCTTTATAGGACAAAATATTACGCTATAATAAATAGGCTTCCATGTTACTAGGCCCGGTGGTTATGTGCCTACGCAATTACCTTCTAAATATGAGTACACACAGAGGGAGTATATCAGCTTTTGTGCAGCCATAAGCTTTGACTACTAAGCTCCTAATGCTTTTGAGCTCAACGCAACCCATTAACCGCTGTTGACTCCGGAAAATTATACCGAAAGCCTCACAGTAGCTATTTCCCTATCATTTTCGGAGCAACAAGGAAATAATACCTACTAATCCTATGTCCAAGCTAAATTTCATCCAGCAAAGATGACGTCGGCATATTTCGGGAATACGAACATTGTGGAAGCGACTTAAGTCGAAGCCACACAGTTAAAGTCTGTTCCAAAAGTATCTCGTGAAAGTGTAAACACGTCCTGTTCAGGTTAAATTGTTACGCAATCACTCACTTAAGTAACACATTCGGCTTTATTTAGAAGGTTTCCACTTTATATCTCACCATCAGCACTTTATTCATCAATTATTTTTTTTAATAACATAATTAATTTGTAATTGGAACGTCATTGCAAAAATTGAGATTACAAAATTAACCTCAAATTATTGTCAAATGAAAAACATCTTTAAGTGATTTAAAATAAGAACTTTGGGTTAGAAGTCAAATGGAAAGTTATCGATCACGAAGCGTCAGATAAAGGAGTTTATAGATTAAATACTTTATTGTACTTAAAACTTAACTATTTTCAAAATGTTAAAATTGTTATTTGATTTTAAAATTAATTTAAATCTAAATGTGTTAAATATTATTAATTTACTTTAAACTTCATGAATGACAAAATGCTTAAAATTGTTTTTAAGTATTCAAGTAGTTTAATCAAGGCACTCAGTTTGTAAGCGGTAACACAAATTGGCGTTACTGGCACGTGTTCTTATTCAGTTGTTTACATTTTAATGAAATAGTTTAGGAACAGACTATGGGTGCCTCGCTTAGTGCTTAGTGCTGCAAGCTAGGTGACTGGCTCCCAGCGCATTAATGCAAAGTTTTACTATTATTATGGCTACACTGACGTGTGGTGCCATCTTGCAAGACTCATTTGTAACTTGCTAATCTCCTAGCTGTGTGGCTCCAGCCTTAGCTAGGGTATTAGATTTCTAGACCGTGATCGAATCGCCTGACGCGGCAGAAATCAGAAACGACGTGTCAATGATGGAATGAGGCCGACGTTGGCCGACAATAGCCGAAAAATACCGAAACAAGAATTCGGTCATAATATGTACTAGGATATTTTTTTGTTGTATAAATGGGTTTTAACGCCGACGTCGCCGTCGATATGAAAAGTGTGTCAGCGGTTTTCTGAACGCAATTGTTCCAAGTTGTGTTTATGATTTTTACCTCGGAGCTGGTAAAGAGGGAAATAATAATAAAATCTCCCCTATTTTAGAGTTATTATATGAGTTAGCTATTATTTGTATCTGTTTTATATTCTGGTGAGTTATGTGCTGCAGATGTCGAATAGGGTTGCTTGTCGCATCTGGATTTTAAATTTATATTCTCCTATTTTCTTTATAACTTAACTAAGGAATTTAAGAAACCAGGTTTCTAAAAAAAATAAAAATCTTAATTTCATTATCAGACAACGTGCGTATAAACTCCTGGGTCTGGAACCTTGAAATTTTGCATAAGAGCTTCATATATAACAAAGATGAGTTCTAAGTAAGGATATTTGAACCTTCATCCCTTAAAGGGGATGAAAGTTTTTATGGAACTTCGTCATTTTTGCCGATGGGAATACCATCGGATACACGGCTTGTTTCCTAAGAATTCTGCTCACCTCATGACGGAAAAAATAGTTTCTAACATAAATTTACAAAACAAGCTAAGTAGTCACGCTAAATCGTGTCGACTGTTTATTTTCCCACACCCGCACTCGGCCGAACTTAAATAAAACGTGTTTAAGTTCTCACTGTTATTTACGAATTATTATTCACGACACACTATTACTATTATGAAATGTCGCTTTTTCGTTTTCGTTATTTTATTTCCTTATTTTGATTAGCTTTGAGATGAATGTTTTAGTTATTTTATAGAGTTTTTTGTCGTTCTATAGAGTCTAGGGTGAGAATCTAAAGTGCCTATGGGGTGAGAATTAAAAGAGAAATTGACATTTTATATTTTATTTCATACATTTTATTAAAATATAAAATGTCAAACTACTCGAAAATGGTTACGTATAACCATTAGCTCTGTATATTATTAATTTGTTGTTGCCATGTTGCCTTAGCCCCCGGTAACATGGCAACTGAAGGAACACGGGTGGGTTTTAGTCAGTAAGAGTCTGACACGCCCTTCCGCTCCGCACAGAGCGGGAGAAGTTATTTGATAATTTTCCACCCAAAAAAAAAGGATATTGGGTACATTTTAGATTTTTATTTCATAAATTTTAAAATATAAAATGTCAAATTACTCGAAAATGGTTGACATTGGCATAGGGGTCATCAGGGGTGATTCGGTTGCAAATTACCTCTCCTACATCCCCTTAACGGATTGCCGACGTATAACCAATAACCCTGTATACAATGCATGTCAGTAAGTTGCTTTTTTAAATATTTGAAGAAAACAAAGTTAATATATTTTCAGTTTTACTCGTCGGCGTCTGGCGTTTATTTGATCGACACTTATAAAGTCACCAACTTAATTCCCATTTCACGGACTGTTACTGGGCATAAAATTAGCAGGGTCTTAAAAGCGATTAGCCTTAAATGAAGTTTATTCAGTACCTTTTACTTAATTTCGTTATACTTCGCTGTCTTATCAATTTTTTATAGATAACTGAAAATGGGCTTTCCGAATCATAATTGTTAATTATAAACGATTAAATAATTTTCAGAGCAGTGGTGGCCTAGTGGTAATGACTGCGGCTCACGAGGTCTTAGGTTGGAACCCTGACAGGCGCTTTACTTTGTGTTCACCGTTTTTGAGATCAGAGGTGATGAAATAATTTACACAAAGTAAAGTGTCTGCTTGGGTTCGAACTTACGACCTTTTTTTTTTGGGTGGGAAATTATCAAATAACTTCTCCCGCTCTGGGTGGAGCGAGGGGTATGTCTGACTAAAACCCTACCCGTGTTACTTCAGATGCCCTGTTGCCGGGGGCCACGATCTCCCTTTTGGTTTTCTTCGCACCCCCGGCAGGCATCGGCAAATTACGACCTACAAACTCGTAAGTCGCGGCCATTACCACTGCTGTATTATCAGTATATATTTCTAGTTTAAGGCTCTATATTGTAAATATTTATGTAATTAAATAAATAAATAAATATCGACAATAACATCCAAAACTAGGAGCACAGTACTTTAGTCAAAACCAAACAAAAACCGAATAAAAAGCTTTAAAAAATCCCCCGAATACGCACTGCGCATTCGAACACACGACACACAACACCCAACATTCCCAAATTACGTCAAAAAAAATGCATTCCTATTTGTTATAGCGATAAGAATCGCTCGTACAGCTTGACACGGATTTGGCCTCCGCCAAGAACATTCTCATTTATGCCATGTCGCTCGGAATTGCATCTGCGTTTATTACGTTGTTAGGTAAGCGATATAGCAGTATAGCTGTGTGAGGCGTCAGCTTTATGTGTGGAGACGGGTTATTGTAGGTCGGGTTGTGTTACAACAATACATAAATGTGACAATCCGCGGCTAAAGGTACCTTGTGGTCGATATGGAGTTATGCATACGCTAGTAATCTGCGATTAATACGCTGTAGATATAAAAAAAGATCAACCTCCTACGATGTTTTGTTACGGAGATATATTTTTTTTAAATTATATTCGAAATTGTGCAATTTCGAGAAACAGACATTTTAAGTTCAGTCACCTCGAACACTATGTTGCCGTTGTAAGTTACATAGTGGCACATAACAGGGAAATAAATTTCAGATCTTATGCTTTGCGAAAAAGCAATAAAAAAAAAATCTATATTTCTTGCAAAATTTACAAAACATTCAATATCTTCGAAACTATAAACGTCCATAAGGTACCTTTAGCCGCGGATTGTCACAAATAATAGTTAAGCGAAATGTTAGTATCTTATTCGCGATCTCCTGACTTTGATTATTATATGTAAGTTAAAATTTGTTCCCACAATAACAACTTAATGATCTCCTTAAACAGTGCTTCCTCTTTCCAACCCTTTTGCTGTGCCCTACAGGGTTCATAATGATCTAAATTATATTGCTACTACTAAGTACACATTATGGTGAAGCAATAAAGATATTGAGTATTGTTTGTTTGTCATAGTATGGTGGTTTTGTTCTTTAATTGGGAATCTTTAATTTGATATATTCTAGCTGCACCCCGCGGTTTCTCCCGCATAACTCTCGATCTCGTAAAAATATCGGAATAAAAAGTATCATATATCCCAACCCAGATCTTAGTCTACCTATGTGCCAAATTGCATACAAATCTGTTCAGCCATTTTAGCGTGAAAGCGTAATAAACAAACAAACACACAAAAAATCTAATCTTTTCTCTTTTATTAGTTTAGACTACGCTTTGATTTGTTTTGTATTAAAATCAATTCCTTTCCTATTTATTAAATTACACAACATTCAACTCATAACAACTGGTGGGTCTGTATGGCCTGTATTCCTGGTGGGTTAGGTAGAAGTGTACTGGAGGCTGGTGTATTTATTTTAGTTTGGTATAGAAAAAGAAAACAGTTAGAAATAATAGTTAGTGTGTACCTATTTCGTGACGTTTCTAGCAATATTCTCAAACATTTCTTTACACAAAAAAAATATAAGTGTTTTTGAGGTAATAACGATTAAAGGCTCTTTCAAACAGACGCGACACGCGACGCGACACAAAGACACCGCTCGTTGCGCGACGAGCGGTGTCTTTGTGTCGCGTCGCGTGTCGCGCCTGTTTGAAAGAGCCTTAATTCTTAAAATAAGACTACCTACCTACCTACTTTTAAATACCCCTAATCAGAATAACCAACACAACGAAAATAACGAATCATAAAAATGAAATCTAACTCTCCTGCATCGAAATACCGACCGATCTAAATTCATGCATCAGATCCTACACTAAACGTTATTCTAAAATAATTACACGTGCTTCTGGGCTCCAAAATTTCAATGAGGCCGAATTATCCGTAATTCCTACACATTCGCGCCCAAATTCGACCACTTATTCGTTAGCATTTTGAGGGCGTTAATTTTGTGGTGAACCAATTTAGGAACAATTTAAAGTGCATTGATAATGCAGCTTGCTGGTCTATGCACCGGACTATGTCGTAATTAGAATGAATATCCGTAAGCTTTTAATTTTGTGAGGGCTCTAATTAAAATAGAATAGAATATAAATAATTAAAAAATGGACTAGCTTGTTGGTCTAGTGGTAGCAAGCGCTACTGCTGAGCATGAGGTCCTGGGTTCGATTCCCGGGTCGGGCAAAGTGTTATTGGGTTTTTTTTATCTGAAATTGCTCAGTAGCAGCTCGGAGTCTGGATTTGAGCCCGGTTGATGGCAATAGGCTCGCGTTCTGTTACATGGGACTTAAACATAACTGGCGAAATGTGGATGTACTATAGGTACACCTCTGCCTAAACCTTCGGGGAATACAGGCGTGATATTATGATGAGATAAAGTCTATTTCTCCACGACGCGGACGCTACTTAATAGTAACCAGTTACAAACTCAAATTACCAATGAATAGCCAGAATGTCACAGCACTAGTAATGAAATACTGTCTACTCATTGGTGATATATTTATGGTCCAAAATTAACTGATGAAAGTCTAAATGAACCCTGTTTGTATTAAATTCTCACACAATCACTCACTCGGGATTAATAACACATTTATCTGTATTTAGAAGGTTGCAAGTTTATATCTTACCATTTTTGATATGAGATACAGACGAACAGCACTTTGCTGTCGACAGAGCCAACTTCAGCTGTCGACAGAGCCAACTTCCGCTGTCGACAGAGCCAACTTCAACTGTCGACAGAGGGGATTGCTATTGTCGTCAAAAGCAACTGCTGCAGTATTCAACACGCCGACTGCTGTCCACCGTGTCGACAGCATTGTTGTAGCGCGAGATGTCATTTTAACGCGCGAACGCTCCGTCTATTTGAAGTCGCGCGCGATACGCTCATACTGTCACCGTTGAACGGCGATTGCTGTCCACGAGTCGACGGCAAACGCCGACCTATGGCGGTAACTGCAGTTTGCTCTGTCGACAGTAAAGTACTGCTCGTCTGTACTCTGCCTTAGTGCTTATTTACACGACGCGTTATTGGTTGCTGTTGCTGTTGTCGACGTCAGATGCCAACGCGTATACGGCTGACGCTGACTAGTGTCGAAGACTGCAGTTGCCTCTGCCATTGGGAACGTGGCTCTTGTGTATATAAGCACTTAAGTAGCCTTGTGGACGATGAGCCCTATTGTTGATTATAGGATGTTTTTGGAACATTTTGGTTTAAAAGGTTACCTTATATAATTATTGTTCAGGTATCATCAGAACATGCCTAATTGCCTATGCATATATTAATACGAATTAGCCTCTCAATGAATAGTGTGGGGGGAAATTTCAAGCACCGCTGCGCTTGGCAAACAGAATAAGCAAACAGAGTAATTGCAGTTAGTTATTAGCATACGTATTTAGTAATACCGATATGAGGAGACGGTAGTGGTAATAAACTAAGTATTTTTAATACAGGTGTACATGGTTCGTTTGGTTGAACTCCGTAAATTGCTCTAACGCACTTTTTTGAGCAATGAATGCTCTATTATATGCAGTGTAATGTTTTTACGATGCCTTTTTGATACCCATCGATGGCCACTGGTTAGCAGGTACCAGTTCTTTAAACGAAATGTATTATTTTCTGTTCCAAAAGTGTCAGATGAAAGTGTAAACGAACCCTGTTTAGCATACTAATTGCGTAATATAGTTTCAATCACAATCGGAGAGTTTTAAAAGATATTTATAATCCGTTGATTCTTAAATTTAATAAATTGGTCTGCTCAACAACTTATATCGAATTAATGAACGTGACTGGACTGTCGAAATGACAGAAAATGCGATCAATTGTAATTTTATGTGTGTTACGCAACTAACCCACCTGCGGGTTAAATTCTAACGCAATCACTCACTAATGATAAATTAGAAACACATTCATCTGTATTTAGAAGGTTTATTTTTTATCTCTTCTTTTTTCGAACATTATTGTTTGAATGACATAAACATTGTAACTGTAATCGAAAAATCAACGACGAAAATTGGGGTTATAAAACGAAATGAAAAACATCTTTAGAGTCATATAAAAGTAAAATTTCGGGTTTAAGTATTCAAAGAATCATATCAAAACACTCAATTTGTAAGTGGCACTACAAATTGTCAACCACAGATACGTTTTCTGCCCTCCTAACTTAGACAACCGTAAAATCAAAATCAAAATATTTTTATTTCACATAGACCTACATGGGCACTAATGAAACGTCAGAAGCTAGGTGCATGGTTCCAATTGGTCGTTTCCTATGGAGAAGAGCCAGCAAGAAACTCCACGTAACTACACAAAGTACAGTTACAAGATATCGCCCGTAATGTTTTTTTCTTAAATTAGTGTTTAGTGTCGCAGTTTTAGAAAATCTTCATCTTGAATAATTTTAATTGAAAGTAGCAATCGTTCTCTTGAAATGAGTGTTTAATATGTGGTGATAACGTTGATAATTTAATTTTAATTGAATAAATAATCTTTATGACTAGTGGAACATAATTATTTAATCAACAAATCGTATGCATGAGCGCCGTATGTCGAATAGTTAATGTTTTTATATTTACGAATTTATTCCTATCACATTCTGAACATCTTATCTTGAATCTTGACATTTTTCATTGTTGCTGGTGATTCAGGAGGTTTGTGGGGTACATACCTACCATACCACTTATTAATTTATGTATATTATAAACTTACCCAACACAACACATTTATATACAAACATAATCATAATATTTATTTCCATTTATTTATATTAGTTATTACAAAACATTCACATTTACCGGCATCAAATGTATAATAGCATAATAGAACATACTGGTTGGGGCTATGTCGATTGATGACGCGCCACCCATAACTTATGCTACTGGATTCGCGCTCGGCGAGCTACGTCATCGTGACGTAGCCAGCAAGCGTGAAAGTGGGAGTGCGCGGCAGCGATCGTCCATTCACCTTGCTGCGACCTTCAGTCGAAACGTACGTATAGTTTACGCACCTCTCGGCTGCGCGTGATTTTATTGATACCTTGTTCCCCTATTATTGTTACGTATTTTGTCTAAATTAACTGTTATCATTGTGCCGGGACTATTGTGACTGTGCCTATCGTATTGTAAATACTGTACTGTTCTCCTTCTGACTGTTGTGTGTTTTCCGTGTTGTATGTGTGTGTGTTAACCAATACAAACTGTGAGTACCTAAGCAGATTGACTTATTTAATTTACCCTGCCTACTACACACCCCTAACAACTATAGGTGTTTCACCGAGCAGTTCATATAAGAGCGTACGAAAATTTTTCGAAATCCATGGATTGTCTTTGCAGTTTCTCAAAGTTCGTCCATTTAAGCGATTCCCAAATTACGAATGAAGTGTCTTCTAATATAATTTTCCCTATTCCGATGCCGTTTTTCAACATCTGTAAAAACATGCTATTGGTGTTAGGTTTAACATTGAAAATAATATAGTAAGGGGCGCTTACGCCAGCGTTTAGCGCTTCTGACAAGTTTGTCAACTGCATTCACTCCAGTTTTAGTTTAATTATAAAAAGGAAATTTAGATGGCTTTCGTTTAATTCCCGTATCTTCGGTTATTTCTTGGGCATGATATAGAGATGACATTACATATACGTGCTAGCGTAGCTGTGATACATAGGAAACTAAAATAATTATCTCTTTGAAAACCAAAACGTGAGAAATGGCCCCTAGTTGTAACTTGAAACAGGACGGAATGTATGTGTTTTCAGCTCTCAAAGTATCAACTAAAGTTAGTTTATGTCTTTGTAGCAAATTTTCAGTAACTTTAAAATGGTCCATTGAAAAAGTTGTCCATTGTAATATTTCTCGCCGATCCAGAAACGCAATTTACGATACGATCAACGAGGTCATAGGTCTTATGATTGACCGCAAAGAGACTCTTCTTAGGATCTGGTTGTTTGCCAAAGCAAATCTGTAGATCTATTGTGTAAAATGTTTTTGGATCTACTAAAGCATACATTTTTATTCCATAATTAGTTGGTTTTGATGGAAAACACTGACGAAAAATACACCTCGCTCGAAAGGCACCCAACACTTCATCTAACGTTAGGTACTCTGATTATTATATCAAATCAAATTCCTTGTTTTTCTTTCGTACTAACAAGAATTTATCTGAATAGTCGTGGTAAAATATTAGCCAGGCGGCAAACTAAAGAGCCGTAAGAGCTCATACGGTTTTTATATTAAGGAACGTACAAAAAAATTGGCAGTTTCGCCGCTTATGACTAACACTATATCCGTTACAGTAGGTTATTTAAAAAACAGGTACAACAACATTATAACATATGAGAACATATAGATCTTATCACGCTGATTCCGAATCAAGTAATAACAATTTTTTCATAAAAATGCTAGTTACGGTTATATTAGTTCTGAGGGCAGTTTTCTAATCCATTTGTTTAAATTTTCATTAGATACTTTTGAAACGAACTATAGGTAAATAATGTATATAGGTATGAAATAACACTACCGACAACAAATCAAGAGAACATCCATCGAGAGAACACAACTTTCTCAATCAAACAAAAGAGTCAATACAAACACAACCATCCTATTATTCTGTTTTCTCAAGCCTTGCAACGACACAAAGCCTTTTAAAGACCTTGAAACAGTGCATACGAAGCCCCGACGCCTGCAAACTTCGCCGTGGAACTTCCATACAAACTTGGGAGTTGTTCACGTGTGTTTGTGGTTGATAAGAAGTTGATACAGTGCCTCTGTTTCTGCCCGGATGGGCGCAAAAACAGTTGGGAATTCAATGTTCGTAGGTACCCGAGTGTGATTGTTATATAATTTGATGGGTTATTTCTAGAATTATTTCGCTGTTTTGAGATAAATCTGATTGATTAAAAATAGCTTTGGTCGTGTTTGCCATCCCTAGTTTATTTACTTGAAGGTGCAAAAATTACTCTTTACCTGGATACCTATAAATCCCTTAAGCCTTGAAGTCTTCTGGTGATAAAATCAAGGCTTCACAAAATGCTAAGAACTGCCCCAGTGTATGAAAAGACCAAGTTGTACTTTTGAAAAGGAAATCTTTCCTACAGCAGGTATAATAAAAAAGAGTCTAAAAGTTAGACCCCCGAAAGTCTTATTAGATAAAAACTTACAAAGGTTATAAAAACGTGTGGAACTAACCTGAAACCTTTCATCATTGGTGTATGTGAACTTCCCAGAGCTCAGGATATGCCAATCTCTCTTTCTGATCCACGATACTTGCTGAAAGACAAAGAACACATTATTAATATAACATAATATCGCGCTGATCTCCGCGGGAAAAGGCTTAGTGAGGACACCCACATTTCACCCGTTATGTTTAGGTCTTATGTAAAATAGAGGCTTGACTGAGCACAAATCCAGACTCCAGGATGCTTCTACTTTTCTTTGATATGAACGCATGCATTTAATTATTTAAATATTTAAACCATTATTTCGCAGACATTGGTATAGGTTACACGTTTACTTATTTTTAAATGTATTCAGTCACACTTAAACTGTAATGTTTACCTGATAAATGTCCCAATAAAGTAAAATAAAATATAATAAAACCCCAATAACACTGCCCGCACTGGTGATCGAACCATCAACATGCTCAGCAGTCAGAAGTAACCTTTATAACATGAAATAATAGTACTTAAAATACATGTGCTTAAAATTAAAAATAAGTACCAAATAGACACGTGTTTTAAATAAAACAGGTGCGGCACAATTACAGGCATGTGTATAAATTAGGCCTTTGGGAACAAGTTGCGGCGTCAACGTCCCAATTGTCTGGTCGTGTCAATGTTGTGCAGACACGCCACAAAATACGTTGCGAAGATTAACATGCCGACTAATTTGTTGGCATTAAACGGTCGCCTATTTGATTACATTATTTAGTTTAATTTTGTTAGTGTAGAATAGAATTGACACTAGTGTTATGGAAGGAGTATTTTAATACAAAAATGTTTACAGTTAGTTACTTTTACATAAGTCTGAAAGTGGCATCGGTGACTGAAAAGTTATGAGGAAATCGGTGTGCATGTTAAGCTACGCTTGCCGCGGTCGGTTCGTGGATGGGTGACCATCCATTATATATCGAGACTCTTGCTTGCTTCGGAAAGCACGTCCCGGCTGTCATTCGTAAATCTTTGACAGTCGTTACGGGTAGTTAGATGCCCAAAAAAGTCAGATAACCAGTCCTACCAAGGGGTATCCCAGTAACTATGTTGTGAAGGTTAGATAGGCAGTTGCTCCATGTAAAATACTGGTAATCAGTTGCATCTGGTTAGACTGAAAGCCAACCCAAACAAAGTTGGGAAAAGGCTAGGCAGATTGATTGAGGTATTGCGAAACCAAGATTTTAATACAAAAAAATGTTGAAGGAAGAGTTAGGTACTTTTTAGGTACTTTTAGAAAGAAAAGAAAGAAGAAAGAAAATACGTTTATTTGCGGTAAACAAAACACGAAAATAACAATTTCGGGGAAAACATGCTCAGCATAATGCTGCGACTTTATGAGAGATAAAGCCCCAGCGCTGGTTTTCAGCGACAACTAGCGTTGATGTGATGACGTCAACCGGTGCAGCATATAGTGAAATAACAAAATAAGAAATAAAAAATAAAACAAATCAAAATACTTAGTCGTAAATGTTAAAGTTACACAGTTTTACGGTACACAGTTAGGAATAGCCTTTGATGAATGGGTAGTTGTTAATAAAAGACGTTCCTTTCAACTTTAACCTTTGGCTCCTCCCAAGAGAGCCACGAACAATACATAATTGATTGCGTCTCACATTAGTCGAGGCTTGATAGGCTAAGCGAATCTCATTATGTCCGTAGAAGTAGAATAATATAATATAATGGTCGCTCAGTGGTCGAAATTCGACCATAATTCATTTAAATTTTAAGTTTGTTAGAATAGTTCATACTAATTCCATGTATAGTACATACTAATTCCATGCTGCCATGTCAGTATTCTGTAGCCATCTTTAACCATAGTGTGTGATAATCGCATGGTAGTGTGTGTAATGTTTTTGAAGTGAAAACTTCTTTCGGTGCGTTGGGCATTTTTGAGATGGGACTAAACAATTGATTTCGCGACACCGTGATTACACCAGCTTTTGACCATTAAAAAGACATCACCGCATTGATTTCCGCAGTGCCGATTTTTTTTCAAGGTGTCACTTCTGTCGACACTCCCGTAGTGCCATTGTTTTTTTTTTATAAATTTAATTTATAATGCATATAATTATATAAACATATTAGCTTTTTGCACTCCTTCTCTATATATATACATTAACTGTGCCTCCATCCGCGTAATTTTGGTAAAAAGGAGTACAAAGTTTTTGCTTCACGTATTAATATATAGATACCAGCCCATTTTTTTTCCCAATGCAGGACAAAGATCTCGGAGGAGCTCGTGGCTAAGTAATAACAGCCGCACGAGTCGGTCCATCAGGTTAAGCTACGCTAGCCGAGGTTGGTCCGTGGATGGGTGACAATCTTTACATACCGAGACTCCTCCGTGCCTCGGCAAGCACGTTAAGGCGTTGGTCCCAGCTGTTATTTGTAGATCTATGACAGTTGTTACGGGTCGTCAGAAGCTCGAAAGTCTGACAACCAGTCTTATCAAGAGGTATCGTGTTACCCAGTACCAAACTGGGTTGTGGAGGTCAGATAGGCAGTCACTCCATGTAAAATACTGGTATTCAGCTGCATTCGGTTATACTGGAAGCCGACCCCAACATAGTTGGGAAAAGGCTAGGCAAATGATGAGGACAAAGACCGATTATCAAACAGAGAAGGCATTAGCATTGATCACCACGCTTACTCCAGACGGTGTGGCGATTTCATACTTATTTATTTATTTATTTATTTACAACAATCTTACCTACCCTATCATTACAGATCTATGATCCAATGCGATAGAGTGGCCTTACTAACTAAATCCTAAATCTACACCTTATACCTAGTAAAAAATATGTTAATCTAAATAACTTATTACATATAGTGTAACTTTTGCGAATTCACTCAAATTGCACCACAATACATCAACCCTCCCGTGAACCTCATTTACCACGCGTATGGCTCTAGTAAGAGGAGTTCTCGCCAGTAGGTTGGTCCTGGCCGCAGGCACAGCGAGCAGGGGCGGGCGTTGCCGCCTCCACACGTACCGGTCGGGCACGTACAGTTGTAGGTGTCGCAGCACTCCCGGGTTATGCGCCACGCCACGTAGCAGTTTCACTACATACGCTACGAGCGAAAACTCCCGTCGTACTCTTAGAGTGTTATACCCTACCATACCCAGAACAAATAGTGTAGGGTACATCAATGGGTATAATGGATATACCCCATACAGCTTGTAATACAAGTATAATTTATATTAACTATAAGTCCAGATTTCCTCACGATGCTTTCCTTCACCGATGTCAGTAATGTCCAAGGTAGACTCGGAAAGAACATATGAATTGAAAAAATCACATTGGTACGAGCTCGGATTTGAACCCACAACCTCGTATATTAGAAGCGAGGCCTTAATCACTAGGTCACCAGGATCACTCAGTGTCTACTGTAATAGACAATAATTAGTTTTTTTTTCCAGGCTATGGTATCTTAAATAAATGCATTAATTAATTGATGTGTATTTATTTAAGACAGAGCTACACATGACATAGTAGGTGATGGTAAGAGAGAGAAGAAATACAAGTGCGAGTGAGCAAGGTAATAAAAGAATTACGTTCCAGATCTCACACAGACAAATTCTGTTTGTAGTACACCCGGGTACATTACACCAATTATGTAAAGTCCCATGTAATAACGGCGAGACATAAAAAAAAAACATTTATATGAACATAGACATAAACCTACACGGGCACTTATGACACGTCAGAAGCTAGGTGCACGGTTCCAATCGGTTGTTTCCTATGGAGAAGAACCGGGAAGAAACACCACCGTAACTCTACCGTACTCACCGTATCGTAATCACACCGATAGCTAATATTGATTTTAAAAGATAAATATTAAATTAAATTTTTGTCAAGCGAGCGACACGAATTATTAACGTTAATTAACTATCTCAAAACGTAATCTCTTAGTCACCTTCTAATTACAAAGTTAATAATTCTATTAATTTTATATTAAATATTATAAATTAAAGTCGTACTTCGAGTCTGTCTGTGTCATAGCGTTGTTCTTCTAAATAACGCAACGGTTTTTGATGTGGATTTCACCATGATATAGAGAATTTATTTCGAAAGGTTTATAGGTATAATATATTAAAATAATTTAATAAAGCCCAGTGGTGTGACCGTTGGCCTGCCAAATCTCGAGTTCGAACTCAAGCCACGCACCTCTGACTTTTCAGATTCATGTGCGTATTGTATAATTATCACTTGCTTCAAAAACGGTGAAGGAAAACATCGTTAGGAAACCAGCATGCCTGAGAGATATTCCTCGACCGCATGTGAAGCCAAGCTAGAGGCCCATAAACGGCTTTAAAACTCTGACACCAGGTTAGTCACTAACCACACGAAAAATAAAAAAGAAAGAATAATGATGATAAAGAAATTTCGATGTCAAGTCATAAAATCGTGCGAAGAAGGGTCGAGTTGCTAGTCAGTTATGTAATAATATCTTTTATCATAAGTCACTGGAATATTAGCCCAGACTTCAGACTTAAGGCATCAATGTCAAAGTGACTTAGCAACTCTTAATCAGATTTATCACTATTGCGTAGATAAAGTTTATCACTTTGGCGGCTCAAGTTATTTAGAGTGTTTGTAATTCTTTGCCCTTTTATGTTAGGTTTTATATGTTTTCAGTTATATTCTACATTCAAAAGGTTTCATTTTCTAATATAAGGTAATCGCTTGAGCAGTAGTAGCCAAGTGGTAACGGTCCCGACTTATGAGTACACTAGTACGAGCTATACTCGTGGGTTCAAACCCAGGCATTACTTTGTGTAATTTATAACTGCTGCTGTCAAAACGGTGAAGGAAAACATCGTGAGAAACCGAAAAATTCGAAAACATTTACCAACCCGCAGTAGGCCTGCGTGGTAGTTTACGGCCCACACCGTCTCACAGAGAGCAGGCCTGTGTCCCGGCAGTGGGAACGTTGTAGGCTGACTATGCTAATCGCCTTAGATATTAAAATCAAGCTCGTGCTAGAAATTTAACACAATTATTTGTTTCTAAGTTTATTTGAAAGTCTATCTCTATCTATTTAGAAACGTGGACTGAAGAAACGACCGACAAATGTAACCTTCAGAATTACTTAACTTTTTTTGGGGTTTAAGTTTGGCATAATAATTACAATTTTACTCCATGTAACAAAAGAGTCTTAACTACACTTTCATTTAAATCCCGATATTTTTCTACACTTGTGTCGTCTGGTACGTTATTTAAAAATGAGTACGACATTATAACACTGCCTCGTTGGTCTAGTGGTCGCAAGCGCTACTGCTGAGCATGAGGTTCTGGGTTCGATTCCCGGGTCGGGCAAAGTGTTATTGGATTTTTCTATCTGAAATTTCTCAGTAGCAGCTCGGAGTCTGGATTTGTGCCCGATTGATGGCAATAGGCTCGCCACCTATTACATGGGACTTAAACATAACTGGCGAAATGTGGGTGTACCTGCTACAGGGACACCTCTGCCCAACCCTTCGGGGAAACAAGGCGTGATGTTATGTATACGACATAATATCCCACTCGTTGCTTTGACCCGAGTCATTACCTTATCACCTTAATCAGAAAAAACTACAGTCAAGAACATGGAACCGGCTACTTAATGGTCAAAACCTACTGCTTTTCCAAGATCAGTGTAAAAAAATAATCTAGAAGAGAAACTTACCCCTCTTTCACTCAAGTGCCCCACTAAACAGTGGAGGTAAGCAGTGCCTCCTAGCTGGGCAGTGATGTTGCTGACGGTGTTGTTGGCCGTGACGTCAGCGGCCGGCTGCACGCCTGCGCGCCAGCCGCGAGCTCTTGAAGTCCCGTGATGTCCTGGTACCAGAAAAAAGGTTTAAGGATATAAAGGTCATTATATTTTTCTAGTGGGCTGCTGTTATAGGCTGTGAGCAGTGATAGTAGGTCTCGAGTTCAAACCCAAGGTGCGCACCTCTGACTTTTCGGATTCATTTGCGTATTGTATAATTATCATTTGCTTCAAAACCGGTGAAGGAAAACATCGTAAGGAAACTGGCATGCCTTAGAGATATTTCTCGACAGCATGTGAAATCAAGTCAGAGGCCCATGGGTGGCTTAAAAACTCTGACACCAGGGTACTCACTTACCACACGAAAATAAAAATATAGGCTGTTGTGGATACTGTAAATAGCTTGGTCACTACGATTTCTAGATATCTTTTGTGACTCCAAAAGTATAGAAAAATAAGTCATATTAATGTAATGACGAGAATGGACTGCTATATGCTGATGGGCACTAGAAATTACATGGTTAGTATGATTCTAGAGGCTATTGTGACTACTTAAATCAATACTGGCAATTCAAGGCAAGTGAGGCACTAATGCAAGTGGCTATAGAACCAAAAATGGTAACTAGTTTTCGATATCTGCCTCAAATCTGAATCTGCAAGGCAGAGACTTTCAAAAATTGGAATTGAATTGGATAAGTGGCATCTTCTATTTAGTATTGCGATCACCAAATCCGTCTTGTCAAGCAAGGTGGTAAAGATAAGTGCCAAGCTGTTGAAAATAATAATAATATGATACACAATCTTATGTAATCTAACTAGTTTGTATTGTCCCACTGCAGGGCAGAGGCTTCTGTCCTAGTGAAAGGACTGGGCCTAGCAAAATGCAGAATTATGTGAAAAAAGGGTTACACAATATAAATAATTATTATTTTGTATTTAATACTACACTGAATTAAGATACTCGCCAAAAATATGACAGCCTCAATTAATAAAACTATAGCCAACTTATCAGGTAGCAAATTCTGAGTATTATTACAACATTAATATTAATTATGCTAATTAGATTTCGTTTCATCACAATCGGGGACCATTTATTAACTTATTAGTCATTCTGTAATTAATTCAATGAGCATTATTATAATAAGCCTGAGCTCGAAGCCGATTATTGGCAAGTATCTACTTATCTCGTGAACGCAGACGTGCTTAATGCTGACAGAATTATGAGCAAATATGTCACTTTTTTTTTAAATTTCATGATATCATTGGTATACTGGCATTCAGACTACTCAAATTTTTTTGTTTGATCTGGTCTAGATTTCATTTTTTTTTCAGCTGTAGTTGTTAATGTTTTTAGTATGCAGTTACAATAATGGTGACAAGGTTAGGTAGTACCTGGGCTGAACAGCCAGACTCCTTTTGTCCAGATACCAACGACCAAAGATAAAATTCACTTTTGAACATAGGCCCCTCCTAAGTTGCAGCACTGGACCCGGTTTTACACTTTCCACGTCCAGTTTGTAACCACTGCATTCTTCAAATGGTCATCTATTATGCGTAAACTGGTTTAAAAAGTTGTAATGCTGGATGCGAGAAGTAAAAGGATCGGTCGATGTGGTGACCCTTGGGGGAGGCTGAAATGATGATGATGGAGTTTAGGAATGAACAGCAGACTCACGTATGTCCCCTGTAGATGATGTGAAGAGTGGCAGCATGCAGAATATGGCCGCTGCAAGCTGTATGCCCATGCCGCCAGTCTCGCGCCATCTCATCTGAAACAAATATAAAGAATAATTAGTAGGTGAAGAAGTAGGGAAGATGTATAAGCTAGGAGATTACTCTAGCATCACGGTTGCATTTAAGCAGGGTCAGGTTTACACTTTCACTCTTCGAAGCAAACACAATAGTTATACAATCACTAGAATGGGAAAAGAAGATGGTTAAGAATTGATTAAAATTGGTGACACCATGAGAGTGACATCGTAATGATGCATTAAGACGCAGATATATGTCAGTGACCTTGAGCTCACGCAACGCGTCGTATGTCCAGTCAGTAATAGGGCCCGCCCTTCAATAAGCGCTGTCCCAAATTAGATGCATTATTAATTTATTGTAGATACATAAAACAAAAAGTATTTAAATAAAACACGTATACTAAAAGCTCTATAATTAAATTATCTTTAAAATTGTGAAAGTTTTAGAAAAATACGCTTGATAAATTTTGCGTGATTTTCAGTTTTTTATCCGTGTTAGACATAACTTCACAAATAAATTTCAATGTAATATAAACATAATCTAAAATATTCATATATTAAGTTATTAAGAAAATGCTTTAATTTAACTTTTATTTTTTTCAAATCATTAACACTACTCGTTTAGACGTGATCTTCAGTATGAAATCATTAAAAGTCGGTTATCGACGGCTTAATGCATTGACGTCACGCCAAAGCCGCGTATAGGCTGCTTTAATACTTAAGAAGCGCTTGCTTGGCATAGACGTTATGGTATCGAAAACGAGTCACGTTGACACTGCGTTTCTGTCATGTCTATGCTGCGTATACTTTCAACGCATACACACACAGGAACACGAAGGCATGAACTAGGCAAACATGATAACAGCATGGATCATAAATGTTATCAGTGACGGAGAATATCTAGTTAGAGACAATATCTCTGTTTACTCTCGGGTTATAGTTCAGCGGGTCTCGTGCTAGCCAATCAATACCTTTGATGCTCTAGGCGGAGAGACCGTGATTGTGTTTTTGACGTCATCAGGAGCTTTAAAAAGAGAATGACGCAATTGTATGTCAAGTTCATATTCTTTTTTGATAGGTAATCTGTTTAATGGATTTGGGCCCCATAGTTACTCAAAATAAGTCGATGATATGCAATGCAAGCTGGCTGATACAACTGCAATATTCTGTGAACATGATCAAAAGAAAAAAACTTTTCAAAATAATTTTTATTAACGCAACGAATATTGTTGGTATTATGAAGTAGATTTTTATCTCTCTACCTCATAAAATTCTACCAATACCAATCATAAACATATTATTTTCGAAGGTATCTGTTTTACTTCATTTTTATATCTTTTTGACAATCGTTTATAGATAGATAGATTATCCATTTATTTAGTGTACGCATACCCAATCGTTATCATTCCTTTTAATTTCTTCCTTAAACGTAGATAAATTCAATCCCTTCAAAATCACTAAGAAAGCCGAACTCTTAGTCTATAAGCAGAGGAAAGCAACACTATCCCCAAGGCAATATCTTTAACTAACTCCAAAATCAGTTTCCGCCCCATTTCGCGTTGCCAATCAGTTGCCAAGGACGAAGAGGTATGACACAGTGTATGTGAGTACAAACAGTAGAACAATGTACAAGGATATTGGATACACATGGTCAGTAATTCAAAAGTAGGAGTGAAAATTAAAATATGAAAATTGTACAAGTGACATATTAGGCGCTGGAACAGAAGTAAAATTGAAAGAATATTAACTCTTAGCTATTATAAATAATATCCTGAAATAACATGTATCGAATAATTACACAACCTACCACCACGCTTGGAATCCCCCAAGAGGTAGGGCAGGGGTTTAACCATACATAGTACCCCCAAATTTCGCCAGTTGTTGTTGTTGTTGTTGTTGTGTGAATGATTTTGTGTCAATTAAGATGATGTGTAAAAGTATCAGTGTTAGAGCGCTAAGATACTGGGACGTCATGGCGGCGCAGTCAGGTACCGTTGCCAACAAAATGTATGGTTGGCTATATCCAAGCGGACGCCAGGTGAGTAAAGGTGGGTCGTTACGTGATTTTCGCAAAACGTTACGTAACTAGAGATTTCTAAGGCGTCACCTGTTTTGAAAACACGTGATTTTAGTAACTAGATATTTTGGAAATTTTGTTCGGTGATTCAACATGGTGATTCTATCGAAGAATAACAGTTAAAAAAAATCGTTTTTGGGAACAAAACATAAATAAATACAAAGAGAAAAATGTTAAACGATGATAGCTGCAATAGTTAAAACTGTGGCGCAGCTACCAACTCCCAATTCCTAGTGAGAGGGTTGTTCCAAAATGAATACGTAACAAAGGTATTTTAATAAATATTTTGAAGTAAAGAAATATATAAAATAATACATTTTGAGATAAGTGCCGTGTACCTAATGTTGAGTAAGAGAGGGTGAGGGTGTGTCGTGTGTTGTCTGTCGTGTCAGTGTGTTTTCCGAGATATTAAATTTCCACAAGTTTTTCTGTAGCATCATAAGTGAGAGATTGAAGAAGTGAAGTGGTTTTAATAAAATGTCGAGTTATTTTCTTGCATTCATTTCTGATAAGAGAAAAGATGTAGATATGTTAATTTATTCTATTATTTATTTTTGAACTCATGTAGATAAAATGACGACGTGCTGATACAGTTGTACGAGGCTTTAGATCACAGTCTCTATCAGAACGGCGTCTACTGCTAGATATAACTGGTTCATAATTCAGCTGGGTATGCTTGAGAAATGAACAACTGTTTGACAGTCAGGACCTGGCAGAGGGAGTAAAGTGATGTCGTAAAAATACGGATGGTTTCCTCACAAGGACCTCCAAAACTGCTCTCTGAGCTCTCTCAATCCTCAACATTGTTGTTTTGTGCGCACCACCCCAGACCGTCAGGACCTTACACTGACTGAGCAAGTGGAAAATATATGGTTATTAAAGTCTTAACATTCGCTGAGCCTCTAAGTTTCTTGAAAATATATAAAAGTTTTCTCAGGCGTGCTACGACAGAGCCTATTTGCTGGTGCCATTTAAGGTGACAGTCAACTACAACACAAAGATATTTGATAGTCTGGGAGCTTTCTAGTTGAAAGCAGCCACAGTTAGAGTCAGAATCAGAGTTCATACAGTAGTTAGCGTAAAGGGCTATAGGTGTTAGGAGTTGACGTGACTTATTTATGGAAAAACAGATGACTTTAGTTTTATTGACATTCAAAGTAAGAAGATTTGTGGCGAACCATTTCATGATAATACTAAGAGCTAGGTCGGCATTTTTACAAGTTTCACTCCAATCGCGGCCATGAATTATTATAGCTGTGTCGTCTGCGTAAGTAACTGTTTTGCAGTTAGGGAGAGATAAGCGGAACAGTTCATTCACATAAATTAGGAAGAGGCTCGGCCCAAGCACGCTGCCCTGTGGTACCCTAAAGGTAACCATTTCCTTTCTACTTGAGTGATTATCGAATTTTACGTACTGCCCCCGACCTGTTCGATAACTTCTAAAAATATCCCGGGCAGTGCCGTGGATAACAACATCTTCCGGTTTCAAGAGAAGTATGGGGACAGTGTCGAAAGCCTTAGATAGATCTCAAAAGATAGCCAGTGTTTTCTTTTTAATGACAATATTATTAATAATAGTATCTGTTAGTTCCAATACAGCGTCATCAGTTGTCTAACCACTTCTGAAGCCAAACTGGGTACTAGCTAGAATGTTGAATTTTTTAAGGAATTTTGTTAATCTAATGGTAATAACTTTTTCTAAGATTTTTGAGAGAGTCGTAAGTACCGATATGGGTCTATATAATTAGTGACACTGTCTCAGTCACCAGATTTATAAATTGTTCGTACAATCGCTATTTTAAATAATTATGTCGGAGAAGATACCTGATGAAAGGCACAAATTAAAAACGTGGACCAGCACCTGGATAATAATAAGTCTAGTTGCATTTACACTAGAGGTGGGGATACCGGCAATACCAACGGCGCATTTATTCTTTAGACTTAGAATTATATTATTAAGCTTGGAATCATCTACGCTGTAAAGAGCCACTGAATGGAACGGTGTTGATTAAGGGGAAGCGTTATCTACTTCACTGGATGTAGAACTGTTTTGAGGTTCAGATTGCTGAGTTTTGGATGCTAATAGTCTGCCTGCATTAGCAAAGTAGTCATTTACCATGTCAGCTGATAAAGTGGGATTTTTACAGCACTTTAGGAGATCCGAAGACAAAGTTCTGTTTTGGTTTAAGTTTGCTATCTGTTTAATAAGAGTCCATGTAGCTTCAGGTTGTTTCGAGCCTTCTGAAACTCTGCGCGTTCGTACTCGGTTTTGATTTTTTTTTGTAAATCATTAGAAAAGTTTCGGTATCGATAGAGGACTAACTTGTGTGTTTCGTTGTCTGGAAGTTATTTACGAAACGAAAATATTAAATAATTACAGCTATATAATATGTTACATAATATCATACACTTTAAGTTTTTGGAACGAATAAATTTTTGTAGCTATGCAGTTATGTACATCATTAACGTAATATTAACACAAATAAATTTCCCTCCATACTATAATCAGGCTTAGGACTGATTGCATCGAAAATGTATCAACTTACAAAATAACGTGTTTACCGTTTGAATCGAAACTAGCTATTCGGCTAGGTATGCCCATTATTGTAACTAGTGACGTGAAATAACGCCCATACCTACAGGTGGGCCACCCACTATATAACTGTATACATGTCATTAGCAGCGCGACCTGGCGACGTCGCCATGGCGTCCCAGTGTGTCAGCGCTCTTAATCGATTTTTGTCGGTGACCGTACTAACTCAATATTCTTCCTTTAAGTTAGAATTAAGTTACAAGCCATAAAACGGTTTTTAGACCCAGAAAAACCGGATCTCTTTCGAGGTTGATGTACCGCTGATTATGTTCTTTCCAGAATAATCCAGTTATCCTCAAACCAAATTACATTTGGATTGATTCGTGGTTTGCTCGTAAAATTGCAATTCTCTAAGGTCATCACTAAGTAAGAATTGTCAGAAGCTTTAACTGATTTGGAACGAGCGATAAAATACTTATCTAGTTTTCGAATAAACTTTGACACATCAATGAATAAAACTGTGAAACATCACAGATATGTCTGCTAGCAGCAACTCACCAGCAACCTTATTTTAATGAAAATAAAGATCAATATGATTTTGACTGTGATGCAATCTTAAAAATCAGAGGTAAAATAATTCTGAAAGGACTGCAGTAACCAAGTTTACACGATTCGATTTTAGTTGATCAACTGTTTAGTTGAAAGCGATTTGAATCATCTGAATAGAATTTCAATCAAATAGAATTTCAAGTTCAAAGTATTTTTTATTCATTTAAAATCGACCCGTATGAACCCGATATAAGATTCGCTGCTCCAGTCAAGTGTATCGAACTACATAAATAGATAGATAGATAAAACATTTATTCATTGTATACAAAAGACACATAATCACAATTAAATGACCAAATTGGCCGTTTTCACACTGCGACGATAACGAAACCGACATATCGTCAGCTCGGACGACAACGATATCGGCCGACAATATCAGGAGGACATCGGCACGATATCGGTATGTGAGAAGATGTAACCAATAGCTTATTGTCATGCGGTATGCCACAGTAGCCTCGAATAGTCACGTTGCGCCAGCAAAAGCTTACATCGCCGCGCAATCCTAAAAGTGTAATAGTGTATTCCAGGTAATAATGGCAGCAGTGAACAAGTGCACTGTGTCGTCCGCCGATATCGGCACGACAATCAATGTCGGTGACGGTACCGTTGACTACACCGACACAGTGTGAAAGCGTTTAGTAGCAATTGTATGAAACTACCAGTCCGACGATAATTATCGGGTCGATATCGTTATCGTCTAATGTGGAAACAGTGTCGTAGTGGTCCATATATTCACGAACTAACCAATGAAAGTTCATCGAATTTTTTAAGCTTTAAAAATACGAATTTGACTTGAGTCAGTATATATAAAAATGGAACGTACGTTACTGCAGTGTTGTTGATTTTAAAATAATTTATATATTATTAATTTGCCGCAAAACTATGGTATAATCAAAATCGCTCAGATGGCCACATCACTAACTAGAATTGTGATATAATCGATTAGCATTTGGTATTTTAGCACAAAGGTTCGGTTGCGCTAAATTACCAAACCAAATACATACCTACATGCATAATCTCACGCTTTTTTCCTATGGAACTACAGAACGCTACGGTCTTTCCTTACCTACTCCTTCCCAAACCTAATGGGTAAGGAAAAGAATATAAATTGTGACGAGGAAAAGTACCGTTGTGTGTGAATGAATATGATTATTATTATTGAATGAATATTCCTATACGGCTGTCAGTGTTCCATTAGTACTAATGGCTTGTCTTAGATGTATAAAATATCAGGCAGATATTGCCATCCTAACTAATAATAATATTAACAAAGAAAAAGTGAGTTTGTTTGTTTTTTACGCTTTCGTACTGAAACGGCTGAACAGATTTGGATGAAATTTGGCGCACGTATAGACCATGACTTGGGTAAGGACATAGGCTATTTTTCATCCTAGAGCGCTGACGAAGGCAGTCACAGGCAACACCAAGTTTCATATGAATCAGTTTCATAACTTGGTTAAAATAATTCGAAAAATTGTTCACGTCGTATTTCACTTAAACGTTCACAGTTATTTGTGACACACGTCTCTTCCTTATTGGCAGTTATTAGAAATGAACCTTCTTTACCTTTTTATTTCGTCCCAGAACGAACTCTTGACAACGATAGTAGATAGGATTTGTCAAGTTATCCGATTGTCGAGCGTTTGATTGATTAAGTGCCGAAGTATTTTGAGGGATTTCGTTCCCTTTGTTACTTACGATTCTTTTGCTAGATAGATTTCATTGATTTTTGGAGACATGGCTGTGACAAATTGGATTTAGGTTGATTTACCAGTTATGATACGTTTTTTTGAAGTGAAAACTTCTTTAGGCGCGTTGGGCATTTTTGAGATGGGAAAAACAATTGAAATCGCGACACCGTTACCGACACGTCATTTTTGTAATCGCGATTGTGCTCTTTATTTATATTACGTTACGGATTAATGTCCTATGCAAAAAACTTCTTTAGGCGCGTTGGGCATTTTTGAGATGGGAAAAAACATTTGAACTCGCGACACAATTACCGACACCTCATATTTGTAAACGCGATTGTGCTCTTTATTTATATTATGTTACGGATCAATGTCCTATGCAAGTACATTGGTCCGTAACGTATATTTATTTTTACTTTAAAGGTTTTGGAAGTATTTTTTTTTAGTTTTCATTTCTGACGGCCCTCCTGGAGTGCTACTGTTTTTTTTTCGTGCTTTATACAGCATTTATCAGAAACGTGTGTTCATATTTAAGGCAGTGAGTGATACAGCCAATCAACGGAACAATTTTTTCCATGGAACCTACATCGTAATTGCGAAAAAATTATCATCTGTAGGGACAGATGGTAATTTGGTTAATTTGGATAATTTGGGACAGATGATAAATGGGATAGGGATCCCATACAAAAGTTAAAAATATCTTCTCGACCCAAATGTTGCCTGCTGATTTTACAATATGCAAAAAAAAATCTTAATATTATTGAAAATAAAAACGTATTGCTATTCAAAATTCACATTTTTGTGCCAAAATTACCCCAAATCTATTAAAAATTAGCAAATTTTCAACAGGGGTAATCAGTTCTGAATTGTAGACACCCGCTAAATGGCGGCCGCCCGTGCCCCATGTAATCACCTGGTAAAAATCCCCATTGAAAATGCGGTGAATTCTCTTTTCTTTTTTCCTGAAAATTTCCACATAAATAATAATACTTAATATTTAATAAATACTTAATAACACCCTCACGGATCGGACAGGGTTTTTCTATATGTTGTATGTAGTTCAGTTTGGTGGTACCAATGTCTGTACGACACCCTTAAATAGTTAATACTTATATGCTGTATAGTTAAGAATATTGTAGTCAAGATGAGATTGCTGCGGACACCTCAGTGGTCGAAATAAATCGAGCAAGATCAAGATAGCAAATAAGAAAAAAAAAATACCAAGAATTTATGATCCAGCTATTTATGTGTATAATTACCTGCTAAATCTGCTGTAAATTACTGTTCTAGTTACCAGTTGCCGAATAGTATTCTAAAAGTGGTGGTTATAGGTACTAGGTCATAAGGTATTATTATTTCGGTTAAGGGCGGGCGTTTTGGGGGACTGTCTTATATATCAAAAAGTGCTGATTCTCAGCCTAATTTGGATAAATGACTTTTGATTTCGACCTTTTATGATTAATCACATTTTCTATAGAAGAATTTGATATTCAATACGTAGGTACTCTTTCATCACTCCATCAACACAAATATCTGTTTTATCGCACTCGCAAAATCCCCCAACAAAAATAACTCGACTCAGAACTTTATGTTATATAATTCTCTCTTTACACAAAAATCGAGCACACCTACACGAGCAGAAGTTATAAAATCGTGTTTTCTTCAAAAGTTCGTCTTCTGACAAGTCAAGTCCAAGTCCTTTCGAGTTGAATGCGAGTACACTGTACAACGAATCTCAAGTTTGATGAGTTCGTACCGCTCGCCGTCAATTTTGTCAAAGGATGGAAGATATCATGTTTTCGGTTTATGTATATAGGTACCTACGTGTTATTTCATGTACTTAGTTTGAAAGTTTATTTTATTTCTTTGAAGAAAATTCATTTATTTTAGAGATGCTGCGAATAGTTGTTATACCGAATAGTCAAATACCGATTAATCGCCATTCCCTATGGCGAATAGTCGAATAATCGCCATTATTACTCGACACAAGAAAAGGAATTAAAAAAAAAATTTTTTTTATTCTAAAATAATAATATAAATAGTTTATTTATTTTCTGAGGCAAGTTTGATTTAAGAAAAAAAAAAAGCACAACCGACTTGATCCCAATCGTCCAGAAAAACTGTTGGACTTTAAATATTAAATGATTAATTTTTAAATTAATAATTTAATATTTAAAGTCCAAAAGTCCAAAAGCCCAACTAATTAACTTCAACGTGACTGAATTTATTTTCATTCATACATAATTAAATTTTTAAATATTTTATACTCTAAAAAGATATAAAAAAATATAAAAAATAGAAGTTCGCCGGTGTCGGGAGCAGGGTCCAAGCTACCGGTGGTTAGGGTTGCAGAGACAGGAACCTCTTCACAATGCGAGCCGTATCGAGGAGTACAGCCTTCTGAATCAGGCGCTTGATCCAACCGCCTAACGAGAGCCTCGAGAGATGTTGGTCGAGGCTTTCGGCCATCAGGCCATTAGCCGTTACGACATTCGGCACAATGATAGCCGAGCTCACGTTCCACATGTCAACAACCTCGTGTACTATTATTAGTATTATTATCATTAATATAAAAGTTTGCCAAAAATCGTTCGTAATCGTAATCGTTTGTGTTTCGTTTTTAAAGATTAACAAAAATTTATTTTTAAGTCTACAGTTTTTCTGTTCATTAAAAGTCTATTTTTATTTAGAGACAACTATTCGCCGAATGTCGAATAATAGACACTATTATTCGGTATTCGACGAATAACAAAACGAAATCGAGTAATGCCGAATACCAAATAATAGGGAGTATTCGCGGCATCTCTAATTTATTTTTAAAATTCTTCAGAGGATCATTTATTAAAAAAGCGTACATTATTAGAAGGTCTAAAAGTTTTTTGAGGATGAATTAAATATTTCCCATAATTTAGTTTCATGCTTGCTCTGCTAAACCTTGTGCTTATAGAATCCCTACATTATGACCACAAATAATTATTAAAGGTAAGCCAATGTTTAGATAAAGTACACCAGACTTACGTAAACATGTTGTATGTACAAACAAATGTATGTACCCACCTTTTTTTTTTTTTTTTTGAGGGTGGGAAATCATCAAATAACTTCTCCCGCTCTGGGCGGAGCAGGAGGGCGTGTCAGACTCTTACTGACTAAAACCCACCCGTGTTCCTTCGGTTGCCCTGTCGCCGGGGGCCACGATCTCCCTCTCGGTTTTCTTCGCAACCCCGGCAGGCATCGGCCCTAGTGGACCCCTTCAATTCTGCTGACATCTCTTTGAGGCGCGCGTGGAACACAACGCGCCGTCGACCCGGGCCTGGTCCTTATCGGACGGTGAGCCACCCATTGCTCACCGCCCGCAAGCCCGCGCCTACGGTGGCCGGAAATCGCCTCGCGATTCCCGACGCCCTGGGCGTCTCCTCCTGCGGCGGTTAGGGGCGTGAGGGCGCGAAATTTGCCTCTCCCTCACGCGTTCCGCCTCCTCCTTTGCGAGCATTACCGCTTCGCAGAAGGAGGTGACGGCCTCCCATTTCCTCTCGCTCCGTACCATGGCCTGAACCAGGGCCGGACGCGAGAGATCACCGCCGCCGATCGCCTCCACGAGGACACGGCGATGCTCCGCCCAAGCTGGGCAGACCTCCACCGTATGCTCCACCGTGTCCTCCGGGCGATCCACACAATGGTGACACCCGGGCGTTTCCTCCCGCCTTATCCTGTGCAGGAACCTCCCGAAACAGCCGTGTCCGGTGAGGACCTGCGTCAGGCGGAAAGTGAGGACGCCGTGGCGCCTCTCTAGCCACTCCTCAAAGAGGGGTCTTATCGCCGCAATTGTGGCGTGCCCAGCGCTGGGTTGCGACAATCGCACTCTCCATGACGCCATGAGATCCCGCCGGAGCTCCGTCCGCTGTGCCGCGATTTCTCGCGGCAGCGGAGTTAAGCCCCGGCGTTTCGCCTCCTCGCGCCACTCCCAAATGTGCGCGAGGACCTTTGCCTCCAGATCCCATGGCGGTAATCCGGCAAGGAGGCTCGCCGCCTCGCAGGAGACCGTGCGGTATCCTCGGGCCAGCCGGATGGCCATGACCCTCTGGGACGCGTTCAACCGGCGGGCTGGCCGCAGCCTTATTGAACGCGCCCACACCGGCGCCCCGTAAAGGGCCATGGACCGCACGACCCCCGCGTAGAGCCTCCGGCAGGAGGCGTTTGGATCCCCTAGATTGGGCAGGAGCCGCTTCAACGCAGCCCCGGCCCGCTCCAGTCTGGGAGCCAAACGTCGGAAATGTTCGACGAAGTTCCACCGGCTGTCGAGGACAAGTCCCAGATACTTCATCGTCGACTCGACGCCGATGTGAACCCCTCCCGCCATCACCTGGGAACCCGACGGTGGCGCATTCCGAGGTCCATGAAAACCCATGGCCTCGGACTTGTGCAGGGCCACCTCGAGTCCCAACTGCCGGATCCTGTCGACGATTGTCGCAACCCCGCGTGTCGCTAAGTCAGCCGCCGCCTGGTACGACCTCCCCTGCGCCAGGACCAGCGTGTCGTCAGCGTAACAAACGACGCTGACGCCGCTAGGGAGGTCGGCGCGCAGCACCCAGTCGTATCCGATGTCCCACAGATGCGGCCCCAGGACCGATCCCTGTGGGACACCGCACGACATCTCTCGCCGGTTCCACTCTCCTTGGTGACCGGGGTAGATGACGGCCCTGTCCGTCAAATAGGCCTCGACCACACGACAGAGGTAGGTCGGCATCCGGTGATACCGGAGTGCCTCCCTAATGCAACTCCAGGGCAGGGTGTTGAAGGCATTGGCGATGTCTAGAGACACCGCCAAGACGACCCCACCCCGGGCCACAGCATCCCCCGTCGTGAGGGCCCGCACGCGCATGATGGCGTCCACCGTAGAGCGCCCCCTGCGGAAGCCAAACTGGCCCTCCGCCAGGTCCGGCCCAACCCGCACCAGCCGCTCGACGAGGCGGTCTGCAATGACTCTTTCAAAGAGCTTGCCCACCTCGTCGAGCAGCACGATGGGCCGATAAGCGGACGGAGAGTCCGCTGGGCGCCCCGGCTTCCTGATGAGGACCAGTTTCCCCGTCTTCCAACGAAGTGGGAACTGGCCCCTCTCCATGCATGCGCTTAGGAGCCCCCTTAGTCGAGGCCCGAGAGCCCCCAAGGCCAGGACCCAGGCTTTTCCTGGTATGCCGTCGGGTCCTGGGGCGGTATTTTTCGCATTCATCTTGCGTACCGCCACTCTCATTTCTACCTCGGTCACCTCCGGAGCATTGTCGTCGTCGTCGGCGGTGTGGTCCGCATCGGGCACCGCAGTAGGCGGAGCCATGGGCGGGGGAGCATGTTCCCCTCTTGAAGGGAACAGAGCGCTCACCACGTCCCCCACAATGTATGTACCCACCTACATTATCACAGGATAATAACTGTCGTGTTACCGTTCTGTATAATTTAGAGAATAAATACCGGGTAATACGGAGAACGTCGAGTCCTTAGAGGTTTCTAACAATGTAAAATTAGATACATGAATATACATTAACGCTTCGTTGGTTTCGAAATATTGAGTGTAGCTTGAAATATGAATTTAATTTATGTACACTAAAGAGTTACTGTAATTTGATATTTTAGTTGTAATTCTGTGTTTGAGGGAAGTTGGTAAAGTTCACTCATTAGATAAGTAATTACGTCGAGAATAGAAAAGCAAAAAATGCCAAACATAAACATAACATCACGCTTGTATTCCCCGAAGGGTTAGGCAGAGGTGTACCTATAGTACATCCACATTTCGCCAGTTATGTTTAAGTCCCATGTAATAGGGGGCGAGCCTATTGCCATCAACCGGGCACAAATCCAGACTCCGGGCTGCTAATAAGAAATTCCAGATGGAAAAACCCAATAACACCTTGCTCGACCCGGGAATCGAACCCAGGACCTCATACTCAACAGTAGCGCTTTGCGACCACTAGACCAACAAGGCAGTCAAACATAGGCTATTAATTTAATTTAATCTAATCTTCTTTAGTATCAATGGTACGTCTTGTTCAATTATTTAAGTCCAGTAGGTAGCTACGTTAATTGCGGCATCAGGGGTGTGTTTTATGTCCTCTGAAGTGCAGAGACACTTTGGACACTCCGGCAAGTAGGTCATGATCTTGTGGCCGCATATACATCGCCACATGCAAGATACACATCACAATAACGTCAAGCAAAATCTTGCATCGTGCAAGCAGTGTTTACCGCGCGACGAGTATATATACAACGTCCCGACAACAATCGTCGGGCAGTAGCCCATCAGACATAACATCGTCTGATCGGAGGATTTTCCCTTTTCTATAGAGGATGAGTGAGCTTTACACCCTTTTTTTTTGCGTGGAAAATTATGAAATAACTTCGACTTCGGAGGGCGTGTCAGACTCTTACTGACTAAAATCCACCCGTGTTCCTTCGGTTGCCCTGTTGCCCGGGACCACGATCTCCCTTTCGGTTTTCTTCGCAACCCCGGCAGGCATCGGCCCTTGCGGACCCCGTCGATTCTGCTCACATCTCTTTCAGGCGCGCTTGGAACACAACGCGCCGTCGACCCGGGCCTGGTCCTTATCGGACGGTGAGCCACCCATTGGTCACCGTCCGCAAGCCCGCGCTTACGGCGGCCGGAAATCGGCTTGCGATTCCCGACGCCCTGGGCGTCTCCTCCTGCGCCGGTTAGGGGCGAGAGAGCGCGAAATTTGCCTGTCCCTCACGCGCTCCGCCTCCTCCTTCGCGAGCATTACCGCTTCGCAGAAGGAGGTGACGGCTTCCCATTTCCCCTCGCTCCATACCATGGCCTGAACCAGGGCCGAACGCGAGACATCACCGCCGCCGATCGCTTCCACGAGGACACAGCGATGCTCCGCCCAAGCTGGGCAGACCTACACGGAGCGGAGTTAAGCCCCGGCGTTTCGCCTCCTCCCAAATGTGCGCAAGGACCTTTGCCTCCAGATCCCATGGCGGTAATCCGAGAAGGAGGCTCGCCGCCTCGCAGGAGACCGTGCGGTATCCTCGGGCCAGCCGGATGGTCATGACCCTCTGGGAGTGTTAGCTAACCCTGAAAACGTTTCGTTTTTTTTTTTTGAGTTGTGTACGACACACACACAACCCTTTACACCCTGGTTCTCATACCTCTATAATCTGGTCGGGAGCACCGCATTCTCACTGAGTATCTAATTAGCCAGATGTGGGCAGCGGGATCGGTCGTTATGGTACTGCCTGGGGCAGGTCTCTGTCCAGCAGTGGAGTTCTTTTGATTTATGATAATGATAATGAATTAATAGCTAACAAGAGAGACTATAAGAGACTTCATAAGCCTTATTAATTCTACCAGTAATTCAACTCAACCCATCGCAGTCCACTGCTGGACATAAGTCTCACCCTGCCCTCCACCTTCCGCGACCATTCTGTCCCAGCCACCTTCTTAAGGTCGTCGGTCCATCTAGCTGGGGGGCGTCCCACACTACGCTTGTCGATACGCGGTCTCTATTCCAGGACTCGTCTGCTCCACCGGCCATCGGTCCTTCGACAAACATGGTCAGTCCACTGTCACATCAGTTTGCTTACTCTGCAAGCTATCAGTAAGTAGCATAAGCATCAGCCTAGAATGTTCCCACTGCTGGGACACTAACAGGCCTTCTCTCTTCGAGAGGGAGTGGGCTGTAATCTACTACAAGGGCTCAGTGCGGGTTGGTACATGACACACGTCTTCGAATTTTTGGTTTTAGGACATACCGGTTTCCTCACGATGGTTTCTCGAGTAGTGGTGACGATTTTTTTAATACAAAGTAAAGCGCCTGCCTGGGTTCGAACTCACGACCTACATACAACTCGTAAGTCGGAGTCATTGCCAATGGGCCACCACTGCTCCATCTTCCTCCACTGCTTACCAGTAAGTAATATATGTAGTTGAATCCAACAATTCACAATGAACCGAGTGTCAGATCGGTCTGCAGCTCACAAAAGTTAAATATTTGTAACTTCTCGATTCGTTATTTGTTCAACTGTTGTACTGACTGTAACTTTTAACTAGTTTTGTGGTTTGCATTGACGGGCGGTCGAGTTGTGATCAATTTTTTTAGTTTAAATGCTTTTATTATGTTCACTTTTTATTTTGATTGAAAAATGTACATACACATGTACATGACATAATATTGAAAATATTTATATCGTCTATTAAAAATTTAAATTTTATAAAAGCAAAAGACAAAGGTTTCTTCTCATACACTGATCACCGCGGTGGCTCAAGATGGGTTGCAATTACAGACTTATATTATCTTTTGAAATGGAAAAGGCTAGGCAGATAATGATGATTATATTATTTAATTAAAATTGATTAACCCTTCGTATGACGGTAATTACAGAAACAATTAAAAAGCCATTGTGTCTCGCGTGGATCCGTTCAAACGAAGGGCGTAACACCGAAAATTTGGCTATGGATAATTCGTAAGGAAAATCTTAATCTTTTTAATCACCCACAGCTATTTATTATCTTGTCAAAATGCCATTAGGTACAGTACAGTTATTCGACCATGATTGGCAAATCATTTTGTGTTTGTATCATTACAGACCAGTAAAGTAAACTGCTGTACATCCATCTTGACAAAATCTTAAGAGGGTTTATCCTAAAAGTTGGCAACGTCGTAAATAGCTGTCAAATATGTACCTGTTTTGATTAATTTGGCAATATTACTGTATGGAATTAAGAAATGTCGCTAACTATGGAACTAAAATATTAATAATTAATTCCAATTATAACACTGAATTTGATGTTGTAACCATTTTAGGTGTAAAAAAGGCATTTGAAAAGTTTACAAATAGTTTTTTTTTACATCTAAAACTAAATATTCGGTGTTACGATATTAATTATTGCATTTCATAATCAATATTCTAGTTCACTACTTAGCCATATTTCTTATTTCCATACAGTAATATTGCAAAATTAATCAAAACAGGTACATATTTGAAAGCTATTTACGACGTTGTCAACTTTTGATTATGATTATGTAACGCAATAATTAATATCGTAACACCGAATATTTCGCTTTACACCTAAAACGGTTAGAACATCAAATTCGGTGCTATAGTTGCAATTTATTATTAATATTCTAGTTCGCTAGTTAGCCACATTTCTTATTTCCATACATTAATATTGCCAAATTAATCGAAACAGCGAAATAGTTGACATCTATTTGCGATGTTGCCCACTTTCAGAATAAATGCTCTTAAAGCGTTTTTAGAATGAGTACCTTTTATTAAATTCAGAAACCCTCTCACAAGTACCCTCAAATTACAGAGCCTACTACAAACCAAACAATTCAATTGTCGGTAATAAATAAACCTTATTATAAGGCAACCGCAATAAAAATAAATCTTCCATAATACCAGACGTATAAAATAGAAAATCACTGAAATAAATTACAGGTTTTCAGCTCGGCCAGTGGTTACTGTAAAGGTGGGTACAGATTTGAGCATTCACTTGTACCAGAATTTCGAGCTGCACCTTAATTCATAACCACACACGATCATTCATAATCTGATTCATTTTGAAGGATATTGTTAATCTATTGCTTCATATGTTCGAAAAATTTGTCTGCTCAACAACGTTAATAACACAATGTATGTTGTTGAACTGTTAAAATTAAACAGATTGTGATTGATCAGTGTCACCCTTCGAGGAACTGAACATTGAGCATGGCGCTCGATGTTTTGTTACAACTTTATTTTATCCTTCGAGCGTATTTGTGTAGCATTTCAATGAGCAACAGGAGCGCAGGCACAACATATAACGTGGAGTGGAATGCAAAAAAGATAGGGTGTGCAACTAAATGTGACAAGAAAATGCTGACATGCTTGTGAGTGGTTCGTCGAACAAACCGCCGAGCATTTGCAAGAACGTTACATTACTTGGAAATGCTGTTTTAGATTGCGCTTTTGCTTAAATTGTATCTACCATTCGTCGTCGTGTCGGGTGTGCGGTGATTATTTTAATTTATCAAACAATGTTTTTGTTTTCCTTTTTTATTTGTTTTATGTTATTATTTTTATTGTTTTATTTATTTTGTAATCCCCTGGGATTTATAGGTCCGTAGGTATGTCCGTGGCATCACAGCGGGCCCTATCAGAATACCAGCGCTGCGGTATTTATTTATTTTTAAATATCGCAGCATCATGCTGAGATAGGGGCCTTTTTGGCCTCGCACAGGTCGTATTTTCCTTTTTTTTTTGTAGTCTAGAATGCTCCTTTTTTATTTTTGTTAATGTTTGTGCCTTTTTTTTTAATTTTTTTTTTTATTATGTTTTGTATTTCCTGTGCGTGTCCCAAATAAAATATTTTCTTTCTTTCTTTCTTTCTTTAAAAATGTTAAAAAAAAGAAATAAAGAAAAAATGTGCTTGTTGACATTATTATTATTTTTATCATCTGCCTAGCTTTTTTACAAAAATATTGAGGTCGGCTTCCAGTCTTACCAGATGCAGCCGAATACCAGAAGAATGCGTTGACATTATTATTATTTATGTTTCTTCATTTAAAAAAGGTAACAGCTGTCTTTAACTTGAAACTATTCCCCAGAATACCGATTCCATGGTTTTTTATGGGGCGCAGACTATATAAAAAAGAGTTTTCTAGTGTGTACTCACCCTTGTATTTATTAACTCCGAACTGCCTATGATTGTGTGGTAATATGGACGTGGAAAATTCGCCTGGTTAGTGCAAATGCGGGTGAGAGGGCAATTGATTATTTATTATTTTGTACACGAACAGGTACCTGTTTTAAGTTGATTGCAGCAGCTTTTAGCATAGTTTATTTTCAATACATTATTTACAATTTGTCGACTGATAAGCAGTCGCTGACTCGCTATTTCCTAATGATTTTAAACTTTTTTTTATCCGACTGTGCGACAGTAAAGACAGGGTTCATGAAATTTGAGATTTAACTAAAATATCTGCCATCAACTACATCAGACTGCTTGAAAAGCGATCTTGTTTTGAATCTTTTTGTTGCAGTTGCGTGTTTTTTAAATATTTTGTTCACATGACAAAGACGTTTTTGCAAGACAAAGAGTATTGTGAAGAAGTCTGTTCGGTTTTCGGTAGTTTCATCATAATTACGTACATATAGAATTCTAGCTACGAAAATGACCTCATCATCGCTTATTAATTAGGTAAGATATTGATAAAAGAAGAGTATCCGATACAGACAAAGTTATGTGTCAGAAATAGCAGTCTTGTATTTAACCAATAATATTCACTATACAATAGGCATCAATTTTCTTTAAACATAATGGTTTTACCAATCTAGTATTAATTGATTTTGTATTTAAATACTGCCACAGGCGTTCAACACACAGAAAGTGCCCCTAATTGAAAAATAATTGAACTATTAGTGACTTTAACACGAACAGTGGCAGTGTATGTTACTCATAGTGACGGATTCAAACATTGTGATCAATAGAAATTACTTTTTAATTTGTATTGAATTGTTTCTTTGGCAGTGCCTTAAATTATATTTGACTGAATACAAAATAATGGTAGACAAAATTTAAAGAAAAATAGTTATGAAAATTCTGGAAAAAACGATCGATCATGACAATATTTTGCAAATAAATGAAAATACTATTTTCATTTATTTGCAAAATATTATACATAAGACATAATGAAGAATATTTTTCATCTTAAATAAAAAAATCGCAAAGATAAATCTGTATTTCATAATAATACTGTGAACTACAAAGCTATTTTTTGCAGTTGCAGAAAATCGCCCATATTTAAATAAAATGCCTTGTAAATTACCTTTCATATTCTTTAATTAAATACAGTATATGGTATCTACATGATATGCAAAAGTTTCAAATTCCTAACTTGTTTAGTTGTTGAGATAGGGCTCGTACAAAAAAAGGTTTAAAACTGACAGCTTTTACGGGCCCCTATTTCTTAATTTTTGAAGATAAATATATATATATATATTTGTACGTTATTCGATGAGTTCTAAGCAATGACACCCTACATGCCAGATTGTCAGTAATACCAAGACCTTTTTTGAGGAGGATTGAATAATCGATTTTCCCACCCGTACGCCAAATACGCGCTTTGACGTGGAGTTGCGGACACCAATCCTTATTACCAATCACCTTTTATTAAACTATTACTCAAAACTCCACTTAACTCATCACAAAAACAGTGTACCTACCATAAATATTCATTTGACCCAAATAAAGATGGCGGCTCCATGCCCGCAGCGGATGGGACATATTTGTATAATATAGTCCATAATTTTCACGGTTCAACTCATCTGAGTGATCAAAGCTTGCCTAATCGTTCGGGTCGGTTTGACCATTAAATAAAGTGGTAACTACCTAAGGTTATAAATAGGTACTAGATATTGGTGTATACGGAGTTTTTATTTTATGACTGGGTCGTTGGTGACGTGGTGTCTCAATAAACACCGCACGCATTTACAACGTTGTAAATGCGTTGTGTGTTCGTCTGTTTAGTATAGTTGGCCTGCTAAATTACTGATCCCATTTCGGCAAAGACTTAGATAATATTAAGTTTTATAGGGCTAATATTTCCAAAGTCTTTTCAGTAGAATAAATATAGTTAGGTTTTAGAAAATTTGACAAACTGTCATATTTATTCTTTGGGAAAAAGTTATCTGACTATTAAAAACACAAGTTCAAAAAAGATTTAACAAAAATTATTTTTTTCTGTCATGATAGCTGAAATCAGCCCTTTTCTGATTACTATAAGAGGCAAGCACTTACCTTCGGAGTCTGCCAGATACCACTTAATGCTAATACAAAAAAGCCCTACAATTTCCGTAATACAATTTTATGTGTATACCATTCCCTGGTGCTCCAAGAACGACCTATAACTAAAGCATTAAGAGAAAATAGGCAGTTAGCTCACAACGGAGAGAAGCCCGTCTCTAATGGCAGAATGGCGTGATAACATATTGAATTAAATAAGTAAATGTTCACACTTAATAGCGTATTAGAAGTTCCTTTGTCTGCGTTCAACATGGAAATATAACTATGTCTACGTCTTACCAAGAGGTATCGTATTACCTAGTAACTGGGTTGTGGAGGTTAGATAGGCCGCCGCTCCATGTAAAATACTGGTATTCAGTTGCATCCGGTTAAACTGGAAGCCGACCCCAACATATGTAGTTGGGACAAGGCTATATTCAATAAAGGACAGAGTATATATTAAGACTAGTATCTCGAGGACTCTAAAAGAGAATTCGAATTTGGATTCATGATAAGTTCTGAACCAAACGCATCACCACTGAATTGGTGCTTGACTTTCAATATAATAGGTTTTCAATAGGCATATTACCCCTATACCTCAGTAAAGTTTATTTTAAGTTGCAAACATGTGAACATTTAAAAGAACATTATTCGAATTCTGTGATGTGAGTTGGATCTTTAAGCAATTACCTACAAAACGAAGCAAGAAAATGTCTAGTTTAATATCTAAGATATAATTTTAATAATAGTTTTATGTAAAATCCACGTAAAAATACCCTAAAATTTTCAAGTACATATATACATACATAAATCCACGCCTACTTCCCATGCGGGTAGACAGAAAGTACAGAACGCCACCTGCTAATCGTAGCAGGTGGAGTATGTAAGGATCGCCTTACATACTCCTTTTTAGGGTTCCGTAGTCAACAAGGAACCCTTATAGTTTCGCCATGTCCGTATGTCTGTCTGTTTGTCTGTCTGTGGTTTAGCTCAGAGACTGATAGTACTAGAAAGCTGTAATTTGGCACGAGTACATCCCCTACACGTAAAGTGAAGTTTTTTTTTTTCTCATCTATCCCATTTTGTGGGGTATCGTTGGAAAGATCGTTCAAAAATATTGTGAGTTTGTGAAAACCATTTTTTGGATTCAGGGATCCGTTTGCGAAATATTAAGCTTTAAAGTGCTAATGTTTGTTAGAGTTAAGTGTCCCCCCCCCCCCTACCAGCTAAATGGTTCTCGATATGTGGAACAATTCACAGCAGTACTATATATAAGGAAATTATAAGGAAAACTATCACAGCTTAATAGGCTTTACAAGTAAACGAGTAATAATCGACCAACTTACGTTTACAGTTAAAAAAACACGTTCTCCCATACATTCCGTATGACAGAACATGTTTTTCAACTACACTTTTAAGTTTGTTCTTGGGATAAATTCATCCCATCTACGGAATCCAATTGTGCGTGTAACACGCACTTGGCCGGTTTTTTCTACATTTATACACGCACGCTGGTTGTGAGTACTACACACCTATATGTCTTCTAGGGCGTTAACTCCCGACGTTTCCATTCACATCTGCCTTGTAAATACCTTTCGTTAGTCGCCTTTCACTCATCCTCTCCATGAAGTGTGAGCTGTTAAATACGAGAGTAGCTATTTTATTACCTAAACTCTACAGCAACAGCACACATACAACTAACATGACAAACATTCCCCTTTCACGCTCCAAATATTTGGAACAGCGCACAATTCATCTAAATAATCAAGAGGCTTTGTATACTAGATTCTGTTTAAACTTGAGCTGAGCGAGTTAGAATTACATACAAGTACACCTTTGTGACGGCGACTTGGCGAAAGTGCTGAAATTCGATTGGCAACCATTTTGATTCCCGTATTGGTCCGCTCGAAATTCAATTTTGATGACAGAATTCTCTTTTGAGGTAGAAATATATTAGGTACCGGTTTTCGCTCACGATTTCCAGCCCAGATAATGTTGAACCCTGAAATGGGGACAGTTAAAGGGTGGGATGGTTCTCAGTAAAGTGGTTATTCCAGCTTCTTTTTACTTGACGTTTCTACTGTTCATTATTGACTTTTCTGTAGTGTATCTCGTTTCATATGCTGAAGTCGACAGAATGTGGCAGTTATTTGATATTATATTTGGTTTATTAACTATTTTTTATCTGGGGTTTGGCGGAAAAAATACGTTTATGTCGAATTTCATGACATTGTAAATAAATAATCGGGTACTTGCTAATAAAGTGAGGGAGGGGCAAGGAAGGCCTACCCACAGTATAAATAAGTAACAGTATTATGTCTTCATAGAAAACGGCCGAAACGACGCGCTTCGAAATCTCAGTGTATATTAGTACGCAACAGTATCGAATGCGCGGCTGTTACGCACAGGCGCGTTCGTAGGTAATTATTTCAAGGTCACTGCCAACACATAATAATGTTACTGTTTATTGGAACGAAGTTCTTTAACGCGGCTTGTAAACTTTCAGAAATCGTCACGCTATAATGTGTTAATTCTTGCGACTGTCTTCTTCTAATTCAAAGAGAAAGAAAGAGAGAGAGAGATAAAACGCCGGCAGAAAAAAATAAAAGAAAAGAGTAAAGTGATTACAGTGTCGTGGGTTAAAATTGAAGTACTCTTCGGCCCGAGTACATTGCATGCCGGAGAGAGAGAGAGGAAGTGTAAAGTTGGTTAAAATGAAAATCCCAAATGGCGGCTGTGAACATTTTCAAATTTTTAATCTTGAGTATCGTTTTTATGGTTTTCGAGGGTGTTAAAGCCGATAGTGGGATCTAAATGTAAATAAATCCCAGATGGCGGCTCTGAAAATTTTCAAATTTTTCACCATGGGTATCGTTATCATGGTTTTCAAGGTTGTTAAAGCCGATAGTGGGGTCAAAATGTAAATCCAAGATTGGCGGCTGCGAAAGTTTTCAAATTTTTTATCATAGGTGTCGTTTTCATAGTTTTCGAGGGTGCTAAAACCGATAGTGAGTTCAAAATGTAAATCCAAGATGGCAGCTGCAAAATTTTATTTTTGTTTTAAATCATACATGAGAAAGAACTTCGTTCCTGACCGGGGTCCTCCGACCGCACACGTTTTTTATACTGTGGCCTAGCTAAGTGGCTTTTGAAGCGTTTCGTATTTCTACAACGATTTTTAACAGGATTGACGTAGGTTTTTCAGTTGCTTTTCAATCAAATACATTTTTAACTTTTCCATCTTCGTTATCGCTAATAGAATACCACTTGGTCTAAGCCCAAAAGGTTTCTACAGACCGTGTAAAAATTTGAATTTGATGAGCAAGTGCACCCACATCTTTTTACGAGACGAGGCTTTTGCTTTCCATAAGCGTAAATTTATTGAGGACTGTACCATGGTTTCGTTTTTATAAATCTAGTCAAGTTTCCTGGTATAATGCAATCAAATCACCAACGGCCCTTTTTCCTTCAAAAATAAAAGTAAAAATCTCAAAGAACACTTTTACAATATTACGATATTTTTTTCCTTTTAACAAACTATGAATTTTAAAAGAGTAATTTTGAACATGGCGGCTGTAAAAAGCGGCGGTGGATAGAAAGTCTAGGTATTAATTTTAAAAGCCGGGATTAGGTTTGTGGAGAGCCGGAATTATTTAGTAGTATTAGAAATTTGGATTACTCTGCATTCTCTAGTAGACGAGGGATACATAGGATTATTCTGTATTTTACATCATTTAAATTACAATTAGAGCCTTTGATAAGGAGTTACGAAAGACCTTGACTTATTAAGGCAGAAAGAGAAAGATAATCTTTGTATAATTAACCACCCTACTTTTGGTGATTTTATCTATTTCCCCCTGACAAATATTTTGTGAGAAATAAGTAACCATAATTAATTGATCTCACTAATAATTAGTTAGTTCCCCCATTAGTAATTGGGATATGGTTTAAGCAAATGTATGCCCTGATTTTAGAGATAATCTGATAGATTTGATCATTTTTTCAGCAACCCTTTTATATGAAATTATTCTTAGATCCAAAAAGTAAGATATATCAAATACCCTTAAGTCTAACATTTCAATCTAAACCTACTTCTAATCATGCGTGACCAAAACGCCTATATAATCCATCTCATTCACACCCACGTATTCATTACAGACCTGTTATTTTTCTCTCGAACAACGGCGATACATCCAACATCCCAGTATTTCTCACAGGGTCCGTAATCCGTAGCTTTTCGTAACTGCCGAACAAATGTGTATGGGTCGCGAGATCGATTGCTCTGAGCTTTTTCTCTACTTAGATCCAAGTTAAGGGGTGGACCGATTTCTCTATTCACTTATCTTAAGGTCGCTCTATAGTGATGGCTGTGAGAGCGAAGCTATAGAACGAGGTGTATATTTGATGCTTGAAAAAATTATACTTTAAATTGATTCATTATTTTAATTATGCGTTGTTTAGGTATTATTAGAGCCGACCCAAAGTAAATTGGACACACGGTCTAGGATACGGAAGAAGTATAGTTACTATTATTGAACGAACTGTCGGCTAGACAAAAATTGTATTCGTAGTCAGGAAAAAAAAAAACTCCTTTTTAAAATATAAAATAGAAGATTATTCCAATGAAACTTTCCATTTAATACTAAGTCCTTACTGACCGTCCTCTTGCCTATAGATATCCCGAATTAGAAAAATTTTTCATTCTTCTTCTCAATCGTATATCGATTGAGAAGAAGATTTTTTTTAAGATGATTTTTTTTTTTAGAAGATGAATTTTTTTAGTTAGCCGCCATCTTTACGTTCTCTCTTTCTTAGACATATCATCTTTCTCACAACTCATCTATCTTTTCTTTACTCTGCCTCTTCTTTATGCATCCAAATTCATGTTCAGAATGTTTTCGGTAACACTCTGTGCATTATGGTCGTTTCTGTCACAAATATAATAGTCCTGGCATTAAACGTGTGCTTTGAGTAATTTAAATCTTTTATGTCCTCGTAAAAGGGGGAAATATATTTCATGGCATGGTAATTCATATCTCTAACATTATCTGTCGCCATTTCGAGAACATTTTGCATGATTAGAATTTATTGGTATATCCCACGAAATTACTGTTTTGGCCTGCTTTTGAATTACAGTCATTTTAATGGATTTTCATAGGAGGTGGATTTAAACGCTGGGTCTAACCAAGGATAAAACCGCTAATTAAAATGGCCAGGAATTGCTGAAATGGAGGTTTTAGTACAGTTTTGGTGTTGACAAATACCTACTTGACATTATTACGAAAAATTCTCGGAAAGACTTCTATTACCTACCGAAACTGCATTGGGTTAAAAAGGCTATGAAAAATGAAGATCGTAATGACCAAACGCTGGGGTCCGAGTGCTCATGGTCTGTCCATGGGAATCTCCAAAAGGCTGGTTGTCACTTCCCGTGACAAAAGGGCTTGTTTTTACCTTGGCCAGTGGCTAAGCATTGTCAAACAACGTGGCAATGTAGCCTATCCCTTGGGACATTACCAGTCTACAGCGAATACAATAGAAGTGGATATATTTAGTAATCTGCTCCGCTTAGCAATTTCTAAAGAGTCTTAAAAAAACCCTGAAAGAAATCGACACGTGTTTCACCTCTCAATGAGGCATCCTCAGGATGACGATTGACTTGTCGCAAACTCGAACAAGGCGTGTTTCTACACCAAGCGCTGAGCGCAGATTACGTCATCCTGAGCGTCCGAGATCATCATCCTGAGGATGCCTCGTTGAGAGGTGATTGAGAGGTGAAACACGTGTCGATTTCTTTCAGGGTTTTTTTTTAAGACTTTTTGGCTATAGCTAAGCGGAACAGGTTACTAAATATATCCACTTTTATTGTATTTTATAGTGGATTTCCGCAAGGTCACGCCTGAATCAATTAACTATCTTAATCCAGGTTATAAACTATATGTGTGCCAAATTTTATTTAAATCTGTTTAAATTAGGTTTTGCGTGAAAGAGTAATTATAATATTATTTTATTACAATACTTATTTATAATACTTCGACGCCAAAGTGTACTTTTTTGTATTTATTTATGCAGAAAGTTAGTTAGTCTTTTAATTTAGTATCTAGTGTAAATAGTTAGTTGTGTAAAAATTGTAAAGTTATATTACGTACAAATAATAAATTATATTTTATATGTCATTTATAAATATATTATATAATATAAAATATAAATGTAAAATAATAATAATAATGTAGGATCACGTGGACTAAGCCGCTGGTTTACGATAAGATGCAATGCATCATTCTAAACCAGAAATCTCGCCACAAACCGATAACCCGAGAAACGACCTACTTAATTAGAACCCAAATCATTCGCTTATCACTGGAGCACAACACCACAATTCACTATCCTTATCTAAAGCCTTACGTGCTCCTTTAAACTTATTTATTCCCATTGATTGAGGGTTCTGCTGTGACTGATTTCTGCGACAACATTAACACAGAATAATACAGAAGGTCAGCTCCAAACAACGGGTGAAAACTCCGTCTTTTCCAAAATTTTCTCATGTTAACAAACGGATCCGAAAACGTACCTGTGAATGCTAATTTGCACTGCTACAAACGAACAATAGAAGTACTAATAATAATAATAAAAAATTAAAAAAAAACTTTATTCTGGTAAAAATGTAGAACAATAAATATAAATTTGCCTAAATTTACGAAAAAATCAATTATTTTATGTGCCTGAACTAGATCATCCTGTGTTTCAGGCGAGGCAAGGTATAATAATATTTCTAAATAATCACATTAATTATAAAAATCTAGTCATCTAATAGGTATGTAAAAAGGTGTAAATAGTACAATAAATCCTACTTGATTAAATCTTAGTACCTATCCTTACTTAGGTAAACTTAACTAGTATAATTTTTTTTTAAATTTAAGTACAACTAATAGTTTCTCTGTATCTTCATAGGACATACTTTGAAGACCTTCCTTGAGAGTTCTTTTACAATTATTTTAATTTAGAGAATAAATTTTAGCTCTCGCATTTAGTCATTTTGTTACTGAATTTGTTTCAGTGCTTTTATTGTTTGTTTGAATACTTATGTAAACAGTAAAATCTGCTGTTAAATCATCTGAAAAAAAAAAATCTTTCACTTGGTAATTTCATTTAATTTAATAACCTCAATTTTCGTTGATGATTTTTCAGTTAATAAAAATAATTGCAAATTGGAAGCCTTCCAAATAGAGATTAATGTGTTGCAAATCAATCAATCAAAGAGATTGCGTAAGAATTTAACGTGAACAAGATTTGTTTACCCTTTCATCGGGTACCTTACAAAATCGTTGATCACTTTTGGACATTGACACAGTAACTTGTGAGGTACTTGTCAGTAGATGTATACACATCACATTTTCATATCTACATGGTTATGACGAGACCTAATATCAATCAATCTGCCGAGCCTTTTCCCAACTATGTTGGGGTCAGCTTCCGGTCTAACCGGATGCATCTGAATACCAGTATTTTACCTGAAGCGACAACCTATCTGACCTCGACAACGCAGTTACTGGGTAACACGATACCCCTTGATAAGACTGGTTGTCAGACTTATTTTCGCTTCTGAATACTTGTAACGACTGTCAAAGACAAGAGTAAAAGTTTTCGTAAGTGAACCACTTGTACGTGAAGCGTGCTGTGTGCGGGCGATTTAGTTCGTTGTATGGAGTCGATCTTCTGTAACTAGGTATCTGCTTTGTGATGTTAATGCGGAACACGTCTCACTTAAACCGAACGATGCCGCAACTACAACGTGACGTGATTACACGACTTGTGTCTGCCTTAAACACAAAGACGTTAATATCCTTGAAGGTAAGTAGGTAAAGGATTTTTGGGAATTTCGGTGACCCTTTTTTGTCCCTTTTTAAATACATGTGGTCATGTCTTGACCGTCGTTCGATTGTGTATTGAATATTTAGCTATTTTTTTTTGTATTGCAGCTACTTTGTTTTGTCTCTGCTAAATTTATGGTAAACTGGTAGGTAGCGAATGCCTCTGGCATAAACTATGGCCGCCTTTGTCTTTACAAAAATTAATTGTTTATCAAATTGACTACCTACCAACTTAAATTGTCCGTATATTCAAATTACAATGTTCTCTCTTCCACATGCATATGAAATGGCTCTGCAAATTGACGTAGTGTGTCAATTTGATAAACAATTAATTTTTCTTTTTTTGCTCTTTAATTTTCCTGGTCGGTCAAGTAGAACAGGATGTAAAGTTCACTCATCCTCTAAAACAAAGGGAGGATCCTCCGACCAGATGGATGTCGTGTCTGGTAGGGTACTGCTCGACGATTGATGTCGGGAAGTTATATATATGCTAATCGCGTGCTAAACCCTGCTTGCGCAATGCAGGATTTCGCGTGATGTCAATATGTTGCGTAGTTCGCAATTTGTGGCGATTTAGATGCTGGCATATTGTATTGAGAGATAGTAGGAGATATGCTATGGTCTCTCTGAGAGGAAGGAAGGAAGTGAACCAGAGTGATCGACATAGCACACAGAATAAGCAAGCTCAACTTGTACACGATCCATGAAATTACGACCTAGAAAAGACTTTATAGCTTTTAAACAGATGAGAATAAGTTATAAAAATCCTGTAAAACTTTAACATTTTAGTCTAAAACTAAATAAAAAAACTGGCCAAGTGCAAATTTGTCACGATCATGTTGGGTTCCTTTCCTTACACAGAAATAGTTCTGTACTTCTGTGGTTACTAAACCTTATTCAGAGCATGAAAGCGACACCATGTCTTAACGTAAGCAAAGTGCGACATCTTGTACGAAATTGCTTTTGTTCGTTTGTCACGTGAAAATGTCACGTATAATAACAATAACGTCTTGCTTCACAGTGCCTGGAAAGGTACTATTCAAGAAGATGAAATACCTATATGTATAATAATAATATAAGAAGTTTATTTTCTCTACACAAGTTATGTACTTAATGCTAGTATTTGACAATAGTGCACGAACAAGGAGCTAACTTTGTGAGAGACTGGTGCCTGAAGTAGGTTTAAATAAAAACCTATATTTAGGTCACCAGGGCCCGCGATTTGGACCATAATGACAATGTATACTTAACTAATGTTGAATTGAGAACTTTAATAAAATAAATTTGAAATACAAAAAGAGTTAGTGGAAATACCAGTATGTGTGTGTGTGTAACTAGAGGAAGTGTAAAAAGAGATGTGACAGGTTGCTTGAGTGAGTGTGGTGTGAGTATGGTATTTAGAAGGGATTTTGATAAACTTTTGGATTAGTCTTTATTTTTGCATTGCATTGCTGCATTAGATGAGAATGCTAAAAAGAATATGTGGTGTTACGAGAATGGATAGAATAAGAAACGAACGTATGGAAATCTGAAAGTGAAATCGGTGACTAAAAAAAAAAATTTGTGTAGAAACCGGTTGTAATGTCATGGTATGGGCATGTGATGCGGAGGAATGAGAAAAATGCCGTGAGGAAAGTTTTGTGTATGAATGTGGATGGCTATCAGAGTAGGGGAAGACTAAAGAAACGATGGATGGACTGAATGAGAGATGATATGACTAGAAAGGGGGTGACTACCGACATAACGACTAATAGAGAAGTATGGAAGGTAAGAGAATGATGAAGATTGCTGTATTTATAACGATATATAATTTCTACTGGAAACGTTTAAGCTAAACAAGATTTTTTACAAAAACGTGGCAAAAAATAAAAAAGGTCTCATATTATGTAAGACTTTCGTCTTTTCTTTCTTGGATACGGAACCCCAGAAACGTAACGCCCATCCTCGTAGACAAGAAATTCGAGTTGTAAGACACTTTTATTTTTTAAGAAAGTAATAAATACCCTTTTTGGGCCGTAATAAAAATTTAATTCGCGATCCGAACACCTTCTATCATTGTATGAAATATCTGAGTTTGGGTGATCAAAAGACTCCATTGTGTTTTAAATTGGATATCAAGCAGGATTTTTTTCGATATTGTAGGTGGATTTTATGAATGGTTTCGTTATGTACTATCAAAGAAACACATTTCAGTACACTGTAAGGACTATTCTTGCTTACAGCGCTGGGCCACTATAGTATCGCTTATCTACGAAAAAAAGGTGCACGGGATTTTAATTTCAAAATGGTTAGATATGCGTTAGCCCGATAGTACAACGGCCATGGGGGACGTTTTATATTTTCTATTTGGTGTGTCGGTAGCTTCTTAATGACGGCTTGTATGTGGTTAGTACGAAAACCATGATACCTTGTTAATGGTACACCACGAACCACCACTGTATTGTCTCTCCCTTTCCCTTTAATATAACCAAAGATTCTTTAAAAGATCGCTTTAAGCAATAAGAGCGCTCATTGTAAAATCTCTACTTTTATATCTGTAATTAATATGGTGTACATAATAAAGAGTATTCTATTCTAATGAAGGCTTATAGTCAGATTTCAAGTCAAGTAATTTTTCTAAAACTCAAACATTTTATTTTAAATAAACCAATTATAGGCACATACTTTTGAATTGTTAAGGGCAAGGCTCGTAAACGTTATTTAAAATAACGTTTTTAAAACGTTTCAAACAGTTCTTTGTACAACTAGTACAAGATGCTTTTTGGAACGAAAACAAAATGAGAACATTTTCAAAAACCGGCTTATTCTGCAGGACGCAGCCGCGCACGGGCCGTGCACCGACAAGCATGAATTTATTTAGTTAAATTGTTCCTTATCTTCATTTCATTACATCATTGATTTCAACGCGCTTGCCGCTTACGTATTGATTTGGGTTGTGTTGCGAGTTTTCTATCCATCAACCCAAAGATGGTTAAAAACGTTTTATAAACTGAGAACGATTTAAATTTTGTTCGTCTTAAAAAACGTTATAATAACGTTTCGTACGAACATAACCGAAACAAATCGTTTCTTAGGTTTTTAAGATGAAACCGTTTCAAAAAATATACCCTTATCCAAGCCCTAGTCAAGGGGTCGGTCAGTCAGAAATACTCAAATAATATAAACGCTCTTCAAATAAGCGCTCTTCCTCCTCTCTCCTACTACGCTGTGCCCGACAGGGTCCAATTTTGTTTCAATAATTTTAAGCCTACCAACTGTTTTACCAACATTATGGAATGCAATAAAGAATTGAGAAAGATGATTGATGATTGCTAGTTGCCCATTCCAAAGCGTAGTACGGTAGGTACCTATGGAGAAGAACGGGCAAGAAACTGCACTGCTTTTTCCTATAACCAAGATAAGATGAGATATTTGAGTAACCGATGAGAGACGATTGGCCTTAAATACAAATTAAGTAGGCATTTTATAACATATCTGTTTAGTAAGCATCTCAACAAATTAAGTCTTAGACCAAGGTTCATAGATAGAACTTTAAATTTGCTTTGATAACTAACGTTAGCGGTTCATTTTCGTATGAAACGTTACCTTTATTTATGAAAGTAAAGTCAAAGTGGGATCTGTGAATTTTACCCTTGGTCAGAATGTTTCCATTAATCACAACGTTAGTGACTCTAATAAAAGTGTCTTAATGCTGTGTTATCTTCCGAAAAAAGAGTGGTAGCAGGTATTAAAACTCTCTGGCAGAAGCAACTCTACCCATAAACCGGGTAAAAAAAGGGTTGACACATTCCAACAAAGAGTTTATACGTTATTTACAAAAAAAAAAAACACAGCAAATGAGATTAGTCCAACTTTATGATATGTTGACAAGGGTCATTAAAAATAATGCGACATTCACAGTTCAGTGACCGCTCAGCATTTCAGTTGGCTTTCTACAAACAGTTGGAAAACGTTTGCGTAAACCGCGGTGGAAAAAAAATGAGAGAAGCTGTACAAACAAAACTTACAAGGTCAGTGACTTTTTAGTACCTGAATTTATTTTTTGCACGTTTTGGTACTTAATTCTGTATGTTTGTCTATGTATTTTTTATTTCAGCGTTTGAAGACGTGGTTTATGACAAAGAGCTCTAGAATAAGTACCTACCTATCTACTTACGTCTTACAGGTTCAGTCGTAAAGCTCGATTTAAGACTAGATTTGAGTTAAAGAAAGTATGAGATTTGTCAGTTTCACAAGAATATCTACCGCCTTTTTGATCGCGCAGAAGCTTAGGTATCTACTGCTTTAGTACATACGCGAAAACTAGGGGACGCTATTCAAAATCAGCAATAAATGCTGTGCTTTGTGTGAGTCATAATAATAATTTTATTTAAATGCAGCATCATGCTGAGGAAGCCTTCTTGCCACAGTTACGACCTGCAGCTGACGACTATTTCTGTTTTGGTTTTCGGGGAATAGCATATCGTAGGTCAACCTAGGAGGTTGTTGGCTGCTTAACTAGATTTTCTTGTGGGTGTCTCAACCAATTAAGGGCGTAAAAACTTATAAACTAAGCGACTTAACGCTAATGGCACCCCTTGTGGGATACGGACCTCGGCTTAGGGCGTCGCTGGTGGAGGGCAGTTAGGGACAGGCTGGATTGGATTAATCCAACTATTTCTGTTCTGTGCTCGTGATTATATTACATCTATTTTTTTTACTAAGTATTTGAGTTAACTGATATTATTTGAAGTGAAAACTTCTTTAGGTGCGTTGGGCATTTTTGAGATGGGATCAAAACATTGATTTCGCGACACTGTTACCGACACCTCATTTTTGTAAACGCGATTGTGCTCTTTATTTATATTACATGACGGATCAATGTTCTATGCAAGTATTAATACTCGCCAACACACGATCTGTGGAGTAAAATACATCAACGCGTTGATTACCGCGGTGCCGATGCAGGTGATGTTGTGATACCTACATAGGAACATGTTTTTTAGTTTTCACTTCCGTCGGCGCTCCCGGAGTGCCACTTTTTTGTGTATGCACGTTACTCTGTGATAAATAAACCTGGTTTTCTTTCTATCTTTCCTTTTATTTACTGCATATATTAGGCACTTGGGTGATTCCTTAATTACCTATAATATAGTCCTCCAGACCGTTTTTCGGCCATGGCGGCCAATCTCAACGGAGACTAGCCTTCGGCGCGGGAGATATTATAGTGCACAAGTGTGTGCGCAGACACAGGTACACTCTCTCTTCCGATGAGACGGCAATCCGACACGACCGGAGAGAGATCAAGCGCAGCACCAACGGCTACCCATAAACACAGGCTGTAAACAGTCGCTTTTTTTTTTTTAGAGCAATCACATGTGTTAGAGCATGTTTTCAGATTGATAACGCTCTACCTATTATACATATATTAACATAAGATAACTTCACGCCTGTATTCCCCGAAGGGTTAAGCAGAGGTGTACCTATAGTACACCCACATTTTTCCAGTTATGTTTCAGTCCCATGTAATAGAGAGCGAGCCTATTGCTATCAACCGGGCACAAATTCAGACTCCGGGCTGCTACTGAGAAATTCTGGATGGAAAACACCAATAAGACTTTGCCCGACCTGGCAATCGAACCCAGGACCTCATGCTCAGCAGTAGCGCTAGACCAACGAGGCAGTCGACTACTATATCTGTACAAATGCAGATAATTACTAAATATTCCACTGAGATATAGCATCAACAGCAAAATCACGATTTTGCATTGTCTAAATAATTAAGATTAATGTTTCGAATTTCGTGTGTTCGGCAAATCCGGACAAACGGCGTGGTTATGTATAACTATAGCGTGTAGCGATAAATGCGATGTGTGCAGTGTCCATGCAGGTGAGTCAGTAGGTTTACAATAGTCAGTTACGTAACTTAGTGGATGTAAATCCTGTGGCGGCATCTATATCGCCACATGCGAACTACGCACCAAAAATCTGACGTCACACAAATCCTGCATCGCGCAAGCATGGTTAACCGCACGATCAGCATATATAAAACTTTCCGACATCAATCCAAATTGAATGAGTTTTTGAATGAGTGTGTTTTAGTTTAATCTTTTTTTTCCTGGGCGAGTCCCAATAAATACTTTTTCTTTCTTTCTTTTCTTTCAATCGTCGGGCAGTTACCCGCCACGCTCGACACCCGTCTGGTCAGAGAACCGTCCCTTTTCTATGGAGAATGAGTGAACCTTACACCTTGTTCCTCATATCTCTAAAATCCAAACGATCCTTAGTATATATATAAATGCGAAAATAACTCTGCCTGTCTTTCTGTTACTACCTAGTGTAAGCTAGTATTAACATAAACATAACATCACGCCAGTATTCCTCGAAGGGATTAGCAGAGGTTTAAATATTACACCCTCATTTTTCCAGTAACGTTTAAGTTCTACTTAGAAATTAGGGGTAAAGCCTGTGGCGGCATCTATATTGCCACATGCAAACTTCGCGTCACACTGACGTCACGCAAAATTCTTTATCGCGCAAGCAGAGTTTACCGCGGACTAGGATATATACAACGGCACGACATCAATTGTAGGCTAGTAGTCCACCAGACACAACACCCGTCTGGTCGGAGGATACTCCTTTTTCTATAGAGGATGAGTGAACTTTACACCCTATTCCTCATACCTATAAAATCTTATTGCCATCAACCTGGCAAAATTCAGATGGCACTGGGCATTCCTGGTGGAAAAAACCCAATAAAGTTGTGGGCTGCTGGGGACGAGCTCAGGGTTCCATGTTCTGCAGTTGCGACCACTAGACCAAAAACGATTATTATTATTGAACTAGCTTCTGCCCAGAATTTCGTTCGCGTGGAAGCTGTAAAACAACACATCTACCACAATATACTAAAACTAGCTGTGCCCCTCGGTTTCACCAGCATAAGTCTCAATCCCGTGGAAATATCGGGATAAAAAGTATCATATGTCCTAACAAAAGTCATGGTCTACGCATGTTCACTCAACTTTACACCCTGTTCCTATTGCCATCAACCTGGCAAAATTCAGATGGCACTAGGCATTCCTGGTGGAAAAACCCCAAAAACGTTGTGGACTGCCCGTCCTGGAAATGAGCTCAGGTTTCCATGTTCTGCAGTTGCGACCACTAGACCAAAGACGATTATTATTATTGAACTAGCTTCTGCCCAGAATTTCGTTCGCGTGGAAGCCATAAAACAACACATCTAACACAATATACTGAAACTAGCTGTGCCCCTCGGTTTCACCAGCATAAGTCTCAATCCCGTGGAAATATCGGGATAAAAAGTATCATATGTCCTAACAAAAGTCATGGTCTACGCATGTTCACTCAACTTTACACCCTGTTCCTATTGCCATCAACCTGGCAAAATTCAGATGGCACTAGGCATTCCTGGTGGAAAAACCCCAAAAACGTTGTGGACTGCCCGTCCTGGAAATGAGCTCAGGTTTCCATGTTCTGCAGTTGCGACCACTAGACCAACGACGATTATTATTATTGAACTAGCTTCTGCCCAGAATTTCGTTCGCGTGGAAGCCATAAAACAACACATCTAACACAATATACTGAAACTAGCTGTGCCCCTCGGTTTCACCAGCATAAGTCTCAATCCCGTGGAAATATCGGGATAAAAAGTATCATATGTCCTAACAAAAGTCATGGTCTACGCATGTGCCAAAGATCCAAATCCGTTCAGCCGTTTGAGCGTAATAAACAAAAATACAAAAAATCTAATCTTTTATCATTATTATAACATATATTATGATAATACAGTGTGAGTCTTTATTATGTGCACATATCGAAATGAGGGAATTTATGCTTAATTTTATCGACGGAAAAAATACTTAAAAAAAATTCTTAGTCTTATTGAGAAGTTTTACGATTATTGTAAAAAGTTACGAAAAAAAAATTATTTAGTCTAGTAAAAAAAAAAAAAATATGAAAAAAAAAAGCTAAAAAAACGATTCTTTTCAATTGAGGGGGTCGTTTTTTTCCCACAATTTTCATTTTATGAGGACGCCTAATTTCTTCCAATTATTATGGAGTTTGTTTCGTTGCGATAAATCATTTAGTTTAAAAGTCTACCGTATTGTTAAAAAAATTCTTTAATAAAAAAATAGATTTAAAAAATATATTATTTTCGTCGATAAAATTAAGCATAGATGCCCTCATTTCTATATGTACACATTATAAAGGGTCTCATTGTTTATATTAGTTTATATAAATGCGCATGTATTGGTATTTATCTCATGAAACTTTAAAAAAAGCCATCGCCATCTAAGTTTTCCGAAAGAATTGCAAACGATACCTTCAGTAATCATCAATAGTTTATTTTCACTAAAAGAATTTTCCTAATCCACTGTTCCTACAGTACGAATGCTGTACGATTCGGTCAATACACAAATCAACATTAACTAGGGTTGTTTGTCGGCAATCGATTTTAAACGCGGCCATTGTTGTTGTCAATAGGTGCCTGATAAATGCTAGTTGACACTTCAAAATTAAGGTGTTTTAGTACTTTTTCGTTTATGTTTGCTAGATTAGCTTTTCATTTGAAACTTGACATCTCGTTTCCTCGCTCCTAAGAGTTGATTATTTCTAACGCAGAGTCGAAGTGCAGCAAAGCATCAATTTAAAAGATAATATAGCAAATTCACCCTTATAAAAACAACGTATAGTTCGCCAAAACTGGCCAAAGTGGATACATTTCGCCAGTTATGTTTTAGTCCCATGTAATAGGGGGCAAGCCTATCACCATCAACCGGGCGCAAATCCAGATTCCGGGCTGCTACTGAGAAATTTCTAATGGGAGAACCCAATATCACTTTGCCCACTTGGAAATCGAAACCAACTAACCAACGAGGCATCGTGGCGTAGATTCCTACGGAGAAAAATGAGCATTAAACTCTAAGAACAGTACTAATTTAAGTTCCTTGAGCTATAATCTGACCCTCCTATGCAGACGAAGTGCCTACAAACGATACACGATATAACACCATTATCTACCCTCTCACTCAAAGGGAGTTTATGTCCTGCATTTCTGTTGTTCTTGCTCAGTGCAAACACGGCACAATTCCATCAATTCACGAGCGAACAGTAAGCGCTGTCCGTCGCCTGTTTCTGCTGTGAATTGCTTTTAAACGTTGCCAGTACGATCCTTACCTATTCCGATGTTACCCGCATGAACGATGTTACCCTGTACCTATGCCGATGTTACCAGTGGACCTAGCATGAACGCACGGAGTAAACGTAAAGTAAATGCGAACGATTTTTAAAGTTTAAAGTACCTACTCGTTTCGTGTAAAATAGATTTTTAGTTTTAAGACTTTATTAACCGATTTCCAAAAAGGAGGAGGTTATAATGTTCGTTTGTAGGTATAAAAAAAAAATCGTATTCATCGATATAGACCGATTTTTTTATTTTACAGAGGAAGCTTGCGCGGTGGACCCATATAAATTTTATTAACTTTGCTTGAGTAGTTTTTGAGTTAGCTTCGATAATACTCATTTATTAAATTGTTTTTTTCTTGTTTTGTAAAAAAAAAAAATCGGATTGTTGTTGGTTGGTTGCTTGCCGCATGCTATATTATCTGTGCCGCATGTATATTCGATTCAAAAATCGTCCAAAACGTAACGTTAACTACGCGCGTTCGTGCTAGGGCGTCAGTATAAACGCTGTGTGTGTCTGAGTTACTGGTGTGTGATGTGACGCAAATGAGAATCGTATGCAGGTGAATAATGAGCATCTATGTAGTGGACATAGACAATGGTTGTTCCTCTATGTATGCAGTATGTAAACATTTGAGCACCATGTATCTATCACATAATTTTCGAATAATTAAGTTTCTTGCCCATTCTTCTCCATACGAAAAAAACCTTTTGGAAGGGGCAACTAGAATCAATTTTATTATTTTGTAAATTTTAACGTTCTAAGTGCCATAAAAGGGCTTATTTGAAATAAATTATTTGACTTTGACATTGAATTAAATTATCGGTCCTTGCCTCATTTTTAATTCTTTTTACCTATTGTGGTATACCTAGTAATTTGATTGTAGATGCATCGTCTTCACATATTATTATTTAACTAATGTAGGTATCTATGCAAACTATTGTAAAACATTTTAAAAGAGTAACTGCGGATTTTCTTGCCCATTCTTCTCCATACGACTACCTTTTGGAAGGGGCGACTAGAATCAATTCTATTACTTTGTAAATGACGTTCAAAAGTGCCATACAAGGGCCTATTTGAAATAAATGATTTGACTTTGACTTTGACGCATTTACCGTAAAGTTGAAAAGTAAATGTATAAAATACTGTAAAGGTTGTCTGCCAAAGGGAAGCTTAGGCAGAGATGTGTGAGGTAGTTGAGCGGTGCGAGGATACGTAACGAAGCTATGAAATGATGTGAGTGTTTCCACCAAAGATGTGCTAGGTCGCTAGGCGGTGCAAGGATGCGGAGCGACGCTGTGAAACGGTGCGTAGATGAGCGCTGCGTGAATGAGTAGCGGGCTCTTTTCAGATACGATTTCTCACTCACGTCCATCCCTAACACATATCTCTCGCACACATCTCTCGCACACATCCCTGGCACCCATCCCTCGCTTGTTTTGTATGTACAAAAACCACGCACCGCTAAGCCGTTTCCACCGGAGCTGCATTGAGCGAGGCTAGGTGAATAAAGCTATTGGTTCTTATCAAACACATCCCTCGCTACGCATCCTCGTACATCTCTGCTGGAAACGCAGCCTTACAGGCTGTTAGAAAAATGACTCTAGACGGTAATTGTTTTCATAAAATGACACTTTTGTGGTAGTTGCGTAAAAGAGACCACGTCTTCTTGAAATAAATAGCGAAAATTCAGTATTGTTTCTAACTTTATTACTAGCACATTAACGCCTAAAAGTCCTGAAGCCAATACCGCACAATTAACCGAATCGTTTATGGGTTTAATGAAGTCTTCCGAAACACCGGAATTTATCGGAAATGAAAGGGCGTTATAATGGTTTTTGGCATAATATTAAACTTCAGACGGTTTTAATGTGCAATTTAACTTTTTCCAAGTGCCGCAAAGCTTAGCGAAAGGAGGATTTATATGATTGCTTCTGTCTTCCATTGATAAAATGGTTCGGTTTTCAAATGTGTGAGCTTTGTGATTTTTTTTAATCTGCCGCTCTTTTTCACTCTCAGCTTTCAATAGACGTCCTCTACCTACTTTTGTTAGTTTTCGTGCGAGTTCGAATTTCAAATTTTCGAATAGTCTTTTTGATTTTTGAAGGGAATTGTTGTATTTGACAGCGGCTTTTTATTTTTGGTAGGAATTTCAAAAAGTAAACTAAACAGTTAATAAACTAACCAACGAAACTAACAGACATTTGGCTATGTATCACATGTATGTTAATAAGCTTTTGGAGTAAATTCACTATGGAATAAATTTGCCACACATACCCAGGTTCAGAAAAAAAAAAATTGGTACGTGTAGCCAATTGTGTACCTCTAAGATTTCTTGCAAAAACCAATGTTATAAACATCAATAATACAAAGGTGATAATATATTTTTACGTAATTTTTAATATTTGACATAAACATACAATTAATATTTTATAAAAACCGAAAGTAAATATCTACATAAACTCACGCCTTCTTCCAATGGGGGTAGGCAGAAACCACGGAACGCCACCTGCTACGATCCTTACATAATCCTTTTGCTTCATTTACGATCATACATCTAGTCTTATACGCACGGTGAGCACTGCGCTCCTGACCTTTCTGAAGAACATCACTATGCCAAAGAGAATTATAATCACAATCAGCCTAAAATGTTCCCACTGCTGGGATACAGGCCTACTCTCTTCGAGAGGAAATCAGACAAAAGGCCCACATAGACATAAAACCGAAAATATAAACTCGCAACTAACGTCCAATCCAGCAAAAACCTCTAAACTCAATCCAATCTTTATTACCCAGTTCTCCCCAATCTGTCCCACAAGACATATGATCGCATTTTTTCCCGAAAATATTTCGAGATAAGACAAGACGATCCCGTAATTTACATTACATGCTCGCCTGACCATGTAGCGAAGGCCAATTCTGCCCTATTCATACGTATTTAAAATTTGCACGCTTAGGTTCACTCCTTCCTTCATATCCTATGTGATTGTGAGCCAAAGATTACACCGGGATCGAGATAGGCCCCTTAATATTTTATTAAGAAATATTGGGGATTGGTGTGTGATACAAGGCATAAGAAGTCGGTTGTTTTATTTGGAAGTCGATTGTTTTTTTTTAAAGTAAGTTGTAATACTTCTTTACCACCACCACTCCGTGTTTTTTTTTTAAGTTTCAATTAATATGATGGTCCTGTATCTTTTATTAAGAATACTAAAGCTAATTTAAGGCACTGACAGTTAAAATTAATATACGTAAGGTACAAAATAATAACCTCGCCTCTGCATGATGTTGTTCTGCTCTCCTTTCGGCATGACATTATGTTATGATAAAAATAATAATTAATCAAACAAAATCTCACGCCTATTGGGAACAAGGGTAAGCAGAAACTACAGAACGTCACGTGCTACAATCCTCACACCCTTTTCTAATTTCGGACGCGTACAGCGCCCCCGGCCATTTCGAATAAAAGTAATTGAAAAAAAAAAGAACCTTGAAATATCAATCACTGAACATGAAGTCCGGTTTCACATCGTTGTCCATATTTGTTTTAATTAACCTGAAACGGGCAAGTATAAAAGAGATTTATTTGCACAAATATGGCGAAAACCGAACACGCGTTCGCGTTTGGTTAATTACTGACAAATATAAAGAATCAAACATAAATAAATATAAAAAAATATATATATATAAATTATATTATATTTATTTAAATTATACAAAAAATATGGAGTTACGGTAACCATAATTCACAGATTGCACTTTTAAATCTAAGTAACTAAGCATCTCATACGAATATGAACTTTAATCATATTAATGCTGGCCACACACGTAACGATGTACTTGTGCAAGTTTAGACTTGCACAAGTATGCGTGACGCCATGGTTTTAAACCATAAATGGCTCAGATACTCGCGCATTCCATACATTTGAAAACATACTTGTGCAAGTCAAAATTTGCGCAAGTATATCGTTCCGTGTGTGGCCTGTTTAAATTAATGTTCACATTCGTATGACATGCTTGATCACTTTCACTTATAAGTATATGAACATTACCAGCATCAAAATAAGGTGCATATTCGTATGAATAGCTAAAGTAAGCGTACTCTATTTAGCAAAGTACAGTCAAGTGTATTTTGTCCTAAGGATTGGGCCTACAAAAATAACCAAACCTAAAAAAAAAAATGCTAAGAGAAGCTGTAAAAAACAAAATTCTAAGATAATCATTCGGTAGTTTGACATTACTTCAATAATTACTTTTATTTTTACTAAAAAACCTTAGCAAACTTCAAACAAGGTAATTAATATTCGTAATGTGCTTGTATTTTAAGATAGGCTTTATATTGAAACTTTTAAGGTTCCGTACCCAAAGGGTGCCAACGGGACCCTATTACTAATGCTCCGCAGTATGGCCGCCTGTCACACGGCTCTATCTTTTGAACCGTAATAAGTAGACACTTGAAATTTTCACGGAGTGTGTACTACTATGACCACTATAACAATAAATAATAAAACATAAATAAAGTTTAAAAACAAGTTTCTTGTAACTTATTTTTTTACACAACTATTAAAAAAAATGTATTGTTAAATATTGTACGGTGGTACGGAATCCTTCGTGTGCGACTAGCGTTTGGCCTCTTTTTAGGGTTCCGTACCTCAAAAGGTAAAAAAAGAACCCTTATAATCACTCTCTTGTCCGTCTGTCCGTGTGTCACCACCGATTTTCTTAGGAACGGGTGGTCCTAGTAAGTTGAAATTTATACCAGATACTTTAGTCTATAGTCCCCTATAAGATGGAAAAAATCAAGGTCCTGTGTCAACATGATAAAAAGTTATGGGCAAATTTAGATTTTCGCGAAAACTTGTATCAAGACTTACCTTAATTTTCGGAATTTTCCCTTTACTTGTGCTGTAAGACCTTGCTTTTAACCAAAATTGGAAATTCTAGGTCAACCGGAAGTACCCTATAGGTTTTGGGTCGAAAACCTATATGGTAGTGCCCGTTGACCTAGAATCAAAATTTGGCAAAAAGCAGGGTTATACAGAACAATTAAAGGGAAAATTCCGAAAATAAAAAATTGAGGTAAATTTTGGAACTTACAAGTTTTCGCAAAAATCTAAATTTGTCCATATCTTTTTACCAATAAAAATGATACCCATTTTACTATGGCGGTATAATGGGTAGGTACAGAACCCTCGGTGCGCGAGTCCGACTCGCTCTTGACCGGTTTTTTATATCGATAAAAAGCCTCGAGCAACAATAGCCTTTGTAACTTCGAAGTTGGTAGGCCTTGGTCATTAATATGCTGTAAAAGCTTTAATTTCACTACTTTTTTGTAACTTTGTTATTTTCTTGGGTTGTCTAGTTCTTAACCCACATTGAAAATCCATTACTATCTTCAACATAATGTAATTTCGTTTGTAATGTTTCAGCAAATGGTTTTAGCAATTGAAGTGGTCGATCCTGGGACACCGAGGATAATTAGATATAACATTCGGTTTCATTCAAGTAAGTGGGAACTAATATGATCTGTAGTAGGTAATCTACTAACACTATTTGTTCACCGCACCGTGAACGGGTCGTGAACGTGAAACGAGATTAGGCGGCCATAGTGAATGTACTGTCGCTACTTCGGCGTTGTCATCTCATTCTCGTTGACGTCTCGATCACGGTGCGATGGACAAACGGCCTAAAGGATATGTACCTTCTTCTTTTTCTGAAGAAAGTGCCAAAACTGTGGTGATGGATTAAATATAGTTTATAACATACCCAAATACATCTTTTGCACACAAATTTCACAATTATCTCGGTCCTAGCCTTCACAACAAAGTAAGAAAAGATCTTAAATTAACGAATCTTGTCAGCCAAACATGCAAGAAAACTATGGACAAATAATTGAAAACACTGGACTACAACAGCACTGAGAATCTGCTTAAAAAAATGGTATGGACAGGGCACATAAACGATAAGGCACACGTAACTGTACGCAAACAGAAAGATACATAAAACATATACACGTTTACATAGGTAAAGGGTATAGGTATACCCATTCCCAAACACACAACAACACGGATAATTCCAATCATGTAACTTAATTAATATAACTGTACTATGATTTGTTTTCTATACAGTATGTAATCAATCTGCAGAACTGTGTGACTTGTAACTGGAACCTTGTGGGATTCTGTTGTTCTAAAGTTGAGGAAGACTATCCGCTCGTGATATAGTTTTATACTAGTGCGAGGGGATAGGGCGAGTCAGCCCAAAGACAACCAAAAAAATGTTTGCAAACTACTATTTAAGATAGTTAATTGATTTCATGGATATATTTAGTAACTTTTCCGCTTAGCTATTTTTAAAGAGCCATAAAAAACCCTGAAAGAAATCGACACGTGTTTCGCCTCTCAACGAGGCATTCTCAGGATGACGATTGACTTGTCGCAAACTCGAACACGGCGTGTTGCCACACCGACCGCTGAACGCAGACAAAATAAAAAGTACCATTGAATGATTAAATGTTGACCTGCCTAAATTTTATTCTCAAAATAACTTTAAACGATTTTTGGTCTATCCTGGGCTCATTATTAAGTTACTCTGTATGGTTGTCTCATATTTATGAATAAATAAATGGTATGATGGAAAAGACAATCTTGTCTTGGATCAAATTAACTGAGAGGTCACATCAGGAAAAAACTTTGGAGATATTTAATCAGGGTCGTTGTCTGAAGCCTCTCATAACTAAATTCTATACACTGTCAATCAATTAATCCTACGTCGCGGGTGGAGTACGATCTAGATATGAAGAAATTACTACGTTTTAAAATAAATTAGTACCTTCTTTTCGTTCACGTCAAAGGAAAACTTAGGTACATTGAGTGTTGCATTTTTCGGTAACGGTCTATTTTCATAAAAAACAAATCTTTTTTTTATTTGTGGAGGTTTTGGAGTTTTGGTTTTTGTTTGAGAAACTCGTGGCTAAGTAATAACAGCCGCACGGGTCGATTTATCTGGTTAAGCTACGCTGGCCGGGGTTGACCTGTGCATCCACAGACCATCTTTACATACCGAGACTCCTCCGTGCCTCGGAAAGCACGTTAAGCCGTTGGCCCTGGCAGTCATTCGTGGATCTTTGACAGTCCTTACGGGTCGTCAGAAGCCTGAAAGTCTGACAACTAGTCTTACCAAGGGGTATCGTATTACCCAGTTACTGAGTTGTGGAGATCAGATAGGCAGTCATTCCATGTAAAATACTGGTATTCAACTGCATCCGGTTAGACTGGAAGCTGACCCCAATATAGTTGGGAAAAGGCTAGGCAGATTGATTATCTTTTTTAATTTATTCTTCCAGCCCGCTCCCTCTCATACCTTGCACAGCCACATTCGTTATCCCCAAGCGATGTCCACTGATTGAACTTAATAAATAGATATCTAAGAGTAATACGTGCCCTTCTCTTATTTTCGATAAAAACGTAGACAATGAAATTACCGGCCGGCTTTGTTAGGTAGCCGCTCCGTTTTAGGCACCCATCCCACCGCCGACGAGGAAGGTACGACGACCTGCAAAGATTTTCTCTCTCAAGAAACGGACAAAATATTGTAGATCCCGTGTAAGTAAAACAGTTACATCCTATACCTACTATTAAACGAGCAATATTTGTATATTTGTTTGTATATCGATTCGTATTCACGTGCTCGAAATCGGCTTTAACGATTTCGATGAAAGTTGCATTTTACGGGTTTATGGGGGCAAAAATCGATCTAGCTAGGTCTCATATCCATATTTTCACCCGAGCAGAGCTCGGTCGCCCAAAGTTTAGAACAAGATAATGAATGATGACATGAGAATAATGGCATTAGAATAATGACATGGCAGCATGGAATTAGTAAGTACCTACTATCATGGCAGCATGGAATAAGTAGTTACTATACTATACTATTAAATGAGTTTTCTCTATTTTCACCAGAGCAGAGCTCGGTCGCCCAGGTATTACAGATATTAATAGTTGATCGCTGGCTGCTCACATCGCCGGCGAGGACTCGATTGGCAAGTTCAAAGAGAGTGCTCGTTCAGTGATGCACGTTTGGCGGGCAGAAGACTCTCTGAGAGACTCACACTTTGTAGGTAGTAGCGACTAGCCAGTCGCCAACTCGCTTTTAGTTGCTAACTCTACTGGCTGCTTGTTTATCGCCGTTGGGGCCAGGTAAGTGAGTTCTAGTGTCGGCTCTGTTTATTGTTAATCATCATAGGTCATAGAGTTTTTAACGTTGAGTGCATAGACTGGACACTTCTTGTGAAGCAAGTATGGTAAGATGTGCATTTGCTTTTTTATTTCTTGTATTACTAGATTTACTCGGAGGAGCTCGTGGGTAAGTAATAACAGCTGCACTGGTCGATTAGGTTAAGATACGTTTGCCGGGGTTGGTCCATGGATGGGTAACCATGTTAACATACAAAGACTCCTCCGTGCCTCGAAAAGCACGTTAAGCCGTTGATCCCGGCTGTCATTCGTGGATCTTTGAAAGTCGTTACGGGTCGTCAGAAACCCGAAAGTCTGACAACCAGTCTTACCAAGGGGTACAGTATTATCCAGTTACTGGGTTGTAGAGGTCAGATAGACAGTCGCTCTATGTAAAATACTGGTATTCAGCTGCATCCGGTTAGACTTGAAGCCAACCCCAACATAGTTGGGAAAAGACTAGGCAGACTTGGATTACTTTTGTGATCTGTAATTATGTTAGGATGAAATTAATAATAATATTGTAAGAGTATTTTTTAGCCAGACTAGGTGCACTCCGCATTTTAGATATAGAGCTGCGAGCACGCGGTGGGCTCGACTTGTCGGGCTAATTCAGTGTCCATAACGTAGTCAAAAGATATAAAGAGTTATGCGATAGAAAGAGAGGCCACTTCTAGGTGAATATAACTGAAGGTAATTAGTGCTGTGCAACCTGAATTGCACTTTATTGTATCGTAGCAAGAGTCGTTATTTATTTAAATGATTTTGTGGAGTGAATCTTCTGTACTTGTACTATTATGTATTCCGTGTCTTAGCTTAAAAGTATTGGCATTTACTGAAAACTAGAGGTAATGTTACTTCCTGTAAGTAAGCGTAATCTTTCCTTATTTTTCTAAGAAAGGGGTGGAAAAAGGAAACCTCGGCGATTCGATCCAGGAAATGTGTACGCGTTCTGGAAACAATGAGTTTAATCACGAGAAAATAATTGAGGAAAATCGTTTAACTTCCTTCTTTGGTAAACAATATCATTAAGTGGCATTATATGGTACCTTGAGCACTGGTGGCCCAGTGGTGGCAGCCCCGACTAACGAGTTGTAATTTGTGGGTTCACACCCGGATACGCGCTTTACTTTGTGTAAATAATTTCATCACCACTGCTCTCAAAATGGTGAAGGAAAACATCGTGGGGAAACCGGCATGTCCTAGAAAAGAAAATTCGAAGACATATGACGTCTATCAATCCGCACTGGGCCCGCGTGGTAGATTACATTACAGCCCACTCTCTCTCAGAGAGGGGAGACCTGTGTCCCAGCAGTGGGAACATAACCTATAGGCTGATTATGCTTCATACCTAGGTAATAGAATAGTTCTGTTAGTACAGTGGGCTGTACGTTTTTGGTATCACTTTGACCTTGACCGGACCTGTTGCCTACTATTATTACCTTGTTTTTTTTACCTTTGAAAACTAATTTTATTTTTTCTCGAGCTGGCCTAGCGTTGTATAGAGTTTTAATATAATAAGAAGCCTTAGCTTTTACTGGTTTTATGATAAATTTGTAATGTCAAAATTACATTACGAAATTAGTGACATGAAATGACTTTTTCGTTGGTGACAGTCCTATGGATCACGTAGGCGAGCGACTGACGTTCCCGCCGCCCACACACTTGTACGAAAAAGTGACCCTGTAACTTTATGTCACTAATTTCGTAATTTAATTTTGGATTTAAGCTTGGTTTGCACTTCATGCTGAGTAACTAGTACCTACCTGGGCAACTAAACTCTACTCGGGTGCAAATAGAGAAATAATAATTTTCCCAGATAAGAGGCCTAGCTAGATCGATTTTTTGCCACGTAAACCCCTATATTGCAACTTTCATCGAAATCGTTATAATACAAATTTTGCTCATTTTAATAGTATAGGATATGGAACAAAAATGGTTCATGTGTCCGGTATAAATCGGATATATGCGAACGAACTTTACAGATGTTTGTCAGACATGACTGAAAAGAGATAAAGTAAAACTCAATATTTCTATTTTTGTCACGAAACAGATAACGAAAAAAATACATTGTTCCGAAAATGCCTGTTTCGCGGAAAAATTGTTTGCAAATTAAAAAAACCGCGAACATTTTTGTTATACATAGAACACAGTTTATTTTTAGTCAACCGACAGTTTTGACGTTATTTATAATTATGGGGCTGTCACCGGTATATTCGGGTAAAGATAAATTTAAATAATACTAGTTGACCGGACAGACACTGTCCTGTTTGTTTGAACTAGATCGCGGCGCCACCTACCGGGTCCAATTGTAAATCTAAGCCATCCAGGGACCCACAAAAACACACAAAAAAAAACTGCAAAATCGGTCCAGCCGGTTAGGAGGAGTTCCGTTACATACAGACGTACAGAAGAATTATAAAACGATGTGCGGTTTCGTGTCGAATTGGAAAGTTACTGTTATTGAAGGAAAGCCACGCATTCATACACAGAAATGCTTTATGTATTTATTCAAGTATATGATATTTTTGAACTGAAAACTTCTTGAAGCGCATTGGGGTGTATATGAAATGGGACTAAACCATTGATTTCGCGACCTGTTACCGACACCGTAGAGTAAAAGACATCAACGCGTTGATTACCGCTGTGTGTGGAGTGAAGAATTGCCGCGGCGCCGATTTTTTTTCAAGATTTCTCTGCTATCGGCACTCCCGGAGTGCCACTGTTTTTTTTATTATATGTGAAGGTATAATTAATATTTTAGTTTCAAGACGTTGCATATTCCTATTTTCTCTTCTTTTTCTCACATACATTCTGTCTCATTTCTGTCTACATTTCTTTTTCATTTCTCCTTTTGCAGGTCTGCTGGAAGATATTTTTTTAGAAATAAGCAGTGCCTTTGTACTCAATTTGTAATTATGTTGTATTTATATGTATTTTACTGTGTACATAAATAATAAATCAAATGTTCGTAATGTCATAAGAAATTGACACCTTATGAGAGCTATTTTCGGGCATTTGCGAGATATATTGGATTGTATTAATAGATTAAGGAAATGGGGATAAGATGGCTTTAATATGGCCGCCCTTTTTCCTGTCGTGGGTGACGTGAGAGGCCGGTAAAGCGATAAGGTAGGTGGTACATCAAGAGAGTGGGAAGCAGCGTCTTCCTAATTGTAAATATTCGTCCGGCATATTCTGAGTACCTGCAGTATTGTTCCTCCTCTCAAAATCCATCCAAAGGTTGTCTTTAAAAGATAGCTTTTAGCGATAAGGCCGCCCATTGATATCTGTAATCTACAATCCATACATTTATATCTGTAATCTGTCATCTGTCTATTCTGTTCTAGGCAGTCAGCCTCTCTAGTCGCCGCATTAAGAAAAAAAAAATAAAAATGAAAAAATATAAATAAAAAAACTTGTCTTTTCTTTTCTTTTTTCTTTTTCTTTAAGAACTGAGTCATCGGGCCATAAATCATTGTTATTAGTCTATCTCACTCGCACTTATGGAGCTTATGGAGCAGCACATTCTTATTGCTACTGAAATTAATGGCCCGACGACTCAGTTCATAACGCGAGTACAATACCTACCGACACATTGACTGGCTAATTTCCTCACCACGACCTAGACTGGTATTGTAATAGCAGTAGTCAAAACGATAGAACAACTTCCTGAGTGTGATTAGCAGTTAGCATTGATTAGCATCAATAAATACTATCTGCCATTCATTATCATCTGCTTAGTCTTTTCGCGATTATGTATGTTGCAATCCGTTTCTAGTCTAACCGGATGCAGCTGAATACCAGTATTTTACATGGAGTGACCAGCCAACCCAGTTGCGAGACGCCTTGATAATACTGGTTGTCCGACATTTTGAGCTTCTGTTTATGTAACGACTGTCAAAGATCTACGAATGACAGCCAAGACCAACGGCTTTACGTGCTTTCCGAAGCACGGAAGGGTTCTCGATATGTTAGGCATGGTTACCCATCTTTGAAACGACCGCGGCAAGCGTACCTTCAATATGAATACCAATACCATCAATGCAATGTATTCCCATCTGTCATCTGTTATTATCGTTAGCAATTTCCCCAATTTCCCAATTGATCATTCAATTGTCTCGTATTTATCCCTCCCCTTTTACTCAGTTAAAAAACCTTTAAAAATGATTGCTTACTTTAATTACTTTACGAACTTGTGATTATTTATTGGTAATCTCAACACTTTTAGCGAGATTAATCTCTGCTTACTTTTTGTTCATAAAGAACGCAATTAACAAATTAATATTTTTCTAAATTGACGTTTCAATATTCAGAGCATTACTTCCACACTGAATGCCTCGTTGGTCTGGGCATCGCAAGCTACTGCTGAGCATGAGGTCCATGAGGGTTCGATTCCCGGGTCGGACAAAGTGTTATTGGGGTTTTCTATCTGGAATTATTATGCTCTGTTCCTATAAACAAAAACGAATCGTCATACTTACCAATGGTAGCTGTTTTTATTGCCAAACTGGGCATATAAATAGATTCTTAAGCTAATTTTACTTGTGATCGCTACGTTTATAGGGGAGGGCGTTTATACTAAGCTATGAGGTCTTTGCTTCATTATTGGTAAAGATACAAAAGAGAGAAAAAAAAGAAACCATTAACAGTCCGTAAATATTATACGTACGATCGGTTATGAGAAAAATCCAGGTTTGTGTCTGGTTGATGGCAATAGACTCGCCCTTTATTACATGAGACTTAAGGCGAGAATGAACGACTTTTAATGATTTTATACTGAAAATCACGTCTGAACTAGTAGTGTTAATGATTTGGAAAAAATATATGTTAAATTAGAGCATTTTTTTTAATAACTGTGAATTTTTTACATTATGATTATATGACATAGTGTAATTAATTTGTAAAGTTATATCAAACGCGGATAAAAAATTGTGATCCTCACAAAAACTATCAAGCGCTTTTTCTGAAAACTTTACTATTTAAAAAAATAATTTAATTATATTTTTTTTTTTAATGTACGTGTTTTTATTAAAATACCGTTTGTTTTATGTACCTACAATAAATTAATAATGCGTCTAATTTGGGACAGCGCTCCTTGACGGAGGACTCGCCCTATTACTGAGTGGAGGTACGACGCGTTGCGTGAGCTCAGCACAGAACACGCAAGCTAACCACTCAAGGCACTGGCATTTATTTAGTCACGTTTTAAATACAACTGGTAACGTGGATGCATTATATGTACACCTCTGCGTGATGTTATGTAACTTCTACCCTGACAATTATTATTTTTACATTTACCATAATTGCTGGTTTGAAAGTGTATGATCGATGTGTTTACATTCTAAATCTCCTTCTTTCCGTGTGGTTAGTGAGTAATCTGGTGTCATATTTTTAAAGCCGTCCATGGGCCTCTGACTTGGCTCCACATGCCGTCGAGAAATATCTCTCAGGCATGCCGGTTTCCTCACGATGTTTTCCTTCACCGCTTTTGAAGCAAGTGATAATTATACAATACGCACATTAATCCGAAAAGTCAGAGGTGCGTGCCCTGGGTTCGAACTCGAGATCTATGACTTGGCAGTCTGACGGTCACACCACTAGGCTATCACTGCTCTTCTCTAATATATTTCACCCTTCACGTAAATTTTCCGGAAGCGCCTCTGTCCGACGAAATGAAGGAACTTTTTATTTTCTTTTCCCTTACAAAGGGGAGAAAAATCAAAGAATCGGATCTATAAGGGATTGCTCTTTACTTACACTAACACTGATAGCTTTCTTATTTTAATATAAAGAGGAAAAACAATAACCCATTTTTACTCGGATAAGCACAAGACTAAAGGGAGGATTCATACGGAATTTCTTCTTGAAAGAAAACACACATGCCCCCAATTTTTATAGGGAAGCGGAGACGCGGAGAGCTTTGTCAATAATTTTGTAAATATTTGATCCGTTTAACATTGCGGCTCTTTGTGAATTATTAATTATGAATCTGGTACACAAAGGAACATGATTAAATTGGGAAAATATTATAATTATGTGCTTTTATTTATCAGGAAAATATCCTAACTTTAATATTATAAATGCGAATGTGAGATTATTTGATTGTTCTCCTTTCATGCTAAAACCGCTGAACAGATTTGGATGAAATTTAAAATATGGGTAGACCATGACTTTTGTTAGTACATAGAATACTTTTTATCTCTGTAGTAAGTTACCGTGGGATAATTTACGACCTCCACGCGGACGAAGCTGCAGGAAAAAGCTAGTGATCAATAATATAAACTATTCAAATCCTTTTATTTTCTAACAATGTTAACGGCCAGTGACTTATTTATAAAATATCGATAGTTCCATGGCAGACTGAAAGCATGCAATCAGTTTTTAGTTTAGTAGTCTCCAAGTAGGTAGGGTCAGGAAAATTAATTGTTTATAAAATTGACACACTATGCCAATATGTCGTGTTATATATACGTATAGCCATTTGGTACTTACCTACATGCAACTTTCAAAAAATTTATTGTTTATCGAATTCGCACACTATGTCAATTAGCCGTATTATAGCCATTTTATACGACTGTAAGTAAAGGAATGTCAGTTGTGATTCGAATATACGGAAAAAAGTTGGTAGTCAATTCAATAAATAATTATTTTTTCCTGCCTACGCTACAGAAATATAGGCTAGGTGATAATCTAGATTATTTTTAGACGGAGAGTAGGCAATTAAAAAAGGCCGGCCACATCATCTGCCAAATTTTATCCCAACTATGTTGGGGTCGGCTTCCAGTCTAACCATATTTTACATAGGACGACAGCCTATCTGACTTCCACAACCCAGGTACGATACCCCATGGTAAGACTGGTTGTCAGACTTTCAGGCTTCTAACGACCAGTAACGACTGAAAAAGATTCACGAATGACAGGCAGTGGACGTTCGGCTTAACGTGCTTTCTGAGGCATGGAATGTAAAGATGTGCACCCATCCACGGATAGGCCGTGGCAAGCGTAGCTTAACCTGATCGATCGAAAAGTGTGGGTGTTATCACATAGCTAAAGGATCTTCTTGACGTCATATCAACTAAAACCTTCTTCTATAAGTGTATATGTAACAATACATAATTATAAATCTAAGTCGCTTTTCGTGTGACTTCGTTTTTTTCGTGTGACTTTGCTTTCCTTCAAAACTACGCTACGAATTTTGATGCGATTTTCACTATCATTTAGAAAATGTATTCCGAAAGGTTTATGTACATAATTGGTACATAAATATTAAACTTACAAATAATAAAGAAATATTATGTTCTCTCAAGTCATCCCTGCTGTTTTTTGACTGAAGCAGGGACAGGTCGTTAGTTATTAATAGGAAAAGTGAACTTTAGATCACTTGTGTAACTTTAGATAGAAACAAGATGACCTGTTTCTGTCTCCAATCCCAGTAAATACTATAAAAAATCTCATGCAGTCGGAGGCAAATAGTTCTTAATTGTTTTTAAACAGATGCATTCAAATGCATCATGAGATTGTTCACAGTATTAAGCTCAAAACTCAAACTCAAAGCATTTATTTGAATTAAACCATTTAAAGGCACTTTTGAATTGTCAAAGAGCTAGTCAGTTAATCAGAAAGTTGAAGCTAGTTGCCCATTTCAATTAGTAGATCTATAAAGAGAAGAATGGGCAAAAACTCCAAGGACACTCTTTTAAATATATATATATTACAAAATCCTGGGTACATTATTCTTGTTGCTTCTATATGTGAGAACAATGTACAAAAAATAATCAAAAGCAATTGAAAATACAAGATTAAAAAATAAGCCCTGGCAGATAAGAGATGACCAGTCTCAACTGACGGTACCCGTTCACGAACATGACGCGTGGATAACTAATCATGAGTTTCAGGAATCTCATACGATATCTACGATAGACAGTCAAACCAGAATCATTGATGTCTGTAATAACGCCGGTCCCCGAACCACAGACAAAATTAATGGTACATTCGATTCCACTAAAAGTAAAATACGTTAAGTTAATGTCACGGCAATTTGGGGAATCAGACGTTTTCGTGGATTTCTATGTGGCCAGGCCGTGGCCTCGATTTTGGCCTCATCGGTTTTGTAATCATTTTTATGTTGTTTTTGTTGTGTATTTGTTACCAGGTACTTTTTTAATGACCTGGTATGGTTTGGGGTTTTTTTTAGGGCAATTTAATAATTATGATCTTGGTGGATGATAAATTTTCCAGTAGAGGACTTATTTTGGCTGATATGATGACTGACTGATGACTAGACTTAATTATTTGTAGTTAGAAGAAATAAAACTGTCCAAGGGTGAAGGGTTACTGTGTGAAGGGTTCCGTACCACCGTACAATAATTAGCAAAGCGTCGAAAAAAAAACGTTTCTTGTATGGGGACCTCCTTTAATTTTTAATTTAATTTTATTTTTATTATTTGTTGTAATAGTAACAATAGAAATACACAATTCGTGAAAATTTCACCTGTCTACATATTACGGCTAATGAGATACAGCCCGCTGACAGACAGATGGAGAGCGATGGCTTAATCTATTACTAAGCCATCGCTGTCCGGTTCCGTTTGGCACCCTCCTGGTACGGAACTTTAAAAATCTTAAGTAGCAACCCGCCCCTACTTCGCACGGTTTTTATGACTTAACAAAAACATCGAGATTTCTTTATTATTATGTAAGTTTAATATTAATGTATTACACACACAAACCTTCTAAGCGATGGTGAAAACCGAATCAAAATCCATTGCAAAATTTAGAAGAACAACGTGGTCACGCAAATAGACACGAAAAGCGACTTTATTTTGTAATACATAAAAAAAGGCCAAGTGCGTGTCGGACCACGCACAATGAAGGGATCCGTCGTCGGGATTAATTTATCCCAAATGCAAACTTAACATTGTAGTTGAAAAGCATACATTCCAACTGCAAATGTAAGTTTGTCCGCACAGTATTGAGAGATTTACCATGTTATTTTGAGACCATAGACTTCTTATAGGTTTACATGTAATCTATGAGTAAAGAAATATTTTTTGTATTTTTTCAAAATGTTAGGCTTAGTAATTTCGGAGATAAGGGGGAATGGTCAATTTTCATATATTTTTTTAAAATATCTTTAAAAGTATTTATTTTAAAATTATATAAAAATACATTTGAGATCCTCGCAATAAGCCCTTTCATTTGATAGTTACACAGTGCCTTATCAAATGATAATATGATCAGTGATATGTCAAAAGTGCCACACATGGGCCTATTTGAAATAAATGATTTGACTTTGTGCAATTTGAAAATCTTTTTTTTTAATTTTCTTATTTGCCCCTTTATTTACGTTACACGTCCGTGTTGTTGCGTCACAGAAATACATATGTGTACCAAATTTCAACTTAATCGGTCCATTAGATTCGGGGGAAATTGGCTGTGACAGACGGACAGACAGATAGACACTCAAGTGATTCTAATAAGGGTTCCGTTTTTTGCTTTTGAGGTACGAAACCGTTAAAAGAGAAATAATATAACTAACAAAAATAAATACAATTAGTTTTTAGTACCTACGTGGATAAAAATTGTCTTGAGTCGATCGTTGTAGGTAGACATCTTGCAAAATTTTTGAACGTAATATATTTTATCAATCACAATAAAATTTGATGTTACGAATGTGCGAGTGAATGAAAATGGAAAATCCATATTTGCCATCACAAAGGTTAACGCCTGAGCAACTCGGCGATAGTGGTTTTAAAAACAATTGCATTAAAATTTGTATTTTCTGTTTCTGGAATTATATCCAATTGGTGGTTTAAAAGAAATTTCTTTTCCGTTTGTGTTCTTATTTATGTTTAATAATTATGTATTTTATTTTAGATCTGGTACAATGGCTACCTATGTATTCAAATATATCTTTCTTTTAATGGATTCAAACAAACTTATTACTGGACTTAATTAAAGTCAAGTAATGGAAAATTAATTTCACATTTAAGTATGAATTGAATACCTAAATGTCCAACAACAAATTACTTCAATTACTTGGTAATAGTTCGCGTGACAATTAAAAAATATATATATTATTGAATATCCATTTATTCAAATTTATTACGCCCTGTGATTGTTTCGATGATATCATAAGATAGGGCTGGACGATTTAATGTTACAGCCGTTTTCCAACTTTCCATTTAATTTTAAACTTTGTTAACGTTGAGTATGGTTGTCGGTTTGTTTGTGGAGTCATTTTATCAAAGGACTCACAGTTTTGAAGCCATGATTTCTGCTACATTTCGACTATAATGCGACAAATAGTTTTCAATAATGTGTATGAATGTGTGTGTGATGTGTATATGTGTGTGTGTGTGATGTGTATATGTGGTATTCTATTTGCATTGTTTCGTTAAGTATATTTTTATTTATTTATTCCCCATTAAAGATAGAACTGTCCTTAGTTTTGACTCTAATATTACCATTATTAATATCTCAATAGAAAGACCTGCCTTTAAACATAGGCCCCAAACACATCGCAACAATGACCAGTCACGACCCACATCAAAAATGAAACACCCAACACAATACAATTACAATAAATATAAAATAAAAGAGAACTTAATTCCGTCTTTAACTCATACGAAAGAATCCCAAACCAGAGATGTAAATCAAAGATTTGCATCTCTGGTTTTACCTCAGCCACAGCGTACGTCGCGCGAGAAGTGTCAATCCCAAGGCGTGAATTCCTCTTACGCTGATGTAGATCGAGTATGCAATGTACGTACGTACGTGCTGCTGACGTCAGCGTCGCAGTGTGATTCTAATAGAACAAAATGTATATTCGTACGCGCAATTGACGTACGCGTCCGACATTAGCGTAAGAGGAATTCAGGCTGCTGTGCGACGTCGCACATTGCGAATCATATTGTCAAAAGCAGATGTCTGACAGATAACAACTTACGCATAAGCTTGGTCGAGGTCGGGCATATCTTTCGATGTAAATCTATGTCCCAAACGAACATTTCTATTTACGTAACGTATCTGAGTTTTTTGTACCTACTTTGTGTAAATTACCTACCTACTAGGTACCTATACAAGTCAACAACATACCCATAGTAACAATAACCTTCATACGCGAGGCTCCTTTAAATAATCCCTATCAATTTCTCGAAGGAACAACGAAGTGGTTATATCCGGTTTCATCGCTCCGTTTACTTACCCCCTTTCCCCCTTTCCTCCCTTTATTAAGGCCGGAAGTTTGAAACTACTGTTCTTGCAGTTCTCTTTTATTTAGATTATGTTCGTTATTAACCTTAATAAGGCAACGAACGTTGGTGTTGGCAAAGTTAATTTTATGATAGTCATCATCTGGGTAGCCTTTTTCCAATTATGTTGGGGTCAGCTTCCAGTCTAACCGCATGCAGCTTAATACCAGTGTTTTACATGGAGGTCGGCAGTCGGCCTATCGGACCTTCACAACCCAATTACTGGGTAACACGATACCCCTAGGTAAGTCTAGTTGTCAGACTTTCGGGCTTTTGACTACCCGTAACGACTGACAAAGTTGTATAAATGACATTATAGTGATACTGTGTTTTACTTGCTCATATTTGGAATATATTATAATTTTACTGCCTCGTTGATCTAGTGGGCGCAAAGCGCTACTGCTGAGTATGAGGTCCTGGGTTCGATTCCCGGGTAGGGCAAAGTGTTATTGGGTTTTTCCATCTGGAATTTCTCAATAGCAGCCCGGAGTCTGGATTTGTGCCCGGTTGACGGCAATGGGTTCGCCCCCTATTACACGGGACTTAAACATAACTGGCGAAATGTGGGTGTACTATAGGTAAACCTCTGCCTAACCCTTCGGGGAATACAGGCGTGATGTTATGTTATGTTATATTATTATAATTTAAAAAAAAAATTAGAAATCACTGTAATAATATAAGGAGCAACTTGCAATGTAGTAAGGTAGAATTTATATACGTATTTTCGTACGAGTGCTTCGAGATGTAAATTAAAATCAAACTAATCTATATGATGGTCTTCACATGATCTGACCAAGATTATGTCTGGACTTTAAAAGTGACTGTGACCTCTGAGTTTGTTTCGGTCTTTCTTGACTTCTGTGAGTAGTCATTATTATTATTCAAATAATTTTTTTTATGGCATATTATATTTATAGTTTGTAATAGGAATATGTGTATCTTGATATTTCAATACATTTTTATTCCTTAATTTTTCGTAATTGCACCTACCACTGTTTGTCTCTGCATCACCAAAAGGTTGACTGGTAGAAAATGCCTATGGCATTAACTCCACCTCTATACATTTCTGTGCTTAAAGTATTAAATAAAAAAAAAACAACCACACACAAAGAAAAATTTTTTTTTTAGTCTGTGATAATAAAAAATAAAAAAACTCTTGATAAGTCATTATAATGAAGCAGAAAGAAAAGTAGACAATTACGCATTATTCATATACTTAGACGAAAAACAAGAAACCTGCACGTAATTTTTATACTTTTTGTGCAAAAGAAAACCCAACTCATTTTTATGACGATCATAAAACTCTTTGCTCGCTCAAAAGACAGTCATAATAAAAACCATATCTCCGTCCCGCATCAGTTAATTCTAGCCCTAATCCTTGCCCAAAAATTCAAAAGTTATAAAATAAAAATCTTTTATAAAACAGGTATTTTTATAGAGCATAAAATCCAGAACATAAAGCATAGGTACTAGAAGTAAATGATACGCTTCAATCTGCCACATTGGTCACGAAGGGTCTAAAATAAGATGAAAATGATAATAATAATAATAAAGGTTTAAAATTTTATACCCTTGCACAGAATAGATAGCTACAGAAGGTCGGCTCCGTACAGCGAGCGAAAACGCATTAAATTAGCTAGCGAAACTCACAGACGTAATAGGTATCGATATCATAAAGCAAAAAAAAGATTTGATGATATTTTTTTGAGGTAATAGACCTCATGTTTTGTTTTTGGTAGTCGTGTTGAGATATCGATATCCACCGCGTCATTAAAGTTAACACAAAAAGAAACAGGTTTTTTAAACTGATAAATGTCAAATAACTCTACAATACTAGAGGTCCTCCAAAAAAAAACATATTTTTTTATTTATTTTTATTTTTTAGATACCTATCACGTCTCTGGCGTTTCGCTAATTTATTTAATTTAAACCTTTAACCATGCTTCACGTATCGCGAGTGCAAGCGCACTAGCAAAACTGACATTCGACCGAGATAGTTTGACATTTCCGTACTTACGCGTCTATGTTTGCGAGAGCCTGTTTTCGCTCATTGTACGGAGCCGACCCTCTGTACCTACTATTCTGTGCCCGTACATAGTATCTCTTAGGTAGAGAAGTATTCGATCTTAGCCATAATGGATTCGTTACACTTGACTGAATAACAAATGACAAGGTTCCAGGAATCTTTATCGGGCTTTGTTAGTGCGTGTTTGAGTAACTAGCCTAGCAGATTCGGCGATTTTCAGTGTTCATTTATCGATAATATGAGGATTGCAGGATTGGTATGTTTTACTTTCTGTTTTCTGCCCAGACTACATCGTTGGTCTGGTTACAAGCGCGTCTATTAAGACGCAGATATATGCCAGTGACCTTGAGTGGTTAGCTTGCGTGTTCTGTACTGAGGTCACGCAACGCATCGTACGTCCAGTGTAGTAATAGGACTCGCCCATCAATGAGCGCTGTCCCAGATTAGATGCATTATTAATTTATTATACACAAACAAGAGGTATTTTTCATAAAACAAGAGATATTAATAAAACACGTCGTGTACTAAAAGATCAATAATTAAATTATCTGCGAAATGCTGTAGGTTTCAGAAAAATACGCTTTGTAGATTTTGCGTGATTTTCAGATTTTTATCTGCTTTAGACATAAATTTACAAAATAATTTCACTATGTAATATAAACATGATATAAAATATTCCTGTATTAAATTATTTAAAAAATGCTCTAAGTTAACATATATTTTTTCCAAGTCATTAACACTACTCGTTTAGACGTAATCTTCAGTATAAAATTATTAAAAGTCGGTTATCGTCGCCTTAATCGTGGATTTCAATCCTTAAGTCAGACTCCAGTAGGTATTGGGTTTTCTTTCCATTACGAAAATCTTAGTGCCATCCTTACCTAACCCTACTTTCTACCCGACTACGGCGAAGCAAAAAGTGGGTTATGATTTTGACCGGTATGTATGTATGTATGTATATGTATGTTCATATATCATAATTTGAAAAATGAGGACGCTTGATCGTCCGCTGGTTATAGGTTATGTGATGTCACAGTAAATGCAATATGGCGCCCTAGAGGACATAAAGTCGTGAACTAAAAAAACAAAACTAAAACCCATTGATTGAAACGACTACCTATGTGATTTCTATCTCAAATATTTTCTTATTTCATACTTTTTAGAGCGCGATTTTTCAGTTGTCCGACTACTGAAAAATCACGCAATTTTAGTTTCTGAACTTTTAAATGAATAAATCCACACTTTGAGTAAAAAAAAATGGTGGCTCTATTTACCTTTCGCTTACAAACAATAAATACAAGCGAGAGGTAAATACAAAAGCAATACTGGCGCAGCCATTTCCATTCCCATTCTCTACGTAGGTTACCTATAATTTCGTCTAAGCCTTTTAGTTTTCCGAGTAACGTAATATTATACATACCAATGTTCTGAATAATAATATTTGTATAAGAGAACGTTTATTAAACAGCGTGGCATGTCTTTATTGTTGGCAAAAATTGCCTTTGTGTCTACGCTGTGGCACAAATAAGATTGGTACAGAAGTTCGGCCCCATGGAACGAGTGAAGACAGGCGTACACACATCGTACGTACACGTAAGGACATCTCACACTCAATCAATCTACCCAGCCTTTTCCCAACTCTGTTTGGGTTGGCTTCCAGTCTAACCGGATGTAATTAAATACCAGTATTTTATATGAAGCGACTGCCTATCTGACTTCCATAACCCAGTTAATTGATTCAGGCGTGACCTTGCGGAAATCCATTATAAAATGATGATGTGGATATATTTAGTAACCTGTTCCGCTTAGCTATTTCTAAAGAGTCTTAAAAAGACCCTGAAAGAAATCGACACGTGTTTTGCCTCTCAACGAGGCATCCTCAGGATGACGATTGACTTGTCGCGAACTCGAACACGGCGTGTTGCCACACCAAGCACTGAGTGCAGACTGCACAGAAAGAGCTAAGCGGAACAGATTACTAAATATATCCACATCATCGTTTTATTTCCATAACCCAGTTAGGTATTGGGTTGTGGCACGACTGGTTGTCAGACTTTTGAGCTTCTGACTACCCGTAAAGACTATCAAATATCTGCAAACGACAGCCGAGGGCTTAATAACCTTTCCGAGGCACGAAGGGGTCTCGATATGTAATGGCTGGTCACCCACCCATGAACTGACGGCGGCAAGCGTAGTTTAGCCTTTGATCGATTGTGCGGCTGTTATCATTTAAAGAAAGAAAGAAAGAAAAATGCGTTTATTGGCAATACAGCAAAAAAAACACCTTCAAACTATTAGGAGTAAAAGGGCTTCGGGGATGTTTGCTGAGGCGAGGATTGATGGCTTTCATGCCATCATCCGAAACCGGTGTGCCTCGATCTTTCGTAGAATGCGTACCAGCTCCCACAGCATCGTGAGCACGTTGTGCGGTAGGCAAACCCGGACTTAGACTCAGGGCCCCTAGGCACTTCGAATTTTGAGGCCCCATACCGAAATCATTTTGAAAATTTTGTAAATAAAATGCACCAGTACTGGAAATTATGAAACAATTTTTTATCTACTAATTTTTTCTGACTTTAATTAATAAACATCTGAAATAATGCAGTCTATGCTAAGTATGTCACTATTTATAGTAATGCTACCTGGTCGGGGTAGCTGGGTGGGTGGGGGCCTCTAGGCTGGCTGGGCCCCTAGGCCAGTGCCTTGTGTGCCTAGGCGTAAATAAGCTGGCGGTAGGTGGGATTGTCCGATGCTGCGTCACTGGATCGGACTTCATACGTTTAATGGTACGAACTATGTACTTACTACGTGGATAGTATGAGGTCCGACTCCAGACTTAATATAGATAAGATTTGGATTAGGATACCAACATTAAATTTAGTTTTTCTTTACTAACACTGTATTGATCTTTGTGGTCTGATAATAAATAAATAATAATAATATGTTTTTATATTTTATATGTTCTAATATTTAAAAATAAAATTTATAAGTATTTAAATGAAATAAAGGAAATAATAATAACCCCACCGCCGTATCTCTACGTTGTGTTGGGGCTTGTCTATGCCGGTGGAGTTTACTTTGCGGGAACAGGTCTGGGATGAGGAGCAGACCAAGAGAGATACAAAAACCCGCAGGGCAGCATTCGTGGAGCTGTTGGGTAGTAACGACCCCATGGACCCTATCTTCCAGGAAAAGCCTTGTTCTTCACTTCTGGATTGCCTTTATTGGCTGGCTGGAGTGAACACTGACGAGGAACGGAGCTCCCACCTCATTCTTGCCTTAACTGGCCGGCTTGAGTGGAGATTCGCAAGAGCATACGTGCTCGGAGGAAGGAAGTATTCCAGTAAGTGCTCGTAGGGATCTTAACCATTTTCCGGGCTCTAGGATTGTTCTGAAAGCCGTGGAATACCTCTCCACTCCTCAAGCACATCAGGACATATTACCCCCGTGTCTCTACGTCACTATGTGCCAATGATCGTTTCCGGGGACCCATTATTGAGTTTGCAAGTCATTCCGTGCCATTTTATCCGTGTACATATAAACATTGATCAGGCAGGAGCCATAGTCCTTCCATAGTTCCAAGTAACCAGTCCACTTTAGCCACCACGCACCCAAAGTCCAATATCTTTGTTTTCATATCCTGCAATAGTCCTACACCAACCGGGGGTTGTTCTTGGGTGCCCTTGCAGAGTGCGAACAGGGATAACCGTCGCTTGGTGCCTCAACACTTAAAAATGTCTAAAGAGCCTCTGCGAGTTGGCTTCGGCCTCTCATACGCCTTTCAAAGGTCCGAGACTCTAGGGTCCCGTGATATGTCAAAAACATTTAAAAATAATAATATTTTCAGACGACAACACAGGTCACCACCTGAAACTAATTTTCAGCTGCAACCCGAGAGTGCCATACGCTAGAATAATATTTAGTAACAAGCCCTTTTCGTCTGTCCGATGTACAGACGTGTCTCACTATCTCAAACAAATGCCAGTTGCAAGTGCGCTTGTACTCACTGTACGTGAAGCGTGTCTATGTGTGCGTGCGTTTTCGCTCATTGTATGGAGCTAACCTTCTGTAGCTATTCTGTGGCTGTTGTTAGAACGTCCTTGGAATTTTCGGGAGAGCGACATTTCCGGCCCTGTATTGTTTCGTTCTGTCATCGATTCTTCATGATTCTGTGGATTGCGGGACGATTTGCTTTTGTTTTATTTTCTTCTGTTTGTTTACTGATGTTTGTACGGAGAGCCTGGGATCGGCTTTCAGAGTAAAAAAAAAAATCTTTTGTTACTATTGTTGTGTTAACTAGTACTTAAGTGTATTGATTTTTATTTTTAAGACATAAGGTCAACTTTAATTATCTATTCAAACCACACAGACGTGATTAGCATCGAATTGTAAATAAAATTAATAATGATAAAACAAGAAGAAAATATGCAGATAAAAACAAATAAGTGGCGGACTAGTTGACCCCATATCAGCTGTAACAGATATCTACTTAAAACAATGATTGTATGTGAAAGAAAAATATTATTATGTTTTTCAATCATGTAATTTTTAGGGTTCCGTACCTCAAAAGGAAAAAACGGTACCCTTATAGGATCACTCGTGTGACTGTCTGTCTGTCCGTCTGTCACAGCCAATTTGCTCCGAATCTAATGGACCGATTAAGTTGAAATTTGGTACACATATGTATTTCTGTGACCCAAACACGAACGTGTTACGTAAATAAATGAATTTTGAATATGGGAGGTCAGTTTTGGGGGCAAACAAGAAAATTAAAAAATAACGTTATGCTAAAAGTACCGTGTGATATATCAAATGAAAGAACTTATTACGAGAATTGTAAAAATATTTTTTATATAATTTTAAAATAAATGCTTTAAAGATATTTAAGAAATTCGATGAAAATCTACCATTTCCCCTTGTCTCCGAAACAACTGGACCTAAAATTTTGAAAAAAATATATAGTATGGCTCTTCACTTATAGATAATAGAAAAACCTGTAAGAAGTCTATTGTCTTAAAATAACGTGGTAAATTTCTCAATATTGTGCGTACAAACTTACATTTGCTTTCGGAATGTATGGGAGAATATGTATAACAATTATAATGTTAAGTTTTTATTTGAGATAAATTCATCCCAACCCTTAGTTGTGCGTAGTCCGACACACACTTGGCCGTTTTAAAAAAAAATCATTATCAGCCTTTGTTTAAATAAAACTTTGTTTTAAAAAGTACCTACCTATTAGCTATCGGTAAATCTATATAAGTAAAAATGAAATGCTGTTCGTTGGTAAGCGCATGATTTGAGAACGGCTGTACCAATATGGCAAATTTTTAATTAAGAATGTTTGTTGTAGTCCGAATCAGGTTCATATGAAAAGAAATATTTGAAAAGTTGCCGGAAAAAATGGGAAATTCGTAAAAACTGAAAGTACATTTTAAATGGAAATTTTGTATGAATTCGGGGGGTTGGCTTCCAAGCAAGCAAGCTGAATACCAGTATTTTACATGGAGCGACTGCCGTAACTGGGTTGTGGAGGTCAGATACCTCCACAACCCAGTTACTGGGTAACACGATACCCGTTGGTAAGACTGGTTGTCATACTTTCAGGCTTCTGAAGACCAGTAACAACTGTCAAAGATCCACGAATAACAACCGGGACCAACGGCTTAACGTGCTATCCAAGGCACGGAGGGGCCTCGGTATGTTCAGATGGTCACCTATCCACGGATCAAACGCGGCAATCGTAGCTTTACCTGATCGATCGACCCGTGCAGCTGTTATTATTGAGCCACAAGCCCCTCTAATACTAATCAACTCCATGAATTCTTAGAGCGTTAAAGTCACCAGCACATTCATACTTCGTCTACAGGGTGGCACGGACATCGACGCGAAAACTTTTACCATGGATTCAGTACATGATTTGAACCCCCAGGCGCCGAAATTTTTCGTCGGTTATTAAAAAAAATCTGCTGTTTCATAGAAAAGTGCAATACCTACACGGTCAAAATGTATGGATTCAAGATTCATACGTTTAACGTGATCAAACGGGTCGTGAATAAATCAGAATTTATCTAACCGTGTGCTTGGCTATAGAAAGCGAACTACGTTAAAATCCTCATTAAGTTAAAAGGTAGAGGATTAAGTTTGCTCAAAGAAACATTTTTAACAAAAAGCTGAGCCTGTGGCCTCAATGTGCACCGTAAACATTGATTATTCTAAACAACCCCTTATTAGAATTCACTGTACATTTTCTTCCCTTTGATAATTACGGAGCTACAAGTTTTCGAGTTAAGCCCATCAAATTAAAAATTACTCCTTTGAAGTAACTGGTAGTCGTAATATCTTCTTCTTTTCGTGTGGTTAGTGACTAATCTGGTGTCAGAGTTTTAAAGCCGCCCATGGGCCTGTGACTTGACTACACATGCCGTCGAGAAATAACTCTCAGGCATGTTTCCTCACGATGTTTTTCTTCACCGTTTTTTAATCAAATGATAATTATACAATACGCACATTAATCTGAAATGTCAGAGGTGCATGCCTTTGGTTCGAACTCGAGACCTATGACTAGGCAGTTCGACGGTCACACCTCTAGGCTATCACTGTTATCTGCCGCTTCGTAATATTGTAACGAATAATGATAAGAAATATTTAATCTATATTGTGAAATAAACCACACAGTGGGTCTCAAACAGCAGTAAACGGTGACGCGGCAGGCTCAGCGAGGTAATTGCAAAACAAACTAACAGATGGGTTTCATTTTGACAGTTCAAAAACATTCATTGCGTTATTTACGTTGTTGAAAATATATTTTTTTCGAACATATGAAGCAATGGATTAGCAATATCCATTAAAATCATTTTGATTGTGATTGAAAGTGTTTTATGAAAAAAGTGCAGGAGGAGAGGGTGGGACGAACTCGCCTTTTTCTGAAAGATTTGCCGCATAAAGTGAAGATAACTGGATGGGATAACTGGAAGAAGGAAAGCTCCCTTCCCTGTGTCCTGCACTGGGACACAAATTGCTGATTATAATAATAATGTTCCCACTGCTGGGACTCAGGCCTGCTCTCTGTGACAGGGAGTGGAGCGGGCAATAGTAATCCACCTCGCGGGCCCAATTTACGTTTAGTTTATATTTCTGCTTGATTTCTGTTGGTTCTCGATGTTTTTGGTTGTAATATTGGCGTGTTCTAACTGATATAATTTATAATTTAAATGATGTTTTGTGTTGCGTAAAGTAAATTATTTTGCATACTATTGTATAGAATCATTTTTTTCTAGCTGAACAGACAGCTGTGCTGTTGGGGAGTTTGTTGTGCCACTTCTTCTTCCCAGCTAAAGCACTAGGAAGTGGTGAAGGGTGGGCGTTTTGGGGGACTGTCTTATGTAATTTTGACGTTCGAAAAGTGCTGATTCTCAGCCTAGTTTGAATAAATGACTTTTGAATTTTAAAATTTTTCACTGCGGGTTATTGTACACTCTCTTCAAATGTTTAGTTCTGGGGCACGCCGGTTCCCTCACGATATTTTCGTTCACCGAAAAACGGTTTGGCCGATGGCCGTTTTGCGTGGATGTGACGCATATTTTCCCCCAATTTGTTATTTACGTTTTTTTTTTGTCTTTCTTTGCGTCATGTTTACCGCAAATAAACGTATTTTCTTTCTTTCTTTTCTTTTCTTTGTTTAAAGATTTCATCGCTAGGCTATTAATACCTTCTTCTTATTTTCGTGTCGACGGTACTTTTCTTCGTAGTTTTTTTTTCTTCATCTAATCATTATACCTAAAGCAGGATGATGAAATGAATTGCTAAAATTGTAGTTAACAATTGAGTTAACTACAATTTTAGCAATTTATTATAATTAGCAAAATGATTACTAACTTAAAATTATTTTCCTTATAATCAAATCACAATTATAACTTATTTCCCTGACTGTACATTTCTCGTAAATCAGGTCATCACACTTCAAAGTGTTCAATCGGGAAGACAATCTATACAATTAAAATCACATCGATATAAATATATATCTAAGTGGGTAAATAAAAGTGTGTTTAAGTAGAATTTGTGAGTCGCATCCGAGTTTACGTGAGTCTTCCATAATATTAGTAGGATAATCTGCATTTTGAGATGGCTTAGAGCCCCGGCTGGAATAAGCTGGGATAGCAAAAGGGGCCTTTTACAAAAGCTACTAAGTGATGGAAATGCGCATCACTGCTCTAATAGCTTTCAAAGAGGAATGGTTCGATTCTATGTAGATCAGATGGCGTGTTTTGATTTTAGAGTATCTTGCTTGTTGATTCATTTTGTTTTAGAATTTTTGGGGTCGATTTTTTGTTGTTTGGGTTAAAGAGAATCGAAAAAAAAAGAAATCGAGTATAATTTAAGAGTGCATATGTCTTTCATAGATCTGTCTGTATGTACAGTGAAGGACTAAATGCCTATGTCAAGAAACGTAAAAATTAATTTTAACTTGAACCTTACTAGATTTCCGACTACGTCACTGCTGACATTTTTAACGAAAATTATAGTTAGAAAAGGTGACATGCGCCCGCTATGTGGAAAAGGAATTGTTTGAAAATTGATTTAAATTTTCTCTCCTTGACCGTACTTTTACATATTTTTTTAAAAGGCGTAGATGTCAAAAACCTAAAATTTGTCAAGTCATCTAGAAAAGGGAAAAAAATACTTACCAATCATTTTTAGAATAATAATTCAAGTTAGTGAAGAGCAGTAATTCGATTTTCGAATCAGGCCTCAGGGCAGTGTTTGGCCTCACTAAATAACGTGCCAAAATTCTCCAGTAACGCAATTCCTTACTGTTTGTCCTCAGAATCTAGAATTACTGGTGCGAAATTTACCTCAGTACCTGTTTACATTTCGGTACAAAAGCCGAAACTGTTTTCATTTGTTTGCGGGTACAAAGCAAGCGGAGTCGTTCCACTATCGTATGTATTCTGTAGTTTGAACACAAATTGTGTTATTCATGTCACCGCTAATAAATTCTGCAGACTGTGCCGTTCTTGAATTAACTAGTATGGTATTTTTATGTTCACACGGCTACACATCAAGCTATACGTTTCCAGTTTAAGCTGATCTCGTATTGTATAGGATTTCTGTACAATGCGAGGTCAGCTTATACTGGAAATTTATAGCTTGATGTATAGACGTATGTATGTTTCTATGTTGGTATTTGTTGGGTTATTTGAGGTTAAAGCTTTGATAGTCTGTATACGATGTAATAATGATAATGTCATATATTTTAGCTGTTTTGCATGTCAGACATTGGAAGTGTAGTCTTTGACAGAATTAAATAAATAATTTAACTGAAATACATAGTTCGAAAATTCAAATCACAGCTTGCCATTCTTTGTCTGTCATAATTACCACAGCAAATTGTCGTAGTTTGCCAATCTGTGTAACAATCAACGTTCCTGACCGTACATGTGGGAAATTTTTCGTAACTTCTTAACGGTTCAATATTTGTATGCAAATTGAGGCACGGGTTTAGCTAGTCTACTACATGCATGCTTGATACTATATTTGCATAGGTTTACCTTCGGGAGTGTATGTCAATATTGCATGAAGACATTTATATGCACTATTACAAACATATCATCATGCCTTGTTTCCTCAAAGGGGTTGGGCAGAGGTGTATCATCGCGGTAGCGGTACCGCGATGATACACCTCTGCCCAACCCTAAAAAATTGGTTAGATATGCGGATATCTAACCAATTTGAAAACAAAATCCTGTGCACACAACCCTTTTTAGGGTTCCGTACCCTAAGGGTAAAATGGGACCCTATTACTAAGATTCCGCTGTCCGTCTGTCATCAGGCTGTATCTAATGAACCGTGATAGTTACCAAAATTACCAGTATTAGCTTACCCGCGTTCCTGTCCTCTGTCCACAGCACTGAAAAGTTGACCCGGAAAATTTTAGCCCCCTGCCTGGTTAACTCTGAAGTGCCGTGCTTGACCGATGCGGAGAACGCCTGGAAAGCGACTTGCCCGAATACAGATCGGCCAGTGAACCCATCTTCCCAGAGGCAGTGGGATGAGCCGCCCTGCAGGTTGGTACGGAACTATCTTATTAATACGTCCACCAATACTGCTGAGCGTGCCCGCCTGCTGGCTGTGTGTGAGTGGGAGTCGGGCCTCTGGCTTCAGGCGCTACCGTCACCCAACATAGGCACTATGCTGGGTGATACCACCTTCCGGCTCGCTACCTGTCTGCGTCTGGGCGCTCCTTGTGTGGCTCCGCATCTCTGCCAATGCGGTGAAGGTGTCGACTGTCTCGGACACCATGGCCTATCCTGCAATAAGAGCGCAGGTCGGATAGCACGGCACGCCAGCATCAATGACATCATCCGTCGTGCTCTTGTCACCGCCGGAGTGCCAGCTGTTTTAGAGCCCAATGGCTTGACACGCGACGATGGTAAGAGACCAGACGGAATGACCATGATGCCTTGGAAGGTAGGTAGGCCTTTGGTGTGGGATGCAACGTGTGTCGACACCCTTGCGCCATCCCATCTTCCTAGCACGGCGGGCTGTGCTGGGGCTGCTGCTGCAGGTGCGGAAAACCTCAAACGGCGCAAATACTCCAATCTTATTGGGACTTATATCTTTGAGCCGTTTGGGGTTGAGACACTAGGGCCATGGGGTCCGAGTGCCCACCTAGTATTTCAAGACATTGCCAAGCGACTGGTCGACTCCTCACGTGACCAGAGGGCTGGCCTATTCTTTGGCCAAAGAATCAGCATTGCCATACAACGTGGCAATGCTGCCAGCCTTTTGGGCACTTTTCCTATTGATAGCGATGCGGATGAATTTTTTGATGCCCTATGATTATTCCCCCCCCCCCTTTTTATATACTTGTACATATTATTATTATTAAGTCTTAGTTTTAAAAATCATGTAAATACGTATGTGTAAATAAATTTATTACCGTGATAGTTAGACAGTTGAAATTTTCACAGATGATGTATTTCTATTACCACTATAACAAAAATAACTAAAAAATAGAATAAAATAAATATTTAAGGGGGCTCCCATACAACAAACGTGATATTTTGCCGTTTTTATAGATAATTGTACGGAATCCTTCGTGCGCGAGTCCGACTCGCACTTGGCCGATTTTTGTTGTAGGTAACCGATACTGTAGCAGCCGAGCGCTGCAAGCAAGAATAGTCCAGTAGAACAGTGTACACATATGCATTTCTTCAATAGTACCTGTAGTGCACCCACATTTCGCCAAATATGTTTAAGTCCCATGTAAAAGGTGGCGAATCTATTGCCATCAATCGGGCACAAATCCAAACTCCTACTGAGAAAATCCAGATGGGGGAGCATGTTGGGGTCGGCGTCCAGTCTAACCGGATGCAGCTGAATACCAGAATTTTACACGGAGCGACTGCCTATCTGACCTCTACAACCCAGTAACTGGGTAATACGATACCCTTTGGTAAGACTGGTTGTCAGACTTTCGGGCTTCTGACGACCCGTAATGACTGTCAAAGATCCACGAATTACAGCCAGGACCAACGGCTTAACGTGCTTTCCGAGGCACGGAGGAGTTTCGGTATGTAGAAATGGTCACCCATCCACGGACCAACCCGGGCAAACGTAGCTCAAACTGATCGATTGACTCGTGCGGCTGCTAGTACTTAGTCACGAGCTCCTCGTTTAAAATACTATGTAAGATATTAATCTTAGTAAGTACTACATAACTATGAATAAATCTTTATCACCACGATTCTAGAACATCAATGTAAGCATTAAGGATAACTACAAAGTACAATATTGATTATTATTATTCCACGACAAGCATTCGATTATAAGCACCCGAAAACCTCACTTAAGTATTTGAATCAACCGACTTATTTCTATTCATTCGTCCCCTAGGGCTTAACAACGGAACGAGATATCTGACAATGAATTATTTTACTAAATTTGAAGCAACATTTCATAAAATATAATTCACAAAATGTTATACCAACCTACCCTTAAGTAAAGGCAGTAACTCACACGCGCGAACGATTCCCGAATAAATATTATCTAGAGTTCTCGTACAATGATAAAAGGAGTTTCCCTAACATAATTAGGAACACCAAAGTTTGTACCAAAAATACTTTTGTCGTCGAACCCTTGGTACGCTTCAGTGGGCACAGGCCTTGAAGGACATTTACTTCGCTCCCGTATCTCGTTATTTATCTATACTAATATAATAAATATGAAGAGTTTGTTTGTTTGAAAAATTTCTTCATGTAAAATACTGATATTCAACTTTATCCGGTTAGGCTGGAAGTCGACCCAAGTATGGTGTTGGTATAAGGCTAGGCAGAATAATAATAATAATTACTATTAAACAAGCAATATTTGTATATATATCTGTTTGTATACAAATTTCTCACGTTCTCGAAATCGGTTCTAACGATTTCGATGAAAGTTGCAATAATGGGGTTACGGGGGCGAAAAATCGATCTAGCTAGGTCTCATATCTGGGAAAATTCGTTTTCTCCATATTTTTACCCGAGCAGAGCTCGGTCGCCCAAAATTTAAAACAAGATAATTAATAATGACATGGCAGCATGGAATAAGTAGGTACTATACATGGATTAGTATGATCTTTCCTATACTATTAAATGAGCACTCTCTATTTTCACCAGAGCAGAGCTCGGTCGCTCAGGTACTTTGTTTGAACGGGATAATCTCTGGAAGTACCAGTCGGTTTTGAAAGATTCTTTTTGCATTTGATAGCCCGATTCTAGAGGAAGGTTAAAGGTTATTTTACATAACGCTATGACCTTTAGGGGTCGATTAAAAAGTTAAAAAACGAAGTAAAAGCGTGGGCGGGCGATGGGTCGGGGAAGCAAAAAATTTCACGTACACGAAGTTGCGCGCAAAAGCTAGTCCATTATAAAAGTATGAAATAAATGAAACTTTTTCAACACATAACAGGGGCTTTTATATCGTATACTTTGTAAGTATATTATATTAAATCAGGAAAGTTTTTCTTTAACTTATGTGTTACTGAGTCCGGCAATAAATTGATAATTCTTGTAGGGTCGTTATTCTTCTTCAATTGAATCGAATCCATACTTCTGTCTTTGTCTGTTTGTTACTTTATTGCAGTTTAACTACTGAACTGACTTTGATGTCCGTCCGCGGGAGGGGACGCCCTAGGAGGTCAGATAGTGACATTATTGGTGATGTTCTTCGGAAAGGTCAGGTGCGTACGTGGCAACCGGCGTGCGTGTATGACTGGTTATGACGACCCAAGTTACTCCTTTTGCTTGCTTACGTTCGTACATCTGGATGTATGAACGTAAACGAAGCGAAAAAAAAAAAACTGTGTACCTATATATTATTAATTAATTAAGTAATAAGTTCGAAAAATATTTGACCGAATTTCGTTTTACCTAAAACTTTTCAAGTATTATCTTTTCGTTTTTTTTTTTTTACTTCATCGAAGTCACGTCTGCCACTACCTGTATCAGTTGACCAAACAGCTGCAGTTGTACAATTTGTGTTTTTTCGTTACTCCGATGTTTCATTTGGTCGAAAAACTTTTTACCGAAGTTAAACTTAGCCGAAATAACATTTGTTCGAAGTATTAAGTTTCCGAACATTCATACGACCTACTATTTTGTTTAATTAATGATTTATTTATATGTAATGGCACTTAATAAAACTGTTCATTATGAACAAAAGTGGTTTTAAGTGGTCCCAGTAAGAATCATACAGACAAGGATGCTTGCTACAAGCATGCAGCATGCAAGCAGGCATGCAGCGTGCAAACAAGAATGCAACATGCAACCAGGCATTTAACATGCAGCAAGCATTGTTTCTGTCACAGCTCCGGCACTACGGGGTTTGGGTGGCCCCACGCGAGCTTATCGTCTCAGATGGTTTTAACGCTCACCACCGTAGCTTCTACGCCTTAGCCTTAGCCGCGGCGGCGCGCTTTCAAACCACCTGCTCCTCATCTTGCGGGCCGCCCCACCCCTCCGCGCTTACGCGGGCTTAAATAACACAGGGCGGCAAAAAAAGAAAAAAAAAAAAGAAAAAAGGGATAGGGCAGATAAGACTGCGCGAAGTCGGTTTTCCAGCGATTCGTTTCTAGTCTTTAATGTCACTATTTTAATTTAATATTGAAAATACTACCAAGTAACCGGCTATATATATTTGTGACCAAATAATATTCCGTAAAATGTTGTTTCGATGTGGTAATAATATGGCAAATAAATCATTTGGCAAATGAAAAATAGTTCATTAGAGGCTTCGTCCAATAGCAAAAAGTTATTTTGTAAATCGGCGAAATATAGTTCTGTAAAATAATACTTAAGACACATGATACTTTGATGATCTAAAAATATGTCAAATAATGCATATAGCAAAAAAGACGTCGGTCAATAGTTTTCGGTAAAATGAAATTCGAACAAAAAAAAAAATCGGAAAAGAAAAGAAAAGAATTATTTATTTTTTATTGTAACAAAAAATAAGTTAGTTCATTTTAAATCACTGTAAATTAATTCTCCTAATTGGTATGTATTTTTTATATATGTTCTTATAAAATAACACTAGAACTTATATGTACTTATTCACTAATAAAATATAACATAAGTTATATTTTATTAGTGAATAAGTCGTTGGAGTACCTATACAAAAATAAAAAAACCGGCCAAGTGCGTGTCGGACCACGCACAATGAAGGGTTCGTATAGTTGGGATGAATTTATCCCAGAAACAAACTTAACTTTGTAGTTGAAAAACATGTTCTTTCATACGGAATACGTAAACATGTTTTTGCAACTGCAATACTCGTTAACTTGTAGAGCCTACTTAGCTGTGATAGTTTTCCTGTTAATTTCGTTATATAAACTACTGTCGTGATTTTTTCACACATCCAAAACCAACCATTTAGCTTGCAGGGCAGGGGGACACTTGACTGGGCACGCCACAATTGCGGCGATAAGACCCCTCTTTGAGGAGTGGCTAGAGAGGCGCCACGGCGTCCTCACCATCCGCCTGACGCAGGTCCTCACCGGACACGGCTGTTTCGGGAGGTTCCTGCACAGGATAAGGCGGGAGGAAACGCCCGGGTGTCACCATTGTGTGGATCGCCCGGAGAACACGGTGGAGCATACGGTGGAGGTCTGCCCAGCTTGGGCGGAGCATCGCCGTGTCCTCGTGGAGGCGATCGGCGGCGGTGATCTCTCGCGTCCGGCCCTGGTTCAGGCCATGGTACGGAGCGAGAGGAAATGGGAGGCCGTCACCTCCTTCTGCGAAGCTGTAATGCTCGCGAAGGAGGAGGCGGAACGCGTGAGGGAAAGGCAAATTTCGCGCCCTCATGCCCCTAACCGCCGCAGGAGGAGACGCCCAGGGCGTCGGGAATCGCGGGGCGATTTCCGGCCACCGTAGGCGCGGGCTTGCGGGCGGTGAGCAATGGGTGGCTCACCGTCCGATAAGGACCAGGCCCGGGTCGACGGCGCGTTGTGTTCCACGCGCGCCTCAAAGAGATGTCAGCAGATTTGAAGGGGTCCACTAGGGCCGATGCCTGCCGGGGTTGCAAAGAAAACCGAAAGGGAGATCGTGGCCCCCGGCAACAGGGCAACCGAAGGAACACGGGTGGGTTTTAGTCAGTAAGAGTCTGACACGCCCTCCCGTTCCGACCAGAGCGGGAGAAGTTATTTGACGATTTCCCACACACAAAAAAAAAAAAAAAAAAGGGGGACACTTGACTCTAACAAAAATTAGCACTTTAAAGCTTAATATTTCACAAACGGAGTCCTGAATCCAAAAACGGTTTTCACACACTCCCAATATTTTCGAAGGACTTTTCCAACGATATCCCACACTATGGGAAAAAAAAATCAACACTTTATGTGTAGGGGAGGTACACTAAAAATTTTTTTTTCTTAATTTTGTTTTACTATTTTATTGGCGTGATTAATATGTATACTCATGCCAAATTACAGCTTTCTAGTACTAAGAGTCTCGAAGCTAGACCGCGGACAGACAGACAGACGGACATGACGAAACTATAAGGGTTCCTTGTTTACTACGGAACCCTAATAAAAAGGAGTATGTAAGATTGCAGCAGGAGGTGTTTCTGCCATGGCAAGAAGACATGAGTTTATGTATGTATGCATGTATGATTTTGATATTTATTAAAGAAATAGCTCACTTTCTTAAAGTGGTGCCCCACGAAATTAAATTTTTCTTACGTTTTTTGCAAAATACTCTAAGTTAGATTTGTTCCATAATGGAAAAGTTCATGGAACAAATCTAACTTTGAGAGTTGTATTAATGACTAGCAGCGCCCCGCGATTTCAACTGCATAAGTCTCGATCTTGTGGGAATATCGGGATAAAAAGTATCCTATTTATTAATCCAGGTTATAAACTGTGTGCCAAATTTCATTATTCATTAGTTTTTGCGTGAAAGAGTAACAAACAGTAGAGTAGTAGTTTGGTTTTTTTTTTTTTCATTTTTTTTTTTCATTATTGTTTTGTATTTCCTGTGCGTGTCCCAAATAAAATATTTTCTTTCTTTTCTTTCTTTCTTTCTTTCAAACATCCATCCATCCATCCTCACAAACTTGAGCATTTATAACATCATAGGAGGAATTGGGATTCTAATGATTATAATTCTGTAAATACATATTTTTTATAGTCGTGAATTGTATGCTGATTAAGATACAACTTGACACCGATCTGCAAAGTTGAAGTTTGTGGAAAATTCTAAAGTTAACGCAGACGAAGTCACGGACAAAGAGATATACAGCTGACAATGCTTTTAATATCAATAAAATGTTTTGTGGTTTTGTTTATCGGGATTCGAGAAGATTTTATTAACAGTTAGATAATAACACGGCATGATGCTACAATGTAGTCGGAATCAAAATATACTGTAAATAATTTAAGTGGATTTTGTACGGAAAACTTTGGCAATTAGTAACCCAGCTATGATTAAAGTATTCTAATATAAAATTCCAATATTGCGATACTCTGAAATGGATTCCAGCACCCAAATTGCTCTTAGAATCACAAACTAAGGGTTTGAAAGAAATTCCTAATATATTGATTCATAGGTTTGAAAAATTCGTCTACTCAACAACGTAATTATCGTAATAAACGTAGGTGAACTGTCAAAATGTAAGATATTGCGATCAATTGTAATTTTATGAGTGTTACGCAATTACCTCACAGATTTCAGTAATGGAGTATTTTGTATATTATTTTACAAACTCGAGGGATAATTCCCATATTTTTAAGAAAGTTCGCATTCTAATCTCAGTCCCAATCTATCAAAAAACCCTCAAATTTTCCTAAATTTATGACAAGTTTTTGACATTGATCGCTTGTTGTTTTGCTAATTGAATTTGAACGTTCTTTAATAATTACGAGAATCTAGATTTCACTAAAACTTCCGTCATAAGTATCACCGCAATACAACTCACATAGCTATTTTCAGTTATGTGAATTCATTGTTAAGCAAATTGACACACTACGCCAATTTGCCGTGTTATAGCCATTTCATACAACTATGTCAAAGCTGTGATTTGAATATACGAGCAATTTAACATGACATCACGCTTATATTCCTCGAAGGGTTGGGCAGAGATGTACCTATTAGTACTCCCACATTTCCCCAGCTACGTTTAAGTTCCATGTAATCAACCGTGGCAAAAGCTTATAGGCATCAAGCGTGCACAAATCCTGATTCCAGCCACTCCGGTTCACGGCGTCATCACCTTCCGTCAGACGCATGTCCTCACCGGACACGGTTGTTTCGGGAGATTCCTGTTCCAGATAAGGCGGGAGGAATCGCCATTGTGTGGATGCATGGAGGAGGATCATGTGATGAAGCATACGGTGGAGGTCTGCCCGACTTGGGCGGAGCACCGCCGTGTCTCCGGAGGCAATCGGCGGCGGTGATCTCTCGCGTCCGGGCCTGGCACAGGCAGACGGTACGGAGCGAGAGGGCATGGGAAGCCGTCACCTCCTTCTGCGAAGCAGTAATGTTCGCAAAGGAGGAGGCGGATCGCGTGAGGGACAGGCAAATTTTGCGCCCTGACGCCCCTAGCCGCCGCAGGAGACGCCCTGGGCGTCGGGAATCCTAGGCCGATTCCCGGCCACCGTAGGTGCAGGCTTGCGGACGGTGAGCAATGGGTAGCTCGCCGTCCGATAAGGACCGGGCCCGGGTCGACGGCGTGTTGTTTTCCACGCGTGCCTGAAAGATATGTTAGCACAACTGACGGGGTCCGCTAAGGCTGATGCCTGCCAGGGTTGCAGGATAGTCCGAAAGGGATACTGTGGCCTCTGGCAACATAAAGGCAATTGAAGAAACGCGGGTGGGGTTTAAGTCAGTAAGAGTCTGACACGCCCTCCCGCGCCGCCCAGGGCGGGAGAATTTATTTGATGATTTCCCACCCAAAAAAAGGCACTTCAGTTACTTAAAAATTCAAGGTGGAAAAACACCCGTTTACTGAAAAATTCCAGATGGAAAAATCAATAACATTTTTTGGTAGTCAATTTGTTTAAAATAAAATTTCCTCACTTTACATACAAAAATTCAACGCGTTTGTGGACCGTCCTTAGTCGTGACTCGTAACGTAATGCGAGCCTGTCCGAGGTATTTTTAATAATCCGGACAGCTTAACGGCACAACTTTTCACAAAGTGATTGATCACGCAAAAAGTTAGATTACAAAAACGTCATATTTGGAATTTGGTCGCTTTTCGGACGTAGAGTTGTTTTATCTTTTTTTTCATAGTCTGTCCGCTTTTTAGTCTGATGGCTGTTATAATGAGGTCATGTTATGTCTCTTTTTGAATCGAAAAAGTTTCTTGTGGTAGATTAGGTTTAATTTGATTTGTTGGGGTCCCAATTGGATTCGTTTCGTTATGTTGAAATGATTTCTAGTTATGGTGGTTTCTAGTTATGGTGGTGGTGCTATGGTGGTCCAATTTTTAAATTGTTTGATATTTTGTAATAAGTGATTGAATTTTGTAGTTCAAATTTTGAAATCAATTATACTCCATTTGAAATAAGATTACACATTTAAATAAACCTATTTACAGTCCGTTCAACCGATTATGACTTCTTTTGCGTTGGTGGCATGACAAATGGCAGCTGCAGTAAACAGTTGGTATTGTAACCACTTTTTGCTTTTAATGCCATTCTTATGTCTAGGGTATAGAAGTCAAAATCGGTTGAACGGACTTTAAAAACGGTTTATTTAAATGTCTAATTTTATTACAAATGGAGTATAGATAGTTTCACGATTTGAAAACTGGTTTTTAGAATAATATAGAATAATAGTTTATCGCTGTTAGTAACACCCCTTGGATATACAATCATTACAAATAAATTAAAAATATGTAAAGATTTCTTCTACTTAAAGCAGTTCAATACTTTTCACTAGTATGCACTTTGACTTATTAACTGTTTTGTGGCAAAACGATTGGCACGACAAATTTCGAATTACCAAATCATTTTACATCTTTATCTGACTGTAGCAAGAAATACCTACTACTAGCCATGTATAAGTATCTATCTTTATACAATTAAATTCTTCCATATACCCAGATAACCATCGCCATTTCCTTAACAGCTATCCTGAAACACTTTAACAAAATCCTCTTTTAACAATCCTCATAAAAGCAAGTCAAGTACCTAATCAAGAAGAATAGTTAGAACTAATAGACAGTTAAAATGAGCAGTTAACGAGAACATTGTTAAAGTTTTACTGTCCTTTTATATGCCAATGTGGGTTTACGATGTGGCCGAGATCTGGTTTTAGACGTTTGGGTAAACAGTTGGGCTGGTGACAGTGAATCAACTGATTTTTAACCGAATTTGAAGAAAGAGTGCTGTGTTTTGTTTGTACCTATGTTTTTTTGCTGAATTTGGCTTATGCAATCGGGAACATTTAATAACATAACATCACGCCTTGTTTCCCCGAAGGGTTGGGCAGAGGTGTCCCTGTAGCAGGTTCACCCACATTTCGCCAGTTATGTTTTAAGTCCCATGTGATACGGAGCGAGCCTATTGCTATCAACCGGGCACAAATCCAGACTCCAGGCTGCTACTGAGAAATTTCACCCAATAACACTTTGCCCGACATGGGAATCGAATCCAGGACCTCATGCTCAGCAGTAGCGCTTGCGACCACTAGACCAACGAGGCGGAACATTTAATTTCAATTTTAAATAGCCTTTATTTGCATGGGTACATTAATATACCTTATCATAAATTGTTCTCTACACACGGCAGTGATAGCCTAGTGGAGTGACCGTCGAACTGCTAAGTCATAGGTCTGGAGTTCGAAACCAAGACACGCAACTCTGACTTTTCAGATCCATATGCGGATTGTATAATTATCACTTATAATTATAATTATTAAATGATACTGCCATTTCTACCAAGTTGAAATGCTGTTTCTGTTTGAAATTCATGGTTGACGGTGTAATCGCAGGGATTTAAATTTTTTGTTTCATTTTGTTAAACATTGCAATGGTAAAAACAATCCGTCGTTGGCCGGAATGGTCTTAAAAAAACAGTGGCTTGTTTTTTAAGAACCCTATCAAGTTGATCCACTGTTTACTTAACCATGACAATTAAACCACGCTCACTTTTATGTAAAGTCAGATAAGCCTGTACCTAATTGTGGCAAGGAACAATAAAATCCGCCGGCAAGGTAATCCCGTGATCCGGGACTTATTTCCGGGAATTTCAAGATTTGAACGTTGATCTCGGGATAGTACTTTGTAATATTTCCCGGGTACTTTATGTGGATCAAGCTCTTTAAGAGCGTTTTAACCGTAAGTTCTGAAGTAGTTGTGAAATCCCGGGAGATATTTCGGTCCAACGATGCTATGTGGGGTAGTTAGAACATGGTTTTGAAGGAGGTAAGGTAGGTCTGAGAGAAGATATTGATCGAATTATTGCAACTCGATTGATGAATGAAAATAATAGCACAGATTATTACAGACGGGATACTCCGCAAAATCATTTAAATAAAAAGCGACTCTTGTAACCACACAATAAAGTGCAATTCAGGTCGCACAGCGCTAATTACCTACAGTTATATTCACCTAGAAGTTGTCTCTCTTTTTATCGCGTATTTTGTGACTACGTTACACTCACTGAATTGACCCAGCAAGACAAGCCCGCCGCGTACTTGTAGCTTAATACCTAAACTGCGGAGTGTCCCATATGTATTCCTCTGTGATAATAGTGAGATTTTGTAGGCAACGAGCACTTTAAATTTGGATTGCACAATATTCTTACTAATGCCTTTAGGATTGAATTTACATAAAAAAATCTGTGATGGGTGGGTTTATTATCATATCGGACCATCTTGAATGACCTTAGAATCTAGCGCCATCGTTCAAAGAAACCCAACAGATCGTCAGCCTTCTAAAGTTTAGACAATAGACAGAATTTTATTACTGCGGGGTATAATTGCGTAACACGTCCACACGGCTACATATCAAGCTTATACATTTTCATACAATGGGAAAACTGAAAATGTATAGCTTGATATGTAGCCGTGTTTACAGTCGCAATAGCTTTCATTTTGACAGTTTAAACACATTCATTGCGTTATTTACGTTGTTGAGTAGACAAACTTTTCGAATGTAAGAAGCAATGGATTAATAATATCCTTCAAATCAGATGGTTAATTGATTCAGGCGTGACCTTGCGGAAATCCATTATAAATTGATGATGTGGATATATTTAGTAACCTTTTCCGCTTAGCTATTTCTAAAGAGTCTTGAAAAGACCCTGGAAGAAATCGACACGTGTTTCACCTCTCAACGAGGCATCCTCAGGATGACGATTAACTTGTCGTGAACTCGAACACAGCGTGTTGCCACACCAAGCACCGAGCGCAGGAGGCGGTCTGCGCTCGGTGCTTGGTGTCTAGTCCAGGGTCTTTTCAAGACTCTTTAGAAATAGCTAAGCGGAAAAGATTACTAAATATATCCACATCATCAATTTTTTCCTTCAAATAATTCAGATTGTGATTAAAAGTATGTTACGCAATTAGGGTGCTGCATTTTATAGAATTTTAATTCCTATTGTTGTAGAGTTCGAGCTTCCGAAAATATAAGTATCACAACCCTAAGTGAGAAAGAGACAGAAGTATGAAATATGTAACGTTCCCAAAGATCAGCAGCTGATACCACCAACCCCCAGATAAGCGGCAAACCGAAGGATAATTACTAAAATATGATAAGAATCGGACCTTTTCGTTATAATCCTAATTAACATAGAACAAAAATCCAAAAATGATACCTACGCCCGATTTGGGACCCACATTAATATACGTGAATGCATTTAATGAATCTAAAGGAAATTTCCTTATGACCCCGATTTTTAGGGTTCCACAAAATTATGGAACCTTTATAATTTTGCTGTCTGTTTTGTCGAAAGTCCAATTGATGGAAGTAACTGTTCACACAGGTACCAAAACCACCCCCACTGCGCAAGATTACGTTTGCTGCAGCCTACTCGGATACGTAATTGATTCAGTGCTTTCCAAATAACTCACTGCAGTTCGCGACCAAGCTTTACGAAGTTTTGAGGTGGTGGATACCTCTCTTCCTACAATTTATTGTACTTCGCTCTTAGAGTGGCCTGTATTGGATCGCCAGGGTGGACCGTAAGAAGCTCTTGCGACTTTTTAGTCTACCCGGAGTAGTCTTGTAGTCGTAGAGGGGATGTCGGGAATCGGATGCTTGGTTCTTTATTGTTAATTCAGCAACCGGCAGCAAGTTCGCCATGCTTCCTTAGATGTCACTGCTTGCGGTAGCGTCGGTGGTTAGGTTGCCTCCTTCCCTCAAAAATGGCGAGGCGGGTAATGGCTGATATTTGCGTTATACTCGTAAACGGGTGCTGCTTGTGGTGATTGGTCATCTTGCTGATCATGGTTTTGTTACAGTTATTATTTTTTAACTGTTTATTTATTTTTACTTCGATGGTTCTAGTTTATCATTTGTGACTTCGAGTTACATCTTTAAAAGCTATATGTAAAAGGGCACGCCCTTTATGCCTGGAGGCTTTCATTTGGGTATTAAGTTCTGTTGACTTTTTAGTTTTTATTTGCGCTTGAGTATAGATTTAGATGTTTTTTATTGGTATATTGGCGTGTGCTAGGTAACATATATATAGCAAATAATTTAATTTAATGTTTTGTTTTGCATAATGTAAATTATTTTGCATAAGTACTATTGTTTAGAATCAAGTTTTTCTAACTGAACAGACAGCTGTGCTGCTGGGGAGTTTGTTGCGCCACTTCTTCTTCCCACTTCATGCACTAAGAAGTGGTGAAGAGTGGTTCTTTTTGGGGGACTGTCTTATATAATTTTTACGTTCGAAAAATGCTGATTCTCAGCCTAGTTTGAATAAATGACTTTTGAATTTGAATTTGAATACAGCATTGCTGCTTGCAGACAGAAATGGTGCTAATCATGGTTTAGCACTTTCCTGGATGGCTAATGCAATAATTAATTTAAACGTACCATCGGGGTAACGCATATGTAACCACTTTGAAAACAAAATCCCGTGCACACGACCCTTTTTTTCGTAGGTAAGCGATACTATAGCGGCCGAGCGCTGCAAGCAAGAATAGTCCTTACAGTGTACAGTTATGCGTTTCTTCAATACTACCTATATCATACATAAACTCACCCCTTCTTCCCATGGGGGTAGGTAAAAACTACAGAACGCCACCTGCTACGGTCCTTACATACTCCTTTTGCTTCGTTTACGTTCATACATCTGGTCATAAACGCACGCCGGTAGCGAGTACTATTAATGCACCTGACCTTTCTGAAGAACATCACAAATAAGGTTAGTATATGTCCTTCTAGGGTGCGTTTCCACTCACATGTGCCTCGTAAATTATACCTTATTTAAACGTGCGCAATAAATCTACGGGACCCAACTTCGTTCAAAAACCAACACTTGGCAAATTTCTATCTTTCCCTTCTACAGTGGATGTACGAAATATTTTAATATTCCCAAAGGAATCTACGATATGGAATTTTAATAAGAACGCCGATTTTTTCCACCGTTTTTCGGATTACAGAAACAACAGGGGAAAGATAAGGGAATTGTAATTTGTCAACGTTTTACGTACCTAGCAAGGTGTAACAAATTCACGGAAATGGGTGTTCACTATCTAAGGCGGGCCCTAAACGATCAATGATATTGCACAATATCACGAATTGTGCAATGTTTTAGACCGTTTAGGGTTAATATTAAACATAGCGCAATGTTTGAACAAACGTTTGAGCGAATTTAATTTTTAATCCGGGTAAAAACCAACGTTACTTTTTCAATTCACATGTACTTTCTAAGTTTATCTCGGACATTACTAACATCGGTGAAGGAAAAACATCGTGAGGAAACCTGGACTTATAGTTAATAAAAGTCTGAGCCCGTCTTGAGCAAGCGTGGTGATCAATGCTCGTGCCTTCTCTGTATGAGAATAGGGCCTTGGCCTGCTGTGGGACAATAATAGGCTGGTATTATTATTATTTTGTATATATTAACAAATCTCGGGACCATGGATCCCGGTCCTTTGGAAGGCATACGAGGGGCCGAAGCCAACTCGCAGAGGCCTCTTAGACATTTTTAAGTGTTGAGGCATCAACCGACGATTATCCCTGTATGCATTATACAAGTGCAAGTTGGTGTAGGACTATGACAGAACATGGAAACAAAATATATTAGGCTATGGATTTGGGTGGCTATAATGAATTGGTTACGTGGAACTATGCAAGGGCACCCAAGGACAACCCCTGGTTGGTGTAGGACTATTGCAGGATATGAAAACAAAGATATTGGACTTTGGGTGCGGGTGGCTAAAGTGGGCTGGTTACTTGGAACTATGGAAAGACTATAGACCCTGCCTGATCAATGTTATGTAGTACACGGATAAAATGGCAGGGGGTGACTTGCACACTCAATAATGGGCCCCCGTAAACGGTCGCTAGCACATAGTGTCGTAGCGATAAGGGGGCAATACTTCCTGAGGTGCTTGAGGAGTGGAGAGGTATTCCACGGCTATCAGGACAATCCCGGAAGTACGGTCGAGATCCCTACCAGCATCTTACTGGAATACTTCCTTCCTCCGAGCACATTTGCTCTTGCGAGTCTCCACTCAAGCCGGCCAATAAAGGCAATAATGAGGTGGGAGCTCCGTTCCTCGTCAGTGTTCACTCCAGCCGGCCAATAAAGGCAAGAGATGAGGAACAAGACTTCTCCCGGGAGATAGGGTCCGTGGGGTCGCTACTGCCCACCAGCTCGCCACATGCTGCCCTGCGGGTTTTTGTATCTCTCTTGGTCTGGTTCCTCATCCCAGACCCGTTCCGGCAAAGTAAACTCTACCGGCACAGACCTAGAGTTCGGAGCGCGCAAGCCCCACCACGATGTCAACGTAGAGATACGGCGGTGGGGGTATTATTATTATTATTATTTCATTTTTAATGCACCATATTTTAAGTGCACTGTGTAGGTTAAGTACAGTAAGTAAAGGCAGGACTTGCTCACGCGTCAACATTGAAGCTTATGGACCGTCAATGTTATTGCGTGAAAATAATGTATCGTTTGCTTGAGTCCAAAGGCAGATTCATATTGCGCAATATAAATATTGCGCAAACTTAATGTAGATGTAGGGGCGGTCTGAGTAACTATTACTGAGCTTGCTTTCGGGAATTTGATACTATAGACAAAATATTTATACATAGTAAAATGAGTGTGCCGTTGGTAGGTATTGTATGGAAGTTTGGTCTTGTTTGATTTTTTGTGCGACATAAGGATGTTGACGTGGAAAAAAAAATTAGGCCGTCACGTCAGACAGATAATAAAAAAAAATAGACACTAATTTTTTGCTTTATCATATTAATAAAAAAATAATTTAGATAAAACGCATTAAAGTTGGGGAGTGGGGACTCGCTACGTCACAATTCAGTATAAAATCTACCGGAGAGTGACATAATGCCACATTTTAACTCACTTTATTGCCGTAATCTTTGGATTACGTAAAAAATTAAAAATACGTGTCCAGTTTAAAATAAAATCTATGCATATAAAAAAAAAAATGTCAACATGCCTTTTGATTGTGTTGAAGTTTTTATCAGATGAGTCTACCTACTAAATTGATTGAAAGTAGGGATGGAAGGGGAATACCTAACAAAAATAATGAGACATTATTTACCGAAAGATCCCATAAAAACACTGCACTACGCATATTAGTATGTTGATGATGCTCACGCCACTCTTGGGAGAGAAATCTGGATCGGATTTATTGTGTCGGTGATTATCAGTGATCGGAGTAGGTAGACTGATTTGGGGTTAATGAACTGGCACATATATATTAGTATGGATATGCCTCCCGGATTCCGGGATTTTGAAATTATTCAGTTTTTTTTTAAGGAATTTCAAATTTTGTAATGTGTACAATAAAGAATACATCAATATGAATAAGAAATATTTAACCCTTTTGCTGTTATTGCATTGAATGCGAAAAAAATATTAAGAAATATAAAAAGATATTTTTGTTTATTTATTCAAGAATAGTAACAATTACAAATAACAAATACAAATAACTACTAAATTAGTCATATTATGTAAGTTTCGAATGGACGCACAACAGTTAGATTCACTTTATTATTTGATAAATAAGAAAAAAACTATTTTAAATGTTTATCTATCGCATTATATAAATTTCTAATAAAAGTTTAAAAATCCTTATTTTTACAATATTTGATTCAATCCCGTAAGTACCAAAATGAAATCCCGGAAAAAAGGCTTATCCATGTTATGATTCTATGACTATTCGTGATGCGAGTACGTAAAATCAATCTACCTACTCCACTGGTGATTACAGTCAGCCAGTCCAGCGAGACGGTAACGGGACCGAATGTCCATGATGCACCAAACCAGGGATCACCAATTAGTTTTATTTAAAAAAATAATATGAGTGTCGCGGTCCGTTTGGTAGACGATTACTAGCAAAAACGACAAAAGTTTTCATTTGAATATTTTTTTATGAAGCTACAAAATAAGTTGTCGGTCCGGATTCGGACCGCGGTCTGCCATTTGGTGACTCCTGCACTAGACAATAAATAGGTGATTCACACATTTCATCACAAAATATTTCACACCGTACAACCGTACCGAAAAATCTGCAATTCTCTATAATTTTTCAACCCCACCGCTGCGCAAGGGTTTAAAGTAGCATATTCCCGCCGGTAATATAACACAGCGAGTGATCTGTCAGGCGAAAAATTACGACGAAGCTGTTTAGCTATAAAAGACAAAATTCTTCCACTAAATGGTCGCCTAGAAGGCTGTTCTAAGGGTATGTACTACATAAAGTCGGAGCGGCGGGACCCTTAATTTTAAAGCTTATTTCGGGTACTCCCTGTTGGACGTATAAATAATTTATTTAATGTGTGAAGTTGTATAGTAAGGGTTACTGGTCTAAGATGTAGCCAAGATGGCGTAGGTATCGTACTTGTGTAATAATTATGAGGGTATGCACTCGCCTTTATAGCAACTGTTCTGAGTAAATTACGTAGATTTGCGAGTGTTACTGCTCATTGAAGTTTTTGATAAACGCCTGTAATCATCCCACTGCCTAACAAAGGGACTCATGAGTATTCATATAGCTCACGCTTGCTTACCTGTAGATGAATCCGGAAAGGTTAATGTTCCAAAAAAAAAAAATGTTCAAAATCTACTGACCGTTCACTATAACTTATCCTTTGCCGTCTTGTCGGTACCATTGCTTGTCAAGCTTAGTTTTATTACTCATAGAGTTCAAAATGGCGACTGACAGAACAGTACTATCAATCGTGTCACGGGACAAGTTATAATGAACGCACGTTAGTCGCAATCTCATCTCAGTGACAATAAATGTCAAATATCTGACAACAATTTATGAAAATCAAGGTATTTTTGAGATATTGAGAATTAGAACGTTCTGAAAAATACGGGAATTGCAAAACACCTAACTGGGTATAGCTGATTCCAAATAGAGGTCACAACGTCTTTTCCAGAAAATTCAAATTCTATTAAAATATTCAAACCTACGGGCAACACGAGGGTTGCCATGCAAGCATGACTGATATCAAAGCTCACTGCGCCATTCAAAAGGTCAAAAATAAAAGGAAAGATAAAATAAGTAAACATTAATTAGGGTGCCAGTACAAAAGTTGAAAAGTTCAGTCTGGGTGTGCCTGGCGAATTAAATTTTTTAATTAACCCGTTTTCCCGGGGTTGCCAGTCACAACTGACAAAATGGCGATATTACGAGTTCCATTTTCGAAAAGATATAAAATACACGTGTTATTTGAAAATTGTATCTATCAACCTGACAACTTTTCTATTTTGTTATTATTAATCATCTAACCTTTAAACGAGCAATTCTTGTATATATGTATATATATAATCTGAATCTCGGAAACGGCTCCAACGATTTAAGGCTCTTTCAAACAGACGCGACACGCGACGCGACACAAAGACACCGCTCATCGCGCGATGAGCGGTGTCTTTGTGTCGCGTTGCGTGTCGCGCCTGTTTGAAAGAGCCTTTACATGAAATGCAAGGGGTTTCGGGGGCGATAAATCGATCTAGCTAGGTTTCATTTTTAGAAAACGTCGTTTAAAATAAAAAATGATATTTTAGATAATATCAGATACTTATGACGCCTTTACGGGGTAGAAGCCCGAAAGTCTGATAACCAGTAGCGGGGTTGCAGAATTTATATAGGTCGCTCCATGGTAAATACTTGTATTCAGCAGCTTTCGGTTAGACTGGAAGCCGACCTTAACAGTTGGGAAAATGCTAGGCAGATGATGAGTTAATAATATTTATGAAAATATATGTTTAATTATATTTTGATGTTTTGAATTGCAAATCAGGACGGGGTGAAGAAAAGTAGATGATATAATGTGATTTTAGTTTTTTTAATTTGCTGCCCATTATCTTTGTTGATTGATTGTTCCGATTCATTGTAATTTATTTTACGTTAAACACAATGCCAAAATAAGCTAGCAATGTTCTTAAACAAAATCTTAACTAATATTATAAATGTGAAAGTGAGTTTGTTTGTTTGTTACGCTTTCATGCTAAAACAGCTGAACAGATTTGAATGAAATTTGGCACATGGGTGGACCATGATCTGGATTAGGATATAGGATACTTTTTATCTCGACTTTCTTACGTAATCGAGACTTATGCGGGTGAAACCGCGGGGCGCAACTAGTTTTGAATAAACAAAAGAAGGTTAAATTATAGATTGGTCGAAACAATTTATTTTCCTAATTATTACCAAACGTTTGCAAAGTCTAAAATAACAAAAAAAAACCTTTGTAGTGAAACAAATTGTTTTTTTTTTTCCGACAAATTCATTTTGTTACGTCACACTCACAAACAATGGGCCGTGGTCGGCCATTTCAAAGAGTCCGCCGGTTTTTTTTTTTCTCCGCACATGTTGAATTATTACATCGGCAAAGGCCTTTTACTCAAACTCGTGACCTTTATTTTTTTGTCTTTGAAATGTGAATGTTCCCCTTTTTATTTAATTGGACCTTTAAATAGGAACCATAATTTTCGAGGACAACTACCCCATGAGTTAGGCTGGGAGGGTGTTTTAAGGGGTAAATGAACCATCATTTACCTTAAAAGTACCCTTATAATATTTTTTCTCAAACTCATTAAAATGCCTCGTACTACCTCGTTGGTCTAGTGGTCGCAAGCGCTACTGCTAATTATGAGGTCTTGGGTTCGATTCCCGGGTCGAGCAAAATGTTATTGGGTTTTTCTATCTGAAATTTCTCAGTAGCAGCTCGGAGTCTGGATTTGTGCCCGGTTGATGGCAATAGGCTCGCCCCCTATTACAGTGCCTGCTACAGGGACACCTCTGCCCAACCCTTCGGGGAAACAAGGCGTGATGTTATGTGTCATTAAAATGGTTTACGTTTCCCTTAATTAAAACCATTTTACTGTGCCCATAACGTCAAATTTTGCAACATAAAAAAATGCATAAACGTATTTTCTAAAGTAAACACAAAACACTAAAAGGACTATGAAAAATTAATTTGATTGCAGACCTTAAAAACAGGGCAACACCATATCATTAAATTAAGTCTAATGGCAACACACAATATAAATAAAAACTTTTTGTAGCTTAATCCACTTTTGCTGTAGGCTCCCGAGATCTTCTCATTAAAATTAATTTTGCCGGCGACGTGGCTGCCATTACGATGGCAGTTTAAGTAGGTGCCTGCTTACACCCGCGATATTACAGGGATTAAGTTTCGAGTGAAAAAAGGAGAATTAAACGAATTTGCCGTGAACGAGTCGACGACGTTCCTGTAATCCTTCAGCGTGGGCCATGAAAACAAGCTGTTTTAAAAAAAGAAAAGCTTCTGTAGCATTGGATGGACTCGTGGCTAAGTAATAACAGCCACACGGGTCGATCGATCAGGTTAAACTACGCTTGCCGCAGTAAGTCCGTGGATGGGTTACCATCTTAACATACCGAGACCCCTCGCTGTGAGCAAGCACAGCACGTTAAGCCGTTGGACCTGGCTGTCATCCTTGGTTCTTTGACAGTCGTGACGGGTCGTCAGAAGCCCGAAAGTCTGAAAAACAGTCTTCGCAAGGGTTATCGTGTTACCTAGTAACTGGGTTGTGGAGGTCAGATAGGCAGTCGCTCCATGTAAAATACTGGTTATCAGCTGCATCTGATTAGACTGGAAGCCGACCCCAACATAGTTGGGAAAAGGCTAGGCAGATTACTGTAGCATTGTAAATTACAAAAATACGTTTGTTTGGGACAATACACTGGAAGAGATTTGTTTAGAAACAAGCCGATGTAATTTCTCATATCGGCAAAAATTATGAACTAGCAGAAAAACGAATACATTCCCCTTATATAAACCCTTTAAGGGATGTATTTTTAAAACATCATTCTTATTGCTCACCTTCAATAAAAAAAGAACTATTTTGCAAAATTGCAGTTTAAGTTGTGCGTTGTCTGTTCGTGATTTTTTAGGGTTCCGTACCCAAAGGATCCGTCCGTCTGTCATCAGGCTATGTCAACAGGTCGTGCCATTAAAGATGAGACTTGACCGCGCCTCCCGCCGCTCTTTCCCCCGCCCCGATGACGCCCCAGCGGGGACCTCATACCGCTAAAGAGACCCATAAATCGTCTACTGCGCAAGTCAAACCACGTGGTGCGTCAAGTCTCATCTTTAATGGCACGACCTGTGCCTCATGAACCGTGATAGTTAGACAGTTGAAATTTTCACAGATGATATTTCTGTTGCCGCTATAACAACAAATACTTAAAAAACAGAATAAAATAAATATTTAAGGGGGCTCCCATACAACAAACGTGATTTATTTGCTCTTTTTTAGGGATAATGGTACGGAACCCTTCATGCGCGTGTCCGAATCGTACTTGGCCGGTTTTTTTTTTTTTCAAATTTATTAAGTAGATATGCATCACCTTGGAACGTACTTTTCTGTTCCTTTCTTCATGTCTCTCTGTCACGTACAAAGAGACTTGTACTGTTAAATAAATGAACACAAAAGTGTATTACTTGTTATAACTTAAATAACAAGCTCAATTGAAGATACTGTGTTTTAAACTATCAAAACAACCGATTGCTTGGATTAGTTATAGTTATTAAAGTTTATTCAAAAGAAAGTTTATCTAATAAAACTGTTGTGAAAAGACAGACGGAATAATAATTTTATTGTATAAGTCTAGCATCTCGGTTTAATTTAGTTAATCTGACGTAACAATCCGATTGTTTTGGTGACATTAATTCTTGTTTGTTAATTTACGAACTCTAATACTTTGATTATAATTATTTTAGTAACTAAAGTTATTTTGTTGTTCGTTGGATACTGGTATTAGGTATATTTTGTGTTTATTTTATGCATTTTTTATGGATTTTTTATACCTTCCATTCCTAGAACAATAACAAGTTTTTAGTATTCCACGTGAACTTAAAATGATCAAGTCAATAACAAAAACAGATCTTATAAACGCAGTGAACCGTCACAAACATCGTAAACTAAGATATTGAACGAAAAACCCACTTAAATTCAACACGGCTTTCGGTCGTAAACTCGCTGACTTCATGGCCCCACTTAAGGCGGTATTTGCCAGCAAAATGCTTTGCAAATTGGATCATTAAGAGCTTAAACCGACAGTTTGGAGTTGCTTGAAAACCTGTTTCCGTATCATTCGCCTTTTTTCCTGATAATGTCCGGAAAAGCACCTTTAGCTGACGAAGAGATTTAGCGAATGCTGTAGAGAACAAGTATTTGACTTTCAGGGACTAAATAGACAAAGCGGGCTAGGATAAACTGTTATTTCAGTTGATCAAATCAAATGTAGATGAAATTGTGTATTACGTGAAGGAAAACGATGTCGTAGAATGGAAGGAGACGTAAATTAAGAGAGCAAAATTTGTAAGGAAAATAAAGAATTTAATATCGACTACAACAATATAATTATTTAGATAGCATGTGATTGTTCCCTTACCGAGTCTCAAAAGTCCAAACTCAAGATTTTAAGCTCAGCGACCACATACGAAATACCATGATACGCTCCAAAACAGTAATCGCTGATGTGGGCAACAAGTCTACTAGGCTGGTGTGGGATTGTTGCCATGTATACTATGTAGGATGCATGCACCAGGACAGATAGGCTAGAGTCGACACTCAGTGGGAACCAGAAGATGGGGGTTGTCGCCGAGGGAGGCTGAAAAAACGCTGGCGTGATGACTTAGCGTTTATGGAGATTGGCCGGAGAAAGCAACACACAGGAAAGAGTGGTAAGCTGTGGGGGAATCCTTTGCCCAGCAGTGGGCCAAAACTGTTTAGAAAAAAACTTGTTCTACTGCAAGTCAGCTTCTCTTCTGAGAGCTGGTCGGGCATTGGTCAATAATCCAGAGCATTATGTCCAGGTTTCTCGGTGCTTCCTTTCGCCGTCATTTATCGGGTTATAAGATTAATCTTAAAACCACATCTGGACTTCGAAAATTTAACACTGGTACAAGCTTGATTAAAACCAGAGTTCACGAAAGATAAGTCTGCGCGCGAACGGTGACGTGACGGTGGCGTGCTTAATTCTATACTTTAAATATTTAAAATATGAAATTTATATTAATAATTTAATCTTATCTAATATTATTAATCTTATATTAATAATCTAATCTTAATATTATTAATCTTATATTAATAATCTAATCTTAATATTATTAATCTTATATTAATAATTTAATCTTAATATTATTAATCTTATATTAATATTAATTAATTCAATAATTATACTTAATTTGACCTTACATAAACGATAAGATGGCGGCATACGATTAGTTCCGAATTCAGCCGAGCGCAGACTTATCTTACATCCAGTCTACTCACATGATTAAAAAACAAATGTAAAACAAGCCTATACTAAAGATAAAAGAAAAAGAACCCACCAGTAAAATACAAAACGTAACGTACGTAACGTAAGCCCCAAACTCCTTACTTTACAAGCTTTATGTACCGGCGACAAAATTGTAACTTTTACTTTTATTTCAACCGAACCACTAGACAGTAAAAAGATTTTTATGTCAACAGTAGGAATAGCCTTTGTAAAATTATTTCGGTGAGAATATTAGGAGTTTTACAACCTCCTTGACATCAGCTATTTTTGTTTTGTGCATTAAAGAAGTCGGTTTTTTTTAGTTATACTTGTGTTTTATTTTATATTATTATAATTATTTAAGCAGTGATGGCTTAGTGGTGTGACCGTCAGACTGCCAAAACAGTCTCGAGTTCGTACCCAAGGCACGGGACTCGGATTTATGTGCGTATTTTATAATTATCACTTGCTTCAAAACCGGTGAAGGAAAACATTGTAAGGGAACGGGCATTCCTGAGAAATATTTCTCGACGGCATGTGAAGCCAAGTCAGAGGCCCATGGGCGGCTTTAATAACTGTGACACCAGGTTAGTCACTAACCACACGAAAAGAAGAAAAAGATTATTTAAAGAAAAACAATGGTGTTATTGGCGTAAATACATAGCAGTATAAAAAAAAAAACTTAAGTATGCCAAAACGGCCTCAGCTCAGCATAACGTCAGATGGAAACACTGGGAACTACCTGTCGCTGATTTGCAGATGCTGGTCACGAGTGAAATACGCTCGATGTGCGTGGATAACATTGTGGTACTGATAATGGTATTGAAAAGTCGAATATGGTTATACCAATCTCAAACTCAAACTCAAAGCATTTATTTCAATTAAACCATTTACAGGCATTTTTGAATTGTCAAAGAGTCTGTCAGTTAGTCAGAAAGTTGAAGCTAATTGCCCATTCCAAAACGTAGATCTCTATGGAGAAGAACAATAATAATAAAAAGGACCTATAAATTCAAATTGATTCGCGTCCACTTCCACATTCGCTTTCCTTCATCAAACTCCTTATTATTTGGTCGACATAATGACGTACCTACCTATATTAAGTCGATATTACCTCTTTCTATTTGTGTTATGACGTAAACAGTCGTAACATGGCAAATTATCGCATAGGTTTCGGACTAATCCCAAGTAAATAGACTTATTCGTTATATGAACAGGGGACGCAAACAAAGACATTGCGTTACTATTGGTTATACATACACGAGAAATTGTGTCTTTTTTGCAAATGTATGAGAGTAGATTATACTGTGGCGAAACCTACATTGCCAAATGCGAACTACGCTTCAAACTGACATGACGTCACGCAATATCCTATATCACGCAAGCAGAGTTTACTGCGCGACTCGCATAGATATACAACCTCTCGACATCAATCGTCGGGCAATAATCCGATCCAGCCTGTCCCTTACTGTCCTCCCCCAGCGACGCATTAAGCCAAGGTCCGTTGTCGCAGGCAGGGCAGGCCAGAGTGCCCTTAGCATGAAGTCGCTTATTTTATAAGTTTTATGCCCTGGCTGGAGGCCTTAATTTATTGAGGAACCCACAGGAAAATCCGATTAAGCAGCTTAACAACCTCGTAGGTTGACTTGCGAGAGCCAGCCCCAAAAAAAAAAAAAAAAACGGTCGTAGGGCAGTTGCCCACCAGACACTACACTCGTCTGGTCGGAGGTCCTTTTTTACAGAGGATCAGTGAACAATACACCCTGTTCCTCATACCTCTATAGTATCATGAGTTGTGTTGTGTAGGTCTTCTTCTAAGCGTGTTGATGGCAATCTATATAGAATCAGCCCGGAATTTGGCAACTTGGCACCTTCAGGAGCGTCCATCAGCTCCTGCATCGTGCAGGCAACAGAACACGCTGGACACGATATTAAATACCCCATTGTTTATGGCACAGCACCACATTTACACTCCAGTACGGAGTCATCTGTGAATCTCAACCTGTAAATTATTTTTTATTTACCATTTTTAATTTTATTTACCCTACAATTTTTTTTTTTTACTTAAAAATCACCAATAAAAATATATATCACTATTATAATTTTTTGTTTATTATTCAGAAGATGATTTCACAATAAACTAAAGCAGACCTTTTTGTTAAGCATGGAAAAACAGTTTAGGTAGGTATAAAAAGTCTACATATAGCCCTTTCCCAACTATTTTGGGGTCGGTATAGTAAATCAATACAGATGCAATCTAATATCGAAGCTTCTTTTTTATATCTCTTACCCTGTATACAAGGAAATCGTGAAAAAAAAAACTTAAATTATTTAATTTTAACCTATTCACTAGCAATATTAGGACTCATATGACCACCAACAATTTTCAAAAGTGAAAAAATGCGAGTTCCAACCGTAGTGGTTCTAATCTAATTCCGCTGAAGGATTTTTATAGGTGTAATAATATAGAATGACAGACAAACGATACGGCCTAATCAAGATATGATATATCATGTTCATACATAGGTATAAGATGAGACTAAATGCCAGTGAACTTGAGTGGTTGGCTCGCGAGTTCTGTGCTGAGCTCACGCAACGCGTCATAGGTCCAGCCAATAATAGGACTCGCCCATCAAGGAGCGCTCGCGCTATTCCAAATTAGACGCATTTTAAATTTATTATACGTAAAACAAAAGGTATTTTAATAAAATACGTAAATTAAAAGATACATAATTAAATTATATTTAAAACGGTGAAGGTTTAAAAAAAAATCCGCTCTAATGTGATTAAAATAATATTTGATTATGACTTGCATGCCCATGTGACGGCAGAACATGGAGAACAACTCCTATGTACAACTTTACCCATGTTTGCAAATAAATAAATGATTTGATTTGATTTTTAGTTTTTGCGTGATTCTCAGTTTTTTAATAAATATTTATGTAGACACGTTAGACACAATTTTATAAATTAATTACACTATGTAATATAAACATAATCTAAAATATTTATAAATTAAGTTATTAAAAAAATGCTCTAATCCAACATATATTTTTTCCAAATTATTAACACTACTCATTTAGACGTGACCTTCAGCATAAAATCATTAAAAGTCGTTTATTCTCACCTTACTATGGAAGGTATGCGCTTATAAAACGTAAAATTAGTTTATCCCCCAAATAATAACAATTAATCTTGGAGAATATAACACTGGAGAATAAGCGTAACATTCTGAAAAAAAAAAGTTTGTCACTTTTGAAGGGGAACGTAGAAGGTACTACAAAAAAAAAACTGCTCGCCCGGAAAGAGAAGCCCGTAGCATCATTTTTTTTTATCGATATCGATATTTATTTGGAATTTTGCTTAAATCCACGAAAAAAAACAGTCAACTAATATATTAGGTCGATATCCTCTTTATATTTGTGTTATGAACTTATGACGTAAGCAGTTGTAACATGGCAAATGTGTAACATGATATAGGTGTAATAATGTAACAGACAAACGATACGGCCTAATCAAAAGATAATATACCACGTTTATACATAGATATACATTAATATATACGCACTGAATTGCTTGTCAGAAGAATGAAGCCATCTATTATGTGAATATTCGAGCACAGTCGGGGACATTAATTGTTTATCAAATTGACTTACTTAAATTGTCCGTATAATCACAACTGTCTTTCTTTGACAGTTTTTTCGAATGGCTATGACACGACAAATTTACGTAGTGTGTCAGTTTGCTTAGCATTCAAATTTTCTGGGTGTCTAGGGCTTTGACTACTTAAGGTGGAGTGTTCCTAAATTTAAAAGCCAATATCGACAGGTTTTTTATAAAAATAACTTTGTCCTTGTTCCGTTCGCATAAATATTCATGTCATTTTTTTTTAATTTTTCTTGCTATAAAATTTTTAATTCACAAGTCATTTATTCAAACTAGGCTGACAATCAGCACTTTTCGAACGTCAAAATTACATGAGACAGTCCCCCAAAATGCTCTCCTTCCTATAGCACTTGGAAATAAAACATTGACCTATCAATTAAAACAGCCTTAGAAACAAATCACGAATCACGACTTCCAAAAACTTTTATCAACAATAAAAATCATAATTAATTAATAAAAAGTTGTTGTTGTCAATTTCAAACTTTCATCGAGTTTTGGAAGTCAATTAACGTAAAATTGTTAATTGGTTTCACTTTTTCTTTATTTTATGCCACTATTTTTCCAGAACTTATTTAATTAAAATTACTGAAGCAGATCTCTTTATTTTTCTTAAAACTTTTGTTTAAAATAGTGTCCGAACGAAAATGGATTTTCAGCCGAAAACGAAAACGAAAACAAAAAATGTTGACAAAAATTATTAATATTTCCGCTGTACTCTAAAATATTGTTTATTTTTTTTACATCTAGAGAGTGTAAGAGAATATACAGCCTTTAAAAGAAATAAAACATGATAATTCCATTACCGGATACATAATTTCGTGTATTGATTAACCTGATATTGCCGAGCTTTACGAAGTAGGCCGTATAACGCGTGACAATTCACGAACCTCTGATTTTCGGCTTGGCCAAAGCTTTGGCTGGTTAATGGCCAAAAACAAATATTTGGCCGAATAATGTTTTTTGGCCGAAAACGAAAACAAAGCTTAGGACCGTCACTAGTTTAAAAGCAAGTAACGTACTTATTGTCGGGCATTACCTTTGCCGTTTAGTTGGACAAATTATTTTGTGTATAAAAACCTGCTGAAGTTATATTGCCTTATATTGTCCGCATTTACAGTTATGTTACTAATAATACAATACAGAAACATCACATAAACTAAACTGAAAGTATCCAGTGGCAAAACTAACGAAGCAAACGTTGACTTCGCCAAAGTTCGTCCAAGTTCGGCGCTCTTCGGGGAGTTAAACAGTTTCTGTACCGGACTGTACCTAGGGGATCGCTGCAAAAAGTTACTAAACGTCTCCTGGGGTCTTAGTGTATCATGGCTGGAGTTTGGAGCTTTGTATACCTACGTAAAGGGACGACCCTTACTAAGTGAATATTGTATAAACTTGTTATATTTTTACACTTGTATCTGGGCGCCATTTCTGCTAAATTGACGGGAGTGTTAGCATTTCTTTATTCATAAATAATTGATAATGGTCTCTATAATTTGTTTATTTTTATATTTCAAAGTATTTTGACATTCTTATAAAATTTTACTCCTTGTCAATTTTATATTTGACACTATTTTATTTTTCCATTCTGACATTTTTATAATTTGTTGACAATTTTATTTAATGAATATTTTAAAAATTATTGTATTGTGGATTTTTATCTGTGAGTTTTATAATTTAAATGTAAGAGTGATAACTATTGACTAGATTATGTCTGAAATAAATAAAAAAATAAAATAGCTAGGTGTGCCCGCGGCTTTGCTTACGTGACTGAGTATTCCTTTGGCATTATACTTTAATAGGACTGAACATAATATTATAGTATTTTCGTATTAAAATAATCCCGATCAAATCAAACAATCTACTGTCAGTTGTTTTTTTTTTTTCGTGTAACTAATTGTCGCGACCGACGTTGTCCTATCTGTTTTCAATCCCATATAAAAAAGGACATTCAGTTTTCCCGAATATGATATTTTCCGGGCAGAATTTCCAATTTTTCTTTCCAAAAAAAACCTCATTCTGAAATAAACATTTTAAACCGTACGGAACATACGTAGTACGTAACGTACGTACGTAATTTTTTTTACCACCACTAACACCTTTTTTTTTTGGTTGGAATATTATCAAATAACTTCTCCCGCTCTGAGCGGAGCGGGAGGGCGTGTCAGACTCTTACTGACTCAAATCAACCCGTATTCCTTCAGTTGCTATATTGCCAGAGGCCACGGTATCCCTTTCGGACATTCCCGCAACCACGGCAGGCATCGGCCCTAGCGGACCCCGTTAGTTCTGCTGACATCTCTTTGAGGCGCGCGTGGAACACAACGCGTCGTCGCCCCGGACCTGGTTCGTATCGGACGGCGAGCTATCCATCGCTCATCGTCCGCAAGCCCGCGCCTACCGTAGACGGCCGGAGACGCCCAAGGCGGTTAGTGGCTAGGGGCGCGAAATTTGCCTCTCCCTCACGTTTTCCCCCTTCTCCTTCACGAGCATTACTGCTTCGCAGAAGGAGGTGACGGCCTCCCATGCCCTTTCGCTCCGTACTATGGCCTGGACCAGTGCCGGATGAGGCCGGATTGAGCCTTACCCCTTACCTTCATAGGATGTCAACCGTGCTATTTGAAGCTAGGGAAGTGCATGAAAAGGTTCAAGCAAATCAGAAACGTTATGAGGGTCACAGCCCTGCACCTGATTACTCAATCGGTGATCTAGGCCTTTTGAAGACCCAAAGAAGTAATGACACGACTCGCGGACAAACGCCGAAATTTATACCGCGACGAGACGGACCTTACCGTATTAAGAAGCCCGCGAGCTCCACTACTTATATGTTGGAGAAGGTAAGTAGTGGTGAACCGTTAGGGTGGTACCATGTTTCCCAGTTGACCCCATTCGTAGGCGGCGTACCGCCAGCCCCGGTCAACGAAAAGCGTAGGCGCGGTAGACCTAAGCGTTATCTTGTCTGACTCAGACGCGTGAGCGCATGTCTGGGTCAGAGGGGGAGGATGGCCTTAACGTTTGTGTACGGACTAGCCTTTAGGCGCAGCGACGGGAGACGACACCCCCACCAGCACCCTCGCGCCCCGCCAATGGACAGTGAACGAAAGAACTCGAAAGCGTACGTCACGACTCGCGAAACGCTCGTGTTAATTAAAAGATTGTTTTATCCGCTTATGCCCTCTATACTGTGTTTCTGTGTCTTCTATTATATACATTTTAGTGTTCACGTGCATCGAACTCATTTAAAGACCCAACACATACCCTGAGAAGAACTTTTCTACAGTATTCATTTTATAGCCCCGCCGTACGTAGCGCAGTCTCAAAGAAAAGTAGGTTTATTTGTCACAGAACAACGTGCATACATAAAAGACAAGAGTGATCAGAAAACAACAAAAATTACATAATAAATCACGAGCATAAAACAGAAATTAGTCGGCAGCTGCACGACATGACTGTGACAAGAAGGCTTCCACTCAGCATGAGCGTCATGCTGAGCTATGGGGGACCCACAGCACTGCGCTGATATATTATTTATTTATTGCTTGTTTTTCATAATTTAAAAATATTTATTCACTTACACAATATGATATATATACATATATGTAATGTGCTTATCAAGACTTTTCTTTTGATATCAAACACGTCATGATTATTTGATTTTTTTTTCGCATTCGCATATTTACTTGTAAAGTCCACCATATTAAATTTAGGATAAATTTATATAGCCCATGTCACCCAGACTATTATTACAAATCGTTTGATACCTCACTCATCAAAATCGGTTCAGTAGTTTAGACGCTACGCTGGAACACACGTAAATCCAAACATACTTACACACATACATAGACTGCTAAAATCATAACCCTTCGTTTTGGCTTTGTAGTCGGGAAAAAAATGGGGTTATTATTGGTGCAAAATAATAAGTATATACGTAGATACAATATACTACAATAAGTATATAGATCATAATATGATGGTTGAGCTTTGTTTGTTTGTTTACCGTGTTAAGAGTTCCATTTTAATGGTGCACTGAGTGCAAGTGACGACAATACACCACATCTTCAAAGCTCATCTACCACAAAAAAAAAACTATCCAAAAACTTTTTCACAAAAATACAACCGACTTTCAAACTAGAAAGTAAAAAATAACTTTAATTTCGGAAGTCGGTGTCTTTGGATCAGTACCTATTTCAGTTTTTTGCCACCGACTTCCGAAATTAAAGTTATTTTTCACTTTGTAGTGGGTTGGTTTGTAATTTTTCTAAGTTACAATAGCCTAATGTCAACTGCTCATCACCTTTTACAAAATATTGCTTTCCCGATGCAGGGACTTTCATTGTTGAGGAGTGCTCCAGGTACTTCACCATCACCTTGACCAAAAACAGGTTTCTGTTTGATGGTTATTTGCTTTTTAAAGAACGAAAAAAAAAAAGTAAAAATACGTCTACTTTAATACTTATAGTGTTTTATTTAAAAGCCGTAGGACGATATTTAAACTAAAAAAACATTTGACGTTGAAAGACTGATACTCATGTGGTTAACAAAATTAGGAACTTTAGAGTTTAGGAGGTAATTCTATTTCTTGTAGAGAAATTCTTCATTATGTGAGATTTGTAGAAGTTACGATACACGCAAACAGACAGGTAGCAGTAACTTCTTTTTATAAAATATATCATGGGGATAATGTTTATGGTATACAATATGATTCAATTCATGAAAGTAATACAAAACTGAAAACTGAGTTGGCAACGGCAGCGCCAAATGAGGATCACGATTTAAACAGGCATTGTATGAATATATGTTCATTTGTCGCTTCAAAACACGTGCCATCGTTGGAAGCAGTGAGAACTGTTTAGTGGGGCCGGTTTAATTTATTAACGAATGATAAATAAATCGCTTTAAATGTAAACAAGCCGCCAACTGGTGTTGTCAAATATAGTTTGCCCATTCGAAATGTCCAATAATAGGTCACCATTTCTTTAATAAATGTTTAACACATCAATTTTTTTTTATCTCCGCTTCCTTTAATATCCGCATCCTCCGCTAAAATGGCCCCCATTACATCCCTAATTGGAAGCATCATGTTGTACCGCGGAATACAGGCTACAAGACGTCACATAACATCCAACATGGCGGTTCGTAAAATTTTACTAAAATGTTTTTATTAAAGATATACATCGTTTTTGGTATCTAATGAAAGGTCTTAAAGAGTAACATATATAATACATCACTTATCTATAATTTTACATTCATAAACCCCAAATTAGAATAAAATAATTATATTTCACTTTTCGCCCGGAGTCTGGATTTTTACCCGGTTGATGGCTATAGACTCGTCCCCTATTACATGGAACTTAAACATAACTGGCGAAATGTGGGTAAGACAGGCGTGATGTTATTTTATGTTTATTTCACTTGAAGGTTTTTTAGTGTTCATTACAGTTACCATTTAGTGTTAAAACCCAGAACGGTGCACCGTAACGTGTGGTTGCGCCGACAGAGGACGCCTTCCGGTTTTTCGAACAAAAAGTAACATAATGAACGCGACGGTCGCTTTTGGTTAGGACGCGAGGTTACTCCATCAAAAAGTATTATAAGCAGAAGATGTTTTTCCGAAGTTTTTTCAAACACAGCTATAATTCAGTAATTTAATGACCAGACGACCTCAAGTTTTACTTGCGGTGATGCTATGAAAAGTAACTGAGAGGATAATTTCAAAGGAAACGTGACGTGCTCATGGTTTCGTAATCAGCATTTAGGGTTCCTTTGATCTTCAGTCCGTCGGCGTGGTCGCAGTTCAGTTAATTATCATAGACATTGGTTTAGGTTTATTGTTTATATTTATCCTATATTTAAAAAAAAAAAAAAATTTTTTTCCTATAATTCAGTAAGATTGAGTTTCATTTCTAAATATTTTATTGTACACTAGAAAGTTCATTAAAAAAGAAAAATACTACCAAACATACATCGTTCTTATCGCTTTCTGCTATCTTTGATATGCGACCTTGGAGTGTACAGTGACAGCGTGGACATTAAATGGGGTTATCATTGGTCCAAATTAATGCGCACATCGGCCTGAGTTTGCGCATTAATTTGGACCAATGATTCTTCTTCTTGGGAAGTATAATAAGATATAATATACTGTAATAGATAAATAGACACATACATATACATTAACACCGTTTTTTTAGTTTGTTTACCGTGTTTTAGAGGTCCGTAAATTTTTAAATGTTGTCTTTAAGGGATACTCACAATGAAATGTTAGCATTAAGAGAAATTTACTGCAAAAGTGGCTTCTTTTATCAGCTACAATAATATCTTACATGCATATTCTTGATTCTTGCCCATTCTTCTCTATACGAAAACTACCTTTTTGAAGGGGTGACTAGAATCAATTATATTATTTTGTAAATTTTGACGTTCAAAAGCGCCATACATGGGCCTATTTGAAATAAATGATTTGACTTTGACTTTGCATAGATGTGCTTTGTATTTTGTCTATGGGCTTTAGCTGCCTGAAAATTATTATTATATATATTATTATATTACATTTATTATTATATTTTTACATAGGTATGTAAATCTCGAGAGTATGTATCCCGGTCCTTTGAAAGGCGTACGAGGGCCCGAAGCCAACTCGCAGAGGCCCCCTGGACAAATTTAAATGAAATGAGGCACCAACCGACGATAATCCCCGTACGCACTGTGCAAGTGCACAAAAGGACAATCCCCGGTTGATGTAGGACCATTGCAGTACATAGGAACAAAACATTGGATTATGGGTTTGGCTGGCTATAGTGGATTGGTTATCAAGAACTATGGTAGGACCCTGACCCCTGCCCGACCAATGAAATATAATATACACGGATAAGATGGCAGGGGGCGACTTGCACACTCAATAATGGGCCCCCGAAAACTGTCGCTAACACACAGTGACGTAGCGATTGGGAGGCAACATGTCCTGAGGTGCTTGAGGAGTGGAGAGGTATTCCACAGCTTTCAGAACAATCCTAGAACCCGGAAGATGATCAAGATCCCTACGAGCACTTACTGGAATACTTCCTTCCTCCGAGCACGATTGCTCTTGCGATACTCCTCTCAAGCCGGCCAATTAAGACAAGAATGAAGATCATTCAATCAACAGATCTGCCTAGCCTTTTCCATGGAGCGACTGTCTTTCTCACCTCCATAACCCAGTAACTGGGTTACACGGGGCATTCCCGTGATAAGTCTGGTTGTCAGACTTTTGGGCGTCTGACTGCCCGTAACAACTGTCTGCGAATGATAGCCGGGACCAACGGCTTAAGGTGGTTTGCAAGGCACGGAACGGTCTCGATATGTAATGGTTGGTCACCCATGGGTGGGTGATGGATGGTGGTCTTCCGAGGATCATTAAAATGATAAATTAAATATTTGTCTGTAAATTGGTTTACCTTTACCACTTACCAAAAGTGGTCATCGTATTAGCGGGTCAGTAGCTCTTTCTCAGAATCTTTTCTCATTTTTGTATTTTAACTATTTTTTGCGTCATGTTTACCGTAAATAAACGTTTTTTCTTTCTTTTTTTCTTTTCTTTCTATATCCTCTCTATCATCAGAAGGCAGCCGCCACGCAATCATCGGTGCGACGCTTTGCTAGAGTGACTGTCGCCAGCAACAAAACGGTGCCACTTACTGCGCCGTCAAATATTTAAAAACTAGATGAGGTCAGTGTTTTCTAACCCACTCCTCTAAAAGAAACATCCTTTAAAAGTCCAGTATCTTGATCAGATCATTGTTACCATGGTATATACTATATAGGTACCTACTACGCTTTGGAATGGGCAACTAGCTTCATCTTTCTGACTGACCGACCCCTTGACAATTCAAAAGTGCCTGTGATTGATTTATTTGAAATAAATGCTTTGAGATTGAGTTTGAGTTATGAGGATCATACAGATTGTGCAACGCTTATAGCAGAATTTGCGACACTGACCTTGGCAGATATGTGTTAATTGAAAGTGGTAGTAATATTGGTACTGTAAACTTGAATATAGTGAAACCATTTTGTTATTATTACCATGTCTTAATATACCTACCATATTCTGGCAAATAAAATAATTCATGAGTTCATTTCTTCCAATCTGGAATTCATCATTAGCAGCCCGGAGTCTAGATTTGAGGCCATTTGAGGGTGCAATAGGCTTGCCCTCTATTACACGGGACTTAAACATGACTGGTGGAATATGGGGGTATTATAGGTACCTACACCTCTGCTTACTCTTTTGAGGTATACAGGCTTGATGTTACGTTATGTAAAATCATTCGAATATTCATCACAGATTTGAGTTATTAGCAAACAGGAGGGTGCTACTTCCCTTCCTCTAAAATCATGTCTGTGTTATTTTAACTAGAAAGGGAATATCGTACTTTTTCCCACAAAACTCATCGATCATATTTCCTATATTTTACTTTTATCAAAAGATTGAAAGAAATGAAGTCTGTATTTTCAACGCCGATATTATAAGGAAAATCTCGAGCTTCGTTACCAAATACGTACTATCGATACTTATTACATTTAATATTATTTTCTTGTCATGTTCGACATTTCCTGTTAGTAGAAAAACAGGTGAAAGGTTTCTAGCTACGAGGTACGTACAGTAAGCGTTCAAAAGTGCATAAGCACGTTAAGAATCATATTGCTGTGAACACGCGGTGTAGTCCGTATATCTGTATGTGTAAACAACACGGCACACACACCACAGAGAACGCAGTATTGCGCTTTACACACTGTCGTATCGTCGCGTACTTGCGTCGCACTACCGAAACAAATATATATTTCCGTCGCTTTTGTTAGACAACACGCATCATGCGCTTGACCTCGGCCAGTTTATGGGATTACTAAAATTCGAACCAAAATTACGTGTGCAGATAGCATAACGCGTTAAGCATTGGTCTGAGATGCATACTGGCTTAGGTTCCAGCCTCGTCAAGCACAGAGCAGTTTTTGCAAATATTAATATTTTTGTTTGCAATAATATTATATTTTAACTATTGCTGCCTTTTTTATTAATGCTGTTATTGCAATAAAGGGTTTAGAATTAAAAATGCGTGATATGTGATAGCAAAATTAAAAAATTGTATTCGTTATATTTATTTTACTTATAGATAATATATTGCTACAATTATTTGTCATTACGTCAGCTCAATAAGATGTGAAATAGATGTCGAGAAACTTAGAAGCAATTTATATTATTTTGACATATTTGTATTATGAAATATTTTAAATTGATTTTTTCACCATAAATATTAGCTAGCTTATTATTAGTTAGCTTTGATCATGGTCGAAGTAATTAAGCAATAAATAAGAATATAAGACTAATCAAAATGTAAAAAAAAAAACTAGTTACAAAATAGGTGATTTTAAGGTTAACTAAGTGTTTGTTTACATTATTTATTTGGCTTTAGTAAATATTGGTTGGTATTGAGGTTATAGCTTAAGTATTCATTTTCTTTACGAAAAGAAGATTGAAACTAAACCTCAAATTGTAATCCTAAAATAATAATATTACTAAAATAATCTTAAACATTTTCGGTCTATCTGCGAGAAATACGACAAACAACATATTGTAACTTGCTTAAAAAATCGTTACCACAAATTCATGTAACAACGAATCTGTTGTTTATTTAGTTGGTACGGTAAATATTTTAAGGTTAAAATATAGCAGTGTCCCACTTGAAGTCTTAATATTATCGTGCGAAACTTAAACGTTCTTGTCTATGCCTTTCTGTCGAAAACGGCTTCCTAGCTGGTCTTCAGTGATGCAAGCCTTCAGAGTGCACAGCGAACGGTTCATAATGACGTGTTTAATAATTCAGCAAAATATCTCGTTGGTATGAAACCATTTGTTTCATATTCTTCCATCATTTGACGTCGCTACTGCTCGATAATAAGCCTCTTCCTCATTCCTCTTAACCCTCACAGTATTTCTCTAGAACAAAGAATAACATTGTATTTATTACACATAATAATTATTTATCATTCACTAATCGAATTAAACCTCATAATGAATTTAAAATTTTAAAGGCATCTTCTGTCTCAACAATAGCTCTGTTCTATCAACAATACCTTTGATTAAGATTTATGTTTAGTAAAATATGAAATATTTAAATGATAACACTCACACTTAGTCCGGTCTCATTAGATATTTGTGTAAATTACATTCACTTTTACGCAGCGCAATAATATTTGATCTCCCTTCAATATTATATTTGACTGCATTTTGAAAACAATAACCACAACACCGCTAATACCTAAATACTCGTCACCAACAATAACCACGAACCAACAAAGTTTTATTAAGCGAATACGCGTAACGAACTGCGTCTGTCTACCCCACAGAAATCGAAATGATTTACTTAGTTTTCTGTGGTCTACCTGCTAAACCTTAATATTTATGTGAACAAGACGACCGAAACAAAAAACGAATGATTATTGAACTAGTCATTATTAAAAAATAACAAAAACTATGAATAGTAATTATTAAAAAATAACAAAAACTATGAATGTAATTATTAAAAAAATACAAGCAAACCACAGATGAGATTTGAACCCTCGCTCGGCTCGCCATAATCGCACAAACCAAAGCACGTTATCCACTGAGCTAGCACGCCGTATTCTATATCGATTGAAATTATGAACTAGTATGAGTTGCAGACAAAGTGAGTGTGTGTGTATCTATAGTATTGTAACATCTTATAGAAGAAGGTCGTAAGTCAAACCGAAGCGTCAGTCTATTGCTTTGTGAGATTGCCTATGGACTTTTGGTCGCTACTGTACCTACGTTAGCTACTAACACTATAACTACATATTTTTGCGACCAAGAGCCATAATTGTGTGATTAAAGGCCATGGTGCTGGTAACATTTTTGGCTCCGTGAGGTTCATGAGGCGAATTTTGTATCCATTTTAATTTTACTTATACTTTTTTTTCTTTTTAATTAATGTTTTAATGAGAGTGTTTTGTTTAATTTGTGATTTTCTGTGCGAGTCTCAATATTTTTTTTTTATTTCTATTAATATGAACGTAGGTTTACAATCCACAAAGCTCAAGAGCTTTATTATTGGTAAATGTAGACAAACGTTATCTATTAGTATCTGTCAATGTCATGATTGTGTCAAAAGGTTATGTCAAATGCAAAACGTCATTGTGTTTTCTGGCTCTTTTTGCCGTTGAGTATCTTGTGCGTTATGTGTGTTGAAAAAAGACTCCTATTAAATTTATTTCCATCTTCGATATCTGCGTAATCCATCAGGTATAAGCATTAGTTAAAAGGGAGAGAATAAGGATTATCAAATGATGTTCTATAAATCGATGAAAGTCACCGTTGCTCGTAGATTTTACCAAAAACAAGTCTACAAACCTTCTCAGATCATTCATTTATCTTAGTTACTGTTATTTCTACAAGTCCCTTCACTAAAACTAACAAAGTACCATTTAAATATGCAGCGGAACGAAGATGTCTACCTCAATCACAGTTATAATAATGCCCTAACAATGCTCAGTCCACGAAATATTATCAACGAAAAACAGTATCTTAGTTGTAAGCTTTCAAGCCTTCATTGTCCTACAGGGAGGCATTGCCATAGAATAGATGGACACAGAAGACTGGTTCCATACAGCGAGTGAAAACGCAAACACACATCGACACCTAGATGTACCGACAACCTTGAAAAGACTGCTGGGATGGAGTGGTTGAACTAGTGATATGATGTAACTTAAGAGAGTTCAATGTCTGCAGCAGTGGACTACGATAGGCTGGGTTAATTGATTATCATAGACGTGTCTACACAGTCGCAACTCCGTTTATTTAGAGATCAATGTATATACAATACGCGCCACGGATCTTTGGTTCTGCTATAGATCGGATTATCTCTTATAAACAGACTTAAATAAACGAAGGATATAGATCATCCGACGCGTTTTTCTTTTGACATCATTTTCTTCAATGTTTCTTTAAACTACCGATAAAAAAAAAATTATAACATTAGGACTATCCGCAGCTAAGTTTAGAAGTCCCCGAAACGATCAATTGCCATCAATTTTTACTGTAGTAATATTGTCAATCGCTACAATTGCATTAGACGGTGTTGCGGTAGACGATCAATTTACGCATCAATATGTATCAAACACCAAAAAATTTACAATTGCTATTGATCGTTTCGGTATATTGCACGCACGCATATCTACATATGTGTGCGTGCATTTTCACTCGTTGTAATACGGAGTTGGCCTTCTGTACCAATCTATTCTGTGGTACGGTACAGTGAGCAGGGGCCGTCTAACAGATTTATGTCGGCCGTACGAACGGGAGCAATTATCTTATACAATTCCTTAGGCCCTAACGGTTAGCGCAAGGCTACGCATATGCGACAAAATTTGACGATTTGTTGGTCGATCTGTTGGTTGATGAGTTGACAAACTTGGGGCTGTTGGTGTATAACATTTTAAAATGCTTTGTAAAAAAATATGTAGGAAATATCTACCTCGCAGTACTTCCAAAGGATGCTGAAATTAGGTTACATCCTAACTAATATTATAAATTATTACGCTTTCACGCTAAAACGGCTGAACGATTTTGAATGAAATTTGGCACATGGATAGACCATGACGTGGAAAAGAACATAGACTAGTTTTCATCCTGGATCGGAGACGAAGTCGCGGGCAATAGCCAGTCTACAATGAAAATATCGCTTTAATATTGGTGAAGAAAAAACTTAAAATAACATCACGGATTCCCCGAAAGGTTAGGCAGAGGTGTACCTATAGTACACCCACATTCACCAGTTATGTTTAAGTCTCATGTAATAGGGGCGAGCCTATTGCCATCAACCGGCCACAAATCCAGACTCCGGGGTGCTACGAAATTCCAGATGGAAGAACCCAATAACTCTTTGCGCGACCCGGGAATCGAACCCCAGGATCTAATTCTCAGCAATAGCGCTTGCAACCACTAAAACCAACAAGGCAGACCAACGAGGCAGAGAAGAAAAAAGTCATCGGTTTCATCAATAACGGTCGATAAGTTTTAGGAACCGATAACATTGTGTAAGCAGATATTAAAAGTAATTTAAAATATCAATGTTTAATCCCATTCTAAAAGTGCCTAGCAATTATCAGCAAATGGTGTCAAACATCAACACGTATTAATAAATAGCTCTATTGTTAAAGTGCTAATATTGAACTGTGAACTCAAATAAGCATCGTTTTAACTTCGAATACGTCTACAATCGATACCGGCTCATTCGAGTGACATGCAAACATCACGCGATCGGAACCACGACAAACATTGGCCAAAGCATTGGCCCAACTTAACGCCCAATAACACGACCACTGAAACAAAGACGGTTTTTAGAGCGTTATCACACTGACGGATTTGCCAGCATGTCTCCAGTGAAGCGTAATTTTGTGAACGTGATCTCCGCGGGTACGAAGCGAAGTGTTCTCCGCGTTTTAATTTTTTTTATAAACACGCTTGTCTCGCTGTCTTTTGCACAGTCACGTCAATCGCTCTTGTTACGCAAATGCAGCGAACACGTTGCGCATACGCAGCCAACGCGTTAAGTAATCGCCTCGCTGGAAACACTTTCGCAAATCGCCAATGTGATATCGCCCTTAGAGCGGTTACGCACTACGTCGGATCCGAATCCGAGTTCAATCGGAATTGGTAATGTTCTAAATAGAGTTCGGATCTAGTGTGCAAATAGTACTATGGCTACGTCGGACCGGTATTTCTCGGATTCGGATCGGATTCGGATCAGATTCGGATCGGACGTAGTGCGTAACCGCTGTTACGCCTCAAGATTTCCATTCGTAGTTACGTTTATTCCGGGACAATTATGACAATTAATGCTGTTGTTAAATTTTTATAGGCTAAAAAGGTTAACAACTGAACATGGGATAAAAAGAGCGCAGGCGATATTCAACTTTATTACTGATGTTTTAGCGTTTAGTACATAGTGAAGGGGTCGGAGTTAGCGTGAAAATTGTCTTTGGAGTGCCCGGTTTTAATGCCTACCTAAGACTGCTAATAGGTATAACAATAATAAAAAAATTGTGTTCATTTTCTGGACAGAATGACTGAGACTATGGCTAAAGAAGACCAGCATAATTGCGTAATATACTTACAATCACAATACAAGTTTTGAAGGATATTTCTAATCCATTGCTACATATGTTTATTAATTCGTCTGCTCAACAACGTAAGTAACGCATTGAACGTCATGGCATACCTGTCAAATTGAAATAAATTGCGATCAATAGGGATGATACCTGGTTCAAAAAATAGAAATTCTATTTAGTCCGTCTGCCAGATATTAAAAAAAAATATTAGATACGTATTTTGTGCTTTGTCATAATATAAAAAAAAATTTAGATAAAACGCGCTAAAGTTTGGGTGTGGGGGTCACTACGTCACACGTAAGTATAAAGTCTACATACTCGTGACGTCATGGCACATTTTGACTCAATGTTTCGCCGTAATCTTTTGATAACGTAAAAAAAGAAAAAGATTATTTAAATTCAATATTTTTTAATAAACTTTATGAAGGAGAAAAAAAAATTGTCATCCGTGTTATGCAATTACTCTACCACCTTCTTGCTGTACCTAAAAGAAATGGTTGTTTTTTAACCGGAAAACGCGGTCAAACTTGAACCAAACATAAGCAAAAACAACAAAAGCTATTCAATTTTTACGCCCTGCGACCTATATTCGTAGTCACGGTTACCCTTGCAATTACGGGTCCGTGGCTTAGGCCCCCAGTGGTCGACGCACCTGTGGCCGACGCCCCCGATACGATTAATTTAATATCTCTTTTTTTTTGTGCTGTTTCACTTAGTACAGTAAAAGAGAAAAGTGTTTCACCCTATTAATAAAGGAAAAACATAGAACCACTAATTTAGTAGAGGCCTGGAATCACCGTTTAAAAAACCACCTGGGAACGAACCCGTCTTTATTGTCGTTTTTAGAAATGTTTAGGATTGATATTTCTACCTACGGACCGGCACAAGCCAGGTAATATAATTTATGTTACTTATATATAAAACAATTTACAATATTACAAAAAAAAATTAGTTTAAAAGAAATTTATTAAGATATTTACCTAGTTTTTTCTTTCAGACTGAAAAACAAAAACATTCTTGTGAGCAGAAGAAAGAACAACACAAGAAAGAATGAAAAAATGATTGCCAATTTAACTGAACAGTATGAAAACAAAAAAATTTGCACAATCATGTTTTTAGAACAAATCCGCCCATATGTGGCAATTCGTCCTAAAAAGTAATAATTTAACTTACATAATGAAAGAGATGATTTTGCTTGTATACTATTTTTAAGTTTTAAATTTTGAAATGTTAATTTTTATATTTGTTTAAGTTTTTACAGTTATTTCTATGCTACCAAAATTTCATAACATTTCACATGTAAAAAATTTGTTACTCTACGAGTACGTTTGTTTTTTTAAGCCTGATTATTTTGTTGTGTTATTGCTATTGAAACTGACTGATATAATTAGGTAAAATTATTCTCATGTGTTTCACAGTTGAATATGTTTAATAATTATTGTTACAAAGATAAAAGAACATTTCATTATGTAAAATGTTAGTTGCTCTGCAGTAATTTGTAAGACTGATTATTTAAAATTACTATCTTATTTTATTACATTTGAGACTGATTATTATAATTAAGTTAAATGATTCTCTTGATTATAGGTGATGAAAACTGTGATTTATATTTAAAAAAAAATACTAGATTTCTTATCGAGATATATAAATAAATAATGAAAAATAACTAAGACTTTAATTTTTCAAAACATACCTCTAATATAAAAGCATTTCTATGTTATAAATGTAATTACGATTTAATGTTATGCATATACTTACAATCAATACAAGTACATTTAATATTTTTGTAAAACAATTTTTGTGCCTGACAGTACATTTGATCAAAAATTACTTTAAATTAAATTAATCGAATCGGGGGCGTCGGCCACAGGTGCGTCGACCACTGGGGGCCTAAGCCACGGACCCGCAATTACCATACGGAACCAATTGTAACAATGTAAGGGTCTGGCCTAACACTTTTAAAGGGACCTCAATAAATATCTATAAAATAAAACGTAAGTGCTTGCGGTCACCCGGTCTTATCAATTCGACCGCATCGGCCGGTTAGAGACGCCATGATGCTGGTTTTTTAAATTTCGAATATGAGTTGAAGCGTCTTTTGTACAACGAAAGGAAAGGAAGGTTAAGGAATAAAAGTTGTTGTTTTGTGTAAATAATTGTGTAACACAATTTCTTAGCTAAAAAGCATTGCAATTGTTAGTTAGCGTGTTGCACAACTACCCCGCAAACGGCCTACACCTACCTAGCAATCGTATTTCTAAAACCACTTTCGGGACGCGTACATAATTGAAAAAAAAAAAAAAAAAAAAAAAAAAAACAATATAAAAACCTTATTCTAGGCCCTCTGCTTACCTCGGATACCTGTATCTTTTTGCGTGTATCATGAAAGGCGACTGGAGAATTCCGCGGGTTCTGAGCGCAGTCTGAAAAGGTGAATTGACAGTAGACCGGCTCAGTCTCTTCAACTCCATTGAAGCAGACGAGTATTCAAATGGAGACCGCATCAGCAAGCATAGCATGGAGAGCCCCCAATTAAATGGACCTTAGAAAGGCTGCTGGGAAAGACTGGATGCAGAAGACGGAAAACCGGGTTTTTTGGCACAACACGTAGAGGCCTATGGCATCAGCTGCCATTGCTGTAAACTGCTCGACAGCGCTACACAGCTGTATATCGCTGACCAGCATTGTACCTGCCATTAATATATAGGCTGGGTAGATACCTGGAGAAATGTGCGTGTACTATAAGCACACCAACAACGAGTTTGTGACTCACATTAGGAAAAATATTATCATCATATGGATGTTCTTTGTATTTCTATTTATGTCTGTCCTATTTATTCCACCAACATAATATTAATATGGACACATTTCTGCAAATGAGTGTATTACTATCATTGGCTGATTCATTATTATTTTAAAATAACTTTTATTATATGGTTAATGAACTTTGTAAAGAAAAACTGGGACTTCCCGCAGACAATAATGGTTGATTTGAGTGTGTTAATATAGAATTATTATTGTGCTGTTATCAAATGTTTAAATAACATTTAGTTTAATTAATGAGAAGAGCAACAATTTTTATCGTTGTTCTTCACTTTCAACCGACTTACTGGAAGTTCACAATTCGTCTGATAATTATATTTGATGCTAAACAAAATAGCGATAAGGTATCTTTGTAATTTTTGAAATTTCGTAAAAAAAATTGGCCATCGTTTTATATAAATATTTTTTTTTATTTAACCATTTATGCACACACATATAAACAGACAAGAAGAAAGGAACAGAAAAATATGTACAAAGGCAATGCTTATTTCTAAAGAAATCTCTTCCAGCATACCTGCGACAGGAAATTATAAAAAATGAGATGTAGACAACGTGTGAATCCGTAGAAGATAAAACAAAAACATAAATCAAAGAAGAAAAAAAAAATTACAATTTACTATTTATACAAACTACTTACTTACAATATTTTCCTGTTTTTGTATGTAACGCCACTTAGTTGTATTTTTTTTGACGTGTCCGCAACGCTCTGTCTGAGTTTTTTTTTTATTCAAATAGCTAGGTAGGTCCTAACCCGATTACGCAACAGCACAAAAGTCCGAATAACACGAAAAAAGAAATACGGTCGACGTATTGTCATCCGTTAATACATAATCTCCCACTAAATTCACTACAAAAGTAGCACGATGTTCTACAGATCTCAGCAATATAGTCACACTACTGTGTTGCCACAATAGGCCCATAAAACCGTTGAACTACCGAAAGAGTCTATTACCGCCCTCCCTGACAATTGTATCGTAATCCTTAACATTTAACACTCGGCTCTGGTTGGATATTTAAGATACAATCTCTTTGCGACACACATTTTGTACTTCCAGCAGTACGTATATAGGTACAGCAGGCTTAGCATGACCACAATAGTAACGGGTTTTCTTGACGGAAGAATAGACAAAATGGCAGAGAAACAATCACAATCTGTCATTTTGTCTATTTTGTGATAACGTCGACAAAACCCGTACAGAACCCATTTCTATGGTTGTCACGCTACTGCTACTGTAGTGACTTTAGCTTGCATGGCATTTCTATGCAATCTCTGCGAGTATTTTATAAGATGATGGCATAATAATTTGAGTTATATACTATTTCGAATTTAGAAGATTAGAAAATATATAAATAGAATGAAAATACTCAATACATCTTTTAAATATTCGACGCGTGCTACGTAGTTCTATGTGATCATAATGCTCAGTGGACATAATGAAGCAAGATACTTTCATGCAATTGGAGAGGCCTATGTCTGGCAGGTGATTTGATTGATTGATCATCATCACCATTTTAGCCGAAAGACGTCCACTGCTGGAGTAGGCCTATGCCAAGTACCGCCACTTCGACCGGTTCTGTGCTTCTCGCTCGCATTCAGCGAATCCTTCACAAGGTGATCTGCTAATAAATCGCAGAACAGATGGCGGATGGGGCCGAAAGACCCTTTTTTTTGGGTGTGAATTCAAATAACTTCTCCCGCTCTGGTTGGAGCAGAAGAGCGTGTCAGACTCTTATTGACTAAAACCCACCCGTGTTACTTCAGTTGCCAAGTTGCCGGGGGCCACGATATCCCTTTCGGACTTCTTCGCAACCCCGGCAAGCATCGGCCCTACCGGACCCCGTCAGTTCTGCTGACATCCCTTTAAGGCACGCGTGGTACACAACGCGCCGTTGACCCGGGCCTGGTCCTTATCGGACGGCGAGCTACTCATTGCTCACCGTCCGTAGGCCCGCGCCAACGGTGGCTGGGAATAGGCTTACGATTCCCGACGAACAGTCGTTTCCTGTGGCGATACGGGGCGTAAGGGTGCGAACTTTGCCTCTCCCTCACGCGTTTGGCCTCCTCCTTTGTGAGTATTACTGCTTCGCAGCAGGAGATGACGGCCTCCCATGCCCTCTCGCTGCCTACCATGGCCCGGACCAGGGCTAGACTGGAGTGGCGACTGCGTACCCGAAGACTTAGTTTTAGGTGTATTTCACTAATATTTGATTCTAATTAATTAAACTACAGACCATTGTTTATTTAATAGTATCGTCTTACCGATCGTCTTTTGTTTTAGTATTCAGTAATTTATAGCAAGACAATGACTTAGCTATGGCCACAGATGAATACAGATGGTTCACTCCGCAAAATCATTTAAATTAAAAGCGACTCTTGCTGCGACACAATAAAGTGCAATTCAATCGTACAACGCTAATCACCTGCAGTTATATTCACGTAGAAGTGGCTCTGTTTCTATCGTGCAACTCTTATATCTTCTAGACTCAGATTACGTTACACTTACCGAATTGGGAACAATACCGTCTCGCCGCTTACTCTGTATCTGTATTCATGTGTGCGTTTAGTAACTCTAGTGATAATAGTTATAATATTTAGGAATACCTCGTTTCTGACTGTTGTAGCGTTCAGTGACTACTTGAACTCGAACTATTCATGCATCAAGATGCGTTTTCTAAATTGTACCAAAGATACCATTCGTCGCCATTAAACCAGAATATTATTCATCTTACTGCCTGAGCTGGTCGCAGGCGCTACAGCGATTTCCAGATTGGGCAAAAGTATTAATGGGTTTTTCTATCTGGAATTTCTCAGCACCATCCCAGAGTTTAGATTTGTGCCTCATTAATGGCAATAGGCTCACCTCCTATTACATGGGACTTAAACATAACTGGTAAAATGTGGGTGTGCTTTAGGTGCACCTATACCCAACCCTTCGGGGAAAGAAAGAAAGAAAGAAAATTAGGTTTATTTGTCACAGAAACACGTACATATCATGTATGTATGTTTATTAGTCCGAATTCACTATCAAGCAATGAAAAAGCGTAGCAAGAAATTAGGTATTTTGTTTTCTACAAGAAGAGGTTTTTATATCCACAGATGTGGAATAATAGGCATATGCAAAAAGGAATTCAAATTTTTCTAAATTATTCCTAAAAATAAGTTTTTCTTGGCGTTAAAAATATAAATATATAACATGGAGTCTCCAGGCTAAAGCCACACAAAAAAACTTGCTTCTAAAAAAACAAATCTCCGTGAAAGTGGCGAAACGAAAGAAAATAACAGATGTAATGTTACGATATGAAGTTATCTCATGTAAAAAATAACAGGGTATTCCTTTTCGAGCAGTCATCAATCAAACTAGAACAAACGAGGCCGCAATAATTCCCTCGGAGTACACGCTCACTATGAAATATTATATTTGGATAGCTACGGGTAAAATGGAGAAATTGTAAACAGAAAAATGTTTTGACAAACATGAGAACTCTCACAAAGCTAGTAAGTTATGAATCTCACAGGCTATGCTAGGTACGTTGAACTATTCTGATTCGAAACAATTTTATGAAAAAAGTAATGAAATGGGTTAGAATAGATACCTGTGATTGGCTAATTGTAGTGCCGCTAACGAATTGACTGATTTGAATAGTAAAACCTTAAATTCATCACCTTAATAATGGTTTTCATTAATATGACAACAGCAAGGGTATCTTTATAACCTGAGCGAGCTTGATAATACGTTTTCCTTCTCTAAGTCCATGATACTATTTTCCGCAGGCATAGATTATTACAAACGAATGCATGGAAGTATAGTATTAATTCTATGATATAGGAACCTAATTTAATGGTACTAGTTTCAAAAATTCAATAGAATTTTTATTATATTGGGTCATGACTTGTAGCATGACAGCTTTATGAAATGAGACAGTTGATAATTCAGTTGATTCTTAAGAAAGGTATTGAATGTTCCGCTGTTTAAATTTATATTAAATATAATAAACCGCCGCTGTTTAATATTTTTTATTTTATATTTATATATATATATATATATATATTTTTTTTTTTTTTTTTTTTTTTTTTTTTTTTTTTAACTTAAACATAACTGGCGAAATGTGAATACAGGCGTGATGTTATGTTAAATTTATATTTTAGTACTTTAATTTAACTGACACTGCCTAGAGTGGACTAAAGTGAACCTTTGTAATGAAATAGGTACTTCGCAAAACAGGCCCATTTAAGTCATTCGGATGTAATGCTATTGATAAGTACCATGTAATATCCTGTGAACAATAATATTGTGGAGACTCCTTAATTTTTTTTTTATTCAAGTTGTTTTGTTTACCTAATAGGTGAGCAAATTTAGAAGGGACCGCACCATCATCATTTATAAGGCAGTTCAAAAATATATAATTGCATCGCACATGATAAAAAATCGCTTGGCACTTCACTTTTTGTCTACCAGTACTCTAATTGCGTACTATACGACCAATCACAATCTGAATCGTTTCGAAACAGATTGCTAATCCATTACTTCAAAAGTTAGAAAAAAAAAATCTGCTCAAGAACGTAAATAACGCAATGAATGATATTGAACTGTCAAAATGAAACAGATTAGTCTTAATCGTTTACGAAAATGTGTTACGTAGTTCGATACAGCTAGATCGAATTACGTAACACATTTTCGTAAACGATTAACCTATTAATAGAGAGAGGAGATATAAGAAGAGAAGAAGAGAGATCAATTAAACAATCTCTAAGTCATAGAAATTGTTACTTATCTTACAAATATATATTAAGTCTACGAGTACTATCTCTAACTTTTAAATTGATGAAATTAAGTTAGGTCAGTTCTATACATACCCCATACTAATACTTATATTACAAATGCGAAAGTAACTCTGTGTCTGTTACCTTTTCACCTCTTTAACGGCTGAACAGATTTGGATGAAACTTGACACAACCACAAATCTGACCTGTCCTGTTCCCGTGGGATAATTTCCTACACTCACGCGGGCGAACCCGCGGTAAAAAACTAGAAATTAATAATTATAAAAACAAACTTATCGTTATACCACAAACATGTTTACATATTATTTATCCAGCTGCGTAAATTATTTTAAATATACCTACTTACTATAAAATAAGAATGCACAAGTGCGTCTCCATGAATTATCTGTTCCCAATTAGTCACTTAACAAAGACTGGGCTTCATTATTATCACAACGTCCGTCGACACAAACAGAAGCTTTTGCTCCTTTTGATAGTTATTACAATAACTTCAACATAGGAAATGGAAATGACTTTCTTGTGAAGTTTAATTTTTGTGAAGTGAGAAAAAAACAATTATAATTTTCGGAGTGCCAATATGGATTTCAAAACTTTTTTGGGTACGTATGGGTACGGTTTATTATAATTCTAGCAACGCCCTGTGGGTTCACCCGCATACGTCTCGGTCCCGTGGGAATATCAGGATAAAAGTATTATATGTGTTAATGTAGGTTATAAACTATCTGTGTGCCAAATTTCATCTAAATCCGTTTAGTGGTTTTTGCGTGATAGAGGAACAAACATCCATCCTCACAAACTTTCACATTTATAATTTTATTAGTAGGATTCTTATTTTTGAAGTAGTTAACAGATATTTATTTTATTCTGTTTTTTAGTATTTGTTGTTATAGCGGCAACAGAAATAAATCATATGTGAAAATTTAAACTGTCTAACTATCACGGCTCATGAGGTACAGCCTGGTGACAGACGGACAGACAGACATACGGACGGACAGCGGAGTCTTAGTAATAGGGTTCCGTTTTACCCTTTGGGTACGGAACCCTAAAAAAAGTAGGACAGCTAACTGAAATGTGTTATAACCCATATCGTGCGTAACTATGGTCATAGATACTTAATGAGGTCGACTGCGTGATTTTTTTTTTTTAATATACGCGTTGGCTTGAGAATCTCCTTTTTTTTTTCTTCGGTTTAGTAATAAAGCAATAATTATGAAAACTCCCTGCGCACTGCGCTGTTATTTAATTTTTGATTGCCTAGTTTCTGTCCTTAATAATTTTACGGTTCAAGATTATCAGGGGCACATTTTAGATGGATTGATTATTATAGATACTAGTTGAACCAAAAACTAATGATTTTAATGGAAATACTCTTTCCTGAAAAATCCAAAGCAAGTTTTTTCTTGCTTATGAAATTGAAAACTTATTTAACATGGACTTTCTGTTGCTTCATTTTAGGTGTCATCGTATTTGCATCCACCATCGCGTCATCTGCCGCGGGCTGTATATTGACCAATAGACATGATTCTTGCAACTACACCATCGCTTGTGCCAATAACCCTAGCAGCATTACCAACCCCAACTGTGAAGAGGATCCCTACGTCATCTTCAGCATCACGAACTCTAACATAGAATTTCTCACCACCGGATTTTTTGCCGCAACCAACTTTGACTCCAGAGTTCGTGAAATTAAAGCCTATGGCAACTCTTGGACACATGTTGATTCTTCTGCATTTCGATACTATCCGAAGAGCATTAACATGGATCTATCTAACAACTACATCGAAAAAATTCATAATGAAGCCTTCAGAAACTTGAACTATCTTCAAACCCTGAATATATCGAACAATAAAATTGAAACGCTGAACTCTAAGTCATTTCTGATCTCTGATTCTAGAAATAACTTTGTTCAAGAACTGGATTTGTCAAACAATAAGCTAATAGAACTCTCAAGTGAATTAAATGACTTACCCAAGTTGAAGAGGTTGCAATTACAGAACAACATGCTGGCGAAACTGGCAGACGATTGTTTTATGAGTTTAAAGAATTTAGAGTATCTTAATTTGCAAAATAATCGCTTGTCGTTCTTGAATTTGACCTTAACAAACTTGAAAATGTTGAAAACACTCGATATTTCTTACAATAATTTGATAAAACTATCAGGCTATGAAATTAATCGTATGGTTGCTATTGTTGAGTTCAATGCGTCGCATAACGCGTTAACATCAGTCGAATCAAATTGCTTCAACCAAGCTTCCTTTTTGGAAACGGTCGATTTTAGCTACAATAACATCAATGCCACCATCGAAAATGTTAGGTTCGTTGTTAACAATCACCTGAAATATCTGAACTTTTATAATAATCATATCACAGGAATACAAGTAAATTCTTTTCTGCACTGTAGTATTTATTATATCAATTTTGAAAACAACAACATAACAGGGGATATAAAAGAAAATACTTTCACCGGTTTGCGCAATGTCACTAACCTGGATTTGTCAAGACAAAGTATTGGTGGTATAGAGAATAAGGCATTTACAGACATGGTAAGCCTCACGCATCTAAATTTAAGTACTAACAATATTCGTGAAATTGAAAATTCTAGCTTTGATATTTCTTCAATTACTGTTTTAGATCTATCTCATAATCAAATAACTCATTTATATTACCTTCAGAATTGTTTGCCAAATCTAACAGAATTGTACATCAACGATAATTATATTACTGTAGTCCCAAAAAACATTTTCGATAATCAATTACAGATTAGAAAATTAGATCTTTCCATGAACAGGATCAAATTTATTGAGCAGTATTCGTTACCGTTGAAAAACTTGCAATATCTAAACATAGTAGGTAATCGTCTAAGTGGTATTATAAAAAGAAATGTGTTCAGTCCAGCAAAGTATTTAAGGTTTCTCGATTTAAGTAACTTTAGTATTACAAACATTGATGAGTCAGCATTTGTCGATCTGCCAGTATTGGCTCGATTAAATCTTTCTAACAATCATATAGAAACTATAGAACCAGACAATTTCAAAGGAGTTGATAACATGTATAGTCTGGATTTATCCCATAATAACCTCACACATTTGTCTTTTAACAAAAGTATTTTGACGAATAATTTAAAAGCCCTATATTTGAACAACAACAAACTCAGAAACATATCGAAACTTTTTGTTAATATATGCAAGCTGTTATACCTTGATATATCCAACAATGATATTAGTAACCTCACAGCACTTGGCGCGAATAACTTTCCTAATTTGACGGGGTTACATCTAGCTAACAATAAAATTAAAGATTTCAATAACCCACGAATAAACTCTTTAACGAAACTAATTGACCTAGGGTTATCTTCCAACAAAATAAGCAATATAGACTTGAGTCATTTCAAAGAATTGATGTCGGTAGATCTTAGCAATAACAATTTGACTTATTTAAATAGTACTCTATTTAAAAATAACGAATACTTACAGTCACTAGATGTTAGCAGAAATAATATAACAGATTTACCACCAGGTACGTTTCAATTTATGAAAAACCTAAAGTTACTAAATTTATCATCTAATTACTTGACGAAACTTCGATTCGGCAGTCTAAAAGGTCTTCATAAAACGGAACTCTTGGACTTATCGAAAAATTACATCGCAGTATTAGATGTCGACGTTTTTCATGAATGTGATGAACTGAAAACTTTGATAATAGACTACAATCGTATCAAAACATTTGACGTTGAAAGACTGATACTAATGTCGTTAAAGAAATTAAGAACTTTGAGTTTAGGAGGTAATCCTATTGCTTGTAAGGAGATTGTTCATAATATAAAATCTGCAAACGTTACGTTTTATGCTATCAGGCAGGTAGCAGTAACTTCCATTGATAAAATATATCATGAAGATAATGTTCATGGCATAAAATGTGGAGATGATATATTTAATAGTACTACTATGGAACCAAAAGTTAAGGAGTTGGCAGAAGATACTGCTTCGTCAGTGTCGTCAACTACTATTGTATTAACTTGGTGTTCTTTACTAACAATACTACTTGTTGGAGCTAGTGTATTTGTATATATAAAACTGTTTAAAAAACGTATTTTGGTTGTTAGTAGCAACGTGACCATGCAAATGAGAAATTCAATTGTATCGGATGGTTCAGACTTTCAGAGTGATCTTTTGAGTTAGGTTTATTGATTTGTATTGTCTAAGGGTATATTTATGTTAAAAATATTTTGTTTCGGTCTCAAACTCCTGTCTTGTGTGATTTTATGTTAAGTTGGTTACTTTTTGTTAGTGTTTTTTTATTTAACTTAAAGCTTCTCGTCCATGATAGATTAAGATGGAGAAGTCTCAGATTGATCTACCATAGATTAACCTTAATAGACTATGATTAATAGCTAGAGTAATTTTCATAGTTAGTATTTATTATTATGACACAAGCCGTCTGCCCGATGGTATTTCTCATCGGCTAAAATGATTACATTCCATTTTTTTTTCATCCGCTAACCCCTTTAGGGGATGAATTTACAAAAATCCTATCTTCCTGCTCAATTTTGCTTTATGTATTTAAAAGAAACTCATGAGCAAAATTCAAACTTCTAGTTTGGCAATTAGAGCAGCAGCATTTATTTTTGCTGCATTTCACAGCAGTTAAAGCAAGAAGTGTGTAGTCTTGACTTAAAAAAAAAGATATATAGATTGTGATAGCGGAAAAAATATATGTTAATCTTGAACATATTTCTCAGAACTTGGTTGTTATCAAAACAAGTTTTGAAAAAAAAAAAAACTCGATACAAATTAACGGTACCTAAAGTAACCTTTTACCTTGAGTTCTAAACCAAAATATCTGAATTAAATATCAATTAACGGTACCTAAAGTAACCTTTTACCTTGAGTTCTAAACCAAAATATCTGAATTAAATATCAACAAGGACGTCTTATTTGAATGTAAAACTTGGTTGTTTTTAAATTTCAATTACTCAACCCATCTCTGATTAAATCGATAATTGATTCATATTTTGCAATAAATTACAAGCGTTGTGTCATCGCCCTTCTCACCCTTTTCTATGCAGTCTGACAGTGACCGCGGTTTAGCTATTGCCAGCGTCTTAATACTAGCTTTGACTAGGTAGAAAAATTTCCCACGGGAACGTACTACAAGAATAAAAATTATCATATTATGTCCTAACTCAGGTCATGGTATATACGTGGTATATCCAAATTCAAAAGGTGAAAGGCAGACAGGCAGATTTATTTTCGCATTTATAATGTTAGTATGGATTATCATCCACTAAATTATGTAACTATAAAGTAATATTCAGTAATTTACGTAACTATAAAGTAACACTAAAAGTCTTAAGTATATATGTGGTCGATTGCTTTACGTAAAACTAACGCGCGTAGCGTGCGAATTAATGGACGAGGAGCTTTATTTTCTAGATTTTTATACGATAATGTTAACGGAGTTCATATTTTATAATGTTGCCAGTAGATCAATAAAATCTGTATACCAAAGCATCTTATGCCTTAATGCATTGTTTTTTCATTCGTGTCCTATCTCTCACAGGTTTTGTCTCAAGAGTCTCTTAATAGATTCGGGTTCGGAGACCCCTTATTTATAAGCTCGTCACGTGGGAAGGTTTGAAATCGTAAACATTTTAGTAAATGAATAAGATTGGTCTGTTAGAAAGTAAAACATAATAAAGAAAGTAAAATCAAAGGTAAAATGTTAACTCGTCGGGCTGTTGGCACTCAATATCGATGTACTAAAAATAATTCCACTTCTAAATAAAATACAAATTGATAAACTTTGCAAAGCCAAAACAAAATAGTTACCTATAAAATTTTGCGGTTCGCTGAATCCAAATCACCTGATTTTGCTGGATACAAAATTAGGGGTAGGCGCTACGTTAAATTTTAATGATGATTCCGAATTCTCGGAATACATTAGAGATTTTGTCGAATTAGTTTGGCAACTTCGATAGAATTAATTTCTGTGGTTCGAAGTGTCCTGGAAGCTGGGAATTCTGAGCTTGATTTATTAAATTGAATTTCAATGCGTTGTCAAATGCATGGTCTGTGGTTTCGTGGATTGAAAGAGTAAAAGAAGTGTCTCAAATGCACCGTATGTCAAATAATTTGGTAGGTAATCGTGGTGGTTCTGATTTTATCGACACTTTTGCTGATACTAAAGTTTGGTATGAATGTAGAAGATAAGTTTTATTCTTGGATGTTTTGGACAGATTTTTATGAAAATAATGGAAATCTATGAATCCTAGTCCCGTTTTATTTATTTATTTAAACTTTTCACACACAAAAAGGTACAAAGGCGGACTTAATGCCTTAGGCATTTTCTACCAGTCAACCAAGGGTGGTGAAGAGATAAGATGGCAGGTGCTCTGTTTAAGAGGAACAAAGAAAAAAAAAATATAATTAGAAATAAAATAGGTAGAAACAACAGTACACTAATAGGTAATTAGTAATAATAATACACATACATACATATTTAATAAATAAAATATATACCTATATTACATATTACATATTCAAGGGATAGAGGCTCGTTTTATGTAAACTAATCTTCAAAGTCGTAAACCCTGTGTCTGAACCCCGGCTTCAGAAACTCAAACACCGAACCAGGTGATGCTTATACATCTAAGACAAAAACAAAACAAATAACAAAATGTATCTACATCTTTAATTCACGCGAATTGAACACACAAACAAAACGTTTACGTAAACGTTACCGTTTAACTTCATACTTTATGTTGTGGTAACGGGGAGTTGGCAACTTGCCAGCAGTAATAGGGCCATAGCTCTCAAAGTTTAAGGTCAGCCTTGAATTTATTGTTTATCATCGGTTCATTGATTTGGGGAAATCGCGTGTTGATCCTATTGATTGAAATACGACTTATTAAAGGAAAAATAAAAATACTGTCAATTTGTATTGGTGGTCTCAGAGCTATCTCACTAGTGTGCTTTGAAAAAAAGTTGAGAGGTGTCTTGGAGGGCACCCAGTTGAGACGAAGTTCCTTAAGCTGTACATAGTCTTATGTATTAAATAACATCCATAATGAAATAAATGAACAACATTTGAGAGTACCTATACTCCATTTGAAAATAAGAACAAACCTTTTTATTTTACAGTCCGTTCAAACGATTCTGACTTGCATACCGTAGGCATAAGGATGACATTAAAAGCAAAAAAGTAGTTACAATATAATGTCCTTACTGCAGCTGCCATTTGTCATGCCACCAAAGCAATAGAAGTCTAAATCGGTTGAACGGACTGTAAAAAAGGTTTGTTTAAATGTCTAATCTTATGTCAAATGGAGTATTATTGACAAAAAAAAACCGGCCAAATGCGTGTTGGATCACGCTCATTGAAGCGTTCCGTAATTGGAATGAATTTATCCCAAGAACAAACTTATCATTGTAGTTGAAAAACATGTTCTTTCGTACATTTCAATTGGAAATGTTAGTTTGTACGCACAATATTGGGAGATTTACCATGTTAGTTTAAAACCATAGACTTCTTATAGGTTTTCCTATAATCTAAAACCATTAAACTATTTTCTGTTTTTTTTAACCTCTTTAGTTTTTTTACGGTACAGTGCGCAAAACGTTTTTTAATTTTATTATCTGTATTACAAAAGTAACCCAAACACGGACATGTTACGTAAATTCATTTATTTACGTAACACGTTCGTGTTTGGGTCATAGAAATTGATATGTGTACCAAATGTTAACTTAATCGGCCCATTAGATTCGGAGCAAATCGGTTGTAACAGACGAACAGACAGTCAACTAGCCAGCCAAACAGACAGACAGACGGACAGACAGTCAGACAGACCAGTCGGTGATCCTATAAGGCAGGGTTTCTTAAACTTTTTGCAGTCACGGACCACTTTCACAATATAAATAATTCCACGGACCCCTGTAAAAGAATATTTTGAGGAAAGAAAAAAAGCCATATTTATATTGAAAAATCAATTTTAATAATTGGTAGTTTCATTACTCTTATTTTTAAAATCTTATCTAAGCTAATGAGAAGGATGCTGCTTTTGGCCTCGATAAGAACGTTAAATTGTGGGGTTGTCTTCGACAAGGCAAGGCGCATGTCATCGGCGACGTTCAAACGATTACGACTTTTTGTTTTTATTGACACCATAACCAGTAACAGCACAGTGAGTAACAGATGTGGCGCCTTAGGAGTAAATGAGCAGATCATTCAAACATCATTCAAATATTAAACAACTGTGCTGCTAAGAAACCCTGCCCTAGAAGTTTAGTCTTTGTTCAATTAACTCATGTTTTGTGACTGACGATACGTTGTCGTCGCGGCGAGTTCTTGGCTTAACCTAGGCCTAGACGAGATTATTACACTATTTCCTAGTAAATAGGTTAAGAGTTAGCTGACCTACTGCGGACCCCTGGTGCACATGCCACGTACCCCCAAGGGGTCCGTGGACCCCACTTTAAGAAACCCCGCTATAAGGGTTCACATGCCTGTATACCAAGAAAATTATGACGGCATGGAAAATTATGATGTCTTGATTTTTGTCTGAAATATTTTCCTTTTTCATACTTTTTAGAGCGTGACTTTTCAGGGTTTTATATATAGCATAACAACAGATGGTATAATATCACTTGAAATAATGTTCACATGATATAATTTTCATATGCTATAAAAACAAATAACCTAATTTCATGTAATCTAGTGCTATATTTCATATAACCTTCTTTTGCTCTATAAACATTTAGTATAATGTTCATTTCATATAATTTTCAATTTGTATATTGCTCTTTTTATAATGTTCAGTTGACCTAATTTTCATATTTATTCATTTTTAGTTTAAATTCTGTAATGAATAACCTAATCTAACCCAAATGATTCAGCAACAATAGAGGGGATCTAGCGCTCGGCGGCCGCTATCGCTAATGGTTCTAACCTAACACAGATGACTACGTTTCTTAATTATATTAAACGTTACTTATAGATTTTGAATATTATAGTAACTGAATATTATACTAATTGAATATTAATTTAAATGTGCATTATAGAAAATATTCATTATACCATATTATATAATACCATATTAGGTAAATGAAATTATATTAAAAATTCATTTTATCATTTCATTTAGTATATAAAATGAAATTATTATTATTATATGATCATTAGAACTTTTGTTATTATTTCAAACGTTACACACCCGATTTATCAGTATTCGGGTTTTAGTTTTTGAACTTACTTTTTATTTAAATTATTTTGGGTATATAATTTCGTTATAAAGTATTTGCAGAGCAGCTTTAAAAATGTTTTCTTTGGGTTTTATTGTTTGCTCCACAACGTGGCACAGTCTCACTTTTGCTTGTTTTTAACAATTTAAACGTATTTATTTACTATAATATGATATATATACATATTTGTAATATTTTCGTTAAGCCCTCTCATCCGGTACCCAACATGGCAAAATAAAAAAATGTCGGTCATCATTTTATGGCCTCTAGAGGGCGCCATATTGTATTTAATGTGATGTTACAAAGCCTATAACCAGCAGACAATGAAGTCGCTTCCAATGATTTCTCATTTCTCAAATTATGATTGGTAGTTTAGAAGTTATGAGGTAACAGATGAACATACATACCGGTCAAAATCATAACCCTCCTTTTTGCTTCGCCGTAGTCGGGTAACAATACAGCTGATGCGCATCTCGCACGCCTATACCCTACGCTAGACATACGCTTGTAAACACACAAACACACGTAGTATAGCAAAAGTGTAGTGATGGTCAAAATGTAAAAAATATATCAGTCCAGCTCTCATTCGCCAAGTGTACAGCGTATACCAGCGGGTAACGTGCGATAAGGAAATTCGTTCCAAAAGCTTAAAACTAATACACGCAAACATATGACGTAGCTATATGCCAGTGACCTTGAGTGGTTAGCTTGCGTGGTACTGAGATCACGCAAAGCGTCGTACGTCCAGCCAATAATAGGACTCGCCCTTCAATGAGCGCCTTACCATATTAGACACATTATTAATTTATTATACATAAAACAAAAAGTATTTTAATAAAACACGTATACTAAAAGATCGATATTTAATTATCTTTAAAATTGTGTAGGTTTCAGAAAAATACGCTTGATAAATTTTGCGTGATTCTCAGTTTTTATTCACGTTAGACATTCATTTCACTATGAAAAACATAATCTAAATTATTCCTTAATTAAATTATTAAGGAAATACTACTCGTTTAGACGTGATCTTCAGTATAAAATCATTAGAGGTCGGTTATCGTCGCCTTAAATATAACTTATACATAATTTATTTTTAGGGTATTTCTAGTTTAAAGTATGTCGATCAATCAACCCAGCCTATGTCTCTTACATGCTGCGTCACTTCTATACCATCTAGCTGGGGTGCCTCCCACACTACGCTTGCTGATACGCGGTCTCCACCTCCAGGACTCGACTGCTCCACCGGCCATCGGTCCTTTGACAAACATGGCCTGCTCACTGCCACTTAAGCTTACTTACACTGCAAGGTATGTCGGTTACTCCGGTTCCGGATAATTTAATTCCTGATTTTATCCTTCAAAGAAACTCCAAGCATAGCCCGCTCCATAGCACCCTGACCGGCCTTAAATTTGCTGACTAACCCGACTGTCAGTGTCGAAGTCTCACCATATGTCATAACGGGCAAGACGCACTGGTTAAAGACCTTAGTTTTCAAACATTGCGGCTCAATCCAACTTGATTCTCCTGTCGGTTTTTTTCTCAAAATTGTGTCTACCAAGCTGAATAACGTGCTCTAGGTAGAAATACTCCTTCAACGACCCTTCGATGTGGATTGGACTCGGAAAGACGTGAGAGTTGTACATGACTTTCGTCTTGTCCAAATTCATGGCGAGGCCAACCCACTGAGAGGCTCCATTTAGGATGTGCAGGATCTGGTCTAACTAAAGTATGTGCTGCAAACAAAATACCTACGGTGTCAATTTAATTTAAGTAAGAAAGAAACGGCTATCTGGCTGAGTCGAGTTATATTTACACAGACGACAGATAAGATAAAAATAATCATAAAATCTTGAGTGCACAGTATTAATTAATAGATTGCAATAGTGAAAATGAAACAGTTTTAAGGTGCTGGACTTAAATAATATCGAAATTGCTATTCTGTATTAAGTTTCGTGATTTATACACATGTCTTCTCTGATTATGAAAAGGCCTTTGCAAGGCAGTCCACCCGTTAATACCGCTTTATTGTTAATATATACTACTAAAATTAAATAATATCTGTGGGTATAATCCGAAGATATTAACTATTTTATATTCAACTTTTTAATGGGGTCAAACTTATCCTCATACACAATTATTTCACTACACTCACTTTTAATATCGAAATACAATATACAATGTCAATGTATTTCGATTTTCTATCACTAAGATTATAACACCTCTGAGTCCAATGTCACGCAGTTTTAGAGAAAATCGTCTATCACAGACAGACAAACGATTACAAAAGTGTTCTTATCGTACCGTTTTCATTCTACAACTACGGAATTCTAAATATTACATTAATCTGCAAACACACTAAGAGCTGTGTTATCATCACTTCCTTTCTGCGACAATCAGTTATGCACGCGTCAACATTCGACGAACATTTTATACAATCAAATGTAAAAATATGTATAAGAGAATATTTTTATGTGAGTGTTTCATATTCAGTTTGTAATTATTGTTGGTTGTGAGAACGATGAAAAATTGAAAAATAAATTGATATATTTCAGTTCTGTAAACTATAGGTACCTACACGGTGGACGGAGCACGTGCGAGTTTTATAAAATATCAATAAGTATCTAAGTGTTGGTGTGTTTCAAAATCATAAAATATTTTCTCAAAGACGAAGTAATATGAAGTTTATTAAAATTGTACGTGTAAACTAGTAGGAGATCCTGGATAGCGTGGGGTTTGGCACAAGAAAAAAGAGACTTATGCCCAGCAGTGGGTAAAGTCTCGCTATGAAAGATGATGATAATTACGTGAAAACTATTAATCTAAAGGTGCGTATACGCTAGAGTATTTTGCCGAGCATTTCCATGTCATGTAACATTCTTACGAATGGTACAATACAAGTAAAAGAATAATTTAAAAAATGCATTTCCTTACTAATGTGATGTTCCTGCGAATGCTCGACGCTGGGTTCGACGAAATGCTCGACGCTGGGTTCGACGAAATGCTCACGGCGAGTGAGCATTTACCTGTAACATTTACTTTCTAGCTTATGTTCATTATAACGACCTGCCCTAGGGACACGCACCTCACTCCGCGTCGCCCGCGCACTTGCTTTTGGTCAATAAAGTGTTACACCAAAACGCTCGTTAGCTTTTAAAATCAGGTTGTAACAAAACATAGTGCATCGTGTTCGTAGTGCGATTCGATAAAATTTAAAAAGGCGCATGCTCGATATTTAGTTACAGATAAATGCTCTAGTCTACGTATATGCTCACCTTTAGTTACAACAAAGTAAATAACGATGTTGCTATGTTTTTAGGCTACAAGTCCATAAAAGTGGACAGAAGCGTAGCAGGGCTATAGAATTCAGATACATTCAAGTTATGGAGATGGAATTCTAAATATTGGTTCATGTTAGCATTTCTCTGGTCAAGCCAAAATGCATATCCTCAAAACAAATCATCCACTGCACACTTTCTTGCCTTATAATGTCTTTTTACAAAAGCCTGGAATCATCAATTTGCAATAAAAGTCCCATAAGATTGTGAAAATATTATAGCATAAGTACCAATGAGGCTGTTGCGATAATTATTATGCTAACTGTTGATTCAATCATGTGTTGCGCCATTAAAAATAATCAGCATTTGTTTCAATAGCATCTTTAATGATTTCTTTTTTTTAGGTCTGATCATCACTTTCATTATAAAAGCGTCAGTGGCTACCTTCTGCACAATTACTGACAAGGATAACTGTTACTACACCGTGAATTGCGATATTCCTGCCAAAATTGATATAGTTCCTTATTGCGATTCTACTGATCCATATATCACACTCGTCATCAATGAATCTCCAGTCCACAATGTTACAGCTAATTTCTTTAACACAAAATTCGACGCATATGTCCGGATCCTGACGGCTATTGGAAACAGCTGGGATGCTGTACAAAATAATGCGTTCAGTAACTTTAAAAATGTTGTATACATGGATATATCTGAAAATCATATAAAGAGTATAGGCAAGGCATTCATCGGGTTAGAACAATTGGACTCTTTCAACTTATCTCGAAATCACCTTGAAGTAATAAAACCTGAAGTGTTTATGTTTTCCGAAAATAAAAACAGGCTATCTTTATTAGACTTGTCATACAATTTGCTGACGTATTTATCTGATGATTTTTTCGTGAATATGCACAACTTGAGACAGTTGTATCTTCAAGGAAACAAACTGTCACTATTAGGAGACCAGTTCTCAAAGAACATTCAAAACTTGAACTACTTAAACTTATGTTGTAGTAACTATACAACGCTTAACATAACTTGGAAATATTTCAAGTCCTTGAGAGAATTGAATTTGTCGTTTAATCATTTAAAAGAAATTGATTTGTCTGAATTAGTGTCACTAGAAACGATTAATTTGTCCCATAACGAGATTGACGAATTCATATTTGATAATTTTGAAAATTTTCTTAATCTTGAAGTGTTAGATCTTGGCTATAATAAATTAAAGAAAATACATGGCTCTAATAGCGTTCAAAGTGCTAATAGAAACAAACCGTTTGTCAAAATATATCTGAACAATAACAATTTAAGTCACGTAGATGTAAATATTTTGAATACTTTCAATAATATTGGTCTTTTAGATTTAAGTTACAACGAAATCACTAAATTCAAAGAAGGGCAATACACACAACGCAATGTTAGCAGTCGATATTATTAGTACCATCAACCGCATAACAGTGGCAAAAATTTGACATTGACAACGCCATCTTGTTTTAGCAGTAAGATTATTTTGTAGTGCAAATATGTAAAATTTCTAAAAGTTGAATATCCTAGATTTTTGATAAATTACTGAGGAGGTCAGACAGGTAGTTGCAACATGTATTGCCAGCTTTAGCTGGCAATACATGTTTGCCAGCCTCAGCATTGGTATTCTATACTAATAATATTATCTTCTTAGAGCAGTTAGTTGACGATGACTGATTTTTCCACTGTCAGGTATGTTTTTATATCTCAGATTTTATTTCATTATTCTTCTTTCGTAAGTTAAAGACATATTTCACGTTAAACATGACAAAAGTAACTGACCGGAATACCTTGATTTAAATCTGAATTTATGATTCAATTGCCGAAGAATTTGTTTGTTTAATTACTGAATGGATTTATCACAAGTGTGAGCGAGACAGAAATATAAACATCATTATTGTTGACAAGTTATCGATACAAGCTATTAGTAACAAAGAAAATGAATGGGAAGTAAACGTGTATAGCTGTGCAATGATCATACGGCGTGTAGCCAAAATCGGAACTAATGCTGTCATCTTAATGTTTCAATGCAACTCTACAAAACTATTTTGCAAATGCTTCAACCGCCAAAAGTTCCTTTTAGCTCTTTTACATGATATAGGAGAAATGGCTGTTGCATAAAAAGTATATTTTTTAATTACAAAAATAATGAGACGGACTAACTAACATAAATCATGTCATTAATCTGCAAACCAACAAAGAACTGTTATCATTATTTCCTTTCTGTGGCAATCAGTTACGGACGCGTCGACACGAACAAATATACAACAAATAAATATAAAAGTATGGCTACAAGAATTTATTCATGTGAGTGTTGACATTTTTAAATATTTTTTAAATCACAATTTTTGTTGGTGTTGAAAATTATATTTTATTTTGTGATCTGTTATTAAATACTGGTCCAAGACGAGGCCAAATATGTGTTTATCATCGCATTTTTAAAACCATAATGAAATACACAAAATGTTAATAAAATTGTCCAGAGCAGAGGCAGAAAACGAGCCTGCTTGGCGATTATCTAAGGTTTTTTTTTTCCATTAAAGGCTTAGGATCTCTACAAGGTTAAAGTAATGAATCATTAATTTTCAGTAGAAGTCTCATGTGATTGTAACCTAGGCAACCATGAAGATTGTTCGATTAAGATAAGAACTTGTTTATAGCAAAACCAATATGGTATCAACGATCATTTTTAAAGTGATTGTCATGTGCCAGCCTAGTCACTATAGTAGAAATTAAGATAACAGTGTGACGTAAACACGAATCTCTTTTTTTCAGATCTGATCATCACTTTCATAATAAAAACGTCAGTGACTACCTCCTGTACAATCAGAAATGACGATAACTGTTACTACACAGTTAATTGCGATATTCCTGCCAAAATAAAAATAGTTCCTTATTGCGATTACAGTGATCCGTACATCACACTCGTCATCAACGAATCTCCAGTTCACAATGTTACAGCCAATTTCTTTAACGCAACATTCGACGTATATGTCCGGATTCTGACAGCTATTGGAAACAGCTGGGATGTTGTGCAAAATAATGCGTTCAGTAACTTCAAAAACGTTGTATACATGGATGTTTCTGAAAATCTGATAAAGAGTATAGACAAGGCGTTCATCGGGCTAGAACAATTGGACTTCTTGAATTTGTCACGGAATCTCCTTGAAGTAATAAAACCTGAAGTGTTTATGTTCACCGAAAATAAAAACAGACTATTTTTATTAGACTTGTCATACAATTGGTTGACATATATACCTGATTACTTTTTTGGGAATTTGTACAACTTGAGACAGTTATATCTTCAAGGGAACAAACTAACAACATTGGGAGATCAGTTCTCAACGAACATTAAAAAATTGATCTACTTAAACTTATGTTGTAGTTACTTTACAACGCTTAACATAACTTTGAAATATTTCAGTAATTTGAAAGAACTGGATTTGTCATTTAACCAATTAAAAAGTGTTGATATGTTCGAGGTAGAATCTCTAGAAACGATTAATTTATCGCATAACATCTTTGAAGAACTAACGTTTGATAATTTCACACAATTTCCTTATCTTGAAACAGTAGATCTTAGTTATAATAAATTGAAGGAAATACCAAGCTCTAATTGCCCTCAAAACCCTAATGGAACTAAACCACTGATTAAAATATATCTGAACAATAATAATATAAGTCACATAGATGAAACTTTTTTTATTAATTTCAATTATATTCAACTTTTAAACTTAAGCTGCAATGAAATCAGAGAAATAACAAAGGGTACATTCAAACATGTGAAAATCTTGAGAGTTTTAAGTCTCTCAAATTGTGGATTATTAAAATTAACCAACGAAACTTTTTTAGGGTTGGAGCACACGAAAATAATCGAAATATCAGGAAATAATTTAATTTCACTAAATGCAACGTTTTTTACCCAATGTAGAGAGCTCGAAGAAATAGAGGCAGATTTCAATAATATAACGACAGTGGATACTGAAATGTTTCAGAAATTAGTTCCATCACTTAGTAGAATTTCCTTAATAAGTAATCCCATAGCTCTGATGATGTCTCAGGATCCCACGGAGATCCCAGTAACGACTATTGAAAGTATTGAAATGAGTCCGTTATTGCAAAAAGCAGTAGATTATGTAGATTTAATCACGGAAATATATTATAATATTTTATTTATACTTTTTTTGTTACTAGGGGCTCTTTTATTACTAATGTATTTACCCAAGTGTACGTCAAAGTGCAATTTATGTTATACTCTTAAAGTGAAACATGTTTGATATACTCTAGTAAAGTAGATTTTTAAACAAAACTGTGTTAGAAATTTTTTTTCATGGCGTTTACAATAAACGTTATTGAACGTATTGTAGACAATGTCTCTAGTAAAATAAATAGATTTGTGTATGCGCTGAGACAAGTAAGAAAAGTTACCAATTTAAAAACAGCCATATTAGTTTACCATGCATACGTAGAATCTATACTGCGTTATGGACTTATAATGTGGGGCAACAGTACTGACCAACATAGAACATTTGTTGCACAAAAAAAGTGCATTAGAGCTCTATATGGACTCCAACCTCACGAATCATGTAAACCAGTATTTAAAAAACTTGGTTTGTTGCCGCTGCCTTGTCTATACATCTACGAAATATGCATGTTTGTGTGGAAACATAAAAAGTTATTTAAAACAGCGAACGATATATGTCCTCGAAACAGACGAGACCCATATAGGCTCGTAGTAAGCAATGCTCCTAGGCTTGCAAAATATAGCAAAAGCTGCTTAGCTATGTGTGTACGGATTTATAATAAATTACCCAGTGACTTTAAATTGTTAAATACGAGATACTGTTTTAAGCGGAAATTGAGTGCATGGCTAAGACAAAATAACTTTTATAGTCTGAAACAGTTTTTTGACACAAAATGTTAGTTAAGTAAGTACTTACTTTTTATTCTCAAATTTGCATGCTGAGTCTAAACCCGGCAAAACATGTTTGTACTATTTTAAACTGTAAGACCTGTTATACCATGTTATGAGCAAATAAATATATTATTATTATTATTTTGTAACTCTTTGACGTTTCTCGGGACCCTGGGGTCCCGGACCTTTGGAAGGCGTACGAGGGGCCGAAGCCAACTCGCAGAGGCCCCTTAGACTATTTTAAATGGAATGTGGCACCAACCGGCGATTATCCCTCTATGCACTATACCAGTGCACCCAAGGACAACCCCCGGTTGGTGTAGGATTATTGCAAAACATGGAAACAAAGATATTGGAATATGGGTTTGGGTGGCTAAAATGTACTGGTCACCTGGAACTATGGAAGGACTATGGCCCCTGCCTGATCAATGTTTATATTTACACGGATAAAATGGCAGGGGGTGACTTGCACACTCAATAATGGGCCCCCGAAAACGGTCGCTAGCACAAAGTGTCGTAGTGACAAGGGGGCAACATGTCCTGAGGTGCTTAAGAGGAGTGGAGAGGTATTCCACGGCTATCAGGACAATCCCGGAAGTACGGTCAAGATCCCTACCAGAATCTTACTGGAATACTTCCTTCCTCCAAGCACGTTTGCTCTTGCGAAACTCCACTCAAGCCAGCCAATAAAGGCAAGAGTGAGGTGGGAGCTCTGTTCCTCGTCAGTGTTCTCTCTAGCTGGCCAATAAAGGCAAGCCAGAGGTGAGGAACAAGACTTCTCCCGGGAGATAGGGTCCGTGGGGTCGCTACTGCCCAACAGCTCGCCACATGCTGCCCTGCGGGTTTCTGTTTCTCTCTTGGTCTGGCTCCTCACCCTAGACCTGTTTCGAAAAAGCAAACTTTAACGGCACAGACCCAGAGTTCGGAGCGCGCAAGCCCCACCACGACGTCAACGTAGAGATATGGCGGTGGGGTTATTATTATTATTAACATATCCTTTTATTTCTTTGTAATGAACATGATGACATGAGAAAATATTTTAATTAATGAATCTTTACTAAAAAAGTCAACGAAAAACAATTATAAGAGTATGCTACTCATCATAATCATATGTTAGTGGTATGATATAAATGTAATGTATAATATTTTGCAACCCCAACAGGTTGGAAAATATTATACATTTATATTCTACCATTGAAATAAAAACTAACAACCTGTTCCAAAAAAGCATATCTATTTCCGAATCCGTAGTGGAAATCCTGGAAAGCACAGCAGCTGTCAACGATTTAACGCATTAGAGTGACATCGCGCGTGACTCCATGAATAAAATCGGTGGTTGTAACGAAATGGCACACGACCGAGCTGAATAATCAACTTAATATCGTAATGCACGCAACTATGATAACTATAATGTACGACATCGATCAGTGATGATTGGAGTGTGCAGTTATGATGACGTAAACGATATTTCTGTGGTCGGATAAATGTAAGTTACTAATGGGTGAACAAGCTTTGCTGAATATGATAAGAAGCCATTCATCAGACTGTTAAGTTTTAAAAATTTTATAAGTGTTGTTTTATACGGGGTTGGCAACTTCCAGTGAGTCTAATGTCTTTTCATATACTTTAGAGCACCGGTCAGCAACAGGGGGACAAGCGAAAGGTCGGAACTTGGACCGCCAAAATATTGATAAATAACTTACCTACTATTCAATTTAAATAATATTTTTTATGACTGCCACGTAGGATCTAATTAGTTAGTTTAGCTTTAGTAGGTAAACACAGCTGCAGTTACTATGCTGTTCTGTGTGGCGCAAGAGAGCGTTTGAGTGCGGGTGCAAACATGTATAAAACTGCGTATCATAATTACCTTGTACTTATAGTATTTAAAATTAAAATAAAACAACTAGAAAGTTTTTTTTTTTCTGGACCTCTATATACATTTTCAACAATATCCGGACCCACTTACAATTACTTGCCGACCCCTGCTTTAGAGGGAATTTATATAGGTATGGGGCATGTTGGTCTGATAACCCAAATATTTTAATACTCGTGATGTTATCTGCACTAGTTCTATTGATAAGTCCTGGTGGTTTAGTTATGCCATTTTGAAGTTTAATATCAATGGTTTGTTTACCTTCTTATGCTTATTGTCATGAATGTTAATTGACGTATATTACTTAACTAAACCACGATACATGATGAATTCTAATAACATTTATTTTATTTTTTAAATGTCATACTTGTGTATGTAAATGATTAAGAAAAATACATTTTTAAGACAGAAAGCACTTGTGAAAAATAAATCAATTTGTAGTTATCAAAATCGAACACTCCTTTAGAATAGCAAATTGATGCTGAATAGTTCATTGAATCCCTGAAATATCCAGTTAGAGTTCACGCTAATGGAATTAATATGAACTCAATGAAAACATATTCAATTGAACATTCAGAGCAAAATTTAAATCAGAACTATGATGTTTTTTTGCTGTTTGGATCTGAATATTTTCCATTTGGTTTTATAAAACGATTGGACCAGTCCATTTTCTGCCATAATATTTGCGGCAGAGAACCTAACAATTAGGTAATAAAGATGAGTTCGGTTTTAACTTACCAAATAGGTACATTATCAATACTGTTGATAATGTACCTATTTCTTATTCTATTCTCTTATTTTTTAAATAAACAGGAAAGATACAGATGTCTTACATGTCAATGATAGTCTGGCTGTTCTTTCAAAATAGGTCGCAGCTAATAATTTTTTACTTAATACGAACAAAACTACATGTATTAGGTTCTCATTACCGAATATACTTCAAGTAGGTCTAAATTTCAAACTTGATGGCAAAAAACTAGATGCAATAACGGAAACTATATTCTTAGGAATTACTTTAGATTCAAAATTGCAATGGGACGCCCACATTAGAACTCTTTCAGGTAGATTAAGTTCAGCTGCATATGCAGTAAGAAAAATAAGGCAGTTGACTGATATAGCCACAGCTAGGTTAGTATATTTGCTTATTTCCACAGTATTTTGTCTTATGGCGTTCTGCTGTGAGGATCGGCAGCTGACGTAGATTCAATTTTCATTTTACAAAAGAGGGCAATCCGCGCGATCTATAAAATGGGTTCTCGCGAGTCCCTTAGAGATAAATTTAAAGAAATTAATATACTGACTCTGCCTTCTCTTTATATCTTAGACAGTATTTTGTATGTTCGCAAAAACTTAAGACTTTTCAAAATAAGAAGCGATTTCCATAATATAAATACACGTTGTAGATATGAAATTGTGATACCCAAATTTAGATTAACTAAAACAAGCAAGTCATTTCTTATAAACAGTATCCGCTATTAAAACAAGTTGCCAAAGTCGGTTACAGAACTTAGCGATGGGAAGTTCAAAACCCACATCAAACGTGTCCTTATCAAGAAAGCGTATTATAAAATTAAAGACTACGTTGAAGATAAGGAAGTTTGGCAATAATTCCTTCTGCACATGTGGCTTCCCTGGTCTACCTCATTAACAGCATAATTATGTAAGAGTCTATTAACTGCTCCCAAATTACCTTTTTTATTTTTATTTGATATTATATATACCTACGATTTTATTATTTTACGACGGCCTTTGTGGACATGATAATTATTCAGACTCATGTAATTGCGTTTAATTAAAATAGATGTTTATTAATTAATATATCTTTTACATAGATTCTTTTCTATTTTGTGAATGTGAGAACGCTGTAGGCTTAGTGAACTCTAGATCTGTTGACCACTTTCTATTTTGTTAAGAACCTAGTACTTATTGAAAGACCTACACTGTCTTCCCATGCCTACTAACACTATTATTTGAAAGAATTGTAAAAGCCAATTATTTTTAAAAGAGTAACCGTAGATTAAGATTATTTGATACCTACATTGTATTTCAGCATTTCATAACATATTAGCTAAGAGTTTTTGGTTTATATATTCGCTTGAGTATAGATTTAGATGTTTTTTTTTTTGGTACATTGGTGTGTGCTAGCTGACAAATAGCAAAAAAAATAATTTAATGTTTTGTGTTGCGTAATGTAAATTATTTTGCGCTGCTTCTTCCCAGCTAAAAAACACTAGGAAGTGGGTAAGGGTGGGCGTTTTTTGGGGACTGTCTTATGTAATTTTGACGTTCGAAAAGTGCTGATTCTCCGCCTACTTTGAGTAAATGACTTTTGAATTTTTTAAGAGTTAATTATTTTTACTTCTGTTCCGATTTTAATTCATTATTTTATGCAATAAGTAACATTTAAAAAACTGAAGCGGTCATCGGTTTTTATCCCTGACTTTACCTATATGTTTTTTTTAAGCTTGAAGTCGACGTACGACATAAAATATACGATATCATAAAAATGAGCAGAGTTGTAAGAGGGAATATAAACTGGATTGGAATAGTAACGTTCTGTGCTGTGATTTTAATGCAGCTCTCGTTGGTGCATAGGTGCTACATATTCATGGCTGCTAATAGTTTTTATGTAAAAACTTCTCAAATGTGGTACGAATGAATTTGGCTCTTGTGCGCACTAAAATAGTGTCATCTACTTGGGTAAGATTTTAAATTATCTTTTTCGTGTGTGAGTAATCATTATAATATAGCTCATGGACCTGAACGTGGTTCTCTAAGCTAAAAAATGGGTCCCCAGTCGTGAAATACGGGCCGAAAGTTAAATATGGGACTGGGTTTACCAGTCTAAATGGTTTTACAGCTGTCATGGTTATTATGTATCACTTCTAGGTTCCGTTGTCATAAATCGTAGAATCTTAATATTGTTAAGTATTATAATATTGTGAAGTGGTTGGGGATTTTGACTAAATGTGGTCACGGACCTGAATGAGGACCTCGAAGCTATAGATGTTGCCATTCACGAAGACGCGCCCAACTCCGCTCCGCTCCGTACTAAAAGTACAGCTTACAGTACAGTAATCTTGGGGCGCGTCACCGTGTATGACACTATCTGTATTTATGAAGTACGACTGAAACTTAATTTAGGAACTTGAAGGTATACAACAACTGTGGGGGTGTAAAAATTGACATGGTTTTACAATTGTGACAACCACACTACAGTCAGAGCATGGATTGATGCCTAATATTGCCATTTTTCCGAGACAGGTTCTGTTGTCATAAAACTGTAGAATCCCTATGTTGTTAAGGGTGGACCTCTGACCTTTACAGAAGAAACCCTCGTAATCCCCTATTGATAGCAGATAATCTGACTTAATCAGTTACTGTGGAATTAAAGAAACACCAACTATAGGACGAAAGATAAGTAGGTATAAGTTGTAGAAATCTTTCTGATTAAATGATGTTATTGACTTGATGCTAATATTTTATTTACTTAATTTACAGTACCTGGGTGACCGAGCTCTGCTCTGGTGAAAATAGAGAATGCTCATTTAATATTATTATTTTTTTATTTAATTTGTAATGTCCTGTGCAAGTCCCAATAAATACTTTTTCTTTCTTTCTTTCTATATTAATTCCATGTATAGTACATACTAATTCCATACTGCCATGATAGTACATACCAATTTCATGCCGCCATGATAGTAGATACTTACTCATTCCATGCTGCCATGTCATTATTCTAAGGTAGCCAGCCATCTTCTTCTAAACTTTGGGCTACCGAGCTCTGCTCGGGTGAAAATACGAAGAAAACGAATTTACCCAGATATGAACCCTAGCTAGATTGATTTTACGTCCTTTTTTGCACTGCAACTTTCATTGAAATCGTTAGAGTCGTTTACGAGAATGTGATTACAAATAATATACAAATATTCTCATGTCACAATATTAGTTGCCATACTTCTCCGAAACGGCTTGATCGATTTTAATGAAATTTTATGTATATTTGGTAGGTCCGAGAATCGGTCGTAATCTATTTTTCATACCCCTAATTGATAAGGGTGGTCCACCCCAAAAATAAATAAGGCAAAATAACGTTTGCCGGGTCAGCCAGTGTATATATACAAATATTGCTTGTTTAATATTATAGGATGTCTACATGCATTGTGATAGTTTCCAAGTATATAAGTAGCAAATTAATCCCACAACAGACGATACGAGTTTCACCATCAAACGAAAACAACATTGGTCAAGTTCCTGCTATCAAATAGACACAAGTATCGAGTCAGCCGCCCAGTCCTATTTAACTTCGTCCAAATCAACAAGACAAGATTCCCTTAACAAAATGGCCTTTGGAACTTCCGAATGTACGAATTAAGATTGGACCTTCTCAGAGAATTTGGGAAAGTTCAACTTCAAATTCTTCCATTGTCAGATGAAGTTGGAATAATATTTTTTCTTTTTTGTTGGAGTTTGCTGACAGAAATCATCTATCCGTGTTTGAATTGGCCCACTTTTAATTATGAGGCCAGTTTGAAGTTTGTTTTCGGAAACTGAAGGCATTTTGGGAGCTTACTATTTTTATTAAATTCGTTAGGTCAGATTTAATATTGTTTTGTTTGATTTGGTCATTTATACCCTAGGGTGCTTAGCTTCTTTGCGCACATTTGGGAGTGGCGCGAGGGGGTGAAACGCCGGGGCTTAACTCCGCTGCCGCGAGAAATCACGGCACAGCGGACAGAGCTCCGGCGGGATCTCGAGGCGTCATGGAGAGTGCGACGGCAACGCATCGTGTGCACAGACTCTGATAGCTCACGAATTGCTTCGTTAATTATTTTACGACCATTTGTATCAAAAATGATAAATACATTTAACATCACGGCTGTATTTCCCAACGGATTAGGCAGAAGTGTACAGTACACCCACATTTCGCCAGTTATGTTTAAGTCCCATGTGATAGGGGGCGAGCCCATTGCTATCAACCGAACAGAAATCCAGACCGGAGCTGCTACTGAGAAATTACAGATGGAAAAGTAAATAAATTATATTTTGCACAAAATTCGATCCTATCCATAAATACCAGCAAAAAAAAAGAACAATATTCATTAACATCCTCAACATGACAAGCTTCCTCTTATTCTGTTACGAGACAAGGACGTCACTATCCATTAATATCTCCCCCTTTTTCTTGCTTAGGGAAAATTTGTACGCTACAGCACGTATATACTCAGATCAATTAATGGAAGGGCGGCCATACATTGAGTTGTATCGCTAATTACATTAATGTGATTACTGATAAAACTCACCCTTAATGCATCAAATGGGGTAAGCAGAGATACTGATCGGATTTCAGTTTTAGCGGGTGTTTGGGACTCAATGTATCTTTAAGTGCTTCAGGAGTTAACTGAATTTTCTTCTGTAGTTTGTGAGTGATGATAACTTGGTTTATAGCTAATGTTTATATTTCACAATTTTTTGTTATATAAGTGTTATATGGGTTTTAAAACAAAGATGAATATACGTACCTGCCTATAGGTAAATTCAGTTGATAATAATTTTTAAATATGGAAAATTATAGCCTTAATGTTGGGCACATATTGGTTTTCTGGGAAATTGACAGAACTGCCATCTTTAGACTTAAAGTCAGAATAATCTTTAAACACAAACTTAAAAAAAATATTTCAATTAAACCATTTACAGGCACTTTTGAACTGTCAAGGAGTCGGTCAGTCAGAAATGGAGCTAGTTGCCCATTCCAAAGCGTAGTAATAAGTACCTATGGAGAAGAACGGGCAGGAAACTCCATGGACACTCTTTTCAATCATATTGTTACAACAAAAATATAAGTTACATCATTCATGTTGAATTTATAATGATAAGTGAGAACGGTGTAAAAAAGTACACGTTAAAAACACACAGCAAAATCAAACAAAAAAAAAAACAATAAATAAGCCATGGCAGCTAAGAGATGACCAGTCCCAACTGACGGCGCCCATATCTCACAATTTATGCGTGATGAGCAAATATTCTGTTATTGGTTATATGTCGGAAAATCGTTAAGGGGATGTAGGAGAGGTCATTTGCAACCAAATGACCCCTTGTGACCTCTATACCAATGTCAACAATTTTCGAGTAATTTGACATTTTATATTTTAAAATGTATAAAATAAAAATATAAAATGTCTAATGACTCGAAAATTGTTGACATTTGCATATGATTCAAAAGGGGTCATTTGGTTGTAAATGACCTCTCCGACATCCCCTTATTGGATTACCGACATATAACCGTGACCCTGTATTGCTTCATCCACAGCAAACGAACAAAGCATCATGTAAAAAAAATCTTCGTTTTCCAAGCTATCGCCTTATTGTAACCGTATTTCTATCCAAACATAAAATTTGTTGGAGCGTACACCCGAATTCGAATTCTTTATAAGTCCCGTCCCTCCGTTCACAAAACTTTCAGATGGACAGTTTTTCTTACCTTTGATCCTATATTTGTATGTTCCCTTGCCAGTTTTTTTTTTTTCTCGTATTTTTATTTAACTTTACGTCGTTTATTACATGCCTGTGTATTCTGAGGACGCCTAAAATAGATGGTACCTTTGTAAATGCGTGTGTATGGGATTGTGGCGAAAGTAATGAAATCATGTTCCGAATGGGGTTCGCGTTTAATTTTGTTGTACGTTTTTTGGTGATTTGAGTACAAAATGTATGAGAATTAGGATTTTCCTCACTTGGATTTTCCTTTCTTCTTTTTTTTTTGGTCTACAATTTTATAGTTGACGGTAGTTTCGTTTTTTTTATTGCTGACTGTACAGCCTCGTTTTCACGATAAATGATTAAAGTGGTAAGTTGAGCAACAATTTGTAACTGTTGTTTCCAGAAAACAATTTCTGTACATGTTTTCAGCAGCCTAAAATCATGTATCACAACTTACCTATGTTTACCTTGAATAAACACATAACTGTCCTTTTGTGGCTTCGCTGTAGTCGGGTAAAAAGCCCATTAACGACTATTCGTCAATCCGCTTTGCAGATTCAAGGAAATAATAATGTATTACCAGTATATTTAATTAAGTAAGTGTCTTTAATATTAATCAACCACCTCTTTTAAGTTAAGTATCTACTCACCTACCTTCAATTTCCAATGAATCCTAATCCATACATCAAAATCATTCGAAATTCAAATCACCTCACCGGATTTACATTTTTAAACCAAATCACGGTTAAAACTCAATTACCGTTTCGAAAGTCGAAAAGTTTGAACAATTTGAATTTAGAAACGGCTGATTCCAGGTTCAACCGATAGAGATTTAAATCACGTTCGTTGGAACTTATAAAATGGCTGACACAATAAATTAGAAGGGCAACTATTTTAAGAATCAGGTAGATTTGGGAATCAGGGAAAATCAGCCAGTCGGTTAGAACCTTACAATAATTCATTTAACGATTTATTCGCTTAGAGATGGTACCTATCTACATTTCATTATGAGGCAACCGAATGAGACACCAGTATGAACTCTCAGTTAGCAATGTAGTCGAAATAAGAAAGTAAACTATAGAGATAATAAAAGAGTAACGACATACCGAGTGCGCTAGTCTGACTTGCACTGGGCTGTTTTTTTTGCTTCCCATACCTAATATTTATATTGGCATACATACAGAAATCTATGAAACATTTTGAGAAAGTTTCTCAGTATTTTTATTACCACAACCGATAAGTTAATATGGGCCACAATAAAGTTTTCTTAAGCAAATACTAAAAGATATTTAAAACAATAAATTAGAAGGGAAACTATTCGGTGTTTAAATATTTCGGTTGAATCGTTTCGGGTACGAAAGAATCTCATGAATTTGTTACCGATATTAGAATGTTACCCGAAGGGTCGAAAAGTTAACCTACGTAGGTAGTATATATAAGGGAATGATTGCTTCTGCTTTCTATTTTAGGACTCATTGGGAGTGGGGTCAAATGAGACATATTCAGGATTTTTTATCTAAAGTTGAGTGACAAAGTTTTTTGTAGGTAATTTTGTTACACTGCCATGTATTTGAGTTATTAAGGTCAGATGGTTGTAGTTCTATGTGAAGATTGAGAGAGGATATTTCATCTCAATTAAACATATGTTTTTTGTACAAACCTATTTAATGTGTTTTTTTAAATCCATCTATGTACCTAGTTCGGAGGTTAAGCTTGGGTTTTCTAAGACTACTGTGGCCGCCATGTAGCGTCCGCAATTTACTGGCCAATGACGTCACTGAAACTTTATGAAAGTAAGTGCGTTTGTTAATACCGTAAAGTCGAACCACACTGATATAACTTTCATGACGGCCGTCATTGTGGCCGTTATGCGACGGCCACCGCATTTCTAGGAAACCGTAAATAAATGATTAATGATTTATTTCTGGAAGTAGGTTTGTACAAATACTTTTACACGTCGATCATATTTTAAAAACTAGATGAGGTCGGTGTTTCCTATCTGACTACTCAGAGAAGAAAGGCCGAAACAAACTCAGAGGTCACAGTCTCTTTTAAAGTCCAGACATAATCTTGGTCAGATCATGTCAAGACCATGTAGATTGGTGTCTGAAAAATGATCTTTAGCGAAGCTTTCGAGCTATATTAAAACATAACGATGTCACGTCAAAAAGTTACATCAGTATTGTAGATCATCTAGCTGTATCAACTACGAAGTAGTGATAAAAATGATCATACTTACATTTAACTTAGCATTGTTACATTAATCACTTAGCTAAGTTACCTAAATTATTTTACAATTTTCCTCGAACCTGCCTGATAGGTTTTCCATCATTATGCTGGAAAATTAATAAAATTCTGAGAAATCCATTAGAATCGTATCACCTGATACCTTCCACATATTCAATACGGGTTTTATACTTAGTCGAAGGGGTGAATTCACAAATAGAATAGTTTTATACCCTTACAAAACTATTATATTTGTGAATTCACCTCTTAAATAAAAAATTCAATTCATAAAAACTCATCCTTATCCTTGGCGGAGTACCAAGGATGAGTTTTTATGAAATCTGTTGAATAAAATTGGAAGGTATAGTTTAGTGGAAGTGAAATATCAAATTAGTAGATTAATGTTTTCAGTGGTTTACTTAATAGTAGTGTGGTGGCATCTACATTGCCACATAGAAACTATGCATTACACTAAGGTTACGCAAAAATCCTGCATCACGCAAGAGAAGTTTACCGCGCGACTAGCATATACATACGTCCCGACTTCAATCGTCGGACAGTTGCCCACCAGACACGACACCCATCTGGAGGATCCTCCCTTTTCTATAGAGTAAGAGTGAACTTGACACCCTGTTCCTCATACCTATAGTAGAGTTAAAGATAATTTAAAATTTATGTAGGATAATACTCGATCTTTTAAAGGATTTTTCATCTGAATTTTATAAATTGTGTTTTTTTTTAAGTTATTTTTTTTTGAGGTCCTGTCACGTTGGCAGAAAGTACTTAAAATTATGAATTAGATGTTAATATTTCTTTAAAAAATCGGGGGCATGGCAGTGCCGTCGCGTGCAGTCTAGGAAAACAAACACAAAGTCACAGCCGTACCATCTTTTCTCGAAGCCATTCAGGACATTTTCAACCCCTGTAACTTCGTTGTGGAACATCTAGAAGCCTGTCTTTTCAGTGACCAAGAGGGCTTAGTATAACTAGATATATTCCCAAACGACATTCAATTTGAATCAGTCGTTTAAGAACGGTATTATTATTTCTAAAAAAAATACCATTATCGTATTCCGCAGTCAGCAAAATCTTGTAGGACTGGTATTTACCTGAAATAGAAATAACATAATTACTATTCATAACCCTTGACTCTCAATAGATTGTTACATAATTCAGGTAGGTACGAAGATAAGTACAAATACAGCTAGATAACTATATACTTCAGCTGAATCGCTTTTCATCCCTGTAAATACGACACACGGCCTTTAAATAATAATTGAAGCAGTGATAGCTTAGTGGTGTGACCGGTCTGACACTGCCAAGTCATAGGTCTTGAGTTCCAACCCAAGGCAACGCACCTCTGACTATTCGGGTTTATGTGCGTATTGTATAATTAATACTTGCTTCAAAAACGATTAAGGAAAACATCGTGAGGAAACCGGCATGTCTGAGAGATATTTCTTGATGGCATGTGAAGCCAAGTCAGAGGCCTATAGGCGGCTTCAAAACTCTGACACCAGGTTAGTAACTAACCACACGAAAAAAGAATATAAGTTAAGTATATACCAATTGCAAATTCGGCTAACAACATGGAGTTTCTAACTATCGTGTCAAGAAATTGCAATTTACGTATATTTAGATGATATTTTTTTAGAATGTAGGGCCACTTCTGCTTAGCCTCTGGACATAATTTGTAAAATAAAGGGCTTATATAAAAATAGTTAAAAATATAGCTACCAAGGCATGTTTTTTATGTAGGTATAAGCATGCATTATGTATAAAAATCTTCCTTCTACTTTTAACATCTGCAACCATAATCAAATCTGTCTTTTCCTTTCCCAACTACGTTAGGGTCGGCTTCCAGTCTTACCGGGTGAAGTTGAATATTAGTAGGTATTTAAATGGAGCGGCTACCTATCTGACCTCCGCAATCCAGTTACTGGGTAACATGATAATGTCGCCGCCGGCACGTAACTTGGCAAGGTTTTGGCGTTATATATAAAATTTGACACTTATAATTATTGCATGTTATTGTATGGTTATTGCCATTATTTATTTTTAACATGTCTGTTAAGAAAAACAAGCACGTTACGTGCCGGTGACTATACCCCTTGGTAAGACTGGTTGTCAGACTTTTGAACTTCTAACTACCTGTAATGACAGTCAAACATCTAGGAATGATAACCGGGACCAACGGCTGAACGTGCTTTCGAGGCACGATATGTAATGGATGATCATCCATCCACGGAACGACCGCGGCAGCGTAGCTTAACCTTCGACCGACCTGTGTGGTTCTTATCATTTAGCCACGAGCCTCTTCTACAACCATAATACAATTTTTTTTAAGATTTTGCCTTCCAAAAACTGACCAAGTGCGTGTCGGATTACGCACAATGAAGGGTAACGTAGTTGGGATGAATTTATCCCAAGAACAAACTTAACATTGTACATACATTCCAAGTGCAGATGTAAGTTTGTACGCATAATACATATATTATAGACTTCTTATAGATTTTCCTGTAGTCTATAAGTATAGATGTACGTAATTTTTCAATATTTTTTTTTTCAAAATTTTAGGCTCAGTAGTTCGGAGATATGGAAATGGTAAATTTTTCTCTATTTTTAACCGAGTTTAAAAAAGAGGAGGTTCTCAGTTCGTTGGAATAATATTTTTATCATTTTCTGTATGTTCCCTGATTACTCGAAGACGGCTGAACCGATTTGAAAAATTATTTTTTTTCTTTGAAAGGGTATTCTTCTAAATTGGTCCCATTGTCATTTGAATCTTGGAGAAATCGCGGGAACTCTTTAAATATTATAGGCGCGATTCGGGAATTTTGTTAGTAACTCATGCATTTGCTCTCGAAAAGCACCATTTGGTAAAGTGGAACTGATGAATTACAAAGCAACCCACAAAAAAGTGTTTTGTTTTTTTACAAAAATGCAACCGACTTCCAAACTATAAAGTGAAAAATAACTTTAATTTCGGAAGTCGGTGGAAAAAATCTTAAATACTGATCCAAAAACACCGACTTCCGAAATTAAAGTTATTTTTCACTTTATAGTTTGGAAGTCGGTTGTATTTTTGTAAAAAAAAAATCTTAAATATCTTTAAGCATTTATTTAAAAATTATTAAAATCAAATTGAAATCCTTAAAACAAGCCCTTTCATTTGTTTTCTTTTTATTTTTCGATTTCAACCCGAGAAGTGACCCCTACATTCAAAGTTCATTTATTTTCGTTACACGTCCGTTTTTAGGTCACAGAAATTGATATTTGTACAAAATTTCAACTCAATCGGTCTATTAGATTCGGAGAAAATTGGATGTGACAGTCGGACAAACAGACACACGAGTGATTTTATAAGGGTTCCGTTTTTCCTTTTGAGGCACGGAACCCTAAAAACAGCTTTACATTCGTTTTTACAACTATTTTCATTTATAAAATGTGGTATTTTTCTCCAAACAGGTCGACAGGCCTCATTTCATAATTTGACGAGTGAAAACTAAAAAATGTTATGAATAACGAACACTGCGACCTCTGACCTCATTTCGAGTGAAAATACATGGCACGGAAAGTTCGCGGCGGTACCGCAGCGGCTTTTATTAAATGTTAATTGCTTGTTCATTTTCCTAGGTAGGTAACGTTTGGGCCGTAATGTACGGGCCAAAAAACGAGTGAAATATTGTCAGTTTTCGTTAATTGTTATTTTTATAAAACTTTTGTTTGGTGATTAGGGAATACAGTAATAAATAGTGTTTTTTTTTTATTTATTAAAATAACGTGTGAGTTTCGGCTGCTATTCATTTTAATGCATATTTGTTGTTTGTAATTTAATGCATGTGTTGACTTTATTACCAAGCTGGGTACTCTTACCATGATCATTATGGCATGATTAAACATTCGGGCAAATTTGACAAAAAAAAAACGGAACCCTTATATGATCACTTTGTCCGTCCGTCTGTCTATCTGTTAAGGAAACGCGTGGAGGTATCAAGTTGAAATTAATATCAAATACGTAAGTCTACGGTCTAAAAAAACAAGTTTCTTAGTAAACGCAATAAAAAAGTACGGTCATTTAAGCGACACAAAAAAAAAAGGAAAAGCGGAGTCCTATACCCTGCTGTGGGTGATTCCGGGCTGAAGTGATGATGATGATTTTGATACTCGCAAATAAATCAAAACCTATAGGGTACTTCTGTCTTAGAATCATGAAATTTGGCAAGAAGCAAGGTCTCACAGCACAAGTTAGTAAAGGAAAAAGTCCGAAAATCATTGATTTTTAGTTTTAACATTAAAAAAAAATGCGATTACAAACTTACATTTGCAGTTGGAGAATTGAGACACGCACTTGGCTGGTTTTTTTTGTTAGAGATGTCGAGATATCTCTAGGACTGATATGAGAGATAAGTTTTTTTTTTTATCGTGGAGAAAACCAGGGTATAATTATTACGGCGTTGACACTCTTTGATAGCGCAATGACCAAAAATCGTGCACCGTTGTCGCTCAAAAACTTCTCCCGTATTTTTCTTCCAACCCCGTTTACTGTTTACTCACACATATGCAATTCGCTTTAACATTTGAAATTAAAAGTATTTATGCTTTTTATATACTTAAAAACGTATCACTTATGGTTTGGAAAATTAATTGCCAAACAAATAGTATTGAAATATTGAATTTCTTTCAATAACGAAAAGTTTTGCCAAAAATATTTACTATAATATTTTCGCTAAGTACCATATTTTCTTTATGTACGAGCTGTTTTATTTATTTTGTGAAAATACTTCTATTTTAGACATCTAAAATATAATTATTTTAAGTAAGTCCCTAGTTGAGGCTTCTCCGACTATTATAATAAAGCCGTTTATTTAAGAACTTTGGGTCCATCGTTTGTTATCAGAAAGTATTTTTGCCGCAAGCAAATCATAAAGGTACAATTCCGTAGCCGACTGCAGACAGCAGCAGCAGGCGACGTGTCGCCGCGACACCTACAGGTTTCTATGATATAGTACATAGAAACCTGTAGTGTCGCGGCGACGTATGAAATCGACGTATCGCTAGCTACGAAAGGTATTTCATAGAAATACATAGAAACCAGTAATGTCGCGGCGACACGTCGCCTGCTGCTGCTGCCTGCAATCAGCTACGGGATTGTACCATAAGATGTCCTGCAGCTCGGTGTACTTTTTCTCATAGGCCTTCTCCGTCTCCATTGTGTTGTCTTCTGCAACTCCGGTATGGCCCACGGTTAGACGGGTATTGTCTTCCTTCCTATCTTGTTTTTGGGCGCCCCCGGTTTCTAGTCCCTTCTGTGACGATACTGGGTATAATTTTTTATCTAGGTGCTTGGAACGTACGCTTTTGTGTGTGTGTGTACGTGTGTGTGTGTGGGGTTACGTAAGAGGCATCAGACATTAATTATATTAAGGGGATCTTTAACAAAACTGTTACGTTATTGTTTTGGAATTTCGAAACCGCTATAATCTCGATTCCTTGGGAATATCGGGATATAAAGTATTATATGTTTTAACCCAGGTCCTGTCTACCCATGGAAAATTTCATTCAAATCCGTTCATCCGTTTTAGCGTGAAAGCGTTACAAACAAATGAACAAAAAACTCACTTCCACATTTATATTATTAGTTAGGATGACGGTGTTTTTTTCAAAATTTCAAAATATTTTTAATTTACATAAACCTACATGGGCACTTATGAAACGTCAGATGTAACAGATGCTACCTAGTTATGCCATCTTATAGTTTTAATTTAATTTCTTTTATATAATTGTATGACGTACAGTCGACCACCCGTCCATTGTAACAGTTTGACCTTGAGCTGACCTAGCGTATTATTTAGTTTCAATAGAATAAACTGATTTGTTACCACTGATGTGCGGCCAACAGTACCGGTAGTCAATCCTAACTAATATTTTAAATGCGAATCTGAGTTTAAGTGGGATTGTTTGTTTTGTCATGCTTTCACGCTAAAACGGCTGAAAGGATTTTGATGAAATGGCACATGGGTAGACCTTGACCCGGGTTAGGACATAGAATACTATTCATCCCGATATTCCCATGGGATCGAGACTTGAAACCGTAAGCGCAGCTAGAAAGACCGTAAGCGTAATAACATTATTAATCCAGATATAGTTAAAATATAACACGCAACCGAATCCACAGGGCAATATTCTTAATTCCATATTCATTTTCATTCTCAGTAATTGAAAAAGGAGCTCGTTAAAATAATTTTCACTTACAAGAAACGGCGTGAACATAGCAAGCTAGCTGAAATAATACCTACTTATGTATAATGTTTGCATGTTACAAATGAGCCATGCCACAGAATAGTGCCTACAGAAGGTCAAATCCATACAACAAGTGAAAACAGGCGCGCACACACAGACGCGTAGGCGATTATCACACTGCACCGCGTTCCGTCGCGTAACGCGGGGCGGTAGATTTACATTGTATCAGTTTGTATAGAAAATAGATTGTATGCTATGGCCGCCCCGCATCACCGTACGTACGTCGATCTCAGTCGTATGCCATTCGTGAGTGCTCTTGCTGTACGTAAAGTGCGTCTAGGACATATGTGCGTGTGTTAGATTACAATGCTTTTTTTGACATCATTAAAGTTGGGTAACGCTATCTGTCTCATTTATGAAACTTGGAATCAATGTAGAAGTAACTAATTTGATTGTTGTTTTTACAAAAATAACACAATACTATACTATCTTTACCACCCGCCCACCTTCGCCAGTTATGTTTAAGTCCTATGTAATAAGGGGCCATCAACTGGGCGCAAATCCAGACTCCGAGCTGCTACAGACAAATTCCTGATGGATAAAACCAATAGTTTAACCCCCCTCTAACACGTGCATGCTAGTTTTTTAATTTATTTTATTTAGGGCATTTCGTAGTTGACCTCTGAGATCATGACTACTTAACCGGGCTTTCCTGTGGATGCCTTAAGCTACTACACTTAAAACCTTCAGCTAGGGGTTATTCAACTATGCTAATTAAAACTAGGTGAACGCTCGCTAAGGGCACCCCCTGTGGGGTATGTGCATGCGAGTACGTTGTAACCTTCTGTATTCTAATTTCTATCTGTTCTGTGGCCGTGCACTGTGCAGGCATGGGTGCACTGCAAATCGCATGAATACGTTTAATGACATGACTACCTAAAGTTTACCTTTTAGCTCGGAGTTTGAATGCAACTGCTATTTAATGTAACTGCTCAAAGGGTTCGGTTTGAAACTATTTTTGTGCGTCATTAAAATTAGTTCCTGTTCCTTCTGTACAAAAGTCGCTTTTCGTGTGACCTCGTTGTTCTTCGAAACTACGCAACGGATTTTCTTGCGGTAATCACTATCATTAAAAAAAAAATAATGTTGCGGAAGGTTCATGTGTAAAATACATTAATTATTAAACTTAAATAATAATATTATAAAGAAATCTTGATGTTTTTTCAACTCGGGTCGCTAATAGAGTATGTAATAATAGTAACGGTTTAATGGGGATAAAAACTGCCACTTGCTCACTTCAGATGGCGCTGATCTCCAGCGTCTTATAATTTGACAGCTAGCCATACATTTTTTATAAACAAGCGACTTTTTTACGCATAATTAATTATTGAGCCCAGTTACGCAGCTGTTTACTGCAAAAATAAAAGGAACCATGTATTTTCCAAAGATGTTTTAAGAAAAAATCTGTGGGAGAAAGCTCTCCGCAAAAAATTGGAATCCGATATTTCGTCGAGACGATGTGCTATCCTTTAAGCCTTTTATGGGAGAAAGTGGTTTATAGGTGATGTTCCGAAGAGAACTAAGTCTGTTTGCATTACAAACAGGCACTTGTGATGTCATATTATGTAAATTATAGTAAAGTATGTGTGTTAATATTATTATATTAGATCAGTGCTAGCAGTGCTATCTCTGAAGTTTTTCAGTCAGGAATATCTGATCAGGTTACTTCTATCATACGCCTCCAAAACTTCGTAGTCTTTAACAAAAAATGAACTTATAGTCAACAAACACAAAATAACCTACCACTTATAAAACGTTCATAGTTTATTGACTTTTCCACTAAAGCTGCTTTTTTACCAGTGTTAGAAGCTTCCCCTGTCCTTAGCTCGTCTTTTAATAGTACTACACTCCAAGTCTCATTCATATTTATCTAATTTTCGTATAATTTGTAATCGACACAAAAGTAAACATAAACACAACAATGGCGGATCAAAGACGTACAACTGTGCTGCCACCTATTATGAGCTTTCAGTTTTTAACCTCATTATGCTCGATGTTCATTTTCATTCATAAATGGGTTCTGGATGGATCAAGATATTTTTTAAGAGGTGATAAAAACTTTCAAAGATTTTGTCTATTTTGTTTTCTGATTACTCTTGATCTTTTTGTATGCACGTGTTTCTGTGACAAATAAACCTATTTTTATTTATTTTCTTTCTTTCTTGTCTTTTTGGTTCTGAAACTTTGCAGATTTTTCCAGATTTTCAAAATATCTGGAGCTATTTTTATGTTCCTTTGCCTTTCAGGCATTGACCCCCAGATTTAACCTAGAAACAGAAGTTTCTGGGTTAGATGCTCGGTTCGCGAAATTTTTCATGAGATTTATAAGAAAACCGGCTGATTTCAAAGTTACACATACCGTCATAATAACCCGTAACTGTAAATACACATGTACACACAACACAAACACTCATACACATGTATGGTTACGGAATATTACTATTATTTGAATTACAAATAAATAGGTAGAAGAACTTTTCAAACATAATAGTACGGAAACTGGCCTGACAGAGAGCGTACCAGCTCGATTGTATCATAAATCATAAGACATGCAAGATGGACTGCAATAAATTACATAGTTCTGTCCCCCGGTCTGATTGTGCATTGAAAATGTAAATAGCAGTTGTATTGAAAAAGAAATAGGAAGTTTTCATGGCTTAGTACACATATATAGTGATTTAATATAGACTTGATAAATTGTTGGAAGGAAATTGATGGTTCGGTTGTAGGCAACAATAAATTTAAAATACTGATATTTTCATGGACTTATATCGAGGTATTTTTGACTCATTGGTTTTGAACAAAAAGTGACGAAAAACGCAATGAAATGCTCCTGACTCATGGCAATGAAGTGTTATATACATTATATTATGTATATGTACGAGTATGTTTAATGTATACAAAATGTTGTAAACATTTTGAAAGAGTAACGACGGAGTTTCTTGTCCATTCTTCACCATACGAAAACTACCTTTTGGAAGGGGCGACTAGAATCAATTCTATTTTTTTGAAAATTTTGACGTTCAAAAGTGCCTTTTATGTGCATAATTGAAATAAATTATTTGACTTTGATGCAACAAAATGGCTCACACACATGGCTTGTCACAGTCATGTCGTGCAGCTGCCGACTAATTTCTGTTTTATGCTCGTGATTTATTATGTACTTTTTGTTGTTTTCATTTACTCTTGTCTTAGATGTATGTACGTGTCTCTGTGACAAATAAACCTATTTTTCTTTCTTTCTTTCTTTCTTACGAATTGAACTGAATGTATTTCTGGCTACCACGGCACTTCCTTAATATATATACAGGTACAACACAATGAATAAGACAAAGGACGAGTTGTACAAATGAAACAGATATTACACGAAAGATGGAAACTAACTTAGAGACATCAGGGGCTTTGAGGAAGTCTTGATCTTGGAGCAGAGTGAAGCGTGCGTTCAACTTGGGACAAGATCGTGCATTTCCTGAAAGCGCTCGGATGCCTCGGGTGGGCCTGCGGGTGTCCTGTCTGGCAGGCAGTTACCCGACAGTCACGACACCCGTCTGGTCGGAGGATCTTCCCTTTTTTAATGAGGATGAGTGAACTGTAATACACTCTGTTCCTCATACCTCTAAAGCAACAATATTAACTCGTTAGGTAATCATTAGGTGTCTAAAAAAGACAAACAAAGGAAATACATTAATTAAAGAAGTCCACAACAACTTCCTGGGGAACGAAAAATGACGTGACATTTTAAATTTGTTTGTTTTCACATATTTTTCTTCGCCACAAATCAGTGGTTTCCTTAATTAATTACACCCAGCTAAAGCGATATTATAATTTTACGGCTATATGTAGGTATACCTGTGTTGATCCGGCACCGTGATCGTATCATTATTGACAGTATTCTAATGTAAACAGCATTGCCACTGCATTGCCGCCGCGCGCCGATCATCCGATGGGAATAGCAGATAATTTATAATTGGTGGTATTGCGCCGCCGATGCGACCGCTATCCGGCTCAAGCGCGGTTTTGACTCGCATAAACATGCGGTCCGTCGCCGGCAGTGTTGGGCCGGATCCGGTCGCGTGTTTTGGAATACTGTACGAAGTACGGTTCACATCTCGCAGCGCTTCGGAATACGCTGGTATGCTTCGAAGCGGACATAGTGCAGCGCAGAGCTTGTATTTATACGTTGTCTGCCTAAAATAAAGTCTGCATTCTTGGCCTTTTCAAGCTTTTTGACGTACCTAATTGGGAAACAAACAAGTTAGTTCCTCAGTTGATATTAAGCGAGACCGTTTTTTTATGGAAATCTACAATACCAGAGGCATCTCAAGTGCGATGCCATTCCAGATGCGTAAAAGAGTAACCTTGGTGTTTCTTGCTGGCTTACCTGCTTAGGAAACGACCAATTGAAACCGTGCACCTAGTTTCTGACGTGTCATAAGTGCCCATACAGATTTATGTGCAATAAAATATTTTGACATTGAAAACTCTCTTTTGCTTGAATTACCACACACCGCCCTTCAAACCAGAATACACCAACGCTGCAAGTGTGAAGTCATTTTAAGGGTGAAAAAATAATCAGCTATCCCATACAAAACTTCGATATCTACTCGACCCAAATGTATGGGACGACTTATAATTTTTTCGCGATTACTATGTTGGTTCCATGAAGAAAGTTTTTCAGTTTGATGATCTGCACCCTTAGATAACACCACATATTTCTGAAACACGCTGTAGATTCCTTAAGATTGTAAAGTAAGTACTTACAATACAAACTATCTTAAAGGTCATGTCGCGGCGACACGTCGCGGTATCATGTCGCTGCAGTCATGATTCCGGTGACCGCAAGAGGGAACTGCAGGCGACGTGTCGCGGAAAAAGAATTCAGAGAGTATTGTCGTTTAAATAAAACACAGTTCGATTTTATATAGCTACGGAAAGTATTTTATAGAAACTTATAGAAACCAGTCGTGTCGCGGCGACACGTCGCTTGCAGTTGCCTCCTGTGGTCGGGTACGGAGTGGTACCTTTATGATTTGAGAGCTCTATACTACATAAGGTTTAGATAGTTAGATAAAGGTAAACAAAACAAAACCACGCGACGAGACAGCTGTCAAGTAACCGACTAAATGCAATACCTGTCACTTCAGTTGTCATGCTACGTCACAGTTGTACTCTGCAATTTAGCAACGTTACAATTCGCTATCGTTTAGAGTTGGTGCTCTTTACAATAGACAGATTACAAAATATTATATTATTATTATAAATCTAGCAGTTTCATCTACAAAGAGTAGTTTAAGAATAAATGTTGAAAGTTAAGGGAGTGTCTCCGCTGCCGGTGCCGGCTCCCGAATTGGTTGCCGGCGCTGAGTTTGGAATAAAAAAGCGGTAAACGGGGTTGGCAATTTGGCATATTGGAGTGGATAGGCGGGGTAGGCTAAAAAAAAATCTTGTAAAATAAAGCATATTTTTTTTCCAGTATTGTATTTCCATAATCATAGATTTCCATATTCCAGTAATCAAGTACTAAGTACCCGAAACAGAAGTAGTTAGATTAGGTTAAATATTTCTACTCGTAAAAAAAGTTATTTAGGTCAGGTTAGAACTGTGACCCCCGAGCCGAGCGAGCAAAGCGAGCGGTGCCGCGGTAGCGGCCGGCGAGTGCCAAGAATGACTAGAATATATAGAAAAAAAATACTCTAGTTAGAGTTAGTTAGTTGGAGTTCTGAATATTGGAAGGGATTCCATAAACGCCACGCCACCGGTGTCCATTATGGGAGCCGGCGGTGCCGGCCACAGACCATGTAATATGCCGGAAGCCGATGTTTTTAATCTCGACTGCCGGCAGTAATGTTCATACCGGTTCCCAATTGCGTTATTTTTGGTTACCGGCGCAGGCAGCGGAGGCATTCCCTAAAGTTTAACTTACCTTTATTAATAAAAAAAGAAACTATTGTAAAAATCTAAACTAAATTTAATTTGCTTTTATCGTATTTTTAAACAAGAAAGTGTCATTTATAAAAACACTTTTTACGACTTATTTACCTTTATTTAACTACCTAAACCTATGAAGTAATAGGTCTACCGCTAAAATTCCCATATCTAACTGTCCCCGCGTCACCAAAATAATAACAAAAAAACAAAACACAAGCGGCGCCGCATTCCGCAGTAGTACACATTACCTAAACGATAAATTACCATGTTAAACATACAGAGCCTTTTGCCTGACAAAGTTGGCAAGCCAGCGGTGATTGATCGCCCCCGAGCCATTTAACTCAAACCGTCTGAAGACATCTTTATCGCTTACGTTTCATGTTTTAGAAAACTTCGCACACGATGTTGACTCATGAATTATGTTTTTTAAAAGTCACTCGTGACTCGTGTATGACAGGGTCGATTTTTGGATATTAATATGTAGTTTGAGTTTCAATTTTTTTCAAGATTAGAGCAGAATTTATTGCTCTTTACGCTGTAATCTCGGCGGCAACGGCGACAGCGACGCGAGAGCGGCACGTTCAATTGCATAGCTTTATATGAAACCACCCTCGCTCCCCGCGCCGCTGCCATCGGGAACAGTTCCATATAAAACTATACATTATTCAAGGAAGACTAAAAACAATATTCTTTTAACAAAATGGTAGCGGAATTAAAATTCTACGCAGCCTTAGAGCCGACTTTGACAATCAAATGACCGGAAAATAACGTTCCAACATTTACATACAAGAGAAATCAAAGGAAAAGCTAGTATTTGCGTAATATTAAAGCATTGTAGTTTACATGCCTTCAGTGGAGGTCAAGAATGTGTACATTTCCCTAACAAAGGAAAGTTACGCTCGTTCTGTTTATGTTTTGAATATAAACGTTTAAGACCCTAAAACAACAACAATAAGGTTGAAAGTTAAATGTCAGGGTAGGGTGATATTAAAAAGGCTCTGAGCTATAGCACTGAGAAATGTAAGGCAGTATTATGATAGAAATTCGTGATAAAATTCTGTTTTAAATACCGTACATGTTTTTTTTTAAATAAATTAGGGACAAAACTCCAACCACTAAAGAATATCAGTCATGTTTTTTGGAAAAAAAAATATATATAAGTAAATATCGACTAAGGGTGTAGTCACGTTGAAAGATGGTAAAATCAGCGCAAACCGTCGCCGATAAGCGCTGACAAGTTTCCATTAGATTAGTCGGCACCGGTTGGCGCCGGTTGGCGCCAATTTGGCAAAAAGTATGAAAACTGCACGTGCCGATCAGCTTTGACAACCGGCGCTTGTTGGTGTCTGCTACAAGCGTTGTTAAGAGAATAAGTAGTGTCTGCCCTTCTAAAAATAACAATATATTTCGGTTCTGCAATCGCCAATCCGTCTGCTAAGCGTGGTTTTGATTGGCACTCCTTTCATTGTAGCGGCCATTTGGTATCGGGCGGCTAAAATAAAAATCGCTCAGTTTTTTATTTAAAATACAAGTATGAGTTCAGAAAATCAGTTTGTTTTTACTTTTATCGATATCAATAACCACGTTTGTAAGGTTTCGCTAGCTAATTTCATTTGACCCTGTAAATGCCGACCGTATTAGTCACGTATTAGTGATCACAGTTGTATTCTATCAGCAATTCCTGAATATACAAAACTGAAAGTTGCTGATAGAAAACTGTAATCATGTCAAAAGCACTGTGGGACATCATCATTGTCATAATTAGCCTATAATAGTCCACTGCTGGACATAGACCTTTCATTCAACTTGTGGCGCCATCTACATCGCTACATGCGAACTACGCATCACTTATGATGTCACGCATAATCCAGTATCGCGCAAGCAGCGTTTACCGTGGGAACAGCATATTATACACAATGTCCCAACATCAATCGCCGGGCAGTTGCCCACCAGACACAACATCTGTCTGGTCGGAGGATCCTCCCTTTTCTATGGAGGATTAGTGAACTACCACCCACTTTACACCCTGTTCCTCATACCTCTATAAACTCGATTCTCGGCAACTCTCATCCAGCTGCTATCAGCCACCCTGCGAAGATCGTCTTGATCTGTTGGACATCTTCTTGACGTAATCTAGTCATCTTTAATACTCTCTCGCGTATACCTACTAGGCGTTACCTTGGCCTATTTTTTGTCGAGGCATATGTTTACAACGCCGACAACACGCTTCCTCTTTTTCCGCTTTATATAAAAATAAAACAATGGGTTTTATGGACTAGTAAAGGCATGCATTATATTCAGACGTACGTTGAACATAGTCGTGATGGCACAGTGGCTTAGGAACACACTTTAAGCATGGTTTAGTGAGGTAAAAAGTTGAAAGAAACAGCAAAGTGAGTTTTTCAATATCTTAACACTAGCTTTTCTCTTCGACTTCGCGCTCTTGTGCAGGTGCAAAAAAAATACGTCGATTTGTTGCTCTGTTGCTGCATGTACAGAAGCACAAACCATTATACAGTGTCGCATTCATTCATATTACAGGATTGTTCTTCCTAAGGCACCTGTTCTACGGCTGACAAGGAAGCGAATAACTATCAACGATTTTCTCTCTCAAGAAACGTACAAAAGATTGTAGGTCCCGTGTAAGTAAAAGAGATGCATAATAGTTGATCGTTGACTGTTCACACCGCCGGCGAGTACTTGTTTGTCGCAGCGACAAGAGCTATGAAAGAGCATACTGCTCGCTGAGAGACTCACGCTTGGTACATACGTGTACCAGCGAGTAATGGCTGGGTATAGGCCTCCCCTAAGCACTGCCACTTCGACCAGTTCTGTGCTTCCCGCATCCAGCGGATTCCTGCGGCCTTCCCCAGGTCATCGGACCACCTTGTGGGAGGGCTTCCAATGCTACGTCCTCCGGTACGCGGTCGCCACTTCAGAACCTTTTTCTCTACTTACTTTTCGTTAATGCTGGCGATGAGGCAGGTGCCTTAGATAAAAGAAGATTTACTAATCATGGACGATGGGAAAAGAAAAACGAGCGAGCCTTATAGTAGTCGCATATAATGTGTAACATATCCGACATCTGACCTTGGTAATAAGCAACATTAAAGGGACGGGGCCTCGTCAAGGTCGTTTCTGACGGCCAACTCTAGCACTGCACGCGCTCATTGGTCAAATTAAATAGCAGGCGCTTCCACGGCTTCCTGTGACACACTTTCGTCTCTTTTCAGTAAAGAAAAAATGTTAAAGATCAAAAACATAGTAAGGAAATTTAAAGATAATAATATTGGCAGTGATCAAGTGTGATGATCAATACTCATTGCTTGACTCTATGAGAAGAAGTCTTTGTCCTGTAGTAAAGCAATTAACTACGGGCTGTTATTATTATAATAACATTCAGGTTTAATTAAATCGTCTTGTTATGCTAGCTATCCTAATATGTACATCTGTGACTGCAATGTTCTGACATCTGAATGATGCATCGCTACTTGAATTAGTCGACGTTGTGTATTAGGCGTTTAGAGTGAGAGGTGGTTGGTTGGTTGCTTTGTTGGATAGGATGATTGGATTTCAGAGGGTTTTAAATATTCTGTCTCTGTTTTTATCCACTTTTTAGTGAAAAAAAAATGTATACGTGTCGTGTGTGTATGTATGTGTGTCTATGTTTTTTACTGTGTGTACATAAATAATAAAATGAAAAAAAAAATGTGTCAATGCTAAAGAAGCAGCCATTACAGTCATATTTTTTTAAAGAGTTACTTACGGTGAGTTACAGTTTGCGTTTCATTTCTATATATATTTTTTTTATTTTTTTCGTGTCTTTTTCTTGTTGTTTTCCTTTTACTAACATTTATCTTATCTTTTTTAAAGAAAAAAAGACGTGCTTTGCCTACCATATTATGTGCCTATTAAAGGTACATAGCATGGGACAAAGGCAATAAGATGATGTTGATCTTAATCTTTAAAAAAAATATTTTTATTTTTATTATTTATCTAAAAAAAAAACCAAATTCGACATTTATTTATTATTCCTCGAAACAATAACAAAACGTGAAATTTTGACGCTTTTTGTAACCATAGTACCTTGATTAAACGTATGAAGAAGGGACAATATCAAACGTAAACATTTTGGGAGTCTTGTTTACAAAACGCCTGACACCACATTAATTTTCCTTTGACAGGTAAAAGGGTTGCCCTCCGAATTATTTATTGCATTATATTTGACTCTGTATTCTTTAGTATGTATTAATTGTGTCTTTTTAATTAATATTCTTAAAATTGCTCGTATTATCTCTGTCATCAATAATGCATAGTCGAGACCTTGTAATTACTTTTTTACCGTAAGGTTTAATGCCACTATGTTATAAAACAACAAGGTCTATTTGTCTATGTGACAGTTGGATAGCTTCAATCATAATGAAGTTTAAGATAGTTAATTGATTCAGGCGTGACCTTGCGGAAATCCATTATAAAATGATGATGTGGATATATTTAGTAACCTTTTCCGCTTAACTATTTCTAAAGAGTCTTGAAAAGACTCTGGAAGAAATCGACACGTGTTTCACCTCTCAACGAGGCATCCTCAGGATGACGATTAACTTGTCATGAACTCGAACACGGCGTGTTGCCACACCAAGCACCGAGCGCAGACTGCGATGCCTCGTTGAGAGGTGAAACACGTGTCGATTTCTTCCAGGGTCTTTTCAAGACTCTTTAGAAATAGCTAAGCGGAAAAGGTTACGAAATATATCCACATCATCATTTCATAATGAAGTTTCAATGAGGGTTCTCATGGAAATTCACGCCACCAGTTGGCACCACTATGACAAGAGGTCTACAATGCCGTTTCGACAATGAATATATTATAAAATAAATTATGACTATTCAGTCACAACTTTAAAAAAAAATAGGCTTTTGGATACTTTTGCCAGGTACCTGAAATCACAGTGCTGCTACTTAGTGAATGTCATTTCAGAAAACCTTAATTCCTTGGAAATTTTTGACAAAAAGGGCAGACCATTACGAGTTCGACTGTACTTAAATAAACGTTTCCAATCAGGCTAGCCTTTTCGCTACTATGTTGGGGTGGATTTGACATGTAGCAACAGCCTATCTGACCTTCACACAACACAAACCGATACGTCTTGGTAAAACTGTTTGTCAGACTTTCGGGTTTCTGACTAGGTACCCGTTACGACTGTCAAAGATCTACAAATGACAACCGGGACCAACCGTATAACGTGCTTTCCGAGGCACGGAATGGTCTTGATATGTAATTGATGGTCACCCATCCACGGACCGACCTCGGCGAGCGTAGCTTAACCTTCGATCGACCCGTGTGTCCGTTATTATTTAGCAACCCCGTCGTAAACTAAATATTTCCATTAAAACATATTATATAAAGATACACAGAGGAATAAATCGATAAAGGTCAGACCTGTTTGTGTCAGGCATTTTTATAAAGACGTGACCCGTCATGATATGGGTGCGTCTGATAACATAATCTACAGGGACAAGAGAAGGCCTGAAATAAATAAAAATGTTATTTATTGCTCACCAAATAGGCTTTTCTTAGCCTATATCTTGGATGGTCTAGATCGGACTGGAGCAAATTATTTTTATTTGAAGAAAGGGTGCCTGCTACAAATCGTATAAATTATACAATTATAACTAATAATATAAATCGTATCCTATACTATTAAACGAGCAATATTTGTATATATATACTAGCTGCCCACCCAGGCTTCACACGGGTCTATCTACCTACCTATCTACCTACCCTACCCTACCTACCTACCTACCTATATTGACCTACTTACCTACACCTACCTACTTACTTACCTACCTACCTATACCTACCCACCCTACCTACACCTACCTAAAACTTCCTAAGAAATAACGAACACAACAAAAACAGAATTATCCTATTTGGTGCAGCCGTTCTCAAGTTATGGCGTGACCAATGGAAATAGGGATTCATTTTTATGTATATAGATTTGTAATCACGTTCTTGAAAATGGCTCTAACGATTTCGATGAAAGTTGCAATTAAGGGTTTTTGGGGGCGAAAGATCGATCTATCTAGGTCTCATCTCTGGGAAAATTCGTTTTCTTCGTATTTTCACCCGAGCAGAGCTCAGTAGCCCATAGTTTAGAACAAGATGGCTACCTTAGAATAATGTCATGGCAGCATGGAATTAGTATGTACTATACATGGAATTATTATGAACTTTCTTATACTATTAAATGAGCATTCTCTATTTTCACCATAGCAGAGCTCGGTTGCCCAGCTACTAAAAAATAATACTAACATAACGTCACCAGACGTCAGGTTTGTCCGAATTCACAGCTTTTCGCTGAGCAATTACCTGTTCTTGCACAGATGCGATGCACAGCTTAATTTTTCTTGCTATTTGTTACAAATTTATTTGTTATACATTTTTGTTATGTTTTTGTTGTCATTTGCCAATGTTGCAACAGTAATTACGCAATATTTTCTTTGGTCCGTGGCCTTGACATCAACCAATGAACCAGTGTTTTATTTAAGCAATGAACAACATTGTCATTTTTTTTGGATTGAATACGAGGATTTTGGCTACTTTTGTACTATGTGTAATTTATGTCTAGTTTTTTTTTAATGTGCGTTTTATTTGTGCAAGATAAACAAGTTTTCTTTCTTTCTTTTCTTTATTAACAATTTGTTGTTGTAGTTTTCAGAATGTATCAGTATGTTTTTATACACATTCTGTAAAAGGGCATGAAAACCAATTATGTTCTTACTATCATTACTAATAAAGTTCTTACTATCATTCTAAATAGACTTTTAAGACCCGTAACCCTCAAAATCATGCTTGAAGGATAAGACAATAGTCTTAAATCTACTTGGTAATAAATAGCACTAGGTAATAAATACCGAAGAAACGCAAAATACTAAAGTAACAAGACCCAAAAGTTTAGCAAAACTCAAGTGTCTTGTTTAAGAGTGGCCAATTAACCCGTTATACTTTTCCTACAAACGGTCGTACGTGATTATGGCGTTGTAACACATGTTTCTTTGAAATTTTTGAACTAATGGATATCTTGTGCACTATATTTAGGTTTCTATGAAAGAAAAAAATACAAATTTCGAGAAACAAATTCAGGATAAGCCTCCAAAAATCTCAAATTTTACCTGAACTTTGACCGTTCATAATGTTCTCATAAATTGTAAAAGTAACGAAAACATCTTCATAGAAACCTTGCATATGTAATGGAGATTCTAAATGACAACATTTATTTCACAAACTTGTAAGGCTTACTCAAAAACACGTATTTCCTGAAACGAGTTTTATGAAATTTCCGCATACTAGTTTTCGTACAATGTTATCGCGTTCTCATTTGCTTGTTAGTAGTTCTCATTTGCGCTGGATGAAACAATAAGCTTTTCGACCATGCTCGCGTTGACAATGAACGGACCGGGAAGGGCCCTCCAGTATTTATCCTATGACTTCGATGTACTAACCAACTCAGACCAACTCGATATATTCATGTCACGTCGAGAACTCCCACCAAACATCGACGTCAGGCGGTACCTGATACCCTGACACCATTTTCACAATAAAAGATAACTGAAATATTACTGACAAATACGCCAGCAGTCGTGTTTGTTTGCCGAGGGGCATATATGGTTGCCTAAACAGCATACGAGGGTTAAAAAGAACTTTAAAGATGTGTTCTATGTAGATCTTTAACACGGTAAATTGTGCAGAAATATCGGTTTAGCAGAACAATTGGTATTACTAGTTGAGTTTTATGAGAAAAACTTCAATCTGTATACAATGTAGTCTTTATAATGTCCAAATATCTAAATGATCCCAATCTATGCTTAATTTTAAAGTCGGAATAAATATTTGAAAAGTCTAAATATTTTTTTTATTTCTATTTATCGCGATAAAACAAATTCCATAATGATTGGAAGTAAAACTTGTTTGAGTTTGAGTTTTGCAGTTATTTAAATATCTTTTCGTCGATAAAATTAAGCATAGATGGTCATTTGTAAATCATCATTTCATCTCCGTTCTTCTTTCGTGTTCAGTTTTTCTTCGTCTAGTATTTCTAAGTTTCAATTTCGGATCAGATTTCGTTCTGAAGGCCTAGACAAGTGGCAATCGCTTCTAAGGACGTTTCGTATGTCTACAACGACTTTCAATAATATTGACACAAGCTTTTCGGCACACTTTTGACTGATTTCATCGTTATTGATATAATGATATTGACATTGTTATTGATATAAATATAAATTATAAAAATTTATAAATTTCTCCCAACCGCCATCTTGGATTTTCATTTTGACCTCACTATCGGCTTTAGTATCCTTGAAAACTATGAAAACGACACCCATGACGAAAAATGACAAATTTTTCGCAGCTTCCATCTAGGATTTACATTTTGACTTCACTATTGGCTTAATCACCCTTGAAAACTATGAAAACGACACCCATGACAAAAAATGTGAAAATTTTCGCAGTGGCTATCTTGGATTTTTATTTTAACGTCACCATTGGCTTTTACACACTCTAAAACGATGAAAACGATACCCATGAGGAAAAATTTGAAATTTTTCGCAACCGCCATCTCGGAATTTTATTTTGACTTCACTATCGGCTTTAGCACCCTCGTAAACTATAAAAACGACACCCAGGACGAAGAATTTGAAAATTAGTCAGATCCGCCGTCCGCGGCATGTACTTTCCGACCCTGATGATCCCATCACACTCCTCCAAGAGCAGAATAGGGCCACCAGTACAATATACAAAAATAGACGCCTCCCGTCATTTCGACCTCGCCGCCGAGGTCCTTTGCGATCGCGACCGTGTCCCTGAGTAAATGATACTCCTCCCCGACCCTTGCTCGAAAACGAGGTGCCAGCAATTTGTTGCCGCTGAGCACGTAGCTTTAAACTACCCCGCATAATAATCATGATATAAACCAATTTTGATCCAGCCTGTCCCTTCTTGCTGTCCTCCCCTCAGCGACGCCCTAAGCCGAGGTTCGTACCCCACAGGGGGTGCCCTTAGCGAGCGTTCGCCTAGTTTTAATTTAGTATCTTGGATTTTCATTTTGACCAAATTTACACTTTCTCTTTCTCTCTCTCTCCGGCTCTCTCTTTCTTTTGTTTTTTCTTCCGGCGTTCTCTCTCTTTCTTTCTTTCTCTTTGAATTTGAATTAGAAAGTTTACAAGCTGCGTTAAAGAACTTCGTTCCAAAAATAAATAAAAGAATTGTCTACTTATGCTGACCGAAATGTTCATACTTAAATCGAGAACGAAAAATACCCACACTATGAAACATCATCTGCTATGTATAATAATTGGAATTCGCACCCAAAAGCGGTGGACAAGTGACAAAACTTGTCCCAACATGTCCAAACTTTCATAAACGCTGGCATTTCTAAAGGGCACGTCTATGAAAGTCAAACAACTGAAATTACTGAAATACTTCGGTGCGCACAAAGTTGAACAACTATTTTACTTGATGCCACATAAGTGAGGTGGTTACAAGCCGTTTACCAAGTTCTGACGTTCAGACTTACATTAAGAAGTGGCAACTTAGAAATACTAGACCAAGAAAAAATGAAAACGAAAGAATTTCATAGTGTTTCATGTCATGTGTATCATGGTATCTATATGTGGTTGAATTGAGAAGAGCAGAATACATATAATATCATCCTGCCAAACGGAAAAAGAACGAACATTGATCACTGGGCTTTCTCATAAGGAACGTGTTGACAATTAGTGGTCGACAATAGTAGATTGTTATACGAGGGGCTAAAATAACCCATTCTATCAAGGGTTCCGTGCGGGAGTCGAATCCGCGATACTCAGTGCGACAGTTAATCGCTTAACCACTGAGCCAACCGTGCCGTCAAGTTTTACTCCCGAGCTTTAGCGAGGCAGTAAATAGAAACCGAGTTATAATGGGTTTTTAGCGCCGTGTGTTACACTCTACTTTTCACTACGAATTGCAAGAAAATAAAATAATCTAATACATTAAATATGTAGTTTCTTTTATTTAAAAAAATTTAAAATTTGTTCAATAAGAAATTCTAAGGAAACTTTTTTATCCCGGTATGCGGTAGTACGTTTCCATGGGATAATTTCCGACTTCCACGGGAGCTAAGCCGCAGGAAAAAGCTAGTTTTACATAAGAATAAAGACTTTCGTTTTTTTAGGCTCGTTGGTTACAGACAAAATTTAAAAAGAAATTACCTTTTCCCCTAGAGCAAGATATGCTATTTTTTCCCCGGTCTGGTTCACTACAATGACGGACTTTTTGAGCAACAGAAGTGAAAAAGATATATTTAGGATTTAGGCATATCGGACCATACGGCCCAAGCAATAAAGATACACTGAATAATGGAACAACGAGATTAGCCGCTACAAAAGTAAAAAAAAACTCATACAAGTCCAAACCTTCTAAATTATTTGATGACATTTTTGAAGTGAAAACTTCTTTAGGCGCGTTAGGCATTTTTGAAATGGGAAAAAAACAATTGAACTCGCGACACCACTACTCATTTTTGTAAATGCGATTGTGCTCTTTATTTATATTACGGTACGGATCAATGTTCTATGCAAGTATTTTTACTTTAAAGGATTTGGAAATATTTTTTTTTTAGTTTTCTCTTCTGTCGGCACACCCCAAGACTGGTAATCTCGGAACAAAAAATACTGGCATTAATAGACGTATTCGTCTATGGTACGATCTTCCAAAGTGACAACCGCCCCTCGTCCCTTTCCCCTCTATCGCCTATGCAATCGACGCCATATTTGTTTGTTGTAAGTCTATTGTAGTCTGTGGTTATCTATATCCCGCCATTACAGTTTGAGTGAAGTTCTACGTTGATTAATTTCCGTAACTTACCATCTCAAATTTAAACCTGTACTAGTGTAATTATAAACGAAAGGACGTCAGATTATTTCAATTTCCTAAACGTGAGATAGGACTCAAATGGTTAGAGTGTATTAACTGTAAAGAATTGCGAAACATGAGGGTAAAGGATCTGCACATCGTCTCGACCAATGCAATGACTCGTCTTCGTATTGGCGCCTATCCCACGCTGTTTTCTGAAAATTTAATCAGCAGTGGTACTCCTCAGTTTCAAACTATGGACACTGACTTGGCTCTTCCATATGATCTTGAGTCGGGCCAAGCACGGGTGAAACCAGTGCTGTGATTTTAAATTCTATTTTGCATAAAAAACAAATGAATGATAGATTGAAATATACTGTTGTGTGCCTTTTGAAACTGTATATGTGATTGTGTAATCAGCACTAAAAAATAATACGTGGTAATCAAGATGTTCACAAAAAAAAATAAAAAAAATAACGAACTATAAAGAAACAACACAGTGTCGCGTAATTGATCGATCTGTGTTTCACTGTGTCACCGCGGCAGACGACCGCAGCGGTAAGCCCCGCCCACCAGCACTGTGTCGCACAGTGAACGACTGCTGGAAGGGATCGCGTTCTGTGTCGATCTGTGCCGATCCTTATCTACAATCTACAACTGAGTGACTCGCGCCGTATTTACCATGTCAAGCAACTCTGACTTGCAATTCTTTTCACTAGAAACTGATCCTGCCTCAACAACCTATTAAAACTATAGAAAGGCGCCATCTAATGAGCAGAAATTAAATCAATACATCACATGGTTTATGGGCTAAAAATACTATTAAACATTTTAGAGTGTACCACCATGTCAGAAATGTCTGATGATGAGGACGACCAAGTCAAGTTATTAAGAGAAGAGATACAAACTCTTGAAAAATAGTTAGAGAGCGATCATAAAGAAATAGAACTATTATCGGTTGAAAATAGTACACTAAAGCATGAAAATGACAATTTGAAAAAATAACATGTATAAAAAAGTAGCCACAAAAATAGTCCAATTGAATCAAGCCAAAATACGACAAAAAAGAAAACACCGAAACTGTAAAACAAAACAGACACAAACAGATATTCTAGAACACGAAAACACTGATAAAACTACTAACACTGAAAATCAACTAAATACTACCAAAAATGTACAGAGGACAAAACCACAATAAATGTTTACGAATAATTCAGACATACAAGAAATAAAAAAAATCAATAGACACCAAACCTAAAACCAAGACCGTGATTCACCCTCCACAACAACTTAAACAAAATAACTTGTGCATTCTGAGTGCTAATAAACAAAACAGAAACAACTTTTGAGAAACAATTTAAGTTTTGCCATTATATAACAACAGATGGAGCTACATGTGACCTCCTGCGGGGATACACACAAAAATTGCGGATTACACGATCAGTGACTACTGTCTGATTTGAATTGGTGAACAAGAGTTTAAAATTGCAAAAAAAAATACTTTGAACTCATAATAGTATAAGGAAGATTCTTAGTGAAATAACTTATACTAATATTATTATCTGTCTACCCACATATAAATATAACACGAACTCAAATATGTATAATTGGCGTGTCATGAACTTTAACTATTCTTTATGTCAAGAGATCTGGATACACAAATATGCTCATGTATTAGACTCAAATGCAAATGTCAACAATGATTATAATACATTCTTCAGTCAGTCTGGCCAACTAGATAATTTTGTGTTCCATTCCATTTTCGTTAATCTTCTAGCGTTAATTAATGACATTCAATGCATCAAAATTTATAATAATAAGACTATAAATACTCTCCCAATAACATTAACGTCTCACGATCCCACACACGTATTAGAGAAAACTAGTTATTTGTCACTAAAAACCTTTACGTGATGCATCAAAACAGCGGAGCTTTTAAATAAGGTCGATGCTCTAAATTTTTGCCTAGATGAATATTCTCAGAAAAGGATATTAGTGATGACGCGCTGTGTGTTACCGAGCACTTCATGGTGGCAGGGTACGAAAACCTGCGGGCGGTGAGCAATGGGTGGCTCACCGTCCGCTAAGGACCAGGCCCGGGTCGACGGCGCGTTGTGTTCCACGCGCGCCTCAAAGTGATGTCAGCAGATTTGAAGGGGTCCACTAGGGCCGATGCCTGCCGGGGTTGCGAAGAAAACCGAAAGGGAGATCGTGGCCCCCGGCAACAGGGCAACCGAAGGAACACGGGTGGGTTTTAGTCAGTAAGAGTCTGACACGCCCTCCCGCTCCGCCCAGAGCGGGAGAAGTTATTTGATGATTTCCCACCCTCAAAAAAAAAAAAAAAGGGTACGAAAACCATTTAAATATCCCCAATTACTCTTTAGCATCATTTTTCGGTAGGAGATAAAGTAAACGAGGTGGGACTCGTATTTTGATTAGATACGGGCATCAATGGAGAGAAGTTCCACATATAGCTGAGGCCTCTATAACTGGTGTAATTGATTGTTGCGATGTGGAGCTCCTACAATACAATATAATTAATTTATGTATCTAGAAAGTACCGAAACGAAATAACCTAAATGTATTCTATGGAACAATAGAATTTAATCTTGCCATTTTTATCTGATCACACCACTGGTAAGAGCCTCAATAATATGATAATAATGTATGTAATATAATACAAATTTTCTCATATATTCCTCACATACGTACTCAAATGACAAGTGCACCATGTAATGCACTTTCATAATTTAAAAAAAAAAAAAAGTTGCTATTTGGGTTTCAAAACTTGAATTTTCTGTCAGTGGGTCGTCTTAGTTCCACTGTGGAAGTTCAAACAGAAGCCATACATTTTAAAGAAAATAAAAGTATCTTATGTCCATCTATATTGTTCTGTCTTGAAATTGGGACAATGGTCAGTGGGTCGTCTTTGGCCCTAAACGCACTTATTACTCGGGACAAAATGAAAAAATTGTTCATAATAAAAAAAAAAATTGTGCGATTAACATTTTTTCTGTCCAGTAAAATAAGACAATAATTTAATATTATCACATAGTATTTTGTAAAGCATAAACAGAGTTATTATTTAGGGTTCCATAACTAAAGGGAGCCAACGGGACCCTATTAGGTACTAAAGCTCCTTCGTCAGTCTTTCTGTTACAGGGCTGTATCATTTGAACCATAATAGGTAAACACTTGAAATTTTCAGTCTACTACAATGGCCCCTCCGTTTGGTGGCACCCTTTGGTTATGGAACCCTAAATAATAAATGTTTATGCTTAACAAAAATTAATAAATATGAAATAAAGTTAAGTTAAAAATTAAAAGGGTATATAAAAACGAAAGCCTTTTTACTTGTTAGTAATTTTGGGCAGTTGCGTATTTTAATTATTTTGTTTTGATGATAAGCTAAAATATTTCTTTACAGACAATGCTGTTTCTGATCACACATTAGGATCATACCTACTGTATATCTTTGAACCTACAAAGAAACATAGAATGACTAAAACTGGTAAGTCACAGCTTTAAACTTTTTTGTTTTTAATAATTTAATAATATTATACTAATATTACTATTCGGATTTAAAAAATTATATTTGCATTGGATAGCCCAATTCTTGAGGAAGGTTATCTCGGGCTAGGATCGCAGATGAAGTCGCGGGCAGAAGCTAGTATTCGACGTAGATCTAAGTATTCGTTTGATTTTCTGGATTGTGTGATACATAGGCATGCTGTTAAGGAATGCTTTTTAGATTTAAGTCTTCGATTAGCAGGCAGGACTTGAGCGGCTAATTGGTGCAATGTAATAAATAAATTAATGAAGGGCACAGATTTGTTTAGGTTGGAAAACATAAGTTGGCCACCAATGCAAAAGAAAGCTGTCGTAAAATATAAGACAACATTAAAAAAATAAAATATAAATAAATAATATTGAATGTTTTTTATTTTCATCACAAGACTAATATTCCTTTTTCTAATACACTCACACCTCAGGTGTGCTACACGTACACCTGTCTACACATACAATCACAACCTCGGGTTGAATTAAAGCAGAACCTCTTTTTTGGAAGTTGCTTAAAAGGCTATTTTCCAAAATATTCTGGGCTCGACAAACGTTGGCAAAAAGACTCGGTCTCATAACAACAAGAGCAACAAAATGGTAAAAATAAAAAAATAAACGTCAAAAAATAAACGTAAACGTCAGTCAAAGCTCGCAAATCGTAAAGCGATTTTTCTAGGGAGATAACCTTCTGAGTACTACTTAGTCTGGCACACCCGGAGTGTCACTGTTTTTTTTTCTCTCTGAATGTCAGGAATCCTATACAACATTCTGTTCTCAAAGCAAATAAAATTATAACGCGTATTCGTTCGAAATTCGAAGTTTATTTTTTTTGTTTATTTTCTGCCAGTTTAAAAAAAGTTATAGTTCTCATAGAGTCTCACTTCCTACGTAATAATTATATTGGAGAAGATTTTTGCGATTCCTGACTGTTTTAGTACTCAAACCTTAGTAGGTCCAATAGAGTTTTTCGATCGATTAGCAGCAAAAAAGTTGACCAAATTGGCCATTTCTTGCTGAATGTAACCGTCAGCAAGAAATGGCCAATTTTTACACAAATAAGAGACAACCAATAGTAAATAACGTTAACTTTTAGCCTACCCTGATTTTTTCTGAACCTGTCCTGATTGCTAAGTCTGGCTACGGCCAGTACCTACCTTTTTTTCGAAACCTTTGTGATCAAAGCTTCTCAAATACTTAAGGACAGTCTCCTAGGACCGTTTTCCTGTAGCTACAACGCTGCTATGCATGTATAGTACTGCGATCAGCTACCGCCAGCTATTAGGCAATTAAATGGAAATATATAATTTTATAATCCGAATGAGTTTAGGTTTTACAAACAATTGTGATGCTTGTACATGCTGAACCCCCCTGCGCTGACAATTTTCGTAGGTTATTTTAAAAAACAGCTCTTAGGTAGCTGTATTGATGTATGGGATAGCAGATTTTTTTTAACAAAACGCAGGGGGTTTAGAATCATGTACTGAATCCATGGTAACAGTATTCCCGTCGATATCCTTGCCATCTTGTATATCTTATGTCACTCGGCAATACTGTAGCTTCCCTCATCTACCTTCTCATTTTACTGTAGCATTCATCATCATTTCAGCCCAAAGAAGAAAACTGCTGGACATTGGCCTCCCCCAAGCACCATCACTTCGACGGGTTCTATGCTTCCCACATCTAGCGCATTCCGGCAGCCTTCACAAGTTCATCGGCCCACATTGTGGTCCCTTCCAACGCTACGTCTTCCAGTACGTGGTCGCAACTCCAGAACCTTTCGACCGCATCGGCCATCTGTTCTGCCAGCAATGTGCCCTGCCCATTGCCAGTTAAGTTTGGCAATTCTTCGGGCTATGTCGGTTGCCTTGGTTCTACTGTGGATCTCCTCATTTCTGATTCGATCACGTAGGAAAACTTGCAGTATAGCCCTCTCTATTCCCCTTTGAGTGACTTTTAGCCTTCTAATAAGGCCCATGGTGAGAGAACTTTCGGAATTGGATCAGTAGTTCCTACAAACAAAACTCACAAATTGTATCATTTTATAATAATTATTAGTATTAAATATATCTTCGTTCAAAAGCTAACGTATGATAAACGCGTCCACTATCTTATTACAGATAAATTACTCTTGCCTCCATTCGTTAGATAATGATGTATGGTGTTCAGCATCCGATAACGTAATAGGAGCCTGTTCGGTTCTTGTTGTTTTTGGTAGGCAATTTCTCACAGCTCGTGGCTAATAATAACAAACGTACAGGTCAACCGAAGGTAAGCTACGCTTACCGTGGCACACATTAGTTTAAAATCGCCATGGATCGCGCGCACCGCGATCGACAACGAAATCGATCTGGCCGCTAGTACGCTAATTGCCCGCCATTGATGCTGGCTGTCAGTCGTAGATCTTTGACAATCGTTATGGGTAGTCAGAAGCCCAAAAGTCTAACAACCAGTCGTACCAAGGGGTATCGTGTTACCTAGTAATTTTGTTGTGGAGGTCAGATAGGCAGTCACTCCTTGTTAAATACTGGTATTCAGCTGCATCCGGTTAGACTGTAAGCTGACCTCAACATAGTTGGGAAAAGGCTAGGTAGTTTGATTTTTAATTTATGATAAACAGGTGTTTTAAAGTTAGTAAGTCATGCTTAAAAGTAAGATAATTAGCGTATAGCTCACAGGATACAGAAAGTACATTTTCGACTTAATGCAAAGCCTTTGTTTCTAAACATTTTACGATGTGAGATCTTAGACTTTGAAAGGGTTGCTGTGAACATATAGGTAGTTCCAATATCACTTCAATTAACATCCACTTCACTTTGGAGACTCGCTTTGGGGAATTAGGAATCGATTCTGGCGAGACGACTGTTATTTTAAGTTGCCAAAGCCGCATTTCAATATTGAAATTGGTTATTTCTTCTTGCAAAATTATGTAATGAAATTCTCAAAGATTAAAAACAAACTGTAATAAAATGTAGAATTGATTATGAATTCAAATGTTTTATTCATAAATCTGATGAGGACTGAACCAATCCAAGTTATCGATTTAAAAAACAGGCCAGCGCGTTGGAAAATGGAAATTCAGATCAGGAAGTTTGCTTAACAGGATTTTCTATGGCCATGCGCCCCGCCCGTTCTCCAAGCATGGAGCTAGCTGTTATATTTTTCATCAGCGACCAGGTTCTGCTTCGCATGGGTGCAATGCCGACATGTCAAAACATCGATATTTCTGTGCTATTTCTAAGTGTTAAAGATTATTGTAATCATTTAAGTCTAGGTCTAGTGTATATATTATGATTATTATTTTAATTCTGTTAGCGTATAATATATTATGCCAATATTATCACATTTTTAAGCTAACATTAATATGTTATCCTGATGAACATTCCAGAATAAGTGAACTAAGGCTGGTTTCACAGCCGTCCGGGAGACAAAAAAAAAAAAAAAGCCGTCCGGGAGACTCGTGCGGGCCGCCCGTACGGGCTCCCGGAACGGAGACACACGTGAGATGCTAGAACATTGTTTCACAGCAACGCAGATTGTTCCGTACGCAACCCGCACCGAGTAGAGCCCGTACAACGCTAGCAACTGTATCGTACTAACTCCCTCGTTTCAGAGCACTGCGGGCGCTACCCGTACTGCGGGTCTTCCGTGTCCGGGCAGCTCGTACGGGTCTCCCAAACAGCTATGAAACCAGCCTAAATGATAGTGAAAACCGCATTAAAATTCATTGTGGAGTTTAAAAGCTCTAAGCAGTCACACAAACAGACACGAAAAATGACTAAATTTTTAACCACCTTCAAAAAAAGGAGGAGGTTCTCAGTTCGTCGGTTTTTTTTGTTTGTTCCCCGATTACTCGAAGACGGCTGAACCGATTTAAAAAAAAATCTTTTTTTGTTTGAAAGGGTATATAAGGGTATATATAAAGGGTATATGCTTCCAAGTTGGTCCCATTGTTATTTGGTCACGATCTGATGATGGAATCTTGGAGAAATCGAGGGAACTCTTCAAATACACTCTTTTGCAAAAAAAACGGGCACTTTAGATTTTTTTCTCTACTTCAATGAAGAAGAAAAAGAAATAGGTTTTATTAATTAGATTTTTTATTGATTCGATGTATTGGCGTGTTATTTGAAGCATCCTGGCATGATTCTTTACGTTCCAAATTTAAAATTTGAAATTAATAAAAGAAAAATAATGATTATTGTGGATTATTCTAAAATTGCTTTACTAATGGCGCGAATTGCTGAAACGATTTTTAACTAATTACGATATTTTAAAACTTTTTGGATATCTTCTGCAAATTAAACAATTTAATCTTTCTTTTTACATTAAATACCACTTTTTGATATGAGTGATAAAGCGATAAGGGCCGGTAAAATTATAGCCCTACTTGAAGAAGGTTGTTCGCAAACTTACGTGTCTCAGCGGCTAAATGTGAGTCGTTCAACTGTCCAGAGGACTTGGCAACGGTATCAAGAGACCAGTTCGGTCAAAAGAAGACCCGGTTCGGGAAGAAAACGATGCACAGAACCAAGAGATGACCGCTTTTTGGTAAGTCAGGCGTTGCGGAATCGTAAGGCGTCAAGTGTGGACCTGAAGAAGAGCCTTGAAGAAGTAAGAGGAGTACAAGTTAGCTTGTGGACGGTCAGGAGGAGGCTTTTGGCTGCCAATATCAGGAGTTACCACCCAGCTCGGGGCCCTAAATTACTCCGTGAGCACCGTGTTGCTCAACTTCAGTTTGCTCGGAACTGTGCTTTATGGACTCTGGAGGACTGGAATAAAGTATTGTTTTCTGATGAAGCTAGAATCTCTTTGTGTGGAGAGGACCGACGCCGGCGAGTGCTGCGAAGACCACGGGAACGCTATGCGGAAGTGTGTTTCGAAGAAATCACTGCTTATGGCGGAGGCTCCGTTATGTTTTGAGCAGCAATTAATTCGACGGAGCGTACGGAGTTAGTTTTCATAGAAAATGGAACATTAAATGCACACCGGTACATAATGGAAGTCCTAATTCCATATGCACAACCCACATTGACTGCACTTGGGGAAGATTCCATTTTTATGGACGACAATGCTCGCCCGCACCGTTCTGGCCACGTGGAAGCGTACATGCAAGAAGTTGGGATCCGTCGTTTAGATTGGCCAGCTCGAAGTCCTGACCTCAATCCAATTGAGCATGTCTGGGATGATCTAAAGAGACGGGTAAGATCAGTGCAACCTGCTCCACAAAACATCAGGGAGCTAAAAAGAGTCATTGCAGAAGAGTGGGAACGTATTCCTCAAAACGTTATTAAAAACATCGTGGAAAGCATGCCCAGAAGGATTCAAGCTATGATTTTGGCAAGAGGAGGTCACACTCGTTATTAGGTTTTTACATTTGTAACTTTATTTAATTAAAAAAAGTACAAAAAAAATCTTGTCTTTATTGCCGACCACTTCTTATTGTTTGGGCATGTACATCGGTTTTAAAGAATCCATCGTTTTTTTTCTTTTAATTGCCCCAATTCACTTCACGCGCATTAATTTACACGATTATAAGTATACATAGACTACGTCAAAGAAATAAATTTCATTTAATTAACTCAAATCGACCTTAGAACGAAAATTTCCTTAGGTGCCCGTTTTTTTTTGCAAAAGAGTTTATTATAGGCACACCACCTATAGCGATTTGGGTATTTTTTATAGTAACTCGTGCATTTGCTCTCGAAAAGCACCATTTGATAAAGTGGAACTGATGAATTACAAACCAACATACTAAAAAGTGAAGATTTTTTTTTTTTTTACAAAAGATACAACTGACTTCCAAACTACAAAGTGAAAAATAACTTTAATTTTGGAAGTCGGTGGCAAACACTTAAATACTGATTGATCCAAAGACGACTACCGAAATTAAAGTTATTTTTCACTTTGTAGTTTGGAAGTCAGTTGTATTTCTTGTAAAAAAAAGGACATAATAATATCGTTCCGATACTCTTTCAAAGGAACTTTTATATTATAATTATGCAACCAGTGTTTCTCATTCTAAGTGAATAATTGAATTCTATTTTTGAGAAATTAATTTCTAAAACCATTTATATACGTACAGAAATTAGATGTAAAAATTTATAACACCACAATGCACTCCAAAAATAAATATGGCAGCCGAAACGTTGAAGTGGGACTAAGCAGGTCATACCTGCTATAATGCCCAATGAGCTGTGATCATTATAATCACTATACAGAGTCTTGGGCTCAGCCAGAAGGCGTTGCGGTAAACCCCGTAGCTCGTAGGTAGAATATGGCGGGACGAGCTGGACATCAACACTCACTGCACCGCATTGGATGGGAGCCTTTGTCTATCAGTGGGATGATTTCAGGCTGGCAGAAACCAGTAAATTCAGCAGAGCACGTTCACTATACAGAGTGATATATTTCCAATACCTTTACAATCATTTATTAATATAGTTTCTGACTAAAACTGATCGAACGATTCGAAACCGATCCGAACCGAACCGATTTTAAATTTCTTTTCTACCTTTTTACGGGATCTGTGGATATTCATTGGCACGTATTTTACAATACATTAGCTTCCGAGCCGTAGCAGTGAGCCCAAAATATTTTATAAACCTCATTGAAAATGGACGGAAAAGAATAATATAAAAATACAAAACTATTATGTGTGTTATTATTTAATATTATTGCTTACTTACATTGTTAAATAAATAATTATATATCTTTAAATCCCTTTAGGGATTTAGGCTAACCCCTTTAGGGGTCTAGGTTAACCTCTTTAGGGGTTTAGGCTCTTCAAATAACATTTTCTTATTTCTCGCCTTCGTTGTAAAAGTTTTTGTGCAATAACGTTTGATAACAAGCTATGCGCTGTCTGTTAGTGAATTATTGAATAAAGATTTTTATTGAGTAGTTGCATATTAACAGAACATTATTACTTTTCCTTGAATCTAAAGATGCCCAATGCGCGACAGTTCTAATTTTAGTATTGCAAAAGAATTGCCGCAAATAAAAACTATTAATTAAATTAATATTCAGGTCATGTGTTGGAAACATGCCTATTTAATTAGCAGTTTATGTATGTATGGACATCTAAATTGCTCGACCTTATCCTTGGTAACGAAAAATAAAATTCGACTTCGGTCTTTTTTGGCGCCAATGACGTATAACTGTCTGGTAAGGCGATGGTACTTTGTGAGTAATGTTGCCGGGATTAAACGAATAGGAACGAAGGCGCCCGAACGCCGATCGAGCTTCAATAATTGTAGCGATTCAAAGTTGCCAATCTGTGGAAACTCCCCCAAATGACGGGAGAGTTCGAACGGCTTACCAATTTTCTAGGAAAGCTGGTTAAAGAATTTGATCTTTATTGTAATATGAAATGACAACTTAAATGTACCGAATCAACTCCATAATTAAATATATAAGATCTGCTCATCACAAATATTATTGATAATGGTATATATTTTACCTAAACCAAGAAAATACAGTGAAGTAAAAGCATAATAACGGTCAGAGATTAATGTTTTAAACGTATTACTAATCGTTTCAGTTTTATCTCGAAACTAATTTTAAAAGCAGGCAGCATACGTAAATAATCATAGGATTTACGCCCCCATTTATGGATTTTTATAAACTAGCGCTGGCAATACCTATTGTAAACTGTCAGTGCAGTCGAACTCAAATCACAACTAGAACATAAACCGAGTCTTTTTTATTACCAAAAAGGTTATAATGATAAGTATGTCTATACAAAAATGAGTGAACAGAATGATAAATTATTGAACAAGCCTAATTTGTATGTAGAAGTGGCAAATGGTAGTAGAATGAACAAGAATAAAGAAAATTATAAGTTGGAAGAAATAAATAAACTTGTGCCTAGAAATGGTAAGTACAAATCAGTTTACATAATAATTTTGATGGTTTTACATGCTTGTAATATATATATTTATATAGGTGTTTTGATTCAATAATATCATAATGTAAATATTCTTGTGACAGCTGATCGAAGTAAACTGTAGTGACGCAAACCGCATATAGGCACAGATTAATACAGATGGTTCACTCCGCATACCTAATTATTTAAATAAAAAACTATTGCTATGACTGTGAAATGGGGTTAAACATAGACTAGGATAGCGATAAAATACTCATTTTGCAATAGAAAGAGATGGAAGACGACTTTTTGTATTCTTTTGCAATGCTTTCGCTCTCCGCGTTCATTGATAAATCAGGGCCGTGATTTTGTTTGATGCAATTCAACATAAACTTGCATTTTTGTATTTAGTTTTTTTTTTGATTGTTATTAATATAAAAAAAAAAAAAATCTTGTTAACATATTAGATTTTATCGACTACTTACCATATTTTTATTTTATATAAATCGTCTGTTATCATCAAAATACTCAAATCATTGCCGGCTACTTGATTTTATCTCTTGATTGGAACAATTTATAGAGTACTTCCATGTCAATCGTTTGTCGAGTACAATGTTGAGCACTTAGATATATTGCGCATGTTTTGAGCACATAGATACCTACGTATGGGCTGATTACATTTCTGTGACTCAATCAATCAAATAGATAGGGAAATAACCAGATTTTGATTGATACTTCTTCTTTAATATTATGTTTGAAATTCAAGGCAATAATGTTATTATTGTAATCGGTTTCAATATAAATAATTTGTTTTTGAAATATTGTGTATGAAAAATAATTACGTTGCGCATCGAAGCACGAACGTTATTACATTTTGGAAGACCTTACAAGAATCTTTTGGCGCTTGAATGACATTGACAGGGGGGCGTTGTTGGTAAACATTTTGTGAAACTGTCACAGATATTGTATAGACAAAACAAGAAGGTGGCTTCAGTTCTGATTTTGGTCACGCGCCAAAAAAATCCGTTTCTACAAATCATATTTTTTGGTCGTTCTGTATTAAAAAATGAAAATTCAGTGGAATAATGTAGATTCTGTAGACTAGATACCTAAAGTAGTCTTTAGATACCTAAACGCAACAAGTTTGTGAAGTTAACAAAAAGTGTCTACGGACTACTAGGTACAGGTCGTGCCATTGAAGTTGAGACTTGACCGCGCCTCCCTCCGCTCTTTCCCCCGCCCCGATGACGCCCCAGCGGGGACCTCATACCGCTAAAGAGACCCATAAATCGTCTACTGCGCAAGTCAAACCACGTGGTGCGTCAAGTCTCATCTTTAATGGCACGACTTGTACCGAAGGCCGTTGTAACTAAAATAAAACTTTTTATTTTATCACTTTTAAATATCGATACCCATCGCGTTAGTGGAGTTTTGCTAACTAATTTTATTTGACATAGATTACCACGCATGCTATGTGCATGTTGGATATTAGAGACTATTAAGAAGGCGAGTGGCGCAACTTGGGAGATGTCCAGCCGTGGAAGTTTGTTGAGCTACTCCTCAACAAACTTCAGAGTTGGGCGTACGGAGTTGGGAGTGAGGAGTTGGGAGTGGGGAGTTGGGAGTAGGGAGTTGGGATTGGGGAGTTGTGAAGGGTGCTTCTTTTTTGGTCTGCTCGTTAACTCGTTCCTTCTCTTTATAAGAAGAAACGTGTTCCCTGCAGCGGGACTAATACCCGTATTTATAAAGAAGTAATTACTTGTTGCTAAGTAATTTCTTAATTAAGTCATTACTTATGGTTAGAATTCTTAAATACAAAATCTCATTCTATAGTTGAGTAACACACGTTACTTACTTGAGCAAATGCCTAAGTAATACTCGACGCTTGATGGTTGTTTCTGTGTGGCAACACTTCGTGACCACGTTTCGTTGCATGAAAAGGCAAACGTAAGGTCTAGATTACTTGTACAAAACCTTGCAATAATATTTTTATATTACATTATTTTACATTCATAATAACAATAGCGTTGTATAAAGTGGTTTGAATTGTAAAAAGTATATTATTGTCTTATAATTTTGTTGGTACAAAAACAGGAATGCTTGGAGAAACAAAACGTTTGACATAGTATAACCCTACTAAATTTAAATGTTTACTTTTTACACATGGATTATAAGCAGACTCGTGAACTTTTACTTAGAAAGATTATACGTTCAATTCTGTCAAATAGTACCGTATATTGTATAAACAAGGCTTTAACTAATTTACTCTTCTCTTCTCTCGTTGTCTTTCCATATTTTACGCAGATTTCAAAATATGACTGAAGTAGACAGGAAGAAACCGTTCTCGAGTTTGGAAAAGGATTTATTTTTAAATATCATACAAAAATATGATACAATCCTAACCTGCAAACAAACAAACGCTACGAGTGCTTTAAAAAAGAAGCAGTCATGGGAGAATATAGTGAGGGAATTTAATGAATCCTGTATTGTTACTCAAAAGGTAAATATAATGTGCTTTGTATACTTTTATTATTTACAGATATGTAGAGTTTCATTTGGGTACCATGGTCTTTTCCTATGTGTCATTTTAGTATTATGCAGTTACTTTTCTAATTCCATACGTTTCATTGTTTCAGGCATCTACAAAACAATTAATAAAGCTATGGTATAACATGAAGGCAAAGGCAAGGGAGTCTAAAACAAAAGAAAATATTCGCCACTTAACAGGAGGTGGGCCATCTGTTATGGATATGGATCCTATTGATTCCAAAGTCATGGATATAGATAAAAATATCCTTACTAACATTGCTGTGGATATTGACAGTGATATTGATGGTAAGAGATTATACATTATAAATAACTAGCTGTGCCCGGCATGTATAACTGCCTTTTTATTATTAGTCAGAAAACTTTGCAAACGTGCCTACAACAACTGCCCAAAATTTCTTTTGAATTGGATTCTACATCTTACAGCATAAATAACCATATCAGAATAATATAAAGGCAATAGTACTGTGTGGGTATGTTTGTTATTCTTTCATGCTCAAACGGCTGAACAGATTTAGTAATCTGTCAAAATCTGTGTCTGTGTGTAAATTTCATAGTTGAAATTTGGTACCAGGATAACTTATAACCTGGATTAACACAGTTACTTTGGAACCCAGAAAAATGCAGTGGAATGCAAGCAAAAGCTAGTAGTACATGTATGGGCATTTATCATTTTATTCTGTGACAATTGTTTTCTGTTTTTCAGGGAGCATAGTCATATTAGGGGATACCAATAATGAAGCTTGGTGTAAAACAGCAGAAGCAACAATGCAAGTTACTCAAGAGAAAAAGGAAATAGAGTTCAAAACTCCTAGCAAAAAGAGTTATGAAAATTTGAGAAGTAATAAAATAGATGTACTAAAGTGTAAAATATTGGAAGAAGAATTAGAATTTAAGAAAAAAATGCATGAGGAAGAACTTAAGATTAAAGTTTTAGAGAGGGAACACAAAGAAAATTTGTTTAAAATTGAATTAAAAATAAAACAAAAAGAATTAGAAAAATATGACAAAGAATCTATATGAAACCCTGTCATGTACTTTGGATTTTTCTTGTAAATAAATAAAATATAATGTAAGTGAAAATATTGGTTTTATTTTAAAATTCATTTAAAATGTGTAATAGCGTGAAATTATATTTGCTCGAAGTACCAAACCATCACTGGTACCTGTTGTGCTTGTCGTTGTTGTGTTAGAAGGCTGAGCATTATTGTCCACGGTGTCATCAAATTCAAAAATGTCATTTACTTCTACTGCAATGTTGTGGAGCACTGCACAAGCCATTATGATATTGGCTGTTGATGAAAGTTTGGTTGCTAAACCGATTTGTAAGCATGGAAACCGTCTTTTCCATACTCCAAATAAACGTTCTACTGAATTTCTTGATTTTATTTGCACTTTATTATATCTCTCCTCTTGTGCAGTTCTAGGATTTGAAACTGGAGTCAATAAATGTCTGAAATAAAGAATGCTTTATTGTTAACAAATGAGCGATATTGTAGTGAGGTATTTATGATACTTTGATGACCACATGGCACATAGTATTCATACAGTTATAGACTAATATTGCTACTTACGGGATATCTTCCATGATAGTCTTTTTTTATTTTGAGTAAGTAACAATATTAGTTTAAGTTCAAACCGTGAAAGCTTAAAACAGTTTCATACAGTTTTAGTTTTATTGTTTATGAATAATAATAAAATATACTACTACTATACTATTATTTACCTACCTAGTGCAAGGATATCCTCCATCAGCAAGTAACACCCCATCAATTTCATTATTGCATAACCTTATATTTAAACGCGAGTTTCTAAAAATTCGGCTATCATGTGTACTGCCAGCCCAACGTACTACTATATCATATATCATCAAATTAGGGCCACCAACTACCTGCACATTTAATGAAAAATATCCTTTTCTGTTCCGGTACTGCTCTGTATGAAGAATACCTCTAGGCTTGGTGATTTTAATGTGGGTGCAATCGATTGCTCCTACAATATTTTTCAGTCCAGGTGCTCTGCCAATGCAACCAAGCTTTTCGAAATCGTCCTTTGTTTTCCTCAAATTTGCAGGAAACTTAATAAAATCTGGCATTAGCAATGCTAATGCTCGACTAACTCTCTTCACTATATTACACACTGTCGATTGAGAAATATGCATGATATCTCCACATACAATCTGAAAGCTTCCAGTGGCATAAAAACGTAAAGCAGTAAGCAACTGACACAGTGGAGTTATAGGAAGCCCTCTTTGTGTCTCTGATTGTAAAGTGTCTTCAATTCTCGGTAAAATAACATGTCTCACAATACTTTTGGAGAAACGAAATCTCTTTTTAAAACAATCTTCCGAATAGTCATGAAATGGATCCACATCACGAAAGTAAACTTTGGGATTTCTAGGTTCAGCAACTTCTATCTCCTCTAATATATTATCATCTATATTGTCTACAACAGCAAAAACCGCTTCGATACTATCCAAAGTTTCCATTTTTTATCCAAAATAACGTCAAAGTAGTGCTTAAGTAAAGGAAATGGTGACTATTACTTGGCTGAGAATTCTAACTTTTGACAGTTCTAAGTTTGAGCAATTACTTAACTATAGAAGACAAATCGTTACTTAAGTAATTACTTTTACTCAAGTACTTACTTTTACTTCTTTATAAATACGGGTGTAAGAGCCTATACTGCCTATGCGTTTCTAGGTATATCTAATGATAAAAATATCGCATGTGGGTTTTACTATGTCATTCTGTTACATGGTCAAATGTTTAGTATGACATTCTTTTTCGCTCATTGCATTTATGATGCCGTCTATAGATTTTAAAATTCCACCGTTTTTTTTTGCTTATGCAGACTTAGCGTGGCCAAACTACCTCTTTTTACATATTATCATGCGTAACAGAGAGACAACGGCAATGCCTCTCATTTTGACAATGAACTGTCAGTCATTACGTCATATATACGTTGTTGAACTGACGAATTTTTCAAATATTATAGAATAGAATAACGTTTATTGTCTCCAGTATTACAAGCTAGTAGTAGTGGTACATACACAAAACTATAATACCTGAAGCAAAAGGTTTAAGCGTCAGCATTATGCTTAGGTCCCTTAGCGGATTACTTAGCGCTAGTTTTCAGCTTGAACCATTATGATGCAATGGCTTAGCAATTTCCGTCAAAATCTCTCGATTGAAAGTCTGTTACGCAATTGGGGTGCTGATTACCAGTACCCTAATTGCGTAATTTATTTTCGCAAACAATTATGCCTAATTTGTTTCATTTTGACAGTTTGACAAGATTCATTGCATTATTTACGTTGTTGCGCAGTTTTTTATTCCAACTTATGAAGCAATGGATTAGCAATCTGTTTCAAATCGAAACAGATTGTGATTGTGTTGTGTTACGCAATTCAGGTACAGGTATGCCGGACGTAATTTAAGTATCGCCTCACGTGAAGGACGGTTTAACGTTCCCAAAATTTCGATAAAAATGAAAATAGGAATGGCAAGCAGTTTGAACAAACGAACGCACTCAAGGTCAGACCAATCAATTTGACAACGATGATTGTGTGAAATGATTAAAATTATGATGTGTCAGCATTTTCTCTACAAATACCAAACGCGATTAAACCGACTTGATAGGTAATCTGTGGTAAATTATCACAAGAATGGCTACAAGGTTAATCGTAGGTATTTTTTTACCTACGATTTTAATGGCCATAGTCTCAATTTATTCATTATTATGTTTTTTTGGCAAAACATATTAATTATATTCATTACGCTGAACGTATGTAAATGCGATTTTTTTCCGCGGCGATCTTTTTTCACGCAATTGATTTTCAACGGTCTCTATAGAACCGAGAGTACAAAATCCAACTGTGTGTTCTTTCGACGAACTGGAATGCACTCTGTTGGATTCTCAATGCTCGGCTCAACACCGAGAGTTGAAAATTCGGTGCGCGATAAAATCCGCGATATTTTTACGTCCGTGCGAACGTGGGTGTCTTAGTATTTTGTTAAAATTGTAACACACTAACATAGCTTTTAACTTTTTTTGTACCTAACCAACTAAAATAATGGATAATTGTTGTCTATGTAAATTAATTAATTAAATTTAAATTAAATTTATATTTAAGTAGTTGTTAATATGGATCCCCGCGTTCCTCGTCCTGCTCTATATGCATACATATGTAATCAGTCTTTTACATTAAGTACTACGACAATTTTCACTACAAAACAAAAATTGTTTCTCAGTAAATATTTCTACTAAATACTCATTAGTTAATGTACAGAATGGATTGTGGATTTTGGATTGGTTATGAGTGCTTTAAACCGCGTATACTGCCTGTCTTTATGCGAGATTGACTGTTACCTACGGTTTTACTCAGATCCTTCTATATGAACCCAGATAAAAAGTGTCATATCTGGGGTCACGTCAGTGCCCCCGCTAAGACGAGACAAAACCAAAAAGTAGGATATGTAAGGCATGTATGGCACTCTGTACTTACCTACAATTCCTCGTAACTTCGGCCTGGATAATGCTAGAGAGCTCAAAATCTTAGGATAAGATCTACATCTTAGGAATTCCTTAATAATTAAGCTATCCAATGCAAAAATAATTTCTCACATCCGACTGGTAGTTCTGGAGATTACTCCCTAAATACAAACTAACAAACAAACAAATTTTACCTCTTTGTAATTATTATGGTATAGACAATGTATGGGTCGGCCGTTTCGCGGCAATCGCACAGACACTCCTATAGGCTTTATGGTAACAAATTAAGTCACTATGGTCTTTAATGCTATGTCATGCAATAGTTCAATAGAACGGCCAATACTACCACCACTTCCACCAACCCACCCACTTCTCCTTCTTACCTGACTTCCCATGTTCAAATAATAAGTTTAATTAATTTTTTTGTATGTTTAGTAATTTTTTATGTACTTATGTTATTTGAAGCCGTTTTTACTCTTAAGTGCATGTGGTGTTAACCTTTAATTAATTGTTGCACTTGTAAATGTTACCCTAGCAATTAAGTTAGAAATGTATACGTGTAAACAATTGTTGGTTAACCTAAATAAATAAATAAATACTTATGCTCTGCCCATAGTAAAAATCTTCGTTCCACCAACAATCGTCTTCTACGATGTCCTTCTCACCGCTCTGGTTCATTCACTCTTCTTTCTTCGTCCAGGCGGTCTTTCTTTGGAATGCGCTCCCTCTGAACATCAGGACGGCAACCAGTCGGTTATCTTTTAAAGTGAAGGCACATGAACATATTCATAAGAAGCTGGCGGAATCATCCCAGCGCTGATTTGCTGGATTCGTTTTCTCCTCTACCTATCGTTATTTCCTGACTAAGTTTATTTTGTTTATATGTATTTATGTATTAATATTTATTCTTTTTCGAGTTATATATCAATTATATTGCACCTGCCATGTTTTGTCTCTGCATCACCCTAAGTTTGACTGGTAGAAAATGCTTCAGGCATTTAGTCGGCCTTTATACAGTATTTTAAGTTTATTAATAAAAATAAAAAAAAATACATTTTGACCAAGTTGTAAGGTTTGTACAGTTAGGCCTTATAAAGTTATGGGCTAGGCTCTACATTACACAGATCTCATAACTTTTTAACAGCGAATGCGTTACGTGAGTCTTGGCATCCTATTTTACATGAAATGTTTCTATGGGATATATTATTAAAGTACATTTTACAAACATGGAAATTCACTAAGCAACATCAACGTCCCACATTTATAATTTAGTAGGATATCTTATTCTGCTTGAGAATTGAGTCCTGAATTAATTACCTATCAATTTCCTTAATAATGCCATCTGAATAATCCAGATCAAGGTAGATACCCTAAAGGTTTAATTAATTGTCTTATTATAATTATTATCTCGGTTAACCTAGATTAATGTTTGTGAAATTAATCATAATAATCTACATGACTTTGCCAGTAATGAAAAACCGATTAGGATTCCAGACATCTTATCTGAATCCAATCTTATCATGAAATTGGGCTGTAGATGTAGGTTGGTGCCTTAGTGGGTTATTTAGAAAGGGGGCACGGTAGTGCTCCCGCCAAGACGAGCTAAGCGAAGCGCAAGGGCACTACATACCTTTTATCGAAGCGCTTCGTCGTTTTTTTTTAACTCGATTGCCGTTGATTTATTGGTGGGCGTTTTTTTTTCCAACGTTTAAAGTGCTGTATCTCGGGTTCTATTGGACCTACAGCTACGTTTGGACAACATTTTTTATAGAACGACTATTCTGTAGGATGCACCTTTTAGAAGTTATCAGCCAAAAATTGAAAGAAGTCCGAAACGAGGCGTTTTCGGGCACCACGCAGTTAGGACTGGTCTTTCGAAACTGCAAACTTGGTTTTACAATATTGGTATGGTATCTATCCTAACAAGATCCCAGGAAATTAGTACAGTGCATTTTTTTTCGACCTACGATGTTTTAAATGACTGGCCCATAAAGATGAGGTAACCCTACAAAAATATCAAAACTTTATCGGTATTGTTCTATATATTACTTTGGTCCAGACTCCGTTTTTATAGTTAAAAAGTGGACTGGACTTATTTTTAGGGTTCCATATCTGAAGTGTGCTAAAAAGAACCCTTTTACTAATCCTCCGCTGTTTGTCCGTCTGTTTATCAGCGAGCTGTATCTCATGAACCTTAATAGGTAGACAGTTGAAATTTTCACTGATTGTGCATTTATTTTGCCGCTATAACAAGAAATAATAAAAATTAAATAAAGTTAATAATTAAAGGACTCCATACAAAAAAAGTTTTTTGCTCGATCTTAATACGGTGCGGAACGGAACCTTTCGTATCCGACCCGTACTTGGCTGGTTTTTTAATCCTTTCCATTCGCACAATGTACAAAAGTAAAAATTATAAGTCATTTATTCAAATTAAGCTGAGAATCACCACTTTTTAAACGTCAAAATTACATAAGACAGTCCCTCAAAACTCACGCCCGTCTATTAATGATCTCTTCAAAGCTAATAATTAAATCAATTATATCAACTAATCTACTTAATGATCAAATGATCAAACGGTATTGTGATTGTGATAATTCAATCGTTCAATTAATAGACCAATCTGTTGTGATACAGATTAAATACATCGGAACAAACTAAATGTGCTCATTTAGTCAGTTAATATGTTCGCATTGATAATAATTTTGTCAGTTTACAGTCTTACATGGCGCAGTGGCTCAAATTCAAATTCAAAATATTTAATTTCACATGAACCTACAAAGGACAACCGACTTACGAGTTGTAGGTCGTGGGTTCGAACCCAGGCAGGCGCTTTACTTTGTATATTTACTTTCATCACCACTGCTCTCAAAATGGTGAAGGAAAATATCTTGAGAAAACCGGCATGTCCTAGAACCAAAAAATTCGAAGATATGTGACATCTACCAACCCGCACAGGGCCCACGTGGTTGATTACAGCCCACTCCCTCTCACAGAGAGGAGGCATGTGTCCCAGCAGTGGGAACATTATAAAAAACACATAACATCACGCCTTGTTTCCCCGAAGGGTTGGGCAGAGGTGTCCCTGTAGCAGGCACACCCACATTTCGCCAGTTATGTTTAAGTCCCATGTAATAGGGGGCGAGCCTATTGCCATCAACCGGGCACAAATCCAGACTCCGAGCTGCTACTGAGAAATTTCAGATAGAAAAACCCAATAACATTATAACTTGATAATAAAACCTACAAGGGCACTTATGAAACAATCGATGCTAGGTGCACGGTTCCAATTGGTCGTTTCCTATGGAGATGAGCCGGCAAGAAACTCCACGGTTACTCTAAATGCTTTTTTTGTATGATAGAACACTGCAGGCCTATCAACACGTACCAGGTACTTAGCAAAATAGAAAATCGACCATAAATCTACAGCACAAATCTACAGCCTACAACGTTCTCACATCCACAAAATCTAAAAGAAAGGAATCTTTTAAAAAGATAAACAAGATAAAAACATTAAAGGCCTATTTAAACCAAAGGTCATGGTTGCCACTAAAGCTATAACAAATCTAATTTACTTAATAAAAAATATACAATATTGTAGGTATATAATTTCAAATAATAAAAAGATTATGTCAAGGAAGTATGTAAAAAAGGTAAAATAAAATAATCATCGTAATTTGGGAGCAGTTAATAGACATTTACATAGTTATGCCGTTAATGAGATACCAGGGACGCCACATATGCAGAAGGAATTATTGCCAAACTTCCTTGTCTTCAACGTAGTCTTTAATTAATCTTTTAATATGCTTTTTTGATAGGGACTCGTTTGATGTGGGTTTTGAACTGTTCTTTGCTAAGTTCTATAACCGACTGGCAACTTGTCACACTGTTTGTAACAAATGACTTATTAGTTTTAGTTAATCTAAATTTCGGTATCACAATTTTATGTTTTCTACATACGTGTATTTATATTATGGAAATCGCTTATTATTTTGAAAAGTCCAAAGTTTTTGCGAACATACAAAATACTTTCTTAAATATAAAGAGAAGGCTGAGTTATTATATCAATTTCTTTGAATTTATTTCTAAGGGACTCGCAAGGGCCCATTTTATAGATCGCGCAAATCGCCCTCTTTTGTAAAATGAAAAAAATAAATAAAAAAATGAATCTATGTCAGCTGCCGATCCCCACAGCAGAAAGCCATAAGACATAATACTGTGGAAATAAGCAAAGTTTACTAACAAAGCTGTGGCTACATCAGTCAACTTTATTTTTTTACTGCATATACTGAACTTAATCTACCGGAAAGAGCTAATGTGGGCACCCCATTGCAATCTCGAATCTAGAGTAATACCTAAAAACACAGTTTCCGTAATAGCATTTAATTTCTTGCCATCCAGTTTTAAATTTAGACCTACTTGAGGTACATTTGGTAATGAGACCTTAAGGTATTTAGACTTAAGGCTAACCAGGATCTATCTTTGGGTCGTGCGTAGATTCGAATGCCTCGTTGGGCTAGGACTCGTGAGCGCTACTGCTGAGCATGAGGTCTTGGTTTCGATTCCCGGGTCAAGCAAAGTGTTATTGAGTTTTCCATCTAGAATTTTTCAGTAGCAGTCTGGATTTATGCCTAGTTGATGGCAACAAGCACGCCTCCATTACATGGGACTTAAACTTAACTGGCCAAATGTGGGTGCACCTCTACCTAACCCTTCGGGAAACATAAGTGTGATATTATGTTATGTTTTGTTTTCTTAAAGAAAGAAACATTTTATTTTGAAATGTTTTGTTATTTCCTTGTAGCATATTCCCGACAATTTATCAATTTATAACATGTCTAAAGGAAAAATAAGAAAGTTACGTCATGTTACCTCGTCTGATCTCGACGTTTGACGATTGATACCTTTTGTTACGAGTATTTTCCTCTCGTAAACAAAACACACGTCATCTCACGTGTTTTCCGAAGGCTTAGGCAGAAGTATACTCACTTCGCCAGTTATTTTTAAATCCCATGCATTACGGGGCGAATCTATTGCCATCAATCGGGTTCCAGGCTGCTACAGAGAAATTTCTCCTCTCGTGATATGAAATCCACAGGTACTAATTTTATAAATGCTTAAGTAATGTATAAGATAATTGCATAAGTAGGCATTTTGCATTGAAACATATTCTTGAAGCCGATGCAGCATCCAATACTTTGGCGTCGCTTGTCTCGCCAAATAGTTTTGGTGTTCCTTCGGTCACATATTTGTGCTGCAACTCGTATATAGGCCGATGTCGGCTGTTCTGCCAGTATCAGTTACCCATCTTAAGTTAGGTGAGTATTAATTTAAATATACTCTTAGTTTTTTATGCTGCCAAAGTTGTAGTGCCTCTTACACTAACTATCACTTATATTTGCCGTCATATATACTAATGAATGAATCATGAAATCAGATATTATTTCCGAGTAGTTCAAAGTTATATATTCATCCTCGTGACTGTACCTACCTAATATGAAAATGAAATAAGTAGTGAGTGTAGAGTAAGGACAGTTATGTAGATTTAAATTAAAAATAAATAATTGAGAACCATCCATCACATTAGGAATATCTTCTTCTAATTCAAAGAGAAAGAAAGAGAAAGAGAGAGAGAGAACGCAGGCAGAAAAAAAACAAAAGAAAAGAGTAAAGTGATTACAGTGTCGTGGGATAAAATTGTACACATCGGCCTGAGTACACTGCATGGAGAGAGAGAAAGTGTGTATTTGGTCAGCATGAAAATCCAAGATGGCGGCTCTGATTAAAATTTTTCACCATAGGTATCGTTTTCATGGTTTTCAAGGGTGCAAAATCCGATAATGAGGTCAAAATGTAAATCCAAGATTACGGCCGCGAAAGTTTCCAAATTTCTCATTATGAGTGTCGTTTCCATAGCTTTCGAGGGCGCTAAAGCGCTAAAATAAATGGCGGCTGCAAAAATTTTGTTTATGTTTGAAATCATACGTGAGAAAGAACTTCGTACCTGGGGTACCCCGACCGCACACGTTCTTTTTTTAGTACCACATGAAATTGTACTATGAACAAATAAATGGCGTTAAATTAAAAGTAAATAGTTGACTCCTAAGTCTCCATTGAACTGCAGTAGCTCAGTTAATAAATTGACTCTATTTTTTAGTCGTCTCACACAAAAATCAGTTTCACAAACATCGGGCTATCAAACGAAGTGTATCTGCAATACAAATATGCTGGTCGAATGGCAATCCCTATCGGTTTTGAGCTCTTTGCGGTTTCTCCGTAGTTTGACTATTTGTGTCTGTTTGGACATACCATAGATAGATCAGTATAAAGTGATTGAAATGAGATTTGGAATTTAATGTAAGAGATATATTCTGCTTAGCCTTTTCCTAAAAATGACGACGTCGGCTTCCAGTCTGCAGCTGGAGCAACTGGTCATGTGACCTCCACAACGCAGTAACTAGGTAATACGACCCACAACCACGATCCCTTGGTAAGACTGGTTTAAATTACTCAGTTTAAAGATTCGTTTAATCAGAAGTGATAATAAATCTTAAAACTGGTATTTATGATATAAACAATATTTTTATCATCATTATCATCATTAACAAGTTTAGCGCCATCTATTCGAATTAAAGTGAATTATAATGAGTATTGGTATTAGCGCCATCTATATTCTCTACAGTAAAGCACTAACAAATCCATAAGTTTACCCCCATACCAAAAATCGCTCAACGCGCCTAAAGAAGTTTTCACTTCAAAAAGTTAAGTCAACTTTATAGGTCCCTTGTCACAGCAGACACAACCAGCACAGACCATCAATATGTGGTTCAGTGCCTGTGAACCAGTTAATTCTAAATGTTCCAAATTATTATGCTCCAGCTTTCTTTCGGCGACTAGGACGAAATATTTTTATAAAGTTTCTTCGCTCATTGAAGTACGCAGATGTTCCATAATGATGCCTATCATAAACCGCGGATTAGGGTTAATTATCTCTTCCTAACAATTACAACTCTTTATAAGACAATTAAGTTATTATATTACAAAATAAATTACAAGCTATTCTTATCGAGTTAAACAAACTACAAACTAGTACCAGTGAGGGAAAATGAAAAAAAAAAAAGCCGACATAATACCGACAACTGGCAGTACCCTTTAAATTCTCACAATCAAGCTTGTCACCAAGCCATTAGGGAAACACACTTATTCAAGCTCTAAATGGCATTTACAGTGAAATAGTGTTGCAACTATAAGGCTAGTGTTCTGAACGTAAATCGGAATAAATAACGTATCCCAGGCGCTATATCGTATGGCCTAAATTCCTATCTGTTACACAACAGGCGGGGTTCGTGGTTCCTGTTGCAGCGGAGTGTTGAAATAGAGGTTGTTTCAGCGATTTTATTAAGGCGTCGAGAAAACACACGTTCAGTCACGAGCACTAAAGCTAGGGTTTCCAACTGCGGTGGCCGCCATATAGCGTCCGAAATTTACCGGCGAATGTAAATCACTGTCAATGAAACGTTACTGAAACGTTATTTATGAAAGTAAGTAGGTGTGTTTTCCTAGAGCGTTTTTGACACCGAAAAGTCAAACCCCGCTGCCAACATTTTCATGACAGCCGTCACTGCAGCTGTTATGTGGCGGTCACCGCTCTTAGATAGGAAACCGTAGCTTAAGAGGAAAGACACGCACAGTCAAAAGTGAGCACTAATATGTAAACACTTAGCAGCTTTTAAGAGTAATTTTCTTTCATATATTGAAATTTTATGTTGTTGCGAACATAGTATTTTAGAACATATGAAATAGTTGCAATCGTTATTGTACGAGCAAATCGCTTTTGAATTTTACCATATCCATATTAGATTTACTTTTATGTTTTACTTAAACTACGCAAAAAATCTTTTGTAATAGTTTGCCTTTGAAAGGAATTACAAAATCATGAACAAGTAATTATTGTATACTAGTTGACCCGTTAGACGATTTTTCGGCTGCCCCTTTGGGTTTTTCCAAAAAAAATGATTTTCCTAAACCACCTCTCTATTGAGGCGACAAAAACAAAAAAACAATTCGGTCGAGCCATTTTCGAGTTTTTGCGAGACTAATGCACAGCAATAGATTTTTTTAGTGTATAATAAAAACACAGGAAAGTGTCAAGCTCTTTTCGCTTGTATTGACACTAATTATGTATTAAAAGTAGAATAGAAATAGTGGCGTGATGAAAACAATAAAAAAAATATCGATATATATAACTGCGAAGCTGTCGTAACTTATGGAGGATCTTTTACTGAATATAAAAATAATCTTCTCGATCGAATTTGGTCACGGTGGCCAATTTCAACGGAGATTAGCCAGGTACAGGTAGATTGTGCCATACGCGAAGACGTGCTCCACTCTGCGACTACTGTACTGTAAGCTCTACTTAAGTACGGAGCAGAGCAGAGTGTGGGGCGTCTTCGTTTTTTGAATCATTTGAATGGCTTTCTATCTATACGCAGGAGGTATCATAGTGCACAAAGTGTGTGCGCAAACACAGGACGTGCTCTATTCCTTTACGTCTCATAGTCTGAAACGACCGGGCAGAGACGTGCTTTCCGAGGCACGGGGGTATCACACCACCAACTTCCAAACTCCAAGCTGCTACTGAGAAATTCCTAATGGAAAAACTCGTAACTAACTAATTCTTCATAAAAAGATGTGTAGTCTTCAATCTATTTTATTACACATAAAAGTTACAAATAAAACATTTTCAGTAAAACTTCTAACAAAACCTTACGACCTTTCAATTTAAAAACTATTTCTTTTAACCTCAGAGACATTCTTTTCATTTCATATTGCGACTATTAAGAAATAGCTCTCATACTCACAAACTTTGTTAGGTTTTCTGCGAAGTTGTATCTTTTTTGTTCTCCTTAGCGTATCGATGGCAACGATAGCCTAGTGGTGTGAAATGGGTGTGACCGTCAGACTTCCAAGTCATAGGTTCCGAGTCCAAACTCAAAGCATGCAACTCTGAATTTTCGGATTCATATGCGTATTGTGTAATTATCACTTGCTTCAAAAACGGTGAAGGAAAACATCGTGAGGAAACCGGCATGCCTGAGAGATATTTCTCGACTGCACGTGAGGCCAAGTCAGAAGCCCATGGACGGTTTTAAAACTCTGACACCAGGTTAGTCACTAAACACACAAAAAGGAGAAGATGGCAATATATTTATAGTGAACCCAGAATACGGCGGTGCTACGAGCTTAGCACCTTCAGAAGCGGCCATCAGCTGTATTTACCCGACCCAAGTGCGTGTCGGACTACGCACAATGAAGGGTTCCGTAGTTGAGATGAATTTATTTATCCCAAGAACAACTTAACACATTCGTTGAAAAACATGTTCTCCCATATATTCCAACTGCAAATGTAAGTTTGTGCGCACAATATTGAGAGATTAACCATGTTATTTTAAGACCATAGACTGCTTATAGTTTTTCCTGTAAACTATGAGTAAAGAGCCTTATATTACGTTTCAGTGACGTCACACGACGGTAAATTACGGACGCTATGTGACGGCCACCGCTGTTATAAGAAACATAGCCTGTAAGTAAGGACATTGGTTGCCAAATACTTTTCAACCACACAAGTTCTCGAATCAAACTAAATTCCATTCTAATATTTACACACTGCTCTCAGAACGATGAAGCAAGACATTGCGAGACAACCGACGTGTCCTAGATCTTAAAATTCGATGTCATGTGATATCTACCAACCCGCACTGGGCCCGCATGGTAGACTACGGCTGACTTCTTCTCGAAGAAAGGAGGGCTGAGTTACAGCAGTGGGAACATTATAGGCTGATTATGTTTATGCTGAGCTTGAAGTGAGCCATTTCTTTCATTGGCTTGTTTCTTTTTCATTGACAGCTCACTTTAGTTTTGACAGTAATATATTTTCAGAATACATCGGCTGTTCGTTGCAACTGGCACCACACCCTAAGGTCTGGCACACATTGTAGATCGAGTCGCCAATTTGTGGAGCTACATTAATTACGTGCAGCCTGTGTTTTAAATTCTTGTGGAGCACAGACATTTTATTTGAACTGTTCGATTCCTCTCTTTTTTTGCCTTCATGTCTCAGTTGTGTGAGATATGGGTAGTGATTAGGGAGTATGTTTGAAGGTAGATGTATATAGATTGGCAATGATGAAGATGCGTTTTAAAAGTGAATTGGTAGTTTTTGGGGTCGTGAGGATGGAATAACTTTTAGGGTGGTTCTGTTTCCCAGAGGGTCATGACCATCCGGCTAGCCCTAGAATACCGTGCGAGCTCCTGTGAGGCGGCGAGCCTCCTTGCCGGATTACCGCCATGGGATCTGGAGGCAAAAATCCTCGCGCACATCCGGGAGTGGTGCGAGGAGGCAAAACGCCGGGGCTTAACTCCGCTGCCGCGAGAAATCGCGGCACAGCGGACAGAACGCTGGCGGAATCTCATGGCAATTGTCGCAACCCAGTGCTGGGCACGCCACAATTGCGGCGATAAGGTCCTCTTTTTGAGGAGTGGCTAGAGAGGCGCCACGGCGTCCTCAACTTCCACCTAACGCAGGTCCTCACCGGACACGGCTGTTTCGGGAGGTTCCTGTTCAGGATAAGGCGGGAGGAAACGCCCGGGTGTCACCATTGTGTGGGTCGCCCGGAGGACATGGTGGACCATACGGTGGAAGTCTGCTCGGCTTGGGCGGAGCATCACCATGTCGTATCGGGAAGGCAATCGGCGGCGGTGATCTCTCGCGTCCGGCCCTGGTTCAGGCCATGGTACGGAGCGAGAGAAAATGGGAGGCCGTCACTTCCTTCTGCGAAGCAGTAACGCTCGCGAAGGCGGAACGCGTGAGGAAGGGCAAATTTTGCGCCCTCACGCCCCTAACCGTCGCAGGAGGAGACGCCCTGGGCGTCGTGAATCGCAGGCCGATTTCCGGCTATCGTAGGCGCGGGCTTGCGGACGGTCAGCAATGGGTAGCTCGCCGTCCGATAAGGACCAGGCCCGGGTCGACGGCGCGTTGTGTTTCACGCGCGCCTCAAAGAGATGTCAGCAGAATTGACGGGGTCCGCTAGGGCCGATGCCTGCCAGTTATTTGATAATTTTCCACCCAAAAAAAAGGGTGGTTCTGTAATTTGTCAGCAATTTAGTACAGCATTAGATGATTTTGGCATACCGATCAGAACATCAAAGTTTCATAGATTTCCAAGATATTTCAATTTATAAAGTTTCTACAACCGAAGAGTAGTCAGAATTCCTTTGTCTCTAAAGTCTTATTTATTATCGTTATGTTAAAATTATAGCAACATAGCAATAAAACGCTAATCAAACAATTCTCCAACTATGTCTCGCCAGTCTCAACACTAAGGTCGCTTCCTAACACTGTCTGCGAATAACTGGGACGACGCTACGACACTATCTAGCGACATCCTGACAGTGGTTCACAACCAGTAGAGAGACACAAGGGAAGGCGCCGGGAGTAGTTTATTTTTAAATAAGCTTTAATATTTATAAAAAAGTATGAATGAATGAATGAATGAATGAATGAATGAATGAATGAATGAATGAATGAATGAAATGCACCGATCCCAGCGTGGTTTAACCAGACTCGATAAATCGAATGAACCCCAAGATTTGCACTAGCTCCTGAAGCCTCATGTTTCATAGGACTACAGAGGCCATTGCATATCAAGGAGTAGACCGGGTGGCGCGGTAATGGTAGGGAAGACGTGCCCTTAGGATAAGGAGGGATTTGCGAGCCTACCGGATATGCATCCTTGAGTAAGCAATGGAATAGTGGAGAGACGGGTGTTATCTATGGATGGGCATCTTTTTGCGACGTCACCGCTATGTTGGTTCAGGTCCATCTTCACCGGTGAGTATTTTGACGGGGTTATGCTGCTTTCTCGGCTCTTTTCTATATTGCTGCTGTGCTGTGTTACATTTAGCTGTTTCTAAGTCTTCGTCAGAAGCTTCGCAGCTATCCATATTTTTTCATTTCAGATTCGTCGTCGTGTTTCCTAATCGTTTACGTTTCTTGTAGATCTTGCTAGCAGCCTTCATAATCTTATGTCGGTCTGCAGCCGTGTCCATCAAAAAGTTGAATTCCTTGTCAAACGTCAAGTCCCGTTTAAGGTTGTCGTTCCATGTGTAAATAGGACGGCCTACTTTCTTGAATTTGGCCTTATACTGATTGCTGCGTGTAACAGGTGTGGTTGCCCCGCCTGTAAATGTGTGCGACATAGCACATCCTGTAATTCTTGATGCGATATGTTACTGTTTTTCCGTCTAAGATTTCGCGCAGAAGAAACCCCTGCATTTTTGTTTTCCTCTTGGTGTTTAATCTTATGAAGTATTGCCTGACATTATTTTACACGAGTATGTCTATTTAGGTTATCTAGTTGTCTTCTTTGTAAGAATTTAGCCTTTTGGAGGTTAGCAAGAGCTATACGATGATCCCTAGAGTGACTGGGCTGAAAGATCAAGGTTTCCTGGGCAGCTGCTTTTAATACTCCAGTTATTGTACACCGTGGTATTTCGATGCTTTCATCCGTTGAGTCGATTCCTATGCTTTCCAGTTTTTTGGTTATGCAGGCTTTGGTGGATTTGATGTTGAGAACGGCATAATAACATTGTTCCTATTGTAATTGCATTAACATTTTATTCTACGTATATAATGTGATTTATCCTGTTGCAGTATTGTGAAATTTTATTTGTTGTTATATGGGTTTATTAAATGTTTTTTTTTTGTCGCCCCCAAGAGGTGCCATATGAGGTCCCCATTACAATCTCTCGTCCAGCGCGATTCCTAGGAAAACTGTTTGATTATTAAATTCCAGCTTCTCTCCATTCAATATGATGTCACATTCTTATTACTTCTTACATTCTTCTTAATTCAAATCTTATGCATTTGGTTTTTTTTTTCTCATTTAGTACCAAATTATTTACCGCAAACCAATCCTGGACCTTAAGAATAGAGCTAGTCATAATGTCATTATTTTGTGACCGTCAGTCTATTTTATAGATCGATGATGGATGATTTTGAATTTTTAATTATGTATTGTATAATCATTTGTTTCTGAGAATGCTTGCTGTTAGGAATATAATCTTGAATTTATTCCTATGTGCTAAGCAAATTCTGGCGTCACCGCAGTTATCCGCAACATGCGTAGTGAGGTCTCGGCGGACAGACACATGGTAAAAATTTAGCCCATTGTTTTTTATTTGGTGGGCTTCTTTGTTCATGGGCGCTATTTATTACCATTGTTAAACTATTGTTTGGGAGTCAGAACGCCGCACTGCAGCCGCATGTGCAGATTTCGTTTCGAGACAAAGATACACAATTTTGACAGGGCCGTGCGCTTGATGCAATTTATTAGTTACACTCTTCGTTTTTCTATAGAAATGTATCTTGTTCTGAAGTTTTTTCTTTTGTTGAATGGACTTAAGCTTAATTACTCATGTGCCTTTCGGCACAAAAACTTGGGTAAATTTTTCAACAAAAATAAAAAAAACAAAAAGGTTGCCTCAGACGCGACTGTTTTGTAGGGCTAAAGAAATTGTCAAATGTCAATGGTAAGAGTAGTTTGTAGGAGTTAAGATTGATGTTATAATTATCAGCAAGCAAGAGGTTATAGCTCAGGTCAAGCTAGGAAGTTTTATGGAAAATATTTTTGTGCGAAATCAGTACGGACCGACACTGTTCAAATACCCATAAACCTATAGCTTAAAAGTAAAAGTTAATTCTGCACATAACATCAAACCTCCCAACTTTGCCAGTCACTACGCTACTACAGATTCGCGCTCACGATGTTGTACCTTAATCTATCAAATAATATACCGAACCACAGAATTATTGCCACGTAATCGAAATAGTGTCGAGAATTAAACTCAGTCCTCTTGGTCGCTACACTTACTAGAGACAATTCAAAATGCAAATCGTTTTGGTATCTGGATCGATCGTTGGAGTTAACGTTAACCTTGAGTTTGAAATATGGGAATTTGATTTACTGAATGATTGGTAGGTATTGAGTTTGTGAAATAGTGAGCTCTGTGCATCTGTTGATGCAGTCCTACTCAGGTCGAGGTGTGTATTTGCAGAGAGAAGCAACGCCCTGAAAGATAAAGATATGGAATGATCTCACTGGATTATCCTGGCTATGTTCAGTTGCCCTGGAACCTTCGGCAGACGATTAGACCCTCGTATGCCCCGGCACTTGCACTCCAGGCGAGCGCCTGGGATCGGAAACGCATGTAGGCCTAACACACCTCACTTTTGCACTATATGAATGTATTTATTTGTCGACACGTAAACTCACAGCCACATCAAACAAAATAAATATTGTTCGATTTCGTTGACTGGCCATTAACGCGGCCCGGGCGCAAGCTGCGCCAAACGTATAATATTTATAAAAAAGTATAAGAAAAAAAAAATTGCCAACAAGGTAGAGGTAAAAGTGATAAAATAATCAAGTTTTTTAATTTTGTCACTATTCACATTTAGTACACGTCATAGGCTCCTTGTAGTGATTTTGGGAGGCGGTTATGGTAAAAGGTGCGGAAAAGAAGATGGCGAAAATATTCCAATCTAATTGGGATTTATATTTACGAGCCGTTTATGGGTTGAAACACTAGGGCCATAGGCTCGCAATGCCCACTTGGTTGCCAAGTGGTTGGTTGACACATCATGTGACCGAATTAGCTGATGTCAGCCTGATGCGGATTAACTTTTGATGCCCTATGATTTGTTCTCCTACTTTTTTCTTATAGATATTATCTAAATATTATCTTACTTATGCAATAAAAGTCATAAATAATAAGAAAAAAAAAAGATAAAAGGTTGGGAGCCACTGCTCTAGAAGCTTTCAAACTTACTTCCTATCTATTTGTTCAAACTCCACACCGTGAATAATGAATACGGACGAATTCAACACTTCAATATACTTATTTGATATTTGAATTTTAAATGAGGGTCTCTATTCGGTTTCTGGCATTTCGTACGTGTTACTTGTGTGCTTACGTGTGGCTTTGATGATGTGAGCTTTGGGGAAAGAGACGTAGAATTTCGAGTACTCATCTGTACTTAGGTACTTCTAGTTTCATGTAGACTGTGATCAAGGTTTAGACGCATCCCCGAGTAGCACTTTTTTGTGCAGTTTTTTGGAGCTATCTACTTGTTTTTTTAAATAAATATCAACTGATAAAAATACATTAAACTACCTTATCTTAATTCACTACTGGTTGATGATTTTTTTTAAGGATTAAATGTTAAATTAATCTCCCTACCACAGAAATGAGAAATAATTATTGATAACAGCAGCTCTTCGTGAAGTAAGCACTATTTTAATTTTGCAACTGCAATAGAAAGACAATTTAATAATTAACATTTGCACAAACAATTTTTTTTTTCAAAAGACCAAAATTTGATGTTAAAGAAATTTTTCAATAATCTGTGCGTATCACTACTGTATCACTACTGTAACTCATGCGCATGGTGTGGTGCGTCAAAGAGGGAACACATGCACAAGTTTATTTGCTCACAGAATATAATAATAAATAATAAAAATGTTTATTTTCTTCCACAAATAACACTTATTAACTTAAATCGCCTGAGCAGTGTGTAGGTATTGTGTATTTAGTTATTTATCGAATTGATTTGGTCTGATGTTTTTTTTTTAAATTTCGATAATTTTTTTGTGACTTTTTCAATTCATTATGAATGTTATCACACAGGTTGCACACAGGTAGTTATTATGACGTAGGCATCCACTAAAAAGGGTTTTTGGAAATTCGACCTTTAAGGGGGTGAAAATGGGGATTTTGTATGAAAAATCTTATTTCTTGAGTTTATAATAAAGTTTAAAAATGGCATGAATACTTATTGGCATGGATTGGAAGTTTGATTTTAGTTACAGTTCCAAGAGACCGTAGATCTAAGTTTTTGATATCTATTTCACCTTGATACCTCCACGCCATTCTGAGAAAAAGGGTCTTGACTGGAACGAAGTCATCCTTTAAAGGTTTCAATTTTTCATTTTCTAGGTACGGAACCCTAAATCCGATATATTATGCCTATTACCTTTTCATGCTGCAACAGCTGAACGGATTCAGATGAAAAGCATATGGATAGGCCACATTAGCTGGGTTAGTGGCTTGGTTACTTTGAATTCCGGTAGCATGTTCCTGTTGAATATTTTCCGATATCCACGCGAGCAAAAGCTAGTATTTCTATAAAAGACGCCTGTTCACATTCTTTGAGCACTAACCCGTAAACCACAAGAATAATAATAATTATGTCAGGCATTTTTAGTCCATTTGGCACATTGACCTAGGTAGGTATTTCAATGTTTTATATTAGTATCTGGGCGACCGAGCACTGCTCTGGTGAAAATAAAGAATGCCCGTTTAATAGTATAGGAAAGTTCATACTAATTCCATGCTGCCATGATCATCATCATCATTATTTCAGCCGAAAGATGTCCACTGCTGGACATAGGGCTCCCCCAAGCACCGCCACTTCGACCGATTCTGTGCCTCCCGCATCCAGCAGGAGGCCCTGATGAGCTTTCATGATATTAGATACCTTTTTTTTTTTTTTGGGTGGGAAATCATCGAATAATTTCTCCCGCTCTGGGCGGAGCGGGAGAGTGTGTCAGACTCTTACTGACTAAAACCCACCCGTGTTCCTTCGGTTGCCCTGTTGCCGGGGGCCACGATCTCCCTTTCGGTTTTCTTCGCAACCCCGGCAGGCATCGGCCCTAGCGGATCCCGTCAATTCTGCTGACATCTCTTTGAGCCGCGCGTGGAACACAACGTGCCGTCGACCCGGGCCTGGTCCTTATCGGACGGTGAGCTACCCATTGCTCACAGTCCGCAAGCCCGCGCCTACGGTGGCCGGAAATCGGCTTGCGACTCCCGACGCCCTGGGCGTCTCCTGCGGCGGTTAGGGGCGTGAGGGCGCGAGATTTGCCTCTCCCTCACGCGTTCCGCCTCCTCCTTCGCGAGCATTAACGCTTCGCAGAAGGAGGTGACGGCCTCCCATTTCCTCTCGCTCCGTACCATGGCCTGAACCAGGGCCGGACGCGAGAGATCACCGCCGCCGATCGCCTCCACGAGGACAAGGCGATGCTCCGCCCAAGCTGGGCAGACCTCCACCGTATATTAGATACCTACTTATTAAATCCATGTTCCTATGATAATAGATACTTACTAAATCTATGCTGCCATGATAGTAGGTACTTACTAATTCAATACTGCCATGTCATTACTTTAAGGTAGCCATCTTGTTCTAAAATTTGGGCGACCGAGCTCTGCTCGGGTTAAAAAATATGGAGAAAACGAATTTTCCCAGATATGAGACCTAGCTAGATTGATTTTTCGCCCGGTAAACCCCAATATTGCCAGCTTCATCGAATTCGTTAGAGCCGTTTTCGGAGACGAGATTACAAATATATATTTATACAAGGTAAGTTTTTAACCAGTGCGCAAACTTAAACACGTGACTTTACTCATCATTATGAACAACTTTTGCTATGAGACCAAACCAGAAATCGCTAAAAAAATCAGCGATGTCAGCGATATCCAAGATAAAAAGTGTTTTGTTATTTTTTTCAAATTATTTTAAATAAATTGTAACGTTCATTTAGATGTCAAAATGTAAGTACTACCGTGAACCTGCCAATGTTCCTTTACAGAATAATCCCGATAAGTACCCTTATAACCGTAACGAACGAGCGATAATAACATTTTATCATGTTTTCGTTCACAACATTTTAACCCCTATTTACACTAACATTAAATGTTATAGTCCATTAATTGGTATTAGTAACAACGTTATTCTTGGTACTGCGGATTTGAACCTATGAATAACTATAAGCTTGGTTTTTAGGGAAACAGAATATTATATTATTATGTATAATAATTCTTGGAAATTTCACAATTAAGAGGAAGCTTACTGAATTGTATGTTAATTTGCTTCGATATTCTGAAATATTTACGTATACAATCAAAATGGAACTTTAGTATATGATTTATATATTTAAGACAGTAACGTAATTGGAACGTTTTCGCTCGATTTATTTTTTATTCGAAATTCATGTCCTTTTTAAAGATTATACAAAAAAAAACAAGGTCACTCGGTTTGTATGTCTAAAATATAATTATTAACAGTAATAAAATATAGTTTATTATCCAGATATAGTTTTTTTTTTCTAGATCAATTATTACTTTAATTATAAACGAAATAAGAATTGAGACTTACGACATTTAGTTCCGTGCTCGAACACAACCAAAGAGCGCACTCGAAATTCAACTTTATTACTGATGTGTTAGGGTTTAGCACATAGTGGAGTGGTGGGGTGCATGGGGGCGGAGTTTGTGTGGAAATTGTCTTTGGAGTGCCTGGTCTTAATGTGTTTATTTCATTTAGTAAACCTTTGGGTGCCTAAAAAAGCGGTGAACAGTCACACAACAACGGCTGTCCAAATACAGAGCATTTTGACACCTTAATGTCAAACTGTTGAAAATGACAGATTGTGATGACTGCCATTATAAAATAACATAACATCACGCCTGTATTCCTCGAAGGGTTAGGCAGAGGTGCATTGTAAACCCGAATTTCGTTATTAGGACGGTGGTCTACTGCGTTATTTACTGAGCAGACACATTTTTCAAACCTTTGAAGCAATGGATTAGTAATTTTCATCAAAATCGTTCCGATTGTGATTAAAAGTGTGTTACGGAATTAGGGTACATTTGAAGTTTAGAGTTTCCCTGAAGTTAACTTAGTTTTTTTCTGGAGCCTCACATAAAAACCACTGCTAAAAATATAGGAGCAAAAATATTCTGACCAAAAAATTTCAAATATCGTAACCCCAAAATAGAAAGCTCGTGACATACAAAAGGATAAACTAAAACTAAAGGTATCGCTAGCTTCGGGTACAGTATATTATGCAAAAAATTGGAGCCGTGCCGAGTACGGCCATCACCTGTCATGGTTGACGGCGAAGCATAGAACTGACGACCCTGGTTTTAGATTATATCCGAAAAACTATGACAGAAAAGGTTTATTTTTTTGATGTTTTCAGAGCTAGCTGTGACCCTGGCTCTGCTCGCGTGGACTAAATGTGGTCAGACAACATAATCTGATCGGACAGACAAACGTTGCGATTATTAGAATGTAAGGTAAATATAAGTAATAGAGTTTGAATGACAAAATGAAGTTCCCATGTTACAAGAAAATTTGTTTTGTTTTGTAGTTATATAAAGAAAAGAAAGAAAATACAATTATTTAGCACACAACACAACATAATTAAAACACAAGTTAAAAAAATAGGAAACGAATTAAAAGTGTAAAGTAATAATTTTACAGGACAGTGTGCCTCGCGGCTGCGCCAAATAGGCCCAGTATATCTTTGAAACTCCATTTTTGTGACCTGTTTGTGGTGTTTCGGCATCTCTTTTTGGAAACACGAAAAAAGAAACCTATTTTTATGTTCCAAACCAAAAATGTATAGATTTACTAGCAGCAGCCCACGGTTTCACCCGGATACGTCTCGATACCGTGGGAACATCGGGATAAAAAATAAATCGGGAATTTTCTATGTGTTAATGTAGGTTATAAACTATGTATGTGCCAAATTTCATCCAAATTCGTTCTGTAGTTTCTGCGTAAAAGAGTAACAAACATCCATCTATCCATCCACACAAAGTTTTGCGTTTATAATTTTAAGTAAAATTTTCTCAGCTATGTATATTATTATTTTAAAGGTAAACATTCTCCCACATTAAGCCACAGACCATCAAAACCAAACGCCTGATAATAATCCAGTAGGAGGTTAACCAAACCCTTGAAGATGTACTGGCATGTCGCCAACATAATTGTTTCAATAGGGTCCGTCTGTCCGTCCACTGCTTACCCTACTGTGCTACTCGACGCAGCATTGATTGAGAGAACTAGGGTAAACTGACGCAGCTATTGTGTATTTACAGTTGAATGGTATCATTTGTTCAAGTGTTTAGAGTTACCTCAATATATACCTCGTTATATACAGGGTCAAATTAAAATAGCTAGCAAAACTCTGCAGACGTGATTCTTCTTTCTTTTCGTGTGGTTAGTGACTAACCTGGTGTCAGAGTTTTAAAGCCGCCCTTCGGCCTCTGACTTCGCTTCAAATGCCGTCGAGAAATATCTCTCAGGCATGCCGGTTTCCTTGTTATGTTTTCCTTCACCATTTTTTAAGCAAATGATAACTATACAATACGCACATGAATCCGAAAAGTCAGAGGTGCGTGCCTTGGGTTCGAACTCGAGACCGGTCTGACAGTCTGACGGTCACACCACTAGACTATCACTGCTCTACGTTATGGGAATGGTTAGCTAAACATGATAATACAAAAAACAAATTAATTTGATGATGTTTTTTGTGGGGTTATCGACCGCAGTTACGGTAGTCACTGAAATATCAGATTTAAAAAACAATTTTATTGTGAATAAACTGCACGGAGGTGATGACTATTTAAACACAATGAACAAATAAAAAATACAGATTATCTCAACTCATACTTCAAGTAACAACATAAAAAAAAAACCGTTTTTTTTCTCGAGTGAGTGAATTATTTGTATGCCAAGGAAGCCTTTTAGTTGCTATATCGGTCTATTGTCGCGAGAAAACGAAGTGTCAAAATGCTTCTTTCGAGTTTTCTCGAGCTTGACGGTCATGTTAGACATTTGGATGACGTCAGAATTGTAGACAAATGTCGACTAAACGTGAGAACTTTGTCGCGCTGCTAATGTTAGCCTCGTAGGGTAGTAACTAGTCACACCTGCACCCCTAATACCAACCCCAACCCCTCATATAGCTGCGCCTGCGTCTATCCTACCAATGAAGTGGTCATCTTAAGTTTCCTACCCAAATTAATGTTCACATCCTTTGTTACAAACTTGCGAAAAATTCACATCCCTCGAGAAAAAAAGCGTGTGAAAACCAGTTAACAATTCACCCTAAAACAATGTAAAAACAGAGCATCGCTACCTTTTAAGGGAGTGCCCCATAAATTAAATACCGAAACTTTTACGAAAACATTTTAAATTGTTGAAAAACAGCGCGGCTTCTGCCCTCGGGCCTCCGTTGTCAGGGAGGCCCTATATCTCGCAGTTTTATATCTCAATTTCCTCGTTTTTTTAGACGGGATTAGGGTTGTGTGGCCATACATAAACGCTGCCACATTCGGACGCCCGGAGCACTTTAAAAAATCAATGGAATTGTTGAAAGAAATTTTATTGGCTCCATTTTTCTAGTTATGGGTAAACTCTTAACTAACGGGTGGAAATAGTTTTCGTTTTGGGGTATAAAGATGGTTCGTAGTGAGAATACTTTGTAGGATTTTATGGTTCCTCATTTTTCTCTTCTTCGAGTTAAAAATAATGTGACTAAACTGGAACAATTTTCTCCGTTTAGTACTTTAATTTTATCTCTAAAGAGTTTTCAGAGCTAAGAACATTAATTTGTTACAATTATTCAAGCACACTTGAATCATGTTGGCAAAACCGATTAGTATTTTAATTATAATGAACGCGTTTTTATTTTATTTATTTATGATTTCAAACATAATGTGAATTGTTCCTGAAATAAAATTTAATTGAATTAAATTGAATATTAATTTGCCACATTTTTTCCATATGGCATGAATCCTCTCTGCACTTTATTTTCCAAAAGTCCCATAAATGGGGGTAGTATACATTAAATATATATTTTCTTAGGGAACACGTAATAAAGTGAGTTTTAAAGAAAAGAAAATAAGGCTTATTTTAGGTTGGTTGGTACAGATAACTCGATATTGAGCAATTCCCTTTGTGGGTTGGAACAACTGGGTCCAATTTTATGAGCTTTCTATTCTGATCTTGTACGTTTCACAAGTCTAATTTATTTCAAAATCATTCATTATCAGTCCGTATGACACCTAGTGCTGTACATAGGCAGTGGCCAGACACGAGTACACATCAAGCTATACATTTCCAGTATAAGCTGACCTTGCATTGTAAGGAAATTCTATATAATGCGATCTCAGTACAGTGTGCACAAAGAGGAAACTGCGTTAATGATTACGCTTAGCAGACAGAAAGAAGGATTTTGTTGCATTCTTTTGGCGCAATACCTCGTCCACAGAAACTCATTTGGAGGTGTTATGTGTATTATTAGGAATATTGCAAAAAAAAAACTTTTTGTCACATCTATTCAAAATAAGCTAGTTTATTTTTTCGTAAACAGGGTCCAAAATAGCTGATTAATCCCTTGGGACCAAAGTGATTTGAATTTGGAATGTGGATATTGTTAGTAAAAGTTCCAATCGCCAAAGAGATCAATTACAAACAATATATGAACAAGTAAAAAGCTGTGTGATAAAGAAACGCGCGCGTGACCCAAAAAAGAGGGATTAAAAAAATAAAATATAAAACACTACTTGTTCTTAATTGTACGTGAATAAATAAACGTACTATTCTTATTCATATTTTGTACTTATTTTCTCATAGAGGATGATAAAAAGTAGTGTCCACCTCGGGAGCAACAGTATTTTAAGCTCGAGTCACGTACTTTGAATCCCTCGCTGCGCTCAGAATTCTATTTTAGAATCCTTCGCTCCGCTCTGGATTCAAAGAAACACTCTCGTCTTTAAAATAGTTGTTTGCTCCCTAGACAAACAACCTACTATTTAAGCCTTTCTAAAGTAGTATCAACTCCGCAAAAAACTTGCAAATCGTTTTCAGGTAACAAATCTTTGTTGTACCAACAAAGATTTAGTTTACAACAATCACTTACAAAAAAACCTATATTACCGAACTTCCAAACATTAATTTTCTACTCTACAATATACCTAACGTTACTGTATAATCCACTGCGAGTGCTTTTTACTTAACATAATAAGATTTCACACTGTATTGTTAGTTTATGTGGTCCCAATAAAATATTATTTGGTTCGAATCACCAACAAAAGTCGTTTTTGTTGATGGCTCGAACAGTATTTTATATTCGGGATTTTCGTTTAACGTTTGTGGATTTTTCCTTACCTAAGAGTATTTATTTTTTTGCGAACCCTTTTAACGGAATAGAAAGAATAATAATAGCTGAGTACCTACTGTTACCTAGAGACGATACAATATAAAGACAAGCCCAATCTAAAGGAAATACCTGGAGGGTATTCCTTTAACACACACCATAACACGCCTTGTTTTTCCACAGGTTTAGGCATAGATGTACCCATAGTAGATATACTCACATTTTGCCAGTTATATTTTAAGTCCCATGTAATAGGGGGCGAGCTTATTGCCATAAACATTAAAAATCTAGACTCCGGGCTGATACTGAGAAATTAAATGTAAAAAGCTCTTCAACAAGATGATTCCTCTCATACACAGGTCTATGGGCAGTAAAAATATAAATTTGAACTGGATTACTTTGGACAACCCTATTATAGGTCCCTGATATCAATCTGACCCCGCGCGGATGCTCAGTAAATATTGCATACGACTCACTAACTTTTATAAGTTAAAACATAAATTTTTATAGGAGCCAACTTATAAAAGTAAACAAAAATGAGCATAACATACCATAGTAAATAAAATAAAATTGAAGTGTGCCTTCGATAGCAGGAAGTTTATGAGATTTTTTAAAATTGAATACGAAATTTTACAGTAGTAAAATGAGTCTGATCATTTCATTAAAAAAAAAAAATACTTGTGACGAAATCCGCACAAACTGAAGTTCATATCCCTGAAAATTCGATTCATTTTTTACCGTAATCGAAAATAAATAAATAAATTTTAATATTATTATAGAAATTCAAGATCATCTTTATTAATTTGTTAATATTACTAATTGTTGTCCGCGACTTCGTCTGCGATCCTGAATCAAAAGTAGCCTATGTCCTTCACCAGGTAAGGTCAACCCCTGCGCCAAATTTCATCCAAATCCGTTCAGCCGTTTTCGCGTGAAAGCGTAACAAACGAACAAACAAACTCACTTTCGCGTTTATACTATTCGTTAGGATACAAATTTCTCCTTTAAGATTTAATCTACACCATAGCTCATTAACTCAAATTGTCACTTCAACATGAACACCCACTTAATCTAACATTTGCATCTGCATCATATATCTCACTCGATATCCCAATAATCCACCACAATGAGCCAATAAAGGATAAATCACCTCAAACTTAGCACGCAAGCAGTTGAGATTTCAAATTTGACATTAAGTGGTCTAGGCTTCATAATGGAACATCATCGCAACTAGATTGTGTAGCTAAAGCCTGCATTAGCAGAATTGCTTCTGAGCGCCGCACTACGTGAGCCGTGTGCGAGTATGGGATGCGGGAAATTTAGCATAATATAATTATGTATAATGGTAGCTTAAAGGAAGATTGTTGTGAATGTTAATACTTAATAGGTAATGGTGCCGATTCTCTTGTCACAAATGCCTCTAAACTAGATTACAAAATCACCAAAATTTAGTTTATTCCTGTCAAACGACGATTTCTCGTTCTGAAATAGACGAAAGTGACACAACACAACTATATTTTAGTTTGACAGTACCAAGATGGCATTGAGATTTTAATTTAGTGAAAATTGTGCTACTCTGAATTTGTCGTTTTCACCTAAAATTTTGATTTTCTAACTAAAACTGACTATTTCTAATCGCGATTAAAAACGTGTGGAATAAAATTAGTTGTCGTGAACTTTAAATTCACACCAACATCTCGACTTCAGATGCAAAAGGTGTATCTACTGAATCTTTTTTTTCTTTTGCTTATATTTCGAAAACGATGTGTTCAATCGCAAAAATAATAAACATTTCGAGCCCTTTATAAAATCCTTAAACCACTAACACTACATGTAAGTAAAAAAAAATCTTATTTTCCATACAAAAAGTGAAAAATTCCATCTGCCGCCCCCATGCGCGCCTCCGGCTCTAAAAAAATTTTCAAGTGATAGGGCAAAGAAGTAAGTACCACGTGGACTCGTGATTCTCAAATACGATTTTAGTTGTGTCAAAATTATATTTAAATTTAGAGAATTTTTGTTGCCGAATAGTTTTAAGATTCTCATAGCCAAAATTAATGAATTTTAGTGAAAGTTTAGTTCGGTGTACAAGAGAATCGGCACTAATAATTCCTATTGACTTATTATACAATACGGAGACGAAAAAACTTAGTAGTCAGCCGAAAGACGTCCACTGCTGAACATAGGCCTCCCCCAAGCTCCACCACTTCGACCGGTTCTGTGTTTCTCGTATCCAGATGATTCCTGTGGTTGCGATGACCTTGTTTTTGTCGAAAAAAATATAACTACAATAAAAACCATCTGTATTTACCACTATCACATAAATACATTTAAAAAATATTGCATACGTAATCGTAACGCGGTGTTAAACTAATATACATGGGCGAACATTCAATAGTGTGAGATCGATATTTTTGCGCGCGTGAATTTATTTAAACGTATAAAATGTATTTAAGTAAGTGGATTCTTTTGTAACTTCCAAAAAAAAACCACTAAAAAGTGATAAATAAATTTAATTTCGGAAGTCGGTGTCTTTGGTTTTGAATTTTCACTTTTTAGTTGTAGTATACACAGCTTCACATCAAGCTATACATTTCCAGTATAATCTGACCTCGCATTGTACGGAAATCCTATACATTGCGAGATCAGCATGAACTGGATTTATGTAGCTTGATGTGTAGCCGTGTGTACCTAACCCACACAAATTTGAATACCTCGAATACCCGCTATATAAATAACAGTGACAGGAACTTATTATAACATTATCCACATACTAACCGGGAAAAATACGTATTATTGAAGCTAACTAAAAAACTACCCGATCAAAATTAATAAAAATTATATGGGACTACTCACAAGTAAGATCTTTTTATATGTATATTCGGTAGGTCTGAGAATCGGTCTTAATCTATTTTTTATACCCCAAGTGATAAGGGTGGTCCACCTCAAACATTTATATGGCAAAACAACGTTTGCCGAGTCAGCCAGTAAGTAATAAAAAAATAAGTTTATTTAAATGGTTAAAACAGAAAAAAACAGCATAAATGACAGAAAAAAAATAAGTTTATTTAACCACTTATTTTTTTCTGTTATATTATGCTGTTTTTTCTGTTATTTTTAGTTATATAATGTTCTGTGGCCGAGACATTGTTAATATGGATTAATAATGTCTCGGCCACAGAAGATAATATAACTTAACGTACCCTTTGTGATAGATTATTATAGTTATACAGAGTACTCGGTTATTAATGGATAGATGTAAGTAGAAAGAAAGAAAAGAAAAGAAATAAAATACGTTTATTTGCGGTAAACATAACGCAAAGAACGATAATAATAAAAATTAAAAAAAAAAACACGTAAATAACAAATTGGGGGAAAATATGAGTCACATCCACGCAAAACGGCCATCGCTCAGCATAAATGCTGCGAGCCCATGCAAGACAGAGCCCCAGCGCTGATTTTCAGCGACAGCCGGCGCTGACGTAATGACGTCAACCAGTGCAGCATATAGTGAAATAACAAATCAAAAATAAAATAAATACAATACTTAGTCCTAAATGTTTACACATATATATATATCATAAAAATAGCTTTATCACAGCAATTAAAATCTTTAAAAATATGCCAAAAGAAATAAAAGAACTCCCTCTAAAACGCTTTAAATCCAACCTACACAAATGGCTTATTGGTAATTGTTTTTGTAAATTGTAAAATGTTTTTTTGATAAAAAAGTAACACATAAATATAAGATAAGACAATTAATTTAATTATATTTCTTTAAATATATTGAATTGAATTTTGAATTGAATTGAATTATTATTAAGTGTTTAAAATAGATACGAAACCCTAATAACCAATGTTATTAGACATATTATGTGCAAATTGTAAAGGCTCTTTCAAACAGGCGCGACACGCGACGCGACACAAAGACACCGCTCGTCGCGCGACGAGCGGTGTCTTTGTGTCGCGTCGCGTGTCGCGCCTGTTTGAAAAGAGCCTTTAAGTAATAGTGTACTTATTGTTGAAAAGCCTAATAAAAAATAAATGACACACATATTATCATTGATCAGGCAGGGGACATAGTACTTCCATAGTTCCAGGTAACTAATCAATTATAGCCACCCAAATCCATAGCCAAATATGTTTGGTTTTCATGTTCTGCAATAGTCTTACACCAACCGGGGGTTGTCCTTGGGTGCACTTGTATAGTGCATACAGGGATAATCGTCAGTTGGTGCCTCATTTAATTAAAAACGTCTAACGGGCCTTTGCGAGTTGGCTTCGGCCCCTCGTACGCCTTCCAAAGGTCCGGGACTCCTGGCTCCCGAGAAATGTCAAATAATAAATACATAAATAAAGGGTGCCAACAGAACTCTGTTACTGATACTGATGGTTCCGCTGTCCGTCCGTCTGTCTGTCACAGGGCTGTATCTTTTAAACTGTAATATGTAGACACTTGAAATTTTCACAGAGTGTGTACTATAATGGTAGCTATAGCAAAAAATAATAAAGATATACGGTGGTACGGACCCCTTATTTACTAGGTAACTACCTCACAATTTTGTTGTATAAACTATGTGTTAAGCATAATAATGTATATACGGAAAAGCCATTTTTTTCTGTTTATATTTTGTTTTATTCCATATTTAATAAATAATAAAAGAAAAATTGGTGAATTTCATAATGACATGCAAGTGCTACTTGGATTTGTGCAAGTTACTGGCATGACCGTGTATTCCCGGCTTTAAACTACTGAATATGAAGATTTTAGTCAACTACTTGGCCTAAACAACTGCTGGCATAGCTTCAAGAAACACAGAGTGCTTCTCTTTTATCCAGACAAATTAATGGAGACATTTAACTTTATCACGCCCGGAAAATGTATGACTTTCATCTTTGTATAGTAGTTAATTCGTCTAATGGGGCTTTGGCTCTAGTTTCAAAGTTATTCTATGATGTTCTTGAAAATGCTCAAACAGTGTAAACAATCTCCACATTTATTTATTGCAGTAAAACCACATTAAATACACATCCGTCACAATATTAATCTCACGTCGAAACATCAAACACAAAACATCCAATAAACAAAATTGATTTCCAACTGTACCCATACTAGACGATTATACACGCGTTGCCTCGTTAACCATAGACTACGGAGTATTCACGTCAATCGAATCTGACGTCTTACGACGAACCACCCGAGAATGCTTGTGTCAAACATAACCCCATCACACGCCGAATTGACAGCCAGACGTTAACTTTACCCTACCGGCAAACTATCCCAGATACCGGAACTACGGAGCTCCGGAACTCGACCAACTAATTCACTGAACTTGAATATTTCTCCCCAATAGAACACTACATGCAAAGTATTTTACTTTCATAAAGTTCTACTCAAACGGGAATATAAGAGTTTTCAGCAAATCTGTTGGTCCCTGTACTGTGAATACCAGATATTCTATTGATCCGAAAAGTTTGGCGAACTTTTTATATTTGGCAGCTGGGAACGCTTTCGTACGGAGAAAACAAATTGTAGTGACGATTGCTCTGTGTAGTGAATACCTATAATGTGTGTGTGTGTTTTTTTTTGTGTCCATTTTTAAAGAAGATGTAGTGTCAAACATTGAAAACAGTATGCTTAGATGGTTTGGTCATGTTGAGAGGATCAATGAAAGGCGACTAACAAAAGTTATTTACAAGGCAGATGTGAGTGAAAACACCCGCGGGCTTGAAGGACATAGAATAGGTATGTAAAAAAAACCCGAAAAAACCCGAACCGAAAAGGGCATATAAGTACCGCAATAATATTACCTTTTTTTTTTTTTTTTTTGGGTGGGAAATCATCAAATAACTTCTCCCGCTCTGGGCGGAGCGGGAGGGCGTGTCAGACTCTTACTGACTAAAACCCACCCGTGTTCCTTCGGTTGCCCTGTTGCCGGGGGCCACGATCTCCCTTTCGGTTTTCTTCGCACCCCCGGCAGGCATCGGCCCTAACGGACCCCGTCAATTCTGCTGACATCTCTTTGAGGCGCGCGTGGAACACAACGCGCCGTCGACCCGGGCCTGGTCCTTATCGGACGGCGAGCTACCCATTGCTCACCGCTCGCAAGCCCGCGCCTACGGTGGCCGGAAATCGGCCTGCGATTCCCGACGCCCAGGGCGTCTCCTCCTGCGGCGGTTAGGGGCGTGAGGGCGCGAAATTTGCCTCTCCCTCACGCGTTCCGCCTCCTCCTTCGCGAGCATTACTGCTTCGCAGAAGGAGGTGACGGCCTCCCATTTCCTCTCGCTCCCTACCATGGCCCTAATATTACATAAAAGTAGAAAATATTAAATTATTATTGAAATTAAAAAGTTATTGATAATAAAATACGATTCGTTATATATAATTAGGCATATATATTATATTTATAGTTTGTAATAGAAATATGTGTATCTTGATTTTTTTTTTAATCCTCATTTTTTTGTAATTGTACCTGCCACTGTTTGCATTACCCAAAGGTTGACTGGTAGAAAATGTCTATGGCAATAAGTCCGCCTATGTACATTTCTGTGCTTGAAGTATGATATAAATAAATAAAAAATATTTTTAGTACAAAAATTACTCCAAATCCATTAAAAAATTGCAAATTTTCAACAGCGGTCATAAGTTACTGACGCATTCCCATATAATAACCAGGTAAAATTACCCATTGAAGAAAAAATGTGACGAATTTTTTTTTTCTTTTTTTTTTAAAATACCACATAAATAGACTCTCAGTACGATACCTAACAACACCCTCACGGATTGGACAGGGTTTTTTTAAATATTGGATAATGACCTTATTGGTGTTCTTCAGAAGGTCAGGTGCGTAGTACTCGCAACCGGCGTGCATGTATCACCAGATGTATGAACGTAAACGAGGTAAAAAGAGTAGAGTAGAGCATTCTGTAGTTTCTGCCTACCCCCATGGGAAAAGATGTGAGTGTAGGTATGTATGTTTTATATCGACGGTCGTTAGTTGAAAATGGCGTGTAAAATTGCCTGTGGTGCACTCACCCTCTGAGCTTGTGAATATTTAAAAATGAAAATGCAATTTATGGATGTAATTTTGGGATGATGAGGTTGAAATTAGATTTTCAGTTAATGTACCTTCCAAAACTTTTTTTTCTTTTGTTTTTGGCAGTGTCAATGTCCAGTATCATGGGGCATCACTTTATCAGTATATTGAAGTATCATAATCATTTCAGCCCAGAATCACCCACTGCTGGATATAGACCTCCCCATTATCCACCCATACTTTTTCTTATTTTCGTGTGGTTAGTGACTAACCTGATATCAGAGTTTTTAAACCGCCCATGGGTCTCTGACTTGGCTTCATATGCCGTCGAGAAATATCTCTCAGGCATGCCGGTTTCCTCACGGTTTCTTTACCATTTTTTAAGCAAGTAATAATTATACAATACGCACATGAATCTGAAAAGTCAGAGCTGCGTGCTTGGGCTTCAAACTTGAGATCTATGATTTGGTAGTTCGACGGTCACACACTAAGCTATCACTGTTACCATACTTACCAGTCCCGTGCACCCCATCTAGGTATATCCCGCGACTTTGACAATATCATCAAGCAAACTATTTTTAAAAGAGTAGCCGTGGAGTTTCTAGCCGGCTCTTCTCCATAGGAAACGACCAATTGGAACCGTGCACCTAGCTTCTGACGTTTCATAAGTGCCCATGTAGGTTTATGTGAACAAAATATTTTGATTTTGAACGCGTTTTTGGATGGCCCTTGTTTGGAGTTTATGTGAGTTTCTGAGTTTATGTCTTAATGGCTCAGTGATTATGGGTTCATATCCGGGCAAGAGCCATTGTGAATTATTCAAATCATATGTATTTTCTGAGTTTATCTTGGACATTAACATCGGTGAAGGAAAAACATCATGGGGAAACTTGAAGTTATAGTTAAGTTTGAAATCGCCAACCCGTCTTTAGCAAGCGTGGTGATCAATACTCGTGCGGTCTTTGTCTGGGAAGAGGCCTTTGCCCTGCTGTGGGACAATAAGCCCAGGTTCGCAGGGTTCGTAGGTTGTTTCCCGCGGTGTTTTTTTTTTCGTGCACTGATTTTTCAACGGTCTGCTTAGCGCCGACAGTTGATAATCCAACAGTGTGTTTTTTCGACGCGCTCGAACACACTCTGTGGGATTCTCAATGCTCAGCTCAACACCGAGAGTTGAAAATCTAGTGCGCGAAAATCCAATCCGTGCGAACGTGGGCTAACGTAGGCTGGTATTATATTATTATCAGAAAATTAAAACCTCCATTCTATCTCAATTGAAAAAATCCCACTGAATACACCCACTAAATTTAGATTATGCCAGCCAATAGAAATAGATGGATCGTATGTGTTGGTATCTCATTTCAGTAGGCTCATCTCTATTGAGATACTCTTGAGGGTAATTCAAACCGTCTAGCATTTAGGTGTGACGTAACACGCGGCTCGACTGAGCTCAACAAAGAGGGGTTTACATTTCACTCGTGTAGAGGAGAACAAAGGTATAAAATGGTAATGAAAACTGCTACGGATTCTTATGTCTTCTTAGTTTAGGATTTATTTATTAATAAAGGTTTGAGAGCAGTGGTGGCTTAGTGATGGAGGAGCTCGTGGCTAAGTACTAACAGCCCCACGGGTCGGTCCAACAGATTAAGCTACGCTGGGGTTGATCCGTCGATGGATGACCATTCATCCATCGAAAAGCACGTTAAGCTGTTATTCCTAGCTGTTATTCGTGGATCATTGACAGTCGGGAGTCGTCAGAAGTACAACCAGTGGGCTGTTTTATGATAATTTTCTCCTTCTTCTAATGCAATAGGCAATAATACTACGTCAAGTTAGACCATTTTAAAAAATTAGAACATGTCAACACGGTAGGAATGACACTGTTTGACTAGGCGTAGAAATGGATACGTTCCCAAGCGACGGTACGGAGCCGATTGTATGCGTCGACATCCTGCCGGACGCGATCGGCCGTCGCCAATCGCATATCCAATCGTTACCGATCCGATGCGATGCGAGCCGTTACGTGGAAATCATCCTTTTCTTTTTTACACACCAACCACATTTTACTTTAGTTTTTAGGTTTCCGTACCCGAGGGTGCCAAACGGAACCGTATTACTAAGCCTCCGCTGTCCGTCTGTCTGTCAGCGGGCTGTATCTCATGAACTGTAAGGCCTCGGTCTCGAAGTCAACGGGCAGCGGGGCGGCGGCGGCTTTTTTTTAATTTTGGCATCTCACAGTTTTGACCACTAAGATCTTGGCTGCTTAACCGGACTTTCCTTAAGCTTCTTGGGTGCCTTAAGCTTCTACACATAAAACCTCCAGGCAGGGGCGGCGGCGGTGGCGCGGTAACGCATAATTTTATGTAGAACCGCTCGCTCCCCGCTGCCTTCGAAGCCAGTTACATATAAATCTATGCATTTGAACACGCCGCTCTCGCGCCGCTGCCACCGCCGCCCCGCTGCCCGCTAACTACGAGTCCGCGGCCTAATAGGTAGACACTTGAAGTTTTCACAGATTGGTTATTCGGTATAATTGTTCGGATTTTTTTCCTAATTATGTGAACATTAGTGATAGGATCAGCTTGCCCCTGGACTTATGGAGTTTCAGAAGAACTTCAGCTAATCAAACATTTATAATTAACGGCCCCATAATGAACAAACATCCATTTGTCATCCATGAGTGTCATGAAGCGTACCTAATAATTTTCATGTTTTTGTTTTCACAGATGTTCTCGCAAGTTTTTATAGTGTTAATCAAATATTTATACATAAATTCACGCCTTTTTTCCCATGAGGGTAGGGTAGGCAGAAACTGTAGAATGCCACCTGCTACGATTCTTACATACTCCTTTGGCCCCGTTAACGTTCATACAACGAACTGATCATACATGCACACCGATTGTGACTGATAATAATCAGATAAGATTTTTTGTTATTTTTTCTGTATTCGAATGAAAATATACTGTCTCGTTGGTCTAGTGGTTGCAAGCGCTACTGCTGAGCATGAGGTCCTAGGTTCGATTCCCAGGTCGGGCAAAGTATTATTGGGTTTTTCTATCTGAAATTTCTCAGTAGCAGTCTGAAGTCTAGATTTGTGCCCGGTTGATGGCAATAGGCTTGCCCCTTATTACATGGGACTTAAAACATAACTAGCGAAATTTGGGTGAACCTGCTACAGGGACACCTCTGTCCAACCCTTCGGGGAAACAAGGCGTGATGTTATGTTAAATATACTGTCCATGACATCTTATACAGCATAAGTATAATCAACTTATAATGTTGCAACTGCTGGGACTCAGACCTTCTCTCTTCGAGAAGTAGTGGGTTGTAATCGACGCGGGCCCAGTGCGGGTTGCTAGATGTCATATGTCTACGATTTTTTAGTTCTAGGACATGCTGGTTTCCTCACGATGTTTTCTTTCACCTTTTTGAGAGCAGTGGTAATGCAATTATTTACACAAAGTAAAGCGCCCGCCTCGGTTCGAACCCATGACCTACAACTTCTAAGTCGAGGACGTTACCACTGGGCCACCACTGCTCAGAACTGCTCTTCAACAGAAAAGATCGGAATTGGCTAATCTGTAATATTAACCAGTGCTTTTTTTTGGGTGGGGAATTATCAAGTAACTTCTCCCGCTGTGGGTAGAGCGGGAGGGCGTGTTAGACTCTTACTGACTAAAACCCACCCGTGTTCCTTCAGTTGCCATGTTGTCGGAAGCCACGATCTCCCTTTCGGACTTCTTCGCAACCTGGGCAGAATATTAACGAGTGCTTAAAGATCAATATAATACCTTACAGTTCAGATATGTGATCATCTACATAATTTAAAGGTTCTGTTACCAACCCAGGTGTTCCAACCTTGTGTAATGCGGACGTCATTAATGAATCGTTAATTTTGAAGCTATCTCGATGTATGGCCGCAGTGTTGGCGATTATTTACTAGTGCTTTAAGTTATCTTTGAAATGCAACAAATAGAAGTACAGGAACGTTAGTGAACATGATACATAGATCTTTGGGAACCGACTGTGCAGGAGTATAGTTACCAGCATAAATATTCAATAGTCATTTTCTTTCAAAGTATTGATAGGACTTTTATGGCGTAAAGTGAATTGTATTTTCGATACTATGCTATTATGAAATACGTTTTTTCTCAAAGTTGCAATCGCGATTTCACTAGAAAAATGCTTTTGGGTTTTTGTGTACATTTGTTTTACTGGTGTTACAAAATGTGTAAGTATTCCAAAGAGATCGTATCTTAACTAACCAATCAGAGACGATTATTAAATGTTAAGGCCTGAATTCCTGCCTGCCGAGGTTGCGAAGAAAACCGAAAGGGAGATCGTGGCCCCCGGCGACAGGGCAACCGAAGGAACACGGGTGGGTTTTAGTCAGTAAGATTCTGACACGCCCTCCCGCTCCGCCCAGAGCGGGAGAAGTTATTTGATGATTTCCCACCCTCAAAAAAAAAAAAAAAGGCCTGACTTCCTCTTATGCTGATGTCGGTCGAGTACTTCGGTCGTGCGTGCGTATAGACATTGTGTTGTATATAGCACCGTACTGCGACGCTGACGTCAGCGGCGCGTACGTACCTACGTTGCGTACGCGACCGACATCAGCGTAAGAGGAATTCAGGACGGATTACGATACAATGGTCAGTTCAATAGACTCTTTCGGTAGATCAACGGTTTTATGGGCCTATTGTGGCAACACAGTAGTGTGGTCTTTTTTCGAAGTTGTGATCGTAATTTTGTGAGAAAATTTTCAACATGTCTTCTAACATACCTCGTATACGCTTTCTAATTAAAATTCGGATACGTTTTCTGACAAAAATTCAGATTCGCTTTGTGACTAAAATTTGGACACGCTTTCTCACTAAAATTCGGATACGCTTTCTGACTAAAATTCAGATATACTTTCTGACTAAAATTCGGATACACTTGTCAAAAAAATTAGGAAAAACTGTTACTGCCAGTTGCTACTTCATCGTTCAAGAACCGAACCCATGAACTGTAGAGCAATAGCTTAGCTACTGTGCTATGAGCTAAATACCTTTATGTGTAAAAATCACGTCAATCTTACAAAATAAAAACTGCCGATTTCATAGATAAACAAAATAAAAATATTTTTTAATAAAGTAGTGGAAATTTTAACATTCAAATTCATTAATAACTTTTCAGGAATATTAACCACTACGTGGACATGTTACTACGATTTTATGGACATAATAGATCAGTTAAGTTTTTTTTTTTTTTTTGTAATTATTATTATTATTATTTTTATTTATTTCAATCAACTTAGGATCATAGTTTACACTTGAAATCAACAACACAATTAAAATCAACATCACAATTAAAATTTAGATCAAAAATTAAAATTATAATAAAATTAAAACAAATTTGAATAAAAAAAAAATAAAAAAAAATATTATATAAAATTAAATCAAATTAGAATCAAATTAAAATTTAAAATTAAAATCAAATTAACAACACAAATTAAAATTATTATAAAATTAAATCAGATCAACAATACAATCAAAACAATATCTTCACATTAATCAGTACATGAACCATGCAACAGTGGTTCATGTACTGACAGTCGAAGCGTTCAGCAAAAGCCTTCAGGATACTGTTGCGGCTGGCCCGCACCCTGCGCACCAGGGATGTGCACCGCTTGCGCATGACTGTGTAGAAACAATCCACATGCGCCTCGGCAAACATCCCCGATGCGCTACAGAAGCGAGGCAGCCCCAAAAGTACCCTGAACGCGTTATTGTATTGGACACGTAGTGCGCCGTACTGTTTCTGCGTGTAATCCATCCACAGACTGCCAGTATAAAAGGACGTACAAAATGCCCTAAATAGGGCTATTTTGACGCCCCTCGAACACCGAGCAAATCTGCGGGCTATCATATTCGCACGAACAGACAGCGCCCTACGCTCCCTTTCAATGTCTGCATCGTCTTTCTGGTCAGAGGTTAATAAGTGTCCCAGATATTTAAAAGTATTCACTCTATTGAGTGGGCATCCGTTAAGCTTAATTGCCGGCAAGTAATCTGGACACCTCCCCTTGGTCCGAAAGACCATGCACTCGCTCTTTTTCGCATTGTACAACAACCCATGTTCCTCAGCATACTTCTCACAGATGCGAATCAGTCTCGTCACACCACAGACAGAGGCGCTCAGCAACACCATGTCGTCTGCGTAACTGATATTGTTAAGGCACACGCCTCCAATATGGCAACCGACATGCGTGCTACTGAGCCTCTCTATCAGTGCATTAACATACAGGTTAAAGAGCTTCGGTGAGGTTAGCCCCCCTTGCCTCACTCCGCACTCCAACCTGTATGGAGTCGAGTAAGCCCCCGACCATCGAACAACATTGACCTGATTGTTGTACCAGTATTGGAATACCCGAATCAGTTCGTCTGGCACTGACGCTTGCTGCAGCTTTTGCCACAGCAGATCATAATAAACCAAGTCAAATGCCTTCGACAAGTCGAGGAAGCAAGCAAAGACAGGTGTACTTCTATCAGTGTAGTACTTGACAGTCTGCTTTAAACACAATATAGCTGTTTCTGTAGAGTGACCAGCTTTGAACCCAAACTGGTTATCACTAACTGGTAATGTGTAAAAGTAAATGTAAATGTAGATCAGTTAAATTTTTAGGTATTGAGTTTAGGTAAGCTATGCTTGCCGAGATTGGTTCGTGGATGAGTCACCATCTTTACATACCGAGACTCCTCCGCGGCTCGGAAAGCACGTTAAGCCGTTGGTCCCGGCTGTCATTAGTGGATCTTTGACAGTCGTTACGGGTGGTCAGAATCCTGAAAGTCTTACCGGGGGGGATGGTATTACCCAGTTACTGGGTTGTGGAGATCAGATAGGCAGTCGCTCCATGAAAAATATTGGTATTCAGCTGCATCCAGTTAGACTGGAAGCCGACCCCAACATAGTTGGGAAAAGGCTAGGCCGATTGTTTTTTTTTTGGGTTCAGGTATATTTTGTACGTTTGTGTTGTTTTACATAGCTGTAACAGTGATACTGCAACATGGTACAGACGCAGATTTTAATACACTTCATTGTGTTTACAGCATCACTGCTACAGCTACGTTTATTTGTTCAGAAGCCCTAACAGAAAGGTCCAACCTAAAAGTAACGAAAATTTGAACGATTTTTAATCAATAATAATTATCCTTGATTTTTTTTGTTATTTTGGTTTAATTTTTTCCGACAAGCACAATAAAATTAGTATCACCAATGATAAGAATAAAACCTTAAAATTAAGTTAATATTATGTGTGAAACGAATATTTTCAATTTTAACGTTCTTACCTACTCCGCGCGTTTGTGCTAGGCCCACAGTGCTCACTCAGCTCTATGCCACAGTAACAGCTTAGTAAACACTATCTACTTAATATCTACCTATCTCCAGCCAGTAATATGCTACAGTAACAGTTGCACTAACCGTGGAGCGCAGGTGTTCGTAGTGAAACACGGACACCATTAACGAATGATTAATTCTGCAGCTATGTGCCGTACATAGGTCAATGCGTGGTCGCAGTTGTAGCGGAAGATGTTAACTATCTACTAAATATTCTGTTTAGTGCTCATTTACTGGAGCGGCACGTTGAAAATGGCAGAGGGAACTGCAGACGTCAACATTCGTCAGTGACAGCCGTAAACGCGTCGATGACTGCAGTTGCCTCTGCCTTTGGCAGTGATTTGAGCACGCACTCAAATACACGAGCAGCGTATCGACGGCTGCAGTTGCCTCTGCCGCTGGTAACGCGCATACGTGTAAATGAGCTTTTGGCTAGTATTTTATGAGCCTTTGCCAAGAAGTTCTGTAGCTTTCGAAACATGCTTAGTCAAGTATTCACAAATTCGGACAAAGCAAAATAAATAGGTACCTATGTCAGACTCTCCTTAGCATCCTCGTGGAGGCGATCGGCGGCGGTGATCTCTCGCGTCCGGCCCTGGTTCAGGCCATGGTATGGAGTGAGAGGAAATGGGAGGCCGTCACCTCCTGCGAAGCGGTAATGCTCGCGAAGGAGGAGGCGAAACGCGTGAGGGAGAGGCAAATTTCGCGCCCTCACGCGTCGGGAATCGCGAGGCGATTTCCGGCCACCGTAGGCGCGGGCTTGCGGGCGGTGAGCAATGGGTGGCTCACCGTCCGATAAGGACCAGGCCCGGGTCGACGGCGCGTTGTGTTCCACGCGCGCCTCAAAGAGATGTCAGCAGAATTGAAGGGGTCCACTAGGGCCGATGCCTGCCGGGGTTGCGAAGAAAACCGAAAGGGAGATCGTGGCCCCCGGCGACAGGGCAACCGAAGGAACACGGGTGGGTTTTATTCAGTAAGAGTCTGACACGCCCTCCCGCTCCGCCCAGAGCGGGAGAAGTTATTTGATGATTTCCCATCATCAAAAAAAAAAAAAGACTCCTTAGCAACCCTAAATTACATCGTCATTTCACAAACAAAAAATAACTAAATTACTGATCTGATTCAAATTAATACCACTGTAAACATTCAGTAGATAAGAGAAAGAAAGAGAGAATAAAAATTGACCCCGGTTAAGGCACACAATAAATATAAAAATAGATAAAATGATAATTATAATAGATAATAATGATAATAATTTATTTTAGATGATTTTAATTAATAAAATGAATAAACCACTTGATACACACCGTAAAGGTAAATTTTTTGAATTAGATAGTTATTAAATCAAATCCTACACCGCTTACACGAGCACCCAACCTCACCCAGTGTAAATGGGACTTAATTCAACGAGGAGTAACACCATCTTATAACTATTTCATGAATGCCTGTTTTGGTACTACAAAGTACCGCGTTGAGCATGATTATCGCGTGAACAGTAATCCATTTCCGGTTTTATGTAGAACCTGAATAATTTAATAAATATTTACCGAGCATTACTCATGTTAAACGTCGTGTTTGACGTGTTTTGTCGTGTGTTAACACTTTACATAGCGTTACTTGTATGAACTGGTGATTTTTGATTATGGTCCGTGTTTGTTGCGCAAGGAATTGTAATGAGATTGGTGGTTAATTTGTGCACTTAAATGTTGCATTTACTCAAGTAACACCTAGCTACCACGAAAATTAGGTCCGTTTGCTCCAAAAATAATTAAATATACCTAAACCTATTTCAAAATACCGTTCCATTTCTGTCAATCGTTTGAAGTTGACAGACACAGAATGTTGTTTTAAATAAATGTTTAGCGCTAAAATATGTCAATTGTTTGAAGTTGACAGACACAGAATGTTGTTTTAAGTAAATGCTTAGCGCTAAAATATGTCAATTGTTTGAAGTTGCCAGACATATAATGTTGTTTTAAATAAATGTTTAGCGCTAAAGTATGTCAATTGTTTAAAGTTGACAGACACAGAATGTTCTTTTAAATAAATGTTTAGCGCTAAAGTATGTCAATTGTTTGAAGTTGCCAGACATAATATTGTTTTACATACATTTTTAGCGCTAAATCTAAACGCGTTTAGTGATTAGTACAAGCGGGCTTATGTGGTAGTTTTTGTGGGTAGAGTGACGTTACATAATAATCATTTTGAAAAGCAACGTCACAACACACGACAAACACACAGCGTCTGGTTGTGCGCTTATACCTCGAGAATCATTTAATCAATTTAGGTTTTCTTTGGTCAACGATGACTATATTCTTGTATAATTTTTTCTTACTTTACGCAAATTAGAACACCACAAGTCTAAATATAGTTAGATTACGACACGAATTCATGAATACCACTACATTACGCATTACTAATAAAATATTGATTTAAGCTACCCACGCAACATATAATTGCTTATCAGACGACAAGCAAAAACAATTCTGTGATACATTTGAATAGAAATGATTACAGGAAGTTACTTTGTAATTTTATCTAAAATTTACACAGAGATACCAGTAACATGGCCAAAATAGCTTGGGCCCTCAGGTGAATTCCCTTGAGAGAGAGCGGAGCTCAAAGTAGACTGGAAATTAATCATTCACCAAGGACTTTGCATCAAAATCAGGCTCTGAAACGCAATATTCTCAGTACTATATTAATACTGAAACTAGCTGTAATTATTATGTAATTAAATTTGTCTATAAACGTAATAAATTACTCTATTTGAGAAATACATTTATTATTTTTAATAAATAACAGTAAAACAAAGATGGCTGACGTTAATATTCATGTGGTGGAAAAAACTGGTGCGTATTCTTTTAATTTCACTTCTTTTGAACTGAAACAAATCCATATCATCTCAAAATTACATTATAGGTATAGATAAGATGGTAGTGCAGTCAACAACACTTTCATGGTAGTAATTTGACTTTGACAGCACCTTAATTCCGTTGCAGTAAGCGGATTTTTTTGTTCGAGTATTTCTACTGACATGCAATTGACTGTTCATTCGATGTGATGTTACTCCGACAAGAATTCCAAATGTTTTATACGAGCACTATACTGTCTTAATATATATTTTTTTAAAGTGAAAACTGCTTTAGACGCGTTGGGCATTTTTGAGATGGGAAAAAACAATTGAACTCGCGACACCGTTACCGACACCTCATTTTTGTAAACGCGATCGTGCTCTTTATTTATATTGCCTTACGGATCAATGTTCTATGCAAGTATTTTCTTTTTCAAGTTTTCACTTCTGTCGGCACTCCCGGAGTGCCACTGTTTTTTTTTTTGATTTTTTTTGAGTAGTTACCCACGCTCAGATTCGTCGATTAACGAGAACGTACCATTATCTCGAAAAAAAATAATTTAAGTGTTGTAATGACTGAGGATTAAGACGTAGAAATTATATTCTTATTTTATTCTTAACTCACGTCTTTTTCCCATGGGATAGGCAGAAACTACAGAACGTCACCTGCTTCGATCCATACATACTCGTTTTACTGCGTTTACGTTCATACATCTCTCATAGGAATTATCTATACAGTAATGAAATCGTAAGAAAGAGTAACGGTGGAGTTTCTTGCCCATTCTTCTCCATCAAAACTTTTTCGAAATCTACCTTGTGGAAGGGGCGACTAGAATCAATTCTATTATTTTGTAAATTTAAAAACAGAATTTAAAAATCTAACAGTAATTTAAAAATTCGCCCCCTATTACATGGAACTTAAACATAACTGGTGAAATGTGTGTTTGCTAAGGTACACGTCTGCCCAATCCTTTGGGGAAACAAGCCGTGATGTTATGTAATTTAAAAATTTCCAAAGATATTTAATATTTGTTTACCCTACAAACTAAAACAGGAAATATTATACCTACTAGTAAAGCATTTTGGGGATCAACCGGGTAGACCATTGGTCATCATAATCCCCACTTTGGTTCACATTCATCCATATGCAAGGGTCAACCTTATATAAAATTTAGTTCCAAATTACGTTATTATGGACCCAGCTTTGGCTAGTGAATAAGCAAAAGCTTTGTTTATGTTTTATGTGTGAATTAAGAGTGAAATTTAGACATTTCAAATACGATTTTGAATGTAAGCTTATGCTACCTAGGTTATTCCATATTATAACCATAATCAATCTAGAATATTCCCACTGCTGGGACACAGGCCTCCTCTTGGTAAAAGGGCCTGGCTTATTGATCTTATTAAATAAATAATAACAAGCGTTGCAGTTGAGCATAACACGCATGCAAATACATATATTTTCAGCTCACAGTCAATCTCAAAACCGACGTATGAGGAACAGGGTGTAAAGTTCACTCATCTATAGAAAAGGGAGGATCCTCCGACCAGAGGGGTGTTGTGTCTGTAGCCTAACGATTGATGCCGGGATGTTGTATATATGCGGATCGCGCGGTAAACCCTGTTTGCGCGATGCAGGATTTGGCGAGACGTCAGTGAGATGCGTAGTTCGCATGTGGCGATGCAGATGCCGCCATATTCTTAATATTAGGATCGTTTAATAACATAATATAAAGCCCGTATCCCCCAAAGGATTGGGCAGAGTGCAGTGGCGTGCCTAGGGGTCAAAATTAGGGCAAGCCGCCAGACTTTTTACGATAAAAAAAAACAACCAAGTGAGGGATTTACTGATTTTCATACGTTGCTCATGGTACAACATTATTATAATTTTGGTTCGAAAACCTTTAAAATTCGAAGAGGTCTGGCATTAGTATGTAATTGTCATAAGCGCCATCTACATTAATGAATGCGCGTAATCACACCGCTTAGCCGAACCTTTTTACCATAATTCATATTCGCTTGTCACATTCAAAATTTTTCAATCAGAAGCCACTAGATGGCTCCCACATTTTCGATTTGCTGTTCTATTGCCGTACGCATAATTTTACGAGTTTAAAATTTAATGTCGATTGAAAACGATAACATGAGATATTACCTACTTAAATATTTTTTATAATTTATTTTAATGGCAATAGCCAACTCTAATATTTATTTCAAAACACCTATGAAGAATCTCTTCGATGCGAACATTATTGTGTTTTATGATCTCAAGATGTAGTAGGTACATAAGATGGTTTATTTTTCAGTGGTTTACTAAAACTACGAATTCCATAAAAACAACCCTAGTCATGTGCTTTCATGGCACCAGCTATTCACCTACATAAATTTGTATAATAGACAATCGAATGCCTACGAGTATTTCAATATATTCTTCGACTAACAAAGATACTGCTTTTTATTTCCGAGAAATAGTTACAGTAATTTGAGGTTGGTTACGGTGAAGTAAAGAGTTACTTATTGTCAGAAAACTCAAAATACCTTTACGAACACAGTCTCCGAATTTGATGATAAAAATAACACTATAATCACTTACAAAAGCGCGGAATGACATCGCCACAATAACTATCACATCATTTTAAACAATAAAACTAATTCATTACTTCAGCACGTGGAAAATAAAATTCTAGTCTCAAAATATTAATTTCAAAACATATACAATAACAAATTCGTCGTCGCGTCGCACGGACTTGCAACTCTCTTTACGCGGGTCAACAAAGCGGATAGTGCATTTGCGCCGTTTGCGCCAACTTAAGACCTTTCAAAATAAAAAGTACTCTGTGCACTCAAAAGCCGGGCTTTTCATTTCATAGAAATCTGCGTATATGTACTTACCAATATATCAACTAATGTAAATGTTTCTATAGCAATTTGTAGGCGAAAACTGCGAGACAAAGAAAGGTAAGGCAAGCCAGATAAGAAGCCCATGAGTGTGAGCGAGAAGGCGCAATTGAATGCATTGTATTGGCGCGCAACAAAGCGCGCGGAATTTAAATTTTATTCATATGATTACTAAATGAATGATTCGACTTCAATGAGTGCGTAGATATGGCAACCTAGCTCAGTGCGCGCGGCAGAAAAAACGGGGATTTCGAAATTTGGTTATTCCTATGACATGCATGATTGAGTTCGGGTTCATTGACTGTTTCTTTTTTTTTTTCTTTTTATTGGTAGGCCTAAGTTTGTTCTTGAGAATTATGATTTTATTAGGGCAAGCTGGGCTTTTTGGCTTCTATGAAGGTACCGCCACTGGCAGAGTGCAGTACAACCCATTTCGCCAGTTATGTTTAGTTCCCATCTGGTAGGGGGTGAGCCATTTGCCATTAATGATTGTTAGATTCCTGGGCTTAAATATGTACAACGAGAATTGTCTCGTTATACATATTTGAGCCCAGGGATATTCATACCCCGCATACCACAAATTCCCCATAATTACCCCTACCAGTTTAAGGGCGTGCAGTTCCCTGTGAGCGTATGCTTTGCGATGATTATCAACAAGCCATAGAGACAGACACTGAAGGCTGCGGGTGTCGACGACAAGCTGCTTCTCACACGGATACGCTTGCTCCCGCGTTACCAGTTCTGACTCTCTGTATATTTTGGCTCTTGAGAACAAAACTAGAAAAGTACATAGTATACAAGGAAGTTTTATAAAAATGTGGCTGTTATTGTAGTATATTGTGGTATCTTGGGACTTCCACGTGAATGAAGTCGCTGAAGCTAGTGTATAATAAGCAGCCTCATTTGGTTATCAAACAGTAGATATTTCCTCCCAATTCATAGGAAACTGTTGTTTTGTGTATTAATTTGTTTAATTTATATTTTTCATAAGTTTAATCTTTGCAGAACCAGTAACTCCTATGCAAGAAATCAACAAAGCCTACGAAGTATGTAAATTCGGGAGGTTTCACGTCAAGTTACTGTTCGTAACGTTCTTCGGTTGTATCGCCAGCATTCTGGTTACTAACACCACTTCGTACTTATTACCAATCGCTGAATGCGACCTCAACATGAATCTCAAGCAGAAAGGTCTTTTGAATGCTATGCCTTATTTTGGTAAGTGATTTCTAGAATATTAATTTGAAACATTCATGAATATTTAACAATAAGTTGAAATCCAAACTACAGTTACTCAAATTAAGCCATGTGAATAATACTTACTTATTAGCACCTACCTATGTAATTTATATCTTATTGAAGTGGATTTAGTAGCATTGCCTTAAACCACAAAGAGCTTGATTTCGTGCTCAAAATCAACTATACGTAATTCCAGTTTAACTAAGTGGATCACAATCCCACGTATTTCACATGAAGTGAAGTGTAATTGGCCTAAAATAAACCTAATCTGCTCCTAAAATGGTGAAGGAAAACATCGTGAGGAAACTGGCATGTCCTAGAACAAAATACTCAAAGACATGTGACATCTACCAACCCGCACTGGGCCCGCGTGGTAGATTATATCCCACTCCGTCTCGGAGAGAAGAAGCTTGTGTCTCGGCATTGGTAACCCACACCGCTATCCTAAGCTTAGACAGGTTTTCAGAGTAATGAACTAGGTTTTGGAAAAACAGTTAGAGGGCCTTCACAAAGTGATATTCTATCAGCGGTAACGACGATGGAAAAGTCAAAAATTGAATTGACATAAGCTTCCGACAAGGTATGTCAATCTTGACGAAGGTCGCTGCCGAATAACCTTTTTTTCTCCTAATACCTACTTATTAACTATTACCAAAGATTGATCAGTCATTCGCGGATAAGTATAAGTTCTAATCTATATTTCTTTTCCAGGTATGTTCGTATCAACAGTAATCGCCGGTTTCCTGATAGATACATTTGGAAGGATATATTTCTTAAGGGTTGGTTTTGGAGGCATATTCCTATGCACATTATTTTCTGCCTCCAGTCAGACTTACGAAATGCTGGCCGCTGCTAAACTCTGCGAAGGTGTTCTGTGAGTACACTTTCATTTAAAAAAAATAATATTTTAATTAGTATACGGTACAAAATGCCTCATCCACAATAATTATGGATTCAATCGCAAACAATGATGGATTTAGTCTTTCAGAAAAGTCTCACCCAGGCTACAGTCTAAGATCTACATGCTCTATTAGGTACTTTCCTTTTCCATACTTCAAAATCAGCCATTAAGCCATTTAGAAACTGCACCAACGTACCTGAAAGCAAAAAGAAAACATAATTAGAAGATGTAAAACAGCTCCCTTCTTTATTGCAGATGTTGAAAGTAAATTAGAATAATAATATTCAAAGTAGAGACTGCACTGCCCTCCTTGATTTAATCAGTTATTGTAATTTGTAGCCGTAACAGCCCACTTACTGAGCAAATGACTATTCATAATTATCTACTCTCAGTTAATCAGTAAAATTATTAATTTGTTTACCTACCCCAAAAACGCAATTAACAGGATTAACTTTTCCATCCACGTTAAAAGCCTCTGCTGAACCCTTAAGTTTAAAGGAGCGTGAAGATAAAATGAGGCTGTGGACTTGTCACCCCAGAACCATAATAATTCCCCTCTCTGACGGATTCACCAGACCATTGCGATAAGCAGTCGACTCTGTATTTTTCTTTCATTACCACTTTGTTTTTACGAGTAAAACTGGAATTTTAAGTGGAAAGTTTATTTAACAAACCACTAGCCACAAGTTTGAAGTAAATTTTAAATTGAATGATAAGGAATATCAGTCCGAAGCCGTGTTTTTCGTCTCCGAGGAAAATTACGAGGTTTGTGTACTGCTTGAAATTAAAACATGAATGCAAAAATTCGAAACTAGCGTAGCTTTCGTAATTTTTGTAAAAATTCTGAGGAAGACGTGAATTTTCAACGAGATATCGTAGTTGCCTTAGTAATTAAAATCGGTAATTGAGCCAGCACCAATTTAGGTAATTAGGGGCTACGGACTGCATCAAAAATATTACTAGACCGTGTCCTTATTTCACTTTAATATTCCCATCATTTCAAGACTTAAGCAGACTTACTGGTTCACCAGCTTAATCAGCCTATAATGTTTCCACTGCTGGGCCAAATGTCTCCTCTCTTCGAGTGGGCGTGGGTTGTAACCCACCATGTAGATGTCCCATGTCTTCGAATTTTAAAACATGCCGGTTTCCTCATAATGTTTTCCTTCACCGTTTTGAGAGCTGTGGTGATGAAATTATTTACACAAAGTATGCCCTTTGGCCTGCCTGGGTTCGAAACCTCCACCGCAAACTCGTAAGTCGGGGCCGTTACCACTGAGCCACCACTGTACGGTTCACCAGACACATCTATTATTCTAAATTCATCTTCCAATACATTATCGGTATTGCTGCTAGCATCCAAAACTGTAAATAATACAGTATTTGTGCAGTACACTCGACTGCATGTTGGTCGCGTGCCCAAAATACTGACAGCATTATTACCTTGGCTTGGGCTATGGTCCTCTATTACCTACTCTAGATGTGATATATTGGTTTCCTCCAATTCTTGTGTTTGATGTTTGGATTCTGTTTGGTTCAATCAGGTGGATGAATTATTATGGTTGTTTGCTTGTCAGGTCTTGATCGAGATTTTTGCTAAGATTTTAATCTTAGCAGCCGAGATTGTTTTGAGAAATTGTATATAATTAGTCATTTTATTTGAATTCGGGTAGTAAATCATTTTAATAGTTCGATTAATACTTTTCCTGGTTTTTCTCATAGCTACGTTTAGTCCTCATAGTAAATTACATCTAGCACTGTTTTAAAAATCATATTGGATCAATTAAAGCTTTGTTGTCGTTCATGGATGAAAGCTTTTATATCTGCAATTGTTTTCATAGTTTTATTAATATTCAAATAGTTTCAATAATAATGAAATACTTACAATCACGGTAATTTTTGTTAACAACGATTTCCACTTTGACCTAGATAAATTTTCTCAGTGCTCATCTCAATTTTTTGCCATCTTTCTTTAGATTTTTTCTATACTTAGACTATTTCATGAATCGTAAGATAATATTGGCATCCTTTGCCAATACTAAGTGCACTTGAATTAATTTCGGAACGCTTAGAAAAATCTTTCAAAGTAGACCTCTTTCAATATGTATCCTAGACGGTAGATTTGAACTGAAGGATGTAGAAATAGCTCCATCAATTTTTAATGAAGATTTTAAGGAAAGTTTTTCCGTACAAAGTTGTAGGTACTTATAAAGTGAATTCTTTTGTACAACGAACATAATATTTAATAGATAAACTGAGAAATAGTGGCAAGGAATAAATAAATGATATAAGGGAATATGAATAAAACAAAGATTTATATAACTAATAATAACGAAGTATGTAATTTTATTTACATATCTCTTGCTCTGTAAGTACACCCTTACACCCCTGAATGCCGGGGTGTATGACTATCATTACAGCATAGGTTTTGGAATTTGAAAAAATAACTGTCATACTCATACTGCACGAAGAATATTTTTAAAAAGTTTTTTTTTTTTTCTCGGTATCGATTAATTACTCGAATCGGAATCTAGACAATTTATTTTATAAAGATTTTATTTTAAATATGGAACTATTTGTTTCCACATCGTATGTTAGATGGAATCGATTTAAAAATCAAACTGGCCAGCAAGATTTGACGCGCTTGCGTGCGTGAAAAAAAAAAGGCAGTCTACTAGTAGGCGCGAAAGCATCGCGAAAATACATTTTTTTCTTCTTAATAAATGTTCATTGAAACCTGCTGTCTTGTTGTTTACTTACCTCACAATCGATATGTAAAGCAGAGTATTTATCTCGGGCGTAAGCATCAATTGCATACTCGGGTTAATTAGCGCCTTCGCTTCGCTCAGGCGCCAAAAACCTCGTATGCAATTGATGTCATACAGCCCTTGGTTAATAATCTACTATTACATATCTCTTGCTCTGTAAGTACACCCTTACACCCCTTAATGCCGGGGTGTATGACTATCATTACAGCATAGGTTTTGGAATTTGAAAAAAGAACTGTCATACTCATACTGCACGAAGAATATTTTTAAAAAGTTAATTTTTTTTTTTCTCGGTATCGATTAATTACTCGAATCGGAATCTAGACAATTTATTTTATAAAGATTTTATTTTAAATATGGAACTATTTGTTTCCACATCGTATGTTAGATGGAATCGATTTAAAAATCAAACTGGCCAGCAAGATTTGACGCGCTTGCGTGCGTGAATAAAAAAAGGCAGTTTACTAGTAGGCGCGAAAGCATCGCGAAAATAATTAATTTTCTTGTTTGAGTTGTTTTTCAAAAGTTTTAAACATGTCTAGTGACGAAGACATAGATCTAACGCCCGATTTTATTAAAGAAAGGGCAAAAACAGTTGTCGAAAATATATTACCGCCGAACTCGAAAGAAAGATATGTAAAGGCATACGACGAATTTATGAAATGGCGGTCAGAAAAAAAAGTGAAATCTCTTTCTGAAAGTGTTTTTATATCATATTTTGATGAATTATCTAAGAGGCTACAACCTTCCAGTTTATGGTGCTTTTATTCCATGCTAAAATCTACAATGATGACAAAACATGACGTGAATTTGAAAGATTTTTCTAAACTTACTGCTTTCTTGAAAAGGCAGTCTGACGGCTTTAAAAGCAAGAAATCGAAGGTATTTACTGCAGAAGAAGTACAGAAATTCTTAAATGAAGCTCCGGATGAAATTTATTTAGCAATAAAGGTACCTACGTATTTACTTGCCCTTTTTAATAAGTTACCAAAATATTTCACAAAAATACTATGCGAATTTGGTGCCTTTAATACAACTTATGTCTTTTTTACAGGTTGTTCTAATTTTTGGGATATCGGGAGCCTGCAGAACCGTGGAATTGACAAACTTGACAATAGAAAATGTAGAAAAACATAACAAATTACTACTCATAAAACTGCCTAACACGAAAACTAAAATTGACCGGTCATTTGTTGTGCATGAAGAATTTGCAAATTATGTTGAAAAATATCAAGCTCTTCGGCCTGAAAACGTGGATACAAATCGTTTTTTTCTTAATTACAGTAAAGGAAAATGCCACAGACAAGTAATAGGAAAAAACAAATTTACAGGCATGCCAAAGCCAATAGCCACATATTTAAAACTGAGTAACGTAGAGTTATACACCGGGCATTGCTTTCGCAGAACATCAGCGACTCTATTGGCTGATTCGGGAGCCAACCTCACTCTGTTTAAAAGGCACGGCGGCTGGAAGTCCAGCAAAGTGGCCGAAGGTTATATCGAAGATTCGATGGCAAACAAAAGCAAAATTACTTCTAAAATAACAGAAAATATAAACTTAAAATCACCACGTCAAAGCACATCATCTGAGCCATTTTTTAATGAAGAAAATAGTACCAGTCAACTGCCGCCATTTACGATGCAAGAACCTCAAGTCACTCAAACTCAAGTCTTATCATCACAAACTCATATTCAAACTATAAATATACCTAAAAAGAACGTGACCATATCTCTTACAAATTGTAATAATTTTACTATTAATTTTAATTAAATACACATTTTTTTCTTCTTAATAAATGTTCATTGAAACCTGCTGTCTTGTTGTTTACTTACCTCACAATCGATATGTAAAGCAGAGTATTTATCTCGGGCGTAAGCATCAATTGCATACTAGGGTTAATTAGCGCCTTCGCTTCGCTCAGGCGCCAAAAACCTCGTATGCAATTGATGTCATACAGCCCTTGGTTAATAATCTACTATTATTAACAGACAAAGCCAATGAAGATAAGAAATAAAACATCAATGCAACTGTTTTAGAATTATATGGCAAATAAGCCGAAAATATTTTACTTGTTGTACTTAGTCTTTTGTTATTGTTCTGAAATAAACTTTTATTATTTTTATTAATGTATGCATTTAATTTCTTCCTATAAATTGAGAAAGAAAAATTTCCTTACTACTAATTGTATCTGAAAAAAAAACACTGATCAAAAATTTGTTTTACAGTGCAATCCATTTTTAATCACTGTTCAATATTATTATTATCATTGACAGCCGCCTTGTTCCACCCCTGCCGACTATAGGCCTCCTTCCGTCGTGCCATGCTTCCTTGGTCTGTACGAGTCACAGCTAGGTCTTACCCCCGGTCTTTCGTCGGTCATCCTCACCATAACTGTTATCATTATCCTTTTTTAAACAATCTTAATTTTCTTCCTTTATTTTTAGATTTGCGACATCTTTAGCAGCTCTATCATCACTAACATCAGAATTTTGTCACACCACAGTCAGAGATCGCGTGATGTTATGTCAATCGTCATACGCTGCTCTTGCGCAGATCCTATCCCCAGCCATGGCATGGGGTATACTTATACAAGACTGGAGGGCCAGCTTCTTCGATGGGCGTTTTGGTGAGTAAGGTGTTATCATTTCATAATATCTATTCTTCTTGCTTCGAACGGTTTGTTATTATAATTTAATATCTTATGTCACTATTCCCCAGATAGTTAAAAATTAGAGCAGATATTTTATGGAACTATCAGCCAGATCATTTTGTATGGGAAACAGGCCTTTAGCCTTTTTTTTATTTTCAATGTGGTCGTTCCCAACTTTCTGTAGGATGCTTTTGGCCACATTTTTCTAGATGCATGATCTTATTGTAATTGAATATTTGTAACTATACTAGTGCACTTTTAACTTGGGTTTCAACTTGATAATTTCTTGTAATTTGTATAATTTCTTCTACTTTACTTTTTTCCATTTCAGTACTTAACGTTTGGAACTTCTACCTTCTGTCCATGTCTTTATGGTCATTGACTGCTTTCCTACTATATTTATTATTACCAGAAAGTCCCAAATTTCTGGTAACACAAAAAAGATATGTTGAAGCAAGAAATATTTTGATACAAATATATACTGAAAACAGTGGAAAACCTGCCGACACGTTTCCGGTGAGAATATTGCATTTTTTATCAGAATTGTATATGTTCGCGGCTGATCTGGGAATACAACTGCCTATTTCTTATTCAAAAAGTGCTCGACTGGTTACAAACATTGATAAAATGGCTATTTTGAATGTGTTTTTGTTAAGACAGTGAACAGAAAAGTTTGCACTTAGTATACAACATGTAAAAAATCCCCGTCGGATCCGTGAGGGTGTTGTTAGGTATGGTACTGAGAATTTATTTATGTGGTGATTTTCAGGAAATTTTGAGGAGAAAAAAAAATCGTCTCATTTTTTTTTCATTGCGAATTTTAGCGGGTTTAGCGGCTGTCGTTTAGCGGGTGTCTAAAAGTCATAACTTAAGACCCCTGTTGAAAATTTGCTCATTTTTAATATTTTTTAATTTGGGGTAATTTTTAAATAGCAATAACTTTATTTTATTTTTAGTAATAAGTCGATTTTTGATTACTTTTACGTTCGGATCGAACAAGTTTTTTTTATATAGCACCAGTGCATTAACACATTAATTTGTTTGTGATATATTTGTCTATTCACAGTTTATTTCTGTTATGGCCAGCAATAAAAGTCGATTACCATTGTTACCTTTATGACCAAATAGACACAGAATTATTTGATGCACTGTTTTCAGCATCATTTAATTTTTCAGCCAAAAGCTTTATTTTATATTTCCTACATGACCTGACTGCTTCGTTGGTCTAGTGGTCGCAAGCGCTACTGCTGAGCATGGGGTCCTGGGTTCGATTCCCAGGTCGGGCAAAGTGTTATTGGGTTTGGCTATCTAAATATCTCACTAGCAGCCTGGAGTCTGGAATACGAGGCTTTTGGCTTATTTTTAAATGTGTATTTTTGGTATTTTTTTGTAACGGGGGTTTTTTTGTGCAGAATAAACATTTTTTCTTTCTTTTACGTAATACTTTTTTTTTGACTCGCGCTCGCTAACCATCATTGCAACAACACGTCCATTTATCGTCAGCGTCTTGGTACGCGATTGACGTCAGCGTAACTCTATTTCCAGCTTTATTCTGCAGAAGAAGTAACTTTTTCTATATTTTTTCTAGTACCCAAAAATATTTGAAAAGGACATCAAGGAGGTAGATTCACAAAAAGTTGATGATGGTGAAACTAAAGTGAAGTTTCGAGACAAAATCATGGCTGGTCTTAGAAACATGAAACCTTTATTACGAAGACCATTACTTGGCTATGTAGCATTAATAGGATTAATCCAATTTATTACGTTAGGAATGTACGTATATTTCTTTTATTAGTTATTTAAAATTATTTTTTTATTCAAATCAATCTGTCTAGCCTTTTCCCAACTATTTTGGGGTCGGCTTCCAGTCTAACCGGATGCAGCTGAATACCAGTATTTAACATGGAGCAACTGCGTATCTGACCTCCACAATCCAATTACTAGGTAACTTGATACCCTTTGGTAAGAACAGTTGTCCGAAAAAGATCTACTTACGAATGACAGGGACCAATGACTTAACGTGCTTGCCGAAGCACGGAGGAGTCTTATGTCATAGACCCCTCCATACCAGTCAGTAGACATGGTCTTATGTCATAGACCCTTCCAGACCATCTATGACATATAGAATATATGAGATATATTCTATATGTCATAGATGGTCACCCATCCACGGAACGACCGCGGCAAACGTAGCTTAAACTTCGATCGACCCATGCGGCTGATATTATTTACCCACGAGCCCCTAGCTTGGGCGCTTTCTATAAAGAAGGATTAGTGATTGAAAAGGTAGGGACACAAATTGATATACCAATTCATATTGTTTTAAATTCATGGGATTATAACACCCTTTCTCTTCCCAAGAGCGGTAAACAGAAAGATAGATGAATGGATTGATGGTTGGGAAATTGGATAATAACACCATTATGATACAATCATTTTATATTACATAGACACCTAAAGAACTTAAGAGACATTTAAATGAGTTGAGTGTTTTGTTTAGACAGAGTAGATAGGAAAATCCAACAATAATGTAATTTTAAAATCACTGAAACGTCGATTCAAAGAATTTTGACGTAGAAAGAGGGCGTTAACCTCGTTTTTTATCTGGACTTTTTTTTTTAATTCTCACGGCAGTTTTTCGCCAGACTCAAAGAGCTATTTCGCCTGATTCAACCCATTTGACGTCGTTCGCGTTATTTTTTTCTTCTAAGCCTTCGTCAAAGCGGTTAGAGCTCTAAAAATTCGACCCAGTACGTACTTGTTGGGTATTTTAGTAATAAGTATATTGCAACACCAACATTAAATGTAATTTATATGATATCTGTGGCAACACTGTGACTCTGGTCGATTATAGACGTGAAAATTACTTGTCCACCTTTTTTATTTACTTTACCTCGGCACCACGCTCTGGTAGCGTGGTGCCGAGCTAAAGTCCTCACCTCATCAGCAATCACCACCTTATACACCGCTGCACCGTACTGAAAGGCATTGAACTGTCAAACCAAACGTTGAGGACAGAGTTAGATTCACTGATATTCATAAATTAAAACACTAATTTAATTAGTATCAAACATTTCATGTTCAAACTGCAATAGAGAAAGCAACCTAACGACTAAAAATACAAGGTACAAAAATCCATGGTTGCAATTTGTAGCGACAATTTCCATACGAAATTACTAGATAAAACTGAACCGATAAAAGAATTTTAGTTTTTTTTTTTTCAGACACAACGCCATCAGGCTATGGTTCCCACAATTATCTACAATTGTAGAACATTACAATTTTGATGGAAATCAAAATCTATGTGACCTATTGGACTCCTATACGGGGAGTTTGAAAATCAAGAGTGCTTCAAATGCGACATCAGAAGTTTGTGTTCCGGTAAGTCGAATTTTAGTCGCAAAATGAACACTAAGAAATTTTGTTTAGAAGATGGCTTCAAAAATTGGTAATCACCTTTAAAATACATACTTATGTTGTGCAAAACGCCAAAAGCAAAATTGGTTTGTACTTGACTCTCTACGTACAGTACATGTCTGTTCAGTTTTTGGATTTTGAGACACCTACCAAAAACCGATCCAAAAACAATAAAACTAAAAGTGCAATCAAAATCGAACTCTCAAAACTTGGAGTTATTATAATTCAAACAACCTTCCCAACTATCGTAAAGAACTAAAAAAACCCAGGCGTCCATATCTTTTGAAACAGCTTGAAACTAACTAACTTATCTCCAGCGAATATTAAGACAGTGATATATGATTGTAGAAACTTCGACCTGCAGTTTTACCCACTTTGGAATCGATGATGGGGGCCTCTCGAGACCCAAATTGAGTTCCGGGGAAAAATATCCTACTTAGTCCCCCGCCATGATTTATTTTCGTATAATGTTTCACTGAAATCGTCCGAAGCGTTCTCGTGAAATTGGGTAACAAACAAACTGGTTTAGATTTGTTATGTACGGGAGAGGGCTGCGTGGTTCTCAATTTCAAAAACCGCCTCGTAACTTAAAAGCCTTTTGAAGTGGGAGTGCGAAAATTAGAATGTAACTTATATACCACTCACTTACTTGGTAGGTACATCATCAAACGGGCTTCAAAGGTTTGCGGTATACTCAACTAAGATATACGTATCTAATTATAACTCTTTGACATCAATGGCTTGTGAAAAAGGAACTAGACGATGTACAGTTTCAAAAGATTCAGCTTTATTATTTTGGTATTGACCATGCTTTTAATTTTTTTTTAAAGTAGTTGTTTCACATCCTTCCTACGAAATAATGAGCCTTGTTTCCCGAATTCTGTAACTTATTTAATCACTATCTTTTTAATTTGTCCCGTATCACTCAGTTTTTTGGGTCACATAATAGTTGCATTGTTCCTAGATACCTCGTTGTAAGTTTTTCGCTGTGTATCTTTAATAACAAAGTGATACGTAAGTTTAAAGCTAACCCATCCAATTAAAGCGAATGTGCTTCCACTAATAGCTTTCCCACAATAATTCAGCGTGGTTTAGTTCAGAACTACACACAACCCTTACTATTGCGGTCTCCGTTCTAAAACCACAATCGTTTCCATTATTTATCATAACACTACCATTATTAATATCAATTTCAACTGTCAAAAGGTTTTGGGGTGATACTTTGCTGTCGACAAAATAAATTACTTTTATAATGGCGCCAATCTAAATCTATTTTTGGTATCACATAATAATAGTAACACCAACTTTAATGTCCTGAAGTTAATCACTGATCATTTATAGATGCCGTAAATTACGTCACGTATGGCAATTATTATGGTCCTCCCGGTTTAGTGATAACGTCAGTTCATTCATCAAGCCAAAGTTTTTCCGTTACCTATTATTACTGACATACGTAATATCAGTTAAGGGAAAATCTTCGGTAATAAAAATTAATATTTTTTTCTTTTGTTGCCGCGTTTATATCAATGTAGAAACAATTTTCTACATGTTGTTTGTATACTTTTAGCCGGCTACAACTAGGTGCGGCCGGTAGCAGTTGGTTAAATTTAGTTGCAGCAAATTAAAATGGCTGAAAGGTAGATGAGGTTATAATTATGATCACATTACAAACCGCACGAATCGAGCGAGCGAAGCGAGCTGTGCCGCGGCAGCGGCCGGCGAGTGCCAGGGTCCATTAAGGCAACTTTAACCAACTGCTACCGGCCGCACCTAGTTGTAGCCGGCTAAAACTAGGTGTAGCCGCACTTCGGGTTTTAGCCACATATACACCTAAAACGAGTTACGAAGACTAGTTGTAAGTTGTCAACAACATGTTTGAAACAATGTCAATAGTAGCTATGTCACTAGTAGATAGTGCTAGTGTTGGGCACGCCACAATTGCGGCGATAAGACCCCTCTTTGAGGAGTGGCTAGAGAGGCGCCACGGCGTCCTCACCTTCCGCCTGACGCAGGTCCTCACCGGACACGGCTGTTTCGGGAGGTTCCTGCACAGGATAAGGCGGGAGGAAACGCCCGGGTGTCACCACTGTGTGGATCGCCCGGAGGATACGGTGGAGCATACGGTGGAGGTCTGCCCAGCTTGGGCGGAGCATCGCCGTGTCCTCGTGGAGGCGATCAGCGGCGGTAATCTCTCGCGTCCAGCCCTGGTTCAGGCCATGGTACGGAGCGAGAGGAAATGGGAGGCCGTCACCTCCTTCTGCGAAGCGGTAATGCTCGCGAAGAAGGAGGCGGAACGCGTGAGGGACAGGCAAATTTCGCGCCCTCACGCCCCTAACCGCCGCAGGAAGAGACGCCCAGGGCGTCGGGAATTGCGAGGCGATTTCTGGCCACCGTAGGCGCGGGCTTGCGGGCGGTGAGCAATAGGTGGCTCACCGTCCGATTAGGACCAGGCCCGGGTCGACGGCGCGTTGTGTTCCACGCGCGCCTCAAAGAGATTTCAGCAGAATTGAAGGGGTCCACTAAGGCCGATGCCTGCCGGGGTTGCGAAGAAAACCGAAAGGGAGATCGTGGCCCCCGGCAACAGGGCAACCAAAGGAACACGGGTGGGTTTTAGTCAGTAAGAGTCTGACACGCCCTCCCGCTCCGCCCTGAGCGGGAGAAGTTATTTGATGATATTCCACCCACAAAAAAAAAAAAGGTAGTGCTAGTGTAGTATGAAAACATGTCTGATGTAAATGAGAAGTCAGACATAGGCCGCATTCCGAGTAACGCCTTAATCGCTCACAGCGCTCACATCGATACTTTGCGTTCCGATTTAGATACCACGATTATGACAGCTGGTAGCTATCAACAATTTGGAACACTTGTGAACGCGGTAACACTGCGTACAGTGCTCGCTCAGCGTCAATATTTATAACATAACCACAAACCTTGCACAGTGTGGTTGGATTACAGTATTTCTTTGAGAATAAACCACAATTTTTTTCATCTTCTTTGGTTATGTGGCGACTATAGTGAGAAGCTCAATTTCGAAAATGCCACGTTAGTTTACAGATGCAACTCAAAACAAAACAGCACAACTCTCATTTTTGACAGCGCTCACGGTGATATTAATTTAGGGCATGGTCGACGTTATCGCAATATGGCGCATGTCATGACATCATCTATAGCGTTTCATGGCACATCCTTATCGCGCTCATGCTGATTCGGTGCAGGTGTTAGCACGCTCCAATCGATTCAAGCGTAACTCGGAACACAGCCATAGGCTCAGGCCTATTCGTTATTAACGAACATCCTATGCCCTGTCTTTTAATAGTAAAATAAGAAGCCTCTAAAATTTGAACGTCATCAGTTAATTATTTTTTTCTCTATTACAGCATGTAAGCGGCGCAGAAACCTACATAAACAGCATTATCATAGGCCTCATAAGCTTACTGCCCTATTTCATAAGTGGAGTCATCGTGAACAAGGTCGGAAAAAAGGTCCTGCTCTTCATCGGAGGCGTGATGTCTGCGGCTTCCTTGCTTGGACTAAGATGGTCAAATTCGAAGACCACGATGGTGGCATTATTCTCTGTGAATGTAGCAGTGACGCAGACAATGAAGAGTTTAGTGCAGGTGGTGCTGATTGATGTTATTCCAACTGCTATAAGGTAAGAAAGTTTATAATGTTGAAGAAGATATTATGGAACTGTTGGTTTTGTATAGCTCCATCTCTCTCTTGCACTGGAACTGCAATGAGTCCACGGTGACCGAAATAAAATCTTCTGAATTTGGTTGGCGTCCGTTTGAATCAATTAGTTCTTTATTTTCCTTAATGCATGTTGCATACCAGCGAAATCCTTTAACCTTTAGGTTTGTCGTTCTTATTTGGTTTTACAAAACTAAACAAATGTAATATGAATGCTAAATTTTTCTTCTTCGTTTTGAAATTGTATCATTTATTTTCTCTATTTTTAATTTTTATGTGCATACTGTGGTCTTCTGTAATTGAAGGAGCACACGTGAAATAACCGTTATTAATATTGTTATTTTATATTTATTGTGTACATGTATATCACAAATATAGATAGACCTTGATAACGCAAGTATCACGGTTTGTATGAAAACCAAGCGTGCCATTTTTTGACTACCTACTCTGACTTCAAAAGCACTAGGAAACCTTTCCTTTATTTTTTCCCTTCGCATTTGCACAGTTTTTGCAATTTATAACAGCGCAGTTAACCATTTTCAATTGTTTTACTGACGTCCGACTAGCGTGGCACCAATGCAGACTGAGCGCAAAAGTAGCAGCTTACGATTATTGTACGTAAGCTAGGCGACGTAGTTGATCTTGCGTTATCTAGGTCTATTTATATCTGTGATGCACTGTGAAGCAACTTTGTTGAAGATCCCAAATAAATAAATACATTGCCTGAAAATGCTTAAAACGGTTGGAGATTGGCAATTTTTTGTGTCTCTGTTTATTTAATTAATTATTCTTTATGTTTAGACTTTGGACATAATTTTGCATTTTTTATTACCAAATTCTTAATTTATTTCTTTTTCTTTCCATCAGGGCCTTGTCTTTATCTCTGGTGATGCTGACGGCTCGTATGGGCACATTAGTTAGCAACGTCGCCTTCCCCATTCTGCTGGCCATGGGATGCTCCATTCCCTTCTATACGATGGCTTCAATGATGTCATGTAAGTTTACTAATGGTAGGAACTTTATTGGTTCTCTTGTGGCCATCTACTACAGCTTTAAGATTATCAGGTTCATTATTTACATACTTACTTAGTATTTGCTACAGATGCTTTTTTGCCGTTATGGGAAATATTACTTTGTTTCATAGATGATACGTATATTACAAGTAGGAGGTAATTCACTGACATTGATCAATTTATCCAAGAAAATTACAATAAAAGCGTAATGGTAGCCACACACGTAATGATTTACTTGCGCAAATTTAGGCTTGCGCAAGTCTAACGTGACGTGTCTTCGAAGAAATTTGCGCAAATATCTTCCAACATCCGTAATTAGATTTACTTTTTTATTAGATTTACTAGATTTACTTGCGTAAGCCTAAATATGCGCAAGTAAATCGTTACGTATGTAGCATAAGGAAGATTTGCAGTGGTAGCCCGCAAAATTCTAATGGCTACCACGTAACGCTTTATTTGTGCAAATACAAACTTATGCTAGTGTAACATGACGTGTTTTCGAAGAAATTTGCGCAAATTTCTTCCAACACCCCTAACGGTTTACTTGCGCAAGCCTAAATTTTGCGCAAGTAAAGCGTTAAGTGTGTGGTTAGCATTATACAAGATAGTTCACAAGTCCATGCCAAATATTTTGTAACTGGAAGCTGGACCGTCGCTATTTTGCATCATGATATTACGTTACGTTTGGCTAAGCTAGAGTGCCGCATTTTGGTTAGTACCTACGATGCGACGTTCCTGGCCCCAATTACGTATAAATCTGGATTGGATCACTACGTTCTCAACCAAACTTCTAATTTGGGGGAATGGAAATAGCTAGATTTTATTTGGAATATTTAATATTATGTTCTAAGTACTGTCGACCATATTCTATTACTATACCAAGATTGATACATCGTTCTCGGGAATATTTGAAGTAACTTTAGGAAAATATTTTTTTGGTACCAAAGGTACTAGCAAGATTAACAATATTTTAAATATTCCTGGTATTATAACTTTTACTTGCAAAATCCACTGTTTTCAATATCCCTAAACATGATACATAAGAGGTAATAATAGCCACTTGAGCGCACAATAAGCCTTTGAGTATTCGAAGTAGGTATATCATATTGGCAAGAGTACACTGCTGCTGAACCTCTTCACATATTTTTTAATAATAAAATTGTAAACGTTGTTTGGGACAGTGTCCCCCAAACGTTCAGTTTGGGAGTCACTGTCGCGTTTGGGGGACACCGTCTAGTATCTATGTTCTATGTTATGGGGTTTGGTTTCCGCACTTAGTCCGTCAGGTGGACCATTGTACGTGGGTCTAGTATCTTTGGGGACCAGAGTTCCGGTATCTTGGGGTTAGAGTTGTAGTTATAATTTTTTTTTTTGTTTCAGTCGTGGTTGTCTTGACAATATTCATGCCAAAGAAGAAAGAATAGAAAACGTACTTAATAAAGGACATAATAAACTTGACTGTTCTTTTTTACATTTTGTAGTTTTATTCCTCTTTTAACATATATGCTTTTATAGACACAAATAATTATATTATATCACATGGCAAAGATATCCCAAACATCTGCTTAATTGCAAAACATACTCGTAATGAAGATCGCTTTCATTTTAACTTTACTTACGCAAAATATATAATGGTACAAGTGTATTACACAATGTAAGGATGCCAGAGCAACTATCTTTACGCCAAAAAATATTACTTATTTTCCCTAAGTCTCAGACCAATTAAACAAAGACATAAGTAGCACTTTGAACAATACAGTGAAGCATCTCATAACTACACCTGAGCTCTGTGCATACACCCTTACACGTACACATTTACGACCATTTACAAATGTCCTAGAACCAAAAATTCGAAGACGAGTGACATCCACCAAGCCGCACTGGGCTCGCGTGGTGGATTATGGCCCACTCCTTCAAAAGGGCCTGTGTCCCAGCAGTGAGAACGTTATAGGCTTATTAAGCAAATTCTCAGCTGCACTTATTTAATCTTTTATGCACAAAAACATTATACAAAGGCGGACTTAACGCCATAGGCATTCTCCACCGGCCTACCTTACCATTGTTATCCCGGAAAACCTATTATCACGTTATCAGATTGAACGTCCACTCATAAACAATGAGACTGCAAAGGGAAGCTGTTCAGGCGTAGGCAGATATAAATAAATATATTGCAAAATGTATTGTGATTGGGATTAAATGGAAACGTTTTCAGTGGATAGGTTGAGGCACAGTGGAGATAAGTAACGGTAATATTACGTCTTCATAGAAAACTGCCGTAACGACGCGCTTCGCACATTGCTTTACGTGTTACGCACGGACGCGGAAGGTATATCTAGCGAGCGACCGTAAGTAATTATTTCAAGGTAACTGCCGACACGTAATACTGTTACTTTATTATGCTGTGGTTGAGGTCTTTTGTGGTGCAGGTGAATGGGCACAAGGAATTCTGTAGCAGTTAGACCATTGTCTGATCGCATGAAATAGAGGAAATGGAGAGGCCTTCGACATAGGCTGTCACTTTAAAAAAAAAGTTTTTTTTATATGGAATAAAGCAGAATACATCTCTAAGATTTCTTGCATAATCTTAAGGATGCAGAACGGTGAACGAGAATAAGTGACCCTAACTTGTCCATTGCGCTAAATACTTGGGTTAACCTACTCCTATCAAAGCTTAATAATATGAATCTACATGTTTTTACTTTACTCATAATACTACTAATGTGTAAAGGACACTTAACACATGTTCGGATCGGCATGATTAGGCACAGGCCGCAAAATTAAGAATATAAATTATGTAAATATAATAAATATGTTCAGGAAAAAGCGGCTCGGCTTAGCTCGAAATATGCCGAGCTGACCCTAACATTAAACGTTAGGCACATACCCTTAGGTGCGAAACAGTTTGCCGATCGGCACGAACAGAATAAAAGCCGATTATGTGTAGTAATTGCTACGGGTCGGCTTTTTTGTTCAACGAACACTGTCAAATTGAATGTGCCGATCCGTTTATGACACACTGCTAGGTAAAGACATAGGCATGGACACATTAATAATATAAAGAGTCATAAGAAACCCATCAATAAAAACCAAGTGATCATTGCTCACAGTTCCACTAAATGAAATGCTTTTCTCCTAATACTTTCAGCTCAGCCCCTATTTGTATGCTACGTAAGTAATCGCGAAAGCTTAATGTAAGGCGATTATGATTAGCTGCACGATTGAGTGGGCGAGGGCATTAGTTTCATGACGCGAAACTTGCTGAGTGACGTATTGACGTGGCGTATGATAACCGTATATGACAAGGTAAGATCTAAATGACGTAAGGTGACGTTATCATGAAGATTATTGGTTTATTGGACTGTAGTAATTTTTCTTCTCATTTTGCGTCGACAGTACATTGGTAGATGTTATTGCCCGCGGGTTCGCCCAATTATTTTTCTAAAATAAAAGTAGCTAAAATTACTCCCTAGAACATCAGCCAGTGAAAATCCCGTCTAAATCGGTCCGGCGCATATATATCCGTGGTCCAGCCGTTTTGGAGACTAGCCGGAACAAACAGACAGATAAAATTTTAAATGTTGATTTTTTGTTCTGAGTACCGTATATACTTTCATATGCATTTAGTAAAAAGCTGTTATATTGGTATTACAAACAGACACTTCAATTTTACTTATTTGTTTAGATATTGTTTGAGCACAGTAGGTGGCCACGTTGATTGCGGCATCCGTGGTTTTCTGTAGGTCTTCAAAGGTGTAAGTCAACGGGCACTTAGGACATGGTCTGATCGGAAGCACCATACTCGCACTGGTTGTTTGATGGGTCAGGAATTCCCCACTTCGTCAAATTGTGTTTACAGCGGCCTGAACTTGGGTGAACAGTGAGAAGTAAACATGTAATTAGTATGTCTATGTATGCTCCTTGGTAGTTAAAAAGCCGTAGGTAACCGTTGAGGAGATTCCAATTAAATATAAAATTCAGATTATTATTTTTCTCATAAACCTATGTACAAGGGCGCTTAAAAAACGTCAGAAGCTTGATACGCGGTTCCAATTAGTCGTTTCCTATGGAGAAGAGCCGACAAGAAACTCCACGGTTACTACATATATTATAAAGAATTGAGATTGGTTTATTAGATCATAATATATTTATTAAAAAACCGGCCAAGTGTCGGCGAGTCGGACTCGCGCACGAAGGGTTCCGTACCATTATCTATAAAAACGAGCAAAAAATCACGTTTGTTGTAAGGGAGCCCCCTTTAATATCTATTTTATTCTGTTTTTTTAGTATTTGTTGTTATAGTGGCAACAGAAATACATCATCTGTGAAAATTTAAACTGTTTATCACGGTTCATGAGATACAGCCTGGTGACAGACGGACGGACAGCGGAGTCTTAGTAATAGGGTCCCGTTTTACCCTTTGGGTACGAAATGATAAAAAATCATTGTATGTATTAAATTAATGTGTGGTGATTGATTATTGGGGATGTCGTCCTAAAATCCACACCAGAGTGGATTATGGTGTGTTGAGATCGGCAACCATAACATTAGGTACTTAACCTATCAGTTGACAAAGGTGAAAGTGTTCATTAGATACAAATGATTTAAAATGCTACGTTGGTTGCAATCGCTACTGTTGAGCATGAGGGTTCAATTTCCAGGTCGAGCAAAGTGTTATTGGGTTTTATATCAGTAATTTCAAAGTAGTAGCCCGGAGTCTGGACTTGTGTCCGGTTGATGGCAATAGATTCGCACTCAACCACGTGTGACTTAAACATAACTGGCAAAATGTGGTTGTATGTACTATGTATCACCTCTGAATAACCATTTGGGGAAAACATGTTTCATATTATGGTATGTAATTTATAAACATTTGAATATGCCATTGTTAAAAATACAGATCCTAGCTGTGATTAACAAGACATTACATATTATAAGTGTGATGCTAAAATATTTTTTTGACAAACGTAGGTAAACCTAGGAGAAGATGGCGGGATGAGCTTGACACCTACAAACAGGATTGGTCCACACTAGCTCAACACAGAGAGGAGTGGAAAGGAGAAAGGGAGGCCTTTGTCCTTCAGTGGGACAATACAAGCTAAAAATAATAAAATTATAAACTAAAATTACAAAGAGAAAAGATTTGATTTGAAAGATTTAAGTTTGTATGTTTGTTTGTTAGGCGTTCACGCAAAAACCGCTGAACGGATTTGGATGAAATTCAGCACAAGGGTAGACCATGATCGGGGTTAGGACAAAAAATACTTTTTATACCGATATTCCTACGGAATTGAGACTTTGTGGGTGAAACTGCAGGGCGCAGCTAGTAATAATAATAAACGTAGGTAGGTATAAAAGTGGTAAGTAGGTGTGAAGGTCTGCCCGGCTTGGGCGGAGCATCGCCGTGTCCTCGTGGAGGCGATCGGCGGCGGTGATCTCTCGCGTCCGGCCCTGATTCGGGCCATGGTACGGAGCAAGAGGAAATGGGAGGCCGTCACCTCCTTGGGCGAAGCAGTAATGCTCGCGAAGGAGGAGACGGAACGCATGAGGGAGAGGCAAAATTCGCGCCCTCGTGCCCCTAACCGCCGCAGGAGGAAACGCCCTGGGCGTCGGGAATCGCGAGCCGATTTCCGTCAATTCTGCTGACATCTCTTTTAGGCGCGGGCTTACGGACGATGAGCAATGGGTAGCTCGCCGTCCGATAAGGACCAGGCCCGGGTCGACGGCGCTTTATGTTCCACGGGCGCCTCAAAGAGATGTCAGCAGAATTGACGGGGTCCGCTAGGGCCGATGCCTGCCGGGGTTGCGATGAAACCGAAAGGGAGATCGTGGCCCCCGGCAACAGGGCACCTGAAGGAACACGGGTGGGTTTTAGTCAGTTTCCTAACTCAAAAAAAAACAGGTATAAAATTTCAACACTGAAAAATTGTGTGAAAATTTGGTGTAGATGCGAATACCGCTTTTGTTGAGATTTAAAATCAACGCTAGTGAAACCACAGATAAAAAATATACAGATGAATTTTAACAAAACACGATACGTATATATACAGTTAAAATATATTTCATTCAACGTGAAATATATTGCGCTTTTTCTCGGCGAGTTGGACAAAATTGGAGGTATAGTATAATCAACTTGGTAAATAATTGCTTTATTTTATACTCTCATTATTTACATTTACGGTAGTGGAATGTACACATTCTGGCTTTACACGAAGTTTTGTTTTTATATATATATAGATTTTTAATTCATTTTATTTAATTAATTAATTTAACTGTTTTAAGAGCTGACAATGCCTCGTTGGTCTAGTGGTCGCAAGTGCTATTGCTGAGTATGAGGTCTGGGTTTAATTCCCGGGTCGAGCAAAGTGTTCTTGGGTTTTTCTATATGGAATTTGTCAGTAGCAGCCCGGAGTCTGGCATTGTGTCCGGTTGATGGCAATAGGCTCACCCCCTATTACATCGGATTAAAACAACTGGCAAAATGTGGTGTATACGTACTAATAGATTGACCTCTGCCTGACCCTTTCGAGGAATATCGGCGTGATGTTATGTTTTGAAGAGAATTGTTACAATTGTGGTAGAAAAATTGACCAGTCAACAAAGTTGGAAGTGACGCCTGCTAGACGCCTTTACGATGCAACGTTAGTACTTAAAATTCTTCAATACTGTATAATCGATTATTCCTTTTGAAATGTTTTGTTATTTTTATTTTATTATTGGTATTTAAATATTTAGTAATGACCTTCCCCTTTCCTACCTAATTAAAATTTCGCTGTGCCCAACAGGGTCAATAATTGTGTCTATTTATTTATTCTTACCACCTCTAAGAACACCTGTACATTATGCATTGCTATAAAGATACATTGAAATTTAGGTAGGTATTGATTTAAGTTATCCAAAATACTACTACCATACCTACCTATGAAACCACAATTGAAGGCATTCTTAAACGTTTTTATTAGTAGCTTTCGTAAACCGCAAGCTATAGGTAGTTACCTAAACCAGTACCCCAGTACTAATTGCGTAACTTGTTTTCGTAAACAATTTTTCCTAATTTGTTTCATTTTGACAATTCAACAACATTCATTGCGTTATTTAAGTTGTTGAGCAGACTTTTTTTTCTAATTTATGAAGCAATGGATTATTAGCAATCTATTTCAAGTCGAAACATATTGTGATTGTGTTGTATTACGCGATTAGGGTACTGGATTCACTTTTTTATACATCACTTTCTCAGAAAATACCACTATTTGGACATTGTCATAAGATTAATTAATACTCAATTATTGAAATTAATTCATAATGATGAAATCTAATCTCGTGTAACCATCCTTATACAAACACTGACGTAAAAACCGTCAACTGTCGGTAGCAAACCAGAATTAGCTAAACCGATAACATTATCTAAAGTTTACTCATTCATTTCGACCAAGTATCAAGAACTTCCACCTACTCTCTCTACTCCAAAGAGAAATGACTAAACGCCGTTCAACACGAGGGATCAAGATTAATTGGTCGTAGTAGCAAGGTCTTTGTCATCTAAGATAAATTAATTTTATTACGTCACATTAAATCATGCTGAGATGTTATTAAAGAAGTTACCACTGACATGATAAGTAGGTGTAATGGAACATTAAGACATCTTTATTTTTTTTGTGTTAGACAGAAACAATAGGTTTAAGAAAATGAGTGACTTGGATTTACCGGCTTTGGCTGCAAAGGAAAGGGGTGAGTGAAAAGAGTTTTATTATACGAAGTGCTTCCTTCGAAGATATTAGTAACCTGAAATAATAAACCTATTACTTATTTTCACATGTAGTAGCACCCAGCATTCACCACATAGCACAGTATTTTGAGAGATATGAGGATTTTTTTTTTGCGAAGTAGTCGTGCTCTAAAACTCTGCATCTTCACGTACAAGTAAGGTCGTTTAATCATCAATTATTAACCAATCAATCACCACTTTTAGAAGTGTTCAAAAGGGGCCTGGGGGTCTACTCTCTAACTCCGTCAACGAAGATTTGCCCGTCTGAAAGTGTTTGATCCGTTAAAACAAGTGTCAAATTCAAATTTTCAGACGGGCAAACACCCATCGAGAGTAGGGACAGCTGTCAAATAGTGGTTTTATTCAATCTTAGTTTAGGCCCTTAACTCATCTTATGTCCGGAAGGGATACGGAGTAGAAATGGCCCGTAACTTCGGCCGAAACTACGGTTTTTGTGATTAGTGAGTAGACACCCTGATCACTTCCAGAGTCTGAAGAATAATATTTTAAGGGTAGACTGACCTCACATGTCATACAGAAGTAATAGTGATACAAACACTCGAGAGAAAAGATGTTAGACATCAAAAATCATTTCATGAATATTATCCAATAAGTCACTGGACACCTTTAGGTCTCTTCATTCTTATAATCAGCTTGAACAGTTTAGGTATAGCTGAAAATATACACAATAAAAAAATGAAATTGAATCGAATTGCTGATTAAAATTTAAATCGAAAACATATGGTTACTGCTGACCCTCATCATCTCTTAGACACCTTAATTAGCCCAGTTTCATAAACACCCGGAAGGCAGCAGCTAAATGTAACGCCTTTATTTTATTTTTTTGGGTGGGAAATTATCAAATAACTTCTCCCGCTCTGGGCGGACCGAGAGGGCGTGTCAGACTCTTACTGACTAAAACCCACCCGTGTTCCTTCAGTTGCCCTGTTGCCGGGGGCCACGATCTCTTTTTCAGTTTTCTTCGCAACCCCGGCAGGCATCGGCCCTAGCGGACCCCGTCAATTCTTCTGACATTTCTTTGAGGCGCGCATTGAACACAACGCGCCGTCGACCCGGGCCTGGTCCTTATCGGAGCTACCCATTGCTTACCGTCCGCAAGCCCGCACCTGCAGTGGCCGGAAATCGGCTCGCGATTCCCGACGCCCAGGGCGTCTCCTCCAGCATTACTGCTTCGCAGAAGGAGGACGCCTAAAGTAGCTTTAATTTATTTAGTTTACATTACATTTAGGTGTTGCTTAGTGTTAGTGAAAACAGGCGTTAGTGATAGACATCTACGGAATACCTTGAGTGGTCGTATTATTTAGCAATTTTACTAGATTTTTCCCGTACTGTCTCACTGCTGGGCAAAGCCCACCGTCTCTGTGGTCTAGTGGTTAGACCACCTATCTCAGATCCAGAGGTCCCGGGTTCGATTCCCAGTGGTGGCAAAATTACTGTTAGGTTTGCTTGGTGGTAGAGCTTGTTCTACTCCGCCTGGTTAGCTACCACCATCTTATCTAAGTCTGTCGCCATAATAACAATGCTACCAGCATTACTGTGTTTCGGCAGTTAGAAGTAAGATAGCCAGTTCCTCTGTGGTTTAGGATTCCGGGTGAAGCTTGTTTCCACCTTCGGCCTGATCATATCTACCAGGTGATATTCAATTCAAGACTTTCCCCACAGTGCATTAAAAAAAAATTCTCCTCCAAATCCTTGCAGGACCTCTTTTCCCGCAGAACAAAAAAAAAACTGGTTTACCCCAAAAACTTATAATAAAACTAAAAAAATAGGTTTATAAAAGAAACTGAAAAGTGTTACATATATAAGCACACGAATTGCTTTTTCTTGTAATCTTAAATTTAGATATATCAAAGTGTCGAAATAAATAGTCTGATCCATTTGAAACCACTGGGGAGGCTTATTTTAGATACAGACGACGGCACACGCGATTTAGGAGATATTTTTATGTAGGCATCGGCTTTTGGTAGTTGGGCTAGGAATGTTACGCATTAAAATTATCGTGATTTCAATGATCCTCATTGTGTCAAGCTGTATATCACATTTATGAGTATATCTCTAAACGGTCAGGAAATATTGTCTCCACAATCTTATGATGTTTTCAACCTAATGATTCAATCTGCCAAGTCTTTTCCCAACTATGTTGAAGTCGGCTCCTATTCTAATCGGATGCAGCTGAATACCAGTATTTTATATGGGGCGACTACCTATCTGACCTCCACAATCCAGTCACTGGAAAACACGATACTTGGTAAGACTGGTTCTCAAACTTTTTGGCTTCTGACTACCCGTTTACTGTCGACGCACGGAGGGTTCTTGATATGTAATGGATGTTCACTTATCCACAGATCGACCGCTGCAAGCGCAGCTTTACCTTATATCGATCCGTGCGGTTGTTATCATTTAACAACGAGCCCCAACTGAATCAAATTATTTAATTAAATCTTAAACCAATGCAAAGCACGGGAAAAACCGAGTTCATAAACTAGAAAAAGAAACGAAAAAAAATGAGCAAGCCTTACAGTACTCGCAAAATTATTATGTGTAACATCTGACATCTTGGCTGACGGTACCAATCATCATCATCATCATTATCATCCTGTTTACAGCCTCTCGGAAAATAGGTCGGTACCAACTGACGGCCAACTCTAGTACCACGCGCGCTCATTGGTCAAATCAAATAGCGTGCGCTTCCCCGGCTTCCTGTTACACACTTCCGTCCCTTTTCACGAAATCACTCCCACAGATTGCAGGAAAGCGAGAGGAAAGATGATACACATCAATAATATTAATTTGTATGAATTATAGCATGTTTTATTTTACTACTAATTTCTTCTGCAAGGATATTACGAAAACAATGAATATCAATAACATTAATTGTGTGAGATACATTATAATAAGTTTTGTAGAAATCTAAAATAAATAAATAAATCTATTGTACTGTGAAAGACAAACAGTGGGTGTACGATAATACCTTACCTACTTAAGGGGATTGGTTATATTTATCAACAAAACGATACATTCATTACATAAAAGATTTACTCGACTAATGTATACATACACCTACGCTGATCTGCAAATAGTTCGTGGATTTAGAGGTAGAAGTCGGATTCGTTTGCAAGCTTAGGTTTTGAGTTAATCTATAATTAATTCTTCCTAAACCATTTACGTAGGTTTGAATAAGCGCTGTAGCAAAGGGGTAACTAAATAAAAAAAAATGAAGAAGTTAAAGCTGTGTTTAAAACATGCATGCTGCGCAGACATCAAGTTAAGATAACTAATGCTTTTTCTTATTGTGGTATAGTAATTTTATTCTAGGTGCGTCGTCTTTACATATAATTATTTAACTAATGTATGTACTTATACAAACTATTGTAAAACATTTTAAGAGAGCAACGGTGGAGTTTCTTGCCCATTTTTCTCTATACGAAAACTGCCTTTTGGAAGGGGTGACAAGAATCAATTATATTATTTTGTAAATTTTGACGTTCAAAAGTGCCATACATGGGCCTGTTTGAAATAAATGATTTGACTTTGACTTTGTTCATATTTTTTATTTAGTTTTCTTTTGTTTGGCACTTGTGCAGTAAAAACCACACATCAGTGTTAAAATTTTGATCTCGAGCTGATTTAGCGTAGTATGGAGCTTCAATAGAGTAAGAGGCCTACTTAGGCTGTTGTCACTTATACACCAATAAAATTATAAATGTTGGCCTGGGCATTTTGTGACACATTTAAGTAGAGCACATTTTGAGTAGGTGTACCCTACTACTTGATATCTTCGAAGTGAGGTTCAGTATAACTATGACAAATAGCGACGTAGAAAAATGAACCGACATCGTCTAATCAAAAGAGATTTCATTTGTAACTGTGAAAATATGATTTCATTTGTAACTTGAATTTCATACGTAAAACATGCGAATACTAACTAATATTCTAAATGCGAACGTGAGTTTGTTTGTTTGTTACGCTTTCACGCTAAAACGGCTGAATAAATTTGGATGAAATTTGGCACATGAGGGACCATGACCTAGGTTAGGATATTGGATACTTCTTATACTGATATTCCCAAGGGATCGAGAATTACGTAAATAATAATAATGAAATCTACACTTATATGACTTTTTGTTTCTTACCAGTATCTAAACAAACATCTCAGATTGTACATGGTTCATAATTATAGAATCATGATTTCGTTTATGTAATGTTTGTAAATGCGGAATGGAATGTTTCGTGTTTTTGTTTTGTATGATATTATTAAAACATTGGCGCAACTACCTACTTATGTAATGTAATGATAAAAAAGTTTAATTCAATGTTTATTTTGAAATCAATAGCAACAAGCATTTTTTTTTTGTCATCTGGCAGGTCAACCTAGGACATAAAACTTATAAACGATTACACAGATCTTAGCTCACCCCCTTTGAGGTATTGACCTCGGCCTAGGCTGTCGCTGGGGTAGGGCAGCGAGGGACAGGCTGTATCGGATCATACACAAGAACTTTCTCGTATAATAACTATTTTAATACTTTCGTGTCTATTAAAATTAAAACCATCCAACTAGTTACTAAAAACTGGGTCCAAAGAACCGGCAAGAATAAAAAAATATTTAAATGTTGACCTAGAACTACCTCAGGCTGTAGACAAAGGCCTAGAAAATAACCTCAAAGGGTCGACTCTTCTGACATTATTTTTCTTTGTTGCCGCCACAATTTCTAACGCCAACCAATTTTTACTTGTCCAACTTGATTGCTCTTGGAATCGACTCATTTTTTATTCACACACATAAATATTCTATGAGATTACACAATTCATTTGATTTTATGCGACCGTTTGGTAAATTGTGACTTGATTTTCGTTATTATTAGGTTTTATCAGTTCATCCAATCCAGGAGGTATGTCAATCAGGAATCCTAGATAAAAATGAGTCATTCCCATTTCGTCGATTGCCGTTTTGTTTCCCGTTATTACCATATTCGATATGTAAGGTATCTTATATTAAAGCGATCCATCCAACGTTTTTCATTAGGAGAGAACAGTGGGATGCCGGGAGGGGACGCCCTTGAAGGACATATTATTACAGTGATCTTATTGGTGATGTTCTTCTTCAGAAAGGTTATACTCCTAGATTTAGGTAGTTAAATAAAGGTTAACAAAAAACCCACGTGACGAGACAGCTGTCAAGTAACCGACTAAACGTAATAACACTGTCACGTCAGTTGTCATGCTACGTCACAGTTGTTCTCTTCAATTTAGCAACATTATAATTCGTTGATTTTTAGAGTTTGGGTTCTTTACAATAGACAGATTACAAAATATTATATTATTATAGTCTCGTTATGTGGTTTTTTATACTTGTGGTGTATAATACTTGCAATCGTTGTGCGTGTAGGTATGTATAATAATATGACCTGCAGGGTAATTGCGTAACACACATAAAATTGCAATTGATCGGAATACCTTTTATTCTGACAGTTCAGACAAGTTGATCGCGTTATTTACGTTGTTGAGCAGACGAATTGTTCAAACGTATGAAGCAATGGGAATATCCTTCAAAGCCCTTGGATTGTGATTGAAAATGTGTTACGCAATTAGGGTGCAGATGTATGAACGTAAACAAAGCAAAAGTAGTATGTAAAGATCGCCTTACATACTCCTTTTGCTTCGTTTAGGCCGAACCTAGGGAACGCCACCTGCTACGATTAGCAGCACTAGCACGACTATAATAGAAACTGGTTTTGTCGACGGAAGAATACACAAAATGAAAAAAAAAAACAATCTGTCATTTTGTCTATTCTTCCGTCGACAAAACCCGTAGAAAAAAACCGTTTCCCTGTTTGTTATACTACGCGTGCAGATGGCGTTCTGTCTTCTGTCTGAATACGTGAGTTTATGTATGTGTGTAGATAATACGAAACAGTAACTTATTGTGGTAAAGGAGAATTGAGATGGTTTAGCGAAGCAAAAACAACACGATCGCCATTTTGGACGCCACAGCAGGAACGACCGGTTTACTATAGAGCACTAGGAATAAAATACAAAACAAAGCACCGGCTTATCTCTTCGCACGTGAGTGGATATTCAAACCAACGAGCAGTGAGGTAACTTTAAATTGGCTACAAGCACAATAATAATAATATTTTATACAGTTCAATGTTAGTTTGTTCAAAATTCTCTATGGATAGTTTGCATTTCAAACCTTTGATTGGGAACAATTATTAGAACCAGTCTTAGCAAGGGTCGTGTTACCCAGTAACCGGGTTGTGCATGTGAAGGCTAGATAGGCAGTCGCTTCATGTAAAATACTGTTACTCAGCTGCATCCCAACATAGTTGGATAAAAACCAGGCATACGATGATGTAAAAAAAAAAAAACAAATAATCATAATACTCCAATTTTCAATACGTTTATTCCGAAATGTCACAGTATAACTTCCCATCGAGAATCTCTCACAGGTGTGTAATCTGGCCATTCATCATTTTCGTCAATAACGTTACCTCTAACATTCAATTTTGCTTTCACAACATTCTGTTTATTTTTCTTTACATACGCCTTTCTATAAACACTGCGCCAATCAGCCTCCTTCCTGTTTCTCACCTTCGAAAAATCTCTTCTATAAAGTCGGGACCACAAGTTTTCTTCTTTTATAACTTTGTTTAGTTTTTTTGAAGATTGTGCAACGTTTAAAATGTCAGTGAGGGACAAACTCAATAGAATATGAAATAATGCGTCATCGGGTAAACCGTATAGATTGCTGCACAGTTGATTGTGATAGCTTAGTATACTGTTCTTCACTGGTATAACAATTTTCTCTTTGAAAGAAATTAGCAGCTTTTCCAACTGACAGAACGCAGATGGAATACCTAAGCAAGACGTTGTTATATGTTCATTAGTTGGTACACATAACGAATGCGTTTCTCTAGTAGCATCGATGATTGCATTGATAAGCATTGTATCATTAAGGGCGCACACGATTATATTAGCAGGTGAATCTTCATAAGGATACAAAACAATATGTATTTGGTAAACTTGACGGCGTTCCTTTCTTTTGGCTAATATGTAATCAACTACGTCGATTTCTGTATTCCCTTGCTGTACGAAATCATTTTCTTTGATCACAATCAAGAGTGAAGCGAAGAACAAGTCCTGTTTCAAAGTTTCTGGCTTGATTAACGCCTCTATCAATTCATTCAACGTTCGGTGGAACTCGGGCGAGATTGCCTTATTCTTGTTCGAAGTAAGACCACACAACCACTCCATTGTCTTGCGCCTTTCAACTTTTCCGATGTTATATTTTATTGTCTAAAATTCTTCTTAGCTTTTTTCTTCTTTATCCGGACGTCATCTTGACATTTTCAGGTTGTTGTTCTTATCTACATAATGGCTTTTAAAATATTGATTTATGATTCGAATAAAAAGTTCTTTGGTTTTCTTCTGGTTAATACAATCTTTGATGTCATTAAGCTAGGAATAGACCTGCCAATAACATGCACTGAAGTATGCAAGTTTGCATGCCCTTGTGATAAACCCATGTTATCATCAATTAGAAGTTGTTATGGTACAATAACCGGCTGTGTATTTAAATTATTTTAAAATGTTTAATATACAATGGTTAGGCAACCAACTATTTTCAGAAGCTAAAACTAGGCTATAGTCTTAACATAAATGAAACATTAAATCTGACAAAGAATTTTAATCAAAATACCTTTGTGACGGTACACTTTGATTTGAAAATATTTGTACCTAAACTAAGTGGAGATTTTTTAATAATATCTTAAAGATAAAATAAATTACCATTTATTAATTTTTTTAATGTTTTTTTTTGTTTTTTATAAAAATAATTAAAAATGTAAATTATATATTATATATATATATATGTAAAGAAAATATATTTCTTATTATTTGATTTAATACTCTTTGGTCAGTAACACCAAAGAGTTTATTATGATAGTTGTACGTGTGCAGAGAGAGATGTCAAGATGACATAGCAGATTGTAAAATAGATTTTTTCGTTGTTAAATATTTTAATAATTTTATGATAACAAGAATCGACTGGTGTAATAAAACGCTTAAAATGTCGTTTCTTTAATTACAGGTTTGTTTTTGTTTATAAATACTTACATCTTTTTAGTTTATATTTTATGTACATAGTAATACTTAGCTTATAAATACATTTCTTTAATTACAGCAACACATTTTGGTTTAATTGTTACACCTCTGATACGAAAACAAATATCTTATAAAACGACATTTTTTGTTATAAAATATGTCCAAAATGGCGAAACTTCGGTTTGAATTCACACTGTTGCCTGGAAGTGATGGAAAAACAAATGTTTTGTCTATAAGCGCAATAGGCACAAGTGATAATAAAGTATACGCAATACCAGAAGAATTACAACCAGCTTCTTTTCATGTGGAAATAATAAAAACGAATGCTTATCGTAAAATTAAAAATAGTTTAAATAAAAGGTACCAGACAAGAAGAGTTTGGATAACAATGACAGAAGAACTTAGAACAATTTACATGGATGAAGATGATAATTTACAATTTGGGGATCAATTTCTGGAAGAGATAAATCAAGAACAATTTGCTGATGCACATCAAACTGAACCTGGCACATTGGAGAGATTATTAGAGAAACTAATAGCAAATTCACAGGAACATAAACAGCAAAACTTAAAACACATTGCAGAACAGTTTGTAATTGAAAAATTTACAAGCAAAACTTCGAATGCAAACCAGTGGATGAATATTTTTGAAAAAGAATGTAAACGCTTTGATGTGACAACAGATGAAAATAAAATAGAAATACTCAGATTATTCATGGATAAGTCTTGTATGGATTGGTACGGCTCAATGATTATAAAATTAACAATGAACTCTGAATGGTCAACATGGAAAAATAAATTCTGTGAAACTTTTGCAAACAAGGGATGGATTCCAGTTACTTATGCATTATTATTTAAATACAAGGATGGTTCATTGTTGGATTATGCTATGAGAAAAGAAAAACTCTTATTAGATATGAGAGAATCAATTGACACCGGTACCTTGATAGATCTTATTGCAGCTGGTTTACCGGAATTAATTCTTAATAAAATTGATAGAGAAACGTTAAAAGACACTGTTGATTTATTTAATGAAGTGAGCAAATACGAACAATTGGTAAATAAAAAGAGCTTTGCGGATAAGAAAAAAAGTTTGTATCAAAGAACTATAGGTAAAAATGAAGATAAAAATCCATGTAAAATTTGTGAAAAGCTAAATAAAGGTACTAGGTATCACCCTGAGACTAGTTGTTGGTTTAGAATAAAAGAAGATGATAAAGTAAAGAAAAGTTTTATCAAACATGTGAACAATTCAGTCATAGAAACGGAGTTAAATGAAACTGATCAAAAAAACTAATTGTAACACCATTAATAAATGTCAAACTACTGCTGAATAGAAAAGTAGAAATTGATGGAGTCTATGATTCAGGCTCAAATGTTTCTTTGATAAATTCAAAATTGTTGAATATAAAAAGAAAAGGAAACAATATAATAAACGAAGCAGATTTAGTAACGATTAATGGTGTTAAAAAAACAAGTGGTTTGACAACTTTACAGGTTAAAATATTTGATCTAGAAAAAAGTGTTGATGTATACATTATTGATGACAAGAATTTCAAGTACGATTTTTTGATAGGATTGGACTTGATAAAAAAGTTCAAACTAATTCAAGATGAAGATTTAAAAATAACTCGTAAACAGAGTTTAAACAATGAAAATAATGTGGAAGAAATTTCTACGGATAAAAAAAGCAATGACGCTACACAAGAATACAAAATAAATTTTAATGAGCATGTAAAAGAAGAAGATTTTGAAATAAAAATAAATCATTTGAATCTGTTTCAAAAGTCTGAAATAGATAAACTGATTTGCAAATATGATTCGATTTTTGCGAAACATAAATATGACGTGGGTACGGTTAATGGATATGAAGCAAGAATAGACTTATTGGTGGACAAATATTGTAGTAAGAGACCTTACAGATGCACTGTTGAAGATAAAAAAGAAATAGAAGAACAAATAGCAAAATTACTTGATAGTAAATTAATAGAAGAATCATACAGTCCATTTGCTGCACCTGTTACTTTAGCATTCAAAAAAGAGGATAACAAAAAATCCAGACTATGTATAGACTTCAGAGACTTGAATAAAATAGTAGTACCACAAGCTCAACCATTTCCGTTGATTGATGATCTAATGATAAAAGCGAGGAATTGTAATTTTTTTTCAAGTCTAGATATAAATTCTGCATTTTGGTCGATCCCTTTACGAATTGAAGACAGGAAAAAGACTGGATTTGTAACACAGGACGGACATTACCAATGGACCTGCTTACCATTTGGATTAAAAACCTCACCAGCAATTTTTCAGAGAATATTAAGCAACATATTGAGGAAATATAAACTTACTGATTTTGCTGTAAATTATATCGATGACATTTTATTATTTTCTAAAACATATTCTGAACACATGAATCATCTAACACAGTTGCTGGAAGCAATCAAAACAGAGGGGTTCAGGTTAAAGTTTACAAAATGTACTTTTGCGACAGACCAAGTTAAATATCTGGGTCATATAATACAAAATAATTCGGTCAGACCCATAAAGGATAATTTGATCTCAATAAAGAATTTTCCTGTTCCAAAAACACAAAAGAACATAAGACAATTTCTTGGAAAGATTAATTTTTACCATGAGTATATACCAAGAAGTGCAATAATATTAGATCCGTTGCATAATTTACTCAGGAAAAATCAAAAATTCGTTTGGTCTGATGAATGTCAAATAACTTTTGAGATGATAAAAAGTCTTTTATGTTCTCAACCCGTTTTGGAAATTTTTGATCAACATTTACCAATCAATATTTATACAGATGCTTCTTTAGAAGGGGTTGGAGCCATTTTAAAACAGACACAGCCTGATGGTAAAGAGAAACCAGTGGCTTATTTTTCAAAAAAACTTAATGAAGCTCAAAAGAAAAAAAAAAGCAATATACTTGGAATGTTTAGCTATAAAAGAAGCGGTGAGATATTGGCAATACTGGTTAATAGGCAAATCATTTACAGTTTTTTCAGATCACAAACCACTAGAAAACATGAATCTAAAATCTAGAACTGACGAAGAGTTAGGTGATTTAACATATTATCTATCGCAATATGATTTTAAAATAAAATATGCTCCAGGAAAAAATAACTTAGAAGCAGACTGTCTAAGCAGAAATCCAGTATTAGAACCAGATGAAAATAGAGATGAACAATTAAAAGTTGTAAATTTAATAAAACTACAGGATATTATATTAGATCAAAATAAGAATGAAGAAATACAAAGTAACAAAAACAAATTGATAGAAAAACATAGTGTATATTTAAGAAAAGACAGAGGAAAAGAAAAAATAATGCTATCAGAAAAATTTAGCATCAAACTCCTAAAACATATACATGAATATCTGTGCCACATTGGAATAAGACAAATGCAAATAATGGTAAGTCCACTTTACACTGCCAAAAATTTGACAAAAAATATAAGAAATACTTGCAGAAGCTGTGAAATTTGTATTAAAAATAAATCAAGAGGACACGATCGGTTTGGCTTGATGTCTCACCTAGGTCCGGCCACAAATTTCGAAATAATGTCTATGGACACAATTGGAGGTTTTGGAGGTTCAAGATCGACAAAAAGGTATCTACATCTATTAGTAGATCATTTCACTAGGTACGCATTTATTCTTACCTCTAAGACGCAAAGTGCTAATGATTTCATAAAACTAGTCAAGAATATAACAGAAACGGATCACATTGGTATGCTTCTCACTGATCAGTACCCAGGAATCAATTCAAAAGAATTTAAGGAATTTTTAAATGACAAGCAGATACCGATGGTCTTCACAGCAGTAAATGCACCATTTTCAAATGGCCTAAATGAGAGGTTAAATCAAACATTAATTAACAAAATCAGATGCAAAATAAACGGAGCAGAAAAAAAGAAAGCCTGGGCAACAATCGCACAAGAATGCGTCAATAAATATAATAAAACTAATCATTCGGTCACTAGTTTTACACCAAGTTATCTTTTATATGGTGAAGATTTCAAAATTTTACCGAATGAATTAAAAGAAGAAAAATCAAATAATGACTGGATTAGAGATAGAAAAATAGCACTTGAAAATACATTGAAATCACATAGCTACAACAAAATACTATTTGATAAAAATCGTAAGCACTATGAATTTAATATAGGAGACATGGTTTATGTAGAAAATGGAAACAAAATAAACAGAAAAAAATTAGATGAACTGAAAATTGGCCCATATGAGATTCTAGAAAAAATTTCAAACTCTATATACAGAATAGGAACAAGACATAGAAAAAATGAATCAAATCTTTTTCATATCACAAAACTTATTCCAGTTCTTGCATCCGGAAATAAAGAAGAAGTAATAGAAGAGGATGAGTAGTATACAATAAAACGAAAATTTGTTGTAAATTTTCTTCTCTAAGGGGGGAGATGTAAAGAAAATATATTTCTTATTATTTGATTTAATACTCTTTGGTCAGTAACACCAAAGAGTTTATTATGATAGTTGTACGTGTGCAGAGAGAGATGTCAAGATGACATAGCAGATTGTAAAATAGATTTTTTCGTTGTTAAATATTTTAATAATTTTATGATAACAAGAATCGACTGGTGTAATAAAACGCTTAAAATGTCGTTTCTTTAATTACAGGTTTGTTTTTGTTTATAAATACTTACATCTTTTTAGTTTATATTTTATGTACATAGTAATACTTAGCTTATAAATACATTTCTTTAATTACAGCAACACATTTTGGTTTAATTGTTACACCTCTGATACGAAAACAAATATCTTATATATATAGATGAAATGAAGGAAATTAATAATAAAAACTTGTACACATTTTATAAACCTGCCAAATTGCGTGACAGTTTATCGACAGACTTCGAGCTCGTCTTAAAACATTTGGTATAAACAATCTAACTAAACATCTACGTAAAGATTATACTAAGTTAGGAGATATTTTGTGTTTGTGTTCCCCTTCATTTCCTATTACAACTATTTTCTTTCCAGCAATTTTCTTAGATATTTCTCATATCTGCTTCTTATCTTTACTGGGTCGGGGAAAATACAATCTTTCATAATGTTTTCTGATATTGACACAAGTATTACTCGCTGATATTATAGCTTCACAAATGGTTTTATCTTTTATATATATTTTTGATGTGGTGGTCTTATCAGAATCTTAGAATCTTGGGCATGAAATTGTCTTCTGAATAATACTATGCATTGGTTTACTTATTGACTCAAATTATATATAGCTCGGTCACAAATGACATACCGTATGTCGCCATAACAGCAATGTTAACAGCATTGTTGTGTTTCGGCAGTTAGAGGTAAGATAGCCAGTTCCTCTGTTTTTGATGATTCCGGGTGAAGTTCGCTTCCACCTTCGGCCTGATCATCACCACCAGGTGAGATGAAGGTAAATAACTACCCCTTGTGGTTAAAAAAAAATCCTACATGAGATAACTTGACTGATTTTTTTTATTACTAAGGCTCCGCTGTCCGTCCGCCTGTCACCAGGCTATCTCATGAACAGTGATAGTTAGACTGTTGAAATTTTCACAGATGATGTATTTCTGTTGCCGCTATAACAAGAAAAAAAACAGAATAAAATAAATATTTAAGGGGGCTCCCATACAACAAACGTGATTTTTTTGCTCGTTTTTATAGATAATGGTACAGAACCCTTCGTGTGCGAGTCCGACTCGCACTTAGCCGGTGTTTTGTGGTATGCTGAGTTTTTGACCTTAGTATTACCGTGTTTAAATTTTTTTTTTGTGTCATAAACAATTTTTCTTATTAATTCGCTTTTAATTCTCTAATAACTATATGCGACTTCTTTCCTTCGGAACTGCTTTATTTAGTACCTTTATTATTCAATTCTATTTTGTAAGGAGAACTTTCGTCATCTAATAATAACATAATAGTAATTAAATAAATACTAATTTTGTTCGAGGACGCGGTAATTATTTACAAATTGTGGGTTCGATGTTATTTCGTATAATTATAGGCGTATTTTGACCTACAGAATTTAATAGATTCTTGATTAACCGTGATACAAAAAATGTATTTAACAATTTTTCAGCCAAGGCCCGCGAAGAATGGAAGACGCCAATGAAAGAAATCGACGCAGCTCTCATAGCTTGTACTTTTGGAAGGTTTCACATAAAGCTACTGTTCATTGCTTTTGTGGGGTTCTTGGCAGGAATCCTGACCAGTTCTACAACAGCTTATCTACTGCCTAGTGCAGAATGTGACTTGAAAATGGATCTATTGCAAAAGGGGCTGCTTAATGCTATGCCGTTTGTGGGTAAGTAGACTTGAATTGACCAATAGCTTGCAAACGTATAGAGGTATGAGGAACAGGGTGTAAAGTTATCTCATCCTCCATAGAAAAGGGAGGATTCTCCTACCAGAAGGGTGTTGTATCTGGTGGGCAACTAACCGAAGGTTGATTTCTGGACGTTGTTTATATTCTAGTCACGCGGTAAACTCTGCTTGCGCGATGCAAAATTTGGCGTGCCGTCAGTGTGATGCGTAGTTCGCATTAGGCGTTGTACTAGCCACAAACGCAATAATTTATGAATTTAACGTAATAAACAAGAATATTCGACATCTACCGTCTACATATTTTTTTTACTTACTCAGTAATAAATCTTAATTAAAATACAATAAACAAGCTAACACATATTATGTACTGTCTATAATTAAAAAAGGGGAAGAGCTTTTGAAGATTGGGCGTCAAAAAATTCTTCCGCATTGCTGTCAGCGGGAGAAGTGCCCATAAGGCTGACAGCGTTGCCGCGATAGATGGCAATGCTGATTCTTTGAGCTAAAAATAGGCCAGCCCTCTGGTCACGTGAAGAGATGACCAACCGCTTGACGATATCCCGAAATGAGTCTATTAAAGAAAATATTTTCAATATTGCTGAAAACATCACCAAAGTCGCGTAACAGGGTAAATTTATAGTACCAAGAGTAATGCTGGCTAATGGAAAAGTAGCACCTGGACGTAAATTTATTGCAAAAGGGACATGGCCCGAGGTCGGGCGTAGAAGGAATGGCATCGAACTGCAGCTAACCACGTCGATCGATTCGAATGCATGATTTATGAACGTTGAAGTATCGATTGCTCTAGTAGGTATTTCTTGCACTAAAGAGAATTTAAAAAGACTTGACTGACGAGTTAATTAGGATTGTTTAGAGAATTGTTAATTTTGTAACCGATTTTTTTTTTTTTTATTGAAATTGAAAACATTTATTTGCTTATAATGAAGGTATACAGCTGATATAGTTTTCTAAATATTTGATCACTAGCAGAGTGTGCCTCCAAGTGTGCTACAGTGGACTAAAATTAAACTGAATATAAATAAAAATCACGTATTTCTGTTATGTGGTTCTCAATTTACTCGCGCACTAACGGAAGGACGAATAGATGATTTATAAAGCACCCATAAAGCCTAGGCAAAAATTTATCGGATTTAAGAAAACCCATATTTTACGAATTTTTCAAAATTTCCCAGAAATCATACATAACATTACGCCTGTAATCCCCGAAGTGTTACGCAGAGGTGTACCTATAGTACACCCACATTTCGCTCAGAAATCGTCACTAAATATCACTTTTCTCCAAACTTTCAAATTGAATGGCCTTCGTTGGTATTCCATTGGATACCTAATACTATAAATATTAATGATACAAATGTAAATGGGTCACATTACCACGTCCTAAAAGGAATACGTCAAATTACAAGTCACCTTGTCTATGTCGCACTGCAGACGAAATTGATTCCCACTATTCTACACTGCCTGTTAGTTATTGCAGCTTATTAAGTTCAGATTTCTTCCCAAGCTCCAGTGTTCGACTAACTTAGCATCTTCACATTACATTGAAATCATGATTACTTGCCAGGCTTTAAACCTACAACCTGCTGCCTAAAATGCATGTTTCCATATATCAACTTTTGGACCACTGTGCTACAAAGGATGTAGAAAAAAAAATATCTCTATCGATCGTCCTTTGACAAAATTTACGATGAGCGGCAGAATTCGTCAAATTTATGATTTGTTGTAAAGTTCTCTTATACTAAGAAAACCAACTTAGACTTGTCCCATTGTTATCTTCATTTTAACGAATTATTTATGCTAGACTGGCTCGGTTTAGATCCTTTCTTTAAATTATGATACCTACCATTTTAAATCTGCGACTCGTTTTTGCCTCATTTGGGCAAATACTGTGAACGTGCTCCATAAAGGCTCTGACACACAGTGCCGCCGGAACTGCCACCGGCCGGCCTTGCCGCCGGGCAAGCCGCGGTGCGCCCAGCTTGCCGTACAAAGGAGCCGTCAAACAAAGGAATGCCGCTCAGCAAAAGCCGGCGGTCCGTGCCGTGCACTGTGTGTCTCTCTCGATTTAAAACAAAAGAGTAGATTTAGATTTAGGGAATATTTAGATTCAGGCGATATTTTCGGCCGATGTGGGTAGCAATCAAAAGTTACCAGCAGCAACTTATGTAACTTCCCGACGGAATAATAATTTTGCTACCCACAGCGACAAAGAATCTGAATAGTCCTTTTATATTAAAGAATTCGTCAGATTTGGATCGAGATTAATTCTACACAAATCAAATTAAATCAAAATCGTTGATTTGCATAAAATATGATAGGTACTAAAGATGTCCCATATAAAATTCAGTGCAGACACATTTCGCTATGTAAGGCATGCAAATATTTACACCTTCTTTTTATGGGGGTTGGCAGAAAATACAGAACACTACCTGCTATGATCCTTACAAACTCCTTTTGCTTCGTTTACGGTCATACATCTGGTCATACACGCACGCCGGTTGCGAGCACTACGCACCTGACCTTTCTGAAGAACATCACACATCACTATTTATGTCCTTCTAGTCGTCGTCACGGCGTTTCCACTCACATCTGCCATGTAAATACCTTTTGTTAGTCGCCTCTCATTCACCTTAATATTTAACAGATAAAGTCAATACTTATTTTTATTTAAATATGTAATAATTTCAGGTATGTTGTTATCATCAGTGGTCGCCGGTTTCCTAACAGATGCATTTGGGAGGAAAATATTCTTAGGAGTTGGTTTTCTGGGATTATTTATTTGCCAACTAATTGGAGGTTCCAGTCAAACATTTGAAGTACTTGCTGCTGCAAAGTTTTTTGAGGGATTATTGTAAGTATAAATAATATTTCTTTTGAACCATCATTGCAACCAACAATTGGTTTATTTAGGTAATATCCATATTATAAAACAAAGTCCCCCGCCGTGTCTGTCTGTCTGTCTGAACGCGATAAACTTAAAAACTACCGAACGGATTTTTTTTCAAATGGTTTTCACCAATGGACGGAGTGATTCACACGAAAGGTTTCGGTGTATAAATTCATTAAGGTTTTGTGTAAACTGGCTGAAATATGACGATTATTGTCGAAGATGTCGGAAAAATCATCCCGACTGGGAGCTTTACTGGTGTGCGCCGCGTAAACTGTTACAGATACATCAAATTTATGTTGTACAGGATTGAAGATTTTAAAAATTTCAACAAAAAAGTCCACGATGGCATATTATATCTATCTTCCACAGTAACCATTTTTATCTTTCGGAATTTGATAAAAATTCTATTGTTAGTTCCAAAGCTATATTGACCGGTATCATATTAATCCTTATCCAATAAAATATATTATTTAAATTGGACATTAAATTTTGATTAAGATAATCCTTGCCATCGTATCATTTTAAATAAATACTTTAAACACAGATTCAAAATTACGCGTAACAAAGTCATTTTGGTGGACGGCAACGCGGGCGCAGCGGTAGGAGTCAATGACCTCGGTTATTATGAAATCCCGGTGTTACATTCCTATGGGATATTTTTCGACATCCACGCGGGCAAAGCCGCGGGAAAAACCTAAGACGTTTGCTTTGGGTAGAAATTGATGTCAAATAATCAGGGACCGAAACAGGTATGATTAATACGGGTTTTATTCTGTTTCAACATTTATTATATTTTTTACAGGTATTTTTAAAGGTTACTTTAAAGTTGAGTACCAATATTAATACCGGTTACCGAAATAAAAATTACATGCCGTCGGCATTAGTCAAAAGGTGCGCATCGCCTGTTTGTGTGTAACCGGTATTAAGACGGTAACCTATATTGAGGTAACATGTTTCTTGGTTACCCAGATAGCGGTAACCTTAGTTGAAGAAGTAACCGAAAAGCTAATGTTTTACCGTTTTTCAATAATAATGGTTAAAGCTCGCTTAATACATACTTGATTGTTGTAAAGTTTGGGGTTTAGTTATACACTTTGGAGTTAAGTAATGATTAGCAACTGTTAAACTATATATTTTGTTGACGTTTAATATAAACGTCTCAAAACTTTAAGCAATACTCTAATAGGATCTGTGACCGGTCGATATTATTACACTAGACTGAGAGTAATTTTACATGAATCCTGTAGTTAATGAAATTTCCATAATAATCCATAGAAAATATTGCAAACAACATATAAGAATTACATCCCTTCAATACCTTCCACAAAATTAATTCACGCAACAAATAATCAATAACGTGTTAAAATTCTATGAACAAAAGCGTTCAACGTGATTGGATTATTCAATTTAATTTAATCAACATATTATTTTCTTTGTTTAAGCTCTACATCAATATTTAACATATACGAAAACGAGTACTACCATTTAAAATAATATCAACTTTACATTAAACTGCTTTTATTATTTAATTTGCAATGATCTCGACATTTCGGACACCTTTATTGTTCAATAAAATTCATTTACTTATTTGTAAAGCTGCAAATACATGTGCCTGCTGCTTGAACAAATGTAAACAAGAGCTTGCATGTTATTGTGCAATTATTACTTCTGATTAAATAGTAAATGTCACAAAAAATCTATCTGTCTAGCCTTTTCCCAACTATATTGGGGTCAGCCTCCAGTACCTATTTTACATGGAGTGACTGCCTATAAGACCTCTACAATCCAGTTACTGGGTAACACGATGACTTTCGGGCTTCTGAATACCCGTGACGACTGTCAAAGATCTCCGAATGACAGCCGGGCCCAACGGCTTCACGTGCTTTTTAAGGCACGGAGGGCTCTCGATATGCAATGGATGGCATCCACAAACCGACCGCGGTAAGCCTAGCTTAACCTTCGATCGACCCGTGCGGCTATTATCATTAAATTTTTTTTGTAATGCAAGTATTAAGTTTTAATTCGGCAAAAACTAGATCAATGCTGGATGCTGGTTGAGATTCATTACCACTGCTCTCAAAACGTTCAAAGGAAAACAACTTGAGGAAACTGGCATATCCTAGAACCAAAAATTCGAAGACTTGTGACATGTACCAACCCGCACTGGGCCCGCGTTGTAGATTACAGCCCACTCCCTCTCGAAAAGACAATGCCTGTGTCCCAGCAGTGGGAAACTTATAGGCTGATTTTATTTATAAACAGAAAATACTAAAATTGTTATCTGATTATTATCAGTAGTAACCGGGTGTGCAGGTATGGTCAGTAAGTTGTATGAATGTAAACGAGGCAAAAGGAGTATGTAAGGATCGTAGTAGGTGGCATTCTATAGTTTCTGCCTACCCTACCCTCATGGTAAAAAAGGCGTGAGTTTATATATGTATGTGATTATTATCACTATAAAAATTTTCGAGAATATCTGTGAAAACAAGAACGTGAAAATCATTACGCTTCATGACACCCATGGATGACAAATGGATGATATCCAAACTTTTATATTCACGACGTTTGTTCATTATGGGGCCATTAATTATTAATATTTGATTAGTCCTCTCTTCGAGATGCCTGTGTCCCAGCAATGGGAACATTATTAGGCTGATTATGCTATGGATGTTTGCGGCTTAATTTGGAAAATTTACAATCACGTCTCATCTTCATGTTCGACTACTTCGTTGATTTAGGTGGTCGCTAGCGCTACAGCTGTACATGAGGTCCTGGTTTCGATTCCCAGTTCAGGCGAAGAGTTTTTGGATTTTTCCATCTGGAATTTCTCAGTAGCAGCCCGAAGTTTGGATTAGTGCCAGGTTGATGGCAATAAGCTCGCCCCCTATTACATGTGACTTAAACATAACTGGCGAAATGTGTGTGTACTTATTGGTAGACCTCTGCCCAACCCTTTGGGGAATACAGGCGTGATGTTATGTGTTATAATAACGTTGGACCTAACCAAAGACAGATTTTCACGGTCTGCAAAGTTTTCTTTTGTTAGAATAAAATTAATGTCTAGGCTAAGTTTTCTTCAGACATGTCTTGGCCTCTTGGATCTTTATTCAGTCATTTTTTCTTGCCTTTTTTGTCTACGAGGCCAGACTTGGAATTCTTAGCATTGTTTCGACACAAAAGAGTAATGTTTTAGGCTTGCTGTAATTATTTCGTCACAATACAGAACTCTGAATTTCTCAGGCCGCGGTTCCTATTTTAGTTGACTTTAAAATGAGGCTGTTCGTTTGATATTCTTGTCATTATTTGTATCTACAAGCACTGTTTACTGAGAAAGATGACTTTGTTATTCTTGCGTCTTTTTTAAATGAAAACTTCTTTAGGCGCGTTGGGCATTTTTGAGATGGAATTAAACCATTGATTTCGCGACACTGTGAGGACACCAGCTTTTGACTACTAAAAAGACATCAACGCGTTGATTATCGCGGTGCCGATTTTTTTTCAAGTTTTCACTTTTGTCGGCACTCACGGAGTGCCACTGTTTTTTTTTAAATGGCGTTTTTAAATAAAACTGTTGTAAGTAGCAGTTGAGTAACAACTATTTCCATATACAACGGCTCAGACCATCAAACCGAACAACTTTCTCTATGGCACAGACATCATAATCGCAAAAAAAAAACTGTCGTCTCATACATTTGGGTTATGTAGGTATTGACTTTATGTATGGGACAGTTGATAATTTTTTCACAATTACGATATTGGTCCTATGGAGACATTTGTAAAGTTTGATGTTCTGTACTACACCCTGCAATAAGACTACACCTTTCTTGATAGATGATGTGTAAGTGTCAGCACTTTTAAATTCCATTCAAACCATACTGAATCTAAATTAAAACTGTCGAACGTCACTTAATAATCTATTAATGCAATACCTGAGCATGCAATTATACATGATCTATACGGTAAGACATTAAAGTTATTCACTGTACCTATATATTAAGCTCTGGCCAAACAGAGGCGAAACCCGCGCGGGTTGCACGATAAGATTCGCTCGCGTCGATTGTATAAAAAACTCAGACTCGCGCGAATGGGTGGCTCACCGTCCGATAAGGACCAGGCCCGGGTCGACGGCGCGTTGTGTTCCACGCGCGCCTCAAAGAGATGTCAGCAGAATTGAAGGGGTCCACTAGGGCCGATGCCTGCCGGGGTTGCGAAGAAAACCGAAAGGGAGATCGTGGCCCCCGGCGACAGGGCAACCGAAGGAACACGGGTGGGTTTTAGTCAGTAAGAGTCTGACACGCCCTCCCGCTCCGCCCAGAGCGGGAGAAGTTATTTGATGATTTCCCACCCACAAAAAAAAAAAAGACTCGCGCGAATAGTCGCGTAACTTCCTTGTAATTAAGACAAAATAATGACACCTGCAGTCACGTCCCGCGGAACTCTCCACAGTTTAATAATTCCTTTATTTGAAATTCATTCATTTACATCCTCAATATTTTATAGTTAGTCTTTTAAATTAACTACATCTTAACAATAGCGCTTTTCAATATCGTCTTTATAATTTATATCAAGATTTTTTCTTTTTGTTGCAGTTTTCTTTACATCTTTTTAATTTTTTCCAGATACGCGACTGCATTCAGTGCCTGTGTGTCTTTAACTGCCGAATTCTCATACTCAGGTATTAGAGATCGCATGTTACTATGCCAATCATCATTTATAGCAGTATCCCATATAGTCATCGCTGCTATGTCGTGGGCGATCCTAACTAATGACTGGAAGTATTCTTTCTTTGGCGGAAAATTCGGTAAGAACATCACTACTATTTTCAGAATATTTACCGTTTGGGAGGCTCATAAATCCAGTAACTGCTAAATAAAGATGGATTATATTATTGACGATTGCCATGTTTCATAAGTGGGATAGGTTTTTGTCAATATTCGATGTTTCTTGCGCTGTGTTATTATATAAATGTTACATACACGTGTTTACAGATATTTATACTGGGTGAAACGTCGAAACTAATATTTTTATAAGACTTAAATATAGGGTAGCACGAAATTAATTATTTTTCTGTCTAGGTCAGTGGTTTCCAAAGTTGACAGAGCCGCGACCCACCTAGCCAAAACTTCCAAATTTGGGACTCACCTTTTGGCTGTCATGGAGAAAATAAGGGGCATAAATAACTATCTACCAGACTATTCAAATTAGAAAAAAAAAATCAGTTACAATCGAAAATTGTATAACTTAATTAAATACAAGGAGTGCTATTTCAATGAGAAGGATGTATTTGTTACCTGTTGTCATTATAGCTTTAGCATCAATTTCAATTTTAGTTAATTTTAATCGCCATGTCCAATTTATTTTAATATTAGTCATAGCTGAAAATATTTTTTTCATGGCCCACCCAATATTCGCTTGACCCATAGTTTGGGTACCACTGGTCTAGGTTATAAAGCTCTATTTTCTTCATAGCCACAGATACATACTTATCAAAATTAAAACTATCGATATCTTGAAACATCACTTAGACAAAACTATAATTTACTCAAAATCGACTTTAAGTGTTTTGGGTCTGACTATTTGTGACTACACGCACCCACGATACAGGCGAATTTTTTTTTTCACAGAGAAAGTAATAGAAAAACCACAATAGCCGCTACTTTCGAGCCTACAGATATTAATCCTTTCCCCGCCCTACATACATACAAAGAAATAGAAGGTCTATCCCTCAACGACCACACGGCACTAAGTCTAAAAGTACCAACATAACACACTCCAGGTTAAGTTACTAAGCGTGTTTGCTTAGACCTCCAACAATAAATCCCGACAACAAAGGGCTGGACTCAAAAAAAGGGATTTCGCTCAATCTTTTTGAAACCGTAATTGTGCGGCGCATTTCTTTTGACTTTTACGTTTTAAGTTAAGGCGTAATTTCATTGCTGCGTAGGATGTGCACGGATGGTTAGCGTGCGTTAGGGTTGCTACACAGACGCACATAGGTATTCGGCTCGGAATGTTTCTGCACAGCCAGGTGGTAAAATCGAACATAAGTAGGGTATGTTCGGGATGAAGCCGCGTGGCTTACATTGTACCAAGCTGACCCGAACATGATTAAGTGAGGATATATTATTATAGCTGCCGATTGGCACAAGCCGAATGAAAGTCGAACATTTGTAGTAATTGCTACAGGCCAACTTTATTGTTCAACAAATACTGCCGAATTAAATGTGCCTTTTTTTTTTTTTTTTTTCCGGGGTGGAAAATCCTCATGGATGTCCTTCGCCCTGGGGCGGGCGAAGGGGTCTGTCAGACTCCTACTGACTAAAAACCACCCCGGTGTTCCCTTCCCACACTTGGACCGGGGATCATGGGATCTAGTGCGCCTTCCATGATCCCCGACTGGTGTCGGCCCGCTTTTGCGGACCACTTCATGCCCGCGAGTGGAGTGAGGTGTTACACTCCCCCCGCGACGTCAAATAGGGGCGCGCGTGGAACAACAAATGTGCCTACCCTAACATGTGTATGTAGCATCCTTAGCTGCACGAGTTCATTTTGTTTGCCAGCCAAGCATCCGTACGTAGCGTATCCGTGGGCGACAATGGAACTGCGCCTTAATACAAACAATTTGTTTTAACCTTCTAGTGCTCAACACATGGAATTTTTATCTTTACATCATGTCATTATGGGCCTTGGGAGCCTTTTTGATGTACGTGTTCTGTCTGCCGGAGAGCCCCAAATATTTGCTGACGCAGCAAAAATATGATGAGGCGAGAGAGATACTTATTAACATATATGTGGAGAATACGGGGAAACCAGCTGAGACTTATCCGGTAAGAGTTTATAATTGGCAATTATTATATGTAGGTACTTTTTGTTTTTTCCTCAGTGTTTTTGAAGTGAAAACTTCTTTAGGTGCGTTGAGCGATTGTTGGTACGAGGTAAGCTTATAGACTCGCGTGGTGCAGGTCTATAGAATATAGATGGCGCTAATACCAGTTTTTAGTTTTCACTTTTGTCGCACTGTTGTTGTCACTTCTGTGTGCTTTTGTCTTCTGTCCCCATGACCAGCCATTTTTCGTTTACGGCCACCGGGCTTTGGCCTTATCTGTGTGTTTGTCTCCGCCATTTTTCTTAGTGATTTAGCCTCATCATCCACACACTGTTTTCACCCAGTGCGAGGAATAGGCCTCTATATTCTTGTGCCAATCCCCATGCTCTTGTACCAACCACATCCAGGTTCTACCAGCGATGAATTTAACTTGACTACTGCTATAGATAGTGTCATTCACGAAGACGCGCCCTACTCCGCAACTACTGTACTGTAAGCTGTACTTTAAATTATTATTTTTATTTCAGACCCATAAATAGTCCATTTGGTTAGTATACACACGACTTACAAACTAGTGTTAGTACTGACATCTACCAGAAAAAAAAACACAAACTATACATTAATATGTCACAGTGGCATGTAGGCGTATCCAATGTTCCAGTATGGGGCTGTCCCACCTATCGGCATAGTTTTCAGGATGCTGTTGGGGCTGGCGCGTACTCTGCGCATAATGGAAGCGCAACGATTGCGCATGATGGCGTGAAAGCCATCGATTCTCGCCTCTGCGAACATGCCGGAAGCACTGCAGTAGTGCGGCAACCCCATCAACACCCTTAAAAGTTACTTATGTACTTTAGTACCGAGCGGAGCGGAAAATATTCATGACCTCAGAGGTCAGCTATGAGATGCCCTAAAGAAAAAAAAAAAAGTGGGGCGCGTCTTGATGGCAACATCTAGGTAAATTGATTTTGAAATTGGTAGATCTGCATAAGGCTTATTTTGTCCAAACTACAGTTAGGGAAAACATTGTTAGAAAACCCACTAGACCTGTTTGAAATCGCCAAAGTGCAATGAAATTCGTTCATTCGCTGTATGAGAAGAGGTTGCCTTGGAGTGATAATCAGAGGTCTTATTGGACACTAGCCTCTGGCAATGGCTTCGTCTTAGTGATAATATAGCATTCTTCCGGTGAATTAATTTTTGAAATCGGTCCAGTAGTTTTTGAGTTTAAACAAAAGTACAAATCTTTCACTCTATAATATTAGTGTAGACTGTAGATAAATCGTTGAATGAATACCTTTTGTAGGTAATTATTTTTTTATAAGGGCGCGTCAAAATTTATTTACATAATTAGCCTATAATGTTCCCAATGCTGGGATACAGCATCCTCTCGGTGAGAGGGAGTGGGCCACCACGCGGACCCAGTGCGGGTTGGTAGATGTCACATGTCTTCGAATTTTTGGTTCTAGGACATGCCGGTTTCCTCACGATGTTTTCTTTCACCGTTTTGAGAGCAGCGGTGATGAAAAAATTGACATAAAGCACTTGTCTGGGTTCGAACTTACGATCTACAAACTCGTAAGTCGCAGCCGTTACCACTGGGCCACCACAGCTCTCACAATTCATTAAGTAGATTGAAAATGTCAATAGGCCCTGTTTAATTAACTCCGAGAACGTTTTGCAATACTTAATTAAATACTTCGAATGTAATTGCGTAGTATTCAACTCTTTCAAAATGCTTAAAAATTTATTTAAAGATAACATTTTGCACTAAAATACTTTAATTTCTAAATGTTCATTTGAAATCATTCTTATTTATGAGTTGCTTAAACAATTTCAATATCAAAGAGACTAAGTTATTAAAATTTAGGGTACGTTAATGTATTTCAATTTCGAAAATAACGTTGTCACTTTTAATTTGATTGCTAGATGTCAACGTGTAATCATCACTCTACAAGAGAGTGAATTTATTTTCATTCAAAATAATGGCTTGTTGTTTGATTCACACGAATTATCTTGCCCGAAACGGGCGAATCGACACATTTTAATAATATTGTTTTTCTTGAGGCAAAAAAGTGCACTGAGGAAAAAGTACACGAACTTTACTGCATAAAATGAAAAATGTGCCAATTGCCTGATGCATATTTCTGGAGTTGTCGATTCGCCCATAAATGAATTAAATTCATGCGAACCCCCTCAAGAAAAAACAATGTTATTTAAAAGCGCCGATTTGCCCGTTTCGGGCGAGTATATTCGTGCGAATCAACCAATAAGCCAAAACAATGAGAAATTGCATTATTTTAATTGCATGTCTATAATATGATTCAGACCATAATTAATATTAATATTGTGTTACGTATTATTTTCAACGTTAAACATCTTATTTAGCTATTCAAAAAAATACTGAGACTGACTGCTTTGCAGACTGACAGACAACGCAATGCCTGAACCACAAACACTCATCATCTACCAAGTCTTCGGACCTAGCCAAGGGGTTAGCTTCCAGTCTAACTAGATGCAGCTGAATACCAATATTTTACCACTAAAACCATATAAAAGTATAAAATTAAAGAAAAATTACATCCTAAGAGATGCTCTAAAATGTCTCGAAACTCAAATCGCTCTACCCTTAGCAGTTTAAACGGGGTTTTAAGTTTGTATGCAAATAAACTCGCTAGCTCTCGAAGTCTACAACATAATTATTTTATTTATTAAAAAACACCAACAGTATATACATTAAACATTGGTTTACAAAAGTATTTAGGAAAGCTGTTACTGCTAATGTATACACAAGTATATATTTTACAAAAATAAGCTTAACAGCTACGGTGGAACGTTGAGCTGTCATTTAAATTAACAACCCTAGAGTTCAATTAATTATAAACCTTTTGCACTTTACAAACGGTTGTTTATTACAAATTGAAGTACATTATTCTGTTTGAACTGGAACTTTTCATACAAAAGGTGCTTCAAAAAGAGTGTGAAGATTGCTTTTTGATGTTATTGAAATTGAAAAGTTATGTTATTTTGGATTTATTGAAAAGATAGCACTTTGGATTTAGTTTAATTTTGAAAAATAAGTGATTGATTCATAGAGTGACAAAAGAAGCCGTTATTACAATAAAGTTTATTTTGGTAAGTCAATATTTTAAAAGATTTATTAATTTGCAAGCCATGCACCCGATGGGATTTCAAATCGGCAAAAATGTGTAACTTCCATACAAACTTACATTCCCTATTTAACCCATTTAGGGGCCGAATATTCAAAGATCATTCCTTAGTGCTCATCTTCGTTAAAAAAGGAAATATTGTGTGTTTCAATACATACCTGTTAAGGCTGCATAGAAACACAATAGTTCTTCGTTTGGCTGTCATTGAATGAATTTAAGATTTTAATTAGGAGTGTACACAACATGTAAATAAAATTCTGTCCGAACCGTGAGGGTGTTGTCAGGTATCGTACTGAGAGTCTAAGATATAAGAGATATGAGAGTATAAGAAGAAGAACTTCAAGAAAAAAAAAAAAAAAATTCAACATTATTTTTCAATAGCCATTTTGTCATAATTTATGACCCCTGTTGAAAATTCGCTAATTGTTTATGGATTTGGCGTATTTCTATTACAAAAAATGTGATTTTTAAATAACAATAACTTTTTTATTTTCAATAATTTTTTATTACTTTTTGGTAATATTATTGCAGTACCTATGAGCCCCTTTCGGATCGGGCAGGGTTTTTTTTTTACATATTGTATAAGGTACCTTAAATTGCTTAGCATGATCTTCCGTTATATCGAAAATACAGCAGCATTAATTTTTTATTTATAAATTAATTGCTAAAATTGAGGATTAATGTTAAGTAGGTACACGTAGGTAAAGGTAGGTTATGTTTATCGAAAACACGATTCCATACATTTAGGTATATTTTACGTGGATGTGACGCATGTTTTCCCCCAATTTGTTATTTACGTGTTTTATTTTTATTATCTTTCTTTGCATCATGTTTACCGCAAATAAACATATCTTCTCTCTTTCTTATAAAAAAATCTCGTCAATTTTTTTTTTTACAAAGATACTTCCAACCCTAACAATAAACCAGTAGTAAGTATTAAAAAATACTTCAAATTAGATCATGAAATTTTGCATAAATATTAAACTAAATATAAAGCAGATAAAGACGATAACGAAGAAGATAGAATATAGAGAAATCGGTGCTGATCCATGCGTCATGTTCGTGCACGGGCGCCGTCAGTAGGGACTGGTCATCTCTTAGCTACCACGGTTTCTTTTAATTTTTTAATTGTTTTTGTTTTTATATTTTTATTACGGACGCTTTAAACTTGCACGTCTTTCTACATTATTCTCACATGTATAAATTCAACATAAATGATGTAATCAATATTTTGAAACAATATTTTATTTAAAAGAGTATCCGTGGAGTTTCTTGCCCGTTCTTCTCCATAGGTACCTACTACGCTTTGGAATGGGCAACAACTAGCTTCATCTTTCTGTCTGACGGACCCCTTGACAATTCAAAAGTACCTGTAATTGGTTTATTTGAAATAAATGCTTTGAGTTTGAGTTTGATACTTTGTTTTTTTTTTTAATTGCGAATATTTCCACCATAAAAAGAAATTACCAAACTATCGGCGCCTTGGAACCCCGCCGCTCTGTCTCAGTCTCACTCAATCCGCGAGCAGTAGTGTGCGAGCGAGGCAATAAAGAGTGAATTTCAGCTAAAGTATTATGGGCTCTTAAGTAGTTTTACCTTGTGAACATCCACATCCAAACACGAGCCTTAAAATACCCGCAGAAAAAATTTCATCGCTTTTTCCTTCTTGGAAAGATAACATCATCAACCAAATGGACAGTTGCAAGGAAAAATCAGTTTACTACGGAGACCTCGTATTAATTTATTAGTCCAGTGAATATTACGCCGGAAATATCTTGCGATTATAACGTACTGCCTATTAAGACACAATATGAGGAAATAAGAAGGCTCAGTGGCCATTGGGACCGTATTGGGACATTGGGACAAAGACGTAACAACACACATTTTTTTGATGACTACAGAATCTCTATTAAAAGCTTCGAAAACAAAAATGACGTGGTAAACTTTTTTTCTTCGTGGTAAACTTTTTTCTTCGTGGTGAACTAAAATGTCGACACCCAACTAGATCCACTACCAACCTTGCTGAACGGTTAATCTTTTTAGTCATTTACTAATAGCAGTCTCGTAGCGACAAAAAAAAAAAACAAGGCTCACGCATTGTGCAGCCGCCGACCGCACGTCAGTGGAAACAAAATCTGTATAGCTGGCCTATTACCACAGTATAAATAAGGCAACACCTTAATAGGCACGCAACTCTGACTTTTCGTATTCATGTGCGTATTGTATAATTATCACTTGCTTCAAAACCGGTGAAGGAAAACATCGTGAGGAAAATGCCTGAGAGATATTTCCTGACGGCACGTGAAGCCAAGTCAGAGGCCCATCGGCGGCTTTAAAACTCTGACACCAGGTTAGTCTCTAACCACACGAAAAAGAAGAAAAATGAATAGGTAACAGTATTATATCTTTATAGAAAACGGCGTGCTTCGAAATCTCAGTGTATATCAGTACGCAGCTTTATCGAGTGCACGGTAGTTACAGGTTCGGAAGGTTTATCTACCGGGCCGTATGTAATTATTTCAAGGTCACTGCCGAGACATAATACTGTTATTTATTTATACTGTGCCATTACTCTATTGTAACTCTAGCCTGCTTAAGGTCATTCGGTTAGGTCTTAAGGTTACTACCGAGGCACGGTCAGCTATATCTACTCAGAATTAATCTTCTGTGCTTATCCATATTGTGACTTGCGTGTAATATTGTATCCATTTGTAAAAATTATTCCGCCATTCGCTCGCATCATCAACTTGAGTTATAACATCGATAAATATGTGGAAACTCTACTTATTATGACGATATTTCTTGATTTTGTATCGTTGCTATGTCGTGGTGAGGCCGTCCTAGTTTTTTTTTGCAAGTTAATAGAATTACCGACTACGTTATGGAAGTTTTCTTTGAAAGCTTGATTGTGATTAACGATTTATTCTGAGTAATACAATGGACGTTAAAACTGAAGTATTGAAAAAACTTACACGATGTGGTGAGCTGTGTTAATTAAGGAATTTAAACCCTTAAATACGCATAAGTTCTTGTTTTTGAATTTTATGGGAACCTAAGAACGTCCTCATGACAGAAAACCGTTACCATTGTACTTTCTTTACCGTTTGTGGCATCACTCCGATGTACGGCATGGTCAAGTGGTAACAAAACCGGGGTAACCTGGCCTCGCAATCTATTTAACTCAAAACTATGCTAGGTCCGCTGAAAATCAAACTGCAACCTACCTCCGTGCGGTAGACTTTAGGTACCATTGCGGTAAAAAAAATCCAACCAATTTAAAAACAAAATCCCATGCACACAACCCTTTTTCTTCGTAGGTAAGCGTTACAAAAGCGGCCGAGAGCTGCAAGTAAGAATAGTCCTTACAGTATAAAGCTAGCATGTCTTCGATAGTACCTACACAAGTTTATGAGCTTTGACATTTTGTTCTGCGTAGAATTACATTTTTCATACTAAAAACTCACTGAAAAGCCACAAAAATCAGAGCGCAGTGTCACATTCTCTTCTTCCATTCTAGTTCTACAACATTTGGAAGGACAAGAATAAGCACTTTATAGACGAGTCACCTGAACACCACGTACAGACGAACATTCGGCACCAGATAGTGGAAGGACTTTACAATGTTAAGCCGATGTTCCAGAAGCCGTTGGTGGTGCATCTGGCTATGACGTGCTTCACTAATTTCGTTATTATGGCTATGTAAGTATTTTGGAATTTATGCAGAAAATGCTTGGCAGATCGCTTGTATAAGATCTTTTTCATACTTCACCGCATATATTTACCTAAAAAACACATGATAAGATTTCCAGTTATTCAATGGGAATTTCTAGACGAATTTTGTTATTTTTTTTCTATTATCTGTTTACTTTATTATTTTATCATTATAGTTTACAAAAAAATACTATCTGGTATTATTTTTTTGCTTTTAAAGAGTGTTCGTATAGGTTAAAATACTTTAAAATTATTGTACTATAACTATTTTTATACTTTTACAATTATTTTGGTAATCTCAATCAAGTTACAGTATCCATTCTGTAAGCTTTAAACAATGTCTTAATGAAGTGTCTTATAAACATATGGGTCAACTTAATAGCTCCTGCAACTGCAGAAATATAGTTATTGGTTGAATGACTATTGATTTTGTGCGAATAATGTGTTACGAATGTGCTACGCTAAGGCAATTATTATGCTAGTTTTGCATCTAACTAATATGAATTATGTAGTTAAAAGTACCCATGTCGTAATAAGACAGTAGTGGTGGCCCAGTGGTAACGGTCCCGACTTACGAGTTGTGAGTTCAAACTAAAGCAGGCGCTTTACTTTGTACAAATAATTTCATCAGCACTGCTCTCAAAACGGTGAAGGAAAACATCGTGAGGAAACCGACATGTCCTAAAACCGAAAATTCGAAGACATGTAACATCTACCAACTCGCACTGGGCCCGCGTGAAATTACATCCCACTTCCACTCGAAGAGTGGATGCCTGTATCCCAGCAGTGGGAAAATTTTAGGCTGATTAAGCTGTATCATAATAACATCATAAATCATTTATTTAGTTCAAGTTACAAGACTCATTAGTGTTAGTAAACAACTTAATTCTAGTGTTTTGTTAGCTACGGTTTTCTAGAAGAGCGGTTCCGTCAAATCATAACAGCCGTTATGAAAATCTGTTATTTTCACCAGTATTTGTTCTTCTCTTCTTTAATCGGCCCCTCATTACTGAGGATCGTGGTCACTGGACTCCTTTAAACGACAATCTACCTCCATCGACTCCGGTCCAAAGTTGCCATCAGCCATCACCACCTGCTGAAATTTGCTTAAGCACGTAGCTTTTTTACTTGGTCGGACCATCGTATTGACTACCGGCCTCGTGCTCTCTTTCCTTCAGTATTGCCAACAATGACCAGCTTTTCAAGGCTGCTATCTCCCCTTCGCATTATGTGGCCGAAATAGGTCAAAATACGCTGTAGGCAAACTGTAGACAATCGGGTCTTGATGTCAAGTTGGGAAAGGATAGACCCATTTGTGCATTTGGCTGTCCATGGAATTCGTTGCATCCGCTTCCAGCACCACATATCGAAGGCGTCCATTCTCTGTCTTTCTCTTGCTCGCATTTGTTATGAAGGTGTCCAAAAACGCTCTGTATTTGGACCGCCGCTATTATAACCGTTACAGTAACCGCTACAGTAACCGTTGACCGGATTTTTAGGAAACCAAACCTTAAGTAAACTACATAATTTTACTGTTACTAAGAAACAAACCATGTTGCCAGCAAAAAAAAGAGCATTATCTGTGTTTATGTGTACTGCTTGACACAAAAAACCCAAGTAGATTAATGAAACCTTCATTTCAAATTTCCAGGTACAACGTCCTGAGGCTCTGGTTCCCTCAAGTATCAGCTATTGTAGAGCACAACCCACTGACTGAAGGACAGGATCTGTGCTCAGTTCTAGACACATACACAACCAGCTTGAAACCAGTTATACACAACTCTTCTTATATACAAGAAGTTTGTGTGCCAGTAAGTATCATAATAATGCAAACTAATATTAAAAAGGTACCTCGAGATGGATATACCTAGCTAGACTACGTATCATTGTTGATATTTGAATTAAAAAATGATGAAATAAAAAACAAACGCAGACGAAGTCGCAGGCTGCTAGTAAAGGGACGTCACAATTGCGGTGATAAGTCCCCTCTTTGAGGAGTGGCTAGAGAGGTGCCACGGCGTCCTCACCTTCCGCCTGACGCAGGTCTTCACCGAATACGGTTGTTTTGAGAGGTTCCTGTTCAGGATAAGACGGGAGGAAACGCCCGGGTGTCACCATTGTGTGGATCGCCGGGAGTACACCGTAGAGCATACGGTGGAGCTCTGCTTGGCTTGGGCGAAGTATCGCCGTGTCCTCATGGAGGCGATCGGCGGCGGTGATCTCTCGCGTCCGGCCCTGATCCAGGCCATGGTACGGAGCGAGAGGGCTTGGGAGGCCGTTACCTCCTTCTGCGAAGCAGTAATGCTCGTGGAGGTGGAACGCGTGAGGGAGAGGCAAATTTCGCGCCCTCATGCCCCTTATCACCGCAGGAGACGCCCCGGGGCGTCGGTAGTCGCAGGCCGATTCCCGGCCATCGTAGGCGCGAGCTTGCGGACGGCAAGCAATGGGTAGCTCGCCGTCCGATAGGGGCCAGGCCCAGGTCAACGGTACGTTGTGTTCCACGCCCGCCTCAAAGAGATGTCAGCGGTATTGTCAAGTCAAGTCAAGTCAAATCATTTATTTCAAATAGGCCCATGTACGGCACATTTGAACGTTAAAATTTACAAAATAATATAATTGATTCTAGTCGCCCCTTACAAAAGGTAGTTTTCGTATGGAGAAGAATGGGCAAGAAACTCCACCGTTACTCTTTTAAAATGTTTTACAATAGTTTGTATAAGTACGTACATCAGTTGAATAATTATATGTGAAGACGATGCACCTAGAATAAAATTACTATACCACAATAGGTAAAAAGAATTAAAAATGAAGCTACGACAGATAATTTAATTATGTGATAGATACATGGTGCTCATATATTTACAAACATTCTAAAAGTAGACGACTTTCCAATTTTTTTTTTAAATTAATAATTCAGTGTGTGAGGAAGTAATCACAGAATGTAAAATCAATGTCATATAACACAAAATTATAAATTTTTCAATTAAATTAGCAACCTGTTTGATTTTGGCTTGATTCTAAATTGTCCTATGGAGCAGGACCAGCATGTTTCCAAGCACTTATCTTGGATATAATCCTCTAATTTGTAATATGATTATTGACGGGGTTCGATTGGGCCGATGCCTACCGGGATTGCGGTTTTGTCCGAAAGGGTTACGTGGCCCCTGGCAATACAGGCAACTGAAGGAAGACGGGTGGGTTTTAGTCAATAAGAGTCTAACATGCCCTCCCGCTCCACCTAAAGCGGGAGAAGTTATTTGATAATTTCCCACCCAAAAAAAAGGCTGCTAGTAATAATATAGTTTTTTTTTTAGAACGAAGTTCTTCAAAGTAAGGAATCGTCACGATAAAAGCGTTATGCTGAAAAACACAGTTTCATTGTTGTTTTTTTTTAATAATTTTTTTACCGACAAACGTTGTTAATTTATTTCATTGTGCCAGTTGTTTATAACAGTAATATACAGAAAAAGGAATTACGTTCCAACCATGTGTCCCAAGATACCTCTCTTTTTGTTTTCTGTTCTAATGTCAGTTGTGTCTATCTAACGTAAATAAAATGTAAAAGTTAGTGAATATGTATTTCAATGACGCTTCAACAGCTGGCAACTGGAAAAGATGGCGCACAGACAGAATATGTCCTGAATTAACAACATCTATCTAAATACAATTCTCGTGTCACAATGTTAGGGTAGGGTAGGTAGGGTTAAGTAGGGTAGGTAGGGTAGGTAGGGTAGGTAGGATAGGTAGGGTAGGTAGGGTAGGTAGGGTAGGTAGGGTAGGTAGGGTAGGTAGGGTAGGTAGGGTAGGTAGGGTAGGTAGGATAGGTAGGGTAGGTAGGGTAGGTAGGGTAGGTAGGGCAGGTAGGGTAGGTAGGGCAGGTAGGGTAGGTAGGGCAGGTAGGGTAGGTAGGGCAGGTAGGGTAGGTAGGGCAGGTAGGGTAGGTAGGGCAGGTAGGGTAGGTAGGGCAGGTAGGGTAGGTAGGGCAGGTAGGGTAGGTAGGGTAAGTAGGGTAGGTAGGGTAGGTAGGGTAGGTGGGGTAGGTAGGTTAGGTAGGGTAGGTAGGGTAGGTGGGGTAGGTAGGGTAGGTGGGGTAGGTGGGGTAGTTAGGGTAGGTAGGGTAGGTAGGGTAGGTAGGGTAGGTAGCGTAGGTAGGGTAGGTAGGGTAGGTAGGGTACCCTACCCGACCTCGTAGGAATTTTGTATTATTTCCCTACAAATTTTAAAATCCTAAACAAGCACATTCATTGACTGTTAGGCGGAACGAAGTTCGCCGGGTCAGCTAGTTTATATATAGATTTTGTTTTGACCAGCTACATGAAGGAATATTTTATTCTTCCCACTTTGGTTGAACTTTATCAATTTATAATAAAACTGCGATGCCTATGATCGTACGGCCATGGTAACAATCTATTTTGAAACCAATACGATCAAAAGACTTTATTATTCCAATAATAAGGTCTGTTGATCATATTGGTTGTTAAAGTAAATTACCCTTTAAACTACGCGTAACTTGAAAATTAGGTCAAGAATTTCGTGAAATACAATGTAGAGATTAATTTATCACAGTAATTGGGGCGCTGTCACTTCAAGTTGTTGAGTCTGAAAAAGGGGGTGGCTGAGGCGGCAAATCTGTATTTTTTTTTTTGGGTGAATTTGATTTTATTCGGTAATAGACAAATATTGTAACATGTTAGTCTAAAAACATATAGAAACAATAAACATATTTGGGCATGCCGCAACACAGCGCAAAAATCCCTTACTTTAGAACATTTTGTATATACCATCACACACTACAGGCTGGCCGCACCGCGCTTTTTTAGGGTTCCGCACCTCAAAAGGAAAAACAGAACCCTTACAGGATCACTCGTGTGTCTGTCTGACTGTCCGTCTGTCACAGCTAATTTGCTCCGAATCTTATTGACCGATTAAGTTGAAATTTGGTACACATATGTAAATAAATTAATTTTGAATTATGGGTCACTTTTGGGGGGAAAACAAGAAAAAAAAAGTCTTGCTAACAGTACCGTGTGACATCAAATGAAAGGGCTTGTTGCGAGAATCTTAAACATATTTTTTTATATAATTTAAAAATAAATGTTTTTAAAGATATTTAAGAAATCGAAGAAACATTTCCCCCTTATCTCCTAAACTACTGGAACAAAAATTTTGAAAAAAAAAAGAATACATGCTCTTTACTCATATTACAGGAAAACTATAAGAAGTTTATAGTCTTAAAATAACATGGCAAATCTCTTAATATTGTGCGTTCAAACTTAAATTTGCAGTTGGAATGTATGGGAGAAAATGTATTTCAACTACATTGTTAAATTTGTTCTTGGGATAAATTAATTCATCTCAATTACGGAACCCTTCATTGTGCGTAGTCCGACACGCACTTGGCTGGTTTTTTGTATTGGAATGCAACGCACTGCGGCCCTATGCGACTGTAATGTGCGCTTAGCTATATCGAGATGATTCCACAAATTTGACAGTTCTAAATCGTCTTTGTCTCTTTCTAACCCCACTAAAGTCAACATCGCCTCAGTTGCCAAAAAAAAAGATAGCAATACTCTAACTTAAGTTTAGTCAATTCACAGCCAAATAACAAAGCAAGCAGACGTTTCGATAAATACAAATGAATCATAGTCTCTTAGGGTGCATAAACTCAGCAAATCTACCCAGTTCGTGTGTTAGGCGTGAATTTGCCAATGTGTGCGCAATCTTAGGCCCCTGGGATGAGACCTATCACCGGTGATAATTGAGTAGGGACTACTGCTACGCGTTACGGAGTACTGAGATGGCGCTTCGCTTACTAAATGGAAGACGTAGATATGAGATTTCATTTAATTAGTACAAAATTGCAGAGAAGGCACTAGCTGCGCCCCACGGTTTCACCCGCATATGTCTTGATTCCGTGGGAATATCGGGATAAAAAGTATCCTCTGTCCTAAACCAGGTCATGGTCTACCCATGTGCCTAAGGAGACGGAAACGATTACTTACACTCTTGGGCCTGAATGTAACGAGATGAAAATGGTGTAAATTGATAGATTCAAATATATATTAGTGTATTGCAGTGATTAGTTGCTATCCCACAATTCACACAGCGATCTATAGTATCAACAATATACAAACCACAAAGCGGCGGTAAAATCCAAAATAACAATTCCAAGTCAAACGTGTGAGTGATCTTCGGTGTCTAGTGTAAAAGCAAGGGTCGTACAAGGTAGGCCGGCCGGTCGTTGAAAATGAAAAATAATCGGGAGAGCACTCAAAACGCAAACAAGAAACATGTAACATGTGGCAACAGTCTAGTAGGGGTGGGCGTTGCGACGATGAACCGTTTACAAAGACTGTTTTCTGTTTTACGACGATGAACCCGTTTTACGTCTTGGGTTCAAACAGTCTTCATTGCACAAATCAGTCTTCTCATTACTTGGTGCGATTTTTTATTTTATATCTAAGAAAATACAGTCGAGAACACAATGATTCAACTATCTATCACACTCGTCGCGTCGTCGTTCTTAATGTTCCGCGTTCGTATACAAAACAGTCCTTACAATAAAAAGTGGACTCTTTGTCAATGAAATATAGTCAATAATGTACTACCAGTTGTCAATGCTGTCGTTCGTGATGCGAAAATCCATTTCGTACATTGCAAATCGTTGTAAGTAAGTGCACTCGTCTAAAACGCAATTCTATTCCATGTTGGATAAGTTTGATCCTTTAACCGTTTTCTGCAACCGTATTCGTCGTCGGGAAAACGGTTTCGGACGTCAAAAATTCGACAACGCCCCACCACTACTGTCTAGTGTCAATGTCAGTTAGCTCATGCCAGTGCAGACATGCACTGCCAGTGACATAGACTAAAAACATAAGACTGATTTTAATCGATTTGAAATCGATAGTAATTATTTTGGTTTTTTAGTAATTCATTGATGTTTTATTTATCAATATGACTGTATATACAAATTATATTATATATAAGTATATATAGTGTATTTAATTACTTTGAGTTAATTACCTAGTGCTACCTAGTGCGAAGGTTTTCTTTTTATAATTGTGTAATCGATTACTACATCAATCGATAATCTCACAAAAACAATCTATAACCATGCTCTTTTTACTAACAACTTATGGATCGTGTAATTTGTTCTGAAATAAGTATATATATATTTTTTTTTTTTCTCCGCTTCCAGATTGAGAATTGAGCGGATTTACAATCTGGTTTTCATAATTATATAATATTATATTATATCCAAGTATAAAAAATATGACAATTTTTTTGATCATATCTCATTATTAGATTTGGGCCCACCATCCCATCTCTTTTACAAGGAAATAGGATTGTTTGTACGGCCACGTCCTATTGTAAAGTGATGGTCGCATTTCCCATCTCTTTACATCTAAATATGTTCAGCCGTTTTAGCGTGAAAGCCAACAAATTTATAACAAATTATAGATATTAGACACATTCATGCATTGTAGTACATTATAGTGTATGTATAGTAGATTTTTTTCGAAAAATCGATCTCTCTTTATCGTCTCATATTTGGGAAAATTTCTTTTTCTCGGTAACCCAGATACTTAGTATTCAAGAAAGATATAAATTTGAAAGAAAGAAAATACATTTATTTAGCACAGACTAAAAGGTACACAACACAACATAATTATTATAAGTTCTACAAAGAAAAAAAAAAATTGTGTAAAGTGCGTTGTGAGATATTAGCAGGAATTACTTTTGTCACAGAAAAGTAAGAACGACATATCATACAGTTTGAGCCACAGAAACCAACAAAACCAACAAATGAAACTCACAAATTGTAAATCAGATTTGCATCTCTCGTCTGCAGGAAAATACTAAGACAAAGCCTTGACCCAATTCTAAATATATTAAGTTTACTCTAATTATTCCAACACACGATCCAGTAATAACATTCACTATTTATAACTTACTATCTATTCAAGTTGGAGGCACGCGAATGGACTAAAAAGGAACGAACATTCACAGTCATGAGTGAAAACGTTCATGGTTCGAATAACCATTATTTTAAATATGGTTGGAACAAGGAATATTGATTCTGATATTATCATATTTTAGTATGAACATGAATCGAGTCGCAAAGCAAACAATTCAAGGTCTACGTTTAACGGACGCGTGCCTAGCAATAAGTTATGGGTTGTCTGTGGAATAGAAGACTGTTTAACAATAAATTATCATTGGGTTAGGTCACCGTGCCGAACCGTTTGGGAAACTGACATTTGGTGCTTCATCATGTCAGATTATTTTGTGATTGTAAATGGTAGAAATCCTTATAAATGTATTATCTTATTTTATTAAACTGTACTTATTAAGCACCTTACGTGTTTATTTCGACACGATAGTTTAATTTCCTTTATATCAATATAAAAATCTTTATTTAATCCATATCTACTCTATCTATACACACCTATTCGCTGTTTGTGTTGCGTTGATTTTCTCAAAATAAAACGCCACGAATTTTGATGCGGTTTTGAGCATCATTTAGAGAATTGTTTCCGGAAGGGTTTTGGGTAATATATTGATACTAGCTGCATCCCGCGGTTTCACCCGCATATATCTCAATTCTGTGTGAATATCGGGATAAAAAGTATCCTATATCATGACCTAAGTAATGGTCTACCTATGTGCCAAATTTCATCTAAATCCGTTCAGCCATTTTAGCGTGAACGAGTAACAAACAAACAAACAAACAATTTCGCATTTATAATATTAAGTTAGGATTAAACTTACATATAATGAAGAAATCTTGGTATTTTATTTGAAAACCATGTGAAGCAGGGGCGAGTCGGTAGTATTCTTATTCTATACTATTAAACGAGCAACATTTGTATTGTATATTTATTTTTATATATATTTGACTCACATTCTCGAAATCGACTCGAACGATTTCGATGAAAGTTGCAATAACATCGATCTAGCTAGGTCTCATATCTGGGAAAATTCGTTTTCTACGTATTTTCACCAAAGCAGAGCCCGGTCATCCAAAGTTTTAGAACAAGATAATGAATGAATAATGAAATGAAAATAATGACATTAGAATAATGACATGGCAGCATGGAATAAGTGGGTACTATACATGGATTAGTATGAACTTTCCTATACTATTAAATGAACATGCTCTATTTTCACCCGAGCAGAGCTTGGTCGCCCAGGTACTACATAAAGAAATATGATAAATACCCCGTATTTGTGCTAATAAGAAATCTAGAAATTCCAAGTAAGGAATCCTCGAAGCCTGTCCAATAACATAAATCCTATTAATAACTTTAATGTTTCATTCTAATAATTCCTACCGAGAGAAAAAATAGCCAGAATTATACTTTATTTTCCAAATTCCTTGTGAAGGGTGTTTTTTTTTTAATAGCGACTTTTAGGAGCAAATTTCTTCATTGCACAAGGGTTGGAACAATGGAGTGAAGGAGAAGGGGTTATTTTCGTACCTTTCAGAATAATTAAAGAATAATTGAATAGGGTCTTGCTACATTCGCCTTCAAAATGACTTAGGTGCGAAAGAATCACGGTCGCTTCCAAGGAATTGAATTCATAAAAAAAAAATTGTTGGTTTTGACATTTAGATTATAGCAAGTGCCGTTCTGTTGTTTTTGCAGTTGAAAGAAGGGTGAGTTTATGTAATTGACGGGTTCTGTTAGGGCCGATGCCTGCCGGGGTTGCAAAGAAAACTGAAAGGGAGATCGTGGCCCCCGGCAACAGGGCAACCGAAGGAACACGGGTGGGTTTTAGTCAGTAAGAGTCTGACACGCCCTCCCGCTCCGCCCAGAGCGGGAGAAGTTATTTGATAATTTCCCACCCAAAAAAAAAATATATATTTTGTATGTGAAAACAACAAAATTACATTACAACAATTAGACAGTAAAAGTAAAACTTGTTTCGATATCTATCGAAACAATTTACCGCGCCAAATCTGCCTATCCCCTTCCTAATTATGTTGGCAGCTGATTACCGGTATATTACATGGAGCGACTGCCTATCTGACATAACCTAGTAACCGTGTAAACCGATACTCCTTGGCAAGACTGGTTGTCTTAACTAAAAATAAATTAGGTACGAGCCTTGCGTTTCTTCTGAAGAGTTTATCGGGTATTGTGGCGTAATTTGGGAGAGGCTTATATCCAGCAGTGGACTGTGATAGACTGAGCTGATTATTTGAAATGTTTTCTAACGACACTTCTGTATTACAATCAACCAATGTCCTTACTCTTCCTCTATCAAATATCAATATGAATCCTCTCTTAAACATTCTTAACAAATATCCTTATATCAGATAGTTAATTGATTCAGGCGTGACTTTGCGGAAATCCATTATAAAATGATGATGTGCATATATTTAGTAACCTGTTCCACTTAGTAGAACAGGTTACTTGGTGTGGTAACACGCCGTGTTCGACTTCGCGATAAGTCAATCGTCATCCTGAGGATGCCTCGTTGAGAGGTGAAACACGTGTCGATTTCATTCAGGGTCTTTTTAAGACTCTTTAGAAATAGCTAAGCGGAACAGGTTACTAAATATATCCACATCATCATTTTATCCTTATTTCAGACAAAATCCGGCCACGAGACCTACATAAACAGCATCATCCTTGGCGCGGTCTGCGTGATCCCCTACTTCATCACCGCTATGCTGGTCAACAGGGTTGGCAAGAAGCCCCTCCTCATTGCAGCCGGCTTGATCTCCGTAGCCAGTTCCTTAGGCCTTCGCTGGGCTAACAGCAAGACTTTAGTTGTGGCTCTGTTCTCGGTATCTGTGTCCATTGCGCAGTCAATGCTGAGTTTGAATCAGGCTATAACTGTGGAAATGTTTCCCACCACTTCAAGGTTGGTTTTTGATTATTATAATTCTTGTGTTTGTGATTACAAGCCTGACCTGGAACGACCTGGAAATTCCAGCTAGAAAAACCCAATTTTTCCAGCTGGAATTTCTCAGTAGCAGCCCGGAGTCTGGATTAATGCACGGTTGATGGCAATAGGCTCGCCCCCTGCTACATGGGACTTAAACATAAGAAATGGGTGCACTATTTCTCACCTCTGTCTATCCTTTCAATAAAGGAATACGGGCGTGAGGTTATGTTATGTTATCTGGGTCTGGATTAATAAGCCGTAAAACTATTTCTTATCAAAATCAGATTTTCCGAAGGAATATTTTATAAAATATACAAAAAATATTCATCGCACACAAAAGACGTGAACAAGTCTATTTCAACCCCATTGTCAATCTTGCAAGTTTTAAATAATAGACAATAGCTTTGGATATCTATTGGTCCATTGTTCCGAGGGTCGAGGGAATTCAATAGGCCTCAACTGGCTCAAAATAGGCACAATATGAACCAGATACCATCTGTTCTGTTCTTGTTTAGCAAAACGGTCGCATACTGTTGTGATAGAAAATTAAGATTATCTTTAAACTCGAAATTAATTTTAGCAAAGTTTACGGGTCCGTTTTAATTATGATCTTAAGTAATTTATTGTTGAATTTGTTAAATTTATTGTGTTTATTTACGATAGATTGTTATGTTTCAATGATGAAGATAATTTGGGCGTTAATTTGGGTTTAATATTTTGAATTATTACAGATGGTTATTGAATTAATTCTGTCTGGCTTTTAGTTTTTACGGTTTGTTCAGTTAGAACTTATTAGCGATTTAACATTTTGTATCACAGTGTGACTTCATTGTTCAACTAATCATCATTTGCCTAGCCTTTTCCCAAATACGGTGGGTTAGGATTCCAGTCTAACCAGATGAAGCTGAATACCAGTATTTTATATGGAGCGATGGCCTATCTGACTTCAACAAATCAGTTAATGTGTTTTAGTTTAATTTGTAATGTCCTGTGCGAGTCCCAATAAATACTTTTTCTTTCTTTCTTTCTGAATGGGTAATACGATAGGTACCCGTTGGTTAGACTGGTTGTCAGTCTTTCGAGCTTCGGACTACACGTAACTGCTGTCAAAGATCGTAATGACAGCCGTATTGCACGACAAGACACGAAAAACAATTTCATAAAAACACGTTTTCTAAAAAATATCCACAGCAGAATAAATAACGTATTTTTAATAAAAAGTATGGAGTATTGGTTATCTATCTAATGCACCAGATGTTTAGCGGTAATTTTCATTGAAAATAAAATATATTTCACTTGGTATTTCGCTTTTCCGTTTAATATTCATATTAAGTGCTCTTTGCCATCACAGTACTATACAATATCGTTATTATTTTGTGCGTGCCTTCGATTCTTTGATATTTCAAATAGGTATTACTATCAGCTCTTATAAGACTGCTATTTGCAGGCAATATTGTTGCAATAATGATAGTTTTATTTAAGAAAACGTTTTGGCGAATAAACGCTTTCTGCTATTTTTTTATTGCAATTATTAAATATCTTTGAAAATATTGTGTTTTATCTGACATTTTTCTAAAAATTATAATGCTTTACCCCATGTCCTAACCAAAGCGATCGGTCGCGCGACACCACGTTCATATGCCACTCATTTGTTCGGAAAACCAGTTTGTGGCCGCCGGGCAAAATTAACGAGATGACGACGGTCACATATTCGCCCGACTATCGCCTTAGTTAGGACACGGGCTTACAGTTCATTTTGAGATAGATTTTTTACTAAAAACCTGTCTTTCGCATTTGACCACTATCGAAAATGCAATACATGATTTGAATTTTATCATAATTAGTTATTAGGTAGATATTTGACAGTCGTAACGGGTAGTCAGAAGCCTGAAAGTCTGACAACCACTTTTACCAAGGGGTATCGTGTTACCCAGTAATTGGAGTATGGAGGTCATATAAGAAGTCGCTCTATGTAAAATACTAGTATTCAGCTGCATCCGGTTAGACTGGAAGCCGAACCCCAACATTTAGTTATTAAAAGGCTAGGCATGAAAAAGTGCTGCTCTTGATAATTATGGCGAATTTTACTTTTGTCTTCTATTGCAAGAACTAGCAGGAAACTCTAGATAGTTTAACACACGATAGATTGTAATTTGAACAAGACTGTGAATAATATCAAGCTCAAGTTTTTGAACGGTTTACTGTGGTCTGCCCGATGAAAATGTCAGAACCTGTCAAGTGCTAAGAGCTTGCTGGTTACCGCACTATTTTAATTTAACCGATGGCGACTAAATGAGAAGTAAGGAGGGTGGTTAAATGGGAGGCCGTCACCTCCTTCTGCGAAGCGGTAATGCTCGCGAAGGAGGAGGCGGAACGCGTGAGGGAGAGGCAAATTTCGCGCCCTCACGCCCCTAACCGCCGCAGGAGGAGACGCCCAGGGCGTCGGGAGTCGCAAGCCGATTTCCGGCCACCGTAGGCGCGGGCTTGCGGACTGTGAGCAATGGGTAGCTCACCGTTCGATAAGGACCAGGCCCGGGTCGACGGCGCGTTGTGTTCCACGCGCGCCTCAAAGAGATGTCAGCATAATTGACGGGGTCCGCTAGGGCCGATGCCTGCCGGGGTTGCGAAGAAAACCGAAAGGGAGATCGTGGCCCCCGGCGACAGGGCAACCGAAGGAACACGGGTGGGTTTTAGTCAGTAAGAGTCTGACACGCCCTCCCGCTCCGCCCAGAGCGGGAGAAGTTATTTGATGATTTCCCACCCAAAAAAAAAAAAAAAGAAGGGTGGTTAAAACATGTTATTTTTATTTCTAGGACTCTGGCGATATCCTTCATTATGGTAATTGGCCGTATTGGTACCTTATCAGGCAATATTGCCTTCCCTATAATGTTGGAAATGGGGTGTGCCATCCCATTCTTTAGTATTTCTGGAAGTATGGTTCGTAAGTATACCTTTTACTTATACTTTACCATTTTATTTTATAAGGTTTGGAGGTAAATTTATCCATCGACCATGACTTGGGTTAGGAAAAAACTACTTACGAAATATTTTATTTGAATACTGCACAACAATAGCCACAAAAGTAATTAAAAGTAACAAATAACATATAAAGCTATGCTTTTCATAAATATTTTTTTAAATATAAAAACAAAGCATAGGATCAACAAATATATACTCAAAACGAAACAAAACATAAATTCAAGATACAATTAAAAACCATAGATAAAAATGAATACAAGTAAAAACCTTTTTTTAAATACTGTGAAATCATAAAACTAAATTGCAAATAAATATAAAATCATTTTTAAAAAGGTCTCTGAATATGTCAGGGGACATGTAGAAAGAATATTTTAAAAAACTAGTTAGTTTGTCCTAACTTAGTTCTCAAACCAAGACCTAATTTGTCGTTTACCAAATTTCATCCAATTCCGTAAAGCCATTAAGGCGTAAAAAGGTAATAGACAGACAGACGGTCTTTTTTGTGAACATGACAGATTTTCATGATGGCCGTTATTATATGACGAAACCGCTTCCTTTGGCGTTCACACCAACTGATGTACTATCGCGGACACACTTATCTGAACACCGTAAGGACTATTATCGCTTGCAGCGCTCGGCCGCTATAGTAATGCTTACCTACGAAAAAAAGGGTCGTGTGCACGGGATTATGTTTTCAAAGTTGTTAGATATGCGTTACTCCGATGGTACATATTACCTATAGTCTGCTGCCAACTATAAATTTGGTGTGAATGCGCCAAAGTAAAAGTTTATTTGAACACGTTTATTGGTTTAAAAAAGAGGAATAAAATAACAAAAAACAATTTTTTTCAGTCGTCACAGCCGTTGCGTTGTTCCAACCAAGCAAGAAGCAGTGACCATTTTTAAAATAACTACTTATTAAAATATAGTAATATAGTTATATAAAAAGAAATAAGTAGTTATTCGTTAAATAAAAATAATATTAAATCGAAGAGGAAGTGGAAGAAACAAGAATGACTGTATTTATTATTAAAATAAAGATCTAAGAAAATATTATATTACTTAGTTTTATTTTCGATCAAGGTAAGAGTTGATTTCAGATTACTATTCATGTTAAAAAATGCACCGCGATTGATGTAGCCACCTATTTATTGGGCCCAACTCGTTTAACATGTTTTACCATCGATTCGAAAAGAAGAATTTAAAAAAAAAAGGTTTGTCCATAATTTATAGGATTTTTTTTTCTAGTTTAATTAACACAACTATTTTCATCGTGAAACGAGTTGAAAAGGAGATATTGTCAAGAACTGTATTTGTCGCCATTTTTCCAATATGGCGGCGCGAGCGGCAAATATATACGAGATAGCAAAGTGAAAATTTGAAAAGAGAACATATAAATCATAAAAATTTCAAATTTTCAAATCTCCCGCAAAACTTTCCAGGTAACGAACTACCAAACGACTGGACTACATTTAAACCCTTGAGAAGGAAGTTTGAAGTTACTGCAGTAAACCTATATCAGTGGGAAAAAATGGGGATCTTGAATTATCTGCTAGACTATGCCAGAATATGGTGTTGAGTTCATAATCTTTAAAGGTATCACTATTCATCAACATTTCAGCCGAAAGACGTCCACTGCTGGAATTAGGCCTCCCCCAAGCACCGCTACTTCGACCGGTTCTGTGCTTCCCGCATCCAGCAGGTTCCTGCGGCCTTCACAAGGTCATTGGTCCACCTTATGGGAGGCCTTCCAACGCTATATCTTCCGGTATACGGTCGCCACTCCAGCACCTTTCGGTCCCATCGAACATCTGTTCTGCGAGCAATGTGCCCTGCCAACTGCCAATTAAGTTTGGCAATTCTTCGGCCTATATTGGTTATCCTACGAATGTCTTCATTTTTGACTCGATCACGCAAGGAAACTCCAAGCATAGCCTGTTCCATTGCTCCTTTGGGCTTTGTATCCTTTGTCTCCTCAATTTTATTTACATTGTTCCTAAATAGGGCTAAGCATGTGGTGGTCTAAAATGGAATACCCTGATGTCTAGTTAAGGTTTATATACTCATGTCCTCTTTAAATTAGCTAAAATTAAATGTATGAATGCCTTATCAATCTTCATAAAATAAAACCCAAATAGAACCTTAATAACTGTAACAGCTCTTTTTACCCATTACAAAATGAGGGAACATCTTTATTACGCCTAACAAAGTACTCCTTTATGATTTAGAAACAATTGTCTGTAACACAAAAGGGAACAGACTAGTGCTCTTATTTTAAATCTGATAATATTTATCTTGTTTATTCCAACACAGTTTTAACTGGCTATACTAAATACACTAGCGAAGAATCTGAATAGAACAATAAAACCCAACCACTGAAAAATCACGCTCTAAAAATTATAAAAGAAGAAAATATTTCAGACAGAAATCAAGACTTACGTACAAAAATGGTCAAAGTAAAGCGGGCCTGCCAGGAACACCTACAAAATTATAATGGCATGCGACCACGGCTTTACCATGACCATTTTTTTTCCTATGTCTTGATTTTTACCTATAAAACGAGGAGCTCGTGGCTAAGTATTATCAGCCACACGGTGATCCATCAAGTTAAGCTACGCTTGCCGGGGTTGGTCTCTGGATGGGTGACCATCTTAACATACCGAGACTCCTCCGTGCCTCGGAAAGTATGGTCCCGGCTGTCATTCGTGGATCTTTGACAGTCGTTATCGCCAGAAACCCGAAATTCTGACAACCAGTCTTACCAAGGAGATCGTATTACCCAGTTACTGGGTTGTGGAAGGCAGATAGGTAGACGCTCCATATAAAATACGGTATTCAACTCAATCCGGTTAGACTGGAAGCTGACCTTAACATAGTTAGGAAAAGGCTAGAAAGATTGATTGACTTTTATGCATGAAACGAAGCAATTGCTCTGCAGCTGCACAAGGACGGTAGCAAGATGTGACTTTAATATTTCTCAGCTGAATTCAAAGACGAGAAAAGAGTACGAGCTCCTTGTTAAAAAGTTTGTCTGGGAAAGTAGGTACCTATTGTAATCAAAGCTATATCTACCGCCTGGCAGCTGTGCCCGGGTTCCAAGATGGGGCGGTGAAACTATGGGCACTGAAAGTATGATTCAACTTTGACTCTAGACCATGGGCGAACTGTTATGTTATTCCTAAATATACTAGGTGGACGTGACAGTCCCTGAATGTAAAATACTGGTATTCAGCTGCATCCGGTTAGACTGGAAGCCGTCCCCGACTTAGAAAGGAAAAGGCTAGGTAGATGATGGTGCTGTGTTATAAATGTTATAATAATAAGCAAAGGTTGGCAACATAGTCTCTATCTCAAAAAACTTTTGTCAGTACACTTGGCATATCGGCAGAATAATATGGCATTTACGATGTGGATCGAATTTGAGTCCCGCTCGACGCAAACGTTTGCAGGTATGAAAGTCAAATAATTTATTTCAATTCGTCACTTATAAAGCAACTAGCTGCACCACGCGGTTTCACTCGCATAGGTCTCGATCCGGTGAGAATATCGGGATAAAAATTATCTTATGTATTAATCCAGGTTATAAACTATTTGTATTATAAATTTCAACCTAATCCGTTTTGTAGTTTTTGCGTGAAAGAGTAACAAATATCCATCCATCCTCACAAACTTTCGCATATAAATAATATTACTATAGTAGGATTTTGAACGTCAAAATTTACTAGGAAATAGGTTTGATTGTATGGCCGCGTCCTGTTGTTAAAGCGCTCGTCGCGCCAATATGCGATCGGTCGCGTGCATATGTAAATTTTTGTTCGGAAGACGGGAAAACGCCCTCTATCAGCGCGACCACTTCGAGGACGCGGGGACGCGGAGACCCAAAGATAATTATTCTGCATGTGAGATTGATGTAACACAACCCATAAAAAGTCAGTTTGCTTCAAATTTAACTATTAATTAATATTAAACAACTAAAATATCGTGTAACAAGCTTTAGACAACGAATAAAGGCCGTCCCAGTCGACGTGACAGGAGCAAAGCGAAAATACCTCAATTATTTCACCAACAATGCGCCTTTTGCTACAGAAACAATTGCAGGAAAGACAAAAGAAGGCTGTAATCAATAAATAGAATAAATAGTTAATTTAGCGGAGTTGGCACCTGACATGTTAATTGGGTCATGCTGCAGGGATGCCGCGCCTATTTTAAGTTTAAGCAGGGTTCCTCATTTGATGGATTTGAAGCTAGTTTTTAAAACTCTATAATAATTAAGCAGTTAACGTCAAAAAAGATTGCAGTACATTTTTTACGTTAATATGGCATCAATTCTTATCTACTACGCAACCACGACAATGCGGTACTTGCCTAGGTAAAAAAAAAAGGAATTCTATTTAGTCCATCTTCCAGATAATAAAAAAATATTAGTCACGTATTTTTTGCTGTATTATATTAATCAAAAATAATTTAGAAAACACGCATTAAATTTGGGGAATGGGGGCTCGATACGTCACAACTCAGTATAAAATCTAGGAAGGCGTGACGTCATGCCACATTTTAACTCAATGTATCGCCGTAATCTTTTGATTGCGTCAAAAAAGAAACAATACGTGTCCAATTTTTTTTTCCGGACGACAAAAAATTGGATTCAGGCGTATTAGGTAAGATTATTATGAAATGCGATCCGTAGTACTTGCCTCAGGTCCTGCATTCGCCTTAGAACTGTTTCAATCCGACGCAATCAGCATTGCAGTTGATGTGACGACTGACTGTTTTCAAATTTTATTTAACACCGAATTCATCTACTTTTAAAATATAATTTATATTTGACGTATAAAGTGTTTCTTTTTTTAGCCTATTAACAGAAATAAATATATTTTATCATTATCATTTTTTGAGTACCTAGTTGTTCCTAAAATTAAATGCTTTATTTCAATCCTTAAACAAAATAACTGCTAAATATCCGCCGGTAAGGAAAAAGGCCGATGTTTTTATAAACGTAAACTTTAAAATACTCAGTGACACTCGCGGAATAAAGACGAATCTAACGACATATCATTGGTCAAAATCGGTACAGAAGTTTTGTAGTTACAAGGGAGCATAGAGACGGACACACATACAGATCAAACACAGAACCCGCCTTTTTTGGCTTTGCCGCAGTCGGGTCAAAAAAGAGAGGCTGACTACCCCGGGTGCATCACTGAACGTACGTAGATTTGTAAAAGACCTAGAGTAAAGATACTTGTATCGATTGTGTTCATATGTTACGTAAGTCGTAAATTGAACACAACTTAGAGTGCTGTCGTGTATTTCAGTGGAGCATGTACCTGAAACAAAAAATAAACAGAAATGTTATAATCTTCTTAATCCCGATTTGTACGGCAAAGTTCTAAAGCTTTTCCGAGGCTTGGGGATGAGCCTAACTTTAACGTATCGACAATTTTTTTTTCTCTTTCATATTTATAGACAATTTTTTTTTTGAATTTACGAGAATTTATTGATCTTCAGACCAAAGTATGGCAGTAAGGTATGTAGGAACCGTGAACCAGAAAAACATCGTGAAGAAACCTGGAGTTATCATAACTATTTAAGTCTATACACCTCCTTGATCAAGCGTGTCTTCTCTGTATGAGAAGAGGCCTTTGCCGTACTGTGGGACAATAATAGGCTGTTATTATTATTAATTTAATACTAACGAGTTCTTATTTTCAAAGTCTTAAGACACAGGTGTATGCCAGTGACCTTGAGTTGTTAGCTATTGTGTTCTGTACTGAGCTGATGCAACGCGTCGTACGTTCAGCCATGTAATAGGTCTCGCTCATCAAGGAGTACGGTCCCAAAGTATAGACATTATTTATTTATTACACATAAATCAAAAGGTATTTTAATAAAACACGTATATTAAAAGATTAATAATTAAATTATCTTTAAAATGGTGAAGCTAACAGAAAAATACGTTTGATAGATTTTGCGTGATTCGCAATTTTTTATCCGCGTTAGACATAACTTTACAAATTAATTTCACTATGTAATATAACATAATCTAAAATATTAATTTAATGAGTTATTAAGAAAATGCACCATTTTTTTTTTTTTTAATCCAAATCATTAACACTACTCATCTCACTACTCTATCTTCGGTATAAAATTATTAGAAGTCGGTTATCGTCGCCTTAATTATATTCTTTGCCAATGTTCATATAGCAAGTAGGCAGTAAACTTATACATATTTAAATTATATAAGGTAAACCTACATTTAAAACCAAAAACATTTCAAGAATACCACCCTTAGAATAAAATAATATTTATCATGTGACAGTACCCGTTCGTATGACTTAACACGTGCAACGGTAAAATATAACAGTTTTATTGATTATCTAATGAGCTAGTCGGTAGGGCTGTCCTGAATAAAATGAACAGCTTCTAACAACTTCTAACTGAACAGACAGCTGTGCCGCTGGGGAGTTTGTTGCGCCACTTCTTCTTCCCAGACAGAGCACTAGGAAGTGGTGACGGGCGGGTGTTTTGTGGGACTGTCTTATGTAGTTTTGACGTTCAAAAAGTGGTTCTCAGCCTAATTTGAATAAATGACTTCAAATTTTGAGTTTTTTTTAAGTTTGAATAATTATGTTGATGAAGTTTCACGAATACGATAGTTGTAAAAGGTATCTAGTTTTAGTACGTCACTGAGTACCTAGTAGATGCAATATGATAACAATGTGTTATGAATGGAAGCGTGTTTTTAACCAAATTGAGCTCAACTTGTTATGAAAAAATGCCATTATGTAGATAGTGACTATTTCGAATGACAATAATATCGTCTTTTGTTTTTCAATGGTCGTCACAATCAACCAACGTCAAATGAACCATAGATTCAATGAAAGTCGCCGCTTAAATCACCATAAACTGCAGATGTTTCAGTGACGAAAACCCTACCAATCACGCAAATGTTCCGGCAAAATACTCGGAACTTTCCACATACTGCGAAAAAAATTAAAAGAAGAATACTCTGTAATAAATTCCTTTGCACTGAGGGAAATTTAAAAAAAAAATGGAACGATCTGCTATTAAGAGCCACCCCTATTCTCAAAGCGCTCCACTGCTGAATATTCCATATATTGGTTTTGCAAATGTACGACGCGGTACGGCCTGGGTTTATTGCCCAAGCGATTTACGAATCGAATGGTTGTTAGAATTATACCACCTCAATTTTGTATTCTAAAATATTTATATGAAAACGTTGTGGTTAGCGGAGAGCCACCACAAGGTGGCCCAGTGCTGACCACGACTTACAAATTGTAGGTCATGAGTTCGAACCTAGGCAGGCACTTTAATTTATGTAGTTACCTATGCCACCGCTGCTCTCAAAACGGTGAAGGAAAACATCGTGAGGAAACCGGAATCCACCACCCGCGTGGTGGATTAAGACCCACTCCTCTCACTGAGAGGAGGCCTGAATCTCAGCAGTGGGAACGCTATAAGCTGGTTATTTATGCTATTTTATGTACGGGTTAGCTACTAGGATCGCAGAAAAGCGTAGCTGGGTATTTATTCCGCCTATTAAGTAGAGTAATCGATCCATCTTGCTGTTCGGAATTTAGAACAAAATATATCTCAAGGGTGTCGGAAGTATAGGTTATTAAGAAAATAATCAATCACTAGATATGTTGCTACCTTAGGGCTTAGCTAGTTACTAAGTGAAAAAGAGAATACGTATTAAGCCAAAATAATAATGCTCATTTCAGAGAATAACGACGGAATTATGCACTAGGATCTCACGAAAGACTGATAAATTGCGTAGAGAATGGTTGGTAAGTATGTACAAGTTACGAGTGGTAGTACCACTCCATAGAAAATTAACACAACCAGTGATATACTTAAGTGCAATAAAACTACATTGTTACACCGCTACAAACAAGCTGCAATATCCTCTCAAAATTGCCAAACTGACAAACACATTGTACTAAAATTAGGAAGAAAAAGTATGTAATCTGACTCGCACAGAAAGATCATAAACTAAACTAAAAACAATCATAGAAACATAAAAAAATAAAGTATTAAAAAAGAAGATAAAATAACAGAAAGTCCTGCACGAGCCCAAAGAGTCTTATATTAGCATGATGCTGCAACATTTAAAAATAACGGTCACAGCGCTGGTATTCTGTTAAGACCTGCTGTGAAATGAATGTGAGCCTGCGTGAATTTGAAATTCTAACTAAACTATAAAATTCAGACCATCTGACTGAAGCATCTTTGGGAACATCAAACTAGGCTTCATAGTTCAGAAACTGCCAAACTGAAGTGGGTACAGTTCCCGGAACTGTTGAACTAAAGTTATCAAGTAGAGTCCAGTAGCACTATTTATAAATAACTTAATAGCAGCTGTAGGGATGAAACAGAGGACGAAGTTGGACTTAGAATTGAGAAGTAAGTGTCTAATTTATATCCTATGTAGGCATTACGTGTAACATTAATATTTGTAACATTAGGCTAGACTTTTAACCTGCTAGTTTATGTTTTAGAATTTTACATTAATCATTTTTAATTATAGTAAGATATAAAAAATGTACGGGTTGTAGAAAGCGTAGTAGGTACATAAGTATAGAGAAGACTGGGCAAGAAACTCCGGATAGTTTAAAAAAAAAATACAAAATATTAGTTACATCATTCAAGTTGAAATTATACATGTGAGAACAAGGAAGAAAGACGTGCACGTTAAAAGCGTCCGTAATAAAAATATAAAAACAAAAAACAATTAAAAAAATAAAATAAGTCAAGGCAGCTATGAAATGACCAGACCCAACTGACGGCGCCCGTTACGAACTTTACGCATGGATCAGCATTATTTTGAAGGGAACTAAATGATCACACACGTCTATCTACTGTCACACTGCTGGGCAAAGGCCTGCCCTAAGTACCTTGTCTTGAAATGCCAAAGAACTACGGAATAGCATAAAACATGAACTCCTCGGCCATCGAATTTATTAGGTTTTCAATCATTTGAGAATATCCTACATCCATTTACTTCATTGGCTTTCTGTTTCCAATACTGTCAACAATGACATTGACTAATGATCTCTTTGGCTTCCAATCGATGTAAAATGTCTTGATTAAGAAACGTAAACGATTTCTGACAAGAGAATGATATTGCTGAGCTATAAAACGATTAAAATCATAGATTAAATTGATTGGTTGGGTTTATTGATAGGATTTAAAGGCGACAAAAGGAATTACAAAGCAGATGTGAGCGGAAACGCCGGGAGGGGGTCCTTAGAAGAACATAGTGATCTTATTGGTGATGTTCTTCAGGAAGGTCAGGTGCGTAGTACTCGCAACCAGCGTGCGTGTATGGTCAGACGTATGAACGTAAACGAAGCAAACGTAACCATACTCCTTATGCAAGGATCGTAGCAGGTGGTGTTCTTTAGTCTCTGCGTACCCCCATAGGAAGAAGGGGTTAGTTTATGTATGAGTTGGTTACGTTGGTACTCAAGGGTGTCAATGGGAGGGTCGCGGGTTTGCCCGAAAGGGATACCGTGGCCCCTGGCAACATACAGGCAACTGAAGGAACACGGGTGGGTTTTAGTCAGTAAGAGTCTGACACGCCCTCCCGCTCCACCCAGAGCGGGAGAAGTTATTTGATCATTTCCCACCCAAAAAAAAGAGCGTGCCAATGGGACTTTGTTACGTACTATGTCCTCAAAACTAAATTAATTGCATTGCTTTTATCATGTCATAAAAGAATTAACATTCGTGACAAATTGAATTGTAAATAGAAGGGGTGGTCTATTGGCAATCAAGCTTCCAATAAGCTAGCAAGCATCAATGAAACTATATCATCAAAAGGCAAATGAGAACATGAATAGTCAGTCTGATTGAGTCCCTTTTAATGCAGCTAGCAAAGATTTTATTGATTTCGAGCAAAGAAGCAACTCCATTTCTGAAAAATAATCATTTTGGAAAATATTTCATAGTTTCTACTTCCCGCGGCTTCTACCACACCCATGCCTCTTTTTTTTTCTGTAGCTAAACTCTTTACAACATCTGCCCGTGAAAGTCCTGTTAAAATCGGTCCAGACGTTTCAGAGATTTGCCGGAACAAACAGACAGAAAGACAATTTTTTTTACGTATTTACCGTATATACTTTCATAATGTTTATTATACATATGTACATAAAAAGCTAACATTACAAACAGACACTTCAATAATTTTTATTTTTATGTAGTATATTAGCTGTTGGGCGTGACTTCGTGTGCTCATAATTTTCAATTTAAACTTTTACGATGAAAAGTATCCTAAGTTCTTTCCAAGTTCCAGGCTGCCTCTCTGTCAAATATCATAATGACCGGTTCAGTGGTTTAGACGTGAAAAAGTAACAGACAGACAGACAGAGTTACCTTCGCATTTTCAAAATTGGTATGGAAGAAAAGAAGAGAGGTGACATTGGTATTCACAATCTTTATACGTAATGTAGCTGCTGCCTGCGTGTTTGTCCGCTTGCATAGCCCCGATCCACCGCGTCGCATCGCATCGCCTCCTCGCGCTTTTCCTTCAATTTCGCTTAAAGTTCTTTCTTTTTGCTTGGCTCCTAAGGGTCGTAATGAGATGTAATTTTTCAAAGGGTGACTGGCAGACCCAAGAATAGCGTGATTAAACAAAGTCTTCATCTTTATTATTTACTAGCTTCGCCCCGCGGTTTTGCCTGCATTAGTCTCAATCCCGTGAAAATTTCGGGATAAAAAGTTTTGTATGTCCTAGCCCAGGTTATAATCTACCCATGTGTCAAATTTCATCCAAATCCATTTAGCCGTCTTAGCTTGAAAATGTAACAAACATACAAATATACAAAAAACCCAATCTTTTCTCTTTTATCATTAGTTTAGATTATAGTATAGATTTTAAATATTAGGAGGAGTATGTAATAATAGTAGGTATAAAATGATCGATAATAACCAATAGATAGCATTAACCAACAGCTTATTGGTGATTCGCACGAATTTAGTCGCTCAAAACGAATCGCCTTGAAAAAAAAAAAACAGTGGCACTCCGGGAGTGCCGACGGAAGGGAAACTCGAAAAAAATCGGCACCGCGGCAATCAACGCGTTGATGTTTTTTTAATGGTCAAAAGCTGGTGTCATCACGGTGTCGTGAAATCAATGGTTTAGTCCCATCTCAAAAATGCCTAACGCGCCTAAAGAAGTTTTCACTTCAAAAAATTAAAAGTTACAATTCACCCAATTCGGTCGAGTAAATTCGTGCGAATCACCAACAAGCCTAACCAACCAATTAAAACATAATTGGCTCTTTTACACAGGTATTAATTAAAACTAGGAATGAAACCACGCTGTGTAAATTAGTTTCTAGCACAATATTACAAATATTATTTCTAGGAAAAGTCGATAGCGATATCATTAATGTATGAACAAGAATGGATTGATTTCCAAGTAAGGAAGTATGTTAAACTTTACATGGTAGTGTTCACTAACAAGCGTGTGTTGAGTTATTAGATGAAGTTAACCCTAGTTCTTAAAGCACTGGAGATAAATAAGGGTATCCTACTAAAATAATGTTACGAAATGTGTAAGTTTATTATTAAAAATTTTATTTGAAAATCTGTACAGTTTCTTTATAATATTAATGCATTTCTTTAATATAGCGATAGGCAAAGTAGGCCCCCGCAGATAGACGCAAAGTGACTCTAGCAGAACAGTTTCTATGAAAACTTCGTGGAAATTGTTCTACCAGAAACACGTAGCATCGTGTCACGTTGCGCCCGTCTACGAGTGCCTTAAGTGATTTTAAAAAAATCTATATTCAATAGAAGTTTACCGTCAGTTACGTCAGTTACTACGTTGGTGTTGTCACAGAAGAATACAGATGGTTCACAAAATTATTTAAATAAAAAGCGACTCTTGCTACGACACAATAAAGTGCAATTGAAATGGCACAGCGCTAATTACCTACGCTAATTTGCCTCTCTTTCGATCGCGTAACTTTTAGATCTTCTGACTACGTTACGCCCTCTGAATTGGCCCAACAAGTCGAGCCCGCCGCGTACTTATAGCTTCATACCTAAGATGCGGAGTGCACAATCTCTAATCATCTGTGGTATCACTGGTAAGCACGACCTCTAAGCAAGGGGCTCTGGAATGTTCCCAATTCTCTCCACTAAGCAGACGATGGACAATTTGTCCGCCGATAATTTGGAATCGTATGGAAATTCGTTCATTTTGTTTTTCGGCATTTTATTCTTCGTGCGCGTTTGATTTTCATACGACACCAAATTGTCCGCGGACTAATTGTCCATCGTGTGCTCAGCGCCTTACTAACACCTCTATTAACCCCATCAGGAAATTTTCACAGACGTTGATAAATCGGAGTTTTAAATTAAATAACCTATGCTAATAGGTATTCTATAGCAGAGGCTAACGACAATATGGTGGAGCGTGCTCCACAGACAAAACGCGATGGACAGTATCCACTACAAAAGGTGGAAGGAGGTGGTGGGGATGGAGGAGTCCATCAACAACCATCGCCAACACTCGTCACACCCGGCTGGGGGGTCACTTGCTCTCCTAAAAAATCCTGGCTTGTCCGCTGGCTTGAATACTACGTCTCAGCATGCTGGATGACTATGATCTTGGGAATGTTCTTCCTCGTGTTTTATTAATTGGGGATGGAGGCATATCGAAGAAAACCTATTTTGATCATAAAATGCAACTCTTCTAAAGCCGTAAATGATAGAATTCAAAATTAGCCCTGATACTCTACAAAAGGTAATAGTCTCGCCGAAAAAAACTGTCAGCCATCTTTGAATACAAGGACGTTCTACAAACCCACCTTAATATAACTAACGTCACTAATAGAGCGTCTCGGAGCACCAAACAATGTAAAGCTATTACCGACCGCACAAAATTGAACCGAACCAGGAATTAAAACGAAGTTAAAGTAACTAACGACGTTAACTGTGTTACCTCGCTCAGTTTGTGACGACACCTCGCTAAAGGAATAAAGAGGGAGTCGCCACTCCTCCCTGCTAATGAGGAAGGGTTGATAGCCTATTATTAATATAAATGAGAAAGTGTTTGTTTGTTCATTGAGCACACAGCAACAGAGCAACGGACCGACGTGGTTTTTGGCATGGAGATAGTTTATGGACATTAGCATAGACTACTTTTTGTGTCGGAAAAATGCACTGTTCTTGTGGGATATACCATGGGAGCGCGGCCATAGGAAAAAGCTAGTTTTTTATATCAAGTAATATATACTCGTTGGTGCCCGCGGCTATGCCCGCGTGGACCCAAATTCTTAATCTAAAATAAAAGTAGCCCAAGTTACTTCTTATAGCATCAGCTATTTGTGAGTGAAAATCCCGTCAAAATTGGTCGAGCCATTTCGGAGATTAGCCGGAATAAACAGACAAACAAAACATTTTTTTTTTCTTTTGATTACCGTATACTTCCTTAGGCATTTAGTAAAAAGTTGTTATCTTGACATTACAAACAGACACTTCGATTTTATTTATACGTATGTATAGATTTATGCATGTACATATGTATTTATTTTTGGTTCCTATATCCAGAACTAATGATTATTGTTACTATTTCTTTTTTAAACAATTAAGGAACCAACAATTTTTTTACGCAAAGTATAATATTTTATTTAATTTTAATGTTTTTTTTTTCTGAATTTTAATGCCAGTGTAAGAGGTATTTGTGCCTATTCCTTGCTTTATAAAAAAAAGGAAAAATCTTTTTATAAAAAAGAAAGAATCAACTTGGTAAAAAAACTTTTTTAGAAAAAAAAAAAACGACTTCCAAAAAAAAAAAAACTACGAAGTGAAAAATAACTTAAATTTTGAAAATTGCAAATAACTAAAATACAAAACCAACGTTTAATTAAAAAAAAATAAGTTATAAAAATAACTTGAAAAAAAATTAAGTTACTTTTCATTTTGTAGTGCTTTTTTTTTGGAAGTCGGTTGTTTTTATTTTGAAAAAAAGTTTTTATTTCTCGCTTTTTAGTGGGTAGTTTGTGATTTATCTAAGTTACAATAGCCGAATCTCAACTGCTCATCGCCTTTTACAAAATATTGCTTTTCCCGATGTAGGTACCTACGTTAATCATTGAGGAGTTTTCCTGGTACTTAACCATCAGCTCCACATCTCCATATGCATTGTGACGAGCATAAATTGCATTGCAACCATATTAAAGTAATCGAATCGCAACCCATGAAATACTTATTATTGAGTAATTTCGGTGGCCATTTGTGGTCTTAATCACCAGTTCCACTTCACCAAATGGTGCTTTCCAAGAGCAACTGCATGAGTTACTCTAAAAAAAGAATCATCAAAATCCGTTCACCCAGTCGAAAGTTCTGAGGTAACAAAAAAAAAAAAAAATACAGTCGAATTGAGAACCTCCTCCTTTTTTTGAAGTCGGTTAAAAAGAAACTAACAGCATTAACGAATAACGATCAACACAGTCTTACAAATCGAAACAAAAAGAAATACAGAATCGCATTGCTGAAATCAATCTTCGCAGAGTCGCAAATTACGTTAACTGCCAAACATAATGAAGTCTTAACTAAGTTTACCAGCGCTCTTCAGAGCGAGTCAGATCGATACCGAACAAACAATTTCGGTAGGTGCCAACGAATAGTAATATTATTGTATTATAACTAAGTTTGTCTTACTTTCACGTATTAATGAGTCAACTAATCTTTTTGAAGATTAGTTGACTGCTAAACTGTTGAAAGCTAAACGGCAATAACAATACTATTTCTGTTCTGAACCTAAAAGTAATTTCTTCACAGCGATGCGAACAAATTTTTTGATGCCTTGTGATTATTTTCCCTCTTTTTTATATACGTGTATGTATTATTATTATTTTAATTCTGATTTCTTATATATTATGTAAATATTAAATTCCAAAACAAAAATTCTGTTGTTAACCTGAAATTTAACAGAATTTATGGATGGTCTTGCGTTGGCAAGCTTGTGAAAAAATCTACGAGACTTACTTTAAATGCTAGAAACTGTATGAATCATCGTTATTTTCGGGTTACGGCTACGCTCCAGCGATACAGTGTCCAAACTAAGTGAAACAGCGAGCATTTGGCGTACCTACTAACAAGCATTCGTCTGCATGCATTAGCATGAACAGAGCGTAACGAGGCTTGCACTTGTGCACACAGTTTTTTTGAAAAAAGCAATAAGGTTAGGCCTTTCAAATTTATCATCATCATCTTCATTTCAGCCGAAAGACACCCACTGCTGGACATCGGCCTCCCCCAAGCACCGCTATTGCGACTGGTTCTATGCTTCTTGCATTTAGCGGATTCCTACGGCCGTCACAGTCACCGGTCTACCTTGAGGCCTTCCAACGCTATGTCATTCGGAACGCGGTCATCACTCCAGAACCTTTTAGCCCTATCGGCCATCTGTCTACGAGCAATGTACGCTGCCCATTGCCCACTGCACTTTACTACCAAATTACCTTAATGAATTTGCAAGCATGAACATGACTTGCAACGAAATGTTCGACAGTAAATGCTCGCATTGCAGACATACTTTTAACAGCCACAGACTAAATGGAACACGTAAAACGACGCTTGTTTCGAGTACTGGAATGCTGCATCAATTTAAAGGAATCCACATTCACATGGACTCCATTATTTCATTTAATGTAAATGGCGTACCCGATTCACTTAATACGTCATTACGTATTCGTACTGCTGATTCGTACTCAATCCTCAAATTCTCTCGATAATTTCGCTTTGAATTTCCAATGTTCCGTAAACATAGTTTAGCATGTTTAATGTGTAAGTCCTGTCAAATACGTATAGTTGCAAGCAAAAGGATATTGTTCAATTTTTAGGTAGCATTAATAATCTATCTATCTTTCTATCCATAATACATGTATATAAAAATAAAAATAAATTATATCGGTTTAGCGATTTTAGACTAAAGGTCAATCTCGCAAAAACTCAAAAATCTTTAAACTGATATTTTTTTTCGCTTCAACAAAAAAAAAACCAGAGGAATAGCGAAAAACATGAAGTCAAATCATTTATTTCAAATAGGCTCATGTATGGGACTTTTGAACGTCAAAATTTACAAAATAATATAATTGATTGTAGTCGCACCTTCCAAAAGGTAGTTTTCGTACGGAGAAGAATGGGCAAGAAATTCCACCGTTACTCTTTTAAAATGTTTTACAATAGTTTGTATAAGTACGTACATTAGTTAAATAATTATATGTGAAGACGATGCACCTAGAACTACTACTATAGGTAAAAATAATTAAATATGAAGCAACTTCATCGGGTCATCCAGTTTAAGAAATAAAATTGAAATGATTTCGTGACAACCGCTGACTTTTTTGCAGTTTTAAGGTATTTTTATCTGATAATTTAAATTAAATGGTTTTCTGCTGTCGTAAAGTAATCAAGATATTCACGAAAGTTTGAAATATGCCGCAAAAAAAATACACTCAAAATTAGATGAATCATAGAAAAAAAAAAAAAAAAAAATAGGGCAGCACCATCAATTATACCTATGGAGTTGATTCTTAGTATTCTGTACCCGAAGGTTACAAAACGGAACTTTATTACTAAGCCGATCCGCTATCCGTCAGTCCATCTGTCTGTCAGCACGCCGTATCTCATGTACCGTAATAGGTAGACAGTTGAAATTTTTCCACAGGTTGTGTATTTTTATTGCTTTAGCAAAAAATAATAAAAATTAGATGTATTATTATTTCGGCGTTTTTTTTGCTTGATTTTAATACGGTACGGAATCCTTCGCGTGCGAGTCCGACTCGCATTTGGCCGGGTTTTATCCAGTGTTGCCACCGAGGTCCGGAATTTTATGCCCGAACAATATGTATTATTGAGTGACGAAACTCCAATACATTTAGCGCGTTTTGAGCAGTCTGGATACTGAAAACTTACTTGACAAATTAAATTGTAACACATTATCATAAATCATGCCTATATTCCTCGAACGGTCCTTAAGTCAGAGAAATTGTTTCTCAAATTAATTAACTAGTTTAAAATATTATTGGCCGTAAATTCAAATCACAACTGTAATTCTTTGACAATTTTAAGAGACATATTAACACCGCAAATTAACGTAGAGTGTCAATTGGATAAACAATTAATTTTTCCGACCGTACATATATTGTAACCAATTATGTTTAGCTCCCATATACTATAGGGCCTGTTGCAATAGCCATTATTTTGCGAGACAGAAAAAATCTTAAGTTTTTTAAGACATGTTGTTTGTTTTGTTAATACATTTTTCTATTTCCCACTACACTGTAATGTTAGAAGTTAAGGTGTGTAACAAAGTCTTAACTTAGTTAACTTGGCTCAGTTTCCAACAGCTCACATTAACTTAGCAACACAGTCTAATGACACGATAGTGTTTTTTGCACCTCTAATGCTCTCACTTACACTAACTTAATTAAAACTTAAGTAAGACTGTTGAAAAGCTTTTAGAATAGACATTAAACCACGTAGATGAACGTGTAAAGGAATTTGCATATTAGAATCAAGTAATTATAAAAACAATATTCTTCACGTGACCAGAGGTCTGGCCTATTTTTAGATCATAGCATAAGCATTGCTATATATGGTGGCAATACTGCTTTTGTATTCCCAATAAAACCTTCCCTTTTCTATATACTTGTACATACTAAATATATTTTAGGTTCCGGGCAAACGGGCCACTGACCGCAACCACCGGTCCTTTGGTACCGCGCCAACGAAGGTGGCTGCCACGAGTGGTCGGTAGCCGCAACCACGTAGTAGTTTTCCATTTAAGCAGCGAGCCCTTTTTAAGTAGCGAGTGACTGCCACCGGTCGATGGCACTGAGTCGCGAGTGAACGCCACTCGCTACACGTGTGCGGTGATTCCATATAAAACGTGTTAATAATCATGTAAATAGCTCCTTTCTCCTCCAGGAGAAGAATAGGGCCACCAGTACAGTGCACAAATACAGATGCCTCCCGTTATTCCGACCTCGCCGCCGAGGTCCTTTGCGATCGCGACCGTGTCCCCGAGTAAATGATACTCCTCCCGACCCTTGCTCGAAAACGAGGTACCAGCAGTTGTTGCAGCTGAGCACGTAGCTTTAAATACCCCGCCTAATAATCATGATATTAACCAAATTTTGATACAGCCTGTCCCTTCTTGCTGTCCTCCCCCCAGCGACGCCCTAAGCCGAGGATCGTACCCCACAGGGGGTGCCCTTAGCGAGCGGTCGCCTAGCTTTAATTTAGTATAGTTTATTTGCTCCTGGCTGGAGGCTCTGAGTGTAGCAAGCAGCTTAAGGCACCCACAGGAAAGTCAGGTTAAGCAGCCAAGACCTTAGTGGTCAAAATAGCGAGTTGCCATGTTAAAAAAAAAAAATGTAAATAGCTTGTCGCTACCCACCGGTGCGGTGGCTGTGGTCGGTGGCCCGTTTGCGCCGAGTCTTAGTGTTAACACGTATATTGTATTTAAGATACGTCAAAATAAGTTAAACAAATCCAGAAAATAAAACTAAAAAATCTTATTTAAAAACCCGATAAGAAAAATTGGATTTTGTTCTCATTCAAAAGTATTGTACCAAATCATGTTATTTTCAAGAAAATTCTGTTGAAAAAAGATCGTCGTATCAATGAAAATTCATATTTCATAGTAATTATCATTATACCTGCTTACATAAAATAAAGACCCGGACACAGCCCGGAGTCTGGATTTGTGCCCGGTTGATGGCAATAAGCTCGCCCCCTATTACATGGGACTTAAAACATAACTGGCGAAATGTGGGTGTACAATAGGCGCACTTCGGGGATTACAGGCGTGATGTTATGTTATGTTGTTATCTATACTAATAATAGTGGAACAGCGGGTCCAATTGTATTTTCAAACCATCCAGAGACCCACTCAAATATACACAAAAAAAAATCATCCAAATCGGTTCAGCTATTTAGGACGAGTTAGGTGACAAACACATTTACAGAAGAATTATATATATAAAGATTATAAAGAGGTAAACATTAGTTTGTTTGTTTGTATGTAGGGGGTAATCTCTCGAACTACTGTTTTTGCATTGGATAGCCCAATTCTTGAGGAAAATTAAAGCCTCGTGGACAAAGTTGCGAGCAGAAGCTAGTGTTGTAATAAAAATAATCAATAAGAAGAAAAAACCTGCTATTTTTGCTTTAAATTCTACGTACATTTTAGCACTCTATCTAAAGTTGAAACACATACCTACCTAAAAGATACTGACATAAATACGTACATGCAAACTCACATCTTTTTCCCATGGGGCTTGCCAGACACTACAGAACGCCACCTGCTACGATCCTTACATACTTCTTTTGCCTCGTTTACATTCATACATCTGTACCCTAATTGAGGACCTTATTTTCGTAAACGATTATGACAAATTTGTTTCATTTTGACAGTTCAACAACATTCATTGCGTTATTTACGTTGTTGAGCAGATTTTTTTCTAACTTATGTAGCAATGGATTAGCAATCTGTTTCAAATCGAAACAAATTGTGATTGATCGTGCATTAAGCAATTAAGGTACTGGTCATTCACACACCGCCTCCGGTTGCGAGTGCTATGCACCTGACCTTTCTGAAGAAAATCACCAATACGGTTACTATGTCCTTCTAGGGCGTCGTCCCGGCGTTTCCACTCACATCTGCCTTGTAAATACCTTTAAACTATTACTTAATAGTCTCAAAATTAATTAACAATTATTTGCGAACCATACTTAATTAAAATAAACCGCAGATTAAAATATCTATTAACTCTTAAACGGTCTACATCGCAAGGGTTTTCGAACACAATGAGCTGTCATATTGCAGCTGCAGCATTATTAATAGTCCCGTCAGCAGACTTTAATAACATAAGACTTGTGAACATTAGTCATGGTTTAAGAAGTTTTGCACTAGTGATGTACTAAGTGTTTGTTAAGTTCTGATGAACTGGGAATGTTAGACGCGTAAAACTTTGTCAAACTTTGACAAGTTAAATAAGATAGTTAATTAATTCAGGCGTGACCTTGCTGAAATCGATTATAAAATGATAATGTGGATATATTTAGTAACCTGTTCCGCTTAGCAGAACAGGTTACTTGGTGTGGTAACACGACGTGTTCGAGTTCGCGATAAGTCAATCGTCATCCTGAGGATGCCTCGTTGAGAGGTGAAACACGTGTAGATTTCATTCAGGGTTTTTTTTTAAGACTCTTTACAAATAGCTAAGCGGAACAGGTTACTAAATATATCAACTTCTATTGTAAGTTAAATTAGGTTCGATTCTATATACCTACGAGTTTTTTATGAAGATCTTACTGTAGATTTCAATGTATCGATGAAAAATATAAGCCTAGTATTGGACTCCGCCGCAGTCGGTATAAAATATGGTATGGTGACACTGGACGTCGGCTTTTAGCACAGATGGCAAAACTTTTTGCTACACGAGATGAAATTATTACCTACACGTAAGAAACGGTGGAGCTCATTTTTGTATCCGCAATGGAACTGAGTGTTGAGATTGAAGTCTTACATTGTGTATACAATAGTTTTCCAATTGTTCATCATGTAGATGATTGCAGTAGGAATTAATTAAAAAAGGACCAGCCGATTTATTCTGTAAAAATCTCACTGTGTAATCTTAGGTGAAGTGAGCTAGCCTCAAAGAGATGTCAGCAGAACTGACGCGGCCCGCTAGGGCCGATGCCTACCGGGCGAAGAAGTCCGAAAGGGAGATCGCCCCCGGCAACATGGCAACTGAGGGAACATGGGTGGGTTTTAGTCAGTAAGAGTCTGATACGCCCTCCCGCTCCGCCCAAAGCGGGAGAAGTTATTTGATAATTTCCCATCCAAAAAAAAAAAGTGAAGTGTGCTTGAACTGTCAATAGTGTCAATCCGTAGTCTCAAGTGAAATGGCAGCTCACTTCATGTACACATCACCTGAGTTTCCGCGGTGAGATATTTACAGGTGTCTAGTGTCTATAGCTAGCGTAAATCTTTGGCAAACAGGTTTTTTATTAAATAACTCAGTTGGTTTCGGTTTATGTTCAACTGATCACAACATTAATTTATCTGCACACAAAATTATGTATAATTAAGTACATATATTACCTGAGAATTGCACGACATAATCAAGTTGCAAACCCACTGACAACAAAATCATAAATTGTTGTGAATGGACTTTAATAAAACGGCACTACGGGACTTAATAGCACAACGGGACTACATGGAACTACGGGACTTGTGCAACATTTGTCAAGCACAACACTACGGAGACATTCATTGCATTGAAAACTTTTGTTGAAATGATGAAGTGTGTCTGTTCGTTCAAAGAAAATTATAAACGTTCCTCGAAGTAGGAGCTAAGCTTCATATTAAATTTATTTATGTACCATTTCTAGTTATTTACTTTCTAGAAATTGGAGGCATGTTGTCTTGGTGGAGTTACGAGTAGGAATTGTTAGTAATGCAGTTTTGTCTAACGCAGAAATAATTAAATGGGAGCACAGCGGCTAGTTGAGCTGCAGGCACCGCAGTATTAATATTGTTTTAATAACTTCGTATTAATAAAAGTGCGTAGTACTCGCAACCGGCCAGTGTGGAAGGTAAACAAAGTAAAAAGAGTATATATTCTATGAAGATGTATTTATGTATTATTAGCTAGCGCAACTTCATTCACGTGGAAGTTGCAATATACACAATATACTAAAATAACAGTACATTTAAAAAAAATACTTCCTCGGTTCCAGTCGTTAGTATTTTTTAAAAATATTATCTCCAAAACATTATGACCAATTGACATACCTACTGTAATGGGCAAATCTTGTCTATATGATGTCCTTGCGATCATAAAATCATTTGTTTTGATAAGGATTAATATTGTTTAAATAATCATCCAAACGTAAATAACTCGAAAAACACGCCACATCAAATAACCCAGTTTACCTCATCCCATTTTATAAAAATAACCTCTAACATCCGTAACAGACAATTAATTCACCTCTGCTTAGACCAGAATCGCACGTCTTTAAAACCGATCGAAGTCTCAATCACGCGTAGTATAGTCTAACTTAACTTGAATCAAGTTACTCATAAGACTTGGTAAAGTTATCAATAGAACTTCGAAGTTACTAAGAATTTTCAATTGATTGTGAAGACAAGTAACTTGAATCTTCTATTGAATTATAGAAGAGAGCATTCTGATATCTAATGATGTCTGATTGAGTTATGTTCTGTGTTTGTAAATGTTTATGTTGTATTGATATAGCATAATCAGCCTATAATGTACCCACTGCTGGGACACAGGCCTCCTCTCGGTGAGAGGGAGTGGGCCGTAATCCACCACGTGGGCTCAGTGCGGGTTGGTAGATGACACAAGTCTTCGAATTTTTGGTTCTAGATCTAGGAGATGCCGGGTTCGGACGGTGAGCAATGGGTAGCTCGCCGTCCGATAAGGACCAGGCCCGAGTCGACGGCGTGTTGTGTTCCTCGCGCGCCTCAAAGAGATGTCAGCAGAATTGACGGGGTCCGTTAGGGCCGATGCCTGCCGGGGGTGCGAAGAAAACCGAAAGGGAGATCGTGGCCTCCGGCAACAGGGCAACCGAAGGAACACGGGTGAGTTTTAGTCAGTAAGAGTCTGACACGCCCTCCCGCTACGCCCAGAGCGGGAAAAGTTATTTGAGAATTTACCATCCAAAAAAAAGGGACATGTCGGGGTCTTCACGATGTTTTCAGTCCGTTTTGAGAGCAGTGGTGATGCAATAATTTACACAAAGTAAACGCTTTCTGGGTTCGAACCTACGACCTACAACTCGGTAAGTCGCGGCCTTTACCACTGGGCCACCACTGCTCTGCACTCTCATTGGTATAGGAATGTAGAGAAATTACTAAAGTAAAGAGTGTTTTACACGGTGCAATTTAATTACCTGTGGCATAACTTATGATGAAGAAACAAAAAAAAGTGGTGGCACTCCGGGAGTGCCGACAGAAGTGAAAACTTAAACAAGATCAACTTGGTGGAAGAAAAATACTTGTATAGAACATTGGTCCGTAACCTTATCTAAATAAAGAGTACAAAGGCGTTTACCTAAGACTGAGATTTTTAATCCAATTTTCAATCATTATTCACGCCTTCTACTAAATAATTAAATAAAAATCAACAAAAAAATGCCCAGAATTTTTGATCAAAACCCACATCTATCTAGTATTGCACAGAATTTTTGATCAAAAATCACATCTATCTAGAATTGCACAGAATTTTTGATCAAAACCCACATCTATCTTGAATTGCACAGAATTTTTGATCAAAAACCACATCTTTCTAGAATTGCACATAATTTTTTTTCAACACCTACATCTATCTTGAATTGCACAGAATTTTTGATCAAAACTCACATCTATCTAGAATTGCACAGAATGTTTGACCAAAACCCACATCTATCTTGAATTGCACAGATTTTTTGATCAAAACCCACATCTATCTAGAATTGCACAGAATTTTTGATCAAAACTCACATCTATCTAGAATTGCACAGAATTTTTGATCAAAACCCATATTTATCTAGAATTGCACAGAATAATTGATCAAAACTCACATCTATCTAGAATTGCACAGAATTTTTGATCAAAACCCATATTTATCTAGAATTGCACAGAATTATTGATCAACACCCACATCTATCTAGAATTGCACAGAATTTTTGATCAAAACCCACATCTATCTAGAATTGCATAGAATTGTTGATCAAAACCCAAGGAGCAACGTCGGATATAACACCTAAACCGAACGCGACAAACACTAACTGAGTTTGTTACTTGACGCAAAAGCTGAGTTGGACACAGTTTCAACTGTATTTCTGCCCTGTTATATACCGAAACCTATGTAATTCAGTTTCGGAACTTAAAACCGGAGCTCGGACCAAAATTCATGTTCCTTTGACATAAATTATTTATGGCACTTTAGTTTTACTTTGATGTGTTATTTAGTGGTAGCTCAGATGCTATAGTGGGTACTTCCAGGCCATATAAAGTGCATGCCTAAGGCATCTGTCGCACCGTCCGAGAAGCGAGTAGAACTAGCAACTAAAAATGAGTTAGCGAGCAACAAGCAGTGAGTGCGTTACGGCGACGAGTGATTATCTACTCGTTGGTATGCGTGTGTACAAAGAGTGAGTCTTAGCGAGTGTTCTGCCCGCGAAGCGAGTGTCACTGAGCGAGTACTGTTTTTGATAGCTCTTGTCAATACGATCAACTAGCACTCGCCAGTGGGGTATGAAATATTCATCTATGTATGTATCTCTTTTTCGTACACGAGTCCTGACCTTCAGTCTTTATTACGTTTCTTCCTCATCGGCGGTGGGACAAGTGCCTAACGAGCTTGGATTTTAATGTACCAATGCATATTACACTAGAGATTCCTGAGGTACTCTGCATCTGCTAAATACAGCCACTAAGGAAGGTTTGGGGAATTAAATTTGCAAATGCCCGGGGTCACAGGGAGTTGGCTTTAGCAGGGTTTCCTGGGATTTTATTCGGTTATAGTGGCGTAGCTAGAATAGGTAATGTTTATTAAAAGATTTGTTAGAGTCTGCAGTATTTTCCACCTTGTTAGCCTTCTGATCGTGAAAGGAAGCAGGAAAACTGGAGCTCCGAGATAGCGTTTCAGTAAGGTATGCGCATAATATTGCACATTTATTGTTGTTGATTTAGTTGAAGAAAACGGTGCATTCCAGCGCGACTTTGCGGTATGCTCACAGGGGCAATTAAAGTATTTTTAACACATTGAAGGACACTGAACGAGACAATAGAAGTGTTATTGTTATAACGCCTATAGGCGTTTAGTTTCCCTCAAAGTGTAAGAAATTTCGCATTCTAATCTCAGTCTTTGTCTGTCAAAATCAATCTATCAAAAATGTAATTCTCAGCCATTCAAGTTTTTGGCATTGAATGTCGAATCGAATGATATGAGATTACGACGTGAATTGAAACGTATAGGCTAGCTGATGTTTTGTTACAGACATGCGCACACGTATGCGAATCATATACCTATAGTAAATGAAATGTAAATAATCGACCCGTGGTCCACATTAGCACTGGACCGCAAGCACTGGAAACTATGATAAGAGGCCTTTGCCTAGCAGTGGGATGATACAGACTAACAATTACAGTAAATGAAATACAGCACAACAAAATAAAACAAAACAATATAAAAAACAGTGGCACTCCCGGAGTACCGAAAAATCGGCAACGCGGTAATCAACGCGTTGATGTCTTTTTAATGGTCAAAAGCTGGTGTCATCACGGTGTCGCGGAATCAATGGTTTAGTCCCATCTTAAAAATGCCCAACTCGCCTAAAGAAGTTTTCACTTCAAAAAGAGTAAAAATAAAAAAAACGAGCGGGCCTTACAGAAGTCATAATATGTGTAACATCTGTCATCTTGGCTGATAGTACCGACCTCTCGGAAAATGGGTTGGTACCATCTGACGGCCAACTCTAGCACCGCGCTCGCTTTTTAGTCAAATCAAATAGCGGGCGTTTCCCCGGCTTCCGTCACACACTTCCGTCCCTTTTCATGAAATCACTCCCTCAGATTGCAGGAATGCGAGAGGAAAACCTATTTACAAAAAAAAAAGATATCTATCGATTTCCAAAAAAAAAAAAAAACACTTAAAAGCAAAAAAAAAACTTTAGAATTTTCGTTTTTTGCTACCGACTTCCGAAATAAAAGTTATTTTTTGTTTTGTAATGTTTTTTTTTTGGAAGCCGGTTGATTTTTTTTTGTAAAAAGTTTTTGATTTTCACTTTTTAGTTGTGGTACCTACCGTACACAAATTCGAATACCACTACCTGCTACGTAAATAACAGTGACATGAACTTATCATATCATTCACATACTAAGTGGGAAAAAAATACGTATTATTGAAGCCAACTCAGAAAGTATCCAAGCAAAGTTAATAAAATTTATAAAGAAACACTTTGAAAGCATACCCTTTCAAACAAAAAAAGATTTTCTAAATCGGTCCATAATTGATGGAGAAATCGGTGGTAATACGTAAAAAAAAAGTTAACATGCTACGAAATACTAGGCCATTTTTCATGAAATAAGTTAACGCCCTTGTTTCTCTATATTTTTTATTTTTATGAATCAAAGTTATTACCCATGCAATCAGTGCATTTTTGCCAACGTAGTTGTAGCTTATTGATGCCGTTTTTGAAAAAGTCTGCTAGAGGCAACACATTTTTCAAAGGCATTTTGAACTGCCTCTCGGTTATTTATTTTTTTTTCCTCGCCAAGAAGTTATCCAAATTTTTGAAAAAGTAGAAGTCTGTAGGGGCAAGGCCTGGTGAGTACGGTGGATGACGGAGAACTTCCAACCCCAGCTCAACTTAGGGACCGTTTGCTGTGCAGTATGAGGTCACGCGTTGTCGTGCAGGAGCAGCGGAGCCGAACGATTGACCAAAGCTGGTTGGACATGTGCGAGCTTCTCCATCATTATGTTCAGTTCTTCACAGTACACATCTGCAGTAATGTAAGAAGCGAAAGCGTAATGTGTGATGAATGACACCGGCGCTAGACCACCAAACACTTTTTTAAGGGTCAGTTTTTGTTTGAGGCATTGTTTAGGTGCTGAACCAGGATCTAACCAACTTGCTGAGCGTTTGCGATTGTCGAACAGAATCCATTTTTCGTCGCAAGTAAAAATAGTAAAATGGATTCTGTTCGAGTTAGAGCGATTCAATATAGCTTATTTTGTGTGCCTGTTGAGCAGTGCAAGGCTCAACTCAATATCCATATTTTAAAAATAAAAATAATTTGAACTTAGAATTCTTAGAAACAAGAAAAAATTGGACTTGAAATAGCCAGTACGGCAGAACGGCAATTTCATAGGTCCTATATAACCTCCTCCTTTTTGGAAGTCGGTTAAAAATGTTACACGTAAAATGTTTGCTTCGACCCTATGTACGCCAAAGGACCGATATCCCATGAACCCGAGATATGAAAACATATAAAAAAAATAAAAATGCCTTTTATAAAATCCATAATTATTACGAAGCTCTAATGACGAAGCACCAAAGATTACCTTCACCCAAATAACTCTCAAAAAACAGACGAGACCATCGTAACAGATATGAAGGGTATCCAGAAGAGATTTAATATGTAGAAGGACGTTGAAGAACCCTTATTAAAGGTATATTGGGGTTCCGTATACGGTATACGACATCCAACTTGATCTATGACCTAGTCACATCTTTTACAGATTGCATTTTTGGGATCTCTGGGAGTTTATGATTCGAGATTTGGTTCAGGCGCAGTATGAAAATGTTCATTTAGAAAGTTGATTAGATTAGATAGGACGCTTGAGTTATGTTTTTCGTTGAAAAATGTTGGTGTTTTCGAATCCTGAGAGTAGGTAGGTACCTAATTTTTGGATTAAGAGGTCTCCTTACTGAGTGAATTATATAAAAACTAAAAAATGTTAAACTTACCAGGCTCTAAGTTGAAAATGCACTCGACAAGTACACTAGTCATGTTAATTAAAATATGTAATAAATTACCAGAATTAATTAAAAAAGAACAAAAATTAAATACATTCATATATAACTTAATGTCTATTATCTAAATGTTATTATAATATCAATGATTATTATTTAAATTATAAATGTTAACTTATAAGTTTTATAAAATAATTACAATAGGTATATAAAATAACAACTAAGTAGTCTAAATAAAAAGCCCTCTTCCTCTGTCCTACTCTGTCATACCCGACAGAGTCTACAATAATATTTTTGTAAAACTTACCACCTAAGGTCACATGTGAAAGCAATAAATATATTGAGTATATCTGTAAGTACCACCTAATTCATTATTCGTTTATTCATCTTCTTCTTTAACAAATACAATTTAAAATATTTCTTAAAATAGGAAGATAAAAAAATAGTAGTCCGTGGTCCGAGCAGGGTCCGAGCCACCGGTGGTTAGGGTTCTAGAGACAGGAACCTCCTCACAATGTGAGCCTTATCGAGGAGTACTCAAACTCAAAGCATTTATTTCAATTAAAACATTTACAGGCACTTTTGAATTGTCAAGGGGTCGGTCAGTCAGAAATATGAAGCAAGTTGCCCATTCCAAAAGCGTGGTAGGTAGGTTCCTATGGAGAAGAACGGGCAAGAAACTCCACGGACACTCTTTTAAATCATAATATTGTTAAAAAATTTTGGTTATATCATTCGTGTTGAAATTATACACGTGAGAACAATGTAGAACGACGTGCACGTTAAAAGCGTCCGTAATACAAAGATAAAAAACAATTCAAAAATTAAAATAAGCTGTGGTAACTAAGAGATGACCACTTCCTACTGATGGCGCCCGTTCCCGAACATGACGCATAGATCAGCACCATATAGTTCAACCTGCACCAAATTTTTGGTGCAGTACTTTCGGAGACAAAGTGATGGTAAATTTTCATCGAATTTCTTAAATATTTTTAAAAGTATATATTTTAAAATTATATAAAAAATATTTTCCAGATCCTTACACCAATAGTTCTTTCATTTGATATGTCGCACGGTACTATTAACAAAACTTTTTTTTTTAATTTTCTTTTTTGCCCCCCAAAAGTGACCCCTATATTCAAAACTCATTTATTTACGTTACCCGTTTGTATTTGGGTCACAGAAATACATATGTGTACCTTCCAACTTAATCGGTCCATTAGATTCGGAGCAAATTGGCTGTGACAGACGGATAGACAGACAGACAGACACACGAGTGATTCTATAAGGGTTCCGTTTTCTCCTTTTGAGGTACCCTAAAAAATTAAGCCACGGCCTGATCTCATTAAAGTAAAACACATTTGTGGATGACCAATTGTTATCTTCTTTAAACAGGGTTCCGTACCAACCTTCTGATATCTCTAAATACGTTTTGTAATTTTGATGTTAGTAATATTTTTTTAAATACTAGGTTTTTACAACAGTGTAATGGTATAGTCCATATTTAGCAGTAAGCTTTTACAGATGATAATTCGATACTGAAATAATCCCGATGATATTTACGCAATTCCGAAACTGGAGGTATTTTACCTAAACAGTATCACTACACCTGAATATCAGCGTTTAACGGTAATCAAGCAATTAGTAGGAAATGTTAGTATAAATTAATGAACGATTTCCCGGCAAACTATCTGTTTGTAGGTTTCGCCGCAATGTTGATCGTGGTTGGATTCGAACCCGCAAACTCGCGGTTTTGAGTGCACACACACGCTTCGAGTATTGACTGATATGCCCACAGTATACCTAAGTACTGATATTTTAAGACATAAATATGAGATGTTTATCTTTGCGATTTTTTTTTTCATTCGGCTATGTACTGACTGACCCTTTGGTGTTTCAAAGACGGCGGGATACATTTTCGAAGTGAAAACTTTTTTAGGCATTTTTGAGATGGGAAAAAAACAATTGAACTCGCGACACCGTTACCGATACCCATAGATTTAGGCCTACTCTCTGTGCCAATGCCTCATTTTTGTAAAGGCGGTTGAGCTCTTTGTTTATATTAAGTTACGGATCAATGTTCCATGCAAGTATTTTACTTAAGTTTTCACTTCTGTCGGCACTCCAAAGTGCCACTGTTTTTTATAAGTTTCATAAGTTGTTACTAGTTTTTACCTGCGGCGTCGCTCACGTGAAGGTCGGGAATTATATCCCTCGGGAACTTTCTACCGGGACAAAAAGTGTCTTGTATGGTCCCAGGTCATGGTCTATATGTATGCCAAACATCCAAATCCGTTCTGCCGTTTAGGTGAGAAAAGTTAACAGACAGACGACACACAGAGTTACTTTCGCCTTTATAATATTTGTATGAATACCTACATGTATTTTTCTCAAACATGCTTGGAAATTCGAGGATTATTTCGACAACCTTAACATAACATAACATAATATTACGCCTGTAATCCCCGGAGGGTTAGGCAGAGGTGAACCTATAGTACATCCACATTTCGCCAGTTATGTTTAAGTGCCATGTAATAAGGGGCGAGCCTATTACCATCAACCAGGCACAAACCCAGACTCCGGGCTGATACTGAGATATTCCAGATGGAAAACCCAATAACACTTTGCCTGACCCGGGAATCGAACCCAGGACCTCATACTCAGCAGTATCGCTTGCGACCACTAGACCAACGAGGCAGTTTGACAACCTTCTTCGAGATAAATTGAAAATGCTCTGTTGGTCAAGCAAGGCAAGCGCCCGGCCGACAATTTTTGAATAAAAATCCATTTTTTCGTGTTTATCAGTCTCATAAATTACTTTGTGAATTCATATTTAACTGTTGGTGTACATCCGCCCTTAACAAACGTCACGTAAGGCCGGAATACTGTTAAGGGTGTGACAATACATGAAAATATATGATAAGCTTAACAGTCCCTTCGACTCTAAGCCCAATAAGCGCTCAGCCCTAACCTATCATATATCTAGTATTATAGATAAATATATAAATAAAATCAGGATGTCTGCACCATGCGACCTTAGTTTACAGACGGATAGTAGACAGGATTACAGGTTCGGGAAGGGTACACTCACTGCCAGTCCCGCAGACTCACGAGACTGATCAGAGATGGCTAAAGGTGTCTTGGCCACAGTGAGGGGTAATGAGACAAGAATATAATTTTATATATGTTACAGCTTATATACTACAATTTCTTTACACTCACTATTATAAAAATTCCTTGTGTTCCATACGTGTGAGATGCAACCAAATCAATATTTTGACTGGGCCGCGCGTGAGCCGGGCCGAGTGCCGAGTCAATGTCCAAAGGTAACATTGAACAGTCGTGTTATTTAAAAATGGAACAAAATTTTTACTTCAACACATGGCAACCAAGGAGGTTACTTTATAAAGATTTTATTTTTCGATTTGTTTTGCAAATAGAGCTGTTTAAGGTAAAGAAGAAACAAATAAATATATTGGTGCGTGAAAAATTATCCTTGTTTGTCATTAATTCTGGAATTAATGATGATATAATTAATATACTTTGAATTTCCGCGCATTAATAATAATTAATACAAGTTACGTCACAATTCATACCTACAAGCCTTAACCGCAACCAGGCTTTAAAAAGAAAAAAAAGAAGAAAATACATTAATTTGCGGTAAACATGACGCAAAGAAAGATAATAAAAAAACACGTCAATAGCAAATTGGGGGAAAATATGCAACACACCCACGCAAAGCGGCCATCGCTCAGCATAAATGCTGCGACCCCATGCGAGACATAGCCCCAGCGCTGATTTTCAGAGACAGCCGGCGCTGACGTAATGACGTCAACCGGTGCAGCATATAGTGAAATAACAAAACAAAAATAAAATAAATACAATACTTAGTCCTAAATGTTTACCCAAACGTTTTTTGCTTTGATGGACGATTGTGAAAATGTGGGCCGAGGTGAAGCCTATATGTGCATCAATGCCAAAATGTACTATATTAGTATGATTCTTGTAGGTCTTTTAATTGCTTAAAGAACTCCTAAACCTATTTAATTCTGATAAATTTTATAATCACAACAATAAAAGTTTCATAATAAATTTTCATAAGTTATTAATTAATGTTCAATTTGTTCATAAGTTAGGCCAACGACCTATTTTCCAGTCCATTTAACATGATAAAAACTTTTTTATTTTCATAAAAAACATTTCAAACTCTGATTGAAAATAAAAAAGTTTTAGATTTTCTTTTGCTCAACTCATCAGCCTTTTCTCATTTTGTGTGCGACTAAATTTCATATGAAGTGACTGCCATCAGTGATATTGTGGTGTGACCGTCAGACTGCTAAGATACAGGTCTCGAGTTCGAACCCAAGGCCTATGACTTTTCGGATTCATGTGCGTATTGTATAATTATCACGTGCTTCAAAAACAGTGAAGGAAAACACCATGAAGAAACCGGCATGCGAGAATATTTCTCGACGGCATGTGAACACAAGCCAGAGGGCCATGGCATAAAAACTCTGACACCAAGTTAGTCACTAACCGGACGATGAGCAATGGGTGGCTCACCGTCCGATAAGGACCAGGCCCGGGTCGACGGCGCGTTGTGTTCCACGCGCGCCTCAAAGAGATGTCAGCAGAATTGAAGGGGTTCACTAGGGCCGATGCCTGCCGGGGTTACAAAGAAAACCGAAAGGGAGATCGTGGCCCTCGGCAACAGGGCAACCGAAGGAACACGGGTGGGTTTTAGTCAGTAAGAGTCTGACACGCCCTCCCGCTCCGCCCAGAGCGGGAGAAGTTATTTGATGATTTCCCATCCTCAAAAAAAAAAAAAAAAGGTTAGTCACTAACCACACGAAAAAGAGATGAACTCAATTATAGGGAGATACCAAATGTTGGACGTGTTATCATAATTATACTAGAGAATGGCTCGACCGATATGGCTGTTTTTTTCTCAATTATAGGGAGATACCAAATGTTGGACGTGCTATCATAATGTATATTAGAGAATGGCTCGACCGATACGGCTGTTTTTTTTTAAATTGTATTGGTGATTTTCTAGACAAAGTTTAAATGAAAGAAATTTTTGGAAAATACGGAAAATACGGAAATAAGGAAATACACCCGTGCGACGCCGGATATGAACAGCTAGTAATGTACGTATGTATAAGGTACCTTCTTACAAAGTAGGTGCTCTTTTTAGATGTTTATCTAAAAAAAGATCTAAGTAGCAAAAATTACTAAACCAGTTCATGTCAACTATCTGTAGGTACTCTCGAAGAATATTTTATTAAATTGGTAAAATATAAATAGGTATATAATATCAATTCAATATAACATAGGGCTTAAACATAAATGGTGAAAAGTAGGTGTGCTATTGATACACCTCCGCCCAACCCTTCCGGAAAAACAGGCGTGATGTTACGGTCAATTTGAGCTGGTTTCTTTAGATATCTTTGATCTACTAAAAGCATAATTAGCCTATAATGTTCCCACAGCTAGGACACAGGCTTCCTCTCTTCGAGAGGGGGTGGGCTGTAATCTACCACGCGGTCCCAGTGCGGGTTGGTAGATGTCACATGTCTTCGAATTTTTGATTCAAGGGTTTCCTCACAATGTTTTCCTTCACCGTTTTGATAGCAATAATGATGAATTGATTTACAAAAAGTAAAGCGCCTGCTTGGGTTCGAACCCACGACTTATAATCTCGTGGCTCGGGGCCGTTAACGCTGGGCCACCACTGCCACTAAAAGCGCGTTGCCTAAATAAAACACCGGGGTCTTTATAATGACGAGTTCAGAGAGTGAAGTCTATCAATACTCAGTTTTAAATGTGCACAGTGTCCCATTAGCAGAGAATGATCTCGATATGGAGATGTTAACCCGCCCAAAGCCTAACAGCGGATAGGACCATTAATATCAGTCGGCAACTACAAGGCCGCCTTAGATTCAAATAACTTATCACGAGAATTTATAGCCAATGAACCAGTACGAACCTACGATATTTGATACCAGCCTGTAATTATCCCACTGTGAGGCTAAATCCTTGTTTGGAACATATAATTAATGAGAATATAACAATACCCACACTAGTTCATTGCGTGTCGAATCTTTCAGCATTTCGCAAGTTCCGATTACCTCACGATGCTTTTGTCTTCATTCATCAGTATAGATTAACTTAGAAAAGGGTATTAATTATTAGAGAACCATTTTATTTTGTATATTTTATAATATTTAACACAACTGTTTAAACTAGGTACTAAATTAAATTACTAACTATATAAATTAAAACAAAAGGACAGGCATCCAAGTATTCGTCCGCATCGCTGTCATCCGGAAACGTGCCCAAAACACTGGCAGCATTGCCACTTTGAATGGCAATGCTAAGCCAGCCCTCTGGTTACGTGAAGTATCGACTAGTCAGCGAGAAATTTCCTTAAAAAGGAGACACGCACTTAGGCCCCATAACCCCAGCTTTTCGACCCCAAACGGCTCAGTTACCCGTATGCGCCGCTTAAGGGTCTCAAAGAAAGAAAGTATATAGGAGCTAGGAATTAGAAAAGGTCAAACATACCCGTATCTCAACTCAAGCAGTAGGCCTAGCTTCATTTTAATCTTAATATAATTTCATTGTTAGTCAGTGATGACAAAATTAGAAAGTTATTCTTGATCTACAGGGTGGCAGGGACATCGACGCGAAAGCTGTTACCATGGATTCAGTACATGATTTTGAACCTCCTTGAGCAGAAACTTTTCGTCCGTTATTTAAAAAAAAAAAAAACAGCTGTTTCATAGAAAAGTGCAATAGGTACCTACGTGGTCAAAATGTGTGGAACAGCAGATTTTTTTGAAGTGAAAGCTTCTTTAGGCGCGTTGGGCATTTTTGAGATGGGACTAAACCATTGATTTCGCGATACGTGATGACACCAGCTTATAAAAAAAGACATCAACGCGTTGATTACCGCGGTGCCGATTTTTTTTCAAGTTTTCACTTCTGTCAGCACTCCCGGAGTGCCACTGTTTTGTTAATAACCGACGGAAAATTTCAACGTAGGATAACAGTTTTCGCGTCGATGTCCACTGTGCCACCCTATATACTATCTGTACTTATAAGTTGTAATATAACATAGCTGAAGACTGTTTGTTTGAACGTACTCATCTCTGGAACTACCGATTGGATTTGATTTTATTGTTTTTGCATTTGATAACCTAATTCTTAAAAAAGGTTACAGGCTATTTAACAACACGCTACGCCATAAGGAGTCGAGCAAAAAGAAAAAATGGCAAAAAGAAAGCTAAGCGAAAATGATGTATGTATTAGCGCGGGCGGGCGAGGCGATGCCACGCGGTGGGTCGGGGGTACAAGTAATTTTGTGACGGCATGTATATCGCCACATGCGAACTACGAATCAAAGACCTGACGTCACACAAACATCCTGACGTCTCTGAAATCCTGCATCGCGCTGTTAGAGTTTACCGCGCGAACGACATAAGACTATCCGACATCAATCGTTGGGCAGTCGCCCGCCAGATACGACACCCGTCTGGTCGGAGACACCTCCCTTTTCTATTGAGGATGAGTGAACTTTACACCCTGTTCCTCACACTTCTATAATTTCACATGGACAAAATCGCGGGCAGAAGATAGTGTATTAGCATAATTTTAAAAGTCTCATTTGTACCTGCCCACATCTCAAACAGTACATTAGGTACCTATTCTATAGTTTGTTTCAATGTTTATTCATCAACTCGTTGTTCTAGTGGTCAGGAGCGCTACTGCTGACCATGAGGTCCTGGATTCAATTCCCGGGTCAGGCAAAAGTGTTATTGGATTTTTCCATCTGGAATTTCTAAGTAGCAGCCCGTAGTCTGGATTTGTGCCCGGTTAATGACAATAGGATTTAAACATAACTGGCGAAATATTGGTGTACTATCGATAGTCCTCTGCCTAACCCTTCGGGGAGTACGGGCGTGATGTTTTGTTATATTTATTTATCAATCACGCCTCAATACATTTCTCAATCAAAATCTAAATCCATCTATATCTCAATGCTTTGTCAAAACGAGTTAACAATCAATTTATCTCACATTAATACGACGAAATATCAATCTATCATTTATTTCTTCTATCATTGCCTTTGTTTGTTTGTTTTTGCTCGATTTGCCGAAGATCTATTATTTGTTTCTACTATCTATAATAATTTCTATCTTTCGAAACTCGATAAATGACAGATATAAATTGTTTTTAAAGTACGATTATTTATTTTACATTTAGAGGTCACCATAATTATCTTATGCTGCGGCCGCATCTACGTCTATCGTGACGAAGCAAACCGCGTATATGGCAAGCGTATTGCGCTAATGCGGTGGTCACATTAGCGGCTTTATAATTTTAACGAATTATCGTACAATATAGATGGCTCTCCATTATTTCGTCAGACCGTCTACGCAGTCCGGAGACAACTGTCGAAATGAACAACGGTAATCCGACCACGCGCCACGCTAATTAGCGCACTAAAACCCTTTTATGTATCCGGGCGATAAGTGCTACGCAGCCCGAACTATCGCGTCGATAGCCGATAATGGTTGGTCACATCTTCGTGTACATTACTGTGCGAAGCTTCACCACGATAGACACAGTTGTGACCACAGCATTACAGATAACCTTTATGGGGATAAATATAGAAAATGTAAAACGCATTTACTGTTAACGAGTTATGCTTTACAAAAATAGAAATAAATATGCTTGTATTTATTAGTTAAGTTAGTAAGTACCTAGTATAAATAGTTAGTTGTGTTATATATTGGATACGTCACCATAATAATTAACTTCGATAGCTTATAATCTATTAGTATTATTTTCCTAAGATTATAAACTGTTGAAAAATTGTTAACTGCAACAAACCATTTACAATTTAACGCATTATTTTTCGATAATTTATAATGCATCTATGAGAAACCGACTAATTGTTAACTGGTATTAAACTTTCTTGCGACGCACCTTGCACACCTTAAGCTAATATTAAAATATAGTCTGCCTAGCTGCGAGCAACTTGGAAGTAGCGCTCGCTCGGCTCGCTCGCGGTCTGTTACAGTTCTAACCTAACCCCATTTCACCCTGTTCACAATTTTTGGACAGTTTATAATCTAACATATACAATACTGATAGATTATAAATTAACGGTTCTCACAATCTCACGGTGACATATATAAGCTTGAACCTTTAAAAATATAAATAGATATGCTTGAAGGTATACGGTGTCTGATAATGGCAAAGATCAAAATCAAGTATCATTGGTAAATGGTAAAGTAGGAATTATGTCGAATTTTTATCCCACTTTTCTACAAAGATAAATTCCGTGGGAGTAAGTCTAGACGGAGATAAAGAAGCTTAAGTCAAGTTCATAAAAAACTCAGGTATTGTGGGTCCTTACAGATATTAAATAACATAACATCACGCCTATAAACCCCGAAGGGTTAGGCAGAGGTGTACCTATAGTATACTCACATTTCGCCAGTTATGTTTAAGTCCCACGTGATAGGGAGCGAGCCTATTGCCATCTACCGGGCACAAATCCAGACTCCGCACTGCGACTGAGAAATTACAGATGGAAAATCCCAATAACACTTTGTCCGACCCGGGAATCGACCCCAGGACCTTATACTCAGCAGTAGCGCTTGTGACTGCTACGCAACGAGGCAGTCAGATGTTAATCTTACATAATAACAAACACGTAGGTACTATCGCGGACACGCATATCTGAACACCGTAATGAATATTCCAGCTTGCAGCGCTCGGCCGCTATAGTAACGCTTGGGTATCTAAAAAGGGGCGGTTAATGTGGTGTAAATGGCGGTTATACAGGTGTGGTCATCGTGGGCACGGGATTTTGTTTTCAAAGAGGTTAGATATGCGTGACCGCGATGGTACTTATATTTTACATTATACGATTTTATCGTGGCTAAATAATATCAGCCGCACAGGTCGATCCATCAGGTTAAGCTACGCTTGCCGGGATGGTCCGTGAATAGATGTCCATCTTTACATATCGAGACTCCTCCGTGCCTCGGAAAGCACGTTAAGCCGTTGGTCCCGGCTGTCATTCGTGGATCTTTGACAGTCGTTACGGGTCGTCAGAAGCCCGAAAGTCTGGCAACCAGTCTTAACAAGAGGTATCGTATTACCCAGTTACTGGGTAGTGGAGGTCAGATAGGCAGTCGCTGAATGTGAAATACTGGTATTCAGCTGCGTCCGGTTAGATTGAAAGCCGACCCCAACATAGTTGGGAAAGGGCTAGGCAGATGACGAATCATAAATAAAAGGACCCAGTTCACTATTTTGGGATCCTCTAGCTAACCACTCAAAATCAAAACTAGACACTCAAAGATAAACTTTAACAGTTTTTAACATTTGTAGCTATCATCGTTTCCATTGTGATTACGTCAATTTGTTTTTGTTCCAAATAAAAGACTTTTACTGTTTAACTTATCCTACTAATATTATAAATGTGAAAGTTTGTATGTTTGTTATTCAATCACGCAAAAACGGCTGAACGGATTTGGATGAAATTTGGCACACAGTTAGTTTATAACCTGGATTAACATTTCCATATAACAAAACTAAAAATATAAAATTAACGCATAGAATACTTTTATCCCGGTAGTACATTCCCGTGGGATAATTTCCAACCTCCACGCGGGTGAAGCCACTGCCGAAAGCCAAGTAGTATACAGCAACAAGCATATTACAAATTAGAGGATTATATCCAAGATAAGAATGCTTGGAAACATGCTGGTCCTGGAAAATCAAACTGGTTGCTAAATAAATTATATGTTTAATTATTTTATGACATTGATTTTACATTCTGTGATTATTTGATCTCACACACTGACTTATTAGTATTACTTGTAAACATTTTAGAAATATCGTTTTGCTTTTACAATGTTTGTAAATATGTGAGCACCATATTTCCATTACATAATTAATTTATCTCTCATTGATTCATTTTTTAATTATTTTTACCTATTGTGGCAAAGTTGTCTTATTCCAAGTGCATCGTCTTCACATATAATTATATAATTAATACAACATCAACATAACATCACGCCTGTAATCCCCGAAGGGTTAGGCAGAGGTGTACCTACAGTACACCCACATTTCGCCAGATATGTATAAGTCCCATGTAATAGGGGGCGAGCCTATTGCATGGGATATATAATATATAATTAATGTATACAAAATATTTTAAAACATTTTAGAAGAGTAACGGTAGAGTTTCTTGCCCATCCTTCTCCATACGAAAACTACCTTTTGGAAGAGGCGACTAGAATCAATTCTATTTTTTTGTAACTTTTGACGTTCAAAAGTGCTTCATAAGGCCCTATTTGAAATAAATTATTATTTGACTTTAATTAATATTGATTTTATTTTTATGCTGCGGGAATTGAACCCGCGATTGGTACCTAGTGCAAAACCTAATCGCTCATTTAATGCGCATATTAAATGTCATTTATTTTGAAAGTATTATGTTATAAGTGGTAAGGTAAATGATACCTAAAAATAAGGCCTTTATCGAAATATACCTAAAAAACTCACACTCACACACTCGACAAAAATCATACAATACAACCTTTTAAAGAAATACTTTATCCTCTAAAAAATAAATACAAAATATTCGCCCCACACGGCGAAAAATGCTGTCCTACACTCCTCCCCAGGGACGAGTCTAGAAGATATAATAAAAAAACTCGGGTAAGCTCAAGTCATATTTCTATGGGTACCTATTTACTTGTTATATGTTGACAGGGAATCTTGACAAATTCTTTTCCATAAAGGAAAATAGTTTTTTTTTAAATTGTCGCTGTTTATTTGCAGTGTTTGCGCTATTAAACTAATGTTATATTCCGAGTGCTTGTTTTCAAAAATACGATTCTAGCAAATACCTGAGCACAATTTGATTAAAACATTTAATCTATATACTAAAGCTAAAAGATTTGTATTTTTGTTTGTAATGAATAAATTAAAAAAAAAAAAACTACTGGACCGATTTAGATAATTATTTCACCTGTATAATGCTATATTAGCACTGAATAACACAGACTATAATTTACCTATAAGGATGTCACGTGGGTGAAGCTTCTGGTGGAAGCTAGTTTATGATAAATCATAGTTTGCATAGTTCAGTTTTAGTCACACGCGATTCTTATATAATTTTAGAAAACATCATTTCTTTAAGGCTCAAAATAATTTTTGTGAAAATAGAAGTCACTTTTGTTTCCTTCTTTAGCTGTCGAAGTATTTAACTGTTTCAGTTAAAATCTACCAATTCAATTCACTATCTGAAAACTGATTCATAAAAAAACAACATCAAAATGGCCGCCTACAGCTCTAATAAATAATCAAAACACATAGCTCCCGAACCTAGGTAATACCCTCACTAAGGCCACGTCATAATAATCTTGAAAAATGTCCCGAAGAATGATGTGAAAACCCGTATATCTTCAAGCAAAATCTCTGAAGGCGGTCTACGGAGAAAAAAATGTCAACTTGACTCTATGTAAGTCCAAAAGTTGAAAAAGAAAAATAGGGACAGATAAATAAATAATACATGAATTGTGGTGCCCATTTGTCAGTATAACCAAGAGTTATATGGGTTTAGAACATGATAGGTATGTAGGTGTTGTGTAAGGATGAGGTTTTAGTAAATAAATAGCGACCAGTCATGGTCGCTAAGCAAACCTTAGATATTTGGTTACATAGGGCAGAGGAATAAGATTTTGGAAGGCAAATAGTCCGGGTTGATGTAACAATATTTATGTGTAGGCAGCGTCTTAATGTCACTTGAGCTCCTTAAGTTCTGAGTTGAGTGATTGATGACAAATGTGTGCACTGACTGGTCAGGTCTGCTCAAATCTGTTTGATTCTTTCCTCAAAATACCATTTCAGACACTAATTTATATGGTTACATGATCTGACAAAGATTATGTCTGGACTTTAAAAGAGACTGTGACTCTGATTTTTTTTAGGCCTTTCTTCTCAGAGTAGTCAGATAGGAAACACCGACCTCATCTAGTTTTAAAAATATTTTTGACGTGTAAACGTCTTCTTACAGGAAATCTTATCAGTCACAGGCTGAAATACTTACAGAAAATGACGCACGCAAGCTGTCAACTATTATTTACAAACTATTACATATTTTGTTGCTACTTACTTAGGGGTTTACCACAAAGGAGATGGTGGAATGAGCTGGTCAAAAACCATAAATGGCTGACGTCGTCTGTACTCCGAAGTAACTAGAAACCATAGGGCAGCGGTGGCCAAGTTGGTTACACCCAAGATCTACTGTTTACTGTAATCGTACCCTGTGCAATCTACCAATTACATACTTCTTGTTTTTTTTTTTTTATGAAACAGTGTACGATTACCTACGTGGTATTATTTATTTTATTAACAGATCATAAAATTGAAAATTATTCTTAGTAACTACTTATTTATAGTAGTGTGAGTATTGCGTCTGAGCTACTGCCTGGAAGATAGGATAAATAAGGTGATGGAACGGCGATTGAAAAATGATACAAGATGATGCTTGAAGCAGTTGGTGATTACGTTGCGTGGTCTATTCTATATAATATGTTTAGGTATATTAACTTTTTTTTTTGTTCTGCCACGATCGACTGCACTAATAGTCGCGATCGATCGGTCGATCGACCGGTTGGCTACCCCTGCCATAGGGAGTATTATACCCAGCTGTGGAATACAAGATTTACCAAAAGGCAGTGTTATTGGGTTTTTCCATAAAGACTTCCTCAGTCGCAGAGGCCCAGGGCCAGGATTTGTACCCTGTTGATGGCAATAGGTTCGCCCCCTCTTACACGTGGGACTTAAACATAACTGGAGAAATGTGGGTAGAGTTAAGACCAGGTACTCCAAAGACAATTTCCACGCAAACTCCACCCTCACTCCACTATGTGCTAAACACTAACACATCAGTTGAAAATCGCGAAGTTGCGAAGGTGAATATCGCGTGCGCTCTTTGGTCGTTTTCAAGCACGGAACTAAATGTCTTAAGTCTCAATTCTTATGTAGTTCATAACTAAAGTAATAATTGATCTAGAGAAAAAATATCTTACATCTGGATAATAAACTATATTTTCTTACTGTTCTTGTTTTTGGTTCAAATAATCTTTAAAAAAGACATGATTTTCGAATAAAAAATGAATCGAGCCAAAATTTTCCAATTACGTAACTGTTTTATATATGGAAAGAAAAAGATCCAATAAATCATATACTAAAGTTCCATTTTGATTGTATGCGTGACTTTTTCAGAATGTTAAAGCAAATTAACATACAATTTAGGGAGCCACTTACCACCTCTGTCTAACCCTTGTGGGACAACAGGCGTGAAATTATGTTATGTAAGATTTACTTACTTAGTAGGTACATGATGGGTTTAACAAATTGCTTTTAAACCTATTTATTATCTCATCCTCGCGTGAAGCATTTAGCACTGGTCATAATTCCAAGGACCACATTTGACACAAACGACTTACAACGAGTAACGATTATTTGCCACGAGGGACTCCCAGTTATGTTTTAATTTATTTGAAACTGTCATACGCAATTTAATTTTAGAGTCTAATGTTATTATTATAATGATTGATGAGTGTCCAAAATAATTTATTTATTAGTCTAATCCATTTAACCACTTTCAACAACTTATGCAACCTTGTTCAAACTTGTGGAAAACAGAATCGAAATTCTTGGAACCCATCCCATTTGCTGTATGATATTGATTGGCATCGATGTTCCTACGGTCTGTTCCAACATTATCTGACGAAAATGTGAACAAATAGATTAGAAAACTTTCTTGTGGACACTTACAAATTGAACGCTTTGACTTGATTATTCGAAGTCTTAAACACGAAATTCTTATTTCAATAAATTACCTTTACGATGTTTTTCTGACAATTGAGCTCAATTTTATAACCACAATTTGCGTTGATGATCTTTCAATTACAATTTAATAACGTTATTCAAACAATAATATTGTTGGAAAAAGTGGCTGAACATAAAGTTGAAGGCGCGGGCTTGCGGACGGTGAGCAATGCGTAGCTTGCCGGATAAATCGGCGGACATACATAAAAAAAAATCACATTTGCTACGAACATATAACCTCCTCATTTTTGGAAGTCGGTTAAAAAGCGAAAGGTCACTCACTCACTCATCACGAAATATCGCAAACAGCTTGACGTATAAAGATGAAATTTGGCAAGGACGTAGTTATTATGACATAGGCATCCACTAAGAAAGGGTTTTTGGAAATTCAACCTGTAAGGGGGTGAAAAAGGGGGATTTTTTTTGTATAAAAAACCTTATTCCTTGAGTTAATAAACTTGAAACTTGGCACAAATACTTATCTATATAAATTATAAAGTCTGCCATTTTGAATTTTTCTAAACTACCCCCTAAAGGAGGATTGGGGGCGTCAAAGTTTGTATGAAAGAATTTTAACGCGTGGTCTGATTAACTCGAAACTCATACTTAAGACTAAAAATAAATAAAACCGTATATCAGGGTTTTTTGAAAATCTATCCCTAACGGGGTGAAAAGGGGTTTTCAATATTACAGGGGAGGATTTTACTTAGTGTGACTTGATTAACTTGAAAACTGGTATAAATAATCTATAAGTCAAATGATGGAAAAGTCATAATAGACTTTACAAAAAAATATTATCACGCTATTTTCTATGGGGGATGAGCAATATTGCTTTTTATTTGTATTCTTCTATAATTTACCGCATATTGTAAAAAGGCTAACCAAAAGATTAAAATATTGCAGATAGTTATGGATTTAACCTTTTAAAAGCTTATCATCACGCCATACCTTTATGGAGCTTAGCAGTCAATCATAACATATACAGGGTGGATTTTAAGATGGGGCAATAAGGGCAGGTACCCCTAGGATGTTATGAATCCCGGGAGTACGTTCTTGTGGGATAATTTCCGACCTAAACGCGGGCGAAGCCGTGGGCAAAAGCTAGTAGATTATACTATTATGAGTGGCAATCCTCATGAAAACCTCTCCTAGGTTATATCAGCCTCTTTCTAACGAAAGCCCCAGTGTTCCCCAACTGACATTTGGGCAAGTTTCCCGGCGCGTTCAATGATATCCACACTGTGATTGTGATCAAATCACAATAGATTCGCGCTTGATCAAGTATGGGTAGAGTTTGTTTTGTTTCGACGAAAATGTATTTTTCACAAACAACCTACGTGACAGCTTGATTGCCATACAATTTCACGAAATCGTGAGCAATTTCAAGGTGCTAACAGCGTAGCAAAATTTTATTTTATTTGGTATTAAAATCAGGGAAATTAAATTGTCCGTATATTTAAATCACAATTCTACTGTCATTCTTTAATCATCATCTGTAATTTTTTTTTATGAAATGGCTATATGACGGTAAATTGACGTATATATTTTTTTGGATGGTAAATTATCAAATAACTTCTCCTGCTCTGGGCGGAGCGAGAGGGTGTGTCAGATTCTTACTGACTAAAACCCACCCTTGTTCCTTCAGTTGCCCTGTTGCCGGGGCCACGATCTTCCTTTCATTTGTCTTCGCAACCCCGGCAGGTGACGATTTCCATAACGATGAATTCCCTGACTGTATGTGACAGCTTTTCTGAACACTAACAGCGTACAGTCCTCGGGTGTTAAAATGAAACACAGTTTTATGCTACGACTACATTGTCGCGATAACGCGAAATACACGTCGAGTGCTCTCTCTCGCACACCGCTCAACGTCTCGCTGTACGACAGAGAGCGCACTAAGTGTAGTTCGCATTAGCATTAGAAAGATACTTTCACAGTGATTTGAGTGACAGAGATGAATCTTCAAAGCCGAATTAAGCTCCGTGACTTTTTCAATTCAGTTGTACTTTCTGAGTTTATCTTGGACATTACTGATATCGGCGAAGGAAAAAACATTGTGAGAAAACCTAGACTATGGCTGGTTTCACAGCTGTCCGGGAGACCCGTGCTGGCCGCCTGCACAGGCTCAAGGAACAAGAGAGAGAGAGATATACGCGAGGCGCTAGAATATCGTTTCAAAGCTACGTGGATTGGTTCGTACGCGACCTGCTCCGGATAGAGCCCGTACACCACTAGCAACCGTATCGCACTAACTCCCTCGTTTCAGAGCACTGCGGGTGCTACCGGTACGGGTCACCCGTGTGAGGGCGGCCCGTGCGGGTCTCCCGATCAGCTGTGAAACTAGCCTTATGCTCTGTAAGTCTGAAATTGCCAACCCGTCTTGAGCAAGCGTGGTGATCAATGCTCGTGCCTTCTCTGTATGAGAAGAGGCCAGTGCGACAATAATAGGCTGGTAGTTAATTTGTCTCTAAAAGAGGGCAGTTATATGATCATTGCTATAGTAAAGGCAGCAAGCTAAAATGGCAGTGGTGTTTTTTTCGTAATTTGGTTCCCGGCCTCGCCGCAGGGTCTAATTGGATCCAATACAATTAGGACCATCGTTATCAACTGAATGCAATTAACCTAAGAAAAATCGAAACATGAATTTTCGCTCGAAAAAAGTAATATTACATTAAAAATGGGTTACAATATTTGCTGTAGTTTTCTTCCTACCATAACAACTACCCAGCACCTACCTTCTATTGTTTTTCTATTATAATTCTAGGTCACCTTACTGACAAATAGGATTTACTGGTTTACTATGGAGGGGGCGTCTGACAATCTTATTTATCGATACAAAGGTAGCGTACAAGGTTACAGTCTGTCTTAAGTATATTGAATAGCGGTGTGGTAAAGTTTCTGTTCTATAGCAAGCGGGGCGGGAGCGGGTAGCGGCGGTTTTTTATATTAGGCTCGTATATGTCTCATTATAATTATTATTTGTTTCGTGCTTTTGCTAAGATATATAGACATACCAAATAGCTATTGCAAATACTAGTTCCTATAAATAAATCTTCACTGCTGGTTTTTAAAAGTGACTTGCAGGTTATAAAATGCTGAACACCTTTAAGGTCCCGTGCGTGAAAAAAACCCTTTTTCCTCAATAACTTATCTAATTGTAAGAAAGCTTAAAATAATTGAAACACTAAGTCTGTGTAAGTATAAAAGTTTTCGTGGTGCTAAACCATTCGTGTCAGTTACAGCACCTGTTAATAGTTGCATCACTTTTGCGCTCTCGAAATATCGTACTTAATGAAGATATAGTATAATCATAAAATAAAATTTTGATTTTATTTCAAGGATAACTGATGACTAAAGTGTGATTTTTTAATTTCTTGATATGGTTTGCTAAATAATATGAAAAAATACATTACTGAGAGGGTTTAAAAAAATATGGTTATTTCAACAATTTTTATCTGCTATATTTTGTATGGAATTTGAAATAAGTGGTTCCCTATGTACAAGTAGACCATATAATGATGTTGATGATATTTTTTAATTTACAAAATCGAAAGTAGTTTCTTCTAACGAAACGATCAAACGTCAGTCTCGCGTCAATTTTTTGGAAAACTTGTTGCGAATTTTAGTGATTTTCCACGAAACCTTAACTAATTTGAAAAATCCCTTTCTGCTATGTGCATGACAAAAAATTCGACTTTTCAAATCACAAATAATTTTGTTTAAATTATGTTTCCCTTTCTCACGACTAATTAACAAAATTAATCAAAATCAGTCGATTTCGTGCACAGCCCCTTAAATTCAATAGCCAAATTGTGCTTTGTAGTTTGTGGTGGATTTGGCTTATATGTTTTAAATACAGCACTCATAACACGGCAAATTGGCTCGCCTTTTATACGGAACTCAATTTCGTCATCAGGATCTTTGCACGCCCTCGTCATCGACAATAATGTGTCATCCTACAAAGTTTTAATCACGAAAACAAGGCCCAAATCGACGTGTAGTTAGTGCTCGCTCTTATAAAACCTTACATCAAAACAGCTGCTAAAACGCGTTCTATGAGACCTACCTCTTATACCCCAGGGCTGCCTTGTATAGAAGTACAAAGGTACTTGTAGGCACTTGTCATGTTATTCAGGTTTAGTGTATAGACGATGTTGATAACGTGTCTAAGTAATGTGTTAGTGTCTTAATACTATCGGGCCTTTCTGGCATGTTGCCAACTCCTCTGAGAGTGGATCAGGATGAAATAAAGGCACTTTCTTTGGGTGTGGTAAGAGGTGATTATGAGGTTTAAATGGCGTAAATGTATTCATTGAATTTCTTGGCATTTATAAACGCTTTGAGTCTGTACCTGTCTGTATAAGTACCTTAGCAATGGAGTTTATGGACTTGGTATTACTTTTCTGAACAAGCTATATATGATAGAATCTAGAAAAACTATAAAAATAAAATTAGTATATCCCCCCCGCCCCCTATTACATGGGACTTAAACATAACTGGCGAAATGTGGGTGTGCCTGCTACAGAGACACCTTTGCCCAACCCTTCGGGGAAACAAGGCGTGATGTTTTAGTATATCATCACGCCTGTAATGCCCGAAAGGTAATACAGAAGTGTACCTATAGCACAACCACATTTCGCCAGATATGGTCACACCTGTTATCCCCGAAGGGTTTGGCAGAGATGTCCATATTTTACCCACCCACATTTTGCCGATTATGTTAAAGTCCCATGTAATAGGAGGCGAGCCTATTGCCATCAACCGGGCATAAATTCAGACTTGGACTGCTACTAAGAAATTCCTGATGGAAAACCCAAAAACACTCTGCCTAACCTGGGAATCCAACCCAAGCCAACCCAGTTCAGCAGTAGTGTTGTGTGTTGTGTGTTGTGTTGTGTTGTGTAGTGTTGTGTGTTGTGTGTGTTCTTGTGTTGTGTTGTTGTTGCGTTGTGTTGTAGTGTTGTGTGTGTTGTGTGTAGCTTTAAAATGTTTGTAAAAAAAATAGATTAGGTGTTCATTAGCAACTAGAGATAAACTACGATAACATGGCGCGCCCCTCTGCTTTACTGTTTCAATGGGTCTAGTGACTAGACTCACGAATAAATAAATCCTCGGATTTATTTTTGTTTGATGGTCGTCTCAGTACGCACACAATGCGTTGTGAGTCTTGGTGGCGCTTTGTAAATACATTTCACAAATACTTTCAACCGTGTAGAATTTTGGAGGGGCGCGCCATGTTATCGTAGTTTATCTCTACAAACAATATCTATAGGAAATTATGAACTCCAGTCCCATAAGCTTGCTAGCTAAACTTAAAAGCACAAAAAGATGAGATAATAGAGTAACCTATTTAATCCATAGATACTTATCCAAGAACAAACCTTCTTGCACAAAGCGAGGAGCCTTAAATAAAGCAAACGGAAAGATTAAGAAAGAAAAATACGAAAGTTTAAATTGATGTGAGAAATCTAACATATGGAATATATGTTTCGAACGGAAATTTCTCGAAAACAAAGGAATAAAAGAAGGTTTTAATCCGAGTTTTCTAGTCAAAAATTTTACGAAATTACACGAAGTTCAGAATTTTATTTTTACATTCGATTGCGTTTCAATAATGGATTAATGGTCGAGAAACTTGCAGGTAGAGAGTAACGAATCGTAAAAATGGGATTGGAAAGGTCTTTTTTAACAGAATTATTATTTTGTAGGTACAATGCCCGCCCAAGCTTTCAAATTTTATTTTTCTATTCAAGGTACAGAAATAGGTAAATTAGAATGGAACGATAGTAAGAGGACGAATATTTGTACCAGATTAACTAATAAGTACCTGGTCGACCGAGCTCGGGTAAAAGTAGATAAACATATCATCTAGGTAATCCAACGTTGTATTACATTCCCAAGGCTGTGAAAATAGAGAAAACGAATTTTCCCAAATAGACCTAGCTAGATCGATGTTTCGCCCCCATAAATCACTAATTGCAACTTTCTTCAAAATCGTTAGAGCCATTTCGAGAACATGACTACAAATATATATATTACTCATTTAATAGTAAAGGATAAAATAAAGATACTGGAAAAGTGAATCTGTCTTCTATCTTCCAAATGGTTAGTTTCGTCATCGCTGTGTGTATAACTACGCAATTTAAGATAAGAGGATTTGGCCGTTTTCAACCAACATTGCATAAAATATTAGGGGATTATCAAACAAGACTATGTCCCGACATTGGAACTTATCACCTTATCGTACAATAGAATACTTATAAAACACAAACCAATCACCTACATTATAAGCTCACTTCATCAATTGTGTATAATAATTTAGTCTTTTCAGACAGCGCGTACGCCGAAACACTAATTAATACCACAATCATAATCATTATTGGTAAAGGACACAGTGACACGGGAAAAGATGCAAGTATCTACCCCAAATATAACACTACCGCTACCTCTTACATATGAAATATCTAAAATCCATTGTAAAATTGCAAAATAAGGAAAAATTAACACTTCAATACCGCTTGGATGTTCGCCAAAGTGCTGTTTAACTGTACCTCGTCTGCCAAGCAGGTACACAAAGAAAATCCTTTCCGCTACCGACAAATGAAATAGTGAACTATAAGTGAAGGGTACAAGAAGCACTGGGGCTGCTTAACCCCGGGATATATTTTGATAGATGAGTATAAAGCCTTATGTGTCGATCGGGGTAGGAAAATAGTAAATATCTTGTGTATTTGTAAGGGTAATACTTGGGAGAATTTTTGTCATGATATTGGTAGCGTAGTGTGGAGGGGTGTGAGAAGTTCAGAGATATTTATTAGAGGTAGGATTATTGGTCTGTTACCACACTGTTTAGTGCCCAATATGTGGCCGAAAAAGCGGTGAGAGTGAGAGAGAGAGTCGGACTCGCACATGAAGGGTTCCGTATCACCGAACAACATTCAACACTGCATAAAAAACAGTGGTACTCCAGGAGTGCCGACAGAAGCGAAAACTTGAACAAGAAAATACTTGCATAGAACATTGATCCGTAACGTAATATAAATAAAAATTACAATAGCGTTTAGAAAAATGAGGTGTCGGTAACGGTGTCGCGAGTTCAGTTGTTTTTCCTATCTCAAAAATGCCCAAAGCGAAAAAAAATCATAAAAAAATCAACGCCGATAAAATGCGTTCATGTTCACATGGGGTCTCCTTTTAATTTTTAACTTGATTTTGTTACAAGACTGACGACACTTAACTAAAAAAAAAAATATTCTCCGGCATCAAGGCCCATAGGGTCTTATATATCTATAGTCATATATAATATATATCTTACTTAAAAACTATATTAGTAACATGCAGGAACACAAAAAGAAAGAAAAAGAAAATCATAATCACAGGAAGGTTTAACAAGCTTTGATACTAACATGTAGCTTGGTAAACCTCCCGATTGTAGGCCCATCCAGCCTCTCTGCAAAAACCTTCAGAATGCTGTTGCTGCTCCCCCTCACTCGGGATATTACTGAGGTAACTTTCTTCCGCATTATCGCAAAGTAGTCGTCAGTGTGCGCATCAGCGAACATAACTGATGCACTACAGTACGGTGGAAGCTTCAACAGCGCTCTGAAGGCATTGTTATATTGAATGCGCAGGGCATTGTCTGCTTTTAGGGTATGGATATTCCATAGGCCGCTGGTATAAAATATTTGGCAGTAGGCCTTAAAAAGAGTTAGTTTCACTGGAACTTAACCCCGGGATAGATTTTGATAGATTATATCGCACCTTTAAAGACAAACCGTTACTAAACGAAATTTTCAAGAAACTGAGTAGCTAATGCCATCTTTCTTAAAATTACGTAAACTATACGATGAATTTGACACTTTCATCAAAAAAACACTTTTAGAGGTAGTTGGCGCCAATTTTGACCGTTACAAAACTAAATAATATTTGCATGCTAAATGCAATAACGTGATTATACTAGTTGTGAATTGTTCGTTGAAGAGTAATGACGGAAGTTTGACGGAAAAGTGTGATTATTTGGATAACCCCGGCTGCACGTCAAGATAAAGGTATTTTGTTTAGTCACTTTAATTGCTAAAGTGTAACATTTTGTTTAGTCACAGTTTTCCTTTTATCAAATTATGCACTTCTTAATGTAATTTTATTGGTAAAATGTTACATTTAGTATAGTTACCGTTTACTGCTAAGTTTATAGATATTTATGCAATCATATTTATCTATAAAGAGTAATCATTAGTTTAGTCACAGTATTTCTTTACTGTAAAAGTAAATAAGTAAATACATTTCAATACAATAATGGGACATTTAGGTTAGTTGCAGTTTGCCACTTTACGTAGGGCACATTTGCATTAGAATGTTAGTGGTAAAATATTAAATTTTATTTAAATACTGTTTACTCTTAATATTCACTTGATAATATAATGAAAAGTTAATGTCAGATAGTTTTATTGCAATTGAGTGTCACTTTTATACTTTTAATTATGGTTTTGGAGTGTAATTTATAGTAATAACAGTTGTTTTTACTATTCTTGGTAATAATAAAAGTAACTTTGCTTCAGACAATGTCATATTTACGGAACCCGCGCATGAAGCGAATCGTGGCCGCTATGGAAACAGTAAAAGAATCGTTATCGATCGAAGCCCCTAAAAATCTATCTATGGATGAGTTGAATCATATCCCCGATGCAGATGAGACTTTTTCGCTAAATCGAACTACAGACTTATGTTCAGTATTAGAAACTGGTACTTCAAGTTTTTTTTCTGTGGATGAATTAACTACAGAAACTAGATCTCCCCCTGTATTGCAAGCACAGACGTTACTACGACTCAATCAGTTGGCCATGTAACAGTGGATGGGTGTAATATGCATCCAGTTAATGACAGCATGAACATTTCATGTTTGGGCAATTCAGGTTTTCCGATGTTAACTGCAGATAAAGAAATACGTGCACCTGGCTCAAGCAAAAGGGAAAGATCTAGTTCATCTAGCTCAGAATCTTCAACTTCTTCATCATCAAGTTCAACTTCGTCGTCTTCATCTAGTACGTCTACGTCAGTTAAGGATTTTTCACCAGATGAAGCAGATCGTGATCCGGACTACATATTGCCAACACCACCTAGACGTGTATCATTCAGTCCATGTCCTCAAAGTGACCACAGCGTACAACAAGTTCAAGATTTAAACAACGAAGTTATGCAAGAAAATGATACAAATCAGCTTACAGACAATAATGTATCTATCAAACGAAGGCGTAAATGATTTAATAATTTATCTAAAAAACAAGAAGCTAAAAGGCTCCGCAACACTGGACAACAATATACTTCTGTGTCCAAGTTAAGAAAGATTATACCTAAGAAGCAGATAGGACCTCCATGCGGCGAAAAATGTCGACTAAAGTGCAGCGAAAGAATTAAACCAGATGAACGAGAAATTATATTTAACGAATATTGGAAAATGAGCGACTTAGCCAGACAAAGAGATTTTATTTCCAAGTGTATTTCTGTTATTCAACCTAAATATCAATATAAAGTTCACAACAGCAATAGAGGACCTAAACATTCATTTTCATTCGATATTAATAGTTGTAAACACCGTGTCTGTAAAATTTTCTTTAAAAACACATTGTCTATCAATAACCGACCTATTGCAACGGTCATAACAAAAAAGAGTAAGTCAGGATTTGTTGAAGAAGAAAAGAGGGGCAAACATGGGAAACAAAATAAATTGAGTCCAGATACTATACAGGGAATAAAAAATCATATAGACTCAATTCCCAGGATAGAATCCCACTATCTAAGACAACAAACGACTCGCGAGTTTATTGATGGGGGTAAAAATCTTACAGATCTTTTTACAGATTACCAAACCGAATGCCTGAATAGTGATGTCGTACCTGCCAAGATTCATACTTACAGAAGAGTGTTTAATGAGGATTACAACATTAGTTTCCACATACCTAAAAAAGATCAGTGTGAATTATGCACTGCCTTAAAAAATGCAGTTTATCAAAATACAGAATTGCAGACGAGGTATGACCAACACCAGCTTGAAAAGGAGTTATGTCGCCAGGAAAAGGCAAATGACAAAACTATGGTCCAGAGAAACTACATTGTTGCCTGTTACGACCTCCAAGCAGTGTTGCCTCTGCCTAAAGGTGATATATCTACGTTATATTATAAGTGCAAGCTAAATGTCTGTAACTTCACTATAAGTGAATTGGCAAAGGACTATTGCGATTGCTTTGTTTGGAGCGAAATTGAAGCGTTAAGAGGAGCTAACGAAATTGCAACGTGCGTTTTAAAATATTTGGTAAAGCGGGCATCAGAAGTTGATGATAATAATTTAGAAATTATATTTTATTCTGACAATTGCTGTGGTCAGCAAAAAAATCAGTTTATGTTCTCCATGTATGTTTATGCCATATCCGTTCTTAAAATTAAATCTATCACCCACAAATTTTTAATTAGTGGGCATACTCAGAATGAAAACGATTCTGTTCATTCTGTGATCGAAAAGGCCGTTAAAAAATGTTTACGTTCAGGACCCATATACACACCGGACCAATACGTTACTATAATAAGAACTGCACGAAAGAAAGGCAACCCCTATAAAGTAAATGAAATGTGTTTTTCAGATTTTATAGATATCAAAAATCTCACAGAGGTGTGTGGAGGACGATTTTCAAAAAATACTTCAGGTGAAACAGTCAAATTAAGTGACATTAAAATAATTAAATTTGAAAACCATCAAGATTCAGAGCATGTTGCCGTCTATTATAAAACTTCCTATACGGATACGGTGTTTAAAGAAATACAATACTTAAAAAACAATCGTCCATCGCGCACACGTTCAAACACTTCCAGTCTTCAAGATTACCGATTGATGCCACTGTATCAGTCTAGATTGAAATTAACTGAGAGAAAAAGCAGTGATTTAAAGAGTTTAATTGCAAGTAATATTATTCCACAGAATTACGCAGTTTCTTACTATAATAACATCTTCTAGGCCTTACAAAATCCTACACACACAAAATAATTGTAGCTTAATAAGTTTATTCATAAAATAAATTTTTAAAAGGTTTATTTATGTTTGTCATTAGGACTTTTTGTTTTTTTTTTACATTTTTATAAGCGACCTTACGCTTGCCTCTGTTATGTGAAACGGGTTATACAACTCTGGCTAGCTTATCCCTGCCTAGGCACCGTGATGCTGTGATTGTTACCCATGTTTTTTTAAATGCTTTTTATTTTGATAATGTTATTATTTTCAGTTAGTCTCATAAGGGGTTATTAGTTTAACTGATTCCGAAGATAATTGTAAGTTTACTGATAACTTGCTTTGTATTAAAAGTAGGTACAGAATAATTATAATGAAAAAGACTGATTATTAAGACATCCTAGCAATCTCAAAGATTTAAGTGCCATAATGTCAGAGAAATGTATGGATCTCGCTTTTTGAATTTGAATAAAACATTGATTAGAACGTGTTATTTTATTTGTCTGTCCAGTTAAAATTATATTGAATGTTAACTATATTATTTTCAATTTGATAGTATTGTAAAATCATTGATATAATGGGTTTTTAAATATTTTTATATTTAGTTACATTATTTATATGGGGATTTTACAGTAATTCATCATAATCGAAAAAAATATAATGGAAAAGTGTTACTATAAAGATTAAAAATCATAATTAACAATGTTCTATTTAAAAAAAATAACTTTTCTTAATTTTATGTTATTGTGTAAATAAATATCCATCATTAAGACGTCAAAAGATGGCTCAAAGCACCATGATCTTAGATTCTATTGCGAAAAAGCCGTGCATTTTTTTATTTAAGCCTCCTGTGTAAAATTTAATATTTTCATTTAGTAACGGTTTGTCTTTAAAGGTGCGATATGTAACCGTTTTGCGAAAGAAAATGGTAAATATCTTGTATTTTGTTTACAATACTTTGACGAATTGTTGGTATGATTATTGGTTAGGGGTAATGTGGAAGGATGTAGAAAGATTAAGTATATTTAGTAGTAGGATTGGTGGTCTGTTATCACTATATCTAGTGCCTAATGATGACTGTCTCGTTGGTCCTGGGTTCGATACCCGGGTCGAGCAAAGTGTTGTGGCAGCATATACAACACCACATGCGAACTGCGCATCAAAGACCTTACGTCACACAAATCATGCATCGCGCGGTAAACTCTGCTTGCGCGATGCATGACTTGTGTGACGTCAGATCACACAGAGGAAGCAGTGTTTATCGCGCGATCAGCATAATATATATAGCTTTCCGACATCAATCGTAGGGCAGTTGCCCACCAGACACGACACCCGTCTGGTCGGAGGATCCTCCCTTTTCTACAGAGGATGAGTGAACTTTACGCCCTGTTCCTCATACCCTCACACTATAGTGTTATCGGGTTTTTCCATTAGAAATTTCTTAGTAACAGCCTGAAGTTTGGAAGTAGGTGGTTTGACTGTTGTTCAATACTAAAGCAAATAGGTACTTGAGACATTAAACGTGTTTGTTATTTAATTTGATCAAAACCCTATCCAAATCTTATTTTTATCTCGCCAACGGCACATTTCATCCTCTTACTGAAATCTTCAAACTTTCCTCCATATTTCGGCCATTTTTAATTATGTTTAACAGCACATTCGCCATGTTATTAAATATCGCACTTAGTAACATTTCGATACACGCTTGGTTCCGCAAAATTTTCGACATAATTTTGAAGTAGATAATTGCACGGGGAACTTTTGCTTGTAAATTGATTTATATTTATGAGTGAAATTTATTTTTAATCATGAATGAAATAGCAATTTAATCGTCCCATATACCTACTTATATGGGACGATTAAAAAGCTATTTTATTTAAAAGGTCTATTAATGTTTTGGTAGAATTCATTGAAAAGGTTTTTTGATTAACGTTTGATTGACTGCCTCGTTGGACTAGTGATCGAAAAGCTACTGCTGAAGCTAACGTCCTGCGTTTGATGCCCGTGTCGAGCAAAGTGTTATTGAGTTTTTGGAATCTCTCAGTGGCAGCCCGGAGCCTAGTTTTGTGCTCGGTTGATGGCAATAGGCTCGCCCCCTATTACATGGGACTTAAACATAACAGGCGAAATTTGGGTGTACTATAGGTACACCTCTGCCTAACTCTTCTGGGAATACAGGCGTGATGTTATGATATAATGGGTTTTTAAGCTTATCGTTGCTACCTTACTTAGGGTTTGTGTGTAGCAAAGAGTTCCCCTATCTCCACAGATACCTATAGATTGAGAAATGTACGTAGATGTATATAAAAATGAAAAGTAATTATAATTTTTGAAGTGAAAACTTCTTTAGCGGCGTTGTGCACTTTTTTTGTAATGGGTAAAAAATGTTAAACTCGTGTCAGGACACGTGACCTGATCGAAAATTCGTAAGACGGTTAAAAAGACATCAACGCGTTGATTACCGCGGTGCCGATTTTTTTTTCAAGTTTTCACTTCTGTCGGCACTCCCGGAGTGCCACTGTTTTTTTATTTTTATATGTTTGACTACACTGTCCCACTGCTGAGAAACGGCATCCCCCAAATCCTTCCAAACATTCTTTTTCAGGGCCACCTACATCCAACCCATGCGGTATGCGTATAGGTCATCTAGCCACCTCTTCCTGGGCCCGATCGGAGCCGCCGTTCATCCTCAGGCACCCATAATGTGGAGACTGTCGCCCAACGGTTACTAAGCATGTGGCTGACATGACCCGCCCAATCCCATTTTAGCGTGGCAGCATTTCTAAGTTGTTAAAAAATATAGTTACCTACCAAACTGTATATTCTCGTAAATTTCGTGAAGGATGAGTAATATTCAACTTAATTATAAAGATAACGATCGCGTTTTATGAATGACAGCCACGGAAAAGTGCGGAATAAAAAATACAAAAGACAGTCAAAGTTTTTAATATCTTCTCTAAGTACCTAACATACAAGGTTTATCAAACTTCAGTAAAACTTTCAGGTTGTTAACCTTGAAATTTCAGTTTAGGCAATGAAAGGTAATTACTTAGGTCTTTCGAAATTCAGATGGGCATGAAACATTATTGTTTTTAGGGTTCGGTACCCAAAGGGAGCCAACGGAACCCTATCACTAAGGCTCCACTGTCCGTCTGTCTGTCACTGGGCTATCTTTAAAACCGTAATATGTAAAGATTTTCACAGAATGTGTACGGCTATGGCCGCTATATCAACAAATAATAAAAATAAAATAAAGCTAAAACATTAAAGATATATAAAGCGTGTTTGTTTATAAAGCGTTTCTACGTTAAATATTGTACAGAAGAACGGTGGTATCCTTCGAGTAAATTCGACTCGCACTTGGCCGCTTTTTTGAAAAATATTTATGAATATTTCTTTCATATCGAAGGGAGAATATTTAAGACTTTTCATGCTTCATATTTCAGCCATGAAAGGTCATGAAATTCTATGACGGGGCGTGAACCTTGACAGTGATTAATTACGTTAATTTTTTGGGTTCCGTACCCGAAAGGTGCCAAACGGAATCCTATTACTATGTCTCCGCTGTCCGTCCGTCTGTGTATCAGCGGGCTGTATCTTATGAACCGTAATAGACAGACAGTAGATTTTTTTACAGATTGTGTATTTCTATTGCCGCTATAATAACAAAAAAAAAAAAAAAAAAAAAACTTATTAATCAAATGGAGTCCAAATACAAGAAAACAGTTTTTTTCGGAGATTTTGGCTCGATCTTAATACGGTACGGAACCCTTCGTGTGCGAGTCTGACTCGCACATGGTCGGTTTTTAGTTTCTTTTGAAGGTGAAATGACTGATGACAGGTATAACATACAATGTAATGGAGTACTTCATGAGTTTTTCACCTATTAAGCTTTGGCTAACGAGACCTTTGTTGCGCGACTCCAGGGGGTCGCGTGTGGATAAATACTTCCGCGTTCCCACTATGTCGTGACGACAGATTATCGTGTCGTTTAAAGCGTCGTGGCTTGTGTATTTAAATGGAGGTGTTCACATATAGGACGACACGATTAACTGTCGTTAACGACTTTTTTTGCAGTTACGATAGATTGTCAAGTTAATGGAAAAAAAACGTCACGATTAATTGTGTGTGTCACTACTAGTCAGAATCTTGTTGCGAAATGTCGTCACGATCCAATGGGAACAGCTAGAGATGACAGTCGTCCAACGATAAAATTAATCGTCACGACATAGTGGAGAACTTTATTATAAAGAAAAATATCTATGTATCTCTTACCCATGTTTGCAAATAATAAATGATTTATTTATGATTTAGTGGGAGCGCGCCCTAATTATCAAGTGTAAATGTGTGTCTTTATTGATTAAAATTATGCATACTTTAAAATAGGTACCTAAGAAAACAAAGTTTGATGATACAATAAAGATCATTTGAAGATACTTCACAACGCTTCGATCCCAAGCATAAAGAAAATCCACTAAAACGAAAATGATAACTACTGTAAAATACATAAAAATAATCCTCAAAAATTACTAGACACATAATCGAACTGTACATTTCACAAGCGGCAGCCATTTTAGAATATCCATTTACAACTCTCAAACTACCAACCAGTACCTACCTACCCAATCCCTTTTTTAGTAGAATACACAAAAACAGAATAAAAAACTGTATGTAGGAGCAAACAGCCGCGATCCCTGGGGTCGAAAGCTGATGGAAATCGAATGGAAACATGACTAACACATTAGTAGTCATGGTCGTTGTACAAGTAACCGCTGTTTGTTGTTGCTCCACCTATATATCGAAAATTCGTGCAAAAAGCGTGTGAAAGTGCAGTGTCAAGTGCAAAACGGATAGACGAACTTTATCACAATTGGCTTGCTGAAAAACTGTGGTGATCTAGTGCGTAGTCTTAAAAATCTAGACTAAATTAAATCTAGAAAGATTCCCGCCTACCGTCAATCGTGAGTTATAAGTTATAACAGCACAGCGTGTTAAAACGCGTAAGCGCCCGATAAAGCACGGCGCTTACGACATTCTTCTCGCGAACCAGCTCGCACCGCTGTCGGCACCCACCGCGGGCCTTTTTTAGTGTGCGATTTTACTTTCCAAGTTGTATTACATCTGAGAGGGCCTTTATTGGTGTGCCGTTTTAGGAACCATAACACTGAACTGCGTAAGTGACGGACTACAACTTGAGAATAATAAAAATTAAGACATCATGGATCAACCAACGCGTTCGTGGGGTTGCTGTGCCGTCGATGATGAATCTGCGGAATTTATTAACTGCATTAAATGTAATAAGTCTTATCATTTCGATTGTCAATCTATTCAGATAATTTCAACCGATTCAGCCGATTATCGCCGTTGGAAATGTTCGGGTTGTATGAGCGTCTTTTCGAACACCTCCAAAACGGAAGGTACGCCTAATCGGAATGTTTCCACTACACGAGGAAACAAGAGACTTGCTTTAAACTCACCCCCGCAGACATCACTGGTAACCATTGAAGACGTGCGCACCATTATTCAAGAAGTTATGAAGACTGAGTTCGCTTCCTTGCTTCAGCAAATTAATAACAGCATACTTAGTGTGGTCAACAAAGAACTTGAACCAATTAGGCATGATATTAAAGAACTGACTGCATCATTAGAATTTCACACTAAAGAGTTTGAGGATTACCAATCGGAACACAAAGCATTAAAAACCGCTTTAAAGGACATTACCAAAGAAAATGATAATCTTAGACAATCAACGTCAGAATTAAAGCTACGCATAAATTATATGGAACAGCAATCACGTTCAAGCAATGTAGAAATCCAATGTCTACCAGAAAACAAGCAGGAGAATCTTAATACAATCGTGAAGCAGCTGGGGTCAGTGGTCGGATGCGCGCTAAGTGACAATGATATTCTTCACTGTACCCGCGTAGCCAAACTCCAAGCAACCAATACTCGCCCGCGGTCTATCGTCGTGCAACTGGCCTCCCCGAGAACTCGTGACAGTCTTCTGGCGTCGGTAATCAATTACAATAAAGAAAAGAAAAATAATACTGACAAACTCAATAGTGCCGATCTTGGGATAGCTGGAGACAGAAAACCAGTATATGTGCTCGAACATTTGTCTTCTTCTAATAAAGCGCTTCACGCTGCTACTAGACAAAAAGCAAAAGAGAAGGGATACAGATTCGTTTGGGTACGAAACGGCAGGATTTTTGTCAGAAAGACCGTGGAAGCCGACCATATCCTCATTAAAGATTTAGATACTCTAGATAAGTTAACATGATTTGCGTATTTATGTTTTTCTCTCTTTTTTTTTTTTACTAAATATACATGTAACTTTTACAATAATATTTAACAGAATTCGATAATTTACAAATATTTTATCAAAACTGTAGAGGTTTAAGAACAAAAACGCATATTGTCAGTCGCAATGTGTATTGTAATAACTATGATATAATAATTCTTTCAGAGACTTGGCTTAATGACACCGTGCTAAGCAGCGAGCTATTCGACGACAGGTACGTGGTTTACCGACGAGACAGAGAAAGTTCTGGTTTGCAAAGTGGTAAAGACGGTGGAGGAGTTTTAATAGCTGTCAAAAAATGTTTCAATTCTAAGCGTACAGTGCAATTCGAAAGTAGCTGTGAAGACCTTTGGGTTCTTTTGGATCTCCCTGCCGCTCGCCCTGCCAGTCGAATAGCTCTCTGTGCAGTATATCTGCCACCTCCGGTTCGCATTTCTTACTTGGAACAATTCTTGGATAAGTGTAATGCTGCCTTTGAACACCTTAATGATTCTTACGTATGTATTACAGGCGATTTCAATTTAGGTAATATTGACTGGAAAATGATCCGCAATTCAAATAATAACCTTAAGCTACTCAATACTAGCGAAGCTTTGTTAGATTTTATATATGTCAACAAACTCATGCAATTTAACAACGTAAATAATACCTCGGGTCGCATACTCGATCTGGTACTATGTAACCACTCATTGTGTAATGTAAGCAAAGGTATTAGTTCAATTTGTAATATTGATCAGCATCATCCACCTCTAGACATAGTAATTTCTCTAAAGAAAGAAGCCAAACTTCCATATAACACAGTCACTGGAAGACCTAACTTCCATAAAACAAATTACATACCGATCCGTAACTACTTAAAAGAACTGGACTGGGAGGAACTGTTTGAGGGACAGCACGGCGTTAATGAGATGATACGAATATTTTACGATTATATTAATGGAGCGATACTAAAGTTTGTACCTACTCGAGTACCCAAGAATAGAAAATACCCACCATGGTTTAACCAAAAACTAATTAAGATGTTAAATTCAAAAAATAAAATCAGAAAACGCTACAATGTTTACAAGAACCCGTTAGATAAAATTCAATTAAAAATAATTAGTAAGCGCTGCTGTGACTTCGCCACTGTCTGTTACAATAATTATTTAAAGCAAATGGAAGCCGAACTTGTAAATAACCCCAAGCTGTTTTGGACCTATGTAAAATCCAAGCGGGGCGGGTCTAGCACGTACCCCATATCTATGACCGACGGTATTAATAGGTCTTCTGATGGGACAGAGATATGTGAGTTTTTTGCATCCTATTTTTCTTCTGTCTATTGTCCTGTTCAGGACGAGCATAATAAACATGATGCGACCCTTTTAAACAACCTTCAAAACTATAGTTTGGGTTTATCCAATAGTGTTATTAGTCATGAAATTATATTCAAGAAGTTAAAAAGTCTAGATTGTAGCAAGGGTGCAGGGCCTGATGAAATACCACCGATCTTTATCTATGAGTGTGCAACCGAGCTGGTTATTCCCCTATCACTTATCTTCAATAAATCTTTGGCATCTGGCGTTTTCCCTTCAAAATGGAAGATGGCTAAGGTTGTGCCCATCCACAAAACGAACAATGATGATGATGTTTCTAACTACAGACCCATATCGATCTTATCGACTCTTGCTAAGGTCTTTGAATCTCTCATATGTCCTTATATTCAAAAACACCTAAAACTGTACTTGAGTGAAGAGCAACATGGCTTTGTGGAGTCTAGGTCTACAAGTACTAATCTTGTTCTGTTCACGGAACTGTTAGCGAGAACAATTGACTCGGGTTACCAAGCTAATGTTATTTACACAGATTTTAGTAAAGCTTTCGACAAAGTCTCACATTGTATGTTAATTGGCAAATTACGAGCACACGGTATTACTGGATTACTGCTTTCATGGCTAGGTTCATACCTTGTGGATAGGTCTTTCTTTGTAGTGGTCAACGGTTTTCATTCAAATTCACGATATATTTCGTTGGGTGTGCCGCAGGGATCACATTTGGGCCCAGTTTTATTTAATTACTTTATTAACGACATCCCTAACTGCTTTCACAACTCAACTTTATTTATGTATGCCGATGACCTAAAATTTGTTAAAATTGTTAAATCGAAAGACGATGCCCTCGACTTACAGTGGGATCTGGATAGGCTGATCCATTGGTGTGACACGAATGATATGCACTTAAATTCAGGCAAATGCTATCACATAAAATTCACGAGAAATCACAATTTAATTGAACATAATTATTTTATTAATGGGGTCAAAGTTGGCGAACTGGACACAATCAGAGACCTTGGTGTCACATTTGATAAAAAATTAACCTTTATTCCGCACGTAGACAATATCATAAAAAAGTCCTCTAAAATGCTGGGCTTTGTTATAAGAAACTCCAAATATTTTAAGTGTTCGAAGACAAAAATAATGCTATATAATTGTCTAATTCGAAGCGTCTTGGAGTACTGTAGTGTAATTTGGCGACCGCACTATGCCTCACATTCGTTGCGGCTAGAACGTGTTCAAAAACGATTTCTATGGCATCTAGCGTTTTCCAGCGGCTTGGCAAAAAAAATACGTTCCTATAGTAATAGACTAAAACACTACAATATGATCTCCCTGGAAAAACGCCGACGACTAAATGACGCAACGTTTGTGTGCAAAGTAATGTCCCATAAAATTGACTGCCCCCAGATATTGAACACATTCAACTTCCGTGCGCCCTCAAGAATTCCTCGCAATCCAATAACACCACTGTGTCCACCTCAAAGTAGAACGGTTTTAGGCGCTAATTCTCCATTTACAAGATTTTGTAAGGTAGTAAATAATTGTAGCGATCAAATTGATCTGCACTTTGACTCTCTAAACAAATTGAAAGCTAAAATTTACAAATGTCTTCCGAATTTAGATTAAGTACTTTCTGGCAAATAACTAAATTTTTTTTTTTTCTCCACAATAGTTTAAGTTTTCATTTGACCTATGTCTTCATACAACTTAAAACATATAACTGTCATTTAACTTTAGTTACGTAGTTTAAGCTTTAGTTCTAAGTTAAATTCTTATTGTTTTCTCTTGTTGTTCTCCTTGTACAACCAAATTTTGTATGCATGCGGAGTTCACCTATAAGAGATTGTTACACTAATTTGTTACATTTTTTACCTTTTTTGTTACCCTAAGCATATTACCAGTGTAAACAGTTGTTGGTGAACCAATATATAAATAAATAAATAAATAAACACGTTTGCGATGAATGCGACGATTCTCTCAATTAAAATGGCGCCCGCAATATGCTGGATTAGGGATGGCACGCTTGAAATACTTTTGCAATATCTTTAGCAAGGCTATTTCACTTAGATAAGTAAATGTTTTTTTTTTGGCAGAATATAGCTTACAAAAACTTTGAGTCTGCTAATGTTCATTTAAATTGAGCGTTGCCTGAGTATTTTTTTACCATTTAAAACAGCTCAAACTTTCGTCTTTATATTTTTAGTAGCAGTATACGAACATGTATTTCTTTGAAAGCCATCAACGCTCTTTCTGTAAAACCATTTTAAATTCTGGTCGCTTTGCATAAAAATGGAAATGAGTACGAAATTACACTAGGTCATTTTTAATATCTTTTCCATAAAATACAAAGTAACACTCCATTTTGCCTAGCCTTTTCCTAACTATGTCGGGGTCGGCTTCCAGTCTAACCCGACGCAGCTGGATACCAGTATTTTACATATTTTGTATTTTGTGTTATTTTTTTTTATTGACTTTAATTTTAATTAATATAAAATAAGCTCTGTGAATTTTTAAATACCTACTTAAATTTATAATTATTCTGAATTTATTTTTAATATTATTGTACCTACTGTAGCTATAAATTTGCACGCCACTGGCAAAACATAGAGAGTCAACTGAATTTTTACTGAAGACCAAATGTATATACCTGTGTTTAACAAATAAATATTCATTCATTCATTAGAAGAAGATATCTGACCTTCACAACCCAGTTACTAGATAACACGATACGCATTGGCAAGACTTTTGGGCTTCTGACTACCCATAACGACTGTCAAAGATCTACGAATGTCAGCCGGGACCAACTGCTTAATGTGCTTTCCGAGGCACGGAGGGGTTATGGTATGTTGTACATGGTCACCCATCCACGGACTGACCTCGGCAAGTGTTGCTTCACCATGAAGATTGACCGTGCGGCTACGTAATTTAGTCACGAGCCCCGCCTTAATAAAGTAACACTCAATTATTACTTGACAAACATATCAAAATACACGAAAATATGATGTATTATTATGAATCTTCAACATGTCAACAAAAGATTAATAGGACCTGAAAATAAATATATTCATACATATTTCTGTATACAGTTTGTTTTACGTTTATTTAAATCAAATGCTAATGAGCTAGTAGGTACATAGTAATGGTACCAGTGTCCATTTAAGTGTGTTGTTTTTATTTTAGAGTGACATTAATATATTCAGTGCTAATAAAGTGTATAAATTATGTAATTTGAAAGTTTATAAATATTTGTGAGCTCTTTTATTTAAGACTACTAAAAAGGAGATGGTGAATTTAAGAGGCTACAAGGTCGAAACACAAAATTGCTTTTTAATTAGAATTTGTTGTGAATATCACGCAAAATAGTAACTGTACGATGTACATTTTCAACATGTAAAAAGGACCCTGTCCGATCCATGAGGGTGTTGTTAAGTATTGTACCGAGAGTCTATCTAAAAAATGGGGCGCGGGCAGCCGTTGTTTAGCGGGTGTCTACAAGTCGTAGCTTATGACCCCTGTTGAAAATTTTCAAATTTTTTAATGATGTGGGTTAGTTTTGGTACTAAAAATGTGAATTTTAAATAGCAATAACTTTTTTATTTTCAATACCTACCTTATAAGATTTTTTAATACTTTTTGTTTTTTTTTTTTTTTTGCAGTATCTGTGCGCTCCTTTTGGATCAGACAGGTTATTTTTTTACATATTGTTGATATTCTCAGTAAAATGATCTGACTTGCACTTTTGCAGCACATTCTAAAAAAAAAAAAAACACCATTATAACAAACGTCTTATATAGCGTGCGGCAAAAAAATATCACTTATCCCATACATTTAAATATATGGGATAACTGATAATTTTGGATCGAGTAGGTATTGAGATTTTTGTATGGGACAGTTGATTATTTTTTCACGATTACGATGTTGGTCTCATAGAGAAAGTTGTTCTGTTTGATGGTCTATACCATCTCCTAATATGAACACACACTTCTGATACACACTGTCATGTACCTCCATAAGTCGTGTTTTTATTAGGGTTCCGTACGTCAAAAGAATAAAACGGTACCTTTATATCACTCGTGTGTCTGTCTGTCTGTCGGTCTATCACAGTCAATTTGCTCTGAATCTAATAGACCAATTAAGTTGAAATTTGGTACACATGGTGTTTTTGGTGATCCAAATACGAACGTGTAACGTAAATTAATTAATTTTCAATATGGAGGTCACTTTTGGGGGGCAAGAAAATTAAAAAAAAAAAGCTTACTGTACCGTGTGATATATCAAATGAATGGCCTTGTGGCGAGAATCTATTTTTTTTTAATTTTATTTTAAATACTTTTTAAGCTTTTAAGAAAATTGATGAAAATTGATCTTTCCTCTTGGTATCTCCAAAAATACTGACCCAAAAATTTTGAGAAAATACAGCGGATGGTTCTTTACTCATAGATTACAGAAAAACCTATAAGAAATTTATGGTCGTCAATATGGTAAATCTCTCAATTTTGTGCGTACAAACTTATATTTACAGTTACAATGTATGAGATAACATGTTTTTCAACTGCAATTTTTAGTTTGTTCTTGGGATAAATTCATCCCAACCCTTCACTGTGCGTAGTCCGACACGCACTTGACCGGTATTATTATATTCTAGAATCTATTTAATCCATTCAGGAATTTATTAGTAGCAGCCCGGGGTCTGGAATTGTGCCCGGTTGATGGCAATAGGCTCGCCCCCTATTACATGGGACTTAAAACACAACAGGCATAATGTGGGTGTTCTACAAGTTCACCTCTGACCAACCCTTCGGAGAAACAAGGCATAATGCTATGTATGTATTCTAGAATCGATTTACAAAATTATTACATAGCAAAACGAACTTTTTGTGTGTCTTAAGAAACGCTCCGTATTTTCCTAGTATTGCGATTAAAGTATTAAATTCATCAGATCCATGAGCTCAAACGAAACTTTATTTCTTTATTTATTTCTAGTAAAACCTAGACTTCTAGAGAAGCACGTTCTCTTAAAGAAAGCTGATATCAGATGATAAAATGAACATTTGTTTGTTCAAGCTAAAATTTAAGTTAGAAAATTGAACTTTGTTCAGAGAAAAAGTACTTATAAGGACAAAGAAAATGAAGGTTTTACGTTACGGTTTTAAATTACTGTATCTAGAGTGTAAGGTCCTGGGTTCGACTGCTGTTAAGGGCAAAGTTAATTATTATTGCTTTTTGTCCGTCGAGCTTTTTTTAAAACTAGTTTTACATTAGCTTGATAATAACTTATTGACCTTAAATCACATTAATTCAATACAGTCACATTTTCCACAAATTTATTTTCCAAAGTTAGGTTTTTTATCGGAATTCTTTGACTTCTTAACTAACCACAAAAGTTTCCCAAATCTTATTGAATAAGAAAATTTCTAACAAAAAAGAAATCTATAACAATATTTCCATAATTTCTGGCCTAACATTTTTTGCTTGACAACCCTAAGACTCACAATATGGCAGCCATTCCCGCCCCAGTATCAAATTCAATACGAATCTCTCATTATTATGCATGTTTTTTTATTGAATCTATTCAATTTTTTGCTGAAATCATAACTAACGATTCCATTCCATTTACACGTTTCTAGTTAGCTTTGGGATAAACTCATTTGGGGGTTTTGTACCCAAGGGTACCAACGGGACCCTATTACTAAGGCTCTGTTGTCCGTCCGTCTGTCACGAGGCTGTATATTATTAACCTATCTGTATGTATCTACCTACTATGATACCTATTTTCAGAGTTTGTAGGTACGGCTGCAATAACAACATTTAAAGTTAAAGTTAAAAATTACACAAGAAACGTGTTTTCTTTTACAAATGTTAAAAAAAATCATTCTTCATCATCATCATTTCAGCCGAAAGACGTCCACTGCTGGACATAGGCCTCCCCAAGCACCGCCACTTCAATCGGGTCAGTGCTTCTCGCGTCATGTAAAAAAATGTATAGTGATAAATATTGTACGCTGGTACGGAACCCTTCGTGTGCGAGTCCGACTCGCACTTGACCAGTTTTTTCTCAATTTTAAGACATCCTTTCATAGGTACCTAAAAATGCTTTAAAATAATATTTTCTGTTTTTGTAATTTTTATGTCAACGAAATTGGAGGGGAGAAATAGTTATACATATTTATATAGAAGAGACGTTTATTAAATGTTATGTTAATTTCAGTTAAGGATATGAAGATGCTATGAAAAATGTCCTGCTTTAATATTTGTTCGATCAACATTGTTATTTATAACACCTCAAAGTTAACAGTCAAAAGAAAATATCAACAACAACTAACAACACAACCAATAAAAACTAACCAAGAAATATTTAAAATGTGTAATGTGAATGAGAGCAAATAAACAAATAAATCTCGTAATTAAAAAAAAATACAAACCGGAAAATTCGCGGGCATAACTAGTCCTTTCATCAAAGGATCTTTTCTTTTAAATTGTCTATAAGCAGTACCTACCCAGCAATGATACTCAACATTTCCCCGTCTTCGTCAGGTAAAAAGGGCCCCATAGAGATAAATATCTCGCACAACATCACAGAAAAGGCACGAAACAAGAAAATCTCGAGCAAACGCTACAATTGGCAGATAGGCAGGCTGACGCAAACGTAAGTAGGGTAATTGAAAGGGAATTATTTTCAGCTTTGCGTCACAGGAAATTGTAAACAGTAGCACAAGTGTGATCAAGCAATGAATTTAACGTAAACAAATGTTACGCTATGATATATATTATTCTATGTAGATTAAAGAGTTCATAATAGAAGAAATGCCTTTTAAAAAGTCTATATCTATACATATTATAAATTAAAGTCGCTTTTCATGTCTGTCGCGTGACCACGTTGTTCTTCGAAACTCCGCAATGGATTTTCGTGCGGTTTTCACCATCATTTAAAGATTTTATTCCGAAAGGTTTATGTGTAATACGTTGATATTAAACTCAAATATAATAAAGTAATCTTTATGTTGTCATGAAAGCCGTGCGAAATATTAGCGGGTCTCTATTTATAACTAAATAATTATGTATACGATTTCTGATTATTAGGAATAACAGCAATTCTGGGTAGAAAAATATAACAATTGTAAACGTTCTTGGCGTTGGCACGACAGGCACTTCTCTCTATCCCTGTTTAACGGCATCGATTTAAAAAAGATCTAAGTGGATTTAGAGTGCAGGCCCTGATCAAGTATCAGCTATTATTTTAAGGGCATGTCCTAGTTGAGCTACTGATAAAGCAACATTGTGCTTGTGATTCTCTAAACTTTCTAAGGATAAAAGAGAACGCTTTTATTTTCTGAGAGAACTCCTGAATCGGATACAAATCTATACATCAAGCTTCAACTTGCGTATAAAATAAAGAATACTCTCTTACTGTCTATTTAACTTACGTTTATCATTGGGGATATCGAAATTATACTTCGATGATTTGTTTATTTTCTCCAGTAGATCGATTGAAGAAATAATGGACTTATAGTAGTTTAAATACTATTTATTATCTGATTTTTTGGGTCAAAGAATCAGCATTGCCATCCAACGTGGCATTAATGACAGGTTTTGGGCACTTTTCAAACGGACAGCGATGCGGACGATTTTTTTTATTTTCAATGATGTCTTCCCTTTTTTTTCTCCTTATATTATTTGTACATAATATTTATAGTTTTTAGTGTTAGAATATTATAATGTATTTAAGATTTGTCAAGTGTGTGTAATGTTTTAAATAACAAAAGATATTAAAAATAAAATATAAAGGTATAAGTTATCCAAAAGCTAACTATGAATACACTGGGAAGTTTGTTGCGCCACTTCTTCTTCCCAGCTTAAGGCACTAGGAAGTGGTGAAGTGTGGGCGTTTTGGGGGACTGTCTTATGTAATTTTGACGTTCGAAAAGTGCTGATTCTCAGCCTAGTTTGAATAAATGACTTTTGAATTTGACTCACACTAAACATCATATGTCAAACGGCTATTGACACCAGAAATAAATAACAGCCAAACATAATTACTATGAAGATTCCGTAAAGCGTTTACATTATTATTATTTTCTAACAATACTCATAAATTTATGAACTTTTATGAGTTTGTCTTTCAGTATTTCTTGTAGTCGAAATCTAATCACTACATTTTATAAAACAAAATCCCCCGCCACATCTACCTGTCTGTCTGTCTAACCACGATAAACTCAAAAAACGACTAAACGGATTTTCATACGGTTTTACTAATACATGGAGTGATTCATGAGGAAGTTTTAAGTGTATAATCCATTAAGGTTTTGAGTAAATTAGCTGAAATATGACGATGATTGTTGAAGATGTCGGAAAAAATAATGTCGACTGGGAACTTTACTGGCGTGGGCCGCGTAAACTAATTGATATCATGAAAACCCCGGTAAAAATCCCGGTAGACCGGGTAATTCGTTCCCGTAGGATAATAATATCAGCCAGTATGGCCTTGACCTAGTCTATCGTAGTGCAGTTTCAATAAGAGGCTAGTTTATACTTTTTTTACCACGGATGTCCTATTTAATTGTAGGTACTACAGTTATGAATTTTCTCGGATAGAATCTCTTTTTTAAATAAAAAGTAATAATGATCATTGATTACACATAACCTTGTTTACTGCAAATTGACGATTTTTGACTGCCTCTCTGGTCTAGTAGTCGCAAGCGCTACTGCTGACCATAGAGCCTTGGGTTGGATTCCCGAGTCGGATAAAGTTATTGGGTTTTTCCATCTAGAATTTCTCAGTAACAGCCCGGAGTCTGGATTTCTACCCGATACATGGGATTTAAACATAACTGGGTAAAAGTGGGTGCGCCTCTGCTTACCCCTTCGGGAAATACAGGCTGCTATGTTATGTTATGTTGATTTTCAGGTTTGCTCGTATTTGCTTCTCTCTTTGTTTCCCAAAATATAAAATATTCCAGCCATATTTTATCGCAGACCCAAACTAACCCTTTGGTATTTTAATTTCATGCTGACCTCGTGTAGACCTAAAAATAAGTCTGTTGGTCGGATGCTATAGCTAGTCTAGGAAAAGATACATATGTAAGGACAGGAGGCGGACTGGAGCTGGAATCTTCACCGTTAAACATTTCCCTGGGCGTAGATGTGTGAAATTGATTTTTAGGTTTTATATGAACTTGATAAAATTTACAAAACGAAACATTGGACAGTTTCTAGCCAGACGTTTCCCGTACATTCAGCCGTCTTGTCACAGCCATGACGTGCTAGGAGCTGCCGACTATTACAGTTTTGTGCTCGTGATTATATTTAAATCTATTGTGTTTTATTTTATTGTTCTACTCAAGTAATTATCTTTTTTATGCACGTGTTGTAACTTATTTTTCTTACTTTCTTACATTGTCTGATGGTAAAGTAATGCGCCATACCGCTGTAGCACTCTCGTTGATTCGCACGAACGTCAAGCTTGACTCTATCGAAGCGCGCCAACTTCACACTTTTGTTCTCAATTGACATCCCGTACTGACCATTCCGATACATAGCACATTTTATCAATATTTTTTTTTTAAATAAACTTAGTAGCAGCCCGGAGTCTGAACTTGTGCCCAATTGATGGCAAAGGCTCGCCCCTATTACATAGGACTTAAACATAACTGGCGAAATATAGGTGTCTGTAGGAAAGCTCTGCCGAACCCTTTGGGGAATGATGTTTTGTTATATTTCAGATTGTTTATGTAAACAACGGGTAAAACCTGGTTGAGGCTGACACAGAATAAGGCGTTTGGAACAAGCAAAAAGTTGCCCATGCGCTGTAGATTACTATAATGTTGATGATGATCTAAACAAAAATGTTACTCGTAACAAAGTCTTATATACATCGTTCATTTTGAGTGCGGTTGCTTCAAAAATGGTGCAGTTAAACGTCGTGAGGAAACCGGCATGCCTGAGAGATATTTCTCGACAGCATGTGAAGGAAATTCAGAGGCCGATGGGTGGCGTAAAAACTCTGACACCAGGTTAGTTACTAACCACATGGAAAAGAAGGAGATTTTGGGTCAAACCACTAGTGGGTACTGGGAATCAACATTAAAATCTATACTGAACCAGCTGCCCGGACAGACGTTGTCCTGTTTCCTAGAACTCGATCGCAGCGCTACCTACCGGATTCAATTGTGAATCTTCACCATCCAGGGAACTACTGAGACTTCCGCCTGACGCAGGTCCTCACCGGACACGGCTGTTTCGGGCGGTTCCTGCACAGGATAAGGCGGGAGGAAACGCCCGGGTGTCACCATTGTGTGGATCGCCCGGAGGACACGGTGGAGCATACGGTAGAGGTCTGCCCAGCTTAGGCGGAGCATCGCCGTGTCCTCGTGGAGGCGATCGGCGGCGGTGATCTCTCGCGTCTGGCCCTGGTTCAGGCCATGGTACGGAGCGAGAGGAAATGTGAGGCCGTCACCTCCTTCTGCGAAGCGGTAATGCTCGCGAAGGAGGAGGCGGAACGCGTGAGGGAAAGGCAAATTTCGCACCCTCACGCCCCTAACCGCTGCAGGAGGAGACGCTCAGGGCGTCGGGAATCGCGAGGCGATTTCCGGCTGGGGTGGCTCACCGTCCGATAAGGACCAGGCCCGGGTCGACGGCGCGTTGTGTTCCACGCGCGCCTCAAAGAGATGTCAGCAGAATTGAAGGGGTCCACTAGGGCCGATGCCTGCCGGGGGTCCGGGAGTGCGAAGAAAACCGAAAGGGAGATCGTGGCCCCCGGCGACAGGGCAACCGAAGGAACATGGGTGGGTTTTAGTCAGCAAGAGTCTGACACGCCCTCCCGCTCCGCCCAGAGCGGGAGAAGTTATTTGATGATGTTCCACCCAAAAAAAAAGGGAGCTATTGAGACACACATTTAAAAAAAATATAAATCGGTCCAGACGTTTAGGAGAAATTCAGTGACATACGCACGTACATAAGAAATACATATATTAATAAAGATATGAAGAGGTTTTATTTGCGAGTTTGTATTTAAGGGGTAATCTCCAGAACTACTTAGCCAATTCCGAAAGTTCTTTCACTTAATGGGAAGCTACAGTATTGCCGAGTATCATAGGATATTTTATCTTAAAACAAGAAATTTTACACAGACGAAGTTACCTAAATATAATGTTCTATCTCCAATATTTTTCATTGAAAAATACTAGTTCCTACATATAAACTCGTGAGTGTTTTATCGCCTTGCGCAAATGCTAAGAGCCAATTCAGAGCACCACGCGATAGCTATTAAGTACGTGAACGAGCTTTTATTTTCATTCCTTTACATTATTTATATAACTTTCGTAGAGTCTCACAAAAAAACATTGATGAAAACCGTGAAGAAATTGGTTTTCGATAAAAAACATCAGTGTTTGTGAAAAGCTGCTTAAATATTTTCTGGGTTTACCAGTTTTAAATAGGTGTTTTTCTTCATGTGGTTAAGGTTCACCCTTATGCGGTTTGGTTACTATAATCATCATCGCCCATAACCTAATTTGTTTGATGATTCTTACATAGTTATCTATTAGTCGTCGTTCTAGCCATATCATCAATCACACAGTCCATCTATCTTTTCTTTGGTCATCCTCTACTCTTATATCCATCTACTTTCATACTAAAAAATACAATAGACGTGGATATATTTAGTAACTTTTCCACTTAGCTATTTCTAAAGAGCCGTAAAAACCCCTGAAAGAAATCGACACGTGTTTCACCTCGCAACGAGGCATCCTCAGGATGACGATTGACTTGTCGCGAACTCGAACACGGCGTGTTGCCACACCGCCCGGTGAACGCAGACAACTTTCATACTCAAAATTTGGTTACTAGTAAACCTTGAAAGCTTTATAAAGGCGACACTAGACCCAGTCTAAAGGGTCTTGCTAATTGTTGTGTCAAAGATCAAAGGATTGTGAACAAAAGAAATATCAGAAGGCCGATTTCCATAATTAAAAACGTTCAAAATCTATTCGCAACATCATCTCAGCGAAAATCGATGTCAAAGACCTGACAAAAACTAGAGGTATTCTTGACATATTGATACTGATATTAAAATAGGAGCGTTTTAAAAAAAATACGGGAGTTGAACCTCAGGAACCCAATGTTTCATATTGATTTCTCCCTTAACAACTAAGCACCATAGATATAATCACAGTTCTTGCACCAAGCTCCTTAATAGAATTTCCAAACAGTGCAAAATGTATCTTGTATTATACCGCAACTTCCGAAACGCGAGGATCTTTTCAAACTTCACCGAAATTAATGAACGAACACAAAGCTTAGACTTCCGAAATGGATTGGATCCAAATCTCTAAGCTGCCTTAAACTCGTAATTATTAATCGTCATTAAAATGCTGCGGGTAGTCAGGTAACCATACAAAATATGTAGGTGCAGAAGGTCAGTTCCATATTTTTATTTTTTTATTAATTACGTTCACACACACAGTCGTACATTCTTCTCACATAATTTCAAACATTCTGAAAATTCAAAATCCAATAAAATGTAATTCAATTCTTCCACGAAAAAATCAAAATTTACTATACGATATATCGAGCGATAATGCACGCACACATAGAAATGTATCCATTATCTGAGTTTTAGAAGTCAGATTGGCAGTCGCTCTACGGAAAATACTAGTATAATTTTATATATTTATATTTCATCCAGTTAGATTGAAAGCCGATTAAAATATAGTTGGGAAAACGATTTAAATATAGTTGGAAAAACAAAGACACTCGTCTACGTACTACGAGGACAAGCGTACTCGCGACCGTCATTTGTTTGATATTACTGTTCGTACGCGACAAACTGCACCCCAATGGGGATAAAAACTGCCACTTGTTCACTTCAGATGGCGCTGTTATCCAATGCCCAATAATTTGACAGCTAGCTGTCACTATCCATACATTATTGTAAACAAGCGACTTTTTTTACGCATAATTAATTATTGAGCTCAGTTGCGCAACCGTTTATTGCAAAAATATGGGGACCCATGTATTAGACAAAGATGTTAAAAGAAAAAAAAAACTGTGGAAGAAATTCTCTGAAAAAAATTGGAACCCGATATTTCGTCGACACAATATGCTAATTTTTTTTAAACCTGAAGACTTTTATGGGAGAAAATCGTATACAAGTGGTGCTCCCAAGAGAACTAAGTCTGTTTTGATTACCAAAAGGCACTTGTGGTGTGATATTATGTAAATTATAGTAAAGTATGTGTGTATTTATATTATCATAATTATATCAGTACTAGAAGTGCTATCTTTGAAGTTTTTCAATCAGGAAAATCATCCTTGAGTTGGTTTTCAACACTGATCAGGTTATTTCTGTCGTAAGCTCCAGTATTTAACAAAAAAGAACTTAAAACTGAACAAACACAAAATAATCTATTTATTGACTTTCCACTAAAGCTGCTTTTTTACCAATGATAGACGCTTCCCCTGTCGTTAGCTCGTCTTTTAATGGTACTACACTCCAAGTCGCATGCAGATATATCTAGTTTTCGTATAATTTGTAATCGACACAAAAGTAAATATAAACACAACAATGGCGGTTTGAAGACGTTGCATCTATGATGAGCCTTCAGTTTTTAACCTCATTGCGTAATACACTTTCAATCACCATCCGACGGATTTCGCTTATTCATATGTTTGAAAAATTTGTCTTCTCGCTAACTTAAAACACGCAGTGAATATTGTTGAATTGTCAAAATGAAAGGAATCGTCATGGCGGCGCGAACATGCGTTCGGGTTCGCCTAACAAAAAGTGACATATGAAGGCGACGATCGCTTTTGGTTAGGATGTGGCCGGCATCTACGTCGCCACATGCAAACTACACATTACATTGACGTGACGCCAAATCCTGCATCGCGCAAGCAGGTTTTACCGCGCAACTATCATATATACAACGTCCCGACATCAATCATCAGGCAGTTGCCCACCAGAAAACTCCCGTCTGGTCGACGGATCCTCCCTTTTTTGTGGAGCATGAGAAGGAGGATCTTTAGGGACACAGGGTATGGGTGCGTCCTGTTTTAACTCGTTTTAATATGGAGCCAGCCTTCTGTACCTCTATCTTATTCTGTGGTAACCAGGTGGCCGCTTGATTAAAATTGCACGACGGATGAAGAAACCGCTTTCGTTTAAATCAAAGTTGATTGAAACTCTTTGGTGGTAATTTTTTATTGAAAATACTGATTCTTTATGGATTCGGGTTTGACTGTGAAGTTTTTATTGTTGTTTGTCTTTTGTTAAGGATGTTGGAGTTGTTTATGTTATTATTGTGATTGTATTGTTATTATTAAAAGCCCAATCAATACAATTCTTGGATTTCTATTTACGACTACATGTTGATGAATTTCGTTAATTAGTGAACTTAGAAAATTGTTTAAATTATTTATTGAAGTGTAAACTTCTTTTCGCGCGTTCGGCATTTTTGAGATGGGACTAAACCATTGCGCGACACCGTGATGACACCAGCTTTTGACCATTAAAAAGACTTCGACGCGTTGATCACCGCGGTGCCGACTTATTTTCAAGTTTTCACTTCTGTCGGCACTCCCGGAGTGCCAATTTTTTATTTTATTTCCAACTTACATCTATTATTACAGGACAGGGTAACTTATTGCGATAGCGTAATTATCTAACTCTTATCCTAACTTACTATTAACTTATAATTAAAATTAAATTTTTTAACTTGTTACAAATAATGCACTGTCTGTGAATTCACTCCGAGAACACCAGAATAGGTCCGTGTCATTAGCTATGAGGTTGAGAGTACGGAGTGCACGCGTCAGTGGCGCCTCACTTAAAAGATCGCTTGATTATAATGAACTAGCTTCCGTCAGCAGCTTCGCCCGCATGATATCTTTATAAATTATAGCCTATGTTACTCAGTGATAATATAGCATTCGATTGGTGAAATAATTTTTAAAATCGGTCCAGTAGTTTTTCAATTTATTCATTACAAACAAATACACAAAAAATCTAATCTTTTCTCTTTATAATATTAATTTAGAAAAAAAAAAGAAGATTTTTGTATACGTACCTATCAAGCGGCTTGGTATCCATTTCTTAAATAATTTTATGTGACAACAAATACCTCAGTACTAAGAAACCTTCATGAAGGAAGATGTCTCAGGCATTCATTCCGCCTTTGTACAGTATTTGTTACTTGTGCATAAAGTTTTAATAAATTAATAAGAGTTTTGGCCGAAAGGTGTGGTGTACTGATGTTTTCGTGGAAGGTTACGCGACACCACGCAGCGCAATACGACGCCAATACAGTCATCACTTCGTCACAGTATAAATAAGGGACAGTACTATGCATTCGTAGAAAACGGCCAAAAAAAAGCGCTTCGATATCTCAGTGTATATCAGTACGCAACAGTATCGAGTGCGCGGCAGTTACGCACGGACGCGGAGTTTATCTACCGAACGGCCGTAAGTAACTATTTCAAGGTCACTGCCGAGACATAATATTGTTACTTAATTATACTGTGACTTCGTGGACCATAGTGTTTTTGTAATAAAAATAATAAATTTTTAGGTTGAGGTATTTATCTATGGGTCTGCGACGTACGAAGTAAATGATTTATTATATTATTATTATAACTCCAGATGTTAGTAAGAATGATAGTTATCGATAACTTAAATCGTAAAGACCTCAAAGCAATCGACAGAGACAGAAAATAAGAGAAAGAAACAAAACACTTGCATCAAAAAGACATACACAACATTTTACTGTGATGCATAAAAGGGACACCCTTACACCAAATTTAACCCTAAACAAACATCGTACCTTTTCCATTCCTCACCGCTGTCCTACCAGGGCGCCAAATGACACAGAATTTAATGAATACCCGTCATTCCACACTTCCATCTAAGGCCACCTGTCCTTTGACGCGGAGCGAGGCAGCGGAGCGGAACGAGGGAGTAACGCGGAGTGGAGTTGCGGACTGTGTCTGTCCATTGATGCGCAGCGAGGTAGTGTGTAGTGGAGTCGCGGACTGTGCGGAGCTAAGCCGAGTTCACGCGACGACTAATTTAGGCGGGCTGCAATACTCCGAGGCTGGTTTTTTTTTCCACTTCCCCGCTCCGCTTCTTCGCAACGCTTCGCGATTTTGTATGAATTTTTGAACTAGTCGCGGAGATTTTATGCAATTCCATTGGTTAATATTGGCACAATCCCGCTTCGCTGCTCCCTTCTCCGCGCCTCTCCTCTCCGCTCCAGTGGACAGTCACAGCCTTATACTTGCGAAAAGCCTTTTGAAAAGCGACCTTGTAGCCTTGGCCCAATAAACGCGTGATCGTATCTGGGTTGTATTTTTCTCACCTATATAGCATCGTAAACATGCATGATATTTATTCGTTCAGTGGGATGTTGGCATTGGGAGTCAGTTGGGGGTTGATACATTTAATACGGTTATGAAGTGAATACAGTCAGTGTAGTTGTAGATATAAGCACCTTGGTCGACCGATGTCTGCTCGGGTGAAAATAGAGAATGCTCATTTAATGGTATACGAAAATTCTTACTAATTCCATGCTGCCATGATAGTAGGTACTTACTAATTCCATGCTGCCATGATAGTAGGTACTTATTTATTCAATGCTGCCATGTCATTATTCTAAGGTAGCCATCTTGTTCTAAAGTTTGAGCGACCGAGCTCTGGTCAGGTGAAAATACGGAGAAAACGAATTTTCTCAGATATGAGACCTAGTTAGATCGATAATTCCCCCGTAAACACTTTTTTTGCAACTTTAATCGAAATCGTTAGAGCCGTTTTCAAGAACGTGATTTTAATTATATTAAAATATTTCTTATCTTAATAGACGTAACAATAAAACTCAAATGTGTTGCTTGTAAAATTAAAAGATATTTTTATTTTTTTTATTTACCTACAGAAAAAAAAAGAAAAAAAAAATAATACTCATTAAATAGTATAGGGCTATATATTTGAGTCACTGTTTTAAATAAAATCCGGTCATTCTAGGTTACCAAGACCAAATCTGCAACAGTTCCAAAAATGTTAGACTTTTTTAATTCATCACACAGTACTTTAACATAATATCTCGCTTGTGTTTCCCCGAAGGGTTAGGCAGAGGCTATACGTGTTAAATATAAGGCATTGAAACAATTAAAAAAAAACAGTAAAAAAAAACAGACCCATCCTTTTACTTATTTAAAAATAGTTAATCAAAACGACGAATGACAAATAATTCTACGTTTATTTTAATAAAAAAATAAACCAGCTTGTTCTGTCACGCCGTTTATCAACATTTAAAACAATAACCTACGAAAAATAGCTAAAACTCGCTCCACAAGCGATCCATCAAATGCAGAAAATAAATCTGGGTAAAAAAGGGAATCTAAAAAAATTAATTCGGAAAAAAAAATCTTCGAACGAAATCGAGTTAGCTGTTGGCGTCACCATACGTAATAAAATAATAAGGAGACCGACCATTTTTCATAATTCCCCCGACCAGGCGGGTAACCATAATTTACTTTTGTTTCAATTGTTACGAGTTTTAGAAGTAAAAAAAAAAAGATTCATTCGCCTGCTTCCTCCTCTTTTGTTGTTCGAAGCGGTGCCCCCAGATTTTGATGAGATTTTTTACATTTTCTTTGCGAATATTTCAAGAGGTCTGAGAGTGTTAGGTTTCTATTAAATTTTGAAGAAATTGCCCTTTTATTGTTCGAACGATGGGGATGGTAGATTAGTTTTGTCTTTCTGGAGATTATTAAGGTTGGACCGTGGTTGCTAATTTAGTAGGTTCCTTTTTATTTTAATTTCTTTTTATGAATGTTTGCAACTTAGAATGGATAACGTAAATGTCAGATTTTATGATCACATAAGATTAGATGGAAGTACAGTGTTGGTGAAATGGTGAAGGAAAAGTCCGTGAGGAAACCGGTATGCCCGACAGATATTTCTCGATAGCATGTGAATCAAAGTCAAAGTCAACTCATTTATTTCAAATAGGCCCATGTATGGCACTTTTGAACGTCAAAATTTACAAAATAATATTATTGCTTGTAGTCGCCCCTTCCAAAAGGTAATTTTCGTATGGAGAATAATGGGCAAGAAACTCCACCGTTACTCTTTTAAAATGTTTTACAATAGTTTGTATAAGTACGTACATTAGTAAAATAATTATATGTGAAGACGATGCACCTAGAATAAAATTACTATACCACAATAGGTAAAAAGAATTAAAAATGAAGCAACGACAGATAATTTAATTATGTGATAAATACATGGTGCTCACATTGTAAAAGTAGAAGATTTTCCTAATTTTTTTAAAATTAATACGGCAGTGTGTGAGGAAGTAATCACAGAATGTAAAATCAATCAATCCAAGTCATGGGTGGCATAAAAACTCCGACACATATTTTCATAATAGTCCATGTTATATACACACATCAAAAGTGTCTAGGGATCAACATATATTTTTGCAATAACTTTTCTCCTGATTGATATTAATTAAAATTTTCTTTAAGGATTCATCAAATAAAGTGTTTTCGTTTGTCACAGTAACGATAAACCAAGTCACCTTTGCATTAATAAAGAAATTTGCCATTTTCCTAATAAAGGGATTTTTGACATTTGAACCACTAACATTAAAGTTCGAAAAAAAGACTGAAATAACAGTTTTCTTTAAAATTTTATTGGGTAACTTAAACAATTAATAATCCGTGTTTCTACCGCGAACACTAACAACACAAGAACATCGGTTTGGCATACTCAAAATGAGTTCATCCAAATCACGCTGTGGAATGGCCGCCCATGTTCGTTGCAACAACAAAAAAAGGTCTTCTTGCGACTGGATACCCTCCATATTCGGCAGAGCTCTTCTCCGTAGCATATCCCATGCATGCTCAATCGGGTTCAAGTCTGGCGACTGAGCAGGCCAGAGCAGGACATTGATGTTAGCTGCGGCGAGAGTCTGTCTTACAACTCTTGCGGTGTGCGGTCGTGCATTATCATGCATTAACTGAAATAAGGGACCGATTTGCACTTGTAGAGGAACGATGACGTCAGATACAATCGTCTCAGCATAAATTTGAGCGTTGAGGTTGCCTCTGATCCAAATCAACTCAGTTCTTCCGCCCATCCAAATACCCGCCCATACCATGATGGTTCCACCACTATAAGGATGGACTTCCTGGCAGGATTTTAATCGCTGTTGGCGTCCAGGGGTTCTCCAGTGTCGTATACGTCTTGTATCCGGTCTCATACCAAAACGAGACTCATCAGAAAAGCACACGAAACGCCATTGTTCTTCTGCCCAATTTCTGTGTTCAAGAGCCCATTGATATCGAATCCTACGATTGTGCATTGCTATAGGTGGTACCCGTAGCGGTCTTCGGGAATGAAGGTTCACTTCATGCAAGCGGTTTCTGACTGTTTGGTCGCTAATTAAGTTCCCTGAAGAGTGATGAAGCCTCACGGCTAACATCATGGCGGTTATTGTTGGAGCTCTTCGAGTTAAGATTTGAATGTATCGGTCTTGTCTCCGTGTGGTGCAGTGATACCGTCCTCCATGGCGCTCAGCCACGGTACCAGTTCTTCGGTAACGTGTCCAAAGTCGACTGATAACACTCTGACTTGTATTCAGAGCTAAAGCCACAGTACGTTGCCGGGAACCAGCTTCTATCATTCCCACGGCTCTGAGCATTTCTTCCCTGCTTAAATGACGTCGCCGCTCCATAATAACGTTGGTTTTAATCAGTAGTAGGGAAACAGTAGCACTAATAATGTCTTCAATGCGTTGTATGTTTTTATAGGGAAAATATTGACAGCTGATTTTCATCTTTTACTCGAATTTGATTAACAGTTCCTGTTTCAAATTATGAAATGCACCAAAAAGGATCCATATAAATTTATATAATCATAAATTTATTACAAAGCCACATCTCAATCTCAAGAAATCCGCATAAAAATGCTTGATCCCTAGACACTTTTGATGTGTGTAGTATAGTAGTCCCTTACAAGCAGAAGAAATGTATAGATCCCGCACTTCTTTCTTTAATTCTGCTTGAATCTCGGTACGAGATACAATATACGGCTCTTTTCCATCCCTGGGGGAGTTTGAGTTTGAGTTTAATTCCATCAAAAGGATGTCATTAAAAGAGCGGTTTTAGTGATAAGACCGTCCATTGTATCACTCTATAAAAATATATTAATACAATACAATAGGCCTGCGTCCAATTTTTTTTTTCCCGGAAGATTTATAAAAAAATATTGGACCCGTATTTTTGCTTTTTTTACGTAATCAAAAGATTACGGTGATACATTGACTTAAAATGTGGCACGACGTAACGCCTTGCTAGATTTTATACTGAGTTGTGATGTAGCGAGCCCCCACTCCCCCAACTTTAATGCGTGTTTTCTAAGTTATTTTTTATTTATATGATAAAGAAAATACTTGTTTAATATTTTTTTATTATCTGAAAGACGGACTAATAAGATTTTTTTTACCTAGGTAACCACAGAACATATAACTGTGTAGGTAACTACCCTATTTATAGAGTGCTCAATCTATATCTATGTGTCGTATTATGTACGGCCATGTCCGATTCCTCTAAACCAAGAGATTTGGAAGAATTACAGAGAATTAACGGCTTTTTGTCCCACGTCAGTTGGAACAGTCATCTGAGCGATGGCTTACTTAGCAGAGATGGGGGCCGAACCCATCCCATAAGGAAAAAGGTATTGACCACTCACACACACACACATACTATACGCATGTGTTCCTTAGATTCAAGGTGCTTTTTACTTTAGGATTTATGGAAAGTTCGAGAGTTTTTTATCAGTGTTATATTTGGAAATTATCAGTGGGGAAATTCCCATATTATTAGGAACATTCGCATTGCAATCTCAGTCTATCAAAAATATCTCTAATGTGCCAACATTTTTGAAAAATGTTTGGCATTTATTGACGCCAATATGAGTTTGCGACATGAATTTTAACGTTTTTGAAGTACGAGAATAATTCGCCTGATAGGTATAATTTCTTGCTGTTATCATGCGCAGTCTTAACCGACTAATTATTCCATGGTCGGTATAAAAACTGATTCAAAAAAAGCCTTTTCCTTTGTACATGACCATAAAATCATTTGTGGTTAGCACAAATTAATAATCACACTTAAAAGTGTCTGTACAAAACCAAGAGAAACCAAACGGCGAATATCCGCAGCCTGTTGTTACCTGTCAACTTTCATTTGACGTAAATCAACGCAAATATTAAAACAGAGCTCTGACACCACAATTTTACCGCTGATCAGAACGATTTATAACTCCCACTATATAATTTCGCTCGTTCATGGAAATTTAAAAGCTAGCGCGACAGAGTGACATCCTTAGTACAGATGGAGCGGTCGGGCGCGACGTAAACAGCGATCAATCATACCGCGTCGGTTTAGCGGTTAGGGCTGCCTCGCGGAAGTTTTTTGTATGTGTTTTTTATTATTCATGACACATTTTGGTAGGTATTTGAAAAATGAAAATAAGTTGCAAAGCCAGAGTCGAGAGTCTGGGAGACTTTCAAAAGAATTATGTCAAATTGTTGGTGCCGTCATCGTTATGTAAGTTGTGTATCGTTACAAGATACAAGCTTTTATCCGCGTGAAATTACTTGTTTTAATGTATAGGTACTAATATTATAAATAGGTAAAATTTGTTTCATTGTATGTATGGGGTAATCTCCGGAACTACCAGTCGGATTTGAAAAAGTAATTTTGCATTGGATAGCCCAACTCTTGAGGAAGGTTATATGCTCGTGGACAAAATATATTGAAATTGGATCAGTAGTTTCGAAGATTACCCCTACATACGAACTCACAAAATAAACTCATTTATAATAATTATTAAGTATAGATAATATTAACTGTTTCATAATGAGTCCCTCGTTTACATAACATAACATAACATCACGCCTTGTTTCCCCGAAGGGTTGGGCAGAGGTGTCCCTGTAGCAGGCACACCCACATTTCGCCAGTTATGTTTAAGTCCCACGTAATAGGGGGCGAGCCTATTGCCGTCAACCGGGCACAAATCCAGACTCCGAGCTGCTACTGAGAAATTTCAGATAGAAAAACCCAATAACATTTGCTCGACCTGGGAATCGAACCCAGGACCTCATACCTCCTCGTTTATAACCTGCTTAAAAAAGAATATAACGATATAATTTCTGAACTTTAATATTACATAAGTGTTTCCATTTACCATGTGACCATGCTGTAAAATTCAAGCCAAAGTACTATTATTTATAAGTTTGATTATTAAAACCTAAAACAAATCCATAATTCATGTTACCACCTAAAATGTTGGCCCAATGTAAACACAAATGTTTAATGCATAAATTAATAACCGAAAACCGATACTGTAATAGTTACCTATTTTATGAACAACAACATGATACACCTAAAATCCTAACCCGCACTGCCGCAGGCATTATGTCAAAAACAAATTATCAGTATCCAAGTTTCAACAAATTACTGAATCACTTTTGACAGGTGTCAATGTCAGATTAAATCACTGGAATAAAATAGAGAATTAGATAATATTAATACCATTTTCGTTGAACGGTCTTTAAAGTTAACTGGCGAAATGTAGATGTACATTTCTGCTTGGTCTTCGCGAAATACAGGCGTTATGTTAATAATATTAAAAATATTATTAACATAATGGTGCCTCATTTCTTTAAAAACATCTAATGGGCCTCTGCGAGTTGGCTTGGGCCTCTCGTACGCCTTTTAAAGGTTCGGGACCCCAGGGGCTCGAGAAATGTCAAAGACGTAAAAAATAAATGAAAAATATTGTGATAATTTGTTGAAATGATACCTAATTATTATTATTGTTACAATAATATTATGATAATTTTTAAAGAGATGTTTACTTTGGTGTACAAAATCGTAACTGTCAACTTCCCTTCGTTTGTAATCTTCGATCATCACATCCACACCGCGTTCAAGAACTGTCAGTGTCATCATTGTTAAGGAATTTTGACACTGACAGCTCTTGAACTCAGTTTAGATGTGCTGATCGCGTTCCGTTTCACCGATGAAATTGGCACTAAATTGTCATCTGCTTATAGCAGTTCACTGCTGGCAGAGGTCTCTACAATCACAAGTCATTTAACTCGATCTTTGCATTGATCTGCCTTAGGATCTTTTGGCGCGTGGTCAAAAACGAAACTAACGCCGCTATTTTGCTTTTTCAATACATTTCACAAAATAATTGCGCAATTGTTTACCAACAGCGGCCCCATGTAACGTCATTCGAGCGCCAAAACATCCTTCTAGCACTGTACTCATCATCTTTTTAACTCACTACCACCTACAAAAGCATAACTTTATTCATAAAAAAGTCCCAAATATTTTCAGGCATGTGCAGACATTAACCACGGATTAGGGTTCACCTTTACATGTCAAAGGTCATCGCAGAGGGCCTTTAATTAAAAGGGGCCAAAAAAGTCCTTTATGACGTAAACCTTAACAACAGTAGACCCTTTGTGGTGAGTGGCTGACATTTTGAAAATTTAGATGAGTCCAATAATTATTATCTTAATGCGTTTTATCCGCAAATGAGGTAATTCTGAATGACAGTGGGTCTAACCCAGTAATAATCCTAATACAGTAAGTATATCAGAAAGGTGTGGTGGTACAGATCACCACCAACTTTGGTGGTCTGTACCACCACACGATTTTGAGACATGCTGTATAAGCAATCGTCGCGTTGTCGTACCGACAGAGGGCGCTTTTCAGTTTTTCGAACAAATTAGACATGAGTGCTCGACGATCGCTTGTATTAGAACCCGGCCTTATTCTAATTCAGTTTTATTTTATCGTGTTCAGTAATTATCTGGGACATTGAAGAGCTTTTTGATATTAATTGGTAAGTTTATTTAAATTATAATGGGTCTATGTTTTAGGTTTGTGGCTTTTAGGTGATGTGGATTAGAGTGGTTTTAGCTTAGATTAAAAGCCGTTTGGAGTGTTAATTTTATATGAAAAGAGCAACTAAAAAAAATAATTATCTGTCGGTACATATCCTAATATTTCATGTTATTTTATGTTCAATTTATTTTACTAGTTTCGGCCCAAGACTTCGTCTGCGGTTACCGGGATAAAAAGTATCTTATATCCCAACCCAGGTCATGGTCTACCCATGTGCCAAATTTCATTCAAATTCGTTCAGCCGTTTTAGCGTGAAAACGTAACAAACAAACAAGAAAACAAACTCCCTTTCATATTTATAGGATATAAGGAGAATTTCTCACAAAGAAACACAATTTAATAGTCAAAAAGGAACAATTTGATAAATAAGTGTGGTCAACATGAATCAATGTTTCTAAGACCTTATAGACCATAAGCTCTAAAAAATTTCTTCCATTCCCTCAAAATATTAAAACTAGTTTTATGTCACATCATAAAAAATATTACCGTATTTCAAGGGACAGATGGTAATATCAATAAATAAATTATGAACAATAAAATCGTATGTGTACTTAAAATTAAAACGAATGTGGATTTTACGACTGTTCGGAATAAAGTCCTGAATAACATTCGTATGAATTGAGGCACAGATAATATACTAGTATTGAGGTTAACTCACATGGTATATTCCTCTTTCAAGTTGGAATGATTAAACGGAGTCAAATTAAATTAACTAGCAAAACCCCGCATGCATGATGGGAATCAGTAAACACGATAAACAAAAAAAAAACTATTTTGGGAAGCGAACGTAAGAATCTGTTTTTAGGGTTCCGTACCTCAAAAGCAAAAAACTAAACACTTATAGGATCACTCGTATGTCTGTCCGTCTGTCACAGCCAATTTCCTCCGAATCTAATGTAAGTATTATCACACGGGGGGACGTCATTACGCCATTCCTGAGGTGGATGCTGAAAATCAGCGTTGTTGGTTTCTTCCGAAGTCACGACATTTTGGCTGAGCATCAACCTGTTCTTGCACAGATGCGACGCACGGCTCAATAATTATTAGTTTGTAACGAAAATTGTGTCTACTTTGCAATCAGTATTGTGTTTGAGTTTTGTTATTAAATTATTATTGTTTATTTATAAGCTGTCAAATTGTCAATGGCCAGTGTTGTAACACTCGTCCACAGACTAAGTAGTACTCACTCGTCGGTAATATTACGCAATATTAATAGTCTATGGCTCTGAAATTCAAGTAATAGAAAATCTTGACATGTTTTCTATTACTTGGCTACGAGGCTTTTGGCTAATTTTTGAGAGTACATTATAAGTAATATTTTTTGGCATGTGCGTTAGTTTGTGCAGAATAAACAATTTTTCTTTCTTTCTTTCTTTCTTTAATGGACGGATTAAGTTGAAATTTGGAACACATATGTATTTCTGTGACCCAAATACGGACGTGTAACGTAAATAAATGAATTTTGAAAATTTGCGATGAAAATGACCATTCCTTTCGCCTTATCTCCGAAACTACTGAGCCTAAAATTTTGAAAAAAATACAGAAAATTATTCTTCATTCATAGATTCCAGGAAAACCGATAAGAAGTCTTTAAATAACATGGTAAATCTATGAATATTGTTAGTACAAACTTATATTTGCAATTGGAATGTATGGGAGAACATGTTTTTCAACTACAATGTTAAGTTTGTATTTGGGATAAATTCATCCCAATTACGGAACCCTTCATCGTGTGTAGTTCGACACGCATTTCGCCGATTTTTTTTTGTGTATACTTTACATACGATTAACCAAAAAAACAGATTTTCTCAACTCATACTTCATGGCACTACCCAAAAAAAAATCAACAACACATTTATTTTTTAATTATGGTTAGATATCGTGAACCCATCTCATCTACGGAGTTTCGCTGCCATGGTAAAACAAGAAAGAACAGCTCACGCGGAATCGGATTGAGCCGGTCAGAAAGAGCCTTATGTCAATGAAATAAAAGCGAATAGTCTAACGCGATATCCAGTTTGAGAACCGAAATGAAGCGAATGACGTCTTTTTCGTTTTTATTGCATAGACATACAGCTCTTTTTGACCGGGTCGAGCCGATTTCGCGTTGATAAATGTGGTCACTCCCTTAGGCAAAGATGGTAGCATACATTTGCTCTGCCGTGGAACAATACAAGCTAGTATCTAGTCTATATTCTCCCACTGAAAGGCAAAGGCCTCTAGCCAAAGGTTCCAGTCTGCATGGGCATGAAATATAGCCCATGAATCTCAACGATAAATAGTCTATATTTCAGGCCTTTGGTGAGTTACAAGGTAGTAACTGGCCTGGCTACATTTATGTATATCGTAGATGTTATTTAAATGCAATTAAACAATTTTTCACTATCACAATGTTAGGGTATTAAAGTTTGTCAGAACCTTTACAGAGGTTAAACTAATGAATGTCAAAATGTCAATGTCAAAGAAAATGTATTTAAAATGACTGTGTTCCATCGTATAAATGAAGCCATTTGTAAAGAAAAGCATTGAATATTTCATTTTATGTATATGTAGAACGTGTTTTTATCTTTAAATTTGATTGAGACATAAACCCTCTTGATTTTGTGAAAACTTTTAAATTGCACATTTGTTAGGAACGTGAATGAACTCGTTTGGTTAATAATGTAACTTGGAAACAGACAAATGTTATTTAACATAGACATTGCTGCATCATATTGCTGCCGCACTTGGAATGTAATCACTCAAAAATCTAAAGAAAATATGAGGATCAGTAGTGACGCGACAGCACTACCGCGTGCAGTGTTGTTCGGAATTATGCTTTAAAACTAAATGATTTGCTGAGTCAGCGGCTTCAACACAATTATATCTGTGATACGTAGTTTAAAGTTATGAACATGCTCGACTTCTCGGTTTACATATTTTTATTTCATACTGGGGTAAAACACAAAAATAATTATTATATTTAAAAAAAATTGAAATCTAGAGACACTACAGCGTGTCAAGCCAAGTTCAAGCCAAGAACTGGCGACGCAGCAGCCGTGTGTTATATTTCACTAACTATTTAAAGGTATTGTTTTAGCATTTTTCCAGATGTTTGGGAAATAGCCCAGACCAAAACAGCCATTGAAAATTTTAGTGACATAGGCTATCGCTTTCTGTAGCAAGTTCTTTAAAAGTAAGTTATGGATTCCATCATGACTTACAGATTTACGGGATTTGAGATTGGTCAAGATTTTACGAATCTCAAATGGCCTCTCTGGCTTTATAAAATCAGAAGCGAGATTATAACTATTGATGAGAGACATAGAGTTCGATAACGACGAACGCATGGAGTAAACGTAATGAAAATACGAATGATATTAAAATGAAACATTCGTATACCACTACTTGCTATGCAAACAACAGTGACAGGAAGTATCATAACATAATCAAGATACACAAAGTGGATTAAATACGTATTATCGAAACTAACTCAAAAGCTATGCCAGCCAAGTTAATAAAATTTATATGAGATCATTGCGCAAGCTATTTGGTAGTGCAAATGAAAAAAATATTTTTAAAATTGGTCTACAATTAATGATATATCGACGAACATATATTAAAAAACAAAATATACAGACGAACATTTATTACCCCCTCCTTTTTTAAAGTCAGTTAAAAATACTCGTTTCGCAAATAATATTAATATAGTTTTATTTTAAGACTTTATTCATATCTATAGATGATACTATTGTGCTTGTCGCAAACATTTAAACCAAAATGCTTTATGATAGCTTTATTTTCGATTGAAAAATCGTTTGAATTTACGTAACGTTTATATCACGAGTTCTTGGGCCTTTGATGTTCAGAAATCCTTATTTAGACCACACTACCGGTGAGAGCAGTGGTGGCCCAGTGTAAACGGCCCGACTTACGAGTTGTAGGTCATAAGTTCGAACCCAGACAGGCCCTTTATTTTGTGTTAATATTTCATCACCACTGCTCTCAAAACGGTGAAGGAAAACATCGTGAGGAAACCAGCATGTTCTAGAACCAAAAAAAATCGAAGACATGTGACATCTACCAACCCACACTTGGCCCGCGAGGTGGATTACGGCCAACTCTCTCTAAACAGAGAAGAGGCCTGTGTCCCAGCAGTGGGAAACATTATAGGCTGATTATGATGACCAGTGACATGAAAGTCAACAGCAAAATGCAAAAACATTCTTAATAATACCTAAAGCTAGTAATAACAAAAGCTTAACTTAATTTGTCATGGCGTTGCCTTTACAGTCACAGCTTTATGCAGCTTAGCCGTTAGATTTTATAACGTAGTCTCTCTGTTCAAAGCAAGATAACTGGTTTAGACTGCTGAAAATTCTAAGTTATTTAGCTAAGTTTAAGTAAAAGTCACTGTATCTGACTGCCCAGAATGTTGACTGATTATGTCATTCACTTTTGGAACAAATCTAAGAAGATCTTAGAGGATTTTCGGTAATATGATTTTCTGAATTAATATTTAATAGGCGTATACTTGGATAAGAGGAACTCGTGGCTAAGTTCTAACAACCGCACGGGTCGATCCATCAGGTTAAGGTAAGCTTGCCGGGGTTGGTCCGTAGATGGGTGACCATTTCAACATCCCGAGACTCCTTCATGCCTCGTAAAGCACGTTAAGCCGTTGGTCCCGGCTGTCATTCCTGGATCTTTGACAGTCGTTATGGATCGTCAGAAGCCCGAAAGTCTGACAACCAGTCTTACCAAGGGATCGTATTACCTAGTTACTGGGTTGTGGAGGTCAGATAGGCAGTCGCTCCATGTAAAATACTGGTATTCATCTGCATCCGGTTAGACTGGAAGCCGACCCCAACATAGTTGAGAAAAGGCTAGGCAGATTGAATTGCACGACATAATCAAGTTGCCATCCCACTGACAACATTATATATACGCCTTACTTAATAATGTTCGCAGATGAAATTGAATGTTGTTAATGAGGGGCTCCATTTAGATAATACCTAGATAATAGCTTTGATCAAGAGTAATGTAGTTTGAAGATCAGTTAAAGAGGAAATAATGGCGGAAAATGGAGGAGGATGTTCTGCAATGGATGTTAGAAAAAGAAAATGATCTTTTCTTTCTTTTTCTTGTGGTTAGTGACTAACCTGGTGTCAGAATTTTTATGCCGCCCATGGGCCTCTAACTTGGCTTCACATGCCGTCAAGAAATATCTCTCACGCATGCCAGTTTCCTCACAATGTTTTCCTTCACCGTTTTTGATAAGCAAGTGATAATTATACCAATACGCACATGAATCCGAAAAATCAGAGGTGCCTGCCTTGGGTACCTATGACTTGGTGGTCCAACGGTCACACCATTAGGCTAACACTGCTGTAAAGGAACTGATGATAAGTATTTTTTTAGCTTATGATTTTTTTTCTGCAGATACGCAGTCAAAATAATTGGTAGCAAGGCGGACTACTCAGGGTGGCTCAGGCATTGAGGGAGAGGCACATTTCGCGCCCTCACGCCCCTATCCGCCAGAGGAGACGCCCTAGGCGTCTGAAAATCGCAAGTTGATTCCCGGCCACCTTAGGCGCGGGCTTGCGGACGGTGAGCAATGTGTAGCTCGCCGTCCGATAAGGACTAGGCCCGGGTCGATGGCGCGTTGTGTTCTATGTGCGCCTCAAAGAGATGTCAGCACAACTGAAGGGGTCCGCTAGGGCCGATGCCCGCCGGGGTTGCGGGTTTGTCCGAAAGGGTTACCGTGGCCCCTGGCAACATACAGGTAATTGAAGGAACACGGGTGGATTTAAGTCAGTATGAGTCTGAGAATCTGTCCCGCTCCGCCCAGAGTGGAAAAAGTTATTTGATAATTTTCCACCAAAAAAGGCATACTCAGGCATACTTTAGTATTAATTTTATTGTCAATCGTAGATAGAACCTCTGATATTGCTTCGCAATAGAAGTGTACCAACATTTTAGTAAATTTAATACTTAACCAACGTTGAATTTATTACAGTTGTAATAGCAATAATGTAATTAAAACAAAACACAAGAGTATGACAAAACTAAAAAAATATAATATCCTAACCTAACTAAAACTATTAGACTAAAACTAAACTAAAATTAAACTAAAATATGGCGTCGAAAAATTCCTCCGCGTCGCTGTCGACTGGTAATGTACCCAAGAGACTGGCCGCATTGCCACGTTGTATGGCAATGCTTAGCCGCTGGCCAAGGTAAAAACCAGCCCTTGGGTCACGAGAAGTGTCAACCAGTCGTTTGGAGATTTCATTGAACAGACCGTGAGCACTCGGACCCCACGGCCCTAGGGTTTCAACCCCAAACGGCTCGAAAATATAGTGACCTATAAGGTTATTATACTTTCGCCGCTTGAGGTTTTCCGCAGCCGCAGCGGCAGCGCCAGCACAGCACGCCGAGCCAGGAAGATGGGATGGCGCTAGAGTATCGACACACGTTGCGTCCCACACTAAAGGCCTACCCACCTTCCATGGAAATAAAGACATGCCGTCCGGTCTCTTGCCATCGTCGCGTGCCAAACCGTTGGGTTCTAATACAGCTGGAACGCCGACGGTGACAAGAGCTCGTCGGATGATGTCATTAATGTTTGCATGCCGCGCTAAGCGACCCGCACTTCGGCTGCAGGACAGGCCGTGGTGTCCGAGGCTGTTGACAACTTCACCACAGTGACAGCGATGAGGAGAACAACAAGGAGCTCCTAGACGCAGGGAAGCAGCAATGCGGAAGGTAGTGTCGTCGAACAAAGTGCCTAAGTTCGACGACGGTAGTGCATGAAGCCACAGGCCCGACTCCCACTTACCCACAGCCAACAGGCGCGCACGCTCCACAGTAGTAACAGACGTCTCAAGTAAATTGTTCTGTACTACTCTGCAGAGCGGCTCATCCCACCGTCTTTGGGAAAATGGGTTGTCGGGCGGATCTAAATTGGGGCAAGCGAGTCTCCAGGCATCCATAGCCTCGGTGAGGCACGGCACATCAAAATTAATCAGTGTGGAAGCTAGGATTTTCCTGATTAATTTCTCAGTACCGTGAACCGAGGATATGAAAGCCGGTAAACTAATACTAGAAATTTTGCGGACGCCGAGGCCTCCCATACGGATAGGAAGAGTAGCTTGTGCCCAAGCTCGGTCGTCCAAGGCCACATTTAAGATCGAGGTTAATAATCGATCGTGGTTGGATAATTTGGTCCATTTTGTCTAAAAGATGAGTGTGTTTCCATAAATGGGAGGCGCGGAGGAAATATGTCAATTTAGGACCGAAACAGCAGTAACGGATTAAGGTTATGGCCGAATGCATGTTAATTTGGAACAATCTTTCCGAAACGTCATTGAAATTTTGAATTTTTTCCTCAATAAAACCGGGGAAGGAGTCCTCAAAGATAGGTGACCCGAGGAGACGAAGAGAGCTTTTTTCAATAATTTTGATTTCTGGGGCTATTGTGTTGAATTTGGAAAGTGTATCATGTCTGTCAGTACTGTCCGCTAAGTATAGTTCACACTTCGAAAGGTTGAGTTCAAGGCCAATGGAATGTAGTTCATTTTTTAGGAAATGAAGGTCATTTAGAACAGTTTCTACATCGCCTCCCAGGGTTCCATCGTCGAGGTACCAAACGTTAAATTTGGAATTTAGCTGTCGAATAATTGGATGAATGGCTAAGCTAAAAATCACTGGCCCGAGGGGGTCACCTTGTTGACAACCAACAGCAGATTCCAGAAGGTTGTCCCGAAACAGTAATTTAGATGGGTGTCTGTAACATTGCCAAAGGAAACTATAGATTTGGGGTATTTCTTTTTTAGTTTCTGCCAGCAAGGTGTCCCTATTCACTGAATTGAAGGCATTCTTTATGTCAACCTTCAGGATGACCTCTCCTTTGCCAGAATTTAGGTAGGTCGACAAGGCATGTACGGCAGCCTCACAGCCCCCTTTGGAGCCGTAACCTAGCTGCAGGGGCTGAAATTTTTTCGAAACCGCCTCACCATAAAATTTACAACAAATCTTTGCTGCCATACGACGGTATGTGGTTCCCACGGCAATAGGACGAATGCCGCCATCCCTCTTGCGCAGGGCGCATAAATTGGCCCCGTATAGAACGTCGATGACGGCCTCGTTCACCTTGCCGGAGAGCATAAGGTTAATCAGAGCCGTAAGCTCCTTCAAGAGCAACTCACCAGCTTCCCCGGCGCCTGAACAGATAAGATCCTTTAGGTGCTGAGGACTCAGGCCGTCGAGGCCAGCAGCGGAGCCGCTCCGGAAGGAACAAATGGCTGTGATCAACTCTCGACCTGTAATGGTGAGGGAGTGATTATCCGGATCAGGGGGGTCGGGAAAAGAAATGCCATCCACTGGGGCAGGGTGTTTGCTCTCCAGAGCTGCGAGAGTTTCTGGAGAACACGGTGCCACCACATCACTACTAAAGAGAATCCTGGCTGCTCCACTAATGTCACCTTCCCCTAACTTCGATTCTACGAAATGGGATATAATTCTTGAAGAGGTATATCTCTGTGTCGGTAATTTGGAATCCAAATTATGAGCCGAAATATTACAGTTTTCTTTAATTTGTGCGGTTAGTGTTTTTTTGGTTGCCAAATTCTTTTGTACATGTAGAATTCTGTAAGGAAAGGTGAGCAGCTGTTCCCAAGCACTTCGCGAGTTCTCCCGGATGGCAAGACGGACGCAACCTACGAGGTGTTGTGCCACAAGAGGTCTAGCACCGCGGGGAACTCGCTTCAAAACAGGTACAGAGTTTTTGAATTTAGAAAGGGTTTTCCAAAACGGGTCAAAATTGGATGTAGCAGGTGTGGTTGGTGTGACTGTTGAGACAGGGTCTGAAGAGAGTGCATTTGGAGGTCTGTGCACCTTTCCGATATGCACATTCAGACCCCGCTTACCTTTAAAAAACCGTGCCTGGGTAAATAAAATATAATTTAATATAATTAACAATTATTTACCGATACTGTTTTTTTTGTGTTTATCATCACATGAAATATAACACGTCAGCACTCCCTTACACACAATAGTGATCAGATAAGGGTGGCAAAATAAAAACTCTCCATCTTATCGGAACTCAGTAAATCCTTTATAAGAACGTTTCGCTCCCCTCCTTTTCCATGTATGGGGTACTTCACCCTAAAAAAATACATTTTAGCTCGGCATTCATCTTTGTTTACTAAGAAAACATCCTCATATAAGATTATTGAATATGATGGTAGGTTGAAAGAAAAATGCTATGCTATCAAAGGAACGTTTTTGGGTGTGAAGGAAATAATAAATAACTCGAGAGCTAAATATATCTCGTTTGTTACAATCTGCATAAAGAAGTAAAATGTTTTTATACAAAACTAGCTTTTGCCTGCGGCTTCACTAACGTGGATGTTGGAAAATATTCCACAGGAACGTACTACTGGGATTTAAAGTGCCTATGTGTTAATCCAGGTTATAAGCTATGTGGGTGACAAATTTCATCCAACGTGGCGCACGCCAGTAAAGTTCACAGTTGGCATGATTTTTTCCGATATCTTCAACAATCATCGTCATATTTCAGACAATTTATATTATTTTTACACAAAACCATAATGAAACATTTAAATCTTCCTCATTAATCACTCCGTCCGTTGGTGAAAATCGTATGAAAATCCGTTCGGCAGTTTTTGAGTTTATCGCGTTCAGACAGACAGACTAACAGACTCGGCGAGGGGATTTTGTTTTATAATATGTAGTTTTCCAACATAGGTATATGACTATTAACTACCTAATTTTATTTATTCATAATGTGAGAATTATGATTATATATTGCCCTTTCACGAGTCTCGCAAGAATGAAAACTTAGAAGAATACTTAAGGGACCTTATATAATCTAGCGATGACAATGCGAAAATAAAAGAAAACACTTATAATACTAATGCATAGGAATATTTAGGAACCATCAAATAAATTCTGACATTGAAATAAAAGGTGTTTTTTTTTTATATAGCAAACTAAAATAATAATAGTGATGGGCCGACTATATGGATTTTGCCAATCTTCGACCTGCTATAGTGACTACACTATTGAATATATTTGATTGATTTTTTGGGTGCAGACTGGGTACGGTATTAGATAAAAGCAGTTTAATTTATTGTCTTACTATCTTTCGCCCGCGACTTTTCCTGCGTAGAGGTCAGAAATTATCCCACGGGAATGTACTACTGGGATAAAAAGTAACGTGTGTGCTAATCCAGGTTATAAACTATCTGTGCGCCAAATTTCAAATAAATTTAGCCTATTAATTAGCCGCCAAATCCATTTAGCCGTTTTTGCGTGATTGAGTAATAAACATCGAAACACACAAACATACAAACTTTCATCTGTACATACAATCCTTTGCAAAAAAAAAAACGGGTGGTTTTGATTATTCTACATTATTAGTAATCATTTAGTTCTAAAGAGATTTTAATAGCCAAACTATGTTACTAGCATTCAATAAAGAGTTTGGGTATGAAAAAAAGTTAATTCCAAATTCGAAACTTTTGTTTAAAAAAATAATAATCCCTTTTTCTGTATGTGACTTTTTACTTACTCTTCGCGGGTTTGCGGTTATAAGGTTATCAAGCAACTAAAACTAAGTTCTCGTTATTTTTAGTAAAATAATTTATATTTGTCGCACAATCCTGCCTTATTGTGACTTAAAACAGATATCTTTGTGTCGATTGTAATGGCAGAAAAAACAATAAGAGCTAGTAAAATTATAACGCTGCTGGAAGAGGGATGTAGCCAATGTTACGTCTCACAGCAGATACTAATTTCTAGTCATTTGTTCTAATGACATACTAAAAATATTAATATTATCCATAGGAAAGCCGATGAATGTAAGGTTCCCTTTTTTTTTGCAAAGGACTGTATATACAAATATATTTATATAATTAAATATATTTTTATTTATATATATATATACTTATATATTATTTTATAAATATATAATATAATAAAATAAAAATATATATATATTATATAGTAGGATTGTCGTCGCCAAATGAAGGTGGTAAATGATGGCGAAAACTGCATCAAAATCCGTTGCGTAGTTTAGAAGAACAACGCGGTCACACAAACAGACACGAAAAGCGACTTTAATTTATAATAATACAAAATCAAATATTGTAAATTATCACATTAAAATTGTAATAAAATAACGATTTAGAAACACTTAAAAAGTTATCTTTTACAACTTTATACATTGACTTAATAGTGTACATAAAAATAAATAGTGTGACCAATGAAATTGCTCGTAAACCCAAAAGGTTAAGGTTATATTGCGTGACCTTAATACAGGTTGAATTTTACAAGTGTGAGTGGACGGCCTAATCCCAGACTATGAGTAATAGTGAAAAAGAAACTAAGGAGTCTCGGACTAAATCGGAATCATAAACATATATTCGAAGTTATTTTACGGGCGGAGCGAATTGCAAAAAAATATTTACATTGGTTTTCGTTTTGCAATTCTGCTGACATCTCTTTGAGGCGCGCGTGGGACACAATGCGCCGTCCGACCCGGGCCTGGTCCTTATCGGACGGCGAGCTACCCATTGCTCACCGTCCGCAAGCCCGCGCCTATGGTGGCCGGTGGCCAGAAATCGGCCTGCGATTCCCGACGCCCAGGGCGTCTGCACCTGCGGTGGTTAGGGTCGTGAGGGCGCAAAATTTGCCTCTCCCTCACGCGTTCCGACTCCTCCTTCTCGAGCAATGCTGCTTCGCAGAAGGAGGTGACGGCCTCCCATTTCCTCTCGCTTCGTACCATGGCCTGAACCAGGGCCGGACGCGAGAGACCACCGCCGCCGATCGCCTCCACGAGGACACGGCGATGCTCCGCCCAAGCCAAGCAGACCTCCACCGTAAATCTCCACCGTGTCCTCCGGGCGATCCACACAATGGTGACACCCGGGCGTTTCCTCCCGCCTTATCCTGTGCAGGAACCTCCCGAAACAGCCGTGTCCTGTAAGGACCTGCGTCAGGCGGAAGGTGAGGATGCCGTAGCGCCTCTCTAGCCACTCCTCAAAGAGGGGTCTTATCGCCGCAATTGTGGCGTGCCCATCGTCTAGCGATCTGCGTGCGCATAATCGAGACCTAACATTATGCCAAAATTAAAATTCCTGTGTTGCATAAATCTCAACGAAAAGTTTCATATTATTTTTAAAGTTGGAATCGAAAAAATTACTGGTTTCGCGTTTTGCCAACCACCCACACTTGGTAAATTTATCCCGTATTTAGAAGTTTAACGTTTAAGTTACAGAAAGTCACCAGTACATTTCTTGCGGCTGTAAATGAAAAATTCTAGTATGACTTTATAAGCGGTCGTTGAAGAAAACTTTAATGCGAAAGTTTTATACAGCCATTAATTTAAAGGTTAATTAGTCGGGCCAGCGAATGGGAGTCAAGAACAATCATAACTATTACTAAAATATAACTAGAGAACTATAGAGGTATGAAATTTAGGGTGTAAAGTTCACTCATCCTCCATAGAAAAGGGACGCTCCTCCGACCAGATGGGTGTCGTGTGTGGTGGGCTACTACCCGACGATTAATGTCGGGACATTGTACATATGCTAGTCACACAGTAAACTCGGCTTGCGCGATGATTTTCCGTGACATCAGTGTAATGCTTAGTGCATATATGGCAATATAAATGCCGCACAATATAAATGCCGCCACAGAACCTTGGTTCTGTATAGCCACGCGCTCATTGCAGCCGCAACACGCCGCAGCGCGACGCATTTTTTTATAAAAGCGGCCTGTTGTGTTCGTTGTAGGTTCATAGAAAATTTGCGAAAGTCATCACATTCGTACAGTTAATAAAAAATCTTCATCGAGTAGGATTTTTTTTGCAATGCGTTTTGTTGCGTTGCGCCCTGACTCAACCTGCGCTGGCCTTTATACTGTGATATTACCATTACTAACAGACAACTTTTATGATAGGATGCCTATATTTGATTGCATAATTAGAAACTATAAATACAATGTAGGTGCTTGAACAAAAAAAAAAATCATACTGTCAATTAATAATAGTGACTCAGAGAATGTATTTCAGCCCGTATAGAAAATACCTATTTGAACATTAATTACCTACGAAACTATTAATCGAATTCTCAACTGATAATTATTATTATTGATAACTAATTGTCAGTATAATACCCCTTTACGTGACACAAACAGCATTGACCTAAGACCTTTTATTGAATTGTGTTTGAGAATTCTACCGTATATAAAATGATAGAGGCTTATCGGCTTAATATGTAACCCTTACAAAGAATTCTATAAAATCAACCCGCTAAACCTATAACCTTCCGCAAGAACAGATGATCGCCCACTTCACCCCTTCGATGTGTGTTTTAGGTACAGTGGAACAAATACTTTGGTATCAATCTGCCTAGCCTTTTCCCAACTATGTTGGGGTCGACATTTGCAGCTGAATACCAGTATTTTACATGGAGAGACTGCCTATCTGACTTCCACAAACCAGTAACTGGGTAATACGATACCCCTTGGTAAGACTGGTTGTCAGACTTTCGGGCTTCTGACGACCCGTAACGACTTTTAAAGATCCACGAATCACAGCCGGGACCAGCGGCTTAAAACGTGCTTTCCGAAGCATGGAGGAGTCTTGGTATGTAAAGATGGTCACCCAACCACGTAACAACCGTGGTAACCTTATCGATCGAGCCGGGCAACTGTTATTACTTAGTCACATACATAGACCCCTCCGTGCTTCGGAAAGCACGTTAACCCGTTGGTCCCGGCTGTCATTTGTAGATCTTTGACAGTTGTTAACGATCATCACTTGACTACTCAGCACACTCACAACAAAGTAGTTTCAAGTTAGCTACCTGGATACTAATTAGGTTTTTCGACTGTACATTTTGAAAGGGTGTGAAAAAAGATCACAGTTCCGTCATTCCCTAATATTACATTTCACGTAACCCAAATATTTTCGAGCCCTCTTTGTGCCCTCCTTAATGTGTGAGGGAGGGGGTGATTTATCTACTATTCAAGGTACATTATGTGGTAGTTCGAATAATCTGATATCGTGTTAGTCGCTGATGAAATTCATGGAGTTTTCGCTGTAATAAGTTTTGCGAGTCGAGATTTTGAGAACTGTGAATTTTCACGTGTAAAGTTTGTTTAAGATTTTTATAAAAAATATGGGTAAAATTGACTGCCTCGTTGGTCTAGTGGTCGCAAGCGCTACTGCTGAGCATGAGGTCCTGGGTTCGATTCCCAGGTCGAGCAAATTGATATTGGGTTTTTCTATCTGAAATTTCTCAGTAGCAGCCCGGAGTCGGAATTTGTGCCCGGTTGATGGCAATAGGCTCGCCCCCTATTACATGGGACTCAAAACATAACTGGCGAAATGTGGGTGAACCTGCTACAGGGACACCTCTGCCCAACCTTCGGGAAATCAAGGCGTGATGTTATGTTATGTATGGGTAACATTAAATAAACCTAAAAATTAGGCACTTCAAAAGAATGCACAATATTTTTCAGATAGTTACAAATATTGCTCTTTTTACCATTTTCAGTGGATTTTTATTTATTTCTGTATTTTTATGTATGTTCTACAATCCGATTTAACGAGTAGATTAAAAGTCAAAAGGCTTATCGTCTGTGTTTTCATCGTTTGAAACTTTCATATTTCAAATTTTAATATAACCCTAAATTGCTACGTTGTCTACTTTTTGAGTCTTTAAGTAGTACCAAAAAATGTAATGCAAACCATTTTATTTTCAAAGTCTTTGAATTCGAAAAAATATTACTGTAATGAGGCCTAAAGACGCTGCTACTAAGCACGTTGACCTCAGCTCGTTCATTATAGCAAAAGCGTAACAAAATTTCTCTTAAATAATTTCTCCGGAGAAACCAAAACCTGATTTAGGAATAAGCCTGTCGTTAAGAGACTTATAACGTAGGTAAATAAATGTGGGTGTACAACATTACATATTTACCTAAAGCTTTAATGAAAAACAGATGTGTATTAAATGTAACATTCCACAAGTTTCTATTTAAATTATAATTAAGATTAATGTTAGTTTGACAACAAAACAAAACAGCTTAATTGCTCACCCGAAATCAATTAGAAGCCCATCAACGCGTGACGTCATCACAGTAATTGAACGTGAGTTTATCATATTTCTCATACAATGGCAACTTCATATCGACAATATTCTCTTTTATGGCCTTCTTTTGTGCTCTCATGGGGCCACACGGAGTTTTATCGCTCAAGTTTTATTACCAAAACCTGTTTTTGTTGGTAATCATTGATTTTGATAACTTTTTTATGTTGTACGATAGAGGTTTTTTTTTCATACATAGCATGGAGTCGATGAAAAATTCAAAAAGTTACTTGTAACTTGTTGCTTTTAGGTTGTTTAGCTGAGTTTTGTTCAAGTTACTGGCGAGCTTAGAAACATTCTAGGCACGGAACTGAGCTGAAATGGTCCATTAAGTTAAGGTGTTTTTTTTTTATTCTGACAGAGAACTGGCGGGCTTTTGGATATAGTACAACTGTAACTTGATTTACGGGTAGAAATAAAAATTCTATTGTACTATGCAATTTTCCTCCATTGCAGATGAGACTTTATGAAATTGAACTAGGTTTGTTTTATTCCACATATATCTTTCAAAATCGTTGATTTTATGTCGTCCATATTATTCGTATTTTTATAGCCTAATATGACTTGATAAAGTACAGCAATAAAACAGTATCAGAAGCGTCTGAAACATATTTATCTTGCGGACCAGAATCAACTAAGAAGAAAATAAGACAAAAACAAAAACATACTAAATCACGTGGCAAGGGAAGGGTTAAATAAGTTTCGCTAAGTCAGTCGTAGAGCGTAGCAATTGTAGCCACGTTGCTACGGTAATTTATCGTAGCGCGTAGCGGTCGGCATCACCTACGGCGTAGCTCTTCTACGCACATGTTGCCTAATGTATGTACGGTAGAGAAAGTTTTCTTAGGATAAGCGCCTAGGATTATTATGAATGTGTGTGTGCTTAATCCGCATAGACCCTTCGCATTTTAGGGTTCCGCATACTAAATTAGCTATGATTTTGCATGAAAACCTCGTATTTCACTATAAAAGAGGGAGATAAAAAATCTGGTGTTAAAACTGACAAAAAGTACAGTACAACGGTAGAAATTTGATACAAAAATACACATTCAAAATCCCCAAAGACGTATAGTGAAGTTAGAAAAAGTTACAGGTAGGAACACCCTTACGTGAAGCTAAAGGGCGAGGGTGAATATTTACCGACAATTTCCATCGAATGGGATTCCACTGAATGACTTTTTAGAGAAAAAAAGTTATATTCAAATATACATTACACTACATAGCTTCAATAAATACAGGGTACTGAAGACTCCTTGGTAGAGGAAAATGGGTATTTTATAAAATAAATATCGGAAAATGGGTGAAAATTCGATTACAATGTACGAAGGGTAGTTAGTTAACTTTGACACTTTGCAAGTAGGAAAAATCCTTAATTTTGTTACAAATTTATTATTTTTTGCATTTCCCAGTGGTAGCGCAGTTTGCACATCTATTTCACAAATTAATAAAATTGAAGTGTTTGTAATGTGTCTAAATGGATATGAAATACGGTACTTGAAAAAAAACATTTTTTTTTTTTAATTTTTGTCTGTTCGAGAATCGGTCCTGCCGTTCCAGCGAATCTCCAAAACGGCTGGACTGAGTTTGACAAGACTTTTACTGGCAGATAGCCGATGTAAGTTTAAGTCTAAGAATTAGAGTCGGCCAATCTGCAAGCAGCAGCTAGTTTTATATATAATAAATAATGCATTGAAGGCTGAACTGATTTGGATAAAATTCGGCACATAGGTAGACCATGCCATCGCAAGTGCGGGCTTGCGGACGGTGAGCAATAGGTAGCTCGCCGTCCAATTAGTACCAGGCCCGGATCGACGGCGCGTTGTGATCCACGCGCGCCTCAAAGAGATGTCAGCAGAACTGATGGAGTCCGCCAGGGCCGATGCCTGCCGGGGGTTGGAAGAAAACTGAAAGGGAGATCATGGCCCCAACATGGCAACTGAAGGAACACTTTCAGTTGCCATGTTGCTGGAGGCCATCGGGGGGTGGGTTTTAGTCAGCAAGAGTCTGACACGCCCCGCTCCGCCCAGAGCGGGAGAAGCTATTTGATAATTTCCCACCCAAAAAAAAAAGACCATGACTTGGATTAGGACATAAAATACTTTTTATCCCGGTACTAGAACGTTCCTCTGGGATAATTTTCGACCTCTGTGTGGGTGAAGTTCCGAGCAAAAGCTAGTAAGTACCAAATCATTATTTGAGGACAATATCGGTCAAATTTAGTATTCACATTCTATTTCGCAGTCAACATAATGCACAGTCAGGAATGGATCTAAATTTACGTGGATTTCAGCGCCGCTGTAAAGGAAGATGTCAGAAACTGGTCAAATCCATTAAATTTCATGTTGATTCTCTATTTCGGCACTTTCATTTAGATCCGTGTCGCAGTCTGTTTTCTATTTTGTAATGGTAAAAGGGGCTTGTGGCTAAGTTATACCAGCCGCACGGGTCGATCGATCAGATAAGCTACGCTTGCCACGGTTCCTCCGTGGATGGGTGACCATCTTTACATACCAAGACCCCTCCGTGCTTCGGAAAGCAAGTTAAACCGTTGGTCCCGGCTATCATTTGTAGATTTTTGACAGTCGTTACGGAAGAAAGAAGCCCAAAAGTCTGACAACCAGTCTGACCAAGGGGTATAGTAACTAGGTTGTGGAGGTCAGATAGGCAGTCGCTCCATGTAAAATACTGGTATTCAGCTGAATCCAGTTAGACTGGAAGCCGACCCCAACATAGTTGGGAAAGGGCTAGGCAGACGACGAATCATAAATAAAAGGACCCATTCCACTATTTTGAGACCCTCCAGCCACCCATTGAAAAACAAAACTAGACGCTCAAAGATAAACTTTAAGTCAATAAGAAACTTCCAAAAAACTTTCAGGTATGGGGACTTCGAACCCTACGTGAGGGGGGAAAGGGTTCGCGTCCCCCATCGGATGGGGGCTTCTCGTTTAGAATGCATAGAATTGTTACGGGGTATTCGTACTATAATTGGCCGTTTGAATAGCTAAAGGCGCTGGATAATGCTTTCCTTCCGCTCTTTAGCCACTGAGGCGAAAAGGTGGCGCGTTGAGTTAATCGCTGTTTGGTTTGAATTGAGGGTACTTTTTTAAATTGAATATTTGCGTTGTGTTATGATATTGTAGGGATTTTGCATAGAAGGTGGCCAAATTGCGTTGAAACATTGTTTCTTGAACGCATAGTAAATGCAATAAATAAGTAGTTTCTTTATTACCAAATCTTTATATTACTTATAATGTTATGTTACTTTAATAATGATTGTAACCTAAACCGGACACTTGTGGTAACCTATTTTATTCTACACGAGTAGTTCTCGGGAACTGAGTTAGTTTCGGCCTTTCTTCTCAAAGTAGTCGAATGGGAAACGGCGAACATCTAGTTTTTAAAATATGATTGACGTGACAAAGTATTTGAACAAACCTACTTACAGAAATAAAATAATAAATTCATGTTTTTTTTTTACTTTCAATTTTAAATAAGTACAGAACCACACTCCCTTTAACATATCATTTAAGTAAACGATCTCAAGATTCAAGAGATAACCTGAAAACCTTTTCCGACGCTGATTTATGTACTTCTAGATACTAGCACGTACCTAAGGCGTCCTAAGGGCTTCGCTAAGTATTTTATTCAGGTACACATATTAACAAAATGAGGCTCGCAGCTCCTAAATTTATTAAAAAGTAGATTTATGGACGAGTGGGTTGCCAATTATTTATTTTGTTCTGTTGTAATAGAACTCTTTCTCACTCAAGGTGTGAATATACAAATCGATAGCTGCATGAGCGTTTTTATTCTTAAAAGTTTCTTGAAAATAATTTCAGGAAATTTTCTCGCAAAGAAGTGTAACTTTATACTTTATGAGTATGACTTTTAGCATGTTTTTTTTTTTCGGAAAAAATATTATAATAATTAATTTTGATATAATTGAACTAGCTGCGCCTGCAGTATCACCCGCGTAAGTCTAAATCCTGTGGGAATGTCGAGATAAAAAGTATTCAATGTCCTTACCATGGTATGGTCTACCCATGTGCTCAATTTAATCCAAATCCGTTCAGCCGTTTTAGCGTGAAAGCGTAACATACAAAAAAAAAAACTCACTTTTGCATTTATAATATTTGTTAGTATTTATAGTGTCTCATTTTAGAGTAGTCACCCTAAACAACAAAAAGCTATACTATAATATGCTAAGGATGGTTAAACTAAACCCGGATTCACGTTACTGTGTTGTACCGTGTCGTGACGCCTTCTGTCGCAGAGTTATCCAATTAAAATCCGCTGTGAGACGATTATCTTCCAAGCAGTTTTGGCCAATCCTGCATCACGCCAAAACACATCAGACTAGTGTGAATCTGTATTTACTATCTTATGCTATACTAGTGACCCGCCCCTGTTTTGCACAGTTTTTACGACATTATAAACATTGAAATTTTTGTCTCACAGACAGACACGACAATCGACTTTAACTTATAATTATGCATAGATAGATTATTTCTATAACCAACTTTAATATCTACGAGGTTTGCTGTGGGAGTCAGCAGGTATTGCGTCAATGTGACAAGATTCTAACTGCGAGAAAAACAAAAGAATGGGAGGGTGAGCACAAGGTCAAATCACGTATCGGGTGATGTTGTACTGGATTAAATTAGCTAGCGAATTCCATATCCAATCACGATAAAATAAAATAAATAACTTAAGCTTTAATTGAAAATAACTACCGTTGACTACGGGGTCAACGGCTGCTGGTATTGTGGTAACTTGAAGGCTACCGCAAACAGACGCGACGCGACAGCGCGACACGACTCCAATAAAACAATTTTTAAGAAACCATCACGGTTGAACAATTACAAGTGTCGCGTCACGCAACAAGTCGCGTCAGTCTGCTCGAGCCTTTATAAAACATCCGTCTTGGTCTGCGGAGTTTCCCTAGCTAATTTAATTTGACCCTGTATGGTACTTACGAACTCCATAGATGACAACTGCTGTGTTTTGATTAATTGAGGAGCGAATTAGACAAATGGAGCCACTCAGCACACTCCAGTTTAGCTTAAAACCAGGCACTCGAAAGACAATTTCCATGCAAGCTCCGCCCCCATGAACCCCGCCACTCCACTATGTGCTAAACGCTAACACATCAGTAATAAAGTTGAATATAACGTGTGGTCTTTGATCGTGATCGAGCACGGAATTGTATGGCGTAAGACTTAATTCTTATTTTGTTTGTATCTAAAGTAATAATCGATCTAAAGAAATATTATCTTGTGGCTGGATAATAAATAATATTTTCTTACTGTGATTACTTATTTTATTTAATCTTTAAAAAAACACATGATTTTTGAATAAAAAATTAATTGAGCGAAAATATTACAATTAGATACGTAACTAATTTGTACATGGAAAGAAAAAGATCCAGTAAATCATATACTAAAGTTCCATTTTGATGGCATGCGTGATTGTTTCAGAATATTAATGCAAATTAACATGCAATTTAGTATTTAGGGAGCCTCCTCTTAACGTTGATTAGTATTTTAGTGCTATCACCCACATGCGAAGCTTACCATAACATAACATCACGCCTGTATTCCCCGAAGGGTTGGGCAGAAGTGTACCTATAGAATCTACACCGACATTTCGTCAGTTATATTTGAGTCCCATGTAATAGGAGGCGAGCCTATTGCCATCAACCGGGCACAAATCTAGACTCCAAGCTGCTACTGAGAAATTCCAGATGAAAAAACCCAATAACACTTTGCCCGACCCGGGAAACCCTAGACCAACGAGGCAGGGTCAAATTAAACTTGTCTATTAATACTCTATGATATTAGGGTTATTACTCTCAGCTTTCAACATCTACCTGCTAGAATTTTTACTACAACTCACATAGCACGGAATTGCCGCGCAAGCAACGTTTAGAAACGAAGGTACTAATAAAATTCGTGGCATCTAAAGTGCGTTGAGCGCACAACTTCTGCCACGGACCGTCTTCAAAGTGAAAACTTTACACTTGTGAAGACCTTTTGTGAAGACTTTTTTTTCGATTTGACAGTAATGACGTTTAACGTCAAAGAGTGATAGAGTTATACGTCATTACAGTAGTGCGAAGACAGTGTGACACGCATAAAATGCGTTTCATCAAATAGTTCCTTTGCCGCAATGTTGGCTCCACTATTAAACTTTAACAACGGACCAATTACGTAGCGCCGTAGCACATTCATATTCTGTTCGAACAGTGCAGCCAACATTACGACATAGGAACTATTTGATGAAACGCACTCTAGTTTGAATGGAAAGTATTCACAATGCCGCCTCTAGCAGCGGCCACCGAGGCGTCTCTATGCTCTGTGGTTTGATAGAATGAGTCATCTTGTTCTTGTTTTATCTGTTTGCGCAGCTGTCATGTAAAACTGTAGCCAGAGCCGAATCCCCAATTTTTCGTACCCTAAAGATGTTAAATGCCCTTCTGACTGCCAACCCTGAATGAGATGCGGATGTTTGCGGATGAATGGAGTAAAATTATGCGTATATGTCTGGTGTTCTGTCAGAGAAAGTATGCTAGGGAGTCCACTGTTCATTGTTAGTTTTAAATTAAATTAATATCAAGATTGTAATTGTTTCTATTTTAATTAATGTAATTGCTGTTGTACCGTTTTAATTAACTATAAATAAATAAATAAAAGCTTTTTGAGAACAATTAATTGCAAAAGTAATAATTAGGGTGCACCTCACTCACGAGGTGCATCGTACAAGCAAGATTCCATCAATCAGATTCACTAACATGAAATTGTTGACTCCCTGTGAGGACTTGTCCTCGCGGAATGGCTGGTATAGGCTGGATGAAAGTAGCTGAGGATTGAGTATAATGACGTGCGATAGGAGAAGCCTATGTCTAGCAATGGACTGCTATAGACTGATAATGATGACGAGAACATTTATGTCTATTATTGCTACACTAGCTTCTGCCCGCGAAATTTCTTGTTTTAACATAAAATAATATATCATGACATTCGGTATTACTGTAACTTCCTATTAGTGAAAGAATTTTCAGAATCAGATCAGTAGTTCCGAAGATTATTCCATAAATAAAAATATAAAAAATAGTTCTCTAAAGCCATGTAGGATTAGTCGGACCCGGCGTCCTAGGCTCATTCTAGACCCAGATGACCCCATAACCCTCCTCCAGGAGAGCAATAGGGCCACAAGTACAGTACACAGACACAGACGCCTCCCGTCATTCTGACCTCGCCGCCGAGATCGTTTGCGATCGCGTCCGCGACCCCGAGTAAATGATACTCCTCCCCGACCCTTGCTCGAAAACGAGGTGCCAGCAGTTGTTGCAGCTGTGCACGTAGCTTTAAATTCCCCAATTAATAATCATGATCAAAACTTTGATCCAGCCCGTCCGATCTTTGATGTCCTCTCTCCGTGACGCTCTAAGCCGAGGCTCGTGCCCCACAGGGGCAGAAGCCCCTTAGCGAGCGTTCACCTAGCTTAGTTTGTATGCTCCTGGCTGGAAGCTTTGAGTTTAGCAGCTTAAGGCAACCACAGGATTGACCGGTTAAATAGTCATGACCTCAGAGGTCAGCTATGAGATGCCCGAGAAAAAAAAATACCTCTCTAGAACGCGAAAAGTAAGTTTATTTTATAAATGTATAGATGATAGCAGGCTCATTAACATTAGCTTCTTCTACATTGCTAAAATTATAACTACAACTCAAGAACATCTCATAATTTGCCAAAACCACGAGTAATTTCATGTTTCTATTAATGCTAATACTACATCTACATGTCATGTCTACTCACAGTTATAATAACGTTCAAACTTTACGAGCACTAGCGTTAAATTTAATTTATTTTAACTATGTTTAATTTATGAATTAATATTTTTACTATTATTTTAAATTATTTTTATTAATTAAAGATCGTTTAGTAGAAAAATAATAAACACGCGCCGCAACGTCCGTGTGATCGCTAATGCGGCAATATCTTTGCGATTTGGCGCCGCAACGCATCGTATGAACAGGCTAATAAATCATTTTATTTTTCCTTAAATTAATTGTCCAGTTAATTTCATCTTCCTGCCCTCATTCCATGTTACTTGAGGTCGGCAAAACACGTTTTCTTCTTTCACTCTCCCCTGTCAACCGGCACGCTATCATTCACCCCCTTCTCTTTCTTTTCATTCATCTCACAATCCATTCATCTTTTCTTTATAAAAAATGCTAAAAAATGCATAAAAATGCTTGGCTTAATGCTGGTCCTGCTCCACAGCCGCTTGGGCTCACTAGTTAAAATTTTAATATTTGGAAGAGATGCTCCCCTTTTTAAAAAAAAATATATATTTTGACATTAGGAACTTAATGTTCATTTTTGTTTTACCAACTTAATTGTTGAATGCTCCAATTAAGTAATGATTTTCTTTCTTTTTGGTGGTTAAATTCTTTTATTTTTTTAGATACATTGCAAACTATAGTTTTGTATAATTTAGAAGCATTTTTATTTTTGTAAATGTGAGACCATGGGGCCGTTTATTAACTTATTAAGATGTATGTTGACTTGAAATAGCATGGCAGTTGAGAATATGTCATGCTCACTTAAATGTCTCGCTGATGGTGGCGAGTGTGTTGGATCATTCGGTTCCCTACAAAATGGTTGAGCTGGATGGTGCTGATCCACGCGTCATGTTCGTGAACGGGCGCCGTCAGTTGAAACTGGTCATCTCTTATCTGCCAGGGCTTATTTTTAATCTTATATTTTCAATTGCTTTTGATTATTTTTTGTACATTGTTCTCACATATAGAAGCAACAAGAATGATGTACCCAGGATTTAGTAATATCTATATTTAAAACAGTGTCCTTGGAGTTTCTTGCCCGTTCTTCTCCATAGAGATCTACGTTTTGGAATGGGCAATTAGCTTCAACTTTCTGACTAACTGACCGACTCTTTGACAATTCAAAAGTGCCTGTAAATGGTTTAATTGAAATAAATGCTTTGAGTTTGAGTTTGAGTTTCTTTGGCCTTCCTCGCCCTTTCCATCAAATTGTCGAGGTAATTTCTTTATCGATAATCAATATACGACATACGAGCAAAAAAAAAACACTGATGTATAGCTTTATTGGTTTTTGTCTGCCGCACGCGTAGGTACCTAGTAAGATTTTATTTCAAAATGAAGAGATACGATAAATTCATGTAAAAGGGAGCTAGCATATTTCCACTGACAATGCCTTAAGCGTCACCTTTTCGGTGTCACTTCAACACCACGGAAGCTTTAGAGGTTAAATAAATAATCAAATAACACGTTCCCGACCTCAAAAACTATATGACTATTACGGGATTAACTGTTTTATAATTTAAAAAAAAGTCTTCACGAAACTGTAACGCCATACTAATTAGCTTTTATTATTGAATGAACGAATAGTGTATCCAACGAAGTCACGAATATTTAATGGTATTTTTATGGGAACCCCATTTTGTTTGCGTTGTATTACTTACATCTGTGGTGACAAACACACAGAAATGTGTAAGAAGGCAAACCCCCGAGGAATCGTTTTAAAAACGAAAATAATAAAAGATTAACTAGCTACCAATAGGTAGGCAAAGCCAGTGAAATTACACTTTCACGTCAAAAATAGCGGTTCTTAAAATACTTCAAAATTAGTATCACTTATAAAAAGACATGGCTTCTTAAAGCAAAATAATGGTTACTTAATAGTTGTTCCTTAGAAATAAAATGCATAATAACGAGATTTCTTGAAAATGTATTACACAAAGATCTTTAAAAAAAAATTGAAGAATTTCCTTTCGAACGGTCGAACTGTCATATTGAAATGATAGTACCTTCGGCTTCGCTCAATTCAGCGTCAATTTGCAAGTGTACATACAAAATTATGCTGATGTTAACAGAACTGTATGGAGTAGAGCTTCTGCACCTCATCATGTTATACCATCTATGATGACGTCACGTTATCGTTGACGCGAACGTTAATATGCGCCCATAAAGTTGTAATGTTAATGTTACTGGCGTCAAACATGGCACGCGGTTTTAGGAAACCACACCATTCATTCACGCTTTTACTTGATTTTTGGATGTAATAAATGTTAAACGCTGTTTTAATGCAGGAAAACTGTGAAACTAAAGCAGTAGGAATACCAATGAAACTAAACGCGATTAACACATCTGAACCGCGTTCAAGAGTAGTCAGTGTCATCGTTGTCGTGAAATATTGACACAGCTCCAGCAAAGTGTTATTGGGTTTTTCCAACAGGAATTTCTCAGTAGTAGCCCGGAGTCTGGATTTGTGCCCGGTTGATGGCAATAGACTCGCCCCCTATTACATGGGAGTTTAACATAATCGGCAAAATGTGGGTGGGTAAAATATGGACATCTCTGCCAAACCCTTCGGGGATAACAGGTGTGATGTTATGTTATGTTAAAATTAAGATTAAAAAAATTAAGTGTCAACCAATTTTTGTTGCTAAATGTACGTTACAGTTTCCTGAAAAATCTCTTTTATACACGAAGCTACCAGCTAAAACTAAATATATTTTTTTATTTTTTATTAAATAAGATTTGTTACAGCTGTAGTGGCTATCATGACATTTGGTTTAAATAGGTCTTTATTGTTTTTATTTTATTTATCTTTTTATAGACTTACTGTTTAATTAAATACGAAAAAAAATTAAATGCAATTATCATTATACATTATTTAATTAAATTATTATTATTCTATGTCAATCATTATTAATTATTAGTAACACTAGTTTGTAAGCTCGCAATTATACTAACAAATATGGATGTAATCGTAAGATGAATCTGAAATAAAGCGTATAAAATATATAAAAGCGTAAATAAATGATTATTTATTTATTTATTTATTAAAGATTATTTTCTTTTAGATTTTGTTAATATGAGACCTTGTAGGCTGTAGACTTGTGGACCATTTTCTATTTTACTAAGTACCTGGTACTTGTTGATAGGCCTACACTGTTCTCTCATACCTATTAACACTGTAATTTGAAAACATTGTAAAAACCATTTATTTTTAAAAGAGTACCCGTGGAGTTTCTTCTCGGCTCTTCTCCATAAGAAACGACCAATTGTAACCGTGCACCTATCTTCTGACGTTTTATAAGTGCCCATGTAGATTTATGTGAAATAAACATTTTGCATTTTGAATTTTGAAAAGCTGTAAAGTTCAAACATTAACTCATCAGTAACTACGCGATTATAACCAAACCACGGTGCTATTATTATAATTACGCATCGCGTGCAATTTCGCACGTTGCATGGATAATTAGATGAACAGCCACACTGTTGTGGTGTGGCTACCGGAACAAACATGACGAGCTTTTTATGTGATCATTCAACCTTCGGGGTTTTATGGTAATTAAATACGCTTCTTAAGCACAAGGTTAAGGGTTCGAAATCTGGAAATTACCCGTGTGGGTAATTTCCAGATTTAGATGTGATGGCATGTCATGGGACACATGTCATAAAATCATGACTGAAGGAACTAATAAGTATAAATAACGTGTATACGTCCAATTCATTTTCAGTACTACCTACTAACATTATTGGTCTGCCTCGTAGGTCTACGTCGCAAGTGCTACTACTGGTCTTGGGTCGATTCCCAGGTCAGTCAAAGTTTTATTAGGTTTTTCCATTAGGAATTTCTCAGTAGTAATCCGGAGTCTGGATTTCTGTCCAGGTGATGACAATAGGCTCGCCCCCCATTACATGAGATTTATACATAACTGGCGAAATGTGGATGTACTATAGGTACACCTCTGATTAACCCTTTGGGGAAAATAGACGTCATGTTTCGTGTGACTAACATTCTTTGAAACTATTAAAAAAATGTTTATCTTTGATGCCACTGGCGTTGAAGAGAAATCGTAAAGAAAATAAATTTAGATAGAATCTTAAACCTCATGCCTGTTTCCTCGAAGGATTAAGGTCCATACACTCAGTGCCGGTGGCCTTGCCGCCGGGAAAGCCGCGGTGCTCCCGGCTTGCCGCACATAGGAGCCGCCAGACAAAGGAGTGCCGCTCGGTAAAAGCCGGCGGATCGTGCCACCGGCACTGTGTGTCGCCCAGCCTTTAGACATAGGTGTTCATAATAATATAGTATACATAATCTTACATGCCATTTAGTGTGGGTGGTGATCAACGATTGTGACCTATCTACCTACGCGAGAAAGGACATTAGCCATAAATAGGTAATTACAGGCAAGTATTATAAATTTGCGGTCGGGGGAACCCCGTCTGAAACGAAGTTTTTTCTCACGTATGATTTAAACCAAAAACAAAAATTTTGCAGCTGCCATCTTGGATTTACATTTTGACCTCACTATCGGTTTTAGCACCCTCGAAAACTATGAAAACAACACCCATGACGAAAAATTTGAAAATTTTCAGAGCCGCCATCTTGGATTTATATTTTGACCTCACTATCGGCTTTAAAACCCTCGAAAACCATGAAAACGATACGCATGATGAAAAATTTGAAAATTTTGGGAGTCGCCATCTTGGAATTTAATTTTGACTAAATTCAAAAGTCTAAAACCTTCAAGTAAATTCAATTAAGTTAATTTTAAAATAGCGAGTAGAATAACAACTATTATGAATGAATAATATGAGATCTTAATTGAAATTTCAGCGGGTCTAGACTACAGTCTCGATACTCGAAATAATTAATTTAAATATAATTATCTTTAATGTGTTCATCAAAGTCACATTACTATTAATTGGTAGACGTAATACGGTAATGTTTAATCTTATTAAAATGGCGATATTCTGAAGGTGCGATAAAATTATTTCAGGCACAGACAACTAAGTACTCTATATGTGTCAATGGAAAATCAAAAGATGTATAGGTACGTTACGTATCTGTAAGCTTTTTCGAGAAAGTTTATGTACTTACAGACAATTTTTTTAAAGAGTACGCTTAGATAGTTTGATAATGTTGAGAGGATGATTAAAAAGCGACTAATAAAAGGAAGAAAAAGTTTACAAGGTAGATGTGAGTGGAAACGCCGGAAGGGGACGTCCTAGAAGTTCATATGACCTTATTGGTGTTGTTCTTCAGAGAGGTCAAGTGCATAGTACTCGCAACCAGCGTGCGTGTATGAACATAAACGAAGCAAAAGGAGAACTAAGGGATCTTAGCAGGTGGCGTTCTGTGGTTTCTGCGTACCCCGATGGGAAGAAGGTGTGAGTTTATATAGGTGTTTAGAGGCATGAGGAACAGGGTGTAAAATTCACTTATCTTCTATAGAAAAAGGAGAATCCTCCAACCAGACGGGTGTCGTGTTTGGCGGGCAACTGCTCCACGATTGATCGGACTCGTGCGGTGAACTTTAATTGTGCGATGCAGGATTTGTGTGACATCAGGAATTTGTGTTACGTCAAATCTTTGATGCGTAGTTCGCATGAGGTGATGTAGATGCCGCCACAGGTGTATCTGTGTATAGTTGAAGTATTTTTGTGGTTTGTCTAATAAAATAAAAGGAGGCATTATTCATCATCATTGGCAGGTTTGTTCCACCCACTGCTGATGATAGGCCACCTCCCTTTATGCCATGCTTCCCTATTTTGTACAAGTCATTACTAGGCACAAATCCAGTCTCTAAGCTACTTGAAAAAGTACAAAAAAAATCTTGTCTATAAGAAACTATATTTTATATTATATTTCTAACTAGCTGACCCGTCAGACGGTGTCCTGTCAAAATTTCATTTTGTTTGTGGGGTTTTCCTCATTTTCTTTTCAACAAAAGAATTTTATTCAAATCAGTCAAGTTATTTTCGAGTTTTTGCGAGACTAATACACGGCAATTGATTTTTATATAATATGTAAATAAAAGAATATAAAAGATAAATTGTCTGAAGGGATTTTGCTCCTGAAACTATTCATCACAGTAACTAATGCTCTGCTCTTTACAAGTGATTTAAACACCATTTATGCATTAAAAGATTTGCGAAGAAAATCGGTTTAAGTGTATTGTTGTGTAAATAAAACTAAAACTGAATTTTATAGGCCTCTTGGGGGCTTTTAACCGTTAAACGTTTCTAGCAAACAGAAAAGGGGTACTTGGCTAAATAACAGCTGCACGGATCGATCGAAGACTAAGCGACTCTTGCCGCGGTCGGTTCGTGGATGGCTGACCCTCCATTACATATCGAAAGCCTTCCGTACCTCAGAAAGCACGTTAGGCCGTATCTCTCGGCTGTCATTCGTAGATCTTTGACAGTCGTTACGGCCAGTGAGAAGCTCGAAAATCTGACAACCAGCCTTACTGAGGGATATCGTGTTACCCAGTTACTGGGTTGTGAAGGTCAAATAGGCAGTTGGTCCATGTAAAATACTGGTATTCAGCTGCATCCAGTTGACTGCAAGTCGACTCCAATATAGTTGGGAAAACGCTAGGCAATTATTTTTGTCTAGTAAACAGTCCTTGAAAACACGTTTATACACTAGCTGTTGCTCGCGACTTCGTCTGCGATCCTGAATGAACACTAGCTTATGTTCGTCGCGTCCCTTGCCGTATATTTGTCTTTCCTAACGATCGGTTCAGCGGTTTAACCGTGACAAGGTAACAGACGGAGTTTTTCATTTATGTTGATGATATGGTTTTAGTATGGATACAGGTTAAAAAACTGGCAAGTTGGTACACATTTTTAAAAGGTATTTGCTACCATCATCAATCATAGTAAGAATTTGTTTCTTTTTGAAACTTAATTTTAGATCGAAAAGGTCGTGCCGATACCGATGTGTCAATATTTAAAAATTTAATCTTTAGGTACACAACAGACTAATAACTACACACACAACGGGTCTTTTAAAGTACCTAGTCTAATTGATGTACAAATTCAAAGTTACAAAATCACTTTATTAGGTCTTCTCAATATCAATGTTTCACGATTACTTGCTTCGTAATGTAAGTGCCTGATCATACTTTCCGGTTGCCGGGTAACCGGTCCCGGGTATCAGGCGGCTAACTATATGGGCATGCACGTTATCGTTATCACACGTTTAGCCGCCCAGTACCCGGAACCGGCTACCCGGCAAACGGGACGTATGAAATGACACTCTGGCTAGATTTATCCCAGGGCTGGGTTTATACCAGAACAACTTTTCCATGGGACTGGTACTTGGTATGGTAAAAATTATCAGCTGTCTCATACAAAACTTCAATACCCTACTCGACCCAAATGTATGGGACAGCTGATTATTTTTTTCTAATTACGATGTTGGTTTTATAAAAAAAAGTTGTTCAGTTTGATGGTCTGTACTACACCCTTTAATTTGACCACACATTCCTGATATACGATCTCTGTATCTTAGCTAGTCTGTATTTTTTTAAAGGTGCTGACAAACTTTTTTTTCGTGCATTAACTTCTACTGGACAACCATCGAGCATTCGCCGTTTTTAAATTTGTCGAACTGAACAACGAGCAGAGCCAAGCATAGAGCCAAACATCGCTACGAACATTTTCAGGATCATTCTATCGAATGCTCTAGTTAATGCTCGTCAAGGGGCGCGGGAGGCATAGAGGGACGGCGGCGGAACAATGCCAGAATGGCTCGGCTCGGCAAAAAGCTTGAAGCAAATTTACTGTTCTTTCGCTAGAATGCACGCTAGAATGCTCGCTAGAATGCTCGCTAAAACGCTCTCGTTTATTTTCTGTAATGTAACATTCGCTAGAATGCTCATTACAAGTGAATGCTCAAGTTTATCAGCACCTTAATATGATCTAAAAACTAATTACCAATGGAAACTGTAAGTAGGTACCATATTCTTACAAATCAAACATATTCGTGTTTTTTGTAACTTCAAACACACTTATATACACAGGCGGATATAATGCCTTAAGCATTAAATTTATTTTTCTCATGACCGGCAACAAGAAGTCCTAATTAAAGGTAAAGGCACACAGAGGGGAACAATATGCGTGACCTATACCGGTTAGCGATTGAAAAAGGAACTGACAACTTAATATTGATAAACGAAATACTAAACTTTTAGGGCCCGAAGACACTGAGCGTATCTTGCGCCGCGTACGGCGGTGTCCTAACCGACAACAACTATCACGCAAGTAAGCGATCGTCAATTCACGTTCATCAATTCGCGTTTGTGGTTGTGAGTCATTTTGGAATTTTTAATTAAGAATAGTCGGGCCAGGAATTTTTTTGCTAACCCACTCGCGATATTCTTTTTAGCATGCTAAATTTGATATAAAATACTTGTCATCCATTAAACAAATCGTCTCTAGGTCGGACCTTAGACCATAATAAAAAATGAGCCATGTAAGATACGCTCAGTCTGTTCGGGGCCTTAACCACCGGGCCATGACAACATTTCGCATTCATACATTATTTCACGAAATAAATAAACTTTGTTTCCATACGTTGCAATGGGAGTTCTCTCGGGCAACTTTTAATTCAGTTACAATGTCGTACGTTATCTGTTTTGTAATAAATTCACTCTGTCTTTGCCATACAAATAAAATGTGGAATCAGATGGTTGGCTGGTTTGTATGCAGCCAGTGTTCGGTGTTAAACAATTTGGAGTCAACGTTTATCAGATTCAGATAAAAATATTTTATTAAACATGTAATGAAATTCACAGGATGATTATATAATTTCTCACGTGACGATATTATCGTGAACGTTCACGGATTCACGATAACTCAGACAAGTAAAATGTATGGAAGTATATGAAGACTCATTTTAATTTCCGTTATAACGTGCACGTATTTCCATACATTTTCTGGACGTGGACGTCCACGATAATGTCGTCACGTTAGAAATATAAAAGTGAAAATTAAATAAGTTTAAGTTCTTTAACCCGTGCGTCCTGCCTGATATGACCTACGGAGCCGAAACGTGGACACTCAAGGCACGGCTGGTGCATAAATTCAAAGTCGCTCAGCGAGCTATGGAACGAGCTATGCTTGGAGTCTCTCTGAAGGATCGAACCCGGAACGAGGTGATCCGGTTGAGAACCAAAATTGTCGACATAACTCACAGCATAAGCAAGCAACTAACACGAACGCTTTAACGATTTTTCAAATCAAAACAAAATAAATGGGAATTTCCCCCTGGTTTTTACCAGTATCGATAAAATCACAATAATTTGTTCCCTGTCCACGTGGAAAAATGACAGGGGAAAAGATACGAGCTTTGTCCATGACCACGTTCAGCACGCGATCTCCAGGGAAAACTTTTTAATTCAATTACAATTCCCACTGTTATTCGTGCCCTAACAAATTGCATTTGTTACCACGGTTATTTGCACCGTGTTTTATATAAAGTTTGTTTGAAAATGCTCGTATTTGTTGCGAGTAACATGAGTTTTCACTTTACTCATGTTTGGTATTTTTAGTGGGATATTTTTTAGAGATTTTTTCTCTATTTATTGATGCAAAAGGATTTTTTGTTTGGTGTTAATTACTGTACCTACATACTGTTGAGTAATTTACAACAAATTGAATGCAGCTTTTTCAAGTTTTAAAACGAGCGCTAATCCTGCCGACAAACTGTAGCGCAGTTTGGCAGGTTTATAAAATGTTAACAAGTAATGGTCCAAAATAAATGTTTTTTTATTTTTTTTTATTGGTAATTCTCTGTAAGTAACAACGGAGCCTGGTTTATTCCCGGGTAGCGCGTTTTAACTCCGTTGGTCTCATGGTCGTAAGCAGGAATGTCTCAGTAACAGCCCGGGGTTTGAAAGTTGGCGGTGTTATACCCCCGTGCCTCGGAAAGCACGTTAAGCCGTTGATCCTGCGCCAATCTCCCTCCAATCGTGTAGAATTGCTGTTCCATTGGATCATGAGAGTGAGGGAAGAGAGAGTGCACCGCAGTGTCTGCGCACACACTTGTGCACTATAATATCTCCCGCTTCGATGGCTAGTCTCCGCTGAGATTGACCGCCATGGCCGAAATTTTTTGTTATTGCCTTCTGGGTAACAACCGGCAATAGGCTCACCTCCTGTTATATACCAATACCTGGTATTGGCAAAATGAGGACGTACCCCTCGTTTACCTTTGACTTTGGGGAATACGTGGGCCTCTAATTATATTTCAAACCAAGCTCTACCTAAAAATGCAATTGAAGTGGATATATTTAGTAACCTGTTTAGGTACCCTGAACAGGTTACTAATTATATCCACTTCAATTGCATTTTATAATGGATTTCCGCAAGGTCACGCCTGAATCAATTAACTATCTAAAGCTCTACCTAAACAAAAATATGCTGAAACAGCCACAAAACAACAATAAATTAATAACAGGAATTTCATCATAAAACAGTGTCATAAACAAAATCCAGGGTTACACTAGTTTTTTAATAACACTTTATTAATGAAGTTCATAAATATTTCTCACAACATAATAATAATTACAACATTCTTGCCCGCCAACTATTTCAGTTGAATCCATCAAGTGGGCTCCACTCGAAGTTGTTCCAGGGGCTAAAGGTTCGTTTACACAAGGAAAGTTTCTCGCCTGACGAGAGGCGAGACTGATCATGCGAGTTTTGTCAGCGAGACATCGCTTAAGCTAAGGTTTCTTAAGACTGCGGAGGCTGCCACATAGCGTCCGCATTTTTCATTGAATGACGTCACTGATACGTTATTTGTGAAAATAAGTTCGTAAGTTCGTGTTTCCTTAGAGCATTTATTGACACCATAATGACAAACCTTTTATTTCATTGTGCTTGTTACTCAATACATTAAGAAGCATACTCTGCTCTGGTGAAGATAGAGAATGCTCATTTAATAGTATAGGATAGTTCATACTAATCCATGTACAGATTTTACTAATTTCATGCTGCCATGTCGTTATTATCATGTCATTATTCATTATCTTATTATAAACTTTGGGCGACCGAGCTCTGCGGATCTAAAACGGCCACATTAGCAATTCCTCTAAAAGCAATTCATTTTTTGAATTCCCAGCAATTCTTCTATGGTTATACATATTTTAGCTGAATCATATTCAATTGAACTCATATCAGAATCATATTTGGTGTAAATATTGCCGTATGAAAAAATTAAGACCGTAATTTTACCGGATAATTTTTCTTTACAGTTTTTATTAATCAAATAAGATTATTATTATTTATTTCTACAGTTTAAATGTTATTTCATCATATTACAAAACTGTCTAACAGATGAATTGCGTTATATGAATTGAACACAGATTATATTATGAATTGTCCGTTTTTTTTATTCATAATATTATCATATTATGATTATGCCATTTTTCGCCCCCGTAGACCCCTATATTGCAACTTTCGTCGAAATCGTTACAGCCGTTTTCGAGAACGTGAGTACAAATAATCGCTTGCAAATAGTTGCTCGTTTAACTTCGTTCCAACCGGGTGTCACACGACACGTGTCGACTTTTTTGCTGTCTTTCGTTAGGTAATTAGCTGTTTGAGGCGAGAAACTGTCCTCTTATAAATGAGCTTCAATTAACGTACAACACCAGACCACTCTAATAAGAATAGCACTTTAAAGTTCTGGTAATAGATAACATCGTTGATTCATGAAGTTTGAAATAATGAGGTAATTAGATAATAACAAATACTTAGCAGTGCAGGTGGCCCAGTGGTAATGGCCCCGATTTACGAACACAAAAGTGATGCAACTATTAACAGGTGCTGTGACTGACTCGAATGGTAATAGCACCACGAAAACTGTACTATTATACTTACACAGACTTAATGTTTTAATTATTTCAAGCTTTCTTACAATTAAATAAGTTATTGACGAAAAAGGTTTGTTTTCGTGTACGGAGCCTTAATATAACATCACGCCCATAATTCTTGAAGGGGCAATTAGAAGTGCCACAACAACCACCACACACAACCACACCACACCACAACCACAACCACAACCACAACCACACCACACACACCCACCACACACCACACCCACACCAACCACAACCACACCAACACACCAACCACACACCAACACACACAACCACACGAACCACATTTTACTATTTATGATTTGTTTACAATGGGACATAATATTGTTTATTATCAAGCTATTATCAGCTGTTTCACCCATATTTTAAGGAAACTATTTCGAGCACAGTTTAGGAAATGAATTGTTCCGCAAATTGACACTCTATGTCAATTGCCGTATTAAAGCCAGTTCATAAAACTGGGAAAGAATGACAGTTGTGATTGAATATACGGACACTTTCAGTTGGTATACAATTTAACCGAGTAAAGTTATCCTTTAATTTATCCTTTACCAATATTAATATCATACGTACCTACAATTTAACCGGAAAATAAAGGACTTTTAATTAAACACGAAAAGTGAATAAGAGGTAAATGATTAAACATTTAACAGTCATTAATTACGTTTTAATTAATAAATTCATGGTAATTTATTGCCTGGGAATGTACTCAGACGTATTTAACCGGTTGAATTTCAAAAGAATTCCGGAACACAAAAAAATATGTTTTCAAGTTTAGTCTGCAAACTTTAATTTTAATCATATAATATTTTGATTAAAATTTAAGTTTTGTTTGTCTCATTGATTCTAATATAACATCTTTGTTTACCATGTTTTTCGCAAAAAAGCATAGTATTACATACGCTTAAACTCACGCCTTCTTCCTTCATGGGTAAGCAGAAACTACAGAAGGCCACCTGCTACGATCCTTAAATATTCATTTTGCTTCGTTTTCGTCCATACAACTGGTCATACACGAATGCCGGTTGCGAGCACTACACACTTGACCTTATGAGCGTATATTCTAAGAGTTGGCAACGTCAAATAGCCGTCAAATATTTACCTACCCAATTTGGCAATATTACTGTCTGGAAGTATGACACATCGCTCACTAGTGGACTAGAATATTTATAAATAATTGCAATTATAACACTGTATTTAATGTTGTAATTGTTTTAGGTGTAAAGAAACGCATTTGGAAGGTTCTAAATACTTTTTTTTTCGTCTGATACTAAATATTCGGTGTATCGATATTAATGATTGCATTGCATAGTCAATATTTTAGTTCACTAGCCATATATTTTCCACACAGTAATATTGCCAAATTCATTAAAATAGCGAAATATTTGACATCTATTTGCGACGTTGCAAACTTTCAGAATGCACGCTCTTAACATTATCTTTTAAACGTTTTAAATAATGATGTCGAGACTGTTCCGGGATTTGTTCCGAAGAAATCAATCATTAAAATTCTGTAAATACATATTTGTTATGGTTGCAAATCATATTTTGAGATAATCAAGACACAACCTGACACTGAGCTACAAATTGCAAAAAAACGTAACAATATTTGAATTTCGCGTGCTTTCAGAGGCACGGTATTTTATGAATGGTCACCCATCCACGGACAGACCTCGGCAAGCATTGCTTAACCTTGAAAATCGACCCGTGCAACTGATATTATTTAGCCACTAGCCTCTCAACTTTGTTTGTTGAGCTATTAAAAGTATTTATATTTTTATTTTATTTTATTCTACGTCATTCATATACCGCCTTAAGACCACTCAAAATTACCATAATCTGAGAAAATTTTCTGCAAACACTTGAAACAACAACACAGCTGTTCAGACACTTATAGTTCAATAAACCCGAACAGTAATATCCAGGTCAAACTCCACTGAAATGTGCCAAAGAGTCGTTGAATTGACAAGGATCGTTATGTAGATGCCTGAAGCAAGGATCAAAGGTTTTGTTCTACCATTTACAACTTGACTGCCAAATAAATTAGGATATTGGATGAGGGGTTCTGCGACTTTGAATTAAGGGATGGTTCCGTAGATAGGAGTCCTTTATAGGTAAAAGATGCTTTAATAAAGAGAAACGTATGTAATTCAAAAGTAATATGGTTGTATGGACTGTGGATGTAAAATGTGATGCAAAGGAAAATGAATAAAAAGATAGAGGAGAGATACTTCTTTTTATTGTTGAATGGGCCTGCTTTTGACCTCGACTACACCTGATTGAAAGCGATAGATGAGGTTTATCTATGATGGAACGAGCGTGCCCAGAAGATGCCTGTTCACTCTTGATTTGAAAGCAGACGGGTTTGATGTGGAAAGGAACACAGACGCTGGCAGAGACTTCCATACTTTGGCTGCGCGCATTATAAATGTGGAGAAGAAGCGTTGAGGAGGACTGGTCGGGATATCAACCAAGTGCGGATGGTATCCTGCAGTACGTCTGGTATTTCGGTAGTAAATGGGCAATGGTGGGATCAGGTCGTGGAGCTCCTGCACAAACTCACAGAAGTACAGTCTGTAGAACTGTATTTAACAAAATTCACCATCTTTGCTATACAAATGAAGAAATCAAATAGATTGTCGCAGTTTTGTTCTATTTTTACGATAAAATATGCATTGCTACTACCTATATTCAATTCCTTATTGGTGATGTTCTTCGGAAAGGTCAGGTGCATAGTACTCGCCACCAGGTACGCGGTTTGCGTGTATGACCAGATGTATGAACGTAAACGAAGCAGAAGGAGTATGTAAGGAACGTAACTGATGGCGTTTTATAGTTTCTGCTCACCCCTATAGGAAGAACGTTCAATTTTTCAAATATAACTTGTCAATAAAATATACTGTATGAGTCAAGAGTCTCTAAAAATCAATATGCAAATAACTACCATTTATATCTGAAGCAGGAACCCTAAGAAAATTCAATACTAGGCTCAATACATTCCACCTTTCAGCGCTTGAAGCGAAATATCTCCGCTGATTACAGCGACACTTCCCGAATACATAGTATTATACCACGCCTTTTTAAAGTTAAATGTTTCAGCTGAATTGTGATGCCGCCAAACAGAATTTGTTTAACTAAATTACACTATTTTGTAAACCATTCCCTGAATTGTTTTGCGGTGCGATTTTATTCCATAAAAGCCTAGATTGGAGTAGAGTGGGGTTTATTATTCAGGTTATCGGATGAGTCTAGATTTTTTTTTAAGTGCGGTGTTTTCATGAAACAGTGTAATAATTTACAAAAATAAAGTTTAAGCCTGAACCTCTTTAGAGATATTTAAAATCGACTTAGAGGGAATAATGATTCATTACAATTATTGAGATAATATGGGCTACACCTCGATTTTTTTGTAAACTACGTACCAAAGTGGCTTGTTCGATTCGAATGTTCATTCCGAGTTTATCTTGGATATTACTGATATCGTGAGAAAAGGCTCGTGCAGACCAGCGCGATATCGCGGGCGCTACAGGCAGCGCGACCCTTGTAGTGCTCGCGATATCGCGCTGGTCTGCACGAGCCTTAAACCTGATTTTACCTAAATCTAAATCTAATCATAACTATATTATAAAGAGAAGAGATTTGATTTTTTGTGTTTGTATATTTGTTTGTTCCGCTTTCACGCAAAAAAAACCGAACGGATTTAGATGAAAGAACAATGCCCACCTTCCATACATTTCAAAACCTGATGATGAAAGTATATGTATAGTCATAAGATATAGTAGAAATACTTCCTGTAAGTTTAGAAAGTAATGTCTAATAGTCATTTCGGCAATTTAAACGCCACGAACTTCAAAAAATAGGTATTAATGTTTCTTTTTAGGTTAGGATTTGCCGTCACCAGAAATAATGAAACAAACGTGCATGAACTAATTAATAACGCTCGTAGTTTACTCTAAAATAGGAATATTTAGCTAACTATGGTCTAAACATCTTTTTTACTCAGTTAACTAATTGAAACTAACTGCCCCTAAGTCAATGCTAAGACTCCATGATTGTCACTATAAAATGAGTGTCGAGTTGAAAACTGCATTCTCTAGTACAAATTATTTATTTTCTAAGACTAACATTTGGTTACCTACCTACTGGCTAACACCACATAATATGTACAATTTGTGGTTAAAAAGTACATTGTTATCACACTAATAATTGCTTTTAATTTAATTAAGTATACCTAGGTATATACTAACTAGATTAATTTATTTATCTTCTCAGTATAATATAACAGTATAGTATTATATAACTTCCCAGTGGCGTTCTAATGGATAATAACACAGCAGTATAAAATAGTAGCAGGTCCCTTGTCATAAGTACTTACTAACCTATATTTTTAGTATAAAAACGACACCTTATCTAGTCAGATAGTTTCTATATATACCTACCTCTAAAATGCCTAACTTAATTCATGTTTTCAAAAATGATGACTTATTTACCAACCTACATATCTGTTGAATGAAACGGGGAAAATAAATAAAACACTATATTACAGTGGAATAGTTTATTGATATTCATCATTTTCATCCAAATCTTTTATAACTACGTCATCCAGAAATTCTGCTGGAGCAGATATATTGTTTTCGTACCTAGCCCATCCAAGGCACCACACTACCGTCATCACGTGAGCGCAACATCCGATAGTTCGTCGACCGAGCAAACAATTGCAACAATATTCAACTATCCCGTTTCTGCCAGGCACATTATTTTCTACTAAAATATAAACATAATATTGTTTTCTTGAAATGTGCCTGGACTTGATTTTTCCTCTTATTTGTGTTTTACCACCACTTCCTCTAAGATTATATTGAGAAAAGTCTTGTGTATCCCTACATACTTCTATTCGATATGATCCGTGAAATCTTATAGGTATGTTCTTCATAGTATGACCTTGCTTGTCTTATTTGGTAAGTACCTAGAGCAAATAATATTAATTCACTATAACTTAATCTAGGAAACAAAAATAAATTATCTCGGATGCAAACGCGATGCGCCGATGCAAATCACAGAACTGTCAAATGTCAAAAAAATCCATTTCAATTGCGCACACCCAATGAAACACTGAATGATTAATTTAATTCAATCATTGTGTTATTTTTTAATTATTTACTTTATCCCATGACTAATAAAAAAATAGTTACTGATCGAATTAAACGTAAAATAAGTATAAAACTAAGGAACAAAGTTAAATATGGTCCACTAGCAATTTGTAAAATGGAACGTTTTAAAGAATTGATGGTTTGGATGCGTTCAAAATATGTCAATACGTTTAGAATTAGCTTAAATAAATGTAAAAATATCTTTTTTTCCTGCGTTTCTTTTAACATTGTGATAAGCGTAATTAATATACAATTCAATAAGCTATATTTTAAGATTTATTTCATTTCTATACACAGTCAGGTCAAATATGAACATTCTTCTTTGACACATAGGTAGACCATTGACTTTTTTTTTTTTTGGGTAGGAAATTATCAAATAACTTCTCCCACTTTGGGCGGAGCAGGAGGGCGTGTCAGACTCTTACTGACTAAAACCCACCCGTGTTCCTTCGGTTGCCCTGTTTGCGGAGCCACGATCTCCCTTTCGGTTTTCTTCGCACCCCCGGCAGGTATCGGCCCTAGCGGACCCCGTTAATTCTGCTGAAATCTCTTTGAGGCGCGCGTGGAAAACAACGCGCCGTCGACCCGGGTTTGGTCCTTATCGGACGGCGAGGATATAGAATACTTTTTATTCCGATATTCCCACGGGATCGAGACTTATGGGGGTGAAACCGCGGCGCGCAAACCAGCCTTGAACAAGCGTGGTGATCACTGCTCGTACCTTCTCTGTATGAGAAGAGGCATTTGCTGTGGGACAATGTAAGCTGGTATTATTATTATTTTCATAACGAAACTCATAGTTCCTGGTTAAGTTATAACAGCCGCGCGGGTCGATACATTAGGTTAAGCTACGCTTTCCGGGGTTGGTCCGTGGCTGGGACCATCTTTACATACTAAGATTACTCCGTGCCTCGGAAAGTACGTTAAGCCGTTGGTCCCGGCTGCCATTCGCGGATATTTGACTGTCGTTACGGGTCGTCAGAAGCCCGAAAGTCTAACAACCAGTGTTACCAAGGGTATCGTATTATCCAGTTAGTGGGTTGTGGAGCTCAGATAGGCAGTCGCTTCATGTAAAATACTGGTAATCATAATGCATCCGGTTAGACTGTAAGCCGACCCCAACATAGTTGGGAAAAGGCTAGGCAGATTGATTGAAGAGAAATCTTGATGCAGCTTCGTATCATTATGATATCATGAAAATTGCTCATTCATTTTAGTTAGTAAGCTAAATAATAATAACACCATTTAGGTGTGAGAACAAAAAACAAAAGTCATTGAACAATGTTCATTTGTTTTGAATTTCTTCGTAACTTTTGAATAGTCGAGCAATATATCTGTTGTGTTAATTTTATTAAGTTTCGTTAACAAAAGTTATGTTTGACTTCAATAGCATAGCTTAACAATTAGGCTATGACTTAAGACTCAGACTGGTGTGTTCAATCAGTACACCTTTAAGACGCAGATATATGCCAGTGACCTTGAGTGGTTAGCTTGCGTGTTCTGTACTGAGCCTACGCAACGCGTCGTACGTCCAGCCAGTAATAGGACTCGCCCATCAAGCAGCGCTGTTCCAAATTTTACGCATTATTAATTTATTATACATAAAACAAAACGTAATTTAATAAAACACGTAATTATCCTAAACGATCAATAATTAAATTATCTTTAAAATGTGGTTCCAGGAAAATACACTTAATAGATTTTGCGTGATTCTCCGTTTTTTTTATTCACATTAGACATAACTTTACAAATTAATTTCACTATGTAATATAAGCGTAATCTTAAATATTCATATATTAAGTTATTAAAAAAATTGTCTAATTTGACATATTTTTTCCAAATCATTAACACTGCTCATTTAGACGTGATCTTCAGTATAAAACCATTAAAAGTCGGTTATCGTCGCCTAAAAACGTAGTATTGAATTTAAACTGTCCGTATATTCTATTCACAATAACTATCATTCATTGGCAATTGTATGAAATGGCTACAGCCGCGTCCTAACTGTAAGAACCCAAGGCACGCACCACTTACTTTTCGGATTCATGTGCGTATTGCATAATTATCACTATTGCTTCAAAACCGGCGAAGGAAAACATCGTGAAGAAACCGGCATACCTGAAAATTATTTCTCGACGGCATGTAAAGCCAAGTCAGAGGCCCATGGGCGGCATAAAAACTCTGACACCAGGTTAGTCACTGACCACACGAAAAAGAAAGCCTGAAAGAGACAGTCGCGGGAGCACGCGATCATCGCGCTCTATTTTAAATGAATATGACTAGACATCGGATTATATGTATTAACAAAGTGCCAAAATATGCATGCAAATATGCATTGAAATTCTTCACAAAGGCCGAAATATGCACAATGAAAAAAAAAACCGTTTTTATTTTTATATATTTTAAATAAGACTATATTAAAACAGCAAAATATTCTTTATATTAAATTGTGCATAGTTTTTGTGGCAATAAATAATTAAGAATTTTTCCAAATTTTCGAGAGCAAAGTGACGTTTGTCACCCAGTATTAATTTGTATGCCGAAAACGACCTCTCTACGTCAACTGATGTCATTAGAAAAAGTAAAAAATTGGCGCCATTTCTGGAGATACCTGTTTTTAGGCATGGTATAGACCTGTAAATTTGGTGTAGGCTCTCTATACGTACCTCCCGCAGTCCGCTAGTAAAACGAAATATGCACGATTGGGAATAATGGATAAAATATGCATTAACGCCGTAATTAGAGAGTTATATGCATTTGCATATGTAAATATGCAATGCATATGTAAATATGCAATGCATATGTAAATATGCAATGCATATGTAAATATGCAAATGCATAAAATCCGATGTCTAAATATGACATACTCGCGCGATCAATCAAGTCACGTTTGTCGTCATTATTCAGGTAAACGATCGCGTAATCGCGTATTCGCGCGGTATTCACTTTCAGGTAGGTTCACTCAGCGAGTTGACTTAGTGTGTTAATTTCATAAATAATTAATTTCCCTGACCGTACGTGTCAAAGTCAAAGTATTATAAGTATTAAGTATTTCAAATAGGCCCATATATGGCACTTTTGAACGTCAAAATTTACAAAATAATATAATTGATTCTAGTCGTCCCTTCCAAAAAGTAGTTTTCGTATGGAGAAGAATGGGCAAGAAACTCCACCGTTACTCTTTTAAAATGTTTTACAATAGTTTGTATAAGTACGTACAGTTACATTAGTTAAATAATTATATGTGAAGACGATGCACCTAGTATAAAATTACTATACCACAATAGGTAAAAAGAATTAAAAATGAAGCAACGACAGATAATTTAATTATGTGATAGATACATGGTGCTCACATATTTACAAACATTGTAAAAGTAGACGATTTTCCTATTTTTTTTTTTTAATTAATACGTCAGTGTGTGCGGAAGTAATACAATGTGTACAATGTAAGTCACGGGTGAGGTTTTATGAATCCAACGTAAACCTATTGCATAGTTTTCTTAAGACAAAGAAAAGATTTAGGTAGGTACAAAATGTATGGCCTGTTGTGCACTCTAATATAGGCTATGAATTGAAATCGACGTCAACAACAAAAATAAACTCAGCTTGACCTAATTTATAGAACATAAAAAAAACCATGTTGACCTATATTTTTTTAATAATCTTTAAATGTTTTTCTTGAAAAATGTACAAAGTATTCCGCAATTTCCTCTAAGAGGAGAAAAGAATTATCACAGCACGTGGTTCTTTACTTTCTGCCCACTCCTATAGAAAATATGTCTACGTTTGCGTAATGATTTCCTTCTACAACCCCTTCTAAAAAGCGGAAAAAAAACTCACAAGCGTAATTTATTTAGTAAAACGTATAAATCGAGGTTACCCGGGATCGTGTCAAGGTCACCCTGATATCAGATTCGTTGTTCACGCTGTTTGTATTCCCCTTAAAATTACTCCTAAGTGTTGGTTTTACCTGTTTTTTACCCGTTTTCCCTGTTCCTGGGGTGTTTGTATAATGTTATTTATTTTAGGGTTTCAAAGTAATTTACGGATTTATGGAAACGTTAAATTGGTTATTTTATTCTTAAATTAATTTTGTTCAGTTAAAAATTTCGTAAAAACGATGAGGATGAAAATAACGATAATCTTTTAAATGTAAATAAATATTAATATTTTTAGAATCGTTTATAGAGTTCTTTTTTATATTCATAGCTACGTTTATAAAGCCTTGCATAAGACGATATTATGATGTCTGCATTATAAAACGAAGAAAATAAATTTATTGATGAAATACAATGAATCACACACAGGCGATTTATGGTTCTACATAAATGAATATTATGTTACTCGATGATATTAATATAAAAATAATAATGTGTATCCCCACCGCCGTATTCGACGTTGACGTCGTGGTGGCGCGCTCCAGAACTCTGGGTCTGTGTCGGTAGAGTTTACTTTGCCGAAACAGGTCTAGGGTGAGGAGCCAGACCAAGAGAGATACAGAAACCCGCAGGGCTGCAAGTGGCGTGCTATTGGGCAGTAACGAACCCACGGACCCTATCTCCCGGGAGAAGTCTTGTTGCTCACCTCTGGCTTGCCTTTATTGGCCGGCTGGAGTGGAGACTCGCAAGAGCAAACGTGCTCGGAGGAAGAAAGTATTCCAGTAAGATGCTGGTAGGGATCTTGACCGTACTTCAGGGATTGTCCTGATACCTGTGGAATACCTCTCCACTCCTTAAGCACCTCAGGAAGTGTTGCCCCCTTGTCGCTACGTCACTATATGCTAGCGACCGTTTTCGGGGGCCCATTATTGAGTGTGCAAGTCACCCCCTGCCATTTTATCCGTGTATTACATAACATTGATCAGGCAGAGGATATAGTACTTCCATAGTTCCAGGTAACTAATCCATAGACACCCAAATCCATAGCCCAATATGTTTTGTTTCCATGTTCTGCCAACCCAAGGCCAACCCCCGATTGGTGTAGGACTATTTCCCACACCAATCGGGGGTTGGCCTTGGGTGCAGTTGTATAGTGCATATAAGTACAATCGTCGGTTGGTGCCTCAACACTTAAAAATGTCTAAGGGGCCTCTGCAAGTTGGCTTCGGCCCCTCGTACGCCTTCCAAAGGTTCGGGACCCCACGGTCTCGAGATATGTCAAAGACATTCAAATAATAATGTGTATATTACAGTATCTACATTTTTTCTACATAGTTATATGTAATAACATGTTATTCACATGTTTCAATTCATTAATAACGTTATCTTGACATGCCATGATTGTAATTAACCTATTCCTTATTATTATTTTATTCTACATTACTAATGCAACCTGACGAAATATGACTATTTGTGTTATGTTTGATTGTTTATTATTTATTACTGTTACTATTAATTGGAGATCATATCGATGTCTAGACATGTATTTTTATTTTTGAAATGTATTTAATTGTATTTTCATAAGTTTTGACTCAATTTATGATAACTATGGTCCTCATATGTCCTGACCAAGATTATGTCTGGACTATAAAAGAGACTGTAACCTCTGAGTTTGTTTCGACCTTTCTTCTCAGAGTAGTCAGATAGGAAACGCCGAACTCAACTAGCTTATTTTTAATATACTTTTTTTTAATATGACGTAAAAGTGATTCCGATATCTTATTTACAGAATAAACAATTTCATTTCATATCATTTCATTTCACACACAGCAAACCAACATTGTGCTTTGCTGTGTCCTGACAGTGTTCATGTACAAAAACTGACAGTAAAATATTGTAAAATGTGTGATGTGCATGAGAGCAAATAAATAAATAAATAATTATATAGAATCTGAACATTATATACCTATTTATTCATAGACCAATTTGCCGCTTAGAAAACCGTCCAACCGATTTTTCTCACTAAAAACAGACCATTAACATTCTTTTGGTCAGGAATTTAAAGGCAAATTCCACTGGAATCCTAAATTCCTGGGAAGTATGAGAATTTCAAATAAATTCTTAGCAATTAGAGCGTGCACACAGAAAATGGAATAGAAAAATATAAAATGGGGTGGCAACGGTCCGGCAGCGGTTACAAAACGGAATGGATTTTTGTTTTTTCATGCACTTAATAGCATTTATCCAGTGTGTTGTGAGATATCGGTGGGAATGTGTTGGGTAAAGTAAAAATTGGTATAGAGTAGACCACACATACATAATAAACTCATGTATTCTGCCCATGAAGGTAGGCAGACACTACAGAACGCCTCCTACTACAATCCATTTGCTTCGTTTTCATTTAGAGAACACCAGCTTTGTTAAAATGTTGGTGGTAGATGGAAACAAGTTTTTCGTCAGAGAAGCTCTGAAGAACATAGTAGGTACAGTAGCTAGCTGGCTTTTGGTACAGCTATAAACCTTTACGTATTCAGAGAAGGAACGTGCATTCATCTGCTCTTGAGGATTTCAAACAAATAAGCTGAACTTGACCTTACAGAATAATAAACAGAGAAAAAACCGGCCGAACAAGAAGGCTTCCATAGTTGAGATGAATTTATCCCAAAAAACTTAACTTTGTAGTTAAGAAAGATGTTCTCCGATACATCGATATACGTCACGGTCAATTCTCCAACTGCAAATGTCAATGTAAGTCTGTAATCACAAAAAAAACTTTTTTTATGTGATAAAACTAAAAATTCACAATTTTCGGACTTTCCTTGTGCTATGAGATCTTGCTTTCTGGTAAATTTCATGATTCTAGGTCAACGTTTTGATTTATTTGCGAGTATCAAAATATGTCACATAAATGGCCGTATTTTTTTATTACATTCCAAGGGAACATAGATCTACGTATTTAATATTAATATCAACTGGATACCTCCACGCGTTCCTGATAAAAGGGGTCTTGACAAACTGACGGACGAACAACGAAGTGATCCTATAAGGGTTCTGTTTTTTCCTTTTCAGGTACGGCACCCTAAAGATACCTATTTATCAAGTACCTAGTCTTTAACCATACCTAATACTTATCTTAAATTAGTGTTAATCAAAAACTGCATTGAAAAGATACGGCCATGATTTATACCCAGGTGCTCAAAGAGCCATAGCCAGACCACAAATCAATCAATAATTTCAGTCAACTACAGCCAACTGGAAGATAAAAGCCTCCCAATTCTTCCTTACAATACCTTACACGTGAACCCCCACACGATGCCCTTGATCAACACATACATACATAAACTCTTGCCTTCTTTCCATGGAGGTAGGCTGAAACTACAAAATGCCACCTGCTACGATCCTTACATACTCCTTTTGCTTCGTTTACGTTCATACAACTGGCCATACACGCACGCCAGTTGCGAGTACTACGAACTTGACCTTTCTGAAGAACATGGTTAATACAATACCCCTTGGTAAGACTGGTTGTCAGACTTTCGGACTTCTGAATACCCGTTACGATTGTCAAAGATATAGAATGACAGCCAGGACCAAGGGCTTATGTTTGATTCCTATAATTTACATACCATTATCGGATAAAAATAGGAATCTTTTATATTTACCAATAATAAAGCAAATAGCACATAACTTTACATAGTAAACACTCCCTTATGGAAGTAGCTATCACAAGTAAAATTAGCTTACGATTCTACCTATGTATATGCCCATTTTGGTAATAAAAAATGCTACCATTGGTAAGCAAAACGATTTGTTTTTGCTTATGGAAACCAATCATTAAAGTGCTTTTAACGGATGGTCACCCATCCACGGATCGACCTTGATAAGTGTAGCTTAACCTTCGATCGACCCTTGAGGCTATTATTATTTAGCGACGAGCCCCTCCCCTTGATCAAAACCAATATTGGTATAAAATTATTACCGCGTTTCCAATATGCAAAACAGAATTTAATAATCCCATTTTAATATAGGATATGACGTCAAATCAGCCAGGGGAAATCGTATACAGGTGTCACGTCCAACTGGGTTCACGTTGCGTGGAATTACAATTAGATTTTATTAGGTTTTTAGACCTTTACTAGCCTTTATGCCTTTTTTTCCTATATGGGTTTATATACAGATTGAAATTGAATTCATGTGCATCCTCTTAGAGGGTCATTGTACTCATTATTATGAACAACTTTCAGGATGGGACCAACCCTGTAACCGCGAAAAAGAAATCTGTTGTTCCCTTAATGTATCTTCGCATAAATTGTGAAAATGTAAGGAACATCAATTTTTTTTCGCGATTTTAGGGTTGGTCCCATAGAGAAAGTTGTTCATAATGATGAATACCATGATGTATATTATTATTTGGATTTTTTTTAAAGTTCTGAATGTAAATGTGAATTTCGGCAGTGTGAGAGACTAAAATTGAATTTTTTTAAGGAATCCATAGAAAACTTTTAAAAAAGGATTCCAAAAAAAAATATATATATTTGGAACAGATTTGTGCCCGGTTGATGGTTTTGTGTGTGTTCCAGGGTAGTGTGTGCGGAGAGAAATAATAGATGTTGTACGCTATATCAGTCTTTACTAGAGTTGATATTACAAGGTTGTATTTGCGGCGCGTGTATAGCGGATAGCGGTTTCGGGCGAACTGGCTTCGCCGGGTGCTGCGCATGCGAGGAATATAAAACGACTGCGTCAGCGCCCCTACAATGGCAATAGGCTCGCTCCCTATTTCATAGAACTTAAACATAACTGGCGAAATGCGGTACTAATAGATCTCTGCCTATTCCTTCGGGGCTAAAAACGTGGTGTTGTGTCAAACAATAAAATCTCCATCCGCATTCGATTAATGGGTCACTTTAATAGCGTCTTCCTAAAGATAACCTTATAGGTCACTATATTTTCGAGCCGTTTGGGGTTGAAACCCTAGGGCCGTGGAGTTCGAGTGCTCACGGTCTGTTCAATGAAATCTCCAAACGACTGGTTGACACTGCCCGTGACCCAAGGGCTGGCTTTTACCTTGGCCAGCGGCTAACCATTGCCATACAACGTGGCAATGCGGCCAGTCTCTTGGGTATATTACCAGTCGACAGCGACGCGGAGGAATTTTTCGACGCCATATTTTAGTTTACTAATAGTTTTAGTTAGGTGAGGATAGTATATTTTTGATTTTGTTAAAAGGAGGAATTAATACATAAATCTGTAAATAGCTGTATTAAACATACATTGCTTTACGGAATAGTTAGTTTTACTCAAAAAAAAATAAAAAACAAGTGCTATTTAGATAATAATACCGCAGCACGCATAGACTTCCATTTTTATAACCACACAATAGGTTAAAACAAAGCATTAAAAATATGGTAATTGCATCCTCCTTCATTTGCATGAGAAAGGCATGGAGTCATTAAGATTCTAGATCGGAAAATAATCAAAGATAATTTCAAAGGGAAGGAAATATAAAAACTCCGTAGTCTTGAAAGATGACACTGATAAAGTTTTATTATTTTATTAGAATCTAGGTCTTTCTGCCATAGCTAGCAATACTCTGTCGAATAAATGAGTTTCCTCACATTATTAATACTTATTTTAGCTTATAATTGAATTATTATCTACAACGTGCAATAAAATTATTTAAACTACAAAGTTAGTTTTGTAATATATTATATATAAGCATTTAAATGTTAATAATGAGTACTTATTTTGGTTAAAAACTACAAACACTCTTTAGTAAATTTTTTTGAGACTTGTTATTAGGTTACATTTTATTCGACAAACGATACGTATCATTCAAAGTTCATCGTAATTTAAAGGCATATGAACACCTTTCTTGGGACTTAAACGAGGACCTGGTTTTGGGTTCTGAACCTGGCATGAAATGCATTTTTAATATTTAATACATAATTGTCCGTATTTATGCAAAATGGAACCACACAGCAAACACACACTTTTGAGATATCAAAGGGTTTACAAAAACATGTGCAGCACTGTTAAATGAAGTAAAATTACTATTTCTTTTATTTAAATATGTTGATAAATTACTAAATTTAGTATGTGTAATTATAATTTTTTGTTGATTACTGGTATACTTTCAAAATAATTAAGAAATCGTGCATGTGGTTCCTTTAAACATTAAGTAATTAATAGGTTTTCTCATATACAAAAAAGAACCACAATCTAGGGATTTGTTGATATAAGTGAAACAATGTGATTTATAATCGGGATAAAGCTTTAATTTATCAAAAATACACGTTTATTCGACGTTATCATCAAATTGGATTTCGAAATCCACCGTGTCTAGTCCATCTATGTCGTCTTCTATAGTATTATCACAGTCGAGACCATTATAAAAACTCTGTGCATCTTGTGGTATGAGATGTAATATGGATTGAATATCGGCTAGTTTCGCGGGTGATACTGGCTTCCCCGACGGCCACAAGGGAACTAAATGTTCCATTAAGATTAAAGCTGGTCTGCCACGAACAGGTGCTCTCCCTATATTAACTTCTACAGCATTACCAAAGAAGTCTGTTTTAAAATAAATTGAGTTTGGTGAGTCTCTTTCTATGTATATTTCCCGAGTTTGTAGCCAATTAATACATTCTTTGTTAATACCACGTTTTCTATTAATAATCATTTTTTCAACCTTAGAAGTTCCCAGAAAATCTGATTTTGCCATTACTGTCACTTTAAGAGGGTTCTTTTTCTTGCAATCTTTCATAACTTGTACATAATCATCAGGAGTGTATAATCTCGGATATTTTTTCATTGCAGATTCAATGTGGGAAAAATCTCTGTCATTGGGTAGGTAACTGTGTCCGGGAATCAAAAACTTTTGTGTTATTTTTTTCAAAGTGGGATGACAATGCAAAAATGCTTTTAACATCAAAACTAAAACACAAATGTTACGATCGTAACATAAATGTTACGATTTTGTCCGCCACACGAATCGCTCCATAAAATTAGTTCCTCGACATCTTCAGAAATATGCTCGCCTAAGTATTTTAATAGACAAGAGCCGACTTCCTGAGCACCCTTCCCAGCCATTCCTTCTATCCAAACAAAACACCCACTTGAGTTGGTTTTTGCCGAATAAATAACCATATTATACAGCCAAAGCTGTCGTTTATAGTAAATAATTCCAGTAGGTATCTTAGGCATTGGAAGCGTTTTTTGTAGATCAAACGTGAGACATTCTATTTCCTTACATTGAGTAGCCAGAACAAAATCAGCCTTCATTTTATGCCGCGCCTGTTCCCATTTTCGGCAATGTTCTTCGCGTTCTGTATCTATGGCTGTTTTTTCCTCAGCAGTTTTGCAATGAGTTAATTTCGCTTGTAATGTGTCACACTTGTTACACGTGTCTTTTTTAAGAGGCGCTCGTTTAAGATTAAAATATGTGTAAAATGACTTTGTGTACATAGCCTTACTAACCTTTTCAGCTTCTCCTACATGTTCACAATATAAATCGTACATCTTGTCTAAAGTCATGTCTGGCATAAGATATTCGGTCTCGCGCTCACTTCTTCTATAGTGTGATTTATACTTAGGAAGAGAGTTTATATGACATCTTACTTGGGAAACTAATTCATCGCTGCATTTGTTCTTACCTCCACTTTTCGATCCTCTTCTATCTAAACAATCTTGTGACCTCATTTTAGTCAAAGCAGTATTAACTCTCTTTGTAGAAACACCAAGTGTTTTGACAAATAAATCCCGGCATACTTCGATTTTATCCAATAGATATTTACGAGAGAATTTTTTCTTCATATTGCTATTAGTCATCCTCCTTTTAACGTCGGCTTCTTTGACGCTTGCTGCGATGTACATATTCTGGGTATTGTAATTTTCTAGTTTGTAAAAAGTCTCAAATATTTTCTGTCGATTGTTTGAATCTATTTTTTCCCAGCACTTCGTTTTACAATTACATTTATAATCAATAAATACTTTCGGTTGGACTTCGATGTTTTTATAGTTGTGAAAAGGCTTATTAGAATGTCTGTTTCTCTTTCTTTCCATCCTAGATAGACCACCATACTTAAATTGTCGGCCTTTCTTTGGTCTTCCTTTCGTAGGTACTTCGTCATTAATACTCACAGTATCATCATCAGAACATGGTATAAACGCTGGTGATTTTGCAGTATTTTCGCCTTCAGAAGCAGACTCTTCTATGATAGTGCGTCTAGACTTACCATTAGGTAGCCTCATTTTCTTGCCACCAGCAACTATTATATCATCACCATAATCTGATGAATCTGATACATAGTCAGGACTTTTAAAAGGGGACAAGTTTGCAAGTAGGTCTAATATCGGCGAGGAATATTCTTCTAAGCGGTCTGGCGAAGTTAAGTTATTGCTTAGAGGTGAAGAAAGCTTCTCTAGAGGCTGTGACGTACTAGGTTCTTCACTACCTTGTGCTGTAATAAAAAAAACTTTTATATCTTTACAACAATAACGCGTGGTTCTATAAATATATGGCCACAGTGAAATTATTTAGGTTCTTATAAAGCCGTGTCACCGCTAGGCAGGTTATGTCGAGTGATGTATGTCGCCGAAGACATCGAGCGACAACGTTGCCAGAAGGGTAATGAAACATAGGGCGACATAGGGCAAATGTCACCTAGTGTGAACGCGGCTTTACGGTTCTTCATAAAGTAGTAACACACACACGCACGCACGCACGTACGTACGTACGCACGCACACACACACCCACTCTCTCATTACTTCACATCAACCCACCACATCACCAGAATCATACCCAAGTCTTTCATACCTCAGCACTCATCATTACGTAGAAATGTTAATTACTTACATACATGCATACACACACACACACACACACATCGTTACAATCATAACATCATACATCAGCACACGATACAACGCCGCAGTTCATACGGTGCATTCGTGTGAGCTCGTAGGTAATTTGCTATGCGATTTTGCAGTTATATATGAGAGCCCTTATACCTACTTTTCGAATAATCTTTATAAAATCACTTCACGAACGGAATTAATCAAATGTGGATAATGCGCAGGCACTAGTACTTCTCAGATACATTAAGTAGGTACTAAAATGCATTAAATAAAACTATTTACCTGTTATGGCTTCATTAGTATCTTCGGTGTTTATGTCCAAAGCTTTATTCACCAACAGCTTGCCTCTACGTAACATTTTTACACTTAATTCTAAAGAAATAAACAAAAACAACAGAACTTTCTTTGCAGAGAAAAAAAACGGTCGTCACGCATTCGAACTATTTCGTTGAATGTCGCCTATTTTGACAGATGACGTTTGACGTTTTACTTTGAAACTGAGTATTGCACTTTGAGTCATACCATCAATGAAATAAAGTAAATATTTCGTTGTTTAAAACGAGAAATTTGAAATCAATCATGTCATTTTTGTACCTTTGAGCGATCATAAGTTTCAAAACAATAAGCATAATGGAATCACATGCTAGTGGTTCTACTGTTTAACAATATTTATTTATACATGATAGAACCGAATGTTTGTGGTTCCCTTTTGCAAAACAATATTAGCAACTTAATAATAAGAATTTATTTTACGCATAACGATACCACAGAAATTTGGTTCTATTTTGTGTATAAAAAATAATCGTTAATAATAGAAATATGTGTAATGTATAATGGTACCAAGTATGCGTGGATCTTTTTTGTATAAAATTACATGATAGTACTATCGTTTATTTGTTTTATCAATAGAGTCATGTTGTGCCGTGGTTCCGTTTTGCTTTACAAGTAACGTTTGTTATTGCTGTTGGTTCTGTTCTGCTTTTAATATACCTTGTTTCCAAGGGGAAAATCAGGTGGTTCTTTTTTGTATAAGAATTTAGACCACTTTTACATTAGTATTCTTCAAAAAAAGTAAAAAATGAAATTTGTCGAGTGGTTCCATTTTGCATAAATACGGACAATTATTAAGTTTTCTTTTTCATACAAAAAATTAACATATAAAATCATGAACACAACTATTGAAGTGACTACTTATGCTAATGCATGAAAAGGGACCTTGGAGGGTAAATTTTAGTGGGATAATTTTTTAGTCCTGTATACACCTTGCAATATTATGTTAGATTCAGGCGTGACCTTGCGGAAATCCATTACAAAATACAATAGACGTAGATACATTTAGTAACCTATTCCGCTTAAATATTCCTAAAGAGTAATAAAAAACCCTGTAAGAAATCGACACGTGTTTCACCTTTCAACGCGGCATCCTCAGGATGACGATTGACTTGTCGCGAACCTGAACATGGCGTATTGCCACGCCGAGCGCCGGATGCAGAGTGAAACGTTTTAGGAATAGTTAAGCGGAATAAGTTATTAAATATATCTACGTCTATTGTATTTAATATTTTATAATTCCCACATTTAGATTCAATAAAAAACGAGCGAGCCTCACAGTAGTCGCATATGATGTGTAACATCTCACATCTTGGCTGACAGGAACAAGCTCTCGGAAAATGGGTTGGTACCATCTGACGGCTAACTCTAGCACCGCGCGTGCTCATTGGTCAAGTCAAATAGCGCGCGCTTCCCCGGCTTACTGTTACACACTTCCGTCCCTTTTCGCTACGCACGCCCACAGATTGCAGGAAAGCGAGAGGAAAGATATTACACATCAAAAAACAAGTAAAAATATTAGACTCATTCAGTCAATATTCGAGCAACACTTCTAACAACCCTTTGCACTAATCACCACAGTCTCTCCTCTACATATCATTTTGAGAAAATACGTCCAAATGAACTCATAACTATAAGAACTCAGTACAGGGAACAGCCTGCACTAACCCTTTCCCCCAATACCAACTTCCATTTCATCGTCACTATGAATTCCCGACAAAATTAAACAAATATTCGTTAGCATGAGGAATTACTCTTCAACAAAAACAAATGAGCCGTGACCCTTGGTTATAACAAAATAAAATGAGTGTAGACCCTTTTTGTTGCCAAATAAAATGAGTTTTGACCCTTGGCTGTCGAATAAAATGAAGTATGTCAGTTGATGCCGAAATTTTATGTTATTGATACTTGGGTTGAAAGGGGGTGAATTTGCATACTGATTGGGGTAGGAAGCTATTTTGTTTTTATTTGATCGTGTGATGTTAACGTGGAATATATCATATTATGGGATGGCAATTCACTGGGTTTTAAAGAGACTAAACACGGGTTAGTAAAAGAGTAACATTCAAGAGATATGTTTTTAAGATGCAATTTGTTTTCCCATAATTATAGAAGTTAATTTCAAGACAAAACACTGACTGTTACCAAGATCCACATTTTAAAGTCAAAAAGATCCGCGCCTCTTGCTCTTATTACTAAAACCGTTAGCCTAATTAAAAGCAATAATAATGTTACGAAAATACACGCAAAATAATAACACCTACACTGAAACTTGTGACGTTTCACCCCTCTGTAAGTACCTCTCCACCTCTGAGACACAAAAAAGTTAGATAGAGAAGGTCAGCTACAATCAACAAGCGTTAATCCAGGTTCACATATGACATGCGTCACGTACAGCAAGTGCAACCGCACTCGCATCAGGTATTTGTTTGGAATAGCATGAGTTCTTCGTACGCACGCGTTTATGTGCGTGCGTCTGATTTAGCTCGTTGTATGGAACTAACCTTCTGTACTTATTTCTTTTGTGCCTCAAGGTTGCCGCAACGAACCGTGAAGTATTCAAACTATTCACAGAATTTCTTAAATTTCACCCCCGGGCTCTATGCTCGAAAGATTAGCTTTACAAATGACTTAGGAATAATAGAAGTAGGGTTTAAACGGGTAAGCAAGACTAATAAGTAGGTATTGAAAATTAAAAATTTTCTACAAACCGTTTTGAAACGCAAGTTTTTATCCACACAATATATAGCATTACGCCTGCATTCCCCGAAGAGTTAATCAGGTGTGTACTTAACAGTACACCCACATTCGCTAGTTATGTATAAGCTCAGCGCACGGACGTAATAAAATCGCGGGGGGATTTTATCGGGTACTCAATTTTCAACTCTCGGTGCTAAGCAGAGCGTTGGAAATCCAGTGCACGAAAAAAATCGTCGTGATTTTATTACGTCCGTGCGAACGTCGGCTTATACAGATGGGACACTCCGCAAAATTTAAATAAAAAGCGACTCTTTCTGCGACACAATAAAGTGCAATTCTGGTCGCACAGCGCTAATGACCTACAGTTATATTCACCTATAAGTTGCCTCTCTTCAAATCGTGTAACTTTTAAATCTTTTCACTACGTTACACTTACTGAATTGGCCCAGCAAGACGGACTCACCGCGTACTTGTAGCTTCATACCTAAACTGCGGAGTGTCTCACCTGAATTCATCTGTGGTATTAGTCCCATGTAATGGGGGCGGGCCTATTGCCATCAACCGGGCATAAACTTAATAACTCGTTGTCAGACCTGGCAATCGAACCCAGAACCTCATGCTCAGCAGTAGCGCTTCCAACCACTAGATCAACGATGTTTTTACCTATTATAGCTTTACTATTAAGTTTAGTATACATTCCTGTTTCATATTTTAAGAGTTAATAACCATCCAACGTTTTAAAGTTTACAATTTGAGTTAAAGGGTTTTGAGTGACATTCAAATTTATTTTGTAATGAAAATGTCATGTTTGCATTATTAATATTATGAAACATAACCGCTGTTCATATTAGTCGTAAGAATGATTTTTAATAAATGAACATGAACATAATAACATTGACGCCCAGTCCACACGCGATATTATTTTTAATAAAGTCAGCTAGCATTTTATGACCATTGCAGCATATTTCGCAAATAATTATGTCGGTACTACAGGCATAAAGGCTCCTACAAAAAGGGGCGACACGCGACGCGACACAAAGACACCGCTCGTCGCGCGACGAGCGGTGTCTTTGTGTCGCGTCGCGTGTCGCGCCTGTTTGAAAGAGCCTTAATACGAAGTTATGACAGTCTAATTATGCATTTGTTTGTAAAGAAAGTATCTCCTTTGAATAATTATGTTTACGACCAACGAAGTGATCCTAAATAGGTTCTGTTTTATCCTTTTGAGGTACGAACCGAAACTAAAAGGCAATTTGATTCAGTTTTCAATTCAACATAATAACCACTTAATCAGCAGTTCATTTCAAATAAGTCTAGTACTTATAGGTGACTCAGAAAGTTTATTTTTATTTGGCAAATGTAATCAAAATCAATGATTAGGAAACACTGCTATTTTTAGAAGAGAACAATATTTACCGTCTGCTAATATTATAAGGGAACTTACATATTGGATTGTTGCGACCTTGGTCGCAGAAAAATATAAAAGATGCTTTGATATTCGTGGTGAATATAAATAAAATATTATATTATTACATAATTTATTATATTATTACTGACATTATTATTTGGTTTTAATGACTTGGTTTTGATAAATTTTACCAATGTTAATATTATATTTTTGTTAGTAGCTATTGCTCACGGTCATGCATATGGTTCACAACTAGGTTCTAAGTGATTTTTGTGCTACTAACTTAAAGAAATCATAAATTTCACAGTGCTTAATCTCAACTTATGTACCTAAATTGTTTTCCAACTAGCACTAATTTTAGCAAACTCCTATTAAAACTCCACACATTCTACAATCAAATTAATGTTCTGTATTACAATAGAGGTTCAAAGTTTTACACTTACTGATATAATTTAGTATTAACATGAAAATCTCATAAGCCATTAATTTGGTCGCAGCCAGCTTCAGTCGTAAATTAATTGCGATCACAGAAATCTGAATTAATAAAGCGTGTCATCATAATTGTGTGCTGTAGAAGGCACACACTCAATCACAGTAGTCCGATTCCCATAGAAATAAGACAAAATAACATAACAAACTTAACATTGTTTTTGTGAAGGCTTTTGGTGAAATAAATAATTTATTTATTTAACATAACATCACGCTTGTATTCCCCGAAGGTTTTTGCAGAGGTGTACCTATCAGTACACAACCACATTTCGCCAGTTATGTTTAAGTTCCATGTAATAGGGGACGAACCTATTGCCATTAACCATTCAGAAATCCAGACTCCGGTCTACTACTGAGAAACTCCAAATGTAAAAAGTTAATATCACTTCAAAATGTTGTTTTTTTTTTTAAATAATAAGCATACAGTACCTATCTTTTGAAGTGTACTTTTCAATTACCATAGTTATTGAATGAATTTATCGACACCGGTCTTGGTACCCTTTCAACACCATTTCAATTCTATTACCGTAATTCGATTTCTGAAGTCGGGACTGCCGAGTGTGCATCACACTTAATACTACACAAACTTAATAATGTCTAGACGAGGTCAATATATTGACTAACCGAAATAATAACTAATTCGGGTAAACTTAGCTTTAGATCTACGATAAAATATTGTTTGATTATTATTTCCGCTATTATTTTTGGGGTAACAAAATCTCGATGGGAACGAAATTGAGGGTAATTATTATGTTCGAGAATTTATTTTTCAAACCTATAATAATAGGAATGTTGAATAAAAAATTGTTTTTTGTCCGTCATTTCGATTTAAAAACAAAAATATTGGATACGTATTTTTTTTTTCTTTTTTTACGTAATCAAAAGATTACGGCGAAAAATGTGCCATGACGTCACGGGTATGTAGATTTTATACTTACTTATGTTGCAACCCCCACTCCCCAACTATAATGCATTTTCTAATATTATTTTTTATTAAAATGATAAAGTAAAAAATACGTGTCTAATATTTTTTTATTATCTAACTGACGGACTAAATACAATTTCTTTTTTTTACCCAGGCATCTTCCCTATTGCGTTTTTTATCGAAGCCCTACCGACAATAAAATAAACAATTATGTTTTTCTTTAAATTTTGCTGATCCCTTGTAATCGAACATTCTATACATCTTTGATAATAACAAAGTTTAGTTTGGTTGTGAGGGGCTTGTGGCTAAGTAATAACAGCCATACTGATCAATCGATCAGGTTAAGCTTCGCTTGCCGCGCTTGCTCCGTGGATGGGTGATCATCTTTACAAACCAAGACCCGTCCGTACATCGGGAAACACGGTAAGCCGTTGGTTCCGGCTGTCATTTGTAGATCTTTGACAGTCGTTACGAGTAGTTAGAACCCCAAAAGTCTGACAACCAGTCTTACCAAGAGGTATCGTCTTACCTAGTAACGAGGTTATGGAGGTCAGATAGACAGTCGCTCCTCTATATAATTTTTAATAGGCATTTTTTTCTTCGGAGATTTTTAGGCGACAAGGAAGTTTTACGGTAAATCGAACTATCTGCAGGTGATGATTGTGATTTCATTATTCTCCTGTTCTTATCTCAATTTATTTGGGGAGTCGCAATATCGCAATTTCTTCCATATTCAAAATCGGTCCACAATTGACAAGAAATTGGTGGACATACATAAAAAAGCTCTTCCTTTTTAGAAGTCGCTCAAAAAATTAATTTAAAAACCTTTGATATGAAGAATATGTTAAGTATTACACGTATTTAGGTATAATACGGCTGAAAACCATGTACCTAATAGTAACGTGATGGGTCCCAGCCAACTCTCAAGCGGTAAGCCAAGTGACTCAGTGCTCATATATTAATATTGGTGCTTAGTACATGTATCTACCTGTAACTTAACCCATGTACCCAATTTAGTGCTTAGTTGTTACTTTAGGTAACTTTTAGGAGAACTGGATAAAGGTTAATGCCCCGTTGTAAGTAATGGGCTTATGTTATAGTAATTAATATTCGACTAATTCTAATTTAAACATACCCATACGGGGTGAATAAACCCATCAGCAACAGTACTCCTTGAACTACATAAAATTGACATTTAATTTTATAGCTAATTCATTCAGGCGTGACCTTGCGGAAATCCATTATAAAATACAATAGACGTGGATATATTTAGTAACCTGTTTTGCTATTTCTAATAAAAAATCCTTAAAGAAATCAACACGTGTTTCACCTCTCAACGAGGCATCCTCAGGATGACGATTAACTTGACGCGATCCCGAACACGGCGTGTTGCCACACCAAGACCAGCCACACCAGCACTCGGTGTGGCAACACGGTGTGTTCAAATTTGCGACAAGTCAATCGTCATCCTGAGAATGCCTCGTTGAGAGGTAAAACACGTGTTGATTTCTTTCAGGATTTTTTTGGCTCTTTAGAACATCACATCTATTGTTTTCAATTTTATAAAATGTTCATCAATTATTACCTATAGTTTTCTCTGTCATTTTATGTCAATGAAGTGAGAGGGAATGCATTTAACATTATAACAGATGGTTAGATTAGATTGGAAGAAAATTTCTAAGATAATGCTGAATTTATGCAAATTACAAAATGCATATTATAAATTCTATCATCACTCCTTTTTTTCCCTAAGGGGTGTACCTATAGTACATACACCCACCTTTCACCAAAAGTGTTTAAGTCCCATGTAATAGGGGGCAATCCTATTTCCATCAAATGGGCGCTAATCCAGACTCCGATCTGTTACTGAAAAACTCCAAATGTAAAAACTCAATACCTATCATTTCAAAATGTAAAAAAAAAGCAGATATCTTCTAGAAAATTCAGTAATTTAATACCTGATATCTTATGAAGTGTACTTTTCAGACTCCGGGCTGCTACTAAATCTAAAATATATAATTAAAAATAAAGTCTAAATTAAATCAATATGGCACCGAAATTCCTTACGACTAATTTCAAATAGAGCTATAGTTCGACACACAATAGAAGTTGCATTCTTTCAAAAAAGTTAAATTAGTTCAAAGATAAACTGCAGTCGTTTCACTCAAAGTTTTAAGATAAGATTTGTAATAGGTACCGTTCTTAATTAAGATCGTAAAGCTAATTCAATGTAAAGTTTTGTTTAATTTCTACAGTTAGCAGATGTTACTTCTGCGTCCATTTTAGTTTAGTTAAAGAATGGCGTAAGATTAATCGATCATAAATCTTCCTTTTTAGCGTGTCGATGGCAAATATAATTTAAATTTCCTGTTTGGCCACCCTAATCTTAACTTCCGCTATACATTTGTTTTTTTGTTATGGTTTCACGCTAAAATGGCTGAACGGATTAGGAAGAAATTTGACACATAGGTAGATCATGGCCTGGGTTAAGATGATGGATATTTTTTATCCCGGTGGTACGTTTCCGTGGGACAATAATTATTTTCGACCTCCACACGGCGAGAGCCGCGGGCAAAAGCTAGTAAATGATAAAAGATTTTATTTGTGAAAGTAGAGGTTTGCAAAAATATTTATACACGTCAAACATATTTTAAAAATAAATGAGGTCGGTGTTTCCCATCTGACTACTCTGAGAAAAAGGGACGAAAAAAACTCAGAGGTCATAGTCTGTTTTAAAATCCAGACATAATCTTGATCAGATCATGTGAAACCATGTAGATTGGTGTCTGAATTGGTCTTTTGAGGAAAGAATCACACAGATTATATTAAGTGGACCTGACCAGTCAGTGCACGCATTCGTCAGTAATCGTGTAGCTCAACTCAGAACTTAAGGAGCTCAACGATGTCGATCAATATGTACGTTAACTTTTTTTTCTTATCTAACCTTTCTTAGTACCTAGTGAAGTCTCAAATCTTTGCAATAACAGCAAAACCATTAGAAGTTCGTGTTATCATCACGTACGCTTAGATAACAACGTTTTTGCTTTGGTAAGAGTCAACTTAATGGTATGTCGGTACTTAAGTGTAATCCTAAACCAGTTGAACTTAGAACAGGTGAGACTGAGTTAAAAGGTGGTACCCACACGACCAGTAATTTAAATGTAAATAGTTGGGTATTCCGAAAACATGTACCTTCCTACCTATCTATGGCTGCATTAATTTATTTATTACTTTCTTTTGTACAGTAAGGAATGAGCGCCCAATTATTGTAATTTAAACTTCTTCTGAATATAAGTAGGTACATATAAAAATTACATGAGGCACAATCATGATTTGCAACAACTTTGGTATAGACCAAAGTCCCCAAACAAACATGAGAAGAGAAAGAAAGAAAGAAAAATTGTTTATTCTACACAAACTAAACGCACATGCCAAAAAATATTACATAAAATGTACTTTCACAAATTAGCCGAAAGCCTCGTAGCCATGTAGTAAAAATATGTCAAGATTGTCTATTACTTGAATGTCAGAGCCATAGACAATTTATATTGCGTAATATTACCGACAAGTGTTACAACACTGGCCATTGACAGCTTATAAACAAACAATAATAATTTAATAACAAAACTCAAACAAAATACTGATTGCAAAGTAGACACTATTTTCGTTACAAACTAATAATTATTGAGCCGTGCGTCGCATCTGTGCAAGAACAGGTTGATGCTCAGCCTAAATGTCGTGACTTCGGAAGAAACCAACAACGCTGATTTTCAGCATCCACATCAGGAATGGCGTAATGACGTTCCTCCTTATGATAATACTTAATCACATGAAAGTGTCAAGAAACTTTTAATTGACAAAAGAAACATCAATTCATTTGCATAATAAAATAGCCACCTATACTTACCTAGTAGTATTATCGAACAATGAAGTAACGAAGTAAGTCACCCAAAACTGTTCCACAAATTTCGAAGTAGCAAGAACAATTAACGTGGGTTCCTATAACAATAAATATCAAAACAAAGGCGTTAACTGACAAGGCAAGGCTTTCTTGAATATAAAATATCTTTTTAAGACATAAAGTCTTCCCATTCAACTTTTTAATAACTTTTCAGCGGCTTATTTTCTCAATTGTCTGTGGGCTAAATGCTAGTCTGGCCTTGTAATTTAAGAGTTTGAACTAAATGGCTGTTTGAAAAGTTTGCTTGCTGATGGATAGTTGGGAAGTGACTGAGTGGCTATCTAGAGATAAATCTGAAGATGACTCTAGTGGGTATTCACGAAATGGTACACTTTACACTAATTTTTGCCTGATATTGTAGGATTGCTTTTGCTAATCTATACTTTTTGAAATAGTGGATGGGTGAAATGCTTAATAATTTTACTGGAAAAATTAGAGATAGTTTCATTTCTCACTGACTATAGGTATCTGAATGTGAGTTTTTTTTTTTGTGATAGCATAAACCAATAAATAATAAATAGCCCAACAATTAGGATGTGGTTTACCAAACGAAGTGAGTTCGAATCACTTCGCTGTATCAGCGCTATTGATGACAACCCACTTCTAGTACATAGCTAAGTTAAATTGGTTTGAAGGAGTACTATCAGAAGTGCAAAACACATCACTCCTAGAAATCATAAAAATCTTCAAAGCTACAGACACCTTCTAAGAACGTATGAAATTTCCATACATATACGGACCATATTACCGTGTCTTCAATTTCCTCCAGAATACTGAACTATATAAAGAAACTTGGTCTTAAAACCAGAGCACGAAGGCTTCCCGAAAAAGGCTAAAAATGCTTTAGGTACAGTGTCGCACAGCGCACTGCAGTGAGTATGCAGATCGGTACTAAAAGATTTACACAGTCTGATACAGGTTGTAACGATGTGAACACGAATTGAGTGTACATACCTTTACCAGTCTCAAATAGTCCCAGTGCAGAGCGAATGGTATCTTCTCAAAGAGAAGCAAGGGAAATAAATGTCGTCACTCTTGCTCAAAGCAGGATGGCATGTTTAAATCGACAGATAAAAAGCATACTGTTTAAGTACACTATATAAATTTCAATGATTAAATCAATAAATTTTAATATGGTGCCACAATGGGCGGTCTTATTTGAGAACATAATAATTAAGTCTGTTTCGTAGATTTTGACAGTCGATGCGGCAATCAGACGCCCGAAACTCGGGCAACCAGTTTTACCAAGGGGTATGGTGTTAGCCTATTAAATAGGTTTTGGAGGTAAGATAGACAATCGTTACATGTAAAATACTGGTAGCTGCATCTGATCAGACGGCTTCCACCGAAAGAAATACAGGTAGTTGGGAAAAGGCTGTTTATGGAGATAAAGATAAGTCTTTATTTCCTCACGATTATTTATTTTGTCGCAAGTCATTGTTATAATTATAATAGCAATAGTTGATTGATTGTACATGACAGGCAATTTCAAATTGAAATCTGACGATCGTCTAAAAGTAGGCCATAGAGAGAGTGAGGTAATCTTTTTACCAATATTTGTAAGATGCCTAATATTAATTGATATTAAAACGAAATCTTTATCCCGTCGTAGTATCTAACCTTTATCTTTCATAAATCATTATGAAATCCTCTTTTTATTTTTAAGATAATTTCCAAAATATATTGCTGACGACTTTTTTCTTATTCGTATCAAAATATCACGCCCCTATTTCCAGGGTTAAGCAGAGGTGTGCCCATAGTATGACCACATTTCGCCAGTTACGTTTAAGTCCCATGTAATAGGGGGCGAGCCTATTGCCATTAACCGGGCACAGATCTAGACCCCGAGCTGCTACTGAGAAATACCAGATGGAAAAACCCAATATCACTTTGCCTGACCCGGGAACCAAACCCAGGACCTCATGCTAAGCAGTAGCATTTGTGACCACTAGTCCAACGAGCCATGCAGTCGTAATTAGCCATCTTTATTTAAAAAAAAAAAAAACACATTTTATAGATAGTTAATTTATTCAGGCGTGACCTTGCGGAAATCCATTATAAAATACAATAGACGTTCTATGCGCAGAGCGCTGCGTCCAGTGCTTGGTGTGGCAACACGCCATGTGCTGGTTCGCGTCAAGTCAATCGTCATCTTGAGGATGCCTCGTTGAGAGATGAAACACGTGTCAGATTGCTAAATATATCCACGTCTATTGTGTTTCACGTTTTATAGCTAAATCGTTTATCAATAGCTATATGTAGGTTTCCACTATAAATACAAAAACTCTTCAATCTCCCATTTTATTTGTGGACGGCGCTACATCTCTTTTTTCTTACATACTTCTATCGCCATCTGGGTAGTCACCCCCTATCTAGCCTTATCATCTTTCACACAGTCCATCCATCGTTTCTTTGGTCTTCCCCCTACTCTTATAGCCATCGATATTCATACTCAAAACTTTCCTCACGACATTTTCCACATTCCTCCGCATCACATGCCTATACCATGACAACCGATTTCCGCACAATTTGTCAGCCATCGGTGACACTTTCAAACTTCTTCTTATGTACTCATTTTTTATTATATCCATTCGTGTAACACCACACATCGCTCTAAATAGAACAACAAAAACTAAACTAAAGAAAACAAAACACCATATTACTACATTCTTGCTTAACAAACCATCCTTAATATCACCACCAGCCTATGAATATTTCAAAATCTAATGAATATTTATTCGTAATAATTTCACTATGAAATGGTAATTGCTTGGGTCCTAAGCAAACAGATTCCTATTTTGATAACACGACTGTTTTAGCAAATAAACTTTGATAACAGAATGTGTTACTGAATTTTTGGCTTACTGAAGAGTAGGTCTGCACTGTTGTTTTTGTTCAGGACTTTATTGTAGAAAAGCGAGACTAAAAATAACATAAATAACATCACGTCTCTAATCCCCGAAGGGTTAGGCAGTGGTACCTATAGAACACTCACATTTTGCCAGTTATGTTTAAAATCCGATGTAATAGGTGGCGAGCCTACAACCGGGCACAAATCTAGACTCTGAACTGCTACTGCAACCCAATAACACTCTGCCCGAAATAGTCATTGAACCCAGGACCTCAGCATGCTCAACAATGCATCGCACCGCATGAAATTTTGCAAAAGTGTTCCTTATAACCCCAAAGGGAGCACTAAGGAAGGATTTTCAAAAGTTTATTCATAAAGAGGATAAAAGCCACTTATGAAATGTCAGAAATTATAGGCGCACGATTCCAACTTATCTTTTTTTATAGAGAAAGACCAGCAGAATTTATATAAAAACGATTCGTTATTGACATAGAAATATGGTAAACGTAATTTCTTTCAACACCGAGAAACAGAAAAATATTAATAACTACAACTTGACCACCAATATTAATAACTCATCACTGAAATTTGGAGTCCGAAACCTATTAGTTTGAGTACAAAATAATTACATGAAGCAATTTATATTGTAGGGTGCCTAAAATTACAGGCTTTGAAACAAATACTAAAACTAAAATTAGGTCTTTAAATATTGAACAACAATAGTAGGTATCTATGTCATTAATCTACACCGTGGAATTATAAACGTATTAAGTCCGTGGTGTCACTCATTTGACTTGTGACCATAATAATAATCTAATCATCTTTATAATTAACCGAACCTAGTTTTAAGTAAAATTCCTTAATTGCATTTACCGAGTACTGGGCCGAATGTACCATCTTAGCGGATTATTGGTTGATTCACACGATATACTCGCCTAAAACGGGTGAATCGACACTTTTAAATATAAAAAAATATCTTGAGACGATTGGCAGGAAGTTAATTTATTTTTGGGAAAATCGCCAACTTCAAAAATACGTATGCAACTGGCTTTGAGTATGTGGCGAGACAGTGCCAAAATATTACAGTCGAGTACAGTCAGTAACAAAGGTCGCTGAACTTATCCTCAGTATACATCCTGATAAGGCGTTAGCACGTGGGACGCAAGATGGCTCTCCGAGTATTTGAAGTCACGCGATAGTTACGTGAGAGAAACGCTTGCATTTGTTCGGAATGTAGCTAACTATTGGCACCTGTATTATAGGTATGACATATATTTTTTTTTTTTAAATACTAAGGGAAGTATTATCACTATCATATCTATGATCATAGATCTATGATCAAAGATATAATGAAATTGTAAATAAAATAAACATTTATTATGGGATATTAAAGTATCATATTTTATCATATACTAATTTATGAAGCTCATAAATTACTCATAATATGTCTATTTTACAATTTAATTATATCGTTGATCATAGATCTATGCTCATAGATATGATAGTGTACCCCACTTATAGAAAAATATTGATTAAAAAAAAAATCTGCTGTCTTGTCAGTGTATAAACAGCCAGTGTGAATTAAAAAAAAATATTTATAAGCGGGGAGACCCGCGGCGGTGACACGGTGTTTCATATTTAAAATTTTAAAGACACTTATAGGTACTACTCATTTATTATTATTATCAATAAATATTTAATATAGTGTTATTGGGTTTTTCTATCTGAAATTTCTCAGTAGCAGCCTGGAGTCTGGATTTGTGCCCGGTTGATGGCAATAAGCTCGCCCCTATTACATGGGACTTAAAACATAACTGGCGAAATGTGGGTGAACCTGCTACAGGGACACCTCTGCCCAACCCTTCGGGGAAAACAAAGCGTGATTTTACGTTTATGTATCAATAAATATTTTAGGAAAACTATTTTTTTTGACTTTCCTTAAAATCGTAATGAAAAGTAGAGTATTTAACACGGGTGAAAGTCATCAATTCCTACTTGGACTTTGGTCGCCCTCGCTGCGCTCGCACGTCTAAATACCTCGTATGGGAACTGATTCCTTTCGACCCTTGTATAACAATCTACTATTCTCTTTATAATGTTAGTGTAATATACAGTAACGGTACAAAGGCAGGCTATTATTCTGTAAAAAAATATCGCTTAAAGTCTCAGTCTAAACCTTTTTAGCTCAACAATTTTGTAGCTCCACTATAAAATCCTTGCAAAAAACTGCGCTATACACAAGTTGCCCCTCCCATAATCTCAGTCGCCAGTCCTGAGACAAACAGCCCATTCTTAGGAGAGTATAATGAGAGCGCCTAAGAGATTATGCTGCTTGAAAGTAGCTACTTCGCTAGACGTAGACTTCAATATTTGAGCTAACCCTTGCTATAGTTGGATATAGTGCTTTTTATTGCATACTAAATCTGAGATGGAAATAAGTAGAAGGCGAAACTAAAAAACTGTTAAAATTAAATATATACGTATACAGGGTAGCAGGGACATCGACGCGAAAACTGCAACCATGGAGTCAGTTCATCATAATGAACCCCAGTGCGTTGAAAATTTTCGTCAGTTATTAAAAAAAAAAAGCAACTGTTTCATAGAAAAGTGCAATGCCTACGTGGTCAAAATGTATGGAACAGCAGATTGTTTTTTTAAATAACGGACTTAAATTTCAACGCAGGGGGTTTCATTATCATGTACTTATCCATAGTAATAGTTTTCGCGTTAATAATATTTAATATATTTAATACAAGCCTACTATTGCAGGGATTCTTCTCATTCAGAGAAGGCATGAGCATTGATCACCACGCTTGCTCAGGGCGGATTGGTGATTTCGGGTTATAATAAGTCCAGGTTTCCTCAGGATGTTTTGTTTCACCGATTTAGGTAAGTGATGTTCAAGATAAAATTAAAAAGTACATATGAATTGAAAACTTTGGTACTTCGCCGGTTTCGAACCCACAGCCTCTTGCATGAGAGGCGGGTGTTTAAGGTAACTACCCGCCCCTCATGTATGAGGTTTTTCACTAAAACCCACACATGTTCCTTCAGTTGGCTGTATGTTAACGGGGGCCACGGTACCCCTTTCGGACTTTCCCGCGACCCCGGCAGGCAACGGCCCTTATTCTGCTGACATCTCTTCGAGGCGCGCGTGGAACACAACGCGCCGTCGACCCGGACTTGGTCCTTATCGGACGGCAAGCTACCCATTGCCCACTGTCCGCAAGCGGCTGTGGGTTCACTAGGCCATGATGGCAGTTAATCTTACAGTACCTGGTCGACCGAGCTCTGCTGTTGGTTAATTCTGTTCATTAAGCCAATATTTGTTCAAATTTTAAGCCAATCTGGACAAAAACTGTTCAAGTGCAGGCAGGTCTCTCTTGTACAAAAAATGGCTTTGCTAAGATCTTCCTTAGTGTGTTTGCATATTACCACGCGAGTAGAGCCTTGGGAACAGTAACTATAGTATAAATCTATTTGATATCGGTCCTCATCTGCCTAGCCTTTTCCCAACTATGTTGGGGTCAGATTTTAGTGGATGCAGCTGAATACCAGTATAATGAATCAACTGCCTATTTGACAACGCAACGCAGTTTACTGGGTAACACGGTCTCATTGGTTAGACCGGTTGTCAGATTTTCGGGCTTCTAACTACTTCGATATAAATGTATAATACTTAGGCACTACCAAAACCAAATGGCTTAAATATTCGATAATATTACTACAGTAAAGGTATATTGTATTCAGCAACTCATGTAGTCATGCGAAACAATTGTTATCGTATACGGTCTACAGACTTGAGCCTAAAAGTATAAGGCCCATTATTTCAGAAGAAGCAAAATGTTTACTAAAACCATGCAAACCTTTGAATTCATATACGTAATAACATCAGAATATAAGGCCTAAGAACCTGTATAAAGAACTATTTTACGAGCTGCCTTGTTACCAGACCATGAACTAAAGTCGACTATGCAACATAAAATTTCTTTACATGACGCCTTGATTCCCTGAAGGGTTGGGCAGAAATGTACTTATAGTTCATCCTCATTTCCCCAGCTATGTATAAGTCCCATACGCTACGCTTGCCGGGGTTGGTCCGTGGATGGGTGACCATCTTTACATAACAAAACTCCTCCGTACCTCGGAAAGCACATCACGCCGGTGGTCTCGGCTGTCATTTGTAGATCTTTGACAGCTGTTACGTGTCGTCAGACGTCCGAAAGTCTGACACCCAGTCTTAACAAGGGTTATCGTACCCAGTTACTGGTTGTGGAGGTCAGATAGGCAGTCATTCTATGTAAAATACTGCATTCGGTTAGACTGGAAGTCAACCCCAACTTAATTGGGAAAAGGCTCGGCAGATGATGATTAAGTTCCATGTAATAGGCAACTAGTCTATTGCCATCACCAGGGCACAAATCCAGACTCCGGGCTACTTCTGAGAGATTCCAGATGGAAAAACACTTCGCCCGACCCAGGAATCGAACTAATTACTCGAAGACGGCTGAACCGATTTGAAAAATTATTTTTTTTGTTTGAAAGGGTATACTTGCAATTTGGTCCCATTGTCATTTGGTCACGATCTGATGATGGGATCTTAGAGAAATCGGGAGAACTCTTCAAATCTTATAGACACACCTATAGCGATTTGGGTATTTTTTATAGTAACTCGTGCATTTGCTCTCGAAAGCAACCCACTAAAAAGTGAAAAAAATATATAAATTTTCACCAAAAATACAACCGGCTTCCAAACTACAAAGTGAAAAATAACTTTTATTTCGGAAGTCGGTGGCAAAAAACTTAAATACTGATACAAAGACACCGACTTCCGAAATTAAAGTTATTTTTCACTATGTAGTTTGGAAGTCGGTTGTATTTTTGGTGAATAATTTGTAGTTTGAAAGTCGGCTGTATTTTTGGTGAAAATATTTTTATTGTACAATAAGTCTCAAATAAGCAATTTTAAGGTCGTCATTTGGAACTGATTTAACAGAGCGTAGCAGGTGGTGATATTCTATCGTTTTTACCTACATAGGTAGAAGGAGTGAGTTCATGTATGCATGTATAAAGTACTTAAGTAGATTACTGAACCTATTTGTACCTTCGATTTGAAGGCATGATTTCACAATGACAAATTAACCTTAGAAGTCATGATTTTAGTATTCGTCTTTCGTAAAAATTCTGTTCCATTTTTTTAATTTGTTGAGTAGTGTTTATTCGGACTTCATGGATCAAAGTCCTAATCTTTATCTATACATTATTATACATTGAAGTGCTTTCTGTGACTGTCTTTGTGACTACGTTGTTCTTGTAAACTACGCAACGGATTTTGATTACATTTCACCATAATTAAGAGGATTTATTTAGGAAAGTTTATATTTATATTACTGTTTTGACTTAGACATAACAAAGAAACTTCGATGTTTTGAAATGCCACCATTTTATTTTCGATAGTATTACAATAGCGTAATAAATAAAATAATCTTTATTTCAGATAAGCAACATCCATATATGGGTTAGTAAACAAAAAGAGATAACTTATAACTATGTTAGTAAACTTATTATCTATTTTGAAACAAGGCTGTTGTTCGATATGCATCTTCGAACAACATTGTCTATAATAACCACGCGGGCCCAGTGCGGGTTGGTAGACGTCACATGTTTTCGAATTTCGGTTCTAAAGACAGAGACATTTATTCGTCGGATATGGTAGGTGCAGAGGTGTTTAGTAGATATAAGTTCAGAAAATATCCGCCGCTAAAAGCAGCATACATATATTTACATTTTATTCATGGGCATGCCAATCTCCTCACGATATTTTCTTCACTGTTTTAAGAGTAGTGGCGATAAAATAATTTACACAAAGTAAAGTGCCTGCCTTGGTTCGAACCCACGACCTACAACTCGTAAGTTGGGGCGTTACCACTTTGCCACCACTACTCTCTAAGTATTACATTAAAACGAACTAATTCCCTTCAAATGCATAATAATTTCTACCCTCTTCGCAGTCGACGGCTAAGACCTGCTGTTTGAAAGCTACCCCGCTCACGATGCCCCGATCTTTGCTCTAATTTCACTGCAATAGTTAGCTTTAAGCTCTTACTTAGTTTAAATGTCGTTAGCAAAGTTCGGTTCAAGACGTAGAAGGACTTATAAAAACTGGAATCTGGGATAGATTCTGTGCACCTAGCCTTTTGAAAGGCCAAGAGTCTATTTCGCGTAATACGTAATTTGTATCGTAATAAATGTTATGAATTACTTCTAAAATTGAGTTATATTTCTTTTACTTTGAAATATGTTTAAATATAATATTCTTTTACACGATTTCTTTAACGTTGTTATTCTATGTAAATAATCTAAATCATATTCCTCGTTCTTTACTTTGTCAAAGTCGGATATAAAACCCCACATTTTCCTCAAGAGATCTTTGAACATTTTTCTTAAATACATCGGCATCATAAAGTACATTTTTTTCCTTCTGTTCAATATCATTTTATACTTTTGCGTTTTATTCCCAAAGTAATTTTCTCGAGAACAATCACTGTCACTGCATCAAATCAGAAGAGTACTGTCGAAAATAAATAAGAATCGTACCGAGACTGAATCGAACGCAGAGGTATTGTCACTGTAATGTGAATAGTCACAAGAGACAATTGGAGAACATCTCGTAGAGGCACATTTTTCATGATAGAATTGGTATCTACTTCGGTCATACGTAGATCTTGGTTTTAATGGAAAATATAGAGTATAGGTAGGTAAAATTTCTGAGACTAGAGGCAAAAAATAACGCAGTAAGAATAGGTTAAAAAATATTTTACGTTTGCATTTTAATTAATCCGCTAATGAAGCCGTAAATATCCTCGCAAAAGTTCCAACGCAATATCATTACCATATAAAAAGGAAAAAAAAAAATAACTTGAAGGACTGTTTTAAGAATAATAGCGTGAAGAAATCTCCATAATTTTATGAAACAACATCAAACCTTATTTAAGATCTTCACAACATTTTAAACTTCCGTAAATTAATTAAAAGCTTTCAGAGAATCGTAAAAGAAAATTTTCGTCCATAAAGACGTTAAGCGCTGCCATTAACTAATCACACTTATCATTAAAAAGTATCCATACCATTTTTCCGAACCATCAAACAGGCTTATCGGCAGCCACGTAACTACTGGTATCCAACACACACATCATATGAGTACACACCAAATTATTCACACATTCGTTACGAACTATTCCACCAAATAAAGCACATACACCGAAAAATGAACAGTACAGGCTACGAGACGTAGCCGCTACGTGGACTACGTGCGGCTGGTGCTACGAAACTGCCGCTACGGCGGTACGAAGTTAGCCGAAGGTCGTCGGAAAGAGCCGATCCAGCGCAGGGGGAGCCGAGGCGAATTTCGCTCAGTCTTTCATATTTTATATCGGTCGGGACGAAGCGGAATTACAGAGTTTGCTCGGGTGGGTTTTTATAGCGTAACGGAACCATAGCGGCTGCCTGCCATTCTATTTCATAGGTATTTTTTCGAGTTGTGAGCTGTACGCGAATTTTTATACATTGTTTGCGTTGCCCTCAGACAACTTGTGATTTTAATAGTGTGACGTGAGCACAAAGGCTCCATTGAAGCTAATATAATTGGCGTGTTTGATGTTATTGTAACGACTAAGAATTATTATACGTTGTAAGGTAAATTCAAAGTTAATGACCTTTTTGGTCGAGTTGTTGTTTTTAATATGATTCCTTGCGTATTTATAGTTTTGCAATTTCGTTATGAATTGCGTTCTTAGTTGAAAGACGGATCCTTTGAAGTTCGGGGCTCAAGTTTGGATTAAATTATTTATGATAATCCACACGTACATGTGTAACATAAGGTACATGGGTAACATTAGGTTCTCCCATGGATTATTCGGTAGTAGAAACGCCTCCGGGGAAATACCTCCATGGTCCTTTCGTGTCGGGTGAATTGGTGTTAACATTATGTTTATATTTTTCGATACACAGTGAAGGTTGCGGCCTGTTTTTGTGCTTTGGCCTCGATTTCAATAATTACAATCATATTGTAGTCAAGGGCTCTAAATATTTTTATTGACCAACTATCAAACTGATTCTAGGATCAGGGTATGTAATGTAATGTCTAAAATAATTGTATGATACTAGATTAACGAAGCTGACCACCTTATTTTCATTGCTTGACTCTCCCACTTCCCCTAGTTATCTAGCCCAACTTTCAGTACATTTGTGACAACTTCAAATAATCGTGTTCTTCAATATCCCTTTCACTGCGCAGACTTCATTCACTCTTCCTTCTTCGTTTAGTCTCTCTCTGTGGAATGCGCTGTTCCTGGAAATCAGGATGGCAACCAACCGATTATTCTTTAAAGTTAAAATTCGCGAGCAGAAGCTGGCAGTTTCATCACAACGTTAATGTTTTCCCATTTTTTGACTTATTTGTTTTAGTATATTCATGTATTTATGTATATCTAATAGTGCTTATATTTATATAAAATAAGGTATATATGTGTAAGTATATATTTATATTTTTTTTTTCGCAACTGCTCCTACCACTGTTTGTCTTAGCATCACCCAAAGGTTGACTGGTAGAAAATGCCCATGGCATTAAATCCGCCTCTGTGGATTTCTGTGCTTGAAGTATTCAATAAATAAATAAGCAGCAATTTTATGTGACTCTCGAATCAATAATGGACTAATGGTTTTAAATAATAGTCTAGAATTTGTTCCCGAGTTTCATGACCGTACTTATTTCCACATATGAACCTACTACGCTTTGGAATGGCCAACTAGCTTCATCTTTCTGACTGATGAACTCCTTGATAATTCAAAAGTGCTTCTAATTGGTTGATTTTAAAACCTTTATAATAAATCTTGCTGTGTCCGTGGTACTTGTGACGGACCCATTTTTTTTTAAATTTTAATGTAATATATTTTAATTTTAGAAATAAATTAATAAAATTACAACGATTATACATTTTAACAAACTATTATACAATTTCCTTCTCCATATGAACCTACTACGCTTTGGAATGGGCAACTAGATTCATCTTTCTAGCTGACCAACCCGTTGACAATTTGTTAAAATGTATAACAGTTAGTTGTAATTTTATTAATTTATTTTAAAACTAGTTTACAATGTCGCAGCATTTATTGAATAGTTTGTTTTTAAAGACCAGCTAAGGGAGCGACTGGCTTTACAGAAAACTATGATTGGTAAGTAAAACAATCAGTCCAACATTCAAAACGGGTTTAAGTAAGTAGCATAATATTAGTAAAATGGAGACTAAAGACTAGAATCGATTCAACAAAGTGATTCGATTGATTTGATTGGATTCAATCGATTCCGATTTTACGGATAGTGATTTTCAGCTATTCGGGGATAGTAGAGAGTATGCTCACGCTGTTTTCATTTAGGAACGGTTGGCTTGGGAAGTGGCAATGATCGGTTTATATTGAAACCAGTTTTGACTAATTTAGTTTTGATCTCGGTCTCGCCTGATGGAAAGCGATGGATGAGGTCTATGATGGCACAAGCGTGCCCAGATGATGCCTGTTCACTCTTGCTTTGAACGCAGATGGATTATATGTGGCGTCATTCTGCTGGTCATTTCTTAGCTGCCACGGTTTATTTTAATTTTTGAACTGTTTTTGTTTTTATATTTTTTATTACGGATGCTTTTAACGTGCACGTCTTTCTACATTGTTCTTACATGTTTAATTTCAACATAAATGATGTAACCAATATTTAAAAGAGTGTCCGTGGAGTTTCTTGCCCGTTCTTCTCCATAGGAACCTACTACGCTTTGGAATGGGCAACTAGCTTCATCTTTCTGGCTGACCGACCCTTTCACAATTCAAAAGTATCTATGATTGGTTTATTTGAAATAAATGCTTTGAGTTGTGTTTGAGTAGAAGGGAACACAGACGCTGGCAGAGAGTTCCACCCTATGTCTGGTCGAAAATTAACATAATAGAAACGTACTACCGGGATAAAAGTATTCTATGTCCTAACCCAGGTCATGGTCTATCCGTGCGACAAATCTTCACAAAAAAGAGAGGAAAAGGTAGAAGTCAGATCGACAGATTAGCAAACAGTATGAAAAATTACCAGCAGCAGGCTTAAGTTCTGGTAGAGAAAATGTCCCACCCCTATTCTTTCAATGGGTATCGTCGCAAGGCATAATTAGTTTACGAAGTATAATTAGTAGGTACTTGCCAGCATTTTCCTGTTGTGATCGCCAGTTTGATTATCCAAACGTAGTAATCATGATAAAGCTGATTTGTAGTAACGTAATTATGAGCTATAGACATTTTATTTTAAAAAATGTTAAAGTAAAATTGACTTCCAATTTTTTTTTATGTCTATATATTTAACGGAACGGTTTTTTAGTTACGGAAAATTGACGTAGTGTGACAATATGATAAACAATTAATTTCCCTGATTGTACATTATAAATAGAAAAGGGTAGTTATTTAAATTTAAGCAAAGAAATAGAAATAAAATTAAAACAAATTGGCTATTCACGAGGTATAATAAAGTGAGTCTGAAATCCAAATCACGTTAGTTAAATAAATTATTTATCGAATGAGTTTTCAGAGTTAACATGTTACTGACCAGGCCCGAGTCTACGGCGCGTTGTGTTCCACGCGCGCCTCAAAGAGATGTCAGCAGAATTGACGGGGTCCGTTAGGGCCGATGCCTGCCGGGGGTGCGAAGAAAACTGAAAGGGAGATCGTGGCCCTCGGCAACAGGGCAACCGAACACGGGTGGGTTTTAGTCAGTAAGAGTCTGATACGCCCTGCTACTCCGCAAAAACCACCTGTATTCTAATAAAATAATGAGTCATTCACCCTAATTATAATATCAGATAACAGTTTTAAAATCTATAAAAAATATTGACAAAATAATTAGCAGCTGACGTTTCCACCCTATATAATGATTTATGTATGTCATATGATACAAAACTAAGAATGGAGCACCCCATATCGGTCATGGGTCCGTTACCGGAAATTAAGGGACTGTATCTTCCGCATTGGCAACATAACATCTACCTTCAGTATAGCATCCCCATAGTTATTAAGGAATTCTTTCGTTAGTTGTGATTTTACTTCATTTTCACAATAATAAATTATCTATATTCTACATCTATATGTCGCAGTAAGATGGTTGAAGCCGTGGTATATAGTAGTGTGTCAATATGATAAACAATTGATTTCCCTGACTACAAATCCTAACTAATATTAATAATGTGAAAGTGAGTTTGTATATATGTTTAGGTGTGTGTTGAATGTGTTTTTCATTTGAAATCCTAACTTTAATGTAATAAATGCGATATTGAATTTGTTACTGTTGTAAAACCTACTTGTTAAGATACTTTTTGTTAGGTTTTAAATGTCATTTGTAATGTCGATAAAAATATATTCGAAGCTTAAATTCTGTACTCGTTACTTGAAGTTTGAATAGCAACAACGTTTACTAAGTTTTTCATTTTGCTATTTCCACAGTATTTATTTAGGAACGTGATTTTTCAGATTACAATTACAACAGTTACATTTTGACGCTAAAACGGCTGAACGTATTTGAATGAAATTTTGCACATGGGTAGACCATGAACTGGTTAGGGACATAAAAGACTTTTCATTCCGATATTCCGACGGGATCGATACTCACGGTGAAAGGAAAATAATTTATTTATTTATTTATAAATATATATTTATTATATTTATATATTGATATTTATTTGTTTGTTACGAAAACAGTGTCTACTTTGCAATCAGTATTTTGTTTGAGTTTTGTTATTAAATTATTATTGTATGTTTATAAGCTGTCAATGGCCAGAGTTGTAACACTCGTCGGTAATATTACGTAATAAAAATTGTCTATGGCTCTGACATTCAAGTAATAGACAATCTTGACATATTTCTACTACTTGGCTACGAGGCTTTTGGCAAATTTGTGAAAGTACATTTTATGTAATATTTTTTGGAAAATGCGTTTAGTTTGTGCAGAATAAACAATTTTTCTTTCTTCTTTCTTTTCTTTCTTGTCTTCTATTTATCTTCTCCCTTTGAAACCATAAGAGGAAAAAATAAGTTAAAAACCTCAATTGCTATATGCTTACCCCTTCTACAAATACAGAGCTGGCGTTATGCTACTTTAGAAAAGGAAATTCCCTGAAATCATTTCCATAGTTTTAACTGAGTTGCTGTTATTACTCTCTTTGTAGGATTTCGATCGGACTTTACTCGAACGCGGTAACATGACATGGCAAGAAAGAACAATGCCCACCTTCCATACATTTCAAAACCTGATGATGATAGTATATGTATAGTTATAAGATATAGTAGAAATACTTCCTGTGAGTTTAGAAAGTAATGTCTAATAGTCATTTCGGCAATTTAAACGCCACGAACTTAAAAAAATAGGTATTAATGTTTCTTTTTAGGTTAGGATTTGCCGTCCCCAGAAATAAATAACAAACGTGCATGAACTAATTAATAACGCTCGTAGTTTACTCTAAAATAGGAATATTTAGCTAACTATGGTCTAAAACATCTTTTTTACTCAGTTAATTAATTGAAACTAACTGCCCCTAAGTCAATGCTAAGACTCCATGATTGTCACTATAAAATGAGTGTCGAGTTGAAAACTGCATTATCTAGTACAAATTATTTATTTTCTAAGACTAACATTTGGTTACCTACCTACTGGCTAACACCACATAATATGTACAATTTGTGGTTAAATAAGTACATTGTTATCACACTAATAATTGATTTTAATTTAATTAAGTATACCTAGGTATATACTAACTAGATTAATTTATTTATCTTCCCAGTATTATATAACAGTATAGTATATTATATAACTTCCCAGTGGCGGTCTAATGGATAATAACACAGCAATATAAAATAGTAGCAGGTACCTTGTCATAAGTACTTACTAACCTATATTTTTAGTATAAAAACGATACCTTATCTAGTCAGATAGTTTCTATATATACCTACCTCTAAAATGCCTAACTCAATTCATGTTTTCAAAAATGATCACTTATTTACCAACCTACATATCTGTTGAATTTAACGGGGAAAATAAATAAAACACTATGTTACAGTGGAATAGTTTATTAATATTCATCATTTTCATCCAAATCTCTTTATAACTACGTCATCCAGATTTTCTGCTGGAGCAGATATATTGTTTTCGTACCTAGCCCATCCAAGGCACCACACTACCGTTATCACGTGAGCGCAACATCCGATAGTTCGTCGACCGACCAAACAATTGTAACAATATTCAACTATCCCGTTTCTGCCAGGCACATTATTTTCTACTAAAATATAAACATAATATTGTTTTCTTGAAATGTGCCTAGACATGATTTTTCCTCTTATTAGTGTTTTATCACCACTTCCTCTAAGATTATATTGAGAAAAGTCTTGTGTATCCCTACATACTTCTATTCGATATGATCCGTGAAATCTCATATGTTCTCCATAGTATGACCTTGCTTGTCTTATTTGGTAAGTACCTAGAGCAAATAATATTAATTCACTATAACTTAATCTAGGAAACAAAAATAAATAATAAACAAATCACAGAACTGTCAAATGTCAAAAAAATCCATTTCACTTGCGCACACTCAATGAAACACTGAATGATTAATTTAATTCAATTATTGTGTTATTTTTTAATTATTTTTTTTATCCCATGATTAAAAAAAAAATAGTTACTGATCTAATTAAACGTAAAATAAGTATAAAACTAAGGAACAAAGTTAAATATGGTCAACCAGCAATTTGTAAAATGGAACGTTTTAAAGAATTGATGGTTTGGATGCGTTCAAAATATGTCAATACGTTTAGAATTAGCTTAAATAAATGTAAAAATATCTTTTTTCCTGCGTTTCTTTTAACATTGTGATAAGCGTAATTAATAAACAATTCAATAAGCTATATTTTAAGATTTATTTCATTTCTATACACAGTCAGGTCAAATATGAACATTCTTCTTTAATGATGAAATGCGATTACTTGCTCACTTTAATAAAATTACAGACATGTAAAATACTAATACAAGATCAAATTAAATAAGCTGGCGAAACTTCACTCACGTGATGGGTTACGCTAATATCTAAAAACGATTAAATAAAAAAAGTAAGTTCAAAAACTAAAACCCGACTACTGAAAAATCACGCTCTAAAAAGTATGAAACAGGAAAATATTTCAAACAGAAATCAAGACATACTTAGGTACAAAAATGGTCAAGGTAAAGCCGTGGTCGCATGCCATTATAATTTTGTAGGTGTTCAACTGACAATTGCGTGCACTGACTGGACAAGCCCTCTCAATCTGTGTGGTGCTTTCCTCAAAAGACTACTTCAGACACCAATCTACATGGTCTTCACATGATCTGACCAAGATTATGCCTGGACTTTAAAAAAGACTGTGACCTCTGAGTTTGTTTTGGCCTTTCTTCTCAGAGTAGTCAGATAGGAAACGCCGACCTCATCTAGTTTTTAAAATATGATTGACGTGTAAAACTGTTTGTACAAACCTACTTACAGAAATAATTTATAAAATCATTTATCATTTACATACATACTTACCGGACAAAATCATAACCCTCCTTTCCTTCTCCGTAGTCGGGTAAAAAAATAATGGTACGATGATAAAAAAATGGGGTCAGCGACCGTAGATTGTTTCGGAAATTAAAATATAGTTTTAAAAATCTGTTTTTTTTTGTGTACACTTCACGGACGTAATGGGTATCAATACCCATTACGTCCGTGAAGTGTAAACAAGAAAAAAACTGATTTTCTCAACTCATTATTCTGATTAATCACAATAACTAAGATCAAGGGCCTGATTCAGAGACTGCCTTTGAACTCTTTGATACGGCTCGCATTGTGAGGAGGTTCCTGTTCCCGACACCGGCGGACCTCTATTTTTTTTACATTTTTAATTGTTTTTTTTTTATTTTAAGAAATATTTAAAAATATAATTCAATAAGAACCAAAATGAATAAACGATTAAAATAAAAATAAAAGATTTTATGTTTTTTTTTTGTCTTATCGTGTTTAGATATCTATCCATCACATCTGTGAAGTTTCGCTACCTAATTGATTGTGACTTCGTATATTTTATATCAATAATATTATAAACTCGAAAGTTTGTGAGGATAGATGGATGGATGTTTGTTACTCTTTCACGCAAAAACTACTGAACGGATTTGGATAAAATTTGGCACACAGATAGTGTAAAACCTGGATTAACACATAGGATATTTTGTGTCCCGATATTCCCACGGGATTGAGACTTATACGGGTGAAACCGCGGGGCGCTGCTAGTTCTCGACAAAATACAAGGTTGAATTAAATTACCTGGCAAAACTTTACAGAGTTGATGGATCGATGTATAAAAAGATGAAAAACATAACGTGTGTAGTTGGGCAGAAACGAAATTCCTTCTCACATATGATTTAAAACATTTTTTTTTTTGCAGCCGCCATCTTGGATTTATAATTTGACAAAATTCACACTTTTTCTCTCGAAAGAGAGTTGCATGGAGTGGGCATAACACTTTTTCGTTACGTGAAGATTTATATCAGTCAACTTCTACCGCAAGCTACGTTAAGTGCGGCAAAAAATCATAAACTTTCATCTGGTGCGGTGGTCGAAATGCGCATCCATCGACCTTTTTTTTGACCTGACACCGTGCTATAACTTTGCGAATACATGGTGTACACTGTTATACATGTGTTTTTATACTTTTAAAATGATTCTGAACCCAATTTCTTTACGTTCGTTTCGCCCCTGGATCTGCGAAACAGGAAATGAGAAAACAACTAAGGAAAGTGTCAGGCCGATAACGACCGATACCGCACTAGAAAGTACTTTTTTGTAGTGATGGGACAGACAAAAATAAAGGGTCATCGAAAATAAAACAAAATTATTTTATAAGAAATAAAAAGTGTGTATTTAGCTAATCGGTTGGAGTTTTGGATTTGGAATATGACGTTTTGTTTCTAATGGGGTTTCGCAATCTTTGTTTTTTACCCTTGGATAAAATTCGTCACTGTCACTGTATGTAATATTTCGGATATTATTTGCGGGGTATAGCTATAACTAGTTTTCTAAATCTTGTAGGGCGACGGCATATGTTTTTTTTTTTTAATGGTGGAATTTTTTGTGAATTATTATCCAAACCATCTGTCATCATCTCATCACTATCACTGTTCAGCGTTATTTTACTTTTACATTTATATTGCGCCATACTTACATACCTGTCGATAATATAATGACACGGATACGGACTGTCATATAGTGTCGCGTGATCGAGTAACAAACATACAAACTTTCACATTTATAATATTACTAGCTGCGCCCCGCGGATTCACCCGCATAAGTCTCGATCCCGTGGAAATATCGGGATAAAAAGTATCCTATATCCTAATCCAGGTCATAATTTATCCAGGTCATGGTCTACCCAAGTGCCCATCTGAATCTGTTCAGCAGTTTTAAAGTAAAAACGTAACAAACAAACAAACTCACTTTCGTATTTAAAATATTCATAAGTTAGGATTATATAGTAGGATTAGTTCTCAATATTACCTTGTCTATGTAAAACCTTCAAGCTTCATTCAAGTTACAATACACTACATGTCAGTATCTGTTTTATCATAATTCCGAAACGGATATAAGTTTCAGACGTGGATTCCCCACCGCTATGAGTTTCGTGGAAGGCTTCCAATATGCGGAGCAAGCCAGCTTGCTAAAGCATCTTTGGTATTGAAACTCGTTGTTACTATAGGAATAAAGGGTAGAATCTTTTCAATCTTCAGTTTTTTTTTTTTTTTTTCAGATTTCCCTTCCTTTATTGATAAGAAGGAACTTAAATTGTTTATATCATTCAAAGTCAAAGTCAAATCATTTATTTCAAATAGGCCCATGTATGGCACTTTTGAACGTCAAAATTTACAAAATAATATAATTGATTCTAGTCGCCCCTTCCAAAAGTTAGTTTTCGAATGGAGAAGAATGGGCAAGAAACTCCACCGTTACTCTTTTAAAATATTTTACAATAGTTTGTATAAGTACGTACATTAGTTAAATAATTATATGTGAAGACGATGCACCTAGAATAAAATTACTATACCACAATAGGTAAAAAGAATTAAAAATGAAGCAACGACGGGTAATTTAATTATATGATAGATACATAGTGCTCACATATTTACAAACATTGTAAAAGTAGACGATTTTCCTAATGTTTTTAAAATTAATAAGTCAGTGTGTGAGGAAGTAATCACAGAATTTAAAATCAATGTCATATAACACAAAATTATAAATCTTACAATTAAATTAGCAACCTGTTTGATTTTGTCTTGATTCTAAATTGTCCTATGGAGCAGGACCAGCATGTTTCCAAGCACTCTTATCTTGGATATAATCCTCTAATTAGTAATATGCTTGTTTACATAGTGTACTTTTAATATGAGTTTTAAATTTTCTTTCATTTAATTGCAATATGTCACAAGGTATTTTGTTGTAACATTTAACACAGTACCCCATAAAAGATGTATGTACTTTAGATAATCTGAAAAATGGTTGATCTAGTTTATCTTTATTTCTAGTATTAAAATTAAGTCTATCACTTATTTTATTAAACAGATGTGGATTTTTCCTTACGTACATAATATTTTCATAAATGAATTGGCAAGGTACCGTCATAATATTAATCCTTTTAAATAGTTTCCTGAGAGATTCGCGGCGACGTAGATTATAAATGGCTCTGACAGCTCTCTTTTGTAAAATAAAGATGGATTCAATGTCAGCAGCCCGACCCCACAGTAAAATGCCATACGACATAATGCTGTGGAAGTAGCTAAAATAGACCAATCGCGCGGTTTCTACATCTGTTAACTGTCTTATCTTTCTAACAGCATAAGCGGCCGAGCTTAGCCGCCCCGCAAGAGATGTTATATGAGGTCCCCATTGTAATTTCTCGTCTAGCGTGATTCCTAGGAAAACCGTTTGATTAATAAATTCCAGTTTTTCCCCATTCAATATGATGTCACATTCGCTACTTCTAACATTAGGTAATTTAAATCTAATGCATTTGGTTTTTGTTTTATTTAGTACCAAATTGTTTACCGTAAACCAATCTTGGACTCGCAGAATAGAACTATTCACGTCTTCAAGATTTTGTGACCGTCGGTTTATTTTAAAGATTAATGATGTGTCATCTGTAAATAACACCATCTTCGGTTGATTTTGAAATAATTGGGGTAAATCATTAATGTACACTAAAAAGAGGAATGGACCCAATATCGAACCTTGAGGAACGCCCATTGCCATTTCAGACCCTAATGAGTTTACGCCGTTTACCTGAACTTTAACCTTTCTATCTTTCAGGTATGATTTAAGTAAATCAAGAGCTGTATTCCTAATCCCATAGTGCTCTAGTTTCAGCAGAAGTGTCTCATGGTCTACACAATCGAACGCCTTCGAGAGGTCGCAAAAGATTCCAATGGCATCTTGTGCTTCTTCCCAGGCATTAAAAATGTTCTTTATTAGGGTGACACCGGCGTCGGTGGTACAACGCCCTTTGGTGAAACCGTACTGTTGTTCATGAAAGATGGAATTTTTATTAAAGTGAGGTAACATTTGATTGAGCATCAACTTTTCAAACACCTTACTGAGCACTGGTAGAATTGATACAGGCCTATAATTGTTGGGTTCTTTACTATCACCAGATTTGAACAATGGAACTACTTTACTGTGTTTCATGAGATCCGGAAAGACTCCTTGGTCACAAATTCAGACTCTGGGCCGCTACTGAGAAATTCCTGATGGAAAAAAACCAATAACACTTTGCCAGAGAGCTGTCAGAGCCATTTATAATCTACGTCACCGCGAATCTCTCAGGAAACTATTTAAAAAGATTAATATTATGACGGTACCTTGCCAATTCATTTATGAAAATATTATGTACGTGAGGAAAAATCCACATCTTTTCAATAAAATAAGTGATAGACATAATTTTAATACTATAAATAAAGATAAACTAGATCAACCATTTTTCAGATTATCGAAAGTACATACATATTTTATGGGGTAATATAATATGTAGTATTGTATTGTAGTAGTATGTATATGTAATATGTAAAATATGTAATTTTCATTTTCATTTTTTTCATTTAATTGCAATATGTCACTTGTGACATATTGCAATTAAATGAAAGAAAATTTAAAACTCAAATTAAAAGTACACTTTGTAAACAAGCATATTACAAGTTAGAGGATTATGTCCAAGATAAGAGTGCTTGGAAACATGCTGGTCCTGCTCCATATGACAATTTATAATCAAGACAAAATCAAACAGGTTGCTAATTTAATTGTAAAATTTATAATTTTGTGTTATATGACATTGATTTTACATTCTGTGATTAATTCCTCACACACTGACTTATTAATTAAAAAAAATACTCTTTTACAATGTTTATAAATATGTGAGCACCATGTATCTATCACATAATTAAATTATCTGACGTTGCTTCATCTTTAATTATTTTTTCCTATTGTGGTATAGTAATTTTATTCTAGGTGCATCGTCTTCACATATAATTATTTAACTAATGTACGTACTTATACAAACTATTGCAGAACATTTTAAAAGAGTAATGGTAGAGTTTCTTGCCCATTCTTCTCCATACGAAAACTACCTTTTGGAAGGGGCGACTAGAGTCAATTATAATATTTTATAAATTTTGGCGTTCAAAAGTGCCATACATGGACCTATTTGCAATAAATGTTTTGACTTTGACTTTGACCAGACCTTGGAATTAAACCCAGTACTTCATGCCCAGCAATAGCGCTTGCGACGACTATACTACTAGATAATGTGTAATATGGGCTTGTTAAGGGCTGAAGTCGAGTGAGGAGACAAAAACACTTGTTCAAAAAATTATATGCCCCGAGCAAATGAAACTTCAGGTGAGAGGACTACGTAAGACGAAAAATGGCGGTGTCATTATCAGCACTGAAACAAAGGACGATATTGAGAAAGTGAAAAAATCGATGCAGCAATCAAATTCAGGCCTTACAGTAGACGAACCCCCAAAAAGGAAGCCTAGACTAGTAGTGATCGGAGTGCCCTCATCCATGCCAGAGAAGGAAGTTTTTACTTGTTTATACCACCAAAATCTAGCAGAGACCCTTCAGAATTGCAGCCTCGAGACCTTTTTGACCTCCATTAAATTAAGCCATAAGTCAGGTAAGAAGGACGCTGAGACCTGTAATTATATTTTAGAAGTATCTGCAGACATACGCAAAGCCCTGATATCAAAAGGCAGAGTGTTTGTTAATTGGTCGTCATGCCCTGTGAGAGACTTTACTCTAGTCACGCGCTGTTATAAGTGCCAGCAGTACGGACATGCGGCCAAATCATGTCGGGAGACCTCCGTTACCTGTGGCCACTGCGGTGATCAGGGTCACTCCATTAAAGAATGCACTAAGAAGACTGAGGAGCCAAAATGTGCTACTTTTTTGCACTTCAAAAAGCCGAGCAATCACAGGACAAGTGCTTCTGACTGCCCAGCAAAAATAATGGCTGAAAAAAGATATATTAATTCTGTTGATTATGGAGGCGCCTAAGAGCGCCGTTAATTACGTATTTTTTTTAGCCCTTGTTACTGTTTTTATAATTATGATTAATAATTTAATTAATGACATAGATAATTTCTCTGTATCTGAATCCCGCGTTTGTGACGTTGAACACTGTAACCAATATCTCTCCTCGAACACTAGTCCACTAACCATACTAACCCAAAATATTCGCAGTATTTTTAAAAATTTCGACAACTTCAGCATTTTTCTACAACGACTAGACATAAACTGTGACGTTATTGTATTAACCGAATGTTGGCTTTCCAAACAATATAACATACCACTAATTCCGGGATATACTATGTATAAAAGTAACATAAACTACAATCAGAACGATGGGGTGATAGTTTACGCAAGAAATCACCTCAATTTGACTGTCGAGGAACCAAATATGGACGACTGTAACAGATTGTTAATTAAAATTGGATTAGAATTAGCTATAATTGCCTTATATCGACCCCCTTCTTTTAGAAATATAAACAATTTCACTGACTCTCTAAACAACACCTTGCAGAACCTGTCGTCTTTCAAAAATACTATTTTAGTTGGAGATATTAATATCAATATTCTTCCAGAAAGTGCTGACGCATCCGCTGAGGAATACCTTAACTTATGCGCTTTCCATGGTTTGCTTCCTGCTCACACGCTTCCTACACATCAAAGTGGTTCCTGTTTGGACCATATTATGCTCAAGTCGAATTTCCCTGCACTTTCCCTTGTAACTAATTCCACAATAACCGATCACAATGCTACCCTACTTATTTTAAATTGTAAATTACCAAAAGTAGACACTCGCACAATTTCTAGTTTAATTGTAAATAAACTTGAAGAAGATTTACGCAATATCGACTTTGACCCAGTTTACGATTCCGCTGATCCACAGTTTTGTATGTTGTATCTAATCAAAAATGTACAACATGCAATTCAGAAAAACACGGTCATATCTCGGCGAAATAACAAAAACTACAACATAAAACCATGGATCACGACAGGACTCATTCGCTGTATGAAAAATAGAGATAAACTGCATATGAAAACTAAATCTAATCCAGATAATTTAATTTTGCAACTGTCGTATAAACGATATCGTAACTTCTGCAATAATCTCCTAAGAAAAGTAAAAAGCAACTACGATAAAATTGCTCTAGAAAAAGCTGGTACAAATAGTAAAAAAATCTGGAATTTTATTAAAAGTGTAACGTATAACTCGAAACAAAATCAGTCATCTTCAGGTTTATTACACGCACACTCATCACAGTTAGCATCTGCCAACATTGCGAATAATTTCTTTGTCAATGTTGGTAAATGTTTGGCTGAAAAAGTTCAGGGCCAGTCACAATATCTAACAAGCACACCATTTACGTGTAACACTAATTCATCATCCTTTGTGTTGCTAGACACTGACGAGACTGAGGTGGAAACAATAATTATGAGTTTGAAGGACGACTGTGCAGTTGGCTGGGATAACATATCAAATAAAATTATTAAACAGTTCAGGCACATTTTGGGACCGCCCCTAACTTATATTTTCCAAAAATGTTTATCTACAGGTCTTTTCCCCGAGTGTCTAAAAAAAGCTGTTGTTGTCCCTGTTTACAAATCAGGCAATAAAGATCAAGTGACAAATTATAGGCCCATTTCCTTGCTACCTACTATGTCTAAAATATTAGAAAAAATTATGAAAGAATGAAGGCTTTACAAATACTTGGAGGATAAATCAATTTTATCTAAACGGCAGTTTGGGTTTAGGCCTAAAATGTCAACAGACGATGCCGTGCACCATCTGACTGACTATCTAGCACAAGAACTTGATAATGGTAACCACACGGTAGGAATCTTCCTGGACCTCGCCAAAGCTTTTGATACGGTTTCTATTCCTACTCTGTTGCACAAACTTGAAGCCTTGGGTATCCGAGGCACTCAGCTGAAATTATTTAAGAGCTATCTAGAAGATCGTACCCAATGTGTAAGAATTGGTAATATTCTCAGCGATACTGAAAAAAACACGTCCTTCGGCGTTCCCCAAGGAAGTATTTTAGGGCCTACACTTTTTTTGATATACATAAACGATCTTTGTAATCTAAATCTAGATCACGGCCAAATTGTTTCTTATGCTGACGACACTGCCCTTCTATTTTCGGCTGAGTCGGAAAAAAATGTCTACAAGCATGCGCAACATGGATTCAATATTGTTAATAAATGGCTTCAAGATAACTCACTAACACTAAATGCAGACAAGACAAATTACATTAAGTTTTCGATGCGCAAGCAAACATCAACAAGCACTACCTCGACATTATATGCTCATTATTGCACAATTCCTACAGATAACCAATGTGTTTGTCCCAACATTAAAATGACAAATATAACAAAATACCTTGGTGTTATAATAGATGAAACACTTTCGTTCAAACAACATATACAAGCTTTAAATAATAGAATTCGCAAGTTGATATTTGTTTTTAAAAAGTTACGCTATATTGCTGACCCAAAAATCGTTAGACAAGTTTACTTTGCTCTATGTCAATCAATTTTAACTTACTGTATTACCACATGGGGTGGAGCAGGTAAAACAATGTTACTAACCATCGAGAGAGCTCAAAGGGCGATTCTCAAAGTGTCTACTTTCCGCCCTTTCCTTTTTCCTACTAACCTCCTTTACAAATATTGTGAAGTATTAACAGTTCGACAGCTATTTATAATGGGTATTGTATTAAAACAACACACAGCTCTACCTTTCAGCACTGCATACACTAATAAAAGACGTAAAGATATAGTTTGTCCACAAAATACATCAAAACATGCTTTTGTATCCAAATTTTACTTGTACCTCGGCCCTCTTCTCTATAATAAACTAAACTCGAAAGCAAACATTTATTCCCTGAACTACACAAATTGTAAGAGAATTCTCAAGGATGCTCTCCAAAGTATGTCTTATGAAGATACAGAGAATTTACTAACTGTATTAAAGTGAATACATGTACAAATTTCACCTAAGTTAAGTATTTTTCGAATTTAGATACTAAGGTACTCAACATATTATTAGTGATCTATTGTCAACCTACAGATTTATTTATTTATTTATTTTTTTAAGTCTATTTAAGCTATTCTCGCCTGAAACACAGGATTACCTAGTTCAGGCACGTAAGTCTTAGGAATATAATTTACATTTAAGCAAAGCTGTACTAATTTTTATGCCTTGTAATTTTTGAATAAATATTATTATTATTATTATTATTATATCTGAAATCTTGGTTGACAGTACCAACCTCTCGGAAAATGAGTTGGTACCATCTGACGGCCAACTCTAATACCGCGCGCGCTGATTGGTTTAATCAAACAGTGCGCGCCTTCGTGCTTCTTGTTACACATCAATACACGCATGAAGGGTCTTTCAAACAGGCGCGACACGCGACGCGATACAAAGACGCCGCTCGTCGCGCGACGAGCGGTGTCTTTGTGACGCGTCGCGTGTCACGCCTGTTTGAAAGAGCCTTTACAGGAATCGAAATAGATGGAAATAGATCTAGAATAAATTAATCTGAAATAGTTATTCACAACTGTTAACTAATTACAGTAAAAACACCTACACATTTTCACAATACTAGCTTGAATAGAGTACTACGAATACCTTCCATTCAAAATCACGCATACTTGTTTATTATGTTAGCACCACAATGTACCTTCGACCTCTATTGTTTCCAACTACATTACATACTCGATTATGAACTGCATGAATCATCTATATTTATATACATATTATAAATTAAATTCGCTATTCGTATCTGTCTGTGTGACCGCGTTGTTCTCCTAAACTACGCGAATGATTTTGATGCGGATTTTACCATCATTCAGAAAATTAATTTCGAAAGGTTTATGTGTATGATATATTAATATTAAACTAACATAACTATGAAAATTAGATTTTTTTAAATTTTATAGAAATAAATGGGTACATAAAACTTATAACTAATTAACATAACAGCACGCCTTGTTTCCCCGAAGGGTTGGGCAGAGGTGTCCCTGTAGCAGGTTCACCCACATTTAACCAGTTATGTTTTAAGTCCCATGTAATAGGGGGTGAGCCTATTGCCATCAACCGGGCACAAATCCAGACTCCAGGCTGCTACTGAGAAATTTCAGATAGAAAAACCCAATAACACTTTGCCCGACCTGGGAATCGAACCCAGGACCTCATGCTCAGCAGTAGCGCTTGCGACCACTAGACCAACGAGGCAGTCAGTTATAACTAATTAATTAATAAAAATAACAAAATGATGTACTAACTTAACTAATACTCTTCACCAACAAAATATGTTATCGAAAAATTCATCCGCATCGCTGTGGACTGGTAACCTACCCAAAAGGCTGGCCGCATTGCTGCATTGTTTAACATAACATAACATCACGCCTGAATTCCCCAAAAGGTTAGGCAGAAGTGCACCTATGTGTACATAGGTGCACTTCTGCCTAACCTTGAAATGTTGGTGTACTGTAGTACACCAACATTTCATCAGTTATCTTACACATACATACAGAAATCTCGATGTTTTGTCAAGTCGTAAACGCCTTGCGAAGCAGGGTCGGGTCGGTAGTTAACGATGCATTACACAGCAATTTTGTATGTCATGTATCTTGAAAATTCCAATTTGTTACTAACAAACGAAATTTTAGAGAAATTAAGCACTATAAGCGGACACACGGCTTTGAAAGAGCGCAGTTTTTTTTTTTCATGTTTAGAATGAAAAATTATCTTAGGATAAACTGACTTGAATCAAATTCTCAAATCTAGCTAGTAGGTAATGAAAAAATATTACCATCGCAAAATTATACTAGAGATAACCTAAAAATATTAATCTCCTTAATTATTTTATTTTACTGCACCAGCTAATCAATAGGTTACCGTAACCAAACAACAAAAATAAATAGTATTTCCATTTACTTTTTCTTGTAAATCCAAGCATGTTTACAGAACTCCAGTACTACAAACAAATTATCATGCAGTGTTTGCGGTTGCACTCTACGATAGTGTTTACCTCGAGTATGCTACATGTATAATTAAGTGATAGGTCAGACACTGGAGAACTGTGGGCTAGTGTGGATGTACGTCTTCTACAACTAAGGTTACCATTTCAAATTTTGAAAAGTCTTGGCAAAAAGCCGGACAAATGCCTTTTTAAACTTTCTTTTTTTAGTAGATATATATTTGGCTTTTTCTATAAAAAAAACCGTTCGTCTAAAAATCTGGATAAATGACAATGCCAGAAAAAATCCGGACGGGGGGCCAAAAAGCCGGATATGTGCGAACAAATCCGAACGGATGGTAACCGTATGTACAACCTGCTGCATCTTTCAACAATGAAATATGATTCTTAACTATAGTAAACTCGAGGTGCTATTTCAAAATTATTTAAATTAGATTACCTCGTTGGTCTAATGGTCACAAGCGCTACTGCTGAGCATGAGGTTCTTAATTCGATTCCCGGATCGGACGAAGTGTTATTGGGTTTTTCCATCTGTAATATAGTAGCATCCCGGAGTCTGGATTCGTGCCCGGTTGATGGCAATATTCTCGCCTCCTATTACATGGGACTTCAACATAGCTGGCAAAATATGAATATACACTCCTACCTAACCCTTTGGAGAATACAGATATAATGCTACGTTTACATGTTAAGTTCGTTTCTCACTCATCTAATTAAAAGTATAGTCTTGTAAACTGACTGACTGATCACCCATATTCCGAAAAGATTGAATTTAAATCTCTTCAATGCTGTTCTAATGAGAATACACACCATTTTTTTTTTTTTTTTTTTGAGGGTGGGAAATCATCAAATAACTTCTCCCGCTCTGGGCGGAGCGGGAGGGCGTGTCAGACTCTTACTGACTAAAACCCACCCGTGTTCCTTCGGTTGCCCTGTCGCCGGGGGCCACGATCTCCCTTTCGGTTTTCTTCGCAACCCCGGCAGGCATTGGTCCTAGTGGACCCCTTCAATTATGCTGACATCTCTTTGAGGCGCGCGTGGAACACAACGCGCCGTCGACCCGGGCCTGGTCCTTATCGGACGGTGAGCCACCCATTGCTCACCGCCCGCAAGCCCGCGCCTACGGTGGCCGGAAATCGCCCCGCGATTCCCGACGCCCTGGGCGTCTCCTCCTGCGGCGGTTAGGGGCGTGAGGGCGCGAAATTTGCCTCTCCCTCACGCGTTCCGCCTCCTCCTTCGCGAGCATTACCGCTTCGCAGAAGGAGGTGACGGCCTCCCATTTCCTCTCGCTCCGTACCATAGCCTGAACCAGGGCCGGACGCGAGAGATCACCGCCGCCGATCGCCTCCACGAGGACACGGCGATGCTCCGCCCAAGCTGGGCAGACCTCCACCGTATGCTCCACCGTGTCCTCCGGGCGATCCACACGAGAATACACACCATGGAGTAGGACTAAAGTAGCAAGTTATTCGGAAATATAACATTATTTTACTTAGAGTTAAGTAAACTAGGTAATCAATCTGCCTAGCCATTTCCCAACTATGTTAGGATTGGCTCCCAGTCTAACCGGATGCAGCTGAATACCAGTATTTTATATGGAGCGACCGCCTAGCTGACCTCCACAACTCAGTAACTGGGTAATACGATACCCCTTGGTGAGACTGGTTATCAGACTTTCGGGCTTCTGACGACCCGTAACGACTGTCAAAGATCCACGAATGACAGCCGGGACCAACGGCTTAACTTGCTTTTCGAGGCACGGATGAATCTCACCCATCCACAGACCAACCCCGGCAAGCTTAGCTTAACCTGATGGATCGAGCCTCGCGGCTTTTACTATCTTTGCTTTTAAATCACTTTACTCACAAAACGGTGAAGGAAAACATTGTGAAGAAACCGGCATGTCCTAGAACCAAAAAATTCGAAAACATGTGACATCCCAAACCCGCACTGGACCTCCGTGGTTGATTGCGGCCCAAGAGAAGAGTCCTGTGCCCCAGCAGTGGAACATTAAGGGCTGATTTAAGTTCTCAAAGAAAATAGTGAGCAAATGTTTTTGAAAAGACTTCAACTATCAAATAAGCTTCATTTTATTAGAACATCGGGAGCAAAGTTGCGGCTAAAAACTATAACAAATTTCAAAACAATTGTTGTACAGTTTCTAAGCCCGTATACCACAAACTCAACATACAGATAAACATCCCTAGTTATAGTTCTCCAAATTACAGTTGGAATATAAGAGGCGGTTTGCTTAATTAAAAACTTGTTATTTTATAATTACGTCCCGTAAATATTGTAAATAAAATGGTTGAGTTTGCTCCCTGACGGTTGTTATAATGTGAAATAACATTTTCGAAATTAAATATGCTAATAGAGACAGGGGATTCTGAAAATTCTGTTTGTAAAAATACGATGTAATTGGTTGGTTGGTTTTTGCTAGGAGGCCAAGTTATGTCATTTGATTATTTAGATTTTAGATGGTTTTCAGCTCATTATGAAAGTATACGAGTACCTTAACTACAGTGTGTACCAGAAATATGTGGTCATATTTAAAGGAGGGTACAGACCATTAAAATGATTAAGTTTTTCCATAGGACCAACATAATAATAGCGAAAAATAATTAGCTGTTCCATACATTTAGGTCGAATAGGTATTGAACTTAAGTGGCCATGGGTAGGGCACATTGCCCGCAGAGCAGATGGCAGATGGGGTTGAAAGGTTACAATACAATAAAATTCAATTGAATTGAATTGAATTTTATTTAGAAAGAAAGAAAGAAAGAAAAACATTTATTTGCGGTAAACATGACGCAAAAAGTAGGAAAAGGAAAATAAAATAAGGAATAATATAGGAATAGGAATAAGAAATATTAAAACAACAAATCAAATCAATTCTTAGTATAAAAAATAAATTAAAAATTAAAATCTATAATTTATAATAATCATTTCTCAGTACATTGAGATCTTACATTAAACACCGTTTCACACATACTACCATTGCTGGTGTAGAAATATTAAATAATAAGCTAAATAACATGCAAATCACAATTAGGTGCATTATAAGAATATTATGATGTTAATAAATAAAGTTTATCATTATTACCATCGGCCTCCACTAATTATCTAAAGATGTCACCATTCTTGCGTCTACCTGCTTCATATAATGATAAATTCCCAACATTGGATCATTTCAATACCACACGTAACAGACTTTAAAAAAAATATCGTCCATCAAATGCCAGATATCCAGCGAACTTAGTAGTGCCAGTTTAGTCATACACGTACACACACCACCTACACCGAACAGATACACACCCGCACACACTATAAATATTATAATTGTTTCACTCTCTGTATTTCAAATTTTTCTGTGTACTTCGTAATTGGCGTAATGTTTAAAATAATAATAATGTTATACTTACTGTCAGCTGTAAAGCTACCTTATTAAAAATAAATATATTATTATGAAATCTTGTATTAAAATGAATTTGTAATGACAAATTAATAGACTGGTTAGGATTCATCAAAAATGCATTATTTATAATGTCAAAATATTAATAATTCAACCAAAAAATATAAATCATAATAATAAATAAATAAAGTTTATTTTTTAGATTGTTTTACAAATTAAACCTAGGCTAGTTTTGAGTACAAATGAGTTAAGCATCTGTAGCCAAACTAGGCAAAAACCTGTATTTCGGCTATCAGCGCCAATCCTCTCGAATAAGTTTACATTTATCATAGCCATTAACATTAATTATTACAATATAAATAGCAGTAGACACACACAACAATACGCAGTGGTAATAATGTCACAGTTACATTCAGTTTGATGGTTTGTGTACCATATTCTTAAATAAAACCCCATATTTCTGATACACGCTGTATAATGAGTACCTTCCTACCAATATGTTTACGTGATGAAATATTCATAGAAAAAATGTAGAAGCAGTCACACTGGCTAATCCTTTTACGTATGAACTTTACTACTCACTGTAACTCGAACCAACGCAAATAAATTACATTAAAATTCTAGAAGCATACACAACAAAAGCTACCAGAGGTTCTCCTTCTGAAAATAATCGAAATAAAAAATAAAGACAAAATTGTTTTAAACAGAAATGCGTGCATATAAAATAATAAGCAGTAGTAATATGGAAAGCGACTGATTTAAATAGACTTAGTTCTGCAAAAACGGTCCAACCCACAAGCCCTCAATAATTCAGATATCTTATCATCAAACTGATCAAACAATCCAATTGTATGAATTGCTGCCCAGCTAAATCAGTCCACAAAATATATAAACCGTATGATTGCAAAAACTAATCAGCTTCAAAATTAATCAGCGTTAACAATTCAAAAGTATTACGATCACTTCGGAAACTGGCAGAAATTTTGATGTGAGAAATTTCTTGTTTTAATCTAAAATATATCCTATGACATTTGGCAATACAGTAGCTTCTCATTAATGAAAGTTTTTTTTTAAATCGTATCAATAATTCTGAAGATTACACCCTCACATACATACAAACAAACTTACATAGATGTAGGATTTTAATTAGGAACGCATCATAATTTTAAGAAATAAGTAAAGAGAACATGAATGCAGCGGTGAGTGAATGAGAGAGTATGTGTGCGAGAGAGAGGGAAAGGAAAGAGGGAAGATGGCGAGCGAGCTATAAAATTTTAAGACGTTTTAAAATTTGTAAGAAGTTATAAAATAATTAAGGAAGTAATTCAAGTTAAGAAGATTTTATTTCGGTCATCCACACACCCCTACATAGACTAAGCCCTAAACTCTATGGTAACAAAAACAGTTTGCCAAAATATTCTTCGAGCTAACTTTATCGCCTAGTTTGATAATATCGTGTTGTAACTCTGGCCATGTGACCCAGGTGAAAATAACTTGTCAAGTCCAGTGACATCGTCTCGAACTGAGCTGCCACCACAATGGCGGCTGTAGCCAGCGGTGACGGGATGCCGATAGGACTAATTTTACTGGCTTTTTTTTTTTTTGGAAATACTTCTTTGGTCATCTGAACGCTACAGGTTTGGCAGTTGGGCTAACTTTATATCGGTATTATCCACGGGTAAGTTATCATCTGTGTCAATCAGTCAACATAATAAAAATCATTTTACAAAAAAAAAAACAACCGACTTCCAAAAAAAAAAACACTACAAAGCGAAAAATAAATTTAATTTCGGAAGTCGGTGTCTTTGGTTTTGAATCTTCGTTTTCGTTTTATTATTTTTCACTTTATAGTTGTGGTTCCTACCCCACACAAATTCGAATACCACTACTTGCTATGTAATTTTCAGTGACAGGAAATTATCATATCATCCACAAACGAAGTGGGAAAAAATACGTATTATTGAAGCTAACTCAAAAACTATCCAAGCAAAGTTAATAAAATTTATATGGGACCATCTTAAAAGCACACCCTTTCAAACAAAAAATAATTTTCAAAATCAGTCCATAATTGACAGAGAAATCGGTTAACATACATAAAAAAAACAAACATACGTACGCTACGAACATATAACCTCCTCCTTTTTGGAAGTTGATTAAAAATAGAGCGTAAACTAATGTAAAACTTAACATTACTTTGCATATTCTCCGAAGGGGTAGACAAAAGTGTAGTGCAATGTGGGTATGTTGTGTTATGTTTTTATTATTGGCACCTTTTTTAAAGTGAAAACTTCCTTAAGCGCGTTGGGCATTTTTGAGATGGGATTAAACCACTGATTTCACGACACCGTGATGACCATTAAAAAGACATTAACGCGTTGATTACCGCGGTGCTGATTTTTTTTTCAAGATTTCTCTTCTGTCGGCAACCCCGGAGTGCCACTGTTTTTTTTTTTTCTCTCTGTTTAAATCCTCGTTTATACCCTCCGTCTGAGAAGAACGGAAGGTTATGTTCCTACCAACTAAAACCCCACTGTTCCTTCTAGTACCATGTGTCGGGGGTCCTACAGAAACTTGTATCTACATTCACCGCACCCCCGACTGGTAGCAGTCCGCCACGTCTAGCGAGCCCCATCACCAAGTGTGGTCGATCCCACCGCACGATATATCACGCATGTAATACTGCGTGGAGTGCGTGGTACCTTTTTGAACCTGATTGCTCGAAATATATTGGCACCTAGAATTTTCTTTTTATTAATTTAATTTCTAATAATTTAATTGTACTTTTATATGTTGTGCCATTTCTTTTATGTACACTGCTCTGGTATAAAACAGGAGTTACTGAGAAGGAGTTACAGAGAAACTGGCAAGTTGAGCAAATAACATTAGATGTGGTAACATCAAGCGCACATAATATCTATTAAAACTGCATATAACTAGTACCTAGAGTTTGTGCTCCAAACTATTTCGAATCCTGGTCTTCTTTTCGTGTGGTCAGTGGCTACCCTGGTGTCAGATTTTTAAAGCCGTCCATGGGCCTCCGACTAAGCTTCAAATGCCGTCGAAAAATATCTCTCAGGCATGCCGGTTTTCTCACGATATTTTCCTTCACCGTTTTTGAAGCAAGTGATAATTATACAATACGCACATGAAAACGAAAAGTCAGAGGTTCGAATTCGAGACCTTATGACTTGGCAGTTCGACACCACTAGGCTATCACTGAATCCTGAAAGAAACGTATAAAAAAGTACAAATTATTTGCATGATAAGATTCACCTTGTGTTTTAAAGATTTACACCAAAGACATGGGAAGTCCCATGTCTTTAGGATAAATCTTTCAAACACGGTGGTAAGTACCACCACCTAAAATCAAAAACAGTTCCAACGATCATAATGCTATTAAACATATATTTCCCTTATCACTCTCACTTTGATTCTTATCTCTCTCCTATAATTTCAGGTTCTTCTGAAAGGCGTGACCCATTTCCTTCAATTGGCTCACAATTTGCATACCAATGATAACAGTTAACACGCCTTCACTATTACGTGGTTCTTAATGAGCATGAAAATTGCTTGTTTTTGCATCAGTACCATTAGGGAGGTGATAGGAGGGCAAATGATTGTTGGTAAGCTTTGTGTCAATGGGCGTTTTAATCTGTTATAGTATTTCAGCAAATCTTGTTCTATTGCCGGAGAGAAATCTAGGTAAATAAACCATAGAAACTAGTTGTGAGAGATCACATAAGTGGAATAGAATAGATGTTTAATTCATTGGTTACGATATGTTACATGTCACTTATAAGATATAACTTTACAAGAGCACGAGGAGCTTGCGGCTAAGTAATAACAGCCGCACGGATTAATCCATCAGGTTTAGCTACGCTTGCTGGGGTTGGCTCGTGCATGGGTGACCATCTTAACATACCGAGACTCCTCCATGCCTCGGAAACACGTTAAGCCGTTGGTCTCGGCTGTCATTCGGGGATCTATGACAGTCGTTACGGGTTGTCAGAAGCCCGAAAGTTTGACAACCAGTCTTAGCAAGGGGTATCGTATTATCTAATTACTGGCTTCTGGAGGACTGATAGTCAGTTGCTCCATGTAAAATAATGGTAATCAGCTGCATCCGGTTAGACAGGCAACCAACCCCCATAGTTGGGTGAAGACTGGGTAAATTGACATTAGGAGTATTTTATTTTGACGCATTTTGTCTGGAAAGGGATCCTTTGCAACCTATTGTTGAATTCCTTTCACACACTATTGAATTATTATAAGAATAAATAATAATATTTATTCAAAAAGTTACAAGGCATAAAAAATTGTACAGATTTGCTTAAATGTAAATTATATTCCTAAGACTATGAAACATGGTGTGCGATTTTTTGTATTTCAGGTCTAGGCCTGAAATTACTAGGAGTGACTTTACGAGTCAAAGCCTATGGTGACTGGGGGGTATTCTCTAATGGAGTGATTTACCCCTCTCTGATTTGTATAAATATTCAATTTCACCTATTTTGTTTTAAAACACTGGTCAAGAGCGAGTTGGACTCGCGCACCGGTGTAGAATATTGCAGCTTAAGGTCAGCGCCATCTCTTGACCGATAGTGTAACTAATATCATTTTTGTTGATGATTTCTTAAAAATTTACTATTTAGAAACATCGTTTTATTTTTCCTGTAATTTTTACATAAACTTCTATCACATAGAATAATTTCAGAATTTCTCTATGCAAACTTCGGAGATAAGGGGGGAGAACGGTTTTTTTTTTATTTTTCGTCACAAGACGAAAACGAAAAGTATGCGGCCAAAAAAAAAGAATAATGTTTGAGAATGTGCAGATAGCGTTATTTTATATGATTATATCCCACATACCCTGTCAGTACCTGTTGCAAAAAAAAATTGCACATTTTTATTTCTTTCTTATTTGTAAAATAGTTGGGCAAACGGCATCTAAAACTATTCCAAATTTCAAATTGATAGCATTAGTAGTTCTTAAGATATCCAGCTACGACAGACAGACGGACTGATAGACTGAGTCACACAATAAAAAGGAACCCTTCCTTTTTACCATTTTGGTACGGAACCCTAAAAAGGTATGGATTGAATTGTCCGTATTATCTCGTAGACGTGGGACTGGGATCGTCGACGCCACTGATCGTCAGTTTTTTTATTTTTTTTATTTAGTTAGGGCATCTCGTAGATGATCTCAGAGGGAGATCATCACTACTTAATCGGGCTTTCCTGTGGATGCCTTAAGCTACTATATATACTTAATACCTCCAGCCAGGGGTTATTCAACTATGCTAATTAAAACTAGGTCAACGCTCGCTAAGGGCACCCCCTGTGGGGTACGAACCTCGGCTTAGGGCCTCAACCGGAGGGAGGACATCAAGGATCGGACGGACTGGATTAAAGTTTTGATCACGATTATTAGTCGTGGAATTTAAAGCTATGTGCTCAGCTGCAACAACAGCTGGCACCTCGTTATTGAACAAGGGTCGCGGGGGAGTATCTTTTACTCGGGGACGCGGTCGCGATCTCAAAGGCCCTCGGCGGCGAGGTCAGAGAGGTCAGGCGTCTGTTTTTGTACACTGTGCTGGTTTCCCTACTGCTCTCCTGGAGGAGGGTCGTCAGGGTCGGTAAGGAGCTGATCGTCAGTGAGGTGCGTTTTTCGAACATGTGCTTTGAGATGCCACGGGTCTTGTCCAATAATTTCACATAAGAGAAAACGAACTAAAACTTGCGTCGGTTTTCCCATAGGGATAGATATTCTTATACTTCGTTCACGTTCACACATGAGCACCCCAATTTGCACGGATTTAAATGAAAATTGCTAATCCATTGCATCATATGTTTGAAAAATCCGCCTGCTCGACAGCGAAAATCACGCAATGAATGTGTTCATTTTTTTTTTTCGCTGTTGATGTAGAAGTACGCACCTGACCTTTAAGCATATCATCCTGTTTTTCAATTCCAACTTTTTTGTAATTTAATATTTTATTGCCAAAGCGGAGTTCTGTCCTCGGGTAAAGAGGAAAGAGGTTTATTCATTGGTAATCAGACACTTCCAATGTATCTTGAAATTTAATTAATTTTCTATCCAATATAAAATCAAATAAAATCGAAATATTTTATTTCACGATCGAAGAAATGCATATCTAACCATTTTGAAAAAAAAAACCGCACACATGACCCTTTTTATTTCGTAGGTAAGCGATACTATAGCGGCCGAGCGCTGCAAGCAAGAATAGTCCTTACAGTGTACAGATATGCGTTTCTTCGATAGTACATGGGCACTTATTAAACGTTGCGGTTACTCTTTTAAATATAATTGACCTTTATAATATTTTCAAACAGTGTAGGCCTTTCAACAAGTACTTAACAAATAAGAAAATGGTCAACAAATATACAGTCCACCAGGCCTACAGCGTTCTCACATTCACAAAATATAAAAGAGTCTATATAAAAGTTAATAATAAAAAAATAAAAATAAAAACCTAATTAAACCAAATGACATAGCTACCATAGCTATTGGAATACTAATAAACAAGTTTCGCTTAAAAAGGTTTCGAGGAATCTTTTAATAAATTATTTTAATATGAACTGATTTTCAGAATCTAATTATGCTCTTACCTAGAAATTAAATCAGCATATTTCAAACCTACTTGTGTCGAGAAAAAATTACTATAAATAAACTTGGAACGGTCAGGAACAGAAGTAGATTTAACACTTACTTGTACGTGTTATAAATGAGATGACACAGTACTTTTCAGCATTTCATATAATAGCTAATAGAATTTATATATGAATGTATTTGAATTTAAAATTTTTAGGTACCATCTTTTTTGGATCGAGCTCAATATTTTTTTTTTTGTTGAATCGACTTTTGTTGCTAACCGTACATAAATCGGAATGTTCAATAATTTAATACTAATCTACCAAATATAAACCAGAACATTCCCGTTCTACCGATTTCCAATAAGCTGAAACTATTTTAAAATAAAAACCATCTATGAACCATTTCAATGGCTCATATAGAGTAACGAGGTGAAAATATTGCCTACACGTTATTTCAATGTGAAGGTCGATGCTAGAGCGAGATAGAAGATTGTTCATGCCTGCATGGTAGTGACAACAGCATTCTGAAAATGGTCGCTGCCAGAGCGGACTGTCCCCTTCAGGGACACTGGGTGGGGACACTCAGTGTGAATAAATAATGAATTTGTGTAAACTAACAATACTTACCTATTCAACTAAGCGCTATTGTTACTAAAACCAAAATATTAACAAAACTATGGAACTAAGTCTGAAATAAAGTTTAATTTAATTTAATTTATTCCTACGCAGAAATGAGGCAGAGTCAGTTGTATAATTGGGAGCTACATAATTGCGACAAAAACCGCTGGTTCATGGTTTGTTGTCTAAATATAGGTCACTCCATCTTTTGTTTGTGCAATGACATGCAAATATTTGAACGTACGATGAACAAAAGCTCACTTTAAGGCTTAATATTTAGTACACACTAATTAAAATTTTAAAGAGTAGTGGTAGCCCAGTGGTATCGGCCCTGAATTACGAGTTCGAACAAAAACAGACGCTTTACTTTGTGTAATTTATTTTTTCATTTCTCATACTCGGACAGTAGTATTTTTTTATCCGAGTAGCGGGTGGAAGACGTTGCTTCCCATCCTTGGGCGGGAAAGACTCATAGTAATTGCTTCCCTCTCTAGGGCGTGAATGAATTTTATAAATAGAAGTAGAGGAGATGGGAAACGGTGGGCCCAAATGTAATAAGTTGAGATATGATCTAAAAAATTTGTCAATTTTTTTTTATTCTTGAATAACAAAAATCAGCTCAATTCCCTATCTGGAAGCGGAGAAATATGATAAAGATGATTTTCGTGGGATTATCAATTAATTGAGTAATCGATTACACAAATACAAAAAGAAAACCTTTGAACTAGGTAATTAATTCAAAGTAATTAAACGCAGTATATATATACGTACTTATATACAATATAGTGCATTTAATTCCAGTCATATTCATAAATAAAACATCGATTAAGTACTGAAAAACCAAAATCATGATTATCGAAATCATCATATTATCGAATCTGTCCGTCAAATAGCCTCGAGGTAGGTCGGTATCCGGTGATACCGGAGTGCCTCCCTGATACAACTCCATAGCAGGGTATTGCAGGCATTGGCGATGTCTAGAGACACCGCCAAGGTGACTCCACCCCAGGCCACAGCATCACGCCTTGTTTCCCCATAGGGTGGGGCAGTTGTGTGCAAATAGTAAGTACACCCACACTTCGCCAGTGATGTATAAATCCCATGTGATAGGAGACGAGCCCATTCCCGTCAACCGGGCACAAATCCGAACTCCGGGCTACTACTGAGAAATTTGTAATCGAAAACCCAATAACACTTTGCACGACCTGGAAATCGAACCCAGGACCTTATGCTAAGCAGTAGCGCTTACGACCACAAAACCAACGAAGCAGTCGTGTTTGTTCATTTATTCAAATTAAATCCTTTACATAATTATTCAACCCCAATACAATTCATATGCGATTATTCCCATTTCCATATGCTGCAAATAAAAGATCCAGCCGAAAAATAGTGTTGACGTAAAATATGAGTAAAATGAGTATACGTAATATCAATATACTTTAATACTCATGAAATATCAATGATGAGATTGGAACGAATGTGAGAATGTGAACGTCTGATTGTTTGTGCAATACCAATATTGGAATACGGTTAACGATATGTCGGTAGTCGTGAATATTTGGCGATGTCCGACTTTCGTATTTTCGTATTTTGGGTCACCTAAGTTTGGTAACACACCTGGCTTGCAATGTGAGTTTGTTGTCTTGTGCAGTAATTGAGTTAAAAGACTGGTCTATTTTAACGTGTAAGGTCTCATAACAATTTTTGAATTTTTTACATACACTTACATAAACTTACGCGTTCTTCCCAAGGGGGTAGGCAGAAACTATAGAACACCGCATGGTGTTCTATAGTTTCTGTTTCGTAGGAGGTGCATACCTCCTACGATCCTTACAAACTTTTTTTGCTTCGTTTACGTTCATTTATATGTCGCAGAATCACTATTGATTATTGTTAATTTAAAACAACGCCATCTATTGTCGTTTGTCGGAAACGTCAGGCTTGGGTGAGGTCGCTACAGGCGTGGCAGGTTTGACAGTTGTCAGTTGTCATTAGACATTTGACATTTTTGAGTGGAGACGCACTTTTGGAGCAGCCACGAGCGCGAGAGGTCGTTTTGCCAGCCTGTAGCGAACTTACCGCGTTTCCGTACCTTAATCCGTTTTCATCAGCCTGATCATTTGAGATTTTGTTATTTTGTGTTCGCGAGTGATTAAATAGACGATTTTAATCAGTGTTGAGACTATTATTTCGTGCCTACACCATGTCGAACTCCGACTCTGATAACGAGGTACCCCAAATGGGTCAAGTGCCTTCGTTATCAGAAGTGGGATGCAACTCAAACGCCCCACCTGGTGTAAGTGACAGTGCTAGCCGTGAAAAGTGTAAAGACAATGCACGCGTGTTTGAAAGTGACAATGAAACGGAAAAATGGCGTTTTCTGTTGGAGCAGCAAAACAAAAACTTTATGGCTATCGTGCAAGCCATGAAAACACCTTCTGCGATTATGGATGTTCGCCTACCAGATTTTGACCCTGAAAAACGGAATGTCGACCCGCGTGCTTGGCTGGCAACAGCAGACATGTGTGTTATCGATCCGAATAGCCAAGGTGCATTGTTGATGATTGCTTTGAGCCGCGCACTCAAGGGAGAAGCGTCGTCGTGGCTGTCGTCCATATCTTACCCAGGGATGAAATGGAGCGATTTTAAGGAGCTGTTTATAGCCAGGTACGATTGTCCAGAGACTACCGCTTCTTTTCTTATCAATCTGCATGGTAATAAACCTAAAGAAAATGAGTGTTTGGCCGCATATGCAGCTACCCTCATGACAACCATTATGTCGAAATGGAACGGCCTCACAACGGAGCAGATTGCTATCGCGACGGTGCTAGCTCATATCGCGAAGAACGATACGCGAGTCCAGCGATTGTCGTTCACTACAGACATCAAAACCCGCAGTGAGTTACAACGGGAACTGAAGGCTGTTTCGTTTCTGAAAAGGAGCGCCCCGTCTGGTGGTGACGAACGTGAAGGTCCAGACGCGAAGAGGAACCGCCCCAATTGGCCTTACCCTGGACCCAAATGTTACAACTGCGGGAAACCAGGACACAGATCGATGCAATGCCGCCTGAAAAATGACTCGAAGGCACATGAAGATCAGTCAAGATCGATGGCGTCTAGCAGTGGCAAGAGCAACCAGGCAGCAGGGAGAGCCGACTGGATTACTTGCTTCAATTGTCGTGAGCAAGGACACTACGCTTCCAACTGCCCCGCGAGGAGCAACAAGGAGGCCAGCAGCAGCACGGCGGTTGCTCCTGTCAAGGAAAAACGAGTCGACGTGTGCCTTGTTGACGCACCTGCTGGATCTTTACGGCATTCTGGTGAGCAATTTGAATTTTACTATGACTCTGGTGCTGAATGTTCGCTTGTTAAAGAATCTTTATCCTGTAAATTTAGTGGCAAACGACTTAGTGAAAACGTGACATTAACTGGAATTGGACAGACTTCTGTGAAGTCAACTGTACAAATTTTGACCACTGTTGAGATTGATGGAATTGTTTTTGAAATTCTTTTTCACGTTTTACCCGACAATTATTTGCGACATAAAATCATGATTGGACGTGAAGTATTATCAATTGGTTTAGTAGTTCATATGTCGTCAGATAAGATTCGATTCGAGAAAATACGGACAGTTCAGACATGTGATGTGATTGATGACAATGACTTTAACACAATAGACACTGACATCCCCCCTGAAAGAAAACCTGAACTGCTAGATATTTTGCTATCTTTCAAGCATAGTTTTATTTCCGGTGTACCGACAACCCCTGCAGAGACTGAACCCATGCAAATTCGCCTTATAGACCCTCACAAGACCGTAAATCGACGCCCCTATAGGTTGAGCCCAGAAGAGCGACAGATTGTACGAAGTAAAATCGATGAATTGCTTAAGGCCAATATAGTTCGCTGTAGTTCATCGCCGTTTGCCAGTCCTATCCTTCTCGTCAAAAAGAAGGATGGTACAGATAGGATGTGTGTGGATTACCGCGAGCTGAATGACAATACAGTACCTGACCGTTTTCCACTACCGCTTATTTCTGACCAAATAGCTAGGTTGTATGGAGGCCATTTCTTTACAATTTTAGATTTGGCGTCAGGTTTTCACCAGATTCGCATTTCAACTGAATCTATAGAGCGGACAGCTTTTGTGACGCCCGACGGGCAGTTCGAATATTTGACCATGCCATTTGGCCTTCGAAATGCACCTTCAGTGTTCCAGCGAGCTCTCATTCACGCGCTTGGGGATTTGGTGAATACCTACGTCGTAGTCTACATGGATGACGTGCTCGTCGTTGCAGAAAACGTCGACGAGGCACTTAAGCGACTCCAGGTAGTACTTAGGGTCCTTTCTGAGAAAGGGTTTTCTCTTAATTATAAAAAGTGTGCCTTCCTAAAACAGAAAGTAGAGTACCTCGGATTTGAAGTCAGTCAAGGGCAGATAAGGCCGAATCCTCGCAAGGTTAGTTGTTTAACTTCTTTGCCACCACCTCAGACAGTGACGCAATTGCGCCAATTTATTGGCTTAGCGTCATATTTCCGTCAGTTCGTCGCAAAATTTTCGCAGATTATGGCCCCGCTGTATGCCCTGACCTCCGGTAGTGGTAAGATTGAATGGAAAACCGAGTATGAGACCATAAGACAACAGGTAATTTCTATTCTAACTAGTGAGCCTGTATTATCAATTTATGATCCAGCTCTAAGAACGGAGCTGCATACGGATGCGAGCGCTGTTGGATACGGAGCAGTTCTTATTCAGCTAAAAGAAGGTAAATCTCATGCTATTGCTTATTTCAGCAAGCGCACAACTGTTGCAGAGTCCAAATATCACTCGTACGAGTTAGAAACTCTCGCTGTTGTCAATGCGATAAAACATTTCCGTCATTACCTGCATGGTCGCAAATTCGATGTGGTGACTGATTGTAGCTCATTGCAGTTCACCCGTAAGAAAACAGACTTAACGCCACGTGTTCACAGATGGTGGGCCTTCTTGCAAGCCTTCGACTTCAACATTGTTCATTGTAGCGGTAAGCGAATGTCTCATGCAGATTTCTTTTCAAGAAATCCGTTGCCAGACGACGAAGGCAACGCTTCTTTTGAGAAGGTAAGCTCCAAACAAATTAATTTAGCCGAACTTAATGACAACTGGTTAATTGCGGAACAGCAGAAGGATAGGGAACTTTCAAAACTCGTGTCCGACTTGAAGGATGGAAAGCTTCCTCATGATGTGGCTAAGACCTATGAGCTTCGGTCAAGCGTTTTGCATCGGAAAATTCAGCGCCGTGGTAAGACTTTATGTTTGCCAATAATTCCTAGAACGTTCCGGTGGTCTGTTGTGAACAATGTACATGAAGGTTTGCTGCATTTAGGATGGGAAAAGACCTTGGAAAAGGTTTACGAACTTTATTGGTTCGACAAAATGACGAGGTTTGTGCGAAAGTTCGTAGACAGCTGTGCCACGTGCAAAATTTCGAAGTCACGCTCCGGCAAGGTACAGGCAGAAATGCATCCCATTCCTAAGGTCGCTATACCCTGGCACACCATACATATCGACGCTACGGGAAAATTAAGTGGCAAGAATGATCGGAAGGAATATGTGTTCGTGCTGATAGATGCCTTCACTAAGTACGTATTACTTCATCATACTCTTAGCATTGATACAGCTAGTAGTATCAAGGCTTTAAAATCTAGTGTCTCACTATTCGGTGCGCCCAACCGTGTAATCGCCGATCAAGGTAGGTGCTTCGCTAGTAGAGATTTCAAGGACTATTGCGAGTCTGTTAACATTAAGCTCCATCTGATAGCAACAGGAAGTTCAAGGGCCAATGGTCAGGTAGAACGAGTCATGAGCACATTAAAAAACATGCTCACTGCCATAGAAACAAGTAGTCGTTCGTGGCAGGACGCTCTGCCCGATGTGCAGCTAGCTCTCAACTGCACGATGAATCGAGTCACGCAAGCTAGCCCATTGGAACTTCTCATCGGGAAGGTTGCGCGACCTTTGGATGTCCTATCAATGGTTGATGACGAACCCGAAATTGACATCGATCAAGTCAGGTTACAGGCTGTGGAGAATATGGAGAAAGGCTCAGCTTACGATAAGGTACGTTTTGACTCTACCAAAGCTAAACTAACACCGTTTACTATTGGAGACTTTGTACTGCTGCAGAACGAGGAACGAAATCAAACAAAACTCGATCCTAAATACAAAGGGCCTTTCAAAGTCATAGAGGTACTGGAAGGAGATCGGTACGTACTTAAAGCTCTCAATTCGAATCGAACATACAAGTACGCACATGACCGCATTCGAAAAATGCCTGACAGCGACAATTTTGACGAAAACGACTCTAACCCCGACTCTGACCCTGACCGTAGCAAGACTGACGAGACGAGACCGACTGATGATGGTGTCACGCCTTAGTGAGGGGATAAAAGATGCAAATGTAGTATGCAAGTGACTCAGATTGCATGCATCCCAATGCTGTTCGTGACTTGTCCAGCATGGCGATGTAAGTAATCGCCAAAGGTGCTTAATAAAAGCAATGTATTGTCTCTTGAGGTTGGGTACCGGATGGAGGTCCCAAAGTTGCCGGATGGAGGCAATGTGATGTGTTGTGTTTGGAAGTCGGGTACCGGATGGAGGTCCCGCTGGTTTGCCGGATGGAGGCAATGTGATGTGTTGTGTGTGGAAGTCGGGTACCGGAGGGAGGTCCCGCTGGTTTGCCGGATGGAGGCAATGTGTTGTATGTGACGAAGTTGAGTTCAGAACAGAGCATTGCATACTAGATTTGCTTAGAAGTTTTCATGAATTGTTTCGAAAACTGATGATTTCTGAAGAGTGGTGATTTCAATGTTGAGATTCCTTAATAAGATTTGATGAGAATGTGAATCAGAATAAAATTGTGTTGATTGTATTGTGTGACTTTAGTTTTGAATGCCTTGGTCAGGAAGGCCGAGCAAAGGACGTATTACTTTCCATGAACTCTTGTTTCAGATGCCTCACACGAGGACGTGTGAATTGTCAAGATGGCCGTGTCGCAGAATCACTATTGATTATTGTTAATTTAAAACAACGCCATCTATTGTCGTTTGTCGGAAACGTCAGGCAGTGTACTTGGGTGAGGTCGCTACAGGCGTGGCAGGTTTGACAGTTGTCAGTTGTCATTAGACATTTGACATTTTTGAGTGGAGACGCACTTTTGGAGCAGCCACGAGCGCGAGAGGTCGTTTTGCCAGCCTGTAGCGAACTTACCGCGTTTCCGTACCTTAATCCGTTTTCATCAGCCTGATCATTTGAGATTTTGTTATTTTGTGTTCGCGAGTGATTAAATAGACGATTTTAATCAGTGTTGAGACTATTATTTCGTGCCTACACCATGTCGAACTCCGACTCTGATAACGAGGTACCCCAAATGGGTCAAGTGCCTTCGTTATATATATCTGGTCATATTCACACGTAGGTTTCGAGTATTATGAACCTGACTAGATCTGATTCCGAAATTTGATTAAATTGTAACAAAACGCAGGGAAAAAGTGTCATAATCAATGCTCAGCTAGTTATTGTTTCCGCAGAAAAAATATATCAAACAAGATACCATTTCCATTTCCAAACAATAATATTATTAATATTATTGTTTTAAAAAGGTTCTGGAGTGGAGACCGCATACTGGAAGATGTAGCGTTGGAAGACCTCCGTCAAGAAGGACCTATGACCTTGTGAAGGCTGCAGGAATCCGCTGGATGTGGGAAGCAAAAAATCAGTCAAAGTGGAGGGCCTATGTCCAGCAGTGGACGCCTTTCGGCTGAAATGATGATAAGAGGTAGTAAAGTCGCAAAATGTCTTTATCTAAAAAAATCTGCTTGTATGATTTTTTTTTTTCGCCTTATTCCACTACTCACCAAAACCCTTTCAAGTTTCGCCAATTATTCCTAGCTTCAAAAATTACACCTTCCCTTTTAGAACTATGATCTTACACCGCTACTTGACACTTGAATGCAAAGCTCGTTACTCACTGAAGCTCGCAAAACTTTAACGAAAAGGAGGTTAAGAAACTCACCAAAATCCTGTAAAAACTACGTCATCTAAGCTGATAGCACTCGCCACAAAACAGGCAACTTTTACAGCAGTAACTTCTCAAAAAAGGTATCTCCCACCACTTTTCCCCTACTTTACTTCACGCTTAACAAAGTTTGAAGAACATGAAAGTTTCCCGCCCCTTAAATTTTTCTCTGGTACAATTTTGAAAATGTAATGAACACAGGCTGGTTGCAGAAAATGTTCTTTTCTTCTTATATTGCTGAACTTGGTGAACAACTTCAATAAGTTTTACTGAATCGGACTCTGGATTTATTGTTATTGTGATTGCAGTGCATCTTTTGCTTCAAATGTGTATGCTTAATACCTACGTCTTATTAAAAACTTCCTCGTTGGTCTTGTGGTTGCAAGCGCTACTGCTGAGCATGAGGTCTTGGTTTCGATTCCCAGGTCGGGCAAAGTGTTATTGGGTTTTTCTATCTGAAGTTTCTCTGTAACAGCCTGGAGTCAGGATTTGTGCCCGGTTGATGGCAATAGGCTCGCCCCCTATTACATGGCACTTAAGATATAACTGGCGAAATGTGGGTGAACCTGCTACAGGGACACCTCTGCCCAACCTTTCGGGGAAACAAGGCGTGATGTTATGTGTTATGTGTATTAAAAACTTCGTGTAAAAATCAGTAATAACAAAAACCTAATCCGGCTCGAAGGACCATTTTACCGCTTTTAATTCAAGAACAAATCTAGTTTTATTGAAATAACAAATTTAGTCATAATGTAAGTAGTCTCTAGAAGGTGTTAAAATATTATGTTTAGTTAGGCAACATAAAAACAAGCAGACGCTAATTGTGAATAACGTAGGAAAAAAGTTAGCCGCGCTAGCCACAGTTAGTTTTCGTAATAGTGCTCACATGAGAGCGTAAAAATAAATTATTGGCAGCACTCAAAAGTCACGAAACTCCATAAAACAATATCCCAGTTCAACACTATTAAAAAAATATAACAGACAACTTTAATATTTATGCGCAGTTTTCGCAAATAAAACCTATTTTTTGCGGGACGCATTGAAACAGAATGTAATCACTATGGGCAGTTGGAAACTCGCTGGCCTCCGCATTTCAGGTCATTGGTTTTATATAAAACGGCTCCTTCTCATATTTGTGGAAAATTCCTGAAAATATCATAAAGGATGGTAGGGAAAACATTTTTCATGGCATCCATCTTGAATAGTTTAGCCTCTTTAACGGACTTCAAAATGGAAGAGTTAAGTCCACGTTATGAAACGTAGCCTTGTACTTCTATGAATTTTGTGTACGGGATTTTACGGACTTGAATAATATTTTGAAAATGGGATGTTCAAGATAGTCCTGTATTTTGGTCATATTTTGTTTTTGTGCACTTATGAAATATAAAATAAAACTTCATAATTCATGATAACACAACAGCCACGCCATTTGCGATTACTGCAATTTTGTAATTAAGTATAAATAAATTTAACAAAACATTGAGTTAAATTAACCGGCCAAGTGCATATCGGATCACGCACAAAGAAGGGTTCCGTAGTTGGAATTAATTTATCTCAAAAATATGTTTTCCCATACATCGATATACGTCGCTATCAATTCTCCTACTGCAAATGTAAGTTTGTAATCGCATTTTTTTTGTGATAAAAATACAAATTAAAAAAATTCAGAGCGTTTTTCTATACTTGTGCTTCCTGCCAAATTTCATGATTCTAGGTCAGTGGGAAGTACCCTGTAGGTTTTGATTTCTTATTTACGAGTATCAAAATATGTCGCATAAATGCCCGAATTTTTTATTGCCTTGACTTAGAAGCTTGATTTTTTTAGAGCTTCAAGCGAACATAGATTTACATATTTGATATTAATATCAACTTGATACCATAACTAGCCTACTAGCATAACTGAGAGCAGTGATAGGCTAGTGGTGTGACCGTCGAACTGCCAAGTTCATCGCTCAATAATGGTCTAGTAATTACTGATTAGACATGCTAATCATTTTAACGAGCTGGATACCTAAGGTACCTATATGAGAAGGTCTCGAGTTCGAACCTAAGGCACGCACCTCTGATTTTTCGGATTCATGTGCGTATTGTATAACTATCACTTGCTTAAAAAACGGTTAAGGAAAATATTGTGAGGAAACCGGAGAAAACCTGAGAGATATTTCTCAACGGCATGTAATTCCAAGTCAGAGGCCCATTGGTGACTTTAAAACTCTGACACCAGGTTAGTCACTTACCACACGAAATGAAGAAACATAACTGGCAAAATGTGGGTGTACTATTAATACAACTCTGCCTAACACTTAGGGGAACACAAGCGTGATGGTATCTGTGTTGCGTACTAAATCGATCGGATCAAGAACCTGTCCTTCACTGGACATGTACGCTAAACAGGACTTAGATATGAACCCTCTGACACAGATTTAGTAACTAGATGAATTAATCACCTCTGCAACAATCAGTCATAAATGATTCATCGCTCAATAATGCTTTAGTAATTACTGATTAGACATGCTAATCATTTTAACGAGCTGGATACCTAAGGTACTTATATGAGAAGGTTGTGAAGGGACGTGACTCTCCATCGTTTGTTTAAGGTGAAAAAACTTGTTCAAAAAAAAAACAACCGATTTCCAAACAAAAAAACATTCCGCCCCTTATCTCCAAAACTACTAAGCCAAAAATTTTGAAAAATTTTCAGAGAATGGTTTTCCACTCATAGATTACAGGAAGACCTATAAGAAGTCTATGGTCTTAAAATAACATGGTAAATCTTTCAATATTGTGCGTACAAACTTACATTTGCAGTTGGAATGTATAGGAAAACATGTATTTCAACTACAATATTAAGTTTGTATTTGGGATAAATTCATCCCAACTACGGAACCCTTCATTGTGCGTAGTCCGACACGCACTTAGGCGGTTTTTATTAGTTGTGGTAACACAAATTTGAATACCACTACCTGCTATGTAAATAAAAATGACATTATAACATCATTCACTCTGGGAAAGTAGAGTAAAGTACTTAGTAAAGTGGGAAAAATACGTATTGAAGCTAACTCAAAAACTACGCAAGCAAAGTTAATATTTATATAGGACTACCGTGCAAGCATTTTCCACCAAATGAATAAATAATTTTCAAAATCGGTCCATAATTGACGAAAATATCGATGAACATATATATAGATTTAAAAAAAATACATACAGACGAACGTAGAAGCTCTTCGTTTTTGGAAGTCGGTTAAAAATGCACTTTCTTCCGTTGGGTATCGCAAACGATAGTCAGTATGATAGGTAGCGGTTACTTTTTAGGGTTCCTACCCGAAGGGTACCAAACGGAACCCTATTACTAAGCCTCCACTCTCCATTGGTCCGTCTGTCAGTCACCGGGCTGTATCTCATGAACCGCAATAGGTAGACAGTTGAATAATAGAAAAATAGAAAATAAATAAAGTTAAAAATTAAAGGTGGTCCCCATACAAGAAACGTTTTTTTCCGCGTTTTTTGCTTAATATTGTACGGTGGTACTCCTCTTCGTGTTTGAGTGCGACTCGCACTTGCCCAGATTTATGTTATTAGGTGACATTAAAACTCGAGGCGGAGGGGCTCGTGGGTAAGTAATAACTGCTGCACAGGTCGATTGAAGGTTAAACTAGGCTTCCCGAGGTCGGTTCGTAGATGGGTGACAGAGACAAAGCTAAACTGTGTAATGGTGGCACCACTTCCCTTTAAATTTGACCACGGCAAAGCTATCAGGAGTCACTACTAATCTTAGTAGCAGTAGTACCTACTTCTAAAAGATTTCCTAACTACTACTAAAAACTTGTGTTTAATAAACTGTAAACAAGGAGTCACCAAATGCTGTGCGGACCTAAAGTAAACAGTAATAACTAAAGTTACCCAAAAATATCGATCCCGCCTTGCCGATGACTCCAAGATTTAATAGCTTGCACAAACTTTACTCCAGACGACAGATGGATAGTTCACAGTAAAAAAAAAAAACATATTTATATTATTTACTAACTGTGTTACATTTTTCTTTTGTTAAAAAAAAAAATATACTACAAAGTGAAAAATAACTTTAATTTCGGAAGTCGGTGTCTTTGTTTTGAATTTTCGTTTTTTGCCACTGACTTCGAAATTAAAGTTATTTGTCACTTTGTAGTTTTTTTTTTTTGGAAACTTTTTTTATTTTTCACTTTTCAGTTGTGGTACGGGAGCGTTAATTTTAATAATTTTCAAAATCGGTCCATAATTGACGGAGAGAAATCGGCGGACATACTTAAAAAAAGAACATAATAACTTCCTCCTTTTTGGAAGTCGGTTAAAAGGGTTTCTTTTCGTTTTATTTCTTGTTTGGTATTTTAAATCTAGGTTGCTAGTAATCTTCTAACACACGTATCGCAAGTCATATTATTTAAAAAAACGGCGAAAATAGAACATACTGCATACTGCTAGACTATAGTAAACATTAATATATGTAAGTAGCTTGTTTATTTCAAGAGCTATTGAATATTTTCTTTCTACGAATTCCGGCTGTAACAAACACTTGAGTTTGTTTCAATGACTTAAACAAGTCAATGACAAACAGATTTTATTTACAAAATAAAATCCAAGATACCGTCAACAATTGATTTTTGTTTTACATTTTGACACCTTCTCTACCTACTAACAATCGGTATTGTTGCTTTAACTGTAGCGATACAAGACGAGACTAAGGCGAGTAAAAACGAAACCAGCGGCACTCCGGGAGTGCCGACAGGCAAACTTGAAAAAAAATCGGCACCACGGTAATCAACGCGTTGATTTCTTTTACTCCACGCACCGCGGTAATCAACGCGTTGATGTCTTTTTAATGGTCAAAAGCTGGTGTCATCACGGTGTCGCGAAATCAATGGTTTAGTCCCATCTCAAAAATGCCCAATGCGCCTTAAAAAAGTTTTCACTTCAAAAATTAACCCTGTGTCACAACCTTTCGTCAAAATGGCGACGCGTACCTTGCGCATTCATGTTTTGATTATATGCCGACCTCCGCCACCCATCCGTTTCTAATACCTTCCTGATTTGCATCATTAGTGACCCGCAATTACTCTTTACGGATCACGTTTTTTAGATCGAGATATATCGTATGATCGTCGTAAAATTTCTGACTAACTTTGCAACAAAATAGACAAGACCGAAGATTCTCACAGTTACAAAACTTCGTCGTATCACCAGAAACTTCTGCAAGGGCTGCAAAAAAGTGATTTTTAGGGAGCATATTTTTACTATGAGCATTCATTGTTCAATGTAGGTTTTTTTCGAAAACAGATTATGTTACTGAATAAAGAGAAAACTAAGACTGCGAAGTTTTAAAAAAAACTAGCCGAACTTGCCGTCACGAAATTTCCGGTAGATGTTATGCTAGATGCTACAATAGGGCCTGCTTGCACCAGAAATGACTTAATACAATTTTATAACATCATCCTGTCTCTGTCTTCAAACGATTGACAGAAACAGAACGATGTTTTAAATAAGTTTAACCCTAAACGTATTTAGTGATTTGTGGTGCAAGCAAGCCATAAACTTATCACAATCAAAACTTTATTTTTACGCCTACTTTCCATTTAAGTAGAACAATGAACAGCAATACGTTTAACAAACAAAATAAGGTTACAACACTACTTGCATTGCAAGAAAAATGGCCTTAATATGGGTCAAGAGATAAGGTCGCCTTGCCAGCATCGGGCATCGAGTAATGGTCTATCACAATTTAAAAACTACCTTTCTAGAAGTCAATTTCAGCTAGTAAAAATTCTTTACAATTCGCTAGTAAGATGGCTGTCGTTTCTGTTCAATACTGTATTGACTGGATTTTACTACGAAATGGTCTTGTTACTTTACAGTTCTTTTGAGCTTTGGAAGACTGTTTTGTTCAAATAATTTCAAAAGAAGATGGGCCTTCGAAACCGGTGATAGCCTAGTTGCGTGGCCGTCAAAGGTCTCGAGATCGAACCCAAAGCACGCACCTCTGACTTTTCGGATTCATGTGCGTATTGTATAATTATTATTTGCTTCAAAAACGGTTAAGGAAAACATCGTGAGGTTGACGGCATGTGAAGCCGAGGGCGGCATAAAAACTCTGACACCGGGTTAGTCACTAACCGCACGAAAAAGAAAGAAAAAAGAAATCGGTTTCTTTATTTGCCGTTGTTAGTTAATGATTTTAGGTACCTACTGATTGTGTCAATTATGTCAAGAATTTCAAGAAACTCTCTATTTCATAAGAGGTAATTGTTTGTGATCATTTTTACTGATTACTCTGTAAAATGGACCATGAGAAAAAAAAACCGTCAATGACCGCTATAATTTTATGAAGAGTTTAAAGGGAAAATTGTCAGCATTCCCTACGATTGTTAAATTTTCATAATAATTTGTCATTTAAAACAGACAAACGCTGCCGCCCTTAGTTAAAAGCAAATACCTTCAAAATACATGTCATCTTGTTAAACGTAAACCACTACTCTCCCTATCAAAGATATCAAGCTCCACGTCACATAAATTCCATAAGCAACCATTATAAATTCCGTAAGTACACACACAAAGTCGAAAGTGTCGTAAAGACATTACCCATATTATGGTGCAAACATAAACTAATGAATTTTAACATTAATATCTCGTATCTATGTTAACTATGAACAAGAGACATAAATCAGGAACTACCTTGAGGCACATTAGCAGGGTAATTCGCATAAATTACTCTTCAAAATAGCGGAACACCATTGCAATTAACCTTTTGGTTATGGGAATTTCGATACATGGGGTGATCGGCTTGAGGTGCAATTGTCCATTCCCTAAAGGATCATATATTTTAGTTCGATGGCAATTAAGTAGTTACAAGTTAGCGTTTGTAGTAATAAAGAGCAAGGCAAGAAGGAAGAAATAACTACTATCTTTAATAAACTCATTATGTTCATGTCCCATGGGCAATAGGGGGGATGCCTAATCCTTCCACAAATTTAGACTCTTAAACGTGTAAAATAGCTAGGCTGCAAGACTGTAGTTGTGGCGAGACAGTGCTTCCCTACCCAAACCATTCATTCCACCTGCTAAAGATCTCTCATCTGGACACGAGTTGCCTTGGGTAACCTGTAAGTCTTTAAGGAAAACCTGTTCGGTTGGAGAATCATAGACGATTTCACCTTGGAGTGTAAATGTGATGCTGTTCCACAAACGATTGAACACTTAAGATCATGTCCTGCGTGTCCTGTCAGCTACACGTTATGGGAACTGATGGCGCCAAACATGTGGCCGAATTCTGGACCGAGTTCATTTAGATTGTCATCGACACACTAAGGAGATAGCTAGGCAAGGAAGATGAAATCTGATTTAAAATAACGAGTGCATTGTATATGGATAGTTATCCATAGCGGTTATTTTTTTATATACAGTTCATCATCATCATAATTTCAGCCGAAAGACATGCACTGCTGGACATAGGCCTCCCCCAAGCACCGCTACTTCGACCGGTTTTGTACTTCTCGCATCAAACGGATTCCTGCGGCCTTCACCAGGTTTCAGTCCACCGTCTTTCAACTCTACGTCTTCCGGTACGCGATTACCACTCCAAAACCTTTCGACCCCATCGGCCATCTGTTCTGCGAGTAATCTGTCCTGCCCACTGACACTTAAGTTTGGCAATTCTTCGGGCTATGTCGGTTATCTTGGTTGTTCTACGGATCTCTTAATTGCTGATTCGATCATGTAGGGAAACTCCAAGCATAGCCCTCTCCATCGCCCTTTGGGTGACTTTCAGCCTTCTAATGAGGCCCATTGTGAGCGACCACGTTTCAATGCCATAGGTCATTACTGACAACACGCACTGGTCAAAAACTTTCAAATTAGAAAGAAAGAAATATATTAAAGTAAATATAGTATTTGAATATGCAAATATGTATATTATTAAGCCTCAAACTACTGGAGTTGTATGTAATCTTTAAACCAACTTGTAAAGCAGGTATTCCATTAAGGTAGTGATAGTTTGAAATACATTTCAGAACCGTCTAGAGACCTCGGTTATCGAAATAGACTAACTAACGAAAATGGCCCAATTTCAGCTTTCAACTACTTTGAAGATTTTCATGCTGGTATTTTGTTGTGACGAACATTTACATATTTAAAACCAGTTTATTAATAACTTACTTAGAAAGTCAAGTTTAACAAGATTTTTACGGAAATTAATTATTGATACACCACGCCAATTTGCCGTGTTATAGCCATTTTATAAAACTGTCAAAGAATAACGGTTGTAATTTTATTAAACGGACAATTTAATTTGGTAATCAATTTCATAACTATTTTTTTTTCCTCACTGCGTACATAACAGCGCGTCCAAGATAACAGTCTGACATTGACAGAATTTTTTTTGTTCTTAGCATCAGCGCGGTTTTAGTAGTTCAAGTGTTACATACAATTGACATGCGGTGGAAGGTACATATAGTTAGCATACAAGAGATTTCATTTAAAGTTTAAAATAATGGTTAAAGGTTATTTCCATTACTGCCAGACAAGTAAGTTGCAAAATGTGTATTAATAAACAAATAAATAATTTATTGTATACAGTCAACAATAGTATTTGGTTACCTCTTTCTTTGAAGATATGTTTAAATATTAATGGAGTAATCCGTGGAGTTACTTGTCGGCTCTTCTCGAAAGGAAACGACCAATTGGAATCGTGCACCTAGCTTCTGACGTTTCGTAAGTGCCCATTTAAGTTTATGTGCAATAAAATATTTTGAATTTTGAACGGAATAACTAGAGAATGCAACTGTCATATGTGCATTCAGAAATATTGCATCGTCACAAATAGCTAAGCTGTTTTTATTAATTTGTCAATATCATTTGGCACCCTCTTAACATCATAGACAAAACAAAAATATAAACAATTTGACAAAAAAAAAAACAACTGGCTTCCACTACATAGTGAAATATAACTAAAATTTCGGAAGTCGGTGGCAAAAAACCAAAGACACGGATTTTCGTTATTAGCCACCGACTTCCCAAATTTTAGTAATTTTTTTTCACTTTGTAGTGGAAGTCGGTTAGCTTGTTTTTTTTTTTTTTGTGAAAATGTTTTTATGTCTCGCTTTTTAGTGGGTTGGTTTGTACTTTATCTAAGTTACAATAGCCAAATGTCAACTACTCATCACCTTTTACAAAATATTGCTTTTCTCGATGCAGGAACTTTAATCGTCGAGGAGTTTTCCTGGTAGTATGTCATAAGGTCCACTTCACCCTATGCATTGTGACGAGTATAAATTACTTGCCAACATATTAAAATAATCGAAACGCAACCCGTGAAATACTTATTATTGAGTAGTTCCGGTAGCCATCTGTGGTCTTCATCATTAGTTCTACTTCACCAAATTGTGCTTTCTGAGAGCAAATGCACGACTTACTATAAAAAATACTAAATCGCTATAGTTGTGCCTATGCTATTATTTGAAGAGTTGCCTCGATTTCTCCAGGATTTCATCATCGGATCCTGACTTAATGACAATTGAACCACCTAGGAAGTATACCCTTTCAAACAAAAAAAATAATAATTCTAAATCGGTTCAGCCGTCTTCGAGTAATCGGGGAACATACATGAAAAAGATAACTGAGAACATGCTCCTTTATTAAAGTTGGTTAAAAATTAAAATTTGAATAGGCCAAAGCTACGATAATGTTACCTAGAATGAATTTCATTGATCTTAAACCCTAATCACCTAAAACGAACATACCTAAACGTAGAAAAATCCTTTCACATAATATTTAACGAGCGTTCAAGGCAGATAACTCCCTAATTGATCCTCCAACTTACAAGTAGCGCTTCTGCTGTTTTTATCACAAGAATGTAGTCTGGAGAGCCATTAATTTTATTATTAACCCCTCCTTTATTAGAGGAATTAACAAGGAATTTAATCATGCCAAGTAAAATACTGTTAATAGTTAATCGTGTTTTCTTAAGAATCCTTTTACAACGTTATACGTAGCGGATTAGAAAATACGGAGTGTTTTATTTCTTTTGTGTTTATAGAGAGGAATGTTTTTAATTATCTACACAGTATTAGCTATTCGGATACTGAAAATATATCAAAAGCAGGTAGTCTTTTATTTGTTAACAACAGTTAGCTTTTATCCTCTCTATGAAAAACAAAACCTAGGAAAACATCGTGAGGAAACTTGCATGCCTGAGAGATATTTCTCGACGGCATGTGAAGCTAAGTTAAAGGCCCATGAGTGACTTTAAAACTCTGACACCAGGTTAGTCACTAACCACCCGAAAAGAAGAAGATCCTCCCTATAATTCTTCTAAACAATGAAGAATAATATATAACACTGAAAATAATATGCCATAACATCACGCCTTGTTTCCCCGAAGGGTTGGGCAGAGGTGTCCCTGTAGCAGGTTCACCCACATTTCGCCAGTTATGTTTTAAGTCCCATGTAATAGGGGGCCTATTGCCATCAACCGGGCACAAATCCAGACTCCGGGCTGCTACTGAGAAATTTCAGATAGAATAACCCAATAACACTTTGCCCGACCCGGGAATTGAACCCAGGACCTCATGCTCAGCAGTAGCGCTTACGACCACTAGACCAACAAGGCAGTCACACTGAAAATAAAGAACTATTTACACATTGAAATATGTGTAACGTAATATTAATAGTCTTGCAGACCGAATCTTGGCCATGGCGATCAATCTCAACGTAGACCAGCCGTCGGCGCGGGAGATATTGTAGTGCACAAGTGTGTGCGCAGACACAAGTGCACTCTCTGTTCCCTCACTCTCAAAGTCCTATGGGTCGGCAATCGGACACGACCGGAGAAAGATCAGGCGCACGGCCAATGACTTAACGTGCTGTCCGAGGCACGGGAGTATCACACCGCCAACTTCCAAACTTCGGAATAATAAGAAATTCGTAAAGGCAGAAGCCAATAACACTTTGCCCGGGAATCGAAGCCAGGACCTCACACCAGAAGTCGCGTTTGCGACCACAAGACCAAAGGGGCAGTCAACATAATATCCATCAATGCTATACCTATGCTATGGCTGTTACTTCAATGATATTAGAAGAAAATAGTAACTTTGAACTGATGCTGCAGCATCATCTGAAATTTGCAGGATACCCAACTCCCTTACCAACTTACAGCACAGGTATCGTGTTTGGGCTCATTGGAATGGTCTCAATGAATAGGTTATAGGTAGATAGGATCTGGTGATGAAGTAGGAAAGAGAAATTAAGAAATGTTTGTGTAACTGTTAAAATTGTTCTTGTATTTAATACATACATATTATGTCGTGGCCAGATCTTAGAATTGATAATTTCATGAAATGTTCGACCATTTCATGAAATGGCCAGCTAAAATTGACCTTATCGTTTAAACGTTAACGTTTAATGATATTGTGTCAGTCGACGTTTCGTCATATTATTAATGTAGGGTATCCGGGGTTTATGGAATGCCAAATGCGACGATCCTTACAAACTCTGTTTGCTAGGTTTATGCTAATACATCTGCTCACGCACGCCGGTTGCGAGTACTACGCACCTGAACTTTCTAAAGAACATCACCATTATGGTCACTATAAGTACGTCCTTCTAGGGCGTCCCCTCCCGGCGTTTCCATATTTGCCTTGTAAATACCTTTTGTTATTCGCCTTTCATTCATACTCTGACCAAACACCGTTCCCGTATCACATCATTCCTCAGCCTTTCATTCTAGTTTTATTTAATTTGTTAGTAAATAGAATAAATACAGTTAATGTTAAATAACTAAAATAAAAATATAACAAAAAAGGAGCGAGCCTTACAATAATCGCATATGATTTGTAATATCTCACATCTTCGCTGACAGTACCAAGCTCTCGGAAAATGGGTTGATACAATCTGACAGCCAACTCTAGCACTGCGCGCGCTCATTGGTCAGATCACGTGCGCTTCCCCAGCATCTTGTTACAAATGTCCGTCCCTTTTCACGAAATTACTCCCACAGATTGCAGGAAAGCGAGAGGAAAGATATTTCACAAGAATGTTGCAACAATACATTTTATTTTACCTATAATGGCAAGGTATGTTAAACCATATTTTCTCGGGTATTAGAAACAATTCATCACATGTTTTTTCCCCAAGCCACGGTTACCGCGAAAAGTTATTCGGCCTAACCCAAACCACAGGAATTTACTAATGAAATAATTTCAACTGAATTCCAGTTGCTGTGAACGACTTATTTTTGGGAAACTCATTGTTTGAAGTCAAAACTGGTTTTGTTGATATTGAGGAGTTATGGGTAAGATAGAGAGGGCAGAAACTATCTAGTGAGGTATTCAACAGATTACTGGAAGGAGAATTTCCCGTGGGTTGCAGTAGTTCATAAATTTATCTATTATGACGCTTTCCGATTTGATAATATTATGGATCATACATACATAAATTCATGCCTTATTCCCATGGGAGTTGACACAGAGAATTGTATGAAGCAAAAGGAGTATGCATGTAACGGTAGCAGATGGCGTTCTGTTTTTCTTTTTCTGCCTACCGCCAATAAATCCATGAAAACAGCCTTGCCAATAGTCTCGCTGGTGGTGGCGTGTTGGATAATTAAGTTCCCTTCAAAATGTTTGAGCTGAATTGTGCTGATCCATGCGTCATGTTCGTGAACATGCGCCGTCAGTAGGGACTGGTCATCTCTTAGCTGGCTTATTTTAATTGTTGAATTGTTTTTATATTTTTATCACGGACGCTTTTAACGTGCCCGTCTTCCTACATTGTTCTCAGAATGTATAATTTCTGAATATACATATAAAATTTCATGAAAATCGATCAAGCCGTTTCGGAAGGGTATGGCAAAAAACATTGTGACACGAGAATTTTATAATAGATGAATCCCTATTTCCCGTGGTCACGGCATCACGCAAAAACGGCTCAACAGATTTGGATGAAACTTGGCATCTAGATAGACCAAGACTCGAATAGGATAGGATACTTTTTATTCCGATATTCCCACGGGATCGAGACTTATGTGGGTGAAACCGCGGGGCGCAGCTAGTTTGAAATAAATACTTTGAGTTTGGGTTTGGCAACAAAAATACAAAATTATGACGAACCTTCTAATTATGATTGTATTTCTCCCACTTGAAGTAAAGCTACGGTTTCTTAGAAGAGCGGTGGCTGCCACATATCAGCCGTAGTGACGGCTGTCATGAAAATGATGTCAACGGGGTTTGACTTTACGGTATCAAAAACGCTCTCTAAGAAAACACACGAACATATTTTCATAAATAACGTTTTAGTGACATCAATCGCCGTTAAATTGTGGGCCCTATGTGGAAACAGTAGTTTAAGTAGGTACACGAAAATCTAACGAGTACAAAGCGATGTTTTCCTTTACCTTTTTTTACATTTTCATAATAATATTTAAGTCAGTGGTAGATTAACTAAGTTAACGTTACGGTTAACATAAATAAAGATATAATATTCCTTTCACAGAAAATAATTCCCAGCATATTAGAATTTTCGACAAAGTTTTATACCTTAATTCTACTGCTAAACATCTTCAAAGTGAAGGATTATGTACGTTCGGCAAAATAGATTAATAACTAGTTTAGAAATTAACAACTTTGCCCTTTTCTTACGAAAATTTCCCAGTAGGTTATTATCCCCAAGAAGTGAAAAGTTATTTTTTTGCAGTAGTATAATAACGTTTCAAATCTAACACACACTTCGACGAAATTTTTTAACAATTTTCGTCGAAGTGTAAGTCGTAAGTCAAAAAAAGGCCGCAAAATTGGTTCAGAAGTTTTCGAGAAAATTGCAGTTATACGAACCTAAAAACGTGCGAATCAAATACAGAACCTCTTTTATTTTGATAAAAAGGAACCTTGTGGATACTGCAGGAATTTGCTGGATGGAAATATCACAGTTCAACCGGTCGAAGTGGCGATGCTTCGGGTAGGACTATTTCCTATGGAGAGTTTAGAAAAAAATAAAACTGGTTGCTAATTTAATTGTGTAATTTATTATTTTTAAGACATTGATAAATTTTAAATTCTTTTTATCTATTGTGGTCTTCACGTAATATATTATATTATATAACGAATGCATACAAAATATTATAAAACATTTTTAAAGAGTAATAATGGTGGAGTTTCTTCTCCTTACGAAACAACCTTTTTGAAGGGACAACTAGTATTCAATATTTTTGTAAATTTTGTCGTTTAAAATTTATGTGCCAATTTGAAATAAATTATTTGATTTTGACTTTGAATTTGTCCAGCTTTAGACGTCGTTCGGCTGAAATGATGATGATGTTTAAAAAGGAGTTGAAGTCAGTTACCCGGTTACCAATCTCTTTCGTTGCCTGTACATTGTAAATAAACTAAGCCGTACTAAGAAGAGCTTTACTTCAATACTTCAACTGAAACTCAGACCTTTCAGAACGTTTCGAGCATTTCAATAGTTCATTGCCGTTAAACTGTCGGCAATGCTCTCAATGAATTCGTAATGATTTATTCATTATCAATTGTTATTTTATCATGTTTTCATTAAAGTTCAATTTGATCGGGTTTTGATTAAGTATATTCAACTCTGTCGGCCTATATTTACGTTTCTGCGCGGATAGCCTTTTTCATAGAGCAATGTTTATGGCATGTATTTAATCGTACCTCTAATAATTCCCATTTTGCGCTCCTAATAATATTATTGAACTCCTTTACTGCGTCTCTTTTCGTGAACCTCAAATAATTCCTATTTTGGGGTCCTAAAAATACTAGGTGGCCAAGTAACTGCGACTAACTTGTATGTAGCTCGGTTGGTCACAGTTCTAACCTAAACCTAGTCGGGGTGCCCTAGCTTAGTTACTCAGGCTCAAATATTGAAATCATCTCATTAACCTCAGCTCATTAATTTAAAAAAAGAATTTATCATTAGAAGATCAATAAGTTTTTAGACGATCAGTTAAATATTTCCCAACGTTTTCGCCGTCAGTCAAATAAATAGTCCATCAAATTGGCAAAAAACTTTTTACAAAATTTTTTTTTGATTTTTATAACTGTGCGCTTGGAGCTGCCAAGCGCACAGTTATAAAAATCGAGTTATAGTCACAATCGTAGGTTCTGAGTATTGAATTCACCCGCCCGGTTACCTTCTCAGTGCCTCGACGCCTCTTAATACGGTCTACACATCTCGTGTCGTCTCCAAAGTTCTGTCATATTATTCGTTAACTTGTTATTGTTATTATTTAAACCATAACAAGTTAACGCACGTAATACTTTGACGTTAGTTATAAAAAACGGGTTATGCCTACAAAGTGGAAAAAAATTACTTTAATTTCGGAAGTCGGTATCTTTGGTTTTGAATTTTTTTTTTTTTTGACACTGACTTCCGAAATTAAAGTTATTTTTCACTTTGTAGTGTTTTTTTTTAAATTGGGTTGTTTTTTTTGCACACAAAGTTGTAAAAAAATACCACTACCTGCTATGTAAATAACAGTGACAGGAACTTATCAATCATATATCGTCCACGTAGACTAAGTGGGAAAAATATGTATTATTGAAGCTAACTCAAAAACTAACCAAAAAAAGTTAATAAAATATACCACATCGAGAGCATACCCTTTCAAACAAAAAAAATAATTAGAGATCAGAAGAATAAAAAATGGTCCACAATTACATACATACGCTAGGAACATAGGACGTCCTCTTTTTTGGAAATCAGTTAAAATATAAAAAAACAGGCACTCCGGGAGTGCCAGTTTTTTTTTTTTTTTTACGACAGAAGTAAATACTTGAAAAAAAATATTAGCACCGCGGTAATCAACGTGTTGATGTCTTTTTAATGGTCAAAAGCTGGTGTCATCACAGTGTCGCGAAATCAATGGTTTAGTCAATGTCAAAAATACCCAACCCGCCTAACGAATTTTTCACTTTAAAAACACCCATATTGACAAACCGCGATCAGTGAGTATGTACAATATTTTTCAGGTTTTCAAACCAACGCTGTTCCTGACAGGATTAAATTGTAATATCCCAAGTTGATTGAAATCCTTTTAACCAGTCAATATTAACATAGGTAACAACAGTAAACAAAATCAAAATAATCCATTTTCCCACAAAAGGCTGGCCAACAATTTTAATATTTGCATAAAAAAACTTTTTCACTTTTTTTTTTGTTACGTCAAACTGACGGTTTCTATTCAGGCTGTGTGCTTTTAAAAACTGACAGGTTTGAATTCAAGGGAAGTTCGTACTCGAAAATATCGTGAACAAGGATATGAATAGATTGATGGGTTTATAATCGACGATACGGTGACGACACGACTGACGAGTAAAGGACATCGCCCATTATAACAGCACTGCTCCAGTGCAGTAACGCCCCGGCACAGCCTCGAAAATTCTAGTCGCTAACGCGCCGTAAGCAAGGCGACCGCTAGTCACCGACGCGCTGTCAGCAAGGCGACCGCTCGCTGCCGGCACACCACCGATGAGGTGACAGAGTTGTCGCCTACAGGCGTTTCTTCACCGGGGAGCGGGCTCCTCGCTTGAAGCGTGCTGTCGGCGCGACGTGTGACGGCTCGCGGGTCACTCACTGCCCACGAGACATCCACTATTCTGTATAGCCATCGTAAAATAGACTTTAAAGCTTAAGTTATTAGCTATGTCGGAGCGGTGCTGTTATAATAAACGACGTACTTTATATAGTTATAATTTGATCAGTTCTATAATTGCTTAAATAGCTTTCGTTAACGATAAGGTTGGAGGCGATGAAAAGTGGCAAGTTGCCAGGCCATTTAGCCACTATGCTTGATAATCTTAAAAATAAGCCTTCTAATTTTAAGACGCTAATATTTGTGACATATATTATTTTATGGTAGTACATAACTTGTATTTTACTTTAAACTAAATTGCCTGTGTTATGTATGATTGCATTGTAATGGAGAAAATCTGAAAATAAAAGAAAATTATATTAGCTTCATACACAAAAAACCGACCAAGTGTGTGGTGGTTGGGATGAATTTATCTCAAGAATGTTGTAGTTGATAAACATCCCAACTGCATATATACCGTGTTATTACGAGACCATAGACTTCTTATAGGTTTTCCTATAATCTACGATTAAAGAACCATTACATGTATTTTTTTCATAATTTTTGGACCAGTAGTTTCAGAGATATCGGGGGGAATGGATACTTAAATAGTATTTTTTTTAAATTATATAAAAATATATTTAGGATTCTTGCAAAAAGCCATTTCATTTTATGTGTGACACGATACTGGTTGCACTTTTTTTTTCTTATTTGCCCCACAAAAGTGACCCCCATATTCAAAATTCATTTATTTCCGTTACACGTCCGTGTTTGGGTCACAAACATACATATGTGTACCAAATTTGAACTTAATCGGTCCATTAGATTCCGAGCATATTGGCTGTGACAGACGGACAGACAGACAGATACACGAGTGATCCTATAAGAGCTCCGTTTTTCCTTTTGAGGTACGGAACCCTAAAAACGTTTAGTTGACCCAAATAAACGGATCTGATGGCGTGAAAAAAAATTTCCACAAGCCGGATTGTCGGAAACAAAAAACGATCATTAAAAAATCGCCACCCGTAAAAGCAACGCCAGTTATTTTCTCTTTTATTTTTTTATATCCATCGTCAGAATACTGTTTTTCATTCACCGCACTTGCATTTTATCGGTGGTCCTTTTTGTGCGTTGGCCTGATTCTGCCGATGCCTCACAGTCGATAGATAGATAGCCAATTAGGGGATTGAAGGCTGGAGGAAATTGTGAGATGCTGCGGCTGTCTATGTAGCGTATATTATGTTTGTTATGAAGTGTTTGTGACTTTTTCATGTCATTATGATAGAAAATCTAAATAGATTTTCTGATAATAGCAGTAAGAGACTTAACTGCAATATCGAATGTAGATGTTTTATAAAAATACTAGAGTCGACCCGTCCCTGCTTTGCATGGTTTTTATGACTTGCCAAAACGTCGAGATTTCTTAGATAAATGTAAATTTAATATTAATTTTTCATACTCTAAATAATAGTAAAAATCACATCAAAATCCATCGTGTAGTTTGGAAAAACAACGCGGTCACACAGATAGACACGAAAAGTGACTTCAATTTTATAAAATATTTAAGTAGATGAATCGGATTCGAATTTGGGAGCACTAATCCAATTTCTAAGTAAATCTTAGACATCATTGAAGGATGAAGCCTGTTGTCTAATTGCGTAACACATTTTCTTAAATGATTAAGACTAATCTGTTTCATTTTGACAGTTCAACAACATTCATTGCGTTATTTACGTTGTTGAGCAGATTTTTTCGAACTTAATAAAGTAATGGATTGTGAATGATCGTGTATTACGCAATTAGGGTACTGGATTTACCAAAGATCAAAAAATTGCCAAGACTAACTGCTAAGCGTGTTGAATAATGAATATAATTCTCATTCCTTCTGTACATGAGGCTTTTGCCACGCAGTGTGACAATTTACAGGCCATTTTCCTACATGCAAAAACCCATCTCAAAAACACCTCTAACGTGTCCATTCCTCAACAACTCCACAAACAACTGGGCCCGGACACCATTTACATAAAGTTAGCAACGCTTCATTGCATTTAGTTGAAGACTCGCCACCGCTGAAACTCTGAAACTTTCAGATCGTTAGGGCGTTGAGTCGTGAAATTTATGAATATTATCGGTATTTCATGTTTAAGAGAATTTGTGTAGTTGGCTGTTTATGAAAGTTAAGCTGTACGATGTTAAGAATGAAGTAACTGTTTTCGCTTTCTGTTTTTTTTTATGGTAAACTGTTTTCTATGGAAAATTATTAATAGTGTTGTCAGTATAATAAATGAGAAAATATATTTATTAATTTACGCAGTGGTGGCCCAGTGGTAACTCCCTGACTTACGAGTTGTAGGTCTTGGGTTAAATAAATAAACTAAATAAATAAATACAATCTTTATTGAACGATGCCTAAAATAACTATTACAATGGTATAGTAGAAGTACATACATTGAGAGGCTTATGCTAGGTAGTAATACATTGAAACCCTGACCTCTAAACTAGGTCAGTACCTGTATCTTAGAAGATCAGTGTAACCGAGTTCAAGTTCGAACCCAGGCAAGCGCTTTACTACTAATAATTTTATTACCACTGCTCTCAAAACGGTGAAGGAAAACATCGTGAGGAAACCGGCATGTCCTAAAATAAAAAATAAAACGAAAACATGTGATATCTACCAACCCGCACTGGCCCCGCGTGGTAAATTACAGCCCACTCCCTCTAACAGAGAGGAGGGCTATGTCTCAGCAGTGGGAATATTATAGGCTGATTATGCGTCAAAGTGACAGACGATAAGAACTGTACATTGTACAGTAGCCTGAACGTCGATGGTAATTCAATAGATTAAGAGGCCAGCTTGTACTGCTACCTTACGAAAAAACTGACAGAAATCATATGTTGAATACCTCTATAATCATGTGGGTACATAACATCTTACAAACATTTAAAATGTTTGTTGGCAATCCATTTTTGTGTTTGAGTTGTTCCAAAATTCAAATTGGTAAGTAAACAGTAAACCCAATATAGAAAATTAATATTGAATAAACACGGCACAGTATACAGCACTTTTTCTATGAAGTAATTAAACCTAACATCACGCCTTGTTTCTCCGGAGGGTTGGGCAGAAATGTACCTTTATAGTACATCCACATTTTGCCAGTTATGTTTAGGTCCCATGTATTAGGGGGCGAGCCTATTGCCATCAACCGGGCACAAATCCAGACTCCGGGCTGCTACTGAGAAATTCGTAATGAAAAACCCAATAACCCTTCAGTCCCACTTTTCTACGAACGAATTAAAACTAGGCGTGAAATTCAAATAACGCAAAAATTCTCAATCTTTCACAGCTTTGATAAAAAAAACCGTTAATTGACTTCAATTAGCACCTAATAATTCATTGTTAGTTGAAAACTAAAAAGGAGAGGTGTATTTTAAAATAATAAATAAAAAACTTAATTAATTATGAACTAATTACTAAGTAGGTAAGTACTTAATGGTTCTTTTAATTGTAGCTTCTTACTTTTACAAATTTAGTCGCATTATTTATATTTGATATTATTTTTTTAAGTCAAAATCAATCAACAACAACATCTTGTTGTGGTCTTTGTGAGGAAAGAGCGCTGATTAAATTAAATAAGGTATATTTTCTTTCAGAATTTCGTTTAAGAAAAGTTTGATCGGAAATATTCATGGATTTAATGTACTTCGGGCGCACATTCGACAGTCAAGCCTGATAGCATCTTAGTTTCTGGCTAATATTTTTACAACAGCACGAGCGGTTCTCATATACACTACACACATATGTACTTTTTGTTGTTTTCGTTTACTCTTGTCTTTTATGTATGCACGTGTCTGTGTGACAAATAAACCTATTTTTCTTTCTTTCTTTCATATACAAGGTGTAATTAAAATAACTGAAAACTTCTCAAGGGGTCATTGTTCTCAACATTATGAACAACTTTTTATAGACAAGTAACCTATAGGTATAACCAACACCGAAATCACGAAAAAACATCAAATGTTCCCCACATGTAATTTTGTGAAATAATGCGAACGTTAATGTATTGAAGAACAGTTTTTTTTTTTTTTTTCATAATTTAAATTTAAGTTATAATTTAAGTTCCGATTTTAAAATTTCTTGATAATGATGAGTACAATGACTCACTGAGAGTTTTTCTATTATTTCATTTAAACCTTGTAGGTAGATACATCATGTAGTTCGAGTCTATAATAGAATAAAAAAGTAGGTTCAAAAACTAAAACCAGACTACTGAAAAATCACGCTCTAAAAAGTATGAAACAAGAAAATATTTCAAACAGAAATCAAGACATAGGTACAAAAATTGCCGTGGTCGCATGCCTGTATACCTACAAAATTATAATGGCACGCATGAGGTGACAGATGAACATACATACACACCGGTCAAAATCATAACCCTCCTTCTTGCTTCGCCGTAGTCGGGTAAAAAAAGCAGCAAACGTTTACGTATTTTAGCAGGAACACGTGACACTATCGCAAACATAGCAACACATCATTATTTTAAGTAACGCCCTCTATGTACAACTTTGTAAAGTCACCCTTTGCTGTGCATAGTAGTACAAAGGTTTTGTTTCAAGCAATTTTCATTTTATTTTACAATTGTGTATCACACCATTGTGTGTCTAGAATCCCTTCCTTCCTCCTTCATTCAAGATAAAATAAAACACCGTCATTATAACGCATAAAAACATCTCACAAAAGCCAAACAATTCGTCAAAACAAAATGAAAATTTAACTCAGATACTTTTGGGAAAATTCCCAGTGACTACGCAGCAAATTCCCAGCAGGTAGGCAACAGCTTGCAACGTCCTATAACGACCTCTCTAGGGGAAACAACAAAAAGCCACTTCGAATACTGAATTACCATCCAATTGTGAAGGGAATCGAAATAATAAATTCCCTACTACAACTGACAGAAAGGTCGTAATGTGAATTTGATGAGACTACGCATACAAAGTTGTGGTTAAAGGGTTAAATATCGAAAACATTCATAATGTTATCAATTCTTAAATAATTATACTTTTAAGATAGTTAATTGATTCAGGCGTGACCTTGCGGAAATCCATTAAAAAACGATGATGTGGATATATTTAGTAACCTGTTCCGCTTAGCTATTTCTAAAGAGTCTTGAAAAGACCCTGGAAGAAATCGACACGTGTTTCACCTCTCAACGAAGCATCCTCAGGATGACGATTAACTTGCAGACTGCCTGCCTGCGCTCGGTGCTTGGTGTGGCAACACGCCGTGTTCGAGTTCGCGACAAGTTAATCGTCATCCTGAGGATGCCTCGTTGAGAGGTGAAACACGTGTCGATTTCTTCCAGGGTCTTTTCAAGACTCTTTAGAAATAGCTAAGCGGAACAGGTGACTAAATATATCCACATCATCATTTTTAATTATACTTTTGCCAATAGCAGACAGCAGACGACACTCTTTCTTTTAAGTAATCAGCACCGCCTAATAGACTAAGATCCGACCTAAAGACGACCTTCACACATCTGTCTAATGGATGAAAAGTATTTTATAGCAAACTAACTTCTGCTAGCAGCTTCGCGTGATATTCTTATAACGTGTAATCTATGTTACTCAGTGATAATAAAGCATTCTACTGGTGAAAGAATTTTCGAAATTGGTCCAGTAGTTTTTGAGTATATTCATTACAAACAAACACACGAAAAAGCAAATATTTTCTCTTCATAAAATCAGTTGAGATTTTAAAAATAAATAAATATTCGTTCGACGATTAAATCGTTTTAGTAACAAATGTTTTTCTTAAAAAGCACTATCCATTGATATATCACTTATGGCTATTGGGCGCCAAGAAAATTCTTAAACTTAGCCAACCAAGTGGTCACTTATCTAAGTCATTAACTCCGAATTGACTAACAATTGGCAAAAGACGAACTAGTAGCAAATGTTCTCCTTAAAAAGCTCTTGCAATGTTTAAAATATGTCATTTTTCATTTTTTTATTAATCACAGTCTGGCCAGAAATTTTTTAGGCAACCCATTCGCGACGTATTTTCTAACATACTTAATTTTATTTAAAATACTTTACATCCATTAAACAGATGGGTGAAGGTCGTTCCTAGGTCGGATCCTCGACTATAAGGACATCTGCAATACCAGGCATCGCAGGTGCTTTTCATCCCAGAGGCTCAACTGAAAGTCTGACTTTTGAAATTATAATCGTGTATAATTTTTTACAGGGGCTCGTGGCTACATAATTGCAGGCACACGGTCAAACGAAGGTCAAGCTATGCTAGCCGCGGTCAGTTCGTGGATGGGATTCATTATAGACCCCTCCGTGCCTCGAAAACTACGTTAAGCAGTTGGTCCCAGCTGTCATTCGTAGATCTTTGACAGTCGTTACGGGTAGTCAGAAAGCTAAAGTTCTGACTACCAGTCTTACCAAGGAGTATGGTGTTACCCCTTAATTAAGTTGTGGAAGTAACAGCTGGACAGTCGCTCCGTGTAAGGTTCAGCTGCATCCAGTTAGAGTGGAAGCCGACCCCAACAAAGTTGTGAAAAGGTTACGCAGAGGCAAAGCTCATACTTGGTGCGAGCGATTAAATACTTTAAATTATTTGTAAAGAGAACCTACCAAAACCAATTTTGCACGCGCACGGCTGAACGCTGACTTTTTTTTAAAGTGTATAGTGCTTATTGTACCTTATATAATGTAAATATACTTAATCATTTTTATCGTGCTTTTTAATGATACTAAGATTTCTACTACTTTTCTGTTTTTACCCGTGAGACCCTGTAATTGGCTCTTTGTTTTTACAAACAACTATTATCCATTTGTTATAGCTGTTGGTTCTCTTATAAATAAATAAATTATAATGTGCGTTTTATTTGTGCAACATACACTATTTTATTTCCTTTTGTGCCTTTAAAAACTCCAATATCCTTTACTTACTTTTTAACTGGAACACAGCAACGCTGTTGGTGGCAGAAATAAGTAGGTATATAGCTCGGAGGAGCTCCTTGACAAAGGGTTTTAATACAACGAAAACGCTTGATCAACTTAAAAACAGGGCTCGGAAACCGTTGTTCTTTGTCGTTTTTCATTCTTCTTGTACAACATTTTGTTCAAAACGAAAACGAAATGGGAAAGTTTTCTAAAACCGGTTTATTCCGCAGGACGCAGCAGCGCACGGGGCGTGCGCCGACAAGCATGAACTTCTTTAGTTAAATTGTATCGTATATTAATTTCATTACATCATTTATTCCAATGCGCTTGCCGCTTACGTATTGATTAGGGTTGTGTTGCGAGTTTCCTATCGATCAACCCAAAAACGAAAAAAAAAGGTTAATAAAACGTTTTTAACCGTTTTTTTTTTTTCGTTTTTGGGCTGATTTAAATTTTGTTCTTCTTCAAAATCGATTTTATATCGTCCCATTCGAACGTAACCGAAACAAATCGTTTCTTAGGTTTTTAAGACGAAATCGTTTCGAAAAATATACTGTTATCCGAGCCCTGCTTTAAAAACAGTAACGGGTACGGGTAACTGATTTCTATTTATTTATTTAAACTTCTCTCAAACAAAAAGGTACAAAGGCGGACTTATTGTCTGATTTATACTAGCAATTTAGACGAATTAGCAAAGCCAGGAGAATAAAGTCCATGGTTGGCCAGTTAGTCCGAAGCCACGCTAGACGGCCTTAGTTTGGCCTCGGTTTAAATAGTTTATACTTAAACTGTGTTTGGCCGATAACACCTTTTATCTACTGGCGTAGGCAGACCAACAGCACGATGGTTGGACTAAATGACAAAATAAAAAAAAATGCAATAGACGTTGATATACTTAGTAAACTGTTCCGCTTAACTATTCCTAAAGACCCATAAAAAACTCTGTTAGAAATCGACACGTGTTTCACCTCTTAACGAGGCATTCTCAGGATGACGATTGACTTGTCGCGAACCCAAATACGGCGTGTTGCCACACCGAGCGCTGGACGCAAAGAAAAGAGGTGAAACACGTGTCAATTTCTGACAGGGTTTTTTATGGCTCTTTAGGAATAGTTAAGCGAAACAGGTTACTAAATATATCAATGTCTATTGTATTTTATAATGGATTTCCGCAAGATCAGGCCTAAATCAATGAACTATCTGACATACAAAAGATCGCGAGGAAGACCTGGATGAGAATCGCGAAGACCAGGGAAGCATGGCACAAAAAGAAGGAGGCCTAAACTCAGCAGTGGAAAGTCAAGGCTTCTGATGATGATCACCTACTTATTACGTTTTGCCTGCCTCATTGGTCTAGTGGTCGTAAGCGCACCCAGGTCGTGCTAAAATTTTATTGAGGTTAGCAGGCCGAAGTCTGGATTTGTGCCCAGTTGATGACAACAGGCTCGTCCCCTATTACATGGGACATGGACATATCTGGTGAAATGTGGGTATACTATAGATACACCTCTGCCCAACTCTTTGGAGAAATAAGGCGTGGTGTTATATATATATATACTAGCTGCGCCCCGCGGTTTCACCCGCATAAGTCTCGATCCCGTGGAAATATCGGGATAAAAAGTATCCTATGTCCTTCTCCGGGTCAAGGTCTATCCATATCCCAAATTTCATCCAAATCCGTTTAGCCGTTTTAGCGTGATGCCGTGACCAAGGGAAATAGGGATTCATTTATATATATATATATAGATATTTTCATTTGATGCAAGGTTTACGATTGTTTTAACCTATTTATAATACGGGCAACGACCTTAAAATTTCAGGCAATAAAAACCAGCCTAGTACGTGTCGGACCACGCACAATCAAGGGTTACGTAGTTGGGATGAATTTATCCCATGAACAAACTTAACATTGTAGTTGAAAAACATGTTCTCTTATACATTCCAGCTGCAAATGTAAAGATCGCACAATATTGAGTGATTTATCATGTTATTTTAAGACTATAGATTTTTTATAGGTGTTCCTGTAATCGATGAGTAAAGAATCATTCTCTGTATTTTTTTTAAATTTTAAGCTCGGTAGATTCGGAGATAAGGGGGAATGGTCAATTTTAATCAATTTTCTTGAATATCTTTCAAAGTATTGATTTTAAAATTATAAAATATATATATATTTGAGATCCAAGACTTTTCATTTGATATATCACACAGTACAAATCTGCAAAATTCATTGTTTTACGTTACTCGTCCGTGTTTGGGTCACAGAAATACATATGTGTACCAAATTTCAACTTAATCCGTTCATTAGATTCGGAGCAAATTGGCTGTGATAGATGGACAGACAGACAGACAGACACCATACGAGTGATCCTATAAGCGTTCCGTTTTTCCTTTTGAGGTACGGAACCCTAAAAAAAATCAAATAAAACTACGTATTTGTAACTGCTAAAGTAAATTTCCTTGGGCAGTAACTACAATCCATTTCTGCCACCATAAAAATCTTGATCCATACATGAACCCATAAAAAGTTTACGGTCTATAACATGGGCCAGGATTCTTTGTTTCTTTGAGTTCATTATAAACACAAACATAAATATTAGTCCAATAATACATATAACTAGGTCTTAACATTTTCTAGGCGGGTAATTTTATTGCGTAACACGCTAACAGTAGCAATGACTTTAAGAAAGAAAAGAAAGAAAGAAAATAGCTACCTAGTTTGTGAGTTTGTTTTTTGTTTGTCATTTTGACAGTTCAACAACATTCATTGCGTTATTTACATTTGTCGAACAATAAAGCAATGGATAGCAATTGCCTTCAATATGATTCAGATTGAGATTAAAAGTGTGTTACGTAAATAATGTATAGATTTACCAGTATTTCCAAAGAACAGTGGTGGTCCAGTGTTATAGGCCCCGACTTACGAGTTCTATAGGTCGTGAGTTCGAACCCAAGCAAGCGCTTTGTTTTGTTTTATTTATTTTATCACCACTGCTCTCAACACGGTGAAGGAAAACATCGTGAGGAACCATGGCATGTACAAGAGCCAAAAATTCGAAAATGTCATCTACACCAACCTGCAATAATCATCATCTGTCTAGCGTCTTGGCTTCCAGTCTAACTGGATGCAGCTGAACACCAGTATTTTACATGGAATTATTGCCTGTTTGACCTCCACAACCTAGGTACTGATGAACATGGACAGGAACATGATACCACTTGGTTAGACTGTGCACACGATGCGTTGCGGCGCCGCGCCGCAAAGATTTCGCCTCATTGGCGGTCATACGGGCGCTGCGGCGCCGTAACGTTATCACGCCGCTGCTGCGCCACGACGTAAGCGCGTAAATTGTCAACTGTCAAATATCTGTGTTTTTGACAACACACAAACAACTGAGCGGTGCCGCTCCGGTTTCGCAACACGTACAGGTCGTGCCATTAAAGATGAGACTTGACCGCGCCTCCCGCCGCTCTTTCCCCCGCCCCGATGACGCCCCAGCGGGGACCTCATACCGCTAAAGAGACCCATAAATCGTCTACTGCGCAAGTCAAACCACGTGGTGCGTCCAGTCTCATCTTTAATGGCACGACCTGTACACCCCTCCCCGTCTCGTCTTGCGGGCTGTTAGTCCGGTGTACGTGCGGTGCGACGCCGGAACACATAGTGTGGCATACCATGCATATATTTTGTATGTAGGACGCCGCAGTGACACCGCTTCGGTGCCGCGCCGCCGCCGCAACGCATAATGTGCACAGGCTCCAACCAAACCATATAACTAATTGCATTAATTACCTTTTACAAAGCAGCAAAGAAAACGAACCAAATAAACACTTCGATAAACAAATGAAGTGTAAGTGCTTCCCAAGGCGAGTTAATTCCATAAGGCTGGTTACACACTAAATTACAACAGGCCGCCCGCCGCGTCGCCCTCGCATCGTTAGTGAAGTCCGCTCGTAAACCGCCTACATTCCTATTCGACGGAATATTCCCATTGTTGCCAAGTGGTATTGTTAATAAATGCCCTGTTTTAGCTGTAATTGCTTTGTAGTTTGGCACTTACCTTGTTATTAACTGAAAATACGGATTATCAAAGTGGTGACGGTTTACCTACCTACCTTAATATAAAAGGTCATCCATTAAAGTAATGATTTTTAAGATCAGAAGGCCAATTCTACTAATTACAAATGTTTAAAATCTAGTAGTCAGCGACAATGATAAAAACCAGCCAAGTGCGAGTGGGACTTGCACACGAAGGGTTCCGTAAAATATTTAGCAAAAAACGCCGAAAAAAAAAAAGTTTCTTGTACGGGGTCTAAATAAAATTAAAATAAAGTTATACTTAATTAAAGGTTAATTATTAACTTTTTTTTATTATAGCGGCAATAGAAATACACAATCTGTGAAAATTTCAACTGTCTACCTATCACAGTTCATGAGATACAGCCCGCTAATAAACAGACGGATGGACAGCGAGGGCTTGGTAATAGGTTTGGGTATCTTCAACGCCACATGCGAACTACGCATCACACTGACGTCAAACAAAATTCTGCATCGCGCAAGCAGAGTTCACCGCGCGAAGAGTATATTATACAACCTTCCGACATTAATAGTTGGGCCTACCAGACACAATACCCGTCTGGTCGGAGGATCCTCCCTTTTCAATAGAGGATGAGTGAACTTTACACCCTGTTCCTCATACCTTTAGAGGGTTGCGTTTGGCACCCTTCTAGTAAGGAACCCTAAAAATGTAGCCTTAGCATTATACAATGCTTAACAAATTCAGACTAAGTTGAATGTGAACATTTTAAGCATACGGGTATTAGCAGTAGCGCTTATTCTGTTATACACGAAGTGCTTGACTAGCACACTAATAGGCTAACTAAAAAAAGTCGAAAGAATGAAACTGTCAAGGTGCATTAAAACGGCATCAAATGAGACGTTGCGGTCATTTCACATCATTTCCGAGATGATAAATTATAAGTAGCAGTTGTAATTTTCATTTTAACTGTTCATATTTTTCTTGAAAAAGGTAAATGCATTTTGAAATATAAGGTGGCTGGTAAATTAATTAGTTTTCAAATTAGGATCCAGCCCGACACTTTTTTCTAGCTGGATGGTTCTTGAGTTATTAACCCCCTAACGCACAGTTGATTTTAGGGTTCTGTACCCGAAGGTTGCAAAACGGAATCCTATTACTAAGTCTGCGCTGTCCGTCCGTCCGTCTGTCTGTCAGCGGGCTGGTTATCATAAACCGTATTAAAAAGACAGTTGATCACAAATCGTATATATCTATTGCAAAATACAATGGACGTTGATATATTTAGTAACCAGTTCCGCTTAACTATTACTAAAAGGAAGGTCACGCCTGAATCAATTAACCAAAATCTTATTTCAATTTTTTATCATACTTTTTTTTAAATTATTCCCTTTAATAATAAAAAAAAATATTAAAGTGAATAATTATAGAGAGCCGTACAAGAAATCGGCATTTTTTGCTCGATCTTAATACGATATGGAACCCCTTGTGTGCGAGTTCGACTCGCACTTGGCCGGTTTTTATTTTAAACAAAAAGTAGGTAGGGGAAGGTGGGGGGACACCGGATAGTTAAGAAAAAGACACAATAAATAAATCACTATGTTATTTATTAAGGTAATCATTGTCATAAATGTTTAAGTATACCTTAGGCATAACTTTGGCATAAAAATATTTGAGATCAATCTTAGTAACTACAAAATAATAAATGTTTTAATAAAAATTATAAATCCGAATTCACCCGATACCTATGGGTCAAACCGGATAGGCATTTTTTATTCAAGGGGTGAATACAGATACTAACAATAAAACGAAATAATCAAATTATTCGCAGTTTTTGCATACAAAAAATAATAATTCTTGCTCAGAACAACTGATGCAACTTTCGTGAGCCCATTTAAGACAAGCAGTGCATTGGTACCATTCATCTGTGGACTTAGTTTGACTGTACTTTTCGCCACAAACCAAACACTCCGAATCCTCCTGATAGTTTTCTTTATTCGTCTTTTTACCGATACCTTTACCTTTGCCTTTTTTTGTTTTAATTACTGATGACACAGCCTTATCTGCCAGTTCATTTTTATACGGTGATTCAGTCAAAATTGCAGTTTTTCCTCGACGCGCTGATGGCCGCATGTTCTTTTTAAAATGAGGAATCGGCATGATATCTTTCGGTGATCAAGACTTAAAGAATCTGGAAACGTTTGTCCTTCTGTAGATGTTCCTGCTTGTGGGGAAGGAGTTCTTTCACGAGGCAACGGATCCTGAGAGAATTCATTTAAAGAATCTGAAAATGTCTGTCCTTCTGAAGATGTTCCTGCTTGCGGGGACGAAGTTCTTTCACGAGGCTCCTGAGAGAATTCATTTGTGGATGGTGGTACAAATGATATTTCTGTAGTCTGTGATGGTGCAAAATCTACATCTGTAAACGTATTGGGATTCAGAGGGCAAATTCCGGTTTTGGTAAAAGCAGACACTGCATTTTGCATAGTAGCGGCATGATTATAAGCAGTCCCAAACAAAGATGCCATTTGAAATTGGGTGACAACACGCCCTGGATGATTACGAAGCCATAATTGGACTTCTTGCGAGTAAAACGTGCTCAAGGCCCCATAAAACCAACATTGAGTGGCTGTAAACGATGCGTGCAGTGAGGTGGCAAGCAGAGCATTATGACACCATGAGCACGAGCTAACTCAATAGCTTCTAGGTTCTTAGTGTGAGTGGCGTGACCATCTAAGACGAGAAGCACAGGATCTTCATTGCTTGGTTTTACATGGCCGATAAAGTGACGCATCCATTCAGTGAAAATATGTTGTTGCATCCAACCACTTGGGTGGCATACAGCTACTGTGCCTGGTGGTCCACCATCCAAAAGCTCACTCTTCATTCGAACGCGAGGAAAAATCATAAGAGGTGGAACATAATGTCCAGCTGCAGAAAAGCAAAGCACTGCCGTTACCAACTGTCCCCGTTCAGCTGAAGCTAAGGCACCAACTTGTTTTTTACCTTTGACCGATATAATTTTACCTATTTTTTTTGGTACAGAAGTCAATCCAGTCTCGTCCATGTTATAAGTTCGCGTGGAATTGAAAGCGTGCTTAGCATACAGCGTGTCCAAAAGATTAAAAAACGATGACACTACAGCTCTATTAAAGCCCATTGCTCTCGCAGCTGATGTAGCTTCAGGTGATCTTAGTGACAATTCAGAATGTCGTTTTAGAAATCCACTAACCCAATCTAAGCCAGCGAGTCCAGTTTCCTTATTAAAAGGGTGGTTCAAATTATTTCTTCCAGCCAATTGGAATGCCAAAGGTCGCAGATCTGTTTTAGTCAATCCAAATAGTCGAGATTCCATAGTTTTGATATGTTCAACTAGCATACCTTCCAGCTCATCAGTGAAGACGCATTTTGCAGTAACAGGGCACTTTCGAAACACTTCATCTTTGGATTTTCCAGCTTTGATCTTCTTCACACGATCTTCTAAGGAACTTTTGGGTACACTATACGTGTGTGACGCTAAAAGGTATCCCATTCTGCCTTCCAGCACTGAATTTATGGCTAAAAGCATGTCTGACTCCGACCACTGCAGCCTATTTGACTTTTTCACATATATTCGTGGCATGTTGACGCTCGCACTCTGTAAAAAGTAAAAAAATGTAATTAAACAGAGGGATAAAACAAACGCCTGCAACACCTATACATAATATAAATCGGGGTGAAACCGGATAGTCGAAATCACCCCGTCCGCTTGTACCCCACAGGTGCCAAGTTTGAAATTGTAATAATAACAGAGATTATGTTTACACTCATAGCAACAACAAATACCATTGTAAAAGGTTAAATATGTATTACTTCATAAAAAATACAACTCTATAAGATAGCACGTAGCTAAACTTAATGACAACACTTTAAGAAAGTCAAAATATTAGATAGCTTACCTTTGTTTACAATTTTCGTTTATAGACGCACGCGCTGAGATGTTACCGTCGCCGCCATTTGCAACTGCACTGAGTAAGCGTTCGCGCGTATTTCACCGCTAGCTAGAGCGAGACAGCTGTACGCGGAGTAATGAAATAGCAACTATCTGGTTTCACCCCCTGTCCGGTTTCCCCCCACCTTCCCCTACCTACATGCATTACTTCAAAGTCAAAGTCAAAGTCAAATCATTTATTTCAAATAGGCCCATGTATGTCAAAATTTACAGACTAATATAATTGATTCTGGTCGCCCCTTCCAAAAGGTAGTTTTCGTATGGAGAAGAATGGGCAAGAAACTCCACCGTTACTCTTTTAAAATGTTTTACAATAGTTTGTATAAGTACGTACATTAGTTAAATAATTATATGTGAAGACGATGCACCTAGAATAAAATTACTATACCACAATAGGTAAAAAGAATTATTAAAATGAAGCAACGAAAGATAATTTAATTAAGTGATAGATACATGGTGCTCACATATTACAAACATTGTAAAAGTAGACGATTTTCCTAATGTTTTTAAAATTAATAAGTCAGTGTGTGAGGAAGTAATCACAGAATTTAAAATCAATGAATTTCAAGTCAAGTCGTCCTAGCCTAAATATGTAGTAATTGGATAAAGGAACTCCTATAACATAATAATTATTACCACTCCCAGGTTGAATATCACTTGCACATCGTAAAATAACAAGCTGTTTTAGCACCTGGACACACGTTGCCGTTGGCGACTAAAGGACATCACTCATTATAGCAGCACCACAGCTCCGACATGACAAATAACTAAACTAATAGTGAACGGCTCGCGGGCAATGAGCGGCCCACGACCCGTCACACGTCGTGCCGATAGCAAGCTTCAAGGGTCGTGCAAACTGGCGCGATATCGCGGGCGCTACAGGCAGCGCGACCCTTGTCGCGCCCGCGATATCGCGCTGGTCTGTACGAGCCTTCAAGCGAGGAGCCCGCTCCCCGGCGAAGAAATGCCTGCAGGTGGTATGCGTGCCGACGCCTCGCCGTCCGCGAGATGACACCAACGAAGACTTTGTCACCTCACCGGTTGCGTGCCGACAGCGAGCGGTCGCCTTACTGACGGCGCGGTGTTAGCTATGCTGAGTTCTGGGCCAAATAGAAAACTTAAATAACATTTGCCATCGATACGCTACGAAATAGAAGATGTTTCAGTTTACTGAGAATTATTGTCAAAAGGGGAAAACTATACTCACTTTATATGGAAGTTTGAAGATTCATACAAACACAAGCTGTACATCGTTCGATCCTCAGGTCAGTAAAGATCGATGCTTTCAGCTGATTATTCCGTTCAATCACTTAATGACAGTGTCTTCTCGTGACTGATGATCGGTCCCGACATTTTATAATCCCCACATTTAAAAATAAACTTTATCTTCCTTTATACAGAGTCAAAGTTCGAGTGAGAGTCCAGTCTTTATTTTTATTGTAATCACAAGCTGATTCAAGTCGTATTGTTTTATTTATAAAGATCAGAATAAGTTTCCCTGGGAGTGTTGTGTAGCTCCCGTTTTTTTTTGTTTTACTTCAGTTAATTCAGTACAGATAAATGGTAACTGAATAATAAATAAATATGTTAATTATTTATATTGTGATTGTTTTTTATTTTTTTTTTGCAGGACATTTGTATAATATTGTATGCATGATACTCAAATGATAATTATTCTTTAACACTAAAGCAATTCAATAGTGTATCAATGGAAATAATATGTACTTCTATGTTAAGAGGAGGCTCCCTAAATTATATGTTAATTTGCATTTATATTCTGAAAAAGTTCCGCATGCAATCAAAATGGAACTTTAGTATATGATTTATTGGATCTTTTTCTTTCCAAATATAAGGCAGTTACGTAATTGGAACATTTTCACTTGATTAATTGTTTATTCAAAAATCATATCATTTTTAAAGATTATTTGAAACAAAAACAAGATTACTTGGCATTTATGTCTTAAATAATTATTGACAGTAAGAAAATATAGTTTATTATCCAGATATAAGATATTTTTTCTTTAGATCAATTATTATTTTAGTTATAAACGAAATAAGAATTGAGACATATGACATTTAGTTCCGTGCTCAAACACGATCAAAGAGCGCACGCGATATTCAACTTTATTACTGATGTGTCAGTGTTTAGCACTTAGTGGAGTGGTGGGGTGCATGGGGGCGGAGTTTGCGTAGAAATTGTGTTTTGTCTTGAGTAGCTATAATGGACAGACAATTTTATTTGAAGAAGGAAGCAGGTAAAAAAAAAAAAACTCTACTAACTCGCACTGGGCTCGCGTGGTAGATTACAGCCCACTCCCTTTCCAAGAGAGCAGGTCTTTTTTTATGTGAAATTATCCAATAACTTCTCCCGCTCTGGGTGGAGCGGGAGGGCGTGTCAGACTCTTACTGACTAAAACCCACCCGTGTTCCTTCAGTTGCCTGTATGTTACAAACTCATAACCCCGGCAGACATTGCCCTAGCGGACCCCTTCAGTTCTGCTGACATCTCTTTGAGGCGCGCGTGGAACACAACGCGCCGTCGACCCAGGCCTGATCCTTAACGGACGGCAAGCTACCCATTGCTCATCGCCCAAGCCAAGCGTGGCAAGCCTGCGCCTACGGTGGCCGAGAATTGGCCTGCGACTCCCTGCGCCCAGGGCGTCTCCTGCGGCGGTTAGGGGCGTAAGGGAGCGAAATTTGTCTCTCCCTCACGCATTCCGCCTCCTCCTTCGCGACCATTAAAGCTTCGCAGAAGGAGCTGATGGCCTCCAATGCCCCCTCGCTCCGTACCAGGGCCTGGACCAGGGCCAAACGCGAGAGATCACCGCCGACGTCTGACCATCTTGCCGGTATTATGCCTTGAGCGCGTTTTCCATCCACTCGGCCTTGTAACATAAACACGTATTCACTCACACCAGTTGATACCCGAATGAATGTCTAAATATAAGCGTACTGTTGAATTTTCAACTCTCAGTGCGGTACTGAAAGTTAAAAATAGCGCTTTTATTTCAGCATTGATCTAAGTCTCACCTAGTGTTAGACAAAACGGTATAGAGATATACTTCAGCTAGTCTTACCTCTCTATGTGATTATTTACCAGTGCTGTGCCAAATCAATGTATATTTCTAGCAAATAAATGTTTGATTTGATTTGATTTTATTTGTTATTCTGCAAAACTTCTAAATTCGCGAGTAAGTAAAAAGAGAGTTTTACGTAAACTCTGAAGATGTTATTTTTGACACAAAAGTTCGTTTGATAGTGAGGTGAAGCTCTGGCCAAACTAAAGCGAATCCATTGCGGAATACGTGACGAAATTCGCTCGCGTCGACTTTGTCAACTTAAGGTACAATTCCGTAGTCGACTGCAGGCAGCAGCAGACTTCGTAGAAATTCGCTTTAATTTCATAGAAAAACATAGAAACTAAAGTGTCACGGCGACACGTCGCCTGCTGTTGCTGCCTGTAGTCGGCTACGGACTTGTACTGGCCCGAATAGTCGTGGGACTTCCCAATCATTAAAAAAACGACGAACGCGGTCTCGCCCCGCATGAGATTCGCCACAGTGTGGCCAGAGCTTTATACAGAATAGTCGAACAGGTCATTCACCAAGGCTTCACACTACATTTGCCAATCCCAGCATTCCCAGCCTCTATTCATGACTTGGTCGTCCAATATTCATGAGTTACTCAACTTTCTTTACTACCGAAACTTACCCAAGTTCCAAATGAGACTGAATCGGTTCTTCGACCCTACTCAATGAAGAAACATACCCTTTTAAAAAAGTGCCACAATATTAAAGACATGTATTTAATCGCACCTTAAATAATGCCCATTTTGTTTAACTAAAAATAACATTCTTCTTCTTTTCGTGTGATTAGAGACCTAACGTTAACCTGGTGTCAGAGTTTTAAAGCCACCCACGGTCCTCTGGCTTGGCTTCACATCCTGTCGAGACAGAAAAAAAAAAACAAAGACAGCAAATAAAATAACATTGAACACTAATATAATGAATACCCCTCCTTTTATGAACATTAAATAATTCGTTCGTAGGGGGCTCGTAACTAAGTAATAACAGCCGCATGGGTCGGTCGATCGATCAGCTTTTAAGCTAAGGTCTGTGGATGGGTGACCATCTTTACGTACCGAGACCATTTCGTGCCTCGGAAAGCACGTTAAGCCGTTGGTCTCAGCTGTCATTCGTGGATCTTTGACAGTCGTTATTGTCAGAAGCCCGAAAGTCTGATAACTATTCTTACCAGGGGGTATCATATTACCCAGTGACTGAATTGTGGAGTTCAGATAGGCATTTGTTCCATGTAAAATACTGGTATTCAGCTACATCTGGTTAAACTGGAAGCCGACCCTAAAATAGTTGGGAAAACCAGCCTTTTCCAGCAGATGATGAAATAATTCTTATTTTGGGGTCCTAAAATACTAAATAACCAAGTAACTGAGACAACTTGGCTGTTGCGCTCCCCAGCCGCTGCTGCGTTACCGCTGGCTTCGCTCGTTCGGCTCGCGCTCTGTCGGTCACCGTTCTGACCTCTAACCTAACCCATTTATTCGGGGTGCCCTATCTTAGTTACTGCGACCAATTCGGCTCACACGTGGTTGGTCGCAGTTCTTCCCACACTTGGACCGGGGATCACGAGATATCTACCCTAGCTTCGTTTTTGCAATAAACTGTGTGAAAAAGAATAATAAAAGACTCAATTATCAAAAAAAGTGTGCATCATTAGGAGAGTAAAACGTTTTTAGAGCTTCATTAATTTAAAAAGTGTCTATCATTAGAAGGTCGCTAGGTTTTTAGGGGATCAGTTAAATGTTGAAAAATATTTCTCAATATTCAACGATATTAAAACGTTAATTATGAACTGATAAAACCTTTAGGCGACTATTACTGCTGGTTACCCGCCTAATACATTATAGAAGGGTTTCATAAATTTATAGGGGTCCAATAGGGATCGCAATTAAACTGATTAGGCCGCTCTACAACCCGACATGAATAATTTAATAATTGTTCGATAACTCGATTTGTCGATAATAAAAGTACATGGTTTTTGATGGTGGGACATCACTATTTAGGGTATTAACGGGTTAAGCTGCGATCAGTATTTAACAGATTGATCTAAAATGTGACAACACAATGTGTAACATGTGTATCGAGGCGGTGAAATAAAAAGAAATAAAGAAATAAAATTATTTAGGTATTTACAATTAGAAGCGACGCACCAAGCAGGTAAAATAAAAATTAACACCAAAAAAACCATTGGAAATATGTCACATCCACGCAAAATGACAAAACTAAATGCCTGTACTAACACTTAGGGGGAGGGGGGGGATGGGAATGTAATGCATAAAATTTAAATTAATTATTATTCTTCATCTGCCTACCCTTTTCCCAATGGAGCTGAATACCAGTATTTTTACATGGAGCGACTGCCTATCTGACCTCCACAACCCAGTTCTGGGTAATACGGAAGCCCTCGGTAAGTCAGGTTGTGGTTGCTGTGTTGTATTGTGTGATGCCTAAATATTAATTTATTGTACATCGGATTTTCAAAGGTCGGTGAAAATTACAAAAAAAAATTGGCTAAGCTTCGCACGTATTTAGGTTGTATTATTTTAGATAGAACCTAAATAAATACTAGAAACAATTGCTGAATTTTAAATAACAATGCTGAAAATCAGGTCGGTAAACACGCTTTCAATACGTAAAACAAATAAATCTAAATCAGATCCTGCCTATTATTTCGAAATATTTTTGACAATAAACATATTATTACTTCATTTGTCACATTTTTGACAGTCATTACAGGTCATCAGAAGTCCGAAAGTCTGACAACCAGGCTTACCAAAAGGTATCGTATTAGCCAGTTACTGGGTTGTGGAGTTCAGATAGGCATTCGATCCATGTAAAATACGGTATTCAGCTGCATCCAGTTAGACTAGGCTAGGCAGATTGATTGATTTTGTTACGTCGCCTCGTCAAGCGGTTTGAAGTACTTTTTTTTACATTTGAATAATTTAAGTGAAAATCTGTGAAATAACGTGAACAATAGATATTTTAACTAAGTGAGAAAGTAATTACTGCAAATGCGCATTTGCGAACCCCTTTGTTGAAAATGTCGATAATTTTCACTATTCATCAAATAAATCTTTTTGATAAAATTTATCTTCTAAAAGCGTGAACAAAACCATTTATGTAGTGAAATGACATCATTATAATATCACCTCACAACATTTATTATTCAAAAGGTGTAATGTCACCATAAACGAAGTTTCCAATAAATAGCCATAAAGCAGTCATTACAGTATTAATGCTACAACCTTGCCTCCCACGATTAGTGTCAACGGCCCCTAAACCACTAGAGATGTGCGTATAGAATATCGATAGTTTCAATATTACAGTTTTCATTTTTTAATGTAAGTCGATTTGTATAGCTGTACAAAAATAAAGGTATTCTTACTAAGAATATCAAGGGTAAGCTGGGTTTCTGAAACCATAAAAGGTTTATTCTTTTGTGTTATTCTTATTTCGTATGTTGTTTTAACCTTAAAAAAATCTGGTTTCAATTTTTTTTTAGGTTAAACGGGTGAATAATCTTTTTAGATATATTATTTAATTTTAAGCATTATTAGTGGCCAAGTGGTAATGACCCCGAGTTACGAGTTGTATAAATTACAGCCCACTCCTTCTCGAAAAGAGGAGGCCTGTGTTGGGACACAACACAGTTGCTGTGGCAGATGTTTCCACTGCTGGGGCAGTGGGGATATTATAAGACGATTCAAAAACTAAGATATAGTGTTGTCAACAGTGACGTGAAGCCAGTTTCGTAAACATGTGTGCACTTAGTGAGGTGTTGTTTGATTGTAGTTCCATTGTAAATGGTTGTAAATGTGTGCGCGTGAGCGGGTATGCACAAAGCGAAGGTGTAGTTTTGGCATGCTTCACTGTATATTTTGTTCGCAGCTCTATGTCTTGGTTTTTTATTTGGTCTGAGTTTGGAACATGCTTCATAACCACCACAGTGTTAATAAAAATATCGCTTCCAAAAGCATTTTAAAATTGCAGATAAATTCCAGCAATCTGCTTTAACTAGAACATCTCTTGCTTGTTACTAAAGTTTCCATATCTGGATGGCCGGCAGAATAACCGGATGACCGTCACACGGGCCGGATCAATCCCGTTTGTGTGCTTAATGGGATAAGTTTGCCGTTATTGCAAAGTTATTGGGAAGTTTTTGCGGTAACCGTCTGCGACTCGATCCGGTTCGTAATGATTGCGTGGTTAGGTGGTGTCTGTGACAGGAAGTTTGTTTCTTGACAATGTACTTGTTTGAGAGGGAGATTATTCGTGTTAAAGAGCCTTGCCATAAAGGTCATTTTTGCAGGTCAAATTTAGCTGAAGTCAGGGAAAAATATGCAAGCAAATTGACTATCAGTTTAACATGTCCGTATCTTTAAATTACTACTGTGATTTTTTTAAAGTTTTCTGAAATGGCTCTATCACTGCAAATAGACATAGATAGCGTCTCAATTTCTTATCAATTAATTTCCCTGACTGACTGTACCTACAGCAAAAATTAAACCTACATGGGTACTTATGAAACGTCAGAAGCTAGGTGCACGGTTCCAATTAAGAACTTTTGGAATGGGTTCAAAAACGGTTTCTGTGGCACTTCGCATTTTCTAGAGGAAAAAGTAAACAGCTTGTCTCCTTTAATACTCGCCTTAAATATTTCAGGATGCACTCGTTATCAACTCAAAGAGAAGTTATTGATGCCTTGTTCCTCTATAAGTTGCTTCGAAATAAAATTGACTGCCCAAACCTAATGAGTCACCTAAAGTTTCGGGCCCCAGCCCGATATCCGCGAAAGCTTATTACACCACTATACCCACCCCTGCGCAGAACGGTTCTGGATGTTAACTCACCGATTGCACGCCTGTGTAGAAATGTTAACAGTTGCAGTGACCTTATTGATATACATCATGACAACATAGTAAAATTTAATAAAATAATTATTAAGCACTATACTATACACTACACTATACTATACAAACTATGATGTCGCTACTGAGTACTATTGTTATTTTTTTTTATGTATTTAAATTGAATTATGAGATTATTGTTATTATTTTTATTAGTTAATGTTAATATTATCAAGCTATTTGTAATTTTTTTTTTTTTTTTTTAGAATGCAGTTTTTGTCATATTCTTGTTACTCTTGAGATACCAAAAATTATTGAATAATTTTAATAATTTTATGTTATTATCATTTTTGGCTTTGTTTATATTATGTAAAACCATAAATGGTATATGTTGTGTTAGCCTGTAAGAAATTGTTGCACTTATAAACGTACTATTAAGAAATTTATTTTAAATTTATTGTGTAAATAACTGTTGGCTAACCTAAATAAATAAATAAAAATAAAATAAATTGAACGTTTCCTATGGAACGAAAAACTTCTAGGTTACTCTTTTTTAAATAATTGTCTTTTACAATGTTTTCAAATTACAGTGTTAATAGGTATGGGTGGACAGTGTGGGCCTGTCAACAAACACCAGGTACTTAACAAAATAGGAAATGGCAAACTAATCGAAACAGCTACGAGTTTAAAAGGACTACAACGTTCTTACATTCACAATATAGAAGATAATCTATATAAAGGGTAAGATAAATAATTAATAAGTACAATTTTAACAGTTAAAAAAAAAAAAACCCTGACACAAACATTTCCTTATTTCTCTTTCCTACTTTATCACCAGACCCTGTTCACCATATATCTATTCCAATGAGCCCAAACACGATACTTGTGTTAAGGGAGTTGGGTATCCTGCAAATTCCAGGTGATGCTGCAGCATCAGTTCGAAGTTACTATGTTCTTTTAATATCATTGAAGTAACAGAATACCAAATTTTAAACCGATCAGACCTGTGGAAGATACTTACATCCATTCATCAACTAGAAAAGAGCTGATAATATAATCTTCAAACGGCTGAACCGATTTTGATAAAATATGTCTTAGAACCATTGCTAGAAAACCTGCTTTCAAATAAAAAAACCGCATTAAAATCGGTTTACTCGTTTAAGAGCTGCGGTGCCACAGACAGACACGCAAAGCGGTCAAACTTATAACACCGTTCTTTTTGCGTCGGGAGTTATAAAGAAACATATTTAAACCAAAAGACAAATGTCTTTCAAAAAAGTCGATGTTGCAATTTGCAACACATTGCACCAAGTACTGTAGATAGCCTCACATACCTAAAGTAGTTAAACTCTTTGGGACGTGCTTGCAACTGACCTAATTTGTAATGTTAGGTTTCACTCTTTTATATTGAAAACGTGCATTTATGTTTTCTCACCATTTTTATTATGTTTATCATTATGTAAAGAATTTCGTCACCACAGTTCTCAAAACAGTGAAAACATTGTAAAGAAAACCGGCATGTCCTAGAACCAAAAATTCGAAGACAATAATGTCCCATTGACTAACTCGCACTGGATTCTCGTGGAGCCCACTCCCTCTCAAAGAAAGCAGGTCTGTGTCCCAGCAGTGGGAACATTATAGGCTCATTATGCTATTTTTAAATCAGTTGGTAAAACACTGACAAGACAATTCTTTTTTTGTAAAAGAATATGCACGCTCTTCACCTAATATTATCTAGTTAAGTAAATGTAGCAACTAATAACATAATTATATACAATTAATCCACAGTGAGAAGTAACATAGTCTCTTCTTTCTAATTTATTTCTATCAATAAAAATATTTCTTAAGATACATACAGGAACAGTCTACAACATGTAAAAAAAAACCTGTGTGATCCGTGAGGCAGCGCGCAGTGAGTGCGTTAGGTATCATACTGAGAGTCTATTTATGTGGTAATTTTCAGGAAAATCGGAAAAATATCGTCTCCTTCTTTTTCAATGAGGAATTTTACCGGGTTATTACATGGGGCGCGGGCCGCCGTCATTTAGCGGGTGTCTACAAGACTAACTTATGACCCCTGTTGAAAATTTGCACATTCTTAATCAATTTGGGGTAATTTTTGACTAAAAGTGTGATTTTTTAAATTGCAATAACTTTTTTATCTATATATATAAAAATGAATCCCTATTTCCCTTGGTCACGACATCACGCTAAAACGGCTGAACGGATTTGGATGAAATTTAGGATATGGATAGACCTTGACCCGGAGAAGGACATAGGATACGTTTTATCCCGATATTTTTACGGGATCTTGACTTATGCGGGTGAAACCGCGGGGCGCAGCTAGTTATCAATAATAACTAGATTTTTTATTACTTTTAGAAAATTTTACTGCAGTAACTATGAGCCACTTTTGGATCGGATATTTAAAAAACACCAATAAATAAACATCAATATAAATAATTCAATTTCATTCGAAAATATTTGAATCTCATGGAGAGCCCTAGAAATTAACACACACCAAGTACACCACTTACACGTGTCCCCCAGCCCCCTTACGCCCTCGCCGTAACCACATGTGTCTGACAGTAAACTTCACGAATTTTCATAACAAAGTAGAAATACTTAAACAAGTTTATCCTGAAAGTTCTGAAAGTCGACAGACTCAGTAGAATATTTGACATTTTGAAATGGGTAGACAATGAGATATTCTTACGCAAATACTTTCAGGGTTTTTAACTATTGGAAGGCTAGTTCATTGATTCAGGCGTCACCTTGCGGAAATCCATTAGGTATAAAATACAATAGACTTTGATATATTTAGTAACTTGTTCCGCTGAACTATTCTTAAAGAGCCTTAAAAAACCCTGTGGATATCACACAATAGAATGATCTGTTTAACTGAGCTATACCTTATCAATTATCAATTTATTATCAACTAGCTAGGTTGCTAACTAGGTTGTAGGCACACGGACAAAATGGCGGGCGTAACCGCCATTTTGTCCGTGTGCCTACAACCTTCCTCAAGAATAGGGCTGCATGGACATGCAAAAATAATCTTTCAAATCCAACTGGTAGTTCCGGAGATTACCCCTTACATACGAACAAACATAATACAAGCAAACAAATGTTACCTCTTTATAATATTACATAGATATTGAATATAGATTTTAATAATAAATAAGATTAGTCATCTGTCACCTAATAGACTACCACTAATTCAAACTAATAAAAATGGAATAGCTAATAAACTCAATTAAAATTCAATATAATATTCCTTCAGGCATTACCCACCCCTCTTGCATTTTGAACAGCTGTATATTTAACATAATGATAATATTTCATCACCCTGTAATTAAAAATCAACCAACCTTAGGACTAAGTTACGAAGAACACTGGCAACGGTTTGATATCACGATACTTTTGCGTAGTAAACCTTAAACAAGTTTTAAATTCTGGCCAGAGATTAACAAAATCGTATAGAAGCGAAAGTTAATTTCATTCCTTTGTCTGTACAAAGGAATGAAAATACTCAGGGTAACGCATTGTTCAGCAAAGTGACATAAATTGTATACATGTTACGGATAAAACCCAAAGTGCGGCTACACTTAGCTTTAGTCGGCTACAACTAGGTGCGGCCGGTAGCAGTTAGTTAAACTTGCCTAAATGAACCCTGGCACTCGCCGGCCGCTGCCGCGACAGCGCTCGCTTCGCTCACTCGGCTCGTGCGGTGTGTTATATGGTCACAGTTCTTACCTAACCTTACCTACCTTTCCGCCATTTTCATTTGCTACAGCTAAATTTAACCAACTGCTACCGGCTGCACCTAGTTGTAGCCGGCTAAAACTAGGTGTAGCCGCACTTCGAATTTTAGCCGTCACATATACACATCACAATTGTCATGTTTAATCAGTAGTACTTCTAAAATTTGTAATTGACTATAATAAGGCTTTACGTAGAAGTGTGTCAATCAGCTAAACAATCCATTTCCCTGCTTGTAAGTATAACCCGATTTTTATAACTGTGCGCCTGTCAACGTCAAAATATTACAGTGTATGTGTTTAAATAGTAACAATAACAAATTAATGAATAATATGACAGAACTGTGGAGACGACACAAGTTGTGTTAGGCGTCGGGGCACTGAGGAGGTAGCCGGGCGGGAGAACTCAATGTCAGCAACCTAAAATTTTGACAGCTCAAGCGCATACTTATAAATTCGAGTTATACGGTTATGCTGCCGAAAAAATCACCTATCAGCTTGTTAGACTCGTTCATTCAAGCCTAATAGGAACAGGGTTGTCAATGCCTATGTCACAATATAAATAAATACTGTATTATACTGTGTCCATGTTCAGTGTTGCCCGCACACATACTTAATTAATTACTCATGTGGAAATACTAAAACATCGGTAGTCTTAAATAAACGACGATTTTGAAACCCAAAAAAATAATAATGCTAATCAATTAATCATTAATTTGTCTACCATGGCCGAAACTGTAGTAATTTAAAATGAATTCAGAGTGGCAGCTTTGCATCTCTCTAATGTCATCATCATACCATTTCCAGTCTAACCGGATGAAACTGCGCATCTATCCAAAGTATCTTTAATCCTTGCCCAGACCCAGTCATCCTTTTAGCATCATTAAAGTTGGTTGTGAACTCGAAAATATGACAGCCTGTGCCCTTCCGTAAAAAGTTAGAGTAATAAAGTTCCTTTTTTTAATGCACCCGTGACAACGCACTTTCAGTTAGCGAAGAGCGTGCGTTTCTAAGGGAACATTTTGACCAATTTTTGTATTTTTTCGTGTAAATGTTTTTTGTGTTGCCTAATAACATTTTATTTAAATAGCATTTCGGGAGTGAAATAAACTGTCTTATGTATGTAACTGTCTTATGTATGTATAAATTTAGGTTATTAAAGTTTAATTCTATAACATTTAATTTTGAACTGGCAACTGTCAAAATTGCGAAATGTATGATACATTTCGATCAATACTAGATGGATACAAAATATAATAATACAAAAGTAACAAAATTCGCTGTGTTCAAAAGCGTTTTTCTTGTAAATAACGTAACATTTCCAATTTTCCTGATTCATAATATTATGAATTTCAATATAGTATGTTCGTAACAAAATAAAATTACAAATAAAATACAGTAGGAGTAAATCACTTTTATAAGCTAAATTGTACCTATACAATGACAGTGCTAACCCCCCCCCGACCCTTGCTCGATAACGAGGTGCCAGCAATTGTTGCAGCTGAGCACGTAGCTTTAAATTCCCCTACTAATAATCATGATCAAAATTTTGATCCAGCCCGTCCCATCCTTGATGTCCTAGCATAGTTGAATAACCCCTAGCTGGAGGTTTTAAGTGTAGTAGCTTAAGGCACCCACAGGAAAGCCCGGTTTAGTAGTTATGATCTCAAAGGTCAACTACGAGATGTCACATTTAAAAAAAAAAAAAACAGTGCTAAAGGAGAGGAACTACAGACGTGATCTATACTAATATACTTACTAATAATGTTAGAAAGAGATTTAAAAAAAAATCTCCGAAACTACTAGTTGGACTTGATAAATTCGTCTTGCATGATATAGCTCAGGCTTTGAGAAAGGTTATAGGCTCGCGGACGAAGTCGCGCGCAGAAGCCCCTGTTAAATATAACTGTGGTATGCTAAGTCAGGAGTGGTCCGGTTCTAGAGTGGCGAACGCGTACAGGAAGACATAGCGTTGAAAAGCCTCCCATAAGATGAACCAAACCTAGTGAAGACCGCAGGAATACACTGAATGCGGGAAGCACAGAACCGGCCGAAGTGGTGGTACTTGGGGGAGGCCTATGTCCAGCAGTGGACGTCTTTCGGCTGAAATGATAATGGTGATATTAAGTCTATCCATCGTATGTTAAAAGTACAGTAATTAAAGTATTAACTACAATAACTTAGGGCTATTCAAATGGTATACCGTCTCAAGTTCCATTAACACAGAATTGCATGATCATGATCAAGTCATATAACTCCATTTATGTTTACGTACGCAAATACATAATTCAACGCTCAAGCGGTCAGCGTATCGCTGACAAAGGACACAAATGCAGTTGCCATGCTTAAATGGTCTCTTAGGGTCTGGTTAGACGTGCCACAATGCCATATAAAAATTCAATTCGTCATCACACGGCACATCGTCGTTTTTAATGTTTTTGGATGGCAAGCTGACAAACTGACGACCTACCCAGAAATATAGTAAGTTTGGTCACCGCCGCCATTCGGCATATCAGAAGCATCGGGTAGCTACTGTCTACTGCAATTTCTAGTCAGTATCGTTCTTATCATCTTAGCATTGCATAATCAACCTATAACGTTCCCACTGCTGGGACAATGGCCTCTCCTCGCTGGAGCTGTAATCCACCACCCGGGTTCAAATCCACCGGTAAGGCCACTAAAACAGACCGTTACTGTTATCTAAAAAGTCAAGATTCAAAGTTAGTGTAATTGTGACGTGAATTTAGTAATAATAAATAAATAAATATCTTTTTTTCCAGTTTACAATTCTACATATGCCACTTGGTATAACATAATAAATCTGTCATATAAATTAGATTAATGCAAAGTTGTACACCTCTGACACCCAAGCTAAGACTAAACTTGTGTTATGGGTGTCAGGGTTCTCCAAGTTTAACTGGTGTTCAGTTATAGTCAGAAATTTAATTCGATTCCAGATTTGACATTAGCTACTGTCATTTTGTGAAATAATGATACCACATATAATAGTGTAGTGATGAACACAAAAATCGATAAACAATCAGTGTGTGTGCCATCAGTGTGCCAATTAAAGACTAAATTATTGATTTTTATTTAAATAAATACATAATTATTCATAATAATTATTTATTAATTAGTAATCGCTGCTCTATTTTATAAAAAGTTAATATTTTTGTTTTTATATTAAAAACAAAACTTATAATAAAAGAGCCTAGATATTTTTCAGTATTGGCAACCCGTGCGCGCTCGTGCAGCTATCGCCGTTTTGTTTATCGTGTCATTCGGCTTCATTCTCCCAGTCTGACTGCACGAATATCTTATTTCATTGCGAATCGATATTTTGTTGGGTTTTTGTTAATGTGTTGTTACGTTGTGTTTGTTGTTACGTTTATAGTTTTTTGTGAACTTTGAGTGAATCTATTTGTTTTGGTTTTCCATCAAAATGGATCCTCAGCCAAGTACATCACAAAAAGACGTGGATGTTTTCTTGTCCCCAAGAAAAAAACGTCCACGAAAAGCTTTCACTGTTACTGAAAAAGTAATGATCCGCAACGCCAGAAAGATGGTAAGTTTGGTCACCGCCGGCATTCGGCATATCAAAAACATCGGGTTGCGTTTACATCCCAGACGAGCTCCTTCACAAATAGCTCTACTGCAGCTACTGTCTACTGCAATTTCTAGTCAGTATAGTTCTTATCATCTTAGCATAGCATAATCAACCTATAACGTTCCCATTGCTGGGACAAAGGCGTCTTCGCTGGAGCTGTAATCCACCACACGGGCCAAGTGCAGTTTTAGTGAATGTCTCTTCTCTTCGAATGGTTAGTTCTAGAACATGCCTCTTTCTTCACGATGTTTTCATCCATTATTTTGAGAGCAGTAGTTATGAAATTAATAACATTAAGTAAAGTGCATGCCTGCCCGGGTTCAAATCCGGACCGTTACTGTTATCTAAAAAATCGAGACTCAAAAAATAAGTAGAAAATGTAGTAGTAATAAATAAATAAATATCTTTTTTTCCAGTTTACAATTTTACATATGCCACTTGGTATAACATAATAAATCTGTCATATAAATTAGATTAATGCAAAGTTGTACACCTCTGACACCCAAGCTAAGATTAAAATTGTGCTATGGGTGTTAGGGCTCTTCAAGTTTAACTCTTGTTCAGTTAGAAAATATTATATATACTATCGACATAAAATAAAGAAAATAAAGATTTTTTAGAAATTAAAACAAAATAATTAAAGAGAAAGACATTGTATAGTGTGTGTTATGATTGTGTTTTTTGTGTTATGATGTGTAGTGTTTGGTTGTGTTATATTGTGATGTGCTATGTAGTGTTGTGAAAGTAGTGTCATGTATGCACAGACCCTTAGGTTGGAGAGGACTATTCGGCCATAAACTCGCAGACTGAACACAAACAGAGATACAATGCATCGATCATTTATAGCATTTATGATTGATTCGATCTCTGCATTACCTTTGAATAATCATGATTTATGTCGCCTTGACGACTCGGTCTGTTAATTTATCTGGTAGACAGAAATGGTTTTCTTTCTTTTTTCCAAAAAAAAATTACATTATTATTATGCAGTCTAAAGGTGTGCAGCATACAGCATAATCAGTCTATAATGTTCCCACTGCTGGGAAGCAGGCATCTCTTCAAGAGGGAGTGGGCTCAATTTAAAACACCTACTTGGGTTAAAACTCACGACCTACAACTAGTAAGTCGGGGCCGTTACCACTGGACCACCACTGCTCCGCTGGGTGATCATGGTGTACAGGTTCCCCGATAATTTAGTGAAAAACCTTGTAATGTGTTCTAGAAGAAATAATGACAGATAAAAAGAAAATAAAATAGTGTACCTCAAGTAGGGTTAACAGGGAGTTTCTGTAATTATAAAATATTTTTACATAATTTTAAATTGGTGTAGGCCACAACCACAAATGAATGAATTTCATCAGTTTTATTGGTTACGTTAATATGGCTAATTACTCTCAAATAAAAAAAAAACATTGTTTTTTGAACGGCCTTTCTTTTTTTATATAAGCCATTTCAAAGTTCAGTATCCCTTAATTACCAGGCACCCAGGAACTGGCGTGATACAGAACCTAACGTGTGCAAGTACCTACAAGGACTGAAGCACGTGGAATACTGTAATTTCGGCCTGTCTCATGGGATTTGGGAATAAATTCATGTTGGTTGATAGTAAAATAATTACAATTTCCCGGATAGGTAACTCGTTGCCCCAACATATGGCTGAAAATATTCATATTTATCGCAGAAAACTATACAATTTTACTTCACGGCGATCTGAAATATAATTCATTAAACAAAGTAGTAATTCTTATGCGCGGCATAAGACATCGCGTTCGTTTAGATATAAAATATTATAAATATATTTTTTAAACAGATTTATCGTCATTGGTGGCAACACACACAGGAATGTCACTTTTCTTTCGCGCGCGTTTTTTCATCGCAACGAAAAAATTTGCTCTCGTCTAATTATTAATTTAAAATAAGTTTACGGAACTTTTTACCAAATTAACAAATGTTAAATATGTTAAATGATAGAAAGTGCAATAAGTGCATCGTTAGTGAAAACTTGAGACGCAACCTAACCTGACTATTAAAAAAAAAATAAATAAATATTTATTTGGTAAAATATCGAGACTGCGATAAGACATACCTATAAATACCACTATAAGTGTGTTTAAATGCTTGGACTTGAAAACTAACAATGCTAATTTTTAGGCTTGATTATTAAGTTTTATTTTTTCACTTTAAACGTACCTTGAAATACCTGTATTAAAGTACAAAATTAAAGTACTAGTGAACTTAGTTGCATTATTTAACATTACGCCCGGACTCCATGAAGGGCTGGGCAGAAATGGGTGATCTTATTCAAAGATTATAAAATCAAAATATCTAATTAATCAAAATATCTAATTTTTATTTAACAGTAGATTTGAATGATAATTGCACCCCTAAAGTGAAATTATCAAGGAAACAAAGGGTGGGGAGAACATTGTGAGGACAAAGTAGGTATTGATGGATTGTGAGTAGAACATGAACAAGATAAGGACTATTAATGAATTATCTACAAATTGCTTTACTCTAAAACTCTCCATCTGCTCACCAAGTGCACATCATAACAAGTTCAACTATATAACTGTTAAAAATGTAACTCATTACACAATCCCAATTTTGGACATATTATAAGGTCAGGGAAAAGAGCTTCTATTTTCGATTAGCTCTCAACTCGTCAAGTAATGACTGCTAGCAGAATATGTGAAACTCATATGGAAATTAGTATTGTTGAGGAAAAACCTTAAGCATCTGAAATAGACTCTTTCACTTCAAATTTGTTCAAACCTCTCTCCTATCCAGGGTACAATATACTGTCCTTATTCATTGGTGCTTACAAGTTAAAAGCCTATTCCGTATTTGAAATTCAGTTTCCAAAATACCTTTAATAACTAAAGCTATGGAAAACTAATCCATCCTAAAATGAAATGAAACCATATCAACATAAAGTACATGAATACCTAAGCGGAAATAACATCAATTGGTCACAAGAGTTTGATCAAACAATCCTACCAAACCTACTACACTTTTCAAAAAAAAAAAAAGTTTGTTTGTCAGTAGAATAATTGTACTGACAAACAAACTTTTTTTTTTATTTTTAGGTACAATACAATTCCACAAATGTTTACCAAAATTACCTCCCTGCTTATAACATTCAAGGGCTAAAAGACCCTTGTTACACCCTATTAAAGCTTAACTACTAAGGCCTTCACAGCCATGGTGCCTCTTATTCAGATCACTAGATAACTGACATTCTTTAAATTATTATAATTTTTACAATTCATCTTCAAGACTCACTGAGCTCGACACTTACCTTGACAGCAAGATGTAATGTGCAATTCAATACTCACACATTAAGCACAACAGTATCCCAAATAATTTAACTATTTACAGACAGATCTGAGAATGCTATTCAATCATGGAAACTTTTAAAGTCACCATCATAACATTACGCCTTGTTTCCCCGAAGGGTAGGGCAGAGGTATCCCTGTAGCAGGTTCACCCACTTTTACACTTATAAAGTATTCATATCATAATATCCTCCTGTTATATTAATTCAAAACAACTTTATAAAATTTGTATAAACGTAAGCTGGGTTAAGTGTGGTAGGAAGTGAGAGTAATACTAATAATTCACCTCCCACAGCACAAAACATACAGTAACTCAACTTAGTGCTGACATCAATTGAAATAGACACAATTCCAACCAACATTGTGATGATGATTATACCTCATTACTGACGAAAAATAGTTAAACATTATTAATTAAGCAACATTATTAAGAGTTTATTTAAAATAGATACGCCAACAGCATAAATATTGTACATTAAATATTAAAACTCTCATTAATACTCATACCTATTACAGATGTACATGACATTCGCATAAAACAAAGCAACCTTCTTAAATTACACAAAACTAAAATATTATATTCAGAAAGAATGATAAAAGTACCTAATAAATCAGAATATGCCGTAATTTATTAACTAACTAAATTATTGCAGACAACTCTGAACATCTACTTTGTTTAATGAATTATATTTCAGATCGCCGTGAAGTAAAATTGGGAATCAAACGAGCTTACCTGTTAAGCGAAGTCTTGATTCTAATTTTACGAACGGCGATCTGAAATATAATTACCCACCCGCCACTAGCTAATAGCCCCAAAGCTGCAATAATTAGTCTACTTAATTCACTTATCCTTCCAGGAAAACCTAGTGAATGTAAGTATGCGGAACTACTCTGTACAGAAAACAGAGCTTGTTCTCCATCAAAAGGATCTCTAAAATAAGTGACATTCCTGTGTGCGTTGCCACCAATGACGATAATTCTGTTTAAAAAATATATTTATAATATTTTATATCTAAACGAACGCGATGTCTTATGCCGCGCATAAGAATTACTACTTTGTTTAATGAATTATATTTCAGATCGCCGTTCGTAAAATTAGAATCAAGACTTCGCTTAACAGGTAAGCTCGTTTGATTCCCAATTATAAATCAATAAGAATCTCACCCCCATATCTACCTATTGTAGAATGAGTTTTATTCTAGAATAAAGAAAGAAAAAATAATAGGTTTTTTCTAGAGACCTCATCATCTGCCTAGTCTTGTCCTAAATATGTTGGGGTCAGCTTCCAGTCTAACTGGATGCAGCTGAATACCAGTATTTAATATTCTAGGTACATCTCTTATTGATTAGCTAATTAATGCAAACAAAATATTGTATAACCATTATTTTAAAACAGTACCGAACTATGAATAAAACTATTTGAAATTTAAATAAACGATTTGAATTTGACGTTGACTTCAAGTCCTCCCGCTCTCATTCCAGATGATCTAAAACCAACAAGACATCGTGATATCCTTACAAAAACGGGAACAAATGAAGTGGGAAACAGGCGAGGGATTTAAAACACAATGTTAGGAACCTCCTACATTTACATAAGGCGTGGAAGACGTAAAGGTACTCCGTGCTTCGCTTACTGAAAAGATACCTGATGAAATTTTGAATCAGATTCTGGTTTGATGGTTCAGTCCATTTTTTGATAGTAAAGGTGGATATTTTCTTGTGGGTGCTGTAGGAGGGATTATGTTTTCAAATTCTAAATATTTTATTTCACATAAACCCACATGGGCACATACGAAATGTCAGAAGCTAGGTGCACGGTTCCAATTGGTCGTTTCCTATGAAGAAGAGCCGGCAAGAAACTCCACGGTTTTTCTTTTTTTACAATATTGTCAAATAACAGTGTAAATAGGTATTTGAAAATGGTCAACAAGTCTACATTCCAGTAAGCCTACAGCGTTCTCACATTCACAAAATAGAAAGTAATATTAATAAAAGATAAATAAATTAATAAAAAAACTATTTTAAACGAAATGGCATGATTGCTATTACAACTGTAACAAATCGGAATAATTATCATGTTCACCAAAGCCACTCATAAACAGTTCAAAAGAAAATTGTAGTTACATAATGTCAAATGTTTGAAAGATGGACTGTACTTTCTACTGCTACATTAATGTATACAGTGAGCAATTTACGTGCTTATGAACTACATAGGTTTGCCCTTCCTGACTTTGTAAACTCATTTTTAACAATAAATATATTTCTTAGCAGAAATAAGGAAATAACGAGGTTGCAACAAACGATTTGAAAAACCCAGAACCGCTCGATGTGCCGATGCTTAGAAGAAGCCTATGTTCAACAGTGGCCGTCCTCCGCATAAATGATGATGTAACACTATTAAATTAGTCCCACATGAACAAAACGCTGTACAATTTGCCCAAAGAAAATCACAAAGCAAAATTTTCTTATCACCCCTGAATAACTGCCTACAAATTCACGCTCATCTATAAAAATAAATGCCCACAATAAAATACAATATTTCTTAGTAACATCCGTATTAGGAGCCACCCGGACGGCTTACTTGCAACTGAGTCGTCAGACTAAGCTGACAGTCAGTCAGCCGTGCAGACTTACGTCTTCCTAAAGAAATAGACTTGGAAATTATATAAATAAATGGATATTATGGTTGCTTGGAGGCTGACTTTATTTACTAAGTGAAAATAAGCGAGACATTTCCATTGTATATAGAACAGAATCTCCCTCGGTGAATGCGTTCAAAATCGTTACAACTCTACAAGTTGAAGACGTATTTAAAATGTCACTTTTTACCAAGATTGTTCTTGGTACTTGGTATTTATTGATCGATGTCATCCAAAGGCATTTAAAATCGTGCTAATTTATATAAACTTCATGTGGGTACGGTAGTGGTATATAGGCGGACTAGCCTAAAGATTGAAAAAAAAACACTATTATAAGTAAAACTACCTAAAATGTATTGCAAAATATAAGGGTGTCGCAAAATTTATGTAAATTTTTTTGTGTTATTTTTTTTTGTTATCGTTATCGTTATGTGACACAAAACTAACATAAATGAAGAGTAAGGGCAAGGACACAACGAAGTCAACGAATCTAATCATTTTTTTTTTCTTGTAATTCCTTCCATTTTTGTGGGTATTTTGATTTTAAAGGCTCTCTCGTCTTTGTCGTTATGCGGCATCGTTCATAAAACGGAAATGGAATTACTGTGTGTCACGTGACACAAAAATAACACAATGGGCACACAATTGAACAAAATAAATGTTTCCCTTGTGTTCAAAAAATAATATTTTTGTAATTTCACCCTCGAGTTACTCGTTAAACATGCATATGACTTTATTATACCATTAACTACACTGACATGCTGCACTGTAAAGTATAGTACTTACCGAACTCACGTAATTTGGCACTTTTAACACAATTTCTTAAGGTCCTTTTTACGATGTACACGAATCAAAACCCACCGTTAACCAACAAAAAAACTAGCACCCTCTCGTTGTAACTATTTTGACGGATAGATTTTCCATACTAAATTTGGAATTTACTTCTATAATATTATGATGAAATATCAAAGTTACAAGAAGGAATCACACAATGGAATGGATTATGAGACACGTGTTTATGAGCAAAAAAATAAATGGTTTATTATAATTACATGTAATTCACTGACAAAACATTGTTGAATCTTGATATTTATTATTTATTATTTGCTGCATTTTTGAAATACGCGCGACTGTGGACATAGCAATTTTGTATGGGAAACCAATTATGACAGGAATTAAATTAAGTATTTTAAAGCAATGGATCCAATTTCCATATAAAAAAAAAAATATAATTGCAATTTTATGACTAATTAATCTGAATGTTGATTTATATGTTTACATTTCGAACCGTATTTTATTCTATTTTATCAACAAGTTAGTGTTACTTAATGTACATAAATTTTGAAAACGACCCATAAATATTCGAAAATATAATTATTTCTACCTAACACGTCTATCAAAACCAAAACCAATCACAGCACGGTTCAATTCAGAAAAAAATACACGAATGAAATTTTTATTATCACAACGTAGTCGAAATAAAAAGACTGTAACGTACGAAACGGAGTGGTTGGTGTTCCGTACAATGTCAGTAGCAAATATACATACATGCATAAACTCACGCCTTCTTCCTTAGGCACTGTAGGCAGACACTACAGAACGCCACCTGCTACGATCCTTACATACTCTTGTTGCTTCGTTTACGTTCACACATCTGGCCATAGACCTACGCCGGTTGCGTGTACTACGCACTTAACCTTTCTGAAGAACATCACCAATAAGGTCACTATTTGTCCTTCTAGGGCGTCTCCTCCCGGTGTTTCCACTGACATCCACTTACAGGAAATATTGCCAACGCTAAATGAGTATCTCCTGGAAGAATCATCAATGAAAGTGCGAAACAAACCAACTGGGACTTTAATTTATGGAAACAGCACAAATTGATATACCATAACATCACGCCTGTAAATCCCAAAAGGTAAGACAGAGGTGTAGTACACTCACATATCGCCAGTTCTGTTTAAGTCCTATGTAATAGGGGCGAGCCTGGAATGCTACTGAGAAATTCCTGATAGAAAAACTCAATAACACTTTGCCTGATCTGGGTATTGAACTCAGGACCTTATGCTCAGCACTTGTGACTACTACATCAATGAAATTGATGTGTTGTCTGAACTTAATTGTCTTTGTAGACATTGTAGATTTTTTGTTTTGGTTTCGTAGCAAGTAAAAAACGCAAATTGAAATGGATGATTTAGATGTACCCATCAATTTAAACTGCTACATATAATCGCTTTTCAGGATCGATTTTTCAACCGTTAGACAACTTTTATCTCAAGAGTAAATAATGGTGGTTTGACATAAATATTTTCTATGCAAAACCTGTCCAACCGACATATTTATTCCTCAGATCAAAGTTATTTGATGATTGAAAAATTAAATCAGCGCTTAGTGAATTATAAGTAAAGTTTACATCAAAAATTGGTAAAAAGACAAACTCTCTTCGTTGCCAATTCAATCAACTCGCAGTGAAATGAAATGAAATTGTTTATTCTATAAATAGGATATCAGAATCACTTTTACACGTCATATAAAAAAAAAAAAATTAAAATAAGCTAGATGAGTTCTGCGGTTCCTATCTGACTACTCTGAGAAGAAAGGCCGAAGCAAACTCAGAGGTGGCAGTCTCTTTTAAAGTCCAGACATGATCTTAGCCAGGCCATATGACGACCATGTAGATTAGTGTCTGAAATGGTCTTTAGTCCTCTGCTGGACATAGTCCTCTCCTATGCGGCACCACAACCGCCTTCTACATCTAGTCATTATTCTCAGCCACCTCTTAAAGGTCGTCGGTCCATCTACCTGGGGGGAGTACAATACTACCAATACGCGGTCTTCACACGAGGACTCGTCTGCTCCACCTTCGACAAACATTGCCAGCCCACTGCCACTTCAGCTTGCGTACTCTGCAAGCTATGTTGGTAACTCAGGTTCTTCTCCGGACAATTTCATTTCTGATTTTATCCTTCAAAGAAACTCAATCATAGCCCGCTCCATAGCGCGCTGACTGACCTTAAATTAGTGGACCAGCTCGACTGTCAGTGTCCACGCCATTGCCAATAATCTAGAGTAATATTTCAGAGCTTGTTCCACAAGCCTTCTGTTGGCGACTATTCAGGCGCAGGGGTTCCGGCAGCAGGAAATAAAACACAGAAACTTGAAAAATAATTGCAGCTTATATTCTTGATTCACATACACACACGAAGTAAGTTGTTTACAGGACGGCGGGTTTTTCCAGACTGATTAGCACCGCGCAGCGGTGTCATATTTATACGCTCGGTCGTGGGTGGCAAGTAGCGGGCGGGCTACGCGCCTACACAACGCGCTCTCCACCAATCACGGCCGGCGTTCACATATACACATGTATAGCTATCTATACAATTATGCACAATTATTTGCAGTATGCATATATCGATTATACGTATTTGTATAATATTCATTTATTAATACGGTTTTACAATAGAGATCAGTACTTTTTAGTATAAATTCAATAAACTAACATAATTAAACTATTCATTCTAAGTACTAATCAAATAAACCATATAAACTATTTACATCATCGTTATAAGTTGCTGTGCTCCTTAACATTTCCACCCCCCGTATGAGGGTTCAACCGACCATACTACCATCCGTTGGGAGCACAACAACCTTCACAACGGGCCTTCGCAGGACCCCATTGGCAGTCTTTACTTCTACCACTCTCACTATGTTGTCCGCACCAGGGAAAACGCTTTTAATTATTCCCTTGGTCCACTGATTACGTGGTTTATTGTCGTCCACTAGCACTACCACATCACCGATTTTTACACTGGGCACGTTTGCCGACCACTTATTTCGGCGCTGGAGCGTCGGCAGGTACTCGCGTACCCAACGTCTCCAGAACAGGTCGGCCAGCGCGTTCACTCGGCGCCACATGCGGCGCGAGTCCTCGTCGCGGGCGTGTCCCCTCGTGCACGGTGCATCTCCTGCGGCTGTGCCCAGCAGGAGATGATTCGGTGTCAGCACCACCGGCTGCTCTGCGTCACTGCTTATGTAGGTGAGGGGCCGGCTGTTCACAACCAACTCGGCCTCCAAGAGGAGGGTGTAAAGGACCTCCTCTCGTGGGGCGCGCTCGCGAAGTGTGGCCTTGAGCGCATTCTTAATGGAGCGCACAAGTCTCTCCCAGCATCCACCCATGTGTGGGGACGCGGGAGGGTTAAAATGCCACGCGATTCCGCGGCCTGTCGCTTCATTCGCCATCCGTGACTGGTCTAGCTCACGGAGGGCGGCGCGGAGCTCGGAGTGCGCGCCGACGAAGTTGGTACCCCTGTCGGAGTACATATCAGATGGTTGCCCGCGGCGCGCAATGAGGCGCCGCAGGGCCAGAATTGCTGAGTCGGCGCTCAGCGAGGCTGCCAGCTCGATGTGCACGGCGCGTGTAGCTAGGCAGGTGAATAGTACACCCCACCGCTTCTCTCGTCGCCGTCCAATGGCCACCTCCATAGGGCCGAAGTAGTCCACGCCGCACTGCACGAACGCTCGCCTTGTTATTTCAAGTCTGGCGAGTGGTAAGTCGCCCATCTTAGGTATTCTGGGCTTTGCCTTTTCAATGCGGCATCGCTGGCAACTTGCTACTACGGCCTTAACTGATGACCGTAGGTTAGTTATCCAGTAAGTCTCTCTGAGGCGGTTTACGACGGCCTCTTGGTTAGCGTGCAGGGCGGCTCGATGGTGGTGCAGTATGAGCCTGCTTGTGAGCTCATGTTTGCCGTCTAATATGACGGGGTGCTTCTCTCCGAAACTGAGTTCGCTGCATGATCGCAGTCTGCCACGTACTCGTAGCAACCCGTCTTCGTAGAGCATCGGGTCCAGCGCGCGCAGCCTGCTGTTGGCTGGCAGCGGGCGGTCGGCTTTCAATGCCGCGATGTCCGATTCGTACCTCTCCGCCTGCGCTAGGCGGAGGAGGCGAAGCCTCGCCTCGTCGAGGTCTGACGTCGTCACGTCAGGAGATTGCCGCTGCTTCCGGCAGCGCTGCGCGAAGATCAGTACGCGCGCTGTCACATACAGCGCGCGCGTCCATGTGGGTAGCCGTGCGTAGGTCAGCACCGGCTCGGGAGGCGTGCTCGTAGCGTGCACGCGCTGCACCCTCTCCAGGTCAGCTTCCGCCACTCCGCTCGTGTCGTCGCTCACCGGCCATTGCTCCTGTGGGGAACGAAGAAACGGGGGGCCGTCCAGCCACTCGTCGCTGTTACTGGGCCAATCTAATCGAGTAGCCTTATCAGCTGGGTTCAACGCTGATGGAACCCAGCGCCAGTTTGACCTCTTTGACCTCGCATCGATCTCGGCTAACCTATGCGACACAAATCTCTGAAACTCAGTCGCTTCTGAGTTAATCCATTTGAGGACTGTTTTACTGTCTGTCCACATGAAACTTTCTGTAATGGGCACTCCTAGTTCTTTTTCTACGGTGTTTGCTAACCTACACGCTAACACGGCCGCCTGTAACTCTAACCTAGGCACGGATACCACCTTCTGTGGGGCTACCCTAGCTTTGCCGATGACGATGGCTACGTCTCTATCTCCGGCGGTGTTAGTGCTTACTAAGTATACTACGGCCGCATACGCGGATTCACTAGCGTCTCCGAACGCATGGAGTTCTAGGTGGCCTGTATCCAACCCGTACCACCTAGGTACCGATACTTCGGTGAGGTGTTGCAGGTTTGACAACCAGTCGAACCAGCAACGGGCCTCTGCTTCTTTTAATTGTTCGTCCCACCCTATTCCCGTGTGCCATATTCGTTTCATCAGTATTCTAGACTGGATGACACACGGATACAGAAAACCTAGTGGGTCGAAAATTGACATTATAAATCTCAAGAATTCCCTTTTAGTGGGCACTACTCGCCCTTCCGTGATTTCCCTCGGCAATCGTTTGAAAGAGAGATCAAAAGCTAATCTATCGGTGCCGGGCGTCCACGTTAAACCTAATGTGCGTTCTACCCCGCTCTCCCCTTTGTCTAGCGAGATCCTGTCTGGCATTTCAATGCGCAGTCTGTTGCGCAGCTCCTCAGAGTTCGTGACCCACCCCCGTATCACAAAACCGCCTTGGGCGTGGATGTGAGTCACTTCCTCTATCAACCGGTTAGCCTGCTCAACAGACCACGCACTGTGGATGTAATCATCCATATAATGGTTTTCGTGAATCGCGGACACCGCACTCGGATAAGTGTTTATGAATCTCGACGCGTTCTTATTTAAAATGAATATCGCGGACGTAGGTGATGACGCGGCTCCGAATATCATGGAGTTCATCTGGTATACCTCGGGTTCCTCTCTATCATTAGTTGACCATAAAAATAACTGTGCGCCGCGATCTTGTTCCCGGATTCGAACCCGCATGAACATGTCAGCTATATCTCCTGTGAACGCGACGGGACCTAATCTGAACTTGAACAATATACCTAGTAATGAATTTAAAAGGTCGGGCCCAGTGAGTAGGTGATCGTTTAACGCTGTCCCTTTGTACTTGGCGGCGGCGTCGAACACTAGACGCAACTTGCCCGGCTTATTGGGGTTAGTGACCCCAAAGTGAGGCAGGTACCAGATGGGCTCAGTCGTGACTCCCCGGTCTACTCTACTGGCGTACCCTTCCGCTAATAGTCTATCTATTTGCGCTTTATACGCCTGCTCATAGTCAGCGTCCTTTTTAAAGCGACGAATTATTCCAGCTAAGCGCTGTTTTGCATTTACATAGTTGTCGGGCAACTGAGGGTTGTCCCGACGCCACAGCAGTCCTACCTCCCAAGTTCCTTCCTCTAGCTGACGGCTAGTGGCATCTAAAATATATTTCGCGCGCTCTATGTCCACATGCTTACGCGGCACTTCGCTTATCCCTATCGCCTCTAATTCGAAATGTTTCTTAACTAAATTATTTAACTCTATGTTTGATTCGACTACACAATTAATTGATTGACTACTGTTACTTAATTTAAAACCTAAGGAACCATGCACGACCCATCCTAACGAGGTCAAAGAAGCAACTGGCTTACCGGACTTTCCACGGCTTGTCTCCCTGCCGACCAGCAGCTCCCAATTATCTTGTCCCAGCAACAACAGCGGCTTGGCACCACACATTTCTCCGCAGCCCAAGTCGCGCAGGTGGGCGTGCTCCGACATTACCGCGGCGGGCACTGACTGCGACGGTAAGTCCATGTTCACTAGTGTGCGGCACTTAATGTTGTGTGTTAGTCCGTTGGGTCCGCGCACACCCACACTTATCACTCGCGATGTTTCGTCCGTTATTTCGTGCCCTCGCGCACTACGAAGCGTCAGCGGCGCTCGTTTGCCTCTGACATTGTTCACCAGCGCGCTGTCGATCAGTGACACGGTCGCGCCGTCGTCCAGTAAGGCATAACAGCTCTTCTCTCCGCTGTCGGTCACAACGTGCACCGGCATTATTTTTAATAACGCCTTGCCGGCGTAATCATTCACGTTTGTGACACTCTCCGGCTTCTTATCCGCGTGCAATAAGCTGTGGTGAGCATAATTACATGACGAACACTTCTTTTTGCGGCAAAATCTCTTCGAGTGTTTCGCACCCAGGCAGTTAAAACATAGCTTGTGCTCCTTGACTGTCGCCCATCTATCGTTGACGTCTAAGTCGAGGAACTTTCTGCATGTCGACACAATATGTTTTTCTCCGCAAAGCTGACACGAATCCTCAGCACGCTGCGTTCGTGTGTTGCGCTCGCTCGATTCCTCACTTGAGTGCACGTGTAGCCGCTGTATCATCTTTGCCACTTTAGTGGGCGGTGCGCTAGCTCGGGGTTTGTTCAACGGGGTGCTGGGCTGGCTCATGTCCATCTGTACGTAATATGATGAGGCGCGTGCAAGGTGGCTCAGAAAATCAGAGAACATCTCTAGACTCGGTGAGACTCTCATATCTATGCCTTGACTCGCCGCTATGCCCATAGCAAAGTCCCCATACTGAGCGCGCTGTACGGCCGTTAACTTATTCAGTAAGTCACTCACCAGTTGTGGGTTGTTGAGGTATCCATTTGCGTGCACACTTTTCAGTAACGACACGCAGTTTCTTACTGTAGTGGAGAACTTTCTGAGTTCACGTCCACTCTCCGTAACTTTCGGTAACTCACGCACTTTCTTCAACGCACATTGAAGCACCAAGTTCGGATGTCCGTATTCTTCATCTAGTGTCTTGACTATTTCAGCCGGGCTAGTCGACGAACGTAGTAAGTCTTCTACAGCTAGCCGGGCTTCGCCTTGTAACGCAGTCTTCAATCTCGCTAGGTTCTCATGTGGCTTGAACTCGTACATCGTCGTTGTGTCGTAGTACATGTTCTTGAACGATAGCCACTCTGCAGGGTCGCCTCTGAACGTAGGTAGTTCGTACGCCTGTCTGGGTATCGGTCGCGGTCTAGCGATGCTGGCGATTGCGTCCGCAAGTTGCTCAATTTTTCTGTCTCTTGGCGCTCTGGTTCTGTCCGCTTCTTCAAGTCCCGCGTCCCACTCCATATGATCGCGGTTCGTCGCGCGCGCGGTAACGATTGGAGTCGTCATATTCACTGTTTCGCGGCGCGGTACGGTCGCGGGCGGCGGCGGCGGCACAGACACACTCGCGGGTGGTACGATCGCGGGCGCGGGCGCACAAGTTTGAGGCGCAGGTACTGACTCGGACGGCGGCGGCACAGATACACTCGCGGGCGTTTCGATTTGCGGTGGCGGCGGCATGTCTTGACTTGTTGAGACTTGTCGCTGTCTTGTCGTGGCGGGCGTCGTGCGTGTGATCCATTCTTCAACGCGGCACGCTGTCTCCTCGCCGTCGGAGTCTGAGTCTTCCTCGGCTGCGTCGATCTCTGCCAAGTCGGCTTCCAGCTTCTTATGCACCAACTTTTCTTTCATGCGCACTAGTTCCTTCTCTGCCTCATATTCCGCCCTTCGTCGTAAATAGTCGGCGCTCTTCTGGCCACTTTTAGACGAGGTGAGGCTGTTTCCGGATCTGAATCTTCTCGTTGTCACCGACCGCACTGGCGTCGTTATATCTCGATGGTCCACTATTCTTCCTGAACCCGTCAGTGGGATGACTGGAGCAAGATCAGTGTGCACTGATGGCGCAACAGATGGTGAGCCTGGCGCCCTTTCTGATGGCACGCCTGAGTCCGCTTCGAGGGCGCGTCTTCTCAGCGTTTCCTGTTCCAAACGTCGTAACTTGCTTCGGGTAGTAACTGCACTCTTTTCACTCATTTTTCAAGTTTCTTGTTTCTTCGTATTTTCTCAATGTTCCTGATCCGGCTTCTCGAAGGACCAAATATGTTGGCGACTATTTAGGCGCAGGGGTTCCGGCAGCAGGAAATAAAACACAGAAACTTGAAAATAATTGCAGCTTATATTCTTGATTCACATACACACACGAAGTAAGTTGTTTACAGGACGGCGGGTTTTTCCAGACTGATTAGCACCGCGCAGCGGTGTCATATTTATACGCTCGGTCGTGGGTGGCAAGTAGCGGGCGGGCTACGCGCCTACACAACGCGCTCTCCACCAATCACGGCCGGCGTTCACATATACACATGTATAGCTATCTATACAATTATGCACAATTATTTGCAGTATGCATATATCGATTATACGTATTTGTATAATATTCATTTATTAATACGGTTTTACAATAGAGATCAGTACTTTTTAGTATAAATTCAATAAACTAACATAATTAAACTATTCATTCTAAGTACTAATCAAATAAACCATATAAACTATTTACATCATCGTTATAAGTTGCTGTGCTCCTTAACACCTTCCGTTTCAGCATGCCCAATACGTAACGCCAAAAACTAGAAAGCGCTAGAAATCTGATTTTAGATTTCGCATTGAATTTTCATATAACATTTGGGAATTTGAACGCGGCACAAAATTTTGTTTGTCGTATAAAACTCAATTTCCATCATGTTTCCAATTAATCGTCGTTTTGACTACATAAACGTGTATTTTTAACGTTTCCTTTTGCTATTCAGTGTTATCGTTGATCAAATTTCTAGGTAACAAAGGTTGAGGCGATATTTCTGAAAAAATCTGAGTGATCTTACGATGCCTTTGATGCTAAAATAATAATATAAGTACGCATGTCTTCTAAGAAGCGGTAGATAACATACACTGATATTTTTGCTATGATGAAGTGAGCCTCGTGCAGACTGGCGCGACACAACGGCGCGACGCGATTCTAATAAAACAATTTCTTAGAAAACTTCACAGTAGAACAATTACCGTTGTCGCGTCGCGTCAGTTTGAACGAGACTTTGTGGAGGGCCTTAAATATTTTCATTTCCAAGTACAAGCTTGTTACAATATTTCATTAATTTTAGTAGATATTATTAGTTACAGATAGATCATCTAAGCTAAGGCTTTAATTATGTATCAGACAGAACCTTATCGAATGCCTATTTTAACCCTTTTTGCCTACTCTGAACTAAGTAGGTACTATACCTGACTCACTTTAGCATGGCAATAGCGGTCATTGCCGTTTCCCTAATATCTCTCCGTAGGAACCTAAATAATAAACTATGGATAGTTTTTCATTATTGGAACATGTTGAAGATCACGATAGATCGAATTTCATTTCAGTTTTTGAAATAAAGAATGCTAGAAAATGTAGGTAGGTCAATGACCGCCGTTGCCACGCTAAAGCAACGGAGTATAGTTACTTTTTCTGACAGAAAATGCCCTGTATCACTAACACGACGACTAATCGAATGCAGGGTTTCATTCGTTCGGAAAACGAGAAGAACAAAATGAAAACTTCAAGTTAGCTTTGTAAACAGTAAAAACTTATCAAAAACAGTACAAAGGGTGGGTTCAAAATTACCATCACTTCTGCTATCACATAGTTATTGAAAATAACGGACAACAAGTTTAAGCCATCTGAAGCCAAACTAGGCATTGCTTGTGTTTCAACTTTCAGCGTCTATCTCTTCTAGTAATAGAATACAATCAATTACAGCAGTTTTTAACATATAAAAAAATAAAATCACAAGCAGCTATTCTTTGCATGGTTATGTTAGTAAGAGCACTGCGTGTTTGCGTGAGTGTGGTTTCTGTGTGTGTTTAACGCCTGAGCACGTTAACGTTTCCATCCATTAATTTTTGGTATGACGTTGCAACGATAAAGTTTTAAAATCGCTTAAAATACAATTCCATAGTCGACCGCAGGTGGCAGAAGCAGGCGACGAGTCGTTGCGACACGACTAATTTATATGTATTTCTATGATGGCGACGTGTCACTAGTTACCGAAGATATTTCGGAATGGTACAACATACAGCTACATATCAAGCTATACATTTCCAGTATAAGCTGACCTCTCATTGTATGATGTAATGCGAGATCAGCTTATACTGGAAATGTATAGCTTGATGTGTAGCCGGTTGTACCTTAACACTTCGCATGACACTTAAAACACGTGCGCCTGTCATCGTCAAAATATTACAGTGGTTTAAATAATAAAAATAACATGTTAACGAATATTAAGGGCTGATGTCGGTCGCGTACGCAATGTACGTTCGTACGCGACCGACATCAGCGTAAGAGGAATTCAGGCCTTACACGCCAGGAGGAGACGCCCAGGGCGTCGCTAGGCGATTTCCGGCTACCTTAGGCGCGGGCTTGCGGACGGTAAGCAATGGGTAAGCTGGCCGTCCGATAAGGACCAGGCTCGGGTCGACGGTGCTTTGTGTTCCACGCGCGTCAAAGAGATGTCAGCAGAATCGACGGGGTCCGCTAGGGCCGATGCCTGCCGGGGTTGCGAAGAAAACCAAGAGGGAGATCGTGACCCCCGGCAACTGGGCAACCGAAGGAACACGGGTGGGTTTTAGTCAGTAAGAGTCTGACACGCCCTCCCGCTCCGCCCAGAACGGGAGAAGTTATTTGATGATTTCCCACCCAAAAAAAAAAGGCCTCAGACGCCACGAGTTGTGTAGACCGTATTATGAATCATCGGGGAGGTAACCGGGCGGTTAAATTCAATACCAACAAACTACAATTTTGACAGCTCAAAGCGCACAGTTAAAAAAAATCGAGTTATAATAAATAATATTATTATTGTCCAGCTTTTTTTAAAACACTAAGGGCGAATTTCATCAATGATCCTGAACGCGATCAACTCATCATAACCGCGTTTAAGAGCTGTCAGTGTAATCATTGGTATAGAAATATTGACACTGACAGATCAAACGTGGTTCAGATGTGCTGATCGCGTTCCTACTAAAGATCACGATACTTCGCGTGGTTACTAGAATACAGACGAACTACAAATAAATCGGAAGCGTAATAACGGATAACAATATTTTCTAGTCTGCCGCGCAGTAGCCAGCCTAGCGCAATTGGGCGTTTCGGCCTAGAAATATTGCCACTATGAAACGTTAGGGTTTGCAAGGACAAAAAATGTTTTAGTCCTCTAGTGAATATTACTAGTTTAACAATAGATAGCGAGCTTGATACCATGCCCTTTCAGTGAATCCGTAAGCATGATAATTATTGTCTTTTAATTTTTATAGTCTTAAAACTGGTTGTTTTTTTTTTTTGTAAATAATTAAACTACCTAAAAGCTCGCTGCCTAAATTGCTAGATTTACTTCAAATTCTCAGGATCAAAAAATATTTTAGCTCTCTAGTGAATATGACTTGTTTTACAAATAAGCGCGCGCGCTTAAAATTAAAAGAATGATTTTTATTTCTTATTTTAGTACAGTCAGAGAAATTAATTGTTTGTCAATCATAATATTAATTAATTACAATAAATAATAGTTATTGTGTTATAGACATACGACTGTCAAAGAATGACAGTTCTGATTTGAATATACGGAGAATCGGAGTTGGTAGTCTATTTGATAAATTAAATTATGTTTATTTCTCTAAATATATATTTTACGTTGTGATAGTTTACGTAGGTACTCAATCTAAAGTAAAAATACATATATATATTTATATTAATTAATTTATATATATATATTTAAATTAATAATTATATATTTATAATATAATATAATTTAATATTATAAAGAGATTTTTTTTTTAAGTTCGTTACACTTTCACGCTAAAACGGCTGAACTTATTTAATTGAAATTTAGCTCATGCGTAGACCATACCCTGGGTTTAGACATAGGATATTTTTATGCTGATATTCCCACGGTATCGAGACATGCAAGTGAAACCGCAGAGTGCAGCTAGTTTGATATTTAATTAAATTTCCTTAGCTGTTTACCTTAGACACTGCAATTTTACAGTGAGAAATACGGGTAAACCAATGTCTTAATTTTTAGTGAATGCGTAGGCGTGTTATTACCGATATAGTTAAATTTTTCATAGTCCTTAATCGGCTTAAGGACTCTCAACGAGACACAAAAGAAGTTTTATTGTTATTACGTCTGCGGGCGTTTAGTGTCCCGAAAAGTGTTAAACTGTGTTATTTGTTTTAAATAACGAAACTAATTAAATAACTACTCTGGGTATACCGAAATACTTCGAAATATTTTATTCTGAATTTCGATGCTCGGATTTTCAAAAATCCGAATTTCATAATACCCAAGAATTATAATGTCTATTATTAAAAATAACGAAATTTATTTTACCGAAAGTCGTAAATGCGATTTGTTTGTTTTCAGATTATGATTTGTTCGAAGAATCAAATGCTGGATGTGTTCTCGGTCCGAAAAACAACATTTTCAATACTTCGAATAAACTGCTAAAATTAGGATTCTGATTCAATAAATATAATATTCAGTGATTCATATAAAATCAAAATCTATAAGTAACGTTTAATGTAATTCAAAATCGTCTACTTTGTTATTAATATTTGTGTAAGTAATGTTATTTTTTTGTGTCGTCTTCTTCTTCTTATATATACCTGTGTCGGGTACCATTTCCTACTGTTATTGAATCCTTTGGGTTAGGTTAGGTTAGGTTAGCCGAGTTCCCGAGGTGGCGGCGCGTAGTGGTCCACGCGCGCCCCTATTTGACGTCGCGGGGGGAGTGTAACACCTCACTCCACCCGCGGGCATGAAGTGGTCCGCAAAGGCGGGCCGGCACCAGTCGGGGATCATGGAAGGCGCACTAGAACCCATGATCCCCGGTCCAAGTGTGGGAAGGGAACACCGGGGTGGTTTTTAGTCAGTAGGAGTTTGACAGACCCCTTCGCCCGCCCCAGGGCGAAGGACATCCATGAGGATTTTCCACCCAGGGACAAAAAAAAAAAAAAAGAAAAAAAAAGGTTAGCCGAGTTCCAGATCCACTCTATTGTTGGTGAATCATCTAGGTTAGGTTAGAACATACTGGCCCGCAAAAGCGGGCCGGCACCATTCGGGGATCATGGAAGGCGCACTAGATCTCATGATCCCCGGTCCAAGTGTGGGAAGGGAACACCGGAGTGGTTTTTAGTCAGTAGGAGTCTGACAGACCCCTTCAGCCGCCTCAGGGCGGACGATATCCATGAGGATATTCCACCCCGGAAAAACGAAAAAAAAAAGGTTAGAACATACTAAACATAATATTAAACTTATTTCTGACGAGCAATAAAATTATGTGTTTGTTTGTCTTGCTATTCAGTTTTATAAGGCGTTTTTATTAAGGAATTGTAAATTAATCTGTACTTTAATCATTGGAATTCGTATTTTTGATGTTTCGAATTATCATTAACTCGAATTAAGTCGGACTTTTTGTTATTCGATCTATTGAAACTTGGTATATTGAGAATACTAATAATAAACGTTAGGAATATTGAAATATTGGAATTATAAAAATTCAATGATAAATCGGAGTCGCAATATTATTATTATTATTAATTTTGAAACATTCGGAATTATGAAAATCAGTATTTTAAAATTCGTATTTGTGACTGACGGAATAAAGTTTTTCATATTTATGTAGTGTACCTAACTATTTTAAATAAAAAATTGCTAGATTTTGTATAAACTCATTTGGCCGGTTATCCAGTGTTCATGCATATTTTACTGTTAGAAATATGAGTTGTCTGTCTGAAATGGATTTTCCATGTTATTTTTCAATCTGGAATTAAATCAGACCGGTTAGATACCGGTACAGTGGAACTAGTGAAGTTCACAAAAATATCAATTCAATTCTATCCATTTATTTTCAGTGTAAACTGTGAGGGCACATAAAATATAATACTATGGTAAGGGATATCAGTAGCCTAAACACAAATGAATATTAATATCATAGAAAAAATCAACAGTATATTTTGATAAAATACATTATACGTGGATATATTTAGCTCCGCTTAGCTATTTCTAAAGAACCAAAAAAAAATCCTGAAAGAAATCGACACGTGTTTCACCTCTCAACGAGGCAGCCTCCGGATGACGATTGACTTGTCACGAAGTCGAACACGGTGTGTTGGTGTGTGCGACCGCTGAACGCAGAACGGTTCTGCACTGTGGAACAGGTTACTAAATATATCCACGTCTATTGTATTTTATAATAGATTTCCGCAAGGTCAGGCCTGAATCAATTAACTAATATATTTTCATATAAAACCATTTTTATTGAGAATTAAAATTATATTATTTATGTACATAATAACAACTTATACCGAGTTAGTTAATAAAAATAAAATATAATATCCTAACAACTAAAACTTTTAACAAACTAAAAGATAGCGTAGAAAAATTCATCGACATGACTACTGGTAATGTACCCAAGAGCATCATTGCCACGTTGTATGGCAATGCTTAATTGCTTAGCCTCCTAACAAGATAAAACTCAGCTCTTGGGTTACGGGTGTCAACCAAGTGTGAACCAGACGTTTAAGAGTCCATGAGCACTCGAACCCTACCCATCGACAGATTGGTTCTACAAAATATTCGTTAAGAATTCGAAGAGGGTTTTACCAGCATTTTCATTAATAAAATATTATATAATATAAGAAAATATGGGAATATTCTTCGATATTTCAACAAAAACATTAGCAATTTAAACACTGTGAAAGGCAGCTATTCCAGCTATGTAGACCAACCAACCCAACCAACCAACCAACCAACCAACAACCAACCACTTAACCAATTGCTTAAACCAATTGCAATTGCGCTTGACCAATTTATTTATCAATTAATGATTTTAATAATTGTTTTACTTCTGAAGAAGTGCAGGTAACTAACATAAAATAAATTAAATTTATTTATTTAACTAAACATTGTGCCGAAACAATACCCGGACATGCATTTGACTATGGTACGGTCAGTAACAAAAGTCGATTAACACTTCAGTTTTTTATAATCTAAATTATTAGGAAAAATATTCGTAAAAAACCTGAATTACATGAAATTCTGATATCAATGTACTGAATAATTTTCTAACAATTTTTATGATAAGTAAAAGTAACAGTTTTAATCGACTTTTGTAGCTGATTGTACCTACTACGGTACTTAAACACCCGGAAGTCAATATAGAAGAAAAACAAGTTTTATGTGATGTTGATTCCTCCATCCATTTAATGTCAACACTCAAACCATTTACGGCACTAACCGAAAAGAAATAAAGTCTTTTCCCTACACATACCTAATTATAATTTGTGGAAATTATATGCGACTATAAATGACGAATCTGTTTTATTACGCTATGAGGTCCAGTTTTATAATATCCCAGGTGGAATTATATAGCTTCGCTTTTATTTTCCAGGATAATTGCCAGGTTCCCCATAAAATTAATGTCGTATTCCAAACTAATAGTGGTTTTGTTTGCCTCCAAACGTGATTTACTGGCGTAATCTGAATTTCCTTCCGGCTTACTGCCAGGTTTTCTTTAATTTTATATTTTACCCTATTTAACATTACATATTACTTTTTCATGCAATATTTCTGGGGAATAATTTGTAAATTTGTAAACAACATAACATAACGCCTATATTCTCCGAAGGGTTAGGCAGAGGTGTACCTTTACGATACTAGAAGTATCAATTAATGTAAGGGTCAAACCTAATTATTTTTATATTGATAACTACAAGGTCTGTAAGACTGTTAATTAGGACACGGCTGTTTTTTAGAGCTTTTAAACTTAAAACAAAGTTTTATAGACTGTTTTGTTTGTTGAATTTATAATATTTAAGCAGACATAAAAGTCGAAAAAAATAAATAAAAAATTAAAAAATTGTTTAATTTTTGTATCCCTAAATTTCATTTAAATCTGTGATAGTGAATTTATAATAAATAAGCAGACATAAGAGTCGAAAAAATAAAATAAAATAAAAAAAATGTTTTATTTTTGTACCCCAAAATTTTATTTAAATCTGTGATAGCTAAGCTGTAAAACCTGACACTAACGCATAGATTTGCACTTATTTCCATGTTGTTAAAATACCATAAATTTTTGTAGATAATCTATAGTTACATCAAATTGCAACACTGTAATAGTCCTTTACAATATAATTACGTATAATGTTGTATTTCTCTTGTTGCTTACACTATGCTCGCCGGTTTACACATAAAATATTAGTAACGTAAGGCACAACTAAACACTTTTTTTAATGTAAGGGACATACTATATTTTAAACCACTGGGCATTCCTAAATCTTTCGTTTACAGCATGAAAGAAGAGGAAATTCTAAGAAAATTTGATCTAGACACAATTAAAGTTGGAGCAAACAGTAAAAGTTATAGACAGATTAAAAAAAAAAAATTTTTTTGCCTCTACTGAAAATCCATGGTTCATTAATCGATACTTCTGGTATTGATATGGGAATCAAATTAAGGTAAGTAACTCGGTATTTTAACAACGATCTTTTAAACAAGTAAAATAAAGCAAATACGAATTTGATTTCTACTTGTTACGTAATAGGCATATTACAGAAAGGAGCATGTAATAAAGATAGTTTTGTGAGATAATAACGTAAGAGAATAATTCTTAAAAACTCTAATCATGAATTAAAGTAAGGGACATGTTATTTAATTAAATTGACTAATTTAAGGTTTAAGGTAAGGGTGTAAGTTATTTAATACGATGACTTACTTTATTTTTCTGAGAAGAAAAAATGTTTATGACTGTTAAATATATTTTTTTTTTTGTCATAAATCGTTTTACGCAGTCCAAAAATTTTTACTTTAAGGGACATTTCTATAACGTTAGAGAAATTTTAATACTACCAATCGATAGAACGGGATATTCTGAATTTAATGACATTTGTAACTCATTTTCGCCAAAATGTCCCTTATATTAATTGATACTACTTGTGAAATCGAAAAAACAGAAACCGAAACGAAATTTCGCCAGTTATATTTAAGTCCCATGTAATAGGCGGCGAGCCTATTGCCATCAACCGGGCACAAATCCAGACTTCGGGTTGCTACTGAGAAATCACAGATATAAAAGCCTAATATCACTACCCGACCCGGGAATCGAACCTGGAACCTCATGCTCAGCAGTAGCGCTTACGGCTACTAGACCAACGAGGCAGTAAAAATCAAAAGTAAAGTAATTGTTGAGGTGCAATGATGAATTATAATAAATGATGACTTTATACTAATATTCTTCCATGTTTTGATCCTCAATGAGAAAAACTTGACAAAAAAAAAAGAAACATGCACATCAAACAGTAAAATATTTACACAGCTTTGCATATTCGCTCATAAAATCACCTTGTAGCATAAAAAGTACCAACCACCCCATCATTTTCGCGGCCGCGACTGTAAACACATGATTAGGTTGGCACACAAAATTCCCTCATATTTTATGATACTGCACCCTCCGTCAAGTTATTACAATTCTTTCATAAGCTTGTAACACATCATAATAATATTTTTTTTGGTATGACGAAGAAATTTTCAGGCCGTAAAAAAAAAACGGTCGTAAAAATGTTCTCAGTAAAAATGCATAACTAAAGGCCCTGTTAGGCGGTTCAAAGAAGTTAAGGTGCGTGCAGGTTACTCAAAAGTTACTAAAAAAAAACCCAATATTTTTACATTTAATCTGCAAAGTTTGCAGTCGGTAACCAATCGTTGTTGAGTTTGGAATTTCCATTAAGTCCTTTCTTTTTTCGTTTTTAGACTTGAAAAATAATCAGGTAGGGGTTTTTTCAACAGAAATGTCTCAGTAGGAGTTCAGACTGGATTTGTGTCAATAGGCTCGCCTCCTTTTACATGGGACTTATATACAACTGGCAAAATATAGGTGTAATATACGTAGTACGTACACCTTTACCTAAGCCAGGTGTGATGTAAAGAGGTGTGGTGTGGTTGGTGTATGTGTATTAAAAATAAAAAATAAACTATAGCTAAAAGGAACGTTATTAACAGAACTACGCTTTAAACCTAATCAATATTAGTCGATAGGTTTTCTGCTGTAACTAATTAATGAGCTCAATAGCTCGACCTAGATTCCTTCTTCGCAATACCGCAGATTTAGAATTTGTAATTAAACGGTACATTTTGTATGCTAGGCGAGTACGGACTTGGTATAAATAACTTCTAATTACATAATATAATTTCGATTTGTAGTCTACGTGCATAATCGTTCGACATGTGATTCTGGGGAATGCATAAAATAAACCATGTATTCATTTATTAAAGGAATTCAATTAGGGAATTTGGGCAATGCGGTTAGAAAGAAAATGTAGTCATAGATGGTTTGGGCATGTTGAGAGGATGAACGAATAGCGACTAACAAAAGGCAGACTAAATTTAGAAGGCAGATGTGAGTGAAAACGCCGGGAGGGGACGTCCTAGAAGGATATTATAGTGATCTTACTGGTGATGTTCTTCAGAAAAGTCAGGTAGTAGTACTCGCAACCGGCGTGCATATATAACCACGTTTGCGAAGAAAATCGTGGCCCCGGCATGGCAACTGAAGGAACACGGGTGGGTTTTAGTCAGTAAGAGTCTGACACACCCTCTCGCTCCGCCCAGAGCGGGAGAAGTCATTTGATAATTTACCAACAAAAAAAAACTATGAACGTAAACGACGCTAATATGTAAGGATCGTAGCAGGTGGCGTTCTATAGTTTCTGGCTACTTCCATGGTTAGAAGGCGTGAGTTTATGGGCGGCATCTTATCTCTTATAAGACAACAAACTGCTATCACCAATCTAACTGCCATACGAGGTGATTATGGCAATTCATGTCTTTTTGACTATGTACGGCAATTTCAAGTCCTTGTACATATATATATGTAAAAAAACCCGGTCCAATCCGAAAGGGGCTCATTGCTACTGCAATACCATTACCTAAAAGTAATAAAAACCATAATTATTATGGAAAATAAAAAGTTACTGCTATTTAAAAATCACATTTTTAGTACCTAAATTACCCAAAATACATTAAAAATTAGCTCATTTTGAGGTCATAAGTTATGACTTGTAAACACCCGCTAAACGACTGCCGCCAGCGCCAGTGCTTGGTGTGGCAACACGCTGTGCTCGAGTTCGTGACAAGTCAATCGTCATCCTGAGGATGCCTCGTCGAGAGGTGAAACACGTGTCAATTTCTTTCAGGGTCTTTTTAAGACTCTTTAGAAATAGCTAAGCGGATTAGATTACTAAATATATCCACATCATCATTTTGTAATGAATTTCCGCAAGGTCACGCCTGAATCAATTAACGATTTTTTTTTTCTTGAAACTTACCAAATAAATAGACTGTCAGTACGATACCTAACAACACCCTCACGGATCGGACAGGGATTTTACATGTTGTTTAGACGACCGAACCCAATAACCTACATATCTATCACCAGTTTTGGCATACTGGAGATAGAAAAACCTATCTGTCTATGGTTTTAACGTCCCAATAATCTGTCAGAGAATAAGGACCGTACGGAATTGTGGGACGCGATTCAATGACAAATAGAATTATACTGTCTACCACCAATAGCAATCTGTTTTTACTGAAAATAGGTTATTGGGTTCGGCCGTTAGTAAATACAGGAGGCTTTAATTACTTAAACCCAACCGCTAATGAAAGTGTTATAGCTCTGCATAAAACATTAGCTTCCAAGAATGAATCTCCCATATACCTACCTAAAGTGCCTACAAGCCTAGTAAAATCAAAAACTCAAAGCCGTTCTTATGTCCATCTACCAAAGCTCGGATACCGGTTAAATTTTCAAACCGTTATTTATTTATTTATTTATTTATTTATTTATAGTTAATTAAAACGGCACAGGTCCAATTACATTAATTAACATAGAATTATAAAGATTAAAATAAAATAAGCATTCAAGTAACATACAGTACAAAAATTAAATTCAAATTCAAAGATATACAATTCGTGGATAAAATTATTAATAATTATTTGCTTAAATGGTTGAATGGTTAAATAAATTAAAAACAACATAAACTAACATTTAACAGTGGACACCCTCGCATATTGTCTCTCACAAAACACCAGACAAGCACGCATTATTTCCTTCCAATCATCAGCAAACACATCACATTCAGGGTCGGCAGTCAGGAGGGCGTTTAGCATCCTTAGGGTTCGACATACCGGGGATTCAGCTCTAGCAACAGATCTCGATAGCGGTAGTGCGAACAGGTTATGACGGCGGCTTTGACGGTGCCCAAGGTATTTGCCGGGCACAAATAGGCAGCAAAAAAGTCCGAGGAGCTCAGGGCAGTCAATACGACCGTGCAGGGTTTTACAGGCAATCGTGAGCTGATCAACGCCTCTTCTTACCTCCAGCGAATTGAAGCCCAACACCCCCAGAAGATAGTTCGTTGGGTACATGAATGGAAAGTAATGGTACAGTCTTTGATACAAAAATCTCAGGAAGGTTTTCTGAACTTTCTCAAGCATCAGTGTCTGTGACGCAGTATGTGGATGCCAGACACACGCGCCGGACTCAAGTTTACTCCGAACCAAAGTGGTGTATAAAAGTTTAATAATACTGGGATTGTGAAAGTCACGAGCGTTCCTCAAGACAAATCCCAGACGCCTGAAGGATTCCTTTGCAAGGGCAGACACGTGGTCTCTAAATGTCAGACTGCGGTCGAAGGTCACTCCCAAGTCCTTTACGCTGGTGACACGAGTGATCAGTATACCCCCCAAGTTATAATCGTATTTTATTGGTCTCAACCCTCGACCAAAAGTCATAACGCTGCATTTACTAATATTAAACAACAATTTGTTCGCAATACTCCACTCATAGACGGCATCGATATCCTTTTGTAGGAGTTCGCAATCCACCTCTGTTCTGATTTGCGCAGCTAGCTTTAGATCGTCAGCATATAGTAGACATTTTGCGAATCGAATCTTACAAATTAGGTCATTGATCATGATCAGAAACAGAGGCGGCCCTAATACGGATCCCTGACTCACCCCCGAGCGAGTGTAATAAGTCTTCGACTCAAAGCAGCCATGCCGGACGAACTGTTTGCGATCCCGTAGGTAGTCGGCGAAGAAGTTAAGAAGGCCGGATGAGAAGCCTGTAGCCCCTAACTTTGCCAAAAGCACATCGTTGTCTACTTTGTCGAACGCCTTCCGGAAATCAAAATACAGAGTGTCGACCTGCCTACCGGATTCCAGGCTACTAGACATGAAGTCAACATGAACCAGCAGATTTGAGTTCACGGAGCGACCAGGTCGAAAACCATGTTGAGCATCAGAAAGATACATATTGGTTTGTTTACAGATAACAGTGTGAAGTATATGTTCAAAGACCTTTGCAATGGTTGATAAAATAGCGATGGGTCTGTGTTCCTCGACAGATGTCTTGTCACTGGTTTTAGGGATGGGAGTAACACGTGATGTCTTCCACATCTTCGGATACATGCCCGACTGAAGAGCTAGATTAAAAACATGACATAAAGGGGCCGCTAATACACTGCTACATCCCTTAACGATATATGCAGGGATGTTATCCGGGCCGACCGAGCTGCAGGGTCTGAGTTTGGAAATACCCCTAACCACGTCAGGAGGGACTAAAACGGGCAGGGGAAAATTACCTCCCTCACTATTCACCGTGCCCGATTTAGGGTCCAATTCTGGTGTGTCCGGCAGAAATACGCTGGAAAAATACTCAGCAAATGCCTCAGCAGCTTCGACACCCGAATAGACCCTGCCATCAAGCACAACGTCCGGCTCAAACCCACCCTTAGATCGTAGGCTTGAAATGTGCTGCCAGAACAGTTTTGGATTTTTGCCTAGGCTGTTTTCCACGTTATAACAATGCAATCTATATGCCTCCTCCGCTCTCACTTTTAATTCCGACCGCAGTGCGCTAAATTGAGCATATGTAGCAACACATCGGGATTGTTTCCATTTATTATGGAGTTTTGATTTACGTCGAGTGTCGCTTACGATATCTCTAGTAAACCAGACTGGGTACCGCTTATTACCAGAGGTCCTTCTCGTCTTCTTTGGAACAGAGGAATCAAATATATCGTACATTAGCTCATAAAACTTACAAGCAGCGGTGGACGCGCCACTGCAGCGAAAAACGTCTTGCCATGGAGCGGAGCGAACAAGATCGAACAATAATGTGTAGTCACCCTTACAAAAGTTCCAATCCTTACTACGGTCAATATTGCTAGGGTCGAGTTTTTCCTGTACCTTACGCCTTGAGATGGTAACAGCAATATCTAACGGCGGGTGATACAGATCAATCGGAACCAGCTCCGTACCCTCGAGATACTCACAGTTTACAGCAGCACCCTCCCGAGCCAACACTACATCTAACTTACTGCCACGCATATTCATCACCTCATTCATCTCTGCAAGTCTACAAAAACTTAGAAAATAACAATAGTAATTATTAACATTTACTGACGCACTTTTTAGATTAAGGTCGCCTAAAATAATAATAGTTCCCCTCAAACTGTGAATAATGTCCTCGACCCTGCAAAACCACGCCAGGTTATTATGTACTTGACTCCAAAAGCTTTACATTCGGTTTCGCTCGTAAAAACCGGTATTGATAACCGGTTTTGGAGGAGTCTTTACATAAAGGTTTTTTCGGATTAAACGGTTTAGAGCAATATTAACCGGATTTTTATTTAGATTTTGTTCAGCGCGGCATCCTCACAAGTATTCACAAGCTGCTACATGTTTTCCAACATGTAGCTCGTCGTATAAACCGCTTACTTTGGGTTAAAATAAAGTTCTTAAAACGTTCACGTTCTTAAGAAAAGTTCGGAGTAAAACCCAAATAAAAACTTTTTACCGGTATTTTTTAAACCGATCCGAGCCTCTACCTACATTGAAGGTTGACTATACCCAGTTACGATTACATATCAACATAATAAACCAAGTTACACAATCCTGTCACCTCTAGTAACTGTGTCACCTTTGACATTAGCATACAATACCTTGTCTCGGAAGCTCGGGGCACACAATCCATGCCTCGTTAAGATGTTCCGAGGAAATTCAAGATCAATGACAATTACGTGACTTGCTTACAGGAGTTACAAGTAACAACAGGGAGGAATATTGAGGAAGATAGAAGGGAGTACGTAACTATACAATGGTAGCAAACAAAATACAGCTTTACTTTGATGGGTACCGTAAAATGGGGTTACTTTGATACTACGGGTTTACTTTGATAACAACTTTCGACTTATGAAAACCTATTTTTTATTCGGTTTGGGAACGCATCCAAAAGGATTTTATGTTTTGGTTGGCAGCACTGATAGTTTCTTTTTAATATGGCGTTGTAGATAATCCGTGTGTGCTCGTGTTTTTTATAATATAAAAAGGGTTTGTTGGTGTAGCGGTTACTGGGCATTTTTAAGGTAAGAAAAACTTTTGATGCTTCCAAAAATCTATAGTTTTCTTCATGGTTTCGTCTTATTTGCGTAAAAAGTTGTAGTTTTGTAAATACAAAACTGGTTTTGACGGGTTCGTTGTTGGTTGGCAGATTATTTGAAAAATTCAAATGTTACCGGGGGTATCTTTGATCAGAGGTACGGGTTTACTTTGATCACTTGATCAATGTCACCCCGTAGATCAAAGTTACCCCATTTATAGTTATTTTTATACTTTAGTACAATATTTTGAATGTTTTTGATAGTTTAGGTTGTGTTTTTGTCTATTTCAGAACAATGCCTCGAACATATAAAAAACCACTTGGAAGCAGAAATTATAAAAACTACGCGGAGTCCAAACTAGAAGACGCGGTGCAGGCAATTGCTAATGGAAGTGTATCTATTCGGGGAGCCGCAGAACAGTTTGATATTCCGTATGGAACACTATACAACAGGTATCATGGAAAACATATTAAAAAACCAGGTGCTCAGCCTGTTTTCTCTGAAGCACAAGAGAAAGCAATACTTCAGGCTGCAGCTAAATGTGCAGATTTTGGTTTTCCGTTGAGTCTTTTAGATTTAAGAATGTTCGCCAAATCTTTTTTAGACAGAATGGGCCGTACAGTGGCAAAATTCCCAAATAATGTACCAGGCGTCGATTGGGCATACTCTGTGCTAAAGCGCCACAAAGAAAATTATAGCCAACGTGTTGCAGCTAACATAAAGCGGGCACGAGCGCAGGTTTCTAGGGAAACTATAAAAGAATACTTTCAAAATTTAGAGCCTACTATAAAAGACGTGCCGAGTAGCAACATTTTTAATTATGATGAGTCCAATTTAAGTGACGACCCTGGTAAAAAGCGATACATTTATCGAAGAGGGATAAAGTACCCTGAAAAAATAACTAACTTTTCTAAAAGTTCCACAAGTGTCATGATGTGTGGGTCTGCAGATGGAGTACTTTTACCGCCTTATGTCATTTATAAAAGCACCCATCTATACAACACTTGGAAAGAAAATGGACCTCGTGGACCGCCTTGTTGTGATGAACCATGTTGCTTCCGCGGTACCAGGTATAACAGAACTGCAAGCGGCTGGTTCGATTCTGTTACATTTCGCGATTGGTTTATGACATGTTTTTTGCCACATGCAAAAAGACTGAATGGACGCAAAGTTATGATTGGCGATAATTTGTCATCGCATTTGGATGATGACGTTTTACGCATATGTGAAGAAAATAACATCTCCTTCGTCTGCTTGGTGCCAAATTCAACGCATCTACTTCAGCCGCTAGATGTTGCTTTCTTTCGGCCCATGAAGGAAGCCTGGCGTTTTGTACTAACTAAATGGAAATTCGAGAATACGAGACTGACCACCATTCCAAAGGATGCTTTTCCAAATCTTCTTAATAAGGCACTAATAAGAATGAACGAAGCTAAACCGAAACAGCCTCAACACTCTTCAACGCCATCACTAAATATAACATCTGCAATTAAACGAAATCTAATCAAGTCTTTTGATGCCACATATTTCCATTTAATCCGGATCAAGTTTTTAAACGCTTGCCACCTGATGACAATAACGTTGTCGAACAATCTGAAAGTGTACTCTCAGAATTATTAAAAGAACAGAGATTTGGAGGACCATCACATAGCATTAGAAAGAAAAAGAGACTCGATGTGGATCCTGGTAAAAGTATTTCGGCAGACAAAGATGAATGCAGTACATCTCAGGAAAATTTACAAATTGAAAGACGAAGGAAACCAACCAATAAAAAATATAGGGATATACTGTCCAGTGAGGAAGAGGACAGTGACACCATCATAAACTCGTCTCCTTTGCCAAGAGAAGAGGAAGATAATGAATTGGCTGAGGAGCGATATTTACTAGCCAAGTTTTATTCTGGTCGTGGTAAAAAAACATATCGTTATGTTTGTCGCATTATCCAAATTACACCCTTAGTTGTGGTTGGGTTAAAATCTGTCCAAAATAAAAAAAACATTTAAGCTGATTCCAGATGACATATCTGATATAGAAATTTCAGACGTTGTGGCATATTTGCCTAAACCTATTATAAAGACTGATGCAAAAGGGGACGAACTGTTTGTGTTTCCTTACGAAGTTAATATCTGTGAACTCAATTAGAGGGGCTCACAAATAATAATTTCTCAAATTTTGTTGATTTCGTTGCCTAATTAATGATGAAACGCCTTTATGTTAATTTAAATGTTATGTTGATTTTTTAAGATTATAAATAAGAGTAATAAGACTGTTAATTTCAATAAATATATAAGTATTGAACTATATATTCAGTTATTTGCATTTATCAAAGAAACCCCATCACCTTAAAACAACTGCAGCACAAAAATTTGTTGACCGATTTTTTTGAAGTTTTTTGTGTTTTTGTTCGTTTTGGGGTTACTATCAAAATACGTACCAAAAACTAGTGTGATCAAAGTAGCCCCGATGTCAGTATGAAGTTGATCGCGATGATTTTTTTTTTTTACTCAAAAAAGAGTTTCCAAATAAATATTGCTTTAATGTAATTAAATACAACCCTTAAAACCGATATTAAATTTATTTTTTGTTTATTTTTCAGCCTTCTTAGTAGAGAAATAATTAATTCCGAATTTTAAAATTGATCAATGTAACCCCATTTTACGGTACATTACATTAAGAGGTTTCTTCCACTACTAACTTTTAGGGCATCTTAAAGGAAGGGTATCAAGAGATCAAATGAACAGGAAAAGCAAGAAAATAAAATAATCTTCACGAGTTAAATTTACGTCCAGTTTATCTTGAGTCAGCCCAATTACTACCTTGCTGACTATTTAACTGGCACATGTTTAGACTGCCTCGTTGGTCTAGTTTCCTGGGTTCGATTCCCAGGTCGGGCAAAGTGTTATTGGGTTTTTCTATCTGAAATTTCTCAGTAACAGCCTGGAGTCTGGATTTGTGCCTGGTTGATGGCAATAGGCTCGCCCCCTCTTACATGGGACTTAAAACATAATTGGCAAAATGTGGGTGAACCTGCTACAGGGACACCTCTGCCCAACCCTTCGGGGAAACAAGGCGTGATGTTATGTTATGTTATGTTTATATTTAGCATTTTGCTCTGCAGTAGGACAATAATAGGCTGATATTATCTATATTTCGCAATAAGATGGTTGAAGCCGTGATATAGTTATATCCCTAGGGATATAGCATACCGTAATATAGTTATATGAAAGCGGCTTATAACTGTCAGAGTGCCCTAATATTGTTACTGCGAACAACTTTAACGTATATGTCACAGTTGTAATCTAACCTAACCTATTTGGTCGGAGTGCCTTAATAGTTATATACCAAGATCATGCTCGTATCATAGTTATATTTCTAGTAAGATAGTTATGAACCGCTTTCATATACTGAACTATATTACTGTAAATATAGCTATATTCCTAGATATCCCTATAGGGATATGATTATATCACGACTTCAAACATCTTACTGCGATTATACATTTAATAAAATATCTAGTTACGGCTGTAATTTTAATATTTTTGAAAAAATGTAATTGTTACGCGGTGTTTCGAGTCTGATGCCAAAAATATAGTTTTAAGAATTATTGTTTGTTTGTCTGGATGTATGTTCCAGTTTGACGCAAAAACGGCTTAACGGATTTGGATGAAATCTGGTACACAAATAGTTTATAGCCTGGATTACCACATAGGGTACTTTTAATTCCTGTAGTACATTCCTCTGGGATATTTTCAGATATCCACGCGGTCGAAGTCGCGGAAAAAAGCCATTGCGCACGGCATCCTGGACACGTTGGGCAAACAGGTGGGATACTCCGCTGTTGAAGCAGTGGATAAGTTTTCACGCGATGGGCGCTCAACCCGACGCATGCTTAAATTAAATTACATGGATAAACTGTACTAACATTAGACTAAGTTTATTACTACTAACACCTATGGATATAATTTTTGAACCCGAAATTAATATTTTGATTGATTGATTAATATCAGAACATGGGCCTTCTGCACACGGTGTAGTAAAAAGAAGTGTTGTAGTCTTTATGTGTATATGTAGTGCTGTTTTATCTCTACGACCATTAATTACAGCAAAATTCGGAGAGATTTACAACACAATCCTTCAAAAAATTGCAAAAAATTTAGAAATTCCAGTTAAAGCGTATAACAGTAACAAACGCCAATTAGACGGCGCTAACTTCAGATATACATATATAATGGTTGTCCGCTGCGGTTCTGTGATCTATGGGCTGGGGAAACAATAAAACATGGTGGGGAAAATATTTGGATATATAGGAATATATCTGCAGCAGCAGTCACTGAGGATTTGTTTGTAACATACGATGGTTGTTGTATCGTTAGGGCAGGATGAACACAGATGAATCTTTATGAAATGATGAAATAATAATAATTTATTTATGAAATGATAAAATTAAATGATATTATCTCTGTATCCAAGGTAGCATGGACATCGACGCGAAAACTGTTAACATGGATTCAGTACATGATTCTGAAAACCCCTGTGTTAAAATTTTTCGACGGTAATCAAAAAAAAATCTGCTGCTATTTCATGGAGAAGTGCAATAACTACGCGTTCAAAATATACGGAACAGCAGATTTTCTTTTTTAATCACTGACGAAATATTTGAACGCAGGGGTGTTCAGAATCACGTACTGAATCCATGGTAACAGATTTCGCGTCAATGTCCCTGCCACCCTGTATAGGTTAAAAAAAAAAACAGTTTAACAGGTCAAAATTATCTTATGTTTTAAAACTAGATGAGTTCGGTGTTTCGGTGTGAAATATTTGTTTGCTGCACCGGTCGACGTCATTACGTCGGCGCCGGCTGTCGCTGAAAACCAGCGCTGGGGCTCTGTCTTGCATAGGGTCGTAGCATAATGCTGAGCGATAGTCGATTTGCGTGGATGTGACGCATGCTTCCCCAATCTTTTCTCATTTATGTATTTAAAACTTTTTTTTTTTGCGTCATGTTTACCGCAAATAAACGTTCTTTCTTTCTTTCTTTCATAACTGACTACTCTGGAAATAAACTCAGAGGTCACAATCTCTTTTAAAGTCTAGACATAATCTTGGTCAGATCATAAGAGGACCATGCGGATTAATATCTGAGAATTCATCGAAATTGTCGGAGCCGTTTTTGACAATGTGATTACAAATATATATACATATATACAAATATTGCTTATAGAATATAATTATGAACAGAGTATAGTAACCCTATTTTCAGATCCCAGTAATCTGTATGATGTAGCATATTCGTGCCGCCGACTAATATTCAAAAACCCTAAAATACATTAGCATAAAGGTTGTGTCCTTTATATATTTTTATATAATAACCTTATTTAACATTTCAAAAAAGGGTCGCCATGATAACTGATGACTTGCAGAGTCCCTTAAGCCGGGATTAGGGACGCACTCTGCTTGACAGTTTCATCCTTTCACTAGAGAGCTTTTTATAAAACTTGAGCAAACCAGATGTAGGCGGATAAGACCGGAATCAAACTGGACCGGAATAAAGGAAAATGTCCATCTGTTTACGATTTTCGAAGATTTCTTTTTAAGATTCACTTGTCGCAGTGAACAGATTAGTGAAGGGCTCGAATCTTCGTCAATTTGGAATACCAACGTGGGCGTCGGTATTAAGAAAAGTGGGCTCTAGCAGCCCAGAATTTAAATTAATCATTTATGTACATGATTTTCTCATGCAGCCAAGGTCCACACTAGCAAAAAAAAAATGACTACTTACGCTACAAATGTACCTACGTCTTATTTTGGCAGGTGTAATGAAAAAAATTCTTAAGATAATGGCGTTTTCTTAGTCCATACCATTTATTACTGAAAGGATTGCGTAAAGCCATTATCTCATTGATGATAACTGAAGTTGTAACCAATGATGAAGCACGTTTCCCAAGAAGTACCTAACCTATATTCACTCGCAAAATACCTAATAATAATAATATAGGATTGCCACATAACTTCCTACAATACTCCGTCTCTTAAATCCAGGCTCAGTCCCAGTATGAGAAGCAACTGGTACCCTATGTTATACTTTAATTCCCCAACCAGATTGAGCCGGATATAACCAGTTAAAACCAGAACAAACAGGACCGGGAGCGGAGGACGGCGGTAAATATCTATTCGCTGCACATTATTTTTAGTTTAGCTTTAGATGTATTTATTTTTCGCGTAATGTAATATTTTTCATGCTCATCGCTCCGTGGAATAGCTCTTTGTTATGTAAGTAGGTTATGTTATCGAAGTTGGCATTAAAATATGCTTTGTAGGTATTGAAATATGTGCTTTGTTGATCCATTATCTATTATCGAACCATGTGATATTCGGATTTTCTTCTAGGACATTGTCAGTATAGTAACTAGGAAAGCTATTAGGAAGCTGGGAAGCCAAGAAAAGTTTATCGTGTTTCTTAGCTTCCTAGCTTTTTCATGCCATCATCTGCCTAACGTTTTCCCAACTTTGTTGAAGTCGGCTTCCAGTCTAACGGGATGCAGCTAACCAGTATTTTACATTGAGCGACTGCCTACTTGATTTCTACAATCCAGTTACTGGGTAACACGATACCCCTTGGCAAGACTAGTTGTCGGAGTTTTGGGCTTCAGTGACAACCCGTAACGACTGTCAAAGATCTACAAATGGTAGCCGGAACCAACGGCTTTTAACCTGCTTTCCTAGGCATGTCTCGGTATGAAAAAGATATTCCTCCATCCACGGACCAATTTCGGCTAGCCGGCTGTTAAATTACTTTAGTCAAGAGGTTTTTTTTTTAGATATATAAAACATTATTAAATACCTCGCGGAACGTGGATGTGCCAACATAACTCCTTCATATTTGTCTGAAGTTAAATTGTTCAATCAAACGTTCCTATATAATGAACGAAAACGAAGTAAAAAATAAAAGTTATATATCTAAAATCCAACTACGACAAAAAGTCATTTAAAAAGGTTATAACAAGACATCATAGACAGAATCCGGAGTATCACGTGTTAGGGCATAAATCGAACCTTTTTAGATGACTTTTTTGTCATAGTTGGATTTTAGTTATATAAATTTTATTTTTAATTTAATTTTTTAGTTTTTTGGAATGTGCTGATTACGCCCTATCATTTGACATCCAACATGGCATCATTAAGAAAACATGTTTTTTTTTTTTAAATAAGTTATTTTATATTTTTGAAATGTGCTTATTAAGCCCTATCATTTGATATCCAACATGGTAACATAAAAAAAATCATGACTTTATATCTTCTAGAGGGCGCCATATTCACATAGCCTATAACCAGCGGACGATCAAGACGCTTCCAACGATACCTTATTTGTTAAATTACGATGAGTAGTTTAGAAGTTACGAGGGAACAGATGAACACACATACATACATAGCAGTCTAAATCATAACCCTCCTTTTTGGTTCGCCGTAGTCGGGTAAAAAGGAGTATGTAAGGATCGTAGCAAGTGGCGTTCTGTAGTTTCTGCCTACCCCCATGGGAAGAAGGCGTGAATTTAAGTATGTAAATTGTTCAACCATCTAATTACATAATGCCTATTATCTAACCCTATTTAACTAATGCGTTGATACGCTGCTTACTACAGCATATTAACAGCAAACATAATTGGCATGCACCGAACATTCCCACGTCCAGTTCTATCAATGGCTACAAACATAGATTACCGCGGTGTGCAATCACAAATCAATTTACTCCATGTACCTATATTATTTAGGTACGGTCTGCAAAACAGGAGTAGTAGTGGCTCAGTAGAAATGACTGCGACTTACGATGTAGGTCGTAGATACCCAGACAGGCACTTTAATTTGTGTAAATCATTTCATGACCACTGCTCTCAAAACGGTGAAGAAAAACATCGTGGAGAACTCAGCATGTCCTAGAACAAAAAAATCGAAGTCTGTGACATCCACTAACCCGTACCGGGCCTGCGTGGTGCATTTTGACCTATTCTCTCCTATAGAGAGGAGGCCTGTGTCCCAGCAGTGGGAACAGTATAGGCAGATTATGCTCATGCATATACAGTTAAACAGCCAAGCTAGGAAATAAAAGAGTTCTCAAAGAACTATTGTTATTTCCTACCAGTGGGATGTCAAAGGTTACAGTAACTTTAAGAAATAACGTGGTTGTGTTTTTTCAAGGCTTCGTTTTTCATGTTAGAAGTGTTACGAGAATAGCTGTTTACGTTTTAATGTTTTTTTTTTTTTTTAATTACTAGACAACAAGCTTTGTTTAAGGAATGGACGACTAGGGCGCACATACCTATATACGAATGAGTAAATACTTTTTATTATTTTTTAAATTCGATTTTAAAGCATTTCAGAAGGATGTCAGTTGTAAAAATTATGTCAAAAAAAGCTTGAAGAATATTTAGGTAAAGTCTGGTCAAACCAGAAAGAAAGAGGACCAGAGTGAATTCCTGTGTGAGCGACTGGTCCCCATATTGACTGCCTGTGTGAATGAGTGGTCCCCAGATTGACTGCCTGTGTGAGTGAGTCCCCTGCAAAGAATATTGGCTCCTCCTTCATTTAAAAAAATATCGTTTAGGGTTGATAAGGTCAAATAGATAAATGCCGTATGTAATATTATCACAAAGCTCTATTATATATTTGAATCTTATTGGTGATACTCTTCAGTAAGGTCAGGTACATAGTGCTCGCAACCGGCGTGCGTGTATGACCAGATGTGTGAACGTAAACGAAGCAAAAGGAGTATTTAAGGATCCTAACAGGTGGTGTTCTATAGTTTCTGCCTACGGGAAGAAAGAATGAGTTTATGTATATATGTGCATGTGTCTATTATAAAAATGGGACGTTTACAACTTGAGCTAATATGAAAATGATTTGAAGGTCCATAGTACAGTATAGTACAGGCACCTAGCTTCTGACGTTTCATAAGTGCCCATGTAGGTCTATGTGAAATAAAAATATTTTGATTTTGATTTTGATTTTTGAGTATCGAATTTAAAAGCACAGATTAATACAAATGGTTCACTCAAATTTGAATTCAAAATATTTTATTACACATAAACCTACATGGGCACTTATGAAATCTCCGAGGCTAGGTGCACGGTTCCAAATGGTCGTATCCTATGGAGAAGAGCCGGCAAGAAACTCCACGGTTATTCTTTTAAAAATAATTGCCTTGTACTATATTTTCAATTAAGAGTTTTAATAGGTATGGGACGACAGACAAGTACTAGGGTATCTATTTAACAAAATAGAAAATGGTCAACGAATCTACAGTCCACTAAGCCTACAGCGTTTTCACATTCACAAAATAGAAAAAATCTATGCAAAAGATAAATTAATTCATTTAAAAAAACGCTTTTTTAATTAAACTCAATTACATGATTGCTATTACAACTGTAACAAATCTGAATAATTATCATGGCCACAAAAGCCACTAGTAAATAATTTAAATTAAATTAATTTCAAATAAATAATGGGATAATAATGTCAAGGACGAATGTAAAACTTATGCACTCCGCATTTTGGGTATGAAGCTACAAGTACGCGACGGGCTCGACTTATTGGGCTAATTCCATGAGTGTAACGTAGTCAGAAGATCTAAGAGATACGTGATAGAAAGATAGGCAACTTCTAGGTGAATATAACTGTAGGTAATTAGCACTGTGCGATATGAATTCCACATTATTGTGTGGCAGCAAGAGTCGCTTTTTATTTAAATGATTTTGCGGAGAGAATATCTGTATTAATCTGTGTTAAAAGTTACTTAATAGAGGGCATAATGCAATACATAGTGAACGAAAATTAACCAATTTTTTACAAACTCAATTTAACTTTTCTTATAATTTAAAGTTAGTAACATCACTCTGTTCATATCAAATTATCTTCAAAGAGAATTGCATTGTAATTAAATTTAATATCTTTGATATTAAACCTAATTACTTTCAAATTCTCTGGGGACGAGAAATATGTACGTATTACATAGAATAGTGACATGATACTGTAATGGAAATTATATCAAAGTAGGTATTATTAAATATAATTATTATTATACGTAGGTAAAGGTGTGTGCGACACGGTGCGGCGCGTCGGTGACTTGTGTAACGACAAAAATTGTAAGAACGCCAGTGGTAAAACGTCTTTACTATTTATATTACAACTTTTCTAAAGATGCTCTTAATTGGTTAACTAAACTGCGCAATATTGTAATTTTTTTGGCAATTTACAGCAATACCAACAATATACAAACGCAAAGTCTTTGTTGCTATGTAAAAAAAAAACAATTTGCCTAGCCTTTTTCCAACTATGTTAGGGTTGGCTTCCAGTCTAACCAGATGCAGCTGAATACCAGTATTTTACATGGAACGACTGTCTTTCTGACCTACACAACCCAGTAACTGGGTAATACGATACCTCTTGGTAAGACTGATTCGGGCTTCCGAGGACCCGTAACGAACAGTCGTTACGGGTCGTCGATGGTTCTGACTGTCATTCATGGCTCTTTGACAGCAAAGAGCCATGAATGACAGTCAAAACCATCGGCTTAACATGCTTTCCAAAGAACGGCGGAGTCTCGGTAAGTAAGGTGGTCACCCATCCACGGACCAACCCCGGGAAGCGTAGCTTAACCTGATAGATCAACTCGTGTGACTGTTATTACTTAGCCACGAGCTCCTCACGAGTTTTTGTTGCCATGTAAGCGAACCGAATTTCATATTATGAGTTATTGAAGTTACTTAACATAATGCACTTGTACTTGTTTACTACACATAAGTACTTGTAATTATGTATAAACAGTGAGTATATAATACGGCTTGTTTCTTTTTTAATTCGATATATTATTTTAATTCTATAAATTATTATGACATTAATGATATTCTGCATTATTTCCTGGAATTACTAATTCACTTCTTAAAGTCGGGTTTATGAAGTCAATATTTCACAAAGTTATTTTTAACAAAAATAATTATAACATATCATCACGCCTCGTTTCCCCGAAGGGTAAGGCAGAGGTGTACACAAAGTAGTACACTCACATTTCGCCTGTTATGATAAGTCCCATTTAATAGGGGGCGAGCCTATTGCCATCAACCGGGCACAAATCCAAACTCCGGCCTACTACTGAGAAATTCTTAATGGAAAAACATAATAACAATTTGCCCGACCTGGAAATCGTACCCAGGACCTCATGCTCACTTGCGGCCACAAAAATAATTATTCAAAATAAAATCTTTTTAATCTAACCGTACCCAACGTAACGTGGCGACTAGTTTGAAACACGGCCGCTAGCCCGGGAACGCTTTGAAAGCAATATTAAATCTGATCATTAGTCATGGACGCTTTTGCAGGATAATCCGCTTCGATCGGGCACCTATTACGCACACTCAGCTATTTGGTAGAGTTGACCATGGTTTTAGCGAAAAGGGGGACTGTCCTGGATGTTTTCACCATCAGCGTTTCAGCTGAAAGACGTTCACTGATCTAGCAGTAGCCCTTCCCCAAGCGTCGCCACATGGATCGGTCCTCTGCTTCTCGCATCTAGTGGATCCCACCGATCATCGGTCCACCTCATAGGAGGCTTTCCAACGCTACATCTTCCGTAGCCGGTCGCCACTACAGAACTCTCTCACTCATCGGCCATCTATCTGCGAGCAACGCGCAAGATTTGTTTTTATAAAGTGTGCCTTTGAGTGGCAGATTGAGAAGTAATGTCATTGGACGCTTCGATGTCATTACGCACACTTAGCGATTTGGTGGAGGTAACCAAGATTTTTGCGGAAAAGAGGACTGGCCAAAATATAAGATATTTTTGATATAGTGTAAGAGTTAATCATAGAAAAGGAAAGATTATTAAGAACAATTTTTCAAAGATGCTGTATCAAGTAAAAAACTTAAGTAGAGGCTGTGTGGATGTTATTTACATACAGAGGAAAAAGAGATGATAACATTTTACATAAAGTCAAATTACAGCAGAAGTTTTGATTGTTCTAATTAATTAAGAATAAATAGTTGCATAAGTACTCAAATTTTGATAACTATGTAGGTTCTTATCGAGACAAACTGAACAATTTTTCGAAAAATATGATTCAGAGAATACGATAAATAATTTGATCAAATATTAGGTAACCTGAATATTAAAGCCTAAAACAATATTTGATAAGATTTTAATTGCTGGGTTTAAATGTAGGTAGGTAAATAAAATGAGAAACCCGATATTTCTGTTTACCTAATGTTTTAGATTTTAGTAGGATAAATGTTTAATATGTGTAAAGTAAATATTGATTTAACTGTATCAACTCTGAGCATTTTGATAAGCTTTATGTACATATTAGTAAACCTGTATTTTCACAGCGTTCTTGCTTAATATTATGTTATTAGATGTAAAATAATGAATTATGCATGTTTCATTTAAACTTGAAATAAACTAGTTTTAGAATAGCCTTAAAACTTTATAACAAAATTACTCTAAAGGTCAAAATTCATTGGTAAGTATTAAACAATTTCGATGTCGTTTTCAATATCCGATATGGTCTAGTGGCTAGGATACCTGGCTCTCACCCAGGAGGCTCGGGTTCGATTCCCGGTATCGGAATAATAACACTTTTGAGTTTATTTGCTTCGGCATTTTTTTCACTATGTTTTTTTTTTTTTTTTTGTAAAGTTCCTTTATTCCACAGTCTTAGTAAAAGAGAGAGCGAGAAAGAATATGACTTTCTGGGATTTTTTTATTTTTTATTACTGCGGAGCATGTTTTGAAATAACTTTCACAACTAAATGAGCCTTAGACTTTTTGCAAAGTTACTTATAGCTCAACAATAATTATCTTTTTAAGAAAGCTTTACGTAGCATCAATTAGGTCTTAAACTTTTATGGTTATAATATTAAATAGTGTAGGAGCATAGTGGTAAATAATATTAAATTCTACGACATTCAAAAGCCAACAATTGAAAACATTTTTCTAAAAGGATACAGATCTACTACATCTCTGCTCTCCTAGTACCTTATGCGCATAACAATCAATCATTTGCCAACTAATAAAAAGTTCGGAATCAATGGCTGAACTCAGCTGAATCCAGTTAAAGTATAATAGAGTCAACAATTGGCACTGAAGAGAAAAAGGTCGTAGAATTAATTCTGGCTAATTAGCGCAGTTGGCAGGTTGCCGGCGAGCAACCCGGTTTCCGTTAGTTCATTTAGATCTGTATGTTTATTTTGAAATGCAAATTCAACTTCCTTGTTTTTGTGGGTTTTTTTTAAATGACGTTCAACATTTACGTTGACACGTCGTCAGAAGCCCGACAGTCTGTCAACCAGTCTTACCAAGGGGATATCGTATTCCCCAGTTAGTTACTGAATTGCAGAGGTCAGATAGGCAGTCGCAGTCCATGTAAAATACTGGTATTCAACTGCATCGGGTTAGACTAGAAGCCGACCCCAACATATGAAGTTGGGAAAGGGATAGGCAGATTGATTGATTTTTTCAATTATGTTGATAATTATTTTGATTGAGATTTTTTTTTTGAGAAATGTTTTGACTAGTTGTCATGTGACCATCGGTTTTACTTGTATTCTAAATGAAGCTACTTTATTTTCGAAGATAAAAGAGTTCAGTCTGTTAATTCGTTTTTTTTTTTTTTTTTCAACAAAAGGTATTTATTTACAAGGCAGATGTGAGTGGAAACGCCGGGAAGAGACATACACTGACCTTATTGGTGATGTTTTTCAGAAAGGTCAGGTGCGTAGTGCTAGCAACCAGCGTGCGTGTATGACCAGAACGTAATCGAAGTAAAAAGAGCATGTAAGGATCGTAGCAGCCTAGGTGGCGATCTAGAGTTTCTGCCTACCCACCCCTAAGGGAAGAAGGCGTGAGTTCTTGTACATAATTTATGTTATTGGATTTTGCTGACACGAGTTTCTCAGTAGCAGGCCGAAACGTGGATTTGTGCCCGGTTGATGGCAATAGGCTCGCCCTCTATTACATGGGACTTAAACGTAACTGACGAAATGAGGGTGTACTACTAATAGATCACCTAAGGTGGACCTAAGTGCACCTCTGCCTAACTCTTCGGGGGATACAGACGTGATGTTCTGTAATCATTTTCCTGACGGAGTCTTAAAAGGTTTCTAACAATTTCTAAAATGGGTAAAGATTTTTAGATCGTTCTTTGTCCTCTATTTATTTACTATACTGATTATAATCTCGGCAGAAGAAAATTTTATGAATATTCTACAAACTCAATTCTCTTAGGCATTAAGTTTATAATACACATTAATCTTATCACAATATTAGTTAGATTTATGTTGTAGGTCATAAATAATACGCTAATAGGGGTTTTGTGCAATCTTATCTTAATAATGAAGTAATATTATTTTGTGGTATCAGGAATTTTATGTAGCGAACTTGGAATCATTTATGGTGTGTGGCTTACCTAAATGTTATTGATGTTGATGTTAATACCATTGAAAAGTTACCGACTAAGGCCACGTCCTAACCAAAAGCAATAGACGCGCGATTACGCGATCGTCGCGGTTCTATATATAAATATGACGTACTCCCGCGATCAATCAAGTCGCGTTTGTACGTCATAATTCATGTAAACGAGCGCGACGATCGTGTACTCGCAAACGTCGCCATCGGTTAGGACACAGGGCAATAAGTGCCTTTTTACCTTTATTTTGCACATAGTTATAAATAAATAAATAACTTTTATTTTAGATGAAATTGATTTTTTTACCAAGAATTCTTTACTTGGATCACTTTTTTCTGTTATGTAAAATTAAAATATTTTCGTTTAATTCTTTCTATTTTTTTATTTTGAAAATGGGCACAATTTTTTTCAGGTAATGCTAAATATAATAAACTGCATTTTAATGATTTTGTATTTTTCAGTTTCAGCTTCTTGATTATTAAAGTGTCCCAAAATATCGAACTGCATGGCGACCCCGACCATACAGTTGATCCGATTTGTAATGAACTGATGTGAAGGTATACACGAGAACTGGCTGTAAGCTGCGTTTCGTTATTTCTACGATAATGATTCACTGTTAACTTTGCTTCATTATTTCTTTTTTAGGGTTCCGTACCTCAAAAGCAAAAAACGGAACCCTTATACGATCACTCGTGTGTCTGTCCGTCTGTCGCAGCCAATTTGCACCGAAACTAAAGGACCGATTAAGTTGAAATTTGGTACACATATGTATCTCTGTAACCCAAACATGAACGTGTAACGTAAATCAATTAATTTTGAATATAGGGGTCACTTTTGGGGGACAAACGAGAAAATGTTTTGCTAATGTTATGTAATAGTACCGTGTGACATATCAAATGAATGGGCTTGTTGCGACAATCTCAAAAACATTTTTTATATAATTTTAAAATAAAGACTTTTAAAGATATTTAAGAAATTCGATGAAAATTTACCATTCCCCCCTTATCTCTGAAACTACGGGACCTACTAGACTACGAGTACTACTTACTTTAAAAATTTAACTTTTCATCAATTACATTACTTTCATACTTTCATAAAATTATAATATATATAAGCGAACCGCCCCCAATTTGACAAAACATCAAGATGTCTTATTAATTATCTAAGTTTAATATTAATGAATTTTAAACATAAACCTTCCGGAATAAATTCTCTAAATGTTGGTGAAAATCGCAGCCACATTCCGTTGTGTAATTTAGAAGAACAATGCGGTCACACAAACAGACAAGAAAAATGTTTTTAATTTAGGTATAATATGTATAGGTCAGGTAGCTTAGTAGTGATACAATTCCTTTTTAGGTCACAAAAAACAGCTTAAATACTAGTATTTAAAGTAAAATTTAATTTAAAAAAAAATATATATTATATTATAAAAATTTAAAATGATATAATGATAAAATTTGTATATAAAATTGCACACACACTGGCGGACGGCAGAAAAGAGCATCGAGGGGAATTCACGTAATAATTATAACATGGCGCAATAGCGCCTAATGAATGTTATGTTATGATGCAATGCAAATTATGTAAATTTTATATTCCGAAATAGTTTTTCTTTCTTTTTCTTAAAATAATAATTTTCAAATGTACACAGTTTATAAAAAAAAGCAGGAAAATAATCATAGGACGTAAAAAAGTCGTCCACATCGCTGTCAACAGGAAAAGTGCCCAAAAGGCTGGCAGCGTTGCCACGTTGTTTGGCTATGCTGATTATTTGTCAAAAAAATAGGCCCGTTCTCTACTCACGTGAAGAATCGACCAACCGCTTGCCGTGATGTCTCGAAAAACCAAGTGGGCACTCAGACCCCATAGCCCTAGTGTTTCAACCCCAAACGGCTCTAACATATAACTCCTAATAAGATTGGAATATTTTTGCCGCTTGAGGTTTTCTGCACCTGCAGCAGCCGCCCCAGCTCAACCCACCATACTAGGAAGATCGGATGGTGCAAGAGTGTCGACACATGTTGCATCCCACACCAAAGGCCTACCTAACTTCCAAGCCATTATGGTCATTCCGTCTGGTCTCTTCCCATCGTCGCGTGCCAACCCTTTAAGTTCTAAAGGTGGGCACTGACTGGTGTTACGGGGTGTAAATGTAACATGTTACAAAACGAGCACGAATACGCGAGCAGCGAGTCGCTCGTTGCTCGTTTCGAGTACTCCGCTAGCTGTCGGTTTTTTGGCGAATCGCTTTGGGTGTTACGCGGTTTATTCAGTACTCCCGCGACAAGTAATCACGAGCGCACATGCCACACGCGTCGATTCTTGGCTATTGTGTTTAGAATCTGGAGCGCGGGCAAGCAAAGAGTTCGAAACGCGCATGTTACACGGATTTTAGAACACGGCGTAACGTAACATGCTTTCTGCGAATGGTACATTACGGCCCGTAACACAGGTCAGGACCCACCTTTTAGCGCGCCATAACCCATTATAACCTCACATTGAATCCGTCGAAATGTCTCGTCTAGTGGTAGCAAGCACTACTGCCGGGCATAAGGTCTTGGGTTCGATTCCCAGGTCGGGCAAAGTGTTATTACGTTTTTCCGTCAGGAATTTCTCAGTAACAGCCCGGAGCGTAGATTTGTGCCCGGTTGATGGCGATAGGCGAGCCCCTATTACATCGGACTTAAACATAACTGGCGAAATGTGGGTGTACTATAAGCACACCTCTGCCTAACCTTTCGGGGATAACGGCGTGCAATGATGTAATCCATCGTAAGACATTGAGAAACTAAAATAGAGATTACGATAAACTTACCAAATAGTCTTAAATTCTGTACTCTAGACTAACATGAGCAATTTGTTTAACCGACGTTAATTTTGAATAGTTAACGGGGTGATTAATCATTGTAAAGTTAATTAAAGCTAAAGTTTAGTCTGAACGCAGATGCGGCACGGTGCCGCTTCATACGCTGTTATGTGAGAGGGGTAAAGAATATTAAGTTTGCAATAATTATTATGGAATTATCTTATTAGTACCTGGGCGACCGAGCTCTGTACCCTAATTGCGTAACTTATTTTCGTAATCAATTTTGCCTAATTTGTTTCATTTTGACAGTTCGACAACATTCATTGCGTTATTTACGTTGTTGAGCAGATTTTCTTTTCCAAATTATGAAGCAATGGATTAGCAATCTGTTTCAAATTGGAACAGATTGTGATTGAAAAGCAATTATTCACGCAACTAGGGTACTGCTCTGATGAAAATACAGAATGCTTATTAAATATTATACTAATCAATGCATAGTACCTATGATTCCATGCTGCCATGATAGTAGTTACTTACTAATTCCATGCTGCCATATAATCATTATTCTAATGTCATTATTCTCATGTCATTATTCATTATCTTGTTCTAAACTGTGGGCGACTGAGCTCTGCTTGGGTGAAAATACAGAGAAAACTAATTTTCCCAGATATGAGACCTAGCTAGATCGATTTTTCGCCCCCACAAAGCAACTCATCGAAATCGTTAGAGCCGATTTTGAGAACGTGCGTACAAATCTATATACAAAGAAATATACATACAAATTAAATATTGCTCGTTTAGGTTAAGTTGTTAAACTGACAAATGATAAAGAAAAATGTATTAACAAGATAGTAGATAGGTGCCTAATAAATAAAAAAGTGACTAAAAAGTTTCGGCATCAAAAAAGGGAATTTCCGATACCGGGAATCGAACCCGAGCCTCCTGGGTGAGAGCCAGGTATCCTAGCCACTAGACCATATCGGATGTGATCAGTATGAATAAAAAGCTATCCACACTGTTCGACGGTTCTGCCCAAGCTTAATAACTTTCATGATAGACATTCCTCACGTCGTGAGGAAACCGGCATGTTTGAGAAATATTTCACGACGACATGTGAAACTAAGTCAGAGGCCCATGGGTTGCTTTAAAACTACGACACCAGGTTAGTCACTAACCACACGAAAATGAAGAAAATAGGTAGGTATTATTTACACTTATAATTATTTATGTTTGCCAATAATTTTATTGCTTACACGAAACATTTACAAAAAATTTCGTTTGTAAACAACAATTACTTACAAGCTAACACTACATGCACCATTTTAGGTTTCACATAATTATTACAAAGCTAAAAAGAACAGTTACAATTAAAATTATTTTAATAATATTTGGTTTTATCGAAATTAGACTTATATAAAATGGATGAACATGATTCTGCTGTTTCAGTATGTATGAAACATCCGATTTGGTCTAGTGGCTAGGATACCTGGCTCTCACCCAGGAGGCTTGGGTTCGATTCCCGGTATCGGAAATACTTTTTAGATGAGCACAAAAATAATTAAGCGATGATTTTCATAATAAGGTTCTCGAAAGTTCTGACTTTAGGTATTGTTCGCAAAAGGAAGAATTCAACAATGTTTTCAAGGGTACTAATTTTTTTTTAAAGCAGTTTTTCAACCTCAATAATTATTTTGTTAAAGGAGACGGGCGAAAGTTCCTAGAAAGTTGGGCCTGATGTTACAGTAACAATTATAGCATTATTTTATTTATACCCTAATACCATTTAAAAAAAAACTAAATTATTTAAGACTGCTCCATAGGAGAAAGAAAATATAGGATGACATTGGTTTGTATGAAAATAACCTCTAACCTAAGGTTATACACTGAGCTCTCACATAATACTTCAAGAAAATAACGATTTGACTTTATTGTTGACTAGAGTTAACCTTAATTTATTGTAGGACACATTGAACATTCAGACGCCTTCCAACTAGATTCTAGAGGTAGCAGCAAAGGGAGTATGAATTAAAAACACTTTCTCTTTTAATGATTTATTCATCATCCACATCGTCATAAGCAATTAAAATATCTATTCTGAGTCCGTTGTAAGAAATGCGTGTGTCGTTCGTTAAAGCAATAACCGTCAGAATGCTTTATACGTAGCCAAAGTCGTTAGATCACTGATCGAATATTAATAATTATAGCACACGAAAACACAACAGAAAATATCCACTAACGTACCACCGCAAAGACAACGAACGAAGCGAATGATCAAATGATGTGATGATTGACGTTTAAGTTTTTGACCTGACACTGACATTGACATAAGTTCCGCTTTGTTGCCTGTATATTAAAACATTGACAATCGATTGTGAAATCGATTTTTAAGGTAATTCATTTTTACGACCATTATATAAACCATTATTTTAAAAATATATGTGTTTTATTGAAACTTATGTAAAAAGAATAATATTTTAAATAATTAATTAATTATTCATTCTATTTTTGTAATAATAATCGATGGTATAACTATTAACTTACCTATATCATATGGCAACATTGTTTTAATATGAAAATAAGGGAAGTCAGTATTAATTTGATTAAAAATATTTAATTTCTTATCCTATTATAAAATTGCTTAATATTTTACAATTGACCACAAAAAAACTGAAACAAAATATTGATAAATATTTCATTTGTGTAACGTTAGGCCCAGATTCGCCCATCTCCTTTTCATAATTTACGTGGAGCACCAAGCTTTTAAGGCTTGTGCAAACTGGCGCGATATCGCGGGCGCTACAGGCAGCGCAACCCTTGTCGCGCCCGCGATATCGCGCTGGTATGCACGAGCCTTTTTTCGATTATATTTAAAAAAAATACTTACTGATTGAAAATGGACAAATAATTTTCAATTGAAATTAAAGAACCATATTTGTTTGATATCATAATAGTTTTTGTCATTTTTTTTTTCAACTGTAGATATTTAGAGCGTTTGCGCCGCAAAAGGTGGACAGGTTTTGTAGATCTGTTTGGATTGAATCTGCAAACATTTACTTGTTTTTTAACCAGTTTTGAGAGATGTTCGTGTTCTGCTCAATTATGTAATCGGTTGATTAAATATTGGTGACAGCGGGTCTTGGTAGGCTTTTTAAGGGTCCGTGCACGAAATTGACTGTTTTTGACCAATTTTGTTCATTAGTTGTGAAAAAGGGAAACAGAATTTAAACAAAATTATTCGTGATTTGAAAAGTCGAATTCTTTGTCTTTTACATAGCGGAAAGGGATTTTTCAAATAAATTAAAGATTCGTGGAAAATCACTAAAATTCGCAAAAAGTTTTCTAAAAATTGACGCGAGACTGACGTTTGATCGTTTCGTTAGAAGAAACTACTTTTGATTTTGAAAATTAAAAAATATCATCAACATCATTTTATGGTCTACTTGTACAAAGCTGAACCACTTTTTTTCAACTTCCATACAAAATATAGCAAAAAAAAAATGTTGAAACAACCTTTTTTTAAACCCTGTCAGTAATGTATTTTTTCCTATTATTTAGCAAACCATATCAAGAAATTTAAAAATCACACATTACATTTCAGCTATCCTTGAAATAAATTCAAAATTTAACTTTATGATTATACTATATCTGCATTAAGTAAATCAAAGGCGAAATAAACCAAATTTTCGAGAGCGCAAAAGGGATGTAACTAATCAGATGCTGTGACTGACACGAATGGTTTAGCACCTCGAAATCTGTACTTTTATACTTAAACAGAGATTTTTCAATTATTTCAAGCTTTCTTACAATAAGTTATTGACGAAAAAGGGTTTTTTTCGTGCACGGAGCCTTAAAATGACTGTGTATATCGCAGATATTTCTTTATTATTCAAAAATATAATACACCCTGATTAAATGATAATTATCTTCCAATGTCGCCAAGATCTGGTAAAGAACTGATGAGATAGACAGCGGAACTGTTCGTTGGATGTCAAAAAATAATCCATTATGATTTTAATTTTTATTTGTCCGACGTAGGCATTTCATTTAATCACCAGCCTCTGCCCTCGACTTTATCCGCGTGAAAATTCTTGTTCCCCAACTCACCCCGTCGTAACGCATCGCCCGCCCACGCATTTACTTTCGATTAGCGTTCTTTCTATTTTTTTTTTATATTTGCTCAGCTCCTAAGGGCCATGGCGTGATGTTATATAGCCTATAACCTTCCTCAAGAATTAGGCTATTAAATACAAAAATATTTTTTCGAATCCGACAGGTAGCTCCATAGATTAACGCCTTCAAACAAACAAACTTTACCGTTTTATTTTATTCCTAGCTTTTGCCCGCGGCTTCGTCCACGTGGATGTCGGAAAATATCCCACGGGAACATGCTATAGGCTACCGGGATTTCGTACCTAATAGCCGAGGCAAAGGTCATTGACTCCTACCGCTGTGCCTGCGTTGACGTCAACCGAAATTATTAGTTACGTGTAATTTTGAATCTGTGATATCTATTAAACCATTCATTTTAATGAAATAATGTCAGGGAATATTTTAATTTAAATTAAATGCTCAATTTAAGTAACATAGTTTATTGGACAAGGATTAATATAATACCGGTCAAAATAGATTCGGAAATAACAATTAAATTTTTATCAAATTCTGAAAGGTAAAAATGGTTATGGTGGGTCATCCTTAGAAGATAGACATGGCGGACTTTTTTGTTGAACTTTTTAAGGTGAACAATACTGTAGAATATAAATTTTATATAACTTTTACGATTTCCGCAGCGCACATAAAGCTCCTAGTCGGCATGACTTTTTCCGACATCTTCAACATTAATCGTCAAATTTCAGCTAATTTACACAATTTACACAAATTTATAATGAATTATACACTAAAACCTTTCGCCTGAATCACTCCGTCCATTGGTGGAAACCGTTTGAAAATCCGTTCAGTAGTTTTTGAGTTTATCGCGTTCAGACCGACAGACAGACGCGGCGGGGGACTTTGTTTTATAATATGCAAGGACTATTAAAGAAGATTGGAAATAAAAACTTATCATAACTAACTCACTCATAAGAACGTTGTTACCGCAATTCTATTAAAAGGACCTGACCATTACCTGAAAATATCATCATTACTAAAGTAAAAATCCATAAAAATAGGCATAAAACATATTTGTTTGGACATTTATAGCCTAATCGCTTTCATTTGGAAAGCGATATAGGCTATAAATGCCTAGGTGTACAGGTAATCCTAGTTATTACTTGGCGACGATTTAGGCAAATATGTAATAGAGAATTATTTATGACTTGTTTGCTTTGCTTAAATATTAATAATAATAATTTTGTTGGAATGACTGCTATATAAGGATGGTTGTAGATGTCAAATGAAGCGTAGATAAAATTAAATGATACATGCTTGGTACATACACAGCCAAATGGCGATTTTAAAAGTATTATGATCATCTAGGTAACCATTAGCATAACTGTTTACACAAATTAAAATGAAATGTGCCAACATAATAACAACTTATACGTAATTAATAAAAATACAATATTCTAACTTATCTAAAACTAATAAGAATAACAATAATTATTTATAATAATAGAAAGAAAATTCATTTATTTAGCACAAACCAAAAAGCACACAATATAATTAACAGCAGATAAAATATTAAAATTAAAATCAAATAAAAGTGTAAAGTGCGATGTAAGAAATTAGCAGGGGAGGGTCTCATATCTGAGAAAATTCGTTTTCTACATATTTTCACCTGAGCAGAGCTCGGTCGTCCAAAGTTTAGAAGATAGCTACTTTAGAATAATGACATGGCAGCAAAGAATACGTAGGTACTATACATGGGTTAGTATGAACTTTCCTATACTATTAAATGAACATTCTCTATTTTCACCAGAGCAGAGCTCGATCGCCCATGTGTAACTATTAAAATAATACTGCTATGTGGTACAGTCACAGGGAAAGAAAGAAAGAAAGAAAGAAAGAAGAAATTTATTTGACCCAGGTTAAGGCACACAATTAAAAAAGAACACAGAAAGCTTAAAACAGTATTGTGTGCCTCACGGCTGCGACAAATAGGTCCAGTTCAGCATAAATGCCAGACAACTGGTGCCTGGCGCTGGTTTTCAGGGACAACCTCTGTGTACCTGCTAAAAGAAGTTAAACCCTTACAAATACACTCATTTCATTGCTATGAACAACATCCGATATGGTCTAGTGGCTAGGATACCTGGCTCTCACCCAGGAGGCTCGGGTTCGATTCCCGGTATCGGAATCGCTTTTTGGTTAATTTCAAATTTTTTGAATATGTATTTTTTACAAAACAGTTTTTGGTTAATTTCAAATTTTTTGAATATGTATTTTTTACAAAAACGAACTCTTTTTTGTAATTATTCAGCTAACAAGTGAAATTCAAAGCTTTAATAATCACAATTTACCATTACCTACTTAGTACTACTACAATTTAACTTTGGTAAAGAAATTAATAACACTAATTTATTCTTCAGCACTTCAGTGCTTAAAAACCCTTAAAATAATAAAATAATACTGACTTATTTTATTGTGGGTAGTCTTATTCTTAGCACAAGGCCTCGGACGGTAATATCAACCGTCATATTTCGTCATAACTGAACTCAATATTTCAGCTTAGACCGGGAAATTATACAGAAGGAATCCCAAACATTTTTATGCCTAATTTTAGCTTTAAAGTATGACAAACATTCAATTACATTAAGAAAACGTATTGCCATTGGAATGTGGGCTTTATTGCTACAAGATTAAGTACCGTTTTATGTCAAATTATGTCATCATTAATGGCAAATGTGCTGTAAGGAAATGTAAGCAGCGTAACACACTTTCGGCATGGGGCCAGAAAATAAGCGAAGATGGAATCGCCCACTTAGTGCGAATTTCACCAATAAGTCTGAACGTGATTAACCCACCTAAACTGTGTTCAGGAGCTGTCAGTAAAAATGTCAATATTCTACAACAATGATGGTAGGTACTGACAGGTTCTTGAATAACGCGGTGTGGATGTGCTGAGTAATCAGTTTCAATCGACTGGCGTGGCGACTACACCGAAGCCCTATTTATTTATTTCCACGACCCTTCACAATAGAACGATTTTAATATTCATAAAGAAAAGTGCCTTTGCAGCAATCAGATTTAACATACCTACTTAGTTCGATAATTAATGATAAATTAATCGAAATGTATAGAGACTAGGAAATCCTCTTAAAGTGTAATGCTCGCGTCACATTTGGGCGGGCTGTGCCGCATCGCAACGCTTTGCGAGCGCTCGCCAGGCATATTTCTGCGGTTATTTTTTTGCGTAGCGATGCGGCCTGCCTCTATTGTGCTATGGTGTATACAAAATTTAGATACGAAAGTGATCTAAGAGAGTTTCTACAATGCGTTCCGTTGCGCCGCGGCTCGCCCATATGTGCGTGAGCCTTATGGCACTGTAGTGGATAAAGCACAAATTCAAATTCGTTTGAATCTGTCTAAAACAATTAGTACGTTGCGGTGCGGCCCGCCGCGGCTTTAATGTGCGCTTAGCTTAAGAATAATCCCCTCTAATGAGAATCTCTTATCTATCGCGAATTCTATACACTGACTTCTAATTAACACTAAGTTAACTTCATTTTAAAAAATCTATTCTCACAGGTAGGCAAAAGTTTCCAGCTATGCGAAAATACGACATACTATATGCTGCATTGGTTGACGTCATCACTTCAACGCCGGCTGTCACTGAAAACCAGCGCTGGGGCTCTGTCTCGCAAAGGGTCTCAGCATTATGCTGAGCGATGGCTGTTTTTCGTGGATGTGACGCATACTTTCCTGCTAATTGTTATTTACGTGTTTATTTTTTCTTCCTTTGCGTCATGTTTACCGCAAATAAACGTACTTTCTGTTTTACTATCAACAGGGTCCAACTGAGCTAAGAGTCTCCACTTCTACCGATTACAGGCACTTCGTCTATCATCCATTCGCTGTTCCCAAGGCCCTAATAACGGGAGAAATCTTTCTCTCGTAAATTAATTACATGTCAGTAAGAAGAGCCTGAAATTGTTTGAAAAGGTACGCCTAAGTTAAGCACGTTATTTTGTTCGTTGGCTCATTATCACTGCGTATGTGCGTGGAGCTTAACAGTAATTAATTAATGAGCTAAATGGACATATCGGGGACTTTTTCGGTGGATGGAATGAGAGATTACTTACTATGTGTTTCGAAAAATCCAAACTGTGTATGGTTGGATCCCTCCAAAAAGTGGACGATGACCTAGAGGAGAACTACAGGATTTAGCTGGATGCGGCCAGCGCACGACCAGTCGTTGTGGTGCTTGAGGAGGTTTATTTTCGGCAGTAGATGTTTTTACCTGAGATGATGAAGCTACGGGGGCTACGGTGCAGATGAAAGTGGATAATGATCAAGCAGCTCAAAGGCTAGAAATTGGCGATAGGCAGATGAGCCTAAGGCTACAGTATAATATATTATAATTAAAGTTTAGGACCTTAAGGTATCTCAACCAATTACAAATCTAAACAACAAGACCCAAAATTATTTTGTTACAAAACGTGTCATAGCCAAAGCAATTGAGATCGGTGACATAATAAGATCAATATTTCTCAGAGGACATTGAACTGTAATCAAACCCAGTAAATATAATATATATTATTATTACGTCTGTGTGTGTGTCCCTTGCGTAAGCACGCGAGATATCTTTCGCAGCAGTGTGAGTTTGCTATTACAATTCAATCAGGCGTTAGCGATTTGACATTTTCTCTCTTACAAGACCATATTATGAGAATCTTATCCAGAATAATTCTGGAAAAACATCGCACCATCCAGTTATTACTTCACATTAGATGTCTGTTTTCTGGCATTCCGATAATATCTATTAAACATGAGGAATCTTGGTAATTTTTTCGACATCGATAAAATCAAATGTTATTACCTTACTTCAGCTGGGGGTAATAAAAGAATATGGACGGAGGAATTTATTCAGAAAAGACGGCAGGTAATGTACCTACCTGTGTTACTGAGTATGGAAGTACTCGGGGGATGAGCTTATGACGTCACATATACGTGCCTAGTTACGTCGTAAGTATTTACGTAAGTATGTTTTGAGCACTCGTGTGATTGTCTGTACGCACTGAACTCGGTTTTAGCAGTAAGAAATATTAAACAGTCGGAATTTTCTTTTATAAAGATTTAGTCGGAAAATCTTACTTTAAAAAAGAGGCTGGTTATTCGAAAACAACCAGACTTTAGAGCTTTAGCATGTCCGATACGAGAAGTAAATAGCAACAATAGAGAAAACGCAGAACAGCTTGCCGTCACCTTAATTATTGTAATCCCTAAATTAGATTTTCGACGCCACTGTTAGGTCCATTGTACACACACGTTTTTCTTGCCATGGAAAACTAATTTTTATACGCTGTGTCTAGGTGTGTGTGTGGCTGGGTCTAGGTTGGATTAAATCCTACTTAATGATAGAAGATAATTATGAATTTCATTGTGTCGTATAGTTTAAATGTTTGCTAGTTAGCCCTCAAGTTTGCGATGCCAGGAAAAGGCCGCTAAGTTGTAAGTACCTGCATTTGTAAACAACACCAAAATGTACACTTAGTATGCAAATAAATCTTAGTTTGACTTTGACTTTGACTTTGGCCCATGCGTCAGTGTTGTATGGATCACTGTGAAAGTTTGTTGACATACACGTTTTTTCTACGGCGCGATTTGTACGCCGTACGGTAAAGAAACCGTGCCGTGTGTAAAGGGCCTTATTGTAAGAGAGACGTTGTTTAACCGACCTCGTTATTTCTTGATCTCTCTACGGTTGAATTTCACTTGCTCGTCGTACAACTATAAGGTCTATTTTTCTATGTGAGATTTAGATAATTTCAATCTAAGGCGTGGGACATACACAAATGGCGAGTGGCGTAATCGTGGTGACGGTTTGGCGCGGGCGTTGCGCCGCCCGTTTCATATACAACGTAAAGGAATGACGTGGCGTAGAACATACACACAACGCCCGCGCCGCACTGTCGCCGTCACCTACTCCGTGCCATGCCTCTTATGTATGATCCGCGCCACGTCTTACCTATTCATTTTCCTATAGAACGGGCGGCGTAACGTTCGCGCCACACTGTCGCCACGCCCGCGCCTCGACCGGTCCCCTTACCACTTGTGTATGTCCCGCGCCTAAGGGCATATTTCACCAATTAAACAGTCAGTGTTATCATTGTTGTGGAATATTGACATTGACAGCTCTTGAACGTGGCTTAGACATGCTGATTGCATTGTTCAACTTCACTACGAGTGAATTTCACCAGTAAAACGTATCGGTGAAATTAACCCTTAGGTACCCAAATTTCAATTTACTAGGAATCGTTGTCAAAACTAATAAAGGAATTACGACGTCGACTATACTATTCTTATCACCACTTCACTGCTTGGTAACAATAGATTTATTTATACAGAGGTATCTAATCACATTAATGCTATTGTATACGCGCTAAACCCGAGTAGATCGTGTCAAAATTAACTATTGTTATAGCACTAATACCGTAAGCTGCTCATTAATATTATTGTCACTCTAATTAAACATTGGTCTGTCAGGTAGTTTACAACTAGCTGCTTCTCGCGGCTTCGCCCGTGTGAACCCTGCTTTTTTTTCTAAAATATATGTAACCTAATTTACTCCATATAACATCATCTATCTGTCAGTCAAAATCGGTCCAGCCGTTTCGGAGATTAGCCGGAACAAACAAACAGAGACAAAAAAACGTTTGTTTTATGTACCGTATACACTTTCATATTATGCATTTATTAGTAAAAAGCTGTTATTTTTGACATTATAAACAGACACTTCAATTTTATTTATTTATGTTTTAGTTTTTTTAGGACTGCCTTGTTGGTCTAGTGGTCGCAAGCGCTACTGCTGAGCATGAGGTCCTGGGTTCGATTCCCAGGTCGGGCAAAGTGTTATTGGGTTTTTCTATCTGAAATTTCTCAGTAGCAGCCCGGAGTCTGGATTTGTGCCCGATTGATCGCAATAGGCTCGCCCCCTATTACATGGGACTTAAAACATAACTGTCGAAATGTGGGTGAACCTGCTAAAGGGACACCTCTGCCCAACCCTTCGGGGAAACAAGGCGTGATGTTATGTATGTTATATTTTAGTATGGTATACTTTACTTATTATAAAGTCGATTTTCGTGTTTATCTATATGAGCGCGTCGTTCTTCCAAACCATGCAACAGATTTGGACGATGTTTTTACCATCGTTTAGAGAATTTATTCCGGAATGGTTATGTGAATAACACGTTATATTAAAGTAACATGTAACTAAGAAATCTCAATGCTTTGTCAAGTCGTAGAAACCGTGCGAAACAGCAGCGAGTCGCTAGCATAAGTATATAATTATGTAGTATAGATAAGGTAGATAGTAAGAATGTATGTACATAAGGTGACATGTGAAAGGAATTGATGCGAGGTTGTTTTATAGTCGTCATCATTACTTAGGCGGATTAGTTTTGGAATTCTGAGGATCATAATAATATACCTTGCTTAGCTTTTCCTAACACTGTGACAATACTTCAGAAGAAAAGATGAAGTTAGGGATATAAAATATGGACCTATTTAAACTTAGTAACCTGTTCCGCATAGCTATTTCTAAAGAGTATAAAAAATCTACCCACTTATCCACTTCTATTGTATTTTATAATGGATTACCGCAAGGTCACGCCTGAATCGATTAACTACATTTTTTTAAATTTCCCAACTTAAAAAGTATTTTTTAATTTACTTTTAATTTTCAAACTTAAATTTCGAATCCAGAGGTTCTGGAAGGGCTTTGGAAGCGAAATTAAAGTTGTAGAGTTCTCGGCTCAGGCTCAGAAATAGAACGTACAGTTTCGTTTCAGTTCAAAATCAAACCGCGAGAGTTTTTGAAACTGCTGCTTGTGACAGACAGACATTAAACCTACCAACACTAAAGTAAAAACGTTCTATTTGGCCAAGTTTGGCACTCAAAAGAAAAATCCTACGTTTGACTGGCAAAACGATATGCCTTATGATGAAGGTTTCCGGCACCAGGGTACCAGCACCTGTTATTATTACCTACAGCTGAAAAAAAACAAAGAGTTTTGTTCCACTAATCCATACTTTATTTAGACGTAAAGAAAGTAATTGATGGTCTTTCCAGACACGACTGTAGGGCAGACCACAATAGCGTGTTTGTATACTATTTATACTGTTTGTTGGCCGCTTGATTAATTGCATTGTCTCGACACGCTGAATTCACTGGACTGTTCCGAAATTATCTATAGTTTGCGGAATTAGTAGGGTAATCTGCTAAGCCTTGGAGGACTTGAACTAGTTTCGTCTGAAATTGCTACACCTTAAAGTTATGTGCTAAGACATTAATATATTAATATGTATCAGACCCTAATATGGTAGATACGGTCAGCTACAAAAATCGATAACTACTTCTTTACACAACATCAGTGGTAGTAATCAAATTCATGTCTTTGAAAAATCAAAAGTTATTTATTCAAATTAGGTAGAGAATCAGCACTTTTCGAACGTCAAAAGTACGTAAAGGTGTGTCCAAACATTGAGTGGCAATCGTGCGCGGCCTGCCACGCTGTGTTTAGACGACTGCCGCGCGCGAACGGTTTTGTCTACCTGCCGCACAGAAACAGTTTTAGGAAACATCAGTCACTAATTGTGTCTGGATCTGGACGTATTAAAGGCTAGGCAGATTGATATTGCCAACTGAAGTGCGCGGAGTGTCGCGGATGTGCCGCGTAGTATTGCCGCGCAAACATTCGTCGGTTTGGTCCTAACTAGAGCGCGGCAGAAATGAGTCCTCTCGCCGCTCAATGTTTGGACACACCTTTAGACAGTCCCTCAAAACACCAACCCTTCATCGAGGATTATATGGCAAGAAGAAATGGCAGAACAATCTCCTCAGCAAGAAATGCACGCTACTGGTCCAATTACACGAGTAAAGAATCTCCTTTTCTAGTGTCGACACGAGCTTTGAGCCATATATACATGAATAGCTTATAACTTTAGCCAGTCTGCAAGACAGAACAATATTACAAGGTGCGGTAAACGTAATGAGCATTGTCACTAGGGGAGATTCTTAATATTACAAGGTGCGGTAAACGTAATGAGCATTGTCACTAGGGGAGATTCTTAATATTACAAGGTGCGGTAAACGTAATGAGCATTGTCACTAGGGGAGATTCTTAATATTACAAGGTGCGGTAAACGTAATGAGCATTGTCACTAGGGGAGATTCTTAATATTACAAGGTACGGTAAACGTAATGAGCATTGTCACTAGAGGAGATTCTTAATATTACAAGGTGCGGTAAACGTAATGAGCATTGTCACTAGGGGAGATTCTTAATATTACAAGGTGCGGTAAACGTAATGAGCATTGTCACTAGGGGAGATTCTTAATATTACAAGGTGCGGTAAACGTAATGAGCATTGTCACTAGGGGAGATTCTTCGAATAAACCCGTTTATTATCGCATACTTATCTTTTCAGTAAGAGGGAAAGTGTTAAATATAAATGTGGATGGCTATAAGAGTAGGAGAGGACCAAAGATACGTTGGATGGACTGTGTGAACGATGATATGGGTAGTAAGGAGGTGATTACTGGGATGACGACAATTATAATTAGCCTATAATGTTTCCCGCTGCTGGGACACAGCCCACCTCTCTTCGAGAGAGACACATGCACATATCTTCATGACATGAGAGCAGATGTCTTCCTATTTCAAGTGAAAACTTCGTTAGGCGCGTTGAGACATTTTTGAGATGGGACTGAACCATTGATTTCACGACACCTGTAATGACACCAGCTTTTGAGCATTAAAAAGACATCAACGCATTGATTACTGCGGTGCCGATTTTTTTTTTTTCAAGTTTTCACTTCTTTCGGCACTTCCGGAGTGCCACTGTTTTTTTTTTACATATTTTCACCAAAAAAAAGTGCCTGCCTGGATTCTTAGGTCGGGGCCGTTACCACAGGGCCACCGCAGCTCCCGGGATGACGACTAAAAGAGAAATATGTAAAAAGAAAAAAATGCTGCGCCGACTTCAAATAAATTGGGATATGGGAAAGAGAAAATGAGGTAACATAGGTAACGTGCTCGCCCTTGTCACGATGCGACCACTTATAGAAACCGAGGTAGCTCACGTCTTCACTCAGTAAAAACACTGAGATAGAAAAAAACAGTGGCACTCCGGGAGTGCCGACAGAAGTGAAAACTTGAACAATTTTATTGTGCAGGAAATACTTTTAATGAGGTGTCGGTAACGGTAACAGTGTCGCGAGTTCAATTGTTTTTTCCCATCTCTAAAATGCCCACGCGCCTAAAGAAGTTTTCACTTAAAAAATATGAGCGGCATCTGTCATTGCTGGAAAAATTATATCCTAAGTATACCATTAAATGAGCAATATTTGTGTAAATATAGGTACCTACATAATGTAATCATGTTCTCGAAAACGGCTCTAACAGGTTTTACCGGGGTGAAAAATCAATCTAGTTAGGCAATGTAACTGAGAAAAATCGTTTTCTCTATTTTCACCAGAGCAGAGCTCGGTCGCCCAAAGTTTAGAACAAGATACCTTAAAATAATAAAATGGCAGCATGGATAATATGAACTATCCCATACGATTTAAATGTGCATTGATACAGCAGAGCTCAGTCGCCCAGATACATTGTTTAATACTAGTATCCACAAATTAAACGAATCTTAAGTAACTGTTTATTTACTGAGTAATCAATAAAAAGTTCATTTGCGTTAAACGTTTTGTATTTTTGTATTTTGACTTCGAGTGTTTACATGTTTAGTCCTTCCTGTTTATGCAGATTTTCAATTTTATACATAATTTTATGTAGTAAGTAAGTATGTATGTAAAGTGGAAACTTTGCAAACATACTTACTTACAGATGCATACTCAAATGTACTAAGTAAGTTTTCTTAAATAAAATAAAATAAAAATATTCACCATTACCTACTAAAATTACGTGACCAAAAATGACAGCCAACTTTATCACATCATGAGGTTTATAGAGGTTATCGGAACCGTTTGCCGGTCTCACGCATTAAACACTGGTCATATCATAAAAAAATATCATAACTTTATCTCCGTTTTAAAGGTTTTTTACAAGGGAAGTTATGGGGTATTCCCTTGGGCACGCATGGCCGAATATGACCGTATTGTATGGTGAATGAGGATATTATTTTGACGTGCCTATATAAGGAAACTGAATAACGTCTTTTTGATTTCCTTTGAGATAAGGAAACCACGATAATATTGCGTTATTTTAGCAGGTACAAGGATATGTCGAATTAATAGGAAGAGCAATAGGGATGTTGACAAAAAAAAATGTCTTTGTCCGTCTGGTAGATTTGGACACGTATTTTTTCTTTTTTTACGTTAACAAAAGATCATGGCGATACATTGAGTTAAAGTGTGCCATGACGTCACGAGTATGTAGATTTTATACTTACTTGTGATGTAGCGACCCCCACTACCCAACTGTAAAGGCTCTTTCAAACAGGCGCGACACGCGACGCGACACAAAGACACCGCTCGTCGCGCGACGAGCGGTGTCTTTGTGTCGCGTCGCGTGTCGCGGCTGTTTGAAAGTGCCTTAATGCGTTTTATCTAAGTATTTTTTTATTAATATGATAAAGCAAAAAAAATATGTGTCTAATATTTTTTTTATTATCTGAATGACGGTCTAAATAGAATTTCTTTTTTTTTTACCAAGGAATCATACCTATTGTAACACGGGTCAGTATTATAAGACTTCGGTCAATTGAAATTATTTTATCATCATCATTATCGTAATGCTCTACCATAATAATCTGTAGGGTAGGGCAGGTAAGAGGAGAAAACCAGTAGAACAGCCTAAAACATGTAATAATCTGTGCTAAATTCGTATTGGCAAGCTAATCTTTTACCTAAATGGCACATTGCCAGCTGCGATACCGGATTATGTCTTCATGAGAACAATTTTGAAGAAGTACCTATCTAATAGATGTAAAAACATGAAGAATATAGTCTTTATCCTTCTGCAGCATGTATCAAAATTGTTTGGTCGAAAAAAGAGCGTTTATTTTAAAAGTGGGCAACGTCGCAAATAGCTGTCAAATATTTACCTAAAATTAATCAAAACAGCGAAATATTTGACATCTATTTGCGACGTTGCCCACTTTCAGAATACACGCTCTTAGGGCTGTGGTACAGACCATCAAGCTCAACAACTTTCTCTATGGGACCAACCAACAACTTTCTTATTTTAATCGAGATAAAATAATCAGCCGTCCCATACATTTTGGTCTTTTAAATTTGACCACACCTTTCCAATACAAGCTGTATATGGTTTGAAGTTTCGGCAGAAGTACTAGCTGTGTCAATGGATGAAGAAATAAATGTCGTGAAATTAATTATCGACGGAATCATGGGGGCATGGACTGTAATAGTGACTGCCATAAATAATTGTGCTCGCGCACAACAGACATCATTTTGCTGAAAAGTATTACAATGCATGTTTCCCGGTAAATAATTGACTACAACAACAGTGTCGTGAAAATGAATGGAATGGGATGAATGCTATAATTTTTAACACTAGGAATTTATCCTGTATTGTGGATGCGTTTACAAACATTTAAACTCACATACACAAACAGCCAGACCCGGAACGACTACTTGTAGGTACATACAAATATTTGTTCTGTGCGGGAATCGAACCCACGACACGCAACGCAGCAGTCAATCGCTTAACCACTGCGCCAACCGTGCCATCAAAAATTATTATTATCTCAGGTGACCCAGGTATTTCACAGATGTTCTGAACAGGCCAAGAGACTTACTCAACTTCTGACGAGAGGTGGGCTGGTTAGAATAGCCACCGACGGCCGCCATTTTTTTTTTTTTGAGGGTTGGAAATCATCAAATAACTTCTCCCGCTCTGGGCGGAGCGGGAGGGCGTGTCAGACTCTTACTGACTAAAACCCACCCGTGTTCCTTCGGTTGCCCTGTCGCCAGGGGCCACGATCTCCCTTTCGGTTTTCTTCGCAACCCCGGCAGGCATCGGCCCTAGTGGACCCCTTCAGTTCTGCTGACATCTCTTTGAGGCGCGCGTGGAACACAACGCGCCGTTGACCCGGGCCTGGTCCTTATCGGTCGGTGAGCCACCCATTGCTCACCGCCCGCAAGCCCGCGCCTACAGTGGCCGGAAATCGCCTTGCGATTCCCGACGCCCTGGGCGTCTCCTCCTGCGGCGGTTAGGGGCGTGAGGGCGCGAAATTTGCCTCTCCCTCACGCGTTCCACCTCCTCCTTCGCGAGCATTACCGCTTCGCAGAAGGAGGTGACGGCCTCCCATTTCCTCTCGCTCCGTACCATGGCCTGAACCAGGGCCGGACGCGAGAGATTACCGCCGCCGATCGCCTCCACGAGGACACGGCGATGCTCCGCCCAAGCTGGGCAGACCTCCACCGTATGCTCCACCATGTCCTCCGGGCGATCCACACAATGGACCGACGGCCGCCATGGTCCACGCACAGTGGTCCACCTCAAGGACTAAGTGCGGAAACCAAACCCCTTTATCATAGAACATAGATGCCTTAATTACGTTATGGCTTCATATGACATAATCTTTTGAGCCACTGGACCATATCAGTCGAGTCAGTTCTCAAGTCAGGGAAATAAATTGTTTATCAAATTGCCGTGAGTTAGCCAATTCATACAAATGTCAAAGATTCACAGTTTAGATTCGAATAAACGGACAAAACGGACGTTGGTAGTTAATTTGTTAAACTAAAATCCAACTACTACAAAATTCATGTAAAAAGCTATTAACTAGATATCACAGACAGACAAATTAAAAATCTGGAGTTCGTTTTTTTTTGTCGTTTTCATAATTCTGTGGCCCCTAGAGGGCGCCATATTCATTCATATTCATTTAATGTGAAGTCACATAGCCTATAACCAGCGGACAATCAAGACGCTCCCAACGATACCGCATTCGTCAAATTACGATGAGAAGTTCAGAAGTTATGAGGGAACAGATGAACACACATACATACCGGTCAAAATCATAACCCTCCTTTTTGCTTCGCCTTAGCCGGGTAAAAATTCACAACCCAAACCATTGACTCACCGTATCTAAAACCATCTCTATCACCACAACTTTCAAGCACTATCTCCGAACAGCTACGCTTCGATGACATAACCAAGCATGTTACACTATATTACAAAGACATCATAGTATCTCGATCAGGAACACCATTTTTTACCAACATGGCAGGCTGCCAACACTGTGATACTAGGTTTATGTCTTCGAGAGATCAATTTTGTGGCTTTCACGGTGAAATAGGTGTTGGATAAGGTATTAGGAGATGAGTTACGGTAGTTTTGGGTGAGAAATATTTTTGATGTTAGTGTTGGGATAGTCATGTTAGGTTACAAGTCAGGTAAGTTAGATAATTGATTCAGGCGTGACTTTGCGGAAATCCATTATAAAATACAATAGACGTGAATATATTTAGTAACCTGTCCCGCTTAGCTATTTCTAAAGAGCCATAAAAAACCCTGAAAGAAATCGACACGTGTTTCAACTCTTACCGAGGTATCCTCAGGATGACGATTGACTTGTCACGAACTCGAACACGGCGTTTTGCCACACCCTGTGCTGAACGCAGTCAGTCGTTTTTTTATTGCTCTTTAGAAATAGCTAAGTGGAACAGGTTACTAAATATATCCACGTCTATTGTATTTTTTTTAGTTAGGTAAGTAATGAATAAGGTGGGTAAGTGATATTATCGATATTTTAGGAAGAAAAAGTAGTTGAAAATCTTTTAATATCAGTTTTAGTATAATCTGAATCTCTGCCTGCTTTGTTGGTCTAATGGTCGCAAGCGTTACGGTTGTACATGAGGTCCTTAAGTGTTATTGAGTTTTTTCCATGTAGAATTTCTCAGTAGCAGCCCGGTGTCTGGATTTGTGCCCGGTTGATGGCAATAGGCTCACCCCTTTACATGAAACTTAAACATAACTGGTGAAATGTACGTGTACTCCTAGGTAGGTAAAAATCTGCCTAACCCTTCGGGGAATACTGGCGTGATGTTATGGTAATCTAAATTTGTGGGAATAAAAAATAATCGGTTGTTCGAGTATCGAGGCATCAATAAAAATGTGCGTAATGGCTTCGATTTTAATACCAAAATATACTGGTGGTTGTACCACTGTGTCTTAAAAGTAGATGTTTTAAACAGTGAAAATGATATATGATAACGAAATTGTAGAAAGTAGTAACCTGTTTTTAGTTTCTGGATAACATAAGTTACATAAAGAAGAATGTTCATATTTGACCTGACTGTGTATAGAAATGAAATAAATCTTAAAATATAGCTTATTGAATTGTATATTAATTACGCTTATGACAATGTTAAAAGAAACGCAGGAAAAAAATATATTTTAACATTTATTTAAGCTAATTCTAAACGTATTGACATATTTTGAACGCATCCAAACCATCAATTCTTTAAAACGTTCCATTTTACAAATTGCTGGTTGACCATATTTAACTTTGTTCCTTAGTTTTATACTTATTTTACGTTTAATTCGATCAGTAACTATTTTTTATTAGTCATGGGATAAATTAAATAATTAAAAAATAACACAATAATTGAATTAAATTAATCATTCAGTGTTTCATTGAGTGTGCGCAATTGAAATGGATTTTTTTGACATTTGACAGTTCTGTGATTTGCATCGGCGCATCGCGTTTGCATCCGAGATAATTTATTTTTGTTTCCTAGATTAAGTTATAGTGAATTAATATTATTTGCTAGGTACTTACCAAATAAGACAAGCAAGGTCATACTATGGAGAACATATAAGATTTCACGGATCATATCGAATAGAAGTATGTAGGGATACACAAGACTTTTCTCAATATAATCTTAGAGGAAGTGGTGATAAAACACTAATAAGAGGAAAAATCAAGTCCAGGCACATTTCAAGAAAACAATATTATGTTTATATTTTAGTAGAAAATAATATGCCTGGCAGAAACGGGGTAGTTGAATATTGTTGCAATTGTTTGGTCGGTCGACGAACTATCAGATGTTGCGCTCACGTGATGAAAACAATATATCTGCTCCAGCAGAATTTCTGGATGACGTAGTTATAAGAGATTTGGATGAAATGATGAATATCAATAAACTATTCCACTTTAACATAGTGTTTTATTTATTTTCCCCGTTTCATTCGACAGATATGTAGGTTGGTAAATAAGTGATCATTTTTGAAAACATGAATTAAGTTAGGCATTTTAGAGGCATATATAGAAACTGACTAGATAAGGTGTCGTTTTTATACTAAAAATATAGGTTAGTAAGTACTTATGACAAGGTACCTGCTACTATTTTATACTGCTGTGTTATTATTCATTAGAACGCCACTGGGAAGTTATATAATATACTGTAGTGTTATATTATACTGGGAATATAAATAAATTAATCTAGTTAGTATATACCTAGGTATACTTAATTAAATTAAAAGCAATTATTAGTGTGATAACAATGTACTTATTTAACCACAAATTGTACATATTATGTGGTGTTAGCCAGTAGGTAGGTAACCAAATGTTAGTCTTAGAAAATAAATAATTTGTACTAGAGAATGCAGTTTTCAACTCGACACTCATTTTATAGTGACAATCATGGAGTCTTAGCATTGACTTAGGTGCAGTTAGTTTCAACTAATTAACTGAGTAAAAAAGATGTTTTAGACCATAGTTAGCTAAATATTCCTATTTTAGAGTAAACTACGAGCGTTATTAATTAGTTCATGCATGTTTGTTATATTATTTCTGGGGACGGCAAATCCTAACCTTAAAAAAAACATTAATACCTATTTTTTTAAGTTCGTGGCGTTTAAATTGCCGAAATGACTATTAGACATTACTTTCTAAACTCACAGGAAGTATTTCTACTATATCTTATAACTATACATATACTTTCATCATCAGGTTTTGAAATGTATGGAGGGTGGGCATTGTTCTTTGGTTAAGACCATAAAGGGCAAAACTGTCTTATACCACTGTGATTTTAAAAAAGATGGTTTAAAACAGTATGAAGATGATAATATTTAAAACTAGCAACCCGCTCATGCTTCGCACGGGTGCAATCTACTTTCCGCGCAACTTTCTTATTTTTTCTTGTATAGGAACCTTCTCCTAACAATAACAAACACAAAAAAGGTCCAGCCGTTCACGCGTGATGCCGTGACCAAGGGAAATACGGATTCATTTTTATATAAATATATAGAAGATATGATAACGAAAGTGTGGAGTATGGTATCCTGTTCTTAGATTCTAGAAGACATAAATAGATTTGGTTATGACCATAAAGAGCAAAGCTATCTTAATAAGCAATGACAAATTAATCCAGTCGCAACAGTTTATACTGTTCATCGAGCCATATCGAAGTGAATTAAATTGGACCTACAATAATTAATTAATTAAGCCATTAACAATAGAATGATTGGAAATTACAAATGATTCCAGGTATTCCAACATGGCGGATGAAGGTAGAAGTGTCTACAACGTTGTATTTACTTAATGTGATTAAATGGAATAGGAATAACATGACATTCCTAGACTTTTAGGTGTGACTATTCATACTAATAAAGAGTCATTTGCACTGCATGACATAACAGTTAGATATATTAATATTAAAACAAACATAGGTTTCCAACCTATGTAATAACAGCCGCACGGGTCGATCCATCAGGTTAAGTGTGAGCAATTGGTGACTTAGCACGTGCAACAGTACGACATGGAGGCACGGCAAACAGCCTGTGCCTTCTGCCACGGCAGTAATTATCTGGGACAAAGAAGCGCACCAATCCGTCAAGCAGATCAGGAGCGTCAATAGCGCCACGGAGCGTTTTACAGGCTATTGTGAGCTGGTCTCGAGGTCGCCTTACCTCTAGCGAATTGTATCCGAGGCAGGTAAGAAATTAATTTTAAGAATTTTATAATGTTTAGATATCAATACACAATACAGAGGAGCTCGTGGCTAAGTAATAACAGCCGCACGGGTTTGATCCATCAGGATAAACTATGCTTGCCGGGGTTGGTCCGTGGAGGGGTGACCATCTTTACATACCGAGACTCCTCCGTGCCTCAGAAAGCATATTAAGTCGTTGGTCCCGGCTGTCATGCGTGGATCTTTGACAGTCGATACGAGTCGTCAGAAGCCCGAAATCCCCAATCATATTAGGTACCCAGTTACTGGGTTGTGCAGGTCAGATATGCAGTCGCTCCATGTAAAATACTGGTATTCAGCTGCATCCGGTTAAACTGGAAGCCGACCCCAATAAAGTTGGGAAAGGGCTAGGTAGATTGATTGGATAGGCAATTATAGCGAAACGGGTGCATGGGAAAAATTATGCAAATAGCGACACTTTTAAAAGACACGTCCAGAATGGAAGAGTGCTGAAATACTATTTCAACAATTAAAGTGTGAAGGTGAAATGTGTATAGTAAAAGAAAGCATGGGAAATATTTCAATGATTAAAAAAATTACAAAGTAATGTACCAGCTTTTCCTATTACACTAAGACTAACAAAGTGAGGCTGTCGTTTTCTTGATGGTTACTAATACGTAAAATAAATTCGGAATTTGTACAGCCAATTCCAATGCCACATTGCCATACAACGTGGCAATGCCGCCTAGTCTCTTGGGTACATTATCAGTCGACAGCAATGCGGATGAATTTTTCGATGCTAAATTTAGGTTTGTGAATAGTTTCAGTTAACTTAGTATAAACTTTTGTTATTTTTATCAATTAATTAGTAATTTTAAGTTGTTACTCACGTATTTACATTATCTTAGTAATACACTGTGTATTTGTATTTTTGTATATTAATGAATAAAAGTAAATAAATAGTTCATAAGACAAATTATATCCGTTTTATTTTTCAAGCAAGAATATTTAACCTCTTAAAAATACCATAATCCAATGCAGATTTATTCATTCCAAGTATAATATTATTCGTAAACAGGTAAATGCTGTTTGCACCAATAAATCGATAGGATCTTCCGACTGCCAATTCTCTAGCAAAAATAATTCTCATCGTAAAATATCACAGTATACACGCGCGTTGACAACAAGATCCAAGCGAATCTTATACAGGGCTGCCACGAATTTGAGGTAAAATCTGAACTAGGAACTCAAAAAAATACTTAACCGATTAAAAAAAAAACAGTGGCACTCCGGGAGTGCCGACAGAAGTGAAAACTTGAAAAAAAATCGGCACCGCGGTAATCAACGCGTTGATGTCTTTTAATAGCCAAAAGCTGGTGTCGTCACGGTGTTGCGAAATCAATGGTTTAGTCCCATCTCAAAAATGCCCAACGAGCCTAAAGAAGTTTTCACTTCAAAAATATTTGACGTATAGAAAGCTACATGAAGCTAGTTTATAATATTTTGGAAGTCCTAATAGAATATTTAGACTAAAAAAAAAGTGGTATATCGCAAAAATGCATCGGGAAATATGAGCCAGAGTCGTCACGCAGTGGGTGCCAGAAGACAGGCGTCGTCGCCGAGGGAGGCCTAGGAAACGCTAGCGTGATGACTTAGAGGTGTGATCGGAGATTGGCCGGAGACCACAACGTACAAGAAAAAGAATAAAGGTACGGGGAGACCTTCGTTCAGTAATGGGATAATACAGGTTTATAATAAAACAGTAAAACCCACCCGCATTGATCAAGCGCGGTGATCAATGCTCTTGCTTTGTCTGTATGAAATGAGACAGTGGGACAAAATAAGCGTATTGAGACAAACATAGCTCATGCCATGGTCATTAGATTAGCTTGTCAGTTTGTTAGACAGAGCTGACGGCCCTGGATATGAAAGCTATTTACGTATAGGTAAGTATCGCAACTTTTGAATGCTTTTCGGATACTCTTAAGACTTGTAGTTATGATTTAAAACTGCAGATGAACTTACACATCAATCGACCTACTAAGCGTTTTCCCAACTATGTTGGGACTTCAAATCTAATCAGATGCAGCTGAATACCTGTATTTTACATGGAGCAACTGCCTATCTGACCTTCACAACCCAGTTACTGGGTAACATGATACCTCTCGGTAAGTCTAGTTGTCAGAATTTTGGGCTTCTGACTGCCCGTAACGACTTTCAAAGATCCAGATGAACTTATACATAATTATGCAGACAAAAACGCTTGGGTATATCTGAGAATAATTACATTCTTTTATGTTACTCACCTCTTCTATAGAAATTCCAGTATATAAGTTCCGATGGTTGTATTTAACAGGGTAAGTGTTCAGCTCATTAGGTACTCATCAATCGCGAAATGAATGAAAGTATGCCTGAAATTCTCTCGCTTGAGTAGTCTATCGTATCCCGTAGTATGCGAACCCAACCGCTTTAAAACTGGTAGGATACATTTTGTATCATGCTTGGAAGGACAGCAGTATCTGATCTATACATAGTATCAGAAAGGTGTGATTTAATGTTGTTAAGTGTCATAAAGGCAATCCACCTGACATGTTCAGTGGTCAGCTATAGACAACTGTAGAACCTACAAAAAACGCCAATGATGCCGTGTCTCGCCTGGCCACCTACTGGGTCTTACTATAATAATTAAAAAAAAAAAAAAAATTTTACTTTTGCCATCGACTCGAAAAGAAGAAGACCGGAGACATCACAGTTGCGTTGTCATCTTAATTTTCAATCTTCGAACCGGAACACAGCAACCCGCTGGTAAGCAACAGAAATATGTACTTACGTGGTAGTAGGTACTCCCTCCGATGATTTCCTTTACAAAGAGATCGACCAACTAATTTAGAATTTCCAAGAACATTCTCCAGAAGAAATCAAGACAATGTTACGTCAAGATAATCCTTTGATAAAATCCGGAATTTCTAAAACGAAGGTAAAGACTTTGAGTCATCAAAATTAAGGGCAGGTAGCTTAGACTAAACAATGACAAATTCTAGTTTTATCTAAACCCGAACCTGATAAAAGATAGCAACCCTAATTTCACCTCGAGGTAAATCCGTTGGTAAACACAGCCTTCGTTGGACGTACGCCTCCCGCGATAAAAACGAGGTGTTCCATAAATTATTCATAAAAAATCTTGACTTAGCTCGTGCCTTGGAGTTACCAAGAATATAATATATATGACAATGTTAGTTGTATAGCAGCCTTGTGTACTTTTTGAGCCTTAGATCGGAGTAAGGTGGAGAGGTCAATTAGTAGAGTGCATGATGTAATCATAAGCTTACTTACGCTTTTAAGTATTTTATTTCGAAGTAATGTTCCATTCAATATAATAAAACCACAACACCTATGTTGGGGTTCTAGGATACGACAAAACCACAATTGACGCTTGGCGTATTCTTAATGAAAAACACAGTTTTAGGATTCTTTTCGATTTCCCGATTTCCGTAGAGTGGATGATCCTGACTTACAGGAGCCTCTGTGAGTAAGGTAGATATGACACCAAATCGAAATAAAATAGAGATGAATCTATTCCAAAATCACATGATATTATGAAAATGTTAATAGTTGAATACTCCCAAAATATAACTAACCTATGATCTGGTTTCATAAAAATAACGTTTCAAAAGTTAACTCAGAGGATACCCATAGGAAAATTAAAGGAAAAATATCGTTCACCGATGAAAGGGATCATGGTAAAGCTCTGTATATTCACGTATACCTACATTCTGGTAATAACGATGAGTGAAGTCAGATGGAAATGATCACAGAAGAGGGTTACATGTGAGGTTCCTTAGATTGACGTGTTATGAGGGACAGGGATGGATGGGGCTTAATAATGAGTACGTCTTTTGTTCTGGTTGTAAAATATATATTTGTGGTTATAAACTTACTCAAGCTAAGATTCACATACCTGAAACAGTTCCTTGTCTAAGTGAACTGACAACGCCTGAAGTACTGACGATAGAAGCACGTATCATAAAAAAAAATTACTTTGTCTATCTGTCTGTCACCGGTGAAGTGGATTTGATTGGGGCACACTAATAGACCGTGGTCTGAAATAGGATATATGATTTTTTTTTATCCCGGCAGTAAGTTCCCGTAAAATAATTTCCGACAAAGTCAAAGTCAAAGTCCAAACATTTATTTCAAATAGGCCCATGTATGGCACTTTTGAACGTCAAAATTTACAAAATAATATAATTGATTCTAGTCGCCCCTTCCAAAAGGTAGTTTTCGTATGGAGAAGAATGGGCAAGAAACTCCACCGTTACTCTTTTAAAATGTTTTACAATAGTTTGTATTAGTACGTACATTACTTAAATAATTATATGTGAAGACGATGCACCTAGAATAAAATTACTATACCACAATAGGTAAAAAGAATTAAAAATGAAGCAACGACAGATAATTTAATTATATGATAGATACATGGTGCTCACATATTTACAAACATAGTAAAAGTAGACGATTTTCCTAATGTTTTTAAAATTAATAAGTCAGTGTGTGAGGAAGTAATCACAGAATGTAAAATCAATGTCATATAATACAAAATTATAAATTTAACAATTAAATTAGCAACCTGTTTGATTTTGTCTTGATTCTAAATTGTCCTATGGAGCAGGACCAGCATGTTTCCAAGCACTCTTATCTTGGATATAATCCTCTAATTTGCCGACCTCAACGTTACCGGAACCGCGAGCAAAAGCTTTAATAAGATGTATTACGTTCCTTACGAGAACCACTACAGTAAATAGGTTTTCTTGAAAACGAATCCCTAAAGGTGTTGGCTATTATAGAAAATCCAAGGGGAATAAAATCCACTTCATGTAATAAAACATATTATCACGACTGTGTTACCAAAGAGGTGCCCAGAAGCAAAATAAATATACATCAAAGGTATATCTAAGTTACGGTATAAAATGCAGAGCACTATTTAGTAAGCTTAAATAAGATTAAAGAGCAATATAAAACATGTGAGTAATGCCAGCGATAATTATGTTCAGCCGCACAGTACAGGGTTAAATTAAACTAGCTAGCAAGACTTCATGGGTATTGTTATCTTAACATTCTTAACGAATAATTTTAAGTTATTACACTACCATCGGCCATTGATCTCGTAGTTATAAATGTTTTAAATAAAGAGTATAGTTTTTATTAAATAATTTATTTATTATTTAACTACAACGGTTGTGTTACAACTCATCAGAGTAACAAAAATTGCAAAATTTGTGACAATTAAAATATACAAAATAAAAACATAAATAAAAGGAATTTAACAACACTTTTATAACTTCTGACATACCAATAAAATCTTCGTCCATCCATCCGCAAACAATTCGCCTGTTGGGTTACAATCAAGAGTCAATTAAGCGCGGCCAGAGTGTGAGCCATTGGCGACTTAGCACGAGCAACAGTACGACATGGAGGCACGGCAAACAGCCTGTGCCTTCTGCCACGGCAGTAATTATCTGGGACAAAGAAGCGCACCAATCCGTCAAGCAGATCAGGAGCGTCAATAGCGCCACGGAGCGTTTTACAGGCTATTGTGAGCTGGTCTCGAGGTCGCCTTACCTCTAGCGAATTGTATCCGAGGCAGGTAAGAAATTAATTTTAAGAATTTTATAATGTTTAGATATCAATACACAATACAGAGGAGCTCGTGGCTAAGTTATAACAGCCGCACGGGTTTGATCCATCAGGATAAACTATGCTTGCCTGGGTTGGTCCGTGGATGAGTGACCATTTTTACATATCGAGACTCCTCCGTGCCTCGGAAAGTATGTTAACTCGTTGATCCTGGCTGTCATTCATGGATCTTTGACAATCGTTACGGATCGACAGCAGCCGGAAAGTCTGACAACCAGACTTAACCAAGGGGTATCGTATTACCCAGTTACTGTGGTCAGATAGACAGCACCTACATGTAAAGTACTGGTATTCAGCTGCATCCAGGCAGACTGGAAGCTGGCCCCAACATAGTTCGGAAAAGGCTAGGCAGATAGATATCAATACACAACACATCTGTTGAGTTTCGCTAGCTAATTTTATTTGACCCTGTATAAGTATTAGGGCCTATTTCACGATGTCCTAATAGCCACTACTTACTGAATAAATTAAAAAATGGAAGAGAATTTGTAGGATATTATCTGCCAAGTAAGTTAACAAGAACCTAATCAGAGGTACTGAAACTGGCCCTTAGTGTAAGATTCCATCTTTTATGCTATAAGCTCAAGACGTTATTAGCTCAAGATTAGAAGGGAAAGTAAGTGGCAGAGGGAGACAGTATTTTAACTTAACAAAAAACTTTGTTCTTTGTAGTTCATGAAATTAATTATGCACCCCGCTAATACGTAGGAGACTTATAGCTAGGTCCCCATATCTTGAGGGATTATTATTCTTGCTACACGTAACAGAATTTTGATAAGGTCAAACGCCCTTGAAAAAATTGAAAAGATTCTGAGGGTTATTCATGTAAGTAAATATTTGCCTAAGGTTTTCTTAAATATTGTGCTAAACTAGTTTTTGTAGTATATCTGCTGGGACGTGCGTTGGTCCTTCGCGTGATCTCTCCCCGGTCGTGCCGGTTTGCCGTACTACGAGAGTGAGGAGAGAAGAGAGTGCACCTTTATTTGCGCACTCCCTCTGGTTGACGCCCTAAGCCGAGGTTCGTACCCCACAGGGGGTGTCCTTAGTGAGCGTTCACCTAGTTTTAATTAGCATAGTTAAATAACCCCTGGCTGAAGGTTTTAAGTGTAGTAGCTTAAGGTACCCACAGGAAAGCACGGTTAAGTAGTCATGATCTCAGAGTTCAACTACGAGATGGCCTACCTAAAAAAAAAATGTATCTGCGGACACACTTGTGCACTACTATTATTATGTGCCGTCTAAAAACCTTTTTATACATTTTAGTATTGATTCGTCAGTACCTACTTTACTTATAGTTTTAATCAATAATAAGCATTAAATCGTTGGAAAAGTCAATCAGGGATTTTGTCGACAAAAAAATATAATAAAAGAAAAGGTTTCTTTCATTCTTTGGCATACGGAACCCCAAAAAACCACGCGTGTATGGGTATTTATTAGGGTCCCTTGGCTTATAAAGTACGATGGCCGATTGACGGAGCTGCTTCAGAGATTGTAACATGTGTGTACCGTGTTATGAGCTTCCCCTATATTAGTCCAGTAGTGGGGTGTTCTCCTAAAACTACCTATATATAATGTTTGAGTGTAAGGGAAGTATACGAAAAAAAAAAATTGGATTTGGATAATTTTATTTAACGAATTAAAGGTGTGCAAGTATAACCTACTATCTGCGCCTCACGGTTTTACCCGTATAAGTCTCGATCCCGTAGGAATATCAGGATAAAAAGTATCCTATATCCGAGCCCAGGTCATGGTCTACCCGTGTGAAAAATTTCATCCAAATCCGTTCAGCGGTTTTAGCGTGAAAGCGTAACAAACGAACAAACTCACTTTCACATTTATAATATTAGAATGTTTTATTTGTTTTGTTCTATAGTATGGGTGTATATTCAGCGTATATTTACTAAGAATATATTAAGGAAGATTGGTGCGAGTTAACTAACCTGCTATAATAAAAGCAAGACTGTTCTAACTGTCTACTTTAGTGAAGGGGACCTTGATTTCTCTAGGGTATGATTTGTTGCTTGATTAATTTGTCTGGTGCTTAATAACTAATCGTTTTCTGGCGAATTTTACGAAAGAAAGATGGTGATAATAAAACATGAAGATGGTGATAATATCATTTGTTTTTAGTATAGGTATGTAAATCACATCCTATCATCCTATATACGGGGAGTATTACCGTATTAGTAATGTCGTAACATGCGAAAAAAACAGCTTATAAGCGATCTTTAAGGTTAAGCAACACTTGGCGAGGTCAATCCATGGATGGGTGACCATCCATTACATGCCGATACACCTCCGTGCCTCTGAAAGCACGTCAAGCCGTTGGTCCCGGCTGACATTTGTAGATCTTTGTCAGTATTTACGGGTAGTCAGAAGCCTGAAATTCTGACTAAGTCTTGCCAAGGGGTATCGTGATACCCAGTAACTGAGTTTTGGAGGTCAGTTATGCAGTCGCTCCATGTAAAATACTGGTATTCAACTGTATCCGGTTTGACTGGAAGCCGACCCCAACATAGTTGGGAATGCTCGGTAGATTGAAGCTGTTTTACAAACTTAGTAAAAGCTTGTTAAGAACTTTAGTCTACCTACTCTTAACGACGTACATTACAAGATCTCCGGTCCATCAAAAAAGGTAGATCACAGATAGGTACAGCTAAGCCTTTTAAACCGGCACACTTTCATTACACAAACGTTGATACGCAACTTCGGATCGTGTAAGTGAATTCCGAAAACTTTCGGATTACCTACCTACTTACCCCCTTTCTTCGCAGGATTACAAAGGAGGACGAGATCCCTCTTGAGAGGTTCGACCTCTTTATATCAGCATACAATGCGTGTAGTGGAACAAACGTTATGAATAAAAGTATCCGTTTCAAAGGTATATTTTGATCTATGATGTATTTCAGTTATTTCAACATTTTTGGGGTTTCTTGTATTTTTTTTAAACTTTTTCTGGTTGTCGGCAAAAATTAACAAAGAATAGCTAAAGTGCTTAGCTAGAAATAAGTATAGAAGATTAGCCAATCAGCTAGTGGGGCTGACTGCCCCAGTACTAGCATGTAGGTTTTCTAACCTTTTAGCATACGAATACTTTATAACTAACTTTCATATAAAATTACTACGCCCCAAGTTACTTTGTCGACATAAGCAGAAAAGCATAAGAATGTAAAGTAAGTGAAAATGTTAGCACCCCCTTGGATATGTTCGGTTGTCTTCAGCCCTTTCAAACAGAAGTAGAAAAACTTATTTTGTCGACTTAAGCAGAAAAACTGAACCTCATTTTACAGCACCTAAGTAAGTATTATGAAAAGTTTGGGTTTTGGAAACTAGTCCTTCCTAATTCCAATAAAATAAAATTTAAAAATCTTTAGTTTAACGTTACCGGAACCGCGAGCAAAAGCTTTAATAAGATGTATTACGTTCCTTACGAGAACCACTACAGTAAATAGGTTTTCTTGAAAACGAATCCCTAAAGGTGTTGGCTATTATAGAAAATCCAAGGGGAATAAAATCCACTTCATGTAATAAAACATATTATCACGACTGTGTTACCAAAGAGGTGCCCAGAAGCAAAATATATATACATCAAAGGTATATCTAAGGTACGGTATAAAATGCAGAGCACTATTTAGTAAGCTTTAACAAGATTAAAGAGCAATATAAAACATGTAAATAATGCCAGCGATAATTATGTTCAGCTGCACAGTACAGGGTTAAATTAAACTAGCTAGCAAGACTTCATGGGTATTGTTATCTTAACATTCTTAACGAATAATTTTTAAGTTATTAAACTACCATCGGCCATTGATCTCGTAGACAGCTATAAATGTTTGAAATTAAGAGCATAGTTTTTTTTTTTAATAATTTATTTATTATTTAACTACAACGGTTGTTTTACAACTAATTAGTGTAAGAAAAAATTTAAAATTTGTGGCAATTAAAATATACAAAATAAAAACATAAATAAAAGAAGTTAACAACACTTTTATAACTTCTGACATACCAATAAAATCTTCGTCCATCCATCCGCAAACAATTCGCCTGTTGGGTTACAATCAAGAGTCAATTAAGCGCGGCCAGAGTGTGAGCAATTGGTGACTTAGCACGTGCAACAGTACGACATGGAGGCACGGCAAACAGCCTGTGCCTTCTGCCACGGCAGTAATTATCTGGGACAAAGAAGCGCACCAATCCGTCAAGCAGATCAGGAGCGTCAATAGCGCCACGGAGCGTTTTACAGGCTATTGTGAGCTGGTCTCGAGGTCGCCTTACCTCTAGCGAATTGTATCCGAGGCAGGTAAGAAATTAATTTTAAGAATTTTATAATGTTTAGATATCAATACACAATACAGAGGAGCTCGTGACTAAGTAATAACAGCCGCACGGGTTTGATCCATCAGGTTAAACTATGCTTGCCTGGGTTGGTCCGTGGGTGAGTGACCATTTTCACATATCGAGACTCCTCCGTGCCTCGGAAAGCATGTTAACCAGTTGATCCCGGCTGTCATTCATGGATCTTTGATAATCGTTACGGATCGACAGTAGCCGGAAAGTCTGACAACCAGACTTAACCAAGGGCTATCGTATTACCCAGTTACTGGGTTGTGGAGGTCAGATAGACAGCACCTCCATGTAAAATACTGGTATTCAGCTATATTCGGTTAGACTGGAAGCTGACCCCAAAATAGTTTGGAAAAAGCTAGGCAGATTGATATCAATACACAACACATCTGTTGAGTTTCGCTAGCTAATTTTATTTGACCCTGTATAAGTATTAGGGCCTATTTCACGATGTCCTAATAGCCACTACTTACTGAATAAATTAAAAAATGGAAGAGAATTTGTAGGATATTATCTGCCAAGTAAGTTAACAAGAACCTAATCAGAGGTACTGAAACTGGCCCTTAGTGTAAGATTCCATCTTTTATGCTATAAGCTCAAGACGTTATTAGCTCAAGATTAGAAGGGAAAGTAAGTGGCAGAGGGAGACAGTATTTTAACTTAACAAAAAACTTTGTTCTTTGTAGTTCATGAAATTAATTATGCACCCCGCTAATACGTAGGAGACTTATAGCTAGGTCCCCATATCTTGAGGGATTATTATTCTTGCTACACGTAACAGAATTTTGATAAGGTCAAACGCCCTTGAAAAAATTGAAAAGATTCTGAGGGTTATTCATGTAAGTAAATATTTGCCTAAGGTTTTCTTAAATATTGTGCTAATCTAGTTTTTGTAGTATATCTGCTGGGACGTGCGTTGGTCCTTCGCGTGATCTCTCCCCGGTCGTGCCGGTTTGCCGTACTACGAGAGTGAGGAGAGAAGAGAGTGCACCTTTATTTGCGCACTCCCTCCGGTTGACGCCCTAAGCCGAGGTTCGTACCCCACAGGGGGTGTCCTTAGTGAGCGTTCACCTAGTTTTAATTAGCATAGTTAAATAACCCCTGGCTGAAGGTTTTAAGTGTAGTAGCTTAAGGTACCCACAGGAAAGCCCGGTTAAGTAGTCATGGTCTCAGAGGTCAACTACGAGATGGCCTACCTAAAAAAAAGTGTATCTGCGGACACACTTGTGCACTACTATTATTATGTGCCGTCTAAAAACCTTTTTATACATTTTAGTATTGATTCGTCAGTACCTACTTTAATTTATAGTTTTAATCAATAATAAGCATTAAATCGTTGGAAAAGTCAAACAGGGATTTTGTCGACAAAAAAATATAATAAAAGAAAAGGTTTCTTTCATTCTTTGGCATACGGAACCCCAAAAAACCACGCGTGTATGGGTATTTATTAGGGTCCCTTGGCTTATAAAGTACGATGGCCGATTGACGGAGCTGCTCCAGTGATTGTAACATGTGTGTACCGTGTTATGAGCTTCCCCTATATTAGTCCGGTAGTGGGGTGTTCCCCTAAAACTACCTATAATGTTTGAGTGTAAGGGAAGTATACGAAAAAAAAAGAATTGGATTTGGATAATTTTATTTAACGAATTAAAGGTGTGCAAGTATAACCTACTATCTGCGCCCCACGGTTTTACCCGTATAAGTCTCGATCCCGTAAGAATATCAGGATAAAAAGTATCCTATATCCGAGCCCAGGTCATGGTCTACCCGTGTGAAAAATTTCATCCAAATCCGTTCAGCGGTTTTAGCGTGAAAGCGTAACAAACGAACAAACTCACTTTCACATTTATAATATTAGAATGTTTTATTTGTTTTGTTCTATAGTATGGGTGTATATTCAGCGTATATTTACTAAGAATATATTAAGGAAGATTGGTGCGAGTTAACTAACCTGCTATAATAAAAGCAAGACTGTTCTAACTGTCTACTTTAGTGAAGGGGACCTTGATTTCTCTAGGGTATGATTTGTTGCTTGATTAATTGGTCTGGTGCTTAATAACTAATCGTTTTCTGGCGAATTTTACGAAAGAAAGATGGTGATAATAAAACATGAAGATGGTGATAATATCATTTGTTTTTAGTATAGGTATGTAAATCACATCCTATCATCCTATATACGGGGAGTATTACCGTATTAGTAATGTCGTAACATGCGAAAAAAACAGCTTATAAGCGATCTTTAAGGTTAAGCAACACTTGCCGAGGTCAATCCATGGATGGGTGACCATCCATTACATGCCGATACACCTCCGTGCCACTGAAAGCACGTCAAGCCGTTGGTCCCGGCTGACATTTGTAGATCTTTGTCAGTATTTACGGGTAGTCAGAAGCCTGAAATTCTGACTAAGTCTTGCCAAGGGGTATCGTGATACCCAGTAACTGAGTTTTGGAGGTCAGTTATGCAGTCGCTCCATGTAAAACACTGGTATTCAACTGTAACCGGTTTGACTGGAAGCCGACCCCAACATAGTTGGGAATGCTCGGTAGATTGAAGCTGTTTTACAAACTTAGTAAAAGCTTGTTAAGAACTTTAGTCTACTTACTCTTAACGACGTACATTACAAGATCTCCGGTCCATCAAAAAAGGTAGATCACAGATAGGTACAGCTAAGACTTTTAAACCGGCACACTTTCATTACACAAACGTTGATACGCAACTTCGGATCGTGTAAGTGAATTCCGAAAACTTTCGGATTACTTACCTACTTACTACCCCCTTTCTTCGCAGGATTACAAAGGAGGACGAGATCCCTCTTGAGAGGTTCGACCTCTTTATATCAGCATACAATGCGTGTAGTGGAACAAACGTTATGAATAAAAGTATCCGTTTCAAAGGTATATTTTGATCTATGATGTATTTCAGTTATTTCAACATTTTTGGGGTTTCTTGTATTTTTTTTAAACTTTTTCTGGTTGTCGGCAAAAATTTACAAAGAATAGCTAAAGTGCTTAGCTAGAAATAAGTATAGAAGATTAGCCAATCAGCTAGTGGGGCTGACTGCCCCAGTACTAGCATGTAGGTTTCCTAACCTTTTAACATACGAATACTTTATAACTAACTTTCATATAAAATTACTACGCCCCAAGTTACTTTGTCGACATAAGCAGAAAAGCATAAGAATGTAAAGTAAGTGAAAATGTTAGCACCCCCTTGGATATGTTCGGTTGTCTTCAGTCCATTCAAAATGAAGTAGAAAATCTTATTTTGCCGACTTAAGCAGAAAAACTGAACCTCATTTTACAGCACCTAAGTAAGTATTATGAAAAGTTTGGGTTTTGGAAACTAGTCCTTCCTAATTCCAATAAAATAAAATTTAAAAAATCTTTAGTTTATTATTGGACAGTCTACGCCCCCCGAAGGATCAGAATCTCTGATGAAGAGGCTCTTTTAACATTTTGAGGGACACTAAACGCCCATAGCCGTTATAACAATAAGACTTCTGATATGTCTCGTTCAGTGACCTGTTAACAAAATAACCAAAACATACATACATAAACTCACGCCTTCTTCCCATGGGGGTAGGCAGAAACTACAGAACGCCACCTGCTACGATCCTTACATACTCCTTTTGCCTCGTTTACATTCATACATCTGGTCATACACTCCCGCTGGTTGCGAGTACTACGTACTTGGCCTTTCTGAAGAACATCACCAATAAGGTCAGTATATGTCCTTCTACAGCGTCCCCGACCGGCCTTTCCCTTCACATCAGCCTTGTAAATACGTTTCGTTAGCGCCTTTCATTCATCCTCTCAACATGCCCAAACCATCTCAGCATACCCTTTTCAATTTTACCAAAACAATACCAAAATAATCGCCTTTTAATCTCAACACAAATTCTTTAAAAATGGAAAATCAGTTTTCTTTTTTATTGTTTTAAGTCTTTTAGGCTAACAAATCTTTGCTGGGGTAATCGTTCCCTAAAGCTGCCTGTGCACTTGAGCGGAGCGAGGCAGCGGGGCGGAGAAATGTGCCAATATTAACTAATAGGAGCAAAGCTCTGAAGCGGAGTTTTGATTCTATTCAATAATATACGCACATTTCTCCGCTCCGCTGCCTCGCTCCGCCCTAGTGGACAGGCAGCCTAAGATTATTTATTTATTTTATTAGATTCACCAACAATTGATTACACTGATATAAACACAGTAAATTAAGTAAAATAACACAGCATCTGTTACATATAAATAGGTAAACATCACATGAATATAACAATGAATCAGACAAATGACTAATATTGAAAAATTTGTAACATCGCATCGGTAAAAAGTCAAAACTAGAGAGAAATAATACGTTCTGTCAGTTTTGTATGTACGTCATTGTAAGCGTTATCTACATAGAGCAGATAATACCTACTAGGTATTATCTGCTCTATATAGATAACGCATGTTTTACAATCGTATTTAATCGGATTATCTACGCTGACTGCCTGCTTATACGACTTTGAAGCTGGGGATATGAGTTTACACGTTAACTTAAGTCTGTGGTAGAAACACATAAACATTATGCGTATATTCTCCGCTTGGGTAGATATAGGCATACACAGGACATACCCACTGTCACCGGTTATGTTTAGGTCCCATGTAATGAAGGAGCAAGTCTATTGCCAGTGACCGGGCACAAATCTAAACTCTGGCACAGATGAATACAGATAGGACACTCCGCATTTTAGGTATGAAGCTACAAGTAGGTACGCGGCGGGCTCGACTTGTCGAATTCAGTGGGCGTAACGTAGTCAGAAGATAAAAGAGTTACAATAGAAAGAGAAGCAACTTCTAGGTGAATATAACTGTCGGTAATTAGCGCTGTGCGACCTGAATTGCACTTTATTGTGTCGTAGCAAGAGTCGCTTTTTATTTAAATGATTTTGCGGAGCGTCCCATCTGTACTAATCTGTGACTCCGGGCTGCTAATGAGAAAATGAGTTTTCATAGAACAACTACAACAACAACAACAAAACATCACGCTTTGTTTCCCCGAATGGTAAGGCAGAGGTCTACCTATAGCACACTTACATTTCGCCAGTTATGTTTAAGTCCCATGTAATAGGGGCGAGCCTGTTGCCATCAACCGGGTACAAATGCAGACTCTGGGCTGCTACTGAGAAATTCCAGATGGTAAAACCCAACAAAACTGTGCCTGATCTGGGAATCGAACCCAGGACCTCATGGGTATCTCTTGCGACCATTGGACCAACGAGGCAGTCGGTAAAAGTAGTAGTTATTTCCAAAAGGCAAGCTACTCACCTTCATCTACCTAGACTTTTCTCAACAATGTTGGGTTCGGCTACCAGATGCAGCTGCATACCAGAATTTTACATGGAACGTCTCAGACCAGACCTCCACAACCCAGTTCTGGCAAGCAAAAAGCTCTGACCATACTGGCGCGAATCCCTCACGAGACAAGGGACGCGACTTCGAGCATCGATTGTTTCAATGCGTCAAAGTCACGCGACTACGTCAGTTTCAACACCTTTAATACTGGGTTCACATTGTTCAATTTTGCTTTTACAAAAAATATTTTGAACTTGAAATTCAATTTGATTAAAAGTCTGTTCACGCAGTTCAAATCGCTTTCGACTTAGGAGTTGATCAACTAAAATCAAACCGATATAAAAAGTTAGTTGACACAATCGGCATGAGTGAATTTCGTCCCGCATCCTGCGCTGGATTCACTTCAGTTTGGCCAGAGTTAAAGGCAAGCTACCATTACCACAAAACAAAACACTGCTCGTAACATTCAAGAGACCTACATTTCAGCAATTCTTATATAAATTACAGCTAAAATTTAGAACAGTAGCATTACGAATATTCTTCAGTGGCATCTCTGAAACTTCAGCAAATAAACAGCACTGTACAAAGGCACAAACGATGCGCAGTGGTTTATTGTTTGTCGTATCAGCTGTAACAGCTAAGCTGTAGCTTTAGTGAAGGGAGTAAGCTGGAGCGATTAACTGTAAAGGAAGTTGGATGTGATCACTTATTAATATTTTTAATAAATATTGAAAACGTATCTTTAACTACTATACGTTACGAAGTTGCTTCGACGAAGTACTCGTCGAAGTTGACGGAAGTACGAAGTACACTCGTGCGAAGAACTACAGGACGCTTTGAGTCCTTTGATTCGGTTGCAAAAACCGACAACGATTGGAAGTCACCCGAAGCAAGCGGAGGTTGCACGAAGCAAATCGAAGTGCCCTTCTACACTCGTATTCGCTTAACTTCGATCAACTTCGCGTGTAGTGTAGTGCAGTCGTTTCACTTTAAACTTGGAAATTACGGAATTGTTATAAGAATTATAGGCCACTATGAAATAAATACTATAGGTATTTTGGGGTTAGAAAATGTTTCAATGATTAACTATCAGAGGTACTGCAGCTTGTTTGCAACAGTCCTAATCACACATGTCCATTAAGCCTCCATGGAGTTCTCGCAACAATATATCATAATTTACGTCTTATTATTACTCAATGCTTGATAGGTTAGGTTAGGATATATATTAGAATATGAAACTGTATGGTTATCGTTATCGAGTCATCATTGACCAGTCCATAGTTTAATATTGCGGTGAGTTGATAAGCGTATTTGGAACAAAACAAGTATCTTGATAAATCTAGAAACGGTTACCGAGAAACTCTTCAACATGACGCTACGAATTGTCATACCATCGAAATAAACAAAAAAATCCTATAACGGGCACAGCATGCCACTTCCCTTACCCCAGCTGTTCGAATGCCAAGTGTTAACGTCCCGAATACGAACTGAATGCACTTTTGTTCTTTTGAAATTGACTGCACAGATAATGTTGTGCTGTAGTGACGTCACTGGGCTATTTAATAGACCATTGTTTTACTTAATGGATGTTTGCTGTATGCAAAGTGTTCGAAGATGGGGTAATCTTTGATAATTTAGGCTTTATTGTTTTGATTTAGTGAACAATTTGAGCGAATTACTGGGCTTAATCAGCCTATAATGTTCCCACTCCTGGGACACAGGCCTCTTCTCTGTGAGAGGAGGAGTGGGACGTAATCCAGCACGCGGGCCCAGTGCGGGTTGGTAGACGTCAAATGTCTTCGAATTTTTGGTTCCAGGACAGGCTGGTTTTCAAAGTTTTCCCTCACCGTTTTGAGAGCAGTGGTGAAATAATTTACACAGTGCCTAGCGGGGTTCGAACCTACAATCCAAAACTTGTAAGTCGCGGTCGTTACCACTGGGCCACCACTGCTCTTATCTGGTCTTATCTGTTCTATTCCGGGGAATGCTAATCTTATAGTAAGTCGTCAGGTTGATGAAGTCGTCAACTCGCTGTGCAGTTAAAGTTTTCGCTAAGCAAGTAGGTTTCGGAAGTCAGCATCATTCAAAATGCTAGTGTATTTATTGAGTTAAATATTTATGCAGTGCAGATTATGATACCGAAAATAAGCATCTGAACAACCGCTTGAAATGTTCTAGAAACAAATTGAATAATTATGAAATGTGTCTATTCCGGTAATCAAATTAGGTATAATTATTATTAGCTCAGAAAGTTATTTATTTAGATGGATATGGTATCTGCCGGGGTTGCGAAGAAGTCCGAAAGGGAGATCGTGGCCCCCGGCAACATGGCAACTGAAGGAACAGGGGTGGGTTTTAGTCAGTAAGAGTCTGACATGCCCTCCCGCTCCGTCTAGAGCGGGAGAAGTTATTTGATAATTACCCACCCAAAAAAAAGGTGTATATGGCATACCATATACACCTTTTTTTTTGTACACCTAAAACTATGTCTTGTTATCAGATGGGTTTTTAAAGAGATCAGGCTCCATAAAGGATTGGACTTGGCTTATTTTTTATTTTAACTTCATATTTTTTTTAATAAATCCTACGATTGATCACTCAATATATATATATATATATATATAAAAATCACATCTCATTTCCTTATCTAAACTCAAAAAAACACGACCTTCGAATCAGATCCTGTCTCCACTCCGCCAAAAGTGTTAATAAGTATAAATTGTAAACACATTAGCTGCAGATTTCTCTGATAATCTTTAGCTGTGGCTAACGACCTACTCCATTAACGCTTTTGGATGGTACAAGGCACGAGATTTTGAAGACTTTGATGCCATTTTTTAGGTTTTACTGGTAGGTATAATACTGGGTCATTAGGATAACAGTCATAATCTATTTATTTATTAAAACTTCTCCCTCATGAGGCACAAAGGCGGACTTAATGCCTTAGGCATTCTCTACCAGTCGACCAAGGGCGGTGAAGAGAGATAGGATGGCAGGTGCTCGGATTGCCGGTGGAACTTCGTCGAACACTTCCGACGTTTGGCTCCCAGACTGGAGCGGGCCGGGGCTGCGTTGAAGCGGCTCCTGCCCAATCTAGGGGATCCAAACGCCTCCTGCCGGAGGCTCTACGCGGGGGTCGTGCGGTCCATGGCCCTTTACGGGGCACCGGTGTGGGCGCGTTCACTAAGGCTGCGGCCAGCCCGCCGGTTGAACGCGTCCCAGAGGGTCATGGCCATCCGGCTGGCCCGAGGATACCGCACGGTCTCCTGCGAGGCGGCGAGCCTCCTTGCCGGATTACCGCCATGGGATCTGGAGGCAAAGGTCCTCGCGCACATTTGGGAGTGGCGCGAGGAGGCGAGGCGCCGGGGCTTAGCTCCGCTGCCGCGAGAAATCGCGGCTCAGCGGACAGAGCTCCGGCGGGATCTCATGGCGTCATGGAGAGTGCGATTGTCGCAACCCAGCGCTGGGCACGCCACAATTGCGGCGATAAGACCCCTCTTTGAGGAGTGGCTTGAGAGGCGCCACGGCGTCCTCACCTTCCGCCTGACGCAGGTCCTCACCGGACACGGCTGTTTCGGGAGGTTCCTGCACAGGATAAGGCGGGAGGAAACGCCCGGGTGTCACCATTGTGTGGATCGCCCGGAGGACACGGTGGAGCATACGGTGGAGGTCTGCCCAGCTTGGGCGGAGCATCGCCGTGTCCTCGTGGAGGCGATCGGCGGCGGTGATCTCTCGCGTCCGGCCCTGGTTCAGGCTATGGTACGGAGCGAGAGGAAATGGGAGGCCGTCACCTCCTTCTGCGAAGCGGTAATGCTCGCGAAGGAGGAGGCGGAACGCGTGAGGGAGAGGCAAATTTCGCGCCCTCACGCCCCTAACCGCCGCAGGAGGAGACGCCCAGGGCGTCGGGAATCGCGGGGCGATTTCCGGCCACCGTAGGCGCGGGCTTGCGGGCGGTGAGCAATGGGTGGCTCACCGTCCGATAAGGACCAGGCCCGGGTCGACGGCGCGTTGTGTTCCACGCGCGCCTCAAAGAGTTGTCAGCATAATTGAAGGGGTCCACTAGGACCGATGCCTGCCGGGGTTGCGAAGAAAACCGAAAGGGAGATCGTGGCCCCCGGCGACAGGGCAACCGAAGGAACACGGGTGGGTTTTAGTCAGTAAGAGTCTGACACGCCCTCCCGCTCCGCCCAGAGCGGGAGAAGTTATTTGATGATTTCCCACCCACAAAAAAAAAAAAAAAAAAAAAAGGTGCTCGGATTGAGTGGAGATAATAATAATGAAAAATATTAAAAATATTACAAATTATAAATAAAATAGGCACTAAACGCTATTTGTTTTGGAAATAACTCTGCAATTTCCGCTTAAATGCATAACGATTATAATCATCATCTGCCTAGCCTTTTCCCAACTATTTTGGGGTCGGCTTCCAGTCTGACCGATATTAGGGTAAAAGTGCGTATGAATATTGATTAATTTTATTAACATTATGATGAGTGATATGACAAAAGCTGAATATTTGTTTTAGAACTGTGATATAACATAAATCGAAAATTATTTTTTCAATTAATATTATTTAAATAAACAAATCTTTGTCGATCTCGTTTTAACGTTACAATTATGTAGGTCTGTATCATCTCAACGAATATCAAGGAATAAACACTAGAGCAACTTAAAAAAAAAACGAGTGCTTTTAAAAACCTATCTAGATAATCATTATGAGAATTTGATAATTCCAGATGCTACTTATTCAAGACGAGCGAACAATTAAGTAAGTGCCGAAAGCAATTTAGGATTTTGTTAGATTCAGAATGATGTCTAGGGATTTCTTTGACAGAAGCTAATTAATCTTGCATAGCTTTGAGAATCAGCTCTCTCTTTAGGTTTAGTTAATTCTTTATTTATATAGTTACTTTTATAACTAAATTGTATGAAAAAATAGGTCACTATTTGTGTCCGTCTGTGTGACCGCTTAGATATTCTTAACAACACAATACATTTTACTAAGGTCACCATCATTTAGTTCATTTACTCGAGAAGGTTTACACGTATAATACATCAATATTTAACTAACACAGAGCACAAAAATCTCAATGTTTTGACAGGTCACAATTGCACTCTGGCCACCAGAGACGGGTTGCTAATATAGTATACGTAACTATATTCAGAGTTTTAGTAAATTATGCTTAGTGAAAGAAAGAAAATATTTTTATTTGATGTAAACATGACGAAAGACCACAAACACAAAAAAAAAACAAATTGGGGGAAATTATGCGTCACATCCACGCAAAATGGACATCGCTCAGCATAATGCTGCGACCCCATGCGAGACAGAGCCACAGCGCTAGTTTTCAGCGACAGCCGGCGTTGACCTGATGACGTCAACCGGTGTAGCATATAATGAGATATAAATAAGATATAAGAAATTTAATAAATATATATTTAATTTTGCCACTTTAAAATATTACACTCCACTTTTTCAAAATCCACATTTATTAAATAATGACGCCCGACATGAATTATAGATGGCGACCACTCAGATGGCGATGCTTGGGCCATTAAAAGAGAAAGGGGGGATCGGAGAACACCGTAAATAGTCGTACCGGAACCGGATGCGGTACGTCCCGTAGCTTCCCTTCCGGCAGTGGCGCAAAAAATGAAAGTGCACTGCTAACCGAACAATGTTTGAGTGGATGAATTATTTTAGTAAAAGATTTTTTACGAGGTACTGTTATTAGAAAATGGAGGGAGAATTATGAGGAAGTTGCTGATGTACAAATTAATGATGATGATGAGTTGATGATGTGTAAATTATGCTGATAGAAAAATTCCGTGTTTTTTTTTAAGCGTATGCTAACTTGCTCATTATCAGCGAAAAGACCGCTATGGTAACTTTGAATTATATGTAAATTAAATATACTACATATTTTATGGCTAAATAGAACTAGCTGAATCCGTGGCAGTATAAAATTTCAAGCTTTTAATTTTCCTTTATCTATAATTGCCATTTTTAATAAAAATCTGTTCAAAAAAGACTACCGAGTAAGTTCTGCACTTTTAAATATTAATAAAGGAACAAAGTCAGTTTTCGCAACTAAAATAATGAAGAATCAAAGCTAAACAGAAACTTTTAATAAGTGACACTAATTACTTTTTCCAGATAGAAAAAATCTTAATAGAATTATTAGTATCATGAAAGTCAAAGTCAAATCATTTATGTCAAATAGGCCCATGTATGGCACTTTTGAACGTCAAAATTTACGAAATAATATAATTGATTCTAGTCGCCCCTTCCAAAAGGTAGTTTTCGTATGGAGGAGAATGGGCGAGAAACTACACCGTTACTCTTTTAAAACGTTTTACAATAGTTTGCTAAAGTACGTACATTAGTTAAATAATGATATGTGAAGGTGCATCGTACCTACAACAAAATTACTATACCACAACAGGTAAAAGAATTAAAAATGAAGCAACGACAGATAATTTAATTATGTGATAGATACATGGTGCTCACATCGAACAGAGCCAAGAGGAAAAGGTAGATAAAGATGGATAGAGTGAGAGACAGAGAGGGCAGTAAATCAGACTCCTATCCCGAAACTTGGGCATGGTTGGGTACCCCTTTCCGCTTAGTTAACTGTTACCTCTGATTGTTACAAAGTTATAACAAGTAACGTTTTGTTGGGTACGGATTAAATGCCTGTTAACATCTCGTCCGTTGATTACAAACCTACCTATCTACTTAACTCACTTAGGTATCCATATCTTTTTTCCTATAAAATATTCCTGGCAGTAATATTAATCTGAGACCTATGTAAAAAAAAATGAAGCAGGAAAAAGAGACTGTTTAAAATTTTCTTCTTTGTTAAGTTCGAATTTCGCAGGCTACATTGAAGGGAATTCACGTCAAGCAATTTCAATTCTGGGCCTTGAGTATCAATGCAATGATGGTACGGTGGTATTCTTAATTACTACAGCTTCTCCTATTAATATCCAGACTCATCATTCTCAACATTCATTTCCACTTTTTCTATACTTCTTTATTTGTCGTTTTTCTCAGTAAATCACCTTTTAGCCATATCATCACAATCTATCCATCGTTTTTTGTTCCTACTCTTATAGCCATTATATTGGTATTCAAAACTTTCCTCACGACATTTTCCTCCAGTCCGTAACACAAGTATTTTTTTGATTTAAAAGAGTGTCCGTGGAGTTCTTCTCCATATGAACCTACTACGCTTTGGAATGGGCAACTAGCTTCATCTTTCTGACTGACCGACCCCTGGACAATTCAAAAGTGCCTGTAATTGGTTTATTTGAAATAAATACTTTCAGTTTTGAGTTTTGAGTTTTCAAGCCCATATCCTGACAGTCGATTTCCACACGACTTATCATTCAGTCAATGGCACCGCCACCGGTATTATTTTCGGACTTCCTTTTTCATACTGTTATTAATACCCAGACCATCTGTCAAATATTACCCTACATCATAAATATGAATACCATACCTTCAAAACTTACCCAAAAACAATACCGCACAGTTATGTACTTAGCCCGAACCTAACTCAAGTACTGAACATAAATTTTGTAACTTAGATCATAGAACGGGCATAGCAGTCACTAACGAGTTTACAGTTGAACTGCGATGAACACAATTGTGCACTCATTACGCATGTTACTTAAGGGGCTGAGCAGAACCATTTGAGAACATAATTTGGCAGCATTTTTAGTGGTTGGTAAAAGGCACTTTGATTTAGAGTGAAAAGTTTATGTTAATTATGTTGAAGACAATTTTTTAAAATCAACATTTTGTTTTATAAGTATAAATGAAATTATTTATTATTATTTATTTAATACTTCAAGCACAGAAATGTACAAAGCGGACTTAATGCCATAGGGTTTTTTTACTAGTCAACCTTTCGGTGATGCAGAGACAAACAGTGGTAGGTTCAAATCCGAAAAATTTAAGAAGTAAAAAAATATTAATAACAAAACAAATACAAACAAAAAAAAAACACAAATATTATTATCATTTTTATTTGCCTTTGACACCTCGGGACCCTGAGGTCCCAGACCTTTGGAAGGCGTACGAGGGGCCGAAGCAAACTCGCAGAGGCCCGTTAGACGTTTTGAATGAAATGGGGCACCGACCGACGATTATCCCTGTTCGCGCTATGCAAGTGCACCCAAGGACAACCCATATTATTATTATTATTACCTTGACATTGATACTTGGTTAATTATTAGCATTGGCTTTTACCTTGGCCAGAGGCTAAGAATTGCCATACAACGTGGCAATGCCATCAGTCTCTTGGGTACATTACCAGTCGACAGCGTTATGGAAAATCATATTTTAGTTTTATTAATTAACTAGCTGCGCCCCGTGGTTTCACCCGCATAAGTCTCAATCTCATGGGAATATCGCAATAAAAAGTATTGAATATCCTTCTCCGGATCATGGTCTACAAATATGCCAAATTTCATCCAAAATCTGTTCAGCCGTTTTAGCGTGATGCCGTGACCAAGGGAAATAGGGATTCGTTTTTACATATATATATTATTTATTTATACAGTATAGATTATGTATATAATGTTACATTATATACATTTCATTTTAATACAGATTAAACAATATGATTGGAAATTTAAAACATTTAAAAAGCCATCCAATTTCTGTTAATATTTATCAATGTCTGACACAATATGCCAGACACGAACAAAACAAAACTTCATTTAAAACAAACAAAATTGCTTTCATAATTCTTAAACAAACTCAATTTTCATAACGCTTCAAATAACAAAAGTTACCCTTTTGACTCGAAAACTAATATTTACAAAAAAAAAAGTAAATTGGAAAGAGCGCAATAAATTATGGAGTCGTAATCTCTTGGTGAATTATCAGCAAAAATATAATCAGATACAAAGGGTGGCAGCCCTAGTTTATTTATGATACAATTTAGCACATAACTCAGGCCGAAAACAAACTGTTTATCTAACTACAATCGCTCAGTCTTCCGGCTCTACGCCACTACGCTGCTACGAGCCAACTGGGGCTACGAAATCTGCTACGAGTTTTCGTAGCGAATGAATGTTGAACGAGTACTGGAAAAAGGTGTGTTTGGGTAATCAAGACCTTGTGGCATTTAACGTATTGAGGACAGCTATTTGGCTTTTACATGGTCAGTTGAATTTTGTAAAAAAAAAAAAAAATTGTTAGTGTATTTTTTTTTTTTTTTTTTTGTTAATGTAGTGGATCAATGGTTGTCTGAATAAATATATTATTATAATTTTTTTACAAATTTCGGGACCATAGATCCTGGTCCTTTCGCAGAGACCCCTTAGACAATTTTAAATGGAATGAAACACCAACCGACGATTATCCATGTAGGCACTATGCAAGTGCACCCAAGGACAACCCCCGGTTGGTGCAGGACTATTGCAGGACATGGAAACAAAACATATTGGGCTATGGGTTTGGGTGATTATAGTGGATTGGTTACCTTAAATTATGGAAGAGCTATGTCCCCTGCCTGATCAATGTTTTATTGTACACGGATAATATGGCAGGGGGTGACTTGCTGTGTGGATCGCCCGGAGGACACGGTGGAGCATACGGTGGAGGTCTGCCCAGCTTGGGCGGAGCATCGCCGTGTCCTCGTGGAGGCGATCGGCGGCGGTGATCTCTCGCGTCCGGCCCTGGTTCAGGCCATGGTAAGGAGCGAGAGGAAATGGGAGGCCATCACCTCCTTCTGCGAAGCGGTAATGCTCGCGAAGGAGGAGGCGGAACGCGTGAGGGAGAGGCAAATTTCGCGCCCTCACGCCCCTAACCGCCGCAGGAGGAGACGCCCAGGGCGTCGGGAATCGCGAGGCGATTTCCGGCCACCGTAGGCGCGGGCTTGCGGGCGGTGAGCAATGGGTGGCTCACCGTCCGATAAGGACCAGGCCCGGGTCGACGGCGTGTTGTGTTCCACGCGCGCCTCAAACAGATGTCAGCAGATTTGAAGGGGTCCACTAGGGCCGATGCCTGCCGGGGTTGCAAAGAAAACCGAAAGGGAGATCGTGGCCCCCGGCAACAGGGCAACCGAAGGAACACGGGTGGGTTTTAGTCAGTAAGAGTCTGACACGCCCTCCCGCTCCGCCCAGAGCGGGAGAAGTTATTTGATGATTTCCCACCCACAAAAAAAAAAAAAGGGGGTGACTTGCACACTCAATACTAAGCCCCCGGAAACTGTCGCTAGCACATAATGACGTAGCGACAAGGAGGCAACATGTCTTGAGGTGCTTGAGGAGTGGAGAGGTATTCCATGGCTTTCAGAACAATTCGAGAGCCCGGAAGATGGTCAAGATCCCTACGAGCACTTACTGGAATACTTCCTTCCTCCGAGCACGTTTTCTCTTGCGATACTCCTCTCAAGCCGGCCAATTAAGACAAGAATGAACTGGGAGCTCCATTCCTCGTCAGTGTTCACTCCAGCCGGCCAATAAAGGCAAGCCAGAGGTGATAAACAAGACTTCTCCCGGGAAATAGGGTCCGTGGGGTCGCTACTGCCCAACGGCCCGCCACAAGCTGCCCTGTGGGTTTTTTGTATGTCTCTCGGTCTGGCTCCTCATCCCAGACCTGCTCCTGCAAAGTAAACTCGACCGGCACAGACCTGGAGTTTGGAGCGCGCAAGCCCCACCACGACGTCAACGTAGAGATACGGAGGTGGGGTTATTATTATTTGTGTTATCGAAAATGTGAGAAAAATAAATAAAAAAGTTGGTCACAAAAAGCCTTCTTACTAAACTTAGGTATCGTCATTTGTTTGTTTGTCATTATTCTTTTGTCTCACTATAAACTACACACATCAAAAGTGTCTAGGGATCAAGCATTTTTATGCGGATTTCTTGAGATTGAGATGTGGCTTTGTAATAAATTTATGATTATATAAATTTATATGGATCCTTTTTGGTGCATTTCATAATTTGAAACAGGAACTGTTAATCAAATTCGAGTAAAAGATGAAAATCAGCTGTCAATATTTTCCCTATAAAAACATACAACGCATTGAAGACATTATTAGTGCTACTGTTTCCCTACTACTGATTAAAACCAACGTTATTATGGAGCGGCGACGTCATTTAAGCAGGGAAGAAATGCTCAGAGCCGTGGGAATGATAGAAGCTGGTTCCCGGCAACGTACTGTGGCTTTAGCTCTGAATACAAGTCAGAGTGTTATCAGTCGACTTTGGACACGTTACCGAAGCACTGGTACCGTGGCTGAGCGTCATGGAGGACGGTATCGCTGCACCACACGGAGACAAGACCGATACATTCAAATCTTAACTCGAAGAGCTCCAACAATAACCGCCATGATGTTAGCCGTGAGGCTTCATCACTCTTCAGGGAACTTAATTAGCGACCAAACAGTCAGAAACCGCTTGCATGAAGTGAACCTTCATTCCCGAAGACCGCTACGGGTACCACCTATAGCAATGCACAATCGTAGGATTCGATATCAATGGGCTCTTGAACACAGAAATTGGGCAGAAGAACAATGGCGTTTCGTGTGCTTTTCTGATGAGTCTCGTTTTGGTATGAGACCGGATACAAGACGTATACGACACTGGAGAACCCCTGGACGCCAACAGCGATTAAAATCCTGCCAGGAAGTCCATCCTTATAGTGGTGGAACCATCATGTTATGGGCGGGTATTTGGATCGGCGGAAGAACTGAGTTGATTTGGATCAGAGGCAACCTCAACGCTCAAATTTATGCTGAGACGATTGTATCTGACGTCATCGTTCCTCTACAAGTGCAAATCGGTCCCTTATTTCAGTTAATGCATGATAATGCACGACCGCACACCGCAAGAGTTGTAAGACAGACTCTCGCCGCAGCTAACATCAATGTCCTGCTCTGGCCTGCTCAGTCGCCAGACTTGAACCCGATTGAGCATGCATGGGATATGCTACAGAGAAGAGCTCTGTCGAATATGGAGGGTATCCAGTCGCAAGAAGACCTTTTTTTGTTGTTGCAACGAACATGGGCGGCCATTCCACAGCGTGATTTGGATGAACTCATTTTGAGTATGCCAAACCGATGTTCTTGTGTTGTTAGTGTTCGCGGTAGAAACACGGATTATTGATTGTTTAAGTTACCCAATAAAATTTTAAAGAAAACTGTTATTTCAGTCTTTTTTTCGAACTTTAATGTTAGTGGTTCAAATGTCAAAAATCCCTTTATTAGGAAAATGGCAAATTTCTTTATTAATGCAAAGGTGACTTGGTTTATCGTTACTGTGACAAACGAAAACACTTTATTTGATGAATCCTTAAAGAAAATTTTAATTAATATCAATCAGGAGAAAAGTTATTGCAAAAATATATGTTGATCCCTAGACACTTTTGATGTGTGTACTATGAAAGGATAGCTACGGTATAAATACGTAGCAAAATGTTACTTCTTTCAGTTTCGCTACTCGTCTTGGACGTTAATTTCTATGTGCGGTGCCGCACCGCAAAGATTTCGTGGCACTGGCGGTCACACGGTGAGACTGAGTGGTGCCGCTCCGGCGACGCAACGCGTAAACAGCTCGCCGCCTCGTCTCGCATGTTGCAAGTCTGGTGTACGTACAGTGCAGCCTCGGAACGTACCGTATGGCATACCATGGATATTTCTTTGTAGGACGCCTCAGCGACACGATTCCAGGGCCCCGCTGCCGCCGCAAATAATCGAGTGCATGGGTCCTAATTTTTATTATTCTTACATCAAACGAAGTCACTCCCCGCTTCCGCTCAAGACAAACGCTGCCTTCAAAACCCCAATAAAGCGGTTACAGAGCACCATCCTACTATAGCGGTACAATTTGAGCGGAATTAAGATAAAATTTATTCCCACGTCATTGTCGTGGGCGTATCTTGTTACACTTATCTGCTAAACGAGAGATGCTGCGACGTCATCAATGTAGATGGACCAGCTTTGTTGAGGGGATATTTTTGGTTAGCTATAGTGAAGTTGGGAAGCAACATAAAGGGGTATTTTGGTACTAAGTACTAACTACCCGTTTTTTGAGAGCATCCTCGTGGGTTTGGACTGTCTCATTAATTTAGTGATTACAAGCACGACTGGCAAGCGTGAAGCTCTAGGTTTGATCCCCAGGTCAGACAAAATGCTATTAGATTATTCTAGTTATCTAAACATTCTCAAAAGCAGCCAGCAGTGAATTTGCGTCCGGTGAGTGTCAATAGGCTCGCCCTTCTGTACATGTATCTAAGGTGGCGCACTTCAATGTACAAAAAGAAAATTTTCTAACAAACAAAATACACTCACAAATCACCTTCAAACACAGAACTTACCACTTATACTTACACACGGAATAGGGATAGTATCGAATTGCCTTCAATTAGGACTCGCAAGTAGAACTATTTCATTTGAGGAAGCGTAGCTTTATAGTAAGTTACTGAAAGAAATAAGAGATTCTTCAGTTTTAACCGTCTTCCAAAAAGGTCTAGGTTATATGTTCGTAGCTTATGTTTTTTTTTTTTATTTATGTCCACCGATATCTCCGTCAATTGTGGACCGATTTTGAATTTTCGTTTTTTTTTTTTTTTTTGTTTGTGTGCTCTCAATGTGGTATTACTTAGTAACTTTGCTTGGATAGTTTTTGAGTTAGCTACAATAATAATACGTATTTTTTTCCACTTAGTATGTGGATGATATGATTAGTTCCTGTCACTGGTAGCAGGTAGTGGTAATCGAATTTGAGTGCGGTAGGTACCACAATTAAAAAGTGAAAAATAAAAACTTTTACAAAAAAAAAAAATTCTTTGATTTTGGAAGACGGTGGCAAAAACGAAAACCAGACACCGACTTCCGAAATCAAAGTTATTTTTCACTTTGTAGTGATGTTTTGGAAATCGTTTTTTTTTTTAAGAATAGGTTAAAGTTGTATTTAGCTAACCAACAATAATAAAAAAACATCTTTACTTACTGTATGTACTCGAATGTAATTATGTTTACTATTTAAGATATTTTGTTTAGTTTCTCATATTTAAGTGAACTATGTATAGGGTGATTGGTATTAGTAACCGATACTTAAACACGTGATTTCACTCATCATTATGACCAACTTTTACTACGGAACCAAACCTAAAATCGCGAAAGAAGAATCTGCTGTTCCGTTTTTTGTTTTTTTTTTTTTTATGTGGGTGGGAAATCATCAAATAACTTCTCCCGCTCTGGGCGGAGCGGGAGGGCGTGTCAGACTCTTACTGACTAAAACCCACCCGTATTCCTTCGGTTGCCCTGTTGCCGGGGGCCACGATCTCCCTTTCGGTTTTCTTCGCAACCCCGGCAGGCATCGGCCCTAGTGGACCCCTTCAAATCTGCTGACATCTCTTTGAGGCGCGCGTGGAACACAACGCGCCGTCGACCCGGGCCTGGTCCTTCTCGGACGGTGAGCCACCCATTGCTCACCGTCCGCAAGCCCGCGCCTACGGTGGGCGGAAATCGCCTCGCGATTCCCGACGCCATCTGCTGTTCCCTGCATTTATGTTCGCAAAACTCGTCAAAATGTATGGAACAGCAGATTTTTAGAGTTCCGTACCTCAAAAGGAAAAACGGAACCCTTGTTGGATCACTCGTGTGTCTGTCTGTCTGTCCCTCTGTCACAGCAAATTTGCTCCGAATCTAATGGACCAGTTAAGTCGAAATTTGGTACATATATGTATTTCTGTGACCCAAACACGGACGTGTGACGTAAATAAATGAATTTTGAATATGGGGGTCACTTTTGGGGGGCAAACAAGAAAATTAAAAAAGTTTTTCAAATTGTATCGTGTGACATCAAATGGAAGGGCTTGTTACGAGGATCTCAAATATATTATTAAATAATTTTACTTAAAGATATTTAAGAAAATTGATGAAAAGTGACCATTCCCACCCTTATCTCTGAAACTACTTTGTCTAAAACTTTGAAAAAAAAAAATACATAGTATGACTCTTTACTCATATAGATTACATGAAAACCTATAAGAAGTCTATGGTCTTAAAATGATGCCCTGTGATTATTTCCCCCCCCCCTTTATATACTTGTACATATTATTATTATTAATTCTTAGTTTTAAAAATAATGTAAATACGTATGTGAAAATAAAATACATGGTAAATATATCAATTGTGCGTACAAACTTATATTTGCAGTTGGAATGTATAAGAGAACATGTATTTCAACTACAATGATAAGTTTGTATTTGGGATAAATTCATCCCGACTACGGAACCCTTCATCGCGTGTCGGAACGCACTTGGCCGGTTTTTTATTACCATCAGTCATCCTATATTTTCTTTTGAGAAATTAACTTCTTTAAACCAAACTAAATGCTTTGACACAAATCGTCTTGAAGACCTAAAGAAGAAGCACCAAATATATTGCTAATTATATTCTTTTTTTTTATATTTTCTGTGTTTAACGTCGCTACTTCTAAAACTTTATCGAAATTGTTAGTGAAAAAATTTCTACCTTCATATTTTTATTATTCAACTACCAAACTGGATGTAGCAACTAACTCTACTAATTTTCGTCTAGAATAATCAAATTCTTTTATAAAACTACCAATAAACCAGTTGAAAAACTATTGTTTTCATTTGAGCGACCTAGAGCTCCAGGTTTCTATAAGATATACAAAAGTCGCCCAAAGCCTTCGTATACCTACACAAACAACAATGCTGATGCACGGTGTGACCGGATTTTGAAGATCAAAGTTGGTTTTGCTAGTCATCAGGGAGCTCACGAAAGAAGAAAAAGATGTTTTCTTCTTTTCGTGTGGTTAGAGACTAACCTGGTGTCAGAGTTTTAAAGCCATGCCAAGCAATGGGACTCTGACTTGGCTTCAAGAAATATATCTCTCAGACATGCAGGTTTTTTTTTGGGCTTGCGAACGGTAAGCAATGGGTAGCTCACCGTCCGATAAGGACCAGGCCCGGGTCGACGGCGCGTTGTGTTCCAGGCGCGCCTCAAAGAGATGTTAGCAGAATCGACGGGGTCCGCTAGGGCCGATGCCTGCCGGGGTTGCGAAGAAAACCGAGAGGGAGATCGTGGCCCCCGGCAATAGGGCAACCGAAGGAACACGGGTGGGTTTTAGTCAGTAAGTGACACGCCTTCCCGCTCCGCCCAGAGCGGGAGAAGTTATTTGATGATTTCCCACCCAAAAAAAAGGCATGCAGGTTTCATCACGATGTTTTCCGTCACCGTTGAAGCAAGTGATAATTATACAATACGCACATGAATCTGAAAAGTCAGAGGTGCGTTCCTTGGGTTTGAACTCGAGATCTATGACTTGGCGGTTCGACGGCGACGGTAACACCACTAGGCTATAAATGCTAGGTTTTTATGTGTTGAGTTGGTACATGGAAAGTAACTTGTATTACCAAAGAGTTAATCGTTGCGTTGCTAACCTTAGTGAAAAAGTTGACATCCCTCATGTCCAGCCAATTCCTCGAAAGTCATGTCTTCGAGTGAAACTTGAAATGGAAAGATAATGGACCAGAGAACTTCCCAGTACTACTTCAACGGTCAACAGGGAAGCCAAACTACTTTTTAATCAAAACTAATTCTTCGAAACTGATAAAATAAAAGTCTTGAAAACGTAGCATCATTACGCCTTGCTTCCCCGAAGGTTTGGGCAGAGGTGGACCTACACTACAACGACATTTCGCCAGTTATTTTCAAGTCCCATATAAGTCTTAAAAAGGCAGGAGAAATTAATTGTCTAAACGAATATATATATGTATGTCAGAAATACGTTACTGAGTTGACTATCGGGTGGCAGCGCCGCCTAGCGGCGCTCGACAGAGTCTACAACATAAGGCTTGGACCAGCTGGAGCTAAGCGGAGTTCATGGATGACGGTCAAGCAATGAACACGTTTAGAAACAGTCGCGCATTTGGAATAGTAGTGTCGTGTACCTACAGTGTGTGGAATGCTAATGTGATTAATTTGATAGTAAATTATAATGTGATGTGAACTGCAAACGATTTTTCTATCACGCAATAACCAACAGTACCCACAGTATGCCCACAGTAGTTAAAATATGGATGATCCGTCATATACATATTAAGTATGTTTATATTATATAAAGAGAAATTATTTGATTTTTTCTATGTTTGTTTGTAATGGATAAACTCAAAAAATAATTAACAGATTTAAAAAATCTTTCACCAATAGAAAGCCACATGATCAGCGAGTTACACAGGCTGTATTTTATCGACTTCCAATCGAACGAAGTCACGGGCAGAAGCTAGTTTTATTTAAAATAAATTAACACCCTACAGTAACACTAGTGACTTATCTTTTATTTAAAAAACCGAAAAATGACGAAATAAATTATTCTTCGGTCAGGGAAAGTAATGGTTTACCGAATCGATACACTACGTCAATTTGCCGTATTATAGCCATTACATACAACTGCCAAAGAGTTACACTTGTGATTTGAATAAACGAACAATTTAGGTTGGTAGTCAATTTCAGTTAATTTACAACTTCTCAGTTCAATGTTCTTCAGTAAAAGAAAAAACTAGACCGTCTTCATTAAAAGGAATTTCATCACCACCTCACGCACTAGGGTAAGCTCACCAATTTGCGTCTAACCAAGCTTGGAGCCACAGATTATCGTGTCGCAGTAAGACCTTACATTGGACGAATAAAAATAAAAGACTTCGCCGTTTTTATTCCAAACACTTATTGTAAGCCCGAGGCTCACCGAGCTATTTGAGTTCAGCAACTGTTTTGTGGGACAGTAACAGGGGGCTTTACCTTAATCCGATTTGCTTTGGATTTGCTGTTAGAAATGATGTTTGTTATAAATGCTTTTTTTGTTTTTCTAAAAATGTCTGTGGTACATGCCTAATCCCTGGCCTTTTAGGACCTTTCATTTGGATTCTTTAAATAATTTATGCCAAATCGCTATTGAACTTATAATAGCAGTGATAGCCTTGTGGTGTGACCATCGAACTACCAAGTCATATGTCTCGAGTTCGAACCTAAGGCTCGCACCTCTGACTTTTCGGATTCATGTGCGTATTGTAACCCACCCGTTCCTTCGGGTGCCCTGTTGCCGTCGACCCGGGCCTGGTCCTTATCGGACGACGAGCTACCCAATGCTCACCGTCCGCAAGCCCGCGAGTATGGTGGCCGGGAATCGGCCTGCAACTCCCAAGGCCCAGGGCGTCTCCTCCTGCGGTGGTTAGAGGCGCGAATTTTGTCTCTCCCTCACGCGTCCCATCTCCTCCATCACGAGCATTACCGCTTTGCAGAAGGAGGGGATGGCCTTCCATTTCCTCGGTGAGATATTTCTCGACGGCAAGTGAAGCCAATTCAGAGGCCTATGGGCGCATAAAAATTCTGACACCAGGGTAGTTACTAACCACACGAAAAGAAAAAAAAAACGCATTAATGGCGAAATGGATTTCGGTTCACACAGATAAACCATAACCTGGGTTACGACATTGGATACTTTTTGTGCCGGTAGTGCATTACCTTGAGATAATTCCCGACATCCACGCGAGCAAAGCCGCGAGCAAAACCTCTTTGGTCTTAAGGAAATATTTAAAAATAAACATTAACGATGCACAATGAACAATTACGCAATCATACCGGAAAAACTAAGTCGGAAAATACTAAAACCAGCTAAGTGCGAGTAGGTCTTGCTGATCATGGTTTGTTATTAACATAACATCACGTCTGTAATCCCCGAAGGGTTAGGCAGAGGTGTACCTACAGTACACCTATATTTCGCCAGTTATGTTTAAGTCCCATGTAATAGGGGGCGAGCCTATTGCCAAAACCGGGCACAAATCCAAACTCCAGGCTGCTACTGAGAAATTCCAGATGGAAAAACCTTATAACACTTTGCCCGACCCGGGAATCGAACTCAGGACCTCATATGGTTTTGTTATTGTTACTAGTAATTAACTGTTTATTTATTTGTTTTACCTCGATGGTCCTAGTTTAGCATTAATAACTTCCAGTTACAGCTTTATACAGCTTTATATAAGCGGGCCTGCCCTTTATGCCTAGAGGCTTTTATTTAGATAATTATTTAGTTCTGTTTACGTTTAGTTTTAATTTTTTTTATTTCTGTTCTCGATGTTTTTGGTTGGTATATTAGCATGTGCTAGTTGACATATGGCTAATAATTTATCATTTAAATTATATTTTGTGTTGCGTAATGTAATGTTTTTTGCTTACTATTGTATAGAATCATTTTTTTCTAACTGAACAGATAGCTGTGCTGCTGGGGAGTTTGTTGCGCCACTTTTTCTTCCCAGCTAAAGCACTAGGAAGTGGTGAATAGTGGGCGTTTTGGGGGTCTGTCTTAATTAATTTTGACCTTCGAAAAGTGCTGATTCTCAATCTTGTTTGTTTTGTTTGACTTTTGAAATTTTGACTTTTTGTGTGTGTTCCAGGGTAGTGTGTGCGGAGAGAAATAATAGATGTTGTACGCTATATCAGTCTTTACTAGAGTTGATATTACAGGGTTGTATTTGCGGCGCGTGTATAGCGGATAGCGGTTTCGGGCGAACTGGCTTCGCCGGGCGCTGCGCATGCGAGGAATATAAAACGACTGCGTCAGCGCCCCTACACTATTCCTCCCCTTTTTTTTTTAAAAAACTGTTGGTTTTTTACAATAAAATATGTTACTCTAAAACGTATTATTAATTACATCTATGGCTAAAAGTATTACTTATAAGTTACAATCAGCATTTGGTTTGAATAACAATGTTGTAACCGGATGTCTGGCGTGATCGCGTCACCTGATATTGACGCCTTATACATTGTTATGACTTACATATCTAAGTTTAAATATTTTTACGCTATTATTGCAATGGTATAAGCAGTGTACAATTTATTTGTACGTACAATTGATTCAAAAGGTTGCTATTATTACAAATTCTTACAATGCATTTTTATTTGCTAATGAAATACAAAGTCATTTGGAGGAATAAATCTTATATTTAACAATACTTGATCTTAAGCTAGTGCGGCTACCTGCTTTTAAAGGTGCCGTCTTGACATTGTACTTAATTAATACACATATAAAGTTACGACGTTAAGGGTAGTCACCGTGACGACATGCTCTGCCATAAAAAGAAATTAGCACCCCTGCGGAGTCCACAGCATTCGTCATGGTGACGCCAATTAAAAATACACACATAACATTAATTCACACATTTCGCAAAGTAGCACTTGCACCGTTAAACGTCACTTGGAATTTGGGACCTAAACTTTATGTAATTTGACTTGAATGGACGATGGTTACTGAGGAGCAGGTTATCTTAATAAATGACTTTGGGGTTAGGCGATTCTTGCGGTTTTTGGACCGTTTCTACCCTTATGCTCGGTGTGGCTAACGAACTTGCCACTATTTCCTTTTTCAACCACTTTCGAATGCTTTTGATGATCCTTCGTTTTCCTGCGTAGATTAACAATATGGTGAGTAATATTATGGTAGCTATCATGACACAGCCAATGATATTCAATTTGTTGTCCACTTGTGCAACATTTGATAGGTTTTCGTTAACAATTACTTTTTCTTTTGTCTGATTGGTGCCCATTTTTTTAAATTAATTCGGTGTACGTGGTGTAATTTCGCGACTGTTTTGATTCTTACTATGTTTCAACTGCGATACCTAGTACTTATGTTCAATTAATTGACCTACCTTATAAAAATGCTAATTTCGATATTTAGAGGGTCTTTTGCTTATTCGTCCAGTTCGCGTTGTATATGTTTCGTCACTGGGTTTGCTTGTTTGAAACCTTACTTTTTTCTGTATTTTATTTTGTACCTGTTTGTGTTTTTTATTATCATTTTTTTCTAATATGTTTTTATTTACTTCCTCTGATGGCAATTCATCATCTATCAATATATATGCTGGTTTTAAGCGATCTATAGATATGTTGGCTTGTCTGTCTGGTAACTGTACGCGATACACTTTTTCGTTTCTACTTATGACGCGATATGGTCCATCGTATGGCGATTGTAATGGTTTCCGTACTGCGTCATTTCTAATGAATACATAATCACTGGTTAATAAATCTTTGTGTATGAAAATCTTGCGAGGTGACTTGTTTACTCTAGTGGACGGTTTCAATCCATCTATTACGTCTTTAATTTTTTTAACGAAATTGTTGTCATCATGCAACTGTACATTGCTATGGTCATAAAAGTCACCTGGTAGCCTAATATTACTGCCGTATAGCATTTGTGCTGCGGTTACGCCTGTGTCGGACCTAATTGTCGTGCGCAATCCTAACATTACTGTTGCTAGTTCATCTATCCAGCTTTTATTGTCTAAACGTGCCTTTAGTGCTGCTTTTAATGACCTATGCCATCTTTCTATCGCTCCATTGCATTGAGGATGATATGGAGTGGTACGGGTTTTCTGTATTCCCATGATTGACATTAATTCTCTAAATAAATTGCTTTCGAACTGTCTTCCCTGGTCACTTGTGAGTTTAACCGGGCACCCATATCGACTAATCCAACCTTCATATAAAGTTTTGGCTACTATTTCTGCAGTTATTTCTTTTAATGGAAATGCTTCTGGCCAACGCGTAAACCTGTCTATTATCGTCAAACAATATTTAAATCCCTCTGGTGTAGTTGGTAGCGGTCCTACTATGTCTATGTGAATATGTTCAAAACGCTTACAATTTTCAAAGGTACTTAAATCTGCATTGGTATGCTTTTGAACTTTCGCTTTTTGACATCTAATGCAAGTCTTGGCCCAATTTCCAACGTCTTTATTCATATTTGGCCAAAAATACCTATCACTAACTAATTTTCTACTTGCTCTAATGCTTGGATGGCTCATATTATGTATTGAGTCGAAAACTAAACGTCGAAACTTTCTGGTCAAGTATGGGCGTGCTGAGTCGGTTGAAACTTCACAGACAATGTATTTCTCTGTATTGTATATAGTTATACGTTTCAACACTATGTTGTTATTGTTATTCGATTCGCTTTGCAATTTTGCTAGCTCGTCGTCCGTTTCCTGTGCGGCTGCAAGTTCTGCGAAATCGATCGTTGTGGGGCACGATATTGTTGCTACTCTGGATAATGTATCCGCAACTAAATTATCGTTCCCACTAATGTGTCTTATGTCCGTGCTGAATTCGCTAATGAACATGATCTGTCTGGCTCTCCGAGAAGTTTCTCTATCTGTACCTATTTTACTAAATGCAAATGATAAAGGCTTATGGTCTGTAAAAATAACTAACTGTTGACCTTCAACCATGTTGCGGAAATGAATTATGGCTGAATATATTCCTAATAATTCCCTGTCGTATGTACTATATTTCATTTGTGCCTGTGTTAATTTTTTAGAAAAATACCCTAATGGTTTCCACTTGTTGTTTAGCTTTTGCTGTAATACTGCGCCCACACATGTGTCTGACGCATCGGTCATTAACGCTAACGGAGTATTTGACGTTGGATATGATAACATGACTGCGTTCTTTAGGTCTTTCTTACATTGCTCAAAGTCGTATTCAGCTGCTGGTGTCCAGTTAATTTTTGTTTTATCTTTGCGTTTTGTATTTCCTAGGTATTTATTCAACTCTGTTTGATGATTAGCCGATTGAGGTATACTTGCCCTATAAAAATTCAACATTCCTAGAAATCTTCTAAGTTCCTCAACTGTTTCCGGTTTTGGGAAGTCTGCAATGGCTTTTACCTTATCTTCTAGAGGTCTAATTCCCTCTGTTGACACTTCATATCCTAAAAATTCTAATTTCTGTTTACCGAAGCTACATTTGGAAAAATTTATAGTTATGCCGTATTCATTGAATCTTTCGAAAACTTTTTCTAAGTGTTGTTTGTGCTCTACTTCGTTATCTGATGCTATGATGACGTCATCTACATAGTTGAATAGGAAATTCAAACCTTGCAATACCGTGTGGTGCATGAAACGTTGAAACGTTTGTGCTGCATTACGTAATCCGAATGGCATGCGCATAAATTCAAATAAGCCAAAAGGTGTTATGACAGCAGTTTTTTCAATGTCATTTTCCGCGACAGGTATACAATTATATGCTCGGTTAATATCTAACTTTGAGAATATTTTCTTATTAGCCAACATATATGTAAAATCATGAAGACGAGGTACAGGGTAGCGATCCGGTTTGGTGATCGCATTTAAACGTCTGTAGTCTCCGCATGGCCTAATATTGCCGTCTTTCTTGGGTACCACGTGCAGAGGACTTGCCCAAGCGCTGTGGCTCGGCCTGCAGATCCCCAGCTCTTGCATGACCCTAAATTCGTTTTTAGCTTTTACGTACCTGTCCGGTGGTAGCTGTCTCGCTCGTGCGTGCACCGGGGTACCTGTTGTTTCTATAAAATGACGAACGCTATGTCTAGGTGTCTCTTTATATGAAACTGGTTTAGTTACCTCGGGGAACTTACATAATAACTCATGATAGGGGCAGTCATCAACAATGGTTTTAACCGTGGGCTCAGTCGAGTCAGAGAGGTTTCCTCTCGCGCCTAAATTTGTTGCCTGGTCGACTAGCCTTCGTCCGTTCAAGTCAATTAGTAAATTATATTTAGCTAAGAAGTCAGCACCTAATATTGGTTGCTGTACGTCCGCTATCGTAAATAACCAACGGAACGCTCGTCTAAGATTTAGGTCTAGTTCTAACATGTGTGTACCGTACGTGGTTATTTCGGTTCCGTTCGCAGCATATAATTTATACCCGGCACTTTGTGCGTTATTTTTCTTGAAAACCACTCTGCGAGGTAGAACTGACACATTTGCACCACTATCTACTAAAAAGTTCAAACCTGAGTTCTTGTCCCGGACGCTTAGACGGTGATTTCCGTGCACGCGGTCGCAGCCACCCGTCGCTGACTGCACCGACACTAGTTTTCCGCTGGCTTCGACTTCTTCCAATTGCACGGATGTTCACACCTCGTCGCCTTGTTACGGAATCGGAAGTGGTACCGGCACAACCAGTTGGGGTCATCACTTGTCATCGCCTTGGTAGACCTGGAGTTCGATCCCGACCTGGATCTGCTTCTTCTAGATCTAAAGTTTCGCGAACGACCTCGGGGTGTACTCTCGAGCCTGCGTAATCTGTCACCAAGTTGTCTTATTTCGGCTATCACTGCGTCATCCTTTTTCGATGGGCTTGACGCTTCTTTTACACTAGCGACACTGTGGACCGGAGTTGCGTTTTCTGCTACATTGTCTGCGATCGACGCTAATTTTTCTAAGTTTGCCTCGTCGGATACTGCCAAAATGCTGCGTATAGACGGTGGTAGTTGGTTCTTCCACATCACCCGGAGTGTTTCGTCTGTCACCCTTCCCCTGGCTAGCTCCCTCATTTTTCGAAGAAGGTGTGATGGCTGCTGGTCTCCCAGCTCCATTCCGCAAACAAGCTTTTTGATTTGACATTCATCCGACTCTCTGTAAACTGAGAGTAACTTTGCCTTCAAGGTCTCGTATTTTTTTTCTTTGGGCGGTTCGAATATAATTGATGCTACTTGTTCTGTGACTTCCTGGTTGAGCTTCGAGACTAATATTCGGTACTTGGAGTCGTCGGACATCTTCTGCGCATTTATAATTGTTTCCGCTTTGGCGAACCATAATTCTGGTGACTTGGTCCAAAAATTTTCTATCTTGTCGGTCACGGACACGGGTGAAAGAACGTATTCTTCAGCGGTCGCTTTTTCTTCCATCTTCAAGCTTGACTTTGTGACTTTTTTTTTTCAACAAGCACTGTGGGTTTTCACACTATACCGCGTGGATGTTAGGATGAGTTGCCAGTTCTCGATCAACGCACACACTTTAGGATCACGTCGGGGTCACCAATTTTGTGTGTGTTCCAGGGTAGTGTGTGCGGAGAGAAATAATAGATGTTGTACGCTATATCAGTCTTTACTAGAGTTGATATTACAGGGTTGTATTTGCGGCGCGTGTATAGCGGATAGCGGTTTCGGGCGAACTGGCTTCGCCGGGCGCTGCGCATGCGAGGAATATAAAACGACTGCGTCAGCGCCCCTACAGACTCGCACTCAAAGGGTTCCATGCCATATTAAAATCGAGCAAAAAACTCGTTCCTTGTATTGGGACCCCCTATAATTATTAACTTTATTTCTTGATAATGTTTATTATTTATTGTTACAGCGGCAATACAAATACACAATCTGTCAACATTTCAACTGACTACCTGTTACGGCTCATGAGATATAGCCCGCTAGCAGACGGACGGACGGACAGTGGAGGCTTAGTAATAGACCGTGGAAGTGTAACGTAAAAACATGGCGAATTTTGACATTTGGGTAAAAACAAACATCTCCCAAAAGGGATTGTAAACGTTTTACTACCAATACTTAACGTTGTGTGTTGAATACACAATCAAAGTACACAGTAACTTAACGGGCGAGTGTTTTTAATTTTAGAAAGATTTTTTCTATTCGCCGGGAATCTGTAAAACCTACAGGTTGCTCTTCGCGAGACATGGTTGCACGCAGGGGCAACGCAATACAGCATCGTAAACACTACTAACACTACAACACAAACTCGTTAATTTATTCAGAATGTAAAATAACAAGACGTTACCATATGTTTTCGTCTTTGTTTTTACCCAAATGTCAAAATCTCTCAGGATCTCTATGCTCTCCATAGGGTTCCGTCAGGCACCCTTCGGGTACGGAACCCTAAAAAACTCATTAATAGAACCACGAAATTATACCAAACCTCTATTAAAACACGACTGTGTACCAAGATTTCCTGGAAATAGCTGGCTCTGGGTAACTGAGAAACACGTGGATTCAGCAACTATGGGACCTTTATAAAAATAAACACCGGAATGTTCTATACCGCAAACTGAGCACCGAGACGCCTCTGCGGCTGCCGCTAGAGGTGTCATTGCCAACACAAACGTCAAAACTTCACACTTGTAATACCCTAATGGTTAGATAGAGGTGTACCGAGTACACCTTCATTTCGCCAGTTATGTTTAAGTCCTATTTCTAATAGGGGGCGAGCCTATTACCATCAACCGAACAAAATCCAGACTCCGGGCTGCTACTGAGAAATTGCTGATAGAAAAAACTTAAAAACACTTTGCCCGACCTGGGAATCGAAGCTAGGACCTCATGCTCAGCAGTAGCGCATGCGACGACTAGACTATCGAGGCATTGCAACATTTCTCATTCAAACCAAGTGTGTCACCGTTTAGTCACATTACGACACAAATGACGTAAAAAAACTGACGGCTTTGAATAGCGGTCGTAACAGAAGTATTACGCTCAGCGCACTTTCGATGGGACGAGTTTTGTTAGTGCTGCCGTCTCTAGAAGATTCCGTATTCCGTGTTCAATACGAAAAATCAAATTATTTTGAAATTTTCAAACTTAAGAAGGAATGGTCAATCTGGAATTCGTAGTGGAAAGTTTATATTTTGACTTAATATTATTCAAAAAAATGATGATGTGGAAATATTTAGCAACCTGTTCCGCTTAGCTAAATATTTCTACATCATCATTTTATAATGGATTTCCGCAAGGTCACGCCTGAATCAATTAACTATCTTAATATTATTCAGTAAAATTTTATCATAAACGTACATAGTTTCGCCACATCTCTTATTTCTATGTTCTGGAAATTTTCAGGAATTAACGAAACTTTACAACAAAAAAAAAACTGTGTGGTACCTATCACATAAATTTAGGGGTCGAAAACACCCATAAATGTGAGTATTTGAATAACAAACAAAATCTGAAGTCGCAAACATTTACTTCAATTACCGATAAACGACCGATATTTATAATGGAATTTCCTTATCGAAACCACTTAAAATGTAAAAGAACAATAGAATAAGGCGGTTTGTACGCCGCACCGTGAATGGGACGTCAACGAGAACGAGATGACGACTCGAAGTGACAGTACATTTACTATGGCCGAGTAATCTTGTTTCTCGTTGATGTCTCCTTCACGGTGCGGTGTACAAACAGTGTAACAATAGCGTAACTAGAATTTTAAAGCAAATAAGTGAAGCGAGCAACTACGGATCTATTACAAAATAAACGAGGACAAAATGGCCGACCGGAGTTCGATTTTCAAACAATAGCGCGAAGGATCAAGTTCCTTTGGCTTACTCGAAAATAACGTACACTTAGTATTTTTTCGGTCAACACATCTAATATGCCTCTGGTATTGAAGATATCTAAAGGTGCCGGCACCTTTAGATATCTTCAATACCAGAGGCACTAAGCACTTACCTACAAGTGAGCCGTCAGCTGAATTGCCATGCAATAAAACTCTTTATTTTTATTTGTTTATCTTCAAACCCGACTGCAACTAAAAAGTTCTTTATAACCGGCCATAAGCGAGTCCAACTCGCACTACGAAGGGATCCGTACCACCGTACAGTATTTAACAAAAATTGCTGAAAAAATATCACATTTCTTGTGTCCCCTTTAATTTCTAACTTTATGATGATGATGTGAAAATTTCAACTGTCTACCTATAGCGGTTCATGAGATACAGCCCGCTGACAGACAGACGAACAGCGGAGGCTACGTAAAAGAGTTCTGTGCGGCACCCTTCGGGTACGTAACCCTAAAAAGCAGCTTGTAGTACAGTCTTTGCTGTCCCGCAGTCGAGTAAAAATTACACACGGGCAAATTAATGTCAAGAATCTCGACCATCCTGTCCGAAATATGTCGGTACAGGTTTTCATTCCTTAAAAATAACCAGTATATTATCTTCAACAGAGATGGTATACAATATTTTCCTTCAATTGAAAAAACCAAACAATAGAGCCGTACACGAAGAGCAATGATAGTTTAAGCGAAATGGTACGCTAGCGGGTACCGTTCCAAAAAAAGATCACGGCGGAGTTTCGCTGGGTTCTCTAGTACGGTGCTTAACGCACCGCTACCGAATGGAAGGATTCTGTGCAATTTGAACGTGTATTCCAGTTGTGTCGTGAATATTGGCTGAATTCGACTGGGAACAGGAATAAAGGTGTGTAAGTACAAGAATATAGAAGCTAGGACAAGTCTAGAGGCAAACTTAAATAAAAAAGCCCTCGCACGAAAAATATCTTTTCAAATTCAACGAGTAGTTCCAGAGATTAGCGCGTTTAAACTGAATAAGAAAGAAACTGAAGAGTTTGATTGTTTATCAAACCCTTCAGCTAGAATATAATACAGGGTGGCAGGGAAATCGACGCGAAAACTGTTACCATGGATTCAGAACATGATTCTGAACCCCCTACGTTGAAATTTTTCATCGGTTATTTAAAAAAAAATCCAGCAACAAAAAACATTTTGACCGCATAGGTATTTTTTTTTAATAACCCGCGAAATATTGCAGGGGGGTTCAAAATCATCTACTGAATCCGTGGTAATAGTTATCGCGTCGATATTCTTGTCACCCAGTATTAGTATAGAGGTAAACATACTGTCTTTTTCTCTACATAGGTACATTCTTTATGTATTTTTAGGGTTTTATAAGTCCGAATGAAAAAAACGGAACCCTTATTGGATCACTCGTGAGTCTGTCTGTCCGTCTGATACCAGCCAATTTACTTCGAATCTAATGGATTGATTAAGATGAAATTTGGTACACTTAATCTCTGTGATCCAAACACGGACGTCCTACGTAAATAAATAAATTTTAAATAAGGGGACTTTCGGGAGACAAACCAGAAAAATAAAAAAATGTTTTGCACCGTGTACCGTATGAGTGTGTGATATGTAAAAAGACAGGGGGTTATTATAAAAAAAAAATACAGAAAATATTAGGTTGGTGCATAAATTCTTGGACACTCAAACACATTTATTAAAAATAATTTTATTTATTATTAAAGAAATATTAATCCACAATATAATGACCGTCATGTTCAACGACATGTAACCATCTCTCTGGCAAAGACATTATGCCGTGTTCCCAAAAAGCAGGAGGCTGGTGGTCCAAAAACTCGGCGATATCGTCTTGGAGTTGTTCATATTTTTCAAACTTCTTCTTTCTTAGACGTAACTTTAGAGCCCGAAATAGACAATAGTCCGACGGCGCAATATCAGGACTGTATGGCGGGTGAGGTACCACTGTCCAGTTCAGCTTTTCCAGAATGTGGCGGACAGACTTCGCAGTATGTGGTCGAGCGTTGTCCTGAAGAAGTGATACAGACAGCCTTTTTGGACGCTTAGTCGCTATTTCTGAGGCTAACTTTTGCAGTTGCTCTCCGTAAATAGTAGCGTTAATAGTCTGCTTCTCGTCCAAAAGTTCCCAATAGAGAATGCCCTGCCAATCCCAGAAAACTGATAACATTATCTTTCGTCCATGACGATCTGGCTTTGGTTCCGTTGGCGCCCTTTCTCCGCATGGAACCCAATAGGCCTGCCGCGTTTTGCTGTTGTAGTGAACCCAAGATTCGTCGACAGTGACAATGGACCTGAGAAAGTCTTGTCTGTGTGGTTGCAGAAGAAGACTTTCGCATATGGTCACGCGTGCTGCGCGCTCGCTGTCTGTCAAAGCGTGGGGTATCCACCGACTCATTATTTTGTGGTAGCCTATTGCATGCAGGTGCCGAATTATAGTGGAATGATCGTACCCAAGTTCCTTCTCCAAGTCCCTGGTATTCGCATCCGGATGTCTTTCCAAATGTGAGCGTAGAAGGTCTTCGTCAAAGACAACTGGCCGACCGGAGCGAGGTTTGTCTTCACAACTCGTATCCCCCTTATCGAAAGACTTAAACCAATAACTCACTGTGGAATGAGCAATAGTGCCTTGTCCAAACGCAGTGTTAATTTTCTCGGCCGTTTGCCTTGCACTCGTTCCTAGATTATGCTCGTAAAGCATGATCGCTCGTAGTTGACGCGATTCCATTTTGAACTAAAGTGAACAACTCGGAACGCGCGCGCCCTTTTATACCCCTTGGCGTAAAGCTCCTAGAACATTCTGTAGAATAATAGATTATTCTAGCATATAATCGAATTGAAACCTAGAATTTTTTTTATGAAATCCAAGTGTCCAAGAATTTATGCACCAACCTAATAGTTCTTATACCTATAGATTACAGGAAACCTTATAAGAAGTCTATTGTCTTAAAATAACATGGTAAATCTCCCAATATTGTCCGTACAAACTTACATTAATTGCAGATGGAAATGGGAGAACATGTTTTTTAACTACAATGTTAAGTTTTTTGTTGGGGAAAAAGAAAAATTCATCCCAACTACGTAACCCATTATTGTGCGTGGTCTAACACGCACTTGGCCGATTTTTTAATATTCATTGTGCATAACTGAATAACTAAAAAAATGAATTATAAAGGCTTTTATAAGAAAACTCAACAAACAAGAATGCTACAGCTACAATTATACCATTGAAGGAATAAAAACTAATCGGAAACGCAACCAACAAAATGTCGGTAGTTCAACTAAAAAAAACTTACTGAGTTGCAATGTTTCAGTACGAGTAGCTTTCGAATAGCGGTTACCGGTCAGTGAATTTTATCTGTTTTCTATTGAACATTTTTTTAAAGGCTATTGGATGGTTTGACCGTGTGTTCTAGGACTGTGAATGAAGCGTTCACCTGGTTTCCTCGAATGCTGAAACTATTGACATACATTTTATCTCAATTGTTTTGCCATTATTTAATATAAGCGTATCATAATCTGCCTAGCTTTTTCCTAACTATGTTGGGGTCGGCTTCCAGTCTAACCGAATGTAGCTCAATACCAGTATTTTACATGGAGCGACTGCCTATCTGATCTCCACAACGCAGTTACTGGATAACACTATACCCCTTGGTAGACTGGTTGTCAGACTTTCGGGCTTCTGACGAACCGTAACAACTGTCAAAGATATACAAATGACAGCCGGGACCAATGGCTTAATGTGCTTTTCGAGGCACGGAGGTTCTTGGTATGTAAAGATGGTCACCTATACACCGACCAACCGTGGCAAGCGCAGCTTAACCTGATCGATGGACCCGTGCAGCTGATATTACTTAGCCATAAGCCCCTTAAAATCCTTAAAATACATTATAGGTTATGTAGAATGATGCCTGCGTCTAGCAGTGCTTCCTGCGGCTACTAGTAAAGTATTTCTCATCAATTCTCCATCCTTGGTAAATTATTATCACTTATAATGACAATTTAACTGTCAATAGTGTTAATCGTGATCATTATAGCAGTATCTGCGATACCAAACCAATGACCTTAATGTCTAAGTGGATATTGAGAGGGAACGACGAGCGCTGGCAGTCAGATGTAACATATTGGCTCGGCGGTTTGCACGCTATAGCAGAGCAGTCAAGATAACGCTTTTTAAAGCTCATTGCCAAGTGTTTTACACGTGCAGCTTGTAGACCAACTGGGTCATACACAAAAAGTGAACATTACAAAATATTTTTAATAAAACTTCACGATTTTTTATTAAATGTTGTATTTATTTAAAGTTACATATTAATATTCTTACAATAATATCACTAGAGATCAGTCTTGGATATTTTAGGAAAAAATCGCGTTTTTTGTTTTTTATGTCTACAGAAGAGATTGTGTTGTCTGCAGAAGGGAACAAAATGTGACCTTATATAATCATATCAATAAGGTCAAGAATAGAAACAATAGAAAAAAAAACTTAAAATGGAGTTCTCCTCGATCCCTAAACAAATCATAATAAAAAACATATACCAACTCAGTACAAAAAATATTCGACATTTGCCCACAGAACAGACATTATGCTTCTGTAGACGTATACAGGAACAGAATATTAAAATATGTTTTCCTCATCAGAATCGTCCCACATGAAATTCGTCGGCCGTTTTATGTGTGGTGAATCTTCAGAAGCTTCAGAGTCATCTGAATAGATTCTTTTCTTCTGGGGTTTATGCATCTGGTTAAATATTTCGATAGAAAGATCTGGTGTCAGTCTATCTGAGAGTCCTGGTGAATTTGGCTCAGTCGGAGCATCAGGTGTAGCTGGAGCCACAGGAGAATCACGGATAGGCAAATGCTCAGATGAGAAATCTGATGATCCTGATCTTTCAAGGCAATCAGGTGACAAATTGTACAAGGATGAATCAGGAGTAGCTATCGTTCTAGATGTGCCAGGCATTATCGAATCCCTAATATGGTTTATTTAGATTCGACCCATTTCGTAATGTGGACATATTTGGTGAGGGGGACACACCAAACAACTTAAACGTCTCGCGTGGATAATTCCTGGGTTTTTGACACTCCATGATAACTGATGAATTCCAAACGTACCTTTGAAAGGTCGTGTAATGCTATTGTCTATTATTTGTTGAATTTCAGGAACTAGTGATTCATTGATCCTATAAACTTCAATTCCCTTACAATTATTTTCCAAGCATAACATCATCTCATCCAAACTAGCCACATCATGGCCTCTTGCAACGTGTTTATCGCAAGTTCTTTTGATGCAACCACCCACTCCATCAGGTGCACCTTTGCCATGACCCCGTTCGCTATAGTGCCAACTGATAGAATCAACGTTAAAGTCTTTGCTTAGATACGTTGAAATCAAGTGAAACATAGATTTGTTCCGATATTGTGTAGATGGCCCGTCGCTCAAAATGTGCAAGTTTTTCAGATTTGGAGATAACTCTTTAACTCTATTTATTAATGCCTGTAAATGAACACAGATGAGAACTGGATCATGCCTAACATTTTCTGAGACGGTGCAGAAGGATGTACTTTCTGTATAATTGTGTGGTGGTTCTAATTCGGTAGAGTAGTAGACGGAAGTATGTAAGGATAATTGTATCTTTGAACCCCCAAAGTGAGCTGATTGTACTTCTTGACCGTATTTGCACTGATAATTTTCTGAAAAATCTATATGGAGTGCTCGAATAATATATTCATTATTTGTATGTATGGCACATAGACAAGTGTTCCTAGCATCGACTTTAGGGAATAAAACCCAAAATGGTCGATTTCTTCGGAATGTTTCATAGGAAATAGTCATTCCAGTTTTGTTCACAAATGCCTTATGCAAATTCAAAAGTGAGTCATTTAAAAAGCGAATTTGCTTCTTGATCTTTCTTCTTGTGATTGTGTCTTTTTTTCCAGACGTCAATCTGCTGTGTTCATCTTGCACTAAAAAATCATGGATTGCTTTTCTTATCTCTTGAGTTTTAATCGTTTTTATTCTTTTTTTACCACCTTCTTTTTTCTTTTCCAGTTTACTACTTGTTCTTATCCATCTCATTCTATATTTGGCAATTTTAGATTCTAATTCAAGATCTCTTCTCCTCAAATTATTATTTTCTGCAACAATTCGTCGTCTATTCCGTGTAGCCACCGCTCTGCCAACATGTATACGCGAAAACGAAGGACTTGATGGAGGTGTGTTCTCTTGCACAAAATCACGTTCCCTTTTTTTAATTTTTTCTTTGTCGCGTTTCTTTTTTGCTTTTTCTCTCCATATTTTTCTTATCTGCCTTTGTTCTCTTGGCGTGTAGTCTTTAATAGTCTTAAGTTGCCCGAGCTGTTTTTTAATTTTGTATCTCTCCCTATCCTTCCTTCTTCTTTCTTCGAGAGCTGCGTCATCCATTTTGGCCCGCGCACGGCGTATACTAAGTTTTTTCTGCTCGCGCCTGCGTTTCTTTTTTTCTTCTTCGGAAAGCTGCCCTGATTTACTTGTTCGTGGCATAGTAACTGAAGCAAAAGACAAGGACCATCATACGCTAAGAACAAGCAAGCAACACAATGCAGAGCAAAAAACAAATTAAAGCGGAAGGCAAAAGTGAGCAAAATCATCATTAATTTTGCTCACACACACATTAACATTTATAGCATAAATTATTTAACTTCGAAACAACACAAAAACTATATTTTCAAAACTTTATTAAATTATCTTAAAAATTCATCATCAGATCTTGAGCAATTACCCAATGTGACTAATATGAATAATTAAAAATAATTTAAAAATTACATTGTCATGAACCTCTCTTATTTATAAATCAGTAAAAAGCGAGTAACACAACTGTTTTTTTTCGAATGTAGTGAAAGTTCTTGATTATTCACTTCTGTTGACATACCTCCCTTCTGTAGACACTAAGTCTACAGGAAAGATGTCTACAGGAGAGACACATTTTCATAAATCAAAGATGGCATCCTACCATTAGAGGTTAGAATTTAAGCAATGTAATATTTGCAAACCGCGCCCATAAGCACATACTATCTTAATGTTTTTATATATTTGCAAAGGCTACTTACTCAGGTATCCTAGGCACAGGAAAGACACACTGATCTCGACTGAAAACTTGTGTAATTAAATAATATTAGGGGTTTTTTCTTATCACACGCACTTCACGTAAAACTACAACCGAGCAAATGACAGAGAAAACAGTGCTACCAACACAAGAGACAAAATAATAACGATTCGTTCATCTTTGGCAAATTTAGGCTTATTTTATGCGTCTACAGAAGTAGACCTAAAATTTGTGAACAACATTTTTATAACGTTTAATTCAAAATTTAGCATAACATATTTTTTTATTCGTTATGTTATGGATATTTGATAATATGACTGATGTAATGAAACGAGTTAAAAGCATTAAAAGTATGTGTATATATTTTTAATCATCACTTGAACTCAACTACTTGACATCCGAACAGTCTACAGAAGGAGATCTTTTCAGATTCAAAAGCGAAAAAAATTAAATAAATTTTAGTAAAGCCGATTTTTTTATGAATCAGAACAAGATTTCAAGTCGAAAAAACTATTAAATGTATTTAATATTGATATAATATTTAAATAACGGTTTTTAAGTTGCATGAACATTTTTTTTTCTCTTTTTGTGTTTGACCCAACTATACTCAGCGGGCTATCAGCGCCCTACGGGTCCAATAATGGGTTCAGGATGTTGATGGGGCTTCCCCGTTTCTGCAGTGCATCTGGTATGTTTGTACAAGCACACTTCAATGGCTTCCACGTCATCGTCAAACAGAAATCTGCCTCTTTGCTCTGCAGAGTGCGAGAAAGCTCTAACTCCATACTGAAGATCATAGCGTAGGCGTACGATTCTCCTTTGTTAGGTGATGTTGTTCGAAGATGCATGTCGAACAACTGCGGGCGGTGAGCAATGGGTAGCTCACCGTCCGATAAGGACCAGGCCCGGGTCGACGGCGCGTTGTGTTCCACGCGCGCCTCAAAGAGATGTCAGCAGAATCGACGGGGTCCGCTAGGGCCAATGCCTGCCGGGGTTGCGAAGAAAACCGAGAGGGAGATCGTGGCCCCCGGCAACAGGGCAACGGAAGGAACACGGGTGGGTTTTAGTCAGTAAGAGTCTGACACGCTCTCCCGCTCCGCCCAGAGCGGGAGAAGTTATTTGATGATTTCCCACCCATAAAAAAAAAAAAAAAAAAATGTTGAACAACAGCCTTGTTTCCAAATAGATAATAAGTTATCTTTTTGTTTTCCATATGGATGTTGCTTATCCGAAGTAAAGATTATTATTGTTTTTTTTTTTATATATTTTTAATACTATCTACAGAATTTACAGCAATCGATCAATCAGCTCAGCCTATAGCAGTCCACTGCTGCACATAGGCCTGGCGCCACAACACCCTGCCCTCCGCCCTCCGCATCCAGCCACCTTATTTAAGTCATCTTATAGTCGGTCCATCTAGTTGGGGGACGTCCCACATTATGAACTACCAGAATATTAATAACTATGGTTATTTGGCAGCCCATGTTCAGGGGTGACTGTGTACTTAGTAAAAGACTGAGTTGGCATCGGCAAATCCACGAAAAGACTCATGAACAAAACAAAACCAGCCAAGTGCGTGTCGGACTACGCACAATGAAGGGTTCCATAGTTGGGATGATTTATCCCAAATACAAACTTAACATTGTAGTTGAAATACATGTTCTCATATACATTCCAACTGCAAATGCAAGTAAGTTTGTACGCACAATATTGAGAGATTTACCATGTTATTTTGAAAATAACATGGTAAATCTTCTTATAGGTTTTCCTGTTTTTTTTTCTTCAAAATTTTAGGTCCAGTAGTTTCGGAGATAAGAGGGGGAATGGTCAATTTTCATCGAATTTCTTAAATATCTTTAAAAGCGTTTATTTTAAATTTATATAAAAAGTATGTTTAAGATCCTCGCAACAAGTCCTTTCATTTGATATATCACACGGTACTGTTAGCAAAACTTTTTTTTGATAATCTTGTTTGCCCCCCAAAAGTGACCCCTAAATTAAAAATTCATTTATGTACGTTACATTTTCGTGTTTGGGTCACGGAAATACATACGTGTACCAAATTTCAACTTAATCGGTCCATTAGATTCGGAGCAAACTGGCTGTGACAGACGGACAGACAGACAGACAGACACACGAGTGATCCTATAGGGGTTCCGTTTCTTCCTTTTGAGTTACGGAACCCTAACAATCATGTAGATACGCGTTAAAATAATAGACGAGCGAATATTCCACCTTTTTCACACATAACTTAATCCCTTTTTCCCGTCGATATTAATCGAAATCAATCGGCAGACAGTACACATAGCCAGCCTTTTTGAAATACCGAAACGCCAAAACCAATCAGTGCTGCCACGAAGGAATGAAAGAATGCAGTTTCATTTAAAAAATCGCACTTCGTATGAATTCTTTTCAGAGAGTGTTATTCTTTTTGAAGGTAAAAAACCAGACGGTGTTTGCACACAGGTGAAATTCTACGTATGTTGGCTTTTGTTAGAAGGGACATTGTTTCTCATATTGGGTTCAAACGCGTGTACCTGTATGTACTCTGAAAGTCAAATTCTAAAGGGGTATTCTTCTGAAATGTCAATAAAATTGGAATGATGGAATTTCATCATAACCGTAACTGTTTTCGTGGTGAATGTAACTCGTAAGGCCGCTAATTTCTTTACGGTGCGACGTATAAACCGCGGCGTAGAAAAGACGTGTCTGTCAAAAAGCTTCATACAACATAGTGAATCATACAACAATAACGACCGACACGGCGAATAAACTAGTAGCTTTTCACGGCAAGACAAACGTGTGTGTAGAAAGGGCCTTAATAAGTTTAAAATCACTTGCGTCATCTACCACTTAACTCATGAACACTCATTATCAGTAACAAACGTAAAATGGAGCTAAAAGCAAAATCACTTATCTACAAAACAAACCCTATTTCATTGTACCAATTAGGAGTATTAACTCCTTGAAAATACCAACACAAACATTAATAAAATTCCAACTTCACTAATTTTCATTTAAGTACAACCGCTGCTGTATTGATATTATAAAACCCAACACAAAAAAATCACAAAATTAACTCAAGGAACAAGCAAAGTACTTAGATATCTTGAAAGAGGCAACTCTAATTATACATTGTAGCCTCTAGCTAGCTTCATTATTAACACTTAAATTTCTCAAGCACTTTTGCTCAACAAACTGAAATGTTACTACTACCTACAGTATTTTTTGTAAAAGAATTTTACCTACATTAATTAAATTCCTACCTTCTACCTGAGCACCGACCTCAATAATACAGGTTTAAGACCACCAGTATAACCAGGCCTTTGGCGCCCTGTCTTAGGTGCAAATTGGCGAAAGAAAAAGTAGAATTTAATAGAAAGCCTGAGGTCAAGACACGTTGGTTGAAGTGAGGTTTCCTTTAAAAAATATAAAAATTGTTTTAATTTCAATTTTAACAAGAGGTTAAACAAACCTGTTTACACTTTAGATAGGTAGTGAATAAAATGATGATGTGGATATATTTAGTAATCTGTTCCGCTTAGCTATTTCTAAACAGTCTTAAAAAGACCCTGAAAGAAATCGACGTGTTTCACCTCTCACGGCGTGTTGCCACACCAAGCACCGAGCGCAGACTCAGTGCTTGGTGTGGCAACACACCGTGTTCGAGTTCGCGACAAGTCAATCGTCATCCTGAGGATGCCTCGTTGAGAGGTGAAACACGTGTCGATTTCTTCCAGGGTCTTTTCAAGACTCTTTAGAAATAGCTAAGCGGAAAAGGTTACTAAATATATCCACATCATCATTTCATTATGGATTTCCGCAAGGTCACGCCTCAATCAATTAACTAGGTAGTGAATAGTTGTTGAATGTAGAACTAGCTGAATGTTGAAACTCCTTTGAAAAATGTGAAGTGACTGAAGTTTTTTATGTTTAGTTGACGTGAGTGTCGTAACATTTTTATTCTTGTTGTCTTCGTCTCCTTTTTCCAAGTGACGCTTTGCTTTAGTAGCATGTCTGATGGTTATTTTTATCTTATTTTAAAAGACGACCCACTGATCAATGCTTGAAAGCTGTGGCGGAGTGAGAGAGCTTTGCTCTGCATTGGCAAAATATAGGTAAAAAAAAGTTAATTTTATTATTTCTGTTAGGATACGACCTTGATTTACGACACTGCAAAACAATTTCAAACTAAGTACAATTTAAACACTATTCTGTTATTGTCATTTTAAATTAAAATTATAATCAATTACAAGTACTGTTTGTAGTGCTTCTTGGTAATTATAAATTAAAACTAGGAGTGGACTGTATAAATTCGGTATATTGGAAATTGCAATCGGTAACATAAAAATCGATAACCGTTCGCACAAGATTTTGACGTAAAGTGACGTGCGGTTCGCGTTGGTCGGCGCTGTTTGGCTCGCGCTGCGTCTTCGTCCCGCGCGTCACCCGCACCCCGCCTGCGTCTCTCACGGCACCGTGTCCGCGCGTGGACAAGTACCTAAGGTCTATTTAAATCCTTGTTTCCAATTGATGTTATTTCCTCTTAAACAAACATCAACTTTATGCTAGTGTAAATAAACTTGATTTTAGACTGTTGTTGTAAATAAATTTATAGCGCAAATTGAACCATATGTGTAGGCATGACAGTTGTTTTTCCCAAAACTCGTGTTTGCTTACATGTTTGGCAAATAAATTGCGAACGCAGATTTTTGCGCCGAACCCTTCGTGAACTACTGGCATGATATAATGTATGTATAAAAAAAGTGAAATACTTGTGATATACTAGTAAATAATGTTTTGGTAAAAGCATATTACCTAACATTCTCGGAGTTTCTTTACGTGATTGAAACAGAAATGAAAAGATCCGCAGGAGAACAAAGGTAACCGACATAGCCCGAAGAATTGCCAAACTTAAGTGGTAATGGGCATGGCATATTGTAAACAGAACGGATAGCCGATGGAGCTGAAAGGTTCTGGAGTGGCGACCGCGTACTGGAAGACATAGCGTTTGAAGGCCCAAGATGAACCGATGACCTTGTGAGGCCGGAGGAATCCGCTGGATACGAGAAGCACAGAATCGGTCGAAGTGGCGGTGCTTGGGGAGGCCTATATCCAGCAGAGGACGTCTTTCGGCTGAAATGATGATAATGATTACCTAACCTATGTATAAAACAAAACAATGATACAAAAAGCACTAATTAAGTACTAAATTATGAAAGAATCTACGTTCTTACTGCTTCAGATTTTGTTCAGCCTGCAAAAAATAAAAGAGCATTAAGATGAAAAGTACAACCCTGAAAATATAAAGAAAAACCAGCTCTTTCTTAACTAGAGTGCACTACTTCAACGAAATTCTAAAGGAAAACTGTATTTTATTTCAAATTAATGTAATCTTTTACTTATAGTACTTACTTGTACTGTTTCGTAAAAGCTAAAATAATTAATGAATAGAATTAAGTTGCCATAACTTTATTTAGTCCACTAAAACTAATTTTATCTACTAAGTCATAAAGTAGTTCTAAATCTGAACCTTAAGAAGGTTACGTTGACCTAAAATGTACCTTGCTAGACGTGACGAGAATACCTAATCATTTCTAAAACTGCCTGCCTAAGGAGTTTAGACTTACTTAACCAAAATAAAAACGAAAGTGACAGCCTACCACTTTAGTATTTATTTTTCTGCAGACATAATAATTATGTAACACTCACAACTATAAAGAGACGCGATTTAGTGACCTGCTACTGTCAATAATATCACGTGCTTCAAAATCGGTGAAGGAAAGTATCATGAGGAAACCAGCATGTCTGGGAGATATTTCTCGGCGACATGTGAAGCCAAGTCAGAAGCCCATGGGTGGCTTTAAAACTCTTACACCAGGTTAGTCACTAACCACACGAAAAGAAGAAGACTTTCGCTATAAACACACATATTATACGATTCATCGATTTTTTTTCCTCTTATTGGATATGAGTTTCATGGTCAAAGTTGCGTCGGGTAGAATCTTGACGGATGCAGGTGTCTAAATCGTTAGGCACGCCACAATTGCGGCGATAAGTCCCCTGTTTGAGGAGTGGCTAGAGAGGCGCCACGGCGTTCTCCCCTTCCGCCTGACACAGGTCCTCACCGGACACGGTTGTTTCGGGAGTTTCCTGTTCCGGATGAGGCGGGAGGAAACGCCCGGGTGTCACCATTATGTGGATCGCCCGGAGGACTCGGTGGAGCATACGGTGGTGGTCTGCTTGGCTTGGGCGGAGCATCGCCGTGTTCTCTTGGAGGCGTTCAGCGGCGGTGATCTCTCGCTTCCAGCCCTGGTCCAGGCCATGGTATAGAGCGGGCGGGCATAGGAGGCCGTCACCTCCTTCTGCGAAGCGGAAGCTGCGAGGAAGCGGAACGCGTGAGGGAGATCATCAAAAAAATTACAATTATTAAGTTAGCCTGGGGATGTTCAGGTCACGAGTGAATAGGTACCTTCTTGGAACCGCACTTTGCATCGTAGTCGACCGCATCAATGCTGATCATTAGGTGAGATAGCCGTCAAAAGTAAGCCCTAAGAACATTAAAAACTTGACTTTTTCGTTGAATTTTATTTGAACACTAACTTTTGCTCACGGCTTTGCCAGCGATGAAGTCAGAAAATATTCCACGGGAACATACTACCGGCATTAACACACATGTTAATCCATGTCTTCTTCTTTTCGTATGGTTAGTGACTAACCTGGTGTCTGAGTTTTAAAGCCGCCCATGGGCCTCTGACTTGGTTTCACATGCCGTCGAGAAATATCTCTCAGGCCTACCGGCATGATTACAAACTGGCATGGTTTAAAACAGTCATCCAGGTTATAAACTATCTGTGAGCCTATCTAAATCCGTTCAGCTGTTTTTGAGCCAACCCGTAACATACATCCAAGCAAACAGACAAAAATTAATCGTTACTATTTTATTATGTGTAAGTATAGATAACCAACTATTTGAAAACCCCACATTTGTAAAGACACAGGCCACTATCTCATTTGATTTATCTTCAAAATTGTACACCAATTTGGTAGTTGCGTTCAACATTTCTAATGTCTCGCTAGTAATTCCAAGTTTACACATTGCTCTATTCAGCACGACCGTAGTGGCACAGTGCTCAACTGCTCATATTGAGCATAAAATCCAGTCCATTCCAGAGCAATCAGCTAACTTTAGTCAATGCTTACCACTCCGTGAAATGTTGAGATGAATAGACGACGGGAATGGTTTTGACACCTTTGGCAGAGTTTAGGTTTAAATAATTAAGGTTGTAGGTAAACCGGTTTTATTGAAATTCTGAATTTTGTCTTAGAACTAGCTTCTGCCGCGTAGAAGTCGTAAGAAACACAATATAGTAAAATAACAGCCACTTTTTTATTAAACTCCCTCGGGCCGCGACCCACCGCGTCGCAACGCAACACCCATTTTTTTTTTTTTTTTTTGTGTGGGAAGTTGTCAAATAACTTCTCCCGCTCTGGGTGGAGTGGGAGGGCATGTCAAACTCTTACTGACTAAAACCCACCCGTGTTCCTTCAGTTGCCTGTATTACCAGGAGCCACAGTATCCCTTGCGGACTCTCCTGCGACCCCGGCAGGCATCGGCCCTAGTGGACCCCGTCAGTTCTGCTGACATCTCTTTGAAGCGCGCGTGGAACACAACGCGCCGTTGACCCAGGTCTGGTCCTTATCGGACGGCGAGCTACCCATTGCTCACTGTCCGTAAGCCTGCGCCTACGGTGGCCGGGAACCGGCCTGCGATTCCCGACGCCCAACAGTGGTTAGGGGCGTGAGGGCGCAAAATTTGCCTCTCCCTCACGTGTTGCGCCTCCTCCTTCGCGAGCATTACTGCTTCGCAGAAGGAGGTGACGGCCTCCCATGCCCTCTCGCTCCGTACCAGGGCCGGATGCGAGAGATCACTGCCGCCGATCGCCTCCACGAGAACACGGCAGTCCGCCGCCCAAGCCAGGCAGATCTCCACCGTATGCTCCACCGATTCCTCCGGGCGATCCACACAATGGTGACACCCGGGCGTTTCTTCCCGCCTTATCCGGAACAGGAACCTCCCGAAACAACCGTGTCCGGTGAGGATTTGCGTCAGGCGGAAGGTGAGGACGCCGTGGCACCTCTCTAGCCACTCCTCAAAGAAGAGACTTATCGCCACAATTGTGGCGTGCCCAAATACTGCCCGTCCTGTGAACAGAACCCAGGGCCTCAGGCTCAGCAGTCGCGCTTGCAACCGCTAGCCTAACGAGGCAAAAAAAGGCAAGACGAGGTGGAAAAATACTTTCTGTATAAGCTTAAATATAAATTATGACGGTAAATTCGAAACTCCGTACTTTAACTACCTTTATTTAGTTTCTGTAATAACGAACTATTTTTTTTTTCCTTTAGTCACACCTCCGTTACCGCAGAACTACCCAAAATCAAATTTAACTTTTAGTTCTCCGCGTTTCGGCTAAACTAATTATAACTATGCCAAAAATTTACCGACGGAATCGAAAATGCTTTGAAGGAGTTTAGTTAGTAGGAAAAACAAGAGCCAAGTTAATTTGAACTTGGCAGTCTTTTCGACGTCATTCTCCTTTTCTTTGGTTGATAAACAGTAGGCATTAAAAATATAAATACTTTATTTCAGACCTTGATCTATATGATGTTAGTAATACACTCTACTTATTACCTATGTTAGTAACAAACAAAAACAACATTTAATTCATATATCTGCTGCACTCACCAGACGCACCGGGTATATGTACATGTACACGTACCCAATGCGCCATAATGGTGCAGCACGGCTTATCACTAATGACCTTCAGAATGTCATTGCCGCTCCGCGCGCATAGTAGGCTTCAAAAATGGTGAAAGAAAATATCGTGAATAAACGGCATGTTTGAGAGATCTTTCTCGACGGCATTTAAAGCCAAGTCAGGGGCCATTGGGCGGCTTTAAAACTCTGACTCTATGTTAGTCACTAACCACACGAAAAGAAGAAGTAAGATTACTTACAAGAAATACTTAATAAATGCTTGTAAAAATACAAAATATGAAAGTCTTTAATAACAAGCCGTGTCCCACCCGATGTGATTTACCATCGACATAAATGACGAACTTCCAGATTGGGCCTAAATTATTATTTACAAGAACAAAATTAGGTTGTTGGGCCTTACAAGGTTATATAAGGAATCCTTGAGGAATGCTTCAAGACCTAGTGGTTTAAGCTGTGCGTTGTCTGTCAGAGAGTGAATGAATTAATTAATTTAAGAATTTTATGAAGCAACCGCCTCTGTTGTCTAGTGATAAGACCACCTGTCTCAAACCCAGAGGTACCGGGTTCAATTCCCAGTGAGGATAAAATTTGTTGCTCGGTGTGGTTGGTGGTAGGGCTTGTTCTACGTCCGCCTGGCTAGCTACCACCATCTTATCAGAGTCTATCGTCATAACAAGAATGTTAACAACATTGTTGTGTTTCGGCAGTTAGAAGTAAGATCTCTTTGGTTGTGGATTCCGGGTGAAGCCCGCTTCCACCTTCGGCTTGATCATCACTTATCATCAGGTGAGATACAAGCCAAGAGCTAGCCCGTGTGTGGATAAAAAAAGTAGATTAGTTGAACCAAATAAAAGTCAATTATGCGATTATCATGACGGAAAAGATTTGCTTATACAGAATTTCACAGGGCGCTAACCAGTCTATGTAATATCTTAAATAAGGTGAAGGAAAACATCGTGAGGAAACCGGCATGTCCTAGAATAAAAAATTAAAAGACTTGTGACACCTACCAATCCGTACTGGGCTCGTGTGGTAGATTACAGCCTACTTGGAGAAGGAGGCCTTTTTTTTGTGTGGGAAATTATCAAATAACTTCTCCCGCTCTGGGCGGAGCGGGAGGGCGTGTCAGACTCTTACTGGCTAAAACCTACCCGTGTTCCTTCAGTTGCCTGTATTACCAGGGGCCACGGTATCCCTTTCGGACTTTCCAAGGAAGCCTGTGTGCCAGCAGTGCGAACATTGTAGTAGGCTGATTGTATTTGTAATGTAAATGTAGGTACCATCAATAAACTTACTGAACATAACCTATTTAATATTGAAATTGCCACTGAAACAAATTTTATTAGCATTACATTTTATTACCAAGTAAACACCATTCAATAATATCAATTAGTACCAGCTCATCATAAACGGATTTGCAGAAAAAATATATTTCGATAACAAACATGAGAATTCGCTGATAAAACGTAATTATAACGCGTGGTTGGACTCTGAATATATTTAAATTAATATCGTGGAAACAAGTACGTCCATCAATACATTTCAATTTAACTGGTTCGGTCTATCTCGGTCGAAATTTCATGGAGCAGTAAGCACAGGCCGAAGTTGCCTGATTGCTTCTCGGTAAGACCGGATTTTAGGTCCAATATTAGGACTTGTGTAGTCTTTAAATTGGATAGAAGTAAATTCAATAGGATTTTAGACTGTTTGACCTGAAGTTAACTTGATGTCATTATTGAATCAGTGGGGATTCGATGTCATTATTGGATACCTAATCAAGCAATTAAATGAATTCTTGTCAATGTTGATTCTGATCTTTTTGGGGCTGCCTGTACCCAAGAAAGATTCCTACCCTCTAAGTACTATGAGCCCGCATACTATGTAAGAGTTAGTCGTGCGTATAGTCCCTACGTCCGAATTCAATCCAAACTTGTCGGAATATGTTGCGCAGTCGTGCGTAGAAAATGAAAACCAATATGATGTTACCCGAAGTCGGTCATCTTGATGAAACACATACCCACATCCAGTTTGCGTTTTTAATGCAACCAGCGAAGCAACATGAGTTTCTTCTTCCGATTTCAAACATTCAGAGATTTTTAATCGACTTCAAAAAGGAGGTGGTTATATGTTCGTCTACATGTATTTTAAACTGACTTCCAAAAAGGAGGAGTTTATATGTTCAAATTCAAAGTATTTTATTTCACATAAACCTACAAGGCACTTATGAAACGTCAGAAGCTAGGTGCACGGTTCCAATTGGTCGCTTCCTATGGAGAAGAGCCGGCAAAAATCTCCACGGTTCGTAGTTTTTTTTTTTTTTTTCTTTTTTTATGTATGTCCACCGATTTCTCTGTTAATTGTAGACCGATTAAAAAAATCCTTCTTTCGTTGTAAGGGTATGCTCTTGAGGTAGTCCCATATAAATTTGCGAAAAATAACTTTAATTTCGGAAATTGTAAAAAGTTTTTATTTTTAATGTATATTCATAGATATTTTCGATTGTGAACCGATTTTTAAAATTATTTTTCATTTGTTTTTTTTTACTTTGCTTGGGTAGTTTTTGAGTTGTCGTTGGCCACTTTGTGTATCATGATGATGTTATTATACTTCCTGTCACTGTTGTTTACAAAGCAAGTATTTGTATACGAATTAGTGCGGCGTAGCTACCATAACTAAAAAGTAAAAAATTAAAAAAAGCCTTCCAAAAAAATATAAGATATTTTTTACAAAAATTTCAAAATTTCTTTGGAAGATAGTTGTTTTCTTTACGGCTTTGATTCTGGTATAACCAGAGCATGGAATCGCCGCACCAGCAGCAGTCGGTTCTATAGTTTGACCGGAACCGCTGTTCCGCGCATTTAAATAGGTACTTAAATTATGTACATTTCAAAGATTTAACAGCTTCGTTTCTGGTATGGCAACTTGGCCTGCAAATGTCCAAAGCCGGTGGCAAAAATTATAACGTGGGGAGTGTAACTTGTGGAGCACCAAAAAATGAAGAAAAATGATGACAGACTTTAATAAATAACATTACAATTATAAATATGACCTATTTTGCTAATTAAAATTAATGAAAACTCAGTGTTTCGAAACCATTTGCGTCGCTACCCCAAATCAGTTAGTAATTTATTGTTTAAACCTAAGTTTTATTGGTAAACTGAATACACTGATACTAATAATGTCATTATTAAACTTTAGGCTAGTGTCATATGGATAAGAATAAATTTAAAAAATGAGTTGCATTTAAAAGAAAGAATAACGTAACATAAACATAACGTAACATTTAACATAACGTAACATTAACGTGACGTTAACGTAACATTTTCGTAACATTACTTTTGATATCGGCAGAATATTATTATTTTCGGTACTGTGGCTGCCAAATTGGTTGTTAAAATAAAGCAGAATCTCATTCTAATTATATTTTCTATGGCGGATTCAAAGTCAAAGTCAAATAATTTATTTCAATAAGGCATATAAAAGGCACTTTAGAGCGTCGAAATTTACAAAAAATTGAATTGATTCTAGTCATTCCTTCAAAAAAGTAGTTTTTGTATGGAGAGAAAAATGCACAAGAAACTCCACCGTTACTCTTTTAAAATGTTTTACAATATTTTGTATTCATTAAATATATAATTATATGTGAAGACGATGCACCTGGAATAAGATTACTATACCACAATAGGTAAAAATAATTAAAATAAAGCAATGACAGAAAAAATATTATTGATTAACCACTCCTCAAAGAAAATTTTACTAAATGACACGATTTTTTACACTTATCATTGGCCGTAACACCCATTTTTTTCTCGTAAATAAGTTTACTTTTCGTCAGTTCAACGATCTTTTTATACACACCAGCATTGGGTTTGTCTCATTTTCTTATTACCAAAGTCTACTTAATAAGCATAAGCATAATCAGCCTATAATATTCCCACTGCTGGGACACAGGCTTAATCTCTTCGAGAGGGAGTGGGCAGTAATACACCACGCGGACCCAGTGTGCGTTAGTAGATGTCACATATCTTCGAATTCCTGGTTCTAGGATATATCATGAGTTCTAGGATTTAATCGATGTGTTGTTTGAATCTACTTAAGACGCAGATATATGAGAGTGACCTTGAGTAGCTTGCATGTTCTGTACTGAGCGCATGCAACGCGTCGTACCTCCAGCCAGTAATAGGACCCATCAAGGAGCGCTGTCCCAAATGAGACGTTATTCATTTATTATATATAAAAAGTTTTTAATAAAACTCGTATACGAAAAGATCAATAATTAAGTTATCTTTAAAATGGTGAAGGTTTCAGAATAATACGCTTGATAGATTTTGCGTGATTCTCAGTTTTTTATCCGCGTTAGATATAACTTTAAAAATTTATTTCACTATGTAATATAAACATTATGTAAAATATGGCTATATTACAATAATAAAAATGCTCTTATTTGACATTTCTTTTTATCAAATCATCAACACTACTCGTTTAGACATCATCTTCAGTATAAAATCATTAAAAGTCGGTTATCGTCGCCTTAATAAAAATCTTACATTCATTCGATAACTTACAACGCATTGCCTAAATTTACGTTGATAAAACTTTTCGTTGATTTATTGATAGTGAGCCCAAAAAAGGTTTTTTTTTATTCATCCCCTGTAGGGATTAAAAATAGTTGAAACTTTGTATGGAAGTTCGTAATTTTTGCCGATAGGAAAATCCATCGAACACAGGGCATCATGAAAAAATACTTTAGTAGATTAAGAACAGTAGGTACACAAACACTCTGTTGACAGTTCCTTGCAATATCTCATGCACCAGTAACCCAGTAACTAAAGGAAATGGGTTAACTTTCCTGTGTTGACGATGTGCACGAAATTTTGATTGATAAACTTTTTAGTGTCATATCACATATCCAATATGAGATTGCAATTTTATTGATCATAATAATGTAAGATCTCGTTTTATTATTTGTTTGATAGATTGCATTTGTTTTCGTTGAATTTTATTTATGTTCCTTTTGCTTACAGAACATTTATTTACTATAGTGATATTTAATGCATTGATAGGTATTCTTTCTCGTTGGTCTAATGGTCGTAAGCGCTACTACTGAGCATGAAGTCCTGGGTTCGAGTCCCAGGCCGCACAGTGTTCTTAGGTCTTCATCTGGAATTTCTCAGTAGCAGCTCTGAATCTGGATTTGTGCCCGGCTGATGGCAATACGCTCGCCCCCAGCTGTTACATGGGACTTAAACATAACTGGCGAAATGTGGGTGTAGTATAGATGTACGTCTGACTAACCCTTCAGGATTATACAGGCGTTATGTTATGATATATAATTTGAATTATGGTGTTTAGTTGTGCCAGTTTAAATACATACTTCTTATGTGGTCACATATAAATAATACTGTAATATCCTAATTTTTATTAGTAATGTTATAAATGTGAAAGTGAGTTTATTTGTTTGTTACGCTTGCACACTAAAACGGCTAAACAGATTTGGATGAAATTAGGCACATTGGTAGACCATAATTTGGGTTAGGGCATAGAATACTTTTTATCTCAATATTCCAACGGGATCGAGCCTTATGTGGGAGAAACCGTGGGGCGCAGCTAGTAATCTATAAAGTATAGAAATAACATGTAAATGTTATCAGTGGTTCTCGAGTTATAAGATCACTAACAGGCAGACATAGGGACGTTTCGTTTAATATAGCTCCCGCTCGCGGCTTCGCCCGCGTGTTATGTCGATAAAAAGTAGCCTATATTCTCGCAGGGTTCATAGTATCTCCTTATAAAATTTTATCTAAATCAGTTCAGCCGTTTAGCCGTGAAAGCGTAACAAACAAATATACAAAAAAAATCTCTTTATTTATAATATTAGCTTAGAGATGTAAAAATTTATGACGCATTATAATAATGATTATGACCGATAGAGATTAGAATCTTTAATAATTATAATAACCTAATTCAGTCATGTCCATATTAAATTGTCTGTATCACCAAACGCTGGAACAATAATAATAGTGCATTTATAGCAGAACATCTAATTATGTTCAAAATCAATTGTACCCAGTAAGTTGTTGTTAGATAAAGGCTTTGATCCGTAATTATGTTTTTGTTGAGAATGTTTGTAACAAAGGCAGGGCAATTATTATAATATAGGAAATACCGGCAAAACAGAAATGATTTACATTGTAGTAACAAATTTTCAACAAAAAATCCTCTTAAATTTTATACCGATAAGGTTACAAAAATTGACGTAGGTACGTTACGTTTTATGAATTTTATTTATTGTTTTTTTTTTAATATTGGAACTTGGTACCTTAGTAGATAAATAATTACCTAAATTAATTAATTAAAACAGAGGCAGTTAGAGGTGTGCATACTGATGGTAAAACAGTTTTGTCTGCTTTTCTATTTTTAGCTTGCTTGACGAAAAACGTTTTTGGTATGAGAGTGCTTTTCATTATTTTAATTGACTATAACTATATATGTCTGCGTTCAACGGTCGGTGTGGCAACATACCGTGTTCTAATTCGCACAAGTCAATCGTCATTCTGAGGATGCCTCGTTGAGAGGTGAAACACGTGTCGATTTCGTTCAGGGTCTTTTATGACTCTTTAGAAATAGCGGAAAAGTTACTAAATATATCCACGTCTATTGTATTTTATAATGGACTTCCGCAAGGTCGCGCCTGAATCCATTAGCTTTGTCTATGACTATAAATAAAACTACTATATCTGTCTTAAACGAGCAATGGCGGACACGGACATGTACTCTACGAGATGAACGACGAGCGTAATGTAATTAAAACCATCAAAATTGTCTTATGCAGGACATATCGCAAGAATGGACGAGACCAGAGCACCCAAACGTTTACTGGAAATACTGGGAGTAAACCGGATAGCTTGAGAAGTCGAACGCGGCCCAAGCTCAGAGGGCTGAATGGCGTAGACCAAGAAGAAAAAAATGACGTAAAGAAATGGCGTAGAACAAAAAGAAATTTGAGAGAAAAAGCCGGAAATAGGTCACGTTAGAGAAATACCTATACTTGACCAAGCTAAGGCCTCACCCGCGGCTGTAAAGTCTAAGATGATCATGATAGTCTATCTTACGGCTACTCAAGTATAGTCTGCGCACAAGCAAGATTCGTTAACATCTAAATAAATATTATAAAGAGAAAAGTTTGTTTGTAATGAATAAACTCAAAAACTACTGGACCGATTTAAAAAAATCTTTTACCAGTAGAATGCCATATTATCACTGAGTAACATAGGCTATAATTTATAAAGATATCATGTGGGCGAAGCCGCTCACGGAGCTGGTGTTATATATAAAATTAAAGTCAAACAATATGTAGGTACTTAGTCGACACTTACTATTAAAATCACACCCACATAAAATAAAAATACTCTTCTTCTCTTCTCTTGCTGAGGATCGCGACCACATACGACGCGTCTCCAAGCTACGCGGTCTTCTGTAGTGTGGACCGATCGGTAAATGCTGCCAACAGCCTTCTTTTTCGCGTTTGACCGCCGGTGCTCTGCCTTGAGCGCGTTTTCGTTCCACCTGGCCCAGTATCATAGGCCTTTCCAGATCATGCTTATATGAACGCATAATATTTCCAAAAAAGCTGAGGGTACGCTCCTGGCATATCGTAGATAGCCGCTTGGTGATGTTGAGTCGTCAGACGTCATTCGTTCTCCAAAATAGCCTCCGCCATCATCAAGAAAACATCGATCTTTTTGCTTTCGTGGCTCTCTTGATCTTTATTTTGTACACCATACGAATCACAGATATAAATGCAGAATTTTTGCATAGGGTGGGGCTGCCTTAACTCTAAAAGCGATATTTTAAAGACAAGCTTAGGATGGATTTAAAGAGAAAAGGAGAGACAATACTACGGGTAGTCGTTCAGACGCAAACATTTAATGTAAGTATTATGAAGGTATTATACGCTTTTAGAACATTCGCTTATAAAACAACCATTCCCATGAAATAACCACCCACCAAAACCATCATTCAAAGTAACATTAAAAGTCGTTTCCCTAACACAGATGGACAGCTTCCCGGCTCGCCTGAAATGGTTCACGCCATTATATTTACGATGAATCTGGATGACAAATATTATGATAATGGCTCCTTGTATAAATGATGGCATCTCCGTGGGAGGGTCTAAATTGTGAGATATGTCGTTTTGACTTTGAAATCAATTCGTTGGTTGAATTACTTAAAGAATTCGAGGAGTATAACAAAACAAAAGAACAGACAGGGGGCCTTAAACAGCCGCTTTGGCAGAATCATAATAATATGATAATATTATGAATCATATTTAAAGTCTCAAACTGACAATTCATAATATTATCTGCGTTCAACTCATATTACGCAATTCATCTGTTTGACAGTTTTGTATTATAATTAAATAACATTTAAAATGTAGAAACAAAAAAAATGATTATTAAAAACTATACCTAAAGAAAAATTATCCGGTAAAATTACGGTCTTAATTTTTTTCATGCGGCAATATTAACACCAAATATGATTCTGATATTACTTGAATTGAATATGATTCAGCTAATGTGTGTCACCAGAGAGGAATTGCTAATGATCTGCTGGGAATTGTTAATGTGGCCGTTTTAGGCCCACATATATCTCGTAACAAGAGTAAATTTGCCAGGAAGTACTACAAAAGCATAGCGCCACGCCTCTAGAGTAAATTTACCCAGTTCAAACCAGTTAGAGACGTGAGCAATTTCCTGATAAAAAAGGAAATCGTACCTTGGCTTGAAAGCTATAGCTACGATGATACTAAAAACCTTATCAGTAATCTCACCTAGTGGATAGACTCGGAGTACACACACACAAATTCACACACCTACATCCACAAACCTTCATCCAGACACCTACATCGACACACCCATCACACATAAATATCACCATACAAATGCTACCCCCATTCTATTAAGTTTTTGTCTATTTTTCATTTTATTACAATTTACTTGTCATTATTTAAATATTACTTAATTATATTTTAGTCTAAGCTTTCTCCATGTAACTGGAGAAACCTCGACTCCTGGCATAAAGGTGTCCTAGTTCAGAAGTCGTGACGTCATTGATGTAATGTGTACTGAAGTTTTGGAAATAAATTACTATTTACTATATTATGTATCAAAAATTACAATAGACGTGGATATATTTAGTAACTTTTCCGCTCAGCTATTTCTAAAGAGCCATAAAAAACCCTGAAAGAAATCGACACGCGTTTAGAGTTCGAGTTCGCGACAAGTCAATCGTCATCCTGAGGATGCCTCATTGTGAGGTGAAACACGTGTCGATTTCTTTCAGGGTTTTTAAGGCTATTTAGAAATAGCAAAGCGGAAAAGTTACTAAATATATCCACGTCTATTGTATTTTATAATGGATTTCCGCAAGGTCACTCCTGAATCAATTAACTATATTATTTTAAAACCTTGAACACATCTGCATCATCATTATTCTGCTGTCCCATAAACCAATTTATTTGTGGTTTTCGCAACATGTCTTCAATACTTCTCTAATAACTTATTAGATCTGCATATTACCTAAAATTAAATCATTATTTACCTTAAGCGAAGTTAATATTAGCAACAATAATTGCAGAAGTTGACTTCCGCAAGCAATTCTTACCGTGTATAATACAATCGCGGTAAACTCACTTTCACAAGTTTTCTAAGTAAAAATTTCTTGTAGAAGTCAAGTTTGTTGATAATCAAATCTTCACTTGAGAATCCAAATGAATGATATTTATTACCGCTACAAAAGGGTAATCAAACAGAGCTACATTGTTACAGTACTTGTCAAAATCACAACATTTCATAGAACACAAAATTCACGATAAAAGTTCATTCACATAATTTGTAAACTCTCACCTCAGACGCCCACGCATCGTTAGGTCCAAGCGTAGGCTTGATCCTTTCATTAACAACTTTGTTTGTCTGTTGTAACAGTATTTTTTACCGACTTCAAAAAAAGGGGAGGTTCTATGTTCGTCTGTATATATTTTTTATGAATGTTCATTGATTTCTCCGTGATTACTGAGTTACGTCATTCTTTATTCATTGGTAGATGAAGCTTGCGCGGTGGTCCCATTATAAATTTTATTAACTTTTCTTGGGCAATTTTTGAGGTTAGCTTCAATAATTTTGTTGCATAAATTATTTAATGTTTGTGATTTTATTTTATAATGTCATTACCAACGTGTTTGTACTAGCGGTGTTAACCTGTAATTAACTGTTGCACATGTAATTTTTCTGTTATAACTTGTTAACTGTTATTGTTATGTGTAAACAGTTGTTGGTTGACCTTAAATAAATAAATAAATAAATAAATAAATACTTTTTTTTTTCAGGGTTTTTTTAAGACTCTTTAGAAATAACTAAGCGGAACAGGTTACTAAATAAGTCCACTTCTATTGTATTTTATAATGGATTTCCTCAAGGTCACGCCTGAATAAATTAACTATTGTAATTGAAGTTGATTATGTTATAATAACTATGTATACTGCCCTGCTAAGCCCAAAGGCGCTATCTCAACCCGAGTAAGTTTAGAGAAAATTGACTTGAAAATTTGTAAGTTGGAAAAATGGAAGTATTTAAAACTTCTTAGTGGGTTTTTTAAATATTTTAAGTTAGATAGCGCTATTGTGCTTATTTATACCATTAGATGCCAAATTGTTAAAGCTATTGAATCGTATAAAAAAATAAAACGAAAAAGACGTAGTCGGAGATAGCGCCTTTTGGCTTAACAGGGCAGTATAGGTACGTATCAAATTTGTGTGCTGTAGGTAGGTTCCAAAAAAAAACACTATATAGTGCAAAATTACTTTAATTTCGGAAGTCACTGGCAAAAAACGAAAATAAAAAAACAAAGACACCGACTTCCAAAATTAAAGTTGTAGTGTTTTTTTGTTTTTTATTGATAAATTGTTTTTTACGAAAAAGTTTTTTTATTGATAAATTGTTTTTTACGAAAAAGTTTTTTTATTGATAAAGACCTTTGAGATTATAAACTGACCTGGATTTGCTGAAAAAATGCGACTATCATATTATTTGTGTGTAATTTTGTAATCCAGCTGCGAATTAATATTCTTCTGTTGTGTAAACATCTAATTTACGATATCCCGTTAGTTTAACTTACCTACTTCGTGCTGATGTTACCAAAGTCTGACTGTTTTTGTATGAAAAAACTTTCAAAAATTCAATATCTATTCTCACGATAAGACTAATACTTAATGAGTTTAAAAATTTGGTCAAATTCACCCTTAGCAGTTGAGTTATGACATCAGCTTTTGAAAACAGGATCATACTATGTCAAAACCTGGCTGGTTATTCTTTTCATCTTTGTGACCTTTCACAATAAACTGTCATTCTCAGAATTCCCTTGAATTATATAAATGAAGATGATAAAAGTCAATCCAGTAAATCTAAGTCTGACATATGGTCTAACTTCAGAATACCGTAGTATCCACAAGTTAGGTTCAGATCAGTATGTCTGACAGTTGTTTCACGGAAGCAGTTTGCAGTCGTAAATATACAATAGTTAGACTGGAATTGGACACCAAAAAGTTGGAAAGAGTCTCTGACCATTGTCAGTTTAGCTGCTCTGGGTCTTAATTTATGCACATTAGATATTATATAATACTAGCTTGTGGCGACATCTATATCGCCACATGCGAACTATGTATCAAAGACGTGACGTCACATAAAATCCCGCAACGTGCAGACAGAGTTTACCGCGCGATCAGCATAAGACACAGTTATATGTCAGTGACCTTGAGCTTGCGTGTTCTGTACTGAGCTCACACAACGCGTCGTACGTCCAGCCAGTAATAGGACTCGCCCATCAAGGAGCGCTGTCCCAAATTAAACGCATTATTAATTTATTATACATAAAACAAAAGGTAAATTAAACTCGTATACTAAAATATCAATAGTTAAATTATCTTTAAAATGGTTAAGGTTTAAGAAAAATACACTAGATAGATTTTGCGTGATTCTCAGTTTTTTATCCGCGTTAGACCTAAATTTACAAATTAATTTCACTACGTAATATAAACATAATCCAAAATATGACTATATTAAAATATCAAGAAAATGCTCAATTTAACATATTTGTTTTTTTTTTTTCAAATCATTAACACTACTCGTTTAGACGTCATCTTCAGTATTAAAATCATTAAAAGTCTGTTATCGTCGCCTTAAACATAACTTCCACGGCATCAATCGTCGGGAAGTTGCCCACCAGACACGACACGCATCTGGTCGGAGGATCGTCACTTTTCTTAAGAGGATGAGTGAACTTTAAATTAAATTCAATCATATTATTATTAATTTATTAAAATATTACAAAATATCTCTTCTAAAATTAAATTACAATAAATTCATAAATACAAATCGTATCAGTCTTGTTCAAATCAACTATGACAAAAACTTGTTCTCTAAAGGTCCTCTATTACTTATTAGTTCCTTGGACCAAATGGACCGACGGACTGACAATGGCCGAGTTTAAATTACCCTCTCCCGATACAAACATAGGTCGCCAATGCGCGAGCGCAACTGAGCGGGGACAGGGGTTACTACACTTAAAGTACATCTCCATGTACTTTAAGTGTAGTAACCCCTACCCTTGCTGTACAATGTGTTAGCTGGGACTCCTCCCAGCTAACACATTTGAATAGTTTATGAGAAATTTCATTTTAAACAACCATGGAATACATATGTAAATATGTATTGCAGGGTTAAAATCGGAGAACTTTTTGAGTTTTAATACACATATTTCACTATGCAAACGTATTTTCTCTCGCATAATACGCATAAGCCAGGTCTAGGTGTTCATGTCAATACTGACTTAGACCACACGACCTATCACTCGTCAGCACATGTTTGAAACGTTGTGCTATTGCAGCTTAATTTAGAAAAGAAATGAAAAGAAAGAACAATAAGTTTATTTGTCACAGAAACACGTTCGTAAAAAAATAATTACTCGAGTAGAACAATGAAATAAAACACAGGAGATTTAAATAAAATCACGAGCACAAAGCAAAAATATCTTATTAAAGCTTAGTGAATTCTAAAAATACATAAGAACTTTAGATTCTTCAAACATAAACGTTTAAGATAGTTAATGGAATTAGGCGTGACCTTACGGAAATCCATTATAAAATACAATAGACGTAGATATATGTAATAATTTGTTCCGCTTAACTATTTCTAAAGAGCCATAAAAAACCCTGAAAAAAATTCATTTGAATTGGATTTCTTTCAGGGTTTTTCATGGCTCTTTAGAAATAGCTAAGTGGAACAGTACTCTAATTGCGTAATACAACATAACCACAATCCGTTTCGATTTGAAACAGATTTCTAATCTATTGCTTCATAAGTTGTAAAAAAAATCTGCTCTACAACGTAAATAACGCAATGAATGTTGTTGAACTGTCAAAATGAAATAAATTAGGCATAATTGTTTACGAAAATAAGTAACGCAATTAGGGTACAGGTTACTCAATATATCTACGTCTATTGTATTTTATAATCTTTTAAAACTCAATAGAACATAAACATAACATCACGCCTTGTTTCCCCGAAGGGTTGGGCAGAAGTGTCCCTGAAGCAGGTTTACCCACATTTCGCCAGTTATGTTTTAAGTCCCGTGTAATAGGGGGCGAGCCTATTGCCATCAACCGGGCACAAATCCAGACTCCAGACTGCTACTGAGAAATTTCAGATAGAAAAACCCAATAACACTTTGCCCGACCTGGGAATCGAACCCAGGACCTCATGCTCAGCAGTAGCGGTTGCGAACACTAGACCAACGAGGCGGTCAAACTCAATACCAATACCTTCTCAAAATCTAAGTTCTGATCTCCAAAACCTCTAAAGACAAGAGTACCGTATAAAGTTTTAATCTCGGTGTTCTCGATTTTCTCGGGCAATACGAAGAGTATTGTCATACCAGACTCAAAGAAATAGTTTCGTGGTGCTATAGCTCACCTTATTACACGTTCAGGAACATAGCTGTAGAAATTTAGTTTGAAGAAGTGACATGAATCGATATCAGTACTCCAAATTACTTAATCATATTTATTCTTATATTTCGTTGTGTATTTTATTCTAAGCACTGTTTAATAAACAAATCACTGAATCTGATTTGATTTCCGTACATCTTTTTTTTCGGGTGACTACTGTAAATCAGCGCTGTGTTGTGGGTTTCCCATAGCACTGCATCGTGCTGAGTGGAAGCCTTCTTTCTTGTCACAGTCATGTCGAGCAGCTGCCGACTAATTTCTGTTTTACGCCCGTGATTTGTTATGTACTTTTTGTTGTTTTCGTTTACTCTTGTCTTTTATGTATGCACGTGTCTCTGTGACAAATAAACCTATTTTTCTTTCTTTCTTTCTATTGTGCGTTTTTATAATTGCCAACATCAGCAGCGATAGACTAGTAGTGTGACCGTCGGACTGCCAAGTCAGTCTCGAGTTCGAACCCAAGGCACGCACCTCTGTCTTTTCGAATTCATGTGCGTATTGTATAATTATCTCTTGCTTCAAAAACGGTGAAGGAAAACATTGTCAGGAAACCGGCATGCCTGAGAGATATTTCTCGACGTCATGTGAAGGCAAGTTAGAGGCCTATGGGCGGCTTTAAAACTCAGACACCAGGTTACTCACTAACCACACGAAAAGATTGCCAAAGTAACGATATGATCGTGGAAATCCACGCCCATAAAATGTATGGAAATACGTACATGTTATATATAATGTTATCCAGGATGGTTTAAAAGCATTTTTTATATATTTTCATATATTTTACTTCCCTGTGTTATTGTGACATCCACGATAATATCATGTTAGAAATAATAAAAATGCTTACAAATATTGCTGATGAGCCAAAAATATGTTTGCGTAATTATTAAACGTTAGATCTACAATTCAAATTCACAAGTCAAATCAAATAGTAATTCTTAAATTATTGCATCAACTTTATCGTTGTTCGTCTCAAAAAACCCTCATCAGATAAAAACTTGAAACTTGGCAGTGGTATTCGAATTTGTGTGGGGTAGGTCGGTTGTTTTTTTTTTTTTTTTGTTAAAAGTTTTTATTTTTCACTTTTCAGTTATGGTACCTACTCCACATAAATTCGAATACCACTGTCTGCTTTTTAAATAACAGTAACAGGAACTTATCATATCATCCACATACTAAGTGGGAAAAATAGTACGTATTATTGAAGCTAACTCAAAAACTATCCAAGCGAAGTTAATACAATTTATATGGAACTACCTCGAGAGCATACACTTTCAATAAAAAAAAATCGGTCCAAAATTGATGGAGAAATCAGTTAACATAAAACCTCCTCCTTTTAGAAGTCTGTTAAAAACAACAAACAAGAAGAGATGTCGTCAGTGAAGTTCTAACAGTACGGAAGTCAAAAATTGGTACTTTACAGGAGAGTGAAAAAACTGTATGAAATTAATGTACCTAACTTACGCTTGAAGGCCATATTGTGTTTAATTCTTAATACAAATGAACTCTGTAATGATTTGAACCCATGAAAATCCCAATAATCATTTCCATTGAAGTAATTCGGTGACCTTCGTAATGTGAAATATCAAAACACTCATAAAATTACATACACACTGTTAGAACTTCACTGACAATGTGCTGCGCTATCTATTTCACCTCATTATCTCTATTTATTTATTAAAACTTTATGCACAATGAAAAATAACCGTACAAAGGCGGAATTAATGCCTGAGCCATTTTCTACCAGTCAACCTTAGGGTGATGCAAAGACAAAACATGGCGGCAGGTGCAACATAAGGGATTGATTACTCGAAAATAACTTTAAAATACAAGAATAAATACACAGATACATAAATAAAAACAGAATAAACGATTACTATAACTTTATTCCCACCTGCTAATACCTACCACATCTAGCAATCTAATACATCAACGCAACAAGCCTTTACTTCAATCTGGCGTAAAAATCCAGACTCTTTCTATTCCACACACAGGATGTTCACACACCCCACATAAGCTTTTTAGAGGCAGCACGTTCGAGCAGAGCGCTTGCCGTGTTTGTAATAAAAAATGTTGCTTAAGATGCCCTCCAGACTGCAAGGTGCGATAAATGGCGTTAAATTGTAAATTTTTGTGCATTTTAACCGTTTAACTCGGAAATGCCTTGCTGACTGACTTATCTGTCTATACATAAATACATACATGCAAATAAATAAAATTGATTTGTGCTTGTAATGGCAAAAATAACAGCTTTTTGCTAAATGCATTTGAAAGTATATACGGTACCTACTTATAAAAAAAAAGCTATTTTTTACATTTTTTGTCTGTGTGTATGTCTGTTTCTTCCGGCTTTTGTCCGAAGCGGCTGTACCGATTTTGACAGGATTTTCACTAGCAGATGATAGCTGATGTTATAAGAAGTAACTTAGGCTACTTTTATTTTAGAAAAAGAAAAATAATTGCGGTACACGCGGGCAAAGCCGCGGACAGCAGCTAGTGTTTACTGAAGCATGAGGTGTTCTCATATGACGTACTTCTACTGTGAAAAAAGATTCGACGAACCATTTTTTTTTAAAATATTTCTTGAGTAATTCTTAGTTGCTCAATAAACAAACAACCGCCAAATAAAACATCACATAAAATAATTATTCAGTGTTGTTTTTATTACAAGATATTATTCAATGGTGTTTATCTAAATGTCCGTGGCATCACAGCGGGCCCTATCAGAATACCAGCGCTGCGGTATTTATTTATTTTTAAATATCGCAGCATCATGCTGAGATAGGGGCCTTTTTGGCCTCGCACAGGTCGTATTTTCCTTTTTTTTGTTAGTCTAGAATGCTCCTTTTTTATTTTTGTTAATGTTTGTGCCTTTTTTTTTATTATGTTTTGTATTTCCTGTGCGTGTTCCAAATAAAATATTTTCTTTCTTTCTTTCTTTAAATATTTCATGCGTAAGCAAAAAAAAATGAGATACGATAACTTTTGTAATCATACTACGGTCATGTGATTAACTGACTGATTAACAGCACACTACCTAAACTATTGATATTATTTTAATCTGTCACATTATTTAATTTAAATGAATTGATTATTTTTAATGATTTCTAAGAGGTATAATTTGTAGCGACGTATATCTCATAATTATTTAAACGTGATATTATTTATTAAAATTTTATTTGATTTTTAATGATAACAATGTTTCAATTACTATTTACTATATTTATTTTGAATCGTGCTACTTACTCATACCTATTTTATTAAGTGGTTGTCCCCGACAACCGGGACCATGTGAACTAAATAATTGTTAACACAATATGTGTTAAGCAATAAAGATTTTTTTTTTAAATTTTAGATCATTAAAAACAGCAAAATAAGTAGATAATTATATTCGTGAGAGAGTTGAATACCTATAGAGGTGTAAATTGATTCTTCAGATCTCCACCCTGAGTGGGTCAAGGGGTCCTCAAGTTTGTTTGTGTACAAAGTCAAATTTAGAGCAACTGCTCATAAAATTACATAGCTACATAACTTGTAGGGACTTGGAATTGGCTGCCGGCGCCGGTTGCTAAATTGGCTGCCGGCGCAGAGTTTGGAAAAAAATCGGAAATGGGTTTGACAATTTAGCATATTAGAGTAGATAGGCTCAGGTTTATTAAAAAAATATGAAATAAAGCATTGTTTTTTTCTAGTTATTATATTTCCTTAATAAGGTTTATACGCAGCGACAAGACGCATTGTTTGAGCTGGCACTTAATGTAGAAATGCACAGTTAGTAAGTTTTAAAGATTCACCCATGTTTCTTCGCGCATCGCTGCTCACGCTAATCTGAGGCACCTTTATTATCGCTATGAAGATACGGTTGTTACAAAATACTATATGTATGTTACCTGGTTTATAAACAGGTATATGGAGGAAGCAAAGTTGGTAGCTCCATGAATGTATTTTTAAACTTGAACAAAGTTTTTATTATGTTCTTTAAAAGAGGATCTGGGTGTGAGTAAGAGGAGTAACAGCGTCAAAGAATTGGTTACAAGCTAAAAACATGACTATTATTTATACATACCATAATTAATACAGGAAAAGCTATATACCCACTTATTTGTTTTTTTTTAGGGTACCGTACCCAAATGGTGGCAATGGGACCCTATTTAGCCCTGGTTTTTCTGCCTATGGATAAGTACGGGTTACTGAATCTGGCAGGTAGTTTCACTAAAATATTTTTTATCATATTTCTTTTTAAGTAGGTGAAAAAAAAAAATATATATAAAGTGATACCTAATTTATAGAAAGCGTCTTCTCATAGCAGTCACAATAATGTGACACGTGAATAACATCCGATATGGTCTAGTGGCTAGGATACCTGGCTCTCACCCAGGAGGCTCGGGTTCGATTCCCGGTATCGGAATTACTTTTTGAATAATTTACTCGGTATCAAGAACCAATGCTTTTATTAGAAGCTTTATATTAGCTTACTTTTCGTATGTGTTACCAGTTAGGTACTCCGATTGATATCCATTTTTCAGGCACCCGATTGAGCTAAAACTTGGCTACGGGGACATTTTAAAAACATGATAATTAAGGGAACTTCTGAACCAAACAAGACAGCACCATCGTATTTGAACTCATTGGATATGTAATGACAAGTGTTGCTCACACACAAACTTTATTCATTAATTTTTAATGATTACTTATTTAGTCTTAGTTAAAAATGAATGTTTTTAAATATAAAAAAATAACAAATCAGACAGTGTTAATGTTAATAATTAATTATTTGTGTTAATGGTTTCTGTGACAGTAAAAAATTTGGACATGGTTTTACATTTCCAAATGTGACTGCACATGACTGAATACTACTAATTTGGTAAAAAAAATAATCGACACTGCCACATTGCGAGAGAGGGACACACTGCCAATGGTTGGTAATGCAAATTTAACTTGATGTCTGACGTATAAAGTTTTTTTTTGAAGTGAAAACTTCTTTAGCGGCGTTGTGCACTTTTTTTGTAATGGGTAAAAAATGTTAAACTCGCGTCAGAACAAGTGACCTGGTCGAAAATTCGTAAGACGGTTAAAAAGACATCAACGCGTTGATTACCGCGGTGCCGATTTTTTTTCAAGTTTTCACTTCTGTCGGCACTCCCGGAGTGCCACTGTTTTTTTTTTAATGTATTTCCACCGATTTCTCCGTCAATTATGGACCGATTTTGAATTTTTTTTTTTTTTAAAGTTTTATTAACTTTGCTTGAAAAGTTTTTGAGTAGGCTTCAATAATACGGATTTTTTTCCCACTTAGTATGTGGATGATATGATAAGTTCATGCCACTATTATTTAGTATTTACATAGCAGGTAGTGGTATTTGAATTTGTGTAGGGTAGGTGCCACAACTAAAAAGTGAAAAAGTGAAAAAAAAAAACAACTGACTTCCAAAAAAAAAAACACTACAAAGCAAAAAAATAAGTTTAATTTTGGAAGTCGGTGGCAAAAAACTAAATCTCAAAACCAAAGACACCGACAGTTTTTTTTTTTTTTGGAATTTTTTTTTTTTTTTTTTTGTGAAATATTCACAAGTAGCTGTTTCCTGCGACTACGTCTGCGAACCCATAACCTTCCTCAAGAATTGCGCTATCCAATGCAAAAAGATTTTTCCCTTTATACAAACTTAGAAGCAAACTTTTACCTCTTTATAATATTATATAATATAAATAAATATTAATTAATAATGTGAAAAAATTAAATATAATTTACATAGATTTGAAACTGTCATCTGGAATCTGTGACGTGTTCAATGTCATGTAATCAATGGCTTTATTTTACGTAATTTATTCTCTTTTATTAATCTAGTAGGATTTACAAAAGTCGATTTTAAATTTAGCTCTCAAGCATTCTTCAATTCAAAATTCATGAGGTATTTTTTTTTACTGTCAACACTAGCCTATTTTAGATCACCTTAAAGACGTTATTTTTGGTCGATGATTTTTCAATTACAATAATGTTATTGAAACAATAATAGTTGAAAAAGTAATGGGATATAAAGTTGTAACTTTCGAAATACAGATGAATATGTTACAAATTCCCTCCTAGTGAGTGAAAATGTAACCTGGATAACTTGTTTATACTTTTGTCTGACACTTTTGGAACAGGTATTACGAGGTTATTGATTTTTATTTACTGATAGCCACCATCTACTTTTAGCATCGTCCATCAGCTGCTATTATTTCAAGTTTAAGTGCAATGCTTTACTTAATCTTTTATTTTGTCCTGTACCATCAAAATGAACCATTTACTTAATTTTTTTTTACGATTTTTAAACATGAGATGAATATTTTCTTGCTTCACATTCACAATGAGCTACTTAAATAAGTTTAAGAACAACTAAGTTTGCAGTAGAAGTATATTATAAAACAGAAGATTAAAACTGTGAAGTTTAACTTAAACTTGGGAGGTGCTCGACTCGGCAAGTTTTGGGTTTGCGAACTTATAAAACTTAAATATGAGGAATTAACTTAAGACGCTGACTCTGTGTTAATTTTAGAATCGACGGAATTCCTTTCGAAATGTATGATCACAATATTATGGCTTAACATTTTTGGCAGTCTTTTTTTGGGTAGGAAATTATCAAATAACTTCTCCCGCTTTGGACGGAGCGGGAGGGTGTGTCAGACTCTTACTGACTAAAACCCACCAGTGTTTCTTCAGTTGCCATGTTGCTGGGGCCACTATCTCCCTTTCGGACTTCTTCGCAACCTCGGCAGGTATCGGCCCTAGCGGACCCCATCGACCTGGGCCTGGTCCTTATCGTACGGCGAGCTAACCATTGCTCACCGTCCGCAAGCCCGCACCTACGGTGGCCAGAAATCGGCCTGCGATTCCGGATGACCAGGGTGTCTCCTCCTGCGGCGATTAGGGGCGTGAGGGCGCGAAATTTGCCTCTTCCTCACGCGTTCCGCCTCCTCCTTCCATTCTGTACGATAATCATGTAATTACAACGAAATTAACCAAACCGTGCAAAACTAGACTGAACGCGTCCAGCACATCTAAAACGCGTTAAGAGCAAGAGCTATTAGTGTCAAAATTGTTATAGAATATTGATGCTCACAGGTCTTGAACGCGTTTTAGAAGTGCTGATTGCGTTCAGTTTAATTGGTAATAATTATCTGCACTTATTTAGATCAAGTAATTATACCTCTGAACCGAAACAAGAACTAGTTTGACACTCATAGGGATATAGGGCGCAGGAATCCGCTGAATGCGGGAAGCACAGAACCGGTCGAAGTAGCGGTGCTTGGGAAAGGCCTATGTCCAGCAGTGGACGTCTTTCGACTGAAATTATGTTGACGATGATAAGGATGACTGTCTCGTTGGTCTAGTGGTTGAAAGCGCTACTGCTGGAGCATTAAATCCTGGGTGCGATTCCCAGGTCGGATAAAGAGTCATGGTTTTTCTATCTAGAATTTCGCAGTAGCTGGAGTCAGGATTTGTGCCCGGTTAATGGCAATAGGCTCGCTCCCAATTACATAGGACTTAAAAATAACTGGCGAAAGTGGGTATGCTTTGGGTACACCTCGGCCTAACCCTTCGGGAATACAAGTCATGATGATATATGCTATGTTAAATGTAGTTTCTGGGATTCGAGTGCCAATAAAATCAGTTTACTTGATGCTAAGACAAACTTTTATTTGCAATCCTTTAAAATACACCGTTATCAACACCGTACTATAACTATCGTCTCGCACACCGTAGCCATATTCGTTCCGTTCCCTCTATTACTTCCGCACTCATTCCCACATAAATATAACAGGGTATAGGGAAAAAGGGGTGGTGGCGTGAGGTGGACGATGATGACCTAGAGACAATATTTTTAATCTCGGTGCACTTTTACAATTTCTAATGTGACGATATATAGTGGACATCCACGTCCATGTCCATTAAATGTATGGAAATAGGTGCATGATATTACGTTATCGTGGACGGATATTTAAAACCGTCTTCAAATATTTCCATACATGTTACTTGTCTGTGATATCGTGATGCCGTGACGTGGACATGGACGTCACCGTTAATATCGCCACGTTAAAAATTATAAAAGCGCACATTAGGATCAAAATAAGTGCAATAGTGCTATTCTGTAAAGTTACATGTACCTCAAAGCGAACTCATTCGTTTTTAAAAGTAGGTAACTTCATCATAACAGTACAGTATTTTTATTTTCTTAATGTCCCTCGGCAAACTTCGTGTTTCGTCAGTCGTCGGATTTCTATCAGTTACCCTTTGCACTTGGTGCAGACTGGCCGCTCTCAATCTACTTGGAAGTATATAGAGTTGTTAATACTCTTTTAACTTAATGTAATTTATTTTTAAAATGGGAGGAAAGCTGCTAAAGTCGCAGGCACGATAGATAGGAAAATAGTTATACAACTCTATATAGTTCACATGGAAATCAAAACAAAACAACAATAAAGTACTAAGTTCTGAATTCAAATTATTATACGAGATAAATCTAATAATTGATGGACATGGAAATTATCATTCGTTTGTATTCGGAAATGCGATGATTCCCGAGGGACATTAAGAAAATATAAATACTATTATTTCCTAACGATATTTAACGACCTTAGCACACTGGCAATTTGAGCGTGTTTCCAGTGAGGCGATTGTTTAACGATCTTACTGCATGTGCGTAGATCATATATCGTAGATAAAAATGCTTGGCTTAATGCTGGTCCTGCTCCACAGCCGCTTGGGCTCACTAGTTAAAATTTTAATATTTGGAAGAGTTGCTTCCCCTTTTTAAAAAAAATATATTTTGACATTAGGAACTTAATGTTCATTTTTGTTTTACCAACTTAATTGTTGAATGCTCCAATTAAGTAATGATTTTCTTTCTTTTTGGTGGTTAAATTCTTTTATTTTTTTAGATACATTGCAAACTATAGTTTTTTATAATTTAGAAGCATTTTTATTTTTGTAAATGTGAGACCATGGAGCCGTTTATTAACTTATTAAGATGTATGTTGACTTGAAATAGCATGGCAGTTGAGAATATGTCATGCTCACTTAAATGTCTCGCTGATGGTGGCGAGTGTGTTGGATCATTCGGTTCCCTACAAAATGGTTGAGCTGGATGGTGCTGATCCACGCGTCATGTTCGTGAACGGGCGCCGTCAGTTGAAACTGGTCATCTCTTATCTGCCAGGGCTTATTTTTAATCTTATATTTGCAATTGCTTTTGATTATTTTTTGTACATTGTTCTCACATATAGAAGCAACAAGAATGATGTACCCAGGATTTTGTAATATCAATATTTAAAAGAGTGTCCTTGGAGTTTCTTGCCCGTGCTTCTCCATAGAGATCTACGTTTTGGAATGGGCAATTAGCTTCAACTTTCTGACTAACTGACCGACTCTTTGACAATTCAAAAGTGCCTGTAAATGGTTTAATTGAAATAAATGCTTTGAGTTTGAGTTTGAGTAGCGAATACTCTACGTGTGATTAACGTTTTCGACGCGTTCGCGGAACGAGAGCGATTGACGATAGTGTACAACAAGCGAGAGGACAATAATTGTGAAAACGCGGAGAACACGTCGCGTATTCGCAGCTTGCTCGCTTTGCACCCACGGGGAGCGCATTCACTAATTGCCTCGCAGGAAAAGCGATGACAAATCTTCTGTGTGATAAAGCTCTAAAGAATCAACACGATCATACTACACAAAATGAAGAAAATAGTTTCGCGCCAAAGACAACTCTATAAGTGATTGTATACTATTCTGCATACAATGGAACCCAGCAATGGCATAAACTTTAAGACGAAATGCTGAGGTTTCAATTAAAACTTCACAATTGTTGGAGTTTCTGCACCTACTTATAAACGAAAGTTTAATGTTGGAGCCTCGGTAAATGGTAATATTTTGCAGTCAGCGCGGAAAGTGAATGATATTCTCGTTTGAAATTGTAATTTATTTAGTTAGTTATTTTGACGAAGGGATTTCAGGTAGATGGGTGGCATAATTTGACTCTTGGTTTGTGTAAAAATTTGGGGTTACTTTTTTCTCGTGTTTTTATAAGTTATTGTTACAGTTGTTTTAAGGCTCTTTCAAACAGAAAAGGAGAGCCTTTAAGACTCGATAAGTCTCATTTTTTTGTATCTATTTATTTATCTTTTGAGCCTTTAAGTTAGGAAAACAGTAAATTATGGTAACCGTTATAAGTTCAGAATCCAGTTGGGCTACTTTATACGTTGTGCAACTTCTGCTTGACAAAATCTACAGGGACAGACAATCAGAAAATTGCCGAAGCAATGAGTTTAGCGAGTCCTATAGAAACGAATCAACCGTCTTGGAAATAATAACAAAAATAATCAAAATATTGGAGGAGTATAAATTAACCTTACTATCCGAATACCAACCTCGTAAATATCAGGCTGATAAATTCACTCACTGCAAAAAAATATTACCTACACAAACCATCTGATTTACCAAAACCCCATCACGCAAAATTAGAACCCATTTCTCTTCACAAAACCGTCAAAACACCGTGAAAGCACAAAATCCATAAAGATAGCTTCCCATAAACAAAATAAAATACAAAATACACACCATTAATATGGCTAAATAACGAAATAAACAAGCAATTTCACGGGTGGATCCCCGAAGACGAAATATGATCTTACTTCAGAAAGACATGTTCCTGACAAGGTCGAACGACTAGGAAACATTGCCGGAGGACAGGGAAGTTTTGTCTGCCAGGTAGGTATAGGAGAAAGGGATATAATAGAAATGGAAAATTATGTTTAGATTTCAAGGATTTAAGGGCCTGATTAGCTTGGCTTTTACGAGATGTGGGTGTCTCTGTTAAAGTTAAATAAGTCTTGGCAAATTGAAAAACGTAAATGATACAATGTAAAATATGCTTATCCATTAAGAGCGTTCATTCTGAAAGTGGGCAACGTCGCAAATAGATGTCAAATATTTTGCTGTTTTGATTAATTTGGCAATATTACTGTATGGAAATAAGAAATGTGGTTAACTGCATACTAGAATATTAATAATAATTGCAATTATAACACTGAATTTGTTGTTGTGACCGTTATAAGTGTAAAAAGGCATTTGGAAAAATTTCAAATACTTTTTTTACATCCAAAACTAAATATTCGGTGTTACGATATTAATTATTGCATTTCATAATTAATATTTTAGTACACGTATTTTGTTTCATTTCGACTGCCTCGTTGGTCTAGTGGTCGCAAGCGCTACTGCTAAGCATGAGGTCCTAGGTTCGATTCCCGGGTTGGGCAAATTGTTATTGGGTTTTTCTATCTGAAATTTCTCAGTAGCAGCTTGGAGTCAGGATTTGTGCCCGGTTGATGGCAATAGGCTCGCCCCCTATTACGTGGGTCTTAAAACATAACTGGCGAAATGTGGGTGAACCTGCTACAGGGACACCTCTGCCCAACACTTCGGGGAAACAAGGCGTGATGTTATGTTATGTTGTTTCATATTACTATAATCTTACTTCAGAAAGACATGTTCCTGACAAGGTCGACCGATTAAGAAATATTACCTGAGGACGTTTTACGTGTGAGGTATAGGACTGCACGAGTCATGTATCGTACATGGCACGTGCGCATTGCATACATCAGCACTTTTCCGTCGCCTTGCACAAATTATAGTGCAACGCGACAGAACACGATCAGCGTTCATAGTGAGCTGTACTCATTCACACAAAATTAGTTACGTGGTAGGTAAATTTATTCAATAAACGATCATCTTTGGCTATCCGTGACTTATCATTCAAGTTATCACCCAAGGTGTGTGCGACCCATTCAGCAGCGCATACAAGGACAAAGGAATATAATAATCACCTATCGATTATGTTTAGATTACTCTACAGTTTTTGGGCTTGATTTTAGCTTGGGTTTGGTATTTTGGTGGATGTTGCTGTTAGACTCAAAAAAGTCTTATTGAGACACGTGCAAAATAGATTTAAAAAAGAAATATAGGAAATCATGTTTATCCATTAAACATGATTTTGCGCTAAACGCATTTAGTGATTGTGATGCAAGCGGGCCTGATATTTCTATCATAAATCGTATTTATGTCGAAATGAAATTAAATAAAATGTTAACTTCTTTAAGTAGATCTTTTAAAACACTTTTACACGTCAATGTTTTAGTCAATATTTTGAAACTAAATGGCGCCGGCATTTCCTAGCTGACTGATCCTTGAGAAGAAATGCCGAAACAAAATCAGAGGTCATGGTCTCTTTCAAAGTCCAAACATATTATTATTAGGACTTTAAGTGAGTCTTGCAATGCAAGGCCATGTCTAGAAGTACCATCAGCCGTCGTGTAGCTCAACCCTATTTTAGGGAGCTCAATCTCATTTTAGGGTTCATATTAACAAACAAATTTCAATAAATCGCTTGAGAATAAAATAAATTATTTATTATCTCGTTTTCTCTAAATAAGCAATACTTACTACAAGAATATTATGTTTTTTTTTTTTTTAGTATAGCATCATATTTATAGAAGAACATAATTTAATGTTTCTTTTCACTTGAGATGAGCCTACTACCGACCATTTTATTAACATTCACAGAATAACTTGCAAACCCTATCGATCCAGATATAGCAAAACATTTGCCAAAACTAAAGAGGGCATTAATCGTGTGTTGTCAGTTTAAGAATAATAAAAATCTCGAAACAAATCGTATGCCAACATATTTTTATCTCAATTCGAATTATTTTCACGTATTCAAAATATATCTTATCTTTAATCATACTAAAACCTATTGAACTGAATAAAAGAGAACAATATTAGCTGAAAGAGAAGAGATTTTCATATAAATTGTTCTGTAAAAAATCTTACAGTTTGGCAAGATAACGACTACTTTAAGTAATATATTGCAATCGTTGTAATAGCCAGCGCATTATACAGGGTGTGAAAAAGGTTCGATTGAGATTTTAAGTAGAGTTTCAGTCCAGGAATAAAAATATACTCACATTGAAATGACGATTAGTTTTTTTTTTTTAATACTGGCCCTTTTTTTTCTTTAGGTGTACTTTACACTCTTTCTCAACAGGGTATGAAACTGAACCGTCACGGTCGGGTCGGTGACGCTGAATCGGGTATACTCGGCTCCAGTCGGTCGGTGACGCTTAATCGCGTATATTCGACGCTGTATCGTGTATCTCGGTGCTGAATTGCGTATACTCGGTTCCATTCGTCATCAGCTGTCATTAGCCACATTTACTGTAAGTTACCAGTTCTCTCGTGTACATTGTCTTCTAGCTTAATAAATCAAATAGTTATAATTTTTAACACAAAATGTCACTGCCATTATTATGTTCAATATTTTAAAATCATACTTCTGATATTATAAATTTAGACCGACCGATAGTTACCCTACTTTTAATGGGAAAGCGGCAAGGATTAGTATAATTTTGCCAATCAGTTACTGCCGTCAGAATTAGGAAGTAACTGCTAAAAACACACCTTGAACAGCGAGATTCAACATTGACCTTTGTACTAAAGTACCTGCTACACAGCTGCCAACCGCGTCCCCGACAGATGTGATCTTGGTTGGCGATAGGCAGAGCTGTTAGAAATTTGTTCACAAACCACCATCTACACGATTGTAAACCACCAAGGTCGCCTCTGTTGGGACGCAATTGGCGACCGTATAGCAGGCACTTTAGCTATACACTTTGAAGGTCTTTGGTATTATTAAATATATATCCCGTACCGACAGGAGAAAAGAAGTGTACAAACAGTTAGAAAAAGAAATGAAAGAAAAATTAGACATTTTTGTCACAGAAACTCGAATACTGAAGAAAAACAAACAAAATAGATCGACAATCACGAGCACAGAACAAAAATAATTGGCAGCTGCACGTCGTGACTGTGACAAGAAGGCTTCCACTAAGCATGATGCTGTGCTTGGGGGTCCCCACAGCACATGCACTGATTTTCAGTAATCATCCGAAAATGGCGTACGGAAACCAAGTCAGGTTTAAAGATTTGTACAGATTAAACAAAATATTATAATATATTCGATTTTAGTATATATGTACCTATATATATAATCTAAATCTCGGAAAAGGCTCCAACGATTTTATGAAATTTAGTATGCAGGGGGTTTCGGGGGCAGGAGGAGACGCCCAGGGCGTCGGGAATCGCAGGGCGATTTCCGGCCACCGTGGGCGCGGGCTTGCGGACGGTAAGCAATGGGTGGCTCACCGTCCGATAAGGACCAGGCCCGGGTCGACGGCGCGTTGTGTTCCACGCGCGCCTCAAAAAGAAGTCAGCAGATTTGAAGGGGTCCACTAGGGCCGATGCCTGCCGGGGTTGCGAAGAAAACTGAAAGGGAGATCGTGGCCCCCGGCAACAGGGCAACCGAAGGATCATGGGTGGGTTTTAGTCAGTAAGAGTCTGACACGCCCTCCCGCTCCGCCCAGAGCGGGAGAAGTTATTTGATGATTTCCCACCCACAAAAAAAAAAGGGGGTTTCGGGGGTGATAAATCGATCTAGCTAGGTTTCATTTATAGAAAACGGTGTTCAAAAAAAAACCGAGTAAAGCTCGGTCATCCAGATATTTAAGAATTTAATCATCATACTTCCTGCTCGTATTTTAACCACAAAAAGAATCATTTAAAAAGATCCAATTTTTTTAATGTTGAAAATACGAACTGATGCGTATACACATTTATGCAATAAATATATCTTTATCTTTATTAACAAAAATCTCAGCAAAACTTTTTCGAACAGCCTGTATTATTATGTAGCTTCCACAGAAAATGTTTAAAAGGCGTACAGCGCCCGATTTAAAACGTTTCCTGTGTAAGCTTTTAATAGAAGGAAAAGTAGTAGGTATTATAAGCCACTTATAGAAAGTTGGTTTATGATTTGATTTCTTACTTATCTTCAGGGTCGTTTTTTTTAGAAAAAACAGGGACAGCAGCTGATGTACCCTGTAAAAATCTCATCGTGGAAACTTGAGAGAAATAAATTTGACGTGAGCTGTCATTCCACGTAAGGGCCTGCGCAGATTGGCAGACGGGACGGCAGAGGATTTTAATATAAATTGTTTAATACTTATCCAATCGAAATAAGGGATATATATATTCCAATGCTCGGTGATCGACCTCAGAGCATCGCAGCGTAGTTTTCTCTAGAGCATCGAAGAGCACGCTGGAGGATACCGCGGTGGGAGGCGGCGGCATGCGCTGAAGTCTGCCAGTGTACCACACTCTTCCAAAAGCAACTTTGCGAATGGGTAGTCGCTAGTGGAATAATCAAATCCCGGCGAGCGGTGGTTACTCGACGGATGCCGCGGCATACCGGCGGATGCTTCGAAGAGCAGAGGATTTTTCTTGTTAATGTGCGCTGGCAGATAGGGGAATCCTCCTCAATGCTCTCCCATACCGTCCGCCGCAAACCCTAAGTGAGCTGTGAATAGTGTCAATCTCTAGCATCAGGTGAAAATGATAGGTCACTTCAAGCTCACTTCGCCTAAGTTTTCACACTCGTGGAGGCGATCGGCGGCGGTGATCACTCGCGTCCGGCCATAGTACGGAGCGAGAGAACATGGGAGGCCGTTACCTCTACACCTCTCACACCTCTTTCTGTGAAGCGGTAATGCTCGCGAAGGAGGAGGCAGAACGCGTAAGAGAGAGACAAATTTCGCGCCCCCATATCCCTAACCGCCGCAGGAGGAGACGCCCTGGGCGTCGGGAGTCGCAGACCGATTCCCGACCACCGTAGGCGTGGGCTTGCGGACGATGAGCAATGGGTAGCTTGCCATCCGATAAGGACCAGCCCCGGGTCGACGGCGCGTTGTATTCCACGCGCGCCTCAATGAGATGTCAGCAGAATTGACGGGGTCCACTAGAGTCGATGCCTGCCGGGGTCGCGAAGAAACCCGAAAGAAAGCGGGAAAAGGTCAAAATAAAGTATCCTTGTTCTTTATGTAAAACCTAAATAAAGGTCTCAGAAAACTCCAATAGATACCCCATTAAAATTCGATACGATATTGTACACAACATTTTGCCTCCCAAGTTAAGTTCAGTATTATTCTGCGGAGAATCGATAAGCCATCGGATATCGGGGCTCGGAAGAACTCCCGTATCTTTTAGTCTGCACCATAGATTACTACAGAAGGTCATCTCCATATGACGAGTGAAGACAGGCGCATGCACACATACGTACGTACGATTGTATAGATAGTCTGTTCTAAAAGTATCTAATGAAAGTGCAAACAAACCCTGTTTAGGTTAAATTCTTAAGCATCATAAAGGGAATTTTTGACACATTAATCTGTACTAGAAGGTTTCAACTTTATATCTCACCACATTTTCCAGCAATTTTTTATTTTATTTTGTTATTTAACCTTTATTGTACCTCTGCTGGGAAAATGTTTCCAACAAAATTATTATTATATATAATAACATTATTAATTGAATTTAAGTTACCTTTAAAATACATTCAAATATTGTCAATTGAAAAAAAAACAGGTGATATTTCAAAATTAGAATTTAGGGTAAAGGTATTCGAGTAATCAAATCAAATCATCACTAAATTTGTAAGTGGCACTACAAATTGATATCCACAGGTACGTTTTCGGATCAATTTGACTAGATAGTTAATTTTGGAACAGACATAGAAGCCAGTGGACAGCGATCCCGTCTATCTAGGCCGATTGCCAGTCACGAATGCGCTTAAACTTGTACATGTGTGCGAGCGTTTTCGCCTAGTGTACGGACTTGACCTTCTGTAGGAACTATTTTGTGTTTGCACTCCCTAGGGGAGTTAGTATAGAATAATCTTTAATGTATGTCACATCATAGGAAGACAGAGGATATAAATAGGGCATATCTTTTTGTATAATGTATTTCCCTGTAATTCCAGAAGGAGATATTCATTACTACGGTTGCTTGCTAGTAACTGGTTGAAATTTTATGATAGGGACAAGCATTTTGCTATTATTAACCGATTTTTAAAAAAAGGAAGAGGTTTGCAGTTTGTCGGAATATATATATATATATTTTTTATGTATGTTCCCCGATTACTCGAAGACGGCTGAACCGATTTAAAAAAATATTGTTTTATTTGAAAGGGTATACTTCCAATTTGGTCCCATTGTTATTTAGTTACGATCTGATGATGGGATCTTGGAGAAATCGAGGGAACTCTTCAAATATTATCGGCACACCTATAGCGATTTGGTATTTTTTATAGTCACTCGTGCATTTGCTCTTGAAAAGCACCATTTGGTAAAGTGGAACTGATGAATTACAAACCAACACACTAAAAAGTTTTTTTTTTTTTTTTTCAAATATACAACCGATTTCCAAACTACAAAGTGAAAAATAACTTTAATTTCGGAAGTGGGTGGCAAAAATCTTAATCCAAAGACATCGACTCGAATTTTTTTTTTTTACTTATTTTTTAGTAATTATAACTATCATAATCTCTAGCTAAACATCTGTAATCACTTTGCTTGTAATGAAAAAAAATAGAAGTAGCAAGTATTGATGTGCTGTGTATCGGTGTGACCGATTTTCGCCCTTAAAACTCTATTTAAATCTTCTTCTTTTCGTGTAGTTAGTGACTTTCCTGGTGTCAGAGTTTTAAAGCCGCCCATGGGCCTCAGACTTGGCTTCACATGCCGTCGAGAAACATCTCTCAGGCATGCCGTTTTCCTCACGATGTTTTCCTTCTCCGTTTTTGAAGCAAGTGATAATTATTCAATTACATATTTATAATTATTGGCTAGTTACATAATTAAGCACTTATAACAGACATATTACATCGCCAAATCACGGAAAAGCGATACAATGGATTTTTGGGGACTGCGTATTCCACTCACCTCCTAATTAAATCCTAAGTATATTTTAAGTCAATTTTATATCGTATAATTGATGGATTTGTGAGGGTCATGACTACGAAGAGACTCACAGTAGAGTAATTACGTTTTTAAATGCAACAAAGTTTACATTTGTTTTTTTTTCTTTTACTGAGGCCTCGTGAGTACTCGAGTGTTTAACGTAAGGAGATTTGATTTAGCCATTTATTTCGGCCCAGGTTGAGCTAGTGAAGACGATTGCGGTGTCGTCAGCATACGAAAATATTTTTGCATTATTGATTGACATATTACATAGGTCGTTTATATATATTAGAAATAAGGTAGGCCCCAGAACGCTTCCCTGGGATAAACCGCAAGTTACATCAACGTCCTCGCTGACAAAATTATCGAGCTTAACCTTCTGTTTTCTATTTGTCAAGTAATCGGTGAATATAGATAGTTGTGCATCTCTCATATCAATTTTTTCTATTTTTTGGACCAGGATGGAAATGGAGACCCTGTCGAAGGCCTTTTTTAGGTCTTTAAAAACTGATAAACACCTAGTTCCTTTATCGAGTTCTTTTGTTAGTACCGTCGTTAAAGACGTGATAGCGTCTTCCGTTGAAATACCGCGTCTAAAGCCAAATTGAGATGGAGATAAAATATTGTTGGCTTGAAAATAGCTTAATAATCTGGAATTTAGAAGTTTTTCTAGTATTTTAGCTATAACAGGAATAACAGAAATTGGCCTATAGTTATTAACGTCGCCCTCCTACCCACCTTTGTGTATGGGGGTTATTATTGATTTCTTTAAAAAGTTAGGGAAGGTGCCTTTCTTAAAACAAATGTTAGCTAAATGAGTTATAATTGGAGTTATTTCATGTTTTACATGTTTAAGGTAACTAGTGGAGATATTATCCCATCCTGGGGTACTACCTGATTTTAGAGTGTTTATTATACTATTTACTTCGTTGATATCTGTATCAAGCAGAACAAAAGATTTAGAGAGACTAGGTAAGGAACGTAGGTATTGATTTAGTTCATTCTGGGTTATGCTTTGTTGGATGTCATTTGCTAGTTGGTTACCAATATTTGCGAAATATTTATTAATGAAGTTTGCTGATTCCGTAGGGGATGCTTTTAGATTAATTAATTCAGTATTAGTTCTAGTAGATTTATTTGTATATGTGATAGATTATAGGTTTTTCCAGAGAAGTTTGTTGTTGCTTAAAGATTTATTAATAAGGTTTCTTTCATATTTCCTTTTTAGTTTTTTTATAAGGTTGTTGCAATGATTTCTGTAACGAGCATATGTGATTTTATTTATTTCGTTATGGGGATCTTCCCGGGATTGTTTTTGAAGCTTATTACGATTTTTTATACATCTCAGTATGCCTTCAGTGATCCCGGGCTTAATTATTCGTTTACTTTTAGGGATCTTGTGAGTAGTAGTATTTATTTTTAGTGAATCAATAAGATATTGTGTTAAACATTCTGTTATGTAATTAGGGTTATCACAAAAAAGTAAAGTCGATAGATTTTTTTCTTTTAAATATTGCAAGGCACTTTCAAAGTCAATTTTGGTAATAATTGATGGTGTAGATTGGTAATGTTTTATTTTAGATAACGCTAAGAAGGTGGTACGGTGGTCTGTAACAGTAGTGCGTAGAATGGCAATAAATGCTGAATGCCGTTTCCTGTTTATTTTTAACATAAAGTGATCAAGAGAATTGGTTTCCCTTGTAACTAAGGTGTGACCAGAGAGAATACAATCAATACGCACATGAATCCGAAAAGTCAGCGGTGCCTTGGCGCCTTGTGCCTTGCCACTTGGCTATCACTGCTTACCCTATTTACATGATGCAAGTATATTGCCTGCTGTGACATACCATAAAATTGAAGCAATAGTTGACTGGTGCCGTCTAAACAACATGTACACACGGCTACACATCAAGCTATATATTTCCAGTATACACTGATCTCGCATTGTACGGAAATCTTACACAATGCGAGATCAGCATAAACCGGTAATATATAGCTTGATGTATAGCCGTGTGTACAATAATTCTTGGTCAACATGGGCAAGTTACCGTTCATAATATTGGTGGCTGGTATTGGTGTAAACAGCACACACTACATAATAGCGTCTCTAGTCTGAGTAAAATCGTGAGTTTTCAATTAGTCTGAATCGAGTATCGATATTCGTCACTAATTTTTGTAAACGCGATTGTGCTCTTTATTTATATTACGTTACGGATAAATGTTCTATGTAAGTATTTTTACTCTAAAGGTTTTTTAAACGCGATTATGCTCTTTATTTATATCATGTTACGGATCAATGTTCTATGCAAGTATTTTTACTTTAAAGGTTTTGGTAGTATTTTTATTTATAAACGCGATTGTGCTCTTTATTTAGATAAAGTTAAGGACCAATGTTCTATAAGAGTATTTTTCTTCCACCAAAGCGATATTGTTCAAGTTTTTACTTCTGTCGGCACTCCCGGAGTGCCATTTTTTTGTAGTTCTCCCACACAATACAACAAATATACAAAGAAAAGGTACAAAGGCGGACTTAATACCTTAAGCATTCTCTACCAGTCAACCAAGGGTGATGAAGAAATTGAATGGCAGGTGCTCTGATTGCGCTGCCGGGGTTGCGGTTATTGTCCGAAAGGGTTACAGTGGACCCTGGCAATATAGGCAAATTAAGGAACACGGGTGGGTTTTAGTCAGTAAGAGTCTGGCACGTCCTCTCGCTCCACCCAGTGCGGGAGAAGTTTATTTGATAATTTCCAACCCAAAAAATGGTGATCTAATTGACTACGTATTAAGGAGATACTAATAATTACATAACAGCACGCCTTGTTTCCCCGAAGGGATGGCCAGAGGTGTCCTTGTAGCAGGTTCACCCACAGTTTGCCAGTTAAAAAAAAAAAAACAAAAAAAAAACTAATAATAAAAAGATGACATAATTAATTATAAATTAAATAGGTACACAAGTAAATACATAGGTCATAAACTTATAATACGCATACATACATATTTACTATAATATATATACCTACATTTTAAATAAACATATAAAATTGTTTATTCTGTAAATAGGATTATGGAGTCACTTTGATACGTCTTATATGAAAAAAATGAGATTTTCTAACTGACTACCCCTGAAAAGAAATAGCGAAACAAACTCAGGGGTCAAAGTCTCCTTTATAGTCCAGACATTATATTGGTCAGGCAATATGAGGACCATGTAGATAGTATTTTCCAGAAATACCCACCAACAAATCCCTACAGAGGGGATTGTAATTTTTTTTCCAGATATCCCCGCCGATAAATCCCTACAGTGGGGATTGTAATTTTTTTTCCAGAAATCCCCACTAGTTAAAAGATTAGGTTAGGTTAGAACTGTGACCCCCTACGAGCGAGCGAAGCGAGCGGTGCCGCGGCCGCGGCCGGCGAGTGCCAAAAACGACCAGAATATTAGAAAAAAAGGCTGAGCTTATTTAACTAGCGGGGATTTCTGGAAAAAAATAACAATCCCACTGGTAGGGATTTGACGGTGGGGATTTCTGGAATAAACCATGTCGATTAGTGTCTGAAATAGTCTTTGGAGGAAAGAACCACACAGATGTGAGTGGACCTGTCCTGTCAGTGCAAGCATTTTGCCAGTAATCGTGTAGCTCAACTCAGAACTTAAGGAGCTCAACGACCCTATTAACAATAGCAAAGGAAGGACATTTGGGTAGAAATACATTATTTTTAATGCAAATGTAAATAGATCAACAAACTACGAAACCTCAGATTACTTTCAACATTATCTCCTAAAATTGAATTGAGAAAACTCGCATTATCGGACCGATCGATCGGACATCAGAAACGAGGTCGGAACCGCCCCCAAAATAGGCAATTAACTGAAGGAACCTGGTAATTGTCGAGATATCGATGAAGTATCCTGAATTGAAAATTTAGTGGGATTTTTTATTTATTTTTATTCAAATCGTTTAAGATTTGCTAATGAGGATATGTGCCAACGAAAAATGATATATTGGACGCAACGATTGCATAATCGCGTGACAAGTTTAGCTAAAATGCCAAGATAACAGCTAAGGTTGAAAGTAAGTTTCATAATAAGGTCGATGTTGAGTTACTTACAGACTTCACATGTGGTTTACTTTGCATTCCAGTAAACCACATGTGAATAGTCACTAATTAACATAACTGAACCTGAACTGAACCTGTGGGTGAACCTGCTAAAGGGACACCTCTGCCCAACCCTTCGGGGAAACAAGGCGTGATGTTATGTTATGTTATGTAACATAACTAGTATGACCTACTTAATAAGCTGCTGATGTTTTTGTAAATCGGCTAATGATGCAGAAACAGGGACAGCAAATATCAGTGCAACCTAAAATAATCTCGATTCTCATAACGACACAAGTAAAACCACTCATTACACTCCAAAATAGCCAGATAACACATACTTATCTTAATCATAAAGGTTGAATTTAGTCTAAAATGCAGCAAGACTTGTAATTTTCACGATAACACTGATTGTAATGGGCTATAAGATTTCACAGTCGCATCGGAGCGTTTCAATTAAAACTTGAGCTCAGTTAGATAGGGTGCCCACGCGATCTGATGTAGGGTAGGATTCTGCTGGCATTTGATTAAAATGTAAACGTTGAATACTAGGAATTTTACTAGTCTTGTCGGCGCATTTGGACGCAAATGTACTACACACAAATCCTATGTACGTAGTGGTCGTACGAATATTTGTACTGCCTTGGAATCAAACACATGTATTGCAAAAGTCGGTCATTGAGTCTTTATGCCAGTCGACACATCGTGTCGTCATACCTAAAATATTCTTGGATAAAGAAAAAATATGAAGTAACTGGCTGTAGAACGTATTGTGCGTGTATTCGATTCAAGAGTCAAGCCAAATGCAGGTCCAAGGGCCATGGTACGGAGCGAGAGGAAATGGGAGGTCGTCACCTCCTTCTGCGAAGCGGTAATGCTCGCGAAGGAGGAGGCGGAACGCGTGAGGGAGAGGCAAATTTCGCGCCCTCACGCCCATAATCGCCGCAGGAGGAGACGCCCAGGGCGTCGGGAGTCGCAAGCCGTTTTCCAGCCACCGTAGGCGCGGGCTTGCGGACTGTGAGCAATGGGTAGCTCACCGTCCATTAAGGACCAGGCGGGCGGGTCGACGGCGCGTTGTGTTCCACGCGCGCCTCAAAGAGATGTCAGCAGAATTGACGGGGTCGGCTAGGGCCGATGCCTGCCGGGGTCCGCTAGGGCCTGCCGGGGTTGCGAAGAAAACCGAAAGGGAGATCGTGGCCCCCGGCAACAGGGCAACCGAAGGAACACGGGTGGGTTTTAGTCAGCAAGAGTCTGACACGCCCTCCCACTCAGCCCAGAGCGGGAGAAGTTATTTGATGATTTCCCATACAAAAAAAAAGGCCAAATGCAGGTTCTTCGCACAAGAGAATTGAGAAATGTGTGTGTTTTTAATTAATTAAATGTCGATTCCTTATAATTTTGATTTTTTTTTTAACTTTCTATGTTTTAAGAAGATAATCCTTAACACTGAATGTTATTTTACTTTCTCTCTAAGAAGTATTTGCTTTATATCACAATAACAAAAAAAAACTTAACAAAACTTATAAGTACGTTAATACTCGTTTTATTCAGTTTTCACAAAATATTTATTTCATAAGACTTCCAAAAACGTTGAATATGATTATTATAATCTTAATATGATTTTTATTATGTATTTCTTCAGTGTTAGTGCAACAAAAATATGATTTTTATAATGTTACTTACATAAGTAGATACTTGAACAAAATATAAACATCCATGGTGAACAAATCTATAGTTATTTCATTTATACACCAACACTTTAGTCAAAAAGTCTAAAAATATTCAACTTATCTGAATTACCACATTTTATATCCTATAATAACACTCCCAGTACATAAAAAAAAATCTAAAGGGTGCACAATATTTTACCCTTTTTCAAGGAACAACATTTACTGACAATAAATCTTTGGTTCTGCGTATACGGAATCCAAATTTTCCTAAAGGGTATCAGGGATAGTTTGTTTTATGGTCACCCTACTGCTAACCGCTGTAGCATCTACGGTTACTGCTAACCCGGGTTACCTACTAAGGATTAGACTGTCTCAGTACAGATTGCCATGCACACCGGAATGTAAGGGCTACTGTAGACAGCCAATTAATAATAATAAAAGGTGCAATAGTCGTATCAGCCAATGGCTTAATTGCTAAGAGCTTCGAGCAACACCTAAAGAGGCTCTCGTTGGCTAGTAGATCAAGGGCTTGATTTAAAAAGCACTACACACACTGCGCACTTATTTGTACTTTATACAAATAAATACTTTTTATTTGTTTTTTTTTTATCTTCTGTATAACTATATTGTCTGATTTAATTCTGTGCTAAAAATATTTCTTTCTCTCTTTTACTTCTGGACTCGGCTCGCATTATGGGGAAGTTCCTGTCACTGCAGCCCTAACCACCGATAGCTTGAACCCTGCGCCCGACACCGGTAGACCTCTATTTTTATTTTATTTATATTTTGTACCTAATGTATTTTTATTTTTTATTTAATGATGTAAATAAATAAGAAACAAAATAAATAAATAAACGACATAATATTTTTTTTTTATCAGGCAACTGAAGCCAATTACAAAAATACTTATAATTCTAGATGTTAGTAAACAATTTAACGTATATGAGTACTTGAACTCTACCACAGACAGTTGTGTTTATAACATGCCTCATTATGGGGCTTTCGTCATGCCTATCAGCAATAATTTTTTTTGATGAGAAGCATTAGCATTCTTTTTACACACGACCGCTGAGAAACTATCTACTCTGGCTTGAGCAAACATTGCAGATGCACTGCAACAACGTGGCAGTCGCAACAACGCCCTAAAAGCGTTGTTTTATTAAATATGCATCGCATTGTAACTGCAACGACTTTGTAACAATGCGCCCCATGGTATTACCCGTATAAGTCTCGATCCCGTGGGAACATCGAGATAAGAAGTATTTCTGTCCTAACTTAGGTCATGGACTACCCATGAACTGCCGTTTTAGCGTGAAAGCGTAACAAACAAAGTCATATTCGCATTTAAAATATTGGTTATAATTTCAGATAAAAACATTGTCAGTTTTGAGTGATACCGAATTGTCGTGTATGAAAAAACAAATGCAAATAATACTGAAAGAGTTGATAATTACGAAAAAAACCTGTAGTATTGATTCGAGTACCTACCACTTGGAAAAAAGGGCACTAGATAATGCCATAAGCTGATGATGATAATTATTTTTCTACAGTGGGTATCCAATCATTCTGTTACTAATTAATCAGCATGAATATGTTATCAATACAACTACTATTATTAATGTTTGCACTTGTGAATACAGTAGGATATCGAGTTAATTAGCAGAAGGTAATTAGGTCATAGATATTAATTATGGAAATATATTAAACATCGCTTCATCGCATCCTTGTAGAAATTTCTGAGAACAGATCATTATGTTAAAAATACAGGGCTTAACATCTGCATGCTCTTGTCTTGTACATGTTTGTAATGTCAAAATAAAAGCTTTTTACTGAGTGCATATGAAAGTTTATACGGTACATACAACAAAAACCCAATTTTTTTTTGTCTGTCTCTTTGTTCCGGCTAATCTCCGAAAAGGCTGGACCGATTTTGACGGGACTTTCACTAGATAGCTGATGTTATGTTAGGAGTAACTTAGGCTACTTTTGTGTGTTCAAATAAAAATGGTAAGTAAGATTGTAAATTTGCAAAGGAATGGAGTGTCATATCTGAACTAGGGACGTCATCTTCTGCCGGGGTTGCGAAGAAGTCCGAAAGGGAGATCGTGGCCCCCGGCAACATGGCAACTGAAGAAACACGGGTGGGTTTTAGTTAGTAAGAGTCTGATACGCTTTCCCGCTCCGCCCAGAGCGGGAGAAGTTATTTGAAAATTTTCCACCCAAAAAAAGGGACGTCATCTTCATTAGGTACATTCTAACGACATACCATAAACTGTTGCCTCGAATTAAATATGTATAATGTTTTTGTATTTCACACATTGCCGGTTGAACATTGGGTATTGTATAGAATGCCTAGGCAAAGTATGGAATAAATTATATTTCATAGTTTGCCTGAACGTTATAGGCATTCTATAGGATACCGGTTTACACAGATTGCCAATAACATAATGCATGTATGTGATCAATGGTTCTGGAGACCGCAATCGGCAAATGTGAGGTGGATATACGCTGTTTCGTGTCGGCATTAATCGGCACAGCTGGGCGGCAAAATCGAATATGTAGAAGTTGCTTTAGGTCAACTTTGTTTTTAAATAAATACTGGCGAATCGAATGTGCCTATCCGAACAAGTAGTAGCACGCCTAAGATGAGACGCGCCCTTAGGGTTTGACGGCCTCGAGCGATGTAACTTGCGTCAAGCAAGACGCGCGCGCGTCACTTGTTTCCGTCCGTCGCTCCGCAAGTCGCGTCTCGGTGACTCGTATCAACATCTTTCATTTGTTTTCCCCGCAGTCGCCGTCGCAAGACGCGTGTCGCTTGAGCGTGGAGCTCGAGCAGTGGACTGCTATAAGCTAGTAATGATAACTATTGTCGATATTTTAAAAGAACAATCATTGCAGCAAAATTATATTGACTTAAAGTTTTATTTAGGTATCAGAAACTGGATGTAAAGCTCACTCATCCTCCATAGAAAAAGGAGGATCTTCCGACCAAACGGCTATGATATCTGGTGGGCTATGCCCGACGATTGTTGTCTGGACGTTGTATATATGCCAGTCGCGCGGTAAACTTAGCTTGCGCGATGTAGGATTTTGCGTTGCGTCAGTGTGATGCGTAGTTTGCATGTGGCGATGTAGATGTCACCACATCACTCCCTACCGGAGACCGGAGGTTGATAGTGAGCTGAATCGTATATCTTGCGATGCTTGCCAGGGTCAATTAGTTCCAGTGAGTCGGATGTGGTACAGTGCCGGGTTGAGGCTGACTGCTGGCATCAATCAGGAGAGGGTTTAAGGGCTCTGCTTGTGGACCACTGACCACTACAACCAAAATCCTGCTAATTAACTATTATAGGCAAGAAACAGAAATTTCAAATCCTGGTGAATATGTAATAACTCAATTGCTAACGTCCCAGGTTCAGCTTTTAGATTTTGCTAATAATTGCCTTCAGGTATTTATATAAAATCAAATATTTGTTCTTCATTTTGGCTTCACTATTACATTAAAAGTAAAGCCCTGTAATTGATTCCTATAATATACATACTTTAATGAACGCTTCAGAAATTAAGCAAGTTCAGAAATGAGCTTCTTCTTTAAACAAAAGATTAATCATGCTTCCTAAAATTGATAATAAATCGTATTTCCTTTAATAGATTTTCTACGTCATTGAAAAATCAATACACTTACCTACCGAAAACCCATCAAAATCCATCTTCAAAACCAAACTATGCAAATAAATTATTGAACAGTAAGTTACTAGAACTTCGTTCACGGTATATTGAAACTCATTTGAATACAAATGAAGCCAAGAGTTCAAGCTGAAGCCATGCATTTCGGAGGAAAGCTCCGCCAATCTCAACTATTGATTTCTATGCGTGCATATTACGAAAGGGTTTACGAATTAAGCCGAATGCTTTAAGTATTCAGTTTTTAAAATGTCAAAACGAACATACATAAGACCTGATTATCACTTAACCATGATATTAAAATCATTAACTCGACAAACCTTACATAATATATTACTATTAGTGTGTAACTGCCCCGTTGGTCTTATGTTCGCAAGCGCGACTGCTGATCGCGGGGCAGGCAAAGTGATATTAACCTCCTTCTGCGAAGTAGTAATGCTCGCAACTCCAGCCGCCGCAGAAGACGCCCTGGGCGTTTGGAATCCTAGGCCACCGTAGGCACGGGCTTGCGGACGGTGAGCAATGGGCAGCTCGCAGTCCGATATGGACCAGGCCCGGATCGACGGCGAGTTGTTTCCACGTGTGCCTTAAAGAGATGTCAGCACAACTGACGGGGTCTGCTAGGGCCAATGCCTGTCGGGGTCACGAGAAAGTCCGAAAGGGATACCGTTGCCCCAGGCAACATATAGGCAACTGAAGGAACACGGGTGGGTTTTAGTCAGTAAAAGTCTGACACGCCCTCCCGCTTCGCCCAGAGCGGGAGAAGTTATTTGATAATTTCCCAATCAAAATAAAAGGCAAATTGATATTGGGTTTTCCGATTAGGAGTTTCTCAGTTGCTACTGGGCTGCTGCCCGGAGTTCGGAAATTTGTGGTGTGATCCCCGTGCCTCGGGAAGCACGTCAAACTGTTGTTCCTGCGCTTGATCTCTCCCAGGTCGTACCGAGTCGCCGTCCCATCGGGCTATAAGAGTGCACCTGTGTATCTAATATCTCCTACGTATCTGGCTAATCTTCGTTGACATTAGCCACCGTGATTGAAATCGGTCGGGAGGATATAATATGCATAAATATTATGTGTCGTATTAAGTTATAACTAGTCCATCACCTTGCATTTAAGAAAAAATCACACTAAGCCCATAAAATATATGACAATCTGAAATCTGATTACTATATTTAATCTGTCACAATCCACTGCTCCCAACTTGCACCACACCTCCTGTTCCTTCGCCTTCTGCATCCAGTCTGTCCTAAGTGTATTATTTAAACCAGGACCAATGGGTTTGTTGACTTTATGGTTCTTCTTCTCATACTGCATGCAGGGGACACGTCAGCTCCAAAAAGAAATCGTAGTTGAAAGACCTTTGAAATTCGAACAGAGCCAAAATTTGAATATACGATGATTTTGGTTTTTAAAACAAATGCGACGCTTTCGACTTGCATGCACCTTGAGGAAAGTTCAACGTGAACTTTAAAAAATAGAACAATTGGCCAAATACTGTTGCCTAGCAATGTACCTAAAGGGAAATCTGGAACCTTCGCTATTCAAAGAGGCACATAATAAAGAAGGAGAAGACACAAAGGCAACGAATTGACGACCTTTCCTTTCAAGGCGAATAATCTATACAAATTTCTTAATAAATCAAGGCGAGTTGAGATGTGATTACTGTATACCTACACTTCGAAATCATTCTTCGTCTCGTATTTCGATTGCCGAACCCCGATATTGCCTGAGGCGTATTCAGTATGACGTGTTTTTTTACAAAATCAAACAATAATATCTTTAATTTTGGCGTGTCTCTCCTCGTTATATTTTGCGAAGTGTAAAATATCTAGGAAAATTTTCCTATGTAATTAGATTTATAATCAAGAACCATACAACATGGCGACGGCTGTACGTAATATCACGTTGTAACATCTCATAATAAATATCTATGTAGGTATTGTTTTTAGGGATGTAATGTTGTTGTACATGACATAAATGTTGTATATTGACATTAGTATTGTATATTGACATAGTCTTATTATTTATTTTCAGTCTGTGTGTTCAAGTCTCAATATTTTATTTATTAGTATCGAGAATTGGCTGGCTTTATTACTAATTTACAAACATGACGTGTACGCCCTGTGGCATAACATAGCGAACACTTTATTTATCTAATACCTTTAAACGAGCAATTCTTGTAAATATGTATGAATATATAAAATCTGAAACTCGGAAACGGCTCGAACGATTTTCATGAAATTTAGTATGCAGGGGGTTTCGGGGGTGATAAATCGATTTAGCTAGGTTTCATTTTTAGAAAACGTCGTCCAAAACAAATCGACCTAAGCTCGGTCATCCAGATATTTATCTTTATATAGGTACCATTATTAATGAATAAATGCCTAAGGACTCCACTAAAGCGGAGATGTCCGAAGCGGAGATGAGAAAAAATGTTTTTCAGCTAGGGTGTATCCACCAAAGCTGTGCGGAGATGCGTACTGGCTAGACTGGAGCGGAGATGTGTGCTGGGTAGAGCGGAGATGTGTGCTGGGTAGAGGGGAGATGAGTGCTGGCTAGAGCGAAACCGTTACGGCACCCTCACTGCACGCCGCTCACATCTCTTCTCGTCTCCGCTGCGCACCGTCGCCAGCTAGCAAGGCACAGCTCATATCTCCGTTTTTTACCGCCGCCAAGCTCTCGGCGAAGCAAAGCGCACATCTCCGCTTCGATCTCGCCATATAAATATGATACATCTCCGCTCAGTGGTCACCACTGAAGCTGAATGGAGACGAGATGTGTGAATAACGAAATTGATTGTTTAAAACACATCTCCTCTCGTCTCGTGTCCGCTTTGGTGGAGCCCAAAACTTGTGACTTAAAAAAATAATATTTACCTATTATTTAAGGAATGAAGTGCGCGTTATAAAGACCAGACGAGTAATTCGCGTATTTGTAGGAACGTTTTCATTCTAATCTCAGTGGTACTTATATTTTTGACAAATTTTTATCATTTATTGTCACTTACATGTGATTCCGAATAGATTTAAACGTTTTTAAATCAGGGACCATACAACCCCGAATATAAGTTAATTCTTTCGGAAGTGTTACAGAATGTACGCCTACAGCAACGGAAAATGTTACCTCTTGGAAGTGTTAGCCCGTTCATAACCCTAACGTTAGGGTAACCCTATCAATAAGTTAACTAGTACAAGATGTTACCGGCTCTTCTATGATTTCCAATTGAAGCGATAACCCTTTGAAAGGGTTTGTCGGGGTAATCAAAGGGTTTTAAATCAAATCATTTTAAATTACGTTGAAGTGGAGGAGTAGATTTTGTCCTTGAAATTTTGGAATCATTATAGAATTGTTCATTAGTGTTTCTTACTCGGTTTGATAGGACGGTGTTGTTTTTTAGTTGGAATTGGACTTCAGAAATAAGACAAACTTGAAACTTCTTCGTCACGCTATTTCTGAGAAAAGCGTCTGTGAAAGACAGACTCGATTAGTGTAAACATAATAGTTGCGTATCCCTTTTAAAGTAACACTTTTGTTGATGGTGACAACCAGTTATGATCATATTTCAAATGTATATATCGAATAAAATGCGTAATTTTAGTACCTACTTACGGTTTCAGATTACTGCTACCGAACAAGCCAATTTTAATTATTTAATTATCCTTTTAAAATTAATTATTTCATACAATATAATAAGTACTCGTGGTCACGTGAAAGTGTGCTTACTATTGGTCATGGTCTATATACTAATATACATAGGTACATATACTGTATTTCTATCTTCTTAATGTCCCTCGGCAAACTTCGTATTTCGTCAGTTATCGGATTTCTATCAGTTGCCCTTTGCATTTAGTGCAGATCGGACGCTCTCAATCGACTTGGAAGTATATAGAGTTGTTAATACTCTTTTAACTAAATGTATTTTTTTTTAATGGGAGGAAAGTCGCTAAAGTCGCAGGCATGACTAGTAGGAAAATAGTTTTACAGCTCTATATAGTTCACACGGAAATCAAAACAAAACAACAATAAAGTACTTAGTTCTAAATTCAAATTATTATACACGATAAATCTAATAATTGATGGACATGGAAATTAGCATTCGTTTGTATTCGGAAATACGATGATACCCGAGGGACATTAAGAAAATAGAAATACATCCAAATAAATAAAATTGAAGTGTCTCTTTTTAATGTCAAAATAACAGCAAAATCAGCCTATAGCGTTCCCACTGCTGGGACACAGGCCTCCCTCGGTGAGAGAGAGTGGGACGTAATCCACCACGCGAGCCCAGTGCGGGTCGGTAGATGTTACAAGTCTTCGAATGTTTGGTTCTAAGACATGCCGGTTTCCACACGATGTTTTCCTTCACCATTTTGAGAGCAGTGGTGGTGGTTATGGTTAACTACCTACCCGATGGAGTATACTGGGTTTTTAAAATTGTTTGAGAAATATAGCTGTGCCATACACCTCTCACCTCTGCTTATCCTTTCCATATACAAGCCGTGATGTTGCGTGTCCTAATTATAATTGTAAATATTTTTTTTATTTAAACACAACAGAACGGTGTGGTCGTGATACTGCGCTGGGTTTGGGTATGGTCCCGTCTGATTAACTGGTTGCTCGGCTCAGAACCACAGAACAAAAATAATGTTTAATGTTTACTTTCAATTTCGTGTAATCTTTGTTATGGTACTGTAATTGGATTGATTTTGAATGTACGGTAGTGTCTGTTTTCCCAGGCTGTGGATTATAAAATGTTAGCGGTGCACAAATTGGGCAACCTCGGTGTTTTTATTTATTGATAAAAATAAACAACTTTTTTGTCGACTCTTCAAGTAACCAGAGGGCTGGCCTGTTTTTTTGCCAAAGAATCAGCATTTCCATACAACGTGGTAATGTTACCAACCTATTGGGAACTTTTCCTGTTGACAGTGATGCGGACGAATTTTTGGGTTGCCCTATGATTATTTCCCCTCATTTTTATATACTTGTATTGCACATATAATTATTATGTATTATTATTTTAATTCTGTTAGTTTTTAAATTTTGTAAATATTATCTTGGAAATAGAATATACAGTATCCCATACTATTAAATGAGCAATATTTGTAAATATATATATATATATATATTTGTAGTCACGTTATCGAAAACGGCTCTAACGATTTCGATAAAAGTTGCAATATAGGGGTTTATGAGAGCGAAAAATCGATCTAGCTAGGTCTCATATCTAGGAAAATTCGTTTACTCCGTATTTTCACCCGAGCAGAGCTCGGTCGCCCAGAATTTAGAACAAGGTTGCTAACTTAGAATAATGACATGGCAGCATGGAATTAGTAAGTACCAAATGAATTTTCCTATACTATTATGAGCATTCTCTATTTTCAAAAGAGCAGAGCTCAGTTGCCCAGGTAGGTACTATTTACCCGACTACGGCAAAACAAAAAGGAGGGTTATGATTTTGACCGGTATGTATGTTCATCTGTTACCACATAACTTCTAAACTACCGATCATAATTTAAAAAATGAGGTATCATTAGAAGCGTCTTGATCTATAAGCTATGTGACGTCACATTAAATTCAATATGGCGCCCTCGGCGAGGACATAAAGTTGTGAAGTAAAAAATATTTTTTTATTTGTCTATTGTTGGGTATCAAATGAAAGGGTTTGACGAGCGCATTACAAATATGTATATATAAAAGTTAACAGGTAGATATACATTCGTTTATTATTCCACCAGCGATAGATACCTACTGGAGTAATTTCTTTCTTTCTTGATTTCCTTCCACGACTGGAAAAAATATCTACATATAAAGTGTACTCGAGAAAAGTTATCGACTCCCCGTGGTCTTAAAAAAAAATTCAGGGGTTACTGAGTACCTAACAATATCATTAATGTTGGTTAATTTTGGGTCAATTTTGGTGCTAATCCATGCGTCATGTTCGTGAACGGGCGCCGTCAGTTGGGACTGGTCATCTCTTAGCTGCCATGGCGTATTTTTCATTTATTTTAATTTTTTAATTGTTCTTTGTTTTGTCTTTTTATTACGTGCTTCTAACGTGCACGTCTTTCTACATTTTTCTCACATGTATAATTTCAACATGAATGATGTAACCAATGTTTTGTAACAATTTTTTATTTAAAAGAGTGTCTGTGGAGTTTCTTGCCCGTTCTTCTCCATAGGTACCTACTACGCTTTGGAATGGGCAACTAGCTTCATATTACTGAGTGACCTTTCCTTGACAATTCAAAAGTGCCTGTAAATGGTTTAATTGAAATAAATGTTTTGAGTATGAGTTTGGGTCATAAAAACAACACTCCTGATATTCCACGATAAATTGGACTAATTAACTCAAACACACCATAATAATAGGGTTCATGTTTAAATCATACAATTGAAACGTGCAAATACATTCGAGCACGAACTTCCAATATCATAACATCAAACATTCCTCCGGAATAATTGTCGAATTTATACCGTTTCAAATTAAGGCTCGTTGACACGAGGCGCGGTTCTCGCCGATCGCAAGACAAAAATGTGTAATGCGAGACTGGTGCTTGAGAGAGACTCAACAGGGGTCTGGCGACTATCACACTCATACATTTTCTCTAGCGATTAAGACAAACTTGAATACAAAATTCGCTAAGCTCTTTTATGGAACAATTATGCACTAAAACAACGTTTTTTTTTTTTTTTTGTCAATGCTGACGCTCTCAATCGTGAAAACTTCTCCAATTTCTCCAGACAATCGCCAACTCGAGGCGAGAAACCTTCCTCGTATAAACTGACCCATAAATATAATTTACTAGTTCCCATTTCATGTTGGGCCTGTAGTAACTATTTTAATAATTTTGTGAACGTGCAACCACAAAATTAATCATCGTTCACGCCACGTCTGAGTTGATTCGAAATGAAACGCCGCGCGAAATATAATTATTTTGGATATACAATAAAGTGACCACACTATAAAGGCACTTTCAAACAGGCGCGACACGCGACGCGACACAAAGGCACCGCTCGTCGCGCGACGCGCGGTGTCTTTGTGTTGCGTCGCGTGTCGCGCCTGTTTGAAAGAGCCTTAACTCCAACCTAGTCCTCGAGATTAGCATAGTACACATAATGGCGCCTCCCATGCACTTTAGTGTAATCTCCTTCAGATTTTTAAACGACTTCAAAAAAGGAGGAGGTTTTGGTCACAATCTGATGATGGGATCTTGGAGAAATCGAGGGAACTCTTCAAATATTATAGCCACACCTATAGCGATTTGTGTATTTTTTATAGTAAGTCTTGCATTTGCTCTTGGAAAGGACCGAAACTGATGATGAAGGACACAAATGGCCACCGGAACTACTAAATAATATTAATTTCACGGGTTGCGATTCGACTACTTTATTTATTTTATTTATTAAAGCTTTATGCACAAGTAAAAAATACTGTACAAAGGCGGACTTAATGCCTGAAGCATTTTCTACCAGTCAACCTTAGGGTGACACAGAGACAAAACATGGCAGGTGCAACATAATTGATAGATAACTCGAAAAAGAATAAATACTAATACTTACATAGATAAATACATACAAACAAAATAAACTTAGGAGAAATAACAATAGGTAGAGGAGAAAACGAATCTAACAAATCAGCGCTGGGATGATTCTGCCAACTTCTTTCGAATATGTTCACGTGCCTTCACTTTAATAGATAACTGGCCAGTTGCCATCCTGATGTTCAGAGACAGCGCGTTCCAAAGACAAAGACAGCCTGAATGAAGAAAGAAGAGTGAAGGAAACCAGAGTGGTGAGAAGGACATCGTAGAAGACGGTTGACGACTTTGATATGGTTGGTAAATAAATGATGCTCGTCACAATTCATATGGTGCAGTGGAGCTGATAGTGAAGTACCTGGAGAACACAACAATTAAAGTCCCCGCATATTTTGTAAAAGATGATGAGCAGTTGATATTTAGGTAACTTAGATAAATTACAAACCAATCCAAAAAAAAGTGATTTTTTTTTTTACAAAAAATACAACCGACTTCCAAACTACAAAGTGAAATATTAGTTAAATTTCGGAATTCGGTGTCAAAAAACTAAAATACTGATCCAAAGACATCGACTTCTGAAATTAAAGTTGTGCTACTTCACGCTTTAGGTAACTCCCCTGATCGTGGCTTAGTGTTGCCACTTACAAGGGTGCGTTCCTAACTAACTTAAAATTAACTAAACATAATACAGGCGACGCCACGTATACTAATGTGCGTTCACAAATTCACAATACGTGTCGCCACAATGTGATAAGGCAACAGGGGATTTAAATAAAAGACGATGTAGTGACAAGAATTGAAAAGACTATGCTGAGATAGTTTGGTCATGTTGAGAGGATGAATGAAAGGCGACTAACAAAAGGTATTTACAAGGCAGATGTAAGTGGAAACGCCGGGAGAGGACGCCCTAGGAGGACATAATATAGTGACCTTATTGATGGTGTTCTTCAGAAAGGTCAGGTGCGTAGCACTCGCAACCGGGGTGCGTATATGACCAGATGTATGAACGTAAACGAGTCAAAAGGATTGGGTATGTAAGGATTGTAGCAGGTGGTGTTCTGTATTTTGCTGTTCTATCAACCCCCACGGGAGAAGGAAAGAAAGAAAGAAAAAGAAAAACAATTAGTTGGACACAGTCCGTGAAACACAAAACACAAATAACAATGTGAAAATAATGTTTTAACAACAGTAGTATGTGAGGCGTGAGTTTATGTATATATATTATAGTTCGTGCGTGGTTTGTTTCATGAAATCATAATGTGCTTGTCCTTAAAACTGTGGTCCAAGTAAGGAAATAATGGAGCAAACTACATTTTTTTTTGTCTTTGTGCTAAAATTGTAAAAAGAATATTTAAAATCTCAAAATGGTTACATTCCATATTTTATGTATGTTTTAATGATTTTCCGATTTTCTTTAATATCCTTACTTTTAAAATAATACATTGCTTACTAACACCTCGTACCCGAAGGGTGCCGAACGGAATCCTATTGCTAAGTCTCCGCTGTCCTTCCGTCCGTCTGCCCATGTGTCTGTCAGCGGGCTGTACCTCATGAACGTAATAGACAATTGAAATTTTTACGGACTTCTTATATCTATTGCCGATGTAACAAAAAATTATAAAAATAAATTTTAAGGGGGTACCATACAAAAATCGTGTTTTTTTTTGCGTTTTTTGTGAAATATTTGTACGGTGGTACGGAAACCGGCCAAGTGCGAGTCGTATTCGTACTCGCCAGTTTCCATTTATACCTATGGAAATTTCAGAAATGCGTGTAGGCGATGTCGAGTGGAAAAGTAAGTAACAAAATCAAAATATGATTGAATATTAATTATTTTGATCCACTGGGTTTATTAGCAAAGAGTGCGTGATTAAAACTAATATACATTATCCAAAAATTGTACAGGAAAATACAGTCCAATTGATATTATTTGATCAGCACATTTAACAGGTACTAATCTATGTGCAGATAGATAGAAAGAAAGAAAGAAAGAAAATAAATTTATTTGACCCAGGTTAAGGCACACAAATAAAAAACAAAAAACACAGAAAGCTTGACACGCAAAATTAATTATTAAGCAAATATCGTTTGTATTTACACAATTACATCAATAAATAAGGTTTGCAGTTTGACAATACAAATCGTGATTTTATGTATCTGCGTGATTTATTATTATCTACGTGTTAAAACGTATTGATTTCATGAAAATATTTGCATTCGTGTGATGGCTGATAATTCGTCGAATAGCTTTTAACATGTTTAATATATGTATGTATGTATATATAACAAGCCTACACAAGACTAATCTGTGACAAGACTACCTAATTTCGATAAATGGGGCATCAAAAAATTGTTCCGCCGGTCAATGGGAAAAGCGCCCAAAAGGCTGGCAACATTGCCGTTAATCCGCATCGCTGTCTACGCGAAAAGCGCCCAAAATGCTGGCAGCCCAGTCAAATGGCAATGCTGATTCTTTGGTCCAAAAATAGGCCTGTCATCTGGTCAGATGATATGAGTCGACCAACCGCTTGGCGATATTCCGAAACACTCGATGTAGCAAGTTGAATTTGAATCAATGTGAACGAATTTGGTTGGGGGGTTGCGATTTATTATTATCTACGTGTCAAAACGTATTGATTTCATAAAAAAAATATTTGCGTTCGTGTGATGGCTGATATAATTTGTGGAATAGCTTTTAATATGTTTCATGTAATGTATATATAACAAGCCTACACAAGCCTACCTAATTTCGATGAATTGGGCAGCAATAAATTCGTCCGCATCGATGTCAATGGGAAAGGCGCCCAATAGGCTGGCAGCATTGCCATTCATCCGCATCGCTGTCTACGCAAAAAGTGCCCAAAAGGCTGGCAGCCGAATGTCAATGCTGATTCTTTGGCCCAAAAATAGGCCCGTCCTCTGGTCAGATGACATGAGTCGACCAACCGCTTGGCGATATCCCGAAACACTCGATGTAGCAAGTTGAATTTGAATCAATGTGAACGAACTTGATTGGGCGGGTTGGGGGGGCCTTCATCATCCATCATCATCCTATACAACATGTAAAAAAAACCCTGTCCTATCCGTGAGGGTGTTGTTAAGTATCGTACTGAGAGTATATTTATGTGGTAATTTTCAAAAATATATTCGCCAATTTTTTTTTACCGCATTTTTCCCTAAATGGGGCGCGGGCGGCCGTCATTAAGCGGGTGTCTACTAGTCATAACTTAAGACCTCTGCTGAAAATTTTCTAATTTTTAATGGATTGGGGGAATTTCGGAACAAAAAATGTTTTTGGTAATGTTATTGCAGTTCCTATGTGCCCCTTTCTGATCGTACAAATTTATTTTTACATATATATAAATAAAATTGAAGTGTCTGTTTGCAATATCAAAATAACAGCTTTTTACTAAATAAATATAAAATTATATACGGTTCCAACAATATTTTTTTTTTTTTTTGCTACTTTTATTTTAGAAATATAATCATGGTCCACGCGAACAAAGCCGCGAGCAGCAGCAGTACACAATACAACTCTAGACTTCGTTTATTTAAAGGGTTAAACAAACTACTCAAAAACAGCTTCATTAATATTGACTATCGAACATAATTAATTAATAATATTATAAAACCAAAATTAATATTCGCTTTATGAAAACTTTTGTTTGGAAAGTTGAGTTTTTCTTTAGGCCGAAAACGAAACCTAACGGTAATAATGCGTGGTTTCGGCTTTCGATTTGATTCTTATGGTCATAAGTATGATTTTTATGTATCACACCCTCGAATCGATCAATCATCACCTAAATAAAGACAGCGCGCGATAGTAAATTTAGTTCCGAATGCATCGTGCTGCAAGTGATTACAGCGCCACCTACGCCAGCGACATAGGCACTACTTAGTAATGGTTTCTATTCTCTAAATTATGGTAATAAAATAATGCCGGTAGGTGCTATACTTCTAAAGTAATAAGTGATTTTGCCCTAACATATTTCGTTACATATTTATAGTTTTTGCAAGTGACTATTGACAAAACGGAGGCGTTATAATCAGCACAGAGACCAAAGACGACATTGAAAAACTTAGGAAATTATCTCAGCGAAGTAGTTTCGGCCTGAAACTGGAAGACTCCCATAAGAGCGTACCAAGAATATTGTAGTTAGGAGTACCGACCGTTTTAAGTTATCAAAATGTTTACGATTGCATCTATGAGCAGAATGTAGCCGACAAACTATTCACCTAGTTTATCCCGTGACTATTTTTTAACCTCTATAAAAGTCACAAATTCAGGTAAAAAAGAAGGACCTACATACAACTTTTTTCTTGAAGTAACTGCTAGGATAAGAAAAGCGCTTATAAACCAAAATAGAGTGTTCATTAATTTCAAATTGGAGATCCTGCTCTGTGAGGGACTTCACACTTGTGACCAGGTGCTTTAAATGTCAAAAGTATAGACATGCTGCAAAGACTTGTCGAGAGGCTACGTATACGGTTTGGACATGTGGAGAACAGGGTCATCAGGCGAATGAGTGTACTAAACATGCCGAACGGTCACATTGTGCAACAGGCTTAGGATCTTAAAAACCGAGTAATCATGGAACAGATAATCAAGAATGCCCTGCAAAAAATATTGCTTAGACTAGATACATAAACTCTATAGATTTAAATTTCACTTAAGAGCGCCGACGTTTATCTATAAGTCTTCTTTTTAATTTCTGGTAAATAATCTTTTATTGTCCTTAAGTAGGAAGGTTATAAACTTTTAACACATAAAAATGGTTTTAGTTTTGACAATTTGCATTATAAATAAACATGCAATCTTTACATTTTGTTAACATGGCAAGTTTTTCAGTTTTAACAAAGTACACGCCGCAACCTTATTAAAAATTGTACATTGCAAAAATCATAATAGAACATGGTTGCAAAAATGTCTTACAAAGATGCAAACTATTTTTCTAAATATAAATAAAACCATAATATATAATATTATAGTAGATATAAATTATTTACTATTTGTTTAAGGAATATTAGATAACACTCACGTCTAAGTAAGATAACACTCGTACTGTACTTTTGAAATTAATAGACGTGCATCAAATCTTGACAACGTAAATAACGCCCTGCTGCAAATCCAAAATTGGTTCACTGCTAATAATTTAGTATTAAATGGTAAAAAAAATTAAATGCATAAGATTTTTTTAACCAAATGTCCAAAGTAGTAATTGTGAGATAGTATTGAATGAATCAAGAGAAACTAGAATTTGTCGATAAAACTGTTTTCCTGGGTATCACGCTCGACTCAAGGCTTCAATGGGGTCCTCATTTAACATCCCTTTCAGGACGGCTAAGTTCATCAGCATATGCTGTGAGAAAAATACGTCAATTTACTGATGTAGATACCGCGAGGCTAGTCTATTTCAGTTACTTTCATAGTATTATGTCGTATCGTGACATCGAGTCTATTTTTATTCTGCAGAAAAGAGCCATCAGAGCCATATATGGCCTCCGCAGGCGCGACTCTCTAAAGGAACTGTTTAAATATATTAACATCACGACGGTACCTTGTCAATATATCTATGAAAACATTATGTACGTAAGGAAAATCTACATCTTTTTAGTAAAAGAAGTGCAAGACACAATTATATCACTAGAAATACGGACCAATTAGTTCAACCAGGTTTCAGATTGGCTAAAGTGGACTCATCTTTCATGGGGTACTGTTTAAAATGTTACAATAAAATACCTCCCCACATACTTCAACTGAATAAAATCTTATATAAAACGCACACTATGCAGCCAAGCATATTATAAGTTGGGGGATTACATTGCTGATATAAATGCTTGGCTAAACGCTGGTCTTGCTCCACAAGGGCGCATAAACTAATTGATTAGCATTTGAAAATACTGTTGGAGTTGCTGAAGATTTAAAAACTACTTATCTTTGCATTGTATAAATTCAATCCCTTAGCATTGTATAATTTCATAACATGTGTGAGTACTATGTACCTACTTTAAAGCTACCATTTACTAGGTACGTCTTTCATTGACTTGAATGTGCCCTTGCGGCTGAGAATATGTCATGCTCACTCTAATGTCTCGCTGACGGTGGCGTGTGTGTTGGATCATTTAGCTCCCTTCAAAATGGTTGCGCTGAATGGTGCTAATCCATGCGTCATGTTCGTGAACGGGCGCTGTCAGTAGGGACTGGTCATCTTCTAGCTGTCATGGCTTATTTTAATTTGATTTTTTAATTGTTTTATTTTTTATTACGGACGCTTTTATCGTTATGCATCGTTCTCACATTTATAACTTTAACATGAATGATGTAACCAATATTTTGTAAACATATTGTGATTTAAAAGAGTGTCCATGGAGTTTCTTGCCCGTTCTTCTCCTACCTTCGGTACCTATGTACCTACTACGCTTTGGAATGGGCAACTAGCTTCATCTTTCTGACTGACCGACCCCTTGACAATTCAAAAGTGCCTGTAATTGGTTTATTTGAAATAAATGCTTTGAGTTTGAGTTTACTTGAGTGAGATACCTGAGATACAGGTTTATTCCTAATAATTTTTCACTGTTTCTCCCGGAGATGAATCTCTATTTATTTAGACAATATGAATTCAAGATAACTTTACAGTTTTTAACACAACTAACTATTTACACTATTTACTAAATTAATTCAGGTAGAATACAACATTGTTTTTCAGATAACACTCTTTCATCAAAATCAACATTTGGCCAAAACTAGATACCATTATTTTGCTGTCACAATTAGGCCGAAAGCCGAAACCAGAATAACATTGTGCAAGCCCATCTCTATACAGAAAAGAGCTTTAGCAAGACGATCTGTTTGTTCAGTTAGAAAGTTTCCAAAATGAATAATTAGATATTTACAAAGTATTTTTGAAGTTTTAACAAAGTTGTGTGCACATTGTGCTCCAGCAAATTTGGAATATCAAAAAGTTAATAATAATTTATTGTTCGGAGTTTGTCTTTCTTCAGATTGTATTGCTATCGATTTAATAAGATGCTGTTTTATTGAGAATGTGAAACTGGGTTTTGATATGCTTGATATTTGGAGACAGTGAACTAAGAACATAATGAATAAATAGGTAACCTCATAATATTATTTGACTAATAACGCAGTCGTCGTTACTTTAAAGGTATGGACAGGGTTATTTTCAGCTTATATACAGGGTTATTTTAAATTAGCTAGCTAAACTCTGCAGACGCGATGGTATCGATATCTAAACACGATATGTTTTTTTTTTTTTGTTATGTCAACGACCGCTGTTAGTCTTATTAATTAAAATATAAGGCGTAAAAAACTGTTTTATCCTGTTGAGATATCGACACCCATCGCGTGTGTGAAGTTTACAAAAAAATAAACTGGTTTTATAAACTTATATTTCAATTGACTACCATAACTGCGGATTGTTCCCGTTTGGTCCCCGTTGGTCTCATGGTCGCAAGCACGTCTGCTGAGCGTGGGGTCCTGGGTTCGATTCCTGTCTCGGGCAAAGTGTTATTGGGTTTTTCTATCAGGAATTTCTAAGTAATAGGCCGGAGTTTGGAAGTTGGCGGTGTGATACCCCCATGCCTCGGAAAGCACGTTAAGCCGTTGGTCCTGCGCCAGATCCCCTCTCCAATCGTGTCGGATTACCGTCCTACCGGAATATGAGAGTGAGGGAAGAGAGAGTGCACCTGTGTCTGCGCACACACTTGTGCACAATAATTATCTCCGGCGCCGAAGGCTGGTCTCCGCTGAAATTGATCGCCATGGCCGAATTCGGTATGGAGGACTTTATTATAACTGCGATCGATAACCCCACAAAAAATCATCTTTTTTTTGTTAGATATGTTTGTTTTGTTTATCGATACCATTCGCACCTGCCGAGTTTAGCTACTCAATTAAAAATAATCCTGTCAATACTTTGCTGTTGATAGCGCAACCAAGGATTTTCATGATTTAAAAAAAACTTAAATTCAGTAATGCTTTCTCTAGTTAAATTGAAACGAGATTACATAATGTATAGCATCACGACTGTAATCCCAGAAGAGTAAGGCAAAGGTGTACCTTAGTACACCCACATTTCGCCTATTATGTTTAAGTCCCATGTAATAATAGGGGGTGTATGAATGTGTGGGGGTGTATGAGTGTGAGTTTCATATAAAGTGAAACTAGTAACTTCGTTGGCTACCGATTGCGAAATATTTTACAACTAACAACTAAAATAGCTAAAACCATCCCTAGCTTGAACCCTTTATAAATTCAATACCCCTATAACAAAGAGCGCGAGTTTCATCAGAGTATCATGATACCTGAACGACAATATACGTATTATTAAAGGCTCTGCCACGATTCTAGGCAAAATGTCAGAGTATATTGTATATAAAATTACCGTTTAATTAGTCTAACAGAGGAGCCATGTTTTATTTTACTACCTCTCCGGAGGCAGGCCTCTTTCGTACGGCTAACATACCCCCTTCTTGCTTGCAAAGATACGGTTGGGAAAAAAAAATGCTTCAAAATGCTTTCGATTTCGTCCAGAAATTTTTATTCGAAATAAAGGTGATCTTTTTTGCGTTAAAAAAAAAAACTGATTCACATTGTAAGACTTTTTCCTGGATTTTGGGAATGTTTAATTTAATGGCGTTAAAAACAAAATGCATGAATAAATTCTAAGACTACATATGAAGATTTACTTGTCTTGCAGTGGAACAAAATTGCAGACTCGAGTTGTTGTAAAGTACCATTACTCAGACATGTGGGGTAATTGCTTATCACACTAACAGTAGTAATGGCTTTCATTTTGACAGTTCTACAATATTCATTTCGTTGTTTACATTGTTGAGCTGAGCAAATTTTTTTTGAAAATTTTCTTTAATTTACAATCATTCTGATTGTGATTGAAAGTGTGTTAAGCGATTAGGGTGCGGAAAACTTTTATTATTAAAAAGATTAGTGTCAGTTTCTGAATTTTGATCGATAAACGGTACATCAGAACTAATCAGAACTAAAATATAATACCTACTCCAAGCCTTAACGATTCTTTTGCTGACCGTACAAGTAATCTCAAATTTTAATTCATTTTGTTCACATCGTTTCGAATATCTTTGCTATTACGAAATTATGCAAGAGAATGTCTGTTCGCTAGAGATAGTAATGTTTTGGTAAATTCCGTACATTTAAGAAATATTTTGCAACAATTTAGCTTTGATTATTTTTCTTTTACTTACTTACTTAAAATCGACCTAGACTGAAATTGCTATAAAACTAGTACCTTATTTCTTTTGCTGTAATGTATATGAACGAAGTATCTACCATGCCTTTTTAGAACTTTATCTTCTTTTTCGTGGGGTTCGAGACTAACTTGGTATCAAAGTCAAATCATTTATTTCAAATAGGCCAATAAAAGGCACTTTTGAACGTCAAAATGTTCAAAAAAATTGAATTGATTCTAGTCGTTGATTGATTGGTATCAGTGTTTTTATGCCGGCCATGGGCATCTAACTTGGCTTCACTTGCCGTCGGCAAATATCTCTCAGGCATGCCGGTTTCTGTCGGGGTTGCAAAGAAGTCCGAAAGGGAGATCGTGGCCCCCGGTAACATGGCAACTGAAGGAACACGGGTGGGTTTTAGTCAGTAAGAGTCTGACACGCTCTCCCGCTCCACCCAGAGCGAGAGAAGTTATTTGATAATTTCCCACCCAAAAAAAAGGCATGCCGGTTTCCTTAAGACATACCTGAAGAATTTTTTAGAACGGTTATTTTTAAATGAATGGTTTCTTTGCTTTTATAACAACACAAATAAGCATCAGGGCTATTTTCCCCTAAGGGTGAGTTACAGATGTACCATAGTACTGTTGTGTGTATAAATAATATCGTTTAGGTTGTAGAAAAGTTATTTGTGCAACAAGAGATCAAAGTTGGTTTTTGCTGCGAGTGTTGATTTTGAATCCCGAGTAAGCGAAGGATTCTATAATTGAATCACGAGCGTACTGAGTGATTCTAAGTTAGAATCCTGAGCACAACGAGGGATTCAAAGACACGAGATGCAAATAACTTTGGTCTCATGTAACACATACAACTTTTCACCTCAGCAGCGAGAACATATTAATGGTAAACATTTTTAACTACATGTTTATTTGTAAAACAAAGTATAACAAAAAAAATTAAGTTAAAAGTAAAATGATTGCACTGACATTCTTTTCAAAAATGCAATAAGTTTCGGATAACTATCAATGTATCTTTTGTCTCTGTTGTGGCTTTCAACGTTGAGTACCTAAATATGTAGGTCCCTACTCCACATTGTAAATGGTTGCCTCGTTTGTGATAATTCCATGAAGTATGATAACAGTACAGTCAGTCTCCGAAAGTGAAAAAGTGTTTGCACTGTTTGTATTGTAGCTTCCATTGCTTAAAAATAACAAGATTTTACATATTTTTTGCGGGACTTTTTAGGCAGGAAACTTAGTTCTGCATTTTTTACATGCTGCTTTAATTCTTCCGGTGTTAAATAGAAGACTTCGTCACCGGACTCACTCATATTTATTTATTAGCTATATTATTTATAATAACCAACGTGTATCGAACTTTGTAGCTAGCTGAGAAGAAGAAATCAATAAAAAAATATCCCGCGGTGCTAAATAAGATGCGTTCGGAAACTGCACCCGCGGTATTCTGACACAAAATTAAAGATTGTTAAAACTATAAATAATGATGTATATTCATGATAGACTTCGTATTTATTTCTTCAACATTTTCTTTATTTAATTATAAAAACATGTAATTCGTTTTATTTAGAGCAAAAAATATAATAATTTACGTTTAAAACCTTAACAGATGATTTGCAATTTTACGGTTATATGTGTATCCGAACGTTTTCTTTGTTTCTTTTTTGGGCCTACTAAGTATGGAATTTGAAAATCGAACTTCGAATTGACTTGTTTTTATCTCTCGTTTTTTTTTTTTCTTATAGAGGTAAAAGCATTGATATATAAAAACCCAAGATGCACACTCAACGTCTAAAAAACGTCCCCAAAAAATGAGCGCAACATTCTAAATTGTGCGCTCATTTCAAATAGTCTCGCATCGCTCGCGTCTGGAAGCAGTCGTTAAAAATGCCGAAGTGTTCTGTGAGAAATTGTAAAAATATTGCGTCAAGAAGGTTAAAAAAAGGATGGGATGTCGTATTTTCGGTAAGTAAAAAACTTATTGACTAGTTTTTGTTGTTTTTATGACCGATTATAACAAGCAATGTGTGATTTTGATTTATTTTTTCTAAAAACTTCATTCAACGCTCAAAGTAAAATACGGCTAACTTCAATGGCTGCTTGGTCAGTGTTAGAACAACGCATTACAGTCTCCTTTTTATTTTAGTCGCATTATAAAAATGACCCTGTTCTAATAAGTGGAGTCGATTTTTTTTTGTTTGTGTTTCTTTTTATTAATAAATTTATGTACTATTGAACCTTTTTTGTATGTAGTTTTTGAAAATATATATATATTTACGTTACATAACGTGTAGGTCAGGAGGTAGCCAATTTAATTTTTTTATAATGTTCGTAAATATTATGATGTATGCGCGACATGCGGCATGCTAAGGATAGACTGAAGTGTCGCGTAGTCTGTAGTCTGTAAGTGTCACATTAGAAACTTCATGGAAACTTCTAATTTTTATATTTTAGTTTTCCTCGTGACCCAATACGATGTGGAGAATGGACATCAATCGTCAGCCAACAAAGGCGAGAAGATTTTTTAAAGTCGAATAATTCAAGCGTCGTTTGTTCCGAGCATTTTTGGATGAAGATATGTATGTCACTTTAAAAGGCATAAAATGTCTTCGTAAAACGGCTGTTCTTTATATTTGAATAAACAATTTTAACAGTTATAATTTGTTTTTTGATATACCCATAGGCTACCCAAAAACATATTTATGCAGAAATAAAAGTATATTTATGTGTTTAAAACACAATTTTACAAACTCTTAAAATACTAACTAATAACGTAAGATGAAAAAAAAAAGTCATGTTCGATTCCACTCAATACCTTGTCCTACCGACCACGGTCGGTCGTAAAATTTTATTGCTTTAAGTACCTGCGTTGTAATAACAACTTTAAACAATTGGCGTAAGGTTGAACTTGCAATAATATATGCTTGTAGCTTATAGAAAGAGACAGAAATAGAGTTTCGGGACACTTTCGAGCGTTACTTTTATTCGAGACTGTGCATCTTGGGTTTTTCTATATCAATGGGTAAAAGTGACAGAACAAACTGAAGTTTAAATCTTTCGAATTTTGCGAGTAGACCCAGTAGGTACTGTTCTAGGTATTAAAAAAAATATATAAAAAAGTTGCTTTGTGTCACGCCCGAACCAAAACGAATTTTGTCTCTACACAGCAAAACCTGCTAGTTTGAAGTGCTGAGGTGTTTTTTTTTTATTATGCAGTACAAATAAATGAATTTAGTGGCACACGTCATTATGAAAAGTACAACATCACGCCTTGTTTCCCCGAAGGGTTGGGCAGAGGTGTCCCTGTAGCAGGTTCACCCACATTTCGCCAGTTATGTTGTAAGTCCCATGTAATAGGGGGCGAGCCTATTGCCATCAACCGGGCACAAATCCAGACTCCGGGCTGCTACTGAGAAATTTCAGATAGAAAAACCCAATAACACTTAAAAACCCAATAACCCATTATACTATTATGAATTAGGTATTTTCTCAAAGTTGCAATCTTGCTAAGTGGTAATTCTCCGTACATGCATTTTGGGTGTTTTTATTCATTCAAGGAAGTTCGTGTTGACTCGTAACTTAAACTTTAATATTGCGTCCAGAAGCAATAGCTTTTTTGACAGCATGAAGCAAATAAATTATGATAAATAGTAGGTCTTCCTGTTCGAACTTGTATCTGGATTTAAAAGCACCTCTCAGGCTTTGTGAGCCTGATGCGTTCCGTGTAAGAAAGGCAATAGGAATATTCGCTGAAAAAAGCATATTTAGTTGTTTAGCTTGAGTTTTAGTTGTTTAATTGTAGATTGTTTGCCAAGGGAGCAAACAACTATTTTTAAGGCGAGAGTGTTTCTTTGAATCCAGAGCGGAGCGAAGGCTTCTAGAGGTAGTAAAATCCTGAGTGCAGCGAGGGATTCAAAGTACGTCACTCAAGCTTAAAATAGTGTTGCTCCCAAGGTGAACACTCTACTTTTTATCACTCTCTATGAGAAAAAAAAACGTCAATGATCTGACCCCCGACAGGAACGAAGTACCTTCTCACGTATGATTTAAAAAGCAATATTTTCGAATTATTATTATTACTATTATTATTTTATTTTTTGGATTTACTTTTTGACCTGACTATCGTCTTTAGCACCCTCGAAAACTATGAAAACGATACCCATGACGAAAAATTTGAATGTGTTCGCAGCCGCCATCTTGGATTTCCATTTTAACCAAATTCACACTTTCTCTCTCCCTCTTGCCAGCCTGTTACTTGTTCATACAAAATTCGTGTTTGATCTCTTTGATGATTGGAACTTTTACTAACAATATACATATTCCAAATTGAAAGAACTTTTAATCCGTAGGGATTAAAAAGCTATACTGCTTTTTAGTAATTGTTGTTATAGCGGCAACAGAAATACATCATCTGTGAAAATCTCAACTGTCTAACTATCACGATTCATGAGATTCAGCCTGGTGACAGACGGACAGACAGACAGACTTACGGACAGCGGAGTCTTAGTAATAGGGTCCCGTTTTATCATTTGGGTACGGAACCCTAAAAAGGGACGGGAAAGAAACATAAGTCATCAAAAATTCGTCCGCATCGCTGTGAAAGTGCTCAAAAGGCTGGCAGAATTGGCACGTTGTATTGCAATGCTTGAAAAATCTTTGGCCAAAAAATAGGCCAGCTCTCCGATCACGTGAAGATTCGACCAACCGCTTGTCGACGGTTAGAAAAACTAAGTGGGTACTCGGACCCCATGGCTCTAGTGTTTCAACCCCAAACGGCTTGAACATAGTATAAGTTCCAATAAGATTGGAATATTTGCGCCGATCGAGATTTTCTGCAACTGCATCCGTCGCATAAAAACTCATTTATTTATTGTTTAGATCTGGAATTACGGTTTCATAAAATATACTAAGAATTAATGATCTCAAGAATAATCACAGACAAAATCATCCGTAAAACAGTATTTATGAACATAATAACGACTCCCTCTTAAAAACCTCCCCTTAAGGTGTAAAACTCTTTTATGGAACAAATCCATTTATTGCAGATTTTATTAGAGTTATGTCGTTAATTACTCATACCATCGTTAAACTTTAAGGCTTTGATGTTAAAACAATGTTATTCGAGAATTACGGTCGCATGAATATTATTTGTGGTAGAACATTCGAGATTTATCACCTATGAATTTTACCCTATCTACGAGTACTTATGTGACTTTTAGTCGGACTGACTAATGGCTGCTGGGTTAGATTAGGTTGCTTATTAAAGAGCATTAAATAATTCTACATTAGTAAGTAGCAGGAACCGCGGAAGTAGTCCATGACAAACGAACTTCTTTGATCACCCCTTTCTAAAAACAAAGTACTACATGACGGGGGGAGCAAACTTATTTGATCACCCCCTTTCAGAAACAATGTACTCCATGACGGGGAGGGGCAAACTTCTTTGGGTTATCCCCTTCCAAAAACGAAATACATGACGGGGGGGTGCAAACTTGTTTGGTCATCCCCTTCCCAAAAACAAAGTACTCCATGACGGGGAGGGGCAAACTTCTTTGGTCACCCCCTCAAACTTATTTGGTCAACCCTTCCAAAAACAATTTAATGTACAAATACTATAAATTCCGTTAAAACAAAAAGAAAATCTTTTTTTTTATGTACATGCGCTTTTTCATTTATAAAATAAAAACATTACACTCCAACAAAGCTTTGTGAAGGATAGCACAGAGAAACCTTCTTTACCAAGTAATAAAATTGGAGTTACCCCCCCCCCCCCCCCCGTTTGATTATTTGCTCCCCTCTGCGCCCCACTTCCGCGGTCTGTGGTTGGTAACAGCATCATCATTATCATCTTCTTCCTCTTGTCCCATGTTACGTGGGGTCGGCGCACACGTTTTCTTCTGTACTGCCCTGTCTTCCGTCACGCTATCATCTCTTGTCTATCATTTCATTCCTCACACATTAGTAGGTAGCAACATTGATTAGAAAATCTTCAACATGTAATATTATTAACTGTTTGCTTCATGTACAAGAAATTTGTTGGCTGATTTTAATAATAATATTTCTTGTCAAAGTAGAAACTCTTTAATGTTTGTATAAAGCGTAGGTAATTCAAAAGAAAACTTATGTATTGTTAGTCTCACGGCGCACTAAGTAATTATTTTAAAAAAATCGTAGGTACTCTAAAGGCGAAAATACATTAGGGATTAATACGTTGAAAATCATTCGTAAAAGTATGTTTATATTCGAAATAAAACAAAGAAAGAAAGAAAAATATTTTATTTGGGACACGCACAGGAAATGAAAACAGTAAAAAAGGAACATTTAAAACTTACATTATCGTTTAAACAAAAAAAATAAAAAAGACCTGTGCGAGGCCAAAAGCATGACTCCTATCATACAATCTTATAAATATAACACAATGCTCGTCAAATAATATTAAACATTTCATTTACAACCGACAGAAATAATAACCATATCACTACAAATAAAATTAAAACGTTCAATTTATTGCATTACACGAACGGTATTTTAAAATAGGGTTCTGCAGTGCGCCGGTGCCACAAACTAATTAATCAGTGAAGCACACGGGTGACCTCAACAGGAATTCTGCCTTGTTTTCCTATTAAGGTGTGCGCGCATTATACACCATGTATCAGGAAATAATCAGCTGTCCTAAGGGTTGAAGTTTTGTATGGGACAGCTGATTATTTTTTCATGATTACGATGTTGATCCCATCAAGAAACTTGTCCAGTTTGATGGTATGTACCCTACCCTTAAAGTTGATCAGAGCTTTTTGATACACACTGTATACTGTAGCAACTATATTATTTCTTTGCCGACGCCTCCGGAAAAGTAAACCGACTGTGTTCTCTTAAGATAAAGTTTTCTACAATACAGCATAATGTGCGCTTACTCTTAGCTAACCAAATTACGTTTAGCGTAGTATGCAGAAAGCTAAAACATACAATGGACTAAATATTATGTAGGTAAAGAAATAATGTAATAATATCGTGGGGTTTTTGTAACGAAAATAATATTAAAAATCTAAGCTGTGTTTTTCACAAATATTTGTTACAGTTTATGTTAATGTCGTTTGAGACGCGTGAGAATTTCGTCATTGCACCCTTGCATAAAAATTTACTATTTTTCATTCGAAAATTTTCGACGAATTAATAAAAACGCATAATTTTTCGAAAAACTTGTTGCGATTATTAGTGATTTTTCATTAATAGTGAACTGTAAATTTAAGAACTTGACTTCTCAAATCACAAACTATTTTGTTTAATTTTTTTTTTCCTTTCTCACAAACAGTGAATAAAATTGATCAAAATTATCGTCGATTTCGTGCACGGCCCCTTAATTGAAATCCTGTACTAAGTTCATTGACACTTAAAATGTGAAAATGCGTATACTGATTCCGGAGCGTTGTGAACTCCGCTTGTTTACATAATTAATATCTAGATGATATTTTTTTTCGAACGACCTTTTCTAAAAAAGAAACCTAGCTAGATCGATTTATCGCCCCTGAAACATACTAAATTTCATGAAAATCGTTGGAGCCGTTTCCGAGATTCAGATTACATATAAACAAGTATTGCTCGTTTAAAGGTATTAGATAGGAAATACAAACTAAATCAATATTAAATCTGCCTAGTGACATGCCTGATAACAATACCGTCAATACCGGGAAATTTACTTTCGCGGTAAAAAAAGTCTCGATATTTCTCGTACAGTACACCAATACTTGAGTCGCTTTGGATTTAAATTCCACACACCACAACACCAAACCGGTTTAAAAAGTCGTTTTTTTTTCGACTATGTGCAAAGTCAAAGCTTTTATTTGTACTAGTACATTTACAGCATTGAATGGTCACGAAGTCAATCAGAATAGTTATAGCTACTCAGAAACCTGAAGTTCGTTTCAAACCATCACATTAACGTCACGCAAAATTCTGCATCGCGCAAGCAGGGTTTACCACATGACATAAGACGTACCGACATTAATCGGCGGGCAGTAATCCGCCATCCACCAGACTACACCCGTCTGGTCGTAGGATTCTCTTTTCTTTGGAGGATGAGTGAACTTTACACCCTGCTCCTCATAAAAATATACGTATAAGCCTAGTCGGTTGGTATTTTCATTCAGTCCATCCAAAGGTTGTCTGTATGAGATCATCATGTGCAATAAGGCCGGCCATTGTCCAGAATAATTATTTTCTTAATATGCCTCGACAAACTTCTTGTTTTTGTTTCGTTTTCGTCGGATTTCTATCACTAGCCCTTTGCACTTGGTGCAGACCGGACGCTCTCAGTCGACTTAGAAGTATATAGAGTTGTTAATACTCTTTTAACTTAATGTAATTTATTTAAAAAATAGTAGGAAAGATGCTAAAGTCGCAGGCACGAAAATAGTTTTACAGCTCTATATATTTCACACGAAAATCAAAACAGAACAACAATTAAATACTTAGTTCTGAATTCAAATTATTATACGCGATAAATCGAATAATTGATGGACATAGAAATTAGCATTCGTTTGTATTCGGAAATAGATGATTCCAGAGGGACATTAAGAAAATAGTCAGACTGTACACTAGTTTAAAAAATGTTTAACCTTTTTTTATAAATGGTGTACAATAAAGTGTTTATTAAATAAATAATAACGAGCAAGATATATTTCAAGCAAGATATAATAACGAGCATTTCTATAAGACTCGCGTCTTTTCTGTAGCGCCGACTTAAAGCCACACATCTCAATTTTCATCTTGCCTCATATTTCCATTTACTGCCAGACTAGTCAAGTCCTTATTTACAAGCCAAGTAAAATTATATGCACCTAAATTATCTCCTACTTCGCACTCAGAGCAGTAGTGATGTGGATTCAGCGTTCTCAGAAGCTCTTGTGTTATACAATTTCGCCTTGTTGCGCTATTAACGAAGTTGTTTGTCTGTTCCCTTCGCGAGAGCTTTGTGACACATAATTTAGTTTGCTTCTCAAATGCGGTGCACGTTACAATGTTACATTTTCATGTCAGTGTTTTTATAAAGGAAATAACAATACTTAGAATGTTTATTTTTGTAAGCGGTGTAATGAAAGTTGTTAACTACTTTGTTTTTTCTACGGAACGGTGCAATAATTTTGGCAGATCCTGCAGGGACTTGCCCAGTTTTTAAGAGGTATGTTCATTTATTCAACCTAATTTTGAACACCACTTGTACAACCATGTTTATGATTTTGACATAATATACGTTGTTATGATTTTGTCATTATTATTGATTGTGTTGACATTACTAGTAATTATGACCTAAATTTGTCAAATATTATCATGCACTAACACTAGTGTTTAAGATGTGTATGTAATTACTAACAAATTGTTGTTTTGATTTGATTTATTGTTTGACTAACTTTGTGATTTTCTCTTTGTGCAATTATTTATTTATTTATGTTTTATTTCCTTGGATGTAGCAGGAAGAATTTGCTGTTAAAGGTAGATTTAATATTTGTGTTATTATGCGATTAAAACAAATATTTTAAGAATAAAAAATTCCTAAGCCAGTTTAATTTTGAATAATATTATTTCCATAAATCCTATGTAAAATGGGACTGGATAGTTAGTTTCAATTTAAAAAAACTGCAGATGATCCATTCTATAAAATCTCACCGAGAAAAGTTAGGTGAAGTGAGCTAGAAGTGAGCTGTCAAAGGTGACCTGTCAAAGGTGAACTGAGCTAGAAGTGAGCTGTCAAAGGTGAAGTGCGCTGTCTAAGAAATGAAATGATTTTTTTTATTATGAAAATAGGACATCGGAATCACTTTTACACTTTATATTAAAAATAAGCTAGATGAGTTCGGCATTCGGCGAGGTGAACACAACTGGAAGCGAGCTGTCAAAGGTGAAGTGAGCTGTCCTCACTTCTAGCTCACTTCACCTAACTTTTTATAATAATAGTAATTTATTCTCTCAAAAAGGTACAAATTTGGTACATGGTATTTATGTTACAGGCAGATCCAAACCTTTGTGAGAGCTGGAGTCTATACTGGGTTCGGGACTTGTATGACAGATCTCCAGGCTCACACACCCTTAAAATTACAACATTAATTTGCACTTACGTACATATATACAACATTGGAAAGCTCTAATTACTGAGAGGAAGGGAAATTAATTTACAAAACAAAAGGAGATGTGCTATGAGTGTCTTTGGAGACTGTTGTGTGTCCGTGAGTGCAATATAAGTCCTCGAACCCAGCACCCACGAAGATCCACCACCATTTTATAGAATAGTTCGGCTGAAGTATAAATTTCTACTCGTCCAAATAATGATACAGTCTGGCCACGCTAAGTCTGCAATGGATTAAATGGGCAACCCCAAAAAGTTTTATATATGATATACTTTTACATCAGTCAGTTATGTCGATTTCGGGGTTGTAAGTAGACCTAACAATTTTGATATTTTGCCTTTTGATTTTTGCATAATAGAACTATGTCGTACCCTATGCTCTACCTCTACATGGTGACAAAACTTCAAATTCAAACTGCATGTCCTAAAATGACTATTCTTTTCCAGGAATAAATCAGAATATAAACAAAATAACCTATCAAAAACAAAAAGACAAACAAAGTATCAAATTCTTTTTCGTAGGACAGATGATGTTGCCGGCCATAGATTTTCAAATTCCACCGTTTCTTAACTTATGCAGCTTACTTAGCGTAGCCAGACTCTAACCTTCTAGTTTCTAGTGTCCTTTGATATCAAATAACAATTTAAGCTGAAAATATTTTCTACTTAAAGACTTTTGAAATCCTTCCAAGAATTGGTAATATATAACTTATTTCAATAATGAAAACTGAGAATAAATTATTCTCATAAACAAATGATTTTAAGGTACCGTTTCTTGGTAAGTTTCGTAATTTATATATGTAGTTTTAAATTAAGCTGCTTTATTGTAGTCATAAGCTTGATTATAGGTCGCGTCCTGGGGCCCGAGTTTTTCCATTAGAAAATTCTCAGTAGCAGCCCAGATTATTCCCCGATTATGGCAATTAACGTCAACTCGTACCGAGCCCGCGTGGTGGATTATGGCCCAGTCTCTCTCACAGAGAAGAGGCCTGTGTCCAAAACGTAGATCTCTATGGAGAAGAACGGGCAAAAAACTCCAAAGAGTGTCCTTGGAGTTTCTTTCCCGTTCTTCTCCATAGAGATCTACGTTTTGGAATGGGCAATTAGCTTCAACTTTCTGACTAACTGACCGACTCTTTGACAGTTCAAAAGTGCCTGTAAATGGTTTAATTGAAATAAATGCTTTGAGTTTGAGTTTGAGTCCCAGCAATGGGAACGTTGTAGGCTAATTATGCTTATGCTTTTATGCTAATGGCAATTTAATTGGCCCCTTAGGTAAATCTGTGACAAGTAATAAAAATTATGTTTTTTTTTTGCAAAAAATCTAGCCTGAAGTTAGCAAAACTCTGTTTACAGGGAAATTATTGATATCACATTTAAAGCTAATAAAACACTGAGTGCACACAAAACATTAGAATTCAATACCACTGCCAAAAGATACTGCACACGCTGAAATAAAGTGTTACACACACGATATTACTTAAAGCTGTTTCCCGATTTTATTCCGGTCCGTAATTCCGGATCCGGTCCCTTACGCCCCGAAATGTTTAAGACATTGTCTTGAATTTTAAAACGTGGCTCGAGTGTAGTGGAGTGCATTTTAAAATATTTTGGTTTATTTATTTTCTTAGCTTTTAGTTTATGTGTGAATGTGAAGTTTTATATAAGCATTGTGACTGGAGACAGTCTTTTTGAGGATATAACGTGATAATCCAGGCCATTGCCAAACCAAAAAGTCTGACAACCAGTCTTACTAAAGGGTTTTGTATTACTTAGTATGGTTGTGTAGGTCAGATAGCAGTCGCTCCATGTAAAATACTGGTATTCTGCATACGAATAGACTGGAAGGCGACCCCTATCATAGTTGGTAGAAGGCTAGGCAAAACGATCTAGCATTACCGGTTTCAAAACTATCCATTTTCCATTCAGGCCCGTAAGTAATGTGTAACAAAATTTATAATAATTACCGAAGCCTATAAAAAAAATTAACAATTTATTTAAAACAAAATTGTTCAATTATTTGAACCAAAAGTGCTACTACACATTGCAAGAGAATTTCGATGAAAAAAAAAAGTAACGGCATAAATAGCTGACCATTGTTTTTGTACATACCTACATATTTAATTTATTTTAATTAAGATTTAGAAGGAGGGTAATGTTTTTTTGCAGATTGATTGAATGTAATTATCAAAGTTATAAAAAAAAATATGAGAGCATGGCTGGTTTCGTTGTAAATATACCTGTTTATCACGATGACTAGCGGTTGGTTGAGGATCGTTACAGAAACAGTTTCATCTCAATATTTTTATTTTAAGAAATAATAGGAACGTTAGGCGCGGGACATACACAAGTGGCACGGGCGTTGCCGCTCCTTCATATTTCGCCTGCGCCACGCCCGCGCCCTGCCGCCTGTGTATGTCCCGCGCCTCATCGCTCCTATACATTTTGTATGAAATATGAAACGAGCGGCGCAACGCCCACAACCCTTGCCACTTGTGTACATATGTTCCACGCCTTAAGATGTTTACGTTTTCTCAGTAGCAGCCCAGTGTCTGGAATTATGCCTGGTTGATGGCAATAGGCTCGCCCCCTATTAGATGGGACTTAAAACATACCTGGCGTAATGTGGGTGTACAACCTAAAGGTACACCTCTGCCAAGCCCTTCGGGGAAACGAGGCGTGGTGTTATGTATGTTAATAATATTTTCCCTATCATAGTTAATTGATTCAGGCGAGACCTTGCGGAAATCCATTATAAAATACAATAGAATTGGATATATTCAGTAACCTGATCCGCTTACCTATTTCTAAAGAGTCTTAAAAAAACCCTGAAAGAAATCGACACGTGTTTTACGTCTCAACGAGGCATCCTCAGGATGACGATTGACTTTCAGGGTTTTTATAAGACTCTTTAGAAATAGCTAAACTGAACAAGTTACTAAATATATCCAATTCTATTGTATTTTTTTTCCCTATCATATCTACCTACATTGAAATATAATAAACATATCTATCAAAATGTGAGTATAATATTGTAAAAATACATGCTTGAATTTTTGTGCAATTATGTAATTAGGTTTTTTTAAAAATTAAATCGATACTATGTAATATCGATAATCGATAATAAGTAGATACTTGGGTATCTTATTATCGATTTTATTAACTAAACCATATCTGATATAGACAGATTTATGAAGGAATTCACTTCACATCTTAAAATCAAAAACCTTAACGAGCATTTACAATCCGCGTTTATCTAGGTCAATTTCCAGCACCAATTTGGTTATCATAAAAAATATCCGCATTTATCTAAAAACAACTCGAGCATACTTTGGTTCATTGTTTAAATAAACCGTTTAAAGTATTTAAAAAAAACCGATTGTTTGTTTACGCCCTTATCATGTGCGTGCAGAAACACAAACTATTGTATTATTTTATTGATATTTTGTAAGGTAATTTAGATTATTTTCTTTGAAGTCGTTGCTTGCTTGCAATGAGTCGAACTCAAACTCAAAGCATTTATTTCAAATAGACCAATTACAGGCACTTTTGAAGTGTCAAGGGGTCGGTCAGTCAGAAAGATGAAGCTAGTTGCCCATTCTGTTTTTGAATGAGGGTTATGAGACGTGCAAATAAAAAAATAAAAAAATGTAAAACTTTTATTTTGACATTACAAACAGACACTTCAATTTTATTTATTTGGAATGGCAATCACAGATTTTTTTAAGCCTAAGGCGTCGCCCGCTTGGAGGTCGGAAATTAATCGTTGGGATCCTACTACCAGGATAAATAGTATCCAATGTCCTAACCCAGGTCATGGTCTATCCGTGTGCCGTTCATCCAAATCCGTTCAGTCGTCAAAGCGTGGAATGAAATGGATGGAATGCATGACGGTATGAGGCACATAGGTCATGTTTCTCTAAAAAATTCAAAGCACGGATTTAATAATTTGTTTTGATAGTCTTAGTACTTTCTACAGCACGCGTAGCATGACCACCGTAGAAACGGGTTTTGTCGACGGAAGAATAGACAAACTGACAGATTGTGATTGTTTATTTGTCATTTTGTCTACTCTTCCGTCGACAAAACCCGTTTCTACGGTGGTCATGCTACGCGTGCTGTTCAAATCTTTCTCCTGCGTTATATCAAATTATTTGAGATCGGGGCGCAACATATTTTTGAAGTGAAGACTTCTTTAGGCGCGTTGGGCATTTTTGAGATGAGAAAAAACAATTGAACCAGCGACACCATTACCAACACCTCATTTTTGTAAACGCGATTGTGCTCTTTATTTTTATTACGTTACGGATCAATATTCTATGTAAGTATTTTTACTGTAAAAGTTTTGGAAGTATTTTTTTTTGTAAACGCGATTGTGCTCTTTATTTAGATAAGGTTACAGACCAACGTTCTATACAAGTATTTTTCTTCAACCAAGGCGACTGTGTTCAAGTTTTCGCTTCTGTCGGAACTCCCGCAATGCCACTGTTTTTTTCTTCCATACTTCTTTATTAGTCGTCATCTCGGTGGTCACCTCCTTTCTAGCCATATCATTCCATCCATCGTTTCTTTGGTCTTCCTCTACTCTTATTGGCTTCAATATTCGCACTCAAGACTTTCTTCGCGATTTTCTACAATTTAAATAATGCACAAAAATGAGCATAAAAGCACATAAATGAGCATTTTTTAAATTTTAACTAACGTAAAAATACAGTTTTAAGAAGATCAATCGTTACTTTTTTAGTGGTATGAGGAACAGGGTGTAAAGTTCTTTCATCCACCATAGAAAAGGGAAGATCCCCCGACCAGACGGGTATTGTGTCTGGGGGGCAACTGCCCGACAGTTGAAGTCGGAAATCTTGTATATATGTCGATCGCTCGGTAAACTCTAATTGCGCGATACAGGATTTGTGTGACGTCATGTTTTTGATGAGTAGTTCGTATGTGGCGGTGTAACCACTACACCTTAACTATATGTTCTGTACAACCTACTTACATGAACATTATAAATGATTTAGTTATTCCTAGCGACTTCTTTGTGTGGTCTTAATGAGTTTTTGAAGTGAAAACTTCTTTAGGCGCGTTGGGCATTTTTGAGATGGGACTAAACCATTGATTTCGCGACACCGTGATGACACAACCTTTTGACCATTAAAAAGACATCTTTTTTTTTCAAGTTTTGTAGTGTCACTGTTTTTTTTTTTATTTTCTTTTAGTTTAGTTTATGAAAGAAATTAGTTATTTTTACAGTTTCAAGAGCATTTTTATTTTTAAAGTCGCCCATAGGTCAACTATTAATTTAACTATAGCTATTTGATTATAGCACACTTCCCACCTTGCCAATAACTAAAGGTACATACCAAATCAAAACTATTCAGCTGAACAAATATGCAAAACATTCAGGGCACGTGTGTACCTCTTAATTTTCAGTACATCCACGAACAAAATCTGTATGCGGGAACGCACCTATGATTTAAAAAAACGTACCGTCAAAAACCGAAGGATTTTAAAATGGATTACAATAAAAAAAATGTTTGAAAAGCCTAACACAAAAAGCTGGATAACGAAGCCAGGCAAAATTAGACAGAAGGTTTAGATGACATCAAGTGGTATTTTACTCTAATGGCGTGGTTAGAAGATTAGCTAACCAACTAGGTTGATGTAATGAAAAGATGATGAAATATAATGAAATTATGATGAAATGTAATGAAATGATGATGAATTGTAATGAAATTATGATGATATGAAATGATGTTATTTCTACAAGTCTTTTCTACACATAATTTTTTGTTCAATATTTTTAAAATAAGATGGCGCCATTTCCTAGCTGACTGATCCCTGAGAAGAAATGCCGAAACAGACTCAGAGGTAGTGGTCTCTGCAGCAGCATCTAGGATGGCGTTGATTCGTTTTCTGCGATTATCTAGACGTAAATCTCGCTAATTATTCCAATAGAATTTTATGGACCAAACTCTTACTGACTATAACCACAAGGTATTCCTCGAACTAACTTTGGCCGGAGAGCGGGAGTCGCCCACGCATTCCCGCTCAACCCTGGCTGGATCGTAAAAAGGTCTGTTTAGCCTAGCTTTACAAGAGTGGTGTGTCGGGCAATATATAATTATGAGAACATATAACAAACATTACATAACATCACGACTTTATTCCCCGAAGGGTTAGGTAGATGTGCACCTATGTAAGACACACATTTTTCCAATTACGTTTAAGTCCCATGTAACAGGGGGCGATCCTATTGCTAACAAACTGGCCACAGAGAAGCAAGAGAAAGCTACGTAAAATGCCCCGAATTGTAGCTCCATTATCTAAACCTCGCAAAACGCAAACAAGCTCTAATGTAAACAAATCTAACATCCTCACAGATTAAAATTAACCCTTCAAAGCGCGTCTTCTCCGCACAGAACTAGTGTAATATTGAAGTTGGGATTATGACAAGCATTATCTATTGGACTCTATTAACTTACTGATTAGAGCAGTGATAGACTAGTGGTGTGACTGCCAAGTCATAGGTCTCGAGTTCGAACCCAAAGCACGCACCTCTGACTTTTCAGATTCATGTGCGTATTGTATAATTATCACTTGCTTAAAAAACGGTGAAGGAAAATATTGTGAGGAAACCGGCATGCCTGAGAGATATTTCTCGACGGCATGTGAAGAGGCCATGGGCGGCTTTATAACTCTGACAGCAGGTTAGTCACAAACCACTCGAAAAGAAAAAGAACATACTGATCAATTCAAGGAGGGGTTCGTGGCTAAATCTTTAAGGTAGCAACGCTTGGTGAGGTAGGTCTGTGGATGGGTGACTATCCATTATATCCCAAGATCCCTCCATGCCTCGGAAAGCAAGCTATCATTCAATGATCTTTGACAGTCTTTACGAGTAGTCAGAAGCCCGAAGTCCGACAACGAATTTCGCCAAGGGATATCGTGTTACACAATAGGTTAGATATAGGCTTCGGGTCGTTCTATATAAGTAAAGTACTGGTATTCAGTTGCCTCCGGTTAGATTGGAAGCCGTCCCTAACATAGTTTGGAAAAGGCTAGGCAGATGAACCTACTGTTCAATCTTTTTTTGTGGAATCAGGTACCGTAGTTACCTAGGCGACGTGCGCGTTTGAATTGTATCTACATGGTAGTGAACAATAGGCTCCGCTCGATTACTCGGAACGGGTGTACGTATTGTGTCTCTTGTGTAACCGGCTTTAAATATTGTAGCAGTTTGTTAAGAGCATCTGCTTCAGTGGGGTTTTGTAGCTCAAAATTGGTTGGATCGTACCTATTGAGTATTGGATAAGTTGTCTTCAGAAAAAAACACAGAATAACACGACAAGCACGCCAGTCACTTTCGAAATTAGGCAGCAGAGGTTTAAGTACCCATTACTACACCCACATGTCGCCAGTTATGTTTTAAAAAGCGGATAGGACAGATTGAATTCTATTATAAAGAGGGAGAGCGAATTTTGTGAGTCTGTGTATATGTGGAGGGTAATCTCCGAAACCACAGCTCCAAAATGTAAAATTCTTTCACCATATTGTGATAAGTGCATATTATGTAAATATATTATACAAACAGAAGTACCTGAATCCTGAACCCTGTATGTGGGTGAACCTGCTACAGGGACACCTCTGCCCAACCCTTCGGGGAAACAAGGCGTGATGTTATGTTTAAGTACCTGAAAATAGTAATGAAATACTATCTTGAATGCATGCAAGCCTAGTACTTTTTGTAAGGTAACGTATCGTGAACACACATGTCAGTAACCGTCTTCAAAATTGCACCCATGCGAATCCAGGATGGGTTACTAGTCCAATGAAGTATTTGTCTGAAACTACCCAAAATAATAAAATAATGCTACGATTCTCTAAAACGTAATTCTGGTATCAATTTATATTATAAAAGTGCACAGGGGATATAGCTCAGTGGCAGAGCAATCGACTGCAGATCGATAGGTCCCCGGTTCAAATCCGGGTGTCCCCTAAATACTGTTTTTGTTTTTGCATTATTTTTTAATATTGTTTTACCTGCATCCTATTTTTATATTTTTGACCTGAATGAACATCTTTTTTTATGAAATTTAATGTTGTCACTGCAAACATGTTTACAGATAATCTGTATTTATAATATAATTGCGTTCTTAAATGATGCTGATCATCAGATGTTTTTTTGTGTTCCGACTGAAACAAAGTAAGTGAGGAACCTCCAATGATTCGAAACCATTGCTTGCTTTAACCCAGGCCGTTCAAAATTTAGCTTAAAGCTTAAACTCAAATTAAACAAATTACAGACACTTTTGAACTGGCAAGGGGTCGGTTATTCAGAGAGATGAAGCTAGTTCCAAAGCGTATTAGGTTCCTATGGAGAAGAACGGGCAAGAAACTCCTTGGTCACTCTTTTAAAACACTGAAACTTACATAAGTCCTCAATGTTTCTACAAACTTTGTAGGATCTGTACTGCGGACATACTTTTCTTTCAACTCTGTTCCCAAGAAAAAGTACTCATCATGAAAAATAAGTACGTACCTCATTTACACTGCAGATACCGCAAACTTGAAACCAAAATAGAAACCATCTTAAAAATATTCTAGAATAAAGTTTCTTTTAAATAATTGATGCTGAACTTGGTGGAAAAATAGCTCGAACTTTGAAACGAACTTAGTTTTTTATTACTGAATTATCTTAATAGTTCTGCCGGCAACTAGTTCAGTTATAAGTCTTTGTTAAGTCTGGATTAAGTTCTTTTTATTCCGTCGTTTCGATGTTTATCGAGCTAGTTTAGGAGACTACTTTACGATTTTAAGAAAGAGTTAGGATGTTGGATACAAATTCAAAGTTACTTGGGGGTGTGAATAAGATTTTTTAAGTGAGTTTTTAAGATAAGTTTAAGTAATACTTACTTATAATACAAATACCAATACAAAAATGTTTATTTCGATATTACACAAAAGTTATTAAACAAAAGTTAAAAGTAAATGAATTTGAATTTCTTATTTTTATTTAGTCTGTTAGTGTGTGTGTATATGTGTGGAAGCGTGTGTGATTATGTGTATGTGTTTATGTGTATGTGTTTAAGTGTATGTGTTTATGTGTATGTGTATGTAAGTATGTGTGCGTGTATAGTTGTTTTATACGGAAATGGTTTTACCTTATATTTAGTAGAATATTCTCTACTTAATCGTAGCTTAACTTGTTTATCCACTTAATCAGCATTGATTTGCATTCTATATTTGGTTTAGTATGTATACCTATTTTACTTATAACATTATATTATAATAACATATTCAACCTACAAGGTTTCTACTGCTGGGACTCAGGCCTTTCTCGCGTGGTGGATTAAGATTCAACACGCGGTTCTAAAACGAATTGATCAAACAGTATTAAGGATTATCTCCAAACATTAAGTTATTTATTTATCATAAGCACAGCAACAGCTCAGTCACTTACAATTCAAATTAAATAGCAACTAAAAATTACATTTTAGTAACCATGCAAATGACAGGTATGCATGACATTCAACATATGAAAATTACAGACAAAAGAAAAGTGTGTCTGGTAGACATAAATCTACAACACTACAAAACAAAACAATTTGAGCTAGATAGACGGACACTCGTCACACTTTTTATATAGGGAGCGTCTGGAAATGAAAGTCATGGAGAAAATATCAATAGGGTAATCCGTCAATAGGGTAGACCTTTCATTATATTGCCTTGCCATGCGTATAAGGGGTTATGATAGTACTGGGTTATCTACAGTGATATTTAATTATATATCTATTCAAACACACCCACACCCTACACATACACTATACACACACACACCCTACGCTTACACACACGTTTCTTCATACGCATAAATATTTTTATTTTTATGTTTATAGAAATTATAATTCTGTTTTCCACCATTATTGTTTAATATTTTCAAATTACTCAAATTGTTTAAATGGCTTTGTTGCTATGGAGAATCACTGACTCCTAAGCCACAGGAACCTACAACTAGTTTAGTATTGACCTTGTATTAAGCCTTTTTATGTTTTATAGTCATATGAATATTGTTAAGGGCTTTTTTGGTGAAATAAAGAAAAAAAATAAGCAGAAAATAGTATTCTTCATTGATATTAATCAAACTGAACACTATTTCACTCATGCATTAATAAAATGGCCATAAATCCAAAGAAAATGAAATAAAGAGAAAACAAATTCCGAATTCAAAAATGTTAAACACACTATTTCTCGTCATTCTTTAAAATTCACAAAAACCGCACAATTCTTCGTGAAGCCATGCAGAAGTATAGATAAAAAAAGAAATCCACATGAAACTGCGAAGAGCTTCGCATGTAACGATGTAACTTGGAGCACTTTTTGTCCGCATTCCGTAGGGGTGAACCATGAGCACTAGAGTAGTTCCGTTAGCCAATACGTCCGGAACCCAATGAATGGGCTTGCCAGAGCGAAATATTCTCTCGTACGGAGTCGGTTTTGCGTTCGGATTTTAAAATTGTGGAGATGCATTTTAAATGGTGACTTTATTTTATTAAAATCCTTTTTTATTCCTTAAATATATTTTCGTGGAGATTACTAACTGTTCCTTCCTCGAACTGTGAAGATTAATAATGAGTGTTAATATGTAAAATATTATAGTAATACTGTTTTCTGGTGTCTGGACAACATTAATAAATTCATTCTTTTCAATAGATACTTATAGTGGGGTATCATGTTACCCAGTAACTGTGTTGTAAAGGTCAGATAGGCAGTCGCTCCATATAAATAACCAGTTAGAGTGGAAGCCGACCCCAACATAGTTGGGAAAAGGCTAGGCAGATTGTTTGAGTAAATGGATCCTTGAATAAAAATCATTCGTGAGTTCAGCTAACTGTTTAATTCGTTGTAGAAACTTGGCAAATTATGTTTCAGTGTGATTTTAGTCATATTCAAACAGCTACGAGGAGAATTACCTACAACGCAAAGTACTTAATTTAATTTCAGAGTTTTACATAGTTTAATGTTCCATTTCATGGATTTAGAAAGGTTACAAGTTCTTTATAGATTTTCGTTGGTTTTTGAATATTGAGACGAATCAAATGAGGTATTAGTTCTTATTATAACATAATTTTATTTCGTGAAAATGGTATTTTATATTCAGAAGCCATAGTAACTTTTTTTTTTTTTGTCTATTTATAGAAAATTCAAATCATGAAATAAACGCATTATGTTATTTACAGGGTAATGGATTACATTGATACTGAATATATAAAAAGGTAAGGTCGATAAAAAAACTACTGTGTACCTAAATTAAAAAAAAAACAAATTCAAAATTCATTTATTCAAACTTGGCTGAGAATCATCAGCATTTGTCGAACGTCAAAATTACATAAGACAGTTCCCCAAAACGCCCGCCTTTCACCAATTCCTAGTGCTTTAGCTGGGAAGAAGTGGCGCAACAAACTCCCCTAAGCAGTTAGTTTACTAGACATACAGTCTACCATCACCGTAAAATATAACAAGCAAAAACTATGAAAATCGTTCATTTATTTGTGGCTGTGGCTTGCAAGAATGTACACCTCAATATAAAGAGAAAAGGTGTATATTTTTGTCTGTAATGAATAAACTCAAAAACTACTGGATGGGTTTTAATATTATTTCTTCAGTAGAATGCTATATTATCGCTGAGTAACATAGGATTCATACACGTAACACGCGAACGAACCCGTTAGCGGAAGCTAGTTTAAAGTAAAGTGAGCAAATTCTCTATTTTTAAAACATTCTGTTTATCCTGAGTTTTTTTTTTTTTTAAACGTTCTTAATTTCTTCAAATCAAACCAAAAATATTTATTTGCTAGAATATGGTACAGGGCGTGTTACAGTAAATTTGTTTCAGAATTTCCTGCCATAACATGGCGTGCAAATGTATTCACAATCAGTGATGTCAATTAATCTAACTTACAAATTACAGATTCTATAGATTTGTCTTCTAAATAGTCCTTAAAGGTATAATATCTTTTAAATAGTAGTAGTTTGACAAGTATTTTTATAAACATTGTCAGCGGTAAGCCTTGAAAACTATTTGGTAAATGATTGTAAATAATTAATTCTCTAATTCTTCTATAATTAATTAATTAATTAATTACCGGACATTCTGTATAAATTTACCTTTATTTTTAGTTGGTCTTAAGAAAAACATCAAAATTCATTTATTCAAAAGTCATTTATTCAAACTGGGCTGAAAATAAACACTTTTCGAATGTCAAAATTACGTAAGACAGTACCCCAAAACGCCCACCCTTCACCACTTCCTAGTGCTTTAGCTGGGTAGAAGAAGTGGCGCAACAAACTCCCCAGCAGCACAGCTGTTTGTTCTAGTTAGAAAAAAATATTCCATACAATGCTATGCAAAATAATTTACATGATAAATTATTGGCCATATGTCAGCTAGCACACGTCAATATACCAACCAAAAACATCGAGAACTATAATCAATCAGAAATAAAAAATAAACGTAAACAGAACTAAATATTTAAATAAAGCCTCCAGGCATAAAGGGCGTGCCCACTTACATAAAGCTAAATAAAGCCATAGAGGTAAAATAAAGGTATAAATAAGTTAGTATAAGTCCTCGTAAACGCATTAATGCAAAAAAATTATATTATAAACAGGTACTATTTTCTTAGGACATCCGGCTCAACTTAGATTAGCTATATTAAAACCATCAGCAATAAAATAACATTTAATTCAGAAAAACATAAATAAAACTTCGCAATATTGCAACAGAATAGAATAAAATCTCAATGCAATTAAAATAAACGAAAGCGAAGGTACAAATTATAAAGGCCACAGAATTAAAATTAAAATAAAATGTCAAAATTCATAGAATTAATACATTAAACATTGTGCCCAAGGTCTAGAAAGTTTTGGGCCACCACAAAACACGAGATAACTTTCTATTTAATAAAACTCTTGAATTCATTCAATGAGAGACAACGCACAGCCTAAAACCACTAGGTCTAAAAGCATGAAATTATGCACAAGAGCTCCTTATATAACGGAGGTGAACACCAAGGACGGATTATTGAAAATTCATCCCCCAAAGGGGTTCAATAGGGGATATAATTAGATGAAAGTTCGTCATTTTTGCCGATGACAAATCACATTAGAAAGAAAAAAACGAATGTTTAATTGTCACAAATAAGTGCATACAAAATAAGAAAAAATTTAACAACTAATAAAAATAAAGAAAATAAAATAGATCTACGAGCACAGAACAGAAATACACTAGGAACGACTTGCAATTGCAAATAATTTTGCAGAAAGACGTGACGGGACGGCGACGACGTTGCGACGCGATTCTGGTAGAACAATTAAATTTTCATAAGAATAGTTCTATTAGAGTCACGTTGCGCCTGTCTGCGGGACCCGTTAAGGAGGGCAATGTAACTATTTAACATTTCAAAACACGCTACTTATTATTAAAAGTGTGAGAAAACTCGACACATCTCACAAAAATCTTTAACAACACGGGACTCGCCTTTCGCTACAGTCGAGTATTCCCTTTGTTGCATAAAATATAACTTCGCTTCCTGCATTCTACATTCTAAGAGCACACTTCTCTATTTTCACAGATAAAATACATGTGGGTTTTATATTTTACGAGTTTCACCTTAAAGTGTTAGAAAATAACGTCGTCATTTCATCTATGTAATTCAATAGCATCTTGAGGGTTCTATTTTGTTCGGTTAATATGTATTAGACTTCCTTACGTCGTATCTGTTATGAAATTGATATTTTGAAAATATTTCAGATACCTGGAACGACCTCTTCGAGTTTTATTTTTCAACCAAACTAGATTATGTGATTACGCGATCATTTACCTGAATAATGACTTTCTTGTAAACAAATACACGAACAAGAACTCTACATGTTGCCACTGTTGACTGGTACTTTGAACAGACTGTTTAATGTAGAGCCTCCTACTAGTCGTGCTGCAACTATAGTTAGAGCGCCGATCTCTGTAACCTGCTTCCCGAAACATCGCTTAAATTGATTTCTCAGCAAGGTATACAAAAAATCTTTCCTGTTCCAGCGCCCCACGCTTTTACAATCAAATATTATAATTAAAAGCACATAGTTTACACTTCAGCCCAGAAATAGAGACAACTTGAACGATCCGTAATTTATTTTTGACTTTTACGTGCACCTATAAAAGCGTGTTTTTTAGTGTTTTTCAAACTATTAATTTATTTTATACTTTTTAGTCTTTGCTAATGGCATATTTTAAACATTTATTTTAAATAAACGAATGAGCCCGCATCCTCTCCATCTCCGCCAGTGCGTCTGTATTGCATGGTGTCTTTACCTGTCAGCTTAGAACAATCTAGCTCTTCAATCTGGAGACCACTAAGTGATTTTACTCGACTTAGCGCCACATATGCCTGTCCATCCGCAAAAGTACGGGACCCTAAGTACACCACGGCGTGGTCTACCGTACAGCCTTGCATCTTGTGCACGGTAGATGCCCAACTTAAAATCACTGGGAGCATGCGCCTTTCCACCGTACCGTAGCTGTACTTGGCCGGGAATTGGATGCCTATAGGCTGAATTAGGTGCTCGCCGTCGTTACCGAAATTAACTTTGATGGACGGGATGTCGGTTTCATACATTTGGTCGCGTCTAAAGTGTGGCTCTGGACATCGTCTGCGATGTCCGTGATAAAACCGATACTCCCATTCACGAGCCCCTTCTCTACGTTTATATTGGAACGCAACATGATTTTAGCTCCTTTGAAAATTCTTAATATACTCGGTAGTCCACCCGTTTTATTTATATCGCTGGGAACGGTAGACTCCAATGAAGTATTTCCAAGGTTACGAGTCGCGTCGATAAGTTGGTCTTGAGCCTTTATATTGTACATTCGAGTACTTTTTCTTTCTTTTCTTGGGCGTATGTTGGAAAGATACGCAGTACTTTTTCAAACGCAAACTCGCCGGTAGCATTTGATGAGACCTTCGTCAGCAATACTGCGAGATGCTCGCTGTTCAGCTCTCCGACCCTCAAGGCGTTCAAAATGTCGGTGAAAGTCGTGTCTCCTCGCTGGCGCATGTTTTGTCTCAGTTCGACTAATGTGAAAAACTGCCATAAATGAGTTGCTGGTTTCATGTGGTCCGGCTGTTGAAATACCTATTTCCCATCCATTTAGCCTTCGGCACGTTTCTCACCTTGGCTTGGGTAGGATCTTTAACAAGCTACTACCCCATTTACACGTCAATATACATCGTATGCTAATATCCATCATGAAGTTTCAGTTCAAATCTTCCGGCTCCATCATCAGATCAGCTCGATAGTACCATATTATTGTATTCAGACCTTGAAACCTAATCGTGGTCAAAGTTCATTTCGTGGTCAAAGTTCATTACAAGACCTTTCTAACAAGTCCAAATACGGCTATAATACGATCATCCATCATGAAGTTCCAGTTCATATCTTCCGGCTCCATCATCAGATCAGCTCGACAGTACCATATTATTGTATTCAGACCTTAAAACCTAATCGTGGTCAAAGTTCATTACAAGACCTTTCTAACAAGTCCAAACACGCCTATGACACGATATTTCATCATGGAATGCTAGTGCCTATCTTCCGGCTTCATCATCAGACATTGAAACCTAATCGTGGTCAAAGTTCATTACAAGACCTTTCTAACAAGTCCAAACACGGCTATGATACGATATTTCATCATGGAATGCTAGTGCCTATCTTCCGGCTTCATCATCAGACATTGAAACCTAATCATGGTCAACGTTCATTACAAGACCTTTCTAATAAGTCCAAACACGGCTATGATATGATATTTCATCATGGAATGCTAGTGCCTATCTTCCGGCTTCATCATCAGACATTGAAACCTAATCATGGTCAACGTTCATTACAAGACCTTTCTAACAAGTCCAAACACGGCTATGATACGATCATCCATCATGAAGTTCCAGTTCATATCTTCCGACTCCATCATCAGATCAGCTCGACAGTACCATGTTATTGTATTGTCATCAAAATCACATACAACTGACAATTTTCATAACGCTACGATCTTTAGAAGATGGTTAAATTAGTTTTCTTAGATTTGATTACATAGTTACATATACAGGTCGACCTAATAAAAGCGTGTTAATAAGTCGGGTTTTCCTTCCTGACGCTATAACTCCAGAACGCACGAACCGATTTCCACGGTTTTGCATTCGTTGGAAAGGTCTCGGGCTCCGTGAGGTTTTAGGTAGGGTAGGTAGGTAGGATAGGTAGGGTAGGTAGGGTAGGTAGGGTAGGTAGGGTAGGTAGGGTAGGTAGGGTAGGTGCGCCGTAAATAAGTTCTTAATGCTACCCGTGCGAAGCCGGGCCGGGCAGCTAGTTATTTGTATAAACGAGCGCAATGATCGCGTACTCACAACAGTCACTTTCGATTAGAACGCAGCCTAATGGTGACAGACAATCAAGCTATCAATGTAGCAATGCAGGTACTGTAGATTGAGTAGCCATTGGCATTTCTGTTAATGGAGTGTGTAAGTGAATCTCTGTCGGATCGTGTTAAGAGGAGGCTCCCTAAATTGTATGTTAATTTGCATTAATATTCTGAAAAAGTCACGCATACAATCAAAATGAAACTTTAGTATATGATTTATTGGACCTTTTTCTTTCCAATTAAAAAGACCGTTACGTAATTGGAACATTTTCGCTCGATCCATTTTTTATTCGAAAATCATATCTTTTTTAAAGATTATTTGAAACCAAAACAAGATTACTCGGCTTTTATGTCTAAAATAATTATTGACAGTAAGGAAATATAGTTTATTATCCAAATGTAGGATATTTTTTCTTTAGATCAATTATTACTTTAGTTATAGACGAAATAAGAATTGAGACTTACGACATTTAGTTCCGTGCTTGAACACGACCAAAGAGCGCACGCGATATTCAACTTTAATACTGATGTGTTAGCGTTTAGCACAAAGTGGAGTGGTGGGGTGCATTGGGGCGGAGTTTGCGTGGAAATTGTGTTTGGAGTGCCTGGTCTTAACATCTAAACTACTAAAATAATGGAGAATCCTATATCCTCCATTATTTTAGTGTTATAGTTTAAAGCCTGAAGAACTACTTTGAAACATTGCTTATATGTAGAAAGATGGTTAAATAACTGAATTATAATTAACAAGTGGCCGCCTAGTGGTCGAAATTCGACCATAGTTCGTTTAAATTATAAGTTTTTGGTTCACATATTAATTAATATATACTAAGATGGTTCATACTATTTCCATGTACAATACATACTAATTCCATGCTGCCATGTCATTATTCTAAGGTAGCCATCTTTAACCACTGTGTGTGCCAAACGCATGGTAGCGTGTGTAACGCTTTATTTAATTTATTTCTAATACATATTACATAAAAATATTTGCTTTCTGCACTCCTTCTCCTTAAAAAAATTAACTGTGCCAAATTTCATAATCGTTACCTCACTACCAATTGTAGTGTATTTTTGTTTCACGTATTAATATAATGATGTCACTTGAGAGTAATGGTGGCCCAGCAGTAACGGCCCCGATTTACAAGTTGTAAGTTCGGAGGTTCGAACCCAGACAGGCGCTTCACTTTGTGTAAATATTTTCGCCACCACTGCTCTCAAAACGGTGAAGGTAACCAGCATGCCCTAGAACCAAAATTTCCAAGACATGTGACATCTACCAACCTGAACTGGGCCTGCGTGGTAGATTACAGCCCACTCATTCTCACAGAGAGGAGGCCTGTGTCCCAGTAGTGAGAACATTATGGGATGCTAATGTCACTTGATATTCCTGAAACTACATGTAAGCGGACTTGCTTTCTATGCAACTTTAAATAATATAATTACAACTAATTTTATATTTCAAGGCTCGATTGACGAAGTATATGACCGAGGTGCTTCATATCAATTTAATTTATGAGTACCTGCACACATGCTACTAATAATTAATTATATTAAAATGCTTTTAACGGAAGAAAGGATCGTTAACAAAGTAATTATCATGTAAAGGTTAAGCTTATACATATTACATAATATAACATAGACATAACATCATACAACACATTACATCTGAATTCTTCGAAAGAGTCATTATGTTTAAGTCCCATGGAATACGGTAGTTGCCTAGGTAAAAAAAAGAAATTCTATTTAGTCCGTCTTTCAGGTAATAAAAAAATATTAGACACGTATTTTTTGCTTTATCATATTAATAAAAAATAACTTAGAAAACACGCATTAAAGTTGGGGAGTGGGGGCTCGCTACGTCACAAATCAGTATAAAATCTAGCAAGCAGTGACGTCATGCCACATTTTAACTCAATGTATCGCCGTAATCTTTTGATTACGTTAAAATATAAAAAATACGTGTTCTATATTTTTGATTAATCTACCTTCCGGACTAAAAAAAAATTTTTATGAAACAAGCCTATTGAGGGCAAGTTTTTTGCCAGTAATTAGCCTCAAATTCCGTCTCCAAACCCCTATTAAATACGTAATATACTGAAAAGCTACTCTAACAAAGTTAATATTTATATGGTACCACTACACAATGAAAAAAGAATTTTCAAAATCCTTCCGTAATTAATGAAAATATCGCTGAACATACATTAACAAAAAAACATAGAGGCGAACATATTATAACTTCCTCCTTTTTGAACTCGGTAAAAAAAAAACACATATAGGTACTACTATTCGTAAAAATCAACCTCCTTCATACGTTCAGTACACCTACTTGATTTCCTGCCTACCCCATAACACAAGAAAGTAACTCTGCAAGTTTAATTATGAGCGACTAGCTGCGCCCCGCGGTTTCACCCGCATAAGTCTCGATCCCGTAAAAATATCGAGATAAAAAGTATCCTATGTCCTTCTCCGGGTCAAGGTCTATCCATATCCCAAATTTCATCCAAATCCGTTCAGCCGTTTTAGCGTGATGTCGTGACCAAGGGAAATAGGGATTCATTTTTATATATTACTAGCTGCGCCCCGTGGTTTCACCCGCATTAGTCTCGATTCTTTGGGAATATCGGGATAAAAAGTATCCTATGTCATCCTTATCAGCCTCCGGGTCATGGTTTACTCATTTGCCAAATTTCATCCAAATCCGTTCAGCCGTTTTAGCGTGATGCCGTGACCAAGGGTAATAGGGATTCATTTTTATATATATAGATGAGCGATGAGCTAGCGTAGACACCACATGCATTATAATTACTCTGAACTTGCAAGGTTTCAGTTCACTGTGAGAATATCTCGTTTAGTACTGCGAGAACTTGTAGCTGTGTTACATTGAATGTTTTTCTTTTAGGTAACTTTGTCACGCGTATTTTTTGTTGGGTTCATGTCAGTCTGTATGTCAGAAGGATCTTTCTCAGGAAAAGAAAAAAAGTTGGTAGTTGAAATCTTCAGAGATTGTGTGTGGTTTTAACATAAACTTTAGTTCTTCGACCATATGAACTTTTTTCATTCGTTTGGAACTGAATCCTACTATAATAAATTATAATTATCCTATTTATAATGCTATAAATGTGAAAGTTTGTGAGGATGGATGGATGTTTGTTACTCTTTCACGCAAAAACCACAGAACGGATTTGGATGAAATTTGGCACACAATTAATTTAATTTGGATTAACACAAAGGATACTTTTATCCTGATATTCACATGGGATCGAGACTTACGTAGGTGAAACCGCGGGGCGCTGCTAGTTTAATATAATTTTACAACAACTGTATTAGCAACTCATTCACTAAAACGTAAGACTCTCAATAAATGGTTTATAATGTCTTCACACCAATTTTCCGACGGATTCGTGATATTATTGTTGTTGCTGTTGGTGATCAACAAATAGTTGGTTAAAATTTAATTCTTTAACATACCTCTAGGTAGTACTTACAATAGTAATAAAATAAATAAAAAGAATATTCTATCATGAATCAACAGAAAAGTAAAGTATATAAAATAACTATTTTATGTAATATATAGAAAGATATAAATATAAGCTTAAAATAGCTACCTACCTATAGATTGCAATACATTGCTTGCAATAAACATACCTCACAAACAAAAAAATGCAATGCTTAATTATTTTTTTCGGTTATCGGGTTTTGCATTCGGTTTTTTTTTTTTATTTGCTTTATTTCAAACATTTAGTTTTATTAATATGTATGTAATATATTTGGAAATGACTCATTACTAGCTTTTATTTGACACCAATATTGTTGTAATATATTTTTTTTAAACCTTCCCCTCCCTTTTTTGTATATTATAGCCTATGACACTTCCACAATTAAAGACGAATTTAACGACACGTCATATGTTAAAATCCATCAAGCCGTTTAGGCTACAGAGCGTATCAAAGAAACAGACATACATACATACTCTCAAAAAACATTACCTTGCTTCTGGGGCAGTTGCGTAAAAATAAAGTGGAAGTAGTCTGCGTTCAGCGGTCGCCGTGGCAACACGCCGTGTTCGAGTTCGTGACAAGTCAAACGTCATCTCTCTGGGATTTTTATGGCTCTTTAGAAATAGCTAAGCGGAAAAGTTACTAAAATATCCACGTCTATTGTATTTTACAATGGATTTTCGCATGGTCACGCCTGAATTAATTAACCAAAAATAAAGTAGCTAAAAGTCTAGTGAGTCTATTCTCCAAAATATTTAATAATACCAAGTTACAACTATAATAATAACATTTTTCTTCCAGCCCCAATAATAAAAGCAAGCACCAAATAATCCAAATAACTTTTCCAATTAATAATGAAAAAAGGCAATAGGTACATTAATCATACGTCACAACCCGTAACCGCCGGCGGTTCACAATAAACTTATATTTTGCACGTTATTAACCCTCGAATGAAAACATCGCCCGATACTTGATTTAGTGTTATTAAGCTGTCATTCGCCGGCTTCAGGCCCCAGAGACCGGGGCGAACAATGCCTTGCTATTAACGGGTTAACATAGTTTAATATGTATGTGTTATATTGTGTAGTAAAGTTTTAAAGAGGTTTCTGTTGTTGTGTTCGTAGATATAAATTGTTGTGGCAGATAAGGTATTTTTTTTTAAGGTAATTGCAACATTTTTTTTTTTTTGTATGTGAAGATCAAAGTCATTAATTATGAAATAAACATCACAGCTACAAAAAAAAAAAAAAAACGGATATTAAGAAAAAATCTGTTTAGAAACTCACAACTTTAAAATTAATGTCTCCCAATCTTCTTTCCTCCATTTTTTTTTTATTCGTATTCCTTCGCCCATTCCTTCAATATATTTTGTAACAGTAATAAAATACCTACGGAATAATGTATGTGGATTGTGGGTTATGCCCTACTTTAGCAAGCAATTAAGCAACATATGCTGCAATATCTTGTCGGTGCAATAATGCATGTTCACAGTTGACTTAGGTGAAGACCCGAGGCACATTAATGGGCTTATCCACGAGCACACTGGAATATCTTTTCAGCACGGCTTGAGCTTTTCTCATATAAATTTTCTTTTATTCTATAGAATACAATTTAAGGCATCAAAAAGCCAGACTCTCTATGCGTAAAACAAAAGTCATCAAAATGATTAACATATATTAAATAGGTGACTAACAAACCCACACTCAAACATGGTTGCCCATCCCTCTAGAGAATGTAACAAACCCTAATTGGCGGTCACAGTAAAAACAAACGGCATACCGTTACAGTCGAAAAACGGTACAAACGGTAAAATTATATTAATTCGCGGCACAGCCGGGAACGGAACCACAAACTCCGATATTTAATTCATGGCTGCGTAATTTATTTAGCAATGACAGCGAGCGGACAATGTTGCCCGTATAAAATATTGATTTAGTTTGCTTTTTTGTTTGTTTAAAGTGAAATGATGATGAATGTGTTTTATAGTTTCGGTTTTGTGGTTTCAAAAAGGAGTGAAAAAGTTCTAATTAATTGTAGAGTTTCATATATTGTGTAATGGATCATCCAGGGCACTAGGTGAAACCTGACCTATTTCTACATTGCTGCATGCTTGTTTGAAGGTTTATATGTGCTTGTAATTTCAGGAAACGTAGGAAACCTCATCATTATCAAAATGATCAATCAGATCATACACTTAATACGTAAATACAAAAAATAACTAAAAAAATGCTTTATCACGCACTAATAATTATAATTAAATTGACTTGTATTAGTTACGATATACCTAAGTATCAAAACTGCTTGTCACTTCTTTTTTAGCTATTGATTCATTAAATGAGTGCATGAGAATAGCGCTTTTTTTTGTTTTTTTAAACTACCTACATATTTTATTTTTTGCTTTTTGTCTAGTACATATATTCTTCATTTTGTAAATTTAATAAGTCTAAAGTCAACAAAGCTATGACTTGACCAGTTGTGGTCGAAAGGTGGAGTGGCTACCGAAGACCACGCGTTGGAAGGCCTCCCACAAAGTGGACCGATGATCTTGTGAAGACCGCAGGAATCCGCTGGATTTGAGAAGCACAAAACCGGTCGAAGTGGTGGTGCTTGAGGGAGGCCTATGTCCAGCAGTGCACGTCTTTCGGTTTTTTTTTATAATTATGTGAGGCCGCCGATTTTGAAAATTATTTTTTTGTTTGAAAGGGTATGCTCTCGAAGTGGTCCCATATAACTTTGCTTGGACAGTTTTTGAGTAAGCTACAATAATACGTATTTTTCCCAATTAACATGTAGATGATATGAGAAGTTCCTGTCACTGGTAGTAGGTAGTGGTATCCGAATTTTTGTGAGGTAGGCAAAACTTCCAAAAAAACACAACAAAGTGAAAAATATCTTCCAAAGACACCGACTTCCGGCATTAACGTTATTTTTCACTTTGTAGTGTTTTTTTTTTTTTTTATTTTTTTTTTTATCTTACCTATTGAACATAATGCCTCAATCGTCTTCCTCTTTTTCAACTTTTTGCCCGAAAACCCACAAAACACAAAACTAGAAAAATGTCAGCAGACGCTCACATTTTGCATTGATAGGAATACTAACATGGAATATCAGTGGTTGCAAATATTTTACATTTCCTAACGCCTTCCCACACCGTGCAAGATTCCAAGCTAATCCCCAAGTCGGATTTCAAAGTCTTACGATGCTTAAACGTTGTTAGAGGAATGAAAGATTTTATTCCTTAGAATTTTGTCTTGTAGAAACATTGCTAGTGATTATAAAACTTGGGTGTATGGATTCATAGAGACCCTTTGAGAACTAGGCGAAGTGGTTAGAAATCATAATCGCATCTTCGCCACAAATTCGATGTTTAAAATATCGATGTACTGTATTCACAAAATTTAAAAGTGCGACTTTCGTGAGTTAGAATGTACGCTATGACGAATGATTTAATTGAGAATGATCATAATCGCGATGTACGGAACTTCGAAAGTTTGCTATGACGAATGAATTAATTGAGAATGTTCATAATCGCGATGTACGGAACTTCGAAAGTTTGCAAAGACGAATGACTTAATTGAGAATGTTCATAATCGCGATGTACGGAACTTCGAAAGTTTGTTATGACGAATGACTTAATTGAGAATGTTCATAATCGCGATGTACGGAACTTCGAAAGTTTGCTAAGACGAATGACTTAATTGAGAATGATCATAATCGCGATGTACGGAACTTCGAAAGTTTGCTATGACGAATGACTTAAGGCGACTTAATAACCGACTTTTGATGATTTTATACTGAAGATGACGTCTAAACGAGTAGTGTTAATGATTTGTAAAAATATATGTTCAATTAGAGCATTTTCTTAAAATTTTATAATACCCATATTTTGGATTATATTTATATTTCATAGTTATATAATTTGTAAAGTTATGTCTAATGCAGATAAAAAACTGAGAATCATGCAAAATTTATCAAACGTATTTTTCTGAAACCTTTACCATTTTAAAGATAATTTAATTATTGATATTTATTGACGCTTATATTTACGTGTTTTATTAAAATGCCTTTTATTTTATGTATAATAAATTAATAATAAGTCTCATTTGGGACAGCGCTCCTTGATGGGCGAGTCCTATTACTGGCTGGAGGTGCGACGCGTTGTGTGAACTCAGTACAGGACACGCAAGCTAACCACTCAAGGTCACTGTCATATAGCTGCGTCTTAATTGACAATGTTCATCAGCTCTATGTACGGAACTTTGAAATCTTGCTATGACAAATGACTAAATACCGAATGTTTACCATCGAGATTCTGAGCGAGTATTTCACTTTTATGTGCATACATGTAACTATTGCTTGGAATAACATATTGATGTTATACTACTAGACATAATAATACAATTATAAGTATCCCACTGTAGAGCCAAAGCCTCTTTCACATCAGAGAAGGAACGAGCATATTTTATTACCCTTATCGCTCACAGCGTTTTAGCAATTTCAAACAATAAAGATTTTGTTTTGTCACAAAGGAAGTGCAGTAGCATTTATGTGTACACTTATCTTCTACGGACCAACCTCGGTAAGCGTAGCTAAACCTGATGGACCGACCCGTGTGAATGTTATTACTTATCCACAAGCTTCTTCTCCAAATCCAAGTAAAACTATGTAATTAACAAACAAAATATGGCGTCGAAAAATTTGTTCGCATCGCGGGCGACTAGTATTATACCCAAGAGACTGGCGGCATTACCACGTTGTATCACAATACTTAGCCTCTGTCCAAGATAAAAGCCACGGGAAGTGCCAACCAAACCATTCTGAAACATCACTAAATAATAATGATGCAATGACATTAGAGTCGAACCCAATACTTCAGCCACTATTTACATTACCTCAATCTGTCTAGCCTTTTCCCAACTATGTTGGGGTCTGCTACCAGTCTAATTGGATGCAGTTGAGTATCAGTATTTTACATGGAGCGACTGCCTATCTGACCTCCACAACCCAGTAACTGGGTATTACGATATCCCTTGGTAAGATTAGTTGTCAGACTTTCGGGTTTCTGATAACCAGTAACGACTGTCAAAGATCCACGAATGACAGCCGGGACCAACGGCTTTACGTGCTTTCCGAGGCACGGAGGAGTCTCGGTATGTAAAAATGGTCACCCGTCCACGGACCAAACCCGGCAATCATGCTTAACCTGATGGATCGACCCGTGCGGCTGTTATTACTTAGCCAGAAGCTCCTCTACTATTTATATTACCTGCAAAATTTATATTAAATACCAATTTTCATTCTCAATAATTCAACGGTAAATATTACCTACAAAACACGTTTAAATTTTAAACAATTCTGAAACACTGCACTGGGAAATACGATGATTATTTCATTTAGTTCAATTACCAATGCGATTGGCTGGCTCGTTAGTGGCTAAAGTACGTTTCAAAATAAATAATGCATTCATTCAGGAGTAAAATATCTGTTTTTGATGGGTCATTTTTATAATGGTCCATCCGTGGACAAGTGATGTTGGAACGTCGTGTCGGGTGTGTGTCGATTCTTTTAATTTATACAATAGTTTTTTTTTTTAATATTGTTGTTTTTATTGATTTATTTATTTTGTAATCCCCTAGTGGGATTTATAGGTCCGTAGGTATGTCCGTGGCATCACAGCGGGTCCTATCAAAATACCAGGGTGGCGGTATTTATTTATTTTTAAATATCGCAGCATCATGCTGAGATAGGAGCCTTTTTGGCCTCGCACAGGTCGTAATTATTTTGTTTGTTAGTTTATAAAGCTCCTTTTTATTTTTGTTAATATTTGTTTTTTTGTTCTTTTCATTACTGTTTTGTATTTCCTGTGCGTGACCCAAATAAAATATTTCTTTTCTTTCTTTCTTTCATTTTCAATTGATTCGGTCTCATGCAGTAAACAGAAAATATGATAAATGAAGATCATGAACTTAACCTGGCACTGCAACTGTCTATTCTTGGCAAGAAATTCCGAGGGAGACAAAACCAGGTGGACAGTAGTGCAGTAATTAACATTAACCCTCTAATCTATCAAGGCTTAACATAAAGCATTGCGATAAAAAAGCGCGAAATTTTTATCTCTGTTTTGAAACAGTTGGTGATTTTCAATTCGAAAAACTGAATAAAAATCGCCCGGTGATATTTCGCAATGTAGGCCACACGTCAAAAATGTATGTTAAACAGAAACGAATAATTATTTAACATTAAGGGCGACTTGCAGCTTTTACTTAAATCTCGATTTAAACTCGACTTAGGCTTAAACTTAATTTAACGGTTTGCCTGTCATCGATTTAGCTTAAATCTCGATTTAAATAAACGTCAAAGTTAAACTGGCAGCTGGGTCGGTTTAAGTTTGTTAAATCTCGATTTTGTATACAGACGTCATTACAGTTTTATTAAATTTCTCTGTTTATTTGCAAAAATGAATTTCTTTTCATTTGACCATCATGATTTGTTATCGGATGATGACGCGGAGATCGTACAATATTTGGAGACTCCGCTTTTCTCTAGTAGAGTGTACATTAGAAGCGATTTGTTTAGTACATTACGTGATGACGAATTTTTGAAACGGTTCCGGTTAAGTAAACATAGTACAAAGCTCCTTTATGATAAAATTATTCCTAAGTTTCCAAGTGATTTCAACAGGTAAGCTTTCAGTTATAATTTATATTAATGATAAAACCCACATACATAAACTAACAAAGCGCCAATGACAATTATTTTAACCAACACTGACTAAACTGACTTTTGAAGTTTTAACATTGACATTATTGATAAATCAAATTCATTTTTCTCCATACGCAGAACTGAGTTGCCATCACTTTTTATTTGGGAACGGAACGCATAGAATGAATGGCGAATGAAATATAGACCTAATCTCAGTTTAGTTAAATCGAATGTGAAATGTGACTGTGCAAGACATGCTTAATGAGATTTAAGTTAAGTCGAGCTTAGGGCAAAATCGAGATTTAATTAAACCAAGCTTTGCATCATTTTGCTGCAAGTCGCCCTAAGCAACGTTTATAAAATAAGTGAGGTAATGTTTTTTGAATGCATGAGAGTCAAATGAAGTAGAAAGTTATGGAAAGTAGAATCTACCACTGTACGGAGATAACAGTTCACATGAAAGAGACAGAGAGCAGTAAATAGAAGAAGGCATAATATACAGGGTTAAATTAAATTAGCTAGCAAAACTCCGTAGACGCGACGGGTTGCTATTTAAACATGATAAAACAAAAATTATATTAATTTGAAAACATTTTTTTGGGGTCATCTACCACCGGTCACTTAAAATATCTGTTTTTTTTTTTGTGTAAACTTCACAGATGGGTATCGTTATATTAACACGAAAAATAGGATTTATAAACTCACACTTCAAATAACAACACTACCAGAGCACAACGACCCCAAAAAAAAAACATCATATCTTTTTTTGTCGTGATCTGTCTTCTAGATATACTCATTACGTCTGTGGAGTTTTGCTAGCTAATTTATTTTGACCCTGTACTACAATGACATCCAAAGAAAGTAAAGTTTTAATAAAAATAGGTAACTCGCTCTTCTAGCTACTGATAGTTTCCAGAACTACTCATAAAATAACCGTAGTATACGGCAGCTTTCTAGATCATTATTATTTCACGTACTTCAATTACGTATACGATTGGTGGGTCATTAGCGGCTACCGTTCATAAATAATTCATTTTAATTACTGTATGAGTCGATCGCTTTACTCAAGGATTGAAATGATATAATAATGTGTTTGTTATAGTTAGTAAATTCATTATATTTTCCCCCATTAATAATATTTTATATGACGGAGGAGAGTACGGGTCTGTTTCGTTATTATCAGCCATACATTTTAACTACTGTGGGCGTAGGTATTGTGAGAAGTATTGATTATTGCGCAATAGAAAAACCGTTTGCACTTCAAATCACATTATAATTTAACATAACATAACACGCCTTATTTCACGCCTTATTTCCCCGAAGGGGTTGGGCAGAGGTGTCCCTGTAACAGGTTCACCCACATTTCGCCAGTTATGTTTTTAGTCCCATGTAATAGGGGGCGAGCCTATTGCCATCAACCGGGCACAAATCCAGACTCTGCTGCTACTGAGAAATTTCAGATGGAAAAACCCAATAACACTTTGCCCGACCTGGGAATCGAACCCAGGACCTCATGCTCAGCAGTAGCGCTTGCAACCACTAGACCAACGAGGCAGTCACCACTAGACCAACGAGGCAGTCACCACTAGACCAACGAGGCAGTCATTATAATTTACTATCAAATTAATCACACTAGCAATTCATATACTTATAGGTACACGACACAAATATAGGGAACGCGCGACAGTTTCTAAACGTGTTCACTGCTTGACTGCCACCGACCATCTGCTTCTCCAACCGGTCCGAGCGTTATGTTGTAGACTCTGTCGAGCGCCGCTAGATGGCACTGGCGCTCCGCAATTAGTCGAATCAGTGACGTATTTCCGTTACATATACGTTGTTAGGCAGAGCTGTACCTATTAGTATACTAGTAGCTACTCCCACATGAGCCTCTTGCAATCACCCGGGCACAAATCCAAACTCCGGACTCCCGAACAAAGAGTATGTGTGATCAATTTATTACCTTGTAAAGCCTGATACCTCGAATAGACCTTAAACAAATTAATTATTAATATGTGACCCAGAAACATATTACCACAGGGTAATTATATCAGCCGAGAGGCCCAGAATGTAAATAGTAGAGGAGCTTGTGGGTAAGTAATAACAGCCGCACGGGTCGATTTATCTGATTAAGCTACACTTGTCGGGGTTGGGCCATGGAAGACTGACTATATTTACATATCGAGACTCCTCCGTACCTCAGAAAGCACGTTAACTCTTTGGTCCTAGCTGTCATTCGTGGATCTTTGCCAGTCGTTACGGGTCGTTAGAAGCCTGAAAGTCTGACAACCAGTCTTACTAAGGGGTAGGTAGTACCTAGTTACCGGGTTGTGGAGGTCCATGTAAAATACTGGTATTCAGTTGCATCCGCTTAAACTGGAAGCCTACCGCAACATAGTGGGGAAAAGGTTAAGCAGATTGATTTATATCAGCCGTTCTAGTAGGCGAAAATAGTATGGTTTCCATTATTATTGTGTGACAGCGTCGTGTGAAGAAACCCTAAGTGTCATGAGAAGTATTGGAATGGCTGACGAGAAACCCGATCCATTATTATTCTTAGATCTATTAGACCAGTATACTTCTCTTTTTTTATTTGCAAGGTTCGCGTTTAACTTCACCTGACTTCATGCGTGAGTCATAAAAATAAGAAGTCTTAAGTCACCAAGACTTTTTGAACACAACCGTCAATTTATTTCCAACATCAAACGACAGTGGAAAACGTCTTGAGGAAGCCACGTTCGTGGAAAATGTTCACAATAAAATCTAACGCGTGTTATGGCGACGAATGGCAGCAAACGGTGGCAAAGGTAAGTAAGCACACCTGCCATCGTGAATATGAACAGTAGGCACGAGGTGAATCGAACATTTGGTAATAATATCTGTGAGTAGCTTCCGCCCGCGACTTCGTCTGCGTCAAATTTCTTGTTTCTTCGACCCACCGCGTCACATTGCATCGCATCGCCCGCTTTTTTTTTTTAGTTAGGGCATCTCGTAGTTGACATCTGAGATCATGACTACTTAACCGGTCTTTCCTGTGGGTGCCTTAATCTACTACACTTAAAACCTCCAGCCAGGGGCTATTCAACTATGCTAATTATTAAAACTAGGTGAACGCTCGCTAAGAGCACCCCCTGTGGGGTACGAACCTTGCTTAGGGCGTCAACCGGAGGGAGGACATCAAGGATGGGACGGGCTGGATCAAAGTTTTACTCATGATTATTAGGGGAATTTAAAGCTACGTGCTCAGCTGCAACAACTGCTGGCACCTCGTTGTTACTTCGTTTTCGCATAATGTTCTTTATTTATTTATTTAACTATTTATGTATACATATCATAAACTGTTAAATGAGCAAAATTTTTATATTTGTTTGTATAAATATTAGTACTCACGTTCTCGATATCGGCTGTAACGATTTCCATGAAAGTTGCAAGTTGAAAGTCTATTTTCACAGTCACAAGAATGTGATTGATACAACATTGGTATACCTGGACGATATGTTTATTTATTTTCACTCGAGGAGAGCTCGGTCAACCAGTACCCTAATTGCGTAACTTATTTTTATGCCTAATTTGTTTCATTTTGACAGTTCAACAACATTCATTGCGTTATTTCAGCGTTTAGCAGATTGTCTTTTCCAACTTATGAAGCAATGGATTGTGATTGTGTTATATTACGCTAGGTACTGAAGAAAATAACAGAAAAATACGTACAAAGGTGATGATTATTTCTACAGAAATCTGACTTTCTTCTTTTTTTTAATTTTCTTTCTCTTCTTTCTTTTTCTCTTTTCTTTTCTTTTCTTTCTGAGTTTTTCTCCTTTTCCTCGGCTCATAAGGGTCCTAGCGTAATATGAAATAACCTGTAGCTTTTCTGAAGAATCGGGCTATCAAATGCAAAAAGATTTTTTTTAATCCGACTTTTTTTTCCAGAGATTATCGCGTTAAAACAAAGAAACAAACAAACAAAAAGAAGATTTTTATTTAATAAAGGATTTGACTTTCTGAAGGTTTAGTGTGATCATAATATTATCAGCCTTTTTACAGCCATTCTACAATTGCTGTCACGCAAAAGTTACGTTAAAAATTAAATAACATAAATTATATAACATAACATCACGCCTTATTTACCCGAAGAGTAAGGCAGAGGTGCGCATACAATACCCCCAGATCTCGCCAGTTATGTTTAAGTCCCATGTAACAGAGGGCGAGCCTATTGCCATCAACCGGGCACAAATCTAGACTCCGGGCTGCTACTGAGAAATTCCAGAAAGAAAACCCCAATAACACTTCCCCCAATCTGGGAATCGAACCCAGGACCAAAAGAAACGAGCATATACCATCAAGTTATCTCAGTGACTTTGGTCAGTTAAGTTCAGGTTTCCACACTATAATCATTATGTTCTTTCCATCTTTATCATCACTGATAGCATTTTCCATCAAACTACAGAACAAAGACTTCCCTTTTTGGCTCAATGTTTCCTGTTCTCTACCTCTCATCTAGTTCAACGTAGGTATACTACCATTTTCGTCCCAACTAAATTACTGCAAATCTACCCAAAATCATACCATTCTATTCAAGCCAGGACCGAAGAAAAATCATGCAAACAAAATAAGAACAAGCGCAAGGCACGTATCAGAACCTCTCGGGACAACTAACAAAATTAATCAGAGAAAACAAGATGGCGTAAAGAAACCAGTTTCCCGCCATTCAGTGTAGTAATGTCAGCCATTTCTATGTGTCGCCTTACTACTTCCGATGGGGAATACTGGCAGACCTTTATTTTGTTGGACATGACAGGAATGACTCGTTTGTGGGTTAGGGATAAATAAAGTGGATTGTAAATGTATGTCATTCGTCCAAAGAACTTAAATGAAGAGTGCATGCATGGTCATCATAAAATTGTATTGTTAATTACCCCGCCTTACAGGTAAAGTTGTGATACTTTTTTATTTAATTCTTGTAGAAGACTTGATAAAAACATGTAGGTATCACACATGAATGTTTTTTTTTTTTTTTTTTTTATAATATGTATTGACTGACGATGTTTTAGACATGTTATGTTAATTATTTTGCTCACACAGTTTTAACAACTTTCCTGCAAGTTTTGTATACAACTTGTTTTATGTTTAAGGGATAAACGAAAACAATAGACACAACATGTAGAATATAAAAGTTTTATACCTTAGAGTAAAGGCGGAAAAAGACAGTTTAAACTTTAAACACAACCATTATTCAAAAAACTAACTATTACCATGATTGCAACAATTAGTGAATTGGTTGCGAAAATCGAATTAGCAATCGCTTTGTCAATAATATTATTCAGACGCAAATCTATGCCAATTAATTAAATAACAAGCTATTAATGATTATAAACAAATTAATTTATAACTATGAAACACCGCTTCTGCCTTTTCTATTTTTGTAAAATGCTTGTATTCACTGCTACGGCACGGAAGAAAAAACGCACCTAATCTTCACTAGAAACGCCACACTACTAATCTCCATAAAAAACAGCCTCATCCCATTTCATCTATCTCCCTAAATCTTCATAACAAACTTAAATAAACGTAACAGGTAGAAGTTTCACATCTAAATCACTGTTGATAACGTTGGTAATTTTAAAAATTCCTCTGCCTCCCCTGGTTCCCCTGGCAGTGTAGTCTGGTGTTCAGTTATAATAAATAGTATAATAAATAAGATTAACGATGCATAAGGAGGCACGTTTCCTGGACAGTGATGTAAGTGCACATGGACCGGATTTCGGGTACTGTTACATAGTAGCGTATGTTGGACGTGCTACACACAAGCTCGGTTTGGCATGATACGTCACAGCAAAATTCACGAACAGTACAGTACAGGAAATATTGGGCATCGGCTAACTTCGTTTTTCCGAACATGACCGACCTAATCGAGACGGTATATTATATAGAGCTGCTGTTACCAAATTCATAAGTCAAGTCAAGGTAAGAAGTCGTATTATAGAACTCGATGACGATAAATAAAAATAAATTTGAATTTCGAATCGTTTATTATTAATATATAATATTATTATACTGGTGTTTACCAATATTTTTAGGGATGTATAAAATGACAAAGTAAATAGCTAATAAACTGGGTTGTTTGCTGCCCGGCCTGTGCTGAAATCATGCGCAATCATGCCGACCCGAATAAGTGCGTAGCATTCCTTTGTATGGCGGTTCCAAATAAAGTTTTTTTTTTTTTATTGAAATTATTTTCGAATTAGTTTAAAATCATTATTTGAAAAAAAAAAGCAGATCTAATAAAGCAAGGTAGGTCGCTGACATCAATTTTATTGATTCCCAAAGTATCATTTTTGGTCAACATCAATACTTGCTTTGTAGTGAGTTTGTTTCCTTTCGTAGGGAAAAATCTAAACTTATTTTAAATGGAACAAACACGTTTACAAAAAACTTTTAACAAAAACAAACGAACGCTATGAACATATAACCTCCTCCTTTTTAGAGGTCAGTTAAAAAAAACAACCGACTTCCAAAAAGAAAACACCACAAAGTGAAAAATAACTTTATTTATTTATTTAATACTTCAAGCACAGAAATGTACAGAGGCGTACTTATTGCCATAGGCATTTACTACCAGTCAACCTTTGGGTGATGCAGAGACAAACAGTGATAGGTGCAATTACGAAAAACTTTAATTTCGGAAGCCAATGGCATTGGTTTTAAATTTTCGTTTTTTGCCACCGATTTCCGAAATTATAGTTATTTTCCACTTCGTAGTATCTGGTTTTTGGAAGTCGGTTGTTTTTTTTTTTTACAAAATGTTTTTATTTTTTCACTTTTTAGGTGTAGTACCTACCCCACACAGATCCCAACCTGCTATGTAAATGACAGTGACAGGAACTTATCATATCATCCACATAATAAGTGGGAAAAATACGTATTTATGAAGTTAACTCCAAAACTATCCTTGAGAGCATACCCTTTCAAAGAAACAAAAAAAGATTTTTTAAATTGGTCCGCAATTGACGGAGAAATCGTTGGACATAATTAAAAAAAAAAACAAAAGAACTCTACGAACATAGAACCTCCTTTTTGGAAGTCGGTTAAAAATACAAGGTTCTTTTGGCGCGTGGCAAAAATCGGTACTAACTCCGCAATCTGGTTTTGTCATTACATTTAATGACACTGACAATTTCACAACAATTACCAACAACGCCCCCCTGTCAATTTCATTTAAACGCCAAAAATTCCTTGTATTCTCTACTCACTTCGAATATAGTAGGTACTTCAGACCAAGATATGTTGAGATTTTCACAATATTATCAATGCCTTTAAAATTTCAGACAAACATAACCAAAAAAGGATCAACCGATTCGATCGTCACTAATCTATAAATACACTACAAAAACCTTTTTACATTAAGCCAACTAACCTAACGTACCTACCTGTAAACCCTGGCACACACAAACATGCGCGTATATTGAAACTACAGCTTGTCCCGACTGCTCCCAGGAGAGCGAACGATGGTCCAATCACAAAAGTTAGTGTCAGCTCTGTACTTACCACTCAGGGGAATATTCACAGTAGTACGGATTGGCAGGGTACGTGTATCTCATCAGTACAATTGATTGTACCTCGTTAATGTTTTAGTAGTCTGTGTTGATTTAGTAATGAAGTTGAAAAAGGGAGAGAAGGAATTCGTGAACTATACCAAAATTGACTTTCAATTATTTTTACAGAAGAAAAATAAGTTAATTGATTCAGGCGTGACCTTGCGGAAATCTATTATAAAATACTATAGAAGTGGATATATTTAGTAACCTGTTCTGCTTAGCTATTTCTAAAGATTTTTAAAAATAAACCTCAGTGCCTGGTGTGGCAACACGCTGCGTTCGAATTCGCGACAAGTCAATCGTCATCCTGAGGATGCCTCGTTGAGAGGTATGAATCACGTGTCGATTTCTTTCAGGGTTTTTTTTAAGACTCTTTAGAAATAGCTAAACGAAACAGGTTACTAAATAAATCCACTTCTATTGTATTTTAGAAGAAAAATTAGTTAATTGTAAGTTTTGTCGAAAGAAAATTGTGGCTCTTGAAGAATTAGAATAAAATTATAATTAATGCTAAGCCAAAAAGCTAATGATATCATACAGGTACTACGAGAACATTTTCTTGATCACCTCACCTGGTAAACAGCGTAATAAATTGCGTAACACACTTACAGTAGCAATGCCTTTCATTCATTGCGCTATTAACATTGTTGAGCAGACAATTTTTTTTGAACTTATGAAGCAATGGATTAGGAATTTCTTTCCAAATCTTTTGAAATGTGATTAAGTAAAAGTCTACTACGGAATTAGGGTGTAGATAGGTAATTTTCAATAATTTCATCAATTTATTCGTTTGTTGGATAGGTGTGTGTTTGTAGCAATTTGCCACTAATCGACATAATGTGTAACGACAATTCCCTTGACGGAAACTCTTAGTTGCCTTTGGCATCTGTAGGATCAGAGAGGAGCCCTTTTATTTTGCTGATTCATGAATTTTAATTTCCTTGCCTAAGTTCAGATGAATCTTTATAAAAGACGAAATGGGGAGAGATCGTTTAAGTACAGGACAGTTTAGAGAAAAAAAAAATCTCGGCCTTCCAAATTTCCCACTTCAAAACCAGCCTTTAATGTTCACACGTCAAGCAGTGCCGATTTTTAACAGATTACCACTGGACTTAAAAACTATAATTTACATATAAGAGCTAATTTAAGTTAAGACTCGGAGCGTACCATTGGAAAAAAAAAGAAATTGATATTAGGTAATATGAGACTCGGTAATATTAGTATGGAGCAAGTAGCTTATAATGTTTTTTTTTTTTTTATATATTGTATTGAATGTTTAATTTGTAATGTTATAAAAATTTTGTTTTTTGTTATTTTCTATAATTTATTGTACTATGAATGTGTTAGTTTTACAATTTTAATGAACGTGTTATTGTTTATTTATGATTTCAAACACAATGTGAATTGTTCCTGAAATAAAATTGAATTAAAAATTGAATTGAATTGAACACAGGCCTCCTCTTTTCGAGAGGGGTGGGCTATATTCTACCACGCGGGCCCAGTGCGGGTTGGTAGATCACTTGTCTTCGAATTTTTGGTTCTAGGACATACCGGTTTCCTCACGATGTTTTGAGAGTTTCACACTTCGGTGTGACAGGGACCCATGTAAAACCAACATAGCGCATGCCCAGTGTGCACTCGGCTTAACCTCAAATATTTATACCAGCGCCGGTCGCTTTTAGGCAATAAAATTTACATTTTTACAAACGCTCGCCTCTTCTTCTGTTGTGGGAGTTTCAAGCATGTTTTTTGGCGGATAGTACTGTAAATAGTTTATTTGGGGATTTCCAATGGAATAAGCAAGTTTGTTACATCGTATGTTAGGTTCTTGGATAGAGGTAATAAATGTTGGCGTGGAAGTGAGAATCTTTAGGTCGGTAGTCAATATAATGTTGCAGTTAAGTCAGAGTTAAATTAAATGACGAAGTCAGCAATAAAAACCAACAATTGTGGCCCGAATTGTTGTATATTAAATAATTAAGTTAAATAAGAGCCAAAGTAGTAAACGTCATGTTTTTTTATTTTAGTGACAATCAGAAAAACACAATGTCAATACGAAATTAGATTATTAAGAATAATAAATACAAACAAGTATTTAATGCATACTTTGAGTATTTACTACATAATGCATACTTTGAGTATTTACTACATACCCCCACTTAATCGAAATAATCTAAGATCTATAAGCGAGACATTAAGATTTAAAGAAGCCTATAATTAACTAAATCCCATACCCTTAACACATCTTAAATGTGATACACGTCCTAGGGCTTTTGTCAAAATGTCAGCGCTCATATCATGCGTCTGAATGTACCGTAAGTCCACAATATTCTTAGATACAATCTCTCTAATATAATGATGTTTTGTATCTATGTGCTTAGTCCTATTATGGTGAATAGGGTTTGACGCCAGCTTTTGCGCCCCTTGACAGTCGTTATAAATAATAACTTGTCCTACCTTGCCACTAATTTCTTGCAAGAGTCTGCGCAAAAAGACAACTTCTCTGGTTACGGCACTCAGTGACATATACTCAGCCTCGGTTGAAGATAATGCAACCGTTGGCTGTTTCTTTGACTCCCAAGAAATTGGTCCTCCAGCCAATTTCACAAAATAGCCTGTATACGAACGGCGGTCAATTGTGCAGTTAGCCCAATCGGCATCAGCGTATGCAGAGATATATTCACCAGTCTTCCTGTAGACAATGGAATAATCTATAGTACCCTTAAGATACTGAAGTACACGCTTCGCTGCTGTCCAGTGCGTTTTGTCATAAGTCGTATTAAACTGACTCAAATAACTGGTAGCAAACGCTATATCTGGCCTAGTATTAACAGCGAGGTACATCAAGCAGCCAATCAAGTTCTGATAAGGATAATCAGGTTTCTCACCAATTCCAGGTTCCAACTTACTGCTCGCTAAAGGTGTATCAAACGTTTTACACTGTTGCATTTTAAAACGTTTTAATAAATCGAGTATAAAAGTTTTTTGGTTTATTTCAATTATCCCATTATCGTATTTTACATTTAGAGATAGGAAATAATTTAGATTTCCCAGATATTTTATACCGAAAAATTGTCTCAAGTCATGTTTGACTTTGTCATACGTCAAGTCATCTTTGTGCAACAAGACAATGTCATCGACATAGACAGCTAGTATAACTAGTTCAGACGAACCAAAAAGTTTCGTATATACACATGACTCTGAGGAGGTCCTACTGAAACCCAAACTTTTAAGAGTTTCGTCGAGCTTTTTATTCCAAGCTCGCGAAGCTTGCTTCAACCCATAGATGGATTTCTTCAGAAGACAAACTTTTCCATCTTCTTGTGTAAATCCAGGAGGCTGTAGCATGAACACTTCTTCCTCTAGATTGCCATTAAGAAATGCTGTGTCCACGTCCAAATGCTTTAGCTTATATTCGTTCTCAACGGCAAAAGCTAACAGCATACGTAAGGATGAATTCCTCACCACAGGAGAGAATGTTTCATAATAATCCACTCCTGCCTCCTGACTGTAACCTTTAGCTACAAGTCTTGCTTTATACTTTACAGAATTTCCTAAAGCATCTCGTTTCAATTTGTAGACCCATTTACAAGGAATAACTTTCTTATTTTCAGGTCTATTGACTAAAATCCAAGTTTTTCTTTCTATTAAGGAATTATACTCGTCTTGCATCGCAGCAATCCAACTATCTTTATCTTCTGCGTGCATGGCTTCTGAGTAGCTAGATGGATCTTCATTTATTACCTCTTCCGTACAGGTCTTGTATAACAAGAAATCTGGTTTCTTCCGTTCTCTCATTGGATAGCGACGTTCTTCCACTGACTCACCGAGAACACTGTTGCTTTGTTCTACTTCTACATCTGAAGCATCATGAAAACGATCAGGGGAAACGTCCGGAACATCCATGGAAGTGCTTGCTGTAGGAACATCCAAATTAACTATCTGTTCAACAGCATTGCAAGGATCAGTGCTCAATCGTAGTGGAACTACTGTTTCTTCTTGGCTTCTAGAAGAATCTGAATTTTCTTTTAAACTTGTAAAAGAATTTTCAAAAAATACTGCGTCCCTCGCTTTAACTAAGCGACGTGGGCATTCAGAACTACGAAAGAAGTAACTGTGGATATCATCAGCATATCCTACAAAAATGTGCTCCGTAGATTTGACATCAAGCTTCTTTCTTTGACAATTGGGGACATGAACCATCGCTCGACAGCCAAAAACTCTTAAATGTGAGAGGTTTGGTTTATTCCCATACCACATTTCAAAAGGAGTTTTATTTTCGAGTGCACGATGAGGAGACCTGTTTTTCAAATAAGCAGCAGTTTGAACTGCATCTTGCCAATATACTTTGGAAAGTTTACCTTCAGTAAGCATACAGCGCGCCTTTTCAACCAGTGTGCGATTTACACGTTCAGCTACGCCATTAGATTGAGGGCTATAAGGAGCTGTCGTTTCATGCTTAATTCCTTTTGAAGTCAAATAGTCTCTCATACCTTGGTTCACAAACTCAGTCCCGTTATCTGTTCTGAAAATTTTAATTTTTGCTTCCTTCTGCCTTTCAACTGCATTCTGAAATTCACAGAATTTATCTTTTACTTGAGTTTTCGACGAGATAAAGAAAGGAAAAATCGCTCTCGAAAAATCATCAATAAAAACCAAAAGATATTTGTTTCCCTGAAAAGAATCGTGTGACATCGGACCACACAGGTCCGCATGAATTAGTTCCAACAAAGCTGTTCCTCTTTTAAATGGAATTGCTTTGAATGGTTTTCTTGACTGCTTGCCTTCCAAGCAATGTATACATGGTTCATTGTCCACCTTATCATAAGACACACCTATAGCCTCACCTTTTCTAAGTTTATCCAGACCTATTCGGCAAAGGTGTCCTAAACGCCTATGCCAAAGTCTGCAATCTGACGTATCAAGGAGCGCATTAGAGGCAATTCTCTTAGGAACATTTACAGTACAACTTAAAGTGTACAGCCCACTACTTACAGAACCACGTAAAAGAGCCTTTCCAGTACAAGAAAAATTTTCATAAAAAATACAACCATTTTTATCAAAAACTACATGTAAACCGTTTTCACAAGCTTTCCTAACAGAGAGTAAATTACAATTCAGGTCAGGCACGGCAACAACACCAGTCATTGTTCCTTCACAATCTTTAGTAGAAAAAGAAATATTACCTATACCTCTGCAACTTATCTTCTCTCCATTTGCAACCGTTACAGTATCATTACTACCTGCTTCATTATTCAACCTTACGTTCTCTAGGTAATCAATATTATGGCACATGTGGTTGGTCGCTCCAGTATCAATGAAAAAAGTGGTACTCTCTCCTTCTACACCATTGAGTGCTGTCTTCAGAGTAACATTTTTTACGTGCTTGTCCTTCTCGTCCTTCCTTATAGGACAATCGGGCCTTTTATGACCTGGTTCACCGCATCCATAGCATTTGATAATTCTTTTCTTCTTACTATTATTGGAAGAAATTTTACCTTGAGAAGATTTCAGAGCGGAAGTCGTCGGTTTGTTCTCCGGAGCTTGAACGTCTACGGTTTTCGAGAACTCATTCAATAGCTTACTTTTCACCAATTCACTTGTGATTTTTAAGTTGGAGTTTTCCAGAGCCATAACTAAGGGATCGTAGCGAGGTCCTAAACCTCCGAGCATAATCGCTGCCAAACTTTCATCATCAATCTTCTTCCCGATGTCTGCTAAATCTTGCGAAGTAGCTACGATTGCGCCAATATAACGCTCAACATCATTATCGAAGTCTGACAAGTTATATCTATACAGCCTTCGCTCCAGGGCCAATTTTCTGCCCATTCCCTTATCTTCAAAAGCATCTTTAAGAGCATCCCATGCTTGCCTGGCAGTCTCAGCGCTCCGAACATGTGCGATTGCGCCTCCGTCGATTGTCAAACAAATCTTGGTTAAAGCTTTCTGATCCCTTTTATTTGCATCAGAGGGCTTCTCACCTGAGTAACCTTCTATGGTTTCCCATAAATCCTCATGCATCAAATACATACGCATTTTGAATTTCCAGATGCCATAGCCGGCTCTTTCGCACAACGGTTTTATCGATATACCAGCAGGTCCACACGACATTTTTCTACTTTTTTACTTCGTGCTGATAACGAATGTTGTATATTAAATAATTAAGTTAAATAAGAGCCAAAGTAGTAAACGTCATGTTTTTTTATTTTAGTGACAATCAGAAAAACACAATGTCAATACGAAATTAGATTATTAAGAATAATAAATACAAACAAGTATTTAATGCATACTTTGAGTATTTACTACATAATGCATACTTTGAGTATTTACTACACGAATTGTATATTAAATTATTCCGTTTTTAGGGTTCCGTACCTTAAAAGAAAAAACGTAACCTTTATACGGTCACTTTGTTGTCAGTCCATCTGTTTATCAGGTTGTCAAGACCGAGAGACTTTTTCTCAGGTATAGGAATCAAGTTAAAATTAATATCAAATACGTAGGTCGATGGTCCCATGGAGCTATAAAAAAATATCAAGCTTCTAAGTCAATGCAATAAAAAAATACGGCCATTTATGCGACATATTTTGATACTCGCAAATAAATCAAAGTCTACAGGGTTCTTCCCAATGACCTAGAATCATGAAATTTTTAGAAAGCAAGGCCTTACAGCATTTATAAAGGAAAACTGGGCAAGTGCATGTCGGACTACGCAAAATGAAGGGTTCCGTAGTTGGGATGAATTTATCCCAAATACAAACTTAACATTGTAGTTGAAATACATGTTCTCCCATTCATTCCAACTGCAAATGTAAGTTTGTACGCACAATTTTGAGAGATTTACCATGTTATTTTAAGACCATAGACTTCTTATAGGCTTTCCTGTAAGTGAAGAACAATTCTCTGTATTTTTTTTTTTCAAAATTTTATACTCAGTAGTTTCGGAAATAAGGGGGGGGGGGGGCATTAGATCCGGAGTAAATTGGCTATGACAGACGGACAGACAGACAGACAGACTGACAGACAGATACACAAGTGATCCTATAATGGTTCCGTTTTTTTCCTTTTGAGGTACGGAACCCTAAAAACTACGAAAATAGTTTATTTTATGTTTTATTTAGTGACATAAAACAAAAAAAATGCGATTACAAACTTACATTTGTAGTTGGAGAATTAACCGTGACGTATATCAATATAAGGGAGAACTTGTTTTTCAACTACAATGCTAAGTTTGTTTTTGGGATAAATTCATCTCAACTACGGAAACCTTCATTGTGCGTAGTCCGACAGGCACTTGGTCGGTTTTTTATCATCGTATAACGTAAAACATACACTCTCGTTTTCGCAAATATTGAACGTTGTTTTTTTTTAAAGGTAAGTAAAACCATCTTTGAAAACATAACATGACCTAGTCGTACCCAACTGTGTCTAAAATACAATAACGTAGAGAACGTTGAACTCTGAAACCATCAGAAGAAAACGATCATTCCAAATGAAAACACACAAAAATCCTAATCCACCTGAAAGCATAAAGTTACAAACTCACAATACAATAACCGTTTTCACAATACACACTTTTTCGCCGACGGTATACAATTTGCAAGAACGTCTCCCACGGCTGGAAAATACCGGGAATTCTCAATTGTTCAATGTAATATTAAACACTAGAACAATGAGGACGGGAGTTAAAACCCCGGATTAAAATATGTAAAGGAAATTCCCGTAAAGTTCGTACGAGTATCTGTTTCGTGACTAAATATTGGAAACAATGGTTCTCGTCTTTTGATGTTTTGGGGCGTTTGAATTAGCTTTATTTGCTTGTGTTTCAGTGCATGTGTGTTTGGGGATTTGTTCAGTATTATGCTTTTTGTAGAATTATTTTTGGAAATCGTTCGAGTCTATTTAAAGTGTTTCATAACCTACTGTGTTCGTTCAGCGCTGCCTTTCTAGTTCTTCTGTGGCAGCAGAGTGTCTCATCTAGAAATAAAAAACAAAAAAAAATGTTTACACAAATTAAACGGACATTACAAAAAAAAAATACATAAAATATACATTTACAAATTAGCGAAAAGTTTCGTATTCAGAATTCAAAACTTACTAACTAAAAAAAGTTTGACAAATTTTGTCTATTGCTTGATATCAGAGCCAGAGACCAAAGACAATTTACAATTGCTTGCGTAATGTATTCCGACAATACCAAATGAAAACAAACAAACAATCAAAACATAAACAAAATGCCGATGTTGCTGACTGACCTTTTAATCGCTGCATGAGCAGACACCCTTTGATTACCAAGCAGTATATTATCTGTGACCAAGCGTACACAAACAACACAATACAATACAAAAAAACACACACAACTTAACAATACAATACACACACAATACAACACAACACAGACAAACAATACAATACAGTGACACAACAACATAACACACAATATACAGTTTTAGATGCAATTACCATGACATAATCAAACAAAATGTATTATTTAAATCACACTAAAATACCAGTATTATAAAAAAAACTGGCCAAGTGCATGTGGGACTACGCACAATGAAGGGTTCCGTAGTTGGGATGAATTTATCCCAAATACAAACTTAACTTTGTAGTTGAAATACATGTTCTCCCATACATTCCAACTTCAAATGTAAGTTTGTACGCACGATATTAAGAGATTTACCATGTTATTTTAGGACCATAGACTTCTTATAGCTTTTCCTGTAATCTATGAGTAAAGAGCCATATTACATATTTTTTTTTCATAATTTTAGGTCCAGTAGTTTCGGAGATAAGGGAATGGTAAATTTTCATCGAACATCTTTAAAAGTATTTATTTTAAAATTATATAAAAATACGTTAAGGTCCTCCCAACAAGCCATTTTATATGTCACACGGTATTGTTAGCAAAACATTTTTTTTTTAATTTTCTTGTTTGCCTCAAAAGTGACCCCTATATTCATAATTCATTTATTTACGTTACACGTTCGTACATGAGTCACAGAAATAAATATGTGTACCCAATTTCAACTTAATCGGTCCATTAGATTCGGAGCAAATTGACTGTGACAGACGGACAGACAGACACACGAGTGATCCTATAAGGGTTCCATTTTTTCCTTTTGAGGTACGGAACCCTAGAAAGAAAGAAAGAAAGAAAAATAGGTTTATTTGTCACAGAGACACGTGCATACATAAAAGACGAGAGTAAACGAAAACAACAAAAAGTACATAATAAATCACGAGCATAAAACAGAAATTAGTCGGCAGCTGCACGACATGACTGTGACAAGAAGGCTTCCACTCAGCATGATGCAGTGCTATGGGGAACCCACAGCACAGCGCTGATTTTCAGTGGTCACCCGAAAAACATGGCTACTAGTGGTAGACTATTCAGACGACATTACAACACCCACAACTTTAATCTCGAACTTACCTGAAGTTTAAAACAATAAACAAAAAAAAAGCATAACAAAAGAAATATATTACATTCACGGAGCAATAATACGGCAAATCTTAGCGCAATTTTGTCCCAGTTGTGATTTACAATAGGACGGAATCTTCCGAGAAAACCCGTGGAGAAAACTATAAACCTGCACACCGGTATATTTATAGGCTCTATCCTTACTTTTGTCTACTAGAACCTCTCTGTATTTACGCTCCTGATGCCCGTTTTCACTTCCACTGGGGAATCCTAAATGAAAAGCACGCTGTTGTATTTTCAACGCTCGGCTAAGCACCGTAAGTTGAAAATCCACCAGTTATTCATTTAGGTGTCGCCTACAGTTAGTAAAATCGGGCAGACATTTTACTTCTAACATTAAAGTTGCTTGCGTTTCCAGGAGACTCAAGTTATGGGAGTGAACTGAGAAAAACTACGCATTCCGTTTAGTTTTGTAACATTTTTTACTGTAAATTGGCTGTCGATTTGGAAAAGATAGATCATTCTACTGGGTTGGAAGGTTTTTTGGTTGTCCAAGTCCATCCGTTCGCAACACCTCTTGATCGTGATCTTTGTGGCGAGAGAAGCTCAAACCTCCTGATTCTATCATTGAGCTATCAGAGAGCCTTCCACCTAGTTACAAGTTGCCGTGGTCGACATGCTCAGGTCGGAAAGACAATCTACACAAGTGGGGTTTCTCTCTTTATTGCAATATCTTGCCATTACTGAAGAAGAAGACTACAATAAACCCCTTCCCAAAGGCTTCATCATTCCTATTTAAATATACGTAAATGTAGAAGGCAATTTCAATCTAGTGTACGTCACAGAAATGTCTCATAAATATGTATAGATCGATTCGAGAATATTGGTAGATGGCATTAAATATTCAAATTCAATGCTATCGGATGCAATATTAGGAGCTCAGCGCTGTGCTGTGTCTCGACGTTGTGTTTATCTTATTGTTAAATGGTGGGAGATTATTTAAGAAGTTCGGAATATTAGGGCTTTGATGCAGCTTGAATATTGAAGTTAAAGTCAGGTTAGAACAGTCTTGAGCTGAAGTTATGCTGTAAAAAAATCAAATCAATTCTGTATCCGAATGACGATATACGGTTGACGATAATTATAGCTCTGAAAACTGAGGCAAAAGCCTAGCGGGATCCGGGATGGAATTTACTCACTCTGCGGGGTAATTGCGTAACACACAGTAGCAATGGTTTTCATTTTGACAGTTTAACAACATTCATTGCGATATTTACGTTGTTGTGCAGACAAATTTTTCGAATATAATTAAGAAGCAATGGATTACCAATATCCTTCAAAATGATTCAGATTATGATTGGTAGTGTGTTACGTAATTAGGGTGCTGATTGTCGTTAACAACGAGACTTCCTAATAATTTAAAAAATCAACGTTCGCAGTAGCATCCCGCGTCTCGCGGGCGCTTCGCCTCATTTTAATACATAGTCCTATAGTGCGTCCGGCCGGTGCCCTACTGACCGGCAATGTGTCTATCATAGCATGGGCTACTCTCAAAGTTTAATCAACTCAGCCTATAGCAGTCCACTGCTGCACATAGGCCTCTCCCGTGCTTTGCCACAACGCCCTATCCTCCGGCTTCCGCATCCAGTTTGTCCCAGCTACCTTTTTGAGGTCGTCGGTCCATATAGCTGGGTCCCCCAAACTATGATTGCCAATACGCGGTCTCCACCTCCAGGACTCGACTGCTCCACCGGCCATCGGTCCTTCGACAAACATGGCCTGCCCACTGCCACTTCAGCTTGTTTACACTGCAAGCTATGTCGGTAACTTCGATTATTTTCCGGATAACTTTATTTCTGATTTTATCCTTCAAAGAAATTCCGATCATAGCCCGGTCCTTAGCATGCTAAGCGACCCGAACCAGCCCGACTGTCAACTTGTCATAGTTAATTAGGTATAAATAGATCGTACCAACAATATAACAGAACAAGAAGTAAATTTATGGATTCTTGAGTTCGAGATCTACCACTGACAGTTGAGAGAGCTTACAAGGAACAGAAGTTGTAAAATTCTTACAGTTCGAATGCAATAATTTAGTTTACAGAAGTGGATTTTTCCGCCTATTACAGATGTTCTATGTCACGAAGTCCGTTTGGCTATGAATGTTGTCAAGCGTGCACATGCACATTGTTTTTGTGTGCGTAACCTCGAGAGCGCTCAGTGTCGATCGGGACACGGTCCGGATCAGTAGTGGTTTTTAGTTCGCGCCAAATTGTTTCACGGAGTAAGGTCAGCATGGCAACAAAACGAAGAAGAGTTGTCCATAGTGAGGTAATATTTATTTATACGTTTTCAATTAAAATGTTATACAAAGATACTTAATATAGCAATAGAAGTATTTATAAAATGAATGTTTTTTTGTGTTATAAAATGTTTATATTACTTAATTATTTTGATTACATTTTGTTTTAGGGTCGAAACATGATAGCTAGTGTTTATCATTTTCTGCGAGAAGAATATGAATTTACAAAATCATTAATGGAACTCAACTGTGATTTGTCTCATTTACGAGACATTACACGCCGTACAGCTGAAGCTACGGGTGTGAGCCAAAAAACAGTTCAAAGAATATTAAAAGAAGAGAAGGAATTGCCATCCACTTCATCAAAATTCACTTCACCTATGAAGAAAAGGAGAAAACGAGATAATAAAGTGGATATAGATAATTTTACAGCCGATGTGGTTCGCAGTACTGTACAAGATTTCCATATTGTCCATAAAGAAATTCCAACATTAGCTAAGTTAAGAACAGCATTGAATGAAAAAATCGGATTCGAAGGTTGTTTAGAAACTGTTCGCAAGTTACTGTTGATATTAGGTTACAAGTGGCGCAAAACAGAGAACAACCGTAAAGTCTTGACGGAGCGTCATGATATACAAATGTGGCGTTTAAAATATTTAAAAAAAATAACAGAGTACCGCTCTCAAAGTCGGCCCATTGTCTACACCGATGAGAGTTACGTCCTTTCGACACACGCGCGAAACTACACCTGGGCAAAAAAAAAGGAAAGAACTCCGTTTTTAAAAAAAATTAGCACAGGCACTCGCTTTATTTTAGTGCACGCGGGAAGCAAGGATGGTTTTATTGAAAATGCTTCCTTGGTTTATAAGGCCAACTCAACAGCTGGTGATTATCATTCAAATATGAGCTATGATAACTATGTAAAATGGCTAAATGAAAAGTTGCTACCCAATTTACTTCCGCGCTCTGTCATTGTCTTAGACAATGCATCTTATCACAACACACGGGCTGAACGACTACCGACGCAATCTACAAAGAAAGCCGATATGCAGCAATGGCTCAGGGATAAGGGTATAGCATTTGATGAATCTCTTCTTAAATTGGAATTGTACGATACAATAAAGAAGTACAAAGCCCAACGCGTAATCTACAAGATTGACGATTTTATAAAAAGCAAGGGTTTTGATGTCTTACGCCTTCCCCCTTATCACCCAGAATTAAATGCGATTGAAAATATTTGGGGGTTCGTTAAAAATTATGTCGCATCTAAAAATATCGAGCAAAACATGACGAATACGGAAAGACTGATCAATGAAAGTTTGGGCCAAGTTAGCAGTGAAACGTGGCAAAAAATTTGTGCTCATGTTGAAAAAATTGAAAAAGACTACTTGAAATATTTTGATCTCGATTTTGAATTTATAATCAATGTACAAGATGATTCTGACGACAGCAAAACGGAATCGGAAATCGAAAATTTATCTGATAGTGATTGAAAATACTGAATAGTCCTACTTGTTTCGTTTCCATTCTGTAACACCAATGCTTAATTGAATGCCTACATATTCTTAATATTTTTGTATTTATTGCAACCTAATCTAATTTATTTACAAAATGTATATACTTTTAAAACCAAAATTTTATTTAGATTATTAAATCTCGACTTGAATATATATCAGATTTTTTTGCTAACGTTACCTACTTTTACACACACAAGCGCGCTTGTCGGGATACGTCACTATCAATCAAAACAAATCAAAGCCGAACGGTCTTCGTGAAATAGAATATCTGTACTAATTCACTGAAACCTTAAAACCTGCCGACTCCAAAACACGACTCCGTTAATTATCCATCAAAATATTTCCCGCGTCTCCAATTCACGAATGTGGAGCCAAAAGTTTGCATAATAGCAAACAGAAAAACAAATAACAAAGTTTGTTATAAGGGTATCCGCCCTTTGAGACAAACTTCAGCAAGACAGTTACACGGGACGCTCTAAGATTTAATTTTCCATACGAACTTTTGAGAGAACACATTGGAATTAATCCTAGGGAAGTGTTTCTGATGTCTGTTTGAGATGTGCGAAATTACATCGCAGTTTGCTGAGAAAAACCGGGCAAGCGCAAGTCGACTCGCACACTAAAGCGCCATTTACTCGATGCAACTTTCTTGCCTGATAGCATACAATAAAATTGAAGCAACAAATGACTATTAAAAATAAAGTGTTGCACAGGCAAAACAGTGTTCAAGCGATGCAACATTTATTTTTGCATCAAGTTATGGTATGCCACAGGCAAATCACACCATGTAAATCAGGCTTAAGGGTTCTGTATCACCAAAACGTTCGTCTTTCTTTTTGAAACAACTACCTACGTATTATAGTTAAAAAAGTGCTGCCCTGTATGTAGACTAGGCTCCATAATAAAATGGCGTCCCGTTCTGAACCTTTGAATACGGAACCCAAAAATAAAAGAATTTTGTATTTCGTTACAATTCTTGGAATTAAAGACGTAAGATCTTATTGTTATATTCCGAGCCTGCCTCGTGTAAAAGTAGGCAGTTTTTTTCCATAAATTATTGAAGTCGTGTTTTTTTTGCTCTTAAAATCATAAGAATTTCCTAAATGGGGTGAAATTTCCACGTGCCGGTGTTCAAATATTCTTTTTTTATGCCAAGAATTTTTAAATTGTTAATTTAAAGTCATCTTCTAGGCAGATGATGACTTTCAACTATGTTGGGGTCAGCTTCCAATCTAACCGGATGCAGCTGAATACCAGCTTTTATGGAGCGACTGCCTATCTGACTGGGGTCAGATCAACCCAGCTACTGAGTAATACGATACCCCTTGGTAAGACTGGTTGTCAGACTTTCGGGCTTCTGACAAAAATCCATGAATGACAGCTGGGACCAACGGCTTAACGTGCTTTCCGAAGTACGGAGGAGTCTTGGTATGTAAAGATGGTCACCCATCCACGGACCAACCGCGGCAAGCGTAGCTTAATCTGGTCGATTGACATGTGCGGCTGTTATTACTTAGCCACGAGCTCCTCACCACCAGGTGCTGTTGATCAGCACTAATGATAACGATAAAACAGTATGAGCATTTTAATTAAAAACTTAAAAAAAAACTATTAAAATTGTTTCATATGCTTATTAATCGCCAAAAACCTGGTTGAACAGAGATAGACAATCGATTTTTTTAATTGGAAAGTCTTAAGACTATCTCGTTGGTCTAGTCTTCGTAAACACTACTGCTGAGCATGAGGTCTTGGGTTCGATTCCCGGGTTGGGCAAAGTGATATTGGGTTTTTCCATCTGGAATTTCTCAGTAGCACCCCGGGAGTCTGGATTTGTGCCCGTTGATGACAATATATGATCATATGTGTTAATCGCCAAAAACCTGGTTGGACAGAGATTGTCAACCGAATTTTTTAATTGGAAGGTCTTAAGACTATCTCGTTGGTCTAGTCTTCGTAAACAGTACTGCTGAGCATGAGGTCTTGGGTTCGATTCCCAGGTCGTTCAAAGTGTTATTGGGTTTTTCTATCTGAAATTTCTCAGTAGCAGCCTGGAGTCTGGATTTGTGCCCGGTTGATGGCAATAGGCTCGCCCCTATTACGTGTGACTTATATAAACATAACTGGCGAAATGTGGGTGAACCTGCTACAGGGACACCTCTGCCCAACCCTTCGGGGAAACAAGGCGTGATGTTATGTTATGATATGTGTTAAGATTAAACAAATGAAATCGGCTAAAACAAATGCTATATTTCACTGAAACCAAGAAAGGCTTTACAAGCGAATAAAACATTAAAATGATAAAAGCAGTCATAGAATTTGGCGGCAACGAACCACGGCAAGAGGAAGTGACACCGCCACTTAATTATTTAAGTCCAAGGTCAGTAACCGCTGAGCAATATAGGAACATTTCGTGTTATAAAATTATGCTATTTGACTATCTATTTTCGTCATTGTGTCGACGCCGGCTGGCGCTGAAAACCAACTCTGTGGTTCTGCTTCGTGTACGTGTACACAGCAATATTAAAGTCTGTTCAAACCTTTGTTTCCAATTGATGTTATTTCCACTAAAGGAATATCACCATTAAACTCTTGTAAATTAAATTGATTTTAGAATGGATTGATTAACTTTTAAAAATGTTTAATTTTGCAGTGCAAACTAAACTTCTTGTTTGAGCCTTAAAATTGTTTTTCCAAAAACACATTCACTCATATTTTTATTCATTCATTCAGTATACTGAATGCGCGATTTAGTGTCCAAACAAGTAAACAAATGTACAAAGAAATACAAAAATAAACCTTAATACCTATAGGCATTAAGGATTTTTTTTTTCCTATTTCTTTCCTAGATCTATCATCTGATCCAATACAAGTCATTTATACGCAAGGAATTCTTCTCTCTAACTACTAAAAATGTAATTAATTTCAAAAGCGACGCTTATATTCACTGTGTATTTTCAAGTCCAAAAATACAAGTAAATTATTGACAATATTTGACACCTTGAAGCAACTGACTATTTAAGTAAATACTCATAACTCAAACTTAAATATTTATTCTGTAAATACTTGAGTTGTTCACAGCACTTATGGAAGCTGACTCCGTCGTCTTGCTTGCTAACAGACCGCTCGTGCCACTTAGGAAGAAGTGCTGAAATTAACTTCCGCGGTATGCTAGGAATTGTATTTTTTCACATGCATTTCTTCATTCTCTACCTCGTTGATATGTTTGTCGGAAGCGCGACTACTGACCGTGAGTCCGCGAGGTCGTGGGTTTGAGCCTCAGTCGAGTAATTGCGTAACACACATAAAATGACAATTGATCTCAATAGGTTACATTTTGACAGTTCACTCACGTACATTGCGTTAGTTACGTTGTTGAGCAGACGAATTTTTCCAACCTATGGATAAATAGATTAGTAATATCCTTCAAAACTTTCGGATTGTGATACAAACTGGGCTGGGATTGTAGGTAAAGTGTAAGTTGTCTTTTTCATTAGTATTTGTCCCCGGTGAATAGCAATAAGCCCGTATCCCATGAATTAGAATCAATATTAAACTGACATGAAATGGGAATTTAAAATAACAGGCCAAAGGTGGGTACCTATGCTAATAAAAACTCAACTGTCTCCCCTGCGGGGAATACAAGCGTGATGCTTTTGTTATGTTTTGGGCAAAAAATACACTTTCAGGCAGTTGTCCCACCGCCGCACAGTGGGAAATAATGGAAACAATTCCAGCCACGCGTCATTTTATGAGATAGGGTTACAATTTTTTGTTAATCTCTTTAAAATGTCATATATTTTAAGCTACAGGTGCGGAAATTATGAAATTTATCACTGTTTTTTTAGTAATCCAGAAAAACATCATACGTCTAAGCTAATTTACAACCCTCAACCCACCTAACCCTGGGTACAGTGAGCTAGCTCGGTATTTTTCTTCAAATAATTAAATTTTATACTACATGTAGGCTAAAGCAGCCAACCACCAACCCCCTAACCCACTAAACCCCTAAAAGTCACCCCTACCAAACCAAAAGCAGGCTAACCCACCTAACCCTGGGAACTGCGAGTTTACTCACCTATTTCTTTTATAAAATTGGATTCCACACCTCAAGCGATCTAACCCACATATCTTTTTTTTTTTTCAACAATGCAATTCAGGTTAGGGGGTGGGTGGATAGGTGGGTTAGATCACTTGAGGTGTGACATCCAATTTTATAAAAAGAAATAGGCGAGTAAACTCGCAGTTCCCAGGGTTAGGTGGGTTAGCCTGCTTTTGATTTGGTAGGGGTGACTTTTAGGGGTTAAGTGGGTTAGGGGGTTGGTGGTTGACTGCTTTAGCCTACATGTAGTATAAAATTTAATTATTTGAAGAAAAATACCGAGCTAGCTCGCTGTACCCACGGTTAGGTGGGTTGAGGGTTGTAAATTAGCTTAGACGTATGATGTTTTTCTGGATTACTAAAAAAACAGTGATAAATTTCATAATTTCCGCACCTGTAGCTTAAAATATATATCATTTTAAAGAGATTAACAAAAAATTGTGACCCTACCTCATAAAATGACGCGTGGCCGGAATTGTTTCAATTGTTCCCCACTCCGGCGAAGAAGCGACTAACTATCGGTTATTTTCTCGCTCAAGAAATGTACAATAGATACACATTCCGTGTAAATAAAAGAGTAGCTTATTTTAATAGTTAATCGCTGAAATTTCATACCGCCGGCGAGGACTCACTCCACTAGTTTGTCGCTGAGCCATAAGAGCTATCAAAGATAACTCCGCGATGCTTGCTTGGCGATCAGGACTCACGCCGAGAGACCAAACAGCGGTAATTTTGCCCCGAGCGAGTGGTGTGAGTAAACCCGTCGCACTCGGACACTCGCTGATAGCCCAGCGACAAAACTATCGGAACTACACACTCGCTGCTCGCCGACTCGTTTTCATTTACTAGCAATACTCGCTACTCGTTAATCGTCGGCGGTGGGACAACTGCCTTATTTCTTCAACCACTCCTTCACCCAATATCAATTCAATATGTAGCACAAAAATATCTGAACATCAACATAAATGTCACTCGATGATGTATAAAAACAGGGACGTAGCCAAATAATATAACATAAGGTTGGCAACGAAAACAATCCGTCAACGAACGTCGGTATGATGGCAGTTTTGCTTGGAGAAGGAGGCGTCGTGAAATGGTAAGAATGGAATGATAGTATCAACCCTATAGTTCGGAAGCGCCCCCGATTTGACCCGAACGCATGAACCTCCGTCGGATCGGTAGTGGGTCCAATTGGACCTGAGATTACGACATACGTCATTCTAATTAATCATAGTTAATTGATTCAGGCGTGACCTTGCGGAAATCCATTATAAAATACAATAGAAGTGGATATATTTAATAACCTGTTCCGCTTAGCTATTTCTAAAGAGTCTTAAAAAAATCCTGAAAGAAATCGACACGTGTTTCAACTCTCAACGAGGCATCCTCAGGATGACGATTGACTTGTTGCGAACTCGAACACGGCGTGTTGCCCCACATCAAGCGCTGAGCGCAGAATAAATCATGAAAACATTAATCATAATCATGTAAATATTTATTCATAGTGTACGAGAAAAGCTGTTCAACTCACCACCATCACGACAGCATAATTGGTACATCTCACAAATCTAGTGACTTGTTTCAAATTAGCGACCCGTGCCCTCTTTTGCACGGTTTTTACAACTTGACAGAACATAGAGATTTTTTATTACATGTTATTTTAAGTCAAATGATGGTGAAAACACATCAAACTCCGATTCATAGTTTAGAAGAAGAACGCAGACACAAAGACAGACAACATACAGAAAATTACCACAAACTACGATAGAAGTGGCTAAGCGAGGCTAATTGCGGCCTCTGTTCTTACTATTCCATGGTCGGAGACGTGTCGGCGAAAAACATCTATAACATTTGAAGAGTTATCTTTATTATGTATTGTGGAGTGGTACCTATACGTAGTAGCATATAATATAATATAAGGCATTACGGATAACTGTTAGAGTGAGTAATAAAGGGAACGCTGCACTGAACACACGTCTATTATTTGACGCCTCCGGAACCCCCCACACCTCATGGCGACCCTGCCAGCCGTGTCGTGTCGGGCGCGGGTATTTTTTCGTGGTCAGCACATTCCTACACGTAGGCGCTGAGGCCCTGTGGGTGAGCAGTTAAAAATTGCATCGGTTGAAGAACAATAACGCGTGCAAGTGAGCACTAGCGATAATTATATATAAAAAAAAAAAACCTAATTCATATTATAAAAATCGCAATGGGAAAAACTTATTCAAAACAGGAAGAGAAGGAAATTATAATCGCACAAAGTGGACAAAACAATGCCAGAACCCAGGAAACGGAACAACACACGCAAATTAATACCATACTTTTGGGAATTCTTTTGGCTGCGGTAGCTGTGGGCGTGCTGTACCTGATGTGGCGCCGGAACAAGAGTAACCAGCAAAAGTGGATGCAACGGCAGATTAACGTCGAATTTCTGAGGCGAATGGTGTCCAGACTCTCTGCAAGGAGGGCTGCTGCCGGGGGAACCATGTTTACAGGAGGCGCAGAAGCCGACATCGGACTTCAAAACGTGTGAGTTCAGTGAAAGTGTAATAGTGAAGTGCAAGCATGTGCAAGACGTTATGTTGACTAAGATTATGACCTCGCTATTAGGATCCTATGGAATCGCATTTAGAAAATATCTGCACGAAATTAGAAAAAATACAAGTAGATTTAAGGAAATTAGGAAGTGAAAGGAGAGAAAAATATAGAGAAAACACGCTAAGTAAAATAGAGCAAGCAGAACAATATTATGAGGAATTCAAACAAATAATAAGACTAGCAAATGAGCAAGAAAACAGTCCTAATTATTTGTCAGTACGTATTAAGGAAAGTTTAATAGATAAAATATTGTTAGTATATGATAAAATTAAAACTTATAAACAAAATATACCGTTAAGCCAAAGTTTACCAGACACTAGTTCAGAAAGGGAGGTATATTATCCACCAAAAATGGAAACATTCGATTTTAAAACGGCTGCTACCTTAGTGCCGATAATGGACGACAAAGATGAGACAGTTGAAAAAATAATTGAAGGAATAGAGTTGTATGATACCTTTCTCAAAAGTAAGGATTGCAAAAATCATCTAATTACTTATGTACTTAAAACAAGGTTGACTAGAAATGCAAAATTGAAGCTAAAATCTAGCTATGCATCTTGCGGTGAGTTGATACACGACATAAAACAGTATTTACTGCCCAAGAAGTCAGCAATTTCTTTGATAACGCAATTAAATAATGTTTCCCAAGAAGGATTATCGATTTCGAAATTCGGTGAAAAAGTTGAAGACCTTTTTGTGAACCTTACAATCTCGCAGGCTGATTCTAATGAAAAAGCAAACGAGATTTTAAGGCCCATAAATGAACAGTTGGCTATAAAAAAGTTTGCCGACGGGTTACGAAATAGACGGTTAAGCACGATTATTGCAGCTAGGAATTACGCAAATCTAAAAGATGCCGTGCGCGCAGCAGAGGATGAGGAGCTGGCACAGCCCCAGACGTCCCACGCTGTGCTCAACATGCAAGGCAAGTCTAGAAATTATTATAGAGGTAGGTCTGTACGCGGGTACCGAGGTTCTCATCAGCAAGGTACACGAGGAATTTTTAATCAAAATCGGCCAAGCCAACCTCACAGAGGAACTTATTATAACCGAGGGTTTTACAGTAATCGTACACAAAATAATTTTAGAGGAAGAAGCGGAGTTCGTTCGTTTCGAGGAAATTTTAATCAAAACCAACGGGGTCGACAGAATGTTTATTCTGCTCAACCCATGAACTCGGACGAAACCCAACAAAGTAAATCGGAACAAGATAATAAAACATTTTTTCGTGAATAAAGAGTACATTTTAACATTAAACGAAAATATAAGGTACGTTTCTATGAATTTATATAATAAGGAATGCTTTTGGTTACTTGATACTGGAGCGTCAATTTCCGCTGTACGGGCGCAAGCGGTATCGGAATTCGTAGAAGTACACTGCGATAACATAGTTATAAATGGTATAGGTGGAAAGATTTATTCAAAAGGTTACGTTTATTTAGACCTACAATTACATGATGGTTCGATTTACCAGCATAAATTTTATTTATTTGACAAATTACCATGTAAAGGCGATGGTATTATTGGATTAGACTTTTTGACAAAGTTTAACACGAACATTGACTTAGAGAATTCATATTTAAGATTAAAACATCAAAACACTTATTGTGATTTACCCATATTTACGTCACCAAAGGTATCTACGAGTTATATCACTATACCAGCGCGAAGCGAATCGATTCATTATATACAGTTAAAAGAAAAAGTTACAGAAGATTATGTCATTTATCCAAAAGAGTTACAAGACAATATTTTTTTAGCAGGACTAATAGTTAGACCAAAAAACAATGTAATTCCTGTACAAATACTTAACACAAGTGAACAATCAATATCAATACCAATATTTCAACCAAATCTTCATCCATTAGAAGATTATAAAATATGTACATTCAGCAAGACTAATGCTAATGCAGAAAGAGCTCAAACAATATTACAATTACTGAAACTTGATCACTTACATTCCAGCGAGCGAAGTAGCATTGCGTCATTATGTTCCAAGTACAGTGACATATTTCACTTACCAGGCGATAAGCTAACAACTACAAACATCTATGAACAATCCATACATTTAAAACCAAACACTAATCCAGTTTATGTAAAGCCATATCGAACACCAAATAGTTTAAAGCCAGAAATAGATCAACAAATTCGAAAACTACTAGAGGATGACATCATTGAAGAAGCTACTAGTGAGTGGTCCAGTCCAATCTTGTTAGTACCTAAAAAGCCGACAGAAACGGGAAATAAAAATTGGAGATTAGTAATCGATTATCGTAAACTCAACGAACAAATACAAGATGACAAATTCCCACTACCGAACATAGTTGAGATATTAGATTCATTGTCGGGAGCCGTATATTTTTCACATCTAGATTTAAGTAATTCATATTATCAAGTAGTTTTGTCAGAAGACAGCCGAAAAGTAACAAGTTTCTGTACAAACACCGGGCAATACCAAATGAAACGATTACCCATGGGACTAAAAATTAGTCCAAGCGCTTTTTCACGAATTATGACCAAAATGAAATGAAATGAAATGAAATTGTTTATTCTGTAAATAGGATATCAGAATCACTTTTACACGTCATATTAAAAAAAATAAAAATAAGCTAGTTGAGTTCGGCGTTTCCTATCTGACTACTCTGAGAAGAAAGGCCGAAACAAACTCAGAGGTCACAGTCTCTTTTAAAGTCCAGACATAATCTTGGTCAGGCCATATGAGGACCATGTAGATTAGTGTCTGAAATGGTCTTTTGAGGAAAGAACCACACAGATTTGAGTGAACCTGTCCAGTCAGTGCAAGCATTTGTCAGTAATCGTGGAGCTCAACTCAGAACTTAAGGAGCTCAACTCGACGAACAATACCAAAGAAAGGACATTTGGGTAGGCCGCATAAACTACTCAAACTGCCAGACCATAATTAAAACTAACTGAAAAATGAAAATAATAATGATATCCACATAGTCCTCACATTCACAATAATTAAATAAAATAATATAATACTTTACAAAGTAATCATGTCATTTTGAATATAATTTTCAACAATGTCAATGTGTATATAAAACTGGTATATTTTCATGATTTTACAAAATAATTAAAATGTTAAGTTTTATCACAAGGCTTAGCAGAGCGACCATAGCGATGTCAGGACTTAATTTAGATAAATGTTTTATATATTTAGATGACCTTGTAGTATTTGGTAGAACAATACAACAACATAACAAAAACCTCACTGACGTATTTGAAAGGCTACGAAAAGTAAACTTAAAATTAAATCCAAAAAAATGTAATTTCCTACAGACAGAACTTTTGTACTTAGGTCATGTAGTTTCAAAAGAAGGAGTTTCACCTGACCCAGAAAAAATAAAAATAATTAAAGAATATCCAGAACCAACAAATGTAGATGAGCTAAGACGATTTATAGCATTTTGTAATTATTATAGGAAATTTATTGATAAATTTGCAGATATAACTATTCCATTGAATAATCTCTAACAAAAAAATGTACCATTTGTATGGACATCCGAATGTATGCAATCATTTCAAATTCTAAAAAAAGCACTAATGTCACCACCAATCTTGCAATATCCAGATTTTTCTAATGAAAATGAATTCATTATACAAACAGATGCATCAAATATATCGGTAGGAGCAGTTTTATGCAACAAAAATATGAGACCAGTAGCTTATTCAAGTAGACCATTAAACAAAGCAGAGAAAAATTACCCAACCATACAAAAAGAGCTAGTAGCAATAGTATGGGGAGTAAAATACTTTAGACCATATCTTTTTGGAAGGAAATTCACTATTATGACGGATCACAAACCTTTATTATATCTATTCGGAATGAAAGATCCATCAAGTAGACTTTTAAAATTCAGATTAGCCTTAGACGAGTATGACTTTAATATAACTTATATAAAAGGTAAAAATAACGTAGTTGCGGATGCACTATCGCGTATAACAATAACTTCAGATGAATTAAAGGAGATGCATGAAAAGAGTATGACTGTAATGACGAGAGGACAAAAAATGAGGGAACAGGAAATGAGAGAAAGAGAAAAGAATAAGGAATTGGTAATCCATAGTAAAGCCACAGATGAAAGGTGTGATCAGCCCAGAGTCGTGGAAATATTAAGGATTCCGAATGGTTCAGTTGAAATGACCTTTGTTAAGGGAAATGAAATAAAACAATTAAAGAAACATAAAGATATAGTAGAAAATGAATGTTTTATATTTGCGCAAAGAAAAAATATTATATACATTAACCATGATTTTCATTCACAATTTACGCGAGCCGAATTTGTGAAAAAATTATGTGATTTTTGTAAATCAATAAAAGTAAATGAGATTTGCTTAATAAAACGAGACGAAAACGCGTTATTCATTAAAGAACTTCTGAATGAAGTTAAAAACTCAAGTAAATATGAAGGCCCTACAATACACATTTTACGAGGTATTAAAAGAATAGAGATGCAAAACGAAAAAGAATTTATTTTAAATGACTATCACCTATTACCTACTGCTGGGCATGCAGGGGTACGTAGAATGATAAATAATATCAGGCGATCATTTTACTGGCCAGAGCTAGAACAAGACGTAAGACTATTTATTAAAAAATGTGATAAATGTCAAATAATGAAATATGGTCGTAATACCATTCAGCCTATGGTTGTCACAACAACGGCAACCTCGGCTTTCCAAAAAATATTCTTAGATATAGTGGGCCCAATAGATAAGGATTTAGAAGGTAATTCATATATATTAAGTATACAATGTGACTTAAGTAAGTTTGTAGAGGTATATCCATTACTTAATAAGGAAAGTAAAAGTGTAGCCAGAGCATTAGTTAATAACTTTATATTAAGGTTTGGTATTCCAAATACAATATTAACAGACAGAGGCACTGAATTCATGTCTTCTACGATGATAGAAGTATGCAAGTTACTAGGAATAGAAAAACTGAATTCTACATCATACCATCATCAAACTATAGGATCCCTAGAGAACGCACATAAACACCTAGGAGCTTATTTACGCACTCAATGTGACAAACATCCAGAAGCTTGGAGTCACTGGTTACCATACTGGTCCTTTACATATAACAATACAGTCCACACTATTACAAAGTATACACCTTATGAATTAGTATTTGGTAAACCTAGTAATATTCCATGTAGAGTTAGCACTACAGTAGAACCATTGTATAACCCAAATGATTATTGTTTAGAACTTAAGTATAGATTACAGTTAGCATGTAAGGATGCAAAAGAAAATGTAATTAAACACAAACAATTAAGAAAATGTAATTTTGACAAGAAAACATGTCCTGTAACGTATAAAAATGGTGATAAATTATTAATAAAAAATGAAAATGCAAGTAAATTAAATCAATTGTTTGAAGGTCCATATACAGTTATAGAAGATTTAGAACCGAATGTAAAAATAGAAAAAAATGGAAAAATTGATGTAGTACATAAAAACAGAACAAAATTATATACTTAACAATAATTTTTTTTTTCATTCAAAAATTTTTAATTACTAATTAAGTTAATGTAAGCTTAAGTAAATAAGTACCTATGTTAAAAAAAAAAAAAAAAAGGATTCTGTTTTTTTTTTTTCAATAGAACCCCCTATATGTGGAGTGGTACCTATACGTAGTAGCATATAATATAATATAAGGCATTACGGATAACTGTTAGAGTGAGTAATAAAGGGAACGCTGCACTGAACACACGTCTATTATTTGACGCCTCCGGAACCTCAGTATGAATCCAAAATATCTTGGAACAGTTGTTTCAAATGACGGCGCCTTTTTTTTTTTTATTTACCTATTCGTGTTGTTAGTATTATGTAAAAACTTGCTAACTTTAAACGATTTCCTACTGATCAGCTTGCTCTTAAAAATAACAGACCAAAAATGATTTGAATGAATGAAATGATCTTGGTTAAAAATGATCGCAAAACTTGGTCTGGCCAATTAAATGGTGATCCGTGATCCATCTGCTCTTTTTCCTAATTATGTTGGGGTCAGCTTCCAGTCTAACCGGATACAGCCGAATACCACTATTTTACATAGAGCGACTGCCTATCTGACCACCACAACCCAGTTACTGGATAACACGATAGGGGTTGTTTAGACTGGTTCTCAGACTTTTGGGCTTCGAACTACCCGTAACGAGACTGTCAAAGATCTACGAATGATAGCCGGGATCAACGGCTTAACGAGCTTTCCGAGGCGTGGAGGGGTCTCGATACGTAAGGGATAGTCACCTATCCACGAATCGACCGCAGCAAGCGTAGATTAACCTTCGACCGCCCGTTGCGGCTGTTATAATTTAGCCACGAGCTCCTCACCAATTAAAAGGGAGGATTTTTCGATTTTACTTCAAATCTTGCTATCTATCTTGAGTTCAGTAATAAATAAAGATAAGGTTCCTATTCTCACACAAATTTGGGATGTTACAGGGTTTTTATTTATCTCGTTTTTAATGTGTGACATCTTTCCTTTCATTTTCCTGCAAATATTTCCTCTGGATTTCCTTCAATCTGTGGGAGTGATTTCGTGAAAAGGGACGGAAGTGTATTACATGAAGCCGAGGAAGCGCGCTCTAAAGTTGGCCGTCAGAAACAACCTTGATGTTGCTTATTATCAAGGTGAGATGTCAGATGTTACATACCATATGCAACTACTGTAAGGCTCGCACGTTTTTATTTTATTTTACAAGCTGTTTATGTACTGTAACGTATAAAAGGAAACGCCCTTTATCGGTGTACCTTTTGTTAAATTCCTTGAATCACAGCACTACTCATCTCACCACATCCTTATATTACGACGTCACAGGCAGCCATGTTCCTCTATTGTTTCCACTTGATCTTGACAAGGGGAAACTTCAAACGTTTACGTGGGTGATACTTGATGAATTAGGCCTTTAAACTCAACTATTATTACATGTAATAAAGATAGAGAAATGTTGGTATAATTCTGTTCGAAAACGTTACATAGCACTTACTTGTCTAAACTTTATTCCTGTCACTGTTCTGCAGAACTATCAAACAAGATAGAGACGGGGACATGTCTAAGTTAGAGCATGAGCTAAGTAACGTTGATAGATATATTGGTCTTAGAATGGCTTAGACTTCAATGAAAAGAGAGGCAGCAAAGTTGGTAGCAGGGCTGACGCATGCGTAGAAACAGTCAATCATCATCATCATTTCAGTCAAAAAATGTCCACTGCTGGACATTGGGCTCCTCCAAGCACCGCCACTTCGACAGGTTTTGTGCTTCACGCATCCAACGGATTACTGCTAGTAATACTTGTATTACGAAAAACGCCTTTATTGCTATGGAATAAAGGTGTTGCCAAAATCAAACCTTTACCATTGGTTTACTGAATGCATGCAGCGTGGCGAGTGCGTTTATCCAGGTGTATAAAAGAGCCTCTATGAGTGCATAGAGGCTCTTTTATACACCTGGATAAACGCACTATTTTAAGACAAAGAAAATCTTTTTCTCATAAATAAAACATAAATCTTTCATAGAGCTAATGTAAACGGGTTATTTCTTCCGTAACCATTCTTCACCGTTTTAAAGCCAACTTGCAGCGCTTGCTCTTTTTAAAAGTAACCGAGGCAAAAAAATATTCTCGGGCTATTGTCGGGTAGCTTAACAAAGACCAAAGCCTTAAACACAAAAGTGGGTAAGTTGTGAAGGAAATTAAACGCAGACTGAATACCTTCACTTCATGTTTCCATTGTATATCTTAGCGAGTGCAGTTTCACTGGAACTTATATATTATTTATAAAACAGCGATGATTTTCTTTTTCTTCTTTTGAAGAATAAAAGGTTGAAGTGTGTTAGTGGTTTAAGAGCTCAGTGTAGTTTGTGGTGAGCTGGAGTTAAGTGATCTGCTTAAAAGCACGAAGTTGTGAGTTCAAGTCTCTTAAGTACCATTGTGACTTTTATACCCTTTCTAAAAAACTAAGAGCGCTACACCCCCTTCCCTCCAGGTAATTCAATCAGAAATGAAGAGATCTGTATGAGAATCAAGGCAACCGACATATCCCGAAGAATTGACAAACTTAATGGCAATGGGCAGGGCACATTGCTCGCAGAACAGATCGCCGATGGGGCCGAAAGGTTCTGGAATGGCGACTGCGTACCGGAAGACGTAGCTTTGGAAGGCCTCCCACAAAGTGGACCGATGAACTTGTGAAGGCTGCAGAAAGCCGCTGGATGCGGGAAGCACAGAACCGGTTGAAGTCGCGGTGCTTGGGGGAAGCCTATGTCCAGTAGTGGACGTCTTTCGACTGAATGATGAGAGTACTACAAGGACATTCTGGTGCCTGAATAACATTGATAGGGAGGGGTTGTTGTTAACATTTATTAAATTGTGCACAGAAATAGTATTGACAAAACAAAATGGCGGTGTTAGTTCTGATTTTGGCCACGCGCAACAATAACCTTGTAGGTTCAATTTATGCCTTTAGAAAGAACGAAAGAAAATACGTTTATTTGGCACAGACCAAAAAGCACACAATATAATAAACAGCAGATAAAAAATCAAAATCAAATAAAAAGTGTAAAATGCGATGTAAGAAATTAGCAGGGGAGTGTGCCTCAAGGCTGCGCCAAAAAGGCCCAGCTCAGCAAAAATACCAGACAACTATAAGTGCCTGACACTGATTTTCAACTATACCTGTATAAAGGCTTTTGTACCAGTCACACCCAGGTAATATTAAATGCAGATTATTAGTGTTGTAGATTATTATTGGCTTCGAATAAAGTTTTTGAAAGAAGAACATTGGATAAAGTTTTTGAACGCTATTAATGCACAATTAATTTATATTGCAAATGCAGACCACATTGTGAATGCATTTGCAAATTAGTGTACACCAGCGACTTGTCCCTGTTTTGCACTTTCGTACGTCTTGACAAAACTGCGCGACATTTTTATTATATGAAATTTTAATATAAATTGTTTAGAAGAATAACGCGGTCACAAAGACAGCCACAAAAAGGGATTTTGTTTTATACTATAGATAAGAGGCATGATGAACAGGGTGAAAAATTCACTCATCCTCCATAGAAAAGCGGGGATCCTCCGACCAAACGGGTGTCGTTTTTGGTGGGCAACTACCCAACGATTAATGTCCGGAGATCGTACGTATACTCGTCGCGCGGTAAATTCTGCTTGCGCGATGCAGTATTTGTGTGACGTCAGGTCTTTGATGCTTAGTTTGCATGTGGCGTTGTAAATACTTCCACAGTACTATTTATACATGCGTATGATTGGGGATAGGATATATTCTAGAATTACCTCTTGTTGTAAGTAGAGTACAGTTGTTGTGCAGCGTAAGGCAGTGCGTTGTACCCGTCGTGTCGCTCCGGCAGTAAGCCCACTCGTAGGAACCATTGCACCACTTGGAAGTACAGCGACACAGTGCCGATGCCTTTATATTTCTCTTCTATTTCGCTTAGTGCTGAGAACAAGGTACATTAACATAGGTTGTTTAGAATTACACATCTAACAATAATATTATAAATCTACACTAATATAATGTTGCTAATATGTTGTTGTTGTTGTTGTAGTCTTGTGGTCGCGAGCGCGATTGTCGCGCCGCGCACGTGTCGCGCCGCGCACGCAAGGGCTCGCACGTGTGGCGCCGCGCACGTGTCGCGCCGCGCACGCAAGGGCTCGCACGTGTGGCGCCGCGCACGTGTAGCGCCGCGCACGTGTGGGCTCGCACGTGTGGCGCCGCGCACGTGTAGCGCCGCGCAGGTGTGTGCTCGCACGTGTGGCGCCGCGCACTTGTGTGTTCGCACGTGTGGCGCCGCGCACATGTGTGATCGCACGTGTTGCGCCGCGCACGTGTGGGCTCGCACGTGTTTGTTGGCACGTGTGGAACCGCGCACGTTTAGCGCCGCGCACGTCTGGCGCCGCGCACGTGTAGCGCCGCGCACGTGTGTGTTCGCACGTGTGGCGCCGCGCACGTTTGTGATCGCACGTGTAGCGCCGCGCACGTGTGGGCTCGCTCCTGTTTGTTGGCACGTGTGGCGCCGCGCACGTGTAGCGCCGCGCAAGTGTGTGCTCGCACGTGTGGCACCGCGCACGTGTGTGTTCGCACGTGTGGCGCCGCGCACGTGGGTGATCGCACGTGTAGCGCCGCGCACGTGTGGGCTCGCACGTGTTTGTTGGCACGTGTGGCGCCGCGCACGTGTCGCGCCGCGCACGCATGGGTTCGCACGTGTGGCGCCGCGCACGTGTAGCGCAGCGCACGTGGGCGCTCGCACGTGTGGCGCAGCGCACGTGTAGCGCCGCGCAAGTGTGTGCTCGCACGTGTTGCGCCGCGCACGTGTGTGATCGCACGTGTAGCGCCGCGCACGTGTGGGCTTGCACGTGTTTGTTGGCACGTTTGGCGCCTCTCACGTGTAGCGCCGCGCACGTGTGGGCTCGCACGTGCGGAGCCGCGCACGTGTAGGGCCGCACACGTGTCGCGCCTCGCACGCATGGGCTCGCACGTGTGGCGCCGCGCACGTGTCGCGCCGCGCACGTTTGGTCTCGCACGTGCGGAGCCGCGCACGTGTGGACTCGCACGTGCGGAGCCGCGCACGTGTAGGGCCGCGCACGTGTGGCGCCGCGCACGCATGGGCTCGCACGTGTGGCGCCGCGCACGTGTCGCGCCGCGCACGTGTGGGCTCGCACGTGCGGAGCCGCGCACGTGTAAGGCCGCGCACGTGTCGCGCCGCGCACGTGTCGCGCCGCGCACGCATGGGCTCGCACGTGTGGCGCCGCGCACGTGTAGCGCCGCGCAAGTGTGTGCTCGCACGTGTGGCGCCGCGCACGTGTGTGTTCGCACGTGTGGCGCCGCGCACGTGTGTGTTCGCACGTGTGGCGCCGCTACTCGTTAATCGTTGGCGGTTGGACAACTGACTTATTTCTTGAACCACTCCTTCACCCAATATCAATCCAATATGTAGCACAAAAACATCTGAACATCAACATAAATGTCACTCGATGATGTATAAAAACAGGGACGTAGCCACACAATATGACATAAGGTTGGCAACGAAAACAATCCGTCAACGAACGTCGGTATGATGGCAGTTTTGCAGACGTGGAGAAGGAGGCGACGTGAAATGGTAAGTCAAAGTCAAAGTCAAAGTCAAAGTCAAAACATTTATTTCAAATAGGCCCATGTATGGCACTTTTGAACGTCAAAAGTTACAGAATAATATAATTGATTCTAGTCGCCCCTTCCAAAAGGTAGTTTTCGTATGGAGAAGAATGGGCAAGAAACTCCACCGTTACAAGAATGGGGAGATAGTATTGATCATCGAAGATCTTTTTCGCCCTTTTTATCGACGAGTCGGGGAGTATCTTATAGCAATAAAACTACACCACATACTCAGAACGGAGACATTTATTTAATAATTTTGAGGTGTCTTATGCCTTGCGTGGTAACGAAACTATAGCGCGCATTTAAATAGAACAACGACATGACATGAGGTAAACTTTTCGTGTAAAATTGGTTTAAGGTTTATGCTATTAAACATTATGACGTTAACATTCCGCCCACCAAGGACCTAGTCCTTTCAAGCCGCCCACCATGACATAATCGAGACTAAATATATGGAAAACTTCAGACTTGTACTAAAGTCCTCGGTGTTCGGAGACTACAATGTTCACCTTATCTTAATAACATAAAACAACAACATAAATAACAACGAAAACAACAACATAACTACTGTAAATATGTAGTAGTAATGCAGTATAACATAACATTCCGTATGCTTACTTTTTTACATTTCAAAAATAATATCAGTGGACTGTATATGTAACATAATAAAATAAATATTTAAAAAAAAAACCATAAAATTATTATTATTCATCGTTGACAGGCAAAATACATAGCTTAGAAGTTGGGCGTTTGACTCGGGAATCCCTACACTGAAGAGTTACTACGCGCACTAAAATGTCTTTGCCAGGGTGTAATTCGACTACCTTCCCATATAACCACTTAGCTGGTGGTAAATTGTCTTCTTTTATGAGGACCACATCACCAACCTTCGGATCGTACGTTTAGCCCACTTGTGTCGTTGGAAAAACATAGTTAGATACTCCTGAGACCAACGTTTCCAGAAAGATTGAGTCATTCTTTGTGTCAATTGCCAACGTCTCAAGCTACTGACTGTCACGTGCTCATAATCATAATCTGGTACTGTAATCTGGTACCAGTGGTTGACCGACCAAGAAATGTCCTGGCGTCAATGGGTTTGGATCTGACGAGTTCACACTAGACTGTGATATATCACAGTCTAGGACCTATAGATCTGGAATTCAGACACTTCTCAATTTGGGATAAGACGGTACTCAGCTCTGCAAAAGTCAGTGTCGATTCGCCAATCACCCGTTTGAGGTGATGCTTGGTGCTTTTGTTCCCAGCTTCCCATAGACCTCCAAAGTTAGGAGAATGAGGCGGGATAAAATGCCATTCGGTTCCATTATTAGCCAATATAGGCGCAATTTCTCGGGGAAGAGATGCGTATTCATCCCGAAACATTGCTTTAAGCTCTTTTGACGCCCCTACAAAATTGGTGCCATTGTCGCTGTAAAGGTGACTACAAGGACCCCGTCTAGCTACAAAACGTTTAAATGTAGCAAGAAAGCCTTGAGAGGTCAGATCAGAGACCGCATCTATATGCACAGCGCGGGTTGCCATGCATACGAACAGACATACGTAGCCCTTGTAGGACTTATGTCCACGACCCTTTGCTGTCCTTATTTGAATCGGTCCCGCATAATCGACACCTAAATGGAGAAAAGGCTTACTTGGAGTCACTCTGCATGACGGTAACTGACCCATCAATTGGGTTTTTATTACAGCTGCATGACGAATACACGGTACGCATTCGCGGATGTGAGCCTTGATCAAATTTTTTCCACGAACAACCCAATATTTAGACCGAAGATAATTAAGTGTTAATTGGGGTCCGCCATGCAGTACTCTCTCATGAGCATCTGATATGAGCAATCTTGTCAAATGGGATTGATGAGGAACTATGATGGGATGCTTCATATCATCACTTAATTGCGAATTTTGGATCCTACCCCCTACTCTCATCAAGTCCTTATCATCCAAGTAAGGATTCAAAAAAGTCAAACCGCTGCTTTTATTGACGTCTCTTGCGGCTTGTATTTGCTTTATTTCTGTCTCAAACCAAACCCTTTGACTTTGCCTGAGACAGCAATGCATGGTGTCCGCAATCTCAGAAGCTGCAAGGTAAGATGGTAACTTTCTCCGTGATTCTATGGCAATCTTTATTTTCAGGAATCGTCTGCAATAAGTGAGAGTCCTGATCATCCTACGGAACGATGAAAATCTGGACCACATCAGTTCAATCGGGTGATCGTCTATCTGTGCCGCATGAACCTTGACAGATTTTAGTTCCAGTTTAGTCATTATAGCCTTAGGTCTGCAGTATTTTATAGTATCCGCAAGCAACCACGACGGTCCATGCTTCCAAAGCGAGTCGTCTAACAAAGATGTGGATGTTGTACCCCTCGAAGCAATGTCAGCTGGATTGTTTTTCGTATCGACATAATGACATTGAGTAGAATCAAGGGTATTGAGGATTTCAGACGTCCGGTTTGCGACGAAGGTTTTCCATCTACTCGGGTGATCGCTCAACCAAGCCAGCACGACCGTTGAATCTGTCCAAGCATGTAAGTTGGATTTTTGGACATTCAACACACAACCCACTTCTAAAAGTAATTTGGTAACTAAAACTGCGCCACATAGTTCCAGTCGTGGTATAGAAATTTGTTTAATTGGAGCCACCCTCGTTTTTGCTGTTACCAGATTACAGTGGACTTGACCTACAGGCTCGATGACTCTGATGTAAACAACCGCGGCGTATGCTACGCTTGACGCATCAGAAAAACCATGCAGTTCAACCGTTTGATCACCGCTTTTTCTTTTCAGCCACCTAGGAATTCTAAAGTTGTTGAGTATGTGCAACCCACTACGATAAGACTTCCATTATTTTAAAAGATCCTCAGGCAGTTTCTCGTCCCAATCCAAACCAGCGATCCATAGTTTTTGGATGAAGATTTTAGCGGTTATTATACATGGTGCAATCCAACCTAGCGGATCATATAAACGTGATATCTCTGATATAACTGTTCTTTTAGTTTCAGATGCAGACGGTGACAACGGCGATGGTGTTGAAAAGGGTAAGTTTACAGTATAATGGAATTCATCGGAATTGCGATTCCAGGTAAGTCCAAGAATTCTAGTGCTTTCATCTTCCTATATTTCCAGATCTCTTCCAGTATCCAGCCTAATCTGTTTTAGCAACTCTTCTCGTTACTTGTCCATTTTTGCAAAGTGAAATCTGTTTTATTTAATAGTTCATTAAACTCATGATATATTTTTACAGCTTCTTCATCAGTCTGGCAACCTGTCATGAGGTCATCCATGTAAAAATCTGTCCTAACCTATGCAAATGCATTCACAATGTGGTCTACATTTGCAATATAAATTAATTGTGCATTAATAGTGTTCAAAAACTTTATCCAATGTGAGGATTCGAAGCCAATAATCTACTACAACAAGAATCTGCATTTAATATTACCTGGGTGTGACTGGTACAAAAGCCTTTATACAGGTATAGTTGAAAATCAGCGTCAGGCACTTATAGTTGTCTGGTATTTTTGCTGAAGTGGGCCTTTTTTTTTTTTTTTGAGGGCGGGAAATCATCAAATAACTTCTCCCGCTCTGGGCGGAGCGGGAGGGCGTGTCAGACTCTTACTGACTAAAACCCACCCGGTTCCTTCGGTTGCCCTGTTGCCGGGGGCCACGATCTCCCTTTCGGTTTTCTTCGCAACCCCGGCAGGCATCGGCCCTAGTGGACCCCTTCAAAACTGCTGACATCTCTTTGAGACGCGCGTGGAACACAACGCGCCGTCAACTCGGGCCTGGTCCTTATCGGACGGTGAGCCACCCAATGCTCACCGCCCGCAAGCCCGCGCCTACGGTGGCCGGAAATCGCCCCGCGATTCCCGACGACCTGGGCGTCTCCTCCTGCGGCGGTTAGGGGCGTGAGGGCGCTAAATTTGCCTTTCCCTCACGCGTTCCGCCTCCTCCTTCGCGAGCATTACAGCTTCGCAGAAGGAGGTGACGGCCTCCCATTTCCTATCGTTCCCCATTTCCTATCGTTCCGTACCATGGCCTGAACCAGGGCCGGACGCGAGAGATCACCGCCGCCGATCGCCTCCACGAGGACACGGCGATGCTCCGCCCAAGCTGGGCAGACCTCCACCGTATGCTCCACCGTGTCCTCCGGGCGATCCACACAATGGTGACACCCGGGCGTTTCCTCCCGCCTTATCCTGTGCAGGAACCTCCCGAAACAGCCGTGTCCGGTGAGGACTTGCGTCAGGCGGAAGGTGAAGACGCCGTGGCGCCTCTCTAGCCACTCCTCAAAGAGGGGTCTTATCGCCGCAATTGTGACATGCCCAAAGGCACACTCCCCTGCTAATTTCTTACATCGCATTTTACACTTTTTATTCGATTTTGATTTTTTATCTGCTGTTTATTATATTGTGTGCTTTTTGGTCTGCGCCAAATAAACGTATTTTCTTTCGTTCTTTCTAAAGGCATAAATTGAACCTACAAGGTTATTGTTGCGCGTGGCCAAAATCAGAACTAACACCGCCATTTTGTTTTGTCAATACTATTTCTGTGCACAATTTAATAAATGTTAACAACAACCCCTCCCTATCAATGTTATTCAGGCACCAGAATATCCTTGTAGCACTCTCATCATTCAGTCGAAAGACGTCCACTACTGGACATAGGCTTCCCCCAAGCACCGCGACTTCAACCGGTTCTGTGCTTCCCGCAACCAGCGGCTTTCTGCAGCCTTCACAAGTTCATCGGTCCACTTTGTGGGAGGCCTTCCAAAGCTGCGTCTTCCGGTACGCAGTCGCCATTCCAGAACCTTTCGGCCCCATCGGCGATCTGTTCTGCGAGCAATGTGCCCTGCCCATTGCCATTAAGTTTGTCAATTCTTCGGGATATGTCGGTTGCCTTGATTCTCATACAGATCTCTTCATTTCTGATAGAATTACCTGGAGGAAAGGGGGTATAGCGCTCTTAGTTTTTTAGAATGGGTATAAAAGTCACAATGGTACTTAAGAGACTTGAACTCACAACTTTGTGCTTTTAAGCAGATCACTTAAACTCCAGCTCACCACAAACTACACTGAGCTCTTAAACCACTAACATACTTCAACCTTTTATTCTTCAAAAGAAGAAAAAGAAAATCATCGCTGTTTTATAAATAATATATAAGTTTCAGTGAAACTGCACTCGCTAAGATATACAATGGAAACATGAAGTGAAGGTATTCAGTCTGCGTTTAAGCTCCTTCACAACTTACCCACTTTTGTGTTTAAGTCTTTGGTCTTTGTTAAGCTACCCGACAATAGCCCGAGAATATTTTTTTGCCTCGGTTACTTTTAAAAAGAGCAAGCGCTGCAAGTTGGCTTTAAAACGGTGAAGAATGGTAACGGAAGAAATAACCATTTTACATTAGTTGTATAAAAGATTTATGTTTTATTTACGAGAAAAGGATTTTCTTTGTCTTAAAATAGTGCGTTTATCCAGGTGTATAAAGGAGCCTCTATGCACCCATCGAGGCTCTTTTATACACCTGGATAAACGCACTCGCCATGCTGCATGCATACAGTAAACCAATGGTAACGGTTTGATTTTGGCAACACCTTTATTCCTTAGCAATAAGGGCGTTTTTCGTAATACAAGTGTAACTAGCAGTAATTCGTTGGATGCGTGAAGCACAAAACCGGTCGAATTGGCGGTGCTTGGAGGAGGCCTATGTCCAACAGTGGACGTCTTTTGACTGAAATGATGATGATTATGATGAACTGTTTTTAGGCGTGTGTCAGCCCTACTATCCACTTTGCTGCCTCTTTTCATTGAGGTCTAAGCCATTCTAAGACCAATATATCTATCAACGTTACTTAGCTCATGCTCTAACTTAGACATGTCCCCGTCTCTATCTTGTTTGATAGTTCTGCAGAACAGTGACAGGAATAAAGCTTAGACAAGTAAGTGCTATGTAACGTTTAAAGATCTTAGCCTTCGATTTTACGAGAAAGAAATAATATGTTGATAACAACTGTAACAAAATAAGCGCCCTAAGTGATCTCATGCACTAGAAGCCCACGACTCCGGTCAGTCATGGCCGAATGAAATGAATGAATGGTCTGCAGCTAACTGGCCGTTGCCACTACGTGCGCGATTCGTATCTGTTTCCATAGTTTACATGATCGCTGTGACCACTGGTCGTGATCTTGGCCGTCCAGTGCACGAGATCTAGAATTATTTTTTCTCTATCCATCTAATACAAAATAAAATTCACTGAGGGTACAGCGAATTTATATATGTACCCTATGACCTACATCTTAAGGATTTATACATTATTTATAGGTATGAAATATGAAAAGAAAGGTTCTCAAACGAGAGCCCTAGAGCTTTCTCAAAGGCTGATGATCTTGTGAATTCTACTGTAGTATTACATAAAAAAAACATCTTTGTGCTGTAAATGCCTTTTTTTTCTATTTGGGTTCTATCCAGTGACCCTGGGGATTTCGTATGACGTCGATTTGTATAATTTGGACTCAATTCAACGAAATACCTTAAAATTACGTCTGTATTTGCCGAGCCACAACTTCAAACACCAGGCTGGTACTGAGTGGGCACGCCACAATTGCGGCGATAAGTCCTCTCTTTGAGGAGTTGCTAGAGGTGCCACAGCATCCTCACCTTCCACCTGACGCAGGTCCTCACCGGACACGGTTGTTTCTGGAAGTTCCTGTTCCGGATAAGGTGGGAGGAAACGCCCGGGTGTCACCATTGTGTGGATCGCCCGAAGGACTGGTGAAGCATGCGGCGGTGGTCTGCCCGGCTTGGGCGGAACATCGCTGTGTCTTCGTGGAGGCAATCGGCGGCAGTAATATCTCGCGTCCGGCCCTGGTCCAGGCTATGGTATGGAGCGAGAGGGCATGGCAGGCCGCTAACTCCTTCTGCGAAGCAGTAATGCTCGCGAAAGAGGAGGCGGAGGTAGAGGCAAATTTCGTGCCCTCACGCCACTAAACGCCGCAGGAGACGCCCTAGGCGTCGGGAATCGCAAGCCGATTCCCGGCCACCGTAGGCGCGGGCTTGCGGACGGGGAGCAATGGGTAGCTCGCCATCCGATCAGGGCCAGGCCAGGGTCGACGGCGCGTTGTGTTCCACGCGCGCCTCAAAGAGATGTCAGCACAACTGAAGGGGCCCGCTAGGGCCGATGCCTCCCGGGGTTGCAGGTTTGTCCGAAAAAGTTACCGTGGCCCCTGGCAACACACAGGCAACTGGAAGAATACGGTTGGATTTTAGTTAGTAAGAGTCTGACACGCCCTCCCACTCCTTCCAGAGCAGGAGAAGTTATTTGATAATTTCCCAGACAAAAAAAAGGCTGGTACTGAGAAATCCCTAACCTCTATTATCACACTTGTAACGAGAAGAACAATAAAATTAGAGACAGTTTAAATAAATATAAAAGGGTAGAGGAAATATGAAAATATTGTCAGCCTAGGGTAACTTAGGAAAGGTTATAAATTTTATATTTGTCAAGTAAGAGTTTGTAATTTAAAAGGCTGCAGATGCCTCAAATAAACGACATGTAGTGAGGAAAGATTTATTTATTTATTTTATTAAGGTCAACCAACAATTGTTTACGCCAGTACATTAGCTGTGTATTACGTATAATAGGATACAATTGCGGGTGCAACAATTAATTATAGGTTAACACCGCTAGTACAAAAAACAGTGGTAAAACCATTAATTACTAAATTACTAAGTTACTAAATTACGACAGATTCAAAAAAGTGTGGAAATTAAATTAATAAATTAGATCGTAAACGAGTAAACAAGATACAAATTGAAGGATAATTGATATTAAAATTAGATTATAAATTAGACTAAAATAAAATAAATTAATTACATTGAACATTTAAGAAAAAAATTAAAACAACAACAATTCAAATACTGACTGTGGTAAGGTAAAAAAATATAAAAGTATCCAACTCCATAACAAACACAGTAAACAGAATTATTCTATCAAATCAAATGATACAATTATACTAATAATAGCAATGAGATTTGCGTTTCGATCAAAGAAAATTACTGTACACATAAAATTAAAGGTAATAAGTAAAAAAAAAACAAAATGTAAACAGCAATATCCTTACAAGTGTGCCGCGTGATCGCTTAATAAAATTACCTTAAGAACTGCATTTACACTGGTGCAGTGTATATCCAACAAGTCACTACAGCTATTGAGGATCCTGCATAATCTAGGGATTGGAGAGTTTGCACCAAGCACAGACCTTCGATATGGCGGGCACAGAGGCGTTATGCTAAAGATTGTTACGTAGGTAAAGAAAGAAAGAAATAAAAATAGGTTTATTTGTCACAGAGACACGTGCATACATAAAAGACAAGAATAAACGAAAACAACAAAAAGTACATAATAAATTACGAGCCTAAAACAGAAAATTAGTCGGCAGCTGCACGACATGACTGTGACAAGAAGGCTTCCACTCAGCATGATGCTGTGCTATGGTGAACCCACAGCACAGCGCTGATTTTCAGTAGTCACCCGAAAAAAAGATGTACGAAAATCAAGTCAGGTTCAATGATTTGTTTATTAAATAGGCAGGTAGCAAAATCAAATAAAATAAACAGTGCTTAGAATAAAAGACAAATACACAACGAAATATATGAATAAATACAGTTTACACAGTTTCACAGGGTACACAGTTTCAGGTTTTCATTTGAGTAATGATAGTAACCTGACCTTACCCAGGGTCAAGGTCGAACGAGCATTATTCTAACCTCAAAAATCTAATGTACATATTTTAAAATCTGCTCCATTCCTGTTGCTAGGTAATTTTTCTCAATCCTTTTTCGCCAAGTCATACACAATTTCAATAGACAGTTTTTCGACCTCTGGCTTTAACCACGAACCATCAAAAGTCCAACCCGAAAATATAATAAACCTAAATATTTTTCATCTATTCAACATTCACACCAAGTCCCTAAACAAATTGGTCTCCAACAACAGTTTGAGTTGACAACACAGCTACACGACAAAGCGTTTATAACGCAAACTTTTACGTTAGTAGAATCACAACGCAGGTAAGCCCTGAACGCAATTTTGTCGTAGTTATGATTTACAACGTTGGGGACCTTTGAGAAATTCAGTAGGTTGTTTATGTTCCTTCACCTGTGTCCCTTGTAAGCTTTATGAGTTTATCTACACTATTTTTAGTGTTATATCTATGTTAAGATCTTTATTGTTATATTCAGGGCTTAATTTTGCAGCTGATGTGGTTTTAATTTTATCGTTACTCTTGTAGTCAGAACATTATACCTCTAGTGTGCCTTTAAAGATCTACGTTGTAACATAACTGTAATTTGTATTTCTAACTATTACCATTTATTAGTATTTCTTGATGTTCGTTCGGACTGTAATTTTGCAATGTCAGCTATCCTAATTGGTAGCATTATCTAGTTACCTACTTAGACGAGCTCTTTCATAATGTGCTAAATACTAAGAATACTTTCTTTTTCATCCCCTATTATTAGGTATATGTAAATCTTTGTTAGAGGGAATATAAAGACAGAAATATTTCTCACCCGTGCACACCTATGATTTGTGAAATCAATGTGCTTTAGGCCTGCACTTCTCTTGTTTTCATGTCAATTTAATAACCTTTGAATGTTATTGATTAGTAACTTTTGCCCGCGGCTATTTTTTTGTCACAAGGGATCAAAAAGTATTCTATGTCCCCTGATCCAGGTCATAGTCTATCCGTGTGCCAAATTTAATCATAGTCCGTTGCAGCGTTTAGTCGTAACAAGGTAAAATACAGACAGACACAATTAGTATGGATGAATATGGATTGATATTTTGATCAACCAATTACAACATCTATTTTATTTGAATTTACAGCTATCTTTTTTTATAGATTTGATCAAACTTCTACTTATTGCATAACACAGCATAATCAGCCTTTATTGTTGCCACTGTTGCGACACAGACCTCCTCTCTTCGAGAGAGAGTGGGGATCTGTCACGCGGGCCTAATGCAGGTTGGTAGATGTCACATGTCTTCGAATTTTTGGTTCTAAAACATGGCAGTTTCCTCAAGATGTTTTCCTTCACCGTTTTTTGATCAGACCAGTGGTGATGAAATTAAATTTACAGAAGTAAAATGCCTGCCTGGGTTCGAACCCTCGACCTACTTTTAGTACTTATTAGATAAAACTTAAAACATACCATGAAACTTAAAGTTCTTATCGATCCTTCTCCTAATGTCCATTGTATTATCCTTAGCAACGTTATTGTATTGTGCTGATGGGCACATTGGCCACGCCAATCGCGTAATCCAAGCCTCCAAGCCGTCATTAGGGTCATCCTTGCGAACGGTTATTTGGGACACCCAAGTAAATGTGGTTTAGTCAACCTAGATAACAACATGTAGGTTTTGAGGTATTAACAGATCATTTAATAGATAGGTATGGTGCTAATGAATGCCTCTTTAGTCTAGTAGTCGCAAGCGCTACTGCTGAGCATAAGGTCTTGGGTTCGATAAGAGGAGACAAAAAAAGACGTTCCGAGCAGTACGACGGCAGCAAAATAGGAAGAGTCAACTACACTTTTACGAAATTCTCTCTTTTACATAACTCGACTCAGAATTTCTTGCTTTGTTAGTTTTTTTTTTTTTCTGTTTAATTCTCATTTTTTACTGATATTAAGTTCCGGCAACTACAACAATTTTTCTCGAGCTGACAAAGCGTATTTTGGTACAAAAAAATATTACAGTAATATTGACTTTAACCATTTCCTTGGTTATTAACTAAATAATGGAAAATAGGAGAAGGTAGCTTTGTTCTTCTGTCAATTATCACAGTTTTGCGTTCAAAACGCTCTCCCGATAACCGTATATACTTTGTGGTCGTTGCATAACATGGCGATTATTATACAAAATCTAATCATCTCCACTACCTTAGACAACTGTCAGTTGTCAGTGTGATTTTGACAGTTTGGGATAGAAAACTTTCTTCTGTCCTTCACATAAAAAGGACTTGTACAAAGATCGTTAGAAACAAAAGACAAAATGACAGATTGTAGAATGATTTCTACGATGCTATGTCAAAAATGGAGAAACGAAATGTCACTTTGTATAGAAAGAGCTGTGTCTATTCTTCGTAGAGAAATGGAAAGCGTCATGCTACACGTGCTGGTCAGGCAAATTGTTACTGAGTTTTTCTCAGTGGCAGCCCGGAGTGTAGTTTTGTGCCCGGTTGATGGCAATATAGGCTCGCCTCCTATTACATAGTACTTGAACATAGCTGGCAAAATCTGGGTGTTCTTTAAATAGACCTCTGTCCAACCCTTCGGGGAAACATGACGTGATGTTATGTATGTTCCTAATGCTGGTTTGGTTTGTGCACTTACTGATTGGGTTCTGTGATATCGGGTTGGTGTTTTGATTGCCGTTCGGGGAAAATATTTATATGAACTTCAGACATTTTTATTGTTTTTGATTAGATTATTTGTGGATGACAAGTTTTTGTCTGTAAAAGGAGCTGATATAGGAGAAACTATTATAGAGCAGGAAAATGTAAAAGAAAAAAAATATTTAACTTTATAAAATACTTATATGGACACCTGATAAGAAGAACATTGTATCTATTTTTGTTTACAAGTTTAAAGGAGAGTGAATAAACTTCTTGTTTTGAATATCGTCCTACTGCTTTTAAATAAATATAAATTCTAAATAAATAAAATAAATATTAATAAAACACTTTATTATATACTAGCTGCAACCCGCGGTTTCACCCGCGTATATTTTGATTCCGTGGGAATACCGTGGAGTTCTGGTCGGCTCTTCTCCATAGGAAGCGACCAATTGGAACCGCGCACCTAGCTTCTGACGTTTCATAAGTGCCCTTGTAACATACAAGGCCACTTATGGCTTAAAGTAACAGCTATGTACCAATCAAGTTTCATCGCAATCGTTTCATTAGCTTTTTCGTGAAGAAGTAACAAAAATATTATGTGCATACTTGCTTACACAAACTTTCACTATTTGAGTAGGATTTGAATAATGGAGAGACAGTAATAAAATCTCTCACAGCTAATATTTCGTATACTTAAACATATTGAATGGAGGAAACGAGAATTGAAAATATAACCTTTCGGCAGTCGGGTAAAAAAGAAAGAAAATAAGAATGAACTGTAAATACCTATAAAGAATCATTGATGGCTTCTCTGTAAACTATATTTGATGTGCTTTTCGTTTGAAGCAAAATAAATTGATTTTCCAGAGACCCCACGCGAGAGAGGCTAACGTATAGTCACCCATGGGAGAAGCACTCTTTCCTTAAGCCCCTGCCGACCAGTGAAAATGTTTGTCCCTGGGACTTATTATTAATTGTTAGTGCAAATGATACTTTAACTGAAGTCTCTTAAATGTTATTGGCAAATCCGTCGGTATCATTGGGATACGCGGAACGTGTGCGAGCTGTCCGGCTGCGGGCCCGGTGATGATGGTGGCTAGAGTAACATTGTCTCGAAGTTCTTCGATTAAAACTCTTGTGCCATTACACAAGCTTGGAGGGTTTAAATTTCTTAATACCATTACCGGGATTCTCCCGCACCTCGGCAAAGCCCACTCTATAGAGTAGGGAACGTCGCGGCGGCGTGGAATGGTTCGCGTATTGCGTTTTTAATATACTTGTGATAACTTCAAACTTTAATGTCCGATTCGAATTAATTAAAAAGCATCTTACTGTTACATAAATACCCTTGATGATAAAACTATTTATTTGAACAAGAATGAATACAACGATACGAATGTAACCAACTTTTGTTTCTACCGGCGATCTAATTAAATTTTAGAACACAAAAGTTGCTATTGTGACTTAACTATGATAGTTAGATAATTTTTCTCACATTTTTTTTTTTGTAGGTAATAATAAGTAGGTACTTTAATCAAGTAGGTAGTATATAATTTTTATGTATCACCAATAGTTTTCTCAGCGCACGCCAAACAATTAATTATAGGCAAAATTTAACTACTACATTAAAAAATAAAAATAAAAAATAGTTATAAAATTTTGCCAAAAATTTTCAAAAAATTTATAGCATGTTACTTCCTGATAATTGAGCTTTCTATTGGTGAGAAAATGTTTAAAATCGGTCCAGTAGTTTCGGAGCCTATTCGGTACAAAGAAACAAAAAAATCTTTAAATTAAAAAGATTACATAACATCACGCCTTGTTTCCCCGAAGGGTTGGGCAGAGGTGTCCCTGTAGCAGGTTCACCCACATTTCGCCAGTTATGTTTTCAGTCCCATGTAATAGGGGGCGAGCCTATTGCCATCAACCGGGGTAAAAAGATTAATTATATAGATAAAGAGATAGATCGTAGTTATAACACTGCAACTGCTAGTTAGTATTCCTACAACTAGAATTAGATTCGAAATATCCAACAAACTCACCATTGCCTCAAACCAAAAACCTCTCGGTATTTACTTTCAATACCGGTCCTCTAATAATTTGCGGTGCCGTACCGTGACCGTGCCGTGTCCGTACCGGGACCGGACCACCGTATCGTCACCGGGACGGCCGTTAATTAGTTTGGTTGACGAGGGTAGCTACGTTTGTACTATATTGTTAATGACTACACTGTAGGACACTATGTACCTCACTTTTGAACCGTAATTTATAACGGTGGCGGTACTCAAAATTGTTTTATGTTGGTATTTATGAGATGGTTTTGTCGAGTTCATTGGGGGTTGTTTGTTGAAGGGATAAATATTTAATAAATGAATGAATGAATGAATAAAATACCCGTAATGTCACGCCGTTATTTTCTAAAGTGTATAAAACACCCATATTTCTCCCTACATACTCCATTGATTAAGGTAATGAACTAGAGGTAAACAAATCGTAAAAAAAGTTTTTTTTATTTTATAGATGACACTTTTTTGTATAGAAATACGTTATAAGCAATTAAAATTTATTTTAGATTTTTACGATAGTTTCCTCTTTTAGTTATGTACGTTAAAGTTTATCATTAAAGGCTCCTAAAAACAGGCACGACACGCGACGCGACACAAAGACACCGCTCGTCGCGCGACGCGACGTACCTTTGTGTTGCGTCGCGTGTCGGGCCTGTTTGTAGGAGCCTTTATTCTTAAACCACTCTTCGTAGATGTAACTGTTTGAGCACAATTTTTTGTTACATTTATGTAATAATAAAATACTTTGTAATCTGTCCATTGTAAAGAGCCTAAAAAGACAAGTTCTCTAAACTTCAACGAATTATAACGTTGCTAAATTGAAGAGTACAACTATGACGTAGCATGACAACAGAAGTGACAGGTATTACGTTTAGTCGGTTAGCCAGACGCCTTTGACAGCTCTCTTGTCACGTGGACTTTTTTGTTTACCTTTAGATATCTACTTAAACCAACGGAGTATAGTTATGTTATTACTATAATTACTAGCTTAAGCCCACGGCTTCATTACTAGGTTGGAACTTATCCCACTGAAACGTACTACCAAAATAAAAAGTATCTAATGTCCTAAATCATAACCCTGGTTATGGTAAGCCCGTGTATCCGTTCAATCGAATAGTCGTAAAAAAGTAACAGACAGATAGACAGAGTTACTTTTGTTTTTATAATATTAGTATGGATACTATGGATAAGTCCAATGTTATAAGGTAATTAGTGTATAGAATTACCGTTATTATATCGGGTGATTCTTTTGATAAATGATAGATGGCCTCTATGGTCTCATAAAAAGTTCATAGCATTAATCAAATGGCTATTCATTTATATATTACTTATTAAAAAATAAGGTAAAATGGTATGCTGATGGCGAATTCATTTAACTTTAATGGAATCGCAAAAAATATTACACTTGATAGACTTATCTCCAAACAATAAAAATTTCGTTACTTAATTCAAGCTTTTATAACACAAAGTTGTACCGACCGTCTATTTAATAGTTTCTCTAAACAATAGTAAAAATAACGCTCTCACAAAACAGGAAAAAGCGATCGTAATAATTGCATCGCCGGTTCTGAAATGTGGGGCGAGTGAAAATGATGAGTGTCGCGCCCGACGTCCATTATTATTATTCATATGACTATTAATTCACACTTCTATTAAATGGAAATGAGAAAGTATGTATATTTGTTTGTTTGCCTCAATTGATGATCTCAATTGATTTTCAGGTATACGAAAATTTACAAAGATGAGAACTTCAAAACACGATATCTCAGCGAAAAAAATATTTGAGCAAACTCAACGGCATTTGAAAGAAGAAGACTTGTTCTTTAACATGGCATCATTTATTTTTATTAGAAAAAATAATTCGTGAGCTTACATAACCTCAAAATCGGACAAAAACGGTACTTTTTGCACTTTTAAGTTAGGATATCTCAGATACCTGACGTGTTAGAGCAATTCTGAGGCCATTCAGGAAGAGATTTGGATTCAACGCATCGAAAACCTTCGGAAATATATAGTCTGGTTTCTGGTTAAAATTTTTGTCGGCCTGTGTTATTATGGCAATGATTGTTACAAAATGAGTCTTAGCAGCTGACGTTTTGGAGTTTATGTCTACCTCCATCGGAAAAATTCGTGAGTTGTTGTATTCATTATTTTGGCACTTACGAGTATAATCCGATTTTTAGTGTAGTATCATATGATTTTCAGCAAAATGAGTAAAATATAAACAATGTCTTACATAAGAGTAATTTAATCATAAAGAGTGCTAACACCCACATCTTCTAGCACAATTAAACCTCATGTTTACATTCAGTCTGTGTTAATTACTAAAATTTATTTACAAAACATGTCGCCGACCCTAAAATTCTGCCAGCCCTAAAAAGGATAACCACAACATAAATAAGAGCATACAAAATTAAATTAAACAAAACGGAGGCAAAAACTAATTGAAACTAATTAGTAGAAACCTTATTAAAAAAATAATTACACAACAAAAAGTAAGAAAATTTAATTACAAGGTGACAAAATATGAAGGTTACATAATAAGGTGACTGTGGTCGGTTCAGACATTTAAAAAACTTGGGAAAGAGAGAACAAATAAATAAAAAGGAATTCAAAGGTGTAAAAGGGTAAGAGAGGGCGAAATGAAACAAATACTGAAATGAGATAGGAGTCCCCTGTTGGTTTCAAAATGAAAAATGTGTGAAGGTAAATTATGTTGAGTATTTTAGTTGATTTTCGTACTTTGTAAGCAAGATACACTCGTTATTTTCGATTTGTTTTCCATGTGAAAATTATAAAATAATTTCAGCGGAGCAGTAGGTACCTCTCCGTTAATTTATACTTGCTCTAGATATTACCCTCGACTTCGTCTGCGATCCAGGATGAAAAGTAGCGTATGTCCCAATCCAGGTCATGGTCTACTCATCTGCCAAATTACAACCAAATCCGTTCAACCGTTTTAGGGTGAAAGCGTAACAAATAAACAAACTTACTTTTGTATTTATAATATTAGGTAAGACTAGTTAAGATAACACGTTACTTCGAACAGTCACTACTTAGTTAGTTTTACCTTTAACAAAAATTTATACACGAGAAATGTTCACATGAGCGAATAAAGAAAACACTCTTTTCTTGCTAATACTTTTAATCCACACCACTGTACTATTTCACAATCGAACGACGACAACTATCCATTACACTTTACAATAATTTAAAACGACTCTTGCTCCACCCAGATATAACGTTATTATCATAACCGTCATTTCTGTGTTGCCAAAGTAAAACAATACATTCAGTTGCTATAATGAAAATACATTTAGAAGTTTCTTATAAATTATGAATAATTTGTACTTTGACAGTGTTGCCACAGTGGATATTATAAATCGATATTAAATTAATATTAAAAAAAAAATTATATCAAATAAATCACGACACATTTTTATATTGAACCAAAAATCAAATGAATTGTGAAATGTTCGTAACAGCATGTTTGGGAAGATTAGAACTCCCTTTTTTTAACTGACTCCCAAAAAGGAGGAGGTTCTATGTTCGTATGTTTATTTAATTTTATGTATGTCTGTCGATATTTTCATAAATTGTGAACCGATTTTGAAAATTCTATTTTTCATTTGGTAGAAGAACCCTGCGCGGTGGCCCCTTTTTTATTAACTTTGCTTAGGTCTTTTTGAGTTAGCTTCAATAATACGTATTTTTAGCACTTAATTTATGTGGATGCTACTCGTAATATAATAATTTCCTGTCATTGTTAAGTAACAGTGACAGGAAATTCAAATACCACTACCTGCTATGTAAGTACAGTGGTATTTGAATTTGTGTGGGGTAGGTACCAAAACTAAAACTAAAAAGTGAAAAATAAAAACTTTTAACAAAAAAAAAAAAATACTCCTTAAAAATAATTTTAATTTCGGAAGTCGGTAGCAAAAAACGAAAATTCTTAACCAAAGACACCAATTTCCGAAATTAAAGTTATTTCTCATTTTGTAGTGGTTTTTTTTGGAAGTCGGTTGTTTAATTTTTTATAATTATTTTTTTAAATTTCAGTTTTTACGCAATCGAGTTTTTTATTTACTTTTTATCCTTTTATTTCCCTAACCCTACTTATGAAGTATGGTCTTCAAAAATCAAAGCCAGGTAGACTTCCGAAAACATCCAACACATTACCACTTTCTCATAAACCTGACAAATCCATAACTACCCACCAGACCTATTTAAATTGCCATTCTTCTCATACAGGGCAATTCTAACCCAGTGACATGACTATTCCACGCAATTATTAGATACGCGACAATGCGAAATAGTCGACTGTAGTTGAGAACAAACTTCGGAACAGCTTATGAGCCTCGGTCCGCTTTATGACGTCAATAAATTCACGGACAAAAGAACAGTAGTGCGCGGAACGCAATAAAGTCTACGGTGTAAACTTACTTGAAACGTATTATGACGTCAGAGTTGTGAAGGATGGTGTTGAGATTTGAAGATAGGAAGTTCGAGTGCCAACAGATGTGGATGAGTTATAAATCTGATTGTGATGAGTGACAATATATCAGGTCCCCATTTTGAGAAAATTTTGTGATATCAGTAGGGGATTTGGAGACTTGGGGATTTCGGTTCAAAATTCGCCAGGTAATGATGTCAATTTTGGAATGAATCGTAAGTATAAATATGTTTAAGAAGTTATAGTGAATTGATTTTGACTACGAACCATTGACTACAGAAATAAAAGTAATTTACGGGTACATAAAAAATTATGCTAGTTTGCTAGCGTAGACTGCTACGGCGTAGCGATCCGTAGACACTTCGTAGCAGTCATTAGCCGTTTTTACGCTGCAAATATACAAACTAACTTTTTAGTTACGAATTTTTATTTATTTTTTATTTAAAATATGAGTTTTTTTTTTTTAAATAATTAAAAAACTTTATTTTTCAAACACAAACAGAAAGACAGTTTAATTTATTTGCGCGGAATCCTAAGTCTTTTCCTAAAACAAAAGTAGCCTATGTTATTATAACATCAGGCATCTTCCAGTGAAAGTTCCATTAAAATCAGACTAGCCGTTTCGGAGATAAGTTAAAATAAACGGACAGACAATTATTTAAATTGTGTTTTTGTTATATGTACTGTACATACTCTCATACACATTCAGTAACAAGCAGTTATTTTATCATTACAAACAGCAATTTTATTTATTTTTACAGATAACTCTGTCAGATGTCGTGTTTTCTTCCTTCCATGAATTCCGGAATTCCGATTCCGTTTACGATATTATTTTTTTACCAGGATTTCAGTCATTTACATACGACTTCTGTATTTAAAAGAAGAAATATTATCATGAAATGCTCATATATTTTTCTTTTTTTCCAAATGTACGACTTTGGACCTTATCTTAACATTGCATTTTCGCAAATCGAATTCCTAGTTAAGCTAGAAACTCCTAGAAAAGCAGTTCCGTCAAAATCTGTAATTTTCACCTGTATTTGACATTATTAAGATGTCAAAAACGCTTTGTATTTACCCGCCGGAGCCGCACCGGTTCCGGACCACAAGATGATGATGGAACGTAAAGTCTACGCGGCGGCGGTGCGGCGCATTGTCGATATTCATTCGTATACCCTTGTTCGATAACGAGGTGCCAGCAGTTGTTGCAGCTGAGCACGTAGCTTTAAATTCCCCGACTAATAATCATGATATAAACTTTGATCCAGCCCGTCCCATCCTTGATGTCCTCCCTCCGGTTGACGCCCTAAGCCAAGGTTCGTACCCCACAGGGGGTGCCCATAGCGAGCGTTCACCTAGTTTTAATTAGCATAGTTGAATAACCCCTGGCTGGAGGTTTTAAGTGTAGTAGCTCAAGATACCCACAGGAAAGCCCGGTTAAGTAGTCATGATCTCAGAGGTCAACTACGAGATGCCCTACATAAAAAAAAAACATCTATTCCAACTAATATTATAAATGTGAAAGTGAATTTGTTTGTTCTACTTTTACGTCTTAACGGCTGAACAGATTTTGATGAAATTTCGTATACAGGTAGACCATGAGCTGGGTTAGGACATATAAAATATTGTATCCCGGCAGTTCACTCCCGTTTGGATAATTTCCGAACACCACGCGGGCCAAGCCGGGCTTAAGCTAGTACATAATTATAAATTAAAGTCACTTTTCCTGTCTTTCTGTATAACCGCGTCGTTCTTTTTAACTCCGTAACGAATTTTGCTGCGGTTTTCACTGTCATATTGAAAAATTATAAAATTGTAATATTAAACATACATACATAACATCACGCCTATAATCCCCGAAGGGCTAGGCAGAGGTGTACCTATAGTACACCCACATTTCGCCAGTTATGTTTAAGTCCCATGTAATAGGGAGCGAGCCTATTGCCATCAACCGGGCACAAATCCAGACTCCGGGCTGTTACTGAGAAATTCCAAATGGAAAACCCAATAACACTTAGCCCGACCCGAGAATCGAACACAGGACCTCATACGCAGCAGTAGCGCTTGCAACCACTAGACCAACGAGGCAGTAATATTAAACTTATTTATAAACTTAACTTTTTAACTTATTATAGAAATATCAATATTTTGTCAAGTCGTAAAAACCGTGCGAAGCAGGGGAGAACCACTAGTTATAGTATGAACATAAACCGTATTTAGATGTAACAATGAGATATTTGTTAGAAAATAAAGAATCTTTAAACCGTATTATTATTATATGATGTTCTGAAATTTAGCCATTTTCTTAATATAAGAGAATGAAATACGTTTGCCTTCTGTAAGCATTCTTCTTTCCTTAGGTACTACAACCGAACCGCCACAGGTGCAGATATTTTTATCTGATTTATAATATTAATAGGTATTAGATAAAATAAATATGATAAATAAAAACTTAAAAAAAAAACGAAAAAAAAAAAAAAAAAAAAAAAAAAAGGGGGATGAAGTTGCTCGCGTCCGTAGGATTTACCATCTTTCCTGACCCACCCTACACGTGTCCCCTGGGTGGTGCTAAACGAGCAACAACGTCGAGTATCGAGCGACGGTCAACTAACTCGAATACACGACCAATCAAAGGCAGGAAATGGCCTCTGAAATTCGAAACACCTACGAGGCTTGGCTTAATTGTCTGACCTCCGAGGAAGAAAACCTCGCTACAGAGAAATATTAAGAAATAACCCCAATCCTAAGGTGGGCAACGTGCCGAGAGGATGTATGACTGGTGGGAAACCAGTTCTAAGCGCAAACCTCAGTGGAACGGGCAACCACTGTTGTATTTGCCTTCTCCTGGGAATAGGCGTCACCCCAGGTAGCGACCTTTAATTCGTCCTCACTCGTGGGAACAACATGAATAATTTAAATACTTCTGAAAATATGCCAAAATTAGATAAGAATGACTCAAAAACGCTGACTCAACAACTCTTCCACAAGGGAATGTTCATGAATCGGCCAAGATCAAGTTCCTTTAGCGGAACAACTAATCAAGACAAAACGACCATTGACCTAACAGATGAAACAGCTAGAGAACAATTAGTAGATCAACAATTCACAAAAGTGCACTATGGCAAAAGGCTAAGATCCAGCCCAGACGCAATAATGCGTAGCCAAAAACAAACGAAATTGAATTACTGGCTAGCAGCACCAGTGGTACCAACATCAAACAGTTTCACAGCGCTCGACGGCATAGAGCAAGCAGACAAACCTGAAATACAAGCACCAAAATCTATAAGACCCCCTCCAATGTTTGTTGACGGCGTCAAAAATATCCAACCGTTACAAAAATTACTAGAAGACGTTGCAAAAGGAGAGTATGAAATTAAAGTACTAAGAAACGACAGAGTTAAAATACAATCGAAAACAGCTGAATCATACTCCACTATTTACAAAGAACTGAAAGCTAAAGACACAGAATTCTTTAGTTACCAGCCTAAACAAGACCGCAGCTTCAGAGTGGTACTCAAAAATTTGCACGCATCGACAGAGAAAGAAGAAATAAAAATAGCTATAGAGGAGCTTGGCCACAAAGTATTAAATGTCTGGAACATCCAAAACTCAAAAACAAAACAGGCGTTACCAATGTGGAACATCGAATTAGAATCCCGTGAAAACAATAAAGACATATATGGCGTAAAATATCTATTACACTGTCACATATTGTTTGAAGCACCCAGACCTAAGCGTGCAATTCCCCAATGCACTAATTGCCAAGACTATAATCACACTCAAAAGTTCTGCAACAGAAAGCCCAGATGTGTAAAATGTGCAGGTTCGCATCACACTTCACATTGCCCACGGAAAGAAAGATCAAACCAAGTTAAATGCGTCCTCTGCGAGGGAAACCACCCAGCGAACTACAAAGGCTGTACAGTCTACAAGGAGCTATTGAAAGTCCGATATCCTCCCCCAATCACTCAACACAAAAGAAGACACACGAGCGCTGAACAAGCACCTACAAATAAAACCACGAACAACGGAAAATCGTATGCCTCAGCCACAAAAGAACTCCCCAAACAACCTACAACGCAAACCGCGAAACTCGAAGATGACAACCAAAAAACCAACGAACTCAAAGCCATTACAGAAACACTTGTTGCCTTGATGAACCAAATGCTAAGCATGACCCAAACGCTAACCGATCTAATCTCTAAAATGTCATTACATTCACAGCACTAAAATTAGGTGTATGGAATGCTAATGGCTTGTCAAATCACTCGGAAGAGTTAAAAATATTCCTTAAAATTCACCAAATAGATGTTTTTCTAATCTCAGAAACTCACTTCACATCCAAAAGTTACTTCAGGATACCCGGATACAACATGTACCAAACTAACCACCCAGACAACAAAGCCCATGGAGGATCTGCTGTACTTATCAGGTCTAACATCAAGCATCATGTACTACAAGACTACTGCAAAAACTACATCCAAGCAACAAACGTTGTAATAACGGACTGGATCAGTGACATTACAGTATCGGCCCTTTATTGTCCGCCGAGATTTACTATCAAGGTAACGGAGTTTAATGACTTTTTTCATTCCCTTGGAGATAGATTTATTGCGGGAGGTGATTATAATGCCAAGCACACGTTCTGGGGTTCTAGGCTTGTTCTACCCAGAGGGCGAGAGCTCCTTAAATGCATCCAAACAAGAAATATGAACGTGATCTCGTCTGGCCAACCCACCTACTGGCCAGCTGACACAAAAAAAATCCCGGATGTTATCGACTTTTGTGTCAGCAAAGGAATCGCTAATAACAATATATCGTGTCGGAGTTGCTGGGATCTCTCCTCAGACCATTCTCCAATCATAGTAGAACTACACACTACCGCCCAGGAACGCACTAAAAAATGCGTCCTGCATAACAATAAAACTAACTGGACCCTATTTCGAGAGTACATCGACAAAGCATTCCAGAAACCAGTTAGTCTAAAAACTAAAGATGAAATAACAGAAGCGGTTCTGTACTTTAACAACAGTGTGCAGGATGCAGCCTGGACTTCAACCCCACCACTACAACATAGAAGCACGAACAACTACGTAGCGAAACATATATTGGATAAAATACTCCAAAAAAGGAGAACAAGGAAGCATTGGCAGCAAAGCAGAGACCCTGGAGTGAAAAAACGACTCAATCACATCAACAGACAGCTGAAACGCATTCTAGACAAGGATCGCAATGACGGATTTCAGAACTATCTCGCCGGCCTAGATGCTACCGCTTCCTCGGATTATTCATTATGGAAAGCCACCAGAAGACTGAAACGTCCTGTTAGTGTTTCTCCTCCTATAAGAAAAACTGATGGATCCTGGGCACGGACGGACCAAGAGAAAGCCGAAACCTTCTCAGAACATCTCTCAAAGGTCTTTATTCCTCATCCATATGAAGGCTCTCCAGTAGATGCCGCAGAAATCACTGACTCACTGAATACTCCTGATAATAAGGAGGATATGCCTTTAAAATTTACAAAGACAGAAGTTGCCAGTATCATAAAAAAATCGGACCCAAAAAAGTCACCAGGATATGACCTTATTACAAACCGCATACTACAAGAACTACCAGTATCTGGCATAATTTTCCTGACGTCATTATTTAACGCCATGACAAGACTGCAGTTCTTTCCCCTGGAGTGGAAGGTTGCGCAAATTATAATGCTACTGAAACCAGACAAACAACCAGAAGAAGCAAAATCATATAGACCCATAAGCCTGCTACCCATCCCATCCAAAATATTTGAATCTCTACTGCTACAACAAACTCTACCTATACTCAAAGAAAAAGGACTAATTCCTGACCATCAGTTTGGGTTCCGCAACAAACATGCCACTGTCGACCAAGTTCACAGACTAGCAAATAAAATCATGGAGTCATTGGAGGCAAAGTCTTACTGTAACAGTGCATTTTTGGACATATCTCAAGCGTTCGACCGCGTTTGGCATGCAGGTCTACTTTTTAAACTGAAAAACGCCTTACCAAATCACCTGTACGGAATACTTAAATCATTTCTACAACAGCGTCACTTCTTTGTTCAAAGTGGGGAAGCGCTGTCTGATCTTTGTCTCATACAGGCAGGAGTTCCACAGGGTAGCGTATTGGGTCCCATACTCTACTTACTGTTTACTGCAGACTTACCGACATCCGAATCACTAACTACTGGAACCTTCGCTGACGATACCGCCATACTAGCCACACATAGCGACCCAAAAATTGCCTCACAAATACTCCAAGAAGGACTAAATGACATATCAGACTGGCTTAAAAAGTGGCGGATTAAAGCCAATGAAACCAAATCAGTCAATGTTACGTTTACTTTAAAAAGAGGATCCTGTCCGCCAGTTACTCTAAATGACATTGAAGTCCCACAAGCAGATCATGTGAGATATCTTGGCTTGCACCTAGACAAAAGAATTACCTGGCAGAAACATATTTTCACTAAGAGGAAGCAACTGGGTATCCAAACACGTAAACTTTACTGGCTCATAGGGAGAAAGTCTCAGCTATCTCTCGAAAACAAAATACTCTTGTACAAGGCAATACTGAAGCCCATCTGGACATATGGGATCCAATTGTGGGGCACCGCATCTCACTCAAATATAGAAATTATACAGAGGTTTCAAAATAAAACTCTGCGCATGATAACAAACGCGCCCTGGTTTGTACCCAACGAACTACTACACCACGACCTACGAATGCCCACTGTGAAGCAGGAAATCGCACGCCATACCAAGTCCTATAAAGAACGAATCCAACAACACCCAAATACTCTGGCTCGGTCACTAATGGACAACCACAACAAAGTGCGTCGATTAAAGCGCAAAATACCCCAAGACCTCATTCAACCACAGTTAGCTTAACTACTGGTAAAACAATGAAGATGTGACACAGGTCACATACTGAGCGAGTCAGCGATAGCACCAACCAACATACTTCTGAATGTCCCACGTAGGAGACAGATTGTTGTAAATAAAGAACATAAAAAAAAAAAAAAAAAAAAAAAAAAAAAACACTACAAAGCGAAAAGTAACTTTAATTTTGGAAATCGGTATAACCATAATGTCCTCCTCAGCACAGCCCGCCGTGCTAGGAAGGTGGGATGCACGGCGGGCTGTGCTGGGGCTGCTGCTGCAAGGGTGGAAAACCTCTTACGGCGCAAATACGCCAATCTTATCGAGACTTATATGTTCGAGCCGTTTGGGGTTGAAACACTAGGGCCATTGGGTCCATGTGCCCACTATGTTTTTCAAGACTTCGCCAAACGGTAAGTCGACTTTTCATGTGACCAAATGGCTGGCCTATTCTTTAACCAAAGAATCAGCATTGCCATATATCGTGGCAATGCTGCCAGCCTTTTTAGCACTTTTCCTGACAGCGATGCGAGCGAATTTTTTGATACCCTATGACTATTTCCCCTTTTTGGACGTTGGTTGTTTTTTTTTTTTGAAGATTTTTTTCTAATAAACCTACGTATATAGCAGGTTTTCGATAAAATGTATTTAATATTACAGCTTAAAAGACTTCTATAATTTGTAATATAGACAAGCGTGATTATCAAGGTTAAAATAAATAAAATATGAAATGGACCACCTTGAGTTTCAAGCTTAACCTCTTTGCTCGATAGATGGCGTTGTCCCTTTTTCTAAATCGCACTATATTCATTTCATGCGTTTAATGACAATACATCCCCTCATCTGTAACGTTAAAAATTTTGTAAGAAATCTGAAGTTAAAACTGATGATTTTTTTATTGGAATCTCTTGAAATATTCCGGGATTCTTTACTATATTAACGTTTAAACTTAATGTTTAAAACATTATTTTAAACTTGTTTTATACTGTGATTTTAAACACATAAAACATTGTTTTATTTCAAAATGTTTTAAACACTGTTTAAAAAAATTGTTTTAAAACAACTTGTTTGTTATGCCAACCCTGCTAGTTACTTATAAAGTTAGGAACATTATTTGTTTACCAATCAACGTAAAAATTAATATAATCCCATTTTTTATTCGAGATATTTCAATGTTGCACTCTTCTTACATTAGTAATAATAGCAGATCAGGCGCACTGCGCATTTTAGGTATGAAGCTACAAGTACGCGGCGGGCTCGACTTGTCGGGCCAATTCAGTGAGCGTAACGTAGTCAGAAGATATAAGAGTTACGTGATAGAAAGAGAGGCAACTTCTAGGTGAATATAACTGTAGGTAGTTAACGCTGTGCGGCCTGAATTGCACTTTATTGTGTTGTAGCAAGAGTCGCTTTTTAAATGATTAAAATGATTTTCGGAGTGAATCTTCTGTACTTGTACTATTATAAATTCTGTGATAATAGTTTCACAGCCTAGTCTAGTGCATAAAGTTAGCATAATCTTTGGTCCCCCGAGGCCTATCTGTCTGCACTATACTACATCGCAGCTAAAACTATGAATTTAGGTTCAAACGTTGTGTTTCACAGTTAGTTAATTTTTAGGGCTCCGTACGCAAAGGGTGCCAAACTGATCCCTTATGCAATGCGTTGCTATTATAAGTCTCCACTGTCCATCTGTTTGTCAGCAGACTATATGAACCATAAAAGGTAGACAGTTGAAATTATCACTAATCGTTATCATTTAAATTATTCTATTGCCGCTAAAACAATAAAATACAATTCAAAATTAAAGGGAAACGAAGAAGAAACTTGTTATTTCTCACTACGTCAAGCCAAGTGTCCTGCCTACCTCCATTTTAGAGACCTTACGGGGATCTTCAGAAAAATATTTTAGAAACAAAATAACAAAAATACAAGTTTAGACTGGAGAGACAACTCACAATACCAGATTGTGTCAGCGGACTGCAACAGGTTAGTAAATATATCCACTTCGATTGCATTTTATAATGGATTTCCGCAAGGTCACGCCTGAGTCAATTAACTATAAGATAACTCTTCCCTGCCAGATCATCCTACAACTTATTTGCTCATAGTTTTGTAAACTGATGGCAAGATAAGCAAAGGAAAAAAAAGTAACCCACTTCTCAATAAAAACCTTACTATGCTAAACCGGTAACTCTAGTATTCAAAACATGAACTATGTAGAACTAAGATGTGCTGGCAAGACGTGTGAACCTCCGGGACGCAAGTTTGAGCACACTCCACCGCCATGCGGAAAAGCAGCTGCTCTTTCATATTTCTAGAATAATTGAGTAGCTACGGTATTGCATTTTACATAATTTACCCGTTTTCACGCTTCATTTGACAATTGTCAACGAATGTTTGTGAACTTAAGGCTGTGTTTGAATAAATAAATATTGCACTTTGTCGGCTTTTGTATGCCTAGAAAATTTGTCATACTTTCACATTCATTACTCAGTTTTTTTTTTTTTTAATGAATATGAATATTAAATACCCATATTCATATTCATTTATTGCATTTCATATTGTGAAACAGATGTTAGGAAATGCTCTCCGTGCACGAAAAAAAAACTTCTTTTGTCAATTACTTATCTAGTTGTGAGAAAGCTTCCATTCTGCCATTCGTCAGTCACAACACCTGTTAATAGTCTCATTACTTTTGCGCTCTCTAAAATATGGTATAATTCGCCTTTGATTTAATTAATGAAGATATTGTATAATCATAAATTAAAATTGTTATGTTATCTCAAGAATAGCTAAAGATCAATGTCAGATTTTTTAATTTCTTGATATGGTTTGCTGAATAATATGAAAAAATACATTACTAACTGGCTTAAAAAAAAAATCAATATTATTTTTCTGCTATATTTTGTATGGAAGTTGAAAAAAGTGGTTCAGCCACTAAGCCATGCAAGTAGACCATATAATGATGTTGATGATATTTTTTAATTTTCAAATTCTAAATATAAGTTTCTTGTAACAAAATGATCAAATGTCAGCCTCGCGTCACTTTTCGAAAAACTTGTTGCGAATATTAGTAATTCTCCATGAATACTTAATTTATGCAAAACAAATAACTTGACTTTTCAATTCAAAAATACAAATCTTTTCCCTTTCTCACAAAAAAAATGAACAAAATTGGTTAAAATAAGTCGATTTCGTGCACGACCCTGTAAAGGCAAAGCAACAGGACATTAATAAAATTACAAAAAACAAAGTGAAAACTATTACCAACTAATATGAAAATATAAAATCTAGGTATTGAAATGAATTATACTATAACATAAAGTATTTTACAACTCAGACCAAATAAAAAACCAAAACATAGCGCTGCGAACAATAAAGTGAAGCATGCCAAAACTACACCGCTCTGTGCATACACGCTCACACGCACACATTTACAATCAAACTACACCACATTAAGTGCACACATGTTTACGAAATCGGCCTCACATCACTGTTGACAGCGCTGTTTTTTTATTTTTTTTTATTTGGTCTGAGTCTCACTATTGAAAAATCAGAATAAAAATAATTTACTTAGAGCAAAGTCCTTTTCGTGTGTGACTTCACCATCATTTAGAGAATTTCTGTCTTGAAGGTTTTTAAATCATACGAAGCAGGGGTGGGTTACTTGTAATACAATAAAGTCATGTAGAACATTTTTGTAGCGATGTTAGATTAGGCTAGGTGAGAGGGATGAAGAAAATTTTTCACATCTTGATTTTTTTGTCCATCTTTTAGTTTATTAAAACATATTGGACACGTATTCTTTTTTTCTTTTTTTACGTTATCAAATTAGATTACAGCGAAACATTGAGTTAAAATGTGCCATGACGTCACATATGTGGATTTTGTACTTACTTGTGACGTAGCGATCCACAACTTGTAATGCGTTTTATCTAAGTAATTTTTTTATTAATATGATATAGCAAAAAATGCGTGTCTAATATTTTTTTTATTGTTTTTTTTGTAATATTTTGTTATTGTTTTTTTTTTTTTTTTACCCAGGCATCGTCCCTATTATAATCATTAGAATCGTTTAATACATCTCTCTCAGTTAGATTTGGTCCATACTTTTCCATAAGAGATTTATTTTGACCCTGACCTTGAAAATTAAAAAAAAACATACGAAAATTTGAATTTCGAGTCTGCGAATCCTTTTTAGGAAGCTGTAAAAGTGCACCAAAAAAGGATATAATTACGAAACTCAACCCGCGTGGGTCAAACGGGTGTTGAATTTTGTATGCGAACAAACTCGTGGCAATAGCTAGTATCTTATCAATAGTACCACTTTTTAATAACAAGAGATATACATAATATTACAGATCAATGTTATCTTCCCAGTACGTACAGACTACGTCAATTTTATGACCAACGATAAAAACTTTACAGATCGGTCAACATAAAATGGGAGTTTAACGATTGCGGATAATATCCACATCGTATCCGAAATTCGTGTTGGACGGAAAAATGAAGTGATCTGGACCATCTTTATTATGTTTTCTTTAAATTTCGTGAATAAAAACACGAGCGAGCTTTACAGTAGTCGCATATGGTGTGTAACACCTGACATCTCACCTTGGTAATAAGCAACTTTAAAGGGGCGGGGCCTCTTCAAGGTCGTTTCTGACGGCCAACTCTAGCACCGCGCGCGCTCATTGGTCAAATCAGCTTCCCGTTACACACTTCCGTTCCTTTTCATGAAATCAGTCCCACAGGTTTTTAGGGTAACCTATACACTGTGACAGTCGTCATACAAAAGTAGCCCACTTCATGTATCCAATGACTACTATTCATTCATTAAAAACACTCCGGGAGTGCTGTCAGAAGTGAAAACTTGAACAAGAAAATACTTGCATAGAACATGGATCCGTAAGTTAATATAAATAAAGAGCACAATCGCGTTTACAATAAAAGGTGTCGGTAACGGTGTCGCGAATTTAATTGTTTACCTAAACTTATCTTTCGAGAGGATATCTAAACCTTTGTCTACTCCTTCAGAGAATCAGGTCATCAACATCATTTCAGCCGAAAGACGTCCACTGCTGGATGTATCCTCCCCCAACTTCGACCGGTTTTCTACTTCTCACATCCAGCTTATTCCTGCGACCATCGCTCCACCTTGTCCCCACACTTGGGGAGGCCTTCCAACTCTGCGTCTTCCGGTAAGTATGCGTTCGCCACCGGTAAAGAATCAGTACCCTTATGGCATAACTTATTTTCGTTAACAATTTTGCCTAATTTGTTTCATTTTGACAGTTCAACAACATTCATTGCATTATTTACGTTATTGAGCAATTACTTTTTCAAACCGATGAAGCAATGGCTTAGCAATCGGTTTCAAATCGAAACAGATTGTGATTGTGTTGTATTACGCAATTAGGGTACAGGTATTATGAGTCGGCATTTCGTTTATGTTTTGATCGTTCGTTTATTTTCTTTTGCTAGTGTCGCAACACATTACGCAATACGCAATGATGTAAATTGTCTTTGGTCTCGGTCTCTGACATCAAGCAATGGTTTTTTTTTTAACTTTTGAATATTGAATACGAGGCGTTTAGCTAATTTGTAATTTTGTTTGTATGTATTTTTTTTTGCAATGTGCTTTTAGTTTTGTGCAAAATAAACAATTTTACTTTTTTCTCTCTATGATTTTTATAAAGTCATTAAATTTTAGTAAACTCTCTCTTTAGTATCATGCTTGTATCAATTTCCACGATCAAAAAAGCAACGCGTGAGAGTAATCAATGTTTACATGGCAAGTATTGAGTCTTCGCGTAGGCCTGAAAGTTTCAGGGCGGTCACGTGACTAGACACATTAAAGTAATGATGTACCTACTAAACTAACTTTTTAACTTAAATAGATACCTACTAAATGGTTACTGATAGGTATTTACGTCTATTTTTAACCGACTTCCAAAAAGGAGAGGTTCTGTGTTCGTCTGTATGTATGTTTTTTACTTTTATTTTATGTTTGTTTATTGATATCTTCGTAAATTGTAAACCAAAAAATCAATCTGCCTAGCCTTTTCCAACTATGTTGGGAGCGGCGCCCGCGCAAGCAAAGAATTTTCAAAATCGGTCCACAATTGACAAAAAAATGCGATGGCTTTAAAATTAAAAAAAAAAACATAGAACCTCGTCCTTTTTGGAAGTCTGATAAAAACGGCCAGTTATACGGTTTATTACCACTGACGTGCGCCCTGCCGTACTAAATGTGGGTTTAAGGTTTCTGCCTCAAATCTTGCGGGCAGCCGGGCGGCGGCGGCGGCGGCACGGGAGCGGCAGGATCTAATGCGTAAAATTAAATGGACCGGCCCTCAAAAACAGTGGCGCGGCAGCGGCGCGGGGGCGGGCAACGAGCGGAGCGGTGCACTCCAGTCAAGCGGTGACCGCCCGCGCGTCTGCATTGCAGTGTTGTGCAATTTATTTTTGTGACATGTCGAAATGTCCTCGGATGTTCGTCGTTGTTTTGCTTACACTAGCTTACACTATACCTCTATATCGTTTTGGATTAATTCCAGACTCTAAATCGCCCTCGACAGCTTCAAGAATATAGTCAAAACTTTCTACACTCATTCCGGTGTAGTCGTAGAATTTGTCAGGACATGATCTCTGTTCTTCATAATTTCTATAAAACTCGCTTTTTCTTTTCCTTGCCCTATAGTAGGGATTCACTTCTTCTTTTGCCCACAATAAATCGAATAAAAACAAATATCTCTACAACACAACCACGAACACAACACTACGCCGCGCCGCTATATTGCCCTGCTAAGCCCAAAGGCGGTATCTCAATCGGAGTAAGTTTTGAGAAAACTGACTTTTTGTAAATTGAAATTTAAGGAAAAATGGAGATATAAAAACTTCTTAGTTTTCTTGGTTTTTTTTAATGTTTTAAGTTAGATAGCGCTATTTCGCTTATACCATTAGATGCGAAATTGTTAAAGCTATTGAATGGTATAAAAAAAAACTAAAAGGGTGGATCTCGGAGATACCGCCTTTGGGCTTAGCAGGGCAGTATAGTGCCGCGCCACCTACCGGCTGGTTTCGAGAACGGGTCTGGGTTGCCCGGCCCACTCCCGCGCCGCCGCCGCCGCCGCCGCCGCGCCGATTACCGCAAGATTCGAGGCAGAAGCCTAAAGGTAATAATAGAGGTAATTGACTTAACACTTTCGATTTCACCCATTTTTCATAGAGCTCATACGCCATGCCGCCATACGTATTGCAAGTTAACTCCAGGAACCACTGGTATTACGCTTGCGCTAAAGTTAACCCTCGAGAAGTGTCACCGACATTAGGTTTAAAATCTTGTTTTAATATACAAAAGATTTTATTTTCCCAGCGTAGAATGCCGAAATCGCTAAGAAAAATTTCAACTTTAAATGAGACCTCCGCAAGGGTTCCTGGAATTCCATATGCGACTTGAGTGAACCCTCCAGGAGGGCTCCCGACCCTGAACGTGTTAAGGAAGTCACAGAAACTCACTCTTTCAATTAAAAATAATAAAGGATAATTGTGAAATAAAGTCCTTGACCCCATCTTAAGTTAAGAGGAAGGAAACTGTGGCTGGTTCGTAACATATTTTTAAACGATTTTTTTTTATCAAACCCTTAAGATCTCTGCCAACCCTTAAAGCTAAGTGGTAATCTTCAATCAAATCAAAATACCATTTCATAAAAAAAAACTTATAGTCGAGAAACCTCAAACGTGTTTTTGTCGAAATTCTCATTCCGATCTAAAAACTAATTTGTCGAACAAAAAGAAAGTCGGGGGCGAGATTCCCTCAGTCACTTAGTAGACAAAATAGCGCTTTCCCGTTTAGAAAAATTAAATAAGACACCGAATATTTACACTTATCTACGGTGCTATTTTGAAGCACTTTACTTTCTTTTGCTCCCTCGTTTTAGAAGGTGGTAGGGACGCAGTCCCGTTATGAGCGGGTCTCTATCGAAGAACCCGCTTATGGCGCAAGATGTACAACTAGCCGATATATTCTTTAAAATCTAACCGCGAAAACTTATGTGAATTCCGAATACAAATGAATGCTAATTTCCATGTCCATCAATTATTAGATTTATCTTGTACAATAATTTGAATTCAGAACTAAGTACTTCATTGTTGTTTTGTTTTGATTTTCGTGTGAAGAATATGAATAGAGCTATTAAACTATCTTCCTATCTGTCGTGCCTGCGACTTTAGCAGCTTTTCCACCATTTTTTAAATAAATTACATTAAGTTAAAAGAGTATTAACAACTCTATATACTTCCAAATCGATGGAGAGCGTCCGGTCTGCACAGGGCAAAACTGTTAGAAATCCGACGACTGACGAAATACGAGGTTTGCCGAGGGACATTAAGAGCATAGTTGTACTGTAAATCCTTAGCATCTGGTGGGCTGGTGGTGTACTTCAAGCTTATGTCACCTAAGGTTTCACAGTGGGATTTTTACAGAATAAACCGGCAGAAACAGTACCTATTTTTGAAGATGTAGGCTCACTCTTAATATATTAGGTATGTCTACGTATTTTTGATATATCTTGTTGAGGCTACCGTTTCATCACTTTATGTCCTCTAGATGGCGTCAGATTTAATTAAATGTGACGTCACATACCCAATAACCAGCGGACGATCAAGAAGTTTCCAACGATACTTCATTTTTCTATTTTTTTGTATATCCCTCCTTTTTGCTTCACTGTAGTTGGGTAAAAATAAACTGAAACTAAAATGGTGCAAATAATGATGATTCGGATTCACAATGAAAGGTACCGACCACCCGATCTAGGTAAATTCAAACCTGTGTTTCAGAATATCATGACTCACACGCATCTTAAGGTAGAACTGACCAGTAGCCTTAGGCCACGTCCTAACCAAAGCGGTTGTCGCGCGAACAAGAGACTTTAGCGTTCATTTTGTTCGGCGAACCCCAACGCGTGGTCTCTTCGACAGAGGGTCCGGTTTTCCGAACAAATGAGTGACATTATGAAAGCGACGATCGCGTATTCGCGAGACATATCTTTTTGGTTAGGACGCGAGGATCTTTCTAAAAGTCTTTAATTGTTTGCAGTGAGACCTTTACCTAACGTCTAATGGTTTCCGCCCCCCCAGTCACGTTCCCAGCACTTCGAGCATGTCTTATTTAATTAAAGAAAAATATAAATTAGAATAAATTTTAATGACAACATTCTGGAAGGAGCGTCACGTGGGACGATTTTTGCCCGCGCTTTCATTTTACTTGTAAATATTATTTTTATCGTTACCTATTAATTTTAATTTGGTAAGTATGCGTTAGTTGAATGGTAAATAGAATTACACGTCTGGTTTATTTAAATTAAAAAATGTAAACATGTTGGTTTTCTTTTTTTCGTTTAAAAATATTATTATGGTAAACATGAGCAAAGTACCTATATTTCTTATCCGACTGTGGCGAAGCCCTAAAGAAGGGTGAAGGGGCTTTTATGTAAATAATATGTGTACGTAAACATTCTTTGATTTTTCAAACTATAGGAGACCGGGAGAAAGTGGTCTATGGACCAATAGCGATACATATGGTTTTGATATTTGCGTCCTGTCTGTGACTCATCTTAACCCTTGTGTGAATGGGCATCAAATCTGACCCGGAAATTTTGGGAAAAATATAAATTTGATGATTGATATTCAGACGGGCGGAACCTTAACCATCGTAGTTATAGGAAAACATTCAATTTTAAACTCTGCATTTACAGATTTTGATAAAAATGTATAGTTAGCAAGAAAATGGACAAACTTGTAGGGTATCGTTGGAGCCCATAATTTAAAAAAAAGATTAAAGAGTTTCCAAGTGACGTTTTTTTATATAAGCCAATAGTTTTCGAGATACGTGATCTTTTCTGTTACATTCGCAGTAATAGCAATGTTTTTCATAGTTTTTTCAGAGAAACACAAACTTATTTTTGCGGTCAGTAAAATCGTTAGGTACTGTGTATGCTTAAATACCTATTTATACCAACTACGGAAAACACGCACTTGGCCGGGTTCTTTAGTATTTTAAACTAAATCATAAATTATTCAGTATTATTATTGTCAGTTCACGAACCAAACGAAGAAGAACACTAAAAACTACGAAGAACACTAAAAACATCATCATAAAGTTTTGTTTTATGGAGAAAATAACATACATAATAACTTAAGCTCACGCCTTCTTCCCATGGAGGTAGGCAGAAATTATAGAACGCCACCTGACATGATCCTTACATACTCCTTTTGCTTTGTTAACTTCCATATATCTGGTTATAAACGCACGCCGGGTGCGATTACTACGCACCTGACATTTCTGAAGCACATCACCAATATAAGGTGTACCATAGCGGGTGACTGGTAATTAGTGACCGATGCTTAAGGAGGAACCTTCGACCATGCCCGCGAAATTCAAATTTTCTTATGTGTTTTTCATTTTGTAGGTCAGTCTCAGATCTCATGTTGATGATTGATTGATTGGCGGTCATAAAAGATGGCCTACCTCCATTTCTTCCACATTTCACGGTTACCTAAATAACATATTAATTAATTATTTTGTTAATTATTTGCTGCTAAGAATGTCAATTTCGTGAATTTATGACATTATACACCATCACTGAGAATTGTATTTACGATTTTAATTATTAACATTCTGTAAATACATATTAATTATTTTTACGACTGCAAATCAATCAATCATTAACATGAGATCTGAGACTGACCTAAAAAATACAAAAAACGTAAGAAAATTTGAATTTCGCGGGCAGGGTCGGCGCTTTCACCTTAAAGACGTGACTTTACCCAACATTATGAACAACTTTTAACAAGAGACAGAACTTGAAATCGCGGGAGTACAAATCAGCTGTTCTCTATATGTTGTCGAGTTATGCGAACATAAATGTAGGGAAGAGGTGCTTTTTTTTTTTCACGATGTCAAGTTTGGTCCCATAGTAAAAGTTGTTCATAATGATAAGTGTTTGGTTTCTGTGTTCTTCAGGGGAAATAAAGCGAATCTTCCTGGATTAAAATATTATTATTTCTTGTAACTTGTGAAAATATGATGCGGACGACAAGAGATGAATTTAGATTGCAGCTTGTAGCGACTTGAATGTGGTTTTTATAGTTGCGAGGCAGCGCCATCTCGTCTGTCTTGCTGGAACTGGTGAGGTTTGATGCCTTGTCGACCGCTGTGCTGCGCATATAGATTTTGGATGCGCCGTTGCGTCACCCAGTCACCAGGTGGCGGTAAATATCGTAAACAATAAGTAATTAAGTATCGTTGACTAATTACCAGTCACCGTATATATAAGGTCCCATTAAAATAGATGGACAAACTTTTACAAATCATTCAGACCATCAAAATAAGGACACTGCGAAAAAAAATATATACAAGAAAACACGTAAGATGCTTACAAGAAAAAAAAATCAGCTTACGAAATTACACTAAAAATGGTGGTCAATTACTTTAGGTCAAAATAAAATCACTTTAATCAGTTTTTTTTTTTGCTTGGATGTCTTTGGTTAGACGTACTGTTAAAATTTGTCCATCTATTTTAATAGGACCTTATATATGTGCTTCTAGGGAGTCTCCTCCCGGCGTTTCCACTCAATGTGTTATGTAAACAAATATCTTTTGTTAGTCACTTTTCAGTCAGCCTCCCAAACGTCCCTTCGAAACTTCGTAAGTTTACGTGAGCTATATTTAGAATTCACCATTCTAAAACATACTTTAAAATTTAATAAACATTTGACTTTTGCTATTTATTATCGTGACATTTATGTAGTGTAAATAATTACATAGGTACTGTAAACAAATGGCTAGGCTGCCTACATTTCTAAAGGTCTTAAAAGGCCATTTATATCTCACGATATTATTCCGACACGACTCGTAGAATTCCTGTCGATTCAATATCGTGAGATTCGAGAAAAAGATCTAGATATTCCACTTAAAGCGCCGATTTTAACAGCATCTAAGCTATTCATTCCACTTTCAACAACTATTTTTATTAGGTGGAGATGCCATTCGTGGAATATTTTATAAGACTGTCCAGAGTGCACCAGTCGTGATTTTCATCATTGGTATAGGCATCCTTTCCTTTCTGCCATTCTCCAGGGTTCCGTGCATGTCTGATCCAGTTGTTTTCCATGACCCTGACGATGTCGTCATCCCAATGAGTTTGGACGTCTCTGCATGGTTTCTTTGACCTGACATCTCACATCAGTGGAAATGTATTAGCTGGCCACATAATCTATTGCAACGACGTATTATGTATGCAAGGTCAGTTCAAGATTACCACCGACATGGGGTCGACTGTATGTACCTATCACCACCACGACCACTGTATCACCACCTTATTTTACCATTTTTTTATTTCTTGAGGTTATGTATCAAAATTGTATCACTATAAAATCGTCTTCAACACTAAACAACCCTATCAAAGTCAACGTTAGTTAGGTGAAACCTCAGTTTTCCTTACAATTTGCACGCCACGATAAGCACGGCGCACACCTGAGCGATTCAGCGGTATTGGGGAGGAAATAGCGCAAGTTTGTAGGCAGCCCAATTTAATTGAAACCGGATTAAGGCCCCGGTCACGGCCTCGAGCGAAGCGACTTGCGTCGCGACACGCGCGCACCTTACTCAATAGATCGGCTGTTTTTGTCCTTCGCTCCGCAACTCGTGTCGCGGTGAAATCAGCGGGCAAGGGGGCGGCGGCGGCGCGAGAACGGCGCGTTCAAATGCATAGATTTATTTCGAACTTGCCTCGAAGGCAGCAGCGCGGGGAACTAGAACAGTTCCATATAAAACTATGCATCTGAACGCGCGGCTCTCGTGCCGCCGCCGCCGCCACTCCGCTGCCCGCTGCCCGCTGACTTCGTGTCCGTAGCCTGAGTCGCGTATCGCTTAAGTGTGTAACTCGTGGCCACAGGGTAACCCTGTAAACTCATTTTTGTATTTAAGAGAAGGTAGCTAAGCTGATGAATCCCGCTAGATGTAACAATATTAATTACAAGTTTTGGTTTAGTTATTTATCAAAATAATAATACTCTTATGTAGGTTACATTGATGGTATGTAAGCTAAGTATTTACGAAAGCTGTAATTAATTCACAGTCCCCTTTCCTACGGTATTTATATTTTTTTAATATGAAGGCTCAATCTGTGTAGGATTTAGTACCTACTTTTGAATTTTGAATGTAAATTATTTAGGTGAATTGTCTTTTTGAATTTGGAAATGTCGTAATCCTCCAGACGGAATTTCAGTCATGGCAGTAATCTCAGCGGAGAACTCTGATAGTCTGACGGGACGGCAATCCGACACGACGAGAGATCAGACGCAGATCCAACGTACTTTCCGAGGCACGGCGGTATCACACCGCCAACTTCCAAACTCCGGGCTGTACACAGAAGCAAAGGAAGATTTAGAAATATTCCCGGGTCACGCAAATTAGAATTGAGTTTTTCCATCAGGAATTTCTCAGTAATAACCCGGAGTCTGGATTTGTGCCCGGTTGATGGTAATAGGCTCGCCCCCTATTACATGGGACTTAAAAATAACTGGTGAAATGCCTAATCCTTCGGAGATTACAGGCTTGAAGTTGTGAAGTGTTGTGCTAATTTTAAACAGCTTGTTAAGATGTTTAAAATTAGCACTTTCAGCCATTTTAACAAGTCATAAATCATCAATTATACTACCAAATTCAAATACAAAGAGGACATTTACATCTAAAAAAAAGCGAACCTTTTCAACAACCTTCAGACGGTTCAATAGAAACTATAACCATTTTATTTTCATTAATACAGGGCTGATCCCTTCAACTTGTACTTACGTACGTGAGAACAGGGAGAACTGGGAAACATTCGGGACCCGTAGAGATATTGTAACAAGGGTCTAACGGACCCAAAGACTCTCAAATGTACTTCTTAAACGATTTGTATACGATCGGTTAGGTTGGTCAACTTGCTAGTTAGAGATTTTGTGTAATGGACTACCCCGTTTAGATGTCAATATATCCGCTTTTATAATAAATCAAGAAGTGAAGAATTTTATTAAATTCGAATCCTACTTTATTATTTATTTTTATATTAATATAAACGTGAAAGTTTGTAAAGATGGATGGATGGATGTTTGTTACTCTTTCACGCAAAAACCACTGAACGGATTTGGATCAAATTTAGCACACAGATAATTTATAACCTGGATTAACACATATAATACTTTTTATTCCGTCATTCCCACGGGATCGAGATTTATGCCGGTAAAACCGCGGGGCGTTGCTAGTCATTTTATAAAACGTAAACTATGCCAGAAGGCTTTTTATACGGGATAAAAACGCTTAGCATTGTGAATTACTGATGGTAATTAAGTTGTTTTGTTATTCAAGAACCGCCAATCGTCATTGATTACTTTTTTATTTTTCATAAATATCACATACACACCTTTAGTATAATTTAAAATATACTAACTAGAAGAAAATGGCCAGATTTTAAATCACTACCACTCACTCGGCAGTGAAGATTTTTTCTTTTCTTTCGTTAAATTACGGGGCGGCAAGACTTATTGGTGGAGTAAGATAGCAACCAAGTAGCGTCCAAGGACTGGAAGACGAAGTGCCGATCATCCGATGGAGAGATGAGCAGACGATATTGTTGCCATCGCGGGTAGAACCTGGATGACACTGCCACAGGAGCGTGGGGATTGCCACAAGAAAAGAGAAGCCTATGCCCAGTAGAGAGTGGATGAAGCCTGAGGTATGCTGACACTACTAACCACATAGTTGTTACAAAAAACACATTTAGGAAAGACTGGCATGTCTTGGCATCTGTGTGTCACCCGAACATTGGGCTAGAGTTGCGGTAGTTCGGCCACCTGCAATGGGCACGCCAGTATAACGGACACTTTACGATCAACGATGCCAGCTCAAGTGGCGGAGTATTACTTGTAATTCTATTTCCGTGGGTAGGTCAATTTTATTTTTGGATTGGTTACATTTTGGGGTGAAGATGGAAAATATATTTTTTCTATTCCATTATTGTCCTTTAGGGCTGTTTTTTTATTATTTGAAGAGGGTATGTTGTAGGGATTTGCACCCTTATTGCGTAACACACTTTCAATCACAATCTGAATAATTTTGAAGGTTATTGCTAATCCATTGCTTCATATGTTCGAAAATGTTGTCTGATCAGCAACGTAAATAACGCAATTAATGTTGTTGAACTGTAAAAATAAAAGCCATTGCTAGGTACTGGAAGTGTGTTTCGCAAAATACCCCGCTGGTTATTTAAGGATCCCTATCTTGAGCAGTATTAAGACGCGACCAAATGCCAGTGACCTTGAGTGGTTAGCTTGCGTGTTCTGTACTGAGCTCACGCAACGCACCGTACGTCCAGCCAGTAATAGGACTCGCCCATCAAGGAGCGCTGTCCCAAATTAGACGCATTATTAATTTATTATACGTACATGAAGCAAAAGGTATTTTAATCAAACACGTAATTTGACTATTTATCTTTAAAAGGGTGAAGGTTTCAGAAAAATACTCTTGATAGTTTTTGCGTGATTCTCAGTTTTTTATCCGCGTTAGACATAACTTTACAAATTAATTACACTATGTAATATAAACATAACCTAAAATCTTCACAGATTAATTTATTAAAAAAATGCTCTAATTTAACATATATTTTTTCCAAATCATTAACATAACTCGTTTAGACGTGATCCTCAGTATAAAATCATTAAAAGTCGTTTATTCTCGCCTTTAAATGTGGTGATATTTTTTTCTTTTCTCGAGCTGAGAAGAATGCATTTATTGTTCTACAATGAGATGCAAGGCCTTTGCAGCTTTTTGGCTGGCTGCTCATACCACGTTTGGGCCTTTCCACACGCATTAAAGATGTTTCGGTCCAAGACTATTTTGTATTGGATAATGACCTAGTAAAATGAGACGTTTACTAAATATCTCAAGCCAGAATGTAAAATCAAGTGCAGACTTTCCCATTAAAAACAGATTCATTCATCACCAAATCAAAAAGATGAAATGAAATACAATAAACAAACTCGCTCAAACGTTTTCGTGTTCCAAACATTAAACAGACGATATGTTTAACAGCATCATTCTTTTTTAACCCTTCTCAGTAGCATTGTATTACATAATTAACCTTGTCGTGGTTTCAACCCTAAACAGGCCGAATGATAAATTGGAGCTTCCCTCCGCGCCCTCCCCTCTATAAAAAGAGGCAAAAAAGACAGTTTGGCGGCTGATGTCGTAAATAATTTCGCTTCTTTGTCTTTCAAGGCCTTTAATTGAGTTTTTGTTGGGTGAAAGTAAGCCTATGAAAGTCGTAGGGTAACACCTACCTTTGTAAGGATTTGGGGTCGGTGGGCCAGTTTTTTTAGAAAGTGGGTAAATGTAGATAGTTACAGTTTCTCGGAAGATTAGTAGGGAGGAAAATTCGTAATGTAATGCCCGGTGAAACTGTACGAATGTGAGGTTTGGCTGTTTATTTTGGTCGAACCGGTACAAATATAGTAGGTAGATACCTACCGCAATGCTAATGAGGAAAATGTCGTGGGAAAAGTTTTGAGTATTTATAGCGTTTATCCTTAAAGTTGGCAACGTCGCAAATAGATGTCAAATATTTACCTGTTTTGATTAATTTGGCAATATTACTGTATGGAAATAAGAAATGTGGCTAACTAGCGAACTAAAATATTGATTATGAAATGCAATAATTAATATTGTTACACCGAATATTTAATCTTTGATGTAAGAAAAGTATTTGGAAGCTTTCCAAATGCATTTTTTACACTTTAAACGGTTACAACACCAAATTCAGTGTTAATTCCAATTCATAATTAATATTCTAGTTCGCTAGTAAGTCACATTTCATATTTCCATACAGTAATATTGCCAAATTAATCAAAACAGCGAAATATTTGAAATCTATTTGCGACGTTGCCAACTTTCAGAATAAACGCTTCTTATGTGGATTGCTATAAGAGTAGGGGAAGACCAAAGAAACGATAGATGGACTGTGTGAAAGATAATATGGCTAAAAAGGGGGTGACGAGATGACGACTAAATATAGAAGTATGGAAGAAAAAGACAAGGTTTCGTCGACTCCAAATAGATTGATGAAAGGGGTAGGACAATGGTGAGGTACTGCAATGCTAGGTGTGGTTTATTGCACATTTTCTTATCAGAGACTGAACCGGGATTTAAAAACCGGCCAAGTGCAAGTCTGACTCGCACACGAAGGGTGCCACACCACCATACAATATTTAGCAATACAAACCAAAAAAAAACACATTTCTTGTATGGGAACCCCCTTTAATTTTTAACTTTATTTAATTTTTATTATTTATTATTACAGCAGCAATAGAAATGCAGAATCTGTGAAAATTTTAACTCTCTCCCTATTACGGTTCATAACATACAGCCTGCTAACAGACAGACTGACGAACGGACGGACAACGGTGGCTTAGTAATAGGGTTCCGTTTGGCAACCTTTGGGTAAGAAACCAGAATGACTGCAAGACTTACCCAGATTTTTATGAAAGGTTATGTATCCCACAGGCTGTACATACGTGAGGGGGTTGGTTACTTCGTAAAATTTCCTTAGCCATTGAAATGAGATGAGGAAGTAGATCTGTTGTTATGAACAAACAAAGACTTTAAAATTAGACTTACCAAGGAGTATTGTATTACCCAGTAACTGGGTTGTGGAGGTCAGCTATCTAATTACGTAACACATTTTCCTAAATGATTAAGACTAATCTGTTTCATTTTGATAGTTTGACAACATTCACTGTGTTATTTACGTTGTTGAGAAGATTTCTTTTTTTCGTTTTTTTTATTTTTATTTGAAGCGATAGATTAGCAATCTGTTTCAAAATTATTCAGATTGTGATTGATCGTGTATTACGCAATTAGGCTGCAGGCCGGTCCATACCCCAACGTAGTTTGTTGGGAAAAGGCTAGGCAAATGATGAAGGCTTTAAAATTACATAACAGACAATCATTCAAACGTTTAGTTATTTCATGTTTGTTTGGGTTTATTCATCTAAATAATTAGCCTATTTTACAGCTAAAATTCCCTCATACATTTTAAAAGAAAGAAAGAAAAAAGAAAATAAATTTATTTGACCCAGATTAAGACACACAAATAAAAATAAAAAACACAGAAAGCTTAAAACAGTATTGTGTGCCTCACGGCTGCGACAAATAGGCTCAGTTCAGCATAAATGCCAGACAAATGGTGCCTGACGCACCCCCATACATTTAGTCCCTCATACATTTTAAAATAGGTTAATCAATCTGCCTAGCCTTTTTCTAACTGTTGGAGTCGACTTCCAGTGTAACCTGATGCAGCTAAATACCAGTATTTTACATATAGCGACTGTCTATCTGACTTCCACAACCCAGTAACTGGGTAACACGATCGGCATCCCTTGGTAAGACTGGTTGTCAGACTTTTGGGGTTTCTGACGACCTGAACGACTGTCAAAGATCCACGAATGATAGCCGGGACCAACGGCTTAACGTGATTTCCGAGACGCGGAAGAGTCTCGGTATGTAATGATGGACACCTATTCATAGACCAACCCCGGCAAGGGAAGCTTAACCTGACCCGTGCGGCTGGTTTTACTTAGTCACGAGTTCCTCGGTAGGTACTTTATACAAAATAATGATTTCCAACTAACAATTACACTGAAATATGATTTTTTGTGACTATAATTGCGTAATAAATACGTCGCGTGCTTTAAAAAATCTAGGCTCACTGAGAATGTTCGTGACTACAAATCGTTCTAGTTAAAAATAAATGTTCCCTGTTACAGTTTGAAATATTTACAGATTTTTTTCGGAGTTATGAGGTGAATTGGAAGTTTTTCTTAAGATTTAAATTACGTTTGATATTGATGAAGAATTGTATAAAATTATGTAGATATCATTTTACTCTTCTTCTTTTCGTGTTTTTAGTGACTAACCTGGTGTCATAGCTGTAAAGCCGCCCATGGGTCTCTGACTTGGCTTCACATACCATCGAGAAACATTTATTATTATATATTTTTTTTTAAAGAATCATTTTTTTTTCCCATTTTTAATTTAAGAACATTTTTGTTTTATGGAATCCAGAAATATTGATATTTGTTGTGTCGTGATTTTTTTAAATTTGTTCACCGCCATAATGCCCGAAGGGTTAGATAGAGAGGCACCTAGTACAACCACATTTCCCCAGTTATGTTTAAGTGCCATGTAATAGGAGACGAGCCACTTGCCATCAACCGGACACAAATCTTGACGTCGGGCTGCTACTGAGAAATTCCTGGTGGAAAAATCTATTAACACCTTTCTCGACCTGGGAATCGAACCCAGGACCTCAGAGTAGCGCTTGCGACCATCTGACCAACCAAGAATATAATATTGTTAAAATAAAGTATCGTCTCAGCCCATAATTATATCTAAAGGGTCACAGTAAATGAGTAAGGTTTGTGATGTCATTTGTTTCCGTCCGTGGCACTGTGGTAAACCAATTCAGTACATCTGTATTTGTCAAGGTTTGAACCGAACTTGACTTTCTTAACTGCTTCTTTGGTCAAGTGGTCGCAAGCGTTGCTGCTGAGCATGACGTCCTGGGTTCAATTCCCGGGTCGGGCAAAGTGCTATAGGGGTTTTCCTTCTGGAATTTCTCAGTAGCAGCCGGAGTTTGGGTTTGTGGCCGGTTGATAGCAATAGACTCACTCCCTATTACATGGGACTTACTGGCGTAATGTGGGTGTCAGCCGAACCCTTCGGGGAATACAGGCGTGATGTTATGTTATGTGTTGAGTTCCTTAAGTTCTGAGTTGAGCTCCACAATTACTGACAAATGCGTGCACTGACTGGACAGGTCCTCTCAATCTGTGTAGTTCTTTCCTCAGAATACCATTTCAGACACCAATCTACATGGTCTTCACGTGAAAAGAGACTGTGACCTCTGAATTTGTTTCGGCCCTTCTTCTCAGAATAGTCAGATAAGAAACGCAGACCTCATCTAGTCTCTATAGCAGCAATAGCCTGGTGGTCTGACCGCCAAGTCTTAGGTCTCAAGTTCGAACCCAAAGCACGCAATTCTGACTTTTCGGATTAATGTGCGTATTGTATAATTATCACTAGCTTCAAAAACGGTGAAGGTAAACATCGTGAGGAAATCGGCATCCCTGAGAGATATTTCTCAAAGGCATGTGAAACCGAGTCAGAGGCCTATGGATGGCTTTAAAACTCTGAAACCAGGTTAGTCACTAACCAAATGAAAAGAAGAAGATCTAGTTTAAAAAATTTATTAACGTGTAAAAGTGTTTGTACAAACCTACTTACAGGAATAAAATCATTTATCATAAACTGAATTGACGACAGAGATTTACCTTGCCTACTGAAGAATTCATGGTACTGTTCATTCTCGGTGGAGCTTGCTAAGCATAAAACTAAGAGGAAAGTGCAAAATTTATCGTTATTAGCCTCTTGAAACCGAGTATTAGCCTCATCAAGCCGCAAAGCTAAGCGTACGTTTTGTTTAAAATTCTCCTTGAAATGCACCGAGCTAATACTGGTTATAAATTAATTTCTCATGTTATAACAGAGTCTAGTGAGATTAATATTGTATCAGGAAAACCTTTTAGATTGTTGTGCTGCGTTCGAAGCGAGCACCGCAGGAGAGTTACTCGCCTTAATGAGGTTGTGGTTTGTGTAATTGAAGTTACAGTTTGGACGTAGGAAATAGATTTTCGATGTTGGTATAAAGCCTCATAAAGTCATAAGATACCTACCTTACAAATACAATAAAATATTAGGAGGTTTATTTTTAAACGTTGCTTAAAATTAAATAATGATTAGCGACTGTTTAACCATACATTTTTGACGTTTGAACGTCATTTAACTATCAGCAACGTTTATAAATAAACCCCATTTGTGTTTTATAACTATTATATACTATTATATATCATGCAAATCAATCATGATTGTAAATTTTTCTAAGTTTTCAAAATTGTATTTGTTAAAATTAAGAAGTATGTACCTATATAAAATTATTGTTATGTCATTTCTAATAATGGCAATAATCAGACACGACTCAAAAACAACAAAATTCATTCGGAATCTGACTTAATTTCAATTCTTAGGTTAGAATTTGTGTTAAAATTTAGAATTGGTGTTAAAATTTCAATTTGAATTCACTAATTATACTAGCTCCAGTAACTATTCTACTAAACGAGGCACGACTCTTGCATGGGTAATCATTCTCACTTAGCCCCACTCGAGCTCCCATCAGGGATTCAAACGAAATAAATAAAATAAAAATGTACTTTATTTCACACATTTTTTAAAAGCGTAATGCTGTGCTCATAGCATACTTAGTTTCCTAGTCGAGTACTTTGTTCTATATAATGTAGAATGGAATGAACGGTTTTCAGTTAGTGAAGCTGCGGAGTCAAGAACCGAAACTAAGATGGTTTTTGCATCGTGGGAAGCTACAAGCAGAAAATGGGCTTTACCCCATCTTCTGCTTTTACGTAGACTGTAATGACTATCCTGATCCTAACTCCTAAGTATATATTATTATATTTTTTTTAAGCCCATCGCCGTATCCCTACTTTGACGTCGCGTCGTGGTGGGGCTTGCGCGCTCCGATCTCTAGGCCTGTGCCGGTAAAGTTCACTTAGCACTGGCCATCGCGAGACGGCGCGGTACAGCGCTGTACATCTTTCAGTGTAAAAGGGTAAGCGTAATTTCAATTCCCGCCCATCCCATCCACGCCTCGCCTCGACGGTATAAAACCACCTTTAGGCGGGTGTAACTGCGGGGCGCAGCTAGTAGGGTATATTTTATAGAAAACGCTTTTGACCGTGGCGTCGAAAATAATCCCATGGGAGCGTTAGGAGTACGCTCCCATGGGATTATTTTCATCATCATATCATCTGATCTCCAGCACCCTGTATATGACTAAAAGTTCCCCATTTGTATATTTATAAGAACTGCACTTTGTACACAACCGACACTTATGTAGGTAAACAAAAGGTCTTAAGGCGACGATAACCGACTTTTAATAATTTTATACTGAAGATCACGTCTAAACGAGTAGTGTTAATGATTTGGAAAAAATATATGTTAAATTGGAGCATTTTTTTAATAACTTAATATACGAATATTTTAGATTTTATTTATATTACATAGTGAAATTAATTTGTAAATTTATGTCTAACGCGGATAAAAACTGAGAATTACGCAAAATCTATCAAGCGTGTCTTTCTAAAACCACTTCATCATTTTAAAGATAATTTAATTATTGATTTTTGATATACGTCTTTTATTAAAATACCTTTTGTTTTATGTATAATAAATTAATAATGCGTCTAATTTGGGACAGCGCTCCTTGATGGGCAAGTCCTATTACTGGCTGGACACACGACGCGTTGCGTGAGCTCAGTATAGTACACGCAATCCAACCACTCAAGGTCACTGGCATATATCTGCGTCTTAATAATAGTCTACCTTTGTCATCCTAAAAGAAAGATGGGCAAAACCACGGCGATACCAAAGTCTTTGAACAAACCCACTTTCAATAGTCAGTCTTTGGTTTTACTTTCAAAGAGTTGTACTAAATGCAACTAGAAGCTTTTGATGTCAAAAATAGTAAGCTAAAAGTACTGTAGGAATAGTATGGGTAAATCGTACCTTTTCGCTGTTATTACTCCCTTCCTTACGTAGATGTGATTCGGGGTGATGGAATGAAAGTCTTCAGGTAGTTATTGTAGCTAGCTTATAATACGTTTCAAAGCGGTACACAGAATTGAATTAAGCACAAGAAGGATTGAGGATTGAGCAGCACAAATAGATCACAAGTATAGTCACTATAGTTCACAAGCGCAGGCGTGGAAAGCGAATGCACATCAGATCAGGAAAGTACAGTGTCATCTGATGTGAGACGAGATATCAAATTACTTTTAGTATAAAGTATAAGCGGGTATAAGCAGAACAGTAAGCAGGTGAGCAGCGAGCGCTCCGCGTCGAGAGTAGATCAAGACTGGTGTGTCGATGCGCGCGCGCCTGCGGCCGGCCGGCGTACAACCAGATAGTTTATATAATATATAGCTATGGAGCTATATAAAATGGTGCTTTTCCACTGAGCCACAGCGGTCGAAGTTCCGACACAAAATGTGATGGTGTAAATAATAAATTATATGTTATAATATAAATAGTGTGTAGAATTGTGTGAATATATGTAAAGTATATGTATATGTGTATATGCCGCTACATCACTCCCCTCCAGAGGCCTGGTTAAGGACGATAATAATCCGGGAACCTTACCACACGACCGGAACGAGTTGCCTTGGTGCGGCCACTTGTACCGTTATTGGAATTACTTGGGGTAGGCGGTACTGGGTCACTTGGCTCATTTTCCTTTTCGGCCAGTATATATGCAGGTTTGAGGCGATCGATGGAAACTGTTACTACTTTGCCTTTTACCATCAGTTTGAACACTTTGTCACCTCGTTCGATAATTTGATGTGGGCCAGTGTATGCCGGAGTTAAGGAACTATGCGATGCGTCTTCTCTTAAAAATGCACAGTCGCATGTGCTTAGGTCTTTGTACACGAAGACTTTATTTTCTCCGTGGCGCGATGTCGGCACTGGCTGAAGTTTTTGAGCTATAGTACGAAGTCGAGCTATGAAATCTGTCACGTCAGTAGTGCCATTCGTGGTTTGCTCTAGAAATTCGCCAGGTAGCCTCAATGGCTCGCCATACACTAAGTCGGCTGGTGACGCTTGTAAGTCATCCTTGTAAGCGCTACGAACGCCAAGTAAGACTAAGGGCAGGGCCTCAGTCCAGTTTTCATTTGCATGGCATACAATAGATGCTTTCAGATGTCGATGAAAACGTTCCACGAGTCCATTGCTTGCTGGATGGTACGCTGTGGTTCGGTGATGACGGAAACCGGCTATTTTACCCAAGTATTGGAACAGGGTGGACTCAAATTGGCGTCCACGGTCTGTTACAATATCTGTTGGGCTGCCGAACCTAGATATCCAGCCATGCAGCAAGGCTTTGCCTACTGTCTCGGCCGTGATGTCGGTTATCGGTATTACCTCCGGCCATCGTGTGAATCGATCAATGGCCGTTAAACAGTATCTATAACCTTGTGAAATGGGAAGGGGGCCAATCAGATCGATGTGTATATGTCTGAACCTAGAGCTTGGCAATTTGTAGGTACCTAATGGTGCTGATACGTGCCGATTCACTTTGGCTCGTTGACATGCAATGCAAGATCTGGACCACTCCCGGCAGTCTTTCCTAACCCCTGGCCAAACAAACCGATCCGCGATTAGCTTAGAGGTTGCGTTTGCGCCAGGATGACTTAACGAATGAAGACTGACGAACACTTGTTTTCGTAAGGCTTGTGGTACGAAAGGCCTGGCAGTATGTGTGCTGACGTCACAGTACATAGCTACATCGGTACCTGGGATTTTAAACTTTTCTAACCTAAGTGATGACGTTGAGTTCAGGAATCCTGACAGCTCCATGTCTGACTCTTGAGCCTTTGCGAGAGTTTCATGAGCTACTGGTGCCTGCAGTTCATCTATCCGTGACAAGGTATCAGCAACCACATTATCCTTTCCGGAAATGTGGCGGATATCTGTTGTGAACTGTGATATGAAGTCCAAATATCTATACTGACGTGGCGAACAGTTATTTTTCCTTTCATGAAAAGCAAAACTGATTGGTTTGTGGTCAGTATAGATAGTGAAATTTCTTGCTTCGAGCATGTATCGGTAATGCTTTACCGCTTCATAAATTGCCAGTAATTCTCTGTCGTAAGGAGAATATTTTTGTTGAGCGGTGTTCAGTTTTCGAGAGAAGGATGCGAGTGGCTGCCAATGGCCATCTTTGTGTTGTTGTAACACGGCACCCATGGCTAAATCAGATGCGTCCGTGATTAGTCCCATTTTGGCCTGGCAATCTGGGTGGGCCAATAGGGTTGCGTTTGACAGACTTTCTTTGCATTGTTCTAGGGCCTTTAGGGCATCTCCTGTTAAGTTGATTGGAGTTGATCCCTTTACTGCTCCTATCAGCAAAGCATTAAGTGGGGCTTGTATTCTGGCGGCTTCGGGTACGAAACGTCTATAGAAGTTTATCATGCCCAAAAACCTTCTAAGCTCGCGTATATTTTTAGGGACTGGGTAGTCGCGGATAACTTGTACTTTTTCTGGCAATGGCTTTGTTCCTTTCTCTGATATAGTATATCCCAAAAAATTTACTTGTCGCACACCAAAAACACATTTTGCGTTATTAATTACCATACCGTATGCTTTCATTCTGGTGAATAGCTGTCTCAAATGTTCCTTGTGCAGTGTTTCATTCTTGCTGTACACTAGGAAATCGTCGAGATATGTGTAGCAAAAGTCAAGGCCACGCGTCATTTCATCTACAAACCGTTGGAATGTTTGACCCGCGTTTCGTAGACCAAATGTCATAAACGGAAATTCAAACATTCCAAACGGTGTAGTGATTGCGGTCTTGGGTATATCATCCGGATTGACTGGAATCTGGTTGTATGCTTTTACCAGGTCAATTTTAGTGAATATAGTACATCCGGATATGCTGTGCGCGAAGTCCTGTATGTGTCTGATGGGATAACAATCAGGAATGGTGCGGGCATTAAGTCTTCTGTAGTCTCCGCAGGGCCGCCAGCCGTTATCTTTTTTTGGAGCTAAGTGTAACGGGGAAGCCCAAGGGCTTTCTGACGGTCGAGCCGTGCCGTTGGCTAACATTGCGTCGAATTCTTGCTTGGCAGTTTTATGCTTATCTGGAGCCAGGCGGCGGGGAGTGCATGAAATCGGGGGGCCTGGTGTAGTACGTATGTGGTGGATTGTGTTATGAATAACGACTCGCTGTGTACCAGGTGGCTTGGTGATCTCTGGGAACTCTTCTAGTAATTTATGATACGCGGTATCGCCAGTCATGACCTTTACAGAGTGAATACTATCTGACTTATGGACTAGTGAAGCCGTAGTTGAACAAGTTGTAACATTGTCTATTAACCGCTGGTTACGACAATCGACTACGAGGTTGTAAAACGAGAGAAAATCTACTCCAATTATTGGTTTAGTTACATCTGCAACTACAAAATTCCACCCAAAGTCCCTTCGAAGCCCTAAGTTTAAATTATAGTACATATAACCGTAGGTCGGAATAGGCGTTCCGTTGGCCGCGAATAGTTGGTAGTTGGTGCTGGCGCGTCGTTCACTTAGCATCGTCCGAGGAAATACGCAGAGGTCGCTACCGGTATCGACCAGGAACTGTACTTTAGTTCTCCTGTCGGTAACAAACAGGCGACCAGAGCTAGGGCAGTCGTTGGTCGCCATTAGCGACGGCCCGTCAAGTTTTCCGCCTTATAATCGCATGGGAGAATGCATGTCTTTGCTTTGCTGCCAAATTTGAAATGGTACCAGCATACCGGGAATTTCCTGTAGTTTGAATCTGAACGTTTGGATGATGAACGGGTGTGCCTTGTTCCTCTCTCCCTGGAGCGTGACTGTCGGTGCCCAATCGCGAGCGCGTTTACCTCTTTCCGAAGCTCCACAAGTTCTTTAGCTAACACCTCTAGTACTTGTGGGTTCGCACTGGTTGAAGCTACTTGGGCTGAAGGGGTAGTTATATCTTTGATTCTGTCTGCTATGTCCGCTAAAGCTTCCAGCGATACGGAGGTCTGTGCCGCCATCACTGTCTGTATGTTTGCTGGCAGGCGGTTGGTCCAGATGGATTTAATAAAGTCCTCTGGGACATTAGTTCCTGCTAAACTCTGAAGGTGCCTCAGAAATTGCGAAGGCTTGCGGTCGCCAAGCTCTTCGTGAATCAAAAGTTGGTTTACCTTCTTCTCGTTAGACGAACTGAGTCGTTTAATAAGTTCGCATTTAAGTTTCTGATATTTGTCACTCGCTGGTGGTTTCACTATTATGTCTTTTACCTCCTTAGCGTACTGCGGTTCCAACTGACCGATGACGTAATGAAACTTCGTCGTATCCGTTGTAATATTCGCAATAGCAAATTGTCCTTCTACTTGTGCGAACCATATTTCGGGCTCATCGGGCCAGAAGGGTGGTATGCGAATAGCAACTCTGCAAATTTCTGTCGACACGTCCGATGCGACAGTGGAAACACGCATTTCGGTACGTTCGGTAGATGACTTGCTACTTGTGGACTGTGAACCGTCCGCCATGTTTTTTTATATATATTCGCTTTGTTTGAGATATTATAGAGAGATATTATTATTAATCTTGCGGTTACTTATGCGGGGTCACCAATGTAGGAATAGTATGGGTAAATCCTACCTTTTCGCTGTTATTACTCCCTTCCTTACGTAGATGTGATTCGGGGTGATGGAATGAAAGTCTTCAGGTAGTTATTGTAGCTAGCTTATAATACGTTTCAAAGCGGTACACAGAATTGAATTAAGCACAAGAAGGATTGAGGATTGAGCAGCACAAATAGATCACAAGTATAGTCACTATAGTTCACAAGCGCAGGCGTGGAAAGCGAATGCACATCAGATCAGGAAAGTACAGTGTCATCTGATGTGAGACGAGATATCAAATTACTTTTAGTATAAAGTATACGCGGGTATAAGCAGAACAGTAAGCAGGTGAGCAGCGAGCGCTCCGCGTCGAGAGTAGATCAAGACTGGTGTGTCGATGCGCGCGCGCCTGCGGCCGGCCGGCGTACAACCAGATAGTTTATATAATATATAGCTATGGAGCTATATAAAATGGTGCTTTTCCACTGAGCCACAGCGGTCGAAGTTCCGACACAAAATGTGATGGTGTAAATAATAAATTATATGTTATAATATAAATAGTGTGTAGAATTAAGTGAATATATGTAAAGTATATGTATATGTGTATATGCCGCTACAGTACTTTAACCCGACAGCTCGCAGAATACGTAACGAAGATAGCTTAGTTACATCCTGAGATTGCGTTGCACCCGACTTTGAACGTACTTGGAGGCAAAATTGTAAGGTAAGTGCAATTATGTTTTATTTCCCCTGAGGTGTGAGCACCACCATCACCAGATTCAACTAGTGTTGTGTTAGGAGATTCTTTTGAACTTGATTGTTATAGGCGATTACTTGAAATATTAATATTAAAAAGCATGTATGTGATGTTCTTAAGAAAGTTTAGGAGCTCGTAGCTAAGTAATATCTGAAAGAAAGAAAGAAAGAAAGTAAAAACGTTTATTTGCGGTAAACATGACGCAAAAAAAAATAGTTTTAAATACATAAAAAGTTTTTAAAAAAAGTCTGCTGCACGGGTCGATCCATCAGGTTAATGTAGTGGATGGGTGACCATCTTTACAGTCGACTCCTCCGTACCTCGGAAAGCACTGGACCTTTGACAGTCGTTATGGGTAGACAGAAGCCCGACAGTCTGACAACTAGTCTTACCAAGGGGTAAGTAATAACAAACACAAACGAACTGCCTATCCTTTTCCCAACTATGCTGGGGTCAGCTTCCAGTCTAACCGAATGCAGCTGAATACCAGTATTTTACATGGAGCGACTGCCTATCTGACCTCCGCACCCCAGCGAATGGGTAATACGATACCCCTTGGTAAGACTGGTTGTCAGACTTTAGGGCTCTTGACTGTCAAAGATTCACGAATGACAGCCGGGATCAACGGCTTAACGTACTTTTCAAGGCATGGAGGAGTCTCGGTATGTAAAGATGGTCACCCTTCCACGGACCAACCCCGGCAAGCGTAGCTTAACCTGATGGATTGATCCGTGCGGCTGCCATTACTTAGCCACAAGCTCCTCCTTTCTAAAAATATTATTGAACACTCAAACATACAGGGTCAAGTAAAATTAGCTAGCGAAACTATGGAGACTTGATAGGTATTGATCAGGGTTGGCATAAAACAAACAAGTTGTTTTGAAATACGTATTTTAAACAGTGTTTAAACAGTTTTAAATAAAAGAGTGATTTTATTAAGTGTTTAAAATCACAATATGAAACAAGATAAAATAATGTTATAAATCTTTTGAAAAAAAAAAACATGGTTTTGAATCGCAAATGAAGGGAAATAAATGAAAAGTTATAAATTTTTAAGACTTTAAATAGCTCGAAAAGAAATGAAAAAGGTTAGATAGTTTTATTTATTATTTACTTCGTCGTACACAAAGGTACGTCGCGTCGCGTGACGAGCGGTGTCTTTGTATCGCGTCGCGTGTCGGGCCTGTTTGAAAGAGCCTTAATTCCTCGCAACTATTTTGGGGATTCCCTTTATTTGAATATATTTCATCTTACCTATCTACCTATACTTCGTCACTTATCGAAAAGATGTAATTCCCCGCAATCATTGTGGGGACTTCCCCATATTTCAATTTACTTTTAGGTAAGGTTCAATCTGGGTCAATTCTGAACGTACAGAGTGTACTGGGTGGTTCAGTATTTGTGTAACATACCTACATATATCGATTTAAAAAAAGAAAGTATGTTCACAGGTTAGATTATATAAGTTTAAAGTTAGTTTTATAAGTTACGTTGTATCACAACAACGTAACTTATAAAACTAACTTTAAACTTACTATTATGTTATTCTGATTTTAGTAAATGTTTCCTCAGGTAAATTTTAAAATTGTCTAGAAATGAATTATATTAGGCCTGATTGATTTGTGTTGCTAATAAATTTGGTAAATCGCTCAATAAAAAAAAAAAAAAAAAAACATTTTGAAGCATTTGTTTCATAAAATTAAAAAAAAAAAAACAAAAATGAATCGAAGAACTTTTTTTGTTTTGGTGTTTATTAACCATAAATGTAGTGAACTTAAAACATCACTTTAAAATCTGTTTTTTTTTTTAACTTCAATGACGTGATCCCCCCCATCCCCCTTAATGTTAACACTAGTAATTATTAGAATATTGTTTGACTAGTCTGTTGTTGAATATAATCTGAAATAGCGCTTTAGGCTGCGACCTATTCATAAGCGGTCGCGGGTAATGCAACAAAATGGCCACGAGTGCCATGACAACGCCACCTATGGCGTGGCGGGCATTTTGGCATTGGCGAAGCTTTGGAAACCAAAGGAGTGATGGAAAAACAAAGGAACGCGTAAAAATGTGCCATGCCAGGTTGAGTTTTGGGGAGGCATTATGTCGGTCCACTTATGGGACATTTTATTCGATAATGCACTAGTGTTTCGACATAAAATGCAAGATACCACGGCCAAAACATATTTCTTATCTTTTTTATTATATTAAATAAATGTGTTTGACGCAAGTTGCGCAACATGAATTGCGACTTTTGGCATGTTTTTCGGTTCCTCTACCGGTCAGACCCGACACCATAGCTCGCTACCGCTTGTCGCCCCGCTGTCTGTATTGCAGATCACAACCTTAACACTCACAACTATTTGCTGACGACGTAATGACAACTGCGGTCAGTTGAACCTGTCAAAAACATGCGACAATATCGCTTACACACTTGACTTCATAATCCATTGATGTTTAAGTTAAGCAGTTGAAAATATCAGTGGAAGAAACCGCGCTATGTTTTATTTTCTAAGAGAATTTGTGACGGGAACTGAAATGGTTGGTGTTGTAGTACGGGATCGTTATAATTTCAAAAGTAAGGCAGGAATAGCCTCGGTATCGTGCTAGTTATAAGGGTAGAGTAAACGTTAACCTCTAACCTAACGTCAGCAGTTTGTTAAATTCGAGTTCTTTATTTGAAGTATTGTACTTTTTTTTGTTTGACAGTTTGAGTAATAAAAACAAATGGCGGTTGAATTTGACAGCCAGTGCCATTTTATAGGGTTAGTACTACTTTGAAGTCGTTTGTCTCGACAACTCAAAGAAGTTTCTGTAATTTTCCAGCTAAATATCTTGAATTTTGTAAGGGTTTTATTTATTAGGATACCCTTGCCAGTTACGAAGATTATGGACTCATGAAGAGAATCTATGTCAAAGGAAGACAAGAGTGTTACAGAAAGGAATTATTTCTAGTGATTTATAGTAATGAGAATCTTAAAATATAAAATTCCTTTCATTGGAAAATGAATCGCATTTTTCTTGAATAAGTAAACAGCTTTCAATGTTACCAAAGAAAGAACACAAAACTAAAATGTACGTACAAAAGCATAAAATTACTTAAGATTTTCCAACTAGCCAATTACTTAGCATTTCTCAGTAGAAAATTTCCTGAATAATATTTTTAATGATTTAATGATCTAAAAAGCTTTGCTTCACCGAATAAAATTATTCCCTTGTAAAATTCCAAAAATATATTTATTATAACATCCAACTTTGTACTGACAAAAGTTGGGCTGTCCTGAAAAGTGTCTCCACCCGAAAAACGTCTTTAAAATTTTCCCTTACAGGGATGATTTTTGCTTGTAAATGTAACGGTATCTTGTCAGCTACTCCCCCATATTTTCTGTTTTTAAATGATGATGTAAAGCTATGAATTTATGCCAGTCCGTAGACGTCAGAACAATTTTCTTTTTCAAGTGTTCGTTGCGAGAGTTTCAAGGATTCGGGTTCCGTGGCTCGGAAACTGGGATAAGTACGTTATGTTTTATTTATGCAAGTGACTTTTTGAGTGCGTCGAGAAAATGTTGGATTACTTTTAATTACGACGATGTGTGTTGCAGTAATTTAATGTGTAACTTTTACTCTGAAAGGAAATGAGTAACTTTTTTTTAGAGAAGTCTATAAAACTATCTTTAACTAATTTATCAAGCGGGATAGTTGCGTATAGTTGCGTTAGACGATCAATTATGTTGCACAATATCACGAATAGCGCAATGTTTTTGACCGTTTAGGGTTAAGTACCTGGGAAACCGAACTCTGCTCTGGTGAAAATAGAGATTGCTCATTTAATAGTATAGGATAGTTCATACCAATTTCAAGCTGCCATGATATTAAGTACTTACTAATTCTATGCTGCCATGATAGTAGGTACTTACTAATTCCATGCTGCCATGTCATTATTCTAAGGTAGCCATCTTGTTCTAATCTTTGGGCGACCGAGCTCTGCTCGGGTAAAATACGGAGAAAACGAATCTTCCCAGATATGACACCTAGCTAGATCGATTTTTCGTCCACGTAAACCCCTATGTAACTTTCATCGAAATCGTTAGTGCTGTTTTCGAGGACGTGATTACAAATGTATACATACAAATATTATATTATATATAAATATTGCTCATTTAATAGTATAGAATAGTTTTTTGAAGATTGCGTAATGATTGAACAATAGTTTCAGCGAGTTTAATTTTTATTGCACCATATTTTAATTGCAGCGTGTAATATAAGTATTGCGAAGGTCTTGCTTACGTGAAAACATGGAGCATATGGGTCGTCAATATTATTGCGTGAAAATAATGGACCGTTGAAGTGCAAGGGTTGATTCATTCATATTCAAACTTATCGCAGGTGTAGGGGCCGCCGATCAAATTCAAATTCAAAAGTCATTTATTCAAATTAGGCTGAAAATCAGCACCTTCCGAACGTTACAATTACATAAGACAGTCCCCCAAAATGCCCACCCTTCACCACTTCCTAGTGCCTTTAGCTGGGAAGAAGAAGTGGCGCAACAAACTCCCCAGCAGAGAGCCTTTTGCCTCGTATAGGACTTTCTGTTATTATTTTAATTTGTTTTTTTTAATTTTTTATTAATGTTTTAATGAGTGTGTTTTAGTTTAATTTGTGATTTCCTTGGCGAGTCTCAGTAATTACTTTTTCTTTCTAGAAAAGGGAGGACCCTCCGACCAGACGGGTGTCATGTTTGGCGGGCAACTGCCTGATATTTTTCACCTATAACATAAAAATATTACTCTCATCTTATTTTGTCTTGGACACTGAACCCGGGTATTTAAAATTCCTTTTGCTTTTCGTTGTAGAAACATTTGAAATTATAATTAATGTCCTCATATTTCTGCCTGTTTTCATCAAATAACCAATCGTTGTCTGAAGTTTATATATCATGGCTATATTTAGAGTATTTTTTATATAAGGTCTTAACTATATATATTTATATATAATTAATTAGTTGTATATATTATATTTATAGTTTTTGATAGGTCTATGTATATCTTTACATTTAAATAAATATTTATTCCTCAATTCTCGCTATTGCATCTACAACTGTTTGTCTGCATCACCCAAAGGTTGACTGGTAGAAAATGCCTTTGGCATCAAGTGCGCCTATGTACATTTGTGTGCTTAAAGTATTAAATAAATAAATAAGGATGGTGAATGAAATTATAAAGATTTTTTATGATTACAAGAATAATAACTTAGTATGGAGTAGTCCTATATATTCAAAAGTGGACAAAAATTGTTCAAAGTGAAGAAAAAGGTTCGCCTAGATCAGTCACAAAAAAATAGATGACATCGGTAAAAGACTGACCTAACGCTGAAAATAGTTTCAGAAAATGAACAAAATAACTATATAACAACAGTTTTAACCAACTTTCTTAACTCTTGGCAAGAACAACAAAAAAGCCCTTAAATAAAGAAAAGAGAATAAAAGAAAAAAGTATCTAAATCACGAGGAACTGATGTTCTGCAAGTTTTAATGATTTTTGTTCAGAAAAATTAAAAACTCCGTAATACTGATGAAGAATGGTCACGCCAGGAAAAAGTTATAATTTACGGATCAAATTAGTGGTGAAATTAATGTTGAAGGGATACTTTAATATTGCTTTGCATTTGTTCCTCAATGAGAAATATTACTGAAAATGCTTTTCGTTCAATGAGAATAAAGTTGATAAAAACAAAATTTTTGCATTGGGTTAGCATTTACAATTTATGATTGTTGTAAAATAATGTAAATATCTACGCCTCTGAATATCCTTTCTGGGAATGGTGGCATTATGGTACAAAGTTAATACCTATCCGCTTCCACGAATAGCATTTAAAACGATTAATACAGAAACATACATTCATAGTAAAATTATAGATAATCGTAAAGCCTTTACAAAGTTATCAATGTATACTAATATAATTAATTGACAAAAAGGAAGTCATATTGTCGTGTATATAAATATTTTCACAAATAGGAAGCCGCATTGTCGTGTATATTATATATATTTCATGTTAAGACGCTGATATATGCCAGCACCCTTGAGTAGTTAGCTTGCGTGTTCTGTGCTGAGCCCACGCAACGTGTCGTACGTCCAGCTAGTAATAGGACTCGCCCATCAAGGAGCGCTGTCCCAAATTAGACGCATTATTAATTTATTTTACGTAAAACAAAAGGTATTCTAATAAAACACGTATACTACAAGATACATAATTAAATTATAATGGTGAAGGTTTCAGAAAAATACGCTTGGTAGTTTTGCGTGATTCTGTTTTTTATCCGCGTTAGACATAACTTTACAAATTAATTACATTATGTAATTTAAATATAATATAAAATATTTACAGATTATGTTATTAAAAAAATACTTAATTTAACATATATTTTTTCCAAATCATTAACACTATTCGTTTAGACGTGATCTTCAGTATAAATTCACTAAAAGTCGCTTTGCTAAAATTTCATGCGAAGTCGCGAGCTGAAGCTAGAAAGCTACAAAAGTTATCTAACTTTAAACCAGCATTGAAAACTGCATACCTTTGTTACGAGTAATACAGTCAAGCACACATTAGTGCTTATAGTAAATTTGACATTGCCATCGCCTCTAAATGGCAGCTGCAAGGGAAATTTTCGTACATCAAGTGTTGTGTGTAAGTGTGATGTGTGTACGCAGTTCTTTTATTTTATCTTAAGACGCGGTAAGAAGCAAATCTTTAGGTATTGAAGGAGGTGAAGCGAGAGTAGTGCATCACGGTGTACAAATACGGTTGAAAATGGCGTTGCGTTTGATTTTAGTTGAATCTCGTGTCCGCCAATAATATGACAGTTATTTCGCAATTTAAATTTAATTTAAAAAAAAACTCCAATCAGTTAAAATATTTTACATATTTCTTTATTTGATAAATTTTCCTTTTTAATAGTAACAAAAAAAAAATTGTTGTCGCTCAAAATATAGCATTTCGAGACAAAAAATTTATTCGTTGTTTCTTGCGATTTTTTTCAAGCTGCCAGGTCAGTTCTATAAAATATCTTTGTATACGTTTTTTTATACACTTGATTAACACTGTATTTTGGGCTTGTAATATGTCAAAATATTGCATTTCGAGACAAAAAATTTTTTTCGTTGTTTTTTGCGATTTTTTTCAAGCTGCCAGGTCAGTTCTATAAAATATCTTTGTATACGTTTTTTTATACACTTGATTAACACTGTATTTTGGGCTTGTAATATGTAGCAATACAGCTAACTGTGCGACGAAAAAGTGGACTTTTTACGGACCCTGTTTGGACAGCGTCTTAACTCTTTACCTAGAGTTACTTATAACCGTAAGTACATCCATACTTACTTACAAATAAAAGCCCCGGAAGGGGCCTATCCTCCATACTATTTCTTTGTCTAACACGCCTGTCATTAAACTTAGAATTAATTTACCCAGCTAGGCCGCCATTTTGAACTTATACGCATACATTTTTGCCCTTTCACACGTTGCTTGTAAATGTCTCCCTAAGGGTCGTTGAAACGGCAGTCTCACTAATTGGTCCTATTCATTAGTCGCGAGACGATGCCTTTGCAACTATGACATCTGAAACTGTAGCCGTTAAAAGCGGTAAGCGCTGGATTTTTTGCGCTTTTTATTTTGCTGGAGTTTTTGTACTGATTTACTGGTTTTTTGATATGATGTTGAATGAATGAATGAATGAAATGCACCGATCCCAGCGTGGTTTAACCAGACTCGATAAATCGAATGAACCCCAAGATTTGCACTAGCTCCTGAAGCCTCATGTTTCATAGGACCACAGAGGCCATTGCATATCAAGGAGTAGACCGGGTGGCGCGGTAATGGTAGGGAAGACGTGCCCTTAGGATAAGGAGGGATTTGCGAGCCTACCGGATATGCATCCTTGAGTAAGCAATGGAATAGTGGAGAGACGGGTGTTATTTATCTATGGATGGGCTCTTTTTGCGACGTCACCGCTATGTTGGTTCAGGTCCATCTTCACCGGTGAATATTTTGAAGGGGTTATGCTGCTTTCTCGGCTCTTTACTATATTGCTGCTGTGCTGTGTTACATTTAGCTGTTCTAAGTCTTCGTCAAAAGCTTCGCTGCTATCCATATTTTTTCGTTTCATATTCGTCGTGTTTCCTAATCGTTTACGTTTCTTGTAGATCTTGCTGGCAGCCTTCATAATCTTATATCGATCTGCAGCCGTCATCCAAACGTTGAATTTCTTGTCAAACGTCAAGTCCCGTTTAAAGTTGTCGTTCCATGTGTAAATAGGGTGGCCTACTTTCTTGAATTTGGCCTTATACTGCATTGCTGCGTGTAACAGGTGTGGTTGCCCCGCCTGTAAACGTGTACGAGATAGCACATCCTGTGATTTTTGATGCGATATGTTACTGTTTTTCCGTCTAAGATTTCGCGCAGAAGAAACCCCTGCATTTTTGTTTTCCTCTTGGTGTTTAATCTTTTGACGTATTGCGTGACATTATTTTACACCAGTATGTCTATTTAGGTTATCTAGTTTTCTTCTTTGTAAGAATTTAGCCTTTTGGAGGTTAGCAAGAGCTATACGATGATCCCTAGAGTGACTCGGCTGAAAGATCAAGGTTTCCTAGGCAGCCGCTTTTTTAATACTCCAGTTATGGTACACGATGGTATTTCGATGTTTTCATCCGTTGAGTGGATCCCTATGCTTTCCAGTTGTTTGGTTATGCAGGCTTGGTATTTTGTTTTGGTGGATTTGATGTTGAGAACGGCATAATAACATTGTTCCTATTGTAATTGCATTGACATTTTATTATACGTATATGTGATTTATTCTGTTGCAGTATTGCGAATTTTTTTTTTGATGTTATATGGGTTTATTAAATTATTTTTTTTGTCAAGAGGTGCCATATGAGGTCCCCATTACAATCTCTCGTCCAGCGCGATTCCTAGGAAAAATATTTGATTAATAAATTCCAGCTTCTCTCCATTAAATACGATGTCACTTCTTATTACTTCTTACATTCTTCTTAATTTAAATCTAATGCATTTGGTTTCTTCTCATTTAGTACCAAATTATTTACCGCAAACCAATCTTGGACCTGAAGAATAGAGCTAGTCACAACGTCATTATTTTGTGACCGTCGGTCCATTTTTTAGATCAATGGTGGATGATTTTGAATTTTGAATTATGTATTTTATATTCATTTGTTTCTGAGAAAGCTTGCTGTTAGGAATAAAATCTTGAATTTATTCCTATGTGCTAAGCAAATTCTGGCGTCACCGCAGTTATCCGCAACATGGGTAGCGAGGTCTTGGCGGACAGACACGTGGTCAAAAGTTAGCCCATTATGTTATTTATTTGGTGGGCTTCTTTGTTCATGGGCGCTATTTATTACCATTGTTAAACTATTGTTTAGGAGTCAAAACGCCGCACTGCAGCCGCATGTGCAGATTTCGTTTCGAGACAGAGGTACACAATTTTGTCAGGGTCGTGCGCTTGCTGCGATTTATTAGTTACACTCTTCGTTTTTCTATAGAAATGTATATTGTTCTGAAGTTTTTTGTTTTTGTTGAATGGACTTAAGCTTAACCACTCATGTGCCTTTCATCACAAAAACTCGGGTAAATTTTTCAACAAAAATCAAAGCAAAAAAGGTTGCCTCAGACGCGACTATTTTGTAGGGCTAAAGAAATTGCCAAATGGTTAAGGGTAGTTAGTAGGAGTTAAGATTTATGTTATAATTATCAGCAAGGTTATAGCTCCGGTCAAGCTAGGAAGTTTAATGGAAAATATTTTTTTGTGCGAAATCAATACCGACCGACATTGTTAATTTGTTAGAATCATACGTACTTACGTCTTCGTATGTTATTTTAGAATATCTTGCCATTCTACTTTTACTATGTCAAATACCCATAAACCTATAGCTTAAAAATAAAAGTTAATTCTGCGCATAACATCAAACCTCTCAACTTTGCCAGTCACTACGCAACTATAGATTCGCGCTCACGATGTATATACCGAACTTTGCCACAGAATTATAGCCACGTAATCGAAATAGAGCCGAGAATTAAACTCAGTTCTCTTGGTCGCTACACTTACTAGAGACAATTAAAAATGCAAATCTTTTTTGTATCTGGATCTATCGTTGGAGTTAACGTTAACCTTGAGTTTGAAATATGGGAATTTGATTTACTGAATGATTGGTAGGTATGTAGTTTGTGAAATATTGAGCTCTGTGCATCTGTTGATGCAGTCCCTAACTCAGGTCGAGGTGTGTATTTGCAGAGAGAAGCAACGCCCTGAAAGATAAAGATATGGAATGATCTCACTGGATTATCCTGGCTATTTTCAGTGGCCCTGGAACCTTCGGCAGACGATTAGACCCTCGTATGCCCCGGCACTTGCACTCCAGGCGAGCGCCTGGGATCGGAAACGCATGTAGGCCTAGCACACCTCACTTTTGCACTATATTAATGTATTTATTTGTTGACACGTAAAGTCACAGCTACATCAAACAAAATAAACATTGTTCGATTTCGTTGACTGGCCATTAACGCGGCGCGGGCGCAAGCTACGCTAAACGTACAGGAAAAACTAAGACGCGGTCTGACGCGGACTCAAACAAAAAAAAAAGGGACGCGGAGCGCTCGAGACGTCCTTCCTCTATGACGTCCAGTCAAGCTCTCCCTACTGGTTTTTTGATATGATGTTAAAGATATATTAGCATCAGGTATATTTGCCTGAGACATGCTGAGCTGGACTCTCATTTGGTGCAACCTTGAGACGCATACCGGATAATTTATAAAAACCCTTTTTACGATTTGTTTACCTTTATTTTACTACCTTAACCTGTGGGGTATAGTTGTGGTATAGTTGGTTGGAAAAAACAGTATTTTTTTTAAATGTTGTAAAACAAACAGTTCAAAATGTTTTAAACCAGCGTTCTTTTTCATTTTTTTTTCATTGAGTGATTTATCAAATTTATAATCAACAAAAATCGATCAGGCCTAATTAATTTCCAGACAATTTTAAAATTTACGTGAGAAAACATTTACAAAAAACCACCAGAATAACATAATAATCACAACAACGTTATACTAGTCATAGTTAGTTAGTAGGCACAAACTAATAAACTATCTAATTTGTGAACATATTTACTTTTTTTTTCTAATCAATCAAAGTAGGTATGTAACTCAGATACTGAATCACCCAGTACTCTGTATGTTCAGAATTGCGAATTCCGATTTTCGTTCTCAGAAGTACCTTACCTAAAAATATATTTAAATATGGGGAAGTCCCTAAAATTATTGCAGGTAATTACCTTTTTTCGACAAAAGACGAAGTATAAATATACATAGGTGGGATGGAGAATATATTTAAATAAGGGGAATCCCCAAAATAGTTGCGGGGAATTACTTCACTTCGACCGACGACAAAGTGTACAAAACTATCTTCTCGTTTCTTCTTAATGTTTAAAACATTGTTTTAAACTTGTTTTATACTGTGATTTTAAACACTTAATAAAAAACATTGTTTTATTTCAAACTGTTTAAAATACGTGTTTTAAAACAACTGGTTTGTTTTATGCCAACCCTGTGTGTGTATGAGGTATCCTCATAAACATACATAGTTTACCATTCAAAAGAAAGACTTACAATGTTCTTCTATACCTATTAACACTGTTATTTGAAAATATTGTAAAAGCCAATTATTTTTAAAAGGGTAAACTTGGAGTTTCTTGCCGGCTCTTCTCCATAGGAAACAACCATTGGAACCGTGCACCTAGCTTCTGACTTTTCATAAGTGCCCGTGGAATTTGAAATATAAACAGAATAATAAACATGATAAGGTCAATAAACACCAACCAATTACAATTTATTCTAGTACTGTTAATTAACGGAAAATACAAATCAAAATTATCAGCCACAATGAAAATGTAATAATTGCGATGACATAATAATTATTATTTTCTAATTGATCATTTATTTATTGAGAGGTGTGTGATTAAGAGATTTAATCAAGGTAAAATATTATACAAACAATGATATTATTATTATGTAAATAATGCTTTTGCATTGAAGTAATCTCTAAACACCAAATGGTTTGCAGTGTAGGTACTTAATATAGTGGAAGTTACTTAGATATCATTAATTCATTTTCATTCTCAACTCAAGCTAAACTGGTTGGAAACGAGCATTGCCAACTGCGATGCAACTGGTACTCTCACAGGGCGCAACTCAAGTTGTATCAATTTTAGTAATTTCATCATTTATTCGAACACCGTTCAATCGATAACGCGCAATTTATGAAAAATTGCGTTGGCAACGACCGAGTGACCTGCACTGCCCGTCACGCGTGACAGTTGCGTCGCCGTTAATAACTAGTTGTTGACACGTTGCGTCGTGTGAGAACCACCATAGAAATGTAAGTGCTAACGTGATTGGTTGCGTCGACGTTGAAAACTGGTTTTATGTTGGTGAGAATGCCCTAAGGCTTAATTTACATTGCCGCTGAACGGAATGGAAGCAATTATTTTTTTTACTTTAGAGGATGGATTTAGGATGAGTGAACTTTACACCCTGTTGGTGTAAAGTTCACTCAACCTCTATTGATATTGAGGGTCCTTCGACCAGACGGTCGTCGTGTCTGGCGGGCAACTGCCCCACGATTGATGTTGGGGAACTTATAATTATACGCTGTTCGCGCGGTAAACTTTAACTGCGCGTTGCAGGATTTGTGTGACGTCAGGTCTTAGATGCGTAGTTCGCATGTGGCGATATAGATGTCACTACAATACAAAGTATTTTGTTTACTCGTGGGTAGATCGACAGGGTCCTTACTTAATTATAGGTAAACATAACTTTATGGCCGTCCACTGTCTCAAAAGATATAGGTATATCCTAGTTTAAAAGACAGAGTAACGTAAATTGTCAACAGATGTTCCATGTACTTACATCAACAAGTTCTACCATAAAATATATTTACATAACTTTGCACAACTTGCTTGTAACTAGTGTAAGTTTTGTTTCTCTCGCCATCTGTACCTTCTTGATCAATTAACAATTTATTATTTAAAGCCTTATGAACTGTATTTCAAAAGTGTAACGTACAAACGAGGTACGACCCAAATAACAAGCCCCGACTCGATAGCCGCCATTCTCCAAACCGCAGTCGATAAACTCGGCGCCTGGTTTAGGAAATGAAGGATTGAAGTCAATCCCGCCAAAAGCCAAGCGGTTCTCTTTTTGAAACCGTATAAAAAGACCAAACCCCGTCTTCCCCGACCCATTACAATGCTAGACAAGCCTATCCCTTGGGAGAAGCGAGGTAAGTACCTAGGTGTAGTCCTTGACCACCATCGTTACTTCAAAGAGCACATAAGCCCACGCGCGAGCCTCTTGGACTCTTGGGAGGCTTCACTCATTCCTAAATGCACGTAGCAAATTGTCACTACGGTGCAAAATGCGTATTTACACTACGTGCATTCGCCCAATCATGACCTATGCGGGTGCTATCTTTGCACAAGCAAGACCCAGTCACATCCATAAGATGCAGACCTTACAGAACCATTGCCTTAGGAAAGCCTCAGGAGCCTCCTGGTTTGTTAGGAATGAGATCCTCCATCTCGATCTAAAAATCCCCACCATCCACCAATTTCTCAAACGCTCTTGCAAGCGTTACTTCGATACTGCCGCCAAACATCGCAATCCTCTGGTTGTCGATGCCGCTAGATACACTTCCTCTATTATCAATCGAATCTGCTGCCCTAAGCGAATCCTTACCGACCCAGATGACCCCATTACCCTCCTCCAAGAGAGCAGTAAGTAAACCAGCACAGTGTACAAAAACAGACGCCTCCCGTCATTCCGACCTCGCCGCCGAGTAAATGATACTCCCCCCGACTCTTGCTCGATAACGAAGTGCCAGCAGTTGTTACAGCTGAGTACGTAGCTTTAAATTCCCCGACTAATAATCACAATCAAAACTTTGATCCAGTCCGTCCTATCCTTGATGTCCTCCCTTCGGTTAACGCCCTAAGCCGAGGTTCGTACCCCACAGGGGGTGCCCTTAGCGAACGTTCACCTAGTTTTAATTAGCATAGTTGACCCCTAGCTGGAGGTTTTAAGTGTAGTAGCTTAAGACACCCACAGGAAATCCCGGTTAAGTAGTCATGATCTCAGAGTTCAACTACGAGATGCCCTACATAGAAAAAAAAAAACAGGTGGTGCTTTTTCTGGAGAATTCTCGCGCATTCTCGGCAATTCCTGCAGTTGCAAACTCGTATCTAGTTTGTACGTTACACAATTGACATAAAGTTCATTTTGCTATGTACAATATCATTACAAAAACTTGCTTCGATTCGGTTCTCATGTAAACTGAGCCTTTCCATATACTGATGGAGCACGTACGGAATCAGGTCGAAAGAGTCAGATTATTATCCAAGTCACTGGATGTTGGTAGGAGTAATAGTATTCTTGCCTCCCCATTGTCAAAGGATGCAAGACTTGTATAAGTTAGCAAAAATAGGATTTAGATCATAAGGAATTGTTCGTTTCGATAACGTTCCATAATCAGTTTGTGATTAAACTCTCTAAGTATGAATAAAATAAATTTAAAAAATAACGAAACTGGCAGTGATAATTAATAAGAAAGAACATTTTATAACATTATATTAAGTCAGCCTGTTACATGGGACTTATACATAACTGGCGAAATATGGGTGTATTATAGGTACACCTCTGCATAACCCTTCGGGGAATCAGGCGTGATGTTATGCTAATTGTATGGTATGTCGTGGCCAGATCTTGGAATTGATCATTTCATGAAATGATCGACCATTTCATGGAATGGCCAGCTAATATTGACCATATCATTTAAACGTCAACGTTTAATAATATGTCAGTCGACGTTTGGCCATATCATTAAGTAGGGTATCTATACAAATATTACTGACATTCACTAACTTTTAGTAATTTGGGTCAATGGATAAATAAAACATTTTAAATAGCTTTCATTCCAGAAGAAAAATACTAATTAATAAGATTTGAATAGTTAAATACTAACCTGTGAAATACAAACTACATGTGTTTTTAACGTTGTGGTTGTTTTTCGAGTGATTTTCATAAAAGTCACGTAGCTTGGTATAATAACGATACTTCACTGCACATTTATCATCCATTCGAATATTTATAATTGCTTTTTCAATCAGATTATCGTCCACTGCCATGATGTACAACAAAAACAAAGCGACATCAACGCCTCTAGCGGTGGATAATCTAACTATTTTACGATATGATCATTAATGTTTGGCCACATCATGAAGTAGTAGTGCATTTAACTATGCATATTGTCAAACGTTGAGTATTCAATAATTTGGCCAGACTTCTATTTCATAAAATGGTTGAACTTTTCATGAAATGATCAATTCTAAGATCTGGCCACGGCATGTATATTCAGTCATTGTTTACTAAACAGGCTGTAATACAAATTCGTGAAGAAAAAAAATATGTCTGCTCATGTCATCGCTGTTCACAGCCGCTGAAAGCGCTGTTCTACACAACGAACCCAGCTTGCCACAGACGTGTGAATGAAAGTTTTTATGAAGTCACCCGTTCCTCAAATGATGACGTATCATCAGTTATTACGAAAACCTGCTGCAAAGCGCTGCCAGTTAGCAGATCTTCAAAGTAGGCACATTTAAAAGCTTTTTTATGGTTCAACAATTTCTACTTGAATACGAGGTCGTAAGTTTTAACGTTGATCTTTTGAATTTGTGTTGTGAATTTAGGCGTGGTACTGGTGTGTATGTAAGAGTGGAAATTAAAAAGGAATAGCTGGTGTGTTATCCAAGTATAGTCGTAGCATGGTGTCTTTAAGGACCCCAGTTTACAGTATAAATATGGACAGTACAAAAACTACATAGCAAACGTCGTCGTTCGTCGTCGAACGTTGTCGTCGTCGTTTCGATCGCGGCAAACACTTAGGCGTCTCGTCAATACGAGACCCAAAAGAGTTTGCCGCGATCTTTTTAAAAATGGAGCGTAGGTTAGTAATTATTTTAAAAAATAGGCCCGGTTTCCATACTGTCCATATTTATAATATTGTGCCCGGGTTCAAACATCATCAAACGGGTACACACAGGTTACGTAATCAAAACCTACCAAATAGTTTCTCTTGTAACTTTTTTGGGGAGTTTGTTGCTCCACTTCTTCTTTCCAGCTAAAGCACTAGGAAGTGGTGAAGCGTTTTGGGGGACTGGCTTATATAATTAATTATGATTGTCAATAAGTGCTAATTCTCAGCCTAATTTGAATAAAAATGATTTTTGATTTTGCCTTCATTGCAATTTCTTTATTAATTTTAGACACCACTGGCTTATGGTGAAAGATCGTAACTCTGATATGAAATATGAAGACGCAGTGAGTAATGGTCAATTCTCGTTATTTTTCTATAAGAGAAGAGGCCTTTAATAATATTATGTGTTATGATGTAGCTCGTCTATCCTGCCATGGAAAAACACACGATACTTAATTAAAATAAACCGGTCCAGAGCGAGTCGTACTCGCGCACCGAGAGTTCCGTACCATTTTAAATTTTCATCGGCGAGGCCTATATTCGTCAGAGAATTTTAACACTACACACTGCGGTGAAATATTGCAGTTTTAGATCAGCGCCATCTCTTGACCGATAGTGGAAATAATGTAATTTTTGTTGATGATTTCTGAAAAAGTGTGCTATTTAGAGACATCGTTTTAATATTCCTGTAATCTTTACATAAACTTCTATCACATAGAATAATATTAGATTTTTCTCTATGCAAACTTCTGAAATACCCCTTATTTCAGAAGTTTGCATAGAGAAAAATCTTATGGAACGTTATTTTTTTAAATTTGTCATCAAAAGTTGAAAATTACGCTGCCTAAAAAAAAGAAAAATGTTTGAGAATGTGCAAATACCGCTCTTTCATATGATACCCCATATGCCCTAGTAGCCCCACTTCGAATTTTTAAGACACCCGTTCGTTGCAAAAAAATATAAATTTCTTTTTATTTATTTCTTATTTGCAAAATAGTTGAGCAAATGTCATCTATAACTATTCCAAATTTCAAGTCGATAGCATTAGGAGTTCTTGAGATACCCAACTGTGACAGACAGACGGACAGACAAACAGACTGAATCGCACCATAAGGGTTCCTTTTTACGATTTTGTACGGAACCCAAACTATTACTTATTAACTGCACCCCGCTGTTTTACCCGTATAAGTCTCGATCCCGCGGGAATATCAGAATAAAAAGTATCCTATATCCTAACTCAGGTCATGGTCTACCTGTGTGCCAAATTTCATCCAAATCCGTTCAGCTGTTTAAGCGTAAAAGCGTAACAAACAAATATCTAAACAAACAAACTCACTTTCGCATTGATAATATTATCAGTTTGGATTAAGATTAGGATATTGCATGAGTCAGCAGATCAACCATCAAGACAAGACCCAAAACAGGGGTCATAAAAATTGAAATGACATTTTATTTTCAGACTTTTGGGCTTTTGACTACCCGTAACGATGTTCAATGATCTGCGAATGAAAGCCAGGACGAACAGCAATGAACATGAAAGTGCTTTAATAAGTGTTCGGGTGTTCCGGGAGGGGTCATCAACATAAGGTTCAAGGTTCCGAGTTATTTTTATAGGTTACGTTAGTGTCAGTATAAGGTCAGTATATGTCCTTCTAGGGCGTCCCCGACCGGCCTTTCCTTTCACATCAGCCTTGTAAATACGTTTTGTTAGTCGCCTTTCATTCATCCTCTCAACATGCCCAAACCATCTCAGCATACCCTTTTCAATTTTTGTCACAACATCTTCTTTTAAATCACACCGCTGTCTTATCACATTATTCCTCAGCCTATCATTCATAGACAAACCACACCTGCTTCGCAAGGAACGCATTTCCACAGCATTTATTCTACTTTCATGCTTGTTTTGCCACACCCAACATTCACTTCCATACATAAGCGTAGGCACCAGCACACCATTGTGAACAGCCAGTCGAGCTTTTTTAGACATCGACTGGCTGGTCACAATCGCATGTATAGCACCATTCACTTTATTTCCCGCGTTTACTCTCCTTTCTACATCCCCATCAATTTTCCCATCCCTTGTAAACCATACCAAATGACCAGATGTATGAACGTAAACGAGGCAAAAGGAGTATGTAAGGATCGTAGCAGGTGGCGTTCTGTAGTTTCTGCCTACCCCCATGGGAAGAAGGCGTGAGTTTATGTATGTATGTATGTACGTTAGTGTCGTCTTGGACACGATTTTAAGAATGTTGCTTAAGGGATCTATCTTACTGCCAGCGATTAACGAGAAGCGTGTGGAGCTAGCAACTAAAAACGAATTGGCGAACAACGAGGAGCGAGTGCGCGACGACGCCGAGCAATTACTCGCTAGTATGCGTATGTGTGAGTCTCTCATCGAGAGTTCTGCAACCTAATTGTATAACAACACTTTCAATCACAATCCAAGGGTTTTGAAGAAAATTCATTGCTTCATAGGTAGAAAAAAATCATCTGTTGGTTAGTTAGTTAATTGATTAAGGCGTGACCTTGTGGAAATCCATTATAAAATACAATAGACGTGAATATATTTAGTATCTTTTCCGCTTAGTTATTTCTAAAGAGCACAAAGTTTTTTTCTGATGGTTAGTGACTAACTTGGTGCTGACTTGGCTTGACATGCCGTCGAGAAATATCTCTCAGTCATGTCGAGTCAAGTTTCCTCACGATATTTTCCGTCACCGTTTTTTAAGCTAGTGATAATAAAATTATACACTCCGCACATGAATACGAAAAGTCTGAGGTGCGTGCCTTGGGTTAGAACTCGAGACCTATGACTTGGCAGTTCGACGGTCACACCGCTAGGCTATCACTGCCTTTCGTCTGCTCAACAACGTAAATGATGCAATGAACGTGGGTGAACTGTCAAAATGAAAGGTATAATATTGCGATCAATTGTCATTTTATGTGTGTTACGCAATTACCCGACTGCCCGCCAAGCGAGCGTTGATGAGCGAGTACTCTCTTTGATAGCTCTTGGTGCTGTGACAAACGAGTACTCGCGGCGGCACAGAATGAATCATAGAACTAACGTACCGGTGGTGTGAATAGTCACCGATCAACTACGGCATATGGTATTGCGGTATGGCTCACTCTGCGTCCAGCGCTCGGTGTGTCAACACGCTTTGTTCGATTTGCGACAAGTCAATCGTCATCCTGACCGTTGAGATGTGAAACACGTGTCGATTTCTTACAGGGTTTTTTATGGCTTTTTAGGAATAGTTAAGCGGAACAGGTTACTAAATATATCAATGTCTATTGTATTTTGTACCTCTTTTACTTACACGAGATCTTAAATGTATAACTTGATATGTAGCTGTATGTACACACGACTACACATCAAGCTATACATTTCCAGTATAAGCTGATCTCGCATTGTATAGGATGTCCGTACAATGCCAGGTCAGCTTATACTAGAAATTATAGCTTCATGTGTAGCCGTGTGTACGAGCAATAAAATCGTTGAAAGCTAGTCGCTTCCTCGTCGCCGGTAGGACGGGTGCCGAAGTGTGGTACAAGTTGGTATACGAGGCTTTATAATTGCTAAGGTCTATATGAATCTTTCATGTAGCTAACATCGAAATGTAAAAAGGTTTAGCCATTCTGTGAGGACTTCGGCAAATAATAGTTGCCCCGTTCCACCGGTCTCAAGGTTCGCCTGTTTGCCGTAGTCATTCCAACTTTTTTATGTTCGTGTCTCAGAGTGCTAATTAAATCTCTAGCTGTTTAAGTTCCCTTGACAGTATTTAGGAGCAAAAAATGTCTGTTTAATGCCCTGGCCTAGCCGGTCTGGGTTTTTAAAAATTAAGATTAGTTTAAAAATTAACTTTGGTTTAACAACTCGTGACGATTTTCATGAGTTTTTATTCATAACGAAATTACTTAATTACGATGAAAACGCTTACTGTCATGGCTTGCATCACCCACGTGAAGGTCCCCAAAAGGCTAGTCGTGTAAGATCTGTGACGATCTCCGTTATAGCTCTATAAAATACCTCATGTTACCCCCATTTTAACGGGAGCCTTCTACTCCTGGGAACTGTATTGTTTTTAATCTTTCAAGATGGAGGAAAAATCTAAGGGATATTAATATTATGGAGTACCTACTTTGAAGTTTAGTGTCTCTTGCATAGATCTACTTACATCATAATATGATCGATGGATGGATGAAGTGTATACAAAATATTGTAGTACATTTTAAAAGAGTAACGGTGGAGTGGTAATTCATGCCCATTCTTCTCAATACGAAAAATGCCTTTTGGAAGGGGCGACTAGAATCAGTTTTGTAAATTTTGACGTTCAATGCTTCAATGTTTTGTTTTGCATTTGTACCTAATTGAAAAAAAAAAATTGACTTTGACTTTGGACAATTCCCGACTTCCTCGTGGGTGAAGCCGCGGGCAAGAGCTAGTATCAAATGAAGTAGATAAATACCTACACAGACCTTGATAGCTCTAAAGACATACTTAGTTGAAGTGTTGAAACTGCTGACCAACAATTCACAAACTTACACAAGACGAAAACGTTTATAAACTTTGTTTGAAAAGTACGTTTCATAGACTCGGCAGAAGTACGACACTTTCAAGAACAAGCGTCAGTTTTTTTATCTCCAAACTTCTGATTTTTATCGAACATTATCAGAAAATTTAGGACTAGTAGTAGAGATAAAATATAGAGAGATACTCGTGACGGGTTTATCGAAAACTACTTGCTTTGCCCGCAACGTTACCTAACTTCTTCACTTGTTCTTAGGGTTTCATACTTCAAAAGGAAAAAAACGGAACCCTTATAGGATCATTTCGTTGTCTATCTGACAGTGTGTCAAGACCATTTTTCTCAGGAACGCGTGGAGGTATCAAGTTGAAACTAATATCAAATACGTACATCTATGGTACCTTCGAGCTCTAAAAACATCAAACTTAAGTCAACGCATAACAACACGGCCATTTACGCGACATATTTTGAAACTCGCAAGTAAATCAAAACCAACAGGGTATTTCCCAATGACATAGAATCATGAAATTTGGCAAGAAGCAGGGTCTTACAGCACAAGTGAGTACTACTTAAAGGCAAAAGTCCGAAAACCAATTTATCACAATTATAAAACAAAATTACGACGAAATACGAAAATCACATTTGCAGTTGGAGAATGACCCGTGACATAAATCGATGTATGAGAGAACAGATTTTTCAACTATAAAGTTAAGTTTGTTTTTGGAATAAATTCATCTCAACTAAGGAACCCTTCATTGTGCATGGTCCAACATGCACTTGGCCAGTTTTTGAATGAGTACTAGTTTTCACCCACGGCTTTGCCCGCTCGGAGATTGAAAATTATCCCACGCGAACTTAATACCTACTACCGGGGTAAATTGTATCCTATGTCCTAAGCCAGGTCATGATCTATTTGTGTATCAAATTTCATCCAAATCCGTTCAGCCGTTTTAGCGTGAAAGCGTAAAAGCAAACAAACTCAGTTTCGCATTTATAATATTCGTTAGGATTATCAAAAAATTTAGGACGAGTCGTGAAAATAAAATCTAGAAAAATACTCGTAAGAGGTCTATCGAAAAGTACTTGTTTTGTTCGTAAACGTAACCTAATTGCTTCACACGATTTTTATTGAGTAGACAATTAAACTTTAATTTCTTTTGAGAAGAGCATGAGCTTAGTAGGTTGATTTTAAATTGTCAATCTCTGCCTATATGAGCAATATTTTTATAGATATAAGGTGACTGGTGACCGATAGTTAAACACGTGTCATTACTCATCATTATGAACTACTTTTACTATGGGAACAAACCTGAACTCGCTAAAAAAAAATCATCTGTTCCCTAGTTAAATGAAAAATTATTTTATTTCTGTAAATAGGTTTGTACAAACACTTTTACACGTCAATCATATTTTAAAAACTAGATGAGGTCGGCGTTTCCTATCTGACTACTCTAAGAAGAAAGACCGAAACAAAGTCAGAGGTCACAGTCTCTTTTAAAGTCCAGACATAATCTTGGTCAGATCATGTGAAGACCATGTAGATTGGTGTCTGAAGTGGTCTTTTGAGGAAAACATCACACAGATTGAGGGGGCCTGTCCAGTCAGTGCACGCATTTGTCAGTTAAAGTTAAAACAAAGCCGAAAGACGTTCTATTCTCAATATTTCGCAGAACGCAAGTAGAGTTATTAAAATCTAATATTCTTCAGAAAATTGTATAATTAAGTCTAGGTTTTGATCTTTGTTGACCTTTCTACCTTTTAATACTGAAACTAACAGAATTCGCAGAAAATAAAGATAACGATCAGATAGATTTAACTTTGAACTGCTGACCCATTTAAAATGTCTACCGCTTCAAACGTCGCTCGGCGTCGGCAGGTATTTTATTTAAATACCTGAAACTAATTCTGGTTTAATTAATAAACTCTAGATTTTATGAATAAATACATATAAGAATGTCGCGATCTGTTTTGAGCTTTCTTAGCTACAGAACATGTTTCAATTCCTGGCGTATGGTTACAAGCAGTGATCAAAGTAGGTAGATTGATTTTACGTAGGTACTTGCATCATGAATAGTCATAGAAAACATAAAGGCTCTTTCAAACAGGCGCGACACGCGACGCGACATAAAGACACCGCTCGTCGCGCGACGAGCGGTGTCTTTGTGTCGCGTTTGAAAGACCCTTAACATGGATAAGCCTTTTTTCCGGGATTTTATTTTGGTACTTACGGGATTGAATCAAATATTATATAAGTAAGGATTTTTAATCTACTACATTAGAAATTAATAGAATGCGATAGATAAACATTTAAAATTGTTTTTTTTTTCTTATTTATCAAGTAATAAAGTGAGTCTTACTGTTGTGCGTCCGTTCGAAACTTACATAATATGACTAATTTATTTATTTAACCAATTATGCACACACATATAAACAGACAAGAAGATTTAGTAGTTATTTCTCGTAAGTATATTATCTACTGCTTGTAATTGTTACTATACTACTCAATACAACTTAACTTAAGAATACTATACTTGAATAAATAAATAAATATTTATTTATTCAAGAATAGTAACAGTTTATTGACCCCAAATCAATCTACCTACTCCGATCACTGGTTATAAGTGAATCAAGCACGATTTCTTTATTAATTCGCAAAAAAAAACCGGCCAAGTGCGTGTCGGACCATGCACAATGAAGGGTTCCGTAGTTAGGATGAATTTATCCCAAGAACAGACTTAACATTGTAGTTGAAAAACACGTACGGAATGTAAGGGAGAACATGTTTTTGCAACTGCAAATGTGAGTTGGTCGATTATTACTCGTTAACTTGTAAAGGCTACTTAGCTGTGATAGTTTTCCTTTTAATTTCGTTATAAATATTGATGCTGTAATTTTTTGCATTTATTCAAAACCAACCATTAAGCTGGTAGGGGCAGAGTCAAGTGTAACCCTTACACTTGACTGTAACAAAAAATTTGAATAAAATAATAATTCGCAAACGGATTCCAGAATCCAAAAATGGTTTTCACAAAACTGACAATATTTTTGAACGACCTTACCAGTGACACCCCACGCCATGAGATAGACGAGAAACATCTCTTGTAGAGGAGGGACTCTAAACAAATTTGGTAAGGAGTAGATAGGTGGGATTCATCTATTTCCATAATCAATCATGTCCATACCTATTTCAGTAATCAAGTACTACCCGGAACCGAACTATTTAAATTCGGTTAAATATTTTTACTCGCAAAAAGGTTAAGTTAGGTTAAAACTGTGACTCCGACATACGAGCCGAGCGAGCGAATCGAGCGTTGCCGCGTCAGCGGCCGGCGAGTTCAAAAACGACTAGAATACGTATATACAGAAAATACTTTAGTTAGTTGGGGTTCTGAACACTGGAAGGTTTTCATTAAACGCCGTTCCGCTGCCGCCACCGGTGTCCATTGTGGGAGCCGGCGTGCGGCGGCGGCGCACCGTGCTCCCGGTTCCTAAGAAGGGCGATCATAGGGGTTGCAAGTCAGATTAAAAATGAAAGAATAACTTTTTACCAAAGAAATGATTGTTTTGTGGTTCTAAGGGTATTAACAAGTAAAAAAAAAAATATTTTTAAAAACAAGGTAGATATATTTTCTAAAAAAAGCATTCATCCATACAAAAAAAAATAGGTAGGTAAGTAGGTAACAATAAAATTGGTTTTATACATTTATTATTTCTGAGCATAGCTTAATTGGTATATAAATAATTAAATTAATAAATAATAGATAGCAGATCATAGTATTTTATGTAAAACAAGGGCTATTTACATAGTAGCAAAACATTAGAATTAACAATATTTACATTTGAAAAATTGCAATATGGTTCAAGTACCTATATAAGATTAGAATGTTAACAAAGCGCATTGTTCCACTTTATCACAATAAAATACATAAACCAAGTCAGCCACCATTTTGTTTTTTACGCGCTGCTTATTTAATAAGATCTCTTTTACTCTAAAATATTATAAAACAGTGAACAATTTTAATCATAATAAATTAAAATGCATAAGTCGACGCCAACTATTCATAAATCTCGAACTTGTTATGAAGTCACAAAGAACTCAGTTTGTTGCTCATTTTGCTTCAAAAAGCTGTAAACTTCGAAAATTTCAATACCTGAAGTTACTCTGTTTTGAATCAGTTTTTACCTTTTCAACGCTGTGCTGTGCTGTGCTGTGCCGTGCTTGTATAGACGTCAACATTCATCCTTGACGTCATTTACCAAACGTTGGAAAGTTGGCAATTTTAGTACACAACAAGATAGTTAATTGATTCAGGCGTGACCTTGCGGAAATCAATTATAAAATTCAATAGACGTGGATATATTTAGTAACTTGTTCCGCTTAGCTATATCTAAAGAGCCATAAAAACCCTGAAAGAAATCGACACGTGTTTCACCTCACAACGAGGCATCCTCAGGATGACCATTGACTTGTCCCGAACTCGAACACGGCGTGTTGCCATACCGAGCGCTGAACGCAGACTGCATAGTCATCCTGAGGATGCCTCGTTGAGAGGTGAAACACGTGTCGATTTCTTTTAGGGTTTTTTATGGCTCTTTAGAAATAGCTAAGCGGAACAGGTTACTAAATATAACAACGTCTATTGTATTTTTTTTAGTAGACAATAATGTAAATGTAAGTTTTTACATGTCAGTAGGTTGTGAATAAAATGCGATAGTCGGTTATTTTGTAATTTTTATTATTCATAGAGTAGGAGCAAAAAAGCAGGAGTTGGAGGAGTTAAGCTGCGCTTTTCGAGGTTGGTTCGTAAATGGGTGACCATTTTTACAAATCGAGACTCCTCCGTGCCTCAGAACGCACATTAAACCGTTGGTCCCAGATGTCATTCGCGGATCTTTGACAGTCGTTACGAGTCGTCAGAAGCCCGAATTCGACACCAGTCTTACCAAGTGGTATTACCCAGTTACTGGGTTGTGGAGGTCAGATAGGTAGTCGGTCCGTGTAAAATACTGGTATTCAAATGCATCTGGTAAGACTGGAAGCGGACCCCAACATATTTGGGAAAAGGCTAGGCAGATTGATGGAGTAGGAGCAAATGTGGTAGGTACGTACACATATTAGTTGGTAATAATAATTTGTACATAATTGTGTAACATTGTCTTAGCATTATACCTACGACGGTTGTAACTATTTAAAAGACAAAAAACAGAAATTGTATTATATTAGACTCGATCAAAAACTATTGATTGAATATTGAACACTATTTGAATTCTTAACAAGTTACATTAGTCAACAAGTCATACATTTGTGGTTCAAGATAACATCTAGTGGCAACAGTCACTCTTATGCCGTGGCCGCATCTGCGTCTATCGTGTCAAAGCAATGCGTAGAGAGCTTCGTATATTTGGCTTGCTAAAAATGTATTGCGCTAATGCGGTGGTCACATTAGCGGCTACATAATTTTAACGAATTATCGTGCTGGCTCTCCATTATTTCAAAAGACGGTTTACGCAGTCCGGCAACAACAATCGAAATGACTAACGCTAGTCTGATCACGCGCCATGTACCCACCCGGGCGATACGCAGCCCGAACTATCGACGATAACCGATAATGACTGGTCACATCTGCGTGTATCGTATCTTTGTACGAAGCTTTGTCACTATAGACGCTGATGCGGCCCCATCATTACAATAGTTCTTAACATTTGAAGGGTACTGTTAGATTAAAAGAGATTGTAGTGAATTTATTTCGAGTATCTGGAGGACTTTACCTCCCTTTTGTTTTTGTAAACTAGTTACAGTTTATGAAGTGTTTTAAAATTTCGATTCACTTCTCGGATTTGGGCACCAAATACAATTTTTCTGTAAAATAATATCTTCTTGGCTTGTCTACTGACGAGACTTCATGGACGAGAACTGTGAAAAAAACTACCCCGTGAGCTAAAGCCGCTGAATACAAGATCTTTTAAAAGTGTTATTAAAAACGTCGCAAAAAATGCAAAACCAATGAAAAACGTTGGAGAACAGCAAAATTAAACAAGTCCTCTTGATACAAAGCAGCAAGTACATAACAGCACAGTAATTGCCTCTAGAAGAATTTTACTTAAGTGCATCCTTTCAATAACTAAGGAAGCTCCAAGAAGAAAATTAATTAATATTACGGAGAGGCAAAGCCGCGGTAACAAAGGCAATTATCCGGGGATCCGGAGATCCGGGTCTCACATGATCCGAGAACTAACGAGAGCCCGTAACGAGATTATGAAAACGGACTGCGTTTCGTATCGATTCCGGGCTTATGCACGTTTTAAAGTTTTGTTCGGCTTAAATCTGGGCTTACCTTTGAAGTCTTACGCGTGTTAACTAAAGTTTCGTTAAAAGCTCTCACGTAATCACTGGCTACAGTTTTGGAACGAAGTTCTGCACTCAGCATGCTTTTTGAATGAGAGTTAGACAATAACAAATAGTGTAACAATTTGACATTAACGACAAAGGGATGATTACTAAAAAATTTTTGTCTGTCCGTCAGGTAGATTATTAAAAAATATTGGACACGTATTTTTTCTTTTTTTCGTAATCAAAAGATTACGGCGATACATTGAGTTAAAATGCGCCATGACGTCACGAGTATGTAAATTTTATACTTACTTGTGACGTAGTGGCCCTCACTTCCCAACTTTAATGCGTTTTATCCAAGTATTTTTTTATTAATATGCTAAAGCAAAAAATACGTGTCTATATTTTTTGATTTTCTGTCCGACACACTAAATAGAATTTCTTTTTTTTTTACCCAGGCATCATCCTTTTTTGCTATGGTATTTGTATCTTCCCTTTTTTTTATTTAGTTAAATACTTTCAAACGTAGGTAATTTCTTTCATTGTGCCTGTAATTTAATCCTTATCCTTACATATTATAAAACAAAGTCCCCCACCGCGTCTGTCTGTCTGTCTGTCTGTCTGAACACGATAAACAAAAAAACTACCAAACGGATTTTCAAACGGTTTTCACCAATTGATGGAGTGATTCATGCGAAAGGTTTTGATGTACATTATGATTTGTGTGAATTGGCTGAAATTTGACGATTATTATCGAAGATGTCGGAAAAAATCATGCCGACTGGGAACTTTATTGGCTTGCGCCGCGGAAATCGTAAAAGTTACATAAAATGTATGTTCTACAATATTGTTTATCTTAAAAAGTTCCAGAAAAAAGTCTGTCATGGCATATGTCTATCTTCTAAGGATGACCCACAATAACCATTTTTATCTTTCAGAATTTGATAAAAATTATTATTTCCGAAGCTATTTTGACCGGTATTAGATTAATCCTTATCCAATAAACTATATTACTTAAATTGAGCATTTAATTTAGATTAAAATATGCCTGAACATCATTTAATTTAAATTAATGGTTTAAAAGATATCACAGATTCAAAATTACGCGTAACAAGATAATTTTGGTTGACGGTAACACGGGCGCAGCAGTGGGAGTCAATGTCGTTTTCCTCGGCTATTAGGTATGTTATCTGGATATCGGTATTACGTTCCCGTGGGATTTTTACGACATCCACGCGGGTGAAGCCGCGGGCAAAAGCTAGTACATAATAAACAGCGAAAGAAACTACTCTACAAGCACAACAAAATGTAATTATGATTTAAATTCCAGTTTAACATTACACATCACATATCATCACGCCTTTATTTCCCAAAGGGTTAGGCAGAAGTGTACCTACAGTTCACTCTCATTTCGCCAATTATGTTTAAGTCTCATGTAGCCTATTGCCATTAACCGGGCACAAATCCAGACTCCGCCCTACTACACTTTGCCCGACCCGGGAATCAAACCCAGAGTTCGATTACCTTATGGTCAGCAGTAGCGCTTGCGACCACTAGACCAACGAGTCTAAATAATAATATTACAATGTTTAAGTCTCATGTAGCCTATTGCCATTAACCGGGCACAAATCCAAACTTCGCCCTACTACACTTTGCCCGACCCGGGAATCGAACCCAGAGTTTGATTACCTTATGGTCAGCAGTAGCACTTGCGAACACTAGACCATCGAGTCTAAATAATAATATTACATTGTTTAAAAGAAACGTGTAAACTTTCCTCTCGTAAGTTTAACCCAGCGATTTTGCAACACCACTTTTAGTTTTTATAAAAGCAGCTAAAAATACTATCTAAAAACACGGCCATGATGCACGATACCAGTCGCAATAGTTGAAGACTCTACAGACATGTCGTGACGTGTTCATTCTGTGTCAGCGGCTGTCAAAGTTTACGTTCGCCCGACAACTAATTTGGAAGTCAGTGAAGAAATTCGTTTGGAAAATGTTTTTGAGAAACGGTGCAAGTTTTAAAAGTTGCCCGAAGGAAATTGGCTTCTGTGTTCGCAGGTTGAATTGTAACTGATTATATACTTGTTTTGTGTTTTAGACGGCAAAAAGTTAGATACAAATAAGAGACAAATTGAAGATGAATGGGTTCAAGAATGTCGCTAAGCGTGCAATGGAGCGAGCAGTGCTCTGAGTTTCTTTGAAGGTTCCGCAATAAACTCTTCAAAGTGCGTGTCGGACCACGCACAATGAAAAGTTCCGTAGTTGGAGGAATTTATCGCAAAAACAAACTTAATTTTGTAGTTGAAAAACATGTTCTCCTATACGGAATGTATGGGAGAATGTTTCTGCAATCGCAAATTTAAGTTTGTTCTTGTAAAACCTACTTAGCTGTGATAGTTTTCCTTTTAATTTCGTATAGTACTGCCGTGATTTTTTTCACATATCCAAAACCGACCATTTAGCAAGCGGAGGGGGGGGACCCTTGACTCTAACATAAATTGCACTTTAAAGCTTAATATTTCGAAAACGGATCCCTGAATCCAAAAATGGTTTTAGAAAACTCGCAATATTTTGAACGACCTTTCCAACCACACCCCACACTATGGGATAGATGAAGAAAAAAAAAACATCACCACTTTACGTCTACAAAATTTCATGATTTTATTTTACCACTTTGTCAGCATGATTAATATACCCATGCCAAATCACAGTTTTCTAGTACGAAGAGTCTCTGACCTAAGACGCGGACAGACCGACAGACAGGCAGACAGACGGATATGGCGAAACTATAAGGGTTCCTTGTTTACTACGGAAAAACCTAAAAAACTGGAGTAACTGACAAAGCTGATGCGGCAGTGAGCCGGCCACATCTATCGAAAGACCGAATGGCCGTTGGAGCAGACGTAGCTTAGCGTGGGATTCTTCTGAGCTAGATAGAGCAATGGCCTTAAAAAGGTACCTGGGACAAACTGGATACGGAAGGCGTAGAATCGGGTGTTGCAGCGCAGTTGTGAGAGGCCTAAATGTCCAGCTGTGGGCTGCGATAGGCTAAGTGGATAAAGAGATCATGTCAAAAGTGATAATTATAAATTCTGTGTTTCACCAATCCGTCCGCCCAGCATAGTGATAACGGCAATATTCCAGAACTTTTCATTGAAAAGGGTAATTGATCATGTGTGATACCTACGTGTCAACGTAATCGTATTTAAACCGATGAAAACGCGTGTATATAAAATATATTTTATCTCCTCTTACTCAAAAAGTCCGTCGTTATAGCGTACCAGAACGGGTATAAAATAGCATATCACCCTCTAGGGGAAAAAGTTTTTTTTTTTCTCATTTTTGTCTATGTCCAACAAGCCTACTAAAACAAGTTTTTTCCCGCGGTTTCGTTTGCGCGGAAGTCGGAAATTATCCCAAGGAAACGTACTACCGCATACCGGGATAACAAGTTTCCTTAAAAAATCAGATGGAACAAATTGTATATTTTTTTAAATAAAATGAACTATTTAATATTGTATTGGATTATTTTATTTTCTCGCAATCGTAGTGAAAAGGAGAGTGTAATACACGGCGCTAAAAACCCATTATAACTTGGTTTCTATTTACTCCCTCGCTAAAGCTCGGGAGTAAAACTACCTCGATAAAATGGGTTATTTTAGCCCCTCGTATAACAATCTATTATTTGTAACTATGCTTAAGTTTTTTGTTAGATAATGGAAAAATCTATACCTGTTTCCATAAATCACGATAGCCGTGTTGCAATGAGTTCATTCTGTTACGTCAATGACTGTCAAACGTTGAGCGTGAAGCTAACTCCGAACTAATTTAACGTAAGGTGAGGGAATACAAGCGAGTTAAGTGTTTTAAGTGAATTCCTTGCAAGTATTAGCGAAATATCGATGCTGCTAATTTTGTTTCTCAAGCTGTATTCATTTGCAGGGTACGTGATTTGTGTGTGTTTTTTTTAAATATTTATTTAATGATATTATTATACAAAGGTGTTACTCATTATAAACTCGCTCGCTGATTCGCTCGCTCGCTCGCTTGTTGATTGTTTTCGATAAGGCCGCCTATTGTGTCACCTTATGTAAAATTTCTGCTAATAATTACTTAATAACGAATATTAATTAAAAAAATAGATGATAAGTTAAGAGTTATTAAAGTACGCTATCGCAATAGGTTACCCTGTAATAATAGATGTAAGTTGAAAATAATAAATGAAAAAAAGGGATATTTTTTTTTAGGTGCGTTGTGCGATTTTTGGTAGGAGATAAACTTATGGATTCGCGTTACCAACATGCTCGCTCCGTAGTGCTGTTCTCTAGAATATAGATGGCGCTAATACCAGTTTTAAGTTTTTAGGTCTGTCGGCAGTTCCCATGACTCTATTTTTTAAATTAATTGCTGTATTTTGTATGGTTTATTTATATAATAAAGAGAAGGATGCTATTCTATGTGTAGGGTAAGTCAAGGTAACAGCTTACGGCTGGCACACATTTATTACATAATCGCAAAACACTTCACCTTCCGCCATATTGTCCTGGTATTGAGAATGTAGGGTAACGTTATTACTTAACTATTAAGGTTTTCAACAGTCATTATATAGATGCTACAAATAACTGGTGCGCTACTGCTGAGCATGAGGTCCTGGGTTCAATTCTCGGATTGGGCAAAGTGTTATTGGGTTTTCCCATCTGGAACGCCCCTGTTACATGGGACTTACACATAACTGGTGAAATGTGAGTGTACTATAAGTACACCTCTGCATAACTCTTTGGGGATTACAGGCGTGATGTTATGCTATGTAAATAACTAATGTTCAAATAAAACAAAAAACTATTTCAAAATTAATTACAGTTATTTGCTGCCATCATCTTCATTTACCCATTCGACAAAAAGGCTATTTCTAAACCCTCAGTTTGAGTACCACTGCCCTCATCTCACAGCCGTCAACGAAACCCTGAATGAAGCCTGCTGAAACCTAATGAGACGGAAGGGTCCTTTCAAATGATCATTTGAGCGTCGCTCAACGATACACGGGGTACGGCGGCCATCATTGAAGCGTTTAAAGCCAGCTGTGATTTAAAAGATGGCGGCTTTATGAGAAAGAAAGGGTATTTTTCTTCGGGCTTGAACGTTTAAGTGGTAATGTGGGTGGAAATATTTATTTTGGAATGTTAAAATATCTTTGAGCTTGTATTTTTGAGCGCAATACCAACTGACTATCTACTACTAGGTCCGTCGATAGAAAATGCAGTTAATACGAAATATTTTTTTTTACGTAGTTATTTACCTATCTATATCTTCAAAAACAGTGTTTAGTTAAGTGCATATTATCGACTTAAATAATTTTGTCCAAAAATTATTGGGTTTTTATCACCAATGTTGTAGACAGCTATCAGATTCATCAAGCAGTTGAATATCCGTACTTAAGGAAGAAAAGAAGAGAAAGATCCGCAGGAGAACCAAGGTAACTGACATAGCTCGAAAAATTGCTAAATATAAGTGGCAATGGGCAGGGCATATTGCTCGCAGAACAGATGGCCGATGCGGCCGAAAGGTTCTGGAGTGGCGACCGCGTACTGGAAGACGTAGCGTTGGAAGGCCTCCCACAAATTGGACCGATGACCTTGTGAAGGCCGCATAAATTCGCTGGATGCGGGAAGCACAGAATCAGTCGAAGTGACGGTGCTTGATAAAGGCCTATGTCCAGCAGTGGACGTCTTTCGGCTGAAATGATGATGACTTAAGGTGAAACGACTGCTTGAGCACTATTTCCTATAGCCTAACTGTATTGGTAGTCTAACTTTGAACTTTGAATTGAATTGCTGTTGTGTGCGTAATCTTAAATAGGTCCGCTCAAATGCTCGTATTAATGGTAACAGTTTTTAGCTGAAAGCGTCTTATGTTGGAACAGTATTAGAGTACCAAACGGAACCCTATTAATATGCCTACGCTGTTTGCCGTCCGTCCGTCCGTCTGTCTGTCAACAGGTTGTATCTCATGAACCGTAATATGTAGAGACAGTTGAAATTTTCACAGATTATGTATTTTTGTCGCTGTTATAACAACAAATAATAAAAACTAAATAAAATTAAAAATTTAATGGGGTCCCCCCCCCCATACATTAAAATTTTTATTTTGAAAAAAAAAAACTATTGACTTGCAGACGAAGGGTTTCGCACCACAGTACAATATTTAACACAACAATATTTTTAGGGTTCCCAAAATAAAATAAAGCTAAAAATTAAAGTGGGTCCTCATGCATGTTTTTTTCGACGGTTTTTGCTAAATATTGTACGGTGGCACGCAACCCTTAATGGGCGAGTCCGATTCGCACATGGCTGATTTTTGTTAATCAAATTAATGTTACATAATTATAAGATGCGGTTGATTTTATATCCCCACGTTTTAGTTACGACATAACTGTTGAGTCGGTGATCAGAAGATAGTCTGAGGGAATTCTTATTCGCCATTAGCATACTTAATAAAGAAAAAAACTCAAAAACGTAAATAAAACAAAATAAAAGGCACTTGCATTCGCAGCTAAGCAACATCCATTGTAATGAAGTATTCAACTCGTTGTAAACAGTAGCAGTGGCATAAAATATTAAGCACCACTTGACCCGATTCCTTGCTTTTGTACTGAACTGCTGAACTTACGGCGAACCGAAATTAAGTTCAACTTGTTCCATTTATTTAGTTTTTTCCACTATTTACAGTTATTTTTATTTTTTAGGTTCTCATTTCACGCTAGCCTATAGTAATTCAACTTAAGATTTGAAGATTCCCAGTTTATTAATTGTCGGGACACACAGCAGCATTCAACAGCAACAACAACAACAGCAACAGCAACAACAACGAACAACAACAACAGCAACAACAGCTTTGGAGATGGTTAGGGATCAAGTGGAACATCTCGTTCTAGTGCAGGTCATGCTTAGGGCAAGGTAAAAGTTTGCTAAGACGCTTCAATACGGAGACGTAAGAGATTATTCCAACCTCTGTACAACATGTTTGCAATAAAATGATTTTGATTTGATTATTATTAACATGCTTAGCAAAGAGGTTCGTAATAAAATTGCAGTACATTTCCATGATTTCATTGGAGGATACAACCAGTAGGTACCTACCTGTCATTAACCGCAATTCCGAATTGTAGTAATTTGGTAGTAATTAATTAAATAATAACAGCCGCATGGATCGATCTAAGGTTAAGCTACGCTTGCCGCGATCGGTTCATAGATGGGTGACCATCCATCACATATCGAGACCCCTCCGTGCCTAGTCTAGTACGTTAGGCTGTTGGTCCCGGCTGTCATCCGTAGATCTTTGACAGTCGCTGCAGGTAGTCAGAAGCCCAAAAGTCTGAAAAACTGTCTTACCAAGGGGTATCGTGTTACCCTACCCAGTAACTGGGCTGTGGAGGTCAGATAGGCAGTCGCTTCATGTAAAATACTGGTATTCAGCTGCACCCAGTTAGACTGGAAGCCGACCCAAACATAGTTGGGCTAAGGCTAGGCAGATTGATTGATTGAACTATATATACGTCATTAATTCCTCTTAAAAATAATCTTGCTTCGATCACAATCACGTTTTAATTCTACCCGCGACATTTTCTCATTATATAAAGATGGCAGAAAGTAATTATTCTAAAACGTAAGCAAATGTGTGAAAAGGGTGTGTTTGCAAAACATTAGCATTTTGCGTTGTGCCAACGTTTCTGTAGGTAAATATAATGCGAGTACATGGGATATGTAGTGTAAATATATTTGAGTAAATGTTTATATGACAATCTAAAGTGTTTAATAATAACAGTTTTATCGGAATTCGATATGTGCTAAGTGTGTATTCCCATTTTTTAAGAAGGACACTTTCACAAACTTGTTTTATTAAAGTCACCTCTTATAATTATTTGTGTCTATTTATCAGATTTTACTAACGCAGACAGAACGTTAACATTAATATAACAAAACAGGTTTTGATTTTCTTTGTAAGGAACCTTACACAGGCAACGGTTAAGATAACTGCTCATATTAAAGATAACTGCTTTTTAAACGTTATGAATCCGGTAGTTTCGTTGTCAAAATAAAATTTCTGGCGAAGTAATTTAAACGGAACAAGAATTGAACCCTGGGAAACACCTTCTCTGCTGTCTTCTTAAATAATAACCTTTGAATAATGTCTTAACTTTAATCCATTTTCTGAAACATAGCTTAAAACGAGCTTAAGGTACGATCACATAAATCGTTGTTTCATCATTTAAAAATATGAATTACTATCATCAACACAGTCAAAGCCCTTGTAATGATTTTTTGAGAGCAAGATTGCTGAAAATAGATAATGGTGTTATTATTTCACAACCAAACTGAATTTGTTTCATACTTTTATGGACTTGTTGCACAATATTTTATTGGCAAGATGCATAATAAAGCCGCTGAACATTTTAAATCTGTTTATTGCCAGTCGAAGTTTGTGGTACTGGACTGTAACGCTAGATGAATTACGATTGACGCACATTATGCCAATGCAGGTTTACAATGTCCCAAATATATCGCGCGTTGTCATTTTAACAACTTGATGTCAACCGTTTGGCATCTGTTCCTTAGACTTTTAATAATGCAGTGGAGACAAGTAAGTATTGTTACGAGCTGGGTATGGGATAAATTAATTATTACCAATCAGACAATTAAATAACTTTATTAAACACAAAACACTTTATAACGTAATCACAAATACACTACTGATCACTATTCACTTAGATATCGCACTTCTAGTTCACTTCGATTCGCTTCGTTGTATCGCCTAAATCAGACTGACTGCGTCGGATACCGGGTCGTCGCGACGTCCCCGCAAGGGGACGTGGCGAGCGGGGTCGGGGCATCGCCCCTCGCCCGCGGGAGCCATACAGTGGCCCATTAATATGGGCCCCTCAATTTTGTGCGCCTCGGACGGCGTCGTAGAAATTGACGCATCTTGCGAGCAAGATGCGTCTGTGTGTTTGGTTGCTCTGAATATTATTGTAGGCGCGCCACGGCGCTAACTCCTGTAGCGCCGCTTTCTTCACGACATCCCGGCGGTCAATCCCCGCCAGGTGAGACCCCCAGTTACCTGGGGGAGGCCCAGCGAAGACGACCAGCGACGAGGATGCCGACTCGACACACCTACATGTTAATATGTAGTCTACCTCTCGCCCCGTTCACAGATCGAGCCGTTTGCGGATTGAGAGGCAGGCAGTCTCGTATGTATGAGCGGCTAGTGTTGTAGAGTAACACCGCTCAGTGTATTACGTGCGTCGCGGCCCGCGTCGCGCCCGCTCGTGTTGTGTATAGATGCATGTATAGATATGGTTGTCTGTATGCAGTTGCGCGACATGCCTATATTAACTTAGAACACGCCGCACAACAGATGTATGTGTACATCTGTAGAGTCTTATTATATCGAGTAAGCTGCGTGTAACCTGGGTGCTGCTTACTCGAGGCGTCATATCCGGTGCGATGGGGTCAAGGGTCCGCTACCAGGTCGCGGGGCAGGGGTCTCGCGTCAGGCGGCCGCGCGTGCAAGGGCGCTATCTGCCTGACATGGGGCCAGGCAGAAGCGTCGGCACGCGCGAACATGGCCTTCGCGAGTCGCCGCACAAACTCATCCAGGCTCTCGATTCCGAGATCCCGCTGGATGACGTCATTCCTCACGAAGTGAGGAGCGTCAACAATGGTCCGCAGCGCAATATGCTGTTGCGCGCGGAGCAGCTTTCGGCTCAACTCACTCGTGAGGGCGAACCAAGCGGGGGCGGCGTACGTCAAGACTGGGCGGATGTACATCTTGTACACGCTCAGCTTGACGCGCGCCGGGATGCTGGAAGAGAGCACTGGGTAAAGGAGGTTGCGGGCGACCTTCCCCTGCGCGACGACCTTGCGGACATGACTGCGTCGTGTGTCGGCTCTCTGCTTTTATACCGCCAATATTCAAGAACATTCCAGCTATGTGTAGAACGGTTCCAGAAAAACATCAACAAATAAACATTACCAGGAAATACAAAAGTAGTAGGTATAAAAAATAATAACCTACTTGTACCGAATAAAGAAATAGGTACTTTATGCCCTCGGCGTACGGTCGAAATTACAATGACGAGTTCTAATATTGTTTATAAGTAGTTACCCACTTAACTTCAAACAAATAATAATGGAATGCTTCTCGAAGTTTTTAGCGCAAACACACTGTAATCCGTGCTTTCTCGAAAGATCTCGTACGTACGACGTAACAGTATTAATCGATGCTGGGACATAGATTATTTCATGAAGAACTTCATTTTTGATGTTATCCTATCCTATACTGTTAAATGAGCAATATTTGTATATATATATAATATGATGATTTATTACTATCCTTGAATATGATGATGAACAGTAAAACTATAACCAAAGTTAGTTGCTCTGAAAAGAGAAATTTTATTTTATTACTTAAACTAATTATAACACTTTTACAAAACATTCTTTAACAATAGCTATGCACTAGTTTTACCTGAAAAGAGAAACAACATTTAAAGCTATTGTTTCACCAGTTCTTATTAATCACTATTAATATTCTAATTACATTAAAATTCTCACATGTATAACCTCTATATTTTACATGCTATGAAAGTCATTCAATATGACAGCTCGCTCCACAGCATCAAGCAATTTCACAGATAAATTTTACATCAAAGTTATTACGCGCCAAATTCAAACTGTACAAACTACATGAAGTGTCATGCACTTTGTTTACATATATTTGTAATAACATTCTCGAAAAAAGCTCTTACGATTTCGATGAATGAAGCAATATAGGGGTTAACGGGGGCGAATGATCGATATAGCTAGGTCTCATTACCTGGGAAAATGAGACCTAGTATGTTAATGTTTAATAATGTTTTAATAATGTTTTCTCCGTATTTTCACCCGAGCAGAGCTCGGTCGCTCAAAGTTTAAGGTCTAGTCGGCAAGAAAATAGGCAAAAAAGTATTAAAAAATTCAATTAGACTAACTGAAGTTTGAGTACTGGAAGAGTCAGAAAGGGTCTTGAAGTCTGTCTGTCAAAACCCTTTTTCGCAGGAACGGGTGTACTTGAAATTAAATGTTTTGCGATTACAAACTTACATAGGTATGCAGTTAGAGATTTGACTGTGACGTATATTGTTGATAGTTTTTCTAAAGAATGTAATACAAATCTAAGAAAAAAATCCTTTTATTTCAATTTTTAACTTTTGCACCCGAATGGACTTGATATAAATTATGACATTGAATTTGTTTACAAATTTTTATCACCGGTCCCTTGGAACGTAGACGATTTTTGTTTACGGTCGAATGGCCCGCAGTCCATTCGATCTGGGCCGTTCAGACGAAATACCCACATAAACATCATGCTTGAATTCCCCGAAAAGTTAGGCAGAGGTGTAGCACTTGCGACTACTAGACCAATAAGGCAATTTTTTATACTGCCTCGTTGGTCTAACAAAAAACAGTCACGTAAAATCGTGGTGTCTGGCAACTTCCACGCGAACGAAGTCGCAGGCAGAAGCTAGTTATTAATAGATACATTATCTCACGCCTTGTTCCCATGGGGGTAGACAGAAACTACAGAAACCATCTGCTTCGATCCTTACCTACTCCTTTTGACTCGTATACGTTCATACATCTGGTCATACACGCACGCCGGTTGCGAGTACTACGCACCTGACCTTTCTGAAGAACTTCACCAAAAAGGTCACTATATGTCCTTCTAATCCGTTCTCCCGGCGTTTTCATTCTTTTTTTTTTGCTAACCTATTTTCTCCCACTGCTGGGCAAAGATCTCCCCTATATTTTTCCAGCCTTCCTTATGTCATGCCTTCTTCACTTAATCGGTTAGGAACTAGTCCAAATCGTCACACCAGCGCTTTTTAGGCTTGCCCCGGTGACGACGCCCGTCAGCAGGCATCCACTGTGTGGCGATCCTGGCCCATCTGTTTTGATGCATCCTATAGGTGTGATTCGCCCAGTCCCATTTCAGTTTTCGCTCACATTTTATTAATCTCTACAAAATCCCTATATTATCAATTCTACCTACCAAAATAAAAGGTAGTTTCCCACAAAATGGCTACCATAAAACATACCTATAAAATAAAACGCGATCACCAAACACCAGTGAAGCGAATAATAGAACTCAAAACAATAGTCCTTTCAAAAAGAAACTGTTTCCCAAGCAGACAACTATGCCAAGCGATAATAGACTCTCCCATCATTAGGATAAAGTGGACATAAGAAAATTAGATGATCTAAATTATTTTTGTAATGAATAAGCAAATAAAACCACAGGAGAGGGCGGTAAACACGTTGATAATTTTAATCTACCTTCCTTTACAAAGGGCTGTTTACAGAGAGCGCTAAAAGGGATGCCAGCTCGAATTAAGGGCCTTTTATTTTTGGTGTTAGGCCCTGAACTTGGTGATGTTACTGAGAATATTTTGTATTTAGTGTAGGCTGTTTATGTAAGAAATTAAATAGATGGTGAGAATGAATAAAGAGAAATTAATAATAAAATGCCTTTTATTTCTCGTAGATTATCAGTTATATATATACAGTTTAAATATATAAAATTTCTACATAATATAAATCTAAAAATCCTTTATTAATAGTTACAGATAGATCTTTACCTAAATATGCGTCGCATCCTCGCAAAACTGCCATCACTAAGCATAATGCTGCGACCTTAAACGAAACAGAGGCCCAACGCTGCGTTTTAAATATACGAAGTCGCTGTATCCTGTAAAAAAAAACTACTGCTCTCAAAACGGTGAAGGAAAATATCGAGAGGAAACCGATGTCCTAGAATCAAAATCGAAGTCATGTGAAATCCGCCATCCCGCACCGGGCCCGCGCGGTGGATTATGGCCCATTCCTTCTCACAGAGAGACTGTCATTATGCTATATCTGATATTGGCATGAACTATATCATGCTACATACCGGTATGCCTTGGTAAAAATGCATGTCATTCAGAGTGGTGGTAGTGAGGCTAACTACGCAGGATACGACGGACGTACATTTAAATATTAAAATACTTTGAAGGACGCACACTAAACAACATGTTCCGGAATTAACACCGACTACCAAACATCACAATTAGAATATTCCCCCTTCCTTTACCCCTTCCTTTTTTTTGTCCGCCTTTGGGCAGTATTTTTTACTTGTGCATAAAGTTTTATTAAAAATTATGCTATAATAAAAATACAGACACAGAATTTTTAATTTTATGTACATTGTTTATTTATTACATTTTACTGATTCTGGGAGAAAATTTGTGGTCACAATACAAATCTACGCACGCACACAATCGCACACGTATTAAGGCTTGTGCTAACTGGCGCGATATCGCGGGTGCTACAGGCAGCGCGACCCTTGTAGCGCCCGCGCTATTGCGCTGGTCTGCACAGGCCTTAAGGGCGTAGCAGTAGGTACTGCGTCCATTTTGGTTTGTTTTTTTTTTTATGTACAGCGGAAGTGTGACTGTAATTAACGTAGTTTTAATTATTTTTGGCATAAATAATTACCTCTATTAAACATGACAGAAATCGGTTCTGAACAATCTAGTAATTTGATATTGCAAGTTACACATTGTATAAAGTTCCATGAGGTAAACCGCCATCGCGTCTCTCCTCTCTATGGTCCGCCCTGAAAGCGCGATGTTATTCCGTACACCGGTACTCAGAGCTCAACACGTCAGTAATTATCTTGATTAGTGGCCCATGAGCCCAATGTTAATATTTCTCGCCAACGATTTAAGGGTTTAATTAGAGCAAAATTGTTTTCCATCTTGTATTGTATACAATACGGTGTTTTATACAATTTTCAGGTAATATTTACCGACTTTAATTTCGCGGGGCTCGTGCTACGTAGCCACGGTCGATCAACGCCAACGCTTGCCGCAGTCGCTTCATGGATGGGGTGAACCATTACATATCGGGACCGTCTATGCCTCGGAAATCACGTAAATTCGTTGGTCCCGGCTGTCATTCGTACAACTTTAACAGTCGATACGGGTATTCAGAAGCCCACGCCTGAGCCTGCAACTGAATGCCTGTATTTTACAATAAATTTCAAATTAATTCAGCTGCATCCGGTTAGACTGGAGGCCGACCACAACATAGTTGGGAAAAGGCTAGGCAGATTGATTTAATTTCGCGTGAAATACAGGTTAAATGTAAGGTCCGAAATTTGACCGTAGCGTGGGCTTCACGTCGCTATTTATTTAGTGTGGCCTGTGTTTATCTTCGTTACTAAAAATATCTACAGATGAATCTGAAACTTGGGTGGGCATTGTCCTTTGATCTTTGATTTATTTAAATTTTAGAGCAGTAATTTAGATCAAAGCAATTAACAGATTAATTAACCTGTTGTCTTTTTACTTTGACATTTTATATAAAATTACAAATAAAATTCAGACCTTAAACAGTATTAGCATTATTTGGAATAGAAAACGACGAAGGAAGTTTATGTGCAAATTGGAAAAAAGGACGGTAGTGGTTCAGTGTAAATATAAAAGCAAAAAACACGATTTGCAAGGTTAAAATCTACCAGATAATGCTTGGGGATTTACGAATATCTACAAGAAGTTCAAAGGGAGTAAGGGTAGGACGAGGAAAACATTTTAAAAATTTTAATTCTCAATAGCTACATTTCATCAAACCGAACAAAAAATTCTCTAACCCAAAAACAAAGTAGGAAGTACCCAATGACCTATCAGAGGTCACGCGTAACAAAATAGTTAATTACTTGCATTTCAACATGACTGGGAACAAGTGATGGTGAGCAAGTCACCGCGAAAATTACTTTTTGGCTGACGTCATTATTCCGTCCTCTCCCCTTTCCCCTCCCTAGGCTGTTCGTAACAGCGACAATGGATAGTGGAGGGTAGAACAGAAGGTTAAGTTTTTAATTAGGGATAGAAAAGAGAGCAGGTAAATAATAGATTTGACCAAATGCAGGATAATGCAACTGGAGGAATACAATGACCGAATACAAATTAGGAACCAGAAATAGTAACATTGGCAAAATATACCTATTTAGTGGTATGAGGAACAGGAACAAGAACTTTACACAGTTCACTCATCCACCAAAGAAAAGGGAGGATCCTCCGACCAGACGGGTGTTGTGTCAGGTGGGCAACTGCCCGACGGTTGAAGTCGGAATCTTGTATATATGTCGATCGCGCGGTAAACTCTAATTGCGCGAGGCAGGATTTGTGTGACGTCATGTCCTTGATGCGTAGTTTTTATGTGGCGGTGTAACCGCTACACCTACTTAAATAAAAAAAATAATTGAACCCTTTAAACGAGACCTCGTTAAAAAATGATTTTAGTATTATTGTGCTTGCCTACACCTCCCCTTTTAAAATTAGAACCTATTAGCAGCGCCCCGCAGTTTCACCTGCATAAGTCTCGATCTATTGGAAATGTCGGGATAAAAAGTATCCTATGTGTTAACCCAGGTTATAAACTATCTGTGTGGCAAATTTCATCCAATTCCGTTCAGTAGTTTTTGCGTGAAAGAGTAACAAATATCCATCATTCATCCTCCAAACTTTTGCCATTTATAATATTAAGTAGGAATAGGAATATCCGTGGGGTAAAAACCTGACACAGAAGTCAATCCAAATGTGACCGCAAAAATAATATGAACTGTAATAGTTCTGCAAAACGCAGTTGATAAGTAGACAATTAATATTGTGCAGTGCACCTTAGAGATATAAGAAAATACATCACTCACAAAAATCAAGAGCATATTAAATAAATAAATAAATTGAACTGTTCCATTACACCGTGTTAAAAAAACAGTCTCTTAATGATTAGTCATGGACGGAGGGCCTTTCCATTGAAGGTTAAGCTACGCTTGCCGGGCCAGGTCGGTTCGTGGATGGGAGACCATTAATTAAATATCGAGACCCCTCCGTGCCTCGGAAACCACGTTAAGCCGGTAGTCCCGGCTGTCATTCGTAGATCTTTGACAGTCGTTACGGATAGTCAAAAGCTCAAAAAAAGGCTGACAACTAGTCTTACCAAGGGTATCATGCTACCCAGTAACTGTATTGTAGCGGTCAGATAGGTTTTCACTCTATGTACTGGTATTCAGCTGCCTGCGGTTAAACTGGAAGCCGACCCTAATGTAGTTGGGAAAAGGTTATCCCAGATTGATTTTGAAATTAGTCACGGACGCCACAGAGTTAGTTTACTGCTACCCTGCCTATTCCTCACGCTATTTACGGAAAACTGTAATTTATCATTGAAATTAAAAGCCGCATTGTTTGAGTCATAATAAAGGCGAATTTAGAATGATCTATTGAGTCCTCGCTAATTATTATTCATTTATTTCGCTTTGTAGTTACATTCTCTCGACTTATGAAATGTAATTTTCCCTGCCACCAATGTTATTTTGTCAAACTAATTATGACTTTATTTGGGAGAATAATTAGTGACTACTTTTCTTTTGTGAATATTTTTTTGTTGAATGGAAAAGAAAAATCGAATACCGTTATTTGTTCGTTCGTCTATATTGTTTTACAAAATTGTGATAAGTTAGATCTGCTTTGGTCACAATTACTTTTTCCATGTTAGTTTTTCATTTCATTATATACAACACTAGCTTCCGCCAGCGTCTTCGCCCGCGTCATATCTTTGTAAATTATAGCCTATATTACTCATTGATAATATAGCATTCTACTGATGAAAGAATTTTTTAAATCGGTCCAGTAGTTTTTAAGTTTTTTCATTACAAACAAACATACATACAAATCTTTTCTCTTTATAATATTAGTGTAGTTATTGGAAACATTATGTAGGTACTTTTTATGTTTTTATTTTAATAAAAGTATATTTAATTAACTATAAATAAAACAATTTTCGACGAACATTTTTCAGTTTATCTAGGTATGTGTAAAACGACAAAAAGTTGACGTGTAGTTGACTGTACGATGCGCCTGTTCTAACACTTGGCTCGATATAATATTATATTCCAAGAGATAGCCGTTTTTTTTGGTAACTATATCTAGAAAGGCTGATTCAGTATTTAGTGGGTGTAGGGCCCTCCTCTGATGACAAATGACGATCATCGCAAAATATATAATTTAGTACCTACTCAATTTTTTATATGTTAAATTAGCTGTAGCTCCTGAACCAGCCGACCAATAAAGTCAGTTTTTATACTGTTCACATAGGTACTGCGCATACTTTAATACTATACAAGTATCAGCCTTCCTAGTGATCGTTCATTTTTGGTAACAATAACTCGTTTTTGAGCGGCCATAGATAGGCACTTGGCCGGCCGCATGCGGGCAGACCGTCACCATTATCACCAAAGGGCCCTACACTCACCAAATACTGAATTAGCCTTTTTTAGGGGAAGTTACCAAAAGTACGGCTATCTCTTAAAGTATTATGAATGTACATATTCGTAATACTTTAAGAGATAGCCGTACTGCAACACGAACTAAACGAGATGGTATTACAACAATTCGTTCTGCAATAAATGTTTTTTTTTATTTTATTTATCAGTGATTTTGAAATTTCTATACATCACAAATTTTATATCGTAAAATAACTTCTAAACCAATAAAACTATTTATTTTGAAATCATTTTCTCACCATGCGTTGTATTGTGCTGTTTTATACATTTTGTTTATATTTTCAATTAATTGAATTGGTGCCTACCGGATCTTCAGATGTAAGAAGGATAATAGGCGGAAAAGATGCTGACGAAGATCAATACCAATATATCGTAAGACTACAATATCAAATTATATTTTTGAAAGACAATATAAAAAAAATAATCAAGCAGATTCATTCGTGTACAGCTGCTGTTTTAACTCCTATTTGGTCACTGACAGCTGCCCACTGTTTCCCAGAAGAAAATTATCTCGGTATAGAAAACGTTTCACTAAAACCTGTTGTAGTACACGGTTCGCTGAATAGAAGTACCATTTGCAAAGTGCTAGAAACTGTCATACACCCTGCTTACAAAGTAAGAATGTTTGACTTAATTAATGACATAGCTTTAGTTAGACATGAACTAATCATATTGGAGCAGTACGCGCGCGTGAGTGGATTGGATCACGTAACCATGGTTGGACAAGAAGTCATAATGACTGGTTACGGAATAACTAATACTTCCGTCAAGTTAGAAAATGAAAACCAGAAATTTATTGAAATCACGAATGATGCTACTACCCTGGGGATGCCTTTACAATTTTTAGAAGCTCTAGTCGTGCATTGTGATAAGAACGATGGATTATCTATAAAAGGAGGGATGTGTATCGCAAGGCGATGTAACAATCAGTCTGGTTTATGTCCGGGAGACTCCGGGGGGCCCGTGCTCCACCAATCAGGTGTAGTTGGCGTCAACTCTATCGGCTCGAAAGATATTGGAAAATTCTGTTTTCTGAAACCACACCCAGCTTTTTATGATCCTGCAGGTGTAACACCAACTAGCCCATACATTGACTGGATAAGTAGGACCATTATAAATGAAGTTCCGAAACGCAAAAGTATTATGCATGAGCATTTAAAAACAGAAAAATGAAGAAAAAAATGATAAAAGGGATGAGAACGCAGCAGACGCAACGATTGTTGCATGGTCACTAGTGTCACAAATAACCACTATGAGCAAAAGATATAATTTATTGAAAATATGTGTTTATGGCTACTTCAGATGACACACATTTGAACAACGCGCGGTTTTTAGGGACATTGTAATCGCTCGTTCGCACTTTTACAGGTAATAGATAAAAAAAATATTTCGAAGTTTTATTAATGTTGTCTACAATTTAATAAATCAAGTTAAAATCCACAATCTCGTTATGAATTTAATTAAGATACTCAAGCAAATGCACTTGACCCAGGATCCATGGCTTCACTGAGGCACAAAGCAACAGGTAAAAATCACAAATAGCACAACTAAAGTTTTGAGTAGCCAATAGAGTAAATAGAAACACTGCGTCTTAGAATTAGAGAACAACAAACAACGAATGGCTCTTTAAGGCACTGTTTTTAGGTATCAATCTGACTAGCCTTTTTCCAACTACGTTGGGGTCGGCTACCAGTTTAACCGGAAGTAGCTAAATACCAGTACTTTACATGGAGCGACAGCCTAACTGACCTCCACAACACAGTACACGATACCCCTTGGTAAGACTGGTTGTCATCTGACCTACCCAAAGTCAAAGATCTATGAATGACAGCCAGGGCTTAATAACGAGCTTACCAAAGCACGGAGGGGTCTCGATATGTAATAGATGCTCACCCATCCACGATCCAACCGTGGCAAGCTTAGGTTACGATCGACTCTTGCGGTTTTTATTATTTACCCACGAGCCTGTCTATTGTTTTTACACATAATGACAAATAAATGCCCAATAATCTATTTCAAAATGGTCAGAATACCTAACACATTCACAGCATTGTTATTTATTATTCATTTTTTTTATTTCTGCTATTTAATTTTCTGGGTAGTCGAGAACAGAACAAGCATGCCACAAGGCATCATACTGAGTCCTTCTTATTAATTTAGTTAAGATTTCACATTTTTCAAAAGAGTAGTAGTGGCCCCATGAAGACTCGAAGCCAAGCCAGGCAGACACTTTACTTTGAGGAAATCATTTAATCAGCAGTGAAGGAAAACATTGTGAGGTAACCGGCATGTCCCAGAATCGAAAGTTAGAAGACAAGTGACATCCACCAACTCACTCTGGGCCCGCGTGGTGAACCCATTTCCGCTGCCGGAGAGGAGTCCTGTGTCCCACCAGTGGGAACATTACAGACTGATAATGCTATGCTTTATGCCATTCACATTCTGACTAATATTTAGGTACCATCACTATCTATAAATTTTCCGCGGCCTAAACCTCGTTAATACTATCTTTCGTTAATTTTAAACTTTATATATCTATAGTAACTGTAGGTACACACGGCTACACATCAAGCTATACATTTCCAGTATAAGCTGACCTTGCATTGTACGGAAATCCTATGCAATGTGAGATCAGCATAAACTGGAAATGTATAGTTTGATGTGTAGCCGTGTGTACTTATAGGGTTTTTTTCATGAGGATCGTAAAAAGCTCAGCAGCAATAAAAAACTCAATTCTAATAATTCGCTCGCTATGCGTTTTATTGTTTTTTTACATAATATTACTTGTATGTAATATTTTCAATTATTCGAATGTTAGTTTCGAAAAATATTTGACCGAATTTCATATTACCTAAAACTTTTCAACAATTATCGTTTCGTTTTTTTTTACTTCATCGAAGGCACGTCTGCTACTGTATCAGTTGACCTAATTATCAGTTCGATTTTTTTCGTTACTCCAACGTTTCATTTGGTCGAAAAAAATTTTACGGAAGTCACACTTAGCCGAAATAACATTTATTCGAAGTAATATATTTCTGAAAATTCATACGACTTACTATTTTGTTTAATTAATTATTTAAATGTAATGGCACTTAATAAAATTGTTGATTATGAACAAAAGTGGTTTCAAGTGGTCCCAGTAAGAAGCATGCAAACAAGGATGCTTACTTCAAGCATGCAGCATGCAAGCAGACACGCAGCGTGCAAACAAGCATGCAACATGCAAGTAGCTATGCAACATGCGGGAAGCATTGTTTCAGCCACAGTTTCAGCATTGAAAATTCTACCAAGCAAGCGGCTATATATTTGTGACCAAATAATATTCCGTAAACAAAAGAGGTTTCGGCCAATAGAAAAAAGTTATTTTGCAAATCAGCGAAATATAGTTCGGTAAAATAATACCTATGACACATGATACTTCGATGATCTAAAAATATGTCAAATAATGCATATAGCAAAAAAGACGTCGGTCAATAGTCTTCGGTAAAATTAAATTCGAATAAAAATTCGGAAAAGTGATGGGTTCCCGTTAGTTTCAAGCGTTCCAAATTAACAATGTGGCGACGAGGACGTCATCGATTGATATACATTCATCGTAAGGTTACAATATTAATGTTATATTTTTGGAGTAGTTACTTTATTACGACACATTATATAGTGACCTTTTTGGTGAAGTTCTTCAGAAAGGTCAGGTGCGTAGTACTCACAACCGGCGTGTCAATGAATGACCAGATGTATGAACGTAAACGAAGCAGAAGAAGTATGTAAGGATGGTAGCAGGTGACTTCTATAGTGTCTGCCCTACCTCCATGGGAAGAAGGCGTGAGATTGTGTAGGTCTGTATGTATCAATCATAATAAAAGGAAATTATCAAAGACTCCAATAGTAGGTAGGGAAACGATAATTGAAAACCTATTGATCTCAAATGGGTCAAGGATATATCAGGCATCCTGTAAATTTTTACTAACAGAAATATTTTTATAAACTTTATCATAAGCATAATATATTTATGTTACAATTTCCAAGATAATATTTACATAATTAAAAGGTTGTTTGCGTCTTGTTTCCCCGAAGGGTTGGGCAGAGGTGTATCTATAGTATACTCACATTTGCCAGATAAGTTTAAGTCCCATGTAATAGGACATTTTTGCCATTAACCGGGCACAAATCAAGACTCCGGGCTACTATCGACAAATTCCAGAAAAAGCTAACAGTCTTAAAATAATAATAAAAATATGTACAAGTATATAAAAAAGGGAAAGGAAAGAACCCTAGGACCTCAAAAAATTCGTCTGCATTGCTGTCCACAAAAAAAGTTCCCAAGAGGCTTGCCACATTCTGTGGCAATGTTGATTCTTTGACCAAGAAAGTATCATAAGTAAGTATAAGAAAATATACGATACAATAACGTTCTCTTAAGTACAAAAACAATATTTGAGAACAGTCTGGAAAATTTTCTATTGTTTTCGTGAAATTGGACATTCAGAGGATTTATGTAAGTAGTTATAAGCCCCTCAACCCATATTACGTGCTGTATTAGTTTGCCTAGTGGTCCCGTTGATATCTATGACAGTTTCCAGGCAAAAAAGGGATATAATATGTGGTGGCTTTGGTCTAATTTAGATTTAGTCATTTTTTGTTTTGTTTTAGTTGTTCTGTTTTATTTTATTGAAGATGAAGGCTAGCTTTTGTCACAATATTTACGCATTTATTAAATACTAGCTGACCTAACACATGTTGTCCTGTCCAAATTTAAATAATTCATGTAAAAAACCCAAAGGAAAAGGACGTTCAGTTTTTCCCGAATTAACAATTTTCCGGGAAACTTTTCCAATTTTTCTTTCAATGATAACCTTATTCAGTCCATTAGGAACACTTCAAAACAAAAATTAGCCAACTAGGTCGAGCCGAGCTCGGTCAAGTGATGCGCTGACCAACCCTTTCATTTCATTTTTATTTATATAGAAGACAATTAATTGATTTGATTGATTTATTTTTAAATATCGCAGCATCATGCTGAGATAGGAGCCTTTTGGGCCTCGCACAGGTTGTTATTATTTTTGTTTGTTAGTTTAAAATGCTCCTGTTTTATTTTTGTTAATATCTTTTTTTTATTACTGTTTTGTATTTTCTGTGCGTCTCCCAAATGAAATATTTATCTTTCTTTCTTTTCTTTTACATGTTGTAAATTTGAAATGGCGAGTGTAAGATCAACTCTAACCGCTCTCGTAGCAAAGTCAGCGTAAAATCATTTATTTCAAGTAGCTCATTAAAAGGCACTTAGGAACGCGAACATTTACATAAAAATATAATTGATTCTAGTCACCCTTTCCAAAAGGTAGTTTCATATCTCCATATGGACAAAAAACTCCATAGTTACTCTTTTAAAATGTTATACAATATTTTGTATACATTAATTATATAAATTATACCCATGTGAAGACATGGTGACATATACCAACCCGCACTGGGCCCGCGTGGTGGATTACGGACCACTCTCTCTCCCCGAGAGGAGACCTGTGTCCCAGCAGTGGGAACATTATAGGCTGATTATGCCTCTGTTTATGTGAAGACGATGTATCTAAAATTAAAATTAATGTACACACGGCTACACATCAAGTATTTCCAGTATATGCTGATCTCGAATTTTAAAAGATTTCCGTACAATGTGAGATCCGCTTATACTAGAACTGTATAGCATGATGTGTAACCGTGTGTACTAGATTTTACCTTAATCACTTCTGTGCGCCAGTGTACTTTACTTCTACGTATTGCTGGAATTGTCGATTCGTCCACAAATAAATTGAATTCGTGCGCATCGCCACAAGAAAAACTAATATTTATTAAAATTGTCGATTCGCCCGGATTTGGGCGAGATAATTCGAGCGAGTCACCAATAATCCCATACAATTAGGTACAATTCTCAATAGATATCAATAAATTGCAATCACCCATTTTTCTTACAAACTTGCTGATCGTGGAGATTTTCTCAGATTCTTTACAGCAATATTATTTAACGCTGACGCAGTATGTGAACTAAGATAACGCCAGTGCAGAGCTGACCATTGCGATGGTTATTGGGGAAGAAAATATCCAAAACTGGACATCTTGACTCCTCAAAGTGTAACCATGGATACAACAGGATTTTTGCTAGTTCTAAATATGAACCTACTACACTTTGGATCGACTATTTTCATATTTCTGACTGACCGACTCCTTCACAATTCAAAAGTGCCTGTAATTGGTATATTGGAAATAAATTGACAGGCGATAAGGCTCAGTCTGCGCTCAGCGCTTGGTGTGGAACACGCCGTGTTCGAGTTCGCGACAAGTCAATCGTCATCCTGAGGATGCCTCGTTGAGAAGTGAAACACGTGTCGATTTCTTTCAGGGTTTTTTTAAGACTCTTTAGAAATAGCTAAATGGAACAGGTTACTAAATATATCCACTTCTATTGTATTTTATAATGGATTTCCGCAAGGTCACGCCTGAATGATTAACAATTGGAAATAAATGCTTAAGTTTGAGTCAGAAGTAAGCCATTTCTCAAAATCATTAAAGCGTAACCATAGAATCAACAAGCAAACCAGATCCACAACAAAAACCATAAAAATATACCCATACATATTTCGCAGAACCACAATATTTCAGATTAAAAATTCAACATGCGTGCACACTTTCACTTAGAAAACGCGTATATCTGGCCCCTAACAAAATGAGAAACCCACGTCACTTTAATTCTAAAACGACCAGGAAGGTTGACCTTTCCTGCCTCCTATAAATAGTATAGAACAAAATGGCTTTTTGTGTCTGTCTGTGTGATCGTTTCTTCCAATCTTCCAATGAATTTTGATCAGGCTTTCACGATAATTTAGAATATTTATTTTGGAAGTTCTAAGAGTATAAAACATTAATTTAACTTATTTAAAGCATGTTGTCACATCAGTAGATCGCAGCACACATGTGAACCAAGGGCGGTTTGATAGTACTTGCAGTTTTACTAAAAACGAAGTCATTTTTGACCACTTAGATGTTCCAAACTACACAATAAATTTTGATGTATTTTTCACCAACATTTAAAGAATTTATTCTGGAAAGTTTACATGTGTTCAACTCAAAATTCAAAATATTTTATTTCACATAAACCTACAAAGGCACTTATGAAGCGTCAAAAGCTAGGTGCACGGTTCCAATTGGTCGCTTCCTATGGAGAAGAGCCGGCAAGAAACTCCACGGTTACTCTTTTAAAAATTAATGGTTTCTACAATGTTTTCAAGTTACAGTGTTAATAGGTATGAGAGGACAGTGTAGGCCTATCAACAACTACTAGGTACTTAGTAAAATAGAAAATGGTCCACAAGTCTACAGCCTACAATGTTCACACATTCACAAAATCTCAAAAAAAGAATCTATATAAAAGATAAATAAAATAAAAATAAGGACCTATTTAAACCAAATGACATATTTGCCACTACAGCTGTAACAAATCTAATTTGATAAAAAAATTAAATAAATTGTAATTAGGCATTAATATTTAAATTTAAAATAGCATGGAAACCTAGATGATTTCCCACGTCGCCGCATGAGAACCATGTACCGGTGCGAAGCAAGGTCCGGGGTATTTAGTTAATGGTATAAAAGAAAGTCACTTTTCGTGTCTGTTCGTTCATCTGGCTAGTTATGCTAAACTACACGATGAATTTTCATGTAGTTTTTACCATCATTTAGAGAATTTATTCCTGAAGGTTTATGATGTGTACAATACATTATAGTCCGCGCGCGACTGCTACTCACCGCCTGAGGTATGGAGCGGTGAGATGGGAGAGGTAGCCAAAGGCCAAACTAACTCAGTCTGCAAATTTTGTCAATGGCACCCTCCCCCGTCTCACCGCTCACATAACTCAGGCAGTGACTAACAGTCGCGCGCGGACTATAATTTATAACTTAGATATAGCACAGAAATCTCGATGTATTGACAATATGGCGCCACATCAGTAGATCAAATCCATGCAAAACAGAGGCGGGTCACTAGTCTAAAAAAATATAAACGAATATTATTTTTTCGTAAGTGATAATCTCTGGAAGGACTGATCCGATTCCAAAAATACTGTCATAATTAGAATGCTAAACTATAACCGAATGCCATAGGATATGTTTCCCCCACACGGACGCCGTCGCGAGGAGAAGCTAGTTTATTATAATTGAGTTCAGGGGAGAAAGGTTTAAAGGGCAGGGGTCAAACAAGGCTGGTCGTAGTTAGGTAATATCGTGACAGCGTAATAATGTCTCTTTGTGTGTTTGTTTGTTGCTGTTAGTAGTTGGGTCTGCAATGGTGGGGAATGTAATAGATGAGGTCTATGACCCTAGCAAGAATATGATAAGATAAGACGCTGTTTATGAGCGAATGGAGCTTTCCAAAATCTTATAATACTGTTTTAAGAAATGAAATTAATAGCTACCACCTATTTATAATTATTTTAAATTTATTTTATTGTAATATCTTATTTATATCTCATTATTTGCTGCACCGATCGATGTCATAACGTCAACGCCGGCTGTCGCTGAAAACCAGCGCTGGGGCTCTGTCTCGCATAGGGTCGCATCGTCATAATCCTTATGCACTAACTAAGTCAAACTCATTCTCAACTCTGAGTTTGAGTTTGAAGCCGTTTTCAATCGACATAATCGTTAAGCACCAGCTAAATGAGACTCAAATTAAACTATGAGTTTAAGTTTGAATCCATTTTCATTCGACATAATCCTTAAGCACTAACTAAGTATCATCATCATCACTCTTCCGCCCTTTATTTATTTGGGGTTGTCGCAACATCTCTATGTCTTTCATACTTCTCTATTAGTCATTTCCATCCATCATTTTCGTTCGACATAGTCCTTATGCACCAACCAAGCCAATCTTAAACTCAACTCAGAGTTTGAGTTTGAAGCCATTTTCTAACGTCATAAACCTTATGCACCATATCAAACTCATTCTCAACTCTGAGTTTGAGTTTGAAACCGTTTTCAATCGACATAATCGTTATGCACAAACTAAGTGAAACTCAAACTCAACTCTGAGTTTGAGTTTGAATCCATTTTCATTCGACATAATCCTTAAGCACTAACTAAGTATCATCATCATCACTCTTCCGCCCTTTATTTATTTGCGGTTGTCGCAACATCTCTTCTTTTTTTTCATACTTCTCTATTAGTCATTTCCATTCATCATTTCTTTGGTCTTCCCCTACTCTAATAGCTATCCACATTCATACTCAAAACTTTCCTCACATTTTTCTCATTAAAATTCAAACTAGATATATCGCATCTAAATACAGAGTACAGACAATTGATTTTTATTGACCGTTAAGGGGTTAATTTACCAGTCCATTGTTAATTCAGCACCCTATAAAACCTAAATTCTAATCTTCATTAAGATAAACAACTGCGTACACAAAAGTAGATTGACGACATTTTAAAACGAGGTATTCCACTTAGAGCACTGATTTCAACAGCACTTGTCCGAACCGCACCTGAGCACTTCCACTAACCGCACTGAAACAAAATTCTGACAAGTGTGGTTTATCAATATTATTTTCAGTCCCCGAACGGCACCTACGTAATGTATGAAAAGTTAGTGTTCTTATCAGCCATTAAACAATTCCATCAAGAATTCCACGTTTAGTATAATAAATATACCTACAGCCGCATCGGGTCGGAGAGAAAGCTGACCACACACTTCGTCTAAGCGTAAAGAAAATTCACACATAACATAATATTGATAGGCCGGGAATTCATCCGTAAGGCTTCTGCCTCGAATCTTGCGATTTATATGTAACTGACCTCGAAAGCAGCGGCACGGGGAGCGAGCGGTTCCATATAAAACTATGCGTTGCCGCGCCGCTATCGCCGCCGCCCCGCTGCCCGCTGAGTTCGAGGCCGCTCCCTAAGGGAAAACCGATACACCGTTCACTCCAACAAAGATATCTTTCATAAAAGATTAGCCGACAAAAGAATTACGTATCAGCGCCTCCGTGACTTGAAGATATCTTTTGCTATACTGATATCTTTTCTATATTTGTATTTTTAAAATACGTATTACTGGAGTATTTTCAGGTCCTTACCTACAATATTTGTTAACAACAAGAAAAGGGTTTTAAAGCTAATAAATAGACTCTCGACAACAATCAAGCTGAGTTCTAGTTAAAATATAAACGACATTTTAATTATTAGGTTATGCTTTTGACAACATCGTTCAATTAATCAAATTGCCAGCAAGGCATAACAGCTTTAAAATCGTAGCTGTTAATTAAGTCGAACCTAATATTTTATAATTGAAGCTAAAAGACCGAGCATTTAGGAGATTTTTTATTCATGTTATTATTGTTAAACGATTTTTATATAGAAATCAAGGAATTATATTTTGTCCATAGCTACATCACTACTCTGCAAACATTACAATTGATATTTCCATCTCTTTTATTCCATTTTACGCTCCCCCAAACTACCAAACCTTCCCCAAAGCCATTTCACACATGCTTACAACATTCGAACATATCCAGCACTTTTAGCAGTCTTTGATATTATAATTTTCAAAGAGCGAGCGTTCCCTAGTTCCCAAAGCAAGTAACTGGGAAACGTACGTAAGATCTCTAAAGCTAAATTCAGAATATGAATACGAGGAATGGCGAGTTAAGATATGTAATAATTTGTTAAATAAAGTTGGTTGGTTTTTTGAAAAGTTCCATTTGGTGCTTATTTTCTTGATTGGCGAGGCCGCAAAAGTTTTACCTTTCGTCCCCTTAGTGGTGTTGGTCTTTTGTAATTATTAACTTAGTTTGTGTTTCAAAGTGATCCTGAAATGACAGAATATTCTAACTTTCGATACCTACTTATGTGGGAGACAGATAGAGGACGGAGTGAAAGTGGAAGTTTAATTTTGATACTTATGTTAATTGCAAAGGTATTGCAAATATCTGGGTATTTATTATTTGGGGACTGTTAAAATGAAATCATTTTACGTGCCCCTTTGCCCCAGTACGTTTGACATAGCTTGCGCATCACATCAATTGAAATTAACCTTAATATTAGTATCTCAAACTATACAATTCTATCCATCCACTAACTTCAACATAAATGAAATTCCTCTAAAACTTGACCCCATCACATCTGCATGTGACAGTATTTCAATTCCCTGCAATTCTCTACATAGGGTTAGCTAAATTTTTCAATGCCAAAAACCAATCGGCTCTCAATACGCCAAATGCAGTTTCTGCCATAAATCCTCTGGTTCCTGGTAGAAATGCCGAGGGATATTCGTCTTAGATGTTATTGAGGTAAAGGTTAGAATTGTATATCAAGGAAGTGGAAATAGGGTTATAAATATTTCAGTGTCATTGATTTAAGGAAGATTTTGATTTGTTATTAAAATTGGGATAAGAGTTTATTAAGAGTTTTATACCACGATTACAATTAAGATAAATAGTAAGATTCAAACACGTGCTTCTTTTAAGTAAATTTTTTAGGCTCGCCCCCTTTTACATGGGACTAAAACATAATTGGCGATATGTGGGTGTACTAAAGTTACACCTCTGCTTAACCCTTCGAGGAATACAGGCGTCATGTAATGTTATGTGTTGTTTTTGTAGTATATCATTATATAAAAGTATAACAACAAGTTGTAATGACTTAATAAAATCAATAGCGTACTTTATAAGTTAATGTTTAACACGGCCGGTTAAGGAAGAAATCTTAAGAAAACCTGGGCTTAATAGTCTGCGATCACGTAGTGGGGAAACGTCTTGATCAATGTTACGAGCATGACTTTTCTGCATGAAAGCCTTCGAAGGAATTATTTATTTATTTATTTATATATACTTTATTGTACACCACAAAAATACATAACAAAAAATAATCAAACACTACAAAATATACAATGGGCGGCCTTATCGCTTTCCGCGATCTCTTCCAGGCAACCTTGGAATGGACAGTGATTTGCCTGGACATAAAATGGGGCTGTCGTCGGTGCAAATAAGTATACAATTAAACTAGAATAAATACACGGATATATACATATTCTAAATAATAGATACATAAATACATACATACTTACAAAATATATAAGCAACAAAAATAAATGAAAACTAAAGATAATTACAGTTACGAGAACAAGATCACAACGACAAGTAATGTTCCTTCACGAGTCTCTTAAATACAGGTAACGATTGCGCGCGTTTAATTTTAACTGGCAATGCATTCCACAAACGAGCGGCCTGGACAGTAAAGGACTTGTCGAGGAAAGTTGTGGAATGCATAGGCATTTTAAGCTTTAAGTTATCTGATGACCTTAAAAATTTCGTGTGGGAGTCGCAAAGAAACTGGAAACGTTTCTTGAGATAGAGAGGGGTGGAAGGGGAAAAAAGCACGTTATACAAAAGCGAAAGAATGTGAACATTCCGGCGAAGGCGAATTACTTACTTATATTATTATTATTTATACATACATTAAATCGCGCCTGTGTTTCCTGAAGGGTTAGGCAGAGGAGGTATCTATAGTACACCCACATATCGCCAGGTATGTGGTACATAGTTGTTATGTTGTCGTGTGTTATGTTGTGTATTGTTGTGGTAGTTTAATGTAGTTTTGTGTATTGTTGTCATGTTACCTACATTCAAAATCATAATATACTATATTGTATACCTCACACACTGACTTATTAATTTAAAAAAAAAATAGGAAAACCGTCTACTTTTGCAATGTTTGTAAATACATATGTGAGCACCATGTATCTATCACATAATTAAATTATCTGTCGTTGCTTCATTTTTAATTCTTTTTACCTATTGTGGTATAGTAATTTTATTATAGGTGCATCGTCTTCACATATAATTATTCAACTGATGTACGTACTTATACAAACTATTGTAAAACATTTTAAAAGAGTAACGTTGGAGTTTCTTGCCCATTCTTCTCCATACGAAAACTACCTTTTGGAAGGGGCAACTAGAATCAATTCTATTATTTTGTAAATTTTTACGTTCAAAAGTGCCATACATGGGCCTATTTGAAATAAATGATTTGACTTTGACTTTATTATTACTTAAGTAAGTCATCATGGAGTGTCTCATTCTGTAACCCATCAATATGTCTTTCATTCACTCTTTACATAATTATTTAACGTTAACACTACACAGAATCCACAAAAAATCTGCACAGCTTAAAATCTTTGCACTTACTCCAATTGGCCTACATTTCTGCCCCATTTTACGAAGTCCCTATAAATTGGGGAGCCCCCATCAATAACTCCTGTAACACACTTCAATCGTAAGGCATTACCGTGAAATATTTAGAGTTCGACACTAATCGTGTATAGGAACGCAACACACGGACGAGAGATATTGCTTGCTCGGTTTTTCTTATCCAAAATCAGTTTTACCCTTCCCCTAATGGACTTTGGCGGAGTTATGTAGGTGTGTAGGACATAGTCTGTGGAGTGAAGGGTAATTGGGGAATTAGCTGTTTGGGGTACACAAAAATTGTTTTTTTTTTTCCTGATTTCTTGTAAATATCTAGATTTCCCGACAAACGAAACTATTTCAAGTGGATTTTTTTGAGATAGCAACTTTTTCTTTTTGATAGATTTTGGGGACAAACCAATGTGACTTTTTAATTCGTATGTACATTCTAAGTTTATCTTGGACATTAGGTGCTGACATCAGTGCAGGAAACAACATGAGGAAACCAGCCGACGCTGTTCTGTAAAAACTCACCGTAAAGGCTTTAGTGAGCTGTCAAAAGTGCCCATCCCTCGCATCAAGAAGTGAAATGACTGCTCACTTAAAGCTCTTAAGTTAATGTAAACTCAAAGTCAAGTCAAATAATTTTATTTCAAATAGGCCCTTATATTATTACTTCTGAACGTCAAAATTACCAAAAAAAAAAGAATTGATTCTAGTCGCCCTTTCCAAAAGTTAGTTTTCGTATGAAGAAGAATGGGCAAAAGTCTCCACCGTCACTCTTTTAAAATGTTTTACAATATTTTGTATAGGTACATTAATTATATAATATGAAGACGATGCATCTAGAATAAAATTACAAAACCGCAATAGCTAAAAGAATTGAAAATGAAGCAACGACAGATAAATTAATAAAATTATGTGATAGATACACATGGTGCTCACATATTTACAAACATTGTAAAAGTAGACGATTTTCAAAAAAAAAAGTACAATTAATAAGTCAGTGTGTGAGGAAGTAATCACAGAATGTAAAATCAATGTCATATAATAAAAAAATTATAAAATTGAATTAGCAACCAATTTGATTTTGTCTAGATTCTACTGATTATCCTATGGAGCAGGACCAACATGTCCAATGCAATGCACCAAAATAATATAGGTCTGAAGTAACCAACATGTCTTAAGCGCACGAGGTGATCAATGCTCGTGCCTTCTCTGTATGAGAAGATACCTTTGCCCTGCAGTGGGACAACAATAGACTGGTTTTTTTATGTGTAGCATGTTTCCTCGGTTTTCTGTGCATTTTTCCTCTCGGTTTCCTGTAAATATTTCCTCTTGGTTTCTTGCAAATATTTCCTCTCGGTTTCCTGCAAATATTTTCCCTCGGTTTCCTGCAAATATTTCGTGAAAAGGGATGGAAGTGTGTTGCAGGAAGCCAGGGTAGCGCGCGCTATTTGATTTGACCAATGAGCGCACGCGGTGCTAGAGTTGGCCGTCAGATACGACCTTGATGAGGCCCCGCCCTTTTAATGTTGCGTATGACCAAGGTGAGATGTCAGATGTTACACATCATTTGCGATTAGTGTAAAGCACGCTCGTTTTTTTTTTTTTTGTTAATATCACTAGAGTATAGAATCGGCTTCAAAATAAGAACACCTATTAGTTATGTACTGTTGACCTAAAAACTTATGATGAAAAGTAGCGAGTACCATTTCAATGGCAGAACATTATTAAAATTATTATCGAAAAAGTTGTTAAAAAATAGACATTATTTTGTACTAAATAAATATTTAAGAACACAGATATTCCTCCCCTTCTCCAAAACGAAATGTTTCATTACACGTAATTGAAATCTCTAAGATATACAGAGCAACAAATAAGTGTAAAGTAATTATGTACTTCCATTTTCCACTTACTTAAATAAGCAAAGATTTTCAAGATTCCTTAAGCTTTAAAGTTAAGGTAACATAACTTAACCAACTCACATTTCCAGATGTTTTGAAATGAAGTCACGACTGCTAACGTAACTCCGCACGACTGTACCCGTATGTATATTGTACAGTCATCTAGAAAATACTAACTTGCAGTGCTCTGGATGTATATCGTTCTCATGCCTGCAGTTTCACATCCACGGTACATACATATATTGCGCGCTTATTGTGGTGGGGGATTTGTGATAAGCGGAGCGGGGGGAAGACTGGATATTAAGTTGAGGGTAATGTTTTTATTCAAAGTGGTAACAAGTTTTCAGCATGACACTTATGAAAAGTGCTCGTATAGACCTCGTTGCCATAAAGAAAGATTTTTTTTAGATATTTATTCGAAATATTTCAAGTAGCAATAGATATTATTTCAATTTCTCATTGCGCTGGTCCTGACAATACATCGTGAGGAAACCTTTTGACAATTCCGCAATATTTATACTAGTAGTAGGTACAGCTGATTAATGTTCAAACGTTTATTATCAAGTGTAATTACGATTATTAAACGGAATTGGGGTCTTCATCTGATGATGATAACCGAGATGATGATGGCTTTTTCCCCACTCTGTTGAGGGTCGGCTTCCAGTCTAACCTTATGCAACGGAATTCCAGTATTTTACATGGAGCGCCTCCCTATTTGGCTTCCACAACCCAGTTACTGGGTAATACGATACGACTTAGTAAGACTGGTTGTCAGATTTTCGGGCTTCTGATTACCTGTAACGACTGTCAAAGCAAGTAGAGTCAGTCATCACCCAGATTTAAATTAAAATGCTTTTTCGTATGAGAATAGGCCTTTGTTTTGCAACATAACAATAATTTTATTAGGTGTAATGCTATATTATATTATATTTTTTTTTCCATTGAAAAGTTTCTTGTACCCTCTGCTCTTTTAACTTCAAAGGACAAACAGTTATCGTCCGTTCTTTTTAAAACAAAGAGTTCTTTGCAAGATAAACAGTTGCAAATAATCCTCATTGCACTGTGTCCTCTTCACTTGCTGCAAATGGCTTGTCCGTTGTACAAAACTATGTTTTATAGACAATATTAAATTGTTCAACCTAGATGGCTGAAGTAGGATGATTTTATATAGATACGGTTTTTTTGTGTTGGCTTGCTTTTTAATTTTAATTTTAATTTATAATTATAATTTGTATTACTCATTCATTTATTTTAATAGCATTTGACATTTTAATTTAATTTTAATTCTGAGACCTTTATTTTTGTTGCTATTTTAATTGCATTGACATTTTATTTTATTGTGATTTATTCTATTGCAGTATTATGAAATTTTATTTTATGTAAGCCGATAGGTTTTGCCTGAATTAAATGAATTTTAGTTTTTAATAAAAAAAATGAAGTAATGGAATCACTTATTTAGGCTAGATTGATTGATTAAGGATTGGTTTAGTTTTTAGACTAAGGGTCAATTTCTACCCAATGAAACACAACGCAGCATATCTAAACCGAATAAGCATAATCAGCGTATAATGTTCCCAATGCTGGGACACAGGCCTCCTCTCAGTGAGACGGAGTGGGCTGAAATCTACCACGCGGGCCCAGTGCGGTAGATGTCACATGTCTTCGAATTTTTGGTTCTAGGACATGCCGGTTTCATCACGATGTTTTCCTTTACCGCTTTGAGAGTGCGATGAAATTATTTACACAAAGTAAAGCGCCTGCCTGTATTCGAACCCACGACCTACAACTCGTAAATTGGAGCCGTTACAACTAGGCCACCACTGCTCCCGTATTGGCTTTGAAGAAATGGAATTCAATAGGCTGGATTTATTCATTTAGGATTGGTTTTGTTTTACTAAAGATTTTTTAGAACCAATTTCCTCCCAATGAAACACAATCTAATCCGTGTTCAGCGTTGGTGAAATTTTCCCTTAGTTTCAAGTTAGAATCCCATGAGGTGTATTAAGCTTGTGAAGGTGAATTTGAGTTTAAGAATAAGGGACAGCAAGAGTACCAGGTACCTATCTAATAAGTACGCAACGATGGCGACATAAAATCAAGATCAAAATTCATTTATTAAAATAAGGCTGAGGATTAATACTTTTTGAACGTCAAATTACATAAGATAGTCCATCAAAACGCCTGGCTTTCACAATTTTCTAGTGTTTCAGCTGGGAAGAAGAACATGGTTGGTATGTGGTGATTTTTTTCTGTTTTTCATATCGTTCACGTAAAACTGACGAGACGTCTAATGTTCCAGAAATTTTAAGCATGGATTCAAAACACTTCGCGAATAGTCAAACAATTTACATTTTTAATCAAAACAGACTATTTAATTTTCTGATTTAGATCAAATACAACAGCGCAAAAGAAGTCATGTGTAAATCTAAACAAAAAAAAAAATAAACGACTTCTGTCGGCGATAGTACATACAACACACACAAACACAAGTTATGAAGTTCAAAGGATTTCTCTCAGTTGGTTTTTGAAATATTTTTCTTTATAGAGTACCATATAATACCGCTCTTTGAATGGATTTCTTCGCGAAAATCCCATTATCTCTCTGATTGAATTTGTTTTTATTATGAAAAATGTTGGTAAGGTAAATTCATAAGGCACAGGTACAAGTATATTTTATAGAAAAGCTAGCTTTCATGTACGTTTAATGGAATATTTAGTATTTAATAACTAAAAAAATACAATAGAAGTGGATATATTTAGTAACCTGTTCCGCTTAGCTATTTCTAAAGAGTCTTAAAAAAAAACCCTGAAAGAAATCGACACGTGTTTCACCTCCCTGTGAGCGCTGCGCTCAGCGTTTGGTGTGGCAACACGCCGTGTTCGAGTTCGCGACAAGTCAATCGTCATCCTGAGGATGCCTCGTTGAGAGGTGAAACACGTGTTGATTTCTTTCAGGGTTTTTTTTTTAAGACTCTTTAAAAATAGCTAAGCGGAACAGGTTACTAAATATATCCACTTCTATTGTATTTTGTAATGGACTTCCGCAAGATCAATTAACTAAATTATTTAATAACTACAAAGTTGACATATAAAATATAAACCACACATTTAAATTATCGGTCAATAGTAATAGTTATGATATTGTAAAAAAAGGGATTATTTCTGATGTAAATATAGAGTTAAATATCATGACACAAATATACACATCATCACACACACACACATTACACACATCTAGTAAATTCTACTAGATGTGGGTCTAGTAGGTGAATAAATTGCTCCACCATCTTTTAGTTTAAAAATTATATTGCCGGTAAAATTTCAGAAACATGTGACTCTTCAGTGTCGTTTCTAGGCAACAGTTTGATGCAATGAAACGCATTTTTGCCATTTTTTGTTTGAATCTTATTGTCTATATAAATAAAAATAAAGAAAGAAAGAAAAGAAAAAAAGAAAATTTATTTAACCCAGGCACACAATATTTAAAAAAAAAATACTGTTCGTTGGTAAGCGCATCACTAAAGCTCTACAGGGCGTCCCACGGATATTCCAAATGAAGGGAAAGTACCTTGAATATTGTAGATAGAACATTTTACTGAAAGAAGATATTATTTGAATTTTAAAAACAATTTAAACTGCATTCATAGATATGTAAATAATTTCATGGTTGAACCGGGAATCGAACCCGTTTCACGAGAAACATGTTTTTATATAATTATAAAATAACGACTTTTAAGATATTTATGAAATTTGATGAAAATTGACCATTCCCCCCTTGTCTCCAAAACTTTTGAAAGAAAGAAACATTTTTTTTTTATTTAGGACACGCACAGGAAATACAACATTAAAACTAATAAAATTATAAAAAACAATATTACATTTCAATTTCAGAAAAACTTTCCAAAATTTAAAAAAAAATATGAGTAAGCAAGAAGACCTATGTGAGGCCAAAAAGGCTCCTATCTCAGCTTATTGCTTCGATATTTGAAAAACAAATACCGCAGGGCCCACCCGATAGGGCCCACTGTGATACCATGGACACAGCTAAGAACACAAAATAAATCCCAATAGAGGAGTAAAAAAAAAACGATATACAATAAAATATTACAATATAAAATACTTAGTATGGCTCTTTACTCATAGATTACAGGAAAACCTATAAGAAGTCTATGGTCTTTAAATTACATGGTAAATCTCTCAATATTGTGCGTATAAACTTACATTTTCAGTTGGAATGTATGGAAAGAAAGAAAGAAAAATAGATTTGAGATGGGACATCATGTTAAGGCTCGGTGCACGAAAAAAACCCTTTTTCGTCAATAACTTATCTAATTGTAAGAAAGCTTGAAATAATTGAAACATTAAGTCTGTGTAAGTATAAAAGTACAGTTTTCGTGGTGCTAAACCATTTGTGTCAGTTACAGCACTTATTAATAGTTGCATTACATAAAAATAAAAAAATAAAAATTCAAGTCCAGACTTAAATGGTGCCAAAACCATCAGGACCAAATTAAAATGGATGCCCTTGCTGAAAAACATAAGAAGGGACATTTTCGTAGTTTTTGGAAGGGCACCAACAAAGTAAACGTTCGGCCTGGTCTACCGGTGAGTGTCGAGGGTGTGAGTGACCCTAGAGATATTGCTAATATTTTCAGGGACCATTTTCGTGTACTTTCCCCACGAGGACCGGCGGAGACGGTGCTCGATTTTGAGATACCTGACGGGGACGGGGGGTCTTGCTTCGTTGCCAAAGATGTGGCTCAGGCTATAAAAGCTATATCTAAGGGCAAGTCCCCTGGCCACGATGGCCTCAGCATCGAGCACCTAGTTCACGCTGGCCCACATGTAAATAGGGTATTAGCAATGTTTTACACATTATGCGTGAGCCATTCATACCTACCACCTGATTTCATGAAAACCGTAGTAGTCCCGGTAGTGAAAAATAAAACGGGAGATGTTGCCGACAAAAACAACTACAGGCCGATTTCTCTTGCAACGATTATTGCAAAAGTGTTTGACGGTTTGCTTAATACACAGTTAGACAAATACTTAGAACTGCACGATAATCAGTTTGGGTTTCGACCTCGACTGTCAACTGAGAGTGCAATATTGTGTCTTAAGCATACCGTCAGATATTACACAGATCGAAAGACTCCTGTGCACGCCTGCTTCCTCGACCTGTCCAAGGCTTTTGACCTGGTGTCATACGATATCCTGTGGGCTAAACTCGAGGGAATAAACCTACCACGTAAACTCATTAACGTTTTTAAATACTGGTACAGTCATCAGGTCAACAGCGTTAAGTGGGCGGGTGCAATGTCGGAGCCGTATCAGCTGCAGTGTGGGGTGAGGCAGGGGGGGTTGACTTCCCCCTCCCTCTTTAACCTGTACATGAATGCCGTGATCGTCGCGCTCAGTAACCAGCATGTCGGCTGCCATGTTGGTGGAATCTGTGTCAACAATCTCAGTTACGCAGATGACATGGTGCTGCTGAGCGCGTCGGTCTGTGGCCTCAGAAAGCTGTTGAGAACCTGTGAGGAGTATGCCCTTGGTCATGGGTTGAAGTACAATGTGACCAAAAGTCAATGCATGGTCTTTGAGGCCGGTACGAAACGTTTGCATAATTGTCCACCCGTTTTTCTAAACGGTGTTCCACTCGAAAGGGTGAATCAATTTAAGTACCTAGGGCACGTAGTTACGACCGACCTCAAGGACAATGCTGACATGGAGCGGGAACGGAGGGCCTTGTCGGTGAGGGCGAACATGCTCGCACGTAGGTTTGCGCGCTGCTCGTGGGAGGTGAGGATAACGCTCTTCAGGGCGTACTGCACGTCCCTTTACACGTGCAGTCTGTGGGCGAGGTACACGCGTGCATCATATGGGGCCCTCCGCGTCCAGTTCAACAACGCGCTCAGGGCAGTATTGGGGCTGCCTCGCTACTGCAGCGCCTCATACCTGAAGCGCTGCAGTACCCGAGGCACGCCCTGTTCGCTGAGGCACTCACGGATTGCTTTTATGCCACCATGCGCAAGCGTGGCGCGTCTCTGGTGCGTAGGGTGTGGGGCAGCCCCAATGCTGTCCTGGCGATGATCGCGGACCGCATGGACTGCCCATACATACGGCACTGCTGTGATAGGCATGTTGCCGTCAGCAGGGCCGGTTAGATGTTGTGTTTTTATTTTTATTTTATTTTATTTTATGTTTATTATCCCTGTGTGTTGTCTGTATTTGTGTGTACACCACCTATGAGCTAATGATGCTTGAAATAAATGTATTTTATTTTATTTATTACTTATGCGCTCTCGAAAATATGGTTTATTTATCATAAAATAAAATTTTGATTTTATTTCAAGAATAGCTGAAGACTGATGTGTGATTTATAAAATTCTTTATATGGTTTGCTAAATAATAGGAAAAAATACATTACTGACAGGGTTTAAAAAAACGGTTATAAAAAAAAATTTTGCTTATTTTGTAGGGAAGTTGAAAAAAGTGGTTCCCTTATGTACACGTAGACCATATAATGATGTTGATGATTTTTTTTAAATTTATAAATTAAAAGTAGTTTCTTCTCTTTTTGAAAAACTTGTTGTGAATTTTTGTGATTTTCCACGAACCCTTAATTTATTTGAAAAATCCCTTTCCACTATTTACAAGACAAAGAATTCGACTTTTCAAATCACAGATAATTTTGTTTAAATTCTGTTTCCCTTTCTCACAACGAATGAACAGAATTGATCAAAATCAGTCCATTTCGTGCACGGCCCCTTAAGTTTGTTCTTGGGATAAATAAATTCATCTTAACTACGGAACCCTTCATTGTGCGTAGTCCGACACGCAGTTGGCCGGTTTTTTTTTAAATAATCTGATATATCAACGATGCCGCATGACGAGAACCTTGTGAAAGCTGAGAAAGATTAACAGATTAAGTATCTTGACTACGGCTCGCGAGGTTGTCAACATGTGGGATGTGGATACAGTAGTGAATTGTGCCAATCGTGACAGCCAATGGCGTGATAGCCAAGAGCCTCGACGAACACCTGAGGAGGCTCTCGTTAGACAGGTGGATCAAGGGCTTGATCCAGAAAGCGGTAGGTACTTCTGGACACGGCGCATATAGTTAGGAGTTTCTTTTCTTACAAGCCCTGACCACAGGTAGTGTACGTAGTAATTTATAGGTACGTTAAGAACAAAATTTCATTTACACTGTTCACACAGAACAAAAAAAGGAAGTGCAATCGTTTTTCAACGTACTTCACATCCACCTAGTTATCCTAGCTCAGAGGCTAGGCTTTGAGTCCCAGTCCAATCTAGATTAGCTTTAGGCTAGACTCGGGGGTACGCTGCAGGTCATAACACCTGAAATTGCTTGTGTGCCACCGTCTGAATATTAAGTTTGTTGTAAGATGAAGCTTGGCGTGTTAGGAATTAGCGGTTTTTGGAATGCAAGTCACGAGTTTGAAACCTGACTAGTAACTATTGTCTTTATATGGGATGGAGACGAAAATATGACAGTAAATTAAACTGCTTATATCTAATCACGTTCTCAGGATGCATCAAAAAATTAAATCAGCTAAATTTTTATAGTTTAGTCACTGTATCTAGGCAAAGATTAGCAAAATCTTCTAGATTGCATATAATGGAAATGATAGACCGGAAAAAAGTGGTCTTATATCGCAGCCATCAAAAATAATGTAATGCATATAAATTATAATATATAATAAATATATATATATGACGGAAAAAGGTAGGTGTCTCTTTCGTAATGATCAGCCATAACTCATATATATGTTGGAAATACGTTACTGAGTTGACTAATCGGGACGCAAGCATCGTAGCTCACCGTCTGATAAGGACCAGGCCCGGGTCGACGGCGCGTTGTGTTCCACGCGCGCCTCAAAGAGATGTCAACAGAATTGACGGGGTCAGCGTGGCCCCCGGTAACAAGGCAACCAAGGGAACACGGATGGGTTTTAGTCAGTAAGAGTCTGACACGCCGTCCCGCTCCGCCCAGAGCGGGAGAAGTTATTTGATAATTTCCCACACCAAAAAAAAAGCATCGTCTAGCGGCGTTCGACAGAGTCTACAGCATAACGTTCAACCGGAGCTAAGCAGAGTTCATGGATGGCGGTCAAGCAGTAAAGACATTTAGAAACTATCGCGCGTTCCGTATAGTTGTGTCGTGTTCCTACAGTGAGTGAATTGCTAGTGTGATTAATTTGATACTAAATTATAATGTGATCTGAACTGAAAACGGTTTTTCTATTTCGCAATAACCAACACTACCCACAGAACGCCCACAGTAATTAAAATATGGCTGATAATAACGAAAGAGACACCTACCCTCTCCGTCAGTATGTATGTAAGTCACTAGTCGTTTACTAGGGGAAATATTTGACTGATACTCTAAAAACTTATTGACCATCTAAAGATGAACACTTCTTTAAACTAATTAACCTCTAAAAACTTTTCGGGCTTCTAATGACGCTTACTTAAAAAAATAATTGAGCCTTCTTTTGAATGTTTGCCTTTTTTCACTAGTAGTTAACAAAGCTAGGATACCCTGACCAAACGGGTAAGGTTAGAAATTGGTTATTTCGTATTTTTAAGAATTATTAGAGGTTCATAAAAAGAGTCGCATTCATTATATTAGAGTGTTCAATAATATTATTCATAAAGCAGAATGGGAATTATTTCAGGAGCTCGTGGTTAAGTAATAACAGCCGCATGGGTCGATGGTTAAGCTTCGCTTGCCGGGGTTGATCCGTGGATGGGTGATCATCTTTACATACCGAGACTCCTCCGTGCCTCGGAAGCCGTTGGTCCCGACTGTCCCTCGTGGATCTTTGACAGTCATTACGGGTCGTCAGAAGTCCGAAAGTCTGATAACCAATCTTACCAAGGGTGGTAATACGATACTATTACCAGTTACTGGGTTGTGGCTGTCAGATAGGCAGTTACTCCATGCAAAAGATTGGTATTCAGCTGCATCCAGTTAGACTGGAAGCCGACCCCAACATAGTAGGGAAAAGGCTAGGCAGAGAATTATTTCAGGTTTGATTAAGAACCTACATGGCGTCAGCGTCGTTTGTTACGCTGACGACACGTTGGTCCTGGCGCAGGGGAAGTCGTACCAGACGGCGGCCGACTTAGCGACACGCGGGGTTGCGACAATCGTTGACATTTACTAGTGATTGTTTACGAGATGGTTGGATACGAGAGAGGTTTAGTTCGCCCTTAATTGTCCACGCTTTATCTGTAGTAACAATGGTCGAAAGTCCAGATAATCAATAATCAGTTTCAGTACAAAAAATGAAAAGATTCCGTCAGACTAAACAGTAGTTGAAATCTCAATACAATTGGCTGACCATGAACGCAGGTTAGTCGTGCGTCGCTAAAGAGTTCGCACGACTACCCGACCGGCCTCCTTTCAGAGAATTGGGGCAGGCCAATAGGCCGGAAAAGCTTTCATGTCCATTATTGTTCAGGTGATGGTAAGGTCTAATTAAACTGTTGCATTTGTAAGAATAAGAGTTCCTTAGAAAAATAAAAACGAGCGAGCATTTCAGTAATTGATTATGATGTAGTAACATATTTCTAACAAGCAAAATTAAGGTAATAAGCAACATCATAGGGGCGGGGCCTCGTCATGGTCGTTTCTGACCAACTCTAGCTCCGCGCGCGCTTCCCCGGCTTCCTGTTACACATTCCCGTCTTTTTTCACGAAATCACTCAGCGTAATCCACCACACGGAGCTAGTGCGGTTGGTAGATGTCACATGTCTTCGAATTTTTGGGTCTAGAACGTATCGATTTCCTCGCGATGTTTTTTTTTTCACCATCTTCACAGCAGTGATGATGAAATAACTAAGCGCCTGTCTGGATTCGAACCTATTCGTGAGTCGCAGACTACTGGGCCATTACTGCTCATTACACAGAATTTATGTTAAAACAAGAGATTTCACGCAGTCGAAGTCGCGGGCTGAAGCTAGTCACTAATAAAGTTTCTTCGTTCGTTTCCTCTCATATTCACCACATATTTCTCTATGTAAGTATATTATAGCTCCTACTTAATTCGAAGCCTCTCTGTACTCCGTACTTCATTCTGATTAAGATGACGTTTGATGTCTCACAGGAAATTAGTTTTGCATACCCGATTACAGAGGAGGGGTTTATGTAGTAAGTCTCATGTTTACGCGCGTTTTGATATATGGGTAAGTAGAGAAGACAGTGTTAATCCTATTTATTTATGAATATATATTTGCAAGTTCTCAAAGACTGATTGTCTTAGGTTCTAGGAATATAAAGCTTTGTAATATTTCGACATGACAACTTTTTTCAATTTGTTTGAACACTCAAAACTTTTTTTTATGATAATCACAGAACATGTTTCTCTAGGCCTTGTTTTTCACAGATCTTTTGCAAAACGTAGCGTGTAATTATATTCATCTAATTGTCGGAAATAGTCAAAAAAATATGGAGTCACGTCATCTATTTTCGGGGAAGCTACGAGTCTATTAGGAATCCTATCAGCGATATATTTGATTCCGCAACCACACAAATTATTGCCAAGTAAGTGGCAGGATTCGACGCAAATATTCCATAAAATCAGAATTCGAATTGAGACAAGAAAATAAAAATGTAGAATACAATCTTTTTAAATTTAATTTAATTTATTTATTTATTTCAGACATAACACTAGCCCATAGTTTACACTCATACATTTAACTCTAATCTAAACAGATAAAAACCCAAACTAAACTTTTATTGTGATTAATTTTTATTGGAAAAGTGAACAAAACTTTTCACTTTTTTCATATCTAGTGAAAAGTTTTATTTTGTACATTATTCATTTTTTTTTGTAAAAACGTTCTTAATTTCCTTCAATATCGTAAAAATATAGTAAACCACATAAAAAAAAATAATTCAAGAAATTTAAATTTTTAACAAATTAAAAAAAAAACCTAATTCAAAAATTATAAATAATGGGCTGTGCCACTTACATAAATAATTTTGAACACAAAGGTTCAAAATTATTTATGATGGTACATGATTTTATGTGATATCTATTTAGATAACGATCATCTAGATATCGATGAGTGATGTTGATGATGATCGAATGTTGCGATGGATATTTATTTGAACCCCATTAGGGGGTGAATTAAAAATAAAAGCCTTCCTTAGTGCACTTTTTTTCCTATATGGAACTCTTGTGCAAAATTTCATGCTTCATGTGTAGGCAGTGTTGAGGAGCTCGTGGCTAAGTAATAACAGGCGCACGGGTCGATTCATCAGGTTAAGCTACGCTTGCCGGGGTTGGTCTGTGAATGGGTAACCATCTTTACACACTGAGACTCCTCCGTGCCTCAAAAAGCACGTTAAGCCGTTGGTCCCGGCTGTCATTCGTAGATCTTTGACAGTCATTACGGTTCTTACCAAGCGGTATCGTATTACCCAGTTACTGGGTTGTAGAGGTCAAATAGGCAGTCTCTTCATGTGAAATACTGGTATTTAGCCGACCCCAATATAGTTGGGAAAAGGCTAGGTAGATTGATTTTGATGTTTAGGCAGTGTATTTTCTGTCATTGAATAAATCAATTACTTAAAAAATTTATTAAGTGGATTCGAAATACTCATTCGCCACATAATTCTGTAGCAACATTTACTAAAGGCATGAGAAATATACCCAAAAACTTCAGCTTGTGGATAGATATCTAAGCTCACGAACCCACACTCATCTATAACAATAAACTCTACGTAAAAATACGAGATTCGATTCGCTCCAAACCCTAGGGCATAGAGGTGTGACGCAACTTAATTACAACAAAACACTTTCTATACTTGTTCCTAATTAAAAAATAATTGGTCGCTAGGGGGCGTCCCTAGTCGCGACCTCAGACGAAATGAAACAAGCCTTAATTAAAGGTTCATCGTGTACCGACGACATGTGTCGAGGTACCCTCTTCATTGTTGGTGACAACACTAGTGCTTCTCGAAAAATATTAACCGTTTCGGAGGTGCTCTTTTTCTCTTTTTAGGTAAGATTTTTATGTAATATACATATTTATATTATTTTATTATAGCTTTGTTCGCGCTCCCCCGACTTCGTTTGCGTGTATTTTGTCGAAACTAATAATAATAAAGAGAAAAGATTTGATTATTGTTTGTATGTTTGTTTGTAAAGGATAAACCCAAAACTACTTAACCAATTTTAAAAATACTTTTACTTTTAGAAAGCTACATTATTAGCGAGTAACATAGGCTACATTATTTATCGACTTCCACGTGAACAAAGTCGCGGGCAGAAGCTAGTATTTTATAATTTTTTATACGAAAATTCAGGATGAAACCCATCCATCCAAAGGTTGTCTGTAAAAGATCGCTTTTATCGATAAGGCCGCTCATTGTGTCACCCTGTGTAATTTTTTTAGTCTTTTTCTTTGTGGTTAAGGGAAGACGTTTTCTAGGTATTATATAAAGTGGGTCTACCTTTTATGGTAGAACTTTTTATGTCATAATATTATTTTGCATAACAACGGATAGCATAATCTTCATGTCGCAGAAAATTGTAAACTCATAATTTTGTAAGTCAGAATCATTTTTTGGCATAAAATTTCATATCCATAATAATTTAAAAGTAGAATCATAATATTGCAGAAAGTTCATACAAATATGCAAACAAGCATACACCATGCATGCAGCAAGCATGCAGTACGCAAGCAAGACTAGATAATTAGACAATTGTGAAAACATACAGGTTGCCATGGACATCGACGCGTAAACTGTTACCATGGATTCAGTACATGATTCTGAACCCCCTGTGTTGAAATATCTCGTCAGTTACTTTTTTAAATCTGCTGTTTCATAAAAAAGTGCAATACCTACACGGTCAAAATGTATGGAACAGCTGTTTTTTGGGCGGAGCATCGCCGTGTCCGATCGGCGGCATTGATCTCTCACGTCCGGCCCTGGTTCAAGCCATGGTACGGAGCGAGAGGAAATGGGAGGCCGTTACCTCCTTCTGCGAGCAACTTGGAAGTAGCGGTCGCCGGCCGCTGCCGCAACACCGCTCACTTTGCTCGCTCGGCTTGCGCGCGATTAGTCACAGTTCTAACCTAACCTATTTCACCCACTTCATGACTTCAATGACGAATCATACAATCGTCGTCGGTCAGCCTCAGCCGCGGAGGCGAGACTTGAAGACCAGCTGCTCCTCAGCTCGCGGACTGCGTCGCCCCTCCGCGCCTACGCGGGCTTAAATTACTCTTTTGGGGTAGGGCAGACAAGACTACGTGGAGTTGGTTTTGCAGCGATTTGTTTCTACTAACTTTTGTAGCACATCATATTGACTTTTTAAGACAATATTTTAATTTTAATTTAAGGTTAATAATGCTGTTTTATAGAAATGGCAATATGCCTTATAAAATTATTCCAAATAAAATTCTGCCATCTGAAAAGTATGCCATTGTAAATTCGGACATGTAAACATTCGGCCAAACAATAATTATAAATGATTTTTATGCCATAAAAATATTCGTGTAAAGAAGATTATGTCAAGTGTGTTATGCCAAATAAGTTTCGGAGTATCGAGATTCTGCCAAATAGAATAGGAATCCATATAAAGTAGATAGTTATAACTTTCTAACTTAACTTTACCAGCTTCTCAGCTTAATACAACAACTTAGTTCCAAAGTCGTTTCCCTATGGTTTTGATGTCAGGTCGTGCCACAAGTAATTAAGGCGCGGTAAGAAGAAAATCTTTAGGTATAGCAGCAGGTGAAGCGACAATAGTGCATCATGGTATACAAATACGATTGAAAATGGCGACGCGTTTGATTTTAGTTGAATCTTGGGTCCGCCCATAACGTAATATAAAAGCTCGTTAGCAGTTTTTTTTTTTTTTAGATACACCAATAAGTTAAAACATTCTTACATATTTTTTTAATTGATTCAATGTTCTTTTTTATAGTTACAAAATATATATAAAAATACTGTATTTTTTTAGGCTTGTATTATGTAGCAATACGGCTATCTGTGCGACGAAAGAGTGAACGTTTTACGGTGATATTTGGCCAGCGCCTTAACTTTATGAATGGATACTGCTAGAACTTGAGCTGTACCTTGGACGAATATAATAAGGTAAGGAAGGTAAGTACCTATATAAACCGTTCAAGACAGTTTTTAGCTTGTCCCACTGCAAACCATAGGCATCTTCTGATTCAGAAAAGGAATGACTGTCTCGTTGGTCTAGTGGTCGCAAACGCGCCTGGTTAGTTACTGCGTGTGGCTCAGAGTTCGATCCTCAGGTCGGGCAAAGTGCATGTTATTAGGTTTCCTCAATTTCGAATTTCTCAGTAACTGCCCGGAGCCTGATGAGCGGCAATAGGCATCAGCATAGCATAATCAGCCTATAATGTTCCCACTGCTGGGACACAGGCCTCCTCTCTTCGAGAGGGAGTGGGCTGTAATCTACCACGCGGGCCCAGTGCAGTCGATGTCACATTCTTCAAATTTTTGGTTGTTTGCCATGCCGGTTTACTCACGATGTTTTCCAGTTGTATTAAGAAAAAGTGGCATTGAAATTTGCCCGGTTCCAACCCGCAGCCTCAGACAGAAATATACTTATCTTCACAAAAAACAATAACATTAAAAACAAGCGCGATCTAACGTCACAAACTGCAGGTGTTCCCCGACTTTCTCTAATTAACTGAGCACGTGACTCAACAATTACGCCAGTATCTACAAATGTAACACATTTTTGTAGTACAAAGTTTGTTCATTTCGAACGTACAGCCACCCAGGGGGTTCTTGCAGAACTTCCACGTTGCATGTGAATACGTGACAGGAATACTGCTGACTGCTCTACGGCTTCAACTTACTGCATTTACATTTCGAGCGCTACAAGCCTTTAATGGTCTGTATGCAGCTGTGCCAATCCAGGTGAAATTTCCTTTATGGTTGGATAGAAGTAATGATTTAGGTTAAGTGATGTTTTTTGTAGGTAAGAGAAGGATAGTTTAAACAAATTGTCACATACGTTATGTCCGTAAGTGAGAAGGAGTACAAAGCGCCCGTAACTTCGGCCGAAATGACAGAATTCGCTTCGTTTAGGGAGTAGACCCCCTGGAACGAGTCGTATACTCTTTTTTGACAGTATCTAGGACGGATAGAGTGCTCTTTTATATGAGAGATAATTTGAATATAATTAGAAGCTTAGTTCTTTTCACGGCTGCTAAAGCAAGTCCGGTGTGGCAAAAAATTCGGTAGCACTCGGTCGTTCGCTAACTATTATTTTGCATTCACAAATATCTATTTTTTTTTTAATGAAAATATGAGCGTCCTTTTCACGTTATGTTTTCAACTGTATATTACTGCACAACTCCAGCGTATTTGGAAAAATGGAAGCTAACCATTTTTCCAAATACGCTGGAGTTGTGCAGTAAAATATTTTTTAAATTCTCATTGATTCGTTCGTCAGTGATTTCTGTCAAAAAAACCTTTGTATTTTTTTGCGGAAATATGTAAGCTTCTTTCCGTCGACATAATTAATAATTCATTGATAATCTGGCACCTGGGGCAAGCCTGATACAAAAAGCGGACTCTCAACGGCAACACCACAAAATCTTCATTAATAAACGACTCAGAAAGTTCAAAAGAAATCACCTCAAACACAAACTGAATAAAAATTGTATTCATGAGCCAACAGGGACTTCTTAATGTATCAAAAATGATGGCTACCATGAATACTTAACTTAATTCGTTCGGGTGCCTCACAGAGGGAATAGGTACAATTATTGGCCGTCATTATGCAGGAAAAAGGCCCCTCTACAAACAGTGGGGCGGGACAAAGAAAACATCTTCGAAAACTTGGAGCACAAAATATGTATGGAGTCCGCAATTTTTTAAGCTTAACAAACTTTGTTTCGACTAAAGAATGGCCAAATTACATAAAGTATTGATTTCGTGTCCTTGGAGGGTTTCGTGTAAGCAGGAATTTATTTGTGTGATTAATCTTTAACGCTTTTCTCTTTTTTTTATGGATTTTCTTGAGAAACTTCTTTTACCTTTTTTTTCTTCTTATACCTAAATTATGGACCGGATTTGCTTAGAAACAACAGTATGCCGCACATCAGTGATAACAATTTGACCTTGAACTGGCCCAGCGTAGTGCGGAGTTACAATAGCACAAGAGACCAGCACCCTAATCGCGTAACACACGATCCATCATTATCTGAATCATTTTGAAGGATATTGCTACCCCATTGCTTCATATGTTCGAAAAATTTGTCTACTCAGCAACGTAAATAACGCAATGAATGTTGTCGAACTGTCAAAATGAATCAGATTGTGATTGATCGTGTGTTACGCAATTAGGGTGCAGCTTATACAGCACCTTAATTGCGTGACACAGTTTCAATGACAATCCGAGAGTTTTGAAGGATATTTCTAATCCATTGCTTCATAAAATACTAAATTCGTCTGGCTTACTAAATTCGTCTCCCCAGCAATGTAATTAACGCAATTTACTTGGCTGAACTGTCAAAGTGGAAGAAAATGCGATCATTTGTCATTTTATGTGGGTGACGCAATTACCCCACAGGTTTTATTACCACAGACGCACCGTACGAAATAATTTGATAATGTCACATCGATATTATGCTCGAAACCACAACCCACCGACCTTGAGGTATGGGTTGCCAACCAACCAACCAACTTTTAATGATTTTAAGATGAAGATGACGTCTAAACGAGTAGTGTTAATGATTTGGAAAAAATATTCGTAAAATTAGAGCATTTTTTTAATTATTTAATATAGGTATATTTTAGATTATGGTTATATTACATAATGAAATTAATTTGTAAAATTATGTCTAACGCGGATAAAAAACTGAGAATCACGCAAAATCTATCAAGCGTATTTTTCTGAAACCTTCACCATTTTAAAGATAATTTAATTATTGATCTTTGAGTATACGTGTTTTATTAAAATACTTTTTGCTTTATGAATAATAAATTAATAATGCGTCTAATTTGAGACAGCGCTCCTTGATGGGCGAGTCCTATTACTGGCTGGACGTACGACGCGTTGCGTGAGCTCAGTAAACTAACTACTCAAGGTCACTGTCATATATCTACGTCTAAACCTCTAGGACATCACGACGATTCACAGATCCTTAAGTTCCGAGTTGAGTTCCACGATTACTGACAAATGCTTGCAGTGACTGGCCAGGTCCACTCAAATCTGTGTGGTTCTTTCCTCAAAAGACCTTTTCAGGCATTAATCTACATGGTCCTCATATGGCCTGACCAAGATTATGTCTGGACTTTAAAAGAGACTGCGACCTCTAAGTTTGTTTCGGCCTTTCTTCTTAGAGTAGTCAGATACGAAACACCGAAATCATTTAGCTAATTTTTAATCATGTTTTTAATATGACGCGTAAAAGTGATTCCGATATCCTATTTACAGAATAATTTCATTTCACTTCACATTGCGTGGGCGTCATGATAAGGTCTAAGTTAGACATAGCAACTGCTAGGTTTCTCTACACATGTGTTAAATCGATATTAGCATTAACATTATGGTATGTCCAGCAGTTTCAACATTTGCTGTTTATGTAGCTGGTTACTTAGCTAAGTCGCTAGACTAGATCTATGAAATATTAGTAGGTACCTAATATTAGTAATGGTGACTTGGAGTATAAATCATGAAAAGGTCTACCTTTTTGTAGTTGTATGGGAACGTATAATTCACTCTAGATTTAGGTAAGAAAATAAGGATTGTTTAATGAAAAACTAAGTTTCCAATGGTGAATTGGATAGGAAGAGTCAAAGATTGTTAATTGATTCAGACGTGACCTTGTGGAAATCCATTATAAAAAGGTAAGTTAAATCGATGAAAAAATTGACACGTGTTTCACTTCTTAACAAGGCATCCTCAGGATGACGCGATGAGCACTGGTCGCAGAGCTCCACCACCACCGACCAGCGCTCGGTGTGGCAAAATGCCCCGTGTTCGGGTTCGCGACAAGTCAATCGTCATCCCTTCGATGCCTCGTTGAGAGGTGAAACACGTGTCGATTTCTTACAGGGTTTTTTATGGCTCTTTAGGAATAGTTAAGCGGAACAGGTTACTAAATATAACAACGTCTATTGTATTTTTAGGGTTACGTACCTCAAAAGGAAAAAAACGGAACCCTTATAGGATCACTCGTATGTCCGTCTGTCTGTCCATCCGTCACAGCCAATTTGCTCCGAATCTAATGGATCGATGAAGTTGAAATTGTGTACCAAAATATGTATATGTCTTTCTGTGACCCAAACACGGACGTGTAACGTAAATAAATGAATTTTGAATATGGGGGCACTTATGGGGGGCAAACAAGAAAATTAAAAAAAAGTTTTGCAAACTATACCGTGTGAATATGAAATAAAAGGACTTATTGCGAAGATCTCAAATATAATTTTTATCATAATTTTAAAATAAATGCATTTAAAGATATTTAAGAAAATTTATGAAAATCTACCATTCTCCCCCTTATCTCTGAAACTACTGAGCCTAAAATTTTGAAAAAAATACAGTGAATGGATCTTTACCCATAGATTACAGGAAAATCTATAAAAAGTCTATGGCCTTAAAATAACATGGTAAATCTCTCAATATTGTGCGTACAAACTTACATTTACAGTTAGAATGTATGGGAGAACATGTATTTCAACTAGAATGTTAACTTTGTATTTATCCAAATTCAACCCAACTACGGAGCCCTTCATTGTGCGTATCAACTACTACATGTAAGTACGATTTTTTGCACTTTTTAAATCAGTTTCCTGAAATTAAGACTGCCTGGATAAAGCATGTGTAGGGGCCAATGATTGGAGGCACCATACACTAGCACTTTGTATTGGTTAGCACACAGAAAGAACCACAAGTTGAGTTAAAAGTTATGTATACAGGGTAACATTAAACTTGCTAGCTAAACTCCGCAGACGTAATAGATATCTAAACATGATATAACAAAAAAATAAATTTATTTGATAGTTTTTTTGGTCACTGACTGCAGTTAGTGGAATTTCAGTTTAAAAAATCTGTTCTTTTTGCGTGTAAACTTCGCATATGTGATGTGATATCCCAACACGATCAAATAAAAGGAAACAGATCTTCCCAAATCATACTTCAAGTACAAGCCGTCATTGTCCGCCCCAAAAAAAATTAATTTTTATTTTTATTTAACCTACAATATTGACACCTATCACGTCTGCAGAGTTTTGCTAGTTAATTTTATTTTACCCTGTATTGGAAGGTAAAAGTTAACATGTAGAAATAGTAGCGATTCTTTCTTTTTTTTTTTCTTGTTCGGCATGTAGATTATAAAAAAATATTGGACACTTATTTTTTCTTTTTATACGTAGTCAAAATAATTACGGCGATACATCCAGTTAAAATGTGCCGAGTATGTAGAATTTATACTTACATGTGACGTAGCGACTCCCACTCTCAACTTTAATGCGTTTTATCCAAGTCATCTTTTATTAATATGATAAAGCAAAAAATACGAGTCTATTATTTTTTCATTATCAGACTAAAGGACTAACTAGAATTTCTTTTTTTACCTTGGCATCATTCCTATTATATTTAAATATTCGTGACGCACGTCGTCCAAGCAGGAACTTGAAACGTTACTCAAAATAACGTTACGCGACGTTCCGGTAATGACAATTTGTACCGTTCCACCAGGATCGCAACAAAATTAATTCCTTGCCTATAACGATACCAACAAACGGAACGAAATTTTAAACTATTTAATAACAATATTAAAAATATATCGTTATTAATATATCGGTATAACGAAATAATAACGTTATTAATTTCGATACGCAACATTGTCAAAAAAAATTGTGAAGATGACACTATCACATAAATATAAAACTAGGTAGGTAACCACAACTATTCATTCACAACACTGTCTGTAAAAGATGCGCACTCTCGAACGAATTTAATGTTTGAATACGGCGGTGGCTTACCACCAGCCGGCCGCCGGCCGCCGTAACGGGGGTCGGGTCGCTGGTGGTGGTGGTGTTGGTGGGCGACGAAGGAGCGGTGGTCAGCGGGAAAAGTTCATTAGAATCGTTATACAAATGAATCTGTAACGTTATTACAAGCAGATATAAGCATTATGTTACTGATACCTATAACGTTACTTAAAATGTTGTTCTACAAAAATGATATTCTATAACGTTTTTTTTTTAAACGTTATTGATATTTTTAGGTTTTAGTATCGTTACAAACTTTGGAGCGTTATAAGATAACATTTAATGTAACGGAACGAAATTAATTTCCTTTTCAGGTCCCTGCATCCAAGTGGGTTGCGGCGTTTGCAAAGTATATGTAAAACATCTTACGTAGCTACGAGATTAGATGGCATATCCAAAGACATTCGTAAATCCCAAGCGAAAGCACTTTAACCGCCATTACAGTGGGGCATTAGGTAGCAAGTTTGGTCCCAAATTTACCCGTTTCATTAACTACCTAATGATTTCCGATAGCCTCGCACTAGTTGTTTTGTTATGAGAAAAGATGGGGCGTGTCTTTTTACATTTACATGAAAATTATTAAGTAGTTATTTGTACCGCAGTACGATTTTGACAACTCTGTTCGTTCAGTGACGGTCGACGATTAGAAAAGGGTTTAATCGTTCTTGCACGTAAATATTACTTTGGATAAACCTATGAGCTATATTGGTTTAGTCCTATCTGCTGATCAATTAATCTGCCCAACCATCACTGTCTAAAATGATGATGAGGATTTATTTAGTAACCTGTTCCGCTTAGCCAAGCGGAACAGGTTACAAAATTTAATATATCCACATCATCATTTTATAATGGATTTCCGCAAGGTTACGCCTGAATCAATTAATAATAAATTATCACTACCTATCTGACCTCCACAACCCAATAATGGGCAACACGATACCGCTTGGTAAGACTGGTTGTCAAACTTTCGGGCTTCTGACTACCCGTAACAACTTTCAAAGATCTACGAATAACCGTCGAGACTAACAGCTTAACGTGCTTTCCGTGGCACGGAGGGGTTTCGGTATGTAATGGATGGTCACCCATCCTCGGACCGACCTCGGCAAGCGTTGCTTAACCTTAAAGATCATAAACGTCATAATGACGCTATTATGACGCATCATAATGGCGGGACCAGTGTTATCGTCAAATTCCGTTTATGCCGTGTGAGGTAGAAACATTTCAGGAGAGGTACAAAATAGTACTAAATGGGTACTAAATATACGTGGTATAATCTTTCCATTACAAGAGTTGGTCCCGTGATTATGACGTTTAGTAAATATCGACTCGTGCGGCTGTTATTATTTAGCCACGAAATCCCTCTTGCTGTTATACCTACATAATTATATCTTCATTATCATTTATAGCCATTTTCATACCGTTCCCAGTCCCACAAAGAACTATAGCGTAAAATTTTATGCCATCTTCCCTGTTTTAACTTGTTATGTGATACACCAAAACAAATCCTATACCATAGCTACCCTTCTCATAAAAGGCACTAAACATGCAGAAAAGTTTCGATGAAATCTTGCGTATAAGAGGGAACTATCCAAAGGACAGTTCAGAACCAGTTCTATAAATACTTGAGTCCTGAACCTTCTTTTTGTAAATCCACAACTAGGAAGCCCTTGGCGTGCTTCTCCCCTGAAGGTAAGGGAAGATCAAGCCGAAGGTGGAAGCGAACTTCACCCGGAATCCTCAACCACAAAGGAACTGGTATCTTACCTCCAACTCCCGAAATACAACAATGCTGTAAACATTGTTGTTATGCCGACAGACTTAGATAAGATGGGGATAACTAGCCAAGCGGACTTAGAACAAGCCCTACTGCCAACCAAACCGAGCAGAAAATTTGCCCACACTGGGAATCGAACCCGAGACCTCTAGTTCTGAGTCAGGTGGTAACCACTGGAACACAGAGGTGGTCAAAAAAAAAAAAACAGAAAGGCGATAAAATACCTTCGCAAAAAAGCTAGAACCTAGCCGTAACGAGAACTTGGTCTACTCCCTGTCCACCCAGTAACAGTTGGGTATAGCGTGATTGTTGTTATATTGTTGTATGTTCCCTTGCCCTAAAATTCAGTACCGAGTTATGCCGGAGAGAATTGAATTAAGATTGTGGCTACGAAAAAGGCGATATCAGAGAATTTCTGGGTAAATAGTAACAGCCGTGTGGCTGTTAATATTCGATTCGGTCGATCCAAAGTCAAGCTATGCTTGCCGAGCTCGGTCCGTGGATGAGTCACCATCTATTACATATCAAGACCCCTCCATGCCTCGGAAAGCACGCTAAGCCGTAGGTCCAACTGTCATTTATAGATCTTCGACAGGCGTTACGGATCGTCAGAAGCCTAAAAGTCTATCCACCAGTCTTACCAAGGAGTATCGTAATATCCAGTAATTGGGTTGTAGAGGTCAGATAGGCAGTCGCTCCTTGTAAAATACTCGTATGCAGCTGCATCGTCAGACTGAAAGCCGACCCCAACATAGTTGTGAAAACAACGGAATATTGGTACTTACTACACAGTATTTATGAGTTGCATTAGGAAGTGGGGGCTTGCGGTTTTTCTGGGTTCATCTGTGCCCTAAAAAATGCAGCCAAAGTGACGGCTACGCTGCCACTAATGACCCTGTGGAAGCAGAGAACTTGTGGGCCAACAAAATTTAAGATAGGTATAGCTTGTCCATTCTGAATTGACGCGCCCCACTACCGCATTACCGTGGGCGTAAAATGAGGTAGTGGTTCGCGTCATTTCAGAGTGGACTAAGTGGACAAGTATTACTGTCGTGCCATGGACACGAAGTAGAAGGATTAGATTAGGAATACCTTTATAAATTAAATAGTTTAAGTAGGTAGTTGTAGCAGCCAACATTCATACTAAAAATATACCTACTAAGTATTTAAAGGAGAGTGCCTTCGTGCGGCAGTGACCCTGGCTGCAAAATCTGGGTCTTCCAAATAAATGTACCTACTGTTGTCATCGGGACGGAATTTGTGATACAGTCACGATCCTACTATGGATTATATTACTATTTACTTTATTTCAATAAATACATAACAATATATTTTTTTAAACATTTAAAAATATAAAAAATAGTAGCCCACCGGTATCGGGAACAAGGTCCAAGCTACTGGCGCGGCGGTCAGAGCTCCAGAGAGAGGAACCTCCATACTATTATTACCGAGCAGTCCATAGTAATTTAGTTATGCTTGTAGAAAGTTTCAAGTTGATTGCATAGCCGGAAGTAAGTTTAAATTCGATTACAAGATTTAATTGTCGAACAGCAGTGAAGCCAATAAAAAGACAAGTAACTGAATACTCGCTCGTCTCATAGACAAACACGAAACACAAAACGCTTAACCCCGTGAAATCAATGTTGAAATTGTTTTAGCCAGCTTTAAACTTAATTAAATATAAATAAAGACAAACACCATGCCGTTTAAAGCTCTTTTGTGAACGTTTCGGTTACAAATAATTTTAAAAGCCTTCCATTTTAAAGTTATTTATTGATCTTTACTAAGCTCGAGGCTTAGGAACTTTTTTAAGACGGAGGAGGTACGCGTTTTGGGTCACAAGACATTTTATTTTAAAAATACATTTTTATTTTAGCCGCCTCTGTGGTCTAGTGGTTACACCACCCGTCTCAGACTCAGAGATCCCGCGTTCGATTCCCTGTGACGATAGAATTTTCTGGTCGATTTGGTTGGTGGTAGGGCAGGTTCTAAGTCCACTTGGCTAGCTACCGCCATCTTATCTGAGTCTGTCGCCATAACTACAATATAAACAGCATTGTTGTGTTTCGGCAGTTAGAGGTAAGATAGCCAGTTCCTCTGTGGTTGAGGATTTCGGGTGAAGTTCGCTTCCACCTTCAGCTTGATCATCACTTACCATCAGGTCAGATCCAGGCCATGAGCTTCCCCGGTGGGGATATAAAAAAAGAAAAATAAGTTTATTTGTAATAAAAACACGTGCATACAAAAAGATAATAAACGCTTACACACACAACATCACGCCTGTATTCCCCGAAGGATTAGGTAGAGGTGTACTACCAATACAGGGTGAAATTGAATTCATTGGCATCTTCTTAAGTGGTCAATGACCCCTTAAGAAGTTATACTACTCATCGTTATGAACTGAAATCGTGAAAAAAAAATCAGCTGCCTGTTCCCTGCATTTTTGTTTGCATAGTTCGTCAAAATGTAGGGAACAGCTGATTTTTTCTTTGCGATTTCAGGGTTGGTCCTATAGTGAAAGTTATTCATAATAACGAGTACAATGACCCCCTAAGAGGATGCCCATGAATTCCTTTTCACCCTGTATAGTTCAACCACATTTTGCAGTTGTTTTTTAGTCCCATGGGGGCGAGCCTTTTGCCATCAACCGGGCACAAATTCAGTGTATGGGCTGCTAATGAGAACATCCTGTTGGAAATAACAGATATCATTGCTGACCTTTTTTTTTTGGGTTGGAAGTTATCAAATAGCTTCTCCCACTCTAGCTGGAGCGAGAGGGTGTATCAGACTCTTACTGACTAAAACCCACCCGTGTTCCTTCAGTTGCCATGTTGCCGGCGGCCACGGTATCCCTTCCAGACAAAGAGAATCGAAACCATTTATTTTTATGAATCGATAGAATTTATTCAGAAGGGTAGGGGTAGGGGCTTATGACTAAGCAACAACAGCAGCACGTATCGATTGATCAGGTTAAGCTACGCTTGCCACGGTTGACCCGTGGATGGTTGCCCATCTTTACATACCAAACTGCTGTCATTTGTAGATCTTGGACAGTTGTTACGGGTCGAAACCCGAAAGTCTGACAACCAGTTTTACCAAGGGGTGTTACCCAGTAACTGGGTTATAAAGGTCAGATAGACCATCCATTACATATCAAGACCCCTCCGTGCCTCGAAAAGCACGTTAAGCCATTGGTCCAGCTGTCATTTGTAGATCTTTGACAGTCGTTACGGGTAGTCAGAAACCTGACAACAGTCTTACCAAGGGGTATCGTATTGTTCAATTACTGGTTTGTATAGGTCAGATGGATAGTCGCTCCATATAATATACTAGTATTCAACTGCATCTGGTTCGACTGGAAGCCGACTCCAACATAGTTGTGAAAATGTTAGGCTGTTGATGACTGGAACTAAAACCGATGATAGAATTTATTCAGAAAAGTAAATATCTGCAGGAGTAGGTACAAATCGTAAAAACTGTAAATTTTCAGCACGTTGCTTGTAATCAAAGCTATCGCAATAATAATAATAGTTACAGCTTGAAAACAACCGAAATTTTCGATCGGACGTCACTTTGATTCAAACAAAATTAACAATCGCGATGTAAAAGAAAACGAAAAAGGTGCACCAAGTTGTTAACTGGCGATATTTTACTTATTAATTTTATTATTTATGTACACACAGTAAAATAGATAGAATACGACGTAGGAACAAAATTTATTAAAGAATTATAGATTTATTGAGTTCCTGATTTATTTAGATCTCTTACCAAGTAGCTAGAAATTTTGTCTCCAAATTCAATCCAGTAAACAGTTTTTTTTTTTTACTCTTTATGTAGGTACTTCATTAACACAGGTCTCAGAAAACTCCTTCATTTTTTTTTTCTATCTTAATCTTTTCTAAACGTTTCATAGTTATTTTACTTCTGATTTTGCGTCACACTGATCTTTATTGTCGTTGCTTATAGGATTGTATACAGTAACTTTGTTAATTAACAAAGGCCGTTCCCGTTTATCCGCAATAGTATAGCATCCATATATGAAAAAAAAAACCATTTCAATTTTTTAAAAATATATATTATAATAAAAATATTATAAAAAATAACATTATATTTTATTTTATATATTTGCCGCACTTGTCTTTCCACATTTAAAGACAAGTAAGCGCGCCTGTACAGAGTATTTCTTTAAGTAACAATTTAATATTTTTGAATATATATTTTTTATAGTAAAAAAAGCCGTCATGGACGTCATCATCGCTAAGAAAAAAAAAACGCACATTACTATTTCACGACGTTCTTATTACATTTCCCGAGCTTTTAGCAAATTGCATTTGTGGAACATTTGCGTATTATTTTTTACCGTATCTTAAATAGTGTTCTTATAATTTATAATAATAATAATTTAAATTATTTATAAATATAATAATAATATACTAATTTAATAAGAGTTTGTTTTTTTGAACGCGGAACGTTTCAATCTGGAAATAATTGCAAATCCAACTGGTAGTCAGTTGGATTTGCAATATTTTTTTTTACACATTATAGCCCAATTTCTGAGGAAGACTTAGGCTATGTAACATCACGCTTCGATCATTAGGAGCCGAGCAAAATGAAAAAAATCAGAAAGAATGCTAAGCGAAACGAAGTAATAGCGTGGGCGGGGGACGCGGTGGGAAGGGGCCCGAGGCAGTTTTATAAATATTTGGCTGTTATTATTAATATTGCACGCCTCACAAGTCACAACACAACGCTCCAGCGTGTGAGAGTGCTCTACTCGCGATAATTATGTCGCCTTGTCAAAATTTTTAACATACAATCGTTTCTATATTCTCAAATTCCCAATTATACATGGAATCCATATTAGCAGGGAAGTTTTAAAAACAAGAGACTTGACATTAAAAGATTAATATATTTTTAGATACATATTATACCTTGATATAATAAAAAAAATAAAAATTACGAGTAGTGCTTTCCGTTGGGAAGTGTGTTTGTTAGTCGTCACAATTTTCGTCGTCACACACAATGGATTAATCGTAATCTTCTTCTATAAGTTTTATTTCATGCTTCGGATGAGCCCTATTGATTTTCGTTATCAAACTCATTACCGTTTAAAAGATATTAAAAAACTCTTCGATCGACGATAATGGTAAGCTTCAGTATTGCTGAGTGCCATAGAAATATTTTATATAAAAACAAGAAATTTCACGCGGCTGCAGTTGAAGGGCAGAAAATAATAAAATAGAATTCTCAAAACCTTTATTCCATCGGGTCCGTTTGGTACATCGGACACAAATACGCCAGAGCAAGTGAACCGCAGTGTAAAAAAGAAATAGCGGCCAAGTGCGAGCCGGACTCGCACAGGAAGGTGTCCGTACCACCGTACAATATACGTATTTAACACTTTCACTGTCCATGCATTACATGTAGGTAATGCACTGACCACAAGTCCGGGCATAACATGTAATGCGCTAGTAGTTATCTTTTTCTTAGTATATATTTCTTTTTCTCTTTTTTTATATCTGTTTAGTATATTGTATCACATTTTAATTATAATAATTTTTTTTTTTTTGCTGCACTGGTCGACGTCATTACGTCAGCGCTGACTGTCGCTGAAAACAAGCGCTGGGGCTCTGTCTTGCATAGGGTCGCAGCATAATGCTGAGCTATGGCCGATTCGCGTGGATGTGACGCATGCTTCCCCCAACCTTTTCTCATTTTTGTATTTTAAGATCTTTTTGCGTCATGTTTACCACAAATACACGTTTATTCTTTCTTTGTTTCTTCTTTTTATATATACCCTACCTACCTACCCTACCTACCTACCCTACCTACCTACCCTACCTACCTACCCTACCTACCTACCCTACCTACCTACCCTACCTACCTACCCTACTTACCTACCCTACCTACCTACCCTACCTACCTACCCTACCTACCTACCTACCTACCTACCCTACCTACCTACCCTACCTACCTACCCTACCTACCTACCCTACCTACCTACCCTACCTACCTACCCTACCTACCTACCCTACCTACCTACCCTACCTACCTACCCTACCTACCTACCCTACCTACCTACCCTACCTACCTACCCTACCTACCTACCCTACCTACCTACCTACCTACCTACCCTACCTACCTACCTACCCTACCTACCTACCCTACCTACCTACCCTACCTACCTACCCTACCTACCTACCCTACCTACCCTACCTACCTACCCTACCTATCTATCCTACCTACACCTACCTAAAACCTTGTCCTGAGAATAACGAATACAACAGAAAACGAATTAGCGAAATCGGTCCAGCCGTTCATGCGTGATGCCGTGACCAAGGGAAATATGGATTCATTTTTATATATATAGATTCCGCCAAATTTAACTATTAAATAATAGAACCAGTTATATTGTTTGTTTTAACGTTTTTAAACAGCACTATTAGCTGGATATGAAACTCATACGTCCATGCATTGCATGTACTATATGCTTTTTTGAAAATGATTTATGTAATTGTTATGTGAAGGTGATAGACGAATTTTATCTATAGTATATTGATGATCAAGAACATCACAAAGCAATAATAATTATTATTGGACGTATGGTGATAGGATTATCAATTACCTTGGGACAGTGAAACTGTTAATACTAGGTAGAATTTTTTTTTTTATATTTTTTGAAATAAAAACACTTTTCTTGTATAATTAGGGTTCCGTACCTCAAAAGGATAAAACGGAACTCTTATAGGATTACTCGTGTGTCTGTCTGTCTAATGGACCGATTAAGTTGAAATTTGTTACACATAATTATGTATTTCTGTGACCCAAATACGGACGTGTAACGTAAATAAATGAATTTTGAATATGGGGGGCAATTTTGGGGGGCAAATAAGAAAATAAAATAAAAAAGTTTTTCAAACTGTATCGTGACATATCAAATGAAAGAGTTTGTTGCAAGGATCTCAAATATTTTAATAATTTTAAAATAAATGCATTTAAAGATATTTAAGCAAATAGATGAAAATTGAACATTCCCCCCCACCTCATCTTCGAAACTATAGAGCGCACAATTTTGAAAAAAAAAAAATACAGAGAATGGTTCTTACATAGAAACTGGTATGGATTACAGGAAAATATTTATGAAGTCTATGGTCTTTCTCCTATTTGACCTATATGCTGTGCCCGACAGGGTCCATAATTGTGGCTAATATAATTACTTCCCTACCAACTATATACATTATGGTACGCAATAAAGAATTTGAGATTTGAGTCTTAAAATAACATGGTAAATCTTTCAATATTGTGCGTAAAAACTTATATTTACAATTGGAATGTATGGGAGAACATGTATTTCAACAACAATGTTAAGTTTGTCCAACTACGGAACCCTTCATTGTGCGTAGTCCGACACGCACTTGGCCGGTTTTATTTTGATTTTGTTATAGCGGCTATAGTAGTAGGTACTTACAAACTCTATGAAAATTTCGAGTGTGATGCATATTTTCCCCCAACTTGTTCTTCTCGTGTTTGCGTTCTTTCTTTGCGTTACTTTTACCGCAAATAAACGTATTTTCTTTCTTCTTTTTTCTTTTACGGTTCAAAAGATACAGGCCTATGACACAGGGACGGACGGAAGGGCAGCGGAGCCTTAGTAAATAGGGTTCCGCTGTCACCCTTTGGGTACGGAACCCTAAAAAGATCAGCAGAGTATAAAAAAAAGGAAAAAGAACTCCATTGTTACAGAATAGGTCCCGAGGGCATTGAGGTCTTTAATTGCTACGTTGAACCCTTATACTGGATATCCATTGATAGTTTTTTATTAGTCCATATTTCCTTGATTTGCTTCACTAGTTTTTACTCAGAAAGGTTTTTGTTAGGTAAATGGGGAAGTAAGTATTATGTACTAATTATAAGTACTCACCTATTTGGTTTGCTTTAAGGTTCCCGCTGACAGGTGCGACGCGACCCTGGTGGAACAATTTCTATGGAAACTTCACCAAAATTGTTCTACTGGTGTCGCGTCGCGCCATCGCGTCGCACCTGTTTGCAACAGCCTTTATGATGATTAACACAAAATGATTGGAAAAAAAAATAAAAGAAAGAAAGAAAGAAATTGAAAGATGATATGGCTAGAATAAAAAGACATGTTGCACCGACCACAAATAAATTGGGATAAGAGACAGAGAGTGAAGATAATTCAAAATGAAGAAATAGTGTATACTAAGACAGAATTCTCATGAAACCTGCAATTTTTTTAAGAGCTGTGACACCTCAAAATAACTAAAGATTTCAATAAGGTAATAAACCCGTGGACACATTTAAATAAAATGCAAAATTTTCTGCTTTCTTAAGTAAACAGCATGTAAAAAAAACCCTATCCGATCCAAAGCTGCCCCTGCGCTTAAGTCCCGCAATAAAATTACCAAAAAGTAAAAAAAAAAAAAAAAAAAATAACTATTTAAAATTCTCGTTTTTAGTACCAAAATGACCCCAATTTCATTACAAATTTTCTACAGAGGTCATAAGTTATGACTTGTAGACACCCGCTAAATGACAGCCGCCCTCGCCCCATGTAGGTAATAACCCGGTAAAATTCCCCATTGCAAAAAACTTGCTGCGATAATTTTTGTCTTTTTTCCAGAAAATTACCACATTAATAGACTCTCAGCTCTCAGTATGATTCTTAACAACAGCCTCGCGGATTGAACAGGGTTTTTTTACACGCTGCTGTATAGAACTGAAGTGTAGTTAGTAGACACTATGTCAAAGAAACAATGTCACTTCTACCAATGAATTATCTACTCATTTGAACATTATTTTATTTAAGTGTAAACAATATTATCTATTGTTGCACGTAAGCAAATATTCTACGACCCACGTAATACTGGACGACATGCTGATAATACAACTTAGCTGACAATCGGGGAATTCCCCGTGTCGGTGTTGCTAGTAAAAAACATAATTATATTTTGTAGTGGTTTTTATTTTTTTTATTTTTTTGTAGAAATATGAATAAATAAGAGAGCAGTGGTGGCCCAGAGGTAACGGCCGCAACTTACGAGTTGTCGGTCGTAGGTTCGAACCCTGACAGGAGCTATACTTTGTATAAGTTATTTCATCTCGACTTCTCTCAAAATGGTGAAGAAAACATCGTGAGGAAACCGGTATGTCCTAGTACCGAAAATTCGAAGATATGTGACGTCTACCAACCCACACTGGGCCTGCGTGGTGGATGACGGTCCACTCCCTCTTACTGTAAGGAGGCCTGGTCCCAGCAGTGGGAACATTAGAGGCTGATTATGTTATTTATTTATTTTATAATTATGTACACATAGTAAAATACATAGAGATTCAAAGGTCTTATGTTATGATTATGAATAAAATAATCTTTATAACTTTTACACCAGTACCCTAATTGCGTAACTTATTTTCTTAAACAATTTTGCCTAATTTGTTTCATTTTGACAGTTCAATAACATTCTTTGCGTTATTTACGTTGTCAAGCAGATTGTTTTTCCTACTTATAAAGCAATGGATTAAAAATTTGTTTCAAATCGAAACAGATTGTGTTGTATTACGCAATTAGGGTACATGTTAGTCACTAGCCACACGAAAAGAAGAAGAATAAAATTATTATATGTGTAAAGATACTTTACAAACTACAGAAGATAATAATTAAAAGTAAATAGTTTTTAGGTGTCAAATGGGGATTTTATCTAGGTAGAATGCTACAAGGATTTTTGGCGCCTGAATGACTTTGACAAGGGGGCGCTGTTGGTGAACATTTGTGAAATTGTCGATGAAAATGAATTGAAAAATCAAGATGGCGGCGTTAGTTCCGATTTTGGTCACGTGCCAAAAGAAAAGATGCTTGTACCGATGTACCTAGATAAGTTTTGGAAGACGTTTTGAGATTTGTGTCTTATATTAGGAATTTAGGATTAACTCATATGTGGGTACCTTTGAAAAAATAAAACAAATGATATGGTTATGTTAGATCATTTATTTACAAATACGTAAAAATGAACGTACGTTCGTATTCTGATAATGTACAAAATTAATATTCGCAAACATTTTTTTAGGAAATCTAATTGTAACAAACGATACCAATTAATATTCCTCAGGCAAAAAGACCCGCCATAAAATTTGGTGTTTGATAATAAATCAACAAAGGACCTACTACAATAAAATTCGCAAACCATTTACAACCAATTTCAAACACCATTTGGAAAAAAAAAAACAATTAAACATTATTCTTAAGCTTAAAATAATTTAAAATTGTATAAGATCTTTAATTATCGGTGTGTATAAACCTACCTCTTTTAAAATATTTATAATACGGTAATAGAAAGTAGATTTCTAAAATACATAGTTAAAAATAAAAATAAAGTATGAACGTAAACTAAGCAAAAGGAGTATTAAAGGATCGTAGCAGGTGGCGTTCTGTAGTTTCTGCTTTCTCCCATGGGAAGAAAACGTAAGTTTATGTATGTACTAAGTTAAAAATATTAAACAAAGTCAATGGCATAAAATGAACAATGACATGAAAACGGTTATAATGAAAAGGATAAATTATTGTTTTGAAGTTTAGATCTAGGACAACTTAGACAAATTAAGGGCTGCGTGCAATAAAAAAGGCTAAAAAAAAGTTGGACAGCTCTAGAGCTCACTATCTCTTTCATTCTTGACCAGTAAGAAAAAGCCAGCAATACACTTGCCAATAACTTGCATAAAAGTAGGCAAGTAGATTGCATGCCAGTGTGCCATAACATCTTCTCATAGGAAGAAAAACAACGGTAAAGGAAAACATCGTGAGGAAACCGGCATATCCTAGAACCAAAAAATTTGAAACAATTTGACACCTACCAACCCGCACTGGGCCCACGTGGTATATCACAGCCCACTCCCTCTCACCGAGACGAGACATGTGTCCCAGCGTGCGAAGATTATAAGCTGATTATGATGATGATGAACTTCTCATAGGTGGAGATAATATGGGACATAATGACATACATGATAAAAATGACCCACATAGTCCTCACATTCACAATAATTAAAATAATGTAAGCATGCTTTTGTGCAAGTTAATAGCATGTGTATTCCAGGCTAAAGGGCAGCAATATTGTTGTATTAGTCATTGCGCTACAGACTACACTAATCTCTTTCCATAATTATTTTGGCAATACAAGTTTTACAATGTAGAGTTTTCCATTGCACCGGGCAACTCACGAGTGCTGTAAGACATTCGGTTCCTAACAAACATCTTTGACTTATAGAATTTGTACAAAGTTAAACAGACTAATATCAACAATATTAAAGCTACGCACGTTTCGGTAAATACCGATTTCGTCCCTTCATTATGCGACACCAATTTTTCATTACTAGGTCTTGTGGGAAAAGGCTCTGTCTGATAATGTATCAAAGAGAATTTACTTTCCAATTCATGGATAACGCTTTGCTTTTCATTGGCAATAGTTTTTTCCAATTCTTTTCTTATTTTATTTATGTATGGAATTAAATCTGCTGTATTGTTAGCAGTAACTAATGGAACCGCAGTGGTGGTAGCGACAGTATTTTCATGTAATGAATTTAGGATTTTCTTAAGCAGCATGTTAGTATCATTATTTAAAGCTATAACTCTGGATGTTAAGTTGACAAGATTAGATAGGTTTTCCTCATTGATAATGTTAGATTTTTCAATCACATTCGTGATATTTTCTAAATATTTATCATTACTGTCTTGTACGATATCCTTTTTACTCATGTTATATAAAAGGTTTCTCATATCAACAAGTATCTCGTTCTTTTCACTAACGTTATTAACGTTTGCAGTTGGTTCGAAAATCGGTCGTTCTTGGTCTTTGTTACACGTTATTCCGTCAATATTCTCATCATTATGCTCATCTATGTTAATTGCTGTTATTTCAAAAGGAATGCCTTGCTTCTTAAGTTTAACTAAAATGCGACATGATAAAGGATTATCGCCTATGCTTAACTTCGATAAACTGGTTCCTGCAAATTCTTCTACGTTAATTTCGACAATTTTATTGTGGTCTACTATTAACTGCGATAGACTTTTCACTTCATAAAATCTTTCATTTTGCAAATCTTTGATGCTATTGAATGACATATCGAGAACACTTAAATAAATTAGACCACGGAAAATTCCGTAACCAATAGCCGATAAAGAATTGTGAGAAACGTTTAAAGAAAACAAGAGCGCATTGTCTTTAAATGCCCCCGGTTGAATGAAAGATATTTTGTTGAAACTTAAGTCTAAATGGATAAGTTTACCGATACCTGAGAAAGCTCCAATTTCTATTCGAGAAACACTATTATTCCTTAATACTAAACCTGTTATATGTGTTAACGCGCTGAGGTTCAGTGCAGTAATGTTATGAAGACCTGCATCCGAAATTGAGACTTCAGAAATAGTTGAGTCCTCATTTTTTTCAAAATGAATATCTGATTTGATACCGGATAAGTTCAGAGTATGTAAGTTTTCGGTCTTTTTCAATAAGTCTTGCGTGAACCCAAGCTTTTCATTAAAAGACAGATCTAACGAACGCAAATCAATTAAACTGACAAATGAATCATTTTCAATATTTTCTATCGAATTATGAGCCAAATTAACATTAGTCAAGCGAGATAGCCCATGTAGTGATGTAGAAGAAATTGTTTTTATGAAATTATTATTTAAAAGTAAAGTGCTCAATCCTACTAATTCTGTCATGTTTATAAAGAAGTCTTCCAGTTCGTTATAGGACAAATCAAGCGTTTCTATATAGCCGGTATGAACAAAAACATTAAACTGTAACTCTTTTATTTTACTTCGAGACATATTCAGATCTTTTAATTCGCTCATATCGTTAAAAGATGCGTTTTGTACAATAGTCAATAAGTTACGAGAGATATCAAGAGTAGGTAATGAGACCAGACCATCAAAAGTGTCAGTTTTCAAAGTTCCAGACAAAGGATTGTCAGATATTTCCAGATTTATCAAGCTTTTTAGCGATTTAAAACAGTTTGGATACAATTGGGAGATGGAGTTTCCTGATAGATCCAAATATTCTAAACTATTTAAATCCTGAAAGTGTTCATGTTTTATTTGTGCCAAACGATTATTCCTCAAAAATAATGACTGAAGATTAGTCAGATCTGCCTCGTCGAAGTCTATGCTAGTTATTTTGTTATTAGATAAGTCTAGCACAAGCAAACCTGTTAATGTCTTGAAACACATGTTTGATAATGAATAAATCCCGTTATTGTTAAGAAACAATGTATCAAGTCTGGTCAGACCATTAAAAGCATAATCTTCAACTGCCGTCAGTAATTGGAAACTTAAAATCAAAGTTGTGACATTAATACCTTCAAACGTGCCTCTAGTTAATGAACCTTCTAAGTAATTATCACTTACAGAAAAATCTGAAATCGTTTTATTTTTGAACAAGTCTTTGGGCAGAGTCCTTAATTTGTTTCTTGAGAGATTAACACTTGTTAAGAGCACTAAATTTGCAAACGTGTCTTTACTCACGGCTTCCAGCTCATTATTATTTAAATCTAAACTATGTAGGAAAGCTAAATTTTGAAATACGTTATTAATAGTCTTGATAGAGTTTGAACTCAAATCCAGAAATTCAAGTTTTTGCAACCTGTCAATATCGCTAATTTTTAGTTCTTTAATTCTGTTGCCGCTTAAGCTTAAAGTTTTTAGTTCACTAAATCTGAAGAGAGAAGAATTGATATCGGTCAGTCTGTTGTTGGACAAATTGAGATGTAACAGGCTCCTGGTACCTTCGAAAGTAAACTGACTCAAGCCCTCTATGTAGTTGTGTGACAAATCTAAAGTCTCAAGATCATCGATTTTATCAAACACAGCATCGGGGATTTTAACCAAGTAATTGTGGGACATGTTTATTTTTTTTAACCCGCTATATGGGTGCTCATAACTATTGACATTGATATCACTGATAGTATTGTACGATAAATCTATTTCATTCAGCATGTTTAATTCGTTCTGATTGGATAAAACTGCTGTTTTCAGGTGATTTCTCGATATATTTAGTATGGCTAGATTCTGCATGGCTTTTATAGGTGGTATATCTTCATAATCGTTGTCACTTAGGTCTAAAGAATATATGATTTGTAATATGCCTTCGTTTGATCTCCTGTAATTGTTGGTCATAGCAGGGATAGCGCCAGATGTACCTATTGATGGATTTTTGATGACCAGGAATATGGGGTCCATTCTGTATCCAGCATAAGTGATATATTTAGAGCAATCCTCATTGTCCACTATTCCCAGGTGTGGTGGGTTGTAAGAATTACGTTGATATTGTTCCCATCCTGAGTTGACGCTGATATAGTTCGTGCAGAACATGGTGTATCTGCATTTGCTTCGGTCGTGTTCCTCGATGCATAGATCTGAGTTATAGCTTGAAGCTACTGCTACGATGGAGAGGATACCTAAGAAACAATGCACTGTTAATATTTTCACTGCGAATTCTACGATTAAGCATGTTAAGCTGTGGACTCTAAGGGAAAGATTCAAAGGAGGCGTACCACCAGCTCTTATAGTAGTATTATTTTAATATTACTTCAGTGTAAGAAAGAGATGACGCTCTACAGGACAACTCTTTCTCCAACTGAAGTAAGATTAAAATACTGCTGCCATAAGAGCTGGTGGTAGGTCCCCTGATCACTTTAACTACTTCGCTAAATAAAGTAAGCGTTTCATACGAATATGAACATTATTGCTATAACGATAATCTATATATATAAAAATTAATCCCTATTTCCCTTGGTCACGACATCACGCTAAAACGGCTGAACGGATTTGGATGAAATTTGGGATATGGATAGACCTTGACCCGGAAAAGGACATAGGATACTTTTTATCCCGATATTTTTACGGGATCGAGACTTATGCGGGTGAAACCGCGGGGCGCAGCTAGTGTTCATATAATATGTAACGCTTGCTCACAGTTGCTTATACGAATATGAACTTTAAACCTTAAGAATAAGGTTCAATTTCGTATGAATAATCTATGAATCATGCAACTAGTGCCTTTTCAAACGCAACAAATCAGTTGGTGGTGGTTTCCCAGTGGTAAACTGGGTAATATTATGCTAGTCAAACATGTAGGTAAGGCCAAGCTTTCTATCTGTCATACTTAGGGTATCTATCCAAAAACTTCGTAACCGGGTATCGCAGACTATCCCACTCTCGGAGTCGCCAAGTTTAACAAAGAAACCCACACACGCATGGATTCACGACAAATGGATTCTACTTTCCTTAAGTGCGTTTTAACAATTTCTAACTTGACGATATTATCGTGGACATCAACGGCATCACGATATCGCAGGAAAATAAAATGTATGGACATGTATGAAGACGATTTAAATTTCCGTCCACGATAACATGAACGTCTATTTCTTTACATTTTGTGGACGTCCATAATAATATCTTCACGTTAGAAATTATAAAAGTGCACTTAAGGAAAGTAGAATCCTTGTGTCGTGACTTAAGAATTAAAATAAAAATGAAATGAAAATGAAAGTACTCACATAATATTCGGAAATCCATATTCGTGTCATACCTGTGAAAATAAAATGTTTACGTTAATTTCGTTTCGGTTTTATTAATTTTAGAATTTCACTTTGTTCTCTAAGTAGTCGATCGGCATACAGATATTTGCTATGCGCAGGAGTTGAACGTACGACCGGTAGACTTTTTTAAAACTATAATTTAGTGCTTCTGGCTTCTCCAAAATAATTTTTATACACTAAAAGATTATTTGATTATAAGGGTACTTAATACGTATTAGATTTATTTAGTTTACCAATAAATATTGTAGTTGTTGTATTTTTTTTTTCATTTTAATTTTTATAAGTTTAAATTTTATAAGTAGTATATAAGTTATAGGTTTAAAGATATATATTTCCCATAAGAACTATAAATAACAGTTCATTTAAAATGAGATACAGAGTTACTTCTTAATAATAATATATAATATTTGCCTCTGGGGCGTTGGTAACGTTATGTACCCTACATACAAGTTTTTTGAGTTTGCTCTTAAATATATTAATACTATCACATCTCTTTTTATTTTCCGGTAAATCATTGAACAGTTGTGTTTCCTCCACTAATACTGATTTTTGCCGTAATTAGTCCGTGTTCGTGCAGTTATTAGTTGGAATTTGTTTTTACTTCTCTAGCTTAAAAAAAGGTGTAGGTACTAGTCGAATACTTGCGAGCAGGCGGCCGGCAATGTTTGCCTGTAAATCCATATCTGTCGTGTTTAGCGGCAGAATAAATTACTATGAAAACTCATATCTGTCGTGTCATAAAAAAATGGAACAACTTTTTAGTTCGACACACATGGTAACCAAGGAAGGATTTATAATTAACTAGCTGCTCCCCACCGTCTCACCCGCCTAATGTCGATCCCGTAGGAATATCGGGATAAAAAAATGCTAACCCAGTTCATGGTCTACCTATGTGCCACTAGCAAATTTCATACACATGCGTTCAGCCATTTTAGCGTGAAACCGTAACAAACAAACAAACTCACATTCGCATTTATACTCTTATCGTAGTTAGGATTTACTTCGTTTGAATTTCCGAGCACTATTTGAGAAAAGTAGGTACCATACAAGCTTTGGCCGCAACTAGGCATTGATGGACTCACGAATGTGTTCCTTGGCTTCGCCTCGGCCCACATTTTCACGTTCGTCCAACAATGCCTTTTTGCAGGCCGCGGCAGTAATGTACTATAGGCATAGAAAAAACATCTAATCGACAAAAAACATCTTATTGCACTTGCAATTGTAATCTACTTTGAAAAACGAATAGACAACAAAATTGTAATGTAACAATCTACACAGTACCTACCTATTAATAAAAGTAGGTAAAATTCATGACATATTTCACAGAACAGAAAACAGAGATATATTTAGACACACACTACCTACATTTTCTAGGTATGACAATCTCCCAAGCCTTTTCCCAACTATGTTGGGGTCGGCTTCCAGTTTAACCCAATGCAGCTGAATACCAGTATTTTACATGCAGCGACTGCAAATCTGACCTCCACAATCCAGTTACTTGGTAACACGATACCCTTTGGTAGGACTGGTTGTCAGACTTTTGGGCTTCTAACTGACAAAGATCTACAAATGATAGCCGGGACCAACGGCTTAATATACTTTCCGAGGCACGGAGGGATCTCGATGTAATGGTTTGTCACCGATCCACGAACTGACGGCGGCAATCGTAGCTTAAATTTGGATCGACCCGTGCGGGTTTAACACGCAACATTTAACCACGAGCCCCTCTATAATAATACAGGGTGGCAGGGATGTCGATGCGCATACTGTAACCTCATAGACAACATTTATAGACAAGTAAGCGTCTCATACAAATATATGAACAATATTTGTATAAAGATAATGTGCATATCCGTATGAAACGCCTGCTCACAGTCGCTTATACGAATATGAATTTAAACACGAGTGACGTAGGTTCAAAACACGCAAATCTAATTGAACACAAAACAGTGGCACTCCGGGATTGCCGACAGAAGTGAAAACTTGAGCAAGAAAATACTTGCATAGAACATTGATCCGTAACGTTATATAAATAAAGAGCACAATCGCGTTTACAAAAATTAGGTGTCGGTAACGGTGTCGCGAGTTCAATTGTTTTTTCCCTTCTCAAAAATGCCCAAAGCGCCTAAAGAAGTTTTGACTTAAAAAAAAAACAACAAAATGTATGGAACACCTCATTGTATTTTTAAAAATATCAACAAGATTTTACATCGCAGTGGGGTCCAAAATTATGTACTAAGTCCATAACATCAGGTTTCGCGTCGATATCCCTGCATAATACACTGCACGTTATATTTACTTAGTATATAAAAACAATTAGACATTCACCTATTGTTCTAACACCAAACAAAGAAAGAAATGTAATACTTACAACTATAATTATTTCCTCGACATAAATAAAAACTGTTTATAATAACGTCCAATGTGTCCGTACTCCCGTTACACTTGAGACACAGTAATTGAGACTCTATGTGCGAACTGCGCAATATTATTTAGGGTTCAGTATCGGAATGTTGAATCGATCGGGTTAGCATGTTTATTAGTGAAAGTTTCTTCTCTCGTGTCATTTATGAGCTATTCAAAAACTACTAACGGCGTGGTTACCTAAATTATGAGTCTGTGGTGCATGGGGTTGATCGATTTATGTAGTTTATTAATAATGCCACTGGAAATAGAAAAAAAAGCAAAATTGAGTCCAAAACAATAATATCTTATATTTGTAATAATTATAAATGACTAGCTGCGCCCCGCGGTTACCCATATAAGTCTCGATCCCGTGGGAATATCGAGATAAAAATTATTTCATATCTTAACCCAGGTCATGGTCTACCCATGTGCCAAATTTGATCCAAATCCGTTCAGCCGTTTTAGGGTGAAAGTGTAACAAACAAACTCTCTTTCGCATTTATAATATTAGTTGGGATAAATAATTTTATTTCGGTAAGTAGGTTACGCGGAAACAAACTCAGAGTAAACAATTTGTAAAGTAGCTGTAATTTTTTTCTTAAATATAACTGAAACGAAATGCACCTATTTCCCAAACAGTTTTGCACTTAACATTTCTGTAGTGCTTACTTATAGCCATAGGGACGCACTTTGGAAACTAATATCTAGTAGAAAACTATTTAGGAAGTTTTAATTCGGCCACGACACATCAGGCAAAAATTGCGCGACGGAAATTTAGCTTACCTATTAAGCTTCTTCTGTTTTCTTTAAAAATAACGCAACGTATTTTCGACCTGATCTGTGTCGTACTGACTAAGACTCTTAGTGACTAAAACCCACCAGTGTTGCCAGGGGCCACGATATTCCTTTAGGACTTTCCCGCGACCCCGGCAGGCATCGGCCCTAGAGGACGTCGTCAGTTATGTTGACATCTCCATGAAGCGCGCGTGAAACACAACGCGCCATCGATTGCTCACCGTCCGCAAGCCCGCGCCGACGGTGGCCGGGAATCGGCTTGGAATTCCCGACGCCCCGGGTGTCTCATGCGGCGGCTAAAGACGTGAGGGCGCAAACTTTTCCTCTCCCTCACGCTTTCCGCCTTCTCCTTGGCGAGCATAACTGCTTCGCAGAAGGAGGTAACGGCTTCCCATGCCCGTAGGCGTAAACACGGCTAAGTTTCCGCCGCGTAATTTCGGCAAATTAGTTGCATCTCGTAACATAATGATGCCGAACCATCAAAATTATATGCAGATCACGCTTGGCAGTTTTATCAGTAAAGCTGACAGGACGTAGCATTGGTTATCGTTACACACACAGAGAAAATATATGCATTTTTGTCCCTTTTGTACGCGGTATGGACTCTAAACTTGCTTGTCAATAATTTAAACTCTTCTAATTCGTGACTTAGAAAGTAGGGACTTTTTGTGTTCCTAAGTGTTACTAGAAGTGATAAAGTTAGGTTGATTTCAAACAAAGAGGTTGGCACGATGTTATGATTGCCGACGTACTATGGAGGTACCTAGGTACTAGATTGCCTGCCAATTAAGTACCTACATACCTACATATTTTTTATTCGATTAAAAAAACCTAGGTACTTATCAAAAATGCAATTTTAAACAAAGTTGGCTCAAACCACCGGTTTTCTTTTACTTGTCTAGGAAGTCAGTGCCTTGATTTGGTCACCCACTTAAGGCTCGTACAGACCAGCGCGATATCGCGGGCGCGACACGAGTCGCGCTGACTGTCGCGCCCGCGATATCGCACTGGTCTGCATGAGCCTTTAATCTGATTCGGTGGCGTCAACATCGATAGAAGCAACAGATTTAGTGCTGGTTTTTGGAGTCTTAAAAAAGTTTTTACAAAAAAAAAAAAATAACCGACTTCCAAAAAAAACACTACAATGCCTAAAATAACTTTAATTCCGGACGTCGGTGTCTGGTTTTGAATTTTCGTTTTTTGCCATCGACTTTGAAGTTATTTTTCGCATTGTTGTGTTTTTGTTTTTGGAAGTTGTTTTTTTTTTGTAATGTTTTTCTTTTTAGTTGTGGTACCTACCCACACAAATTCAAATACCACTACTTGATATGTAAATAACAGTGACAGGAACTTATCATCCACATACTAAGTGGGAAAAAAATACGTATTAAACCCAACAGAAAAATTAATAAAATTTATATGGAACCACCATATAAATTTTATAAATTTTTCTTGGATAGTTTTTGAGTGCATATTCTTTCAAACAAATAAAGAATTTTCAAAATCAGTCCATAATATTGACAGAGAAATCGGTGGACATACATAAAAAAAACGTATTTGGAAGTCGGTTAAAAATACTTATTAAACCTACAATAGGTCACCGCAGCACAGGGAAGCACAAAATCGGTCCAAGTGGCGGCGCTTAAGGGAAGCCTATGTGCAGCAGTGCACATCTTTCGGGTGAGATGATGATGATGAGGTCTTGGTGAGGGCTTAAATTGGGGATGAAAGTTTGTAGAGACCGCCTTTTTTGCCGATTGGAAATACCATCGAGCACAAGACTTGTATGTTGTAATTTGGTAACGCCATTGACGCTCAAAGAAAAAAATACATAAGACAGTCCCCCAAAACGCCCGCCCCTAACCACTTACTAGTTCGGCTGGGAAGAAGAAGTAGCGTAACAAACTCTCCAGCAGCACAGCTGTCTGTTCAGTTAGAAGAATTCGATTCTATACAATAGAATACAAAGTAATTATCATTACGAAACACAAAACTTTACATTAAATTATTTGTCTTCTTAGGTATGTCAGCTAGTCCGAAAAGGACCAGGCCCGGGTCGACGGCGCGTTGTGTTCCACGCGCGCCTCAAAGAGATGTCAGCAGAATCGACGGGGTCCGCTAGGGCCAATGCCTGCCGGGGTTGCGAAGAAAACCGAGACGGAGATCATGGCCCCCGGCAACAGGGCAACGGAAGGAACACGGGTGGGTTTTAGTCAGTAAGGGTCTGACACGCTCTCCCGCTCCGCCCAGAGCGGGAGAAGTTACTTGATGATTTCCCACCCACAAAAAAAAAGGTATGTCAGCTAGTACACGCCAATAAACCAGGAAAAACATTGAAAATTATACTCCAGAAGAAAATTGGAGGTCGTGGTAAGGAGCTGTGGCTATGTAACAACTGTCGCACGGGTCGATCCATCAGGTTAAGCTACGCTGGCCGGGGTTGGTCCGTGGATGGGTGACCATCTTTAGGTACATACAGACTCCTCCGTGCATCGGAAAGCACGCTAACCCGTAGGTTCCAGCTGTCATTCGTGGATCTTCACAGCTGTCATTCGTGGATCGTGACAGTCGTTACGGGTTATCAGAAGCCCGAAAGTCTGACAACTAGTCTTGCCAAGGTTTATTACCCAGTAACTGGGTTGTGGAGGTCAGATAGGCAGTCGTTCCATGTAAAATACTAGTACTCAGCTGCATTCGGTTGGAACCCAACATAGTTGGAAAAAGGCTAAGTAGATTAACTTAAGCAGGAAATTCGAAATTAAATAGATATAGGCGAGCGTATCATGTATATATGTAGAAAAAATATAACCAGCTAGTATGTCAGATACATAAAGGCAACTTAGTGAGCTAAATTATCTTGTATTACTAGCGTCTTAGACTAACGTATAATATTATCTTTAATGTGTTATTTCTTTGTCTTCGTTAGAACGTGGCTATCTGAAAGAGAAGCTTGTTTAATTATCAATAGTACTCATTTTGATAATCCTCTCCTTGACCTTAATATAAACAAGTTGGTCCCAAGTGCTATTGCTGAGCACAAAGTCCTGGGTTCGATTCCCAGATTAAGCAGTGTTATTGAGTTTTTCCTTCTGGAATTTCTCAGTAGCAGCCCGGAGTCTGGATTTTTGCCCGGTTGATGGTAATAGGCTCGCCTCCGTAATGTGGGAGTACTATAGGTACAACTTAACTCTCGAGGATTTTACATGCGTGATGTCAAGGTGGGTAATGGTTACTGGTGTTATCGGCCGTAATCACAGAACATATAAAGGAGGCCGTAATGTACTATTCGTAGCGAGCATGTTAAATTACGTCGTTTCCTAAAATCCATGTAATATGCACGTTTCGAACTATTTGCTCGCCCGTGCTCCAGATTCTTAACACAATAGCCAAGAATCAACACGTGTTGCACGTGCGCTCGTGACTACTTGGCGCGGGCGGCTGGTCTGAACGAGCCTTGACACTCAAAGGGATTCGCCAAAAAAACCGACAGCGGGCGGAGCACTTGAAACGAGCAACCAGCGGCTCGCTGCTCGCCTATTCGTGCGTGTAACATGTTACATTACACCACGTAACACTGATCAGTACCTACTTTTATGTTATGTAAATCATATAAATTAAACAAAAACTGTTTACGATTATAATTTTATTTGCTAAATATAGAACAAAATGTTGTATAAACCAATACATATTTTTTAACTAAGACTGGGATATCTTAATACATCGGAAAAAGTCGGGGAAATTACTTAATTGTAAACCAAATTTCCAACCAACTTAAATTGTCCGTATATTCAAATCACAACTGTAATTTTTTTACTGTTGTATAAAATGGCAAATTGACATAGCGTGGCAATTTGAATAACAATTAATTTCCCTGAATAATTATATTATTTTTAATTTAAACATTACTTCCGTGAACTCCAACGTACCTAAAAATATGATTTTTATTTAATAGAAGCTGCGATTTATAAAACTTATAAAGTATCTAGAACCTATTCGAATCATATCGTAACAATCTACAATGCCCTGGCATTAATATAGCATCGGGTTTTAGAGACGTCATCCTAAGGCCCGCTTAAACTACAGTTTTTTTTTAAGAGCGGTGGCCGCCACATAGTTTCCGCAATTTACCGACGAATGACGTCGCTGTACCGTTATTCATCAAAGTATAAGTTGGTGTGTTTTCCTAGAGATCATTTTTGACACTGTTAAGTCAACCCCGCTGCCCAAAGATTTAAATCGCTAGATTAACCCTCACCTTATTTAGACACCCGAAAAAGTGTCCATACTGAGAATAGTTAGCTAACACAATATGAATAGCGTTTCAATGACAATCGAGTCAAATAAATGCGTTATTGTGTCTCAACAAAACATGTTGAAATCTTTACTTTCTGTCAATGTTCTTTAGAACGTTTGACAGGAACTAGAGATTTCAACAAGTTTTGTTGTTAATATTTCCCCAGTGCAAACGCACAGTTAGAGGTGTCAAAACGAAACAGAAACGCAACTGTCTTTTGACGCGGTAAGGCGAATCTAATATCGTGTCCTAATAGAAAGCTATCGTTTCGCGAATACGCGATCGCCGCATTCATATGTCACTTTTTGTTCGGAAAACTGGAATACGCCCTCTATCTGCGTAACAATGCGTTCCGGTGCACCGAACAAAAAGTGACATATGAACGCAACGATCCCGAGAAGATCGCTTTCTATTTGGACGCGGCCTAACGATTTAAATCTTTGCCGCTGCCCATTATAATGACAGCCGTCACTGCGGCCGTTATGAGGCGGCCGCGCTTCTAGGATACTGTAGATTTATGCACCACGAATCACTATTAATGCTCGGTTCCTATAAATAAAACGAATCGTTTTGCTTACCAATGGTAATATTTTTCACTGGGCATATAAATGATTCGTAAGCTAATTTTACCTGTGATAGTTAATTCCTTAAGGGAGGGGTCTTCTATGCAAGGCTATGAGATCTTCGCTTTATTATGGGTAAAGATACAAGTCTTAATTTTAACCATTAACGGTCCCTAAATTATAGGAATCGGCCATAACTGCGCGTTTAGCGTGAAACCTATTTATACATCATTATGTCTGTCAACTTTAAAACAATTGACAGAAAAACTACCTTTGTCAAATTCCTTTAACGCTAAATGGTTTTAGTGATATTTAGAAGCAAGTTGGCCTAAATGCCGAACCTTTTCTTTAACGCGATGAGCCATGTTAACGGACGCGTACTAAAATACAAAAAAAAATGATATAAGTATAATAAAATAAAAAAAAATAACATTTTTATCTCCTCTAACTCTTAAATCGAAATAAAAAAACATTTTTGTCTCCTCAACATTACGAGTCCTAAATCTATATAACTAGATGCCTAAAATTACAAACTTAATTAGTGTTTATTTCTTTCCGAGCCTTTTCCGCTTCTTCTTTAATAGCTCTAAACATAAACTTCCTAAAATAATAATTCTGTTCCCGAACCGCATCTAGAATCTTCTGACTGGTTATTAACAACCTTTCATCAGTCATTGTGTAATGAGAAGCATCTATTAGAGGCTCACTTTCTCTTGCTATGCAAGGTATACCTTCAATAGTATTCTTCCCTTTACCACCAACTAACACGGTAGGTTTTACCCTCGTATAACCATTGTTAAAGTCACTCAAAACTTTGCCTAACCATTCACAAGTCAGGTTATTGTTATCCACATTCACTCTCAAATCAAACTTATGACCGTACCAACTCCTCATATCTAACACGATCATATCATTCGACCTCACAGATAAAACATGGAGATACTTCAAATCCATCAGCAATTTCGAATCTAAATACGCAATCCTGTTGTATGAAAGGTCCAAATCCACAAGGTCATTCAAACCTTCGAATGTGCCGTATTCGAACTGGGTCAGCAGATTGTGTCCTAAACCAAGTTTTTTCAAATGAGGCAGCTTTTTGAAAGTGGAAGGACCAATCCACTGTATCCTGTTACAAGTTAAGTCCAGATATTCGAGAGTCGCCCCATGTAACCTCAAGGACGATTCGTCTAAGTTCCAAATTAAATTATTACTCAAGACCACAGTTTTCAGTTCTGTTTGATGGTGCAGATCGACTAACGAGATATCTGATATATTATTTGAATTTAAGAACAAAGTTATCAAACGCAAACCTTCCCCGGCAGGTATATTGATCTTGGACAACCCATTATTTGAAAGATCCAACACACCGCCTTCAGGGTGAAACATAGTTATGTGAATACTATCAAGTTTATCAATCTCGTTGTAAGTCATATTCACGAGTTTTAAATTGTAATTATTATTGAATGTCATATCAGGGATAAACTCAAGCCGGTTGTAAGATAAATCAAGGTTCTGTAATTTTGTCATAGAAGAGAAATGTTCATAGTATAAACGCGTAATGTAGTTATTACTGAGGTTCAAATATTTTAAGTCAGCAAGATCATTGGCATTGACTACAAAATCTGTTATTTTATTTTTAGACAAGTTAAGGGAAATCAGTTGGATCAACGATTGGAAAGCATTATATTCAACATTCGATATAGAATTCATGGAAAGATCTAATTCTGTTAGTATGTCAACGTTGTGCTTATCCAAGTTTCTAGCATACCTAGACGAAATCTCTTTAGAGGTAGCATTCGGGACATTGATGATATGGTTTCCCGAAAGTATAATTTTACAAATGGAATGATTAGCGAAATGGTTCCAATGTCTTGAAAACATTATCGGTTTGATTTGTTCCAGTTCGTTCCAGGAAACGTCAAATGTTTCCAAATGTTTGATAATCTTGAGAGATTCCTCATCAATGTTCTGTATCTGATTGCCTCTCAGAAACAAATGCTTTAATTTTTGAAGGTTGTTGACAGCCCCATTCAAATCTTTTATTCTATTATTATTCAAGCGTAATATTTCTAGTTTCGTTAGATTGAAGAACGGCTCTTCAGTTAGGTCAGAAATAATATTGTAAGAGAGATCGAGTTCTACTAGTGACGACAGTTCACCGAAAGCATCCCCTGGTATTTCTTCTATAGCATTGTAAGCAAGTGACAACTTTCTTAATTTATTTGGGTGTATTTGAAACTGGAACAGTTCTGCGATTTCTGTTAGTTTGTTGTGGTTCAAATTGAGTGTTTCGAGGTGGTTTAGATAATAAAAGGGAACTCCTGAAATGTCTTCGATACCGTTGTTGGCTAGATGTAAGTTCCGTAGCCTGGTGGTGTACATAAGCATGGCTAGTTTCGTGTGTTCCCATCGCCCCGACACTTTTAAGGTAGTGATGGTGTTAAGGAAATCGAAGTCCAAATTGTCGTCGAATCGTTCGATGGCGTCGGTTATGGTGACGTCGACACTGACGGGATAGTTGGTGGACTCGCGGCACTCGTTGGGGAGGCGTATCCCACGGATGTTGCCGATGCAGTGGATCCGGAAGGCGCACTGGCCCACACTACGAATCTGGTTTGCAGGGCAGTAGCACGAAGAGAGCGTCACACTCGTGAAAATGACGAGGAGTGTGTAAACTGTAAACAATAGAATGATTTATTATGTTACACTACACCATATAAATTACAGATAAAATATGAAGAAATTTGACATAGGGTGAAACAATGACCGGTCTTGTCGCTAAAAGCGATCTTTGAAAGATAACCTTTGGATGGACTTAAGAAGGGGGAGTCTGTGATGTAGCATTTACAAATACCTACAATAAATACAAACATGAATAAAGCATATACTGATCTATATAAACATATATACAATTATACAATAATAAGAACTATAATGTATATAATGATGAGGTTTAAGAAGAGAGAAAGTAATTACTATCATAATTTTAAACATGGGCAAAGATTGAGCACGCCTCAGTACCTAGGTGGTATTTACGCTTCTGTTTATACTATAGATGTTTCTTTTTATCAGACGTCCTCTAATAAGTCTATTTCGTCACTATGTGCCCGCAGCTCAACTCTGGTACTAATAAACTAAAACCTAGCAGAGAACAATAATTAAAATAACCCTAGTTTTTTTCGGTAGAGCTGAGCCCAGTCTCGATTTGTTCAAGCAAAAGGCTTAGCCCCTATTACATGGAACTTAAACATGACTGGGGACAAATGGATGTGCGAAAGATACTTGCACGCGTAGCTTGACAACCATAGAAATGGGTTTTCTACAGATTTTGTCGATGGAAGAATAAACAAAATGACAGATTGTGATTGTTTATCTGTCATTAGGGGTCCGTACCAAAGTGGTAAAAAGGAACCGTTATGGTGCTACTCAGTCTGTCTGCCCGTCTGTCTGTCACAGCTGGATATCTCAAGAACTACTAATGCTATAATTTGGAATAGTTTTAGATGACGTTTGCCCAACTATTATGAAAATAAGAAAGAAAAAAATATATATTACTACCTTTTGCCCACGGCTTCGCCCGCGTGGATGTCGGAAAATATCCCACGGAAACGTACTACCGATACCGGGATTACATACCTAAAAGCCGAGGAAAAGGTCATGGACTCTTACCGCTGCGCCCCGTAATCTTTTAAAATATTATTTTAAATGAAATGATGTCAAGGCATATTTTAATCAAAATTAAATGCTCAATTTAAGTAACATAGTTTATTGGATAAGGATTAATATAATCAAATTCTGAAAGATAAAAATGGTTATTGTGGGTCATCCTTAGAAGATAGACATATGCCATCGCGGACTTTTTTGTTGAACTTTTTAAGATGAACAATACTGTAGAACATAAATTGTATGTAACTTTTACCATTTCCGCGGCGCACGCCAATAAAGTTCCCAGTCGGCATGATTTTTCCCGACATTTTCAACAATAATCGACAAATTTCAGCCAATTTACACAAAACCTTAATGAATTATAAACTAAAACCTTCCGCATGAATTACCCCGTCCATTGATGAAAATCGTTTGAAAATCCGTTTAGTAGTTTTTGAGTTTATCACGTTCAGACAGACAGACAGACAGACGCGGCGGGGGACTTTGTTTTATAATATGTAAGGATATTTTTTGGAACAGTGACTGAACGGGGTCTTAAAAATCGAAATGGAACTACTAAGGCATGTGGAGTATCATATGAAAGAGCGCTATTTGCACATCATCAAAGTTTTTTTTAATCCGCATAGTTTCCGACATTTGACGAAAATTAAAAAAAAAAATCCGTTCCCCTCTCGTACATAGAGAAAAATTATTCTATGTGATAGAAGTTTATGTAAAGATTACAGGAAAAATAAAATGATGTTTTTAAATAGCACACTTTTTCAGAAATCATCAACAAAAATTACATTAGTTCCACTATCGGTCAAGAGATGGCGCTCACCTAAACCTGCAATATTCTACACCGCAGTGTTAAAATCCTCTGACGAATATAGGCCTAGTCGATAAAAAATTTAAATGGTACGCAACCCTCCGTGCGCGTGTTTGACTCGCTCTTGACCGGTTTTTTTGTCTATTCTTCCGTCGACAAAACCCGTTTCTATTGTGGTCATGCTAAGCGTGCAAGTACACCTCTGCCTTACCTTTGGAGGAATACGGGCGTGATCATGTTGATATTTTAAGCAGTTATTGCTCGCCATGCTTTCTAGTCTGATCACCATATCAGACAAGATTTTAATCATACAATAGCAAGGATTGCGCACACATTTAACTTCTACTTAGTATCAAGTACTAAATAGTAAAAATTAAAAAAAACCCGACACAATAATTTCCTCATTTCTCTTTCCTACTCCATCACCAAACCCTGTTCACCATCTATCTATAACCATTTCATTGAAACCATTCCAATGAGCCCAAACACGATACCTGTGCTGTAAGTTGGTAAGGGAGTTGGATATCCTGTAAATTCCAAGTGATGCTGGAGCATCAGTTTAAGTTTACTATGTCCTTCTAATATCATTGAATTAACAGCAGAATAGGTACAAAATTTTAAATCGATCAGACCTGTGGAAGATACTCACATCCAATCATCAACTAGAAAAGAGCTGATAATGTTAAAATGGCTCAACCGATTTTGATAAAACATGTCTAAGAACCATCGCTAGAAAACCTGCTTTCAAATAAAAAAACCTTATTGAAATCGGTTCACCCGTTTACGAGCTATGGTGCCACAGACTGACACACACACATAGCGGTCAAACTTACACCATTCTTTGTGGGTCGGGGTTGAAAAAAAATGTAACTGACAAACAACACAGCCTATACCGCTGGGTCTAAAAGAATGAAGTTTTGTATAAGAGTTTATTATTAACGAAGATGGGCGCTAAAGGGTTTTTGAAAATGCATCCCCTAAAGGGGTTAAATAGGACATAAAAGTTCGTATGGAAATCTGTTGTTTTTGCCGATGGGACATCCCATTGGACACACGGCTTGTTATCATATAGAAAGTCATGAATACAAGAGATACTTTCTTATCTCCGCGATACTGAAACATACAGCGTGGGTTGACTGTGCAGCACCTTTATTTCGTAGTAGTAAGGTCGATTTTAGGAATGAAGTTCTTTAACACGGTTTGCAGTAGTCAACTGGTAGATATCGTCACATAAGGAAAAAGCGTTATGCCCCCTCCATGCGATTTCTCTCTTTCTCTCTGTGTCTTATTATTTATAAGTATACAACAGAAGAAGAGGGCCGCATAAACTACTCAAACTACCAGACCATCATTAAAACTAGCAGAATAATAATAATAATATCCACACAGTCCTCATATTCTCAATAATTAAAATAATATAATACTTTACAAAGTAATCATGGCATTTTGAATATAATTTTCAACAATGTCAATGTTTACATAATACTGGTATTTTTGATGATTGATGATGGTTTTAACACAAGGCTTAGCAGAGCGAGCAGCTCAATCCCAAGCTTTTTTATCTTCTAAATAATCTGAAATTTTATAGTACCCTTTTTCACAAAGTTTGGTTTTAATACAGATTTTAAATCTTTTAATGGGTAAGTTTCGAATGTCAATGAGAAGTTTGTTGTCGAGACGTGTGCGATGTACAGCGCAACACGACGCCGACACAGTCATCAATTCGTGTTCAATAATTATTTGTTGTAATTATAATAAAAGTATAATTATGTATGTTTAGGTTAAGGTATTTATTTATGGGCCTGCGTTGCCTGAATTAAATTGATTATTATATTTGTTTTTTTATTACAGCAAGGTTGTGTTTATTCCTGGTATTTCAACTATGAATATCGGACATGGGACATTTTCAGGTTTTCAAAAATATATTGTGAGGCTGCAGTCGGAATATTTATTGGACCTAGATTGTAAATGGCTCAAACAGCCCTTTTCTGTAGAACAAAGATAGTATAATAAGTGTTATGTCCGCACAGATTCCCCAGAGAATTCCATATGACATAAGACTATGAAAATAACTAAAATAAACAATTCTGGCTGTATCTACGTCAGTATCTGTCGAATATTTTCTTCAGCATAAACGGCCGAACTTAGGCTTCCTGACAATGTTTAATGTATGGGACCACCGCACACGCTTCTTCTACCAAAAGAAAAAAAAAAATCGAAATCTGTCCGCAATTGACGAAAATATCGATAAAACAGTGATACTCCGGAAGTACCGACAGAAGTGAAAACTTGAACAATTTTGGTCACAAGTTCAATTGTTTTTTCATCTCAAAAATGCCCAACGCGCCTAAAGAGTTTTCACTACAAAAAAAAAAACGTACAAACGGACATAGGACCTCCTCTTATTTGGAAGTCTGTTAAAAATGTTTAACACCAAACTCAGTGATTTTTGGTGCAAGCGGGACTAAAAATGTTACACGATACCTAATTACTGAACAAAGATATAAGTGTCGGTATAATAACAACATCAACATAACTGAACATCACACCTGTAATCCCCGAAAAGTTAGGCAGAGATGTACCTTCTACAGTAGCTTCACATTCCTGAATAACAGAGTCCTTGACAATTCAAAAATTCAAAGCTTTGAGTTTGAGTAGGTATAATAAAACATGATCTATTTACCTTGAATCATGGTGTTTCTCGCTCTCGGTAACTTCAATGCCAAAAACTGAAATTAAAAAATATTGTCCTTATTATTGAGAATTTTAAGGCTTTACTTATGGATAGCAAGAAAGAAAGAAAGTAATTTCTTTTTATAAATGGCATCTTGCAGGTCACCCTAGGAGGTTGTCGGTTGCTTAACCGGGCTTTCCTGTGGCTGCCTCAATAAGTTAAGGCCAGGTCATAAAACTTAGAAATTAAGCGATTACACGCCGAGGTAGGGCGTCGCTGGGGGAGGACAGCAAGGGACAGGATGGATCGGATTAATATTAGGAGAATTTAAAACTACAGGCTCAGCTGCGCAGGCTGGCTCAAGCAAGGGCTTGGGCGGGGATGGACGGGGACGTCGCGGCGGGCCTCGGCGGCGAGGACAAAAGGACGGGGGTCGGTTTTTGTTTTTGTGTGCTAAAGAACTGGTTTCTGTACTACCCTGAAGGATAGTTGTGGGGTCTTCTGAGATAGTGAGAGTATCCTTGGTCGGCGAATCTTACTTATGCGGGAGGAAGTGTAACGGGCGGCTGCCGCAGTCAGGGGATTGGGTGCTTTCATAAAGTGCTGGACGGTGCATTTTGAGATCTAAGTGAAGATCCAAATGGCGGACATAGAAGGGGGAAAGAAAGAAACAAAACAAACAAAAAAGGACTAGCTATTTATATCCCGCTCACAACAACCAACAGTACCAACAAACAAAGTAGGTACGGTCAGGGATATCACTTTTTTTATAAAATTAACACACGACGTCAATTTGCCATGTTAAAGCCATTTTATACAACAGTCAAGGAATTACAGTTGCAATTTGAATATATCTGCGGCCAGTTCGAATCGGCAAAAGTAAGGTAGGCTCTCCGGCTAGGTGGAACGACGATCTTCACAGGGTGGCTGGAAACAGCTGGATAAGAGTTGCCGAGAATCGAGCTGAATGGCGTGCAATAGGAGAGGCCTATGTCCAGCAGTGGACTGGCTGATGATAATGATGACGACGTACACTTTATGTTAGTAGTCAATTCGATAAACAATTAGTTTCCTTGAGAATTACCACAAGTCATTCTTCAAGTAGCAACCTACCTGTCAGCAGACTTTCATGAAAATCAATTCAGCAGTTTAGCCGATAAAACGTAGTTATAAGACAGACATAGGTACCTACAGGAAATCTAACCAAAAACAAATCGTTTGTGACATATACAATATAGCTGATATAAATTGGCAGTTCCGAACTTCGCCCAGAAGGCTGCGCAATAAAAATCTTTAGGAACCAAATGGTGACATGAGGCGAGTGTGAGTGCAGCGTTGATCTCTTAAGTCCAGCCCTGGTCCACACCATGGTACGGACGTACGGAGCGAGAGGGCATGGGAGGCCGTCACCTCCTTCTGCGAGGCAGTAATGCTCGCGAAGGAGGAGGTGGAACGTGTGAGGAAAAGGCAAATGTCGCGCCCTCACGTCCCTAACTGTCGCAGGAGACGCCCTAGGCGTCGGGAATTGCAGGCCGATTCCCGACCACTGTAGGCGCGGACTTGCGGAAGGTGCGCAATGGGTAGCTCGCCGTCCAATAAGAACCAGGCTGGGGTTGACGGCGCGTTGTGTTCCACGAGCGCCTCAAAGAGATGTCAGCACAACTGAAGTGGTCCGCTAGGGCCGATGCCTGCCGGGGTTGCGGGTTTGTCCGAAAGGGTTACCGTGGCCCCTGGCAACACACAGGCAACTGAAGGAACACGGGTGGGTTTTAGTCAGTAATAGTCTGACACGCCCTCCCGCTCCGCCCAGGGCGGGAGAAGTTATTTCCCACGCAAAAAATAAACAAAAAGGCGAGTGTGAGTGTGAGAACATGCACGAAAGTTAATAGTGCCTATGCTCAGACCTGCCAAGTTATATCGGCCGTATTGTACACGATTTACTCGTAGGTACAATACGCGCCACGAAAGATGAGACTTGACCGCGCCTCCCGCCGCTCCTTCCACCGCCCCGATGACGCCCCGCGCGGACTTCATACCGCTAAAGAGACCCATAAATCGTCTACTGCGCAAGTCAAACCACGTGGTGTGTCAAGTCTCATCTTTAGTGGCACGCACTGTAAGTTGATGAAAGAGTCGTATTCGTAATCTAGATTAATAAAAATCATCATTTAATTTCACACCGCATGCGTATGCGCATCATTTTACTAAGCTGAGTGAACTAGGAACCATTAGCTAGGAGCTAGGAACCATTTGTTTTTAAATTAATATCTCTTACTTAACGTGTCCACTAAGACTTAATTGTTTAAGAACTGTATACAGTATATATATAGGAATATTCCTGCAATTCTTTGAAAACACAAAAAAAAACACTTCGACACACCAATAAAAAAACCAGCCAAAAGCGTGTCGGACCACGCACAATAAAGGGTTCCGTAATTGAGATAAACTTATCTCAAGGACAAACTTAACATTGTAGTGGAAAAACATGTGCTTCTATACATTCCAACTGAAAATGTAAGTTTGTATGCACAATATTGGGAGATTCACCATGTCATTTAAAGACCATAGACTTATAGGTTTTCCTGTAATCAGAGAAAGTGGGGGAATGGTCAATGTTCATCTATTTTCTTAAATTTCTCTAAAAGTATTTATTTTAAAATGATAAAAACAAAATATTTGAGATCCTCACAAGAAGACCTTTATTTGTTACTTCACACGGTACATTTAGCAAAACGTTTTTTTATTTATTTTTTTATTTGCCCCCGACAAGTGACCCCCATATGCAAAATTAATTTATTTACGTTACACGTCCGCGTTTGGGTCACAGAAATTTATATGTGTAGGTACTAAATTTCAGAACAGACAGACACCCAGCCAGCCAGACACACGAGTGATCCTAAGGGTTCCTTTTTTTTTCTTTTGAGGTGCGGAACCCGAAAAATAACAGCCAATCAGACAATATTCAATTATTGACCGTTTCACATGTTAAAAAAAATGCACCGCAATAAGAGACGTGATGATCAAAAAATTAACAAATTAAAACATATAATATTATGTAAATTTAACCTCTATCCAAATTTTCAGTATTACAATGAAACTTTGATTCAAAATTATTATAAGAGTTTGAAAATAAAGTTAATATTAAAATAACCTACCTACACATTCCTATTATAAGCCGACGTCCGCACGGACGTAATAAAATCGCAGCGATTTTTTTTTGTGCATTTGATTTTTAACGCTCTGCTTATCGCCGAGACTTGAAAATCCAACAATTTTTTATCAACGCGGAGAGACGAGAGTGCGTCCCAGCGCGTTAGATTCTCAACGCTCGGAGTTGAAAATCCACTGCGCCATAAAATCCCGCCGCGATTTTATTACGTCCGTACAGACGTCGGCTTAGAGGACAATTCCGTTGTTTAAAACAAGCCATACCTACATTTTACAACTGTTACTATATTTTTTCAAACACTGCACCAAAAAACCAAAACAATGATGAAAAAAAATCCACTTTCCTTATTATTAAAACACTGAATAAATAAAACAAAATATTCACCTGTATCCATGTACGAATGGCGTCGTTGTAGTGTTGTAAGTCAAACTCAAAGTCCAAATTAGACCCAAGTCTCCTCTGTACAATTCGACGCTCTCGGAATTTTGCTGAGTCCGAGTAATAGGACACTGATCGCGCAAAGATTATAATAATGAGACATGCTAAACTACTTATAGGTAACTGTCACCTAATTAGTTTTGACTCTATGAGGGCACTATTGCTCTTTAGTATTTTTTTTCTGTGGGGAAGTTCTCATGGATACCCTCCACCTGGGGAGAGCGAAGGGCTATGTCGGACTCCTACCGACAAAAACCCTACTGTTCCTTGTACTACCGGTAGTCGGGGGCCTGGGAGATACATTGGTATAGTCTTTAGTTTTTGTGGGGTACAACTTTGAGTCCGGCGACTAAGCATTTAGCATCGCGTTTGCTCAGTTCGAGTTAACCATTCTTAGTGCATTAAGGCTCCCACAGACAGGCACGACGCACAGTGGATCGAAAAAATACTCTCGAAGACCTAGGTAAGCATAAATTTTAAAGTGTCGATTTTTTGTTTGAAATGGCGTCTAATGGCCATGCATAATATCGTAGAATAAAATCTGGTCGGCAAATTGTCAACTTATTTTTTCATCCCAAGTTCCGTCACCGTTAGTTATGAATTGACTAATGATTTACTTGACTGACTATCCTTACATATTATAAAACAAAGTCCCCGGCCGCGTCTGTCTGTCTGAACGCGATAAACTCAAAAACTACTGAACGGATTTTCAAACGGTTTTCAACAATGGACGGAGTGATTCTTGCGGAAGGTTTTGGTGTATAATTAATTAAGGTTTTGTGTAAATTGGCTGAAATATGACGATTATTGTCGAAGATGTCGGAAAAAATCATGCCGACTGGGAGCTTTACGGGCGCGCGCCGCGCAAAACCGTTAGAGATACATCAAATTTAAGTTTTACAGGATTGAAGATCTTAAAAAGTTCAACAAAAATGTCCGGAATGGCATATGTCTATCTTCTAAGCATGACCCACAGTAACCATTATTATCTTTCAGAATTTGATACGAATTCAATTGTTATTTCCAAAGCTATATTGACCGGTATCATATTAATTGTTATCCAATAAAATATGTTATTTAAATTGGGCATTTAATTTAGATTAAAATATGCCTTGACATCATAACATTTAAATGAATGGTTTAAAAGATATCACAGATTTAAAATTACGCGTAACAAATTAATTATAGTTGGAGCGCAGCGGTAGGAGTCAATAACCTTTACCTGGACTATTAGGTATGTAATCCCAGTACTGCCCGGTGGTTGGTTCCCGTAGGATATTTTCCGACATCCACGCGGGCGAAGCCGCTGGCAAAAGCTAGTAATTTACTAAAAAAGAACACTTAGAAATGGAAAAAAAAATTGATTGTTTGGACTTGCGATTATTTTTAGGTTTTACTAAAGGAACGCATCTGTGAGTGAACATGTCCTTAGGCAGCGATGGTGATAGTGTCTGTAATTCTGTACCATCGAAGAAACGCATATCTATACACCATAAGAACTATATCTGCTTGCAGCGCTCGGCCGATGTAGTAAAGCTTACTTACAAAAAAAAAAACCGACCAAGTGCGAGTCGAACTCGCGCACGGAGGGTTCCGTACAAACCTAATAAAACCTATATAAGTAAAAGTTCACCCATCACGACAATCGAGTCATATTATGGTATTTTACAACTAAAAATTTAAGGTTTTCGGAATTTTTCCTTTATATGTGCTATAAAACATTGCTTCATGGCAAATTTCAAGATTCTAGGTCGACTGGAAGTACCCTTTAGGTTTTGACTCCCTTGCAAGTGGTTGCGAGTTTGAAGATATGCGGCTTAAATTGGTGTTTCTTTTGATTGCGTTGACATAGAAGTTTGATTTTGTTACAGCTTAAAGGTATTATAGACCTGAGTATATAAATTTCAATTTAATACCTCTACGTGTTCATGAGGAAAGGGGTAGTAAGTTTAAAATTATTAAAAATATTTTTATTATATGATTTAACTAAAAATTTACGGTTTTCCCAATTTTTCCTTTATCTGTGCTGTAAGACGTTGCTTCGTACCAAATTTCAAGATTCTAAATTCACGGAAAGTACCCTGTAGGTTTTGATTCCCTTGCGAGTGTCGAAAATTTGCGGAAATTTGCGGCTTACACGGCTGTATCTTTTGATTGCGTTGGCTTAGAAGTTTGAAGAAGATTTTTTCACAGCTCCAAGGGACAGTAGACTTGAGAATTTGATATAAATTCCAGCTTGATACCTCTACGCATTCCTGAGAAAAAGGATCTTGACAGACAGACGGACGGACAACAAAGTGATCGTATAAGGGTTCCGTTTTTTCCTTTCGAGGTAAGGAACCCTAAAAAGGGTTGTGTGAACGGGATTTTGTTTTGAAACTGCTTAGGTATGAGTTTCTTTGATCATAGGTTGCTACAGTATATCATTCTCTTGCTTTATCTCAATTTATTATAGGTCGACGCTACATTGCTTTTCCTTAAACACTTCTATCGGTCGTCATCTCGGTAGTCAGCCCCTTTCTAGCCATATCATCTTTCACACAGTCCATCTATCGTTTCTTGGGTCTTCCCCTACTGTTATAGTCATCCACATTCAAACTCAAAACTTTCCTCACGACATCTTCCTGCTTCGGTAGCTACAGTACTCTGCCGTAAATGCAGCTCATATAGTTTTTTTATATTTTTTTATATAAGTCTAGTTTGTATGCTCCTGGCTGGAGACTTTGAGTGTAGAAGCTTAAGGCAGCCACAGGAAAGCTCGCTTAAATAGTCATGACTGCAGAGGTCAGCTATGAGATGGCCAATAGAAAAAAAAAACAGTGGCACTCCAGGAGTGCCGACAGAAGTGAAAACTTGAACAATTATATTGGGTAGGAAATACTTTTAATGAGGTGTCGGTAAGGGTAACAGTGTCGCGAGTTCAATTCTTCTTTCCCCGTCTCAAAAATGCCCAACGCGTCTAAAGAAGTCTTCACTTAAAAAAAAAACCGTTTGTCATTTATATAGCGTCGTCTCTCAATACTCCATATTCAATACTTTTACTGCATTCCACATGTAGGTATTCTTAGGTGATAACTTATAATCAGATCATATGGACCCCATCGGGCACAGCAAATAAGTGAGTTAGGAGAGAGGAAGCATTTGTTAATTCTATAAAATTACTCAGCTAACTACTTTAATATAATAATGATGTAGGTATTTTCTGAGATAAATATATAAACAGGTATCTATTGAAAGATGTGATACTGATAATAATTAATTAATTATATAAAAAATTATTCGATAATAAAATTCGTTTACCGAGTAGTACCTTTCATTTAGAAAAATATTGTAAGTATTTTTCAAATTTAAATAATATTAATTTTCTCTTCTCTCTCTCTCTCACCATGTGACTGTCTCTCTCTTAAGTTCTATATCTCATATTACTTTTAATTTGTATCTGATCTATTCAAAATCCTCATATTGTTCGTATTCGTCTCCGTAATCAACGGAGAACATGGCCGCACATTCTTCTTCTCCGCTGGAGGAGTCACGACTGACGTAAAGCGGGTTCAAGTCCATTAAATGAAGTAATGGTACGTCCACTTCTACTGATAGCATGAATGCTAGCTTCAGCTGATCTCTGAAAGAAAAGTATAAATGAATGTGCTTTTAATGCTCTCCACAGTAAATATTTGGAAACAATTTCTGTAGATCATTATCTGCCTAACCTATTCCTATTGGAATTAGTCTACGGTAACCGGATGCAGCTGAATACCTGTATTTTACATGGAGCGACTGCCTATCTGACCTTCACAACCTAGTTACTAGATAAAACGATACCCCTTGATAAGACTGGTTGTCAGACTTTCGGGCTTCTGACAACCCGTAACGACTGTCATATCTACAAATGACAGCCGAGACCAACAGCTTAACGAGCTTTCTGAGGTACGGAGGGTCTTGGTATGTAAAGATGGTCACCCATCTACGGACCAACCGCGGCCAGCTTAACCTGATCGATGACCCGTGCGGCTGTCATTACTTAAGCACAAGCTAGAGCAGCCGAGGCTCGTACCCCACAGGGGGTGCCCTTAGCGAGCGTTCACCTAGCTTTTTAGCTTAGTTTGTATGCCCCTGGCTGGAGGCTTTGAGTGTAGCAGCTTAAGGCAACCACAGGATTGACCGGTTAAATAGTCATGACCTCAGGAGTCAGCTCGGAGATGACCTACAGAAAAAAAAAGAACCTACCTTACTAAATTAAAAATAGCAACTACAGGCATGTGACCATACCATAGACAGTGTAGATTGTTTACTCACAAATTCAAAGAAGTGCTATCTAAGGTGTCGAATTGCTTGACGGTATAAGCAACGTGAACACAGTCGTATGGCGTTGTTGCTCGAAATATGCCCATCTGAAAATATATAACTTTATTACTTATTGTAAACAAAAAAAGCGGCCAAGTGCCAGTCGGACTCGCACACGATGGGTACCACCGTACACTATTGAACACTACATATTTTTTGTAAACAAAATAAAGTTAAAACCCTTACCTTTCTGTGTTTTTAGAAAATATTATGTTATTAAATATTGTACGGAACTCTTCATGTGCGAGTCAAACTCGCACTTGGCCACTTTTTATAAAGATCGATGTGCCATAATTATTAATATTATATAAACTTTATAATAATATTCATCTTAGTTGAAAATATTGCACGAAAACCGAATGTAAGTTCAGGTTTTCGTGCATTTTTTTTTAAACAAGATGATCATTATAACAAAGATTTTTTAAACCTGCACTTATATGCGGTTTCTGTTGTTTCATAACCGGAATTTATCTATTCGATAACTTTATCGAATGAATAACTATTGAGAGTTTATCAAGGAGCTCAGAAACTGGGCGTTAATGGTCAAAAATCGAAGCCGTCTAAAAGTAGATACAAAAAGTGGTCTGTTCCAAAACTACTTAATGAAAATGTAAACAAACGGATCAGGGATGGAATGGATGCTAATTTGTAGTGCCACTTACAAATTGAGTGGTTTAATTTTATTATTTGAGTAGGTACTTAAACCCGAAATTCTAATTTTAAATCACCATCAAGATGTTTATCATTTGATAATTGAGTTTAGCTTCATAACCTCAATTTGCGTCGTTGATTTTCCAATTAAAATTTAATAATGTTATTCAAACAATAATATTGTTGGGAAAGGTAGTACGATATTAAGCTGATACCTTCTAAATACAGCTGATTTTGTTACTAATTCCGGTTAGAGTGACTGCGTTAGAATTACAGGGTTTGTTTACACTTTCTTCAGAGACTATTGAAACAGACATTAATATGTATGTTCTAGCTACTCACATGTATGATGGCATGTTTATAAGGCGCGATGGCTTCTATAGCTTTGTATCGCTTGCTTATCTCTAGTAGGACAAGCACGTGACGTGGCAGAAACTCTGCCTGAGGCGTCACGCGTTCTCGAACCAACTGTTTTTATTACGTCATTGTTAATTATGACATGTTAGGTGGAGAACATTCTAGTAACAGGCAACTTATGAAAAAAATACTACCCAACATACTACATATTTATTTATCTTCGCGAATAAAGAGCATAGAACCCTAGATTTACGCTTACTCAAGGTACAGTTCGGCGACGTATCGCCGCGACAATACTGGTTTCTATGTGTTTCTACGAAATACCTTCATAGGTTGTATACGTTCAGTTCATAGAAATACGTAGAAACCAGTAGAATCGCGGCGACACGTCGCCTGCTGTTGCCGGCTGCAGTTTGCTACAGATTCGTACCCTAGGGTCAGGCAGTGACCGAAAGGGACATCGCGGCCCCCGGCAACAAGGCAACCGAAGGAACACGGGTTTGTTTTAGACAGTAAGAGTCTGACACGCCCTCCCGCTCCGCCCAGAGCGGGAGAAGTTATTTGATAATTTCCCACCCAAAAAAAGGGTCAGGCAGTGATATTGAGACATGATATTTTACATTAGGAAATTATCAGTAGCAGCCCGGAGTCTGGATTTGTGCCCGGTTGACAGCAATAGGCTCACCTCCTACTACATGAGACTTAAACATAACTGGCAAAATGTAGACCTAATATAGGTATACTTCTAGAAAGAAAGAAAATATATTTTTTTAACCCGGTTAGGGCACTTAAAGTACACACAAAAACAGAAAACAGCTGTGTGGCGACATCTACATCGCCACTTGCGAACTACGCATCAAAGACCTGACCTCACACAAATCCTGGAGTTTACCGTGTGGAGGACAGATATGTATAAGACTATCTGACATCAATCGTTGGGCCCCCGACCCTTGCTCGAAAACGAGGTGCCAGTAGTTGTTGCAGCTGAGCACGTAGCTTTAAATACCCCGCCTAATAATCATGATGATAACCAAATTTTGATCCAGCCTGTCCCCTCTTGCTGTCCTCCCCCCAACGACGCCCTAAGCCGAGGTTCGTACGTTCGAGGGGTGCCCTTAGCGAGCGTTCGCCTGGATGGTCTAAGTGTAGCAGCTTAAGATACCCACAGTAAGGTCCGGTTAAGCAGCCAAGACCTTAGTGGTCAAAACTGCGAGTTGCCATGTTAAAAAAAAAACAATCGTTGGGCAGTTGCCCGCCAGACACGACACCCGTCTGGTCGGAGCATCCTCCTTTTTCTATAGAGGATGAGGGAACTTTACGCCCTGTTACTCATACCTCAAAAGCTGTAACAGTACAGTGTGCCTCACGGCTAATCCAAATAACGCTTCTGCCTACCCAGTTAAGTTATGATGCTTACTAATTAAACATTCAAAAAATTATATACGGAGTTTCTGAGTTAATTCCAAATTTGTCTGATAAATTCTAGTAACAAAAACCTTTAGAGACTTACTTTAGGAAACAGGACAGCCAATCCGTTAGATTTGGCGATATCGTTCGGAGGAGCATAGAAGCCGGGTATAAGTAGCCCTGGTGGAGGAAAGTACTCGTCTTCATCCTCTTCCACCATGCATTCTTCTTCTTGTTCTTCCTCTAATTTCTCCTGGAGATTTTTTTTTTTAAGATATACATACTTATTGGTTTATTACTACAGAAAGCCCACGTTCGCATGGACGTAAAAATATTGCGGCGAGAATTTTTGCACACTGGATTTTCAATGCTCTGCTTAGCGCCGAGAATTGCAAATCCGACAGTGTGTTTCTTCGACGCGCTGGGATGCATTCTGTTGAATTCTCAACACTCGGCATAACACCGCGAGATGAAAATCCAGTGCGCGATGAAATTCGAAAAGATAATTCATCTCGAATAAATGATACTTAGTGTGGCGCCACCTACATCGCCACACACAACGTACCGACATTTATTGTTCGGGCAGTGGCCCAACAGACACAACTGATCTGGTTGGAGGATCCTCCCTTTTCTATAGAGGATGAGTGAACTTTACACCCTGTTCCTCATACCTCTATACCCGAAACAAACGAATCTATAATTACGGGTACAGAACTGAAATATTCGGGAGCTGCAAGTCGTGACTGTGTCAAGAAGGTTTCCATTCAGCATGATGCTGTTCTGTACCCAGAGTATAGCGCTGATTTTCAGTAGTCACTCGAAAACTACTTATGGAAACCACGTCAGGTTTATAGATTTATAAAACAAATCGGCGATCAAGAGATTTTTACTATACCTATAAGTGAAATCAATCATTGAATTGTACTTAAGTAAAAGAAAGAAAGAAAAGAAAGAAAAAAAGAAAGATAAGAAAAGAAAAGAAAGAAAGACACAAAACATAAATAACAAAATGAAAAATTATGTGAAATATACAAGCAAAAAAACCGGCCAAGTGCAAGTCGGACTCGCACAGGAAGGGTTCCATACCGTATTAAGATCGAGCAAAAAACGCGGAAAAAAACACGTTTTTTGTACATAAAATTAAATAGAGTTAATAATCAAAGGGGGGCGTGCCCGTCGCTCGGCCAACATATACTGGGCCTTTTTGCGTGATTTGCCGTTTGATTTACATGTATGTACTATCGAAGAAACGCATATCTGTACACTGTAAGGACTATTCTTGCTTGCAGCGCTCGGCCGCTATAGTATCACTTAGCTACGAAAAAAAGGGTCGTGTGCACCGGATTTTGTTTTCAAAATGCTTAGATATGCGTTACCACGATGGTACGTGTATATATTGCAAGAGCCACGCAAATCGAACGGCAAATCCACGCAAATAGGCCCATTCCAGTACATGTTAGCAGAGCGCGGGCTCACCCAACGTGTACTGGGGGCTCTTAAGGCCGCATAGTCATTGTTTACTTACCTCCGGCACCACCTCCTCTGGAAGTTCATCTTCAGGCTCCTCCTTCATGCGGTCTAAAGCAGCCAGATTCTGAGCACAGAATTTCATTTTATTTATAATTAATGAGAAAAATTGGTACCTATATAAAAACGTGAAACATTTTATGAAGTCAAACGAGTAAAAATTCAAATTAAAAATATTTTATTTCACATAAACCTACATGGGCACCTAAGAGACGTCAGAAGCTAGGTGCACGATTCCAATTGGTCGTTTGCTTTGGAGAAGAGCAAGAAACTCCACGATTGTGTACTCTTTTAAAAATAATTGGCTTTTACAATATTTTCACATAACAGTGTTAATAGGTATGGGAGGACAGTGTAAGACTTTCAACAAGTACCAGCTACTTACTAAAATAGAAAATGGTCAACAAATCTACAGTCCACTAAGTTGGGGTCGGCTCCCAGTCTAACCAGATGCAGCTGAATATCAGTATTTTACATGGAGCGACTGCCTATCTGACCTCCACAACCTAACTAAGGTTGTGGAGGTCAGATAGGCAGTCGACTAGGTAACACGATACCTCTTGGTCAGATTGGTTGACAAACTTTTGGGCCTACAAATGACAGCCGGGACCAACGGCTTAACGTGTTTTCCGAGGCATGGAGGGGTCTTGGTATGTAAAGATGGTCACACATCTACGGACCAACAGCAGCAAGCATAGCTTAACCTGATCGATAGACCCGTGCGGCTGTTATTACTTAGCCACTAGCCCCTCTAAAAGGCCAACTAAAAGGATAACGCAAAAACTTGTCATCTTTATTATTATGTGCTGGCTCTTCTCCATAGGAAACGACCAATTGGAACCGTGCACCTAGATTCATAAGTGCACCTGAAAGTTTATGTGAAATAAAATATTTTGATTTTGTTAGAACAAATGACTAAAAATGTTCTTACACCAGCTTTCAACAGGTTCATTTTGCGCTGTTCCTTCTCCTTTTTCTTGGCTTCAAACGCCTCTTCCAAAGCTTGTCGGTTTAGACGACGTGTTTCTGATAAAAATCTAGCACGCCTCCTCTTTTCTTCTGCCTAAAAGCATAAGCATAACAGCACAATCAGCTTATAACTTTCCCACTGCTGGGACTCAGGCCTCCTCCTTCTCTCGGTGAGAGGGAGTGGGCCGTTGTCCACCACGTGGGCCCAGTGCGGGCTGGTGGACGTCACTTTACCTATTTTTTTTTGTTCTAGGAAATGGCGGTTTCCTCACGATGTTTTCCTTCACCGTTTTGTGGTAATGGAATAATTTACACAAAGTGCCTGCCTGGGTTGGAACCTTGCGACCTACAACTCGTAAGTCGCGGCCGTTTCTACTGGGCCATCACTGCTGCCGAAAAGACTGCTGCTACATAAATGTGAACAGCTGAATTTTGTGTAAAGATTAAATTCAAATTCAAAAGTCATTTATTCAACTAGGTTGAGAATCAGCACTTTTCAAACGTCAAAATGACATAAGACTGACCCCAAAAACGCCCGCCTTTGAGTTCCTAGTGCTTTAGCTGGGAAGAGGAAGGTTAATGAAGCAACTTTTAAGCACATAACAGACGCCTTACTTTTTGTTCATTTTTGTCTTTCGTTCGCCATCTTTCACTCGAAGTGAAACGTCTCAGCACAAAATGAATCAAAAGCGAAAACTGAATTCATTAGTGAACCGCTCCAACGATGTTGATTTCGGCACTCGGCATTTTTTACTAGCTTATAGAATTATCGAAAAATAAAATGAAAGGAGCAGAGGAATGTTCATTCCTATGAAATTTAGTTGTTGTCCCGGGAACGTAGAATGGAAAAAAAATAATAGTTATAAAAATTAAAACTCAACTACGACAAAAAAGTCAACTATAACCATAATTTTGGGGATACATATTTGAAATGTGCTCGTCAAGCCCTTTCATTTGATACTTAAAAAAAAATTATTCACGACATATATGTCATCTGGAACGCGCCATATTGTATTTAATATGACAGCACATACACACACCTATAACCAGCGGACGATCAAGACGCTTCCAACGATATCTTATTTGTCAAATTATGATCCAATAGTTTAGAAGTTATAAGGTAACAGATGAACACACATACATACCGGTCAAAATCATAACCGTCCTTTTTTCTTCCCCCTAGTCATGTAAAAATAAATGAATATTAGAAGTAGGTGCTGCGATATCCCTCTCGGGTTCGATTGAATCCTGAACTAAATAATCATGTTAATTTCCACACCAACCTTAATCCACACCAACCTTTTTCATCTTCCTCTCCACTTTACGCTGTTCCCACACTTGTTCTCTAGAAGGACTGTAGGTCTTGTAATAGTCGAAAGCAGTCTTCAACAGTTTCAGGTCATTCAAAGACTTTGATTGATCATACGGCGGTATTTCTTCATAGAGGATTCGACGTACTAAAGCTGTTTTGGGAAAGTGAAGTTATTGTATTTGCCGTTCTTACTTTGTTCCTTGATATACTTTCAAGAAGAAAAAAGATAGATAATTATTTTATCGATCCATAGATACAAAAAACACAAAAAAAAAACACATTCTACCAACAACCACCGAAATATTTTACCTATTAATAAATTAGTAAATAATTTGTAACTTTTAGCCCAGGTACGCACGCTCTGGGATGCACTCTGTTGGATTCTCAACGCTCGGCTTCAAACAGAGAGTTGAAAATTCAGTGCGCGATAAAATCCCGCCACTTGTGTTTAAATGTTTTACGTCCGTACCAACATGGTTTTAGTAGTTATCATTATTTCTATAGACATTAAATTGAGATAAGTAGTATTTGTAAATATAAACTTTTACTAAAACAAATATAACGTGTGCGGTCGAGGACCCCCCCCCCCCCGTCAGGAACGAAGTTCTTTCTCACGTATGATACAAAACAAAAACAAAAATTTTCGAAAACTATGAAAACTACACCCATGACGAAAAATTTTAAAAACTTTCGCAGCCGCCATTTTGTATTTACATTTCGACCCCACTATCGGTTTTAACACCCTCGAAAACCATAAAAACGATACACATGATGAAAAATTGGAAAAATTTCAGAACCGCCATCTTGGGTTGACATTTTGACCAAATTCACACTTTCTCTCTCTCTTTCTCTCCGTCATGCAATGTACGGTATAAACAATTTTATCCCACGACACTGAAATCACTTTACTGTTTTCTTTTGATTTTTTCTGCTAGCGTTCTCTTTCTCTCTCTCTTTCTTTCTCTTTGAATTAGAAGAAGGCAGTCGCAAGTATTAACACTTTTAGCGTGACGATTTTCTGAAAGTTTACAAGCCGCGCGTAATAGAACTTCGTTCCAAAAAAAATCTTTAAGGTTCATATTTGAACTGTATGTAGTCCCCAAAAAGGACAGGGAAGGACAGTGAATAATAGCGTAACGTTTGACAGCGGAGACTAGAAAAAGAAAACAAATTGCGCCGACCCAAAGGAACATGAGTCAAGGGCAGTTATGATGACATGTAATCCACAAATATGGTGGTCGTATCATGTGACCAATTATTATTTGTATAGACTTATTCCGATGAGTCTAGAAGAGGTTCAATCTTATTTCTATTAATTGAAGTTATATCTACTGACTGCGAATACTACGATCACCAATGTAAGCTTACTTTTTAGTCAGCATCGCAATCATTAAGCCAGATTTACACGGTGCGATTAATTGCCTGTTCATGCCATATTATGAGTCCTCCAGACCGAATATTGGCCATGGCGACCAATCTCAGCGGAGACAAGCCTTCGGCGCGGGAGATATTATTATGTTTCACAAGCGTGTGCGCAGAGTCAGGTGCACTCTGTCTTCCTTCACTCTCATAGTCCGATGGAATGGCAATCCGACACGACCGGAGATAAATCAGGCGGACGGCTTAACGTCTTTTCCGAGGCACGGGGGTATCACACCGCCAATTTCCAAACTCCGGGCTGTTACCCTCAACCACAGAGAAACTGGCTATCTTAACTCTAATTACCGAAACACAACAATACTGTTAATATTGTTGTTATGGCGACATACTTAGATAAGATGGTGGTAGCTAACCAAGCGGACTTAGAACAAGCCCTATCACCAACAAAACCGAACAGAAAATTTTGCCCATGCTGGGAGTCGGACCCGGGACCTCTAGGTCTGAGACAGGTCGTCTAACCATTAAACCACAGAGGCGGTTTTAGTTAACTAAAGCCCCGTTTACATTCTTCAAGTTTCTTGTCTTACTAATAAAACAAAATCGAAAGAAAAAGAAGCCACTTACGCACAAAATCGACATCTTCATCCAACAATCGAAAGCATATAGCCAGGGCTGGTCCAGACATTAGTTTGTGGACTGATGCCTCATTCAACGGAGCGTCGCCCGCGTAGAAGATGTCCGTGATCTTCTCTTCTGACAACTCCACTAGCTCTCGACCGACCATCACGATGTCTGGTCGAAGCAAAAGAAATTAAAGAAGAAGTCAAAACATATTTTGTAACTGTACGATTTCGCATTTTATTTTCAACAAGGCACATGGCTACACATCAAGCTATACATTAACAGGATCTCGCATTGTAAAGGATTTCGGTACAAAGAGAAGTCAGCTTAAACTGGAAATTATAGCTTGATGTGTAGCCGCGTGTACCAAGAAGCTACGCTAGAATAATTTTTTGTGTCATAGGTGCGGGAAAAGAGTGCCTTTAATACTTGGATAGAAAGAATATGCTAAGCAACTTTTATTCCATTCCATTCAAAATTAATAAATGAATAGGGATGTTGACTGGGAAATAAAAACTATTTAGTCCGTCAGTCAGATAATAAAAAAATATTAGACACGTATGTGTGTTTTGCTATATCATATTAATAAAAAATGACTCAGATAAAACGCATTAAAATTGGGGAGTAGGGCCTTGCTACACAATTCAGTATTAAGAATACCGGAGAGTGACGTCATTCCACAATTTAACTCCATGTATTGCCGTAATCTTTTGATTACGTAAAAAAAGAAAATGGACAAAAAAATTGGAGCACACATAAAACTCTCACATCCCCACATAGAAACAGAATCACTGTCTGTAAGCCATAAATAAACATTTTTTTGTGTACGGGAATCGAACCAACGCCACAGTAACTTGTAGCGTAGCAGTTAACTTCTCAGCCGTCATGCCAGCATTAAAAGCAAGTTAAAAAGTAAAGGCGTAAAATCAGGCCTCCATGAAATGATACGCGGCTCCCTAGAGAGTTCCGCTAACGTTAAAAAAAGAAAGAAAGTATTTATTGAGACTCGCACAAGAAATCACAAATTAAACTAAATGACACTTAATTAGAAGAAAAAAAAAACAAAGTCAAATTAAAATATAATAGCAGAAAGTCCTGTACGAGGCCAAAAGACTTCTATCTCAGCATGATGCTGCGACATTTAAAAATAAATGTCTTTGAATTGACGCGCCCCGCCACCGCATTACCGTGTGCGTAAAATGCGGTAGTGTGGCGCGTCACTTCAGAGTGAACAAGCTATACCCTGCCTCGCCGTCCGCCGATGTGCGCTGGAATCAAGGCGTCCCCTCCCGGAGTTTCCACTCACATCTACCTTGTAAATACGCTAATATTTAACGAGTACGATTAACGAACAAGACTCAACTGTTAGCATCCCACCGCTCATACAACTCCGGATGTGAATGGAAGCAGTGTGGCCAGAACAGCACAAAGTTGACGTCGGTGAGAAAAGGCACCATCAGCTCGGCACGGTGACGTTTACGCACCGCCTGTCTCTCTAACCGACGAGCTATAAGTGATGTCGCTTCCTGTTGTTTTTCTGTTGCTCTGACTGACATCCAGTCCTGTTGAATATGAGTAAGCTCTTGCAGTATACCTACATAGTTAAATGTTGCAATGAAATTGAATAAAAGACGATTAGATGACTGACGAGGTCACAAGTGTTAAGAGTGCGACACCTAACCACATCTCGCGAAGATTCTACGGCTGCCTGTCCATTGACGCGAGGCGAAGTAGCAGAGCGGAGCGAGGGAGAAATGCGGAGCGGAGTTGGGGACCATGTCTGTTCATTGATGCGGAGCGAGGTAGTGCGGAGCGGAGTTGCGAACTGTGCGGAGCTAGGACAAGTTACGCAACTAGTAATTTGAGCGGGCTGCAATACCCCGCGGCCGGTTTTTCCACTTGCTGGTTTTGTATGAATTTTTAAACTAGTTCGCAAATCCCTGTCCACTGAAGCTGAGCGGAGATTTTATGCAATTCCATTGGTGAATATTGGCACAGCTCCGCTCCGCTCCTCTTCTCTCCACTCCAGTGGACATTCAGCGTAAGGCTTGTATTATTTACTCGTTCTCATTCGAGAGGCTATCAAAGGTGACAACATACAAATAGTACCTACCTAGTTAATCATAATGGAGGCGTTTCTGGCCTTCTTTGAGGAGCTGGGGTGGATCGAATAACCGATCTTCCCACCCGTACGCAAAATACACGCTTTGACGTGGAGTTGCGGATACCAGCCCGTATTACCTATTACCTATTAATCGTAATGGAACGTCCTCATCATGCCATTATGACAGTTCCCTCTTTTTCATTATAAGCATTAGTTACTAAGAAGGCCGTTGGCATTTTAAGCCAAGTGCAATAACAACCTTCCCCTTTTAACACCTTAAAAACCAGATAGGCAAAGGACAGACTTATAGCCGATTCCCATAATTTACGGACCGTTATTGGTTAAAATTAAGACTTGTATCTTTACCAATAATGAAGCAAAGACCATTGCTTTGCATCCTTCCAATATAGAAGTAGCTATCACAAGTAAAATTAGCTTACGAATCTATTTATATGCCTATTTTGGCAATAAAAAATGCTACCATTGGTAAAAAAACGATTCGTTTTTGTTTATGGGTGCCGAAAGTTAAAGAACAACATTGAAACAAACAATCGAAGAACATTTATCATCTATGATACAGACCGCAATTCACTGCCGCTTCCCTGCCAATTTCCTTTACGAGTGAAACATTAGACGCAGACGGAAGCTCAGTACAACACAAACAAATGTAAATGTCACATAAATAATGTGTACCCAGCCTTGTTTACAAGCTCAGCTTGAAATAATAAACGGGAATCGTATTTTGATACGCCAGCCTTAGTTGAGTGGTAGCTTGTTTATGCAATGCATATTTTAGCATCGTTTACGTCTATTAATTTGAAATTAAAGGAAAATTATTGAGTGTGCTATGTATGTATATGGGACTGCAGGGCCCTATATCACAAAACTTTACAATTATAATGAACAAGTTACAATTTACTTTGTCAATCTTACAAGTGCGTGTACCTACCACAAACTCTAAAATAAAGGGCTGATAATTTTATTCGTGATTTCAGAGTTGGTCCCACGGTGAAAGTTGTTCATAATGATGAGTACAATGACCCCTTAAGAGGATGCCCATAAATTCAATTTCACCTTGTATAATTTTGTAGACTGGTGGACTTGTAAGGTTTTTTGGCACGGTCCCAGGTGGTCTTTGGTCCAAAATGCAGAGCCCTGTAGAAAAAATGCAAAGAGCTCTGCAAAAAAAAAGGCTAAGCAAAGGAGAGCTCGAGAGAGAGAGCTTTGATTTAGGCATGTTCCCATCTCTATCGTGCACCTGTAGTACACACGGCTACATATCAAGCTTTCATTTCCAGTATAACCTTTTTTTTTGGGTGGGAAATTATCAAATAAGTAACTTCTCCCGCTCCTCGTGTCAGACTCTTACTGACTAAAACCCACCCGTATTCCTTCAGTTGCCTGTATGTTGCCAGCGGCCACGGTATCCCGTTCGGACTTTCCCGCAACTCCGGCAAACATTGGCCCTAGCGGACCCCGTCAGTTCTGCTGACATCTCTTTGAAGCGCGCGTGGAACACAACGCGCCGTTGATGTGGGCCTAGTCGTTATCGGACAGCGAGCTACCCATTGCTTACCGTCCGCAAGCCCGCGCACGGTAGCTGGGAATCGGCCTGCGATTCTCGACATCCAGGGCGTCTCCTGCGGCGGCTAGGGGCGTGAGGGCGCGAAATTTGCCTCTTCTTCGCGCATTCTGCCTCCTCCTTCGCGAGCATTACTGCTTCGTAGAAGGAGGTGACGGCTTCCCATGCCCTCTCGTTCCGTACCATTGCCTGGACCAGGGCCGGACTCGAGAGATCCCCGCCGCCGATCGCCCCCACGAGGATATGGCGATGCTCCGCCCAAGCCGGGCAGACCTCAACCGTATGCTCCATCGTATCCTCCGGGCGATCCACACAATGGTGTCACTATTGTGTGGATCGGCGTCCCTGAATAGTTCCACTTAGATGTACCTACACATGGCTACTCATCAAGCTATACATTTTTTTTTTAAATTTATAGCTTCATATGTAACCGTGTGTACGACAGTTGTGTGAAAGTGACCAGGAATATCGCCTAGTACGTGATAAGTAACGTTTATGGGTCATATTCAAAATAATTGTAAGTAACAGATAGGAAACGAATATGAATATTATTTGATTGTAACAGAAAAATAACAGAAAGGAATTATTAGGGCATGTTTAAATAGCACACGTTTATTAAATAAATAATTAACGTTGCGCTAACCTATTACAGTTCATCTACTTAGATTAGGTATAACAGTGATACTAGTGCAAAGCCGGGGCGGGTCGCTAGGTACCTAGTACATAATGAAACAACATTTTGGTGATCATATTTTAGTATAATTGTCCGAAATCATTGAACAATTCGTAAAGCAGTTCAAATTTCTGCAAGATTATAATAATTAGAGTTCTGTATGAATGTTATTTTTCGAACGGTAGCCAACTTTTTTGCTGGCTGACTAAGCACTTACAATAGGTATTAACAATTTAGTTTTTTTGTTTTTAAATTTTTAATTTGAGTGAAAAAGAGTTTCTCAGATAGAAATTTAAAAAATACTCATAAAATTCAACTGTTCGTGCAAGTTTTGTTTCTTTTTTTTATGAGTAATAAGAAAGTAATATACTAAAAAAAAAAAACTAAACTTTATTTGTTAGGTTACCTTTTGAGAAATGGCCCGATCAAATACTTAGTGACAACAAAACTAGAAAAAAGGCATTGATTTGATCAGATTGACATAAGCAGTTTTGTATTTTTATTGTATTTTTTGAGTCGGTACCTCTTTAAATACTCACCAAATGGCGGATAATTCAATAAAACGTAGTTTTTTTAGCTATTGGTCTAGTAAAAATTAAATAGGAACGTGATTCTGTGTTCGCGATAATAATAGTAAAAACCTTTAAATGTTGTAATAATTACCTATTCAATTAGGTTCAAATATTTTGGTTAATTTTAAAGCATTTACGACAAAGTCAAGTCATTAAAAACTACGTTTTATTGAATTACTCGCCATAGTGGGTCAAAACCACTTTACCTTAGTAAAAATAACGGCCTAGACTCTAGGCTAATTAAAAAATATTAAAAAATAACCATGTTGATTAGGTCAAATTAACATTAGGAACATTCTACCAGGACCTGAAAGGACGCTCAGTATCTTATTGAGTGGTTTTTCAATGGTTGCAATAACAATTCTATTGCAAGATTGATTAACTAAGCTTATTGATAAACAAAAAAAAAAGAATTTGTAACACAAAGAAGAATTTTAAACAACAATTCAACTGATGCCATTTTGGCCAAATGGAAACTTTTCTTAACGCATATAAATATAACTAAAATACCAAAAGACTGGTAAAGTAAATGTAAAATCATTTTAATGTGATTTCACAGATCTAATGACTCGAATTTGCATAACTTTCGCCTAGTTGCACGTAAATCTATTAAATTTAATTCCCCACTAAAAGTAATGCTGTCTTTCTCTAACGGAACGTATCAGAAAGTGACAGCATTAGTTTTAATGGGGAATTAAATTTAATGGACATACTTGCAACTAGCGGTTAGGGGTTTTAATTAGGTACTTACCTTAAAACTACCGGCTAAAATTAATTTTAAAAAAAGCTTGTGATTAATCTTCAAGACAACTTAAAAACATTATTTTACTTTTTCAAAAAGTGAAGTTATAGCGATATGTCCGTAATTAAAAAATATCATCATCAGAGTCACTTAAATGTAAAAAAAAATTGTTACGCTTTATTTTCTGTGCATGTAACATGTTGCCGTCAGTATTGGAAGTAGATGGTTCAAGTATGTTGCTCTCTCTATCTGTGTTGCTTATAGCCATTAGATCTTTGAAAACGGTCTGAATATCACACGACGAAATGTTATAGGCTTTTGAACCGTGTAATAAACCTCTTAGTTGTTTGTCATCATAATTAACACGAACATTTGACAGAATGGTTATTGTTGAATCCTTAGATACAGTAGATTTTAGTGGGGTGTGACTACGTTTCATGGGTGCAAGATATTCATCATCAGATGATGAATATGATAAAATTCTTTTAACACGCTTTTTAGGAGCAGTTTCTTTTAGTAAATTGTGTTTTGTAAGAAAATAACAATTACAAAAGCCTTTATTGTACACGGTATTGACACAGAAACAACTCAAAATTCTTGAAAAAATTACGTGCGGTTCGTCATTAGTAGTCTGAACCTGGTGAATTTCCATAGTTTTAGGAACAGGAGTAAGAGAGGACAAATATTGCTTAAACTTTTCTTTTACGTATTTGATGTTTTCTTCGTTCACAAGGTAAAGCTTCACATTAGTTACATCTTTTAAAAGCATAAATGCCGATTCCGCATCCAAAACATCAGCCCCATGAGATACTTTTCCATCCAAAAGTCTTTTAATGATTCCACCTACACCGTCGGCTGCTCCTTTGCCATGGGAAGCTTCAAAGAAGTTCCATGTACCGGTAAAACCAAACTCTTTAAGAATCGCGTTGAACAAAAAAAAATTTTTTTTTTGCCTGTATTGTGTTACAGGTCCGTCTGAAAATACATGTATAGTATCAATGTCGAGGTATTCACGGGTTATATGCATTAAGATTGGGTTTAAGTGGGCCCAAATTGCTTCAGGTGAATGGTCTGTTGAATTAGATAAAGTGCAAAAGCACTGCGGTTTTTTACCTTTCCGATATATAACACTAGTATGTAATGAAATTTGATATTGAGACGCACCAAAATGGACCGCTTGTATTTCTTGGTGCATTTTGCAAGTATAATTTTCAGAAAAATCACAGTGTACTATTGCTTCGTTTGCCTGAAGATTATCTTTAATATATTTATACATATTGTATTGATGACCGATGTTATACAAATGAATTTTATATTGTTGTAGTTCTATTTCAAATTTTAGAATTAAGTGTTGTAAATTTGCTGTTTTTATTTGTTTAGTCATCCTTTTACAAATCTTAGTAACCTCATTTTTCTTGTATTCTACGTCAACGGCAGACCACTCGAGCCATGATACATTCGCACCAATATTCGTCGTAGAAAAATCATAATTAATACAATTACTTTTGCATAATGCACATTTCGAATACATGCAATCCTGAGACTTTATATCACATACCAATGATTCAACAAAATCATTAAGTTTGTTATATCCATTTATAATCTGAAGCTTCTTTAACGATATAAATTTAAATTCTAAATTTGAATGTTTTTTGCAAACACAAGTGTCACGGTCCGATATATTTGGGCGTACAATATAAAAGGGTTTATATCTTACAAATGTTGTATAGGATACATTTATTGCAGTCTCTTGTTTGAATTTTTTGTAAATATCAGTCAAGTTGGCAAGAAGGTATCTCTTCTGGACTTTTTTTTTTTTACTGTTTTAGTCTCTTTTTTTCCAGCCGATGCTCTTGAAACGTCATCTTGTAGGTAAAATTTTGTAATGGTTGTAGCCAAATCTTTTTGTTTCTTGTTGTGCACTGTTTTGGATATTCTTAGTGCTCCCTTTAAACCAACGTACGGACTTAATCTTGCTTGCAATTTATACTTACGAACTAAAGGATTGTTAACTACATTTTTCAAAACGTTCCGTTCAGCATTACATGTAGAAGTCTTGTAGGTTTTTTCCAGCGAGTTAACTAATACATTTTTTTCTAATAGAACTCTTCGTACTTTATTTTTATCTGAAGTTGTTATACTGTTCAGATTCTGGATGAAAGATTCTGTTTTAGAAAACGGAGAATCTGGTAATGTGGAACATGATGTCTGGTTGACATTTTCTTTCTCGGGCTCATTATCATTGCGTTGACAATTTAATAATAATTTATACCTATAAACTTTTTTTTTCAATGCACAAACACGTTTTTTCAAAGTTTCTATTTTATTTTTAAGATAATTATTTTCTTTAGTTAATCTATAGTGCTTTGTTTGATATGTTCGACGACTTTCTTTCTTAGTCTTGATTTGTTTCTGGTTTGACTTTTTTTGTTTTAATTCTCGCCATTGCTTTCGTCTTTTTGCTTTTTGTGTTTCTGACAATTGTGAAATTTTTAAATACTTTTTTCTTTTTTCTTCAGCTTCTTTCTTCTGCCTTTCTTCCCATATTTCAGGCTTATTCACTTTTAGGCGCTCTCTATAATTGCGCTGTCGTTCGGCTGGTGTTAATGGCATATTTTCTAAAACAAACAAGATTCAGCTTGAAGCTAGCAATTGCTGATGTATTATATAGTAACACATCAGTTGTTAGTTTTGGCAGCAATCATTTAAAGCGAATGCTATGATAGCCCGCGAAATTCAAACGTTCTTACGTTTTTAGGGTTGCCGCATGGCCGAATGAAAAAACGGATCCCTTATAGGATCACTCGTGTGTTTCTCTATCTGTCTGTCCGTCCGTCATAGCTAATTTGCTCCGAATTTTAATGGACCAATTAAGTTGAAATTTGGTAGAAATAAACTACGATAATATGGCGCGCCCCTCCAAAATTCTACACGGTTGAAAGTATTTGTGAAATGTATTTACAAAGCGCCACCAAGACTCACAACGCATTGTGTGCGTACTGAGACGACCATCAAACAAAAATAAATCCGAGGATTTATTTATTCGTGAGTCTAGTCACTAGACCCATTGAAACAGTAAAGTAGAGGGGCGCGCCATGTTATCGCAGTTTATCTCTACACATATCAATTTCTATGACCCAAACAAAAACGTGTTACGTAAATAAATAAATTTTGATAAGAGGAGTCACTTTTGGGGGATAAATAAGAAAACCAAAAAAAAGATTTTGCACACTGTACCGTATGACATATCAAATGAAAAGGCTTACTGTGAGAATTTCAAGTACTATATATATTTTTATAATTTTAAAATAAACTGTTATAGCTATTAAATATTAAATATTATTTTCATTAATTCATACATGAGACAATATGAATACCGCCTAATCATTCATATCTGTTACGTAACAGAAAAAAGTAACAGATAAAATAACGTATATGAATTAATTGCATGTGTCTAACCTACAAATCTATTTATTTCCACACCAATACACATGATATACGAATGTGTTATATTTATAGCAAATATCGCAATACAAAGCCATTCCCTAGTGTGAGTAATATAACAGTAAGTACTTACCGCTATTTTAAACGTCGCACAGTGAATATAACTTTTAGATGTCACATTTTCTTTACGCAACGAAACTGTCCGAAAAACTGTATTGAACAAAATGGCCGAGCATTTATTTTTACGTCATGTAGTATGACAGCTAGTGAACTAATGTTGCCAGTATATTAAATTTCTTAATTACCATGGAAATAATGTTAAAATAGCATAACAGAGAAGAATAACAGATATGTGTAAAATCAGGACACTCATTAATAAATTAAATTATAAGAAAAATAAATTATTTTTTAGACTTTATTTAGCGTAGTGATAAAGTTTAAACAATATTCTCTGAATAATATTTTTTTTTTCTTCTTTTTTGTCATTGTTTAAAGAAAAAATATTTTTTTTAGTTTGCTGTCTACGACGTGGACATTGAATACTTGTATGTAACGGAACCTACGCAATGTCTGGTTTGATTATTTTTTTATGAATTGTTTAGCCGTATCAAATGTTTCATTATTTTTTATTAAGCTCAAATAAACATTTAATCTGTTTGTTTAGGAAATTCTAGTCAGTTGTATCTCATTATAAAAATAATTGGGCTGGACATTAATCCAGTAGTAAAAATACAATTATTTTGAATATGACCCTTATATAGATTTACCTAAACCTAAGGCGTTTTGCCAACCATTTTCTGCCCTCAAGTCTAGCCAGATTTGTACTACACATCGGAGCAACTTTCGTTTGGCCATTCCCATCCCAAATGCTGGAAACTGGTATCTCGATGCCTCATAAATGTGACAATGAGGGCAACCTACCACACACTAAAGGTGCTCAATATAAAACAGAAAGAGAAATCTCAAGTGAATCTGTAGGTAGGTACCATCTGCGCACCAAATACTGTCAACTTGACAATCCAGCAGTCACAGTATACATAAGTAACAGTATTATATCTTCATAGACAACGACAGAAACGACGCGCTTCGAAATCTCAGTGTATATCAGTACGCAACAGTATCGAGTGCGCGGCAGTTACGCACGGTTGCGGAAGGTTTGTCTACTGATCGACCGTAGGTAATTATTTCAAGGTCACTGCCGAAACATAATACTGTTATTTATTTATACTGTGCTGCAGTCTATGTACCTATCTACAGTCCTTTCAGTTATTTCACCTCTGACAGCAACCTATTATAAACCTTAAAGCAACGAGATAAAGATTACTGTGATGCAAAATCTGAGGTAAATAACTGTAACTCTTATTATTTTACCTAAAATACCTATACATTTTTATTTCTATGTTTCTAACAGATTATCAAACGGTAGATCAAAATAAAGTAAAAGCTCGGTATATCATGTGTATGTCATAAATCCACATAGCACATAAATTTTGCATGGGTCTGCAAAATTCTGACAGCTGACTGCTTTATCGTGAAACGGCCTAAATCTGATGTCGAGATAAATTATTAGGGAAACGAAAAATGTACCAACGTGAATGACATATTCGCAGGAGTTGATAACAAACGTGTTTTTGAGAGACTGCATCTAAATTTAACAAAGAAATTTACAGATGTCGTGATCCATGAGAAACACCGCGCGGAGTAAACGTAACTGTGCGTTTGCACTGGCGAAACATTGACAACAAAACATGTTGAAATCTCTATTTTCTGTCGAAGTTCCTTATAATGTATGACAGGAACTAGACACATGTACTGTAAGGGAAATTCTAACAATTTAAAAAATAAAAATACTCGGTCCGCAAATAATATTTACTTACTTCTAAGACTTTAACCATAGCTATGGATGCTAGTAATTGTGCTTGTCGCAAAAACTGAAACCAAAATGCTATATGATAGTTGAATTTTCTATAAAAACATTCGTTCGAATTTACGTTACTGTAAAGTCGCGCGTGCGTGAGGCCTTTGATAGCAACAACTTTCCGTTCAAAATATGCAGAATCAAAAGCCAGCGAACAAATCGATGCATTAACAAACACACATCAATCTGGAAAATGCCTCTCTAGAGTGCATTTAGCACACTGATGGACAGTCAGGCACTCACAGACGTTGGTATCCAACTAATATTATAAATGAGAAGGTGAGTTTTTGTTTATTTGTTTGTGCTGCTGTGGCCGCATCTGCGTCTATCGTGACGAAACTTCGCCCAATGATACGATACACGCAGATGTGTGACCAACCATTATCGGCTATCGTCGCGCTAGTTCGGACTGCGTAGCACTTATCGCCCGGGTACATAAAAGGATTTTACTGCACTAACGCTAATGTGACCAAAGCACTAGCGCGATAACTTTTTAGCGAGAAAAACATATGAAGGTTCGGCACGCATTGCTTCGTCACGATAGACGCAGATGCGGCCGCAGCATTACGCTTTCACGCTAAAACGGCTGAACGGATTTGTATGAACTTTAGCTCATGAATAGACCTGGCTATGACCTGGGCTAGGACATAGGATACTTTTTATCCCGATATACCCACGGGATCGAGACTTATGCGGGTGAAGCCGCGGGGCGTAGAGTCATTCGGGGTAAGAGCTCGCGGCGGGTAAAAGTTCGCAGTAGCCCGATCTCCAACAGGGGTGAGGGGACAAAGGTCTGTGTTCGCGGAAATTAGTGACGCACGAATCGCCGTTTCGGAGCCACGTGTCGCACCGGCGCAAAAAATGTACTTGTCGCCACAGATCGCCTAATATGTCAACTGCAAAAAATTCCTTTAAAATTCGTGACGGGGAAAAGTATGTTGAAGTTAAATGCATGGATCTAAGCCAGTAAGTTTATTACATTTATGTTGTTCGGTTATCGTAGTATTTATGTAAGTGTATCATATTCTCTTAAGTTCATTGACCTATGTATTGTGACCGATCATTTAATATTTTTGCTGATTGGGGTAAGAGTGCGAGGTCAAAAGTACGCACGCGTATTTTTACCTAAGTTGTGTACTTATGCCCCAATGTATAGAAAAATATCTAAAGTTATTTATTCTTTCAGAATACATCAAAATGCCAAGGAACTATTTAAGGAAATCACCACGACAAGCCCTGATCTCAGATGATCAAACTTCGAACAAAAAAGTTAGTAAGAGGGGGGCTTTCGAACCTCAAGCTGGGCCATCAGGAATAAACAATAAACCTTAAAAGAAACCAACACAGCTGTTAAAAAGAAAGCGAAATAAAGAAACTGTTTATTGTCTGATTTGTGGCGAAAAATACGAAGTACCACCGACAGAAGATTGGATCCAATGCATAGTTTATAATGACAGATTTCATGAGAACTGCTTATGAAAACGGAACATTTTGATGCGACTTTTTTAATGAGTAAAATTAATTATATGATGATAAACTTAACCATAATTTTGACCTCTCTCTCTCTAGTCTAGATTGAATATTACATTTGACTTAATAATTAATGACCATAGATCCAATTATTTTAAAGTAACAGATAAGTTCCTAATAAAGTTACAATTTTATTCTTCTTTAAAGTTTAATAAATGTTTATTATCGCCAATCTATATTTTATTTTACTATCCATTTAGATTTCTTTAAATGCGCACGTTTACCCCGCACGCGTAATTTTACCCTAAGGTCTGCGTAATTTTACCCGCGTAACGGGGCAAGAGTACGCGTGCGGAACGTGTTACTTTAAACATATTTAGAAAAAAAACTGATTATTTTTTAACGTAAATTTACTTAAATAATGAAAATATATTAAAATCTCGACCAATTTTATTTACAATCAGCTCAGATATCTCATTTTTTAAAGTTCGTTGAGACCATAGAAAATAAAGTGCGTGCTCTTGACCCGAATGACTCTAGCTAGTTTATCATATTTAAAGACATCCAAACTGTTGTAAGGTCCCCTCCACATATTATAATCTTTGTCATTATAGATACCTTATATACCTAATTATTATTGTAATAGAGTCAGTATATTCTCAGCAGTCATTGGTTTCATTTACTATCTCTTCCTCCCGTACATGGTGACCCTGCGCAAAGAATCTGCTATCCGAGCGTCGCGAGACAGTCTTGAACCATTTGTTATTGTGATATTCAAAACGTTCTAATTGAAGTCCATTTTAAAGTATAAATAATCGCAAAGGCAAGAGTCCTGATAAAATGATAATATCTTTATATTGCCCTTTTGCATTATTTCAGCAAGAGAAAAGGTTGCTTATGCACATATTTTAAGCGAATCTAAATTTCCCACCTTTTGGATCGCTGTAGTAATGAATACCTATTTTACACAAATTTCGCAGTAGAGTGGCGCCGTTTGACCGTCCTCAACATATAAATTAAAGATATTTGTCACGAATCCATTGCATTGAATAGCTGTGGTAACATATTTTTTTCTTAATAAATTCTAATGCTGAAAGTTAGCCGTTAACCGTTGCTCAGAATGAAGGACCCATGGTGGATGACGTAATGGATATCATTAACAAAATGCGGAACGGGAAATACATTAAAAAAAATAGATGCAATAATAAAAGAACTAGGCTACCACCAGGCGGCCTTTTTAAACAAAAGATCTACAGATGATCACATATTTACGTCAAAAAGGGTATTAGACGAAGAATGGCGCGCAGGTAAAAGAATGTATGTACTCGCTCTGGACATAGAAAAAGCTTTTGACAATGTTGACCTCCAAGCACTGCGAGACATTTTAATACAAAGAACAAATAAGCCACTAATCAACAGGATAATCAAGGTTTATATGAATGAACGAACACATATCAAATAGTGTAGTCAGCAAAGCAGATGGATTGTCCCCTCGCCTTTTTACACTGGTCGTGGATGAGGTCCTTAGAACCCTCGAAAAGGAAACTCAATTAATCAAACTAGACCAAGATCGTGAAATTTCAGCCCCCCTGGTGCTATCATTCGCGGACGACCTCATCTTTATTACAGATGATCTAAAGGGTTAGAAGGAATAGTATACCACACTCATCAATAATATACGTACACCCCTACTATCTAGTGTCGGCCTCCAAATAAACGAAACTAAAACAAAAATACTAATTAGAGACCCCATAACTAAACAGAAAGCGACTTACGTGTCAATGAACGGATTAAATCTACATACGGTCGATGAAATTAAATACCTAAGCACAAACATAATATCTGCATTAAGCAGGAGAAGCATAATAAGAAAACTGTGTGAACAGGCCACCAAAAACGTCAAGTCGCAGTACCATTCAAAATAGACTCAAAAATGGACTGGAAACTCATGTATCGAATGGTGATCGTACCTTGCATGATATACGGTTTGAAAGTTTCGGCAATCACCCAAGCTAACAGGTCAAGACTTAGAAGATATGAGAGAGTTATCATCAGATTAACCACGCCAGAAATAAAGCAAGACAAAAGAAAATGGATGAAATCTTAGACTGAAAAACAATAACCAAACGCATCAAGAATCACAGGATGTGCTTTCTCGCACACGTTCACAGACTGCGGCAAACCACATCTGTTACACGCAGCAATGCAGTACAAGGCCAAATCCAAGAACGTTGGCCGTCCTATTTACACATGGAACGACAACCTTAAACAAGACTTTTCGTACTTCGACAAGGAAATCAACTTTAGAATGGACTTTGATGCAGATTGATATAAGATTATGACGGCTGCCAGCGAGATATACAAGAAACCTGAAACGGATAGCAGCGAGGCTTCTGACGAAGACAGAAACAGCTAAAAAAAACACAGCACAGCAACGATAGCGACGTGGATGTGACGCATGCTTCCCCAACTTTTTTAACTTTTTTATGTATTTAAAACTTTTTTTTTTGCGTCATGTTTACCGCAAATAAACGTTTTTTCTTTCTTTTTTTCTTTCTATATAGAAAAGAGCCGAGAAAGCAGCGTAACCTAACCAGAAGATTCACCGGTGAAGATCGACCTGAACCAACATAACGAGGACGTCGTAAAAAGATGCCCATCCATAGATAAATATCACCCGTCTCTCCACTATTCCATTGCTTACTCAAGGATGCATATCCGGTAGGCTCGCAAATCCCTCCTTATCCTAAGGGCACGTCTTCCCTACCATTACCGCGCCACCCGGTCTACTCCCAGATATGCAATGGCCTATGTAGCACCATGAAACATGAGGCTCCAGGAGCTAGTGCAAATCTTGGGGTTCATTCGATTTTTCGAGTCTGGTTAAAACCACGCTGGGATCGGTGCATTTCATTCATTCATTCAATAAATTCTGATGCTGAAAGTTGATGTGAAATCCTGAATTTAATGACATAATATTGTGGGGCAGAATGGTTAAACAAATAATATAGTAAAAAAGCAGTTATATTCTTTGTAATATAGCAACTTTGTCCAGCTAGCTAGATAATGATAAATTGAAGAAATGAGATGAATGCAGCTGATTTGATTACCTATTTTTGGATGCATAAACGAGGTTGTGTCCGTAAATTTCACTGCACTCCGCGCCCGGACGACCAATTTCCATGTAATTTGGCAGCGGTAGCATAATGTAATTTTACCTTGCATGTGTCATAATGATTAGCATAGTTTTAATCATGCCGCATGAAACAGTTTTAGCGGTGCTGTTTCTTGTCTGCAATATTTTGTCATAGAGCGGAAAGCATAAGCATAAATCAGCATTATGCCATCATCTTTATCAGCCTATAAAGTTCCCACTGCTGGGACACAGGCCTCCTCTCTGTTAGAGGGAGCGGACACTAATCCACTCCGCGGGTCTAGTGAACGTTGGTGGATATAACACGTCTTAGATTTTTTTGAAGAACAAAAAATTGCCGGCGGACGTGCTGGTTTCCTCACGATGTTTTTTTTTTTGAGAGCAGTGGTGATGAAAAATAATGAACACAAAATAAAGTGCCTGCCTGTGGTCGAACCTACGACCTAAAATTGACTCTGTGACCTCTCTGTCTCTACTGGGCCACCGCTGGTTTTGTGCTGCTCAGCGGAAAGGTAGATGTATAAAAGGACCATAGGGAGGGGAGGGGGGAGATTATTGTCATCAACCTAGTACATAATAACCAGAATATAAGCTCTAGTAGATATTCAGAATTTCCTAAAGTAAAACCTAATATCACATAGCCCGATTTGGGGATCAAGCCCAGAAATCACGGCCAGTAGTCACGCCAACTAGACCAACGAGGCATTCATGAACAAAGTATTAATTTTATTTAAAAATTGTTATTAGCTTGGGCATAAAACAAAGGGGGTAAGTCTGAATTCGTATAGTTTGGTTAATTTTTGCTGACCAAAGAGTACAGAGACGCCTCAGTGGCCGCTGCTAGAGGTGGCATCGGCATTCTCAACATTTCATACATAAAAAATAATTTGTCATTGCAATGTAAATCTCATATCATTGTTATCTTTATACAGTTGTGGGCATATAATTAGGAACGATTGATACCGAAGTCACTTTTCGATAAACGAGTTGCTGTTATTTTTGTATCAATTTACTGATAATGACTTTTAACAACATGGTTGTACATCAATTTTAAATTAATCTACGCTAATATTATAAAAAGGAAAGATTTGTATTTTTTTATGTAACGAATAAACTTAAAAACTACTGGACCGATTTCAAAAACTCTTTTGCCGTTAGAAAGCTACCTAGATTATCAATGAGTAACATAAGCTATATTTATTACTAGAAAAAAATAGAGATAATTAGAACATAACATAAAACATAACATCACGCCTTGTTTCCTCGAAGGGTTGGGCAGAGGTGTCCTTGTAGCAGGTTCACCCTACATTTCGCCAGTTATGTTTAAAGTCCCATGTAATAGGGGGCCAGCCTATTGCCATCAACCGGGCACCAATCCATAAAATGTATTTCATGACATGTGCTGCGGAAAGTATTGAGACTATTTGTCCAACTATTGTAGTTATGTCACTTTAACTACTTTTTAATATTTTAAAAGTTGATAGAAATGCCGATCAAAATCAGACCATTAATTCTTATCGAAATAAATTATGTCGTATTGAAGACTGTTTCAATACGTGTTGATTACTTTTTGAATTATTGAAATCGGACATTCCATTCAAAAGATATTCCATTCTTACTAATATTATTAAAAAAATTAGAGAAATTGTATTTCAATCATTAGACGTTACATAGAATTATTAATCTGTGGCGTTGTGCACAATTTCTGAGCAGTAACCTAACGAAGTACTAGGCTTGCATGAATTCACGATAGTATTCAAACATTATGTTATGCTACTAATAGGATTTGGATGAGGCAAATAGTTTATAACCTGGATTAACACATAGGATACTTTTTATCCCGGTAGTACGAAGACTAGGCTTGCATAAATTCAAGATAGTATTATTGCAATCATTAGCATACATTACCAGTTGACAGCGACGCGGAGGAATTTTTGGACGCCATATTTTATAATAGTTTAATTTTAGTTTAGTTTTACTTAGGTTAGGATATTATATTTTTTTTAGTTTTGTCATACCTTAAATAATATGTATGTTATTTAAGTAACTAGCCAAACATACATAATTAAAAAAAAAGGAAACTTTAGTATTATCCTAATATTAGGATTTGGAACTAACAAGAAGTACTAGGCTTGCATGAATTCACGTTTAGTATATTTTGAACATAAAAAAAACTGTAAATAAATAGTAGATTATTAACCAAGGGGATAAAGCAGTGTCTTCTGTCGCGGGTGACGATTTAAATCGCGAGCATAACGAAGGAGTCGAGGTTTACTCCCGAGCGTAGCGAGGGTGTTAAAAACTTAAATCACGAGCGAAGCGAGGGATTTAAGAAGAGTCCTGAGTGTGGCGAGGGATTTAAGTTCACCCAAGACTAAGACAGCTTTATCACCGAGGAAAATACTCTACTTTTCGTACCATTTGCGAAAAAATTAACACAATAATAATATGAGATAAGCATTTATTAAAAATAATGACAATATAATGTTTTGAGCAAGTGGTACGAAAAATATATTAACTAATTAAATATATTAATCCTTGACTATGCTGATGCCAGCTATCTTGATCTTACCCAAGACCAACTCGATAAACTTGAGCGACTTAAAAATGTTTGTATAAGGTTCATATTCGGTTTGCGCAAATATGACCATGTTTCCGAATTTCGTATGAAGCTCAAGTGGTTACCAATTCGCCTTCGTTCATATTCTTTCCCTTTTGTATAATGTGCTTTTTTCCCCTTCCACCCCTCTCTATCTCAAGAAACGTTTCCAGTTTCTTCGCGACTCCCACACGAAATTTTTAAGGTCATCAGATAACTTAAACCTTAAAATGCCTATGCATTCCACAACTTTCCTCGACAAGTCCTTTACTGTCCAGGCCGCTCGTTTGTGGAATGCATTGCCAATTCAAAAAAAAAGCGCGCAATCGTTACCAGTTTTTAAGAGACTCGTGGAGGAACATTAATTGTCGTTGTGATCTTGTTCTCGTAACTGTAATTATCTATAGTTTTCATTTATTTTTGTTGCTTATATATTTTGTAAGTATGTATGTATTTATTTATGTATCTATTATTTAGAATATGTATATATCTGTGTATTTATTCTAGTATATTGTATACTTATTTGCACCGACGACAGCCCCATTTTATGTTCAGGCAAATCACTGTCCATTCCAAGGTTGGGTTGCCTGGAAGAGATCGCGGAAAGCGATAAGGCCGCCCATTGTATATTTTGTAGTGTTTGATTTATTTTTTGTTATGTATTTTTGTGGTGTACAATAAAGTATATATAAATAAATATATTAACTTATACGAGTCCATTTGAACTACCTATTAGAAACTTCCCAGCTGTCCCACATATATCTAATTAGGAACGGGTAAAATGACTTAATTTATCAAAATTTAACGGAGCACCATTAATTAGACTGCTAAAACCTTTACTTATATCATACCTGAAAGATAGAAAGGTTAAAGTTCAGGTAAACGGCGTAAACTCATTAGGGTCTGAAATGGCAATGGGTGTTCCTCAAGGTTCGATATTGGGTCCATTCCTCTTTTTAGTTTACATTAATGATTTACCCCAATTATTTCAAAATCAACCGAAGATGGTGTTATTTTCAGATGACACAACAATTAATCTTTAAAATAAACCGACGGTCACTAAATCTTGAAGACGTGAATAGCTCTATTCTGCAAGTCCAAGATTGGTTTACGGTAAACAATTTGGTTCTAAATAAAACAAAAACCAAATGCATTAGATTTAAATTACCTAATGTTAGAAGTAGCGAATGTGACATCATATTGAATGGGGAAAAACTGGAATTTATTAATCAAACGGTTTTCGTAGGAATCACGCTAGACGAGAAATTACAATGGGGACCTCATATAACATCTCTTGCGGGGCGGCTAAGCTCGGCCGCTTATGCTGTTAGAAAGATAAGACAGTTAACAGATGTAGAAACCGCGCGATTGGTCTATTTTAGCTACTTCCACAACATTATGTCGTATGGCATTTTACTGTGGGGTCGGGCTGCTGACATAGAATCCATCTTTATTTTACAAAAGAGAGCTGTCAGAGCCATTTATAATCTACGTCGCCGCGAATCTCTTAGGAAACTATTTAAAAGGATTAATATTAAGACAGTACCTTGCCAATTCATTTATGAAAATATTATGTACGTAAGGAAAAATCCATATCTGTTTAATAAAATAAGTGATAGACATAATTTTAATACTAGAAATAAAGATAAACTAGATCAACCATTTTTCAGATTATCTAAAGTACATACATCTTTTATGGGGTACTGTGTTAAATGTTACAACAAAATACCTTGTGACATATTGCAATTAAATGAAAGAAATTTTAAAACTCATATTAAAAGTACACTTTGTAAACAAGCATATTACAAATTAGAGGATTATATCCAAGATAAGAGTGCTTGGAAACATGCTGGTCCTGCTCCATAGGACAATTTAGAATAAAGACAAAATCAAACAGGTTGCTAATTTAATTGTAAAATTTATAATTTTGTGTTATATGACATTGATTTTAAATTCTGTGATTACTTCCTCACACACTGACTTATTAATTTTAAAAACATTAGGAAAATTATCTACTTTTACAATGTTTGTAAATATGTGAGCACCATGTATCTATCACATAATTAAATTATCTGTCGTTGCTTCATTTTTAATTCTTTTTACCTATTGTGGTATAGTAATTTTATTCTAGGTGCATCGTCTTCACATATAATTATTTAACTAATGTACGTACTAATACAAACTATTGTAAAACATTTTAAAAGAGTAACGGTGGAGTTTCTTGCCCATTCTTCTCCATACGAAAACTACCTTTTGGAAGGGGCGACTAGAATCAATTATATTATTCTGTAAATTTTGACTTTCAAAAGTGCCTTACATGGGGCTATTTGAAATAAATGATTTGACTTTGACTTTGAAGTCTTCTAATAAAATAAAAAAGCTATATTTGTTACTTACCATTTCATCCGGGGTAGGTTCATCCAGCCCATAGACTGGCCGGTGGAAGCCAAGTCCTTCTTGCTCCTGGCTAAACCTGTCCGAGGTAAATCTTGTTTGCTCCTGATTATAGTAACGTAGCTCATTCTTTGTCACCTCAGCGAATTTCACTGTGTCCACACCACGAAACAATTTTGTTACTTTTGCGTTCTGTAATTTGCGAAACCCTCAGACCAAATAAAAAAGTAAGACATAGCGCTGCCAACAGTGACGTGAGGCCGGTTTTGTAACATGAGTGCACTTAGTGAGGTGTAGTTTGATTGTAAATGGTTGTATTATGTGGTGTGTGTGAGCGTGTATGCACAGAGTGGAGGTGTAGTTTTGGCATGCTTCATTGTATTGTTCGCAGCGCTATATCTTGGTTTTTTATTCGGTCTGAGGTGAAACCATAAAGTATTTATTGTATACTAGCTGCGCCCCGCGGTTTCACCCACATAAGTCTCGAGCCCGTGAGAATATCGGGATAAAAAATATCCTATGTCCTTCTCCAGGTCATGGTCTACCCATATGCCAAATTTCATGCAAATCCGTTCAGCCGTTTTAGCGTGATGCCGTGACCAAGGGAAATAGGGATTCATTATTATATATACAGATAGATTTCTGGACTATATAGGATCTGTTTAGTGTTCCTTAAAAATAGCTGTAAGTATTTTTATATTTTTCATGCTATTAATTATTCTGTCCAACTTTTACTTTATCAACACTGTCTTTTTCTCTTTGTGTATCAGCTGTGGAGAAGGATACTGGTTGCTTAATTGTATTAAAACCCCTTATGTTTTATTTATTTGTGATATTTAACGTGTAATAGCCTGTGTCCAACTTTTTTTTTGTTCGGTATGTAGATTAATAAAAAATATTGGACACGTATTTTTTCATTTTTGACGTAATCAAAAGATAACGGCGAAACATTGAGTTAAAATGTGGCATAACGTCACGCCTTGCTAGATTTTATACTGAGATGTGACGTAGCGAGCCCCCACTCCCCAAGTTGAATGCGTGTTTTCTAAGTTATTTTTAATTAATATGATAAGGCAAAAAATACGTGTATAATATTTTTTTATTATCTGGAAGACGGACTAAATAGAATTTCTTTTTTTTTTTACCAAGGCAACTACCGTATTGTTTATTCTTCTGAATAAATAAAATATAGGGCTACTACACACGACCAAAATAAATTTGCTGGCGGAACTTCACTAACGTAATAGGTATTAATATCTAATAATGATAAAACAAAAAAAAAAAAACAAAAATAACTTTCAAGTACCAGCGGCCGTTGATCCCACAACTAGCTGTAGTTACAGCACATCAATATCATTGTGGCAGCAGCTACACCGCCACATGCGAACTACGCATCAAGACCTGACGTCGCACAAAATCCTGACGTCACACAAATCCTGCATCACGCAATTAGAATTTACCGCGCGAACATCATATTTATATACGTTTATCTTCCCCGACATCAATCGTTAGGCAGTAGTTGCCCCCTTTTTCTGTAGAGGATGAGTAAACTTTACATCCTGTTCCTCATGCCTCTAAATCATCATCAGCCTAAAGAAGCCCACCGCTGGACATAGGCCACTTGGATCACACGCCCTTTAACTCAATCGTAAGCTACTGTCATCCAGCTGACACCAGCCACCCTACGTACATTGTCGCTCCACCTAGTCTGAGGCCGTTCTTGCATTTGCCGAATCACGTTCTCCATTTAGGAACACGTCTACCCCAACTGTCATTGGTATTACAGCTAAAGCTCACGTATACGCACTACACCGGATCAGCATCGCCGCAACTCGAGCCATTCGCCATTATTTCTGTGAAACTCCATACTGCAACGACCACTTACATAAAGGATGACTGGTAATTAGTGACCGATAGTTAAACACATCATTTTACTTCATCGCAAAAAAAAAAAAACTGCTTCTATCGCGATTTCAGGGTTGTTCCCATAGTAAAAGTTGTTCATATTGCCAGTCACCCTATATATAGCATTGTAACAGCATTGCCTCGGTTCGGGATCAACTAGTAAACATGTGGTGAGGTGATGCCAATTTAAAAAATAAGATGGTTGATAAATAATTATGATGACATACCAAAATAAACATGTAGACTGGTTCACTCTGGTCTCTGAATCTTCGCAGGACTTCTATTTCGTCAGCCGGTACCTATGAATAATAATTAAAAATATGTATCACTTCATTATATCGTACACATATTATAAAAACGCCCACAGTTAGCCGACTTTCGCACGGATGTAATAAAATCGCGGCAGGATTTTATCACGCAGTGGATTTTCAACTCTGGGTGTTATGCCGAGCGTTGAGAATCTAACGCGCTGGGATACACTCTCGTCCCAGCGCGTTGAAAAAACACACAACTCTCGGCGCTAAGCAGAACCACAGATAATATAATACTAGTACAGATACCCAATCCCATACAAAGAAATGATACCTCCCTAAGTCTGGCTATTGAGCTGGATATTTTTCTTCCTCCATTTTTGCAGCAGAACGTTGAGAACCTAATGCCGGAAAAAAAATCGCCGCAATTTTATTACGACGGTGCGTACGTAGCCTTTTACAATTCGTTTTTGTTTAACCTCAACCTGAAAGGACGCATTGTACTCAATGATGAAATTATGAACATTTTTATGGTTCCGTACCCTAAAAGGAAAAAACCGAACCCTAATAGGATCACTCGTGTGTGCCCGTCTGTCACAGCCAATTTGCTACGAATCGAATGGACCGCTTAAGTTGAAATTTGGTAAGTACACATATACATATAATTTCTATGATCCAAACACGGGAAGAGTAACGTAAATACAATCTTTTGCAAAAAAAACGGGCACCTAAGGAAATTTACGTTCTAAGGTCGATTTGAGTTAATTAAATGAAATTTATTTCTTTGACGTAGTCTATGTATACTTATAATCGTGTAAATTAATGCGCGTGAAGTGAATTGGAGCAATTAAAAAAAAAAAACGATGGATGCTTTAAAACCGATGTACATGCCCAAACAATAAGAAGTGGTCGGCAATAAAGACAAGATTGTTTTTTACTTTTTTAATTAAATAAAGTTACAAATGTAAAAACCTAATAACGAGTGTGACCTCCTCTTGCCAAAATCACAGCTTGAATCCTTCTGGGCATGCTTTCCACGATGTTTTTATAACGTTTTGAGGAATACGTTGCCACTCTTCTGCAATGACTCTTTTTAGCTCCCTGATGTTTTGTGGAGCAGGTTGCACTGATCTTACCCGTCTCTTTAGAACATCCCAGACATGCTCAATTGGATTGAGGTCAGGACTTCGAGCTGGCCAATCTAAACGACGGATCCCAACTTCTTGCATGTACGCTTCGACGTCGCCAGAACGGTGCGGGCGAGCATTGTCGTCCATAAAAATGGAATCTTCCCCAAGTGCAGTCAATGTGGGTTGTGTATATGGAATTAGGACTTCCATTATGTACCGGTGTGCATTTAATGTTCCATTTTCTATGAAAACTAACTCCGTACGCTCCGTCGAATTAATTGCTGCCCAAAACATAACGGAGCGTCCGCCATAAGGAGTGATTTCTTCGAAACACACTTCCGCATAGCGTTCCCGTGGTCTTCGCAGCACTCGCCGGCGTCGGTCCTCTCCACACAAAGAGATTCTAGCTTCATCAGAAAACAATACTTTATTCCAGTCCTCCAGAGTCGATGAAGCACAGTTCCGAGCAAACTGAAGTCGAGCAACACGGTGCTCACGGAGTAATTTAGGGCCCCTATTGGCAGCCAAAAGCCTCCTCCTGACCGTCCACAAGCTAACTTCTACTCCTCTTACTTCTTCAAGGCTCTTCTTCAGGTCCACACTTGACGCCTTACGATTCCGCAACGCCTGACTCACCAAAAAGCGGTCATCTCTTGGTTCTGTGCATCGTTTTCTTCCCGAACCGGGTCTTCTTTTGACCGAACCGGTCTCTTGATACCATTGCCAAGTCCTCTGGATAGTTGAACGACTCACATTTAGCCGCTGAGACACTTAAGTTTGCGAACAACCTTCTTCAAGTAGGGCTATAATTTAACCGGCCCTTATCGCTTTATCACTCATATCAAAAAGTGGTATTTAATGTAAAAAGAAAGATTAAATTGTTTAATTTGCAGAAAATATCCAAAAAGTTTTAAAATATCGTAATCAGTTAAAAATCGTTTCAGCAATTCGCGCCATTAGTAAAGCAATTTTAGAATAATCCACAATAATCATTATTTTTCTTTTATTAATTTCAAATTTTAAATTTGGAACGTAAAGAATCATGCCAGGATGCTTCAAATAACATGCCAATACATCGTCAAATTAATAAAACCTATTTCTTGTTCTTCTTCATTGAAGTAAAGAAAAAATTCTAAAGTGCCCGTTTTTTTTTGCAAAAGAGTTTAAATGAATTTTGAATATGGGGTCGGTTTTGGGGTGAAAATAAGAAAATTAAAAAAAAAAACAGTGGCACTCCGAGAGTGCTTTCACATTCACCGTTTTCACTTCAAAAAAGTTTTGGGAACTATACCGTGTGACATATCAAAATGAAAGGGCTTATTGCGAGGATATTAAATACATTTTTTTTTAAATACCTATAATTTTAACATAAATCATTTTAAAGATATTTAAGAAAATAGATGAAAATTTGCTATTTCCCTCCCTTATCTCCGAAACTACGGAGCCTAAAATTTTTAATAAAATACAGAGAATAAGTTCGCTTAAAGATTACAGGAAAACTTATAAGAAGTCTATGGTCTTAAAATAATATGGTAAATCACTCAATATTGTGCGTACAAACATGTTTTTTTAACTGCAATGTTAAGTTTGTCCTTGGGATAAAGTCATCTCAACTACGGAACCCTTCATTGTGCATGTTTTTTACTGTGGGATCAACACAGAAATCACGAAAAAATATCTATTGTTCCATACTTTTGTGTTCACATAAATCGACAAATTCTACGGAAAAACAAATTTAAAAAGCAAAATTGATGTATCCAACGTTCGCAATACAGTTTCCAAATACCTATGTAAACAAGGAATGTTTTTAGAAAAACAACTGTAAAACCCGCACAAAGTTCAGACATCAAACATTCTTATGACATTTTCAAGTCATTCTGAAATCAACCTAATTGCACACTAACATAAAGTTGATTTTCGTTCAAGTGGAAATAACATAAATTGGAAACAAAGATTTGAATAGACTACAGAGTACTTACCTTCAATAATATTAGTTTACCATTGCTCCAATCCATCTTCATAGTATTGAAGAGTCTGTCAAGGGCTGTGCACGAACCGAATGCGTAACTGTATATTTCTGCACCTAGCACATAAACTTAATAATAAAGTACTTTCTAATCACGATCTATTAGGTAAACACGGCTACATATCAGGCGATACATTTCCAGTTTAAAAGCTGATCTCGCATTGTATAGGATTTCAGGGCAATGCGAAGTCGGTTAGAGCTTCGTCATTTTTAATGACACGATAAGGACACGATGGACTATGAGGGCAGTTATCAAAACATTCATAACCGTTATAAGTAGACGAGACCTTAGAAGAGCTCCCAAGTACTAACCTATAAGTATGTGTAATTCATTGTAAAATGTTTAGTGAAAATAAATAAATAAAAATTAAATTATAAATTATAATATAATTTTTATTGAGTCAGCTTATACTGGAAATGTATAGCTTGGTGTGTAGCGATGTGTAGGTACATCTAAGTAGAAATATTCAGGAACCGCGGAAGTACTCCGGGGGCAAACTTCTTTGGTCACCCCCTTCCAAAAACGAAGTATTCCATGACGGGGTGGGGGAGACTTTTTGGTCACCCCCTTCCAAAAACGATTTAATGTAGATACATATAATACTTTAAATTCCGTCAAAACAAAAAGCAAATCACGGTCCAAAATAGTAGGTAGGCAAGTACCGCCTCGTTGTGCTGTAGTAGGTTACTCGTAGAGTAGCGCAACGGGGGCGACAAGTAACTAAACAAGGCGACAGGAACATATTTCTACACCTTTTCTTTGTAATCCTTCATAACCAAGTAGTAAAATTGAAGGGGGCGCGGGCCCTCTCGTTTGATTTTAGGGGCATTTGGCCCCCTCTGCCCTCCACTTCCGCGGTCTTTGGAAATATAATCACATTAGAACATTCATGGAAATGTGCTTTCTTTTAATTTTAACTAATGGATCCCAGACTGTCCTCGAAAAGCATGCACAAACCCCAAACTCAATGTTTTCTAACCTGCGATGGAGCGTATTATTCTTGGAGTCATATTAACAGAGCACATTCGAAGCACCACAACCCGCCCCAAAACACTAATACTTAATTCAAAAAGCCGCTTAGTTGAACGTGGTCTGGCCACGTTTACCGTATGCCTAATGGCACCACATTGAGCCCATCTAGGCCGCTATGTAGCCCCAGAATTAAAACAGCAATACTAACAAATAAGCTGATCCGCATTATTCCTTATTACATTATCAAATTCTTTTTCATTATGGATCTCTACAAATAATTCTATTTTCTTTTTAGCCATTTTCACTCAACTAGAACTGTGTAGCAATCGATTAGGTCAAGACTTGTATATGGTACTTATAAGTCATCTCGTGGCCTACTGGAAGGTGACTTGTACACACGGCTACACATAAAGCTTATATATCTCCAGTATAAGCTGACATCGCATTGTATGGAAATCCTGTACAATGCGAGATCAGCAGAAACTGGAAATTCATAGCTTTTTTTTAGGTATGCCATCTCATAGTTGTCATCTGAAATCATGTCTACTTAACCGGTCTTTCCTGTGGGTGTCTTAAGCTACTATACTTAAAACCTCCAGCCAGGGGTTATTCAACTATGCTAATTAAAAGTAGGTGAACGCACGCTAAGGGCACCCCCTGTGGGATACGAACCTCGTCTTAGGGCGTCAACCGGAGGGACGACAGCAAGGATGGGACGGGCTGGATAGCTTTTTGTGTAGCCGTGTGTACGTACCTACAATAGGCCGCGCTGCAGTAATAAAACTGACCTTGAGATGGCCTACTGTAGTACGGAGTTTTTGTAACAATATTTTTGATTTAAAAGTGTCCATGGAGTTTCTTGCATGTTCTTTTCCATAGGAACCTACTACGCTTTGAAATGGGCAACTAGCTTCATCTTTCTGACTGACCGACTCCTTGAAGCTGCGCGCACTTTCAGAATTTCACTCGTGAGTACACGTACGAACGCGCACGAACGATCCCGACCTTCCATGTACAAAGGGAGCACGCAGACTGGGGGCGACTTAGTCGTACGTATAGTTCTAACATCCGAAAACAATCCGAACTTGTTGGGATTTGTTCTGTTTGACGGAGATCAACGTATCCAGTGAGCGCACTCAATTCGTAGGACCATAGTCGTACGTGTACGCACGAGTGAATTTCGTACGAAAACGCACCCAAAGTGCGCGCGGCCTAACAATTAAAATGTGCCTTTAAAATTTACAGGAACTTTTTAATTGTTGTTTTTTAATTGTAATGGTGTAATTTAAATAAATGCTTTCAGTTTGAATTTGAGTTTTTAATAGAACCCTTTTCTTACCGTGTCGATGGCAATCTAAATAGAGTCAGCCCAGAATTTGGCTACGAGCTTGGCACCTTCAGTAGCGTCCCAGTACCTGTATTGCAGGCAACAGGACACGCTGGACACGATAGTAAGTGCCCCATTGTTTATGGGACAGCACCATATTAACACTCCGGCGGAGTCATCTAAGAATCTCCTCCTGAGCAGCTCGCGTAACATGATAACCATAGAAACGGGTTTGTTGATGGAAGAATAGACAAAATGACAGATTGTGATTGTTTATCTGTCATTTTGTCTATTCTTCCGTCGACAAAACCCGTTTCTATTGTGGTCATGCTAATCGTGCAGGTTTACAAGAATAAGATAACAGAGACCGGCAGCAAAATAAGCCCACATACGCACGGACGTATTAAAATCGCGTCGATGTTTTGTTCGTGCATTTGATTTTTAACACTATGCTTAGCACCGAGAGTTGAAAATCCAACCGTTTCCAACAGTTGAAAATCCAACAGTGTTTTTTTCAACGCGCTGGGACGAGAGTGCGTCCCAGCGTGTTGTATTCTCAGTTGAAAATCCAGTGCGCGGTAAAATCCAGCCGCGATTTTATTACGTCCATACGAACGTTGACTAAATACCTAAAGTTGTGGTAAATAATGGAATGGCAAATAATTTGAATAAAATATTATTTTTAAGTACATTAAAAATGAATAAAAAATTACTTAATACTAGCTACGCCCCGCGGTTTCACCCGCATAAGTCTTGATCCCGTGGTAATATTGGGATAAAAAGTACTATCCTATATGTTACGAATAACTTTTCCCGCTGTGGGTGGAGCGGGAGGGCGTGTCAGACTCTTACTAAAACCCACTCGTGTTCCTTCAGTTATATGCCTATATTGCCAGGGGCCACGGTATCCCTTTCGGACTTTTCCGCAACCCCGGCAGGCATCGGACCTAGCGGACCCCGTTAGTTCTGCTGACATCTCTAATTTTTATTTGAAGTCCACCTACGGGTGTGCTAAGTGGAATACTTTAGGTGTGCTTCGTCTGGGTGTGCTTCGTTTGGGTGTGCTTCATGGAATACCTCTCTTTGAGGCGCGCGTGGTACACAACGCGCCGAATTGAGTAATGCACGATCAATCACAATTTGTTTCGATTTGAAACAGATTGCTAATCCATTGCTTCATAAGTTGGAAAAAAAATCTGATCAACAACGTAAATAACGCAATGAATATTGTTGAACTGTCAAAATGGAGACAAATTAGTCGTAATCGTTTACGAAAATAAGTTGCGCAATTAGAGTACAGGTTATAAACGATCTATGTGCCAAATTTCATCCAAATCCATTCATTAGTTTTTGTGTGAAAAGTGACAAACAGCTATTTATCCATCCTAGTATTAGTAGGATTCCTAAATCTTACTTGCAAACTGCAATGTTTTTAGCTAACCTGCCTAGTCAACCTAATAGTTATACAGTGTGGTTAGTGTGAAAATTATCAACTTCAGAACTACCCAGACATATGAAAAAAAATCTGCTGTTCCCTGTTCCGTACAAAGCGCAGTACCTACCCAATCAAAATGTAGGAAACAGAATAAAAGATTTATTTTTTCTTTTTTCAGAGTTAGTCCGTTAGATGTTTCCTCAGACCAAATAAAAAACCATGATATAGTGCTGTCAACAGTGACGTGAAGCTGGTTTCGTAACATTAGTGAGGTGTAGTTTGATTGTAAATGGTTGTACATGTGTGCGTGTGAGCGTCTAATCACAAAGCGGAGGTGTAGTTATAGGCATGCTTCACTGTATTGTTTGCAGCGCTATGTCTTAGTTTTTTATTTATTTGGTCTGAAGATGTTTAATTCTCATGAGTACTGCACTCCCTTAAAGTATGTCCCTCGTTTAACCTAACACACTGTATTTTTTTTCTACCTAGCTCCCTTATAATAATTTAAAACTCAGATAAATAAAACAACTAGTATATTGTCTTGAATATTAAAAAATAATAATAATAATAACTGTATTTGTGTTTCAGCAATAATTTAGTTTCTTAATCTGGCAGCCCCATTGACATTAAACACAGATTACAAAATCGTAGTTCATTTTTCAACTCTTATAAGTTGCTGTATTTTTAATCCTTTAGTCGTTGAAGTGGTTTTCTGTTCAGGGTCATTTGCATACTCAAGTCTCCAAAAAACATCTTCGATTGTAGTGGAACAAAGATAGTAATCTTCTATCAAGTCGTCATATTTCTCTTTTAATCTTTGCAGCTTTTTAAACATTACACTACAGCGTTCCTCTTGATTGTTGTCTTCAATATAATAGTACAGCATACACTAGAATTCAAAATAAATGTAGCACAGTAATTTAAATATTTCAGGACTAAGAAACGCTGGCGCAACGATCTACACTCGTTCTTGGCTGACTGGCTGGAAGAGGCAGCGGGAAAAGTATGGAGGAAACCTTTGCCCAGCAGAGGACAGTACAGGTTAAAAAAAAGGAAAGCAGCTACGCATAACAAAACATCACGCCTAGCTTCCAGGGGAGTTGAGAAGGGTTTGACAGAGGTGTACATATATGTAGTATGCCTAAATTTCGCCAGTTATGTTTTGCAATTATGTTTATCTATACATCAGATGAGGCAAAAGTAATCACCCTATAGGAAGACGCTATAACTTTTGCAAATGGCGGCAAATGTCAATTCTTTTTGACATTTGTGAAGCAAGTAGAATACACGTCAATAAGCCATGGAACGCTAAACTCCTCAAGAACGCGGAATAATTGTGACAGGAAGCATTTCCACGTCATCTAATCACTCGCTTTGACGATTTGCACTGGCGGGCTAGATCACCCGATTTGACCGCTCCAGACGTTTTTGGGAGGTTACTTGAAGTCCCGGATTTCTGTGAACAAGCCTTTGATTCTTGAAGCCCTTAAAGAGAAAATCCGACAGGAATGCGAGAACCTATCGCCGGAAGTTCTGACACAAGTAATGGAAAATGCCAAAACGAGCCCGTATGGACATCAATAGGGACCATGCCTGGGTAAAAAAAAAGAAATTCTATTTAGTCCGCCAGAAAGATAATAAAAAAATATTAGACGCGTATTTTTAAGTGCGTGTGAACTGAGGGACAAAACTGGGAATCGCAAAAAAATCCTAGGATTTAGTAGTAGTCTTAAAACAATTGTAGAACGAATCTGGGAATTTTTAAATAAATGTATTAAAAACTACAGCCCTTAAAGTGTGGTCCCTCAGTTCTGACAGACCATCAGCCGGTACCCTAATTGCGTAACTTATTTTCGTAAACAATTATGCCTAATTTGTTTCATTTTGACAGTGCAATGATATTCATTGCGTTATTTACGTTGTTGAGCAGATTTTTTTTCCAACTTACGGAGCAATGGATTAGCAATCTGTTTCAAATCGAAACAAATTGTGATTGTGTTGTATTACGCAATCAGGGTACAGATCTCAGAAATTATCTTAATAATGAAGGTGTTGTGGAGATGAATGAAAATCTTCTTCGATATTAATTAGGCGTATAATTAATAATCTTTTATTTTTATAAATATTAGCGATGATCCTTATGCATGTGTCGTGTGATTAATGAATGCGACGGCCGCGCCGCTCGTGGAGGAATTCGGTACCACGCCCCGCACTCCTCTCCTTTGCCGTCCAATAGCGGTGGGCTCACTCATGATGACGATGCGTAGGCAGAAGGTTTTGTGACTGACAGACATTTAGTAAAGAATTTGTAAAGATATTTACTAAATAACAGACCACAAAGCATTAAAGAGAAAATAAATATAACGACTAAACTGCGGTCCCTCAGTCCACACTACAAACGTAAATATTTTGGTGAATATTACTGAATTAAATCAATACAACCAAATGCATTTATTTACAGATTCCCAGATTCGTTCTACAATTGTTTTAAGACTACTACTAAATACTAGGATTTTTTTTCTATTCCCTGTTTGGTCCCCCAGTTCCCACGCACATGTATTTTTTGCTTTATCATATTAATTTAAAAAAACCGGACAAGTGTGAGTCGGACTCGCCCACCGAGGGTCTCGTACAAATTTGTAGGTACATATTATAAATAGTTCAGGAATCGAGTCTCGCATTTTTCCGAGCTTTTCTTGAAAGTCAGTTTTCAAAGTCTATAATTATTTTTTTGTGGTAATACCAAGTTCATACCTAAATTAGTTAGGTAACCGCATAACAGTGCAAACTGTTAGGAACTACATACACCAAAGTTAGGTTACCTATCACAGAACAGATAAAAGAGAGAAAAGATTTTTTTTATTTTATTCTTCGTTGTAATAAAAATAAGTAAAAATCTGTTTAAGCTTGTGCCCATGAAGCCCTTTCATTAGATACCCCACGTGACACGGTTAACTCACTTCAAAATTTGGACCCCGTTCCTTGCATAAAGATTTAAAAAAGATAAGAAAGATTTAATTAAAAATATACGGCTTTCAGATTTCTTCTGTATACATTAGTAAAAGTTAAAAAAATACAAAAAGATTTGTTCACCCATACAATGATGACCGCGCATACCGTTGCTTATTGATAATACATTTTTTAGGACTTTGTAAATGTATAGTTTTCAGATTTTTCCCCGTACCTGTAGTATAAGAAGATATTAATTGCCAAATTTCATAGTTCTAGGTCGTTAACCTAGAACTATAACTATGTACTTAAGTACCCTATGAATTATGATTTCCTTGAGTGTCGAAATATACGTTTTTTGCGGCATAAACAGCTGTATCTATTTATTACGTTAACTAGAAGTTTGATTTTTTTCACAGCTTTAAGGTACTGTAAACTTGAGTATATGGTTTTAATTTAAACTCGATACCTCCACGCGTTCCCGAAATATGACAGACAGACAGATGGACAACAAAGTGATCCTATAAGGGTTCCATTTTTTCCTTCCATGGTACGGAACCCTAAAAATTACTTAGATAAAACGCATTAAAGTTGGGGAGTGGGGGTCGTTACGTTACAATTAAGTATGAAATCTACATACTCGTGACGTCATAGCACATTTTAACTCGAAAAAAGAAGAAGAAAAATACGTGTCCAATATTTTTTTATAAGCTACATGACGGACAAAAAAAATTTTTGTCATCATCCCTACTCTGACGGTGGCCACTTGAGCGATATTATTTTCTCGACTTAATGGAAAAAAAGATAATTCATTAAATAAACACTATCCACAAGTAGAACCAAAATTTTTCATTCCTAAAAAAAATTACAGCAGAACAACATCGGGTGATTACGTTTGCCCTGTATTATAAATTAAAGTCGCTTGTCATGTCATACAGATACGAAAAACCGCGTATTTTTTCTAAACTACGCAACGGATGTTAAGCATTACACAATGACAATCCAGCTGAACATTGTTCAGCTATTTTACATAACGGAGCTGTTTTACAAAACAGCTAGCGGTTGTGTAAAACAGCGGATTCGACAATCCACCTGCGACATACAGGGTCAGATTAAATTAGCTAGCGAAACACCGCAGTCGTGAGAGAGACGTTTCCACTTAGCCGACGTTCGCACGGACGTAATAAAATCGCGGCCATTTTTTTCGTGCACTGGTTTTTTTACGCTCTGCTTAGCGCCGAGAGTTGAAAATCCAACAGTGTGTTTTTTCAACGCGCTGGGACGAGAGTCCGTCCCAGCGCATTGGATTCTCAACGCTCGGCTTAAAATCGAGAGTTGAAAATCCAGTGCGGGATAAAATCCTGCCGCGATTTTCGTCCGTGGGAACGTCGGCTTAAGCCCATAATTTGCATAAAATATTATTATCTAATCTAAACTATAAGAGAAAAGATTTGTCGTGTGTTGTTTGATTTGTTTTTTGTATTTTTGTTTGTTACGCTTTCTAACTAAAACGGCTGAAAGGATTAGATGAAATTTGGCATATGAGTAGACCAAGACCTGGGTTAGGACATATAGTACTTTTTATCCCGATATTCCCACGCTATCTAGGCTAATGCGGGTTAGCACTACGAGGCGCAGCTATTTAGGTATATTATGCTACTTAGTGCCAATCTCTTGGAAAAGAGTCGAGTTCGTCACGCGATCTTCTGCGCCTTCCACGCTGTCTTTTCTTTTATTGCGAGCTTTTGTCCGCGGCTTCACCCCTGTGGAGCTCGGAAGTTATCTCACAGGAGGTATCATGTCCTAACCAGGCCATGGTCTGTCTTCCGTGTGCCAAATTTCATCTAAATCCGTTCAGCCGTTAAGACGGGAAAGGATAACAGACAGACAGAGTTACGCATTTATAATTATGTATGTATTGATTATTTTAGGGAGTAGTTTTTTTTTTCTTACCAAATGTTCTCTACAGAGCCTGCTGGTGTCGAATGTCTTGAGAAAGTCGCTCTTAAAGTCATGTAAAGATGTTGCGAACATCACACTCTTCTCTGTACGATTTTTGCTTGCCTCCAAGATGTCTGTATCCGATACAACTACAATGAAATAAACTATTATTTAGATGTATTTTTAGCCCCCGATGCAAAAACAGGGGTGTTATAAGTTTGACCGCTATGTGTGTGTCAGTCTGTGGCACCGTAGCTCTTAAACGGGTGAAATGATTTTAATGCGGTTTTTTTTTATTTGAAAGTAGGTTTTCTAACGATTGTTCTTAGACATATTTTATAAAAATCGGTTTAGCCGTTTCAAGATTATCAGCTCTTTTCTAGTTGATGAATTGATGTGAGTATCTTCCACATGTCGGATCGATTTGAAACTTGGTATTCTGTTACTTCAATGATATTAGAAGAAGATAGTAACCTTGAACTGATGCTGCAGCATCACCTGGAATTTGCAGGATACCCAACTCTCTTACTAAATTACAGCACAGGTATCGTGTTTGGGGTCATTGGAATGGTTTCAATAAATAGTTTATAGAGAAATGAAGAAATGTTTGTGTGGGGAGTTTTTAAAATTTATACTTGTAATTTACAACATAACATCACGCTTGGATTCCCCAAAGGGTAGGCACTGTACGCAGAGTTGTATCGTACACCCATTTTTACCAGTTATGTTTAAGTGTGGGGCGAGCCTTGCTACTAACTAATTGAGCGGAAATGGACACTCCGGGCCGCTACTGTGAAATTCCGGATAAAAAATTAAATGGCATTGCCCGACTCCGGGAACATACCCAGGATTCCGAGCTCAGCAGTCTCTTGCGACCACTAGATTAAAGAAACAGCCAAAGAGTATTTACTGAGAATAATGTATGTCTAAATAGTATATTACCTACCGTTCAATTTTCTTTTATTTTAATAATAAAATATTGCCCGTGTACAGTGTTTTTATGTCTTTTACGTAGGTATCAATTTAATATTTATTGTAAATATTTTAAGTACTATTAAAAAAATTACGATAATATTTTTTTTTGCATATATGGACGCCATACTATAACGGGTTAACGAGAACGCCCTTCGTTAGTTAACATACTGTATAATGTACATAGTTACTAAAAACACACATTCCGTAGACTCGTTATCCGCATAGTATCTGCCTAGCCTGTAGGCTGTGACCATTTTAAGCTTGATCCGTGCCGTGTACCCTTTGGCTATTGATTTGAGGATATCTTCTGCTGGTCCTATGGCTGCGAGCTGACCTTTCGCCATAATTGCTATACGGTCGAAGACCGGCTGCAGGAAACGCCAGTCAATACTGAAAAGGAAATGATTTAGGGTACTTCTGGTTTTAGTAAGTGACAAGCGGTGCGCCTGATGGGTTTCTCCATCGACAAAAATGACGAAGTTGCACACAAATTTTCATCCTAAGTGCTCAAATACACAAGCGGCACGTTGTCGACGGCTGCAATTGCCTTTGTCGGCGGCTGCCGTCGACGCGTCTACGGCTGCCACCGACGAGTTTTGACGGCTGCAGTTGCGTCAGTCAGCGGCTGCCGTCGACACTTCTACGGCTGCCACCGACAAGTCTAGACGGCTGCAGATGTCGCTAACTAGTGAACTAAAATATTGGTTATGAAATTCAATAATTAATATCGTAACACCGAATATTTAGTTCATAGAAGTAAAAAAAAAAATTGGAAACTTTCCAAAGCTTTTTTTTACACCTAAAACGGTTACAACATTAAATTCAGTGTGATATAATTGCAATTAATTTATTAATATCTAGTTCGCTAGTTAGCCACATTTCATATTTCCATACAGTAATATTGCCAAATTAATCAAAACAGCGAAATATTTGACATCTATTTACGACGTTGCCAAATTTCAGAATAACACTAACACTAGCTTAGGACAATTTTTAAACAGATACAATAATAGTTTTTGTTTGCCCAGAACCTGAAAAGGGGCCACTGTACTCATCATTATGAGCAACTTGCACTCATCATCATAATCTTGCTCCCCTTATCCCATGTTACGTGGGGTTGGCGCACACGTTTTCTTCTTCCACTCTCCCCTGTCAATCGTCACGTTATCATTCACTCCCTTCTCTTTCATATCATTCCTTACACAATCCATATAAGCAACATGTACTATGAGACCACAAATGTATACAATGGCAGTAACTTGAGATTTGATTTAATTTTATTTACCAAAAATTTGAAGTCATGTGACGCCCACCAACGCGCATTGGGCTCTCGTCGTAGGCTACTTCCCAATCCCTCTCACAGAGAAGGCCCAGCTGTAGATACCTACTAGTGTAACTAGCCCATGTTAGGGCTAGATTTTAATGTAGGTAGGTATGTAAGATTCGACTGCAAAGCTTCTCCTTTAAGGTTGAGAAACCAAGGTGGGCCAATTCGCGGCAAGCAAAATGCGAATTAAATAAAAACTTATACGTTTAGCTCATGATTTAGAGTTGCGTCTTAGTTTATAATACTCTAAGGGTTGCGTGTAAAACAAAACGTAAACATTAACGAAAAAAAAGACTTGTCTCTAAAATAATTTAAAAAACTCACCTTGTTTCGGCCACAACAAGAGCCGACGGCGTCGACCTAAGTCGCAGCAGTGCTTTAACGACTAGAGGCTTGCTGCTGGCATCAAGGTGCTTCATAGGCTCGTCTAGGAAGGCCACCGATGGAGCCAGCACTAACGCACTACATATAGACAGGCGGTGCAAGCAACCGCTACTGTATTTAGATACTATAGATCTATTGGTAAGGAGACCTGGTAGATGAAAGAAAAAATATTTCTTTAAGGCTGGTTTCATAGCTGTCCGGGAAACCCATGCGGGCCGCCCGTAGGGGCTCCCGGAACGGAAACACACGTGAGGCGGTAGAACATTGTTTCGCAGCGATGTGGATTGGTCCGTGCGCGACCTGCTCCGGGTAGAGCCCGTAAAATGCTAGGAACCTCATCGTACTAACTCCTTCGTTTCAGAGAATTTTTGCCCTATCTAAGTCACTCCTAAAAAAGTTCTAATCTTGAGATTGAAAAGAGGTGTTCAAGAAAAAAAAAATGTTCCACAGCAGTCCAAGTAAGTTTTAGGTCTGTGACACGCGTTGGCAATGCTTTCCGTGTCCAAAATATATAAGAAAATGGGGAAAAAATTGTAATATGATTTAAAATAATTAAAAAAACATTTTTTTAACTTGCTAACTTTTTTTTTATAATAAGATAGTATATACCTTTAACTTCAATAATCATCACAAAATTGAACCAAAAGCACTTTTAAAATCGCTTTTATAAGTATTCGCGTTGAATGCAAAATTCCTAAAGATAATCAGTTTACTTACCCTTTTCTTTTATACTTACCTACGACCCTTAATGAGCGTTATAGGTGCATTATAATTCTTGGAATTGGAGGTTCGTGTGTATTGTCTAAAGATACTAGAAAAGAATTTTCGGCATATTCGATATCGAATTTTGTCCAGCTAGCATGTTCTAGACCAGGGGTGGCCAACCGGTCGATCGCGATCGACCGATCGATCGGGGCTATTAGTCCAGTCGATCATAGCAAAATATTTATTTAAGTTAATATACGGAAATATTTTTTAAGTAACAAATAGGTAGAACAGACCACGTAACGTTATCACCAACTGTTGCGCGCATCATCTTGTATCATTTTACAATCGCCGTTCCATCAAGTTATTTATCCTTTCTTTCACGCAGTACTTAGCTCAGACGCAATACTCACACTACTATAAATAAGTAGTTACTAAGAATAATTTTCAATTTTATGATCTCTTAATAAAATAAATTAGATAGATAATTGTATACTGTTACATTAAACATTTCAAAAAGTTTGTAATTGGTAGATCGCATAGGGTTTCGTCAGTTAACAGTAGTAGATCTTGGGTCTAACCAAGTTGGCCACCCCTGTTCTAGACGAACCATAGTGCGATTGCTTAAAGTTTTATTTTAGAACTAGCTGCGCCCCGCGCTTTCGACCGCATAATTCTCGGTCCCGTGGGAATATCGGGTTTCAGTTTTCTCTGTAACCTAGCTTAGAATTATATTAATTGGTTACCAATTTCCCCTATTTATTGTAAACTTGCAGTTTCACTTTTCGCCCTGACTCCCATTTCGACAACGGTATCTTAAATTTGTACCCTTATTCCTTACCCATACACTTTAGCGCCTTATATGAGGCCATGGAGGCCGTTCCATCGGAGTATCCACTTAGTTTGGCTATGAACATCAAATTCTCAGCGCCGGTCAAGAAGTTGTCCATACCCCCAGTGCTCGAAGATAAACTGATCTTGTGAATGTACTGTAATGAAAAAAAATATCCTAAACGCATCGGCAGATATTTCAAACATGAACTTGCAGACTGCAAGACGGAATGGCAAGGTGCAAATTCGCACATACAAGCTCAAATATACGAGACTCAATTAAATAGTTAATAGAAACATACAGTATCTTAACCAACGAAGGGCATTCCCGTTAACCTGCAATAGCAATAGCGTCCATACATTAAAAAAAACCGTCATTCCGACCTGGCCGCCGAGGGCCTTTGCGATCGCGACCGCGTCCCCGAGTAAATAATACTTGCCGCCGACCCTTGCTCGATAATGAGGTGCCGGCAGTTGTTGCAGCTGAGCACGTAGCTTTAAATTCCCCGACCGATATTTGATCATGATCAAAACTTTGATCCAGCCCGTCCCATCCTTGGTGACCTCCCACACGGGGTGCCCTTAGCGAGCGTTCACCTAGTTTTAATTAGCATAGTTGAATAACGCCTTTTTTTTGGGTAGGAAATTATCAAATAACTTCTCCCGCTCTGGGCGGAGCGGGAGGGCGTGTCAGACTTTTACTGACTAAAACCCACCCGGATTCCTTCGGTTGCCTTGTTGCCGGGGGCCACGATCTCCCTTTCGGTTTTCTTCGCAACCCCGGCAGGCATCGACCCTAGCGGACTCCGTCAATTCTGCTGACATCTCTTTGAGGCACAGTTGAATAACCCCTGGCTGGAGGTTTTAAGTGTAGTAGCTTAAGGCACTCACAGGAAAGCCCGGTTAAGTAGTCATAATCTCAGAGGTCAACTACAAGATGCCTTATCGAATATAAAAATAAAAATAATTAAAAAACATGAAAAAAATATACCATATAATTTTTTTTATTTTTTTTTTCTTTCCATCTTAAAAACAACTGCACGTGTACATTTATTTTACCTAGAAAGATTCCAGATGTTTTATGAAGACTTGAAGACCCTAATTAAGACCCGTTTGAAATGCGAGCGCGAATTGTTTTGTTTATATAGGTAGTAGTACCTGCGTGTATTATAGTTTAGCGAGAATTGTTATCTGTAAAAATTATCAGAAATATTAAGTTGAACCGACAGACCCCGCATGTAAAAAGAACGCGCGAGTTCAGATACCGCAGTTCCACGGGGCGAGAGGTAGACTACATATTAACATGTAGGTGCGTCGAGTCGGCATCCCTGTCGCTGGTCGTCTTCGTCGGGCCTCCCCCAGGTAACTGGGGGTCTCACCTGGCGGGGGCTGACCGCCGGGATGTCGTGAAGAAAGCGGCGCTACAAGAGCTAGCGCCGTGGCGCGCCTACAATAATATTCATAGCAACCATTCACACAGACGCATCTTGCTTGCAAGATGCGTCAAATTCTACGACGCCGTCCGAGGCGCACCAAATTGAGGGGCCCATATTAATGGACCACTGTATGGCTCCCGCGGGCGAGGGGCGATGCCCCGACTCCGCTCGCCATGTCCCCTTGCGGGGACGTCACGACGACCCCGACGATACCGCAGTTCCAAGTAAGATTTCGACCGAAATAGTTTCGATTTAAATATTGAATAGGACATAGATCTTTCTTTCTTTCACCAAGTCCGTCAGTCGTTCGTTATATTACTTCAGTTGCAATACGGTTTTATAGTGCAAGTGTCACGATGTCAATCGTAACAGAAGGTACGATTTTTGACACGAGTCCCAAAGAAACCACTATCTCATGGGAAGCGCGTACCGTTGTGGGATCGAGAAGTCAACAGCAAGATAGTAGAACTGCTGAACAAGAAGACAGCCGTCAAAGCGAGCCCTTATCATGCCCCGATAAGAAGGAATCAAAAGCGCGCCGCCTAGCAAAGGCTAGAGCTGAACTTGCGCAACTGAAAATGGAACTAGCCGCGGCCCGCCTTGCCTTGATAGAACTGGAATCTAGCGATGAAGAACTCATGAATGAAACTCAACCCACGAATTCATGCGAACCGAACTCACGTCCGTTGTCACCGAACTCCCACCATTCAACGGAAACCATTATGATTGGATACAGTTTCGCGCTGCCTACTATGAAACAGCCAATCACCTGTCAGCAGCTGAGAACATGTCTCGACTGAGAAGAAGCCTTTGCGGAATAGCGAAGGAAGCAGTTAAAGGACTACTGATCAACGCAGATCCGGACAATGTCATGGAGACACTTCAGCTTCGGTTCCATCGTCCTGACGCAATAGCATCGGCAGAATGTGAAAGTTTACGAAAGCTGCGACGCCTGAGTACCCTCGCGAACTTATCATCTTTGCTACCAAGATTGAAAGCGTTGTAGGAATGCTACAAGCACTCAGCCTCCATAAATACTTCTCCGACTTGTCACTCATTGGGACCGTAGTAGAGAAGCTGACTCCGACATTAAGATACAAGTGGTACGATTTCTGCGATTCTCAAGCAATAGTATATACTGATATTGACCTTCTGATTTTTTGTCGCCTCATAAAAAGAGAAGCAGAAATATGCAACAGATACGCAGAGCCGGAAAACGTAAACGTAAGAAGTTTCGTCAAAGGCGGAAAGACAGTGCTCAAAAGCGGAAGAGTTAACAAGAAACAACGTTTTGTGAAATATTTATACTTACGTATTATGAAACTTTAATCCATACGTTTTGTGAAACATTAATCCATACGTTTTGTGAAACATTAATCTATGTTGTTGTTTGATGATAATTAATTATAACAAAAACAGAAAAGTGTTTTATTGCTTTTCATTAAATCAACTCAGTTGATCGCAGTCCATTGCTGGAGATATGCTTCTCCCAGGCTGCGCCACAACCCTCTGTCCTCTGTCTTCCGCATCCAGTCTGTCCCAGCCACCTTGTTGTCGTCAGTCCACACTACGCTTGCCGATACGCGGTCTCCACGCCAGGACTCGTCTGCTCCATCGGTCCTTCGGCAAACATGGCCAGCCCATTGCCACTTAATGTTACTTACTCTGCAAGCTATCTCGGTAACTCCGGTTCTTTTCTGGACGATTTGGTAGATTTTAATTCTTTTGGACGCTGCGTAGGTAATTATGCATATCTACGTAGGCAGCGCGTAAATGATATTGTTAAGAACGAAAAGGGACGGCGCTATACATCCTGTATAGCTTCATCTCTTATTCGCATACAGAACAACTTATGCCGACTTCTTAGTTTACTAGTGCTTTTTTACCTATAGGTACAGTAATAGCCAAAATACGTGTGTCCTTAAGAGTTATTTTTGTTTGCTCATTACACGATAGAATCTGCCTTAAGTACTGACTCTGCATCTATGCGATTTATTGCGTCATAAATTCATAATGTCAATACCGTAGAATGGCATTCAGTCATCTTCATAACATGTTCGATCGAATTATAAACACTGATAGACTCTATTAAAGGGTTTATCTACACCCATGCTATAAGACCTCTATAAAAATTTCTGAAACAGTTAGCTTATTGCCAACATCAAAACAGCATCATAGTAACCATTATATCATCCAAATGAGTGTTATAATGTTGTACTAAATTACATTATGCAACTCGAATTTCAAAAAAAGAACATTGTCATGTATGCAACTCCTTGTTTCCATCAACTTTAGTAACGGAACTTTGAAGCGTGGGACAGCAGCACCGGCTGCATGCGCGAGGATGTGCTGCTGCAGGCGACACTCATACGTGTACTGTACTGAATTTCGTGGGATTTTATTAATATATTTATGGATTCATATCATGGGTGTAGATAGTCTTGTATCCAACTGTTTATAATTAGGTGTTAAAACACACATGTGATACTATCCACATTCGTGTTTTAATATTATACAACAGTTGCATAAATAACTATTTAGTTTAATGTCAAATCGACATTGATCAAAGGTGTATGCAATTTTGATCTTTATCATGAAGTTATTAAATAATAGTTTTCTATGCTATAGTCTGACTAGTGCCGTAGAAAAGATTCGCCTTCAAAAGATATTGTGTGTCCTGACTCGATGGAAGGAATTTGAAAACTGACGAAAGTATTAGAAACGAACGTATGTACGTAATTCTTACCTTCATTCGATTACGCCTAATAAAGATTCCGTTTACGCAGGAGTTGCCTCTCGTCATGGCGACGTTTCCAGCCAGCATATTCAATAATGCAGTCTTGCCGGCCGATGTTGGACCTAGTATGGCTAAACATTCGCCTGAAATGTTGCGAAAATAAAAATTTGTTGTAAAATATCAGAATACCTGTGAAATTTTGGTGTTTTTTTTTTTTCTTCGATTTTTGGTTCACTTTTTTTTTGGTACGTGTTTAGGTCGTGAGCTATACGAATATCAAAAAAATATTTGGTCTAGGTGTTAGTTGAATTTCATATTGATACTTGGCTGTATGCGAGTTTCCCCATGCCTCTGTTTATAGTAATGTATTAGTTCCTACTTCTGACACTTGGTGTCGCTGGCGTTGCTTATTGTCACTTGTATTTTTTTTACTTACTGTATCGGGTATATTTGCTAGCAAGAAAATAAATTTATTATCTATTGCAAACTAAAGAAGTCTTTTAATATTACATCTCCGATTGTTTTAAGGGGGAAGCGTGAAAATTGACTCGCTGTTATAATGTATAATAGATACTTTTACATGGCAAAATAAATCATAATATTTTAAAACTAGATGAGTTTGGGGGTACAGATGTTCTAGTATGTCACGAAGTCCGTTTGGCTATGAATGTTGTCAAGCGTGCACATGCACATTGTTTTTGTGTGCGTAACCTCGAGAGCGCTCAGTGTCGATCGGGACACGGTCCGGATCAGTAGTGGTTTTTAGTTCGCGCCAAATTGTTTCACGGAGTAAGGTCCGCATGGCAACAAAACGAAGAAGAGTTGTCCATAGTGAGGTAATATTTATTTATACGTTTTCAATTAAAATGTTATACAAAGATACTTAATATAGCGATAGAAGTATTTATAAAATGAATGTTTTTTTGTGTTATAAAATGTTTATATTACTTAATTATTTTGATTACATTTTGTTTTAGGGTCGAAACATGATAGCTAGTGTTTATCATTTTCTGCGAGAAGAATATGAATTTACGAAATCATTAATGGAACTCAACTGTGATTTGTCTCATTTACGAGACATTACACGCCGTACAGCTGAAGCTACGGGTGTGAGCCAAAAAACAGTTCAAAGAATATTAAAAGAAGAGAAGGAATTGCCATCCACTTCATCAAAATTCACTTCACCTATGAAGAAAAGGAGAAAGCGAGATAATAAAGTGGATATAGATAATTTTACAGCCGATGTGGTTCGCAGTACTGTACAAGATTTCCATATTGTCCATAAAGAAATTCCAACATTAGCTAAGTTAAGAACAGCATTGAATGAAAAAATCAGATTCGAAGGTTGTTTAGAAACTGTTCGCAAGTTACTGTTGAAATTAGGTTACAAGTGGCGCAAAACAGAGAACAACCGTAAAGTCTAGACGGAGCGTCATGATATACAAATGTGGCGTTTAAAATATTTAAAAAAAATAACAGAGTACCGCTCTCAAAGTCGGCCCATTGTCTACACCGATGAGAGCTACGTCCTTTCGACACACGTGCGAAACAACACCTGGGCAAAAAAAAGGAAAGAACTCCGTTTTTAAAAAAAAAATGCACAGGCACTCGCTTTATTTTAGTGCACGCGGGAACCAAGGATAGTTTTATTGAAAATGCTTCCTTGGTTTATAAGGCCAACTCAACAGCTGGTGATTATCATTCAAATATGAGCTATGATAACTATGTAAAATGGCTAAATAAATGAAAAGTTGCTACCCAATTTACTTCCGCGCTCTGTCATTGTCTTAGACAATGCATCTTATCACAACACACGGGCTGAACGACTACCGACGCAATCTACAAAGAAAGCCGATATGCAGCAATGGCTCAGGGATAAGGGTATAGCATTTGATGAATCTCTTCTTAAATTGGAATTGTACGATACAATAAAGAAGTACAAAGCCCACGTAATCTACAAGATTGACGATTTTATAAAAAGCAAGGGTTTTGATGTCTTACGCCTTCCCCCTTATCACCCAGAATTAAATGCGATTGAAAATATTTGGGGGATCGTTAAAAATTATGTCGCATCTAAAAATATCGAGCAAAACATGACGAATACGGAAAGACTGATCAATGAAAGTTTGGGCCAAGTTAGCAGTGAAACGTGGCAAAAAACTTGTGCTCATGTTGAAAAAATTGAAAAAGACTACTTGAAATATTTTGATCTCCATTTTGAATTTATAATCAATGTACAAGATGATTCTGACGACAGCAAAACGGAATCGGAAATCGAAAATTTATCTGATAGTGATTGAAAATACTGAATAGTCCTACTTGTTTCGTTTCCATTCTGTAACACCAATGCTTAATTAAATGCCTACATATTCTTAATATTTTTGTATTTATTGCAACCTAATTTATTTACAAAATGTATATACTTTTAAAACCAAAATTTTATTTAGATTATTAAATCTCGACTTGAATATATATCAGATTTTTTTGCTAACGTTACCTACTTTTACACACACAAGCGCGCTTGTCGGGATACGTCACTACTACAATCAAAGCCGAACGGACTTCGTGAAATAGAATTTCTGTAGTTTTAAATAGACAGTAGACACCGACGCTGCCGACAGATGAATTCAGAATATCGGATACTAAAGGTACAATTCCGTAGCCGACCGCAGACGGCAACTGCGGGCAACACGACTAGATTCTATGTATTCTTATGAATTTCTATGATGGCGACGTGTGGCTAGCTACGGAAGGTATTTCATAGAAACCAGTCGTGTCGCGGCGACACGTCGGCGTCGCCTGCAGTTGCCGTCTGCGGTCGACTACGGAATGGTACCTTTAACAAGATTTGAAACAACGAACTCAATTTTACATGTTTATGATAACACGATTACCCTAAGTAGATGTAGTTTTCATTTCAATTAAGCTTAACAATTTTTTCTAACAAAAACGCATTATTTCAAAAAGTAGGCGGTCTCAGACTAAGCTTGCGAGATCTAGAGTAGCCAATCTCGACACCAGACTTAGCACGCGAGTTGCCAATCTCGATTCGAGATTGCACTCACTAGTGGGGACATTATAGGCCAATTATAAATGGATATTTAATGTGGGATTGCATAACATAGGTACAACCTTAATTTTTGTTTACCCTAAACCTCTTAACGGGTCATGTACAGCCAGGGAAAAAAGATTAAAATTTATTAAATTGACATTCCACGTCAATTTGCCATGATAAAGCTATTTTATAAAACTGTCAAATAATGACAGGTTGTAATTTGAAACGGACAATTTAAGTTGATAGGTAGTCAATTTGATAAACAATTAATTTCTTTTACCTCTCCAATGGAGTAGGTATACAAAAACTAAGCTTATTTAAGAGTAATATGTACTTGATTTATTAATTACTTACCAAGTTTTGTCGCATAACTAATACCCTGAACAGCGCCAATTTTTTTTTTCTTATACATTTTCTTACAATTTTTGTAGTCTTTGTGTACGTTGTCAACTAGTAACACATTTTGCTCGTAACTTTCTGAAAGTTTAGGATAATTTAAAACATGTGACATAATTTTTTAAGGGGTTACAACCTATACGGTCGGGAAAATTAATTGTTTATCAAATTGACACACTACATCACCTGTCAAATAATGACAGTTATGATTTGAATATATGGACAGTTTAAGTTAGTGGTCTATTCGATAAATAATTTCTTTCTCAGACTAACATCAAAAGGGAAACGCCCATTCTTGGCCATGGTTTGCCCAGCAATGTGGTAATTACAAAAAAAAAATACCCATTTAGTAACTAAAATATTGCTATTACTTATTTGTGACGAAACCTCTGGAATTAAAAGCCGATTTAATCAGGATACTCAATCGTTTATTTCCTTATCTAACACTTCCGATTGTTGGTCAATCCTGTCAAAGTAGAGATGGCAACTTTTACTGAAAAAAAATCCGGTACACTCAAAACCCCACACGCTTATGTGCATAATTTTTTTTCATCTCTCGGTTAAAGCTTGTCCACTCTTAAATGACGCGGCCCACTACCACAATACCAATCAATCTGCCTAGCCGTTTCCCAACTATATTGGGGTCGGCTTCCAGTCTAACCGTATGCAGCTGAATTCGGAATTCAGTATTTTACACGGAGCGCCTGCCTATCTAACCTCCACAACCCAGTAAATAGGTAATCCGATACCAGCTGATTTAAAAAAAAAATCGACGAAAAACTTTCAAAGCAACGCACCGCGAATTCAGTAAATACTGAATCCGTAGTAACAGTTTTCGCGTCAATGTCCCTAACACCCTGTATTTAAGTAGCTACGTAATAATCATTGAGTTAGTCGCTAATGTATGCGCAGTGCCACCCCTAATTATATTTTTCGTAGTTCAACAACACCAAGAATACACTGCGTACGAGGGGCCGAAGCCAACTCGCAGAGGCCAGTTAGACATTTTTAATTAAATAAGGCACCAACCGACGATTATCCGTGTTCGCGCTATGCTAGTGCACCCAAGGTCAAAATAGGCTCCGAGTAAAATAACTGTCATGCTTCCCCGACCTTTTGTCATTTATGTATTTTAAACTTTTTTTTGCGTCATGTTTACCGCAATTATATTATCTGTGCCGCAAGTAAACGTTTTTTCTTTCTTTCTTTCATATCCGGACAGACGGACGTGATGAAATTATAAGGGCTCCGTTTTTGCCATTTGGCTACGGAACCCTAAAAATGAGCTTAAAAAATATCGAAATCTACTTACTATTTTTCATTACCGTCTGGACATGGGTTATTTCTTGCAAAACACTCGGAGCGTTGAACTCCTGCGCCGGTTCTTTATAGGCATATAACGAGAACTGTTCATATAGATACTGTGGTATTCTGTATTCTAGTAGTAAAACCAGCATCTAAAATTCAAGGTAGGTACAGTTTGGGATATTAAATTTTAAGGAGAAAGAGCCAGGGTTTCCCGAAAAATTCACATTTTATTACGTTTTTACAGTTCCGTACGTCAAAGGAAAAACGGAACCCTTACAGGATCACTTCGTTTTCCGTCTGTCTGTCAGTCAGTCAAGAACCATTTTCTTAGGAACGCGTGGAGGTGGCATAATCAACCAATAATGTTCCCACTGCTGGGACACAAGCCTCCTAATTACTGGCTTTTTTTTTGTCAAATAACTTCTCCCGCTCTGGGCGGAGCGGGAGGGTCCTAATTACTGCCTGGGATTAAAAAACAAACTTTAGATTTATATACAAAATAATGAATCCATGGTAAAACTTTTCCTTACGATGACGACACTGGTGCCAAAAATATTCAAATGCAGTCAAAGATTACGTATAATAATAAAAAAACAAAGGTTTTCTTACCGAAAACACGATAAATTGTATAAACAAATTAATGAGATCAAACAATCCAGTTTCGTTGGAAACAAAATATGAAAATGGTTCTAACGATTCAGACTCTGAAACGGAGAAGTGTTTATTAACATAACATAACATCACGTCTGTAATCCCCGAAGGGTTAGGCAGAGGTGTACCTATAGTACACCTACATTTCGCCAGTTATGATTAAGTCCCATGTAATAGGGGGCGAGCCTATTGCCATCAACCGGGCACAGAAGTGTTTATTAAATGTGCCTTATATAAAGTTGATTAAGAATATATTAATCTCCATATAGAATTTGAATATTCAGACCGAAATCAAAACGCGTGTGAAATACAGGCAACTCCTGATTCGCCGTGCATAATATTAGTTCACGCCATATTCGATAGATGGCGCTATTTACAATTAACGTTGTTTTACGTAGTACCTTCACAAATAAATAATTACAAAGTACAAGAGAGTAAAATTATAATACTACAAGGAACTCTTGGCGCTCGAATGACGTTGAAAGGGAGGCGCTGTTTTAGTAAACATTTTGTGCAATTGTTTTGTGAAATGTATTGAAAAACAGGGTAAGGTATTTCTACCTACAGCTATACAATCGCAAAAAAAAAATGTATTTATTAGGAATGGAAGATCACAAACTAAATTAGATAAGAGAATAAAAGCATTTTTTTTAGGTACCTACAGGTACAGAAAAAAAAGTTACAGAACCCGACCCTAATGGCACAAAAGTACTTCTAGAAAAATAAAAGTTATAAGTTTTTTGCATATAAATGTATTTTACTGTGTTTACATAAATAATAAAATAAATAAAACACAACTACGACAAAAAGTCATCTAAAAAGGTATAAGCAAGACATCATAAACAGATAAATTAAAAAACCGTCTATGATGTCTTGTTTAAACCTTTTTAGACGACTTTTTGTCGTAGTTGAGTTTTAGTTTTATAACTTTTATTTTTATTTAAATGTTTTTGGGGTATATTATACATTTTTGAAATGTGCTAATTAAGCCCTTTTTTTTTGTTCCCGACTTTGTCTTCTAGAGGGGGCCATATTCATTTTAAGGTGATAGCACATAGCTTATAACCAACGGACAATCAAGACGCTTCTAGATGAGAAGTTTAGAAGTTATGAGGGAACAGATGAACATACATACATACCGATTAAAATCATAACCTTATTTATGCTTCGCCGTAGTCGGGTCTCTGTCACTCATACCTAAAGTTCGATTTTTAATCCCGTGATTTGACAGGTGCAAACGTCAGTCTGACATTTGTCTATTTGTGAATTAGTCTACGGGATTAAAAACGAACTTTACTAGTGTCTCTTTCAAAATTATTAAGGGTAGGGTAGGGGTACCAATACTTACGACAGCAAACTTTAGCGTCAAAAGCTTCATCATCGAATTCCAAATTAGGGCACAGTTGCCTATTAAGCTGACAATAAGCGTTGAGTCTCGCTGTTAGCGTGAGTCTAGCGAGACCCATTCCCAAAGCGAAGATGGGGCAGAGCCGAGCCACGACCAGCAGTATGACGTACGGTACAGCGATGTATACAGAATTATACCAGACGACTTCCAGAACAGATAGGAGTATTGGTAGGATAACGCCTGAAATATATACAATAAGTATATCGGTTATTTTACTCTTTAGATACTTATAGATATAAACTTTATTCCTTTGACGGAAGCAAAACTGAGGACGATACATCAACTCCAAACTCATAATGCTGACGCATTCTGAATTGGCAATTTTTGCTATTCGTCAATTATGTCAAATTCCTTCCACGCTTCCACATAGTCAGGAGGAGACGCCCTGGGCGTCGGGAATCGCAGGCCGATTTCCGGCCACCATAGGCGCGGGCTTGCGGACGGTGAGCAATGGGTAGCTCGCCGTCCGCCTCAAAGAGATGTCAGCAGAATTGACGGGGTCTGTTAGGGCCGATGCTTGCCGGGGGTGTGAAGAAAACCGAAAGGGAGATCGCTGTCCCCGGCAACAGGGAAACCGAAGGAACACGGGTGGGTTTTAGTCAGTAAGAGTCTGACACGCCCTCCCGGCTTCGCCCAGAGCGGGAGAAGTTATTTGATAATTTCCCACCCAAAAAAAAAGGCACTTACAAGGAAAAAAAAAAACAACAAAAAAAGTAACTTACAAGGTATGAGAGGGAGTTTGGACCATTATATTGCCCTAACATAACGTTGGAATTTTGAAACGAAAGCACTCATCAGACACAATCCTCTTAGTTTCTTGATACCGAAGAAATAAGATTATAAAGGTTTAAAAATAGCCACTCAGACAGCGCCAACGCCCCACCCTCCCCTCTTACGAAGGGAGCGAACGATCATCGAGGGCTGATGGTAATGCTACCATCGCCCGCCTCACGCTCAGGGCGCCGCGCCACATCTCCTCATCGTGACTTGTGAGGACTCACATAGTGTGAAGATCGAGATGTCGCGACGCCCTCGCAAGGGGGCGTGGCAAGCGGGGTCAGGGCGTAGCCCCTCGCCCGCGGAGGCTATACTGTGACCCGCTAATGCGGGCCCCTCATTTTGTCTGCCTTTAGCGGCCATGGTAGTGAATGCGGGGGTTAGGTCGCACTCGTGTGTCGTTGAGTTGAATAGTTCCGTAGGAGCGCCGCGACGCTTATAGAGGCGTCGCTTTCTTCACGGCACCCCGGCGGTCTATCCCTGCCGAGTGAGACCCCCAGTTTCCTGGGGGAGGCCCAGCAGAGGACGACCAGCGACGGGGATACCGACTCGGCGCGCCTACGGGGAGGCATGTAGCACCCCCCCGCCCCGCTTACAGGTCTAGCCGTTTACGGATTAGGGAGGAGACTGTCGCGTGTGTGTGAGCAGCTAGTGTTGTTGTGTTACGCTGCTCAGTGTCTGTGTGTGACGCATGGCACGCCCGCGCCGCGTCGACACACGATTATGTGGATGCATGTTTAGTTAAGGTTGTCTGTGGCTAGTTACGCGGTATGCCTATATTAACCTAGAACACACCGCGCAACAGATGTGTGCGTACATCTGTAGAGTCATTTTAGTCGAGTAAGCCGCGTGTAACCTGAGTGCAGCTTACTCGAGGCGTCAATCATGGAGCAATGGGGTCGTCGTCCGCAATCAGGTCGCGGGGCAGGGGCCGCCTCGCGTCAGGGGGGCGCGTATGCCAAGGCGCTATCTGCTTGACGTGAGGCCACTCAGACGCGTCGGCACGCGCGAACATCCCTTTCGCAAGGCGCCGCACGTACTCGTCCAGGCTCTCGATCCCGAGATCCCTCTGGATGACATCGTTCCTCACATAGCGAGGGGCAGCAACTATCGTCCGCAGCGCCATACTTTGCTGCGCGCGGAGAAGCTTGCGGTTGGTCTCGCCAGTGAGGGCGAACCATGCCGGAGCGGCGTACGTCAAGATTGGGCGAATGTACTGCTTGTACACACCCAACTTGACGCGCGCCGGGATTCGGGAATCGAGCACCGGTTTGATTAGGTTGCGGGCGACCCTACCTTGTGCGGCGACATTGCGGACGTGGGCCCCCATCGTGAGCCGGCGGTCGATGGTCACACCCAGGTATTTGACCCGGGGCGACCAATCGACGGTGGCTCCTTGCATCTTCAGGGGTGGCGGGAGGGGCGCGCATCCAGCGACCATCGCCTGCGTCTTACCCACATTCACCGACAGCCGCCACTTAGACAGCCACTCGGGGAGTTGATCGAGGGCGCGCTGCATTTTGACCGCCGCGTGTTTCGCATTTAGCGAGGTGGAAATGTACGCGGCGTCATCGGCATACAGCGCGAGAGTCACAGAGGAAGTGGCGGGAATGTCGTCGGTGTAGCGTGAGTAACACGCTGGCGATACACAGCTGCCCTGCGGCACACCTGCCAGCACCGGGCGGGCGCCTGATAGCGCCCCGTCGACCACCACCCTAAATGTTCTGCCTGTAAGGAATGTAGAGACCACCTTTACTACGCGACGGGGCGCGTCGGAGGTGGCCAGCTTGTAGATGAGCCCTTCGTGCCATACTCGGTCGAAGGCCTTCTCCATGTCGAGGAATACTGCAACCGAGTGTTCCTTTTTGTTCATCGCGGCTGCGAGAAGGTGCAGTACCCTCGACAATTGAAGCGTCGTGCTATGTTCCGCCCGAAAACCGAACTGCTCCGGACGAGGCGCAATGTGGGGTTGGAGGTGTCGGAGCAGGAGTGCTTCGAACACCTTGGAGATTGTCGGCAATAGAGTGATCGGCCGATAGCTCTCCGGCTTCAGTATGTTCTTGCCCTGCTTTGGCAACATGATGACGCGCCCTTCCTTCCACGAGGCGGGGAAGGTCCCGGTGCGCAGTATCGCCGTGTATAGGCGCGCCAGTGCCGCAACCATGCGGAAGGGCAGGTGACGCAGCGCTGCGTTGGTGATACCGTCAGCACCGGGGGCCTTCCTGGGCTTCGTCCAGCACATAGTGTGAAAGTCTCGAGAAGAGCTTACTATAGAAATGATCCTATGAAGTAAGGTCTTGCCGGATTTCTGGAAATCGCAGATGGTCGTTAGCTCGCGGAGAATCTTGACACCGCGATTCAGAAAGCGGCGTCACCGGCACAGTGACATCTAGTAACGCGTTACGGAATTACATGCCTCGATGGTTTGCGTCACGATAACGTGGCATTGGCATTGGTTGCGAAATGGATTTTATTTATAGAAGTTTTGGAACTAATTAGGTCAGCAGTCGTATACAATTGATAAATATCTACCACGTGTTACGCACGTGGCTTTTGTTGACATGTTATTTTTAGGTGCTCAATAAATGAGTTTCTATTTCTAACTCATATTTTTTAATGTAAGTGACAAGAACAATAACAATCTTAGAGAAATAAATTAATTACACTAATGATTATAATTATGTAAATTTTGATCTAGATACAACTTGACACTGACCTGTAAATTGCAAAAACCGATAGAAAAATTGAATTTCGAGAGCTACAACTGCGGATCCACCTTAACTATCTAAACGAGCCCATTCAATATACTCACTAAATAATTATTTTTAGTGTCGTACAAGGGCCTATAATGAAACGGTGTCTCATAATGACCGTCATTCTCATAATTTTGCTTAAATTTTGACAAAATCTCCCGATAAATAAAAAAATATTATGAGCACCATGTATCTATCACATAATTAATTTATCTGTCATTGCTTGAACTATTGTGGTATAGTAGTTTTATTCTAGGTGCATCGTCTTCACATAACGTACTAACGTCTGGCACATACATACTATATTTTAACAATTTTTTTACAGTATTTTAAATTTATTTTTTAAAAATCTCGAGAGCATGGATCCCAGTCCTTTGGAAGGCGTACGAGGGGCCGAAGCCAACTCGCAGAGGCCCCCTAGGCAAATTTAAAGGAAATGAGGCACCAACCGACGATTATCCCCGTACGCACTGTGCAAGTGCACAAAATGACAATCTCCGGTTGGTGCAGGGCTATTGCAGTACATGGGAATAAAACATTAGACTATGAGTTTGGCTGGCTATAGTGGATTATTATTATTATCCTTTATTTCATCTATGTACGAAAAATAGAACTTGACGTTTTATGACGTGCAAGTGATCACCTTAGGGTATTAGGGTAGTAAAGCAAAAATTACGAGGTCGACTATACTTCAAATAATATTTCTTTTTCTTAATGAGCAAAAATAATCATATTTACTTACCAAAAAATAATGACTTGATGTATACCTCGCTAATGGCAATATTTTTGTTTAAAAAAAAACTCAGCAAATACAAGTACGTCAGGAAAGCTAGTCCAAACATGAATAATAACGCAACTACGCAAACTGAAATAAAGAAAAAACAAATGACATAATAAATTATTAACAACATACTATCCAATTCTATACAGCAGTGTGAGTCATAGTGCACATATCAAAATGAGGGAATCTACGCTTATTTTTTTAACAATTATTTTAAAAGTTGATGAAAATAAAGTTTATTTTCAATCGAGAGTAGTTTTTTTCACAATTTTCATTTTATGAGGACGCCTAATTACTTCCATTCATTATAGAGTTTGTTTCATTGCGATAGATCATTTCGTTTAAAAGTTACACTGGTTACATTTTTTTTAGTGTCTTAAAAAATAAAATAAAATATTTCGTTTTTTTTAAATATTTCTTCCGTCGTTAAAATTAAGCATAGATTCCCTTACTTCGATTATGTGCACATTATAAAGACTCACTGTATTATCCTATACTATTAAATGAGCAATATCTTTCTTTATATATATAATTCTTCTGTACGTGTTTGTCACCTAACAGCTAAACAGTTGGACCGATTTGGATGAAATTTTGTGTAAATAATTGAATGGATCTCAGGATGCTTTGAAAATACAATTGGATAGGTGGCGCTGTTCGAACAGGAAAACGTCCGTCGGGGCCACTAGTTTCTATATATATTTATAAGTATATATATTTATAAGTATACATATTTATTAGTATTTAAACTCACGTTCTCGAAATCGGCTCTAACGATTTCGATGAAAGTTGCAATATAGAGGTTTAAGGGGCGAAAAATCGATCTAGTTAGGTCTCATATCCGGGAAAAATAGTTTTCTCCGTATTTCCACCCGAGCAGAGCTCGGTCGCCCAAAGTTTAGAACAAGATATTGAATATGTAATGAAATGAGAAGATATTGAATATATATAGTGACATGAGGATAATGACATTAGAATATTGACATGGCAGCATGTAATAAGTATGTACTATACATGGATTTGTATGAACTTTCTTATACTATTAAAAGAGTATTCTCTATTTTCACCAGAGCAGAGCTCGGTCGCCCAGGTACTACTATTAAAACAGCAATATTTGTATATAAATATATATATCTGAAATCCCGTTATCGAAAACGACTTTTTATTTTTATTTTTTTCTTTTGGTCATCTCGTAGCTGACCTCTGAGGTCATGACAAACGAAAACGGCTCTAACAATTTCGATGAATGTTGCAATATAGGGGTTTTCGGGGGCGAAAAATCGATCTAGCTAGGTCTTAAATTTTTACTCGAGCGGAGCTCGGTGGACCAGGTACTTAAAATAAAATTAAAATATTACGCCTGTATGGCTCGAAGGGTACGGCAGAAATGTAGTGTTACCTACTTACCACAAAACCATACTTGTGTAAATGTGTTATCAAAATCCAGTGTCAAAGCGAATACAATTATGGGAATCAGTATTATGAGCACGAACATGATCATATGGGCCAGAAGCTTGGCACTCCAGTGTACCGTGGGGGTGCAGCCTGCCATTATATGGTTATCCCGTATACCACAATTTCGCTCTACTATGCTTAGTATTATAACTGGAGTTACGGGGAGGATGGCCACTGAAAAAAAAAATTGTTAAAAGAAAAAACAGCCTATTTTTGTCCCTTTGCATAGCCCTCTTCTCATACAGAGGAGGCACGAGCATTGATCACCACGCTTGCTCAAGACGGGTTGACAATTTCAGACTTACCTATAGATCTTTTATACACCGTGACATTTTAGTCATCTTACAAAAGAGCCACTCAATGTACCCGACATAAAATACCTCTAGGAGCAATTAAAAAATTGTTACAATATATCATTTTTTTTAATGAATTTTAGTGGTCATTGGTTGCATGAAGTGGGCTGATCTTGTAAGAGGACTAAAATGTCACGGTGTATATACAAATATTAATAAAATCGAAGTGTCTGTTTGTAATGTCAAAATAATAGCTTTTTACTAAATGCTTTAGCTGGGAGGAGGTGGCGCAACTAACTCCACCACCGGCAGCACAGCTGTCTGTTCAGTTAGAAAAACATGATTCTATACATATATTTAAATTATTTGCTAGCAGACGCCAATATACCAACACCGATTGATTTCCCTAACTGAACAAGAAAATTGAAGATTATAATTTCTACTTGAGAAGATAATATTACAAAGGAGCTTTCACGAGTGAGAAAGAAAATAATATGCCTTATTTAATTAAAAGTGTCTAACCACCTGCTGTGAGTTTGTTTATACCCGTCGTACGACCCCAGGGTCCCACGAAATGTCAAGAGACGTAAAAATAAAATAACGTAGCTAAAATCAGCGTAAGAGCTGAGAAAAAGAACACTCTCGAAAATAATAATACCTAATAATAATTTATTGTTCAAAAAACAGTGCTAACCCTGCAGTGGTCGCGCGGATTACATAATCAAGTAATCCATGGTTGCTTAAAATGAAATTCTCATAAACTATTCTAGTGTGTTAGCTGGGACTCCATGTACTTTAAGTGTGGTAACCCCCGCCCCCATTCAGTTGCGCTCGCGCATTGGCAACGTATGTTTGTGTCAGGAGAGGGTTTTTTAAACTCAGCCATTGTCAGTCCGTCGGTCTATTTGGTTCAAAGAACTACTAAGTAGTAGAGGACCTTTAGAGGATAAGTTTTTATTTTTTTTATTGTAATTTAATTTTAAGACATATTTTGTCATATTTTGATAAATAAACTGCCGCGCGCAAACGCTTCTGTCTACCTGCCGCATATAAACATTTTTAGGAAACATTCGTCACTAATTGTGTCTGGACGTATTTCTGCGGACGGATTAATATTGCCGTCTGAAGTTCGCGGCGTGTCTCAGATGTGCCGCGCAGTATTACCGCGCAAACATTCGTCGATTGGTCCAAAGAGCGCGGCGGAAATGAGGCCTGTAAACGCCGCGTGTTGCTGACTTGCTGCCACGCTCTTGCCGCTCAATGTTTGGACACACCTTTACAGTTATTTTTCTAACAGATCCAGAAACTGTGCAATACAATACAATACAGTACCTACTTACTTTTAGTGGCAAAGATAAATCAACGACGTGTCAAAATTAAGTTCACGTCAATTTATCTGATTGACTGTTGATATAATTCAGTCAACCAATCACAGCATTTCACGCGTTTGACAATTTTTGGCTAATTTCACTACCTTACCAACTCTGTCAGTTTTCTTAAAAAGGCATTTTTATATTTCTATGGCTTGAGCTATTTCCATAGATTTCTTGCCAATAGTGGAGACGAAGATTCAATCAATCTGCCTAGCCTTTTCCCAACTATGTTGGGGTTCGGCTTCCAGTCTAACCGAATGCAGCTGAATACCAGTATTTTACATGGAAAACGCGATTACACGATACCCCTTGGTAAATCTGGGCGCCATACTTCTTTGGGCTTCCGACTACCCGTAACGACTGTCAAAGATTTAGGAATGACAGCCGGGACCAACGGCTTAACGTGCTTTCCGAGGCATGGAGGGGTCTCGATATGTAATGAATGGTCTTCCACCCACGAACCGCCCACGACAATCGACCCGTGCGGTTGTTATTATTTAACCACGAGAACAAGATACAGCTGAAATTATTTACGAGCAGTGTCCATATCCACCAAATTTACTAAAGAATGTAATAGAATTACCCTATTTCTTTGCAAAAACAGGTTTCATCAGAGATTTAAATCGTAAGATTCGCCCTACCGCGTCAAAAGACTGTCGCGCTTGTTTTGTTTTGACAACTGTAATAATGCAGTACTGCATAATGATAATGATAGCAGTGACTTGATTGACATGAAAACGCTATTTACTCATGTGTGAGCTCACTCTTCTCAATGGACGCTTTTTCGCGTGATTAAGTACGGTGTGGGCAAATCTAGCGATTTAAATCTTTGGGTTTCATTATAAAATGAAGGAAATAAGGGCCCGGGGAAGTAAACATGATGCGAAATTAAGGGTCTTAAAGAAACATAAAAAAAATAGAATAAGGGACGGCGAGGGCTGTGTATTCCGGATGATAATAATAGGGGAAAAATACTCATATTGTTAAAAATAAGTAGCCATAAATTGTCGAAACTTATTAACATAGCGAAAATATTTAGAGGAAGATTTTATGTTAGGGTGGACAAAGAAATGCGATGGTAATATGAAATCCTTATTAATATTAATACGTATGATAAATGTGACAGGGGTAGGTATGTGCTTGTTTTGAACGTTTTTCATAAAATAAACTAATTTTAATTATAATCTAATTTTGATAAGATTCAGAACCTAGGATAAAGGCCTTTGCTCTGCAATATGAGAGTAATAGGCAAGTACATATTATTATAATTTAGTGCATTGGTTTAGTGCAGTGGTCGGCAAACCGCGGCTCGCGAGCCGTATGCGGCTCTTTGGCCTATAGGATACGGCTCTGCATAAATGTCGATGAGTGCGAGCGATACACAGGGGCCGGGGTTTCGCTCATAAAGTAAGATATCAAGTTTTATTCCCGATTCAAGCTATATTTTATTTAAATATTGATTTCCGAAGTATTTTTACCAAAAAATTTCCTCCCTTTCAAAGTTTTCCATGGTTAACTTGTTTATAAGTAAGATACCTTTATCATATTATTATCAGCCAATATGATGATTATGATGAGAGCATCCTACTTCTTAGCAAGTTAATTTTAGGAAGCGTTTTGGAGTGAAAGAGAATGGGAGTTTTAAGAATTAAGAAAAGTGTATTGAGACAATTTGAACACAGAAAGGATTGGCTCTCATAAGAAATCTTAGTTGTTATAGTATTGATATATGGCTCTGTTGACTAATGAGTTTGCCGACCACTGGTCTAGTGGTAGAAAGTGCGACCACTATCAACGAGCTACCCTGTTAGAGAACTCACACACTAGACGGCCACGACTGGCCGGAGTCGTGGCCGTCTAGGATGTTCGCAGATGCGTCAGGGATGTTCGCAGATGCGCATGTAGATTGCTTTTACGCAACAATGCGTATAAGGTGCGCTTCCCTGGTGCGCAGGGTGTGGGGCGACTCCAACAGTGTCTTAAGCATGGTTGAGAGTCGCCTGGACTGTGAATACGTGGGTCACTGTTGTGCCGTCTCTCTTGGGATGTCGCAGCGATGACCAACCGTTATTTCTTATATTATTTTCCTTGTTTTCGTTTAGTTTCTGTGCTTACTAACATAGTCATAAGTTTTACTAACAATCTTGTTGAATCTTGATTACTTTAATAAAGAAAAAATCTATTCTATTAATAATTTATAGCTAGCTGGTCGCAGCGGCCACTGGTCGTGGTCGTGGCCGTCTAGTGCGCGGGATCCTTTATTTTTCTACTGCAGGCAAAGGCCTTTTTTCTCTCAGACAGAGAAAGCATGAGCATTGATCATCACGCTTGCTCAAGGCGGATTGGCGAACGCAATGACTTTTATTTAGACAATTCAGGAACGTGCACTGCATTATTTACGTTGTGGGGGTAAACTTATGAAGCAATAGAGTAGTCATCTTAACTCCTCTATCCGATGAATTTGTATATATATATATATATATGTAATATATATATATATGTAATATATATATTTTATTTATTAAATATGTATGTGTATTATAAGTTATAACCTATTTGTGTACTGTTGTCCCTACCTATTTTATTTCTAATGATATATTTTTAATTTTTTTTTGTTCCTCTTAAACAGAGCACCTGCCATCTAATCTTTTCACCACCCTTGGTTGACTGGTAGAGAACGCCTAAGGCATTAAGTCCGCCTTTGTACCTTTTTGTGTGTGAAAAATTTAAATAAATAAATAAATGGGTAAGGAAATTCCTTTAAATCCTTTGTGTTCGAAAGTGTGTTACCCAATTAGGGTGCAGGTTTCCTCACGGTGTTTTCCTTCACGGTATGTCTATATTCTCTATGTTAAAATATACTTATGAGAAACAGTGTGTTCACTCATCCTCCATAGAAAAGGGAGTATCTGTCGTGTCTGGTGCCCAACTGCCCGACGATTGATGTCGGGACATTGTATATTATATACTCGTCGCGCGGTAAACTCTGCTTGCGCGATGCAGGATTTTGTGTGACGTCAGATCTTTGATATTTAGTTCGCATGTGGCGATGTAGATGCCGCTGTATACTAGAAAATAACTCACAAAAAGCCACCCAAGATGTCCATTTCAGGCATAAAAACGAGCTTTTCACATCTTTAACACCAGCAGGTCGAGGCTTAGCTAAAGTTTCATACGTAGTCCGAATAGTATTGTTGAGGTGCGGCATAAACATTGACATGTAAATATTACTGAACATGTTGATCGACTTCGAAGTGATTCCTGGGTCTTTAGGATGGAATATTGTAGTGGAATTGTCACTAATTTTAAATCCTACAGTTTCTTCGTTCGAGTGTTCTTCCGATGGGTCGCTGAATTCTGTGAAGAAAAGCAGTTTTATTAAATTACCCGCCCACTTTTGCCCCCGACGTCGTTCGAATCGAAGTCGATAAAATATAGCCCATGTTACTCGCTGATAATGTAGCTTTCTATACTTAGGTGAATTAACTTTTTTAATTGGTTAAGCAGTTTTTGAGTTTATCCATTACAAACAAAAAAACATATAAAAATCAAATCTTTTCTCTTTAGCCCCATCGGCCATCCGTTCTGCGAGCAATGTGCCAATGTGAAAAAAAAACATACTGTAGGTATACTTTTGATTATCAACGGGGTTATTGCGTAACACAAATACAATAGCAATCGATGTCAATACCTTTCATTTTGACAGTTCACCCTCATTCATTGCGTTATTTACGTTGTTGAGCAAACGAATTTTTCAAACCTATGAAGCAATGAATTCGGAATTTCCTTCAAAGTCCTCGAATTGTGATTGAAGGTATGTTAGATATTGCTAATCCATTGCTTTTTATGATCGAAAAAATGCAGGTCAGTAACGTAAATAACGCAATGAATGATCGCAATTAGGGTACAGATTACGTTAGATATATTTTTTTTTTTAAATGGCAAATTCTCGTACCTCTATCAATATCCAATGCATACACAGTTTCTACACCCGGGTACTTATTCACACCTTTGAACAGTCTACTCATTCTAACAGGGGCGACGTTATACAGCAATTTGGTGACCTCTATATGATCCTGTGATATCTGGTGGCTGAAAAACTTCTTGTGCCGAAACGAATAGTTTGTCGTCAACGTGATTATTATTAAGCATAGGATGGGGATCGCGACGCGCTGTAACAAATAAAAAGGATGAGTCATTAACGAAAAAAATTGGCAAGTGTTTAATCAAATCAATCTGCCACTACCAACTTTTCCAACTATATTGGGATCGGCTTCCAGTCTAACCGGATGCAGCTGAATACCAGTATTTTACATGGAGCGACTGGCTATCTAACCTCCACAAACCAGTAACTGGGTAATACGATACCCCTTGGTAAGACTGGTTGTCAGACTTTCGGGCTTCTGACGACCCCTAAAGACTGTCAAAAATTCACGAATGACAGCCGGCACCAACAGCTTGACGTGTTTTCCGAGGCACGGAGGAGTCTTTGTATGTCCCCATCCACAGACCAATCCCGGCAAACTTAGCTTAACCGGATGAATCGACCCGTGCGGCTGTGATCACTTAGCCACGAGCACTTCGAACTGCAAGCAAGCTGGCAAGTGTTTAATCAAATCTCTAATAATTCCTATATTGCGCTTCTTAAAATATTATTGAACACTCTAAATATAATGATTGCGCCTCTTTTTCTGAACATCAAATAATTTCTATCAAGGCGTCCTAAAAATACGAAATAGGCAAGTACCAACTTCACCACTGGCGCACCGCTCGATTCGCTGGCTCGGCTCGCGCGCAGTTGGTCACACCAATTCAGCCCGCGAATGGTTGGTCACAGTTAGAACCTAACCTAACCGGTTTGTTCGGGGTACCCTAGCTTAGTTACTGCAACCAACTGTGAGACAAGGCCAGAAGGTAAAAAAGAGAGCTTTTTAGTTTTGGAACAACGATGACTGAAACTTCCGCCTTACCCCATAGCCACCGCGTTAAGAAAATCGCTTAACTACCGCGTCAACCGTGCCGTGCCGTATTATAATAGGATATTTAAGCTAACAACACAGAGGTAAGCGCAAAGATAGTCACTCTTATCACAGATTAATACAGATAGTTTACTCCGGAAAATCGTTTACATAAAAAGCGACTCTTGGCACCACACAATAAAGTACATTTCAGGTCGCACAGCGCTAAGTACCTATAGTTATATTCACCTAGAAGTTGCCTCTCTTTCTATCGCGTAACTATTATTATCTTCTGACTACGTTACGCTTACTGAATTGGCCCGACAAGTCGAGCTCGCCGCGTACTTGTAGCTTCACACCTAAAATGCGGAGTGCACCTTCTGTACTATTCTGTGCTCTTATACAACAAGCATAGGGTAGAAATTGAAAAAGTCTTACCAGAGCAAAGAACTGCCCTTTCTTCATCATTAAATAGTAGAATATTCGCTGGGTTAGCAATAACATTTGTCTGAAGACGAGTTTGCAGCCCACGATACGCTCTCTATTGAATTCTGTACACAAAAATACACTTTTTACATACATAACATTACCCCGAAGGGCTGAGCAGAGGTGTACCAATACCTCACTCAAATTTTCCCAGTTATGTTCAAGTGTAATAGGGGCAAACCTATTGCACTTCGCCGGGCACAAATTCAGACTCTGGGCTGCTACTCAGAAGTTCCTGATGGACGAAACCCAATAAAACTTTGCCCGACCTGGGTATAGAACGTAGGACCTTTAGGCCAACGAGGCAGTCAACTACAGTCATTAACTATTTTCTTAATGTCCCTCGGGAATCATCGCATTTTCGAATACAACCGAATGCTAATTTCCATGTCCATCAATTATTAGATTTATCGTGTATAATAATTTAAACTCAGAACTAAGTACTTTATTGTTGTTTTGTTTTGATTTCTATGTGTACTATATAGAGCTGTAAAACTATTTTCGTGCCTGCGACTTTAGCAACTTTCCTCCCATTTTTAAACAAATTACATAAAGTTAAAAGAGTATTAACAACTCTATATACTTCCAAGTCGATTGAGACGGTCCGGTTTTCACCAAGTGCAAAGGGTAACTGATAGAAATCCGACAACTGACGAAACACGTAGTTTGCCGAGGGACATTAATAAAATATTTATTCTGTACATTTTAGTGTCTGTCACCACCGCTGCATAATGGACATCTCTAATATCAGAGCCAAAGCAGATGCGTTGACATCTCAGAGACGAAAGACAAAGATTCGAAAGACAAAAATTAACTGTTTCAAGTGCCTATTATGAGGGTTTTCTGAAATGACGTTCACTAGATGGCAGCACTGAGACGTCAGGTCCGGGCACCTGTCAAAAGTGTCAAAGCGCCATTATTTTCTTTAGTCGTGAGTGAATGAATGAAACAAATGATAAACGTCATCATATATTTTATATTCATTGTCGAAATGGAAGACCTCTTGTCGAAGTGGCGCCAACTAGTGGCGTGAATTTTCTTGAAAACCCTCATTTCAATGCCACATTAGCAATGCCGCGTGCGGCGATGTTCGGAATCAAACCTTAATGATGTTTCAATTTGCTGGGAATTGTTGTAAAAAGTGGTTATTTAATTACGTGGTCGACTATACTTCTCCGGAGAACTTCTTCACAAAGAAGTCTACTGTTGTGAGTGTTCAGCTCTAAATTAGTTTATCAGCTTTATATAAAACTTCTCCATCTACTGTTGTATCTTTGTATAATGTTTGTATTACCTATTCCGCGGAGTCTTTTGTTTTTTTCGGAATCCTCAATTTCCGTAGTATCAATAAACCTTAACGTAAAAAAACAGACTAATTAGTGGTTTTTTTTTTGACATAGCTATATAAGTTGTACTTGTTTTAATTCATTTATTTAAGAAAACCAAAACTGAAATCGCGAAAAAAGTTCACTGACTCCATATATTTATGTTCGCGTCACTTGACCAAATGTAGGGCAGCATGTACATTTCAGGGTTGGTTGTTCGTAATGATGAGTACAATGACCCTTTAGAATTAATCACTCAACTCGGCCTATCGCAGTCCACAGCTGGACATAGGCCTCTCCCAGGCTGCGCCACAACACCCTGTCCTCCGCCTTCCGCAACCAGTCAATCGCAGCCACCTCCTTAAGGTCATCGTCGCTGGAGGGCGTCCCACACTACGCTTGCCGATACGCAGTCTCCACTCCAGGTCTTCTCTGTTCCACCAGCCATCGGTTCTTCGACAAAGATGGCCAGCCCACCACCTTTTCAGTTTTCTTGCTACTTGCTATATCGGTAACTCCGGATAATTTCCGATACCGCGTAACCTCAGATATGTCATACAGGAAAAGAAGTTTAACTTACTTCGAAAAAACTTCTTCCATAAACATTCCAACGTCGATGAGAATAATTCCGAATTGCGTTGTCTTCTGTTCTAAAGCCTCTAACAGAGTCGGGAACTGACGATACTCTTTCGTAGGAAATGAGAACGTTACACGTCTCATATCGTGAATCCTGCACTCAAGTTCAGGGATCATCCCATCCACCATCTCCTTTAAATCATATAGACGAGAGCCGTCTTGAATCGTTATGGATAGGGTGAAGCTGGTCCCTGTTGGGTAAGTTACTTGTTAAAAAAACTGGTCACGTGAGTGTCGGACCACGCACAATGAAGGGTCTCGTAGTTGGGATAAATTTATCCCAAGAACAAACTCAACTTTGTAGTTGAAAAACATGTTTTTGCAACCGCAAATGAAAGTTGGTAATTATTACTTGTTAAATTGTAAAGCCTACTTAGCTATGATAGTTTTCCTTTTAATTTCGTTATATATACTACTACTCTGATTTTTTTACATATCCAAAACCAACCATTTAGCTGACAGGGGCCAGACATTTGACTCTAACAAAATTAGCAATTTAAAGCTTAATATTTCGAAAACAGATCCCTGAATCCAAAAATGGTTTTCACAAACTCTCCCTCACTCTCTTTTCACATTTTCACAAACAATATTTTTGAACAAACTTTCCAACGATACCCCGATACGAGAAAAAAACATCACTTTACGTGTAGGGGAGGTACCTTAAAAAACTTTGTCGGCGTGATTAATATGTATACCCATGCCAAATTACAGCTTTCTAGCACTAAGAGTCTCTGAGCTAAGCCGCGGATGCACGGACAGACAGACATGGCGAAACTATAAGGGTTCCTTGTTTACTATGAAACGTCGAACAACGACGCAACGCATCATGTGGCATGTCACTAAAAAGCATATATAAACGATGCAGCGTTGATGCTGCGGCGACGCAATGCAACGGACTAACAAGGCCTCACTGTAAACGGTGACACACTCTTGCTTTGTGTGGAAGGTGTTGACAATGCCGCCTGTAGCAGTGAACGCCGGCAAGTCCGTGCTCTGTCGACCCACGTGATTATAAATGGATATCCTCAGTGGCAGAGGAAGTGCAGGTACGTTGCCATCTTAGAGGCACGACTCTTGTGCTATTTTCGACTTTATTTCAACATGGGCAAAGTCCATATTTCATTGCAACAAAAACCGCCTCGCCTTTTCTATGTCAGATGTGCAAAGGCCCCATAGTCACCTTTTATAACACCCACGAGTTGAGACAAGACAATTCTTCTTCTGTCTACCATTAATAACCAAAATGTTTGACAGGATCCAATTGAAGCCGAAACTACATAAAAATACATACATACCAATAATATTTTTGAGAAACTGAGGGCTGCCGTGACATTTGAGCATGCCCTGATCCAGAATAGCTATCCTGTCACCTAGCGCGTTCGCTTCTTCTAAGCAGGACGTTGTCATAAGTATAGTCTTCTGGCCACGAAGGATCTAGAAAATCAAAACCAAGATCCATTCATTAAAAAAATTTAAAGAGAAAATTACATAAAAAGTCCCCCAAAACGTTAACGTTAACCTTAACCACTTCCTAGTGCTTTAGCTGAGACGAAGTGGCGCAACAAACTCCCCAGCAGTATTCCAAACATCAAAAAAAAGCCAGCCAATTAAACCCAATAATCCAATGAACCCTAGGTCTGGCAAAGTTTATTCGACCTGGGGTTCGAACCCAGGATAGTCCCACATGGCGCTTATGACTATTAGAATAACGAACTATAAAAAAACCTTTCTTATTTTTTTCTTACAATCAAGAATTTCTCAGGACATCGAAGTAGCCCGGTTTCTGGACATGTGAATAATTGATAGCTATAGGTTCGCCCCTTTTTCATTACATACAAACTGTCATTCCCTATTTAACCCCCTTTTCTGGGAGGGCAATTATCAAAAAACTTCTCCCTCTCTGGGCAGAGCGAGAGGGCGTGTCAGACTCTTACTGACTAAAACCCACCCGTGTTCCTTCAGGTACCCTGTGGGCCACGATCTATCTTACCCCCTTAGGAGATGAATTTTCTCAAATCCTTTCTTTGTGCTCACCTTCGTTATACGAAGAACTCTTGTGCAAACCTTCAAGTGAGAGTGAAGCCTCATAAGTGCGTTGCGTTGCGACATCGCAACAGATCAACGCATTGTAAGCCGACACTCGACGCCGAAACGCAAGAGGGCGACGCACGACCTCTCTAGCAGTGGATCACTGTCCGTCGTCGCACCGGAGCTCCGACAACACAGCGCATCACCCTCCCCCCGGTTCGTCTCTCGTTCGTCAATCCGTTGAAACGTCGCGTGCGACGGCGCAACGCATATGTGGCATGTCACTAAAAATATACCGAAAACGACGAGGCGTTGACGCTGCGACGACGCAACGCAACGCATTACTGAGGCCGCACTCTCACTAAACACAGCGATTGGCTGTGCGTTGTCTTTCAGTGAATGAATGAATTTTAGAATTGTATTAAGTAGAAGATAAACATTGGAACTTCAAGTTCATACCATAAGCAGGTCCCACAGACGATGCCGCACTTCGACATCCATGCCGGTTGTTGGTTCATCCAACACCAACACGTCTGCATCTCCCGCCAACACGCATGCAACCTTCAACATAACAACTGTGTAAGATGAAGTGAATATTAATAACCTTTCACCACGAAGTTTCGTTGTCATTGGTACATAGTGCCAATTTGGACAACATGCGCTTTTAATATTCCTATTTATCGTGTTTCGATATTATCGTGAACGACGACGACAGGGAAGTAAAACGTATGAAAATATGAGCACGTTATAATATTATTGTTTTTCTATTCTTTTCGGATATTTCTCTTCTTCCCTGTGTTATCGTGATGCCGTGGACGTCCACGATAAATTATCGCCATGTTACATAAAACCAGTTTTATCAATATTTTAATAAATTGCGAAATTCCAGATGGAAAAACCCAATAACACTTGCCCGACCCGGGAATCGAATCGAGGACCTCATACTCAGCAGTAACGCTTGCGACCACTAGACCAACGACCAACGTGGAATTTCGCAGTAGCAGCCCGGAGTCTGGCTTTGTGCCCAGTTGATGGCAATAGGCTCGCCCCTATTACATGGAACTTAAACATAACTGGCGAAATGTGGGTGTACTATGGGTACACCTCTGCCTAACCTTTTGGGGAATTACAGCCGTGATATTGTTATGTGTTTAATTTTTTTTCCGTTATGAAAGCTTGTTTGCTACATGTATGACCTACCTGCAAACATTTCGTGTTCTCTTCGGTTAGTTGCTCACCATAATAATCAGCTATTTTAGCCAACTTGAGCCTTTTCAGCAGATGGTCCACACTAAACCCTCCTTTTGTTTGTCCTTTCAACTGTAATATAAACATCATCAATTATAATTATTAAAAAAAATAAGATGGCGGGATGAGCTGGACTCCTTCTTAATGGATTAGCCCACAATCGCAGTAGACCGGGAAAAGTGGAAAGAGGGAAGGGGGAGGCCATTGCCCTGCACTGGGACAACACAGGCTTATAATAACCATAATTCCCCACCGCCGTAACTCTACGTTGACGTCGTGGTGGGGCTTGCGCGCTTCGAACTCTCGGTCCGTACAGCTAGAGTTTAATTTGCCGGAACAGGTCTGGGATAAAGGGCCAGACCAAGAAAGATACAAAAACCCGCAGGGCAGCATGTGGCGAAGTGCTGGGCAGTAGCGACCCCACGTACCCTCTACTCCCGGGAGAAGTCTTGTTCCTCTCCTCTGGCTTGCCTTTATTGGCCGGCTGGAGTGAATACTGACGAGGAACGGAGCTCCCACCTCATTATTGGCTGGCTTGAGTGGAGATACGCAAGAGCAAACGTGCTCAGAGGAAGAAAGTATTCCAGTAAGATGCTGGTAGGGATCTTGATCTTACTTTCGGGATTGTCCTGATAGCCGTGGAATACCTCTCCACTCCTCATAAGCACCTCAGGACATGTTGCCTCTTGTCGCTACGACACTTTGTGCTAGCGACCGTTTTCGGGGGCCCATTATTTGTTGTGCAAGTCACCCCCTGCCATTTTATCCGTGTATTACTTAACATGCAGGGGACATAGTACTTCCATAGTTCAGTAACCCATTATAGCCACCCAAATCCATAGCCCAATATGTTTTGTTTCCATGTTCTGCAATAGTCCTACACCAACCGGGGGTTGTCCTTAAGTGCACTTATAAAGTGCATACAGGGATAATCGTCGGTTGGTGCCTCAGCACTTAAAAATGTCTAAGGGGCCCCTGCGGGTTGACTTCGGCCCCTCGTACGCCTTCCAAAGGTCCAGGACCCCACGGTCCCCAGATATGTCAAAGACATTAAAATAATAGTAAAAATAATAAAATAATTATAAGACCGCTTCTCATAAGCAGAACTTAGTCTTATTTGTTTATCTATTAACTTGTAATTTCTTTTTTTGTCTTTGCTAAAGTCTCCTTAATAAAAAAATCTTATTATAATATACAGATCGAGGCACGAGTCGTGAGTTCAGAACAGTTCGCACATGTTACAATTTCGGCCAATGAGAGTAGCCGAATGACACGCGACGGGTCCAATAAACGACGAGCATCGACTGACGAACCAATCGCGTGCATCTCGGCGCCCCCGGCTTCTTCATTCCGCCAAACAGACCGAAACATTAACGCGCAGTGTCAGTTTGTGCTCAACACTCGTGCCTTGTACAATTAAAAAATATAAATATAAAAATATTTGAAGTAAGAAATGCTGGAAAACAAAGTAATAGAAAACACAGCAAGTGTGTAAATCTAACTGTTGTAACGACAAAAATAAAACACACCAAATGTGTTTTCCAGCCTTCAAGTGAAACACGCGTAGCTTTTAAGAAACAAAGAACGTTATTATTTTGAATACCTACGTTACAATAATTACAGCCGCACGGATCGGTCTAAGGTGAAACCATTACATAGCCGTCAGAAACCCGAAATTCTGACAACCAGTTTAACCAAGAGGTATCGAATTACCCAGTGACTGGGTTGTGGAGGTCAGATAGGCAGTCGCTCAAATACTAGTATTCAGCTGCATCCAGTAAAGAAAAGGCTAGGCGTATTGATTACTAAAGAACTGCCTCGTTATTTTAGCAATCCATATTTGACTCGTTTAGTGGTCGCAAACGCGACGCGACGCGTTGGGCGTGGAGTCCGCGATCGTGGCTATAGGGTCACCCCCTATTTATATTGGGACTTATGCAAAATGTGTTCAAAACACACCTCTGATTATCTTTTCGAGGAATACAGACGTCTCGTTACATTAGATTATAAGTACAAAAAGAACAAACCTTTTTAAAGAACGTGATGTTCTCCTTAACAGTGAGGTGTCTGAAGCAGATGCTCCGTTGCATGCACAGGCCCACGTAGTTTCGAAGGTGCGTGGCTTGGTCCGCGACTGGAAAGCCGTCCAGGTAGACATCACCTTCACTGGCCGAGAACATTCCTGAAACATCAACATTACCATAGCTATCTGATGCGGGGAGGGGGCAAAGGTAGATAAATTCAAAACTAACCGTGTTTAGATATTGACGCCAATCACTTCTACGGAGTTTCTCTAGGTAATTTATTTTAACCTTCTACATACGGGTACGGACAGTACCCTTAAAATCGAGCTTCAGAAAGAGCCTGTCACACACGTCTGTATGACAGCCGCTCTTTTTAGGGTCAGCGCGCACTACGGTGCGGTGGAATGCGGTGCGTTATTTCTATCGTACGGTATAACAAACGCAGCATTGGCGGTGAAAAAAAAGGCGTTTAAAAAAGAGTACCTTAACAGTTTATGGACAGTTTATGGTGCTTGCTTTGAAAGGTATACTTTTTCGAATGGGCATATCCGTAAAACGAATTCAGATATTACTGCTTGGTCGCTGTTTCGGTGCGTTTTTTTCACTGTAATGCCCGATACTTTATATATCTCTTTACGATACAATACGATTAAATCATCCATTGTATCAAGGACACCCTCAGACGACGCGACGCGACTCTGCGACGCGACTCTCGTAGAATAATTTCTATGAAAACTTCCCGAAAATTGTTCTACCGGTGTTGCATCGCGCCTGTTTGCTGGAACCCTTCATGTGCGCGTATTTGTGACACAAACTATTACAGCAAAATCAACAACCCTAAATCCATTAACAGCAGACATAGGTCTTTCCGTTCTTCGGCCCATGTTAGTACTAATTTATTAAATTTATGTTACAGGTATTTTGCGCCGATTTTTTTCGTATTTTAGTGTTTATCAGCGGAAACTAGTAAATGGCCTTCAATTTCATATTTTCTTAAAACGCTCAAAATAAGTTACAAACGATAATCAAACCTGCGACAATATGCATAAGGGTGGTTTTCCCAGCTCCATTGGCTCCCAAAAGCATAGTAACTTCGCCCTTACAGCAGTCAAATGTAACAGAGTCCAATGCGATCACTTGAGTTTTGCTTCCAAACTTTTTAAATATCTGAAAAAAGGGATTAACTACTTTTCTTATTCTTGAATTCACCTTTAGTTTATCGATATGATTTTGTACAAATTATATTTTAGTATCACAACAAAAAAAAATGTTATTCCTTGGTTCCTAGACGGCTATGTATATGTATTTGTGAAATAATATTTTGGTTGTAAGTATTTTCGACAAATATTGAACTGGGTAAAGTCAGGTAAATTAATTGTTAAAAAAATTGACTACTAAAGTGTTCGTTCGTTCAAGTCTCAACTGTCATACTTGTATGAAATTACTATAACATGGCAAATTGACGTAGGATGTCAATTTGCTAATCAATTAATTTTCCGGACTGTAAATTGTCATAATCTCATGTTAGCTTAAAGCCTCGTGCAGACTGGTGCGACGCGACAGCGCGACACGACTCTAACAAAACAATTTCTAAGAAAACTTCACGGTATAAAAATTACCCGTGTCGCGCTAGTCTGCACGAGCCTTAAGGCTTAAGAATTTGAATGACTTAAGCCATTCAAATCACAAAAAAAAATGGTATGAAAATTCTTTCAAGATAATCAACAGAAATACTTATAGTACCTACTTAATAGATACTAAAAATTTATAAACAACTCACCATAGGTTTTCAAGCAGAAACTGAAAATATACAATAATTATTATTATCATGAAGAATGCTGATAAAATCAAGACAGCGCTTGAATTAACCGTGTATCACATAAACGTGTAGAAAATGTTATTGAAAAACAAAAAAAGTACTTTCAAAACCAAAATTCATTTATCCTATAGTCCTATAATATTAAATGAGCAATATTTGTATATATACAGGTGGTCCAAATAGTGACGTCATAAAAAAAAAAGATTCCTCATGCCCGGGACCAGGAGTATCCGAAAATACCCCACGTATGAGGAATATATGTTTTTAATCATTATGTTGCATATGTTTTTAATCACGTTCTCGAAAACAGCTCCAACGATTTCGATGAAAGTTGCAATATAAGGGCGGTTTACAGGAGCGAAAAATCGATCTAGCTAGGTCTCATGTCTGGGAAAATTCGTTTTCTCTATTTTCACTCGAGCAGAGCTCTGTTGCCCTTGTAAATACTTAAAAATAACAGCAATTTTTAAACGTCAAAACTAGAAAACACAGTCCCCCAAAACGCCCGCTCTTCACCACTTCCTAGTGCTTTAGCTGGAAAGAAAAGCACACCAAACTCAGCACAGCTGTCTGTTAAGTTAAGATTTCAAAATTAACAACAGGGTAATTTCGAAACACACTAACAATTGCAATGTCTTTCATTTTGACAACATTCATTGCGTTATTGACATTGTCGAGCAAACGTATTTTTCAAACTTATGAAGCATTAGAGCAGGAATTTCTTTCAAAATCCTTGGGATTAAAATAAAGTGTGTTACGCAATTGGCTAGCAGTTGTGGCTTCGTCCATACTCATCCCCAGTTCGAACTCGCCCGGTTCGTATACAGGGTGTCCCGTAAATAATGGATCAAACGTAACGGGTAGGTAGCTTACCTCATTTCCAACAACTAATTTGAACAGTAAAAAAAAAACCGATAAGGTAACCAAGATATTTTTTTTTTTCGATTTTACTATTTTCTGTACCAGCATTCAGTGTTTTTAATGCTGTTGCTGCAAATGGTATCATATTTAGGTGTCATTTTTGTCAAACATTTCTGAATAGTTTACTAATGTTATAAGATACCATTTTTTTTAAATAACATTTTATTTGCCTTAGAAAAAAAATCTTGAATTGAAAAGTTTTGTTTTTACGATGAAAAGACCAGTATTGGAAAAATTCTCCTGTAAAAAAAATGTATGACACCAAAGTGTACCATTATTTTAAAAACTTGTAAAATTACTAAGGTTTGCAAATTGGTATAAAACTTACGCCTAGTCTTTGTCGTTACAAAGATATTGCTATGAATCTGACAGAGGTGCCATTAAAATAAAATTTGAAAAAGTGTGCACAATTCAACTATTTTCTTAAAAATGTTTAGGTATCTCAGGGTATGAAAAAAATTAGGAGGTTAAATTTAAAAAAAAATACAAATAAATCGTTTATTTTGTTTTTAGAGTAAATGTTCAAACTGACGTCCACGAGAATGCAAAGTCTGCACCTCCTAATAAAGGAAGCTCTTATCCGGCGGACAAAATGGCTGTTGTTTATTTCTGATACAGCAGATTGGATGCGCTGACGTAATCCTTCTTCCGACGTTATTCGTTGTTTGTAAACTTTGTCTTTTAAACATCCCCAATAAAAAAAATCTAAGGGATTTAAATCCGAAGATCGCGGAGGCCACAAAATTGGTCCTAATCGGCCGATCCATCTGTCAGGGTAAGTTTCATTGAGTTGCGCCCTTACTGCCGTCGCATAGTGAGCGGGGCAACCATCATTTTGTAACCACATTGCTTGCCGCACGTCTTCTGGAATATTTTCTAATAACGTTGGCAACTCATTCCTTAAAAAATGCAGATAGTATTCGGCGTTTAGAGTTGCTGGTAGTTCAAAGGGCCCTATTATTTGCCCATTTATTATTCCTGCCCATAAATTTATTTTAAATTGATGATGGCTCCTGTCCTCTCGCATCAAATGTGGGTTTACCAGCTGCCAACTGTGCAAATTATGCAAATTGAGATATCCATCTCGCCGGCATGAAGACTCGTCACTCCATAAAATTTTATTAAAAAACTGTGGGTCCGCCCGTATCATTCTAAGCATCCTTTGGCAAAATGCTACTCTTTGCGGGTAATCACGTGACGTCAGCGTTTGAACACGTTGCACGTGATACGGGTGCAACCGGTGCCTTTTTAGAACTCGATGTACCGTCGATCTTGGAATACCTGTGCGTTGCGCTATGACGCGAATTTTGAGACCGACGAATCTTCCTCGATTTCTCGAATAATAATTTCGTCATTGACTTGTGACGGTCGCCCTTCACTGGCACCCCCAACTCCGGTGCCAAGAATTCTTCCCTCAAGAAGCGCGTTATGCACTCTAATGAATACGCGATAGTCGGGATGTCGATCCCGGTTTGGGTATCTTTCACGATACAATCTTGCGGCCGCCCTGGCATTGCCTCTTGCTTCTGCGTAGATAAAATGCATTTCGGCATACTCCCGTGGCGTGTACTCGTAACGAGGCATCGTACTACTGCACACACGTACAACCTCACACAAACGATTGTTTTCGAAGTCCGTAGGATTGCCAAGTCATTCGTCCAAAACACAAACAGTTCCAAATCGTTAGGCAAAGCAAAGTCCAAATACACAGCACAAGTTTAATTTTGAGGAACACAACAGTTAGGCACAGCGGGAGCGAAAGTAGTCTGATGTACGTATCAACTCGAAGAGAGATTCGTGTCAACTAAACAAATAAAATCATGCAACAATGAAGCCCTGTATGAGTGAAGGGTAAAGGAAAAAAATACCTGCACAAAGACACCGATTTACCAAAAATACAAAAGCGGCGCTATCTATCCCTTTCACACTGAGTGAGGTGCAACTCCGCAGGTAGCGGTCCCAAATTCCGAACAGATGACGTCATCGGCTCAGAATTACGCTACACGCGTAACCACATGCTTAGATTACAAGCATAAGCCATTACGAGAAAGAAAAGTTAGATTGTACCATTTAAATTTCTGTTCTGTCTTCTTCATCACATTCATAGCAATATCTTTGTAACGACAAAGACTAGACGTAAGTTTTATACCAATTTGCAAACCTTAGTAATTTTACAAGTTTTTAAAATAATGGTACACTTTGGTGTCATACATTTTTTTTACAGGAGAATTTTTCCAATTCTGGACTTTTCATCGTAAAAACAAAACTTTTCAATTCAAGATTTTTTTTCTAAGGCAAATAAAATGTCATTTAAAAAAAATGGTATCTTATAACATTAGTAAACTATTCAGAAATGTTTGACAAAAATCACACCTAAATATGATACCATTTGCAGCAACAGCATTAAAAACACTGAATGCTGGTACAGAAAATAGTAAAAATCGAAAAAAAAATATATCTTGGTTACCTTATCGGTTTTTTTTTTTACTGTTCAAATTAGTTGTTGGAAATGAGGTAACCTACCTACCCGTTACGTTTGATCCATTATTTACGGGACACCCTGTATATCTAACTATATGTATAATAGAAGGCGCAAAAGTACTGATGGCAAGAAGTGCTAGAATGATTTTTATTCAGTCATAATACGCGGTATAAAATTAACAGTACGTAGGTAGTTATGAGCGAGTTCGAACTGGGGAAGAGTATGGACGAAGCCGCAGTTGTGTGTCTAATACATTTATTTATTGTTATGGCACTTCAACGACTTATACACTACACACAAACACACGACACATAAACAAAAATCACATACAATTTTAGAAATTGTGAATTCGTCACTCACAAAAGAGCACAGCACGAACAAAAATCGATAGTACGTGCAAAATCTCGTTTGTTAGTTAAATTACATAATTATGAGTTATAAAATAATGAAGAGTCAAAGATAAATTATGGTCACAAACACGATCGGAAATACAAAAATATTATAAACAAAAAAAAAAAATTAAATACAAAAAAAATGGCTGAAAAAAAGGGAAATACATAATAACAAATACCTTAGAGACATTCAAAACTTGAAGAGCAATTTCAGCTTTTCTAGGTAATTTTTCAAAGTGCCTGTGGTCTCTTCTCAATAGATAAGACGGCATTATTATTATTCGTCGTTTATTTTCGGGCCGCCAGTACTCTTTCTACAATTCAAAATGACTTATCTCAATATCGCAAAAAAATCGCTTAAGCTAGTTTCCTAGAATCCTTCCTTGTGGGGGCCCCACATAACAGCCGCAGTGACGGCTGTCATGAAAATGATATCAGCGGGGTCTGACTTTACGGTGTCCAAAAACGCTCTTTACTATATTCCAAGAGATAACCGTGCTTTTGGTAACAATCGCAATATAATGATAGCTCTTGAGCCGGCCGAATATCGTCTGTTTTTATACTGTTCACTTAAGTCCTACGTATACTTTAATACTATATATACAAGTATCAGCCTTCCTAGTGATCGTTCATTTTTTGTAACCATAACACGTCTTTGAGCGGCCATATCTAGTGAAACGGCCATTCGAAAGAGTTAGCTACGCCCCCGCAAGGGGGCGGGGCGAGCGGGGTCAGGGCGTAGCCCGTTGCCCGCGGTGGCTTTACAGTGGCCCGCCAATCCCCCCGCCAATGACCCCTCAATGTGTTGCCTACTGTCGGCAATGATAGTGAGTGCGGGCTTTAGGTCGCACTTGTGTGTTTAGTTGCATTGAAGCGAAAAGGCAACTCGCAGTTTTGACCACTAAGGTCTTGGCTGCTTAACCGGACTTTCCTTTGGGTGCCTTAAGCTACTAAACTTAGAGCCTCCAGCCAGGAGGCGAAACGGCTGATGAATATCGTCAGTTTTTACTGTTCACACAGGTACTACTCATATCATAATGCCGTACTAGTATCAGCCGTCCTAGTTATTGTTCATTTTTGGTGACAATAACTCGTCTTTGAGCGGCGATAGATAGTTACTTGGCCAGCCGCATGCGGGCAGACCGTCACCCATTCTCACCAGGCAGGGGAGGGCCCTACACCCACCAAATACTGAATCAGCCTTCCAAGCGATAGTTATAAAAAATACAGCTATCTCTTAGACTACTAGGAAAACACACCAACTTACTTTGATGAATATCTTTTCAGTGACGTCATTCGCCGGTAAATTGCGGACGCTATGTGGCGGCCACCGCTATATTAGGAAACCGTAGCTAAGGACCAATTACCCTTTCCACTGTCGCCGACATAACTCAACATCGCGAAAGAAACCTCCTCCTTTTTTTGAAGTCAGTTAAAAATGTCGCTTAAGGGGGATGCGCTAAGGTAACCCGCGAAATTCTAACTTTCTTTAGTTTTTTGCATTTTGCAGGTCAGTGTCAGGTTTTATGTTGATTAAAATATGATTCGTGGCCGTAACAAATATGGCGTTACTCAATTATGATCATTACAATCAGCAATAAAACTCCATAAAGTAGCAAAGGTGTCAAATGTCATGGTTTTATGAAATCATGACATTTGACACTTATTATTTGTTACGGCTGCGAGCAAGCAAATTTGAATTTAGCGGGCTACCCTGAGGCTTTCGCCTTAAACCAGACCATTTCACCCACCGATGGTTTTTTATTTTTATGAGACTCAAGAGAAACAAATTAAGCGCCTGCTACACTGCTGCCAACCGCGTCCCCGACATAAGTGACCTTGGTTGGCGACAGGCAGAGCTGTTTGAAATACGGTCGTAAACCACCATCTACACGGTTGTAAACCACTGTGGTCACCTCTAGCGGGACGCGGTTGGCGACCATGTAGCAGGCCCTTCATTGAGAAGTATTTTCGGTTGAATTTACACTTCAATAGGTAACGTTTCATTACAAAAACCTCAGGACTTGAATGAAGCCTATTCGTATTAATTACAATTCACAGCAAAACCCACGTGCGGGTTTGTTGTATTGTATTACATAGTTTTATTATCTCAGCATGACGCACGCTGACCGCAACTCAAGCTTCAGGGTTGCTGATAAGACAGTGACGCTGCTATCTGAATCGCGGTGTTAAGATTCCCCGCGAGCTAACGACCCTCCGCGATCTCCGGAAGTTCGGCAAGAGCTTACATCATAGGATCATTTCTTTAGTAAGCTCTTCTCGAGACTTTTACACTATGTGAGTCCTCACAAGTCACGATGAGGAGATGTGGCGCGGCGCCCTGAGCGTAAGGCGGGCGATGGTAGTAGAGATGGGTTATAACAGGTTTAACACGATATCTGTTATCACTGTTACTGTTACACAAATATAACAGATCCAAATATCTGTTATTAAATAACAACCTGTTATTTTTGTACGGACGATAAAAACGTATTTAAATCTCAGTTGAATAACTTCTTTAATTCTTTTCGTTTTAAGTTTTTTTTTTTTTTTATAATGGTTACTGGTCGTGTGGAGAAAACCAAACTTAACACTAAAGAAATAAAGTCAAAATTACCTTGACAAAAAAGTTCCACTTCTTAGGAATACCGTAATACCCCGGTCTGACTAGGTCTAAGTACCATGCAAGTATTGTTGTTACATCCAGCTGAATCAAGAAGAGCACCCACACTCTTACTACCGAAAATTTTTCGATATGGAGTTTGTTAATGTTCCAAATCTGGGTGCCTACGCCTAAAAACCGTAAAAATAACATAAAATCACGCCTGTTTTTTCCGCGAGTTTAGGTATCGGTGTACCTATAGTAGAATACCTACATTTCGCCAGTTATGTTTAAGTGCCATGTTAGCCCACGTTCGCACAGACGTAAAAATATCGCACACTGGATTTTCAACGGCGCGTTGAAAAAACACACTGTTGGATTTTCAACTCTCGGCGCTAAACAAAGCGCAGAACATCCAGGGCTCGAAAAAAAATCGCCGCGATTTTATTACGTCCGTGCGAACGTGGGATAATAGGGGGCGAGTCTATTGATAAACCGGACACGGAAATTCCCACAAACACTTTGCCTGAGCTATAAATCAAATCCAGGAGGTTATGCTCAGCCTTAGCTCTTGCGACCACTGAACCAACGCGGCAGTCAGGAAAAAAAACAGCGGTTATTGTAGCTTGTAGGGCCAAGGATCATCTCAGTCAAAAGCAGTCCGCTGCCTGGACATAGGCCACCTCTAAGCATCGCCAAAACGACAGCTAGGTACTTCGCCTGGTGAGTAGCGGAATTCGAACATGTGATTAATGTAGTTTCGACCTGAAGCTTCCTGAATATGACGCCGGAACCGCACAGGCGCCGCTGGACCACATGTTTGTGTATACGATTGAATATCGCCTATGCGCCGCACCGGGGCCGCACCGGAACGGCGCCGCCGGCCGCCGAACTACCGCCGCCGTACCAGCGCCGCGTAGATTTTATATTTTAATTCTGAGATGTTCTGATTTTTTTTCATCTTGCCGTCCGGTGTCGGTGCGGTTCTGGCGCCCCGTTCCGGTGCGACTCCGGCGTCATGTACAAGAAGCCTTACTCGTCTGTCCGCCTTGTAATACTTAAAGATAAAGCACGTCTTTCAAATGTATAATTTCAACTTGAATGATGTAACCAATATTTTGATTCAAAAGAGGCTCCATGGAATTTCATGCCCATTCTTCTCCACAGGAACGTACTAAGCTTTGGTATGGGCAACTAGCTTCGTATTTCTGACTGACCGACTCCTTGACAATTCAGAACTGTCTGTAATTGGTTTACCTAATTGAAATAAATGCTTCGAAAAATAATTGAGCTGTACTTACCGACCTTTTCCAAATATAGGACTTCGTCCCAGAAATAATAGATGGGTGCATGTGGCAGTATACAGCATAATACAAACGTGTATTCTTTGTAGGTAAACCACAAGAAGTCTAAAATATATGTAGACAAGTATAGAATGAGACCTAAACAGTCTGCGTGCAGATCTGGAAGATTAAAAAACATGGGATCACAGAAATTATACTGTTACAAAATAGTCTTATTATTTGTTTTCAGACTATATGTAGGTACTGTATTGTCATAAAATCGCCTTTCATTCTACTCTTAACATGACCAAACCATCACAGCATACCCTTTTCAATTTTTGTCACTACATCTTCTTTTAAATCACACCGCTGTCTTATTACATCACTCTTCAACCTATCATTTATAGTCAGACCACACATGCTTCGCAAGGAACGCATTTCCACAGCATTTATTCTACTTTCATGCCTCTTTTGACACACCCAAGTTCAAGTTGTTCAATATACCCTTATATTGAACAACTTGAACTGGCATTTAAAATGGCATCTGAAATCTTTTAGTGGAAGGCGCGGTGTAATTACATAACACACTAACAGTAGCAATGGCTTACATTTTGACAGTTCAACAACATTCATTGCGTTATTTACGTTGTTGAGCAGACACTTTTTCGAACATATGAAGCAATGGATTAGCGTGCAGCACGCTTTGGGCACGCCACAATTGTAGCGATAAGTCCCCTCTTTAAGGAGAGGCACTACGGCGTCCTGACTTTCCGCCTGATGCAGGTCCTCACCGTACACGGTTGTTTCGGAAGGTTCCTGTTCCGGATAAGGCGGGAAGAAACGCCCGGGTGTCACCATTGTGTGGATCGCCCGGAGGACACGGTGGAGCATACGGTGGAGGTCTGCTCGGCTTGGGCGGATCACCGCCGTATCCTCGTGGAAGCGATCGGCGGCGGTGATCTCTCGCGTCCGACCCTGGTCCAGGCCATGGTACGGAGCGAGAGGGCATGGGAAGCCGTCACCTCGTTCTGCGAAGCAGTAATGCTCGCGAAGGAAGAGGCGGAACGCGTGAGCCGCCGCCGCCGGAGACGACCTGGGCGTCGGGAATCCCAGGCCGATTCCCGGCTACCGTAGGCGCGGGCTTGCGGACGGCGAGCAATGGGTAGCTCGCCGTCCGATAAGGATCAGGCCCAGGTCGACGGCGCGTTGTGGATGCCTGTCGGGGTCGCAGGAAAGTCCGAAAGTGAAAGGTTGCAGCACGCTTAGAGTGACCATAATAGAAATGGGTTTTGTCGACGGAAGAATAGACAAATAAACAATCACAATCAGTCCTTTTATCTATTCTTCCGTCGACAAAACCCGTGGAAACCCCGTTTCTATGGTTGTCATGCTACGCGTGGTGACTAAACGGCATATATGTACTTAGATATGAGTGGTTACTTACCTATAAGGGTATAATGTATACTTACAACTGTATGACAGAGCACTAGTGATAAAAGCAAAGCACATCGTGTTCACAAAATGAAATGTTATCGTAAAAGCTATAATAAAAAAATTGCTGTGCGGCAGTATCGGATTCCACGTCGGCAGCGCCGTCTGGAGACAAAAATAGTAGACTTACTACCAAATATTTTTTTGGAAAAGTTCTTTAACGCGGCTTGTAAACTTTTAGAAATCGTCACGCTAAAAAGTGTTAATACTTGCGACTGTCTTCTTCTAATTCAAAGAGAAAGAGAGAGAGAGAAAGCCCACAGAAAAAACAAAAGAAAGGAGTAGAGTGATTGCAGTGTCGTGGGATAAAATTGTACATATCAACCCGAGTACACTGTATGCCGGAGAGAAAGTGTGGATTTGGTCAAAATTAAAATCCAAGATGGCGGCTATGAAAATTTTTCAAGTTTTACATCATGGGCATCGTTTTCATGGTTTTCGAGGTTGTTAAAGCCGATAGCGGGGTCGAAATGTAAATCCAAGATGTCAGCTGCCAAAAATTTTAAAGTTTTCGTCATGGGTGTCGTTTTTATAGTTTTCGAGGCTGCTCAAGCCGATATGAGATCCCTCAACAGCACACTTTTTTTATTTTGAATCATTTTTATCTTAAAAAATTGGTCAAAAATAAGTTTTAAATGTATTTTTTTAAATTAAAATTTGATTAGGTAGGTTTTTCGTTTTTCTAGCCGACTACTCTGAGAAGAAACACCGAAACAAACTCACAGGCACAAGGTCTAAAAATAGCCGCTAGGGCCGATGTCTGCTGGAGTTGCGGTTTTGTCCGAAAGGGTTACCGTAATCCCTGGCAATACAGGCAACTGAAGGCACGGGTGGGTTTTAGTCAGTAAGAGTCTGACACGTCCTCCCGCTCCAGCCAGAGCGGGAGAAGTTATTTGATAATTTCCCACCCAAAAAAATAAAGTCTAAAAATAGTCATAATCACTGGGACTCAACTCACACACACTATTGGGACTCAAGTCTCCTCTCTGTGAGACGGAGTGGGTTGGTTGATGCCACACGTCTTTAAACTTAAGCAGTTAATCAATACAGACTAGAATGCAATAAACTCACAGTAAGAATCAACGTGACCGCTATGGAGTACAAAATGCCTATTAACAAAGCCTCCAGGATATGCGAGAATCGCAACACGCCAGATTTTACGCCGGAGTGCTTCATCAGTTCCTGAAGGAAAAATGAGACAGATGAGTACTTACATTGCCACTGATAATAGTGGACGTAATCTACGGAACTACCAGTCGGATTTGAAAAATACACACACGCAACAACACATCACGCTACGATACTTAGGAGTCGAAAAAAAAGAAAATAGTCAAAAAGAATGCTAAGCGTAAACGAAGTAAAGGTGCGGGCGGGCGATGAGATGTGACGCGGTTTGAAGGGGTCCACTAGGATCGATGCCTGCCGGGGTTGCGAAGAAAACCGAAAGGGAGATCGTGGCCCCCGGCGACAGGGCAACCGAAGGAACACGGGTGGGTTTTAGTCAGTAAGAGTCTGACACGCCCTCCCGCTCCGCCCAGAGCGGGAGAAGTTATTTGATGATTTCCCACCCTCAAAAAAAAAAAAAAAAAGATGTGACGCGGTGGGTTGGGGGCCGAAATTTCACGCGTACGAAGTCGGGCCAGTAGTTTTTAGGATTCCGTACAAAACGTTTCTTTTTTGCCCCCCAAAAGTGACCCCTATATTCAAAATTCATTTATTTACGTTACACGTTCGTGTTTGGGTCACAGAAATACGTGCATATGTGTACCAAATTTCAACTTGATCGGTCCATTAAATTCGGAGCAAATTGGCTGTGACAGCGGGACAGACAGACAGACACATGAGTGATCCTATAAGGGTTCTGTTTTTTTTTCCTTTTGAGGTACAGAACCCTAAAAATTGTTTCAGTTTGCACTGTTACACAATTCCTTAGCATTTTCTCACTATCATTAATAAAAACCGTTTATTCACTTGTATTATAAACGTATATAGCCCATCATTTTTACTATTAATCATTAAAGTGTAAACTTTACCGTCATTCCAGATCTTCGTTCCACGATCAGTCTCGTCGCATGAAAAAGATAGAAAGGCAGTGGTCCAAGAATGGTACATATTATCATGAATTTGTGCAGTGTCAGCAACTCTTCCAATATGAAATTCGGTACAGTAGACATCTGTATTTTCTTAAATAAATAAAATATTCTTTAGGTTTAAGGTACAAAAAAATTACTTTGATCTAGTATACTAATATACACTCCTTTGCAAAAAAAAAACGGGAGGTTTTGATTTTTCTACAGTATTGATAATCATTTAGTTCTAAAGAGGTTTTAACAGCCAAACTATGTTACTGGCACTCAATAAAGAGTCTGAATAAAGAGTATGAAAAAAAGTTAATACCAAATTCAAAACTTGTTAAAAAAAATTATAATCCCTTTTTCTGTATGTGACTTTTTACTTACTTTTCGCGGGTTTGCGGTTAAAAGGTTATCAGGCGACTAAAACTAATTACTCGTTATTTTTAGTAGAATAATTTATGTGTCGCATTATTGTGACTTAGAACAGAAATCTTTGTGTCGATTGTAATGACAGAAAAAGCAATAAGAGCTAGTAAAATTATAGCGCTGCTGGAAGAGGGGTGTAGCCAATTTTACGTCTCACAGCAGATAATAAGAAATTTCTAGTCATTTAAGCTAAAGTCATACTAAAAATATTAACATTCCATAGAAAAGCCAATGACTGTAAGGTGTCCGCTTTTTTTTTTGCAAAGGAGTTTATTCTGTGGGAGAATTTATTGCTTACCACTAATATAAACCAAATATTTACAAAAGCCTAAGATGACTACTGAGGTGATGACTAATAGAGAAATATGGAACAACTAGCTTCTGCGCACGACCTCATCCGGGGCCTATAACCTTCCTCAAGAATTGGGCTACCCAATGCAAAAACATTTTTTTCAAATCCGACTGGTAGTTCCGGAGATTACCCCCTACATACAAACTTACAAACAAACAAACTTTACCTCTTTATAATATTATAGTTAAGGTAAGACATGCTGCCCCGTCCCCAAATAAATTGGGATAAGGGGAATGATTATGAAACCTTAGGCTTCATGTACTATCAAGAAACGCATATCTGCACACTGTAAGGACTATTCTTGCCTGCAGCGCTCCGCCGCTATAGTATCGCTTATCTACGAAAAAAGAGGATCGTGTGCACGGGATTTTGTTTTCAAAATGCTTAGATATGCGTTACCCCGATGGTACATGACGCCGGAGCAACACCGGCAGGCGAGGCGCCGGACTACAAGATTTAAAAAAAAAGTGGCACTCCGCCGACAGAAGTGAAAACTTGAAAAACGGCACGCGGTAATCAACGCGTTGATGTCTTTTTAATGGTCAAAAGCTGGTGTCATCACGGTGTCGCAAAATCAATAGTTTAGTCCCATCTCAAAAATGCCCAACGCGCCTAAAGAAGTTTTCACTTCAAAAATCATAATATCTCCGAATATACGTGGCGCATAGGATGGGCGATATTCATTCATATACACAAACATGTTGTCCGGCGTCGTCTACAGGAAGCCTTAAAAGGAGGAAGCCCATTCCTTAATGCATGCATTACTTCATAGACTAGTGGTCTTTTGTACTATTATTCTGCTAGTTTATACCTGCTCTAAAGTTCATAATGAAGTGATATTTACCTGGTCAATATTCTGATGACTAAGTTCCTCTATAAAGGACTTGTCTATGGCCCATTGCAACTGCCCCAAAAAAGAAGGAGCTATTTCCGCTGCAAAAATTAAAAATATTATCAATTATATAATTATAATAATAAGACTATTTATCTAATAGTAGACATTTAAATATAGAATAAGTTTCAACGCGCTTTGGAATTATGAACCTTAATTTAACACAGTTCAGTTTTTATTGTAGCTAACAAAGATATTATAAGTAAAAAGATATTATAAGTAAAAAAAGAGGTAGATAGGTTATACACGCTTCGAGGCACGTCAAAATTTGGCTAATTAGCCACATTTTCTTCGTCTTGTCTCTTTTTCGCTCCCGATAATTACGACATGCTGTCCTAGTTTACTTAAAATATCATTGGTAGCTAAATTTTAAATATTTTATGTCATTTTATATTATTACTACTTTCGGCCCCCGACTCACCGAGTCGCGTCGCATCGCCCGCCGGTGCTGTTACCTAATTCGTTTTCGCGAAGCGTTCTTTCACACTTTTTATTCTTTTTGCTGGGCTCCTAAGGGTCGTAGCGTCATGTTAAATTTCCTATTACTTTCCTCAAGAAACGGGCTATCAAATGCAAAAATATTTTTTTTAAATCCGATTGTTAGTACCAGAGATTAGCGCGCTCAAACCAACAAACGTCTGTCTTCTAAGATTATGTTAATATTGGAAGATTGACATACGTTTAATAGATCTTTTTAAGAGGAATAATTCCGTAATACTTTGTTTTCATATTATTCTATTGGTTTACGCGGCGCACGCCAGTAAAGCTCCCTGTCGGCTTGATTTTTTCCGACATTTTCAAACAATCATCGTCAAATTTTAGCCAATTCACACAAAACTTGAATGGACCTTGGACCTTCTTTATGAATCAGTCCGTCCATCGGTGGAAACCGTATGAAAATCTGTTCGGTAGTTTTTGAATTTCTCCCGGTCAGACAGACAGGCAAACGCGGTAGGGGGACTTTGTTTTATAATATGATAGTGATTGACACATGACCATTCAGATGGATGTTCAAACACACCTTTTGGAGTAATAGTATGCAAAAGTCCATTATATGCCTTATTTAGGTTATTCTTAGCCGCATCAGTAATCACGTGTATAGAATATTCTAAGTCAGTTGTAAGTGATGTGTTACTCTAAAACATAGTAAAAACAATAATCATTAATTTATTAAACGTAAACAAATAATTGTAAGGTTGTAAAGTAAAGGAATCAGGATGAGACACAAAATAATAGCGATGCTTATCTTGTGGCTCACTGCATAAGACACTATTGTACTGAAACTTTATTATTATTTATTAAAAAAGCCTGTGATATCCCATTGCAGGGCAAGGGGTTGGGTTTAGAAACGTGCCGCCTCGCTAGAAAGAATGTGAGGTTGTTTGCGGGTTCTGGAGGCTCTCCTGAACCCTAAACATTTTTTTCAAACAAGGGGTTGGGTTTAGAAACGTGCCGCCTCGCTAGAAAGAATGTGAGGTTGTTTGCGGGTTCTGGAGACTCTCCTGAACCCTAAACATTTTTTTCAAATTTGTGTCGCTGGTGGTGGCGTGTGTTGAGTCGTTGATTTCCCTTCAAAATGGTTGAATGGTGCTGATCCATGCGTCATGTTCGTGAACGGACGCCGTCAGTAGGGACTGGTTATCTCTTAGCTACCACAGCTTATTTTAATTTATTTTAATTGTTTTTATCTTTTTATTACGAACGCTTTTAACGTGCACATCTTTCTACATTGTGCTCATTTATAACAATATTATGATTTAAAAGTGTCCATGGAGTTTCTTGCCCGTTCTTCTCCATAGAAACCTACCTACTATGCTTTGGAATGGGCAACTATTTTCATCTTTCTGGCGGACCAACGTCTTGACAATTCAAAAGTGCCTGTAAATGGTTTAAGACGACAATAACAGACTTTTAATGATTTTATACTGAAGATGACAATATAAACGAGTAGTGTTAATGATTTGGAAAAAATATATGTTAAATTAGAGCATTTTCTTAATATTTTAATATAGACATATTTTGGATTATGTTTATAGTGAAATTAATTTGTAAAATTAGATCTAACGTGGATAAAAAACTGAGAATCGCGCAAAATCTAACAAGATTATTTTTTTTAAACCTTCACCATTTTAATGATAATTTAATTTTATTGATCTTTTAATATACGAGTTTTATTAAAATACCTTTTGTTTTATGTATAATAAATTAATAATGCGTTTAATTTGGCGCTCCTTGAAGGGCGAGTCCTATTACTGGCTGGACGTGCGACGCGTTGCGTGAGTTCAATACAGAACACGCAAGCTAATTACTCAAGGTCACTGTCATATATCTGCGTCTTAATTGAAATGAACGCTTTGAGTTTGAGTTTATTTTATTACCAGAGTGGATTTCTTTTTTTATGGTAAATTTTGAAAAATTGTCTCCTATGAACTGGTCGGTGGGTTCAACTCCCTTCCACCTCTTTCTACATTTCATATATCAACCTTTGTATATTTTTATGTCAACATATAAAAAAATCGTTTAAAAAAAAACTTTGGTGGGAGGGGGGATTACTAAACCTCACCCCGCTCTCTCCCTTTCCTCTATTGAGGTGGCACGTCTCTAAACTGTAACTTGGCAAAGGCATCCCTACTCTATTTCCACTTCTCTCTGTTTACAGCTGCTAAGGACCAGTTCTTATTGAAGGAGTCCAACTCATTGCACCTTCACCGTCTAGGCCTGATGCGATGTTGCTTGTCATTAAGAGGAACTTTGGCCCATAAAGCTTAAACTAAACTGACTGAAACATTATTATTATTTAATGGTCAACGGCAGCACTAGTAATCACCCTAACCACATCAAAGCACCCTGTAGTGGACAGATGTGAAAAAGTATTAACAATACATTGTTGAAAAAAGTAGAAAAAAGTCAGTTAAATTTAATTTTAATGATTAAGAAGATGATGACTTAATTGATAAAGATTAATTTCTTGAATGGAAGATACCTTAAACGTCACCTCAGCAATTCCATTGGGAGTTGTGAAGAAATTTGTATGAAATCTTATAGGATAGCCTATACTCTCAAATTCCCACCGTTGTTTTCGTAGAATACCTTAAACCAAAAGTATTGAACATAAATATAATGCCTCTTAAGCAAAAGGAGGGGGGCAATCCCTAAGGCTGCGCCTTTTTTTGGACTGCACAAAAAAAGGCGCAGCCTTAGGGATTTTGAGATTATGCTCTTCAAGCGTGCCATAAAATAACTTTATCAGTAGATAATCCTCCATCCTTACCTGTGTCTTGATTCAAGTAAACCTCTGCTCTAGACATTAGCCTTCGTGTAAAATTGGTTAAAGGGGAAAAAAATACTCTTGTCAAAGAATCATGGCTTTCCTTCATCTGAAAAATAAATAAATAGAGACTGTAAGATAAAAATTGATTCACAAATGAGACTGAACGAACTGACTGTAGACAGTGGGGTAAATAATAAGACATGAAGGAAACGCAAATTAGGTACATCACACAAAATAATAACAATATACAGATGATAAAATCGTAGCGAAGTCAAAACTGTACATTGAATGAAGTAGTAAAATACTTACTGTGGTCGTTGTTTCAGGTTCCACTTCAATAAGATTTATTTGGTGGATTATAAGTAGAATAATAAACACAGATACTCCGCCAAACGATTGCCAAAAAGAGTGACAGTACCGATAAGATCGCGACTTCACATACTTCCACAGTAAAACCCATAGCGGTATCAGAGTATTTCTTCTGTATTCCTTTGCTTTTTCATAAATAAACATTGTATGAATACATAATAATCATAACTTGTGAGATTGTGAGCGTTTTAGAGAGCGCGTTGTTTAAATTTGGCGGACAAAACGTCAATGTCAAGTTTTAACTTGTCAACTTTTGTTATTCAATGGTTTTGTCCATAGACATATAATAAGTATGGACTGGAAATACCTACAAAAAAAGGTGCATACCTACAACTCAAAATGTCGCATAAAATGGCTGCCAATGCTAGGGTTGTGTCATTCAGGGAACATGGTGTTACTATTTCGAGTATCGATACTAGTACGTAATAGTATAACGAATCTTACTAGATATCACGGTTGAATCATATTTAAAAAAATATTAGCTAATAGTCCGTTGTAACAGAAAAAAACGAGTATTGACAATTTATCACTTCTCAAACAATTTTCCGCATAATTATAATTTCATTTATAGAATTATTACTTAGCAAATAAAGTTTTCACAAATATTTGTAACGCAAACCTAATGTTTGGCAAGTGAACGTTTAAACAAAGCCAAATATTTAGTATCGAGTGAGCATGCAAGTCTTATGCCTGTTTTCACCTTCACTAAGTGACACTTAAATGAATCCCTAATAAAAGTTCACTGTTGGATTTTCAACGGTAGACTCAGCGCTGAGAGTTGAAAAACAGTGCAGTTTTATTTAGGTATTCATTTAAGTGTCACTTAGCTGTCGGTGAAAACGGGCATTAGTAAATTAAATTTTTAACAATTTCATCATAAATGAACATTCGGAATAATACACATCCTTACATATTATAAAACAAAGTACACCGCCGCGTCTGTCTGTTTTTCTGTCTGTCTGAACGCGAAAAATTCAAAAACTACTAAACGGATTTTCAATCAATTTTCACTAATGGACGGAGTGATTCATGCGGAAGGTTTTAGTGTATAATTCATTAAAGTTTTGTGTAAATTGGCTGAAATTTGACGATTATTGTTGAAGATGTCGGATAAAATCATGCGGACTGGGATCTTTATTAGCGTGAGCCGCGGAAATCATAAAAGTTACATAAAATTTATGTACTACAGTATTGTTCATCTTAAAAACTTCAACAAAAAATCGTATACACTACATAAAACTCTGCGGAACGGTCTCTCGGTGCTATGAACCAAAGAGTACAGTTTGCTGTAAACCACGGGCCGGACCTAGCAATATCATTTCAGCGCAGCGAAGGAACTAGTATCAGAAACTATTACGGAAACGGTACAACACTATTCCACCATGACATATCATTGTAAACAAACGAATGAAATTATGAAATAATAAAGGTCTGTTGGACGGAAATAAACCCATATATTAAAATTTAAGCCGTATTTAATGATCGCCTAGCAATTTTTTCATCGAAAGTTTATCACTTTATGTACTATTGCATGAAAACCGGCTACTAACCTGTGCAAAGATAATTGAGGTTGATTTTCCTTCTTTCTTGCACCACACTTCACAATACAACACACAGGCATGTTGAATTGGTGTTTTCCAACGTATATAATATATGTAGTTTTAAAGGAAAACTCCACGTAATTTTCTCACAAATCTCTTTAAAACAAAAAGTAAACAACCACTTGACAGCAGAACTACCATGAACTTGTCGCATATTATGGCGGATATGGCACTTACCTACAACTGTTACTACGTCTCAACAAAATGTTGCCATTATGAGGAACAACTGAAATATTGTTGTCTCTTTTATCAAATACGATTACCACATTAGAAAGAGTGAAATAACACGATATTTCACATTCTAGTTCGTATTTCACCCATATTTGTATAAGCAAATTTATGTATAGAATATCGCGGCGCCTCCATGTTTTTTCTATATCAATGGTGTTACCATACTATGACAGTGACAACCAAACTCGTGCACAATAAATTCTTCTATTAGCCTCTTTCAGAGTTTCAGAGACTTTGCCCTTTCAGAGCCCAAGAACAAAAAGCCCGTTGCAGACAGTTTGACAGAAATTTACTGTACTCAATCTGCCTACTTTGAGGTAAACTTCCAGTCTAAGAGCGTTTTCAGATTGTCTGATCCACTATTGAACCGCGTTCAAGACCTTTACAGATAAGACAATGCAGTTAAGATAGTTTAGAAGTGTTGATCATGTTCAGTTTCATTGGTGAAATCTGCACTGTCTGTGAGTCTAACCGGATGAAGGAGAATACAAGTATTTTACAATAAATTATTGTATAGAATACTATCTGGCATGATGTCAACAAGCGCAATAGGTATCGCCAACGGGCTAAGATAGTAAAATGGAGGCAAGCATCCCTATAAGAGGGAACAGGCCACTATTGCTGAAAAAATGCTATCTTGCTTTGCAGCTCCAACAGAACTCTTAATCCTTACATATTATAAAACAAACTCCCCCACCGCGTCTGTTTGTCTGTCGATCTGTCTGACTGTCTGTCTGAACGCGATAAACTGAAAAACTACCAAACGGATTTTCAAACGGTTTTCACAAATGGACAGAGTGATTCATGCGGAAGGTTTCAGTGTATTGAGGCTTTGTGTAAATTGGCTGAAATTTGACGATTGTTGTTAAAGATGGCGGAAAAAATAATGCCGTCTGGGAACTTTATTGGCGTGCGCTGCGGAAATCATAAAAGTTACATAAAATTTACTTTTGAAGATGAAAAATACTGTAGAGTATTGTTCATCTTAAAAAGTTAGCGATGGCATATGTCTATCTTCTAAGGATGACCCACAATAACCATTTTTATCTTTAGAATTAGATAAAAATTTCATTGTTATTTCCGAAGCTATTTTGACCGGTATTTTATTAAACTATGTTACTTAAATTGAGCATTTAATTTAGATTAAAATCTGCCTTGACATCATTTCATTTAAATGAATAGTTTGAATGAAATGATGTCGTAATGTAATGTGAACGTAAACGAGGCAAAAGGAGTATGTAAGGATCTTAGCAGGTGACGTTCTGTAGTTTCTGCCCACCCCCATGGGAAGAAGTCGTGAGTTTATGTATGTATGTATGAATATTTTAAAAGATATCACAGATTCAAAATTACGCGGCACAAAATAATTATGGTTAAAACCAGGCAATTTCTACGTAAACTCCACCCCCATACACATCAGTAATAAAGTTGAATATCACGTGCGCTCTTTGGTCGTGTTAGCAATGGGCCCTGCCCACTGCCATCTTAGTTTTGAAATTCTTCGGAATATGTCGGTTACCTTGTTTCTCCAACGGATCTCTTCATTTCTGATTCGATCACGTACGGAAACTCCAAGCATAGCCCTCTCCATTAAATTGCCCTTTGGGTAACTTTCAGCCTTCTAATGAGACCTATTGTGAGCGACTACGTTTCAGTGCCTTAGGTCATCATTGACAACACACACTGGTCAAAAACTTTCGTCTTGAGACACAGTGGTATATGAGATGAGAAAATAGTACGCACCTTCCTGAACGCTGCCCAGAGTCTGATTCAACGATTGACCTCTCTTTCTCGAAGTGGGACCTACCTAAATGGGCAGTTTGTCCTAGGTAAACATAACTGTCCACAACTCCGAGTATAAATTCGAGTCTCCGATCTCCGATCATGAGGGTTGGTGTTACATGGGCATTCGACATGGCCTTCATTTTGAAATGTTCATTTTAAGACCCACTCTTTCGGAAGCTTTATTGAAGTCATCGAGCATTGTACTGAGGTCCGCCATAGTCTAAGCCATGACTACTATATCGTCGGTAAACCGAAAAAGAGTGATGTATTCGCCATTGATGTTGATGCCAACCCTTTTCCAGTCCAGAACTTCCAGTGCATCAGAGAACAGAGATAACGTCTCGCTGTCTCACCCCTTGCTGAAGAAGGATAGGTTTCGAGGTCCGGTCCTGGAGTTTGACTGACATAGTAGCGTTTTAATAGAAACACTTTAGCACCTAGATGTATCAATAGAGTCAATCTGGCAGCAGGGCATTGCCGTCCTTTTTAAAAAAGAGTACCACCACACTCCTGTTCCATGCTTGTGGCTTTTTGGCCTCAATTTTGACGGAATTGAACAGCTTCTGGAGGGCCTTAAAAATAAGTTTTCCTCCGGCCTTTACGAGTTAAGCCGTACCCTTGTTGTTTTTAAGCTGCTTCAGAGCCATCCTAATCTTGTACTAGTTCAGGTTTGGCACATATATGATCTTGCCATCATCGGTCTTCAGTTTCGCAAGCTGGCTCTGCCCAATAGACAGATCTCTTGCGAAGAACTTAGAGCGCATCGTCATCGTCTGAAGACTGCAGGATCATCTCGCACCTCTTGTCCATGAGCTGCAAAGTAGCATTAGCATCAGAGCTTCTTGTTTCGATTTATATGACGGGTCTTGAAGAACTTTGCCTTGCGGTGTTGCGAAGAAGTCCGGAAGGGAGATCGTGGCCCCCGGCAACATGGCACCTGAAGGAACACGGGTGGGTTTTACTCAGTACGAGTCTGACACGCCCTCTCGCTCCGCCCAGAGCGGATGCGCGTGGAGCGAATTTATTTGATAATTTCCCAAAGAAAAAAAAAATGGCTCTTGAAGATCTTAGACCCGACCGTATGGACAGTTTGCAGAATTTGTTAACTAATCTGTCCATTGCAAAAAAAAAAAATAGTTTTTTCATTCATTATCATCATGCTCAGTCCACAACAACACACAGCTGGATTTTAGTTTATAATTAAAAGTTTTTACTTTTTTCCGTTAAATTATGGGGTGGCTAACCTAACAGGTCCAGAGCGCTGAATCTTAAAATACGCCACTACTTGGGAGCATCACCTATGAACCACTTTCTCCCATAAAAGGCTTAAAGGATAGCACATCGTCTCGACGAAACATCGGATTCCAATTTTTTTCGGAGAGTTTTGTCCCACAGTTTTCTTTTTTTTAACATCTTTGGGAAATAAATGGGTTCCCGCATTTTCGCAGAAAACAGTTGCCCAAGTGGGCTCAATAATTAATTATGCGTAAAAGAAGTCACTTGTATGCAAAAAAATTTTGGCTAGCTCTAAAATGACGCTGGAGATCAGCGCCATCTGAAGTGAACAATTGGTAGTTTTTATCCCCACTGCAGGCTACGCACATATTCGAACTTTCAACGCTTTCATATGTCATACACACACATTTGAACTTTTAACGCTTTGATGTGCGCTCGAAAAACCTACACGGAATGGAAAAGTTGAAATAAGTTATCAAACTTTGATCAAATACCCAAACAGCCGTGCCACACATGTGATCAAACTTGAGTGTTAAAACAGGTGATCAAATATTGTTGCTATGTCTGACGCCGGCTTCGAAAAACCGACACCGAGTGGCAAAGTTAAAATAAGTGATCAAACAATTAGTGTTCAAACAAGTGATCAAATATTGTTGCTATGTAGAAAATTATGTGTTGTTAACTTTGGTAACACCACAAGTCGGCCATATTGAAAATTTTTAGTGATCCGGAAATTATCGTCTGCAATGGAGTCATATTTTTGCTTATCAAAATTTGATCATATTTTTGTTGAGAATTCGCCAAAATTATGTCATTTGTCTATCGTTTCTCAATCCGGTCGCGGTCCTTGCAGAAAATCCTCGGTCGTTTGACAATATTCGCCTGAGAATAATATTGTTGTTATATTCACTGTCGACCCTGGAGACATCTTGTGATAAAAAACCATTATTGCGGCAAGTTACTTGGCTGTCTGATTTTGTCTTCACGTGAAACGAGTAACAAAATTAGATTGGTGCTATTTAGGGGTCCGCAATCATGGACGTGTCGTGGGGTAAGTTGTATTAATCGTTAAATAATTATTTTCTACGTTAACTTGTATTGTGATGTCCTTGCGTGGTTATTTCCAGACGCGGATAATTTTGAGCCTAAACTACCGACCACGTTGACTACTTCGAATAAATGGGAAGGCGAAGACGAGGAAGAGATCGTGAAGGTAACGTGTGCTTTGCCAAAAAGTTTATTTTTGTTACCATCCGGTATTGCGGAGTGTTTAGTGAGATTTTGTGAGTTTTTAGTACATAACCTCAATTTTTGTGCATACGTGTTGACGTCAGTGATATTGCAGGAAAGTTGGGAAGACGAAGAGGAAGAAAAGAAAGATGAAGAAAAAACTGAGCTTTCCGCGCCTGTTCCGGCGAAGCCGAAGAAGAGAATCCAGGACAAAATAGCCGAAAAAGAGGTGTGTAGAATGATATCAGCAAACATATGTCGTGAACTTTAAATCACAAGGCCATTGGAGAGTTACATCCTTGTCTTAGGGCGTATGGTTTGGTAATTTGACGTTATAATTATTATGGTCATTCCAGAATTCACATAGTTTTGTATGGTTCTCCAGATTTTTAGTTTTCATTACCATACTTGCCTGCTTGATTTATGAATTACATAGTACTTATTAGTCGTACTGTCGTACATGCCCTTATTGTTACAAAAGCACATGCATGGTCTGGCTAGACAAAACACAGTGAAAGTTCTAAAACCACTTGATACTGGAGCAAATGTCTCAATAGAAAGTCACAAATTATTTTATTAAACCTGTTTAAAATTCTGTGTCAGATATGTAGCAAGAATATTATCTGTAACTTTTTTTAAATAGCTAGGCCGACACTTAACATGCAATACTATCATTTGACCTCTTTAAAACTTGTGTGCACACAATATTCTTCAAAAAGTGCAATGAAGGAATCTTACTGTAGTCAACTTAAGCACATTATTTTTTATTTTTTTAAATAAGAAGTACAATTTCTTTAAATGGACTACCACAAAGATATTGTACTGTAACAACTACCATGTTTAAAAATAAGATAACACAGGTTTAGAGAATGGGCAAAACATGTGTCTGTTTTTGAATAAACAGCCCTGCTTTTGATAGAAGCATTCACTTTCTGATTGATCAAAATCAATCAAGTCTTCTCAAGACTTCAGTCAGTAATACAACAGCCATTGAAATTGGTTAGGGTTTAAGGAAATAGAAATTTATTTACCAATAACCTTTACTTTTCCTACTATTTAGCCTAACGGCTCAACTGTTGATATTTGCCTTTAGAAGTCGTTAACAATTAAAGATATAGTGTGTCTTGTTAGTGACAGTTAAGGTCTAATTATCTATGTGACTCAAATAACAGCAAGTATTATTATATTTACTAGGGAGCAAATTATGAAGTTGATATAGCTATGGTCTTTGAAGTTTCCTAATGAGCTGAAATGAAATGTAAAAACAAATGTTTCAATATTAATTGTATTGCTATTTTTAGATAATTATCTAAAACAATGCCAAACTATGCAGTTAGTATTAAATTAACACTAATTATTGCTTGCGTAATTAATGAGAATTATTCAAGAAGTACCTGATAAACCCTTAATATGTAATAAAACTTTATTATGAACATCCTCCCCAAGGTCTAGTGTTTGTTTTCATTGCTCATGAAAGATTCTGTCTTTTTTATATTATTTCTATGAGCAATTAGTAATGTACTTGTGTCATCTCAAACCATTCACTTAGATCTATGTGTCTAAGGGCTGCTGATAGACCTCAAGACCAGATGTGATCACATCTTACAAATAAGTATCTCTGGATTCCATAATTGTACTTAAAACTTTTTGTGGTTACATAATATTCTCCATTTAAAAGTGATTTTTCCATATTCCAGCGTCTTGAACGCGAGAAGGCAGACCGTGTATCCGTAGAGAAAGTGGTAGAAGAACTGACTCCTGAACAGAAGCTGGCAGAGAAGCTGCGCGCACAGAAAGCACAGGAGGAATCTGACTTGAGGCTCGCCTTGGAAACCTTTGGTTAGTAGCCTAGCTTATTATATGTATCTGAGGTCATCAGAAACTTAAGACTAGAGATGCTGATGCATTCCACCAGCTTTTTTTGACAAATCTTTTACACTTCAAGCAGTGCAGTTATGGAATAATGCAGTGCTCAATAATTGTCCGCTTTTAATATTATAGAAAAAAATCTCTTCCTTGCTCCTTATACCTCTTCGTTATTATATAGTTCTATGCTTTTTAACCAAATTCCAAAAAGGAGGAGGTTATATTTTCGTAGCGCTTCAATAATACGTATTTTTTTTCCTACATATTAAGTGGATGATATGATAAGTAAGTTCCTGTGACTGTTATATACATAGCAGGTAGTGGTAATTGAATTTGTGTGAGGTAGGTACCACAAGTGAAGAAGAAAAACTTTTTCCAAAAAAAAAACAACCAATTTCCAAAAAAATACTACAAAGTTAAAAATAACTTTAATTTCGAAAGTCTGTGGGTCAGTTAATAATATGTAAATAAAATTCTCATTCCAGGTGTAACAGCCGACCAGCTTTCTGGCACTGGCAAAATCGATGGCTTCCAACCAACCACAAAGGCAGAATTCACAGAATTTGCCGACATGCTCACCAAGAAAATATGCTTGTACAAGGCCAGTGAGGAGTTCCCAACCTTCATTGATGAATTCATGAGGAATATTGTTGTTCAATGTAAGTGGACTGTTATTTTATGTGGGTATGGTTTTATTAATAGGAAAAGTTTGGAATGTATGACTGTATGATATCATCTGCCTAGCCTTTGCCCACCTATGTTGGCGTTGGCTTCCAGTCTAACCGGATGCTGCTGAATACCAGTATTTTACATGGAGCAACTGCCTATCTGACCTGCACAACCCAGTAACTGGGTAATATGATACGCCCTTGACAGCCGTGATCAACTGCTTAACGTGCTCACCGAGGCACAGACGAGATATAAAGATGGTCACCCATTTATGGACAAACCCAGGCAAGCATAGCTTAACCTGATGGATCAACCCATGCGGCTGTTATCACTTCGCCACAAGCTCCGCCTTATAAATATGACTTAAGAAAACATTCATTGGTATGAGTCTTATGATTGATGTTTTCGATGATTCTAATTTGTCATTCAAGACGGCCTTTGGATTGTTGCCACTAAGGGGCAAAATCGATTAACAAGCCGCGCGGTAGCGCCGTAGCGACGAGAGATATGATCAAGTTTCTGCCGTGACACTTACTATTGTTATATAGGGTTCTGTACCCAAAGGGTAAAACGGGACCCTATTACTAAGACTCTGCTGTCCATCCGTCTGTCTGTCTGTCTATCAGTCAGTCACCAAGCTGTATCTCATGAACCGTGATAGTTAGCCAGTTGAAATTTTCACAGATGATGTATTTCTGTTGCCGCTATAACAACTAAAAAACAATAAATAAATATTTAAGGGCAAAAAAATCAACCCATCAAACAACAAACGTGATTTTTTTTTGCTTGTTTTTATAGATAATGGTACGGAACCCTTCGTGCGGTAGTCCGACTCGCACTTGGCCGGTTTTTTAATTTTTTACTACTAACCCGCCCTGGCTTTGCACAAATAGTAGAGCATATTATTATATTGCCTACATCAGTAGGCATGTAGGCATGATTGTTTCCGACATCTTCAACTTTCATCGTCATACTTCCGCCAATTTACACAAAACCTTTATGAATTATACGTGAAACCTTCGTTATGAATCATTCTATCCATTGGGGAAAACCGTATGAAAATCCTTTCGGTAGTTTTTGAGTTTACCGCAATCAGACAGACACGGCGAGGGGGACTTTGTTTTATAATATGTAGTGAATGTGAGTTGTGACTAAGACGGCCTCTCTTGATGTTGCCACACTTTCTGGATTTATTTGACCAATTCTTATTATGAAACTGGTTTTTATGTTCATACCTACTATGGAATCCTCCAATAACTCGCAGTATCCTTGTCAATATTTATGATTCAATGAAGATTATCCTTGGTGACTAGCCTTTTTGCAACAATATTGACTAATAAACTTAACCTAATTAATTGTCTGGAAAAGGGCCTCTCCCTTTTCCAGACAGGGAGGCCTTTGTCCGGCAGGCGGACAATACAGGCTAGTTAGATTAGAACCCTAACCTAACCAAATGCCTCCTCAAATATCTGACCTCCTCAACCCAGTTAATCATTCCGAATGCTCTTTCCAGTGCCATCAGCAGACATAAAGAGGATAAAGTTGACAGTGGACAACCTGTACATCGAGAAGCAGAAATCTGAGAAAATGGACAAGTCTAAAAAGCCGACCAAGGGCAAAGGAAAGGCTAAATTAAAAATTGAAGGCGATAATGTGAGTATACGTTATTTATTATTCTTGCTGCATTTGCAGCAAGATGAGAGACACACATTCTTCTTTCTCTGTGGGGAGAAAGGTAGAAAATATAAAATTCCTAACAAGTTTTATTGCAATAATTGACGTCCGTAAAAGACCACTGTAAACATTCACAGTACAATACGGCCGATATAACTTGGCAGGTCTGAACGTAGGCTCAGCGAACTTTCGCGCAAGTTCTCTCTCACACTCTCCTCATGTCACCATTTGGTCCCTTAAAAAATGTTATTGCGCAGCCTTCTGCGCGAAGTTAGGAACTGCCAAGGTATATCGGCCGTATTGTAAGTCGAATTACTGTGTATGTACCGGGTAATTTATTTTATTATATAAGTACCATCGCTGTAACGCATATCTGACCACTTTGAAAACAAAATCTCGTGCACACAACCCTTTTTTTCGTTGGTAAGCGTTACTATAGCGGCCGAGCGCTGCAAGCAAGAATAGCCCTTACAGTGTATAGATATGCGTGATAGCACAATAAAATTTAACCTAAGCGTCATTTTCGTTAGATTATTATTGTTTTTGTAAGGTTAGGCTACGCTTAGGTCGTATTTCCACTTGCCGCTTACATTTGCGAGAAATGTGAGTGCCTGTCTCATAGTTGTTTCAAAGTATCAACTGCTAATGTCATTCGGACAGTGTATTAATAAACCTTTTACAGCACCTAGATCTTTCATCATGTACAAAAAAATATATATCACAATATTTTTATGACTAAACCTGTTGTGTCATCTCCATAACAGTCATTATCTCGTATATTTCGTTGTCAAATCGATAAGATAAAAACTACGTGTCTTATCGTTTTTTTATCACACGCTGCAACAGATACTCTTATCACTAGAGTTAAGATACGGAGTTATTTAATCACTTCTTATAAGGTCAAGTTTGCTTCACTATGATAATTTAAAGTGATTAAGTTATTTACAAACAATTTGATAATAATGAAAACTTATTATATATATATATTTTATTTTTATATTTTTTATTTTTGATGTTTTGTTTTGTTTTTATAAATGTTTGAACTTTGAGCTGAAATATTGGCTTGGCGGTCAAAGATATCCAGTTTAAGGCCGCGCGCACTTTGTACACGAATTTGTATCGTACGTAAACGTACGACTGTGATCGTACAAATTGAGTGCGCACACTGAATACGTTCTTCTCCGTGTTTCGATGATATCGCATTGAATGCACGAAAAATCCCAACAAGTTCGGACTGTTTTCGGACGTCGGAACTATACGTACGTTTACGAACGACTAAGTCGCACTCAGTCTACGCGCTCCCTTTGTACTTGGAAGGTCGGGATCGTTCGTGCGTGTTCGTATGTGTACGCACGAGTAACATTCGTACGAAAACGCGTCCAAAGTGCGCACGGCCTAAGATCATTGATAATTGTGTTTCTGGCCAAGTCCTCTTATCCACGCATGTCGGTAAAAGGCAATTGAACGATTATGTCAAGAGGATACACATTTCTTTCTGCTTTGTGCTAAGAATAATAATGTAGTCATTAATATGTTTTAATGTATTTATACTAAAATAATTTAAAAAAAATGAGATACTCACAACAAGCCCGTTCATTTGATATATCGCACGGGTACTGTCCGCAAACCTTTTTTTTGAAGTGAAAGCTTCTGTAAGCGCGTTGGGCATTTTTGAGATGGGACCATTGATTTCGCGACACCGTGATGACATAACCTTTTGACTATTAAAGAGACATCAACGCGTTGATTACCATGCTGCCGATTTATTTTCAAGTTTTCACTTCTGTCGGCACTCCCGGAGAGTCACTGTTTTTTTTTTTTCTAGTTATCCCCTGAAAAGTGACCCAATCTAAAAGTTATATATTTACGTTACACGTCCGTGTTTGGGTCACAGAAATTCATGTGTGTACCAAATTTCAACCAAATTGGTCCAATAGAGAAAATTGACTGTGACAGACGGACGGACAGACCCACAAGTGATCCTATAAGGGTTCAATTTTTTTTATTCTGAGGTACTGAACCCTAAAAAGGTTTTCAATGTCTAATCTTATTTCAAATGGAGTATAGCTATCGAGTTTTTTCACGCCCAGGAAACGAAATAGAAACGGTTCTCACCGGCATGCGACAGTGTGAACAGTCAGCGATCAACTATTAATATATTTATCCTGGCTCAGAAGCCCGAAAGTCTGACAATCAGTCTTACTAAAGGGTATCGTATTACCCAGTAATTGGGTTGTGGAGGTCAGATAAGCAGTCGCTCCACGAAAAATACTGGTATTCAACTGCATCCAGTTAGACTGGTGGCCGACCCCAACATAGTTGGGAAAAGGTTAGGCAGAGATGACAATATTCAATATCCAGTCGCTTCCTCGTCGGCGGGGGGACAAGACAAGTGCCGTATCTTAGTTCGCCATTAGACATTTTGGTTCCTTTGTCAGTGAAGCAGGGACGAGAAGTGCAGGCATTGTGTGTCTCAGCTTCCGCAGATAGGCGAGGTACGAGGGCCAATATAAATATAATAAATATTAAATTCTTTTTTGGCATAAAAATATAATGAAAACGTTTTTCATGTGTAACATCTTTCCTCTTGCTTTCTTGCAATCAGTGGGAGTGATTTCACCAATGAGCGCGCGTGGTGCTAGAGTTTGCCGTCAGATGGTATCAACCCATTTTCCGAGACGTTGGTACTGTCAGCCAAGATATCAGATGTTATTCTAATGTCCACATTTCTTTATTTCCAGGCTCATCTCAATCAATACGACACATACGGCAATTTCGACGATGACTACGACGATTTTATGTAAAACATCACATTGCTCGTTTTTAAGTCGGTACCTGGCGGCTATAACGTTACTTCCCTTGTTACACAAACCGTTTTGTGTCTTATTCTCCTTGTTATACGGGCGATTGTTGCTTGTACACTAATGTAAACGTGCAACGTCGAATAAACATGTACTGTCTTGAATATTATTTTACTCATTTAGTACTCTATGTAATATAAAAATATTTTTATATTTAAATGTAGTCCATATTAGTCTACAAGCAATAATCTGTAAAAAAAAGTATGGATTTTAAATACATAGCTGGTATGTATTAGTGAATAAGGCGATAAAAATTCGTATGAAACAATAACTTTTTTAGTTTTGTTTAGGCCCAGTATGAGAAGGATATTTATGTATATTTAAATTATTGATAGCAATTTTGTCCACGTTTTTTTGTTTATGCGTTTGTCACCAGGTACCCAGGCACGTTACACTAATATAGTCAATTTTAAAAAAAGAGATAAAAAGACAGAACATATTTTCACAAATAAAATTTAAAATATGTAGATTACGTGACAACGTCTTGTGAAACGCTTCATTAAGTCATTAGATTAAGATTTAGTACAACAACTTTATTTATTTAAACTTAAATATTATAATAAAAAGTCACTATCGTCATGTTTCACATTTTGAATACCAATCATGCTCATTAAAAAGTAAACAAAAAAAAAAGCTACACTTCTCATTATTCCATCAAATGCATGAATTCGAATTCATACATGATTGTATAAAAGTATTTTATCTTCATAAAATATCGTACTGCAATTGTAACAAACTATGCTTCCATAAAAGTTTTGATATTATTAACTTAGTTTTAGTGAACAATCCTTATTCTATGCTCAAACACGTTTTCTTTTTTAAATAATAGCAATTCTATGCAATAAATCGAAACTAGATAACATATGTGAGTTGATATATTTTTTCATACTTGTTTAAAAACATTGCTCAGTTAATGTAACGTGCCTCAAGCCATGTATAGCCTATATACATTATATACAAGTAATATACAGTCGTTTCATTCTATGGTTATGGCCCGATGTTATGTTATATAGATAATAAATTTTTTATTGTGATAATTATTGTTGTTTTTTTTGGTGTGGATCGCACTACCCGACTCTGTGTCACCTATTTTAAGCAAGGCTACCTCCTTCCTCAACGAATTGGAGCAAGAAAATGAGATGGATAAGTACTTATCAAATCAAATATTTTTACTGTCAGATCATACAATCCAATTTGTTAGTTAATTACTAATACCTACACATCTTAAACATTACTATTTATACATGATATTTGGCAAATTTTGGTCATAATTACTAGTAATGTTAACACAATCCATAATAATGTCAAATAAGACAACCAAATATGCATTAATTAACATCATTTCAAGGTACGATTTGACTGTAATACCTGTGTCCTGGTCCAGTGCCTGAGTATTAGACCTTCCGCCCTATCAGCCACAGTAACCAAGAGGCTGTTGGCACTGCCCCGTACCCGCCGCATCAGGGAGGCGACACGCTTTCGCATGATTGCATAAAAGTCGTCTATACGTGCGTCTGTGAACATCCCTGATGCGCAACAGTGTCGTGACAACCCCAACAACGCCCTGTATGTATCGTTGTACTAGATACGTAAGGCGCTGTAAGCCTTTTGCGTGTAATCGACCCATAGACTGCAGGTGTAAAAAGGTTGGCAATATGCCCTAAATAGAGTAGTTTTTACACCCCTCGAGCACTTTGCAAACCTACGGATCAACTTATAGGGAATATGTTATACGTAGTCTGATTAATCCGATCCAGCCTGTCCTTGCTGTCCTCTACCAGCGACGCCCAAGGCGAGGTTCGTACCCCACAAGTTTACCCCACGCTTAGTTTATAAGTTTTATGCCCTGCCTGGAGGCCTTAATTTATTGAGGCAGCCACAGGAAAGTCTGGTTAAGCAGCCGACAACCTCCTAGGTTGTCCTGCAAGATGCAATTTAAAAAAAAACGTGTTTGGTCTGAGTCAGAAATCTGAATTACAAAATAATGGACCTTAGTCTGAAATAAAGTTTTATTTAATTTAATTTAAATTTAATTTATAAAGAAGTATGTAGCAAGAGCAGTGGTGGCCCCATAGATATACGCTAGTTTTAATAATACATCTATGGGTGGCCCAGTGGTAAAAACGGCCGCGTCTTAAAACTTGTAGGTTGTAGGTTCGAACCGTGACAGGCGCTTTACTATATTATGCTATGTAGCAGAAATTGAAAAAGTAGGTATGTACGAAAAAGATTTTGGACTAGTTAATTTTACGGTTTTATTTTTTAATCATTTATTACACAATGCAGTGCACACCAAGTTACAGACTACGGAATTTGTATATTTAGAGGATTCTTCAATTAGCTGCAGTTTTCAGTCAATCTTTACGCATACTTTGTCTAACGGTAGCATTCTTTTCCAAATGATGTCATCTCAGTGTCATCTTCATCACCTTGGATCCACTTATCATCTTGCATGTGGTCAATATTGAGCAATTTATTATGATGACCTACCCACACGCCAATCTTATCTACCAAGTAAGGGCTATGTAAACGGTGTAAGCAGGTAAGCAGGTTACATTACTTGAGAAGTGTAAACAGATTGTTTGCTACACCTACTTGGCTACCCAAGGTCAATTAATATTTTGATGGAATGATTCGATCAATGTCTGAGGTAACTTCTTTAAGGGTAGAATGGGTCTGCACTGCACAGTGTTACGAATAGCACCCTAATTGCGTAACACGCAATCAATCATAATCTGAAGGATATTGCTAATCCATTGATCGTGTGATTCAAAGCTTTGCTACCTATCCCAGCATAGCTTGACAGGTGATTTTTTTTTCTTCAGAAATAATGCTTTGACTAATGAATGATCCTCGTAACTTTATTAAAATAAGATCCTATTTACCTTCCTATCTCGTCTAAACTGCAGAACACTGTTTCTACGGTTGGCAACAGCCGATTTCCGTAAAGTAAGAGCTACGGCTCTATAGTGTCCGTGCTAACAAGTTTGTTCCACAATATGGCAATAAATAGCGTGTGGGATTCCTCACGTTTACACGTTGCCGCCCACTACTTGTACCTTGAAGATTTTAACAAGGTACCTATTGCGGTTTAAAAACAATGAGATAGATATGTTGTAATACTGTAGATACGTGTACCTACGTGATATTATTTCGACTGTAGCACAATCGTGCGAATAAAGTCCATTTATCTACTAACACCCAGTTGCACAAAGACAAACATGAATGCCCCATTAAGTACGTAATGGATCATTAACGCTAATGATTTAATTAATTTCATCAAAGAACCAAATTCCAGCAATTCTAAATTATAAAACAATTGAATGAATTCAACGATAAATGATGTTCTTTCAAAGATACTGCAACAAAATCACAGTCATTTAAATTCCACACATATATTATTGTTACCAAATTCTGGTATATTATTTTTTATCCTAGTGATATTATTTTAAAATTTAATGTAATGTTCTAATGTTGCTTTCTGCAACAAGTTAATGGATGCCAGCTTTAAGAGTTGAAAGTTCGTTTCTGCAACTGGCTGTTAATCAAGTAAGTGGTCACTTTGCAAAAAAAGCAATTTGGCAATCTATTGTTGTTTTATTAAAAGGTGAGAAAAAAAGTGGAAAGTACCTTGACTAGTTTATTGTGATGCTTTATAGTCACTTTTAATACTAACGTTATTGTAACAATAGGATAGCAGCGGTCTTTCTTTTCCACATACCAACCTCTACATATAAAAGCACTTTGCTGCATTGTTATAAAATATTCACATCTTTATTAGATAACGATTACCGCTTCCGGACTTTTTGAGCTAATGTACTCACAACAAGATATTACACACTAGTGCTTACTTGGTGTGCTGGTATTTAGGTAACGAGTAAAGTTTAAAAGCACTGTTAGCTCAGTGGCTGAGAGCCTAAAGGTGGTTTTACACCGGCGAGGCGAGGCGTGGATGGTATGGGCGAGAATTGAAATCACTCTTACCTTTTTACCGAAAGATGTCCATGCGCCTGCCATCGCTACCTGGCGCCGGCTCATGCAATTACGCGCCGCCTGGCTAGCCGTGTTCTGCGCGCCGGCCAACCGAGAGTTATAGTACGCAGCGATGTCTCGCGATGGTCAGAGCGAGCCGGCGCGTGCCAGCGCGAGACATCGCGAGTAAGCGCTTGACGAAGAGACCGTGCGGGCCCTCGATTGCTGGTGCGAGATTTGTATATCCGTTTTACAAAGTAAATAAATACGGTCAACTGCCCTAACTTCGCCTGGCGTCCTATGTTTGCCTATAATGGAAAAGATGTAGATAATATCTTTTTCAATTTACTTGTATGGCAATCAAAACTTAAAGCTCTCTACGAAAACTCGAAGTTTCGATTGCCAAAGAAATTACATCTTTTTAACCGACTTCAAAAAAAGGAGGAGGTTCTCAATTCGACTGTATTTTTTTTTGTTTGTTACCTCAGAACTTTCGACTGGGTGAACCGATTTTGATGATTCTTGTTTTATTTGAAAGCTGGTACTTCCCGTGTGGTTCCATTTCAATTTGGTCTAGTTCTGATAATGGCATCCATGAGAAAACCATATAAGTCTTAAATTTGCATTAAGTATGTGCGCGACAAATGGACGAATAACTCAATATCGCCCAACCGATTTCGATGATTCATTTTTAATAGTAACTCATGCAATTTTTCTTGGAAAGCACCATTTGGTGAAGTGGAACTGATGATGAAGACCACAAATGGCTACCGGAATTACTCAATAATAAGTATTTCACGGGTTGCGATTCAATTACCTTAATATGGTTGCAATGCAATTTATACTCGTCAATGCATATGAAGAAGTGGAGCTGATGGTTAAATACCAGGAGAACTCCTCAACGATTAACGTCCCTGTATCGGGAAAAGCAATATTTTGTAAAAGGTGATGAGCAGTTGAGATTAGGCTGTTGTAACTTAGGTAAATTACAAACTACACACTAAAAAGCGAGAAATAAAAACTTTTATACAAAAAAAAAAAACCGACTTCCAAAAAAACACTACAAAGTGATAAATAACTTAAATTTCGGAAGTCGGTGGCAAATAACTAAAACCAAAGACACCGACTTCCGAAATTTAAGTTATTTTTTAGTTTGTAGTTTGGAAGTCGGTTGTATTTTTGGTAAAAGATTTTTTTCATTATAAGCGAGAACATAGGATGCCAGTCGAAGTTAGGGCAGTTTACCGGTACTCTATTCCTACAGCAATAAAGTTCAATATTGTACTAACAATTATTTCAAGCCTATCCCCGCGCAACCAGACCTTTTAGCGCTACAAACAACAGGTTCAATTACTGGATCGAGTTGAGCTGCACGATTACTGACAAATACTGCACTGATTTACAGGTATACTCAAATCAGTGTGGTTCTTTCCTCGAAACACCATTTCAAACACTATCTAATCTCTAGGTACAGGGTCCTCGGATGTTCTAAGCAAGATTATGTTTGGACTTTATAAGAGATTGTGACCTCTTAGTAGAGAAGTCTGATAGGAAACGCCGACCACATCCATTTTTTTTTTAAATGTGATTGTTGACGGCCATCCGGCTGGCTCTAGGATACCGCACGGTCTCCTGCGAGGCGGCGAGCCTCCTTGCCGGATTACCGCCATGGGATCTGGAGGCAAAAGTCCTCGCGCACATTTGGGAGTGGCGCGAGGAGGCGAAACGCCGGGGCTTAACTCCGCTACCGCGAGAAATCACGGCACAGCGGACAGAGCTCCGCCGGGATCTCATGGCGTCATGGAGAGTGCGATTGTCGTAACCCAGCGCTGGACACGCCACAATTGCGGCGATGAGACCCCTCTTTGAGGAGTGGCTAGAGAGGCGCCACGGCATCCTTACCTTCCGCCTGACGCAGGTCTTCACCGGACACGGCTGTTTCAGGAGGTTCCTGTTCAGGATAGGCGGGAAGAAACGCCCGGGTGTCACAATTTTGTGGATTGCCCGGAGGACACGGTGGAGCATACGGTGGAGGTCTGCCCGGCTTGGGCGGAGCATCCCCGTGTTCTCGTGGAGGCGATCGGAAGCGGTGATCTCTCCCGTCCGGCCCTGGTTCAGGCCGTGGTACGGAGCGAGTGGAAATGGGAGGCCGTCACCTCCTTCTGCGAAGCAGTAATGCTCGCGAAAGAGGAGGCAGAACGCGTGAGGGAGAGGCAAAGTTCGCGCCCTCACGCCCCAAACCGCCGCAGGTGGAGACGCCCTTTTTTTTTTTTTTTTGAGGGTGGGAAATCATCAAATAACTTCTCCCGCTCTGGGCGGAGCGGGAGGGCGTGTCAGACTCTTACTGACTAAAACCCACCCGTGTTCCTTCGGCTGCCCTGTTGCCGGGGGCCACGATCTCCCTTTCGGTTTTCTTCGCAACCCCGGCAGGCATCGGCCCTAGTGGACCCCTTCAATTCTGCTGACATCTCTTTGAGGCGCGCGTGGAACACAACGCGCCGTCAGGTGGAGACGCCCTGGGCGTCGGGAATCGTAGGCAGATTTCCGGCCACCGTAGGCGCGGGCTTGTGGACAGTGAGCAATGGGTAGCTCGTCGTCTGGTAAGGACCAGGCCCGGGTCGACTGCGCGTTGTGTTCCACGCGCGCCTCAAAGAGGTGTCAGCAGAACTGACGGGGTCCGCTAGGGCCGATGCCTGCCGGGGTTGTGAAGAAGTCCGAAAGGGAGATCGTGGCCCCCGGCAACATGGTAACTGAAAAAACACAAAAGGTGGGTTTTAGTCGGTAAGAGTCTGACACGCCCTCCCGCTCCACCTAGAGCGGGAGAAGTTATTTGGTAATTTCCCAACCAAAAAAAGGGGGTTTCAAAATCATGTACTGAATCCATTGTAACAGTTTTCGCGTCGACTTCGCTGCCACCCTGTATTTTAGAAATAGATAGCTAGTATTGTCGACAATTTATTACATCCGTTGTTACTTTTTTTAAACCTAAGTATAGATAAGAATGTCAAAATAAACGACTGCCAATAAGTACATACCTACACTTCATAACATACCCAAGTATCTACTACGGCTATTTTAGATTGTACCGGATATGGAAATAATGAAATGTTTTTTACTGCTTGTTATTTTCGTGTATAAATGTCAAGCACTACCTAGGTCTTTCCTAATACTCGTATCCCAATCTAGACAAAAATACGTATAGTAATGAACTCACAGGCAGAGGTGCACCTACAGAACACCCACATTTCACCAGTTAGGTTTAAGTCGAATAGGGGGCGAGTGAGAAAGAAAGATAGAAAGAAAAAGAAAATATTTTTATTTGGGACAGGCACAAGAAATACAACATTCAAACTAAGAAAATTATACAAACAATAACAATTTCAGAAAAACATAAAAAAAAATGTGTTAACAAAAAAGAAGACATGTGCGCGGCGGAAAAGGCTCCTATCTCAGCATAATGCTATGTACGATATTTGAAAAAACAAATACTGCAGCGCTGGTATTCTGATAGGGCCCGCTGTGATACCACGGACATACTGAGGAGCACACAGTGAGGAGCTCGTGGTTAAGTATTAACAGCCGTACGAGTCGATCGTGCTCTTATAGACACAGGCAGCGGGTCCAAGCCGTAAAAGAGTGCGGATGGTTCCAGGGAAGAGTTTTAAAAAAAAAACACCGGTACTCACCAGAAATTTAATTTGTTCCGTGTCATTTCTTTCAGTACCTACTAGTGCTTGTGATGTCGACCTCCAGCTAGAAGACTACTTCTTGAATGAATGAATTATTTATTTGCAAGAATATTGGTAGGTAAAATATATAACCTACTAACTGCTTAACTAATAATACAATTTGTCATATTAAACGCCCAGTGCTCTTCCTCCTCTCTCCTACTTGACCTATGCTGTGCCCGACAGGGTCCATAATTGTAACTAATATAATTACTTCCCTACCAACTATATACGTTATGGTACGCAATAAAGAATTTGAGATTTGAGATTTAGCTAACATAACTTCTTAAGTTCTATAGGTTTCCCTATATTCGTCATTTCAGCCGTGCTAATATTTAGATTTTACATCTTGGTTATACTTATAGCATGCAGTACACATTTAGTAATTAGCAATAGCATAAAAATACTAATAATAATTTCATAATTTAAATTTAGATTAATAAAATTGAAATTAAAAACTATTCTATTCATTTAAAATAATAATTTATACTAAAAATAGCGATCAATAATAATGATGTCATGTCAATAAAAAATAGTAAGGTTAATGAAAATGTTTAATTAAGTTAAATGTTCTTAATTAGATGGCTGACAGTCCTCAGATTATTCTTTTAAATTTAGTTCTATTAGTGTGTATTTACTACGTAATTTGACACATCTCTGACCCTGGAGTCCCGGACCTTTGGAAGGGGTACGAGGGGCCGAAGCCAACACGCAGAGGCCCGTTAGACGTTTTTAATGAAATTAGAGACCTACCGACGATTATCCCTGTCCGCACTATTTAAGTGCATCCAATGACAACCCCCGGTTGGTATAGGACTATTGCAGGATATGGAAACAAAGATATTGGGTTATGGGTTTGGATGGCTAAAGTGAACTGGTTATCTGGGACTATGGAAAGACTATGGCCCCTGCCTGATCAATGTTTTATATAAAATACACAGATAAAATGGCAGGGGGTGAATTGCACACTCAATAATGGGCCCCCGAAATCGGTCGCTAGCACATAGTGTCGGAGCAACAAGGGGGCAACAAGTCCTGAGGTGCTTATGAGAAGTGGAGAGGTATTCCACGGCTATCAGGACAATCCCTGAAGTACGGTCAAGATCCCTTCCAGCATCTTACTGGAAAACTTCCTTCCTCCGAGCACGTTTGCTCTTGCGAATTTCCACTCAAGCCGGCCAATAAAGGCAAGAATGAGGTGGGAGCTCCGTTCCTCGTCAGTGTTCACTCCAGCCGGCAAATAAAGCTCGCCACTTGCTGCCCTGCGGGTTTCTGTATCTCTATTGGTCTGGCTCCTCACCCTAGACCCTTTTCGGCAAAGTAAACTCTACCAGTACAGACCTAGAGTTCGGAGCGCGCGGTGCGTAATCAGTGCTGCATTGTAAATCCAGTCTTTTCACATAACATATAATATAATTATCATTCACAAACATTATTCTTGACACAAATTATTCTTCTCAATAATATAATTTAACTGTAAGTAGCTTGGCATTAGGTATTAAGCGTAAAAATAAATATTCAAATCATTGCACATCAAACTAATTAGCCAGAAACCTAGTTTACTAACTAAATCACACACTTCAACATATTCTGCAATAATAGTTTACCGCCGCATTTAATCTGAACCGTCCATCTTTTTAGTAACACGTCGTCGGTCCCAAATTCAGCAGCAAAACGATGTTCACACGACTTATAAAGATGTGGGTTTACAAATTTTACCAAAATAAACTTAAATCCGGAGGCCTACTCCGAAATTCTTAGTTCGGAATAGGACTATGCCAAATATAGCTATACAGCCTACTTTAAAATACGTTGGACTTTAAATGTACATTGCTTAAATATTTATAAGATGCAGTGAATTTGGGTTATGTCCGGACTCGTCTGTTATAGGTTCATGCTTATGTGATGTTTCGTCATCTGGTTATGAATGGCAGGTTTTCTAAAATAGGAGATAGCAATTTGGAAATTGAGCAAATTCTTGAGGATGCGCTTCTAACGTCAAAATAAATAAAACCACAGAAAAAAAATCGTAAGAAATTAATTTAAATTTAATCTTGATTAGCTACTTTAAACCAGCTAGTTGCCTAGTGTATAATTTGATGACCTACTAATGTGGAAAGTTTGACTATCCTAAAGAGCTTTTGATTCGGGGGCATTACGAAAGGTAAAGTATCCTTATTCTTTAATACGTACAGTTCCGGGAGCCCTCCTGGAGGGTTCATCTAGTCGTATATGGGATGCCAGGAGCCCTCGCGGAGGGCTCATTTTAAATTTAGACTTTTCTTAGCGAATACAGCATTCTAAACCGTGAAAATAAAATCTGATGTACATTTTAACAGGATTTACTAGTATATCTATGCGTTGGTTTTAAAATCCAAGCATTTTTATTTTTAAAATATTTTTTCTTCACGGTTACAAATATTTACAAAAAATTTAAAAGGTTGGAAACTACGTATGTACAAGACTCCTTGAAAAAACTATTTTACAATGTTTTATTACACGGTTTTAAACCTAACGACCTGTTGACCGTCCACGGTAACTTTAGCGCAAATGTAATATGCCAGTAACCCTCCCGGATGGTTCACTTCCAATATGTGTGGCGGCATGACGTATGAGTTGTATGAAAAGTGAGTGGAATCAAAAGTGTTAAGTAAAGGTTTAGAATTTTATTATACTGACTGCACAAACTTAGACACTATGCAAATATTAAACTCTTATCACTGCGGGCCCTATCAGAATACCAGCGCTGCGACATTTTTTTTTAATGTCACACCATATGCTGAGATAGGAGCCTTTTGGCCTCGTACAGGATTTTCTGTTGTTTTTTTAATTTGTTTTTTAATTTTTTATTAATGTTTTAATAAGTGTGTTTTAGTTTAATTTGTGATTTCCTGTGTGAGTCTCAATAAATACTTTTTTCTTTCTTTCTTTCTTTATCAAACTGAGCGCGAATTTTATGCCTGTACCAGTATAAAATTCTCATCAAAATGGTTAAGTAGTCCATTCGAGGTAAACGCTTAAATTGTCCAAGTTAGCATGTAACGTGTCGTATTTCAACACTTCCAATTCGTACATTAACATCGGATAGTAACATTATTTACATCATTCCACTGTTGGTTTCTGCTCGTATTATTGCGATATAATTGTATTGTAACATTTGACACTAACAACATTATAACGATGTTACAAACCATGTTAGTGCTTGAACCATCAAAATTATTGATGTTCAGCAATCATGATAATTGAGGTCGCTAGTAAGTAAGTATTGGTTGACTTGTAATCCTAACTATATTATAATCTAAACTAATATTTTAAAGAAAAAATATTTGATTTTTTGTATGTTTGTTTGTAAGAAATAAACTCAAAAACTACTGGACCGATTTAAAATCTTTTAACAGTAATATGCTATATTTTCACTGAGTAACATAGGCTATAATTTATAAAGATATCACGCGGGCTATATAATGCGAGAAAGGGTTTGTTGGTTTGATGGTTACGATTTCAAGCTAAAACGGCTACACGGATTTGAATGAAATTTAGCACATGGGTAGACCATGGCCTGGGTTAAAGTCAAAGTCAAATAATTTATTTCAAGTAGGCACACAAAAGGCACTTTTGAACGTCAAAATTTACAAAAAATAAAATTGATTCTAGTCGCCCTTTCCAAAAGGTGGTTTTCGTATGGAGAAGAATGGGCAAGACACTCCACCGTTAATATTTTAAAATGTTTTACAATATTTTGTATACATTAATTATATAACTATATGTGAAGACAATGCACCTGGAATAAGATTACTATACCACAACAGGTAAAAAATAATTAAAAATGAAGCAAAGGTGGAAAAAATATTTATGTAATAGATACATGGTGTTCACATAGGACATAAGATACTTTTTATCCCGATATTCTCACAGGACTGAGATTTATGCGGGTGAAACTGCGGGGCGCAGCTAGTTATTAATATAAGTGCAAACGTGTGTTGCATAAAGTTATTTTATTGATATTTCCAATATTAATTGTAAATAAGCAGCTACATCATTTAGTAAAATATTATTATGAGTACGGTGTTAGATTTAGACACTAAACAGATTGTTGAGTAAGACGATTAGGAGTGGAAGTAAAAGTGACTACGGTCGACGACCTGATGACCTGCTCAAAATTCACACATTTTGCGCCTAAACAGGTCTTAGAATGTGGTTTTATACGTAAGCGAAAAATGCATCTACTTTCCAGCCATCTCTATGTTCTATGATCTCACAAATAGCAATAAGAACATCTACCAAAAAAAATCCGTCGTTGAGCCGAGGGTAGGTAGGCACAGCCTAAGAATTAAAGGGTTTGTTAATAAACATTGCTTAAATTTAAGAGAGGTTTTAACGTCAACTAATGTATGGTTAAGCAAGTTAATCATTACTTAACTTTAAGCAACGTTTATAAATAAACCCCTAAATTGTTTAGTACCTTAAAGTTAATTTTTCCTTGCAAGTTATTATTTTTCTGAGTAGCTAATTAGTTACAGTATTTCTATTTTCTTAATGTCCCTCAGGTATCATCGCATTTACGAATACAAACGAATGCTAATACTACGTCCATCAATTATTATATTATTCGTATATAATAATTTGAATTCAGAACTAAGTAAGTACTTTATTGTTGTTTTGTTTTGATATCCGTGTAAACTATATAGAGCTGTAAAACTATTATTTTTTTTTCTTTTTTCTTTTCTTTTTTCTTTTCTATTTTCTGCGACTTTAGCAGCTTTCTTCCCACTTTTTTAATTAATAAATTACATTAAGTTAAAAGAGTGTTAACAACTCTATACACTTTCAAGTCGATTGAGAGCGTCCGGTCTGCATCAAGTGCAAAGGGCAACTAATAGAAATCCTACAACTGACGAAACACGAACTTTGCCGAGGGACATTAGGAAAATAGAAATACAGTACATACGTATATTACTATGGTTTTGAATGAAAATTACAGTTCTGTTCATAAAAAGGTGGCATGCGCCTGCTATATGCGAAAAGAATGTGTTTGAAAATTCCTTTTCGCTTCTTTGACCAAACATCATTATTATTAAGCACAGTACCTACAGAACTGTCTTCATTCATGTGAAGATTAAAGGGTCTTCGAAGGCTCTATTCGTTCTATAAAAATCCAGTATACGCAGTTAATCCTTGTGAACAAAGCAGTCCCAGAAAACAAACATTAGGTACCTACTTACCTTAAAAATAATAATAAAAATAATAACTTTGCTCTCGTTAAGCGGTTGGATCAAGGGCCTGATTCAGAAGGCAGCACTCCTCGATACGATTGCATTGTGAGGAGGTTCCTGTCTCTGCAGCCCTAACCACCGGCGTAATTCTATTTTTTAAATTTTTTAATGGTTTTTAATACTTTTCATTTTAAGAAATATTTAGAAATGTAAATTAATAACATTTAAAATGAATAAACGGAATAATAATAATATAAAAATAATAATATTTATATGGATGAAACAATGCAGGTTATCGGCTGCACCCAAATTGGATGGACCACCCAATCCGGGTCTTGATGACACACACACAACATCCTACGGAAATAAACGTAGGTACCTACGTCCCTGCGGTGAAAGTGTCACGCGAATATGACGAGCAGTTCTTGAGGTCAATGCTACCACACAGGCGGACATGTTGTTGTGTCATTTTTCGCTTCGCTTTGAATAAGAATTTGAGAAAATAATTTATTTTTTACCAAAATGAAAATTGTTTTGTAATAATTTACAAACAAAATATTTTTGTCTTTTGCCCTGTAAAAGAGTTCAACGCGCTGCACTCAAAAAACATAATGTCGATTAACCTAAAACCCACATTACAATGACAAATACAAACATACAAACCACTGACACACTTCCACACACGCTATAAACGACTTAATTAAAAATAATAAACAGCACCGGAAGGCCGGAACCGCCCGAACAATGGCGAACGGAGACGAAGTGACGCGGTTGCGTAAACGTCGTATTTAGCACTATTATTTCACGCTTCCTCGATTATAATCTGATATGCTGACCGTTGAGAAAGTAAACTTGGTAATCCAATTAACTTTTATCATTGTTAATGGAGAGAACTTCTTTGTTGTAAAGCGTTTTGTCACATGTAGACGAAAATATCACTCTTGTTTATACTGTTGCTCAATAATTTCAACCAGTGAATGTCCATTATCTTGCAAAAGAGCCAAGAGCATTGATCCATGATCACCATACTGGCTTTCTGCATGTTGTCTAGTTTATTTCCTTTCAGGGTATTTTTCGTCATCGTAAGTTAGTCACGCAAGATTAACTGAACTTTCTGTTCAGATGAAATTGAAAATTTGAGGTTCTAGGTATTGTATGTGCTCTTCAAAAAAGGAACATGTTACGACAAATCTTTTGAAAAGATTCTGCTATGCAGCATTCACTTAACATTCTAAAGTAATTTCTGAAGTCTACCCACGATGTGCAATAAAGTGTAACTATTTTATCTATCAATCTTTGTGGAAGACTAACAACAGTTCAATTAAAAATCTTCACACACATGACAACACACTGTAAAATTTAACAAGCGATATTTAAAACAATTGAAACTTACAAAATTGATTCTCTAGTTGACTGATAAAATCTTTTACAATGCTACTTCAAGAACATTGCACCAATTCGAAAACGTATTTTTCAAACGTTACGAAAAGCAATATAACATTGGCACGTGGTCATTACTGGTCTAATGTACGAAAACTGGAACACAGTAACAATGGATTTCAAAATAAATACGTTTAGGAGATCTCTCATCGCGCCGTGAATCACAGAACACAGAATGCATCGCGATAACTCCCCGGATTCACACAATATGTTACAGAAATATGTAACAAGGCCGTTTCGTAACTTTGTGAAAATTGGTAGATACCGTAACAATACTGGGATCCTGGTTTATTGATTGTGGTCTCAATTATTAGGTCATTAAACTTCATTATTGTTTGTAATTAAGTCATTCTTTGCATTCCTTTTTAAGGGCATTGTAGAAGGTATGAGACCACTCGATGTCGATGCTTCCGATTTCTAGACGTTTCTAAACTTTGATTTGACTCATCATTATTCTGGGTTATCCCAGATGGTACTTCGCAACTGTTCAGTGAACTTCGTAATATGCCTAGTGGAACGACATATATTGCAAGAGCACACCATTATCTTTGATGACCATCTCATCTCGTGGTTTAATACCAATTGTGAGTCAGCAAAGTCAACTAAGGGGTTAGTTGACTTTGCTACATAGTACCTACCTAGTAGTAGTACCACTTGTAAAAGAGTTTGTTCAGAGGTGTATAACTGTTATACCTACCTCTAAAGCTCTGCCTTCAACCAGTACTGTGTATTTCCCGGTTTAAAAGTCATGGATCAATCAATCAAACAATTCAGCCTATATCAAAGTCCACTGCTGGACATAGACCTCTCCCAAGCAATGCCACAATACCCTGTCCTCTGCCTTTCGCATCCAGCTACGTTTTTAAGGTCGTCGGTCTATTTAGCTGGGGGGCATCCCACACTACGCTTGTCGATACGCGGTCTCCATTCTAGGATTCGTCTGTCACATTCATCGGTCGTTCGACAAACATGGCCAGCCCACTGCCACTTCGGCTAGCTTACTCTGCAAGCTATGTCGGTAATTTCAATTATTTTCCGAATAACTTCAAAAGCCATGGATGCCGGCGAAATTTACAGTCACTCGGAAAAAACGTTTGCAAGTTAACGCATCGGTAAACCCTTTGAAGTGTTACAGAAAGGCAACTGACCTATTTGATGAACTTATTACATGGCAAAAACTAAAATATTATAGCTACAAGTGGAAATATCGATGTCGTCATCATTAGCAACGATGTCAAAATGCTTATTCTCTATGAGGTCATCTAATCATTCTAAACAGCATCTTATTACGATCTTAGAAAGGTATTCTTCACAGTAAACGAGCAAGGTCGTGTTTTAAAAGAAGCTAATGTACGCACAATATTGTCGTTTAGAACGGAATTACAAAATACCTCAATGACTCTCGAGTTGTGAATCCATTAGTTGCAACACACCTGCATGATGTTTGCGCGTCGGTGAATTGCGATGCAGAAAATCTCAATTTTATTATGATAGGTATTATTACTTTATTTAAGCACTGGTGAACTATTGAACCGCGCTGGTCATTACTTTTGACCAGAATGTCCACTTCTGGACACCGAACGTTTTATAAAGTGTCGTATGTATTAAAACAAATCAAAAATCAAATCAAAACTGATGTTTCTTCTCAATGTATATGAAAAATATGAAATATTAAATTGCAACTAATTCATTACCAACTGTTACTTTGAAACTTAGCCATGTCATCATAGTCCAGAAATTACTTATAACTTAATATTTATTTCTAAACGTTGTAGCAGTTTTTAGTTTCTTAATTTAGTTTAACGACTGATATTGCATTCAAAGACGGTAAAAAACTTAGGATATGGAGTAACTGCAAATCGTAGCAAATGTGTAAGTGCTTATGTTTAATACCTACTAAAAATAAATCATATATTACTTACGCTATGATGCTGAACTATTACATCGGACATTAACTTTAGTACCTGGGCGACCGAGCTCTGCTTTGATGAAAATAGAGAATGCTCATTTAATAGTATAGGATAGTACATACTAATTCTTTTTTTTTTTTGGTAGTGCATCTCGTGGTAACCTCTGAGATCATGACTACTTAACCGGGCTTTCCTGTGGGTGTCTTAAGCTACTACACTTAAAACCTCCAGCCAGGGGTTATTCAACTGTGCTGATTAAAACTAGGTGAACGCTCGCTAAGGCCACCCCCTGTGGGATACGAACCTTGGCTTAGCGCGTCAACCGGAGGGAGGACATCAAGGATGGGACGGGCTGGGCTAATTCCATGCTGCCATGATAGTAGGTACTTACTAATTCCATGCTGCCATGTCATTAAACTTGTTCTAAACTTTGGGCGACCGAGCTCTGCTCGGGTGAAAATACGGAGAAAACGAATTCTCCCATACATGAGACCTAGCTAGATCGATTTTTCGCCCCCGTAAACCATTGCAACTTTCATCGAAATCGTTACAGCCGTTTGTGTGTATATGTATATATATATATATATACACAAATATTGTTTGTTTAATAGTATAGGATTTCGTATAGGTTCATAAACAATGATGTACCCAGGATTTTGTAATATCTATATTTAAAAGAGTGTCCTTGGAGTTTCTATGGGCAATTAACTTCAACTTTCTGACTAACTGACCGACTCTTTGACAGTTCAAAAGTGCCTGTAAATGGTTTAATTGAAATAAATGCTTTGAGTTTGAGTTTGAACAGGATTACACAATATGTTGCAGAACTCTACGTAAATAACATTCTGCCTGCCAGGCCTTTTAAAAACAGAGAAAAGCGGTAACAGGAACCAATAATAGTACAAAGCTTGTTTACTTCTCCAAGTGTTAATGACCAAAATGTCAGTAATATCCATAACAAAAAGGTAACGAGAATTTGGAAACATTTTTGACAAAAGTCTAAACATTTAACTAATAGTTTCCGCAACTGAAATAGGAAACAATACAAGTTTGGCAACTTGTATTTTGTGTGACATCCTATGATTAATGTTGCAAGGAATGGGGTAACACCTTGTTAATTCATTGTGGGGTGCAAAAGACGGTTTCAATATGGCTTTGGTTCATTACATAATTATTCAGTATTCCAACTCATCATCTATTACTAAAACCTTTTTTATGGACCGTACTACCCAACACAAATGTGTGACGTATGCAAGTCTACCTCCTGCCTCAACGAATTGGATCAAAAAAAATTGATGGATCAGTATGTAATAGTAAATAGTATGTGAGAAGAGAAATCTGAATTGTAAAGAAGTCAAAATCTGCCAAGCCTTTATGTTACCAATGTTTTTTTTCCCAATGATGTCGGGGTCAGCTTCCAGTCTAACCGGATGCAGCTGAATACCAGTATTTTACATGAAGCGACTGTGTATCTGACCCCCACAAACAGTTACTGTCTGTACTCCATTACTTATGCCCTTCTTCTTTTCGTGGGGTTAGTGACTAACCTGGTGTCAGAGTTTTAAAGCCGCTCATGGGCCTTTGACTTCGCTTCACATGCTGTTGAGGACTATCCCTTAGGCATGTGGGTTTCCTCACAATTGTTTCTTTCACTGTTTTTGAACCAAGTGATACATAAACTCTACTTAAAAAAGTTTTTTTTTTAGGTAGGCTGTCTCGTGGTAGACCTCTGAGATCATGACTACTTAAAAGGGCTTTCCTGTGGGTGCCTTAAGCTACTACACTTAAAACCTCCAGCCAGGGGTTATTTAACTATGCTACGAAACTCGGCTTAGGGCGTCAACCGGAGGGAGAACATCAAGAATGGGACGGGTCTCAAGGATGGAATAGGACTTAGAACTGTCCGATGTCAGTAGGTATAGCAAGTAATAATGTAATCTCTCGTATTTTAGCCCTTTAGAATAATGGACAGTCTTTACCTACAAGCTAGTAAAACAACTACTAAGATACAGCAAGTTTGGGCCACACTCAGGCCCCTTCTTTCCATTGGGCACTCTGGGCAAGTGCCCAGGGCCCAGCGATCGACGGGGGTCCCGGCCTGCCTTCAAAAAATCATTCTTCGCAGCCGCCGTTTCATTTTACGCATTACTAGTACCCGATTCAATAACAAAATAATTGATTTGTAGTGCGAATTAAGTACAATAAGTTTCTAGCCCTAAACTTATGAAACATTAGGTAGTATTATGTTTCTTTTATTAGTTTTATGTAATTTAATTAGGTTCAATTGAACATTGAAAGAAATTCGAGAGTTTGCCAGCTTTCAAAATACGTAAAATGGGACCAAATGCGGTAATGACATTGAATAATTATTTAGTTAAGTCGAACATTTTATCCATATAAACTGAATGCTAATAATATCTTGTATTTCGTGAGAGATTTTTTTTTGTACCTACTCTCAAGAGTGAGACTGTCCATATTGGGTATTCTCCTACTAAGCCGAAGTTCGCACGGACATAATAAAATCGCGGCGGGATTTTATCGATTACTGGATTTTAAACTCTCGGTGTTAAGCTGAGCATAGAGAATCCAACGCGCTGGGACACACTCTCGTCCCAGCGCGTTGAAAAAACACAGTATTGGATTTTCAACTCTTGGTGCTATGCAGAGCGTTGAAAATCAAATGCATGAAAAAAAATCGCCGCGATTTTATTACGTCCGTGCGAACGTGGGCTAGTTGTTGCATAATTTAAGAATTTTGCTTATCTACTCTTATTTACATAGGGGCTCCGAGATTCTTATATGCCCTGGGCCTCCAATTGGTTAAAGACGGCTCTGGCCACTCTCGTGACCTAAGGATCGCCTGGTCTCGTGAAAGGCAGCTGACGCAATTCTAACCAGTTTATATCTACACAACTCATGAATAAGCCTACCGAATAAATATACAGATGTTACTGTTTTGTGTTTATGGCTTGGAAATTTATTATCATCTACTGGCTTCTGCCGGCAATGTCGTCCACGTGGAAGAAAAATAACTTATGGCATTCGGTAATCACTATTAATCACTATTATTTATCTTTCTATCAGTGAAAAAAAGGTAGGTACTTCCAGAGATATCTCTTACAAATAAACAAAAAATGTTACCTCTTTATAATATTAGATTTAGACTTAAGGCTCCCGCAGACATTCGCGACGCGACGGCGACACGACTCTGATGAAACAATTTCTATAAAAATTTCAAAAAATTTGTTATACCGAAGTCGCATCGCACCTGTCTAGGGAGTCTTAACACAGCTTAGCTCTGTGTTTTCGAAGCTATTATTCTATTGGACTGTTATGGAACTGCAACAGTTCAATTTTTCAGTTTTGAAAAGGAGATTCCTAAAATACTACCCAAATATTTATCCCACGGTAGCACACCGTTATGTTTATTCTGATATTTCGATGAGCTGTCAACGCTGTCATACTAAACATCGTCTATTTGATATCTCAAGGAGTCTTCACATGAAGAAGGTAACTCTGTAATGGTTTTCAACCCAGCTGGGTTTCAATGCAAAAGTGGATGTTAAATGAATATCTACGAGTGATCGTTTATATCTACACACTCTTCAACTGAATGACAGATATATTAGTAGAAGGTTGAATAAGATAGTGAGCGCCAAAGGTTGATCGGAATAATAAAAAAAAAGACGAATTCCGATCAATGTTGTTTTTTTTTTTTTTTCAGAAACCCTTACCAAGTTAAGGCTCCTGCAGATAAGCGCGACGCGACGGCGCGACGCGGTTCTGGTGGTACAATTTCTATGAAAACTTCACGGGATTTTTTCTACCGATGCCGCCTGGCCTGCCTGCTAGCCTTAAACCTCAATTATTTATTTACTTAAAACATTACAAAAAGTCAGGTATTAGAAAACTTTCATTCATAAAATGTCCTGTGAAAGGTTAGTGTAGAAAGAAAGAAAGAACAAAGAAAATACGTTTATATGCGGTAAACATGACGCAAAGAAAGATAATTTAAAAAAAACACGTAAATAACAAATTGGGGGAAAATATGCGTCACATCCACGCAAAACGGCCATCGCTCAGCATAAATGCTGCGACCCCATGGGAGACAGAGCCCCAGCACTGATTTTCAGCGACAGCCGGCGCTGACGTGATGACGTCAACCGGTGCAGCATATAGTGGAATAACAAATCAAAAATAAAATAAATACAATACTTAGTCCGAAATGTTTACACAAATATAATATTTAAAATGGCAACATTTCACGCGCCGCAGAGTGTAAACTTAACCTTTTTTTTTTCTGCTAAATGTAGGTAACCTATTTAGGCTACTTTACACATCACTGTAAATATATACTGCTTAGCCCCCTATTAAGATAGCGTTTTAAGAAACAAACAATTTATATAGAAAACCTTATATTTACTACAACTTTCATAGTGAAAGTGTTTCATCTCAATTTATTGATTTGTTATGATTTAAGGTCATTTTAGTAGTAGGCGTAGGCAATAGGCTCTTAAGCCGCTTATGTATTAAAGTATTCATATTTTTAAATCTCCACATAATGTACCGTACTTTATATCTGTCTGTTTCTATCTATGTATATTTAAAAAAAAAGTAAAAGTATCCTGTGTCCTAACCCAGGTCCTGGTCTACTCATGTGCCAAATTTCATCCAAATCCGTTCAGCCGTTTTAGCGTGAAAGCGTAATAAACAAACATACAAACACATTTTCGCATTTATAATATTAAGTTAGGATGTTTATAAAACATTAATAATTAACTTCCTGAATATAAAGAAATCTCGATGTTTTGATAAGCCGTATTTAATAAGCGTGCGAATCAGGGGCGGGTCGCCGGTCGCTAGTCTACACTAAACTAATATTATATTAGAAAGAAAAGATTTGATATTTTTGTATGTTTGTTTGTAATTAATAAACTCAAAAACTGCTGGACCGATTAAAAGAAAAATATTTCACTAGTAGAATGCTACACTATCACTGAATAACATGGACTATAATTTATAAAGATACCACGCAGGCGAAGCCGCTGACGGAAGCTAGTATTGATATAAAATTATTTTTTATCCTATTAACATTCTTTCGCTTAATTATTTAAAGCTTTAAGGTAAGAGTGGAAATTTGAGTTATTATAGCAGGATGATCTGAAGATTACTATATTAAATTGAATGTGTTGCAACTAGCTGGAAGCCTATTTATTAGAAGATCAATAGGCTGATTTAATTAATTGATTGCTGCCTGAAATCCCGCTAAAATTCTGCAAGAGTGTGCTGTAATTTATCGTTAAACCAGTGATTGCGGTTCTAAGTGACTTGTACGGAATAGTACCATTATGCACTTGCACAAAAAATTTGAGATTAATCTCACATTTTTCCCTAATTGCCAGGACTTTAATAATTGTGTAATTGTGTTGTAATTGTCGGTATGCAAAAAAAGACTCTGCAATTTCCGCTTAAATAAGCGGAAATTGCAGTTTTTTTTCTTTTCTCAAAATAAATAGAGTAGAGTCATCTCAACATCTCTCTCCCTTGATTTTGTATATATGTATATATATTATAAACATTAAATATGCATGTATGTGTATTAGAAGTTATAACCTATTTATATACTGTTGTTCCTACCTATTTTTTCCAATGATATATTTTTAATATTTTTTTCTTTGTTCCTCTCAAACAGAGCACCTGCTATCTAATCTCTTCACTACCCTTGGTTGACTGGTAGAGAATACCTAAGGCATTAGGACCGCCTTTGTACTTTATTGAGTGGGAAAAGTTTAAATAAATAAATAAATTGTGTTCTTGGGAAACCTAATGTCATTTCTTCTTTGCAAGAGAATGCTGTAAGCTAGTAAATACAGGGTGGCAGGGACGCGGCGGTGATCTCTCGCGTCCGGCCCTGGTTCAGGCCATGGTACGGAGTGAGAGGAAATGGGAGGCCGTCACCTCCTTCTGCGAAGCTGTAATGCTCGCGAAGGAGGAGGCGGAACGCGTGAGGGAAAGGCAAATTTCGCGCCTTCACGCCCCTAACCGCCGCAGGAGGAGACGCCCAGGGCGTCGGGAATCGCGAGGCGATTTCCGGTCACCGTAGGCGCGGGCTTGCGGGCGGTGAGCAATGGGTGGCTCACCGTCCGATAAGGACCAGGCCCGGGTCGACGGCGCGTTGTGTTCCACGCGCGCCTCAAAGAGATGTCAGCAGATTTGAAGGGGTCCACTAGGGCCGATGCCTGCCGGGGTTGCGAAGAAAACCGAAAGGGAGATCGTGGCCCCCGGCAACAGGGCAACCGAAGGAACACGGGTGGGTTTTAGTCAGTAAGAGTCTGACACGCCCTCCCGCTCCGCCCAGAGCGGGAGAAGTTATTTGATGATTTCCCACCCTCAAAAAAAAAAAAAGGGTGGCAGGGACATTGACGCGAAAACTGTTACCACGGATTTAGTACATGATTCTGTACGACCCTGTGTTGAAATTTTTCGTCGGTTATTTAAAAAAAAATCTGCTGTTTTATAGAAAAGTGCAATACTTACGCGGTCAAAATGTATGGAATAGCAGATTTTTTTTAAAATAACCGGGAAAAAATTTCAACGCAGGGGGTTCATTATAATACGGGGCGAGAGGAAATAGGAGGCCGTCACCTCCTTCTGCAAAGCAGTAATGCTCGCGAAGGAGGAGGCGAAACGCATGAGGCAGAGGCAGATTTCGCGCCCTCACGCCCCTAACCGCCGCAGGAGGACGCCCTGGAATCGCAATCGGGAATCGCAGGCCGATTTCCAGCAACCGTAGGCGCGGACCTGCGGACGGTGAGCAATGGGTAGCTCGCCGTCCGATAAGGGCCAGGCCTGGGTCGACGGCGCGTTGTGTTCCACGCGCGCCTCAAAGAGATGTAAGCAGAATTGACGGGATCCGCTAGGGTCGATGCCTGCCGGGGCTGCGAAGAAAATCGAATGGGAGATCGTGGCCCCCGGCAATAGAGCAACCGAAGGAACACGGGTGGGTTTTAGTCAGTAAAAGTCTGACACGCTCCACCTAGAGCGGGAGAAGTTATTTGATAATTCCCCACACAAAAAAGGGGGGGGGGGGGTTCATAATCATGTATTGAATCCATGATAACAGTTTTCGCGTTGATGCCAGCCACCCTGCATACTAGTAACTTGATGATAATAACATCAACATCTAAATATTTCTGAATATTATTGCTTATTTTTAACGCTTTTTCTACTTTCAAACCCCGAAAAGACCGGTCCATTCACAAGCAAACGATAAAATTGTCGATAACAGTCCACATAACTACTGCAACCGGTAATTCCTGCTCTCATCTAACGTTATTCAATTGGCATGCACTGTTACATAACGAGTTATTATGTCATAGCTCTCGTCTGATCACTGACCGCAGCTTTTCGGATACAAAGATGGATTGTGGGCGTAATAGTGTATGTAGACAGTCTTTCAGTTGCACTTGAGCGATAACGAATCTTAGAATGGACTTAAAATTATTTTAGAAAGAACACCGAGCACCTACTTATAACGATACTCCCATTCTACACTTTTTGTGTTGATTGGTCCGTAGTCTTTTAGTTAGTTGGAGGATGATAAAATAAAAACGGCCGGAAGGGTTCCGTACCACCGTATAATAATTAGCAAACACGTTTCTTTTATACCCAAATTTTTAGCTTTATTTAATTTCTCTTATTTGTTGTTATAGTGGTAATAGAAATACACAATTTGTAAAAATTTAACTGTCTACCTATTACGGTTCATGAGATACAGTCCGCTGACAGACAGACAGACGGACGGACGGTTGGACGGACGGGCGGGTGGACGCACGGGTGGGCGGACGGACGGATGGACAGCGGAGGCTTAGTAATGGGGTTCCGTTTGGCATCTTTCGAGAACGGAACCCTAAAAACTATGAAAAAACCGGCCAGGTACGAGTCGTACTCGCACACGAGGGGTTCCGTACCACCGCACGTTATTTATCAAATAAATGAAAATACTAATGATAAATGAATGATAAATGATTTTATTTCTGTAAGTAGGTTTGTCCAAATACATCAATCATATTCTAAAAACTAAATGAGGTCGGTGTTTCCTATCTGATTACTCTGAGAAGAAAGGCCGAAACAAACTCAGAGATCACAGTCTCTTGTAAATTCCAGACATGATCTTGGTCAGATCATGTAGATTAGTGCCTGAAGTGGTCTTTTGAGAAAAGCACCACACAGATTGAGAGGACCTATCCACTCAGTCCACGCATTTGTCAGTTATCGTGCAACTCAACTCAGAATTTAACGAGCTTAACGATTCGACGAACAATACCAAAAGGAGAACATTTGAGTAGGCCACATAAATTACTCAAACTGACAGACCATGATGAGAACTAACTAAAAAAATTACAAACAACAAAAAGGAATGACCCACATAGTCTTCACATTCACAATAATTAAAATGATATAATACTTTAAAAGTAAATATTCATGTCATTGTATATATAAAATTCATTCATGTCAATGTGTATATAAGAACCCGGAAATAATCTTGGTCAGAGCATTTCAAGCACGAAAAGAAGATTATTATTATTTTTCGTGTTAAATTAAATAAATATTGCAAAGATAAATTTGTATTTCGTAATGATACTATGAATTACAAAGTTATTTTTGCAGTTGCAGAAAATCAACCATATTTAAATAAAATACCTTATGTATCGGTATTTGTTAAAAGTATATATAGTATGCAGTATTTATCGTACATGATATACAGAAATTTCAAATTCCTAACTTGTTTAGTTGTTGAGATAAAGCTCATACAAAAATAGTCTGAAACTGAGAACTTTTACGGCCCCCTATCTCATCATTTTTGAAGATAAAAAAAATTGTTCTCACATGCCATTTTTTTCTAAATCCATTGTTTTTTTAATGGGGTCTCAATTCAATAACCTTTTAATTTTTATTATTTGTTTGTATAGCGGATATAGAAATGCATAATCTGTGAAATTTTCAACTGTGTACCTACAGTTCATGAGATAAAGCTCGCTGACAGACAGACAGACAAATGGACAGCGGAGGCTTAGTAACAGGCTTCCATGTCGTCGAAGTCGCATCGTTTTCTAGTTGGGTAATGTCGAAGAAACGCTTTGTCGTAGTACAATAGTGTCGGAATTAAGGTACTTCGAACTAAAGTATTGGCGAAATAGAGACGTGTCGGAGTTCCGTAATGTCGAAACAAAATCTTATCGAAATTCAGTTTGGTAATCACCGTTTGGCACCCTACGGGTAGGGAACCCTTTTTTTTTTTTGGTTGGGAAATTATTAAATAACTTCTCCCGCTCTGGGTGGAGCGGGAGGGCGTGTCAGACTCTTATTGACTAAAACCCACCCGTGTTCCTTCAGTTGCCATGTTGCCGGGGGCCCCGATATCCCTTTCGGACTTCTTCGCAACCCTGGCAGGCATCGGCCCTCACGGACCTCGTCAGTTCTGGTGACATCTCATTGAGGCGCACGTGGAACACAACGCGCCGTTGACCCGGGCCTGGTCCTTATCAGACGGCGAGCTGCCCATTGCTTACCGTCCGCAAGCCCGCGCCTACGGTGGCCGGGAATCGGCTTGCGACTCCCGACGCCCAGGGCATCTCCTGCGGTGGTTAGGGGCGTGAGGGCGTGAACTTTGCCTCTCCCTCACGCGTTCCGCCTCCTCCTTCGCGAGCATTACTGCTTCGCAGAAGGAGGTGACGGCCTCCCATGCCCTGTCGCTCCGTACTATGGCCTGGACCAGGGTCGGACGCGAGAGATCCTCGCCGCTGATTGCCTTCACAAGGATACGACGATGCTCCGCCCAAGCCGGGCAGAACTCCACCGTATGCTCCACCGTGTCCTCCGGGCGATCCACACAGTGGTGACACCCGGGCGTTTCCTCCCGCCTTATCCTGAACAGGAACCTCCCGAAACAGCCGTGTTCGATGAGGACCTGCCTCTCTAACCACTTCTTAAAGAGCGGACTTATCGCCGCAATTGTAGCGTTCCCAGGGTACGGAACAATAATAAAAGAAAACCGCGAATTGTGACTCTCTATTTTTGTTTAGAATTGAGTCTGTGTGGAGTAAACAATGATACCTCGGGATTCAACAAGTATTCCGTTGGATTGGTCAGTACAGGGTTGGTCAAATTATATTAGCTAGCGAAACTCCGCAGTCGTGATGGATATCGACATCTAAACATAATAAAATAAAAATGATTTGATGTTTTTTTAGGAGTCAAGAAACGTTAATAGTTTTGTTATTTGAAGTTTAAGTTGAAAAAATTTGTTTTCTTTTGTTTTATCGTGTTTAGATATCGAAACCCTTCATGTCTGTGAATATGACAAAAAAAAAAACAGATTAATTAAACTGATATTTCAAGTGACTAACTGAAAAAATTTGTTTTTTTTTTATGTTTGGATATCGATACCCATCACGTCTGAGTTTCGCTAGCTAATTTACTTTGACCCTGTATTTTACTAGCCATAAGAAGTGCGTTAGCGGTTCTAAGAACTTTGAAAGTGATAGATACAATGAAACAAAAAAATGCTATTGCTGTATCCATTCATCTAATATGAAATACTAGCAGCGCCCCGCGGTTTCTCCCGCATAAGTCTCGATCCCGTGGGAATATCGGGATAAAAAGTATTCCTTGTATTAATCTAGGTTATAAACTATCTGTTTGCCAAATTTCATCCAAATCCGTTCAGTAGTTTTTGCATGAAAGAGTAACAAACATCCATCCATCCTCAGAAACTTTCGCCTTTATAATATTAATACGTAGGAATCTTTCGGTAGGTAATCCATTTATTTAACCAGCACGAATCCATAAGCTAAACGTGACATGATAACACATCAAAGGCCTACCAGATGGGCTATGGACCTGTTAACCAACCTATTACATAAAGATAAAATAAGTTCTAAAAAGATAATGTTTTATCCGCAAAACGTGTCCTCAATTTCGAAGCTCGTAACTTCGCGTGAGGATAAATAAGTGAGACAAATAAACGAAAATAATTGTGTTTAACTTTCAATAAAAGTATCACGAGTTATCTAACAACATTCGATACGGATTCGACTGTTATTTCATACAGAAAACATTCTTCATTCATTATTTTTTTTGCGACACGTAACCGATAGACAATGAATGGCGTGGCATAATTGATTGTAAGATAATACGCTAAACAAAAAATATCGTAGACATCTATAATATTGTTTATTTTAAATAACGTAAAAATTTTTAACTGTTTGATCGTACTCATACATCGTAGTCATCTATATCTATAGGTCCATATTGTACCTACTTACATTAAATTCGCGTTTCTTCTAAATTTCCCAATGTTTTTCGATGCAATTTTCACCAAAATTTAGTCTTTATTACGGAAGATTTTTGTGTAAAATACTGTATTCATATTACGTAAAGTACTTACCTGGTCGACCGAGCTCTGCTCGGGTGAAAATAGATAAATCGAACGTCCAGGTATATCACATTCGCGAGGTTGTGAAAGAAAACGAATTATCCCAGATATTTCACCCCCGTAATCCCCTATATTACAACTTTCATCAAAATCGTTAGAGCCGTTTTCGAGGACGTGATTACAAATATATATATATTTATACAAATATCACTCATTTAATAGTACAGGATAGGATAGGATGAGGAAATCTCGATTTTTGTCAAATACATCTTGATGCAAAACACATTCATTTGTATATGGGTATATTTTTGAGACCATTACATGAACCATAATTTTGCTCTGTATGTTGTGTGTCCGTTATGTGCTTATGCTCGAGTAGGCGTAAGTTACATAATTTAGATAATCTTCTGAAAGCAGAGTACAATCTTCTTGGTCAATACCCAGTGTCAAAAGATTTCAATAAATTGGGCCTAAATAAATCCTTAATTAGCCTTAAGGCTTATTTTGTTCTCAAGTATGTCACTTGTTCATACCCTTACAAAAATAAAACAAAAGGAAGAAATAAAATCCATTTTTACGGAATTAAATCTAATACCTTTATACGAGCAATTCTTGTATTTATTTATATAATCTGAATCTCGGAAACGGCTGCAACGATTTTCATGAAACTTAGTATGCCGGGGGTTTCGGGGGCGATAAATCGATCTAGCTAGGTTTCATTTTAAGAAAACGTCGTTCAATAAAAGAGTCATCCAGATATTAATGATAATCAAATTCGTCTTACTTCCATTCGTTAGATGCAGTTGTCCTCAAAAATGATTACTCTTTGAATATTATTTCATTTTATTCTTGTTCTTAGCACATAATTATCTTCTAGTCATTACACATAGGTATCGCTAGCAGTTAAGTAAGATTGGTAACTAATATCCTACCTATAATTACTCATACATTCTGGCCTACATTTGCAACTGAAAGGAATTTGTTGTGTTCCGGAGTTGTAACATTTGTTAATCGATTTTTTTATCTCCTAACCATGACTTCCACAATTAGAAGCCGTTTTTTTAAGTCCGTTGGCATTCTAATCTCAGTCTCAATCTGTAAAAAATAGGTCTAATTTATCTATATTTTTGAAAAGTTTTGTCTTATTCTCGCTGAAATTGGATTGTGACTTGAAATTAAACATTTTCGAAGTACCTAAGAGAATAATAATAATTGGTAGGGCGACTCTCAGTCTGCCTCACATAAGTAAGTACATACATAAGAGTGATCTCTTTGATCACTCTTATTAGAGCGAGAGCAACGAGTTTCCTAACTATACTGACTTTAGTAGATCACTCTTATTAGTCACTAGCTTTCGCCAACGACTTCGCCCGAGTGATATTTTTTTTAAATTATTGCCTATGTTACTCAGTGATAATATAGCATTTTACTGGTGAAAGTATTTTTAAAATCGGTTCGGTAGTTTTTGAGTTTATTCATTACTAACAAACATACAAAAAATCAAATCTTTTCTCTTTATAATATTAGTTTAGATTTTAGAGCGAGATCGGCGAGTTTTCTAGCTATATTGACTTTAGTAGATCGCTCTTGTTAGTCTTTTTAGAGCAAAAGTGACGAGATTCCGAGCTCTAGTGACTTTAGTAGATCACTCTTATTAGTCATTTTAAAGCGAGAGCAAGGAGTTTCCTAGCTCTACTGACTTTAGTAAATCTCTCTTATTAGTATTTTTAGAGCGAGAGCAACGAGTTTCTTAGCTCTACTGACTGTAGTAGATCACTCTCATTAGTCATTTATCTTTTTACAACACTAGCTGTTGCCCGCGATTTCGTGAGCGATCCAGGATGAAAAGTAACCTATGTCCATCACCAAGCATCATGGTCTACCCATGTGACAAATTTCATCTAAATCCGTTCAGGCGTTTTAACGTGAAAGCGTTACAAACAAACGAACTAACTTTCGCATTTAAACTTAGTAAGGATGTCCTGGAATTAGCGCATACCACCCAACACCCCAAATAGAATATTATGTTATAATCATAATACATACACTGAATTTTTAATAATAGGCATCAAACTTTGTGTACTTTTAAAATTAATTATACTGATTGTAAGGAGATAATTGTGGTCACATTACAAATCTGCGCACGCACACAATCGCAAATGTATAAGGGTCTAGTTAGCATAGTAGGTCTTCGTTCATTTTGGTTGGTTTTTGACTGTACAGTGGAAGTGTAACTGTAATTTATAAATAACTTAGTTTTAATTATTTTTTTGATAAAAAAATACGTACATAGAATACGATTCAGAACAAACTACTTTCATAAGATGTGCATTAATTTAGTTACACATTGTATAAAAGGTTACCATCCACACACACTATAAAATAAAGTTATTTACTCAACACCAACATTACACATAAGTGTGATCTTTGACCTAACACGTTATTGACCGTTCCGAGAGCTTCCAATCCAAGTCTTTAGAACAGCTTTTATCAAACTGCGCAAATCTCGATAGCCTTATAAAGAAGAGGGTTGGGTAAGCTCTGCAATATAATTGCAAAGCTAGTGTTGGGCTTCTTGTGAAATAGTTCGTCTAGGGAAGTACCATCACACGATCAGTATCAGCCTATAATGTTCCTACTGCTGGAACACAGTCCTCGTCTCGGTGAGATCCCAGTGAGCCGTAATCGACCACGCGGTCCCAGTGCGGGTTGGTAGATGTCACCTGTCTTCGAACTTTTTGTTCTATGACATGCCGGTTTACTTCACGATGTTTTTCTTCACCGCTTTGAGAGCAATCGTGATGAAATAATTTACAAAGTCAAAGTCAAATCATTTATTTCAAATAGGCACTTTTGAACGTCAAAATTTACAAAATAATATAATTGATTCTAGTCGCCCCTTTCAAATGGTGGTTTTCGTATGGAGAAGAATGGGCAAGGAATTCACCGTTGCTCTTTTAAAATGTTTTACAATTGTTTGTATAGGTACCTACATTAGTTAAATAATTTTATACGTGACGACGATGCACCTAGAATAAAATTACTATACCACAATAGGTAAAAAGATTTAAAAATGAAGCAGCGACAGATAATTTAATTATGTGATCGATATATGGTGCTCACATATTTACAAACATGGTAAAAGTAGACAATTTTCAAAGACCTGAAATTGTAGGTCAAATTTATAATTAATTAATAAGTCAGTGTGTGAGGAAGTAATCACTGAATGTAAATCAATGTCATATAACAAAAAATAATAAATTTTACAATTAAATTAGCTACCAGTTTGATTTTTATTGACACTTACACAAAGTAAAGCGCTTGCCTGGGTTCAAACCTACGACCTACAACTGGTAAGTCACAGCCGTTACACAGCATGGACCACCGCTGTTCTCACTGGGCCACCACGCGATTATCAGCCATACAGAAGTAGAGTATCTATTGCTGTATCTAAAAACGTTAACGTTGCGCTAAATAACACGCATGTTCTTATCACTTTATTCAACAGGGAAAAGATTACATTTAATTTCGAAAAAAAAAACCATATTCATATTTTGTTAGCATTACATTATCTTAAAACTATGTTAGTAAGGAGGAGATCAAGTAAAAAAATCCCCTATAGATTTGACAATACGTAGACCATTGGTTGATGGCAATAATTTAATAGCTTCTTCTCTCCAATTGTAGACGCACTAATTGTGTCCTTGATTTTTTGTAAAGAAAGAAAGAAAAAGAAAGAAAATATTTTTATTTGGGACATGCACAGGAAATAAAACATTAACATTAATAAAACATTAAACATTAACTAAGAAAACTATACAAAAAATAACAATTACAGAAAAACAATTAAATTACGAAAAAAAAATGTGTAAACCAAAAAGACCTGTGCGAGGCCAAAAAGGCCCCCCTATCGGTCGGTTGTAGGTATATATGTACTTACTTATTAATTTGTCTATCATTTAAGAATGCATTCTGATTAGGAGAAGCTGTCTGAGGTAATAGAGATCCCGCCTTGCCTATATTCAGCCAATAATTATAGAAATTTAATACTACTTCAATATACTACAGTAGAGTATGGCAGTATGAAGTTTTTTTGTTGAATGTTATGTTGTTGGCTTGCTGGCGCTTTGGTGTTAACTGTAAGTCAATCTGCCTACCTAGCCTTTTCCCAACTACGTTGGGGTTGGCTTCCAGTCTAACCGGATGCAGCTAAATACCAGTATTTTACATGGAGCGACTGCCTATCTGCCCTCCACAACCCAGTAACTGGATAAGACACCCTCCTACCCCTTTGTAAGACAGGCTGTCAGACTTTCGGGTTTCTGACGACCCGTAATGACTGTCAAAGGTCTACGAATGACAGCCGGGACCAACGGCTTAACGTGCTTTCTGAGGCACAGAGGAGTCTCGACTATAAAGATGGTCACCCATCCACCAATCGACCCGCCCGGCTGATATTATTTAGCCACGAGCTCCTCAGGTGTTTATTGTAAGTCCAGCAAGGAATTGTTATCTAAATAAACAACTGCAATAGACTCGCTACCCTGTTACATGGGACTTAATTCCCTTTTTAATTGTTTCTGTACTTATGGCATACGAAAGGTTAAACATAACTGACGAGTTGTAGGTGTAGTGTTGGCAAAGGGGGCCTTACCCACTGGGAGGCTCCGGGCGGCAGGTCTTCGCGATGCCCATTTGTCCTTCGTGAAAAGTATGTAATGCGAAAATAGGTTTGGTGGTTTGGTTTAGGTATTTTTCATATTTGAGGAGAAATACTAAACTTATACAAATAAATAAAATTTATTTGAGTTTTAAAATATTTTACAATGAAAGATTTACAAAATTAACAAATACAGAGATAGTTAATTGATTCAGGCGTGACCTTGCGGAAATCCATTATGCAGCTAAGCGGAAAAGTTACTAAATATATTCACGTCTATTGTATTTTTTAAATACAGAGATGATAAATTTTATCGTGATATTATAACCTTAATAAGTAATTAAGGATCGAAATCAAATCAAATAAAAAAAAATAAAAACAAATTGCTTGGGTTGTTGCGAGGCCCCTGCAAGAGTAAGGCCCCGGGCGATTGCCCTGTTCGCCACCCCCTAAGGCCGCCGCTGAGTGTTAGTATATCTCTGCCGAACCCTTTGGGATATACAAGCGTGATATTATGTGTGTAATAATAGAAATGGTAGAAGCCTAGAAGTAACCTGTTCAACAAAACAATACCGCTGTGCAGCAGGAAGCGTTAGATTTATTACAAGGACACGATCGCTCGCTTTCACCGCGCACTACCTTTCTATTCGGCGCGCGTCGCTCTATGCGGATTTGTGAGTAGAATATGATGTACGGACGATGCTGTTGACGAGCAGTTTTGATTTCGAAGGACTGTCTTTACCAAATAAAATCAATTTTAAAATGATTATTATTAATTCCGATTATTTGACCACCTCCGAAGAAATTATAGTTAATTTATGTGGCAGCTTCAGATTTAAATTCGATTTTTCAATTTCTTTAGTAGAAAACGCTAAATTTATATCCTAAAATGATTAAATTGAAAGCTATACTAAAGCCGGTTGCGGACCAAAAGCTAAACTTAGTTGGTTCAGCTTAGCTCGCAAAGCTGATGTAATTTTTCATCTTCCGCTGTTTAATTATTTTTAAAACTGGTCATGAAGTTGGAAACAGAAATTCGACTACCTTAAACATAACCATGCGCTATAAATCATTCGTAGTAATTATAAAGATAATTATTACAATAATTACAAGGAAAACTTCTGTCATCGAAGAAAAGGAGCTATAGAAAGGCGTCCTAGATACGTGCGTAAGAATTCAAGATTGTTTTTTTCAAACAAGTGTATTTGATTGCCTTATTGGCCTAATAGGTCACAAGCGCTACTGTTGACCATGAGGTCCTGGGTTCGATTCCCGGGTCGGGCAAAGTGTTATTAAGTTTTCCATCTGGAATATCTCAATAGCAGCGCGGCGTCTTGATTTGTGCCCGGTTGATGGCAATAGGCTCGCCCCCTAATCAATGGGACTTAAGCATAACTGGCGAAATATGGGTGTACGGTACACCTCTATCTAACCCTTCGAGGAATACAAAGCGTGATATTATGTTAAGAGTAATAGCTGGGTATTCTTGATCCTCGTATGTCACACTTGGGCACCATTCTACCGTACATAATGTCCTGTTGGAAGGTTAAGCCTAACATTTATATAATAACATACAAACAAAAGTAAGTATATGGGTATTTTGCATAATTTCTGCGTTTGGACGAGAAGACATGCTGGAGAAATTCGCGTCGAATATATGTTTGCGTATACTGATGTAGTCCGTTTCTTCATTTATTGTAATTTGGGTATTGCGAGACAGTTTGGTGCGAAAACTAACTGTATTTTATTTACTCTCTTGTAGCATGAATCACGAATGTAGATGGGAGACACTAAACTGGGGCCCTAAAACGGCCATATTAAGCAATTCCTCTAAAAGCAATTCATTTTTTGAATTCCCAGCAATTCCTCTATGGTGACACATATTTTAGCTGAATCATATTCAATTCGTATCAGAATCATATTTGGTGTAAATATTGCAGCATGAAAAAAATGAAGACCGTAATTTTACCGGATAATTATTCTTTACAGTTTTTCTTAATAAAATGAGATTTTTATTTTTTTATTTCATTAAAATACAAAACTGTCAAACAGATGAATTGCGTAATATGAATTGAACGCAAATAATATTATGAATTGTCGGTTTGTGTGATTCATAATATTATCATATTATGATTCTGCCAAAGCGGCCGTATTAATCCCACTGAACTATTATTGAACAAACATATTCTTGCCGTCCATCTTTAAACTATTTGTATCTACGTACTTAGATGTTAAATTAGATTGTTTACCAAATGTGTGAAGAGGGTTTATCCTAAAAGTTGGCAAGGTCGTAAATAGCTGTCAAATATTTACCTGTTTTGATTAATTTAGCTATATTAATGTAAGGAATTAAGACATGTGGCTAACTCGGAAACTAAAATATTGATTATGAAATACAATAATTAATATCTGAATACCGAATATTTAGTTTTAGATGTAAAAAAAGGATTTGGAAACTTTCCAAATGCGTTTTACACCTAAAATTGTTACAACATCAGATTTAGTGTTATAATTGCAATTCATAATTAATATTGTAGTTCGCTAGTTAGGCAAATTTATTATTTCCATGCAGTGATGTTGCCAAATTAATCAAAACAGCGGAATATTTGATATCTATTTGCGACGTTGCCCACTTTCAGAATAAACGCTCTTATGACGAGCGCTTATCCTGCAGACAAACTGTCACGCAGTTTGGTGCAATTTTTTTTTTTTTTTTTCGTTTTTTTATTTTCTTCAGATAACTTGTTTTGCATTCTTTGCACCAGCTTACAATGCTTTTACGATATCACTTTTGTAAATTTAGTGCTAATCAGCATTTTATTGAAAACTAGCGACCCGCTCTTGCTTCCCACGGTTTTTACGACTTGGCAAAACATCGAGAGTTCTTAGTTATATGTAACTTTATTATTTACATATTATACAAACAAACCTTTCGGAATAAATGCTCTAAACGATGGTGAAAACCTCCTCAAAATCTGTTGCGTAGTTTAGAAGAACAACGCGGACCTACAGACAAACACGAAAAGCGACTTTAATTTTTAATTTTATTGAAAAAGCAACACAATACATCATGCCTTGTTCTCCGAAAGGGTAGGTAGGGATAACACACGAGAAATGGGTAGTCCAATCATAATTATTACGTAATACGGGTCAGAAACCCTGACAACCAGTTTTACCAAGAGAGACACATAGACAGTCGCTCCATGTAAAATACTGGTATTCAGCTGCATCCGGTCAGACTGGAAGCCGACCCCAACATAGTTGGGAAAAGGCTAGGCAGATTGATTGAACTAATTAATATACTTCTTAATTATTCTGATATCTACTTAATTGTGATAAATACTACCCATTTGAGCGATACTGGATGACGCACGGCGAAGATTTTACTTCGTAGATGACGTCAATATTACTCCAATCCATAAGATTTTGTATAATCGTAACAATTATTACACAATACGCATTTCTTAATAAAAATGCGTACCTCTTACATAAAAATAATTTTAGCACGCAGATGCGCACACGCATGTCTAGTTAAAAATCTAGTTGTTATCAAGAAAACATGTTTACTTACGAGAGTAATAAATATTTCTCACGTCTATTTATCATTACTGTTTTAGAATGACTGAGCTGTTTTACACTTGATTCCTTCAAAAAACATTATAATGGGAAAATGGAGCCAATTTCGATACTAAGGATTCGATGCACAATTTTTTACCGATAAGAATTTAAATGAATAATCTGATATCTCTATACTCCGGACTTGCATTACTAAATAATTTTAATTTAACTCGAACTTGACAAATTTATAATCCCATTTTATTAAACTTGACATTATGTTTTGTATGGCATGTTTCAAATTATTTACTGAATTGAAATTTGTATTGATTTGATTGAATTTGTTAATAATATATATTAAGTGAGTCCTTATTGAAGTGAAAACTGCTTTCGGCGTATTGGGCATTTTTGAGATGGGAAAAAACAATTGAACTTGCGACACCGTTACCGACACCTCATTTTTGTGAACGCAATAATTGTGCTCTTTATTTATATTATGTTACGGATCAATGTTCTATGCAAGTATTTTTACTTTAAAGGTTTTTTGAAGTATTATTTTTTAGTTTTCACTTCTGTCGGCACTCCCGGAGTGCCACTGTTTTTATTATCGCCTAAACTGTTTGCATGCCTTCGTTAAGGTAGTTAGTATAAGGATAATTCCGTAACTTTGTACTTACTTTCTGTGCAAATAAAAAACTATTATATTCTACTATTCTTTTGATGCAACCATATAACATCTAGGCTGTTTATCCCAAAGGGTTAGGCAGATAAACACACCACCTATACGTAGTACACGCAAATTTCGCCAGTTACCAACATAATGTTCAAGTGCCATGTAATAGGGGGCGAGCCTATTGCCACCAACCGCACAAATCCAGACTCGTACTGAGAAATTCCGAATGGAAAAAGGAATGTACTATCATCACCCCGAAACAACAGTCTGTCATCGGCAACGCTACTTTTCAGGATAAAGGCCCTAAAGTAAGCTACTTCTTTATCTGTATGTTTTCAAGACTTCAAAGGATCTGAAGTGCGGCTTCATCACTCACCTAACTTTTGCCTAGCTAAATCTTCCGGTTTTTAGTTCAATCAGATACGGTCTATGGACTTGGATGTCTGTAGTCAACAAGGACCTGAAGCAAGCCCAAGTGAATGACTCGACGACCCAGAACCGAAACACTTGGCGAAGAATGACGAGGAGAGCTGACCCCAAATGAAATATGGAGAGAGATTTTATTTATTTATTTTTTATTTATTTATTTATAGTTAATTAAAACGGCACAGGTCCAATTACATTAATTAAGATAGAATTATAAAGATTAAAATAAAATAAGCATTCAAGTAACATACAGTACAAAAATTAAATTCAAATTCAAAGATATACAATTCGTGGATAAAATTATTAATAATTATTTGCTTAAATGGTTTAGATTAGATATGGTCTGTGGACGGTCAGCTGGTCTATTCTGTTTAAAAAATATCAAGAATAATAAATATAATATTGGGCAGCGGGATCGAGGGCTTGATTCAGAAAGCGGTACTCCCGGACACGGCTCGCATTGTCAGGAGGTTCCTCTCTCTGGAGCCCTGACCGCTGGTAGCTTGGACCCTGTTCCCGATAACGAACGGTGGGCTAAGATTTTTTATATTTATAAATGTTTTTAAATTCTAATATTTAAAAATGTAATTTATAAGTAGCACCATCTCATGTTCCTAGCACGGCGGCCTGTGCTGTAACCTTATGGGTATCTACAGTTTTGAGCCGTCTGGGGTCGAAACGCTCGAGTCATGGGGCCCGAGTGCGCGTATCCTTTTTAAGGAAATTTCGCGCCAACTGGTCGACACTTCACGTGACTAGAGGGCTGGTTCGTTCTTTGACCAAAGAATTAGCATTGCCATTCAACGTGGCAATGCTGCCAGTCTTCTAGGAACGTTTCCGGATGACAGTGCTGCGAATACACCTAAGAAGTCCTTTTGTTTTAGTATTTATTTATACAGATAGTTAGTTAGTCTTTTAATTTAGTACATAGTGTAAATATTTTTCTCTTTTCAGTTGTGGTACCTACCCCACACAAATTCGAATACTATTACCTGCTTATGTAAATAACAGTTAACATGAACTTATCATCCACATACTAATTAGGAAAAAATACGTATTATTGAAGCTAACTCAAAAACTACCCAAGCAAAATTAATAAAATTTATATGGGAGCACCTCTGAAGTATGACCTACCAAACAAAAAAGAATCATCAAAATCAATTCACAATTGGCGGAGTAATCGCGTAACAAATATACAAAAAATAAAAAACAAACAGTCCTCCTTTTGGAAGTCGATTAAAAAGTGGTGCTTAGCATTTACTACTACGAGTATGTAGGTGATTGTAACCAAACTAGCTCTACGGGTCATAAACGTTTTATTTTTGTTAATAATAGTTCTAATATCCGTATTAACATACAGTATTATGTAATAAAGTTCAGTAGAAAAATACACGGAACATTCGCATAAATATTAATTACATTACATTACATTACACAATTACAATCTAATCTACAAATGGCCGACATCTTCGTTTAAATAATAGCGGTTTGTGATTGTCCCTGCAGATTAAAAGACATTCTTCTCATACACAGAAATCTTCATTATATATAGTTATATAACAGATTAATATGTAACGTTATTTTTATTATTTCGATGTGAAAAGGTATTTAATAGATAGAAAACCCTTTCTTTTTGATTTGGAATGCCGCATGCGCCGGTCACCTGTTCGTTAAGGCGCAGACGCACTACAATTTATACTAATATTATAAAGAGATAAAATTTGTTTGTTTGTTTGTAAGTTTGTATGTAGGGGGTAATCTCCGGAACTACCAGTCGGATTTGAATAATTATTTTTGCATTAGATAGCCCAATTCTTGAGGAAGGTTATACGCTTGCGGACGAAGTCGCATGCAGAAGCTAGTGTTAAATAATTACCTATTTACTTTTTTATACTGCTGTATTAACGCATTCAAGAAACTGAACGAGACACAATAGAAGTTTTATTGTTATAACGCCTTTAGTGTCCCTCAAATTGTTAAATAGAGATCCTATTAATTTTGTGGTAAGAATAATTTTACATTTTTGTACGATAGTTTTAATTAATTCCTTACGAAATTATAGTCGTATGTGTCAACGTGATTAGCTTTATTTTATTTACTTTATCTCGGGCATTTACAAGTCGTCGTAAAAGCATTTAAGTGTATTTTCATAAATTGTTCTTTTCTTAAGGAAATTCAGGAAATTATACCCAAAACGACATAAGTGACAGTATGTCTCAAGCAACATCTACGAGTTTGCCAAAATACGTAATGGTGTCAAAAGTATGATTACTTCGCCTTAAACAGTAGGTATGTTGAGATTTTGTCGTGGTACGTGTGAATCTGCTACAGCTATCATCACCTCTCTATTACGTTACGTAACGACAATTTGGTACAGCTCTAGTACACTAGTACACTCATACTTTTAAATGTTACATCATTATTACTGATTTTGAACACTAGTTTGAATACATTGCTAGATTTTAAATCCGGAGATGGTTGAGTAAGATATACCATAATTTATGATTTATTATAGCTTTTATTTTAGGTCTATTTAGTAAAGAAAAAAAACTGATTACAGTTTTCACGAACAATTTCTGCTTGGCCAAAGTTAGGAACGTTACTGCCCGATGGTCTCGATAACGACATTAGCCTATGTAGCTGTCTGTAGCTTCGTCAATCCAATAACAACTTATCGGCCTATCGGCGCCAAGACCATCAATTTCGTTCAATACTGGAATGTGCGAAGAAGCGTCGTATTATTTTATGACTGTCAAAAATAAATTGTACTTTCTCTTCCATAAATTAATATCTATGATTTAGTACCTTGAGACGTGATCGGTACTTTTAAGTAACTTTAGTGTAGTATTTATCTATATATTGATGAATAACTCTGTAAATGTTGACTAAATTGCTAAAATAATAAGTCTGTCCTAGGCCCCCATTGAATTTTATTATATTGTCTATAGGCTTGTGTTTTGAAAGCCTACTTCTTCTAAAGCCTACAAAACTAAAAACGAAAAAAAAAATTCCTAAATACTAAGCATAGTTAGTAGTAGGACATATTAAGTATTTTGACCTACACTAGACAAAAATATTAAGCATAAATAATAAAGAAAAAATATAAAGAGAAAAATATTATGATATGGAAAATAAAATATTTGATGGATTTTTTTTATGTTTGAACCTGGACAAATTAGTGCTCGTTCTAATCAAACTCAAAGCATTTATTACAAATAAACCATTTACAGGCTACTTTTGAATTGTCAAGGACTCGGTCAGTCTCCTGAACACAAAGCCCATTCCAAAGCGTAGCAGGTTCCAATCAACAAGAACGGACAAAAACTCCATGGACACTCTTTTAAATCTAAATATTACATCATCCGTGTTGAAATTATAGGTACTTCCATATTGTGAGAACAATGTAGAAAGACGTGCACGAAATAAAACAAAAACAAAAAGTAATTAAAACAACCCGTGGCAGCTAAGAGATGACCAGTCCCAACTGACGGCGCGGCACCCTTTCACGAACATGACGCATGGATCAGCACCATTCAGCTCAACTATTTTTAAGGGAACCGATGATCTAACATATGCGTCACCAGTCCACCATCAGCGAGAAATTTGAGGGAGCATGACTTACTCTCAACTGCTAGGGCATTCAAGTCAACGACAACTGTTTACGAGATCAATCTTTTATAATAACATGATCAATCAGCGTGATTATCATCAAACCAAGCTACCCCTTTCATCTACTTCTTACTAGGTACTTCCGAAATAGAGACGTAACATACAATAAAATTATAATCTCTTCATAATAGAGCTCTTGTCCAATTTATATCGAAGTACTATACATTCTACAGCACAGTGGTATAGTTACGAAACCCTCTTGTCGTTCAAGTGGCAATTTATCTGAGGAGGTGGCCGTAGATTGAACACTGTGGACTAGTGAAAGGATGCCCGACTAATAACTATATTAGCTTTGTTGCTGCACTTGTGTGAATGTTCGTGAGTTATTCTGTTTTTGCATTGCTTCTAAGAATAATATTGCGAGATCTTTTGCCCAGCTGTCGGAAAAATAGTTTACGAGGTAAAAACAAGAACAAAGGTAAAGCAAGGTTGGGGCTGTCCTGATATTATTAGCACGTGTCGTGATATTTAAACTTTTTCCTCTGGCACTATAACATCCTGCTCTTAAACCTTCAAGAAGTCTTTCTACGTCATCCGGCCCTCTGCTCATCTTGATATGCTCAGCCGTTTCATCAGTTCAGCGATCTAAATATACGTTCACTCAAGGCGAAGAAATCGAGGTCTCACCGAAAATCACAAAAAAAAACAAAAACAAAAACATCAAAAACATCGTGTGGAAACCTGCCTGAGAGATATATTTCTCGACGGCATGTGAAGCCAAGTCAGAGGCCCATGAGCGGCTTTAAAACTTCCCATAATTTTTAAGAACGTTTACATTCGTATCTCATTCGCAATCTGTCAAAAATACAATCAATTTACCATCATTTTTGACAAGTTTGACAGAATGTGACTTGAATGTGAACGTTTTTTTAAGTACGAGAATTGGCCTTAAGGTTTAGTACATGTTGGGTGCACGCCAAATAAGACGCGACGAAATGTTGCCAATATATGAAACGTAAAATCTTTTTGAGGATGATATTCTCGTAACTTAAAAAAATGTATGTATATTTATTTTTGTTTTTTTACATCTATTTAATATATTGAATCACAATTTAATTTTAATAAATTATTTTTCTTTAAGTACGCTGGACTGGTACACCGTCTAAATATTTGTTTGCTGCACCGGTCGACGTCATTACGTCGGCGCCGGCTGTCGCTGAAAACCAGCGCTGGGGCTCTGTCTTGCATAGGGTCGTAGCATAATGCTGAGCGATAGCCGATTTGCGTGGATGTGACGCATGCTTCCCCAACTTTTTTAAACTTTTTTATGTATTTAAAACTTTTTTTTTGCGTCATGTTTACCGCAAATAAACGTTTTTTCTTTCTTTTCTTTCTTTAATCACACGAAAAGAAGCAGAAGACCAAAAATCACCTAAATATGGCTCATGAAAAGGTTACAAAACTAAAAGCAGGCCATTATATCATTGCCACCGTACCTCAAGTCATTGTTAAGTAGCTATAACTGATAAATAAAACATTTCATATTATTATAGTGTCATACATGACGTAAGGCCTTACGTGGTATCAGGAAATGCAAGTCGTTGTAGGTCAACTTTCTCTGCGTCCTTGGCCGAAGTAGCCTGGTGTCCGTATATAATTGTTTGGCTATTATAAGATGGTCTAAGAATAGATTTGTCAAGTTCATTAATCTTATTTATGGTTCAGAAGACACACCTGCTTTAAGCTAACAACAAAAGCAACAAAAGTCGACTGAATTGAGCAAACAATACGATAGCTGCCTAGTTTAAAAAAAAAACTATTTAGTGTTTTTCAGATAATAAAATAATATTAGACACGTATTTTTTGCTTAATCATATTAATCAAAATTAACTTAGAAAACACGCATTAAAGTTGGGGAGTGGGGGCTCGCTACGTCACACACTGGTCCCGAATGATAAAAAAGTGGACATTAAGAAATTTTTGACAGAAGGTCAACGGATTCGGCTGATTTTTTTTTTGTAGACAGCTGATGCAATTACAAATCACTTTTATAGATTGAGTTTTTGCCAAATAAGCCGTATTTTCAGAGAAAAAAAAAATTGAAATATTTTTTGTATGAAAGAAATCCTAATTTTGTCTTTATCTTCCAAGATTCAAACGTATTCAAAATAAAACTTAGCGCAGCTTGTAGAGGTGCTAATTGCTCACCACTTTGTCATAGACACTCTTCTGCGATTTTGTGCTCCTTTTGAGTTACAGGCACTTTAAATATTTTTTGTATGAAAAAATCCTAATTTTCTCTTTATCTTCCAAGATTCAAACGTATTCAAAATAAAACTTAGCGCAGCTTGTAGAAGAGCTAATTGCTCACCACTTTGTCATAGACACTCTTCTGCGATTTTGTGCTCCTTTTGAGTTACATGCACTTTAAATATTTTTTGTATGAAAAAATCCTAATTTTGTCTTTATCTTCCAAGATTCAAACGTATTCAAAATAAAACTTAAAGCAGCTTGTAGAGATGCTAATTGCTCACTACTTTGTCATAGACACTCTTCTGCGATTTTGTGCTCCTTTTGAGTTACAGGCACTTTAAATATTTTTTGTATAAAAAAATTCTAATTTTGTCTTTATCTTCCAAGATTCAAACGTATTCAAAATAAAACTTAGCGCAGCTTGTAGAGTAACTCTTACAAATATATGAAATTATCAGTATCAAATAAACAAACAAGGAAATCTCAAAACGTGTTCAGACATGTTTATGTACAGGTAAGTTATTGTGTGACTCGTATGTAATTTTTTTTTTGTATAGAGTCATTGCTTAATTACCCTATAAGTGACGATTTCGGCTCTATTTGGTCATCTAGTCGAACGCGTCGAAAACGCTGAATGATGAATAGGTATATAAATTGCAATTAAAAATTCCCTTTGTAGTTTTGCGGTATTTATGTAGGAGCACATCTTAGTATGTTTTGTTTTCTCGTGACTCATCCAAATTGCAAGAATATTTGGCTCATTATCTAACTACCCCATTAAGTAATGAGGTAGTTAGGTAATGAGCCATTATCTAACTACCCCATTAAGTAACGGGATAGTTGGGTAATGAGTCATATATCAATAGTATAAGGGCAAGCGGAACCCGTTTTTGTTCATTACGCGTCTTGTGCTCGTAAAAACAACACAATTTTTTATCAACTATCACCACATTGTAACTTTTATTTATTTGCCTGTAACATTTTTGTATCAAAATGACTACATTTGTGACCAATTTAGACATTTTTTCTTTTTTGAGTAATAGTGGGTGCCTTAAAAATAGTGATTTACTGTGTCAAACCATTATAAATCGTATTTCAAGTGAAATTCCAAACGAAGAGCTCAGTATTATCAAAAAGTTTTGCCAAAATTATACGTCAAACCTAGCTAGAAGATGGGACAATTCAGGTAGAAACGAAAGATTTGGTGTTAAAAACAAGGAGTGGTTGGAGTCTAAAATTTTGTGGCCAACTTTAACTTCTGTGAATTTTCCTATGTTGTTTGATCCAGAATATACCATAGAGGACATTTCAGTAGACGTAGAAGAGCATAATTTATCGTACGAAGAGGAAGCGGGTGCATCTACATCAGAAGCTACCACTAAGCCACGAAGCCAGAACTAGAAATAAACGACCATTTGAAGATTTAACAAATAAGCAGAAGAAAAGACGTTCTTTGTCTCTTTTGGAGCATTCCGAAGAAGAGCTGTTCTATGCTCTTATTGCTAAACTTAATGAAAACGGGCGCACTGTTTGTTCTAAAGTTATTAAGTGCCTCTCAAATAAGCCAGAAAAGGTGCAAGAAGTAAGTGACTTTTTATATAAAGCTTCTGATAAATCGATTTCCGAGGAAGACACCTTAGCTCTTGCCACAGCATTGAGTTTATCAAAATGGCAATATCTAACTTTGAGGTCCATTTTAAGTACAAATGGCACAGCGGCTTTTCCATCTTACCAGAAGTTACTGTTGAAGAAGAAAGAATGCTATCCAGCAAAAGAAGATATTGTGATATCGGAGTCAGGAGCTAAAATTAAGTTACAGGCAGTTCTAGATTTAACTGCCGAGAAGATTTTGAAAGTGACTGGTTCAAATATTAATGGTGGTGTTTTGAAGCTAGTTAGTAAATGGGGCTGTGACGGAGCTTCTTCACAAAGTTGTTACAAACAAAAACCAACTGGTGACATATTTTCAGAATCTTCTGTATTTATGGTTAGTTTTGTGCCACTTCGCCTTATGAGTGACAACGATGTGATAGTATGGGAAAATCCGCGCCCTTCTTCAACAAACTATTGCAGACCAATTATGTTCGAATTCAAACAAGAAACAAAAGAATATATTCAGCAAGTAGAAGCAACATTACAAGAAGAAATTCAGAACCTTCTACCAACAAAGTTATTTGATGGCGAATTTGAAGTATTTCATGAATTGCATATGACGATGATCGACGGCAAAGTATGCACGGCACTTTCACAGACACAGTCTGCAGCCAATTGCAACATTTGCTTAACAAATCCGAAAGATATGAACAACTTGAACCTCGTTTTTAACAAACCAGAAAACCATGATATGTACAAATATGGTTTATCTTCACTTCACATGTGGTTGCGATGCATGGAATGTATTTTGCACATATCTTACAACTTAGATTTCAAAAAATGGGCGGCTCGGGGTGAGGACAAACTGCTCCGAAAATCAAGAAAAGAGTTAACGCAGCATGAGTTTTTTGTTGTAACTGGCTTAATGATTGATATCGTCAAACAAGGCTTTGGGACAACAAACGATGGCAATACAGCTCGACGGTTTTTCAATGATTACGAAAGGTCAGCTGAGATAACAGGAGTTAATGCTAATTTGATTAAGAGATTTGCTGTAATTTTGCAGGCAATATCTTCTGGGAGAAATGTAGATATTGAAAAATTTAGAATTTATTGCAGAGAAACAGCAGAACTTTATGTCAGCGAGTACTCGTGGTATCACATGCCTTCGAGTGTACATAAACTTTTAGTGCATGGTGCAGATATTTGCCAGCATTTTTCTTTTATTCCAATTGGTATGATGTCCGAAGAAGCCTCAGAAGCAAGAAACAAAGATTTTCGTTCAATCAGAGAAAAGCATACTAGAAAGATAGGCAGAATGCAAACAAATGAAGATATTTTACACCAGTTACTTATCAGCTCCGATCCGTACATTACGAACATAAGACCGAAGTTCACCAAAATTCAAAAGCAGCAGAGGTTTGAAGAAGCCGAAAATCTTCTAAAGGATGACGTTTCACCCAATGAACTCGATTTAGAAGATGCTGATGAGGAAGAAGTATACGTCGACATTGAGAATAATCCCCCACAAGATCCGCTAGCATAATTCACATTGTAACATACGCACGTTCATGTTAGTTTATTTAAGTTTGTAAGTTTGTAATCTAGTTTATTTAAGTTATTAAGTTTATAGGTACTGAGAAAAAATGCGCTTAAAATTAATTTATGTTCTAGTTTATTTAAATTTGTAAAATAATAGTTTACTTTAGTTATTAAGTTTACAGGTACTGAAAAAAAATGCGCTTTGTTTTATTTTTTGTGTTTGTTTTATTTATTTATTTATTCATATTATGTTGACGACAGCCCTAGCAAAGTATTACATTTGTAAACAAAGACTACCCACTGTTGGGGTAGTCAAATAAAAAGTTGTATTTTACATTTCATATGACTTATTAGGAAAAAATATTTAAAGTGCATGTAACTCAAAAGGAGCACAAAATCGCAGTTGAGTGTCTATGACAAAGTAGTGAGAAATTAGCCCCTCTACAAGCTGCGCTAAGTTTTATTTTGAATACGTTTGAATCCTGGAAGATAAATAGAAAATTAGGATTTTTTCATACAAAAAATATTTAAAGTGCCTGTAACTCAAAAGGAGCACAAAATCGCAGAAGAGTGTCTATGACAAAGTAGTGAGCAATTAGCATCTCTACAAGCTGCTTTAAGTTTTATTTTGAATACGTTTGAATCTTGGAAGATAAAGACAAAATTAGGATTTCTTTCATACAAAAAATATTTGAATATTTTTTTTCTCTGAAAATACGGCTTTTTTGGCAAAAACTCAATGTACAAAAGTGATTTGTAATTGCATCAGCTGTCTACAAAAAAAAAAATAAGCTGAATCGGTTGACCTTTTGTCAAAAATTTCTTAATGTCCCCTTTTTTATCATTTGGGACCAGTGTGCGTCACGACTCAGAATAAAATCTAGGAAGGCGTGACGTCATGCTACATATTAACTCAATGTATCGCCTTAATCTTTTGATTACGTCAAAAAAGAAAGAAATACGGGTCGAATATTTTTTATAAATCTACCTTCCGGACGAATAAATTCTTTTTTGGACAGAGGCCTATTAGGTATATTCACAAGTATATTCATTATGCTAATGTATTATTCTCATAGTTAGTGGCCAGTGGTGGCCCAATGGTATTGGCCACGACTTACGAATTGTAGGTCATGAATTCGAACCTAGGCAGTTATTTTAATTTGTATATTTAATTTCATCACCTCTGCTCTCAAAACTGTGAAGGAAAGCATCGTGAGGAAACCGGCATGTCCTAGAAGCAAAAATTTCGTAGACATGTGACATCCACTAGCCCGCACTGAGGCCGCGTGTTAGATTATGGCCCACTCCCAGAGAGGAGGCCTGTGTCCCAGCAGCGGGAACATAGGCTGATTATATAATAGTTATTCATTTTTATTACAATAACCTGCATACGAATAATAATAATTGACGAAATTTTGTATTACGTCTCTCGCACGCTGGGAAGTCAACCCCGCTAACACTTTGCAGTCAATAATTTCTACTACGGCGCTACTTTTCTCATATTAGTTCCTTTGTATATGAGAGAAAAAGAAGATCTTCATCAATCACAGCCCGACTTCAGCCACTGCTGAGTAATGGCTTCTCTCTGCTTGTGCCAATGTCCAGCCTCCTGTGCTAGTCTCATCCAGGTTCTACCTGTGATGGCAACAACTAGACCGGTCGACTAACTCCACTACCTACATCCAGTTCTTGGACGCCACTCGAAGGAAAAAGAAGATGGCAGGTATCTAATATAACACCTGGATGTTGACATATTTATGTATAGCAGTACAGTACAAATATGTTCTTAATGTCCCTCGGCAAACCTCGTGTTTCGTCAGTCATCGGATTTCTATCAGTTGCCCCTTGCACTTGGTGCATACCGGACGCTCTCAATCGACTTGGAAGTATATAGAGTTGTTAATACTCTTTTAACTTAATGTAATTTATTTAAAAAATGGGAGGAATGCAGCTAAAGTCGCAGGCACGACAGTTAGGAAAATAGTGTTAAAGCTCTATATAGTTCACACGGAAATCAAAACAAAACAACAGTAAAGTACTTAGTTTTGAATAAGTAAGTACTAAGTTTTGAATTCAAATTATTATACACGATAAATCTAATAATTGATGGACATGGAAATTAGCATTTTTTTATTACGAAAATAGTTAATGCTATGCTGAATGTTTCCATGTAAAATTCACTTGATCGAAAATAACTATACTCCATTTGAAATAAGATTAGACATTTAAACAAACCTTTTTTACAGTCCGTTCAACTGATTTTGACTTCTATTGCGTTGTTGGCATGACAAATGGCAGCTGCAGTAAACAGCTGGTATTGTAACCAATTTTTTGCTTTTAATGCCAACCTAAGCCTACGGTATAGAAGTCAAGATCGGTTGAACGGACTGTAAAAAAGGTTTGTTTAAATGTCAAATCTTATTTCAAATGGTGTTCTTAATTTTTCCCATTTTTGTAGCTTACTATGGTTAGGGGATGATATTAGGGATACAAAGGAACATCAAAATCGGGAAGTGCATAGAAAAGAGAAGCGGAAGCAATTAAAATACTGTTTTTTCAGATATTTTAACCTGGGCTTTAGTCGGAATAATATGTATAACCATGATAATATAGATCCTTATTTTTAAATCTTAGTGTAAAAACTGTAATCCTGCACATGTTCCCGAATTCGGAGGCAAGAACTGGTCATGTCCTTTTGTAGTTAAATTTTATATTGTTTGCTTTGGTGTAAACTTTAAGTGCAGCAAGCATTAAAATAGTTATTTATTTAAATAAACAACCACTAGATTGTAATAACCCATTACACAATCAGCATTACAAAAGCAGTAGCATCGAACAGCCATCTTGAAGGGCTTACCAACAAAAGAGCCAGGTGAAGGGTCTTCCAAGCAGTTTGTTACTGACGGACATCACAATAGGTTTGTTTATATGGTGGTGCAAACATATTCATTAAGGTAGCCATTCTCGGCTCATTTGTTAATTAGTTATGTAACGCATTGGGCGAGTAATGAGTTTAGTTAGATTGGTAATGTGGGTGATGAAAAGGTCGTGAGGTCAATTGGTACCTCGCTTTATTATGTGTTCATAAGATACTTTTATGATGCAAAGATTTGTAGAGCAAATTTATTTGGGTTCGTTTATTTTTCACGAAAAGGTTTACAAATATTTCAATGTCTTTGATAGGCATATATCGTTAACGACGTTTTCATTAACCGATAGTATTGATCATGTCTTAGATAAACTTGGAAAGTTCATAATACAAACATTTTCATACTTAGTAATGTGACTTTTTCAAATCTTTAGAGGAATCATATTGTTCGTACTTACCACGTTCGAACCCGCAACGGGTTCTCAACGAGGTCTTCATCTGCAAAATGATGTCATTAGAGGAGACCATTTATCAAGGACTGAAGGCGATGAGGAACAGCGTCCTACATGCATACATAACATCACGTCTGTATTCCCCGAAGGGTTAGGCAGAGGTGTACCTATAGTACACCCACATTTCGCCAGTAATGTTTAAGTCCCATGTAATACGGGGCGAGCCTATTGCCATCAACCTGGCACAAACCCAGACTCCGGGCTGCTACTGAGAAATTCCAGATGGAAAAACCCAATAACACCTTGCCCGACCCGGGAATCGAACCTAGGGCCTCATACTCAGCAGTAGCGCTTTGCGACCACTAGACCAACGAGGCAGTCAACAGCAGGCAGGAACAGCGTCCTCTTGTCTGATTATAAGAAAAATTGCGATCACCATTACGATTGTCAATCATGGTAATTATGGAATATCGATGATGTCTATTGTAACAGTATTACCTACACCAATTTACGTCTTCTTTGATGATGTAGAACGTTCTTGTTTGTATAGTTACAATCCCATAATAGCATGGAAAACAACATTTACGCAACTCAACTTCGTAACTAATGATGGTTCTGTATGTATTTCATGTGTTTTGCTTCATTAGCATGAGCTTGGGTTTATGGGATCATCCAATTTGGCGCGGGTTCGTTTCCATTAGCCAACTTGCTAAGTTGCTACGTGAGTTTAACCGTAAACAGATTTGAATACTGATTGACAGTAAACGTTATTTTTGGTTTGAACTTTAAAGGATGGGGCTTTTCATTAGTATATTCTAGTAAGCTGAAATTGATTCATCCTTCGGCTCACCCTGCATTCAATGGGCTGATAAACGTATCTCGCAATATGTGGGTATACTATGCAAACATCTATGCCTAACCCTTTGGGGAATGGAAATCTTGACTGGTTTAATCAGCATCGATGCATGAAAACTTCGAACAGATAAGAAATAAAAGAACTTTTCTGTGTCGTATTAAATATTCTATTTATATGTTTTCATAATAAGGTTTAACCAGAATTCGACCGTTTCGACAGCGGTATCCTTGGTCTTCCACAGTGCAGGTGTTATTGCGCAGAGAATACGACAAGAGGCGATGCATCGTTTGTGATGGTGGATAAGAGGTGATGCATCGCTTGTGATGGTGGATAAGAGGTGATGCATCGTTTGTGATGTGGACAAGAGGTGATGCTTCGTTTGTGATGTGGACAAGAGGTGATGCATCGTTTAAGATTTGGACAAGAGGTGATGCATCGTTTGTGATGCGGATAAGAGGTGATGCTTCGTTTGTGATGTGGACAAGAGGTGATGCTTCGTTTGTGATGTGGACAAGAGGTGATGCATCGTTTAAGATGTGGACAAGAGGTGATGCATTGTTTGTGATGCGGATAAGAGGTGATGCTTCGTTTGTGATGTGGACAAGAGGTGATGCTTCATTTGTGATGTGGACAAGAGGTGATGCATCGTTTATGATGCGGACAAGAGGTGCTGCTTCGTTTTTGATGTGGATAAGAGGTGATGCATCGTTTGTGATGTCACTACACAGACACACTGTAAAACATGATGAAAGGAGTACTTAAATGTATCCTGTAGCTAATTCGTTAGGAACTTTCTGCCTCTGCTACATATACAAGTTATGGCTCTCCCACGAAAAAAAACCACTACTATAAATAAGTTGTAAAATTTATCATATGGTACAATGGAGACGCACAATACTAACATATGCAATGATACAACAATTATTATGTACACATGATAGATAACGCACCTCACAGCAACGCACGCAGTTTCGTGTTAAAAACGTTAATTATTTTCTTGTTCAAATCATCTCACCTGTAGGTTAATGTGATATTAATTAGACAGTGTGAGAGTATACGGAAGAACGTTTTGAACAGTACAGCCTTCAAAGCAAGAGTGAACATCGGCATCTTCTGGGCACGCTTGTTCCATCATAGATCTCATCCAACGCTTTCTATTAGTCGAGATCGAGTCAGAGCCAGACCCATAACCCAATAAAAAAAGGTATGTTCATAGTAACATAATTACAACCCGAGAGAACATACAGACGTAGGGAGATAAATAGGTTAATATAAAACTTTATTTTTGAAAAGCTAACCATCCCTTTTTCAAAAAAATCTCATAATATCCTAATTCAATTATAATAATACAAATAAAACGTTAATTAAAAAAGACGATTGTGTTATGTTCACATTTCCTTGGACATTAGAAAAAGTCTCGAAGATAGAATGGAATGTTTATTCAGAATTAAAATAAAATTTACATAAATAACAACATATATCTAATTAATAAATAAAATAAAAATATGATATCCTAACTTAATTAAAACTATTAACAAACTAAAATAAGGCGTTGAAAAATTCCTCCGCATCACTGTCGACATGGCAATGTACCCAAAACACGGGTGGCATTGCCACGTTGTATGGCAATACTTAGCCTCTGGCCAAGGTAAAAGCCAACCCTTTTTTTGGGTGGGAATTTATCGAATAACTTCTCCCGCTCTGGGCGGAGCGGGAGGGCGTGTCGGACTCTTACTGACTAAAACTCACCCGTGTTCCTTCGGTTGCCTGTATGTTGCCAGGGACCATGGTAACCCTTTCGGACAAACCCGCAACCCTGGCAAAAAGCCAGCCGTTAGGTCACGGAAAGTGTCAACCGGGTGTTTTGAAATTTCGTTGAACAGGCCATGAGCACTCGGACCCCACGGCCCGAAAGTTTCAACCCCAAACGGCTCAAAAATATAATTACCGATAAGGTTTAATGGTCTAGAATATTGGTTGCTATTATTGAAAACATAACATTACATCACATCCGTATTCCCCAAAGGGTTAGGCAGCTGTGTAGGTACCAAAATTCTACCCACATTTCACCAATTAAAGTCCTATATAACTACCAAATAGGAGGCGAAAACCTTCATGAATTTTCCATACATATCATAAACAGGAAAAAATGTATTAATTTTCTTTCTTTCTTCCTCAATAAAAAACGAAGCAGTCACAGAAAAAATAAAGAACCGTATGTTTACACTTAACCTTCTTTTAGTTCATAGTTAGCAATCGTTAAACGTTATGGTTAAGTTATTTCGCGTTAACCTTCGGTTACCTAAAACTTATGTAACTGAAACTTAACTAATTGGTATGTTTTTATAAAATACTTATTTAAATATGGTAAAGAATGTTAGGTAATTGTTGTTGCAATGGAAAAGTAAATAATCTATCAAACTTGTATTTAAATATCTTTGGGAGAGCAAAAACAATAATTATGGGCAAAAACTGAACACGATCAGCACATCTAAACCATATTCAAGAGCTGTCAGTGCATGTCAGTGTCATCATTGTTGAGTGTTGTGAAATATTTGCTGACAGCGTTAATTTCATTGATGAAATTCGTCCTTAGTTTGAAAATGTTTTAATGATTGCTACCTCTATTCAATAGGTTGCAATATTATTATTTTTTAAGTGCAAAACCCTCTTGAAATAATTAGGAGCAAGTCATTTTTCACGACGCTACGGTGATGAAATGCTGTCGACTCAGGAGCCCACTTAAAAGTAGAAGGGCGTCTAAAATACTTTTCACATACAAAAGACGTTGATATATTTAGTAACCAGTTCCGATTAACTATTCCTAAAGAGACATAAAAAACCCTGTAAGAAATCGACACGTGTTTCACCTCTCAACGAGGCATACCCCGGATGACGGTTGACTTGTCGCGAACCCGAACACGGCGAGTTGCTACGCCGAGCGCTGGATACTGCGTCCAGCGCTTGGTGTGGCAATACGTCGTCATCCTGAAGATGCCTCGTTGAGAGGTGAAACACCAAGGTCACGCCTTAATCAATTAACTATTTTTCACATCACATCTGTTTTTCCTGGAAGGTTAAGCAGAGGTACCTACTTACCTAGTAAACCTACATTTCGTGAGAGTTACCATGTAATAGGGGGCAAACCTGTTGCTATCAACCGGACACAAATCCAGACCCCAGGCGCTACTGAGAAATTCCCGATGAAAAAACTCAATAGCACTTTGCCCGACCTGGGAATCGGACCCAAAATCTCATAGTCATCAGTAGCGATTGCGCCAACTAGACCATCGGCTTTACATATACATACATAACCGGGAAATCATCTCCATGACAGTTATTAAGTTGACTAACTCAGACGAGATGCATATTATATCAACCAGTCTCCTTACCACATAAATAATACCATATATTATTTTCTTTAACGTCACCTAATAACAGGCAGACACACGATACAATCAGTGCACCGTAACATTACAAATATATATATAATTTACGTAATAAAACGTGGATCTTATGTCGTAGGAAGATAGCGGTATGACGAGGCTATTGGCCAATCTGCTGAGCGATAGAACTGAATGCGAAGTTATTTGATCTGTGCTGCGAATTGGTCAATAAAATCTTTTGTTGTTTTGCAGGTGACCCACCTTGTAACAAAATATGACAACACCTTGTATTCCCCGTAGGGATACACAGAGCTGTATACTTAGTACCTATAAAAAATTCGCTAGTTACGTTTATAAGCCCGAAATTGAAACTCAAAGCTTTTATTTCAAATAAACGAATTATAGGTACTTTTTAATTGTCAACCCCAAACTAAAACTCAAAGCATTTATTTCAAATAAACCAATTACAGGCAAATTTGAATTGTCAAGGGGTCGGTCAGACAGAAAGATGAAGCTAGTTGCCCATTCCAAAGCGTAGTAGGTTCCTATGGAAAAGAACGGGCAAGAAACTCCGCGGACACGTTTTTAAAATGAAAATATTACAGCATTCATGTTGAAATTATGCATGTGAGAACAATGTAGAAAGACGTGCACGTTAAAAGCGTCCGTAAAAAAAGATATAAACAATTAAATCTTACTAGTCTCACTTCTTACTATATACTATACTTACTATATTGTCGACATGTGGGATGTGGACTTAGCGATCATTGTGTCGATAGTCGTGACAGCCAATAGCTTAATCACGAAGAGCTTCGACCAACACCTAAGAAGGCTCTCGTTGGGCAGCTGGATCAAGGGCTTGATTTAGAAAGCGGTACTCTCGCATTGTCAGGAAGTTCCTCTCTCTGGAGCCCTGACCGCCGGTAGCTTGGACCCTGTTCCCGATACCGGTGGGCTACTATTGTTTGTATTTTTTAATATTTAAAAATATAATTTATATGTAAATAATGAAACAAAGGAAATACTAATTAAAAATATTAATATTAATAATTTAATTTAATAATCTTACTAATATTACAAATGCGAAAGTTTGTGAGGATGGGTCGATGTTTGTTACTCTTTCACGCAAAAATTACTTAACTGATTTGGATGAAATTTGGCACACAGATAGTTTATAGCCTGGATTAACACACAAGATACTTTTCATCTCGATATACCGACGGGATCAAGACTTATGCAACCGCGGAGCGCAGTTAGATTAAAATAAGCCATGGCAGCTAAGAGATGACCAGTCCCTACTGACGGCACCCATAACATAACATCACGACTGTATTCCTCGTAAGGTTAGGCAGAGGTGTAGAGGTGTATAAGTCTCATGCGAAATGGTAAGCCTATTGCAATCGACGAGACACTAATCAAGGGCTGTTACTGAGAAATTCCTCATGAAAAAATCCAATAACCACTTCTCCATCTGGGAATCGAGTGCCGACGCTAAGTAGAGCTGTAAAGTTATGGTCAAAATGTATGGTATTAGAATAGTTTAACTTTCTTGGATGAGCCTTTCCATAAGTGACTCTTCTCGTATATGTAGTACACTGGCTATTGCCCGCGACTTAGTCTGGAATCCAGGATTAAAAGTAGCCTATATCCTTCTCCAGGTCATAGTCTACCCATATGCCAAATTTCATCCAAATCCGTTTAGCCGTTTTAGTGTGATAGCGTAACAAACAAACAATACTCAATTTCGGATTTTTTAATATTAGTTAGGATGCTATTCAATGCTCTACTCCTAAAAAATACACTTTTAAAATCTGCAAACTCCACAGTGTATACAGCCAAAAAGAATTGCACAAACGTCTACCAGCGTCTGTCGTCAACAGATGAACGTATCACATACACATACATAAATAAAATAAAGCCACACTTCTACATAGGTAGATACACTAGATCGCACTTCGATGGTACCACTTTGACCTTGAGCGGACCCAGCATAGTATGAGTTTCAATAGAATATGAGGCCAGCTTTTACTGGCTGTTTGTGTATGTGAGTTTAAATGTTTGTAAACGCACCCACAATAAAGGAGAAATTTCTAGTGGGGGCAACGTTTAAAAAAAAAATGTTTTGTTACCAGTGAAGTGCGGCCTACAGTACATGCGCATGCGCATTGAGCCAATTTAAAAAGTTTTGTTTTATTTACGATAAATTACTTATTTGCCAGTTATGAGAGCGAGAAGGAATTCTGTTATGATTCTGTACAAAAAGACGAATTTGTTTCATATTAAATTCTTATGTTTTTTGGTACTGACATGACTGATGTAATAGCAGTAATAGTGTATGTTAATGAATGTTTCTATTTTGCTTCCGTGTTGGATTTGGGTTGAAAGACCTTGCTAGAAATTAAATTAGAGTAGGTCTGTACATATTTTATCTAACAGTCGAAAGTTATTAATTTTTTGGACTGTGAAAAGTATTTAAATACCCAGATATGTAGTTTGATAAACCATTAAATAATAATGCAAAAATCGAATAAATGCATATAGAAAGCGATTGATAGCATTGTAATCAATGCTCGTCCTTCAGTGGGACAATAATAATTTAGTAGTAGTATGACATGCCCAATCAGGTGTGTGCCAAAGTAACTACTGTGGAGCCCTGAGACAGTTAGAACGCATCGCGGCAGACCCTGTAGAAGATGGCGGGACGAACTGAACAAAACAAACGACCAGAGGTCCACATTAGCACTGGATCGCAAGCAATGGAAATCATGGGGCTTGTGCCCAACAGTGGGATGATACAGGCTAACAGTAACATGGTTTTATGACTCCGTTTATTCACACTTAAAGGAAAAATAAAAGGCCCTCGCATACACTGAATACACACGTTTTTATTTATTTATTTGTTATCTCTGGAAGACTTACAGTTGAACAAAACATAATTAAAGTAGTAGAGTGTTTAATAGCTAGTTAGCTATGAATAGCCACAAACATAGCCGTCGCAAACATGGTCGTAGCTGTTCACTGTTTCATTGGTCTAGTGGTCCCAAGCGCTACTGCAGAGCATGACGTCCTGGGTTCGATTCCCGGGTCGGGCAAAACTGTCATTGAGTTTTTCCATCAGGAATTTCTCAGTAGCAGCCCGGAGTATTTATGTCCGGGTGATGGCAATAGGCTCGCCCCCTGTGCATAGGGCTTATGGGACTTGAACATAACTGGCGAAATGTGGGTGGGTGTACCTACTATAGGTGCACCTCTGCTTTACCCTTAATAGAGGATACAGGCGTGATGTTATGTATGTATATATAATAATAGATCTTTACTATTGTATTTGAATCTATGCCCTAGCTAGGGAAATCGAAACCAAACCAGTCGATCAGGTTCAGGAGCGCTAACCTTGGACCTACAGTTATTGTCATTATCATAAAGCATCGTTCACACGAGGAGAGTTACTCAACCAACGAAAGGCGAATATGTCTATGCGTACTCATCGTCTGCCTAGCCTTTTTCTCGTTGGGGTCGGCTTCCAGTCTAACCGGATGCTGATAAATACTAATATGGAGCAACTGCCTATCTAAACTCCACAATCTATTACTGAGTAACTTTGTACCCCTTGTTAAAGTGCTTGTTCTTTAGACTTTCGGGCTTCTGACTACCTGTAACAACTGTCAAACATCCACGAACGACAGCCGGACGTACTTTTTGAGGCGTTGAGGGGTCTAAGTATGGAAGCAAGCGGCCAGCGTAGCTCTACCTTGATCGATCAACGCATGCGGCTGTTATTTAGCCACGAGGCTTTCTTACATAATAGCAACACCACTATCGCATGAAAATTCTCGCTCCTCCATGAACGGTCGAGAAACTGTCCCACCTAAATGAGGCTTTAGTGAGTAATTCACAGTCTGGGAAATAGGTATACAACCGGATAGAGAAGTATTATAGGACTGCACGATATAAGCCGCTAAGCTTAAGTGGAACTGGGCCGGACATGTCTGCCGCATGTCAGACGACAAATGGGCTAAAAACACCACTGATTGGGTCCCACTGTACGCACGACGACATCGCGGCAGGCCGAGACGAAGATGGCGGGACGAGCTTTACTGAAAGGACTGGCCGACAATGGCAATAGACAGAGTTGTGTGGAAGGGGGAGAGGGAGGCCTTTGCCCTGCAGTGGGACGATACAGGCTAGTTAAGTAAGTATGATATAAAAATGACGGACACAGGTAGGTGTCTCTTTCGTTATTAACAGCGATATTTTAACTACTGTGGGTAATACAGTACAGTTGGTTAATGCGCAATAGAAAAACAGTTTGCAGTTCCGATCTTGAGAAATTAATCACACTACTAATTCACACACTGTAGTTACACGACATAACTATACGGAACGCACGACAGTTAATAAGCGTGGTTAAAGATCTTTAACTTATCGATCTATTTTTCCACTTTTCCTTCTTTTCGTGTGGTTAATGACTGACCTGGTGTCAGAGTTTTAAAGCCGCCCATGGGCCTCTGACTTGACTTCACATGCCGTCGAGAAATGTCGATCGGGCATGCCGGTTTCACTGATAACGAAACATCCTAGTGCAAAATATACCTATAGATAACGATGTTACGATGACCAAAAAAGTAAAACAGTAAAATATGACAGCAGTTATATGATGTATGTAAGTGACTGCCGACTTGTGAGTTAACCATTAATGAATTATGACAATGTGTTGGAACATGGTAGTCTGGCATGGTGCAAAACTGTTTTTTTGTTTTGACTCGTTACAAAGGATATCTTTATTTACATATTTAACACTGGTCTATCATGCGTCCGTCTCATTTACTCATTTATTTGTCAGTCTTTGTTTGTATTGTTTTGCAATGTTAAGCATAATCACACTATTTATGTAAGTACCTACATATTCATTAGATATATTTTTTATGTGACACAAATCTATTTTATATAAGTATACATACACACGTTACATCATAAAACTGATTTACATCCGACACATTACACTCTCAGGTCCAGTTGAAAACCAGCATTGGGCAAGTGCCCAAAGCAAAATTGCCAGACAACTAAGTAGTTGTCTGGCAATTTTGCTGAACTGGGCCTTTTTGGCGCAGCCGTGAGGCACACTCCCATGCTAATGTCTTACATCGCCCTTTACACTTTTTATTTGATTTTATGTTTTTTATCTGCTGTTTAATTATATTGTGTGCTTTATGGTCTGTTCTAAATAAACGTATTTTCTTTATTTTCTTCTTTCTAAAATGAAGAAATAATGAAGAAGAAGTAATGAAGTAAAAATAGTGGGTAATCACCCACTATTTAATTCATTACCAAAGATTTCTGAATTTTACTGTTGCTGTTGCTGTTGTTGTTTTGCTGTTTTTTTTTTTATTTTTTGGTTTTCTGATTTATTTTTATTAAGTTGCGGAATTCCGCAAGATAGATGAAAGTCTGCGATTTCCAGTGAATCAAATTAACGAAATGAAATCAAGAACTCGAAACGGCAAATGGTGAAGACGAAGACCAACTTTAGAAAAATATTATGTCTTATAAATGTTACCGTAGAACCCGCTTTGAATCCTATTATAATATATTGCACGTAATATAACGTTGTTTTTAACACAACGAACTATTTACACTAGTTGCTAAATTAAAAGACTAACTAACTATCTGTATATAAATAAATACAAAAATAAAAGTACACTTAGGCCTCGAAGTATTCGTCCGCATCGTTGTCATCTGGAAATGTGCCCAGAAGCAAGCTATGAAGCAATGCTAATTCTTTAGCCAAAGAACAAGCCAGCCCTCTGGTCACGTGAAGAGTCGACCAGTCGGCGAGAAATTTCCTTAAAAATGAGACGTGCACTCGGGCCCCATGACCCGAGCGTTTCGACCCCTAATATAACTTAACACTTTTGAGGGACAATAAAAGCCCATAAGCGTAATATATAACAATAAAATTTCTATTGTGTGCAGTTCAGTGTCCTGAAATGCGTTAGACTGCCTGTGCACTAGAGCGGAGCAGCGAGAATAGGAGCGGAGCTGTGCTAAAATTAACCAATAGAATCTAAACTCTGGAGCGGAGTTTAGATTCTTTTGGCTAATACAGACACAGCTCCGCTCCTTTCCTCTCTTCTCCGCTTCAGTGGACAGCCTTAATGAGTGTTAAGCACGAAGGTCTTAAGGCAGTCGCTCCATGTGAAATACTAGTATTTTAGTATTCAGCTACATTCGGTTAGACTGGAAGCTGACCTCAACATATTTGGGAAAAGGCTAGGCAGATGATGATGAATTTTCTTTGTGTAGAGCAAAAGCCTTTTTTGTCTATCTTGAGAAGAAACGAGCATAGGTCACTCACGCTTGACGGTTTAAGGTAGGTACTAGACCAATGGGCCACCGACCTTATTATTTTAGAAATGTTTTTTTAAACAAAACAGAAATAAAATAATTTATCAAAGAATCAAGACCCATAAGATTTTAATAACCAAACCACGAATAACTTAAAATATTTTCTATCGAACAATGTTAATGCGAGCGATTTAAATAAGTTATCAATGAGGAAATGACGCAAGATTCCCACACATTCCCTTAGTTATGTCATGTGAATGGTGATGGTGTTACCAAAGCCGAAACAACGGGTAGGACGATTGGCTAACCGATGATACTTTTGGGTATTATAAAATCTATCGCGACGGCATAGAGTATGTTAAGGATAAAGATGCGAAATTTCATTCATAATGTACGGTGAAAATATTTACTGATGAATAAGCATTTTTACCTCACTTCATGTCTTCATCAATTAATATCAGTTGAACAATTGGAACACGATAAGCAATCATCACTTATGCTTCCTAGCTCCTTTATATTATTCAACCTTTGGTCCGTTCAGCTGTCAGCTGTATGATTTGATTATCTACAACCTTCTACACCATAATAAAATTATATCTCTCAGATCCTTACCTAGGTACTTTCATGGATTAGGAATTTCTTAGTAATAGCCCAAAGTTTGGAAGTTGGCGGTGTGATACCCCGTGCCTCGGACAACAGAAAAAAGGAAGCCCATGTGGAACACGACTCCTGGCAAGGGCAACACAGTTATTACTCAATAGAATGGTTCAATTTCCATTCATTCATAATCTAGATCATGTTGACATCCTCGAGTTACCCACCTAGTTGTTTTTCTTCTAAAATGTCATTATTGCAAGAATACTCTTGAACTTTTATAAAAGCATAATAAAGGTATGTAAATAAAAACTTTGAATAAACATTAAGTAATGAAATTATTATGAATATTAAAATAAAAATTGGTGTTTTCATAAATATGCAATGCACTATCTTTGGCGTAGGTAAAAAAAAAACAACATGAAATATTTATTATTTTAATAGGTATTAAAATATCTACAAACAAATATTAATTAAAAACACTAACATTAATTAATTTTGTAAGTGTTATCAACTGAATTTCAGGCATTAGGAAATTCAGACAAATAGGCGATAAGAGTTTTGAGTTAATGGCTATAAGAGTAGAGGTAGACCAAAGAAACGATGGATGGACTGTGTGAAAGATAATATGGCTAGAAATGGGGTGACTACTGAGATGACAAATGGAAATACAAAATAAAAGACGTGTTGCGCCGACAACAAATTAATTAGGATAAGGGCAGGAGGAGGAGGCGATCTTATTGACTATTAAAAGTACTCTTTGTAAACAAGCATATTACAAATAAGATGATTATATTAATGATAAGAATGCTTGGAAACATGCTGGTCTAGCTCCATAGGACAATGACAAAATCAAACTGGTTGCTAGTTTTACTGTATAATCAATTATTATTACACTGATTTTACATTCTGTGATTACTTGAACTCACACACTGACTTATTAGTATTCTTTGTAATTTTTTTAGGAATATCGTATAGGTACTTTTACAATACTTTAAATATGTGAACACCATGTATCCACCTCATTATTATTTTTTTTCTGTCATTGCTTCATTTTTAATTTTTTTACCTATTGTGCTATAGTAATCTTATTCCAGGTGCATCGTCTTCACTCATAATTATAAAATTAATATATAAAAAATATTGTAAAACATTTTAAAAGAGGAACGGTGGAGTTTCTTACCCATTCTTCTCCATACGGAAACTACCTTTTTAAAGGGGCGACTAGAATCAATTCTATTTTTTGTAAATTTTGACGTCCAAAAGTTCCTTTTATGTGTCTAATTGAAATAAATTATTTGACGTTGACTTTAGACAATCTCAAAACATACAAACGTATAGTAGGTGCTCGACCGCTAATATTATAGCACATTGTCTTTTCAGTTTAACTTACCAGCAGCATTACAACCATAGAAACGGGTTTTTTACGGATTTTCTCGACGGAAGAATAGACTGCTTTATCTGTCATTTTGTCTATTCTTTCGTTTCTATGGTGGCTAAGCGTGCTGATAATCATAAAGCTCTGGTCAAACTAAGGCGAATCCTGCGCGGTTTGCGTGACGATATTCACTCGCGCCGACTGTGTCAGCGAACTTGTTAGGCCGCGTCCTATTTAAAAGCGATCCTCGCACGAGTAAGCGATCGGTCGCGTGCGTATATTATGTAACTACTTGTTTGGAAAATCGTAAACCGCCGTCTGTCAGCGTGATTACGCGTTCTGGTTCACTGATCAAAAATTCGAACAATCGTGTATTCGCGCGATGATCGATTTTAAATAGGACGCGGCCTAACAAGTTCGCTGACACAGTCGGCGCGAGTGAATATCATCCCGCACCCGCGCGGGATTCGCTTTAGTTTGACCAGAGCTTTATGATTATCAACACGCTTAGCCACCATAGAAACGAAAGAATAGACAAAATTTTGGAGGTGCTCAAACTGGCGTGAATAATCTAGTGACTTCCTAATCATTGAAACATTCGCCCGCAGTCGTGTCCCGCTTCCCGCGTTGTATTGGCCTCAGTTTGACCAGTGTTTTATAGGTACTTGATCGCATCTTATCATCTGCCTAGCCTTTTCCCACCTGTACCTCTCGTCCCTGCTTCAATGATAAAAGAACCAAAATGTCTAATGGCGAACCAAGATAAGGCACTTGTCCTGTCTCCCCGCCGACGAGGAAGCGACTGGCTATTGACTATTGTCATCTCTGCCTAGCCTTTTTCTAACTATGTTGGGATCGGCTTTCAGTCTAACTGACTGAATGCAGCTGAATACCAGTATTTTTCGTGGAGCGACTGCCTATCTGACTTCCACAACCCAGTTACTGGGTAATACAATACACCTTAGTAAGACTGTTTGTTAGACTTTTGGGCTTCTAACTACCCGTAGCGACTGTCAAAGATCTACAAATGACAGCCGGGATCAACGACTTAACATGCTTTCCACTGCACGGAGGAGTCTTGGTATGTAAAGATAGTCACCCATCCACGGATCAACCCCGGCAAGCGTAGCTAAACCTGATCGATCGACCTGTGCTGCTGTTATTACTTAGACACAAGCCCCTCAAGCATTTGATAGCATCTATGCATGTTTTAATCTATGCCGCGGCCAGTATGGTAAATAGGTATGGCTACTATATTATGCGATGCGATGCGTGTCCCTTCTCTATGAACTAGTGAACTCGATAGAGTTCATAGCACCGCAGTTTGTATGCCACCATCGAATTGGCTATGTCGTTAATGCATAAATACTTATAGCTTAGTAATAAAATGCAGTTTGAGTTGTTTAGTCGCCCTCGTAATTGCTCTATCATTTCCGGCAACAATTACCAGTAAATTAAAACTTCACTAAGGGCTGATAGCACCAATGAAACTGAACGCGATCACAACATCTAAACTGAGTTCAAGATCTGTCAATATTCCCTAATAAAGATGACACTGACAGCTCTTGATCGCAGTTTAGATGTGCTGATCGCGTTCACTTTCATTGGCGAAATCGGCCCTAAGGTTTGAACTATCTAACTGTCACATAGCCAAATGGTAATCTTGTCGTTTTATGACGTTCAAGTGATATTCAACCTTAAGGTGGTAAATCAATTACGAGTTCGACCACACTTGTATTACGTGAAGAATTTATGCCAGTTTTATTGGGCTGAAAGTGGGTAAAGTATCGTCGATGTAGATCTTAGTGACCACCACGATCAGTCCGCCAAGAGTTTAATGACAAAAAAGGAAGGACCACTATCACTTAATACTCAATACATTTATTGCTTCCACATGTGAACTTAGGTGATATATATGATCATCGTGGACCCTGTCGGGCACAGCAAAGTAGGAGAGAGGAAGGTTTTTTTATTTTGACTAATTAGTTGTTATTATTCTATATAACTATTGTAATTTTTTTAACTTGAAAGTTTAAATTTCTCATTTAAATAAACATTGATATTATAATAGCATTTAGATAATAAGGAGTCCAGACACTGTGAGTAATAATGACATTATAATATTAATGTCATTATTACTGATAGTGTCTGGACTGATTCCTTCCAATATTGACGTAAAACTTTGAAAATCTTATGATCACATCATCATTCCAACCACCACATTATCAGTAATAATGGCATTACTTGAATGTAATATCATTATCACTGACAGTGTCTGGACCCCCAATTGTTTTAATTTATTTATGAATGTATTCAATTTCACTCAACCGAAACCTCACTATCACTATTACTTTTCACTATAAGCGGCTCATTGATCGATTCGCATGAATTTTCTCGCGCGAAAGAGAGTTATCAATTCGCACATTAATAAATCAAATACGTGCGAATCGCTTATAGAAAAAAATATTATTTATTTTTTCTATAGACGATTTCGCTTCAGGCGAGTAAATTTGTGCGAATCAACATATAAGCCCTATAAGCAGCTATCAACTGGCATAAGATAAAGTTCCACAATTTCTGCTTCCCAACCAAAATACTGGGAAATTATTAAATTAATGAAAGAAAGAAAGAAAAGAAAAAACGTTTATTTGCGGTAAACTGACGCAAAAAAAAAAAGTTTTAAATACATAAATGATAATGCGGAAATGGTTGCCTAAACAAGGTGAAATTAAAGTAACTGAAAACCTTAAGGCTCATTTTACTCATCATTATCAACAACTTTTACAATGGAACCAAACACGAAATCGCGAAAAAAATTTCTGCTGTTCCAAGCATCTATGTTCGCATAACTTGACAAAATGTAGGGAACAGCTGATTTCTTTTCGCATTTACTTCATAAAAACTTTTCAGTTATTGTGGTTACATCCAGAAAATGTGGTTAGTCCACAATTCATTCGTGGATATAATATTTAACTGTTTGTTGCAATTAAATCGATTCACATATTCCATAAAACCACAAAATAATCAATCTACTCTGCCTACGCAGTCCAATAAAATTAATGAACGTAGGCCGCCTCTCAAATTGCACCAGAACTGTAGGTATCGACTCCTACAAATCGAGTTACCGGACGGTATAGTGCTATTACACAGGTTTAGAAGTCCAAAGGTCAAAGATTACAAGGCTGTGTGTCACTTGCACAGTTTTAATCTTTGATCGTAACAAGAAATACAGTGTGACCAGTATCTCTTGGCAGATCATTGCGGCATCATTTACAGAGGCATTTAGAATTGGGTTTATCTAATCTAATACCTTTAAACGAGCAATTCTTGTATATATGTATATAAATATATAATCTGAATCTCCGAAACGGCTCCAAAGATTTTCATGAAATTTAGTATGGTTTTGGGGGCGATAGATAAATCGATCTAGCTAGGTTCCATTTTTAGAAAAAGTCGTTAAAAAAAAACGGTCACCGAGATATTTGTATTTTAGTAAGGTAGATAGGTACCTATTTTGACTTCCTGTAATTAGATCATAATTTAAACTTGTCTTTGCGATTTAATTGGATGCAGTAAGGTGCAAGTAATCCCGGATCGCACGGCCGAAATATCTAGATCGAAGTGTGAAGCAAGTCATATGTTTTATCAAAATTTTAATCCGTGTTATTTACGAATAAAACTCAATACAAAACGTAACGCTGTTGAGTTAACGCTTGTATAAATTTCACTCCTTATAAAATTTCCATACCGGGGCCCAAATATTTTAAAAATCGATTCTGACGGAGTAAACTCAAAAAATTTAAACGAGAGCTTCTACAACTCTGTAAGTACCTAATAAAGAACTTACGTAAAACCTATAAATACTTTTATAAAAAAGTCTTTTTTATTTTTATACCAGCTTATGCCCGCGGCTACGTAGTATTATATTATCTGTGCCGCGGCTTCGCCCACGTAGATGTCGGAAAATATCCCACGGGAACGTACTACCGATACCGGGATTACATACCTAAAATCCGAGGAAAAGATCATTGACTCCTACCGCTGCGCCCGCGTTACGGTCACCCATAATTATTTTGTCACTCGTAATTTTAAATCTGTGATATCTTTTAAACTATTTATTTAAATGAAATGATGTCGAGGCATATTTTAATCTAAATTAAATGTTCAAATTAAGTAACATAGTTCATTGGATAAGGATTAATATAATACCGGTAAAAATAGCTACAGAAATAACAATGAAATTTTCATCAAATTCTGAAAGATAAAAATGATTATTGTGGATCATCATTAGAAGATAGACATATGCCATCAGAGACTTTTTTGTTGAAATTTTTAAGATAAACAATACTGTAGAACATACATTTTATGTAACTTTTACAATTTCCTCAGCGAACGCCAATGAAGTTCCCAGTCGGCATGATTTTTTCCGACATCTTCAACAATAATCGTCAATTTTAAGCCAATTTACACAAAACCTTAATGAATTATAAACTAAAACCTTTCGCATGAATCACTCCGTACATTGGTCAAAACTGTTCGAAAATTCGTTTTTGAGTTTATCGCGTTCAGACAGACAGACAGACAGACGCGGCGCGGTACTTTGTTTTATAATATGTAAGGATTTACTTTTTCTTTCTTTCTTTCTTTCTATTGTTCATTATTTATTTTAGAATCACAGTTTCAGTTTGGCACAACCAAATTTCACCAAAACAAAGTTTATTTATGGATACCTGTCTACAATTATTTATTATGTTCAAAGATTTATACATATTTAATCATGTTCAAAGATTTAGTGACTTGAAATTATCATTACTTTATATTGAATATCGATTTATCTACGAACATCACAACAAATAATTAAACTTCTAAACTGCACAGTTCTAAGAATTGTTCCGTTGTGATAGTTAACTTTCGAATTAGATTGAGAGATAATAATTAAATAATTACTTCCTTTATGAAACATGTGCAGACAAAATAATTTTCTCTCGTTTAGTAGAAGGAAAATGTCGCTAAAGAAAGGGAAGTATTAAGCACGTTTTCACTAACACTAGGATACACCTAAATGCATGCCTGAATGAAAAAGCTCGCTGATGGATTTCAACTCTCAGCTCAGCGCCGAAAGTTGAAAATCTCACAGTGCACTTTCTTATGAGGTTCAATGGGGATTGTTTAGTGAGTTCAGTTACTTTTTACTTTTCTTACTTATTTTCGTAAACAATTATGCCTAATTTGTTTAATTTTGACAGTTTAACAACATTTATTGCATTATTTACGTTGTTGAGCAGATTTTTTTCCAACTTATGAAGCAATGGATTAATTGATTGTGTTGTATTACGCAATTAGGGTACAGGTTGAAGCATATCACTTGATCCTAGTCTTCATGAGTTACTTCAAATTATTATCTAACTTACTAGCTATAGTCCGCGGCTTCATCCACGAACAGGTTGGAAATTATCCCACCGGAATAAAATTTATCATAATTTGTCCTAACCCAAGTTAAGCCTCGTGGAGTCTGGCGCGACGCGACAGATCGACGTGACTCTAAAAAAACTATTTCTTAGAAAACTTCACGGTATAATAGACAATTCGCGCTAGTCTACACGAGCCTTCATGATCTAACCTGTAGTATTTTTTTTTTGGGTGGGTTATTATCAAATAACTTCTCCCGCTCTGTTCGGAGCGAGAGGGCGTGACAGACTCTTACTGACTAAAACCCACCCGTGTTCCTTCAGTTGCCTGTGTGTTGCCAGGGGCCACGGTAACCCTTTCGGACAAACCCGCAACCCCGGCAGGCATCAGCCCTAGCAGACCCCTTCATTTGTGCTGACATCTCTAAATCCGTTCACCCGTTAAATCGTGAAAAGGTAATTTAAGGAAGTATGGATTTAAACCTACGTGATTCATCTCCTTGGAACTTAATTAAGTAGTCCGTTCACTTACCTCTTACAACACAGTTAAACGATAAACTGCCGATAAAATAAGTAATACCTTTCAATAATACAACAAAATTACAGGATATTAACACACAATATTTAAGTGATCGGTCGTTGAACTAAATACCGAATTAAATCTTTTGATCGGAGAACAAATTATCAATTAAGTAGTTCTTCTTTTATCGTACAGACGACCACATGTCGAAACACTTTGACTTTGGGCTTGTCTAGTTTAGCGCGGAGTTTGAATAGAATAAGAGGCCAATTTTTACCCGAATGCCCCAGGAGGAGGGTAGTGTTTTTTGAGAGTATGTATGTATGCCTATTTCTTTGGCACGCTCTGCGGGTCTAAAACGGCGACATTAAGCAATTCCTCTAAAAGTAATTCATTTTCTGAATTCCCAGCAATTCCTCTATGGTGAATTGATGACACATATTTTAGCTGAATCATATTCAATTCAATTCAAATCAGAATCATATTTAGTGTAAATATTGCCGCTTGAAAAATGAAGACCGTAATTTTACCGGATAATTTTTCTTTACAGTTTTTATTAATCAAATGAGATTTTTATTGTTTATTTCTATAGTTTAAATGTAATGACATTTAGAAATAAGCAATAAAAATCTGAAATGAAATGTCATTAGAATACAAAACTGTCAACAGTGTGTAATATGAATTGAACGCAGATAATATTATGAATTGTCATTTTGTGACACTTTATGTGATATTATCATATTATGATTTTGCCGAAGCGGCCGTTTTAGGTCCCCTGTAGTCTAAACGGCTTAATGGATATGGAACATATGAGGTGTCGTTAGATTCGTCTTAATTGTGGCAGTGACATAGGCTATATAATATTTATATATTGCATCTGCAAATACACAAAAGGGGTAGGTTTAAAAAAGAACTACATTATTGGTATCAAATAAAAGCTAGTAACGAGTCAGTCAAATATATAAACTCTTTTGCAAAAAAAAAGGGGCATCTAAGGAAATTTACGTTCTAAGGTCGATTTGAGTTAATTAAATGAAATTTATTTCTTTGACGTAGTCTATGTATACTTATAATCGTGTAAATTAATGCGCGTGAAGTGAATTGGGGCAATTAAAAGAAAATAAACGATGGATTCTTTAAAACCAATGTACATGCCCAAACAATAAGAAGTGGTCGGCAATAAAGACAAGATTTTTTTTTTTTTTTTTTTTAATTAAATAAAGTTACAAATGTAAAAACCTAATAACGAGTGTGACCTCCTCTTGCCAAAATCACAGCTTGAATCCTTCTGGGCATGCTTTCCACGATGTTTTTAATAACGTTTTGAGGAATACGTTCCCACTCTTCTGCAATGACTCTTTTTAGCTCCCTGATGTTTTGTTGAGCAGGTTGCACTAATCTTACCCCTCTCTTTAGAACATCCTAGACATGCTCAATTGGATTGAGGTCAGGACTTCGAGCTGGCCAATCTAAACGACGGATCCCAACTTCTTAAATGTACGCTTCCACGTCGTCAGAACGGTGCGGGCGAGAATTGTTGTCCATAAAAATGGAATCTTCCCCAAGTGCAGTCAATGAATTGGGTTGTGCATATGGAATTAGGACTTCCATTATGTACCGGTGTGCATTTAATGTTCCATTTTCTATGAAAACTAACTCCGTACGCTCCGTCGAATTAATTGCTGCCCAAAACATAACGGAGCCTCCGCCATAAGGAGTGATTTCTTTGAAACACACTTCCGCATAGCGTTCCCGTGGTCTTCGCAGCACTCGCCGGCGTCGGTCCTCTCCACACAAAGAGATTCTAGCTTCATCAGAAAACAATACTTTATTCCAGTCCTCCAGAGTCCATGAAGCACAGTTCCGAGCAAACTGAAGTCGAGCAACACGGTGCTCACGGAGTAATTTAGGGCCCCGAGCTGGGCGGTAACTCCTGATATTGGCAGCCAAAAGCCTCCTCCTGACCGTCCACAAGCTAACTTCTACTCCTCTTACTTCTTCAAGGCGCTTCTTCAGGTCCACACTTGACGCCTTACGATTCCGCAACGCCTGACTCACCAAAAAGCGGTCATCTCTTGGTTCTGTGCATCGTTTTCTTCCCGAACCGGGTCTTCTTTTGACCGAACCGGTCTCTTGATACCGTTGCCAAGTCCTCTGGACAGTTGAACGACTCACATTTAGCCGCTGAGTGAGACACGTAAGTTTGCGAACAAACTTCTTCAAGTAGGGCTATAATTTTACCGGCCCTTATCGCTTTATCACTCATATCAAAAAGTGGTATTTAATGGTAAAAGAAACATTAAATTGTTTAATTTGCAAAAAATATCCAAAAAGTTTTAAAATATCGTAATCAGTTAAAAATCGTTTCAGCAATTCGCGCCATTAGTAAAGCAATTTTAGAATAATCCACAATAATCATTATTTTTCTTTTATTAATTTCAAATTTTAAATTTGGAACGTAAAGAATCAGGCCAGGATGCTTCAAATAACATGCCAATACATCGTCAAATTAATAAAACCTATTTCTTGTTCTTCTTCATTGAAGTAGAGAAAAAAATCTAAAGTGCCGGTTTTTTTTGCAAAAGAGTTTATATCTATTAATAAAACTAAAAAAGCTTGAAATAAAGCAAATTATTAAAAAAACAAAATCGGGTATTTTTTTTTTTAATAATTTGCTTTATTTCAAGCTTTTTAGTTTTATTAATAGATATATACTGCAAAAACACAACTGAAAAGAAGCATTATAATCTATAGGATTTTGGTATTGCAGGCGGTACAAACCAATAACCTGAAATTATGGTGTGACTTTTGTTTGACCGCCTGCAATACCAAAATTACAAGTTATCTTATTGTTAGGTGGCAGATAATTTTATACAAATAGAGTCTGGTCTCGTCAACACAATGGTAAGTACAGTTAAACCAGAAAAAATATGCGCTTCGGTTATCTTCGTGTTTCCGAATAAGTACGAACGTCGCGCCACAGACTAAACGCCCACAGAGGCAAAACTCCTATGCTTTATACTGCCGCGGTTTTTAGTAGTGCACCTGTCGTTGCGATAAACTTTATAACTGAATGAAAAGTTATTTCGGCTCAATTTGAGGGGCGGTAAATCGAGCTTACTGAATCGTAAGCCATCGAGAGCAAACTCATACATACTCATACATGCACCCATCGCCCATTGTATACTTGTTTTACATTTTTTCTGTCCTTTTTGTTTTATGTCGTGTACAGTTAAGCAGAGGTCTACTGTACTTGTAGTAAACTCACATTTCACCTGACTTTATTTTTAAACAGGCACAAATCCAAACTCTGACGACTCTGAATCATTTCAGCCGAAAGATGTCCACTGCTTGACATAGGCCTTCCCCAAGCACCGCCACTTGGACCGATTCTGTGCTTCCCGCATGCAGTGGATTCCTGCGGCCTTCACAAGGTCATCGGTCCAACTTGTGGGAGCTCCTTCCAACGCTACATCTTCCGGTACTCTGGGCTGCCAGTGATAAATTTCTAATAGAAAATCCCAATAAAACTTGGCCTCTTTAGTGAAATCTCATAATGGATATTTGACACTTCCCATAACCCAAGGGCTGGTTTTTATCTTGGCCAGCGGCTAAGCATTGCCATACAACGTGGCAATGCGGCCAGTCTCTTGGGTACATTACCAGTCGACAAATGCGGATGAATTTTGTGATGCTATATTTTAGTTTATAAATAGTTTTAGATAAGTTATCATATAATTTTGTTATTTTTATCAAGTTAGTTGTAACTTAGAATATATTCTTTCATTTCAATTAAATAAGTTTCGTTTTACAGAAAAATTAAAATATTGTAAAAAAAGAAACAGTGGCACTCTAGGAGTGCTGATAGAAGTGAACGCTAAAAAAAATACTTCCAAAACCTTTAAAGTAAAAATACTTACATCGCGTTGATGTCTTTTACTCTGAGGTGTCGGTAACAGGTCGCGAGTTCATTTTTTTTCTCATCTCAAAAATTCCCAATGCGCCTTAAGAAGTTTTCACTTCAAAAACTTTACCCGACCTAGGAATCTAACCCAGGACTTCATGTTTAGCAGTAGCGCTAACAACCACCAGACCAAGGAGACAAACAAACTATTCATACATTAAAAGCAAATCAAACTCCTTTCAGACTTTAATAATTGTGTCAAGGTGCCAAAGTAAAAAATTGGTCGGAAGCTGCAATTATTATCACTACATAATATAAAACAATCGCCGCGTCTGTCTGTTTGTCTGAACGCGATAAACTAAAAAACTACTGAACGAATTTTCTTAGGATTTTCACCAATGGTGATTCATGAAAACGGTATAATTCTTTAAGGTTTTGTTTAAATTGGCTGAAATATGACAATGACGATGTCTGAAAAAAAAAAACCGACTTCCAATAAAAAAACACTACAAAGTGAATCATAACTTTAATTTCGGAATTCGGTGTCTTTGGTTTAGATTTTCGTTTTTGCCGCCGACTTTCGAAATTAAAGTTATTATTCTCTTTGTAGTGTTTTTTTTGGAAGTCAGTTGTTTTTTGTAAAAAGTTTTTATTTTTCACCTATTTAGTTGTATGTACCTCTTATGTAAATAACAGTGACAGGACTTGTCATATCATCCACATATTAAGTGGGAAAAAATACGTATTATTAGAGCTAACTCAAAAACGAACCAAGTGAAGTTAATAAAATTTATATGAAACCACCGCTGAAGTATGTCCTACCAAAAAAAAAGAATCTTCAAAATCAATTCAAAATTTGCCGAGTAATCGCACAAAAAACATACAAAAAAAAATTACAGTCGAATTGAGAAGCTTCCCTTTTTGGAAGTCGGTTAAAAATCATGCTGGCAGCTTTACTGGCGTGCGCCGCGAAAACCAATAGAGCTATATGAAAACAATGTAAAACGGAATTAATACATTGTTTACCTAGATTAACATCAAGCCATGAGGCCCATGGGCGGCTTCAAATCTCTGACACCAGGTTAGTCACGAAAAGAAGAAGACCTTTTTTTTTTGGTGGGAAATAACTTCTCCCACTCTGGCTGGAGCGAGAGGGAGTGTCACACTTTTACTGTCTAAAACCCACCCGTGTTCCTTCATGTGCCCTGTTGTCGGAGGCCACGATCTCCCTTTCGGTTTTCTTCTCAACCCCAGCAGGCATCGGCCCTAGCGGACTCTATCAATTCTGCTGACATCTCTTTGAGGCGCGCGTGAACACAACGCGCCGTCGACCCGAGCCTGGTCCTTTTCGGACGGCAAGCTACCCATTGCTCACCGTCCGCAAGCCCGCGCCTACGGTGGATTAATACATAGGGTATTTTTATTTTAGTATTTATTCATATTATACTTTATTGTACACCATAAAAATACATTAAAAAAAAACAATCACTACAAAATATACAATGGGCGGCCTTATCGCTTTCCGCGATCTTCAGGCAACCTTGGAATGGAAAGTGATTTGCCTGGACATAAAATAGGGCTGTCGTATTGTAATCTCGATTTTATACGTTCCCGTGGGTTATATTCCGAAATTCACGGGGGCGAAGCCGCGGGCAAAAGGTAGTTTTAATATAAGAGTGTTTACATTACATTTATAAAAAACTTGGGTTTTTAAACACTCTAATTGCATAGATGTTTTGCAAGGTTATCTTTCAATACGTGAAACAAATTATATTAAAAATTAGATGGTATTCTGTCCTTGTTCATTTATGGTAATCATTTTACGTTCATCTTTAATATGACTATTATGTGTTAGAACAATAACCACCTGATTGGATCATTGGTCTGATGGACGCAAGCCGCAAGCATACCTCTAAGCGTAGGGTAATGTGCCTGGGCTTCGTCCATACTCATCCCCAATTTGAACTCGCCCGCTTTTTTATATGTTTATCAGTTGCAAGGGTACAGTTTGTCGGAAAAGTGCTACGATGTAGAAAATAAATACAACTCTTCTAAAAAATACTGATCACGTATTAATTTTAGTATGGAATTCTTGATCTTTTTAATATATTTTTTTAACAAAACGACCTATCTAGATTCCCTGCAAATAAGTAGTTATTAATTATTGCATTCCTAGAAATTTTCCAGTAATTAAATGGAATTATTGTAAATACAGACTGATTTTTAGCAGAGAACTTTAATTATTGTATAAACTGTGTTTTTTTAGAGAAAAGTTTTAATTTTAATATGTAATTCAAGTTTTCATTATTGTATTTACGAAATGTGACTTTAACGATAGGTTAGATAAATCAATGGTTCTTTTAAACGAGCGTAAAATACCTATGTTGTATATTGATGTTGATTCTATTTTACACATCTTGAAAACACTAATACTACCTACCTACCTAATTAATTTCATACCGCGTATTATGACTGAATAAAAATCATACTAGCACTTTTCTTACCATCATTACTTTTGCGCCTTCTAGCTATACATGTAGGTAGATACATACGAACCGGGCGAGTTCGGACTGGGGATGAGTATGGGCGAAGCCCGTGTTTGATCCCTTACTTTTTATGTAAGGATATTCTTAGTAGCTATTGTGGCGGCATCACACTGGCGTTATGCTTCGTGCAAGCAGAGTTTCCGCCGGACTAGATTTTTGCAAAAAAAAAAATCGGCCTTCCCATATAAAGGTAGATAGCCGATTTGCGAATTTATATCTATAAAAGGAAAGGGTGGCTGCCTGACTGACTAATCTATCAAAGCACAGCTCAAACCACTGAACAGGTTGGGCTGAAATTTGGTACACAGATAGATATTATGACGTCGGCATCCACTAAGAAAGGGTTTTTGGAAATTCGACCTTTAAGGGGGTAAAACTCAATAAACTTGAAGCTTGGCACGAATACTTATCTATGTAAATAATAAAGTTTTCGGGGGTGTCAAAGTTTATATGGAAGAATTTTACCGCGCGGTCTGTTTAACTCGAAACTTAGTTTTTATACTTAAGACTGAAAAGAAATAAAAACGTATATCAAACTTTTTGGAAAATGTACCCCTAACGGGGTGAACAAGGGTATTCATTTTTACAGAGGAGGATTTTACTGTGTGGTTTGATTAAATTGAAAATTGGTATGAATAATCTATATCTCTAATAATGGAAACATCATAGACATTAAAAAAATATCATCACGCTATTTACTATGGGGATGAGCAATATTGCATTATGTTCGTATTCTATATCCAAAAGTTTAGAATATTGCAGATAGTTACGGGTTTAACCTTTTAAAATATTATCATCACGCTATACTTTTATGGAGCTAAACCGTCAATCGTAACATATAAAGGATGAATTTTGAGATGGGGCAATAAGGGCAGGTACCTTAATCGTTGTCGCTACAAGAAAACGGTCTTAAAAGACTGTTCTTAACTTTTGGAAAAATTTGATCTGCGTTCATAGATTTTGAAAAAATTGTGCAGTCAGCAAGAAAACGGCAAATTTTCGCAAACACTTTTTTGATGCCAATCGTTCCTATTTCATATTAATTGGGTCAAAAAACGATATCGGGCCAACTGAGGTTTGAGTGTGAGAAAGTCAGAAATTGCTAAAAACGTCCCATACATTTTGTAGGAGCCTGAGAGGAGACAGAACACAATATTTGTATGATGAAATAACTTTTTAATGAGGTACTTACTATTATTTAAATGAACACAATATACCACTATACAAAAGTTGAATTATTCCAATACTTCACTGGGCTGAATAGGAAACGAATGTAGCAGATAGTTATTATCATTCCGCCATACTTTTATCGAGTTAAGAAGTCAATCATGAATTCATGAAATATATAAAAACCGGTCAAGTGCAAGTCGGACTAGCGCACGAAGGGTTCCGTACCATTACCTATAAAAACAAGCAAAAAAATCACGTTTGTTGTAATCCCTTAAATATTTATTTTATTTTATTTTTTAGTATTTGCTGCTATAGCGGCAACAAGAATACATTGTCAGTAAAAATTTCAACTGTTTAACTATCACGGTTCATGAGATACAGCCTGGTGACAGACGGACAGACAGACGGACGGACAGCGGTGTTTTAGTTATATCAGGTCCCGTTTTACCCTTTGGGTACGGAACCCTAAAAACAGGTATTTTAGTCAACTTTCAACAAATCAAATATTTTAGCGGTTTGACGACGGCTTTGCAAACCTAAGTTCGATTCCCAACAATTGATATTTTTTGTTCTTCTTTTTTATATTTTGAAATATTATTACTACTTGACTACTTACTTACTTATTATTACTTGAGCGTTTGCAAAATATCTGTATTCGTTTTGTTTTTAACCTTAAAAAGTATGATCACGTTTCTAATTTTCGCAAGATACTCAAGTGGCTCCCTATTCGACTTCGCAGGAACTCTCGGATATTGTGTCTGCTATTCAACATCCTTCACAACCCTAAAACCACTTCCTATCTGCGGGAACGCTTTTCCTACGCCCGTCCTTTTGCACCTTGCAGGTCGCATCTTAAAAACCTCCTTAAATCCCCCCCCCCACTCAACCGACTTCTATTCCTACTCCTTCACTGTGCACGCAGTTCGGTTGTGGAATTCACTTCCGCCTGACATTAGGGACTGATTGATTGATTGGGGATTTTTTCTTCTTTGATTTATGTTTTTGTTTTATCTTCTACGGTTACACACGTTGTCTACATCTCATTTTTTATAATTTCCTGTCGCAGGTATGCTGGAAGAGATTTCTTTAGAAATAAGCATTGCCTTTGTACGTATTTTTCTGTTCCTTTCTTCTTGTCTGTTTATATGTGTGTGCATAAATGGTTAAATAAATAAATAAATAAATCCATAGTATCCATACTTATATACTTGTTACTTATGTACTTATATGTACTTATCCAAACTAATATTATAAATTCGAAAGTAATTCTGTCTGTCTGTCAGTCTGTCCGTATGTTACCTTTTCACGACTAAAGTACGAAACGGATTTCGATAAAATTTGGCAAGGAGATGAATGGCAGCCGGTAGAAGGACATAGAGTACCTTTTGTCTCAAAAATAATCCTAAAGGGGGTGATGTAGGGGATGAACGTGTGTATGGGAAATCCAGCATTTCTTAAGTTAGGTTTATAGAATAGAATCGAATAGAATATTTTTATTTCAGACGGAGTCCATAGGGTTAGTAGCAATTTTACTTAACATCATTCATCATTGATATGAAATGCTTGTGGTAAGAAATAAAAAAATTACGCGTTTTAGCGTTTTTGTAAAATCATCTCCCAAAGGGGTAAAATAGGGTATGATTTTAGAATTCTCATTTTTTTGGGTCTTCTTTTCAAGAGACTTAAGGGTTTGGAAATGTAGTCCTAAGTCCGTATCTTAAATTAATATTTAGTCTTCATTTAATTAAAATCGGTCCACTCTGTCAAAAGTTATTACAATTTAAAGTCATAAACTAACCTTTCTAACAAGTAGGTATTACGTGGTCAATTACAAATTAAATGGTAATTATAATAGTAAAATGAATAATTAGTGTTTTAAGGCATCTATATTCATATATGAAAAAAACCAGACAAGTGGGAGTAGGACTTGCGCCTTGAGGGTTCCGTCTTAAAGCTGTGGTTGCTCGGCTGCCCGAATTTCCAAAACTGGAGGCAAGGACAAATTTAACTTTTGAATTGAAAAATAACTTTAAATAGAGTGGAAATTACCGATTTGAATGAAATACAGACCAAATGTTACTTCAAGACACGACCTATGAAATTTTGATCCCAGATTGAAGAACAAACTTTGCAGTTCATATATAGCTAGAAATTTCTTATATATAGCTAATTTTTTATATATAGCTGGATTTTCAGATTTTGCTCTGTACTTGATCTTGCTTCTCGCGAAACCTCATGCTTCTGGGCCAATGAGCAGTACCAAATAGGCTTTGGTTTATTTGCGAGTGTCAAATTATGCGGTTTAAAATGGCGACTTGGAAGTTAGATTTTCGTTACAGATCCAAGGCACCGTAGATCTAAAGCTAAGCTCGCACTACGAATTTTAATCGTTGCAGATAATATTCGCTAATCTGTGAACAATACCATTAACTAGAGTCCACACACTGCTAAAATAAATCGTTTGTGACTGCGCGTAGGAATCATTTTCGTTTAAGATTTTATTTCGCAGTTTAATAATCGCAAAGATCAAAATCCGTAGTGCGCGCTTAGCCCAAGTTTTTTATATCTATTTCAACTTGATGCTTCCACGCGTCCTTGAAAAAAAGGTGTTGATAGACAGCGAAGTCATCGTTTAAGGGTTTCCATTTTTCATTTTGAGGTACCTACGTCTGTTACCTTTGCATGCCATAGCGGCTGAACAGATTTAGATGACTGGCATACGGATAGGCCATGACCTGGGTTAGGACATATGATAAGTACTTTGAATAGCGGTAGTATGTTCCTGTGGGATATTTTCCAACATTTACGCGTGCGAAGCCGCGGGTAATAGCTAGTCTGATATAAATAAACACACATCACACGTGTTAGTCCCAAAGGATTAGGCAGAAATGTACCTATAAAATACCCACATTTCGTCAGTTAGGTTTAAGTCCCATTTAACCGAGGGCGAGATAAATTATCTGATAGACAGTTGTTATATCTAAGTTGTCGCATGACCTTATAATTTTCAGGATCTTGTGTTATGATAATGCTGTCAAAAATCGATTGCGTGGCGTGGCGGATACTATTCTGGTACTCTCCAGGACATCTTTCCCGACCAACAGTGAAGGAAAATGCAATAAATTACAGTTAATTGATTCAGGCGTGACCTTGCGGAAAGCGCGTGTTGCCACACCGACCGTTGAACGCAGACATTGCGGCTAAGTTCAGCGGTCGGTGTGGCAACACGCCGTGTTCGAGTTCGCGACGAGTCAATCGTCATCCTGAGGATGCCTCGTTGAGAGGTGAAACACGTGTCGATATATTTCAGGGTTTTTTATGGCTCTTCAGAAATAGCAAAGCGGAACAGGTTACTAAATATATCCACGTGTATTTTGTTTTTGTGCAATAAATTACAAAAATTTTTTTTTAGACGCATTTAATTCAAACAAAAATAAATCTTACACTCATATTGGTTGTAGAAAAAGTAAATTCATTATTTCTGTGGGCAAACTGGCCCTTTGTTTATTGCTGAATCAGATTTTCCCCCACATGGATCTCCTTTCGGTTTACATTTTTGTGGTCTATATTCTAACGGTGATTTGTTGCATTTGTCCTCTTTTGGAGCTTTGGGTTTACAGGGGTCAGTCTTTGGATGCTTAGGTGTGCATGGACCAGCAGAATACAATCTATAGTTATTAAAAATAATAGTGTTCGTAGTACACGGTGCAGTCCTAGCACACGGATCGGATTTCCTCGGCTTGCAAGAGTAGCATCTAGACTTCAGGGGACGTGAGGGGATCAACTTTGATGGGGAAGTCGGTGGAACAGGACCCTGAGGGCACTTTTTATCGTAACAGAAATTCTGTGATGATTCCCAAGGTAACCCACAAGCTGTAGTGCAGATTGGACCAGTTAGTATCTGAAAATAATTTTTTAATTTGTAGTTGGTTCGAGCTTTGTAATTTTATTGACACGATAATCTATGGTAGGGACACTTATCGTAACATTCATAACCGTTATAAGTCCACGCCTCTTGTGTATGTTGTGCGCCACGTCATTCCTGTACATTTTGTATGTTCATTATTTTTATAATATTAAGGTGATTCTACACGATACGCAGTCTATAGGGAGCGTGTAACGTGAGCCTTACGCATTGCATAATATATGTATCTTGGGTGGGTAACTCGTTCATGAATCTCGCACCTTTACATGCTCAACTCAATTATCTTGAATAAACGCCGTAAAGGATCCTATTTTGTATCGTCTTGTAAAATATAACCAAAGACTTATAGACTATTAAGTGAATAGTACTTATTTAAAATATTATATTTTGTGTTTTACATTGAACTTGTCGTCAACGTGAATTACCTATTACCTCAGACCTTAGACCTAGCGCGCAATACGATTTTATTTTTTGGGGCACAATTTTAGAATTGCGAATCCGCCGTGGGGCGCGGGGTGCGATTTAATTACCGCAGTGCGCGCGGAGCCATACAATTTCCTATGCTTTTGCGACAATCACATCGCAAGCAGTCCCAACAAAATATCATAAATCATAATTTATTTTAAAATCATGGCGACATTTTTCTCGTGCCACCATATAAACCAATACGTTGCATCTCTGCGACATAATAATCACGCGATAAAAAGTCGTAGTGAGCGCACATCCTTAGACCATAAAATTCTCCAGACAAAACTTCGCCGTACATTCAGTTGAAGCAGGATGTGTCATCTTGAGAGCTATAGGAATGATGGCAGATAATTTTTTTTAGCCTGTCCTTAAGTATGAACTATAAAAAATATTGTTTAATAAAAGGCAATATTGTTTGTTGCTAATGAGTATTTGAATAAAACGAGATACAAATGTCGACACGAGCCTATTTACCCGACTGTAACAAAGCTAAAAAAAGTGTTATAAATTTGGCATGTCTACCTGTGCAGGTACGACGCAGATAGACCGAAGCGTGTGTGGGAATAGACCTGTGCAGTTTTTTTATCCTGAGCAGGCGACCGGTGCAAGTACGGTAAACCTGTGTTTGAGTGCGTGTACTCCAGTCGCCTGCGCAGATCCCGCTAGTTGTAGATAGCGCCACCAGAATCAACTAAGAAAGTACTTGAAGATTTTATCGAAATTGTATATAGAACTCATACCAATTAAAAAGCAAAGATTACCACAATCGAGACAAAAGAGAAGCTGCTTATAAAGTACTTATAGAAAAATTGAGCCAGAAGCGAACAAAAGAGTAGTTGTGAGAAAAATCAATAATAAGAAGCAATATCAGAAAGGGAAAGGAGAAATATGAACAATCTTTAAAGTCTGGGGCATCTGTATAAGTTCTGTATTAACTTGTGGTACTACGATTTAGTCAATTTCATAAATGATCAATGAACGCCCTGGGAGTCTTCATCCAACTTGGATAGAGCAAAGCCTATCAATGCCAGTGCGTCGTGGTCTTCAATAGATACTATAGCAAAACGAATTCAAGACCGCTCCGGTATACCGGACCATCGCCATAGACGCTACCGACATGCGGTCGACCTGCGCAGGAAAACCTGCACAGGTAACCTCTCCGGTAGACCGTAGCGTGTATGGTTCATTAGAGAAAGTGACGGTCATACATGCGCAGACCTGAACTGAACCTTTTCTAAACTTGAGCTATATACAATATAATATCTCCGTACTGTCTATGTATCCGAGATAGATAGGACTGCTAAATACTAATTAAAGCTTATGCACATTAAGACGAGCCGACCGAAACGCAGAACAGCTCTTCAGAATTTCACATGCACATCTAAACCGCATTTAAGAGTCAGTGTCAACATTGTTATAGAAAATTGTTACTGACAGCTCTTAAACGCGGTTTAGAAATGCTGATCGCGTTCAGTTTCATTGGTAAAATTTACCCTTAATCGCTGTATAAACCATCGCACTCTACAGGCTGACCGCACCTGGCTTCATTGTATTCGAATGCGATGCGCTGCGGACCGACGCGGCTGCCATATGCACTTGCCTTTAAGGAGTCGCATGACGTTAGATTTTTCATAATCTTGTATGAAAAGGTTATATTATTATACAGTTAACGTAATAAACACGCACTTGCTAAATTCAAACAAGGAGCAAACATATTCCAAACTCACTTTTTTGGTTAAAAACAATTTAATAAATGTAGACATGTATCAGGACTTCGGTTTGGGCCATTTTGATTTGGGAGGTTGTGGGGAACGCTTTTTCTTCGCACATGATTTTGCAATTTTTGGCGGTTTTTTTTTCGCTGAACGCCTTTTTGGTTTCGTTCCACAAAATACCAGTTTACATTCTTTCGTTTGTGGGCAACATTTTGGCACCCGCTTGGTCGGTCCACAAGGGTTGCATTTACACGCTTTTGCCGGTCTTCTACGTCTCCTAGGTGGGCATGAATAAAATCTACGGATATTTAAAGAAACAGTGTTTAAAGTACTCTGTGTACAAGCAAATGGATCGGACTTTATCGGCTCTTTGTAAGGGTTACATGAAAGCATCGAGGGACATGGGGGATATGGGAGATATTTTGGCTTCACGGGACACTTGGGGTTTTTTTGGTTGTAATAGAAACTGTACGATGACTCCCTAGGTAGCCCACAACCCGGGGTGCAGATTGCATGGGGTCGCACCTGAAAAGAAACTACGAATTTGTATCTGATCAGAGTTTTGTAATTTGAATTTGACACTAAGGACAGTAAGGGTAGCTTATATAACCGTTTTATACAGTCTGTTAAACTGGTTCTTAGAATAAATACCATTATTTGATGGGTTATTTGTATCTGCATTCTATTTTATAAACTAATATTATAATTCATAATTTTAAAATATTTAAGGTACACGATTCATATAACATGCGCAAGTTCTAGCAAGCTATAGGCACCAAACGATCGCATCAAAATGTGCGCGGGGCCAGTGAATCAAGGCTCTCGTACCCGGTGTAAGTACTACTTGAGTATATAAAGTCGCGAGCTACATGCGCACCCTGCCCATGCGATTTCCATATGCCTTTCAAAAACCTTCAACGATGCTGCTTTGTTCTTTTGGTATAGTAAAATAGACCAAAAGACTAAACTCCCATTTACACGGTGCAAGTTTCTGGAACGTTCAAGAACAATAACCGTATGCCATAAAACACGTTCAATTATTGCTACTCAAGAATTGCATCGTGTGATCTCCATAAAATGCAAGTTTTGCCATTCAATAAAATTGCATGCGGCTTTTACACCGAGGCAATAAAATTGCAAGGCCATTATAGCATGGAAGTTTTGCCTCGTCTAAACATAAGGTTGCACGTCCTTGTGCAATTGATTCAAGTATTGCCAGTATTTGCGCTTCCAAGTATTTCATTCATTTGTATCGTCCTTCAGCTGTTTTACATAACGAAGCTGTTTTGTGAAACAGCTAGCAGTTATGTAAAACAGTGGATTCGACAATCCGTCTGCGACATTAACATACCCTCACTCACCGCACCCATGTTTGAATGGTATTCAATTTTCATTCCAGAATTGAATGCGATTTTATTGTACGTGCGATTATTGAATGTGCAATTTTATTATACGTGCTGTAGATTTGAACGGCAACTAACTTGCCCGTATCGTGTAAAAGTGCTTCAATTTTATGATATGCCACGGGCAATGAACTTGCACCGTGTAAGTGGAACTTAATAGACTAATAAATTTGAGCACGTGCTAGTCAAAACCAAGCATCAAAGTGTTTGAATCGTTAGACTTTTTCGTCAATATGTTAGTTAGTATCAAATCAATTTTTTCTTACCTCATCAAGCCATTTGCTGGTTACTGGTTTCTCCAAAGATACCCGTTCCAAAAATAAGTTTTCTAATTTTCGGGGAAAATGAGCATCTCCATGATTTAATGTACTTCTTTTTACACAAGCTTGCTTATAGTAGTCACAGTCGGGTTTACAAAGGGGTATAGCCCTCGGTACGAGCAATTGGGGAAAACTCGTCAGAATTCTAGAGTTATGCGTTGCTAATATATAACTAAAATTATTACATCCTTGTATAACATTTTTTACATTTAATTTGATTTTTACAGACATATTAAAACTATAATAAAAAAATTAAAGAAATGTCATTGCATTTTTCCCATCCGAAAATGTTGGAGTGTATGTATTTTTTTAAACGAAAAACCATGAAAAATATTATGTCAATTTGAATTGGACACAAATAGGTTGTATGCAATTGTGTAGTGTCTGAGTACGGGGATACCGCCGACCTTGCAATTCCTCAGTTTACGGCGAGCACATAGAAACTGCATCTTTAACGCCACGAGCTGCCGACGCAGCGAAATTCTACATTAGCGATTAGTTATTAATACGTATTTTTGACAATCCATGTTCTAGAATGGAATAGATTTCACCATTTTCAATTGTAAAAAAATCCCTTAAAATAAATTAGTTTTGCAAATAACTTTATTTTTTTCGATCCTTCCATCTGCAGTTTACGTAATTGGCGCAGTCGGTATGATACTCGCGGACCTGTTCGCGAAGCGCGTCTCTCATTTCATCTCACATCGATAGCACGATCGCGAGTCGCCCGGGTGTATTAACTCATGTCACGAATATCCTGAATCTACGGTAAAGCTGCAGTAAAGTAGCCGAGTGGAGAATTCAGACATCGATTCACGGAGATCCAGAGATGTGAGTCCACCGGCATCGTTCTTGTGTTGCTTCGGTTCTATTTCTACTTAGTTACTTTTATGTCCAAGATGTTTCATCACAAAGGATTTTATCTTCAAGAACCTGCATCGCGACAGGCGCGCTAACATATACTAGATATACTAACAGAGAAAATTTAGACACTGAATTAGAATTTGAGTAGTTTATTTGAACATAAAATGCCATACGACCTCGACGTAATTTTTATGCCCTAAAGCTACACTTTCCTAGAAAAGCGGTGGCCGCACTTGACGCATCATGGCACATCAAGCTGGCACACTGCGGCCGTCGCACATTCAGAAATAGGAGCTTTTTTTTGGGTGGGAAATCATCAAATAACTTCTCCCGCTCTGGGCGGAGCGGGAGGGCGTGTCAGACTCTTACTGACTAAAACCCACCCGTGTTCCTTCGGTTGCCCTGTTGCCGGGGGCCACGATCTACCTTTCGGTTTTCTTCGCGACCCCGGCGGCCCTAGTGGACCCCTTCAATTCTGCTGACATCTCTTTGAGGCGCGCGTGGAACACAACGCGCCGTCGACCTGGGCCTGGTCCTTATCGGACGGTGAGCCAAAATAGGAGCCCCCGCGAGCTGAGCGGGGCTCCACCGACTACGCCTTATAATACCGCGTGAGGCTCTTTAAAATTATGTATTAGTATGCCCCAAGCTGACGGCACTATAACCGATCAACAGTATAGTTTCACCAAAGGACATTGTACGACCGACGCCGGTTTAACCTTACTAAGACACATTTTTAACGTGTGGGAAGAGGCTCAAGACACCATAGGGATCTTTTGTGACCTCTCCAAGGCATTTGATTGCGTCGATCACGAAACCTTACTTTTGAAACTTGAGCATTACGCACTTGGAAAACTTGCGCTCAATTTCGTAAAATCTTATTTAAATGATAGACAACAGCAAGTTCAAATAAACGGTATCAATTCACTAGGTTTATATGTGTGCGACAAGGCTCGATATTGGATCCATTCCTCTTCTTAGTGTATATTAATGATCTACTCCATATAGTATTAAATGGAAAAAAAACTATGTTCATAAAATTTTCTTTACCAAATGTCAAAAGTAGTGATTGTGAGATAGTATTGAATCAAGAGAAACTAGAATTCGTCGATAAAACTGTTTTCCTGGGGATCACGCTCGACTTAAGGCTACAATGGGGTCCTCATTTAATATCTCTTGCAGGACGGCTAAGTTCAGTAGCATATGCTGTCAGAAAAATCCGTCAATTTACTGATGTAGATACCGCGAGGCAAGTCATTTTAGTTAATTTCATAGTATCATGTCTTACGGTATTTTACTGTGGGGACAAGCTGCAGACATCCGAGTCTATTTTTATTCTGCAGAAATGAGCGATCAGAGCCATATATTATCTCCGTAGGCGCGATTCTCTAAAGGAACTGTTTAACGATATTAACATCATGACGGTACCTTGTCAATATATCTATGAAAACATCATATATATATGAAAAAAAATACATATTTTTAGTAAAAGAGGTGATAGACATAATTATAAATTTATATATAATTTATTTATTTATAATTATATTTATACAGACTGACATAAACACAAGTTTTCACCATATTTATCTCTTTCTCAATACATACACATACCCCCACAGAGGTACTTTAATACGCCACATCATATATGCATTTACGAATAAGTAGTTATCTAAATAATAATATACTGTGCTCGTTCTAAACTACTGATATATGTTCAAATTATAGGCAAGGAGGCTGGCAACCTAAACACAAATTAAATCTTACTTTGGGTGCCAGAGTTCATCTAAACACTCTTTTCCTTTAGTTTTGACGCTGCATATTTTTAGTTTGTGTTTTAGTACAACTGAATGGTAATACATTATTTTATTTTTATTTATATTATAATCACACCTGTAATCCCCGAAGGGTTAGGCAGAGGTGGACCTATAGTACGCCCACATTTCGCAGTTATTTTTAAGTCCCATGTAATAGGGGGCAAGCCTATTGCCATCAACCGGGCACAAATCCAGACTCCGGGCTGTTACTGAGAAATTCCAGATGGAAAACCCAATAACACTTTGCCCGACCCGAGAATCGAACCCAGGAACTCATGCTCAGCAGTAGCGCTTGCGACCACTAGACCAACGAGGCAGTTATAGTACGAGAAATAGGGACCTATTAGTTCAACCAGGTTTCAGACTAGCTAAAGTAGACTCATCTTTCATGGGGTGCTGTTTAAAATGTTACAATAAAATTCCTCCCCACATACTTCAACTGAATGAGACGAAATTCAAATCTTGTATAAAAAGCACACTATGCAGGTATACACATTATAAGTTGGGGCATTAAATCGCTGATAAAAATGCTTGGCTCAATGCTGGTCCTGCTCCACAACGAATTGATTAACATTTGCAAATACTGTTGGAGCTGCTGAAGATTGTAAGACCATCTTTGCATTGTATAAACTCAGATTGAGTTTATATGTATTATATAATTGCATAGCACAGTGGATAGCACTACGTACTAGAGAGTTACCATTTACCGGGTAATATGTCTTGCATTGACTTGAATGTGCCATGGCGGCTGTGAGTATCTCATGCTCACTCAAATATTTTGCTGAGGGTGAGGCATGTCTTGGATCATTTAGCTCCCTTGAAAATGGTTGAACTGAATGGTGCTAATCCAAGCGTCATATTCGTGAACGGACGCTGTCAGTTGGGACTGGTAATCTTTTAGCTGCCATGGCTTATTTTTAATTTACTTTAATTTTTAATTGTTCTTTGTTTTATCTTTTTATTACGGACGCTTCTAACGTGCACGTCTTTTTACATTGTTCTCACATTTATAATTTCAACATTAATGATGTAACCTTAAAAGAGTTTCCGTGGCGTTTCTTGCCCGTTCTTCTCTATAGGGACCTACTACGCTTTGGAATGGGCAACTAGCTTCATATTTCTGACTGACCGATTCCTTTACAGTTAAAAAGTGCCTGTAAATAGTTTCATTGAAATAAATGATTTGAGTTTGAGTTTGATCTAGTATGCCGCAAGCTGACGGCATTATAACAGATAGCCATAAAATGCCGCTTGCGGTATTCTATACACTGCCAAAATGATGTACTAGTTTGCCGTAAACTGACGGCACTATAACCGATAGTGATAGAATGCCGTTTGCGTCACTATACTGCTTTAATTCAAATGTGTGTGTAGTAACTTCTTACTCTTGTTTATCTGGACTGTGTTCTTAATCGCAAAAGCCATAATTTATGCCAAAAATGTCCATATTATTGATATCGGAAACTAGACTTTCCACGTATGTTCGCTGTAGTAACTCTTTGCCAACTTCAGTTGGTACGTCCCTACAAACAGAATCAGTTCATTTTCTGATATCTGGTAAAAGTCTCTAATCCAAGCAAATCAGTACTCATTGACTGGAACGGCATCTACTAGTCAGATTGCACCCAAAAGCCATAGATTAATTCTAAAAGTTCATTTTCTAATAAGTCTCTAATCCAGGCAAATCAGCACTCATTGACTGGAACAGCACCTGCTATCTATTCAGATTACACCCTATGACACATTCACCCAAGATATTCTGCATGTCTTGTCTTTCAAGAGCTCTCTGTAATATTTGTGGCACATGTTCATTATCAGTAATAGGGACATGAAAACATTTATCAATGCCACGCCAATTCTGAAGTCCTCAAAGATAAGACATGACACTTTTTATTATTAATAAATCTTTCTATTACATAATGCACTCAAACCGATCAATAATTGATTTAAAGAAAATACTTTAGATACACGTAGCTCGGTTCCTCTAGGATATAAGCATCGATTTACATCAATAGATATACATAGGTATTTTGATGGTGGCATAATAAAAAAGATTCAGTATTATTTGCTCTTTTAAGTCATTTACACTTGGTGGCTGGCCTACTGGGACTATTATCGCCCACCATCCTTTGGCACTATTAAAGTTTAAGTGCAAAAATCAAATATTTTTATATAATATGCATTAGAAATAAATTATTAAAAAAAACATGGATAATAGGTACACTTCAAAATAACATTAGATACACTAACATGCTTAGTATACCTTAGAATAATGACATGGCACTATAGAATTAGTATGTACAATTGGCATTAGTAAAAATTATCCTAAACTATGCAATCAAACTTATCATTTAAATAAATTATGGTCGAATTTCGACCACCAGGCGATCAGAAGTATGTCATTATTGTACTAAACAATGTTTGGTATTGATCGTAAAATTCCTGAGGGGTACTATAGTTACCCTGCGTAGCGAACGAGAGGTCATTGCATAAAGCCGTTTCGTGTTTCTGATCTGAGAAATTATTAATAGAGCTGATCTAACACCTGCCCAAGTTTCAGGAAGGCCATTCGAGTTGATAGTAGATGCGGCTGAACCTTTTTTTTTGGGTGGGTAATTGTCAAATAACTTCTCCCGCTCTGGGTGGAGCGTTACTATACTCTATGGTGGAGCGGGAGAACATATCAGGCTCGTACTGACTAAAACCCACTCGTGTTCCTTCAGTTGCCATGTTGCCGGGGGCTACGGTATCCCTGCTGCCAAGTTTCGTGTTTCTGATCTGAGAAATTATTAATAGAGCTGATCTAACACCTGCCCAAGTTTCAGGAAGGCCATTCGAGTTGATAGTAGATGCGGCAGGACCTTTTTTTTGGGTGGGAAATTGTCGAATAACTTCTTCTGCTTTGAACGGAGTGGGAGAGCGTGTCAGGCCCTTGCTGACTAAAACCCACCCGTGTTCCTTCAACTGCCATTTTGCCGGGGGCCACGGTATCCCTGCGGAAGGCCCTGTGATCTTGTTTAAAATTCGATTTAGAAGACACAGATTCCTTAGCTAACTGCCTGGCTCGGGGCTTACGTATTGAGATACTATTCGGTCACAGATGTCAATAAACCTGGTCAATATTTTGGTGTACAAGGCGTAAAGCTACGGTTTCCTAGAACAGCGGTGACCGCTCACGTAGCGATAGCAATTTACGGCGAATGACGTCAATGAAAAGTTGATTATGAAAGTATGTTGGTGTGGTTTCTTAGAGAGCTTTGTTGACACCGTAAAGCAAACCCCGCCCTCCAAAGATTTAAATCGCTCGATTTACCCTCACCGTACTCAGTCACAAGAAAAAGTGTCCATACAACAGTTTAAAACTCATATTAAAGGTAGGTACACCTTGTAAACAAGCATATTACAAATTAGAGGATTATATCCAAGATAACGAGTGCTTGGAAACATGCTGGTCCTGCTCCATAGGACAATTTAGAATCAAACTCGTGTGTATTGTATAATTTATTATTTTTTGTTATTATAACATTGATTTTACATACTGTGATTGCTTCCCCAGACACTGGCTTATTAATTATACAATTTTAGGAAAATCGTCTATTTTTACAATGTTTGTAAATACGTGAGCACCATGTATCTATCACATAATTAAATTATCTGGCGTTGCTTAATTTTAAATTCTTTTTACCTATTGTGGTATAGCAATTTTATTCTAGGTGCATCATCTTCACATATAATTATTTGACTAATGTAGGTACCTATACAAACTATTGTAGAACATTTTAAAAGAGTAACGGTGGAGTTTCTTGCCTATTCTTCACCATACGAAAACTACCTTTTGGTAGGGGCGACTAGAATCAATTCTAATATTTTGTAAATTTTGACGTTCAAAAGTGCCATACATGGGCCTATTTGAAATAATTTATTTAACTTTGACTTTAATATCTGAAGTTGTCATATGATTTTCAGGATCTTGTAATAAAATATTGCTGTGAATAATCGAGTGTGCGGCGCAGCGGCTACTATTCTGGAACTCTTCGGGCCATCTTTACCGACCAATGGTGAAGGAAATACGATTACGAATAAATTACAATAATCTGTCTTATTTTAATCATGCATTTAATTCAAACTACCAATATAAATATAAACTTACACTCTTTTTGGTTGTAGAACAATAAAAGTAAATTGATTATAAATATGTTTCAGCACCTCGGCTTCGGTGGCCCTTTTTCTGCTTAAGGATTACCTCCTTTCGGTTCAAAAGCTTTCTTCGGTTGACTGAATATGGGCGGCGGCAACGGTTTGCGTTGCCGAAATGTAGACCATTTTTTGCCCTGGTTTGGTGCACAATATTTGGGTTTACCGGGTTTTCTTTTCGTTCTCTTTGTAGGTACGCATGGACTAGCAGAATAAAACCTATAGTTATTTAAAAGGATAGTTTTCATAGAATAGAAGAATAGTGTAGTCTTAGCACACGGATACATTTTTTTCGGCTGATTACAATGGTCGCACCAATCCTAAGGAGGACGCTGAGGGCACTTTTTAGGAACTGTGTGATGACTCCCAAGGTAACCCACACGCTGGGGTACAGATTGAACTAGTTAGTACCTGAAAATAAATTTAGAATTGGTAGTTGGTTCGAGCTTTGTAATTTTATTGACACGATGAACTATAGGGACGATTATCATAATATTCATAACCGTTATAAGTAACTGGTAACCGGGTCCTTAGAAGACCATTATATTAAAGAGTTATTATAATAAATATTGAAATTCAATTTTTATTTCATTATTTTTATAATACTAAGGTGCTTGTACATAATGCGTGAACATGCGCAAGTCCAGGCACATGCGCAGTCTATAGGCATCGTGTAACGTGTGACTCACGCATTGCTTACTATAATTATGTATCATGCGTTGGTAGCTCGTGCATGTATCTCGCACCTTTACATGCTTAACTCAAGAACTTACAGCGTTAATAAAAGCCATAAACGCCGCTTAAGAAAAACTATCCTTACCGAGAAGCAGTAGGATCACTGCCATGCAGCTACTGTTAGCAGATCTGACATTATGCTTACCGTGAGCCAGGTGAGTCGATACTTACATTCATATGATGACTCCCGCGGGAATGCTGTAAAGAAAATATTCAATTAACTGAAAAGAGTTATGGATTATGCTACACATCTAACCCTTACAGTACTGATTTTTGGGAGTGTGTAATATATGGCATAATAACAGATATATAATATCACTTGAAATAACGTTATTTTGACACTTGCTATATTTTTCATATACTATTAAAACAAATAACCTAATTTCATGTGATCTAATTTTATATTTCATATAACCTTATGCTCTAATAACATTTAGTATAACGTTCATTTCATATAATTTTCAATTTGTATAATGCTCTTTTTGTATAACGGTCAGTTGACCAAAGTTTCTTAATTACTAATTTTACATGAACAATAAAGGGGATTAGGCGTTAATAGTCACTGTTCTAACCTATCCTAACCCGAATGCTACCCAAACCAAACCCAAATAACCTAACCCAAAGGACAGGTGTTTAAAATCTAATCAGTTTTTGCAAAAATATACTAAACAAAGTACACGTTTCTAGATTATATTAAACGTTACTTATAGATTTTGAATATAATAGTAACTGAATATTATATTAATGGAATATTAATTCAAATGTGCATTATATTAAATGTTCATTATACCATATAAAATGAGGTAAAATGAAATTACATCAATAATTCATTATATCATGTCATCGTTATATTAAAAAAAAAGTATATTAAATGATTTTAGGTCATATGATCATTAGATTTTGTTATAATTTCAAACGTTACACACCCAATTTTTGTATACAGCGATGCTGATTTTGCAAATGACACAGTGACCAGACCTTCGAGAACTGGCTATGTATTCCTTAAAATGGAGCCGCTGTCACTTGGTCATCTCAACGTGAGCAAACTGTGGCGTCATCCACGACAGGTGCCGAATTTATGGTGACCTGTGCAGCTGCTAAGGAAGCTAGTTACTCAGTGATATCAGTGAATTTAATCAAAAATCTGTGTGCATAAACATTGACAATCAAAATGCCATAAATGTGTTTAAAAACAGCGAATTTCGATTAGAGATGTAAACACATACTATTAAGTACAACAGCCGATGCCTGCCTGGTTGCGAAGAAAACGATAGAAAATTTTCATGCCAGAATTGCATGCGATTTTATTGTACGTGCGATTATTGTAAATGCAATTTTATTGTAAGTGCTGTTTACGCCTATACCAGTTTTGAACGGCAACTAACTTGCCCGTATCATGCAAGAATTGTACGTGTTGATTAGACGATGACATTTAATTGCTGCTTCAATTATATGGTATGCCAAGGGCAATGAACTTGCACCGTGTACGTGGGGCTTAATAGACTAATAACTTAGAGCACGTGCTTCTCAAAAACAAGCACCGAATTTTGTGTTTGAATCGTTGGACTTTTTCGTCAATATGAACTACTTAGTATCAAATCAATTTTTTCTTACCTCATCAAGCCATTTGCTGGTTACTGGTTTCTCCAAAGATACCCGTTCCAAAAACAAGTTTTCTAATTTTCGGGGAAAATAAGCATCTCCATAATTGAATGTACTTCTTTTTACACAAACTTGCTTGGCGTAATTACATCAACAAAAGGATATAGCCCTCGGTACGAGCAATTGGGAAAAACTCGACGGAATTCTAGAGTTATGTGTTGCTAATATATAACTTAAATAATGACATCCTTTTATTACATTTTTTACATTTAATTTTAATTTTATAAACATATCACAAAAATTCAAATAAATGTCATTGCATGTTTTCCATCTGAAAATGTTGCTAAATGAAAAGCCACGAAAAATATTATGTCAATTTGAATTGTACACAAATAGGTTTTATGCAATGGCAGGGATGTCCGCCATTGCTCCCGCATGGTGGCGCTAGTGCGTTTGGCGGTCATGACAGCTAGAGTCTGGCCAACGGAAGCTGACCACGAATTAATTTCTAAACTTTTAATATGGCAATATTTAAGAAACTGTCGAAATTGTCCCATTGACGTTTCATATTAAAGTCAGCTTGTGTTTACGTCCATCATATTATTTTCATTGGTTTTGTATAAAATAATGCCGAAAACATTCAAAAATTCGACGAGAAAGCTTCTATTTACTATGATTGACAAATATAAAGACGTACAAAGTGATTTGAATCAGAAATTTGCAGAGAAAATACGACGACTGGATTCAATCATTTCACTTTTAGGTTAGTTTTTTGAATTTCCATTGAAACATCTTGATACTCTTCTTGACTTATTTACAAAAAAACGCAATATTTTTCACGGTGTATCTACTTTTCAGATAATATTAACGACGACAACGACTACGAGGAAACAAAACTTACAATTGCGGAAACAGTAAAGAAATTGAAAACTCTCGAAAATAATGAAATGTTTACTAGTGAAACACAATATTTAGAAAAAATATCTTCAATGACAGGTACCTATACTAATTAATGAAACAATTATAGATTTATCAGTCAACTTACAAGATTTATGCTTTGAGAAATAAATGTCTTAAACCAAATGGATAATGACGTGTGGATGAATGACTAAATTAAATAATATGCTTTTTTGTATTTTATATATTACTAGCTGCGCCCCGCGGTTTCACCCGCATAAGTCTCGATCCCGTAAAAATATCGGAATAAAAAGTATCTTATGTCCTTCTCCGGGTCAAGGTCTATCCATATCCCAAATTTCATCCAAATCCGTTCAGCCGTTTTAGCGTGATATCGTGACCAAGGGAAATAGGGATTCATTTTTATATATGTAGATGGTTGGTATTATTAAACTCTTACACAATTTTTGTACTTGTTCTCTTCAGATGTAAGTGTGAAGACCTTAAGAAGAATTAAAATTGAAGGGTCTAAAAATCAAGGACAGTGGAATACTCCAGGGAAAAAACGTCCACATTCAGCAACAGTTTCTAATTTGGATAGTTTTGACATTTCTGCTATAAGAAACAAAATAAACTCATTTTATGCAGTAAAAAAACAAGTCCCAACACTGAGAAGCCTGCACAATGAACTGAAGGAAGCAATTGGATTTATGGGATGTCGTGAAACTCTTAGATTTTTTTTACATAAGAACGGATTTGACTTCCAAAACAATAAAAATGAACGGGCTTTACTTACAGAAAAATATGAAATTGCAGCATGGACACACAGATTCTTGAGAACAATACATCAAAAGAGACTAGAAGGTAAACAGATTATTTACCTTGATGAGACATATGTACATCAGAGCTATAAAGTAAAAAAATCGTGGCAAGGACCTTCAATAAGTGGTGTCACTACTAAAATTTCATCAGGTAAAAGGCATATCATTGTGCATGCAGGATCGGAGGAAGGATTTGTGCCAGGCGCATTATTGGTATTTAGTACAAAATCCAAATCAGCTGACTACCATGATGATATGAATTCTACCAACTTCGTGAAATGGTTTGAAGAAATGTTGCTACCAAATCTCACAAAACCCAGCGCACTTGTGATGGACAATGCAAGTTATCATGTAAAACAAGTGAACAAACCCCCTACTATGTCTGATTCTAAATCTAATCTCCCTATATGGCTTCAAGAGAATAATATTCATTTTGAAGAATATCATACGAAATCAGAACTAATGTGTTTAGTGAAAGATAATAAACCTGCAGTTGTTTACGAAGCAGAAGAAGTCCTAAAAAAATACAGTCATATCTTGGATCACGAAATTTTGTTGCTGCCACCATATCATTGCGACCTCAACGCTATTGAGCTTGTATGGAGTCAGGCGAAGAGAAAAGTGGCAAGTAGAAATATAGGAATACCAGGGTCCGAAATGCAAAATTTAATAAAATAATGTTTTGCATCAATAACGGCTAATGACTGGAAGAAGTACACCGATCATGTACTTCATGTTGAAGAGCAGTACAAATTAAGGGATCGTCTTATTGATACCGAACTTGAACCCTTCATAATACATGTTGGAGGCACTAGCAGTAGCAGTGAAGAAAGCAGTGAAGCCAATTCTATAATATCAGGTGTAGAGTACTTGGAATCCGATTTCAATTATGACTCCTAACTCCTTTATTGTGTTGATTTAATTGTAACGGTGCTATCTATTCTATCAAATAAACGTTTAGTAATAACTTTTTTTTAAATTCATCCCTTCGATAAAATGTCGTGCCCGGTTAGTTGAGCTGTGGACTTCAATGCATGCAGAAGTTAAAAAATGCCATACCCTGGCTATGCTATGGCATTTTTTAATAATGTTATTACAGTCGTCATGTAAACACTGATATAAATATCGCTTATTAGTTTAAAATAATAATAAGTATCAACTCCGTTTAAGCAGCGTATAACTGGGGTTGGCAGCTCTTGATTTTTTTAAATTGCCGCCTTTTTTCTTGGACAGCTTTCGTTGGCCAGACTCTAACAGTTTCTAAAGCTACGATTTCCTAGAAAAGCGGTGACTGCTCACGTAGCATCCGCAATTTACGGGCGCATGACGTCATTGAAACGTTCATTATTAAAGTACATTGGTGTGGTTGACACCGTAACGCAAACCCCGACCCCCATGATTTAAATCGCTAGATTTGCCCTCACCATACTCAGCAAGAAAAAGTGTCCAAACTGATAAAAGTGAGCTCACACATGATTTAATAGCCATTTCCATTACAAACAAGTGTAGCACTGCGTCATTGTGTCAGAGGTGTCAAAACGAAACAGAAACGCGACTATTTTTTGACATGGTAGGATTGGTAGGGCGAATCTAACAATTTAAATCTTTGCCGCTGTCATCATTTTCATGACAGCCGGCACTGCGGCCGTCAAGGAAACCGTGGCTTAAGGTGATTTCTTTTTTGTGTTTTGATTACATTTGCGGGAATTTCGAGATTTTACGCACAGTTTGCGCTGGCACTTAAGATTTTTCAACTATTTCTTTGTAAGCAGGTTGACAATGCCCACCAACCCATAACTCATGCAAGCATAAATAGGTATATTATAAAGTAATACTATTATAAAGACTGAAGTATATTTGGTTCTTACTAGAAGTCTAAATAACTACCTAAAAATTATTGGGCCCAGTGCCCATTGGTCACGGCCCTGACTTACGAGTCATGGTCGTGGGTTCCCAGGCAGCGCTTTACTTTGTGTAAATAATCTCATCACCACTGCTCTCAAACGGTGAAGGAAAACATCGTGAGGAAACCGGCATGTTCTAGAACCAAAAATTCGAAGACTTATGACATCTACCAACCCGCACTGGGCTCGCGTGGTAAATTACAGCCCACTCCCTCTCACCGAGAGGAGGCCTGTGTCCCAGCAGTGGGAACATTATAGGCTGATTATAATGAAAAAAACACTGGCATACTGTATTTTACGTAATGCAAAATAAGAAAGTATTGCGTCCAAATAGTATGGAACCTGTTTATCGATACGAAACGTTGTATTTTAAGGGGACGTTCATTAATTACGTGAGGCGTTTACGGGGGGCGGAGCAGGTCGAGCCGAATCTCACCCAATATCACGTGGTGGAGACGGGCTTGGCAAATATCATGTAATTTTTTTTCTGCAGGAAACAGCGCAATATTGGGTGAAAACTGGGTTAAATTAACGAAAATATGATTCTCCACTAAAATATGACTAAATCATACACAAAAACGAGAGGTGTCATGGGACACTCGGTTGAAACGATGTTCCTATCACTGTATATTACGTAACAATGAAATAATAATACTTTTCGTCCATCAAGAGCTGGAGAGCACCGGCATGCGCTCCACAGTGCCCTAGCTGCACTAGCCCGCAAAGTGAACCAATATTCTATACAAGTATTTTTCCTCCACCAAGGCGATCTTGTTCAAGGTTTCAATTCTGTCGGTACTTCTGGAGGGCCACTGTTTTTTTTTTAACCATTAATTATGTTGTTTTTTTATCATTAAATATTTGATAAACTAATATGCAATTTTATTTGCTGTGTACAATTAAGTAATAATTGGAGATTCAGTTTTTAAGCTGTATCAATAAAACACATAAAAGTAATGATATAATGTGTTTACTTTGTTTTTTTTTTTACTTGTTTCTTGTCGAGTACAGACGTCATTGGCGCACAGGGCACGCTTTCGCATGTCGAGTATAACCGACGTTGGCGTTCAAAAGGTTAACCGACAACGGCTATTTCTGTTGTCGATGCCCGAAGGAAGTGTTATTCTGCATAGAGTATGTTAGCATGAATATTCAGCCTCGTAAATGGTTTACCACTTCTGACAAAAACTTCCAGTTTGATGAGAATTCATTATGGTTGGAACTATCTGTCACATTGGTCTCAAAGCAAAAATAAAAAAAAATTACCTTACTAAAATTACGTTTTATGACGTGCAAGTGACATTCAATTCTATCTAATGGTGGTAAACAGGTAAAACAGTTACGAGGTCGATAATACAAGATCCTTGCATTAATATGAAAACAACGATTCAGAGAAAGAGATAGTCACACATCACATCACAGGATTACGCAATAATGTACCTATTATATAGTACACCCAAATTTCGTCACGTCTTAGTCCCATGTAACCGAGGGCGAGATAAATAAAGTATCTGATAGACAGTTGTTATATCTGGAGTTGTCGCATGACCTTATAATTTTCAGGATCTTGTGTTATGATAATGCTGTCAAAAATCGATTGTGTGGCGTGGCGGATACTATTCTGGTACTCCGGGCCATCTTTGCCGATCAACAGTGAAGGAAAACGTGATAAATTACGATATACGTTTTATTTTAAACATGCATTTAATTCAAATAAGCAAAAAAAAAAAAACTTGCACTCTTTTTGGTCAGAACAATAAAAGTAAATTCATTATATGTTTTAGCACTTCGCCTATCCTGGACAAACTGGCCCTTTTTTTGATTTTCCCCCACACGGACTTCCTTTCCCATCCTGTGGGCAAACTGGCCCCCCTTTTATTGGAGCTGATGGTCTACCTCCTCCTCCAGCTCCTCCTCCTCCACACGGATTTCCTTTCTTATCCGGTGGGCAAACTGGCCCCCCTTTTATTGAAGCTACTCCTCCGGCTCCTCCTCCTCCACATGGATGTCCTGACGATTTCGATGCACATGATTTTGGCATACATTTTAGTTTGCATTCGTTCTGTTTTGAACTACTGCTTTTACAGGGGTCCAGTGATGGATAAGGAGGTTTGCATGGATCAGCTGAATAAAATCTGTAATTATTTAAAAGAATATGTTTCATAGTACACGGTGTAGCCTTAGCACACGGATCGCTTTTTTTCGGAGGCTTGCAAGGGTAGCATCTAGGCTTCTGGGGACATGCGGGCTTCAACTTTGGTGGGGGACACGGCATAGGACACTTAGGTTCACAGTCTGTTCGTGATTTAGGAGCCGGAGGAGGACACTGAGGACACTTTTTATCGTAATAAAAACTGAATGGTGACTCCCAAGGTAACACACAAGCTAGGGTGCAGTTTGGACCAGTTAGTACCTGAAAATAAATTTATAATTTGTAGTTGGTTAGAGCTTCGTCATTTTAATGACACAATGGACTATAAGGGCAGTTATCATAACATTCATAACCGTTATAAGTAAAACGGTATTAGTAGACGGGATCTTAGAAGAGCTCCCAAGTACTAGCCTATAATTATGTGTAATTCATTGTAAAATGTTTGGTGAAATTAAATAAATAAAAATTAAATTATAAATTATTATATAATTTTTACTGCAATATTAAATTCATTATTTTTAGAATCCTAAAGGTGCTTTAACACGATGCGTGAACATGCGCAAGTCCAGGCACATGCGCAGTCTATAGGTATCGTGTAACGTGTGACTTACGCATTGCATAATATATTATGTACCAAGCGTGGGTAGCTCACGCTTGTATATCGCACCTTTACATGCTCAACTCAAGTATCTTACAACGTTAATAAAAGCCATAAACGATTCTTTTTTTGTATCAGGACTTATAAAATATACCAAACGACTAATAAACGAATCACTGAGAGTACGTAAATAAAATATTATACTTTAAATTTTACATAGGATTTGTCGTCAGTATAACCTATCCGACCTTAGGCCCAGCACGCACTACAATGTTATTTTTTGCTATACGATTTTAGAATCGTGAATCCGTTGCAGGGTGCGATTTTATTATTGCAGTGCGCGTGGGGCCATTCAATTTCATGTGCTACAATTCACTTTTACGACAATCGCATCGCAAACAGTCGCGTCAAAATGTCATTAATCATAATTTCAAAATCGCGGCGACATTTTTCTGCCATATAAACCAATACGTTGCATTTCTGCGACAAAATAATCGCGCAATAAAAAGCCTAGTACGCGCTCGCCTTTAGACTATAAAATTCTTCAGACGGAGCTACGCAGAAAATTGAGTTGAAGCAGGGTGTGTAAATATGTGGGTCACCTAGAGATTGATAGGAATCTTGCCAAAAAAAAAAACATTATATTATGAAGTACTATTTAAATTTTTATAAGCATTTGAATAAAACGAGGTACAAATGTCTACATGGACCTGAGAAGTTCTTGGACCATACGTCATAACGGCAACCCTACGCAGACAAACCTATACAGGTAGACCGCAGCGTGTATGGCTCACATTATAGAAAGAGACGGTCACACATGCAGGCAGAAATGACGTTTAACAAGCTGAACTTTTTCTTAATTTAATGAGCTATAATAACACCTGCGTACTGTCTATGTATCCGAGGTAGATAGAGCATGTGAAAGATAAATCACAATAAAAGCTTACGCACATTAAGGCGAGCCGACCGAAACGCAAAAATCCTCCTTAGTGCGGACTTTACATGCACAACCAAACCGCGTTCAAAAGCTGTCAGTGTCAACATTGTCATGGAATATTGTCACTGACAGCTCTTGAACGCGGTTTAGAAGTACTGATCGCGTTCAGTTTCATTGATGAAATTCGCCCTAAATCACTATCGTAAATTTTGTATAAACCATCGCACAGTACAGGCGGACCGCACCGGCCTTTTTTGTAATGGAACGCGATGCGCTGCGGACCGATGCGGCTCCCATATGCACTTGCATTTAAGGAGTCACATGACGTTGGATTTCCATAATCTTATGTTAACGCAATAAATTAGTTATATTATTTTAAACACGCATTTAATAAATTCAAACCACGAGCAAACATATTTCAAACTTACTTTTTTGGTTAAGTAAATAAAAATAAATGTGGACTTGTCACTTCGGTTTGGAGCACTTCGGGTCCACTTTTGGTTTGGGAGGTTTCGGGTAAGATATTTTCTTCCCACATGGATTTGCATTTTTCGACGGACAACATTTTTTCGGTGAACCCCTTTTTGGTTTCGGTACACAAAATTTCGGTTTACATTTTTTCTCTGGTTTGGGCACCGGCCTGCACGGTGGATCACAAGGGTTGCATTTAAAAGCTTTTGCCTTCCTTCTACGTCTCCTAGGTGGGCATGGATTAGCAGAATAAAATCTACAGATATTTAAAGGAACAGTGTTTAAAGTACACGATGTATCAGCAAATGGATCGTAATAAAAACTGTGTGATGACTCCCAAGGTAGCCCACAACTTGGGGTGCAGATTGGACGGGTTCGCACCTGAAAATAAACTAGGAATTTGTATCTGGTCCGAGATAGATCATTTGAATTTGACACTATGAACAGTAAGGGCAGCATATATAACCGTTATAAGTAACCTATAAACGGGTTCTTTGAATACCATTATTTTAGGAGTGATTTGTATCTGCATTCTATTTTATTAATTCATATTAAAATAATAATAAAATATTAAAATATAATTTTAAAATGTTACATAATTTTAAAATATTAAAGGTAGCGCATGCGCAGGCTATAGGCATCACACGACTGCATCAAAATGTGTGCGGGGCCAGTTATTTAAGGCTCTCGTATTCGGTGTAAGATATGTACTTGAGCATGAAAAGTCGCAAGCTATATGCGCACACTATCCACGCGATTTCCATATGCCTTTCAAGAGCCTTCAACGATCCCGTTTTGTATCAGGTCTAATATAGTAGACCAAAGACTAAAGACCCATTAATACACGATGCAAGTTTCTGGAACGTTCAAGAGCAATAATTGCATGCGATAAAGCACGTTCAATTATTGCCATTCGATAATTGCATGCAAGTGTTAACACGCGTGCGATTTCCATAAAATGGCATACAATAAATGAATGCAAGTTTTGCCATAAAATTGCAGGCACGTTTTGCCTCGTCTAAACACAGAGTTGCACGTCCTTGTACACACGGCTACACCTCAAGCTATACATTTCCAGTATAAGCTGACCTTGCATTGTACGGAAATTTTATACCTATAATGCGAGATCAGAGCATGAACTGGAAATGTATAACTTGATGTGTAGCCGTTTGTACAATTGATTCAAGTATTTCCCGTATTTACGACGGCAAATACCTACTCATTTCAGAAAATTTTGTCGTCGTTCAGCTGTCTTACATAACGGAGCTGTTTTGTGAAACAGCTAGCCGTTATTTAAAACAGCGGATTTGACAATCCATCTGCGACATTAACACACCCTCACTCACCGCACTCATGTTTAAATGATATAACATTTTCATGTCAGAATTTAACGTGATTTTGTTGTACGTGCGCTTATTGTATGTGCAATTTTATTGTACATGCTGTTTACACCTATACCAGTTTTGAACGGCAGATTACTTGCCCGTATCGTACAACAATCATACGTGTTGTTTCGACGGTGCCAGTTAATTGCTGCTTCAGTTTAATGGTATCACACAGGCAATAACCTTACACCATGTAAGTGGGGCTTAATAAACGGGGGACGAGGGATTAACTTAGAGCACGTGCTAGTCGAGTGAATGTTAGTACTTACACTACCAAAAACTAGTCTGGAGGCATCCTACCTTACGTTTGCCGTTTGGTGTCCATTCATGAACACGGGAATAAAATTAACAGTAATTAAATGTGGTTGGGTGTAAAAAAAAAAATTCACAAAAGTAACATTTTTATTCACTTTCGTCACTGGATGTTCAAGAAAAATTATTATCAGTTCAACTGTATTCGTCGGTTACCCTTATAATAGATTAATGTTCATTTTGTTCAAAGTACTGCAACTTCAGAACCTAATAAAAGTACGAGGTTGGGTTTAGAATTTGCCACCTCGCTAGAAAGAATGTGAGGTTAGTTGGGGGTTTTAGAGGATCTCCTGAACCCTCTACAACATTTTTTTATTTTTGACGGAGACGCATTTAATTTTTATATTTTTTATTTATATTATTTTTTTGTAAACTTTTAAAAAATCTACTTATTTACGGATACAAAAGCGAGCATAGCGAGCTTGAGACATGGAAGGGGGATCTTTGTTCGCTTGCTTCGCTTGCTCACTAGATTCGCCATCCCCTTTGAACCTAACCTATCTGAGTCGGGATGCCCCAAGTCCCGACACATCTCGACTCAGTAAAAAAGCAATAAGAACTTAGGGTGCAAGAGCGAGCGAAGCGAGCTCGGAGCTTGGGGCACCCCAACTCGGAAAAGTTAGGTTTAAGGGTTTAGGTTCGTGTTAGGATCCTTTTAATCCTGCAGACACAAATAGAAGCCCCGCGAAGTGGATTTCCGTCGACTACGACTTATTTAAAAAAAAATATATTTACCATATTATAACATTTTTTTATTTTTTATTTGAGTTTCGCAACGTTTGACATTGACTTGAATGAAAATGTGTTTCCTGTGAACTGCTCTCCTCCCTTCCACCGCCCTCTACATTTTATGTATCAACCTTTTTTTGAGATTTATCATTTTAAATATCGTTTAAAAGAAAACTATATATCTCCGGCAGGGGGGGAGTGGGGGATTTATTGACCCTCTCCCTCTTTCCCTATATCTATATCTATATTCATTTATAGTAATTAATTAGGATTATGAATTTGATTTTTCGATTTCTTACGTAGACGTTCATACAAAGTTGTCACGGCATGTAATACTGAGAAACGTCAAATCGAGCTTCATAGATTGTCGCAGGATTAGTATCAAAATCACTCATTTTCTTACCTTATCAAGCCATTTGCTGGTTACTAGTTTCTCCGAAAAAACCTGTTCCAAAAATAAGTTTTCAAATTTTCGGGATACAAGAGCTTCGCCATGATTTAATGTACTTCTTTTTACACAAGCTTGCTTATAGTAGTCACAGTCGGGTCTACAAAGGGGTATAGCCCTCGGTACGAGGTACAGTCCGGAAAAACTCGAGTTATGCGTTGCTACATTACTAAAATTATGACATCCAAGTATTAATTTTCTCACGTTAAATTTTATTTTGACAGACATATTAAAACTAACATAAAAATTTATTTTAATGCATTTTTTCCATCAGAAAATGTTGATAAAAAAACCACGAAAAATATTATGTCATTTGAATTGGACACAAATAGGTTGTATGCAATTGTGAAGTGCCAGTATTTACTACACGACTGCCAAAAAAAGAGTTGTTGTTTTCAGGGTTCGTGTATGTATGTGAGTTTTTTTGTGGCACCATAGCTTTTAAATGCCTGGACGGATTTAGATGTTTGGGTTGTCGTTAGAATTCTTACATCATTTCAAGTGACGTAAGCTATATTTAAAACAAAATGGCGGCAGTATGGCTCCATATTCAAATGTGTAATTTCTTTTTTTTTTTATTATAATATGGGTACCCAATTGAAGGCCTTGATGAGCACATCCCAAGACTATATAATTTATTGGCATACATTTTACATAACATTTCAAAACCACCCCACCCCTCGCCTCGAGCCGTGAGAGTATAAAACCACCTTTAGTGCTTAAATATTAAAGCCACCTAGCATGACAGATTTTAAAATTAAAATAAAACTTGACACTAAAATGTATAAAATAAAAATAAATAATTAAAAAAAGAACTGCCCTGCCAAAAAAGTAATAAATAACTTGTATTAGTTAATCTGTATATGCAAGCGAAAGTTCACTCATTTACTCACTGACTTAACAGATATATAAAATTGTCATTGCAGTCGTTGTGTGGAACACTTTTTAATCTAAGAGGTAAGGCATAGATAGGTCTACTGGTGCGCCTATAGTTGGGATGCGAACATTTACATTAGATTCAACGTCAATGGAGTCAGGGTCTTTTTCCAGATGAAACGAAGATTCAGATTGCTGTATGGCAATGATGGACGTAGGAAAGTCTACCGAAGACAGCGAGAACGTTTTCAGCGGTCTTGCATTGAAGGTAAAGGCGAGTTATAGCGGTGGGTCATGGCCAGTCTGGGGCGGAATTTACACCGAAGGAAAAACTGGCGTTGATGTTGTGACGGGACCATAGTTGCCACCAGTCAATACCGACCGATATATTCGTCAATGCCTAGAGGCTCATGTGATGCCATAATGCTGAGTTTGTGGGTCATGATTTTATTTTTATGCATGATAATGGAAAGGCGCACACTGCAAGACTTTTTTTTAATTTGTTTTTAATTTTTTATTAATGTTTTAATGAGTGTGTTTTAGTTTAATTTGCGATTTCCTGTGCGAGTATAAATATATAATAAATACTTTTTCTTTCTTTCTTTCTTTTTTTTTCAAGAAATGTTCGAGAATACCTGCATGACGTTCGAGTTTGGCAAACGAAAGTAGAGACTGAAAAAGCGCGGCAAATTTAAAAAATATCAGCCTAGCAACCCCAACATTAGTATGACATACCTGGAATAGCCTAATTTGATACTTTAGAATTATTTGTTTAAAATCATGCTACCTATTATGAACCAAACAAAGAGACGTTTCTTGACATTTCGAAAAATCTCTTTACTTCGTCTGAACAAAAGTACGACTTTAGGTATTATGCAGGAATTTGAATAAAAAACAACAATATTCTATAATAATTTTGGTAAAATAATACCATACCCATACCATACCATAATCAAAATCTGAATTTAAAACTTCCATGTGAAAAGATTCATAAGAGTCACCGTTTTGTCATTTTTGATTTAATAAATGCTGTATCAAGATCAGTACAATCACCAACAACACTCCATCTTGTTTTGGCAAATTAAGGTTGACATTAAGTATAGCATTGCCCTATAAAAAGTTTGCAAATAATTCGAGTGTCTACTTTCGTTTGCCAGACTCTAGTATCGCAGTAATGAAATGGCCAGCAAGAAGCCATGATATGAATCCAATACAGCGCTTATGAGCTGAGCTAAAGAAGCGTGTTTGAGCTAACCAAACAGGTCCAGAAATTTTGCAAGAGTTGAAAACTGCCATCTTGGAAGCATGGGAGAACAATCCACAACAAGTCATAGTGGCATTAATTAATTCCAAGCTGAACCGCATGACGGCCGTTGTAAATGCTCTTGGAGGCAACACATGTTACTAATACTTCATGTAAATTGTAAACCAATGTTTTCTTCAAAAAATCCACGCTAAAATTGCCCCTGTAAAACAAACAAAAACGAGCGAATCTTACAGTAGTCGCGTAAGATTCATTTTCATTTGGACATTTGACATCTTGGCTGACATACATAAATAATATAAACAATATTCTTCATCATCATCGCCATCGTCATGACTTTGACGTCGACTTTGACTTTGACTTAGACTATTGTCATCGCTATCTCCATCGCCATCGCCATCATCATCATCATCTAATTCGTAAAACTTTTCTCAAATAATAAAAACTCCTTGCGTCGGGCTGACGACGGAGTTAAAAAAAAACAGAAAGTAAAAAGCACTAATCAAAAAAGTGACACTTTCCGCCCGGTTTGGCTACTTGGAAAACACTCTTTTCGAGCACATGCATTGTAATTTTTTTTTTAGGGTTCACGTTTTTCGTGTCTTTCCCATGTTATGAGGTGTCATTAGAAAGGTCGTTTAAAATATTTTGGGTGTGTGGAAACGATTATTTGACTCTTCCCCCACGCATGGTCACAAGGACCGGTTTTCGCATCCAGCGGATTCCTGCGTACTTTACAAGTTCATCGGTCCACATTGTGTCTTCCAACGCTACGTCTTCCGCCACTCCAGAACCGAACCCATCGGCCATCTGTTCTGCGAGTAATATGCCCGCCCTGCCCACTGCCACTTAAGTTTGGCAATTCTTAGGGCTATGTCTGTTACCTTAGTTCTCCAGCGAATCTCTTCGTTGCTGCTTCGATCACGTAGGGAAACTCCAAGCATAGCCCTTTCATTACCCTTTTGGTGATTTTCAGCCTTCTAATGAGGCCCATTGTCAGCAAGCACGGTTCAGTGCCGTAGGTCATCCTTGGCAACACGCACTGGTCAAAGACTTTCGTCTTGAGACACTGCGGTATGTGGGACGACAAGATATTGCGTAACTTCCCGAACGCTGCCGCGCCGAGTCGGATTCGACGATTGACCTCTTTATAACTGGACTGTTTGACCTAAGTAATTATAATCTTCAACTACGTCGAGTCCAAATTCAAAATATTTGATTTCAATTAAACCTACACGCGCTCTTATGGTTCCAATTGGTCGCTTCCTATGTTTATACAATAATGAGCCGGCAATAAAATTTACGTTTACTATTTTTAAAATAAATGGTTTCTACAATGTTTTCAAATTACAATGTTAATAGGTATGAGAGGACAGTGTAGGCCTATCAACAAGTACCAGGTACTTAGTAAAATAGAAAATGGTCCATAAGTCTACAGCCTACAAGGTTCTCACATTCGCAAAATCTAAAAGAAAGAAAAGAATCTATATAAAAGATAAACAAAATAATAAAAATAAGGACCTATTTAAACCAAATTACATATTTGCCACTACAGTTGTAACAAATCTAATTTGATAAAAAAACATAGAAAATTGTAGGTATATAATGTCAAATAATGAAAAGATTATGTCAAGGAAGTATGTAAAAAACGGGCCAAGTGCGTGTCGGACTACGCACAATGAAGGGTTCCGTAGTTGGGATGAATTTAACCCAAATACAAACTTAACATTGTAGTCAAAATACATGTTCTCCCATGCATTCCAACTGCAAATGTAAGTTTGTATGCACAATGTTGAGAGATTAACCATGTTATTTTAAGACCATAGACTTCTTATAGGTTTTTCTGTAATCTATGAGTAAAGAGCCATATCATGCATTTTTTTCAAAATTTTCGGTCCAATTGTTGCTCAATTTTCATCGAATTTCTTAAATATTTAAAAGTATTTATTTAATAATTATATAAAAAGTATGTTTAAGATCCTCGCAACAAGCCCTTTCATTTGATATGTCACACGGTACTGTTAGCAAAACTTTTTTTTAAATTTTCTTTTTTGCCCCCCAAAAGTGAGCCCTATATTCAAACTTCATTTATTTACGTTACACGTTCATGTTTGGGTCACAGAAATACATATGTGTACCAACTTTCAACTTAATCGGTCCATAAGATTCGAAGCAAATTGGCTGTGACAGACGGACAGACAGACAGAAAGACACACGAGTGATCCTATAAGGGTTCCGTTTTTTTTCTTTTGAGGTACGGAACCCAAAAAGTAAAATAAAATAATCATCGTAATTTGGAAGCAGTTAATAGACATTTACATTGTTATGTCGTTAATGAGGTACTAGGAAGTGTAGAGTCTTCAGAGATACATATACCTTAAGTTAAATGTTTAAAGGCTCGTGCAGACCAACGCGATGTCGCGAGCGCTACAGGCAGCGCGACCCTTGTAGCGCCCGCGATATCGCGCTGGTCTTAGCTTTAATGCTTATCTGACCGTGTATAAGCAAATACATATCCTTATGGGAATAATTAACCAGGCCCATTTTGAGAAAACCTACTTCAACCCAAGACATATTTCTCTTTTCTGTATATTCCCTTACTACTTCTAAACTACTTGATGAATTTTGATGATGATTTCACCATCATTTAAAGATTATTTTAAGAAAGACTTCAGTACAAAATTCATTTTTAATATTCCACCAGCGCAAAGCAAAGCAAGTCGCGACTTTATAATAATAATAGTTTAATTATACTTAAAGATAATAATCACTGAGTACTTTATCTTATTTTATTTAATCAAAATGAGTAATTAGAAAGAAGAAGAAAATAAAGAAAATACGTTTATTTGCGGTAAACATGACGCAAAGAAAGATAGTAAAAAAACACGTAAATAACAAATTGGGGGGAAAATATGCGTCACATCCACGCAAAACGGCCATTTAATTATTTATTATTAATTATAATTAATTCTGACCCCCAGGATACAGGGAACCCTCTAGTTTGGGTATCACTGTCCAATATGCTACTGTATATACTGTACGATGATTAATAACGAATTTGTAATATTTCATAAATAAATAATCATAAAAAAATCATCTCATAGCCATAATGCACTTGCGCTTTTTCAAGTTTACATAATATATAATGTGAAGGTTGTAGACTTTCTTAGGCGGGGAGGCATCGCCGGCGCACGCCGCCGTCAGTCGCAGGAGACGCGCGCACCCTCGCGCATGTGTAGTGACGGTTACTCTACTTTTTAAACTTTTCTATAGTGCTGTGTATGGATAAAATGAGGCTAATATTTTGGGTAAGTTCGAAATCAGTGATATTTATAACTACACATTTTTCGGGGATTTTTTCCTAGTGAAAGTTTTTCGGTTCCAAGATTCTGATTTTCGTGTCCAAGTGTTTTCGATTTAAATGTAAAAGCAGGAAATCATCGTTTAAAATTATTATATGTTTGGTTAAGTGTGACCCATCTGTGTACTTATCTGTCGGATATAAAAAAAAAGAAAATTCAATGCGGTATTTTCGGAAATCAGTATATTTCGACTGTGGATTTTGTGTGAGAATTAATTATGTTTTTATTACGTGAAGGTTAAATTAAATTACATACTTTACCTCTTAGGGCTATATACATGTGTATGTAAACTAAATACATTTTAAGAGATTTTAACTTACATTTTTCAGAAACATATGTAAAAGTATTAGAAAACCTTAAGACTGCGTTATTTAAAAATACCGCTTGACCGTAGATTTTCTCTCTATACATAGGCCTCTATTTATAAAGCCGTTACCGCAAAACAGCTTTCAATTAAATTAATTTGTACATAATTGGAGAAAATAAGATACTGATATAATCCATACTAACGAAACACATTTACAAAATCATAAATTATACATTCAAATAAAAATCCATAAAAATATTACCATAAACTTGTATAATCGAACGAACATTCACATTAGAGAATGTGCGAGTAAATCATCCAAAACTAAAATTTCTCCTGCATAATGATGTACAAGATGTATAGATATTTTCTATACATTACGTCCTCGTTGATTACGTAAAATGAACAGAAATGTCTGTCAAAAGTAGGTCGACTCGTCGCTTGGTCAGATTTGCGGACGGACCTCCTCGGTGCAAAAGATATCGACGCGCGCTCTCGGAAGGTGCACACAGTTTTCACCTATTTACTTTATCTCGAGTCTACAGCTGTATTATACAACTTACAATGTCCACTCTCTATATTTATCTGGCTAGAGAGTGTCTGGTTCTGTGTCTGGTTCTGTAATACACGGATGGGAAATTATATGTTATAATCATACAATATCTATTTGAATTATTAGGGATGCTAACGAATGAAATTGTATAAATTTTAGTGTTTGCTGAAAGTATACAAAATATTATTTGACATAATTTTAAGTATAAATCGCATTATAAAAACCATTAACTCATTATAGAGATTTTTTTTTACGTTAGCTTTGATTGTCATTAAGATTTAATTCTCATCAAGAATAAATTAAATAGCTAATTAATGCCATTACAGTCACGTGACCAATGTTCAAAAATCCATATTTTCTACAAAAACTAGGGCGACCTCGGGCATTAACCCCTTAGCATCCCTCATCTCAAGAGAGACTTCAATAATTACAGCTTCAGACTTCCGGCATCAGGTTTATGCAACAGAAATGCATAAATAAGGCTACCGTTTGCATAAATTTAATAACGTTAATTGATGTTGGTTATTTAACGGAACGAATTGTGAGTGCATTCTGAGATTAATGTTATTTATTGGAATGAATTATTGAAGTTTCACTATTTTTTATTAAAATAGGTGTTTAGTGAAATCTTTAAATTAGATTTGTACGTTATGAGAGTAAAATTTACTGTATTTGATTTATTCTAGAGACCGCGTCTTCGTCTCTTCATACGAATCGCTCATAATGTTGAAACATATCCCACGGGTACTTATTACCGGGATAAAAAGGACCGTATATGTTAATCCAGGTTATTAACTATCTGTGTGCCAAACATCCAAATTCGTTCTATATATTACGCTAGGTTTTTCCGCGAAAAAAGCGTACCAAAAAAAAAAACAATTAATCCTAATTGTTTAACTCGGACTCCTTAATGAATTATACATTTAAACCTTCCTCATGAATCACTCCGTCCATTGTGAAAATCGTATGAAAATCCGTTCGGTAGTTTTGAGTTTATCGCGTTCAGACAGAAGACGGCGGGGACTTAGTTTTATACAATGTGTAATGTATAAAACTAAGTCCCCCGCCGTCTTCTCCCCGTCACTTGTTCTTATGGGTTCATTAGAAAACCAGCGTCAGACAGCATCTGTCTGGCATTAATGCTGAAATGAACCTTTTTGGCGCAGCCGTGAGGCACACACTGTTGTTTTTAAATACTATTATTTATTTTATCTTTGTTGTGTTTTGTGTTTCACGAACTGTGTTCAAATAAATGTTTTTCTCTCTTTTCTTTCTTTTACTTGCATTTTCAAGTAACTTTAAAAATGTTCTACTGAACATTGAGTAATGCGTGAATGCTGTTCACCCAGGGAAATAACGAACTTGAGACCTTGAACAACGTAAACAAGTAAAAGTAAGTAAAGCAATATATGCGAAAGTTGCTAAATTTTGCCCAAAGTTTAGATTGTATGTATTTTTTCATATAATTAATGAAATGCCAAGGTCGTTGGCAGATGAATGCAATGCTTCGGTAACCATCTCTTCGTTACGAAATTATATCTTGTGGATCTTCTAGCATAATTCTTATTAAGAAGTTTCTATCAAAATAAATATTGTAATTAATCATTTCAAGGCAAGTTGTTTGTTTAAGTAACAGTGGCGATATTTGAGTTAACTATTAATAAATAAATATGTAATTGGGTCTAGTCATTAACACAAGTGGTCAAAAATATAGTAAAATCAGTTGACATAAATGAATGACAATGACATGACCTGATGAAATATTGTTTTTTTTTTTGTTATAAATCGTTAGTAATATTCTATTACAAGTCAGCACATTATCTTCCTTTCAAGTCACATTGTAATAAATAAAATACACTGGAGTTTATTACAAAATCTCACACATTTTACAAAGTTCAAATTATTAAAATGATGTAACAGTGCAGCAGAGAAAGTGTAATTCCAAATTAACATCACTCATTTCTGCATTTAACAGACATTATGAGTCTACAATTATATCATAATTGCACAAAAAGTTATTAAGAACATTTTTAAATGTATTCTAAATTATACAAGTTAAAATTAAATGTATACTAGAATATACATGTAAAAATAAAATATGTTATTATGGGCGTATTTTGAAAGTTAATGAAGTGATAAATATAACGTTTTATTGCGAATAATTTGCAGTTTCATCATAGATTAGGAGGAGAATTTAATCTTAGATTGTATATGGTTTTAATTTAAGCGTAACTTACTAATAAATGATTAACAAGTCAGCATTTTTTAAACGATGGTGAGATATTTTAAGTTTACGAGCAAAATAGTAATACATATATCAGCTAAGTCTTATGGACTTTCCTTTTTGCTTTGATACATTTGTATTTATCTATCCAAATAACAAACTTATAAACCAGTTTTTCACTAGATATTTACATCATAATTTCTTTTATCTTAAACTCAAACTATAACGGAGTTTCAAACAATTTATTTGGATAAAAAATGTCACAAGAAATGACACTATCATCTGTATAAATGAGACTACCTGAGGGACATAGCGGCAGGAACTAACAGGTGCAAGTCGTGACCGGCGAACGGTGACAGACAATAAATATACAGGTTATCCAGAAGTATCAAAACAGACAATATCAAGAAAATATCGAGCAGTCAGATAGCATTTTAACATAAACGTGGTGGCAAAAGTGTTGTTCAAGTGTCAGTATGATCTACATGATACATAATTATAACAATACCTAATTATAATTTCTATAATATTACATCTCAAAAGTTGCTTGGTAGAGAATGCTTTGTGGCTTAAGTCCGTGTATGTACCAGTACTGTACAGGAAGTATAAATAAATAAATAAAAGTAATAGTACTGCCTCGTTGGTCTAGTGGTCGCAAAGCGCTACTGCTGAGTATGAGGTCCTGGGTTCGATTCCCGAGTCCGGCAAGGTGTTATTGGGTTTTTCCATCTGGAATTTCTCAGTACCAGCCCGGAGTCTGGATTTGTGCCCGGTTGATGGCAATAGGCTCGCCCCCTATTACATGGGACTTAAACATAACTGGCGAAATGTGGGTGTACTATAGGTACACCTCGCCTAACCCTTCGGGGACTACAGGCGTGATGTTATGTTATGTTATGTAAGTAATAGTAATAATTTATACCTACTTTATGCTAATAACAGCTAAGGATTCGGTTCTTTGTAGCTGAAACCTTACCTAAGGTCCTTAGCCAAGTTTTTAGCTCCAACTATGACCATTGTTCTAGATATCAAAACTATAGTTTAGTAACAGTAAAATAGAATACTATTTGAAGGAAATTGTTCTTAAAAGACATACAATTGTAACCTTTTACTCTCAAGATATTTTAGACGCTTTTAATTTACTAGTTTAGTAATTTATTGAAAAGATTTAAACTTCTGAACTTCATTGTGTTGTAATATACCGTGAGTCGAAAGTAACGCACAATTGGTTGCAGTGAATGGGACGACTCGTCCGACGCCGAGTTTGTTTGTAAAGCGTTGAAAAAGATAGTGTAGTAAAAGATTTGAATAAAGATGAAGATTTTGACAGATAAGTGTGATAGGAAAAAAATTGTTTGGGTTTAGTGTCGAAACGGGAAATGGGAAGAGATTAGGCAGTGTGAGTGTGGGTTTTGAACAACGATGTTATCTAAATAACATAATATAGCATCATACCTGTTTTTCCCGGAGAGATAAGCAGAGTTTTACCTACTTATAGTAAAATCAAATTTCGCTACATAATTTTAGTAACTAATTGCTCTTTAGTAAGACTGGTGTATATTCCTCACACACTAACTTATTAATTAAAAAAAAGTAGGAAATTCGTCTATCTACTTTTACAATGTTTGCAAATATGTGAGCACCATGTATCTATCACATAATTAAATTCTCTGATCTCTGAAATCTGTCGTTGCTTCATTTTAAATTCTTTTTACCTATTGTGGTATAGTAATTTTATTCTAGGTGCATCGTCTTCACATATATTTATTTAACTAATGTACGTACTTATACAAACTATTGTAAAACATTTTAAAAGAGTAACGGTGGAGTTTCTTGCCCATTCTTCTTCATACGAAAACTACCTTTTGGAAGGGGTGACTAGAATCAATTATATTATTTTGTAAATTTTGACGTTCGAAAGTGCCATACATGGGCCTATTTGAAGTAAATGATTTGACTTTGACTTTAATGGTAACGGAGTGATAGGTTTATAAAAATAGGGTATAATAAAAGTTGAAACTGTTGTATGAAACTAAGGAAGTGCTATTTTATCACTCCATCATTTCTGATCGTAAACGTGCTTGAAGTTAAAATCAACGAAAACCTTTGTACATATTTTTAAATACCCATTTCAAAGATTTCTTAGCTATGTAAATTATATTCAAATTACCAAGGTATCCGTTTCCGCATATTGGGTAGTATGTTAGTGAAATCTAGTGAATTCCAACTTGAACCAATGAGGTTGTACATGTTCGTAATATTAACCAGCATATTAACCTGTCCGCCTTAACCTAACACTATACAAGGACATGCACGTATGTATGCATATAAATGTACAGTTAGTATATAGGGTGTAAAAAATGTATTTTAGAGTTTTTTTTGTAGCGAATCAGGGTAAATCAGGCCTTCAGAAAAAAAGTAATTATTTCAGGTCGTACGTATGTTTTTGAGGAATAGCGTTGCCATAATTTTCATTATAAAAGCAAAATAAATAAAATAGAGCAAAGCTAAGCCTCATTTATTTACCTAATATGTCTCTCTCTAGGACCTAGATACTAGGAATTTAATAATGTCATATGAATTGCTTCATATATAACCTTAAAAAATATTAAACACGCTGTATGTGAGTGTGTAAATGTATGTATGTCATTACCGTCCCTTTTACTTTGTAATTGTTATTGGTCCGGTTGTCAAAAATCGCTCGAAATTAAGGTGACATTTTACAATCCAATGTTGAGATATCTTTAGCATTGTAGGACATAATTAAAATTAAATGTACATAAGTATATGTGTACCTAAACATTTTCATCTTACTTTTTAAGGATTTGCTATACCTTCTTAATAATTGAGCAAGAATGAAAGTCTTTGATTTCGCAGTAACCGGTTCAAAATCAAAGTAATCAATCAAAGTAAAATCGTGCCTGAGCTGCCTTGGAATAGGTACCTATAAAAAGAGGGCCAAGTGCGAGTCGGACTCGCACACCGAGGGTTCTGTGCCGTATTAAGATCGAGCAAAAATCTAATTAATGAGGACCCCCTTGAAGTATTAGGTTACTACAGTTCATGAGGCCACTCTATCGCATTGGATCGCAGATCTGTAATGGTAGTTTTAGGTAAGATTTTCAAAAATAAATAAATAAATAAATAAATGAAGTACAGCCCGCTGACAGACAGACAGTTGAACGGACAGCGAAGGCTTAAGTTTGGGTTTTGCTTGGCAGCCTTCGGGTACGGAAACTTGAAAATGCACACTATTGATGAAAACCTAAATAGAAATGAATAATTAAACTATTAACGTGCAATAACTTAAACTTAGTCACTAACCTCTAAATTCCTATTTTTTCTACCGTTATACCACCTGCATGCATAGTCAGCGTATAATGTTCCCGCTGCTGGGACACAGGCCTCCTCTCTGTTAGAAGTTTTTAGAACTCGGACATGCCGGTTACCTCTCGATGTTATCCATCACCATATTGAGAGCAGTGATTATGAAATAATAGAATGGACATAAGGTATTGTAAAATATGTCGGTTTTCGTGGAGGAGCTCGTGGCTAAGTAATAACAGCCGCACGGGTCGATCCATCAGGTTAAGCCACGCTTGCCGGGGTTGGTCCGTCGATGAGAGACCTTCTTTACTTATCGAGACTCCTCCGTGCCTCGGAAAGTACATTAAGTCGAAGGTCCCGGATGTCATTCGTGGCTCTTTGACAGTCGTTACGGGTCGTCAGAAGCCCAAAAGTCTGATAAACGGTCTTACTAAGGGGTATCGTATTACCTAGTTACTGAGTTGTGGAGGTCAGATAGGCAGTCGCTCCATGTAAAATACTGGTATTCAGCTGCATCCGGTTAGACTGGAAGATGACCCCAACATAGTTGGGAAAAGGTTAGGCAGACTGAGATTGATATCGGTATTCGTGTCTGTTTGTATTCTTGATCTCAACTACGCTACAGATTTGATGCGTTTTTCAACATCAGTTAGAGAATTTACTCCGGAAAGTTTATTAACATAAAATAACATCACACCTTGTTTCCTCAAAGGGTTGTGCAGAGGTACCTATACCACATTTCGCCAGTTATGTTTAAGTCCCATGTAATAGGGTGCGAACCTATTGCCATCAACCGGGCACAAATCTAGACACCGGGCTGCTACTGAGAAATTTTAGGTAGAAAAACCCATTAACACTTTGCCCGATCCGGGAATCGAACCCAGGTCCTCATGCTCAGAAGTAGCGCTTGCCACCACTAGATCAACGAGGCACAACACTTTTCTAATTACGTATGACTAAGTCGTGACGTAAGCAAGGGTGTGCAGTACCGCCACGGTTGGCTGGTGTCAGCCTTGACATTACATGAAATGGATCGTGACAACGGCGAGCACGTGCTCTGGTACAAGTCAGCTTGTTTTAAATACACGTGCTTTTATCTGGCTATGGTGTAGTAAAGGTGGGGTTTTGAGTTTATTAACGCTCTATGTATGTATGGATGTGCGGTTTTAGCTCAAAAACGGATCCGATTTTGACAAATATGTCGTTTGTTGTTTAGTGTGTTGATGATTTTGGGGGCTAGTATGAAAATTGTAATGTAAGTACAATTTTATTCGTACTTATTGGACTTTTACCCTTATATCCTTTAGAAATAAACCCAACTCAAACTCAAAGCATTTATTTCAAATAAAACAATTACAGGCAGTTTTGATTTGTAAAGGGGTCCAGACCAGTCATGAATGATGTTTTTTTTTTTTTTTTTTCTATAGGGCATCTCATAGCTGACCTTTGAGGTCATGACTATTTAACCGGTCAATCCTGTGGTTGCCTTAAGCTGCTACACTCAAAGCCTCCAGCCAGGGTCAGAACGATGAAGCCCATTTTAGATATTGCCATCCACGAGGACGCGCCCCACTCCGATCCGCTCCGTATTAAAGTACAGTTTACAGTACAGTCATCGCGGAGTGGGGCACGTGTTCGTAGATGGCACTATCTGTAGCTACCTATGGAGAAGAACGGGCAAGAAACTCCAACTTAAGGCGAACCAGCAGGCCTTTAGAGCCACTAGAGAGCATATCTTCCGGTTTCTCCGCCAACTTTCACTTAAAATCTCATTCGGCCATCATCAAATTATTACTTACAATAGAAAAAGCTATTAATTACATGTTTATAGCTGTTACGACTTCAATTTGTAATTACTGTCGTTTCCTTAAGGGGGATGCGCTAAGCTAGCCCGCGAAATTCAAATTTTCGTACGTTTTTTGCAATTTGCAAGCCAGTGTGTTGTGTTTGTTGATTAGAATATGATTGAAATGATTGAAACTACCTATTTTTATTTTCGATTCATAACACAACACACGTCTTGTTTCCCGAAGTGTTAAGCAGAGGTGTGTAGTTATGGTACACCCACGTTTCGCCAGTTATGTTTAAGTCCCATGTAATAGGGGGCGAACATATTGCCATCCACCGGGTACGAATTCATACTCCGGGCTGCTACTGAGAGCTTCCATATGGAAAAACCTAATAACACTTTGCCCAACCTGAGGACGCTTGCGACCACTAGACCGACGAGGTATTCCTATTTTCGATACCTTTAGTATTCTTTTCCATAAATCTTTGCTTACTATTTATTTGCCATAAATTCTCTATAAACATAATAACACAAAAAACAGTTTCTATAAAATATTTCCTAAACAACAAACTTTCACTGTATAAGTTTTAGTATACATTTCATCATTTCCTTGTATAATGTAAAACGGGTTACATCACTATTCACCTATTACCTAACACTTCCGTTATTGGTAAAAGTGTATAAAAACGTTAAATATGACCGTAATCAATGATAAGGTTGATATAATGCTAATATTGGTATGCCAAAAATTTTATGTGCTACTGACAGAATAGTTCGAAAGGGAGGTCGGTGACGATGTATCATCTTTACCGCATCCTCAAATTGTGTAAGAAATTTGCAAAAGTGTTACTGCTGAGCATGAGGTCCTGGCTTCGATTCTCAGGTTGGGCAAAGTGTTATTAGGTTTTTCCAAATGGAAGCTCTTAGTAGCTGCCAGGAGTCTCGAGTTGTGCCCGGTTGATGGCAATAGGCTCGCCCCCTATTACATCGGACTTGAACATAACTGGCGAAATGTGGGTGTAACAGGTACACCTCTTCTTAACCCTTCGGGGAAGCGACTCGTGATGTTATGTTAATGTTCATTGGTCTAGTTTAATTAGTTTGCTGACCTAGGAGTAATGTCTTCGGTCCTCGGTTCAAGCAAAGTGTTCTTAGGAGTTTCCATTAATAAATTCTCAGCAGTAGCTCGGGGATTAGATTTGGGGTGGCTGGATACTACTTAGTGGTTTAATCTAAAAACAAAATAAACATTAATTAGTACGCTAAGAGTTACAGATTCGATTTCTGTATGGAATTATATCAAAATGGCTTCCAAAACAAACAACTATTGGGTTAGGTTAGGGAATTAAAGATTCGAGTTTACATACAAATCAAAATTAATCAAAATTCGGTTATTCAAACTGGGCTGAGAATCAGCACTTTTCGAACGTTAAAATTACATGACACAGCCCCAAAACCGCTGTTTACTTCCTAGCCCAGAAGAAGTGGCAAAACGAACTCCCCAGCAGAATGATTATAGACTAATCCAAGTGCGCGACAAAATCTTACCTCCCGTTCCTTAGTCTCATACCTTCCATTTACTTCCCCTAGTGGGAAGAAAAAATGGCGCAACGAACTCCCCAGCAGAATGACCCTAGACTATTCCTAGTGCCGTGACAAAATCCTACTTCCCGTTCCCAGTTACCATCTTCAACTTATCCTAATCCTGCCAGATTATCTAAATCCACTGTTCTCACCGTGCAACCAACATACTGTGAAAACCTAATTAATAAGCAACAGACACTCACTTTAAATAACAGCCACGTATAATCAATGGTACGGTTAATAAGTAGATTTATTCAGCCAATTGGATAATAGCTGATATTACTGTATTATGAAGCCATTGTTACTCTTTATGTATGTGGAACAATCGTGTTGAAGCATTTCTTCTGGGAAGTTGTGAGTAGAATAAAAAGTGGAGTGTGATAAAACTCGACGGTGGATTTTGTTAACAAACTCAAACCCAATTGCATTATTCAAATTTAACCAATTAGAGACACTTCTGAACTGTCAAGGAGTCGGTCAGTCAGAAAGATGAAGCTAGTTTTTTTTTCCATTTCAAAGCTGAGTAGGTTCTTATGGTGAAGAATGGGCAAAAAACTCCATGGACACTGTTTTAAATTGAAATATTAAAGTAAATTTGTCAAAGTATATTATTCTGCCGACTAGTTTCAATTACTTACAGCCGCCTATAAAGGTACCATTCCATACCTGACCGCAGGAGGCAACTGCAGGCGACGTGTCGCGGCAACACGTCACGGCGTCATATCGCTGCAGTCATGATTCCGAACCTGACCGCAGCCGGCAACTGCCCGTATTCCAGTCGGTAGATAAAATATATAAAAATGTGACTATTGCTCGAGCGTTGACGGCACTTCTGGTCTGCGGGCGAGCTGTAGGAGTCACCTGTCACTCGCCCGTAGCTGCCAACGACGTGTCGCTAGTTACGGAAGGTATGTCATAGAAATTAATAGAAACCAGTCGTGTCGCGGCGACACGTCACCTGCAGTAGCCTCCTGCGGTCAGGTACGGAATGGTATCTTTAAGGGCCTATTTAAGGGCAAGTTTAATATGTACCTTGACTTGGCACTTAAAATTACAGTTATGAGAAAGGAGGGGATTTCAAAATTGCTTGACAATGACAGCGCAGTAGAAGTAAGGGCACTTTGGGCGATACAGTCGTTATCTCATATGTCAATCAGAACTGCAAAGAAAAAACATAAGCTAACACTGATAATTATCATTTTTATCTTATGTTTTTTAATTAAACAATCACAAAATGAGCCATAAAAGATTCCAATAGTACTTATAAACCGTAATTAAAACCTTCAAAAGTCTTAAAAACATATCATCAACGCTAATTAAATTATACAAGCACGACAGATTACATAAAACAAACAATAAAAACTTTAGTCGCAGTGTCGTCTCTACGCCTTTTCGTGTGACCATCAGTGAAAGTTCGAAGGTGTCGGCAATTGACACATACAACGTAACAGAAAATGGCCATTTCGGCACCAAACTGCCATTCAATTATGAACCGTGTAACTTTAACTTTAAGTGTCATGGTTATTACAACTTTTACTTTTTTCATAAATCGCTTCATAAAGAGCAACGCAAATAGTTGGAGATTTGGAGATTCACTTTCGTTTATTTTTTGTCGGTTCGGTGTTATTTTTATGAATGGAGAAATTCTTCACCAGTAATATTTTTTGAAATATTTGTAGAACTTAGAAAAAAATTACATCTAGTTTTAAAATATGGACTAATACATAGACTTCTAAAAGTGTCTTAAAGGATAACGATGTCGATAACCGACCGCAGGCGGCAACTGCGGGCGACGTGTCACTACGACACGACTGGATTCTATGTATTCTTATATATTTCTATGAAGGCGACGTGTCGCTAGCTACGGAAGGTATTTCATAGAAATCAGTCATGTCGCAGCGACACATGGTCGCCTGCAGTTGCCGCATGCGGTCGGCTACGGAATGGTACCTTAAAAGCAAAATCTACTTACAGAAACAAACAACATTTCATTTAATTTCAATTTACTCATCAATTTTGTTAATAATTTTATCAAATTGTACGGATCACTCATTCTTATGAACGACCGGAGAGAACAAATAATAACCACCTTACGGACAAACACCTGATATTATATTTCATTACTCCAACTTAATGCTCCTTCTTACTTAAGATTTAACTAGTCACATATTATCACATTAAACATACCAATCTCTTTTACATAATCCATTTTTTCCGCCATTAAAAAAAGCCGTTTAACTTTTTATATCACTCGCGTAGCTGCAGTCGTAAGGCTGAACCACAGATTCATAATAATAATTACGTAACTTATGTCCCTGATTTATCTTAACGACTTTAAAAAAATAAGGATGGCAGAGATATCAAGTGAGGATAGTGATGTGATTTGTGTTTTGTATGATTTTAAGTATCGATAAAATTGTAATATCGATATGTTTTTCGTTATCTAAGTTGACATCAGCAGGTTGTGGGTGGTAACTAACACAGCTATAATTCTTCTTAGTTTCCAAGTTAAGTAATTAATTTGTGTAACTCATGGACCATAGAGTTGTTTACATTATTGCTTGAAAAATTAAAACTACGTTTAATTGGAGGCATAAATGGACAACGAGAAAGCCCTCTATGTACTTACTATATTCAGTCATATCCAAGCCTAGTCACCCATCGTGTTTTTTTTCCATTAACATGTCAATAAAAATATAAATTATCGATAATACTCTAACCTTAACACAATCGAATATTCGTTATAATAAAGCAATTTATGTTCATTCGACTATCTCTATTCTTAAGCTATGATAAATACACGTAGTTTATGGTTTTATAAGTCTATTTGAATTAGAAAGTTCCTAGAAGGCCGCCATGAGTTGAAAATGGTGACAAAACTGGATGTTTACTTTTTCATTGGTATGTGTAATGTAAATTGTGGTATACGAGTACAGTTTTATTTTGTAAGCGAGAAGTATTGTAGTCGCATCACTATTGTTATTAGTAAGGGAACGGTTTGAGTTTGAACACATATTCGTTATGTTTTTTTATTAAAATGTCCAAGATAGTGAAAAAGAAAAATGTTGGTAGTCTCTATTCATCATAACGTAATGAATTACTTCCACTTGTCAACTTGCAACTCTTGTACATGTCAAAGTTGTACCTTTGTGTAAATAATTTCATCACCACTGCTCTCAAAACGGTGAAGGAAAACATCGTGAGGAAACCGGCATGTCCTTCAACTAAACATTCAAAGACATGTGACATATACCAACTCGCACTGGGCCCGCGTGGTAGATTACAGCCCACTCCCTCTCGCAGAGAGGATGCCTGTGGCCCAGCAGTGGGAACATTATAGGCTGATTATGAGTATGATACAGGTTTAACTAAGCTATGTTATTTATATGGAAGGACTAGCTTTTCCCACGGCTTAGCTCGCGTGGAAGTCGGAAATTATCCCATGGAAACGTACTACCCGGATAAAAGTATCCATGTGTTAATCCAGTATCTGTCTGCCTCATTCAAATCCTATTAGTAGCATAACATAATGATTGAATACTATCGCGAATTCATGCAAGCCTAGTACTTTTTGTTAGTTACTGCTCAGAAATCGTTCACAACGTCTTATTATTGAAATACTATATCGAATTCATTCATGCACGCTTAGTACTTTTTGTGCCAGGTTTAAAGTTTATTAACTCAAGGAATAAGATTTTTCATACAAACGAAATCCCTCTTTTTTGCCCCCCTTAAAGGTGGAATTTTCAAACACCCTTTAGTGCTCCCCTACATCATAAAAGGAAGCTATGTGCAAAATTTCACGTTCCTAGTCCCAGTAGTTCAAAAGCTTGTTTGAAAGCTTATATACCAAATAAAACAAAAAATACCACATAACTCCACTCGTAACTCTTTAACATAACCTTAACATTTTCCACAGAACTTATGGTACTGCTAAGAGCAGCCATGACATTCCCATTACATATCTTACATAACATAATAACTCCATAAACTAACAGGGAACACGATAACTTGAACAAGATTACAAAATATGATGGCTCTTTCAAAATATAATGGCTCTTTTAAAACTATGCCCATATTACCCACTGATTACGTTTCTGATGTTGGTTATATCGTTAAATGTAAATTCGATGTAATAGTTTTTGATGAGTATTTTTATTTTGGGATTATAATCAATTAGAGCCTATGATTTTTTCATAATGGAAATACTCTCTGATGACTTGCTGGCTTAATCAACCAGCCTCTGACGTGAACAGCAGAGAGGAGGAATGTAAAGTAAATCCAAAATATAGATTACTCTGTACGTAGTACTTATGTACCTGATCTGAAATGAAATGAAACGCAAAGAAATGAAATTGTTTATTCTGTAAATAGGATATCTGAATTACTTTTACACGTCATATTAAAAATAAGCTAGTTGAGTTCGGCGTTTATCTGACTACTCTGAGAAGAAAAGCCGAAACAAACTCAGAGGTCACAGTCTCTTTTAAAGTCCAGACATAATCTTGGTCAGGCCATATAAGGGACATCTCTCCGTTCGTATCGAATTACCGACCCATCGGACTATGAGAGTGAGGAAAGAGGGTGTATCCTACACCTGTATCTGCCACTTGTTCACTATAATATCTCCCATGCCGATGGCTAGTCTCCGCTGAGATTGGCCGCCATGACCGAAATTCGGTCTAGAAGACTATTATTAGTACCAATGTGTAGACATTCCAAGAGGTGGATAGAGCATAAGACAATATTTCATTGGGATGGTCTAGTGTTATCGGTTTTGTGCATGTGAAATTCCTATGACGAATTTTTGAAATGAAACAATGTATAATAAGGATTAAAAAAAAACAAAACTATTTGCAATCAGCTTCTACCAACTTACTAAATAAACAACTAGAGCCAAAGGTTAGCAGGCACTGCCGGTGGTGGCAGTGGGTAGCAGTGATAGCCTAGTGGTGTGACCGTCGGACTGCCAATTCATAAGCCTCGAGTTCGAACCCAAGGCACGCACCCCTGATTTTTCGGATTCATGTGCGTATTGTATAATTATCACTTGCTTAAAAATCGGTGAAGGAAAACATCGTGAGTAAACCGGCGTGCCTGAGAGATATTTATCGACGGCATGTAAAGTTAAGTCAAAGGCCCATGGACGGCTGACAACTCTGACACCAGGTTAGTCACTAACCACACGAGAAGAAGAAAAGCTAGCAATTAAATCGATTAAAAGTAAAGAGATAATTATAGAGAATGTGTGATAGGTAATGCCTCCTAACTACATGTCTATTACTTACAACGAGGTTAAGTAAACGAGTAAGTAAGTAGTAACTTAACTAGTAAATAAGCGACTTCCTCTTTACCGCCGATAATTGTCAGTTCGCAATGATCTCGTAAACCAGTGAGCCAATTTTGATAAACGACCGCCGTCTTTCGATAGGCGTGGTAGAAAGTCAGCATATTGATTAAACTTTTCCTTTTACGAGGTTACGACAAGGCCACTTGGGCTACTTTAGGTAGGAGGCTTTTATGGAAATGGCTATATTATTGAAAGTGTTGTAAGTTCCGGGCATAGAACTGAGATTACGGGTAAGACCTGCCTGTCCATTCCGTGAAGTGAGTTTGAAATAAGCTGTTGTAAATGAAATAAAATTGTTTATTCTGTAAATAGGATATCGGAATCACTTTTACAAGTCAAATTATTTTTTTTATTAAAAATAAGCTAGATGAGTTCGGCGTTTCCTATCTGACTACTCTGAGAAGAAAGGCCGAAACAAACTCCGAGATTGCAGTCTCTTTTAAGTCCAGACATAATCTTGGCCAGGCCATATGAGGACCATGTAGATTAGTGTCTTTTGAGGAGAGACTGGACAGGTCCTCTCAAATCTGTGTAGAAGAACCACAGGACCACAGGACCTGTCCAGTTAGTGCAAGCATTTGTCAGTAATCGTGGAGCTCAACCTCAACCGTGGTGTGACCATCGGACTGCGAGTTCGAACCCAAGGCACGCACCTCTAACTTATCGGATTCGTGTGCGTATTGTATAAATCACTTGCTTCAAAAATGGTGAAGGAAAAATATCGTGAGAAAACCGGCATACCTGAGAGATATGTCTCGACGGTTTGACACCAGGTAAGTCACTAACCATGCGAAAAAGAAAACAAGAATAAATGATTAAAATTATGAAATCTTCTTAATCTATTACTTACGCGATTTGTTACATTAATCTGTTTCTAGGTTACACATACGAAAACAGATTACTAAAATCACAACGATTTTGTAACTTTTAAATGTTGTAACTAAAAAAATCCGAATTCGCTACGGTTAACAGTAGCCAACATTCTTTTCACGATTCGTCTTCACTTCACAAGGTCGTCTGTTAGATCAACAAATAAACTAAAGTTCGTCTATTGCGAAATACAGTTATTATAACTATCATTGTATTAATTGGTGGTACAGTTGGCGCAGTGGCTTAACCGTTGGTTTCTGCACTATGGGTGGCGGTTTCGATGTTGGGCATGTAATGTCTTGTTTGTTGCAATTTGCGATATGGATTAGTTATTTTATATCAATCTCAATCTGCCTAGCCTTTTCCCAACTGTGTTGGGGTCGGTTTCCAGTCTAACCGGATGCAGCTGTAGACGAGTATTGGAGCAACTGCCTATCTGACCTCCACAACCCAGTAACAATACGATACCCCTTGGTAAGACTGGTTGTCAGATTTTCGGGCTTTTGACGACCCGTAACGACTGTAAAAAATCCACGAATGACAGCCAGGACCAACGGCTTAACGTGCTTTTAGAGTCACGGAGGAGTCTAGGTATGGTATATAAGAAATAGTCATCCATCCACGGACCAACCCCGGCAAGCGTAGCTTAACTTGATAGATCGACCCGTGCGGCTGTTATTACTTAGCCTCGAGCTCCTAATGGATTAGTTATTTTATATATTCTACTTAATTTGGGGGAGAATTGTGGGTGTACTATGAATGCACCTCTGCCTAACCCTTGGGGGAACACAGGCGTGATTATGTTATGTTTTGTTAAATTGAGGAAAAGTGGATTTTGTAGTTAAAACTTTTCTTCTACTAATTCTGATTGATTTCGTTGATTGTTCAAGACCATTCAAACTATCTAGGATTCGCTTAACTTCACACTGTCTTGACTTGATTAGATTCTGGCTCACATACGTTACAGTGGCTAGAAATAAAGCTTTAAGTCTGTCCAAAACCATAAAGTTGTATGTATTATTATTATATTTTATAGTTATTTTCGTGTTACTTATGATGCACATGTCATGTTTCCTCCTTGCGTCACCCTAAGGTTGACTGGCCGTACCATGCTAAGTCCGGCCTTGTACGGTATTTTGTGCATAAAGTTTTAATAAAAAAAGTCTTCATCCCAGTTTAATAATATAGAAATTACTTATGTGTACCTTTCTCATCATCAAGAAAATAGTTACTAATTAAAGTGAAACCGATCGATCTGTAGCTACTTAATTATAATCCGGTGTCGATGTAGACTAACTGCTAGCACTGGTCGGCATTGCATCCTTCAAACGACATTCGGTTCCCACGGAGACTCGTTTTTAGTGAAAACTGTGAAACTGCCACTTACTGGTAGTTTATCCGTTGTGGTTAAGTGAACCTGTTGGTTTAACTTATGTAATGTTTTTATTATGCTGGTTGTTGGTAAGACTAAGTAGCGTCTTCTGTTGGGGAGTTGTGTGGTTTGTAATATAATTACTTTGTGCTATACCTAATGTGATAAAAATAACAATATTATACACTACCTTAACTAAAACTATTCACAAACTAAAATATAGCATCGAAAAATTCATCTGCATCGCTGTCGACCAGTAATGAACCCAAGAGACTGGTGGCATTGCCACATTGCGTGGCAATACTTAGCCTCTGGCTAAGGTAAAAACCAGCCCTTGGGTCACGGGACACTTCCCGTGACCCAAGGGCATTTGACACTTCAAATAGCCGGTTTGAGATTTCAAAAGGATATGAATAGGAATAGGAATCAAAAAGGCTTTACACATTAAAATTAATCAGTCTGCTAAGTTTATGAGGATTTATTTAAATACGTAAGGTAATTTACTGCAAAGTCATACAGTTTGCTTTTAGGGAACTGTTTGACTAGCGTAGTTTTAAATTATATAATTCCAAGTCTCGACTCTTCATGAGACCAGAGGGCTGGCCTGTTTTTTGTCCGAAAAATCAGCATTGCCATACAACCTGGCAATGCTGCCAGTCTTTTAGGCACTTTTCCTGTTGAAAGCGATGCGGACGTATTTTTTTATGGCCTATTATACTTTCCGCTCCCTTCATTTAAATACAATATTATCATGTCGTTTATAGATTATTTATACTTATTATTTTAAGACAGCTATGTTATATGTTACATTAATGGAGCTTGTACAGGCTTGAGGCAAACAACGGCCTATGTAAAACGAGAGAAGCCGATTACTAAACTGACAAGACGCTTTCTAATAGGCAACCAGTTTCAGACACCAAAAGATTTGTCGACGTCGATCAAACACTGACGTCGTTTGTGCATAAACCATATCAAAAGACTGACATACTTATCTGTCAATCAATCTACTCAAACTATTGCAGCCTACTGGACATAGGCTTCTCTCAAGATCTGAACCCAATGTGATTTATGACGCAAATTAAGACATGTTGTTTCCCTATGTATTTTTCTGTGCTTGGATAAATAAAAAATAGTCAGCTGCAGTCATACACAGCTTTTTTTTTTGTTTTGTGTGGGAAATTATCAAATGACTTCTCCCGCTCTGGGCGGAGCGGGAGGGCGTGTCAGACTCTTACTGACTAAATAAAACCCACCCGTGTTCCTTCAGTTGCCATGTTGCCGGGGGCCACGATCTCCCTTTCGGACTTCTTCGCAACTCTGGCAGAATCATACAAAGCCTGGAGTCTGGATTTGTGCCCGGTTGATATCAATAAGCTCACCCCCTATTACATGGGACTTAAAATTTGTTGCGAAATGTGGATGTACAATCACGAGCATAAAATGTATATTTCTATGCAGAGCCTGGCAATAATATCTGATTTAATGATTCATCCATTAAAATATGACGGCAAATATATGTGATGATTTGTGGAAGGCATATACATGTGGCAGCACAAATATGTGGCATTGAAGGAATACTAAAACTATCTGGTGAGACAAGCGACGCCAAAATATTGGTTCTATGTTCTTGGGTTTGGTTTCCGCATTTAGTCCTCCATTGTACGTGGGCCATGCTGGCCGTAGGTGGTTATTCCTAATAGGTATTTTACTATAGGTACAGTCACGAGTTACATATCTAACATTTACGCAAGATTAAAAAGCGTCTTCCTTCTAAGATATTGATAGAAATACGGTGTTACAATCATATATCAATATAGAATCATTTTAGAAACCAGACTATTATGAAAAAGGGCTTTTTCCAAAGTTGAAGTCGCTATTTCACGACAAAACTCCATTGAATTATTCGTGAGTGTAAGATAATTATGCTGCACAGCTCTGCCAAATCCCTCGGTGAAACAGAAGTCTAAACTTATAACGTATTTATCAATTACTGCCTACCCTCCAAACGCAATACTGTAAAGAGCACAGCGATCACCGAAACAGCTTGATTACGATGCGCCGGCGCACGCTGCCCAGCTTTCTACATTCCCGCCAGACCGGTGCTGCCCACCATTATGTCTGCAATATCACTTGCGGCTCAAAATATCTGCAATGTAGGCAGAAATACAGTCAAACTGGATTCGTGATGGAATTAACTGTGTAAAATAGTCCCCAGGTTGATAGGTTTAGCTGAAGAAGGCATTTCTTAACTTAAATATTAACGGTTTTTTTTTAGTTCAACATAATACTGGATATCGACAATGTGATATTATACTTTCTTCATATTTACTGGTTTGAACTTTAAACCAGGGTTTAAGAGGAAACGAGGTTACGTGGTCATTGGCGTTCATTCTATACTAGTTTTGTTCGGGTCGGACCATGATGTTACATAGCCTATAACCTTCCTTAAGAATTAGGCTAGCCAATGCAAAAAGACTTTTTCAAATCCGACTAGTAATTTTGGAGATTACCCCCTACATATAAACTTACAAACGAACAAACAAATGTTACTAGTATTTTTATATTAGTATTAGTAGTATACTAGTATTAGTAGTATACTAGTATTAGTATATTAGTTTTAAAATACTTACGCCAAAAAACAAAACATGGGACATAGTAGTGGTAAGACTACATTAGGTATATCATAGAAAAATATTTGGACTAGTATCATTAACCAGGGAAAACAGAGGATTACGTTAGTATGGAATGAACGCGAACGACCACATGACTGCGTTTCGTTATAAATCGTTTACGTTTAAACTGAATAATATCATGGTTTACATTACTGTTGTGTGATTGACACAGTATAAATTTTAATAGATGGATCACTGTTATCAGATTTGAGTATTTCTCTCACTTCTCTTTTCTTGACAATTACGAATACAAAAAAAAAAAAAAAAAGCAGCCAAGTCGGTCACGTCATTCTCTAGTGATAATCTTTCATACATGCGGCAATAGGTTTTTGTTAATATAAAGCATTTTTTTTAATGTACAGAGTCAATATAAACTAAACGTGAATTCATGCAAGCCTAGTAGTTTTTGTTAAGTTACTCTCAGAAATTGTGTACAACGTGTCGTGAATAGATTACCATCTTCTATGACGATAACTTTTTTTGCAACATCCGATTTTAATTGAACAAAGCCAAAAGCCTCTTCCAAATTAATTTGTATCTACATGTGAAAACTACATAATTATCCGTTCAATAGTTCCGGAGATGTGCGCGAACAAACAGACAGACAGACACCGGATTCTACTGTTTTATTATATGTATAGATTTAATTCCTTCTCACACCAATTGAACCTTTTAAATTCTCTATACAACTGTCACACGTAAGTATCAAGTGTGGATGCGTACGCGCAGCTCGTTAGAAAGCCGATCATCTGTCGTCATAACGCTTGCATTTGCATTCACTTTTGGTACTTCAATGATGGGTGTGCATGCGAAATGTATTCTCTCTTTGACTTAACGCTAATTGACTTTAAGGGCTGGAGGAGTAGTTATCTGTTTTGTACCAAGTTTGTAATATAATAGCTGTGTGCTGTGCTGGTTTACCCTTGGGTAAAGCTGGCTTATTCTGTCAATTTTTTAAAGTTCATTACAATCTTTTTATGGGATTTTTTCTTACAGTTTCTACAGGCCCGCTTTTAATAAATGAATGGATTAATTGAACCTCAGAAAACCTATGCAACATGACTAGTATTTAGTAACATGATTTACGTCGAGATCTCCAAATAGCACTGTTGCCAATAGGAAGAATATCCATCAAAACCATTGACATATTACACATCTCACATTCCTTTAATAAGAAGAACCTGCTCCAATTAAACTGTCAGATATAAACTCTCCACTTCACAATAAACGTCAACTTAACAGTTGACAGTCATGCGATTCTCAATTTACCGTTTGATTCTCAAGCATTTTGATAGCTACAATACTTTTACTATACTACGTGATCTATTGTACGGTACGAAGTGGATCGGTGACAGCCGTAGCGATCGATACAATGCATTGACCTACTGCTCTATTACTGTAGCTGTGGCCTTGAAATTGAACGCTTTGTTCATTTCCGCGGAGTTCCGCGCTATGAGGGATAGAGGAAATTTGTTTTTTTTTTTGCTGTTTCATATTGATTAGTTATTAGAGGAAGGAAAGATAGTCAGTGGAATGATAAATATCAAAGTTTGGCAATTTGTCATTGCAACGACATTTTGTATGGAAATTCTTATTATTGGAACTTACTTTAACTAAATTTAATATTAAATATTGCAATATTTTGTAAAACGGTAACGTGACAAGTTTAGTAAGGAAATAAATTCAGAGATGACGACGTGACAATGAAAGTATATCAGTGACAGCCGTATCGCTAACGCTAAAATGCATTGACCTACTGCTCTATAATTTACGCTGTGGCCTTGAGCTTGAACGTTTTATATTATATAATTATATATTTTGGAAATAATGCTTTCTTTCTGTAAAGATTGAATGATGTATATGAGAATACAATATTCTTACTAATATCAAGAAAATGGTGTTAAGTTTTGACAGTAATTACTTTAAAATTGGATTTATAGAGTGTTCCATATATTCACCAGAATCCTTCAGTGATCTGTTTTGTAACAAAGTTGCTATAAAAGTTCCATCAAGTCTCTTTCCACAATGAAATGAAATCGTTTATTTCCAGATACCCAGATCCAAAGACCCAACATAAAATAATATAATAACAAAGCTTAAATAATAACTGAAGGACTGAACAATTCCATAATCAGAGATTTTAATAACTTTTTCATTCTTCTTATCGTGTGTTAGTCACTAACCTGGTCAGAGTTTTAAAGACGCCCATATCTCTCAGACATGCCGGTTTCCTCACAATGTTTTCGTTTTGCCACCGTTTTTGAAGCAAGTGATAATTAGACAATACGCACATGAATCCGAAAAGTCAGAGGTGCTTGCCTTGGGTTCGAACTCGAGACCTATGACTTGGCAGTCTGACGGTCACACCACTAGGCTATCACTAATAGCTGATAGACGAGAGGGCCTTAGACAAAGTGACATCAGCGATAACAATAATAAAAAAATAAAAAATGTATGGGACCGACATGAGCTAACGAAAAGCTTTATCAATCCTGTTAAAAGTACTTGTAGAATTACGAAACACTGAAAGCGATCGCCACTTGTCTAAGCCCTCAGGGCAGAAATTAAATATAGATACCATCTTAAAAAATATGAATTTAATTGCAATAACTCCAAGATATAAACGATTTATTTAATAAATAAGATAAATTGCACGATTGCACAACAGCTATGAGCAGATTATCTCATACTTTCTAACTTAATTGTAAATATTCGTTTCCGCAATGTGTTATGTCCAATCTACTTAATTAAAAAAATCCAGTTCTACATCGTCATAGTGTTTCTAGAAAGCTTCTACTCATTACGTAAAACGTAGTATATTTTGACTATGATCGGTGGAACGACGTGCCAAATTTTAGTATCAAGAACTGCGTAATTCCCGCGATGCCATTTTACTAAATCGTAGTAGTCACAAAACAGCACAAGATCTCTTCCCTGATCTTCATTTTGTTACATTTTGAGGATAAGGTAGAACAAACAATTTCTCTCTTTTGAAAGTTTGCTAGGGTCTTTAAAAAAACACGTCAATCAATTATGAATTAAGGCATCTCTAATAAATTGTTTTTTTTCCAACCGCAGTCTTAAAGTTACGTAAAACTACTCAATATTCAGACTCTGAAATTACATTTCGCTACCTGTCTAGTAGATTAGTAGAGAGTAAAATTGAACTGTCAAATGTTATGCTAAAAAGAGTGAGTCTTAACAATCATTTATCTTCACCAAACGTCCTCTGAACAATCGCTATGTAGAGACGAGGTCACACCGCGAGCGAAGAGTTTAATATTACTGATTTCATGATATTTAACGGTGGTATATTGAAGCGGTTTTAGCTTGATTGATGTAGTCCGCCTTACGGCCAACAGCGGCTGGCTATAAGCCTCTCCCAAGTTGCATACCTTTAGTAAAAATCTAAATGTATTGGACTATCCTTTACCTACACTTACCATTTAAGTTTTCTCAAACCTAATAAAGACATCATGATCAATAACTAAGTAATTACAAAAAAATAATGGCATCTAAAAGTTTCGCATCAAACTAAATTCAGTAAGCGTTTGATTTGAATACGTCGCAAACTAAAACTGAACTTTTCTCACTAGAAAAGAGTTAGATTTCAAAGTTTTCTTCTCTTGCCATCTATGTGTCAACCAAAATATTTAACACCAGTTAAATTATACCTCTCACCGCCATAAATATAACCTAGTCCTGTCACGGATGTACTCGCTGCTCGCACAGTGAATGCGTAGGAGCTCATTATACGTCCGTATTGATAAATAAAACATGGCGCCTCCCATACCTGCGGAGAAAGTGTAGTGAACTTGATCTTAGTTTCGGTAAATATACGCTACTGCAAAACGTGAATGGGTTTTGTTAAAGGCTATTTAAATGGCGACAACGATTAGATTGTTTAAATTAAGAATTTGACGAATTTCGCTTTGAGGTCCTTGGGCCATAGACTCGCGTCATGTTCCGGAACATCGTCGACCAGTAGAATTGAACTATTGCGGTTTTGCTGGTATGGTTTCGCGGCGGAGGTGTGCTATCCGCCTCTTAAGTTAGTTACTTTCAACGTGTTGTGGCTTTGACAAGTGCCAGAACAAGAATATCACGTTGTGTGTGTTTGGAAGATTGAAAGAAGCCACAAAGCGAAATGAACGTCTTTTTCGGTCAATTCTATTGACCGAAAAAGATCGCTGATCGTTTTCTGTCGAGCCTTACGTCGTGATCTGTCATCATCCTGTCCACAGACCAATTTATTTGGCGGTCTTCAGTATGTTGTCTTTTTACATACATATTTATTCCCGTCATTTCAGTAGCAACATTTTTTTTATTTTGAAAATTATGTAAATTCTTTCTTAGTGCAGTTGTTATTTGCAAGGCTAAATAGACATTTTGTATTCAAAAGAGACAAGTTTAGACTTCAATGTGCTTTTCGAAAAGATGTTAATACTGCATTTTCTTTTGGAAAACCAAGGAAAAACAAATGAACTGTCGAGAAAGTCAAAGAGAGATGGGCGAAATTGTTATGGGCATACGTGTAAACGATGGTCTATCACCTATAGTGGGCCATTACTATGCCAACCGCGACACCTGCAGTGATAGTGGTGGCATTCACGTACACCTAATGTGCTGGCATTTATTGATACTGCTTACAAGGCTAGTTTGGGGGACAGGTTGTTGGCACCTTACTACGAGAATTATTTAGAAGGGCCCGTAAACTTAAAAATGTTTTGGAAAGTAAAGTTCATATCAAAATAGGACAGAACTGCCGGTCTGATGAGGATGGATGATAGTTCACCTCAAGCTCACTTCAACAAGATTTTCATGCTGAGATTTCACAGAACAGCACCGCTGGTGCCTATTGAACAGAAATAGTGGCCTAATGCAGAAAGATGGGTTTTCGGTAGAGGAGGGGAGGGGAGGAAACAAATTATATTTAAATGTAGGTAGAGTTAAGCTTTTTCTTGACCACGGTAAAAAAAAATATATCGGGTTGCCTTGTGAAGTGAGTAGTCGTATCGAAGGACATAAGTTTAATGAGGGTTTTTCGTAAAAATATACCAGTTGGCGCCACTTTGACAAGAGGTATTTCATTTCGACAGTGAATATAAAATATATGATGACGTACATGATTCGTTTCATTCATTCGTTCATCATTCAGTCACAACTAAAGAAAATATAGGCGGTTTGACGCTTTTGACAGGTGCCCGGACCTGACGTCTCAGTGCTGCCAACTAGTGAACGTCATTTCAGAAAACCCTCATTAATTAATATGAGACCTTTGCCCTCAAAATAAATTGCACACCGTAGGCCAATAAAACTATAGTTTCTATTCATTAATTGGTCTATTAGCCACTTTACGTAACATTTATGTTCAAGCTGACTTTAGATGATACGAGAAAAACCTCAAGATATTTGCATAACACCTATAAGTGAAATGTATTTACCATAATATTCCCATTAGAATATCCCATTACAACGTCTATTTGCCAATTTCAACCTTATTCCATAAACATAAAGAACACAGATTTTAATGAAAGTGGATCGCTAAAAGTGAGGTAATCGGATCTATTGTTTATTTTTTATTCTCACGGCGAAGATAGAATGTTTATTGTTGGCAACACCGATTTCAAATTCCGTTTTTTTTTTGCTCTGGCAACGTATGCAAATGCATCTATGTAACCGCTAAGGTGAAGTAACTACATGAAGTCATTATTCATAAAATATTGTTCAGATGATACCATTATGTTCAATTTTCATTGAGTTTTTTGTTCTGAACCTGCATATTTTTTCAAATTAAGGCAGAGATGAACGTAAAACAAGATGACGTTTTCTTTACAATGAGACTCCGTAGGTTGTTGCAAGAACAATAACAGTTGATGTCTAAGATTATAATTAATTGCAGTAATAAGATGAAAGTGAAAGAGATTGCTAATATAATGACGAAGAAAAGAGATGACTAATTACTGTACAATTTGCGTTTTAGGCCTTAGAAACATTAATGACATTTGCAATCGTTGATCTAACTTTTCTTAGATTACTTGGTAAGTTCATTAGTTGGTAAGTAGATAAGTTCTAAATGAGATAGGCCATATTTTTGCGTTTGTTTTTATTCGTCGTCGGTGGGGTGCCTCGGTACCTATTGTACCTATAGCTAGAATTTTACCTTCCTACAATTAATAACACTCAAGAGCAATGATTCCCAAATCTGACTGGACCGCGACCATCGTAACAAAAACTTCAAAATTCGGGACTCACCTCTTGGCTGTCATAATGAAAAAAGGGGCATACTTCACTATATGAATGAAAGACTGTTCAAATAAGAAAAAACATTCAGTTAAAATTGATAATTTTAATACTTAATTAAATACAAGGAGTGTTATTTCAATGAGAAGGATGTATTTGTTTCCAATTTTTTGTCATTACAGCTTTAGCAATAACTTCAACTATTAATGTATGTTACTTTTAATCGCAATGAGTTTAACACGTCCAATTTATTTCAGTATTTAGTTTTAATATTATTCAGAGCTGAAAATCAATTTTTCAAGGGCCCACTCAATATTCGCTTAGTTGTTTAGTTAGCTTGCGAACTACTGCCCTAGAGAACGGTATGTTATTAGCATACTCTTTTCATTTTAATCAACTTTATTTGTTAACTACCTACAACGGCAATAAACAATACCCCACAATCAATTTACCTAATTCATTCGCTTCTAAAAAAACAACACCATATAGGAACTACAAAGCGGCCCCTACATCGACAATTTACCTAAATTAACTTGTATAACTAACATGTGGGTGGGTGTTAGGAGTGTGGTAATTTACCACATCCCACACAACAGTAATAATAAAAGAAAGTAATTATAATAATTACCGCACTTTCCTCTCAATGACGTAACAGTAATTACGTCAAAACGTCATGGCCACTTCAAAACGTGACATAACACGTCGACCCGTCAATCAAAGAACAATCGATTGATATACTAGTCAATCAAATCTTTTGGTCGGTCCATTGTGAGTTGTGGTGGTCTATTGTTTAGAATTAGGAATATTGAATGGTTGTGTGAATGAAGAACGCAGCATGAGTTGATTAATAAAGTTATTAAATAATTAATTTAATTATCTCTAGGAGTTTCTTGGCCATCCTTGATGTAGCCTTGTCTTTATTGGTATTCATATTTCATAATACTTAATTGATCTATTTGTTACAAATTGAATTGAAATGTCTGTAACTAGATCTTTTACTTTATTTATGTAAGTTATTTTGTTTTCTTCAATACATTCGGTACTCAATTTTTGGTCCTCTGATTTGATAGACTTTAAAGAACCTATCTGAGGTACACCCTCCCTGTGTTCCTTCCTCTTCGTTTATCCATCTGATTTCCCGTTCCCTTGAACGCATTTACGAGAAAGATGCGATGTAAATTGTGTTATACTAAACAGCGCAAGCTACAGGTCAATCTTCAACAACTGTAAACGATTATTTAACTTTACATCTATCTCTTAGCCTTAATAAACGTTGACTAAAATGTTTTAATTTCACCTTCCTGCTTGCATCATTCATCTATATCCATCATTTCTTTTCTTTCTCTTGTCACAGCAGCCTTTCCCATCACAATACTCAACTTACTCATCACTTTCAACTGCACCAAATGAAACACCATCACTATGTTAAGTATAAACTTAACTTTCATTTTCGTGACTTATGATTTGATTATCATTCGCTTTAAAAACGTTCAGGAGATTATGCGATAGAGATAATGTAATAGAATTAATGCGATGGGCATTACTGTTGTGTTGTTAAATGGTAAGAAAAAGCGGGTATTCAATTATTGTTGTTAAGTTGGCAATAGGCCCAAAATCAATTTGCTCAGCCCATAGTTGGGAAAACCCAACTATGTTGGGGTCGGCTTCCAGTCTAACTGGATGTAGCTGAATACCTATATTTTAAATGGAGCGACTGCCTATCTGACCTCCACAACCCAGTAACTGGGTAATACGATATCCCTTGGTAAGACTGGGATATCGACCGTCAAAGATCCACGAATGACACCCGGGACCAACGGTTTAACGTTTTTCCGAGGCACGGAGGAGTCTCGGTATGTTAAGATGGTCACCCATCCACGGAAGTCTAAGTTGGCAAAAAGCCTATGCTAACAATATTACCAGCCTGGTCGTAGTTTCCCCCATTGCATTGAGTGACTCTTCTCCAAACCTCGTTCCTTCTCGTAATTGTTATCTTAACGACTCATCATCAACATCGTCTCCTGCTCTAATTCTATTGTATTTCGGGTTGGTCTCTTTCTTCCATTCATTTCCATCAGCCGCCATCTCAGTATTATCTTTCATTATCGTGTGCTGCTTCAGATATATCATATTTATAATTCTGATTGATATCAGTCTGCATGCAACCTCCCCTTATCAAAGTCACTCAAACCAACACGAATGTAACATGTCGAGTTTAAAGGTTATGTAGTTAACCCTTAACCTTCGTTCATTGGAGATGCACCAAAAGATTAAGTTAACCCTTCCAATACAAAACATAATAAAAAAGGGACATGTACCCGAATTTAGATTTTAGATGATTTTAGAATTTAGATGGCGAGTATGTATATACAGAGAACCAAGGTAACCAACATGACTCAAAACATTGCCAAACTTAAGGGGCAGTGGGCAGGGCACATTGCTCGCAGAACAGATGGCCGATCGAGCCAAAAAGTTCTGGAGTGGCAACCGCGTACCGGAAGACGTAGCGTTGGAAGGCATCCCACAAGATGGACTGATGAACTTGTGAAGGCCGCAGGAATCTACTGGATCCGGTCGAAGCAGCGTTGCTTGGGCTCCCCCAAGCCTATGTCCAGCAGTGGACGTCATTCGACTGAAATGTTGATGATGAATGAAGTTCACAAATATATTGCAGCTTTTTAAAAACTAATTGCAAACCTGACCCAAATAATATCAGTTACCACTTTAAAACTTGACCATAAGCTTTCTTTATGTCCTCATTATCATCCTATTCCAATTTATTTGGGGTCAGTAAAGCGTGTCTCCTTTTTGATTCTCCTGTATCTGTGATAAAAAAGAAAATAAAACACCCGCCATCCGTTCATTACTTTACCCAGACCCGATTGTAGGTGGGCGTGAAAATTACCGTGACCGTAGTCAAAGGCGCCGGAATCATGTTCGAGGCACCCATTATACGGCGCGGTGCATTGACACCGGCCAGCTGAGTAGCTGACCTTTCGCATCCTTTGATGTTAAAACAGACAGCCTAAATGTGATACAAATAGCGAATGATTCTGGAAAGGTCACGTTTCGTGAAAGAAATAGCGTTGGCTGAATATTTTTGTGTCTATGAAATGAATAGGTCTCGTAACTTGACCATAGACAATTATTTGTGCCTCATTTCATAGTCAAAAACTCACGACTACTAGAGTAGTGAAAGCAATGTATATTATTGAGTATTAAAGATGAAGGTGGATGAATAACAAGTCAAGTCAAAAATGCAAATAATTATCAACAGAATTAAAACTTGGAAGAGCAAACGTAACATTTTTACCTTAAATAGACATACAAATCCACAAAAAGAAAGGAAGTTACCAACGTTTATAACAATGAATTGATGCAATTGTTAATCAGTTCCTAGTGAACAAGCCATTGTGTCATTGTGGCCGATTCTGATAGTTTTTTTTTTTTTTTGAGATTTTAATTACACTGTCTCACAGTCTGATATATAATCTTAATTAGATTTGAATAATTAATCATTTGTGATAGATATGTATCTTTAGTTACGAAAAATGGTCGGAATTTTGTCAGATTATGACAATGTAGCGTGTGTAGGAGAAAATTGCAGAAAAAGAATCAAGCCTACTGTGTTTGATATTTTTTCAGCAATTTACTCCCATTATGTATCTTTTCTCAGTACTGCTAAGGCCAAGATCTATAAACGTCACTTAGATCACGCTTTGACCTACACATGTTACCGTCCCTATCTAGCACTTGTACTTTGACAGGGACGGGAATAACACTGCTCGCCTAAGAACATGCTATCTTCTTCTTAGATGGCAAATTTAAGTACGTGCTATGTAAATATTATAGATCTCAGCCTGAGATTGAAGAATACATAAATACTACAATAGTACACTACAAATCCGGCTCGAAGGACTAAAATATGTTAGAATTTTCTCGTCGTTGACGGATACCATGATGGTTGTTGTAGCTAGTTAAGTTACAAATAACCACTATTAAGTTCAATAGTTTATTTATGGAAACAGTTATGTAAGTTATGTTTCTTAATGAGTTAAGTATTATGATCGACCGGCACGAATTGAGAGATTATTCATTGGGTACGCTACGACTAAACGTACTTTTTATGTATTAGTGCAAGAATTACTTTAGAATTCCTTCAATAATTGTACAATTTTCAGTGTCAGTGAATCAGTATAAAATTGTGTGAACATGACATCAAGGACAGAAGAGGTTTGATAAGTCAATTGGGCATATTAATACTTTCCTTTTATGACATTAAAAGATCGCCAAACGAAAACATGATACTTCCAAAGCCGCAAAAAAGCAAACCAAGCAACAAACCAGCCAAACAAGCGCAGCAGCTTTTACAAAATGAAACTAATCAAACAAGACTACTTCCCATGATGCTGCACTCAGTAATCAACTAACCACAGGTTACTTGCCAACAGTGCTGAACTAACCTAACCGTCTAACCCCATGTAAACAATATCACCACACAATTATGTTTGCTACATTTTTCCCGTCCCTCCCATTCCCACGACCTAGCTAATTGCCACAAATGTCAGACTTCAAGTCGATGTAAGGGGCATTACACATTGGCAAATGCGCGAGTTCTCATGGTGTTTAGTTGACGCGCAGCTTGCAAGACGCACAATTGCGTATTCTAGACGGACAATTGCGTATTTCATAGATAGTTATCTTTTACGACAAAACGTCAATTTCTGCTCTAGAAATAAATTAGGAGTGAGGCTTATTTATCGTAACTGCTAAATAAAACAGGTATAATAAAATAGCAGACTGTAACTGTGACAAACAAACTGAAATAACAGTTTCTGTTCCACGAGATAACAAAATACCACAAATGACAGTCACAAGCTTTTCTCTATTCATCCTTATGACAGTTACCTTAGTTAGAATAAGATAAAAAAAAAAATACTGTCACACTGTGACAACCTGTTGCAGCCGTCAGAAGCTCTTTCCTTTTTTGGCACAGGTTTTAACACCTTGGTTAGAAAAAAAAGTATGACGTAGGTTTTTTTGTCCTCTCCTGTTAGCCTGTTACTGCAATCGGATATACACTGATCTTTACGAAATGATTATTCAACCACATTATATAACATATCTTATTTTATTTGTTGTTGTTTATTTTAGATTTTTGTCTTGTTGACATAATAATTAAGACATCAACACTTGTACAAAAAGTTAATGATTCTTATTATAAACCGTGTAAATACATGTACCACCTAAGAACAGTTGTTACAGTAAACAGGTTAAAAGTTTATACTTTATATCTGTGGTAACAGAGAACACACAGTAGTCTGTTCCCACATAGCATAAAATAACAGGCTGTTATTTTGTAACAGGTTTTTGGAGCTGTTATTTACGTGGAACAGGAACAGGCGGAACAGATATGTGATTTAACCTGTGACAACCTACACCTACAATAAGTGACGATGAGGCTTGATTCACCAACTGGTTAGCATCTCAGAGTACCGTATGCGTAATGCGATGCAACATAATAACCAATAACAAAACATACAAATTCCACCAACATGTTCACGACTAAGCTGTCAACAAAAACGCAACAAGGTGTTTAAAATACTATTTTAGTTATATTCTAATCTTTAATTTACCTTCATTCAAATGACAAAGCAAAGTACGAAGAATCCTGCAAGCAAATATTCTAATGCAGGTACTGTAACACATGTAGCAACAGTCACAGGCACCTTGCATATCTAAAAATGCATGTCGCAAGTTAGCAACAGCACGCAAGTCTTGCTCGCGAGCGTGTACGCACCCTAGAAGTAGTATGAACAGTACAAACTACGATTAGTGGTCGACTAGGAAACCATTACGCGAAAAGTATGGTTACGTTATGATGAAGTAGAAGGATCTGATTTATTTAAGTGACAGGTTGGATTGAGGAAATAAAGTAGGATAGGATCTGTATTAGGTCCAGTGGCTTACTTTGGCAACATTTTAATCAGTTTATTCGGTGGACCATTGTTTTAAGTCCTTAGATTTTGGTCCTTATAAGCTTTAGAAAAGATAGAGATCGTCTAATTTAAAACTTCACGCCCCTCCACTAAAATGTATATACAAACAGTTGAAATGTGTATACAGTGGAGGGTCATGCAATTGAAAAAAAGACGATCTCTACCCTCCTCAGTAGTTAGGTAAGTCTTCTAAAACTTATATCTACATGATTAGGTAAATGTAGATATTTTATCCATACAATATACTATAATAATATATAGAGGTAAAATTTGTTTGTTTGTAAGTAGGGTGTAATCTCCGGAACTATCGAGTCGGATTAGAAAAAATATTTTTGCATTGGATAGCCCGATTCTTCAGGAAGGTTAAAGGCTCACGGGCAGAAGCTTGTTAATGATATAGGTTTAGGTATAGAGAATGCTAATCTTTATTCTTTCATGTTCGTGAGATTTATTGAACGGTTGATGTGAAATAAAATATAAATCTTTATTATTACTTTACGATCATCTCATACAAGAAGAAATCTTTATTGCAATAATTGCCACTTGGTGCATTTAATTAAACATTACGTTAATATACGGTATTACAAAACTATCATACGCATTGAGAAAGCTCCACGAGTCTACAACATTATTTGCTGTAACATTTACCGTAAAAGTAACTGAAATACAAAGTTTCGACACTTGCAAGTGACGGCACGTTAAATGGCAGACGCCTTTCAATTTCAAGAGTTTACACAAATACATAACGTTGTGTAATGCTCACGCGCACCTGGTTATTTGCGACGATGTTCACTTGTTCAGCTTCTGTAAATGAGCGAGGAATGAACGAGGTCACGAAATGAATGAACCGGTTAATATTTGGGTTTCGAATAAAGAAAATTTAGTACCATAAACTTAAGAGCGTTGACCGACATCCTGGAGAAGAGGACAAAGACAGCGACAATCGCTTTCAAAGCGTTTCGTATTTTTACAACGAATTTCAACAGGATTGACATAAGCTTTTCGTTATGTCCGTCCCATAGATTTTAGAGTTTTTCATCATCGCTATCGCTGATAGAATGTCACTTTGTCTAGGAGGGTCACATTCCCAAGGACCCAAGGTCCAAGCCACAATACCGATCGTTGTGACGATCCTTAAGGCCTATGGCACTGGATATCTTTCGACTAAAATGATGATAATGATAATGAAAGAACGTTTATGAAGGCTAGTAATTGGCCTTAGGTTTCCTAATGAATACAATATATTTAAAAAAAAAACAATATCCGATCCGGAAGGGGCACATAGATACTGCAATAACATTACCTAAAAGTAATAAAAAACCTTATTGTTATTAAAAATAAAAAAGTTATTGCTGTTTAAAATCACACTTTTTGTACCAAAACTACCCCAAATCCATTAAAAATTAGCGAATTTTGAACAGGGGTTGTGACTTGTAGACAGCCGCTAAACGACGGCCGCTCGTGCCCCATGTAATAAACCGGTAAAATTCCCCATTGAACAAATTTTTCCTGAAAATTACCATATAAATAGACTCTCAGTACGATAACTAACAACACCCTCACGGATCAGACAGAGTTTTTTTACATGTTGTATTGACTAGTAATTTGTAGCACAAATTACTAATAGAGAATTTTTTTAAATTTCTTCATATTAAAGCAACTCTAACCGGAACAAAATCTACGCATTCTAAATTGAGAATTCGACAGTAATCCATTAACCTTTAACCGGAGGAACCGAGACAAACTGACAAACATTCGTTACAAATCAACCGGAGCGTAACTAATCGGTTGATAAATCTAAATGATTTACTACGGCGCGGGCGCAACCAGGATTTCAACGCAACTAAGTATTTGAGAACCGAGATATTTAATATGTATACCGACTTCTTTGGTACATTATGAAATACTGGCAGTAATGACTAAATTGACTTCAGGGCTATCACGCTTTCCACCTACAGTCTAAAATTAGCCTCATCCCCATCATCATCATTTCAGCCGAAAGACGTCCACTGCTGAACATAGGCCTCCCCCAAACACTGCCACTTTGTCCGATTCTGTGCTTTCCGCATCTAGCAGATTCCTGCGGACTTCACAAGGTCAGCGGTCCATCTTGTGGGAGGCCTTCCAACGCTACGTGTTCCGGTACGCAGTCGTCACTCCAGAATCTTTCGGCCCCATAGGCCATCCGTTCTGCGAGCAATATGCCCTGCCCATTGCCACTTAAGTTTGGCAATTCTTCGGGCTATGTCGGTTACCTCGGTAACATTTAGCTTAATAAGACAAATTTTAGACTGTAGGCCGTACTAGACAGGAGTACTGTATGTACATTATTAAACACTCGAGATCACTGGATCCTTTCAAGGCTCAGGGTGCCCTAAATTTTAAGGTGCACTAAATAACTATTCATAATTAATATTCTAGTTCACTAGTTAGCGAGATTTCATATTTCCATAAAAGTAATATTGCCAAATTAATCAAAACAGGTGAATATTTGAATATTTGCGACGTTGCCAACTTTTACAATAAACGCTCTTAAGTAAGTAGTAGTTGCAATATGTAGCTGTCAAATGGAGACCCTAAGTATAACCACATTCTAAATTGCCCCGTAATTTGACTGAGCACTCCAATATGGGCCAGTTATTACGTGTGTAACCTAATGACTGTCTAATATGAAGTAGATGCGATGCGCAGACGCAATTCGTGTAATGATGTTACGCGATTGAGGTGATTTTATAAAAAGAGAAGTTGAATTTCATGATTTGGCGTACTTAGTGATTTATTTAATCTAGACGTTTTAATCTATGGGCGTTTAGAGACCGTAACTTGCCCATCAGCGTAACGGTTTCCATAGATTAGAAAAACTAATAAATTTGTTATTAATTTATGGAAACAAAATTATATTTTTTTGGGTCTTGTAATCTGCGTTCAATTATTGTTACTATTGCAATTGCATGTGACTTCACAAAACCAAAATATTTGTTTTATTTATAATCTGCATATTCCAACACATTGTTAAAATATTAACACTCTTTGCTTTGAATGCTAGTTTCTGTTTAAACAAGAAGGTGCTTTTTATGGGTAATGATAAATCTTCAAAACGTGCTCAAACGGATTATCTACAACTACTTAATCTTACAAATGAAGATACAAAGCTTAAAAATGTGGGTCAAGTACCATATACAACATCCTTCGACTTTCATTTACTGCTCATAAATAGGTACGTACTAGCATTGACCAGAGATTAAAATAAAGGTCGACAGCGACAGGCTGAGTACCTCATAGTTACAAAATTCAAATCCAACTGATGCACTCTAAATTCGCATAACATAACATCACGACAGTATTCCCCAAAGGGTTAGGCAGAGGTACATCTATCCTGCCGGGGTTGCGAGGAAGTCCGAAAGGGATATCGTGACCCCGGCAACATGGCAACTGAAGGAACACGTGTGGGTTTTAGTCAGTAAGAGTCTGACACGCCCTCGCGCTCCGCCCAGACCAGGAGAAGTTATTTGATAATTTCCCAACCAAAAAAAAAAAACTATATATATAGGTACACCTTAATTTTGCCAGTTATGTTTAAGTCCCATATAATAGGGGACGAGCCCATTGCCATCAACCGGGCACAAAGCCAACTGAGAAATTCCATATGGAAAAACTCAATAATACTTTCCCGACCCGGGAATCGAACCCAGGACCTCATGCACAGCAGTAGCTCTAGACTAACGAAGCTCTCCAAATCCATAAATTCTTATTGATGGCAGCTAACGAGAGATTAGCAAATAAATCATTGGTCAATCGGGCTGTGCAGCTGTGGTAGCAAATCAATCTTTACTGTCGGATTAAACGATGCAGCTGTTCCAAGGCCTTCAAATGGCTAACTCGCTTTATTTAATCTACTTTTGGCTATTCTCTAGTGTATCTGCTTATTGTTTGCCTATATTAAGCATACCTTGCTTATGCAATGTGAGCATTTATAATGTACTTATATCGAAATGAGGGAAATGTATGCTTAATTTTATAGAGGGAAAAAATATTTAAAAAAATCGAAATATTTTTTATGGAATTCAAAAAAAATGTAACAAAACGGTGTAACTTTTAGATAAAATTAAGCATAGATTCCCTCATTTGGTTATATGCACATTATAAAGACTCGATGCTTTGTTATGGCGGAATTTTTGGGACAATTAAATTTAATACACTGTCGTGCCATGGACATGACTAAGAAGATTAGGAATACCTACTAAACAGATCCTTAGGAATTGGGACGCACGTGCTAATGAAAACAATAGCATCCGCCTTTGGACGTTAGTTTACGGATGGTGAAAGACCACGAAACAGTTTTACTTGCGATGAGTCAACAGACAACACGGACACGCTTTTACGAAATGTTATTGATTCTGACAAGGAAGTTTCGATAGAAGACAAAAAGCATTTAAAAAAATCAAAGTTTAGTTTTCATAGTTTATTAGAAATGGTTACATTCTCTACAGGCGTTAACGAAAAATTATTGATTTCGAATAGAAACGTTTCGATACGACAAAACATATTCCGAAGAATCGAAGTTTATAGGTAGTTTCCACAGCTTAGTGGAAGCCCTAAAATTCTCTAGAGACGTTTAAAAATGGTCTTTTGTAAGGTCCACAGTGTATTATAAATATTGCAAAAAGGCACTGTAGGTACACCACGCCACGCGCGCTTCAAAAAGATGTCAGCACAACGGACGGGGTCCGCTAGCGCCGATGCCTGCCGGGGTCGCGGGAAAGTCCGAAAGGGATACCGTGGCCCCTGGCAACATACAGGGAACTGAAGGGACACGGGTGGATTTTAGTCAGTAAGAGTCTGACACGCCCTCCCGCTCTGCCCAGAGCGGGAGAAGTTATTTGATAATTTCCCACCCAAAAAAAAAGGTACGGGTAAGATAAAAAACCGAAGTTTTCATGAACAGGAACCGCACAATACTCACGTTCTCACTAAACTTAGCTTAGACATAATAGTATAAACTAAATTTTGCCAGATGTTCCAAACAGTTCCCAAGACGCTAAAATAACAGAACAGTATGGGAAAACATTAAAATAATACAGCAAAGTGATGCAAAGCTCAAGAGAGTGGTCAGATCTGTTGCGCAAACGCAGCCACAGACGTAAAGGTTAAACACGGCAATTATACACAAAGGAACAGTGAAACGTACTTTCTTAGACTCGTGGTTGTAACATTCATGTACTGTGAAGACATTGGCACAAGTTTTTGGAATTTTCCGGGACTAGGTTTTATGAAGATCTTTTTTGTCAAAAGTTGTTTTTTTGAAATATCTATACTATCCTAGGGTTGACTACGTATGTGGAGAAAAGAAAGAGCAACTAAGTATTGAGAAAGCTTCTGATCATTAAGTAGTTCACTCTATCTTTGATTTATTCATCCTCCTGCCCTCATCTTTTAGTTCATATTTTTCGTCCATACATCTCTTATAGAAGTAGGTAGGTTCAGGCTCTCCGCCTGGGTCGCCAGCGCGTTGTGTTCCACGCGCGATTCAAAGAGATTTCAGCAGAATTAACGGGGTTCGCCAGGGTCGATGCCTGCCGGGGTTGCGAAGAAGTCCGAAAGGGAGATCGTGGCCTCCGGCAACAGCAGCGGCAACGGCAGAAGGAACACGGGTGGAGTTTAGTCAGTAAGAGTCTGACACGCGCTCCCTCTTCGCCCAGAGCGGGAGAAGTTATTTGATAATTTCCCACGCAAAAAAATCCAACGGTAAACTCACAATTTCTATCTATAGCTATTGAAAATTTTACAGTTACATAGAAATTGTATAACTATTTACACAGCTCGTCCTAATGCTAATTGCTGAAACTGTCAAAAGTTATTGCGTGTGAGCAGCGTCAAAAACTATTACATTTGATAACATTTTATTTTGGACAACTTGGTGCAAATTATACTACATCTCACATTGACAGTTGTTTGACTCAATTTTGCAAGAATTTTCACTGCCCACGCCTTAAGAAACATTAACACCCATTATCACCCATTATTCCACTTTTGGGATGATGGCCGCAGGTTTGGCCAAAACGGTAACTTTTACTTTTTTTTTCAATTTGGCAACACCGTGCATAATGTCAGTGTTGCGAGATAAACAAAATGCATTTTGCAACTTTCATTAGGTATGATTTTTTTATGAATATTCATGTTAAGTGAGTGATTCACAGTAAATCATTGCTTTCGTTGCACCCGAGTTACTAAAATATTTCCACACTTTATTACATATTTTTTTCTGGCAGTCTACTGCAGTCAAACGATTCTCATTCTAGTAAGAATGTGCATTATGTAGATAAAACTTAAAACTACTTAGACACTAGGCAGATAGAGCTAGACACTTCTGACCACCGTAAATGATGCAAAAGTAATACAGTTAAGGATCCTATGCATCACACATAACAAAATTGTGTATGTAGGTATAACTAGATTGACAGTAAAATGACGTTTCAGAACAAAATGCCATAGCACAGATTAGTACCAATAGGGCAATGGCTACACTTTAAGCTTACTTTAAGGTGGCCATTCACAAACATGTAAACAAACACGAGTTTTCGGAAAAACAACTGTAATGCTCACACATGAGGTTCAGTTTGCGCTACAACTTCATATTTTTTATGACTTTATCAACAGTACTAGTCAGACTAAAATCAACGTTATTTACACTCAGTTAAAGTTGATGATTGTTTAAGTGGAAATAACATCAGTTGGAAACGAGGTTATAAATAGACCTTACGTACGCAGGTCAAAACTTGACACTCACCCAAAATTCTTGCACCATTTTTCTCACTACCTACACGTTAATTTCACGCTCCTCTAAAAAATAACAAAAAAGAAAACATGATAAACAATGACTAAGTATCAAAATTTCAAAGTCCCGTCGCGGGGGGGAGTTTTGGAATCAAAAGTGGATGCTAGCTTTCCGTGGTATACTTTTAATTTTATTGGGATGCCGATCGACCGGCCAACTGGATAGCTTACCAAATTTCCTTGGGGCTAACGGCGCAAGAGTAGACGATGAGCGGCTTTTTAAAGCTTATTAAGAACAATAAAGTTATTGTTATTTACTTTATTATTTAGCTGTTATATAAATAAATAGGAATGATGACAATTTTTTTTTTTGTGCCTCATGTAGATTATTAAAAAAATTATTAACATATATTTTTTCTTTTTCACGTTATAAAAAGATTACAGTGATACATTGAGTTGAAATGTGGCATAACGTCACTTGTATGTAGATCTTTGACGTAGCGACCCACACTCCCCAACTTTAATGCGTTTTTTCTGTCTGTTATGACAAAGCAAAAAATACGAGTCTAATATTTTTGTATTATCTGACTGACGGACTAAATAGTTTTTTTTTTTCCCAGGCTTCAACCCAAGTGTTGACCAAAATACCATTTTTTTTTTTACATTTTAGTTTTTGAAATATTAAATTATTATTGAACAAAATTCAATAATAATTTAATATTTCAAAAACTGACGTGTTAATCGACTTTCGTGGCTGACCATACTACAAGTACTCATGGTAGGTAGTTACTGATCTAACATTAAATAGTTTGAACCTACATCCTTATTTATTCACAACCAGATTTCTATTATACAAAGTGCGTTGACATCACAAATCGCTGCCGCGCGTGCCATCCGCGCAGGCGCAGGCGGTGGTCCCAAAGTGGGCAAACATGAGCCTTTTCACATCAAAACACTTTCTCCTTCGTTACGTCAATTGTGTGTGTATGTGTGTGTGTTTACTCGTATCTTCCTCGTAATAATTACGTGTTTGAATATTGCATTGCTTTCTTTATTTGTTTCTCGTCTTCTTGTTTGAGGTGACAGGATCGCAGAACTAAGATTACGCTGATGATAGTGACTTAATTTTTGTCGGATTTTATTTTATCAATCAGGGATAAGATTATCCCAGGGTTGCGGTTTTGTCCAAAAGGGTTACCGTGGCCCCTGGATATATAGGCAACTGAAGGAACACGGGTGGGTTTTAGTCAGTAAGAGTCTGACACGCCCTCCCGATCCGCGCACACTCCACCAAGAGCGGGAGAAGTTATTAGATAATTTCCCAACCAAAAAAAAAATAGGGATGTTATTATCATATTACGTTACCTAGCAATTGCGTTATGATGGAAGTCATAGGCAATAATATCGCTCTATGTAAAATACTGATATTCACCTGCATCCAGTCAGACTGGAAGCCGATACCAACGTAAATGGTAAATGGCTAGGTTAGGCAAATGATGAGTCAGAGATAAGGGAGGTTGATATATATGATGATACTAATTTGAGTTTTGAAAGTAGGAAAATATTGTTATTAATGCAAAAGGCTACTAATGCTAGTCTAGGCTAGTGTCGGAAAATATCCCACAGGAACGTACTATTCGGAAAAGTACAGGTAAACAATGTAATAATTCCGTAATACATTGTTTTCATATAACTCTATTGGTTTACTTAAGCGGCACACGCCAGAAATGCTCCCAGTCGGCATGATTTTTTCTGACATCTTCAGCAATTATCGAAACTTTAATGAATTATACACCTAAACCTTCCTCATTATGACTGACTCCCTCCATTGGTGAAAACCGTATGAAAATACGTTCGGTAGTTTTTGAGTTTATCGCATTCAGACAGACAGACGCGACGGCGGTTTTGTTTTATAATAAGTGTTGGGGCTTCAATGATCTTCAATGAAACTCACGTATCGAGGTTTAGTAGTTTAATTATGTATAAACTGTATTTTTAACTGATTTCAAAAAAAGAGGAGATTCTCAGTTCGTTGGAATAAAATATGTGGAGCGTACAAGTTCGCAAGTTCGCGATGATAGTCAACATTTTCACCATCATCACAAACTTGTACGCTCCACATACTTTATTATAAAAATACAGTTCATATAAAATAGAACAACCATACCTCGATACGGGAGTTTCATTGAAGACCATTGAAACCCCAACAATAAGTATGTTAGTGATGTAAAAAATATGATTAAGAACATAAATAACTTACATAACATAAGTCCTTATTGATTTCTTAAAAAAATACACATAAATCTCCCATAATAATGTTAGGTAACAAAAACATTCAACAACATCGAAAAACAAGAGACCAAAACTAAACAAATTAAAAAACATGACTTCCCACTCAAGTGATCCACCATGAAATCGATTCTATTCACTGTATTAACATTCATAGTGTCTGTAGTCTGTACAACACTATTTATGGGAGGCGGAGGCAGCCACAGTGACAACAATGGGTTTTGTTTGTAATTGTTTAAACTAACAAGTGCTAACGACAGTAAAATAATAAAACTTTCTTTGAAACCATTATGTATGAGCTGTATCCATGAGATAACAAACAAAACATCTATCATTAAAACTTGAGCTTATTAATAATTCATTAATAAGCACAGCTTTTATTGATAGATTAAAACATTATTTACATTATTTACCTCTGCTCATACCCATTTCTCCCAATATGCCATTGTTATAATAAAATGTTGCCCGATGCAAAAATTCTTATCGATAAAATATTCGTTTAACAAATCGATTAACATTATATTTTTTCTTGTTTCAGGTCACAGCCTTAGCTGTGCTTAGCATAGCAACGGCAAAGAATTCGACGGCAAAAACGAAACCGAAACGACAGTTAGACAACATAAGAACGCATGAAAATTTACAGTACTCTCTCGTACTCCCACATTCAAGAGTTCAGCATTATAGAGCACTGGGCAACAACCGACGTATTTCTCATGGCCCAACGAAAGGAAAGCTGCCGCCATATGCGGTTCAGATGGAGCCAGTCGTGCAGTATTCGCAAAAGGATCCCCTCTATGACCCCAATCAGGAAAACTTAGAAGAAACGGTTGTAAACAAAAACGAAATCTATGCTCAGTCCAAAATCCTGAACTTACAAGACCAGTCCAGTGCCGAAAGCTACGGTCCTCCTTACGGCACTTTGCCAACCGCTCCTCTGTACAGTCACCGTCCTCAGTACTATGAAGAACCTGAACCCATTATCGAAATCATTATCAAGGAGTCCAATGAGACGCTACCGGCACCTCCTCCTCAACCAGTTCAAAAGAAAAAGAAAGAACCGGTCCACGTTTTCTATGTTAAATACAGTAAAGATCCTCATTCTAAGGACAAGGTCATATATGAAAAACCCATTCCCGCTATTACTCCGCCAACTAACGAAGAAGATGATCATCATGATCACGAAGATGAATATGTGACAGTGACTCCTGAGCCTTATTTCCCTCCAAAGACTACTACTTTACGAGCTATCATCAAGCCGGAATCTGAACAGTACCACAGTGACAGTAGTGTAAAAATTACTTTCGGCAACGAAGGCCGCCATTATAGTGACAGGCGTGAAAGCCACAGCCACTCTGAACACCATGAAGAGACAGCACCAAAGCCGGCTATCGCATTGCCCAATTCACCTCCGCAACCCTCTCCACAGAGCCACCATAGCGTCCAAATTCATCAGAGTCATCCACAGTTAGAGCGATCAGCGTCGCCGAAACCACAGTTCGTGGAATCCAGTACCAGACCATCTTTCTTACAACACCAACACCAGCATCAGCAGCAGTCACAATTCTTCAGGTCTGGACCCCCGCAAGCTCAAAGTCGAATCCAATTCCACCCTCAACCAGTGCCCAATGAACAACAGCTGCCAAGACAAGGACCTTCAGTGTCACCGTTCAGACCCCAACAACAGCCTCAAACACCCCGTATCCCATTTGGACCATCTCCTACCTTCAACGCAGCTTTCTCTAATGGTCCCATTGGTCCTGTTACACATTTTGGCAGCCCAACTGCCCCTACCCCAGTTACTGCTTTCCCTACAGTCTCATTTCCCAGAGCAAACAATGGACCCAGTTTCCATTCACGTATAAATAATCCACCTTCCTTTGCCTCAAGACCACAGTTCAATGGACCCCCAAGAACTAGCTTTCACTCCGGACCACAGAGGCCTTTCCCATCCCAATCTAAGACTTATTTCGATGATCCTAAATACTTGCAAGAGAATTATCACACGATCACTACCGAACAAGTTGATCCTCCAAAACAGCAACCGCTACCTAATAGGCCCCTGCAGTCTTTTGGTCACCAAAGTCCCAGCCCGAGCCCAGCTCAATTTCAAGACCATCGCCGCCCTCCAATCGTTCCGCTTAGCCAACAACTTCCTCAGCAGAGACCAGTTCAGCAATTTGATTCTTTCCACAATAAACCATCTATCGCAATAAACCCCAGTGCATCCCCATTCTTTAATCTGAAACCTTCCCCACCGCTTATTGAAGATAATCGCCCACCTTTCCATCAACATTCCTTGCAGCCTCAACCCCAACAACAATTTAGTTTCCACCAAGGACCCCAGGGGCTACCTAGACCATCACCTCAGATTCCGTTCCAACAACAACACTCATTCCCTTCCCCATCTCCCTCCCCTCAGAATCAGTTTGTTCCATCACCTTCTGCTGCTCCTTTGTACAATTTCCATCCTCAACCCTCGCCAACGCCTAATGTTTTCCACCAAGGCTCACCGTCAGAAAGACCTTTTAATACTGAACATCAGCAAAACGTTGCCGGCCTAGTTCCTGGTGGAGGTGAACTGGTACCAGCTATATCTAAATATGAACAGCACATTACTGTAAATGGACCTACGGATCAACCATTCAGTGGTCTCGGAGACTCTAGCCCTAGTCAACCTACACCAACACCTAGTCAACAACAACAGTACCATCATGTGCAACAAGAACTGCGTCACCAACACGAACAGCAACAGCGTCAGGAACAACAACAGCGACAGGAACAACAACAGCGTCAGGAACAACAACAGCGACAGGAACAACAACAACGTCACCAACAACAAGAACAACAACAGCGTCACCAACAACAAGAAAAACAACAGCATCACCAACAACAAGAACATCAACAGCGACACCAACAACAAGAACAACAACAGCGTCACCAGCAACAAGAACAGCAACAACGTCACCAACAACAAGAGCAACAGCAGCATCAGCAACAAGAACAACAACAGCGTAACCAACTTGAACTACAACATCGTCAACAGCATCAACAACAGCATCAGCAGCAATATCAACAGCAGCAACAACAATTGGATGCGGAACAGGAACAAGTTAGGTTACAGTTAGCGCATAATGTTCAAAAACAACAAGAAGAAATCCAACGACTACAAGCGCAACTATTGCATTCACAACATCAGCAGCAGCAACAACAAGAACAATACCAGAGCGCCTACCAGCAGCAAGTTCAAGCTACATCACCAAGATCTCAATACATTCAAGAAAGGTCACGACCACATCCTACATTTCCCACAAGCACCGTGTCTCCTCCTTACTATCAATCATCATTGAGGACGGTGGAAATCAAACCAACAACGTCGAAATATGTGTCTTCTACACAGAATTCGGTAACTTCTGCACCAGAAACTAAAAAGGAAGAGAAGAAAAATAAGCCCACTTTCGAACTTCCTGATGAAGTTCCAGATGACCTACGTGAGCAGCTGTTGTCTTCAGGCATCTTAGACAACGCTGACATCAGTGTATTGGATTACGATAAAGTAGGAGAAACGCCTTTGGATTCTCTGCCTCCAGACCAGCTGGCTAACTTCTTTAGTGCTGGTGGTGGTCAACAGATTGCTTCTAGTGAAAATAGACCCGTCTATGTCAAGCCTAACGGAGATTCTATTCAATCTAGAATTGATGAAGACATTGAAGATGACCAGGAATTCGCTGCTTCAGAAAATGTTGCCAGTTACGTTGCTCCTCCGCCAAATGGTCAAGCTGTTGAAATGAAAGTTGTTCATTTTAACCCTGAAACTCCCGAAGGACAGCAACTGGCTGAGAAATACATAAAAGAAAACGCCACGCAAGTTGATCCCGTAGCATTGAACGATAAAAGGTACAACAGATATTTGCCATTGAAAGTAAGTGGCAATCAGTTCCCGCTACCGGATGTTCTTAAGGGGAGAAAGGTAACTTCAGTCGTTGTTTTGGCTCCCGTTAAGACTGAAGCCTTAGGTGACTCCCATTCGAGGACAGAACGAGCAGCCGATGAAAACTTAAAAGGAATTAAATTTGTCGCCGGTGAGAGCTTGCAAGAAGTACTCAAACGACCAACAAAGGACAACTTCGAGAAGTGGTTGGATGTTGAGAAGAAGACTGCCACTGATCTGCAATCGGTCGTCTTGCTTGTGACTGGGTAAGAAATTATAATGTTTATTTTATTTTCTACTTTTAAAATGAACATTTTCTGTTTCTTGATCTTTTTCTTCTTCTTCTCGTGTGGTTAGTGACTAACCTGGTGTCAGTGTTTTAACGCCGCCCATGGGCCTCTGACTTGGCTTCACATGCCGTTGAGAAATATCTCTCAGGCATGCCGGTTTCCTCACGATGTTTTCCTTCACCGTTTTTTAAGCAGGTGATAATTATACAATACGCACATGAATCCGAAAAGTCAGAGGTGCTTTGGGTTCGAACTCGAGACCTATGACTTGGCAGTCTGACGGTCACACCACTAGGCTATCTGCTGATGTTTCATGATAATAATATGTTTTAACGAAATATGTTTGTTTACAGGGATGCTGAAGCTGCTGATGGAAAAGAAATCTTCATGTACGACATTGCTTCAGGAAACGTAAACAAACTCGATGGTGACCTATCAAACGCATTCGTTGAGGCTGCAGAGAACAACTCTCTAAGCAAAGACATTGAATCACTGGCCATTGAAGGAGAGGGTACTCCAGAAAACTTTGACAAGGATAAAAGCGACGACGTAGCTGCGGAAGGTTCTGAAAATGTGCCATTATTTGTAGACTTATCAGGCTTAAACTTAGATCAGGAAAACACAAATCAAGTGTCAATATCATCAGGTTACAGTAAAACGAAACACGGCAGATCGTTTAGGAGACATTGATATGCATAATGCCAAATGGTGTCTGATCCTTGTAAATAGTCTAGTATTAGTATTACTAAATTAAATCCAACGCGATTGTTGCGTGTAGTCGTAATTGTTTTTTTACAAAAGTGATAATGGTTGTACAATATAAAATAACTGCCTATTAAACTTGTTTTCATTTTTATCCCAGCCTGTCGCAAAAAAAAAATGTTTATTACCGTGCAGATTTCAATTTTTTGTATCTACTACGTATATAATTTACTAGCTGCGGCCCGCGGCTTCAACCACATGGACCCTCATTATATTTCTAAAATAAGAATAAGCCTAAGTTACTCCTTATAACATCAGCTATCTGTCAGTGAAAGTCCCTTCAAAATTTGTACAGCCGTTTCGGAGTTTAGCCGGAACAACACAGATAGACAGACAAAAAATAATAATTTGTTTTTTTTATTTTTTTATATACTGTTTATATTTCATTTGCATTTAGTCACTACATACACTTCAATTATATTAAAATTTATTTGTATGCATAGATTTAGAAGATTAATAGAATGACGATGACGAATCCAATATGATTCCAATTGCAAGCTGGCTCAAGGTCGGCTCAAGTTTCTATAAAATTTGAATTATTCAATTAAAATAACACACACTACACAGAGACCACAATTAAATATTTTATTTGAGTATGTACAATAATTTATTTCTATTCCAATTGCATTCTAATCGATTTAAATTTCAAACAAAATCGATTCTGCCACAAGCGATTTAATCTTTTCACAGCTAGCAACACAAACTCAAACTGTCAAACGTATGGATTATTTATGGTGGAAGAGGTTCATACCGCAGTGTAAAATTCACAGTCTTTATTTATTTTCATGTATTTTGCTATAATTTTTGACTTGTAATCATGATGGAGGGTTCTCTAAGTAAATGGACAAATGTGATGAAGGGTTGGCAGTACCGGTGGTTCGTGCTGGACGAGAATGCTGGCCTGCTTTCTTATTACACGGTAAGTGACGTTTCATAATAACCGTATTACCAAATTAATCGTCAATAAAACTGATTTCTACACGTTTTTTGCTTACATTATGTTGACTTACCTTGAAAATACTACTCAAATGCTTAAGTTCAACAAAACATTCGAAATTTTAATTCAAAATTTAACCTTCTTGTGAGAAAATCAGACAGAACAAACACTTAAAATATATAAAAATACACATTCTACTCAATACCGTGACATAATATACCAACTTAAAATTAATAGAATCGCAACTTCAGAACAAAAATATTTGTAAAGTGTTCAAATTTCAAACTCTTTAGTGGCAATGTCAAGGTTAGAGTTTGTTGTTTATGTGCACCATAGATGCCAAGGTGAGGCAAAGGCCTTGGGTATACGGCCAATATAAAGACTTCTTGCTGATTAATGATAGAAAAGAGTTTAACAATATTTAGGTAGAAAGCATACAATGACATTGATTGGTTTAGTTTAGCCGCAGGTATCTCAAAGAAATGGTGGCAATATAATGATTTATCAAGAATGTCAAACTTCTAATAAGTAGTTGCTTTTTAAACTAAAAGGTTACAAATAAAACTGCAATAATCATAAGCGTCCATGCCATAGCTAAGAATAGACTTTCAAGAAAACCATTTTAATAATAAGGTATTTTTATAAACATACTTTTTAAAGATAGCTGAATGATCAGACTGGATTGCAAGCTGATTTTATTAAAAACGAATAGATGGCACTGTGCAGTTAACCATTGTTAGGCATTACAAGAAAAACTAAAAAACATACTACGAATTGTTATAAAACCTTTAGTTGTCCATTTCTTGCAACAAAAAATAAACTTTGTTTATTGTTTTTCATACTATATCTGATGGATTTGGTAGGAAAATGCAAGTATTTTTATATATTTAAATAAGAGCATTTTTATCAGTATGAGATTATCACACAGCAATAAGATTGAATGTTGCATGTTGTGGACAAAGCCAATCTGCTGATTTATCATTTTGACATTGCAATTTTTCCTCAACACAGACATGTTTAGAATTTACAGATTTAAATCTTATTTCTAGTGGATTAAGAGTGCAAAAGGAATGATATACATAGACTGATTAAATGCAAGTCAGGTACGTAGTACTTCAATGACCAGATGTATGAACGTAAACAAAGTAAAAGGAGTATGTAAGGATCATAGCAGGTGGCATTCTGTAGTTCCTGCCTACCCCAATGGAAAGGCATCAGTTTATGAATGATTAAATTCAAAATCAAACAAAAGGCAAGGAATCTTATCGTAATAAAAAATTACCTAAATATTTTTATTGCAACTATTCTCAAAGTGACTCAGCACTTTTTTCTTATCTTTTAAATAGTTTTGCCTGAAGAAGTTATAAAACATGTAGTATACAAATATGACATTAGGAAAGTATAGAACGGCGATGCCCAGTGGTGCGGGGCAGCTCGGCAGGAACACTTGTGAGGAGTATATTAACATTAATGTGAACTGGATCTGGAAAGTGAAAAAGTATTCATTATTATTTGTTTTACTAACATACCATCATTTACCAGAAGAGGTTGTTATATTAAAGTGCTATTTGGTATCCTATAAGTACTAAATGAACAATAAATGTATATATATATATATTTATAATCCCATTCTCGAAAACGGCTCTAATGATTTCGATAAAAGTTGCAATACGAGGGCGAAAAATCGATCTAGTTAAGTCTCGTATCTGGGAAATTTTGTTTTTTCTCTTTTCACTCGAGCAGACCTTGGTCGAGCAGGTACTAATATAATAAGTACCATGGCAATGACTTGTAATTCCTGTTTCAATTCATAATCAATTAAGTTTCTTGACAATCATAGTTACTTTTCACTGATGATAAAATAAAATGATGAAGTATGATGCCTAAACAAATCTAAAGTCAATTATTATCAGTATTTGAATCATCTTTTTCAACCATTTTCATCAATGCCTGTTTATGGGCCCCATATTTAGCAACAAATATTTTCATATTTAAAAGTTCCCATAAATTGAGCCTATCCTCTGTCGGAATGGGAGATTGCTTGAGCTGTTTTCTGTTTTAATTGTCAGGGAAGACACTTGTGTAAGCAAACAAAACACGCACCACTAAGATGGAAAATTGTAATTTACGGGCTTAAAGTCTTAGGTGAATTAACACTATATAGGGCGACACGAAAACGTAACAGTTTTCGTGTCGCCCTATATAAGTAGTGTTAATTCAATAGATTCAGAACACGATTCTGAGGAACGCCCCTGCGTTGCAATTTTTCGACGGTTATAAAAAAAAACTGCTGTTTCATAGAAAAGTGCAATACCTACGCGGTCAAAATGTATGGAACAGCTGTTTTTTTTTTTAAATACCGGCGAAAATATTCAACGCAGGGGCGTTCGGAATCATGTACTGAATTCACGGTAACAGTTTTCGCGTCGATGTCCCTGCCGCCCTGTATAATCAGCCCTGTAATTAACGCAAAGACCCTGAATTATTGCCACCTATCTTAGAAATAAGACCCATCAGCATAATAATTAAGCTTCCTATCAAATTACCACTCCAATCAGTCTCAATCGAATGTGCAAACGAGGCATAAAAGTCAGCACATTCAGTTAAACTATCTCAAAGGAATTGATAATAAAATGCAAATGAAGCTAACCACCCTTATCCTTGACGGAACGGATAATTTATCTCGACTACTCCCATGTCATTTAAGAGGGATTATAGTGCTATGTTTAGTTACGTAAAATCACGCATTGCTTTCCCAAAGGGTTAGTCAGAGGTGTACATGGAGCACACCCACATTTCGCCAGTTATGTTTCCAATGCCAGCGAGCCTATTACCACAAATCCAGAATCGAGACGCTTTAAACATTATGGGCTAATTTGGGAGGCAATTTGTGAACGTAATAAATCGCTGTTACTGGAGTATTTTTTCAAACCTGAGTTTAACTATTCGATCGTGCTATTGGTTTGATGATCTTAACGTCTTAACGTATTTCGTTTCAGAACAGTCAGTCGTAACCTTCACATAAATACTTAATTTTATCGAAATATTACTTAGTAGCTGTTGCCCGCGCCTGCGATCCAGGATGAAAAGTAGCCTATGTTCTTCTCCAGGTCATGTTCTACCCATGTGCCAAGTTTCATCCAAATCCGTTTAGTCGTTTTAGCGTGAAAGCGTAACAAACAAACACACAAACAAACTCAGTTTTGCATTTATAATACTAGCTGCGTCCCGCGGTTTCACCCGCATAAGTCTCGATCCCGTGGGAATATCGGGATAAAAAGTATCCTACGTGTTATTCCAGATTATAAACTATCTGTGTGCCAAATTTCATCCAAATCCGTTCTGTAGATTTTGCGTGAAAGTGTAACAAACATCCATTCATCCTCACAAAGTTTTCGCATTTATTAATAATATAATATAATATTAGTAGGATTAGTTAGTATATGTCAGGAAGAGTTTTTCTGAGGACCTCAAAAACCGGCCGTAAGTGGCATAAATCCTCTGTTGCGAATTTAGTAATGGACAGTAGACGCTGCTGAATGCCTCAATAGGGGGGCCATAGACCATTTGACTCGTCGTAATTTATGTTCAAAGTACCCTAAGCTTTTAATTGTAACCTTTTAAGCTGTTACTAGCCAGATGCTACAAGTCGTCCCTACGCTTAGTTACTCGCGCGGTCTTAAGGACCAATCGATTTATTAATGTGATCACGTTTCAACGTATAATAGATTATTACTAATGAACTGTTCTTTCATAAACATAGCCATCTCATGCCTAAATTCACTGAATTAAATCAAAGTTGAGAAGCACATAAATGTGAGAATCCAATCCAGCAGATTTTACACCAGCATGATCTACACAACACGAAAAGGAATTGAAAATCGTACGATAAAGCCAGTGTCAATCGTATACGGTTCGACCTTACTATTTCTGCCAGTCGTTTGGCAGGAAATTGGGTTCTCGACATCCCCGCGGATACATCAGTATGAATTTAAATTGCAATCTTAATTTTGTACGAAACATTTTCTACTAAAAATAGAAAATGTATCGAACGTTCGTTAGAAACTATTTTATCTTTGCAAATGTCGAAGCTTAAGTCCAGGATAAGTATGGCCTAGCACTCGATCATTTTAGACTCGTATAACTTAGGACCATGACCTTAAATTGTTCGTCCTTAGGTCCGTTTGTACAGAAAACGGCCATTATTCTGCAAAATTCTTGCCAAAAGCACTTTCGTTTCTTTTATTGGGTGGGAATTTTTCAAATAACTTCTCCCGCTCTGGGCGGAACGGGAGGGTGTGTCAGACTCTTACGGACTAAAACCCTCCCGTGTTCCGTCAGTTGCCTGTATGTTGCCAGGGGCCATGGTATCCTTTTAGGACTTTCCCGCAACCTTGCCAAAAGCACTTACCATCTGCATAATAGTGAGCCATTTCTTATACTTGATAAGGATTGCCTTCATCTTGGGGCTTCCTTCTGCCGATAGGAGGTAGTAGCTGTACATGATAACATGTACCGAGTTGTTTAGCATCGGAGAAAAGGACGTTATTCCACCTGGAAAGAGAAAATCTATTATTAGGTACTTACATATTTTTGGAACATGCAACAAGCTACAGACGATTTTGTTGGGATTGACCTATCAGATTATCATGTAGGTTGAGAGAATGTATCTAATGGAACCTGTCATCACGATTCCATTAGGTTTGTGGTGTCAATTTAGGTGTCGGCTGCGTTATCTGTTATCGGGCATAATCTCAAATCAATCACGGACTTTAGTAACTAACCGGGAACTTGAATAAATAACATACTTATACAAAAACGCATAGAGTAGTTTGTTATTTGAAATCGGCTACAAGCACCGCTATGTAAAGATCTCAGACCAAATAAAAAAAACCAAGACATACGCTGTCAACAGCGACGTGAGGCCGGTTTCGTAACCGATTTCCGGCCACCGTAGGCGCGGGCTTGCGGACTGTGAGCAATGGGTAGCTCACCGTTCGATAAGGACCAGGCCCGGGTCGACGGCGCGTTGTGTTCCACGGGCGCCTCAAAGAGATGTCAGCAGAATTGACGGGGTCCGCTAGGGTCGATAGATGCCGGGGTTGCGAAGAAAACCGAAAGGGAGATCGTGGCCCCTGGCGACAGGGCAACCGAAGGAATACGGGTGGGTTTTAGTCAGTAAGAGTCTGACACGCCCTCCCGCTCCGCCCAGAGCGGGAGAAGTTATTTGATGATTTCCCACCCAAAAAAAAAAAAAAAAGGCCGGTTTCGTAAACATGTGTGCCTTTAGTGAGGTGTAGTTTGATTGTAAATGGTTGTAAATGTGTGCGTGTGAGCGTGTATGCACAGAGCGGAGGTGTAGTTTTGGTACAGATATTCGAATTTCTTAAACAATAATTTGCAAAACTGATAATATTATTTTATAATTAACCATTTCATGCTGGGACGTTGAAAACTTGTATCAACTTTTAGATATTAGAGAAGATTCCTTGATAAAGTTTGTGGCCTTGTGAATAAATTATGCTAAATAGAAAACGATACAAGATTCACAAAGGTGCAGACTGACTTAATATTATCGTTGATCGCTTTATGGCCGATTCCTATAGTTCATGGACCGTTATTGGCTAAAATTAAAACTCTTGTATTTTTCCCAATAATGAAGCAAATACCTCATGTTTTGCATAGAAGACCCTCCCTTAAGGAAGTAGCTATCACAGGTAAAATTAGCTTACGAATCTATATGCACAGTTTGGCAATAAAAATGCTACCATTGGTAAGCAAAACGATTCGTTTTTGTTTACAGATCAAAGAGCTACAGTCGACCGCATGTCGATGGTAACACTTTGATCTTAAGCTGTCCAAGCGTATTACGGAATTTCAATAAGCTAATACTGGTTTTGCATCCATTGACGTACGGTCTGTACCTACGCCTAGATATTAGATTTAATAATTTATGGTAAAACTTAACAACGAAGGGCGAAATTCTTACTAATGATGAGAATGATAAGCACATTGCTGTAAAGGCATTATTCTCTCGACACGAAGCCACAAAAGAAGTCCTACTCATTTTGGCACAAGGTGTTCAAGTACGATCGAGTAGCGGAAGGCTAAGTACATTCACAGTGAAAGTAAATTGATTGATTGTAACATCTTCAGAACATTAATTCCCACGATACCTGTTAAATGTCAGACCACTACGATGAGTGACTGAGTTTTGGAGGATTGAAAAGACGGTGACAAGAGACTTGAGTAAAAAGTTCCGTAGTGTAAGGTTTATTTAGACTGTTTGTTACTAGCATCACCGCGCGGTTTCACCCACATAGGTCTCGATCCCGTGGGAATATCGGGATAAAATGTATCCTATGTGTTAATCCAAGTTATAAACTATCTGTGTGCCAAATTTCATCCAAATCCGTTCAGTAGTTTTTGCGTGAAAGAGTAACAAACATCCATCCATCCATCTTCACAAACTTTCACATTCACAATTATTATTAATAGTACGAATTAGGATAGTAGGATTATAGTCTAATCCCAAGAAAGCAGGAAGCTAACGGCATCCAAGTTCCATAATTGATTATCTTTCCAAGCACCTCAGTAGTCATTAGCATCGGGCCATCATTTCGGTAGACACCTTTCGATTATCAGGACCAAAATCATCATTTTGGTCCTAAACGCGACTTAGCAATATCTATCGGGCATGTTTCCAATCCCGGGCGATACCTGCCCCTTTTTTTTTATCAAAAATGTAGTCCCAAATCGTGCTTGTGACCCTGAATTGCCGCTTGATTTGCTGTGGAGGTTATATTAAGGGTATCGCTTCGTATATTTTGATCATATTGACAACAATAGCTACGTTCTCACACACGATAAACAAAATAAATTATAAAACGAAAATATTAGACGTGTCTTTAATCTCATTTGGAATGCTTTGACAGACATAATGTCCAGCATCATAATTATGTTAACCCTCTCTATTAGTTGGACGCAATCCTTATGGTGTGGTCTGACTGTCCTCAGCAAATGAAATGTGGACACTGGGATTTCCATTGGAATGCACCAGAGCGACGCTGTGCTATAATACCTACCTACCTTTGGCACGTCGGGACAGAATTTGCATTCTCCGAAATTCCGTGCACTCCGTATCTAAGATTGGCCTGTCACTCCTTTGAGGTAAATGGGTAGTAACCTACTATATAATATCTCAGTTGCTTTGATATCTTCTGCTCATGACATGTAATTATGGGTGCTTGTTTTTACAAAGCACCTTGTCCCCACAAAAGAGAAAAAAACAACTAAACATTATTTTTACTTTTTTATTTTGTGTTTCACGAACTGTATCCAAATAAACGTTTTCTTTCTTTTTTGAAGATTGTTTGTTTTGTGATCTATTTCTCCACGCCCGGTCTTTTTGACCACAGAAATTTTGTTATAATTATATTCTGTGCTTTTGCAATAGGTACAAAATGGTTCCTCATCGGATCCAAAGTGCGTGTAGCTTTTATGTCTGTTGTGATTTTGGTGGTTATTTATAATAAATTAAAGTCGCTTTTCGTGTCTTTCTGTGTAACCGCGTTGTTCTTTTAAACAGTTAACATTAACATTAAAATAGTTAATTGATTCAGGCGTGACCTTGCGGAAATCCATGATAAAATGATGATGCCGAGCGCAGACGGTGCTTGGTGTGGCAACATGCCGTGTTCGAGTTCACGACAAGTTAATCGTCATCCTGAGGATGCCTCGTTGAGAGGTGAAACACGTGTCGATTTCTTCCAGGGTCTTTTCAAGACTCTTTAGAAATAGCTAAGCGGAAAAGGTTACTAAATATATCCACATCATCATATTAACATTAAACTCCTAGGGAAGAAATCTCGATGTTTTAAATCCGTGCGATGCACGAGCGGGTCGCTAGTTCTAATTAAAATTGTCGCATATTTTAGGTACTTATTATAGCTTTTGTACAGGTTACGTCAACCTTATCGTGTATTTCTATTTCCATTCACCAACTTATTTAAAGAAGCGCAAAATCCGCTCCATTCTAAACTACTCAACAGTTATAGAGTCAACATGTTTCTTCAATTATAAATAGGACTTGACTGCGGTTAGAAACCTTTCATTTGACTTGCTGGCTTCACTGCAAATTAAGTGTTATGAGAGCCAGTCGACAAACACGAAGACTATCCAAGGTACACACATTATACGGTGTTATACAATAACATTTAATTTCATATCACCGGCGGAAAGGTCTCAAGTGAGACTTCGATCACTTAAAATTATACTCTCGCTTTTTACCGTTAGAGTTTGTTTTCGGTTGTGAGGTGTGTGGTCAATGTCCATCACTTTCACTCGCTGGCCATCGCTATCTTTGCAACGGTTGTCCAACGATAAACTACTACACATTGTTTAGGGTCAGTTTTATCAGCGAATGTTGGTTGGAGATAATATCGAGAGGTAATCGTCTGTCAGAATTACGGAACTCGCGAATCGGAGCACTGGTTCGTGGATGGAAAGTTGTTTATTTAGAAGAAGGTAATTGATTGATCGTTTATAATAATCTAGGGCAGTTATAAAATGATATAATAATATATAATAGGTACCTACGGATAAGTTCCTTATAGAAGTAATGCACAATGATGATTGCAACGTCACTTCAAAGCTGTGTTATCTGAGCTCAGCTATAAATAAAACTATGTTCTTGTGACTAGTGACATGAACAGATAAATTCGCTGCATTCATTGGCGAATTGATCAGAAATTGCGAGAATTACGAGGACATAGCAGTCGTTATTTGTAAAAACCGGCCAAGTGCTAGCCGGATTCGCACACGAAGGGTTCCTTACCACCGTACAATATTTACCTAAAAACGCCGAAAAAAACACGTTTCTTGTATGTGGACCCCTTTAATTTTTTACTTTATTTTTATTATTTGCTGTTATAGTGCCAATAGAAATACACAATCTGTGAAAATAGCAACTGTTTACCTAGTTCGGTTCATGAGATACAGTCCGCTGACAGACAGGCGGACAGCGGAGGCTTAGTAATAGAGTTCCGTTTGGCACCCTTCGGGTACGGAACCTAAAAAAGACGCATAAAACAGACCTGTGTGACACCATAAAAGCCTTATTTTTGGCATTTTAATACCAGAATGATACAATAAGCTTTGAAAATATTCACCGCATTTGGAATCCACAGCCTTTTCATTCAACTCAAATGCGTCGCTACTTCAAAGATTCGCGACAACAAAAGTCGCGTTGACTTAAGTCTTTGGCTTGAACAAGCAAAATATTCCTATGTCCGGGTACATATGGGTAATGGGTACCCCGTATATGGGTCACGGGGTCTCATCTTCAGTTGACAGGGGAAACGTGGGCATGCCTATTCATTACTCTGCATACAATTTCCTGAACCTTTTTTACCCGTCTACGGCGAAGCAAAAATGAGGGTTATGATTTTGACCGGTATGTATGTCGATGTAAATCGATGATGTATTTAGGTATCTATGTATGTTCATCTGTTCCCTCATACTAAACTTCTAAACTACTCGTCAGAATTTGACAAATGAGGTATCATTGGAAGCGTCTTGATGATCCACTGGTTATAGGCGCCCTGAATATGGCGTCTTCTAGAGGACTTAGTCATGAACAATTTTTTAAATTTTTCTTATTATGTTGTGTATCAAATAGTATCAATTGAAAAAGCTTAATTAGCATATTTCTAAAAAATATATATGTAATATATGTTTAATAACAATAAAAATAAAATAAATAACCAAAATAATTTAATCAAATAATATAACTAAATAAATTAACCAAAATAATTTAAATAAAAATAATTGAACAACTCGTTGACATTTTTTTGTTTCTGTAAAATATTCTTCGAGTTGAATTCAAAGACCAATCCATACTAACATTATAAATTTCGAAAGTAAATGTGTTTATCTGTCCTTTTCACGCTCAAACCGCTGAGCCGATCGTAATGAAATTTGACAGATGGATAGCCTGGACCTGGAGAATGACATGGCTAATTTTTATCCTGGATATAAAAAATACATGTGCGGTAGGGGGACGTTCTTTCTCACGTATGATTTAAAACAAAAACAAAATTTTGCAGCCGCCATCTTGAATGTACATTTTGACCGCACTATCGGGTTTAGCACTCTCGAAAACTTCACTGTAATCACTTTACTCTTTTCTTTTGTTTTTGAAATAAAAACTTCTTTAGGCGCGTTGGGCATTTTTGAGATAGGATGGCTGGTTTTTTTTAAAATTTATTTTGATTCACCAACAATTGTTTACACTGCAAAAATGAATATATGCAACAGTGCAACAATCACTTACAGGCAAGCATAAAAATGCTAAACAAAAAGTAATAATAATTAATGTACCTAAGAATTTTTAAATGACTTATCTAAAACTTTAAATAATTAATATAACAATAAAAAGTACTTATATAATGTTAAAAAGTTAATAATTATATTAGTTCTAAAAGGGTTACGATTTCTACCGACGCATAGAGGGGAGTTTGATCGATCGCTTAATATAGACAGAAATACGACACGTTATACATAAAGTGATAATATATTAAGTTAATCTTGCACTCAATAGGTTCTCAGTTTAATACTACGTAATAGACTAACTGCAAAAAGCTAAAGAACCTACTGTCGATATAATTTGGTATATTACTTTGATGTTAATCATTATTTTTTTACTGCCTCTTTGGTGTAGGAATTGCAAGCGCTACTGCTGAGTATGAGGTCCAGCAGCTTGGAGTCTTGATTTGTGCCTGATTGTTGGTAATAGGCTCGTCCCCTATTACATGGGACTTAAACATTACTGGCGAAATGTGGGTGTAAGGGACCGTTCAAGTAAGCACTATAGGGGGGCGGGGGGGTCTATGCTTTGCTTATTTTTGATGACATGAGGGGTGGGGGGTCTAGATGGGGATTACGTCAGCTTTAATAATTTACACATATGGCAACCCATACATTGACTATGCTTGAAAACGAAACGCATATTCGGGGATTCCCACAAATAATAAATACTGTATTAAAAAAAACAGAATACTTACATTAAAAGAAAAATGCATATACCAATGTTTACGTAAGCATGGGGGGGTAAATAATTGTAATAAATCTGCTTATGTAAAACTTGAACGGCTCCTTCGGGTATTACCGGGGCGTTATGTTTGTGTTAATTATTTTATCCCTCGTCAATAGGTAAAGCTACAAAATCGTGTTTGTAGAAATACAAATTAACGATGGGAGCAAATTACACGTTTTCGCAGTAAATGTTTATTGGGCATGTGAACAAACATTACTTCGTGTTGTAAAAGCTGGTTGGAAGGCTAATAGCTAAGTACCTTTCGGAAGTACGGGTAACATTTAACTAAGTGCAAACATCAATTTATATCGCCGCTGTTAAAATAAACAATATCGTTTGTTTAATTTAGGGACTCAAATGCTTGTTTTTCATATGGTAATGTGTGAGATATTCTTATTAATCTGCCTAGCCTTATACCAAATATGTTGGGGTCGGCCTCTAGTCTAACCGTATGCAGCTGAATACCAGTATTTTACATGCAGCGATTGCCTATCTGACCTCCACAACCCAGAAACTGGGTAATACGATACCTCTTGGTAAGACTGGTTGTCAGACTTTCGGTATTTGACGACCCGTAACGACTGTCAAAGATCTACGAATGACAGCCGGGACCAACGGCTTAACGTGCTTTCTGAGACACGGAGGAGTCTCGGTAACCCATCCACGGACTAACCCCGGCAAGCGTAGTTTAACCTGATGGATCAACCCGTGCGGCTGTTATTAGTTAGCCACGAACCACGAGCCATTCTCATAAAATCACTAAAATCCATCACATCTTTCTGTATATCTTTAATAGAGCTATGAACTGTTGTGAAAATCCTTCGATGTATATTGGTATCACCAATATACTTCGAAGGATTTTCTCTAAACAGTTCTTTACACCAATTTGGTGTAAACTGGGCTTCAGCAAGAACCTTTTGATGAGCTTAAATAAGACACGGACTAGACTGTTTTGATTGTATTTAATTATCTGAGGCTCAAAGATTGCTGCATCTTATTCCTTACACACACACACCCTCACACAGATACGTACACACACAGATACACATATGGTCCAGATTGGTGAAAATAAAAGATAAAAATTAAAACCCCAACTACGACAAAAAAGTCGACTAAAATAGTTTTAAACAAGACATTACAGACAGACAAATTAAAAGTCCGGAGTAACACGTAATCTGTTCAATGTATGCCCTAACTAACACGTGTGGCTCCGGATTTTTAATTTGTGTTTGTGACGTCTTGTTTACATCTTTTTGTCGTAGTTGGGTTTTAGTGTTTTTATTCAACTCTTATTTTTACCGATCTAACCATATATGTGTTTTATATCTGTTTTAATTATTTTGCGATTATATATATGTTTTCTTATTATTGTACTAATTAACCCCTTTGATTTGATAACCATAATGGATTCATTAAATGTGACGTCACAAAGCTTATAACCAGCGGACGATCTAGACGCTTTCAACGGTACCTCATTTGTCAAATTATGATGAGTATTTAGAAGTTATGAGGGAACTGAACATGCACACATATCGGTCAAAATCATAACCCTCCTTTTTGCTTCGCTGTAATCGGGTAAAAAGTAACATGAAATGTACTTTACACAAATAAGCCGTCTTAATTTATGTAATGCAACATGAAATGTAACAACAACTAGGCGAATTTCTTTCAAAATGTGTTACATTTCCTGTTACCTTTTACCAATCTGTACCCGGCATTAAACGTGATTCCTTTTCGTCTGTTAAAAAACACATCGGACAAGAACACGGCTATGAAATTTCTACACGACCTACTCCATTTCCATAATTCCTTAAACGTCCAACCAAATCCCTACCAGACTTTTCCCCAAGGTCATTTTTAAAATAAAAACAAATCCACAAACATCGCTTGAAAAACAAAAAACATATTACCGCTGCTATATTTAGCACTGGTACAAACGAAAGCCCCGGAATTTCATGTTTTTAAATAATACCTCCATGTTTTATTTAGAGGCCGTCCGTCGAGCGAAAACATTCAAATGCTTTTCAACTAAGATGGCGTTTGGCGACTATATGGTATTTGAATTTGATGTTGATTGATGTAAATATATGGTGGCAATTGAGGCTTTGGAAAGGGGAATGGTAATAGGTGTTGGTGTTAACTTTCTTTATCCTTTTTTGATGTTAAACATCTTTCCTCTTGCTTTCTTGCAATTTATAGGATTGATTTCGTGAAAAGGGAGAGCAATGTCTAACAGGGAGCCGGGGAAGCACGCGCTCTTTGATTTGACCAATGAGCACGCGCGGTGCTAGAGTTGGCCGTCAGATGGTACCAACATATTTTCCGAGAGGTTGTAAACAGGATGATAATGATGACAATGCTGATGATGAATATTGTTTATATCATATATACCTACGTCTGCCAAGATGTCAGATTTTTCACATCATATGCGACTACGTTCTACGTTCGTTTTTTTTACTGATGGGGAATACGAGGTTCTTTATAAGCCTATCGTGGTTTCAAGCGGGAATTGTTGGTCGAAAGTGATCCTCAACATTACGTAGAGGGCGGATGATGTATGGTTCCCCTTATACTTAACTGCAATCCTGGTATCCCTACTTCTTCTTCGTCATGTCGGTGGCACGACAGGGAATTAAATCTTGAGATATCAGTTAGGCAATGTAGTCAAAATTGATATGCGAGTTAGAATACTATTTATTATGAGCCGCACAGGACGAAGGAACGAGACGAGGATAAAAAAAAAAAACAAGAAGCAACAAAATTCTAACGCAGACAATATCATGTCAAATGAAACGCTTTAGGGGCTTACAACTTCGTAGGGTCTTATAATGTATAAAAAATAAAAAATAAACGAGAGACACAAAAATGTCTCCAAGATCACTTAGGTACTTAGTTGAAATATTCGCTTTGTTTTGCAATTTTCTCGACAAATCACGCAAAAGCATTAAAACCTGAAGTTTCCGAACATACTGGAGCCTATTTTCGTAGTTTGGGCAAAGTTTGACGTTCTAGGTGGCGAGAACAGCAATTATGTGGGCTGAACCTAAGTGGTAATATCTATAGTGCTGAAATGTGTTGAATTGGGTTGTGGCGGCATCTGCAACGTCACATGCGAACTACGCATCACATTGACGTCACGAAAAAAACTTGCATCGCTCAAGCAGTTTTCCGCGCGAGGAGTACCTATATACAGGGAGGCAGGGACATCGACGCGAAAACTGTTACCATGGATTCAGTACATAATTCCCTGCATTGAAATTTTTCGTCGGTTATTGAAAAGAAATCACCTGTCTCATAGAAAAATGCAATACCTACGCGGTCAAAATGTACGGAACAGCAGATTTTTTAAAAAATATCAACGAAAAATTTCAACACTGGGGGTTCTGAATCCATGGTAAGAGTTTTCGCGTCGCCATCCTGTATACAACGTCTCGACATCAATCGTCGGACAGTTGCCCACCAGAGACGACATCCACGGTCGGAGGATCCTCCCTTTTCTATGGAGGATGAGTGAACTTTACACCCTGTTCCTTAAACCTCTATACTTCCTCTATAATATATCAGTCTAGAATCGGATTGGTCCTTTGAAACTTATTTGGTCCTTTTGAAAAATTGTGCTGTTCTTGCTTTTTTGCGTCAAGTCAACTTTGAGTGGAAATTGTAACTAACATCCTTTGCACATCAGAAACAAGAATTTCAGTCAGGACTATGATAAACATAATCTAAATGAGTAGAAAATTTTATCAAAACAGTCCTTCCAAATCTATTACTAATTCACTCTTAATCAATTAAAGTAACCCCATGACCTTGAAAGCTATCCTCAATCCCAGCTTTGATCATAAGATTAAATTCACTCAGCTGAACATGCTGATCTTCAAAAGAACCCTCGGAATGTACTCCAAAGCTTTTCACTACGGTAATTGAATAATAATGACTTAATAAAAAGGTCCTGCGCGAAATAAGAGAAGGTAATATGACGATATAATCCGTATTTATGCTTTATAATTTATGTAATTAAGATCATGTTGATGTTAAAAAGTTTACGAAGGACACTTTTTTGGAGGACAAAAATGTTTCAAATATTTTTAGCTGCCTGGACCAATTATCAACTGTAATTTTTACGGGGTCCGATTCACCAATTATGTATATAGAGCCAAGTAAGGCGAAGTCTTCCTAGGAAACAATGATGAATACATTTTCTTGCAACTACGGTCATTATTGAAAATGTGTTGATGGCGTCATGGCTTGATAACTCTTATACAGCCATAATTGTTTGCCGTGGTCCTTATATACTTAGTAACGCGTCTCCAAGCAATCAAGTCTTTGATAGTCAATATTGCCTCAAATATATATGATACATCGTGACGATAATGTGTACTAAAATGACGCAACCCTCTTAATATCAACCATGGTGTCTTAGATATGAAGCAGAAACCTTTTATAGGTCGTAAATGGTGATAATAATAATATAATGTTAGTTCGCTTCTTTTGCTACGATAAGATAGATACATGTATATACAGTTAATCATTTAGATTTGCAATAGAGCAGGAAAAATCTATTTTGAGTATTTAGTCTATATCCCAGTACGGAAAAAGGATTTTAGATCAAGGTAAACCGCTATTAATCCACTGGTTTGGGATGGTAGTTAATGTAGTTTTAATTTATTTATTTAACCATTTATGCACACACATATAAACAGACAAGAAGAAAGGAACAGAAAAATACGTACAAAGGCAATGCTTATTTCTAAAGAAATCTCTTCCAGCATACCTGCGACAGGAAATTATAAAAAATGAGATGTAGACAACGTGTGTAACCGTAGAAGATAAAACAAAAACATAAATCAAACAAGAAAAAAAAATTACAATTTACTATTTACACAAACTACTTACAATATAAGAATATACTTACATACATACTTCTAAATTAAATATCACTACAATATATATAATTATAATGTGATTTAAGATAACTATGCAACTATGACGAAGTGGAAAGATAGCGTTCTTTCACTCTTCGTTTAAATGTTTCAACAGTACGACAGTCCCTAATGTCAGGCGGAAGTGAATTCCACAACCGAACCGCGTGCACAGTGAAGGAGTAGGAATAGAAGTCGGTTGAGTGGGGGGGGGATTTAAGGAGGTTTTTAAGATGCGACCTGCAAGGTGCATCAAAAGGACGGGCGTAGGAAAAGCGTTCCCGCAGATAGGAAGGGGTTTTAGGGTTGTGAAGGATGTTGAATAGCAGACACAATATCCGAGAGTTCCTGCGAAGTCGAATAGGGAGCCACTTGAGTATCTTGCGAAAATTAGAAACGTGATCATACTTTTTAAGGTTAAAAACAAAACGAATACAGATATTTTGCAAACGCTCAAGTTTATTTAAAAGCTCCTCGGTGGCATCCAAATAACAGGCATCAGCGTAGTCTATGATGGGCTGTATGAGAGTTTGAGCAAGGGAGATTTTGGTCTTCAAGGGCAAGAAGCTCTGGAGGCACTTCAACGAATGGAACGTGTAGTGCACTTTGCAACTGGCTTGAGCAACATGGGCAGTCCACGATAAGTGAGAGTCCATGGTCACCCCCAGGTTTTTAACCGCATTTGCGTATTCAATCTGAACACCATTCAGACAGAGTGGAGACAGCGACGCAACATCGAGCCTAGTCCGCATATACCTGCCGCCTATAATTATGGCCTGGGATTTCTTAGGGTTGATTTGCAGTCCAAAAGACCGCGACCACTCGCTAATAGAATCCAGGTTTCTGTTCATGGCAGACACGGCGGCTTCCGCATCTTGCCTTAAGAAATTATTGTAAAGCTGCAGATCGTCGGCATAGAGATGGAAGTGGGAAGAGATGACTCTGGTGACAGAGTTAATGAAAATAGAAAAAAGAAGAGGAGAGAGAACGCCACCTTGAGGTACACCCGCGGTAAGAGAGCACCAGTCAGAAGAAGAATCTTCGAGACGAACCCGCTGCGACCGGCCTTTAAGATAGGAGTCGAACCAACCAATAGTAGAAAAAGAGAAATTGAAAGATTTAAGGATCCCTAAAAGGATATCGAAATCGACAGAGTTAAAGGCACTGCTAAAGTCTAGAAGTACAAGTAAGGTGAGAGATTTGTGGTCCATAGCCCAGCGGATGTCAACAGTAACCTTTAAAAGAGCCGTTACTGTGCTATGGCCAGGTCGAAAACCTGATTGGAAAGGACTAAGAAGGTCATTAGAAGATAGAAATGCAGAAAGTTGCTGATGAACAATGTGCTCAAGAACTTTAGAGAGATATGGAAGGATAGAAATGGGTCGATAATCGGTCGGTGAGACCGGGTTAGGAATTTTGGGTAAGGGGATGATATGGGCTTGTTTCCAGGCCTCAGGAACAGTATAAGAGAACAATGAGAAATTAAAAATGTGAGTCAAGATGGGAAGTATTGTGGGGAGGATAGGGGAAATCATTCTTAAGCAAAGATTATCATTACCAACTGCAGAGGAGGAGATAGCGCAAATAGATTTTTTGACCTCACTTTCACTTACGGGACTTAGCTCGAAAGAAGGACACTGCGGCACAGATAAACGTGAAAGTTCATTTAAAGTAGCTGATTTGACGTGCGGATCCAACGTAATTGGGGGATGTGAGAAATGTTTGTTAAGAACACACATGTCAGTGTCATTACTGGAAGCAACTGGACATTTACCAATACCGACAGTTTTAAGAAATTTCCAGACTTCTGCAGAGTTGCGGTTGTCAAGAGAATTATGGAAGTAGCGTCTCTTTGCATCTCTACACATACGACTGCAGCGATTACGCAGTATCTTAAACGCATTCAAGTTGCGCTCGGAAGGACAGCGTTTTAACCTCCTCTTGGCTCTGTCCCTACTTGCCATCGCATCCTTAATAGCAGGAGTAAGCCAGGGAGCCGGAACATATTTAACTTTGACTCGACGGACAGGGGCATGACGATCGTATAAGCTAAGTATTGTGTTATTGAAAATGCGAACCATATCGTTGATGCAAGGGCTCTCCAAGACGGCCGTCCAGTCGATACTATCAGCATCACGTAGCAAGGCCTCCAGATCAATGCCCCTGTAGTTCCTAAGGAAAATATAATGCGGCTTACGCTTGGGAGGGCGAATCCTGTAGGACATAAAGATGAAATCATGGTAAGAAAAACAGGCAGTGAGTTGTCCGTGGACTGATACATTATTAGTATTAGAGACAATCATTAGGTCCAAAAGAGATGGGGTACAGTTTGGGAAATGATGAGTAGCCGAAAGAGGTAGAATACAAAGGTTAAAAGAGGATAAGAGAGATTGAAGTTTGTGAGTACGACTGTCATTTTTAAGAAGACAAGTATTAAAATCGCCCATTAAGACTACGTGATCATAAGAGGGACAGAAATCATTTAAGAGCGAATCGAAAGAGTCAAAGTAATCGATACTAAGGTTAGGACTGTACATAACTCCAAGAAACATTTTAACGTGATGCAAGGAAATTTCTAGAAAAAGATGTTCCGCTGACCCAGAGTAGGAAGATGGTGATGCGCTGATAATCTTATAGGGAATATCAGTCCGCAAGTAGATAGCAACACCACCACCTCCCTTCCCAGTTCTATCATTACGGATAAGAACAAAGCCAGGAAGGGCATAGAGAACAGATAAAAGAGAGGGTTTTAGGAAGGACTCCGAGATCAGCAAAGCATCTATATGTGCGCTGTTAATGGAAGCCAGAAGATCAGAGTAATGGCAAGCAACACTCTGGGCATTGATGTGGGCTATGTTGAGATTGTTGGGGAGGTGGGAAAGCAAAGAGGAAAGCTGATCACCAAGAGTTAGAGGAGAGGAAGATCCACTCGCCGCGCTAAGGAAACTGCTAGAAGAGGAAGAACATGAGAAAAAATCAACATCAAGGTCCACATCGATCATAGTTTGCAAAAGTTATAAAATGTATAAGAAAAAAAAACAAAAAAAAAAAAAATTAAAGAATATCAAAACTACTTACTACTTAAGTACATAAAAACCAAATATTATTACTAATTAAATACGCTTAACTAATAAAAGCACCTATTTGCTCTAGTAGGTAGACATTTTAACACAACATTTATAATCTAGGTAGGTACATACAAATTTGAAGAAAATAAATCAATAACAAGACATAAAAAAAGACAAAAACTAACAAATTTTGATAATACTAAAAAGACTATGAGCCACAACACTAAAATACACACTAAGACAAACCCCGTGAAACGAAACGTAAAGTCATGAGCAAAAATGACACTGACAGGACGTCATGTCATAATAACACATTACACAAAAATAATACCATCTACCGGCAAGCTAAGTTGAGAGAAAAAGATAAACGAAAAGTAAATATCATGGGTAGATTAATAAAAGGGGAATCTCATTTTAAAGTGTACCTACTAACTTAACACAAAAAGTAGGTAACACAAAGCGGTCAGTGTAGTACATACGAGGTGATAGATAATCCTTATTAAACTTAACGACGAGCCTTCCTCACGATCTTTTGTTTGGGGGTCGCCGTTACAGGCGATGTAGATGCAACGGCTGACGAGGTAGAAGCGGTAGGCACGGGATCATTGGGTGCGGCACTGGCGGGAGCGGGGAATAGCGCTATTAACGTGTTAAATTAAGCCTTACGCGATATATGAATTCTAAACTGAAGTATTGCCAAACATAAGTAGCAGTGGGCAGGGCACATCGCTCTTCGGGAGGTTCCTGTTCCGGATAAGGCGGGAAACCCCCGGGTGTCACCATTGTATGGATCGCTCGGAGGACACGGTGGAGCATACGGTGGAGATCTGCCCGGTTTGGGCGAAGCATCGCCGTGTCCTCGTGGAGGCGATCAGCGGCGGTGATCTGTCGCATCCGGCCCTGGTCCAGGCCATGGTACGGAGCGAGAGGGCATGGGACGCCGTCACCTCCTACGAAGCAATAATACTCGCGAAGGAGGAGGCGGAACGCGTGAGGGAGAGGTAAATTTCGCGCCCTCATGCCCCTAACCGCCGCAGAAGACGCTCTAGGCATCGAGAATCGTTGGCCGATTCCCGGTCACCGTAGGCGCGGGACTTGCGGACGGTGAGCAATGGGTAGCTCGCCACCTGATAAGGACCAGGCCCGGTTCGATGGCGCGTAGTGTTCCACTCGCGCCTCGAAGAGATGTCAGCAGAACTGACGGGGCCCGCTAGGGCCGATGCTTGCCGAGGTCGCGGGAACGTCCGAAAGGGATACCGCGGCCCCTGGCAATACAGGCAACTGAAGGAACACGGGTGGGTTTTAGTCAGTAAGAGTCTGACATGCCCTCCCGCTTCGCCCAGAGCAGGAGAAGTTATTTGAAAAATTCTAAAGAGAAAAAAACGAAAGTGCTTTTGGCAAGAATTCTTGCAGAATAATAGCTGTTTTCTGTACAAACGGACCTAAGGACCAACATTTGATAATTTCCCAACCAAAAAATCTTAAACTTAAGTGGCAGTGGGCAGGGCATATCGCTCGCAGAACATATGGCCGATGGGGCTGAAAGGTTCTGGAATAGCGACCAAGCACCGGAAGTACGTCTTCCGTTAGGTCTCCCACAAGGTGGACCGATGACCTTGTGAAGGCCGCAGGAATCTGTTTTGTGCTTCTCACATCCAGCGGGATGCGAGAACCGGTCGAAGTGGCGATGCTTATTGGACTTCTTTGGGCTGAAATAATCCAGAATTCTAAACCAAAACATACTTCGGATTGATTTGAGTTTCAGCGCCAACCCTTGTTTGTACAGAATTATTTAGGCTTTTCCAAAAATTATAACTTTAACTAGATTATGTCGCCAATGTCACTGAAGTTTTAATAAGTTAATAAAGGAGGATGATTGATGATAGAACTTGACTCTGTAACAAGTAAACTTGTACAGGTACTTGGATGATAATCCTGTAGTACCGCAGACTAACTAGATTTGATTGATTAACAGTGTCTGTCACTGTGGCAGATAGATTGTTTGATATCTGGATGCCTAAGGCTTTGTTGATAGATTAATCGAGATCTATACAATATTAACATAACATGACGCCTAATCCCCGAAGGGTCAGGCAGAGGTGTACCCATAGTACACCCACATTTTGCCAGTTATGTTTTAAGTCCTATGTAATAGGGGGCGACCTTATTGTCATCAACCGGGCATGAAAACTCCGGGCTGCAACTGAGAAATTCTTGATGGAAAAACCAATAACACTGCCGGACCTGGGGATTGAACCCAGGACCTCAAGCTCAGCAGTAGCGTTAGCAACTACTGGACCAACGAGGCAATCGAGATACAATATTCTGTTGAGTTAAATATTATAAGTACGGACTTAATACAGCCAATGAAAAGATCATCCCGGTCTCACGCAGAGAATTAATAAAACCGAAAAATAAAATTTTTCGATGTCCATAAAAGTTCTTGGTAATGGTATTCAGTTTTAGGACCTTTGTTGGGATCTGCAGTTTTCTGTGTTTTATAAAGATTTGGTCTTGTTAAGTGCGTTCTGACTGGGATGTGGGTGGCTAAGGACCAAGCCCATTGCTTTGGCGTGCAGTTGGATAGTCCTGTTCAGCAGTGAACTCCGAAAATCTGATGAAGATTAAAGACTACGTTACAAAAATACTATTCATAACACCTTACTGTAGTTCAGTACAATACAACAGTAGGTAGATACATAAAGAAAACAGTCAGCACGTGTATCTTGTTACAAAAACAGCGCACGCCCTGTGTAAACAACGTTAACTCATTTTGTACACATCGTAGGTGTATCGGCTACACCTTTGTCAAATTGTATTTGTTTAGTTTGTAAAAACTGATGAGCAAACATTCTTGCAATAATAAATTGCGATTTCTTGCTACAATTTTTCGGGCAATTTAGCATTTTGTCAAACTATTGTTACAGAACTCACGGTGAGGAAACTGGTATATCTTAGAACTATAAATTCGAAGACATTGACATCCAAGAACCCGCATTGGGCCCGCGTAGTGGATTATGGCCCACTCCCTCTCTCAAAGAGGATGCCTGTGTCCCAGCAGTGGGAACATTATAGGCTGATTATATGTGCATTGTTACCTACGAATAACATACCTATTTATCAACCGAAAGATTTCTTAAAAGTGTGGCAGGCTTGGTTTTTCAATGAGCATTCAACCATTTTGGGTGGAAAATTATCAAATAATTTTCCCGCTCTGTGCGGAGCAGGAGGGCTTGTCAGACTCTTCCTGACTAAAACCCACCCGTGATCCCTGTTGCCGGGGGCCACGATCTCCCTTTTGGTTTTCTTCGCAACCCCGGCAGAATTTTGGTTACCCTGTGGTTCTTTTTTAGGTATACCATACGTTTTTGTTTAGGCTTTATGCCAAATTACTGATGTTTAAAAAAAACTCAGGATGCCTCATATTATGTCTGACCGACCTACGATATTCCTTGTTTTATTGATGGCTTTTCTGTAATATGCGGCTATTATTTGATATATTGTTTCGTTATTAGTTCTGCCGTTATATTCCTACCATATCTTGACCATCGTAGGCATCACACAATTTTCTCTTATTTCTCTCCCCTTTCATTATAAAAACAAACAATGTTGCAAACAAACTGAGCCAGTTGACTTTGCTAACGAATATTGATTGCAGTATTTATAGAAAATTGGCTTAGTAGCGTGTAACTGTGGGCTAAGGCACAGTATAAATAAGTAACAGTATTATATCTCGGCAGGTACCTTGAAATAATTAACAACCGCTCGGGAGATAAACCTTCCGCGTCCGTGTGCAACTGCCGTGCACTCGATACTGTTGCGTACTGATAAAATACACATTTCGAAGTGCGTCGCTTCGGCCGTTTTCTATGAAGACATAACACTGTTATTTATTTATACTGTGGCTAAGGACTAGTCACATTAATAGTCATTACTGACACGGATTGCAATATCAAAGCACGTTTTATAGTCCCTTCCAAAAGTATCCAATGGTGTACGAGCAAACCCGTGCAATATCAATTGTATCAATTATATGCTGACATCGACGCGCAGCGAATGAATAAAATATACGTGTTTGAGTAAGCAATTAGTAGTCGCATAGCATCGGTTGGGCACAAAAAGACTCATTCGCCGCGGGTCGATCATTAATCAGTTTTGGGCGTTTGTGCTTTCTTCACAACTATCAATACAAAAGTTGAACTCAAATCAGTTTATCATTTAAATGTACCTTACCCGTACAAATAGACATGTAAACAAATAGATCAGAAAACGTACCTGGATGACACTTGGAAGTGCGACTTATAATAAAGTGCTTTATTTATTTATTTAAACTTCTCGCACACAATAATGTCTAAGGTATTAAGTCCGCCTTTGTACCCTACAAAGGTGGACTTAATACCTTAGGCATTCTCTACCAGTCAACCAAGGGAGCTTTGATTTACTTTGTTTACTTAAACCCGAAATTCTAATTTTAAATCACTTTAAATATTGTTTTCATCCGCAAATTGATGTTGTTTATTTATATAAATAAAGGCTTACTAATTAAACACAAACAGAATTAACCCAAAGTCTTTGTCATAACATAGATCTCGCACGTATCTAAATTCTAGACAAGCACGGCAATATTAATTAATTATTGTTAATTTTCGTCGGATGATTTTTCAATTACGCTTGTTTACAATTTCATCAGGTACTTTTAGAACAGATCATAAGTATCTTGCACATGCACTATGTTCATGGTATGGTTCATCATCTAAAGCCCGACTTTGCCCACTGCTGCGCATTGGTCTCTCTTTTCTTCACAAACCCCACGCTCCGGTGCCAGTTTCGTTCAGGTTCATCATATGGTTAGGTTAGGTTATTATTAGTGTAATATCTCTATTTTTGGCACAGATGAATACAGATGGGACACTCCGCAGTTTAGGTATGAAGCTACAAGTACGCGGCGGGCCCGTCTTGTTGAGCCAATTTAATTAGTGTAACGTAGTCAGATGAACTAAGATTTACGCGATAAAAAGAGAGGCAACTTCTTGGTGAATATAACTGTAGGTGCTTAGCCTAGTTTAAGCTTAAGCCTAGTCAGAGGCCCATGGGCGGCTTCAAATATTCTGACACCAGGTTAGTCACTAACCAAACGAAAAGAAGACTGCCGAAACACAACAATGCTGTTAGCAATTTATCATTTTAACCCCACCTGCCGAGATTTTTTCCCTGACTTTATATCATCAGTACTGGCTTCAATAATAATAATTACTTGCCAAAGAGACTCCATGTACCGCTTCCTAATATAATACGGGCTCACAAATATTTGGGTCGCAAAGGGCAGACGGCGGGAGTATTTCAAATACGCGTGTAATTTGTAAAAGCATTTTCGGCTGGACAGCTTCTAAGCTAAACAAATTGTGAATAAAGGCCTGACATTCATAAAGGCAGTAACAAAATTAGTCACAGAAGTAAAAACAAAAAAAAAGGTCCTTTTAAAAACCCAGCTTGCACAACAAATCACTACGTGTAGCGCTAAACGAGAAATTTTTAACCGTGGAGTTTCTTGCCGGCTCTTCTCCATAGGAAACGACCAATTGGAACCGTGCACCTAGCTTCTGACGTTTCGTAAGTGCCCATGTAGGTTTATGTGATTTTTTTTTTTTTTTTTGAAAAACGAATTTATGACATCGTTTTATTTCTGTCAATAATACCACAAATGAATACAGATTATCCACTCCGCATTTTAGGTATGAAGCTACAAGTAGGTACGCAGCGGGCTCGACTTGTTGAATTCAGTGGACGTAACGTAGTCAGAAGATATAAGAGCTAGGCGATAGAAAGAGAGGCAACTTCTAGGTGAATATAACTGCAGGTTATTAGCGCTGTGCGACCTGAATTGCACTTTATTGTGTCGTAGTAAGAGTCGCTTTTTATTTAAATGATTTTGCGAAGTGAACCATCTGTACTAATCTGTGTCAATAGTGTGAAGATGACGAAGACTGAATTATGTTTTGCGTTAAGCGCATGCAGTGCTTTTGGTGTAAGTAGCGACCTTCATAATTTTCCAATGCTAAATCAGAATAGCGAATTAGGCCAGGTTCCCTATACGCCGGACCAGCAGATTTACCGGCATGGCAAAACTGTCGGAAGAGCTAGTGGCTGAAGAATTTCAATAAAGCTGTTCACATTATGCTGGATTCGGCAAAACACCGAACTCGTCATTTTAACCCAGCGTTTTGTCACTGCGAAGGTCGGTAGAACACCCGGACCGGAGTAATGTGAACGAGTTTGCGCTGGTATCTATGTTCCCCGCTGGCCCTACCCGTGCTACCCTCGCGTAATTTTTCTGGTGGGATCCGGTGTAATGTGAACACTATTGTCCGGTAGCTGGTGTCCGACAAATCCGCCGGTCCGGCACAGTGGGAACAAGCCCTTACATAACTACGACGGCAGCCTATTATCCACTGTTCCATTTGCATCAGCCATTATTATCTACACACAAGCGCCATTGGCAGGTCTCAAACACGTGACAAATGACAATAGTACTTAGTTCATTTTCGGATTAACCTAGATTTTGATGGGTGCCTCTATCTTTGTCTGGTTTCGTCTCGCCGAATGCTAATGGTTAATTACAAGGGATAAGTCAATTTTCATTTTTCAATACGCGAGAATTATCTATCTCTCTCTCTCTTTTCTTCTGGATTATTTGTTTCTGACCATCCATAGGTTGTTTAGTAGATATCGCTATTAGCGATAAGACCGCCGTTGTACCCTGACTATTTCAAACACACATAACATCACGCCTGTATTCCCCGAAGGGTTAGGCAGAGGTGTACCTATAGTACACCCACATTTCGCCAGTTATGTTTTAAGTACCATGTAATAGGGGGCGAGCCTATTGCTATCAACCGGGCACAAATCCAGACTCCGGGCTGCTACTGAGAAATTCCAGATGGAAGACCCAATATAACCTTGCCCGACCCGGGAATCGAACCCAGGACCTTATACTCAGCACTAGCGCTTTGCAACCACTAAGACCAACGAGGCAGTCTAGGTAGACCCTGAATATTAATGGTTTTGTAAATGTGCTTCATTACATTTTGGTGTACAATTAATATCTATAATTATCAGCCCAAACAAGCTTACTAAACGCTGAACCATCCTCCTGCCATTATCCCAATTTACCAATTTGACAGTGATGCAACGAATACTACTTTTACGAATACCGATTGTACTATTTGCCGATTACGAATACCTGATTCTACTATAGCTGCTGCACGCAATTATTAAGTGAACATGAAAGGAAATTAAACACGCTAAGCAATATAAATAAATACATGTAATTTATTTTAAAAACAATCGCATTTTTTGGCGACAAACGATTCCTTTTTTCTGACTGTATATTTCCTGCTATTGAAAACAGCCTTTCTGAGACCACTGTGGAAGGTTGTATGTTTCCAAAAATTTATACACGATGAGTTTCCATTCGTGCCGAATGAACTGCATGTTTGATATCCAGCTCGAAGGACTAAAAAGATGTTTGCGCTGCTGAATGGGTCGCACACACCTTGAATGTTAGCTTGAATGATAAGACACGGATAGCCAAAGATGATGGTTTATTAAGTTTATTTAACTACCACGTAACTAATGTTATATAAAAAATATGCCAATGAGTACAGCTCACTATGAACGCTGATCGTGTACTGTCGCGTTGCACTATAATTTGTGCATGGCCACGGAAAAGTGCTCATATATGCAATGCGCGCGTGCCATGTACGATACATGAGCCGTGCAACCCCCTTTCTGGCCATTATCACCAAGTTTACTGCTTATACGATTCGAATTTAGCAAGAGGTTTCTTGAAAGTGTATTTCCCTTTCTCTCTATAACTATCCCCTGTTTATAAAGGAATCGTCGCCTCAATGTTCTGACCAGAACACTAAGTATATAAAATAGACGCCACGTGTGACCTTTATCTCAACCACCCCTCGTCTGCACTATAGATAATAGACAGTTCAAAACTTCACTACAAGCTTTCCTAGTTCCTGCACACGTTATTGCACTAACCAGAAATGTTCATACAGTGAAAATCGGATACCTAGTACTGCCCTATCGGTTCTAACGAATAGACCAATATTTAACGTTCCTTGAAACGAGCGCATAAGATCCATAAGTCATTGGTAGTCGAGTACTTACCCACTTCCAGTTATAGGTAATTCAATGAAAGTAGTACCTTCGGAAGATTTGTGGACGGCTCGGGAAATTGAAGAAAGTTGGGTAATGGTTGGTCTTAACGGCATTTAGCAATTTGAGAACTATTTCAAGGGGAGTGTACCCTGCTCTTTTTTCCAAAGGATTTTCGTACTTTGTAACCATTGTTGAGTTCCTAGTTCTACCCTGATGCCTAGATTTTTAAATTAGTAAATATCGGTTAAATATTTCTTCTTTTCGTGTGGTTAGTAACTAACCTGGTGTCAGAGTTTTAAAGCCGCCCACGGGCCTCTAACTGTGTTACACATGCCGTTGAGAACTTTCTCTCAGGCTTGCCGGTTTCCTCACGATGTTTTCCTTGACCGTTTTTTTACCCAATTAATACAATACGCACGTGAATCTGAAAAGTCAAGATTCCGACTAACAACAAATATTTTATAAGAGTTAAAAAAAAAATCCGATGAAAACGGCAGAGAACGTGCTACTTTTCAAAGTTGCCCGATAGTCAACCTTAATCTGATCCACGTGGCGCGTTCACGCTTCAGTCAAGCTCAAGACTTTGACAAGTGACAGACGGCATGACGGCATTTAATCAACCCATGATCGTTAGTTAGGAATTTAAAATCAATACAAAAAATTCTTGAAAGTCAATTCAAGCAAATAGTATGAGCCTTTACGAATTTTTCGTTTGTTCGTTTTTCTGAAGCGACGTTTAAAAAAGTTTTGACAAGTTCTCGCTAACAAGCAGGCACTGTAAACATTTATAAAATAAAATTTCTTTAAAGGTAGTATTTGTATATGTACGTTTTCGTTTCAGGCTCTGCATTTCTCTAAGTATATATTCACGCTATTCGCCTTCACAGGTAAAGGTCAAGTTTTATGTTTACGCCTGCATGTTGGGCTTAATGATCAACATTTCTCATTAATTACTACAACATCATGGTTGAAGTTTATGGTTCTGGGAGTTTTAATTGGTCTTGTTATTTTAATGCCAGGTTATGTATAACCGATGTATGTACCTACATTTGTAACATTTTTGGAGCTGGGCATTCAGCTTAATGCTTCTTTTGAGGATAGTTGCCTTCTAATTAATCAGAATAGGCAATCCGCCTTTGATCTCACTTAACGAACAACTATCAAAGTTAACGGAACTGAACTTTTAAGTACGTAAATTCTACTTTGCAAACCGATGTTTGTAAAGGTTTACAAAACTGATGTTGGGTTAAAGGGCCAAATATATTTAGCCATAAATTAGAGGAATAACAACGAATGGTGTGGAATAATGCTTGAAAGTACAAATTGAACTCGACTGTTAACTAAGCTTATTACTTATAAGGAATTATGAAAGATATCTAGGACGGACTGATCAGCAGAATTGTGTAGCTCGAGATAACTGAATCGCTTTGTGCTTTAAGTTACAAAGCTTTTGTTTTGTTGGCACTGCGGCGAAGCTTTAAGCCTTTTCATAGCATTTTGCATAGCAGCAAATCCTATTATTACCTTTTCTTTTGTTAATAATAGGTAAAGCTGTCTTTTGAGCCTAGAAAGAGAAGAATAACTGACCTATTTACGCAAATAGAAGCTTGAAAGGCGGTGTTTTATTCAGTTCGAATGGACGGTTTCATACAGCTTGAAAGTTTACGAAGCGCCATTCGAATGAACTTTATGTCCGCATCCCGGGCAGTCAGTCATCTGTATCGAGTAAATCGAGCTCCGATATTTCAGAGAGTTATCTTATGTAAGAGACAGACAACCTTGCCTTAAATATACGGGATATTTAGTTGAGTTATGGATATTAACTAGACCCTCGTGTGGCTTGGAACGGTGTCGACTCTTTAGAGAAAAGCGCTTAGCAAAGCTGTTAGGTACTTTGGGAACACTAACGTTAGGTTAGGTTAGGTTATTGTATACTGATGACCTCACTGCAGGTCATCAGTATACAATGCTGCCCACGGGCATGTGACCGCACGTGTTTTTCTGAATATTCATGAAAAATTCTCGAAAATTATCTTTAAACGGTATCGCAAATTTAAGATTGTATGACCTTACACTTCGGTTTTTTAAATAAATACAGTTTTTTTTTAAGACGAATTTTAATAAACATTTTTAGTTAATCGGATAAAATAACTCATAAGCTCTTAGAAATTATAAATAGAATCCAAATCGAGTCAATAACATCGGAGATATGGCAAACGCTGCTCAAAAAATAAAAAAATCAACCGACTTCCAAAAAAAAAACTACAAAGCAAAAAATAACTTTAATTTCGGAAGTCGGGGTCTATGGTTTTGAATTTTCGTTTTTTGCTATCGACTTTCGAAATTAAAGTAATTTTTTGCTTTGTAGTGTTTTTTTTTTGGAATACTGTTGTTTTTTTTTTTTTTCTAATAAGTTTTTATTTTTCAATTTTTAGTTGTGGTACCTACCCCTCACCAATTCGAATAGCTGCTATGTAAATAACAGTGACACAAACTTATCATATCCACATACTAAGTGGGAAAAAAATACGTATTATTGAAGCCAACTATCCAAGCAAAGTTAATAAAATTTATATGGGACCACCTTGGTAGCATACCCTTTCAAACAAAAAAGAATTTAAAAAATCGGTCCATAATTGACGGTTCTCCGTCAATTATGGCCCGATTTTTTAAATTCTTTTCGGTCCATAATTAACGGAGAAATCGGCGGACATACATAAAAAAAATACGCTACGAACATATAACCTCCTCCTTTTTGGAAGTCGGTTAAAAATGCAATAACATGAAAAATATTAAAGATAGATCCTCCCTTTTTAAAGTTAATTTTCGATTATTATTCATGAATATTCAAAAAAATACGGCTTCGTCCATACTCATCCCCAGTTCGAACTCGCTCCCTTTATTTATAAGCCTATCAGCTGCAAGGGTACAGTTTGTCGTAAAAGTGAACGTGAAGATGTAGAAAATAAATACTCTTCGTGTAAATAATAAATACTAATCACGTATTAATTTTGCTATGGCAGTCTTGATCTTTTTCTATATATTTTTTAACAAAATGACCTCCTTAGATTCCGTGTAAATAAGTAGTTATTAATGATTAAATATTGCATTCCTAGAAATTTTACAAGAATTGAATTATTGTACATTCCGATTGTGATTTTTATGCAGAGTTTTAATTATTGTACCTACAAACTGTGTTTTTTATTTTAGAGAAAAGTTTTAATTTTAATATGTAATCTAAGTTTTCGTTTTTGTACTTACGAACTGTGACTAAAAGATTAGATTAACGAATGGTTCTTTTAAACGAGCGTATAATACCTATGTTGTTTATTAATGTTGATTCTATTTTATAGATGTTGAAAAAGCACAAATAATCCTACTGTTAATTTTATAACGCGCATTACGATAAAAATAAATAAAAATCCTACTAGCACTTCTCACCATTCAGTACTTTTGCTCCTTCTAGCTATATATGTAGTTAGATATATACGAACCGGGCGAGTTCGGACTGGGGATGAGTATGGACGAAACCAAAAATACGGGCGGTCAGATGCCCATGGGCGACTTTGTATATCGTTGGCAAGGTGTGAAAACCTAGAGAATTTTCAAAACTACCATGTTCCTTTAATTAGTAATTTCACGCGCCTCTACCTTTGATCTATTCTGTGCCTCCACCAATCGAACAAAAATATCACTAGAAAATATCGCTTCTACATTTTTCTTTATTATTCTTTCCATCATTCACTGCCCTTGGAAACAAAGAACAATCGCCTTAACCTACGTCCTATGCCATTCGAACCCTAAGTCACATTCGTATTTCTTCTTATTGTAAAATATTGTTTGAGGCCTCTTGAAGGTTTACAGACATTTCCAACAATATATATTCAATCAACATTTACCTCCTAATTCACACAAAATCGACCAAAAATTCCCTTAACTAAACCCAAAGGCTTATTGTATCAATCAAAACGCTCATCTCAACGATCAATAGAATTCAATCAGTGGTTGTAACAGTTCACTTGATTGCTATTATAGAAACATGTCAAAATGGAGCGGCCCTTGCCCAAAAAGCCGATTGGCCTTCATTTGGAACGCAAAAAATCTTTTATGCTGGTAAATACCTAACGAGGGTTGGCGAGAAGCGGATTTTTCTACTACAAGAATTGGACATCTTTGTTTGAAATGAGCTTTTCTACCTGTCTGTAGTTTATGTCAACTGAGGACTATATAACATAGCATCACTCCTGTTTACCTCAGAGGATTAGGCAGAGGTCAACCCATAGCTCACCCACATTTCGTCAGTAATTTTTATATGTAATAGGGGCGAGAATATTGACATCGATCGAGCACAAATCCGGACTCCGGGCTGCTACTGATAAATTTTCTAAAAACTCAGTGCATTAGGTTGCATTGGGTTTTTAGTTAGAAATGTAGTTATTATCATAGAACAACAACTGTCTTATGGGTTCAGTGAAATTGCGTGAAATATTGATAATTTTCTCGGTGTGATTGGAGATATTTTAAATTTTCAGGACTCGATATTGGAATTCTATCGAGAAAAATCGTCTATTTACATGAGACCTTATTATTGCTCAAGTTAGCTTATTTAAATACCTTATTGTCAAGGTCTTTAATTATATATAACTAGCTGCGCCCCGCGGTTTCACCCGCATAAGTCTCGATCCCGTAAAAATATCGGGATAAAAAATTTCCTATGTCCTTCTCCGGGTCAAGGTCTATCCATATCCCAAATTTCATCCAAATCCGTTCAGCCGTTTTAGCGTGATGTCGTGACCAAGGGAAATAGGGATTCATTTTTATATAGATAGATATTAGTACGAGCCAGATTTTAAAGGTTTTGTGGTAGGATAAAAATCTTTTAGTTCATGTTTTAGCATTCGCCATCCCTAAGCTATTCGGTCGGTGCGACATCTGACTTTATGGGCGATTAAAATGGTTGAATGAAACTTATCGTAAAAATGCCATTTCCACATTTAACGGCGATTTAAGGTACTATTATTTTCGCAATGTTTAATGTAACAAGGTTATTTTTGCTTTATTTATGGTTTCATTGGGAATTAAATAGTCTGGCCACGCTAAGTCGTCAAGGGAATAAATGGGCAACCCCAAAAAGTTTCATGTCTGGTAAATTTGTATATCAGTCAGTTATGTAATTTTCGAGGTACTTGAAATGTCAGATTACTTACGATAAAATTTGTTTTCACAAAATAAAGTAGAAAAATGGTTGAACCTATTAAAAGTGTGTGCGGGAGTTTTTATATAATTTATGATATGTAAATTCCAAGATGTGAAGGTACAGCGCGATGTCGTCCTTAACCAAAAACGACAATGTTTACAAGATATCGAAAAGTTGACGTGTGAGTAGATCTAATGATTTTGATATTTTGCCATTTGATTTTTGCCTTAAAGATTAAGTGTTATAGACTATTTCGTACCTATGCTCTACCTCCATACGATGACAAAACTGTTTTAAATCAACACTGCATCGTGCTAAAGTGACTATTCTGTACCAGGAATAAATCAGAATATAAACAAAATAACCTATCAAAAACATAAAGACAAAGTATCAAATTCTTTTTTCGTAGAACAGATGGTCTTGCCGCCTATAGATTTTCAAAGTCCATCGTTTTTTTACTTATGCAGACATAACGTGACCAGACTCTAACTGGAAATCTGGAATCGCCTTCATTTTACAACATAAAAAGATAGAAATTATATTAGTTTAAATAACAAACATCACGCCTCTATTTCCTGAAGGTTTAGACAGATGTGTTCCTATAGTACACCCTCTTTTCTGCAGTTGATTTAAATAAATGTTGCTAATCTCAAGAGTATTTTTTACTACTTTAGTTGCCAACTGCATATCTCAAAAATCTCTCAAGGCATTGAATCACAATTTTCTAATATCTGTATCAATCGAAATCCCACTGGCCTGGTACTAATGCTGTTTGTTAAGACCCAATCAATCTGCCTAGCCTTTTCCCAACTATGTTGGGGTCGGCTTCCAGTCTAACCGGATGCAGCTGAATACCAGTATTTCACATGGAGCTACTTCCTATCTGACCTCCACAACCCTGTAACTGGGTACTGGTGACACGATACTCCTTGGTAAGACTGATTGTCAGACTGTTGGGCTTCTGACTATCATACCCGTAACGAATGTCAATGATCTACGAATGACAGCTGAGACCAACGGCTTAACGTGCTTAGGACGACGATAGAAGTGAAAATTTACCCGAGTATACGCGATTCAGCTTCACCAACCGACTGGAGCCGAGCATACCCGATTCAGCGTTACCTACCCGACCGGTGACGGTTCATTTTCTGTCAACGTTCAGAAAGAGCGCTAAGTACGTCTAAACAAATTTTTACGCCAAAAAGCTCACTTAAAAAAAAATATCTTAATCGAACTACCGTTGACGATACTATAGGTAAAACTGCCATCGTTCTTCTGAAATATGTCAGCCTTGTAATAAGTGTCACAGGGGTAAGAAGCCAATTTCTAAAACCGCTTCTAATCCGCCAGCCTACCTTGACGTCTTTGCCAATAATCCCTTTTAAAAGAGATAATAGGCTAATCGACGTAATAAACAAATGACCAACAACCTCCCACAATTAACCTCAATAAGTTCATTAAACGTCTTCATGCAAGAATAAATTGCACACTAATTTTTTTTTCGCCAAATGTTGGCAGCGAGTTTGCGAAAATCACCCGTTGGGATTGGTTTGCCCGCACTGCACGACCCGCGTACACGCGAACCGTAAATAAAACGGTTAAATCATTTATTTACAATGCAAAAAGCTGTTTCTACTTTTTCGTAACATCCACGTTTAGCGTTATATTTCTCTGGGGTGATGGATTAGTGACGCGTTTTTTGCTCGGGCTAAGTTAGGGTTTAGGAAACGTCTTTTACAATGTTGTGGAAGATCTTCTTCGTTTTCTTGTCCCATTGAATAGATGGCATTCTCCTTTGTTTGGAAATCTCATGACCATTCTAGTAGTTAAAGTTATTGCAAAGTTTACCTCCATTCAGTCGTGGACATTTTCGGGTTGATGAGGGATCCTTGAACCTTTACCGAACAATGAATACTGCAGATGCCATATAATTGTATCTCTATCATATAATAAAGTTTTGATTCTAACAATTTGAGCCGAATATTGGATTACTCCTAACGCTCAATCGAGCATGTGGTTATTTAGTGAAGGCATTTTTGTTCATCCGGTAGCTCCGGATAACTATTCAGACGTAATCCTATAATCACACGTTGATTCCGTGAATGTTCTTGAAAGGATACAAGTTTCCACCCAGTATTCTGTCTGTTGGTATCATACGTTAGTAAATAAAGAGGATAATTTCAAAGCTGATGTTATTATTGTGTTATAGATCTTTCTATAAACAACGACCATGACAAACAATATGAATTTGTTGTGCTGATGCATCATGCATGATGTCTTTTCAATACACCTGATTGTGGTACGTTAACATACTGTTATGTTGATGACATCATAGTTCATTATCTTCACTATTCTGATAGTCTTAGCACCTCATATGTAAGACATCGAACTCAACAGAAGATGACTGGGTTGGTATCGTCTTGTATCTCATAAAGACGTAAAAGATCACACTTAAACACGAAACGGTGGCTGTTGTGTGACCATTTAAAATGTTTGGCATCGTAAGTAGATTATGTCCACAGTATACATACCTCCAACATATTTCAAACCAGACCATATGATGATCAGCGAACTAACGTGATGGTAAACGTGCAAGAACGAAGCCTGCCTTTCCTTCTTCCTTAGTATAAAAAATGCTGTTTCAAACAGCTCGAGAAGCTTCAGCATCATTGTCCACCAGAGAAACCGAAGCATCCTCAAAGCCTCTGGGTTCATGGAGTAGTCTGGAAGCATGCAGCCGAAGTGATACGTTGTGGTCCAGCCTGACGTCATTATCTGGAAGTTACAAGAGCCCTTGAAAATTAGGGTCAAAGGATAGCAAAAATATACTTGAACGGCCTTAAAATATTCTTGGAGGATCGTTTTGACTCCCCCAGACGTTGAGGTATGTCTTAGTTTTTAAGCAGTGCTGTTTTAGCGAATGTGAGTACCAATACAAACCATGTCTGGTTTAATGGTACAAAACTAATTTAACCTGTATTAAGACTATGATTAAATAAATAAATAATAATAATAATAGGTAATTATTAGGCGTAGCACCTAATATGCAATAACCGAAGGGTTAGTCAGAGGTGTATCAGTAGTACACCCACCCACATTTCGCCAGTTATGTTTAAGTCCCATTTAATAGGGGCAAGCCTATTGCCATCAACTGGGCACAAATCCAGACTCCGGGCTGCTATTGAAAAATTCCTGATGGAAAAACTCAATAACACATTTGCCTGGGAATCGAACCCAGGACCTCACGCTTAGCAGTGGCGCTTGCGATCACTACACCATCGAGGCAGGCAAGCTCACAGGAAAAATCAATTAGGCTTTTCTCACTATACTAAAATCGTGGATTTAAAGTATCTATTCTTTAGGAACATGATTGATCACCACGTCGGTTTTATTTCGATAATCGTGTCGGCTTAAGACCGACGAGACTAATCACTTAAAAAGCCTTGGTAGAAAGGAAACCAAAATAGATACCGATCTAACGTTACTAAAATTACCAAACCTTTGAATTTCGGATTTGTTAATAGATTCTTAGGAAACTTTGGGTCTGCTTGAATGATAAATGCGTGTACATTTAACACATAAAGTGTGGGTTCTTTAATGAGGGTCTCTGCTGAGTCAATGTTGGTACGGACCCTTACTTGACTAACGCTCTTAGAGGATAATTTCCCGAAAATAAATGAGTGCCGAAACCAGCCAGGTGGTCGAAAATTTAGGACCTACTGAAGCGTGTATGAATAAATAAGTGCATACGTGTGAAGTGCCAAGTTTAAGGCTAGTAATGAGCTTATAAATATGACGTGTGCTTTATAATTATTACCTAATAATTAGACATCGAATTATATGCATTAACAAAGTGCCAAAATATGCATGCAAATATGCACAAAAAAAGGCCGAAATATGCACTAATTTTTTTTTAACGGTTTTTATTTTTATATATTTTAAATAAGACGGTATTAAAACAGCGATTTATTCTAAAATAAAATTTTGCATAGTTTTTGTGGCAATAAATAATTAAGAATTTTTCCAAATCTTCGAGAGCAAAGTGACATTTGGCAGACAGTATTAATTTGTATGCTGAAAACGACCTCTCTACGTCAACTGACGTCGTTAGAAAAAGTAAGAAATTTGGCGCCATTTCTGGAGATACCTGTTTAGGCAGGGTATAGAGCTGTAAATTTGATGTAGGCTCCCTATACATACCTCCTGCAGTCCGGTAGTAAACGAAATATGCACGATTGGGAAAAAAAGGAAATGAAATATGTATTAACACCGTAATTTAAGAGTGATATGCATTTGCATATGCAAATGCATAAAATCCGATGTTTACTAATAATATATAAGTTTCGGTCAATCTCAGGTGTCTTCGCTGTCATACCAAAAGCTCAGCAGAATTTGGTACTTTATAGACAGCAGGTAAAATGACTTACTATAGTTTTGTTTACTCTATTCTTTATGGAAAGGTGATATGCTTGTTTTCTTACCGAAGCCAAGCCAAGCTAATGATTCAGAAAAATTACTCTCATTTGTCAGATAAAGGCTTACGCAACTGCCACTAATAGTTTCTTGAAGCCACGTTCCGACCCCTAATTACATAGTTCCTCTCGCTATTTGTTCAAGTCAGCCGCAGAAACTTCCCTCTTTGAGACAGAACAGGCGTAAAGACATTGTTTTGTCCTGCCTAACCACAGAACACTGAATTGCCGTGATGGCAGCGTCCAGAGGCGGCAGTACTCAAAAAATGTATGGCACTGAAAGTGCGTTGAGCGTGTCTGTCACCATTCTAACACCTGAGTTTTATACACGTCATTTGTGTCTTAGTGTGAGTACATACACAGAGTATCATTATCAGCCTATAATGTTCCCACTGTTGGGACACAAGCTCCCTCTATCTTGAGAGGGAGTGGGCTATAATCCACCACGCGTGCCCAGTGTGGGTTGGTAGATGTCACATGTCTTCGAATTTTTGGTTCTATGACATGCCGGTTTCCTCACGATGTTTTCCTTCACCGTTCACACAGAGTATACGATATTGTAATGATCTTACTTTTAAGAATCCCTTACAAATAAATTACTATGACTATGACTACGGTGTCACGCTTAAGATGCAGATATATGCCAGTGACCTTAAGTGGTTAGCTTGCTTGTTCTATACTGGGCTCACGCAACGCGTCGTACGTCTAGCCAGTAATAGGGCTCGCCCATCAAGGAGCGCTGTCCCAAATTAGATGCATCATTAATTTATTATACATAACACAAAAGGTATTTTAATAAAACACGTATACTAAAAGATCAATACTTAAATTATACGCTTGATAGATTTTGCGTCATTCTCAGACTTTTGTCTGCGTTAGACATAACTTTACAAATTAATGTAATATAAACATAATATAAAATATTCCTATGTTAAGTTATTAAGAAAATGCTCTTATTTAACATATATTTTTTCCAAATTATTGACACTACTCGTTTAGACGTGATCTTCAATATAAAATCGTTAAGAGTCGGTTATCGTCGCCTTAATTTAAGTGGTGACAAAAACGCCTTTAGCAGTGGTCGCAGAGGCGTCTCCGTGGTCTGCGGTTCTGACGAGGATTCTTCCAAGACATTACAGTACGTTTAACAATTACTTAGTCTACTGTTTACACACTAGTATTTGTGTAACAGTATGATGAACAGTTTGTTATTACTCTGACAGTGTAGACAGTGAGGAGTTCTGAATAGTTGTTTGTCGGGTCGTTTAATTAATTGCTAATCCTGCCTTTTGTTTCAGTGTAGCGTTGAATTATTCCGCGAAAATCTTTCATTATAAACGATTGTGGTGAAGCTATAAACATTTGGTCTTCGTCATGTTTGTTGGTACTTTGTAATTCCTATATTATTCTTACTCAAAATTTCAATGTAAAAATTTACTTATGTATTATCTCCAAACATTAACTTATGATAGTACTGAGGATCTTCTACTGGGTTACAGTGATATTTAATTAAATATCTATTCATACACACTCACACCCTATAACCACACAAACACACACACCCTACACATAAGCTACACACCCACACACCTTACACTTACACACAAGTATTATCATACGCATATATTTTTTCATTACTGTTTTTTTTTATCTTTATAGAATTTATTATTCGGTTTTCCACCATTAATTCTAAAATCTTTTCAATTTACTCAAATTGTAAATATGGCTTTGTTGCTACGGAGAATCACTGACTCCTAAGTCGCAGGAACCTTAGGAGTCAGAGTACAGATATATAAATATTGACCTTTGTATTAAACCTCTTTATATTTTAGTCATAAGGATATTGTTAAGGGCTTTTGTTACAATAAAGAAGAATTATTATGAGAAGTAATTTCTATGATAGGAAGATTGAAAATATGAAAGAATCTTGATTGAAAAGCCTCGAATATAAGTTATGTATAAAAAATCCTCCTTTTCTACTGAGATAAGTTACAAAAACGGTCTAAATTTCAACAATAGCTCTCTACTAAAAACGTCCATTTTTTCTTTAATTTCTTCACTTATTCAGTTTATGGTCTGAATGTTTAATTAGACCATAAACTTGGTCAGTAAGGGTGCCATATAAATTGATGGACATTTGTTTCCACCTTCAAAACCGCTCACTGTATGACTCACGGTAATGACTAATCTATTGATGGCCGAGCGCGATTATGGGCTGCGAAAATAGCGATATTTGTACTCTTGTGATTTTTAACGAAAAAGTTTTTGAAAGAAAAGGTTTGAAAACTAAAGCTTGTCTTGTCATTGGTGAAGAAGCTATAATATAAAAAATGGTACACTGAATAAAACAAATCAATTTGGCCCCAAGAGATTTTTCTCACTTGGGTAAAGGTAAAAGTAGTGTGTTATTTTTTATTTTGGGTAAGGTAAACAGATACAGAAATGTGCGAAATAAATCTATGTAATAGTGAAATTCCGCAACTTTCCATTTTTTTCGGATTTGTCTTTTATAAAGCAAAAATTTTTAAAATTAAAAAGTTTGTGAGTGTGTATCAGCTCCGACGAACGGCTGGAGATTACTCATAAATATGATTGTCTTTGAATATGCAATAGGCATAAACGCATCTCTTCCGAAATATCTAGATCGAAGTTTAAAATATGTAGGCAATATGTTTTTTCAACATTTTAATCCGTGCTATTTACGAATAAAACGAGTGTTACGCTTATATTTTCACTCCTCATAAAATTTCCATACCGGGGTCTTATAATTTTGAAAGTCGATTCTAAAGAGTAAACTCCAAAAACTGTATTTAATGAAAATTTGGGGGTTTTGGCGTCAATAAATACCTAATTATTCCACCTTATCAGACCACTATTGCACTACCGTAAACAAGACATTTGACTCGTTTTCTAGAATTAACTCGCTCCGCTCTCTCTAACGCCATTTTAGTGGCCTCCGACATTCTGTTGAATGAAAGCATGGGTGTGGTCCATAACACGTTTCGTCTCATAAGCCGTAACTCATAAGATTTTAAGTTAATTTCTTTGGAATTTCTAGTGTCACGCAATGTTAAATTCAACGGTCATTATGTACAATTAATTGTATGTTTAATTAATTCTGGTGATAGGCTGTAGAAAGTTGACGATTTGTTTAGACAAGTGAAATAGTTGTAGTTCTTCATCATGGGCAGGTAGATTCTTAAGATATTTCTTTGTTCTGATTCATCGTCCATTTCCAATTCATGTTATCTCTGCCTTCATACTTGCAGGTTGCAAGTATAGCTTGTCCACTCTGCAATGCTGACGCCCCACTACCGCATTAACGTGTGCGTAAAATGCGGTAGTGGGGCGCGTCATTTCAGAGAGGACAAGCTATACTTGGAATGTGTCTCATTTGAAGGGACCAAAACCTTATAGTCTATGCATGGATCAAGAGTCGAGATGGACATTTTTTGTTTTTTGAACCCTATTAACTTGTAGAATACAATACAATATCCATGAAGTAACAAATGCCAGTGGCTAGGCATAGCATTGATTGGCGGTCAAGCCGCCGTAAGTTCAAACCCTGTAACTTTCTCTTTACAGGGCCTTGCTATGTATAAGATACATCGCCTTCGGACATATAGCGCTACAAGGTTCTTTTGGCGCGTGGCCAAAGTCGGAACTAACGCCGCCATCTTGTTTTTTCAATACGTTTCACAAAGCAATTAGCGCAAATATTTACTAACAGCGCCCCCCTGTCAACGTCATTCGAGCGCCAAAAGATCCTTGTGGCAGTGTAAAACGTTTTTAGGGTTCTGTACCCGAACGGAACCCTATTACTAAGCCTCCGCTGTCCGTCCGTCCGTCTGTCAGTCACAGGGCTGTATCTCATGAACCGTAAAAGGTAGACAGTTGAAACTTTTACACATGGTGTATTTCTGTTGCCTCTACAGCAAAACAAAAGTGTGTGCATCACTCTTTGCCTGCCAGAAGTTTATAAAAAGTAAACAGTTTTGTAACAGTTTGTTTATTGTTGGATCTAGAAATAGCAAACACAAAATTTATGAGCTTCGCATATCGTTGACTGCTGTTAGTAAAATAAACTGATCTAGGATCTTGATGCTTGTAGGTACAAAATAGGGAGAGGTTAAAAAAAATGTTGTTAAGACTATTTGAGAGTTTGTCTGCATGAAAAGTTTCGCTGTTTTCGGAACCAAATGTGGATAGTATTGGTACGGAAAAACAATAAAACTTTTACGTCGTTTTCTCAAGGTGCCAAAAAAGGATCAATTTGGGTTTAGTATATAGACAGTAAAAAACGTTTCAAACACGTGCGACTACTCACGTTTACCTACTGTTGCAATTAATTAAGTTTTTACTATCGACATCTGATCTGATATTAATCGGAATAGATATCAGAGCAAAATGTACATATCATGGTCTGTCTGAATGCTAAAGCTGATATCAGACTCCTTAACTTGAGTGAACGTTTATTTGTGTTTTATTATACGATCACGCAACACCGACAAAAACACATATAAATACACCTTCATCTACTCCTTTCACTTCATTTTTCGATCATTCGGTTGGCGAAGGAAAGATACCGAGTGCCGAAATTCAACATTGTGGAATCAGTCTCAAATGAATTCATTGTTCACGTTCTTTTTCTCTTTCATTTCACTCTTGAGTGAAAAAAAAACATAAATGAACAAAAAGTGAAGCGTCTGATATCTGCTTTAGTAAGTATTATAAAAAGTATCGTGAATATTGACCGATAAAGCCAGTGAGTCATTGAATTGCATGTTAAAAACGATAAAATATGTATACGGTGTAATCCAGAATGTATAAAAATAAACAATATGCATGATAAGTCAATGATAACATTCTAAGCTACGATATTATAATGACGGAATGTAAATAGCAATAATTACCTAATAATAATTATCAAGGGCTTGATGCAGAAAGCGGTACCCTTGGATACGGCACGTGTGGTGAGGAGGTTTCTCTCATTAGAGCCCTGACCATCGGCAGCATGGACCCTGTTCCTGGTGCCGGTGGGCTACTTTTTAAACGTTGTTTTTTTTTTTAAATTCATTATTTAAAATGTTATTTATATGTAATCTTACTTTTGCCCGCGGGTTTTCCTAATTAATTTCGGGTAAACGTTAAAACGTTAAAACTTTGTTACTCTCAGCTTTTCAGCTGTTTTCACCCACATTTGCGGGTCAAAGCCAAGTTGACGGAGTGTGTGGTGTTTAAAATTTTATGAATATAATAAAAAATATATATATATTTGTGTTGTGATGAGATCCTACTTCTTTGATTTAAAAGATTTTCTATGGAGTTCCTTGCCCGTTCTTCTCCATAAATACCTACTACGCCTTGGAATTGGCAACTATCTTCTATGATGCATGGGTAAAAAAAACATTGGCACTCCGACAGAAATGAAAACTTGAAAAAAACTTGGCACCGCGGTAATCAACGCGTTGATGTCTTTTACTCCACGCACCGCGGTAATCAACGCGTTGATATCTTTTTAATGTTCAAAAGCTGGTGTCATCACGGCGTCGCGAAATCAATGGTTTAGTCCCATCTCAAAAATACCCAACGTGCCTAAGAAGTTTCCACTTCAAAAATCTATTTAGAATCAGATAATAAAAAAAAATATTAGACACGTATTTTTTGCTTTATCATATTAATTAAAAATGACATAGATAAAAGGCATTAAAGTTGGGGAGTGGCGGTCGCTACGTCACAAGTATAAAATCTACATACTCGTGACGTTATGACGCATTTAACTCAATGTGTCGTCGTAATCTTTTGATTACGTAAAAAAGAATATAAATATATTATATAATAATCTAACTGACGAACAAATATTTTTTTTTTAGTTTTCATCCCTATTCAAAAGCCTGTAAATGGTTTAATTGAAATAAATGGTTTGAGTTTGCTTGTATCTGCTTGAACTTTCTGACAACCACTATTATTATGATTAGTTAAGACACTAGAATCTCATAGAATGAGCTCTGTATCAACCACAGCCTACCCAAGATCATACAGAACATAAAACGGAACAATCAGTCACTCAAAATATAGTAGTGTCATGTCACGAAAGCAATAAAATGGAATGGAATAAACATGTTAGCGCAGATGATAAACGTCTGGGCCTCGTAATAGTATTGTATGATCCAATCATTATCAATCATTGCATTGTGATTGTCTGACAACGCGATAGTGTGAGCATGCGTTTTTGAAAAGGCAGAATTGTGTGGTTATTTCTCTCAGCAGTGTCCCTATGGTTAAAAAAAAATGTTCTTTGGCTGAAATTTGTTTTGGCGTGCGTACCATTTTGAAACGTACTATACAATAGGGATAATGTAAAAAAAAAATGTTTTGTCCGTGAGCTGGATTATTAAAAAATATCGGACACTTATTATTTTCTTTTTTTACGTCATCAAAAGATTACGGCGTTACATTGAGTTAAAATGTGCCATGACGTCACGAGTATGTAGATTTTATACATACTTGTGACGTAGCGACCCCCACTCCCCAACTTTAATGCGTTTTATCTAAGTAATTTTTTATATATGTGGTAAAGGAAAAAATGCGTGTCTAATATTTTTTCTTATCTGACTGACGGACTAAATTGAATTTCTTTTTTTTTCCAGGCATCATCCCTATTGAAAGACATAATATTAAGAAGCTTTTTGTTTCTTTCTATCTCAAGATATATATTACCAATTAATAAAACTGATTTTTATGCAAACACTATAAATAAAATGAAACAACAAATATTCAATTATCTCCTTCATCCGCGTCAAAATGTTATCTATAGAAGAAACTCAAAATTAATTTGTTTCTGACTTGAATAAATAAAAATAAATCAACATTCATGCAACAGCTTTTGAACGCCAAATCATATTGAAACAGCTCAATTTGAATCAACTTGTGTACTTACACAAGTACACACAAATTATACAGATATCAACCATTTAACCGCGTGACTGACACACAAGGGAATGGAATCCCTTTTCATCTCCGGGAAAGTAGAGGTGAATAAACAATAGATGAATATACAATCGCTTGGAAACGTATCTGTATACGTTTCCAAGCGATTCTATATTCTTCACTCTGTGGTGAAGTTGACAGTACGGAAAAATGTGAAACTATTTGAGGTAGAGGTTCTAAGGAACAACGTAGTCGATTTCAGAGGTGACAAATACTGCATCCAAAGATTTTCGGAAAGCTTATGCACAACTCCGAATCCGTTTATATCTTTGCCCCCAACGCCGTATCTATACGTTGACGTCGTGGTGGGGTTTGCGCGCTCCGAACTCTGGGTCTGTGCCGGTAGAGTTTACTTTGCCGTAACGGGTCTGGGATGAGGAGCTAGACTAAGAGAGATACAGGAACCCGCAGGGCATCATATGGCGAGCTGTTGGGCAGTAGCGACCCCACGGACAGTATCTCCTGGGAGAAGTCTTGTTCCTCACCTCTGGCTTGCCTTTATTGGCAAGTTGGAATGAACATTGACGAGGAACGGAGCTCCCACCTCATTCTTGCCTTAATTGGCAGGCTTGAGTGGAGACTCGCAAGAGCAAACTTGCTCGGAGGAAGGAAGTATTCCAGTAAGATGCTGGTAGGGATCTTGACCGTACTTCCGGGATTGTCCTGATAGCCGTGAAATGCCTCTCCACTCCTCATAAGGTAGAATTTCTAAGGAACAACGTAGTCGATTTCGGAGTAGACAAATACTGCATCCAAAGATTTTCGGAAAGCTTATGCACAACTCCGAATCCTTTTATTATTATTATTAAAAGCCTGGGATGTCCCAGTGCAGGACAAAGGCTTTTCTACTCTCTTTCGAATCTGGTCATTTTATTTAAAGTTTTACCGCAAGAAATCACCTTTCGAGTTCAAAGGGAAAGTAACCACAAGTATTTGAGTTCCAAGTCGAGTTTAGGTTTTCCAAAATCTTTATAATTTTTCCTAAAAATAAATCCCTTTACCTCGAATATATTTCTGATTTGTTTCATATCGACCCATGTTAAGGTTAAATGGACACCCTACACAAACTGGGCGGTATGAAATTGATCAAATTGACACTGCGTGACCCGCACGTAAGCGAACGGCACGGGAACATCCGGTGTGACACACAGATGTATGTATAATTACTGTATATACACATTGTTTATGTATGTGTGATGACTAGTACCTAGTTGCTTTCACACGTTGAATTTTTAAAATTGTGATGATTTTCAATTATTGGGTTTAAATGCAAGGGATCATCATACTATTGTTATTTAGTCTTTATCATTCCATTGCTGGGCAGAGGCCATTTTCTTTTCACTTTCCCGGTCGGCTGCTGTGGCCGGGTAATTCTTTAAAAAAGAAGTTCAGCTTTTCTGTTTAGAGAAAATGTGGAGAGGGTAAAAAATTACAAATTGGTTTCTACGTTTTTGTACACTTTGCCCCACACTAGGAATTTCTCCTGAAAATGCAGCAATCAATCGTTCAAGCACTTCGCCAACCGTACCGTCAACATTTGCTTTAAGGCGACGATAACTGACTTTTAATGATTTTATACTGAAGATCACGTTTAAACGAGTAGTGTTAATGATTTGGAAAAAAATATATGTTAAGCGATATATGTTGAGCGGTGTCTTTGTGGCGCGCCTGTTTGAAAGAGCCTTAATGCGTTTAATTTTGGACAGCGCTCCTTGATGAGGGAGTCCTATTACTGGCTGAACGTACGACGCGTTGCGTGAGCTCAGTGCAGAACCCGCAATCGAATCACTCGGGTCACTGGCATATATCTGCGTGTAAACTATACTCACAAATTCACATAGTACCTTATTTCTACGATTCTTTTTAAACAAAACATATCATCACCCGGTAATCCTTTAGGTAATCCCCGAAGGGTTAAGCAGAGGTGTAGGTAACCTTTCGCCAGGTATGTTTAATACCATGTAATAGAGGGCGAGCCGATTGCTATCAACCGGGCACAAATCCGGACTCCGGGCGTCAACTGAGAAAGTCATGATGGAAAAACCCTATTACTCGTTGCCCAACCTGGGAATCGAACCCAAGACCTCATACTCAGCTGTGTAGCAGTTGCGACCACTAGACCAAAGAGGCCAGAGAGGCGGAGATACTTTTTACTTTTTTACTTTCAAAACTAACAGAGCGAATCTTAGTTCCTGAATGAATCCATTACTCAGATTAGTTGCCTCTTAGGAACAGACCTTGAGAAATGTAGGGAATTAGTTAGGAGAAATTGAGATTAATAATATGCATAGTTCCGATGTTGAGTGCTTAGCGATTCGATTTGTGCTCATCTTAGTTCTTATAAGAGAAAGACAACATATTGATATTTATTAAAAGACTAGATTTTGTCTGCGACTTTGCTCACGTGGAATTTCGACCTACGGCACACCGCGTCGCATCGCATCGCCCGCTAGCGTTATTACTTCGTTTTTGCTTAGCATTCTTTCTGACTTTTTTTCTTTTTGCTCGGGTGCTAGAGCCGTAGCCTGATTTTAAATATAACCTTCCTCAATAATTTGGCTATCAAATGCAAAAATATTTTTTCTAATCCAACTGGTAGTTCCAGAGATTAGCGCATTTAAACAAAAAAAAAAAACAACGTTTAAGGAAAATAACAAATTCTTACATTTTATTATATTACTAGCTTTCGCCCGCTTGGATGTCGGAAATTATCCCACGGGAATGTACTACCGGCATAAAAAGTATCCTATATGTTAATTCAGGTTATAAACTACCAGTGTGCCAAATTTCATCCAAACCCGTTTAGCCGTTTTAGCGTGATTGAGTAACAAACATCCAAACACACAAACTTTCACATTTATAATATTATTATTACTAGCTGCGTCCCTCGGTTTCAACCACATAAGTCTCGATCCCGTGGGAATATCGGGATAAAAAGTACCTATGCTATGTGTTAATCCAGGTTAAAAACTGTGTGCCAAAAAATCCGTTCAGCCGTTTTTGAGTAACAAACATCCATCCACACAAACTTTCGAATTTATAATATTACTAGCTGACCCGACAGACTTTGTCCTGTCTCTATGTTTGCATCGCCTATTCTGTCAAACGACTGACAGTAATGTCAAAAGCGCTAAGGTTACATTTGGAAAGTTAATAATGTTCGTTAAGTTTTCTTAAATTTTCAAATTTTCCGCGCAACTTTCTTATTTTTTCAATCATAAGAACCTTCTCCTGACAATAACAAATACAAAAAACAAAGAATTAGCGAAATCGGTCCAGTCGTTCACGCATGATGCCGTGACCAAGGGAAATAGGGATTAATTTTTATATATATAGATTATTAGTGGGATAGTAGGATTACAGATGCTGAAACTGAAAGATGCTAACTGGTCATGATCCTTTCTGTTGCATTGTGTTTTGTTATTTTTTTTTTTAAGCACCGGTGTAAGCACCGTTCTTATGGCTTATGACGGTTTTTAGAGGCCTCTACTGCCTGGGATTAGCAGCAAAACGTCCTGATAACTCATTCTGCAGTGGAAGTTTAATGTCATATTAAATACCTCACATCCATTTTCAACCACTAGCTGCTGAACTATTTGGCAGCTGCCCAAGATCGTGTCCTATACCACTGCATAGATTGAGGTCTACTTAATTTTTTATATACATGCTTTTATGGTTTTAGTTTAACACTAAAATTTATGTCTTCATGAGAGCTTTCATTGAAGCAGTAAAAACTATGTGCCTCTAGTCTTCTGAAAATATTATCTGAGAGATTTTTAAGAAATATGCGAGATATATTTGACATAATTATGTATATCAACGCGCAAACTGTAAATTTAGCACATCATTATAGACCAACCCCCAAGGTAGACATTTTACGAAGGTTATTTTTTTTAAATCTGCTGGTTTGTACCAAAGTGCAATATCTACACGGTCAAATTAAATGGAACAAAAATTTCGACGCTGGTGGGGGTTAGAATCAAGTGTAACGAACTCACCCCCCAAGTCACAACGGCATTAGCAACGATCTGCACCACATTGTACCATTTGATGAGGCTCCTCAGTTCATACGGCCTCCTGGCCCTCATGTAAGAAGGCAAGACCAGCTTGATGATGACCAGGTACGTGGCTAAGATAGCCGCTAGTGGCTTCGGTGACGTCATCAGAGCCCAATCTTTCACGCGCTGGTCTGTAAAGAGAGAATTTTTGAATATAGTTGAGCACTTTAGCGTGATTTGTTTATCGATGAGAGCTCGCCGAATTTACTTGTCGAACCGTATCGAGCTGTGGCTATTTTTATAGTAAGTAGAAAAATCGTTTTCTTACAAATTCGAAGCATAATTCGATTAAAATGTAAATAAATATTTATTTCAGGAAAATAAGCCTTACAAGTCAACATTTCTTATATTCTGCATAATTTTCCTGTTAGACTGGGACCCGACCCCAACAATACGGGAAAAGGGAAGGCAGATTTTGTTCGGCATAATATGCACGAATTATTTCAGTTAGCAATTTTCAAATTAAAATGTACTGTTCTAAAAAAAGTTTCCCACGAAAAGTTGCATCGCATGTAAATATAAATACTCCGCACTTAACTATTTTTAACTTCCTGTCACAGCGTCATGGAGCCTTTATATACATTCTCAGGCTCCAGGTAATAACATAATGGAACTCTTGGCTGAATTAGATAATATGATTAAATTATAGGTATAATCTTTTTATATCAGTGGCTTCTTGTTTAACTTACTTTAAAGAATTCTGACTATAAAATAGAAGGTGTGCCTTGGGATAAAAATATTTGGCAAAATTTAAATCTAATAGGTGTCGAAACGACGACCGACGGAATAAAAATTTGAGGATAAGACCGGGAGTGTGGGTGTTTACCTCACTAAAACCACCCCGGTGGTCACCATCTGAACATAGAAGTTGGCAACGTTACCTCTCAAATGACCGATCAAAAACCCCTCTGTGCTACGCCTGGTCAAAGCGTTTGCATTGAAAACAACTGCAATTAGTTTGAACATGAAACACGATTGCAGTTCAGCAATACACATTCTTTAAATTACCCGTAATAGCAAGGAAGAAGCGTAACAACTAACAATTTAATCTTTGAAACAGATCAGCAACATTATAAAGAAGTATTTTACTTTTTAACCGAACGAGATGGCTTCAGTCTGACTGACCTAGATTTCGTAATGCTGCAAATTGCAGCTTTATTATATTAAGTGCTGAGTGCAGGTGAGGGTTCCGTAATTTTTATTGAAGTGATTTGGTTACCTTTAAATAAAAATCTCCGCTAAACTTTTTAGTCTTATTTCTGAGTAATTTGGAAAAAGTGGTTGAACGGTTTACACTATTATAAAAACAGATTTAAAAATGATCGCTGCACTAATCGAACAGCCAGATAATTCTAGAGCCACGATAATCCCGAAGCCAATAATGTTCGACATCCGAAAAGTGATATCCACTTCAAGACAAGATTACATCACATAATAATTCTTCCGACCCTTTTTTACGGCCACCACGATTATTTTAAACCGGGAAATACCCTTGAGACAAAGACAATCTCCTAAGTTAAATCCTAAACTGTTTTTGCTTCTAAATCACCCCAGAGGCATAGACAATCTCCTTAATCAAATTGTTCTCGCAAAACCTTACGGAACCCCGTTACAGTCAATGCGCAAACGCACGATTTACTCCCGTTGCTATTAGTATCGGCATAAATTAATCTCCACCGTCCGTTATCGTTGCATCAGGCACAACAAAGAAATATTAAATCATATTCAACGTGATTTTGCAACACGTTACTTAGGTGAAAGGATACTAATGATATAATGTCCGTTCGTGTTGTCTTTTAGTATGGACACAGTATAAATAAGTAACAGTATTATGTCTACATAGAAAACGAAACGACGCGCTTCGAAATCTCAGTGTATAATAATATCAGTACGCAACAATATCGAGTGCGCGTCAGTTCGTACGGACGCAGAAGGTTTATCTACCGAGCGACCGTAGGTAATAATTTCAAAGTCACTGCGAGACATAATACTGTTACTTTATTATACTATGGTATGGAATTGAGTCTAATTTTATATTGTTTTGTTGCATCGTGATTGAGGGGACCTAGAAACGGAACAGATGGGTTTTATTAAGTTCCTAGATGGAGGCCCCAATTAAATAGTTAGATTGTAATGTATTGCTGTAGTTAACATCTAATGACAAGGCCATGTGGTAGTCATGGTTAACTGACGTCACACATGACCGTTGACGTCTGGATCTGCATGGAATAAGATCTTGACCAGAGCGGCTGTAAGCATTCCATAAGTACAGTGACGAGGGTGCCATCCGTCTGTCTGTCTGTCAGCGGGCTGTATCTCATGAACCATGAACCTCATGAAAATTTCATTCTATTAAATGAAATTTTCACATAATAATATTGTGTATTTCTGTTGCCGCTATAACAACAAATATTAAAAATAAAATTAAGAAAATTAAACGTTGTCCCCTACAAAATACCTCCGTATTTTTTTTCAGCGTTTTTTGCTTAATATTGTACGGTGGTACGGGACCCTTAGTGCGTGAGTCCGACTCGCACTTGGCCGGTTTATCTCGTTAAATAAAAATTGCAACTTTGAGAAAAAACCAATTTCATAATAGTATGATTTCGATAATAAATATATTATGTTCATAACACTATAACATATCTTTCAATACTTTAGGAGGGAAACGGAAATCTGCGAGCTCGCAATGCGCACGGCCTAGGCCGAGCTCGCAGATTTTTACAATGCGATGCGAATTCGCAGTTTTGTGTGGGAGCCCAAGTGTAAGATTTTTATGCTAGTGACTGTACGTAGAGGAATCATCCCCATAATCTCGCCCCCAAATTTGCTGATCCTATTCGCCGTGTATTTAAGCACCTGTAATTTAATAAAAACAAAACTAACTAAATAAAAACATCGGAATATCACATGATTGCGCATTTCCTTGTTACAGCAACTTGCTACACAACACATGTTCCATTTACTTTATTTTGCCATGTTAAAATCGTGACTAATTTTGTCTAGCACGGCAGTCTTGAATGCCACAAAATAGACTACAGAAGATCAACTCCAATTCTACTTAGGGCGAATTTCACCAATAAAACTTGACGCGATCAGCACATAAAGGCTGTCAGTGCGGGCGCGTTCATTGAGGCTGCAGCCAGCCCGCCGGTTGAAGCGTCCCAGAGGGTTATGGCCATCCGGCTGGCCCGAAGATACCGCACGGTCTCCTGTGAGGCGGCGTCGATGTCCGTTAGGGCCGATGACTGCCGGGGGTGCGATGAAAACCGAATGATCATTTCCCACCCCAAAAAAAAGGGGCTGTCAGTGCCATATTGACAGTGACATCTCTTGATCTGAGTTTTATATGTACTGATCGCGTTCAGTTTCATTGGTGAAATTCGCACTTAGTCGAAAAGCAATAAGCTGGTGAGAACGAACAGTGATGAAGCGGTCAATGTGTCTGATAGCTTAACTCTATCTATCCAAACAGTTCCATTACAGGGCCTAGGCAACAGGCAGTGATCGAGTACGTCAGAGAAGGCTCCTCCTGCTATATGCCCTTGCTCCCTTGAACAAGGTCATACAATATTTATGAAAGCAATATTTTTTTTCCTGAACCTGACAAGACACTGGACACGTAATAGGCCCGGAAAATCTTGATTCTGATGTACTTTATAGATTCTTAACCCTCTAGCTAGAAATCAACTATAAAATATTCTTTATTATGTTGAACACCACATATAAGGTCCCATTAAAGTAGATGGACAAATTTTAACACAGCGATCAGTACATCTAACCAAAGATATCCAAGCAACAAAAAAAAAAAAAACAGATTAAAGTGATTTTATTTTGACGTAAAATAATTAACCAACATTTTTAGTGTAGTTTCGTTAGCTAATTTTTTTCTCGTAAGTTTCTAATCCGTTTTTTTACCATTGTCCTTATTTTGGTGGTCTGAATGATTTCTAAAAGTTTGTCCATCTATTTTAATGGGACCTTATATATTACAGATATAAATGTAGAATTATTGCGCTTCATGGGGTCTGGTGTCTTAAGTACAAAGTGGGTCTTCTGTCCATAATATGCGGTATTTTCCATGACAAAAGCTATATCGTCTGATGTACAGCAGATAAACGATCGTGTTGTCATGATTGTGGGTAGACACGGACGAGTTTTCAGGCTATTATGCCCGTTATTGTGGGTCCCCGTGGCTAGACGGTAATTGAACTTTAGTCGTCTATGTTATTGGTAACTGGTTCGAGGCAATTGTGTTATGCTAGTCAAAAAGGTCCATGCATTTATGGCAGTTCGTTTCTGCTTTATAAAGGGTAATGTCAAATTATTAATGGGCTCTGTTAGATTTACAATGGTTGTTAAAAGGCTTGAAAAGATCTGGACCTCAGATGTACATACAGATCGCGTTCAGTTTCATGGGTGAAATTCGTACTTAGTCACAGAGTCCCAGATTAATACACATTGTTCACTCCGCAATGTCATTTAAATAAAAAGCGTCTCTTGCTACACCACAATATAGTGCAATTCAGGTCGCACAGCGCTAATTACCTATAGTTATATTCACCTAGAAGTTGCCTCTCTTTCTATCGCGCAACTCTTATATCTTCTGACTACGTTACGCTCATCGAATTAGCCCGATAAGACCAGCCCGCCGAGTACTTGTAGCTTCATACCTAAAATGCGGAGTGCACCTTCTGTACTATTCTGTAACTTACTTAGTAGAATTAGATTTTGCTGCCCTCCCAAAATGTACTCGTTGCATATCCTCAAAATACGTACGAGTATTTCACAAGTACATATCAAAGGAGGTCAGCAGTTTTGGAAGTCGTTTAAAACTTATCGTTACTAGTCGTTTTTACTGCTGACATTTATAAAAATGTTGAGCCATTTGGTGAAATGACAGATTTCCCCCACAGTAATGTCGCGTTTTGGTATTGCTCGATTATAACGACACAAAAAGAGGGTTATGATTTTATGAAGCCTTAAATGTTTCGAACAAGAAATTTTATAAATACCATCGTCTTGTTATTTAATTTGAGAACAATTTGGGAAATTGAGAATTGTTTTATTTTTACGGATTCGCGGAAACATAGTAAATCTGTGGAAATTGCTAACACTCTCTATGAAAAAATCTTATCCATTGCAGTAAGACGTTACATTGCATTAGGTACAGGCTGATATGATAATTTTTAGGGTTCCGTACCTCATAAGGGAAAACGGAACCCTTATAGGATCACTCGTGTGTCTGTCTGTCTGTTTGTCTGTCCGTCTGTCACAGCCAATTTGCTCCGAATCTAATGGATCGATTAAGTTGAAATTTGGTACACATATGTATTTCTGTGACCCAAACACAGACGTATAAAGTAAATAAATGAATTTTGAATATGAGGGTCACTTTTGGGGTAAAAAAGTCTCGCAACCTATACTGTGTGACATATCATGAAAGGACTTATTGCGAGAATTTCAAATATATTTTTTCCATAATTTAAAAATAAATACATTTAAAGATATTTAAGAAAATAGATGAAAATTACCTCCCCCCCACATGTCTCCGAAACTACTGAGCCTAAAATTTTGACAAAAATACAGAGAATGGTTCTTTACCCATAGATTACAGGAAAACCTATAAGAAGTCCATGGTCTTAAAATAACATGGTAAATCTCTCAATATTGTGCGTACAAACTTACATTCGCAGTTGGAATGTATGGGAGAACATATTTTTCAATTACAATGTTAAGTTTGTATTTGGTATAAATTCATTCCAACTACGGAACCCTTCATTGTGCTTGGTCTAACACGCACTTGGTCAGTTTTTTTTAAACACAGTCAGATGCTGGACGGAACCCAGGCGAGAGAAAATCGAAACTCATCTTGGATACCGCCTTCTCTCATTGCCCATTGCACTTAACTGTTTGCATCACAACTTTGCAATGAATTTCATTACATTTTGTACCATCATGCAACACGTAATAAATAACGTAAATTTTATTACCTGCTCTTTCGTAAAACACTATATTGTAGACTCTTTGAATTGTATCCATGTTTATAGCAGGTTATCAACACCTCTTCACTGTGTGACAATCGCTTGTTACTGCAAAGGAACTTGAACCTGCATTGAAGTTAATTAAATTCATTACTTTGTATTATGTTAAATACAAGGACTTGTTATGTTAATTTTTATGTATTAAAATGCTTTTTAAATAGGGTGAAAGGTTTTTTTTTTTTCATTTCTTTGCTAAACCGACTAAACTCTAAAGGTTTCGTTTTTTTAGTGACACGATTTGACCTCAAATTTTAGAAATCTTAAAATATTAAGCAAGGCCACGGTATATGATTTTATAACAATTTCGTAATTAAATCTACATTTTGAAAAGTAAATGTTTCGTGTAGTCTAGCAACTCTAAACTAATGAACTTATTTCAACTAACAAGGTTTTGATGGATATGTGTCGAAACAGAATATATCAGGTAAAAAAAAACGATTGCATTCTAATCTCAGTCACAGAATAGTAAAGAAGGCGCATTTTAGGTATGAAGCTACAAGTACGCGGCGGGTTCATCTTGTCGGGCTAATTCAGTAAGCGTAACGTAGTCAGAAGACATAACGAGTAACGCGTTAGAAAGAGAGGCAACTTCTAGGTGAATATAACTGTAGGTTATTAGAGCTGTGCGACCTGAATTGCACTTTATTGTGTCGTAGCAAGAGTCGCTTTTTATTAATGTGTATATCAGTCCCAATCTGTCAAAATTACCTCCCAATTTCCCTAAATTTTCGCCAAGTTTTGTACATTGATTGTCGCTGAGATGACATTGCGACTAGATTTTGAACGTTTTTTTATTACGGGAATAGGCCTATTAGTTTATTATGATGTTCCAGGAAATTAAATGACAACACAACTAAGAAGAACAACGAACCAATTAATAATTGAAACGATGTAAATTTTGGAAACTTTAGTTCTCTCTTGGTATATTTCCTGTGTTAACCAAGTTATTAATTTATCTTTTCAGTCAAAGGAGAAAATGACCCGAGGTGTTCGAAGGGGCTGCGTGCGACTGAGAGCAGCTGTCATAGGCATCGATGATGAAGACGACTCCACCTTCACGATCACTGTAGACCATAAGACGTTCCACTTCCAGGTAATTTTCAAAATTGATCTTTATGTCACCGTGTTAAGATTCAATATTATTCAACTGAAAAAAAAATCAAAAGAAAAAAGGTTGTTTCTTCCATGCATATAAAATCAGCAAATAACTAACTGAGATTAATATCAAGCGTTCTAATGATGGAAACATCCCGTTTAATATCTCCAAGAATACCAGCACACCAGGCTCATAGAGGTGATAAGGAAGTCCAAGTTACATATACATCAATAGTGAGCACTTAAATGGGCTAATGATTTACGTCGTGGCAGCATCTACATCGCCACATGCGAACTACACATCAAAGACTTGACGTCATGCAAAATCCTGACGTCACACAAACCCTGCATCGCACAATTTGAGTTTACCGCGCGAACGACATATATAAGACTATCCGCCCGCCAGATACGACACCCGTCTGGTCGGAGGATCCTCTCTTTTCTATAGAGGATGAGTGAACTTTACACCCTGTTCCTCATGTCTCTAAAACGTTAAGTCATTATAGTCGGCGCGCGACTGCTAGTCACCGTCTGAGGTATGGAGCAGTGAGACTGAGGAGGTAGACAAAGGCCAAGCTAACTCAGTCTGCCAATTTTGTCAATGGCGGCCTCCCCCATCTTACCGCTGACATACCTCAACAACAAGCGACTTCCAAAAACACACTACAAAGTGAAAAATACTTAGGTACTCTCGTAACTCTCATTTTGGAAATCTGTGTCTTTGGTTTTCTATTTTCGTGTTTTGCCACCGACTTCCTTTTTATTTAGGCATAGCTCTGAATATCAGTAGAAACAGTATATTCATATACTTTATTTTTGTTAAAGAGTTAAAAGCATTTTTGAGTGAAAAACTGTATAATACTGTTTTTAACAGAATGCTTGGCAACCCTAATACCAACTTACAGAACAATAAATAATCTTTTGTTCTTCCATATTTCTAGGCACGCGACGGCTCCGAACGGGAACGTTGGGTGCGAGCTCTAGAAGACACCATATCGCGGCATGGGAGACGAGAGCGATGGTCGCGTAGCATGCCAGCCCCACGCCACAGACACGGTGACCTGGAGCGTAGAATATCTGAGGCCGACGCCTATCTGCAGATCATGATCGAGCTGGTTTCTGTAAGTCAATATAACATAACATCACGCCTAAATTCTCCGAAGGATTACGAAGACAATGTACCTATATAACAAGTACACTCACATTTCGCCAGTTATGTTACTCACTCACTCATCTATGAGAGCAGTGGTGGCCCCGTAGTAACGGCCCCGACTTACGAGTTGTAGGTCGTGGGATCGAATCCAAGCAGGCGCTTTACTTTGTGTAATTTCATTACCAATGCTCTCAAAACGGTGAAGGAAAACATCTAAAACCGCATGTCCTTCAACTAAACATTCAAAGACATGTGACATATACCAACTCGCACTGGGCCCGCGTGGTAGATTACAGCCCACTCCCTCTCGAAGAAAGGAGGCCTGTGTCCCAGTAGTGAGAACATTAAAGGCTGATTATGCACTCATCTATTCTCATCTTAAGTTTACTAAAAGATGTTGGACTGGCCCGGAATAGACATAACTGTCATTGAGAAGCTTGGTGGCTTGTCAGCCTTCTTACACCGTTGATCGGCTACCTTTCAAGACCCTCAAGGTATTAAGAGTTGTTCTAACCATGGTGAAAACGCAGGTAGTTTTGATCTATAAGCTTGGAATATAGCTAGCCATTAACGATCAGTGACTCAACTGTCCAAAATAAGCCTGAGGTTTTGGGCTTCATCAGAGCCAGGAAGGTAACGCTGGTGAAAATAGAGAATGCTCATTTAATAGTATGGGAAATTTCTTACTAATCCATGTACTTACTAATTCCATGCTGCCATGTCATTCTTCATTATCTTATTCTACATTTTAAGCGACCGAGCTCTGCTTGGGTGAAAATACGTAGAAAACTAATTTTCCCAGATATGAGACCTAGCTATAGGTAGATCGATTTTTCGTCCCCGTAAAAAAATCAAAATATTTTATTTCACATAAACCTACATGTGCACTTATGAAACGTCAGAAGCTAGGTGCACGGTTCCAATTGGTCGCTTCCTATGGAGAAGAGCCGGCAAAATACTCCACGGTTACTCTTTTAAAAATAATTGTCTTTTACAATACTTTCAAATAACAGTGTTACTAGTATAAAGAAAACACTCTTTTCTTGCTAATACTTTTAAGCCACACCACTGTACTATTTTACAATCGAACGACAACTAACTATCCATTACATTTTACAATTAAAACGACTTTTGCCCCACCCAGAAATAACGTTATTATCATAACCGTCATTTCTAAGTGTTGCCAAAGTAAAACAATACATTCAGCTGCCATAATGAAAATACATTTAGAAGTTTCTTATAATATTAATAATGTGTACTTTGTCAGTGTTGCCACAGTGGATATTATAAATCGATATTAAAATAATACATTTTTTTAAATTAAATCAAAGTAATCACGACACTAGGTATGGGAGGACAGTATAGGTCTTTCAATAACTACCAAAAACCGCTACCGTACACGTCTATATTGCAACTTTCATCGAAATAAAGCAAAAACAAATATATATATACAAATATTGCTCGTTTAATAGTATAAGATAACGCCTGTAAACATCGAAGGATTAAGCAGAGGTGTATTTTTAGTGTTGCCACATTTCGCCAGTTATATTTATTACCTTGGCTGGGAATTGTCCCTAAAGTATTAAGACCTTTATCAGACCTTCGTAAGTCTTCGGCATCGAAATTAGATAAGTGACATTTAAGCTTGCGATGTACACCATATCTCTTATTGATGAACGAAACTATTGGATAATGACGTCATAACTAAAATTTAACAACATGGTTAAAAACAATCGAAAATCTTTGTCTTTTTGTTTCAGAAAATGGGCATACGTGTGTCGGAGCTGGGTGACCCACTCGAGAGGAGCAAGGGACAAGTTATATTAGACCATTCCAATGTAAGCAGTTTACCTATACAATTTCGCTCATGGGCATGTGACCGCCCTTATTTTTCTGAATATTCATGAGAAATTATTGAAAATTAATTCTAATATTTTTCATGTTATAACTCTTTTTAATTTTTTGAGTAGCGTTTGCAATATCTCCGATGTTATTGGCTCGATTTAGATTCTATTTATTAATTCTAAAAGGTTATGAGTTATTTTATCGGATTAACTAACATTTTTTTTTATAAAAATATATACACTATGAAAAAAAAAAACAAGTTTAAGTCCAAAAAATCATAGGGGGATTTTTTTTAAATATTTAGGTCGACTCCTCTTTTAATTATTTTTTTTCATGAATATTCAGCAAAATACGGGCGGTGACATGCCTATGGACGACATTATATACTCTATCATATTAAAATAGCTCCTAGTTATCTAAGTTGATTCAATTCTTAATCTCAGATAACTCATTGTCATTTATGACAAATTCTATTCCAATCGATTTATTTTTTTAACTTTTTATTAATTCAAACATTAAACCAAAAACCTACATAACACTAAAGTATATAGTTGATTACGTGTCAATAGATATTCAAGTATAGGAAAATAATGCATTAACCCTTCACAATGGCTTTTTAATTGTTTCTGTAACTACGGCATACGAAAGATTAAGGCGCTAATCTGCGTTCGCAGTTTATTTGCCAAACATGTAAACAAACACGAGTTTTAGGAAAAACAACTGTAATGCCTTCACATAGGTTCAGTTTGCGCTACAACTTCATATTTTTTATGACTTTTTCAACAGTATTAATCAGTCTAAAATCAACTTTATTTACACTTCCATAAATTCGATGTTTGTTTAAGTCGAAATAACATCAATTACTTGAAAAGGGCACATATGTACTACAATAACATTACCAAAAAGTAATAAAAAATCTTATTATTATAGAAAATAAAACTGTTATTGTTATTTAAAATTCACGTTTAGTACCAAAATTATCCCAATTCCTTTAAAAATTAGCAAATTTTCAACAGGGGCCGTATGTTATGACTTGTAGACACCCGCTAAACGGCCGCCCGCACCCCATGAAAAAATGTCCCTTTGAAAAAAAATGTTTTTTTTTTTTTAATTCGTTTTTTAACGAATTCTTAACCACAAAAATAGACTCAGTACGATACTTTAAAACATCCTCACGGATCGGACTGGGTTTTTATACGCATTGTATAGTTTGTGATGGCGTTTTATTTTTTTTAAATTTTGAACATTTTTAATTAAAAAAAAATAAAAAAACTCGCTGCAAATTAACGGTAAACTAACCTTTTACCTTGAGATCCAATCCAAAATATCTGTAGTAAATATCAACGTACATTGGTATTTATTTTATAACAAGAACGTCTTATTTGAACTTTAACCAATGGCGCGCGAGCCGAGCGAGCGAAGCGAACGGTGCCGTGGCAGCTGCTACTTCTAAGTTACGCTGGCTATTTAGTATTTGTGAAGGGTACGTTACGTCGCAAGCAAGTTTGATACCAGTTCACAATTTGTCGATTTCCCACGGATAGATCACAAACTAACGAAGTTCGTAATTATACGGTGACATATAATTATAATTCTTTTCTAATATGTTTTATTCATTTACAGGTAATGTTGGATCATATCAAACATTCCATTGTGCTCCTACAAATAGCTAAGGTAAGCTTAATCTATCCATTTGTCACTAAATTATTGTAGAATTAAGTAATAATTAAGAATATTATATTTGAAATTCACCACAAATATTTACCTAACATTCACGGTAAAAAATTCAATTCACACTGATATCCTAGCAACTTAGGAAAATTTGGGAAACACTCACTAACTTGTTCGTCATTCAAACATATTTTATTTTAAATAAATGATTGTTTTCTTGCAGAACACAGTAAATCCAGTTAACGGAGTATATCAGGGACCTACAAATCCTTCACAAACACATATCAAACAAGGTATTTGAGTTCTTTTTAACATTTTCACTGTTCTCGAAGCAGAAGCTAGTTAAAAAAAATATGCCAATGAATCAAAATTATAATTTGAGGGTATCATTACATAATTAGCCTAAAATGTACCCACTGCTGGGACACAGGCCCCCTCTCTATTTGAGAGTGAATTAAAAATATATTTCATCATTTTTAAAACAAGTATCATTCATACGCTGACTGCAAAGATAATTACACATACAGACAATTTAGATGAATAAGTTACATACGTAGCGTTGACAAGTTTTAATTAATGGAAACATCATTATAGTGCATTTTACTTTATACTTCAGGACATTTAAATGTAAATTATTCAATTACCTCGTTAAGTAAATGCTACTACTCGACTAATGATTTTATATGAATGAATAGTTGACATAAATATTAGGAAATAATTATTATATTATTCTCGTCGTAATATCTCTGTGACTTAATTAATTATTTTTGACATTTCCATAGCTAATTTGCAATTTGAATGTTATCCTAATTAATTTAATCCAATAACAATTAATGTGTAATCTAATAAACTAACCAAAACCCTGTCAATTTATTTGTACGCCAGAAACGGCAGAATATTATGAACCGTAAAAACCATGTAACATCTCTGTAACAATATTCTCACAAATAAATGTACTATTACTATAATAATCATTAATCTGCCTCGTTGGTCTAGTGGTCGCAAACGCCAGAATGTAGATTTTATACTTACTTGTGACGTAGCGACTCCCACTCCCCAACTTTAATACGTTTTATCTAAGTTATTTTTTTATTAATATGAGAAAGCAAAAAATACGTGTCTAATATATTTTTATTACCTGACTGACGGACTAAATAGTTTTTTTTTTTTTTTTACCCAGGCATTATCCCTATTACTCGAGACTTATGGACAAAACTAGTCTCTAAAGAATGACAGTTGACAGCACTGAACCCTAAATGGCGGGGTATCTATAGCTGAGCAAGAAGTCCGTAATATTTCAATAAACAATTCCTAAAAACAAATAAAAAATAAATAAATATTATTTAAATCGATTATTTCAATAAAAAATATGAATTGGAAAAAAAAAACTAAGGATTTTATAGCTTTAAAACTGTGATATTGTAGAGTCATCCTCGCGTAGGCACGTTTGCTATTCTGGTTTGTCGTGGTAGCGGTTATTATGCTAATACAGAGGAGATGCTGGAAACTAAGTTAAAGCATGAACATCGTGGATACCTACCAGCCCAAGAAATCACACAGTGCATTGTTGATGGCAAAAGATTCAGTGCAATGTAGAACACAAATCCCTTTATTCTATTCTACAAAAGCTTCATACACTTTATAGTACATTCATTATGTGCTCTAAAAGGGGTTTTCCGGGAGTTTTGAAAGTTGGTGATTTTATTTCGACGTGCTCTTTTTGAATGATCATATTGCCATCTCGTATCTTTGCCGTTCACGCCGCCATGTCAAATGAGTCTGAAAGGAGACATTCGTTTTTAACCGCCATTTTTCCAATATGGCGGTGCGAGCGTCAAAGAAACAAGGTGGCAAAGTGAAAATTCGAAAAGAGGACGTCGTAATCAATAAAAACTCCCGAAACTACCAAATTACTGGACTTTTATCACGATAGTAATATCAAGCAAGTCGCAATCCATTTGAGAAAACATAATATACCTCATTCTTTAATGCAGTTTATTGTACACCAAATAACAAATTGTGTAGTATAAGCATTCTTATCGCACATGGCGATCTTTTTGAAACAATATTTTGGAGAAACTAAAAGATAGGAAAAAGATCTTTGTTCGCATACCGACTAAGTACCACACGGGTCACCTGGCTACTTTTTTTCATGTGGTTAGTTCCTAACCTGGTGTGTTGTGGTGTCAGAGTTCTAGAGCCGCCCATGGGCTTCTAACTTGGCTTCGCATGCCGTCAAGAAATATCTCTCAGGCATGCCGGTTTCCTCACGATGTTTTCCTTCACCGTTTTTTAAACAAGTGCCCTGGCTACTGTAAACTTTGTTATAAACACTTATTTTCTTCTTAGATGCAGAGTTATCTCCTCGAGTGGAGATGGGGGCTGAGTGTCGCGAACTTACCACGCCGACGCACCCGTTACCGTCGATGGAACACCTCGACGCTCCTAGTAAGTATTCCGCCTACGGACATACTTTTTACCCCTCTTAATAAACGCGGAGTAAAGTTCTGACCAGTAAGAACTTCAGTTTAATAATAATAGTTACCATCCTATTAATGTCCCAGTACAGTGCAAAAAAAGGCATGAGCATTGATCACCACGCTTGCTCCAAATTGGCAATTTCAGACTTAAACAGGGTGTATTAGAAAGGTGTGGTTAAATTAAAGATGTACGGGTCAGCTGATTATTTTTTTCTCAATTATGATGTTGGTCCTGTGGCGGCATCTACATCTCCACATGTGAACTAGCATCAAACACCTGACGTCACTAGTAATGTCAATTAATGCGATTTCTCATAAATTTCATTAGCATCTGAATTCTTGAGTCTTAGCATGCAATTGCTATGCTATTTGCTAATAAAATTGATATTAATGAAATATGTGAATTTTGTTAATATGCTAATTAAAACATATTAACAAACTCAAACACATTAACAAGCTCTGACGTATGATAGCATAAAAAAGAACGAAGCTATAAATTCACTTCGCACTTCACAGAATTTCGCAATTATATTTAATTAGCTAAATGCTAAATGAGCATTCGCATGCTAACAATGAATGCGAATGCTAATTAATCCATCACTAGACGTCACAAGAAACCTGCATCGCGCACTTAGAGTTTAACGCGCGAACGACATATATATGACTATCCGACATCAATCGTTAGGCAGTTGCCCGCCAGACACAAAACCCGTCTGGTCGGAGGATCCTCTCTTTTCTATAGAGGATGAGTGAACTTTACACCCTGTTCCTAATACCTCTCTACCCAAAACATCCTCATGCCTCTAAAGTCCTATAGAGAAAGTTGTCCAGTTTGATGGTCTCTATTACACCCTTAAATTTTCCCACACCTTTCTAATACATACGGTATTAATAAGTCCAAGTTTCCTTTAACCGTGTTATAGTTGAAGTTTGGTATAACTATACTCCGTGTTAATAAGGGGGTTAGTTTATTGTATGGATGAATTCAAGCTCAAGGCGAGCTTTAGAGCTTTTGCGCGCAAGGTTCGGCCGAATTTAGAATATTGCCAATACAAATGGAACACGATCTAGATTCGTATTCGGATCGAACAGTGCGTAATCACACTGCAGACATTTTTTAGCGAAAAGTTCCGCGCGGCAGAGGTGGATATCTCCCATAAAAAACCATGTCTTGTGGAATAAGATTCATGTAGGGGCAAGAGCTTGAGACTCTAAAAAGTACTGTTTTACACAGGGCTAATCCCGTTTGTCATACCTTTACACGACCTTCAAACTACAGGGTTTTTTTTATCTATGGCATCTCGCAGTTGACCACTAAGGTCATGGCTGCTTAACCGGGCTTTCCTGTGACTGTCTTAAGCTTCTACACTCTAAAGCCTCCAGCCAGGGGCAAAAACTATTCTAAGTTAAAACTAGGCGGGCGCGCGCTAAGGGCACCTCCACCTCGGCTGAGGGCATCACTGGGGGGGGGAGGACAGCTAGAAGGAACAGACTGGATCAAACTTAGATTTTCATCTTGATTATTATACGAGGTATTTAAAGCTACGTACTCAGCTGCTGGCACCTCGTTTTCGAGCAAGGATCGGGGGGGACACTACAGGGGACCTACGACAATCTCTTATAGCAGTATTGCTGGAGTGTGGGAAAGAGACGGAGCTAGACGTCATGTATAGCTCCATCTCTTTCTCACATTGAAATAACATTAAAATAATGCTGCTATAAGGGTCGGTGGTTGGCCAGTCCTTTCACAATAATTTCACTCCTGACAGCAACCCAATGCCTAATATACAAATGTTTAAACTTATAAATAAATAAATAAACCAGTAATAGAATATAATTACAAAAACAAAACAAAAAATACGAAAAAAACATGTACGCAATTGTAACGTAGACAGATTATTGCATACGTAGATTAGCTATACCTCATGACATAGCGAAAATCTTTGACAGTCACTTGTAAACTGGTACTATTTTATGTAGTCGGGTAACATTTTCCAAAGAATCCGTACCGTGACAGCCGTTGGGCCAGACAATAAGTTTGCATACGCGAAAGAGATAGAGAATTTAATATTTCTGCCTCATTTATCCATAGTCGTAATTTGACTCTGTATTTTGACAGTTATCTCCAAGTCAACACTCAAATGAGTACTGTGCCTTAAATGGCCATAAACAAATTATTTATACCATTTATTTAGTTGTCTGTCCTTATACCCATTTCTGTGTTACTGTATTTTGATAGTATTTTCCTACTGTCCATGAATTGACAACGCCATTTGTTTACATGACAAGCAATGTCACTGCTGGTGCCAGACACGTCCTACTCCTCGTCTGAGGGAGAGGATGACTTTTATGATGCGGACGACGAGCCTGTTGATACTATGCCGGGACCCAGGTTAGTGACACTTATCACATACCTACTTTTAAGTACTTTTCGTGTATTGCTTGAGAGAGGAATTCGCATTTCGTTGCTCGCTGACCATACCAACACAGGCATTCTAAAAGGGTAGTCAGCACAAAAATTAATTATCAGGAAACCAAACTTATGTGGCTGTGCAGCAGATTTAATAAACAGCCAATCAAATCACTTGACAGTCTGTTAGCTAACTTTTTTATTGTTAACATGTCAGAAAATGGGTGTCATTAATTTTATTTCAACTTTTGTGGCGTTAAAAGATCCTTCATTGCAGATTTTTCTCTAAAAGCCTTTTAACATAACTGTTTAGAGCGTTTACACTGAAAGTGGGCATCGTCGCAAATAGCTGTCAAATATTTCGCTGTTTTGATTAATTTGGCAATAATACTGTATGGAAATTAGAAATATGGCTAACTAGTGAACTAAAATATTGATAATGAAATGTAATTATAACACCGAATATTTCGTTTTAGATGTAAAAAAGTATTTGGAGACTTTCCGAATGCCTTTTTTACACCATAACCTCAAATTCAGTGTTATAATTGCAATTCATTATTAATATTCCAGTTACTAGTTGGCCATATTTCTTATTTCCATACAGTAATATTGCCAAATTAATCAAAACAGCGAAATATTTGACAGCTATTTGCGACGTTGCCAACTTTTTGTATGAACGCTCTTAAGGTGGAACTAGTTGATATTTTTTCCATACAAATTTCAGGGGGGTTTTACTCCACTGTTTGACATGGTACATCCAAAGTTAAACATGATATCGTTTTGTTTCATTATTCATTTTGTCTGTGCGGAAACAGAATAGTAAAATAATGAGCCGTTAAAAAGTTAGGAGCCCACAAAGATTCCTTTTTCTTGCAAATTTGAACGCACTTTGGGGGTAAATAAGCAATAAAAGAAGCGTAAAATCTCCAAAACAAAGTCGGCACCGACAAAGCTTAATTATCGAAAAGTTCAATAAACATTATTTGTAATTGATTTATGCAGTGGTTTTTTCATAAAACTCGATTTTCCAAAGGACTTTTCGTAATTTTCTACGCGCTCGTTTTACTAAAATAGTTCGGAACGGTGTTTGTGTGCGTGCGAACTAGACGTTGTGCATGTAGACCAGCGTCTAATTGCTCATCACTGACACTATATCTGTCGGACACGATGCCAGGTGAGACAGCGTGCTTTTCGGCCATGCCCACTAGTGATTTCGAGCCCGCGACTAGTTTAACCTTAATATCTTATATCGCGGAGCCGTTTTTTGCAAAACGATTCGTTATGATTGGTATGTAAAAAAGTAAGGTTAAAAGTATTTTTTTGTGAGTAAAATTTTTAGATTACCTATTGAACTAGACACAAAACTTAATGAAATAGGAGAAAAAAATGCTTACTATATCTCAACTAAGAAGTATCATGGTGATGTCGACTAGCCAAAACTGTCTTTCTAGTAGGAGTCTTTTCGTCAATATTGCTTGTTAAGCTGTCAATGCTGAAAACATTTTCCGTGTTTAGATATTTACTCTGTTGTTTTTTACGCTAATAACATAGGTTCTACAACATATCAAGAATGTATCATAACTTGGAAGTCTAATCCTAAAAAGAATAATCTGGAAGTATCACAACATGTATCGCTGGTAAGTGAATACTACCCTCAGAACTGTAACTAATTAATGTCTCAGTTCGGCCCGCTATTGATCCGAGCTAAGTTTGGCCGCAGTTCGCGGCTAAAATATGCAGAGCGAGCGCGTCTATTATAGACTTTAGCTAAACTATCCCCATTGTAATTAATGAATCCGTGTATTGGTATTTAAACATTTGAAATGTTATACAAAATTACTGTGTTCAGTTTTGTTCAAATATTTGAATTCGAACTATGAGTTGTCTTTAATTTTAAGTTGTAAAGAGGAAACAAGTTAGTTTTACCAATATTTTTTCTACTTTTCCACGCTAAAATTAAAAAAAAAAATGGCTTTTGGCAGTATTGCACGGTTTAACGTAATTGATTCATATTAATTATGTTAATACCTTTGATTATATATTAAGTATTTATTTATTTAACCACTAGCGAACGTCACTCGGTTTCACCCGCGTAGTTCCCGTTCCCGTGGGAGTACGGGGATAAAATATAGCTTATGTTACTCGCTGATAATGTAGCTATCCATTGCTGAAAGATTTTTTCAAATCGGTCAAAGAAAATTAAGACAAGTTTAAATAGTGTCGCGCTGCAGAAGAACTAAAACAAACGAGCCAACTCGGTTATGCTGGTGTGCGTGACAGCTACGTCTTACACTCACGCCACGTCAATCTGCTTTTCTAGTGTGCGTGCATTTAGCGGCCAATAGTTGGACCCTTTTTTTTTTTCTTTATTCAAATTCAAACTCAAAGCATTTATTTCAATTAAAACATTTACAGGCACTTTTGAATTGTCAAAGAGTCTGTCAGTCAGTCAGAAAGTTGAAGCTAATTGCCCATTCCAAAACGTAGATCTCTATGGAGAAGAACGGGCAAGAAACTCCAAGGACACTCTTTTAAATATAGATATTACGAAATCCTGGGTACATTATTCTTGTTGCTTCTAAATGTGAGAACAATGTACAAAAAATAATCAAAAGCAATTGAAAATATAAGATTAAAAATAAGCCCTGGCAGATAAGAGATGACCAGTTTCAACTGACGGCGCCCGTTCACGAACATGACTCGTGGATCAGCACCATCCAGCTCAACCATTTTGCAGGGAACCGAATGATCCAACACACTCGCCACTATCAGCGAGACATTTAAGTGAGCATGACATACTCTCAACTGCCATGCTCTTTCAAGTCAACATACATCTTAATAACTTAATAAACGACTCCATGGTCTCACATTTACAAAAATAAAAATGCTTCTAAATTATACAAAACTATAGTTTGCAATGTATTTAAAAAATTAATAGAATGTTACCACGAAAAAGAAAGAAAATCATTACTAATTGGAGCATTCAACAATTCACTTGATATTTTTTTATAAATTCCTTATTAACATTACATTATTTATGTAGACATTGATTTGTCACTACTCTGTGCCACATATCGGTACCTACGTTTTAAATTAAAATACGGTTTCAACTCTTTTACAGTCGTTACAAGTGTAACAATTTTGCATTGGTATTCAGAAGACAGCTCAAGTTACAAAACAAAATAATTCTTGTATTCCGTTCTTCTGTAAGTACCCTTTTCCGTGACTCGAACAGTTGATAACTTGATAACGACATAAGTTTGGTAATATTACAATAGTTGTTAATAGTTCCATTGAGACCGAGTTTAAGTTGAACTGGCTAAATAGATCTTTATCGTTCACAAATGTTACGTTATTATCCGTTTAACTAACAGCTAACAGTTTATAAATCTTAGTTTTAGGTGGGCTTTATCGTGCAATTAACCACTTTAAAGTTAATCATTTGTAGTTAATAGGTACTACATAGAATTTCAGTATGAGTTCGGTGGGATATTCGAAATCTAGATCAGAAACCGGCCTGTAATCTATGAGTAAAGAACTACAATAGTCAACTCTACCTCCTAACCTCAATAGTTTCGGAGATAGCAGAATGGGCAATTTACATAAATTTTCTTAAATATCTTTAAAACTATTAATTAAAAAAATTGAAATACTCGCATTAAGGCTCTTACAAACAGGCGCGACACGCGACGCGACACAAAGACACAGCTCGTCGCGCGACGAGCGGTGTCTTTGTGTCGCGTCGCGTGTCGCGCCTGTTTGAAAGAGCCTTTATGCCCTTTCATTAGAAATGCCACATGTTACAGATTGCAATTTTTTATTTAATTTTCTTATTTGGCCCCCTAAAATGACCATATTCAAAATTCATTTATTTTCGTTACACGTCCGTGTTTGGGTCACAGAAATACATATGTGTAAATTTCAACTTGTCGGTTAATTAGATTCGGAGCAAATTGGTGATAGACGGACAGACGCGTGATCCTATAAGAGTTCTGTTTTTCCTTTTGAGATACGGAATTCAAAAAATTGTGAGTAGGAGGGAAAGCAGCAAGTTTCAATGCCTTACCTGCCTGCCTGCCTGTCTGCCTTGCCTGCTTTGCCTTACTGCGATTACCAATATACAGGGTCAAATAAATTAGATAGCGAAACTACGTGGACGTGGTCTAAACATGATTAAACAAAAAACAAATAAAAATTGACGAGTTTATTTTGTGGGGTGATCGACCGCAGTCAGCGTTAACACTTGAAATATCAGTGTTTTTTTTTTGTGTTATATTCACGTGATTGGTATCGATATCTAAATACTATGAAACAAAAGAAAACTGATTTTCTCAACTCATACTTAAGATAATAACAAGGCCAGCGGTCGTTGATCCCCAAAAAAGAAATCGAATCTTTTTGATTCTTATTTTATCATATTTGATATTGATATCCATCACCTCTGTAAAGTTTCGCCAGTTAATTTAATTTGACCCAGTATTCTTTAGGTTTGTTGATGATAGAATTTTCCTCGTGAACGTTGAAAGTTAACCTTTATTAGAGACTAGACTTATTAGACTCATCTAAATCTGTCGCTATAACAAAAATGTTAACAGCATTGTTTCGGCAGTTAGAGGTAAGATAGCCAGTTCCTCTGTGGTTGAGGATTCCGGGTGAAGCTCGCTTCCACCTTCGGCCTGATCGTCACTTACTATCAGGTGGGATGCAGGCCAAGAGCTTCCCCGTTGTGGTTAAAAAAAAAACCTACTAGCTTCTGCCCGCGAATTTCGGCCCCCGACACACCGCGTCGCATCCCATCGCCTGCCTGCGCTATTACTTCGTTTACGCTTAGCGTTTTTTCTGACTTTTCTTGTTGCTCGGCACCCAAGGGTCGAAGCGTGATGTCACATAACCTATAACCTTCCTCAGGAATTGGGCTATCCAAAATAAAAAGATTTTTTCAAATCCGACTGGTAGTTCCGGAGATTACCCCCTAAATATAAACAAACAAATGTTACCTTTCATAATAATTTATATTATATTATTATTATTATTAATTAATTATTAAGTATAAATGGAAACATTGGTAGTAAATCTAGCCGCTAGTATATCCATAATCAAATATAATATCAATACAACGCTATGAGCTGTAAATCTATAATTGTATTACCAAAATCATATAGAGAATTGCCAATAAATCGTTTTAAAACAGCGTTATTCAAATGGCTGATAGAAAAATCTTTCTATTCTGTGAATGAGTACCTAAATTTTAAAGATTTACACTGACATTTTACTATTATAATTTGACAAATGATTGACATTTTTATTCTTATTAAAATAACTATGATGTATGTTCCAATTTTATTAGCTTCTTATTTAATCTATGTAATTTTGCATGCTAGTTTTAGCGAATTGTTTTAGAACTTGTTAAAAAACCCGACCATCTGTATGTACTACAATTCTTGCAAATAAAATTTCATTTCATTTCATTTCAAAATTTGATTTCATTTCATTTGTGAATTCAGTTCTTCAAGGTCCGCAAACACGCTATTCAGATTTGGCTCCCGAATCAATATTTCGCTTCAACTTAAGCCAATGGCGCCTTCATTTATCATTGATATCCAGACCAACCAATCGTTATACCTACAAATTCAATTCTACATATTCAATTCTTAATAAATTCCGTCATGCTTCAGTCACAGTAACACAAAGTTCACGACCTAAGGGTGGTTGTGTCGTCGACCCGCGACCTAATTCCGGCGTGTCGTCCGATGCATATTGTATGCAGTGTGCATACATACTAATGTGTTAGTGACGAGGTTTTTGTTGATGGGCGGCGATATTGATGTATTGGCGCACTTATCGCTAAGTCAATCGCGATGAGGAAAGAAAAGAACGAGATTTTAAATGGTCCTGTGGTGCAAAGCGTTGTTGTTTGCACATCACTGTTGATAGCGCTGCACGCTGTCTTGTTTTTTTAATTTGGTCTGAGGTTTACCCCTACAGAAAGAACACGAACAGAAAATGAACTAAATAGTATGACACAAGCAGTAACATAAAAATCGGCCAAGGGCCAGTCGGACTCGCACACGAAGGGTTCCGTACCATTATCTATAAAAACGAGCAAAAAGTCATGTTTGTTGTATGGGAGCCCCCTTAAATATTTATTTTATTCTGCTTTTAGTATTTGATGTTATAGCGGCAACAGAAATACATCATCTGTGAAAATTTCAACTGTCTAACTATCAGGGTTCATGACATACAGCTTAGTGACAGACGGACAGACAGACGTATGGGCAGCGGAGTCTTAGTAATAGGGTCCCGTTTTACACACAATATTGACAAGACACTATGCTGATGAATATCGAAAAAGTTTCAATCAATTTAAATTAGATCCTACTAAAACTGGCAAGTTTTTTAAACGGATTTAACAAATTCCCTGGACTATTATTGCTAAAGCAATCTTGCTAAGTGTATGTATTAGGAATCGAAAATAATATTTAATTAATATTTTCGTCTGAAAATATTTCTAACACGGCACTTAAATATCTTTTTATCATACATTTTATTTATGTAGTGCAATACAATACCAAACAGAACTATTCGATTATCCCAACTAAATCCGACTATTCCATTACCCGTATTCGGGTTACGGGGTAAGGTAGACTTGCATTGCCGTTTTTAGGTCAATTGACAGCGGCTACTGCTAAAATAATCGGTCAATGAACTACTGAACCGTTTCGCGGTCGTTTGGCATGGAAGCATTTTTGTATTGGATACGTGGACCTAGTTTTATGTCAATGTACCTACCCGTATGGATTGGGAGTTTTATCTTTATTTTTAGAAAGAAAGAAAAAACGTTTATTTGCGGTAAACATTACGCAAAAATAATTAAAATTCACAAATGAGAAAAGGTTGGGGGAAGCATGCGTCACATCCACGCAAATCGGCTATCATGGTATTAGTGCTATTTAGGTATTTATCATTGCAAAAGCTACCGATAGTTCCTGCCGAAGCGAAAGAAGAAACTTGTAACTATGTGACCTCTGAGTTTGTTTCGGCCTTTCTTCTCAGAGTAGTCAGATAGGAAACGCCGAACTCAACTAGCTTATTTTTTTTTTTTAATATGACGTGTAAAAGTGATTCCGATATCCTATTTACAGAATAAACAATTTCATTTCATTTCATTTCATTGTAATTTGAAAAGATTCTTTAGGCAACCGATTTACACGAAGTGATATACCTAGTATAGTCTCGAGTCACTTCGCAAGATTCAAAAGCGATTTTCACCTAAAGTATTGATAAAAATTGAACCGTGTTACGAATACCTATAGTGTTTTCGAAACCATACTATTATGAAAAATGTATTTTCTTAAAGTTACAATTGCTATTTCGCTTTCGAATTTTGCGTAAGTAGGCATTTTTGCTCGTGACCGTAGGTACAAGTACATACCCTTATTACCACCCATCCTGTCTCCACCCCCACCCCCTGTTACGCCTTCCTTAAAAGCATAATTATTTTAGCTCTGCCAAAAGATTCTGCTTCCTTCTACAACTACGTGAATATGACAGAGATCTCATAATCACAAACCATTACCAAACGCTTCATGAATATTAATTGGCTTAACATCTGAATGATGATACATCTGATTACTTTTCCCCTCACGGACCTCGTATGATATACAGGGTTTAGGACAGACCCTCTGAATAATTCCCGAGGATAATAAATAGTTTACATCTAAGTTGAGGTTACCGCTTTGTTATTTAAATGTAACAATATTTTTCTGCTGGTTTATAAAAGAAAACTCAGTTTTGGTCGAAATTTCAAGCTGTTTTATAACATGAAATAAAAATCTATTAAGTTTATTTGCATAGAATGTTCAGGAGAACAGTACCCTAATTGCGTAACTTAAGTAAAAAAAAAAAACTTAATGCCTGGTCTCACGTACCACAACCACACAACAACCGCAACCACACCACAACCATAAACACGTAGCCGGGCGCTCATTTGTATAAAAATGAATAGTTTATTCACACGATCACATTTTGCCGTCAAAATCAACCGTGTCAGCGATTGTCTGCAAACACTAGCCACGACGTAACCACTGCTTGCCCACATTTTGTCTCTGCGATGTGGTGTGGTAAGTAACGGTAACGGGCCCTTAAAAAGCTATTTCGTCTTGTGAACAATGCTGTAATTTCTAAACATACAATGTTATCACCAATTCGGTACCCACAGTCTAATCTAACTCCTAAAAGGATGTGGGTGTAACACCGCCCACACACTTTAGTTAAAACAGCACAGTATTAGCCAACGTTGTGTAGTATTACCCACATCAACCGCCTCCAGAACACTCCCGAGAAAGATAATTTTCTTCTTATCTACAAAGCATACGGTACAAAATATCCAATAAAACGGTACAGTTGTACTTACCTACCTTATTCTTAATTGTTTCGCAAAGGAAATAAGCAGGAATTATACTGTTGAGCATAACATTCCCCGAGGGGATGGGCAAATGTGTAAAGTATACCCATATTTCGCCAGTTATGTTGTAAGTTTCAAGTAATAGGAAAGGGGGAGAAGCAATTTCGCCCTTATCCAAGCAAGATTCTTTTTTTACTGTTGTCAGTTTTCTAAATAGGAAAAACATTTTGCCACGCACAGGGAGCAACCCCAAGATCCACACTCAGCTGTAGCGCTTACAAACAGACCAACAAGGCAATCTATGTAACAGTAAATTGCTATCGAAATGTACACTGACTAAGTTGACCACTTGCGCCCTTATATCCTTAATAATACGGTTTAAAATAAATATTCAACTAAGAACATTGTCGAATGTACCTAATATGTATAAGCCAATGTTTCCTTTGTGGGCCAACAATGATTTTCATTCACAATGCACTGAAAACGATTGGTGTTGAGAACAAAGAATTGACGTTTTATACCTTTTTGTGACTTTTCAGTGGGTTCATAAAAAGAAACCTAGTTTTTTTCAAGGTTCCTTGTGATTTTGATATGGTTTCTGATAAATATTCTATTGAATACAACTTTCAGTCAGTAAACAGTTTGCTGTTCATGCATTTTTGCATTTAGAAGTACAAAACTGTGTTTTCAGTACAAAAAATTTTAAACAGTCCTTGCAGAGCAGTAACCGAAATAAAATTGCTTGTATTATGTACGATATTTGACCGTATTCCTTATATATAATATAAGGAATACTCACTGAACTGATATTAAGGAAGTGAACCACGCTTATCGACATGGAGTCGGCTTGAGCCAGTCAAAAATTGCATTTGTCCGTGCAATAAAAGCGAAGAAGACGTCATTCGCCTCGTTTCGGTTATAACTATGCGACGCGACACCGCGTCGAACTTAATGCGAAAAGTGCGGTGATACGTGATCGACACTAGCCGATTCCGCATCGATAAATGTGGTCACTCCCTAAGCGTGTAACTAAACCTAACTCGCTTCGTCTCTTCGCTAACCAATCAACTCGGCTTATCACATTAGCCCCGTTTCACACTGAGTTGATTTATGGCTAGTTTTAGCCTAATATTTAGTTAGTCTAGCCTAGGTCCGTAGGCTAGACATCAAAATGAGGACGGTCACGCAGTACATTAATAATAATACCTGCTATTACTGTCCCCCTGCAGTGAAAAGCCTCTTCTCATACGGAGAAGGCACGAGCATTGATCACGACGCTTGCTCAAGACGGGTTGGTGTCTTTAGACTGGCTGTAACTGAGTTGTGGAAATCAGATAGACAGTCTTTCCATGTAAAATTCTGTTATTCAGCTGTCTGGTTAGACTGGATACCGACCCAAACATAGTTCGGAAAAGGCTAGGCAGATTGATTGATGTTAAGTCTTCTTAAGCTTGGCTGAATGTAATCTACTGTACCTATTGACATTATGGCGCAATATACAGGGTGTTAGGCAGACGGTTAAACATACGAATATGGCTGATCAGTAAGGCCGTCTGCTACGTGTTTAGGCCCAATAACAAGACCCAGGCCACACGGATTTTATAAAACAACAAAAAAAAAAGTAATAATTCGTCGTTGTTCAAACTTCAACGTCAATAATGTCATTTAAAATAACAAAACTGGCAACATTTTTATTTTCATTTTCATAACTGTAGAATCTTATAAAATTCGATTTTGATGCAGATGATTGCTTGAAAATTAAATAGCCCTTAAACTATAAACAAATTAAAAATACATATCGAAAGCCTGACATTGAATTGCGTTAAAATAAAACTAAGAGTAATAGAGCAGTTCTAATTCTAGGAAAACATCTTTGGTTCATACCTGTTCTAATGAAAAAAAAAAGAATAAAGGTATGCAATGTGCACAATTTATTTTAATACAACTAGAATAATTCGTCAATTTTTGGGCCTTTTTTCCCCGAACTCTACATTTGCGAAAAATGAAATTAATTACTCACAAGCAAATTTTTTTTTGTACATTTTCGTTTCTACAATTATTCTAGATGAAAAGTTATAAAAATGTTGCCAGTTTTGTTTTTTTTAAATTAAATTATTGGCGTTTGAAGTTTGAGCAACGATAAATTTCGAATAAAATTTTAAAAAGTATTAGGTTGTAACATAATAATCTGACAATTTTTGCGGGAACATTCTAGAATTTTTTCACAGCTTCGAGAAAATTCTATGATTGTGAGTATATAAATACAGTTGAGTGCGCTCAGTTTATCAGTGCAATAATTGACAACGCAGCGAGTGGCATTATGGAAAAAATTGATTTGAAAAGACGAGACATCCGCGTCCTTCTACTTTACAAGTTCCGTTTGAAACATACAGCTAAGCAAGCGGCACAAAACATATGTCAATGTATGGGAGAAAATACAGTCTCTTATCATACAGCAGTAGATTGGTTTCGACGTTTCTCGAATGGCGACTACGATCTTGAAGATAAACCTCACGAAGGGCAACCGGTTGAGGTTGATGTTAATCGCCTAGTGTAGCTCATTGAGGAAGATCCAAGGAGGCCTACTCGCCAACTTGAAAAAGAACTCGGATGCTCCCATACTACCATCGATCGACATTTGAATGCGATAGGTAAAGTATACAGGCACGGTCAATGGGTACCCCACGGATTGACGGATGGACAACGGATGATGCGAGTAGCGATTTGTACACAATTACTGACTTTACATTGTACTTTTGCGTGGCTTCGTGATCTAGTTACAGGAGATGAGGTGATTACTTTACGTTAATCATAACAATAAGCGACAGTGGCTTAGCGCGGGTCAAAGAGTAGTACCAACGGTTAAATCTAAAATGACTACGCAGAAGGTTATGTTGAGTGTTTGGTGGAACATGCACGGAGTTATTTACTGGAAACTATTACCGCAGGGAACGGCCATAAATAGTGAACGCTATTGTGCTATGTTGGATAAAGTAGCCGAGAATCTTAAAGGAAAACATGGCAATGTGTATCTTCTCCACGACAATGCCCGACCTCACACCGCATCCATGACCTGTAAAAAAATTAAGGAGCTAGGCTGGATTTCTTTAGCCCATCCTGCATACTCGCCGGACATTTCTCCATCTGACTACCACTTGTTCCGATCGTTACAGGCTCATATTAGCGGAAAATCTTTTGATGACCGAGATACATTGGAACAGTGGTTGACAGAATTTTTTAACTCTCGTGAGTCCAAATTTTACGAGAATGGTATAACGTCGCTTCCCCAACGTTGGCAGGAGGTCATTGATAATGATGGACTATACGTTCAATAAAATGTTAAGCTTAATTGTACGAAAAAAATAAAATAAAGTTTCTTAAAACATTATCAGATTAGTATGATACAACCTAATAATTTATAATTATCCGTGTGGCCTGGGTCTTGGTATTGGGCCTAAACACGTAGCAGAGGGCCCCACGGATCCGTCATTTTCGTATGTTCGACCGTCTGCCTAATACCCTGTATAATGCTGAGTCGGTAAAGCAGATACTATCGTGGAATGAGTAGACAAAAATAGCACTTAAAGTGACGAACCTAGTATTAGTTTTGGGCTGGGTTGAATCGACACTGAATATCACGTGACCATTTGAATTTACGTGTGAATGGCTGAATACTGAAATGCGTGTCGTTGCTGAAAAAAAAACTAGTTAGTGAATAAATCATTGATGTAGAAAAACCTTTCGTACTAATGATCCTGTCTTCGCGTACGTTTCATTGCTTTTTATGCAATTTTAAGTATTTAGGCCTTATCTGTTAGATTTTAGAAGGTTTGAAAGGAAAAAATGTTCACTCTCTATTATGCTTAGGACGTGTCCTTATCCATAATGATATGGATAATATCCCATTTATTTAGAACGGGTTATCCATTATATTGTCCTTAAAACTTACCTTAACACTCCCCCGTCCTTTGCATACATCCAATGATCCATGTAAACTATGTTTTGATTGTTCGGGTTGCATTTTCCTTTAACTTAAATACAAAAAGTCAAACATTGTTTATTCTGCTTTAATATGTATTCGCCCCCACTTTGCATTTCCAGCAATGCGAAAGTAATTTTAGCTCTACAGAGTGTAAAGATATCTACACAAGTAGTTGCATAGCACCCTTCAAATGTCTTGCATCTGAATGGCACATTTTAAATTGTATGCAATAAAGTTGAGAAAAAATAATTAACCATATTGCATACAATTTAAAATGTGCCAATTGCCTAATACGTATTTCTGGAGTTGTTGATTCGCCCATAAATAAATGAACTTCGTGCGAATCGCCTATAGAAAAAAACGAGCGAACAGTAGTCGCATATGATGTGTAACATCTCACATCATGGCTGACAGTAACAATCTCTCATTAAATGGGTTGGTAACATCGGACGGCCAACTCTAGCACCGCGCGCGCTGATTGGTCAAATCAAATAGCGCGCGCTTCCGCGGCTTCCTGTTACACACTTCCGTCCCTTTTCCTCATATCGCTGCCACAAATTGAAAGAAAGCGAGAGGAAAAATTACACATCAAAAATAATATTATTTAAAATTAACGATTCGCCCGTTTCGGGCGAGTAAATTCAATATAAGTTCAAAAATAAGCCATCTGAATCACCAACATAAACATCGCTAACACTGTCTCGCTGCCCAGTGCCAAGATTTCTAACAATTATTACTCACACTATACTTGCACCGAATTACATGTGCATATATGAAATATACTGATCTTAATAATTAACAATAGAAGTGAAATATTTGCACTAGTAAAAATATTTATTAGTACCTAGTGGTTATTATTACTTACAAATAATACTGAATTTACATATGTAAGGTAACTGTTGTAAATTGGTCCAGAATGGCCAGATGATTATTTTGAGATACTGGGCTAAATCTAAGATTTTGTCTATTAGGTAGCTCATTTATGCGATTTCCGGCCACCGTAGGCGCGGACGGTGAGCAATGGGTGGCTCACCGTCCGATAAGGACCAGGCCCGGGTCGACGGCGCGTTGTGTTCCACGCGCGCCTCAAAGAGATGTCAGCAGATTCGAAGGGGTCCACTAGGGCCGATGGCTGCTGGGGTTGCGAAGAAAACCGAAAGGGAGATCGTGGCCCCCGGCAACAGGGCAGCCGAAGGAACACGGGTGGGTTTTAGTCAGTAAGAGTCTGACACGCCCTCCCGCTCCCGCCCAGAGCGGGAGAAGTTATTTGATGATTTCCCACCCTCAAAAAAAAAAAAGGTAGCTCATTTATCTCCACGGATGGGACAGAGAGAAACTGCTTTGGTTTTCCTTCGATGACCTGAAAAGCAACAGGATTAAGTCAGGAAGACAGCCAGCTTATTCTTATCTGCTCATAAGCCGAAAAATATCCGTATTGAACATACCGGTTTCGGTTTCTGAAACCGGTATGGTCAATACGGGTATTTTTCGGTTACAACATTTATATTTTTTGTGGGAATTTTTAAAAGTTACCTTAAATTGAATACAATCAGTATTACTACAGGTTACCGAAAAAAAAATTCAAGTATCCTACACGAGCCGTCGGCATTATACTAGTCAAAGGACGCGCATCGCGCTGTGTTTGTAACCGGTATTAAAACGGTAACCTAAATGAGTTAACACGTTTTTTCTTCTTGGCTACCCAGATAGCGGTAACCTTAGTCGTAGAAGCAACCAAAATGTTCCGATACCTGTACCGTACTTTATAAAGGTTTTCTGTCCCTGCTAAAAAGAACAAAATTTGGTGACTATTCTGCCATTATCCTTCTGCTCTTATTTCAATTTATTTGGACTCAGCCCAGCACGTCTTATTCTTCTATTAATTCCTAGCAGCCGCCATTTAAATATACATTCTAGCCTAAACTGGTGATATATCTGGCATTTTAAATTTCGAACATTTATAAACACCAGCCAATAATATTTTAAATTGAAGTCTCGTCTCCATTAATAATAAGTTCTCATCCATATATTGTCTATTTTAGTCGACCAATGTTGCCGTATTGATTCGTCTAAAAGCGTTCTGTGTAAAGGCCGAATTCTAGACTAATTTGATCAAATAAAATGTGTATCAGGTGACTTTGTGTATGTTGACATAATTACAATCTTGTAATGGATTACATTACATTTATATTAAAAGCAAGCTGTGTTAAAATTCTAGTTTTCATTTTAACATTTCCACAGGAATTGGTATTCGTATATTTCTGCTACCTAGTAAGTAGTACAGTCATTTGGTGATCAAAAAGGGGTTTACCTGGAAAGTTTTCCGGGAGTTTAGAAAATTGATTTTGACGTGCTCTTTTTGAATTTTCAGTTTGTCACCTCGTATCTTTGCCGCTCGCGCCGCCATGTCAAATGACTCAGAGGAGAAATGGTGGCGCAAGCGGCAAAGAAACGAGGTGGCAATCACTAATTTTCAAAACTCGGCTTGACTTCACTCTTTATTCACAAAATGGTAATTCAATATTTTCAGATTTTCTTTTATCCCCATTTTTCAGGATATACATACGTAACTCACGTCATCTTCCCATAGGGGTAGCCAAAACTATGGAACACCACCTGCAACGTTCCTTACATATTCCTTTTGCTTCGTTTACGTTCATACATCTGGCCAAACACGCACGCCGGTTGCGAGTACTACGCACGTGACCTTTTTTCAGGACATGCTTATCTACACTGTGACGAGCAATATAAGTTTCTACATGAGTGCCTATGGGTTAAGTACACACAAAGTGCTTACAATGCCCTCAGAGTACAATATAATAAAATCTTCAGGGCACTGCACTATTGCGACTCCCGCGTTCTTGTAGCGCTTCAGGCATGTTTGCTGACGCGCATATAGATTTCTATGCAATTATGCGGCAGAAAACCGCGTCAGTTTTGAAAAATGTGTGGGGGAGTAGCAGCAGCATCCTGAAAATGATAGTAGATAGGTTGGACGCAGCTGTGTTTAAACGACTCATCAATCTGCATGTGAGAGGTGCGGGTCGATGAATCGAGACATACTTTTTAAGCTTTTTCTAACTAACATCTTGGCTAAGGCCACTAAGGCCTTCGTCGTCAATATTTTTTTAATTTATATAAAAAAGCCATTTGCAGAGTGCCAAAAAAATCGAAATATCTCCTAAACAACACAAGTTAGCTACATGAAGTAAAAAAAAATAATCTTGAAAACTGTCTTATCGGTGTGTTTTATGCGCTTTTACATATACTTGAATGTTACTTTATAATACTTCAAGAAGCTATCTTGCGTGGTTTCGGAAATATTTCATGATAAGTTAGTGGCTTTTTATATTCTCGTCAGTGTATAATTTTGTTTGTATTGTAATAAGTCTGTTAATGTCATGAAGTTGCCGGTTCATTGAACTTTACATTGCAGGCTTTTTGGGCCGATTCTAGTTGACTAGCTAGTGGGTAGGGCAGCTATTGTACCCATAAAAGAAATGCTCTGTTTGGTCAGACTGACGCACTTTCAATATTTGTGTTTACGTTAGAAGTCTATTATTTATAGACCTATATTTTTCTATTGAATTATGAGTGTTGGTTTACTGGTTTGCTTTGTTTTTTCATAATGCCTGAAAGGCGAATTTAGTTTCGTTACGATTCCTATAATATATTTAACTTTCTAAAGCTAAATCTTCTCGTTTCAATGACCATACTTTCATGCAATCACAATCTGAATGATTTTAAGGATATTGCTAATCCATTGATGCATATGTTCGAAATATTTATCTGCTGAACAACGTAAATAACGCAATGAGTGTTGTTAAACTGTCAAAATGAAAACCATTGCTACTGTAAGTTGTTACGCAGTTACCCCGCTGGTGTCTATTTAATAAAACTGACAGGCGTCAATCCTATAATGTGACAACTTTGTAAGTTGGGGACAGCTCTGTCGTTTGCGTAATTTAAGTCCTGAAGGTTGGTTCTGCACAACGCACAGGAGAGAAGGTGCGGCATATCCTGTGTCGGCCGGTCACTGTGTTCGGAATGTGTCTATGATACCCCATTCGACTAGATTGGCTCTTCAGCGACCAACCTGAGCCCGCTGTCAGTTCACGGATTTCCTATGATTAGATGATGGGGTTTATTCATAAACAATTATTAAAGTTAACAGACGTTTAAACGTCAAAAATGTATGGTTGAACAGTCGCTAATCATTACTTAACTTTAAGCAACGTTTATGAGGATAATCTTGGGGGACAGGTAGGTTTGTAGCATTATTTGTCTATGTGGAAACATAACCTGTACCCTAATTGTGTAACTGATTTTCGTAAACAATTATGCCTAGTTTGTTTCATTTTGACAGTTCAACAACATTCATTGCGTTATTTACGTTATTGAGGAGAATTTTTTTTCCAACTTATGAAGCAATGGATTAGCAATGTGTTTGAAATCGAAACAGATTGTAATTGTGTTGTATTACGCAATTAGGGTACTGATCACTTTAAAAACCTTTTCATCTGTTGAGCTCCTCGACACCCTATTGATCATGCTAGATTATGTGTACCTATACCTGTTAATAAGCGCTTCTCGCTATAAAACTGGAATGTTTGGCGAGAAACACTGTAGAAGCAATAAATAATGTACCATTTTGAGAAAAAAAAAATTGGTGGCACTCCGGGAGAGCCGACAGAAGTGAAAACTTGAACAAGATCGCCTTGGTGGAAGAAAAATACTTGCATAGAACAATGATCCGTAACATAATATAAATAAAGAGCACAATCACGTTTAGAAAACCAAAAAATATGTGCATAGAACATTGACCCGTAACATAATATAAATAAAGAACACAATCGCCTTTACAAAAAAGAGGTGTTGTCATGGTGTCGCGAAATCATTGGGTTAGTCCCATCTCAAAAATGCCCAACGCTCCTAAAGAAGTTTTCACAAAAAAAAAAACATGCTGATATTAATTTCCATGTTTCTATCTTCAGTGATTTCGATTGTGCGATGTCTTTCAGTCAGCCATGAAAATGTAGAAGATATTTTTACTACATGTCTAATTCACAGACACGGCCTAGACATAGTCGTTGTATCACAATCTATTTGTGTCGCGCATGTGTTTATCACGATAACTACCTACGTCAATTCATATTGACATAGGTAAGTAATCACAGCCCGCTGAATTATTACAGCTTGTTGTCTTCCTATCTGCCAAATTCCTACATTATACTGTTAGTAAATCTAGCTGAATGTGACTTCTATTTTTGGAGCTGTTTTAGTGAAACTTTTCATTGCAATCATTGTAAAGTTTGTTATATAATTCAGTTGTACCTGGGCGACAGAGCTCTGCTCGGGTGAAAATAGAGAATGCTCCTAATTCCATACTGCCATGATATAGGTATTTACTAATTCCATGCTGCCATGATCATTATTATAATGTCATTATTCATTATCTTGTTCTAAACGTTGGGCGACCGAGCTCTGCTCGGGTGAAAATACGGAGAAAATTAATTTTCCCAGATATGAGACCTAGCTAGATCGATTTTTCGCCCCGTAAACCCTTATAATGCAACTGTCATCGCAATCGGTAGAGCCGATTTCGAGAACGTATGTAGAAATATACATACAAACAAATTAATATACAAATAATGCTCATATAATATATTGGATCTACTTTTATTTCACTAGACGTTTCAATAGGTGTGTTTTTGATTAAGAACTGGCTCAAATTCAAACTAAAGCCATTTATTTCAAAAAAACCATCTTTTGAATTTTCAAAGAGTCGGTCAGTCAGAGAGTTCGGGCTATTTGCCTTTTCCGAAGCTATAAATAACTCACCTAATAACCTAGGTAACTATGGAGAAAAACGGGTAAGAAACTCCATGTACACTCTTTTAATCTGCATGTAATAGTATGTTGTCATGAGATAACCAACAATGTCATTATTATCATCAGCCTGCAGCAGTCCACTGCTGGAAATAACCCTCTCCAATTGCACGCCATTCTGCTCGATTCTCGGCAACTCTCATCCAGCTGCTTCCAGCCACCCTGCGAAGATCGTCGCTCCACCTAGCCTGAAGGCGTCCTAACTTACGTTTGCCGATTCGCGGTCTCCACTTAAGAACACGTCTACCCCATCGGTCATCGGTTCTACGGCAAATATGGCCGGTCCATTGCCACTTTAGCTTGCTCTTTCAACAATGTAATATGCTCTAATAAATTGTCGTTTGTGTGTCAAAACCAACACAAGAGCATCTGTTCTCATATACTTATGATAAGATTAGCCAGTCACCATGGTTGGTAGTACGGTCACTTCCCAGAATTCCTTTGGGTGGCATTTGATATACAACTGTTTTATCATATCGTCAATGCCCATCATTCATTAAGTAATCTATTAGCGCATTTGGCTCTTTGGTGGACAAAGCTCAACTTCGTAATGTTTCCTCAAAACTGTTTATTTTACCGTTCGTTCAACGATAAACTGTTAAGGGAATACACATGCTCTGTAGTACCACAAAAAGCATGCTAGAAGCACACAATTAGCATGGGTATACGAAAAGAGTATGAATATTTTACACACATGGAGAATATGCTTTATAAGTAGCATAATTGTTTGCTAGTAAGAAGAATGCTAATTTATATATGCATTATCTTTTATAGCCCATGTTTTTGCCCGCGCGGAGGTCTCACGGGAACGTACTACCGAATATAATCCTATGGCTTGGCACTTGTATGCCAAATCCCTCGAAATCCGTTCAGCCCCTAAGGCTTGAATAGGTAACAGACAGTTACGCTCTTATTTATATTATAAGTATGGATCAAAAGCCAGTGATGTCTAAGAAAATAATGTATAAGAAAATAATATGTATAAGAAAATAGTAGGTACGATTATTTTATACACACAGAGAGCATGCTACTTCCTAGCAAACAAGCATGCTTTTTAATAGCATTTTCAGCAATTTACGAGCTATGTAACATAATAACGTTGTGAATTGAGCTATCCGTTTATAGCCTAGTACTATAATAATTTAACACGATTTACCCGTAAAACGTTTACTTCAAAAAATTAGCGTCGTGCTTCAGGCGTTACAAGAACATTAAAGTAGCTACATAACATTAATTTAATTGTTGCCTTTGATATGTCTCTGGCACAGAACAATAAAGTAAGTATTATACCTTGAAATAATTACCTAATACCCGCTCGGTAAAGATAAACCTTCCGCGTCCGTGCGTAACTGCCGCGCTGCTGCGTAGTTTCGACCGTTTTCTATGAAGATATAATAAATACTGTTACTTATTTATACTGTGACTGGTTTCTGTGGTAATGAAACAATGCCGTTGAAGGAGGTTGGTGAAAGGGAAAGGACTTATGAATAAGATCTTTAAGTTCTGAAGGACTGCCTCGTTGGCCTAGTAGTCGCAAGCGCTACTGCTGAGCATAAGATCCTCGGTTCGATTCCATGGTCCATGATAACATGTTTTTGGGTTTTTCCACCTAGAATTTCTCAGTAGCAGCTCGTGGTCTGGATGTGTGCCCGGTTGATGACAATAGACTCGCCCCCTATATATAGGTACACCTCTGTCTAACCCTTCGGGAAATACAGGAGTGATGTAGTACTGAAGAAATTATGACTTCATGAAAAACAGCAGATGTTTCTGGTATTCCAAAAATTTAACACACACAGATATAACTCTATACTCCATATATTATAACAGAAAAATAACGCTTAGCACCCTTTCGTTATTTCCATATAAATGTATAACAAACTCCGTTATTTCACGATAAATACAAAGCAATGTAATCTATTTACCATTTACATTAAAGAAATAACTCCAAAGTGCAATAATTTCCACAATATTACACAATAACTGTCGTTATTTACGCGTTATTTGTCTAATGCTATAATAAATAAAGGCTAGTGATTGTCGCTAACAGAAGGACAAAAAAGTACAGGTAAGTAAGCTGCTATATAGTTATTTTTTTCCTCCTTTGATTTTACCTCTTGAAGTATGATTTTCCTGTCTGTTAAACCTTGTAGGTATTCATACTATAAAGGATCTTTCAAACAGGCGCGACACGCGACGCGACACAAAGACACCGCTCGTCGCGCGACGAGCGGTGTCTTTGTGTCGCGTCGCGTGTCGCGCCTGTTTGAAAGAGCCTTGACACATTAGTTACTGTTACGCACCATTAATTGTAATCCTCCATTTCCGACGGAGGAAACACCATTCGGCCCAACAGTACATTAATCAACTTTGATTCATATTAAGCGAGCCAAAATACTTGTTTCCACACACGCTTTTCTTTGCGTCTTATAATTTTATGAATGGGAAAATCGAAAGAAATGTTGTCAATGAACTCAGGGCTTAAGAGTTTTAAGATGAGAGAGAGAGTCTAACGACATTATTTATTACTAGCTGCGCCCCGCGGTTTCACCCGCATAAGTCTCAATCCCGTGGGCAAATCGAGATAAAAAGTATTCTATGTCCTAACCCAAGTCATGGTCTACCCACGTGCCAAATTTCGTCCAAATCCGTTCAGCCGTTTTAGCGTGAAAGCGTAACAAACAAACAATCTCACTTTCGCATGTATAATTTTAGTTAGGATGAGGATTACCTTGCAGGAAAATGGTATGTAATTTTAGAAGGATCAATATTACAATTGTTATTTATAACAAAAACATGAAGCTATGTTCCAAAAAGTAGCAACACTTGATGCATACCTAAATAATTCTGTGTAAGCGAGTACGTAAGTGCCCCCAGAGCCAACTCATACATACAGTTGGTGACTAGTAACGCAAGCCTGCTTAGTTAATTATCCCTTTATTTATAGAGATAAATAGAGGGATAAGTAAGCAGGCTAGTGTAGATCTTAGCGTAGATACTGATCTCTGTGCTAGATAAAAGAACAAAACAATTCATAGAATATTTTCATTAAGTCATATTTACCACGCAGAGCGAATACCAATAAAGTATTTTTTTATTAGCGTTTAAAATAATCGCAATCAGTACAGTCGAGGAAATAAGTGTTTTTTTGTAGATGGGAACGCACATTGCTGTTTATTTATAAACAGAATTCGGATGCGTCCCGTGCGTTGCCGTCGATCGACGCAGTGATGCGCCGCCGCGGTACGGTCAGCGGACAAAGAGTAGTAAGTAACAAGTAGACTGTGTCTGTTAGATGTAGGTACAATACGTAATACAGAAATGAGTAGTATTTGGTAGGAGAATACAGAGGAAAAAAGTTTTTAATAAACTTCCAAAAAGGAGGAGGATATATGTTCGTAGCTTATGATTGTTTTTTTTTTTTTTGTCTCCCGATTTCTCGGTCAATTGAGGACCGATTTTAAAAATTATTTTCTGTTTGAAAGGGTATGCTCTCAAGGTGGTCCCATATAAATTTTATTAACTTTACTTGGATAGTTTTTGAGTTAGCTTTAATAATACGTATTTTTTCCTACTTAGTACTTACCTACTGTTATTTACATAGCGTGGTGGTTGTGGTATAAGAATTTGTGTGGGGTAGGTGAAAAATATTTTCAATAAAAACACCACAATGTGAAAAATAACTTTAATTTCGGAAGTTGGCGGCAAAAAACGAAAATTAAATCTATTTTTCACTTTGTAGCGTTTATTTTTTTTTTTTGAAGTCGGTCGTTTTTTTTCTGTAAATAGTTTTGTTAATAAAATTCACGTATAATAAACTCGTTTATAACCAAATTATTAAGGGCTTTTGAACATGATTAACATCATGTTAGGAGGAAAATTACTTAACTCATAATAAATTTGTGACTAAGCCAATAAACAGGAAAAAGTCAACACTATTAACGCTGTTTATTTATTTGTCATTTGTATATCATTGCTGTCTATTTACCTAATTTTGTATATTCGCCTCGCAACATTTTCTTTAGCCTAATCGGATATAAATTTTGAAATGAGTAAAATAAATATTATTTCATTCTTAGTAGCCAACGTTAAAGACTTAAAGATTCAATATTTTTATCGATCCCTGCAACCCACGTCAACGGTAAACTATGCAACCCATATCTGATGTCCCATTTCTTTGCCTATTGATAGAAGAGGCTTTCCTAAGTCAAAAGACTTCCGAAACAAACAAACCGGAATCTATAATATAATTCCGGTTGCCCCTCTGTTCTATTTTGGTCTACGTTCATCTCGAGCGCCTTCACAGCAGTGGCCGACGGTACGTGCCGGACGGCACACCTCTGCAACTCGGCTCCGCCGCGACACGCGATCGATACGCTCAACACACGCTACACGACGACTGTACGCGACTACTCTACCGCTCGTCGCAATAAACGGCAAAATTACGTACGTCGTATGATTACTTGTAAACGCGAGTTTTCACCTAATCCCTCATTTGGACCGCATGTTCTGTGTTTGTGTGTGCTGTGGTGTTCTTTTTCAGTTATAAATTAAATGTTTACGTTCAAACTGCTCAACATTGTTCCATTGTAGATTTTGGGAACGTAAACCGTGTTTAGATTGGTTTTTGCGACTTCTGATTCGGTTGTGGATGTTTTGGAGGATATTCGACTTTATTGTTTGTTTGGTAAGGTTGATTTGGGGATGGGGGTAGTTAAACGATATACCGGCCTCATTAGTGAGGAAACTGCTTCCTTTTCAAGTCATCCAAATGTTTTTAAGTGCAGATATTTTTTTGTCTAATCTGTCCCTTTCTTTATAAAGACCATGAACTCTAAACATAATCTAGTCACCATATCCCTACTTGCAACTCGTTCTGAACAATTTCCAAGTACTCTAGCATCACATTCAGGGAAACGTAATATTCTAGGCACGCGCTCCATCCTGTATCTTTTGCAAACATTGGACCAGCCTGTATAATCATTTCAAACCCTCTCTGTCAATATTATCGGAACCTTTCCAAAGTAAACCTTCAGCCGTACGCCACTGAAAAGGTCCCAAAAGGAATGTTTTCTTTTCAAATTGTCAATTTTATTACAAAAATATTTCGTTAGATAGATTTTTATGTCTCTAAGTAATTATTTTACAAAATTGTAACTTGATATACGCCACTGAAAAGGTCATGAAAGGAGTGATTTCTTTTCAAAATTTACAATTTGATTACAAAAATATTACACTAGATAAATTGCTGTCTGTAAGCTATTATCTTACAAAAGTGTAACTTGATATATATCATAACGTTTTATGGTGCACGGGGAGCCCTTTAAAGATTTTCCGGAAAGGCAGAGGTCTGGATAAGGTCAATAAACCCTTCGCTCGAGGGGTGGATATCATTTAACATGTTTAGGGCTGTTTAACAGGGTAAGGAAACGGATAAGCGAGAAAATGTTTGATGAAACAGTCAACCGGCCTGATTTTTTTTTTGCGATAGTAGCATATTCAAGAAATGGAACACATTTACTTGTTACAAAAAAAAAACAGTGCTGCAACATAATATAGAGTATGCTAATAAATGAAAGGCGTTCCTCTTAATCCGTAATAGTATAGCGTCCATACACGCAAAATAAACATTACCAATTTTTTTTTTAATATAAAATTTTGTATAAAATATTCACTATAAATATTAAATTGATACAGTTAATTGATTCAGGGGCGTGACCTTGCGGAAATCCATTATAAAATATAATAGACGTGGATATATTTAGTAACCTGTTCCGCTTAGCTATTTCTAAAGAGCCATAGAAAACCCTGAAAGAAATCGACTCATGTTTCACCTCTCAACGAGGCATCCTCAGGATGACGATTGACTTGTCGAACTCGAACACGGCGCTGAACGCAGAGTGAGTCTTATCGCCCATAAAATTGATACGTAAAAGAAAGACTCTCTACACGCGCACTTCCGCACTTGTCTTTCCACTTTGAAAGACAAGTGCGCGTGTACAGGGTGTTTCTTTGGACGCTATACTATTGCGGATTAACGACTTTCGTTAATTATCATACTGTACATAAATAATTGTATATAATTATAGAAATATATCAGTAAAATAGTACAAATGCAATGGTACCATACTTAAAGGAGCACTGCAACTTGATATAATACTGTTTCATTAACTCACCCAGTTTTTAATTGGTTACTTTATGGAAAATGGTGTCATTCATGTAATTGTTACTACTAACCATCCCAGAGTACAATAATTATGCTGTAGGTAATCTATATTTTGGAGTTGCTAGCTTTACTGTAACGTATCTGGTACATATTATTTATAAAGTTAATATAGGAATAATGCATATTCAGTAGCGATGCATGTTATCTTTAAGAATGGTTCAAAAATCTTGTTTTAAGAATACTAAAAATCTAAAATTATAAAATTAAATTAACATAACAGCCATAAAATCGGATGTAATAAACTGGATAAAGGAAGAAAACAAATTAAGAATTCCTTCCGAATCCCGAAATTGGGTAACAGAATGAAGAAATTGATCCTTTCCGGTATTCAAATTAAAACAAATATTTGGAGCCAAGATAACTCTAAATAAAAAAAAGATGAGACTGCGTCAGTGAGTGGAGTTCGCACAGCTGAATTTTGGGCCACAGATGTTTGCAAGTTTTGGTTTTCCACATCGATTCGCTAAAAGAAAGATTAAAGTATGTAATATTTAAATTGGAAAGATGATAAAGATAACTCATCAAGTGATCAATGAAAATCTACGCTAACAAAGATGAAAACTTTATATCTTCTATTCTAATTGAACCTTGAACGCACTTATGAAAAGGATGAATTTAGGTGAACGGTTCTAATTGGTCGTTTCCAACGGAGAAATGCCTCCCATTGTGTGTCTTCGACAATAAAAATAATTGTCGTGATCCCGGCTTAAGCGTTCGCACACGATCGATTTTTGACAAACACCAGTTTGTCTGATTCGATATAAGGCTTCCATTCTGCGACACAATTGGCTTTGCTAAATTCATTTTGTCTGTGAGTGACATTACGCCATTATCAAACTCAATTGTCCGTTAGTCTTCTTCAACTCTTTCTTCCTTCAATCCCCTAGTTCTTTAATTATATGAATTATTGTTATTCTGCTGTTTATAAATACAGGTATCTAAATCATTGAATTTTCCTGCTCATAATTAAATCGTATATTATAATAATTATATCTATCTCTTCTGCAGTTTTCCACCCGTTTTGAATTGTGGTGATTGCAGTATTTATATTTGGTTATGAAAACTCATGACACACTCTTCTGAGTAAAGTACATATCTTAAAGTTATTTGTTATTAGACCTAGAAAAATCAAACAATCGCGGAAAATAGTTGTAAATATTGTTCGATATGATGCAATGTTTATAAATTGGATTTCAAATAATTTAGTTTTATGCTTCACATATCGCAATTTGCAACAACCGGGTGGCTGTTGTAAATTGCATTATTGTCTACTCTGCATAGAAATATATTATAGGATTCTTGGTTTCGCTATAAAGTTATTAGCGTAAGAGTTATTTTCTAAATCTAGCTACTCTTGCCGATAGTTCGTGTTTAGATCTAGTGTTTTGTCTTCAGTCCAACGTTGTACCGTCTTTTTGTTAGTCTTCATGATCTCGTGGGCTGCTTGCCATGCTGTTGCCTTGTCTGCTAGTTGTTTTACAAAAGCTGACTGACCTTTTAACTTCTGCTAATATCAGAGAAAAATAATCAAGTCTTCTCAGTATGACATCAGGATAATATGATTACGGATGCTGCCGCGCTCTGATTTAACTTCAAACCTCACCGCTTTAATCTTCTTTTGTCAATTAAATAAGTTTTCATATCTACGTAAAGATATCTATACTAATATTATAAAGAGGAAAAATTGGTATTTTTGTATATAACAAATAAACTTTAAAACTACTAGACCGATTTGAAAAATTCTTTCAGCAATGGATAGCTACGTTATCAGCGAGTAACATAGGCTATATTTTATCCCCATACTCCGGAAATGGGAACTACGCGGGTGAAACCGCGTGACGTCCGATAGTAATTTATATTTTTATGTTTCTTTATTAAGATAATAAATTGTCATTCAAAATTATGGCTAACTAGACCAGACCTTGCCTTGAACTCTGTCGTTCTTGCATCGTTGTGAGAAATCTAGCAACTAAGCTATCTTAATGTATCGTCCACACTAGAGGACAATTTTGTAAACAGCAACAATGTAGCCAAATTTTGGACTGTTGCACTTTGCGCCCGTTCCGTTTACCACTATGCTTTATACAAGTTTCGCGACATGTATGCTCTCGAGAAAAATCTACTATTGGCAAGTCAGATTTAGTCCAGTCGCTTCTTATCAACTATATCACACTGATGCCTGTCAACACGTCACTCGTATTCCTTTCAAAACCTGGTGCATGTAAACGGAGCATTATTAAAAATATTTTTTTTATTAATTCATTCTAAAACTCGGCACATGAATCAGGGCACCTACATTTTAAACGAGAATTTTAATTTATTTTAACGAATATTTTGACTGTCCTTGACACAGGATTTGATACAACAGGTTCTTTGTTACTTACGTATTCATTTGAATTTACCTCGATAAAACAGCTAGTCATGATTTTGCTTTGATTTCTCTAAAGAATAAGACGTCTTTTATCGTTTTTTAAGATATATTATTTTGTATCATCCTGTAAAAAATAAGCCTTCAATACATTTTCTGTATTGTTGCTTGTGAACAAAAGAGAAGTCTTCCCGATTTGTGACCCTTGAAAAGGAAGGTTTTACATTGGTGGAGTACTGGTAATATAACTAGGAATACCGTGAGGGTGTTGTGAGTTATCGTACTGAGAGTCTATTCATGTGGTAATTTTCAAGAAAATCGAAAAAAAATCGTCTCATTTTTTTTAAAAGTACATTGTATCGGGTTGTTACATGGGACACTCGCGGCCGTCGTTTAGCTGGTGTCTATAAGTCATAACTGTTGAATTTTTTTTCAAATTTTTAATGAATTCGGGTTGATTTTGGTATTAAAAATGTGATTTTTAAATAGCAATAACTTTTTTATTTTAAATTATAATTAGATTTTTTATTACTTTTTGGTAATGTTATTGCAGTGCCCATGGGCTCCTTTCGGATCGGATAGGGTTTTTTTTTACATATTGTATAATAATATTTTCATTTGTACAATATATCTAGTATAAAATTGTCTTTCAAATAAACGAACTGCAAATAATTTGAATTTCTTAAAGAAAACCAAAATGTTTTAGGCAACCAGAAACTTCGGTAGCAAAAGAATGTAGCAACAATGATTGGTAACACGGAACCAAAGCAGAAAAACCAGTCTTCAGCAAGTTTAATTAAATACAAAGCAAACTATTCGAGGTAAACCGATTTAGAGGTATCGATAAAATTGTCGAAGTATACCGATTTATAGATATCGATAAAATTGCCAGGTATCCCGTGCGGGATACCGAAAACGGCGATGGGACGAAGTTTTAAGTGACGATAAAGCGATTTGTATTAGTACTGCTCGGGGTTGATAGAATAACTTATTGGGGAAACTCGAGCTTTAATAGAATCGATAAATTATTTTTATGATGAAGGTTTTTTATCAAGAATACACTTGGAATTTATAAAACAGAGAGACAATTTCCGTATTTTAAAGAATGTTCGCCTTTTTAACAAGCTTTTGACATTGGTTGTCGCTAGGATGAGATTGCCACTGAGATTTTGAAACTTTAGTTAAGTAAAATGGCTTTTTGATAATTATGTTCACTGATAAAATGATTTACAGTTAATAACAATGATAAAGAAGAAAATTTAGTTGACGCGTGAACTCCTCTAGTTCTTACTTGAACCAACAACGGTAGGGCTTTAGTTTAACATCCATCGATTTAAGGGGTGAGGATGGGGGGGAGATTTAAAACTCCCCTATGGAGCAAAAGTTGCGGAACCTCCCCCTCTTTTGAGATATGGATATGTTTTTTTTTTTAAATTCTCACTTTCGAATTTGGAAGGACTTTTAAGTAAGGTTACTTTTATGTAGGTCCCGAGCTCCGCTTCGCTCGCTCTTGCATCCTAAGTTCTCACTGCCTCTTAACTAAGTCGAGATGTGTCTGGACTTGGGACACCCTGACTCAGACAGGTTAGGTTCGACCGTGATGGCGGGGTTTTTGTTCGCTCGCTTACTAGACTTCGAACCTAACCTGTCCGAGCCGGGGTGCCCTAAGTCTAAGTTCGCTAGGCTCGTTCTAATGTGAATTTAAAAAGTTCGCGTTAACTTAATGACACTTGACAGAGTGACAGAAGTATCAGTGACAACACAAAATGTCGTCGTTTTACGTTTGGTTTCACATATTGGCAATAGTTGGTAAATTAATATAAGTGTTAATTTAATACCACCAATTTAAATCAGTGAAATCCTATATATCTGTTATTTAAATTATAAAGTTAAACATTTTAGTGCAATGACCTTACGTAAAACGAAACGTTCAATGGTAAGACAAAATATGAAAAGTGACAAAATATTGCTAAATTTCTTCGATTTTGATTATTTTTTTTCGGAAACGATTAGTCTTCGCAACTTAAAACTTTACGTGTAGGCTTATAATAATATAAACTTACTGTAAAAAAAATATGGACTTCCAACTCGATGGATGTTAAACTAAAACTTAGCCCCAACAAACGTTGGTAATATACAATGTAACGTAACATCAAACTTTAATAATACGTTTAATGGTCACTAAAATGTTAATCCTCATTGTCGTTTTCCTTATAAAAGAAAATGTCTTTGAGCTCTGATAAGATTTGTCGAGCGATGTCAAGTTCTATTAATAGTGGATTATAGTTGGATGGATGATTTATTGTCGTCGAATGTTTATCCACCGTATCGCTCTTTTCAAAACTTATACAAGTTTAATATTGAAACCGTCTGGTCCATAATTTCATCATTTTCAACTTCAGAATCTGCAACAATTTAAGCTCTTGTATCGGTTTTTTGCAAATTTCGCATTAATTTTTCAACCGTCATCCTCCGTAATATTCATTTCAAAATTGTCTTCTATATAGAATAGAATAGAATTTTATTTTGCAAATATGGGTAATACATAATAGTTCTTAAGATTATATCAGTGGTCTTGTTGTTTCCAACCACATTTTTTTCTTAATGGTTCACGTGTTTATCTGCCTTTTATTTATAAATACCAAATCCTAGTAAAAATTGAATACTTTGAGTTATCTACCAAACAAGCCGACGTTCCTTTCTTTACGTTTGCTCTAATATTTCTATGCGGTGACGTCATTCTAGCGGCCATTGTCTTCGCAAGTACTTTCACATGCTATCCCATTCCTCGGCTATGATGCACGATGCTATTTAGCATCATTACGGAAAAATTATTTAATAGTTAAATGATTTTAACTATGAAGGCTATATGCACGCGTGCAAAGGTACCCTTAGTATTAAAATAATTAGTAATCGACACTTTATCGATTAGTGTCTGCTAATGCACTGTTGTCTGCCATTAAAATATTATTGATGTTTTGAATAAGTGTTAATTGTTTTGAATATAGTTGAACCAAGATTTTGAGACATTTTGCTGAAAATAAAAAGGTTACAATATTGCACTTGAGAAAAAACCTAATGTAGCTTCAGAAGATACTACTACTTTACTAATAACTAGCTACGTTATATTGTTTTAATTTTTATACTGTTTCCATGATACAGTAAAAGTTAATACAAACATATTATTAATCATAGCGACCTATTATGCCATAGGATACGACATTATGTTTTAAATTGTTATTGTTTGAACTAGCCAGATGCCCTGTAATATTAGAAACTTCAAAGACGTTGCTAAATTTAACATAAGACAGGATATAGACAACACTACTATGACAGCAACACGAGATAAAGTTATTATATCCAAAATTATAAGACTATATACACCAGATAAAAATGAACACCAATTTCCTAATGGTCTTAAACTTGTGCATAGTCTACCCAATACTCAGAATAAGATAGTTGAAAACAGTACTAAAATTAATGTGACTACTTATATCGAGGCACACGCCTGCGTCGAGGCAACATTAAAGTAATAGAAATACTTTAAATTGAAATAGGTATAATAGTCATTTTAACGTATGTAGCAAAGAATACTTCTCCTTCACTTATACACGGTCGCATTAAATTAGCTGGCGAAAACTTCACAGATATGATGAATATCTATATAAAACATATCAATCAAAACCAATTACGTCTGTGAAATTTGCCATTTCAATAAATTTTACCCCTGTACACCCATTTGACTTTTCTTTTAAATCCTAATAAATTCTATGTCTCTTAGATCATTCCTATAAACCTCTTCCAATACAATTACTTGAGACCAAAACTCAGTGCCTCGGAAGTGTGATAATGTAAAACTTTCCAAATGTAATAAAAGCAGTGTAACAGGAAGTGAGAAAAGTGCATTTATACTATGATTGTTAAGTTTCACTAGATACGGTGATGTTGACTGTAGTGTATTGAACTGTGTACGATGCTTCGTGCGTTTACTTCTAGGAGGTGGTCGTTGCGACGGGATAGTGGCAGGTGAGGTATTTTCATAATAAATCACGCTTTTTCTTTAAATGTAAAGTACTTAAAATTGATTTCATCGTCTACTTCGTCTACAGCAATTTCTGCAACAATTTTTGTGTAGAAGCTTTCTTTTTTTTCAAGAAGTTCGAAACGTACTCTTGCTTGGCTAGAAAAACACTGTTTTCTTCGTCTCATTAAACGTTTGTTTATTCCTTTCTTGGGAGAGATTGCTCTACACCACTAAACGAAACATAAAAATTGAGATCGTTATCAACCGTCAAACCAGTTTCTATATCAACAATGATAATTATATCATAACGAGTTTTGTCACTAATGAGTTCAAGACAATTAGCCGTAATTATCTATAACCCTAAGAATTATCGATGATGGCTACAATAAACCTAACAAATAAAATTATTAGTTCACTATGTAGTTGGACTGTCAACTGTCTATAAAATAAATCGAAATAAATGTGGCTTTCATAGGGTCTTTGAACTAAACAAATATTCTAAATGCTGAAATCAACGAAACCCGCCGGAAATTGTAACCCAGGCTCTCCATTGTAATCTTAACTATTCAAAACCATTTACTTATCAGCCTTGAACTTAGGCGCCGAACATAAGCCGGTCCTATAGACTGTACCTTAAAACCTGGCACAATGCCATAATCACTACTCTCGCAGTAGGTATCTAGGATTTTGGTCTTATTCAACACTCTCTTAGTCCCCTTTTACGACGCCCGCAGGATCGAGTTTGTCTGTTTTGAATTTACAGTAATGAATTGTTCATTTTCCAACTAAGATTTATAACAGTAGTTAACGTAAATAATCCAATATACGCATAAATAAACCAGTTAGACGGGAGATTAGTCAATTTGGCAACTTTTACTTGTCATCTTGCTAAATTTTTATTTAAGATTTGAAGTGTCTTAGGAGATATCGCAGTTAATGCATCAATTGCAAGGAGAATTTCATCATTAGTATTAATTTCTAGTCTACTAATAGTTTCAGCCATTCATGGGATTCCCACATCATCTTCGTCAGTAGCCAGTATATCATTCTTGTTCATGAAGTGCTTATCTATTTCATCTTTAAGTTAGTTTGTGCCGTAAATTCCTCTCTGTTTTCAACTTTCCCAAGGACGGCTAAAATAAATGATTCTGGTATAACAATTGCGTTTGGCAGACAGCTTGACGCTGTAAAATTATGATGTTGTAAGTGCCAATTTTTATGTCTGGCCGCATTTTACGACACCCACAGGAAAAGGTTTGATGGCTTGTTGTTACTAATGGCCACACGCGATGTTCCAAATAGCTGCGCGGCTTTATGGATACTTATCTGCTTCACACAGTTGGTCAAACCAGCGTCAGGCACTTATAGTTGTCTGACATTTTTGCTGAACAGGGCCTTTTTGGCGCAGCCGTGAGGCACACTTTCCTTCTAACTTCTTACTTAACACTTTTTGAAATGAAAACTTCTTTAGGCGCGTTGGGAATTTTCGAGATCGGAATAAACCATTAATTTTTGCGACACCATGATGACACCTCATTTTTGTAAACGTGATTGTGCTCTTTATTTATATAACGTTACGGATCAATGTTCTATGAAAGGTTTTGTAAACGCGATTATGCTCTTTATTTATATCACTTTACGGATCAATGTTCTATGCAAGTATTTTAAATTTAAAGGTTTTGTAAACGCGATTGTGCTATTTATTTATATTGTTTTTTTTTTTGTAAATGCTATTGTGGTCTTTATTTAGATAAGTTTACGGACCAATATTCTATACAAATATTTTTCTTCCACCAAGCCGATCTTGTTCAAGTTGCCACCAATTATTTATTTTTTAAATTTTATATATTTATCTGCTGTATATTACATTATGTGCCTTTTAGTCTGTGTTAAATTATTGTATTTTCTTTCTTTCTTTATTTTATTACTATTATCATAATTACTAAATACTGCATCCTTTGGAATGGTCTAACTAAACTGATCCAGAACCAGCTATTATAGCTGGCTCTAGTAGTGAACGTTCCACTAAACAATTAGATTGTCCTTATCACCCACGCTACCAGTTACACTCTTGCAAAATTATCCAATTCTAGATTCACAATATCAATGGCTAGATAGCGGCATATTTTTGCAAGATCAGAACATGCTTCCTACTTACTAACATACTGACATAAACTCAATTTGCTGTAGGTATGCTTATCTGATCCAATAAATAAGAAAAATACAATCCCATTTATAATTCTTTCGATATAAGTCAAGGTCGGTCCTATTCGCATAATCCCGTTCCGCCCAAAATCCATCGGATTAAATAGGCTTTGCCAAAATGTATATAACATTATTAAAATTGTGGTGGCTTTATTCAGTTAATGTTAATGGAATTATTGTATTTGGTAAAACCGCTTGGTGGTTCGATGAAAAATATGCAAATATTGAAATCGATCTGTGGCGACATCTACATCGCCACATGCGAACTACGCATCAAAAACCTGACGTCACACAAAATCCTGACGTCACACAAATCCTGCATCGCGCAATTAGAGTTTACCGCGCGAACAGCATTTATATAACTTCCCCGACATCAATCGTTGGGCAGTTGCCCGCCAGACATGACACCCGTCTGGTCGGAGGGTCCTCCCTTTTCTATAGCGGATAAGTGAACTTTACACCCTATTCCTCATACCTCTAAAGATCCTATAAAATTTCTTCATTCCGCGTGATGTTTTCATTCACTTTTTAATAGTCGGGTAAGCTCTAATAAACTTGCCATTTTTAGTGCGTATCCGATACGTGCCTGCTTCCATAAACATTTACAATTATTTTTACTCGTTTTGGATTTCTCTCAGAGTCTATTTGCATAATGTTTTGATTTTTGTATGTTCGTGATTACGTTTGGGTTGATTCCAATTTTCAATCTCCCTTGAACCTAAAAGAAAATGAACAGTACCTTTATCTAATTAATATTCATCTCGTTTGCCGCTCTACAAAACTAATTTTACCTCCGAGAATTCCTTTGTTTTCTGCAAAAAATTCATGAACTGTTCTGATATCCAGCAAGAATGCTACGTTATTTTTAATTTCAACAAACTTTTGCCATTAACTATACCTGTTTTTTTTTTTTTGAAAGTTTTATTAACGCCGCAAAGGTTTTTAGTAGGAGAACCGAAAACAATGAATATTAACTATCTCATTTTACCAGATTAAAAAAATATATTTAAATAGCAATATTTCTTTAGGGAGGAATTTTACAGGTTCTACAAAATAGCCCCTTAATATCGGTGCTTATTGTTTTAATTACATAAACCTTTGTTAATGTACCAGTCGCGCGCTTCAATACCTGTAAACATGTGGCGGCCAGCTTAGTTAAATAACTCATTAAGCGGACAGAATACATAAGCCAATCCCCACATACTCATACTGTGATGTAATGTAAGCAGAATAAATGAGCAAACAGCCATGTTTCTGAAATCAAAGGGCAGTAAGAAAAATACTGTGCAGGGTGAGGTTGTGTTAATATTCTCTGCGCAGTAATGAGATTGTATCAAAAAGAGGAAAAACAAACACTAATTACAATACGTAATTATTGCATCATAGCCTTCAGCTTAATTTCGCAACGGCTTTCATTTAAGAACTGGGCTTCTATAGCTATATTATTTCATATCAAAAGCAGTGCGCGGTAATTTTTAATGCAGAGCTAAAACCGCCCACTGTTCTTTGAGACTTGCATTAGTAGACAAGCTGTCTACGCTCTCCTTTAAATATAAAGGTACTATAAAATTCAATAGTTCATGAATCCTTTTGCAAAATTACCGTGCCTCTCCAAGAGAATTAATTAAGTGCTCAAGGCCTGCGAAACGCAACATAACTTTATAATTACAGTGTCTTGAAAATACAAATGTGTTTCGCAAAATCCGTCTGAAAATATGCGTTCATAAACTCGACGTTCTATCTTTTAAGAGTATCTTCCTTCGCCTTGTATCTTCTGTTATGTAGAGCCTCATTATTTTTTTCAAGTTTAAATGCCAAAGGTGAGTCTGGAGGGTTTTACTGTTCCGCTTGTTTTCCTTTTACAAAAGACCTTTCGCCTTGACAATTGCTCGACCAAACTCGGTTTCAGAAGCTGCCTTATTTCATGTTGTCGACTTGTCATGTTCCTTTATGAAGTTCTATGTAGAGATCGTTTATAAATGTTAAAGTAGGTTTTTCTTTGAGGTTTCCGCTTCAACTGTTTGAAGTGACACACGGGTATGACCATTTTCGTAAGTTCTTGGGTTATTTTATAAATGTGTTCGTCGTAATACAGTTGACCGCACATCAGTAGTAACACTTGCACTACGAAAAACACCCTTTTTGCTACAACATCAAGCTATCATTGCCAAATTGCAACCACTGATACGGTTGACTGTACCTACCTAATTAAAGTCCTAACATAAAGTTTATACCTACTCTATTTTTGGTTGTGTTAATTCTGCCCTGAGCAGAAACCTTATTTATTCACGCCTAAACCCTACTTACAACATCTAAGAGGCTTTCAATTAATTAACAAAATCTAAACTACCCTTCTTAAAACAACATTTACCTAATCCTAAACTAACACAATTATTTACAGTAAAGTTAATTCAAAACCTCTACATACGTAGAATGTTTTTCATGAGTTCTATTCAATTTTACATTTCATTGTAAACACACGTAAATTCGAGAAGCCTCTAAAAGGTTCGCGCCAAAGGGATAATGTTTCCAAGTGGTCGCTTACGTCATGAACATCCCTTGGGACCTTCCTTAATCTTTCAACCCATATAAAAACTTGCGTAAGACTGTTTTTGTTTTCCACTTATCCAAGTTCAGGGTCAATTTTGCGTAAACGTTGTGACTTTTTATAGTACACCTCTTTAGATTAAATTAACTTTGTTACATGTACACATTAATATGGTTTTGTTTGGCATGGTAAACAAAGCTGTGACTCTCATTTAAGAGCCATTTGGCACGGTCGGCGATAATTTTAAAACACCGTGGCACTAAGCTTCCTGTCAATAAGCTTCGCAATACACCATTATCATTTGCACCGCAGAGGAGATGAACAGTTTACAGTTGGTGCGCACATTGTACATACAAAAGCATAAGGCACTTCGTATGACACTTCTGTTTTTTTCTGTCTGACCTGATAAAAGAGTATGGTAATGCCTCTGATGTGGTGACCACCTACTGGTACTGGTGACAAGATTATTATAAATTCAAGAGAGGTTTTCAAAGTGACTATCTGAGTGAGATTCCACACGTTCCGGCACTATTTACCTACCTCACATACACTTCACCACCTAATACTCAGCAGCCTGTAAAACTTCCTCCGTTCACAATCAGCTGACATTTCCTCAACACACAATCTTCACAATAGTTACAATTTATCAGTGCAGCACTCGAATCGGTCAACATAACGGACACGCTTCACGCCCGCTGATCCTGGAACAGTGTGTGCAACGGTCCGAGGCACGCGCTCGTCACGGGCGCGACACTAATACGACTCGGATACGACACGCTTGATTGACGATGGAGCTGAAAGAAAATGGAAGAAAAAGCGGTTTATTGTGATAAGGTGCGGCAGCTTGCAATGAAGGTTTTCGTCATTAAAATTGTTGACATCATCATTGATCTACATGATAGTACATCAAATGCTAGATAGCTACATTGTACGCCATGAGTCCCATGTCTTCTTCCATCGGAAAATCATAAATGGATACACACATGGAATACCTTAAATAGACTTCGTACCCAAGAAGGCCGCAGCAAGACCATTAACGACAACCTCCACAAGTGGGGGCTCATGGACGGCTCAGATCTCCACTGTGAATGCGGCGTCTCTCCACAGAAAATGGCTTACCTCCCGTCTTGCACCGCATGCCCTGTTACCTGCGCACGTGAGGATCTAAGGGCTGCGTCAGCAAACGGTATTCGCGTTGCTGAATTTTAGGCCGAATAAATTCAAAAGCTATATATATTTTCGTGTTATTTCTAAGAAGTTACATGTAATAAGGATATTGATCAATGGCTTGCAAATCAACCTCACCATGTTTTACCTCGGCTATAGGGAGATCTTATTGAAGTAGATACCTTGATGATCGTCAAAGTATTCAACCAGTAGTAGAAAATGGCTTCTAGAGAACCCAAATCTTACGTAACAAGATGTCATTGTAAAATGACACATATCGTCTATGTATTTATATTCATATAGATGTAGCTAACAACTTGTAGGAATCCCTTGACAGTAGCAAGTCTATTCCATCTCTACCAAAAGTTCCTTTCCCTATTATTTATTTAGAAGGCAATCAAAAGAATGAAGAACGGAGAAACTGCAATAAAGGTGTAGTGAAAGAAAGAAAAATATTTTATTTGGTATTAGCACACAAGTAATACAAACAATAAAAAAATCGGCCAAGTGCGTGTCGGACTACGCACAGTGAAGCATTCCGTAGTTGGGATGAATTTATCCCAAATACAAACTTAACATTGTAGTTGAAATACACGTTCTCCTATATATTCCAACTTCAAATATAAGTTTGTACGCACAATATTGAGAGATTTACCATGTTATTTTAAGACCATAGACTTCTTATATATGAGTAAAGAGCCATATTGTGTATTTTTTCAACATTTTTGGTCCAGTAGTTTCGGAGAAAAGGGGGGAATGGTCACTTTTCATCGAATTTCTGAAATATCTTTAAAATTATATTTAAAAAAATGTTTTAGATCCTCGCAAGAAGCCCTTTCGTTTGATATGGTCACACAGTACTGTTAGCAAAACTTTCTTTTTAATTTTCTTGTTTTCCCCCAATAGTGATAGGGGTATATTCAAATATAATTTATTTACGTTACACGTTCGTGTTTGGGTCACAGAAATACGTATGTGTACCAAATTTCAACTTAATCGGTCCATTAGATTCGGAGCAAATTGGCTGTGACAGACGGACAGACAGACAGACACACACACGAGTGATCCTATAAGGGTTCCGTTTTTTCCTTTTGAGGTACGGAACCCTAAAAAGGAACATTTAAAACTTGCAAAAAAAAAAGACCTGTGCGAGTCTAAAAAGGCTCCTAGTGCGGTAGATCATATTCTTCGTATACGTATGTTGACGTCTATAGCCAATTGTCGGCAAGTAGGTAAGTCAATTGGATAATCGTTTTACCCTAGTTAACTAGTAGATCTACACTTCGATACCCCGTCATGAGTCGACATGGTTTGAGTATTCACAAACTTTGGCAATGACCTATAAAGTCATTGGACCCGTAGCGAGTACGCAAATTAAGGTCGGGATATCGTCCGTTAGAGCAATACTATTATTTTAATTATTGGCTGTCCACATAACCATCATTCTCCGCCAGTCTTTTTGTTCCATATTTCTCTATTAGTCGTCATTTCGGAAGTCACCACCTTTCTAGCCAGATCATCTTTCACACAGTCCATCCATCGTATATTAGGTCTTCCTCTACTCTTATAGCCATCCACATTCATACTTAAAACATTCCTCACGACATCCTCTCCTCCGCATCACATGTCCAAAACTAACGCACGTAACGTGCACGTAATATCCAATAGATTTGTTCACAACGGCAATCTTGACTCTTAATTAAGCCAATCTCCTGTATCGCGTCTTTGTACTCCTATTTCTTCGTTTTACCTCTTCTTGTGCCTCTGGCGTTCTCGACAAAATATAGGGATCATTAGCAGGGGCATATACACTTTATGATAGGGTAAGTAGTTACTACAGACTTTGGTATGTGCTCACCCATTAGTGAGATTCATTAGTTCTAATAGACAGGTGCTTTGGTCCATTATTTGGATTTGTTTCGTGATGTATAAATATTTTATTCCTAGCCTAGCTTTTTCTAAGCGGTGGAAAGTCAATTGCATAAGCGTCTATATTGGAATCAATTTTCCGCATTATTTCTGAATGGCGCAGTTGTGCACCGTGTTTACATTTGTATTGTTTTTTTTTTTGTATCTTTAAACATGATTATGTCCGTTCATTTCATGGTTGAATACTGCAATTAAAATTCTTTCTCTGTATTATTTTGCTGCATTTCTTTTTTCTCCACTATCCTCATGCTCTTATCCCAATTTATTTAATGTCATTACAGCATATCGTGTTGTCTTCTTCTTCCATAAAATCCCTATTGCTATTAGCCTTTCAGTGCACTTCCCACAACGTAATAAACGATGATCATAATTAACTTTTATGTAATTTATGAAACCACAATTTCCCGAACACTTTATACAATGTTTTCAAGCAGACGTTATTGGCTAGTTTATATGAAATATCACAACGGGCGTCCTAAAAGTGAGCTTTTTATAAAGCTCTATAAATAACGCTTTATGGTTTAATAATAAATTCGTGGCTTAAGTTATTTATATTCATAAGCTGACCAGACACTATCAGTAATAAAGACATCAATATTACTGTCATTCCTTCCAATATTGGCGTAAAACTATTAAAATATTTATATCACATCATCATTCCAACCGCCACACTCTCACTAACTTGAATTTAATGTCATTATTACTGATAGTTTCTGGTCCGGTCAAAGGTGGAAACTTATTAATGAATTCGTAACATTGTGTGATTTTTCAGTACTAACACATGAAATCTCAAAGAATACTTAACTTTAAGACGATCTTTAAAGTTTTTTTTCGCCATAATATACCTAGTGGCAAAGACAGCATAAAACTTAGCAATGACTTGAAACTGAGTTACGTTTAAGAATTCGATCGAAGACTAGCAGACAGAAAAACGATCAACGAAATGGTCTCGCAAGTTTTCCTCCGACTGTGCCAAAGCCAAAAGTTTTTCTGTGTGAGTGAGTAGTATATATCATGTAAGTTGAAGTGTATCTGAGAGCACTGAACTAATAACCTGAGTACCTCTAGCTTGCAGTCACTAAAACGAAATGACCTCTACTAGTAACTGTGCTCCTATTACTTTGTTAGCTACTGATTACTGTGCTACGTGCCCACGTACATAAAATGGACTAAGGTACTAAGTCACATCTATTTAGAACCTTTAACAATGGTTTTTAGACATTGATAATATTATCAGCTAGCAAACGTTCACTGTTAGGTCAAATTATTCAGTTTAATATTTCATTCTTGCTTTCAAACAAGACTCCTTTGCTTCATTTTTAAGAACCTAAATGTTGGTGAAATTACTCACACATCTGAGTTTTCACTTTGTCTAATTGACCAGCAATCTCCTTGGCCTACGGCCCGTTTATCAAAATACAAAGTAAAGGAAGTAATTAAACAGTTGGAAAAACAATATTCCATATGCAAAATAGTTCTTTTCGTAATTCATCATTATCACTATATATACCGCGATAAACTCAAAAACTACTGAACGGATTTTCACTCAATTTTCACCAATGGACGGAGTGATTCATGAGGAAGGTTTTAGTGTATAATTCATTAAGGTTTTGTATAATTTGGCTGAAAATTTGACGATGATTATTGATGTTGGAAAAAATCATGCCGACTGGGAGCTTTACTGGCGTGCGTTGCGTAAACATTTTATGAAATTACGTACAGTTTATAACTTGGAATAACATATAGGATACTTTAAATCTCGGTAGTACGTTCCCGTGGGATATTTTCCGACATCCACTGGGGCACAGCCGCGGTCAAAAGCGATTGTTATTATAATTGCAAATAAGGAAGCTGCTTCAGAACCTCTTGAAAATACACCGTGTTTTTTTTTTAAGAATCCTAAGGAGAAAGAAAAATTCAGCCTATTATTTCCGAAAAAATAAGCTTATAATAATTTGTATCTGATGACGTCTTCTGTACAGACGATTCGTATAAAATTTATGACATTACATTTGGCACGGCAGACGTTATTGTCTAGCTGAGTGCGTATGCTCTTGGCATGAGCGAGAGTAAATAAACAGTGTATGTGCTGCTATTGCGTTTGACTTGTTGTTTATTTTGTTATTTATTTATTGGGGCATTGGGAAGTACCTGACGTCTGTGGCAGATTAGTTGGATTTGTGTACTGTAGTAGACAAATTGACCGAAACCGTTAGTCTTATAGAGGCTTAAGGACAGGGTGTAAAGTTCACTCATCCTCCTTAGAAAAGGGAGTATCTTCCGACCAGACGGCTGTTGTGTCTGGTGGGCTATTATCCGACGGTTGATGTCGGGATGCTGTATTTATGCTAAATGCGCGGTACAGGATTTGTGTGACGTCAGGTCTTTGAACAGTAGTTAACATGTGGCGTCTGCGAAGTCTTCTTAATTATTTAGTGGAAACTAGTTATTGTCATGAGAGCTAGCCATTCCCAAAGAATATCTCCCTCTTCATAACTTTAGTTCCACTGGTGGTGGACTTAGATGTTCTGGTTTTCTACCTTCACTTGTCCCTGTTCATTAATTTCGGTGCCAGAGAGTCGACTTTCTTTGTTGGTTGCTACATTATCATCACCCCGTTAGCAATGCTAGTAAGACCCGTCCAATGCCGCGTGTATAATTTCAACATGCATGATGCAACCAATATTTTAATTTAAAAGAGTGTCCGTGGAGTTTCTTGCCTGTTCTTCACCATAAGAACCTACTAGGCTTTGTAATGGGCAACTAGCTTCATCTTTCTGACTGACATTTCAAAAGTGCTTGTTTATTGAAATAAATAGTTTGAAACGCAGTAGACCTCTCAACGCCGTGTAATTGACGAATTTTTGGACCAACAAGATCTGAAATACTGTGGTGCCAGCGACAAGAAGAATAACTAGACCTCTCCAATTGTTCCTCTATCAGCTCTATCCTTTTCTTTTATTGTGGTGCTAATATACCTGCTTACCTAAATCTTTAGCTTCAAACTGTATAACTATCACACAAACTACACAACCATAAAATATGTATATCTAGGAGAATGCGTACGTTGTAAATAATAAATATCTTCATCTCGATGTGTATGCGGTTTGAGTAGCTATGTTATGATCCTCTTATGTAACATGGAACCGGTTTCATATTTCTTCGGATCTATTTTCTGTATTCCATGCATAGGCTCATATGGGTGTTGAACAATATTTAGATGCTCCATAAGGAACTTTTCTTGGAAATCAAAACTCAGCGTAGCCATGTTCACCAGTCCGAATAAAAGCCTTGAAACGTTATTGAAAACTAACTGAACAACAGCTAGAAAAGTAGTTTTAAAAGAAATAACCTTGAATCCAACATGACTCAACGATTCATCAGTAGCAAGGTGGCAACACTGAACTTGAACGATTAAGGGCGAGTCAAGTTTAATCGATATTCATCTATAATGTAAGTTGACAATGACCCTGTCGGACAACTGTTATCTCCCACGTGGCTCTTATACTGTTATTTAGCAATAAAATTGATACAAAGTGCCTAGCGTGGGAAACTGCCATCAGTTTACATAATAGTTTTCACTGGTATGAAAAGCACAGGTGATGTTTTTCCCTAATTTATTATTATTCATTTAATTCAGGCAAGACACATATTACATAAAATAAAATAAATATTTACAATACTGCCACAGATTACATCAGAATGAAATGTCAATACAATTAAAATAAATGAATTTGTAGGTACAAATTAAAAAGGTCACAGAATTAAAATAAACGAAGATTAAAAGATACAAATTGTCAGGGTCACAGAAATCAAAATAAAATTAAAACAAAAAATAATTTAACAAGTCATTATAAATACATGTCAAGGTCAAGGTCAATCAAATTTAAGTGCCTTGGCTATAAATGTCTGTTACATTAATGCTATTCGGTATAACTGGCTAAACCGTGTCGCAGAAAAGGGTGTTTGGTTTAATTTAACATTCGCAGAATTATGAAATCACGAGTAAAGTCAAAAAAAAAAAAACTTTTTACTCTTGCTCAAAAAGTTCGTCATTGTAGCTTACCAGAGCGGGAAAAAAATAGCATATCTTGCTCTAGGTGAAAAAGTAATTTCTTTTTAAATTTTATCTGTAACCAACGAGCCTTCAAAAACGAAAAAGTCTTTATTCTTTTGTAAAACTAGCTTTTTCCCATGGCTTCGCTCGCGTGGAAATCGGAAATTATCCCATGGAAACGTTCTACCGCATACCGGGATAAAAAAGGTTTCCTTAAAAATTCTGATTGAACAAATTGTGTAATTTTTTTAATAAAACAAACTATTTAATATAGTATTGGATTATTTTATTTTCTTGCAATCGTAGTGAAAAGTAAAGAGTAACACACGGCGCTGGAACCCATTAGAACTCGCTTTATATTTACTCCCTCGCTAAAGCTCAGGAGTAAAACTACCTCGATAGAATGGGTTATTTTAACCCCTCGTATAACAATCTACTATTTAAAACCTGTATGATGAAAGGTGACCTGTTTCCCCTTTGTTTTACACAGATCATTCTCAAATTTATTTATTAACTAGCTTCGCCCCGCGGTTTCACCCACATAATTCTTGAGCCGGTGGGAATGTCGGGATAAAAGTATCCTTTGTTGGAATCTAGGTTATGGTCTACCCATGTGCCAAATTTCATCCAAGTCCCTGCTTTTTTTTGTTTTTTTTTTTTTAATTCACAACCGGTAAGCTCTTGGCCTGCATCTCACCAGATAGTAAGTGATGATCAGGCCGAAGGTGGAAGCGAGCTTCACCCGGAATCCTCAACCAGCTAGCCAGACTTAGAACAAGCCTTACCACCAACCAAAGGTGATATCAGAGTTGCAACTTATTTAAAATGCAAATACAAAATGCAAAATACGTATTTTATATTTTGTATTTAAAAACCTTTTTTTTAAATCATTTTGCATTTTATTTGAAATAGTTTTCGAGATGTATTTTATATTTGTAAAATGCAAAATACTTTACTGCTAAGTTTCGCCACCTAGTAGTGGATTAGTAAATGGGTCAGTGATTAGACAAATAGCCACTGGAGGCACTGGAAGTGCTGCAACCGTGCGAGTTTGTGTGCAAGTGACAAAACAAAATGAACGTTATAACGTTATCGAGATTGGTTTTACTTCGATTACCGGTCTTTCTGATTCGACGCCTTTAATAGTGTTTATTATCAAAATCCAAGTGTTGAATTTTTTATACGAAATTAAAAGTATTTTATTTGAATAAAGTATTTTGAAAATACGTATTTTGCATTAAGTATTTGAAATACAAAAAGCAAAAGTATTTTGCATTTGAAATGGTTAATTAGAAAACTATTTGCATTTTGTATTTAAATGCTTTTTTAAAACTATTTTGTACATATTTGGCTGGTATAAAGTGCAAGAGTGCAATCAATACACGCTTAAATAATATGTAAGTTGACAATGACCCTGGTAGTACAGCTGCCAAATTCCCACGTGGACTGAACCAGGTCATAATTAAAAGGGGTATGTCAATATCAATTTATCGCTATAACCATGCTTCGTCGATCATCGTCGATACGTGGACGGGATGTTAGAGAACATTTCGAATGAGAGGAAAAATTGGAACTACCCTTTGTTTTCTTTATTGGTGGTCGAGTAGTCCCCAAATACTATACAAGAGTCTAATTGGGACTTGTTCGGTTTTTTTTATTTGTATGGTACATGTCATGTACAACCTCGAGACATATTGAAAGGTTTTTCTCTTTAAGCCTTTGTTGGATCGTTGGCAACAAAAGTTTCTTTAACTCTAGGCTTTGGATGTTCTTTTTTATTCTTGTTTTGCTGTGATTGATTGTTTTTCGCAGCGAACTTGTATTTTCTTTAGATTCTTATGGTTTCGATTTTCCTTCTTTAAATAACAGTATATCAGGATCCTCCCTCTGCAGGAAATATAAACTCCTTTCCAGCTCATTAGCTCTCCAAAGCTAAAGCATTTAGAATCACATTAGCATTGATCCCTGTACGCCCGCACCAATATATTGCGTAGAATTACCACTACTTGGCATTTGAGGCCAATGTAGCAATGGAGTAGCCTTGGCGATCAAGGCTAAGTGGGTATTACGTCACGGAATATTTGGAATATCTTTGTCTTGAAATACTCCAAGTATTTCAAATTGTTTTCACGAATTGAGACTTGCCCACTAGAGAAATCATGAAACACTCCAGCACCCCGTGCCTGCAAATTACCACTTATATTCGGCATAGTTATTTACAACTTCTGGCAAATAATTCACGCAGAAGTTGGAATATTTTTGTTATACCACTAAATTCAGGTACATTTGATTTATCTGAGGATATCGACGACCTGCTATTAGCGACTTTCATATTGCCAAACGAAAAACCTCAACTACTATGAACTATAAGCCTAAAACCCCCTAGGGCCCTAGGTCCTCCACTACTAAGCACACAGATTACGCCTTATCTACACAACTAGTGCAATCAATCACCAAGAGTCATAGTATCCCACAACTTTGCATTGATAAGTTCCAATTGAAACCCCTTCAAACAGCCAGGAACAGTTAAGGTCTGGGTGCAATTGCAAATGCAAGACTTGGGTCTATAGAGAAGGATAGAAGAAGGCATTCTTGATGAAGGTGAAAGTTTTCAGCCAAAATAAAGTCAGCCGCGCGCCGCCGCGTTGCGAATTTTTCTATGAAAACGCTAATCTCAAAAAATGCAAAACGATTTTCATTCAAGTTGTCGTGTGTGTGTATGTGTCTCTTGCAGCAGGATTGCGTGAACCTTTAATTAAATTAAATTTGCTGAACTATCAAAGTTTAAAGACTGACCGCGACTGCAGAGCGTCAGGTCTTGATTTGGATTCCCAGGTCGGGCGAACGGTTATAAGGTTTTCAATCACGAAACTTTCTATAGCTACCCGGGAGTCTAGATTTGTGCCCGGATAATAAGCCTTCACGTTTGTTTCACGTTTACAGCTAATCAGTCCATTACTATTCACTATTGATCGGCAGACGCACTGGCGTCGATTATTCATACCGTTTTGCCGCCATTACTGGCGCTTTAATGCCGTAGCTTCGAGCTCCACGCTCAAGCGACACGGGTCTTGCTACTGCGGAGAAAACAAATGAAAGAAGTTGTTTAGAGCATGCCACGAGTCACCGCGACTTGCGGAGCGAGGGGCAAACAAAGGAACAATTTCCGTTATTAAATTTTAAATCGTCCAAAATCTAGTCGCTATCTAATCTACAATAAATGTCAAAAACTAGTTAAAAGTGTTGGAGGATAAAGAGGTTTTTTTGTCAGATTGAAAGTAAGGTTAGAATCCGAACGTTCTTTTATAGAAGTATAGGAATCGCCCCTTAGGTGCCGTCAAGCCAAGTCGTATCGCTCGATGCCGTGAACGGGACCTAAGGCTAAGTGTCGAGGTCAAGTAGCTTGCAAGGTCAATTCCAAGGACGAGGTCGAAGGTCCTTTGTAGTTGACACAATAAATGTCATTGTATATAGGAACGGTCATTCAATTTTTATGTTGTTTGATTTGTAATAAATTGATCGTTTGTCACGCATTTTGCATATTTGTTTGTAGTAAGTGTACATATTTGTGGTTTTCTTTGAATTGTATGCTTTATTTCGCTTTAGCGATGGGCTATTTGGAACTTTATGTTAATAACATTAAAGATTCAGTGTGAAAAATGCCCTCGAATGGCTGATTCGTTATCAATTTAAATTTTCGGTATGTAAATGAACACAACACGTAAAATTTAATCGCAAAATATTGTAACTATTATTTTGAGCTTGTTGTCCCAGTGCAAGACAAAGTACTCAATACTAGCCATTGATTATTATAAAACGTAATAAACAATACCGCAATGTCTCTATAGTTTTTTCTAGCATAGAAACTTTAGCCATTGAATTTTATTTAATATCTAGCTGACCCGACAGAAGTCTTGTCCAATTTTCAATAATTCATACAAAAATCCCATCGAAAAAAGAACGTTCAGTCTATTCCGAATTTAAAATTACCTGAATAAACATTACAAAACAAACAAAAAAATAGCCATATCGGTCCAGCCGTTCTCAAGTCATGCGGTGACCAACGAACAGCATTTCATTTTTTTTTTATAGCAATAGCGTTGAAAAGGTTTAACCTTTTCAACGCTATTGATTTAAAAATCTTTAATTAACTTTATACTAATGTTCAAACGACGCTCTTTGTTATGTTAACAAACATTACGTTAGCTAACCACATTTCTAAGCAAACAATGTTCAAGAGCTTTTGTTGTCGACTTTGCTAAACTCCGCGTTTTGCCTTCAAAGCTTCATTGACAAACTTTTTTACGCATTTCCAAAGCTTTTGATTAAAGCTATAAAAAGAAAATGGCTTCATAAAGTATCTTTTTGGCAATTAATGTGACAGTCGTTAATGGATAATCTCTTTGTGATTACTAATGGTTTTAAAAGGCGAATTTGAATAATTAGTCTGACGTACAGAATTATATTTCAAAGGACGCTGAAATTTTATGCTCAAAAGTTAGACCCTAATCACGGTAGAGTTTACACAGCCATCAATTACTTCCACCTGACAGGAGATAGGTTGGTACTACGAATAATTAATCATGTTTAAGCACTTGGAAATATTATTCCTTACTAGTTGTGCCCCGCGGTTTCACCCGCATAAGTCTTGATCCCGTGGGAATATCGGTATGAAAAGTACCCTATGTCCTAACCCAGTTCATGGTCTACCTATGTGCCAAATTTCATCTAAATCTGTTCAGCAGTTTAAGAGTGAAAGCGCAACAAACAAACAAACTCACTTTCGCATTTATAATATTAGTGTGGATTATTTATTTATATATAACTAGCTCCTGCCCGCGACTTCGTCCGTAAGCCTAATGCAAAAACATTTTTTCATATCCTACTGGTAGTTCCGGAGATTACCCCCTACCTTAAACCTTTTTTAACCAATAAAGATTTGTAAACATATTGTTTTTTTTTTTACTATATGTATAAAAACTTAAAACAAATAACAAAATAACCAAATAAGCAAATTTTACCTCTTTATGATATTATTAGTATTAGTATAGATTTATTGTACACCACAAAAATACATAACAAAAAATAAATGAAGCAGTACAAAATATAAAATGGGCAGCCTTATCTATTTAACTTGGCTTCAAATTAGAGAGGAGATGGAATTGAGAGGACATAGAATGTCCCTCCTTTTGTGTATTTATTTTCTCTTAATTATTATCTCATTTTATGCTACACCGGTTGACGTTATCACGTCAACGCCGGCTATCGTTGAAAAGCGCTGTGACTCTATCTCGTATGGGGTCGCAGCATTATACTGAGCGATGACCGTTTTACGTGAATGTGACGCATATTTTCCCAAACTTTTTCTTTTGTTTGTGTTTTTTTAGCAAATAAACGTATTTTCTTTCTAATAAATTGTCAATTTTGTTTCTGCTCATACTAAACTTAGTGGCGTACTTAAATATTACTTTGAAAAGCCAGTGTTCGTAGCCGAAACTACGATAAAACAATTAACAATCTTTAGAAAACAGTAGAACGATAAAGACACGCTTCGTTTATTTTCCTGAAACAACAACACGCCTGAATTAAACTCATCGAACTTTCTCGACAACAAAGTACACATTAAACTTCCATTATGATGTAAAACTGTAATGGCAAACGCGATTCGTAAAATCGTGACTGAAGTTACCTTGAAGGCTCTGAAAAAAAATATAACCACTGTTATAGTAGCGTAGTATAGGTGATAAGAAAGTGGGGCGCGGAAATTAGTACTGACGTGATGTACGGTTGGCTAGAAAAAGTTATGAACACACATTACATTTAACTCATTGTGAACACATCCCAATATCAGTAAGTGTATCGTAAGGGCGTTTGCCCACTTATCCGTATCCGGTTCGTGTTCGTTTCTAATCTGGTTTGGCCATCCTAGTAATTGTATGATCGTTTGTGAGGGACTCAAGCGTATACGGTTCGTATTCGGTATGTGTTCGATTCGTAAGATCTTACTTCAAGTCGTTTTTTGACGTATCAAAACCGAGTATATCAAACAAAACGAATCAAATACGGAAAGTGCGTAAACGCTAGGACGTGAATTACTCGTCAGTCTTTTTTACGTATCGAACACGAACGGAATACAGATAAGTGGGCAAACGCTCTTACTGTACTTTTTCTAATCCCGTTTATGAAGTGAAAGTTTATTATCAGTCCGGAGTTTGGATTTGTACACAGTTGATGACACTAGCTCGCTCCCTATTTCATGGGACTTGGTACACCTCTGCCTAACCCTTCGGGGAAAACTGGCGTGATATTACGCGATTATGAAATGCTTTAAAACAAAAGACTACAAGTGACCATACAAAAATTCGTCAATACCACGAGTGACCATACAATCTTACTGGCTTTTAACCACGGTTGGAGCTTAGGTATCTTGTATAAAGCCCAGACTCCACCAAAGCGGGGACGAGACGAGAGGAGAGGAGATGTGTTTAAACAGCCAATAGAATTTCGTTTTTCACACATCTCGTCTCCACTCAGCTTCAGTGGAGACCACTGAGCAGAGATGTATCATATTTGTATGGCGCGATCGAAGCAGAGATGTGAGCTGTGCCTCGCCCAGATTGAGCTGGGCGGCGGTCCCTACAAAGCGGAAATGTGAGCTGTACCTCGCAGCTCAGGTCTGCTCTAGCCAGCACACATCTCCGCTCTAACCAGCACACATCTCCGCTCTACCCAGTACACATCTCCGCTCCAGTCTAGCCAGTACGCATCTCCGCACAGCTTCGGTGGATACTCCTTAGCTGAAAAACATCTTTTCTCGTCTCCGCTACGGACATCTCCGCACATCTCCGCTTTGGTGATGTCCGGGCCTTACAAATGCAGGATACAAGAAATCTCCATAAAGTTTCCTATAGGATCCGCCACTAACTGATCCAACTCGACGAGATTAGTACGGTTTCTCTTCAGAAACTTTTAAGTTTTGTAGATTAAATTACATGCCCAAGCGACTTTGTTGCTCACCGTACCTTCAACGTTACAATAATACGATTTGATATTCTTGAATTACCTTGAAAGGTCCCGGAACTCATGTTTCCTCACTTCGTTTTACGACAGGTACATTTTTCAGGGAAATCTTAATTCACGAGTAAAGCGACCAAGTTGTAACTGAAAACGACTTTGGAGAACGTGTTACTTGCTCAGTTCAGACAGAATTGAGAGGGTCATAAGACTGTCATATTGAATCAGAGTGACATATTTCTATAATCATAGAAAAATAGAATACCATAAGCTTTATTTGACACGACAAGGTTAACATGGATGCATTTTGGACGTCAATAAGTAATGTATGTATCCCTTCTTGACTAATCATAGTCAAATAGCTCTTTTCTGTGGTCCTTATTTTTAATACTTGCTTCTTTTTTTTTTAGATTGACGCATAGATAAATTATTATTAGATTAACAAGACAATTAACACCAAAATATAATCCTATTTGTTCCGACAGAACGAGTATACAAAGGCATTCAATTCCTGACCACAATAGAGAATAATCTGACAGATTAATATCACAACACACGTTGGTAGACGTGTGTTGCTTCCCTTTTATTCACAGAATACGTAATCAGGTCGAATCCAATGATATCCCAAAATACCCTAACATTTAGGGCTGCTTTTCGTACTTTCGTACATGACTTAAAGGTCTTGATCTTTTTGAACGTGGAAACAAAAAACAAAATGGCAATCGGGTGACTTCAGTTTTCTGCCTTTTGGGAGTCTTGAGCGAATATTTTACTTTGCGCTTGCGCCATTGTGGACGGCAACATTGCTTAGGTGGAATAGTTGTCAAACGTGAACTTATCAATCAATCTACCTAGTCTTTTCCCAACTATGATGGAGTCGGCTTCCAGTCTACCCGGATGCAGCTGAATACGAGTATTTTACATGGAGCGACTACCTGTCTGACCTCCACAAACCAGTTACTGGGTAAAGGCCCATGCAGACTACCGCGACTTGTCGCGCGACACCGGTAATTGTTCTACCGTAAAGTTTTCTTAGAAATTGTTTTGTTAGAGTCGCGTCGCGCTGTCGTATCGCCCCAGTCTACACGAGTTTAACACGATACCCCTTGCTAAGACTTTTTGGGTTTTTGACTACCCGTAACGATTCAAAGATCTACAAATGACAACCGGGACCAACGGCTTAACATACTTTCCGAGGCACGGAGGGGTCTCGATATGTAATGGATGGTCACCCATCCACGAACTGACCGCGGCAAGCATAGCTTAACCTTCGATCGACCCGTGTTAAACGAGCAATATTCCTATAAATGTACTCACGTTCTCGAAAACGGCTCTAACGATTTCAATGAAAGTTGCAACATAGGGGTTTTCGGGGGTGAAAAATCGATCTAGCTAGGTCTCACATCTGGGCAAATTCGTTTTCTCCGTATTGTCACCCGAGCGGAGCTCGTTCGCCTAAAGTTGAGAACAAGATAACGAATAATGACATGGCAGCATGGAATGAGTATGTACTATGCATGGGATTAGTATGAACTTTCCTATACTATTAAATGAGCGTTCTCTATTTTCACCAGAGCAGAGCTCGGTCGCCTAGGTACTATGCCTAAAATAAAGTACGCTGAAATCATTCATAAATTTATAGGACAGTGATATATCACTGGTCGATGTTGAGACTAAATTCCTGAAATCCGTCTTCCCCTCTGGGTTTTTCACTAGCTATTCAATATTATCTCATACCATGTGTATTTTACACATGGTACACTCCCTAATCTTTTTAGATTAGGGAGTGCCTACTCGCTTTCTTATTTTTAGACATGTTTTTAAATAATATGCATTATGAGTCCACCTTTCGTTCCTTCGGTTGTGACAACCCTTCCAAGTCATAAGCTTAGATTTGACTACGCGTGGCTTGGTGAATAATGTTCCCAAAATGTTACGCATTGGTCACAAGGCCGAGCCCTGACCTTTATATTCATACATTAGATTAGATGCCAAAAAGTAATATTTATAACTACCCACTAAATCTGTTATATTGGATTATAAGATTTGCATGATACCGCGAAATGGGCGGTATGTTATGATTTGTGGAATGTAAAGTCTGCTCTGCTTTAGTATACCGAAAGCTAGGGTCACTTGGTCCATCTGTATATGGCGCGAGGAGGCGAAACGCCGGGGCTTAACTCCGCTGCCGCGAACGATCAAGGCACAGCGGACAGAGCTCCGGGATCTCATGGCGTCATGGAGAATGTGATTGTCGCAACCCAGCGCTGGGCACGCCACAATTGCGGCGATAAGTCCCCTCTATGAGGCTAGAGAGGCGCCACGGAGTCCTCATCTTCCGCCTGACGCAGGTCCTCACTGGACACGGTTGTTTCGGGAGGTTCCTGTTCAGGATAAGGCGAGAGGAAACGCCCGGGTATCACCATGGCCCGGGTCGACGGCGCGTTGTGTTCCACGCGCGCTTCAAAGAGATGTCAGCAGAACTGACGGGGTAAGATAGGGCCGATGCCTGCCGGGGTTGCGGTTATTGTCCGAAAGTGTTGCCGTGGCCCCTAACAATACAGGCAACTGAAGGAACACGGGTGGGTTTTAGTCAGTAAGAGTATGACGCGCCCTCCCCGCGCCACCCAGAGCGGGAGAAGTTATTAGAGAATTTCCCACCAAAAAAAACACCGTCACTTGGTCCATCTGTATCAGTCTTCCATATCTGCTGATCATTTTGTTAAAATTAGAACTTCTCTAGAAAAGCTATTTGTTTTTGTGTGGGTTTAAAGAAGTAATAACTTCTGGAATTTTCAATCTCATCTACTCACGATACAGCCCGCCTTTATCACTCCGGTCGTTTTCTTTACGGGTCTGTGTTTATGTCGTGTCCTGACTTAAGAAGCAGAGTATTGTCGCTGTTGTCCCGATGGAAATTAACTGCTGAATAGTCGTATACAACTTTGCAAGTGAGCATAGAAAATGTGCTCTTTATGCTACGTCTACATTGTCGCGATAAAGCGAACTACACTTCGTGCGCTCTCTGTTTCACAGCCAAACGTCATGCGGTGTGAGAGCGCGCGAAGTGCAGTTCGTCTTTTCGTGTCAATGTGGCCGCAGCGTTAGTGCCTCTCTGATACACTCTGTTCCCGCTGCTAAGGTATTAATTCTCTAGTACCTTAGTCAAAACTCACTTCCAAACAAAACACTGCAACGTGAAAATAACTTTAAATTCGCAAATCGGTGTCTGTAGTTTTGAATTTTCGTTTTTTACCGCTGACTTCCGAAATTTAAATTACTTTTCACTAGCATTTTTTTTTCTTATTAGTTGTGGTACTACTACCCCACACAAATTCTAATACCACTACCAGCTATGTAAATAACAGTGACAGAAACTTAATCAAAATGATCATCTACATAAGCGAAATGAAAAAAAAGGGTATTATTGAAGCTAACTCAAAAACTAACCAAGTAAAGTATGACCAACCAAACCAAAAAATGAATCATCAAAATCAATTTATAAATTGGCGGAGTAATCGCGTAACAAACATACAAAAAAGCAAAAAAAATTACGAGGTTTTCACTGCACGGCGACGATATAGTGGAGCTAATGGAAGACATAATAGCTATGTCTCACCCAACAGTAGGAACTTAAGCATAATCTTGAGGTGGACTAAATAGCGTGCTTTTATATTTTTCATTCGTTTCGTTCATAACTTGACTTGACCTCACTTTTAGGCTGTTGTTAACCTCATTGTAATGTAATAAACTAACCTAATTATATTCTCAAGGCTAAAGATAAACAGGTATTATTTGGTAGGGCTGTGATTTTGTAGGTGTGACGACAGTTAACTTATGAATATAAAAAGGAAAATTTTTCATTGATCCTCTCAAAACTTATGGACCTTCTAATATTTTACGCTTTTTAGGGTTTGGTACCTCAAAAGAAAAAAACGGAACCCTTATAGGATCACTTCGTTGACCATCTGTCCGTATATGTCAGTCTGTCAAGGCCTTTTTGTCAGGAACGCGTGGAGGTATCAAGTTGAAATTAATATCAAATAGGAAGGCTATGGTCTCTTGGAGCTCTAAAAAAATAAAGTTTCTAAGTCAACGCTTTAAAAAATACGGCCATTTATGCGACTTATTTCGATACTCGCAAATAAATCAAAACCTACTGGGTATTTCCCGTTGACCTAGAATCATGAAATTTGGCGAGCAAGGTCTCACAATAAGTACATATAAAGGAAAAAGTCCGAAAATTGTAGTTAACTTGTAGTTTCATCACAAAAAAAATGCGATTGCCGATTAATTTGCAGACTGAGTTACCCAAAAATTAAGGTACATTTTAATTTCAGTATGACGTCATACCGTTAAATAAGGGTTACCGAAATATATTGATACGGTTCTTTTTTTCAGTAGCAGAATTTTGAGGTTGGAAATGCATACCGGTATATTTCGGTAGGAGCCTTATAACCTTTATAAATGTTTCGGTAGCAGCACCTTAACCTCTATTAAGAGGGGTTTTCTTTGACGCACCGCCGCCGCCGCCACACTGTCTGTCGTTCACTTGCTGATTGTAACTCAGTATTGGTTTTTATTTCCGATAGGGAAGGACACGACTGTGTAAGCACCCGCGAGGCACCGTCTCGCATGTTTTTTGGTACCGAAATCGTGACTGTCTATTAATACAGGGTGATAGGGACATCGACGCGAAAACTGTTACCATGAATTCAGTACATGATTCTGAACCCCCCTTTTTTTTGGGTGGGAAATTATCAAATTACTTCTCCCGCTCTGGGCGGAGCGGGAGGGCGTGTCAGACTCTTACTTACTAAAACCCACCCGTGTTCCTTCGGTTGCTCTGTTGCCGGAGGCAACGATCTCCCTTTCAGTTTTCTTCGCACCCCCGGCAGGCATAGGCCCTAACGGACCCCGTCAATTCTGCTGACATCTCTTTGAGGTGCGCGTGGAACACCACGCGCCGTCGATTCTGAACCCCCAGCGCGGAAATTTTCGTAGGTTATTTAAAAAAAAAAAAAAACAGCCGTTCCATACATTTTGAACGCGTAGGTATTGCACTTTTCTATGAAACAGCTGTTTTTTTTTTTAACCGGCAAAAAATTTCAACGCCCCCAGCGATAAAATTTTTTCAGCGTAAAAATTTCAACGCTGAGGGTTTAGAATCATGTACTGAATTCATGGTAACAGTTTTCGCGTCGATGTCCATACCACCCTGTATGTTTAGGAAAATAAAATGGAATTATTTGGGTTTCGATTAAATACACGCAATTTACTTATGAGTTTAACTGTCACTAACTAGACACAATAGACTTTTTATTGTTATCGACTTCTAAAGGCAAATTGACACTTAAAGACACTCTAATGTAGATATTTACTGGATACAATCATACATACTTTTATGGAATGTCTTGCCAGATAATTTGACGAAGACTATTTCCTCAAACAGTAGCTGAATTGCTTTCAGTCGCTTTTTGATAAACCTTAAATCCGCCATATTTTCAAAAATAGGTTTTTAATTAAACAGCCATTTTCAGTGCTAAATTAAAACTGGAAATGGAAGTATTAATTATTTGTAAAGAGTCGAAAGTAAAACATTTTGCTTTCAGGAATACAAAGAACAGTGAAAAGTACATAATTAATTCCCTTTCATGAATTATTTCCAACGCGTGCTACTTAACATTACATATTTTTCAACTCTCTGTGAAGCAAAATTAACGCTTTTATTTTATTCATAACACGTGAAATTGTGCTCCCTGTATGTTTAATTAAATAAGGAAGTGGGTATTAATGATGAATGAATAAAATCTGTTCTATAATAAAATATTGCTCATCTTAAAGTAACAAAGTTGAATAAAGGTCCATGAAAAGGAGCTTTTTTTGAGATTGTAAGTATCATTTTCCTTTTAAACCATTTCATATCATTATCAGGTAGTACCTGGGCGACCGAGCTCTGCTCTCATGAAAATAGAGAATGCTCATTTAATAATATAGGATAGTTCATACTAATCCCATGTATAAGTACATACTACGTGATTCCATGCTGCCATGTCATTATTCATTAACTTGTTCTAAACTTTGGGCCACCGAGCTCTGTTCGGGTGAAATTACGAATTTTCCCAGATATGAGACCTAGCTAGATCGATTTTTCGCCTCTGTACTACAACTTTCATCGAAATCGTTAGAGCCGTTTTCGAGAACATAACGTAATTTTTTTTTAATATATACAAATATTGTTTGTTTAATACTATAGGATAATATAATTATTTGAATCCACATTTTGTAACTTTAGGTTTCTCTTTTGCTGATCTTACAATGTTAATAGGTCATAGCGATATCCACGTGTATTCAGATTTGATACTTACCTAGGGTCGGTGTAGGGTTAACTAATCTAATTCTTGATATACCTATAGCAGCTTCATCGCTATCTACCTACAGTCTGACCTTTAGCCCGAGCGGTCTACCTTCAGATCTAAATTTTGTTGGGCGCCATTATTATATACTTCAATTATTAGGTGCCAAACTCACAGTTAAAATTCTGGGCTGACCCTATAAATTGCCATCCAAACGCTATGGAGATCAATTACGTACATACAGGTTGGCAAGGACATCGACGCTAAAACTGAAACCATGGATTCAGTACATGATTTTGAATCCTGCGTTGAAATTTTTCGTCGGTTATAATTTAAAAAAATCTGCTGTTCCATACATTTTGAGCGCGTAGGTATTGCACTTTTCTATGAAACAGCAGATTTTTTTAATAACCGACGAAAAGTGTGAACGCAGTGGGGTTCAGAATCATGTACTGAATCCATGATATCAGTTTTCGCGTTTTCGCTTTGGTCGTAACACCCAAATCATGCCGCTTATATAGTTCTCAATTTTCTCCAAACAAGAAAATTTTAGTCATTTAGTTCTCCACCTACGCCAACGATATAAATAAATATTTTTTTATTCACAATAAACATAAACTTTGACAAGAGGTACAGAATGGTAAGCGTACTTAAGTATAATTATACAAATGGTAGGTAGTGAGGTCGAAAGTCCAAGAAGAATATGTATGTAACCTGCCCCCAAACTTGGGAAATCCTGTATCTTGTTATACAAATATTGTTCGTTTAATAGTATAGGATAAGTAGATACCTATTCGGTGGGGCTCCTCTAGCTCGGGGGGCCCGTATCATTGATACAGCGGTAGCCTACGTCCATGAATTGAATATAGGAATCATTTCTTCAAAAAATACGTTTCACTATCTACAAAACCCCATGCCTGAACCGCTAACAGAAGTTACAGAAGCCTCCTTTCAATAATAAATTCGGGTTATTCCACAGGGAGCGATAAGTAACGGGAACCGTCGTTATGTACGACAGATGGCCCAAAGTACGCTTTATTCTGTTATACAAAATGTCGACGGTTTGACGAGCTACGTCGTCACTTTATTTCCTTTTTGATGACTGATTATTTATTTATTTATTGAGAATGTCCAACGGAAAATACACATTTACAAAATAAAGCACAATAATAAAAACCCGCCAAGTGCGTCTCGGACTACGCACAATGTAGGGTTCGATAGTTGGGATGAATTTATCCTAAGAACAAACTTAACTTTGTAGTTGAAAAACATGTTCTCCCTTGTAAGTTGATCGATTATTACCCGTTAACCTGCTGTAAAGCCTTCGTAGCTGTGATAGTTTTCCTTGTAATTTCGTTACATATACTACTGCTGTGATATTTTTCACATATCCAGAACCCACCATTTGACTCTAACAAAAATTAGAACTTTAAAGCTTAATATTTCGAAAACGGATCCCTGAATCCAAAAATGGTTAACAAACTCACTATATTTTTGAACGACCTTTCCGACGACACCCCACACTATGGAATAGATGAGAGAAAAGAAATTTATTTTTTTATTTTACCACTTTGTCGGCGTACATATTAATCATATGTATACCCATACCGAATTACAGCTTTCTAGTACTAAGAGTCTCTGAGCTAAGCCGCGGACAGACAGACAGACGGACATGGCGAAACTGTTAGGGTTCTTTGTTTACTACGGTACCCTAATAATAAAAAAAGGGTTCTTACGTGTGCTCCTTAAATTACAGGACACCACAGAATGCACATGTAACTAGGTGTAAGCAGGAGAAATAAAAATAGAGGAAATAAATAATTATATCTGAAATATTAATATGTCAAGTTAATTATTCTGTAGCAAAAAGCGTTGTCTGTGAAACGACTGAAATGTTATTTTAACAAGTTTTTTTCCACTCGAGCATCGATCGAGACATTTCGCCAGCCACACGAGACAATATTTAAACTATCCTTACTTTGAAAATCAATTACCAACAAATATTTCAGTGTGTTTGATTGTATTTGTAAAATGGACCGGCGATAAAAGATAGCTAGGAGAATGACTTCGAACATCGAAATCGGAAAAAAAAACTCGAATCGTAATTATCGATTCGATCCCTACGTAGGTATTCGATTGCTATGTGTCATTCTGTAATTCATTACGCTTTCATCCCTGACCTTTGATAAAACAGTAGCTACCAAGCCATAAAATGTTTTAGTTATACCATAAACCACCTCACAGTACACTGTTCCATAACTCCGTGTTTTCAAGTTAATTAACGTTCGTGCAAATTGCATGCATGTAAGCGGGTAATTATGACGCTCGTGATCTCAATATTTTCGCAAAACATTTTCAATATTACTCGTGTAGGATAAGCAATTCATTCTCATCATAATATGAAATAATGCGGTAAAGTAATTATTAATTAATTAAAAAAAAAAAAATTCATTTATTCAAATTAGGCTGAAATTCAGCACTTTTTGAAGGTCAAAATTACATAAGACAGTCCCCCAAAACGCCCACCCTTCACCACTTCCTAGTGCCTTTAGCTGGGAAGAAGAAGTGGCGCAACAAACTCCTTTAAAATCCGGAGGCCTTAATTAAAGATTAAATCCGTTATCTACTTTTACTTTGATTATATTACTTCATATATAAATAAATTCACGCCTACCCCATCGATCCTTGCATTTTCCTTTTGCTTAATTTTGATTACCTACCTATATTATTATTTAGCGAAATACTTAAGAGCGTTTGTACTGAAACTCGACAACGTAGCAAATAGCTGTAAAATATTACGCTGTTTTTTTATTAATTTGGCAATATTTCTGTATGGAAATAAGAAATATGACTAACTAGTGAACTAAAATATTGATTAGGAAATGCAATAATTAATGTCGTAAAACCGAATATTTGCGGTTCTCAATTCAGTGTTATAATTGCAATTCATTATTCATATTCTAGTTCACTAGTTAGCGATAATTCAAATTTCCAATCAGTAATATTGGCAAATTAATCAAAACAGGTAAATATTTGACAGTTATTTGCAAGTTATTTGAAGAATTTCGAATGTACCCTGCAATTTGAATTTAAGCACTTTTGAAGGTACGATCTTCAGGGACTTTTATAACTTACATTAGGGATTCCTTCGGCCCAAACTTACATACATACATTAGATTCTAAAATACTTTAGTCCTACATAATACGCGGTTTGCAGCGACCAATCCTTTTCCTCCCGAGAGCCACCAGTTCTTAAATTTAGGCAATTTCTTTTACGTAGGAAACCTATTACATTTTTTATTTTCCTTAATAGCTGGTTCTGTCGTCTGCACACGACGTATTGAAGGCAATTTCGTTTTCAAAATTGAGTTCGAACTGTCTTATAAGTGTGATTAATATCGGATGAGCAGGAACGCTCTCACGGAAGTTACAATGTCACGTAAACCTGCTGTAACTTCATGTGGTTATATGGGTGTAAGGGATGCCGATGGGCAAACCGTTACCATGAATTCAGTACATGATTCTAGACCCACCAGAATTGAAATTAAACATCGGTTAAAAAAAAAAAATTGCTGATAATAAATTTTAACCGTGTAGGTATTGCAATATTTTTTTGGCTTCATTTGAAGGTGTATGGTATCCAGGATTGATGATAATCAGTCAGCATACCCTGGGTATTATAGTCCCGCTGCCAACCTCACTAGTCTTTTTCACTACGGCTTGAGAGTTTTCGTACTCTTGCCGACTCTACCAAAAAAACATTGACAATGTATTATAATAAACCAGACACTGCACCGAATGACACCGAGACATACGTTATCGTTCCTTCTTCTACTATTAAAAGCGATCGTCGCCGCAATACACGATCGTTCGAACTTTTAGTTCGGTAAACCTGAACGTGGGATCGCGCTGACAGAGGGCGTTTTTCGGTTGCCGATCAAAAAGTGACATACGCACGCACGCGACCGATCGTGTATTCGCGCCAAGATCGCTTTTAGATAGGAGGCGGCCTTATTCTTCTTCTTGTTGGAAAGAATCCGCTGAATGCTTGGACGAGACCTATGTCTAAGGGACGTCTAACGGCTGAATTATGATTATGACCTTCTTAAACGGTGGCCATATCACTAAATATGTTCTGTATTGTTACAGCGCCAGTCGCACTTGTCAGGCGGAGGGCGCGGCCGAGCAGGACTCGTCGCAGCCCGTCGACCTGCCCCGCACGCGAGATGGAGAAATCGACTATGATGGTAAGCATAACACAATCTTTCTTGCAACTTTAGAGCCTTAGTATAGGCCGTTATAGTTTGACCGCTGTACTGCGCTTAAGGTATGTGCGCGGCAAGACGGGGAGCATTGCAGGCCGCTCATTCGTCAACGCTCACGGCGCCGACGTCCCGCCCTCCGTCTCGCCGCGACTTCCTAAGGCTAGTGTTTTAGTGGTACAGCGGTATCTGTCAAACTATAGGATACATAACAACCTCTTTTTGTCCGGGTAAATATCGTTACAACAACTATATTCGGCGTATTTCTGAACTAAAAGGTAGAAAGTATTACTAACTATAATTTTATAGTTACTGGTGAAAAGTAAAATCAAGCTGTGTTAGACTTGTAAAGCCTCCACGAGTGAAGATAGTTAAGTACTACTTCCGGCGCAGCCTGGGAAGTCAGACGCACTTCCATCTTGCTACCAAATATTTTCATCACGACATGACCTGTTTTAGTTTAATACATCCTGAAGCAAGAGCGTGGCTAAGTAATAACCGCCACACGGGTCGATTCAGGATAAGCTACGATTCCAGGGGCTAGTCCGTGTCTCGAAAAGCACGTTAAGCCGTTGGTCCCGGCTGTCATTTGTGGATCTTTGACAGTCATTACGGGTCGTCAGACAACCAGTCTTACCAAGGGGTATCGTATTACCCAGTTACTGGGTTGTGAAGGTCAGATAGGCAGTCGCTCCATGTAAAATGCAGGTCCGCTTAGATTGGAAGTCGATCCCAACATAGTTGGGAAAGGCTAGTCAGATTGATTCGATCCTGAAGCAAGAAGGCACTTAAATATTGTCCACTAGTGGCGATAGATAAATGTGTTAATGTACCTACGCCCAGTGCACCCTGGCTGGATTTTCGACTCCGCTACTATCTTGCTGACTGGATTGCCGTGGTTGCTCGTATACTTCGTAAATCAGTGTTATTGGTTTCGTGTGTCTTTAATAACAAAAGTCATAACTCTCATGTTACGGCTCGTGCTCATACGCACGTATATCAAACAATTTCAAAGAAAACAATATGACACCATACGTTATTCCCCTCACGATTGTTTTACAAGGAATATCCTTTGACACATATATGTATTGCGAGTTCGTGGGGCTTCTTGTGATTAACATACAATGTGCAAGACGGGGCTTACTGGCGATATTGTCGTGCGTTTACGCACACAGACGTAGCATTCCTTAAACGGTTACTTAATATTAACCTTAAGGTGGAACTAGTTGATATTTTTTCCATACAAATTTCAGGGGGGTTTTACTCCACTGTTTGACATGGTACATCCAAAGTTAAGCATGATATCATTTTGTTTCATTATTAATTTTGTCTGTGCGGAAACAGAATAGTAAAATAATGAGCCGTTAAAAAGTTAGGAGCCCACAAACATTCCTTTTTCTTGCAAATTTTAACGCAACTTTGGGGGTAAATAAGCAATAAAAGAAGTATAAAATCTCCAAAACAAAGTCGGCACCGACAAAGCTTAATTATCGAAGAGTTCAATAAACTTTATTTGTAATTGATTTATGCAGTGGTTTTTTCATAAAACTCGATTTTCCAAAAGACTTTTCGTAATTTTTTACGCGCTCGTTTTACTAAAATAGTTCGGAACGGTGTTTGTGTGCGTGCGAACTAGACGTTGTGCATGTAGACCAGCGTCTAATTGCTCATCACTGACACTATCTCTGTCGGACACGATGCCAGGTGAGACAGCGTGCTTTTCGGCCATGCCCACTAGTGACTTCGAGCCCGCGACTAGTTTAACCTTAATGATATGTTTTAAATGCAAAATTGAGTTATTTTCTTTGTTTATTTTGTACGTATTCACAGCTTGACGCCTGGTTAGCCTTTTCCCAATTATGTAAGGATCGATTTCGAGTCGAATTGAATGCTGCTGAATACCTGTATTTTATTTATAGGACTACGTATCTGTTTTCCACAACTCGATTATAAGGTAGGATCATACCCCTTGGTTAGATGACGATATCAATCTTTGATAAAAAATCAATTACGCACCTATCTACTATGCCACCTACTTTTAGAGTGCATCATTGACTACCTACCAAACGTAAGATTCTGGCGTAATTTTCACGGTCAAAATAACAGCCTACAATTTAGCTAATTGTGTCCACAAAAAGTAATAGGCTCACAACCCCATTACCTACATTGTTCCACACAAAAATTCTTTCGATATAAATACTTGAACTAGCAGCGCTCCACGGTTTCACCCGCATAAGTTTCGATCCCTTGGGAATATCGATATAAATCTTTTATTTATTTGCAAACATGGGTAAGAGATACATAGATATTTTTCCTTATAATAAAGTTCTCCATATTTTAAGGGTATGCAAATAGTGTAATAAAATTTAAAACTATCAATAATGATAACTAAATTAAATAATAATACATACCTAACAATTAGTTTCAGAATAATCAATATTAATTATGTTCAAAATAATAAATAACTAATGATTTTCCTAACATAATAAATCAGATGTAGCAGGCTTAGCAGTTTTCATTTAAATATTCATTAATATGATAATAACATTTCGCAATTAAAAATTCGTGTGGTTTGGTCTTAAATAGATCTATATCTTTTATTTCCATGATGTGTTTAGGTAGTTTATTGTTATTTTAGGTGCCATACCTAAAATATTTTTATAGAAAATAGCTTTATTATGTGGTGTTGCGCATATTTTATTTTTGTCTCGTAAACTCTTTGGGTGGTTAAATAGATGTATATTTGCTTTAACATAGCTTGCTACTTCGTAAATGTAGAGACAGGGAAGTGTAAGTAGATGAAGCTTTCGAAAATGCGGCTCACATCTGTCTGTGATTTGAATGCCACATATTGCCCTTATGCACTTCTTTTGTGCTTTGAAAGCCATTTCTCTATCAGTCGAGTTCCTCCAAAACATTAGATTGTATAAAAAGTATCCTGTTTGATAATCCAGGTTATCTATCTGTGTGAAAAATTTCGTCCAAATCCGTTCAGTAGTTTTTGCGTGAAAGAGTAACAAACATCCATCCATCTTCACAAAGTTTCGCGTTTATAATATTATAATAGGATAGAATTAGAGACAATCTGCATTGTCTCTGGCAACCTATGACCTTCTTTAATATAGCCATAGGACTTAATATAACCGTCTCGTTGCTCTTGAGGCTTTATAGTCCCCATAGTCCCTTTAAATACACAGGACATACATGCCAACATACACTGACAGTCATTCGATGGAAACCTATAAAATTCGATCCGAATGGCCAAGCCTCTCCCAGTCTCCCTGGCACTGTTCCAACTATGTATAACTGAGGCGGGTGTGCTGAAGGACTCGACATACTCTTATGTCAGCTGAAAATCAAACTGGGCTAGTCATTTGTGAAGGCTAAGTTTATTAGTCTAGTACTCTAGTCTGTCAAGTCGGCAGGATTCCTTTATTACGCTTTAGTTTAGACTATGCTGGGAAATGAAATGAAATTGTTTATTCTGTAAATAGGATATCGGAATCACTTTTAATGTCATACTAAAAATAAGCTAGGTGGAGTCGACATTTCCTATCTGAACAAAGCTAAGATATTTTTTTTCTGTAACAACTCCAACAGACAAGTTTGACTATCAGCGCCCGTTAAAACAATGCTATAGTTTGACCGGGACCGCTGTTCCACGACTTAGGAATGCGCGGCGAGGCGGGAGGCAGCGAAGTCGAATGAGCGGCGGGCGGGACGCCGCGCACCGTTACCTTTGACTGCACTGCACTGCCTGCACTGCCCCCCCTCCGTTTCGCCGCGTACATACCTAAGGCGCGGAACAGCGGTCTCGGTCAAACTATAATAGGTTTAGCTCTTACCGGGTAAATGTAGGAGAACTACTGCTCAGCTCCTTTTATCACAACTAAATGAATGTTCATCTTAAAAGTCCTGGCTGCATTAGCCCAGGGTTAATGTTTTTGGTATTTTCGACATAAATTTATAAATAGCAGATTTCGGGACATACTAAATAAACTCACACTTTTCTCTTTATTATATGAATATCATCGAACGAACCAGAAAATAAAATCACGCCAAGCAGGAGACGTGCTTTGATTTCACAATGAAACTAACGAACGTCATAAGTTCCATACCCAATAACCTAATTTCTGTTAACAGCGTTGTATGAAGATGAGTCGGACAGCGACCTCGGTTCGATGGAGAACCACGGCTCCGTGGTCACCCACCTCCTCTCGCAGGTTAAGATCGGAATGGATCTCACTAAGGTAAATAATTGTTTTCTATCATACTCCTTTCTGAGCGTTATTCCCTAATAACTAGCACATGGAAACTCGGAAGGTGCCAAGATGTCAATCCGCAATGAGTTTGCTTCAAAGACCAAGTGTTCAACTTGAATGAGGATGTGGCAGCATCTACGACGTCACATGCGAAATATGCCTTACACTAACTTCACGCCAAATCCTGCAAGCAGACCTTACCGCGCGACTAGCATATATACAACGTCCCGACATCAATCGTCGGGCAGTAGCCCACCAGACACAACACCTATCTGGTAGGAGGATCCGCCTTTTTCTATGGAGGATGAGAGAACTTTACTCCCTGTTCCTCATATTTTCTATAAGGATATAGGAAGACAGATTAGCACATTAGTTAACGTTGGTAGTTTAAAGGCCCCAGCTTCTGAAAGCCAATTTAATTTCATGTCAAACGTCATGATAAATTATTAGTTTGATCACTGGGCCCAGCACGCACGCGCGACGTAAGCGTAACATAAATTCTAACGATTTTTTAGCACTGTCCTATAGCATGTTGGTTTAAATTTTTGCGACAAGCACGATGAATACTACCCATAAATATGATTGAAGTCTTTAAAGAACTAAATATATATTATGTGTGGAAAGAATATTTTCAATTTAAGTCGCGTGCGACAATTAATAAAAAAAACTTGCGAATAATATAATAATATCAAATTAGAGGCTTTTTTGGTAGCTGAAGACAGATTAGTATGCGAACGTTTTTAAAAATGCGGAAATTATCATTTTCTCCTTTTTCTCCTAATTATCTTTTTTCCCTCATCATTTTCAGCCGAAAGACGTCCACTGCTGGACATAGGCCTCTCCCAAGCACCGCCACTTCGACCGGTTCTGTGGTTCCCGATACGGACAGATTTACTTGGCTTCCAAAAACCGGGGAATATTCACGAGTACAGAATTTAAATGACAAACATAAAAAAGGACTTGTAATTCGAACCTATTCACGTATCCGTTGATTGTATTACAGCACAACACACTTTCAGGGCTAAGCATTCACTTAATTCAATGACCCTTATCGTAATTCAAGTATTCTTAGTGATTCTTAATAGTTCGGCTGAGGTGATATTCTGTAAAGTTCACTTCGAACCTCACTCATGTGTTCGTACACAATGAGGGTTTTCTGAAATGTAGTTCACTAGATGGCAGCACTGAGACGTCAGGTCCTGGCACCTGTCAAAAGTGTCAAAGCGTTATATTTTGTTTAGTCGTGACTGAATGATGAACGAATGAATGAAACGAATGATGAACGTCATCATAATATATTTTATATTCATTGCGTGGAACGCTTTTAGCGATAAGACCGCCCATTGTGTCACCCAATGTAAAATTTATAAATTTATGTCTGTAATTTTTATGGTGATAGAGAATATATTCTATCAAGACCTCTTGTCAAAGTGGCGCCAACTGGTGGCGTGAATTTTCATGAAAACCCACATTAGAATGAGAATTCGTTTGTTTTTAACGCTTCCGTCCCAAAACCGAAGGGCAGCTTAAGTAGTCCCCTTCCTGGGCAAGATGGCTGGGTAACAGAGGGATGATACCATAATGATACTATCTGTTTCAGGTTGTGCTACCGACATTCATCTTGGAAAGGCGATCGCTCCTAGAGATGTACGCAGACTCCTTCGCACATCCGGACCAGTTCGTAAAGTGAGTCTGTTTTAAATACACTTTATCTAACTATAATATCAACCATTGAAAAACCCACGTAGGCAAACGACAGATAACTTATTCAAGCTAGTGATTGTCTATTGCAAACGGCTGCGATACTGCAGTGGTATTTTGTAGATTTACCAATTACTTTTTACGAAATCCATAACGCTACATTTGATAATATTATTAAGATGTCGATGACTTGATACATTTTCATGTTTGTGAAGTTTTGCTGAGTAATTTAAATGGACGTTGAATATGGCACGCAATAACACATTTACACTAGATATTAAGTAAATTGTTACGAACCCTATGAGCTCTGTTTGACATAAGGAAACAAAATATAATTAAAATATCATAAAATACTTATTTTGCATTGCGCATACATAATATCAATAAACAAGAAATTGTATGATCTAATACCTCTATATATTTTTTTTTTGTGTCTGTTTGTAACGTCAGAATAACAGATTTTTACTAATTTATATGAAAGAATATACGGCACTTAAACGAAAAAAATTTTTTTTTTCTTTCTGTATTTTTGTTCCGGCTAATCTCCGAAACGGCTGGATCAATTTTGAACTTTCACTGGCAGATAGTTGATATTATAAGGAGTAACTTCGACTACTTTTATTTTAGAAAAATAATTAGGCTCCACGCAGGCTAATTATTTCAGCAGTTAGTATTTAAAATTTCTTTCTTTTCTTTATTTCTTTTTCTTTCTTTACATACATATAAAGAAGACATCTACAATCACTCCTCTATTCAATCCTCCTCTATTTTCAGGATAGTAGACCAACCAACGCCCCGCGATCGCATGGTGCAAGTAGTGCGCTGGTACCTGAGTTCATACCACGCGGGCCGTAAGTCTCAGGTCGCCAAGAAACCGTACAACCCCATCCTGGGAGAGGTGTTCAGATGCCACTGGGACATGGACGGAGCGCCCGCTGAGAGTAGTAACACCAACATTGAGAAGGTAAGGTCCAAACTAGCTTCAGAACTTTCTTTTGCATCGATAATGTCAGTTGTCTTCGGCACTGGGGGAAATTCAGTTCTATTGCAGATCTATCAGACCTGCTGTCTTTTACTAGTGAAATAAAGCTAAAATAAATCTAGATAAATAATACTTCAAAATTATGGATGTCTATTTTTTTGGATGAGACCATACATGCAATGTGGCTATGCTTGCACCTACAAACACAACTCTGTCGGATAATTGACTACTCTTATCCTTCAATCAATCTGCCTAGCCTTTTCCCAACTATGTTGGGGTCAGCTCCCAGTCTAATGATGCAGCTGAATACCAGTATTTTACATGGAGCGACTTCTTATCTGCCCTCCACAACCCGGTAACCGGGTAATACGATACCCCTTGGTGAGACTGGTTGTCAGGGCTTCTGACGACCAGTAACGACTGTCAAAGAACCAGGAATAACAGCCCGGACCAACGGCTTAACGTGCTGTGTGAGGCATGGACGAGTCTCTGTTATCATATTCGACCTTAATGTTTCTCCATCTCATTCTGCCTGTCAGAAACCAGTGTGGAAAGTTATCGTTATCATTCGCTCATGCGATAACTCATGCGATTTTCTACCATATGCGCTTCAACTATCGACTGTTACTGCTGTCCTGCACATCACCTCCCCTAAACATGATGATGGTTTGATTTCAGAGACATTGTATACTTAATTTTTACAGCAAGAAGTTGGCGACGGCCCAGTCCCTTGGTGTACACCGGACCAGTTATCCTTCGTTGCTGAACAAGTGTCCCACCACCCCCCCATATCGGCCTTCTACGCCGAACATGTGAACAAACGCATCCAGTTCGAGGCCTGGGTGTGGACTAAGAGCAAGTTCTTAGGCCTGTCTATCGGGGTGCATAATATCGGCAAGGGAACTGTTACGTTGTTAGATACTGGAGAGGAGTATACGTTTACATTCCCTAATGGATATGGCAGGTGAGTTTTATCTTATTTTATTTAGTAGTAAATAATAATAATACCAGCTTATTACTGTACCACTACAGGGCAAAAGCCACTTCTCATATAGAGAAGGCACGAGCATTGATCACCACGATTGCTCAAAACGCAAGACCTGTTGAAGACCAGAATACCCGCGAAATTTCGAGTTGCTGCATATTTTTTTTAATTACTCGAGATTTTTAATTCATATTCTTAATGGCACCTCTTTAGCTCATGAGTACTCTTGAGCTATCCGAATATCGAATAATATTTGGCCTAGGTCTTAAGAGGAAGGCGTGAAAATTGATTCGCCGTTACAATGTATAGTAGATTTCAGATATTCGAACGATTTTTGAATCGATAATACGACTAATTTTGGTTAATTTTTTTGCGAAAAGCACTGATATGAATAAAGTGTCAACATATTATGTGCGAGTATTTCCAAATTTAAAATTGTCGAAATTACGTTAGGTTTACTCCGTGCTTTCGTGCTACGCCCACAATATGTTAATTAATTAAAGAAAGGAATTCCATTATGCAAGTTAAAAACATACATTTATTTTTTATTTTAATAAGTTTTTAATTTTAATTATAATTTTTATTGTTCCAAAAACAGTGTTCCAGATTATTTTTCCACCAGTTGATGCAAAAATTATGTAAAATAATCCAGTACTTAACTTTAGTGGAAAAGATCACCTGTAAAAAACAACTGTATCATAGGAGATAAAGAACGTTTAAAATGAGTCAGCGTATTTACAATATGTGTAAGCCAATGTTTGTTGGAAAAAAATAATAGATTATTAAAGCGTACGTGAAAAAGTAGGAACAAGTTGGTAATAAATAATAATACGCACTTATATAGGTTAATGATCTCACATGTTTAAGCACGTGGAAGCATTCACACATCGATATTGCTCTGATTCAATGAATGAGCTCTTCTTTATGATCTTATAGTTCAGAAAACTATTAAATATTAATGTGAGCGGTAATTAATTCTATTAATAAATAACAAAATATAAGACTCATACCTACGCTTAGGTTTTTTTATTTCCTGTTTTACTACCTCCGAATAAGTTCCGGCTAACTTATCTAGCAATAAAATTCATCTGGTGCATAGTGTCTATCTGGATATTGTTAAACAGGTCCATTATTAACTCCTTTATTCAAAAAATACAAAATCATTTAAAAATATAAAACAGTATCTTGTATTCAATTTATTAATTACTAGCTTCTGCTCGCGAAATCTTCCGCGTGTATTACACATAAAACATGTTGTTAGGGTTTTCCGGTAGTTGTTGTAGGTAGTTATATAAGTTACATCAAAAGCACTGTTAAGTTTAATAGTTTATTTATGGAAAAAGTTTATGTTTCTTTAGCTAACTGAGTCACAATTTTTTGTTGTTATTGATCGAGCCGCACATTAGCGCGTGACGGAGTGTTAGTTACGACTAATTTGAGTGATTTTTATTTTAGTACGCATAAACGTACTTTTGTTGTATGAGCATTATTGGCTCGTACACTAAGGCACTCGGCAATAGCGTAGCTTTCTATCAGAGAAATATTTTTTGTAATCATACGAGTATTTTTGGAGATTATCTCCAACACATAAACCAACAAACTTTATCTCTTTATAACATAACTCGCTTCTGTCCGAGACTTCGTTCGCGAGACTATAACCTTCCTCAAGAATCGGGCTATCCATACAAAAAAGATTTCTTCTATTCCGACTGGTAGTTCCGGAGATTACCCGCTACATACAAACTTACAAACAAACGAAGTTTACCTCTTTATAATATTGGTATAGATAACATCACAACTTGTTTCCGAGAGTTGTACCTATCAGCACACCCACATTTCGCCAGTTATGTTTAAGTTCCATGTAATAAGGAGCGAGGCTATTGCCATCAACCGGGCACAAATCCGGACTCCGGGCTGCTACTGTGAAATTCCAGATAAACCCAATGACACTTTGCCCGACCTGGGAATCTAACTCAGGACCTCATGTTCAGAGGTAGCGCTTGCGACCAACGAAGCAGACTAGCAGACTTATTATAATTTACGTATATATTTACCTTCTCATCCACAGATCAATACTTACAGTCCCCTGGATAGAACTGGGCGGCTCAGTGTGCATAGAATGCGTTCAAACGGGCCACAAAGCCAACGTTGAGTTCCTCACGAAACCGTTCTATGGTGGCAAGAAACATCGGGTCACGTGCGAAATATTCGCCGGCGTTGACAAGAAACCTTATTATACTGCCCAGGGAGAATGGAATTCTAGAATGGATGGAAGATGGACTGAATCTGGAGTAAGTAACTATTATAATATGAGTAATAATAAATTAAGAAATATCGGGTTAATTTCTAAGTTAGTGTTCGCGGGCGTTGATAAAAAACCGTACTAGGAGAATGGAATTCTAGAATGGATAGAATGGGAGATGGACTAATTTTGGAGTAAGTAACTATTATTATTTGTATAAAATGAAGAAATATCGGGTCACCTGCGAAACATTCGCCGGCGTTGACAAAAAGCCTTATTACACTGCCCAGGGAGATTGAAATTCTAGAATGGATGGAAGATGGACTGACTCTGGAGTGAGTAACATAACATTGACTTCATTTAATTTCAATTAAAAAAAAAATAACGTTTAAAAATATTTGTTAAAATGAATTTACAAAATAAATATCGTCATAATATCACGCGCTATATTCCCTGAAGTGCGAGGTATAGTACACTCACATTTTCGCAGTTGTGTTTAAGTTCTGAACATATTGTTATCAATTGGGCACAAATCCAGACTACGGACTGCTATTGAGAAATTCCGGTTACTCAGCAGTCGCTTTTGCGACCATTTGATCGATAAAACAGTTTTGTTTAGCCTTATGTTCTGTCATATAGTTATGATAGCACAATGGATTTTGAGCAAGCATATGCTGGGCGAAAAGTTGATAGCTGAGTAGGTCCGGCATGACGAGAGAACACCGAGAATATATTTTAAAAGTTTCATAAAGAAACCTCGCGATGAGGTCCACTTTTAGATTTCCAAATTGAGACAAAAAAAGTGGTCTTCAGAGTCTTTGATTTTGGTATGATTGTGTGCGGCCTAACCCATAATGACTTAAATAGGCAAATCTGATGAAGAAATTGTGGGCTTTCCTTAAATCTGACGAGTTTTAAAATTCAGATTTGAGCAATTTTTTAAATAATATTCAGGGCGAATAAATGTATTTTGGGCAATAGTGTAACCTATCCTGTTACATAACATACATACATAATGAGCCTATAATGTTCCCACTGCTGGGACACAGGCCTCCTCTCGGTGAGATGGAATGGGTCGTAATCTACTACGCGAGCCCAGTGCGGGTTGGTAGATGTCACATGTCTTCAAATTTTTGGTTCTGGACATGCGATGTTTTCTTTCACCGTTTTGAGACTATCTTGATAATAAATATATAAATATCTGGCGGATTTATGGAGCTTTTTGGCAAATATAACGAAATTTCATCAATTTAGGAAAGTACCAAAACTGGTTATAATTTTGCATTCATCGCTAAATCAAAGAATCAAATAGCTTTGATTGATAAAGCTTTTATGAAGATTTGTTGGTACTCAGAAATTTGAAAATATCAAACATTTGAAAGTAATGATTAAAAGTTTAATAGAAAAATTAGAACATCGTCAGAATACACCATAAACAAAGTTGATTATTTCAAAATTTTATTTTGTCACTAAGCATACATATTATTTGAAAAACATCCTTATCTTATGGGCTCCCAAAGGAGCTACCAACGTTTAAAAAATATTCAGAGGTGCCCCGTCAATTGTTAAATAAAACTTGCAAAGATGGAAAATCACAATAAAAAGCCCACAATTTCTTCATCAGATTTGGCTATTTAAGTCATTATGGGTTAGGCCACACATGATCATAGTAAAATCAAAGACTCTGAAGATCACTTCATTTTTGGTCCAATTTGGAAATCTGAAAGTGGACTCCTGACCACGAGGTTCTCTTGTTCTCTCGTTATGCCGCACCTACTCAGCTATCAACTTTTCGCCCTGCAGATGCTTGCTCTAAAACCCCATTACAATAAAGAGTATTTAATTTTGATCTATCTATCTAATCCTTAATTTAATGTTTTTTTGATACAGCGCTCAGAAGTGTTATTCGAAGTATCGAACATGAAGCCGCGCCGCAAGCGCGTGGCGCCGGTGTCGCGCCAGCCGCCGCACGAGTCGCGGCGCGTGTGGCGCCACGTGACGTGCGCGCTGCGCGGCGCCGACTGCGACGCCGCCACCGGCGCCAAGCGCGCCGTGGAGCAGGCGCAGCGCGAGGCCGTGAAGACTCGCGAGGCCAACGGGGAGAAGTGGGCCACGCTGGTACGTTCTGTCAACGAGACTACACTTTTCCGTATCGCCACGAACTAGTATGAGAATAGTTCATGCCATGGTCGGTTACTTCCACTTCTAAATGTCCTGTAATCGACAAGCATGTCCGTGTTGTCTCGGAAAGCACGTTAAGCCGTTGAGTCCTGCTGTCATTCGTAAATCTTTGACAGTCGTTACGTGTAAAGCTCTACGCAATCGAGCCACCGACCACAGCCTAAGAGTCAGAAACCCAAAGTCTGACAACCACTCTTACCAAGGAGTATTGTGTTACCCAGTAACTGGGTTGTGGAGAGCAGATAGAGGAAGGCGGTCGCTCCATGTAAAATACTGGTAGTCAGCTGCGTCCGGTTAGACGAGAAGCCGACTCCAACATAGTTGAGAAAAAAGCTAGATGATAAATGACACATCAAATCATACTAATAGTTAGTATGATTTGATGTGTCATTTATCATCTAGCTTTTCCCGAAAATCTGCGCAAAAATAAAAGTAAAATATTTATAACAGCATACAGGTGAAAAGTGTTAAAATAAGTACAGCTTTCTAGGCCCCCAGAAAGATAAAATCAATTTATATAGTTTTATTTATTTATAAAAATATCACAAGATTTAATTGTACGTCATTTTCGTTACAGCTGTTCAACCCTAAAGGCGAAGACGGATGGGAGTACACGACACCCCTCAGAAAGCGCCTCAGCCCAACCAACAACGTTAAGACGACGCCCCAACATAAAAACGGAGAAACAGCCGAAAACACTAGATAATCTACTCAACAAACAACCTTGGATTATTTCAATAAGGTAGCAATTCCTTTGTCACAGCAAAACGGACTTTATAGGGTAGGACAATATTCACAGTGACGCACTGTTCTAACGGCACCTCACTTCGGCTATGTTCGGGAATGGAAAGAGAAAACAGTGTCTTGTTGTCCTTTACTTTTAAATGGGTTTTGAAAGATAGCCGAAGTGTCGTATGTTTTAGAAATCGGGAAAGTTGAACAGTTATGTCACTTTTGCCATACTTTTACGGTTTTGGATGTCGCGCATGCAATCGGTTTTTTTTTTAGTTATATATTTTTCTAATACATTATTTTTTAAAGTATTATTATTTCCTTTGAATTGAAACCAAGAAAGGTTTTTTCACTAAAAGCCTTGTAGAGTCACGCAATGCAGTTTCGTAAAACAAATATATTTGTGCAGAATTCAAAAGTAATTTCAGTGAGACAATATTTAAAAGGTTGTAGTTTACTACGGGCACTGCTCACTGATTGACCCATTAATTTGTTAAGTTTATTATAAAGTTTACGAAATTATTTCCTATTTTGTGTGTACACTTCAAAAGCTTAAAATAAATAAAAAGATACACCACATTCACATTGCTAAGTTCCGATTCGTAATTCATGTATTCACTTCTCAACCATTTGACGCGCAACACTATAGCAACAAGCAACGTCTTGTTGTTGCAGAGAAAATGTTAATATTTGTGTGCACAATGTTTTACAATGAAAAATAGACTCAATTTTTATACTATTGAGGACGAAAAGTTAACGGCATATCGCTCTAGCGTCTGTCCTGCCATCTTTACTTTTTATTTTTCATTATTTGTGAAAGAAGGTAGCTGATTTGGAACTAGATGCGAAAGTCTGTGTAGTTTTGTTACTCAATAGTGATATTACTATGGCCAGCTCGGTGGAATGCAAAACGCTGAGTTGATGGGTCGAATTTAAATGTATAATCATGCCAACGGCAACATACATTTTATTTATCAATATTAATCGGTGAATGACGCTAGGGCTACAGTGTCGCGTTGTAACGAACGTTCGCGCGCTCTCTCTCGCACACTGCTCGACGTCTCGCTGAGCAATAGAGAGCGCGCGAAGCAAAGCATAACACCTAAACCGGTGAAGGAAATATTGTGAGGAAACCGACATGTCCTAGAACCAAAAAATTCGAAGACGTGACATCTACCAACCCGCACTGAATGCGTGGTAGATTCAAAATCAAAAATCATTTATTCAAACTAGGCTGACGATCAGCACTTCGAACGTCAAAATTACATAAGATAGTCCCCCAAAACGCCCGCCCTTTACCACTTCCTAGTGCTTTAGCTGGGAAGAAGTTAACGGCCCGCTTCCCCACACAGAGGAGGCCTGTGTCCCAGCAGTGGGTACCAGCATAGGCTGATTATGCTAATACCTAATATCGATACAAAGTAATGTGAATGTCTTAATTTAGCAATAAAAATCTTTTGTTTATGTGGTCGTGTCGCCATTATATCTAATAAAATACAGCTGAAAATGTATTGACTAAACGATAAACGATTGATTTGCCGAAAAACGAGACGTGAATGAAAACTTATGAACTATTTGTAACTGATTTAGTTGGTGTTTCCTTATCGTTTTTGCACAAGAACAAAAATATGCACTAATCAGTAGTCATCGTCAATTAAGTATCGGTAAATAGTTGAGACAATTTTATCGACTAAAATATCGATACTAAGCCGCGTTTGTTTAACCTAGAAATCGAACCATCACGCTTAGGTGAAGTAGAGGAGTCAAAAATATCGACTATCGATTTAATCAATACATTTTCAAAATTAATCCTATCAGCATGCGCGACACTATTTTATAAGTTTTATTTTGTAATTCATATTTCCTTGTAAATTCTCAATCTTATTATGGCCTATGATAGATGATTCAGCAATAATACTTGTAAATAATGTTATATTTCAAATTGCAACGCTTATTTAATTTCTGTTCGATTTGAACACGCGATGGGCTACGTATGAGCCACGCATGGACTTAGAAATAAAATATAAAAATAGGTACGTTTTGGTCGAAGTACGGTAGTGTAAAAGTCGCGAATTTAATGAGTATTATGAAAGAAATGTTATTATAGTGACTAGTTGGGTTTAGTCGGCAGCTGTAGCGTTGTGAGAACTAAGGTATGTTTAAACTAATTTGTAAAATATTACAAGTTTTCGAATAAGAATTCTCTTCGGTCACCATTGAATCTTTGCGTAAACACAAGCAATACATCTGTATTCATGTTTTAATGCCATTTGATAAGTCAAATCGCCGTAGAAATCATTTGTGAAACATTCTGTGGAAAATATATTTCATTTTAGAATAAAACTGATATTTTGGAAGATAATGTGAAACTGAACAATAATGAAACAGCTTATGAAACCGATGATCAAATAAGTAATATTTCATGCAGAACTTTTTCATACAATGATCTTCTAAAGTCCATTTAAATTCTATACTTTTTGTATGCTACTGTAGTTCGTATGTAGTGCAAATAATTCTATTATTGTTAGTAATATCCCGATATTATATTTATGGAGTGCTTATACGTTGCGGGACGAAGCATCCTCTTTGGTGATTAGCAACTCAAAGCAGGGTGTATGTGTCGATCGTACACTCGCTCACTTCACTCGCTATAGTTTGACCGAGACCGCTGTACCACGCCTTAGGAATGAGCCCGGATGACGGGGGGCAGTGCAGACCGCTCATTCGTCAACGCTCATGGCGGCCCACCCCCTGCCTCGCCACGCATTCCTAAGGCATGGAACAGCGATCTCGGTCAAACTATAGACATATCAATCTGACTCCCATCATGGTAACTTCTTTCAACGACGCGGTTTGTCGGGATATTACTAAACCTTTTACTTTACCACTCTCATGTCTTCAAGCATCCTTGTCCATCCGTTTCTGCGATGTCCACGGGACTTTAAACTTCACCTAACGTTAGTCAGTAGGTGCTCACATTTCTAAGTCCACTGTACGTCGGTTCAATTGTAATAATTAGCTAAAAGACTGACAATGTGAACGAAATCAAACGGAATCGACGGTCACGTGCAAAATTATGATTAATTATGAATTATTCAATCACATAGACTTATTTAATTACATAGTTATAACTACCATGTTGTATATTTAAATAAAAAATTAAATTATTTTATGTGTTTTGTTTTTACTCAAATCAATCTGCCTTTTTCCCAACTATGTTGGGGTTGACTTCCAGTCCAACCGCATGCAGCTGAATACCAGTATTTTATTTACATGGAGCGACTACCTATCTGACCTCCGCAACCCAGTAACTGGGTAACACGATCGGCACCCCTTGGTAAGACTGGTTGTAAGACTTTTGGGGTTCTGACTACCCGTAACGACTGTCAAAGATCTACGAATGACTGATGACAGCCGGGCCCCAACGGCTTAACGTGCTTTCCGAGGCACGGAGTCTCGATATACATGTATGGATGGTCACTCATCCACGAACCCAAATCCAACAGCACGTCCTTGTGATCATTTGAGACAGCGCCTTTATTACGTCGTACTAAGGGCGATTTCTAGTTTTAGAGTTCTTCTGACGTGGTAATACATAACATATATTGCAAATATTTATTGAGTGTTAGATGTCAATTAGGCAAACAAGTATCATGAATAATGGCTGAAAATGGGAAATAAAACAAATACTGTTTCAAGTTGAATTTAATTAGTAGTGTAACGAAATTACGACCAAGAAAAAATTTATAAAAATATTGCACAAAATTATAAAGAGTCAGGATTATAAGTAATCTTAAAATTCTTAAAGAATTTTGACGACTGAACCGCTGAGTCCATCTTGATATTGATACCTTATTCCCAGATTTTATTTCCTCGACCCTGAAATAATACCTAATCTTAGTTATTTCAGCACGTTTTTTGTCTTTTTATACCGGTTTTTTTTCCGTAATTTTTGCGAGTCAAAATCAAATTAAAACAACCATAAAGTACTTAGTTCTGAATTCAAGTTATTATTCACGATAAATCTAGTAATTGATGGACACGGAAATTAGCATTCGTTTGTATTCGGAAATGCGATGATTCCCGAGAGACATTACGAAAATAGAAATACTATACCATACCCGATGAAAATGTAAACAAAGTGCACTTACAAGTTGAGAGCTTTGATTAAGAAGTAAGAATTTATAATTATCCAGTACCATAATTGCGTAACTTATTTTCGTAAACGATTTTGACAAATTTGTTTCATTTTGACAGCTTACAATATTCATTGCGCTATTTACGTTGTTGAGCAGATTTTTTTGATCATGTATTACGCAATTAGGGTACTGGTTTGTTTACACCATCGGATAGTTTCGGAACAAACCATATATACATTTATACGTAATATACGCACCAAAGAAAGATTTCTTCTCGCACGGCGTGCCCTTAACGAGGGTAGCAGTGGGCGCAGTCATGACTCTGAAGTTGACATCATCGAAATCCATGGCATCGTACAGGAACTTCGACTGTTTGTCACTCAGGATCCAGAGGTTGCCTTCTCGATCTACCTGTACTTGCAAGGAATTATCGGTAAGGTTAAATGGTAAGTTTATTATTATTATTAAGCCTCCCACTGTTCAGCAAAAGACGCACCTTCTTGCCCCTTTCCTGCCTATGACCAGTATTTTACTTACCGAGTTCAATTAATGCCGCCAAGTCCATATACAGGGTGAAAATAAATTACTTAGCGAAACTTGACAGATTTGATAGGTTTTGATACGAACGACCGCTAGTAGGTAGTGTAGTTACTTGAAATATCGGTTGGGAGAATCCGTTTTTTTTTAATTTATTTTTTTATTGTATTCTGATAATCTATAGCCATCACAACTGTAAAGTTAACACAATAAAAAACAGATTATTAAACTTATATTTCAAGTAACTGCACATATGGTCGCTGAACCCAAAAAAATGTATAATTATTTTTTTTCTTCAAGTTTTGATATATATACCCATTATGTGTGCGAAGTTTTGCTAGGTAATTTAAAGGCAAGGCACACTTTATTTCGTGTTCCTCTTGAACCTTTTGGCCCAATGACTGCCAAAGAACGCATGATTTTGGTTGGTAATTCTGCTAAATGATGGCTGAGAGTGGCCAAAAATCGAACAGTGTCGTGCAATTTATCCAAAAAATCTTGTACAATGTAAAAGTTTTATTTTACTTTTAGGGTGGTTTTCAAATTTGGGGCCAAAAAGGAAGCAATTTCATGATTTTAAAATTGTATTTTTTTTTCGTAATTTTCAGGTTCAGGATGGTTGCTTAATTAAAAAAACACATATTAATCAATTTTTCCACAAGTTTTAATCAAGAATACACATAAATTCGACTTTTTGAGCTACACTAATGATTCGTATAGTTTCTCTAATGATAATTTGTAATTTACTGTTGAGATCACAAGTTGCACTAATGATATTAAAGTTTTTACTTAAAGTATAATCAACATGATTAATATAAAACTTAAAAAAATAACGTTTTTATAGTTTATGTGTTTTTGTTGTTTTAGTTTAACGTTTTGATTGTTATTAATTATTGATTATGTAAAGTCTACAAATAGACTTTACATAATCAATAATTAATAACAATCAACATTTATTTGGAATGAAAGTGCTAGGGTAGCCTGCGAAATCTAAATTTTCTTACGTTTTTAACAACTTGCAGATAGGCGCCGGATTGTTTAGGATAAAAAAAAATAAACACAACGCTACTTTATTATATATAAGGCTAATTATCACTAAAGTAGAGATATATGGACGATTGTAATAATATTAAAAAATATATTAATAAGTACGTATTCATTACTGTCGCTGTTTTATAAACCCGGGCTGCAAGTAAATTTTAAATTTCGCGAACAACCTTAGTGCCACCCCTTTTATAATTATTCATTGGTATACGTTTGCCACTTCAGTCCTTATTTCTCATTCAATAATTAATCAGACAAATTACTATCAGAAACATTTCCGTCCTTGTTACTTATAAATTTGAGAAATTCTTTCTCATGCCCTGATGCCTTGGTATGAGCTCCCACAAAGGTTTTGTTTGTCCAGTCTTGACGTACGCTGCAAAGACTCGTAGTTGGCAGTGTAAAGGTTGCGTTAGCATTCAAAAGTGACGTAGAGGGTAAAACTTGCTGATTACCATGGCTAATTGTAATATTGCTAAGTATTCGGATTCTTTTGTTTTCCGGTATAACGCTTACATTATTTATTGTAGAATCAATTGGAGTTTTATATACTTTAAAAAACTTGATATGTTTATCATGTACGCAAGCGTTAACTAAGCATTCAAAGCAACTTTGCCTTCTAAATTCCAAGTATGTAGAGTCTGAAGACCACACGACCTAAAAAAATATGATCATTAAATGTTTGTTTATCTTATGCATCGCAAGAAGTAATTGTTAAATTAGATTACCCACCTGATGAACACTCATAGTGCCCTTGAACGTTGCGATGTCTTTGGGAAGCATTATTTCCTTCGCTTTTATTTCATGCTCCTCGACAATTATAATTTTCACATTTTGTACATTCTTTTGAATGACATCTATAAATGTATCAAAGGTCCCGACGTCCTTCCTACATTTGATTTGATAATCAGCAGTCCTTTTTATGGTGGCGCCAATGCCGTCTGGGGCACCCTTTCCGTGCCCCGCTTCTTGATAATTCCACGTTATAAGTTTCAGCTGTGGGAAATCATTTTGGAGTTGTGTTATAATGTAAAAAATTGATTTATTTCTATACTGGCTGCTAGGGCCATCAGTCAATATGTGTATGCGCTCAGTTTGTGTTGCTTTATCAAATACAAACTTCAGTAAATGATTCAGATGTGCCCAGACGGCCGCAGCATCATGCTGAGTGCATTCGCTAGCCGAACTTATAGAATAGGTTTCAATCGCACGCATATTATTTTTCATATAAACAACCGCTGTATGAAGGCTTACTTGACCACGGCTGCCACCAAAGTGCATGCTCTGAACTTCTTCTGAAAATTTGTAGGCATAATTTTCGAAAAAGTCCATATGAATCAAGGATTCGTTATCACTTAGCGATTCTTTCAAAATTTTAATGGTATTGTATTGGTTGATAATGTTTGATGTGTGTGCTAAAAAATTTGGCAACATATCTTCTAATTTTAAAATCAAATTGCGTGGATTCGTTTGTTTTGTCTTTTTTTTTTATTATTTTAATTTCTTTCCTTTCTAATTTCTTAGTGTCTCGCTCCCATTCTTGATATTTTATCTCTTGGTTATTTTGGAATTCTTTATATAAAATTGTCCGTCCTTTACAAACACTGCATTTGCGGCTGACGCAATCCAAGTTGTACTTATCACAACATAATTCAGTAAGCAAATTGAGGTGATCCTTAACATGGATAATATTATTTTTATTGAGTGCTGATATCAATAGGTCAAAATTTGTATGCAGCGTACAAGCACATGTATCGCGATCGTCGACTGGAAGAGAAACCCAAAAAGGCCGAAGCCTTGTAAAAGTGGTATAACTAATTTTTATATTAGTATTGTCTTTCAAGAATTTACTGTGCAAGTTTTTCATTGTATCCAATAAATATCGTGTTTGTTTGACTATTCCATGTTTTTTTTTATATTGTTTTTTTCCGGGAGTAATGCGACTATTGATGTCATCTTCATAGAAATTCTGAACCAATTGTTGAACATTAATACTCTCATCGCGTACTTTTTTCTTAAATCTTTTTCGAAGGCACACTTTACGTAGGTCAGTAGAAACTTTAAATTCTTTGAATCTCTTTCGGTCAATTAAGTTTGTGATAGTCTGTTTTTCCTTCCTACTTTTAGTCGTTGCAAATCTCCGTGTGATTTCGCTACTCAAAAGTTTGTTAAATGTTTGGTTTTTGTCCTTCTCACTAGCATCTGTTGGCTGTTTATTAGCTTCATTACTCAATTTTACTATTTTATTTTGCAAAATCTTAATTTTATTTCTGTATCTATTAATTAATGTCATAAAATTTTGTTTTTCCTTCCTATGCTGCAATCGCATTCTTTATTTTTGTCAATAATTTAACATTAGGTATCTTAGTTTTTTCTTTGGTTTGTTTAATATTCAATGGGTCTACATTAGGAATTACATTCATAGCTTCATCTGCATCACTAACTGTTACAGTTTGCACGATTTTTTGGCTGACCTTTTTTCTGTAGTATTTTTTTGAACTTTCTTTCCATTTTCTTCTTTGTACCCGTTGTTCGCGGGGGCTCATATCCGTTATACTTTTTATTTTATTATCCTCCTTCCGTTTTAAATAATTTTGTCTTTTTTTAGCCTGTTCAGCAGCATACAGTTCCGGATTATTTTTAATTTGTTGATACTTTTCTCTACGAGCAATACGTCGTCTTTCACGTTGTCTTTCTATCTCCTCTTCAGTCTTTTTTTTCGATTTTGCCATTGTATAAGCAAATAAACTGAAAAAAAAAAAATGTTGAACTTTTTTGTCATTAGTGTACTACTCGATATCATTCGTGTGACTCGAGAATCGACACGAATGAGAGTGACACGAATGGGATTTTGAGAGTATTTAAGAAATACCGGCGCTACGGAACGTTCAAGAATATTGAATAACCTTGAAAACGTATTCATTTATTGGCAACTAACTAGTCAAATAACACAAAAAGAAATAAATAAAGTACTAATCACGATATATGGATAAATACTAATGACAATATTTTGGTCACAAGTAAAAAATCTTACCTGATAATGGTTTTTTTTCTTTAAATAACACAGTACACAACCTTACACTAGACGCGCTTAGGGACGACTGAAGGGCTACGATGTCCGCGCGGGATAAGAGGCAGGGTAGCTAGTAAATATCTTGGGAGTATGTGTTCGGAATTAGGGTTACACAAATGTGATTTTAAAAATAAACTTTTTGAAAAGAGCTAAGAAAACATATTTTTTGATACTTTTACTTTGCCGCAAAATACAATTTAGCTTCCGATTGGAATATGGTTTTCCCTTTAAAAATAATATTACAATTTCATACATAATTTTTCGAGTTACAAAGCATCATCGGAAAAATTTGCCTTTGGCATCGGTAACACTACTGATAAACAGGTTAGTTATGTCAGTGTATCTCTTTCATCTACAATGCTAGGAAAATAACTGCATATGGAACGGATAGAAGCCAAAAAGATAGATAATTGACAATAGTTTTATTTACATTACGAGTAACGATACTAAAGTTATACCACTAATTATGCTTTTGGCCCCAAATTTGAAAACGAGCCTTTAATTGATGTTTATCAACTTTCCTTTCACTTTCCTGCAATATGTGGGAGTGATTTCGTGAAAAGGGACGGAAGTGTGTAACAGGAATTCGGGGAAGCGCGCACTATTTGATTTGACCAATGAGCGCGCGTGGTGCTAGAAGAGTTAATCAGATGGTACTAACCCATTTTCCGAGAGCTCGGTACTGTCAGCCAAGATTTCATATGTTACACATCATATGCGACTACTGTAAAGCTCGCTCGTTTTTTTATTACATACCTTGACGTCATTCGGAAATTCCATTATATTACAGTCGCTGAGGATCAATGGGATGTTGTTACTGTTAAATTCTTTGTCCATGTTCCAACATCCCAAGCCGTTTTTGCATACCTGTTGAAAAAGTACGTCACTTGCAGAAACGAACTTTAACTTTTAAAGCTGTCATTAAATACTGATCTTCCATTATCTTGTTTTGTTGTTGCAGAGAGCAACATCAGACTCGATTTTATGGTTTTGTTATGAATTTAATGAAATCATTAGCATTAACGTTTGTCTTTGTGCAACTGGGTGATAAACTAACCACAAGCATTGTGTATTCGTGTCTGAGGTTTCCAGGGTACATTCAGTTACATAACATAACACCTGTAATCATTTACCTGTGTAAAAAACATAACGTTAGTAGATGGATCTATGTCGCAGGCTGTCGCTTGTGACTTGGGCCCTCTGTCACCAATTATCTGGAAGAAAAAAAACATAAAACATGTCGGGAACTAATCTGAAAAGCGACTGCTCTCTCTATACAGATTAGTACAGGTGGGTCACTCCGCAAAATCATTTAAATAAAAAGAGATTCTTGCTACAACACAATAAAGTGCAATTCAGGTCGCACAGCGCTAATTACCTACAGTTATATTCACCTAGAAGACGCCCGTTAACCGTGGTTCAGAACCGTTAAGAACCGTGGTCGGGGTGCCTCCTTCCTTCAAATATGGCGAGGGGGTAATGGCTGATCTTTGCGTTATGCTCGTGAATGGGTGCTGCTCGTGGTGACTGGTCGTCTTGCTGATCATGGTTTTGTTATTGTTACTAGTAATTAACTGGTTTATTCATTTAATCTGGATGGTCCTAGTTTATCATTTATAACTTCCAGTTACAGCTTTATATAGCTATATGTAAGCGGGCACCCCCTTTATGCCTGGAGGCTTAAAGTTCTGTTTACATTTAGTTTTTATTTTTTTGTTTCTGCTTGAGTATAGCTCTCGATATTTTTTGGTTGGTAGGTATATTTGCGTATGCTAGCTGACATAATATGGCTAATAATTTGTCATTGAAATTGTTTTGTGTTGCGTAATGTAAATTATTTTGCATACTATTGTATAGAATCAATTTTATTTATTTTTCTAACTGAACAGACAGCTATGCCGCTGGGGACTTTGTTACGCCACTTCTTCTTCCCAGCTAAAGCACTAGGAAATGGTAAAGGGTGGGCGTTTTGAGGGACTGTCTTATGTAATTTTGACGTTCGAAAAGTGCTGATTCTCAACCTAGTTTGAATAAATGACTTTTAAATTTGAATTTGAAAGGTGCAAACAGGTGGGCACTTCTATCCGACCCAGACAACCCCATTACACTCGTCCAGGAGAATAGGGCCACCAGTACAATGCACAAACACAGACGCCTCCCGTCATTCCGACCTCGCCGCCAAGGTCCTTTGCGATCGCGACCGCGTCCCCGAGTAAATGATACTGTACCAGCACTTGTTGCAGCTGAGCACGTAGCTTTAAATACCCCGCATAATAATCATGATGAAAATCTAACTTTGATCCAGCCTGTTCATTCTTGCTGTCCTCTCCCCAGCGACGCCCTAAGCCGAGGTTCGTACAAATTTTAATTTTGAATGGTTTTTGCCCCCGGCTGGAGGCTTTAAGTGTAGAAGCTTAAAAGGCACACACTTGAAAGTCCGGTTAAGCAGTCAAGACCTCAGTGGTCAAAATTGCGAGATGCGCTTGTTAAAAAAAAGAAAAGATAGGCACTGTTCTGCTGGGTATGGTTTCATATGAAAGTGATGCCGTCATAAAAGCGGCAGCAAAACGGGCGGTTTGGGCTTGAAACCATGATGTCAAAAAAGCTCTATATGGACGATATATTTTGCATGTGACTGACACTGGCATGGCCACCATCAAGCATTTTGATTTTGACAAAAAAAATGTCGATAATTAGTCGAAATTTGTCGCCAAATCTCAAAATTTGTCGGTCGCTGGTTCAAAAGTTATAAGGATTTATAGGTGGCGGATCTGGGGAGAATCTCCCCAGCTTGGTCCAAATGAATCTCAAAAGCTAGGGCACCTAGCGAAAATCTGTTTTCTCCCAAATTTGTCGCTTATTAGTCGCAATTTTTTGCGAAGTCATAGATTATGTTGTGTCTTAGTTTAGAAGATATAATGGGTTCAATTTTTAAATATAGTCCGAGAGCTAGATAAAAGAATTAACGAGAAATGTTCGATCTTATAACTTTTAAACCAGTGACCGATAAATCCTGATATTTGGCGACAAATTTCTACTAATTAGCGACAATATTTTTTGTGTTATCAAAGTTAAAATCCCTGATGGTGGCCATGCCAGTGTCAGTCACACATATTTTGAGATATAGGTAATGACGCCAGCGCATTTTTAGGAAACGCAAGTTTCCCTCCGTAACTATGTCTGCACACTGGGTACATGAACTCTCCTCATACAAACCTCAACTCCATTGAATATGTCTTCTTGCGGCACATTCTTATCCCTTAACAGCTTGGTCGACATTTTGAACAGTTTAGTGCTAGATGTCGGATGAAGATACAAATCGCTGTAACTGAAAGTTGAAATTTAGAGGATTGAAAGTCCATCATCAGCTGCCTATGATAGTAATCATTTTATGGAGATGGGCACCTCCAATCGCACTGCTATATAGGGTGACTGGTAATTAGTGACCGATAGTTAAACACGTGACTTTGCTCATCATGAACAACTTTTTTTGAAACCTGGAAGCGCGAAAAAAAAACTGTTTTTACGTACATTTTGACGAGTTTTGCGAACATAAATGTAGGGAACAGCAGATTTTTTTTTCCACTACTTCAGGTTTGGTCCCATAATAAAAGTTGTTCATAATTATGAGTAAAGTCACGTGTTTAAGTATCGGTCACTAATTACCAGTCAGCCTACATAGTCCGATCTCTGCCTGCTCTTAATCGGTAGTACCAGCTGTCCTGCGAAGATTGTAGCTCCACCTAACCTTAGGCCGTTCTACTCTTTGTTTGATGGCGAGTGGTATGAGTGATTCTGTGACATTAAATCCAGTAAATACAAAAACCAACTCACCCATCTTTCTTCGGCTGCGATAAAGTTGAAGAAGATACTCCATCACTCCAATAGAAGTCAATACCTCCAACTTTGTAGACCCCAGCGTGGGGGTCAAAGTGGAAGTAATGATTTTCAACCCGCCACGCCTCGTCGTTTTTCATGTTGTACACGATGAGGGCGTTGGACCCCATATCCGTGATATATGCAAAGCTGTTGCTGCAATCCTTCCCTACCATTTCTACGGACTGAAAAAAAAAAACAGGAATCTTGAGCAGTGTTGGAAATCAGACTTGAGATTCATTATCATAGAGTCAGTTCTTCTGTCACATTAGTAACACAACAGTGCCCATTGTTGCGCTGTGATAAGCCTACCTGCATAAATAGGTACCCTGACACATAACAACAGAGTCCGCCTTTAAGTAATGTTCCCACTGCTGGGACACAGGCCTCCTCTCGGTGAAAGGGAGCGGGCCGTAATCCACCACGCGGGCCCAGTGTGGTTGATACATGTAAAGTGCCTGTTTGAGTTAGAATCTACGACCAACAACTCGGTAAGTCGCAGCCGTTACCACTGGGCCACCACTCTCTCCATATCCAACGCTACTGGTACTGGTACTGGTAGTAAAGATCAAGTAAAATGTGTTTAGTAGGAAGGCAGCGAGTGTCGCAAGTTCGCAAAGTTTCCATCCACAAGAGGGGATAACTTAAAAGTCCCTACCCTAAGTAGATACTTAGTTAAAGCGCAGATATGTGATTTTAATGACTTTTAAATCTTTTATTACGTCTTCAAATAATGCAAGTAAGTTATGCAAAAAATGTATGTCAAACTAGAACGCATACCTACTTACACATGAAGTCTATATGTGAATATTTTAGTATTGTAGTAAAATACTTCACTGCAGACCCACCGTACCCCTGGCCGTACCTCGGGTGGTACGGTGGGTATTTTAAAGTTAAACGATACCACTGTACGAAGTGACCGTAGTGCTGTGCTGATGTAGATACTAGGTGGACAGGAAATTATAAACAGTTATCTCACAATTGAAAGAACGTTAATCTGCTCCTTTATTTTAATGAATCATTCTGTAGGGGAATGAAAGATACCAAGTGCCCAAATCTACACCTTTCAGCACCCCAACGATGCTGCTTTAGTGACAGAAGCCGAATAAAATAAAAAAACCGGCCAAGTGCGTGTCAGACCACGCACAATGAAGGGTACCGTAGTTGAAATGAATTTATCCCAAGAACAAATTAACTTTGTAGTTGAAAAATATGTTCTCCCATACGGAATGTATGGGAGAATATGTTTTTGCAGCCACAAATGTAAGTTGGTCGATTATTACTCGTTTCCTTGTAAAGCCTACTTAGCTGTGATAGTTTTCCTTTTAATTTCGTTATATGTACTACTGCCGTGAATTTTTTGACATATCCAAAACCCATAATTTAGCTGGCACGGGGACACATGACTTTAACAAAAATTAGCACTTTAAAGCTTAATATTTCGCAAACAGATGCCTAAATCCAAAAATGGTAATCATAAACTCAATATATTTTTAAACGAACTTTCCAACGATACTCCACAGCATGGGATAGGCGAGAAAAAAAATCACCCCACTTTACGTGTACCTACGTGAGATAAAAAAATAAAATCATTTTTTTTATTGGGTACCTTATAAAAAAAAAACATGATTTTATTTTTCCACTTTGTCGGAGTGACAAATTACAACTTTCTAGGCGATTTTTTTTCGTGCGCCGAGAGTTGAAAATCCGTCAGTGTGTTTTTCAACGTTGGATTCTCAAAGGTCGGCTTAACACCAGAGTTGAAAATCCATTGCGCGATAAAATCCCGCCGCGATTTTATTACGTCCGTGCGAACGTCTGCTTAGAGTCTCGGAGCTAGACCGCGGACATATAGACAGACGGACATGGCGAAACTATAAATAATAATAATAATAATAAAATATGTTTATTGACACGAAATACCTTTGCATACATTACTAGACAAATACATTTTATAGGTAGATAGGTTTAGAAAAGGCTGCACAAATATTGAAAAACCCTGCCTCCTAAACTAGGGGGAACCCTGTGCCTTAGGAGTCAGTGTATAAGGGTTCCTTGTTTACTACGGAACCCTAAAAATTAACAAAAAGTGAAGCGTTTGATTTCTGCTTTACGAAACACAGTATACCTATCTACAATCTAACTATTTTCTTAATGTCCCTCGGAAATCATCGCATTTCCGACTACAAACGAATGCTAATTGCCATTTCCATCAATCATTAGGTTTATCGTGTGTAATAATTTGAATTCAGAACTAAGTACTTTATGGTTGTTTTGTTTTGATTTCCGTGTGTACTATTCATATATAGATTGAAATGATTTTTATGCCTGCGACTTTAGCTGCTTTCCTTCCATTTTTTAAATAAATTACATTAAGTTAAAAGAGTATTATCTACTCTATACACTTCTAAGCCCATTGAGAGCGTCCGATCTGCACTAAGTGCAAAGGGCAACTGATAGAAATTTGACGACTGGCGAAACACGAATTTGCTGAGGGACATAAAGAAAATAGTTATACTGTACTTGACCTAAGTACTTACGATGCTAGTCAGCATGGATGAGTCTCTTAACACATCTCCTGGGAGGATGTACTTCTTGATCAGCTTGTCTGTAGTCAAATCGAACACCATCACAGCTGGATCTGATACTTGCTTTACATCCTCTGTGGAATTCAAACAATATCTACTTGTCGAAACGTGAAAGATTGTGAGGATGGATAAATGGATGTTTGTTGCTCTTTCACGCAAAAACCACTGAATAGATTTGAATTAAATTTGGCATTAAGTTTATGACCTGGATTAACACACGGGATACTTTTTATCTCGATACTCCCACATCAAAACTTATGCGGGAGAAACCGCGGCAGTAAGTAGAAGCACAGATGAATACAGATGGATCACTCCGCATTTTAGGCACATTACTAAATAAGAAACAGTAGATTCTAATCCACATACCAAAGCCTTGCGCGGGAACACTAGGTACTATATCTTCTATTGTATAAGAATTACGCGATAGAAAGAGAGGCAACTTCTAGGTGAATATAACTGTAGGTAATAAGCGCTATGCGACCTGAATTGCACTTTATTCTATCGTTGCAAGAGTCGCTTTTTAAATAAATGATTTTGCCGAGTAAACCATCTGTAGGTATTCATCTGTGGTAGAAGTAAGAAATCATGTACCTACCCACTACCTTCCTATAAAGTACATGACGAGTACATTATGGATTCAGTACATGATTTTCGTTGGTTATTTTAAAAAAATCAGTGGTACTCCGGGAGTACCGACAAAAGTGAAAACTTGAACAAGAAAATACTTGCATAGAACGTTGATCTGTAACGTAATATAAATAAAGAGCACAGTCGCGTTTACAAAAATGAGGTATCGGTAACGGTGTCGCGAGTTCAATCGTCTGTTCCCATCTCAAATATACCCAACGCGCCTAAAGAAGTTTTCACTTCAAAAAGCAGCTGTTCTATACATTTTGACCGCGTAGGTATTGCACTTTTCTATGAAAAGTCGACGTAGGTATCTCTGTGTGTATGTCTATAAAAAGCACTTACCAGCCATATCGGTTACTCCATTATCTACGACCCAGAGACGATTGCACTTGTCAACGTGAATCCTGAAGGTGGACACGACAGTTCTGTTGGAGGCCACTTTGCCCTCGGGGGTCAGACATCCCTCATCCCAGTTCGGGTACGGATACAGAGGTGCATCTTGTGTGTCGTTCAGATAGACGTAGTTCAGGGAAGAAGGGATACCTGGTCAGAGAAACACCCCTCAGGTTAGATCTATGCTCTAGGAAATTTATTATAAGTGGAGAGTAACATGCCAGCTGTAATCCTGATGAAGGGAAAGACAGAGGTGTAGATGAAGGGCCTTTTCTGGTTTGTCAGCGCAGGAGCGGTGCAAACTCTGTGTACTTGGATGCCCAAAACTTACCGCGTCGCCTGCATCTACGCACATGTCGGTAAAAAATTATACAAAGCGGTTGTGCCGTCGTGAAATAATGTCGACTTTGAGTTCGAGTGATGAAGATAGCTTGTTACGCGTCCGGCTTGGCAGAATGTAGAGCGGCCACTGGATGCACATGCATGCCGAGACGCGGTAAGCCGAATCTGTACCGCGCCACTCCCGTGCTACCATGCTTATCAGGAACGCTCAATTGAAATATAGGCCGCTCGGTAAGCTTTCGGTACCGCGTATACCGAGCATGCTGATGTCGAACCGCTGCTGCGCCGACACATCAGAAAAAGCTCTTAAAGTAGGTACACGCGGCTACACTTCAAACTATACATTTCTAGTTTATGCTAATCTCATATTGTATAGGATTTCTGTACAATGCGAGGTCAGCTTATACTAGATTTGTATAGCTTGATGTGCAGCCGTGTGTACACACTGATCTCGTTATGTTTTACGTGCAATATAATAGAGGAAGAGTCCTTACCATAAACCTGAACAAATCTGGACACGAGGTGTCACTGAGAATTTAAAAATGGAAAAATCCCGGATATCAAATCCAGTACCCAACTATTATATTATCTGTGCCAACGAGGAAGTTCATAGGATCATAGGCATTATAATATTGGTTCGAAACTGCTTGAGGTTCATGAGAAATCGACACGAAATTTATTGCAATAGGGATGATGATAATTTTTTTATGTCCGTCAGGTTTATTGTTAAAAAAAAACATAACCCTCCTTCTTGGGCAGTCGGGTAAAAATATTGGGCACGTATTTTTATCGAGTAAAAATATCGTGCCATGACATGACGTCACGAATATGTATTCGTGACGTCATGTCATGGCACATTTTATCTTATCGTTGTAATCTTTTGACTAGGAACGTAAAAAAAAAATACGTGCCCAATATTTTTACCCGACTGCCATGACGTCACGAATACATATTCGTGACGTCATGTCATGGCATATTTGTAGATTTTATATTTGTAGATTTTATACTTACTTGTGACGTAACGACCCCCACTCCCGAGTGGGGGTATCTAAGAATTATTTTATATTATTTTTTATTTATAGCATTGTTTTTTAATTTTTTTTCAACAAAAAGATTTTTATTGTTATTATTTTGTTTATTATCTGTCTGACGGACTAAATAAAATTTCTTTTTTTTTTACCCAGGCGTCATCCCTATTATTGCAAAGCTAGGTAAAGGAACTAAACACATCACGCCTGTACTATATTCTCCAAAGGGTTAAGCAGAGGTGCAGGTACCTAATACACCTATATTTCGCCATATGTTTAAAAAATAAGCTTATCGAGTTTTTCCTAAAAAGCAAATAAAAATGAACATCTAGCCTTTTCTCCACCGAGGTATGGTGATGAACAATTTGTCGTTCCACCTCGCTATTCCAGTTGGCATGTTATTAGTCGGTATATACGTCTTATTGGCTAAAGACCATTCTCTTTCTTTGCAGCAATCATCGCAGGCCCATGCAAAGTCAATGAATTTCCATTGAAATTTCGGAGGTACTAGCGCTTGCGCCTGATATACGAATAAAAGAACTAGAATTACGGAAAAATTCGACATGTTTGTTGCAAACGGTTTTTTTTTTGTATTTTTACAATTTTTTTATTAACTTTTCACTTTTTATGCTTATTAGTTAAAATTTTGCCATTGTCTTCTCTTTACTGACATTACACTTCTCTGACATTGCGAAGATAGGTTATTGCTTGCAGGTGTGTAGGCTAATAAGGACAAAAAAGGATTAGAACAGGTGTTAAGCTGCGTTTCCACCAGAGGCGTGCGAGGATGCGTAGCGAGGGATGTGTTTGTTAAGAACCAATAGAATAGCTTCATTTACCTAGCCTCGCTCAGCGCAGCTCCTGGGGAAACGGCTTAGCGGAGCGAGGTTTTACATGCAAAACAAGTGACGGATGGGTGCGAGATGTGTGCGAGGGATGTGTGCGAAGGATATGTGCTAGGGATGGACGCTAACGACAAATCGCATTTGAAAATAGCCCAATACACATCCTCGCACCATTCATCTGCGCACCGTTTCACAGCGTCGCTACGCATCCTTGCAACGCTCACCTACCTCGCGCATCTCTGGTGACAACGCAGCCTTACTGTCTAACATAACACAACATCACGCCTTGTTTCCCCGAAGAGTTAAGCAGCGGTTAGGAGGAGGGGTTAGGTGTGCGTACCTATAGTAGGTACACCCACTGCTACACTTCTCCGCTCCGCTTCCCTGCTCCGCTTCCCCGCTCCGCTCTCCCGCTCCGCTCTCCCGCTCCGCTTCCGGGTTTTGTGTGAATATCTAGTTCACAAATCCCTGTCCACTGAAGCGGAGCGGAGATTTTATGCAATTCTATTGGTTAATATTGGCACAGCTCCGCTCCGTTCCTCTCGTCTCCGCTCTAATAGACAGGCAGACTTTAAAGTGAAAGTCTTGAGAAATATATTTTTTTATTTATTTAGCACATCAGCTTATTGGAATAACTAAACGTGTTAAACGTCAAACTCAGCCAGTTCCATTTCGTGTTCAAAATAAATTGGTCTCTGACATAAAGTTTTTGACCGTCTCTGTTTTACTCAAGTCAATTTTCATATACTGTTGCCGTCACGCTTAAACTATGCGCATTATCTAATTTAGATCCGTGGAAAATAACGCAACTCAGCCAGATGTCACGTAAATAAAATGTTGTTCATTAATCAAATAAATGAAAGAATCTATTGAATGACGTCCTGAGACCTTGGTGTGTTGTTATCGGGAAGTGCATCGGTGTATTAGCCGAAAAAATGTCAACGGAAAACGAAGAAACTGTGATTGACAATGGTGCAGTGAACGCAGAACCGAGTAAAGAAAAACGGATCGGCTGCGCTCATTATAAACGTCGCGCAAAGTTCGTGGTAAGAAGTAGATCACAGATGTTAATTAATCGTTATTAGTTGATTTATTGGTCAGGGGGTCGTCTTAGGATTTGGTCTTAATGAAATAGCCGGAAACAAAACAGTCGCGGTCTATATATAAACACAACATCGTAGAAGCTTTGCGACAGTGACATGCGGATTTCAGAAACAAAGATAAAGTCAACGAACTGGAAGACGCGCATCATGCGTTATTATTGCGGCGAAATAAACGAAGCAATCCTTGACTTTTTCCCAATATGTTCTCACAAGATGTGGCATTGTATAGGCAAGATAGATACCAGTTATTGGAAGTAATTGACATTTGGCCTCTTTTAGTAGGTACTATCTAGAGTTCAGCTTCTAAGATTTGGTATTGCAGTTTGGTACTTACATGATTTTATATTTAGAACATTGAATGTAACATGATGGAGAGTACTTTGTTCTCTAAAGCACATAAGTCGAAGGATATAAATTAAATTTTATAAAATAATAATGATGAATATGAGTCACTACTGTTTTGGATATTTCATTTTCATGGTTGTTTAGGGACGGATTTTCTTCCACTTGAAGAAGCAAAGATCTCCAATTTTATTGCAGGTTTGCCCTATCTAATTACAATATAGCAATAGATCATTTAATTTTATCAACATGTTTTATAAAATGCTAACCAAATGTGTAGTGAGTATCCAAAACCCCTTAAATCGACATATCAAGACATGAGACACATTTTCAGCTTACTTCATCTTATTAGATCATTATCAGATGCTTGTATAGTGAAAGTCGCCCCATGTCATCATCATCAAATTATTAATCTGCATTGTACAAAGCAAGAAAACATTTATTAGTACTATACATCATATTAATAATAATTTTTTGGTGTCTCATTTCATTCTAAACTGCTAATGGGCCTCTGTGTGGTGACCTCGGCCTTTCATACTCCTTACAAAGGTCTGGGCCCCCAGGGTCCCGAGAAATGTTATGGACGAAATAATAAGCATAGCAATAATTTCTACATTTCTGTAATATTTATGGTGTACATAATAAATAGTATTCTATCGATCTACATAATTGAGCTTTTATGCATTATTATTATTTTCAGACACCATGCTGCAACAAAGTTTATGTCTGCCGATACTGCCATGATGAAAACGAACAGCACTATTTCAACCGGAAGTCAGTCACAGAGCTCATTTGTACGGAATGTGACAAGAGACAGAAAGTGCAGGAAGAGTGTGAGAACTGTGGAGTGCGCTTTGGAAAGGTGAGTTTTAAAACGTCAATTCTGATTCTTGTTTTGTTGGTTGGTCTATTGTCACAAAAAAATGACAAAGGAGTTTTTGATAGCCACCACACCTTAGTAACAACATACACTGGGAGATGGTCTTCTATGCTGCATGATGTTACTAAATTATTTGGTGAATAATTGACCAAGGAGATTATTTAGTGATAAATAATTTGGTTGATAAATAGGAAATTTAGTCTTTATCTCTCATTCATAGGTCTTATTGCAACATCAGTAGATCATAAGTTTACTTTAATTTATATCATACAAATAAATGTTTATACTCAACAATTCAAACTCTGCAATAGCCTCAAAAATTTATCAAATATTTAATTAAGATTACATATTTTGTACACATTTACATTATTTAAAAAAATGAATTCATGACACGTAATTAAGAATATTTACTTAGTTTTGCAAGTCTCGAAACTTGTTAAAATAGCACTGTAAATTGTAAAATAGGCCTGTGTCCAAAATTTTTTTTTGTCCGTCTTGTAGATTATTATATAATATTGAACACGTATATTTTCTTTTTTGACGTAATGATAAGATTACGGTGATACATTGAGTTAAAATGTGGCATGACGTCACGCCTTGCTAGATTTTATACGACGTTGTGAGGTAGCGAGCCCCCACTCACCAACTTTAATGCGTGTTTTCTAAGTTATTTTTATTAATATGATAAAGCAAAAAATACGTGACTAATATTTTTTATTATCTGAAAGACGGACTAAATAGAATTTAATAACCACTTTTTTAGTTACATGATAGTTTTTGATAACATATGATGATAATTTATTTATACTTAATAGGGATGATGCCTGAATAAAAAAAAAGAAATTCTATTTAGTCCATCAGTCACATAATACAAAAATATTAGACACGTATTTTTTCCTTTATCAAAATAATAAAAAAATGACTTAGATAAAACGTATTAAAGAAGACTCCCCCTTCTTTAATGGGTGGGGGGTCGCTACGTCACAAGTAAGTATAAAATCTAGATACACGTGACTTCATGGCACATTTTAACTCAATGTATCGCAGTAATCTTTTGATAAGGTAAAATAGAAAAAATACGTGTTCAATATTTTTTTATTAATCTACCTGACAGATAAAAAAATATTATTAGTCATCACCCCTTTTGGCTTAAAAAAACCCAAGATTATTGATAACGAAACATTTATGCATTGAAGCAAGTCTAGCTTGTTATCAGTAATTTCTATTTTATATATACATACATAAACTCACGCAGTTGTTCCATGGGGGTAGGCAGAAACTACAGAATGCCACCTGGTGCTGACTGTCTATTTTATCTGCAGGTAAAAACTTAGACTCACTGAGGTAAACTTTTAAATATAAAACTGAAATATAAACTCCAATTTCCTGTTATAATAGACATACAATATGACTTCTGCATTCATTTAAAAAATGTAGATTAAGATTCAAAGAATATCTGACAATTCCACAGTAAAATCTCTTTGATCGTGATATCTTTGATGATAATATTCTAGCGATGGCTGCGTTTCAGACCAAGAATTTTATTCTTTTTCCGCCACAACACTGGCATTGTCTATGATTGCCTTCTCAATTTTTGTGGTGTTAAAGATATTAAGTAGTTTTTAATGATGTTTTAGGGACACTACAAGAAGTTGTCGCAACTTCACTACAGGTTGTCGCAACTTCAGTTGTCGACAGAGGCAACTGCAGCTGCCGCTATTGGTCGGCCTTTGCCGTCGATACGTGGACAGCAAACGGCGGCCAATGGCGACAGCTACAGTATGAACGCAAATATATGCTGCCTTGTCAGTCGACTTGCAGCGCGCTACAACAATGCTGTCGACATGGTGGGCAGCAGTCGTCGTGTCGAATACTGCAGCAGTTGCTTTTGTCGAGAACAGCTGAAATTGCTTCTGTCGACAGCTGAAGTTGACTCTGTTGACAGCTGAAGTTGGCTCTGTCGACAGCTGAAATTGACTGTCGACAGCAAAGTGATGTTCGTATGTTTGACGCCTTAATGAGTAACCAGTGGTGGTTTAGGGATTTTTATTTTAAGAACTGCCAATTTTTTTAAACCTATTTTTCCAATTTGTAATTAATCGTCCTATGTCTTATTTTTCACAGTACTCATGTCTGATCTGCAACTTGTTCGACGATGATGACAAACGGCAGTACCATTGTGACGGCTGTGGCATCTGCCGCGTTGGAGGAAGGGACCGGTTCTTCCACTGCGAGCGCTGCAACATGTGCCTGCCCGTGCAACTGCAGCAAGTCGGCCACAGGGTGAGACTAGCAGTACATTGTTGAGACAGGTGGCAGTACATCCTAACTAATATTATAAATGTGAAAGTGAATTTGTTTGTTATGCTTTCACGCTAAAACAGCTGAACGGATTTGGAGGAAATTTGGCACATAGGTAGACCATGACCTGGATTAGGACATAGAATACTTTTTATCCCGATATTCCCACTGGATCGAGACTTATGCGGTAGAAACCGCGGCGTGCAGCTATTTGCTTATGTAGGCAATCGAAAATAAATATTTAGGAGAATGAGTTTTTGCTTCCACTGTAAGAAGTAAAATTCATATCTGTAAGTACCATTGCAACCAGATGGTATAAGTTGTTAAACATGAGCACCATTTGGGTATTAGGCTACTTGGATAGCAGTGGTGGCCCAGCGCTAACGGCAGCGACTTACGAGTTGTAGGTCGTAGGTTTGAACCCAGACAGGCGCTTTGCTTTGTGTAAATTATTTCATCACCACTGCTCTCAAAACGGTGAAGGAAAACATCGTGAGGAAACCGGCATGTTCTAGAGCCAAAAATTCGAAGACTTGTAACTTCTACCAATCCGCACTGGGCCTGCGTGGTGGATTACAGCCTACTCCCTCTCACCGAGAGGACGCCTGTGTCCCAGCAGTGGGAACATTATAGGCTGATTAAGCTACTAGGAGCAGTGATAGCCTAGTGGTGTGACCGTCAGACTGCCAAGTCATAGGTCTCGAGTTCGAATCCAAGGCATCTCTGACTTTTCGGATTCATTTGCGTATTTTATAATTATCACTTGCTTCAAAAACGGTGAAGGAAAGATCGAGAGAAAACCCGAAATGCCCGAGAGATATTTCTCGACAGCATATGAAGCCAAGTCAGAGGCCCATAGGCGGCTTTAAAACTGACACCAGGTTAGTCACTAACCACACGAAAAGAAGAAGAAGCTATTATGCTACTTGGAACAGGACATGATCAGCAGTTTATATTACATTAAAAAATCCCATTTGGATATTAAGCTACTTGGAACAGGAATAATTTAAAAGTTCCGCCACAATCATCGTAGTCTTACCTTTGTTTATGCAGATTGACTCCTAATGCCTTCCATGAATACTATGCCTCTCTAATTTTAACACTCCAAATTAGCACAAAAGTCTGTAACAAAAAATAAAAAAACAACGTAAAATTTTCCATCCACAGTGCGTAGAAAACGTATCCCGCTCGAACTGTCCCGTTTGTCTCGAAGACATCCACACGTCCCGCATCCCGTGCCACATCCCGGACTGCGGACACCTGCTGCACCGGCCCTGCTTCGAACAGCTGCTGCACTCCGGACACTACGCATGTCCCACGTGCCAGACTAGCATGATCGATATGGCCAACGTGAGTTAAATTTCCAAGAGCTTTTATCATGCCAAGTCTAGCTGACTTTTTCTGCACTATAATATTCTGGATTTAATTATTTTTTTTGTTTCTTTTATATTTCACGTAAGTTTTATATAAATAATTGTGACATGGTCGAATATATGAAAAATGAAAAAAAAAAAATATATATAAATATGATTCTTTGACATGGTCTAATTAATACCCTAGAGTTGTGGGATATCAAAAGGACGACCTTGTATAAACTTTAGTTTACGTCGTTTTTCTTTATAGTTATGGAGCTATTTGGACTCCGAGGTAGCGGCGACACCGATGCCGCCGGAGTACGCGGATTACAAGGCAACTATTCTCTGCAAGGACTGTCATAAGGTAAATGAATTTAAAGCACACAAACTTCAAACTTGTTAATTATTTTATTACTAACTTCTCACATGACCCACGCACCTTATGTATTATCGCGGACACGCATATCTGAACAACGTAAGAGCTATTACCTGCTTGCAGCGCTCGGTCGCTATAGTCTGGCCACGGTAAGTGCAATGGAATAAATGGGCAACCCTAAAAAGTTTTATATACAGTATACTTTTACATCTGTCAGTTATGCCAGTTTCGAGATTGTAAGTAGACGTAATGATATTGATATTTTGCCTTTTGATTTTTGCATAGTAGATTATGTGTAATAGACTATGTCGTACTTTCATACTTATGCTATACTTTCATACGATGACAAAACTGTATCAAATCCACACTGCATTAAGCTAAAATGACTATTCTTTACCAGGAATAAATCAGAATATAACCTATCAAAAACCAAAAGACAAAGTATCAAATTCTTTTTTCATAAGACAGGATGGTGTTACCGTCTATAGATTTTCAAATTCCACCATTATTTTTATTTTTTACGTATGCAGATTTAGCGTGGCCAGACCCTAGTGACGCTTACCTACAAAGAAACGGGGCGGTAAACAGATGTGGATGTCATGCACGGGATTTTGTTTTCAAAGTGGTTAGATATGCGTGACCGTACATAATAGTAGATTGTTATACGAGGGGCTAAAATAACCCATTCTATCGAAGTAGTTTTATCAAGGAGTAAATAGAAACCGAGTTATAATGGGTTTTAGCGCCGTGTGTTACACTCTACTTTTCACTACGATTGCGAGAAAATAAAATAATCCAATATAATATTAAATAGTTTATTTTATTTTAAAAAAAATATACAATTTGTTCGATCAGAATTTTTAAGGAAGCTTTTTTTTATTTTTATTTAAAAAGATATTACTTTTTCCCTTAGAGGAAGATATGTTATTTTTTCCCCGCTCTGGTACGCTACAATAACGGACTTTTTAAGCAAGAAGAGTGAAAATATTATTTACCCAAGCATAATAAAGGATTTTCTATTTCTACTTTATTTTAGCTGTCGACCGTGAAGTTTCACGTGGTAGGACTCAAGTGCCAGCACTGCGGCGCCTACAACACGTGCCAGACCAATGGATTTCATAAGTAAGTACTTACATTTTACTATAATGAAGTGATTTTAGATTATTGCTTCATCGTGGAAGGGAAACCTGAACTTATAATATTCTAAAACAGCCAAACCACACTGAGTAAGCGTGGTGATTAATTAATTAATTTACTTATTCAAATGAGATCGTGATCCATATTTATGTTATTATACCTACTTAAAAATTATCTTAGTAGTCAAAGAATAAAATACATGCCACAATAATACTATTATAATTAAAATAAATAATTGAAATAGCTACATAAAATCAAATTGTATAAGATAATTAAGTTAATCGCAATCATTTAAAATTAATTAAAATCATTTACATATTTGAAATCAATAAAATGAATGTCAATTAAAATCCAGAAATTCATTATAAAATCATAAAAAATAAAAGTCAGTATCCATCCAAGTAAGTCAGATGAATGACTTAACATGGGACCTCCAAAGCGGGGATGAGAAGCTATCAGCTACTGTCTTCAAGTTTTCGTTGCGGCTGCCACGCATTCTGCAGATCAGGGGTACCGTCCTCTTGCAAATGATGGCATGAAAGCCATCAGTGCGAAACAGCGCGAACATCCTCAATGCACTACTACTACATTAATGCTTGTTGCTTTTCTGTATGAAAAGAGGCACTATATGCCAGAACTGCCAGATTACATAGAAATGTGATCTGTACCTTTATCCAGAGGCGGATTAGCTGTCTCAGCCACCCTAGGTCGTTTAGTAGTATGTCTGCTGATTTGCAGCGTACAAATTATACAAACATTGGTATATTCCAGAAATCCCCACCGACAAATCCCTACCACTGGGGTTTTTTTTTTTTTTTTCTAGAAATCGCCGCTAGTTAAAAGGTTAGGTTAGAACTGTGACTCCCTACGCACGAGCTGAGCGAGCGAAGCGAGCGGTGCCGCGGCACCGGCCGGCGAGTGCCAAAAAAGACGAGAATATTAGAAAAAAAGGCTGAATTTGTTTAACTAGTGGGGATTTCTGGAAAAAACAATAACAATCCCCACTGGTGGGGATTTCTGGAATAAACCCAAACATTGCGGTCGATTTAACCAAAAAATATTTAAATCTTGGGTTAGAAGTTTTATGTTAGCATTACTATTTAATTAGCAGTCATCGCTCTATTATTTACCGAGCTGAGGTTTTGCTAGCTGCAGGCGTAGGTTGGCTGCCCTAGGCCCGGGCTTTGTCGGCCTTATGGAAGTCCATCTCTGCCTTTACCCCTCCGTAGGATCAGTCAGCGCGAACGTTTGTGCTGTACTTAAGTAAGGTGTGTGCTGAAAACATCAGCTCAGGACATAATGCTCGAGATGTTTTTTTTACCTGTACTTTATATATTCATCAGCGTGTGACCCATTCTCAGCCCTGGATCTAGGTGCGCCAACTTCAGGGGGTGACAAATTTTCTATTTTACAACAGTTTTGGTGCCCCTGTTGGATTGGCGTATTATCGATCGATAAAATTTGATTAATATGTTGCTGACAAAATTTTAATTTAGAGTAAATTTGAATTTCGTGGGCTAACTTAGCGCATCCCCATAAAAGATTGGCGGGGGGTGGATGACGGCAGTTTTTGCCCCGCCTCAAAAAATCTAGATCTGAGGCTGCCCATTCTTATTTCTGTGATATAACTTTTCCAGGGACTCAAACAGTACACAAGCTGGCGACTCATCCACCGCTACATCAACCTCGACAAGTCGCAGTGGATCCTCCTCCGCCACATTCCCGGAGACGCGCGAAGAATCGCAGAACGACGAGTTACCGCGAGCCAATCCACTGGACGAACCGCCACAGGCTTGACACATCGTGTAGGCACGCGCTTGCAACACGATCACGACTAATCGTAGGCACGATCAGTCGTACGACATGTCGGGAGTATAAAGTCGTGAATTTCGGTTGAAGGAACATAGGCTTGATGTATGGTGATGTTACGTTTATTTTTAATCTACAGGAATAAGAAATCGTCCAACCTGACCATTTCTCGTAATATAAGTCGGTAAAGTCGGTCAGTCGATGGCAACTTAATGTAATCTTGTAAATTATATTTATTTCAAATTATACTTGTGAATGGATTAAAGAAGATATTTTTTTAATATACGTCGTACAGTATTTATATCTCTTTCAGCACAGTTTTGTCTTTTATTCTTGTATTTAATAAGCACAGTTTGAGATTTATTAATTGTGTTTAAGGCCCGTTTTATTAACCATTCGTCAAACTCGTGACTTGAAAAATTATTGTGAAAGTACTCAAATATGATTTTGTGCATGCTTTTAATTATTTCAGCTCTGTATATTTTCTATATTGAAAAACCATATAATAATTCAGTCAGTTGATACTTACCATAATACAAACGAAGCAGAGGCTAAGTACAGACCGTTCACTATAACTTGTCCCTTGCCTTCATGTTGGCACCATTGCTTGTGAAGCTTAGTTTCAATACTATTAGAGTTCAAAATGGCGTCACGGGTCAAGTTATAATAAACGCAGTGTAAAAATTATATTTTTAATAAATTGTATTATTACGTTTGACTATTACAATATATACGAAAGAACCCTTCTGCCTCTTTCGACACACAATGAAAGTTAATTTTGCTCTGGGACATACGGCAAAACTAATAAGTAAGCAGGCTACTAACGCCATCTACATTTAAAAAAGTGAAGTGTGCCCTTGTTTGAATTATCGTTATATTCTCGTAAATATTATCCAAAATCTACTCTATGTAAATATTATCCAAAAACTACGACTCTACAAAAAAAAGATTTATGCACCGTTTAATAAAATTTGATGTAGCTCATTCGCTGTGTAAATCGATTCTGTCCAATATATTAAGTTATAAAATCTCTTATATATAATAGCATATGACAATGATCACTTCCAATTTCTTTCAGGTCTTCCTTATTTCATCTGAAAGTAAAAATTGCATTTTTAGGGTTTGTATACACACGTTTTTTTGCCGTGAAAAACTACGGTTTATTCGCCGTGGCACGTTCGACAGTGTTGTATGGATCACTATGGAAGCTTGTTGACGGACACGTTTTTTCTATGGCGCGGTTTTTACGCCGTTCAGTAAAGGAACCGTGCCGTATACAAAGGACCTTAGGCCTTGAGTGCGCGTCTTTTTATCAGGAATAGACCCTATCAATTTTTAAATAAATAGTGTTGTCATGAGCCATTATGATCAGGAGTCTAAGCTCAAAGTTGACGTTTTCAATTATCTGAATTATCTAATGTATTAAAATAAGAAGTTTATAGGAAAGCGCACATTACAGCCGCATTGCCGCAGAGCAACGCATTTCAAAACAAAAAAAAAACAAAAAATAACCGGCCAAGTGCGAGTCGGACTCGCGCACGAAGGGTTGCGTACCGTATTAAGATCGAGCAAAAAAAAACCCTTTAATTATTAACTTTTTATTATTTGTTCTTATAGCGGCAATAGAAATACACAATCTGTGAAAATTTCAACTGTCTACCTATTACGGTTCATGAGATACAGCCCGCTGACAGACAGACGAACAGCGGAGGCTTAGTTAAAAGGTTCTGTTTGGCACCCTTGGGGATACGGAAAAAAACGGCAGTGTGTGGTTCATACAAAGAAATATTTTTGCGTTGTGGTGCGGCCCGTCCAAGTGTGCGTTAGCTTTTTATCGTCATAGTTTCAAGTAAGTACCTAGATCACTGTTTGACGATGGTGTTACTTTGTCTGGTCTTTTACACTGCCTAATTGCATTACTGGTCAGAAGCGTGTCCCATGCTTTTTTGTTTTATTTTATTGCAAAGAAAACCGTTTTCCAATTATGTTTATTTTATTCATATTCTCCCCGACGCATATTATTTAGTTTTTTAGTGCATTTGGTGCAAGATACAGTAGCATCATCTGTCAATACAACTTTTCTTTTAAGAATCATATAATATTCTAAATCACAGTTTTGTATTCAATCGTGTGTTTCAATATATTATTGTGTGCGGCTTTATATAATCGGTGTACACTATACTATCTTGATATTATAGCTTTTTTATGAAATGTCTAAATAATTATTCCCTAATAACAATATTTTTAATAATAATATAAGATGACAGATAAATGGATTTTGACTAAGTACGTTTAAAACGAGTAGAAAACAATTATTTTTAGAAAAAAGCCGGTAGTCTGAGAACTATGATGACGCTCAATAATGTTCAATTAATTTCACCATAAAATTTTACACATAGCAAGAAAGTAATCTAAATCGATGAAATTATTGTACATTTTGCTATGCAGAGTGCGTAAGCCCATCGCCGCAAGGTGTCGGGCTGTGTTTAAAAGTGATGAGTTACAATATCAAATAGAGTCTCTAGTACTAACGGCATATTTTTAGAACGGGTCGACTAAACAATTTTACACTTAAGTATACGCCAACTTTTGTGGCAGCCGCAGTCATAAAACGCATAGTGAGATGACACGGGAGTCAGTGTGACAGTTTTAAGAAATCCTATACTAGATATTTACTATCCTACTCACACATTTCACACCGCGATGAGTCTTGGCGTTTAGTGGTAAAGAAAGAAAGAAAAAGTATTTATTGAGACTCGCACAGGAAATCACAAATTAAACTTAAACACACACATTAACATTAATAAAAAAATAAAAAACAAATTAAAATAATAGCAGAAAGTCCTGTACGAGGCCAAAAGGCTCCTATCTCAGCATATGCTGCGACATTTATAAAGAAAAATGTCGCAGCGTATTCTGATAGGCCCGCAGTATAGATATAGTTGCCTGTATGCTCAACTATTTTGCCGTGTGTACTTTGATTGAAGTAGAATTAAATGCTTTCAATAATATTGTGCCTTGACCAATTTCAAAACTGGATCTTAAAACATTAAATTCTACAGAATTTTAGCAATTTTGAGTTCTAATATAAGGGATTTAAAGCTCCATTTTTCATTAGTGACCTGTTTTGAAAAGCAATATTGTATTTAATTTATAGTAAATAAATAGAGTTTATATAAAATACTTCTACATATAGTTATTCCTGGCTTCAAATAGTTTTAGAATATTTGCTAGATATTATTCAGTTTTCCTTGGTAATGTAAAGAGATTAATTATATATAATATATGTAATGTATATGCTTAGCTTGATTAATACAAATTTTAGAGAATGTATGATAAAAATATATTGCAACATTGTGATATTGAGAATCGGGTGTATTCGTCAACGATCGGCAATGGATTTATACAGGATTGTTATTTTAATTAAAATTTTCGAACCTTAGAAGTTTAAGGCAATTATCGTGACTTATTGTCATCGTTTCCCTGCGTGATACAATACAATCAGAAAAAAAAAACAGATTCGCCTGAGAACACAAGGTGGCCACATAGCCCAAAGAAAAATGAAGACAAAAACATTTTGACTCTATTAAGGGTACACTAGTCAGTCATTCTTCTATACAAACCTAGTATGGTGATTATTCGTCTGTTTGACGATGTACGTTCAAAACTAAAAATTATAACAAATTGGCCTTGTCAATATCTAGTCCTGTATGGAAGCAAAATTGGGAAAACTAACGTCGAAACTTCCATACTTCAACACACTAGTTTTTACTCATCTTTGGGCGTAAATAAATAACTTGAATAGTATGAAAATGGCAAAATAGAAACCGTACAGGGATAGATAATTTATATAAAAGTTCAAATAATTTTATTTTGAGTAAATACATCAAGTAGTTTTTCCATAATATCTATACGTCCAAAAGCCTGTTCATGAAATTTTACGCGCTCGTTTTCCTTATAAATCATCGTCTAGTTCACTAAATAAATAAATGACTTTACTAAATAGTATGTATAGTAACCACTCCACCAACGGGCTCGCCCCGTCGACTAGTGGAACCTTAAGTTACGCCACAGCGGTACGCCGTTGTTGAAGTGAAAACTTATTTACGCGCACTTTGCGCTCGTTCTGAACAGTGAACGAGACTGAACCCGGGTCGGTGACGCTGGATCGGGTAAACTCGGCTCCATTCGGTCGGTGACGCGGAATCGCGGGGTTACTCGGCTCCAATAGTAAGTTGTCTCTTCTAGGCCCTGCGCAGACGACAGACTATCCGTGACGCACTTTTTAGTCTGTGAAAATAGAACCTATGCAATTATATGCAGTAACACACACGACGCGCAAAAAGTCCGGCGCACAAAAAATCCGTGTAATTCGGGCAGACCGCACCGCGCCGCGGCGCGCCGCTCCGCACAAAGTGTGTGAAAAAAATTGAACGTTTGCTTCAACGCGCGCTAAACGCAGACGGCGCACACTTTAGTCGGCAATCTGCATTTGCTAGGGGTGGACGTAACGCACGCGATCTATTATCATGGCGCCAGAGGTCGATGTAACTATGTTAATTCAAGAAATACAAAACAGACCAGCAATTTATGATACTTCTAAGGCAGAATATCATGATAGACATTTAAAAAGAACTGAGAACTTCTTCTTTTTCTGTACTTCATGTACAAAATAATACTTCGCGATCTCTGCACGATTTCCATAGCGTCTACGTCCCTACAGCTCTGCCGACAAAATGATCGAAGATGTGCGTCGTGTGCGTTGAGTCTGTGAAATATCCGCGACGGACTTTTTGCGCGCCATGCAGACTTTTTGTGCGCCGCAGACTCGATCACACAAAAAGTGTGCCGTCTGCGCAGGGCCCTATCGTGTGTGGTCATAAACACGCACCTTCTTTTTTTGTCAGTTTTATCAAAACTTCAAGTTACTAGCGATTCACTTCTAGTTGGCCACCTTGTTAACCATTTTTTAAACTTGTAAATACTATTCCCATGCATATATCACAAACTATTTTAAATTATTTTTTATAATTCTAAAAAGATTACAGTAAAAAAAAAGCGAGCGAGTCTTACAGTTTTCGCATATGATGTGTATCTTGCCTGACAGTAGGTACCTCTTGGAAAATGGGTTGGTACCATCTGACGGGCAACTCTAGCACCGCGCGTGCTGAAATGAAATGAAATGAAATGAATTTGTTTATTCTGTAAATAGGATATCGGAATCACTTTTACACGTCATATAAAAAATAAAATAAAAATAAGCTAGTTGAGTTCTGTGTCTCCTATCTGACTACTCTGAGAAGAAAGGCCGAAACAAACTCAGAGGTCACAGTCTCTTAAAGTCCAGACATAATCTTGGTCAGGCTATATGAGGACCATGTAGATTAATGTCTGAAATGGTCTCTTGAGGATAGAACCACACAGATTTGAGTGGACCTGTCCAGTCACTGCAAGCATTTGTCAGTAATCGTGGAGCTCAACTCTACGAACAATACCAAAGAAAGGACATTTGGGTAGGCCGCATAAACTACTCCAAACTGCCAGACCATAATTCAAACTAACTGAAAAATTAAAATAATAATGATATCCGCATAGTCCTCACATTCACAATAATTCATTAAAATAATATAATACTTAGAAAGTAATCATGTCATTTTGAATATAATTTTCAACAATGTCAATGTGTATATAAAACTGGTATATTTTGATGATTTTACAAAATGATTAAAATCTCAAGTTTTATCACAAGGCTTAGCAGAGCGAGCAGCTCAATCCCATGCTTTTTTATCTTCTAAATAATCTGAAATTCATCCAATTCAGCTCATTGTTCCAATCAAATAGCGCGTGCTTCCCCGGCGTCCTGTTACACAATTCCGTCCCTTTTCACGAAATCACTCCCACAGATAACAGGAAAGCGAGACGAAAGATTTACACAAGGATTTATACATTAACACATCAAAAACAGTTATTAATTTCGGTCAACGTTAAGGAGTAGTTGTGCCGCCGTTTTTAACGGTTTATGACTGTCAATTCGGAGTGTATACAGATTACTCAAAAAAGGAAGGATTAAACCACCCTTAATCTAAATCCTGGCTAAATCCATAAGTCGGTCTATACCCGGTTAAATACCAGACCTTAGCACTAAGTAGACTAATATTTTAAATATTTAAATAAATAAACATCTAATAATTATTTATTGTTAGGGGTGTGCAACTTGCGGCTGACTATTTGTTTAAATTAAGGTGATTTTATACATATTTTTTTAGTCGACCAAAACAGTTGTTTTGTTGTTACAGCTTTCATTGCGTTCCATGTATCATATTACAATCATAATAATTGAAACGAAAAAATATTTTTAGTGTAAAATATTTTGTCTTGCATTTTTGTTTATTTGTTAAGAAGAATGGAATATTTTTTTGATGATATTGAATATTTAACTTTATTATGGTGTCGCATAGCGAATAAAATCGCATGAGCAGGCTTGTGGAAGCCCAGTGAAGCCCAGTGAAGCCGTTAGTGGTGTGAGTTGATGTTTGGACAAGTTTGCTCTTTATAAAACTGACAATAAAGTTTAATATTGTATATCATTAATTTATCTACTCTGCAGTTCTCTCAGTTTGCGCTTAGATAAATGCTATAACATTGGTTATTTCAGCGCCTGTTATTGTTACAACACATGATACTGGTCCATCTCAAATAGGTTCAGCTTATGTTTCTGCGATTATGGGAGTCATAGTCAAACGCGCGTAAACTGCTGTGAGCAGCTTACGCGCGCTTCACAATTTTTCACATTATAAATTATAATTTTCGTTCGAGAAACTGGCCCTTAATAAAGTAAAATAATGTATATTCTTCGTTAATTTTAAGCTACTATTTGGAGTCGATGTACCTTTATAGAAAGGTGTCCGAAATGTGAAATAATAGGTTAATATATAATATAAAATGTAATGAATGTTAGATTGTTGTTCTACTTATTATTGTTTTGCATTGTTTGAACAGATAAGAATGCAGCGAATAAAATGCGATATTTATAATAGCCATTGTTGTTTCTTTTATAATTACACTCCTATAATTTAAAGAAAAGAAAGAAAGAAAGAAAATGAATTTATTTGACCCAGGATTTGGATTTTTTTGTACTGTTTAATGATGCGTAAGTGGCTGTGGGCCGGCCATGTTTGTCGAAGGACCGATGGCCGGTGGAAGAGATGAGTCCAGGGCCTATACCACCAGCTCATAAAGCAGTATTATTTTAATATTTCTTCAGTGGGAGAAAGAGATGGAGATATACGTCCTGCACGCGTAGCATGGCCACCGTAGAAACGGGTTTTGTCGACAGAAGAATAGACAAAATGACAGATAAACAATCACAATTTGTCATTTTGTCGATTCTTCCGTCGACAAAACCCGTTTCTACGGTGGTTATGCTATGCGGGCTGTAGAGCTTCATCTCTTTCTCCCACTGAAGTAATATTAAAATAATACTGGTTAATGAGCTGGTGGTAGGCCCCCTGGAGTGGAGACTGCGTATCGGCAAGTGTAGTGGACGCCCTTCAGCTAGATGGACGGTGGCTGTGACAGACTGGATGCGGAAGGTGGAGGACAGGGTGTTGTGGCGCAGCTTGCACGAGGCCTATGCCCAGCAGTGGACTGCAATAAGCTGAGTTAATTGATAATGTTCTGTTTAATGTCATCATTCGTTTGTGTATAATGACTATTACAAAACAATCTTCCGAAACGAAAAATAGGGTATTTGATTGGATTTTTTCATTACAACATAAGGTCCCGCTTGTATTGCCCCGAAGGGTTAGGCTTGAATTCGTCTTACGCTGATGTCGTTCGCGCGTGCGTGTATACATTTTTGTTCTATACAGCACCATACTGCGACGCTGACGTCAGCGGCGCGTACGTACGTCCGTTGCGTACGCGACCGACATCAGAGAGAAAGAGAAATTCAGGCCTTAGGCAGAGGTTTACCTGTAGTATACAGATTTAACTAAGTATAACGGAACCCCCTTTTGAGTCTTTCGCAAATATCTCAAAAATCAGACGTCCTAGGTCGAAAATAATGAAATTTTCATTGACCTTTGTCAAAAATTGTTACATCAATCAAACACGTCGGCCAACTTACGTGATGCGAACTGCAAATCCATACATATTGTGTAGTTTTATCATTTCTTTCGTGAAGATATTATCGTGGACGGAATTTAAGTTCTTCATACGTTTCCATACATTTTACTTCCTTGTCCTAGTGTTATCGTGATGCCGTGGATGTCTACGATAAAATCGCTATGTTAGAAACTATAAAAACGCTTAATAACACTAGTCCTATTAGCTGGTAGGTAAGTAGGTACACATGGCTACATATCAAGCTATACATTTCCCAGTTTAAGCTGAGCTCTCATTGAACGGAAATCCTATACAATGCATGATCAGCTTATACTAGAAATGTATAGCTTGATGTGTAGCCATGTATACTCACCTCGAGGAGCAAACACTTTAAAAAAAAAAATACAAAATGCTTTGCAAAAAAATTTTATTCATCAAAACGTTGTTACAAAAAAATATAAAACGCTTTCCTATACTAGGAATGATTTGGGAATGTATCAAGCATACGGTACACTTGAGGTCAAAAATTACAGGCGCATTTGTTAGATTACATACATAATTAGTCTGATAATTAATTTCTAAACAAACAACTACCAGTTGTAATCACATAGTTTATCCACATTGCCATAAGGTTCAAATTACAATGATTGAGGCGAGCTCGTGAAATGAAACAACTATAATATCTTTTCCCGTAAGTGTACGAACAATTTGAGTTATTTTACACATAGGTAACATGATTATGCAGATACAATTTCATAATAAATTCGAAAACTTACATTTAATTTTATAATTCTCAATACCGAAAGCTTAGTAAGTAGACTGAAAAAGAAATGATTAAAAGGAACTTTGGGTATCATATAAATCAATATTGTAGCGATAAACATTACATGATTTTTCCAGTTTAATAAGTGTTAAATTAAAAGATTTTTTATTGACTATTAAATATAACTTTTGTATGAGCTTATAAAATAGTGATATTATGTATAATATGTATAAGTAGCTGCAACATAACTGGTCAAAAAATATATACAGCTGGTCAAAGAGAAGTATGCAGGCGTCTAAATGCAGTATCTTAATTCTTAATGGCAACTTACACTGCACACAAAAATATGATTATTATTTTAATCTTTCTAATATTTATTATTTTCCGATTATGATTACGTCGAAATACATTTAATTCCATAACAAGGGTTATCAAAAGCTACAAATATTGTTGAATGAGCAATAGTTACAATTGAGCTCATTACGCGCGTATAAAAAAACAGTACCCGGGTGGAAATATGACATATCGAGCTTTTATAGTCTTGCTATCTATTGTAGTATAGTAATTTTATTCTAGGTACATCGTCTTCACATATCAATTAGCCTAGCCTTTTCCCAACTATGTTGGGGTCAGCTTCCAGTCTAACCGGATGCAGTTGGATACCAGTATTTTACATGGAGCGACTGTCTATCTGTTCTCCACAACCCAGTTACTGGGTAACACGATACCCCTGGGTAAGACCGGTCGTCAGACTTTCGGGTTTCTGACTATCTATAACTATTTTAAAGACATACGAATGACAGCCGGGACCAACAGCTTAATGTGCTCTCCGAGACACGGAGGCCTCGGTATATTATGGATGATCACCCATCCACCGACCAACCTCGGCATGCTTTGCTTAATCTTGAAGATCGACCCGTGCTGCTGGTATTAACATCGTTTTCACATATATCTATAATTATGTGTATAATATATTGTGAAACATTTTAAAAGAATAACTAAGGAGTTTTTTGCTCATTCTTCTCCATACGAAACTACCTTTTGGAAGGAGTAACTAGAATCAGTTCTATTTTCTTGTAAATGTTGACGATCAAAAGTGCCTTTCCTACTTAGCCGATTTTTTCTTAAATTCGATGGAAGTACCATATTTGCGGCTGTGAATGTATAATTGTGTATTATACAGATTGTTTCAGAAAGGTGTGGTACCGGCATCAAACTGAACAACGTTCCTCATGAAACCAACATCGTTATCGTGTAAAATAATTAAGTTGTCGCGTACTAAACTTCAATACCTACTTGACCCAAATATATGGGATGGCTGATTATTTTTTTCGAGGCACCTTTGACTTTTCGAATTCATGTGCGTATTGTATTATTATTACTTGCTTCAAAAACGGTGGAGGAAAACATCGTGAGGAAACCGACATGCCTGAGAGATATTTCTCGACGGCATGTGAAGCCAAGTCAGAGGCCCATATGGGCGGCAAAACTCTGACACCAGGTTAGTCACTAACCACATGAAAAAGACAGAAAGATCCTTACATATGACCACACCATTCTGATACATCCTGTATAACTTTACATGAATAAACTCACGCTTTTTGCGCATTAGAGTACTTAGATAGTAATTACATAACGATTAAGAGCGTGCATTTTGAAAGTTGGCAACGTCGCAAATAGCTGTCAAATATTTACCTGTTTTGATTAATTTGGCAATATTACTGTATGGAAATATGAAATATAGCTAACTAGTCAACTACAATATTGATTATGAAATGCAATAATTAATATCGTAACACCGAATATTCGGTTTTAGACGTAAAAAGTATTTGGAAACCTTCCTAATGCTTTTTACACCTAAAACGATTACAGCATCAAGTTCAAGTGTTATAATTGCAATTCATTAGTAATTCCTGATATATTAGTCACTAGTTAGCGATATTTCATATTTCCATACAGTAATAAAACGGGTAAATATTTAACAACTATTTGCTAACTTTTAGAATGAACGCTCATTAGTATTTCATGATATAGGTAGGTACTAGCCTCGGTAGCAGTGCTAGCAATAGGCCCGTGTCCTAGGTAAAAAAAAAAGAAATTCTATTTAGTCCGTCTTTCAGATAATAAAAAAATATTAGACACGTATTTTTTGCTTTATCATATTAATCAAAAATAACTTAGAAAACACGCATTAAAGTTGGGGAGTGGGGGCTCGCTACGTCAAAAAGCACTATAAAATCTAGTAAGGCGTGACGTCATGCCACATTTTAACTGAATGTATCGCCGTAATCTTTTGATTACGTCAAAAGAGAAAAAATACGTGTCCAATAATTTTAAATAATATACAAGACAGACAAAAACAAAATTTTGGAGACAGGCCTATTAATTTAAACTTATCTCCAATTTCGTTTGTAATGGTGACTAATATAGATTTACTTACTTTTTTATATTGCACTACTTTCTAAAAAAGTATAAATTAAAAATATTAAATAAAGGTGCTCAACTAATTATGTAAATTTTCAATTAAGCCAATACATAAATTTTTCGTTGCTAGCTTGCATGACAATAAAATTTAAAAAAATCAAATTTTCGTTCTTAAAATATAGTTTACTAATTTAAATAATGGCGTTATTTTCAAACTATGTTTCAAAACTAAAAAAAAGCTATGTTTTAAAACTAAATCACACTTAACAATATTTAAATATTATACAGATTTGTTTCGTCACTAAGCAAACCATTAGAATAGCAGATTTGTTTTAAATTATAATAATTATGTGGATATCTTTTTTTATTTTCTACGTTTCTTAATTACTAATAAATACTGAAATAAATAAGTTGCTCTTGTAATGTGAAAATTACATTTCTTTACATTAATACCAGGGCCCAGCATAGCTATTAGTCGTAGATATTTTTTTGTCGATTTATTAGCTGGGCGCTGAGGCACGGCCGCGGCAGTTCATATAAAAGCAAGTGGTCAACACGTTAATTAGCACCACCCCGCATAAGTCTCGATCCCGCGGCATAAAAAGTAACCTATTTCCTAATCTAGGTCACGGTCTACCCATGTGCCACATTTCATCCAAATCCGTTCAGCCGTTTTAGCGTGAAAGCGTAACAAACAAGCAAAGAAACTCACTTTCCATTGCTAATATTAAAGTTAGGATTAACATTTAACTAGGGTTAGCTTACTTTGCTTTTCTATTTAAATGCATTGATTTAGTGATTGATAGCCTGCATTATGTTTATTTACATTATTTCCAATACATTGGCGCCGATTCTGTCGTGAACCGACTATACGCTAATCCTGTCTTTTGTTTACAGTTAAAATTAAAAAGATATGAAAGTGTTTATTTAAATTAGATCTGACCTTGATCCTGGTCTAGAGAAAGCTTATATCAGACGCCCGACTGATTTTTTTTTTCATTCCACGTTCTCACGACACCGACAATATAACATAGGAATTACCGTTAATCTGCTCCGTTCATTTCATTTTTCAATGATTCGGTAGGCGAGTGAAAGGTACTCGCTCGACATGTGCCGAAATAATTATAACATCGTTGGATCAGAATTCATTTTTTATTTTTATTTTGTGAAGCGTCTGATATCTGCTTAGTAGGATAATTATTGCGTAAAGTCAGAAAATCATCGTCATTTTCTGACTGTAGGTATGTAGAACACTTTTTTGTTTAGCTAGTGAACAAGAGAATCAGCCCCATATTTTACTAATTAAAATATTATGCGCATTTTAGTACTTGTTATGACTGAGATCATATTTTTTAACACAACTATAGGTTAATTAAAAATATGGCCTCTGTGAGACAGGCAATTTATCATCACCTTTTGCTTGAATACAGTATTTTATAGCTAAGCACTTACGTTTATATCAAGTAAATTTTATCGTGATTTGCATGACACATTGAAGGCTAACACAGATAGAGGCGGGCCGCGCCGCAACCGCAACGCAAAGCATTGCAAAAATCCTCTTTCATCACTTTCGTAAATTTTCTATGCATTTTATATAAAAAAATCTCTCTTCGGTCGCGTCAAATTGCCGTCCCATCGGACTATGAGAGTGAGAGAAGAGAGAGTGCACCTGTGTCTGCACACACACTTGTGCACTATAGTTACTCCCGCGCCGCAGGTCTCTGCTGAGGTTGATCGCCATGGCCGAAATTAGGTCTGGAGGACCATAGGCGTTGGTCAGGCACGTCCCATCGGAATTTTTTGTAGGAAAATTTGTTGCGTTGCGGCTGTAATGTGCCCTTGGCTTTATCCAACCATTTACCATATCCGTTTTATTTTTTAACCGCAACGGGGATGCTCTTCATCTCACCTAATGGTAAGTGCTGATCAGGCCGAAAGTGGAAGCGAGCTTCACTCGGAATCCTCAACCACGGAGGAACTGGCTATCTTACCTCTAACTGCCAAAACACAATTCTGTTAACATTGTTGGTATGGCGACAGACTTAGATAAGATGCTACCACCACCCAAACCGTGCAGAAAATTTTGCCCCAGCTGGGAATAGAACCCGGGACCTCTGGGTCTGACACAGGTGGTCTAACCACCAGACAACATAGGTGGTTGCAGTGATGAACCGATGGAAAACAATCCTTAATTTGACTTGCTGATAAGCCACCATGCATTTTGGGGCCTTTAGCATGATAATATCATGCAAATCATTATAAAATTAACAAATAATAGTTATTTAATTTCAGGACCATTATCAGAGGTCCTATTAAAATTAAAATTTCGAAGTCAGCTTTAAATTTAGTGACGAACAGAGAAACACAAAATTAATACGCTTTGCATAAAAATAATTTGGTCTAAGTATATCAATACACGAGATAAGGTTATCGATTAAATGTTTTAAATTGATTACAACGTTTCCTAATAACAGTATTTTTTGTTTTCAAACTAAAAGTATAGGTAATTAGGTCATTAGTCGATATAGGAATTGGAACCAGAATGATCGAAAACAAGAAAGCTTATTATTAAATACTCGATTCAATTTCGAGCCACAGCGGCGCGCTTAGAAGGTTAGATCGCAAAGCATTGTGCATTGAACCTGCTCAGGGGCCATGCATAAATCACGTCACATGTTAAAGAGGAAGGGGTGGGAGGGGGTCAACAAAGTGTGACGAGGACGGGGTCGATTTCAACTCTTAACGAAAAACTTTAAAATATTACTAACTCTCACAGATTTTATTTAAAACTAGCTAACCCGACAGAAGTTGCCCTGTCCAAATTTCAATAATTCATACAAAAAAGGACGTTCAGTTTTTCCCGAATTTGAAGATTTTCCGTTAAAATTTAAAAAAAATCTTTCTCTAAGAACCTGATTCGGACAACTACGAACATTAAAAAAGAGCCAATTCGGTCCAGCCGTTATCAAGTGGTGCGCTTACCAATGAACATCATTTTATATTTTTATTATGTAGATTGCAGAATATATGACGTCACACCGGGAGAGTCGCACAAATATGACTACCTGTGACAAGGTCCCCCCCTCCCCGGGGGCGTCAAGAAATTCATGTGACGTAATTTACGGATGGCCCCATATCGCAACGTAGTACAATCGCTTCTCTGGATGTCTTAAAGCCGTATCACAAAGCGTTACTGTGTATAGAAAATTCATGAGCGCTGTAAGACTGACTCAGTCATCCCGCCATCAAAGATAGTTGTAACAATTTTCTATTTAATTATAAGTCTTACGAAACGTTAAGGAAGTCCGTGGAAGTCGAAGTCGGCGTACAGCTGTTCAACACGTGTGTATACTTCGTCGCAAGATGATAACGTTTGAGGTAAGATGGCTAACGCTGCTATTAGGCTATCGTCTGAGCCGAAGATCTGTAACAGAGGGGAAATATGCATTTATGAAAGCGATCGTATAGTTTGCCTACAGTTAAGTCAAGAGTGTACAAACAACATAGGATACATACACTGACAAATACTACAATAATAACAAAAGTTGGGGCTTGCGCGCTCCAAACTCTAGGTCTGTGCCGGTAGAGTTTAATTTGCCGGCACAGGTGTGGGATAAGGAGCCAGACCAAGAGAGATACAAAAACCCGCAGGGCAGCATGTGGCGAGCTGCTGGGCAGTAGCGACCCCATGGACCCTATCTCCCGGGAGAAATCTTGTTCCTCACCTCTGGCTTGCCTTAATTGGCCGGCTGGAGTGAACACTGACGAGGAACAGAGCTTCCACCTCTTTCTTGCCTTTATTGGCTGGCTCGAGTGGAGATTCGTAAGAGCAAACGTGTTCGGAGGAAGGAAGTGTTCCAGTAAGATGCTGGTAGGGATCTTGACCGTTCTTCCGGGATTGTTCTGATAGCCGTGGAATACCTCTCCACTCCTCACAAGCACCTCAGGACATGTTGCCCCCTTGTCGCTTCGACACTTTGTGCCAGCGATCGTTTTCGGGGGCCCATTATTGAGTGTGCAAGTCACCCCCTGCCATTTTACCTGTGTATTTTATATAAAATATTGGTCACACAGGGGCCATAGTCTTTTCATAGCTCTAGATAACCAGTTCACTTAGCCACCCAAACCCATAATCCAATATCTTTGTTTCCATATCCTACAATAGTCCTAAACCAACCGGGGTTGTCCTTGGATGCACTTAAATAGTGCGGACAGGGATAATCGTCGATTGGTCCCTAATTTCATTCAAAACGTCTAACGGGCCTCTGCGATTTGGCTTCGGCCCTTCGTACGACATTCTAAAGGTCCGGGATCCTAGGGTCCCGAGAAAAGTAAAGACGTAAAAATAATAATAATACTACTGCATAATAACACTGTTATATATTCACTGACGCATTCAATTATCATAGTTACTGTAGCTAAACGTGATAACTGATAACATCACATTATGGCAGCTTTGATGCGATCGCGTGAAAACACATTGCCTGCATAGTGCATACTTATATATTATGACCTAAGTAGGTAGCAGAACACACACACACACACACACACATCACAGAATATCTAGTTTGATACAATTGTCGCCATAATGACAAGATTAATACTGTTCTAGTGCTTCGCCCGCGGCTTTACCCGACTGTAATGTAGACGTTCTAATTTTTTCTTTTAAATATAAGTAGGTAGCCTATGACACTTAGGGATAATGTAGCTTCCCTACGAGGTGGTGAAATCACAGGTAGAGGAGGAAACGCCTTAGAGAAGCTGGACAAATTAGAAACGATAACTGTAGTTATAATAGCAGTTGTGAGTCTGCCAGGTTTACCAAAAATTAAACAAAGGCAAACATATTGTATTAAGTTATTAGTAAAAAATTGTAGTTGTAGAAATACAGCGTATTAAAATGGAATAAGAAATTATGTCTATATGATATATCCTATCCTATATTATTAAACGAGCAAAATTTGTGTATATATATATTTGTAATCACGTTCTGGAAAACGGCTCTAACGATTTCGATGAAGTTGCAATACCCAATATTGCAATTGTCCCCTGTATTTTAATAGTAGCCTGTGTTAGAGCCGTTTATGGGGGCGGAAAAATCGATCGAGCTAGATTTCATATCTGGGAAAATTCGTTTTCTCTGTATTTTCACCCGATTAGAGTTCGGTTGCCCAAAGTTTAGAACAAGATAATATCATGGCAGCATGAAATTAATATGTACTATGCATGGGATTAGTATGAACTATCCTATACAGAGTAGAGTTCGGTCGCCCAGGTACTTGTATAATTACATTATATTAGAATAGCCATATTATAAATATAGTATAGAAAATAAACATGAAAAATATAATAGGTATGCATAGGTAGACTAAAAAAAAAGAACTAATTAATTACATATGGAATCTCTCCAATTTCTTTAAACAGGACTGTCACACAAATAAAATAAAAAAGAACGATAGCAATCAAAACAATTGCCATGCAAGGTCTCTTATCATGTTAGAGGGACACTGAGCAAAGGCAGCAGTGGGTTTTAGCTGGTAAGAGTCCGGCACTGCCCAGACTGGGCGTCCATGAGGATATCCTACTTCTGCTAAAAAAAAAAACAATCGAACCTTACAATAATCGCATATGATGTGTAACATCTCACCTTGGTAATAAGCAACATTAAAATAATAAAATGACCAACATTAAAGGGGTGGGGCCTCGTCAAGGTCGACTCTAGCATCGCGCGCTCATTGGTCAAATCAAATAGCGCGCGCGCGGTTTCCTGTAATACACTTCCGTCCCTTTTCACAAAATTAATTCCACAGATTTCTCACTCCACAGACTGCAGGAAAGAGCTAGGAAAGACTTCCAGGGAACCGAGCAGAAAGATATAACAAATCAAACGAAAATAATGTAGCTTCCTATTAGTGAAATAATTTTAAATGTTGATGGATGGATAGGGAGAGGAAGGCCAAAGAAAAGATGGATGGATTGTGTGAGGGTGCGAAAGTAACTCTGTCTGTTTGTCTGTTGTCCCTCGCGTCTAAACCACTGAACCGATCGTTATGAAATCTAACAGACAGGAAGGACATAGCCTGGAGAAAGACAGGCTACTTAACGTTCTGGATATTTTTATTAAAAAGATGAAATACAAAGTACTCGCAGGCAACTGCTAGTCTACACTAATATTATAAAGAAAAAAGATTTGTATGTTTGTTTATAATTAATAAACTCAAAAACAACTGGACCAATTTAAAAAAATCGTTCACCAGTAGTATGTTATATTATCACTGAGTAACATAGGCTATAATTTATATAGATATCACGATGGCGAAGCCGCTGGCGGAAGCCAGTTAGAAATATTTGTGTGGCCACTAAATTAACTAGATGCACATTATAAAATGATTAACAACAAACGCATTTTTCTTTCTTTCTTTCTTTTTCTTCCAGATTTGACGCATAGTATGAATAATGAATTAAGCCTGTGTTATCAGAACAGATCAAAGAATCATCATAACACTCATGATAAGATACAAATCGAAATCGTACATTTACATGACAATATTAAGTGGTGTGACTACAATCATCGCCATTTTGGAGTGTCGGAATTCCCTTTTTCGGTATCGATCCGCGCGCGAGCCGAGCGAGCGCTACATCCAAATTGGTTATAGTTAATGCCACCTTGCTGATTCGTTAAGATTTTTCTATGGAATGAGCAAATTTACATAGTTCGTGCGTGCCAATACCAAAGAAGACCCTTTATTTTTCATAGAAAAACCTGCCAAGTGCGTGTCCGATCACGCACAATGAAGGGTGCCGTAGTTGGTATGAATTTATCCCAAGAACAAACTTAACATTATACTTGAAAAACATGTTCAGAGACAAAATATTGAGAGATTTACCATGTTATTTTAAGACCATAGACTTCTTATTAGGTTTTCCTGTAGTCTATGAGTAAAGAACCATTCTTTGTATTTATTTTTCCAAATTAGGCTCATTAGTTTCGGAGATAAGGGGGGTATTGTATATTGTCATCTTTTTTCTTAAATATCTTTAAAAGTATTTAAAAAAATCTGATCCTTACAACAAGCCCTCTCCTTTGATATGTCATACGGTACAATTTGCTAAACTCTTTTTTTTTTCGGATTTGCCCTAGAAAAGTGATCCCCATATTCAAAATTCATTTATTTACATTACACTTCCGTGTTTGTGATACTAAATTTCAACTAAATTGGTCCAGTAGATTCGGAGTAAGTTGGCTGTGACAGACGGACAGACAGACACACGAGTGATCCTACAAGGGTTCCGTTTTTTTCCTTTTGAGGTACGGAACCGTAAAAAGACTGGCTCCTCATCTCTCTACCACCGTTTCAGAAACTATTTGAATGCGTTCATAAAAAAGTTATTAAGATAAAATGCTTGTAGTGGTACTAAAAAGAATCGCTTACGGCACTATATGTATACAGCGTGGAACTACTGGTACTATAAAAGCTAATGCAAACTAACAACGCATTATCACAACCATGCCATTCTTATAAATACCGAATAGTATTGATTGGCTTCACAAATTGGCCCAATTGTTACACTGTATTGATTGTCAAGGCTTTATTTCGACGACCTTGTTTTTTTAAGTCAAGCAGAAATAAGACAATTATTTGATTCGATAATGAACCAATAAAAACCTATACAGTGTTTTTAGGGTTCCGTACCCGAAGGGTGTCAAGTGGAACCCTATAACTAAGACTCCACTCTCCGTCCGTCTGTCAGTGGACTTTATGACATGAACCGTAATAGGTAGGCAGTTGAAATTTTTTCGACAGTCACGCTAGCTACCGTTACTAAAAAAGCGAGGCAGTCAGAAATTAATATCAAAATGTACCTTTTTCAATAGATCTGGTCTTGACGGCAACGCATGCATGGCCAATGTAGCTGCTTTCCTAATATACCAGGGGTGGAAGTTCGCCAGGGTCTCATTGTAAGAGCCCTGGCATGTGGTACAAGTGTTCATGGTCTCTTCAGCCTCGCTCAGACGCTTCAGGAACAAACGTATGAAGTCTGAAAAACAAATGCTTGCGTTAGCTACGAGGGAAGGTGGTATGTGTGTGCAGATGGAAGTTAATGTCATCGGTATCGTAAAGACGGACTGATTATTAAAACTTCTACTGAATGGTTTGGTTATAATTGAGTACTTAAATAAATAAAGATGATGACTAAATTACACACGTTAAGTATAAGTATGACGTAAACACTCAGAACCGAAATAGTTATTTGTAGGCTATACAATAATTTTCTTTCCGTGTGGGAATCAAACCCACGATATTATTACACTTGATGGGCCAATTCAGTGAGTAACGTAGTCAGAAGATCTAAGAGATACGCGATAGAAAGAGAGGCAACTTCTAGGTGAATATAACTGTAGGTAATTAGCGCTGTACGACCTGAATTGTACTTTATTGTGTCGTGGCAAGAGTCGCTTTTTAAATAAATGATTTTGCGAAATGAGCCATCTGTATTAATCTGTGGTATTGATGTTAAATATTGTCAGCAGACAGGATTTAAGTTACGACGGACTCTTAAAGAATAGCGAGTCTAAAGGTGGGTTTACACCAACCGAACATAGACCCAGAGCAAAAGCATTATTTTCATGATATTGTTGATATTTTAGTACGGCTAAATCAACAAAAGAATCCTCTGACCATGTTTACACGTATGGTTGGACTTTTAATTAGCTGCTGAAAAATGATACTTCTTGAGGCATGTACCTACGCACGAACAACCAAAACGTGGTGAACACGAAAATCGAATACGGAACATTTGGTGCGTACACGACGTGTGGACGTAAATTAGCAAAGCGAACATGAACATCAATTAGGTATGAACACAGTTTTCGTTCAACCAGGTGCTCGCTTTAGTATCTATGGGTTCGAAATTGGATCGCCACCAACATTTTTGATGAACACAGTGATGTTCGTGTTCACCATGTTCTTGTTTGTTTGTGCATACACGCCTCTACAGTAATTTCTTCATAGAACATTTTTTTTTACGAAATGTCAGTAAGAACGAAGTGTCATTTTACTGCAGCTAATTAAAAATCCGGACTGTAGGAATAGAATGTATATTAGCACGGTCATATTATAATACAGTAGGTACTCCAACTTCATACAAACGGACGAAACGCGAGCTATACCTACGCGCCTCGATCTCGTGGTGCGCTCGGGGCGCAAACAGTCACGGCTGTACCGCAGTGTCGAACGGACGGTGTGTTGATTTTTTAACGATAACCGCGCGATTTTTTCTCTAAAAATCAGTTAATATCATGAGTAGGAAATATTGTGCTGTTTTTGGTTGTATGAATTCGTCAACAACGCATCCAGACATAAGTTTGCGGTACGCAAGATGAATGCGAAAAATACCGCCCCAGGACCCGACGGCATACCTGGAAAAGCCTGGGTCCTGGCCTTGGGGGCTCTCGGGCCTCGACTAAGGGGGCTCCTAAGCGCATGCATGGAGAGGGGCCAGTTCCCACTTCGTTGGAAGACGGGGAAACTGGTCCTCATCAGGAAGCCGGGGCGCCCAGCGGACTCTCCGTCCGCTTATCGGCCCATCGTGCTGCTCGACGAGGTGGGCAAGCTCTTTGAAAGAGTAATTGCAGACCGCCTCGTCAAGCGGCTGGTGCGGGTGGGGCCGAATCTGGCGGAGAGCCAGTTTGGTTTCCGCAGGGGGCGCTCTACGGTGGACGCCATCATGCGCGTGCGGGCCCTCACGACGGGGGATGCTGTGGCCCGGGGTGGGGTCGTCTTGGCGGTGTCTCTAGACATCGCCAATGCCTTCAACACCCTGCCCTGGAGTTGCATCAGGGAGGCACTCCGGTATCACCGGATGCCGACCTACCTCTGTCGTGTGGTCGAGGCCTATTTGACGGACAGGGCCGTCATCTACCCCGGTCACGAAGGAGAGTGGAACCGGCGAGAGATGTCGTGCGGTGTCCCACAGGGATCGGTCCTGGGGCCGTATCTGTGGGACATCGGATACGACTGGGTGCTGCGCGCCGACCTCCCTAGCGGCGTCAGCGTCGTTTGCTACGCTGACGACACGTTGGTCCTGGCGCAGGGGGGTCGTACCAGGCGACGGCCGAACTAGCGACACGCGGGGTTGCGACATTCGTCGACAGGATCCGGCAGCTGGGACTCGAGGTGGCCCTGCACAAGTCCGAGGCCATGGGTTTTCATGGACCTCGGAATGCGCCACCGGCGGGTTCCCAGGTAATGGCGGGAGGGGTTCACATCGGCGTCGAGTCGACGATGAAGTATCTGGGACTTGTCCTCGACAGCCGGTGGAACTTCATCGAACATTTCCGACGTTTGGCTCCCAGACTGGAGCGGGCCGGGGCTGCGTTGAAGCGGCTCCTGCCCAATCTAGGGGATCCAACGCCTCCTGCCGGAGGCTCTACGCGGGGGTCGTGCGGTCCATGGCCCTCTACGGGGCGCCGGTGTGGGCGCGTTCAATAAGGCTGCGGCCAGACCGCCGGTTGAACGCGTCCCAGAGGGTCATGGCCATCCGGCTGGCCCGAGGATACCGCACGGTCTCCTGCGAGGCGGCGAGCCTCCTTGCCGGATTACCGCCATGGGATCTGGAGGCAAAAGTCCTCGCGCACATTTGGGAGTGGCGCGAGGAGGCGAAACGCCGGGGCTTAACTCCGCTGCCGCGAGAAATTGCGGCACAGCGGACAGAGCTCCGGCGGGATCTCATGGCGTCATGGAGAGTGCGATTGTCGCAACCCAGCGCTGGGCATGCCACAATTGCGGCGATAAGACCCCTCTTTGAGGAGTGGCTAGATAGGCGCCACGGCGTCCTCACCTTCCGCCTGACGCAGGTCCTCACCGGACACGGCTGTTTCGGGAGGTTCCTGCACAGGATAAGGCGGGAGGAAACGCCCGGGTGTCACCATTGTGTGGATCGCCCGGAGGACACGGTGGAGCATACGGTGGAGGTCTGCCCAGCTTGGGCGGAGCATCGCCGTGTCCTCGTGGAGGCGATTGGCGGCGGTGATCTCTCGCGTCCGGCCCTGGTTCGGGCCATGGTACGGAGCGAGAGGAAATAGGAGGCCGTCACCTCCTTCTGCGAAGCTGTAATGCTCGCGAAGGAGGAGGCGGAACGCGTGAGGGAGAGGCAAATTTCGCGCCCTCACGCCCCTAACCCTAACCGCCGCAGGAGGAGACGCCCAGGGCGTCGGGAATCGCGAGGCGATTTCCGGCCACCGTAGGCGCGGGCTTGCGGACGGTGAGCAATGGGTGGCTCACCGTCCGATAAGGACCAGGCCCGGGTCGACGGGTCGACCGGTTGGCGTCGAAAACCGAAAGGGACATCGTGGCCCCCGGCAACAGGGCAACCGAAGGACCACGGGTGGGTTTTAGTCAGTAAGAGTCTGACACGCCCTCCCGCTCCGCCCAGAGCGGGAGAAGTTATTTGATGATTTCCCACCCTCAAAAAAAAAAAAAGACATAAGTTTTTTTAAATTACCTGGAAACTCTGAAAGGTAAGACTAAAAAAATAATTTTACTTACTAGTAGGTAGGTACATAATGTGTGTCTTTATGGATAAGTATTTCCTTTTATCTCACGAAAAAAAAGGTGTTTGGATTAATAAATAAAGCGAATAGAGTAAAGGAAAGTTATTGAGACGAGTGAAATAGGTAGTTATATGCGGTTCTGAATGAATCATGATACGGTAGGTACCTACCTGACTACTTACGCTTGTGTTAAAACTTCAGTACATGTGTGTTTTGTTAGTTTGCATAATTCAAAGTAAAGACGTGGTATTTTATTATTAATAATATTTGTTTATTATCTGTGTGTATGAATAATACTATACTATGTTTCCCAAAACAATTTTTAATTAAGCTTTATATAAGAATGCGGATTTATTATACTTTAAAATTTAACAATAAAGCATTTCGTACGACTCAGTCGAGGCGCAAATATTTTTCGGTCGCAAATTAAGCCCGATTTGTTTTTCAAACAAAAAAACATGTTTTTTTAATTAAATCTACCAATCAAAAAACAACACGCATTTTTATTGAACACTTCCTATTCAATATACAAAGTATTTCATTTATTTATATAAAAAGGATATTTACAATCACAAAACTAAATAGAAACAGAAAGTAGGCAAATGTAATTAAAATGCTGGAGACGGGCATCCCTAACGCATGTTAACGTACCGCGCGGCTGTAGGCATTTATTTCTATCATGCGGCCGACTTACACTACTGTAATATAATATAACCGTGATATTAGCTCGTTTGGTCTAAAGACAGGCTACACCGACCTTAAAAGCTAACTTCGAGTCTTTAAATTAACAAGTTACATCAAAATCCTCAATTAAATTATTTGCGTGCGTGACATCTTACACAATAATACAATTTGCAAATTAATTTACTATGCCATTTACTTCTAAGCCCGACCTTCCAATTAAGGATAATGAATCCATGAATTCGTGTCCACTTTACTTAATTAAATGAATGATGTAGTGTAGTTTCCATGATTTGTCATCAGTTTTAGTAATTTATGCAAAACACTAAAGGTACGAGGAAATATAGAGGCCGCGTTCTAACCAAAAGCGACCGTCGCGTTGTGGGTCGTGTCCTATTTAAACGCGATGGTCGCACGAATACGCGATCGTCTCGTCCATAATGTCACTTTTTGGTCAGCGAATCTGAATCGTGTGGTCGTGCCAACAGAGGGCGCTTTCCGGTTTTCAGAACAAAAGTAACACAGTACATTTTTATACCAATGCAATATTTTGCATCCCAAATAAGTAATTTATTACATACTTACGACAAACTCATAAAATTGCAGTTTTGAAACCCCCTTGAATAATTTTCCTTAAAAAACAATTAACTTGTCCTATGTCACACATAAAAGAACATTTTGAAACACAGATATACTACGTATATTATGGAAGCTACTTTTCGTCAGCGGCTTCGCCCGCCTGATATCTTTGTAAATGCTTATGTTACTCAATGATAATATAGTATTTTACTGGTAAATGTGTAACATCTTTCCTCACACTTTCTTTCAAATCTTTCCTGTCGCTTTCCAGCAAATCTTCCCTGCAATCTGTGGGAGTGATTTTGTGAAAAGGGACGGAATTGTATTACGGGAAACCGGGGAAGCGCGCGCTATTTGATTTGACCAATGAGAGCGCGCGGTGCGAAAGTTGGCCGTCTGAAACGACTATGACGAGGTTTGTCCCTTTAATGTTGCTTTTTACCTTAACGTTGCGTTTCATCACATGCGACTATTGTAAGGCTCGCTCATTTTTTCTTAAATCGGTCTAGTAGTTTTAGAGTTTACTCATTACTTACAAATAAAAATATAAATCTTTTCTCTTTGTAATATTGGTTAAGATTATGAAATGAACACAATCAAGCGTTTCAATACCCTCATTACAATTACAATACCCATTCATTAAAAATAATAAAGAAAAGAACATACCCAATCCTCGATGCAAACGTAGCATTGTTCTCGAGCCGGACACAAACCCATTCTTTTCAGACAAGCCCGTATCTTTTTCATACTTCATCATTTTCTTAAAAGAATCGTAATGTACTGCGTCTTCTCCTTCTCTATGCTTCTCCATTATTTTTATTTTACTTCTAACATCACTGCTTACAAATGAGAATACTGATCCTATTAGATTGAGGAATCTGAAACATTTAAATTTGGTTACTTTCTAATATGAATGCGTCCCATCGGAATATGAGTAGAGGATCAGAGAGTGCGGCTGTGTTTGTGCACACACTTATGCACTATAAAGGCTAGCCTCGACGAGTCGAGGCGAATCGAATCGTAGAAATTCGCCTCCTGTAATATAAAACTGCGTCCATTAGCGACGAGCCGAAGCGCGCCGAATCGAATCACCCGCGCGCATTGCTCGACAGGAGAATTTCTTCGCAGACGCGTTTCGACTCTACTCGGCGCGCCTCATTCGACGCGGCCGGGGAAGTGGATGTGCATTGCAGAGTTTTTTTTGTATTCAATCAAATGTGGTCATTATTTTGACAACCTTCTTTGAGGAAAGTCGACAAGTCTGCACTACTTGAATATGCGCCAGCAAAGTTGTATAGAATTTCATCGCTGGTGAGTTTTAGCCACCAGCAATTTCGATTCTGCTGATATAGACACACAAGGAATAAATGCGACGGTCAGTTGGTCGTCGTAGCGACTCGATTCGGCTCTCTTCGATTCGACGCGTGTCTTCTGTAGTCGACGCCAGACTTAATATCTTCTGCGTACCTGGTTAATATCTGTTGAGATTGGACACTGTGACCAAAATCGGTCAGGAAGATTTATTATAATGTGAATCTAATTATAACTTAAGAAATGTGTTATTCTGATAAAAATTGATGCAGAACAAAACGCAAAAAAGGCCGGAGGAGATGAATAAGTGTTGGGACAATTCGCCTTCATATTAACAAAATGATGTTACAGTTGAAAAAATAAATATACTGAAAAGTTGCTGAACAAAAACGACCACACTAACCAAACTACTGATAGTTGCATGCCGTACTTGAAACAGTATAAAATACTGACGCTGCCATGTTTATACATACTAGAAGTAGCTGTGTTTGTTAAATTGAACCCAAATTGTTTTAATCGTCTGGCCGATGTAGTTTTACGTAATAGACGTGACAATTCCTCCTTCATCACACCAATAAGACAACTAATGCACAAAAGTGTTTACTGCATGGCTCCGGTCATATATGATAAAATACAAAAAAAAAGAATTGCAGCCTTTGTTATTTAAGAAAAGGCTTCGAAGCTTCTAGAGAATCAAAGCATACTAAAGCGTAACAGAATTCTTTAGTTTTTTTTTTTTTTTTTTAGCTTAAACTGTTACGTTTTAAAATAAGAATTATATTTAGTTTTGTGTTGTTTTTTGTTCCATTTGTTAAGATTTATTAGATTAGTTTTGTGGATTTTGTTTATAATTCTTGTAAGTTTTGCATGCCTACTGGTAAAATATGGCTGAACCTATTCCATAATATTTTTATTTTTTTAAAGATAATGGAGAGGTTAATTAGTCATTTAATTTAGTACTTAGTGTTATTACTTAGTTATGTAATAATTGTATATGGGTAAGCAATTTAATGTTAATAATGAAGAGGTTTTATCTCAAAGATTGTATATTTAAATATGTATCAAATGTATGGGTTTTTCTTCTAAACATGGATGAAATTGGGTTTTTTTTTTTTAATGTTTTATAAATAACCAGAATCCCTGCAAAATTTCACAGTTCCTATTGCTATCCTTTATGGCTTTTGGAAATGAGCTATCCAAATATCAAAAAACATTTGGCCAAGGTCTTAAGTGGGCAGCGTAAAAATATATTCACTGTTACAATTTTGCTGTTGCAAGAACGTAACAAAATGGTCTATTGACATACATAAACATCTTAAACATGACTACAACTGCTACACCTGGCAGACAGATTACTGCTCACATTTTTTCTAATTAATACATTATTCAAAGTACTCAGTAAGTACATAATGCAAATTCTTGAGAAGTAATTAATTATCTCAAGTAGCAATTATACATGAAAGCTAGCTAGCTGCTGTTAGCTTGTAATGTACCATATTAGACATTTACATTTAATTTGACGTAATAAAATCCACATTTCTATTGCTCAAATATGTTTATCAGACTTCCTGTCGAAGACGAAAGTTGACTACACACTAACTATGTAGAAAATGTGTTGTGCTCCATCCTTGGGTTGGCTTCCAGTCTAACCAGATGCAGCTGAATAAGTACCATTATTTTACAGCGCGACTGCCTATCTGACCCCCACAACATAGTTACTACCCAGTAACTGTGTTGTGGAACATGATACCCCTTAGTAAGACTGGTGTTCTTCACTGTTTAATGCAAAAACATTTTTCACCTTTGAATGCATCAATACAAAGAATAGCTAAATCTTATTCTACAATTTCTTGCCAATTTACGCTACATGACCTCGCAAACCTATTGACCAATCTTATCTAAGCACTTAGAATTTTAAAATCCGTATGGAAACAATGTAAATAGCTTACTTTACTAATTCGTTGTAACCGTCTATGTATGCTTCAATCACAACGTCGTCTTCCTCTTTGAGACTTCTTTGAAAGCTTTGGTGAACATGGTGTAAATCTAATACGTTTTCATACGACATTTCTCTCAAAATAATGAAAAATAATTTTGAATAACACTACACTGCACAATCTATTTGGCTCGCGAACTGAGTGAGACTGACATTGACAAATTTGACATTGACAGCTTTATTGTTTTTTCTTTCTATCGTCTAGAGGTGAGACACAAACACTATAATTCTGTGCCGAGCCGAGAACCGTAATGTTCAAATCAAATCGTAATTAATACCTAAATATAATATGTTTATTTTTGTTCACTGTTCAACTTTAGAAATGAAACTTTCTGTTACACATCGTTTCCGGTGATTCCAGGTGATTCTGATGTTGTTTTTATTATTATTTCTAATTATTTTACATTTTTACCACGTTTTATTATTGCTGTGGGAAATCATGTGACGAGTGTCATCTTTCACCAGATTCGAATAGAGATGGGTTGTAACAGATTAAACACGATATCTGTTATCACTGTTACTGTTACACAAAAATAATAGATCCAAATATCTGTTATTAAATAACAGCCTGTTATTTTTGTACGGACGATAAATATGTATTTAAATATACATTGAACATCGTCTTTATTTCTATTCGTTTTAAGATATTTTACAACGGTAACTGGTCAGTAACAAGTAACATGATCTAATTTAGGAGTCACTTTAGTAAGAGTGAGAAGCAAATATATTTCGAAGTAAATTATAGGTGTTTCTCTATTTAGCAAGGGTCATTCCTTAATGAGGAAGAAATAGAAATTGTTAACCTTGCGATATTTCTTCCTTTGTGTTAGTGTGTATGTAAATAGCAGCCATAGTAACAGTATATGAGATTGTTATAATGAATTAACAGTAACAGTAACAGTCTTTGAGGGTCTGTTATTTGAAGTAACAGATATGTTATGTTGTTAGGAACAATTGGTATTTTTAAATATCTGTTATTTCTACCTGTGACGATAAATACGCCTCACTCTTAATTCGAACTGTCAGTGTCAGAATATTCCCCCAAGGCCTTGTGAATGAATTTCGTCGCCCTCCGCTATCAAAAAAATATTTACTTTTCGTCTCAGATAGCTGAAGTGCTTAACGATAACAAATAATCGGTGGTGCAATTTGCATATCATGTAATACAAACTTGTGTATGAACACAACAACTGTATTTTGTCATCGCTTCGAATTATCCGGTAAGTGTTATTTTTCTACCTACACGCGAAAATATGACAAGTTTCATAATTTATTTTTAGTTACGGCGTCAAGTGGCTCGGGCTCAAAAGTATTCAGGCTAATCCAAGATTGTTGGTGCATATAATAAGTGATATTTAATTTAATAAGCATATTGGATATTCGCATTTTTGGCTATTTACTAAGTGCGTATCATCTTTCATTGTATTGAGGGACTTCCCGTGTGACAATCGTTTGTTGCAAAGGTTAGAACTTTTCGATGCCTATCGCAAATTCACGACTTATCTCGCACTGACTTGCTAATTTAAAAAGTAGGTGAAAAAGTGAGTAATTTCAATTGACTATTGAGTTAATTAAGCTGTGATATCTCTGACTCATAACAAAGATACAAAGTGCTTTAAATTCAACTGTTATATCTACAGAGGCTACTTGTAGAGCCAGCATATTGTTAAGCAGTTTAAAACTTACTAAATTGAATTGCAAAACTTACTAAGTAATATTTTTAACAACCAATTTACTTGGTCAGCACAATGTCAGCACAATGTCATATTCTTAAAACCTCTTCAGTTTTCACCTCCTTCCTAGCCATAACATTTTTACCCAATTCACCCATTTTTTCTTTGATCTTCTCTTACTCTTAGAGCCGAGCCATTCATTGCTCTTCATTGATTGCCCATAACAAAAAAATACCACATATTTTTTTCATTTTATCATTCATTTCTGTAGGTATTGCTTGATCAATTTCAAACTGCACTAAAACTGACAAGCAGCATAGACAACTAAACATAATGTATGTCATGCAATGAGTTCCTTATCGAGGACAGCAGGATGTTATTATCATTAAATTGTTTGACCATTCATTGAAGAAAGAAAGAGAAAGAAAAAAAAAATCATTAAAAGATAAGAACACTTATTTGAGCAATGTAAGCATTAAGCATGCCAATTAATTAGGTATTTATTTTATATTGATTAAATGAATATCTGCCTTATCATGCTGTAGTTGCATAGAAGCTGATTAATTACATAATATATTTTTTTTGGTAGATACAGTCACAAACATAATACCTAACAGTAACGCATCATTCAAAAGTATTTTTCTCAGGAAATAAAAATGGCTACTTTGAGAAAAGACCAATTTCATATGGTTACGAGAATACGATTTTCGTAACAACATAAAGTTTCTATAAATACTTTAGGAGAAAATTGCTTTTGAAGCTTGCCTAAGTGTAAGGTATTTCTACTTGTGGCTGTACTTAGTAAAAAAATATAAAAATCTGCTAATGGAAAACTAAATTGTGTCAACCTAAAAATAGCTAAATGTATTTTAATGTCATGTCAGTAGCATCCATAATGTTTCATATAGATATACAGGATAATTTATATGATGTTAAGTGTCCCATTATTTGCTGAATATTTATTCATTTGGAAGAACAGTTTACCAGTAATACTAAAAAGTAATTTTTGATAAAAAATGCTGAGTAACTATTAAAATTATTTAATTTTACAAATAAAAGTACCATATTAAAGCAATTAGCAATATCATTTTAATGTGCACAGCTGTTAACAAATTTTTCATGTTTCATAATTAATTTTGAATATTAATTACGTGTTTCTATTTACGCAGTGCGTTTTTCAATATTTTGCTTTAATAAATTGATATAACATTTGACTTTTGCTTGGGTTATCTACCTGTAAAAGATAAACTCAGATATTAATATGCGGTTTTCGTAGTGGGAATTAAATAACAGTCAACATTATAATGTATGTCATTTTTTATTTTACACCATTAGTATTCTAAAGGGTATCGACAGAAACATTTCCAGTGAAAAAATACATTTATTCTGAAAATAATAATAAAATTTATTTGATTTAAATGATTGGAATACTGTCACCCATTTTTATATGGAATTTCTTTGAATTCGTCATTATTTAAGAACCTTTCTACCTGTTAGTTTTAGCTCCATAGTTATGTAACCAACTTTCTCTCATATGAAGTTACATTTGAAGCAAAATCGCCTGAGGCTCAATGCACACATTGACGCTGAGTCGAAGTTCCGTGTTCTTATTTACTACTAACAAAATATTTGCTACTCTATACATTTATGTTCACTTAATTCGACAAAGTAATAACTCTGCTCTTTGCTTCTCCGTAGTCGGGTAAAATATATATGGAACAGCAGATTTCTTTTTCGTGATTGTTCCCTTTGTATTTAAGTTCATAATTATGAGTTAAATGACCAATTGTAATAATAATATATGTATATTAGGACATTCATAAACGCCTACATGAATAAAAAGATTGAGGTCATTTGAAAATCTTAACTTATCCTTACTAAATTAGCGCACCCAATATTCTTTACCTGTATGACATTGCCAAAGAAGAAGGTTCTGATTCTCTGAATAGACCATTTTGTAAGAGTTACTTCGGTGTTACAAATATAAATTCAAACTCGAACTCGAACTATTTATTTCAATTAAATCATTTACAGGCACTTTAAAACTGTTAAGGAGTCCGTCAGCCAGAAATATGAAGCTAGTTGCCCATTCCAAAGCACAGTAGGTACCTACCTATGGAAAATGGGCAAGAAACTCCATGGAAAACATTCTTAATTAAAGCTGGATGTATTTGAATGATTCTGATAACACTTATTAACAATTCAAGTTGCTTAATATGCTTCTAGGTCAATGAAACACTTTAATGATACCTACATAATTAATATCATTCATTATGTTTTTTTCGTTACATTAGGTTTGGAATGAAAACAATAACAATTTACTATTGTCACGTGTTAAATATGTAAACACGATACGGAAAACAAAACAGATTATCTTTTATAGTATCAATTGGAATCAATTATGGTTTCGCTGTCATGAAACATTTATGGATTCCGTGCCTTAAAAGGAACATAAATTGGGTATTAATTTATAGGCTACTAGCTGTTTCCCGTGACTTTGCCTGCGATCTAGGATGAAAACCTATGTCCTGAATAGCTTATGTCCTTCTCCAGGTCCCAGGCTGCCTATCTGCGAAATTTCATAACGATCGTTTCGGTCGTTTTAGCGTGAAACCGTAACAAACAAACAAACAAACGAACCCACTTTTGCATTTGTAATATTAGTTAGAATTCGGTCGATGGGGTGATGCTTGGGAAAGGCCTGTGCCCGGCAGTGGACGTCTTTCAGAGGGTCTAGTGTGAGTTACGTTTAATCATCTTGACTTTACGCATCGACCGCGTTCGGCGCTCCGTTTGGCCACTAGTCGACGGCTCGAACTCGTTGGTAGCGTGGCTAATATGCATGCTATTTAGTACAGTTATTTATTTATCTTATTGAAGTGTAAACTTCTTTAGGCGCGTTGGGCATTTTTGAGATGGGACTAAACCATTGATTTCGCGACACCATGACGACACCTTATTTTTGTAAACGCGATTATGCTTTTTATTTATATTACGTTACCGATCAATGTTCTATGCAAGTATTTTTACTTTAAAGGTTTCGGAAGTATTTTTTTTGTAAACGATATTGTGCTTTTTATTTAGATAAGTTTACGGACCAATGTTCTATACAAGTATTTTTCTTCCACTAAGGCGATCTTGTTTTTATTATTTATTTATTTAGTGAAATAGACGATGATTTATAACGAAAACGATCGCGTAAAATTTCATGAACACACTTTTGGTGTATAGATATTATGGAAAAACTACTGGATGTATCTACTCAAAATAAAATTATTTGAACTTTTATATAAATTAGGATTTATCCCTGATTTCTATTTTGCCATTTTCATACTACATTAAGTTATTTAATTACGCCCAAAGATGAGTTAAAATTAATGTTGAAATATGGAAGTTTCGACGCTCATAACTTCCAAACCAAAACATTTTTCCCAATTCTGCTTCCATACAGGGCTAGATAATGACAAGAAAAATTGATACAATTTTTAGTTTTGAACATACACCGTCTAACAGAGGAGTAATCACCATGCTACGTTTGTATGGAAGAATGACCGACTAGTGTACCCGACTACGACCTCAGACCGAACGAAGTGGAGGATTTGGGGAACTGACTAGTCGCTCGAAAAGCAGGCTTAAAGACATGGACTTGTGTCAGGATCGGTCAGATGGCAAAAGGCGTCTAAGCTTTTGATGCACCCGATTTGTGGGCGTGGCGATGGGTGATAAAAAATTAGTACTAACCACCTACGTCGCGCCCTTAGGCAGTCACTCCTTCTATTTCCTTGCTAAGACTTACCACGGCATGCTCCCATAATAGTTCGTGAAGACATGGACCAGAATTATCGGCATTCTAGACCACAGAGCGGGATCGCTTTGCCGGCAGCGACTAGAGACGCCATTACGTATTATTAATATTCGTGCCCGCCCACCCAATAAGCGCTAAGCACAAGTTTCGGCTGTCACAGTAATTGTCCGTATAAAGCTTCGGCGAAACCTGCGCGACTACAAAGCGGCACGCGGGACGCGAAGTGGGAGCGTCAACAAAGCGAAACATAACCGAGACTGCACATCGGCGCATCTACAGCGCGGATCGCGAACTCGGTCCCGCTTTGCCGACGCGGTGTATATTACGGTCGCGTAGGTGTGCAAGGCGCCAATACGAGCAGCGTCCGCCGACGCGGGGTAGACGCTTCCGCTTCGCGTCCCGCGTCCCGCTTTGTGGTCGCTCTGGTTGGCCCGTACGTACTTACAGGCCGTCAGTTTCTATGAGTAAACGGTGACGCCCATTGACACGTTTGGTTTTGGAAAGAGTTGACAACACCGTCGCTAGCAGCTGCTGCCGAAGCGTCTCCGTGTTCTAGTTGGTATGGGCAGACTCCTCAACAAATATCCTATACCTTCCACTCTTCATCTTCACACAATTGATATCAAGTTCTTCTTTCCAGATTGATGTAAGAACATGACGACAAGCCTGCAGATCGGGGACGAGGATTCGTTCATAATCCTTGGAACTTCTCCTGGGACCAGTCTGGATATGAAGTGTAACGGCATAGATAATGGGGGGAACTTGTGTCTGGACAAGGAGCAGATGGAAGACGCTATGAAGGATCTCTCCGTTGAAGCTAACATGGCCTTCAAGGCGCATTTTAAACTTGGAGATTGTGTAAGTTTATTTTTTATACTATTAGTTATTCCCGGTTTCACATCTCAAAGGAACTGCTTCATAAAACGGGCTAAAAAATACCCTTTGTGTTAAGTTAATCCAGGAGAATCCGTTTACCGGATTAAAGCCAAGTGCGCAATACAGGTACAGCCGCAACGCAACGGGCCGAAGCGTAGCGCGATTTCAGACAAAAAAGTGTGCTGTGGTTGTGGAGTAGTGTGCGTTGGTTCATAGAAAACGTAAGCGAGTGAAGAAGGAGGATTTTTGCAATGCGCTAGCCTTAAGTGTGATTGAGCGTGATATAATTAGGAGGAAATAGACCGTTCAATTCGCAAAACGTCAGGTTGAAGAAAAATCCGATTCGTAGACTTTGCGATTCGCAAAAGGTCCGGTTTTCTTGGATTGCTTATCAAGGCGATTAGAAGAAGTAGAGTTTAATTCCCACTTCTAGAAATAGGCCTCCAGTTTAGTCTCTTATACGACTTATCTGATGTCGTCGGGCATCTTACTGCAGGACTACAATTCATCTACCTGGTGTCTTGCCACCATTCTGACAAGACTTGTTCGAGGTATTATCCTAAATTCCTAACCTAATCCTAACTATCTTAACTAATAATATTATAATTGCGAAAGTGAATTTGTTTGTGTTTGTTTGTTACACTTTCACGCTAAAACGGCTGAACGGATTTGGATGAAATTTGGCAAATGGGTAGACCATGACCTGGGTTAGGACATAGGGTACTTTTTATCTCGATAATCCTACGGGATCGAGATTTATGGGGTGAAACCGCGGGGCGCAGCTAGTTTAACATATTTATTAAGGCTACCTGCTCCTTGCTTTTTGATATAGGATTGTATACCTCTAAACCTTTGACTGCATAACTACATAATGTAGTTTCCTGTCACAACATACTGTTTATGTATATTTCCTAAGCCGACTTAGGAATTCTATCCAAAGAATCGTTAGCGAATTCCTTTTGCGTCGATTCAGCGTCTTATTACAACTGTTTGCTAAATACGATACACGGTACGAAAGATGAGACTTGACCGCGCCTCCCTCGCTCTTTCCGCCGCCCCGATAACGCCCTGATGGCGCAGTCCTCATACCGCAAAAGAGACCTATAAATCGTCTACTGGCCGTGTCAAACCATGTGGTGTGTCAAGTCTCTTTAGTGGTACGCACTGTACATGCATGTTTAAAAATAACGGATGATGTTAGAGGTGATATAACTGTAGAGGTATGAGCAACATGGTGGAAAGTTCTTCATTCTCCATAGAAAAGGGAGGATCTTCCGACCAGACGGGTGTTGTGTCTGATGGGTGGGCTACTGCCCGAAGGTTGTTGTCGGGTTTCGCACAGATTACTCTGCTGGTGTGATATAGGATTTGCGTGACGTCAGGTGTATCGATGCACAGTTCGCATGGGGGTTAAAGATGCCGCTAAGAAAGAGAAAATTGAGCTCGTTTTCCTGCTTACTGTTCATTGGTTACGCAAAGCATATATCAGGTGAAAGGGGATATTTTATTTTTGTTAAAATCTACGACTGAGGTATTAAACGTAGTGGAAGACAAAACAATATTTAATTATGTCCCTGAAATAGGAAAAAAATAAAACGGAGTTCCTTATGAAAAATTGCAGGCAAAGAGTTTTAGAGAATTTCAGACAAGAATAGATCAAATTAGTAGTATCGGCCCCCGAAAAATATTTTATTTAGGACACGCACAGGAAATGCAAACAGTAATAAAAAATAACATAAAAAGGAGCATTTACAACTAATAAAATTGACATGTTTATGGAATAAACGAAAACAAAAAAAAAAAAAATAATAACGACCTGTGCGAGGCCAAAAAGGCTATCTATCTCACCATAATGCTGTGATATTTAAAAAACAAATACCGCAGCGACGTTCTAACATAACAACCAATCAATCAGCTGAGCTTATCACAGTCCAGTGTTGGACATAGGCCTCTCCCAAGTTGCGCCACAACTACCGGTTTCAGCCTTCCCCGCATCCAGCCTGTCCCCGTTGCATGGAACACCCCCGGTTAAATGGCTGACCTTGAAAATATATGATTGACATTCAGTATCACTTCTCCTTACTTTAATATTATGACCTTGTGTTTATGCGTATGCAAAAATCAATATGAATTTATTGACGATAAGTCAACATCATACATGTTTTATCATAGAAAGATTATAGCTGGGTAGATATGATGATACATGTATTTATATTTAGCTTTATTTTACCCCTTGCTGGGAAATCCTAATTGCTGATAGCGTACAGTATGATTCACTAATTAGTCTACATAAAATAATCATCCGTCTAAGGGCTTAAGGCGATGATAACCGACTTTTAATGATTTTATACTGAAGATCACGTTTAAACAAGTAGTGGTAATTGATTTGGAAAAAAATATATGTTCAATAAATAATAATAAATTAATAACTTAATATAGGATTATTTAAGATTTTGTTTATATTACATAGTGAAATTAATTTGTAAACTTATGTCTAACGTGGATAAAAAACTGAGAATCGCGCAAAATCTATCAAGCGTATTTTTCTGAAACCTTCACCATTTTAAATAAAATTTAATTATTGATTTTTTAGTATGCCTGTTTTATTAGAATAACTTTTGTTTTATGTATAATAAATTAATAATGTGTCTAATTTGGGTCAGCGCTCCTTGATGGGCGAGTCCTATTACTGGCTGGACGTACGACGTGTTGCGTGAACTCAGCACAGAACACGCAAGCTAACCACTCAAGGCCACTGGCATATATCAGCCTCTTAAGTCGTTTACATAGTTACAAGTAATATTTGCGACATGTGTTGAACATATGAAGTAATAAGTACTAATTTCACTCGTGGCGGCGGCGGCGGCGTCATATGGGATCAGATTACGGATAGAATGCATTGTCGGGTTAGGCCGAGATAATGCTAGCGAGACTGTTCACCAACACACCTTTCTTGAAAATGGGCCACATCATGCTTTCTTCAAGAAATGACAAAGAGAGGTGGTGTCCCATTGCCCAGCTGTGGGACGGTAGTTAAACAATTATACTTAACAAGGTAGAGTGTAAGTCACCTCCATTGTTCGCCATTTTACCCATTGAGCATTGGAGAGAGAGAGAGATCCTTAGATATAATCGATTCAATTAAAGGCATGACTCAATGCAACGTTTGATTTATGAAAAGGAACAAAAAATCACTCTCTGCCGGTAATAGTTGTTGTGATACATGGACCTCAAGTGCGTGAGGTTTTAATTCTACTGAAAAATAACGGAACTTTTAAAGTGCTTACTTTCAACGTCGATGTAAGACAGTCTGTTTGAAAGTACTTACTTACTTAACCATGAGTAATGAAGTTTAAAACGTTACATAACATGCTTTTTTGACCTAGTCAAGCTTTACATAACCACGCGCTCTGAGTTCCCTAACAAAAATGTTATCGGAAACATGATTCATGGAAGCCGTTGAGATATAGCTTGACTTGACATAAAAGATTATAGGCTGAAGTTGAAAAGGCTTTTAAAGATGAAGTTGAAAAGGCTTTTAAAAATGAGTTTTCAACTTATTTAAATAGGACGGGAAACTGGCACTTGACCTGTTTTAAAATAAAACACTAAAGGCGACGGTAACCTACTTTTAAAGATTTTATACTGAAGATCACATCTAAACCGGTAGTGTTAATGATTTGGAAAAAATATATGTTAAATTAGACCATTTTCTTAATAACTTAATAAATCAATATTTTAGATTATGTTTATATTACATAGTGAAATTAATTTGTAAACTTACATCTAACGCGGATAAAAAACTGAGAATCACACAAAATCTATCAAGCGTATTTTTCTGAAACCTTCACCATTTTAAAGATAATTCAATTATTGATGTTTTAGTATAAGTTATTTATTAAAATACCTTTTGTTTTATGTAATATAATAAATTAATAATGCGTCTAATTTGGGACAGCGCTCCTTGATGAGCGAGTCCTATTACTGGTTGGACGTACGATGCGTTGCGTGAGCTCAGTGCAGAACACGCAAGAACACACAAGCTAACCACTCAAGGTCACTGGCATATATCTGCGTCTTAAAGGGTAGTTGAGTGTTCATCCGTTGAAGGCAAGATGAAGACATAAATTCACGCTTTCTTCTTATGGGGGTAGGTAGAAACTACAGAACGCCACTTGTTACGATCCTTAGATACTCCAAGATGAAGTTTTCGTAAAATTCGACTAGGTGCAACCAGTGGGTGTTTTTTTTTTTTCAATTTGGCAGTTCAGGTACAATAATTAAAAGTTTATTATCGACCCTGTCGGGCACAACAATTTAATATAATATGTGTAGGAGCATAATTTAAAATCATTAATAGGAATTAATTGTGTACATATCTTCTTCTTTTCGTGTGGTTAGTGACTAAACTGGTGTCAAGAGTTTTAAAGCCGCCCATGAACCTCTGATTTGGCTTTACATACAATCAAGAAATATCTCTCAGGTATGCCGGTTTCCTCACGATGTTTTTCTTCACCGTTTTTAAGCAAGAGAAGATTATACATATGTCATAAATTCATAATTAAAAATAGGATGTATTTAATTATAATTAAAATCCAATTAATGTTAAATAGATATTTTCACATTTTAAAACAAATTACCTAATACCTATTTATTTAAAAAGATATTTCGCTAGGCAATGTTGTAGTTTTTATTACCTCAAGTTTGTCTTCTTTTATTAAGCAAATTTTTGGTGCTTAACAGGTGTTTTTTTGGCTAAAAGAAATTTTATTCCTATAGCTTAGAGTCCAATATTGAATTGTAATTCAAATCTCATATCTTTAAGCTTAAGGATTTATCGAATAAAATCTTAAAAATCCAGGTAAAGTTGTAGCATTTTATGGTATTTATTTTTAGAAATAAATATTTTGGGGCAACACGTAGTCTGCTAAATGTAAGGTTGAGCAGCGGTGTTAGGTTTTCTTCCAACCGTGGAGTTTCTTGTTGGCTCTTCTCCATAGGAAAGGACCATTTGGAACTATGCTCCTGGCTACTGACGTTTCATAAGTGCTCATGTAGGTTTATGTGAAAAATATTGGTCCAAATTAAAATAAAATAAAATTATACAGATGTCAAATTAAATTATTACAGCATGTCACACTATTTGTATTGTCATATTATTCAATGTCAATAAATTACTATTAATTTATGGATCTATCTATATTTTTATTCTGTAAGCACTCCTTGACATCATTATAATAACATTTATTTACTAGGAATTTGTGCAGCTTCTACTTGAATTGATGAATAGGTAACTTTTTGACATCATCAGGCAACTTGTTGTAAATCAATGATGCCATACAGGGAATACTTTTATTGATTAGTGCTGTTTCCCCATAAGGTATATTAATTTCTAATTTTTTTTTTGTCACATAATTGTCTATAAAAGCTTTTAGAAGCAGTCTTAAAATAATTAGGATTTAATTTCACAAAAACATTTAATTCATATAGTATATATATATAACGAAATCTATCTTCATATATACGGATATATATCGCGTAACTCTTATATCTTCTGTCTGACTAGGTTACGCCCACTGAATAGGGATGAAGACAAAAAAGTTTTTTTTTCTGCCAAGTTGACTATTAAAAAATATTGGAAACGTATTTTTTCTTCTTTATGTTATCAAAAGATTACGGCGATAAATAGTTAAAATGTGCCATGACGTCACGAGTATGTAGATTTTATACTTACTTGTGACGTACCGACCCCCACTCTCCAACTTTAATACGTTTTATCTAAGTCATTTTTTATTAATATGTTATAGCAAAAAATACGTGTTTAGCCGCACAGAGACCATGTTTGATAAAACCGCGATCGTAATGTCAAATGTTAATTATTTGTTCACTTACGCGTCACTAGATGGCGTTGTACGATTTCGATCGATTTGTAAATCGCGGTGTTAAGATTTTCCAGTGTTAATATAGGGTCTTAGAATTTTTGAAATCTTGTTAACCACTACAACCACCTTGTATTCTACGTTGTAAGAACTACATCTGTGAATATACAAGTATTGAGTAAAAATTGAATACCTTTTTTTAATCTCAACCCCCGGTAACTAACCCCCACTATAGCGAGGGTTATTCATGGTCCTTCGAGCCGGATGTGGCTAGGGCTGATCCAGTCCAGCTAAATCAGGTGTGTTCTCCTACTGGACGGAGAATCATCAACCCCATACGCTCCTGCGGGTGATCTTGGATGGTGAGAGGGAGAGAGCAATACCGGATCCAGTTGCGGGAGGTACGGAGGAGGAGTACCAATCAGCAGCAAGCAAGCTGCAGACGACTAAGGTCGTAAGGAAGTGAGTGATAGTGCCGAAAATCGTGAGTACCTTGTGATTTCTTATGTGCCAAGCAAAAGTGAACTTTATTGCCTAGAAGATTTTAACTTTAACTTTCGACTAGAAAATTTGGAACTTAGAATAATTTATGTGTGCATGTTTAGACTTAGTTAGATTTAAGCCAAATTGTGTTCATACGGGGAACCTATGCCCGAGTTTTTTGTAGATTTTAGTGTCAAAGACTTAGAAAAATTTCTTTGTTTACATCGACTTGTAAAATTTTCGATACTTTTTTGGACTTGTAAAATTTTTTGAAACTCACTATAAAAGACTTAGAAAAATTTCTTTGTTTACATCGACTTGTAAAATTTTCGATACTTTTTTGGACTTGTAGATTTTTTTAGAAACTATTTTTTTGGTAAATTGTTTGGATTGCTAACTTTAAAATGTCTTTGCAATCACATGTTAAAGTACAGGATGATATTTACGCTCGGTTGTTAAGAGCTAAAAGTAATTTTAAAAAGTCGCCAAAGGATAGGATTACCAAGCAATATATAGAAACTAGGTTAGAAAGTGTTGAAGAGTTGTGGGCGCAATTTGGTTTAACACATACACAAATTGTGAAGGATTTTGAGCCTAAGGATTTGATATCTTCACCTTACACGGTAAAAGAAGTTTATTTTAATACTGAAGAATTATATTTAGATTTAAAATGCGAGTTGAAAACAACATTAAACAATATCAAGGGTAGTGATGTTTCTCCGGTTGCGGGGTCATCATCAAATAATGTTTCCGAAAGTAAAGGCACATACATAAAGTTGCCTAGAATCACTATCCCAACATTTTCGGGGAAATATACGGAATGGCCGACTTTCCGAGATTTGTTTGTATCGGCAATACATAAAAATAGCACTATTGATAATGTGCAAAAGTTACACTATTTAAAAAGTTATTTGACTGGGGAAGCCGAGCAGCTCTTACGTCATATACCAATATCGGAATCAAATTATGACAGGTGCTGGACTCAATTAGAGACCAGGTATAACAATAAGAAATATTTATCTCACTGTATTTTAAAAAGATTGCTCAGTCAAAAGAACATAGCACAAGAGTCAGCTAGTGCTTTGAAGGAATTAATGGATACAACATCCGACTGCCTAAATGCACTTTCTAATTTAAATATTGATATAACTTCATGGGATATTTTGATCATTCATATTATAACATTAAAACTAGATTCAGACACTAGAAAGGATTGGGAACTAAAGGTAACTAGCAACACTGATTCAGATAAGCTGCCTACATTCGAACAGTTTAAGGAATTTTTAACAAGCCGTTATAGGGCATTTGAATTCCTAGAAACTAAGCCAAGTAAAAATAATGTTAATGTTGTTAGTAAGGCAAAGGTTTTTCACATAGCAAACAATGATAATGCGGCCACGGTTTGTCCGCTTTGTAAAAACGATCATAAATTGAGAAATTGCAAGCAATTTGTTAGCCAGGATGTGGATACTCGGCGTAAGTTTGTGCAAGATCACAACTTATGTTTTAATTGTTTGGGGCACAACCACTCTGCCAGGTTTTGTAAGTGTACAGCCTCTTGTCAAGTATGTAAGCGGAGACATCACTCCCTGCTGCACCCTAAAGGTGAGCAGGAGTCTAAGGGAGAGAAGGGAAATTTGTCTAGCGATAGTTTTTCGCAGACTAAAGAACATACACACACGGTTGGAGTAGAAGCTGAAAACAAGGTAGTTACTTGTTTTTCGAAAGGTACAGCAAATAGCCAAGTCCTATTAGCCACGGCTCTCGTGAGGGCCGTATCGAAAAATGGGGCTACGTATACAATCAGGGCCTTGTTAGACCAAGGCTCACAAGCGTCTTTTGTTACAGAACATACTGTCCAGAGTTTAGGGTTACAGAAAATCTGCTAAAGGTTTAATAACGGGTATAGATGCTAATAACAAATTAAGCTTAAATTCGGTTGTCGAGGTTAAAATTCAGTCTAGGGTCGATCCATCGTTTGAACTTGTAGTCAAAGCATACGTTCTCAAATCGATAACGTCATTATTACCTAGTAGGGAAACGGTATATTTAGACTGGGCACAAGTTAAAGATATACAATTAGCGGATCCTAGATATAACACACCGGATAAAGTAGATATGTTGTTAGGAGCAGAAATTTATAGTCAGATTTTACAAAACGGGTTAAAAAAAGCTCCTGGTGGTAGCACTGTAGCTCAGTGTACCTCATTAGGATGGATTTTATCAGGAACGGTAGCTTCCGCTGCTCAGAGTACATCAAATATTACAGTGATGCATACTCACCTTGGTGATGATGAAGTCCTGAAAAAGTTCTGGGAATTAGAAAGGGAACCACAAAATAAGAAACCAATACTTACCGAAGAAGAAACAAGATGCGAAGAGATATTTAAAACTACAACTGTAAGAGACAATGACGGTCGTTACGTAGTTAACTTACCATTTAGAAGTCAAGATCCAAACTGTAAATATGGCGATGCAAGAAAGGTAGCAATTAACAGATTTTACGCATTAGAAGCTAAACTTAATAAGAACACAGATTTAAAAACAAAATATGGGGAAGTTATCAACGAATACTTACAGCTGGGACACATGAGGCCAATAACCAAAGCAGAAGAACAAAATCAACATGCAGTATACTTGCCTCATCATGCGGTCATACGGGATGATAAAGACACAACCAAGGTTCGGGTTGTCTTTGATGCTTCCTGCAAAGGGAAAAATGGAATATCGCTCAACGATGACCTAATGATTGGTCCAGGGCTGCAACCAGATCTGCGACATTTACTGATTCGTTGGAGAACTCACCGTATTTGTCTAGTTTCAGACATTATTAAAATGTACCGAATGGTTCGCGTGGCCGAACATCATACAGATTTTCAACGCATCGTGTGGAGAGACAACAAACAATCTGCAATTAAGGATTATAAATTACTCACTGTTACCTTTGGTACTTCTTCAGCGCCCTACTTAGCAGTTCGATCGATGCAGCAAGTAGCGTACGATGAAGGAGTCAAGTATCCACTAGCAGCTGAAAGAGTACTTAAGGATTATTACATGGATGATCTTATGACTGGTTGTGATTCGATAGAAGAAGGCATACAAATCTACTGCCAAATGTATGAGTTATTAGAAAAAGCAGGATTCACTTTACAGAAATGGTCAAGCAACAGCAGTGAATTACTTGAGAAGATCATCGATGAAAGGCACTCGTACAAGGGACAGGACGGGGTAAAAAGGGAGATCAACATAAAACAGGATGAAATATTTAAAACGTTGGGACTTACCTGGAACCGAAGCTGCGACACCTTTCAGTATTCTGTTCAGTTGCCTCTGCTGCAGGAACCTGTAACTAAAAGAAAAATGTTATCAGATATAGCAAGACTATTTGACCCTTTGGGATGGGTCGCTCCTGTGATCGTATTAGCAAAAATGTCAATACAAAAATTATGGATTTCTGGAATTGGCTGGGATGAGGAAATTCCATGTGAAATAAAAAAGGAATGGTTTACTTACCGGCAGGAGTTGTCACGTTTAAAGGAATTTTCTATTCCTAGATGGTTAAAGATGAAACCCGGTGACAGGCAGGTTGACTTGCATGGATTTTGCGACGCGTCAAAATCAGCATACGCTGCGGTAGTTTATGCACGGGTAGTTGATACTAACGGTAGCGTTCATGTAACTTTGCTCACGGCGAAAACTAATGTCGCACCAATAAAAACGGTGTCAGTGCCTCGGTTAGAGTTGTGCGGAGCAGTCCTCTTAGCAAAGCTGCTTTCTGAAGTCTCCGAAGTGATGGGAATCGGTAAAGGTAATTTGTACTATTGGACCGATTCAGAGATCGTGTTAGCGTGGTTAAATAGTCATCCCAACAAATGGAAGACATTCGTAGCAAACCGCGTTTCTGAAATTTTGAGCATCAGTGAACCACAGCAATGGAATCATGTTCAATCGAAAAGCAATCCTGCTGATTGCGCATCACGTGGTTTATATGCGTCGGAATTTGTAAATTTTAAGTTGTGGGTAGAAGGCCCAGAGTTTCTAAAGGATAAAAATAATGTATTTGGCAAACGCAAAGCGATTTCATCAACTAATATAGAAGAAATAAGGGTACATGTAGTAACAAACGATAATTTTATATGGAATAAATATTCATCACTTACCCAACTAGTTAGAATGGTAGCATATTTAAGACGTCCTTTAGAGTTGAGAAAACCGAAAGCTGAAAGAAAGAGTCAACAATTTATAACTGCAGAAGAATTAAGATTAGCATTGGAGACATGCATTAGGGTATGTCAAGGTCAAAGGTTTGAAGCGGTAATTCTGGATCTGCAAAAGGAAAGGCCTAAAAGAAAGATGTTTAAGTCTTTAAATCTTTACCTCGATTCCGCTAAAATCCTTAGGGTGGGCGGTAGATTGGAACGTTCCGATCTTGACTTGAATCGTAAAAATCCAATGTTGATTCCAAGTGATTCTTTTTTCACCAATCTTCTAATCGCCGACGCACATCATAGGAATCTTCATGGCGGTCCTCAACTAATACTTAACTACTTAAGCACGAAGTATTTTATTCAGGGAGCTAAGCGGTTGGTTACTGCATACGTGCGAAAATGTGTAATTTGTTTGCGTTATGCAGCATCCACAAAACCTCAATTGATGGGTCAATTACCACCTGCACGGGTTACACCAAATAGGCCGTTTAGGAGCAGTGGGGTAGATTATGCTGGTCCTATACAGTTAAGGGCATCAAAGGGCAGGGGTCACCATGCATATAAGGGATACATTTGTTTATTTGTCTGCATGGCGACTAAAGCGGTCCACATCGAGGTCGTAAGCGACCTAACGACAACGGGGTTTCTTGCTGCCTTTAAAAGATTTGTGGCAAGACGCGGTCAATGTCAGGATATATGGAGCGATAACGGTACAAATTTTCAGGGTGCCTCTAAGGAATTAGACACACTACTTCGCTCAGAAAATTCCGGTATAGCTAGGGAAATTGCTGCCGCATTAGCTACTGAGGGTACCACATGGCATTTTATTCCACCACATGCTCCAAACTTTGGCGGATTATGGGAGGCCGGAATAAAGTCATGTAAGAAACATTTAAATAGGGTAATAGGTAGTTCTACTTTAACTTTTGAGGAGATGTCCACCTTATTAAGCCAAGTAGAAGCATGCTTGAACTCTCGTCCCTTGTGTAGACTGACCGATTCGAACACTTTTGACGCCTTAACGCCAGGGCATTTTCTTGTGGGCGAACCAATTGTAAACGCGCCTGACCATAATTACGAAGAGGCGAATATTTCTAGTTTGAAGAGGTGGCATTTGGTCCAACAGATGACACAACATTTCTGGCGTCGCTGGTCCAACGAATACTTGACCACACTTCTCCATCGTTATAAATGGTCTAAACAAAATCCTGAACCAAACGTAGGGGATATAGTATTAATTAAAGAGGACAACTTACCTCCTTGTCGGTGGCTTCTTGGCAGGGTGGTTGAGAAACATCCAGGGTTAGACAATCTTACACGAGTGGTCACAATTCGCAGTAATGGTTCCATATTTAAAAGACCAACGTCAAAACTGTGTGTCTTGCCTATTGCCTAAGAATGTTGTTAAAGTTTAAGAGATAATTTAAGCATTGTTTAGAAATGTAAGTAATTGTTTATGTTTAAGATTACGTGTATGACATATTGTAAGGGTAATTGAAACTGTTTTATTTTCAAATTATATAAAATTTAACATTGGAAGGACATAATGTTGCACAATATGTCCTTGGTGGGCGGAATGTTTAGCCGCACAGAGACCATGTTTGATAAAACCGCGATCGTAATGTCAAATGTTAATTATTTGTTCACTTACGCGTCACTAGATGGCGTTGTACGATTTCGATCGATTTGTAAATCGCGGTGTTAAGATTTTCCAGTGTTAATATAGGGTCTTAGAATTTTTGAAATCTTGTTAACCACTACAACCACCTTGTATTCTACGTTGTAAGAACTACATCTGTGAATATACAAGTATTGAGTAAAAATTGAATACCTTTTTTTAATCTCAACCCCCGGTAACTAACCCCCACTATAGCGAGGGTTATTCAATACGTGTCTAATATATTTTTATTTTCTGACTGACGGACTAAATATAATTCCTTTTTTTTACCCAAGTGTCATCCCTATTGGCCCGACAGGTCGAGCCCGCTGCGTACTTGTAGCTTCATACCTAAAATGCGGAGTGCGCTTGACTTGCCTGCGTCAGTAGCAAAGATTAAACTTATCACTATCGGTACATACTACAGTTTATTATGAGTAACGAGATAATGTTTTGTAAACATTATTCGCATAATGTATAAGTCATCGGACTACAAATGTGAGTCGTCAAACGATTAAGATTACTTTCAATCTCTTAATTATTAGAACGTAGTTTACTAGAATTTCATGTAAAACTCAAACGCCATTTATTTGAATTAAACCTAAATTACAGGCAATTTTGAACAGGGATGGTGATATTATTTTGTTATTTTAAACTTTAAAAAATATTTTTTGCATATAGTGCAAACAATACCTATCCTAACTTAACTATAATTTAGCATTTAAAAATATTATAAATGAATTATAAAGTGCGTTTGTTTATTTGTTTGTTACGCTTTCACGCTAAAACCGCTGAACAGATTAGCATTCACATGGGTAGACCATGACCTGGGTTAGGACGTAAGACTTTTTATCCCGATTTTTCCACGGGACCGAGACTTATGCGGGTGAACGTTTTAAAATAACTGCTCGACAAAGACGACACTCACGGAAGTGACGTCACGACTATGTAATAATAATAATATTTATTTGACGTAAAAACTACACAGATACAGGTTGACACTTAATTACACGTGGAAATAGCCTGATACAAAATATTGAACAATGGCCCCCATGCTAGGAAAACCTGTGTTACAGGGGTCATCCATTCGTCCATTATGGATGTTGTAATAGTAACTTACAATTTAGTAGTGTGCACTTATGTAAAATAAATAATTTAAAAAATATATAAATTATATATAAAAATAAGCTAGACTAATACAATCGATTTTTGGGATAAGAAACGGGGGAAAGACGGTAAAAGGAGTTTAAACTCATTATGGGTGTGTGTTGTATGGGTGGGTGTAGGTGTGTAAGTGTGAGTGTAGATATGTATGAGTGAGTGTAGGTGTCAATGAGTGGGTGCCTGATTTATTTAAGTTATATTATGGTTTAAGTAATTCTAATTCTTCTGTGTTGTTATAATTTAGAGTGAGCAAATATTCCATAATTATTTGTTTGAAGTAGAATTTTTTCAAACAATGTATGTTTAATGTGTTGTGGAGTTTATTGTATAGTAATGTGCTTAAATAACGGTTATGCCGTCGTGCAAAGGTGGTCTTCGCACAAACTTGGGGACAAACGGATTTGGGTCTTCTTCTGAGCGTAGGGCTTTTACATCTATCACTTCATACTAGCGATAGCGCCATACATTGTCCGTACCGCGCGACAAGGACGGGAATAATCCCCTCCAAAAAAAAACAAAACTTATAAATCGTGTAGCTTCATTATTCCATATTTCCATCGATTTTATAGATTTTTTCGATTATCTCTATTTATTATGTCTTCTTTGAAGTTTTTTCGAACATTTCCATTCTAATATTCGTTATTCATCATCCCTATTGTCAAGGAGTCAGTCAGTCATAAATATGAAGCTGTAGGTTCCTTTGGGGAAGAACTGGCAATAAACTTCATATACATTCTTTTAAATCAAAATAAAATAATGTTAACTTAGTTTCAGAATATGCGAGGTCAAATTTAATTAGGTGAAACTTTAGCAACGAGTTTTTTATTTTTATTGTAACAGAAATAACAATGTAATTGTCACTGTTTTTTTCCCATCATTGAAAACCGCATCTCCGTCAAGTACTTAGTTTAGAAGTTACTATGCGAGTACATAGATAAACAACTTTGTTTCTTACTATGTATTTATAGAAGAGACAAAGATACATACATATAGGTAAAGATTTATAGTTTTGATTTCCCCTAAATTTGTTTCGCCATTTCTTCTAAGGGGTAAAGGTAATGTCGACTCCATCTTTTTTATTTTAACATCCAGATTTTTTGTTTTAATATGACGTGTAAAAGTGATTCCGATATCCTATTTACACAATAAACAATTTCATTTAATTTGTGTGCGAGCATAAATATATTACTATGAACAACTCGGCAATAATATCTGATTTCATGATACATCCATCAATATCTGTCGTCAAAATGGTGCCAAATATGTGATCATTTGTGAAAGGTATATACTAGTGGCATCACAAATATAAGACATCGAAATAACACCAAAACTATGTGAAAGTAATGCATGCTGCATCGACTTCAAAAAAATGTGTCACCCCTTAGAATGCAATAATATCGGTCATTTCTTGCGCTAGAAATATCTACCTCCTCAGTCTGAATTTATCAGAAGAATGTGCTACCTTGTATCGTTATGATCAAAAATATCTGACACCATCATCTTGACGACACATATTAATGGATTAATTATGAAATCAGATATTATTGCCGAGCTGTTCAAGTGTCCATAGTAATATATAATTATAGGCTCGTGACTGTTCCTCTACTATCGCTCGCTCAATCGATGCCTATGCTACTGATAACCGGCTGATGGAATCATGGTTTATGATGTAGTAGTTTATCAGAGTTTAGGTATTTTTTGGTTTAGGGATATTTTTTTTTGGATATGAGTTTTCTTTAGTTATCAAGCTAGAATCTAGACCCATAACCTTTTTTGGGCTGATCATATCTAATTAGTTTTAGTTAAGTATAGCACAGTAACTGCCGTGACATCTGACCTCCGTTTTCCATTAAAATACGAGGACGACTGTGTCATAAAATATCAGGAGCACAGGTTTTTGTATGACATCTAGGTTCCTTCGAATTTATCCCAGAATTTCTCTTTAAATACATACATAAATCCAATGTTTTGCCGCTGCGATGTAATTGCTCAAATTAATTATAGTGGTATACACTAGGTATAGGTTGACAAATGATATTTTTAAAAATTATTTTCCTCTATTGACTTACCTATTAAAAAGTGAAACAAACTAGCCAATGCGAGCCAAGTGCGGTTTGAATCATGCTGTATAACAAAATAATATCGAGCCCTTATGTAACAAACCATTTAGCAGGGACTTTACTTTGTTATTGTACACACACTCATAACACTTAAAAGTGCATTTAGCCACTTGAATTGTTTAATTAACATGCTTGCTTTGGAAAAATAGACCTATTATTTCTGTCACATAAAGTTCAGTTTCAATTGCAGACAAAATTCTTTAATAATGTTGTTACTATGAATAAATCAATAATTAATTTTATTTAACACTAGCTGCGTCCCGCGGTTTCACCCGCATTAGTCTCGATTCTTTGGGAATTTCGGGATAAAAAGTATTCTATGTCCTTCTCCGGGTCATGGTTTACTCATTTGCCAAATTTCATCCAAATCCGTTCAGCCGTTTTAGCGTGATGCCGTGACCAAGGGAAATAGGGATTCATTTTTATATATATAGATGTGTTTAAAGTTTATTTCTGTGTATTTTTTTTTTATCGGTGTGCTATTTTCGATGTTGACGACATTTTTTCAAATCCGCAACCTGCAGTGCAGAACACGATTCGCTAACCACTGCTCCTACATGTTGCCGTGCCACAGTCAATATATATATATATATTTAAGAACCAGGTCCTTAATAATAATTAATCACAATCTAGCCGTTTTTTTTTCTTTTTTAGGCTTCCGTACCTCACAAGGTAAAAAAGGAACCCTTATAAGATCACTCTTATCCGTGTGTCTGTCCGTGTGACACCACCGATGTCCTGTTTCTGGAACGGGTGGACCTCACAAGTTGAAATTTATACCAAATACTGAGGTCTACAGTCCCTATTTGGTGTATAAAAAGCAAGGTCCTGAGGCAATACGATAAAAAAATATGAGCAAATTAAGATTTTCGCGAAAACTAGTAAGTACCAAAATTTATCTTAATTTTCAACTTTTTTATTTTTCGGAATTTTCCCATTACTTGTGCTGTAAGACCTTGCTTTTAACCAAAATTGACAATTGATTTGGATTCTAAGTCAACGGGAACTACCATTTAGGTTTTCAACCGAAAATCTATAGGGTACTTCCGGTTGACCTAGAATTGTTTATACACAATCGCGTTTACAAAAATGAGGTGTCATCATGGTGTCGCGAAATCAACGGTTTAGTCCCATCTCAAAAATGCCCAACACGCCTACAGAAGTCACGCCACTTCAAAAATATATGACAACGTCATATTTTCTTAACTTTAAATATGAATGACTGGTTTGAAAGAAAATGACTTACTTATCAATGAAACTTAGATACACACATCGAGTAACTAGTGTTATCATTAAAAAAAAATGGATATGCCAATTGATTCTTTGACATGGTCTCATTAATACCCTGAGTTATCGGATATCAAAAGGAACATGTATATTATAAAGAGCCAATCTCTTATCTTAAATACTCTTACTAATTAAACAACATTGCCGCATGAATATTTACTTCTCTCAATCCCCATCCTATGACTACCATCACAATAAAATTATTTATCAACAATAATCATTATGTAATAAATATTAAACGTACTACCGTCATATAAGCATAAGAATTTAAGATAAGGTTTTAATGTTTATATACCGCGTACAGTCTAATGAATTAATTTTTGTGACGTCGCTAAACCATTCATTTTGTTAATAATGAAAGGTAAAAAAACCCCCAATATCTTATTAGACATAGATTTGTAACGTTATCATATTGATCCCCTTATCAATCAATCACATCAGGTAATGACGTAACTGTTGGTGATAGAAATGTTATTAAATTAAACAAAAATAAAAACATAAACTTTGTAAGGTCGTGTGCACATTTTTGTTGTGGTATTTGTGAGTACTTTATTACATTAGAGAACAATATTTGCTCATATTTGCGTTCTCCTTTATACAATTTAAGAGCACGATGGAATCGATAAAATCTGGTGTGGCACTGGCCTTAAAAAAGCCAGTGCAGTCGTTGCCCAACTCTTTTTTCTTATGTTGGCACTTCACATCGCATATTTGTCAGAATATTCGCGTTACATCGTAAAAACAAAATGAACTTTATATCTGTAGTAATAAGGTAGATTTTGTATTAACTATGTGACGCGAGTATTCTGACAACTACGCGATGTGAAGTGTCACCTTTAAATAACATAACATCACGCCTGTATTTCCCGAAGGGTGAGGCAGAGGTGCACCTCATTACCCTCATTTCGCTTTATTGATTAGTTTTTTAATCATGATTTATTTTGACTTCCCAAAAAAGTTTTATGTTCGTCTGTATGGTTTTTTTTTTGTGTATGTCCATTGATATTTTCATCAATTGTGAACCGATTTTGAAAATTATTTTTTCATTAAATAGAGAAAATTTATATGGGATCAATGTAAATTTTATTAACTTTAAATAAATAAAATAAAAATATTAAATAAAAAATTAATACACAAATTTGTCAATTTTATAAGTGTAACTTTGCTTGGGTACTATTTCTTTAGCTTCAATAATACGTATTTTTCGCACTTGCCCTAAGTGGATGATGTTGACAACTATAACTAAACTGTAACTTCCTGTCACTGTTATTCATATAGCAGGTAGTGGTATTCGAATTTGTCCCACACAAATTTGAATACCACTACCTGTACTACTACTGTGTGTTGGTACCACAGCTAAAAAGTGAAATATAACTTCAATTTCTTAAGTCGGTGTATTTGGTTTAGAATTTTCGTTTGTTGCCACTGACTTCCGAAATAATAAGTTATTTTTCACTTTGTAGTGCCTTTTGGAAGTCGGTCGTTTAAAAATTAAAAAAAAAAACCATAAAAATCGTAGAATTTCTTTCTAGCTGGTCCTTCTCTGCGCAAAGATTACCACTGTCATGTCCCATCATCTGCCTAGCCTTTACTCAACTATGTTGGGGTCGGCTTCCAGTCTTACCAGTGTTGTGTCTGTGCGAGTTAGATGCTAAGTGATCATACCGTGGTACTAGCTAAACCAACCAATTTTGTGAATTATTTTCCTTTTCGTCACCATTCTCTTGCTCTTATCCCAATTTTTAGGGTTCCGTACCCGAAGGGTGCCAAACGGAACCCTATTACTAAGCCTCCGCTGTCCGTCTTTCTGTCACCGGGCTGTATCTCATGAACCGTAATAGGTAGACAGTTGGATTTTTAAAGATTTTGTATTTTATTACCGCTATAACAACTAATAATAAAATAAACTTAAAAATTAAAGGGGGTACATACCATACCAACAAGAAACTTGTTTTAATTTTGGCTTTTTTTTTTGCTAAATTTTGTACGACTCGAGTTGCATTTTTTTTGTGTTACTATCAGTATTTGGACTACGTTATCTCTCAGTATTCACCCCTGTCTATCGCAACATCTTTCAGACATTGATGTTCGTCTCTTCTAAAAATTATTTGCTTACTTGAGTAAATAATTTCTAATTTCTGATGCTTTTGTGTACAAATGTGTGTAGACCTTTACGTGTCTTTTCAAAGGGGATTTACCTTAGATAATATTATTCTGTTATGGAGGATATAATCCGTGTGTCTGTAGGTCGTGGTCGAGTGCTTTGATAGTCGTTTCCTTGTTAAAATCGTTCATTAAGTGTCGAGCATTGTCGGTGGTCGGAACAATTTTTTTTTTTTTTGTTGGAATTTATTTAACTTAGAGGTAGGGTTATTTTTTATTACATTGTAAAGAATTGGGCTAAATTTGCATTAGTCGTTATAATTAGGCTTAATTGTTATAATCTTTTGAAGAGCAAAATAAAAATATCTCGATGGAGGAAGTTTTTTAAAAATTTGTAAAATTTTAGGCACTCAAAAGTATGTTTGGTTGATATTTTAAAAAACTTATCTCCTACATGTAACAAATGATTTAATAATAGGAGCGAAATAATCTCAACTGATCAAAAACCAAATACGCAGTGCAAAGCAACAGCAAAAGAAAAAACCGCCGATAAAACCACGTTGGGGACCCCCTTTAATTGTTAACTTTACTTAATTTTTATTATTTGTTGTTATAGCGGCAATAGAAATACACAATGTGTGAAAATTTCAATTGTCTACCTATTACTGTTCACTAGATACAGGCCGCTGACAGACAGATGGACGGACAGCGGAGGCTTAGCAATAGGGTTCCGTTTGGCACCCTTCGGGTCCGGAAACCTAAAAACGATACCTCATTATTTTTGTTCTCGTTCTTCTTTACGAGTCGATGGTACATTAACATAATTGGGCCCAGTAGTATTTTATTGTATAATTGTATTTTTGCTTTTTCTTCCCAGCCATCACCAGGAAGCATGATGGTAGCCAGTACCATAATAACCGATGACAGAAGCACAGAGGAACTACAAAAACGTTTCGGTGAACTCCTAGACGAGAATGTCATCCTCAAGGACACGTTGAAACAGAACAATGAGTCCATGAAGGAACAGTTCTTATTAATCGCGTCCTGTCAGGAGGATATGATGAAGACTCATGTTCTGCATAAGGAAAAATTTGATGAGACTAAGGGGTTGGTTGAGAAGGTATGTTGTCCAAATATTATATAGTTTTTTTTTCGAATAACATGTAATGAATTTAATGTGTTTTTCACTGATTACACATAACATCATGCCTGTAATGCCGGAAGGGATAAGCAGAAGTGTACCTTGGTACACATTTAGCCAGTTACGTTTAAGTCCCATGAAATAGGGGGCGAACTGATTATCTGTAAATTGCAAATGTGTGGGTAAAGCGATGTTCTCTAAGACTGGATGCGAAGCTACCTTTGTTACGTAGAAACAGCGCGTACCCCTTATTTTGGTAACAATGGAGTGCAGAGTATGTGCCTAGCGCAACTGTCGAGCTGTGAGTATTATTCGGTTTATCTAATGGTGGCTGTACACTCTCGCCGAGGCACATCGAGACAGGCCGAGTGCGAGAATGTAGATGAGAGCGTTCGGCCCGCCTCGGTGTGTCTCGGCGTTCCTCGCGCGCTCTCAGTACCGTGTAGATTTTTCGTGCCCGAGTCAAAGGATCTGGCGGAGTTGCGAGTGTATTGCTGTGCTGTAGTGCTGTTTACTCTCGTGTCTAGTGTTGCTTGCGCTGTTTGACAGGGAAACTAGTAAAATGTTTGCGTCCATCCTCTCGGGGTTCACAACTTCAATTGAACTAGGCAAGAGTGTACATGGCCGCACTCGGGCTGAAGCCCCTCGCTCAAGATTTTTTCGCGAAAGCACTCGAACAGGAGTACAGCCGCCATAAGCTTAATCCGATCCAGCCTGTCCCTTGCTGTCCTCCACCAGCGACGCCCTAAGCCGAGGTTCGTGCCCCACAGGGGGTGCCCTTAGCGTGTAGTCGCTTAGTTTCTGAGCTTTATGCCCTGGCTGGAGGCCTTTTATTGAGGCAGCCACAGGAAAGTCCGCTTAAGCTGCTACCAACCTCCTAACTTGCACAGCCGCCATAATTTGGATTTGCTTCACTCTCTACTATAAGGAACTTATAATATAACTGGTGAAATGAGGGCATAATATTCACCCCTGCTTATGCCAATAAGAAATACATGCGTAACAATACGTGTACTTATAATGTAAAATACCTAAACAAACTTCTTACATTTCACAGCTACGTCAAGAAAACAAAAAGCTAAAGACAGACATAGCTCGACTCGCCGACTCCGACGCACATTCACACGTTAGCAGCGAGACGGGCGAGTCGGTGCGGTCGAACAAGTCTGCTCAGTCGGCGCAGTCGGCACAGTTGGCACAGTCTGTGCATTCGACACAGTCGGGGGCGTCGGGCCCTTCGTCTGCGCTTGAGTTCGTGACGTCACCCGATGATGATACTATTAATAAGCTGACTGCGCAGTTGGAGTTAGTTGAGAAGCAGCGGAGACAGGTAAATAAGATACTAAACTTTTCTTCTTCAAAATCATTTAATATTTAACTTGACCTGTTTCATCACCTTACGGTAAGTTACGGTTAACTTGTTTGGAAGGTATTTTATTATTTTTATCTGATAGATAGTGCCTATCCAGATATTGTTAAGGTCTCCTTCGTACCTCGGAAAGCGCGCTGGTCACAGCTGTCATTCGTGGATCTTTGACAGTTGTCAGAAGCCCGAAAGTCTGACAACCAGTCTTATCAAGGGGTATCGTATTACCTAGTTACTGAGTGGTGGAGGTCAGATAGGCAGTCGCTCCATGTAAAATACTGGTATTCAGCTGCATCCGGTTAGACTGGAAGCCGACCCCAACATAGTTGGAAAAAGGCTAGGCAGATTGCAGATTGATAATATTGTACAGACGTTCACATTAAATTTTCGTTATACTAACTTCAACCGTATGCAAAACGAACTAAAGGTGAGTTTCGTTTGTTATCCACTTGTATGCATTGATTTTTTATTCTTATTTTTCGTTGCAGGTGATAGTAGATAACGAGAACCTGACCTGGCAGAAGGAATCGTTGGAGCACATCGTTGACGCTACTTCGAAAGAGAGAGATGACCTCAAGGAGAAACTCAAGAATGCTGAAGTAAGTGTAATTATGAACTGAAACTCAAAAATGACTGCTGCCAAGTATTTTGCAGGTCAACAGTTCCCTTGCCATCACAAGTCCTTACCCCTATTTACAAACAAATAATTTGTCAATTTCAATATTCCACAAATCGAATTCACAATTTAATCGGTAAACGTAAGGTAGGTCGCCCTCAGGCTAGGTGGGGCGATGATCTTCGCAGGGTAGCTGGTAGCAGCTTGATGAGAGTTGCCGAGAATAGAGCTGAATGGCGTGCAATTGGAGAGGGTTATGTCCAGCAGTGGACTGCTGCAGGACGATGATAATGATGATGAAGAATATTCCACAACAATGATGACACTGACAGTCCTAGAACACGGTTTAGATGTGTTGATCGCATGCAGTTAGTGCATTGGTGAAATTCGCAGAGGTGACCCAGTGGTAACGGGTGCTACTTACGAGTATTCGGTCGTTGGTTCGAACCCAGACAGACTCTTTACTTTGTGTAATTTTTTTTTTTGGGTGGGAAATTATCAAATAACTTCTCCCGCTCTGGGCGGAGCGGGAGGTCGTGTCAGACTCTTACCCACCCGTGTTCCTTCAGTTGCCTGTATGTTGCCAGGGGCCACGGTATCCCTTTCGGACTTTCCCGCAACCCCGGCAGATTTCATCACGATGAACGTTGTCCTGCTAAATACTTAAACGAACTATGAATTCTTAATAAATATTAGCCAACAATTAATTATTAGCTTTGAGCCTGGGAATCAAACTCATGTATCAATTAACTTCAGAATCTTAAATATTTATCATGTTTTTGAAATACAAGCTCCATTACATACACAACAAGGTTCAAATTCCACTGCAACCGAAATTTTTAGGACTTTTTTTTTTGTAAACATAACATCACCCCTGTATGCCCCCAAGGGTTAGGCAGAGGTGTGGTATATTTGTATTTTCATATAAATGATGTCAATCAATCTGCCTAGCCTTTTCCCAACTATATTGGGGTCGGCTTTCAGTTTAACCGGATGCAGCTGAATACCAGTATTTTACATGGAGCGACTGCCTATCTGACCTCCACAACCCAGTAACTGGGTAATACGATACCGCTTGGTATGACTGGTTGTCAGACTTTCGGGCTTCTGACGATCCGTAACGACTGTCAAAGATCCACGATTGACAGCCGGGACCAATGGCTTAACGTGCTTTCCGAGGCATGGAGGAGTCTCGGTATATAAAGATGGTCGACCCATCCACGGACCAACCCCGGCAAGCGTAGCGTAACCTGATGGATCAATCCTTGCGACTGTTATTACTTAGCCACGACCTCCTCCATTTTTAACCGACTCCAAAAAAAGGAGGAGGTTCTCAGTTCGTCGGTTTTTTTTTATGTATGTTCCCCGATTACTCGAAGACGGCTGAACCGATTTGAAAAAATATTTTTTTTGTTTGAAAAGGTATACTTCCAAGTTAGTCCTATTGTCATTTGGTCACGATCTGATGATAGGATCTTGGAGAAATCGAGGGAACTCTTCAAATATTATAGGCGCACCTACAGCGATTTGGGTATTTTTTATAGTAACTCATGCATTTCCTCTCGAAAAGCATCATTTGGTAAAGTGGAACGTCATGAATTACAAACTGAGTTGGTTTGTAATGTATCACGTTTCACTTTACACTTTCCACTTTTCTAAAAAGTGCAAAAAAAAGATACCAAAAAACAAAAAACTGAAATACTGATCCAAAGACACCGATTTCCGAAATTAAAGTTATTTTTCACTTTGTAGTTTGGAAGTCAGTTGTATTTTGGGTAAAAAAAAAAATCATATAAATTCTTGATATTTACAGCTTCTACTATCGACTAAGGACACTGAGCACGCGACAGAACTAAACAACCTGAGGTTCACCGTACAGGACTTACAAGCACAATTACAGTCTGCTAGTAATTTTGTAAGTTGTTTTTTTTTTCTATTTAATTAGTTTATTGGTCTTATTTATAGGCTTCGTGTTTGAGGTGAGATTATTTATTTATTCTTAAAGAACATGCACCTCTGCCTTACCCTTCGGGGAAAACGGGCGTGATGTTAACTTTACGAATAAATATACAGGGTGGCAGGGACATCGATGCCAAAACTGTTACCATGGATTCAGGACATGATTCTGAACTCCCCTGCGTTGAAATTTTTCGTCGGTTATTTAAAAAAAAACACCTGTGCCATACATTTTGATCGCGTAGTTATTGCACTTTTCTATGAAACAGCTGTTTTTTTTTTTAATAACCGACGATCAATTTTAACGCAGAGGTTCAGAATGATTTCCTGAATCCATGGTAACACTTCTCGTGTCGATGTCCCTGCCACCCTTTTTTTTTTGGGTGGGAAATTATCAAATAACTTCTCCCACTCTGGGCGGAGCGGGAGGGAGTCAGACTCTTACTGACTAAAACCCACCCGTGTTCCTTCCGTTGCGATCTCCCTTTCGGTTTTCTTCGCAACCCCGGCAGGTCCCTGCCACCCTGTATATTTATTCGTAAAGTTAACATCACGCCGTTTTCCCCGGAGGGTTAGGCAGAGGTGTTATGTTTTATTTATTTATTTTATAACTATTATGGTGTAAAGTGTAGTCCAGTAGCCAAAGTTTTATTTTTATACCAATATACAGGTACTGTTTTTATTTTATTTTAAACTAGTAAAAAAATAAAAGTAACTTGAATTCGAATTTGAAGCAACAACGATTTTCAGCAATAAATGAACAATTTATTTTAAATAAAAGTTTTTTAAACATTAATTTTTAATTTTATTGAAAAAATATCGCCCTCTTCATAGAGTTTATTTCTTTTTTTCAGACAAGCTTATCATCCGAGGAGGTTGCTAAACGCGACCAGCTGTTACGTCAGCTCGAAGGCAGGGTATCTTCACTGCAGTCTGAACTAAAAACTGCACAGCTCAAGATACTGGACCTCGAGAGTGTTAAAGTATGCTTATTTACACTACCCAAAATGGAAACTTCTTTTGTCAAATGAACTTTATTGATTAAAGTGGTCACAAGTCGAACTTCCCCCCATTCCTTAGAAATCGTTACTTTATTGATAAAGTGCTTAATTATATCTCGAAATTAGTAGAAAAATCCCGAAACAGGTACGTAGAAGTAAAACAATAGGCCCGCACACATTCGGCCGGGCCGCAGCGAAACGCACTGGCGGATCGCTCGTCAGGCGTATTTTTGCGGCTACTGTTTTGCGTTGCGATGTGCCCCCCTTGAAGTGTGCGATGGTTCATACAAATTTTACGAAATGATGCAAGAGAATTTTTGCTATGCGGTGCGTTGCGGCACGGCTCTATGTGCCTCTTTGCACTTTTAAATGAGGCACAATTTAACAATTCAAATTCGAAATTTTAATATGTTTGAAAACGTTACTGCTGTGGGGTACGAGCCTCGGATTAGGACATCACCGGAGGAGGATGTCAAAGATGGGACGGGCTGGATGCGCTTAGCTTAAAGTAGCGGGTTTCTTTATACAGTATGTTAAATAACAGAGGGCGTTCCCTTAAACGCGTTAATCTATATCATTAATACATTGAAATAAAAATATCAGCATAGAAAAATAAGTATAAAAAGAAAACGAATGAAAAAAAAAAATAAAACAAATGAAAATAAATTTGAAACGTCCTGTTTTAGATCAAAATAGTAGCGCGGTAAAGTACCTAGCGTATTCGCGCTGCCCAAACCGGCAACGTCGCTATTTTTAGTTCCGAATAAAATAAGGTGGATATTGGGGGGCGGGGGCGGGGCTAGGCGCATCAATAGATCGCCGCACACGCGAGTCGTCATTCATAAGTTTGTTGCGACATCGCCATACTTCCACATTGAAATACAAATGCGCGTGTGCAGAGTGTTTCTTTTACGTATCAATTTAATATTTTTTGTGAATATTTTATTATAAAAAAAAGTATAAAAACATTTTGTTTTTGAATGGTAATTTTTTTTTTTTGTATTTATGGATGCTATACTGTTGCGGGTAAACGGGAACGCCTTTCGTTAATTAACATACTGTATAGTTCTACCTGATAAAGTAAACCACGTAAAGTTTTCTCTTTTGTCAAAGTTTTCTCTTTTGTCAACGCTTTGCCATCAGAAAATGCTCTAACCTCTCTCTTAAAAATTTCTTGACATGTGAAAGTTGGCTTATACTGTATGTTTTTTTTTTTTTTTTCAGTTGGAATTTAGTAAACACAAGTCTGGCGTATCGGAGGCTGTGAAGGTATACAAGGAGCAAATACAGGATCTACACATCAGACTAAAGGAAGCGTCTACTACCGTAAGTTTTATTGCGTTTCGATCCGAAACCCGATAATTATCTAAACTAAAGTACTAATTTGTGAGTTTGTATGTAGGAGCACGGATCAATACAGATGGTTCACTCCGCAAAATCATTTAAATAAAAAGCAACTGTTCCTGCGACACAATAAAGTGCAATTCAGGTCGCACAGCGTTAATTACCTACAGTTATATTCACCTAGAAGTTGCCTCTCTTTCTATCGCGCTATATATGTGTTTTTTTAAGTTTTTTTTTCTCGCTTTTTAGTGAGTCAGTTTGTTATGTATCTAAGTTACAATAGCCTGTGTAATATTAATAAATAAATAATTATTTCTTTGTACCAGGTGTTCCAACCAGTTCGTTTCTCGATCAGTTCGGAGCCGGAGTCTTCGTCGTCGGAGTTCGCCAGCCTCACGACAAACGTGAAGCTGTACGACAAGACGCTCAAACACTTGGCGGAGCTACTCAATATATTGACACATGGGTATGTTTTTATTAATATAAGTTTTTAGGAATTCAGCGGCATTTACATTTATAAATTAATATTATTAGTTATTATTCACAGTGTTATATTTGTTACAGCATGTCAGACAGTCTAGTCGAAACCTTCGGTCTTATAACGAGCCTTCACGACTACAAACTTGAAAGGACGACAGCAGATCAGTTCAAGACCGGCCTGGCAGAGGTCAAGCAGCAGATGGAGAAACAGCACAGTACGGCGCTTAATAACATGTAAGTTTAATGATATGTAAGTTTAATAATATGTAAATTTAATAATATGGAAGTTTCATAAATGTATGTTTAATAAATTAATATTTAAGTTTAATGAACAATTTAGAAGTTTCAAGTTTATTTCCGGATTATTTTGCCGGTTTATGAACTTTGGCGGGGTATTAGCTGCCATGGTCTTTCTGAGTTAGTATCCCGTTGTGACTATTTTATGTTTTATAAATTAGGCAATGTAATCATTTTAAAGAGACCACAAATAAGATTTGTCATCTATGGTTACAATAAAAACTAAATGTTAAGGCGAAAGCGTCAAGGACCCCGCGAAATTCAAATTTTCTTACGTTTTTGCAATTTGCAGGTTAGTATTGGGTTGTATGTTGATCTAAAATGATTCGTGGCCGTATCAAATGTTTATTTATAGAATTATAATCATAAAAATCATCAATACAACTCTATAAGTTCATGTTCAAAGTTGACGTCACACTGTAGATGTCATCGAACCGAGCGTTTTGGCGGTAAATTCAAAAACATTAAAAGTAAATTCAACTTTTATTGGATTAATGGAAAAAAAAAGACATTAATTAATTTATTTTTATTTTTCTGTTAAATCGTCTGTCCCAATCTTTAAATATAAGCAGTTTTCAAAAATTTTGAAAATACCCTATTCTGTAAAGTCATATTTGTTACGGTCGCGGATCATATTTCAATCAACATACAACCTGACACTGACCTGGAAGTTGCAAAAAACTAAAGAAACTTTGAATTTTACGGGCTACCTTAGCGCATGGGGGATGCGCTAAGGTAGCTGAATAAATGAAAAAAAAAAAATGTACAACAAATAAAATAAAAACGACAAAAATATTTCAAACTAGTATCCAATAAACGGTGGGCAATTGGTTTTATTCTTTGATTTCATTACACTTATTAATTATTTTTTTCTATCCGTGCTACCGATATTTCGCTGTAAATTCGTCAATATTCATTGATAGAATACAACATACCAATTTCGTAAACTGAAAACAAAAATCTCATGTGTACTTTTAACTATCTTAAACTTACTAATCGATTTCCTTTCTAGAGGCCAAGTCCGAGGCACCCTCTCAATATTCGATGGAATCTTCAAGGACTACAGCGAAGTCCTAAAGAAGTCTGTGGCGAAGCCCCGAGTAGAGCGCTCGGGCAACGTGGAAGCCCTGACCGCAGCCCTAGTCGCAAGGGGACAGGAACTTACTATGTTGCAAGCTGAACTTACCAAGTTGAAAGGGGAGAAGGATGACACTGAACTGCTTAAGGCGCAAATGGATTTGTATAAGTGAGTTACAACTGCTTTTTTAGCTTAATTACTCAGAAAGGAGTATTTGAAAGCTATAAAAATATTTATAAATGTTGAACTAATATGTATAAGGGGGCTAGATTATCAGATATTCAAGGCTTCCATTAAAACGACGTTTGCTCTAATGCTGTGTCAGTTACATATGAGGAATTCGTTAATGTGTTGCCGGTGGTTGACTACTGAAAGTGGTTTTAAGTTTTACAAAATACCAAATGACACAATATTATTATTGATGCTTCCTCAATTACGCGAGTTTGAACCTTCAGACGGCGCAACAGAAGTCATACTTTGCATCAACATGAGATATACATCAACATAGTGATGGATTAATTAGCATTCGCATTCATTGATATCATGCGAATGCTCATTTAGCATTTAGCAAATGAAATGTAGTTGCGAAATTCTGTGAAGTGTGAAGTGAATTTATCGCTTCGTACTTTTTTATACTATCATACGTCAGAGCTTGTTAATATGTTTTAATTCGCATATTAAAAAAATTCACATACTTCATTATTATCAATTATCGTCATATTAGCAAATAGCATAGCAATAAGCATGCTAATACTCAAGAATTCACATGCTAATGAAATTTATGCGAAATCGCATTAATTAACATTACTACATCAACAGAGATATGTTTCGCAGTCTGCTTGAAAATTTTATAGCTTTATTTTTATTTTTTATTAACACATTTGAACTATTACTTGCTTCATGCCTGGTCACTAAATAGTTCTTCTATTTGCAGGAGCGACTTCGAAGCGGAGAGGGAATCTCGCGAGAAGATGGCAAGTGAGAAGGAGAACATCCTCACAGATCTCAGAATCACGAAGAAACGAAACCAGGAACTTACGCAACAGGTGTGTTACTATTGTCTTTTTGAAGTGAAATCTTCTTTAGGCGCGTTGGGCATTTTTGAGATGGGAAAAAAACAATCGAACTCGCGACACCGTTACCGACACCTAAATTTTGTAAACGCGATTGTGCTCTTTACGTTACGGATTAATGTCCTATGTAAGTATTTTTAACCGATTGCAAAAAAAGGAGGAGGTTCTCAGTTCGTCGGATTTTTTTTAAATATATGTTCCCCGATTACTCGAAGACGGCTGAACCGATTTGAAAAATTCTTTTTTGTTTGAAAGGGTATGTTCTTCCAAGTTGGTCCCATTGTCTGGCTGGAACCTTGGACTTCACAGACGTATTCTTCTTTTTTTCGTGTGGTTAGTGACTAACCGCCATGAATACGCACATGAATCCGAAAAATCAGAGGTGTGTGTATTGGGTTCGAACTCGAGACCTATGACTTGGCAGTCTGACGGTCACACCACTAGGCTATCACTGACAGGCGTAGTAAAAAAAAATGTTTTCTGTGAATTTTCTGCCGATCATAAAATGCGGTTTTGGTAGAGTGATTTTCCTTTAAATAATTCAAATCTCAAATCGTTTATTTCAAATAGGCACATAACAGGTACTTCTGCGTCAAAAATTAACAAGAAAATAAAATTGATTCTGAGATTATTTTGAAGTAATCCAACAGGCTAAATGTTAAAATCCACGGAACTAAGTTTCTAAGCCACTACTTTCCTCGACAATTTTTTCCCGCGGCGATTTTTTTTTCACACTGGATTTTCGACGCTCTGCTTAGCGCCAACGGTTGAAAATCCAATAGTGTTTTTTCGCCGCACTGAGTTGCATTCTGTTGAAGTCTCAATGTTCGGTTCAACAGCGAGAGTTGAAAATCCAGTGCGCGACACAATGCCATCGCGATATTTTTACGTCCGTGCGAACGTAGGCTAAGACAGTATGCTAATAAATATTATTCTCTTTGCAGTTGGAGGAAGTGCGCAAAGCAAACCCGGCAGTATACCGCAGTGCCACCAGCACGTCGCGCGGCAGTGCGCGAGCGACGCCGCCCTCTCCCGCCCGCAGCGCGCCCGCACGCTCTGCGCCCGCGCAGCCTGCCAGCACTACGGGGAACATGGTGAGTACTATCATTATTATAAAATAACAATTCTTCAAGGTGTTTATTCTCAACTACAAAGGAGGGATCGAAAAAAGTGACTTCACCGTATTCTGTGACGTCACTTTTTCAGATCTATCTTGGATAACATAAAGGTACACTTCTGAAAACGATAGCGGATTGTACATTCCAACGCGTCGAAAATATACACTGTTGTATTTTCAACTCTTGGCGCTAAGCAGAGCGTTGAAAATTCAATGAGCGAAAAAGAATCGCCGTGTGAACCTGGGCTTAGTGACATCCATTGACAGAACTTCTGGTTTGCCGTCTACAGTCGCCGCTCGACCGTAGCAGCATGCGGAAATATTGCCGTCGGAAAAAAAATGATAAAAACTCATAGAAACCATTATTGTCGTTGCCATTGACCGTCAGACCTTGTACCTTACAATTACAACGGCAGGCTTAAGAGAGTCGCATTCAAAGGACTGGGTCAATGCTTCAATGAACTGTGAAAACTTCAATAGACAAGTGGGACCTTTGCTAATTGGTTAACATAGGTTTATGATGACAATACCATGACTGACATATTTGACAATATTTCGCGACGTTGTCCGACAGACCGCAGTTTTAAACTATGTAAACTATGTAATTATAATTGCGTCATGATACGGGTCGACACAAAATCACAAATGAAAGCGTTGTGACATTGCATCGAAAAAATCAGCGACGACCTTCGAGGAGTTTCTTAAATGCCCGAACTTACGGCACTACAACGTTGCCGTTTTTCTTAATGCCGACAGACGTAATAAGAAAGACGTCATTCTACGCAATAATTCTTACGCAAACTATTATTTTTATCACCAAATATTTTCGATATGACTTCCCCTATTCTAAACGATTCATCGTACAAAAAGGTTCACAAAAAGAAAAAACTATCGGACAAGTCGGAGGAAGGCGCGAGCGCACCAAAGGAGACCACGCCGCTGCGGTTCGACTGTCCCGTGTGCGACCAGCCATACAAAACGCTCATACTATTGCAACAACATGTTGATCACTGTCTAGGTTGATTATATATAGAATAGTTTTAATGATAGTTGGAAATTGTATTTACATATTTATTTATCGAGATAGATTGGAAAGTGAAATTGAGTTTTGTGCGCGAATTGACTCCAATTTACGCAATTTTTTTTTGTCCGAATTATTCGCGTTTATGAGTAAATAAGGGGTTGTGAATTCATTCGTAAAGCTCTTTTAAACTTAAGTCTTTTAGAATTCCTCACCAATTTTTATAAACTATTAGCTGTTACCCGCGATTTCGTTCGCGTGGAATTCTATATGAAAGTCCCCTCAAAATCGGTCCAGCCGTTTCGAAGATTAGCCGGAACAAACAGACAGACAATTTTTTTTAAATTGTTCTTTTGTTAGAGGTGCCGTATATATTTTATACGCATTTAGTAAAAAGCTGTTATTTGGACATTACTAACAGATACTTCAATTTTATTTATTTGTTTTATATTTTAATTTTTTTTATAGATTCATAAAAAAATTAAGAAACTCAAAAATGTTCACGCGTGCCCAGCTATATAGTTAACTGTAAATTTGTCAAGCGATTCGTGCACAAAACTGTATTTAATATTATTATTTTTTGTATAGAACAATTTATCTGAAAAGTATTAAATTGGAAATAAGCATTTATGTGAGGAAATCGTTGAGATACGATCGCACTATGTAGGTACATTGGCCAGTTTTATTGTGCAAGATAACGTTTGAACCGGGCTCGCACAGTGTAAACAGTCACTGCAAGTCGAATGGTGTAAATAATCACATGACCCAAGCTGACTAAGTGCAGTACAGCGTAGTAAGTGCCAAACAATTATCAACATTGCGTGTCTTAAAATTAGATTTATTTTAACCAGCGATAGGTTGACATATACTATAGGGAGCAGTGGTGGCCAACTGATAACGGCCGCGACTTAAGTCAAAGTAAAAAACGTTAATTGCGAACTAAGTGTACAATGTTGGTGTTACGAAGAGTACTTATGGCTTAGCAGCCTTTTACAAGCATTGCAATTATCATTCTCCTGCCCTTTTCATTCTAAATTAGCATGCATTAAACATTATTATTACTATTTTCTTTTATATCGGCACAATTATGTCAAAATTAAATGTCAATAATAATTAATATTATTACTTAATTTAAAAAAAAATGTATTTCTTACGGGTTGTAGATCGAAGGTTCGAACCCTGACAAGCACTTTACTTTGTGTTCATTATTTCTTTACCGCTGCTCTCAAAACGGTGAAGGAAAACATCGCGAGGATACTGGCATGTCCTAGAACCAAACAATCGAAGACATGTGACATCTACCAAATCGCACTGAGTCCGCGTGGTAGATTACAGCCCATCCTCTCTCTAAGAGAGGAGGTCTGTGTCCCAGCAGTGGGAACATTGTAGGCTGATTATGTAATGTTGACATTTGTTTGCTGCTGAAAACCGCATTGCGCTTCGCCCCGTCTGTTGTGGACGCCAATAAAACTTCCTAGTGGGTATCGTGGGTAGGGTAGAATCGAGAATAAAGCTGATTTACACGGTGCGATTTAATTGACCGCGGCTTACCATTAGTTGAAGCTATAATAAAAGTTTCAATGATGGTTTCTTAGATGGTGCAACTTATGAGTTGCATCGTCTACTCTAAACACTATTAGACACTAAATCAATTTGATTGCCACAGGCAAGAAACTTGCATCGTGTAAATGGGGATTTAGTTACTATATGTTTAATATACCATTTATTCTAAACTTTTTAAATTCTTTAATACGATACGAAGTTAAGGACATTAATTTAAATGTATAATAAAAATGAAATGCTGTTCGTTGGTAAGCGCATGGCTTTTGTTCTTGGACCGATTTGGCTATTTTTTTTTCTGTTTTAAAATGTTCGTAAATGTTCGAATAGGTCCTTACGCAAAGAAAAATTTGACAAGTAGCCGGGAAAATTGGTGCATTTACTATGGGTAATTTTTGTAAGAATTATTGAAATCGTGACACACTGGACGTCTGTTGGGTCAGCTAGTATTATTTTTATTTTTTTTACTTCACCTTGAAATGTCGGTGTTAGCGTTTTTTCGCAGCCAACCTCTAGGTTATCCGTTGTTTCTATGTTATTTCCCTTTATTTCATGTAAAAAGGTAGTTGTAAATTATATTTTTAAATATAAAAAAAATAAAATAAACATTTAAAAATAAAAAGTAGCCCACCAGTATCGGGAACAGGGTCCAAGGGGTCTACCCTTTATAGCAGAACTTTTTATGTCATAGTATTATTTTGCGTAACAGCGCATAGCATAAACTTCATTTCGCAGAAAATCGATTGGCATACACTCATTTATAATACATTAAAAACGCATAATTTTGTAAGTCAGAATCATCTTTAGGCATAAATTTCATATCCATAATAATTAAAAGTAGAACCATACTGCAGAAAGTTCACCAACCATATTGCAGAAAGTTCACTGTCAGAATCGTCTTTTGGCATAAAGCAAGCATGCAACATGCAGCAGGCATGGTTTCTGTCACGGCTCCGGCGCTGCGGGGCTCCGGCGGTCCCACGCAAGCTTCTCGTCGCAGATGGTTGTAACGCTCACCACAGCAGCTTCGGCTCAGCCGCGGCGGCGAGTGTTAAAACCACCTGCTCATCAGCTCGCGGGCCGCCTCGCCCCTCCGCGCCTATGCGGGCTTAAATTACACTCTAGGGGTTGGGCAGACAAGACTACGTGCAGTCGGTTTTGCAGCGATTCGGTTCTGTTACTTCACTAACTTTTGTAGTACAACATATTGACTTTCTAAGAACGTTATGTGAAACGAAATTATGCGAAATTAAGCTTTGCCAAAAGTAATTATGCCAAATAAAATTCTGCCATCTTAAAAGTCTGCCTTTGTAAATTCGGACATATAAACATTCGGCCAAACAATAATTATATTAAATGATTTATGCCATATATATATTCTTTTAAAGAAGATTATGCCAAGTGTGTTATGTCAAATAAATTTCGGAGCATTAAAATTCTGCCAGATAGAGGGAACCCGGGTCCAAGCTACCGGCGGACAGCGCTCCAGAGTGGAACCTCCTAATTATATTATTATTATACGTTAATTATTACTAACCTAGTGCATTTATTTTTGTTATCAGTCACACAGTTTTTGTAATAAAAATTAAAATAATATACATATTTAAAACTATTTTTTAGTTATTTTTTGTATCCAATCTACGAATAATTTTTAGGGTTCTACATTTAGGTGAGACTGTGTTCTGTTTTTTGTTGTGTGTATAATTTTAGGTGTTAATACTAGTTTCCTCTTTGTAACTTTTCTTTGGATAATAATGAATGATCTAGATTGTTTTAGGTGTTACTTAACCCGTTAATGTTTGTGCGTGATGAGTGGTTTATCTAATCAAGATGATGAGTGTTTTTCTCGTGACTGATTCATCTTCAAATTCTCGACTAACTCTAGTACAACTAAATATTGAACTGAACCCCAAGACCAGAGTTGCGATTTATTTCAAATACGTGTATTTAAAATGCAAATACGAAATGCAAAATACGTATTTTATATTTAAATACCTTTAAAAAAAATAATTTTGCATTTTATTTGAAATACTTTTCGAGATGTATTTTATGCTTGTAAAATGCAAAATACTTTACTGCTAAGTTCCGCCAACATTACCACTCAAATTTTCATGTAAATGGGTCAGTGATTCAACAAATAGCCACTAGAGGCGCTGTAAGTGCTGCAACCTTGCGAGGCTGTGTTAAAAGTGACAAAACAAAATGAACGTTATTTTCCACGGCTAGTGAAAAATAACGCTACGCCTTATAACGAGATTGGTTTTACTTCGATTACCGGTATTTCTGTTTCGACGCCGTTATTAGTGTTTATTATCAAAAAGAAAGTGTTGGATTTTTAACACTAATTTCATCTAAAAGTAATTTATTTGAATAAAGTATTTTGAAAATACTTATTTTGCATTTCGTATTTAAAATACAAAAAGCAAAAGTATTTTGTATTTTGCACTTGAAATGGTAAATGAGAAAACTATTTGCATTTTGTATTTAAATACTTTTTTTAAACTAGTTTGTACATCTCTGACCAAGACACGCAGCAGTCGCGGTCATGAAAGATGCGAGTAGAACTGTGAATATTTATTACCACCACTGAGTTTCGTGTTGTTTCGTTCCCACTTTTATGACCACGCCTGCCACAAACATTGCCCATTAGCATAAAATCAGATAACTTTAATAATCTTGAATTTGTAATCTTCGATTAACAATAGTACCAGATTTCCGATGAGCGCATCAAAAGCGGCCGGAAAAATAAGACCACCAATAATGTTGTGGTCTTATTTTGCAAAATAGTTTTTTCAACCTTATTGCTTAGAAATTATGTTTTATTTTTCCATAAATATTTTTGTTCTTATTTTAAAAATACTTTTACTTAAATATATTTATAATCGAAGTGGTAAACATAATGTAAACGATATTAAACTTTATGTTTGAGTGTTAAGGTTTATAATCAAGTTAAATGCATTCGCGGGCACTTGAGCGTTGTGTTTTTTTCCTGATCCTTATGCCCGTTTTCACCTTCACTAAGTGACACTCAAATGAATCCCTAAATAAAAGTGCACTGTTGGATTTTCAACGCTAGGCTTAGCGATGAGAGTTGAAAATCCAAAAATGCTTTTTTATTTACGGATTCATTTAAGTGTCACATAGTTGTCGTTGACACCGATAATTAATCTTGTGCTTTTGTTGACCAAAGTTTTGTAACGCATGTATGCATTCTCAAACTGAAAACGCATGGTTGTGTCCGAATACAAAAAAAAATCTAATATTTGTTTAATTATATTTTTTTCTATGTTCCAGGTCTTCACATGTCCAAAATGCATGAGGTTTTCATGCGACCAGTACAGAGTGATGGAAGACCACTTCGATTTCTGCCTGGATGACTTCTAATGGTAGTATCAATATAAAGACTAGTCCAACTTTAGGTGAAACGGACAGTTGTCGACCTAGTCCAAAATTGTAAATAAATAAAATGTTTTTGATGATTTTAAATGTTAATTTTCAAATGGATTATATTATTTTTCAGCAAGTCTAAGGAATCATCTGGGACTGAATTTTTTTCTTTTGTTATTCTCCGTTAAAAATAATGAGATACCAGTGCCTTATTTAATTGAATATTACAATAATTATAGCTTAACCCCCCCCCCCCCCCCCGCTCGCCCCCTATTACATGGGACTTAAACATAACTGGCGAAATGTGAGTGTGCCTGCTACAGGGACACCTCTGCCCAACCCTTCGGGGAAACAAGGCGTGATGTTATGTTTATGTGTTATAGCTTAACTAAAGGTCGATAACTACATATTTCACCCTGTAATTTAAATATTATCATTTCGGTGGCTATTCCTTATTGTAATATTAAATCGTTATAATGAAATTATAAATATTTTAGCGTAAACTGATTATTATTAGAAATTTAGACGATATATTTTTATAATTTCCATAGAATTATTTGGTTCTTAGCCTTCATTTGGAGAACAATGAAATATGAATTTCAATTAGACATTCCTCCAATTAGATTACTATTACCAAACTGCGGCAAAGCCTAAAAATTGTGTTTTGTTTTGGTTCTTGTGTCCGCAGAATTTTTTCTTTTAGTACACTCAAAAGAAGTCTTATGCACAAAGAAAAGGGTTCAATTTTGACCTACCCAATAAATGTAATGGACAATGCCAACAAAAAGTGTACATATTTATCTGTGACCAAATTTTAATAACATCTAGTATAGTACTTAGAGACATATTTTTGCACAAACCATTCCATGTTACGTAAAAGTTTTGTTAGATAAATTGTATAAATGTTGTATGCCGTTCTATCTGCTAGTATAAAACCAACTGTACAGTGTGCGCCACGTAAGAAGTCCCGCGGAAAATTGTGGAAATACATTTTGAATGCAATGACATAGACACTAGCGCCGGGGCCACTATACACTATAGAACTCCCTACTTTATTGAAAGGCTCGCTGCGTGTGGTCGCAAGCGAAGTGCTGAGCATGAGGTCCTGGGTTTCTGATACCCAAGTCGGATAGTGTTATTGGGTTTTTTCGCCTGGTCTCCATAGCAGCCCTGAGTCTGGATATGTGTCCGGTAGATGGCAATAGGCTCGTCTCCCTATTACATGGGACTTAAACATAACTGGCGAAATGTGGTTGTACTATAGGTACACCTCTCCCAAATTTTACAGGGAATACGGTTATGATAGTTAATTGATTCAGGCGTGACCTTGCGGAAATCCATTATAAAATACAATACAATACGTGTTGCCACACCGACCGCTGAACGCAGTCTGCGTTCAGCGGTCGGTGTGGCAACATGCTATGTTCGAGTTCGCAACAAGTCAATCGTCATCCCGAGGATGCTTCGTTGAGAGGTGAAACACGTGTCGATTTCTTTCAGGGTTTTTATGGCTCTTTAGAAATAGCTAAACGGAAAAGTTACTAAATATATCCATGTCCATTGTATTGAATACAGTTATGTTATTCGAAAGGATATTCTTTGAGAGTGAAACAAAGCTATATGCTAGAGCGTGAAAAATAATCAAGTCGTCGACTATCATTTCTAAATAAACTAGTAAAAATGAAAATGTATATGATAGCTTAGCCATTAGCTAGAGCTTCGTAAGTACTTTGTGGCCATCCTGGGCAGTTAGTTTCACTATCAATAGCTAATATTTTCATTGCGAGATGAAGCATAGCTGAAAGCTATTCTCTGCAATATAAAATTACCATCTATTGAGATTGATTTATTGACATTATAACAAATAGAAAATACTAGAAGAAAGTACGGATAACTTAATTGATAACCAGGCTGACTATAATGAAATATCATATGAAAAATTAGAGCAGTGGTGGCCCAGTGGCAACGGCCCCGACTTACGAGTTGTAGGTCGTGGGTTCGAACACAGGCACTGCTAGGCTAAGGCATATCACAAAAAGACTATCAGTGCCAACATTCAAAGTCAAAGTCAAGTCAAATCATTTATTTCAAATAGGCCCATGTATGGCGCTTTATGGCATGTAATTTGAACGTCAAAATTTACAAAATAATATAATTGATTCTTGTCGCCCCTTCCAAAAGGTAGTTTTCGTATGGAGAAGAATGGGCAAGAAACTCCACCGTTACTCTTTTAAAATGTTTTACAATAGTTTGTATAAGTACGTACATTAGTAAAATAATTGTATGTGAAGACGATGCACCTAGAATAAAATTACTATACCACAATAGGTAAAAAGAATTAAAAACGAAGCAACGACAGATAATTTAATTATGTGATAGGTACATGGTGCTCACATATTAACATTATAAAAGTAGACGATTTTCCTAATTTTTTAAAATAAAAAGTCAGTGTGTGAGGAAGTAATGAGAAGAATTGCTAGCAAAGAAAAATGAGAAATATTTTGGGACCGATTAAATACATGCCGTTTATTTATACAGCCTGGTTATCTATATTTTATACGCCTGAACAAAGTCTTCCAAAAATGATATACTTTTCTAGTAGAATGTCGCTCGCAATTCTGTCCATGGCTCTAAGTAATTAGCAGCAAATTTTAGATAATTGATTGGCCAAGCTAATTCAATAGTAATGATACACGATCGTACGTACTTTTTATTCAGTGAACCTAACGCGTGGTCTGGCCGATAGAGGGCGCTCTCCGGTTTTCCTAACAAAAAGTGATATGCTCGCGATTGATCGCGAATTCGCGCGATGATTGCTCTTAAATAGGACGCGGCCTTAGCCATAAATATCGTAGTAAGAATTGTATTCAATCTAACTATATAAAGCAACGCTAAAGTGCTACAAGGATCTTTTGACACTTTAATCACAGATTACCAAATAAATAAATCACTCCATGTACTTACGCGCTTTCTACATACCCCCGGGTCGCACGCGACCCATTTCTCAGTGGGTTGCCGACAGCCGCGAGGTGCGTACGTACGCTTAAATTTCGGTCGACCTGACGTACTTAGTTTCAAATTCTTATGATATGGCTAGTTCTGGTGTAGTGTGTGCAGTTGATGGATTTAGATCCAGCAAGAGAAGAGATAAAATCTCTTTTCAGTTTACCTGCTTATACAGAAATGCGAGTATCTAATTTGCTTTACTATCGTTTTTTTAAATAGGTAAATTGTTTAAACTTTCATGTTTCGTATTTTATTGTTAGGTACGTAATGTCTTCTACCACGTAATCTGTGCTACTATGCGTCTGAGATAAGAATAGTTTATGTTTAGAAAAAATCTACTTTGTGCAAATTAATTTTCAATAAAATTTATTATCGTTATTATCTTATTAATGTTATTTTCATGATATTTAAAGGCATGCATGACGTGCACATACTAAAACATTAAAAACCATTTTATTTTATTTCATAAAGTATACTACAATCTTTATCGAAAGGGCAGCCCTGGCAATTCACAATAACCACTCGGTGGCGCGCAGCTACAAAGCGAAACTCACTTCACGCTTGTAAGGTTAGGTAAATTTTCGTTCGCAGCGTCTAGCGACTCGGAGGTGTAGGCTATTATATAATTTTGTGTGGAGTGATTTATCTGGTGATTGTATTGACGAAACAAAATGGCGATCTTAGTTCCGATTTTGGCCATGCGTGAAAAGGACCTTGTAGCACTGTTGTACATTTTGGCATTTACGTATTATTATAAAAACGGTTTATAGGAAAAGATAACGTTAAGATTTTTAAAATATTTCATATTTATTTTTAAATCAGATAAGTAGTATGGAGTGCAATGGCATTATGTAAAAAAAAAGAATAGCTGCCCAAATAGGCGTAGTCAACACTGACTGCGACAGTCTTAATTCGTGCACTAAACTGGGATAGTGTAGAGAAAGCTTAAGATCCTCAGAAGACAGTTCACAGGATAAATAGATTTATGCCTGAAAATTTCGATGTTCTGTCTTCTGTTTAAAGCATTTAAGAGTTTATCCAAATGGTGGAACTGAGGCACTAACAATTATTCCTTGCAACGAAATACTGGGTTCAAATTGGTTGAAATTGCGCAAAGTTCTTGTCTGGTCTAAAATTAGCCTACACCTAGCCCTAATCACATGTATACCCGAAAACTTAAGACCAGGCACTCCAACGTCAATTGCCACGCAAACTCCGCCCCAATGCACCGCACCACTCCACTATGTACTAAACGCTAACACATCGGTAATAAAGTTGAATATCGTGTGCACTCTTTGGTCGTGTTCAAGCACGGAACTAAATGTCGTAAGTCCCAATTCTTATTTCGTTTATAACTAACTGTCAAATTAATCCTTGTCCGCGTATATATGTGATTGAGCCTGTTTGTACCTACAACACAAACAGAATTGGGACTGCAACATAAGATTGAATTGCAGTATATTGTCATGCCATCTAAAATCGTTCTGCGCCCACATGAGGCTTAGAAACGCCATTTTTTCCTGAAAGTTTCTTTTGTAAACCTTTTTTTTTCGTAATCAGTATTGCAATTTGAATAGCCTCTAAAGATGGAACTATATTTTGGATAAGTGATTATTATGAGACTGGAATGTATTTATTTATAAAATTCTAAATTTAGTTTTATTTGTTATTGCTTTTGGCCGCCTTTTGATTTGATTATTGAGTTTCGCAAATATTCATAGTACTTTCAAATGAATACATTGCTTTATTTTCGACATTTCTATTTGTATAGAAAATGTAATTTAGTGTTAATATTAATTCCATTAATTTTGTGTAAAGCTCGTTGTGGATTATGTACGGTCACCGCACGACCTTGGTAGCAGTTTGTCAGCAACTTTATTACGCCGCAGTAAGGGTTATTTTCGTAGTTCAAGTGGTGATTGTACAAAGTAATAGTTGGCGTAAGTACAGTCACCGGACCACGATGACTAGTGGGTAGTACTGACTAGCCACTGTATAGTCTGCAACGGACATAACTTTTAGAATTGATTCATACATTATTTTGAATTATTCTTCTGTCATGTTTTTTTTTGTGTAATTTAATGGGGCAAAATAAGAATATTACAATTTACTTAAAATACCCCAACTTAAAAGAATTCCTTTTGTTTTCATTTTTCTAATATAGACCCCATTAAAAATATATACAAATCTCGCGTGCTAAAGATGTACAACTTGTAACAGAACTTACAGAAAATTTAATGTAAAATAGTTAACTGTAATTAATGAAATAATGTAAGGAATTGAATAATAATGTAATTATGTATACTTATGTACTGTGATCCCCCGAACTACGTTGTCATATCTAATATCAAAGATTTGTTACGTTAAAATATATGAATAAATTAGGAAATACATAATATTGTTGTGTTATTAGTGCTATCTCCTTGATGTATGCAAAATTGTGTCGTATTTTGTGTGTAGTTAAGTTTAAAGTTGAGCAGCAGGATTGTTAATATGCTTTCATGTGATATCTTTGTTGGAACGCCCTTTGAAATTATGTGTTCTGAAGTCCATGTCCAAAGGACCAATTTGATACGAAACTAGCTGTGCCCTTTTTTTTGGGTGGGAAATCATCAAATAACTTCTCCCGCTCTGGGCGGAGCGGGAAGGCGTGTCAGACTCTTACTGACTAAAACCCACCCGTGTTCCTTCGGTTGCCCTGTTGCCGGGGGCCACGATCTCCCTTTCGGTTTTCTTCGCAACCCCGGCAGGCATCGGCCCTACGCCGGGGCTTAACTCCGCTGCCGCGAGAAATCGCGGCACAGCGGACAGAGCTCCGGCGGGATCTCATGGCGTCATGGAGAGTGCGATTGTCGCAACCCAGCGCTGGGCACGCCACAATTGCGGCGATAAGACCCCTCTTTGAGGAGTGGCTAGAGAGGCGCCACGGCGTCCTCACCTTCCGCCTGACGCAGGTCCTCACCGGACACGGCAGTTTCGGGAGGTTCCTGCACAGGATAAGGCGGGAGGAAACGCCCGGGTGTCACCATTGTGTGGATCGCCCGGAGGACACGGTGGAGCATACGGTGGAGGTCTGCCCAGCTTGGGCGGAGCATCGCCGTGTCCTCGTGGAGGCGATCGGCGGCGGTGATCTCTCGCGTCCGGCCCTGGTTCAGGCCATGGTACGGAGCGAGAGGAAATGGGAGGCCGTTACCTCCTTCTGCGAAGCGGTAATGCTCGCGAAGGAGGAGGCGGAACGCGTGAAGGAGAGGCAAATTTCGCGCCCTCATGCCCCTAACCGCCGCAGGAGGAGACGCCCAGGGCGACGGGAATCGCGAGGCGATTTCCGGCCACCGTAGGCGCGGGCTTGCGGGCGGTGAGCAATGGGTGGCTCACCGTCCGATAAGGACCAGGCCCGGGTCGACGGCGCGTTGTGTTCCACGCGCGCCTCAAAGAGATGTCAGCAGATTCGAAGGGGTCCACTAGGGCCGATGCCTGCCGGGGTTGCGAAGAAAACCGAAAGGGAGATCGTGGCCCCCGGCAACAGGGCAGCCGAAGGAACACGGGTGGGTTTTAGTCAGTAAGAGTCTGACACGCCCTCCCGCTCCGCCCAGAGCGGGAGAAGTTATTTGATGATTTCCCACCCTCAAAAAAAAAAAAAAAAAGGCATCGGCCCTAGCGGACCCCGTCAATTCTGCTGACATCTCTTTGAGGCGCGCGTGGAACACAACGCGCCGTCGACCCGGGCCTGGTCCTTATCGGACGGTGAGCTACCCATTGCTCACCGTCTGCAAGCCCGCGCCTACGGTGGCCGGAAATCGGCTTGCGATTCCCGACGCCCTGGGCGTCTGGGCGTCTGGGCTAGCTGTGCCCTGCGGTTACACTCGCCTCGATCGGCTCCTAAAAGTCGTAGCGTTATTTTAAAGGAACAGCCTATTTAACCTTACTCAAGAATTAGGCTATGAAACACAAACATATTTTTATAAACTTCAAAACGAGTTTATATTGGCATACTTTAAACACAAAACCGAAAATTTAAAATAGAATCATATTATAACACTTTCTCTAATAAAATAATGTTATAAAACAATTTGTTTACCTATACGATACAGGGCAAATACAAGAAGTTAATATCACCAAGGAATTTCCATCAATTACTTTTCTAATACAATCAATTACTTTTCATACATGCGGTATAAGAGGTGTAAAAAAGTAAAGTATTGTATGAAACTGCACATACCTAGGTATTAAAACACTCGTGTGATAATATTAAATACCTCGCCTACGGCTCGGTCGTAATTACCCTCATTATGCAACAGTTCCATAAACTACTATTTCATATTAGACTGGTAGTTCCAAAGATTAGTGCGTTCAAACAAACTCTTCAGCTTTATTATATTAGTATAAATATAAAACTTATTAGCTTGCAGATCTTACAAAACTTTAGCATGTAATTAGTTTCCTTTACTGTATTATTTTAATATGCGGAACCTTAGGTAAAAACACTAGGGATAAAGAAAATGCAGGTGTGATTTTCAAATCAAATATATTTCATGGAACCCGTAGCGTTTCTTAGCTGTTTTTATAAAATTTATACAATTATTTATAATAATTTACTAATTCATTTTTACAAACGCGTCCTATAAATTGTTTATATACCATTAGCTAATTTTTTAACCTAGTGTCTTGCTGACAATAATTGGCACCATTTTATCTACGTCACAGGACAGACTATCTTGTGTCGAAACTATTACGTCACTCCGTGTCGATATTCATTACAAGTTGTGAATGAAACATAAGAAACGCTAGAATACTAAACAAAGATGAGATTCGAACACAGACAAGAGTTACAGCGGAATTTACAAAAAGAAAACTTTTAAATAAGTATAAACCGCAACTTAAAGATAATAAAAAAAAATCAGGAATATAATATGAGTACAGTTAAATATTTTTTTCACACTGGTACACTATCGCTGCACGAAAAAGGTTCTATTCATAGGTACTTATGATTAAAAAAATATAAATAATAAAAAGTAACAATAGGTAATAAATAGGTCGGAAGTATATAAAAATAAATCTTTTTTTAAATACTTACTAACTAGTGAAATTATCTAATAAAAATAATCATTAAAACTCGCTTGGCAATCGAAATCTTTAAAGCGATGTGAGCACAATTTCGGTACTCCTGTATACGGTTCGGGTATCATTTGTACAAACGGACTTACATCTAAAAATGACAAACGGTCGAGCTTTACATTCAATTGTACAAATGAGAACCCAGCTTTATTTATTAAGGGCCAGTTTTACTAACCTAGGTAACCTGAAATATGATCTTCTAATCTATTATTTTAAAATTGGAAAGTTTTGTTTTAATCAATTAGTGAAACTAGCCCTTTTTTATGAACATGAATAATAAATAAATAAACGCGAATGAAATTAAAACAATAAACTCCCTGAGTTTTGTAGTGATAAATCTAAGTGATGTATAAGCCACATGCGTGATTTAAATATTTATAAACTAACTAGCAACAGATTGTGATTACTAAACTTCAATAAAAACTAAATTCAAAGTTATGTTTCTTGGTAATTAAGTTCAAATTCGTTTAGCAAAAGAGTAATATTGGTTCAGAACCTATCTATCATATTCAATGAAATACTATCTTGTAAGAACTATAATTAGGCTCTTGAAAACATAATTCAAAATATAATACAAAAATGTGATAAAATGAATTGTAGATTGAAAAAAAGCGTAAGTATTCTTTTTAAATACTGTGATTGGAATGCGTCGCAAATCAGTTGTCGTTTTGAGACATCCGAGGGAGGACGAGATGAGTATCGGGCGAAGCTATCGGCTGACAGGAAGCGGTACTAGCAACCAGTTGACACCTCGACCCTCCGTCGCCATCTCAGAACGACACCTAGACAATAAAATCGTAAATCTCAGTCGGATCTCACGAGACAGAACAGATGACCAGCATCGACACCAAAGGCTGCCTCAAATTTTCGAATTTCAAATACTAGGAGGTGATACAATGTACTTTACACTTCCCTACGTAAGAAGCTTACAACATTTAATAACACATAAACCATAAAATAGATAATAATAAATGTTCTTAGTATTACTTAATACAAATTACAATAACATTACATTTAGTTGCGAACATAAAACTATTTACGTCGCTTAGGACTAGAATATGTTGAGGAAGAAAGCAGATTCACCAGGATCATTGTCTATGGTCTGCTTATGGCAAAGCGGTCGTTGCGTAACCGTTGCGTTGGAAGTTGGTACAAAACTGCGTAGTTTATTTTACACGGTAAGATGCGCAGGCGTCGGAACGATTTGGTCGCGATTGTTGTAGTTAGCGTTTACCGACGAAGTCGATCATCTGATCAATTTGTTCCTTTTCGTCGTATAGGTACAAAGACTCCATGCATCCCTTGAAATAGGGTGATGTGAAGCATTTCTCCCTGGAAAATAAAATAATGGAAATTAATTTCTCGTATTTGGTTTTTTTTTAGAGGTAGGCAATAGCAGATAGCAGAGAGTTTTATAAAAGACGAGACTATATTTTTTTCGTGTATCTAAAAAAAAACTAAATCCATATTAAACTCATTATTATATTATTAAAAGTGTAATTTTTTTTTTAAATAAAAATCAATTATATTCAAATGGACGTGTCCAAAAATGGACTGCAAAAGGCTGAGTTAATTTGATGGCTTATAAAATTCAGCATTATTAGTAGGATAATAAATAAATATTCCAATGTAATATATTTAATCTTATTTTATCCCTTTAGAGCTAAATGTAAGGCAGATAAGTGCCATTTGAGAATCAGGCTTCTGAATTTTACACCATGATCTTTACATTTCCAGTATAAGCTGACCTCTCAATGTACGGGAATCCTATACAATGCGAGATCAGCTTATTCTGGAAATTTATAGCTTGATATGTAGCATCAAGGTGAAGTCTAAATCATGTTTTAATAAAAATTTAAGTGGACTAAGTTCATCTAGTGTGTTATCTGCCTTATTATAGTGCTTTAAAAAGTTAGAAATTATTGCAATAGTGCTCAAATAAAGTTATAGATAGATGAATTATTATAATAGTGCTCATATAAAGTTAGAAGATAATAAAAATAAATAAAATTTATAATAGTGCCGAAAAGAAGGCGAGAGCATGCTGTTAAGTCAACTTCTAAAATTCTAGAAGATATTTAAAAATGCTGTGAAAAGAGGAAGATTAGACCTTTTTATCTGAAGTTTATATACTTACGATCCTTGGTTTGTGTTTTTTTTTTAAATATTATTATTTTGTGCTTTTGCATAGCAGTGTTAAATTATAATTCAAGAGTGCGATATTTATAGCGTGCTGTTAATACCCCAAAGCTGAAGGAATGCTTGACGCATTAGAAAGAAATAGATATAGGAAATATAAAGTAGTGAGAAGGAGAGGCAAAATAAATTCGGTTGGTACCTAATTCCCAGCCGGGGGGAGGGCCCCGTGTAATATTCTTATATATTCCTTGAACTCTTCTAACTTATCAGTTTCTTGAAGCACCTCCACGCAGCCTTTGAAGTAATCTGTCGTGAAACAGTCTTTCCTGTGCCCCAACAAGGAATAATGCACTTTAATACATGTTCTTTAAGGTTGGAATAGAGTATGTTGGTTTTGAATTGTGAATTCGTAGTTTCATCGTTATTTTGCTAAATATCTTTACAATGTAATGTGACTATCATGCTTATCTAATAAGGTTTGTCTTTACAACACGAGTCAAAGTCACAATTTCGACTAAACTAATTCAAAATTCCAAACCAATTTTTCTCAACTCGAAATTCCCGCCATAAACTGGCATAGATTCAACATAAAAACTGTAAAACGTCACATTTGAAAAAAGAATCAAAGACAAAACGCAACGAACCTGCATAGGGTAAAGAGCTGTGGTTCTCTAAAGAGGTTGTAGCAGTCGTCGCAGATCCTGTCGAGGCGGGCAAAGATGGCCGCGTCATAGACTCCTTTGCACTCGAGGGTGAAGAAGGAGCGCCGTGCGACGTGGTGCGACGACGAGGGCGGCGCCGCTGCGCCCAGGGCCACCGCCACCACTGCCGCGCACGCCAACTGAATCGAACTTAGATGCATCTGGAAATAAGAAAAGGTAAAACGTTAATAAAGTTAATAAAGAAAACGGCAGCCCTATTGCATATAACTCTTACGCCTAGTTTCTGGAACGAAAATCAACACAAATATTAGCTATAGTCCATGTGCGACTGCTAGTCACCGCTTGAGGTAAATGCGTGATGAGACGGTGTAGGTAGACAAAGGCCAAGCTAACTCAGTCTGCCAATTTTGTCAAGTGCGCCCTCCCCCATCTCACCACTTACAGAGCTTACGTGATGACTAGCAGTCGCGCGCGGACTATAACAAATTGTCAAGTGCGCGTAAACTCCTGTGATTGGTTGAATGAATTATCAAATGCCAACCGCATTATTTGACTTGCGTTTAACAGAAATTGGGCGTTATAATCACAATTTCATAATCCACTGCTTCATAATATTTGAAAAATTCGTCTGCTCGGCAAGGTTAATAGCGCATTGATTGTTGTTGAATTGTTAACATGAAAGGAATAGTCATTGCAAGTGTTTTAAGAATTATGAAACTTGAGTTGTGATTGACAGTGCACTGCTAGATTGATGCAATTAGCCGACGACATTTTTTATATATCGCATCGCATTTAAATCATTGTTGAAGGAAAGAGGATTTCCCTCATTTAAAAGTCTAGGTCCATATATTTCATACTTGCAAGTATTTAGGTAGTCATGATTTTACTTTACGTCAATCACCTATTGGTTGTAAGTTACCAGAAAACGCGTATAAATAAATGGTTACCGTTGCAGCTAAAATTATTCACACTAGGAAGAAGGTATTATAATTAAACGTGCATTCGTATACATGTATAAGTTTTACAGTTATTATAATAAGTACTTTAACATTATTAATACGTAAAAGGCCGTTATTTAGTAGCGGCGAGGAGGATCAAAGGAGTGCGCCAGGCCATGGCACAATATTACGTAGCTTCTGCGCCTGGGCACCGCGTGTTGTCACGCGGTTAAGGGAAATACGCGTATCATAGCCAGTATTTTATTATACCACATAATATAAATATAAGTATGTGATGTGCTGTCATTTCCAATAATTGATAACATTGTAAAGACGCACTATTTAGTTATAAAATACAACATGTTAAAGTGTAGGTACTTAGGTACCTAACAACGGTAAAAAGGCTTTGATTAGGTACCTATTGTCTGGTTCTGGTTTCAGCCTTACTAAGGGGTTTCGTGTTACCCTGTAACTGGATTTTAGAGGTTAGATAGGCAGTCGCTCCATGCATAATACTAGTATTCAGCTGCATCTGGTTAGTTTGGAAGCCAGTGGACGTCGACTCCAACAGAGTTGGGAAAAGGATAGGCAAATGATGCTGTATGGTTCTGGTCCTGGTTGCAGACAGTTTTCCAATTACAATTTGAGCATCTATTAACAATCAATTCTTGTCGAGCGTGGTATTAAATACAGTTCAGTTAGTTTTTTAAAGTTATGTATTTTGTTAGCGCATCTGAATGGTGCGTTTCGAAGAATACTTTTGGTGCGCTTCACCTGGTGCGTTACAAAGTTGGTGCGCTTCGAGGAATACCCCGCGAGGTAGGGCACCTAAGGATCACGTAGCCTGGTCCATCAACCATAAGCAAACTACTTAAACTTCAGTTTAAAACTCTGCCTTAACTAATACATCGATAGATTAAAGCGCAAAGTGGACGGGCGATTATCTTAAAGTGGACTCTGTAAGTACACGGTGACCCAGTCTCAGTGGGTAAGCAGGGAAATAAGAAACTAAAACTGTAGGTTTCTTTACATATTTGCGGCATTTGCCTGCATCAATAAGGGAAATCAAGGCCGGTTTGCAAAACCTTTTAAATTTCACATGCATTTTCTAAGTAGGGGGGTAAATCCAGCACTGACTGATAGTTTAGAAAAAAACTGATTTGAAATAACTAATACAGAGTCATCAAGGTTGTTGATGACTGCTCGTATGAAAAAAAAGAGAAAAAGGAAAACAAAAGAAAAAGGGGGATTTTTTATATTGCATATTGACATAATTATTGTATGCTTATTATGCAGGACATAATGGGACTGTAATTTACCTAACATCTGTCTGTAAAAAGATTTATTTTTATTTTTTATTTAATGAAAAGCTTGCTATGCTTTGTTGTGCAGTAAATCAGTTGCAAGCAGATGTGTGACTATATTTATTTGAGGCTAACACGTTTACCATACAGATTCCCAAAATTTTATATACAGGCTAATTGGTTATATGTCGGCAATCCGTTAAGGGGATGTAGGAGAGGTCATATGCAACCAAATGACTCTTTATAACCCCAGGCCAATGTTTACCATTTTCGAGTAACTTTTTTATATTTTAAAATTAATGAAATAAAAATATAAAATGACTCGAAAATCGGTGACATTTGCTTAGGAGGCAAAAGGGGTTATTTGGTTGTAAATGACCTCGCCTACGTCCCCTTAATGGGTTGCCACATTTAACCAATATCCCTGTATAGAGTTCGGCAACCTCCTTGTAACTTTAAAGCGCTTAACTGAGAGATTTTGCCTTTTAAATTGTGTTACGTAAAGTTGTTCTATTAGTGTTTAAATAAGAAATAGTTATGTTTCAATTAGCCAAGCCTAGGGCTAATCGAGAGACATAATTGCTGGTAGAAAATAAATGGCAATAGACTTGCAATTACAGCTTAAATTAAGGCCCCGGGGTCTTAATCATATCTAGTTAATTTATACTTAGTGTTTATTTTTCTTTAGCTATTCAATAATTAAATTTATCTATAGCTGTACAGTCGATGAAATACCCATTGAGTTCTAGTAACACTTTACTGTCTATTGGGTGATTACTCTATTTTACTGAAGGATAGATGTTTATGTCTCACCCAGCACCATTGTAGGCCAACTATTACTAATAAATGAAGCAGGAAATTTCACAACTTACAACATATTCCACGCTCCTTTCCCTAGCTTTCCAATCAACACGGATATTAGGAACTTGTGCAATTTCTATATTGAATATTAACGATATCTCATGTTTAATATTTTATTTTAAATGAAGTTGGAGTTAGTCAAGTCGATTCGAAAATCGATTAGAATATATTGGGGTAAGTTCGTCGCTGGGATAAGACCGTACGAATCAAATTCAGTGCCATTTTATTACAAAAAAATATTTTATTGTTTCATAAAAGATGGTTGTAAGCCCCCCAGGCCATTTTTGGGGCAGAACAAAATGGCGCAGGACAAAATGTTGTCCACATTAAAAATATTGCCAAAAATCCGGAGTTTGATTCGTACGTAAACTTATCCCAGCGCCAAATTAGGGTAAATTTAGCGCTGACTAATCTGACGCACTTCTACATAAATGAATAAAAATCTACAAAAAGTTTTTTTTTAAGTTTTTAGTAATTTTACCCAGTCATCTCATTAAAAACATAAAAGCGATTATTCATCACTTTTTTGCCTAGTTATCTATTTAATTACATCGATTAAATGAGCAATTTTAGCGTAACTGTTGTAGAAAAACCGCAGGTGTCAATTAAATAATTACACCATATCACCTCTTGTAAGACGAAAGGCACGTCATTGTGAATGGACACTCGAAACAATAATTTATTTCGCGTTCTTTCATCTCAAGCCTACTTTGGATGACTCATGTAAGGTGATTGTCATAAACTAGGCTAATGGGTGGTTTTGACCTAATTTTTTGCAATTTTATGTGCGAAAGTACAAGTCGTGCCATTAAAGATGACACTTGACGCACCACGTGATTTGACTTGCGCAGTAGACGATTTATGGGTCTCTTTAGCGGTATGAGGTCCCCGCTGGGGCGTCATCGGGGCAGGGGAAAGAGCGGCGGGAGGCGCGGTCAAGTCTCAACTTTAATGGCACGACCTGTACAGAACTTAATGGTTGTAGATCATTTTTGCGAATGAAAAGTGAAACTAATTTCACTTTCTATGATCATTGAGTACTTTACACCATAATGAGAAGACATTAAGGTTATTTATATTGCGGTATAAAAGACATTGCAAAAAATCTCATCTCCAAATCAAAAGACCAAAAGTTTAAAACAATTTTCCCATTGTTTCATATCAATAATACCCAAAACTTGTCACTACTTAACCCTCCGCCGCGAACGCACTTAAATAAAGTGTTATCCGTCTCAATAAACCAACATAATATATACGTAACGTTTCCTGATTGGGCCAAGTGGACCGGTTCTGACTTCGGTATCGGTATAAAGTGAGCCGACAATCTCACCGAAAATGTGGAACAGAAGTTATACACATCAAAATGGGGCTCACGGATTTTCCGAACCAAAAGACGCCAACGCGCAGCGGATTTCGTCAAATTCAACGGCTTCTAAAAGTAAAATATATGAGGGGAATCACCGTGAGGTCACTTTTCTTTCGTTTAATGGTCTTTCTATACATTTACAACCACTGAGCCTTCTTCAACGTATTTTTCGTGTCGATACGTCGACAGTCGGCATCGCTTTTACGATTCAGTAACGAGGGACGCCCCCAGGCAATGGTGATTCATGGACGATTTTATGAAGTTATTATGCCATGGTGGGCTCGTTCAATGGTGGTCCGGTGGTTAGTAGTTGTCAACGAACTTGCCAACGATTGTTATTTTAAGATTCTTGATAGGTCCTCTCCAAATTTCTTTCTTTTGCAGTGCCCGACAGGGTCCATGATTGTTACAATAAATGTTTTACCACCTAAGCCTACATTGTGGAACGCAATAAAGAATTGAGTATTGAGTATTGAGTAACTTGTGTGGTAGGAACAAACTGGATAGACCTACCTTTATTGTAGTTTATGGTATAGGTAGGTTACTTGCACTTGTTCAGTTGATTTTAAGTTATTAAGTGACAGTCAAATTACTAGGAGTTTGCTGGTAAAAAATATGAGTAACTTTATAGTTTTTATTTTATTTTAATTAGGCCTAATTTTTAAGAAACTGCATAGGTTTTTTAGGAAGGTGCCAAGGTCCATTTTTTTTAGTTTTCATATGTGCGACAGCTATTGTAGCAGTGTACTTTGCGTGCCCTTTTCAGCTTACAAAACCGAACGGTCATTTAATTATTAAACTCTAAAGTCAGATATATAACTAAACTTTCAGATCCAATCCTTTCACTGCCTCGATACAATGCAGATCTTAAAATCATTCAGAACAGACGTGCATTGTGCAATGCACTCGGCTTTCTCAAAGAAACAATGCAGCAACTGTGTTAAAGTGAATAGAATTGCATAGAGGAAGATAGTATCAGTAGAAAGAATTTTACATCCTTCGAAATAACTTTGAGGGAACACTCTGCGTCACTTTTAGTGTGATTTTTGACTATTATTTTTAGGGTAATAAACGTTAACTAAAATCATTCCGAAAAGAATTCTGCAAAATGAATCTTACGAAAAGACTTTGTCAGTGTGAATTTCACTAGCATTTGTAGGGTTAAAATCATGTTACTTGATTAATTTTATAAATATGCGTACTTTCTTATAACTTGGGTGCCAATTGGCGGCCGGTATTTCAGTGCAAGCCAAATTTCAACTCGTATTTTTTTTTGAAAATCGTTAGTAATAAATAGTTACATTCGATAAAACCGAAAAAGATATCGTTTAGTAAAACTAGGCGTCTAACTAGCGGTTAGTGAATGTAGGCTGAACAGTCATAGAATAATACATGAGAACATTACCGAACTAGTTATAACCAGTACCTACAGCGTTATAGAACTAGAATGTTGGTTAGATTAGACGTTAGCGCAATGATGAATTTAAAAAGGCGAGTTCATGTTTAAATGATAAATTATTTTATTTTTGTAAGTAGTTTTGTTTGTATTTACAAACACTTTAACACATCAATTTCGTTTCAGTACCTACATTAGTTTTTTCATTTCTTTTAGGAGAATCTATTTCTCCGAATCTATGCAAAACTCTGCAATATATATTTATTTCTATATATATATTTGTTATAACTATAAGTGAAGAAGGATATTTTAGTGAACGAACCAGACTGTTTTCCGAATGTATGCAAAACTCTACATGAAAGCAATTCCTATTTTTAATTTTCCTTAACTAAAACATGTTCAATCCCTAAAGCTCCCCATTAATAAAATTGCAGAACGGATGCCATTCAAAAGGAATTTAACCTGCACTACATATTCATTAACAGAGCATCCAATTAATTGAAAACTTAACTTTCTTCTGGCATGGGATTAGCTACGTTTCACACGTGGCCATAAATAATGTAACAGTGGGCACAAACTGTCGCTTGATACGCAAGTGTGCGGCTGAAGTAGTGTGTTCATTGGCCGACAGATGTTGGAAAAATGTCGCCCTACACTTGGGAAAAAGTCGCCCGACACTTTGGAAAAAGTCGCCCGACACTTGGGATTTTTTTTGATTTACAGTTGGACAACTGCTATACATCGCATGAGACTGAGTCGCTGATTAGCACAACAACATTTGCTAGACCAGGATGAAGTTTTAGTCCAGATCTAATTATCTATAATAAATATCTTTACTGTAGGTAGTTACCAAAGTTTTACTGTGACAAGCGAATTCTAACTTAATTTTGTTGACATCACAAGCTCACAACCAGTCATTTCCAATTATACTAATCTGCAGCCAACAACTAAACGCGGTAGTTGCTCAACAGTTACCGGCTAGTGTATACGCAGCTTTACAGACCACGCACTCACGCGCAGAGTGCATAGCAATTATAGATAGCAGACTGCTCGGCTACCGCCCAACGAGACTGGATCGGTTGGTGTGGGATACATGCCTATGTAGATACTGCATGGCTTTAATTGATCTAAAGTGGCGTGCTTAGGTCTACATTGAAAGATTTTTAGGAGTAGCCATAACGTCATCATCTTAACGGGGGACCAATTAGGTAGGGAAGATATTTGGGCAGGCAGACGCGACGCGACTCTGGTGGAACAATTTCTATGAAAACTACAGAAATTGTTCTACCAGTATCGCGTCGCGCCGGTCTGCGAAAGCCTTTGAGCTTCTTACTTGTTGCATCAAACAATAGGTATTTTAAAAGTGGGAAGCTAAACTTTAGCTAGATACGAGATTTAAGGTATGTTTTCGCTAAGAGACATCTGTTTTGGACGCTTAAATTGGACTAAGCATTGGTGTCAGGCAAAATCAAAAGGTTTCAAGTGTCATTTTGCACCACGAGCAACTAAAACTAATACATCAGCTTCAACTATGTATCCAATATGCACATAAATAATTCCTCAGAACTTGGACAGAGTCCGGCGTGAGATACACAGATACAACGTTACGCAAAAGTTTGTGAGAGTGTGCGTCGATTCGCCGCACACGCACCGCTCGGCACGCCCTCTGCATGGCAATTACGGCGACTACTCGACTAGCTAGACTGCCCGGCAGCCACCCAATGCGCCTGCAATCCTGCTTGCTATGCACGGCGTAAGCGCAACTTAGTGTTCGAGAAAAACTGCGATGTAGATTGGCTTCGTGTGCGTAAACAAGGTGGGCGAGAAACTGCTTTAGTTACTAAAATAGTGTAACGAGTTTATAACTGCGAAGTCGAATTAGTTTTGCGGACTAGTTTATTCTAGATTGGCGCAAAAATAATGGCGTAAAAAGACAGAGGCTGGTTCCGTGTCGAAAAGGCTCTACAATGGGATTAAAAACGCTTGTTATTGATGATGACGACGACAAGTTTCAGTCCTGATTTCCTGAACTCTTGAGGCTGAAATTTGAATTCTTACTACCGATAAAACCTGGATATTTTAACCAACAAAAGAAGTATCGAAATACAAATGAGTAGTTGACTCAGCCCCCTTTAATATGCCAGAAAAATGTTTTCCAATTCCTATTTACAAACAGAATAACAGTATAATCTAGTTGCAGACAACTGCATTTAGATATGTCCTCAAATCGCATATAAACTCTACCATTTTATATTGTTTACAAAATTAACAAATTCATCTAACCATCTTATTATGACCTCTTTCGTACTAAGTTTGTCATGTACTAACAGGTCTCTCTCGATTGGATATTCTATAGACGGTATGGCACCGCTTGGTTTTACGAGTATTTTGATTACAGACGCCCACAAACGACCCGAACGAGTAGCGAGTAATATTTATTGTTTTTTATCTTCTTACGTGGTGATATTAATGTAAACAAAGGTACGTTTGTTGACATAAGAAAGGATGGGCACTCTACCTGGAGACTGTGACGTCACACTGCGAGTTTGTTTGGCGAGGTGTTTATGACAATATTATGGCCCACTGTTAGCTGTGCAACGTTTTATAGGCGTTTTATATGTTATTACGGAATTTTACATAATATAAATAGGGAAAAATTAATTTAATATCTAGTCTTCAAATCGAGTGATCAGTCATCATGGGAAATTAATTGGTAAGGAACTTGACAACTTGCATCAATTAGCCATCTCATACAACTGTAAAAGTATGACAGTTGTGATAATTTATGTTGGTAGTCAATACTTAACCATTAATTTCCTCGATTTCATAGTTGGACTATAATAGTAAATGATAACTTTTTCCATAGTAAACCCACTATCATCACACAAAAATCAGACCAACGATCCGTTAAATTAATTCACGAGTATTGACAATAGCGTGTATGGCGCGCATCGTCCGCCATTGTGTCTGCGCGGGCGCAACCTTCGCGCCGGCCTCACTGCGGCCTTAGCGAACCAATTCGGGCGCTCTCACTTCCTAGATTCACTGGAAGGAGAGGACTGACTTAATGCTGGATGAGATTGGAACTGAAAGACAAGAACGGAGGAGCGTTTAAAGAAAATATCGACTCCGTAGTGCCCCAGGGATTTCGTATCGGGATGAGACAAAACAAGTCACAATTTAAAAGGATGTCCTGTCTTCTCTTCTCTATCTTTGAATCGAAACATAGATTATGATGGTGTTCTGTGACCGTTCAACGAAAATAGAACATCACTTACATAGTTACAGGGATCTGTAGCGAAAGCCAATCCAAAATAATTTCCCTCATTACTTCATGATTTTTGAGGCTATTGCTCCCAAGTAATAATTTCTATGTACAATTAAAGAAGGATAGGCAATCGAACGATCCAGACAGGAAGATGTTTGACTCCCAGAAGTCAACATACTTAGAAGAAGTCAACAATCCTTGCTCCGGAGTCTCAAGGATCCATAACATAGCAATTAAGTCCATATACCAACAAGTATTCGCTTTTCTCAGTAACTCTTCGTTCAGTGACGCCTTCATAAGCGAAGTCTCAATGTTTGCATTGGAATCTCCTAGAATGTTATAAATCGGGAGAAGCTTAGCGATCACTGTAGGTACAACGTCGAGTAATTAATCTTGTTGTAAAGTTATGATTTTCAATCAAACGATACTTTGAAAAGTATCGTTTGATTGTCACTTATTTTGAGATACGATAGGATTCTATGAAAAGATTGTATTAATCCTGTTTGCTATGCTTGCCTACCATGCAATTCATTACATTGAATAATACGTGACACTTTTCACGAAAATTATAGCTTAGGTTTCGCTGTGAGAGAGCCGAAGTTTGAAATGGCCGTCGTGATAACCAGAGGACAATAGCTACCTAATTGGCTAAGTAAAGATGAGCCTGAACTTTCCACTTACGATAAACTTGCAAACTTTCTATCAAAAGTAATTAAAAGCATTCAAAAATACGTGGAATAATGATAGTCCTCCAGACAGAATAACGACTATGGCGACCAATCTCAGTGGAGAACAACTTTCCGCGCGGGGGATAATTATGATAGTGCATAAGTTTGTCCGCAGAGAGAATGCATCTGTGGCATTCTCTCTTCCCTCATTCTCATAGTCCGATGGGACGGCAATCCGACATGACCGGAGAGAGATCAGGCGCAGGACCAATGGCTTAACGTGCTTTCCGAGGCACGCAGGTATCGCACACAGCCAACTTCCATACTCCGGGCTGTTACTCGAACCCAGCTCGGTACAACGGGGCAAAACACGTGTACACATCAAACAACTGACAAACATCGTAGTTTATTTATGTAAGCTCGCTAAACGATTGTGTATCTCGTAGGACAATTAGCAGGCTAGGTCGACGTCGCGTGATGCCTCACTCCCACCAATGAGCAACAATTAGCCGCGTGCGCTGCGATGTGGGTCAACGAGGAATTAGAGAATATGGTGCCGGCGTGATTATGTGTCCCTGGTAATCTGGATTGTAAAGATATGGTGGTAGTGTGGTGCAATGTTGCGGAATGGTGAGATTTTATTATTGGGAAAAGCTCCAGTAAAATTCTTAACAAGATTTTTTTGAAACTCGGGCTAATAAACTTGCAGAAGAAAGGTTTATGTGATGAAAGTGCCAATGTGCCAAAATACAATAACAGAAAGATGTATGACCCTGGTGCAGGGTTGGCATAAAACAAACAAGATGTTTTTAAAACACTTATTTTAAACAGTTTGAAATAAAACAATGCTTTTTATTAAGTATTTAAAATCACAGTATAAAACAAGTTTAAAATAATGTTTTAAACATTAAGAAAAAAAAACATGGTTTTAAATCGCGAATGAATGGAAATAAATGAAAAGTTATAACTTTTTAGAACTTCAAATAGCTCGAAAAGAAATTAAAAAGGTTAGATAGTCTTAGGTATACACTTCGTCGCCGGTCGAAGTGAAGTAATTTTCCGCAATAATTGTAGGGACTTCCCCATATTTAAATATACTTTTAGGAAAGGTAGTACATCTAAGAACGAAAATCGGAATTCGCAATTCTGAACGTACAGAGTGTACTGGGAGGTTCAGTATCTTTGTTACACACACTTAAATACATTACATTATGATTAAAAAAAAGAAAAGTATATTCACAAATTAGATAGTTAGTTAATTAGTTAGTAAGTACGACTAACTATAATTAGTATTACGTTGTTGTGATTATTACGTTATTCTGTTTTTTGTTTTTTTGTAAATGTTTCATCAGGTAAATTTTAAAATTAGTTATATTAGGCCTGATCGATTTGTGTTGATAGTAAATTTGATAAATTACTCAATGAAAAAAAAAAAAAAATAAAAAAAAAACTCTTGTTTAAAACATGTTGAACTGTTTGTTTTATAAAAACAAAAAAAAAACTGTTTTTTTTTTTTTAATTTCGACAGGTCAATAATAACTGTCACTAAAACCTATTTAAAGCTGCCCACTGAACGTTTAATTCATTGTTGGCCGAGTATTTTGACGGATTGCTGTTGTAGAAGCAGCTGGATTATAAAGTTAGCTGTAAAATGTACACCGCTATTCCCAACGAACAACTCCATATCTCTAAGTACCTATTAAAATCCATGTACTCAAGATTATCCCAAGCTAACAAACGTAACTTTGTTTTATGATGACATAACACTTATAAAAGTGATAAAATAGTACGTCCTTAGCCTCATCCAGTTAGTTTTAAGTCTGTGCTAGTGTCATTGTATTAAACTGTCGTCATCTATTGCCTGATGCCAATTAATTAAGAGATGCTATTTCTGTACCAAGTATTTCGGTACCACTGATTGAGTATTTATGATTTTTAAACATAAAATAACATAACATCACGCCTACATTCCTCGAAGGGTTAGGCAGAGGTGCACCTACAGTACACCCACATTTCGCCAGTTATGTTTAAGTCCCATGTGATAGGGGGCGAGCCTATTGCCATCAACCGGGCACAAATCCAGACTCCGGGCTGTTACTGAGAAATTCCAGATGAAAAAAGCCCAATAATACTTTGCCCGATCTGGGAATCGAACCCAGGACCAGTAGTGGCGCTTGCGACCACTAGACCAACGAGTCTGTGTATGATTTTTGAAACTATTAAAATGCCGTTAAGATAGGTACCGTTTGTCATAGCGCGTCATGAAAAGTGTAGTCTGTAAGAGGATTAATGTTAAAATTACGCGCCATTTGCTTTTTGTAGGTATATCGCGTTTTTTTTCGTTTTTCACCTAAAAAAACAAATCTTTGATACTCCAGTGAGCGGGAATGTAAAAAAACGCTGTCCGATCCGAGAGGGTGTTGTTGGGTATCGTACTGAGAGTTTATTTATGTGGTAATATTTTTTCAGGAAAGTAGAAAGGCAATTTTACCGATTTATTACATGGGATGCGGACGGCCGTCGTTTAGTGGGTGTCTACAAGTCATAACTTATGACCCCTGTTGAAAATTTGCTATTTACAATATAATTTAAAAAATGATTTTTTTAAATAGCAATAACTTTTTTATTTTCAAATGTTATTGCAGTACCTATGTGCCCCTTTCGGGTCGGGCAGGGTATTTTTTACATATTGTATAGGATCTGTTAGATTAAAAGTAATTTTAATTAACACCCCATTTAAAATGTTTACATACTAACTTATATCATGTTTATGAGTTTGCGAAAGTTACAAGTAGCCTAAAGAGAATGAAAAACTGAATTTATTTTCAGCGCTCTTTTTTTAACTTTCGAGTCAATGGCCGTTACAGTTCAAGAAATAGATAAGTGACCTTAACAAAATAATGACAGTTAAAATTGACAAAATCCTTTCTTCCAAAACCAACCTGTCCTAACTGAATTGATTCCACATTCATTCTTCGTTACATCTTTAGAGTCACCGAACTCGATACAAGTTCACTTCTGTCTACAAGTCCATGCATGGGAGTCGATTGGCACTAGTTGGCAATGTTGAATGTATTCAACGCGGGTACATCGTGCCCCTGCGTTTGCGATCGCGCCTCGCTGTCTGCAGCGAGAATCAGCGGCCGGTTATTCGCACACGCAGGCAGTGCGTATCTACATGCGTACGGTAGATAGGGCTGACGAATTGACGACTTTTTAAGTAACTGTGACAATGCCTTGATAATTTAAAAGTGCCTGTAATTGGTTAAATTGACATAAATGCTTTGAATTTGAGTTTGTTAGGTAAAAATGGGAAAATATTTTTTAGGTTAAGATGGGTCCAGCATTCAATTATTTTTAATATTTATGGGATTTTTGTAAGAAAACAGCTGATCTAAATCCCCGTTATTTTGTAATAAAAAGTGTAAGAAAAGCAGTTTTCATTAAGATGATGTTTGGCAGCAGCTTTAATGGCTAAAAGCTTCTCAAAATAATTTTGAAAGACTTCGAAACTGGCAACCCTAACCGCTTCTTAGTGGAAATTACATGAATTTTCCTTTTTCGCAATCGTTAGCCACTTAATAGGCGTACCTACGTTCGCCAGCAGATAGGATGTAATCATTTGCTGATTATGATTGACTTTAAGTTAAACGTGTAAATATATCATGCATGCTGCACTTACGAGCAATTTCATCAGAATTAATTTAGCTAAATTATTGGCTGGAGTTTAACGTTAGTTTAATGTTTTATTAGCTTGAACTATTAAATGCTTGCAACAGCGGAGCTTAGTGAAATAGGTGACTAGGCAACAGTAGGTACAGGTAGACTTTTCGTCTAGAGATTTCTTGGAATAATCTTTATCAAGGTACGTAATTTTAATTTTCACCTTTCACACTTTCCTGTTTCTCAACTGACAGTAGTCTCAAGAATGATCGAAAAAAATTGGAACATAGTAGAAGATTAGCATCTGAATTTAGATGAAGGAATCGATGATTAGTAAGATCTTATCTAAACAAAGTGATAAACAAAACACACGCGTGTGTTATACAACCAAAAGAAAAATATCCCCTGAGACACGTTATAAGAAGTATCGTTTTTATTTTAACAAGACTCTTATTGACATGCTACTTCACAGGCAGGCCTACGCAAATACTACGCCCGACAAATGAGCATCAACATATATTGACGAGAACTCAAATACATCATTATATTGTGTCAGTGCAACAATGCACATAGCGCATGAGTTGCATAGGCGAGCTCAATATCAGTAGGCATACATCTGACATGCGTAAACATTATAAATATTACAATCATATGACTAATGCGTTAAATATGCGTTTCTCTTTGAGGAAATTGTTGAACTTCATCCAGAACTTATTAGCAGATATTTCAATAAAAGTTGACTCAGAAAAATAGTGTTGGGAATTTCAGATCTGTCAAATTTGACAGCTTTGACAAGAAGCCAATTAAAAACCAGTTTCCGATTCCGAATTCAAATGAAGTTATTTTCGTTTGTTCGTGTGCGGGATTCTCGGAAAAGGTTTAACCCGCCTATAACAACTTTGCCACGAGAATATCGTCTACATAATTCATCCGACAATCAAGAACGCGGCAAAGCTACTAATTATCGCTCCGCTCCCTGTAGTTCCACCATTATACTGCATAACTAGACTAGATCAAGTTTATTTATGTAAAACTAGATCCCTAGTCACGCAACTAAAAAAAACACGTATTGGAAAATTGTCGCGCAAAACGGCTTGGGTAGGAAAGTCGGAACATTCGAGAAGCTAGCCTGTTTGAACGTAACAAGTCGAGCGCACGACTTCGGTCGATCACATGGTTCTATCGCTCGATTTTATATTTTTACGATGTAAATAGAACTTTAAGTTTAAGTGTCCTGTTTGAATTATCTGGAGTGTATTGTATGGAAGAGGAGGCTTTTCAAATTTTTAATAGGCTTATGGTGTTTTCAATGTTTTATGATGCATTGGGTTTGTTGCTAGTGGAGACATCTTTTGCCATAGTATGTAATAAAAGTCAAATCATGGATTCTCCTCGCGTTTGAAGTTACAATTGTATACCTATCTAAGTAGTGAAAATTACTTGGTATGTTACATACATAAATTCCTGTAATTCGACTAATACCACCTACCCTATTAGTCGAGTTCGTCCTATTTCCAATTACACACATAGGAAGAATGCAACCCACGCAAGTTTCCTTTGCCAATTAGTAGAAAAGAAAGTGGCGGGCTCCAGGATGACGTCATCAAACTGCTGATTACTGTACAGATAATAACGCATGCGAAAATTTATTGCAGACGTCTCGTGTTTTTTTTTTCAAACGGGTATAAGATACCGGTTTTTGATCAGAGACGGTTTTTTTTTGACAACGACACGTCATTGGCGGAGGCTGCGGATTTTGAAACGGTAATTAATTTTGGTCAAAGTCGTGAGTGAACTGAGTGTAAATTAAAATAAAGGTGTTACAAATCAGTAGAAAACATATTTGTTTATTAATAACTTCAGTATCATTTCAATTAGAAACATTGAGATATAAGTACCTAAATAGGGAAATGTAATGAGCTGAGTTATGAATTATAAAAGAGTCATACAATATTAAGTGGAGTGCAAATTTTGTTCAATAACTAACCCATAAAACATCAATTTTAGATTTATCAATTATGAAATGATTATTTGGCCCACCGTGGAAGATTAAAAAAGAAGCACCATTCGCGGACACAGGCATTAATCGCGAGCGTCCAGACGGAGATACATATTAAAAAAGTATAAATAATTATATACACAAACGGCGCTTTGGCGGCAAAACTTGTTTCAGATCGTTCATCCAGTTTGCCGCTTTTATACATGTAATAAAGTTGAATATCGTTCAGAATAACATTTGACAGGTGTAAATGACGCGGTTGTGTTAACCAGACTGACTGGTTCGGTCTAGTGCCGATGAACTGCACAGGTGGTCCTTGAATTACTAGAGATAAATTTAATACAGCATAATAATAGAGAGGCGATTGACGTGCGACGTCCCGACAGAAACCGAGAGTCGGGTGGCGAGGGAAACATGGGATAGTTACGGTTTTTTAACTGTACAACACTATCGTGGGAAAACTTTTGTATTCTTCGGAAAGGCTGCAGAAATATTTTTATAAATTAAATATAGAATTATCTGATAGCTTAACTGTGTATCATACTGAATTAAAAAAACGTAAGTAAAAGAAAAATAAAATTATATAAATGTAAAAGATAAACAGATTGCGGTACGGTACGGTTTTCCTCGATCAGTATCAAAAAACGTACATTGCTATTATCATCAAGGCATTCATATTATGTTAATGACTGATCGTCATGCGTCTATTCTGCGTAGCAAAACTGTGTAACCTCTTTTTTTCCCACGAGTTTTTTTCCAATCAGATTTAGTATCTACTTTGTCACATGATTATATTATGATATTATTTAAATGATATTATAATATGATACTTATGTTTAATTGACCTTATCATTTAATTATTATGTACCACAACCTATAACTGATCTCAATTAATGTTAAGAACATATTTAAAAATTGTTGATTGTTACTTAATTTAATTTTTAGTTTATGAATTAATTTTATACTTTTTGCTGTGCCCTACAGGGTCCGTAATTGTACCTAAACTTTAAGCCGTAGCAACACCTTTATACCTACATTATGGAATGCAAATAAATATATCAATACGATTTATATTTTTATGCTTTAAGAATAAGAATAAGAATCATTTATAATATGGGTGTTATCAGTTATAAGTTGGTGGTTTAATGTACAGTCCATATTTTACTTGTATAAGGGCATGCAAATTAATTTTACATTAATCCTAATGGGTAATTATTTTGATAAGATATACAGAAAAATATCTATATTCGAATATAATTTTTACTGGAAGTGAATGAATTCGCGGCGTAGTTCTAGGATTTTCTTTCCTAATAAATAATACACTACGCAACCGTGCTGACGAAACTTTTCTTACGTCAAAATATTTACCTACTGCAATCCAAAATTGCGCATAAAATTATGAAGAAAAATTAGTTAGAAAGTCAGATTTATGTAAGAATTGGCTCATCCTTATGATCTAGATAGCCTATAATAGTCTAGATCCTAGACTACTGGGTAAGTAAAAAAAAAAAGTTTGTTACGCTTGTTGACAACATTAAACGGCATGGAAAAGTTTTAAGTCTAAGAAAAAAAAAACAATACCTATGGGTAATAATTTTCTAGGTGTCATAGACAATTACCAAGTCTAGTGTGATCTATGTTTATGTCCGCTTCCTGAAACGTGTTCCGCTTGTGTCATGTAATTGCTAATTGCCTATAGATAATAGATGCTATTGCAGTTTAAATAAAACCGCATAAATCATAATACCTAAGAATATACATGTTAATAAACAGTAATACTCATGTATACCCCAGAACCAGCTATCCACTGTCTGTTTAAGTTTCTCTCTGATAAAAGGGGATCCTATTTCTGTTTTTGACCAAATATGGCTCTCCCAGGAACGTAAATTGTGCACTCGCTGTTGTAACTATTCAATCAATTTGTCAGTGTGACTGAAATACAATTAGGGAAATTAACTGTTAAGCAAATTTACACCCTACTTCAATCTGCCATGTTATAGCTATTTCATACTACCGTCAAATACTGATACGAAGGATTGAATGTACAGTGAAAAAAGGCACAGCTTGCGAAGTGGTCATTTTGCGAAAGAGACGTTCTGAGAAATGAACATTTTGCGTCCGGTAGACATTTTGCGAAGAGATCATTTTGCGACTGAGCTCTGTCAAAGAATTACAGTAGTGATTGAATATACGGCCAATCTAAGTTGGTTATCAATTTGACAGAAAGAAATGAAAATAGGTGTATTTGCCACAGAAACAAAAAACGCGCTCTTAACAATTAATTTCCTTAAGTACGACAGTTTTAGAAACTGTATGTTTGTAAAATTTCAGTAAAATTAATATATTTCGTAACATAACATCACGCCTATAATCCTCGATGGGTTAGACAGAGGTGTACCTATAGTACACACACATTTCGCTAGTTATGTTTAAGTCCCATGTAACAGGGGGCGAGCCTATTGCCATCAACCGGGCACAAATCCAGACTCAGGGCTGCTATGGAGACCAGAGGGAAAAACTCAATAACACTATCCGACCTGGGTATCCCAGAAACCTAGGACCTCATGCTCAGCACTACGCTTGCGACCACGTTCAGCGCTCAATAAAGTAGGGAGTTCTATAGTGTATAGTGGCCCCGGCGCTAGTGTCTATGTCATTGCATTAAAAATGTAGTTCCACAATTTTCCGCGGGTCTTCTTACGTGGCGCACACTGTACAGTTGGTTTTATACTAGCAGATAGAACGGCATACAATATTTATACAATTTATCTAACAAAGCTTTTACGTAATATGGAATGGATTGTGCAAAAATATGTCTCTAAGTACCTACTATACTAGATGTTATTAAAATTTGGTCACAGATAAATATGTACACTTTTTGTTGGCATTGTCTATTACATTTATTGGGTAGGTCAAAATTGAACCCTTTTCTTTGTGCATAAGACTGCTTTTGAGTGTACTCCGGGCTGCTACTAGGTACCTACTAAATTAATATTTGTTTTTTTTTAACGAAATTTTGTATTGAAAATACGTTATTTTATACCATTTGGCTACATAAACTACATCAATATTTTATCAATACTTAGTTTTCTAGTTTCTTTAGGGTATTATATTTATATATAAATATTTAATAGTATAGGATAGGAAGTACCTGAGCGACCGAGCTCTGCTCTGGTGAAAATAGAGAATGCTAATTTAATAGTAAGTATAGAAAAGTTCATACTAATTCCATGCTGCCATTTCGATATTCTATGGTAGCCATCTTGTTCTAAACTTTGGGCGACCGAGCTCTGCTCGGGTGAAAATACGGAGAAAATAAATTTTCTCAGATATGAGACCTAGCTAGATCGATTTTTCGCCCCGTAAACCCCTATATTGTAACTTAATCGAAATCGTTAGAGCCGTTTTCGAGAACGTGATAAAAAATTAATATAATTATACATTCCCCTCTATTTCTTGCTGAAATAGAGGGGAATAAACATATTGGCAAAACGGTTGGTTACTGTAGGCAAGCGATACTTCTATGTATCAAAATAATGTTGAATATAATTGTAGATGTTAATATTAATTATTTACTAAATTCACAGATTTTATGATTATTAGATACTGTATTTATCTAACTGCGCAAGAGACCACACATTTAATAACATAGCAACCACATCAAAGGAGTCTGCCAACTCCAGAACATTTAAAACATTAATAAAATAACATGAAACATAGCCATCGATGAAAAAACCAAAATAAACAAAGTTTAGAGGACACCCGTCTGGCGCATATAAACAAGTCATGTCAACGTGCGTCTGCGGCCAAAATTAACCAATAATACATTAGCAACAGAACGCCCAGACGGCGCGCGCGCAGCTTTATCGGTATCCCCGAAACTACATGAATAATTTCGAAAATTTTCTTTGAGAAATGGCTTAAGATATAATTACTTGGCTGACTTAGAACACATTAGAGCTTGGCTAAACCATTGTTAAAGGCACTAAGGACGAATTTCACCGATGAAACTTAACGCGATTAGCACATCTAAAGTAAAAGTGTCATCATTGTTGCTAAATACCGACACTGATAGTTCTTAGATATTGGTGAAATTCACCGTAAGTTATCTACATTTTTCATTAAGGTAATTTTCTTCTACTAGTCCATTTTGCTTACAAAATACCTGAGAGACGCTCCATTATTACGTCATTGTATAATAAATTACTTATAACACACGTAACTATCATAAACACGAGCTGTGGTTTCTTTTTCATTGCACTTATAATACGATGATACTATTTTAAAGTCTATTCTACTTCGTAAGATAAAAATGACTCACTGCTCACAGCGTCTGTGGGTTTTGCACTACGTACGGTCTGAACAATTCTAACGCAATCTCTAGAATGCGCGACCTTTTACTTAAAAGATCAGGCACTTCTACTAATAATTATTTGTGTTTATACTTATTTATACTAAGTATTAAGGAGTTCAAACACCCATTTAAATAATTACGTAATTTTATAATCTTAGATTCTAATAATAAAGCTGAAGGGTTTGTTTTTTTTTCGTTTGTTTGAACGCACTAATCTCTGGAACTATAATCTTTTTAAATTTGATAGCACAATTTTTAGGGAAGACTATAGGCTATTTAACATCACGCTAGGACCTTTAGGAGCCGAGCAAAAACAAAAAAAAAAAAGTGGCACTCCGGGAATGCCGACAGAAAACTTGAATAAGAAAACACTTGCATAGAACAATGATCCGTAACGAAATATAAATAAAGAGCACAATCGCGTTTACAAAAATGAGGTGTCGGTAACGGTGTCGCGAGTTCAAATGATTTTTTCCATCTCAAAAATGCCTAATGCACCTAAAGAAGTTTTCACTTCAAAAAGTAAGAAAGAACGCTAAGGGAAAACGAAGTAATAGCCGGCGGGCGATGCGATGCGACGCGGTGGGGGAACAAGAAATTTCACGCGGACAAGTCGCGGACAGAAGCTAGCTAAGATATATAATTATTTATATGTAGACTGGTTCAGAAATAGTGCCATAATTTTTTTTTAATGGAAAAGCAATTTTTTCGCATGTTAGCGTAATCTGGATAAGATAATAAAGTCGTGATGCATTTAATTAAATAAACAATAGCTCTCATTAGATGATAGTTCAGTAGAGAATTTGTTTGATTACTTATTTAATGATGAAAAATAAAAATTTATAACTTATACATTTTTGTAATGCGCTTGATTGAGTTAATGCGAACCCAATAGGTGCCATTTTTCGAAGCAACTGTCAATTGTATAGAGAATATAATTATATAATATAAATAAAATAATTATATTATATAATTCAATAATGTTAGAATATATAATTCTGAAAATAGATTATGATTGATCGCATGTTACACAATTAGAATGCTGGTAATACTACCTTTTATAATGTACCTAAATACAGTCTTTATACCCATTTTTTCTTCTGATAATCTATTTTTCACCTTACCACGACGTAGAATAAAAAAAAAACAATTTAATTAAATAACAGTATACATAATTTAAGTCCATTAACTTTTCATGTAATCCATAAATCTCTAAATACTACAGAACACGAAATGTCAAACAGTTTCAAGCATAAAAACATAAGAGTTGTTTTTTTTTTTACTCTTTTTATCAAACGTGTTTAGTAAAAGTGTCACCGGTGTCTGGACGATATACATTAACTATATTTATTGAGTCTTCCCAGATATAATGTCGTCTTTAAACTTGGCCATCTTCCAAATCTGCTTATCATTTTGAGGATGTTATAATTCAGCTTCATTCACGCTTCGGAAGTGTGGGTTGCCATTCACAGCGGTTTCAATTAATATTTAAATAAATATTCTAACACCCGGCTTCGCACATTTTTACGACTTGAAAAAACATCGAATTTCATGATTATATGATAATTTAAAATACGCATAAATAAACCTTTCGGAATAAATTCTCTAAATTATAGTGAGAACCGCATCAAAACCCGTTGCGTAGTTTAGAAGAACAACGCGGTCACACGGACAGACATGAAAAGGGACTTTAATCTATAATAATGTTTAAATAATCGGTTAATTATTTGCTCATGTTAATTATGTAGTGTATAATTTTAGAACAGAACCGGTCGAAGTGGCGGTGCTTGGGGGTGGGAGCAGTGGACGTCTAACAGCTGAAATGATAACGATGATAATGTTTGATGTTTTAGAATAAAACGGAATTATGAATAATAAGCTTTCTTCAAGAATTAGGTTATACAATGCAAAAAGATTTTTTTCAAATCTGACTGGCAGTTCCGGAGATTACCCCCTACATATACAAATTTAAAATCAAACAAAAAAAAATTGCCTTTTTATAATATTATTAGTATAGATTAATTTGAAATTATAAAAAGGTTCTTTAGTTGTTTTGGTCGTTTTTGAAGTACTAACAAAGTTTTGTTATTGTTTTGTATTGTTTGTGGTCGTTACCTCTAAGGGATCTTACGCACTAGACGGCTATGACCACGACCAGTGGTCGCAGCGACCAGGTAAATTATAGAAACAGATACGAATCGCGCGCTTGGTCGCAACGGCCAGCTAGCCGCAGACTATACAATACTACTAGACGGCCACGACTGGCCGGAGCCATGGCCGTCTGGTGCGCGACATCCCTAAAGGTGTCGGGTTATTTGCTGTTTCAAGTTCGTTAATGTGTTAAATACACCTGAAAGTTATTTTTAGTATTGGTTTTTAATGTTTAGGCTATACATAATATATATATATATTAATAAATAAATATATAATATAATAACTAAATATGTTACTGAAATTTACATTTTAAAATCGAAATAAAAACTTTGTGGTAAACTTTGCTCTACATTTTTTTAAGCGCTATTTTATATCTCCAATAAATTACTTATGGCCGAGCAAAAGATAGTGTTCAACAGAACATATTTTTATTAGTCTAGTTCGTTTTTGTTGCAGGAGAAAGACCACCCAGTTTTAATGAAGATACCTAAGTTTAAATATAGTGGTTGTAAATTGCGCGATATGGATCTGGCTCTCGAAGACGAATGGTTTGAGGACGGTCATCTTTTACAGGGACGGAGCAGGGCGGGTTTGGGTGCAATGTTACGGGGTGCACCTCGGATTTTCGAATTAAGGAAAGTAGTCTTTAAAAAAAAGTTTTTAGACGCTATTCTGGATATCAGAATGCACAAATGCATGCCACAACTAAGACAACATTATGAATCTTACTGACAAAAAGTATAAATCTTCTTCTTTTCGTGTGGTTAGTGGCTAACCTGATGTCAGAGTTATAAACTTGGCTTCACATGCCGTCGAGAAATATCTCTCAGGCATGCCGGCTTCCTCACGATGCCTTCCTTCACCGTTTTTGAAGCAAGTGATAATTATACCAATACTCACATGAATCCGAAAAGTCAGAGATGCGAGCCTTGGGTTCGAACTTGAGACTTGGCAGTCTGAAAGTCACACCACTAGGCTATCACTGCTCTAAATATTATGCTACGATTGAATTATTTTCGTGTTGATGCACCCTAGTACCCATCCTGAGTGCATCCCTGCACGTATGCGTAAGCGCGTGTATTTCGTGGTCGGCTCCACCGCAGGCGTGACAACCAGCCAGGAGGAAGGTGAACCGAGCGGTTTCCGATTGATATCAAACTGTCAATGATATCGTGTGTGCCCGCCGTGGAAAAATACGCTTTCGTCTTCAATGACATCTCCAAGAAAAAGTAATTGAGAGAGACTTGGCAGACTCCGATATCATAAATATTAAAATATGCAATGATATTAAATGCAATGTAAGAGAGAGGAAATGACGTATTTGGACGCAGTGAGTGAGTTTAAAAGTGGATTGTTTTGAGTTTAGTGTATAGGTTGAGTACAATTTTGAAAGAAAATGAAGGACAGAGAGGAAGTTATGACTCCAGCAACAGTTGAAAGAAACAGATTTGCTGAAGAAATGCTGATTCCCATAGATTTAGTGATAGAGACACTGCATAAGTAGGAAGTTAAAGTGGTTAATGATAGATTTGCTGCTGAATTAGTTATAGATAGAATTGATTGACCAAATTTTTCCAATAAATCCAAATATGTAGAATCATTAGCAGCCCAGAGACTGGATATGTGCCCGGTTGATGGTAATAGGCTCGCCCCCTATTACATGGGACTAAAACATAACCGGCTAAATGTGGGTGTACTGTAGGTACACACCTCTGCCTAACACTTCGGGGGATATAGGTTGATGTTATGTATGAATATATACAATCAGAACTTCTTATAGAATAAGATCAACATGACCGTCTACCGTCAGATAGACCCGGTCGACAATTGGCAAGAGACAAAAGCTAACTTTAGCTCCAGAGCGGGCTTGTTTCATTTTATTTATTTCATTAAAGAGTTGTAAATATGTCTTATTGGTGTCCAGACGGCGGCTTTAACTGTAAATTCGGTTTATTTTGAGGATAAACCCGATGTTACTCTCTGTGAGTTTCATTTGGGCTTATTCTTGGTGGTTTTAAAAGTTGTATAAACAGTTGCCTGCTGTAATATCTGACGGTTTTTCGGGATTACAAAAAGTCGGTATAATGCATGAATCTGGAAAACTGATATCTATTGAAAAACAACAATTGCATAACTTATGGAGGCTTTAGAGGTCGGATCAAATAAGCACTAAATTCTAAAAGTGCTTTAATATGATTGAAAATATAGTCAACACTATCACGAAACCACCACTTTTATCTCCTAAAACTGATTTCCCTCTACCAAACGATACATGTAAGTACTTCAATGAATCGACACCAAATATCGATACGACCGTAATCGATGCGAATGTCCTACTATATTTAGCTGCCAGTGTTAAGTTACTAGCTACAACCATCGAGGGAATTCATTTCTGACCTACAAATCAACTGCTATATAAAATGATAGCTGAGCGTTTCATATACGACTATTAGTATGTTGGTAAGGTTAAAAGTAGGACCCAAGTTTTGGGACTTTTAAATTCATATTTTGACTATATTAAACCACTATTTAGTATAAATCTTCATGTTTACTGCCTACAAGCTTTTTGCCTAGGCAGGCTACTTTCACTACGAATCGTTTTGTGGTTTTGTACTCAATTGGATTTCCATTTGATTTGATGGGAATTATGAATCAACGCTAATAACTGTTTTATTATTAACTGCATGTTATAATAGTTTATTCATATTTTCCTCCTTTCTGTATTTAACTTTGTTACTGTCAAGGATTCATTGCTTCACGGTAGATGTAACTTTAACGTTATGTAGTTAGCGATTATTCAATTCTTCTACATCAATATCATTGATGCTTATTAAAACGTTATCTAAGATTTTTGATTGTTCATTAATTACTTTAGAAATGAAAGTTTTAAACAAAACATTGTCGAATGCACTCAATATATCTGCTTTTGTTCTACGTCTTATTGAAAATCTTTCAATTATAAAATGTCACACAGACACAATATTATCTCAACATACATTTTAAGTTTCTGGTAGACGAGCGTTCGCAGACGCATCGTCGCCGTGTAACATGATCTCCTTATTTAGGTCATCTTAAGTATATGACACAAGATATTTAATTAATACCGTACATTCTGTACATTTAGAGGTCACGCTGTGCAAGTTTTTATGACCAATTCTTTGATCATTAAAAGTTTTTATTTTAATGTTTGTGTTCATCGTCACGTGTTTTGTCGTGTGGCTCTCGGACACGCCACCTCTTGTGTCTGAGCAGATTAATTAAGGAAATATGATAAGCATCTGATCTGACTAATGAATAAATGATATATTATTCAAGGAAATGCTAAAAGAAATGGAATAAATACATGTTACGCCGACCCCAATTAAATTGCGATAAGAGAAAGAGAATGATGTTGATAATTGTTGAAAATTCTAAAGCAACCACTGATTGAATCATCTTCTGATAACAAGCTTTCTAAGCATTGAAAATCCTGGTGATAATCCGGAAAACTATAAGGATACTAAAGGACTTATATATAGTTCGAATATAAAAGGAAAATCATATGACCGTCGATTGGGGTCATGGTGATAAATATTACAATAATTAACATTACAGTGCAGTGAGTGACGTAGTAATTTATGTATAAATAGGTACATTATGTCAAGAATGAGTAAGTGGCATCAAATGTAATAGGCAATATGAATTAGTTGACAATGTTTGTATACATTGAACGAGTAGTTACAGCTTTGATGGAGTATTTATAAACAAATGCAGACATGAAGATTGAAATGCGATTTGAATGAAATGATAAGTGCGTCAGTTGGTTTAGTGAAGTTATGAATTGCAATAAAATTAGCGACTCCATGATGAAAGTGAGTAATACATAATAAGTATTGGGTATTTTTAGCACCAATTGTGAGCGTGGTTGAGGAAAACTAAGTGCAGTTTTTAATATAACAAACAATGTTGAAGAGGATAAATTTGTTAAATTGTTTGCTTGGGATTTTTTTAAATAGTCCACCTGTCTTTTTAAGATAGGCATGCAATAAAGGCACTTAAAATACTTGAACCGAAAGTTTAAATGGAATGATAACTCCCTTCACCCAGTTTTTCAAGGTAATATTTTTACAGGATATATCCGCTGATGTACTTTCCAAGGATTATAAGTACGCAAAAAAGGGATAATGACATTTCGTTTATACAAAAATGCAAAACAAAAATTGCGTCATCCAATTATCCTCCCTTAGACAATAAAATCTATTTCAAGAACAATGACAACAGAGGTAAATCGTTTAAAATATCTAAACACACATTGATTTTCATTGAGAATATTAATAATAAAACTGAGAAAAATCATTCTATAGGTGCGTTGGCTTCAAGCAACACGTGGTGCATAACGTGTTGACTTAACGACCACGATTGTGAATAAGTATTGACAGGTTGAAATATATTACGTCATAAAGACGTATAGAGTTATGAGGGTTAAGTGCTACTGAATAGATCAATTGATTTATTTGAATATTACTGCATAGCTTGTGGTGCTAGCAAGCTTTGTAAACTACCGCTGCATTTACTTGGTTCTTTAAGGGACCGTGCACGAAATCGACTGATTTTGATCAAATTTGTTCATTATTTGTGAGACAGGGAAACAGAATTTAAACAAGATTATTTGTGATTTGAAAAGTCGGATTCTTTGTCTTGTACATAGCGGAAGGGATTTTTCAAATAAATGAAGGATTCGTGGAAAATCACTAAAATTCGCAACAAGTTTTCCAAAAATTGACGCGAGACTGACGTTTGATCGTTTCGTTAGAAGAAACTACTTACGATTTTGAAAATTAAAAAATATCATCAACATCATTATATGCAACATTAATCAAAATAGGTAAATATTTGACAGCTATTTGCGACGTTGTCAACTTTTTGGATAAACGCTCTTGAGGGTTTTTTGTCTGTTTTCACACTACTGCCCAAAAAAAGGGGTGTTATGTTATGTTTTAAATGATAATGAGTGGTGGTTAAGCTGGATGCATCCAGGTATAACTATTATGGAATGGATGGGTAGATTTGAAAGCTTAACTCGAAAATCGTGAGAAAAAAAAGAGTTGAAGGTACTGAAAATGGTTTACTTACTAAGATGGATGGATGCATCTCTAAAAGATTTTTGTATACAAATTATTGATAATCATTTTCAACAATTTGGTACCTACCTACTAGCTTGCCAATAGGTACAATTATAATTATGGAAATGATGTCATATAAAATCCGATTCAAATAATTTCGAAGATAAACAGGTCCAAAAAGGTTAGCTATTGCAAAATTACTTCATTGTTGTCACATTATGTGGTTTATTTAATAACAGTAAGTAATAGAGGAAGGACAATACTATTCTAAAGTAAATTACTATCAGTGACTAACATTTTAAGTGAATAAATTTTATAATTATTATTATAAATAGTAGTTTTATATTCATTCATGCCGCCATATCGCTTTGGGAAACTCTGACTTGAAAGAACATGTTAATATACTGTATTTATTTATACTTTGTTTGAATCTGCATACTTGTTGATTTGAAAATTTATCAAAGCTGTTTCTAAGACGCAAAGTTATAAATAATGAAAAAAAAAAAACTCAAAGAATTCGGAAAATGAGACGAGTTAAAAAAAAAACATAATTCTAGAAAAAAATATTTCGTGAATTATTGTGATGTAAATTAGAAACAAGAAATGCGTCAAAGAGGTGCAACAGAAAATCTCTTGTATACCCTTATATCATTAATCTACTTTGACGCACCATGTATAAATATCCACGGGTTATTTTCTACGTTCCGTAGGTATGTTTTAGGAAAATCCAAATTACAGACCGTTCAGTAAACTTGTCTCTTGCCGCCATGTTGGCACCATTGCTTGCATTGCTTATCAAGTTTAGTCTGAATAATAAATAATAGAATTGACAGAACAGTGCTACCATCCGCGTCACGGGACAAGTTAAAATGAACGCACTTTTTTTCTTTCTAGGGCATTCTTAGCTGACCTCTGAGATCATGACTACTTAACCGAGCTATTCTGTGGCTGCCTTAAGCTACTACACTTAAAACCTCCAGCCGGGGGATGAACGCACTATAATGGACGTTGGATTTAAATAGGATCTGTGGTAATTGTATGGGAGAAATAATGTGTAAGAAGTAAAGAAGGTCTTTTAGTCATAAGTGTGTTTGTAAAATCAAATTTTAAAAAGAACTACCAGTAACGATGGTCACTCAGAATGTGCTTTATTAGAAGGCTAAAAGTCACCCAAAGGGCAATGGAGAGGGCTATGCTTGGAGTTTCCCTATGTGATCGAATAAGAAATGAACAGATCCGCAAGAGAGCCAAGGTAACCGACATAGCCCGAAGAATAGCCGAACTTATGTGGCAATGGGCAGGGCACATTGCTCGTAGAACAGATGGCCGATTGGGCCGAAAGGTTCTGGAGTGGCTACCGCGTACCGAAAGACGTTGGAAGGCCTCCCACAAGGTGGACCGACAACCTTGTGAAGGCCGCAGGAATCCGCTGGATGCGGGAAGCATGGAACCGGTCGAAGTGGCGGTTTTTTGGCGAAGCCTATGTCCAGCAGTGGACATCTTTCAACTGAATGATGAGTATCGACTTTAAATAATTAAAAGCCGACCTTCAAATTCCAGCTGTTTACAAAATAGCAGGAAAAACCTTTAAATAATAATAATTGAAACAGACACCACAATATTTAACTGAGACGTAATACACATTTAAACTTGAGGAAATAAAATTGAATCCGAATAATGGTGTTACGCTTGCGCAGGAAAGACTGTAAAATATTTGCACAGAATGCAGTAGATAAGCATTAAGTTTGTATATTTAAAATACACAGTGTAGGATTCAATCTGCCGAGCCTTTTCCCAATTATGTTGGGGTCGGCTTCCAGTCTAACCAGATGCAGCTGAATACCAATAATTTACATGGAGCGACCGCCTATCTGACCTCTACAACCCAGTTACTGGGTAACACGATACTCTTTGGCAAGAGTAGTTGTCAGACTTTTGGGCTTCTGACCACCCATAAAGACTGTCAAAGATCTACAAATGACAGCCGGGACCAACGTCTTAATGAGCTTTCCGTAGCACGGAGGGGTCTTGATAAATAACCGACTGCGGCAACCTTCGGTCGACCCGTGAGTCTGTTATTATTTAATATTCAAACTCAAACTCAAAGCATTTATTTCAATAAAACCATTTACAGGCACTTTTGAATTGTCAAAGAGTCGGTCAGTTAGTCAGAAAGTTGAAGCCCATTTATTATCTATCGGATTAATTCAGTAAAATCAAACTGCTAGGACTCTATGGAATTTGCATGAAATTATCCACTTGAATGTGTAGGTGAAACGGGCTATTAGCATCGAATGCTAGTTAATTAAACTTATTTATCCAAATCAGGCTTCGAACGTCAAATCAATTTATAAGGATAGTACCCCCCAAAACGCACCCTTATACGGGCTAATAATTATAGATTGATGAACCGATTGTTTCATATAAGTAGTTGTTCGACAAAAATACTAATGCTCAACCAAGTTAGACTGAAACCGGACCAAAAGTATAGAATATCGTTATAAAATCTGATAATAAATGAGTTAAGTAACGGCAAGTTATAACATTTTATAAAGCAAGTTGGTTCAGAGTTGTGTTCTGTGCAGTTCGTTGATTTTCCCTGCGTGTCTGTCTGCGTGTATGTGTGTGTGTATCGGGTTTCACACGCGAGTACGTACGCCTGAGTGGGTTGACTGCGGCAGACTCGATGGCAACGCGCGCTTGCGCAGCTAAGGTCTTAGCCAGACTGGCGGAGTAAAAGTGGAAGCTAATTTTGTTTAGATAAGAGTACTTAAATATGCAGTTACTACAGGCATCCCCAGTGAAAAGCATCGAAAATATGTACTTAATAAGCGTAAACTTTGTAGTTTGGGATTTATATCTAAGGCTTTTTCTATAAATAGATCAGGCCATTTTCAGTAAATGATTAAGACTAATCTGTTCCATTTGACACATCAACAGCATACATTGCGTTATTTACCTACGTTATTGAGCAGATATTTTTTTCGAACTTATGAAGCAATGGAATTGAAATCTCATTCAAAACGATTCAGATTGTGATTGATCGTCTATTACGCAATTAGGGTGCTGACGTGTGCTTGAACAATTTCTTTGGGTAAAAACCTAAAAGCACTATAATGACAGGCTCAGAAAAATAATACAATTATGTGTGTAATTAATTTAATTATAATATTATTTTTTTATAATTTAATTAATTAATTTATTGCCTGCCTCGTCATTTGACTGCCTCGTTGGTCTAGTGATCGCAAGCGCTACTGCTAAGTATGAGGTCCTGGGTTCGATTCCCGGGTCGAGCAAAATGTTATTGGGTTTTTCTATCTGAAATTTCTCAGTAGCAGCTCGGAGTCTGGATTTCTGCCCGGTTGATGGCAATAGGCTCGCCCCCTATTACATGGGACTTAAACATAACTGGCGAAATGTGGGTGTGCCTGCTACAGGGACACCTCTGCCCAACCCTTCGGGGAAACAAGGCGTGATGTTATGTTGTTTTGTTTGTAATTTATTTCTTACCACAAATTACAGAGAATGTCTACAATGAGTACAAAGTCACAATTTTATTATTAATTTGTGAAAGACTGGTGCCTAAATTAAGTTTTTTACGAAACCTGTACCTATGTACAGAGATTGTATTAGAAGAGAATGCGTTTCTGACAGCTCTCAGTTGGACAATTTCTAGTAGTAATAAGGATGAAATTCGTAAAACAGATATTCGTTAGTATGAAACTGACAGGTGTCAAGTACTCTCGACGGCTGGACTGTGAGTCAATACGTATTATGTTTAAGCAATAAATACCAAAAATCTAAAAAAAAAATGTTAATTACGCAAAATATTACCTAAGTTTACTCAAACGAATTCTTGTGACCTATTAACGATTACGAATTACAAACACAATTGTAAGCTAACGCAAAGCTCGTAAAGTCTAAGTTACACAGTCTGGTCACACAGTCACACAGTAAGATCCGTTTGCCATAATTTGCATAGACATAACTGAAGTTGACATTACGCAAACTGTTATATTGTAACGATTTGCAAACATTCCGATGCATGATGGAAATAGACTCTGATGACATATTTAGTGCACGATTTGGACTTCGGACTTATTTTTGACGAAAATGTAGAAGAACTCTTTTTTATTGAGTTAGGAAGTGGTTACAGGTCGCTGATGTTTTAAAGTTTTTTATCGGTATATGGCCATTTTCTTCAGTGGAAGGTAGATACTGAAAAATACAGAGGCTTCTTGACGCAGTGTACAAAAACTTTCGATACCTTATTGGTTGCTCTTAATTCTTTATTGCTGCATTTGTTGACCACTACGTACGTTTGTACAAGAAAATCTATACTATCTTTTATTATTTTAAGGTCCATTATTATTTTCAGGTTAGACTGGAAGCCGACCCCAACGTAGTTGGGAAAAGGCTAGGCTCAGAATCATTCTAAAGCCCATAATTCTTCTAAATTCCAGAATTCGCCTGAAACACAGGATCACCTAGTTCATGTACATAACACAATTGAATTTTTCGTAGATTAAAGCAAATTTGTATTTAATGTTTTACTTTTTTACCTGAATAAACATTTTATTATTATTATATTATTATAGAATATTCCTAAGGTCCAGCATATCGCGTCCCTACAGACTTGCCCACGTGTGCGTTGACATCGCTAAGCCGAGGACACACGGAGACAACTTGACGCCATCTACGGCACATGCGCGCAATCCAATCTACATCGTAACAGCGTTGGAGCTACGTGTTGCAACTAAACACCTACTGCATGTTGTGGCTTCGAAAATTGTCCCTGATTTTGTGGGAGCTGATAAAAGAGGAGATGTGTTTTGAAGTTTGAGTAAGTTGATAATTGTCTCATTAGAAAACAAAAATGAAATATAAACTAAGTAATTAGAAATTTCGTTGAGAATCAGGATCTGAGAATCAAATGAAGCATCAAACATTATGGACAAATAGGTATAACAAAGGCTACGAGGCGAGTGTACACAAAAACAGTTGCATTGAAAGTATTGGTTAAACTTAAAAAGGATGGATCTGTAGAAGTTATTAATCTGGGGCTTAATTTAAATCCTGAATATATATTTACAATAGAAATAAAATTGCAACTAACCTAACACAAATCTAACCCACTGCCAATGTATTTCTAATCAAAATAAGACTGGCAAGTAAGACATTGAGTTTACCAGTATTAATAGCACAGCAATCGCATGAATATATACAAATGTAGCCACATCTAATAATAGTATGTGAAAACAGTCATACAGTTAGGAGACAATTGACTAACAAATCTTTGTTAGTCACACTTTAACGATAGCTTAATAAAGTACTGTACAAACATGCAACCGGCAAGTTTTCTCCTAAAGATGTTTGTTACATTGGTAAAGTTGACATTTAGCTGAATTTATTAACTATTAGTTAGTAAAGAGAAATGATAAATATGACAATTTTACAGTGTTTCTTGGGGTTATATATTGTAAGATATATAGTTGGTTTTGCTTTCAGCTTACAAAAATTATGAATTAAATGTAGTGGTTTGTTACCTTGACGTAAAACTGAACGAATTTTGGGAGACTTCTAAAAATCCAGGTTGAAAGGGGATGGATTGAAAGCGCTAACCAAAATTTGGTACTATTAGTACCGCCAGTTGTAAAGTATAATTTCGATAGAGCAACAGATAGTAGAAACGAAGCGTCATAAGTTCGTTTCCCACTAGAACTCCTTCGACAGGCAACATAATTTGAATCAGCCTAGTTTACGAATATTTCTCCTTCTATCTAGACCTGAGCAACCTGCTAGACAAGAGACTCGGCTAAATCGAGGTGTAACACATAAAAATGCTTGAAATGACAATAAGGTTGAGAAATAACAACATATTTTAACGTTGCTCTCAAAATAAACAGCTCCACTTTCAAGTTGTTTGTAAGTAAGACGTGTTGTTCAACAACTTAACTTCGGAGTATTTTAGTGAGTAGGCAAGTAATGTTATTGCTACTTATGGCTTTACGACACTTTGTTGTGTCTCTTGGACCACAGCTCCGCTAGTGAGAATGAATACCGCAATGTCGTGCTTATTTAAACTGTGTTAATAATGATTGGTGGATACGCTAGGTCTATATTAATTTCTTCTTTACTCGAATTTCATTGGAATTCTCCAGTAAGAAAAAAAATGTTTGAATTATACTTAATTTAAGAATGCGTGGGATCCACTGGTAATCTTTCATCACTCTTCATATTCTTCTCAACGTCTAGCCAAATCTCATCTGTTGTGCCGACGTTCCCATTTCCCTTGTTTCACTCTCCTATTAATTTCACTTCACGTACTTTATCAACGCTATCACACTTATCACCTATCGCTTCACTACCCATATCCCAGTCTACGTGAAAATATTCATAACTCACTGAGATCAGATTGCCTTTTGACGGCACATTAATCGGTCTCAAGTTCTCAAGGAAAACAACATTGGAGATCTAATTACAGATATGTACCACCTTTCACTAAGCCTTCGTGATAATTACTGGCAATCAACGAGATTCTTTATCTGCTTAGTCCTCTTAAGATTATGCGTAAATATACGGGTAATAAACTATTTGTGTAATGTTCTAGTAGGTATTGGATTGGTACTTCCGTAGTTGGTTTATGTTTAATTGATATTAATCATTTACGAGCTTTATACAGATGTTGACTGGTAGCTTTCAGACGTTTATCATTGACTCTTCAAAAGCTATCTTGAGAATTGGTGTCAACAGAAGCAGAAATGAAGATGCTTTTAATATGACTAAAAACCAACAGATACATGATGTCGGCATGGCTACACAGCATACAGCTTACCATATTCGTCATAATAATATATTTGACCGAGCCGTCTTCACAGGTTGCTTTGTTTGTTACTAATGCTACTCTGAGACTATTCGTTATAATGTATATGTTAGTAATCATGCCTACAGTACTTCAACTGGACTACAAAGATGGCAGTGCTCTCTTCAGTTCTGAGAAGAAAATTTCACCTTTCAAACTAACATTGTATGTCATGACCATTCATAAACAAATTAGTGGTAATTCTATATTATTCTGTGCACTATTAAGAAAATCAGCTTCAGCAGTCTCTTATTCAATATTTTAAACTCTATTTCTTTCGCAGTAAGGTGTTGAATTACCAGTGTTGATTATTTCATTTTGATCTCAGAATAATTCGGTTTATAAATTAATTCAGCTTACACATGAACGTACTTTTATTATTAATGTACAGTAACCTTGTTTATAAGAAAATTCGTTTAAGTCGCTGTAACATCGAAATCGGTAACATATCAGAAGTTGGCAATGAACGCGATGAGAAAGTTATTATGTCAACTGACTTTGATAATTCTATTTTCATGGATTTTCTTTCTTTGGATATTAACGGGCTTGATGGTTTTGGAGAAGACACGTAAGATTATAGAGTTTGAAGATAAAAGCAGAAGTTAGCACTAGTTTGACAGAAATGAGTGAATAAACGTTTGGGAAGATTCTTTTACATTATTCAAAGTGTCTGCAACAAGTCACTTGTGTCTGCCAAGATATTCATGAGCTTTTTAAGATCATTAAAATACATAAATAAACAAGAAGGTAGGTACAAAAATAGACTAAAGGAAAAAAAGAATTACCATATGCTCAAAAAAGAAATATCATACTAAAAGAAAATAACATTACAAAATAAAATGTAACTTAACAAGATCTGGTTTGTAACATAAGTAGCGAGTTGAACGAGACTGGATGGCGACTCTTGCGCTGGTTCCGAATACGCCCGACTGTGCCCGAGCACGCCCGAGCCGGTCAGAGGATTAAGCTGATGAAAATCGCGGCTATCAACGGGTTTCTGATTTAAATTTACGTCTGGACGAGGATTTTGAGAAAGTCAGTTAAAAGATGGCGGTTAGTTATATATAGATGTCAAGATTTGAAGCTCTAAAGTTATTCTCAATATATTAGTGGAGAATCAGTCAATGAACCAAAAGAATAAGTAAAAATGATAAAAACAGAGACGTAGAGCCTTATCATAAAGTAGTTAAACTTGTCGACAATGTTTCCACTGAAATTACTAGAGCTTAAAATTCAGATCAACTCCAGAAAGCAAGCATAAAAGGTAAAGAAGATAAAAAAGCTTTATTAGATGAGACAACCCCACAATTCCAATTGATTAACGAAAGTAAAACGCACGCTGGATAGGTCAAGTGTCAATGTTAACGTCTGCCGACATACCAGACGCTTCCGCGTAATCATATAGCCGTGGTGTTAGCTTACTGCTAGCGTGTGAAGCATAATACTGACTATGTCCGAGTACTCTTAGTTTATTGAATGGGCCGGTACTATAAAGTACGTTTTGAGTAGTTTACTGTATTGTGTTGGCTGCAGTACTGGCTGTACTGTATTGATTATAGAATCTGGTGGGCCTTATACGAACGGGTTTAAAATAAGAACTGTCAAACTTTAGGTATAAAAGCAGACATGAGTATGAACAAATGCAAGCCACTCAAAAATAATCCTGAGGATATGATAATCGAAATTCAAAATCATAAACTACAATTAGCTTGAAATTATGAGAAGATTCAATGGCTTGTTTCCAATCAATCCAAATGAATCATCAATGAAACCTTCTTCGAACTCTACCTGAAGAACCAACCCAAAAGATATTCGATATTCGAAAAAAACATCATGTTTATGGTCATATTAATGGTCAATTTATGGTCAGTCGGCGCCGACGGCCGTATCGGGTTGCACACAGGTGTTCGGCCATATTCAAATATTGGAACAATAATATAAATATTGTTTAACATCAAATTAATTTAAATTAATTATCCAATCGTTTATATCAATTTGAATGGGTGCTTTAAGATTGTGTGGTTTTGGGTTCCGTTCATTTTTAAACGAGTTTGGTGGAATATGCTCTCAAATTCTATGAAGTTTGATCTTGGATGACCACTGGTTCAGAAAAGATGTCCGTGGGTGACAGAAGAGGCTAGGTGGTACTAGGGTATTTACTATAAAAATTGCCACTTAAACTTAGCTAAATGTGTTTTTTATTTAAGATAGAATTTACCGTCATTATGGATTGGACTCTTGATCACCAGTCAGTGCTATATCGCGATCAGCAGTCCCATTTAGATTATATTCTCTAAGTATTTACTCGACTTCATAACCAATGGTTATAAAAATATGTTATAATAGGCATATTTAGATGACATTCATTGAGTTCAGCAACCCGGCGCCACTATGGGGTCAAAATTCATTGGACTTTGTATACCCATTGTCACGTCATTAGTCCTTATAATTCTAAAATATGGGCTTTCTATCGCCGCTGGAATAAGTGACTAGTGATCATAAAATTGTTGAAAAGTAATGAATATTTCTTTATATTCTATGTTTATTAATGTTCATCATCGTCTTTTTGACTTCGTTCAATGTTACGTGGGGTCGGTACAACACGTTGTTTCTTCCATTCTCCCATGTCAACCGTCACTCTATCATTCACTCCCTACACTTTTATATCATATTTCCTATAATATTAATTTTGTTAATCAGTAGATCTTAAGATTACTTATGTGAACTAGTCTAACCCAATGTTCCTCATTTGAACTTTGAAAAGAATGATTTTCTTGTGCAATATTGTTTCATTCTAAGTTTATCTTGGACATTACTGATATCGGTAAAGTAAAACATCGTAAGGCAACCTGGACTTATTAATGAAAGTCTGAAATTGCTAACCCGTCTTGAGCAAGCGTGGTGATCAATGCTCGTGCCTTCTCTGTATGCCTTTGCCCTGCAGTGGGACAGTAATAGGCTGGTATTATTATTATATTACACCGGGTTTAGTTTGGGTACGGTTTACATGAAGACGTTTCTCTAAGATACAAGTTATACAGCGGGCAACAGCTTTTTAAAATATAAATGGAATCTGTTACTTAGTTTTCTTTACATGTCACAGCGCGTTGCGTGATGAATAAAAGGTTGAACCCAACTTAGCACAAGTGAACTACTTGACTTTTGTAAGAGAACACTTCGGTGTAAGTTTGTAACGAGAGCGACAATTAACATGGTTGCATAATATATGCAAATAATATATTCGTGACTAACGTTTCCATTTTGTTTCTGTACCTGTATTCTATTTTCAAATATTATGTAGTTTTTAGAAGTATTTTTCGAAAAGGTTTTATGTCTTGGAGTCCCTAGTAAATAGGTTAAACTGTCTTTTATTTTTATATAATTAATTTAACATATTAATTATTGAGCTAATGTAAATTGTTTATTATTATTTTTAAATGTCTTTGACATATCTCAAGATCCCGGGGTCCCGGACCTTTGAAAGGCGTATTATTAATGACTACACCTGTGCACAAACTAAATCACTGTTTTTTTCTATGTTAGTCATTAAAAAAGTTGTTAAGTAGGTATAAAAGTTTTAATTATTAATTGAAATATGATATTGCTTAATTGGTTATGATTTTCTTAATATAATATAATATTTAAAAGTTTTCTTAATGCCAATATAATAATGAGCTGATGTCTTGGCACTAATTAAAAAACCGCACAGTTTGAAATCATTTAGAAACATATTAGTAAAACATTAAGACTAATGGCTACCACGAGCGAAAACCGCACATTAAAATAATTAGATTAATGATCACTTATTGTTCCCTTTTATCACTTTACCTAGGTAAATAGTTTACAAAAAGGGTTATAATATTGGAAGGAATTTATGATATGATATATACTTCTTATTTTATTTTATATAGTTTACACTGTCCCAATGCTGAGAAAAGGCCTTCCATAAATCTTTCCAGGCATCCTTTTCCAGATGGATAAACTAAATGAGAAGTACACTTTATAAGTAAGTTTGCTTATTTTACGGACGCATACTCTCGCAAACCATTATATTGAATTTAAATAAGTATATATGAGTATCACATCGTAAAATTAATGTATTTAATATAGTAACCAGTCAATGAAACTCTTCCTTTCACTGATTAACGGTACCTACGGAGTCACCAAACAAACTGAACCATTTTGGAAAAGTTTGACATTAAATCTAATAAATATAACTGTGGTTAACTTAATTAGCGGTTTGTACGAAAACAACTTGAATCAAATTAAAATGATACAAAAATAACAAAAAGAAAAAAAAAACAAGCTGTCAAGTTCAAACTTAGAGTTCAACATGATTTTTAACGACATTTATCAAAGGTTTACTTAATTTGGCAACTCTATCTTCAACTTTTTTCTTACTTAACTAACAAGAAACAGACGACAATATTATTAATTTCATTCATATTTAACGTTTCACATTTTTTTATTTCATATTTTTCGTACCTTATTATAATGTACCTAGCTGGTTACTTCACAGAAAGAGGTACACATTGTACAAAATCCAGGTACAGACAGACAGATATTCTAAGATAGGATGTTCGGTTATACGTGCGGACTGGCTAGGGGTCACCATCGTCCGATAAGTGAAGTTATTCCTGGAAGGACTGAGACCAGGGAGCGGGCGAACGTGTGTGGGTCCGAGTGCGTTGATGTCTTTTATAAGAACGCTAAATATTATACTATTTGCACACCTTTTTTGAGACGGCTACGTAGTTTTTGTTGGTTGATAGATTTGTTCAGAAATTTTGTTTATTTTTGAGTTAAATTAATATGCATTTTGATTTTTTTATTATCAGTGTAATGAACAATTATTATAATAAAAAAAATGCTTTATTGTGTAACTAAAATCGCGTTGTCTTGTTATATCTTGCCGATTTTAATTTGTAACGATATTAAGTTGATAAATGTAATGGTTTTAGTAACCATATCTGAAATTGAATTGAAGAGGATGTAATCAACCGGGGCTTGCTTCAAACTCAAGACCGGGCTCGCCAGTGCTTACTTCAAACCATAGCGCTTTTGCCGTTTATAAACCCAAGCATATTAGTCACACAAACAGTTGGATTGACGGGCTATAAATCTTTGACTCCTTTAGCCCCGTACAGCACAGTCGTAATGTTACCTATATTTATGTACGAAAGACGTTATACCCCTCTAAAATTTACCAGTATAATCTGATCAGTCCTTGTAGGGACACCTTATACGATACGAGGTCATTTTATACTGGGAATCTATCGTTTGATTTGTCGTCGAGTTTACCAGTGTTTATGGATGCTGAAGTATGCGCTGAACATTTGAACCTCGTTCACTTTATTGTTCTTACAGCTACTTTGTTTATAAGATTTACGATTGATAGCCGAACGGTTTTTAGAGGAATACCCTCATGGGTCTCAGGTCTCCTAAGGTAGGTTGTTGTGGAGTTTCTTGCCGGCTCTTCTTCATATGAAAGTACCAATTGGAACCGCGCAACTAGCTTCTGACGTTTCATAAGCACCCTTGTAGGCTTATGTGAAATAAAATATTTTGATTTGATAAGTCACATGGTAGAGAAGACCTCATGCAGGTATTTGCAGGCTATGAATTTTAGGCCTATTTTAATCATAGATAATACCAGCTTGTTCTTACCTGCATTCTTACTAAGAGGCCTCTTCTCATAAAGAGAAGGAAAGATCAACATGTTAGAGTTTGCTTTCTACTTGTTAGTTGTTGGCAATTTCAAAATGTCTTGGGTATAATTTTCTTAAAATATGGTTTAGTATCGTCGTTTTTATCCCACTTTAGCCCAAAAGCTCTTGTTCAGTCACTCATTTTGTTAGTAAATTATCGTTAGGTTTCTTATTAGAAAAGTTCATTTCACTGCCCCAAGATTTGTACTCCAGTCCCTTGGGTAAGGTCCCCAAACCTAGATAAAGTAATACATTTGTCGAACATAAAGAATTTTTATCTTCTTGCATATAACAGGTTTGTTTGTTTTATTCGCTATTGTACTATTTACTCATGAGATAAGTAGTGTTAGACACGGAAACAAATGTGTGTGAGTAAATTCTCCATGTCATATGTCAGGAGGCTTTGGTGCGCTTGGCTAGACATGTCTGCCCACATTAGTACAGTAAGCGACTTACATTTTATCATTTACTCAAATTATATTTGACTAAATCAATTATAACGTTTTACAGACATTTAAATTGAAATTGCTACTCATAGAAGCTGTCATTTTCATAATATTTAAAAGACTCGTTTTTAATATTAAAACTGTTAACAGTTTCAATTGTTAGTTTACTACTTGGCTAGATAGTAAATACATAGAAACAGATTATTAACATTAAAAGTGTGTCATATAACAAAATGTGTCATAGAGATAAAAGCCAAGATATTGTCAAATGTACGATTGGCACTTAAAAACTCTGCCAAAATTGGCATAGTGCATACAATAGATGAAAAACACAATAAAAGATAACAATTTCGAAGGAATTACAAAAGTATTAGAAAGGACAGGTATGCATTTAAGCGAAACAGTAACAGTTATTGCGTCATCCGATGACGCCGCACAGAGAAAGGTGTCAACACACGATTATGACAAAATAGATTGCTCTAATGCACTCGATAATCATACAGTTAGTAACTAATTATACAAATGTATCAAAGAATTGAATATACAAATACACGCTGTAGCTGATAATGCAAATATATCCAGGAAGAATGAAAACAGTATCATTGATTGTGATAACATTGGAATTCACAGAGGAAAAAATATTGGATAATGAGATTTTTAATGCAACAAACGTTGAAGTGAATTGAGGCTATGCTTAGGATATATCCATAATATATTATAATAGCGTTACGGAGAATTTCTCAATGGTAGAAACATTGTAAGATGCGTTTATGTAAAGTTAATTCAATGATCTCACATCCTAATGAATCAATATTTGTGCTAGACCTTAATGCTGATGGATTGGATTAGAATATCCTTCATGCAATATTGATTGACAGCTCACATTGTCTTTAGATATCGGTAATTTTGATTTGGTTTCCGATCCTTATCATGTGTCCTATCGATAAGTTCTAATTCGATTTACATAGGATTATGAAGATCTAAAATTGTGTTCAGGATCAGATATATACTATCATCTACATCTGAAATTCCATTAGTAGTACTCATGATTCTAATTTATTCCCTATTTCATCAACTCTAAGCATATTAGTGGTTTAAAGACTTAAGATAACTAAACATCAACTTTCGTTTTTTATTTACTCAAGTTTGGTATGTGTTCACCTGAGCTCAGCCTCTTGCATGACTAAACCATACGTATCTCTGCTTATCCCATGAGTGGTATCAAGAATGATATTTACTTCTTGCACGTAACAGTTATCATGATAATAATGACACAGTTTTATCAATGGCAACAATATGCTTGAGATTAATTTTCTGGACGTTTATGTGTAAGGAGTCCTTTCAATATTTACTTTTGCTATTTGCTGGAGATTTTGAATCGTGTATTAGTATGGTTTTTGAAAGATTCTATATACATTTTGGATTTTCAAAGTAGATGAAAAGATTCATAATTCATTAATTCATAATCAACGGTGCTTGTTCATAATGTTGAATGTTGATTTCTCTCAACCATTAGATGTAAAGTCCAAGCATCCAATAAGATTATTAGATTAACAATCCGATAAAGTTAAATCTTCCGATAATATTTATGTAATAGATCAAGATAAGCCAGTTCATCAATGATGACTAATCATATAGAAATATTTAGATAAGAAATCTTTGGACATATAGATATTTCATAAGTGGGAGCAAGAGTTTTCAATGATTCTCAAACATGACAACTTATCTATTAATGTTAACTTTATGCTTAGGAGCAGTTTCTCAAGTTAGGATACAAAAGCTGAGAAAATATATGGAACCTTAAAGTTACAAATTGCATGTTGAGAAACACTGCTAACACACCTCCAGCACTCACTAACTTTAACTCAACTTTAATACAAACATTATCAAAAAGATAAATTCACTTATTGCAACTTCATGGTCCACCATCACCTTCCATGAACGTCCACTTGGAACCAAATCGAGAATTTTGTTTGCAAACAACTTATAAATTGATATAAAAAACTGACAGCTTACTTGGAACTAAGTAAATATCACTTGAACCAATCCAGCATCCAATTACACACCGGTTCCGACTGGACACCCACGAGAGACAAAACGAAAAATATTGTAGAAAAATATTTTTTTTTGTTTCTTACTCACTTTTTTATTCCGAAATGCGAACAACACTACACTGACCGTAAGCGAGCGTAAATTTTATTGAGCGAACGAATGTAGCGCGTCCCGTTTGATACCGGCGTGCGTTCTGCCTCACGTACGTTTCGCGTTTGGCCTTTCCGCTTTACGCTTGACGTTTTTATGGATCATTCAACGCTGCGATTGGTCGAGACGACGAGCCCGTCGCTACGTCACATGAAAGCCTTTAGGGCTCACGCAACCAATAGATTTTTACTACAGTTTGTCAATTTGTTTAGAGTTGTAGCACAGTACGGTGGTTGGATTGATTTGTTAGAGAAGTGAGCTTTGCGTTTGAGCTTTTCACCGTCGTTTTTTTTATTGCAAATCATATTAAAATGAATATGCTCAATTTATGATTAAATGAAATTAAGTGCGCGGATTTGTAACTTGAAAAACTTTGCACCCTTTTTGCCGACTCCAAAGTTACTCTTTAGTAGATAAACAACTAGAACTCTAAACTAACTCCAATTAACAGATCTAGTATATACCATTTTACTGATAAACACGCCCCAAATCAACACTACAAAAGTTCAAGTCCAATAACATTAATTTTGAATTAAAATCCTCTCAATGCACGACTAAAAAATCCAATCAGAAAATTTCCGTCACACTTTTGACCAGTGTCCGGCACAAAAAAAAAACTATAGAAAGACTAAATTTATTAAGATCAAAACATTAATAAAAAGGACTTACCCAAGTGTTATAACAAAACGTTTATTCGGCAAATCCACACAGTAGCACGATCACTAACGTCTTTCTGATGCTCCCCGCGGTAAGCGACTAACGTCCAAGCTGTGTGCGTTTTGTGTCTCTGAATTACGCGAGTACATCGCGTCCTATTGTTTGTCGAATATACTTGTATTGTGGACCGCGTCTGTGTGTGTTTGTTTGTGTTTTTGTTTGATTGAGGTTTTGGTTAATTAATTTGTTGTGATTTTTTGTACCCATGTCTTGGGAAAAAAATGTTAATTTGAATTGTGGCGATGCATGAGATGGTTGCAATTTATTTTATGTTGTAAAATAAAACTAATTTGATAGTTGACCAAGTATAAAACTATGATCATTTAAATCTAAAAATAGAATTACCAGTTTTTAGAATAATTTATGCCGTTCTTATTCTAAGTCTATTTATGGTCGGTATGTATTCATCGTTGCGCTACCAAACTTGTGAGTTTATGCAATAATGCCGTCAAAATCACCAGTAAATTCGGTCCTTACGTCCTCATTTACAAGCGGAGGCGCGAACAAAAGCTAGTTATTGTTCATAATTAAGTAAGACGATGCACTAAGCGTCTGCATTCTTCGAAAGTATCCACTGTGACGTCAATAGCAATGTCTGAATAAAATCGAGCGTCGGCGGTCACCTTAACCCGTCTTAGAACGTCTGGCAGTGCTTCCGCTAAAACTTAGACCGAACCAGAGAACCACATTACTTATAGCATTGGAAATGTTTTTTCGATGGCTCTGGTATTTCTCTTGTTCTGGTAGGCTGTCAACCAAAGTGCGACATTTTCGTTATTGCTTAGTGAATATAATTGAGGTGTCAACAATGTTTGTATTGACGAGGTCTCTCAAGTACAAAAAAAAAAAATCGAATATGACTTATATTTCTTTATGAACAATTTATAAACTGGCTCTAATACGGTCATTTTTGGGGTACCTTAGGTACCCTACATGACCTACATCTAATCTTATTTAAGAATACTAAAAAAAAACTATGTATGCATGTTCAGAAAGGTTCCTCGGGATGTATTCCGAAATTTCCAAAAAAATATTTTTTTGGAGTTAGTATACGATTTTATGGTTGAGGTTTGAGCGTCTCGGGCGCGCGTGTCTTTAAGTGACATAATACTTGGGGTTTTGGTCGATAAATAGCTATAGTATTCAAAATATTTTTGTAATTCTGTTGTTTTATGTTAATATTCAGAAATTTAAAACAATCACATCTGACATCTCACATTGGTAATAAGCAACATTAAAGGGGCAGGGCCCCGTTAAGGTCGTTTCTGACGGCCAACTCTAGTACCGCGCGCGCTCATTGTTCAAATCAAATAGCACGCGCTTCCCCAGCTTCATGTGATACACTTCCATCCTTTTTCACTCCGACAGATTTGATTATTTACATTCTTATAGATCTTGATTGCAGGAAAGCGGAAAGATGTTTCACATCAAAAAATCCTATGTCACTTGTGACACGAGTTTTTAAGAAAATGATTTAAGGTTTACAATTTAAAAAAAAAAATTAAAGTAGTTTTATAAATAAGTATTTATAACTAGGCGTCACACCCTATGTTCACCTGCTGGGCGCTAACTTTTATGTTTTGAAAAATATAAATAAAATATTCCAACATGTTTGTTTTCTTTTTTTATTATCGTTGTCCATTTCCAATGCTATTTGGAGGTCATGTGGTGCTTGAGATCTGTGAATTTTTAAGACACAGATATATGCCAGTGACCTTGAGTGGTTAGCTTGCGTGTTCTGTATTGAGCTCACGCAACGCGTCGTACGTCCAGTCAGTAATAGGACTCGCCCATCAAAGAGCGCTGCCCCAAATAAGACGCAGTATTAATTTATTATACATAAAACAAAAGGCATTTTAATAAAACACGTACCTATACTAAAAGATCAATAGTTAAATTATCTTTAAAATGGTGAAGATTTCAGAAAAATACGCTTGATACATTTTGCGTGATTCTCAGTTTTTTATCCGCGTTAGACACAACTTTACAAATTAATTTCACTATGTAATGTAAACATAATCTAAAATATTCTTATACTAAGTTATTAAGAAAATGCTGTAATTTAACATATATTTTTTCCAAATCATTAACACTACTCGTTTAGACGTAATCTTCAGTATAAATCATTAAAAGTCGCTTATCGTCGCCTTAATGCGAAATGACGTAGATACAAACCCAATTTCTACCACCAAATAATCCAAAAGTAAGAAAAAGGAAGGAATATTTTTATTTATTTTTATTCGGAGTTCATTCAGCCATTAAACAAATTTATGGAACAGCTCTAAAAATAAAGTAAAAACGACGGATAAACATTTTAGGAAATGTAGAAACTACATGAATGAATGAATGTAAATTATTTCATCACCACTGCTCTCAAAACGGTGAAGAAAAAGACCGTGAGGAAACCGGCATGTCCTAGAACCAAAAATGTTAAGATATGATACCCACCAACACGCACTGCGCCCGCGCCGCGTGGCGCATTACGCGCACTCCCTCTCACCGAGAGGAGGCCTGTGTTGCAGCAGTGGGAACATAATAAGCTGCTTATGTGTTATGTTAGTATCTATATAACGCGTATAATCTCCTTATGTAAAAGCAGATGTTTTTACATCCACCTTTTCTCCACCATGGACCAATTCATCCAGAAGAATTACTTTAGAAATTGCCCAATTTAAGCAGAAGATGTGCAAATATCAAAGCCAATGATTAGATTAATTTGACACACCGAGATTATTACGAGAATTTTCTCGGAACCGATAACGTAGCCTTCGTCACACCATAATCTTCTTTGTACTGTTATGCACGGAGGTTGCACAGTGTCAAAGCAATTTTGTATTTATATTAAGAGCGTTTATTTTGATAGTGGGCAACGTCGCAAATAGATGTCAAATATTTCGCTGTTTTAATTAATTTGGCAACATTACTGTATGGAAATAAGAAATGTGGCTAACAAGCAAACTAGAATATTAGTAGATAATGAATTGCAATTACATTAAACAATAACAACATTATTTATTATATATTGAATCACATTTTAATTTTAATAAATTATTTTTCTTTAAGTACGCTGTACTGGTACACACACTGGTCTAAATATTTGTTTGCTGCACCGGTCGACGTCATTACGTCGGCGCCGGCTGTCGCTGAAAACCAGCGCTGGGGCTCTGTCTTGCATAGGGTCGTAGCATAATGCTGAGCGATAGCCGATTTGCGTGGATGTGACGCATGCTTCCCCAACTTTTTCTCATTTATGTATTTAAAACTTTTTTTTGCGTCATGTTTACCGCAAATAAACGTTTTTTCTTTCTTTTCTTTCTTTCTTTTGAAAGAAAGAAAGAAAAGAAAGAAAACAAATTTAGTGTCATAATTGATTATGACACTAAATTTGATTTTGTAACCGTCTTAGGTGTAAAAAAGGCATTTGGAAAGTTTCCAAATACTTTTTTGACATCTAAATCAACTAAATTTCATAATCTATATTCACTGTTAGCCTCATTTCTTAATTCCATAATATTGCCAAATTAATCAAAACAGGTAAAAATTTGACAGCTATTTGCGACGTTGCCAACTTTTAGGATAAGCATTCTTAAGTGCTATCTTTGGGTTTTTTACAGGGTGATGGAAAGATTAGCCCAGTGGTACTATTACTGCGGGAGGGCACATAAGTGCTATAAGAAAAAAAAGTTAGTTGTATTTTCTACCTACGTATTATTACGGTTATTTATCGTTGCTTGGTAAATGCCAAGGTGTATTTTGTAGAGTTACCAGCTAACTTGTTTTCAGTATTTTCAAATCACAAGATCTTTTTGTCCCGGCTTTATTAACGATAAAAAACTTACTAAATATTAAAAAAAAGTCCGGTAACACCACAGCTTAGAAAAAAAGCTTAAACCGAGTTATAACATCCTGGGAAATTAATGGTGTTAAATACATATTCTCCTGTATATAATATAGTCACCCTATAATGTTCCCACTGCTGGGACACAGGCTTCCTCTCGGTGAGAGGGAGTGGGCCGTAATCCACCTCGCGGACCCAGTGCGGGTTAGTAGATGTCACATCTTATTGAATTTTTGGTTCTAGAACATGCCGGTTTTCTCACGATGATTTCCTTCACCGTTTTGAGGGCAAAGGTGATTAAATAATTTACACAAAGTAAAGCACCTGTCAGGGTTCGAACCTACGACCTACAAATAGTAAGTCGCGGCCATTACTACTGGGCTACCACTGCTCTCTCCTCCTCCTGTTAATGTGGGTGTGTTTTGGGTAAATATAACAAAAACAAACTTGTCCTTTTAAGTCACGATAAGAGAGAAAGAAAATTATCAGTAGCGATCATTTAATCTTATCAATCAAATGGAAAACCGATTACTTAAACGCCTATAATTCAAGATGTAGATAGATAAGTAGCGATAAAAGAAAATGCAGTCACTCTAAAGTGTATCTTTAAAGATATTACTTATTGGCGCCACTAGGAGATCACGTGACTTTATAGACTCCCCGTTTTTCAGAAAGATTGAACTGCATCACTCGTACAAAAGGATCAATAATCCTTATTAATAAACTCGGAGTAAAATAAAGAATCGGAAAGGATCCGAACGGATGCGGCGACAGCCGATCGCGTCCGGCAAGATGTCAACGCATACGATCGGCTCCGTACCTTCCCTTGCGAATGGATCCGTTTCTGCGCCTAGTCAAATAGTTTCATTCCTACCGTGTTGACGTGTTCTAATTTTTGAAAATGGTTGAAGTTGACGTAGTATTGTTAGCTATGGCATTAAAAGAACAAGAAAATCATCATAAAACACAGAAGAGGAAAATATAAATTTGGATTGAAGATTTATGGCAAATACCGAAAGCCGAAAGGATCCGATCGGATACGATGACAGGCGAACGGAGCCTACTTTCAGCTACGATCGCGTGTCGCGGAAGACGCCCACAGTCAAGTTGCTGTGCGCGGCTTGGTAATATAGACGTTAAATACTGTGTACACGATTTAATATCGTTTAAAAATTGTATATCCGTTCCGATCCGATGCGATGGTGGAAATCATCCTTTCGCCAAACTTAAACCTCTTCAATTTATGGTTAAACTGATATTAATACTGGTTTAACTTAAGTCCGGGTGTATTTCCAAGGGGGTAAAAGGATTATTTTGTAAACTAAACGGTCATTTCACTTGAAATTAATGTTAAGACACACAGTATTAGCACTTACCTACCACACCAAAGTTTTGTTAGAGACATTTTACAGAATACAGCACCATACACAGAGAATGGTCCATTGGGACAGTCAATCTGCCTAGCCTTTTCCCAACTATGTTGGTTTCAGCTTCCAGGCTGAATACCTGTTTTTTACATGGAGGATACGACTCCCCATCTGACCTCCACAACCCAGTTACTGGGTAACACAATACCCCTTGGTGAGACTGGTTGTTAGACTTTCGGGCTTCTGACGACCCGTAACGACTGCCAAAGATCGATGGTCCATGAGGATATAAATTGCGAAATCACAAGCATGAAAATCATGCGGAGATCAACCGAAAAACCCATTTCTTATCACGTCGCCGAATTACTTGTGATAAGGGAATCATCTTTAGCTACAGTAAATTCCTTTTCAAGTACTTCATGATTATATTTCATGGTGTTTCCATAAAACAATATATCTCTGTATGTATCAGAGTTTTAGACACAGAGTTCTGTAATCTTTTAGATCATTGCTCATTTCTTCAAGAGAGTCCATTTATGAACTTGTTGACTGGCCTGCACTGTCCTCCCGTACCTAATAATAACATTTTAAAGGCTAATTATTTTAAAAGTGTATTGGTGGGGTTTCTTGCTGGTTCTTTTCCATAGGAAACGACCACTCAGAACCGTGCTAGTACCTAGCTTCTGACGCTTCATAAGTTCCCATGTAGGTTTATGAGAAATAACAAAAATAAAATATTTTTTGATTTTGATTTTGAACATGGACCTACCAAATATGGAATAATCCTAAATACGTCATTTTCATCATGCTTTACAGATTGGTAGTCACACTGTATATTAATAGCAGATTTTATTCTTAGTTCACAACTACATACGGAATCGGAACACAAACATCCAAAATATTTATGTTTAATAAACAAGATTTGGATTCTAATCAGATAAGGGTATCGTTACGTAGATTATGCATGTGTTGATATGTGACGTAAACACATGTGACTAATTTATTCAAGTAAATAAAGGGGAATTTACGTCCGTTGAAGGTAAAGAAATCATCTTTACAGAAGAAGAAGTAGTAATATTTGTTAGACGAAATGTTTGGCAAGAAGAAATAAGCATCATATAGCATATGGATACTACCTATATAATGTACCTACGAAAGTAATAAAATAGTTAAAAAGAGTTAGGAAGGAATACTAAACTTGGTGCACTACAGTTGAATACAATTTCCGCATGGACCAATCGTATAATGCCGATGACGATGACGGTGATAATGAATCCGGAGAAGTCCAACTACAGACCAGTTTAAAAAACAAAACCGAATCGGTAATACCGAAAAACATCAAACCGTACGAACACATAAAGGAAATCTAACACCGGATTACTCAGAAGCACATACAACCATTAAACTAATATACACATGTTATGAACATGTAGAAAAAAACTCGTTAGAAGATATATCTACTCACCGAAAACCGCAAATTTTAATAATTTTGGCTTGTCTAGGTGGTGAATCATTAAGAAGCGTTGACCGTGACTTTGAACGCAAACAAGCCGGACCGTGACAGTAGCACGGAAGCTAACAGGGTCATCAACACGTAATTTCATGTCTACTGGAGTAATTAATAGAGTAATTAGTTTTACTTTTCCTTAACCTCTGTGGACCTGAAAACGGTACCGTATCTTGTGTTTCAAAGACCTTAAAGTCAAATTATCTTTTATTTTTGAGAGATTAACAACTAAAATGTTCATGCCACATCAAAAGTTTCATATTCCTAAACTAAGGTAGAAGGACAAAATATAATTTATTCAAATCACTACAAGTGGACCAAAAGACCATTGAATGCAGCTATTTATGTATTCAGCTCAGCCAACATTCACCGAATCTGAGAAATGATGCTTTATTATAAACACATTACCATTTCGACTGTTCAAAGCGAAGATGCACTCACTATCTTAAACCTACATTTCACAGGCTGCTTTATGATTTCTGACATTTGTATATTTCGAGTGATTCCAATGGTTTGTGAGGACTTTTTACCGTCGGGACTTCAATAGGTCTAATAGCCAAAAACTATATGAAAAATGAAAATCGCTCTGTAAAATAGATAGTAGATTTGATCGTGCAGATTTGGAAAAGTAAATTTAGATATACAAGCCTACATATATAATTCCATGATACTTTGAACAGGGGGGGTTAACTTGCACTCAGCAGGATTATATTCAAAAAGCAAAGTATCTAGAAGTTTCAACCAATCAAATGGGTTTAAACCAGATTTAATTGATGCTTGAGTTGTGAATGAGGTTCTGGGTGATATGGGACTAAAACGACCCTGAAAACAGTTATGTTATGGGCCGAGGACGATTATCTATCATCTCAACATAATGAAGTAACAAAAATTTAAATGAGTATGCTCGAAGGTCTAGTTATGTTGAGAGGACGAATGAAAAGCGTCTAAAAAAAGTATTTCAAAGCAGATGTGAGTGGAAACGGTAGGACGAGATGTATTAGAATAGAAATAGAACCTTTGACCGATAATACATATGTAGCTGCCACGCTGCTAAAGCCTTGACTGTCCCACGAATCGATCATTGGTTGGGCGGCCAGCTGTCAATATTAATCTAGATTATACCAATGAATCATATTTGTATTGAAGTATATTTCCTTAATAATCCAAGATTTTGAGGAAAAGATGCATTTTATCTTCATATTACGTTTTGCTACTCCGCTGATCAAAGTGGGGGAGATATTAAAATGTTAAATTGAATCATTTTTGCTTGTGAAAAATCTTAATCACGTTTTCGTACTTACTTTAAAGAAAGTATTCTAATACTTTTATATTCATCATATAATTTCGTCATCATAACAATTTTATTAATAGGCGTTTGCTAAGCATTTAGTGTTCATTTATTACAATATGCTTGAAATGTTTACTAATAGTCAGTAAGTCATATGAGTTCAGTCAGTAAAAAGAGAAATCACTTTAATTCACCATTTGATAAAAGATTATTGACAGATAAATATAGGTTATTCCAGAGAATACCGCAGGGAACTATCCTAGGCCTCTCAATGTTGACCACAATGTTGTTGTTCTTTACAGAACGAATTTTTATCATAATCCTGATAGTTATAAAATAATGCTTGATCCTATGATAAAAGAGATAAGTATTATTCCGACGAGTGATATTAGCGTTATCAATAAGCCACTCAAAAGAGGTAAATATATAGATTAAAAACGGCCATTATTACCGTAGTGTCATACCTACATGAATAATTTCCTTATTCCAACTTGAAATAAAACAAGGAAACACGGACCTGGTTATTTTTATCAGTAGATAAGAATGTGTAACAAATTAATTTTGTAACATAATATAACAGTTGTAGATTTCCGGAAAAATTCTTTGAACTAGTATGGAAATTTTTGGGAGTTTATATAATAACTGTATCTATGTAGGATATTGAGAAGACCGTTGTTTTTGTTAAATGTGTCTGTAGGAAGCGGTAATAGTTGTCTAGTAACACGAGTATCTAGAAGTTACAGCTTTTGTTAGGAAAGGAATGCCGTGAATGTAGATCATCATCATCATTCTCCTTCCCTTATCCCAATTTATTTGTGGTCGGCGCAACACGTCCTCTTCCTCCATACTTCTCTATTAGTCTTCATCTCGGTAGGGTGTGGACTGTGGGGGTAGTCACCCCCACAGTCCATCCATCGTTTCTTTGGTCTTCCCCAACTCTATAGCCATCTTCCCATACTCTTATAGCCATCCACATTTGTAATCAAAACTTTCCTCACAACATTTTTCTTATTCCTCCGCATCACATGCCCATACCATGATAAAAAATTTCCGCACAACTTTTCAGTCACCGGTGCCATTTTCAGACTTCCTCTTACGTACTCATTCCTTATTCTATCCATTCGTGTTACACCACACATCCCTCTTAGCATTCTCATCTCAGCTGTATGCAATTGCCTTTCATTTATCCCTTTTGTGGCCCAACAGTCATATCATATCCATACAAGACAGCAGGTCTAACTATTGTTTTAAATATCTTCCTCTTAAGTTTCAGGGAAATGCGGGAGTCGCAGATTGTTCCCGTGAGCTGCCGCCATTTCATCCATCCAGTGTTAATCTATGTCGCCATCGCTTTGCACGAGTGAACCGAGATACCGAAAGTCGGAGTAGACTGGGAGAAGTACGCCATCAAGCCGTGAATGTAGATACCAACGCTAAATTAAGAATACATGAAACTGCTAAAATTGCTAAGGAAAATAAAGAAAACGATGACAGAGAGGTTACCTAACTTGTTAAGTTTAGAGTATAATATAACAATATAATATCGAGCGTCTCCTATTTAAATTGACATCACACAAAAATAATTTATTTCGCCTTATCCAACGAGATAAATAGAAGGTAAATAATAGTAACGATGATGACGACTCATCGTTTTAACCTTTAAACAATGTTGATCCGCGATTTATGGTGCCTATATCATCATTCATAAATATGTATACCAAAATTGTTTTACGAATCATCCCTGTGAGCATTTTTTAAAGCCCCTAATGAATCATGATTCCGCTTCAAAAGACATTCCATTAGCAGCATCTTTAATACGATAGAATAAAAAAAAAATATTGGTGAATCAACGCCATGGCCCGGCAAGAACTAAGCTTGATATAAAAGCTAAGCTTACTTAATATTTGTGAAATCTTTATTAGTTTAACTATATTCAATTTCACGTGTTTAGCCATTTTTAACTCGATAAAATATAAAAATGACAAAGTTTACTATAATCAAATTACTATGTTTGAATTTATCATTACTATTGTTTGCTACTATATCCTAATAAATGCATGATTTATCAATATATTGTATTGATAATACAAATCATTTAAAAATGTGCTAACTTTTGTGGTACACATTATGTAAGTTTGGGTGTTAATTTTATTGTATCGAATCTTCTACAATTTTTTATCCTTAATATGACTATTATATTCGTTTGAAACGCCATATTTATAGCAGTCTTATGAAAACTTTATTTACGCAGATTTATTCAGCAAACCGCAGCTGGAAAGGAACGTCATTCACTGAGTATTGCAAAACATGGTGAAAACTAATTTCTTACCCCCGTATAAGGAAGATTTAGTCTGATTTCTCTCATTTTTCCTCTGGAAGACACGTAGTTCTCGTCAAGTCCTTTACATCATCAAAGCCATAAAGAAGTCAGCATTAATCCACCGACGTCATAGTGACGTGTCATTAAATCGATAAGTTCCGCTATAACTGAACTAGGAAACCTACAAAGCATGGTGCATACCGCAGAATATGACGTCATATGTACTTTTTCTACCTATTTATTTACATACGAAATCAGCGCTCTGCCCTTTCGCCGAAAGATTTGCCATGTCATTTCACGGCGATCAGATTAGTGATCGGAGTTTCGTATTAAGATGAAGTCAATAATGGAATTGATGATTGGTGATTTTTGGTTTGCGCACAGTTCTGCCTTATAAATCTCAACATGGAAGGTCTAGACAACGTGTTATTCTATCAGCGATAACCATGATAAAAAGTCAAAAATGTATGGGACTGACCATAAAGTGCCGAAAAACGTATTGGAGTTTGTTGCGTCACTTCTTCCCAGCTAAAGCACTAGGAAGTGGTGTAGGGTGGGCGTTTTGGGGGACTGTTATATGTAATTATTATGTGATTCACAGCCTAGTTTGAATAAATGACCTTTGATTGATCTTATGTTACTCCCGTTCATCTTCTTTTCGTGTGGTTACTGACTAACCTGGTGTCAGAATTTAAACCGGCCCGTGGGCCTCTGACTTGACTTCACATGTCGTCAAGAAAATTCTCTCAGGCGTGCCGGTTTCCTTCCGATGTTTTCCTTCACCGTTTTTAAGCAAGTGATACAATACGCTCATGAATCCGAAAAGTCAGAGGCGTGTCTTGGGTTTGAATTCGAAACCTACCTATGACTTGGCACTCTGACAGTCACACCACTAGGCTAGCTATCAATCCCGTTGAAACACATCGTAGAAATATGAAATGCTTTGAAAGCGATTACCACATGTCTTGTTCACTTGATTCAAGTTTTTTAGTTTTTTTTTCATTCAAGTTTTTTTTAAACGATAGAATGATATAAAATGTTTATGCCAGAAATTAATGCGATTTTATTGTGTGTGCTATACAAGTTTTTAACGGCAACGAACTTGCCCGTATCTTGCAACAATTGTACGTGTTGTTTAGACGGTGCCAGTTAATTATAGCTTCAATTTTATGGTATGCCACAGGCAATACACTTGCACTGCGTAAATGGGGCTTATGACGCAGATGTATGCCAGTGACCTAGAGTGGTTAGCTTGCGTGTTCTATACTAAGATCACGCTATGCGTCGTACGTCCAGCCAGTAATAAGACTCGCCCATCAAGGAGCGCGGTCCCAAGTTAGACGCATTGTTAATTTATTATACATAAAACAAAAGGTATTTTAATGAAAAATGTATACTAAAAATCAATAATTAAATTATCTTTAAAAAGGTGAAGGTTTCAGAAAAAATCGCTTGATAACTTGATGTTAGCATAAATATATAATATATATAGCGCTTTATAAAAATAATTTCACTATGTAATATAAACATAATCTAAAATATTCATACATTAAGTTACTAAAAAAAATGCTCTAATTTAACATATATTTTTTCCAAATGAAATGAAATTGAAATGAAATTGTTTATTCCGTAAATAGGATATCGGAATCACTTTTATACGTCAAATTAGAAAAATATTAAAAATAAGCTAGTTGAGTTCGGCGTTTCCTATCTGACTACTCTGAGAAGAAAGGCCGAAAGAAACTCAGATGTCACAATCTCTTTTAAAGTCCAGACATAATCTTGGTGAGGCCATATGAGGACCATGTAGATTAGTGTCTAAAATGGTCTTTTGAGGAAAGAACCACACAGATTTGAGTGGACCTGTCCAGTCAGTGCAAGCATTTGTCAGTAATCGTGGAGCTCAACTCAGAACTTAAGGAGCTCAACTCGACGAATAATACCAAAGAAAGGACATTTGGGTAGGCCGCATAAACTACTCAAACTGCCAGACCATAATTAAAACTAACTGAGAAATAAAAATAATAATGATATCCACATAGTCCTCACATTCACAATAATTAATTAAAATAAAATAATACTTTACAAAGTAATCATGTCATTTTGAATATAATTTTCAACAATGTCAATGTGTATATAAAACTGGTATATTTTGATGATTTTACATAATAATTAAAATGTCAAGTTTCCATAACACTACTTGTTTATACGTGATTTTTCAGCATAAAATCATTAAAAGTCATCGCCTTAAGGAGGCGTGAACTTATGCCTGACCACAAACAAATGACTCAAACCAAACATGGAGTCTATCCTCTGGCTAAATATTCTATGACGTCAATATTAATAGAACAATTTCTTCCCGTTTACCATCTAGCGTAGGTAAACAATTATTGTCATTGTCAAATATTACATAACTCTGACGTCAGTTACGGGAATTCCGTGACGAGTAGACAATTATGAGTCTACTGGTGCATTTGGTATTATCTCTCTAGCATTTAATTGCTCTATGTCCTGTTCTCATTTTTCATTTGTTTGCGAATGGGTATCTATTTCAATTTCGTATGCCTACATATTCTTAAGAGGAGGCTCCCTAAATTGTATATTAATTTGCATTAATATTCTGAAAAAAATTACGCAATCAAAATAGAACTTCAGTATATGATTTATTGGATCTTTTTCTTTCCAACTAAAAGACAGTTACGTAATTGGAACATTTTCGCTCGATTCATTTTTTATTCGAAAAACATTTCTTTTTAAAGATTATTTGAAACAAAAACAAGATTACTCGGCTTTTATGTCTAAAATAATTATTGACAGTAAGAAAATCTAGTTTATTATCCAAATTTAAGATATTTTTTCTCTAGATCAACTATTACTTTAGTTATAAACGAAATAAGAATTAACACTTACGACATTTAGTTCCGTGCTCGAACACGACCAAAGAGCGCACGCGATGTTCAATCAGGAATGAATAAAGTTTAATTTCGTCACAGATAATATACTAGTACTTCGTATAACACCTGAGATATTCTTTTGTACTCAGCGTTTGTAGTCCTTTTACAGTAATTTTATTTTTTATTCTAGACCTCAGAGATCTTTATTGTCGTTGCTATACGGTTGCTGACAGTTGAAAAATAACTGTAAATTACTGATAGGCGTCAGTAACGCATTCTCTCCCTGACCCTAGCTCGTACCAGCGCGCGACACTGAGCCTGTAGCTTTAAATTTGTCCCAAAATAATCTTGTTCCTATTCAACCTGTCCCTTGCTGTGCTCTCCCAGCGACGCCCTAAGTCGGGGGGTGCCCTTAGCGTGCAATGACTTAGTTTATAAGTTTTCCTGGCTGGAGGCCTTAATATAATGAGGCACCCACAGGAAATACCGGATAAGCAGCCGACAACCTCCTAGGTTGACCTGCGTGATGTCAATCCCCAAAACAAGAACGCAAGACGTGTAAGAAAGACCTAGTATTTTTGGACAGTAGAAAAAACTCCCCACACCCTTTTATCTAGCTCTGCCTCTGTTTGACGTGTCAGTCCTTCATACATCTGAATGCAATCCGGACTATTCTATTAATCAACACTCTAGAATCGTGATATGCTCTATATCGTCACCCAGACAGGTTTTTCCTCATTCCAAGATAATATGGATATATTATTTAAATTTTTTATTACCAGCGGACCCGACAGACGTTGTCCCGTCCGAACGGCGCCCCCTACCGGTTCCAATTGTATTTTCAAAGCATCCAGAGATTCACTCAAATATACACACAAAATTTCATCCAAACCGGTCCAGCCGTTTAGGAGGAGTTAGGTGACAAACACACGTACAGAAGAATTATATGTATAAAGATTATAATTGTTTGCACCAATATTTTTAGAAAAAAAAAAAACGCGGCAACCGCATAGTATTAAAATAGTTCGATAATAATTTTGAAATTCTACTCTGCAAGTAATATTATTTTATTAGATTAGGTCTTCATTATTAGATTATTAGGTCTTGATTATTCTTGGTTACCCCCACAGAATAGGTAATTACCCTTGCAAGGGGTTAATCAGAACCCCTTGCAAGGGTAATTACCCGGAACCCAGGATTTAAATTATAGACTTACGAGAAATTATATTGAACGATGAATCATTTAGTTATTGTAGCCGCTGGAAGTTTTAAGCCAAACTTTTCCGGGCTTCTAGGAAGCGTGATATTTCCGTTTCTTTGGTATTAAAGTCATAAAGTGGACGAAATTAAACAGGTGTACTGTACTGCACGGTAATTCTAGGTACAGTGAACGGAGAACGGGCTTTGAATTTGTATTACGTTCAGTTTATCGTTAAATGCAGTTCCGCTTGCGTAAAAAGCTTATAGTTTTCACTGAGTTTTCAGACATTGACATGGATTTGTGCCTGGTAATAGGCTTGCCCCTTTTTACATGGGACTTAAACATAACTGGCGAAATATGGGTGTACTATAGGTACACCTGTGCCAATACTCTTTGAAGATTACAGGCCGGCGTGATGTTGTTATGTTTATGCTTTCATACATTACATGACTTTTCTTGACACATGGAATGTATCCATTTTTTTAAATCTTTGTTTTTAGTGATAGCAAGATGTTAAAAAAACTGTCACTTATTTTATTCTATAAAATAGATATGTCAGCCCCGTAGATCATTTCCTATAATATGCCGATAAAACAACAGTCATTTTTTTAAACTTAGGTATCAATATGCGATAAAAAAGTAACCGCTGCACATAGACACCTTACATAAATTAGAGGGAACTGTAAGTAGCTTTTTCGAAAAATCTTTTATAAGAATAATGACGCAGCCAATATTTTACAAAGACGTGCAATAAGTGATCACAATAGTATTTCCTGAGAAATAATACACGTTGTACGAGCGCCACTGCACTACGCTGACATGACTCACGTTTACTTGAGAAATTCATCACAGCTTACAATTTGTGTTAAGTATACAGGTAAGCTTTTGAACAAGACAATATTAGAAAAGCCGTAGGTGAAGTGAACTTTCAATATAGTGTCGATTCTGAGGAATGACAGCTCACTTCACCTAACTTTTCGCGGTGAGATTTTTACAAAATAGTCCAGCAGGTGAGTTGGTAATGGGAGAGTGACTTGCGACATTTTGAAAAATGTCTGATGAACAAACTTGCACTAAGTAGGTACTCAAGTCTTGGACAAAAACGAAGTTTCTGTCGCTTTAGCGATTTGGGGTTGATTTTGGGCGAACAAAAGTGTCGTGTCGGTTAAAATGTTACACTTTTTTCGGTCTATCTCAAGTGTGCAGAGTACCTATAACGTGCGATAAGGACGTTCTACAAAAACTCCTTTAAAATGAGCATAAACTTTTTTGGGCATTTGGAATTAGAATTAAGAATAACTTTTCATCAATAGATTCTGTATGCCAGCAAACTTAGGTATAGTTCGCGTCGGGAAAGAAGGCCCTTTGACGCGGCGCTAGTGTCTTTGCTACTGCATCACATTGCATTAAAAAAATGTAGTTCCACAATTTTCCGCGGGCCTTCTATAGGCTGTACCCTGTATACCCACTATACCCTGTATTGGGTCATCGAACAGTTACAACCCCGGTTAACGGGCCTGTAGGAAAATTAAACATAAACTAGAACTTGCCTTATAAAATACATGATAATTGTGGTTTAATAGCACATACAAAGATATTATTGTGATATTTTCAGTTGTATTTAGGAACATCATGTTCTGATTAATACAATTGACTTTCTCCCCGAACTTAAACTCAAAGCATTTATTTCAAATAAACCAATTAAGTACAGGCACTTTTGAATTGTCAAGGTGTCGCTCAGTCAGAAAGATGAAGCTAGTTGCCCATTCCAAAGCGGAGTAGGTTATGGATAAGATCGGGCTAGGAACTCCTCGAACACTCTATTTAATCAAACCGTGAATATGAGTCGAGTTTTACCGATAAAGCTCTGTAACGTTGTAACTGTCAAGCCCCGCGGCTTGACATTGACAAGCGCTCCACGGCACATTCGACATTAAAAAAAAATTCGGTGTTATCTGTCATTTTTTGAATAATTTTGTTCTAATTAATTGACGATAATATCCGTCAGGCCATAGAGTGAAACAGCCCACAGACGATATTAGACCTTATTTAGCACTAAAAATAATTATTCAAGCCAGCCGTCTACGTTTGTACACGGTGGGGCTTTTTCGGTAAAAACCAGTTGTCTCTTTCTACAGTACGATGAGTCAATTATTTACGTTAGTGACCTTATGAAAAAAATATTGTAGGTACTGATCTGCGAGATTTAGGTAAACTAGTTTTGCAGCGATCAGCACCATAATTGCGTAACACACGATCAATCAAAAGTTGGTTCATTTTGTTAGTTCAATTCATTGCGTTGCGTTGTTTACGTTATCAAGCAGACAAATTTTTCGAACATATGAAGCAATGGATTAGCAATATCCTTCAAAATAATTCAGTTATGATTGGTCGTGTGTAACGCAAATAAGGTGCAGGGCCCTATACCTATCACTAAACTTTACAATTACAATTTAATTACAAGTTACATTTTGTAAATTTTACCCGTGTAACAAAAACTCTAAACCACACAATTGTAAATCTTATAAATATGTAAATTGTAGTGAAAAGTCTACAATTTATACATAGCCCTCATGCTTTATCTTACACTTTTAAAAATGCAAAAGGATTGTAAATTGTAAACCATTCATATTTGTAATTTCTGTGTTACACAATTTTTTCTACAATTTAATAATTTCGGAGATCTGGTAAAGTTTTGTGGTTTAGGGCCCAGGCTTTGGACCGTCTTTTACACTTAACTTAAAGCAAACTGCTTTAATTATCCCAGTATCCCAATTCCCTTATTTGTCCCTTTGTTATTTTGACATTAAATTGTGTAATATTATTTAAGTTTATTGAAAAACCGCAAATTATCTGATGTAACGTCCTGTGTGACGTTTACTGCTGACGTAGCGGGAATAAGGCGCTTATTATTATTGGAGCGAGCTAATCGCACGCGCGTGGATTTTATCAGTACTTTATATTACCTAACATTTTAATTTCCTCAATTTTCCCTTTTAAGGTACTATAAAACGCATATCTGTACACTGTAAGGACTATTCTTGCTTGCAGCGCCCGGTCGCTATAGTATCGCATACCTACGAAAAAAAAGGATCGTGTGCACGGGATTTTGTTTTCAAATTGGTTAGATATGCGTTATCCCGATGTTACTATCAAGAGATTAATCACAGATTTATTGCATCATATTTATGTATCCTGGATTGAATCGGATGATACGGAAACGCTTAGCGGAAAGGTACAATCTATATTCGTCAAGATTTAGATTTTTCTGACGTTTTTTTATAGAACATACCTACCTTTTAGCTTTCCTTAAAAGTTTTAATTGAATCTTGTATCTACTAGCCGCCCAGCTTCGCACGGCTTTACGACTTGCCAAAACATCGAGATTTGTTTATTATGTGTGAGTTTATTATTAATATAACATAAACCTTACGGAATAAATTCTTTAAATCATGGTGAAAACCTCATCAAAATCCGTTGCGTAGTTTAGAAGAACAACGCGGTCACACAGACAGAAACGAATGGGGAATTTATGTATTTTACGTATATAATATGTATTGATTGCTACATATTGAATGCATTAGCACCTGGGTTTGATTCCCAGGTCGGATAAAGTGTTATTGGGTTTTACAATCTGGAATCTTTCAGTAGCAGCCCGGGGTCTGGATTTGTGCCCGGTTGATGGCAATAGGCTCGCCCCCTGTTACATATCTGTGGGCGTACTATAGGCACACCTCTGCTCAACCCTTCCGGGAAACAAGGTGTGATATTATATTGTGTGTAATATGTAGAATGACGTCTCTTTTCTTCGCTATCGGCACATTTCAGAAGAACTAGCTGTTTTACGCACTTTTCCTTAAAAGTTTCAGTCGTTACAAGATTACTGACTTATCTAGGGCCATAATGTGGCGTCAAGATGTATTATGGCGGCTGTACACTTTCACCGAGGTAAACCGAGCCAGGCCGAGTGCGAGAATATAGATGAGGGCGCTCGGCCTGCCTCGGTGTCTCGGCGTTCCTCGTTCGCTCTTCCTCCCGTGTCGGTTTTTTGTGCCCGAGTCAAAGGATCTCGTGGCAGTTGCGAGTACCTCACTGTACACTTTCGTGTCTCCAGTGTTGCTTACGCCGATTTACAGAAAAGCAGAATAAGTTCAATGTCTGCGTCCATCTTTCGCGGTTAACAATTTCAACTGAACTAGGCGAGAGTGTACATGGCCGCACTCGGGCTGAAGCCCCTCGCTCGAGACATTTTCGCGAGACCTAACGAGAGCGCTCGGACAGGAGTGTACAGCTGCCATTAAAAAGTATTCTATTAATAGTTGAAGTCTAATTTTATCAATAAAGAGAAAAGGTTTTTTTTTTGTATGTTTGTTTGTTTGTAATGAATAAACTCAAAAATTACTGGACTTATTTAAAAAAATCTTTGACTAGTCTTTAATAAAATGGTAATACCCAGTTCCCCGTCTTTCACTTCCGCTCTAGCCTACCTACCATCTTCAGGTCGTCGATCCATGTGATATTAGGGGCGTCCCACGAATTCTTCACTCGTAAAACCCATACGTCATTAAAAAAATTTGAAACACGATGCAATTTTGTGGGACGGAACACATCTCATCTCAATTCGGCTGAACTGGTAACCCTAAGAACACCTTTAACCTAAAAAGAACAAAGAAATTTCGCCGGAAAATTGATCGCCCTGAGTCATTAGCAGGAAACTCATTATAGTTAAGGTATAATTTTAAATTATGACCTTCCTTCTCGATTTTTTTGTGTGAAATGATTCAGTGATTATTTCCTGACCGATCTGAAAGCTAAGTATTTCTTGGTGAAAAAGTCTGTACTTGTGTGTACAGTAGGTACTTATCTACAGTTCTTTTTCAAAGAATTCCGTCTCCACTATTATGTTTTTTTTTCCCCACAATTGAGCCGTACAAAACACCACACGAAAATTTTAATTCTCCAGTACGCTTTGAAATCCACCAATGTATGATATACTATCGACCAGCCCCGGTTAAAAGCCTCGACATTTCAGTGCTATATCTATGCTAAACATAAACATAACATAACATCCGCCTGTAATCCCCGAAGGGTTAGGCAGAGGTGTACCTATAGTACACACACATTTCGCCAGTTATGTTTAAGTCCCATGTAATAGGGGGCGAGCCTATTGCAACCGGGCACAAATCCAGACTCCGGGCTGTTACATAGAAATTCCAGATGGAAAACCCAATAACACTTTGCCCGACCCGGGAATCGAACCCAGGGCCTCATACTCAGCAGTAGCGCTTTCGACCACTAGACCAATGAGGCAGTCTATGCTAAACATTAATGTATTGTATACACAAACATTTCGGAACAAATGCTCTGAAAGATGATAAAAACCGAATCAAAATCCACTGGGTTGTTAAGAAGATCTAAGTATAATCTAAGCAGTCACATACACGGACACAAAAAGCGCCTTTTCTCAAACATGCTTGGAAATTGGAGCATTTTTTTGACAACCTTCTTCGAGATAAAACGAAAATGCTGTTTGTACTGGCCGAATACATGCGAGCGCCCGGCCGACAATGTTCGTATGAAAATGTATATCTGTCGTATTTAGTGGCCGAATAAACTACTATGAGAACTCATATCTGTCGTGTTATTTGAAAATGGAACGATTTTTTTTACTTCGACAAGGAGGTAACTTATCAAAGATTTTATTTAAATTTTGATTTGGTTTGAAAATAGAGCTGTTTAAAGTAAAGAAGAAACAAATAAACATAATGGCGCGTGAAAAATTATCGTTGTTCGTCATTGATTCTGGAATTTATAATTTATTTACTTAGTTTGAGTTTGAATTTACGCGCATTATTTAAGAAAAATACTCTACAAGCCTTGGCCGCAGCATTGATGTTGCGCATTGATGTTGTTGTTTGTTGACTGTTGTTCCACCAGTGTTACTCAGTGGTATTCCTCTTAATCGAGTATACCAGTTCAAGTATCTTGGGCATGTGGTTATCGAATATCTTGGAGATGATGTAGACATGGAGAGGGAGCGCAGGGCATTATCAGTCCGGGCGAACGTGCTGGCCCGCAGGTTCGCTCGATGTACGAGTACAGACGCGGTGAAAGTAACTTTATTCAAAGCGTATTGTACACACGGCTACACATCAACCTATACATTTCCAGTTTATGCTGATCTCGCATTGTACAGAATTTGCGTACAATATGAGGTCAGCTTATACTGGAAATGTATAGCTTGATGTGTAGCCGTGTGTACATCTCTGTACTCAGCCAGCCTGTGGTTCAGATATACCGAAAGGGCTTACAATTCTCTGCGCATCCACGCTTCTGCAGTGCGTCAACAATGTTCGCTGAGTAGCGCACAGACGGCTTTGATGCCACCTGGCGCAAAAAGACAGCTTCACTGCTAAGTAGATTGCGTGGGAGCAGTAACAGCATCCTGAATGTAATCGGTAATAAGTTAGACAGCCCACTGGTGTGGAGCCTCACCCAGAGGACCAAGTCTCTCTCTGATAGGTAAGGCACTAACATGGTTTTTAAGTTCATACTAACAATATAAATGTAAATGTAATGGAAAAATGGTTGTCTGAATAAATATATTATATTATTGATAGACTAACGTATTTGATTGTGATTGTCCATCAATGCCCTTGTTGCAGGCCGCTAGAGTAATGTACTATTGTTTTAAATTATGTATAGATATAGATTAAGTGGAACGAAACATAAAAAAACAAGCTCATTTACAACCTCAAAAATTTTGCAAAGAACTAGTGAGTTTTGGTCAAAGATTCATCATAGCCATACAGCGTGGCAATGCTGCCAGCCTTTTGGGCAATTTTCCTGTTGACAGCGATGGGAACGATTTTTTTTATGCTCTATGATTTTTTCCCCGTCTTTTTTATATATACAGGATGTCTCAAACGTAGCGGTCCTAAAAAATTTATAGTTTGAATATTCTCTACAGTTCAGAAAATTTTCAAGAAATTTTACACTTTTTCTTGAATTTTTCGACTCTGTGAACAAAATTTTCGACGTAGTGAGTTCAAATCTGGCTAGGAGACGCCTTGGTAGTTAGGTACAAGATTATATTATTCCTATTTACGTTTAGTGTGGCTCTGCAAGGCTCCAGATTTTTTTTTACATGTTTTTTCTAACTTATTAGATAAGCTTTAGCGAAACTGACCCAGTAGTATTTTTTTTTAAATCCGGGCTTAGAAAGCTTATTAATGATAGGTGGCCACCTCCGCTTTATCCCAATTGCCCTTTGGACCACTACGTTTGAGACACCCTGTATGTACATATTAATAATATTTTAAGTTTATTATTTATGTAAATATTATCTTATGTTTAATAAATTGTACTAGTGAGTTTTACTAGAATTGTCTACATAACATCACGTCTGTAATTTCGCGAAGGGTTAGGCAGAGGTAAACCTTAGCTTGTACACCCACATTTTGCCAGTCATATTTAAGTTCCATGTAAAAGGGGGCGAGCCGATTGCCATTAACCGGGCACAAGTTCAGACACCGGGCTGCTACTGAGAAATTCCTAATGGAAATACCCAATATCACTTTGCCTGACCTGGGAATCGAACCTGGCACTTCATGCTCAGCATACCGCTTATGACCACTAGACCAACGAGGAAGTCTCAGAATTTCGTAATGTTAGATAATAACATAAATGTTTAAAATCTCCTGACTCATATACTTCAGGTGAATATTCTGCCGATATGCCTTTGAACTAACTAATAAACCGGTAAATAGAATTCTATATACACTGCACTATTAGGAATGCATTCATTGAAGATCCATGGATTTACGATATTAAAATGCAATACTTCGATTGCAACAGGAATTCTGTACCTATTTATCTCCCACTGACACACAAATATAGATCTTAAGAGTATATAAATAAACTTTATAATTTAATTAAATCAAATATGTGCAGTCAAAGTTATACATACACACAGTCACATCGGATGCAGTCGCGTGCACAGGTCACTTTCATTGCATAATAATTATTATAATTATTGCCGATGGACCAATTAAGTTTGAGGAAAACACTTTTATGTGTACTCTACAAAATAATATCCTGCAAAGGTGCTTAGGCTGGAGATTCTTATAGATTTAATAAAATTCTATGGTTATTGAAAAGACAAATGAAACGGTAGTGAGAGCTATAAATAGTACAGTTATGGAAATGAATTTGCTTATCATAATAACTAATCCCCATCAATTCGCCATTTCATTAAATTGTCAAAGAATGACAGTTGTGATTTGAAAGAGTCCGCGCCATCACAAAAGTCCTGCAGAAAAGTTGTGGAACTACATTTTTTTAATAGAATTTGGTGTAATGTCATAGACACTAGCGCCGCGTCTACCGGCAAGGAGTTTTTGACGTTCGAATGACGTTGACATGACATGGCGCTGTTGAGAAACATTATGCAATTGTTTTTGCGAAATGCATTGCTAAAACAAATGGCGGCGTTAAGGTCCGGCCGTTGAGCGAATGCGTTCCTGACACGAATAAGGATCAAATCGCAAAACACATATTTGTTAGTATGAAACTGACAGGTGTCAAGAACGCATTCTTTCGATGGCTGGACTGTAGATCTGATTTACGAACAATTTAAGTTGATAGACAGTTAATTTGATAAACGACTAACTTCACTATACCTAATGCAGTGTCTTTGAACGAAATACGAGGGATATTTAGATCTGACTACAGATTAAAGAACATCGAAGTAACTCGGATTTACAGTCATTATTTGTAACGTAGTGTATTTTAAATGCATTTTGAATAAATATGCTTATACACGATGATCATAAATTGTACATTTCCCATGAGGATATGCACTGCAGTTGTCCTATACAATTAAATTACAAATATTATCTAATAATACATACAAAGTGTGTATAATGAGCGTTTTTAGGTTGACGTCACAATGTTTTCGTCAGCGGAAAGTGATCGAAATCATATGACTGCTATTATTTCAGGGATTAGAACGATATTTAATTTAAATCACATGTTTTTAACAAATATTGATATAGAGAAAAATTTACAAATTATAACTGTCCCCGACTTTGTTCGCGTATGTCGAAAACCGTCTTTGGACAAAAAAACATCCGAAGATTTGTTGTGCTTCTCTAGGTATGACAGAATAACATGAAAAATATTTACTACATGACAGTAACAGTTACTAAGTACAAAATAAAAAATAAAAAACAGTGGCACTCCCGGGAGTGCCGACGATGAAAACTAAAAAAAAAACTTTTAAAACCTTTAAAGTAAAAATACTTGCATAGAACATTGATCCGTAACATAATACAAATAAAGAGCACAATCGCGTTTACAAAAATGAGGTGTCGGTAACGGTGTCGCGAGTTCAATTGGTTTTCCCAACGCGCCTAAAGAAGTTTTCACTTCAAAAAGAAAAGCCACGCAAATCGGAACTCTTCTAACAGTCAGATAGACAGAAATTTTCAGACATGTGTAGAATACGGTTTACCGCAATGACCACGTGCTTCTGTGCAAACATTTGCAGTAACACGTGTGCCAGCCGTGATGCTTTGCAGGTTTATAGGTAAGCGCCGGCGCAGCGCTATTACTCACGATAATTGAGAGGTACCGGCATGAGACTTTGAGATAAAACAGGTGGAGTTTAGTGGTAATAATAGCAATAGGATTTATATCTGTAGTATTTGATGTAAGATTTGCTGAGTCAGATGTAAGTGAGCTATTTTGATAAAATGGCGATATGGAAACTGAACTGAAGAGTTTGGCGCATATTTGTCATCATCTTTTATATAACACATGTTATACATTATTTAAAAAAAAATACAAATAGGTACTGCAATAACATTACTTAAAAGTAATAAAAATCTGAAAATAAAAAAAGTTATTACTGTTTAAAAATCACATTTTTCGTACCAAAATCCATTAAAAATTAGAACATTTTCAAACAGGGGTCATAAGTTATGACTTGTAGACACCCGCTAAATGACGGCCGCCCGCGCCCCATGTAATAAACCAGTAAAATAATGCATTCAAAAAATGTGGCGCATTTTTTTTTTGGTCTTTTCCTGAAATTTACCACATAAATAGACTTTTAGTACGATACCTAACAACATCCTTATGGATTGGCCAGGGTTTTTTTACATGTTGTATATTACTGCACAACATTGTATAGGTATTTGAAAAGTAGCGTCGCACCAAAGAGATGAAATATGGATTGATCCACATACATATAAATATCAAGTCTGTAAGCCCCGAAGGCAGAATTGTACCAATAGTAGGTACACCCACATTTAGTCAGTTATGTTTAAATCCCATGTAATAGGGGGCGAGCCTATTGCCATCAGTGGGTAGGAATCGAGACTCCGGGCTGGTATTGAAAAATCTTGCTTGATGTTACAGTGAATTATGCAGATGAATTCGTGTCCCGCATCTTTCTGTACTACCAAGTTTCCAACAGATTTTCCATTCAATCTCAAATAAAAATCTCTGGGAATATTACAACTACCTAGGTACCTAAATTTCACACCATCAATAATTCCGAAGCCGCATCTACTTCATTCGATTGAAATTTGGGGCAGTGCTGCAAAAACAAAATTATCAGAACTTCAAAGTTACCCAAAACAAACTCGTAAAAATACTCTTCAACTATCTGTATTTAACATCAACCAGTAAAATTTATAGAGAAACAAAAAAAATGAATAACAAACAACTATTTATTTCAAATACATATATTATTAACATCAGAAAAATTCTTACTAAGGGTATTCACACCACAATATAAACAAGTCATTCAACGTAGCACACGGCGAGCTAGCTTGCTAGTTTTATCCAAAACTAAAACTAATTAAGGCGAAAAAATGCATACTTTTGAAAGAGCACAACTTTATAAGAGAATACCCTCTATATAAGAAATCTGCACTCGTTTAATGCATTTAAAACTGAACTTTGTCATTTTATATAATTGCAGATCGATTATTTTGGTAGAAATAAAAGCATATCTAGTTTGTAACTGATGACGAAGACCTTTGTATAATTTACGTATGTTCTAGTATTTTTCTCAAGTAAGTGTATGTATAATGTCTTTATTGAGAATAAAGTTTCTTTAAACCTAAACTGATAATTCGCTAACGTCAAAAATAATTCCCAAATCTAAAGTGCTCTTTCAAATGAGATTATTTTAAGTGTTTTTGGACCTGGCAGTAAAAACCCAAAAAAAATTGTAACAACACACATTGAAGGTCAGGTGATATAGATTTGTTAATTAATCTATATTAAGTCGGGCTTCCCAAGATCCCTAACATAAAGATAATGAAAAGACGAACATCTTTATTATCAACATGTGCTCACATTGGTGTCTGTTAACTGGCCAACTGAAACTGAGAATGCATGTGAAGCCAAGTCAGAAGTTACGGGCGGCTTTAAAACTCTGACACCAGATTAGACACTAGCCACACGAAAAGAAGATGAAGAAACTGAAATCAACATAAAACAGATGAAGGATCTGTTTTGTGGTTAATTTAGGACCGGTCATGCCTATCAGATTAATTAAAATAGGTACCTAAATTAATTACTGGTAATATGGAAATTCCGTAACCGCAAAAATGTGTTTGTTAAAGTTGGGTATTACTGATTTTATAGATTTTTTAACCTTATTTACAACGAACGCATTGTAAATTAAATAAACAAAAATGTTTTAATACCCAGAACAAAAGTTTAAAAGTTTCAAAAACGAGCGAGTCTTACAGTAGTTGCATTCTGATGTGTAACATCTAACATCTTGGCTGTCAGCCACCTCTCGGAAAATGAGTTGGTACCATCTGACAGCAAACTCTAGCACCGCACGCGCTCATTGGTCAAATCAAATAGCGCGCACTTTCCCGGCTTCCTGTTACACACTTCCGTCCCTTTTCATGAAATCACTCCCACATATTCACGAAATCACTCCCACGCAGGAAAGCGAGAAGATGTTACACATCAAAAAAACACGCTAGGTTCCTAGATATTGCGAGCTACAGTGCGTTTTAAACCACTTAATTTTTTGTCCATTTTCATTTAATCACGTTTTTATGACAGGAAAAGCTCTACAAAAACAGTTTCATATGCACAGACCTCAAGTTCACGCAAACCACAAATGATTGCGTGTTGTGGTCGCGTTTACACCAATAGGGCTGTGCCTCGCATGCCTTGCCTCTCATGTCTAGCTGCACGAATAATATTGAAAACTATGAATAACTTGATGAGTCACAGTCTTAAAAATAATTTCAATATAGTTATGATGTGTTTTTTAATAGATGGGTTCGTGTTCTAGACAAAAAAAGGACAAGCAAAATCGATAAAAGCGGATGTTTCAATCCGAATTTGATTCAGACACCATTCTACGATTAAAAAAAAAAACTAATCTATCTGACTCATATAATAATTAAACTAATGATCTTTCTTCGTATTCTGAAAAATCAGGAAGGTATCAAATTATGAATCACTTAACTTACTAAGTTGGCTGGTATTTGTGGATACTTAGCACGAGTAGAGGAAAACCAAATAAATGAGTGGATTGTGTGACCCTTTCTACCCATATTATCTTAGAGTTAGAGTGTCCAATAATATTTTTAGGAAAACAAAATGGGAATTATTTGAGGGTCGATTAAAAATTTCCTTGAACAATTTTCGCTGACCTTGGTATCGAAATTAAACGTCCCGTAGCAGTCTTTGCGTTATTGACCATTGCCCACTAAACCTCCTATTTTTAAATGTCGCATCATCATGCTGGGCCTTTTGGCCTCGTACAGGACTTTCTATTTTTATTTTCATTTTACTTTTGTTTTCTTTTTATGTGTCTATGAGTGTGTTTTGTTTAATTTTTGATCTTCCTGTGCGAGTCTCAATAAATACATTTTCTTTATTTCTTTCTTTCAAACTGCCTAGCCCGAGGTAAAAAATTTACACTAAGATGCAGGGGGTTCACAAAAAAGATCATATGGCTAGAAAGGGGATGACTACCCAGAAAACGACTAATAAAGTAGTATGAAAGAAAAAGACTTTTCCGAATAAATAAAAAGCTAACTTAATCACTACTACACATTACTATTTACTTAGCTAGCTTAGGAATAAATTGGGATAAGGGCAAGAGAATTGTGAAACATAGGAAGTAGGCATGAGACACCAAACTTAATTTCATTTCATTCATATTTAGATTTGTTTTTTTTTTTTTTAATTTAAGACATATTTCATATGTTTTATTTTGTTCTCTTCTTTTATGCACGTGTTTCTGTGACAAATAAATTTTATTTTTCTTTCTTTCTTTCTATTTCAACAATCCACTTTTGCCTTTTCCAAGTAAAGGCAACCCTATTCTGTTTATCGACAAGAGGCGCCACCTACCCTTTATTAAAAATATCGCGGTGAACTCATGGGAATACCCCTCGAATACCAACAATTAACATCGTGGACATGTCGTCTTATGGTGATTCATTTCGACGTTAAAAAGTCTTAACAGTTTTCTTTTTGCTTCTGAATGTTGTGTTGATCTTCCTCTTCGAAACTGTGTGACTAAACTTGGATATTACTTCGAAGGGAAAAAGGTATTACTGGTATCAGCCAGTAACTGTCTCCCTGCAGTGCAAAGGCGTCTTAGCATACTAAAAATTCAAAAAGGAACGAGCCACGGTTACTCATTGTGTTTTTACTCTCATGGGTCCCAACTCCCAGGTTTCCTCACAATGTTTTCCTTCACTATAATTTATGTTTATGTTTTAAGCCGACGATAACCGACTTTTAATAATTTTATACTGAAGATCACGTCTAAACAAGTAGTGTTAATGATTTGGAAAAAATATATGTTAAATTAGAGCATTTTCTTAATAACTTTATGAATATTATAGATTATGTTTACGTCTGTTTTGTTTTTGTGTTTATTTTTTATTTGTTTACGTTTATTGCATAGTGAAATTAATTTGTAAAGTAAAACAAAAAGGTATTTATTTCAACATAATATACATTTGGAATATTTATATTATCTATATACAACTTTTTGTAAAGTTATGTCTAACGCGGATAAACTAAGAATCATGCAAAATCTATCAAGCGTATTTTTCTGAAACCTTCACCATTATAAAGATAATTTCATTTTGTTAATCTTTTAGAATACGTGTTTTAAAATACCTTTTGTTTTATGTATAATAAATTAATAATGCGTCCAATTTGAGACAGCGCTCCTTGATGGGCGACTCCTTACTGGCTGGATGACGACGCGTTGCGTGAGCTCATTACAGCACACGCAAGGTAACCACTCAAGGTCACTGGCATATATGTGCGTCTTAATAGACCTGTGGGCCAAAAACGGCTAAATTAAGCAATTCCTCTAAAAGCAATTAATTTTCTGAATTCCCAGCAGATTATTAGCAATTCCTCTATAGTGACATATAATAGCTGAATCATATTCAATTCAATTCATATCAGAATCATAAATTGAAAAAAATTAAGACCATAATTTTACCGGAAAATTTTTCTTTACAGTTTTTATTTAATCAATTAAATATTTATTTTAAAAGGTACAAAACTGTCAAACAGATTAATTGCGTAATATAAATTAAACACAGGTATTATTATGAAGTTTAACTTTTTATATGATTCATAATATTTATCATATTATGATTCTGCTAAAGCGGCCGTTTTAGGTCCACAGAACAAAATTTTATTTTCACCTGTCCTATTAATGCTCTGTTACTTGAAATCCTCAAAAATGACTCAGCATTATGGGGAGTTTATGTTTTCTTTTTTGACACATCTCTACTACTTAGTTGTCATCTCAACATTCATTCTCTTTCTAGGAACATCATCTTCACATGACCCGTCCATCATTTCTTTGGAAACTGAACTATTGATCATGTTGACCACACTGTTTTCCCTGAGCACGTTAAGCCGTCGTCGGTCCTGCGCTTGATCTCTGTCCGGTCGTGTTGGATTGCCGTCCCATCGGACTATGAGAGAGAGGGAAGAAAGAGTGCACCTGTGGCAGCGCACACACTTGTGCTCTATCATATCTGTCTGCTTTGATGGCTACTCTCCGCTGAAATTGGCTGCCACAGCCGAAATTCTGGCTGTGGGATTATTATTCCCTGATGAACTATACCAGCCAATAGTCTCCTACTGTATAGTTAAGGCTTCTTCTCATTCAGAGAAGGCTCTAGCATTACTCAAGGCTTGATGACGATTTAATAAAAAATAAAATTCCGTAGATACCGTATGATCCGATCCAACCTGTCACTGCTGTTGCACCTGTTGCTGCCCTCGCTCAGCGAAGCCCTAAGCCAAGGTCTGTACCCCACAGGGTGCCTTAGCGCGCAGTTGCTTAGTTTAGAAGTTGTTGTAGTTGGCTGTAGGCCTTAATTTATAAATGCATCTACAGGATAGCCCGGGCCCGGTTAAGCAGCCGACAACCTCCTTAGTTGACCTGCGAGATGCCATTCACAAAAAAAAATGCAGATACCGTGTTGTTGACAGATGAAAATCGAGATAAAATCTGATCGTTTAATCACTTCTCGTTAACTACCGACATTTTTCTTGGCGTAACAAGTTGTACTACGTCATAATGTAAACATGCGTAAGATATTTGCGTATAACACGTCACCGCGTCGCCGTCTTTTTCAAGATTGCGTACATGTTTAGTGAGTAGGTGATAACGAAAATTTTAACCAAAATAGTAGCCTCTTTCATGTTTTATTTTTGTGACACATTTACTCAGAGTCAAAAAACTCGGCGCTAGATCTGACTCAAATTGCTATCCTATTATCATCTGCCTAGATTTTTCTCATGAGGTCGGCTTTCAGTCCGACCGGATGCAGCTCAGTACCAGTATTTTACATGGAGTCACTCACAAAATCTACCCCATATTTCAACTCTAATAAGGCTGTATCAATTGCTTTACGAACTAAATCAATTGTCGTCTTTCCCCCAGATACACCCAATACTCAGTATTCAAAATTCTCAATATTACAATACTCAATATTCACAACAACAGGCAGTATTCAATTTTTTTCACTCATCCTCTCAAATTGGTCATTCAAGTTCTTCATTCACGACAGACGGCGGCGGCGCGTACGCAGGATGATGCAACGTGTTCCGAAGTCAAGTCATTGGTTGCAGCCGCCAATTTCACGAATTTCGTAAGTGCATTTTAAGGTTACTATCACGATTGTCTGTCTGATGTAAGGTTGACCGACGGTTACATGGATGAAGAGGGGGGAAGTCATCAATGAATTGTTGTGCTGGTGGAACTTCTATGAATATAGAATTGGAAACTCAAAATAACTATGACAAGGATTCAAAAGCTTAGTGATATTTGGCAGCCATTGAATGAAGCCATGAAAACTAAAAGTGAAAAAAGATGGTACTTAAACATATCCAATTTCATTCAAAATTAATATATTTTTTCAAATTTTCATTCTATAAGAATCACACCCACTTTTAAGATCGATCTTTTGAGAAGAACCTACTTATTGATAACCTAATTATTGGTAAATCGTGATTTTATAAAGGTTTATCCCATCTTTTAAGATGTTAAAACACGTTTTTCAGAACATACAGTGACTTTTGGATTAATAATGGTTTTAAGTACCTAATAATATTGTTAGCAACCTTAATATTTAGATTTTTCATCAAAATTTCGTTTCCTAAGAGAAAAACATTCCATTTACATATTTATTAGTAAGGAATGGGTGTCAATAACAGCTGACGAAAAACTAATTGATTATTAACTCAGCAGTTATTTCGCAGACAAAGACTGTTAAAAATATTGTGCGACATTTACAAATGTATACAGATACTGGTTTACCTTGCAACTGATAGATTGTGCTGTGATTTAGTTTATGTTGATTGAAGGTTTTATCATTATTGACCAGTCACACGACATTTGCAAGTTGGAACTCGTTGTAACGGTTTTTTTTTTTTTTGTTGTTGTAAGTAGGTAATATGTCAACTGGCCGCTTTTAAAATTGGATTTGGGTATGATTCTTGCAAAGATACGATAAAGGAGGATCTTTCTATTCCATTTTTTGAGAGATTGTCTGTAGCAGACGCATTTAGAAAAACTCCGGGAAAATAATTTAAAAATTAATGCACTGTCACAAGGGATCAAAACAATTTACAAAACAAACAATGAACATTAAAAAAAATGTTATGTCGAATTAAATTGCTTGATGAATTCGAGGATCAAAAGAAAAAAAAAATACTAACTGGCAAGATAGATGAATTTGCGACGACATTATCATTTTTCCCAAAAACGTAGTAACCGACATATCGCTTAAAAATAATATCTAACAGTCCATATTCAATCCAAGACTAACGAACCATGAATCTGATTCGATAATCGATTAATTACAAGCTTAGTTTATCGATCCCTAGCTACGTATATAAGTATTCCACTATACTATATTAGTATGAGTAGCCCACGTGTCCGGGCGGCGCGCGCGTTGCCAAACTGATTGATGTCAAAATAACTACTGGTATTTAACCTCTAGTTAATTTAATTGCTTGAGTTAATTAAAGAAGCGGTAACAAAGCGGAATATCGGATGTAATTATTTTAAAAAAGTGTCGTGTGTCGGGGAATGTCATAGAGCGGTCCGCCATTTTCCATTATCATTAGACGATACTTTTTCTCTGCACGGTTATTCGCAGAGAAGGTAAAGAACATAATTCTGGATTTTGTAAAAGAGGACTGATTGTAGGTACAGTCCGGCCACCGACAGAATGCGTTCCCGCCGTCACCTGTCATTTGGAAAATTATTTCTAGTATGATGGAGTAAATTCGCAAAACACATATTCGTTCATATGAAACTGACAGGTGTCAAGAACGCATTCCCTCGACGGCTGGACTATAGTGGTGGCGAATTTTGGTAGGTACAACGGCGCGTATATGTTTTATGATGTAAAAGGACGATCCTCAACATTAAATATAATAAGTAGATAAAGTCGGTAAAACTAAGGTAGAAAAAACCTAAGTATTAAAAGAAATATTACTCCCAGAAATCCGCCATTTTTAGAACAGTAAGTAACACACTTTAACAAGATCAAAGACCCACGAGAAAAACCCACTACAACTAATATTAATAGAAAGAATTAATTAATTATTTATCTGTCAGATATCGCGACAGTTTCTCGTTATTCGACGTACCTACACATCCCGACATAGCACGGGGAACACAACCAATTCTGCACATAACCCCAGGTTCGCACGGGCAATTTTTTAACGCGATGATTTTTTCAAATGCACCCAATTTCCAACTCTCGGAGATTGAGAATTAAACAGAGCGCGTAAAAAAAAGGCACTGTTGAATTTTCAACTCTACGCGCTAAGCATTGCGTTGAAAATTCAGTATGTGAAACAAAATCGCCCGTGCGCACCAGCTATCTAATTACGTAACACATTTTCGTAAACGATTAAGACTAATCAGTTTCATTTAGACAGTTCAACAACATTCATTGCGTTATTTACGTTGTTGAGCAGATTTTTTTTCCAACTTTTGAAGCAATGGAATAGCAATCTGTTTTAAAACGATTCAGATCAATTAGGGTACGGGCTCAGTCTGAATTCCTGAAAATTAAAACTGGTTTCGTTCATGAGTTCATTACTCAAGCCTTCCAATAATTCTTGTCAGCACGCAGAGTTACGATGCCAACTTATTTTAACCCCCTTAACTTAAGCTGTAGACTGTATTCTTTACCCAATAAAGTCGCGATTGGAACGGTAATTAGTTTGGTACCCGCACAAAAATGGTCTATCAATGATGATCATTCAAAGAAGATTGTTAAGATTGTGCTTTTTATGTATTTTTTGGTTAAATCGCTGCAAGGGTTTTGCGTCATCGTCTGTGAATGCTAGCAATTCGAAATTATACGTGTGTTTGGTTTCATTGTGGCTATGAAGATGCGAGTACAATATGGTGAGAATGAAAATTGTATGTGCTTATCCTGCTTTTATAATTCACCAGCTTCTACCCGCAGTTTCGTTCGCGTGAACGTAATATATAACAACATACGATACTCAGAGATAATTTAGCTTCCCATTAGTGAAAGAATTTTCAGAATCGGATCAGGAGTTCTGAAGATAACCCCCTACATACAAACTCACAAATTTTACCTCTTTACAATTTTATAGATTATGTCCACAATGCTCTACGTTTCGTTTATTATGTTTAATAACTACTAGTAAACTTTGTTGGTTTTGAATGCAGTTCTGCGAGAAAAACTTAGAAAGAGATAACAATTTTTTTATTGATTTTAAGGATTGAGGCAGTATTGAGTCGGAAAAGCTTAATATATCTTTGTAAATTCGCCAGTATTAAGTAGGCACGCTTTTCTAAATGAAAGCTTACAGTTTTATCAAAGCTCAAGCTGCTTCTAAACTTCCAAAAAGATTTCGCAATGACAATCGAAAATATTCAGTTTAGACTGCGAAATTAAAAGTTATTGAAACTTAACTTAACTTACTTGTTGTAACTTATTTTCGTAAACAATTATGCCTTCTTTGTTTCATTTTGACAGTTCAACAACATTTATTGCGTTATTTACGTTGTTGAGCAGATTTTTTTATCCAACTTATGAAGCAATGGATTAGCAATCTGTTTCAAATCGAAACAGATTGTGATTGTGTTGTATTACGCAATTAGGATACTGGATGTGTGCTATCCTTACTCTCCTTATGTCAGTAAGTACGTTATCGGTAATACTAAAGTATTATGAATGGAACTCGGGAATGGAATGCCATGTGTTCAAAAAACGAATACAAATTATTCAGAGTGCATAATTATAATATGAAATATTAGTGTCCCAGATAGCTTACAAATGATTTTAACACTTACGGGTAATAAAGATAAGGATGAAATTTAATTGTTGGAAAGTTAATTGGCGCGTCGTCAAGCTGTCTGGTGCGTGACAGATATTTTTCGTAGATTGGTGTTCATTATTGCTTCTAAAGTGGTTTTAGTAAAATTAAGAGTCCGTGCACGAAATCGACTGATTTTGATCAATTTTAGTCGTTAGTTGAGAGAAAGGGAAACAGAATTTAAACAAAATTATTTATGATTTGAAAAGTTGAATTCTTTGTCTTGTACATAGCAGAAAGGGATTTTTCAAATAAATTAATAATTCGTGGAAAATCACTAAAATTCGCAACAAGTTTTCCAAAAAATTGCACGAGTCTGACGTTTGATGGTTTCGTTAGAAGAAACTACTTTTGATTTTGAAAATTAAAAAATATCTACAACATCACTTTATGGTCTACTTGTACATGGCGGAGCCACTTTTTCAACTTCTATACATAATATACCAGATTTTTTTTTTAAATAACCCTGTTTTAAACTCTGTCAGTAATTTATTTTTTTCCTATTATTTAGCAAAGCATATCAATAAATTTAAAAATCACACACTGGTCTTCAGCTATCCTTGAAATAAAATCAAAATTTTATTTTATTATATCTTCATTAAGTAAATCAAAGACGAAATAAACCACATTTTCGAGAACGCAAAAGTGATGCAACTATCAACAGGTGCTGTGACTGATACGAATGGTACATAGACTTAATGTTCCAATTGTTTCAAGCTTTCTTACAATTAGATAAGTTATTGACGAAAAAGGGTTTCTTTTCGTGCACGGACCCCTAACACTTTAGCCTTTTTTTACTTTTTTTTTGTATTTGACATGTTTATGGACCAGAGTCAAGTCTTTGTTTTATTTCTAATTAAACCATAGACAAACTAGGTAAATCCTTAACTTGATTTTCATATTTTTTGAACATGCATTATTTTAAGTGCGTCAAACTGTAACACAAAAACTGGGTACTTACAATTATTATTTATTTAACTTCATTGCATTGTAGGTACGTATCGATATTAAATATTTAATAAGAATAAAGAACTGGCGCCTAGGAGACGATAAATGAACAAATTTTCTCGTACCGACAAAAACAAGTTTTTTAATTCTACGTAGTTAATACGTGTTTGCCAATAGCCACTCACCTTTGAAAAACTCCGACAGATCGTGTTTTATAACACGAGTGTACATAATAAATTACTATAATTAATCATAAGAATAAAACTAACAAATCGATTTTCAATGTGGCATCAATAAATTAACGTAGGTAGGTACATATTTTGATATGTAAAAAGTTGGCGCCACTAGCCGACAACAAACGGAAGTGGTCGGCCTTCAACCTTAGAATAAACTGCTGTAGTCTGCGAGCTAAAGAAAATAAAAAATAAGCGTTTATGGTATTTTTTATCTGTGGGATTCAGTGACGTTTTAGTTCGCGCGGGAAGTCAGGTTAGGGAAAATACTGTGACGTTTCCCGCGATGACAACTTACCGTGTACGTATGTAAACGCACCCCGTTTGACCGCACCCGAACTTTAACTAATTTCCCAGAAACATAACAAGACGTGTATTTAAAGGTATCTTTTTTCATATCATTTGAGTTCATATATCTTAGTGCATATTAAACCGAGAACGTAGTATGGCACTACAAATTCGACTACTCGGCCAGCAAAAAAAGTAAAACCAACTCAATTAGCTCGTCTGCGCGAAATGTTAACACAAATTAACACCGAATAACATTTTAAATTCTCAAAGAAGTCCCGTATGTAATCCCGTAATGTTGGTAACATTATATTTTAGTTAAATCGACACAGACTGTCTATGCCGATTGATTTTGCAACAAAAAACGCATCATTCGAGATATACGACCTGACATTGAAATATTGTGAAGACGTGGAGAAAAAAAAGTAGGTATTAAAGAGATAATTACATAGAGTAATGAACTGGCGTCTATGGTCTGTGTGAATTAATTTTCTATTAGTTTGCAGTCGATCGAGGTGAAGGAATTACACCGGTTTCTTATTTCAATAAAAAAAAAATTTTTTTAGTAAGTAGGTCGATACTTAGGTATAGGTAATGTAGGTATGTGTTGAACTAGGTTTTTTGTCCATAATTCATAATGTAGATACAACAAACCACTAAAGTTCGTTTTTAATCCCAAAAACTAACTATTGACAGGTACGACATAACTGGCGAAATGTGGGTGTACTATAGGTACACCTCTGCCTAACCCTTCGGGGAATACAGGCGTGATGTTATGTTGTTGTTTGACAGGTGCGAATGTCAAACTCCAAATTCAAACCAGCGCTCCGGTATTTTTTTTTATCGCAGCATTATGCTGAGATAGGAGCCTTTTTGGCCTCGTACAGGTCGTTTTTATTTTTGTTGTTAAGTTTGTTAGTTGAAAATGCTCCTTTTTATTTTATTTTTTATTACTGTTTGCATTTCCTGTGCGTGTCCTAAATAAAATACTTTTCTTTCTTTCTAAAAAACAATCTACAATTACTTGAAATGTCAAATTAGTCTTTGTCTCTGGGATTAAAAACAAACTTTTGGTGACCAAAATATTTTTAAATAATTATAATTCAATAACTTCCTATTATTTTAATTAATAATTGAGCCAAATTGAAGGGTTCACCGCGATAGAATATCGATAACGTTAAATAGTTATTGACATATCTGTTTTTCATGACAAGATTAGCAAAAGGTAATAATAACGTACTTAAAAGGAGAAGTGTCGTGTAAACGCCGTTGGTGGATAAAAATATCTTTTTTTTTTATTGGATTCTCCCATTTATATTTAACCTAAAGAATTGATCTAAAAACCAAAGAAACGATGAACAAACTAGTTTTTGGTAAAATTTCCCACAAAAATACAACCATTATGGAGACCACAAAATAATTTTATGACATTCGGAACACACTTCCTTATGTTAAATTAAATATTATAATGACTACCGTTAAGTGGTAGGAAATACCACACTTCTGCCCACGTCAGTATGTTATCGTTATAGTTATTTGGGCAAGTTTTATCTGATAAATATATGTATATTTTCCAACCAACCTTTCTCCTTCTGGAGAAATGTAGGCAACTATATATCTAAACCTATTTATGGTTTGGAAAAATGTTTAATTTAACCTAATTTCCTAATTTCAAAATTATTCTTTAAGAAAAAAGGAAAGGGAGAAAAATTGTTTTTTCTGCACAACATAAACGCATATTACAAAATATATATATATATGTTATTATTATTTATTGTTTTATTAATTTTAATCACTATTATACTCAAATAGTTTTATAGTATCATAAAGGAGAGGAAATCTTTTAACTGTTTTTAACTGACATTCTGTTTTCTTCTTCCTTTTTTTAAATTTTTTGGGTTCTCTATCTCAAAAGGAAAAACCAGAACCCATACAGGATTACTTCGTTGTCCGTCTGTCTGCCTGTCCTCCAGTCTGCCTGTCCTCCAGTCTGTCAAGACCCTTTTTTCAGGAACGCGAAGAGGTAAAAATTAATATCAAATTCGTATGTTTACGCTCTCTTAGAGCTCTAAAAAATCAATCATTTATGTAAAAAAGTAGGGGAAAGAATTGTCCGCATCAGTCAACAAAAAAAGTGCCCAAAAGACTGACATCTTCGCCACGTTTTATGGCACTGGCGATTCTTTGCAAAAAAATAGGACAGTCCTCTGGTCATGTTAAGAGTCTACCAACCGCTTTGTGATGTCTCGAAAAACTAAGTGGGCATACTCCGAATCCACGGCCCTAGTGTTTCAACCCAAAAACGGCTCGAACATTATAACACCCAATAATATTGGAATAGGTATTCTATTTCTTTTAGATCGAATGAAATTGGATTTAATAAATATATCACGGCCTTGTCACTGAAAAAAAAAATAGATTATTACTATTTCTTAGCTAATGGTTTAATTCCAGTCTTATTTAAAAAGTCTCCTAACAAACTCATGGAAAAAAATCTAACTATAAGAAAAAATATACCTACCCGGAAAATCGCTGCGCCAAACATTGCACAACATTTTTTACTTATATATACGAGTAATACCGAGAATTTTAATAAAGGTATAATTATTATATTAATCCATGGAAGATAATAATTATCTGCCCTAAGTCCTGAATGACGCACAGTGGAACGAATGTATGGAAGCGGTTGGACGTAGACATGTCCGAAAAATAAGAGTAAAATTATGACAAACTAATGATGCCATCTTATTCGATTACTTAATGCCTTCATAAATTGTGGTGATGAATTTCTTCATAACTCCCATATTTCGGGAGTAATTTGAGAAAATGTGAAATTTTACTATGAAAATGAGTGTATTGAGCTCTCTCCCTCCTGATTCCGGGCTTGTTTCAAGTAGCGGTCTCTAATATCGTAATGCTATTACTAAGAGCTATATTTAATACTAAGACACATAGTGCGCCAAATGTGCACTTTCTGGGATAAAAGGAAATGAAAATTTAAAAAAAAAAACGTTTTTTCCCCATTTGTATTTACTTTAAACCGCAGACAGACTTATTAAGAGGTCTATAAATATATTATATATATACAGAAATATATATTAACAAAAATATTCACAAGAACTGATGAGAGTATGACTTTTAAGTAAGTTGATAATAAATTACCTAGTTTCATTAAAAGTACAATAAATAATTAAGACGTAAGCTCTAATTTACTAAGTTACACATTTTAAAACAATAACATCATTTAATTATCTTCGTCATCATCATCATCATCAATTAATTCAAATTCAGAATCGATGTCCGCTAAATCATTTATGTTAACAAATTCGATATCACTTTTCTCAGAATCCGTAAGCTCATAAAATTCCTTAAAAGAAGATTTTTTTACAAACTTATTTCCTTTTGGACGGATACTTGTAACAAGTGGATCAGAAGACAGTAAAAGATTGTGCATAATATCTTCATTGCATGAGATACTGCTATGCTTTCGAGAATGCCCCTCTCTATATTTTCTAAAATCTTTATTTCTAGCCTCAGATGCCTCTTCGGATAGAAAACCAATGGGCACAATTGACATGTTCTGAACTATGTCTGGCCCATGCATTAAAATTTTATGAAGTGAAGAAGGCATATAATACCATGGGTATAACTCCACGTAAAGCTTAGCAGTATCAAAGCAGAACTCTCGGAATTTAGTTACGTTGATCTTCTCTCCTGATGAAATACACTGCAAGATCACACAGATTTTTCTTAAAAGCATAGCATCTATTCCGGTCAGTTCAGCAGATTTAGTGTAGTTTTCAAAAAATCTCCTTGCCGAGTTGCCATTGTTGGTGGATCCACTGCCTTGTTTCACAACATCGAGAAGTAAGCCCGTTTCTCTTCTTACAGCCTCTTGAACTCTTTTCTTCCTGTCATCAACTTGCCTTTTTGCTATATCACCCCTTACTTGCCATGATTTTATGTCTAATTTGTAGGAAATGTGTAATAAGCATTCCATTGAGCGAATCCAAGCGTGAAGGGTGCTTAAGCTATATTTATACATGTCCTCGTTTGCGTGTTTATCTTTGATTAACTCTAAATTATTCATTTCTTTAGGACAAGCCTTGCATATGTCACACACTGAAGCTGCTGTATTGGATATAATGGAATGAATTTTACCATCAATCATTGTCAACAGCAGTTGGTGTTTGACACTAATTCCATCAGTGATGGTGGATGGAGTTAAGGCTTCAATCTCTGCTTCGATTTCAGCCATCTCTCTCTGCACATTTTCTTTGGTTTCCTTTATAAACTTAAACAATATTGGCCGGCAAAATGAAGTGGAAGATGGTCGCTCGTTTTCCCAAATTGTTACACCTTTTGAGACGAGCCGCAGTGGTACAAGACTAATCATAAAATTACTAGCAAGATCGATTTGCTCATCTTCACTCGTCCTTTGATGATAAATGCTTTGGCTAGATGATCCGTCAAAACCCCATTTGCTGGTCAATACGAGCTGTTGATTGGGATCAACAGGGGTTTCTAACGACCTAATAAGTCTTCTTGAGGTTAAATCCATCAAGGCTTGTAATTTGATTTTTGCAGAGCTCTCTGTAACTGTGAGATCTTCTTTGGCCGGATAGCACTTAATTTTTTCTTTAACCAACATGTAGTAACTCGGGTATTGAAGAGCTCCTTCTTGAGTGTTGAAATCCCGAAGAGTGTTATAGCGCCATTTCGATAAGTTCATCGATACATAAAGAGCCAATGCCTTCAAAGGGGATATTTCCCGTACCTGAATTGATTTACCTTCAATGAAGGCTTTGATTTTTGAGGCCTCTTCTGGATTCTCCGTCAAGTATTTCATAACATAAGCTGTATCGCTTTGTCCTGCCTTTTGAAGCGCCCTTTCGGCCGAAAACATAATTTCAGCGCTGCTACTGCTGCATGAAAGACTATCTTCAGTGGTGCGTCTTCTTTTTTGCCGGTTACTAAGGTCCTCAAAAGATTTACGAGGACTAGGATGTGTACAAGTTGAAGCATCAGATTTAGCAGGAGAAATTATGGGCTCGATGACGTCACTTATATTTTCTGTAGAAGGTTCCATATTTTCATTCTGTAATTCCGGCCATTGAATTGCAGCCTGTAGCCAAATCTCATGTTTCTTCCGAAACTTATCTGTGCTTCTTCCAGACTGTGTCCATTTTGCATAAATGCGGTAGCAAAATCGACGACACCAGTCTTTTAAACTTGTTTCAGCACTTTCACATAACTGAACACAACTGTTATCTTTTAAAACACTGAACAAATAGTTAAAGTCGCGTAAATCTTTATGTGCGCGTGCGCATAAAGCAACGTGAATATCAAGATTTGTATTAAAATTTGGAAAATACATTGCGAGATTAGCTTGGATACAACGAGGTGTAAATCAACACTGATTTTAAAGTTACTAATAGTGACCTATTTATATAAAATCCAGGTATCCCAGGTATCCTTTGTTAAATATTGCAAGGTAATTAGTTATTGTGATAATTAGTAAATGATGCATGCTAAATTAGTGTATTAAGAGCCATTTAGTAATTAAATAATAGCAATGTTCTTATCAGTAATCATTAGTGCATCAGTTTTATATGTAAACCTTAAGTCCCTAATTATATATCCTAATTAGCTTATATCTTCTCTAATTGGCTGATCAGAAATGTTATTGTAATAAGGTAAACCTTTAGAAAAACGGTTTTAATCAACAAAATAAACAAAAAATTAAAAAATTGTGTTATAAAATAAACATCACTCTTTATCCCAGAAAGTGCACATTTGGCGCACTATGTGTCTTAGTATTAAATATAGCTCTTAGTATTAGCATTATGATATTAGAGACCGCTACTTGAAACAAGCCCGGAATCAGGAGGGAGAGAGCTCGATACACTCATTTTCATAGTAAAATTTCACATTTTCTCAAATTACTCCCGAAATATGGGAGTTATGAAGAAATTCATCACCACAAGTTATGAAGGCATTAAGTAATCGAATAAGATGGCATCATTAGTTTGGCATAATTTTACTCTTTTTTTTCGGACATGTCTACGTCCAACCGCTCCCATACATTCGTTCCACTGTGTGACGTGACAGATTCTATATGGCTCTGAGAACTGCACAAACTACAGTTTACACACAATGATGAATACATTATCCGAGAAAATGTATACCTATGTCAAGAAAATGAAAATCCGCCGATGTTGACATTATAAATCAATGTCCATGTATGTAGACCATGAGTTTACAGCTTGTGGACACAACTAAAGCCTCTTGTCTACTGAATTTAGTAACATTTTGATCAGACACATGAGTACCTACCTCATAGTTTTCGTGTACATAAAATATTGTAAACTTGAACAAGTTAAACATGACATTTTTACGAATTTTTGTGGTTATTTATTTAATTATAGTATTGACATAATGTATACGCTAACATACTAATAATATGTACTGATATGTTGTATAAAAAAAGGAAGTGCAGGAATCTTAGGGCATCAAAAAATTCGTCCGCGTCGCTGTCAACAGGAAAAGTGTCCAAAAGGCTGGCAACATTGCCACGTTGTATGGCGATGCTGTGTTTTGAATAATAATAAGACTATCGTCTAATCTAGATCAAGAGAATATAAATGTTTTTTTTCCTAAATATTTCACCAGAATGTATATATAATGTACTATCGAAGAAACGCATATCTCTACACTATACGGACTATTCTTATTTGCAGTGCTATATAGGTAAGATGTGTCATCTTGTCATATTGAATATATTTATGCAATTGGCGTGGTAGAAAAGATGCTGGCTGACCGGTGTATGTACCATCGGGGTAGCGCATATCTAACCAATTTGAAAACAAAATCCCGTGCACACGACCCTGTTTATTCGTAGGTAAGCGTTACTCGCTATAGTATCGCTTACCTACGAAAAAAAAGGGTCGTATGCACAGGATTTTGTTTTCAAATTGTTTAGATATGCGTTACCCCGATGGTACCGAGCGGTATACCTAATTACCAAAGCTTATAAATACTTCAATCTCGAACCGGGTCTACGATATTCACCCTCTACGATATTTTTCGTAGACCGTCTACGAGCTACCTAGCATGTTCCTAGACAATTAAATTATCTCTTTTAGTCTTCATAAGCCAAGGATTCTTGCAATACATCTGACTGTTTCTCATAACATATGATCACGCTTGTATTCCCCGAAGGGTTAGACAGACGTCTACCAATTGGATTATAGAGTTACACCCACATTTCGCCAGTTATATTCAAATCACTTGTAATACGGGTGAGCGTACTGCCATCAACCGGGCACCTACGAAAAAAAGGGTAAGGCTACGCGCTGCAAGCAAGAATAGTCCTTACAGTGTAGTTTTTAAATTCGGCCGTACTATCGAAGAAACGCATAGTTTCTCAGTACGGCCGAATTTAAAAAGTACACTGTAAGGACTATTCTTGCTTGCAGCGCTTAGCCTTACCCTTTTTTTTCGTAGGTAAGCGTTACTATAGCGAGTAACGCTTACCTACGAATAAACAGGGTCGTGTGCACGGGATTTTGTTTTCAAATTGGTTAGATATGCGCTACCCCGATGGTACATACACCGGTCAGCCAGCATCTTTTCTACCACGCCAATTGCATAAATATATTCAATATGACAAGATGACACATCTTACCTATATACCTTAATGATTAGAACATGAGGTGTCAGCATACCCACTTTTTGTTTGCTTTTTTGTGCTACGTCGCGAAGTAATTTGTTATAAGTGACTCAGGTTTACTGAGTACCGATATAACCGGAATTATCGAGTTGGAAGTATCTCAATATTAAGTTTCTTAGCGCCACTTTAGAGTTCCGTAACCGAAGGGTGGCAAACGGAACCCTATTACTGAGCCTTCGATGTCTGTCCGTTCGTCCGTCCGTCTGTCTGTCAGCGGGCTCTATCTCATGAACCGTAATAGGTAGACAGTTGAAATTTTTAGAGATTGTGTATTTCTAATGCCGCTATAACAACAAATAATATTTTTTTATAAAGTTATATAATTAAAGGAGTCCCAAATATGAAAATGCCTTTAAAACTTTACAGATCCTAAAAACAAACAAATTCTATGTCACCCCATCGTTTTTCCCATAACATAACAAATCACCATAATATGTACCTATTTCAAGTGATTTTCCGAGTCCCCCTATCATTTTCTAACTAGTGATTAATGTCCGGCGGCAGTATTTAGTTTAAAGCTGATAACTGCCTCAAGTATTCGCAGTTTCCATTGTGCAGTTTTTGCTCTAATAGCTTTACTGGAACTAGGGTCAATTAGTTCTTGAGTCATTGTTTAGATAGAAAAGCGTATTTGCATGAAACGTCATGGTTGTATGGAACTTTGTTGGAACTTTCCTGACTAATCTCACGGCATAGAAAAAGGTTCAGGTGTAAAATGTGCTGTATGGTCTTTGGATTCCGTGTTGGGGAAATTAGGGTTTTAGGGGCTACTAGTTGACGCCACTTTGACAAGAGGTCTTTTATTTCGTTAATGAATATAAAACATACGATGACTTTTATAATTCGTTTCATTCATTTGTTCATCATAATATAGGCATCTGAAACTTTTGACTTATGCCTGGACCCTTTTTTTTTTGGGTAGGAAATTGTCAAATAACTTCTCCCGCTCTGGGTGGAGCGAGAGGGTGTGTCAGAATCTTACTGACTAAAACCCACCCGTGTTCCTGCACGTGCCCTGTTGCCGGAGCCACGATCTCCCTTTCGGTTTTCTACGCAACCCCGGCAGGCATCGGCCCTAGCGGACCCCTTCAATTCTGCTGACATCTCTTTGAGGCGCGCGTGGAACACAACGCGCCGTCGACCCGGGCCTGGTCCTTATCGGACGGCAAGCTACTCATTGCTCACCGTCCGCAAGCCCGCGCCTACGGTGGCCGGAAATCGGCTCGCGATTCCCGACGCCCAGGGCGTCTCCTCCTGTCTCCTTATGCCTGGACCTGACGTCTCAGTGTAAAAAACCCTCATTGTAATAGCTTATTAAGCTTTTGATTAGGCACCTGCCTCTGTTTCTGTTTTGATAAATCTTATCGTTGCGAAAAACGAATACTCAGCGGCGGTGTGAGTGAACAGTCAGCCATCAACTATTAATATCGAGATCGCGGAAAGCGATAAGGCCGCCCATTGTATATTTTGTAGTGTTTGTTTTTTTTATTCTTTGAACATGTATTTTTTGGTGTACAATAAAGTATATAGAAATAAATAAATAATATGTTAGTCCAATTTATCAAATTTTCAAAAACCGGGTGTTAGTTAGCTATAGCCCGAAACAGAACAGTCAAGCTGCTGTTTCACGACACTAATTCATAAAGTAAACCACGCTTTAAACTCTTTTTTTCAGAGTTAAAGCAAATACAAATTAATCCTAATGTTGTAAAGAGAAAAGATTTGTGTTTCTATTTCTCAATGAATAAACTCAAAAACTACTGGACCGATTTAAAAAAAATATTTCATCAGTAGAATGCGATATTATCACTGAGTAAACGTAAATTATAGGTATCACGTAGGCGAAAGCTAGTTAGCTATATTCCTAAACTCAATTTAGTTAAGCTATTGTTTCAGGACACTAGTTTCATCATGTCAACACTGCTTTAGGTTTGGCGACATCCGTTAAGTAAATGGTTTGACAAATACAAGTGATTTCATTCTAACATAACTTGGTGACTAAGAGTTCAAATAATTAAGCCCATGAAAAGTGAATGGATCCGGTACGGACACAGCACTGTCAATTTGTAATTGATTTGTTTCTATTATTTTTTGTTCCGTTTCATATTTGGTACAGTAAGGCTCTTCGTCATTCGTAGGAGAATCGAGGTAACGAAGAATTACTAAACTTAAGTCTTGTGCCAGTGCACCCTACATTGCTCGCAGAACAGATGTCCGATGGAGCCGAAACGTTCTGGAGTGGCCACCGCGTACCATTAGACGTAGCATTGGAAGGCCTCTCATAAGGTGAACCGATGACCTGGTGAAGGCCGCAGGAATGCGCTGGATGCGAGAAGCACAGAACCGGTTGAAATGGCGGTGTTTGGGGGAGGCCTATGTCTAGCAGTGGACGTCTTTCGGCTAAAATGATGATGATGCTGATAATGCAGGCCCATTGTCCGCGTACTTTTGTAACGTGTAACAAACTGAAACACACGATGACACCACCAATTACAAACTAGTCAATAACGTGTTAGTAAGTCGCGCCCTAGCGGTGAAGGAAAACATCGTAAGAAAAATAGAACCACTTTTCCTTTCAAAAGTGCCTGTAACGCTGCTGCCTTGGCTGTCTTGCACGCGGTTGGATTTGCTGATCGCGTTCGTTAGTTTCATTTTTGTTGTAGAATACTGACCGCTCTTGAACGCACTTAAGATGAGCTGATCGCGTTCAGTTTCTTTGGTGAGATCCGCCCTAATCCGCCTAGCCTGAGGCAATAACTTTACTTTAAGAGACACAGGGACTTCACAAATTAAAACAAGGAGCTAAACGCAAGTTGTATATCGCCTAAAAATATATGATCCACTAGGATCCACAAGATATTCTTTAGGATATAATAATATGTTAGTTAGATATAAGTGTGTTGAAAACATAATTCAACTAATTTGATACGATAGAAAAATCACGAAGATACCTCAAAAAAATTCTTTAGAGTTATTAAATTTAAGTTATTAAGATTTTTTTTTTAACTTATGAAGCAATGGATTAACCATCTCTTTCAAAATGATTCAGATTGTGATTGACCGTGTATTACGCAATTAGGGTGCAGTTAAGTATTCCGTTGATAACATTTAGTCATAGGTACGTACATAGACTGCTGATAATATGTAACACATGATAGGCAGGAAAACTATAGAAATAATAACGACTTGGAAAAACTGCATTACTTCCCTATGTAGGTAAGTCTAAAAATACAAAGTTATGTAAAAGTATGTGTACCTATGCTATAATAAGATGCATTGTGCAATAGGTAAACTAGATTTTATGCGGGATTATCATACTATGAGCAGAGGACGTACTTAAACAAATATATATATAGTCCTACAGCACGCGTAGCATGACCACCGTTGAAACGGGTTTTGTCGACGGAAGAATAGATAAAATGACAGATTGTGATTGTTTATCTGTCATTTTGTCCATTCTTCCGTCGACAAAATCCATTTCTACGGTGGTCATGCTACGCGTGCTGGTCGACATAAAAGAAACTGACGTGGTGACATTTGGAACTAATTTTACTTAAGTACTGCAGACCTGTGATGATGGCACTACTTTGCCGACAAGTGCTAGTAGGTTTTAAGTCACCCACAAGCAGCGTTTCTGACAATTCGTTTACCTACTTCCCATTTGAAGTCACCTAATCGTGATAGTGGCGCCCTCATTTCACACAAACTAAGGTAGACCTGTACATATTTGTGAACATGGTTTACATGTTTTAAATAATATTTTCGAGAAAACCTTTCTACATCTGCATCTGAGGAGTTCGTGGCAAAATAATAACAGCGGCACGGATTGATCGATCAAGTTAAGCTACGCTTGCCGGGGTTGGTCCGTGGATGGTGACCATCTTACTTACTCCTATGTGCCTTGGAAAGCACGTTACGCCGTTGGTCCCGGCAGTCATTCGTGATCTTTAACAGTCGTCATAAGCCCGAAAGTCTGATAACCAGTCATACCAAGGGGCATCGTATTACCCAAGTTACTGGATTGTAGAGTCAGATAGGCAGTGACTGCATGTAAAATACTGGTATTCATCTACATCCGATGAGACTAGAAGCCCCAATATAGTTGGGAAAAGGCTAGGCAGATTGATATGCTACTGAGCATGACGTCCTGGGTTCGACCCCCGAATCGGACAAAGTTTTATTGGGTTTTCCATCTGGTTGATGGCAAAAAGCTCACGAAACAAGTTCTCCGACTAATGAAACAACAGCTGCGTACAGTTACAGCAGCTGTAACTGGGCATGGGTCATTTAATAAATGCCTCTTTGTCATAGGAGTCACAGACAGTCCACTGTGCAAAGCCTGCATGGAGGACGACGAAACAGCAGCGCATGTGCTGTTAAACTGTCCGGTGGTCGCCATTTACAGGGCAAAGTACTTTGGCAACCGAGGTACCCTACGTGAGATTGTCAGTGACACCAAGGCGTTGCTGGCCTTCTTTGAGGAGCTGGGGTTGATCGAATAACCAATTTCCCCACCCGTACGCAAAATACTCGCTTTGACGTGGAGTTGCGGATACCAGCCCGTATTACCTATTACCTAAGTACATGGTACTGGCGAAATTAGGGTGTAAGTACTATAGGTAGACCTCTGCTAACCCTTCGAGGAATGCAGACATGATGTTACGTTTCTACGTCTAAAGTGATTGAGGTAGGGCTTTAAGTTCCCTCTCTCCATCATTCACATTTTCTTTTTACCACAATTATTTTCTCATTATTTTTCGCCATTGAAAAATTAATTAAAAGTCCACGCGATCACTTTAGAAGGCTTCACCGTTAAAAACATTTTGATTAATTGGAATGACCAATTAAGATTTTCAATTAACTTTACAATGATAGGTAGGTTAGTAATAAACGTTTTACCAGAAACTTCTAAATAGTTTTTAAAAGGCAATTTGTTTATAGAATAAATAGCCCCGTGTTTCGTCGGCTTAATTAGGATTTTTTTTCCAGAAAAATACATAACTAACTCTTTCAAGTTTCAATTCAACCTACGCTCTTCGTCGGTGTAAACATGGTAGGTACCTAATTACCTTTACCTAAAGCTTTTAAGAGAGTGTATTCTGAAAGTTGACAACATAAATGTGAAATATTTCACTGTTTTGATTAATTTGGCAATATTACTTCGAAATATGAAATATCGCTCTATAATATACTAACATATTGATTATGAGACGTAACAATGAATATTTAGTTTTAGATGTAGAAAAAGTATTCGGAAACTTCCTAAATGCTGGTTTTTCACATAAAACAATAAAATACAGTGCTTTAATAAAATTGCAATACATTTCTAATATTTTAGTTCATTAAAGTCAGTTCATATTTCCATATAGAAACATTATCAAATTAAAAAAAAAACAGGTAAATATTTGACAGTTAATTGCGACGTTGCCAACTTTTACAATGCAAAGATAGAATAGGTCTTGAAGTAAGAGCTGTTTTTCTAAAGATAAAATTTTAATAAAAAAAGCAGTTGGAACGTTTTGTTTTGTCTTGTGTCAATCCTGGGACCGACGCGATTGATGCCAAGAATGGCTAAGATACTACAGTTATATCAATGTAGCATGTATCAAAAATTTAAATTGAACAAAAATACAAATAACAAAATTTTGAGACAGTTTTTTAAAATACCTGGTTTTTATATTGTTTTATATTATTGAGCCATTCGTTTTTATACTAACGCCATCTCGCGATATCACAAAGAACCACAACGTAGACTCGTAAATCATGAATGAATGTAGTTATGAATGAGTCCGCGAGAGTTCGTTACACTACAACCAATAAGAATGCGTAGAGATATTAAATTGCAACAAATTAAACATAAAACAGTCAGCTCAGCTCATCAGCTGATAAGTAATAGAGTAATAGTATTTAATGTAGGCATAATAAGAGAAAACAATCATTATTCAACAAGATTGTAATGGAAACAGTGCGTTTTGTGTGTCTGTGATGTGACAAGAAAAAGTTAACTTTGAAAAAAGAATTCTGAAGTTTGTTTGGTGGCCAATGTTAAACATAACCTCAAAAAAGTAAACAAACGCACTAAGGTCAAAGGTAAATATCTCTTTCGTTGTTTTGACGATATTTAAATGACGTTTTAATGGTTGGTAATCTTCCAGTGAGTTGGAGTTTGGTTAAACTTAGTAGATATTTGTTCAATATTTTTATTATTGTTAAAGTATTGAATGTTGTTCAGTTTATAATTTGTGCTGGTGATTTATCGACTGTGTTGTTGTGCGAATAAGCTGTGTTTGCAAACCTAAGTGTCAATATTTAACAAGGTTATGTAGGTATGTTTTCCAATTCTATTTTCAAGTTGGTTGGTTTGTTTTTTTTTTTCATCTGTCAACTCGCTTCATAGATTATGAACTTAAGCAAAAGAAATCATGCATAGAGCCTACTACTATAATACTATAAAAAAAACCATAATACTTACAATATTTTGTAAATTGTATTTTTAAGGTTAAGATGAACGGGAAAACATTGAAATCCCACCTTGTAACAAACACTGATAACTAAAAATGGTAAAAATAGTGAACATTTTAAGGACAGCGATAATGCCTTTGAAGCACACACCTGTCCACGATAGCTAAGTGGCCATTAAAGTAAGGGAAACACCACTTTAAACTAATGACAGACTCACCTAAAACGTTATCGCATCAAGTAAATAGAACTGTTTGAGTGACTCAACCGCTGAGTCGGCGAAAGTGGCTTCTTTTTTTTAACACTGGCTGCCAGGCGTCGAAACTCAGGCATGTCCGTCACTATACACTGCACAGGTAAAATTCTCTCATAAAATGCACTTTCCCATCCTCAACACTGCATCCATAACACAATAAAGATAAAGACAAACAGATAACCGTGGCTTAAAGTTGTCGAAATTCGTTATCGTTTTCGAGATCGCAACAGGCACATCGTCCGTCGTCGCCGACGTCCGTCGATTGGCGCAGCGATGCCTCACCAGAGCTACGACACATGAAACCCACACGAGGATGTCTACAATGACACGAAACGTGATCACACACACGATTAGGGAAACATGAACAATGAAATTTAGTTTCTGGAAACGAACAAGTGCCGTGGAGGAGCGAACTCTTAGCATTGACTGGACTGCGCTTGGGCCGTGCAGGATGCGACCCATTAGGCAAAAGAGCGTCCATTATTGTATTGTCGTGGGCTTATCGTAGTGCTAGTGTCTCCTTAAATTGCCGACCCGGACCGAGTGAACGTGAGTGCTACTCAGAAATTTGGGAGCGTTGCCATTAACTATTTGCGAAATGTAAATGCACTTTTTGACTCTGGCGATGTTAGAGATCATCTGGAAAGTAGCCAATAATATATTTTTACACTTACACTAATTACCCTAGGCCTAGATGTCCATGTCAGAAACGCCATAAACATCGTTTCATGGTCCTATCGTGACGTAAATCAGTCATCATCAGTAATGACTGCATTTAGGTACATTAAGAGGCCACAACGAATCAAGTCACGAGACCGGATCCAGGGTTATCACGCTCGTTTGTTCAATTGGACGCTTAAGTACCGGCGAAGCTCTGAAGCCGGCCATTTCCGTTGATATTTCACACAGGAACCTGCGGAGGGAAACGGGAACGTGGCGTAACTTGACGACCCTTCCATAGAGATAAGTAGGTCGATATTTTACAGATCTCATCTTACTAACAGAACGATAGGAACATCTTGTAATTACACCAGATCCATGTTATGTAGCCATATATAGCCTGTTAGTCATCCTACAGACCAGCAATTAATGCGGAGACACGTCTCAAACTGTTTCCACTTCAAGCAGGTAAAAAGTGACGCCACAGTGACAAATCCACGACTATCTTTAGCTTGTAGCAAAATATATTACTGTAACACCTACTATGTCGTGCTCCTCGTAACACCTCTTAGTATCTGCTAAACTCCGGTTTAAACCAAGCCATGAGAATTTATATAGACCGACACAATAATGCATGTGGCAAAACAAAGAAATAATATGAAATGTACTGTATATGATAGCTTCCTGACATCTTCCATAGACAAGCAGCGCCGGGATTACGTGCACAGAGATGTTTGTCAGTCTACATGTTTTTATATCGATGTCGTTGGCACTTGGACGTCTCTGTGAGAGCAAGCCGCTCCCGACTCCAACGAATTCGATCAAGGATGTGCACAATGAGTTTATAAGGTCGAACGATTCAACTGCTATTTGTGGTTTATTGTAAACATATTCGATGCTAATTTTTCAAACTGACAGCTCTATCTTTGTGTTTTGGGTGGGTCAGAAGGATTTGTAGGTGTGTCATGGAACCTATGGTTAGGTATAAGTGTTGAAAAACAGCTAAGGGAAGTTTTTAAAGTGGCAGTCAGGAAAATATTACATCATCAATCATTCCAAAATAAGTCAACTCAAAATTACTGTTCTAATAGCGATATTCATATTCTCAGTTTCATAATAACTGTAGGTATCTCTATTATCTGAGAGCAGTGGTGATTTCTAATAGCCCCGATTTACGAGTTGTAGGTCGTCGGTTCGAACCCAGGAAGGCGTTTTACTGTGTGTAAATAATTTTATCAGCACTGCTCTCAAAACGGTGAACGAAAATGTCGTGAGGAAACCGGCATGTCCTAGAACCAAAAATTCGAAGACATGTGACATCTACCAACCCGCACTGGGCCCGCGTGGTGGACTACAGCCCACTCCCTCTTGAAGAGAGGAGGCCTGTGTCCCAGCAGTGGGAACATTATAGGCTGATTATGCTATATTTATTATAGCCGGTCCGACGATCTTCTGATCGGAGGAACCAATCGATTCACTTCTCTTTCAAATTCTGTTACAAGATTTTTTTTTTTTGGGATATATATATGGCAGATCTGGACATTTCGAGTGTCTTTGGGCGATAATGATTTTAGCTACTTCTGCCATAATATCGCTTGTTTATTTATGTATTTTTCCTTTACCATAAAACGGCTATCCGCCAATTACATTAGTTAAAGAAAATTACCCAAAATGAATACACTCACTCAGAGAACTCCATCGCTACGATTACAAAGCAAAAATAAGTTATAATTACATCGTAATTAGGTATATATTTATTGTATTTATAGTTTTTAATATGTATATATCGTGGCCAGATTTTAGAATTGATCATTTCATGAAGTGTTCGACCATTTCATGAAATGATTTTTTCATGAAATGGCCAGCTAAAATTGACCATATCCTTTAAATGTCAACGTTTAATGATAATATGTCAGTCGATATTTGGCCATATCATTAATGTAGGGGTATCCATGGTTTAAGATGTAGTAAAAATTGCCAAGTAACTGCGACCAACTTGGAAGTAGCGCTCCCTGGCCGCTGCCGCGGCACCGCTCCTTTCGCTCGCTCGGCTCGCACGCGGTTGGTCACAGTTCTAACCTAACCTAATCCATTTCGTCGGGGTGCCAAAAGCGGCGAGATTTTATTTTATTTTATGTGTGCGACAGCGGTCGATGTTCTACTTCATGAAATGCAACCATTTCATGAAATGGTCGAACACTTCATGAAATTATCAATTCTAAGATCTGGCCACGATGTATTATATCTTTATACAGAAAAAACCTCTATTTTCGCTATTGCACCCATCATTTTACGTCTCTGCATCATCCAAAGGTTGCTTTGAAGAAAATTCCTATGGCATTAAGTCCACCTCTGTACATTTGTGTGCTTAAACTATTACCTACTTATATTAATTGTTGTTAATTTAGTACACATGCTATTAATATGTAGGGAACTTAACGAGCTTAATGTTTCAATTGTATCTTCAGGAAGTCACACAAATACCGTAGGCGATGAGTTCTAGTCTTAATTCAAAGATGTTTGCAAGGATGTCATTAATTATGTGAATAAAATGCGTGACGTCATCTTTTGTCTTTGAATTAAATAATAAGCACTGGCTGGTTAGAAATCTAGGTATCACTAAACATTCTATTTATAAATGCAAATGTGAGTTATTTGTTAGGTGCGCTTTCACGCTAAAACGGCGGAACAGATTTGGATGAAATTTGGCACATGGGTAGACCATGACCTGGATTAGGACATAGGATACTTTTTATCCTGATATTTCCACGGGATCGAGACTTATGCGGGTGAAACCGCGGGGCACAGCTAGTTTTATATACATATAAAGTACCTATCAAGAATTGTTGTTAAGCCATAGATTCCGGCTGTCATGTGTAGATCTTTGACAGTCGTTACGGGTAGTTAGAAGCCCACAAATTTGACAACCAGTCTTACCAAGGGGTATCGTGTTACCTGGTAACTAGGTTGTGGAGGTCAGATTGCTCAATGTAAAATACTGGTATTCAGCTGCATCCGGTTAGACTGGTAGCTGACCTCAACATAGGGGAAAAGGCTAGGCAGATGATGAATTTGTTCTATTAAAAGGAGATGCTCCATTTTGTAAATTAAAGTTAGATCATGTTGCAATTTAAAAAAAAAGGATATACCTTTATATTTATGCATGGGTTTGCTATTATGCATGTGCAGGAGTTAAACGGGTAAGAGTCGTGTGAGCTGCACCAGTCATGCCACTCGTTTCAACCAATGGTGGATCCCCATTATTTATACTAGTAGCTATAGGATTTCTAATAAATAGCTTTGCATTTATTTTCTTTAGTGGACTTTTAAACTGACTCGAATATCCCTACTTTAGGGGCCGTTCAAGTATTACGTAAGCTGATTTATTACAATTATTTACCCCCCCCCCCCCCCTTATCAGCAAAAGTGAGCAAAGCTCTAACCCTGGGGGGGTTACATAAACATTGGTATATGCATTTTTCTTTTAATGTAAGTACCAGGATAGGTACTTACATTAAAAGAAAAATGCATATACTTATATATTTTTGGAAATTCTAAAGATATTGTTGATATTTTAGTAGTAAAAGATAGGTAATTTTAAAAACATGATTTATATGACATTAATAATAAATAATATAATAATAAGGTAATCGATGTTACCATTCCACATGACGGGAACCTCGTGAAAGCTGAGAAAGAGAAACAAATAAAATATCTCGACTTCGCACACGAGGTTGCCGACATGTGGAGTGTGAGCTGTGAGTATCATTGTGCCGATTGTCGTATCGCCTGATGGCCGAAAGCCTCGACAAACATCTCTCGAGGCTCTCGTTAGGCGGTTGGATCAAGCACCTGATTCAGAAGGCAGTACTCCTCGATGCGGCTCGCATTGTGAGGAGGTTCCTGTCTCTGCAGCCCTAACTATTCGGTATCTTGGACCCCCGGCCTTTCTTCTCAGAGTAGTCAGATAAGAAACGCCGAACTCAAATAGCTTACTTTTTTTTTAATATCACGTGTAAAAGTGATTCCGATATTCTATTTACAGAATAAACAATTTCATTTCATTTCCTGCTCCTGATATTGGCGGACCACATTTTTTAAAACATTTTTTAATGATTAAAATTAAATAAAAATTAATAAACGAAATAATAATATAATTTTATTCTACTCTAATAAAAATATAATTTTACATATGTAAATAGTCTAATAAAGGAAAAATAATAATAATACCAGCCTATTACTGTCCCACTGCGAGGCAAACGCCTCTTCTCATACAGAGAAGGCACGAGCATTGATCACCACGCTTACTCAAGATGGGTTGGCAATTTCATACTTATATAAACTATAAGACCAGCTATCTAATTACGTAACATATTTTTCATTTTGACAGTTCAACAACATTCATTGCGATAATAACGTTAATGAGCAGATTTTTTTTTCCAATTTATGAAGCAATGGATTAGCAATCTGTTTCAAAACGATTCAGATTCTGATTAATCGTGTATTACGCAATTAGGGTACAGGTTTCCTCACGATGTTGTTTTGCATTTGCTTATGCAAATTCTAAGGGCAATGAATTTAAACAAACTGATACCATTGCAGTACCTAGTCGATAAAAGTTCAAATTGTATTATTTTTACAAGTGTTTTTGCGTCATTCCAAAAGAACTTTAATGTTTATGTAACTCTGTTATCAGCTTCTAATGTGGCGTGTCTTTGCCCCATATAATCATTAAAAAGATATATAAAATTGTAATCTTCATTATTATTATCTATCTTAATTCCAATAATGAATTATTATGTTTCTCTGATATTTTTTTTCTAACATTGTTTTTGACACCTGTCTATTGTTGTTAACCGACTTAAAAAAAAGGAGGATCTCAGTTCGTCGTTTTTTTTTTATAAGAAATTTGAGACTTGCGAACAGCAGAAAAAAAAACGAAATTCCTACATTGCAAAAGAAACACATCGGCCCAGCCTTTTCCAAACTACTCAATATGTTGAGGTCAGCTTCCAGTCTAACCGAATGCAGCTGAATATACCAGTATTTCACATGGAAACATTATGAACCTCACCTCACCTAACATTATTAGCCTCGCACAGGTCTTCTTTTTTTTCTGAAATTTAAGTAAATAAAAAATAAAGTTTTTTCTCTCTTACTTTCTTTTATGAAAAAGAAATGGCAACTCGCGAATTTATTGGTTCTTCGTGGAAATTCAAGTAATTACACACCATCCAACGTGCCACCAGTCACATTTCAGCAAATAAATGAAAACAAAACTAAGGAAATTTTGTCACGTAACCTTTTACGAGGGAAAATTATTGTGGGGTATTTGAAGCCGTAGGCGTGTGCCTCACCTCCTCGTGTTACGTAGGGAACTAATAGGTAATTAATAAAACTAAAGGAACCCTGACTTGTTCAGACGTTCGTTTCTCGTGTTAATGTCGGTAGGAAATTATTAACTTAGGTATACAGTATAATTTTCTAGGTCACTCAAGGACATTACTATAGCTTGCCCATTCGATTAGCTACTGAACTTATTTTCCTTTTCATCATCGATATGTCACGGATGAGGCCCAAAAGGCGATAAAAACGTTTTAAAAATTTCGGCATTAGTATCGATTCATCTAAGGCTCGGATAACGGTATATTTTTCGAAACGGTTTCGTCTTAAAGACCTAATGAAACGATTTGTTTTGGTTACGTTCGAACGGAAAGCTATAAAAAGTTTTTGAAGAAGAACAAAATTTAAATCGTTCTCGATGAATGTAACGTTTTTAACCGTTTTTTTTCAATTTTTGGGTTGATCGATAAGAAACTTGCAACACACAACCCTAACCAATACGTAACCGACAAGCGCATTAGAATCCATGATTTATTGAAATGAAAATAAGGTTCAATTTAACTAAACAAGTTCACGCTGCGTCCTACGGAATAAACCGGTGTTTGAAAACGTTCTCATTTCGTTTTCGTTCCGAAAAAAATGTTGTACAAAGAACTGTTAGAAACGTTTTAAAAACGTTATTTTAAATAACGTTTTTAAAAAGAAAGCCCTGGATTCATCCAACATCCAGTGCAAGTGCGGTGTTCCCAAACTATGTCCCATGCTAGTGTCTCAAATGTCTGTTCAACTGGACCCTTGACGATCCGAACAACGGGTCTGACGCCACATTAAACATGGTCATCTACTGGGTCCAAACAGTATTTAAGCAACATAGATGTACCGTCGATACAAAAAGAAGTGGAATCGTTAATCTAGGACTTCTCTAAATAAGAAAATTCGCCAGTCCTCTCAATAAGAAACAAGAGGTATCTATTTACCTGCCTAAAAATACTGCCGTTTTTGATCGTTGTAAAAGGTTATAGTGTCTTTATCCAATCTAAAGAGGAAACTAGTGTTACCTCATCTATACATATTATAGAACAAAGTCACTTTTCGCGTTTGTTTGTTTATCCGCGTTGTTCTTCTAAACCACGCAACAAATTTTGATGAGTTTTCACCATCGCTTAGAGAATTTATTCCGGAAGGTTTATGTGTATTACCTAAGTTATCTTGATGTTTTTTCAAGTCGTAAAAACCGCGCGGAGCGGGTCGCTAGTTAGATTATAAACTAGTTTCGAACTCCGATTAGGTCACTGATAGAGATGGTCCAAGTTTAATCGACTTTGGACTCCCGACAAATGTGACTCGATTTAGCGCATGTCTGTTCAACTCTACACTTTAAATAGCATTTAGTCGTACTTTAATTGTTTCATAGATAGTAAGAATTTTTAAAAGAAATAAGCAGTACCTTTCCACTCTAAATTATAATTATTTCGTTTCTCGATGTATTTTACTGTGTGTACAAAAATAATAACATAAATACCTAGATTAAAGAACTATAAAATAGAAGCCGAGTTAAAACTTACGAATTTCATTTTAAATGCGCAATGCTCGTGATTTAATTTCAAAAGGGGTAAAATGGGTAACTTATGAAGTACTTGATTTCCATTTCGTTCTAGATAAGGGTCTCCGAAACGATCCATTGCAATGGTACCTATTAATTGCAATCGTAGTAATATTGTCAATAGCTTCAATTGCATATCTTAGACGGTCATTTTACGTATCAATCACGTAAACCTTGACAATTGATCGTTTCGGGGACCCTCTATGTCACTGCAGACAGGCAGCAGATACTCCGATTATTCTCAACTTACAAAGTTGATAAAACCATCATTGGAAACATCGACGAAAGATTAAAATTATCTATTGTTAACTTTGTGTCACATTTTCCTGATACTATTTCCAGTTATTTCTGTTTATTCATAACAGCACGTGTTCACTGTGTCATTGTGTCAGCTCGTAGAAAAGCTTGCTTAACTTGTAATGCAATAGATAAAACCAAGTTCATTACAACTGGGTCACTAGATAGGCTAATCTAATCTGATATACTAGACAATTCTGCGTAACACAAAACCGGATTGATGACAGCTGTCGGCCGCCATTTTTTTCACTTTTCCCGCCAACAAATGTGGTTGAAGTTTTAACAGCACCAGCAGAAGGAATATTTTTTTAAAGTGCTGGGCGTTCTAATTAAGATTTAAAACTTAATGCTTGACGATTAGTTGAGTAATTTAACCTAGAGATCTACTTTTTTTATTTACAAGAATTATTTGAAGTTGATAAAGGGCGATTAAATACTAGGCACTGTTTCTAACTGCAATTAATTTATTGGCCGACTTTAGAGTAATTAGTTACCTACTATAGATTTATTAGTGTTTTGGCACTTGTAGATGGAAAATACAAATCCAAAAAGTTCCTATATACCTTGCCAGACTCGTAAAAGCTGTATGTCTTGTATTACCATTGTTTCAAAAAGTTAGGACTGAGAACAAAGACGTTTGGTAACTGGCTTATAATTTGACCGAAATATTTCAACCTTCGATAGCTCAGTTGGTAGAGCGGTGGACTGTAGATGTGTCGGAATTGGTATCCATAGGTCGCTGGTTCAAATCCGGCTCGAAGGAATCTTTTTAGCAATTTGTTAGTTAACATTTTTTCTATTAAGTCATTACTTATCTCTCTTTTAAGATGACCCTCCAAAAGAAGTTACGATTCGCAATTCCCGAAATTAAAACGAATTAAAATAGCATAATTATTGTCTAGCATAGTATTCATCTCATACCTTTAAACGAGCAATTCTTGTATATATATAATCTGAATCTCGGAAACGGCTCCAACGATTTTCATGTTTAGTATGCAGGGGGTTTCGGGGGCGATAAATCGGTCTAGCTTGGTTGAATTTTTAGAAAACTACCAAAACAAACAAAATCTAGCAAAGCTCGGTCATCCAGATATTTAGCTTTAAATTGTTCGCAATGTTCTCTTGCGATCTAAAATTATTTCAATTGATTCGTTTTAAAACGTGTTTCTGCCTCCTTTACAACTTTTCTTATCTCAGAAAAGGAAAATATTAGGAAATTGATATTTATATTAATTATAACAATTTTATTCGTTTTTAAAAAGTATTCCATTTTATGCAAAAGAAACTGTTTCCGCCCGGGATCGAACCGGGGACCTTGTGCGTGTGAAGCACACGTGATAACCGCTACACTACGGAAACGATGAAGAGAGATCTGAAATTATAGTTCAGTTGAAGAAAAAAATAAACCCCAGGATTTTATTATTTTAAATGTTTTATGATAGATTGTTAATCCTTACTATTTCAGAAACACTGAACTTGGCCTCAATGCTATTTATAAAATTGTTTCATTCACCTTAACATATAAATTGCTGGCCTGTAAACAATCGATTATCTAATAAAATTCACTTTATAGAAAAAAAAAAAATACGTAAACTCACCTTTGTTGCACTCGGCAAATAACACAGGTTGCACAGAAAAAAAAACTGAATTCGAAATTCGAACACAAGTCACAAGCGCCTTCTGGAAGACGCTTCGACACAAGTTGGCGGGAAATGGCTGGCGTATCGTTTTTATACCATCGCAAATTGCATGGCTATATTGACCACCCGCTTGAATATGGTTCATTACTTCCATTCCATGGGTGTGTTTATGTCTAATTTGTAATTGTGTTCGCACCCTGTCTTCAGCTCATCTTTTACTTGTACCACCGAATTATTATAGCCTCGCATGTCTGCAATGCTATCACTGTGTTCATTAAACATCGACGTGTTAATAGGAACGTTGGATCTTGGCATGTCGTGAGAGCTAGCAATGTATTGTAAAACGTTGTAGTGTTTTTCAATCGTACAATTTGCACGGGACCTCCCACGTCACGCTATGATTATTCTCGTTGCTAAAAGAAAATGTGAGTAAATTACTTTTTTCATCTATTTTTATTCACAATCTCATGTGTGATGGAGTTAAGTAATGAAATTAAAAGTTTTAGTACTTTATTTACATAGATAGTAGGTAGGTTAGACTATACTAGGTAAGAAAAATAATTAATTCTTATTTCATTACAGTTTATACTTTGTATTGACGTATTATATTTTGTATAGTTATTTGGGGATTGTAGCTCAACTATCCCAAAAATTTTACCGCTATCCGAGCCTTGATTACAGGTTATGTCTCTTTGCAGTAGCTAGTAGCGCCCTCTAGCAAACTTTTCATTAGTAAACTGTTTGTAATAACAACAAAGTATAGAATACAATTCATCTATCGTAATATTAAACGTATATTATCTATTATCATGACAATGAATGAATCATTACAATGTTAAAACAAACAGAGGTCAAGATTTTAATTGGTGTTAAATGTGCATCAGTCATCAGTAATCTTACTTCATTAATCCCAACTTAGGCGAAGTGAGCTGTCACACCAACTCTGAGACCTTAGTGTGAGTTTCTTTCCATCTCGACTTTACGCATCTACCGCGTTCGGCGCTCCGATTGGCCCTTCACTGGCCTTCACTGGTGAAGGGCCAATCGGAGCGCTGAACGCGGTCGATGCGCAAAGCCGAGATGGTTAAAAGAAACTCACACTAAGGCCTCTGGCGATCTATTCTATACGATTAACACCGTCGTCAGGAACTAAGGTGAATTGAGCTGTCAAAAGTGTCAATCCCTAGCATCAAGTTATTTCAACTCACTCTTAGCAGCATATTTTTTAGAGAATATACCGGCTGCACCTTAACTACGTAACACACCTTTAACCAAAATCTGAATGATTTCGAAGGATATTGCTAATCCATTGCTTCAGTTCGAAAAGTTTGTGTGCCAAATTAATACTTAACTTTTTTATTTTCAATTATGATAAGATTTTTTATTAATTTATGGTCATGTTATTGCAGTACCTATGTGCTCTTTTCAGATCAGACAGGGTTTTTTTAAACTTAATGTTGATGTAAGTATAGATTACTTGAGTGTCATTCCGAAAAGGAATCACGCGCACGTTATCTAACTGTCGTCCTATCATTGCCAGCGTACAGACGATTCCAGTTTCCTCCAGATTGTTCTATTTATAGTGCATTGCGATCTTCATTTTAGATAGCTTTATTACACTAGGATCGTAGGTGTTAACGTCGATAAAATTTATAAATAAATGACTGACAAATGCGGTAATAGGACACAGGACATAATCATTTAAGAATGAATAACTCTACTGCATAAAAAAGCAAACAACCGACTTCTAAAAAAATACTACAATGTGAAAAATAACTTTAAAATCAAACTCAAAAGCATCTATTTCAATTAAACCATTTACAGGCACTTTTGAATTGTCAAAGAGTCTGTCAGTTAGACAGTTTTAATTTCGGAAGCCGGTGGTTTTGAATTTTCGTTTTTTGCCACCGACTTCCGAAATTAAAGTTATTTTTCATAGGGTTTTTTTTGGAAGCCGGTTGTTTTTTTTTTTTTTTTTCTGTAAAAAAGTTTTTATTTTTCACTTTTAAGTATGGTACCTGCCCCACACAAATTCGAATTCTACAATCTGCTATGTAAATAACAGTGACAGGAAATTATTATAACATCATCCACATAGTCTAAGTGCGAAAAATACGTATTATTGAAGCTAACTCAAAAACTACCCAAGCAAAGTTAATGAAAATGAATGCCACCACTACGCAAGCTTCCTCTACCAAATGAATAAAACAATCCTCAAAATTGGTTCACAACTGACGAGTATATCGATACACATTATACATTAAATATGTTATGATATGTATTTTAGAAGTATGTATTTAACTATATTCTCATCTTGTATGTTTATATTGAAATTAGTGAATAGTTAAGTTTTTTATTAATGTAAGTATTTTCTTTTCTCTTCTACTCTTACACACGTTGTCACTTTCCTATCGTATGTATGCTGGAAGAGATTTCTTTAGAAATAGTACGTATTATTCTGTTCATTTCTTCTTCTCTGTTTATATGTGTGTACACTGTAAATAAGTTGCTAAATAAAAAAAATAGTCGAACATCCTTCTTTTTTTAAGTCGGTTAGAAACAAGTTGTAAGAAAAGTATGAAATATCATCACACCATGACGAGTTGACGTCTTCTTGCGTCAGCCATATTGAATTTCCTGTGACGTCATAGACGCCTAGGAGCTTGCACCCTATCTGCGTAACATAATTTCAATCACGATCCAAGGGTTTCAAAGAAAATTTTTAATCCGTTGCTTCATAGGTTTGAAAAATTCGTCAACACCGTAATTACCGTAAATAACGTAATGAACGTGGCTGAACTGTCAAAATGAAAGGCATTGCGATCAATTGTCATTTTATGTTTGTGTGTTTCGTTGGTATAGTGGTCGCTAGCGCAACTACTGCGCATGAGATCCTGGCTTCATTTCTCATGTCGATCAAAGTGGTATTGGGTTTTTCCTTGTGAATTTCCTAAAAATAGTAATAGAAAATAGAGAAATTTAGTAGCTGGGTCTGGATTTGTGCCCGGTTGATGGCAACAGGGAAGCCTATTGCCATCAACCGGGCACACATCTCCCTTTTAAATGAGACTTAAAAAGAACTGGCGAAATGTGGGTGTACAATAGGTACATCTCTTTCTAACCCTTCGGAGATTACAGGCGTGAAGTTATGTGTTATATTATGTTAGTTATCGGTCAGCAAGGTGCCAAACATACATCCTTTCAATACATCCTTTCAATCAATCATATTTTACTTGTTTAACTTTGTTCCAAATCCGTTCAGCCGTTTTAGCGTCAAAGCATAACAAACAAACAAACTTTCGCATTTATAATATTAGTTAGGAAGGATTCTAATTGAGCTGTTTGTTGGTGTGCGTTAATTCCGGGACATGTTGTATAAAAAATACACTCATTCAAAGCATTCAAGACTCAATTAGCTCAATATTTATACGCAAATAACAACCTTCCTAAAAACTAAATGCATTGATGAGTGCAGTATCATAATGTATGCAGTGATTAACTTCATACTTATTTACATTTGAGTTGGAAAGAAAAAAGAAAAGAAAATACGTTTACTCGCGGTAAACATGACCCAAAGAAAGAACAGAAACACGAAAACAACAAGTTGGGGAAAATATGCGTCACATTCACGCAAAACGGCCATCGCTCAGCATAATGCTGTGACCCTATGTGTGACAGAACCCCAGCGCTAGTCTGGCCTGGGTCGGGTTGTCTTTGGAGAATAAATATCTTTAAATGTAAACAGCCAATAGAAGATGGTAGAGATCTTTGTAAAGGAGTTCGTCCGAGGAACACATACATACATACATGAAACTCACGCCTTTTTTCCATGGGGGTAGGCAGAAACTACAGAACACCACCTGCTATGATCCTTACATAATCTTTTTGCTTCGTTTACGTTCACACGCACGCCGCCGCCGGCTGGGAGGGTAATTTCACTAATCGGATTTGTGAACTTTTCTTCCATAAATCCCCATTGACGTCTCAAAGAGCTCATAATGGGGATTTGCAAGTAAGCTACAATTAATTCCAAGTCTTCATCTCCTAATGTGTCTTTTTCCAGAACCATGGCAGTCGAAGGGGTAATGGTAACCTACAATTACTCAGAAGACGGTGAATACGCGAACATCTTAACAGTATCAGCTTCAGGCATCAGATTCTCCAAACGATGGGTCCTCACACATGGTTCCATACTATCCCCTCTTAAAGAAGCCAAGATAATCAAGAAAGCTAGAGGAAAACCTATTCTTAGTGACGAATTCTATGCTAATTTACCAGAAATCCATGTCACATGCGAAAAGAGACAGTCAAAGAATCCGAATCTATATGAGAGTGTTGAGAAATTGAGCCGGGAACGGAATTTGCATCAGGGAGATTTGGATCATAGCAGTTATTTGATAAGGGTGCTTACTGGAAGGTATGTCAATTTTACACTTTACTCCTGAAACTGAACTGAACAGTTTAACGTAGAGACTAAGCCCTATTATACTGGTACACCATAAGTGGTGCAAGCATGGTTTGGCATCGTATCGCAAAAAATATTTTGGTTGCAAAACCAATCGAATGCCTGGTAAAATTCCCGTAAAGTCCCGTTCACAGCTTTGCGATGCGATTTGCGACACCACTTGCGAGAAGCGATGCGCGCGCGTCTCCTGTTTCCGTCCGTCGCCGGCGTCGCGTCGCTCCGCAAGTAGCATGCTGTAAACAATTTCTTGGCTTTGTTTTTTTTCTTTGCAGCAAAATATTGCTGCCGTGTTCGGAATTTAATCTCATATAAACCTATAAGCATTGTTCGGAATCATACCTTGAAGCAGCCTGGAGCGAGCGGCGCCACAACGCAAAGCATTGCAAAAATCCGCATTTATCACTTTCATACATTTTCTGTGAACCAATGCACAGGCGGGATCTTTTTTGTATGAAAATGCGTTGCACTGCGGCCCGTTGCGGCTGAAATGTGCGCTTGGCTTCACATGTCATTCTACAATGAACTTTTTTCGTGACTAGGATATGCCACGTGTGGCAGTGTCCGATCTTGGACCGATGTGCAGACGACATCCTCTACAGCTGGACCATCGGCCACAAGGACGGTGACATAGACAGCCAGATGAAGCTCGGCAACGCGCTGTTTTCCGTCTTCGTACTCATTGACTTGGAGAGCGATAAAAGAGGTAACCATACCTCTATACTACTATTATAAATGTGAAATTAACCATTTTATCCATCTGTTACCTTTTCACGCCTAAACCACTGAACCGATCGTGATGAAATTTGGCAGATCGGTAGCAATTAATCGTGGCGATTAGACACGGGCCTTTTTGGATTTTTACGCAAACGGTTAAATATCCGATTTCAGATTTTGAAATCGTTTTCAGAATCCGTTTTTAGAAATCGATTTCAGGAGAGGCTCCGGCTTGCAGTTTCGATCGTCGATGCGAGGGCGATGATGAGTTTGATCGTTGTGCAATATGCATCGATCAAAACTATCCAAACATAAAACAAATACGTGCTTACGCCATCTACTCTTGCCGTGGTTTTGTGAAATCGGTTTGCCTAGTTCGGATTATCGATACAATTCGGTTTCTGACTGAAATCGGATTTTACATTCGTTTTAATGTATCTGACGCATATCTAGTGGTGATTATTTGCTCGTGCCGTCTCTGTATGAGAAGCAGCCTTTGCCCTGGAGTGGGACAATAATAGGCTGTATTATTTTTACCCGACTACGGCGAAGCAAAAACGAGGGTTATGATTTTGACCGGTATGTATGTATGTATGTGTGTATGTATGTATGTTCATCGTTTACATCATAACTTCTAAACTACCGATCATAATTTGACAAATAAGGTATCATTGGAAGCGTCTTGATCTCCCGCTGGTTATAGACTATGTGACGTTACATTAAATGCAAAATAGCGCCTTCTAGAGGACAAAGTCATAAATTTAAAAAAAGGTTTTTTATTGTGCCTTGTTGGGTATCAAATGAAAGGGTTTGACGAGCACATTGCAAATATGTATACCTATATATTATATTTTCTAAGTAAATTAATATGTTTCAAATGTTAAAAACAAGTAAAAATGAGACTGTGCTACGTACGGCACGGCTGTAAAATTAATACCTATCATAAAATAAAACCTAAACAAAAAGAAAACAGTGGCAATCCAGGAGTGCCCACAGAGAGCATACGGTGGAGGTCTGCCCAGCTTGGGCGGAGCATCGCCGTGTCCTCGTGGAGGCGATCGGCGGCGGTGATCTCTCGCGTCCGGCCCTGGTTCAGGCTATGGTACGGAGCGAGAGGAAATGGGAGGCCGTCACCTCCTTCTGCGAAGCGGTAATGCTCGCGAAGGAGGAGGCGGAACGCGTGAGGGAGAGGCAAATTTCGCGCCCTCACGCCCCTAACCGCCGCAGGAGGAGACGCCCAGGGCGTCGGGAATCGCGGGGCGATTTCCGGCCACCGTAGGCGCGGGCTTGCGGGCGGTGAGCAATGGGTGGCTCACCGTCCGATAAGGACCAGGCCCGGGTCGACGGCGCGTTGTGTTCCACGCGCGCCTCAAAGAGATGTCAGCATAATTGAAGGGGTCCACTAGGACCGATGCCTGCCGGGGTTGCGAAGAAAACCGAAAGGGAGATCGTGGCCCCCGGCGACAGGGCAACCGAAGGAACACGGGTGGGTTTTAGTCAGTAAGAGTCTGACACGCCCTCCCGCTCCGCCCAGAGCGGGAGAAGTTATTTGATGATTTCCCACCCTCAAAAAAAAAAAAAAAAAAAAGGAGTGCCCACAGAAGCGAAAAATTGAAAAAAAGATCGGCACCGCGGTAATCGACGCGTTGATGTCTTTTACTCCACGGTGTCGGTAAATTGCGTTACAGTGTCGCGAAATCAATGGCTTAGTCCCATCTCAAAAATGCGCAACGCGCCTAAAGTAGTTTTCACTTCAAACAGTTTTAAGCTGCTCTGCAAATACTTTATCACAAATTATAACACCAAAATAATTTTAATAAAAAGTAAGTTCAAGAACTAAAACCCGAACACTGAAAAATCACGTTCTAAAAAGTATGAAACAATATTTCAAACAAAAATCAAGACATAGGTACAAAAGGTAAAGCCGTGGTCGCATGCCTGTACATCTACGAAATTGTAATGGCATGCGACCACGGCTTTACCTTGACCATTTTCACAGAGTATACTCTATCAGTACAGTTTATCCTGTCCTTTCATAGTTATTTTGCATCACTGTCAAAATCACATCAATCTTTATTATCATTGTAATAAGGTTGCTATTAAGTTTCTGCCACTGACAAGTCTGTCCAAAACACAGTGATCTTTATTCTCGTTATTATAAGGTTGCTTTTGGGTTGCTGTTAGAGGATTATAGGCGCAAATTCCCGTCATCTTACTCTAGGCCTGCCACTTGCCCCAATGTAGTTTAATTACGTTCAAACATAGTGCTACAGCGTCATTTTAAACACGTGGCCAAAATAGAAAATAGCACCGCCATCTTATTTTTACCCGACTGCGGCGAAGCCAAAAAAGGAGGGTTATGTGTTTAACCTGTATGTATGTATAATATATAAGTACGTCCGTGTCTATGTTCCATTATGCTACGTAACTACTAAACGGCTGAACCAATTTTGATGAATGATATGTCGTTAGATTCCTATTTATTGCGCTAGTGTCACCCTGTCAACTTCATTCAAGCGTTATGAGATCATCGTACCGCCAGTCACCAAATAGGGATGAGGACAAAAAAAAAATATCCATCAGGTAGGTTTAAAAAAAATATTGAATATGTATTTTTTCTTTTTTTACGTAATCAAAAGATTACGGCGATACATTGAGTTAGAATGTGGCATGACGTCACTCTTGTATGTAGATTTTTAAACTTACTTGTGACGTAGCCAGCTCCCACTACCCAACTGTAATGCGTTTTATCTAAGTTTTATTTTTATTTTTTATTATAAAGAAAAAAATACGGGTCTAATATTTTTTTATTATCTGACTGACGGACTTAATAAAATTTAATTTTTCTACCCAGACATCATCCCTTTTGTAGACACGCACAAAATTGAATGATTCGCAGCTTTTCCATTATTACAGGTTATTCCTAATAAGGTAATTATGAGCCATAAATTATCAAAAAATCTTTTATTCTATCAATAACTTTGAGTTTATTATAGTCCTAATGGTTCTGCCAGTACAGCTGTCAAACGCACCACAGATAATATAAGACTAGCGCACGTTAGTAACCACACAGAACATGTACAGGGAGTTGGGAATAAATGGATAACCTTGAAATAGCTTATTTAAAAACGAATGGCTGTTAAAAAAAAAAACAAGAAAAAGTAATAATAGTATTAGAACAACTAACCGATGAAATCCATACATTGTACAAAAATTATAAATAAAGTGAATAAATTGCGTACACCTCGGCCTAACCCTTCGGGGAATACAAGCGTGATGCTTGTCGGACCAAGTACAATCAGCCCCGAATCTAGGGGGGTGGCAAACCAGGGCACGTCAACTTCAGGGGGCGACAAATTCAAGCATAGCAGACAAATGCACCACCCAGCACACCGCAACTTTGCAATAAATGAGACGCGCAGTACTAATATATGATGAATTTCACGAGCTAACTTAGCGCATCCCCATAAAAAATTGGCGGGGGGTGGCAGATGGCAGTTTTTGCCCCGCCTCAAAAAAAATCTAGATCCGGGGCTGCGTACAATGAAGGGTTCCGTAGTTGTGATGAATTTATCCCAAGAACAAACTTAATATTGTAGTTCAAAAACATGTTCTCACATACATTCCAACTGCAAATGTAAATTTGTACGTACAATATTGAGCTTCTTATAGGTTTTCCTGTAATCCAGAAGTATACAACTAATTAACAACTTTTCCAAAAAAAAAAAAAATTTGCTGCCTCTCAAAAGTATGCAAAATTAATAAATTATTTGCGTTACACGTCCGTGTTTGGGTCACAGAAATTCATAAGTGTACCAAACTTCAACCTAATCGGTCCATTAAATTCAGAGCAAATTGGCTGTGATAGACGGACAGACAGACACACGAGTGATCCAATAAGGGTTCCGTTTTGTCATTCGGACGTACGGAACCCTAAAACATCTCTAATAACCATGTTTTTTTTTTCTTAAGGTTGAAAACATTGTTTGAAAGTTTGCTACTGTGATTTTAAACAATAAAAAACATTGTTTTATTTCAAACTGTTTAAAATACTTGTTTTAAAACAACTTGTTTGTTTTTATGCCAACCCTGGATAAATAGCTTAAAAGAAAAAAAAAACCTTGTTTAAAACATTTTGAACCGTTTGTATTTTTTTTAAACCTGTTTTTTTTCCTACCCTGTCTTTAAACCATTTCAAAGCTATCCAATAATAGGATTACCGGAAATCTTGTATATAACTAATCGCAGTCACCGGACTCCAGCTGCTTCTTTCTTTTAGCAACTGCCTTCTTCTTTTGCGTCGCCGGATCGTCGAAGTCTTCCGTGCAAGTGTGAAACATTTCTGCGAAATAAATTATATTTATTTCTGTAAATTGGTTTAAAACACAGTGGCACTCCGGGAGTGCCGGCAGAAGTGAAAACTTGAAAAAAATCGGCACCGCGGTAGTCAACGCGTTGATGTCTTTTACTCCATGCACCGCGGCAATCAACGCGTTGATGTCTTTTTAATGGTCAAAAGCTGGTGTCATCACGGTGTCGCGAAATCAATGGTTTAGTCCTATCTCAAAAACGCCCAATGCGCCTAAAGAAGTTTTCACTTCTAAAAAACCTACTTTATGTTCTAAAAGAGGAGTTCAGTGTTTCCTATCAAACTCCTCTAAGAACAAAGACCGAAACAAACTTAGACTCAGAGGTCACAGTCTCTTTTGAAGTCCAGACGTAGTCGGCCGGGCTGTATAATTATTCAACTAATGTAGGTACCTATATAAAATATTGTAAAACATTTTAAAAAGAGTAACGGTGGAGTTTCTTGCCTATTCTTCTCCATACGAAAACTACCTTTTGGAAGGGGTGACTAGAATCAATTCTATTTTTTTTTTTTGTTATAAATTTTGACATTCAAAGGTGCCATGCAAGGGCCTATTTGAAATAAATGATTTGACTTTGACCGTATGAAGACTATGCCGATTAGTGTCTGAGATGGTCTTTGATAAATACCGTAAAACGGGGTGAATAGAACTCGTGGGGGGAATAGAAAAAAATCTTGGAATAATTTCAAACTTTTTATGGCAAACTCTGTGACTCCATTAAAAAACCCGCAACTTTAGTAATTTTTTGGTTTTATTTTTCTTAGTCTGGCAACGTTTTATTTGAGGCAACATCGCTAAAAACGTCGAAACTGAATGTCAAAGTTGACAACACAACAAGTCTTTAAGTATACGTGAGTTTGAACCTCCGTAATTCAGTGAATTTTGGTCATAATAGTTTAAAATTATCTTCAAATTACGGTCAGTGCAATTATAAATACATTGTGCTGTAATTTTTGAGGTAAGAATAAGCATTATTTTATAAAATTGTTTTTATTTCATAAGCCATGTTTTCTTAATTTTTCGATGTGATAGTGTGATTAGTGTCTATTCACCCCTTTCATAAACGGGTGAATAGACACACCTGAGGGGTGAATAGATACGGCAAAGGGGTGATTAGAAATGATAATGACAGGCTATCACAAAATTTAAGCCCCGTTGGCAGGTTTAAAATTCACTTTTAGTGTTTTTAATTTTATTTTGGAATTTTGTGGTTCTTACTAAAGTTATGACGAATTTTCTATTCGCCCCTCAGGCGATTTTTTTGTCCCTTGATGGGGATTAATAGAAATCATGTAGATTTTGATGTTTTTCTTATTAACTACAAACATATCCGAATAGAAATAAATATATTTCAATAGTTTGGCCTAAGACTCAATAAATACATGCTTAGAAAAATTGGTATCAATTCTGCAACATTACGAAAATCGTTACCAAACTTCGAATACACCCCGTTTTTCGGTAATAATGTTTTGCGTTATTTTCGGGTTTTATTAAATCAGTGCGTATCATACGGGGCATCGCACACTACGCGGCCACGACTCGCGCCAGTGACCGCAGCGTCCAAGTAAACTATCGTAACTCAACGCATCGCGTACTTGGCTGCAACTACCAACTGGTCGCACGACGGCACGTCCTCATCCGACTAGTTGCGGTCAAGCTTTGTGCACTTTAAAATAGTAGTTGGCATTTTGGTCGGATTTCAGCGTACAAGGTTACGACCACTCGTGGTCGTGATTGCGAGTTCCTTCTCAAAGTGCTCGAGTACCTGCTTCGCACGGTTTTTAAGAACAGAAAGATATGTCACGGCTAAAACCCGAAATGCGGATATACCTAGTTTTAGCCGGCTACAACTAGGTGCAATCAGTAGCAGTTGGTTAAATTTAGTGGTAGCAATTGAAAATGGGTGAACGGTATGTTAGGTTATGTTAGAACTGTGACCACATAATACACCGACAGGGTCCATTTAGGCAAGTTTAACCAACTGCTACCGGCCTCACCTAGTTGTAGCCGGCTACAACTAGGTGAGCCGCACTTCGGGTTTTTGCCGTAACACATATATAAGTTTAAAATGAATGTATTATGACATAAACCTATCGGAATCTAAGAAAACCACATTAAAAACCGTTAAGAACAAATCAGTCACAAAGACGGACACGGAAGTCAGAAAGTGACCCTATATTTAGTTTAGAGTATAGATATATATTACCATCGCGAGGGTCAGCAATTATTGAATAATTTGTCCTGCAGCCGGTGATCGTATTCATGTGGTTAGGAAACTTTTGTAAGAATGTGTAGTTTCTTTCGAGCGCTTCCTTCTTTACTACTCCTATGAGACCGAGGAGAATTCCACCTGCCACAACACCATGCCCGGAGCGAACGTACAGCGCAAACAGCGGTCCACAGGCTAAACCACCTGGATAACAACAAAATTATTACTTTAGCATTCAACCAGCATTAAATACAACGGTACAGGGATCTTTTGCCGCGTGGCCGAAATCGGAACTAGTGGCGCCATCTTGTTTGTTTAAAACAATTTCATAAATTTTTACCAACAGATTCGCAAAAAAAAACAAGTTCGGCTTTTTATAGCTTCGTCTTCCTGAACGGTTTATATACATATAATATACAGGGTGGCCGGTAAATAATGGATAACCTTGAAATAGCAATTATTAGAACTAATGGCAGTTCTAAAAAAAACAAAAAAAAAATCCCAAGTAGTACCTTAGGCTTCTGCCTCGAATCTTGCGGGCAGCGGGGCGGCGGCGGCAGCGGCGCGTTCAAATGCATAGATTTATATGTCAAATGCAAATGCCTCAAAAGCAGCGGCGCGGGGAGCGAGCGGTTCCATATAAAACTATGCGTTGCCGCACCGCCGCCGCCGCCGCCCCGCTGCCCGCTGAGTTCGAATCCGCGGCCTAAGAGTCGATCTTTTTGAAAAAAAAAATGCTGTGTAATTTCTAGTTACATTATTTACTGCTTCTTCTTCTTCTAGGTACCACTCGGGGTATACTTCTTTTTGTATTTTTTTAGAACGGCCATGAGGTCAAAAAAAGCTATTTCAAGGTTATCCACTATTTACCGTACACCCTATATATGTCTCAATAAGATGGTTGAAGCCGTGATATAGTTATATCCCTAGAGATATCTAGGGATATAGCTATATACCGTAATATACTTATATGAAAGTGATTCATAACGTTCTGTCTTACTAGAAATATAACTGTGTAGGTACCTGTAACTATTAAGGCATTCCATTCAAATTGGTTAGGTTAGAACTGTGACCTATGTCGAAATTGGTCGCAGTTACAAAATTAGTGTACTCCGACAGGAATTGCTTTCATATAACTATATTACGGTAAAATGGTTGAAGCCGTGATATAGTAATATCCCTAGAGATATAGCTATATCACGGCTTCAACCATTTTACTGCGATATACACACTTAAGTACCTTGCATAACAGTCTATTTCTAAAACTCAATGTGCTATATTCTCATCCGGATACTGAATTTGATGAGCTCTTGATGAGTCTGTACCTTCATCGACCATGTGACCATGGTTAGATGCAGCATAACATAATATCACGCCCGTATCCCCGAAGGGTTGGGCAGACGTGTACGATAGTACACCCACGTTTCGCCAGTTATGTTTAAGTCATATGTAATAGAGGGCGAGCCTAATATTGCCATCAACCGGGCACTAATTCAGACTCCGGGCTGCTACTGAGAAATTACAGATATAAAAACCCTATATCAACACTTTGTCCGACCCAGGAACTCTTGCTCTGCAGTAGCGCTTGCGACCATTAAGTAGATCAAGTCGTCAAGAGTCAAAACATAATAATGGTAAAAAAGAACAAGGAGGGAGGGAGGTATTTTTTGACGACTTGGTATGCAGCATAACATGAGGAAATTCAACTTCAATCATTGGGCATCATGTTACCATACCACCTAAGCACTTTAACGTCACAGTACATACATACATACCAATCCAATTCCCAACCCAATCCTATACGATCTGACTAAGGCCGTGGAAACGGTACGGACTGGTAAGGATATCGAATACTGAGATGAAGAGATGAATGGACGACAAGCTATGCTGCACCGACACTATAAAAATTGAAAAAAGGCCAAAGATGATCACGATGATGATGTCAGTGCAATTAAGAAAGTCCGTAAGGCTGCCTGTCGCCTGGAGTGGAGCAAGGCAGCGGAGTGGAGAAATGTGCCAATATTAACCAATAGAATCTAAACTCCGCTTCAAAGCTTCGCTCCTATTGGTTAATATTGGCGCATTTCTCCGCTCAACTACCTCGCTCCGCTGCAGTGGACAAGCTAAGACAGAAGAAACTTACCAAGAAAATAATTCAGTTTGTCGTCACGATTTCGTGAGCGCAGGAGTAAGGTAGAGACTGTGGCGAATGTTGCTCCCATTAGGCCAAGAGGCAGGACGTGACGGGCGTACCTGGAAAACAATTAAAATATTTTATTTATTACAATAAACAGCTACAATATGTGTTGGAACAGAGAAAAGATAATACAAAATATTAACAATAATGCAGTCCACTACATTATCCGCATAATTTAACAAAAAAAACAAACTTTTTTACTAAAAATACAACCGACTCACAGTGGAACGAATGTATGGAAGCGGTTGGACGTAGACATGTCCGAAAAATAAGAGTAAAATTATGACAAACTAATGATGCCATCTTATTCGATTACTTAATGCCTTCATAAATTGTGGTGATGAATTTCTTCATAACTCCCATATTTCGGGAGTAATTTGAGAAAATGTGAAATTTTACTATGAAAATGAGTGTATTGAGCTCTCTCCCTCCTGATTCCGGGCTTGTTTCAAGTAGCGGTCTCTAATATCGTAATGCTATTACTAAGAGCTATATTTAATACTAAGACACATAGTGCGCCAAATGTGCACTTTCTGGGATAAAAGGAAATGAAAATTTAAAAAAAAAAAACGTTTTTTCCCCATTTGTATTTACTTTAAACCGCAGACAGACTTATTAAGAGGTCTATAAATATATTATATATATACAGAAATATATATTAACAAAAATATTCACAAGAACTGATGAGAGTATGACTTTTAAGTAAGTTGATAATAAATTACCTAGTTTCATTAAAAGTACAATAAATAATTAAGACGTAAGCTCTAATTTACTAAGTTACACATTTTAAAACAATAACATCATTTAATTATCTTCGTCATCATCATCATCATCAATTAATTCAAATTCAGAATCGATGTCCGCTAAATCATTTATGTTAACAAATTCGATATCACTTTTCTCAGAATCCGTAAGCTCATAAAATTCCTTAAAAGAAGATTTTTTTACAAACTTATTTCCTTTTGGACGGATACTTGTAACAAGTGGATCAGAAGACAGTAAAAGATTGTGCATAATATCTTCATTGCATGAGATACTGCTATGCTTTCGAGAATGCCCCTCTCTATATTTTCTAAAATCTTTATTTCTAGCCTCAGATGCCTCTTCGGATAGAAAACCAATGGGCACAATTGACATGTTCTGAACTATGTCTGGCCCATGCATTAAAATTTTATGAAGTGAAGAAGGCATATAATACCATGGGTATAACTCCACGTAAAGCTTAGCAGTATCAAAGCAGAACTCTCGGAATTTAGTTACGTTGATCTTCTCTCCTGATGAAATACACTGCAAGATCACACAGATTTTTCTTAAAAGCATAGCATCTATTCCGGTCAGTTCAGCAGATTTAGTGTAGTTTTCAAAAAATCTCCTTGCCGAGTTGCCATTGTTGGTGGATCCACTGCCTTGTTTCACAACATCGAGAAGTAAGCCCGTTTCTCTTCTTACAGCCTCTTGAACTCTTTTCTTCCTGTCATCAACTTGCCTTTTTGCTATATCACCCCTTACTTGCCATGATTTTATGTCTAATTTGTAGGAAATGTGTAATAAGCATTCCATTGAGCGAATCCAAGCGTGAAGGGTGCTTAAGCTATATTTATACATGTCCTCGTTTGCGTGTTTATCTTTGATTAACTCTAAATTATTCATTTTTTTAGGACAAGCCTTGCATATGTCACACACTGAAGCTGCTGTATTGGATATAATGGAATGAATTTTACCATCAATCATTGTCAACAGCAGTTGGTGTTTGACACTAATTCCATCAGTGATGGTGGATGGAGTTAAGGCTTCAATCTCTGCTTCGATTTCAGCCATCTCTCTCTGCACATTTTCTTTGGTTTCCTTTATAAACTTAAACAATATTGGCCGGCAAAATGAAGTGGAAGATGGTCGCTCGTTTTCCCAAATTGTTACACCTTTTGAGACGAGCCGCAGTGGTACAAGACTAATCATAAAATTACTAGCAAGATCGATTTGCTCATCTTCACTCGTCCTTTGATGATAAATGCTTTGGCTAGATGATCCGTCAAAACCCCATTTGCTGGTCAATACGAGCTGTTGATTGGGATCAACAGGGGTTTCTAACGACCTAATAAGTCTTCTTGAGGTTAAATCCATCAAGGCTTGTAATTTGATTTTTGCAGAGCTCTCTGTAACTGTGAGATCTTCTTTGGCCGGATAGCACTTAATTTTTTCTTTAACCAACATGTAGTAACTCGGGTATTGAAGAGCTCCTTCTTGAGTGTTGAAATCCCGAAGAGTGTTATAGCGCCATTTCGATAAGTTCATCGATACATAAAGAGCCAATGCCTTCAAAGGGGATATTTCCCGTACCTGAATTGATTTACCTTCAATGAAGGCTTTGATTTTTGAGGCCTCTTCTGGATTCTCCGTCAAGTATTTCATAACATAAGCTGTATCGCTTTGTCCTGCCTTTTGAAGCGCCCTTTCGGCCGAAAACATAATTTCAGCGCTGCTACTGCTGCATGAAAGACTATCTTCAGTGGTGCGTCTTCTTTTTTGCCGGTTACTAAGGTCCTCAAAAGATTTACGAGGACTAGGATGTGTACAAGTTGAAGCATCAGATTTAGCAGGAGAAATTATGGGCTCGATGACGTCACTTATATTTTCTGTAGAAGGTTCCATATTTTCATTCTGTAATTCCGGCCATTGAATTGCAGCCTGTAGCCAAATCTCATGTTTCTTCCGAAACTTATCTGTGCTTCTTCCAGACTGTGTCCATTTTGCATAAATGCGGTAGCAAAATCGACGACACCAGTCTTTTAAACTTGTTTCAGCACTTTCACATAACTGAACACAACTGTTATCTTTTAAAACACTGAACAAATAGTTAAAGTCGCGTAAATCTTTATGTGCGCGTGCGCATAAAGCAACGTGAATATCAAGATTTGTATTAAAATTTGGAAAATACATTGCGAGATTAGCTTGGATACAACGAGGTGTAAATCAACACTGATTTTAAAGTTACTAATAGTGACCTATTTATATAAAATCCAGGTATCCCAGGTATCCTTTGTTAAATATTGCAAGGTAATTAGTTATTGTGATAATTAGTAAATGATGCATGCTAAATTAGTGTATTAAGAGCCATTTAGTAATTAAATAATAGCAATGTTCTTATCAGTAATCATTAGTGCATCAGTTTTATATGTAAACCTTAAGTCCCTAATTATATATCCTAATTAGCTTATATCTTCTCTAATTGGCTGATCAGAAATGTTATTGTAATAAGGTAAACCTTTAGAAAAACGGTTTTAATCAACAAAATAAACAAAAAATTAAAAAATTGTGTTATAAAATAAACATCACTCTTTATCCCAGAAAGTGCACATTTGGCGCACTATGTGTCTTAGTATTAAATATAGCTCTTAGTATTAGCATTATGATATTAGAGACCGCTACTTGAAACAAGCCCGGAATCAGGAGGGAGAGAGCTCGATACACTCATTTTCATAGTAAAATTTCACATTTTCTCAAATTACTCCCGAAATATGGGAGTTATGAAGAAATTCATCACCACAAGTTATGAAGGCATTAAGTAATCGAATAAGATGGCATCATTAGTTTGGCATAATTTTACTCTTTTTTTTCGGACATGTCTACGTCCAACCGCTCCCATACATTCGTTCCACTGTGCGACTTCCAAACTACAAAAATAAAAATAAAAACTGAAAAAATAACTTTTTTGTAAAAAAGTTATTTTTTCAGTTTTTAGTGGGTTGGTTTGTAATTTATCTAAGTTACAATAGCCTAATGTCAACTGCTCATCAAAAATACCCAAATCGCTATAGATGTGCCTATAATATTTGAAGAGTTCCCTCGATGTCTCCTAGATCCCATCATCAGATCGTGACCGAGTGACAATGGGACCAACTTGAAAGTATACCCTCCCTTTCAAGCAACAGAATTTTTCAAAACGGTCCAGCCGTCTTCGAGTAATCAGAGAACACATATTAAAAAAAAAACAATATATATATTTCGACGAACTGAGAACTTCCTCCTTTTTTTGAAGTCGGTTAAGGATATGATAATGAGATAAATAATTACATCACATTAATATAATAATTAATTACATCATGCAAAATAGAGATTCTAATTGATTGTTTGGCAACAGAGTAATAATTAACGCTAAAAACAAATAAATAATAGAATATAGACTAGCTTGCATTCATAATAACATTATTGGTTAATAATAATTTTCATAACAGTATATTTAAATTTGGATTTTGAGCCTACAAAAATATAAATATCAACAAAATTACAATTATAAGATTCAACCATTCAACGGATAGGGCAGCGTAAACCAGAATTGGTTTGACAGGTACTGACAGCAAATAGGGTACCGGCACGGATACTACACAGTTTGCTCGTGAGATCAAAACTATCAAAATCACCACGAACAATACCATACAGGACAGAAGCTTCTAGATACTTACCTACGTCTAGATTCAAGATTAATCTGCCTATATTTATCAAGTAATTGTGAGTACGACAAATACGTTTTGTGGCATCTGTAATGCATGGCGCGTGGAAACTTACGCTGGACTTTCTCAATCTCGTCTATGTATTTCTGGTAAAACGGGTTTCAGATAGGGACGGTATATTCTAATTGTGATCGTACAAGGGTCTTATATAGGTAAAGGAATGTGGAATAGAATAGAATAATTATTTGCATAGAAAGTAGGTATAAAAAATGCAGATATTTTATAATTAGAGATATACATTCTACCGTAAATTATGCATTCAAACATTTAGTAAAAGTGCTTAATAGTCTAAAATTACTGTCAATATGAAAGTTCTTATAACATGGCCAATAAAATAAAAGGATTAATTAGGTAATTTATAAGGTTTTATCATTTGGAAATTCACAAATGGAGTAATAACATTTATCAATTAATAAGACTGACAATTTCTTTTGAAACAGTGTAATGGACTCGTTTATATTCCATCGTGTTCTATTGTCAGACGATTTATTAAAAAGATGCATACTTATTTGATTTTACAAAAGCAGCTATTTCGAAAAAGGAAAAGGGATGGAAATGCTAACAAATTTAGGGACTTGAATATGGGTACGCAACTATCTGTTACTTTCATGTTACACATTGCCCTTATGCATCGTTTTTGAGCCTTGAATACCTGTTCTCTCAGACTACAATTTCCCCAGAATTTTATCTGGAATCTCAGAATTGACGCCACTAAACCATGGTGAGCAACTAATCTGGTATTGGCATATTCACTTTCCTGGATAGATTAAAAATCACATACGCTGCTGTACTTAATTTTTTGCGTACTTCTTCTGCGTGTGGCTTCCAGGTTAGTTGGCTATCAATAATTATAACTAAAAATTTTGCAACTTGAACTTGGTCTATTTTTTGTCCATTGTAATTTAAATTTAAAGTTTGCGGTGGTATCCGTTGATATATATGCATAACATTAGACTTACGTATATTAATCGTTAAATTATTTTGACCAAGCCAGTGTATAATATCCGTTAAAGTATTACATATGTCATGTTCATACGTTTTTAGGTCTGTATATTTAATCAAGGCAGTACTATCGTCAGCGAATAAGACCATGGAATGTTTTATGAATCGTGGCAAGTCGATAATATAAATTAAAAATAATAAAGGGCCCAAGACAGTGCCCTGTGATACGCCGTACTAAATAAGTCGACGCTCCGATAAGTATTTTCCTCACGCTTAGTTTTAAACCCTTTTTTTAAAATTTCTGTGAGCTGTTTTCGGTTGCTTAGATATGATCTTAAGAGATTATGCATATTTCCTCTAATACCTATGATGTTTAGCTTGTATAACAGCGTTTCATGGTCAACACAGTCGAAAGCCCTCGTCATATCAGTTAAAATTGCGCAAACTGGAACTTTTCCATCGACGTTTCTTAATTTAATATTTATTAAGTCGTAAACGGCCGTATTTATACCTTTATTTTTTCTGTTGAGACCCGCTTGAACTCAGTGGACGATCTCATAACGAAACCATACATCTTAAATGCCTTATTATAAATATTTTTACCTGTTGGTTTAGGGATTGATGATAAATTGTTAACAAATAACATACCAAGATCTCTCACAGTCGATACATTACTGAGTGTTGTGGCGTGCAATGAGTATTTAAAGTTAAAAACTATTTTAATCTTTGTGAAATTGATGCAATTGCACTTGGAGAGACTAAGGTGTAGTTTATTCTTTAGACAGTAGTCAGTGAGACTGTCCAGATCTTGTTGGAACGGTTCACAGTTGACAATCCTCTACAGACTGTATAGACAAAAAAGGTTTTAGATCATCAGCGTATACAAGAAACTTAGTATTTTTAAAACATTTGTCTATGTCATTAATATATAGAATAAACAATAGTGGTCGCAAGATTGAACCTTGTGGAACACCCGAGGTTAAATGCACCGCATCAGACTGATGACCATTCACGATAATCTTTTGTGAAATAGAAGATTCTGCCCAATGGTAAGTAACGGCCACGATTTACGGTTTATAGGTCGTAGGTTTGAACCCTGACCAGCGCTTTTACTTTGTGTAAATTATTTCACCACCACTGCTGCATCAAACGGTAAAGGAACACATCGTGAGGAAACCGGCATGTCCTAGAACCAACAATTCGAAGACATAATACCAGATTCTGAACGAAATAAATTTGAAATCACCAAAAAAGTGTCTCCGAAAGTATCCTTAATTATAATCTTATCGAAACCAGAATTGTATCATTTTGAAGCCCTTTAAATTCTGCAGGATAATTTTTAAAATTTTTAAGTAACGGTCAATATTGGCGTAATTTTTTTTAAAATAAAATTAATATTTTAACATTGTAATTTTTTTTGTTGCAGTATTATATAATATAGCCCTTTCAATAACGAATCTTTTGATACCATTTTAATTTCTCTATCTTATTTGAGGACACTAGACCCCGGTTGCACTATTCTTGAAAAAGCAATTTCAAAAAACGTATTTGTTTTCGGTGTTTTTGCTCGATCTTAATACGGTGCAGAACCCTTTGGCGAGTCCGACTCGCACTTTGCCGGATTTTAACCGATTTAAAAAAGGAGGAGGTTCTCAAGTCGACAATAGGTTTTTTTGTGATTATTTATTAATTTTATTGATTATGATGATTCTTTTTTTTTGTTTGGTAGGTCATTCGAATTTATGTAGGGTAGGAACCACAACTAAAAAGTAAAAAATAATAACTTTTTAATTAATTAACAATAAAAAAAAACCGACTAAAAAAAAAAACAGAAATGTTATAAATAACTTTAATTTCGGAAGTCAGTGTCTTTGATTCTGTATTTTCATTTTTGACTTTCGAAATTAAAGTTATTTATCACTTTTTTTTTTTAAAGGTGTTTGTTTTTTTGTTTTATCGTGTTTAAATATATTATCATCACGTCTCTGAAGTTTAGCTAGCTTATTTAATTTAACCCTTTGTATTTCACTAAAACTTACCGCCTCATTATAGGCCCCGTTTCCACGGCATGAGAGTACATCAGAACATCGTACGTTCCCGCGATGAGACCAGTGACAATGCCGTAGCGGCTGGCAACCTTGATCTGATGGAAAGCCATAGAGAATCAAAAAATGACAGGTTACGCAATTTTACATACGTACCTAATCTGCGTTCGCAATTTGCCAAATTTATTAATTTATTTGCCAAATATGTAAACAAACACGAGTTTTAGGAAAAACAACTGTAATGCGTACACATAAGGTTCAGTTTGCGCTACAACTTCATATATTTTTATGACTTTTTCAACAGTACTAGTCAGTCTAAAATCAACTTAATTTACACTTGCATAAAGTTGATGTTCGTTTAAGTGGAAATAACATCAATTGGAAACAAGGTTATAAAATAGGCCTTACATAAACTCGCGTCTTTTTCATCTAATGCAATGCATGCACTGAATTTTGACCCCTATTTTCAGAACTGGGACACAATGATTAAATAATTTACCTTAGGGGTCGTCCATTAATCTCGTGATGTTTTTAAGCAACTTTGTAACCCTCCTCTCCCCCCTGGTGATACGTGGTGACGTTTTAGATTAACCCCCCCTCTACCCAAAATCACGTGTATTTTTGGTACAAATTGTCTTAAAAAAATTCTGAATATTTTGTCTTCAAATACCGGTTTTGGTATAATCGTTGCCAACGACGAGTCAAGGTCACGCGCCGCTTTTCGGTTTGAATTTAACGAAAAAATAAATATACGTGATATCTCACTACACCTCCCCCTTTGTGGTATGTCCCCCTCTTTCGAGCCTCACGTGAATGATGGACAACCCCTAACATCCATATTATAAAAATGGGAGTTCAAGGCAAGCTCTCTAAGAAAAAGTTTAACCTTATTGCTTTTGCCTTCTCGGACAGTTCTATCTCATTGTCTTTTTAGAGTCGTGTTGTCTTTAAAGCCCTGACACGCTCAATATTATTTCCATTAATTTCAATTTCCACAAACAAGCATGAACTTTAAGACGGCAAAACGGCTTATCGTGCAATATCATGTGGACGCTTAGTAAACCGTGTTTTTCGTGCAAACTTTTGCACATGCAATGTAAGCCTAAGGGATCTCGTGCACTAGATACCACGATCACGACTAATGGTCGCACCGACCAGATAACCTATAGAAATCGATACTAATCGCGCATTTGGTCGCAATGGCCAACTAGCCCATTTCTATAGTTTACCTAGCGAAGCTTCCGAGTTCAGAGTTTTAATGCCGCCCTTGGGCCTCTGACTTGGCTTCACATGCTGTCGAGAAATATCTCTCAGGCATGCCGGTTTCATCACGATGTTTTCCTTAACCGTTGAAGCAAGTGATAAATATACAATACGCATATGAATCCGAAAAGTCAGAGGTACCAGGGGGTTCGAACTCGAGACCTATGACTTGGTAATCTGACGGTCACACCACTAGGTTATCATTGTATGACTGCTGTAGACTTCATTGTAGAACAAAATGCTTGAGAAAATATCGAGGGTTGCAGCGATATCATAGCAAAGGTTCAAATTTTGAACTGTAGGTACAGTGAGATACATTTACCTTTGTAGGTAAATCGCATCCATCGGGAGAATCGTAATATCTAGCATAATTTCGAGGATTACATGGTGGCTCCTGTGATTTCTTGTCCTTCTTGCCTGACATTTTTGGTGTTGGCTTGACTGATTAAAGAGAGTACCTACAAGTCAAATGTTGACACTCGAACACTCATATCGGTTGGCATATTTTGTTGACTTCTATCGTCAAAAAGTTTGTATAAGCAAAAAAACAGAAAGAGGTTAGATTTTACAGTAGTAGCGAAAATATGCAATGCCACCCATCCGTATGCGCACGCTCGTGTTTTTCTGAATATTCATGAAAAATTATTTTAAATTAACTTTAAAATGGGGTCTATTTTTTTTTTTCTAAATCTCCATATGATTTTATGGACTTCCACTTGTGTTTTATAAATAAACACTGATTTTTTTTTAAATGTTTTTACGTCCGTTTTTTTTTCATACTCGTCATTTTTAAATATTTTTTTAGTTAATCCGATAAAATAACTCATAAGATTTTAGAAATAATAAACAGAATCCAAAATTGAGCCAATAATAACGGAGATAAAAAAACAACAGAAGTAAAAACTAGAAAAAAAATCGACACCGCGATAATTAACGCGTTGATGTCTTTTACTCCACGCACCGCGGTAATCAACGGGTTGATGTCTTTTTAATGGTCAGAAGCTGGTGTCATCACGGTGTCGCGAAATCAATGATTTAGTCCCATCTTAAAAATGCCCAACGCGCCTAAAGAAGTTTTCACTTCAATAAAAAATTGAATAACATGAATAATATTAAAGATAGACCGTTTTAAAGTTAATTTTCCATAAATTTTCTTGAATATTCAGATAAATACGGGCGGTCAAATGCCCATGGGCGACATTGTATAATTCTCCTTGTGAAGGAACTTTTTTCGCCAGTCATAAGTCCCTCCTTCTAATAAAGGATCAGCCAAACGCTAATGACATAACATTACGCCTGTATTCCCTGAAGGGTTAGACAGAGGTGCACCTAAAATACACCCACATTTCGCCAGTTGTGCTTAAGTCCCATGTAAGGCTCTAGATTGACGGACTGCATTTCAACTGCAAATTTTCAGTTTGAATGCAGTTATTGCGACGTACGACTGTGTGTGTTTATTGCAGTCGTACTAACTGCATTCAAAATTCAAATTTGCAGTTAAAATGCAGTCCGTCTGGCTAGAGCCTAATAAGGGGCGAGTCTATTGCCACAAAAAAAAAGCAGTGGCCACACCGGGAGTGCCCACAGAAGTGAAAACTTGAACAATTTTATTTTGCAGGGAATACTTTTAATAAGGTGTCGGTAACGGTAACGGCAATAGTATCGCGAGTTCAATTGGTTTTTCCCATCTCAAAAATGCCCAACGCACCTAAAGAAGTTTTCTGCTCAAAAAAACTTTTTAAAATTTCAGGTGTTGAAAGTTTACGGCCGCTGTCTTATTTGCTAGACGTGGTTCGGCCACCGACAGAAAGAGGTTCTACTCTAGAAGTCCACTCGACGCCTTTCGGTTGTGAGGTAATGTAACGAACATTTTTACTCATTGTATAATTCAGAAATCCGATCCTAGCTAGAGATATATATATCCGATGTCTAGAAGTGTGACACTCACACAAACAAAACAAATGCATATTGTCTCTAATTGGGCGAAACCAGGAAGGGGTATGATTTGTCACTAGCTGCGCTGCTGCAGAAACATTTTCTTAACTGAGTATGCTTAATTTTTGTCGACTGTACGTGCAGCACCAACTCTCTAATACACTGGTCCAATTATGGGACTAAACAGACGACCCCTGTTTTTTTAATAATAATTATAGTACCAGCCTTTAACTGTCCCACTGCTGGCCAAAGGCCTCTTCTCGTAGTGTCTATGATAGAGAGAAGGCAACAAAGAGAAAGCTTTTTTCTCTAAGTAATCCTTTATACTTGCCTCCATATATCGCACTGGAGCAGTAATGGCTCTAAACTTACCTGCATATCTCGCACTGGAGCAGTAATGGCTCTAAACTTACCTGCATATCTCGCACTGGAGCAGTAATGGCTCTAAACTTACCTCCATATCTCGCACTGGAACACTAATGGCTCTAAACTTACCTCCATATCTCGCACTGAAACAGTAATGGCTCTAACATAATACGACCCCCGATATTTTTATTTATTTTATTTTATTTTTAGAAAAACTTACAGCTAAGCAGATACAGTAAGTAATAGTTTAAACAGAATATGGCCAATTACAAGTTTCCACATGTAGGGACCATAAGAGGGTTATAAGGGACCATGGCTTTACTTAAGTAGAGGAGCTTGTGGCTAAGAAATAACAGCTGCACGAGTCGATCGATCAGGTTAAGCTACGCTTGCCGCGGTTGGTTCGTGGATGGATGACCATCTTTACATACCAAGACGAGGGGTCTTGCGCCTCGGAAGTCGTGTTAAGCCGTTGGTCCCGGCTGTGATTTGTAGATCTTTGACGGTTGTTTGTAGATGTTTGTCGTAAAGTCTGACAACCAGTCTTACCAAGGGGTATCGTATCACCCAGTAATTGGGTTGTGGAGGTCAGATAGGCAGTCACTACATGTAAAATACTAATATTCAGTTGCATCTCTTGAGACTGGAAGCCGACCCCAACTTAGTTGGGAAAAAGGCTAAGCAGATGATGGCTTCACTTATATAGTGTTAACTCATTGCAGGTGTTCTTAAATGCAGTGACGCGAGGATCTATATGCGGCGTGGTCGGCAAGAGACCATCCTTACTGTTAACTGACGCGGCCACAGCTTTAGGTTCTGAAGGTGGACCAGTCTTCACTGAAGGACCAACGTGAGTATCTTGCGATAGATGTATAGTGGTCCTAACCCAGTCTCTAAATTACTTTGGTATCGAGGTGGATGCTATTTTACTGTATAGGTCGTGTTTAAGAGCCAGTATTTTTTATCTGGGGGCACTGCAGTGGCCCCGCTAAGTCGAGCAAAAGTAAATAAATAGAGGCTTTTCTTGAAACCATTCAGGACATTTTCGACCCCCCTGTAACTTCGTTGTGGATATAGCTAGAAGTCTGAATTTTCAGTGACCAAGAGGGCAAAATATAACTAGGTATATTCGCAAATTACATTCAATTTGCGGATTAGTTTGCAAAACAAAGGGTGCGTTTCCACTGAGCAGAGTCTTGCAGGAATTGAGTAATCACACTGGTTGAAATCCTCATCGCATCTCTCGTCTCGTCTATAATTGGACGATTGATGCACGTCTCTGCCCAGCTCCGCTCATCTTCGCTTCAGTGGAAATTAGCAAAATACTCCGCATTTATTAAAACACTGCTATGCTGCACAAGGATCTTTTGACGCTCGAATGACGTTGATAGAGTAGGCGCTGTTGGTATATATTTGAGCAATTGTTTTGAGAAATTACACTTGAAATGAATTTAAAAAACAAAATGGCGGCCTTAGTTCCGATCTCGACCATGCGCAAAAATAACCTTGTAGCGCTATAAGGAAGTGTTTGTTCTTCCAGCAAGGAGCTGATCGGCTGCGTGGTGTGCGCGGTGTCGTGGTGCCGCGGCGAGTGGGTGGGGCTCACGCTGGTGGCGCCGCTCACGGCCGTGCTGGCCGCCAAGCTGCGCGTGCAGCCGCAGCAGCCCGCCAGGCCTTTGCACAACCATCCGCTGCGGGACGTGCTCAGTGAGTGCAATCTACCACACTCAACTCAAAATTAAAAAGTCATTTATTCAAACTAGGCTGAGAATCAGCACTTTTCGTAAAAATGACATAAGATAGTCCACAAAAAACTCCCACCCTTCACCACTTCCTAGTATCATTAGCTGGGAAGAAAAAATGGCACAACAAACTCCCCAGCAGCACAGCTGTCTGTTCAAGTTAGAAAAAAAAAGATTCTATACAATAGACAGAGTACACTTTCGCCGCTTCTCACTCACGCTTCACTGATACTGACGTATCCTACCTACAGATCAGATAGACGATTGCACGGTGCTAGTGAGGTGCGGGCACGCGTGGGGCGCGGGCGTGTACCTGGGCGGCGGGTACGTCGTCACGTGCGCACACGTCGTCAAAACTGTGAGTTCATTGGTAGAGGATTCCGTTACCGAATTTTTGTTTTTTTTTACTTTAAGTACTACGATTAAGGCTTGAGCTAATCTGGAATCTTAGGTTAAGTTATGGAATCAGGCGATATTTTGCGTAAATCTTTAACTGGATAATGTTATGCAAAAATATAATCTAATAGTAAAAAAAATATCCGACCGGTGGACGTGTCAATATCTAAGGATGCCTCGTGGAAGATCGAAACAAGTGTCGAGCGTAGGTTTGAGTTGCATCATGGACCATAAAATAACCGGCATGTGCATATTTTTGCGGATGGGAGGGGCGGTGCTGCATACTGCATCCAAGTCTGAAAACCAAAACTAAATACTTTTATATAACATTGTACTAACAATAAGTATGTAGAATCTTCCCAGTTCTAATATTTAACTATGATAAAAACTTTTTTTTTACAAAAAACCGACTTCCAAAAAAAACACTAAAAATCGAAAAATAACTTAAATTTCGGAAGTTGCTGTCTTCGCTTTTGTATTTTAGCTATTTGCCACCAACTTCCGATATTAAATTATTTTTCACTATATATATATAGTTTTTTTTTTGAAGTCGGTTGTTTTTTTTTTGTAAAAAAGTTTTTATTTCTCGCTTTTTAGTGAGTAGTTTATATAATTTATCTAAGTTATAATAGCCTAATCTCAACTGCTCATTCACCTTTTACAAATTATTGCTTTTACCAATACAGGGACGTTAATCGTTTAGGAGTTCTCCTGGTACTTCACCATCAGCTCCACTTCTCCATATGCATTGTGACAAGCATAAATTGCATTGCAACCATATTAAAGTATCGAAACGAATCGCAACGTATTATTGAGTAATTCCGGTGGCCATTTGTGGTCTTCATCATCAGTTCCACTTCACCAAATGGTGCTTTCCAAGAGCAACTGCACGAGTTACTATAAAAAAAGAATCATCGGAATCGGTTGGCGTGATATTGAGTTATTCGTCCATTTGTCGCGCACATACTCAATACAAATTTAAGATTTATATGGTTTTCTCATGGATGCCATTTTCGGAACTGGACCAAATTGAAATGGGACCACACGGGAAGCACCAGCTTTCAAATAAAAACGAATCATCAAAATCGGTTCACTCAGTCGAAAGGTCTCCTCCTTTTTTTTTAAATCGGTTAAAAATTTGTCAAAGGCCCAGTTCGAAAAAAAGCAACTTTACGAAAAAGTTAGCAACACAGGAGTGAGCCGTTCTGAGTAATTTGCGGGTGCTTGTGTTTAGTCCGAGGCTCTAGAGAGACGGACTGCATTTCAACTGCAACAACCGCAGTTTGAATGCAGTTAGTACGACTGTATGTTTATTGCAGTCGTATTAACTGCACTCAACCTGCAAACTTGCAGTTGAAACGCAGTCCGTCTATCTCGAGCCCAACAATTGACGGGTGCAGCAAAGTGGCCTTATCCTACGGAGTTGAAATTTTACATGTTGGTTCAGTTTCACAATGCATTTTTATGATGCATGAACTGATTCTACACCCAGGATTCGCTCCAGACGAAGAAACTCTTCAACGGTCAACAGTACAGTTCATAAATTTTGTATACCGTTAGCCCGTTCTAAAGTTCTTTAAAAATGTTACTAAAACACTACAATACCTTATTAATCTAGGTTATATTTGTGTAGAAATAAAAATAAAAAATGCAATACACCCTTTTTCTAGTACCAAACACACAAGCTATCGGTGTACTGCCGAGGAGTGAACGAGACAGCAATAGTGCGATACAAGACGCCAGACAAGAAGGCATATGACTTAGCTCTATTATTCACCAACCCTGAGAGATTGAGCCATATGAAATCTGCCGTACTGTCTAATATACCGGCCGAAAAAGGTTTGTTCATTCTTCTTTGGTAAATGGTAGCACTGTAAATTTCATTCGGAAGAACTTCCGTCTTCATTTTCAAGTTTTATTTAAAATAACCATTCATACCGCGCGGGCTGGCAACGTCTCATTTCTAGAGGTTTTCGTGATTATTTTATTAAATTTAAATCAAAGTACTTTTTTTTTCAGCTAAGCACTAGATTGTTATTTACTCATAAAAATGTACTATTGTTAATTATTATAATTATTGTCATTATAAAATTATTTATAATTATTGTCAATTATTTTCTATTTGCAGTATTACGATTAAATGTTTTTGTTTACTATAGAGTAAATTAAAAAAAATTACAAATACCAAGGATCTAGTGCTTGGCTGAAAAAAAAGTACTTTGATTTAAATTTAATAAAATAATCACGAAAATCCTCTAGAAATGCGACGTTGCCAGCCCGCAGACTCAAGGAACGCTCAAAAGTTAGCCGACCTACGCACAGACGTAATAACATCGCGGCGATTTTTTTTTCGTGCTCTGGATTCTCAACTCTCGGCTTAACACCGAGATTTGAAAATCCAGTGCGCAATAAAATGCCACCGCGATTTTATTACGTTACGGAAAGGTACAAATGGCGGCCAAGTGCGAGGCGGTCTCCCACACGAGGGGCTCACAGCTAGTCTATCTATAAATATAAAAATCAATTGCCGTGCCTAATGCCCGTTTTCACCGACAATTAAGTGACACTTAAATGAATCCCTAAATAAAAGTGAATTGTTGGATTTTCAACTCTCAACCCTAGCGTTGAAAATCCAACAATGCAAAGTGCATTGTTGGATTATTTAGTCTCACAAAAACTCGAAAATGACTCGACCAATTTCAATTTTTTTATTTATTTCGCCTCATTACTGGGGTCGTTTAGGAAAAACTCGACCGAACAGCCGAAAAATCGAAACAATCTAAATTTAGTCTCACGTGGTACGAAGTTCACCGGTACCCTAATTGCGATACACGATCAATCACAATCTGTTTCGATTTGAAACAGATTGCTTATCCATTGCTTATAAAGTAGAAAAAAAAATCTGTTCATCAACGTAAATAACGCAATGAATATTGTTGAACTGTCAAAATGAAACATTATAGTTATAATAGTTTACGAAAATAAGTTACGCAATTAGGGTACAGGTCATCTAGTTTTGAATCAAAGTTATACCAGTATTCAATGTTTTTTTCCAGGCGAATCAGTACTCGCCGCCGGCTTCCCTTATTACAACGAGTTTGACCTAACTAACTTAATACCAACGATAACATCGGGCCACGTCAACACAGTGTCGCCATCTATGATACAGACGTCTTGCTGCGTACAGTCGGGCTTCAGTGGCGGACCGATATTCAGGGTTACCAGGTAAAATATGATAATAGTACCGCTATGATTTAAATATTCATAATAATTTGGACCACTATGATCCAAATGTAAAAAAAAAATACATCGCCGCCCTCGCAGAATAAACGCGTAAGTGCTATTGCGGCAGTTTTGGTGTTAATCCATATTCGAATAGGTCAAAATACACAAACACAAAGAAAAAATCAAATAAACACACAAAAAAAAAACACCGAACAAAAACCGGACCAGAAACACCAACCGGTCAAATATACACTTCAGTTTTTTCCAGATTTTTATATCAAGTATTTACGAATTTACATACACACGATATACCGTAACATAATGTTATAATTCCGACCTTGACCTTGATAATTATATTATCCAGAAAGAAAAAAACTTAATCACCATTATATTATCAGAAACTTTTTAACTGCACCAGAATAAACGCGTAACAGCCCATTAACGGTCTCACGGTACTGCGAAAAATGCAAGTTATATTAAATTTGAAAACAAAAAAAAAACAAACAATAGTTGACAAGAAAAAAAAACTCAAAGTAACTAACGATAACAAGAAAATATTTTAGACAGAAATCAAGACATAGGTACAAAAATGGTCAAGGTAAAGCCGTGGTCGCATGCCTGTACACTTACGAAATTATAATGGCAATAAAATTTTAAATCAAGTATTTACGAATTTACATACACACGATATACCGTAACATAATGTTATAATTCCGACCTTGACCTTGATAAATTATCCAGAAAAAAATAAAAAAAATAATCACCATTATATTATCAGACACTTTTTGACTGCACCAGAATAAACGCGTAATAGCCCATTAACGGTCTCACGGTACTGCGAAAAATGCAAGTTATATTACATTGCAAAACAAAAAAAAAACAAACAATAGTTGACAAGAAAAAAAAAACTCAAAGTAACATTAACGATAACAAGAAAATATTTTAGACAGAAATCAAGACATAGGTACAAAAATGGTCAAGGTAAAGCCGTGGTCGCATGCCATTATAATTTCGTAAGTGTACAGGCATGCGACCACGGCTTTACCTTGACCATTTTTGTACCTATGTCTTTATTTCTGTCTAAAATATTTTCTTATTTCATACTTTTTAGAGCGTGATTTTTCAGTAGTCGGGTTTTAGTTTTTGAACTTACTTTTTATTTAAATTATTTGGGGTTATAAAATCGTAATAAAGTATTTTTTGTTCGGGTTATATTGTATAATAGGTATTAATTTTACAGCCGCACCGTACGTAGCACAGTCTCACTTTTGCTTGTTTTTAACAATTTAAACATATTTATTTACTTAGAAAAATATATAATATATATACATATTTGTAATGTGCTTGTGCCTTTCATTTGATACCCAATATGACACAATCTTCTTTTTTTCGTTCTAGACTTTATGTCCTCTAGAGTGCGCCATATTGCATTTGATGTGACGTCACATAGCATATAACCAGCGGACAATCAAGACGCTTCTAATGATACCTCTTTTGTCAAATTATGATCGATAGTTTAGAAGTTATGAGGTAACAGATGAACAAACATACATACATACCGGTCAAAACCATAACCCTCCTTTTTGCTTCCTCGTAGTCGGGTAAAAAAATAACTCAAAAACGGTAACCTGTTTAACACTTAATATTGATTAGACATATTAATTAGAAACAGATAAACGCCATAAAAATAAATTTGTCTTCGGTGTATTCATAAACTTATAAACTTATGGATCAATTTAGGTTTGTTATTTTTCCTGTAAAATTGACTTTTTACACTTGTGCGTTTATTCTGCGGGGGCGGGGACATACATTTTGGTGGCAACACAGTCGAACACTGTTCAGCAAATCGAACCTATTGAACTTCCCTCTGAATGAATTAACAAACAACATTAAATGTATTAACAAACAACGTTATTGAACTTCTCTCTTTCTCTGAAATGAATTTGTTTATTCTGTAAACAGGATATCGGAATCACTTTTAAACGTCTTATTAAAAAAAAATATCAAAAATAAGCTAGATGAGTTCGGCGTTTCCTATCTGACAACTCTGAGAAGAAATGCCGAAACAAACTCAGAGGTTGCAGGCTCTTTTAAAGTCCAGACATAATCTTGGTCAGACCATATGAGGGCCATGTGTCTGAAATGGTGTTTTGAGAACCACACAGATTTAAGTGGACCTGTCCAGTCAGTGCAAGCATTTGTCAGTAATTGTGGAGCTCAAATAAGAACTTAAGGGGCTCACTCTCGAACTTTGATTGTAAAATTCTTACATATGTATTCATGCACGCTCTTTATGAAGCTATACAACCCGTCCGGCCGATGGGATCTCATCGACAATAACACCCCTCTTTTCCGTCAAGGGTTAAAAATAAATTCGTTCTCTATGGAAGTTCTTTCCATAGAAACATTGATCCCCCATTTAACCCCTTTAGGGGAAGAATTTTCAAAAAACCATCGACAGTTTTTTTTTTTTTTTTTTAACATGGCAACTCGCAGTTTTGACCACTAAGGTTTTGGCTGCTTAACCGGACTTTCCTGTGGGTGCCTTAAGCTGCTACACTCAAAGCCTCCAACCAGGGGCAAAAAACTAAACTAAATTAAAACTAGGCGAACGCTCGCTAAGGGCACCCCCTGTGGGGTACGGACCTCGGCTTAGGGCGTCGCTGAGGGGAGGACAGCAAGAAGGGACAGGCTGGATCAAAATTGGTTTAAATCATGATTATTATGCGGGGTAGTTTAAAGCTACGTGCTCAGCGGCAACAACTTGCTGGCACCTCGTTTTCGAGCAAGGGTCGGGGAGGAGTATCATTTCCTCAGGGACACGGTCGCGGTCGCAAAGGACCTCGGCGGCGAGGTCGGAATGACGGGAGGCGTCTGTTTTTGTGTATTGTGCTGGTGGCCCTATTCTGCTCTTGAAGGAGTGTAATGGGATCATCAGGGTCGTAAAGGCCCATCGACAGTGCTCACCTTCGTTTTATAAAGAACTCTTGTGCAAAATTTAATGCTTTTAGTCCCAGCGGTTTATCGTTGTCTGTCAGTGAATTAATGAATTTAACACTTTTATTAAGTAGATGTCCCATAGCAAAGAAGCGACCGGGGACAAATCCAGACTCTCACCCCTCGGCTAATGTTTCGGGTATTGATGGGACTGTTTCGCTTCTGTAGCGCATCAGGGATGTTTGCTCATGTTGATTGCCTTTACGCTCATCATTTGCCTAGTGTTGGGGTCGGCTTCCAGTCTAACCGGATGCAGCTGAATACCAGTATTTTAAATGGAGCGACTGCCTATGACCTCCACAACCTAGTTACTAGGTAACACGATACCCCTTGGTAAGACTGGTTGTCAGACTTCTGGGCTTCTAACCCGTAACGACTGTCAAAGGTCTACAAATGACAGCCGGGACCAACGGCCTTTACATACCAAGGGGTCTTGGTATGTAAAGATGGTCACCCATCCACGGACCAACCGCGGCAAGCACAGCTTAACCTGATCGATTGACCCGTGCGGCTGTTATTACTTAGCCACAAGCCCCTCCCTTGTTACTAAATTTGTTAATGAAATATAATTAAATAAATAATATCTACTGAGATATTTTAAATGAAAAACGCAACTCTTTTATTAACCTTATATTTTTGTCGTATTGCTGTCCAGTCCAAAGAACCGTGTGGAAGTGTTGGGCATCATAGCCATCAACGTGACGTCAGACGGCGGCGCGTGCTTCCCGTACGTGAACATGGCCGTGCCCGTCACCGTGTTCAGCGATGCGCTCGCGCACTACATCCTCGATAAAGGTGAGAACTACCTCTTCATATTTTTCTTCTCGTGTCCAAAACTCTTATTTTGTACTGCTACTAGCTGCGCCCCGCGGTTCCACCCGCGTAAGTTTCAATTCCGTGAGAATATCGGGATTAAAAGTAACAGCTATGTACCCATCAAGTTTCATCGCAATCGGTTCATTAGTTTTTGCGTGAGGAAGTAACAAACATATGATGTACATACTTACTAACACAAACTTATACACACATACACAGACACAACAGTAAAATCTTTGACGGCAAATATTTCATATTCTTAAACATATTGGATGGAGGAAACAAAAATGGAAAATATAACTAAATAAAATGTAACCTTTCCGCAGTCGGGTAAAAAAGAAAGAAAATAAGAATGAAATGTAAATACCTATAAAGAATCATTGAAGGCTTCTCTGTAAACTATATTTGAGGTGCTATTCGTTTGAAGCAAAATTAATAGATTTTTTCGGATATCCCACGCGAGAGAAGCTAACGTATAGTTGCCCATGGGAGAAGCACTCTTTTCTCAAGTAGATGCGGCACCAGTGAAAATGTTTGTCCCTGGGACTTATTAATTTTTAGTGCAAATGATACTTTAACCGGGAACTGAAGTCTCATAAATGTTATTGATCTGTCGGTATCATTGGGATACGTGGAATGGCTGCGGGCCCGGTGATGATGGTGACTACAATAATATTGTCTCGAAATTCTTTTATCAAAAGTCACTACACAGGCTTGGAGAGTTTAAATTTCTTAATATCATTACGGGGATTCTCCCGCACCTCGGCAACACACACTCTATAGAGTAGGGCACGTCGCAGCGGCGTCGAATGGTTCGCGTATTGCATTTTTATTATACTTGTGATAACTTCGAAATTTAATGTCCGATTCGAATTAATTAAAAAACAATTTACTGCTACATAAATACCCTTGATGATAAAACTATTTATTTGAATAAGAATGAATACTACGATACGAATGTATCCAACTTTTGTTTCTATAGTCGATCTAATTACATTTTAAAACACAAAAGTTGCTATTGTGTCTTAACTATGATAGTTAGATATGTTTCCTCATGGACTTTAATGAGTACTTTAATCAAGTAGTACATAACTTTTATGTATCATCAATAGTTTTCTCAGCGCCAAATAATGAATTTTATAGGCAAAATTTTGCTACTTTGGGTTACATTATTGCAATTTTTCTTAATATTTTTTTTTTTTAAATAAATTATGGCCTATGTTACTTCCTGCTTTCTATTGGTGAAAAAATCAAACAAACAAAATCTTTTATTATTATTAGATTATTGTTCAAAAATATCCCTTATGTTTTCAGACGTAACAAAACTGGCGATGATTGAGAACAACAAGGAGATGATTCAGTCACAGTGGAGGCTGATGCCTTATCGATCAAAAATTTGATCCATACAGTCAACTTAGAATTTAACGGTCAAACCTAGTTCCAATCTCTATTGTCATATGGTGAAGGCGAAATTGTGTTGAACATTTGTGATATTTTCAAAATAGTTCTTTTTTTTTCTGTTTAAATATACATAGGTTCTTCAGGTAAAAACTGCATTTAAAATACGATGGTGTGGTAACTTCAATCATGTATTTTTTTTTTTTACCAAGGTAAAAAACGGTTAAAACGCTTATGGGTTGATCAATAATAGAGATGATCTATTTTTTATAAACAGACGAAGCAACTAAAAAGTTGTCTTTAAATATTTTATTTATTTTTTTTAATAGAAAGAAAGAAAATACATTTATTTAGCTCAGACAAAAAGGCACATAACACAACATAATTATAACACAATTAAAAAATAAAAAAGGAAACAAAAAACAAAGTGTAGAATAAAAACTTAATAGGAAAGTGTGCCTCGCGGCTGCGCCAAAAAGGCCCAGTTCAGCAAACATGTCAGACAACAGTGCCTGAAATACTCATATAGTTAATTAATATACAATAATTAAGACTGATCGTTTCTTGCTCACCTTTATTGTTTGGACCTAAATGTTGTTAATATTATTTATACAATGTTGATGATATGTTGTCATGAGTAAATGTTAAGTTATTATAAATTAAAAATGTCTATTTTATTATACTCACGTTTTATTTACTTATATCCTAACCTAAACTAAATATATTAACAAACTCAAATATGGCGTCGATGTACTCCTCCGCAACGCTGTCAACTGGCAATGTACTTAAGAGACTGGCACCATTGCCACGTTTTATGGCAACGCTTAGCCTCTGGTCAAGGTAAAAACTAGCCCTTGGGTCACGGAAAGTGGCAACCAGCCGTTTGGAGATTTCGTTGAACAAACCATGAGCACTTGGACCTACGGTTTCAAACCCGAGCGGCTCGAAAATATAATTACCGATAAGGTTATTAAACTTTCGCCGCTTGAGGTTTTCCGCAGCCGCAGCGGCAGCGCCAGCACATGTTACGTCTCATTCTAGTCTGTGCTAGGCAGTGGCGTAGCGAGTCTTAAAAGGGCCCCGTAGGTATTAAAAAAATTGTGGGGACTCTTTTTATAAAGTGATGAAAAACGAGCGAAGCGAGCTCGAAAATTGAACCATCCTAACTAGATAGGTTAGATTTTCTGTGTGATTTTAATGAATGAATGCAAGAAATTGAGAACTGGATTGCTGACACACGTCGGGGGGCCCTCGTAGCTTGGGGGGCCCATATCATTGATACGGTTGATAAAGCGGTAGCTAAGCCCCTGACTAAAGGCCCCTTATATGGAAATAAAGACATGCCGTCCGGTCTCTTGCCATCGTCGCGTGCCAAGCCATTGGGTTCTAATACAGCTGGAACGTCGACGGTGACAAGAGCTAGTCGGATGATGTCATTAACATTCGCGTGCTGCTCTAAGCGACACGCACTTCGGCTGCAAGACAGGACGTGGTGTCCGAGGATGTTGACAACTTCGCCACAGGAACAGCGATGAGGAGAACAACAAGGAGCTCCTTCCTAGTCGCAGGGAAGCAGCGAGGCGGAAAGTAATGTCGTCGACCAAATTGCCTAAGTTCTAAAACGGTAGCGCATGAAGCATTGAAGCCACAGGATCAACTCCCACTTACCAACAGCCAGCAGGCGCTCCTCAGTAGTAACAGACGTGTCAAATGTCGTCGTCGTTCTGTACTACTCTGTAGAGCAACTCATCCTACCGTCTCTCAGAACATGGATCGTCGGGTGGATCTGAATTCAGGCAGGCGAGTCCCCCAGGCATCCATAGCTTCGGTGAAGCACGGCACTACGGAGGCTAGGATTTTCCTGATTAATTTCTCAGTGCCGTGGATCGAGGATATGAAAGCCGGTAAATTAATATTAGAAAATTTTACTTGATTACTGCATGTCAGTCTAAATTAAGAAGGCTTTATTATCTTACCACTGTAAAAAACATAAGGGGTGCATACACCGAACGACTGTATAGCACGCTAGCACGCTTCATCTTCTCTCTGGTGCAGACGGGTAAAAGGATCTACATTAGGTACCAAGCGGTGACTCACGTATTATTCTCATCATTACGGTGTTCTTTTCTCAGCAATAGGAATGATACCTGGGTCAAAAGAAAGAAATTCTATTGAAACCGTCAGTCAGAGAATAAAAAAAAAAATTGGACACGTATTTTTTGTTTTATCGAAATAATATAAATGACTTAGATAAAACGCATTAAAGTTGGGAAGTGGGGGTCGCTACATCACAAGTACCTAAGTATAAAATCTACATACTCGTGACGTCATGGCACACTTTAACTCAATGTATCGCCGTAATCTTTTCATTACGTCAAAAATAGTTATTTATTGTAACTGTTGTTTAATAAGGGGTATTAAAACCCAAATGAGTGTTAAACATGAGTGTTTTAATACCTAATTATAAACAGTTGCATACAAGACTTTATCTATATATCACGCATGATATGAATTCTCTATAAAAGGTTCTGAAACCATTGGGTGTTTGTAATTCACGATAAAGAATTCACGCATGTATGGATGTCGCCTGCAGCAGTACATCCCCGCGCATGCGTGCAGCGGGTGCTGCTGTCCCACGCTTCAACGTTCCGTTACAAAAGTTGATGGAAAGAAGGAGTTACATACACGACAATGTTCTTTTTTTGAAATTCGATTTGCGTAATGAAATTTAATACAGCATTATAACACTCATTTGGATGATATTATGGTTACAATGACACTGGCTGTTTTAACGTTGGCAATAAGCTAACTGTTTCAGAAACTTTTATAGATGTTTTATAGCATGGGTGTAAATAAAGAAAAAATACGGGTCCAATATTTTTTAATAACAAAAAGGACACAAAAAAATAAAAAAATGTCCTCGTCCCTATTGTTTTGACTTAATTTTACGCGAGGGCGTAGATTTCGGCTTAATAAATATTCTGTTCACTTGAATCTTTACAATGGTGTATCGACCTCATTCTATGACTTTAAGCTTGGACACACAAGGTACATAAACAGGTTTGATTGATTTAGAAAAAAAAAAACAAAATGATTAAGAAAAGTTCTGTCAGAAAGTAGCGAAGAATATTCAGTTCTTAAAATATTGTCCTAACGCATTAAAGAACTAAAAAATGGCACGTAAACCGGCAATAGCAATTCAAGAGACTATAGAGACCGACGAGGACTTTCAACACTACGTCGAAACTCATGCGAATGTGCTGATTTGTGAGTAAATTAGTACCTTCTCTTTTTCTCCGTTCTTGCATTGTTTGTGGTTTCTATCCGTTATGAGTTGGCAAACAAGCAGACATTCTATCTGGTGGTAAGTAGGCCCAGCTGCTTGAGGACACCGGTGCATCGCCATCTCGGAGATGAAGCTGAAATTTCTCATGTGCTTGTAAACTTACACTTACCAGACCACAGCAACGCTATTTGGCGGCTGCAAAAAAGTTTGCTGGTAGTTGGCAGTATAAACCCCGAAGCTCTTCACAAAGAAATACTTACTTCTTAGTTTTGCTATAGTTTGACCGAGACCGCTGTTTCGCGCCTTAGATATATGTGCGGCGAGACGGGGGGGCAGAGCAGGCCGCTCCTTCGTCAACGCTGCCCCCTGCCTCGCCCCGCATTCATTCTTAAGGCGCAGAACAGCGGTTCCGGTCAAACTATACGATAATAAATGGTGGCTCTTCCTAACCATGCGATGTGATGGGTAATGCTGGCTTCACACGGTGCGCAATTTTACTAATGCACATCACACGCCCATTTCAAAACAGCATTCCATCTGACTGCTAAAATCATATACAAAGCGTATGTGAAATAACCCGATTTGAATGTTGTTACTATTCAATTACACCTTCATCATCATCTGCCTAGCCTTTACCCAACTATGTTGGTGTCGATTTCAAGTCTAACCGGATGCAGCTGAATACCAGTATTTTACATGAACTCCACAACCCAGTTACTGGGTAGCACGATACCCATTGGTAGGACTGCTTACCCATTCAATTACAACTCGCAGACCAAAAATACTAGCCGCAAGAAATATTTCAATTACGATTTTAATATTCTTAATTTATCTAGCAATATAACGTAAAGTCGCTTATTAAATTCGCATGCACGAAGCACGTCCCTAAAATCAAGGCCAATCTCGTGTTCTTAAAAGCCTTAAAAAAAAATTGACGAACTCCTGTGAATTTCTGTAGGTATGGAGGTGTACTCCGAATTCTGTGGTCCTTGTCTAGCAACTGGGAACGCTATTAGAAGGGCTAAGATGGAGATCGGTCAAGATAACATCGCTATGGTCAAGGTGAGTACTTAAATTGATACTTGCATCGATATTTCATCAAACTATCGAATACTGGGTTCACATGGTTCATTTTTAGTTGATCAACTGCTATATCGAACAAAAGTTATTCAACTAAAAACGAACCCGATATAACTCATGCCAAGTAATTTGATTAGATGTTGTTAGCAAATCACAGTAGTTACAGCCAGACGCAAACTTTATGGCGGCTCTGAACACGAGGCGAGTAGCTGCGCAGTAACAAATTCATGTAACCGCGGGGGTGAGACTCGCTGCGCAGAACCCCCCAACCCTCACCGGGTTGGGGTTCTGGGCAGCGAGTAGCCCACTTCTGAACCGCCGTATAAAGTTTCAAGCTCACTCTAACCTTTTCACCGCCACGGACTTCAATAGAAGTTCCAGATTTTCGTGCCACCAGCGCCACGACTTCATTAGAAGCTCTTCATTTTAACTATGTTATAATAATAAATTTACTGTATTTAACAGGTTTTTTTTTCATTTTATTATTTAAAAGCACTGTCTAATACCCTGTTTTTTTATTTTACCACACAAAAGAAGCCTTTAATTGTCATAAAACTGGCAAAAACAAAAACTCCGAACATTTTTAATATCTCCAGAACGCCAAGGACTTTGGCCAGTGATGTGACGCGAACTGTTTGATTTCGCCCGCAGAAATATTTATAAATACTACTATCGAAAACAATTTAAGGTCAATAAAATATGAACTTAGTTAATACTTTACAACAAAGGGAAAATTTACCAATTAAGACCTTCAGATGGGTGCCGATCCGGAATTAAATAATTCTTGTTATTGTTCACCAATCTTTGTCGATAAATTATATTCCCATCTCTACAAAAAAGTTAGTTGTCACTGCCCCGAGCGCCACGGACTACTATAGAAGTCGTTCTGTGACGTCATAAACGTACGAGTGTCAAGGACACTTTTGCATAGTGCAACAATGTAAAAGGGAAAGCGCGCACGCCTCCTTCTTTCCCGCTTTGCTTGTGATAAGAACAAAATGATTTTAATTGTATTCTATTGTATGATTAATTAAAAAGTGCTGTTAAAGAATTGAAACAAAAAATTTTGCAACGTGTGGAAGCGAAGGATATTGACACAGATGATTCTGATGTACTTAACTCCATCTAGGTAATAATCATAGTCTTTCCATAGTTTAAGATAACAGTTCATTTTAGTCATCTTTATTTCCATATCCTGCAATGGTCCTACCTACACCAACCGAAGTTTGTCCTTATGATAATCGTAAGTTGGTGACTCATTTAATTAATTAATTAAAAATGGCCTCTTGCATGCCTTCCAAAGGACCGGGACCCCAGGGTTCCCAGAAATGTCAGGAGACGTAAAAATAATAATAACGGTTATTCATCAAAAAGTAAAAAAAAAAAAACACGGGATAGACAAAAATGAGAGAAAGGAAGACCATAGACATCCTTAATCAGAATTGAATGTAACGTGCTCTGAGCGCCAAGGACTTGAAATGAAGTCAATGGATGACGTCATGAACCTAATAGAGATGTACCACATTTCTTATAGTTCTAATTGAGTTATGCATTTTTTTCTTAAAGTCTTATTATTTATACTGATTTTTCTTACTAAAGATACTGTGAAATAAAACAAATATGGAAATATTGAGTCAGTTTTTATTTATATTCGTAAATTTATAAATAAAGCTTAACGTAGGCGTATAAATCTCATTTATCGATAGGACGATACTCTCATCACTACTTTTTACTGTACATTTAGTTATACATTTATAGCTTGGCGCTGGGCGAGGCATCGCGTCCTGTGTACGTTGGTGGTGAAAAGGCTAACATGAGTTCTAAAATCTGTTGGCAAATTTTTGTGTATATCAGCCTCTCTCAAACCGACTGGCAAAACTTCAGAGACGTGATCGATATCTAACATTGATAAAATAAATAAATAAATGATTTTGTAAACTTATACACAATTCTAGTAAATTCACTGCCAACGCCGTTGAATCCGTTTTCAACTGTAGTTACTTGAAAATATGAGTTAAAATTGTTTATTTTTATTTTTGAAGTAAAACCTTTAGGCGCGTTCGGCATTTTTGAGATGGGACTAAAGCATTGATTTCGCGACACCATGACGACACCTCATTTTTAAAAACTCGATTGTGCTGTTTATTTATACTATGTTACGGATCAATGTTCTATGCAAGTATTTTTACTTTAAAGGTTTACGAAGAATTATTTTTTTGTAAAACGCGATTGTGCTCTTTATTTAGATAAGGTTACGGACCAACGTTCTATACAAGTATTTTTCTTCCACCAAGGCGATCTTGTTCAAGTTTTCACTACTGTCGGCACTCCCGGAGTGCCACCACTTTTTTTTTACGTTGCCAAACGAACTCCATCTGTGAAGTCTCGCCTATTCAACTGAACTAGCTTTTTCCGGCGGCTTAGCTAGCGTGGAAGTCGGAAATTATCCCATGGAAACGTACAATCGGAATAAAAAGTACCTATCCTATGTGTTAATCCAGGTAATAAACTGTCTATCGGCCTCATCCAAATCCTATTAGTAGCATAACATAATGATTTAGCCTAGTACTTCGTTAGGTTACTGCTCAGAAATTGTGCACAACGTCTAATGATTGTAATAAATACTATCTTGAACTCATGCAAGCTTAGTAAATTTTGTGCCAAAAAACCCTTTTAAAAAAAAGTTGCCAGTTCTGTAATTTTTTAATGAAATTATTGACGTTTAAAGTTTGAGCAACGACGAATTTCAAATTTAAAAAAAAAAAAAATTAAAAAATCCGTGTGGCCTGGGCCTTGTTATTGAGCCTAAATACACAGCAGACTGCCCCACGAATCCATCATTTTCGTATGTTCAACCGTCTGCCCATAGATAGAACACTCTGTAAATAGACTGCCCATTTTTTAACCTTCATTTTAAATTGTTTGTGTTTTTCTTGCTTTATTTTTCACGATCTTTATTGCCGCTCGATATGTTCTGTTTTCAATAAGATCTGTTAGATTCTACCAGATTTGCGCCATTTTATCGATCGTTACTGTCGTCTGTTAACGGTCGATAAATGAATCTGTATTTAATTAAAATCAAAGTAAGTAATTCAATTTAGGTTCAGTTTCAACACTTTTCGTACGTCAAAATCATATAAGACAAAAAAAAAAACTCATCGGTTTTATTTTTATTTTTATCATGTTTAAATAACTATACCTATCACGTCTGCGGAGTTTTGCTAGCTAATTTAATTTGACCTTGTAGTGATAGGTATGTATCCTATTAGATGTAAAAAGACGCTTAGGCCGCGCGCACTTTGGATGCGTTTTCGTACTAATTTCACTCGTGCGTACACGTACGAACACGCACGAACGATCCCGACCTCCCAAGAATAAAGGGAGCGCGTAGACTGGGTGCGACAGTCGTACGTATATGTAGTACGTACGTATAGTTTCAACGTCCGGAATCAATCCGAACTTGTTGGGATTTGTTCTATTTGACGGAGAAAAACGTACCCAGTGTGCGCGCACACTCAATTCGTACGACCATGGTCGTACGTGTACGCACAAGTGAAATTCGTTCAAAAACGCATCCAAAGTGCGTGCGGCCTTAGAGAAGCCGAGAGTTACTTGTTCTTATCTTCATAATGATTTTTTTTTTGTACTGCGTCATTCCTGGAACCTTCTGATTATGGAGATATTGAAGGTCAAAATTCCAACGATTATTATTTTTTTACGGAAACAAGTTATAAGTGTTATATATCTTATCTTTGAATACCCCCACGACTTCTGTACCGTTGCATGCCATAAGTACATTGTTTTGCGTGCGCTACATTGCGCACTGCCATAAACACGATTTTTCACACCAAAAATAAAAGTCGTTTTCCAGCAGTAATTTTTTCACAATATTATTTAGTTTCATGTACAAAATGCGTAGATAACAGCTATGTGATGGGTATTTCCACCCTATAAATATCTATTCTAATCGAAAACTACTGCTACCTACACTTGCCTGCCTGCTGCTGCTTCCTATATAAAGATGAACGTCGCTCGAATACTCGATCGTCGCGGTCATAATGGGGATAAAAACTGCCACTTGCTCACTTCAGATGGCGCTGATCTCCAGCGTTTTATATTTTGACAGCTAGCCATACATTGTTTGTAAACAAGCGACTTCTTTTACGCATAATTAATTATTGAGCCCAGTTGCGCAGCTGTTTCCTGCAAAAATATGGGGACCCATGTATTTGCTAAAGATGTTATAAGAAGAAAACTGTCGGAGAAAGCTCTCCGAAAAAAATTGGAATCCGATATTTCGTCGAGACGAAGTGCTATTCTTTAAGCCTTTTATGGCAGAAAGTTGTTTATAGATGATGCTCCCAAGAGAACTAAGTCTGTTTTCATTACATACAGGCACTTGTGATGTGATATTACGTAAATTATAGTAAAGTATGTGTGTGTTTACGTATATTATCGTATTAGATCAGTGCCGATCAGGTTTTTAAGTCAGGAAGATCATGCCCGAGTTGGTTTTCAATTCTGATCAGGTTATTTCTATCGTACGCCTCTCGTTAACAGAAAATAACCTATAAAATATAAAACGTTAATAATTTATTGCCTTTTCCACTAAAGCTGCTTTTTTACCAGTGATAGACGCTTCCCCTGTCCTTAGCTCGTCTTTTAATAGTGCTACACTCCAAGTCTCATACATATTTATACAGTTTTCGTATAAGTTGTGATCGACCCAAAAGTAAACATACAACAACTAACAGCGGTTTAAAGACGTACAACTGTGCTGCCACCTGTTATGAGCTTTCAGTTTTTAACCTCATTATCTCACTTATTGTTCGTAAAACCGGAAAGCGCCCTCTGTCAGCGCGACTACGAATTCGGGTTCACCGAACAAAGTGGCATATGTATTGTGAACGCGACGATCGCGTATTCTCGCAACGGTCGCTTTGAAATAGGATGCGGCCTTAAACGCATCCATAAGGTGCCATAAAATTGAGCATTCACTTGTAACAGAACATCGAGCATTGCGTGTCCGTGGTATCACAGCGGGCCTTATCAGAATACCTACGTTGCGGTATTTATTTATAAATATCGCAGCCTATTCTGAGATAGGTGTCTTTTTGGCCTCACACAGGTCGTTTATTATTATTTATTTATTTTCCTTTCGGTAATTCGAAAAATTTTGTAAGTTTTATATGCTCCTTTTCAGTTGTTATTACTGTTTGTATTTCCTGTGCATGTCCCAAATAAAATGGTTTTCTTTCTTTCTTTGTGTTTTTTTTTTTTAATTTGTCGAACTGAACAACGAACAGAGCCAAACAGAGCCAAACATCGCTACGATCATTTTGGCAATTATTCTAGCGAATGCTCTAGTCAATGCTCGTCAAAAAAATTTCTTCACGAAGATGTCAGACTTGGCTCGGCTCAGCAAAAAGCTCGAAGCAAATTGACTGTCCTTTCGCTAGAATGCTCGCTAAAACGCTCCCGTTTATTTTTCTGTAATGTAACATTCACTATAATGCTCATTACAAGTGAATGCTCAAGTTTATCAGCACCTTTCTGGACCAACATCGGGTCCCAGGACGTTCAAGGGGTAACACCTTTATGTCATCCACTAAGTGTTCTTGTTGCAGTGTCCCGCCGACAATATAGCAGCGTTGCATAGATTCAAGGACCACAGCGAGCCTGTATTCTTATTCATTGTGGTATTTATTAATTAATTTAAATTATTTTATTGTCGTAGTATTTTATTGTATTGTTGTTGATAAATACACAAATTATTTTTACGAATAATAATAAACAAATACTTGCATATGATGTAACATCTGACATCTCATCTTGGTAATAAGCAACATTAAAAGGGATAGGGCCTCGTCAAGGTCGTTTCTGACAGCCAAATCTAGCATCGCGCGCGCTCTTTGGTCAAATCAAATATCGCGCACTACCCTAGCTTCCTGTTACACAGTTCCATCCCTTTTCACGAAATCACTCCCACAGATATTTAGGGTATACATATTCTGTGCACAGATTGCAAGAAAGTTAGAGGAAAGATGTTACACATCAAAAACACTAGGAACTATCACGGAAAAGTAGCATTAGTACCTAGATATTCACTAAGTATTACGTTGGATCACAGCACCCTTCGACAAAAATTCCTCCTTTATATAGGTCTCTCCTTAATTGCGTAACACAAGATCAATAATAATCTTAATAATTTTTAAGGATATTGCTAATCCATTGCATTATAAGTTCGAAAAATTTGTCTGCTAGCAACGTAAATAATGCAATGAATGTTGTTTTACTGTCAAAATGAAACAGATTGATCGTGTGTTAAGCAATTAGGGTTGTGATGAGTCTGATCGCGCTCCACAAAAGATTTGTGGTTCTTGCGTTATATTTCGTTTACAAATGCATTCCTTGTGGTACAAATTGGTGAAACGTAACATGGAATGAAACACGTTGGTGTGTTACATTTCAAGTTGCATTATACTAAGGATGGCTCATTTTGTGTTACATTTCATGTTGCATTATACAAAGGATGGCTCATTTGTGTTACATTTCATGTTGCATTATACTAAGGATGGCTTATTTGTGTTACATTTCATGTTGCATTATACAAAGGATGGCTCATTTGTGTTACATTTCATGTTGCATTATACTAAGGATGGCTCAATTGTGTTACATTTCATGTTGGATTATACTAAGTGTGTTACATTTCTGTTAGGTACGTTTCACCAATCTGTAGGTACCCAGCATTAGATCAAACTCTTCCCCAAATAGTACAGACCTTTTCTTTTATGACACGCGGCATAGAAACAGAATAGAAAATATCAATTTAAAATAAAGTTTTTATGCCATACAAAAACACATAATAGGTAGAATGGACCCATTTAGATATTCTTAGCTACCTATTTTATGTGAAAAAAAAAATCTGTTGTTCCATACATTTTACCGCACTTTTCTATAAAACAGCAGATTTTTTTTAACAACCTACGAAAAATTTCGACGCTGCGGGTTTCAGAATCATGTACTGAATCTATGGTAACAGTTTTCGCGTCGATGTCCCTGTCACCCTGTATATATTGCAAAATAGACCCCTAGATTACAATTTAATAATGTCAACCATCCATTTTACGGCAGAGACACAAACTGGTTCGTGCAATGTTCGGCCCGAACGGGATAGATTTGTGTCGGATCATTGAAGAAGAGCTAAAGAAAAATGAGGATGAAAAAGAGGGCATCCCGATTGATCGAACAGAGTTTGAGATTGATGAAATGCTGCCTGAAGAAGCGGTAAGACATTTTATTCTAGTTCCTACACCACGCGCGCACCATCACGCCAGTGTAGGCGCGGGCTTGCAGATGGTGAGCAATGGGTAGCTCGACGTCCGATAAGGATCAGGGCCGGATCGACGGCGTGTTGTGTTCCACGCACGCTTCAAAGAGATGTCAGCAGAACTAACGGGATCCGATAGGGCCGATGCTTGCCAGGGTTGCGTTTTTGTCCGAAAGGGTTACCGTGGCCCCTGGCAATACAGGCAACTGAAGGAACACTGGTGGGTTTTGGTTAGTAAGAGTCTGACACGCTCCCGTTCCACCCAGAGTGGGAGAAGTTATTTGATAATATCCCACCCAAAAAAAAAAGTTATAGCTAATCCTCGAGCTGTGGTGGCCCATTGGAAACGACCGCAGCTTTCGAGTTGTACCTACTGCTCTGCCGTGCTAATTAGAAACGTAGTAAGGAAGGATTTTTTGTAAAATTTAACATAACGTAACATCACGCCTTGTTTCCCCGAAGGGTTGGGCAGAGGTGTCCCTGTAGCAGGCACACCCACATTTCGCCAGTTATGTTTAAGTCCCATGTAATAGGGGGCGAGCCTATTGCCATCAACCGGCCACAAATCCAGACTCCGAGCTGCTACTGAGAAATTTCAGATAGAAAAACCCAATAACATTTTGCTCGACCCGGGAATCGAACCCAGGACCTCATACTTAGCAGTAGCGCTTGCGACCACTAGACCAACGAGGCAGTCAAAGTAAAATTTAGTTCCTTAAAATTAAAGATTCGGAACTCTCATAAACAACAAATACTTACGGCGCTATTTACTCGAAACTACGAATACTAATTAGCGCGGCAGTATTGTAGGTAGGTCGTAGGTTCGGTTACTTTGTGTAAATTATTTCATCTCGACTGTTCTCAAAACGATGAAGGAAAATATCGTGAGGAAACCGGAAAAATGTCTTGAACCAAAAATTCAAAGACGTGATATCTACGAACTCGAGCCCGGTCCGCGTGGTGGATTACGGCCTACTCCTTCTTACAGAGAGGAGGCCTGTGTCCCAGCAGCGGGAAAACTATTGGCTGATTATTGATCCTCGAAGGATTAGGCAGAGTAGATCTATAGTAAATGCCACTCATATTTCGCCAGTGATGTTGTTGGCGGGTCTTAACCTACCTCCTACTACATAATGGGGTGAGCCTAATGACATCAACCGGCCACAAAACCAGACGCCGCGGGCCGGGCTGCTACTGAGAAATTCTTCATGGATTCTAAGTATTTATACAATAACTAGCGGACCCAACAGACGTTGTTCTGTCCGAACAGCGCCACCAAGCGGATCCAATTTTATTTTCAAACCATTCAGGGACCCACTCAAATATACACACAAAATTTCATCCAAATCGGTCCAGCCGTTTAGGAGAAGTTAGGTGAAAAACACACGTACAGAAGAATTATATAATTATAATACAATAATATATATAATTTGCTAAATTTCATCCAAATCTGTTCAGCCGTTTTAGCGTGAAAGCGTAACAAACAAACAAAGAGAAACAAATTCACTTTCGCATTTATAATATTAGTTAGGATAGTTAGGATTCTGATGATTATAATTCTGTAAATACATACTTGACATGGCCGCGAATCATATTTTGATCAAGATACAATCCGCAAATTGCAAAAACGTAAGAATATTTGAATTTCGCGGGCTACCACTGCGGAGGATACACCTTAGTTCTCTATGAAAATTCCACGATTAATTTCGGCTTGATGTGTCAAAGGTTTCTGATTTAAAAAAACAGTTGCAGGGTGTAAACACGCTGAATTTTTTGTCGTGTACCTATTGTCGGCAGATGTATTGCTACAGTTATTCCCACACAAGTGGTTTAGGCACTCACTAATGGTATATTTATGGCTCCGTTGAGCAACGGCATTTTAAAAGGCAAACACTAAGAGTTTCCTATCGTTGTTGAAGGAAAAAGTGCAAATAAACTTGAAGCTAGAGGAAGAATACCAGGAAGCAACAGAGAGGCTGCGAGTGCTGACCCTCGCCGCCCGCAAGAAGAGAGTGAACGAGCGCCTAGCCCAGAAGATTAGACGCCTCAACTACATTATGTTCTGGCCGCACTGCCACCAGGCGCACTACGACTTGTACGAGAAATGGGACATGATCAGTGAGTTTTTATAACCATACACAATAACTTCTCAGTTTATAGCAAGGTATTTAATAGTGCCATCGACAAAGACGAAGACGCGCCCCACTCTTCTTCCAAAACGTGATTACTGTACTGAAAGCAATTCAAAAGCGACTGTAAGCGAACATAACAGTACTTACTTGTAGTAGCTTTACATACCTAGGTACTGGTATGCGCTAGGGTAGTCCACGAAATTCAAAGGGGATTGAAGATTTTTATATGGGGCCTTGCACACCTATTGTCTACCATTTATATTCAAAATGGCGGCCTCATTTGTCAAATTATGATGATGAGCTTAGAAGTCACGAGGGAACAGATGAACATACATACCCACATACATACATACATACATACTGGTCAAAATCATAACTCTCCGCCGTGCGTTTATACCGGTAGCCAATGTCGCCCTGTTGAACAGATTGAACTTGAAGTCCGTACTGATAAAGAGTATATAGTAGTAGTATCTTGGACATCTCACGCTTCAGAGCGAGGACTAAGAGGACTTTCAGGTTGAGAGAAGTCCACACACGTTTAGTAGGTTTTTCAAAGGTGGCGGCTGCTTTACCAATCCGTGCTGGAATTTCAGACGCCAGCTTATTGTCGTTGCAGACGTCTTGACTTCCAAGATATTTGAAGTGTGATAACTCTTCCAGTGGCTCAGAATGCAGTTTAACGGTTGAGCTGTCAGCGTCACTTTTCCCATTGGTGGATTTAAGTATTTTCCACGCTAATTACTAGTCGAAATCTGCAACAGGAGGCTTGAAGATCATTCATATAGTCGTTTTTTTTTTCGCTCTGGGCGGAGTGGGAGGGCGTGTCAGACTCTTACTGACTAAAACCCACTGTGTTCCTTCAGTTGCCTATATTGCCAGAGGCCACGGTATCTCTTTCGGACGTTCCCGCGTCCTGGCGTGGGTTTTATGATTTTCGTCTTGGTTTTTTGTTGGTCTGGAGGATGCAAGCACAACTGTTGTGCATGAGGTTTTGGGTACTATCCATAAGTCACAAGTCTTATTGGGTTTTTCTGTATCGTTGACGTGCATAGAGGACCTCATGACTGAATAAACGTTTTATTAAAGAGGAAGACAAAAACGGGATATTATGATATTTTAAATTTATTTCCATCATTTATAAATTTATGTACTTTTTTTACATCAAATAAATTATTTCACTACAAATAAACTACCTACCTAATTGTTTAAAAAAGAAACTAGTACAGGCAGATAATTTAAAAATATACAACATATCAACACTATCACATATATCCTAATATGTTACACGGATAGTTATTTTACTATGAGTGCTAGTATTATGTATGTACGCTCTGGTTAAATTGCTGTGCAGTCAGTATTTACGATATGATTGTCGGATTTTTGTACCTGAATAAGCATCTCAAAACTCGATTACTAAGTACCCGGAACCAAACTAGTTACATATTATTATATTATGTTACATTTTTTTGGCGGTTAGTTTAGGTTAGAACTGTGTCCACCTACGTAGAGAGGGAGAGCCTAGCGAGCGAAGCGAATGGTGCCGCAGCGAGTGCCAAAAACGACTAGAATATATATTGTTGCTTATTTAGTTATATTTTGAGTTGAGTATTTTGCTGAGCAATCAGTTATTTTGATTGGTATTCGAATTATTTTTGGATAAAAAAGATATTTATTTGATTTGCGTTATAATACTACCCGATAAAACTGTCTGGGAAATGGCCGTATTATGGATGAAGACTAAAAAATATTTTTACTTGAATAGTCAATTCAAGTAAAAATATTTTTCGTCCGTCAGGTAGATTATTAAAAAATATTGGACACGTATTTTTATATATTGAGTTAAAATGTGCCATGACGTCACGAGTATGTAGATAATACTTGTGACGTAGCGACCCCCACTCCCCAACTTTAAAGCGTTTTATCTAAGTCAGTTTTTATTAATATGATAAAGCAAGTAATACGTGTCTAATATTTTTTTATTATCTGACTGACGGACTAAATAGAATTCTTTTTTTTACCCAGGCCATAGTCCCTATTGACGTTCTCTCTCATCAGTAGAAGTCATCCTAGAGCTATGTACGTTTGTTCTAAATACATAAAAAGGTTTTGTCCCTACCGGGGAAGCCTGCATCTCACCTGATAGTAAGTGATGATCAGGCCAAAGGTGGAATCGAGGTTCACCCGGAATCCTCAACCACGGAGGAACTGGCTATCTTACCTCTAACTGCCGAAACACAACAATGCTGTTAACAATGTTGTAATGACGACAGACTTAGATAAGATGGTGGTAGCTAGTCAGGCGGACTTAGAACAAGCCCTAACTGGGAGTCGAACCCGGACTTCTGAGTTTGAGTCAGGTGGTCTAACCACTACATCACAAAGGCCAAGAAAAACAGTTTTTCTTTACGCGATTTTCACTGCATGACGACGACATAGAATTATTTAGCTCGGCGCCGGCGACGCGATGTGTGCCAGGTAAATGATAATACGCTCAACTCTTTTATGTTATAAATCTGTTAAAATCCCTCCTCTGTCTGAGGAAAACAGGCGTGATGTGTATCTTAGTTTCCCTCATTGCTACTATTTATTGCTTCCAGATATAACCGTAGCTGCTAAAGAAACCATGCAAATAGATGAGGCCGATGCGCGGGAGGCTCTTTACATGAGCGACGTGGATCCTAATGAAGCGTGTCTACACGCGCTGTTTAACGGCGAAGTGCTGCTCGTGCTGTTCAAAATGTTGGACAACGATACCCGGGACTTTGTTAGTGAGTAACCAGGATTTTGTTATAACTATTTTTTATAGTGTTTTTTGAGGTAAGAGGAACAGGGTGTAAAGTTCATTCATCCTTCATAGAAAAGGGAGGATCCTCCGACCAGGCGGCTATTGTGTCTGGTGGGCTACTGCCCTATGATTGATTTCGGGACGTTGTATATATACTTGCACGATGCAGGATTTTGCGTGACATTAATGTGATATGCATTTTGATCTACATTGCCACATGCGCAGTTCCCATGTGACAATGTAGATGCATATCTACATATATTATTATAGTCTGACAGTTTTGAGTAATTTATGCGGCCTACCCAAATGTCCTTTCTTTGGTATTGTTCGTCGAATCGTTGAGCTCCTTAATTCTGAGTTGAGCTGCACGATAACTGACAAATGCGTGCACTGACTGGACAGGCCCTCTCAATCTGTGTGATGCTTTCCTCAAAAGACCACTCCAGACACCAATCTACATGGTCTTCACATGATCTGACCAAGATTATGTCTGGACTTTAAAAGAGACTGTGACCTCTGAGTTTGTTTCGGCCTTTCTTCTCAGAGTAGTCAGTTAGGAAACGCCGACCTCACCTAGTTTTTAAAATATGATTGACGTGTAAAAGTGTTTATACAAACCTATTTACAGAAATAAAATCATTTATCATTTATCATTTATCAATGGAGTTTCTTGCCTGTTCTTCTCCATAGAGGATGTTTCGGAAAGGGCAGAAATGGTTTCAACTTTTTGACTCATTGATAATTCAGAAATACACGTTTGTAACACATTTAAAAATTAACATCAACTCACGTCAAAAAAAAAAAAACATAAAATTATTCAAAATAATTTATATAAATTATGGATTAATATCCATAATTTATATCATACGGAATGTCTCACCCCCAAAGGAAGGCGACTGTTCTTCCTCGCGAGAAATTTTGCTAGTTCGAATGACTACAAGTATTGCTGGACATGTTATGGCAAAATTAATTTACGAAGGAAGGAATGGCACACGTCTGCATTGAAGAGGAGGCTGATCTCACTAAGCTGAAAGTCAACACAGTATGACTATTTTAGAATTATGTAACCTTACTGTAACTCCATATAATGTTAATTTTCTTTTCTCACCCTTATTATGTAATTTTGTGTTGCATGCTATTTTAGTTGAAATTGTTATTTTAAAACTGTTTTGTTGTGTAATCTACTTACTAATTCTACCCTACTCAAAAATTGCTCTGAGGTTTTCGTTTTTGAATGTTTTAATCGGGCACAAAATTGATATATCTGCTATAAGTATCATCTGCAAATAATATTCATCTGAAAAAAAACCAGGAACATGTATTGCTACTACATAGGGGTATAAAGTCAAAGTCAAAGTCAAATAATTTATTTCAAATAGGCCCATGTATGGCACTTTTTTATACGTTTTCAATTATGTCACTTTGACTAAAAAACTGCCACACTTATATTGCATATCTCTTGAGTAACTTTAATATTTGTTCCCTTATAATTTTTCATGTGCTAAATGGATGATTTGGGTAGGGAAATAGATAATATTTCTGTTTTAGAATCTCTGTCTTGCTCCGTCGAGGATTGCAAGCATCTTATAATGTATTCCGCTGAATCTCTATCATAAATCATAATATACAGAGTATTTCGCGCAATTTTGATAGTTTCGTTGTAATGTTGGATAGGCTTGGTATTGATTGTGATATAGTTGTTCTGATGGAGTGCTGGTTATTGTGCTATCCTACTGTGCCCAGGTTGGATGGCTATTTCTCATATACATCGGAAAAATGGTGTAATCAAAATGACGGAGTATCGATGTACGTTAAAACCATTCTTAGTGTTGTTGTTGATAAACCGCCTTGTCTGGATTGTAATTGTTTCATCAAAAGGATTGGTACTGAATTGGCAATTTTGGCTATTTATAGATCTCCATCACATAAAAACCTAGAGAAGTGGAGTGATGTCTCAACTGCATTTTGAAATTAACGCCCTTTATATACGTATAATCATTTTTTTATTTATTGTACTTAGTGTAGCTGTTTTCCATCCCTTCCTACTAACATAGACCATTTCATGATACAATCTATGATTTGATTAGGATCTAGATATAACATTGAGCGCTCATGACTTTGCATTTTAATGAAACGAGGCAATAACATTTGAAGCACGAATATGCCCAAAATCGAAATCAAGTAAGATTTAGTGAGCCACCTGATATAGCTAAGCCGCTCGAATTTTACACAAATGTACTTCAAAGACACAAAGCTCACTCGTAAACTCATTACGATCCATTTAAATTGCTTTTTCAGTTCATTTTTAGGTCAAACATAACCTCTAAATAGTAATTTCATTTGTATATATCTCGGAAATGCCATTGTGGTTTGTGTTGAATTTTTTGAGGAAGTATTCAGACATGTCACCGAGTATTTTAAAGATGATTTGATGAAGACACAACAATGTTGAATTGGGAACATTTGACCAGTGCCGTGGGCAATCTCCTTTAAGTAAAATCTTTGATAAGTTACCTCCTTTGTTGCCATGTTTCAAAGTAAAAAGTTTCTTCCATTTTTAAACTACATTGCAGTTATGAGTTTTCATTGTAATTTATTCGGCCGCTAAACACGACAGATATGGATTTTTATACTTACTAACTTAGCCGGCCGCCTACTTGTATGTATTTGACCAGTGTTACTAAGAATTGGCAAGGTAAAAAAGAATGCCCCACGAATTGAATGATCGCCAGCGCGAAGCACGCGTCGAGTTGAGCCTTGCACTGCTCAACAGGCACACAAACGAATGCATATTGAATCGCATTGTTACTTGCGACAAAAAATGGATACTGTTCGACAATCGCAAGCACTCAGCAAGTTGGTGAGATCCTGGTTCAGCACTGCCCCAAACGAAAACTGACCTCTAAAAAAGTGATGGTCACTTTTTGGTGGTCTAGCACCGGTGTCATTCATCACAGCTTCTTACCAAACGGGATGAGCATTACTGCAGATGTGTACTGTGAAAAACTCAACATAATGATGGAGAAGCTCGCACATCTCCAACCAGCTTTGGTCAATCGTTCGGCGCCGCTACTCCTGCACGACACCGCGTGACCTCATACTGCACAGTAGACGGTCTCCAAGTAGCTGGAGTTGGAAGTTCTCCGTCATTCACCGTACTCACCAGACCTTGCCCCTACAGACTTCTACTTTTTCCAGAATGTGGATAACTTCTTGGCGGGGAAAAAATTCATTAACCGAAAGGCAGTTCAAAATGCCTTTGAATAATTGGTTGCCTCCCGTCCAGCAGACTATTCCAAAAAGGGTATCAAAAAGCTACCACTACGTTGGCAAAAATGCATTGATTGTATGGGTAATTACTTTGATTAATAAAAAAAAAATATAGAGACACAAGGGCGTTAACTTATTTCATGAAAAACGACAATTTCATAGGTAAAGACCTAATATTTTGTAAAAGGTTATCACTCCAGACTGAAATTCTAAAATTTGATCGTCATTAAGTGAAGCCAGTTGCGGCAAAATACCTTTGAATAACAATAGATTGGGATCTTCAAGCTCATTTTAACTTTTTTTAAGTGATCATTCATGTATTCAATCATTTTGGCGTCAACTACATTCACATTTCTTTTGGTTGCCTTAAGTTTCGGCGGGGCAAAATTGTGTCTTTCTTTTTGTCTGTCACTACCACTTTGTTCCACAATCTGATCAGGTTCTTCTTCGTTTTCTTTATTACTTTCTTCCGTTTCCGTGATGTTGTCTGACTTATTTGTTTCATTAGCATTAACAGGATCGTTTTTGTGTGTTCACCTGGGGTGACAACTTTTTTCAAAAATAACATTTGATTGTGATATTTGTAAGGCTTGGTGTTTGAGGCAGCAGCTCCAGATTTCTTCAATTTCTTTTTCTCACTCAATGTTCGTATCCAGACATCTCTAGTCGAATTCCATTTTTATAACATATATTCCTGAAACAAGTAAATAATAATATAAACTGGTTGTCAATAGCTTAGTAAGTGAAAGGCGAATAAGAAGGTAGAATAGAATAGACTTGTCAGTAATTAATTACCATATTGGTCAGTGGATAAGTGAAATTGTCAGTCCAAGAACTAATCGGTCAGTAAATAATGGGAAGCAAAAAAAGTATTACTAATATTTAAATCAAGGTAATTTTTTGGACCTGATATGAGTATGCCCGCCCACCTTATTAGTGAGGTCAAAAGCAACAAGTTTTGATCTACTTTGCTATCAACGCTCATAAAAATTTCGACTTCCCATACAAAATTTATTGGTCACTAACGTTACTTTGTATGGGAAGTCAATATATAATAGTTTTATAAATAAAACATTAAAACATTAAAAAATAATTTTAATATCGAACTGAAATATTACATGGAAATTAAATAAAGAAATTAAAAATAAAACACGAAATGGGCAGAGTAACAATGTTGGTAGGTCTACGACCAACGGTAAAAAGGGACGAGTCCACGCAAACTTCTTCGTTTTATAGGCGTGGCTGCGCCGGAGGGGAGTGTCCGGTGTTGTCATCTAACAATAGTATATACTAATTGATTAATTTATTTTTTTAGATATGTAGCATCTGGGTGTACATTTCAAGAATTTTATTACGTCTTTCGTGTCGGTGTGTCAACTATAAGCAACATTATTAAGGAAGTTACACGATGCATATGGAACAACTTGAGTGACGAGTTTATGCGACTTCCTTCAACAGTGAGTGAATGGGAGCATATAGCAAATGGATTCGACACAAAAGCAAATTTTCCCCACTATTTAGGAGCAGTGGACGGTAAACACATCAGAATTCGAAAACCAGCAAAAAGTGGCTCAATGTACCTAAATTACAAAGACTTTTCCATCATATTATTAGCGATCGTAGACTCTTGGCTATCGTTTTCTATATGTTAGTGTTGGGTCGTATGAAAAAGAATGTGATTAATCAATATTCATAGACTCGACATTTTCGAAAATGATGCTAGACGGCAGTTTACAAATACCAGAACCTTGCCCATTAACAACAGACTCAGAAACGAGAGTTTCCTACGTCATAATCGGCGATGAAGGTTTCGGTTTACACGAAAATTTTATGAGGCTATTTAGCGGGACGTATTTGGACATAAATAAGCGAATATTTAACTATCGTTTGACCAGAGCTAGATGATACGTTGAATGTGCATTTGGTATTCTTGCTAATAAGTGGAGAGTATTCCACCGGCCTCTAGACGTCAACAAAACAACAGCTATATGGATAATTAAGGCATGTATTATTCTACACAACTTTGTAAGGGAAAAAGAGGGCTTAAACGATGGCAACACATCCGAATCTGAAGCATTTCATTTCAATAGCCTACCTGATGATGAAACGCTACGAGGTGGTCGAACTGCAAATTCAGTTCGAACGGAATTCGAAAACTATTTCGCGTCCGAATCTGGGTCAGTTCTGGCAGAATGAAGCTATTTAAAATAAACAACAATATCTCCATTACAATATAAAATAAATACTTACCAAATTCTAGTCTTTCTTTTTGTTCCATAGCTTCAAAATCCTCCTTTAGAATGACGCATCTCCAGTGTTTTGTCCCAAAGAACTGATCTACTTTCAACACAATTTATCAAAACTTCTTGGTCAATATATTTTTCAAACGCTTTGCTTGCTATATAAATGATAAATGATAAATGATTTTATTTCTGTAAATAGGTTTGTACAAACACTTTTACACGTCAATCATATTTTAAAAACTAGATGAGGTCGGCGTTTCCTATCTGACTACTCTGAGAAGAAAGGCCGAAACAAACTCAGAGGTCACAGTCTCTTTTAAAGTCCAGACATAATCTTGGTCAGATCATGTGAAGACCATGTAGATTGGTGTCTGGAGTGGTCTTTTGAGGAAAGCATCACACAGATTGAGAGGGCCTGTCCAGTCAGTGCACGCATTTGTCAGTTATCGTGCAGCTCAACTCAGAATTAAGGAGCTCAACGATTCGACGAACAATACCAAAGAAAGGACATTTGGGTAGGCCGCATAAATTACTCAAAACTGTCAGACTATAATTAGAACTAAGTGAGAAAAAATTAAATACAAAAAGAAAAAGGAATGACCCACATAGTCTTCACATTCACAATAATTTAAATAATATAATACTTTAAAAGTATATAAAATTCATTAATGTCAATGTGTATATAAAAACCAGGAAATAATCTTGGTCAGAGCATTTCATTTGAGGACCATGTAGATTTGTGTGTGAAATGGTCTTTTGAGGAAAGAACCATACAGATGTGAGTGGACCTGTCCATTCCATGCACGCATTTGTCAGTAATCGTGTAGCTCAACTCAGAACTTAAAAGGAGCTCAATGATTCGACGAACAATACCAAAGAAAGGACATTTGGGTAGGCCGCATAAAGTACTCACAACTGCCAGATGATCATTAAAAGTAACTGAGAAAAATAAATAAATATATATATATATATATATATATATGACCCACATAGTCCTCACATTCACAATAAGAAAAAAAAATAAGAAAAAATATTATACGTCACAAAGTAAATATTCATGTCATATAAGTAAGTATATAATTTTAAAGTTAGCAAAAAAAAAAAAAAAAACCAAGTTCCGAAAGTAAAACATAAAAAAATTATAAAATTGGAGCAGCTCAATCCCATGCCTTTTTGTCCTCAATGTAATCTTTAACGGCATAAAAGCCTTCTGGCACAACTTGCGTTTAGTAAATGATTTGAATTTATTAAGGCTTAGATCTTGTACGTGGCTTGGAAGTTTATTATAAAAGCGTAACATCTAAAGGAGCTACCAATTTTCTTGAGCCTTGTTGTAGGTACAACAAATTTGTGTTTGTTCCTAGTATTTATGTTATGGATATCACTGTATTTTTTAAACAATTTTATGTTTTTATGGGCATATAAAAGATTATCAAAAATATACTGAGAAGGCACAGTCATTATATTTATCTCCTTAAATTTATCTCTGAGAGAGTGTCTCGGACTTAATTTATAAATAGATCGAACAGCTCTTTTCTGCAAAACAAAGATAGTTTGAATGTCGGCGGCATTTCCCCACAACAGAATACTGTACGACATTACACTATGAAAATAACTAAAGTAAACTAAACGGGCTGTCTCTATGTTAGTTAAATTACGAATTTTTCTAACAGCATATGCTTTTTGACAATTTATCTATATGTGGGCCCCACTGAAGCTTAGCATCCAAAGTTAAGCCCAAGAATACTGTGCTATCTTCAGGATTCAATTCTTCGCCCTTTATCAACAATTTAGTTTTCACCTGCCTAACATGAGGTAGGGTAAACTTAATGCACTTCGTTTTTTTTTCATTCAGAAGTAAATTGTTAACATTGAACCAGTGAACTACTTTTGAGATTGCGGTATTTACATCGTTAGTAACTAGCTGCTGACGTTTAAATTTAAACAAAAGTGAAGTGTCATCCGCAAACAACACTATATCATGGTTATCCTTTATGAGGTAAGGCAAGTCATTAATATAAATAAGAAACAAAAAAGGACCAAGAATTGAGCCCTGTGGGACTCCCATTGTTACTAAAGATCCGGGAGATCTTTTCCATTAACGTCAACGCTGTGAATCCTATTACTCAAGTATGAAGTAAGAAGATCCAGAGCGCTGTTCCGGATCCCATAGTGGCGGAGTTTTCTGATTAACGTGTCATGAAGAACGCAATCAAATGCCTTGGACAAATCACAAAAGATGCCCAAGGCATCACATTTATCTTCCCATGCATTATAAGTGTGACCTAAAAGTTCAACACCGGCGTCAGTAGTTGAACGACCCCTTGTAAAACCGAACTGTTTGCTGTGTAATAATTTATGTCTATTAAAAAATCTTTGCAATTGCTCTAAAATTAATTTCTCAAAAATTTTACTATAGGTAGGTAGTACTGAAATAGGTCTATAATTTGTGGGGTCTGATGTACTACCTGATTTAAACAAAGGTATAATTTTACTATTTTTCATTAGGTCAGGAAACTCCCCACAGTCGATACAATTATTAAAGATAAGAGCTAAAGTAGGTGCTACAATGTCAATAATAGACTTGGCAACTTCTACAAAGTTACCCCACAGATCTGCAGTCTTTTTTTACATTTAAAGTGTGAAAAGTTTTACAAACATTAATATTTTCCTTTAGCAAAGACTCAGCAACAGAAGGTGATGAGTTTAGGGATTTAGTAGTTGAAACGGGAATATCTGAAAATAAATTTTCAAAGGCCGCGGCGACTTGGGAGTCTGATTTTATTATGTTGTCATTAATAGACAGGCTGTAGTTAGTATTTCGGTTATTAGACCTTTCCGTTTCACTATTTATAATATTCCAAGTCGTTTTAATTACATTATTACTATTTTTAATCTTTGAACTCAAATGACGCGACTTGGCCATACAACAAACTTTTTAAAATAATTTTGAATAATTTCTAACATATAAATTAAATTCAGCTGTGTTTACATAAGTCCTTTCATTGTACAGTTCATAAAGCCGTGTTCTACTTTTATGTATACCAAAGGTAGCCCAATCACTAAAAGATGGGTTACTATTAACCGAGATAGTCTTGGGAATAAAGATGGAATTAAATTGCTTACAGTATAGTATATATGAAAAAAATCATCATATAGATAATTAGGATCAGCATGAATAGACAAAACTGGTAATTTATTAATGAGTTTAACTTTAAAATTTTCCAAGCGACTTGCAGTTATGGGGTTAACAGTGATATCCTTTTTAGCCACTTTGTTGTTTTGGTTTGGGATAGTAATCCTCTGCCCGCAATGATCAGAATCTAGTAAATTTATTATCTCTTTGTGGCTAGGTATAACATTTGTATAAATATTATCAAGGCATGTGGCACTAGTCGGGGTTATTCTTGTGGGCTCTAAAAATAGGTTTACAAGATTGTAGGACTCAGACAGACTTATTATTTTACTACAAGAACCTGAATTTTCTAATAAATTAACATTAAAATCACCGCAAGTGATAATGGACTTATTTGAGTTACAAATCTTGTGTAACACTTCATCCATTACCTTTTCAAAGCAGTCATACAATCCTGAAGGTGGTCTGTACACACTTAATACAATAAACTGCTCCAATTCTATACAGGCTATTTCAACTGTTCGCTCAACAGATAGGCTCACAATATCCTTACGGTCTCTATATTTAAGCTGGTTACTTACTAAAATTAATGAGCCACCATGTACAGCATTAACTGTACTGAATGAACTACCTACCTGGTGATTATTAAAATTGAACAAGAACTGGTGGCTTTTAAGCCAATGTTCTGTTATACAAAGAATATCAATACTGTTAAAATTCATAAATAATTCTACTTCTAAATCTTTGTTCATAAATCCTTGAATATTTTGATGCACCAGGTTAATACTATTTACAGATTTTAAACTTTTATTTGATTTTATTTTGCAATTCTGTACATTATTGCTAGAGGTTGCCTCTATTGTCTTAATTTCTAATTTAAATTATTATCAATGTCAATATTGGATACCAAGTTATTGGCTGAATTATTTGACATGTCATAGCATTGCTCAATAGAAGCAATTTGTTTAGCCAAATTCTTGGCTGTAATAGAAAAGTAATATGATAGCGACACAGCTATCTGTCTTTTACAATACTTTGAAAGATAGTACCTATCCATACAAAATCTATCTTTTGTCAAATAAAAGTGGTTACCAACATAATTGTTAGTGTCAATTAAATGGAATAAATGATTATGACTTGTCAAATTATGTAATGTCAAATTAATTTCAGATCTAAAATTATTTTCTTCCTGTGGCAAACTTTGGCTGTATGGGAATGTGAACATCACAATTTTTCTTAAAGTTAGGTTGCACAATGATCTATAAATATTGGAGTAATTCTCCTTTGTTCAAATTACCCCTATTACCAACAAATATAAATAATATACTATCTTGGTTAAAATTGCATTTCATAACTTTTTTCATTATGTCAAATAAAGAACAACCAGGCATACAGTAGTTCATTATTAAGTGTCCTGGATATTTATTTGTCAACAAGTGGCCTAGATCCTTTCCAATTTCATCACAAAATAATATTATTTCTTTATTTACACTCTTTTTAGGCTACATGGCTACATGATTATGAGAGCACTGGACACGTTCACTACTCTAGGAATGAAACCGGCAAATGGCGGCTGGGTGCAGCACACCGCACCCCGCGCACCCCCTGCCAAGCCTCGCACGGTTTCGATCCGATAAAACGGATCAGTATAGCCGTTGTGTGTAGGATTTTTTACTGGATCTGGAATACTGTCATGTATGTGAACTGGCTCATACAACTACATATGTTAATAACATATACGTTTAAATGGACCTGTAAAACGGATTGCTGCTTATTTTGTCGGAAAGGTATTTTTTACTGGATACGGAATATTGTATTCTGTGTGAACTCGCTCATACAACTACATACGCTAATAACATAATATACGTTTAAACGGACCTGTAAAACGGACGTTCTATGTGTACGCGCACTAAGACCCTAACGTAACACGAAACAAGAGCAACTGAAAAAAAAACACTTGGTAGATTGCTTTAGCAAAACTACAAACACTTAGCGAATAATTTTAGCCTCTACACGACTTTTCAGGGTCCAAATATCATAACATCACGCCTTGTTTACCCGAAGGTTTAGGCAGATGTATACCCATAGGTACACCTACAAGTCGCAAATAATAGGGAGCGACCCTATTGCCATTTGTGCCCGGTTGATACCAAGCACAAATCCAGACTCTAGGCTGCTACTGAGAAATTACAGATGGAAAACTCAATAACACTTTGCCCGACCCGGGAATCGAACCAAGGACCTCATGCTCAGCAGTAGTTCTTGCGACCATTAGACCAACATACATTTCCTGTCAGTCTAAAAACCTGCCTTTCTCAATCTCCTCCCAAACAGAACTGATGCGCTACGCCTTATATGAGGACATCCCGATACCCAAGGAGGATGTGCCTCCTGCGAAGCAGCTGCCTCCAATACCCGCGTATGAGCGTTACGCAAGCATCAGTAAGACTGCGAGGGAAATACGCCGGGACCGGTACAATGCTAAACAGCAGAAATTGGTGAGGGAAAACATATTAGGACGGAAGCGCCAAGGCAGCCCGCGATTTTTTTTTATTTTTTATTTCGCTAGCTACCTTAGCGCATCTCCTTTAACCGCCATGAGAAATAAAAACAGCGCCGCACTGTGGATCGAAAAAAGGCTCTCGAAGACAGGAGCTTAAATTTAAAATGTCGGGTTTTTTTTTGCTTGAAATGGCTTCTAATAGCCAATAGTATGCATAAATATATCATAGGATACAATCTGGTACACGAATCTGTAACTTAAACGCACTACTGAATTATGGGCTGACAGCAAGGTAGACCTCTCTTAAGAGATCTGGAGGCAGGCAATCACAAGGATTCTTTATTATGATGGTATGGTATGGAGCTAATGCTTATATCTTCGGAACAAAGAGAATAACCATAATATCCTTGCACACGGTGATCAAGTATGCCAAAAAATCATAAATAAGTAGTTACATCTCCGTGTCCAAGGATATTACGGTTATTCTCTCGATTCCGGAGATATAAGCATTAGCATCATATATATTTTTTGCAAAAAAAAAAATATGTGGCCAATTTGCGTTCCGGATCGTATCCTATGATATATTGTATGATATTGGCTAATAAAAGCCATTTCAAGCAAAAAACCAACACTTTAAAATTTAAGCTCCTAAGTCTTCGAGAGCCTTTTTTCGATCCACAGTGCGACGCTGGACACTTCTTTATTACTTACAGCCGACTGGCGGCAATCAAAAAGAAACATTTTTGAATTTGAAGGTGTCTTGAGCTATTGCTAAAAATCCAAACTTGCAACCTAAAACGGGGATAGATCTTTAGGTCATTGCCTTCCAAAAACCATTCTCCCAGGAAACCCAAGCAAAATGCTCTAAAGAGCATTTTTACACTGTTGAGAGTTGAGACCAAAACCCACAGTCATAAAAATGACGTCATTTTACAACCGTTATGATAGCAACGCTTTTTTAGGAAACTAAATAAACAGATATCATAAACAAAATAGATTTCGAGATGATTCATGTAATGACTCATGAGTTCATGACATACCTGCACTAAACTCTGCTTCTCATACAGAAAGAGGAAAGAGAAGAGGCAGAACGTTTAGCATCTGAGCAAGCACGACTAGCTCGAATCGCTGCAGAGGAAGAGGAGAGGCTCGAGAAGGTTCGCCAGGATGAGGAGAGGATGGCCAGGATAGCTGCTGGAGTAAGACACTCTTCTTTGAAATATCCTTTTTTCCCAATCAACAACAGCACGCGTAGCATGACCACCATAGAAACGAGTTTTGTCAACGGAAGAATAGACAAAAATGACGTTCCGTGTAGACAGGACGCCAGAAAAGTAGAAAGACTCATCTGCAATTTTTACGCAATTCACTCTTTTCATAATTCGACTCAGAATTATTTCTTTTGTCAAAGGATTTTTTTTTTGTTTGATTCTCTCTCAATTTTTATTGATATTAAGTCACGTCAACTAAAAAAAAATATCTAAGTGTCGAAGTATCGTATTTTACAAGAAAAAAATATTATAGTAATATTGGATTTAACCATTTCCTTTGTAATGGTACCGATTCTCTTGTACTCGAACTAAACTATCACTAAAACTCCCTACTTTTGGCTATGAGAATCTTAAAACTATTCTGCAACAAAAATCTCTAAATTTAAATATAATTTTGACACAACTAAAATCGTATTTGACAATTGTGATTCCACGTGGTTCTTGTTTGTCCTACCCCGAGAATTTTTTTTAGAGCCGGAGGTGCTTAGGCTCGACGTATTTTATATAGAATTTTTTACTTTTTGTATGGAAAATAAGAAAAATGATTACTTACATGTTCAGTCTTAGGGGTTTGAGGGTTTTAAAAAGGGATCCGAAATTTCCATTATTTTTGCGATTGGACACACCATTTTCGAGAGCACAAGAAAAAAAGATACAGTACTGCTTATGCACCTGAATTCGAGGTGTTGGTGTGAATTTTAGTTATGATCATTATTAATTATCACAGTTTTGCGATCAAAACGCTCTCCTTTAAAATCATGATTTTGTAGATAACCGTATGTACTTTGTGGCCGTCGAGTAAAAAGTTTTCTACCGTCTTTAGCATGGCGATTACAAAATCAAAATTTTCATCATTACCTTAGTGATTTTGACAATTTGGGATAGAAAACTTTCTTCTGAAATAGTCTACATGTAAAAGGACCTAGATAAATATCGCTAGAAACGAAAAACAAAATGACAGATTGTAGAATGATTTCTACGGTGCGATGTCAAAAATGGAGAAACGAAATGTCACTTTGTATAGAAAGAGCTGTGTTTATTCTTCGTAGAAATAGATAGCGTCATGCTACGCGTGCAGGGGCCGTATTTATATCTTATGCTAATTTATTTGGGGTCGGCCCAACATATATCTTTCTCCTATACTTCTCTATAAGTAAGGGGCTTATGGCTAAGTAATAACAGCCACAGTGGTCAATCGATCAGGTTAAGCTATGCTTGCCGCGGTTGGTACATACCAAGACCCTTCCGTGCCTCGGAAAGCACGTTAAGCCGTTGGTCCCTGCTATCATTTGTAGATCTTTGACAGTCATGACGGGTTAGAAGCCCAAAAGTTTGACAACCAGTCTTAGCAAGGGGTATCGTGTTACCTAGTAACTAGGTGGTGGAGGTCAGACAGGCAGTCACTCCATTTAAAATACTCTGGTATTCACCTGCATCCGGTTAAACTGGAAGCCGACCCCAACATAGTTGGGGAAAGGCTAGGCAGATGATGATGACTGCTCTATAAGTCGTCATTTTGGTAGTCAGCCCCTTTCTAGCATCTTTCACAGACAGTCCATCCATCGTTTCTTAGGTCTTCAAATAGTCATCATAATCAGACTCGAAAATTTGCGTACCACATTTTCTTCATTCCTCCTCCAGTGTGAGGGAGGGATAGAGCTATATAGGACGAACAGCATCATCGCTTTTTTGTAACGGAACAATCATGGTTGATTTTTAAAAACGTCATTATATCTCTGGACTCTGGTTACTTTCAAAGGTATTATATGCGACTCGTAGGTGTACCTATGGGTACACATCTGCCTAACCCTTCGGGGAAACAAGGCGTGATGTTATGACATTTGGACCCTGAAAAGTCGTGTAGAGGCTAAAATTATTCGCTAAGTGTTTGTAGTTTTGCTAAAGCAATCTACAGAGTGTTTTTTTTTTTCAGTTGCTCTTGTTTCGTGTTACGTTAGGGTCTTAGTAACCTTGCAAATGTTATTGTCATCTTGCTATGTATTAAATAAAAGGCAATACAGGGCTAAACATATTTGGAATAAAACAAGTATCGGATAAGCTTTATTTTATTAGGTATCTTTTCCTAACATAGGTACAGTGGATCGCACATTAGTGGTAACACGTACTATGGAGTTTCATTAGAATGTGACGCCAACTTATACTGGTTTTGTTCCTACCGTCGAGTGGCCTTAGGTACCCTTTTTTTTTTTCACTGCGGGCAAGCTCTTGTATATCACCTGATGGTAAGTGATGATCAGGCCGAAGGTGTAAGCGAGCTTCACCTGGAATCCTCAAACACGGAGAAACTGACTATCTTACCTCTAACTGCTGAAACACAATAATGTTGTTAACATTGTTGTTATTTCATCATTTCGTTAACATTGTTGTTATTTCATCGTTTTTATTATCTGAAAGACGGAATAAATAGAATTTATTTTATTTTTTACCTAGACAACTACTGCATTCTTTAAGGCAGTCAAAACATCGCAGTACTTTTGACTTTTCCAGTGCCTGTCTTGCCTTGGAATGTATAAAAGTCACATTTACTTTTAAAGTATTATATTATTTAAATTTTTGTGAATGTGAAGACTATGTGGGTCATTCCTTTTTCTTTTTGTTTTGTTTTTAATTTTTTCTCAGTTAGTTCTAATTATAGTCTGACAGTTTGAGTAATTTATGCGGCCTACCCAAATGTCCTTTCTTTGGTATTGTTCGTCGAATCGTTGAGCTCCTTAAATTCTGAGTTGAGCTGCACGATAACTGACAAATGCGTGCACTGACTGGACAGGCTCTCTCAACCTGTGTGGTGTTTTCCTCAAAAGACCACTTCAGACACCAATCTACATGGTCTTCACATGATCTGACCAAGATTATGTCTGGACTTTAAAAGAGACTGTGACCTCTGTGTTTGTTTCGGCCTTTCTTCTCAGAGTAGTCAGATAGGAAACTACGACCTCATCTAGTTTTTAAAATATGATTGGCGTGTAAAAGTGTTTGTACAAACCTATTTACAGAAATAAAATCATTTATCATTTATCATCATCATTCTCGCCCTTATCCTAATTTATTTCGTATAACATGTTCTTTGTTTCTATTACTCGTGATCTCGGTAGTCTTTCTAGCCATGTATCATCTTACACTCATCCATCCATCGTTTTCGTTTTTAGTGTAAAAAGGTAAAATTAACACTTTCAGGGACACTAAACGCCCACAGGCGTTATAAAAATAAAATTTCTATTGCGTCTCGTTCAGTGTCCTTGAATGCGTTAAGTAAAATTTAAAATGTTCTAGCTACCAGCAGATCCAGTACCAGTCGTAGAACCGGAACCGGAACCGGACCCGGAACAGGTAGAAGGAGAACAGAAAGTAGGCGAAGATGGAGAGGTGATAGAAGGAGATGTGACAGAAGGAGAGAAGACCGTGGTCTCGGAAGCGCCCGCGCCTTCGTCCACGCCAGGAGAGGTGCGTACCTAAGTGCGGTATATGTATTGTTTACATACCAAAGTGATAATGTTTATTTATTACGTACAAAAATGCTTATTTCTAATGAAATCTCATGACTAATATACTCTTTTTACGTGACATTCTAGAAAGGAAATGTTTAGACACAAACATACCTTCAATATACTCGATACATAAATTATAAAAAAAAATTGACACACCGAGTTTTAAGTTCAACTGGGTTTTTGATTTTTTGGTACTCCACTTGATAGGTTTGGTAGTATTTTTTTTTATAATTCATTTTGGCACCATCCGCCATTTTGATTTTGTAACTAACGAAACTGAGAAACTAACGACACATCATTCATCCAAATCTGTTGAGCCGTTTAGTAGTTACGAGGAAGCATTGGGACGGACACACATACATACAGATCAAATACATAGCCCTCCTTTTTGGCCTCGCCGCAGTCGGGTAAAAAAAGACACACAGGCATGAATAACAATGACAATCCTCTACTGTCAATCAGCTGGAGCTGAGTTGATTGGCATTGCAGTCCATTGCTGGACATAGGTCTCTCCCAGGCTGCGCCTCAATACCCTGTCCTCCGCCTTCTGCAATTCTGCATCGAGTCAGTCCAGTCTATCCCAGCCACCTTTTTAAGGTCTACACTTAACTGTACAAATTATAATATAATGTGTCTACGTATATATTTATATATATAATCTAAAAATTAAATAATGACATTTATGTTTAAAGATTTTTCAAAAATCTAAACCCGCTTTTCGTGTGGTTAGTGACTAACCTGGTGTTAGAGTTTTAAAGCCGCCCATGGGCATATAGTTAAAAAAAAACAGTAGAATGAAAAAAAATGTTTTCCTTTAATCAATGTACTTGAAAACATTATTTACCGAATTAATAATAAAGTTGGTACTTAATCACCTTTTATTTATAAACTACCTCTTTGTGCCCGGCGTTGCCCGGGTGTATTTCCGACTTTTCAAAAATGTTCTTTGAAAAGTCGGAAATACACTATGAAAACTTTGTCTAGAAAATTACGAATACAACAAAAAAATTATCAACCAATTCAACCATTCTCTAGTGATGATCTTTCATATATGCAATAGATATTCATTTATGGATAACATATTTTTTTGTATGTACTCGAAATAAACTAAACGTGATTTCATGCAAGCCTAGTACTTTTTGTTATTTATAAACTATTTGTGTGCCAAACATCCAAATCCTATTAGTGGGATAATAATAATAGTATGATTGTAATACTATCTTGAATGCATGCAAGCCTAGTACTTTTTGTTAGGTTACTCTTAAGAAATTGTGCACGTGTCGAGAACAGAATACTTTAACTTTTTTTTTTGCAACTTCCGATTTTAATTAAACAAATCCTATATTCTGTTACAAATTAATCTCTGATTACCTGTGAAAACTACATGGAAATCCGTTCAGTAGTTCCGGAGATGTGCGCGAACAAAAAAATAGACAGACAGACACCGGATTCTACTGTTTTATTATATGTATAGATTACCTTTAAAGGGGGTGGAGGGGGTGTTTATTTTTGATGGGGATTATAAGAAATCCACGTGGATGAGGTCGCGGGCGAAGTGCTAGACTATGTATATAGATATACGAGGTGCAAAGGGATCAGAGCTGTTCTATCCATTTTGATCTTATAGAAATGGCACTTTTGTATGGAACAGCAGATTTTTATTTAAACCAACAAATAAATTCAAGCCGGGCGTGCTTGAAGAAGAGGTTCCAACAGAAGAAGTTGCGGCGGAACCGGTTGAAGAAGTGGAGGTTTTCGATTCTGACGTCGAGGTGGAGGGCGAAGACTTTATTCCTGCTGGAGGCCTGTTCGTGCCCGGGTTTTACACACCAGCCAATGATCTGTCCAGGGCCTGTGGACTCGCTCACTTCTTCCCCAAGGTAAATTTTTATCATAATACAAGCCTAGCATCCGATGGCGTTTCATAAAAATCACGAACTTCCATATAAACTTTTCACAGTTAAGATAGTTAATTGATTCAAGCGTGATCTTGCGGAAATCCATTGTAAAATACAATAGAAGTGGATATATTTAGTAACCTGTTCCGCTTAGCAATTCCTAAAAAGTATTTTTTTTTTAAACTCGAATTCTTGCCACACCGTATTCGAGTTCGAGACAAGTCAATCGTCATCCTGAGGATGTCTCGTTGAGAGGTGAAACACGTGTCGGTTTCTTTCAGGTTTTTTTTTATCCACTTCTATTGTTATTTTTTTGTCCTATTTCACCTTTTTAGGGTTCAGTACGTCCGAATGAAAAAATTGAACCCTTATAGGATCAATCGTCTGTCTGTCTGTCCGTCTGTTACAGCCAATTTTTTCTTAATCTAATGGACCGATTAAGTTGAAATTTTGTACACATTTGAACTTTTGTGACCCAAACACAGACGTGTAACGTAAATGAATGAATGCTGAAAAAGGGATTCATTTTTGGGGGACAAACTAAATGTTTACGAAAATTATTACACTCTAAAAAAAAAATGGTTGCTCCTAACAAGATTGTGATTATTGCAATCAAGCATCTTGATTCCATACGAGCCTAACAAGACGTTAGATAAATCAAATAAGGTGATTTTTATTGCTCTTACTATCTGTTCTTAACTAGAACAATTAGTACCTTAGTCAAAGTAAACATGAAAATGATCAATAAGACGAATTCAACTTAATAGATTCATCTATAATCTTGGTCAATATAAATATGAAAATGACTACTATAACTAGTTATCATTAATTAATTTGACTAAGGACTTGGTCATTGCAACAAATTCATCGTCGTAGATTCAACCAAGAACTTGTTCATTATAACTAATTCATCTTCGTAGATTCGACTAAGAACTTGGTCATTATAACTAATTCATCTTCGTAGATTCGACCAAGAACTTGGTCATTATAACTAATTCATCTTTTTAGATTCGACTAAGAACTTGGTCATTATAACTAATTCATCTTTTTAGATTCGACTAAGAACTTGGTCATTTTAACTTATTCATCTTCGTAAACCTAATTAAGACCTTTGTTATTTAAATTATTTTAATTGTTATTAGACTATTTTAGCTTAATCAATTCAACTATGACCTTGTTCAATTTAAATCTCATAATATTCACAACAATCAATTTGTTTATTTGAATAAGCTAATAATCTTGTTCGTTACTATTATAAAACATTATTATGCCAACCAAGTTACTCTTAATCGAATGTACTGAGACACTTTGTCTCATTAACTAACACCAATCTATGAATTGGGTCAGCACTTCAAATGCGTATTTAAGAGCACTCTCAGTATTGCTATTTTATTATTTATAAATACAACCCTTACCACAGGTTTCTAAAATCCCGGTCAAAATATACCTATTTGTTATAATATGAGATTTAACATTTATCAAAATTTTACCTGCATCTCAGATAAGGGGGGGGGGGGGGGTGTTAAGGGTTGTATTTATAAATCGCACTGAGTGCTCTTAATTACGCATTTGAAGTGCTGATCCAATTAATGAACCTAGCACCTCAAGATCATACCCAGAATGCTGTCTGGATTGAGAGCAATGTATTATTAAAAGTATGATATCAAAACATGATCGTTTTTTCTCTAGTCCCAAAATACGTATGTGTAAATATCTAGTTTAAATATCTAAATAGAGTAGTCTATTTAGATATTTAAACTATAACTAACAACATTTTAACAGGTAACATTTTATAGGTAACTATTTTGTCTAACATTTTTTTATGTAGCTGACATGTTAGATACCTACAAAAATTTGATCAAAATGAAACAAAAATATAATTACAAATAATAAAATATATTCATGGAATGCTTAAATAGTACAGCACAGGGTAACATATTTTTTTCCATTACTTAAAATATTAATATTACAGGGAATCGGAGATACTAAAGAATTATAGAACTTGACAACATTCCGTGTTGTGTCTGGTTCTATAACTTCATAACAACAGAAATGATCGTCAAACTCCAATGTTTCTAATGTGGTTCCCATGAAAATTAGATTTTCTGAATCATACAAATAAATGTGTTTTATTTTAAAAAATACAGGCACGGAATCAGGACTTGTACAATAAACTAAGACAGTGTCAGATACATAGCGGGTTGAAGTAACAGTAGCCCAAGGAACTTTGAGTAATGACTTATTTTGACATATTTCCAAAGTGGAGCAAAGAAATTGTTTCTCACCAATATTTTTTGAAAACGAATCTATAACAGGACCTGTGCGAAGAATGTCATCTAGTTTACCTTTTAAAAAAATTTCATTTAGTTGTAGTTGATGCTTCTTACTTAGAGTTAAAGTAACATTTTTTTTATTAAATGAAACATTTGCAGCCATTTTAAATATTCTATGTTTTGCTTCAAATCGCATACTCCATAAAAATATAATGGGGCCATATTTTTCAAGTGCAGAGTGATAGTGAATTAAATTATGAAATTTTGGTTTTAATACATTTTTAGTAAGTGAAATATACATTGCATTAAACTCGGCTACTGTTGTTTGTAACAATTCCTCAGTCCCTTTTGCAAAAGCTGTAGATAAAATGAGTTCCAAAAGAGCTCTTAATTTTTTGAATAATTCCCATGTTTGGTCACCCCTAGGTACAAACTCTCCCACCAATAACCCAAAATATCTTATAAATGTAAGCATTTCAGACGCTGACATGCGTACATTACCTTTATTTAAATGTTCCATACTCAAAGTACAAGGTTGATTTCTAAAGTCAGGTCCATAAGCAAAAGCATGAATTCTGTCATTAAGCAGGCTCAAGGAAAATAATTTAAGTCTTCTTAAGTATTGAACCAAAATAAATTGCATAACGTATTTTGCAACGCCCTCTAATATATCATGCATGCAATCAACGCCTACGTGGTTGAACAAATCAAAATTTTTGACATCAATCCAAACACACTTTTCTTTGATACCAGTCACTGATGGATTATTTTGTAATAAATCTGATTCGTATTGTGCTAAAGTACGTAACAAATCTTTGTTTTCATAACACTGCGTTTTTAAAACATCTTTTCTTACTTTGCACGTTCTGCAAGGGAAATTTGCGGAAAAGCTCTCCAGGAAACCGGTAATAGTATGGATTCCTAGATTATCGCCTAAAATCAAGCCTAATTCAAAATAAACAACACCGTTAAAATTAGGTAAATCAAATTGGATGCCATGTTCACTAAGATAATTAAGTTCATCAATTAGACAGCGAAATATAATTTTATTCCCGAATTTAACTCTATCAGAGGAGTGAAAAAGAAGAACCAGGAATATGTTGCAGAGTGATGATAATCGGCAGGGAGGTAAGCAAGGAATAGATGCATAAACAGCCCCCAATTTGTGCTGCCCTGATCTAGAACCTAAAGGATTTCCGGTTTCGTAATCGTCAAAAAATATAAAAATAGGAATTACAATTTTGCCTTCATTTTGTCTCATTCTTTTTCGCCAAAACGACCCCTGTATAAAATTTTCTATAGCAGTGTTTAAGTCACTACCACGTGTAAGACGGTTCATAAAATTTAAGGTATCGGATAATACATTTTCAAGAGAAAATTCGCTTTAATTTGCTTTAATTGAGTTTCCTGATAAATGTTCCCGCACAATATGTCTCCTAAACGAATTAAATAATTGGAATTGACGATTACAGTTATCCTGCCCACATGTGTATACACTAAGTTCCTTTGGGGTATGTATTAACTGAAAATGTAATTTGAGATCTTTAAGTCCGGATAATTGTTTGTGAAATATAAAACATGTTAACATTTTGTCCTAATAACTATCTACCTTAGAATAAACTTTTATAACAACAATATTTAACAGAGAAAACAACACAGCTTATTTCTTAATCAATTATGAATAATCAGTCACATTATTATTTGTTTCTGACACAAAATAAAATATTTTAACAGTGGTCTAGAATTATCACAACCAAAACCAACTAAACTATGATAATCTCGTTGCAACAATTTGCTTATTAAGTACCTAGCTAAGTAGATATGTATAATACTAAATACTTAATTATGAGTAATAAAGGGAATTTTAAAATGGCAACATAAATAATATCATAAAAAAACTTATTAATTATCAGTCATTTAGCAACAACCAGCAGAATGGCAGCAAATTAAATTTAAGAAATTGCTTTTTTTTATTAATGCGTTCATCGGCGCGTATTCTTCTAGAAGAAGTTTAGACATACAAATTTGAAAATTTCAACACCACACCGATAAATAAATTAAAAAAGAAATATACAAAAAGTATTATATATGGCAATCCGCGAGAAGAGACTCGGCAGCAGTTGATCCTTTATCAAATGCAGATGACATTTTATAAAACGCTTTTTGTATAAAGTACCACACAGGGTATGTGTCGATACCATACTCTGCATTAAGGGCCCATATTATTTTGTAACACGTATCAACTGCATACATAACAGACATTCCCTCATAGATGACCGATCTATTCGCAACAATAAGGAAGGTATCTATTTTGTCTAGCGACTCACCCACTACAATAATATAAGGTTGGGATGGCGCTCCTTTTTGGAGAAGGGTTGAAAGGCGGAGTTCTATTGCTTGACGGATTTCTGCACTAGATTTCACGTGCTTTATAAAGCCTTCCCGGGCTTCAACTTTACTTGGTTTCCAGCTGTGACCTGCATCCGAACTGCGTTTCTTCTTTTGTTTAACAGCCGCAGTGTTTAATAAAAACGGTATAGATAGAAATCCAGCTAAATTTGATGAATCTTCATTTGATGCTGAAAAAAATAGAAGAAATAAGCAACAAATTTTATTATAATAAGTAATAAATAAAATAAAACCTTTGTATTGTTATATTATATGAGCAGTAAACCACCGAAATATACAGGGTGGAAACGGTAAACGGGGCAGTAAGGTGAGCTACATTAACCGTTGCCGCTACATGAAAATGGTCTTAGGAAACTATCCTTAATTTTTTGTAAAATTTTGATCCCAATTCACAGCTTTAAAAAAAATGTACAGTTAGCAAGAGAATTTACTTATTTATAATTGCCATTTTAAGTACACAAAACAGTTTTTTGATGCCAATCTATCCTGTTTCTAATACTGATCAAAAAGTTTTTATAGACCAACCCAAGTTGGAGTACTAACTTTCAGCGGGACAGTAAGTATGATTCCTTATTACAATTTTCAAAAAAAAAAAATGCAGTCAGCAAAAAAATTGATATCTAATAATAATAATTGATATTGATATGGTCTTAGCGTTAACCGTTTCCACCCTGTATATATTTAGATATTTCTTTCATACTTACAATTGGTAAGAGTGACCAGTTCATGAAAAAATGGTTCTGTTGTTTTTTTCTTTTTTAACAGTTCCTGTAGCTTGATTTTCAATAATGGAAAATGAATAAACAAATTGTCTTTGTAAATACCATGTGCAGCATCAAAGTCTATATGCAACTGGAAAATAAAAATGCATATCTTTAATAAATACAATAAACAATAACAGAAAAAGTGAGAGTCAAGACACTTTTATTTTTAATTTTCTGCCAGATCTCATGTCAAAACAATACTGTATCAATTTCAATGAATTATAATTGGGAATGATTATATACAATATTATGGATTATCAGATTTAGTGACTGACACAAATATGGTTTTTCTATACATACATATATTTAATTCCACAGGATTACATAGTAACTAATTACGTACCTACAGGTTATTAGCTGTAAGCTAAAGGTAACCCTTTAGTCAATAAATTAAATTAACAATAAGTAATATTTACCAAAGAATATCCTTGTGGTTTTTTTAATGCCGGGTATTTTTCATAGTAAGATTCAATGGTTTCATTGATGTGGTTGTCATAGAGAAGGCGCGTTCTGACCTTAAAAGTGTTTTTCCATTTGTCCTCGACCATATTCCATGGCTCAGAAGAATTTTCGAGCCATTGTATATCATCTTCTATATTCTCATTTTCCTCTTCAAACAAAATACTAGGTAAAGGTCTTGGAGACCGATTAGATCCTAACGAGTATGTGGGACTCTCTTCTCTACTCCGCTTCCGTATAGCTCCTAAACTTTGTAAGCGCCTTCGCTTATTTAATACCTGGTGAACCAGTTTACCTTTAGCTTGCAGTACAATGCCGTTAGCAGTTGTACAAGCTGGAATATAATATGTGGTGGTTCTTTCACCAGGAAAGAGTTCTTTGATATGATTTACCCACTTATAATAAATTGCACCTGTGATAGGCAAATTTTTGTATTTATTCAGAATGGCTTTTGCAATAACTGCTGCCAATAAGTTTCGTGCACTATCCCCAATAAGACAGTGACCTTTAAATGCAAGAAGTGATGCAGTGTCCAGGGATTCTTTTAATAGATCTTCCAATATCTGAAAATTTTATTTCATTTAATTTTCCTGAAAGATTTTAGACACACAGAATGGTAGATTGAGATCTTTATTTTTTGTAAATAAATCTAATTTTGGCTACAATCACTATAAAAACTTTAGCAGTTAATCAATAATAAATAATATATATTTGATTGAAGACTTTTGGGACTTCATCAGATAATTTTACAAATAAGTACGTCCTAAATAGGTACCTACTAACAGTGAAAATAAGCTGAAAATATAACTAAAACTTATGTTTAAATATTAAATAGCATACTTGGCACTCCGATAAGGTCCCCTCACTATTTATTAAACTTTTGTTTGGAGGCAGGTTTTCCTTTTCTGTAGATGGTGGAACAACAATTATGTTCTTAGGGTCTATGGAGTCCACATCAAATAAAGAGAAATCCATCAAAGTCTGCAAATTAATATTATGGTTTAAAAATTATAGTCGGTTTACATTAGGTAAAAAAATTTTTACAGAAGATAGATATGTGGGTAATTACATTTACAGATGAAAACTCTGCTTTCCATGTCCGCCAGCATCTCATAAAAAGAGTCCTGGGACCTATTAGAGGAATTATCTCTTTGATGTCATCATCTGACAGAGATGATAAGGCCTGTATTGTTATTTGTTGTTCTGAAAATAACAATGAATGATCCATGAATGGAGGGTGACTACAAGTTAGTGTATGTCTGTAATTGGTATAAGTTGGTTTCTTAATGGATAAGTGAATAAAAACAACACTATGTAAATGGGTCGTCGTCAGGGTCGTCAGTATAATAATTTATCGTCAATTTTTCGGTACCTACCTAGGTAGGTACTAAAATTAATTTAAAATGAGTGCTGAGCGGATCAGAAATACAGAAGGAACAAGCAAACAACAATTATATTATTGTGTAAAACCCGCCAAACTGGCCCCTCTGACGTTCGTACTACGTATGGTGCGGGGGCTCCTGAACCACTCCGTCCCTAAGACGACCCACTGACCGCGAGTGAGATAAGTAGGTACTTACGGGTGAATACTGGTATTAGAGCCTCTAACTCCCATGTCTTGAGGAGTTCGCTAACGTCTTCCATTTCAATTCATAGACACTTTCAATAGTCAAAGGACAGGATCACTGCACTTGTAGGTAGGTACCTATAGTCTAATCGACGGTTATGCTAAATAATCTTTGAAGACACTGCTAAACACCGAAATTACTTGATACTACAAAGAACTAAGAAAAGGAGCACTGGGAGCACAGCCATTTCGTTTCGTTTTTTTAAATTTTCCGATTATTGGATTGGATTTAAACTGGTTTTGACTCGCTTGCAGAGACGACACACCACCCGCGCGCGGCGCGTGCCGCGCGCGGGTGGTGTACGGGGTGGGGTAGCCGGTAGGAGTAATAGGGAAGGGCGGATCTCTTGAATAAATCGATCAATCGAATGATTAATTCAAAAAATATGAAAGTCGATACAACGTTTTAGTTTTAGTAGAATGTAACATTAAATTTTAGTTGATGTAATTATCAGATCTTAGTTAGATCAACTAAGACATGTTTGTTAATTTTATAAATAAAACTTATCGAAACTATTATGTGATTTGATAGCTTTTACTATTTTATTCTGAATTGATTCAACAGACGTATTTGTCTAAGTTAACTAAATAAAAATGATTAAGTCATACAAAGAAGAAAATTGTGATGCAATCAACAATTATACATGTTAGAATTAATAAAGATACCTACATTGTTCGTTCAATCACAAATGAACTTGCTGTTGTAACTAATCAGCTATCGTTGAGTTGCCTAATATCATGGTAGTTTTATTCAATTTAACGTCAACTAAGAAAAAATCTCTCTTAGTTGGCTTCAATTTTTTAGAGTGTAGATACTAATAGTTTATAGGAAAACCTATAAGAAGTCTATGGTCTTAAAATAACATGGTAATCTCTCGATATTGTGGGTACAAACTTACGAGTACATTTGCAGTAGGAATGTATGGGAGAACATGTTTTTCAACTACAATGTTAAATTTGTTCTTGAGATAAATTCATCTCAACTACGAAACCCTTCATTGTGCGCAGGGCGACACGAAGTTGACCGATTTTTTTTGTAATATAACGATCTTACTTATTAAAATTTTTAAATTATTTCACTTAAGGACAAGGCACTGTCCAAACCAGTGGTCGGCAAACTCGTAAGTGAATAGAGCCAAAATATATCAATACTATAACGACTAAGATTTCTTAATGAGAGCCAATCCTTTCTGTGTGTCCAAATCCAAACAGTCACAATACACTTTTTTTATCTTTCCAAACTCCCATCCTCTTTCAAGCGTCCTAAAATTAACTTTCTAAGAAGTAGGATGCCTTCATCAACATATCGGCTGATAATAATATTAATTATGATGATGAAAGCTAACAATTTAACCTTGGAAAACTTTGAAAGATAGGTACAGTAATATTATTTTCGATTCATGTTTATTTATGGTGAAAATATAACGGAAATAAATCTTTGAAATATAGTTTGAATTTTGAATAAAAATTAATTGAATAATTATAGCATTTATTTCTTCGCAAACATGGGTAAATTTGTACTTAGGTGTTGTCATAAAGCTAATTCTCCATGTTATGCCGCCACATGGACATGCAAATCGTATTTAATTAATGTCTTTTTAAATAACATTAGAAATATCATCATTATCCCATTCTACAGATTAATGTCAAATCATGTGAATCACAATAAATGTAAATGTCATAATATTACATCAAATGTCACTGGCTACAATATATATTAACTATTTCAAATTGATACAATACAAGTATGTCATTAAATAAGTAAAAATATGAAAAGAAATAATTTATTTTATCAAAAATGTCAATAATAACCAATTACATTTCAATTATTATTTCCAAAGAGCATGTCAAGAACAATAGACTGAAAACGACAAGAATCTGAAAAAAAAAAACTGAAAATGAAAAAATAAGTACCAGGAAGGAAGTCAATCATAAAGTCATTTAAAAATGGCAACAACATCGGTACTAGGGTTCCACAGATTTTTTTCGATATGAACTCCGAGATTATTATAATACGATTTACTTATGAGAAAGTTTTTAAATGTCTTTCAATACCTTGCCTAGTGACCGAAACCCCGACGCTTGCGTGTATCTACGCCAGCACTCATCGACATCTGTACAGAACTACAGAGCCGCACTCTATAGGCCAAAGAGCCGCATGCGGCTCGCGAGCCGCGGTTTGTCGACCACTGGTCTAAACCACTGGATCTAGAACAATGAAATTTTGTACAAGATTTTCTTTATACTATACCGAAAGTGAGCACGTAAGGAAGGATTTTTCAAAATTCACCCCCTGAAGGGCTTAAATAGGGGATGAAAGTTTTAAGGAAGCACATTATTTTTGCCGATAGCATTAAGTACCATCGGGCGCAATTGTAACGGAATCAATTTTCGCGCCTCTCCCTTAAAACATAGACCAAACATTTTTTGATATTCGGATAGCTCATGACATGACTTAAAGCGGTGTCATAGAGAATAATTACGAATTTTAAAAAATCTAAAGAAAAAAAAACCGTGAAATATCGCGGGTGCGAAATTTCAACAATGCGACATAGGTAATTGTCAAGAAATTACAAAATAGTAACCACTTTCACGATAGGTATTGCTGTTTAACCGATCAAGTGTCAGCGGCCATTTTTGCGAAAAAAAGTTTGATTATCACGCCCCTTCTGGGTGTTCTCGTAAGTCGATATCCTACGGGACCACTTGAAATTAAAATGACGATATCTCTAAAGTTTTGCACCGGATATGTATAAAAAACTTATGTTGTTGGAATCGTTCCGAAATTAGCTAACATATTAAAAATGGATACGTACAGTTTTTTCGTTATATATTGTTAATTTTAATGTTAAATTAGGGGACAGGGGCTTACCGCCAAAAATATTTTTTATACAAAAGGATTTAAAAAAATCAGATTTTTTTAAAATCTTATTTAATATATAGACTATTTTACATTAATAATAATATTACCAGCTTATTACTGCCCCACTGCAAGGCAAAGGCCTCTTCTCATACAGAGAAGGCTCGAGCATTGATCACCACGCTTGCTCAAGACGGGTTGGCGATTTGAGACTTATGTTAACTATAAAGTCCAAGTTTCCTCAATATGTGTTTCCTTCACCGATGTTAGTAATGTCCAAGATAAACTCGGAAAGTACATATGAATTGAAAAAGTCACATTCCTACTTGCCCGAATTTGAACCCACAACTTCGTGCATGGGAGGCGAAGCCTTAACCACTTTTAAATTGATTAATGTGAAAATATGGCCCTATTTTCGCATTAATCAATTTAAAAAAAAAACAGTGGCACTTCGGGAGTGCCGACAGAAGTGAAAACTTGAAAAAAAAAATCGGCACCGCGGTAATCAACGCGTTGATGTCTTTTTAATGGTCAAAAGGTGGTGTCATCACGGTGTCGCGAAATCAATGGTTTAGTCCCATCTTAAAAATGCCCAACGCGCCTAAAGAAGTTTTCACTTCAAACTCAAGCATCTATTTCAATTAAACCATTTACAGGCAGGCACTTTTGAATTGTCAAAGAGTCGGTCGGTTAGTCAGAAAGTTGAAGCTAATTGCCCATTCCAAAACATAGATCTCTATGGAGAAGAACGGGCAAGAAACTCCAAGGACACTCTTTTAAATATAGATATTACAAAATGCTGGGTACATCATTATTGTTGCTTCTATATGTGAGAATAATGTACAAAAAATAATCAAAAGCAATTGAAAATATAAAATTAAAAATAAGCCCTGGCAGATAAGAGATGACCAGTTTCAACTGACGGCGCCCATTCACGAACATGACGCGTTGATCAGCACCATCTAGCTCAACCATTTTGTAGGGAACCGAATGATCCAACACACTCGCCACCATCAGCGAGACATTTAAGTGAGCATGACAAAAACCACACCACCCCATATTTTTTTAAACCAAACGCAAAACAATAACAAACAATCTTATGACGCGATCTGGCAATCCGACACCCGAATTACGTTAGCTGCAATCGGAGGATTTAAAAAAAAAAAACAAAATTTAACTTAATTTAAAATAAAAGAATTACATTAATTATAAACTAAATTAACCTAAGCGCCTATTCGAAGTATGAATATGGAATGGAATTTTACAGAGTTACAATAATTGGGTAAACTAGGTTCGTGCGTCACAGAGTGCTTGCTCAGCTCACCGTTTCCGTCGTTCGATAAATTTGATGTATCGATATTATATACATCACATATTGAGCACAGTGCTGAGTTGGCGATTGCCCTTATGTAGCTGCGCGTAACACTCGTGAACAATTAAGTGATTATAAATACTGTTTTTTTCCGAGGACACACAAGCAAAGAAACATTATCTTAGCAGAAAATGTATGAAATAAGCTTCCAAAATTGTAAAAATGTCGGATTGACCTGTCGATTTTATTAAAAAGGGCCCTGACCTTCTGTTCTGTAAATTTGAATTTTATTTGCAGCATGTGAACGCGATAGCAGAAACCATTGAGACTGAGTTCTTGCCGCCTCACGTACTCGTCATTTTCAACATAGACAAGCGATATGACGTCATGGAAGTCGTCAACAATTATTCCTCCGAGATCTTGAACGTGAGTTTCTTCTTTATTGGATTGGTAACATTAACGAAAGAATAAAGAGAAAAATTCATTGCCTCAACAAAAAGTACTGATTAAAACATATCCTAAAGTCTGCTTTTTATTCATCTTTGAGACTAAAATTATATTTCCGGTGTAACCTGTTTTTGGCAGTTTTTAACCGACTTCTAAAAAGATACAAAATATATGATTTCGGATATCATCACTGTGCTAACATGATAAAAAAAGATGCAAAATATGGCTGTCGCCAAAAAATCATACGCCGCTCGACGCCCGCCGTGAACGGACAAGCCGTTCCTAGATCGCTGTACGGCTGACTCACCGCTATCGCTGGACCCTCACCACGCCTTTTTTTTCGATTGTGAATTATCAAATAACTTCTCCTGCTCTGCAGGAGAAGTTATTTGCAGCAGGAGAAGTTAGTTGTCAGACCACCCGTTATTGGTTTGCCCGCTTCCGTTCTGGAAATTTCGACCTAAGAAATGAACCCCGTTGTCGATCGAAAATTTTAGTCGACAATGACGACTTAAAGGCAATTGTGGAAGCTGACGATTCTCAATCTACAGCTGAATTAGCAGCAGCTTTCGATGTTAGCAACAAAACAATATTGGTCCATTTGCGTCGAATTGGCAAGGTAAAAAAGCTTAAAAAATGTGTGCCCCACGAATTATATAATCGCCAGCGCTAAGGACGCGTCGAGTTGAGCCTTGCACTGCTCAACAAGCACACAAACGAAGGCATATTGAATCGCATTGTTACTTGCGACAAAAAATGGATACTGTTCGACAATCGCAAGCACTCAGCAAGTTGGTGAGATCTTGGTTCAGCACCTAAACAATGCCCCAAACAAAAACTGACCCCTAAAAAAGTGATGGTCACTGTTTGGCGGTCTAGCGCCGGTGTCATTTATCACAGCTTCTTACCAAACGGGATGAGTATTACTGCAGATGTGTTCTGTGAAGAACTAAACATAATGATGGAAAAGCTCGCACATCTCCAACCAGCTTTGGTCAATAGTTCGGCTCCGCTGCTCCTGCACGACAACGCACAACCTCATACTGCACAGCAGACGGTCTCCAAGTTACAAGAGCTGGGATTGAAGTCCCTATTCTCAGTCTCCGTCATCCACCGTACTCACCAGACCTTGCTCCTACTTTTTCCAGAATTTGGATCACTTCAATAACCGAGAGGCAATTCAAAATGTATTTGAAGAATTTGTTGCCTCCCGTCCAGCAGACTTTTTCGAAAAGGGCATCAATAAGCTACGTTGATAAAAATGCATTTATTGCATGGGTAATTACTTGGATTAATAAAAATAAAAATATAGATAAACAAGGGCGTTAACTTATTTAATGAAAAACGGCAATTTCATAGGTAAAGACCTAATATTTTTTTAAACTAACTGAGGAGACGGGAGAGATCCCTATAGTCCGAAGACGGTGGGAACTTTGACTTTAAAATGCCCTGCTGGGGGGAGCGGGCATTGGAGTAATTGATCTAGTGATCATTACATTTAGGATATTTCCGTCGTTTTATTTTTGCCCGGAAGGGAAAGACCTCGATAAATGTTTTACAATGACAATTAATACGTTAAAGAAATACACTATCAACCCAGCCTTGATAAAGGCAGCAAGTTTATAACGCTGGTTGTAGTCGAAGATAGAAATCATTACGGGAGACGTGACGAACATGTCGGCGATAGCGGTGTGTCAACGGTGTAGCAAGCGGGACAAGCAGGAACGGTTTGTCCGTTCACGGCGGATATCGGGCGGCATGTGATTTTTTGACGACAGCCATATTTTGTATTCTTTTTATCATGTTGGCACAGTGATGCCCGAAATCATATATTTTGTATCGTTTTATCACTATACGTATAGAATTCCGAAAAATACGTAAATTATTTAGAAAAATTGATGTCATGCATTAGTAATAAGAATAATAAAAATTCCAATGTTAGACATTTGACAAAAATATAAAGCGATACGAGTAAAAAACCGGACTGAAATCGGAACAACACTACGGTAAGAAACTGGCCACATTATTTTGAAGTTTGACATTTGCAGTTGTCAATTTAGTCTGAGATTAAAAACGGACTTAACACAAGTATGGCGATATTTAAATTTTTGCTCGCTAAACCGTATGACAACGGCAACGGTACGGTAAACAAAACATTTCCCTGATTGTACGTCTTACGGTTTCAGACGTGCTCTAGTAATAACTGTATTTAGTAGTCGAGTTCAATTTCGCCAAAAATGTTTCCTTTTGCAGATGGGTATCTTCGTGGGCGATGACCCGTATAAGGCAGAACACGTCGCTTATACCATCAAGCAATACGACAAAATTGTACGACCGAGAAGATAGTATGTTTTTTGTCCACCTATTTTATTTATTTGTTCCTAACGTATAATATCACTACCTGCTGGCCGCGGCTTTGCCCGCATGGGTCCTACATACATTTCTAAAAATCTCCTTACAACATCAGCTATCTGCCAGTGAAAGTCCCGTCAAAATCGGTTCAGCTCTTTTGGAGATTAACCCTAACAAACAAACAGACAGACAATCAGACAAACGTTTAAAAAATTAGTTTTTTGTTATAAATTTTCTTTATTAAGAATTTAACGTTAAATTTTATTTATTTGATGTGTAGATGTCGTGGCCTGAACTTAGAATTGATAATTTCATGAAGTATTCGACCATTTCATGAAATGGTTATAACATCGACCGCTGATCATCATGATTTGGTCTGGTCAGACCATTGAGTACTCAACGTCTGACGATATGACCAGTTAAATGCACGACTACTTCATGATGTGGCCAAACATTAGTGATTATATTGTACCTAAAATAGTCATGTAGATTATCCACCGGCAGAGGCGTGATGTCACTTTGTTTTTGTAGTGCATCATGGCACAACAAACAAAGTAGGGTGACGACGCGAAAAAAAGTCGATGGACTTTTATTGGATTTACAAATATGATAATCAGGAAGTGCCTATTTGTAATAAATGATTTGCCTTTGACTCCTAAGTTACCAGGGTAGGTAACTTAGACAGTTGCTGGGGAGTGGAGTTTGTTGCGCCACTTCTTCCCAGCTAAAGCACTAGGAAGTGGTGAAGGGTGGGTGTTTTGGGAGACTTTCTTATGTAATTTTGTCATTTGAAAAGTGCTGATTCTCAGCCTAGTTTGAATAAATGACTTTTCAATTTGAATTTGAGTTGTAAAGTCAAAGACATCATCATTAACTGAATCATTAGAAATTAGAATCATTTATTGAATAACTATTTCATGTAATCGTGACATTTAAGGCCAATTCTAATTTATGGAATTGTATTGCTTATTCAAATGATAATAATTCTGTAAATGCATATAAGATACGGTCGCGAATCATATTTAAATTAACATATAACCCGATACTGACTTGCAACACATGCCAAAAAAGTACGAAAATTTTAATTGTTTTGCGGGCTACCCCGGGTTTTCGCCTTAACGCTTAAAACTGTATGCGTGCGTTTGTACTGAAGCAGAGACGTACAGCAATCGACTAATCACAGACGAGAAGAGAAACGCCGTGTGGATTTCAACCCATGTGATTGGTCGATTCCTGAACGTCTCCTCTCCGCTCCGTCACCTCCGCTTCAGTGGAAACACAACGTACCACACAAAGTAGGGACATTCGCGATCATATTTGGAAACTGTCTCAAAAAGTTTAAGGACAGCCTCCTAAGACCATTTTTGTAGCTACAACGGTTAAGGTTCGTAGGTACCTCAAAATGCCCCGCCTCAAAAATCCACCCTGTAAATTAAAATTATTACTATGATTTCGATAAAACTCTCTGCAATCATTCTAATGTAAACCTTACGGTGACGAAATAAAAATCACATTGTAATGAGTTACTAATGGTTGTACGTCGACAATATCCTACTTAAAACTTCTTGTTCCCAGTTTCGACCGGTTAGCTCTTATGGTGTCCCGCAAACGTAGCTTGGCTCTCCTACAACTAGCCGGCCTCAACCCTGTGTACATCAGCTCTGACGTCAACTCTGGCGAGAGGGAGTGCTTGGCCATGTTCCCGGTGGGATACGGCGATGAATACGTTGAAGAAGAGAGCATTAAGGAAGAGGAAGAGGTAGTGGGCTATTATGATTCGTACCTTCTTTTGTTACATAATAAAATAATACATAAACGCCTTCTTTCCATGGAGGCAAGATTACAGAAAGCTGGCTAAGATCCTTACTTACTCCTTTTGGTTCGTCCACGTTCATACATCTAGTTACACACGCACGCCGGTTGCGAGTACTACGCATCTCACCTTTCTGAAGAAAATCACCAATAAAGCCTTCTTTTATTTTATGAGGGTAACCCTTCAAAAGGCCTTCGGCCTTGGGAATAAAGCCGGCGAGTTTGGGATTTTTACTTCACTAAATCCATCCCAGTAATCACCATTAGCACAAGGAGGAAACCCCTCCCTTGAGGCGCCAGTTGGGCGCCAGTTCCTGGGGTCTCTCTCCTTGAAATAACTCTTGCGTTTCCTGAAGAGCAGAGGGCCTGGCAGAGGTGTTTATGTAAATAGTACCTACTGCAGTTACATTTAAGCCCCATGAACTCCCAAGTAATAGGAAGCGAGGCTGTTGCCATAAACCCCCGGCTGTCACTTATTGTGAAAATTCTGATGGAACAACACAATTTTACACTTTGACCTGGGAATCAAACCCAGAAACTTCCGCTCAGAAGAAACAGTTGTAAGTGTTGCACTGAGCAATCGAGGCTAGGCTCTCGAGCGGCTAGGCTCATTAGCCATGAACTCATAGGAAACCGAAAAGTAAAAATAAAAATGTACATAAATAATTTGTATTTACAGATAATTGAGGTGCCTCAGGAAACGGTTGCAGAGGTAATTAAATATGTATTAATTACTAGCAGCTTCGATAGTCGCTGTCCGAAAATTAAAACTCATCGTAAAATAAACTTAAAGTTCTTCCCGAATTTGTAAATCCCGGAAAATTTTCTTTCCATAAAAACCTGATTGGACTATTTCGAACATTTTGAAGCAATAAATAGTCAAATCGGTCCAGCCGATCTCAAGTGATGCGCTTACCAACAAACAGCATTTCATTTTTATTATACAGGGTCAAATAAAATAAGTTAGCGAAACTCCGCAGACGCATTGGGTATCGGTAATAAACATGATAAAAAAAAGATTTTTTTGGGGGTCATTGACCACTGGTGAAGTTACTTGAAGTAATTGAAAAACTCTGTTTTTCTTTTGTTTTATAGTGTTTAGATATCGATACGTACGCCTGTGAAGTTTACAGATAAAAAAAATGATTTTGTAAAACTGACATTTCAAGTAACTACAAAGTCAAAGTCAAATCATTTATTTCAAATAGGCACATGTATAGCACTTTTGAACGTCAAAACACTCGTTGACCCCAAAAACAATATTTTATCGATTTATCGTATTTAGATATCAACATCGATCACGTCTGCAGAGTTTCGCTAGCTAATTTAATTTAACTCTGTATAGATTAACTTTATTAAGCTCTGCATATCCATACCTGTCAATAGAATAAAGACAAATTTATTTGTTAATTGTAAAAAAAGTATCTAACCTTACTTTAATATACACACGGCTATGTCAAGTATATACATTTCCAGTATAAGCTGACCTCTCATTGTACGCAAATCCTATACAATGCGAGATCAGCTTATACTGGAAATGTATAGCTTGATATATAGCCGTGTGTACCTACGTACATTAAAGTTAATTGGGACAGTGATCCCAAACTAGGTTATGGGCAGATGTCACTTTATTTTTTCAGTTATTTAATTACGAATATAATTTATATCTAAAACTTTATTCCTTCTTAACGGGCGTACCTATCTGTAAAGCAGGTAACACACACGCCTGTAAAGCTACGGTCCTAGAAGAGCGGTGGCCGCCACATAACGGCCGCAATGATGGCCGTCTTAAATATGATGACAGCGGGCTTTGACTTTACGGTATCAAAAAATGCTCTCTAGGAAAACACAAACTTACTTTCATAAAAAAAGTTTCAGTGACGTGATTTGCCGATAAATTGGGGCGCTTTGTGGCGAACATTGCTCTTCTAGGACCGTAACTTAATCTGCACAAAATTATGCATGTAGCTTGCATGCCATTGCCAATCACCAATTAAAATTTGTTATGGCACAACGGATTAAAAGATAAATTATGAGTATACATTACCTACAAATTGCAGTTTGTAAGTTAAGATGTTAAGTTTCAAATTTTGGACCAGATGTTTTGCTAATGACATAAAAAGAGAAAAAAAAAGTCCTTGTCGTTAGGTTAGATAATCCATAACGTCTGCGGAGTTTCGCTAGCTAATTTAATTTGAAAAATATATTTATTCCATATAAATTGACCAACTCTTGCAATGCACTTGCATACTTTCTGAAAATTAAGGTCGATTTAAACCAAATGAGCAAATGAACAGGGCCAAGAATACCAAGAAAAAATAATGCTCTTGCTCTTGTTTTGGTTTTATGTTCGTTTGGTCTAAACCAACCTTTACAGGCATCTATTTGCGTCATAAGTAATGCTGCCGATAAACTGAAAAATCGCTAAACTTTGTCTCCAGGTCGTAGAAGTTGTCGAAGAGAAGGTCGCAGACGAAGAAGAAGAGGAAGAGGAAGGACCTCCGGCAACCCTGTGAACCTATCCTGATCACTACACCCGTCCTTGTGATCCTGTTCTGAATCACTACATCCGTCCCTGTGATCCTGACTTTAATCACTGGGCTCGACCGATCGATTGGCGCTAAACCCACATCTGTGCCGTATCAGAGACGTCGCCGGGACGTAGCTTGTCTAGTATAGCACTACAAGGTTATTGTGGTGCGTGGCCAAAACGGAACTAACGACGCCATCTTGTTTCTTGAATATATTTGAAGTGACGTTTGACAAAAAAATTACACAAATGTTTCCCCTAGCAGTGTTTAGCTATACTCAATACTCAATATGTTTATTGCATTCCACAATGTGAACTTAGGTGGTAGGTACATAAGGATATACATTAGTTTTGGAGCATTGTGGGCCCTGTCGGGCATAACAACATAAAAAGTAAGAGGAGGGCTATTATAGATATTTTCTTACAATTTCAATATTAATTCTTTCGTTTTGTGTGGGTAGGTAGGCTTATAACTAATTGAATACTACTGTGTACGACTAAAATGTGCACACCTACAATGTTCCCCGTCCCGCTTGTCTATGCACTGGCTTGGTTCATTAAACCTCGTGCAGACTAGCGCGACGCAACTCGAACAATAGAATTTCTAAGAAAACTTCACAGTATAACAATAACCGATGTCACGTCACGCCGTCTCGTCGCGCTATTCTGCACAAGGCTTTATTGTCTATGGCAACGGAAGAGAGTGGGGTTTTATTCGTTTAATTTGGATGGTACCTTTTTTTCGAAAAGGAATTGAAATCACTGCCGAACAAATAAATTGTGTGCTTTAATAAATTTTTACATAATGTGATTAGTTTGTGTTTTCCTATTTGTGATCTGAACCGTGTAGCAAGCTGACTAATACCTACTATATAAGACATTAAAATGTCGCCCGCGTTGATATCACATTTTCCTAAAAAAACTAATCAACACGCCATTTTACACACACTAAAAAACACGCTCTCAATAGAATTCAGAATAAAAAGTAGCCTGGAACCTGGAGATGGTCATCGAGGCTAGGGCTTCCCTAACTGTGCGTCACGACGCCCTAGGGCGTCGCGAGGCGATTGTCCTGTGACTCCAGCCTTAAGCTCCAATACGACAAAGACAAACTGCTTGAATTTTGGAGCTCAGTTTCTCATGAATACCGTGCGATCATTACTGCAGCATTGAGGGTTCTATTAACATTTGCGACATCGTACTTGTGCGAAACAGGATTTTCTGCAGTTGCAGCAATAAGGAACAAGTACATGTCGCTAATATGTTATCTGGAGTTTTTATGATAATTTGTTACTGGGCTAGAACTGCACACTAGTAAGTACTTCTTGGCTAGAGGGGGAGCGTCGCAAAAAAATGGCAAACTCTCAAGGGCGTCACAGTTAAAATAAGTTTGGGAAGCCCTGATCTAGGTTATTTTTTTACCCGACTGCGGCCAAGCCAACAAACGAGGTTTATATGTTTGACCTGTGTGTATGTATGTATGTATCCGTCTATATGTTCCCTCGTAACTACTAAACGGCTGAACCGATTTTGATGAATGATATGTCGTTAGTCTTTATTGTGCGATTGTCACTGGCTGGGACAAACATAAGTTACACCATATTTCAGTCCCGCCTGCGGTACCAACATTCTAAAGATTTTACACTATTTGCGCTGTAGCATGGTGCGGGTGACAGTTGCCCGTATGACGTTGACATTTGTCAGTACCACGTAGGGATGTGAGGTTATGCAATTCATTTTTATCGCTAACGATACTCGCAGCGTGAATCTAGTTCTCTTTAATATTGTTATGAAAATTAGTGTATTATTCAGTTGTGCAGTGTAACTACGTGTGTGCTACGTGTATAAACTTGTCAATATAAATGTTTTATGGCTACATAATTATCTTTGTACTTATATAAAATAATCAAAATCGGGTTTATGTTTTTTTTTTCGTGACAACATTTTTGCTCTATGGTGCATCGGCGCGGCGGCCATGTTGTTTACCCGTGCGATGCTGTGAGTGCGAGTACGAGTGCAAGCGCGTTATATTGTGACTTAATGTGACACGTATTACGATTTCATTGTGTTTGTTTTCATTTTTGTTAAATTGTTATTTGTTATAAGTTTGTTGAGTTTGTTGTTATTACCATGCCTAAGCATACAAAAAAAACTGTTTTGGGTAGTCAGGCCAGGGAGCTTGTTGTTCGCCTCCGAGACTACTTTGAAAGAGAACAACAAAATAATGGACCGTTGTTACCATTGAATCATATTGTAGAACGAGTAGCCGAAGCTCTTGATATTGGCCGCAATACTGTTTCGCGTATAACACGTGAGAAAATTGGCCAAGATGGGATGTTTGAAAATAAATTATCGACACCCAACAAAAAGCGGACCAAGGTGAAGCCAATCACAGATTTGGATGATTTTGCTAAGGTTGCTATTAGAAATCATATTTATGATTATTATAGAAGAATGGAGCTACCCACATTGCTCAAGCTTCTAAAATCATTAAAAGAAGCTGACTTGTTCAAAGGAGGTATTACTTCGCTACGGCAAGTTATAAAAGATATTGGCTTTGTTTACAAAAAAGTTAACAAAAGAAAGATTATTATGGATAGGACTGACATTGCCCTAGCAAGATGTAGATTTTTAAGGAAGGCCAAAAACATAAGTGATTGGAGCAAAGTTGTCTTTTTGGATGAAACGTGGCTAAACGCCAACCACACAGTGGGTAAAAGTTGGACCGACGATACGGCACAATCGTGTACCAAAGTGCCGGAAGGCAAAGGCGAACGCCTTATTATTTGTCACGCAGGTACAGCAAGTGGATTCGTCCCTGATTGTTTGCTGGCTTTTAAGTCAAAAAAAACTACGGAGTATCATGAGGAGATGAATTACGAAAAATTTAAAGATTGGTTCATAGGTCTATTAAACAATTTAAAAGAGCCTATGACCATAATAATGGACAACGCACCCTACCATTCGGTGCAAGTTAATAAACCCCCAAACCAATCCAACCGCAAAAGCGAGTTGGTGAAGTGGCTGAGTGAAAACGGAGTTACAGCAGATATAAAAATGTTAAAGACGGAGCTTATTGCCTTAGTCCGACGCCATAAGCCACCAACTCCTACCTATGCTCTGGACGAGATGGCAAAAGAAAAAGGCCACCAGGTCCTTCGACTACCACCCTACCATTGCCAGTATAACGCTATTGAGCTGATTTGGGCCCAAATAAAAGGTATGCTTTTAATTTCAATTCCCATTTTGAAGCTTTATAAAAAAATCAGCTTTCCGATCGTAGCATGTACCTAGTTTAAAAACATTACCAGATACTAGATTAAGCTGATTGATGATTATTTGAATACTTTTTTTTATAAGTTCGTTTATTTTTAGGTTACGCCGCAAGAAATAATACTTCGCCGCCATTTACGGCAAATAAGATGTTGGCCCTATTACAAGAGGCCATCAACAATGTTCAACCTGAAGACTGGTCGAAGGTCGTGAATAAAACAAAAAGGGACATTATGTCTGATTGGGATCGTGACATACATATTGACAACATAATTGAGTCATCGTTAATAATATCCGTCACAGATTCAGATGATGAATTGAGTGACAATTCAGATGTTCCTGACTCTGATATGAGTTTAGACGAATAACATGTATTTTTTTTTAGCAACCTTTTAAGCAACCTTACCCTATAAATGTTCTGTTGTATAATTAGACCTTTTAAAAATAAAAATTGACCTACGCACAATATACGTTTTTTATTATAAAAAATATCGACTATCCATCGTAGCAGTACATCCCATCACTAAATACGTCTATGGCGTTACGTTATACGCATAACACTTTGCTTAATTTTTCATTCAATTTGATTTTATTTCTTGATTAGAACATTCTGGTTGGGTTTAATTTAATTTACTACAGTTATTAATTATTTAATATATTACGAATGTGGTACAACTGAAATATTAAGTCATAAATTGTAAATCGCGGCAACTTTCAAGAGTGAAACGAAATGTTACTGAAACTGTCACCCGCACCATGCTACAGCGCAAATAGTGTAATGCTTGTTTTTCTAGGGTTCCGTACCTCAAAAGGAGAAAAACGGAACAAGGATCACTCGTGTGTCTCTGTCTGTCCGTCAGTCGCAGCCAATCTGCTCCGAATCTAATGGACCGATTAAGTTGGAATTTGGTACACATATGTATTTCTGTGACCCAGACACGAACGTGTAACGTAAATAAATAAATTTTGAATATAAAGGTCACTTTTGGGGGGCAAACAAGAAAGCTGTTATTACAATGTTAAGTTTGTTCTTGGGATTAATAAATTTATCTCAACTACGGAACCCTTTATTGTGCGTAGTCCGCACGCACACGCACTTGGCCGGTTTTTTATTCTCTTTTCAGTGTGTTTTGTTTTTTTTTTGTTTTTGAAATTACATTTTTTACCGAACTCTCGACACTTGATGAATGAGAGCTAGAACGAAAAAAATATTTACATTTTGACCGTCACAACACTTTTGTTTAACAAGAAGTTTCATATAGATTAAATTATTTATTGGGTTTTTTATTTGACCTTGTAAGTACTTGCACAGATAATATAATACAAGTTATAATATAATACTTTGTTTAATGTTTTACAGGACCATGAATTCAGTTTATAAGTAGGTAAGTACTTAAATCACCACTTCCAGCGGGTCTAAAGCGGCCACATTAAGCAATTCCTCTAAAAGTAATTAATATTTTTAATTCCCAGCAACTCCTCTATGGTGACACATATTTTAGCTGAATCATTTTCAATTTAATTCATTCCAGCCCATTCCATCTTTGATGTCCTCCCTCCGGTTACGCACTAAGCCGAGGCTCGTACCCCACAGGGGGTGCCCTTAGCGAGCGTTCACCTAGCTTTTTAGCTTAGTTTGTATGCCCCTGGCTGGAGGCTTTGAGTGTAGCAGCTTAAGGCAACCACAGGATTGACCGGTTAAATATTCATGACCTCAGAGGACAGCTATGAGATGCCCTACAGAAAAAAAAAACAATTCATATCGGAATCTTATTTAGATTAAATATTCCCGCATGAAAAAATGAAGACCGAATTTTACCGGATAATTTTTCATTACACTTTTTATTAATCAAATGAGATTTTTATTTTTTATTTCTAATTAAATTGTATTACAAAACTGTCAAACTGATGATTTGAACGCAGATAATATTTTAAATTGTCAGTTTCTGACAGTATATTCATAATATTATCATATTATGATTCTGCCAAAGCGGCCGTTTTAGGCCCCCTAATAACAAGTTCAAGGCTTATAAAATTGCCAGTCTTCATAATATCTTTCTGTCTAGCTAGCAGCATCGTAGCATGACCACCATAGAAACGGGATTCGTCAAAACCCGTTTCTATGGTAGTCATGCTACTCGTGCAAATACTGTTTTATAGTTATTATTATTTTTTCAACAGACAACTAGATCCAATTACAAAAACATTAAATACAGTACAAATATGTTCTTAATGTCCCTCTGCAAACCTCGTGTTTCGTCAGTCGTCGGATTTCTATCAGTTGCCCCTTGCACTTGGTGCAGACCGGACTCAATCGACTTGTTAGTTTTTAATACTCTTTTAACTTAAGGTAATTCATTTTAAAAATGGTAGGAAAGTTGCTAAAGTCGGAGGCACGACAGTTAGGAAAACATAATTTTACAGCTCTATATAGTTCACACGGAAATCAAAACAAAACAACAATAAAGTACTTAGTTCTGAATTCAAATTATTATACAAGATAAGTTTAATAATTGACGGACATGGAAATTAGCATTCGTTTGTGTTCGGAAATGTGATGATTCCCGAGGGACATTAAGAAAATAGAAATACTGTACAATTCTAGACATTAGTAAACAATTTAATTGCTATGTCAGTAGGTCCTTATATTCCACTACCGACAGGGTGGTTTTAATAAGATGCCTCATTATGGGGCTTTCGTCAGGCCTATCAAAAATAATTTTCAGGAGGCTGTTGCCACTGTCCCGCAACCTTGTGAGAAGAGAAGCATTTTTTTTTTCGCACTACAACTGAGAAGCTATCCACTCTAGCTCGCGCAAACATTGCAGAAGCACTGCAATAAAATGGCAGTCACAACAGCGCCCTAAAAGCGTTGTTGTATTGAATACGCACCGCATTGGCGGAACGTTTCGTACAGCTGATTCATAGAGCGCTCGAGTACAAGGATGTGCAGTATCGCAGTATGCTTTAAAAAGCGTGATTTTGACCATATCTGTACATCGCAGCGAACCTACGAATCAGCATATTCGCCCGCACCGCTAATGCCCTCCGTTCCTGCTCAATATCGGTATCGTCTTTAAGGTCGTCAGAAACGAAATGTACAAGGTATTTGACCTGGTGTACCAGACGAATCGAGACGTCGTTAATTTTAACTGGTGATACATTTTCTGGACACTTCCTGCCACATTATACAGTAACCCATGGGTGGCAGCGTACTCCTCACATATCCTAACCAATTTTCAAAGTACACTGACCGAGGGAGCCAGCAGGACCATATCATCGGCGTAGCTTATGTTGTTAAAACACAACCCGTCAACATAGCAGCCAACATGCGCTCTGATGAGTTCCTCGATTAATGCATCCATCACATACAGATTAAAAAGGGAGGTTAAACCCCCCTGCCTTACATATACCAACCTGTATGGTAAAGAAAACTTACTCCCATCTTACAATGCACCATGTTACATGTTTGTTCGGTTGCCGTACCAACATTTTAAAACGTTCTACAATTCGTTGGGGACACCTGTCGCTTTTAGCTTACCCCAAAGAATGTCGTATGAGACCCGGTCGAATGCCTTTGAGAGATCCAGAAACGAACCGTAAACGGGTTCACTCCTGCTAGTGTAGTACCTGACAGTGTGCTTCTAGGCAAGCGATTGCACTTTCAGTGGATAAGCCAGGCCGAAACCCGAACTGTGCATCGTGCAACCGCAAATATTTCGCCAGCTGTACGTTCAGCACACTGTCAAATACTTTAGCTGCAACAGTTGCCAAAGAGATCGGTCTATAATTGACCCATCTGATGCATCTCCAGTTTTGTTTTTAATTACTGGCACGACCACCAATTTCAACATAATGTCTGGCGAATGAGAGTGCGCGATATACACGTTAAACAGTAATGCTAGAACCCTAGGTAAGTGGCAACTCGCATGCTGTAAATGCTCAATACTGAGACGTCGACGATCGTGACCAGGTGATTTCCCTCTTTTCATGTTCTTAAGAGTTAGTCTAATATCTTTAGTTGTGAAAAGTGTTGAGACTGGTCCCATTTGGTCCTCAGCATCGATCACCGACTGCACTGGCCCCAATAGCGACTGAACCATGAACTATTCTTTAAACAGTTTCGCTACTAAGTACGGTTCCATAACTCCATCAACACTCACATGGAAGCCCTGAGCCACGCTCATTCTACTGATACATTTCCAGAAACTACGGAAGTCTGAATTGGTGTGATGCAAAGCAAGTGTGTCCATTCCAATTCCTTGGCATGTTGACACCATTTCAGCCTACCTTTAAAAACTTTTCGCGCTCCTACCATTTTTCCGAAAAGATGCCCTGACGACGGTCTGCCGTGCCAGTCCCACATACTGAACTTAGCCCGCGCCTCCCTGTGGGCACCGCCGACGTGTCTATCCCAACCTGCAACGCTCTTACGATACCTCGGTTTCTTTAGATGTAAGGAACTAGCTGTCAAGCTTAAGGAATCTACTATGACACTGTACATGTCATCAATCACTGCTTCATGGTCAGAATCAGTAAAAAACTTCCCACTACAAAATTCTAATTGCACTGGGAAATCTATATTGTGTAGGTGGTTACCACACAGACGTGAAAAGTGCTCTATTCTTATTCTATATCTCTCCCCCCACTTGACACCATCGGATATTGAGCACACGGCTGTACAGATTTTTGTTTTACTCGATTAAAATTACTATTGACGAGAAGTAAAAAATGCTCGGACCATTAAATGTCGTATTTAACATGCACACCTCCAGCCCGTCCCATCCTTGATGTCCTCCCTTTTATTGACATCCTAAGCCAAGGTTCGTACCCCACAGGGGGTGCCCTTAGCGAGCGTTCACCTAGTTTTAATTAGCATAGTTGAATAACCCCTGGCTGGAAGTTTTAAGTGTAGTAGCTTAAGGCACCCACAGGAAAGCCCGGTTAAGTAGTCATGATCTCAGAGGTCAACTACGAGATGCCCAACCTAAAAAAAATCAAAAAAATAACATGCACACCTGTTATTAACGGTAAGGTTGCTTTGGTGACCACACAATAGTCCAGCTATCTTCGATTTCCGTTAGCCTCTCTAATTATTTATTATTTTTATATGTTTATATATCTCGGGAAATTAAGATCCCGGTCTTTTGGAAGGCGTACGAGGGGCCGAAGCCAACTCGCAGAGGCCCCTTAGACATTTTTATATGGAACTAGCTGCGCCCCGCGGTTTCACCCGCATAAGTCTCGATCCCGTGGAAATATCGGGATAAAAAGTATCCTATGTCCTTCTCCGGGTCAAGGTCTATCCATATCCCAAATTTCATTCAAATCCGTTCAGCCGTTTTAGCGTGATGTCGTGACCAAGGGAAATAGGGATTCATTTTTATATATATATATGGAATGAGCACCAACCGACGATTATCCCTGTATGGACTATGCAAGTGCACCCAAGGACAACCCCCGGTTGGTGCAAAAATATTGCAGAACATGAAAACAAAACATATTGGGCCATGGGTTGGGTGGCTATAGTGGATTTGTTACCTTGAACTATGGGATAACTATGTCCACTTTTTTTTTTTTTTTTTTTGAGGGTGGGAAATCATCAAATAACTTCTCCCGCTCTGGGCGGAGCGGGAGGGCGTGTCAGACTCTTACTGACTAAAACCCACCCGTGTTCCTTCGGTTGCCCTGTCGCCGGGGGCCACGATCTCCCTTTCGGTTTTCTTCGCAACCCCGGCAGGCATCGGTCCTAGTGAACCCCTTCAATTATGCTGACATCTCTTTGAGGCGCGCGTGGAACACAACGCGCCGTCGACCCGGGCCTGGTCCTTATCGGACGGTGAGCCACCCATAGCTCCCCGCCCGCAAGCCCGCGCCTACGGTGGCCGGAAATCGCCCCGCGATTCCCGACGCCCTGGGCGTCTCCTCCTGCGGCGGTTAGGGGCGTGAGGGCGCGAAATTTGCCTCTCCCTCACACGTTCCGCCTCCTCCTTCGCGAGCATTACCGCTTCGCAGAAGGAGGTGACGGCCTCCCATTTCCTCTCGCTCCGTACCATAGCCTGAACCAGGGCCGGACGCGAGAGATCACCGCCGCCGATCGCCTCCACGAGGACACGGCGATGCTCCGCCCAAGCTGGGCAGACCTCCACCGTATGCTCCACCGTGTCCTCCGGGCGATCCACACAATGGTGACACCCGGGCGTTTCCTCCCGCCCTATCCTGTGCAGGAACCTCCCGAAACAGCCGTGTCCGGTGAGGACCTGCGTCAGGCGGAAGGTGAGGACGCCGTGGCGCCTCTCAAGCCACTCCTCAAAGAGGGGTCTTATCGCCGCAATTGTGGCGTGCCCAGGAAATAACTATGTCCCCTGCCTGACCAATGGTATATAATAGATCTTTCCTTACCTATAAAATTGCCATTCTGCCGTACTGGCTATTTCAAGTCCATTTTTTTTTTTCATTTTCCGCCAAGAATTTTAAGTTCAAATGATTTTTCTTTTAAAAATATGGAGTTCTTTTTTGAAAATTTGTCATTTGTTCGTTTTTCGTCATCATGGATACGTAAAAAATTCGAGTGATTATGGAGTATGACTAATCGTGGCAGCAAAGCGGCAGAAGCGGCACGCAACATCAACAAAGTATACGGAGCGAACACTACTAACAATCGCACCACCTGTTATTGGTTTGCCCGCTACCGTTCTGGAAATTTCGACCTAAGGAATTAACCCCGTTATCGACCGAAAACTTCGCCGACATGACTTAAACGCAGTTGTGGAAGCTGATGATTCTCAATCTGCAGCTGAATTAGCAGCAGCTTTCGATGTTAGCATCAAATCAATATTGGTTCATTTGCGTCGAATTGACAAGGTAAAAAAGCTTAATAAATGTGTGCCCCACGAATTAAATGATCGCCAGCGCGAAGTACGCGTCGAGTTGAGCTTTGCACTGCTCAACAGGCACTCAAACGAAGGCATTGCATCGCATTGTTACTTGCGACAAAAATGGATTCTGTTCGACAATCGCAAGCGCTCAGCAAGTTGGTTAGTTCCTGGTTCAGCACCTAAACAATGCCCCAAACGAAAACTGACCCCTAAAAAAGTGATGGTCACTGTTTGGTGGTCTGGCGCCGGTGTCATTCATCACAGCTTCTTACCAAACGGGATGAGCATTACTGCAGATGTGTACTGTGAAGAACTGAACATAATGATGGAGAAGCTCGCAACTAGCTTTCTCTCCAACTAGCTTTGGTCAATCGTTCGGCTCCGCTGCTCCTGCAAGATAACGCGTGATCTCATACTGCACAGCAGACGGTCTCCAAGTTACAAGAGCTGGGGTTGGAAGTTCTCCGTCATCCACCGTACTCACCAGACACCCCTACAGACTTCTACTTTTTCCAAAATTTGGATAACTTCTTGGCGATGAAAAAATTCAATAACCGAGAGGCAATTCAAAATGCCTTCGAAAAATTTGTTGCCTCCTGTCCAGCAGACTTTTTCAAAAAGGGCATCAATAAGCTACCACTTTTTTTCAGGAAAAACGGCAATTTCATAGGTAGTGGTAGGGTCCGCTACTGCCCAACAGCTCGCCACATGCTGCCCTGCGGGTTTTTGTACCTCTCTCGGTCTGGCTCCTTACTCTAAACCCGTTTCGGCAAAGTAAACTCTACCGGCATAGACCTAGAGTTCGGAGCGCGCAAGACTCACCACGACATCAACGTAGAGATATGACGATGGGATGATAATAATTATTATTTATTTATTCATCTAACAAAGTTTATAAAAATCTTAACTTAAGAACAATGCCCGCAAAACGTTTTCATGGTTTGTCTGGGAACAGAATAAATAAATTTATAAATAAGGTTTATTAGTGCGTACGCAGTAATATACATGTCAATGGCGGACACTTAATTTCCGTTTATTGCACATCTATAGTACCAAACAGTAATAAGTATCTTAAACGTATGGAAACTGAATAAGAAAATATCTTTTTCATTCCATCTATTCGAAAAGCACGACTTGGTTCGCCTTTAAGTGCACCCAAAGGTGGTGTTTTCTATAAGAAACTTTTAGCGGGCGTAAATGAGTTTTCAATCCTCTTTATAAATGCGCCGCAATTATCTTTGCCGCGCACTTTTTGAATTTGGAACATCTTTGTGTTCAGCGCCAAAGAAATCGAACGCAAATATTGTTTGAATAGAGATTAGGCTGGTACGACGGCCCATAGTCGCGCCGCCAGCTGAATAAAAAAAAAAGAAATTAAATTAAAAACTCGCGTACAGCCCGCGTATTCGTCAATTTTCACGGATTGTTAGAAATTCATGATTTTATTTTGAAAAATGAATTCTTGAAGTCACAGTGAAAGTATAGAATGAACTCCTGAAAGTATTAGAACTGACGCAAGAAATGTGATGGATAATCTATTACCTGCAAAATCGCGGGAGAAATATATGAAAGCCCATGGTAATTTTATTGAATGGAGAAATGCAAAAGGCGCCAAGAATTTTTCAGAATATGTGTTTTTGGCCTACTTCCAGTACTTAGCCAAAACTAAACAACCTTCGACTCTTTGGAGTACCTACTCAATGCTAAAATCAACACTCAGTTCTAATATCGACGTAAAACTGGACACATATTCGAAATTAATAGCGTATCTGAAGAGGATGTCTGATGGATTTAAACCTAAAAATCCAACGTGTTCTCAGTCAAAAACGTGGAGACTTTCCTTAATGAGGCACCTGACAAAGTCTTTCTTGCCGTAAAAGTAAGTAACATGTATATGGTGGATTAGTAGAGTATAACCATAGTGTTTTAATATGCGCATTTTATTGTAACCTGTACTTCGATAGATACTTGTCTTATTCACATTCGCTTTTGTTACAGGTGACTTTAATTTTCGGAGTACATGGAGCTTGTCGTGTCAATGAACTTTTAAAAATAACTGTTGATGATGTCGAAAATCACTCGGATGATTTACTGTTAGTAAAGCTGACAGACACAAAAACAAAAATTGACCGATCCTTCGTAATCCGAGGAGAATATAAAACTTTTGTACAGTAATACCTGGACCTGCGTCCTGCTGATATGAAGACCAATCGGTTTTTCATCCGTTATCAAAACGGCAAGTGCTTCAAACAAGTTATGGGAAAAAATAAAATTTCTAACATGCCACAAGAAATCGCTACTTATTTGAAGTTACCAGATATCAAACTGTATACAGGACATTGTTTTCGTCGTATTTCTGCTACCCTTTTGGCAGATTCTAGAGCGGACTTAATTGTTCTCAAGTGACATGGAGGATGGAAGTCGAGTGCTGTAGCAGAGGGGGGAAGATTCCGTCGAGAACAAGGCGAAAACATGTGAACGCATCGTGGAAAACATTAAATTACAACCTTCAGTTAATCCATCCATGCCACTGTCGCCGCGCCCATCTACATCCAAACAACGAGATTCACCGACAAATTTTCCTCAAAATGAGCCCGATTTGGACATTATTTCAAACACGCAGAATATAAAATCTACAAAAACTTCTATTCCTAATAAAACTGTAACAATAAATTTTCATAATTGCGAAAATGTCTCAAATGTAAATATAAGTTTTTAGTTGTTTAATTATGAGATACTATTTAATTTCAATTTAGTTGTTACTCTATGTTTTATTAAATAATAATATTACAATAAAATATGAGGAGCCTTTTATTTTCTCATAGAGGGTGATGAGAAGTAGTGTATGACTCGGGCGCAAAATATATTTTGCTTCCTTATGATACAATCTACTATTCACGCATCCTGCTCGACAATGTCAAATTATATGTCATGCAAACCTAACCTAAAGTAAGTCATTTAAGACCTGAGGTCTAGCAGGGCATTAATATTGTACTGAATTTCATTGACTCGCTGGTCATTAATGTGATTTGAATTTAGAACATAAAGTAGGAATCGCATACGAACATTTACGATAGGTAGTAGGTACTAATTCCATGCATTCACCATTAAGATCTGCAGTAAAAAATAAATTGTTCAAAAATCAAACTGGCCACCACGAATACCTAGAATATAAATAAAAGAAAAATAGAACACAAAAAGAGGCGCGAATACTGAAAATTGCTTTGCTTTTATAAACAACAAATTACTTAACTACAAATTCTCACAAACATGTCGAGTGACGATCGTGATTTGACTCCGGAGTACATTAAATCTGAAGCCATTGGCATTGCCAACAATCCACTCCTAGAAAAGTCGGAGGAATCGTACATGAAAGCCTACGACGATTTTTACAAATGGAAAATTACAAAGGGCGTCGTCTGTATCTGAATCAGTGCTTTTAGTCTACTTCTAGCATTTATCATGTACAAAGAAGCCAAGTAGCCTATGGTGCATCTATTCGATACTCAGGTCAACAATAAGCATCAAAAATAATATACAAATTAAGACATACACCAAATTACTGGCATTTTAAAAGGAAATCAGAAGGACATCGTCCTAAGAAATTAAAAAATTTTACAGCTCAAAATGTGGAAACGTTTCTAAATGAAGCCCCTGACCACAGCTTTCTAGCTACAAAAGTAAGCACCTACCTATTGATTAAATTTTTAGTAACTAAAATAGCTACTAGCTACCCGCTCATGAATCAATCGCTTGTGTGCGATCTACTGATGTGATGTTTCGACTCAAAGTTAAATAATAATTACACAGGCCAACAAAATTTAACCAAACTTTTCCGAGGTTTTCAATGCGCTGAATCCGAATCAAATATTTTTAACCCACCTAACCCACATAACCCACCTAACCCTGGGGAAAGCGAGTTAAGCCGTATATTTTTTTGAAATAAGTCTTATTAATCTTTAATTCTCACACCACAAGCGAACTAACCTAGTAAACTCCAAACTCAGCAAACCCCCACCCTTTACAAAGATTAGAACTTCAAAACACGATATCTCAGCGAAAAAAAATATAGTTGAGGAAACTCACCGGCATTTGAAAGAGGCAGACTTATTCTTTAATATGGTAACATTTTTTTTTTTTTAGAAAAAATAATTCGTGAGTCTACATAACCTCAAAATCGGGCAACAACTGTACTTTTTGCTATTTAGGTTAGGATATCTCAGAAACCTGACGTGTTAGAGCGCATCGAAAACCAACCTTCGGAAATATATAGTCTGGTTTCTGGTTAAAAATTTTGTCGGCCTGTGTTATTATTGTAAACCTTCGTAAGGTTTATGTGTTATTATTAAAAATAATAAACTTTCTTAGATTTGACTGACAGACACATGAGTGTGTCAGTCATATCTAAGAAAGTTTATAACGTGTAATACATAAAAATTAATATATTACGTAAGTTACCTTTCTACTTAAATACTAACCTAAGTACCTATTTTTGTTACATTGGCATTGATTTTTGGAGTGAATGGTGCTTGTCGTGGAAATAAACTCGTAAAAATATTAAAATCAAAGATATCGAAAAACATTTAGATTTGTTGCTGGCAAATTTGCCAGATACAAAATTTAAAGAAAGAGTGGTCGAGAATAGGTAAGAATTATCTAAAAGTACCAAACTTTACGCCCCTCTAATTTAAACACTAAGCGATTTTACGTAGCTTATAATAATGGCAAGTGCACCAGACAAGTCATTGGAAAAATAAGATCAGCAGCATGCCGAAAAAATTGCGAAATACCTGAAATTGACAAATGCCGAACTTTACACGGCCCATTGTTTCAGGAGAACATCGACTACTCTATTGGCAGATTCAGGAGCAGACATGACCCAGATTAAAAGACGCGCTGGCTGGAAATCTGATGTAGTAGCAGAGGTCTACATTGAAAATTCTATACAAAATAAGGATAAAATAAACTGCCGTATTGGTGACAACTTCAAACTAAAAACACCGTTGATAACTAATCCTTGGACACCTTTTTCACCACAACCTTCCACATCAAAACACTATTCATCTAGCCCGCTGCTCCAAGCACTACCTGCACCAACTTTAGCGATCCAAAATGGTCCTCAGCAGACCCAAGTTTCTAAAACTTTACCTAACAGTAATACTCAAATAAACTTTACCTCAATGTCAATAAATGTACCGAATAAAAACATAACTTTGTCTTTCCACAACTAGTCTAATGTAGATGGTATGAAAAAGTAGAGTATTCTCTTCGGGGATAAAGGTGCCTTCGTCTTGGACGACCTTGAATCCCACGCTGTACTCAGGATTCTTGTCTTAACTCCCTCGCCTTGCTTGGGAGTTAACGCTACAATCCTTCGTTTTGCTCGGGATTCAATACGGCGCCCGCTACATAAGACACTACTATATCCCCTTAGTGCATAATCTACTATTACTTACATTATAAAATAAAAAAACTACCAAATTACTTATTTGCTCTCCCTCAACAATCTGCAAACCACTTTCCTAAGAACATAGCTTATAAACTCCTGAAAAAGAACTGCTTAAGGGGTCGTGCACGAAATCGACTGATTTTGATCAATTTTGTTGATAAGTTGTGAGAAAGGGAAACAGAAATTAAACAAAATTATTTGTGATTTGAAAAGTCGAATTCTTTGTCTTGTATACATATACGGCTACACATCAAGCTATACATTTCCAGTTTAAGGTGATCTCGTTTTGTATAGGATTTCCGTACAGTGCGAGTTCAGCTTATACTAGAAATGTAAAGCTTGATTTGTAGCCGTGTGTACATAGCAGAAAGGGATTTTCAAATAAATTAAGGATTCGTGGAAAATCACTAAAATTTGCAATAAGTTTTCCAAAAATTGACGTGAGACTGACGTTTGACCGTTTCATTAGAAGAAACTACTTTTGATTTTAAAAATAAAAATATCATCAACATCATATGGTCTACTTGTACATACGGAAACTACTTTTTTCACCTGCCATACAAAATATAGCAGAAAAATAATGTTGAAATAACCATCTTTTTTTTTAAACCGTGTCAGTAATGTATTTTTTCCTATTATTTAGCAAACCATATCAAGAAATTTAAAAATCACATAGTAGTCTTCAGCTATCCTTGAAATAAAATCAAAATTTTATTTATTGATTCTATTATGATTCTATTATATCTTCATTAAGTAAATCAAAGGCGAAATAAACCATATTTTCGAGAGCGCAAAAGTGGTGCAACTATTAACAGGTGCTGTGACTGACACGAATGGTTTAGCACCACGAAAACTGCACTTTTATACTTACACAGACTTAATGTTTTAATTATTTTAAGCTTTCTTTCAATTAGATAAATTATTCACGAAAAAGGGTTTTTTTCGTGCATGGAGCCTTAAGTAATTAATGGTCGAGTATGGTCGACCTCGTAAATGGTTTATCACTTTTGTCAACAATTCTCAGTATCTCGCTACAAGGTTATTTTCACGCGTAGCCAAAATCAGAACTAACGCCGCTATCTTGATTCACAAAACAATGAGGGTTTTCTCAAATGATGTTCACTAGGTTAGCACCGAGACGTCAGGTCCGGGCACCTGTCAAAAGTGTCAAAATACCTTTAATTTCTTAAGTCGTGACTGAATGATGAAACAAATGATGAATTAATTAAATATTTAACATTTATAGTCGGAATGGAAGACCACTTGTCAAAGTGACGCCAGCTGGTGGCGTGAATTTTCATGACACACATATTTCAACAGCTCCCTACTTCAACCTCATTCAAGTGTCAAAACATCCTTGTAGCTTTTTAGCTTGCAAGGTTTGGCACCTGGATGAGGATGATAAGGGGGCGTTTGTTTGTAACCATTTGACAAATTCTGTCACTGAAATGTTATTGACCAAATAAGATGCCGACTTCAGTTCCTATTTTATCCACGCGCCACAATAACAGAGTAGAGTCCATCTATTGAAACCTGAGAGTGAAAAAGAATGGCAAATTAAAAAAAAAATGTGGCCCTCCGGGGGTGCCGAAAGAAGTGAAAACCTGAAAAATAATCGGTACCGTGGTAATCAACCCGTTGATATCTTTTTAATGGTCAAAAGGTCGTGTCATCACGGTGTCGCGAAATCAATGGTTTAATCCTATCTCAAAAATGCCCAACGCGCCTAAACAAGTTTTCACTTAAAAAATTACATCGGGTAACCCCGGATCAACTACAGAAAAACGTATTTGATACTTTATTTTTATGCAGAATATTTATTTTTATTTTTACAGATTGATAGGAAAGCATAAAGCAAAAAATTGTGTTGATAAGCTTTTATGATCATAAATAAGGTTGTAAGTTACATCATCATCATCATTTCAGCCGAAAGACGTCCACTGCTGGACATAGGCCTCCCCAAGCACCGCCACTTCAACCGATTCTATGCTTCCCGCATACAACGGATACCTGCGGCCTTCACAAGGTCATCGGTTCACCTTGTGGACATTCTGAGTATAAGGTACGCCCCGCTGTTCGACACACTCTCGATCTTCACCACGTTACTCACAAGGGAATTTATGGACGATAAACCTGACACCACCTTGGTACTGCTGGTCGCCCGCCCTCCCGGAAATAGAACAAGTTCCCGGATTTGAGGATTATCGAGTCCTGCCCCTCTCTTTGGACTTCAGATAACCCTGCTATAATACCACATCGTAACCTGCTCAATTCTTCTTCTTTAGTTATGATTCTACATTTAAAACTGTTATATTGATGGACCAGGACTAATAAATATAAATCCAGTTTACTTAGTATCAAAACGAATTCAAAAGTTTACCCGTCATTTTCGAAATTATTGTAAACAATTGTACTTTTTCGTTAAATGCATCGTCGCGTTCGCTTTTCACTCGGTTGTTATTATTTATCATAGTGTATAACAACTTTCTCGCACTGCTCCTTAAAGTTTTAGGCAATGTTTTACTTGAAATACGACAAAATATACACAAATTTGTTTTCTTAGTTAGGAGGTTATAAAAACAACAACTGACACTTACAGCAGTGTTGTCAATTTATGAAAACTTGAAAAAATCACTCTCAGCTTTCATAAGACAGACTCTAGCTTTGTACATTAAAATTTTACTAAGGTAAAAACTATCTAAATATTTAACAGACCAGCACAGCACCACAATTGCATAACACACTTCCAGTCACAACCTGAATGATTTTGAAAGATATTGCTAATCCACGGTGGACGCCATCATGCGCGTGCGGGCCCTCACGATGGGGGATACTGTGGGGTGGGGTCGTCTTGGCGGTGTCTGTAGACATCGCCAATGCCTTCAACACCCTGCCCTGGAGTTGCATCAGGGAGGCACTCCGGTATCATCGGATGCTGACCTAACTCTGTCGGGTGGTCGAGGTCTATCTGACGGACAGGGCCGTCATCTATCCCGTTCACCGGGAAGAGTGGAACCGGCAAGAGATGTCGTGCGGTGTCCCACAGGGATCGGTTTTGGGGCCGCATCTGTGGGACATCGGATACGACTGGGTGCTGCACGCCGACCTCCCTAGCGGCGTCAGCATCGTTTGTTACGCTAACGACACGTTGGTCCTGGCGCAGGGGAGGTCGTACCAGGCGGCGGACAATCATCGACAGGATCCGGCAGTTTGGACTCAAGGTGCACAAGTCCGAGGCTATGGGTATTCATGGTCCTCGGAATGCGCCACCGTCGGGTTTCCAGGTAATGGCGGGAGGGATTCACATCGGCGTCGAGTCGACGATGAAGTATCTGGGACTCGTCCTCGACAGCCGGTGGAACTTCGTGGAGCATTTCTGACGTTTGGCTCCCAGACTGGAGCGGGCCGGGGCTGCCTTGAAGTGGCTCTGGCCCAATCCAGGGGGTCCAAACGCCCCCTGCCGGAGGTTCTACGCAGGGGTCGTGCGGTCCATGGCCCTTTACGGGGTACCGGTGTGGGCGCGTTCATTAAGGCTGCGGCCAGCCCGCCGGTTGAACTCATCCCAGTGGGTCATGGCCATCTGGCTGGCCCGAGAATACTGCACGGTCTCCTGTGAGGCGGCGAGTCTCCTTGCCGGATTATCGCCATGGGATCTGGAAGCAAAGGTGAAACGCCGGGGCTTAACTCCGCTGCCGCGAGAAATTACGGCTCAGCGGACAGAGCTCCGGCGGGATCTCATGGTGTCATGAAGAGTGCGCTTGTCGCAACCCAACGTTGGGCATGCCACTATTGCGGCAATAAGAGCCCTCTTTGAGGAGTGGCTAGAGAGGCGCTACGGCGTCCTCACCTTCCACCTGACATAGGTCCTCATCGGACACGGCTGTTTCGGGAGGTTCCTGTTTAAGATAAGGCGGGAGGAAACGCCCGGGTGTCACTATTGTGTGAATCGCTCGGAGGACACGGTGGAGCATTTGGTGGAGGCCTGCCCGACTTGAGCGGAGCATCGCCGTGTCCTCGTGGAGGTGATCGGCGGCAGTGATCTTTCGCGTCCGGCCCTGGTTCAAGCCATGGTACGGAGAGAGAGGAAATGGGAGGCTGTCACCTCCTTCTGCGAAGCGGTAATGTTCGCGAAGGAGGAAGCGGAGCGCGTGAGGGAGAGGCAAATTTCACGCCCCCACGCCCCTAACCGCCGCAGGAGGAGACGCCCAGGACGTCGGGAGTCGCAAGCCGATTCCCGGCCACCGTAGGGACGGGCTGGTGGACGGTGAATAATGGGTAGCTCGCCTTCCGATAAGGACCAGGCCCGAGTCGATGGCGCGTTGTGTTCCACGCGCGCCTCAAAGAGATGTCAGCAGAATTGATGGGGTCCGCTAGGGCCGATGCCTGCCGGGGTTGCGAAGTAAACTAAAAGGGAGATCGCGGCCCCCGGCAACAGGGCAACCGAAGGAACACGGGTGGGTTTTAGTCAGTAAGAGTCTGACATCCCTTCTCCCTCCGCCCAAAGCGGATTATTGTTAATTTACCAACCAAAAAATAAAAGTTTGGTAAAGCAATCACCAGCTGGACTAAAGGTACCTACAGTCAAAGGGTTAAAAATCTACAATGCATAACGGTAAAATAAAACAAAAATCAAATCATGCTAATTAACCAGTATTTTCATTAACGAATACAAATTAAAAAATAATTGGAAATTAGTTCGCCTTACTGAAACACAGCAAACTGTATGTAGAGTAAAATTCGTAAGGATAAATTTTGACTTTAGAGACAGCAGCAAGTAAAAAAAAACATGTGGATACCTCTAGGATTGTTCATGAAAGAGCACTTCCAATTCCCTCGCTTTGGGTGGACATTAAAAGTTTGCATAGTGTTCATAGTTCTGACATCTACAACCTCACTGGCTTGCCGCGGTGGCGGCAGCAAAAAGGAGGTCTACAAGAAAGACGACTGGGAAAAATTTTTGAATCACACTGAAAACATGACCTTGATAGTTCCCGAATTGGATGAAAAGTTTATCGTAAACCTGACCGGTATCAAAGGCCAATTGGCACGAAACGCGCTGACTGCGTTTGGTGGTTGGGAACCTTCTCAGGAAACAAAGAAGGAGTGGGAAAAATTTTATGAGAATTGGCAAGCAGAAAATGAAAAGAATGGAGAGGTACCCTGGAACAAGAAAAATAAGAAAAAGGGTAAAGGTGGTCCTGGAGGGGACGGCTCTGACGGGCCTGGAGGTGGCGGGTCTGGTGGGCCTGGAGGGGACGGGTCTGGCAGGCCTGGATGGCAGGACTTTAGTCATGAACGTGGACCAGGAAGCGGCTGGCCCAATTCACCCGGATGGGAAGGTATTATTTATACAATGCTTTATCCGCTTTATTCTTTACTAGATTTTGCCCGCGACTGCACCCACGTGCGGTTCGGAAATTATCCCGCGGGATCGAAATCCGTTCAGATGTTAAGTCGTGAAAAAGTAAGTGCTTGGCCACACTGGAAGCGCAGTGCGGGAAGCGGCGCAGATGCGGGGACGCACGAATTAAGTAAGCGACAACGGAAGTATTTAAAAATAACTTTATTCCGACAGAGTTACAGCGAAACAGTAATTAATTAAATCTAACAAAATATTGATCTTATATACTAACTTAATTGCTAACGTAGTACATGCACAGCGTGATCAGATTGACGCATGTTCTAGATAATTATAAATGCTGATCGCGCAGTGGGGAAATTGGGAAATAATAATCTAGTAAATACTTATTGTCTGACAAAGCTAATATTGGTAGGTTGGGGTTCCTTAACTCCTCCCTCCCTAAGAGAGAAATTATCCGAAGGTGTCGCAGACGGTTTCGGAGAATTTCGACAAAAGTTTATGAACTGAAATTTATACATTATAAAGATAACTATTGCTATTACAATAACCACATACTCTAAGATGGTCCATATACTAATTTCTATTGTCACTGTTTGTGTCGTATCGTCTATTTCACTAAATTTTGCACTTTGTAACACTTCTTTCACATCACTGAAGTCCACATTTCTTAAATCCACTTTCTTTGATCTTCTCTGAATGTCCTGTTGTAGGTCTGGCATCTGGATCAATGGCAGCTGGAGACTGGAAACTGTAGTGTTTGTGGTGGCGGCAACGATGACTTCGCCTATTTGTGTCTCGCATTGTTGGCCAGGTGTCACGATGTAGGTCCCAAGAATAGTGTACTTCAGGATTTCTGTATTGCAATTCTCGGTGATGATGAGATTTTCCTCTGAGTAAACCAACCATTGGTTGTCTGTTATTTTCTGTATCTTAGTTTTTTCTATTTCAATATGGTTCTGTATGCAGTTTTTGTAGTTGTTCTTCATCAGCATTATTTGTTCAATGCAGGTCTCGGTTGGAAACTGGGCTAAATTAGTTTCAGCGCAAAGAAATTTTCCATTTTCAATCTCAGTACATGGGCTTACCACGGGCATGTATTTCAATCTATTCACCATCAGGTAAGGATATTTGGGTATTATTGTAAAGGTATTTGGAGAATGGAATATAGGGATGGGTATAACCTTGTAATAATTATATGTTTCGTTATTTATTAGGGGAACTTCTAAAACAAAAACTAATTTGTTGTTATTTATATATGATTTAAGTATGATATTACGTTCTAATTTTATTAAATTATGTTTGCTTACTGGGTATATTGTTCTAGCATGTTTAGCAATGACTTCTAACGTATTATATAATTCTGTACTATTTATAATGGATTGGTGCAATGTATTCAGTTTGCTAAAGGCTATTGCCGTTTCAATCTCTTGTATGTTTTCGTAACAGGTCCGAAAGTTATTTAAAATTCGATACATAGTATTTAATATTTGGAAAAGTTTGTTAAACCTGAACTCATGTTCAACTAATTTTTCCATTTCATTGGTATGTAAGTATTGTACCCAAGTTTTTAATATTTGAATTTATTATTTCAGAGTCATTTACTAATTTATCAAAAGCTTTTTGCATTGATGATACTTTACGTTCGACCACATGCTCTTTGTTCTGTATCATTTGGATTTCTCTATCATATTTAATTGCATCGTCTTCATCTAAATTTCCTGTGATAGCTTTTACAAGTGAGCCTAATGGATTAAACAGAGCTCTTTTATTTCTATAATGGAAAGGTAAGATTTGAAAGAATCTATCCTTAGTTAGTTTAATAAGATATTCTATTTGGCTTTCTATTCCTATAGTTTCGTTACTAAGACTATTTTCCTTAATTTTAATTTTCAAGTTAATAAAATCCCGAATATTATTATCTATTTGTAAGTGTAATGATTCTAAATCTACACTTTTGTATATTGTCCAATAACTATTCCTCTTCACTGCTACTCCCCGCTTTATCGCTGCTATCCCCGGATTCTGACCGAGGTTTTGGAGGTCCAGCGTGAGTGTTGGCACCACTAGTACCAGAAGTACCAGGCACGATCTGTGGAGGACGTTTTACATTTTTTAAGGCTACTCTAGTTTTCCTTTTCTTTACTTCTACTGGGACTATATTTCTTTCAACTTCACCTATTACTTTCGCTTTTTCATATCGAGGTTTTTCTTTAGCTTTTCTAGTCCTAGTGTCTTTCATGTAAATATTATCGTCTGGTTCGAGTACCGGTGTCGTTTCGCCACCTTTTTTATTAATTATTTTAATTTTATCTGATTCTAATTTTTCTGTTATGAATTCATAGAGTATTTTAAGGCGTTTTCTATGATCTAACAATAATTTCTGAGTTATGTTCTTCTCTCTATCCACGTTAAATACATTATCGGAATAAGTGTGGCCAAATACTAGTTCAAAAGGCGTAAAATCTGTTTCTGAATGTATGGTGTTGTTATAAGCCATGATGGCATAAGTCATAACTGATGCTGCATCTAAATCGCTTTTATCGTATTTTGCTATACGATAAATCTCAATAATGGTAGAATGAAACCTTTCTACTATTGCCATTGAACTGGGATTATTTGGCGTCCCAATATGAAGTTCAATTTTGTAAAAGCTTAACATTTCTTTAATCAAAGTATTGTTGAATTCTGTACCGGAATCGCAACTAATTTTCCTAGGCAGACCATACATGCTGAAATATTTAATCAATGCCCTAACTATCTCTGGTGTACTCCTATTCGGTACCTCTATGGCTTGTGCTATCTTACTAAATGCATCCACTATAGTTAAATAATATTTCCCTTCAATATATAATAAATCCATAAAAGCTTCCTGAAAAGGGGCATCCTGGGTTTGTGTTAACTGAATGTGGGGTTTAATCGGCTTTCTATCATATTTCATGCGTTTACATGTTTCGCAAGCATTTATGATTGCCGTGACTGTCTCTTTCATGTTTGCCCACCAATAATGTCTTTTAAGTTTGGTTAAAGTTTCTTTAATACCTCTATGGCATGTTTTCCCGTCGTGGTATTTTAAAATAACTTCTTTTTGATCTTCTTCAGATCCTGTCAAATTTATAACTCTTTCTGTACACTCGGTTAACTTAACTGAATCCTTTTTAAATAACTTAATTACCATGTTTGAAAAAGTTTTTCTAAAAGATGTGTGTTCGAAGTATATAAAGTACTTATGTTTTGGATCAATATACTCTTTCAAAAAGTCTTTAACTAATATATCGTTATTTGTCGGTAAGTGAACTTCGAGAATTTTTTGTTTATTATTTGAAATATCTTTTACGTCTAATTTATTTTTAAACCATGAATGAATTAAAATCTGTTTTGGTTTAGTATCGACAGCTTCGTTTAAACTAGGAATGCCTTCGTGTTCTCTATTTGAAACTGAGTTGGCAGTGACCCCATCATCAGAATCCGAAAGTTCTATCGTTTCTATTGGAGTTTCGAGGTCTTGCAATTCGTTTTCTATAATTTTTTGTATACGTTCCTGCCTATCTCCTATATTTACGAATATTGAATCTAAATCGTCGTCAATTGCATTAATCTTAATCCTAGATAAAGCATCTGCATTCGTGTTTTGAGGGCCTTTCTTATATTTTATTTCGAAATCGTATTCTTCTAACCTTAACCGCCATCGCGTGAGTTTACTATTGGGCTCTTTCAATGAATACAGCCAAGCTAATGGTCTATGGTCTGTAAATATGGTAAACTTATTACCATACAAATACGGTCGAAAGTGCTTAACTGCCCATATTATGGCTAAAAGTTCCTTCTCGATAGTGCTATATTTTACTTCTGTGTCGCTCAAGGTTCTACTAGCATAGGCTACAGGCTTATCTGAGCCTATCGTTCCTTGTGACAATACAGCCCCGATCGCAAAATTGGATGCATCCGTGGTTAAAATAAAAGTTTTACTAAAGTCAGGAAATTGTAACAAAGGTGCATTTGTTAAAAGCTTTTTACATGTCTCAAAACATTCTTTATATTCCCCATTAATTACAATTTTGCGACCTTTCTTTAAACAAGCTGTTAATGGTCTAGTTATTTTGGCAAAATCTTTGATAAATTTCCTATAATAACCGATTAGTCTTAAAAAGCTTTTAATCTGTGTAACCGTTTCCGGTATAGGATACCTAAGAATAGCGTCTATTTTATCATTATTTGGTTTCATACCTTCACTTGTAATAGTATGCCCTAGGTAGAGTACTTCCTTTCTAAGAAAATGAGACTTATCTAATTGAACTTTTAAATTTGTTTGACGGAAGCGGTCAAAAACTGCTCTAAGTTTTTCTACATGTTCAGGCAAGCTTTTAGAAAAAATAATGACGTCATCGAGATATATTAAGCAATGTAAGCCTTGAAGGCCTCGTAAGACGTTATCCATCGCTCGCTGAAAAGTTGCGGGTGCGGTCTTTAACCCAAACGGCATTCTGTTAAATTCATAATGACCTGAAGGTGTGCTAAACGCAGTTTTAGCTCTATCTTTCTCCTGAACCTCTAATTGATGGTACCCGCTAGCTAAGTCGAGAGTTGTAAAGTATGTACTATTACCTAGCATGTCAAATAAATCGTTAATGTTGGGCAAAGGGTATTTATCATCAATTGTGATTTCATTGAGCCGTCTATAGTCAACTACCATCCTCCATTTTTGTTGGCCTGACGCGTCTAATTTTTTCGGCACTAAATGTACGGGAGCACTCCAGGGGGAATGAGATTCCTGGATAATGTTATCCCTTAACATTTTCTCGACTTGACTACTGATCTCTTTTGTTTGAATAGGTGGCAATCTATGTGCCTTAATGTTTATTGGGTCTTCATTTTTTGTTCTTATTCTATGTTTAACCTGATTTGTGAAGGTTAACGGAATATTTTCACAATAAAATATATCTTTGTATTCTTTACAAAGTCCCTCAATAACCGTTCGTTCTTCTGAATTCATATGATCTAACTGTAATTTGTCTAAATTCTTTGTTAGCAAGCTGTCCACTTCTATATTATTATCTATGAAATTAACACTAACAGATGGGTCCTGTATGTATGGTTCCACTTGAAAAGGTCCCGTAACTACTAATTTTCTATTTTCATGGCTATAATTCTGAATAACAGTTGTTGCATAGCCTTCAATACACGTAACTAATGCGGCGGGCATTCGAATCCCTTCCGTAAATTGCTTAAAATCTAACACAGCTTCCCCGTTCAGTAAGTTGACTGGGAGTCTTACTCTAAGTTCACTACGAGATGGTAGATTATATATCTCTCTCATAGGCGGTGAATATATGATAGGAATATCAGTATTTTTTAAATGTAATATCTGATTTTCCATATTAATCTTTGCCTGTAATTGCTTCAGCAAATTGCTACCTATTAACCCATCATACCTATCGTCGACACTATAGACATAAAACTTATGGAACTCTTGACTTCCAAAGGTAACCGGTAATGGAATAATAGCCGTTTCACCATGAACACTCGATGCGTGAGTGCTAACAACTTCGAAGGGTTCATACTGTAAATAATTTTTAAAATATTTATTCGCTATATACGGGCTTATAAACGATCTAACACTCCCCGTATCTATCATAAAAACTGCCTTTAATTCTGGTATAACTATATGTGGTAAATTTAAGCGTTTATTACAATTTATTTTTATTCGTTCTCTAGGGTAGAGGCCGTTATGCAAAAATTTCCCGCCCCGGGTTCTTCAGGAGAAAATTCTTGGCACTCATTGTACGAATAACTTGAACTCTGTTCATTATTATTAGAATTATTTATGTAATTAACACGTCGCGAACTTGCAGTACGCATGGTGACATCAGTATTCGCACCCGACGTAGATGCTTGCGCTGCAAAAGACGGCGTGCTCGGTGCATGTGCCGCGAACTGTTGGTTCGGTTGTGCAATCGGAACAAATGACCTACTTGACTGCGGTGACGCATTATTGTTGTTTGTACGATTAAAATTGTCTTGATTTCTTTGAATATTATTATGTTGTTTATAATGTCTGGGCTGATGCGAATTGTTCGGTGTAGATGTGCTGTTTGTAGCACTATTCGGTACATGTGTACTTGATATGCTATGTGAATCTTTCTTTTGATTATTAGATTCAATTGCATTTTGGTTATTAGGCAAATTGGGTCTGTTATTTCTGCTAAAATTACGTCTGTCGTTTGTTTTCGACTCATAGACTGCCTGGAAGTTTTGTTCTTCTAAAACTATTTTTAATGCATCCTCTAACGTTGTGACGTCGCGCAAACGAACTAATCTAACTAAGAATGGCGGTAAATTAAACAAGAAAGCATTCATTGCTCTGTTACTATAAATGATTTGCTTTGCCTTACGTAGAGATTCATCAATGATAGTTTCTGATATTTTAGCAAATAAAACACTTCTCATCCGCTGTATTCTATGGCAAAAATCTAAATAACTTTCACCCTTATTTATTCTACACGATTCTAACTCCATTGCTAAACAATCCTCTGTGCGTGGATCACCGAAGTGTTGGTTTAACAACTTCTTCAGCTCGTCCCACGTACCTATAGCTTCTCTTTCGCCTACCAAACTGGCTGCTTCGCCTGATAACCTACTTGTTACTACATGAAATAAATATTCATTTTGGGCTGCGGTTCCTAAGAACGTAGACAAAATGTATTCACATTTTTTTATAAATAAAGGCAACATTCTAGTGTCGCCGCTGAATATTGGTATGATGTTAACCAATTCCTGTGGGACACGGGTTACGTTTTCCATTGTGAAAAGTTATGAAAGAAACAAACGCGGAGAAAAAAAAATCACACTAATGTGCTACTAAACTATCACTACTCTAAAATATTAGTACAATTAAAATCTATGCAAATATTATCACGGCGTTGTCCAATCCCTAATAATACACAAACACATAGACTGTTACAAGGTTGGGATATAGATGGAAGAGCTGAGAGGAAGGTGAAAAAGATTTACTCACAATTCCGCAGCTAGCTCCATGCTCCCTGAATTACTGCTGTGGCTGGTCCTCTTCCGTAACTCGAAGTGGCTTCTTAATGAATTTATTTGTTCGGCGATCTCTGCTAAACCGTAGACACGGACGTCGGCTACTCCACGTAGAATTGTATACACGGCAAACTGACTACAGAGATCCTACCGGCTGCGCCAATTAAGTAAGCGACAACGGAAGTATTTAAAAATAACTTTATTCCGACAGAGTTACAGCGAAACAGTAATTAATTAAATCTAACAAAATATTGATCTTATATACTAACTTAATTGCTAACGTAGTACATGCACAGCGTGATCAGATTGACGCATGTTCTAGATAATTATAAATGCTGATCGCGCAGTGGGGAAATTGGGAAATAATAATCTAGTAAATACTTATTGTCTGACAAAGCTAATATTGGTAGGTTGGGGTTCCTTAACTCACGCGACCACGCCTGTCTGCAGCTGATCGCAGCTTCAACGCATGCGGTCAGTTCAAACTAATTTAAGATCCCCGCTCCCACGCGGGTTGCCGCTTGCCGCCCGCGCACTCACTGCGGCCACTTGTATGAACGAGCTATGGCGTGAATTGCCCGCGGGCTTCCCGCGCTAAGCAGCCCGCGCCAAGCAGTACACGCTAAACAGCCCGCGCCGCTCCCCGCACCGTATGCCCACTATGCACGCTCAAGATCTTATGTATCTTATGTTTGATTACGTCTCGCAGCGACCGCCTTTGCAGTCTAGTCAAACACTAAGCCAACGTATACACGGACGTAATAAAATCGCGGCGGAATTTTATCGCGCACTGGATTGTCAACTCTCGGTGTTAAGCCGAGCGTTCGGAATCCAACGCGCTGAGAGGCACTCTTGTCCCAGCGCATAGAAAAAACACACAGTTGGATTTTCAACTCTCGGCACTAAGCAGAGCGTTGAAACACAACTGCACGAAAAAAAATCGCTTTAAAAGAAATTTTCAGTTTTTTTTTTTTATATTTTTAATGTTTATGGCTTTTGCTGAGGAACAGGCTCTTTTTTTTTTAGTTTTAGAATATTTCTTAACAAATTCAAACAAAAGTTTAATCATGGTTATATGTTTTTTCGTGATATAATTCAAATAACCTTTGCCTACTTTTGTAAATACCTGGTGTTGCCCAATCACTAAATATAACGCGGTCACAAACAGGCAATGTTTTTGAGGTGAAAATCTTCCGAAACTCACAATTGATGAGGTTAAATAATAAAGTGTAAGCTTGATCAGGGTTGTTATGATAAGGCAAACCCGGTAGATTTTCCATTAAATTATTTTTAAAATCGGACGGTAATCGTTGAGGAGTTCTCCTGGTACTTCACCATCAGCTTCACATCTTCATATGCACTGTGACAAGCATAAATTGCATTGCAACCATATTAAAGTAAAAAAAAGTAATTGAATCGCAACCCGTGAAATAATTATTATTGAGTAATTCCGGTGGTCATCTGTGTCCTTCATCATCAGTTCCACTTTACTAAATGGTGCTTGAGAGCAAATGCACGAGTTACTATAAAAAAATACCCAAATCGCTATAGATGTGCCTATAATATTTAAAGAGTTCCCTCGATTTCTCCAAGATCAGAATATAAACAAAATGACCTAACGTAAACAAAAAGACAAACAAAGTACTTATAAATTTTTTTTTCGTAGGGTAGATGGTATTGCCGTCTATAAATTTTCAAATTGCACCATTTCATAACTTATGCTCTATCGCTCATTATGCGACCCTATGCAAAACAGATCCCCAGCGCTGGTTTTCAACGACAGCTGGCGTTGACGTTATGACGTCGACCGGTGCAGCAAAGGTAATACGGGCTGGTACCCGCAACTCCACGTCAAAGCGCGTATTTTGCGTACGGGTGGGAAAATAGATTATTCGATCCACCCCAGCTTCTCAAAGGCCAGCAACGGCAACGCCTTGACGTCACTCACAATCTAACGTAGGGTACCGAAGTACATTGCCCTGTATGTGGCGACCACCGGGTAGTTTAACATCACATGAACTGCTGTTTCGTCGTCGTCCATGCAGGATCTGCACAGCAGACTGACTGTGACTCCTATGACAAAGAGGGGTTTATTAAATAACCCATGGGCAGTAACAGCTGCTGTAAGTGTTCGCACCGGTGCATCATACAATGAGATATAAGATAAGATGGTGAATTTTAAATTCCGAGAGAATTTTGTGTTTATTTAAAATTCCTTCCGGGAGCTGGGAGATTTAAATTTTCGAATCTAAAGGTGGTTTTAAATCGGCGAGGCGAGGCGTGGATGGGACGGGCGAGAATTGAAATCACGCTTACCAAAAGGGTAACAGCGAAAGATGTCTAGCGCCGGCCATCGCTGCTTAACGCCGGCTTGCGCTATCACGCGCCGCCCGACCAGCTGAGAGTATTGTATGTAGCAAAGTCTCGCGATGGTTGGAGCGTGAATAGAAATTTTGCCATACAAATTTCAATTCTCACCCATCCCATACACGCCTCGCCTGGCCGGTGTAAAACCACCTTAATTCCGGGAGAGGTGGGAACCCTAGCGGGTGGCGGCGAGGGAAACAGACATAGGTATAAATTATTCTATATATCGTGACGGCACGCGATCACAGGACGCCCTAAAAGCTCGTGCAGTGGCCCGGCTTGTTGCACGACTCGACACCAGTAATTGTTCTACCGTAAAGTTTTCTTAAAAATTGTTTTATTAGAGTCGCGTCGCGCCTGTTTGCGGAGCCTTAACTGGTCGAGATTACTCGAGATTGTATGCGGGTTGCTAATATTGAATTTCATTTTTTTTTATGCAGGTAGGTATATGTCGTAAAAAAATGTCCATCGTGATTCGGTCACGAAGTTTGTCGGTTATTCATAAATTCAATAAAATTAGTAAAAATATAAAATACCTACCTGCTTTTTATGATTAAAACAGATCTAGGCGTGGGCAATGGTGGATCTCCTATTCCGCCGTGGGCATATGTCCCCAAAAACGTTGGCAAGCCTTCAATCTGCTATCTGCCACCAGTAAAAGGAACTTGCAGGAAGGACATCGGAGGACAAGATATGAAACCAGTTCAGAGGTCAGAATTAATAAAATATCAAAAGTTACATTAATTTCTTAAAAGTAGTCAACTTCGTATTTGCTTTAGGACTCAACGCTTACGACCATTGGGTTGAATGTAACTTGCACGTTATAAAACGCCAAGGTCTATTTTTGCTGTGACAGTTAGATAGTTTCAAACTTTCAACCCAGGGTATGTGCCTTTGCATACGTCCTGGTTGCCGGATAGCCGATGCCGGGTACCCAGCGGCTAATTAATTGTATGGGCGTGTCTGTTATCCTTCACCAGTACGTGTGAAAGACAACCTACATGCCCATACGCTTAGCCACCGGCTACTCGGCAACCGGGACGTATGAAAACGTACTGGGTTTATTTATGAACGTTGACGTTCAAACGTCAAAATGTATGGTTAAACAGTCGCTAATCATTACTTAACTTTTAGCAACGTTTACAAATAAACCCCAACAGGTTACAGCTTACAACATTAGTGAATTTTATTCACTATCGGTTTTTTTATTCATTAGTGAATTTTAAATTACTGGAAGCTTTTGTCAAAAGTGGGAAATCAATAACAAGGTCGACTAAACAGTGGGAGAAAATCACAAGGTGGGGCAATTTTTAAACACATTCGATTCTCTTATTGCAACAACGTGATTTCGGTGCCAGCCAGTGCATTGCGGGTTTTTATGAAAATTGATGCCACCAGTTGGCGCCACTTTGACAAGCGGTCTTCTATTTCGACAATGTATGTAAAATATAGAATGATTTTCATCATTCGTTTCATTCATTCTTTCATCATTATTTAAGACTAAAGAAAATATAGGCGCTTTGACCCCTTTGACAGGTGCACGGACCTGACGTCTCAGTGCTGCCACCTAGTGAACGCCATTTCAGAAAACCTTCATTACATTACAGATACAGGACAAGCTTGGTCTCTGGGATGGCAACATATCTGTGATATTGCTGACTATATCCAAAGGCGACGGTTGCCACATACGCCATATCTTACCATCACGCTAAGCCATCTTACCATCATGTTAGGCCATTCTCACACGGGGTGGCGGCAACTCAACCTAAACTGGTTAGCAACGGGCGTCGGGGTTATTCATAAATCACGTAAGGCTCGGTGGGGGTTCGGAAAATCACGAAACATCACAAGGGGGAGGGGGGGTGTGGTGAGATATCAGGTATACTTATTTGTTTTTTTTTTAACGCGTATTTCTAAACCGAAAAGCGGCCCCCCTAGTAAAATATTTTTCTTTCTTTCTTTCTATTTAAAGATAAGATATTCTGTAATTTTTTAAGATACTTTGCACCAAAAAAATAATAATCTAACCACGTATCACCAGAGGGGAGCGGGGGGGTTAAAAAGTTGCTAAAAACATCGCGTGATTAATGGACGACGCCTTGCCAACTACGATGCGACTGGTACTCTCACATGATGCAACTCAAGTTCTATACATTTTAATATTATTAAAAAAAAAATCGTATGTCATAACTTATGAGACACGATAACGCGCCAATTTTATGAAAAATTGCGTTGGCAACGAACGCCGCGCGTGACTGGTTGCGTCGCCGTTGACATCTAGTTTTTAACAGTTGTGTCATGTGAGAACTACACGCTAAGCATGACCATAATAGAAACGAGTTTTGTCGACGAAAGAATAGACAAAATGACAGATAAAAAATCACAATCTGTCATTTTGTCTATTCTTCCGTCGACAAAACCCGTTTCTATGGTTGTCATGCTACGCGTGCTGCCATAGAAATGTATGTACTCACGGCTACTTAGGAAGATATACAGCTCCAGTATAAGCTGACCTCTCATTATACGGAAACCCTATACAATACGAGATCAGCTTATACTGTAAATGTATAGCTTGATATGTAGTCGTGTGTATTGACACACTGTGGCTGGAAAACTGGTTTTATTTTGGTCACCTCATGTATGAATGGCCTTAGTCGTCGGCTTGCTTAGGTACCAATAGTAAAGGAAAAAAATATGATAGGTACGGACGGCAGTTGCGTGAAAGCCAAAACGCCAACGCCAGGTCTGTCAGAAAGCCACCAAGATCGAATGCTTAAAAATAATTTGGATCATATTTTCAAAGAGGATCCGTCAAGTAAAAAAAAATAATAAAAAATATGAAGCTTTCAATAAGGTAACTTACCTTCGGATTAATAAATATTTATTACGCAATAAATAAATAAATAATAATAACTAAATAAAACAATAATTAATAATTAAAATGAATCATTTTAAAATAAATGGTTATTCTAATGTTACTAAATAAATAAACATGTATAATTTACAAAACAATAATTATAATTCTTAAATTGAATTCTGTATTAATAAATATATACTTACTAGACCAGTGCTCTTCCACCTCTCTCCTACTTGACCTATATGCTGTGCCCGACAGGGTCCATAATTGTGACTAATATAATTTCTTCCCTACCAACTATATACATTATGGTACGCAATAAAGAATTTGAGATTTGATTTGATTTGAAGTTAACCCGCGAAATTCGAATGATCAAGTTTTTGTGAATTGCAGAAAATTATTACACACAGCTTGGCAAAAAAGAGTAAAATGAAAATGAGGGCGTCACTATCGCACTTAGGTCACTTTTAATGGGAAATGAGTACTTTTAAAAGAATTTAAACTTTAATTGTTTTAAAAACGCTGCTTGTGGGTGACTCAAAACCTACTAGCACTTGTCGGAAAAGTAGTGCTATCACCATAAGTCTGCATTACTTAAGTTAAATAAAATTAGTTCCAAATGTCACCACGTCACACTGTTTTATGTCGACCTTGTATCTAAGCAACATATAGGGGGGGAAATTACAAATGTTGAATTTCGCGGGATACATTGAAGCAAATAAGTGAGGTCTAATTTCAAAACCATCTAAAACGTTTTTTTTTTGGAAATCGATTGATGATTTTTAAATTCAATAAAATTGATTCGCACTCCTTGATTCACAACACAATTACACGGCATTGCATTGGTCCGTTATACTATTCGTATGGTCACTTGGTGCAAAACCAAGCGCTGTGATTGGTTGATTACGTTGTCGAAGAATTTGAATTTACCCATGCCATTTATAGTGGATTTTGTTACAACTCTTATGGTTGGAGGCTCAATTTAGGCCTGCTAAAGAGAGATTTGCTCGGAAATGAGTTTGTCACTTACAATTGAAAAGAAAAAATCTTCAAAAGAGACTGAAAGTCGATTTCAAGGAAAAATAATTTTAGTGGATTTTGAAATTATGGTCTAATTTCAAAATCCACTAAAAATAATTTTAGTGGATTTTGAAATTAGACCACTCAACTGGTGTCTTACAGTGCCTCTACAAGTTACACGACCCACTATTTCACAGATGGGGCTACAACCCTTACACGGACGAGTGCCAGGCATACGAATGGAGTGGATGTGGCGGCACTCGCAACAAATTTATTTCGAAGGAAAAATGTGTACAGCATTGTCAATTACCTCCACCACCGAGCTGTTCTGCCGATTCCGGCATCCTGGATAAGTCTCCTAAATCTTAAATTAATAAAATCGATCATGGTTATTATTGTTAAATTTTATTTCTTTTGCCCTTTTCCTGATTCCCTCAGAGTGTTCATGAAGTTTTTGACCATCCGGATTTTGATATAGAATTCCAAATGTCCGCCATAAAACCATAGACATAATGTCTAATTAAGTAGGTATGACATTCCTTTTTACTGGTTCTCCCCGACTCCATTAAAATTAATACTCTCACGGCTCAATGGGGGCCTTGTTGTCCCTTTGGAAAGTGGTATGTTGCATCGTTAGCCTCATTTTATATATTTAAGTAGCTACGTAATAATCATTGAGTTTGTCGCTAATAAACACCATTGAAGACAGACGCATTTGTGAGTTTCTATTAAATTCCCCGACAAATAATCATGATCAAAACTTTGATGCAGCCCGTCCCATCCTTGATGTCCTCCCTCCGGTTGAAGCCCTAAGTCAAGGTTCGTACCCCACAGGGGGTGTCCTTAGCGAGCGTTCACCTAGTTTTAATTAGCATAGTTGAATAACCCCTGGCTGGAGATTTTAAGTGTAGTAGCTTAAGGCACCCACAGGAAAGCCCGGTTAAGTAGTCGTGATCTCAGAGGTCAACTACGAGATACCCTAACTAAAAAAAATGTAAGTTTCTAACAAGTTTCCCGTACACACAAAAGTTAATTAGTTAGTTTAGGTTCACTTTTGTGTAGCATCGCAATACTGCGAAAACCGCAGAGGGCGATGGCCGTCAGAGCTATCAGGGGGTATCGCACGATCTCCTATGAGGCGGCTTGTGCATTGGCCGGATCCCCGCCCTGGGACCTAGAAGCGAGGGCCCTCGCTTCACTGCACCGGTGGCGCGAGGAGGCGCGAACGCGAGGAGGTGGACCGATGCAGCGTGAGATCGAGCTTCGTCGGTCTCAGCTCCGCGAGGTCCTGGTGACGGAATGGCGGGACAGGCTTCTGCGCCCTACCGCCGGCCTCGCTACCGTCAACGCGATCCGACCAGTGCTCGACGAATGGCTCGGGAGGAAGCACGGTTCCCTGTCGTTTCGGGCGACGCAGGTGCTCTCGGGGCATGGTTGCTTCGGGAACTACCTGTGTCGCATAAACAGGGAGCCGGACGCTCGGTGCCATCACTGCACCCACTGTCGGGAGGACACGGCGCGGCATACACTGGCAGAGTGTGCCGCATGGGAGGAGCCGCGCCGTGCTCTCGTATCTGAAGTCGGTGCCGACCTGGCGCTGCCGGCTGTCGCTCGTTCGATGGTCGGGAGTGCCGAGTCGTGGGATGCAGTGATCTCCTTCTGTGAAACTGTAGTTTCACAGAAGGAGGCTGCGGAAAGGGAGAGGGAGATCGAGACCACTCTCCTGATCCGTAGCAGGCGGACTGGGCGTCGGCGGAGGGCAGACAATGCCCTCTTCCAGCCCCCGTAAACGGATCCGGAGGGATGGCGGACTCGGGGACGTCCGTCACCCCCCATCCAGCAGCACCCGAGGTGGCGGCGCGTAGTGTTCCACGCGCGCCCCTATTTGACGTCGCGGGGGGAGTGTAACACCTCACTCCACTCGCGGGCATGAAGTGGTCCGCAAAAGCGGGCTGACACCAGTCGGGGATCATGGAAGGCGCACTAGATCCCATGATCCCCGGTCCAAGTGTGGGAAGGGAACACCGGGGTGGTTTTTAGTCAGTAGGAGTCTGACAGACCCCTTCGCCCGCCCCAGGGCGAAGGACATCCATGAGGATTTTCCACCCCGGAAAAAAAAAAAAAAAAAAAAAGGTTCACTTTTGTGTGTACGGGAAATTATTTAATTCTATAGAGGGGTTTTTTGATTTATATTGATATCTCTTTTAGTTTTATAATTATCTAAGTTTTCGTAAAAAAACAACCCAAAGCATTGTCGAAGTTTTATGAAACATAGTGTAATTTATTCGTCTGGATTCCTTTTTAACTTTATTTTCTTTTACGTCTAATGACTTCGTAGATAATGACCATTTCTTCCAAATCCATATCGATGAACGACGCCTTTTTTTTTTGGTGCGTAATTGTCAAAAAACTTCTCCCACTCTGTGTGTGCAAGAGGGTGTTTCAGACTCTTACTGAATAAAACCCACCCGTGTTCCTTCAGGTGCCCTGTTGCTAACGACGCCTGGATTTCAAAAAAGTTTGGTAACTGTCAACCTTTGTGAGCACACTCCACTTTGACGACCTTGGACGACCTGATGTGGTAGTGACAGAAACGTTTTTGTCTCTTGTCACGTTGACAAAATTCACTCGTGTAGCTCCTCAGAACATTGTTCTGAGTGTAGCTCATTCCTATGAAAAATGTACAACTTTTTTCCAGTTATAACCTTATGACAAACACACATTGAGAAAAAAATGTAGACCAGCTAGAAAAAAATTAAAAAGTAATAGGTTTTTATCGGCAGAGGTAACTCTACAATAATAACAGACATTTTGTGAACGTATATCTACATTTCAAAGTATATCTCAAAAGCTGAACCAGTAGAGGTCTCTAGGTCAATAAGGCATTATCCTTCAACCTCGGAAATACATAGAAATCACTAAGGGCAAGGTACATTCACCAGATATGGAGGATGCTCAAGTATTTCAAAGCCAGCATTTCGAATTGCAGCCATCGCAACGGCGGACTTGTGGGCCGGCGTTATCTTGATGAAACAAGACAATCTTTTCAAGTTTGCCTCGCCGTTTCTCGCGGATTTCGTTAATGTAAGATGCTATGCACACTGCCTATTGAAATCAGTGTTTCTTCAGCAAGACACGGCGATCTGCTAAAACAATTTTTTCGACTTTTTTAACCATTTCTTAGGTCACTGCTATCGTAGGGCGTCCCAAGCGAGGGTTATCTTTAGTGGATGTTCTTCCATTCGGCGCACCAACGCAACTGTGGAATACTGTGAAGCATTTGCTCCTAATGTATCCCGTAAATCTTGATTGACTTGTTCCGTGGTAAAATTTTTCAAACGCAGATACTTAATAATCACGCCTACTTCATTTTTTTCCATTTTAGTCAAGAGTCTACAACCTACCGCAAACAAATGACTTATATTACTTAAAAACAAAAGATTTTTATGTTTTTGGTATATAGCAGATATTCCAGCTTCACCAGCCAGTATCTACTTTTAATACTTCCAAAGAGTTTATACCTGGTTCTCATTATTTATTGAGGAGTTTGTACCTCATTCTCGTTATTTATTGAACGCCCCCTAGTGTTCATCGACGATTGCGGCAGTTGAAACAAGATCAAAGGTTGGTCGTTCAGACAAATGTCATTTTGTTTGGAGATCTAATACAGTTACCGCCAATATCGAAAATCACAGGTGGTGCTTACTGCTTTCGACAACTGTCGAATTTAATCGGTGAAACCAATTTGTCAATCTGTGGCAATTGTATATAATGTAATACTTGAGCATCCTCCATATCTGGTGAATGTACCTTGCCCTTAGTGATTTCTATGTATTTCCGAGGTTGAAGGATAATGCCTTATTGACCTAAAGACCTCTACTGGTTCAGCTTTTGAGATATACTTTGAAATGTAGATATACGTTCACAAAATGTCTGTTACTATTGTAGAGTTACCTCTGCCGATAAAAACCTATTACTTTTTAATTTTTTTCTAGCTGGTCTACATTTTTTTCTCAATGTGTGTTTGTCATAAGGTTATGACTGGAAAAAAGTTGTACATTTTTCATAGGAATGAGCTACACTCAGAACAATGTTCTGAGGAGCTACACGAGTGAATTTTGTCAACGTGACAAGAGACAAAAACGTTTCTGTCACTACCACATCAGGTCGTCCAAGGTCGTCAAAGTGGAGTGTGCTCACAAAGGTTGACAGTTACCAAACTTTTTTGAAATCCAGGCGTCGTTAGCAACAGGGCACCTGAAGGAACACGGGTGGGTTTTATTCAGTAAGAGTCTGAAACACCCTCTTGCACACACAGAGTGGGAGAAGTTTTTTGACAATTACGCACCAAAAAAAAAAGGCGTCGTTCATCGATATGGATTTGGAAGAAATGGTCATTATCTACGAAGTCATTAGACGTAAAAGAAAATAAAGTTAAAAAGGAATCCAGACGAATAAATTACACTATGTTTCATAAAACTTCGACAATGCTTTGGGTTGTTTTTTTACGAAAACTTAGATAATTATAAAACTAAAAGAGATATCAATATAAATCAAAAAACCCCTCTATAGAATTAAATAATTTCTCGTACACACAAAAGTGAACCTAAACTAACTAATTAACTTTTGTGTGTACGGGAAACTTGTTAGAAACTTACATTTTTTTTAGTTAGGGTATCTCGTAGTTGACCTCTGAGATCACGACTACTTAACCGGGCTTTCCTGTGGGTGCCTTAAGCTACTACACTTAAAATCTCCAGCCAGGGGTTATTCAACTATGCTAATTAAAACTAGGTGAACGCTCGCTAAGGACACCCCCTGTGGGGTACGAACCTTGACTTAGGGCTTCAACCGGAGGGAGGACATCAAGGATGGGACGGGCTGCATCAAAGTTTTGATCATGATTATTTGTCGGGGAATTTAATAGAAACTCACAAATGCGTCTGTCTTCAATGGTGTTTATTAGCGACAAACTCAATGATTATTACGTAGCTACTTAAATATATAAAATGAGGCTAACGATGCAACATACCACTTTCCAAAGGGACAACAAGGCCCCCATTGAGCCGTGAGAGTATTAAATTTATTTATCTGGTAAATTTGGTGACATTTGCCAAACTGGTTATAATTATCCAAAGGTGCATCTTATATACTAACGACTACGTGTTGAAAACAGATAGTAGAAACATTTAATAGATATTGAACGTGCGATAAAGAACATAAGATTGCGATGTAGATTGTAGATACAGCACAAAGATATTGTACTGTAACATGACACATGCACTGAGATATAACAAGTTCGCTTACCAATATACTGCAAGCTCCGACCATCAGGCCCAAGTGAGTCGGGGATTTTATCGCGTACTGGACTTTCAACTCTCGGTGTTAAGCTGACCGTTGAGAATCCAACGCACTGGGACGCACTCTCGTCCCAGCGCGTTGAAAAATACACTATTGGATTTTCAACTCTCGGCGCTAAGCAGAGCGTTGAAAATCCAGTGCACGAAAAAAATGCCGCGATTTTATTACGTCCGGGCAAACTCGCAGTCAGTCTGAGCATTCCCTTGTACCTTAAAGGCTGGGATCGTTCGTGCGTGTTCGTATGTGTTCGCACGAATAAGATTCGTACGAAAACGCGTCAAAAGTGCGCGCGGCTTTTTTCTCATTTTTTTTACGTTCTGCGACCCAGTGGTATAATGAACTGAGATAATGTATGTTGCCCCAACTGGCAGGTCTCAGCCCTGCTTGTCGTCAGTGGCAGTGCTGTCAACGATGTCAACTGTCCCCTGTCACGTCAACGTCACATCACACAATCATGAATCGTTTCATTTCAAATTTTCAATGGAATGTTTTTGGAAAATGAACAATTTATTTTGATGAATTTCCCTAAAATGTATATTAAATAGTTCGTAAACTTTACACGAGCCTAAACCCGGTCTGTTACGTATGTTTATACTGTCAATTTTAAACAATTATTCGTGCGAATAATAACTTATGTTTAAACTTCGAAACTGTAAAATCTATTGTGATATCTCTTATAGATGAAAATTTGTGTTTATGTGTGGTGCAGTCGAATTAAATCGTTATGAAATAGATATTTGGTGATATAAGCGATAATGATTTTAAGAGTATTGTCAGTTTTGATGTGGAAACATGCGGTGGTTAGGGTACGGAGGTTTATCCACACAGCTGTGGATTGTGTATTTCCTCTATCGTTTTTCTTATTATTTTTTGCCTTTAAAGATAGCCTGAGACCATCTACGAAATCCACACATGAGAGAGACTCACTGGCCAACACGGTGAGTTTATTGCGTTGATTTTTTTTTATATTCTAACTTTTCCTTACAACAAAGTCATTATTCAACTACTGTTACAAAGTTAAATCACTTTACCTGAATTCTCAATCAAATATGTCTATTACATCGTTTAAACAATGCTATGCTATTGAATTTACTTTAGAATCAAAGAAAATGGTTTTAAGCTTGAGTTTTTAACGTAACTTTAAACGTTTACTTGAAGGTCTAAATAAAGAGTGTCTGTATTTTTTTTTTTTTTCATATACATAAATGGGATTCTAAATATTATGAGCAACAGCAATTAAATCATTATAATAGAGAACAATTTATATTTCCATAATTATACTTATTAAGTATTTGGTCATTTCCGCAATGAAATTGTTATTTTATAATTTCCTATTTCTGTGATGACCTCATCATGTACAACTAGGCATTATGAATAAAACTTAGAATCTTCGCCGTAGAGTACAATACTTCTATTGCTTAAGTACCCAGCTTGTATTGGAAAGCTCAGACCTCCCCTCTTGTGGAAAATGCGCAACCAAAATATTAAAATCGAATGTACAAAAGGCAATATTACTACTACTGTTATTAGGAGAACTTATGATGCAACAGCGAGCGAAGTGAGCTCGTGATTTGGAGCACCCCGACTTAGATGGGTTACGTTCTAAGGGGATGGCGGGGTCTAGTGAGCGAGCGAAGCGGTTTTTTTTAACTATTAAAAAACGGGGCTCCTATTTCTCCCGTTCTCATATTTCTTCCGTCGACTACTGCTTTCCGACTCTGATTTTTTCCTTTTAATGAAAATTAAAGCAGTTTTATACTACTTTCACATTACAGCAGCAAACACAGGTTTGCTGACACACATCTATTTTTTTAATAAAAAAAAAAAAATTGACATTTCTGTGGCATAACGTACGTACAACCGCGGACAAAGGTGAATGACCACTTTTAACCCTAATCACAAATTAAGACCCTAATACTCATACGATACTAAATTGTCCGCGGATAGGGTTACCATCCCTCCGGATTTGTCCGGATATGTCCGACTTTTTGGCCCCCATGCGGACTATGTCCGGCCTTCTTATTTGTTCGTATGTTGTTCGTTGTTTTTGATTTAAGGGGATTTTCTTTAAATAAGATAAATTATTACTGTAGTTCAAGAAGAACCACATCTTGATCGTGTCACGCCTTCTCTTGTATCAATCGAACTAGTTACATAAAGGTAGATGCATGATCTTCTAAACATATACTTACTTGATAAGGCAGTTTTATCAGATCCAGCCTGTCTCTTGCTGCCCTTCCCTAGCGACGCCTTAAGCAGAGGTCCATACCCCACAGGAGAGCCAGAAGTTGTATGCACTGGCTGGAGGCCCTAATTTATTAAGGCATCCACAGGATGGCCTGGTTAAGTAGCCGACGACCTCATAGGTTGACCTGCCTGATCCTTTTCACAAAATACAAGAAAAATGGTAAGCCTAAACACATTCAATTATTTACTCAACTAAAGTAGGTGAGCGGGATGCGGATTTATAACACAAGCCACACTGGGAACGAAGCTAAGTTCGTTTTAATTAATCTAATGTTGCTGTGCCCGACAAGGTCCATATTAATCTTTTACTATCTAAAGAATTGAGTATTGAGAATAGCTTTCCTCCGCGTCTTTTAATAAGCACTTATTTCCGTTTTCGTTTTGCTTAGTACGCGGTGTGAACCGAAGTATGAAAAGACGCGGAAGAAAGCTTCGTTCCCAAAATCTGCGTTTAAGGGTCGGTTATTCTCCCATAAAAACGTAGTATGGTGATAATCAGTCTGTTTGACGGTGTACGTTCAAAACTAAAAATCATATCAATTTGTCTTGTCATTATCTAGCCCTGTATGGATGCAGAATTGGGAAATGTATTGGTTTGGAAGTTATGAGCGTCGAAACTTCCATATATCAACACTAATTTTAACTCTTCTATAGGTTTAAATAAATAACTTATGTAGTATAAAAATAGCAAAATCGAAACGGTACAGGGATATACAATTTATTCAAAAGTTCAAATAATTTTATTTTCAGTAGATAGTAAGTCTGTTCATGAAATTTTACGCGCTCGTTATCATTATAAACGTCTATTTCACTAAATAAATATATAAATAAAAAAATAAAAACTAAATAAATAAATCTTAAATAAATAAAACGAAATAAATAAATAACTATACTAAATGGCATGCATATTATTGGAAGAGGTCGCATGTATGTATACACTGATCTGTTGCACATGCCTGTTACCGATTCAAAGATTCAAATTAATTTAGTTACGGCTTATGTTTTTGTACCTTATCACTTGTCACAAAATTAATTGCTCATTATTGACCCTTCTGTTTCTCATTAGGTTATGGGCCCAGGAGTGTGCCAGGGGTATTTTCTGATAGTGCTAGAGTATAACTAATAAGTTGAGTGATTTGAATATTATTTGTGACTGTGAAACTTACGAACTTTCAATTATTTATTTATTTATTTTATTTTATTACTTTTAGGAAAACATACAGCTCATTTATATAAAACTAGTACAATGTGTAAAAGATGGCCAATTACAAGTTTCCATAACTGATTAATGTGAGTAACATTGACAAATACACGCAAACAGCGACGTAAGAGATACGCAAATGATATAACTCACTCTCAAAAAAGTACAATAATAAAGAGAAGAGAGAAAAAAAAATACATGGTTATACATCAAAAAAACAATTGTTCAAACTTTTCTTTACTTTCTTAACGCTACTACAAAACAAATCCAAATCAATGTCGACATTCTGACACACCATATTGAAAGTACGACAAGCTCTTATCACGTACGAGTACGTCATGTACGTGTATGTTAGCAGAAGTTGGCATTAGTGGTCTCAAGAAGCTAAAAGGATCGTCCGACTACCCAAACTGGAAATTCTTGGTGCGAAATTACTTGGAGGGTAAAAACTGGTGGGGTCTGGGGAGTAATTTCTAAAAATATAGTAAAGGCACGATCGACAATATGTCTGTTGTTAGAACCAGAGTGCTTTACCCACGCCTACAATGCGAAGACTGCGAAAGAAACCTGGTACAGCTTACAGAAAGCGTATGAAGACAAAGTTTGGGAAACACGTATACATATTCAGCGAGAGCTTTTCAACTGTAAGCTAGAGAATTTCGATTTTATGGATAGCCACATACCCAAAATTACATTCCTGACACAACAATTATCTGAGTTGATGCTCAAATCCCTGATAATTGGATCATATCGATTTTGCTGGGTAGGTTGACTGCTGAGTACAGCCCTCTCATCATGGCTGTAGATAATAGTGGACAAGAGATCACGTTAGAGCAAATTAAAATGAAATTGTTACAAGAAGGAAACAGAGTAAGTAGAACACAGACTACGGACAAGTCTTAGTTACACGTAAAGTACAGAACGATGCAAGATCTAATACTAAAACTAACGATCGTAAGCAGAAGTCTACAAATGTTTTAAATGCCATAATCAAGGACACAAGGCATCCGAATGCAAGGAGCGGATCAAAACCGCGAATATCTGCCTGAATACGAAGGAGGCGAAACAAAGATATATGGTATATATGGTAGATGGTATTTAGACAGTGTGAGCTCAAATTACCCACGATAAAAACAAATTGTTGTCTTATCAACCTGAAAAGGGCAACATGAAGACCGCAGTAGCAAACGGCGAGAAATTATTGGTTAAAGGACGACAAAATGCTGAGCCTCGTAGCTCAGCATTTCCTCATCCTTTTGGTCAGAGAAAACGATAAATTAATTTTAGAAAACGTTTTAAATGTTCCTGATTTATCCATGAGCCTAATTTCGGTGAGCGATTTGACCAAGAAGATTTATTGCATGAATTTTGACAATGGAGGTTGCATGATTCAAAATAAGAATCGAATTATTGCAAGATGTCAAGAGGTCGACGGAATTTATGAGTTGACAGAAAATAAAAATAACGTCGTGAATGTGACACTGTCAAAACAAAATGAAAATATTTCGAACATTTGGCATAAAAGATTAGCTCATTTATCGCGTAAATATATGAATAAAATGAAAGTTTTAGTAACCGGTATGGAATTTAAGAGTACCGATTTATGCGAGCCGTGTATTCCATGTATCGAAGGAAAGACCTGCAAATGGCAGTTGGTTTTTAGCGACGTTTGTGGAGCAATCGAGGAGCCGTCATTCGGTGGTTCGAGGTATGTTATTCTATTTATCGACGATTATACTCGGAATATCTACTCATGTTTATTTTTTGGAGAACAAAAGTGAAACTTTCGATAAGTTCCGTGAATAAAAGGCAGAAGTTGAGAATGAGACAGTAAATCCATTAAATGTCTGAGACAACGGCGCAGCGTGCTGTAACGGTAAATTTAAATCTTTTTTTAAGTCTGCAGGTATACACCAGACGACTGTACCGTACACGCCGGAACAAAATTTTGTCGTAGAAAGATGGAATCGGACTAAAATAGAAAAGGCAAGAACATTACTGTCAGATTCGAACCTGAGCAAGAATGATTGGGTCGAGGCTGTAAATACTGTTGTATACCTAAAGAACAGAAGCCCCACGAAAGAATTTAACAATGCGGTACCAGAGAAGCTTTGGACTGAAAAGATGTAGATGTCAGTCATCTAAAAATCTTTGGTTGTTTGGCGTATAGATTGATACCAAAACAAAAGAGATGAAAACTGGACATTAAGACGGAACCGATGACTTTCATTGGATATCTAGATAATCAGAAGGATTATCGTGTGATGAATCCTAAGACAGATGAAGTTACAACTGCAAGAAATGTAAAATTTCTGGAAAACGTCTTTCTTGCTTAAAGAAAACGTGGAAAAGTCGGAAGTTATCACAAACCTGAATACAGATTCTGTTCCTTCCAGATCATCCAACGAATTTATATGCAGATCTGAACCCTTGGAGGCTCACGATGATGAGTACCGTGATGTTGTAGACGAGAACGTAGAGAAGATAGTGCCTGTACCTGTAGTACCAGAGCGAGTACCTAATGACGTATTGACTGAAGAGGAAGTGATAATACCTGAATCAGAAAGAAGGATAGGATATAAGAGAACACAGACAAGTCGATCGGTACGGATGCAATGTTATGTATGTCAAGGAGAGCAATCTTGAGGATGATCCATTGACTATTAATAAAGCTTTGGTGAGACCCGATGGTAACTATGGAAAAAAGCGATAGATGATAAACTTATAAATTCACAAAACGAATAACTAAACGAGAACCAAACTTGGACGTTGGTGGATCGTCCAGCTGATAAAAAGCATATCCAGTGCAAATGGGTATTCAAAACCAAGAGAGATAGCGACGGCAAGGTAACGAAGTACAATTTAAGGCTAGATTAGTAGCAAAAAAAATCACACGGGTATGTGGTGTAGACTTATGTTATTCTCGCTAGCTGTAGAATACGGTTGATTTATTGACCAATGGAATATCACGACTACCTTTTTATATGGCAAGATTAAAAGGGACATTTAAATGCTCCAACCGAAAGGAGCAGTAGTCAAAGGTCAAGAAACCAAGGTATGTAAGCTGCAGCGTTCTTTGTATGAATTGAAACAAGCTCCGAATGCTTGGTTCAAGGAATTGCACAATGAAAAATAAAACCGTGCTTAAATCAAAAGCAGCTAAAAAACAATAAGAAGTTAATTGTTGTTATTTACGTAGATTACCTTTTTATTTTTGGAAATTGTGAACAAGAAAAACAAAAATTAAAAACTTATTTGCTTGAAAAGTTTAAGATTTAGGCTCGGCTACGCATGTTTTAGGCATGAGGCTGTGGAGAGAGATAAATATGTTATTTATCTAGATCAGCAACAATTCATTTCGGAAATTTTGAATGACTAACATGACAGACGCTAAGCCAGTTTCGACCCCAATGAAGGTCAGTATAAAATCAAAAAAATCGACAAAGTCCCGTAGCAATCTGCCATATCAAAATTTAATAGGGTGTTTAAACTATTTGGCCTGTAATAAGCGGCCAGACATAGCACATGCGGTGAGTGTACTTTCACAATTTAATTCGTGTTATGACGAAATACACTTTAAATGTGCGAAACGGGTCTTAAAGTATTTGATTTCCTCCAAGTGAGACAAAGGTGCGATGTACCCTACATCGCACCTTTGTCTCACTTGGAGGAAGTCGGGAGATTTAGACTTACGAGGCTACGTTGATGCAGATTGGGGAGAAAAAATCTTTCACAGGATTTATTTTCAAAATAGTTAAAAATATAGTGTCATGGGAGAGTAGGAAATAAGAGACAGTATCCTTGTCCTCCACAGAGACAGAGTACGTAGGATTGAGTCAAGCTTCGAAGGAAGCTCTTTATTTACGTAGTTTACTGAGCAGTTTGATAGGTGTGGATAGTAAAGCGGTAGTCATTTATAATGACAATCAGTCGGCGCATAAAATTGCAGCTAACAAAATGATGCACAATAATAGAACAAAGCATAAGATATCAAGTATCATTTTATTCGTGAATGTGTATTGGCTAACAAAGGTATCCCGAAGAGAATTTTTAAAGGATATATCCCTGTCAAATTATTCTAATAAGCGGGCGATGACTAGTTAGATGTTTTGATATTTTATATTTTTTTAAAGTGCTTTGTATAATAGATAATATTCTAAGTTTAGTTTCGTTATACACGCTTTATTGTCTAAGATTTCTTCTGTTGTTGCAATCTAATTGTTGGTACAATTAAGTACAGTCGGACAAGTGTTAAGTGACAAGATTAAGTGTTGGTAATTTATTTAGTTTTATGTACCTAGTACTGACAAGTTCAGAAGTAATCATACGCAGCGTAAATAAATTAAGGTTCTTGGAAGAGGTCGCATATATGTATGCACTGGCCCGTTACAGATGCCTGTCACTGATTCAAATTAATATAGTTACGGCGTATGTTTTTGTACCTTGTCACGTGTGTAAAAATATTGACCACGAAATATAGTAATTTATCAAACCACTGCTCATTATTGCCCCTCCTGTTTTCCATTACATATTAGCTACCCCACCGACGAGTTCGAGCCGTCGACTAGTGCAACCTTAAGTAGCCACTCGTTGATGCTAGTTTTGCGCACCCCTCAAACATACCTGGGTGAGCAGAGTGAACTAGAATATACTAAAGGGGTTGCAAAGAATCCAGTAACTTTTCAACTTTGTATACAGCATGTAAAAAAACCCTGTCCGATCCGTGAGGATGTTGTTAAGCATACTGAGAGTCCAAAAAATAAATAAATTCACCCTACATGATACGTATCTATAGTTATAGCGCCGTAGTTGGCGGCATGCGGCAGCGGCACGTGCCAAGCGCTCCCAGCAAACGACGTGCGTGAGTGGGATGAAATAATAAAAATATATCGCACCCTCTCGCACTATTCGCAGCGTTCAACTTCTAATAGTCCAAAATCCAAACAGTCTAGGTTCATGTGTCGCCGTGTGTACTAGCAATATTGAAATATTCTATTTTAAGTATTAATTTTTAAATATTCTTTTAAAGTTTCCTGTTTGTTCGTTTCCTGTTAAATTTTCTTGTTGTTTGTACATATTCGATTGAAAATTCAGTTGCCGGGAAGTCTGGAACTTAGCCTGAGAACTACAAAAAAACCGTTGATGGTAAACAATCTCAAAAATAACTCTTTCCGCAGGATATAATACGGCTCGAAGAGGAATTGATACCGCAGCCATATTCGATCATGTACTACCCTGAAACAGTGCTCACCAATTCGCTAATGCATGACGTGGGCCGTAAACTGAACCTGAAGTGGCTGAACTCAACCTCAAGTAAGTAACGGAGAGGATGAGAAGTAGATCCTCACTTCGACTCGTGAACCGAATTTCAGTCAGTCGGAAGTGTCTTATGCCAAGTAAGATATTGAAAAGGTTGTCTGCAAAAGGGAACCGAACATCTAGCAAGCTATCAAAAAAACAATTCTGGTTATATTCGATTATTCAAGCGAATTTAGAATCAGTTCCAAAATTAAAAATGCGGCGCTTGCTTATATAAAACAACAGTTTTGTGATAGACGTCTAAAGGTGAGCACGTCCTCTTGAAATAAATAGCTAAAATTCAGTACTACTACTACGTATAGGTTCTGGTAATAAGTGCGGGTAGCACTCACAATATTATAGTGCAAGCGTGTGTGCAAATATAAGATGGACTCTCTTCCGTCATCCTCATATGGTCTGTAGGCACGGCGCCGACAATCCGACACGACCAGAGAGAGACCGACGGCTTTAAAAGCTCTTCGAAGCACGGGGGTGTCATACTCGTACCGCCAACTTCCTAACTCCAGGTTGCTAGTTCCTACTGAGTATTTCTTGAGAGAAACCCCAATAACTTTTTTTCTAACAGATCTCAGAATTTTAAGCTAGTGCTCCACAGGCGTAAAAGCGCGCGTATGTATAAGTTAGCCAGATGTAGACTAGACCAGCAACGCTCTAAATGACAAGTGTGGATCAGACCCGTATTATGTACGCACTTGGTGCGCGCCGAACCGCATCGCACTTGTCAGTTGTCAGTGCCAATCGATTGATCTCTGTCATGGAATTACTCACACGTCGCCTTATGTACCATTCCGAGGTGTTAGTAGCCAGTAGCAGTAGCCAAACAGCAAAGTTGATAGAAGTATAAACTATGAACACTACACATAACTTAAAATATTATGTATATAATCACAGCATTGTTATTGCAATGCTAGACTATATCTACCGACATTAATACTATAAAATTATGAATTGTAAAACTGATAACGGTTCTGTATGTATGAAAGGGAGATTGTGGCCCCCGGCAACATACTCGTAGCAACTGAAGGATTACGGGTGGGTTTTAGTCAGTAAGAGTTTGACGCCCTCCCGCTCCGCCCAGAGCGGGAGAAGTTATTTGATAATTTAAACCATTATCATTTTACTTTTATTTTGATTTTTGGAATAACCGGCTACGGGCCATGTAGCCGAATAACTAGTTTCGAGTCAAACGGTAAACAGGTTATTTTGTAAGTAGTTACATTTTCGATTCGATCCAGTCAACGCTTTTTTTTTTGGTTGTCAGTCTTACTGACTAAAACCCACCCGTGTTCCTCGTGCCTGTATGTTGCAAGAGGCCACGGTAACCCTTTCGGACTTCCCGCAACCCCGGCAGGCATCGGCCCTAGCGGACCCCATCAGTTCTCTTTGAGGCGTGCGTGGAACACAACGCGTCGTTGACCCGGGCCTGATCTTTATCGGACGGCGAGCTATCTATTGCTCATCGTCCGCAAACCCGCGCCTACGGTGCTTAGGAATCGGCTTGCATTTGCCGATGCCCAAGGTGTCTCCTACGGTGGTTAGGGGCATGAAGGCGCGAAATTTGTCTCTCCCTCATGCGTTCCGCCTCCTCCTTCGCGAGCATTACTGCTTCGCAGAAGGACATGACGGCCTCCCATGCCCTCTCGATCCGTACCATGGCCTTGACCAGGGCCGGTCGCGAAAGATCACCGCCGCCGATCGCCTCCACGAGGACATGGCGGTGCTCCACCCAAACCGGGCAGGCCTCCACCGTATGCTCTACCGTGTCCTCCGGGCGATCCATACAATGGTGACACCGAGGCCTTCCCTCTCCCGCCTTATCTGGAAGAAAAACCTCCCAAAACAACCGGTGAGGACCTGCGCCAGGCAGAGTGAGGACGCCGCTATAATACTATTGTCACAGCCCATGCTTTTATTATATTTTTTTTATAGTTATACCTATTATAATTGGAGGATTTGGAAACTGACTTGTCCCTTTACCGTGGCGCCTCTCTAGCTACTCCTCAAAGAGGGGATTTATCGCCGCAATTGTGGCGTGCCCATATAGTCAGTCCTAAGCCTGAATAAGGAAAGTTTATGTGTTTTACGTTGTATTACGTTAATAAAAAGATTTAAATAAATACATTTTCGAAAAAAATAATCATGAATATTCATTCAGAAAAATATTGTCATTTTTAAAATACATATAAATTGGGTTTTCTGGAATCCCATGAATTGTCGCCCAGGCTTTATGGAGTGCTTAATTGTTACCAATGGGTCACAGAATACGTCTTATTACAAGTCACCCTGTTTGCAAATATTGCTCATTAAATATTATAGGATGTAGTCCTTTTGCTTTATTTCAGTACGTTCAAACATCTGTACCCTAATTGTGTAATCAATCACAATCTGAATCATTTTGGAGAATATTGCTAATCCATTGCTTCATATGTTCGAAAAAATTGTCTTTTCAACAACGTAAAGAACTCAATGAATGTTGTTGAACTGTCAAAATGAAACAGATTGTGTGTTACGCAATTAGGGTGCTGGTCATACAATAAATGTACGCGCCGGTTGCGAGTTCTACGCACCTGACCTTTCTGAAGAACATCTACAATAAGGTCACTATTTCTCCTTCTTTCCACTCACATCTGCCTTATATGGCACTTATACCTTTTGTTAGTAGCATTGACGTGTTTCATTTAATACATCACTTAAGGCGCTGACAAAAGAGAAATAGGCTTGTCTCAAACAACTTTTTAGGCAAATCTATAACGTTTGTGACGGTGGAAAAAATGTATGTTAATCTTGAACATATTTCATAAAGTTTCGTCTAATAATAAAAAATAAAAAATATATGTATACTCGTGTTTTTAATCGTCCTGTCTAATTTATTTCTTGCTCTTCATATAGAACAATAAACTATACAACAGCGTCATCTATTAGTTCATTGTTGATTATTGTCCGTGTCACTTTGTTTCTTACTCGGTAGTTTGCTGTATCACCGCGATTTAAGGATGGCGCTAAGTTATCGGAGAAATAGTGGGCGTGGCTAATAATACCGAAACTTCAAGGCTCAATATCTGTTGTCAGCGTCTAAATTTAATTCTATTGCCTACAGGTTACTCAGAAAGAGGCTATTACTTTCCGTTATCGAGTCTATTTCTACTGCCTGATTTGGAGGCTAAAATGAAAATCACGGATGCCATCATCATTTTTCAAGTAAGTACAGCATAATCAGCCTCCAGTAGTTCCCACTGCTGAGACAGGCCTCCTCTTTATGAAAGGGTGTGATCGGCTGTAATTTACCACGCGGACCAAATGCAGGTTGGTAGATTTCACATGTTTTTTGTTTTTTTTTTTTTTTTGGTTCTAGGACATGCTAGTTTCCTCACGATGTTTTCCTTCACCTTTTTGAGAGCAGTGTAGATGAAATAATTTACACAAACTAAGGCGCCTGTCAAGGTACGAACCTACGACCTACAAGTCGTAAGTCGCGGCCGTTACCACTGGGCCACCACTACTCTCAGTAGTAAGTACAGCACGTGGCTGTAAATATGAAGTTTTACATAAACTTCGGGTTTGTAACAGCGTCGTCGCTATTACACATAACAGTGTCAGTTTCTTTGAGAAATGCAATCACCATATTAACATATTAACACTCGGGTAGTGTAATGCAGCACCCTAATTGCGTAACACACTTTCAATCACAATCTAAATTATTTTAAAGGATATTGCTAATCCATTGCTTCATATGTTCGAAAAATTTGTCTGCTCAACAACGTAAATAGCGCAATTAATGTTGTTAAACTGTGGAAATGATAGCTATTGCTAATTATCCCATTATGAAAGGCAGAGGTTAGCGTAAAGTTTTTAGTACTTAAATGAAACGTTACCGAAAATGAAAATGATTGCGGCTATTATCATCTTCCAAGTAAGTGCAGCACGTGGCTGCAGATATAGCATATCAAGTTTTACAAAAACTTCGTTATAGCGTCGTCGTTGTCACACATATCAATGTCAGTTTCTTTGAGGAACGCGATTGTGCTATATTAACGCTTGGGTAAGTGTATTGCAGTTGTGAAAGGCAGAGATAACCGTGTTCGTTTTTAGGGTTCCGTACCCGAAGGGTGGCGCTCATGGGCCACTGACTTGGTTTCACATGCCGTCGAAAAATATCTCTCAGGCATGCCGGTTCCCTCACGATGTTTTCCTTCACCGTATTTTAAGCAAGTGATACTTATACCAACCGTACCGTAACAGGTAGAAACTTGAAATTTTCACTGAGAGTGTATGTGTACTAGTAAGGCTGTTAGGCAACAAATAGTAAAAATAAAATACAGATAAAAATTTAAAGGGTTCATACAAGAAACATGTTTTTTTTTTTAACGTTTTTAGTGTTAAATATTTAACGGTGGTATGGAACCCTGTGGTTGCGAGTGTGACTCGCACTAAGCCTTTTTAGGGTTCCGTGCTTAAACAGGAAAAAACGGAACCCTTATAGGATCATTCGTTTGTCTGGCTGGCTGTCTGTCTGTCCGTGTGTCATAGCCAATTTTATCCAAATGTAATTAATGGACCGATTACGATGAAATTTTGGTACACACGGCTACACATCAAACTAACTGTACATTTCCAGTATAAGCTGACCTGGCATTGTACGAACATCTTATACAATGCGAGATCAGCCTAAACTGGAAATGTATAGCTTGATGTGTAGCCGTGTGTACACATATGTATTTCTGTAACCCAAACATGGACGTGTAATGTAAATAAATTAATTTTGAATATGAAGGTCACTTTTGAAGGGCGAATAAGAAAAAAAAAATGCGATCTGACCGTGTGATATATCAAATGGTACATTCCAACCCTTTCATTTGATATATCACACGGAGAAGGAATTTATGGGGAACATGATTTTTTACTAAAATGTTAAGTTTGTTCTTGGGATAAATTCATCCCAACTACGGAACTTTTGTGCGTGGTCCGACACGCACTTGCCCAATTTTTTTTTGTATTGTAAATAAGACGTTGTTTTGACAGGATATGACGGGCAAGAAGTGGCCCAGCCGCCTGAACTACACCATTCGTATGAAGGTCGACTTCAAAACAGGGACGTACCAGACTTTGGATGATACACCAGGACCTCATAGGATGTTTGGTAAGACTTACAATGTTTTGTAGATCTAGATACCTAAGTACCACAAGTAATAAATACTTTTACTAAATACTAAACGCCAATGTTAGCGGTAATCATGGCTTTAAATAAATAATTACTTACTAATTATTTTTTTACTTAAAAACCCGCACCCCCATAGGTCTTGATCCCGTAGGAATATCGGGATAAAACGTATCCAATGTCCTAACCCAGGTCATGGTCTACCCATGTGCCAAATTTCATCCAAATCCATTTAGCCGTTTTAGCGTGAAAGCGTAACAAACAAACTCACTTTAACATTTATAATAATTATATATTATTAGTTAGGTTTACTCAACTCCTTTTTGAGTAAATAGATAATTGCTTCATATTTTCCAATAAATTACAAGTGATGTGTGAACTTATGTCGTCATGCTTCTTTTTATTTTCTATACAGTGCGACAGCGACCGTGTTTTAGCTCTTGTCAGCGTCTTAAGTTGATGTATGTTGTGTGTTTTATAGGTTACAAGTATGCAACATTCATGCGCATCCAATGGGCGGTCGACACAAGCTACATCACGTTATTGACAGGGCATCAAGTGCCTCAGGTGAGAATATTACTTACACCTATTTAAACCAAACGACGTGTTTGTCAATAAATCTGAATGCCTTATCATGTCCTCAAGAGCCAATCCGAAAATCAAACGTGTAATGTTTCTCTTCCAATAATATTGCTCTACGGTACATTACAAATGCCCCCAGAACAAAGGCCTTTCAATGTCAAATCATGGCAAAAAACAATGGCTATTGTATTCGACAGAATAAGGTCACAAAGTGAGCCATAGACACGAACAAGACAAATCACCATACAATTATTTTATTTTATTATATATTTATTTTATGACTGATAAAAAAAGTACAGTATAAATAAGTAAATACCCCGCTGGTTTGGTCCCTTAATATGAAAGAAATGAAGAGAAAAACGTTATCATCTGGAGTATAATTTCACATTTATAACCCAAAAATATATGGACGGTGAATGATCTTCTTTTTTTTCGTGTGGTTAGTGACTAATTTGGTGTTAGAATTTTAAAGCCGCCCATAGGCCTCCGACTTGGCTTCTCTAGCCGTCGAGAAATATCTGGCAGGCATGATGTGCCTCACGATGTTTTCCTTCACCGTTTTTGAAGTAAGTGATAACAATACGCACATGAATCCGAAAAGTCAGAAGTGCATGCCTTGGGTTCGAACTCGAGACATACGCCTTGACAATCCAACAGTCTTACCACTAGGCTATCACTGCTGCTCTGGTGAATGATGTCCTTTCAAAAAAGCCACTTTGCCCGACCCTTTTTTTTTGGATGGGAAATTATCAAATAACTTCTCCAGCTACCCATAGCTCATCGTTCGCGAGCCCGCGCCTACGGTGGCCGGAAATCGGCCTGCGATTCCCGACGCCCAGGGCGTCTCCTCCTGCAGCGGTTAGGGGCGTGAGGGCGCGAAATTTGCCTCTCCCTCACGTGTTCCGCCTCCTCCTTCGCGAGCATTACCGCTCCGCAGAAGGAGGTGACAGCCTCCCATTTCCTCCCGCTCCATACCATGGCCTGAACCAGGGCGGGATGATTTTGAAGGCGCACTTAGTTCGGATGTGATCGGTTTTACGGACTTTGCCGATACTACATCTAAGTTGGGTCGACCTGTACTAAGTTAAAATAACTTGTATTAAGGGCAGTGGTACAAACCCATACCATACTTCAGTTTCACATGCAGTACAAGTGTTTTTTAACTAAATTTAACATACGACCAGAATTGCAGAATTCAGAAATAACAATTTATCATTTATTTATTTGATACTAGCTGCGCCCCGCGGTTTCACCCGCATAAGTCTCGATCCCGTAAAAATATCGGGATAAAAAGTATCCTTAAAATGTCCTTCTCCGGGTCAAGGTCTATCCATATCCCAAATTTCATCCAAATCCGTTCAGCCGTTTTAGCGTGATGTCGTGACCAAGGGAAATAGAGATTCATTTTTATATATATAGATTTGGATTATCAGTGTTTATTTGTGTGTGAGGAGTGTGTGTATTAAGATGATTGTGTTAGTGTGTGTTATGGCGATGGTGTGTGTTGTGTCAGTGCAGAATGAGTGTTATGTTAGTTAATTGATTCAGGGGTGACCTTGCGGAAATCCATTATAAAATACAATAGACGTGGATACCTATATTTATAGTGTGGCCATTAGTGCTGTGCACTCCCTGAGGTATGCGCGGCGAGGTGGGAGGCGAAGAAAAAAGTGCATGAGTTCACATGAGATCTTATGATATCAGTTTGCATTTCTAAGGCAAGACTTGTGGCGGGACGATAGTCGGAGGCTATCTATCTGTAATATATTATACTTACTTAGTTGATTAAAATGTAACCCAAATATACTCATATTTTATTAAAATATGCAGATGATAAATAAGAACTAAACTTATAATTCAAAGCAGGACTTGTTTTATTGAACATTTTTTTATATTTACAAACAATTATATATTCCAATGAAAGTTATTCTGACATAGATTCTGTTTCAACTTCATCTTCGATTTCGTCATCATCTTCATCTTCCACTTCGCCACCGGAACTTGAATCAGAGTCTTGCAAATTTATTATGAATGAATCGATAACATTATCGAACCTACTATCGCGACTTCAGTATCATTTTCATTTTTATGGACATGATCGTCGCATCTCTGCCATTTTTCCACCATGAATTCCGAAAACAATTTATCCAATAAGATTATCTTTTCGTCTAGAGAAGAATTAATATAGTTTTGGGCTATGTGGTTTTTAATATCAGCCCAGACCAACTCAATTGGATTTAAATCTGGATGGTACGGAGGTAAACGCAAAACAGTGTGTCCACTGGCTTTCAGGAGTTCGTCAATTCCATACACGGGTTCTTTTTGTGTATTTTTGATAAGAAGTAGCAGTTGAGCCTTTGTCATGGTTCCTGAAAATTCTACATTATGGCGTAGCAACCAGTTCTGCATTTCACTTGAGGCTTGATATAGTTGGTTTCTTCTCAACCTGAACGCTGTGGTAGATGAAAGAGCGGTTTTCCGTTCTGTAATTTCTGATTTGTGTAAGATATTTTTTCCGCCACACTGTAATATTAGGCTGCTGTATAAGAAGATGTCTCTTTGATTTGCATTTTTTGAAACGGTAGCCCATTTCGTGTAAAAGCTGTCTTAAATATTCATAGAATAGAATAGAATAGAATAGAATAGAATAGAATATAATAGAATTTTATTTTGCAAATATGGGTAATACATAATAGTTCTTAAGATTACATTTAGCTCAGCCACATTTTACCAATCGGCATGCAAACATTTGAAATTATTTATATCACTATTATTACAATTATCAATTTATAAATTACCATTATAAAATTCTTAAATCATCAACTTAATTCAAAATATATGTTTGTATTAAAAGAAAAATATAAATTAGTATCATAAGATTAAATATCATGTCATTACTATTACAAATATAATACCATTGTCATTACATCATTTAACATGTCATTACTATTACCAATATCATTATTATTACAATTCCAAAATCAAAATGTCAGAAATCAAAATGTCAAAGATTAAAATGTCAAAAATCAAAAATGTCAAAAATATTTTTTTTATATTTTTTTTTTTATATCAAGATTTCACTAATCAACAGATATTTTTCTCCGATAGGAACTCAGTTACACTGTAGTACGTTTTGTCTACCAAAAATTTCCGCAATCTACTCTTAAATTGTACTGTATTTAAAGCTTTCCAACTACTCGGTAATTTATTGTAGATAATGGGGGCCATGCAAGAAACGCTCTTACGCATCAAAGTGGTTCGACATGATACTTGACATAATTTGCTGTTGTCACGCCTATTCCTTGGGAATACAACAGCCAGGCGCTCAAAACGAGATGGATTTTGCTTGACAAACATAGCTACTTCAAAAATATAGATACACGGAAGTGTCAAGATTTTATGTAACTTAAAATAAGGCTCGCAACTGTCTGTCGATTTAAGTTTTAACAATGATCGGAGACATCTTTTCTGGGCCTTAAAAGCTATATCTCGATCAGTTGAGTTCCCCCAGAAAATGATACCGTAGCGTAAGTGCGATTCAACTATTCCGTAGTAAGCCGTTAGAAGTGTTTTGACATCTACTATGGAGGATAACCTATATAACACATATGCGGAGGAACTCAATTTTTTACACAAACTGTCTATATGTGCTTTCCACTTTAAGTTGCAATCTATTTGCAACCCTAAAAATTTGGTATCCTCTGCTTCCTCAATTTTGTCATTTTTGTAATGGATGTTGAGATTCCCGTCCACAATCCAATATGCCATCCTTTCTCAAACTTGATAGTAACTTACCGACACTTGGTATTTTTTTTTCAACTTCGTAAAACTGATGAATTTTTCTTCTGATAACTCCAAGGTCAAAATCATCCACAACGTGTTTTTTCTTTAGAACTTTTGGTTTCTTTGGCGATTGAAATTTTAATTGGCTTGAATTTTCAATAGATAAATAACCCGCAGAAATCACATTATGCACGGTTCTTTTGCTGTACCCCGTAGCCTCCGCAACGATTTTGGCAATATTCACATCATTTTTAAATTCAAAGCTTTCTTTGTCTGCTTTTCTTTTCTTAAAATATTCGGCCAACTTAAAAATGACAGTCTTCATATCACGAGATAACGCACGACCCATCTTTGAATATTTATCCCATGTGCGTCTGACATAGACAGTCCGATACAGATAACACTACCTGCCGCCACGAGCGTTGACGGCGTTCTGACAGAGCGCAGCAGCCGATTCTCGCCCCCGTCTCGCCGCGCGCATACCTCAGGGAGTGCACAGCACTAATGGCCACACTATAGTAACCTGTTCCGCTTAGCTATTTCTAAAGAGCCATAAAAAACCCTGAACGAAATCGACACGTGTTTCACCTCTCAACGAGGCATCCTCATGATGACGATTGACTTATCGCTAACCCAAACACGGCGTGTTGCCACACCGAGCGCTGAACGCAGAGTGAGCCTTGTCGAATAATTTTCGGAAATTCCAAGATTGTCTAGAAATTGGCATGAATTGCTCAATTGTAGTTTTCCGTGTACGTGTACGCGTTTGATTCTTGTAGTTTTATAATCAAACAATCGTGTGTTCCACGCAGGCGCTGTCCCTTCAAGAGTTCCCGTACCACTACAAGCGCTTGAACGAGGTCACGACCTTAATCTGCAGTATAATCAGAATTGTGTGCTGGCTCTCTTTGTTTCTTACCTTCGTGTTCCTCATGAGTCGTCTGGTCGAGGAACGAGCCTCTGGCATTCAAGTGAGTGTCAGCATCTGCCTACCCTTATAAGGTTGGCTTCCAGTTTAACCGCATGCAGCTGAATGATACCCCTTGGTTAGACGGCATACAGGCAACTTTATTTGTGTAATTATACTGATACGCTTTCAGCTAAGGCGGGGTTAACCCAAGCGCAGTAGGCATTCAAAGCTTACCCCAGCCCCCGAAACGAGTAGCGATACGTAACAAATTACGATGCGTGGGTGACGCGCGCGCCAAGCGCGCCGCTCATAAGTTCACGAACTCGCGTAGGTAGTAGTTGGGTCACAGGAAAGAGCAATGCAGTAAATCAACTTGAACTGATTAATATAAATTTATTTTATTTTTCTATTACGTATTTTTTAAGGTAGGTAGATTAGGTAGGTATTGTAGGTGTTGTATAAACTTGAACCTAATGAATAATAATTAAAAATAAATATAAGTAGGTACCTTCTAATATTTTTTTGTGAATAAGGTGGATTTAAAATCTGACTGACACGAAGGTCATGGATACGGGTACGATTTAAAACTACGCGCCACGCGCTATTCGACTTTCCATAAGGATGCGAAATCTTCGTGCTTATAGTATACAAAATCAAATAGTAGTTAGGCACATTTACTTTAGGAGAATTATATTACAATTCTTAAAAATTAAATACATCATCAATATTGTAATTCAAGAAGTCTTAGAGGTATAGTTCTGGCTGGAGGCTCAATTAAAAATAAATATATAATATTTTTTATCAAATACTTAGGATAATAAAAGTAAACACTTTTTCTCTAATAAGTTTTGGAGGTATGAGAAACAGGGTGTAAAGTTCACTCATACTCTATAGAAAAGGAAGGATACTCCAACCAGATGGGTGTCGTATCTGGCGGGCAACTGCTCAACGATTGATGTCGGAGAAGTTATATATATACTATTCATGCGGTAAACTTTGTTTCGAATCATTAGTTGATATGCACTGCCCTTAGTCTGCAACTGCATTGCTCTAAAACATTGAAAATCAACGTAAACATTCCAAGTGAAGTTTATTTTATTATTCCATTTTTAGTGGCGTAGCATAAACATACAGTAATCTCGAGTGAATAGTTCCATTGTCTATCTGTGAAGATATTTATCAAAATGCAAACACTTTGAAAACTCCTTGTTTTAAAGTCGATTAATGTAATTTACAATTTATACACACTTTTCCTCTTGCCAATAAACACTGAATAAAGTTATGCATTAGATAACGTCTGTATAGCCAAACTGGCCATATTTATATGTAGTTTTTATTTATTTACGAGGTTTTGTCTGCAGTTTCGCCCGCGTGGATGTCAAAAAATATCCCGCGGGGACGTACTACCGGGATTACATACCTAATAGCCGAGGAAAGGTCATTGATTGCTACGCCCGCGTTGCCGTCAACCATAATTATGTAGCTAAGCGTAATTTTGAATCTGTGTTATCTTTTAAATTATTCGTTTCGATGATATGATACTAAGGCATATTTTAATCTCAAATTAATGCCCAATTTAAATAACTTATTTTATTGGATAATGATTAATATAATACCGGTCAAAATAGCTTCGGAAATAATAATGCAATTTTTATCAAATTCTGAAAGATAATAATGATTACTATGGGTCATCCTTAGAAGACAGACATTAATCATCGCGGACTTTTTTGTTGAACTTTAATATAAACAATACGGTAGAACATAGATTGTATGTATCTTTTGCGGTTTACACCAGTAAAGCTCCCAGTCGGCATGATTTTTTCCGACTTCTTCAACAATAATCGTAATAATTGACACAAAATTTTAATGAATTATACACTAAAACCTTCCTCATAAATCTCTCTATCTATAAGTGAAACCGTTTAAAAATTCCGTTCAGCAGTTTTTGAGTTTATCACGTTCAGTCAGACAGACAGCCAGATGCGACGGGGGACTTTGTTTTATAATATGTAATATGGATAAGCTTGTCATACCTCACATAGATACAGTGTTTTTAGTAAAGAGTGTACTGCGCATAAATGAGCTTGTGCCTTAACGTTACCGAAAATAATAAATACAAATAGTGTAGGTAATGGTCATACTGTACATCCCTACACTATGGCACAAGTGTGCTGCGTGTATTACATGGCATAGACGAGACCTACACAAACGTTGCAGAAACCATAAATATTATTATTTCTTGTGTTGTGGTGGCTGTAGGATACATAGCTTACTTCTAAATGAACGCCTAAAATATTATTACACTGTTGAATTTTCAACTCTTACGTAGGAAATTCGCGCTACTATTTAGATGTAAGATAAGTGAAAATGGCAGCAGCAAATAACGAATATTATAAGAGACAAAGGCTCTTATTATACACTCACACTTGATGCGGGTGGTAAATCTATTTCGCGAGAAAAATCAACCATTATAACTTTTGCGCGCGTGGCGTCTTTATTTACATAGGGTTTAAATTCAACTGTTTTACACACATATTTGCGGTTTGTATATCTATTTGTTAGTAAAGTAAAATATAATATCTATAAATAATGTAGGTATAATAATATTGTCAAAGCATCCGTCCCTCTTTTGTTTATTCAGCCTTCGTAGACCCAGCGATGACAACTACTTTTTTAGTTTTGCCCCTTTAAAAAAAAAAAAAATATATATATATATATATATATCTAAGTACCTAATAAAAACTAACTATTTTTAAAAATACTATAATTATACAGGTACCTACTATTTTATTTACAAATTTACAATCAGTTTTTGGCTCAGACGGTAACTGAACTTAGCGGGGGCGCAAAAATTGGCACACGTCCGACCTCCAACACGTTCCGCTCGGGACTAAATGACATGGAGCGAGCGCATGAAAAGATGAAAACGCTTAATTTTGGAATTAGTGGTATAGGTATTTTCATATTTCACATTATGTTAGCCGGTTTATATCACATTTTTTACGACCTTTATTATGGTATAAATTTTATTATTCAAATCCTAATATAACTCAAATAAAATATTAATGAGACCTTAATTTTGACATGTTTTTGCGATTTAATTGGATGCAGTAAAGTGCAAGTAATCGTGTATCGCGCGACCGAAGTATCTAGATCACAGTGTGAAATATGTAATATATTTTTTTCAAAACTTTATTCCGTGTTATCTCCGAATAAAAGACAATAACGAAAGACAAAAACGACGTTTTTCCGGGTAACCCCGCCTTAAGGAGTTCAGTTAAGGCTCCCGCAAGCAGGCGCGATGCGACTCTGCTGGTGGAACAATTTCTAAATAAACTTCACGGACATTGTTCTTCCGATGTCGCGTCGCGCCTTTACTAAATTTGAAGTAATTAAAAGAGAAAGTGTTTTTATAAACTGTATAATTATGATATGGTAAATTACTTTGAATGTGAGATTGAGGAATGGTGTCATAATTAAAACAATGTTAGGGTTTAAAAAAATATGTACGAAGTGGCTAAAATTGAAAACGGTATACTTTAAATCTTAGGTGGTTTGGGCATTCGGATCGATCAAGTATTGTGATGATGAATGACAGCCTGTGATTATGGTCGATCAACATCGCCACGTTGATTAATAGAATGAGGGTTTTCTGAAATGACGTAATCACTAGGTGGCAGCACTGAGACGTCAGGTCCGGCATTTGTTAAAACTGTCGAGGCGGCGACATTTTCTTTAGTCCTGACTGAATAATGAATATCATCATAATTATTGTCGAAATGGAAGACCTCTTGTCAAAGTGGTGCCAACTGGTGGCGTGAATTTTCGTAGTCTGTTTTCAAAATGTTTACCGACCGAGAGTCGGTCATTCATCAATGGGTATGGATGATCGATTATCTTTTGAGGCGATCAATATCGACATCGATCGACCGCAATCTAGTTGTAGTTTTACATTCAATTAAAACCAATTTCTTTCACAGGAGCTGATGAAAATGTTAGGGGTGTCCCCGAATCTTCTAGGGCTGTCTCATTTTCTGAACGTGCTGCCAATTGGCCTGATCTTTTCCATCGTAAGCGCCACACTCTTGACGGTGACCTCCAACCCTCTGTTACCGCACTCCTCAGGGTTCCTGATATTCCTGATGCTGCTGCTGTACTTCAATACGATTGTCTCCTTCGCTTTCGTCTGCAGTTACATTCCGTCAGGAAGTAAGTATTTTTAACTGACAGCAACGTTCTTATTAGTTTAGTTTTAAGTTGTTCTAAGTTTAAATTGTTTTTACTAATACTATATGAATAGTGTAAACTTCAATGTGTGATTCGAAATAAACCATAATACCTGTATTATTAGGGTTCCGTACCCGAAGGGTGCCAAACGGAACCCTATTACCAAGGCTCCGCTGTCTGTTTGCCTGTCTGTCTGTCAGCAAGCGGTATCTCATGAACCGTAATTATTATTTATTTATTCAGACTTCAAATGGAGTCCATTGCGTTAGTAACAATCTTACTTAGCCTTTGTTAGTATTTAATAACTAAAACAGATCTTATTCGATCGGCTAACGCCCACACAAGCGGACTATCTGCCCGGGCGGCTATCGAGTGCAGAATGATGTTGGGACTGTCACGCAACCTGCGAAGTAACGAGGCAGGTTTCTTGTACCATACTGCGTCAAAGCGGTCAGTGCGCGCGTCGGTAAATATATTGCTAACGCCCTCCAGAAGCGTGGCAGCCGCAAAAGCACCTTCAACGAATTGTTATATTGGATACGCAGAGTATTGTAAACCCTTTGATTATATCTGAACCACAGGGCCCCCGAGTACAGTGTTGTGCAATACGCCTTAAAAAGAGCTATTTTAACTGCGACTGTGCATCGAGAGAACTTGCTAGCCAGCATGTTCGCCCGGTCTGACAACGCCCTGCGCTCCTCCAAATCTGAATCGTCTTTCAGGGAATCTGTTACCAGATGACCCAAGTATTTAAATTTATACATCCTGTTTATTGGGTGACCTTTAAGTAACAGAGGAGGAACCATAAATGCACATCTGGCACCAGACCTGAAGACGATATACTCTGTCTTTTTGGTGTTGTATATCAACTTATGAGACTTCGCGTACGACTCACACACAATCAGTAACTTTCGGAGAGCATTGATTGAGGGAACCAGCAGCACCATGTCGTCCGCGTAGCTCAGATTATTAAAACAAACACAGTTCACATAGCAGCCGACACGCATGCTGCTAAGTCACTCAAGCAAGCCATTCGCATAGAGACAGAAGAGCAAGGGCGAGGTTAGTCGCCCTGTCTCACCCCATTCTCCGATCTGCATGGATCCGAAAGCTCCCCTACCCATCTCATCCAAGTCTCTTGTTGTAGGTACCAGTATTTGAGGAGAGATGCGATCTCTGGCGGCAGTGTTGTGTCTCCTTGCCAGAGTAAATCGTAAGAGACTAGGTCAAAGGCCTTGGATAGATCCAAGAAAACCCCGTAGATCGGCGTCTGTCTATCCGTGTAATACTTAACAACGTGCTTCAGACTAAGAATGGCCGTCTCCATTGACAGCTATGCCCGAAAACCGAAGTGGGCATCATGAATCTTGATAAGCCTATTATTTAAATGCGAGTTGAGCACGCTGTCAAGTACCTTGGCTAAGCCGGTGGCTAGTGAGTTTGGACTGTAGTTTGACCCGTCCGATACGTCTCCAGTCTTGTTCTGAACTACTGGCACCACCAGAGTCCGCATCATGTCCGAAGGCAAGTACGAATGAGAAAGACACAAGTTAAATAATAGTGGGAGTACTCGCGGCAAGTGCACACCAGCATGCTGTAGGTACTCGATGCTTAGCCCATCGCGGCAACGTGCCTTGGGGATTTCCCTGTAACCATATTTTTTATTTTGACTCTGAGCTCTTTCGCCAAGACCATCGTTGGTACCTCCACATCTTTGGGAAGAGCATCTAGCTCCTCGCATGGTTGTGCTAGGGGTGACTGTGTAGTAAACTGGGTTTTGAACAACTCAGCAATATCTTTTGGGTTGGCAATCCCATCAATACTCACAGGAATACCAGGCCTAGGATTTAGCTTATCAGAAACTTTTGAAGTCTGAATTGGCATAGTGCTTTGCCAGCGAATCCATCCTTAACTGTTCCTGATGGTTTTGGCACCACTTGACTTTTCCTTTGAAAATTTTCCGAAATTTCATCTATGAGCCTCGCTCACATACCTGTTCCACCAACAATGGTTTAATTCGTTTACAAGCCTTTTGCTCGTAAGTGACAACAGCGTTCATACATAAGATATTTCCTACCTCTTTATAAATACTGTCTATGACCTCTCTATGAGAGGTCATATTACAATATTTACCATACCACTGTTGTAACTCAGTATGTAAATTAATGAGCCTAAGTTTAGAGTTACATAAGCTTTCGGAAGCCACTTGCATTTATGTCTTCCTATTTAATTCCGTTACAAACAGGGTTCATTGGCAATGCCTTTTGCTTAAAAACATCTAGTTTGCAGTTTATGACTAATGGGAGATGAATAGACGTCGTATTTAACATATACATTGGTAATACAATCCAAAGCTGTGCTTGTAACCATGCAATGGTCCTGCCAACGTTTGCAACCATGTGCCTCACTAATAAATGTGAATGGCTCAGATGTTAGCTGCAACTTATTTGTGTCCACACATGTCCAGTCTTGTTCCAGGGAGAAAGTTAATAGCTCACGATAAAAACGCTCACCTACATGTGTGTTGAATTCCCCTAGCATCTAGCTCACGATAAAAACGCTCACCTACATGTGTGTTGAATTCCCCTAGCATCATTACAGACTCAATATTGCTATCATCAATTAAGGCACTCACCGCACTTAAGAAATCTGTGAATTCCAGCACATTTTCCGCGCAGTCAGTGGGCATGTAATCACTAAACACTAGCACTAGCCGATCATTCGTCATAACCCGTATAGCTGCAATACGCAGATTCACTCACGTGACCACAGAGGCGCATGGGAAAAGCACCTTACGCCACAGCAGTGCAACTCCACCGAAAGACAGACCTCTTAGAATACCGGCCGCCGCTTCAACAGCCGATGATCCAAACCCAATGTGCACGCCAGTCAAGTACAGCATCTCATTCGGCAGCAACCACGTCTCTTGCAAGGCAATTATATCTGCAAAGCTACACAGCTACTGTATATCCTCGACGAAGCGCTTGATACATATGTTATGTCACTCAGGTTGTGCACATAATTGTTTCTAATGCTTTCTGTTTTCATCCTTGTCAGACCTAGGGTTTTTTTAAGGTCTGAAACGTCTACATGTTATACCTGCTGGCCATAACTCATCGCTTAGGAACATGTCTAACTTGATATTGCAAACTACACTCGAGAGCAATGAATCCGGGTCACTTAAAGAATCCAAAAAATCTCGGAAACTAAAAATGCTAGGTTAATGCAATAAATTGTATTTAATAGACAATGTAATACTCCTTAAATGAAGGTATTAAAACTTCTTAGTTATTGTAAAGTTATATCATAAAAAAATCAAATTTGAAAAAGGGCCACTTTCGAAGATGGAACTACGAAATTACAGCATTTGGTTTTGCTTTTGTTTGTAATCTGTCATTTATGTGGGTACATAAACCATGTTGATAGTGCTCTATATTCATTATTCAAGCTGAAATTATGTCGCTTACGCCTGAAGAATGCACCAGAATACTTACAATGCTGGAAACCGGCCGGAGTCAGCGCGATACAGCCAGGACTGTCGGTGTGTCGCTGTCAACAGTACAAAGAGTTCTCCGACGTTACGAAGAAACTGGTTCTAACCTACACAGACCAGGAACGGGCAGAACCAGGTGTACCACAGCACGAGAAGACCGATACTTGGTGAACACCATGCTTCGAAATCGCTTTCTCACAGGAACTGAACTCACAAATCAGTTTCGACGCCTCGGAGGAAGTAACCCAAGTGCATGGACAGTAAGACGTCGGCTTGCTGAATCTAACTTAAAACCCCTTAGACCTGCAAACGGCCCTAAACTGGAGCGTGGGCATCGTATTTCAAGACTAAGATATGCCCAGAGCCACGTAAATTGGAGTATTGAAGATTGGTCAAAAGTTATGTTCTCCGACGAATCAAAATTTATGCTCTACAAGCACGATGGAAGACACAGAGTGTATCGAAGACCAGGGGAAAGATTCAAGCAAGCATGCATCGAAGAAAAAGTAGCCTACGGTGATGGGTCTGTACTTGTGTGGGCCGGAATTTCTTCTGAAAGTCGCACAGAGCTGGTGATCATAGAAAACGGCTCTTTAACTAGCGTAAGATATGTGGAAGAAATCCTCAATGATCACGTTGGTCCATTTATGGTCAATTTAGGTGAGGATGCTATATTTATGCATGACAATGCCCGACCTCATACAGGTAGGATTGTGAATGACTACCTTCAAGAGATGAACATTACTAGTATGGAATGGCCAGCGCGCAGCCCGGATATCAACCCGATCGAGCATGCTTGGGACGAGCTAGGCAGATGCGTAAAACAACGAAACCCTCCCCCAATCACGCTTCGTGAGCTCAAAATTGCTCTCACAGAGGAATGGGAGAATATTCCCCAAAATCGTATAAGGAACTTGGTGTACAGCATGCCAAACCGCGTAAACGCAGTAATGGAAGCACGAGGAGGCAATACGAAGTATTAAAATTCAAGAAAATAGTAATAAAGTTCAAAAATTTCATGTTTCCTATTTTTGTTTTAAGGAGAGATCAGCAGTTTTTTTCTTTATGTAATTTTGTGTTAATAAAATGTATGGTGACTCATATTTTTTTTACTTTCATTTAAGGAGTATTACATTGTCTATTAAATACAATTTATTGCATTAACCTATCATTTTTAGTTTCCGAGATTTTTAACATTCTTTAAGTGACCCGGATTCATTGCTCTCGAGTGTATTATTTTAATTAAACGCATTGTATTCTTTTGCGTTTTTAATTTTAATTTTTTGTATAACAACTTCTTCATTAATCTTCGGAAAAACATACTCCACAATATCGTTTTCCAATGTATCTTTGTGTATATTGGAGAGGAACAAAGGTATCTTCAAATTGGCGGGCTTAAATTTATCCTCCGGCATGTAAGCAGCTTTTCCTCTAACAACAGAGTCTGAATGAATGTTTCTGTGCGTCTTCCTTTGCACTGTGATTCATGGTTCTTTAGGACATACCGATTTCCATACACCATTCCGCGTTACCTCTACTAACAACTTAATTTTATTTACATCAGTCGTAACGATACGGCTGTGTAATGAGTCGGCGCTATGACTGACCCGATCGCTGCTGTATGACGTCGTAAGTGTCACCGCCGGTGGCTACGGTATTATCAGCTGGGCTCAGGCTGCGTGCGACAAAGATAGCGCTATGGCAACTTCCAGCCTTATTATTTTGCAGAAATGCGGCTGATCGCCAATGTACCTTTTCCGAAGTTTTATTCTTAGGCGTACTTTCCACATGGCTGTTATTTTTTTAAAGATTCATGATACCGATCGGACCACTATCACAACCACTTTCCAGTAATTATTATCCATCGCGTCTATTGTTTACATACATTGGTCGTTCTGCATCTACCAGCGACGCTAACTTCATATGGTCGATATCCGCTCTCACGATTTAATTGGTCTATCGTCACACTTGACTGTTTTAAATTCTGAATTTCCGATTTCAAAACCAGAATATCTTTCAACAGAGCTAAGATATTGATGTGGGCAAATAATTTCGGTGGTAGTTTCTCCAACATTCGGGCCACAAATATCGGGGTTTTATCTGGGTATGTTGTCTTTAAGACGCATATAATATCTTCAATATTCTTCTGCTCTTGATTTTTTCGCGGGACTGGTAGACATAGAATCAAATTAAACTTTTTGAGATTTCTCCCTCATTATAGGTGCTAGTACACAACCTGGTCAAACTCTCCTCGTTACAGTCTATTTTATTTTGCACCCAACATAACAACCCGTTTATCACTATTTTACATGATACTCACTTTACTTTCTCAGAAAACATTTTCCACACCCGAGGCTTCCAAGTTCGTGCTTAGACTGTAATAGGTAGAAATTTGAAAATTTCACTCAGATTATGCATTTCTGTTACTGGTATAACAAAAAATAACAAAAACTAAATAAAATTAAATGGGCTCCATACAATAAATTTTAGATAAAAAAATAAATACTATCCCTGGCATGTGGGGTGACTAGAAATCATTAGGTAGAGAACAAAAATATTTTTTAGTTTATTTTGTTCTTCAAAAATGGGGGGCCGTAAAAGTTGTCATTTTTGTACGAGCTCTATCTCAACAACTAAACAAGTTAGGAATTTGAAACTTCTGTATATCATGTATCATATACTACTACTATATAATCAATAAATACAAAAAACGCCCCGATTCATAAGTTATTTTATTTAACTATGGGTAATTTTCTGCAACTGCAAAAATAACTTTGTAATCCATAGTATCATTATGAAATACAAATTTATCTTTGCAATTTTAGCAAATAATACTGGGTATGGAACCCTTCGTGTGCGGGTCCGACTCAAACTTTGCCAGTTTTCATAAAAAACACCCGACTGCAACCATTAAGTTCCAAACAAGCTGTTGGTGGCATCATATCTGATATTGAACTAAAAAACTACATCAGAATGCTTAACAATTGAGCATGACGTTAGTTGCAGACGGGTTTTTTAATAAGCATATGTAGAATAGAAAATCATTTACTTCAGAATATTTACTACGACATATTTAGTAACCTGTTCCGCTTAGCTATTTTTAAACAGCCATAAAAAAACCCTGAAAAAAAAATCGACACGTGTTTCACACCTCAACGAGGCATCCTCAAGATGACGATTGATTTGTCGCGAACCCGAACACGGCGTGTTGCTACACCAAACGCTGGACGCAGAGTCCAGCGTACGGACGTAGAGCGAAGAGTTTCTACGTCGTTGAGAGGTGAAACACGTGTTGATTTCTTATAGGGTTTTGTATGGCTCTTTAGGAATAGTTAAGCGGAACAGGTTACTAAATATATCCACGTCTATTGTATTTTATAGTGGATTTCTGCGAGGTCAAGCCTGAGTCAATTAACTGTATTATGCTATTTGTATAAATAAGCTATAAATAGTTACGACAAAGAACTGCAATTTATAATATTTATGTATCATAATGTTTTATATTATTGTGTATAGTTGAGATTTTACTAACGGAAGTGACAACACACTGACTACTGACGATATGGCCGCTAAGCCACTTAGACACTAACCTCCGAATTTAACGATACTAAAGGATTTTATAAGATGTTCACAAAAGCCTGTCTATAGCTACAGTACTATAGAGAATCACAGTGCCGATATAGAAGATAATGGCCGTTTAAAATCAAGTTACATTTCAGAATTCAACCCTATCTTATTCAGTGTTTTGTCTCCACAGTGGAACACGCGACAAGCCTGGCCGTCCTGATGTATGTTATACTCTGGATGCCACTGCGATTTACCAGGCGGTTAGAAATGCCATACATAGTGAGAGTTGCCACAGGCTTCTTTCCACATGTACCCATAAACTGGTTTTGGGAAGAGGTGGGCGCGCTTGAGGTTTATGGTCAGTATATTAATATAATACACTCCCGGAATACTAAATCGAGCCTCACATTCTATGTTGGGTATAAAGGCCTTTTTTTTTTTTTTTTTGAGGGTGGGAAATCATCAAATAACTTCTCCCGCTCTGGGCGGAGCGGGAGGGCGTGTCAGACTCTTACTGACTAAAACCCACCCGTGTTCCTTCGGTTGCCCTGTCGCCGGGGGCCACGATCTCCCTTTCGGTTTTCTTCGCAACCCCGGCAGGCATCGGTCCTAGTGGACCCCTTCAATTATGCTGACATCTCTTTGAGGCGCGCGTGGAACACAACGCGCCGTCGACCCGGGCCTGGTCCTTATCGGACGGTGAGCCACCCATTGCTCACCGCCCGCAAGCCCGCGCCTACGGTGGCCGGAAATCGCCCCGCGATTCCCGACGCCCTGGGCGTCTCCTCCTGCGGCGGTTAGGGGCGTGAGGGCGCGAAATTTGCCTCTCCCTCACGCGTTCCGCCTCCTCCTTCGCGAGCATTACCGCTTCGCAGAAGGAGGTGACGGCCTCCCATTTCCTCTCGCTCCGTACCATAGCCTGAACCAGGGCCGGACGCGAGAGATCACCGCCGCCGATCGCCTCCACGAGGACACGGCGATGCTCCGCCCAAGCTGGGCAGACCTCCACCGTATGCTCCACCGTGTCCTCCGGGCGATCCACACAATGGTGACACCCGGGCGTTTCCTCCCGCCTTATCCTGTGCAGGAACCTCCCGAAACAGCCGTGTCCGGTGAGGACCTGCGTCAGGCGGAAGGTGAGGACGCCGTGGCGCCTCTCAAGCCACTCCTCAAAGAGGGGTCTTATCGCCGCAATTGTGGCGTGCCCAGCGCTGGGTTGCGACAATCGCACTCTCCATGACGCCATGAGATCCCGCCGGAGCTCTGTCCGCTGAGCCGCGATTTCTCGCGGCAGCGGAGCTAAGCCCCGGCGCCTCGCCTCCTCGCGCCACTCCCAAATGTGCGCGAGGACCTTTGCCTCCAGATCCCATGGCGGTAATCCGGCAAGGAGGCTCGCCGCCTCGCAGGAGACCGTGCGGTATCCTCGGGCCAGCCGGATGGCCATGACCCTCTGGGACGCGTTCAACCGGCGGGCTGGCCGCAGCCTTAGTGAACGCGCCCACACCGGTGCCCCGTAAAGGGCCATGGACCGCACGACCCCCGCGTAGAGCCTCCGGCAGGAGGCGTTTGGATCCCCTAGATTGGGCAGGAGCCGCTTCAACGCAGCCCCGGCCCGCTCCAGTCTGGGAGCCAAACGTCGGAAGTGTTCGACGAAGTTCCACCGGCTGTCGAGGACAAGTCCCAGATACTTCATCGTCGACTCGACGCCGATGTGAACCCCTCCCGCCATTACCTGGGAACCCGACGGTGGCGCATTCCGAGGTCCATGAAAACCCATGGCCTCGGACTTGTGCAGGGCCACCTCGAGTCCCAGCTGCCGGATCCTGCCGACGATTGTCGCAACCCCGCGTGTCGCTAGTTCGGCCGCCGCCTGGTACGACCCCCCCTGTGCCAGGACCAACGTGTCGTCAGCGTAGCAGACGACGCTGACGCCGCTAGGGAGGTCGGCGCGCAGCACCCAGTCGTATCCGATGTCCCACAGATGCGGCCCCAGGACCGATCCCTGTGGGACACCGCACGACATCTCTCGCCGGTTCCACTCTCCTTGGTGACCGGGGTAGATGACGGCCCTGTCCGTCAAATAGGCCTCGACCACACGACAGAGGTAGGTCGGCATCCGGTGATACCGGAGTGCCTCCCTGATGCAACTCCAGGGCAGGGTGTTGAAGGCATTGGCGATGTCTAGAGACACCGCCAAGACGACCCCACCCCGGGCCACAGCATCCCCCGTCGTGAGGGCCCGCACGCGCATGATGGCGTCCACCGTAGAGCGCCCCTTGCGGAAGCCAAACTGGCTCTCCGCCAGGTCCGGCCCCACCCGCACCAGCCGCTCGACGAGGCGGTCTGCAATGACTCTTTCAAAGAGCTTGCCCACCTCGTCGAGCAGCACGATGGGCCGATAAGCGGACGGAGAGTCCGCCGGGCGCCCCGGCTTCCTGATGAGGACCAGTTTCCCCGTCTTCCAACGAAGTGGGAACTGGCCCCTCTCCATGCATGCGCTTAGGAGCCCCCTTAGTCGAGGCCCGAGAGCCCCCAAGGCCAGGACCCAGGCTTTTCCTGGTATGCCGTCGGGTCTTGGGGCGGTATTTTTCGCATTCATCTTGCGTACCGCCACTCTCATTTCTACCTCGGTCACCTCCGGAGCATCGTCGTCGTCGTCGGCGGTGTGGTCCGCATCGGGCACCGCAGTAGGCGGAGCCATGGGCGCGGGAGCGTGTTCCCCTCTTGGGGGGAACAGAGCGCTCACCACGTCCCCCACAAGCTGGGGCCGGAGACTCTGCGTCAGCGGGGGAGCCCATGGGCGGAGTTTCTCCCGCACCATCTTGTATGGGCGTCCCCACGGGTCCCTGTTTAGAGTCTCCAGCAACTCCTCACGGGCCACTGCCCTGGCCCGCAGGATCTCCGCTTGGAGGGCGGTCTTCGCCGCTCTGTACCCCTCGTACAGCTCCGCCTGAATGGCTTCCGTATCCGGAGGGCGGATACGGAGCCTGCGGTGCCTGGCGTACCGGCGTCGCGCAGTAACGCACGCCCTGCGCAGGGTCTCTAACTCCTGTGACCACCAGTACACCTGGCGCGAAGCACGTCCGGGCCGGACCCGGGGCATAGCCACGTCACATATATTGGACATGGCCTCCCGGAACCACTCCACCTCGTCGTTGATGTCAGCAGGCCTGTCCGGTGATGACACCCAGGCCTGCACGATTGAGGCTTCCAGGAGGAGCTCCTGGTCCAGCTGCTTCAGCGCCCACCGCGGACCACTCGGGGCCTGTCGGACCGGCGCGCTCGAGGTCTGGGCGGAGACGTCAAACCGGATGTACCGGTGATCGGAATAGGTCTCCACCCCCTCCATGACGCGCCAGTCAATGACACGCGGTGACAGAGCGGGGCTGGCGAACGAAATGTCCACCACCGATTCACCCCGCATCCGCACACACGTAGGGACAGAACCCCGGTTTAGGACGACTAGGCCTGTCTCCAGAGCCCAGTCCTCCACCATCCTGCCCCGTGTGTCCGTGTACCGGGAACCCCAAGCCAGATTCTTGGCATTGAAGTCCCCGAGGACGAGCACGGGGAGGGAACAGAACCCGACGACGACGACTCTCAACTCCGCAAGGGAGTTGTGGAACTCGGCGAGAGTTCGGTTCGGGGAGAAGTATACCCCCACCACGGCAATCTCCCCGAACCGTGCTGCCACGCAACCCCGTCCTCTCTTGACAGACTCGAGAGACGGAGTTCCGGCGGCGGCCGACGAAATGAGGGTCACTGAGCCGTTCAGGTCCTCCACCCAGTCATCCCTGGGCGGGACAAAGTACGGCTCAGCGACCACGGCGATGTTAATCGACCACTGCGCCATGCTCTGGAGCAATAGATCCTGAGCGGCGACGCAGTGGTTGATGTTCGCCTGGAGGAGGCGCAATGGGGCCATTATTGGCACTCCATGTCTGCCCCCTCCTGAGTCCCCTGTGAGGGCACTGCCGCAGTGGGAACGACGGCGGCGACAACGGTAGAGGCGGCAGCGGCTACGGCTGTAGTGGCGGCGGCTGCGGCGGTGACGGCGGTGGCGGAGGACTTGCCCCTGCCTTTGGCCTTGGCGGGTGGAGCGCAGGCCTTGCTCCCAGCCCGGTGATCGGCCGGCTTGCCAGCCGCCGCACATACAGCACAGTGCGGCGGGGCGTCACACGAGCCAGCCTTGTGACCGGGCTGACCACAGCGGAAGCAGTGGCCGCTGCGGTCCACCTCCGAGGTGCACTTGACCCCCACGTGGTGTCCCACCTGGCAGCGGTAACACCTCAGAGGTCTGGGCTCCAGCAGTTTAACCTGGGCGGAAACCCAGCCCACCAAGAGCCTTCGGCCCTCCCCGGCTATTTTTTTGGCCGCCGTCACGGGGCAGCTCACCCTAATGGCTTGCATCCCCGCGAAGTCAGGATGGATGGTGCCCGCCCTAACCTGCTCGGCAGAGCACTCTCCAGCCTTAGCGACGGCGGCCACCACCCTTTCCACCGTCACGGAGTCGTCCAGGCCCTGGATGCGCAGATCAGCGCATTTGGTGGGCCTGGACACTCGGGCCTCGTCCGCATTTAGGGACGCCCTGAGCTTTTCAGCCAGGACGTCAGCGGCCGGGCCACTGGCCGCACCAGGGACCTCCAGCATCCGGGCTCCGGTTGCCGTTACCTTCAACCGGATGCCCTTGGCGGCGCCGATCTCTTGGAGGTCCATAACCGCGTCCACCTTGGCGAACACGTCCTGGTAGGACACGCCCCTCTTCTCCGCTTCCGGCTGCAGTGTTACCACTACAGCTGCGGACTTCGGGGCGCGGAGCCTAGCAGCGACGCTTCGCTCCTTACGCCGCTGCCGCCTCGCCCTTCTTTTGGCCGCCCTTGTCGCCTTGCCAGCCTTCTTCTTCTCCCCGGCTACTTGCCACCCGGCGTCGGCCGGAGGAGAAGATTCAGGAGGCGGAGGCGGCCGTTTCGCCGCCGCCTGGGCCTGGGCCGGAGCCCTCGCCATCAGGGCCGGGGCCCTCGCCGCCTGCGCAGCCGCTCCGCCCTTGGCCTGCCTTGATGGGCCCGGTTTGGCCGCGGCAGCTACGGTGGTGGCTCGCCGCTAGCGGGGGGCGCAGGACGATAGCCTCCAGGGCGGAGAACTTACTCTGCAGGGAGGCCATCTCCTGCCGCACCAGGGTCAAAACCCGGTCTTCAGCTGGCACGGGCCGTGCCTGCCCATGCTGCTTCCCCCCATGCGGCACCTCCCGGGAGCCGGCTGCCCGCAGCCCGGCCAGGTCTGCTCGGAGCCTCTCGTTCTCCTTTTGGAGAAGCTCCATGGCGGCTGTCAACTTGGCAACCTCCGCCCGCATCTCGGACATCTCGTCCGACGGAGGCCCAAGCTGAAGGGCCTTCGATGCCGCCAAAATAGAGGCCGTGGCCGCGGGTATGGCCTTGTCTTTAGAGGACTGAATCCTCTTCAAGGCCACACTCCTGATCGCGGCTGCCACGACCTGCGCAAACCTGGCCGTCTGCTCTGGGTTTGAGCCACCGCCAGCGGTGTCCGGCTCACCACCTGCGGCCTCTGAGAGGACCACCCCGCTGCTGGTCCCTCCAGGGTGGTGCCCCTCCTTGGCAAGTCCGTCGGCTCGTGGGGCCAGTTCGGCTGGACTGGCCCGGCTCGACTCCTTGGTGGTGAGCCCTCTCCCCACACCTTTTTGCCGGGTCTTACCACGCCGGCTGGTGTGCAGCTTCCTCCTGTCCTCGGCGGAGGACCACCCAGCATCCCCCGATGGGGGGCGCTTCCGGAACTTCCGGATGATCCCGTCAGCCCCCACCACTTCGCGCTCCGAGCTCAGGCTCGAGCTCTCCGCGCCTGATGCAGCATCGGACTCCGACCCCGCATCACTCCCCTCCTTTTTGGTTGGTTTTTTGTTTGTGTTTGTTGATTTTTCCATAATAGTTCCCACGAGTGATAAACTTTTTAACTTCTTAAAATGTGTGGTTCGCACTAGTGACTAATTAAGCTACCCATTAGTCAAGCTATCAACCTCCCTCACGGTGCGCCGCCGCTTGGAGGTTTGGGGTGATTTTTTATAGAGGTTTTCTACCTCGCGGCCCGGGCGGTTAAGCCAAGACCCTCGACCCCCGTCAAATGCCAGAGACATGACCTTAACATTCTCCGGGGCTACGAGACCAGCGGTGGCAGAAGGAAGGGTTTCCTCCTGCCTGCCCGACGGCAGGGTTAGTGCACGCCGAGCCCGCTCCTCCTCAAAAACGCTGCTCAACGTGTGCTCTCTACAGAGTACACGTTAGAGCGTTCCTCCGACAGGATATTGGCATACGGACAACGAGACCCCTTAGGCTCACAGAACCTAATGGGGAGACTTTGCCCGTACCCCAGGGTGCACCGTCCCGGAGACTGGCCTTCCCCCCGGACGCATCCATAAGGGAACTCCAGCCCACGGGCACACGGGGAGGTTTCCTGTTCAAGCACCCCTGGGTATAAAGGCCTACAACATTAAAATAGTGTCAAGTCACAGAAAAAGTTTTGATGCAGATTTGAAGCCGACATACAGGCCATCATTTTTAGTGTCATCATTGTTCCAAATTTGAATTCACAACCATTTAAAAAGTTATAGAACTTATTACATAACAAAGCATAGGCTCGATTTAAGAGTCTGGGAGTGTATAATTGCAGAATTATTGAATATAATATATAATTTCTTTATGTCATCAAAAGCCATTCTACAATATCTTCACATTTATACAAATATTTAAACATTCTGACTCCTAAACTAAGTGTAAGTTCTTGTGACTTACGAGTCAGTGATTTTCCGTACAAATATTTGTAGTAATTTGGTACATTTAAACAATAAATGTTTTTTTTTAATTTTAATTTTATTGTGCCTATCGTATTTCTAGATGAAAAATAGTGCTTGAATAGTAAGTAAAGGCTGTTTTTGGGAAATACGCACCTGATGATATATTAACAGGCTTGTTGACAGTTGTAGGGAAACCAATTAGTAAAGCTTAACTAGCCTAGCAAAGAATCCCGATTTGTCAAAGTCAAATCATTTATTTCAAATAGGCCCATGTATGGGCACTTTTGAACATCAAAATTTACAAAATACTTTAATTGATTCTAGTCGCCCCTTCCAAAAGGTAGTTTTCGTATGGAGAAGAATGGGCAAGAAACTCCACCGTTACTCTTTTAAAATGTTTTACAATAGTTTGTATAAGTACGTACATTACTTAAATAATTATATGTGAAGACGATGCACCTAGAATAAAATTACTATACCACAATAGGTAAAGAAAATTAAAAATGAAGCAACGACAGATAATTTAATTATGTGATAAGTACATGGTACTCACATATTTGCAAACATTGTAAAAGTAGACGATTTTCCTAATGTTTTTTAAATTAATAAGTCAGTGTGTGAGGAAGTAATCACAGAATGTAAAATCAATGTCATATAACATAAAATTATAAATTTTGCAATTAAATTAGCAACCCGTTTGATTTTGTCTTGATTCTAAATTGTCCTATGGAGCAGGACCAGCATGTTTCCAAGCACTCTTATCTTGGATATAATCCTCTAATTTGTAATATGCTTGTTTACAAAGTATTTATTAAATTTTCTTTCATTTAATTACAATATTTCACAAGGTATTTTGTTGTAACATTTGACACAGTACCCATAAAAGATGTATGTACTTTAGATAATCTGAAAAATGGTTGATCTAGTTTATCTTTATTTCTAGTATTAAAATTATGTCTATCACTTATTTAATTAAAAAGATGTGGATTTTTCCTCACGTACATAATATTGTATTTTCATAAATGAATTGGCATAATATTAATCCTTTTAAATAGTTTCCTGAGAGATTCGCAGCTACGCAGATTATAAATGGCTCTGAGAACTCTCTTTTGCAAAATAAAGATGGATTCAATGTCAGCAGCCCGACCCCACAGTAAAATGCCATACGACATAATGTAGAAGTAGCTAAAATAGACCAATCGCGCGGTTTCTACATCTGTTAACTGTCTTATCTTTCTAACAGCATAAGCGGCCGTGCTTAGCCGCCCCGCAAGAGATGTTATATGAGGTCCCCATTGTAATTTCTCCTCTAGCGTGATTCCTAGGAAAACCGTTTGATTCATAAATTCCAGTTTTTCCCAATTCAATATGATGTCACATTCGCTACTTCTAAAACAATCTTGGACTTGCAGAATAGAGCTATTCACGTCTTCAAGATTTTGTGACCGTCGGTTTATTTTAAAGATTAATGATGTGTCATCTGCAAATAACAAAATCTTCGGTAGATTTGAAGTAATTGGGGTAAATCATTAATGTAAACTAAAAAGAGGAATGGACCCAATATCGAATCTTGAAGAACGCCCATTGCTATTTCAGACCCTAATAAGTTTACGCCGTTTACCTGAACTTTAACCTTTTTATCTTTCTGGTATGATCTAAGTAAATCAAGAGCTGTATTCCTAATCCCATAGTGCTCTAGTTTCAGCAGAAGTGTCTCATGGTCTACACAATCGAACGTCTTCGAGAGGTCACAAAGATTCTAATGGTATTTTGTGCTTCGTCCCAGGCATTAAAAATATTCTTTATTAGGGTGACACCGGCGTCAGTGATACCTGTTGTTCATAAAAGATGGATTTTTTATTAAAGTGACGTAACATTTGATTGAGCATCAACTTTTCAAACACCTTACTGAGAACTAGCAGAATTTAAACAGTCCTATAATTGTTGGGTTCTTTACTATCATCGGATTTGAACAATGAAACTACTTTACTGTTTTTCATGAGATCCGGAAAGACTCCTTGGTGTATACTGGTGTTAAATATGTAAGCTAAATAGGGCGTCATGGTTTCGATTATAGATCTACAGACTTTTACAAACATTTCCCAGAGATCTTCTGTTGATTTAATTTTAAGATCTTTAAAAGCTTTTATAACAGCCTGGGGGTTTGTATTCTGAAACCCAAATTTGTATTCTAAACTCCAAAGGGCAAGCCTTCACTTTTTGTCTAAGTAAGGCCGCAGAAAGCGCGGGTGAGGAATTTAAAGCTTCAGTAGTTTTAAGGGGAATATTAACAAAAAAGTTTTCAAATCATTGAGCTATTTCTATATCTGAGTTAATGGAGCCATGTGCAGTTTCTAAATTCAATTCAGTATTTTGCTGTTTTTACCTACCTGTTTCATTATTTATTATTTGCCAGGTAGTTTTTATTTTATCATCAGGTGATTTTATTTTATTGTTAATATAAATAGCTTTGGCTATTTTGCACACACTTTTCAAAGTTTTTGAATATTTTGCAACATACTTATGAAAGCTTGTATTATTCATATGTTGCTTTAAGCCATAAAGTTCAAATAGTTTTTCCCTGCTTTTACGAATACCTGGAGTCACCCAATCACTAAATAAGAACTTTGTGTAAATACTTTTAGTCTTTAGTGGAAAATTGTCATTAAATTGCGTGTTTAATAGTGAAAAGAACTCGGCGTAGAACTCATTTGGGTCACTTATATTATTAAAACTCTGACCACATAATTTATTGACCAAAGAATTATTTAATTTCTCTAAACTTTTACATGGCCTAAACCTTATTTGAATTTTTTGTAAAGGTATATAGGATTAAAATGTTATAGTTTATCTACTCTGATTTGATGGCAACTTATTTACAATTTGTTTGTGTAGGTAATCACAATTATAAAAAAAATGTTATATATACAAGTGGCAGAAGAAGTTGTCACTCGGGTTGGTTCAATAAAAACATTTGACAAATCAAATGACCTAAAAAGACTTAATAATGTAACAGTATTCGAGTTATTTTCTTATAAGTTAATATTAAAAACACCACATATGATTATTGACTTACTACTAGTACTAAATTTCTTTAATACATCTTCCGTTACAGAATCAAACACGGATAGATTCTGGTAACTTGGAGGTCTGTATACGCATACATGCTTATCAAGCTCAACACAGGACAATTTAATGTTGTGTTCAACAGACAGTCCGATGATGTCTTTTCTTTCTTTCGATTTATTAGAATTCTTATTAATGACCCGCTTTGTATCTTACGTATTTGAAGGAAGACATCAATAATAAATTTTAAAGTTGGCTGGAAAACAAAATTCTTCCGTATAAATCATGCATTCATATTACTGTCGTTATAAGCTCCATAAATAAGTTATCTATTTACCTATGCAAAAACAATTAGGCACTAGCTCCAAAGCTAAGAATAACATTCTTGTGTTTCAAGAGACAGGAGATTTTTTCTCCAAAATGTCTTAATTTGATGGAACATAACTTACACAACTGAGCTACCACAGCAATAATTACCATCTGGTCCTGTATTACAACAAAAAAAAAACAAGGTAGTAAAAGCCTCATAACAGTTTAAACGATGAAACCAGTACCACCAAAATCTTGCTAATTAGCATATACAAGGTGTTTTAACTTGTAATAGTTTATTATTAAATTAAACAACACTTGTACACAGACTTCCACAGTTTATTAGGCAAGTTAGCAAACATCAAGATGTTAACATGAAACTGAATTAAGAAAAATGGTTTACAGTATAGATTTACAACCGCCATTAGTCTCTCAGTCGAGTCGACAATCTTCTAGTGCGGCGCGCGTTCCGCCGACCAGTGTTGCTAATCGATGCCACGGGCACAGATATAATACTAGTCACGGGGTTCTCATACGCGGCGTTGCGAGAAATTTGAAAATCTTGCGTTACAGTGTCCGGTAATGAATTTATAAACTTGAAATAGCTTACAATAGACCCTAAGACCGTTCTGAAAATAACAAAAAAAAAATATACATCCCAAGTTCAACCATTACAACAACAAATAACCGATGGAATTCATTAATTTGTGGTCGTGGTGAAGAAGAATGTAAAATAAGGTAAAAAGTTAGTTAAAAATCTTAGATAACAAAAGAATCAGAACATAAAATATTAAATAAAATCAATAAAACCTATTACACAAGAGACTAATGCAAAGAAATCTATCCTAGACCATGGCAGTACTTTAAAAGATGAACATTTCAACCTGACTATCATCAATTCATCCATGTCAGATCATAACCAAATAAAATACGCCTAAATTACGAAATAATAGATTACAAGAAACTTTGATGGAATCATGTGGAATATAAGATATATCAAACAACTACAATGAACTAGAATCAAAGATAAAGCGGTGCGTAAAAGACAATAAAGTATTGAGAACAAAGGTTTTAAATTCACCTCAAGAAGATTGGGTTAACAACGATATAATGACCGGAATCAGCCAAAGAAACTATGAATACAACACAAGAGTGATCAAGAAAATGAGTTATTAGAAAAGAACTATAAAGATATTAAAGAAAGAATCACTAAATAATTACAAAATACGAAAAATTATTACTACTAAAAACTATTTGTATATTGTGCAACCCCAAAAAAACATGGTCACTTATGAATAATTTAACCAAAAATAAAATAAAACAAAGTGGTGCTCCTTCAAACTTTTAGTTAATGCTAACATAGTTACTAGCACAAATGAAATCTGCGAGGTTTTTAACTAGTATGTGTCTACCGTAGGATCCATACTGGCAGACAGAATACCGAAAAATTATCATGACACCTCAACCCGATATGTTTACAAATCCCAAAAAAAAAAAAAAACATGAACTTTTGTTATTGGATCCATGAAGTGCTGATGAAATAAATTATTAATGATCTCGAACCAAATTCAGGTAGCGGTATAAGATAGAATAAGCACAAAAGACATAAAAAATATTCAAAATTTAATCTCAAAGAGCTTGGTAAATTGTTTTAATAAATAATCTCATAACTGACGGGGAATTTCCAGACACCCTTAACATTGCAAAAGGTACACTGAACTATAAATCTGGACCTAAAGCCGACCCCGGAAAGTATCGCCCGATCTCCGTGCTACCAATAAAGTAAAAAAAAATTGAGAAAATAATACATAGTCGTCTGTTAAACTACTTGGACTGTTTTAATTTATATATCACAACGCAAATATGGATTTAGAGCTAAAAATAATACCACTGCAGCCACTATTGATCTGCTGTCAAAAATCAGAGATAATATAGATAAAACAAGTATTGTTTGTTTTGGGTGTGTTTATCGATTTTAAAAAAGCCTTGATACCGTAGTCATAAACTGTTAGAAAATGATGGAATCAAAGGAAATTCACTTAAAATATTCAAATCTTACCTAACAAATAGATTCCAAGTGGTCAAAATAGATAACTTCGAAAATAATGCTTTTCGTATCACATATGGAGTCCCACAAGGATCCATATTGGGACCGTTATTATTTTTAATATACATAAATAATATAACAGAGCTAAAACTACATGGTTATTTAACTTTATACGCAGATTACACATGCTTGTTATATTTTGGAACTAATGTTCATCACGCTATTTCTCGAGCCACAGAAGATTTAAAAATTATGTTTCTATGGTTCCAACACAATTTACTAAGGACTAATATTATATCTGTGCTAAGGGTAAACATCTCGAAGACATGTTACATTATCTTTAAAGCAAAAAATAAAAAAAATGCGCTTCATGACCTATGACAACATTCCATTAGAGAAAAAAACCTAAAATACGAAAAATACCTTGATCGATTGTTTAACACTTTGGAGGACAGTACATGAGACACAATAGAAGTTTTATTATTATGACGCCTATGGGCGTATAGTGTCCTTCAAAGTGTTAATATGTAAAAAACAAATTGATTATAATTAGAAATAAAAGTTCTTCACTTACTGGATCACTCCGCAATATAAATTAATGTATAAAAAACTGCGTTTAAAAATTTACAATTAAATTGTCAATCATATTTTATTATATCACATAGAAATCTGGTGTGGCACCAGTAAAACAAAGCTACAGGAACTACAAAGAATGCAGAACAGGATCATAAAGACATTGTTACACTACCCATACTTGACACCAACGTACAAAATTTTTAAAGAATTTGTTTCTTTAAAAATTTTGTACTGATGAATATCAAGCAACTTTATATGTATATGTTCTATGTTATGAGGTTTGGTTTCCTCACTTAGTCCGTCAGGTGGACCATTGTACGTTTTTATATATAACACTTGTATCTTGATTAGAAATATAATGGGTAGAACCATTTACACGAACGTAAAATTTACCGAAAAATCTCAAATAAGTAAGCTGGGTCGATGAAGACTGCGTTTACAACGCAGTCTTCATCGACCCAGCTTACTTGTCCTGCCAAAGGTACAGATAAATTATGCTAAAAAATATCGCTTATGAGGTAGCACAATTTTATAACAACTTACCGTCCTACATAAAAATATAAGCTCTTTCAACGGTTTTAAAGCAAAACTATCAAATTATATAATTGAAACCACTCGCTAATAATGTTACTAGTTGAGAATAAAACCACTGAATGTGCTAACCTAACACTTGCAACCAATTTAAAAACAAAATAACTATAAGCCTTTTTTTGCGTTGGAAATTATCAAATAACTTCTCCCACTCTGGGCGGAGCGGGACTCAGACTCAGACTCTTACTGACTAAAACCCACCCGTGTTCCTTCGGTTGCCCTGTTGCCGGGGGCCACGATCTCCCTTTCGGTTTTGTTCGCCCCCCCGGCAGGCATCGTCAATTGTATTATATCGGTGATGGTTACCTAGAATAAGATTATTACACCTAAGTTTTCGTGTAAGTGCCTAAAAATGTAAGGCTTAGTAGTTTCGGATATAAAGGGGAGGAAATTTTCATCAATTTTCTTAAATATTTTTACAGTTTGCAATTATTATTTTTTTCTTGTTTTGCCCCCAAAAGTAATCCCCATATTCAAAATTCATTTTTTTACGTTACACGTCCGTGTTTGGGTCACAAATTTCAACTTAATCCGGCCCTTAGATTCGGAGTGCGGAGTAAATTAGCTGTGACAGACGGACAGACAGACACACGAGTGTTCCCATAAGGGTTTCGGTGTTGTTTTTGAAGTACGGAACCCTAAAAAGCTAATGCGCACAAAGTAAAGACCTGTCATTGTTTCATATAATGTACATCAGAACTTTCATTCCTCTTTGGAAAACGGTTAGGACATAAAATAAAATATTAATAAAATAAGCCTTTATTACTGGTTAAAATATATTGTTTTTAAAAGATTTTTCTAAATTATACCTACAAAAAAATATTTTGTTTAAATGTCGACGGTGCACTCTTTTTAAACAGGTTTTCTTTCGTCAAAGGCCTCCTCTGAAGATATCCATAGCTCAGTGTCTCTTGCCCTCTGAATACACTCTGAAGACCAGCTACTCTTTTGACGTTGTATTCTCAACGTTTCGCTTGTCATCCTTTGCTCTTTTTTCCATCCCTCGGGTACTGTTATTAATTTGGTCCATTTATATATTTTTTTAAGAAGTATAAGTTTAAGATGTAAATTAATTTATTTACAGGCAAAGGTTCGTCCTTCAGCAACATGATGAAGAGACATGCTACAAGAAACTGCTCCGTCCTCCTCAGTTGCATCTTCATGTTGCTTCAAGTCGCCATCAGTTATTTCCTGACGTGGTACCTCTCTCACGTAAGGCCAGGCCAGTATGGTCAAGCCTTACCCAGGAACTTCCTCTTCAAGGTATGTGGGGTAAACAAAGGAGAAGTGAAGAGAGAGATCTTTTTCGTATTGATACTAAATGAGAATAGCTCATACAGTCGTTAAATTGTTACACCCACGGTCGATACAAAGTATCTATCACAATCCGACAGATTTTGAAGGAATATCATAAATCATTACTTCACATGATTAAAAAATTCGTAAATAACGTATTGAATTGTCAAAATGAGTGGGATGGGAGTCTTTTACGTTGTTACCTCGCCGGTGTGGAACTAACCATCGTGACGATTGCTTTCCATGAGGATACCCGGAAACGTACATTTAAAGCGTTCATGGAGGCAATTCAGAGATTTTTTTTTAAATTTTGATGTGATATTCTGACTGACGCAAAACGTCACGTATTCAGTGCAAAGAAAAAGAACATATTTTAGACTTGCTTCCGTACTAAAAATGAGCTACTTGTACATTCTGTTGCTTCATTAAACTTAGGTTTTCTAAGAAAGTGATGCCGTCTGTAGTCTTCTATATGTTCATAGTAGGTTCAGCCAGTGGCTTCCTTCGCCCGCGTAATCATCTACTAAGAAATAGTTTTTGGAAATTTGGCCTTTAAGGGGGTGAAAAGAGGGGATTTTGTTTGTATGAAAAATCTTGTTCCTTGAGTTAATGAACTTGAAACTAGAAGCCGGTGTGGGCGCGTTCAATAAGGCTGCGGCCAGCCCGCCGGTTGAACGCGTCCCAGAGGGTCATGGCCATCCAGCTGGCCCGAGGATACCGCACGGTCTCCTGCGAGGCGGCGAGCCTCCTTGCCGGATTACCGCCATGGGATCTGGAGGCAAAGGTCCTCGCGCACATTTGGGAGTGGCGCGAGGAGGCGAGGCGCCGGGGCTTAGCTCCGCTGCCGCGAGAAATCGCGGCACAGCGGACAGAGCTCCGGCGGGATCTCATGGCATCATGGAGAGTGCGATTGTCGCAACCCAGCGCTGGGCACGCCACAATTGTGGTGATAAGACCCCTCTTTGAGGAGTCTCTTTTGTGAGGCGCCACGGCGTCCTCACCTTTCAACTGACGCAGGTCCTCACCGGACACGGCTGTTTAGGGAGAAAACGCCCGGGTGTCACCATTGTGTGGATCGCCCGGAGGACACGGTGGAGCATACGGCGGAGGTCTGCCCAGCTTGGACGGAGCATCGCCGTGTCCTCGTGGAGGCGATCGGCGGCGGTGATCTCTCGCGTCCGGCCCTGGTTCAGGCCATGGTACGGAGCGAGAGGAAATCGGAGGCCGTCACCTCCTTCTGCGAAGCGGTAATGCTCGCGAAGGAGGAGGCGGAATGCGTGAGGGAGAGGCAAATTTCGCGCCCTCACGCCCCTAAACGCCGCAGGAGGAGACGCCCAGGGCGTCGGGAATCGCGAGGCGATTTCCGGCCACCGTTGGCGCGGGCTTGCGGGCGACGAGCAATGGGTGGCTCACCGTCCGATAAGGACCAGGCCCGGGTCGACGGCGCGTTGTGTTCCACGCGCGCCTCAAAGAGATGTCAGCAGAATTGAAGGGGTCCACTAGGGCCGATGCCTGCCGGGGTTGCAAAGAAAACCGAAAGGGAGATCGTGGCCCCCGGCGACAGGGCAACCGAAGGAACACGGGTGGGTTTTAGTCAGTAAGAGTCTGACACGCCCTCCCGCTCCGCCCAGAGCGGGAGAAGTTATTTGATGATTTCCCACCCACAAAAAAAGGTACCCCTTTTTTATTCAATCTTTATTAAGCATTTATTTCAAAACCTGAATAAATGGAAGCCATGGCAGTGAAGAGACGGCCCGTCCCAACGACCTAGTCCCAGCACGATTTAGCTTAACGAGTTTGAAGGGAACTGAATGCTTCAACACGTCATGTTGTTTTGGTATCCATCAAGATGCTTTGCAGTTGTACAAATAATTCACTGGCTGCACGTCTCTAAATACGTTGCACGCGCAAAACACATCTGATGCACCGAAACATTGATGCATGATTTCAATCAACTCTGCACCGCAATCTCGTATTTCACCTATGAACTGATGACACGTATCGTAAGTCCAGTAGGAAAATCAAATACGACAATAAGATATCGCTTTCAAGAATATCTATTGTATATCGAGCTAAAATATGCAAAAAGGTGCTGATAAGCGTTTAATAAACTCTATATATATAAAAATGAATCCCTATTTCCCTTGGTCACGGCATCACGCTAAAACGGCTGAACGGATTTGGATGAAATTTGGCAAATGAGTAAACCATGACCCGGAGAAGGACATAGGATACTTTTTATCCCGAAATTCCTAAAGAATCGAGACTAATGCGGGTGAAACCGCGGGGCGCAGCTAGTAAACAATAAATAATCAAACAAACTATAACACACGCACAGAGCACAAGTTTGTACGTAACTGTAGGTTTCTAAAGTTGTCAAAAAATAAAAGGCCCGTTTTGACATTTGTCATCGCGACGTAACTAGTGAAGTAACCATACGACTCGGTACTCGATACTCACGATAAATCGATTAAAGTTTGTATGAGTATTTGATCGATTTGATTATGTTTTGTAAAGTGCATTGAATTAAAGTTCTGATTAGAAAATTTTACTTAAACTTTTTTTATTGTATCATTTCAAAATACCTACAATATTGTAGGTATTTTGAAATGATACAATAGTACAAAAGGTCAATTTGTCTTTAATTTTATATTTTTAGTTACAATAACATTCACTCAATCACAAAAAAATCAAGAAAAAGCGAAATTGATTGAATCTTCATTCGATCATTTTCTTCGGATGATGAGTCAAAATCGTCAGTTGAGCTATCGTCACCAGTAAATATAATTATTTCATTTTCAATTTTATTGTCAATATTGACAGTTCAGTCAAAATCTTCCTTTATTATTTTTCGAGTTTTTTCTACCACTTTTGACCAGTCTTCTTGAGTAATTTTGGCACAAGCTTCGTTCAGCAATATCATAATTTTCTTAGTGGAGAATGGCGGCTTTTTATTGTAGCGAGCTGCGTATCCTTTGACTTGAGCCCAGATCAACTCAATAGCATTGTACTGACAATGGTACGGCAGCGTTCTTATCCCAGACCGTCCCATCCTTGATGTCCTCCTTCCGGTTGACGCCCTAAGCCGAGGTTCGTTCCTCACAGGGGGTGCCCTTAGCGAGCGTTCACCTAGTTTTAATTATCATAGTTGAATAACCCCTGGCTGGAGGTTTGAAGTGTAGTAGCTTAAGGCACCCACAGGAAAGCCCGGTTAAGTAGTCATGATCTCAGAAGTCAACTACGAGATGCCCTACCTAAAAAAAAAAAGCGTGCGTGGACGCTAAGTCAGACGCTTGGTCAGAGACAAGCCATTCTATAGAAACCAGTGTCGCCAATTCAAAATTTTATTTACGGCTTTGAGCGCCAAGCTCATTCTTTTCAGTAAAGATCAATACACAATATTTAATTACTATTAAAATCGAATGAAGCTAGTGAAATTCAGTAATTAATTGGTTACAACACTGTTTTTGAGACGTTTCGTAATAAGAAATTGCATGCTACTATAAAGAAAGCGCGAAAAGAATGCTCGCAATATATTCCATCATATTATTTAACGCGCCAAAATAATTTATATATTTTTTTTAAACGATTTATGTAATTAATTATTATTTTATTGTTTCTTTCAGTTTCGTTCCAAGTTACATTCTAGGATCTTTCTCAAATGTCAAAACGGGCCTTTTATTTTCCGGCAACTTTAGGTTGAACGATCTTAACAACAATTACCGGTTTTAAAATGAATTAATTTAGTAAACATTTTCCGGATAAAAGATTTGGTGTCTTTATTATTTTTTGTAAACAATGACAAGCGAGCATCAACGTATTTTTTTATAACGCATCTTGTTAAATCTATTTTATAGTTTGTGATTTTTATTTCAAATTGATGAAAATAATTATATTTCGGGGAACAAATTGTCTATACTAATATTATAAAGAGGTGAAATTTGTTTGTTTGTTTGTAAGCGGTAATCTCCGGAACTACCCGTCAGAAGAAGTCAGAAGCTAGTATCCTACAAAAGTTTTAAGAACTAGTCGAATAAAGAAGTAGATATTTAATTTTGGTGGTAGTATTTTTGACCTATTTTTTAAACGTTTTTTTTTTTTTTTTCATATAAATTTCGCAACGGCGGTAAATTTCCATTACGGTGGTGTGGATGTATGAAGTAACTTGTTTTTATAAATATCTTTTAGGTACTCGTATTGCAAGCTATTTACGTTCGCCTCAAAATCAAAGTCCCAATACATGTTCGTCATTTTAACACTTTCAATCAAAGCATGGAAGATGTAAACAACCATGTATTCAACGATTTTCTCACTAAATTCTGAAATGTCGTCAAGTTCAGGAAATTCAACAATTTCGTTACTAATGGACTCATCATCGATTGTGTTTAGGTCCATGTGTCTTGTAGTCACGTTAATGCGCTCCACTGCAGATGTACACTGTTATATAGATATTTATTCAAGAGCGGAGCAATTACCGCTTCCGCTATTTTGATTTGAGCGTAAGTCAGGAGCTTTTTGTAAATGCTCTCGAACAGTCGAGCACTGGGATTACTGTTAGACCCGCCATGCCAACTTATGCTGCCAAAGAAATGTTCTTAATGGTCCTGGCTTATCGTATGTAGGAGAAAGTATTTCATTGCCCAGACTGTATTGAAAAAAAAATTCGTCCTGGTTGAGGAATATTGCACTTTCTATGCATACAAAAAAACCTAAAAATCCGGTATATCTAGGCGATTTCACTAAGGTAAATGCAACTATTACCGACCCTTTTAAGACGATTTTAAAATTGTTGATAATTATTAAGAGTGGTGTTTGCTTTCACGCCCAGGTTTTTGTTTAAATACCCTAAAATTCAAGATTATCTTAAAATAAAAAAATAATAACTAAATGAACAAATCTATTGTTAGTATTATTGACCCATAGGAACGGCTATGGAGCTAATTTACGAGTTTTGTGAAGCTATTACCGAGTGTAAGAAACGAGGAGAATGTATAAACTGGTATTTTGAATAAATAAGAACAAGCCAATGTGGTTTCGTGAAAGAAATTAGCATGGATTAACTAAGAGAGGCGTGTAGGCTTGCATCAAGTCCTTACCACTTTCATACCACTGTTAGGAAAACCCACTTAGCCACCCTGGTGTATGCTGTTTGACGAAGATCTTATGGTCGACAAATATGGACCTAAGATCCAGAACAAAGTAGAGCAATAGCAACAGATGCTGGAGATTATTAGTTCAGAAATCCTTAGAAGCAGAACAGAAAATATGATCTGCAATTTCGGCGTTCTCTTCAGTTCCGGAGCCAAAACGCCAGATATCATGCCATTTTGGGTCTGCTCAAAATGGCAGCAGGTTACGGGAACAATTATTACAACTCTCTCATTTTTCTTTTCTTAAACATTGTGTAAATATGTTAATTCTAAAAGTAGATAAAAACAGAAATAGCGGCTAACAAAGATTTAGGGAAGGAGATGAAATGCTGCGTCGATCTCAAATAAATTGGGATGACAGCAGGAGGATGATTAGATCTCCCTACCATTTCCCACATTTTGGGTCTAACGAATAGTACTCGCTACGCTATTTAAAACGATTAAAAAACATTTGTTGCGGATTACAATACCCGCAGAAACTATTAAAAAGGTAATTACTAAAGAAATGCATATTTTTATCATAAGGCGCCGGCGATCTTCGTTTACAATACCATTAACAAACATTAAAAAAATGTTAAGACAATGAATTTTACTACGACGCTCGGCAATACGTAAATACAATACGTGACCCAAAATCCCCGAGAGCCTAGCATCTGCTATCTAATTACGTAACACATTTTCGTAAACGATTACGACTAAAGTCTGTTTTTTAATCTCGTAGACTAATTTGACGGGTGCAAATGTCAAACTCCAAATTGAAAAAACAAATAACAATCACTTGAAATGTCAAATTAGTCTACGAGATTAAAAAACAGACTTTAGTCAGTCTCATTTTGACATTTCAACAACATCCATTGCGTTATTTACGTTGTTGAGCAGATTTTTTTTCCTACTTATGAAGCAATGAATTAGCAATCTGTTTCAATTCGATTCAGATTGAGATAGATCGTGTATTACGTAATTGGGGTACGGTTTAGCTTGAGCCCTGCAATCATTCATAATATTATTAAATTATAAATATATTTTACTTACCGATGAAAAGTTAAACCATCTTTTTCATAGCTGGATGTTCTAGACGATTTCCCAGACCATTTAATTGAACAGAAACTCATAATTGGTTTTATTTATGCAGTTTTTTTTAAAGGTATCAAAATAACCGCGTGTGCACAGATCCAATAATTGGTCAAATTTAAAATGGCCACTCATATTGTCATCTAACATAAATGCAATTTCATATGTGTGTCGTGATCTTGAGTCGCCCGTATTGAACAGTCAAGAGGCTGTATAGTCATTGGGTACAGACAACCAAAGAATTGGGTATGCAGGAAAGATACAAACATTTTTGCACAACGTAATGTCTGTTCCAAAAGTATGTGATGAAAGTGTAAACAAACCCATTTCACTCACTAAAGGGAATAAGTAACACATTCATCTGTATTTAAAAGGTTTCAACTTTTTAACTCAACACTTTTTCTAACAATAAATTATTTTCCAATAAAATTATTAAATTATAATTGAAAATTATCGAGGGAAATAACCACAATTGTCAAACATCTTCAAAGTGACATAAGAATTTCGGGTTTAAATTATTTAAATAAACATATTAAAGCACTCAATTTATTAGTGGCACAATAAATTGGCACCGACAGGTACGTTTTTGATCCATTTATTTACATTATCATCAGATACTTTGGAACTTTTAAACAACAAAATAACGACCGATTTTTTCAAAATCTTGTCTTTTCTGCACATGCACAATAAGCTAAAACGTAGGTAGATACAATAAGCTGCCCGTGTACAAATCTGTTTGGTTGACTGTACTAATAGCTTACTTAGTACGTGGCAGCCCAGAAATAGTTTTAAAGCTCACAATTCATAACATTAAAAAAATTCAAGAAAAAAACTTGTTTAAAAAAATCACAATCTGAAAAGTAGACACCATCAGTGCTGTCATGTTTAGTGCATCTCTCTCTTTACTTCTAAAATATTCCACATGACACATTAGTATACCATACTTACCCCACGTCATCAAGGTATAAAACATGTATTGTACATGTTGTGTCTATTGTCTTATATCGTTTACACCAAAAAATGTATTCAAAAGTTGTCAAAAAGGTGAACAGAAAAGGGTCCGCGAAACGATCAATTGCAATTGACAATTTTTACGTGATTGATACACATTGATCCGCAAATTGATCGTCTATCAAATGCAATTGAAGCATTATCTCATCATCTTCTTGCCCTTGTACACAAAACATGTTGCGCCCACCTCAAGAAACATGGGGTTACTTGTGGTCGGCACAACATATTTTGTGTTTTCGCGTCACGCTATCATTCACTCCCTTGTCTTTCATATAATTCCTCACACAGTCCATTGAATCTTTTATTTGTCCTTCCTCTCCCTCTTCAACCATCAACATTTATGTTCATCACTCTTCTAGTCACATGCGTTTCCTCCCTCCTCTTCACATGCCCATGATACCAAGCTAAACGATTTCCTTTCAACTTTTCTGTAACTGGCGCCAATTTCAAACTTCCCCTAATATGCCAAATGCAATTTAACCGATTGATAATATTACTACAATACAAATTGATTGCAATTGAATTGAGCATTTCGGGGAGCCCATTATTAATAACAACATTACATGTATGATACATGCTTTACACCCGACATGTTTTTAACAAGTTTAGTCTTTGAAAGACACACAACACAAGACTTGTTGAAAACAAGTATCACAACTTGTATATATGGGTGTAAACACATATTTGAATATAGCCCTCGTATTGGAGCAAAAATAAGGTGAATCCTAATGTGGAAGCTGATGAAGTCTGCCCCAGGACTGCCAACCAGCGATTCTTTGAACCAGCGCCGGCGGATACCGAGCCCGGAATCAAGATCGTCAATGTTTCCAAGGTAGGAATCGTGAAGATGTTAACTGAAGGAAAGGGAAAGAACAAAGTAATTATCGATATTAAATAGTATACAGTACAGCCTATTAATGTCCTACTGCGGGGCAAAGGCCTCTACCCAAACAGAAAGGCATGAGCAGTGATCACCACGGTTGCTCAAAACGGGTTGGCGATTTTAAACTTAAAATATTAACTATAAAAGTTCATATTTCCTCACGATGTTTCCCTTCACCGATGTCAGTAATGTCCAAGATAAATTCAAAAAGACACACGGTGCTTACCCGGCTTGGGTATTATCTGAAATTAATTAATATACAGAGTCAATTTTAGCCAGCGAAACTCAGCGGACGTGAAACACGTCTGCGGAATTTCGTGATAAAGCAAAAAAATAATAAATTTTGCGCTCAGTGTTTGCAGTCCTTGCACAGTTATTTTATTCTGATTTTGCATAACATTGTAGTTGCTATAAGATTGCTGTCAGATGTAAAATTGAGACAGGACTGTATACAACCATGGGCGCCGGCAGATTTATTTTCAGGAGGGTGTATCCACGAAGCGAGCTCGATCATTTTTACAGTTCACCTCAGATATGTTAGAGATTATCGTTTCCAAACTACAAAGTGAAAAATAACAAATTTTCGGAAGTCGGATTTTCTGGTTCCTAAACGTAGCCCTAATAGGCTGTTTAACAGTAATATAATGGACTGAGTGGTTATACAAATGTTATCCCAAATAATGTTCTTTTAAACCACTTTTAACCAAATAGTAGAATGATAAGTGGGCACATTAAACTTATTATGCAGCAATTAGCAACCGCTGTATGAGCAATTTACATTCAGCATAAATGACTCTATAACAAATAACCTCTTTGATAAAAAAATAAACAATACTATATCTAATCAAATACTGCTTTTTATTAATAAAACCACTTTCAAATGGTGCACAACGTTAGCCACAATGTTTTTGCCTACTGAAATTCACAAAAGCAGGTAAAATTTTTTGCTCATCAAAACCAGGTTAATAAAACACTTGTTCACATTTTGAATTGTAGCATTATCCTGTGGCGTTTAAAAATTATAGTAAAGATACATGTATATTCACAAAAAAGTTACATGCGCAATAATAATTCACTTCCTTTTAACGTATAAGCATAAAATAAAAGTTTACTTACCAAAATTTAATAATACACCGATTGCAGAACATGGCGCGCACAATTGACAATTTATTAAATTTTATTTACATATTATGGAGATAATAAAAATACGGAAATTATCCAAATGCTGAATATTGACTACCTAACTGAATTTGAACACTTTCAACTGGTTAAAAGAGTAGTAATAGCTGTTAAAAAGGTAGATTAGCGTTTATACAGACGTTATTAAGCTTGTTTATATTTATTCAGCTACTATGTTGCTATTATTCAGCTATTATACAAAATTAAAGCATTTTATTTTGTACCCAAATTGCTTGAATAATATCTGTGTAAGCGCTTATCCAGACATTTACCAGTCTAATATTTCAGCTTGAAGTTTACAGAGACGCTTTTATACAATGATTATTCAGCCAATCTGTGTTGCTTGGGCTGTCAATTAAATATAAAAATTGTAAAATAGTTGCCTATGCAGACGACACCACTGTACTTGTATGTAGCAAAACCTGAGAAAGAAGCTCAAACTGATGCAAAGAATGCTCTCAGAACCCCTCTCTCATATCTCAGCGTGGGGTGGTGTTTATGCCACTGCATTTCTAAAAGTTGAAAGAGCACAGAAAGCTGTCTTAAAGGTTATGCAGAAGAAACCACGCATGTACCTCTACATTTCTGTTATATAGCGAGTGTAAACTTTTATCTGTGAGACAGCTCTTTGTCCTTCAATCAATTTGCGCCAACTTTCATATGTTCCAGGGCTCATGAGTGAGAAACGACGCACAAGTCATGTATGTCCCACCGTACGCCATAGGACTACTCTTGCTAGTCGACATTTCTGTCCTTGGTCCTCGTCTTTATAACAAAGCGAAAAAACTACTCACCATTTACGAGTATGGCAATGTGCAAATTACTACTGCGTGATTGGCTTCTAAAACTTTCATACAGGATGGCAGGAAATGTTCAAAAAAAAATCAACTGTTCCATACATTTTGACCGTATAGGTATTGCACTTTTCTATAAAACAGCAGATTTTTTTTTTTTTAAATAACCGGCGAAATATTCGTCACTGCGGGTTTCAGAATCATGTCCTGAATCCATGGTAACAGTTTTCACGTCGATGGGCTGCCACCCTGTATAGTAATACCGAGATATAGTTCTACAGTGATATCTGTATGCTCATACGTAATCACACATACACACACACACACACACACACACACACACACACACACACACACACACACACATAACACACACAACATACCTACACAGCACAGGCACACCTACAACTACCTTTTCATGTATCCTTTTATTACCTATTAGTATTATTTTTTTCCAACAATTTTTGGCTAACATACATTGATGCCGATTCTCTTGTACACCGAACTAAACTAACTAAACTATCACTAAAATTCCTTACTTTTGGCTATGACAATCTTAAAGCTATTCTGCTAAATAAATTCTCTAAATTTAAAAATAATTTTGACACAACTAAATCGAATTTGACAATCGCAACTCCACGAGGTAGGTACTTGTTTGCCCTACCCCATGATTTTTTTTAGAGCCGGAGGCGCGCACTGAGGGCAGCCTCGAAGTTTTTATTTTTTTAGGAATATTTCACTTTTTGTATAGTAAATATGAAAAAAAAAATACCTACATGTTGAGATTTTGGGGTTTATGGGTTCTATAGAGAGCACTTCACTGTGCGGTCACCCTTAGGTCCCTCGTCTGGTGAGGTAAGCGGTAGTGAGCCCGTGGTGACGGGGCAGAATTTAAAGATCCCTGCGAAGAGTGTAGCTCAAATTATTAAAAAAAAGCGTGGAAAATCACCTGGTCACGATGGGCTCGAGCATTATAAATTTGCGGGTGTTCATTTGCCGCGAGTACTGTCTATGCTTTTCAGTCTGTGCTTAGGTCATTCGTATTTGCCGGAGCCTCTAATGCGGACTATAGTCGTTCCGATAGTTAAGAATAAGACGGGTGATACGTCTGACATTGGCAACTACCGGCCCATCTCACTCGCTACCACACTAGCCAAGATACTTGACAGTCTGCTGAATAGTCGCCTCACAGCACAAGTTAAGTTGCACGATGCCCAGTTCGGGTTCAAAGCAGGAGTCTCAACAGAGAGCGCTATTCTGAGTCTGAAGCGAACTGTTAAGTACTACACAGCGAGGAGGACTTGCGTGTTTCCTCGACTTGTCAAAAGCATTTGATCTGGTTGCATATGACGTACTGTGGGACAAGTTGAGGAACGCGGGTGTGCCGGCGGAGTATACCTCCCTTCTCAAATATTGGTACTCTAACCAAAAGAACCGTGAGAGGTGGGTGATTACCCTTTCGGACGAGTACAGGCTCGAATGCGGAGTCAGACAGGGGGGGTAAGTTCGCCTCTACTATTTAACCTCTATATCAACGGGCTCATCGAGCGACTGAGCGGTACACATGTCAGCTGCCACATAGACGGAACGTGTGTCAACAATATAAGCTATGCAGACGATATGGTGCTTTCCAGTCCCTCGATGAGTGGGTTGAAAACGTTGTTATCAACCTGCGAGGCCTATGCGGAGGAACATGGCTTAATTTACAATTCAAAGAAGAGTGAATTGCTTGTATTTAAGGCACCTAAGCAGCAGCCGCGCAGTGTTCCGCCCATAAGTCTCAACGGCGTAGCACTGAAAAGTGTTGATAGTTTTAGGTAACTTGGCCACATTGTCACGAGCGACCTAAGAGATGACGCAGATATAGAGAGCGAGCGCAGGACGTTGTCTGTGAGGAGCAATATGTTAGCTTGCAGGTTCGCTCATTGTACCACAGACGTCAAAGTAACCCTTTTTAAGGCGTTCCGTCAATCCTTTTACACGAGTGGCCTGTGGGTATCATACACGCGCCGAGCATACAACGTCCTGCGTGTTCAATTTAAGAATGCTTTTAGAATGCTGTTCGCGGAGGCTCGCACAGATGGTTTCCATGCCATCATGCAAAAGAAAGCGGCCTCCTTACTACAGCGCCTGCGTGGTAGTGACAACAGCATTCTAAAAATGATCGCTGCCAGACCGGACTGTCCCTTTCAGGGAAACTGGGTGGGGACAGTCATAGGTCTGCGCAAATAATTAATTTGTAAATAAAAAAAAAATTACAATACTAACATACTTATTTAAGCACCATTGTTACTAACACCATTATACTAACAAAATTATGGACTTGAGTCTGAAATAAAGTTTTATTTAATTTAATTTTAATTTTATAAAGGGAGTCGAAATTTTCATTATTTTTGTGATAGGACACATCATTTTCGAGAAAAAAGCTAAAGCAAAAAAATAAACAGTACTGTTTTTGCACCTGAAGTCGACGTGTTGGTGTGAATTTAAACTTCATGACAACCAATTTTATTCCACACGTTTTTAATCGCTATTAGGAATAATCACATTTCTGTTCACCTAAAACTTAGACGATCAAAACGTCAAATTCAGAATAGCAAAATTGCAATTTTCACTAAATTAATATTTCAATGCCATTTTAGTGCTGTCAAACTAAAATATTGTTAAGATGTGTCATTTTAGTGTATTTCAGAAAGGGAAATCGTCGTTTGACAGGAATAAACTAAATTTTGGTGATTTTTAGTCTAAGTTTAGAGGCATTTGTGACAAGAGGATCGGCAGCAATCTCAATGCTCTAATTCATTTTAAACCGAAGGCCCTGTCTCCTGTGATTTACTAGTACAGGATACATACAAGTGATCTTTTCCTCTAAAGTCACTAAAGTTAAGAATTGTATTGTATTGCATAGTTTCAGCTTATCAATAACTAGTGGAAAAATTAAAATAATTATTATTTACAATCAAACTACAATAAAACTACACCTCGCTAAGTGCACACATGTTTACGAAACCGGCTTCACGTCACTGTTGACAGCGTTATGTCATGGTTTTTATTTGGTCTGAGTTTGCGACGTTGTCAACTGTCAGAATGCACTGCCTAAGTTTTTATTGAAGTGAAAACTTCTTTAGGCGCGTTGGGAAATTTTGAGATGGGACTGAACTGATTTCGCGCAACCGTGATGATACCAGCTTTTGACCATTAAAAAGACATCAACGCGTGGATTACCGCGGTGCGTATTCTTTTTCAAGTTTTCACTTCTGTCGGCACTCCTGGAGTGACATTGTTTTTTTTTTTTTCATGATATTTACCATTATTTACAATAAATTTGACGTTATATAATTAAATGAGACAGTTCTTTGAAATTAAATTATTTGTATTATCAGGTGTACTCGAATTACCGAGCGTTGAGTAATGTGTCCCTGGAGGTGTATAAGGGAGAGATCACAGTGCTGCTCGGTCACAACGGTGCCGGCAAGACTACACTCATGTCTATCATCACAGGTAAGAATGAAAGAAAAACGTTTATTTGCAACATTAAGGCGCGTCCACACCAGCGCACGCGTACGAACCGTGCCCGCTAGGCGCCTCAAATGGCTATGGACGCTTCACACTCTATGCACTATGTTGCGAACGGTTCGCGTGCAAGGATCCACGCCTGCGCAATTGAAGCTCATGCGCACGAACCGTGAAGTAAACATGTCCATACTATGTTCCTAACGGCGGATTCGACCAATCGATCCGCCTAGACTTTTCCCAACTATATTGGGGTCGACTTCCAATCTTACCGGATGCACCTGAATACCAGTATTTTACATGGAGCGACTGCCTATCTGACCACCACAACCCAGTAACTGGGCTTCTGTCGACCCGTAACGACTGTCAAAGATCCACTAATGACAGCCGGGACCAAGGGCTTTACGTGCTCGACTTCAACGCACCGTAGAAATCATTCTACAATCTGTCATTTTGTCTTTCGTTTCTAACGATCTTTATTTGGGTGCTTTTAAAGTAGACTATTTCAGAAGAAAGTTTTCTATCCCAAATTGTCAAAATCACGCTGACAACTGACAGTTGTGTAACAGTGAAGACATTTTGATTTTGTAATCTGCTAGAACTTTTAACTCGACGGCCACAAAATATATACGGTTATCCACAAAATCATAATTTTACAGGAGAGCGTTTTGAACGCAAAACTGTGATAATTAATAGAAGAACAAAGCTATCTTATCCTATTTTACATAATTTAGTTAATAGAGCATTACCAAGGAAATGTTTAAAGCTAATTACTGTAATAGTATTTTGTTCCAAAATAGGGTACTTCGACACTTTGAGATTTTTTTGCAGTTTACGTGACTTAGTATCAGTAAAAGATGAGAATCAAACATTAAAAAAAATCCTATGACAAAACAAAGAATTCTGAGTCGAATTATGTAAAAGAGTGAATTTCGTAAAAAGTGCAGTTGAATCTTTCTACTTTGCTGCCGTTGCACTGTCTACACGGAGCGTCATTTTTGTCTATTCTTCCGTCGAAAAAACCCGTTTCTACGGTGGTCATGCTACGCGTGCTGGTATAGTTACTAATGTATAAATTCAGGTTTGGTCAAAGCCACTCTAAGATGCACGCGAACCGTACTGTTCGTGTCCGCGAGAGGCCATTAAAGTTGCACGCGAACTACTCGCTAACCGCTCGCGAACATGTCCAAAGGTGTCCATACTATGTTCCAAAGATGTGCGCGAACCGCGCTGTTTGTGCGCGAGAATAACAAGAGACGGAATAAATCTGAACGAGAGAAAGATTGAAACTTATATAAAAATTTAAATAAAATAGTAATATCTCATCTTACGACGAGTAAACCGAAGTATGGAAGAAAAGGATATGTTACGCCAGAGTCCTCCATTGACTATGTCGATGTTCCACATCTATGCTATATCCACAGGAATGACAAGTGCCACAGAAGGGAAAGTATTCGTGAACGGCAAGGACACGGTGGCGCAGCAGAATGAAGTACGCAAGCACATCGGTCTGTGTCCGCAACATAACCTGTTCTTGAAGGATTTGACTGTACGGGAACATATCATATTCTATACGCTCGTAAGTATCCTACACAAATACATTGTTCCTTGCAATTAGTTGGCGAAACTTTATTTTATAAAATGGACTGTTTTTGAATTGGTCACGACTATTTATTAAAATTTTAGTTGTCACAGATGAATACAGACGGTTCACTCTGAAAAATCATTAAATAAAAAGATACTTTTGCTAAGACACAATAAAGTGCAATTCAGGTTGCACAGCGCTAAATATCTACAATCATATTGACCAAGAAGTTGCCTCTCTTGCTATCGCGTAACTCTTATATCTTTGACTACGTTACAATCAATGAATTGGCCCGACAAGTCGAGCCCACTTGTACTTTCAGTTCTGAAAATGACATATTTATTTTCTTAGATTATATCATATCTTGTCGTCATCGTTTTTCCTCAGCTCAAACACGGGACATTCGCAGAAGCGCGGATATCGGCCAGCAAACTTGCCGAACGACTGACTATGAGCGACAAGCTCAATTCACTGCCAAGCCAACTATCAGGAGGAATGAAGAGAAGGGTTCAACTAGCTTGTGCCTTGACTGGCGGAGCTGATGTCCTGGTGCTGGACGAACCCACGTCAGGACTCGACGTAGAGACTCGCAGACAACTGTGGGACTTGCTGCTGGTAAGTCGTCTCAACTAGAGTGTTGCAGGGATATTTTGACGTCCGAATGACATTGACAGGGGGGCTGTTGGTCGTGCAATTGTTTTGTGAAATGTCACTTGAATGAAAATGTACCTACTCAAAGACCAAGATGGCGGCCTTAGTTCCGATTTCAGCCACGCGCCAAAATTACCTTGTAGCGCTTTAGCCTGTGCTTTCACAGAAGGAGCTGACGTCTTGCCAGTCTATTCTGTAAACATCTCTCAAACTTAGGTGAAGTGAGCTGTCAGTAGTGTGAATCCCTAACATCAGGTGGAATTGTTTACAGAATAGACGTGCTTGACAATCCCTCATCAGCATCCGAAATGGAATCTCGCAGAGAACTCTACGCAGACTGGCGGACGGTACGGCACAGGATTTTAAATTTATTAATTGAATTTAATACTTATTCAATCGAAATAATGTACATATTTCAATGCTCGGTGATCGACCTTGGAGCATCGCAGCGCAGTTTTCTATGGAACATCTAAGAGCACGCTGGAGGATAACGAGGCAGGAGGCGGAGGTATGTGCCGGTATACGCTGGAGAGTCGGCCAGGTCTACTTAGCCAATCAAAATAAGGTATATATTTTAATGCTTGGTGATCGACCTTGGAGCATACCGGCGTATGGCACGGCATACCGGCGGATACTCCGCTAAGCTGACGAATGCTCGCGGTATCGCAGAAAATTTTTCTTGTCCGTGTGCGCTGGCGGATAAAGGTTTCCTGCTCGATGCTCCCCCCTGCCGTCCGCCAATGTGTGCAGGCCCTTACAGCTAGTTAATTTATTAACCCCTGACATACACACATCTAAAGATTCTCAGGATCAAGGTATTAAAAAAAAATATTATATTGCCTTAATGAAATTAAATAAAACTGATCCAAAGACATAGACTTCCGAAATTAAAGTTATTTTTCACTTTGTAGTTTTGAAGTCGGTTGTATGTTTTGTAAAAAAAAAAAAATTAATCCCTAGGGACTTTCAGCGAAATAATCAGATCTCAGCCACACAATGGTAATTTATTTCACCACGACCACGAGATTAACGGGGCAGTTACCAGTTACGAGACCGTCGGCCAGTATGATCGTACCTTTCGTTGCAGTCTCTCCGAGGCGACCGTACAGTGCTACTCACGACACACTTCATGGAAGAAGCGGACGTGCTCGGGGACCGCGTGGCGGCGCTGCACGCGGGCGTACTGCGCTGCTTCGCGACACCTATGCATCTCAAGTCGGCAATGGGTGAGTATATACAGTGAACGCCATGCGCAACATTACACTAATGCAAGTTATTGCATAGTTAAATTTCTATAAAATCGAATGATATCATGTATATATACTAATAATAAACCTGAACAGTTTGTTTGTTTGTTTGAACTCGCTAATCTCTGATACTATCGTCGGATTAAAAAAAAAACTTTTTACAATTGAAAGCCTAATTCTTGAGAAAGGTTTTAGGCTATTTAACATCACACTACGATTTTCCGACCGCCGAGCAAAAAGCAAACAAAAAAGTCAGAAATAATGCTAAACGAAATACAAAGTAATAACTTGGGTGGACGATACAATGCTGTAGTATAATGTGGTGTCTCACGACTTCCACGTGACCGAAGTCGCCGGCAGAAGCTAGTTAGAATAAGGGAGGAATAACAACAAGAAATAATGCACAAAATTGACTTACAAAAAAATAAAACGGCCAAGTCAAGCAAAAAGATTACGGCGATACATTGAGTTACGTCACAAGTATGTAGATTAATTACTTACTTGTGACGTAGCGACCCCCACTCCCCAACTTGAATGCGTGTTATCTAAGTAATTTTTTATTAATATAAAGCAAAAAAATACGTGTTTAATATATTTTTTTTATCTGACTGAATGACAGATTAAATATAATTTCTTTTTCTGAACCAGGCATCATCCTTATTATCAATTGTGTTGAAGATTTTTTAAATAAAAACCGGCCAAGTGCGTGTCGGACCACGCACAATGAAGGCTTCCGTAGTTGTGATGAACTTATCCCAAGGAAAAACTTAACATTATTGTTGAAAAACATGTTCTCCCATACATTCCAACTGCAAATGTAAGTTTGTATGCACAATATTGGGAGATTCAACATGTCATTTTAAGATCATAGACTTCTTATAGATTTTCCTATAATCTATGAGTCCCATGAGAGTCATTCTCTTAATTTTTCGGCGATAAGGAATGGTCAATTTACATCTATTTTCTTAAATATCTTTAAAAGTATTTATATTTAAATGATAAAAAAAATGTTTGTTTATTTTCATGTTTTTCAACTACAATAAGTTTGTTCTTGAGATAAATTCATCCCAACTACGCAACTCTTCATTGTGCGTGGTCCGACACGCACTTGACCGGTTTTTATTTCAAAAATCCTGAACTCAATTGATAATAAATAAAATAAAATGACTTAGATAAAACGCATTAAAGTTGAGGAGTGGGGGTCGCTACGTCACAAGTAAGTAATTATATTAATCTGCATACTTGTGACGTAACTCGATGTATCGCCGTAATCTTTTGGTCACGTAAAATAAGAAAAAAATCGTGTTCAATATTTTTTAATAATCTACCTGACGGACAAATCAATAATGTTTAGGCATCATTCCTATTACGATGATATTTTGTTTTGGGATCAATGACTAGGTAGTGTAACATAGTTACTTGAAATATCACTTTTAAAAAACAGTTTTTATATCTAAAACTATAAAACTCATACTTCAAGTTCGAGTTATTTTTTGGCGAATAAGAGATTGGCCCCCCCATAGTAAAGGTTGCTCATAATAATGAGTTTAATGACCGCCTTTTTTGTTTTTGAGTTACACAAGCAAAAAACATTCATAAACTCATGCCTTTTTCCCATGGGAGGTAAACAAACAATGGATTTTCTCTCCATTTCAGGTTCCGGCTACCGCCTAACTTTAACCACGATCGGATCCCCGAACGAGCACGAGATTACTAAAGTAGTGACGTCAAAAGTGCCCGACGCGTCGGTAAAGGAGCAAACGATCAACTCGATCTCGTACAGCCTGCCGGCGACGCAGAGCGGCAAGTTCCCGGGGCTGTTCTCTGCGCTGGAGGCCGAAAGATCCAAGCTGGGGATAGATTCTATAGGAGTTGGCGTGTCGACGCTTGAGGAGGTGTTCTTAAAGTAAGTCATCATCATAATTCAACTTTTTTTACCCGACTGCACCGAAGCCAAGAAAGGAGGGTTATGTGTTTGACTTGTATGTATGTGTGTGTGTGTGTGTGTATGTATGTATGTGTCCGTCTCTATGTTCCCTCGTAACTACAAAACGGCTGAACCAATTTCAACGAATGATGTCGTTAGATTCTTCTTTATTGCACGAGTGTCATTGAGTATATTTAAAAAAAAAACAGTGGCACTCCGGGAGTGCCGAAAGAAGTGAAAACATTAACAATTTTACTGTGCAGGAAATAATGTATCGCGCGTTGATGTATTTTTAATGGTCAAAAGCTGGTGTCGTAACAGTGTCGCGACATCAATGGTTTAGTCCAACGCGCCTAAAGAAGTATTCACTTGAAAAAACAAAATTACGGATTTTTGACGCCAAAATGTATGTTTAAAAAATATAAAAAAATCATCCGCAATCATCAGCAATAAAAGGTTTTAAAATGTGATTCCAAAAATGAATAAAAGTTATTTGTTTAAATGTAATTTGGAATGAGAAATGATAAAACAATCCCGATCTTTTGAAGTGAGTAAGAGGAGCCGTTTTTTTCTCTTTTCAGTTATGTATTTTTGCAGTAAGTTTTTTTTTTTTTTTTTTCATTTATATACCTACTTGTTTATCTCATTTAGTTTTAATGACAGCCCCGACATACAAGTTGTAGATCGTGGCTTCTCACCACTGCTCTCAAGACGGTGAAGGAAAACATCGTGAGGAAACCGGCATGTCCTAGAACCAAGAATTCTAAGACATGTGACATCTACGTATCCGCATTAGGCCAGCGTGGTAGATTACAGCCCACTCCTCTCTTCGACAGGGACTGGACAATGGAAATGACATAATCAGCCCATAATGTTCCTACTGCTGAGTAGGAACATTATGGGCTGATTATGTCGGTTTAATGATGGTCTGGCAGTTTGAGTACTTTATGCGGCCTACCCAAATGTCCTTTTTTATATTGTTCATCGAGTCGTTGAACTCCTTAAGTTCTGAGCTAGACGATTACTGATAAATGCGTGCACTGACTGAGGTCTTCTTAAATCTGTGTGGTTCTTTCCTCAAAACATCAGTTCAGACACTAATCAACATGGTACCCACATGATCTGACCAAGATTATGTCTGGACTTTAGAAGAGACTGACCTCTGAGTTTGTTTCGTTGTTTCTTCTCAGAGTAGTCTGATAGGAAACGCAGACCTCGTGTGGACTTTAAATTGACGAGTTAAAGTGTTTGTACAAACCTACATACAGAATAAAATCATTTATCATCATTCAGCAGAAAGACGTCCACTGTTGGAAAAAGACCTCCAAAATCGCGAGAATAATCTTATATTTTTTAAGATAAATAATAAAATATAAAACCTTGATTCAAGTTTTTTATTTATTTTCAGTCATATATATAAATACTGAGTTTTGAGTTAATCAGACCGCGCGTTAAAATTCTTCCATACAAACTTTGACACCCCCCCCCCCCAATCCTCCTTTAACGGGTAGTTTAGAAAAACCAAAAATGGTAAGCTTTATAATTTATATAGATAAGTATTCGTGCTAAGTTTCAAGTTTATTAACTCAAGGAATAAGATTTTTCATACAAACAAAATCGCTCCTTTTTCACCCCCTTAAAGGTCGAATTTCCAAAAACCCTTTCTTAGTAGATGCCTACGTCATAATAACTACCTCCCTGCAAAATTTCATCTTAATACGTTAACCGGTTTTCGATATTTCGTTATGAGTGAGTGAGTGAGTGAGTGAGTGACATTTCGCTTTTATATATTTAGATTCATATCAATTTTCTAATAAATAAGGCTTGTAAAAATGAAACGCTGTTCGTTAGTAAGCGCATCACTTGAGAACAGCTGAACCAATGTGACATTTTTTTTTAATGTTCGTAATAGTCCTAATTTAGTTTTTATGGGATAAAGGACATTGTTCGGCGTCCATACATCGTTCGCCTAAGAACCAACAGAGACGGGCATTTACTTTCTGTATTCTAAATAATGGATACATTCGACTGGAACTAAATTAAAATCACGGACACTTCTGAGCATTGTAAAAAATCTAAAACACTTTCGGATTTTTAGGTTATAATTACGCCAATAAAAACATACTAACTTAGTGTTTATTAGTGAAAATACATTGGATTTTATCTTCAAACGTTTCATATTGTACATAACATACTATTAGGTAGTCAGAACAATTCTTTCTTTTAGTAGTTACCTACTAATTATTTATGTGTAGTTTAGGGCTATGAACTGTTTCGTTTTTGTGTGATTTAGAATTATTTATTTTACTGCGAATACCTACTAGGTATATACTTACATAAAATCTCGCTTGTTTTTTGAAAAGGATTAGGCAGAGCAGCAGAGGTACCTACCAATACTGTAATAGACCCAGATTGCCTGATTTTTTATCCCATGTAATAGGGGCGAGTCTAACACCATATTCCGGGCGCTCATCCAGACTCCAGGCTACGACTGAGAATTCGAAAATCCCAATAACACTACTCGACCCAGGGATCGAACCTAGGACGATTAGCAGCCGGTTACAACCATAAGACGTTAACACTGGCAGCCAAGAGGAAGTAAACAGTCTTTGCAAGACTTCAGAAATAATATAATATGGGATCAATCTAAATACTTCATAAAATAAAACAAAAATGTTTTGCTTCAGAACATGTTTATTGAACAATTTATTTGACCATTACTTATCTGGTCACATCAGGAGGATCGTCTATATTTTCTAATAAAATATCATCCAAAAACTGTGCAGGGGGGTCGATGATAGAGTTTTGGTGTCTTGCCCAGCTCAAGTACCATATTATTGTCATGACATGGGCGCAGCAACCAATAGTTCTGCGCCCAACAATGCAATTGCAACAGTACTGTTTAATGGCTTCTCTGCCAATTTGGGTTGCGTCTACTAAAATGTAAACAAAGTATGTTTTTTGGCTTATATGGCGACTGCGTATTTTGCCTCGAAGTAGCCATGTATTTGCTGCATCTGTAATTTGCAATTCATGTAGTAACTCTTCGTCGACCTCCCTGCATACTTCAATAATATATGAACCATCTTGTCTCATATGTTCACCATAGTATGAGCGAGCCTGTTTTAATTGATATATTCCTAGTGGTATTAAAACTAAATCATTATATTCCATTTGTGGAAAGCCTTCTACGTTATCTCTTTCTACAGTTATACTGTGAAATTGTGCCCGTCTCCTGTTTAAATTATTTAGTTCCACAAAATCTGCCAAAGAGTTATTGGTAAACATTTTTTCTTGAATTATTGATATAATTTCCCTTGCATCCTCTCTGTCAACTAAAACAGGGTGAAATCTATTTATTAAGGCTGCTGCGACCTTAAAATCAATCATTAAATGTTTTGAGGCTTTGTTAAAATATTCCTGTCGCAGCAGCTTAAAATCCCGCTTGAAGCGCCCATTGACGACTTCTACGACCCAACGACATAATGTCACTTTACGGGATTCATTTGCATTTTCTGTAGTTAATTGAAAATCACCTTGTTGAACTGACAGAGGGTAATGCACTGAATAATTAAGATTTTCCAACAGGGAAATACTGTCCCTGAAGCCTCTATCCAAAATAAATGCATCTCCTTCTCTAAAATATTGTCTCAAAGGATAAGACGCATCACTAAATTGGTCTGTTAAAATATCGGCATCTGATTTTGTGGCAGGATACGGGCCCAGTACGTCGATTATGTGGCCATCGCAACATACTATTATGAATGGTTTGACTAGATTTCTATATTTATGAAGTGAATAAGTTTTCTTCTGATAAGAGTAGTTGCTGCTTTTTTGCACATAAATATATGTCCCATCCATTATTGCAATGGCTTTTCTATCCTCAATGTTGCTTCCAGGGTTTCCGAACAATGAGTTTGGAATGTATAAGTTTCTTTCTGCAACTCCTGCTCTTGAAATGTGCTCCAAGCCCAAATGTTGTGGCACAAAGCTTGCCACCATTACATCTCTTGCTTTATTTATATATTTGCTCAGTGTGCTTCTGCTTATATTTAATAATTTCGAAATCCTTTCATCGGAGTCTCCGGTACGAAGTTTCATTAAATAAGCTCCAAGTGCAATGGCACGCTTATGAAAATCAGGCAATTCGGCTTCTAATTCTCTAAATTGTTGTTTTGTACGTCCCAGCCAATACCACACCATATTCTCATCCATTTGGTCAATGTTTTCAAAGTCTAGAGTGTTTGTATCATTTTTAAGTAGCTCACAAAAATCCTCTATGTGGGCAGCTGAAAAACTATGCAGGGTATTTTCAGCCTCAAATAAAAGTGGCCAGAATTGGTTTTCTAGATGAAAACTGCATATCCTACAGTTTGGTGGTATGTAATATTTGTGGTCACTAAAGAGTCTCACCCTGACTGTAAATGGAACCGATTGCTGCGAGGTACTATTGCAAGCTGGAAATAAGCATCGAGAATGTGTATCAGGTGCTCTTAAATAATTTGGTAAATTAATTCTTTGAGGTTGTTGTGGTTGGTTACTTGCTGTAACTGCATCTGCACGAACTGCTGCTTCGGCTCTTTGGAAGCATCTGTGACAGATGACATCAGACGGTTGAATCTAAAAAAAAAACTGTTATTTTACAGAAATTCAATCGGATTGCATAATTATATTGTCTCTCGAAAAAGGGCATTTTATTAATCGATAACAGTGAATAAAACTCTCTTTTACTCACAAGAGAATAAAAACATTTGAATTTGGAAAAGCACGTATTATACGAATTATGTACAAAAAAACAAATGAAACGTGCTGAAAGTACATAGGCTGGCTAAATGGAGCTATTCCATAGAGATATTGAATTAAATTAAAAAATAATAATATCCCATCTATTTTATTTAGGTTCTTTTTATCTGCTAACGTGGTTGTTTTAATGTCATTGGAAAAAACATTGTAGTAGATAATTTGTTGCCGCCAAAAATGTGATAAATATAAATAACATAACATCACGCTTTGTTTCCCCGAAGGGTTGGGCAGAGGTGTACCTGTAGTATACCCACATTTCACCAGTTATGTTTTTAAGTCCCATGTAATAGCGGGCGAGCCTATGGCCATCATTCCGGCACAGTTCCAGACTCCAGGCTGCTACTGAGAAATTCCTGTTGGAAAAACCTAATAATACTTTGCCCAACCTGTGAATCGAACCCAGGACCTCATGCTCAGCAGTAGCGCTTGCGAACACTAGACCAATGCGCAACGAGGCAGTCTTATAAATACTATAACTACGACAGTAAAATATAAATACTATGTCAGTTAAACTTAAATATAATCTACTATTATACATGGTTATTGGTAAAACACCAACAACCTCTTAAGGGGTCATTATACTCATCATTAAGAACAACTTTTACTATGGGACCAAACCTGAAATCGTGAAAACAAAATCAGCTGTTCCCAACATTTTTACTAGTTTATGCGAACATAAATGTATGGGCAGCAGATATTTTTTTTTGCGATATCAGCTTTGTTCCCATAGTGAAAGTTGTTCATAATGATGAATATAATGACCCCTTAAGAGGTTGTTGGTGTTTTACCAATAACCCTGTATACATAGATGGACATACTGATAAGTCTCTTACCTCTCGTGGGTGAATCCAGTTTAGCACAACATTTAAGATATGCTGGTTCTGCTCAGCTAGTACCGTGGAGTATCTCTGGTGTGCCACAGAGTGACCACATTTTATGCAGACATTTTGATGGCCTACAAACGCTGCAGAATCTTCTAAGGCCATTGGTGTATCATTCTCAAATATTGTGTGGCATGCATCACATATGTAGTCAGTGGCGCTCACCTGTATTAAAATTAATTTAAGTGATGAGAAGCGTTACTTTATTTTATAATAATTATGTACAAATAAATAAGAGAACATCAACACAAACTATAAGAAAACACTCACCACTTGTGGTGCAACACGTTGCTGTATTTGTGATAAAATTGTATCATTGTTTAAAATGTGTCGCCTCAACCTCGTCAAATCAATGTGGCAGTTTGCACATCTTAATGGATTGCTGGTAGTTGGAGTAGCCGATGACGAAGTTGACGGTGTTGAAAAATGCTTCGCAGCACGATCAGCCTTTTGCCAGCAAGGATGGCAAATATAATGTGATGCACGAACCTGAAAGTAATACACCATTTTACACAACCATTTACTAAACACAATTGGTGCAGTGGTTGAGTAATTAGCTGTGGCTTTACTATTTGCAGGTTTTATTCTTGCATCGTATAAATATTTGTATGGCCTGCAGATATTTGCTCCAAACTGGGTGTATCTGCATTTATCATTAAATGTCTGAAACTGCACCCACAGGCCACAGCATAGGTCTGTTAATGAAACAAAAGAGAAAGTATATTAGTTACCTGCAATGGCAGAAGTCTTTCCAAAATGATGTTTCTAATATTCACATGTTGTACAGTGTCTGTTCTCAGTGCAATTACTTGATGAGAACGCGTACGATGTGGCAACATAGTTTGACAGAGAGCACATTCTTTACCAATGTGACATACATTTGGAATGCTTGCTGTAGCCCTGGCTTCTGTCCAACATGTTGTACAAACAAAATCATGAGCTTGAACCTGAAAAAAGTTTGGGATTACTAATCAGTCACCGCTAACCACCACCACCAATCATTATTATCATCAACCTACTAATGCTCCCACTGCTGGGATACAGGCTTACTCTCTGAGAGAGTGATTAGGCCTTAACCTTTGCACAGTGCATGATGGTTCAATATGTTTTAAAACAGTCCGCATCTTGTTTAAAAAAGGAATCGGTCGAAAAAAAGAGAGGTTTTACTCACCAAACGAGGAGCAGTCCATTGCTGTATACAATGAAGAATGTTCTCATCTTCCAATACCATGGAACCAGAAGCTGATCCGCAGTTAACACAAAATACAGAAACACTTTCAAATTCCATGTTAGCTCCGTAAAGTCCGTTTTTTTAAATGCCAAGTCGTCGTTTTTAGTAGGTTCGTATCAGTTAATCACAGCCAGAGGTCGATATTTCAAGAGGAAATCACAGTCCTTTGTTCACGCCAAGTTGTTAGTTAAAATCGCAAAAAACAGAAAATGCAATAACTCAAACGAATACACACAACCAACGCAAGATGCACAGGAGTTAGGATGCGAATGCGAGTGACAAAATATCAAAATATTAACAACACTGTCATTACTATGAAATATCAAACTGTCAGCTGTCAATTCATCGACAGTCAGTGTCGGTGTTGCTCGCTTCACACAGCGCTTTCAATCGCTGTATTCTGTTTGTAACTATATACCTTATTCATAGATCAAGCGCTGAGAGCGCTGAGCGTTGTAATTACGGGGCATACTACATAAATGGCTGCGCAAAAAGGCTGTATGAGCTATTGCCCTTTGCCTACACAAAAACGTCAAATTGAAACAAAAATAATGGCGCCGGGGAATAAGACCGAAGTGAATTACTTTTTAAATTGTTTTCGAAATTAAGAAGTGTCCGTTCCATTGTAATAATTGTAAAGTAAATAAAAAAAAATAAAAAAATAATCTGTAAAGGTTTCATACGTGTTGATTCATAGGCCATTTCTAACAATGTCCTTTGGATTTTCCCGGAAAATTTTCAAATTCGGGTAAAACTGATCGTCCTTGTTTGTAATAAGATTTTTGTATGAATTATCGTTTGTACAAGACGTCTGTCGGGTCAGTTGGATATAAAAATATCTAGGGTATTTAACGTTGGCTAAATAACGTTGTCATTCTGTCCCAAGGTTATGCAGTGACATCGACACAACTTTAACTGAAGATGAAGTGGACAACATTAGAGAGCCAGGTGAGTACCTCTCTTATTTATTATAGTACCGATAAAACAGGTGGCATACCGTGGCGCATGCGCATTTGTAAAGACAGAAGCTACAATCCAGCCAAAGAAATCAAATCAAACAGTTGTTTATACAGTAATTATTCTGACTTTATATTCACCAAGCCGCACTGTCCCAGTCCCTCTCACCCAGAGAAGGCCCGGGGTCGTAGCAGTGAGAAATTTATAGATTCTAATCATTTATGTACTTGTGAATGTTTCGTAATAGCACCGACAACTTTTTGTCTCTGCATCACTCAAAAGTTGAGTGGTACAAAAATGCCTATGGCGTTAAGTTCGACTCTGTACATTTGTGTGCTTGAAGAATTAAATAACTTTATAGCACCTCTCTGTTTGCATCGGAGTTTAATAAGATGCTGATTATGTAATTAGTGACAACAATAGTACCAGTTTGTGTCTCCTGCTTATTCCAGAAGTGCCACCGAAGAAAATAACTGGCTTACCCTTGTATATGCAACAATTGCGTGTGCTGTTGAAGAGACATGTCAAATACATTATCTATAAGAAATGGTCCTTCCTTATAACTGTAAGTTGGTAGTACAGAATATTAAAATTATTATTATTTGATGTAAAAGAGTGTCCATGATGTTTCTTGCCCGTTCTTCTCTATAGGAACCCACTATGCTTTGGAATGGGTAACTAGCTTCATATTAACTGATGATACCTAGGTAAAAAAAAAACAGTGGCACTCCGGGAGTGCCGACAGAAGTGAACACTAAAAAATATACTTCCAAAACCTTTAAAGTAAAAATACTTTCATAGAGCATTGATCCGTAACTCAAACTCAAAGCATTTATTTCAATTAAACCATTTACAGGCACTTTTGAATTATCAAGGGGTTGGTCAGTCAGAAAGATGAAGCTAGTTGCCCATTCCAAAGCGTAGTAGGTAGGTTCCTATGAAGAAGAACGGGCACGCAACTCCACGAACACTCTTTTAAATCATAATATTGTTACAAAATATTGATAACGACGTGCACGTTAAAAGCGTCCGTAATAAAAAGATTTAAAAAAAAAAACAATTCAAAAATTAAAATAAGCCGTGGCAGCTAATAGATAACGTACGTAGACTGACGTAATATAAATAAAGAGCACAATCGCGTCTACCAAAATGAGGTGTCAGTAACGGTGTCGCGAGTGCAATTTTCCTATCTCAAAAATGCCCAACGCGCCTAAAGAAGTTTTCACTTCAAAAGGAATTATATTTAGTCCGACAGCCAGATAATAAAAAATATTAGATACGTATTTTTTGCTTTATCATAATAATAAAAATTACTTGGATAAAACGCATTAAAGTTAGGGAGTGGAAGCTTGCTACGTCACAAGTAAGTATAAAAGGCGTGTCGTCAATTCGTCATGCACATTTTAATTCAATGTATCGCCGTAATCTTTTGATTACGTAAAAAAATAAAAAAATACGTATTAAACATTTTTTTAAACACAACCTGACGGAAAAAAAATGTCATCATCCCTATTCAAAAGAGCCTGTAAATGGTTGAATTGAAATATATGCTTTGATTGAGTTTGAATTATTATCCCCGAAGGTGTTGCCCGAGATCCAGCTGCTTCAGCCGTGTCCTCGTGGAGGCGATCGGCGGCGGTGATCTCTCGCGTCCGGCCCTGGTTCAGGCCATGGTACGGAGAGAGAGGAAATGGGAGGCCGTCACCTCCTTCTGCGAAGCGGCAATGCTCGCGAAGGAGGAGGCGGAACGCGTGAGGGAGAGGCAAATTTCGCGCCCTCACGCCCCTAACCGCCGCAGGAGGAGACGCCCAGGGCGTCGGGAGTCGCAAGCCGATTTCCGGCCACCGTAGGCGCGGGCTTGCGGACTGTGAGCAATGGGTAGCTAACCGTCCGATAAGGACCAGGCCCGGGTCGACGGCGCGTTGTGTTCCACGCGCGCCTCAAAGAGATGTCAGCCGAATCGACGGGGTCCGCTAGGGCCGATGCCTACCGGGGTTGCGAAGAAAACCGAAAGGGAGATCATGGCCCCCGGCAACAGGGCAACCGAAGGAACACGGGTGGGTTTTAGTCAGTAAGAGTCTGACACGCCCTCCCGCTCCGCTCAGAGCGGGAGAAGTTATTTGATGATTTCCCACCCAAAAAAAAAAACAAAAAGGTGTTGCCCGAGATATTGTCCATCCACGCCAATAAGGAATATGCAAGTATATCATAAATGTACAAGCTGTGTGCCTTATATGATTTCCCATCGGCAACTTCTAAGGATTCTTAGGAGATGAGTTTCCAAAAAACCGTTCAAGTGCGTGTCGAACCACGCCCAATAATGAGTTCTGTAGTTGGATGAATTTATCCCAAAAATAAACTTAACATTGCAGTTAAAAAAACATGTTCTCGAATACATCGATAAATGTCACGGTCAATTCTCCTACTGCAAATGTAAACTAGTGACAGAAAAAAAAAGTGATAAAACTACAAATTAAGGATTTTCGGTCTTTTTCCTTTATTTGTGTTGTGAGATCTCGCTTCTTGCCAAATTTCAAGCAATTTGCAAAGGATAGATTATTACTGATAAGTATAGCTCTTGTCGTCACTGTCGAAACGACACTGTCGAAGATGATGCGTTTTGAGTTTGCGTTCCGTTCCACCAAAAACCGCAACATAAAATAGGTAATTAATTGTAAAATTGCCTTTTGGGCACTTTTCCTATTGATAGCGATGCGGACGAATTTTTTGATGCCCTATGATTATCCCCCCCCCCCCCTTTTTATATACTTGTACATATTATTATTATTAAGTCTTAGTTTTAAAAATCATTTAAATACGTATGTGTAAATATAATTTTCAATTTTATTAAAAATAATTGTAAAATATTTAATTATAAGAATTAGTTTCTGGACTCCTACACAATGTATATTTAATTAATGGATAAGTTGAATTACGTGCATATTCCCTATTTAGTTTTAATTTGACGAAAAGCTTTTATAACGGCTTATTCCGATAGGATCCGTTAGGAATAGGGATAATAGTGATATTTTATTCCTAACCGATCCCAATACGAAATTATCCCCGCTATGACACGATAGATGAAAATGAAAATTAAGTGTACAGAATATCGATATACGTAATACATAGTAAAGTAAATGGATATCCAATATATTAAAATAAATATACTAATAATAAGACAACATGCTAAAAAAGAGACCTAACGATGCGTTGCCTTGCGACGCCTCATGAACCTCGGTATCACATTTTCGTACTCGGATCGGTTCGGAACAATATTTAATTTTATCCACACAACAACATTTGATTTCTAACGAATCTCACAAAGTGGGATCGGATCGCGGGATCCGACCGAAATAAGCCTTTTATAATTATCATAGGGTTTATACATTAAAATTTAGCCTGGAACGTTCGCTCTAGATTAATAAATCAATTGCGACATCGGTTGAGGAATTATACAAATTTTCGTCCCCTATTTAAGCCCATTAGAGGATAAATTTTCAAATAACATATTTGGAAAATCCAAAAGTGCACGCCTCATAACGCTCATTCAAAAACAGAAAAATATACAATTTATTTAAACGACTTTTCATAAAGTATGTTTTGACTGCTTTTCTACCCATTAATATGGGTAAAATTTCTAACCACGCAATCTTTACGTACTGTCAAAGACTATTTAGGTTTGCTTTGTTGGTTGCTTGGCAACGGAAGAGATTCGAAGTTGGAAATATTATATTAGTTAGTTTTTTATTAATTATAATTAAACTACTTTGAATAAAAGAGGTTTTCAATAGGTTTCCTCCTATGGCTGAAACGAATCTATTAAAAAATATTACCCAGTTAATTGATTTTCTCGCAAGCTACAATGTTTTCAGGTTTCATATTGACAAGATTTTTTAATGTAATATTTTCATGTTGTTTTCGTTTCTGCGGCATTAAATCAATTACAGTATTATTCTGCACTAAAATATCTATACAATAATATATGAATTAAGTAGGTTCTGTGTACTAAAGTTTAACAATAATAAAGAAAATTATTTAAAAAACAAAAACCCGACTGCAAAAACACATAACTGAAAAGAAAGAACGAAGAAAGAAAAATAGGTTTATTTGTCACAGAGACACGTGCATACATAAAAGACAAGAGTAAACGAAAACAACAAAAAGTACATAATAAATTACGAGCATAAAACAGAAATTAGTCTACAGCTGCACGACATGACTGTGACAAGAAGGCTTCCACTCAGCATGATGCAGGGCAAGGGGAACCCACGGCACAATACGGTGTAATTTTTAAACTAAATGATCTATCGTGATGAAACAAACTCCATAATGATTGAAAGTAATTAGGCGTCCTCATAAAATGAAGAAAATTGTGGAAAAAACACAACCCTCAATTGAAAATAAACATGTTTTTTTTTTTCATAATTTTGATTTTTTTAAATATTTTTGCCGTCGATTAAATTAAGCATAGATTCCCTCATTTCGATATGTGCACATTATAAAGACTCAAGTTATATAAGGGGCTCTAGTGCACAATTCATGCTTCAAGACCGTGTGATTTAGGCTGAACTGTTTCTGTCAGGGAATTAAAGTTTTTTATAAAGTAGAAGATAAAATGACGTGGGATATGAAACATCGGAACTATTTTGAATAGAAAATATGCATGAAAGGATGGTTTATTCAAGGAAATAATTATGGCATAATCGAAAACAAAATATTCAGATCGTTTTTTAAAGAAAAAAAAAATATCTTTATTTAAGTTTCGTTTGGATTTTGGTTGGCTGTTGGCTGTTGGCCGCGTCGCCAAGCCAACAGCCGGTCTGACCCGCCGCATTTTACATAAAAAATATTTACCAGACTCCACCGTAAAAAATGGAATTTATGCTTAAATGGTTTGGTCATGTTGAGAGGATGAATGAAAGGCGACTAACAAAATGTATTTACAAGGCAGATATGACTGTAAACGCAGGGAGGGGCGCCATGTGGCCCGGGGTGGGGTCGTCTTGGCGGTGTCTCTAGACATCGCCAATGCCTTCAACACCCTGCCCTGGAGTTGCATCAGGGAGGCACTCCGGTATCACCGGATGCCGACCTACCTCTGTCGTGTGGTCGAGGCCTATTTGACGGACAGGGCCGTCATCTACCCCGGTCACCAAGGAGAGTGGAACCGGCGAGAGATGTCGTGCGGTGTCCCACAGGGATCGGTCCTGGGGCCGCATCTGTGGGACATCGGATACGACTGTGTGCTGCGCGCCGACCTCCCTAGCGGCGTCAGCGTAGTCTGCTACGCTGACGACACGTTGGTCCTGGCACAGGGGGGGTCGTACCAGGCGGCGGCCGAACTAGCGACACGCGGGGTTGCGACAATCGTCGACAGGATCCGGCAGCTGGGACTCGAGGTGGCCCTGCACAAGTCCGAGGCCATGGGTTTTCATGGACCTCGGAATGCGCCACCGTCGGGTTCCCAGGTAATGGCGGGAGGGGTTCACATCGGCGTCGAGTCGACGATGAAGTATCTGGGACTTGTCCTCGACAGCCGGTGGAACTTCGTCGAACACTTCCGACGTTTGGCTCCCAGACTGGAGCGGGCCGGGGCTGCGTTGAAGCGGCTCCTGCCCAATCTAGGGGATCCAAACGCCTCCTGCCGGAGGCTCTACGCGGGGGTCGTGCGGTCCATGGCCCTTTACGGGGCACCGGTGTGGGCGCGTTCACTAAGGCTGCGGCCAGCCCGCCGGTTGAACGCGTCCCAGAGGGTCATGGCCATCCGGCTGGCCCGAGGATACCGCACGGTCTCCTGCGAGGCGGCGAGCCTCCTTGCCGGATTACCGCCATGGGATCTGGAGGCAAAGGTCCTCGCGCACATTTGGGAGTGGCGCGAGGAGGCGAGGCGCCGGGGCTTAGCTCCGCTGCCGCGAGAAATCGCGGCTCAGCGGACAGAGCTCCGGCGGGATCTCATGGCGTCATGGAGAGTGCGATTGTCGCAACCCAGCGCTGGGCACGCCACAATTGCGGCGATAAGACCCCTCTTTGAGGAGTGGCTTGAGAGGCGCCACGGCGTCCTCACCTTCCGCCTGACGCAGGTCCTCACCGGACACGGCTGTTTCGGGAGGTTCCTGCACAGAATAAGGCGGGAGGAAACGCCCGGGTGTCACCATTGTGTGGATCGCCCGGAGGACACGGTGGAGCATACGGTGGAGGTCTGCCCAGCTTGGGCGGAGCATCGCCGTGTCCTCGTGGAGGCGATCGGCGGCGGTGATCTCTCGCGTCCGGCCCTGGTTCAGGCTATGGTACGGAGCGAGAGGAAATGAGAGGCCGTCACCTCCTTCTGCGAAGCGGTAATGCTCGCGAAGGAGGAGGCGGAACGCGTGAGGGAGAGGCAAATTTCGCGCCCTCACGCCCCTAACCGCCGCAGGAGGAGACGCCCAGGGCGTCGGGAATCGCGGGGCGATTTCCGGCCACCGTAGGCGCGGGCTTGCGGGCGGTGAGCAATGGGTGGCTCACCGTCCGATAAGGACCAGGCCCGGGTCGACGGCGCGTTGTGTTCCACGCGCGCCTCAAAGAGATGTCAGCATAATTGAAGGGGTCCACTAGGACCGATGCCTGCCGGGGTTGCGAAGAAAACCGAAAGGGAGATCGTGGCCCCCGGCGACAGGGCAACCGAAGGAACACGGGTGGGTTTTAGTCAGTAAGAGTCTGACACGCCCTCCCGCTCCGCCCAGAGCGGGAGAAGTTATTTGATGATTTCCCACCCTCAAAAAAAAAAAAAAAAAAAAAAGGGAGGGGCGCCAGGAGGATATATACTGACCTTATTGGTGAGGCACTTAAGAAAAGTCAGGTGCGTAGTACTCGCAATCGGCGTGCGTGTAGGACCAGATGTATGAACGTAAACGAGGCAAAAGGAGTATGTAATGATCGTAGCAGTTCTGTAGTTTCCGCCTACCCCTATGGGAAGAAGTCGTGAGTTTATGTATTTATGTGTCCAATGTAATGTAGTTAAAAATAAAAAAGAGTTTAATTACTTGCATACCCTGACGTCCGATGTGACGAACAGGGTACAAAGGTTGGGCACGCCACAATTGCGGCGATAAGTCCCATCTTTGAGGAGTGGTTAGAGAGATGCCACGACCTCCTCACGGTCCGGCCTTGGTCCAGGCCATAATACGGAGCGAGAGGACATAGGAAGCCGTCACAGTAATGCTCGCGAAAGAGGAGGCGGAACGCGTGAGGGAGAGGCAAATTTTGCGCCCTGACGCCCCTAGCCGTCGCCGCCGCAGGAAATGTCCTGGGCGTCGGGAATCCCAGGCCGATTCCCGACCACCGTAAGCGCGGGCTTGCGGGTAAGCAATGGGTAGCTCGCCGTCCCATAAGGACTAGGCCCGGGTCGACCGCGCGTTGTGTTCCACGCGCGTCTCAAAGATATGTCAACACAACTGACGGGGTCCGCTAGGGTCGATGCCTGCCGGGGTCGCGGGAAAGTCCGAAAGGGATACCGTGGCCCCTGGCAACATACAGGCAACTGAAGGAGCACGGGTGGATTTTATTCAGTAAGAGTCTAACACACCCTTCCGCTCCGCCCAGAGCGGGAGAAGTTATTTGATAATTTCCCACCCAAAAAAAAGGGTGCAAGTATACTTATTTGCAAATGCAAAGCACCCTGTAAGCCGACGTTCGCACGGACGTAATAAAAACGGGGTGGGATTTTATCGCGCACTGAATTTTCAACTCTCGGTGTTAAGCCGAGTGTTGAGAATCCAACGCGCTGGGCGCACTCTTGTCCCAGCGCGGTGAAAAAACACTGTTGGATTTTCAACTCTCGGCGCTGAGCAGAGCGTTGAATATCAACTGCACGAAAAAAAATCGCCGCGATTTTATTACGTCCGTGCGGACGTCGGCTTACTGTGACGAGAATTAGGTCCGCTTGCACCATAAGGGGTTTATTTATTAACGTTACTTAAATTTAAGTAATTAGCGACTGTTTAATCAAACATTTTTGACGATTGAACGTCACTTAAATTTAAGCAAAGTTTATAAATAAACCCCTTTTTTTTGCTAACTTATTTTGTCCCACTGTTGGGCAAAGGTCTCCCCCCAAACAAACCCCTAAATGACTAAATTCATTCTACCGCTAAACATTAGTCCTCTGTCCCTGACAACTTCAAACAATCCACAGAAACATACATAACATCACGCCTGTATTCTCTAAAGGATTGGCCAGAGGAGAACCGTAGGTGTATAGTACACGTGGAGGCGATCGGCGGCGGTGATCTCTCGCGTCCGGCCCTGGTTCAGGCCATGGTACGGAGCGAGAGGAAATGGGAGGCCGTCACCTCCTTCTGCGAAGCGGTAATGCTCGCGTGGTGGCTCACCGCGTGGTGGCTCACCGTCCGATAAGGACCAGGCCCGGGTCGACGGCGCGTTGTGTTCCACGCGCGCCTCAAAGAGATGTCAGCAGATTTGAAGGGGTCCACTAGGGCCGATGCCTGCCGGGGTTGCGAAGAAAACCGAAAGGGAGATCGTGGCCCCCGGCAACAGGGCAACCGAAGGAACACGGGTGGGTTTTAGTCAGTAAGAGTCTGACACGCCCTCCCGCTCCGCCCAGAGCGGGAGAAGTTATTTGATGATTTCCCACCCACAAAAAAAAAGGTGTATAGTACACTCACATTTGGCCAGTTAGGTTTAAGTCTTATTTAATAGGAGGATAGCCTATTACTATCATCCGGGCACAAATCCAGACTCCGGGCTGCTACTGAGAAATTCCAGATGGAAAACCCAATAACACTTCGCCTGGCCCGGGAATCGAATCCAAGACCTGATGCTCAACGAGATAGTTCTGACGTTTCATAAGTGCCCATGTAGCCTATGTGAAATAAAAATATTTTGAATTTTGAATTTTTTAATAGAAATACTACTGTTTTAAATGCGCTAAATTTATCTAACGATTTGTGATGCAATGCGGCTTATTTATTAGGAACACACAACTGAATATTTGTAATTAGGAAGTGCCTCAGCTGCCGGCGACGTCTCCCTAATTGGCTGCCGACGCTGACTTTGGAAAAAAAGGGGAAATTGGGGTTGAAAATTTGGCATATGGAGTAGATAGGCGGGATTAATATATTTCCATGATCAATCATTTCCATGTTTCAGTAATCAAGTACTACTCGGAACTGAACTAGTTAGATTAGGTTAAATATTTTTAGTCGCAAAAAAGATTAGGTTTGGTGAGAATTGTGAGCCCCTACGCACGAACCGAGCGAGCGAAGCGAGCGGTCTGCGGTAGCGGCCGGTGAGTGCCAAAAACGACTAGAACATGTAGAAAAACAATACTTTAGTTAAGGTTAGTTAGTTGTGGTTCTGAACACTCGAAGGTTTCCGTAAACGCCGCGCCGCCACCGCCGGCGTCCATTATGGGAGCCGGCGGTGCAGTTGCCGGCAGCCCATGTTTTTAATCTCTGCTGCCAGCAGTAATGTACTGCCGGTTCCCAACGGTATTATTTTTGGGCGCTGGCAGCGGAGACACTCCGTTATAATTAAAAGTCAAAGTCAAATCATTTATTTCAAATAGGCCCTTGTACTTTTGAACGTCAAAATTTACATTTACATTAAATAGAATTGATTCTAGTCGCCCCTTCCAAAACGAAGTTTTCGTTTGGAGAAGAATGGGCAAGAAACTTGAAGAATTATTTCCTAAAATACATATTATACTCAATTAACATATAGTATTCTATAGACCTTACATCTCAACTTTTGTCCCCAGAAAATAATTGTACCAATTACGATGATAGCCTTTATTACGTTTCTAATGAACAACGAGGAGGCGAATGAGGACATGTCGAAATCGCGGTCTATGAACCTGGATCTGTACGGAGACCGGGCGGACGGGCGCGTCATGTACCATGTGAACGGACCGGTTATCCGGTTGTCGGACGTCGATACGGTCTGGAAACAGTACCCCAATGTCGCCTTTCAGGATGCTGGTGATATTGCCACCGGTTAGTATACAGGGTCATATAAAATTATTATCTAAACATTATAAAACATAAAAATTGTTTTGATGGTCTATTTTTTTTTTTGGGTTTACGACCGTAATTAGTGTAGTTAGTTTAAATCTTCGTTTTTTGTAAAAACTTCACAGACGTGATGGATATCGATATTTAAACACGATAAAACAAAAAAAGAAATGATTTTCTCAACTCATACCAAGTGATCGATGACTCATACATCATTTAAATATACTAGCAGAGCGGTCGTTGACGAAAAAAAAGATCATATAGCTATGCTTCGGCTGAAACAATATTATAAGTATCGTTGCTTATAATAGAGAAAAACACTATGAAAACATATCATTTACGCTGACAAAGATGTGCGAAATTTAATTCGCTTTAACTTCATTTTAGGTAAGTTATTTGGGGAAAAAAAAGATGTAGGAGCCTAGACAAATACTGTTTGAATCCGAATATTAACATAATATGGTAGAAATTGCAAATGATTTAGGTGTTACGTTTGTATGGGCAATTCATCCGACGCCGCATTCTTAAAAGCTTATATTTTAAACATTACCTACATCGAAGTTTAGAAGATGTTGCGTGAGTGTAAGGTAGTTAAATGCTCGAGACTGTACTATCGAAGAAACGCATATATGTACACCGTAAAGACTATTCTTGCTTGCAGCGCTTGGTCGCTTTAGTAACGCTTACCTACGAAAAAAAGAGTCGTGTGCACGGGATTTTGTTTTCAAATTGGTTAGATATGCGTTACCATGATAGTACATTAGGCACAGCGCAGCGCGGTTGTCACTGCCAAATAATTAAAATATCGATCTTGCAACAGTTTAAATAAATTTGAAAATAAATAAACTTTCATAGCTTGAGAGCACATCTAAGCGGTAAGAGGCGCGCGTCTCAAGTTCTTTATTTTAAGGCACGCAATGTTGATATTATTTTGGCAATGCCAACCGCGCGGCATTGCTCCTACCCAGATGTGGGCCGGCCCTTACACTTGGTTAGAATCACCCTTTAATTATTTTTTCCAAGGATTCTTCGATGTTTCTATATATATACAACATGTAACTTAATTAACGCACATCCTGAAAATAGTTTGTTCAGAATCGTTTACTGAATCGATTTATATAATTTTTAATATAGGTAATTTTTTATCCCAAAAATAATTAAAACTACGGAAATTATTGTCATATTAACGCTGTACAGTCAAAACAAATTGAAATGGACCGTAAATCAAAGTAATAAGACTTTTAAAATCGCAGTTTTATTTGTATTCATACAAATTCCATCATTCAATATAAAATAAAGAAAAATAAACCTTATTCCAAGAACGTTAAGGTCTTTACAAATGCATTGTAAACTTAGCGATTTGACCGCACGCACACACTAACAGGAACTGGACAAAGGACACCGATAAACCACCTACTTACTTTCGTTCCCTTTCTCCTGCAAACTAAAAGCCCAGGATAGAGCGAGATAGCCACAATGTACCACCGCTTGCGCGGTTACGATGAAAGCTAACATAAATGTAAACAATAAACATTAGTCACGCGCGGGCAATATTAGTGGAAAGAAGTTACGTAGTGTTATCAAATATTCTTTCGCGTGCAATGTCTTTCCAATACACTAATGTTCAGTATACCGAAATGGTGAGGACTTTGGCAATGTGTGGTGATAATGTGGCTCTAGCTTGCAGAACGTTTAACCAAAGGTATGGTACAAGAGTGGCCCGCAGGATTTTTTTTTTTTTTTTTTTTTTTTTTTTTTTTTTTTTTTTTTTTCTGTAGGGCATCTCGTAGCTGACCTCTGAGGTCATGACTACTTAACCGGTCAATCCTGTGGTTGCCTTAAGCTGCTACACTCAAAGCCTCCAGCCAGGGGCATACAAAACTAAGCTAAAAAGCTAGGTGAACGCTCGCTAAGGGCACCCCCTGTGGGGTACGAGCCTCGGCTTAGGGCGTCACCGGAGGGAGGACATCAAAGATGGGACGGGCTGGAGTGGCCCGCAGGACAATGTTAGCTGCTACTTATATGACTTCGCGACCACGGCACGTTCCGTCCAAACACAGCCATCGACAGGGGAGCCAACGTGCGTACACGTACTCGTCTTCGAAAGCCTGAAAAGTGTGATGGAAAGATGCAATCATAATGTTTACTAGACATAGATCGTAAATAAACAATTATTTTCTCGGACGTCGTCGGTTAATGTTTCATACAATGATATTTTAATAAAATATCATTGGTTTCATAATATTTCGTCAACGTAAACAATCGTGTATTGTCGGCTTTTTCCGTAGTTTCGTTATGTTGTGTCGAGTCGAGCGGCGCGATAACTGCTAGTGCGACTGTGTGCGTTGCGTGCGTAATAGTATGACTAAAAAGTTCTCCAAGAATTGGTATAACTAATTTAGTAAATAACAATGCATATACACGTTAAATTAAAAATTCAGTGTATGTATTATGATTATAACATAATTTTCTAATTGGGGTGTTTGAGGGTGTGCGTTAATTACGTTACATGTTGTATATGTTTTCTGTACAGCGGTACTCCGAACTGGCCAGAAGGACATTTTGGAGTACAACAAGTATTTAGCTGGAGTGGAGATCAACGAAACTCATGCCAAGGTAAGCAACAAGAATTACGAGAGCAGCTATACTATACCAACTCAATGCTGTAACCCACATATGGGTCATCGTGATTTTTTAAGAATTATATTCATAAGAAATAATGAATACATCTCTCTAAGTTAAAGTTCCCATGAAAAATTCAATCAGTGAAACAAATTAACTTAGATAGATGTATTTAAAATGGTTATTATGATTATAATTCTGTTAATGATGGTCGTGAATCATATTTTGATCAAGATAAATACAACTTGACACTGAAAATTGCAAGAAAACGTAAGAAAATATGAATTTCGCGGATCCTCCTTCACTATTGTGTCGGTCAGTGAGCTTGTTAAAAGACAAATTAGATTTTTATAACTCTATTGAAAGCATCAAATATTATAAATGCAAAAGTAATTCTGTCTGTTTGTTACCTTTTCACATCTTAGCGGATTTCGATGAAATTCGGAAAACCGGTAGTTACAGTTATATAAATCTAAATGTATCATCTCTATAGTCACGATATTGTAGCATAAGTTCTTACAACAATTAATAGTAACAGTCCATTTATTTGTGAGAATATTGTTACAGAGATGTTACATGGTTTTTATGGTTCATTATATTCTGCCATTTCCGGCGTACAAATACACTGTTAGGGTTTTGGTTAGTTTATTAGATAACACATTCATTGTTATTGAATTAAATAAATTATGATAACATTCAAATTACAAATTAGTCAGCTATGGGAATGTCAAAAAGAATTAATTTAGTCAAAGAGATAGTAAGAAGAAAATAATATAATAATTATTTCCTAATATTTATGTCAAATTTTAATTCATAAATCATTAATCGAGTAGTAGCATTTACATAAGAGGTAATTAGAATGAAAATAAGAAAGAAAGAAAATACTTTATTTAGGACACGCACAGGAAATACAAAACAGAAGTGAAAAAAAAACGAAAAAAAAAAACAAACATTAGCAAAAATAAAAAAAGAGCATTCTAGACTAACAAACAAAGATAATCACGACCTGTGCGAGGCCAAAAAGGCTCCTATCTCAGCATGATGCTGCGATATTTAAAAATAAATAAATACCACAGCGCTGGTATTCTGATAGGGCCCGATGTGATGCCACGATAATTGAATAATTTACATTTAAATGTCCTAAAGTTTAAAGTTTTAAAACAATTTGGTAGTTTATTTAAAATTTTGGTCGCCATACAAAATACATTCTTAGAAAATAGTTTATTATTCCGTTCACACGAAGCATTTGAACTTTGCGGCTAGGTCTGAATACAACCATTTAGCAGAATAAATTCATACTTATTTTGGTACACAAAAATACAAATTTCAAAAATATATAATACTGGGAGTGGTAATATCTACACTATAGTCTGTTTTTTCTTCACTAGTGTGTTAAAAAACGTCATATAAAACGCGTGCGCCAATACAGCACACTAGTATAATAATGTATTATTTCATACAATGTATAGATTTTTGTTGCGCCACTTCTTCTCAGCTGAAGCACTAGGAAGTGGTGAAAGGCGAGCGTTTTGGGGGACTTATGTAATTTTGACGTTCAAAAAGCTGCTCAGTCTCAGCCTAGTTTGAATAAATGAATTTTGAATTTTGAACTATGAACAGTATATAAGTCTACGTAAATGCGAGAACATCTGGGTATCATTAGGGCCCCATAGAAAGTAATAAGAATCCTTCTAGTTTCGCCAAGTCTGTCTGTCTGTCCGTGGTTTAAGCCAGAGACCCTTGTTACTAAAAAGCTGTTATTTAGCATGGTTACATACTATACATATTACATACATATTAATCACGTCCACAAAGTAATGGTGCGTAGTACTCGCAATTGGCGTGCGTGTATGACCACATGTATGAACAAGCAAAAGGAGTATGTAACGAGCGTAGCAGGTGACGCTCTATAGTTCGTGCCTACCCCCATGTGAAGAAGTACGTGAGTTTATGAATATCATGAAAATAAATCTTGAAGATTCTTCTTTTTTAAGCTCTTTGGCGTGGATGGACAATACGCTTCTGCCAACCCCTTCTGGGAAAACTAGCAAAGCCTAATGGTTTTTTTTTTACCAATACTAGCGTCCCAATTTGTTCAGATCCTATACACTACGGTAGTCCGGCACGCGGCGCCGGTGGCCCTCAACCTGCTGTCCAACCTGCTGGCGGCGCAGCACATGCCGTGGGCCGACGGACGCACCATCACCACTATGAACGAACCCGTCAACCGCGATCTGTGGCTCTCAGAATCGACCCCAAATACTCAGCCCAAGAGCGCAGATTATACCCTCACGTGGGGCATGTTTATTTCATTCAGTAAGTTGTACTAATCATTTTCTTTCTTTCTTTTTCTTTAATTTATTTTATGAGAAATATTTTTCGTTTTTAACTATTAATACTTAATCATCACCTACATCTTCGAAGAAATCATCAAGATTTTCAGAGTCGCTTACTGGTTTTTTATTTAATCATATTTGTCACCCATGTATTTACTCTTCTCAGGCTCATAGAGCTTCGCCTGCTTCCTAATAAAAACTGCGCGTTTCATACGTCTATTGTGAAATGTGACTAATTAATGTGAATACGCTATGCGACCGTCCATCCTCGACGATCGTGAATACACGAACTCATTCGCCCGACGATCACTATTAAATAATGAAAGACGGTAGTATTTTATATGCTACTAAACTTTTTGTATCTTAAATCTAATATAGGTCATCAGTGTCAAGATGCTAAGAGACGCTATTTCCACGATCAACTCAATAACCGCAGTTCTTCCGATGTATGGAAATTTTTCAAATCTGTAGGCATTGGCAAGTCACCTACCAATCAATGTAAGTACGTGAACCTCAATCATCTTAATAAGTATTTATCTCTCCTCCCATTTTCTCTTGATCCGTCTATCAAAGCTGGGACACTAAAGAGTGTAGCTAGTTTGCCGTTACCATAATGTTCTCACTTTAAGCTTAGCGATGTTACTGAGGGTGACGTTAAGAAATCTATATTGGCTATTACTTCTTCAGCAGTCGGTAATGATAAGTTGTGTTCGAGAATGATAACTCTTATCCTTCCCTCGTTACTTCCTGTTCTCACTCACATCTTCAACCACTCTTTTTCCTCTTGGTTATTTCCGTCAGTTTGGAAACAGGCTCACATAATACATTTACCCAAAACTATCAATCCTACTTTATTAACCCACTTTAGACCTATTTCTATTCTCCCATTTCTCTCTAAAGTTTTTAGCACATAGTTCATAGACATTTATCATTTTTCTTGGCGTTAATTTCCCCTTGTCAATCCGGTTTTCGCTCAGATCACAGTACTGAATACTGTAACCGTGCTTTTAAAAGTAACTGACGATATCCGCTGGGCAATGGAGAATAAGTCCCTTACTGTTCTTGTATTGCTTGCCTTTAGTAGCGCCTTCAACTCAGTGGATTTCGACATTTTACTAGGTATCGTCAAATCTATACATTTCTCTTCTTCCGCTTTAGCTTGGTTCAGTTCTTATCTTCGGGGACGCTCTCAGTGTTCGTCTGGATGAGTCCTTCTCTGATTGGTGTAGCCTCACTGAAGGTGTTTCTCAGGGTAGAGTTCTTTCTCCTCTTCTTTCTTAAATTTTTATTAACATTGCTACCAGTGAAATCTCCTCTAGTTTTCATCTCTACACAGATGACTTGCAGCTCTACCGACATTTTACTGTAACTGACGCAGTTTCTGCAATTGCTGCTATGAATCATGACCTGGCTTGCATCAGCGTTTGGACTAAGTCATTTGATCTGCAAATTAATTCAACTAAATCTCAGGCCATGTTCATAGGCAGCAGATTCGTTCGCAATGCGGTTGATGTTGCATCTCTGATGCCTTTATATCTCGATGGTGTTCGCATTGACTATACCGAAACCGCCAAGGATCTGGGTGTAATTATTGACTCCAGTCTTTCGTGGCGTGCTGAGATCAATGAGGTCAGTCGAAAGGTACATTTCTCCTTTCATTCGTTGAAAAGCCTTCAAAGTCTCCTGCCCTTGAAGACTAAAATTTCTTTGGCACAAACACTTATTCAGCCGATTATAGATTATGCCGACGCCTGCTACCTGGATGCTACTGAGGAGCTATTAAACAAGCTTGAGCGCCTACAAAAGTTGTACATTCGCTTTGTTTTCGGTCTTTAAAAGTATGACCATGTTTCTCACCTTCGCAAGGAACTCAAGTGGCTGCCAATCCGCCTTCGCAGGAACACTCGGATTTTATGTCTCCTCTTCAACATCTTACACAACCCATCTTATCCATCCCTAGCGGCGCACCGTGTGGATCACACCTTAGATCCCTCCTTAAATCTCATCCTCATAAAACAAGCTACTATTCTTATTCCTTCCCTGTCCATGCAGTAAAATTGTGGAACTCACTTTCGCCTAACATTCGTGATTTAAAAATTGTTTCTCATTTCAAATATCGAGTAAAAGAGCATTACCTCTCCTCTCAACTGTGAGTATTTATTACGTATAGTATGTATTTTTATATATTTAAGCTTTATGTATTTATTTAAGTATATATTAATTTATTACGTTTATATGTATAGATTTATTTTAGTTTAAGACTTCGCATATCCATATTTTCTGTTCTTGTTCTCACACTATTGTCTACATTTCTCTCTCATTTCTCCTTTCGCAGGTCTGCTGGAAGAAATTTCTTAAGAAATAAGCAGTACCTTTGTACTCTAAATTATAATTATGTCATTTCTTTATGTATTTTACTGTTTGTACATAAATAAATAAATAAGTATCTGTTATATATATGTATATGCCATACCATTGCTGGTTATGACTTCTAGACAGTTCTAGACAGTATTTTATTTAAAAAAACTTTTTACAAACTATTTATTGCCTATGATTTAATTATATATATGTATTTGAATGCAGAATCTCAGATCATTACAACTTTAATTTTTTGTGTAAAAACTCGCTGTTTACGATAGCGTAACATGTACGTAATACGCAAAAGCATATGGGTACATGCAACGGTGCAGGGTTTGTGGGGCTATTTAAATTGGAGATATTTTAAAACTTGTTTTCGTAAAATCGGGACAGATTTTTATACGAGACGAGCCCCAGAATTTTGTCATGCTTGCAGGGCGAGTCTATTACGATCAACTGGGTACAAATCCAGATTCCAGGCTGTTACAGAGAAATTCCTGATGGAAAAATCCAATAATAGCTCAGTACCCAAAAGAATATACCCTCCGATAATTCTAAAGATTTTTATTTTCGCTGAGGGGATAGCTTTACTTAATTCATTGCTATGTACAAAAATGCTAACAGTTTAGACTTATGCAATAGCTATAAAGTAGGTATTTCTTAATATTTCATGTTATAACAATAATATGAAATTTAAATTAAAATACTATAGGTACTGTTTCTTCATTAGTACTATCTAAACTTTTTATTAGTGAAAATGCTAACAGATAGGTACTGTGGAACAATGGAAAATACTTAAAAGACTGAAAATGTCCCGTAGCTCTTCCAGTAAAAAAAAAAAAGTTTTTCAAATCATTTCATATATCCTAATAGGGCTTAGTTATACCATAGTACAACAAAAGTTCTAACAACTAATTAATATGCTGCACGAGTAATTATGTTTTTACTTTGCTATATGCGAAATATTGAATTCAAGTTTGCGTCTACAATTCGTAATAATAAACTCTGCTACCATAAAAAAGTTTAAACATTATACGGGCTATGCCTTTTCTTTAATAAATAAAATACAATTTGGGTATTGCGGCGCGCGGATTCGTGTGGCGCGGTGACACTATTTTTTTTTTTTTTTTGAGGATGGGAAATCATCAAATAACTTCTCCCGCTCTGGGCGGAGCGGGAGGGCGTGTCAGACTCTTACTGACTAAAACCCACCCGTGTTCCTTCGGTTGCCCTGTTGCCGGGGGCCACGATCTCCCTTTCGGTTTTCTTCGCAACCCCGGAACGGTGACACTATTGAATGAAACGCGATATCATTTCCTAATTGCAGCACTACAAATAATGATATTACATGTACCATGAGGTAATCATATTTTAGAGGCAATTGAAGGGTTCATTTTTTTAAGGTTAGTAGTTTTTTTTTTTTTATTATTAAAAAAAAAAAAACTACTAACCTTTAGCTTTAGCCGATTTAGCCCGATTTGCTATTTTTGTTTATACAAAAATAGCAAATCGGGCTAAATCGGCTCGCGCTCAGAGTCTCTGAGACTTGTGTCAAAAATATTAAAATTCGCTCTACATGCCGTTGCTTAAAAAAATCAAATTACATATTAACACATTACATATTACTGGATGTTGACTTGAAATAGCATGGCAGTTGAGAATATGTCATGCTCATTTAAATGTCTCGCTGATGGTGGCGAGTGTGTTGGATCATTCGGTTCCCTACAAAATGGTTGAGCTGGATGGTGCTGATCCACGCGTCATGTTCGTGAACGGGCGCCGTCAGTTGAAACTGGTCATCTCTTATCTGCCAGGGCTTATTTTTAATCTTATATTTTCAATTGCTTTTGATCATTTTTTGTACATTGTTCTCACATATAGAAGCAACAAGAATGATATACCCAGGATTTTGTAATATCTATATTTAAAAGAGTGTCCTTGGAGTTTCTTGCCCGTTCTTCTCCATAGAGATCTACGTTTTGGAATGGGCAATTAGCTTCAACTTTCTGACTAACTGACCGACTCTTTGACAATTCAAAAGTGCCTGTAAATGGTTTAATTGAAATAAATGCTTTGAGTTTGAGTTTCATATGAAATTGCGATAGGTCAGAAAAAATATCTCGTAATTATATTATAGTTTTAATTCTTAATATTGTTTTCGAAAATGTGATTGTGCGATATGGTGACGTTTAATTGTCATCTTACAATAGTGTATCATAATTTTTAGAGCGTGATTTTTCAGTATATAGTCGGGTTTTAGTTTTTGAACTTAGTTTTGTCTATCTGTACACTTCCTACTGTCGAATAGTAAGTAGATTGTTTGTGTGTTCGAATATTCGTATTCGTTATATCCCTAGGAAATACCATCGGGCACACACGGCTTGTCTACTTGATAAAATTCTTAAATTATTTTTGTTTCTTTTATCAATAAAATTAGTTGATTTTTCACCGATAACGACATGCACCGCCCCGACATCCCGTCAGATAATTACATTTATTATGTTGTTATTGTCACCTATATCGTCGCAGACAGCGACCGACATCGATATCCGCACGATATCTACCGGCAAAGACGCAGTACGGGGTGACAGTAGGGGGCATTTGTTCACTTGTACACACTTTTTCGCACTGCCAACTTCGGGACGTCGATACTTAGTACTGTCGTTGTTTGATGCGTCGCGATGGTCATCGATATTCCGATATATAATAATTACACCGGTATCGAACCGATGTTGTGAAAACGGCCATTAGGTATACAGGACATTTTAAGTAATAACTTTAGTTCACTACACCGTAGGTGCCATAAAATGTAATCCTAAGGAAAAAACAGTGGCACTCCGGGAGTGCCGACAGAAGTGAAAACTAAAAAAAATATTTCCTGAACCTTTAAAGTAAAAATACTTGCATCGCGTTGATGTCTTTTACTCAGAGGTGTCTTATAGGTTTTCTTGTAATCTATGAGTAAAGAGCCATACTTTTTTTTTTCAAAATTTTATTTCCAGTACTTTCGGAGATAAGGGAGAGGGAATGGTCAATTTTTGTCGAATTTCTTAAATATCTCCGAAAGTATTTATTTTAAAATTATATAAAAATTAATAAAAAATAAATTAATAATATGTTTAAGATCCTCGCAACAATCCCTTTCATTTGATATGTCATATGATTTACGTTACACGTTCGTGTTTTGATTACAGTAAGACAAGACATATGTGTACCAAATTTCAACTCAATCGGTCCATTAGATTCAAAGCAAATTGGCTGTGACAGACGACGGACAAACAAAAAGACAAACAGACACACGACTGGTCCTATAAGGGTTCCGTTTTTTCCTTTTTAGGTACGGAACCCTAAAAACAAACGTAAGAAAGGCTAATTCAGTTGATCAACTGCAAATATTTTGTGCTGTGGCATGGATTTTCCTTGAAATGGTCAGACACACATGAATTTTAAAAGTGTATTTTATTTATTAAAGGAAAGGCATAGCACGTATATGTTTAAACTTATAAACTATAAACTTATAAACTTAAATTCAATACTTCGCAAAGTAAAATCATTTACTCGTGCAGCATATTACTTAGTTGTTAGAACTTTTGTTGTAAAATATAACTAAGCCCTATAAGGATTTAGGAAAATTTATTTGAATAAACAATTTTTTTTCTATTGAAATAGTTACGGGACATTTTCAGTTTCCCCTTGTTCCATAATACCTGTCTGTTAGCATTTTCACTAATAAAAAAATAAAGAAACAGTTAAGTATTTTAAATTTTATATTATTGTTGTAACACGAAATTATAGGAAATACCTACTTTATAGCTATTGCATAACTCTAAACTGTTAGCATTTTTGTACATAGCAATGAATCCACTAAAGCTATCCACTCAGCGAAAAATAAAAAACTTTAGAATTATAAAAGGTTTTGTGGAAATAATATTGTATCTCTACTGGACTATAACACTTTGCCCGATCAGGGAATCAAACCTAGGACCTCAAGGTCAGCAGTAGCGCTTGAGACTACCAGACTAACAAAGCACACACACAGCTGAGCACCGATAGATTTGTTATACGAGAAATACCCCGGAATTTCATCACTTTTTTTTTGTCCTTAGTAATCTTGACAACACAAGTCAACAACATCTCGCTCCCGTGCAAGGAGCGGCAGACACACTCGCGGCACATCCACGTAATGTCCGGCTGCCCGCCCGAGCTGCACTGGATGGTCACGGTCAGCTTCCACGCTGTACTGACCGCGCTGACGCTAATACTACCCACCGTGGTGGCGGTGCTCTTGTTAGAAGAAAATGAGACCACCAACCAAACGGATATATTAGGTGAGAGAAAGAAAAAAAAAATGGTTTATACGTCACAGAAGCAAAATTGTTTTCTCAAATATGCTTGGAAATTCGAACATTATTTTGGTATACTTCTTCGCGATAATGCGGGTATTACACTACACTGAATCAGGGTCCGTAAACCCTTAATAAGAGAGGTGTAATAAGAGTAATTAGATCGTCAGAGTGGACCAGTACCCTAATTGCGTAATACAACACAATCACAATCTGTTTCGATTTGAAACAGATTGCTAATGCATTGGTTCAGAAGTTGGAAAAAAAATCTGCTCAACAACGTAAATAACGCAATGAATGTTGTTGAACTGTCAAAATGAAACAAATCAGGCATAATTGTTTACGAAAATAAATTACGCAATTAGGGTATTGGTCCGCCTTATTCCCTTAGTGCGCTCGTGGGTCGTCAAAGCCCGAAAATCTGACTATCAGTCTTACCAAGGGGCCTATTGCCTAGTTACTGGGTTGTAGAGGTCAGATAGGCAGTCGCTCCATGTACAATACTGGTATTCAGATGCATCCAGTTAGACTACCGACCCCAACATAGTAGGGAAAAGGCTAGGCAGATTGACTTCACAGACGTAATGGATACCGATGTCTAAACACGACAAAAAAAAGCAGATTCCCCAAGTTCAAGTAACAATACAACAAGCGGTTGCTGACCCCAAAAAAATATCATCAAATCATTTTAATTTCGTCATGTTCGATTTAGACATTTATGGGTATCTATGTTCAGACATAGATACTCATAACTTCTGTGGAGTTTTGCTAGCTAATTTAAACTCTGTAGATTTTTTGTTACTTGAAAGTGCAAATATTTGAATTTTATTTAATGGTTCTATCTGCAGCCACACTCACGCTGATCCTCATGCTGGGCTGTATGTCGTTCTCCGTGTTCAGTTACCTCATCAGCTTCAACTTCAGAGAGATAAGCACCAGTATGCTTCTCTTTACCTGCCTCTTCATATTTGGTCAGTAATTTATGGAAACATTTTCTATATCTCGCAGTAACATGGTTATAGCCGTGATGTAGTTATATCCCTAGGGATATATTTTATGTGTTTAATACATTAACACCAAGATTTGCTTGCAAATTATAAGCTCGCAGCACTTGAAAATAGACGTAAGTTCTTAGATGCCATGAATCTAAATAATATTGTAAGAAATAAATTTGACTGCATTGAATTGTTCAACATGGTATGCTATGCGGTTCCTAGGACAGTCCACAAGCGAAAGGTGTGCGCTGGCAGATTATTCTCAGTAGGTACTTACAAGTCCAACTCTGGCATTTTTTTTTTTTTTTTTGTGTGTGGGAAATCATCAAATAACTTCTCCCGCTCTGGGCGGAGCGGGAGAGCGTGTCAGACTCTTACTGACTAAAACCCACCCGTGTTCCTTCCGTTGCCCTGTTGCCGGGGGCCACGATCTCCCTCTCGGTTTTCTTCGCAACCCCGGCAGGCATTGGCCCTAGCGGACCCCGTCAATTCTGCTGACATCTCTTTTAGGCGCGCGTGGAACACAACGCGCCGTCGACCCGGGAAGTCCAACTCTGGCCTGCGTTCGCCTGTTCGCAGAATGGTCGATTCTTACAATGGGACCTTTGAACATTATAGACATTTTTGTTTGTGCTCCCTATACGTTCAGAAGTCTTATAATCAAGGAACTTTCTTGAACATATTTCCTTCTTTTTTTGTGTACCATTTCTTAAAAGTTATATGGATATACTATAAACACGTTACTTAAGAAAAAAAAAAATGTATTTGTAACCCTAGCGATTATTTTCTCTGTCACTGTCCTGTAGCTAATCCGTGAACAGCGTTGTGGGCTGCAATATTGTCTGTAATTTTTTGTGTTTTTCTTGTTCCTATGTTTTATATTGTAGCCTTTTGAATAAAAATAAAAAAAACTTACATATAATAAAGGAATCTCGATGTTATGTCAAGTCGTCATAACCCTGCGAAGCAGGGACTAGTCGTTAGTTATTAAATAATCAGAGTAGATACAAATATACTATAATTACAAATATAATTTTAACATTTATCACTGTTTTTAGGGTTCCATACCTCAAAAGGAATAATGGAACCCTTATAGCATCACTCGTGTGTCTGTCTGTCTGTCTGTCCGTCCGTTTGTCACAGCCAATTTGCTCCGAATCTAATGGACCGATTAGGTTGAAATTTGATACACATATGTATTTTTATAACCCAAACACGAACGTGTAACGCGAATAAATTAATTTTGAATATGGGGGTCACTTTTAGGGGGAAAACAAGTTTTTTTTTAAATGCATTATATGTGTGACATATCAAATGAAAGAACTTGTTGAGAGAATCTCAAATATATTTTTTCCATCATTTAAAAATAAATACTTTTAAAGATATTTAAGAAAATTGATGAAAATTGACCATTTTTTAACCACCCTTGTCTCCGAAACAACTGAACCTGGTTCTTTACCCATAGGTTACAGGAAAACTTATAAGAAGTCTATGGTCTTAAAATAATACGGTAAATCTCTCAATATTGTGCGTACAAACTTACATTTGCAGTTGGAATGAATGGGAGAACATGTTTTTCAACTACAATGTTAAGTATGTATTTGGGATAAATTCATCCCAACTACGGAACCCTTCATCGTGCGTGGTCCGACACGCACTTGGCCAGTTTTTTATATGTAGCTTGTGTTGTCTGAACTTTGTCAAGTCAGGCGAAGCAGCCTAGAAATGCGTACTTTAAAGTTTGTATGAAAATTCGACATTAAATAAAAATACTCTTATGAAAATTTGTTTCTTAAGTTTCTGTTAAAAAAATTACACACGTGTTGAAGAAGTTTTTTATGGGAAACTTCGAAACTTTCACGGAAGAACTCGCTGACTAAGTGTTCGTACCACTTTTATTTTTTTTATTCTGTTTCGGAAACTTATTTTGTAACAAATAGTATCTTGGTATGTACACGCACTGGCGATTTAAAATTCGCGCTCATTGCAATGCCGTACACTAAATATAAAACGCGCGAATTAAAATTCGCAATGCGGACTAGGCCCTACAGCTAACTTCAAATTCAAAAGTCATTTATTCAAACTAGACTGAGAATCAGCACTTTTCGAACGTCAAAAATTACATAGGCTAGTCCTAGACGCCCAAAAACGCCCGCCCTTCACATATTAGTGTTCTTAAAAAAGATGACTTTGAAGGCCATCTACAAGTTCCCGCTGATAAACACTAAAATAAAAACGAAAAGGGTCGGTACAAAATACCTATAGTTATCATAAATTAAAAAATACACGATCGATTCATATGATCCAATAATTATTTAGACGAAGTTACTTTTCCGTGAAGAAGCTTTTCACTGATAAACGCTTAAGCCGAGAAACACTAGTATTGAATATATCCAAGATCACTAAACAGCCTAACCTTTATTTCTGCAGCAATCTTCACGCCTTTGACGAATGTACTTCAAAAATTTACCAATCCGAACTCCAATCGGGATTACCAGTTCCTAGAGGTCTGCAATTACATCGCGCCTCCTCACACGCTGGTCGAAGGGATACTCAAGTGCCTCAGCGTGGCTCGACTCAACGCGGTGTGCAAGTTCTTCAGGCCACGCTGTCCGTGGTTCTATGAACATGGCTTAGATGTGAAGAAGTGTTGCGGTGAGCTTGCTTTTTAATAAAAATTAATGAGAGAGAAAGTACTTGGGTTCGATTCTCAGGTCGGGCACTGTGTTATTAGGTTTTTCCATCCAGAATTTCTCTGTAACATCGGGGAATCTAGATTTGTGCCCGGTTGATGGCAATAGGCTCGTCCCCTACGACATGGAACTTAAACATAACTGCTGAAATGTGGGTGTACTATAGGTGCACCTCTGCCTAACCCTTAATAATAGGGGAATACAAGCGTGGTGCTATGTTATGAATACTTATGAATGAAAAGGAAGTTCAAAAAATGTTGATGAAACAAAAGTTATTTATTAAAATTCGTATGAGCACTAGATGAACGTCCAAAGTAATAACGTCCTTCAAAACTCGCATCCTTCACTTTCTGATGTTTTAGCTTGTTTTTGGGATTCCATAGCCAAATGGCAAAAACGGCACCCTCGTAAATTCGTGATGTCCGTCCATCCAAATGTTACACTAGACTACTAGAACATTTACAATGATGTACTAAAATTCGGGAAATATAATTAGGGATGCACATAAGCATGTGGGATTTGCGTAAATATTCATCCCAACGACGGAATCCCGACGGCACGCATTTGGCCGGTTTTTAGGGTTCCGTACAAGAAACCCTTATAGTTTCGCCATGTCCCTCTGTCGTTCCATCTGTCTGTCCGTCTGTCTGTCCATCTGTCTGTCTGCTCGCGGCTTAGCTCTATTAAATTTGAAAGTTTAGAGAAAAGTTATATTTAGTGACGAAAACTGGATTTTTTTTCAAAATAACATAAAAGGTTTTCTCGATTCCTATGAATTTTCGCCTAGGCTTTATAGGGTGTATAATTGTTGCAAATGGGTCACAATATCACGTCCTGGAAGGAATACGTCAAATTACCAGTCACCTGTAGAAAGCTCTAATTTGGCATGAGTATACATACTAATCACGCCGACAAAGTGGTAAAACATTTTTTTAGGATACCTCCCGTAAAGTTGGGATGTTTTTTTTTTCTTTTCTATCCCGTGGTGTGGGGTGTCGTTGAAAAGGTCGTTCAAAAATATAGCGAGTGAGCACTGAGTAATAATCGATCAACTTACATTTGCAGTTGCAAAAACATGTTCTCACATACATTCCGTGTGGGAGAACTACAATGTCTTATATGTGTGTGTTTTACTACAAGTTTGTTCTTGGGATAAATTCATCCCAACTACGGAACCCTTCATTGCGTTTGGTCCGACCTGCACTTGGCCGGTTTTTTTTAAAGTGAAAACTTCTTTAGGTAAAGTAAAATAAAGCTGGGCATTTTTGAGATGGGAAAAAACAATTAAACTCGTGACACCGTTACCAACACCTTATTTTTGTAAATGCAATTGTACTATTTATTTATAGTACGTTACGGATCAATGTTCTATGCAAGTATTTTTAGTTTAAAGGTTCAGGAAGTTTTCGGATCTGTCGGCACTCCCGGAGTGCCACAACTTTTTTAATTTAAATTGATCTCCGGCGAAATATAATTGTATTATGTTTTCACCTTAACGCCGCGGCGTTAAGGTGAAAACATAATACAATTATATTTGTATTGTTTGGACTTACAGTTAATATAAGTGTGAAATCGTCAACCCATCTTGAGCAAGCGTGGTGATCAATGCTCACCTTCTCTGTATGAGAAGCTTTGCGTTGCAGTGGCACAGTCGTAGGCTGGTATTATTATTTCATTATTATTGTTTCAGCTGGCGAAAACCCTCGGTGCTATTTATGCTTCGATGATTTATCTCCCGCAAAGAACATTATCATACTGCTTGTGCAGTTCTTAGTCATGTTGGTAAGTGCAGGCACTTTCTACCATACAGTCTACCTTTCTCGTCTTATTTATTTATGTAATCGTTTATGGACACACATGTAAACAGAAAAGAACAAAACAATACGTACAAAGGTGATGCTTATTTCTAAAGAAATCTTTCATATTTTCTTTTTTTTTCTATTGACAGACAAGCGTGTATTTTCATCTCGGGATTAAAAGCAGCGGTGGCCCGGTGGTAACGTGGCGACTTACGAGTTGTAGGTCGTAGGTTCGAACCCAGACAGGCGCTTTACTTTTTGTAAATTATTTAATCACCACTGCTTTCAAAACTGTGAAGGAATAAATCGTGAGAAAACCGGCAAAAAAAAATCAGCAGCTCCCTACATTTTGAACATAAATGTTTTTTCGTGATTTTATGGTTGGTCTCAAAGTGAATGTTATTCATAATCATGAGTACAATGGGTAATTGTTAAGAGCGCCCATGAATTCAATTTCACCTGTAGATGTTTCATATCAAAAAGCGGCATAATTAGGAGATCAACAGGTTTTTATTTCCCTTATTTTTTTTTCTTTAGGCGATGGTATTCCTAACGGAACGCGGTTTCTTCGAAGGAGTGCTCGACAAAGTGATGAACATGGCGTACCAGCCAAAGCAGCCTGTAGAACAAGACGAGATGGTGCGCGCGGAAAGCACATACGTTAGCAAAGCTATCACTCTTCGTAAGTACATAAACCCTCTTCTATCTAGCTAGAGGATACTAAATTTTTATGGGTAATAGTGGAAATTGAACGAAGGAGAATTGCTCCAATATCCTAGAACATTGTGCAACCTTATTTTAAGAGAAATTATGTTGTTTACATTGCCATATAGTGACAGTTTGCCACAGGAAGAAAATAACTTAAGATGTTAAATTAATATGACATTATATCGGGTGGTCTACTCCCTATATACGAAATCCGTAGTATTGGCCAAAGTTACGGGCCGTTCCTACCTTGTATCACTTACAGACATAAGATTAGCTCAGACCCTTATCAGAATCAGATAAAGGACTGTGCCAAAGCATAATACACAGCTGTAAGTAAACTGCTCTGCAGAGTCGATCTAAGCCTCTTGAAAGTAAATATTAGTTTACGCACACATCCCATCAGAACTTTAAGATGTGTGTGCCAATTCAGGGTAGAGTCAAGGAAGACACCAAGGCACTTGACGTTGTTTGCGCTCTTTATGCATTGGCCAATTGCAGGTGTGTATATTCCTGCCATCACAACTATGAACCTTGAGGGAGAGGAAATTATTTGAAAGTTGGGATTGAGTGGGTAGTGAGAAAGCGACTAAATTAGTTTTAGCGACATTTACAGTGAGCAAGTTATTCTACAGCCACGGCATGATAATTCTGAGAGCATTTTCTGCATCGGTTTGAGAATCTTCCCAGATTTTGCTACTCACAAGTACAGTGGTGTCGTCTGCACAGGCGAATACTGCATTGATTTTTAAACTACTACATTAGAAATTTATAGAATGCGTTAGATAAACATTTAATTTTTTTTTTTCTTATTTATCAAGTAATAAAGTGAATCTTATTGTTGTGCGTCCATTCGAAACTTACATAATATGACTAATTTAGTAGTTATTTCTTGTAAGTATATTATCTGCTGCTTGTAATTGTTACTATTCTTGATTAAATAAATAAAAAAATATTTTATACTTCTTTATATTTTTTCGCATTCAGTGCAATAATAGCAAAAGGATTAAACATTTCTTATTCTTATTGATGTATTCTTTATTCTACACATTACAACATTTGAAATTCCTTAAAAAAAATCTTAATAATTTCCCAATCCCGGAATCCCGGAGGCATATCCATACTAATATATACGTGCCAGTTCATTGACCCCAAATCAATCTACCTACTCCGATCACTGATGATTATACGTCTCTCTCTCTTAATTATTCACTCTTTTAATTATTTATGTTTAGTTTTTTGTGTAATCGACTTTTTGATTACAATGAAATGTTTTTTTTGGCATGCTGAAATTTAAATACAAAATGACGGAAATTAAAATTAGTGGCAACCTATGCTCATTAGATAATCACCACAAATGACAAATGGGCCGACGATCGAAATAGAAGTTTGTTATTGTAACGATCACCATAAAGACTATTACAATTTAATTCGCGTGAGAAATGCATATCTTGTTCCACGTAAAGTATAAAACAATTATATTCGTGTGTTATTTTTATTTATAGGATTTGGTAATGTCTTTTTACAAAACATGTCAGATACTTAACGAAAAATTCAGAAATCGCAATGTCGTTCACTGTATCATAATAGTTAATATTTTTAAAGCAATAAAATTGTGATGATGTTGATGATACAGTTTTAGCTCATAATTGTGCACTTTTATCATTTCTAACGTGACGATATTAATGTGCACGTATACGTCCAAAAAATGAAAGGAAATGCGAGCACGTTAAAACGTTATTGTCGACGGAAATTTAAAAGCGTCTTCATATATTTCTATATATTTAACTTCCCTGTGTTATCGTGATACCGTGGACTTCCACTTCCACGATAATATCGTCACGTTAGAAATCATAAAAGCGCACAATGGCTTTGTTGCAATACCCAGAATCAAGTCATCTAGATCAAACAAAATTATTTTGGCTGGACAGCCGTATAATACACATGAAGAATATCGACTACAACACCACTTCTCCGATTGTTCTTGATGGTCGTCACCCAGCTGTTCGTCTACTTATGCAGGTACTACCAAGTCAAAGCTGCTCACGCGTTTAATGCACAATGTCTTGGTGCACTCAGCCCCGGATTTCCACCTAGGCCTGCAGGACCCTAACCTAAGGGCCCAGCCAGCCTAAAGGCCCCCAACTACCCACCTAAACAGCTGTGTAACGAGCTTAAACAGCAATATTGAATTATGAGATGCTGATGTGAAGTCTGCAAGATATCAAGAAACTGAGTATTTTGTAAGAAATGCAAAGTAGCACCTCTGATGCTAACTATCGATGATTTTCCTGATGTAAGACTTGACTGTTATAGACGACCTTTTAGCAACGTTGGTTTGAACTACGTCGGCTTTGTGGATGTGTCAATTGGTCACCGAAGAGAAAAGCGATGGATTGATTGTGGATGGATTGCATTGTTCACATGTATGACAATGCGAGCAGTGCACCCAGGCCCGGAGTTAGAGACCCAGGCCTCCCGGCATTTGAAATTTAAGGCTTCACCCCATCCCAAAGCCATTTTTGCAATTTAGCAAACAAAATGCACTAGTACAGATAATAAAACATTTAGCCGACTTTAATTACTATAAATAAACATAAGAAATAATGCAGTTTATACGATGTACGTTTACGTCAATAGTCGTCAGAAATCAAGTTTCTAAACAAAGACATTCTTTTCCTCGTATTCCTATACACTCAAGTTACCTACTTGAACCAACGTAATTTCTTTAAACAATACTAATTATAGTACTTGTGTAAAAACCTACATGATTGATTTCTCGCATAGCTGGTGCCAGCATTGATTGAACGGGGATCTTTCTAAGAGAACTTTGGATGCAAGAGCGAGCGGAGCGAGCTCGATAATTTAAGCACCTCGGATAGGTTAGGTTTTTTTTTACTATTACTCGAGGACTTATACCAGAAAGCTTAAGAATGAAGAGTAACTAAGATGTAATAACGAGCAACGTAAGGTCGAAATTTTTTCACTCAGCTTCGAAAAGGTTTAGATTTCTAAGGAAAAAATAGGATTTGCTTTGTCGACTTATACAGAAAAGCAGAAGAAATAGGAGAAACTATAATGCAGAAGCGAGCGCAATGAGCTCGATTTCCCGTCAGGGAGGGAAGCTATCTGGTCGGGTAGCTTGGTAGGTGGGGGCCTTTAGGCTGGCTGGGTCCTTAGGCCAGGGCCTTGCAGGCCTAGGTAGAAATCCGGGGCTGAATGCACCAAGAGATTGCCGTCGAGGTCTTCCAAGAAAAATACTTACTTTTATTGGGGCAAACTGTCAGTTAACTAAACTTTTTGACGACTCTGTACAATAATATATGTTGCTGCCAACAACCAGTCTGAATAGAGCTGTATTCCAATTGCATCGCCATTTATAGTAGGCTGTTGGAAGTGGCTTACACGCGCCGCGAAGACAGCTCTTCAAGTGACATTGAGGCAAAGAGCTCTAATAGTAGAGCTGCAGCACACGCTTCTTTTAGAAGACGAAGCAATAGACACCTCGAGGCCATTGACATATGTTACTGAAAACGACGAATACCAAAGCCTCACCAAATTTCCATTTCCAAAAAGAAGCTCATCAAGTCAACAATTACCTATCACTGGACGGCAATGTTTTCTCATTGAGAAAAGAGTGGCAAAAGTCTCTTCGTCTCTCGGAGATTTTTTGGTGTAGGTGGGTCAAAGAATATTTACCTATTCTTAAAATAAAGAGGCAGCATGGAGGCGGATACCGTAATTTGGCAGTTGATAACGATGTGATTGTCGTGGATCCTGACCTACCCCGAGTAGTGTGGCCTATGTAGTGCCTGAGAAAGGTTTATCCGGACAGAGCATGTAGCTGACGTAGCCACCAAAGGCGGTACACTGAAGGTGCCTGTCAAAAAGTTGGCTTTAGTTGAAGGACTCCAGTAGTTGTTCACAGGAGCATAATGTTGAGACCTTTTTTACTCTACTTACGTTGTTCTTTTCTTTTTTTACAATATATTGAATTGTGTCAGCGACTATTAGCTAAAAATATAGTCTACTAGATTTTTCATTACAATAATTATATACATTACCTATATATTATTTAATATCAACTTCCTCTAATATTACAATTTTTCTGTCAAATCAAATAACAGGTAATGAATTATTTAATAAACTAATGTATTTGCAACATTATATTACTGTTAATCCTTTAATACCTTACATCGACAAATATTACGATAATGTAATATTACGGTAATGTAATATTATTGCAGACACTATCGCTTGAATTTCACTCGAATAATATCGTAATATCATATTGCCGTTAGGTTTTTGACACCACATATGAACGAATAATACTATAATGCATTAATACTGACTACGACATTGATGAGTTTACACGCGAATAATATGGTAATTAATGATACGTTGAATACTATACTTTTGACTTGTAATTTTAGTAAAATTATTTTCGTCAGTAACTTTATTTTGTAAAACTATTTTTTTTAATTAGCTTTGTTTTGACGTATAAATGGCTATCCTACGATCCACCCGTATTCAAATATATGCATAAAACAGTTTTTTTTTCCTGTAAAATTTAGAATGATCGATTACCATATTATTTGTTGGGGGGTGCGAATTATTATTGTCATATACTCGAAATGATAATGTGAACCGCATCTAAATCCGTTCCGTTTCGTAGTTTAGAAGAACAACGCAGTCACCCGATTTTGCCTTGAAGGTACCTTCCTTCTTTATAAAGATTGTAGATTTATTATTTTGATGTAGTTATTATGACACAGATATTGGGTATTTATTTATTCACAACACAACACACACACTCATGTATGTCACAATATTTTATTTTATTTTGTGAGCTTTTTTATATTATCCTATCTTTTATTACATTACCTTTAATTTATTAAAACGGACGTTGTTATAGCGGACACACAATCTGTAAAAATTTCATCTGTCCTCCTATTACGATTCATGAGATACAGCCCGCTGTCAGACAGACGGACGAACGGACAGCGCAGGCTTATTAATAGGGTTCCGTTTGGAACCCTTCGGTTACGGAACCTTGGGCGCCGGGGGCGGGGTGCAAGGGGATGCATTTGCACCTCCCTGGTTTCAAAAGAAAATTGAGTTGATAAAGTACCGAACTCCTATTTCCGAAAATCTAATCGGCCCTAGGCGGGATGCTAACCTTATCGACTTTCTTCGCTCGCTCTTGCATACTACTTTTTCTTGATTCTTAAGCTTCTTTGTATAAATCGACAGTTAGTCCTCTTTCTGTACAAATGGGCAAAATAAAACCAATCCCATTCAAGGCGAGATGCAAAAATTTTCGAGCTCGCTTCGCTCTCTTTTGAATCCTATTCCATCTCTTATTGGTTAAGCTTTTCTGCATAAGTCGACCAAGTTACTCCTTCTGTGAATGGCCAACGATAACCTAACATATCCGAAGTGAACTGCAAAAATGATCGAGCTCGTTTCATGGAGCTGAAAAATCCCGCGGGCGCCCATGTACGGAACCCTAAAACTGACGAACTCTCAATACAAACTTTCGAAGATCCTGTTGAGGAAGCAACTCTTGTGCATTTTATGTTTTCAGTCCCAGCGGTTTAGACTGTGCGTTGTCTGTTAGTGACTGAATGAATTTAAGATTTGTATCAAGTTGTTTTTTTACTTTCAGCTACGAAACAGATCCCGGACGCGATGCTAGTGCACGACCTGCACAAGAACTACAAGCCGTTTTGCAGGAAGAGTATTAACGCCGTCAGGGGCATCAGCTTCTCTGTCAAGAAAGGTAACAATTTCTCCTTTTATGGCGTTTCACCACCTCTAGCGGCACTTATGCGAAAAACTGTCTATTGCATGGCTCCATTAAAACTACATAAAAGCTGGAAGCAGTTAAGTGATGAAGCGTTTAAAAAGAAAGTTATTAATTTCTTAGCAGATACAGCTTATTATAATTTGAATGAGGTTTTAAATATGTAATGATGATCTTTTTTTTTACAAATTTGTTATTTTAATTATCATGACATATAAGGTAAGATATAAGTTATGACAGTTAAGTAATACGACTTAAAATTACCCAAAAGTAAATTTGGAACTCCAATATTGTGATGACCTTTTTTTTTTTGGGTGGGTAATCATCAAATAACTTCTCCGGAGCGGGAGGGCGTGTCAGATTCTTACTGACTAAAACCCACCCGTGTTCCTTCGGTTGCCCTGTTGCCGGGGGCCAGAATCTCCCTTTCGGTTTTCTTCGCAATCCCGGCAGGCATCGGCCTTAGCGGACCCCGTCGATTCTGCTGACATCTCTTTGAGGCGCGCGTGGAACACAACGCGCCGTCGACCCGGGCCTGGTCCTTATCGGACGGTGAGCTACCCATTGCTTACCGTCCGCAAGCCCGCGCCTACGGTGGCCGGAAATCGCCCCGGGATTCCCAACGCCCTGGGCGTCTCCTCCTGCGGTGGTTAGGGGCGTGAGGGCGCGAATTTTGCCTCTCCATCACGCGTTCGCGAACATTACCGCTTCGCAGAAGAAGGTGACGGCCTCCCATTTCCTCTCGCTCCGTACCATGGCCTGAACCAGGGCCGGACGCGAGAGATCACCGCCGCCGATCGCCTCCACGAGGACACGGCGAATGTTGTGATGACCTGGAGATAAAGAGCCAGCGCACGTGTTTACGGGTTTCACACTTGCCAAGTACTAGAATAGAATACTTTTCATTATATATATCAATAAATCTATCTTCCATCTATATATATAAAAATCAATTCTTGACCCCTGTCATACAGAATGTTCTAGTTCAGGGGTCAAGACCTCATTGATGTAACGTGTACTGAATTTGGAAATAAAATTAATATTATAAAAAAAAACCTTGTATTTCTCTAAGTTTTACAGTAAAGATTACAATTTTTTTAAATATTTTTATTTGAGAACCCGTGAGGTGAAGGCCTCCTCCAGAAAATGCCAGTTTTCTCTGTGTTTTACTACGTCTATCCCACGTGACCTTTCTATACGCACGATCTCGTCCTCCCAGCGAGTGTAAGGTCCTCCTCGTTTACACTTGCCAACCAGTCCCTTCCAAGAAGATTCATCTTTTTGGTTCATTTATTGTCATGTAATCTTGCAACATGGCCTGCTCATTTTCACTTAAGTTTGATGCAAGGGCATCGATTGCTTTTGATGTGTTTCGAATTTTTGAGTGACGAATTTTATGCTGTTTTTTTATGTTAAGCATACTACGCTCCATTCCCCTTTGACATGTAGTAATTTTGTTCTTGATAGAGTCGTTAAACTAAGTTTTGCGTATGTCAAGCATGGGAGGCGATTTGAATCTATTACTTTTTTTCTTCAATTCTACTGGGAGGCCGCTTTTGAATACTTCCTTTAAATTCCAATATTTATTCCATATTTGTTTAACTCCTCGTTCAACTTCCAGTAAATTGCAATTTTTTGCAAACGGAATTTCTTTACCAAAGTATACATACTCCTTCACATATGCAAGTGATACGTTGTTAGCGTGCTGTGGGGTCGGGCTGCTGACATTAAATCCATCTTTATTTTGCAAAAGAGAACTGTCAGAGTCATTTATAATTATAATCTACGTCGCCGCAAATCTCAGGAACCTATTTAAAAATATTAATATTATCACGGTACATTGCCAATTCATTTATGAATATACACACATCAAAAGTGTCTAGGGATCAAGCATTTTTATGCGGATTTCTTGAGATTGAGATGTGGCTTTGTAATAAATTTATGATTATATAAATTTATATGGATCCTTTTTGGTGCATTTCATAATTTGAAACAGGAACTGTTAATCAAATTCGAGTAAAAGATGAAAATCAGCTGTCAATATTTTCCCTATAAAAACATACAACGCATTGAAGACATTATTAGTGCAACTGTTTCCCTACTACTGATTAAAACCAACGTTATTATGGAGCGGCGACGTCATTTAAGCAGGGAAGAAATGCTCAGAGCCGTGGGAATGATAGAAGCTGGTTCCCGGCAACGTACTGTGGCTTTAGCTCTGAATACAAGTCAGAGTGTTATCAGTCGACTTTGGACACGTTACCGAAGCACTGGTACCGTGGCTGAGCGCCATGGAGGACGGTATCGCTGCACCACACGGAGACAAGACCGATACATTCAAATCTTAACTCGAAGAGCTCCAACAATAACCGCCATGATGTTAGCCGTGAGGCTTCATCACTCTTCAGGGAACTTAATTAGCGACCAAACAATCAGAAACCGCTTGCATGAAGTGAACCTTCATTCCCGAAGACCGCTACGGGTACCACCTATAGCAATGCACAATCGTAGGATTCGATATCAATGGGCTCTTGAACACAGAAATTGGGCAGAAGAACAATGGCGTTTCGTGTGCTTTTCTGATGAGTCTCGTTTTGGTATGAGACCGGATACAAGACGTATACGACACTGGAGAACCCCTGGACGCCAACAGCGATTAAAATCCTGCCAGGAAGTCCATCCTTATAGTAGTGGAACCATCATGGTATGGGCGGGTATTTGGATCGGCGGAAGAACTGAGTTGATTTGGATCAGAGGCAACCTCAACGCTCAAATTTATGCTGAGACGATTGTATCTGACGTCATCGTTCCTCTACAAGTGCAAATCGGTCCCTTATTTCAGTTAATGCATGATAATGCACGACCGCACACCGCAAGAGTTGTAAGACAGACTCTCGCCGCAGCTAACATCAATGTCCTGCTCTGGCCTGCTCAGTCGCCAGACTTGAACCCGATTGAGCATACATGGGATATGCTACAGAGAAGAGCTCTGCCGAATATGGAGGGTATCCAGTCGCAAGAAGACCTTTTTTTGTTGTTGCAACGAACATGGGCGGCCATTCCACAGCGTGATTTGGATGAACTCATTTTGAGTATGCCAAACCGATGTTCTTGTGTTGTTAGTGTTCGCGGTAGAAACACGGATTATTAATTGTTTAAGTTACCCAATAAAATTTTAAAGAAAACGGTTATTTCAGTCTTTTTTTCGAACTTTAATGTTAGTGGTTCAAATGTCAAAAATCCCTTTATTAGGAAAATGGCAAATTTCTTTATTAATGCAAAGGTGACTTGGTTTATCGTTACTGTGACAAACGAAAACACTTTATTTGATGAATCCTTAAAGAAAATTTTAATTAATATCAATCAGGAGAAAAGTTATTGCAAAAATATATGTTGATCCCTAGACACTTTTGATGTGTGTATTATATATGTAAGAAAAAATCTACATCTTTTTAATAAAATAAGTGATAGACATAATTTTAATACTAGAAATTAAGATAAAATAGATCAACGATTTTCTTATTACAGATGTTCTATGTCACGAAGTCCGTTTGGCTATGAATGTTATCAAGCGTGCACATGCACATTGTTTTTGTGTGCGTAACCTCGAGAGCGCTCAGTGTCGATCGGGACACGGTCCGGATCAGTAGTGGTTTTTAGTTCGCGCCAAATTGTTTCACGGAGTAAGGTCAGCATGGCAACAAAACGAAGAAGAGTTGTCCATAGTGAGGTAATATTTATTTATACGTTTTCAATTAAAATGTTATACAAAGATACTTAATATAGCAATAGAAGTATTTATAAAATGAATTTTTTTTGTGTTATAAAATGTTTATATTACTTAATTATTTTGATTACATTTTGTTTTAGGGTCGAAACATGATAGCTAGTGTTTATCATTTGATGAATCTCTTCTTAAATTGGAGTTGTACGATACAATAAAGAAGTACAAAGCCCAACACGTAATCTACAAGATTGACGATTTTATAAAAAGCAAGGGTTTTGATGTCTTACGCCTTCCCCCTTATCACCCAGAATTAAATGCGATTGAAAATATTTGGGGGATCGTTAAAAATTATGTCGCATCTAAAAATATCGAGCAGAACATGACGAATACGGAAAGACTGATCAATGAAAGTTTGGGCCAAGTTAGCAGTGAAACGTGGCAAAAAACTTGTGCTCATGTTGAAAAAATTGAAAAAGACTACTTGAAATATTTTGATCTCGATTTTGAATTTATAATCAATGTACAAGATGATTCTGACGACAGCAAAACGGAATCGGAAATCGAAAATTTATCTGATAGTGATTGAAAATACTGAATAGTCCTACTTGAATCGTTTCCATTCTGTAACACCAATGCTTAATTAAATGCCTACATATTCTTAATATTTTTGTATTTATTGCAACCTAATCTAATTTATTTACAAAATGTATATACTTTTAAAACCAAAATTTTATTTAGATTATTAAATCTCGACTTGAATATAAATCAGATTTTTTTGCTAACGTTACCTACTTTTACACACACAAGCGCGCTTGTCGGGATACGTCACTACTACAATCAAAGCCGAACTGACTTCGTGAAATAGAATATCTGTATCTATAGTACATACATACATCTTGGGGTACTGTGTTAAATGTTACAACAAAATACCTTGTGATATATTGTAATTAAATAAAAGAAAATTTAAAACTCATATTTAAAGTACACTTTGTAAATAAGCATATTACAAAATAATTAGAGAATTATATCTAAGAAAATAATGCTTGGAAATATGCTGGTCCTGCTTCATAAGATAATCTAGAATCTAGACAAAATCAAGCTAGTTGCTAATTTAATTGTATAATTTATAGTTTTTTATAACTAATGTACATATACAATATATTGGAAACATTTTAAAAGAATAACGGTGGAGTTTCTTGCCCATTCTTCTCCATACGAAAACTACCATTTGTAAGGGGCGACTAGAATCTTTTTTGTAAATTTTGACGTTCAAAAGTGCCGTAAGTGGGCCTATTTGAAGTAAATGATTTGATTTTGAATAAATTAGTATGAAAACTCTGTCGTGTTATTTAAAAGTGGAACGAGCTTTTTACTTCAACACATGACCTCCAAAGGTCAAGGAGGTAACTTATCAAAGATTTTATTTAAATATCGATTTGGCTTGCAAATAGAACTGTTTAAAGTAAAAAAGAAACAAATGAACATATTGGCTCGTGAAAAATTATCTTTGTTCGTCATTGATTCTGGAGTTTATAATTAACTAGCAGCGCCCCACGGTTACACCCGTATAAGTCTTGATCCCGTAGGAATATCAGGATACAAAGTATCCTACATGTTAATCCAGGTTATAAACTATCTGTGCGCTAAATTTCATCCAAATCCGTTTCGTAGTTTTAGCGTGAAAGAATAACAAACATCCATCCATCCATCCTCACAAACTTTCGCGTTTATTATATTAGATAAATAAAATATTATAATATAATAATAAGAAGAAAGTAGGCTTAGTAGGATTTACTTGGTTTGAATTTCTGCGAATTATTTGAGAACAGTACTATATGTACAAGCCTTAGCCGCAACTAGGCACTGATGGACTCACGAAAGTTGCCTCGGCTTCGCCTCGGCCCACATTTTCACGATCGTCCATTAATGCCCCAGTTTCAAGCCGCGACAGTAATTAATTATTTTTTGTTTTATTCGCCTCAATACTGGAGTGATAGAGGAAATAGGAAAATTAGGAAAATGCAAAGGAAAAAAAATATTGTCTCACGTGGCACGACGTTCACCCCATCTTGTTACAGATGTAAATGTACTAGTTAGCGTTTCCAAAATTATTTGCCCCTAAATTCAGCAACTTCTACTAAGAGTTTCCTTAAGGAAAAACATAATAATAATACTTTGTTGAATCTGGGAATCGAATCCCCCGACCCTAGGCTCAACAGTCGCGCTTTCGGTCACTAAACCAACGAGGTTGCCTCTACTACACTTTTATTGATCTTCTCTTTAGGGGAGTGCTTCGGCCTCCTGGGCGTCAACGGCGCGGGCAAGTCCACCACGTTCAAGATGCTGACTGCCGAGGAGTCCGCCACCAGAGGAAATATCTTCGGGAACGGATACCACCTCAAGAGAGGGAACAGTCAAGTAACGTACTGTAGTCCTTATGACGCAGACACAAGGTCCACGTTCTACTGCTAGGGTATCGTCAGATCCCATAATTAAAAAGTTGATGATATTTCTGAGTGACTTTTTATTTAGGCCAATAGTTTATGAGATATGCGATGTTTTAGGTTAAAACTGCAATATTATCTTTGGTTTTCCGAAATTTACTGAACGTTTTCCTACACACTTGGCCGGTTTGTCTATAATCCCTTGTTCCTCTCCCCACAGTACCTCCAGACCCTGGGCTACTGTCCGCAGTTCTTTGGGCTGGATATGTTCTTGACTGGCCAAGAGAACCTGGAGCTGATCCTCACTCTGCGAGGGTTTGACAAGCAACGGGTGAAAGAGGAAGTCAGAAACTGGATACATATTGTTGGTGAGGGAAAAGTTTTTTACTTAGGTTTAAGGGGATGCGCTAAGATAACCCTCGAAATCCGAATTTGCAGGTCAATGGTGCCGATTCTCTTGTTACAAATGCCACTAAGCTAGATTATACGGGAAGAACGACAGTACGGAATCGTGACTTCCATCTAAAAATTAATGATGTAGATATTAAGGCAGACGGGGAGGTGGCAACTGAATTTGAAAATTTTTTCACTAATATTCCTATTTTAACAACCAAAACTCTGTCATCGTCGTCCTCTACTTCTGCTTACTCAATACTTAAAGAATGTGTACCAGAATGTGACAAACTTTTTGAATTCACATTATATTATAGAATCTTTTAAAAATCTTGATGTAAAAAAAACTGCTGACCTTTGGGGATTATCAGTACATACCGTGTCCTCAATAATTGATGTAATTTCACCCTTTTTAGCAGTGTATTTCCTGATCTGATGAAACTTAGCAAAGTGATTCCACTGTTCAAATCTGGCAGCACAACTGATCCCACAAATTTTTGCCCTATTTCAATATTACCTACTTTGAGCAACATCTTTGAAAAATTAATTTTAAAACAAATGTTAGGACATTTCAATGCATATAATCTACTTCATATGAAACAGTTTGGTTTTACAAAGGGTCGGTCAACTACAGACGCGGGCGTGGAATTACTGAAGAGCATATTCGAGGCCTGTTTTTTTTTTTTTTTGAGGGTGGGAAATCATCAAATAACTTCTCCCGCTCTGGGCGGAGCGGGAGGGCGTGTCAGACTCTTACTGACTAAAACCCACCCGTGTTCCTTCGGGTGCCCTGTTGCCGGGGGCCACGATCTCCCTTTCGGTTTTCTTCGCAACCCCGGCAACATATTCGAGGCCTGGGAGGAGTCGCAAGATGCTCTTGGCATTTTCTGCGACTTGTCTAAGGCTTTCGATTGCGTACATCATGATACACTCACCAGGAAACTGTACCACTATGGTATGAGGGACAAAGCTCTTGACCTTCTGACTTCTTATCTGAACAACAGAATCCAGAGGGTCGATGTAAATGACAAGAAATCTGCAGGATCTGCGGTCACCATGGGCGTTCCGCAGGGTTCAATTCTTGGAACTTTCTTATTTCTAATTTATGTAAATGATTTACCTTATCACATAAGGGATAATCACAAGATAGTATTATTCGCAGATGACACTTCGCTCATTTTTAAAATCAAACGCCAGTTAGTCAACTTTGAACAAGTTAACGATGCACTCTCTAAAGTGGTGCATTGGTTTAATGTAAATAATCTTCTACTGAACGAAAAAAAGACTAAACTCATTAAATTTTCAATGCCAAATGTCAGGCAGCTATCTACCAATGTTCAAGTAAATGGAACAGAGTTGGACCCTGTTGAGTCGACAGTTTTTCTTGGAATCACTATTGACAGTAAATTACAATGGGGCCCACACATAGAAAAATTGTCAGGAAGACTAAGTTCGGCCGCCTATGCTGTTAAAAAAATTAGACAGATAAGTGATGTGGATACAGCCAGAATTGTTTATTTTAGTTATTTTCATAGTCTTATGTCATATGGGATTCTTCTCTGGGGAACCTGTGCGGACATTGATACTATCTTTGTTCTACAGAAAAGGGCTGTTCGAGCCATATACAACCTAGGTCCAAGAGATTCCCTTAGAGAAAAATTCAAAGAAATAAATATTCTGACTGTAGCCTCACAATATATTTTTGAAAACCTATTGTATGTACACAAAAATATGTCAAATTTTAAGAAAATGTCCGATATTCATAGTTTAAATACCAGGAATAAACACAATCTTGCTGTACATCGCACACGTCTCCACAAAGTAGGCAACTCGTTCATGGGTCAATGTATAAGCTTTTACAACAAACTTCCAATTGACATTCGAACCTTACCCATTAATAGATTTAAAATCTGTATTAAAACCAAACTTTGTATAAAAAAGGGTATTATAAAATTTCAGATTATTTAGAAGATAAAGAAGCATGGGATTGAACTGCTCGCTCTGCTAAGCCTTGTGATAAAACTTAACATTTTAATTATTTTGTAAAATCATGAAAATATACCAGTTTTATATACACATTGACATTGTTGTAAATTATATTCAAAATGACATGATTACTTTGTAAAGTATTATATTATTTTAATTAATTATTGTGAATGTGAGGACTATGTGGATATCATTATTATTTTCATTTTTCAGTTAGTTTTAATTATGGTCTGGCAGTTTGAGTAGTTTATGCGGCCTACCCAAATGTCTTTTCTTTGGTATTGTTCGTCGAGTTGAGCTCCTTAAGTTCTGAGTTGAGCTCCACGATTACTGACAAATGCTTGCACTGACTGGACAAGTTCACTCAAATCTGTGTGGTTCTTTCCTCAAAAGACCATTTCAGACACTAATCTACATGGTCCTCATATGGCCTGACCAAGATTATGTCTGGACTTTAAAAGAGACTGTGACCTCTGAGTTTGTTTCGGCCTTTCTTCTCAGAGTAGTCAGATAGGAAACGCCGAACTCAACTAGCTTACTTATATTTTTTATTCTTTTTTTAATATGACGTGTAAAAGTGATTCCGATATCCTATTTACAGAATAAAAAAATAATTTCATTTCATTTCAATTTCATTTCATTTCATTAAAAATCAACAAAATTTACTTTATTTCTGTCAAACAACGATTTCCTATCCTGAAATAGACTAAAGTGACACAGTTTAAATACACTCGAGAGCAATGAATCCGGGTCACTTAAAGAATGTTAAAAATCTCGGAAACTAAAAATGATAGGTTAATGCAATAAATTGTATTTAATAGACAATGTAATACTCCTTAAATGAAAGTAAAAAAAATATGAGTCACCATACATTTTATTAACACAAAATTACATAAAGAAAAAAACTGCTGATCTCTCCTTAAAACAAAAATAGGAAACATGAAATTTTTGAACTTTATTACGATTTTCTTGAATTTTAATACTTCGTATTGCCTCCTCGTGCTTACATTACTGCGTTTACGTGGTTTGGCATGCTGTACACCAAGTTCCTTATACGATTTTGGGGAATATTCTCCCATTCCTCTGTGAGAGCAATTTTGAGCTCACGAAGCGTGATTGGGGGAGGGTTTCGTTGTTTTACGCATCTGCCTAGCTCATCCCAAGCATGCTCGATCGGGTTGATATCCGGGTTGCGCGCTGGCCACTCCATACTAGTAATGTTCATCTCTTGAAGGTAGTCATTCACAATCCTACCTGTATGAGGTCGGGCATTGTCATGCATAAATATAGCATCCTCACCTAAATTGACCATAAATGGACCAACGTGATCATTGAGAATTTCTTCCACATATCTTACGCTAGTTAAAGAGCCGTTTTCTATGATCACCAGCTCTGTGCGACTTTCAGAAGAAATTCCGGCCTACACAAGTACAGACCCACCACCGTAGGCTACTTTTTCTTCGATGCATGCTTGCTTGAATCTTTCCCCTGGTCTTCGATACACTCTGTGTCTTCCATCGTGCTTGTAGAGCATGAATTTTGATTCGTCGGAGAACATAACTTTTGACCAATCTTCAATACTCCAATTTACGTGGCTCTGGGCATATCTTAGTCTTGAAATACGATGCCCACGCTCCAGTTTAGGGCCGTTTGCAGGTCTAAGGGGTTTTAAGTTAGATTCAGCAAGCCGACGTCTTACTGTCCATGCACTTGGGTTACTTCCTCCGAGGCGTCGAAACTGATTTGTGAGTTCAGTTCCTGTGAGAAAGCGATTTCGAAGCATGGTGTTCACCAAGTATCGGTCTTCTCGTGCTGTGGTACACCTGGTTCTGCCCGTTCCTGGTCTGCGTAGGTTAGAACCAGTTTCTTCGTAACGTCGGAGAACTCTTTGTACTGTTGACAGCGACACACCGACAGTCCTGGCTGTATCGCGCTGACTCCGGCCGGTTTCCAGCATTGTAAGTATTCTGGTGCATTCTTCAGGCGTAAGCGACATAATTTCAGCTTGAATAATGAATATAGAGCACTATCAACATGGTTTATGTACCCACATAAATGACAGATTACAAACAAAAGCAAAACCAAATGCTGTAATTTCGTAGTTCCATCTTCGAAAGTGGCCCTTTTTCAAATTTGATTTTTTTATGATATAACTTTACAATAACTAAGAAGTTTTAATACCTTCATTTAAGGAGTATTACATTGTCTATTAAATACAATTTATTGCATTAACCTAGCATTTTTAGTTTCCGAGATTTTTAGGATTCTTTAAGTGACCCGGATTCATTGCTCTCGAGTGTATATTTTGGTTTGACAGCACTAAGATGGCAATGAGATATTAATTTAGTGAAAATGTCAATTTTGCTATTCTGAATTTGTCGTATTTCACCTAAAATTTTTACTTTCTAACTATATCTGACTATTTCTAATCGCGTTTAAAAAGGTGTGAAATCAAATTAGTTTTCATGAACTAAAATTCACGCCAACACCTTGACTTCAGGTGCAAAAACAGTATTGTAAGGTAGGTAGGTTTTCATTATTCTTGCATGATTTTTTCGAAATATAAATCTCGAAAAAATAATGCAAAAATAATGAAAATTTAAACCCCCTTTATAAGATCTATTAACTCCTAAAACTCAACATGTAGGTAATAATTATTCTTAATTTCCATATAAAAACTAAGAATTTTTTTTTAGAAAACACGTTAAAGCTGCCCAATCTGCGTGGCTTCGGCTCTAAAAAAAAAATTGACGGGGTACGGCAAACAAGTACCACATGTAGAGTCGCGATTGTCAAATTCGATTTAGTTGTGTCAAAATTGTTTTTAAATTTAGAGTTTATTTTGCAGAATAGCTTTAATACTCTCATAGCCAAAAGTAAAGAATTTTAGTGATAGTTTAGTTCGGTGTACAAGAGAATCGGCTCCAATATCAGGTTGTAAGTTGATTAGATTGCTTTTGACCGCGGCGTCGCCCGCATGAATGTCGGAAAGTATCTGGGGAACGTACTTCCGGAATTCATAGTATACTATGTACTTATCCAGGGCATAGCCTATCCGTATGATTTTCATCTAAATGTGTTCAGCTGTTACGGCATGAAAAGGTAGCAGACAGATAGACAGGCAGATATAAACTCAAACAAACAATGAAAAATTGGAACCCATATTGAATGATTTCGTTGTCGGTCAAGACCCTTTTTCTTAAGAACACATGGAGATATCAAGGTGAAATATATATCAAAAACTAAGATCTTACGTTACTTGGAGCTGTAAATAAAATCAAACTACAAGTCAACGCAATTAAAAAATACGGCCATTTATGCCGTTTATGTTGACACTCGCAAATAAACCAAAGCCTATATGGTACTACGCAATGACCTAGCAGAGAAGCAAGGTTTTACAGTTCAAGTAAAGAGAAAAATCCGAAAATTGTTAATTTATAGTTATACAACATGTTTGGAAGCTGGCTGCAAAGTCGGGGTACACCATTTGACTGCTCCAAATGGTGTCAACTATCACCCCTTAAGGCTTTGCACCCAGCTTCCAAACACCCTGTATATCAACTGCAAAGTTAAGTTTATTCTTCAATCTGTCTTGAAGTAACATTAAGCCGACGATCGCACGGACGTAATAAAATCGTGGCGGGATTTTATCGCAGACTGGCTTTTCAACTCTCAGTTTTAAGAAAAGCGTTGAGAAGCCAACGCGCTGGGACGCACTCTCGTCCCTGCGCGTTGAAAAAACACACTGTTGGATTTTCAACTCTCAGCGCTAAGTAGAGCGTTGAAAATTCAGTGCACGAAAAAAAATCGCCGCGATTTTATTACGTCCGTCCGTTCATCGGCTTAGTCTTATTCAAATCGATCCACGCTATGCGTATCTCTGTTTCGGAAAATCAAAAAGTTATTTTTTCAACTGAAAATTTAAGTTTGCCCTTCAATCCAAAATTGGAAATTCGGGCAGACGAGCAAGCACAGCTTTAAGACGGAACCCTCAGGGCGCGAGTCCTACTAGTATTCAAACTTGTCTGGTAAAAAAAACGGGATTTTCAGATTCTAAATGTCTTTCTTAAAACAATAATTATTCATTTATTTCATTAATATACTTATCAATTACATTTATACATGTTAGAATATAAAAAGAATATTAAAAAATACGAAATATAGTAGCCCACCGGTATCGGGAACAGGATCCAGGACTTGATCCAGCTGTCCAACGAGATAAACCCATTGGCTGTCACGAATATCGATACAATGATCGCTGAGTCTACATCATACATGTCGACAGCCTCACGAGCCAAGTCAAGATACTTGATTTGTTTATCTTACTCGGGTTTCAGGCAGGAGGTTTCCGTCATGCGGGACCATTGTGTCAATATTCATTGCGCGCCGCTCTATTCGATCCACCACCACTATATCAGGCTTATTGGCAACAATAGTCCTTTCAGCGATGATGGATCGATCCCAGTACAATGTGATATTTCCATTTTCGAGATCTGGGTCGGGCACATACCTGTACAACGGCACTTCCGATTCCACAAAGCTGTATATCAGAGCAAATTGCTGATGGATAATCCTGGCTACAAGGTTGTGTCTATGCAAGTACTCTTCGTTAGCTAGACGAGAGCACCCGGAGATAATGTGTCGGATTGATTCTCCCGGACGGTGGCACACCGACAGATAATATGTCAACCTTGCCGTCCTTCACAATAAATCTCCGGTAATTGTTTGTCATGATAACTTCGTCCATAATTGCACAAACAAAACTTTCGGTTTCCCCAAAGAGGTCACCGTTAGTAATTTTATTATGATCACCAATTATTTGTAATACCCACTCTAGCACCGCTATTGACTACGTAATACCTACATGTTATTTTATCACTTTAAATTATATTAAATTTAGACCGAGAGGGCCAATTTTTGAAATAAAGACTAAAAATATTACTTTAAGATACCGACTTGATTATATCCAATGATTATATTTCCAATCACTTAAATAAAAAAATCGATATTACATGTGAATTTTAAGATCATCCCCTATTTTACCCCCTTGGGGGATGATTTTACAAAAACGCACATGTAATTATTTATTTCTTACCAAAAGGATACATTAGAATTGTAATATCCCTAACTTAAGAAATACTGGGTTTCTCGTACAACATTTCATCCCTTAAATCACCCCCTTTAGGATTTTTGAGACAAAAGTAACCTATGTCCTGCCCCAGGATGCGATCTATCTCCTTGCCAATATCATCGAAATTCTTTCAGTGGTTTAGGCGTGAAAAGGTAACATACAGACAAACAGAGTTACTTTCGAATTTATAATAATAGTAGCTGCGCCCCGCGGTTTCACCCGCATACGTCTCGATCCCGTGGGAATATCGGAATAAGCTATGTCAAATCTGATCAGCCGTTTTAGCGTGAAAACGTAACAAACAAATAAACAAACAAACTCACTTTCACATTTATAATATTAGTAAGGTTGTTATATATATAGTTAGGATTAGTATATTATTAGTAGGTACGGGTTAAAGTCGCTGTTCGTGTCTGTGTGTGTGAGCGCGTTGTTCTTCTAAACCACGCAACGGATTTTGATGCGGTTTTCACCATCGCTTATAGAATTAATTCCGAAAGTTTTATGTGTATAATACATTAATTTCAACTTACATAATTATATTAAAGAAATCTCGATTATTTGTCAAGTCTTTAAATAAAAACCATGAATTGCAGCTATTTGCTTTCATCTTGGTCACAATTTTTTATTTTATTTACGGGAAATAATATTAATTTATTACTATTTATTTAAATAATTTTTGCTTAGGCAGCTTATTATAGCATCACAAAATGGTGAGAATAATCTGAGTTAATGTCAAACGCACATCCTTTTTTCTGTTCGGGGTGCTTTTCAGATATGACTAGGGAAAAAATAAAGCTTCCAAAAAACAAATTAACTTCCGAAAATCTGTACTTGACTGTACTAAAAAATTTAAAAAAAAATACTAACATTCTGAAAAAAATACTAAGTTTCCGAAAAGCAACAGCATCCTGAAAACTATAGCTGAAGATATTCGTGCACCTGTGTTGAGGCATTTCGTTCGTCGTGGCAATCTTTTAGGGAGGTACAATATCTCCCTATTGGTTATCTTGATGGGCGGGATGTCCCAGCACAGAGGCGTTTATGTATAGAATGTATGTAATGCGTGTTATCTTTTGTAATAGTATTTAACTACTAACAATAGTCTAAGTTTTTTGTTTACTAACCTTTGGATCTAGTTGTCCCAAAAATAATTAATTTTGAAAAGTCAATTTGTTGTGCCACAAAAGTTAGTGACAGAAACAAATCGTTGAAAAACCGACTCCACGTAGTCTTGTCTTGCCCTAGACTCTAGAGCCTAGAGTGTAATTTAAGCCCGCGTAGGCGCAGAGGGACGAGGCGGGCCATTGAGGAGAAGGTGGTTTTATGGCAGCTTGGGCTGCTGAGGTGGCCAGCTGGCGACGACAAGCTCGCGTGGGTCCGTCCAAGCCTCACAGCGCCGGAGCCGTAACAGAAACCATGCTTGCTGCATATTACATGCTCAATTGCATTCTGCATGCATGATGTATGCTTGTTTTCATGTTTCAAAATATTACGTCAGCAAATGCTGTATTGATTTTTCGGAATTTTCTGTATTTTATACCGTCGTTTCTTTATTTGTATTAGCATATAAGCTGTCGGAAAATCTAATACCTTTAAACGAGCAGTTCTTGTATATATGTTTGTATATATATAATCTGAATCTCGGAAACAGCTCCGACGATTTTCATGAAATTTAGTAAGGGTTTCTGAGGCGATAAATCGATCTAGCTAGGCTTCTTAGAAAACGTCGTTCAAAAAAAAAACATCCAGATATTTAGTATTTATAGCAGTAAATATATTTTGTTTATGCCTCTATTTTAATTTTTTTCGGAGCTTCTACCCATATGACTATAGCGAAAACAAGACGATTATAGAAGCGCGGACTAGATTTTCAACGCTCTGCTTAGCGCCGAGAGTTGAAAATCCAACAGAGTGTTTTCTTGACGCGCTGGAATGCGTTCTGCTGGATTCTCAATGCTCAGATCAAAACCGAGATTTGAAAATCTAGAGCGCGAAAAAATCTTCATGTAAAGAAATCGCCCGGGCGTACATGGGCTTATACGAAAAAAAAAATCCTTAAAATAAGGATTTTTTCGGCCGAAATCGAAAACATTGTATTTTTGTTTAATGATAGGTTTTTCTTTGGTAAAAAAAGTAAAATAAATGCAGTTTCAATTTTTTATTTTTTATCATTATATTTAGTGGTTTTAAAATTACTTTTAAAAACCGTAAAATGGATTTTTTTAAAAATAATTTTCAATTATTTTGTTTTAAATTGTTACTATCGATTTTATTGTAATATAGAATTGAAAGTATTGATTTCCTGTCACTTAATTTGTTCGGCTGGTGCCGATTTATTATTTTATTTTTGGCCCAAAATATATGCCCAAAACCGAAAACGAATTTCGATTATTAATATAATCTAAGAAGTGTTTCTTTGGTACATGTGCACGAGTTTCCCGTCAGGTCTGGAGAAGTACGCGAATCGCCGGGTGGAGCGCTACAGCGGCGGCTGCGTGCGGCGCCTGGGCACGGCCTCAGCGCTGTGCGGTGGGGCAGGTACACAGGCACATAGTTAATAATATAACGTTAATCGGTCGGTCCCGCGCCCCGCGTTTGAAGGTTATAGAAAAGACTATTCTATTTTATTTTTTTTATATTTAAAAATAAAGATGTAGCTAACGTGCACTCTCCTTGTTGTCTCTTTCTCACTACTATTTTCGCGCACTAGATCTCTCTCTATCTAACAGTAGTGCGTTTTTTTTTAAAGTGAAAACTTTTTTAGGCTCGTTGGGCATTTTTGAGATGGGACTAAACATTGATTTCGCAACACTATGACGACACCAACTTTTGGCCATTAAAAAGACATCAACGCGTTGATTACCGCGGTGCCGTTTTTTTTTTTCATGTTTTCACTTATGTCGGCACTCCCGGAGTGTTTTTTTTTTTTTCTTTAAGAAACGTTCTTTCAAAATTGTTTAAATAAAGTAAATACATAATTGAGTTTCATTGAACCTGATTTTATTTTGTGTTTCTATAACCACTGCTCATAAACTGTGTCCTGTTTTTAACCTGAAATGTCCTGGTATTTTCACCTTCTAATCCTGGGTTTTCAAAATTTGGGGATGCCAAAGCTAAACTATCCCGATGATAGGAGGTGGAGTTGTGAGTTTTATGTAGTATATAATGTATACAACATTTTTTTAAATCAGTTTTAAAGAGTTCCTTGCCCATTCTTCACCTTTTGGAAGGGACACCTAAAATCAATTATATTTTCTTGTAAATTTAGACGTTCAAGTGCTTAACTTTGACATTGACAGAGCTTGCTCTGCTGGACGAGCCCACCGCAGGCGTGGACGTGGCCGCGCGCAGGCGGCTGTGGACCGCACTGCGCAAGGCCTTGAGGCAAAAGCGAGCTATCATCATCACCTCACACAGGTACACTTTTAAACCAAACATAACGGGTGTAAAAAGACGCTTAATGGCCTACGCAGACTGGCGGTCGGGACAGCAGACCATTTTAAATTTATCGACCGAATAGAGGTATCGGAACAGGGTGTAAAGTTCACTCATCCTCTATAGAAAAGAGAGGATCCTCCGACCAGACGGGTGTCGTGTCTGACAACTATTTGAATTCCTGGACAAGTTGCTGATCTTGTTTTTTTCCTATTTATCAAACAGGCAGCAAAAAGTAAATTTTAACGGGACGAAGGCCTCAGGGTCTCTAGTTAAGATGGGCGAGCCACAAGGATCAATTCTTGGCCCTTTCCTATTTCTAGTTTATATTAATGACCTTTCTTACATGATAGCTAATATATCGGATATAATTCTATTCGCTGGTGACACTTTTCTTATTTTTAGAAAAGATACGAATATCTGACATGTCAACGATAGTCTGGTAGTTCTTTCGAAATGGTTCGCAGCTAATAATCTTTTACTTAATGCGAACAAAACTAAATGTCTTAAGTTTTCATTACCAAATGTACCTCAAATAGGTCTAAATTTCAAACTTGATGGCAAGAAACTAGATGCTATTACCGAAACTGTGTTTCTAAGAATTACTCTAGATTTGAGATTGCAATGGGGCGCATATGCAGTAAGAAAAATAAGGCAGTTAACTGATGTAGCCACAGCTAGGTTAGTATACTTTGCTTATTTCCACAGTATATGTCTTATTGCGTTCTGCTGTGAGGATCGGCAGCTGACGTAGATTCAGTTTTCATTTTACAAAAGAGGGCAATTCGCGCAAACTACAAAACGAGTCCTCGTGAGGCCCTTAGAAATTCAAAGAAATTGCTGTACTGACTCAGCCTTCTCTTTATATCTTAGAAAGTATTTTATATGTTCGCATAAACGTAGGAGAAAATAAGAAAAATTAGGTTTAAAATAAGAAGAGATTTCCATAATAAAAATACACGTAGTAAACATGAAATTGTGACACCCAAATTTAGATTTACTAAAACTAGTAACTCATTTCTTATAAACAGTATCCGCTTTTATAACAAGTTGCCAAAGTCCGTTACAGAACTAAGCGATGGAAAGTTCAAAACCCACAACAAACGTCTCCTTATCAAAAAAGCATATTATAACATTAAAGACTACGTTGAAGACAAGGAAGTTTGGCAATAATTCCTTCTGCATATGTGGCTTCCCTGGTACCTCATGAACGGCATAACAATGTAAATGTCTATTAACTGCACCCTAATTACGATGATTATTTTATTTTACTTTTTTTACATACTTCCTTGACATAATCTTTCATTATTTGTCATTACATACCTACAATTTTCTATATTTTTTTATCAAATTAGATTTTTTACAGCTGTAGTGGCAATCATGTCATTTGGTTTAAATAGGTCCTTATTATTTCATTTATATTTATTTAGATTCTTTTCTTTTAGATTTTGTGAATGTGAGAACGTTGTAAGCTGTAGACTTGTGGACCATTTTCTATTTTACTAAGTACCTGGTACTCGTTGATAGGCCTACACTGTCCTCTCATACCTATTAACACTGTAATTTGAAAACTTTGTTGAAACCATTTATTTTTAAAAGAGTAACCATGGAGTTTCTCCATAGGAAGCGACCAATTAGAACCGTGCACCTAACTTCTGACATTTTATAAGTGCCCTTGTAGTTTTATATGAAATAAAATATTTTGAATTAGAATTTTTGAAACAAAAAAAATTCATAGTCGTTTCACAAGTGACGGAGAAATCGATAGAAATACATACAAAAACCTACATACGCTACGAACATAGAACCTCCTCCTTTTTGGAAGTCGATTAAAAATGGTAGACGTAGACAAGTGCCATTTTAACGAACGTAATTGCTATTTTGGCGTTTCCGCAACACGCGAGCTAGCGGGAGCTCGGACCCTGACGCTAACTGTGATAAATAATAAACAGTGTCTTTTTTTGTGTGTTTATTTCAAATTAATCAATTCGAATGCATAGTTTGAGATTATTATGGGCAGCTAATAATGAAGGAGCATTGCAAAGGCGTCAAAAATGAACGTGGGTGATGCTTCCGATTTGCGGTCAGCATTGTGCGGACCCTCCTATCCAGGGCGGGAATTTCCGTCTAAGTCCATTTGAGTATGCCGAAAGAGTATATCAAAACCGGCATGACCCATCCGTTGAAGGCCTTGTTTCCGCCTAATAAAATACTATTTGATACTTTATTCAGGCGGCCAAAGAAGCGCTCTGTCAGTGAATGCTTCATGTCAGCAGCGTTAATAACTAACGCTTCCGACATATCCAAATACTTGTAGGTTTCGATTGAAGAGAGAGATGTTAGATGTAAGGAATCTGAGAGTTGGGTTCCCACAATCCCCCATCACTTTACATGCATGACCGCACATTTGTCCAAACCAAATTCCATCCTGATGGCGCTACTGAAAGTTCCGGTTACCTTCAGTAACTCTATTAGTTGCAAATTGTTGGGGGTAAAGAGTTTCAAGTCATCCATGTAAAGGAGATAAGATATAACTTGAACACCTCTCCTCAATCGATAGCTTAGTCCTGAATCCTCCAGCAGTGTGCTTAGAGTATTCAAGGCTAGGCAGAACCAAAGTGGACTCAAACTGTCGCCCTGAAATATACTTTGCTCGATCTTTATCGGCGCGATATTCCTCTGGATATGTCAAAATCTTGGATAGCGAAGAACCGTCCTCTATTGCCCCAAACATAACATCAGGAAGTTGCGTAGATTTGCATCTACTTAATACAACTCCAGCACCCTCATGAGCCATGTATATGGTACCGAGTCATAAGCCTTCTTATAATCTATCCAGCATGTCGACTGATCCTGTTAGCTAATGGTCTTAACGACGAACGCGGGATCCGTTCCTACATCCATTTTGAGAGGCAGACATGATGGAGTGGGTGTCTATATATTTGTTAATTTTAGCTCTCAAAATGGATGTAAAAACTTTATAGACATTGGTAGACAAGTAATCGGTCTATAATTTTTCGGTTCCGCAGTACTACCTGATTTATGGAGCAGGTGGGCTATTCCTGTCGTTCTCATCTTTTGAACCACTTTTTCCAAAAGTTGTGCAGCCCGTCCGGCCCTGAAGATTTCCAGTTAGGCAACGGACGGACTGCACGAGCTACAACTGGGGAGCTGATGACAAGAAATGGGGACACCATTTCTGGTATTTGCTCGCACGCCCGCTTGATCTTCCCAGTCCAATCTCCTTTGGTGTGGTTGACAGACACCATTATTATTATATTTTTTTAAATTTCTTTGATATATGCAGGACCCTGGGGCCCCTGACCTTTGGAAGGCGTATAAGGGACCAAAGCCAACTCGCAGAGTCCCCTTAGACATTTTTAAGTGTTGAGGCATCAACCGACGATTTTCTGTATGCATTTGCAAGTGCACCCAAGGACAATCACCGGTTGTTGCAGGACTATTGCAGGATACGGAAACAAAGATATTGGATTATGGGTTTGAGTGGCTGAGTGTACTGGTTATCTAGAACTATGAAAAGACTACGGCCCCTACCTGACCAATATTCTGTATAAAATACACAGGTAAAATGGCAGGGGGTGATTTGCACACTCAATAATGGGCCCCCGGAAACGATCACTAGCACAAAGTATCGTAGCGACAAGGGGGCAACATGTCCGGAGGTGCTTATGAGGAGTGAATAGGTATTCCAAGGCTATCAGGACAATCCCGGAAGTACTGTCAAGATCCCTACCAGCATCTTCCTGGAATACTTCTTTCCTCCAAGCACGTTTGTTCTTGTGAATCTCCACTCAAGTCGGCCAATAACGGCAAGAAAGAGGTGGGTCCGTTCCTCGTCAGTTTTCAGTCCAGCCGGTCTATAATGGCAAGCCAGAGGCGAGGAACAAGACTTCTACCGGGAAGTAGGGTCCGGGGGGTCGCTACTACCCAACAGCTGCCCTGCGGGTTTCTGTATCTCTCTTGATCGGGCTCCTCATTCTAAACCTGTTCCGGCAAAGTAAACTCTACCGGCACAGACCTAAAGTTCGGAGTGCGCAAGCTTCACCACGACGTCAACGTAGAGATACGGCGGTGGGGTTATTATTATTGTTATAGTATAGATAAGTCTGAAATTGACAACCCATCTTGAGCAAGCGTGGTGATCAATGCTCGAGCCTTCTCTTCTCTGTATGAGACGATGCCTTTGCCTTGCAGTGGGACAGTAATAGGCTGATATTATTATTACTATATGTGTTTTGCAGCATGGACGAGATGGAAGCACTGTGCACGCGCATTGCGATCCTAGCGGCCGGGCGCGTGCGCGCGCTTGACTCGGCGAGCGGACTGCGCGCTGCGCACGCGCACGGGCACGCCGTCGTGCTCAAGCTGACCAGCAAGCACCACGAGGGTGCGAGCGGTACGTACATCCTACAGCGGGATCACAGCGTTGGACTTACACCCTCCACATAATATAAGTACCTAAAACTCAAATCATTTCATTGTTCTCTTGCCCTTATCCTTATTTATTTGTTGTTGCCGCAACATATCTTTTTCTTCCATGAATGAATGAATGATATATTTATTTGCAAGAATATAGGTAGCTAACATAAGTTCTTAAGTTTCATGGGTTTCACTATATTCGTCATTTCAGCCGCGCAAATATTTAGATTTTACATCTTGGTTACACTTAGAGCATGCAGTACACATTTAGTAATTAGCAATAGCATAAAAATACTAATAATAATTTCATAATTTATATTTAGATTACAATGCAATTAATAAAATTGAAATTAAATACAATTCTATTCATTTAAAATAATAATTAATATTAAAAATAGCGATCAATAATAATGATGTCATGTCAATAAATAGCAAGAATAAAGAAAACGTTTCAATATTATATTTATTTATTTATATTTATATATACTTTATTGTACATCACAAAAATACATAACAAAAAAATAAATCAAACACTACAAAATATACAATGGGCGGCCTTATCGCTTTCAGGCAACCTTGGAATACACAGTGATTTGCCTGGATATAAAATGGGGCTGTCGTCGGTGCAAATAAGTATACAATATACTAGAATAAATACACAGATATATACATATCCTAAATAATAGATACATAAATAAATACATACAAAATATATAAGCAACAAAAATAAATGAAAACTATAGATAATTACAGTTACGAGAACAAGATCACAACGACAAGTAATGTTCCTTTACGAGTCTCTTAATTACAGGTAACGATTGCGCGCGTTTTATTTTAAACTGGCAATGCATTCCACAAACGAGCGGCCTGGACAGTAAAGGACTTGTCGAAGAAAGTTGTGGAATGCATAGGCATTTTAAGCTTTAAGTTATCTGATCTGTTATTATCTAAGTAATTTCAATATTATGCACAGCTTACATCACAGCAGCATACTTCGCTATCAGTCGTTATCTCGGTAGTCACCGGCTTTCTAGCCATATCATCTTTCACACTTTTTCTTCCCCTACCTAGCCATCCACATTTATACTCAAAACTCTACAGACGACATTTCCTCCATTTCTCAAACTCAAGCATCCTTGTTCTTCTTTCCGTATGGTTAGTGAATAACCCAGTGTCAGAATTTTAAAGCCGCCCATGACTTGGCTTCACATGATATGACGGTTTCCTCACGATGTTTTACTTCACCGTTTTAGCCACAAGCCAGTTACACTACTTAAACATATAATTTATTTAACACTCATGCATTCTTCTCACAAAAATTCATACATTCTGACAGTATCATCTTCCATTCATTCGCAAACATATCAAGATCTATGTTTGAGTTCAGGAGGGAGAGCGTTAAGGGGCCGTACACCGAAATCGACTGATTCTGGTCAATTTTGTTCATTCGTTGTGAGAAAGGGAAACAGGTTTTTTTTGTGATTTGAATTTTTTGTCTGGTACATAGCGGAAAGGGATTTTTCAAATAAATTAAGGATTCGTGGAAAATCAGTAAAATTCGCAACAAATTTTCCAAAAATTGGTGCGTTTTATTAAAATAAACTTCTTTTGATTTTCAAAATTAAAATCATCAACATCATTATATGCTCTACTTGTTTATAGGGGAATCACTTTTTTAAACTTCATACAAAATATAGCGGATTTTTTTTAAATAACCATTTTTTTAAACCCTGTCAGTAATGTATTTTTTCCTATTATTTAGCTAACCATATTGAAAATCACACATTAGTCTTCAGCTATCCTTGAAATAAAATCAAAATTTTATTTTGTGATTCAGTAAATCAAAGGCGAAGTAAACCATGTTTTCGAGAGCGCAAAAGTTATGCAACTATTAACAGGTGCTGTGGCTGACACGAATGGTTTAGCACCACGAAAAATGTACTTTTATACTTACACAGACAGACTTAATGTTTCAATTATTTCAAGCTTTCTTACAATTAAATAAGTTATTGACGAAAAAGGGGTTTTTTCGTGCATGGAGCCTTTATAGCGGCTACTGTCCGAGGTGCAACGGTTACTTGGAGTGTGCAACGGTACGGCTAATTGGACCAGCCAGTAAGCGTTGTTTTCTGCTACGACAGTAATTGTCTGGGACAAATAGAATTGCAGCTTTCATTATGCAGATCAGTAACATCTATAATTCCCCTAAGAATTAAGAAATTACAGTCATCTGATCGCGCGACTGTCTTACTTCTAGACAATTATAAATTAGGCAACCCAACAGGAATTTAGTGGGAACAAGAGAGGATAAAACCCGTACAAGTGCTTGTAAAGCTATCTAAGGAATGCTTTTTGAACTTTTTCTAAAGCTAACGCATACTGCTTCTCAAAAGGATTCCATACGCACGCACTAGACTCAAGTTTGCTACGGACCAATGCCCCGAAAACAAGCTAATAATTATGGTCATAATTTTGGTCGTAAATTTTGGTCACCTTCTAAATTTTGACGTTCAAAAGTGCCATACATGGGGTCTATTTAAAATAAATGATTTGACTTTGAAATAAATATGCCACGTTTCATGTGAAGGACCTCACCCTGTATTTAGGATGAGCCGATGATACCTAGCTAAATGACTCAATCGCCCAAAGTGAGTTAGTATTGATGAATGTATTGCAGTCAGACTTATAAAGCTCGTTTATTATTTCAGAGGTGGAAGCCGCTAAGACAGAGATGAACCTATTAAAGGGGAAGATACAAAAGACCTTCGATTGCACACTAAAGGATGAACACAAAGTAAGTTTTTATTTTTTTATAAACACAAACCCGACACATCTTTAGAATAAGTGATTAACTTGACAGTAAGTTTAGGCATCGCGGTAATCAACGCGTTGATGTCTTTTACTCCACACACCGCGGTAATCAACGGGTTAATGTCTTTCAATGGCCAAAAGTTGGTGTCGTAACAGTGTCGCGAAATCAATGGTCTCTCATCTCAAAAATGCCCAACGCGCCTAAAGAAGTTTTCACTTCAAAAAATCGAAACTCATAGGTACTTCAACTAGACGAACAGTGATCGTTGACCCAAAAAAAGTATACGATTTTTTTATTGTTGTTTGATAGTGTTGAGAGATGTCAATACCCATCACGTCTGTGTAGTTTCGCTAGCAAATTTAATTTAATTTGACCTTATACGTGTATAACTCACCACCGCTAATTTGTCCACAGACAATGCTACACTATCACATAAACGAGACCATGCGCTACAGCGACCTCTTCACTGCACTTGAATCCCTTCGTACTGCGTTCCCCTCCCTCATCGAAGACTACTCCGTCACGGAGACTACCCTCGAGGAGGTGTTTCTGTCCATCGCCAAGGAACAGCAGACCATAGCGCAGCATGTTTAACTACGAAACCTGCTTACTCTCAAAAGAGCCACGAACACATCATTGAAGGCACAAACAGACTAACGACACACAATGCCACGCGACGTCAATCTAGCTTGCTGATTGGTCTCATTTTTCATATGTCAACGTGGCGTCGGGTGTAACAAGTGTCTTGTGTGTGTATTTTAATCGAGGCTTGATAAGTATTACTTGTAACAAACTCTTGCTTGCTTACTGTTGTTGTCAACCTGGTTTTTATGCGGGTAGCCTGTGTTGTACTAAATTACCTTTAAAAAAATTGTCTGTTTTACAATCCAATAGAAATTATTTGTCTATCAATTATTAGAGATAATGCAAAGTTTTAATGCATACTACTTTTTGCACGGGGTATAAAGTAGGTATCACTTTCATCATGTCATCATCATCTACCTAGCCTTTTCCCAACTATGTTGGGGTCGGCTTCCAGTCTAACCGGATGCAGCTAAAAACAAGTAGCAATTTCCGACCAGAAATTATCATAAAGTTGGTCCGAAAGCTTAAGAGGCTTATAAAATTGTCGATCTAGTATTAAAGGAACATCAATGTCCGCGGTTGTATTTTTTTTTTTTTCAAATGAGCCATCCTTACAGTACTCGCATATGTTGTGTAACATCCGACATCTTGGCTGACAGTACCAACCTCTCGGAAAATGGGTTGGTACCATTTGATGGCCAACTCCAACAACGCACGCGCTCATTGGTCCAATCCAACGCGCACTTTCCCGGCTTCCTGTTACACACTTCCGTCCCTTTTTATGAAATCACTCCCATAGATTGCAGGAAAGCGACAGGAAGCATGTTACACATCAAAAAGCGTAAAGTTCCTCCGTTGTAATGGCTGAATAAAACTAAACCGACACGTAATGTTACCGAACCATAAGATTTCGGACAAGTCAAAGCAAACTTTTCTGGCGTGCGCCGCGGAAATGGTAAAAGTTACATAGAATTTATGTTCTACAGGATTGTTCATATTAAAAAGTCAAAAAAGTCCGATATGCCATAAGTGTATCTTCTAAGGATGACCCACAGTAACCATTATTATCTTTCAAAATTTGATAAAAATGTAATTGTTATTGCCGAAGCTATTTTGACCAGTATTATATTAATCCGTATCCAATAAAATATGTTTTTTAAATTGGGCATTTAATTTAGATTAAAATATGTCGTGATATCATATCATTTAAATGAATAGTTTAAAAGATGTCACAGATTCAAAATTACGCATGACAATAATTAAAATAATTATGGTTGACCGTAACACGGTCGCAGCGGTAGGAGTCAGTGACCTTTTCCTCGGCTAATAGGTATGTAATGCCAATAGTAAGTTCTCGTGGGATATTTTCCGACATCCACGCGGGCAAAGCCGCGGGCAAAAGCTAGTAGATAATATTTAAACGGTGACTCTGAAGTAATGTTAAAATGAACCAACCAAGAGAACCAAGTTTTTGGCTCAATAGCACATATTAGTACAGATGGCGCAAAATCATTTAAATAAAAACCGACTCTTGCTACGACACAATAAAGTGCAATTCAGGTCGCACAGCGCTAATTACCTACAGTTTATATTGACATAGAAGTTGCCTCTCTTTATATCGTGTAACTCTTATATCTTTTGACTACGTTACGCCCGCTGAATTCGATAAGTTGAGCCCGCCGCGTACTTGTAGCTTCATACCTAAAATACGGAGTGAACCATTTGTATTAATCTGTGTCAATTGTGAACATGCACCTAATAAACCTCCGCCCGAAATTCACGTAATTTATTCATCAACACTAATTGCTACAATCATTTCATTAAATAGATAGTTTGTATGGTGTAATAGTGTATAATCAGACGCCTTATCTGTACATTTGTATCTAAATAACTTGTATTATTTGAGGTCAATGCAAGTTTGTGTGTTGCGTTATTTACGCTGTATTCGGTTTCATTTAAATAAACGTCAGGTTTGTGGTGCAACGCGACGACGCAAAATGCGTTGTCTGAATGTTAAATTTAATATGAACGTAAATTATGCGACTCATTTTACGCGACCGAAATTACGCTCGTTTGGCTTCACCTTAGCTGATAGACCGTGAGACGTGTGTGATACTAAATAATTATTGCAGCTTGTGTCGTTCTCAATTATCACAATATTATTATGTATTATGATGATCTAAGAAAAAAATTGAATTCATGTTTTTTTACTTATTATTGTATTGTTGGATTTATAGGCAATATAATTTGGTGCCACACAGCAAAAGGACAAATAAATCAATTACCTAATAGTAATTAAATGAATTGATTAATGTGTAGTATAATCTTAAAAAAGGCGCGTCGTAGTCGACTGAATTTAAATTGTATATTACGTCTTACAAGCTTCGTAGACATTTTATTGGCAACTATTCATTAATGAGGCAAAATATTGACTGAAATACTAGTACTTACGATAAACGGAACAAAAATCTGATAATAAACAGGTCGACATAAAAGAGTGACGTGGTGACATTTGGAACTAATTATTTTACTTAAGTACTGCAGACCTATGATCATGGCACTACTTTGCCGACAAGTGCTAGTAAGTTTTGAGTCCCCCACAAGCAGCGTTCCCATTCGAAGTCACCTAAGTGCGATAGTGGCGCCCTCATTTTTTCCAGACCTATTTTAGCCAAGCTGTACACTTAAATAAGCACAATAATTTATAAACTAATTGTTAAATAGTTAACTAATACATACCTGACAAAATGTGGGTGTACTGTAAACCTCTGCCTCCCCCATCGGGGAATGCTGGCGTGATATTATGTTAGTCTACCAACTCGTAACTGAAATTGAAATGATTTTTATTTTCTTTATTTATTAATTGTAATCGGTTTTGTAATTAATGTAATCTATATAATCTGATTGCTTATGCGTATGTTTATATTTTTTTTAACTTATTCCTACAATCAATAAATATTTATAATATGAAATTTAATGGTTTTTTATTACCCGACTGTGCGACAGCAACAGTAAATCTGAGTAAAAACAACCGCCACCAACTGCATCAACCTGCTTGAAAAGAGAACATGTTTTGAATTATAAGACAACGTTTGAAATAAAAAATAAAAAAATTGCTCTTTTCTTTTTTCATAGTTCCTCTAACCTTCCACTGTCCCTATAGTTCCCTTTATACAGGTCAAATTAAATTGCCTAGCGAAACTGCAGACGTGATGGTATCTATATACGAATACATTAAAATTGAAAAAAAATTATGTATTTTTTGGCGGTCAACGACCGCTGTTACTATATGTTGTAGTATGCGTTGATAAAATCTGGTTTCTTTAGTTTTATCGTGTTTCCATCACGTCTGTGAAGTTTACGCAAAAAAGAAATTATATTTCAAGTGATTACACAAACTGCGGTACATGAGTCAATGACCCCACAAAACAAAAATCTTTTTATCATGTTTAAATATCGATACCCATCACATCTGCGGAGTTTTGCTAACTAATTTAATTTGACCCTGTATAATCTAAACTAATATGATAAAGAGAAAAGATTTGCGCGAATTGAGCCTTACATAAAGTTTGGCAGATAGGTAGCCTGGAACCTGGAGAAGAACATAGGTTCATCCTGCACGCGTAGCATGACGCTTTCTATTTATACGAAGAATAGACATAGCTCTTTCTATACAAATTGATATTTCGTCTCTCCATTTTTGACATCGCACCGTAGAAATCATTCTACAATCTGTCATTTTGTCTTCCGCTTCTAACGATCTTTGTCTAGGTCCTTTTACATGTAGACTATTTTAGTTTTATACATCATTGCTATTTTAGAAGAAAGTTTTCTATCCAAACTGTCAAAATCACTAAGGTAGTGAAGACAATTTGATTTTGTAAAAATTCACGCCAAAACCTCGAATTCATGTGCAAAAATAGTACTGTATCTTTTTTTTCTTTTGCTTATATCACGAAAATGGTGTGTCTAATCGCAAAAATAATGAAAATTTCGACCCCCTTTATAAAACACACAAACCCCTAAGACTGAACATGTAGGTAATAATTTTTCTTATTTTCCATACAAAAAGTGAAAAATTCCATATAAAATACGTCGAGCCTTCGCGCCTCCGGCTCTAAAAAAAATCACGGAGTAGGTAGGACAAACAAGTACAACGTGGACCCGCGATTGCCAAATACGATTTAAGTTGTGTCAAAATTATATTTAAATATAGGGATTTTTTGTTGCAGAATAGTTTTATGATTTTCATAGCCAAAAATAAAGGGGTTTTAGTGATAGTTTAGATAGTTTAGTTCGGTGTAAGAGAATCGGGACCATTACCAAGGAAATGGTTAAATCCAATATTACTGTAATATTGTTTTCTTCCAAAATACGATACTTCGACACTCTTAATATCAATAAAAATTGAGAATCAAACAAAGAAAATAAAAATCCTATGACAAAACAAACAATTCTGAGTCGAATTATGAAAAGAGTGAATTGCGTAAAAAGTGCAGTTGTGTCTTTCTACTTTACGCTGTCCTGTCTACACGGAACGTCATTTTTGTCTATTCTTCTGTCGACACAACTCGTTTCTACGGTGGTCATGCTACGCGTGCTGGATACGGGTAACAGCTAGTAATTACATAAAGCTAAGTTATAATAAGTATCTTGACTTAGCGCACGAGGTTGTCGACATGTAGGACGTGGACTTTGCAATCACTGTACCGATAATCGTTATGATTAATGGCCTAATAGCGGAGAGCTTCGACAAACCTCATGAGGCTCTCATTGCGCGGCTGGGTCTTGGGCTTCTGCCGGGGTCGCGAAGAAGTCCGAAAGGGATATCGTGGCCCCCGGCAACATGGCAACTGAATGAACACGAGTGAGTTTTAGTCAGTAAGAATCTGGCACGCCCTCCCACTCCGCCCAGAGCGGGAGAAGTTTGCTCTTGCCAGCCTAGCCTCCCAGCTTGGATCCTGTTCCTGATGCCGATGAGCCACTATTTTTTTTTATAAAAATATTTAAAAATGTAAACGGTATGTGGGAATTTAGCGATAGGGATTTTAGCGGTATGGAATTTTTCACTTTTTGTATGGAAAATAAGAAAAATTATTACCTACATGTTCAGTCTTAGGGGTTTGTGTGTTTTATAAAGGGGGTCGAAATTTTCATTATTTTTGCGATTAGACACACCATTTTCGTGATATAAGCAAAAGAAAAAAAAGATACAGTACTATTTTTGCACATGAATTCGAGGTTTTGGCGTGAATTTTTACAAAATCAAATTGTCTTCACTACCTTAGTGATTTTGACAGTTTGGATAGAAAACTTTCTTCTAAAATAGCAATGATGTATAAAACTAAAATAGTCTACATGTAAAAGGACCTAGACAAAGATCGTTAGAAGCGGAAGACAAAATGACAGATTGTAGAATGATTTCTACGGTGCGATGTCAAAAATGGAGAGACGAAATATCAATTTGTATAGAAAGAGCTATGTCTATTCTTCGTATAAATAGAAAGCGTCATGCTACGCGTGCAGGATGAACCTATGTTCTTCTCCAGGTTCCAGGCTACCTATCTGCCAAACTTTATGTAAGGCTCAATTCGCGCAAATCTTTTCTCTTTATCATATTAGTTTAGATTATACAGGGTCAAATTAAATTAGTTAGCAAAACTCCGCAGATGTGATGGGTATCGATATTTAAACATGATAAAAAGATTTTTGTTTTGTGGGGTCATTGACTCATGTACCGCAGTTTGTGTAATCACTTGAAATATAATTTCTTTTTTGCGTAAACTTCACAGACGTGATGGAAACACGATAAAACTAAAGAAACCAGATTTTATCAACGCATACTACAACATATAGTAACAGCGGTCGTTGACCGCCAAAAAATACATAATTTTTTTTCAATTTTAATGTATTCGTATATAGATACCATCACGTCTGCAGTTTCGCTAGGCAATTTAATTTGACCTGTATAAAGGGAACTATAGGGACAGTGGTAGGTTAGAGGAACTATGAAAAAAGAAAAGAGCAATTTTTTTATTTTTTATTTCAAACGTTGTCTTATAAATTGCCGACAGTCTATCACGTCAGAAATCGCTTGCAGACTGGCAACTATCGGATCAGGTGACGAGCTTACTGTTCAAGAAGTGGGGAACCCCCCAAATAGACCTTTTTGCAACCCGTCTCTCAAGAGTTGTTCCGGTTTATGTGGCCCGAGACGCGAGAGACACAGGTGCGGCTTTCACAGATGCGTTCAGCAAAACATGGGTCTTCGACCTAGCCTGGATATTCCCTCCGCCGGCGCTGATTCCACGAGTGCTATCACACTTGAACAAAGCTCGCGGAACATACATCTTGATCACCCCCCGGTGGGAGCGGGTGTTCTGGAGGGCCGACTTGAAACGGAGGTCTCTGGACCAGCCATTTCAAATTCGCAATCTTCATCACCATCTGACGGATGCAACGAGGAATGTGCCCCTCCCAGATGCTCGAAACTTGCGCTTGGAGGCTTGGAGGATACGGGGTACCCGTATAACAACTTCATGGCCCAAGGAGGACCTCGAGCTACTAGAAAGTTCATGGAGGAAATCTTCTTTGAAGACTTACGCTGCCCCTTGGAAAACATGGGTAACAAGATGTAGACAACTACATTTAGACCCGAATGACCCTGATCCAGTGAGGGTAGCACAGCACCTTAGTTATTTACATAGAGTGAAACAGCTTTCTCCAGGAACAATTAAATTACATAAGTCTGTAATATCTATTTTGGCTAATCCTTTAAAAAGAGAGGAGATTTCTGGTCACCCATTAGTAAAACATATGATCAGGGCCATTGAGATCTCTAGACCACCGTCCACAAGGCGATGCATTTGGGACATAGAACAGATGGTGCTTTGGTTGAGAAGCATAGTAGTAAACGAGAACAGCTTATTTGAAGTATCACGGCATGCTTCCCTCATCCTACTATTAGCCTCTGGGCGAAGAATTCATGATCTTACACTGCTAAGAATAGATGAAGATCTTTTAAGAATGGAAGAAGAATCAGTGACTTTCTGGCCAGTTTACGGTTCGAAAACAGACAAGAGCAGTCACAGACAATCGGGTTGGTTATTATCTAGGTCTTCAGAAAAGAACCTAGATCCTGTATTTTGGATTAAAAAGCTAATTGCCGTGTCTTCCACAAGAAGGACGCTCGGCTTAACCTCTTTGTTTATTTCTACCCGAGGAATCGTAAAACCTGCTTCTAGAGCAGTAATAGCTGGTTGGGTACGAACCGCACTAGTGGCTTTAGGGATAAATTTTTCCCCTGGGAGTATAAGGTCCGCAGTTGCTTCGTCAAGAAAGGAGAATGATGTCCCTCTTGACGACATTTTAAGACAGGGTAACTGGAGATCTAATAGAAATGTTTTTAAATTTTACTTTAAAGAAATAATTAAACAATCTTTTACTGCTCAACCTGTAAAAGATTTAATTACTACTAGTTTCAAACCTGTTCGATTTTATCTATCTTCAATAAAAATATAGGAAAAGTACCTACACTTTACTTTTCTTTCTATATACAACCTACTTAGTAATTCACAGTACCCTTTCCTCTTGCGTCGTCAGAAACTAAAAACCTCTCACATGGTCAAGCCGACGGCACAGACCATGAAATAGACAACGTTTTCCCCACGAAAGGAAGAAAACGATATATTTCATGTCTTGCCTAGGCTTGACCCAATTAAGCTCTTGACGACTTTACTAAGAGGTACTGGCGACGCGACCGCCTGCGCTCTCCCGTCTCACCCCGCGAGGAGCGGGGAAGCGTAGCGGCCGCGACTAGACAGACGCAGGAGGACACGCACGGATCTAAAGGTTTCCAAGGCCTAGAATGAAGGTGTAATCTCACATGGTCAAGCCTAGGCAAGACATGAAATATATCGTTTTCTTCCCTTCGTGGGGAAAACGTTGTCTATAATTTGACTAAGTAATGAATATGTATATTTTTTTTGTTTTTTGTTATTATTTTTTTTTTATTGAATTTAATTTTAATTAATATAAAATAAGCACTGTGAATTTGTAAATACTTAAATTTATAATTATTCTGAATTTATTTTTAATATTATTGTACCCACTGTAGCTATAAATTTGTACGCCACTGGCAAAACATAGAGAGTCAACTGAATTTTTAATGAACACCAAATGTATATACCTGTGTTTAACAAATAAATATTCATTCATTCATTCATTTATACTTTGATAATATAGTAAAATATTCTAGGCTTCGCTTTTGTCGATTCTAAAATTTTAAAGAATCTATAACAGTATCATTAGAAGTACCAGATAATACGAAACACGCAGACGTAATTGGGTATCGGTACATAAACACGATAAAACTAAAGAAAACAGATTTTATCAACGTATACTAAAAATAACATACACTAAAAAATATACACCAAATCTTTTCAATTTTAATGTGTTCGGATATCGATACTATTACGTCTACAGTTTCGCTGTGCAATTTAATTTAACCTGTATATAGGCAACTATAGGGACAGTGGTAGGTTAGGGGAACAATGAAGAAAAAAAAGGGCAATTGTTCAATATTTAGTACCAAATATTGTCTTATAATTCAAAACAAGTTCACTTTTCAAGCTGTGTGATGCAGTTGGCGGCGGTTATTTTATTTAATCTCAGATTATCTCAGATTTGATTATCGTTGCTGTCGTACAGACGGGTAATAAAAAAAGCATTCAATTTCATGTAAAAAATATTTATTGATAGTGAGAATAAGTTTAAAAAAATATAAACATACGCATAAACAGTAAGATTGAATAGATAGGTATATTAATTACAAAAACGATTACAATGAATCAATAAAAGAATTAAAAATCATTTCAACTTCAGTTACGAGTAACATAACATCACATAACACACAACATAACATCACGCCAGCATTCCCCGATGGGGGAGGCAGAGGTTTACAGTACACCCACATTTTGTCAGTTATGTATTAATTAACTATTAGTTTATAAATTATTCTGCTTATTTAAGTGTACAGCTTGGCTAAAAAATAGGTCTGGAGAAAATGAGGGCGCCACTATCGCACTTAGGTGACTTCGAATGGGAATGCTGCTTCTGGGTGACTCAAAACCTACTAGCACTTGTCGGCAAAGTAGTGCCATGATCATAGGTCTGCAGTACTTAAGTAAAATAATTAGTTCCAAATGTCACCACGTCAGACTCTTTTATGTCGACCTGTTTATTATCAGATTTTTGTTCCGTTTAGAGTAAGTACTAGTATTTCAGTCAATATTTTGCCTCATTAATGAATAGTCGCCAATAAAATGTCTACGAAGCTTGTAAGACTAATATACAATTTAAATTCAGTCGACTACGACGCGCCTTTTTTAAATTATACTACACATTCATTAATTCATTTAATTACTATTAGGTAATTGATTTATTTGCCCTTTTGCTGTGTGGCACCAAATTATATTGCCTATAAATCCAACAATACAATAATAAGTAAAAAAAAAAAACAAATTAAATTTTCTACTTAGATCATCATAATACATAATAATATCGTGTTAATTGAGAACGACACAAGCTGCAATAATTAGTATCACACACGTCTCACGGTCAGGTGAAGCCAAACGAGCGTAATTTCGGTCGCGCAAAATGAGTCGCATAATTTACGTTCATATGAAATTTAACATTCAGACAACGCATTTTGCGTCGTCGCGTTGCACCACAAACCTGACGTTTATTTAAATGAAACCGAATGCAGCGTAAATTACGCGACACACAAACTTGCATTGACCTCAAACAATACAAGTTATGTAGATACAAATGTACAGATAAGGCGTCTGATTATACACTATTACACCATACAAGCTATCTATTTAATGAAATGACTGTAGCAATTAGTGTTGATGAATAAATGACGTGATTTTCGGACGGAGATTTATTAGGTGGGTATTCACTATTTGACACGCATGGTTCACGCAAATATACTGACCTGCTGTCGCCAGCTACCTTCGCGCATGGGGGATGGAATTAAGCGAGGAAAATTAAATCGGAAGTAACTCGTGCAAACATAATATTATGTTATGACTAAAAAAGCTACTTTGGGAATGTACAAGTTCAGAAGTGGGTAAATCAGAGTTTCTACAGTATTTAAAATTGTTTTTAGCATTATTTTGAAAAATTCGCCAAAAAAACAAGAAACAATTGTAGGAAATTGATAGGTACTTTAAACCCGGTGCGAAAAATAGTATGCATTTAATGCATACTATTTTTCTAATAATTGCATTTTCTCTAATAATTGATAAACAAATAATTTCTATTAGATTGTAATACAGCCAATTTTTTTTAAAGGTAATTTAGTACAACACAAGCTACCCACATAAAAAGGTTGACAACAACAATAAGCAAGCAAGAGTTTGTTACAAGTAATACTTATCAAGCCTCGACTAAGACACACACACACAAGACACACTTGTTACACCCGACGCCACGCTGACACATGAAAAATGAGACCAATCAACAAGCTACATTGACGTCGCGTGGCATGGCGTGTCGTTAGCCTATTTCTGCCCTTTATGATTTGTTCGTGTCTCTTTTAGGAGTAAGCAGGTTTCGTAGTTAAGCATCCTGCGCTTCGGTCTGCTGTTCCTTGGCGATGGACAGGAACACCTCCTCGAGGGTAGTCTCCGTGACGGAGTAGTCTTCGATGAGGGAGGGGAACGCAGTTCGAAGGGATTCTAGTGCAGTGAAGAGGTCGCTGTAGCGCATGGTCTCGTTTATATGGTAGTGTAGCATTGTCTGTGGACAAATTAGTCGTGCTGAGTTATATAAGGTCAAATTAAATGAAATTAGTTAGCAAAACTACACAGACGTGATGGGTATTGATATCTCTCAACACTATCAAATAACAAAAAATATCGAATACTTTTTTTTGTGTCAACGACCACTGTTCGTCTAGTTTAAGAAACTATGAGTTGCGATTTTTTGAAGTGAAAATTTCTTAAGGCGCGTTGGGCATTTTTGAGATGGGACTAAACCATTGATTTCGCGACACCGTGACGACACCAACTTTTGACCATTAAAAAGATATTAACGCGTTGATTACCGCGGTGCCGATTTTGTCACACATCAGTTCTGCGAAGTTTACACAGAAAACTGATATTCTAAGTAACTACATTAAATAGTGTCGTTGACTACAAAAAAATATATTATCGAATCATTATTTATTTGTTTACATATCGATAGCGATCACGTCTGCGGAGTTTCACTAGCTAATTTAATTTGACCTTGAATTTTTATTGTACAGACATTAAAAGAGACAAGTAACCAAGAAAACAACATCATTGTACTACGTCTGCATCTTTGTAAATATTTCACATATACGAAGAATACTGGCTATGTGGTACTGATTTAAATAAATTTAATACAATTTGAACCTTATTACGTGCACATAAAAACTCCTTGCGCCATCGGAACGCAAGTTTTTTTTTTTGTATTAGTCGTATATGCTATTTGAAGTCAAGTACGTAATTATGTACATAGTATCGTTCGGCATGTGAAGCCGAGTCAGAGGCCCATGGGCGGCATAAAAACTCTGACACCAGGTTAATCACTACTCACACGAAAAAGAAAGAAGTATTGTTTTACGAACTTTCTTGAAGCTGGTAACTTACCGTCAAGTTAATCATTTATTTGAAAGGTGTTGGGTTTATGTTAGGTTATTAAAAAAACAACTTACTTTGTGTTCATCCTTTAGTGCGCAGTCGAAGGTCGTTTGTATCTTCCCCTTTAATAGATTCATCTCTGTCTTAGCGGCGTCCACCTCTGAAATATACAAGCTTCATTAGTCTGACTACAATACATTCATCAAGTATTTTACTAACCCACTTTGGGCGATTGAGTCATTTGGTAAGGTATCATCGACTCATCAAAAATACTGGGCGAGGTCATTCACACGAAACGTCACATATTTATTTATTTAGGGTCTCCAACAAAAGATATACACAATACATATTATACGTAAATAAATAATGGGGAACATATTCTTTCCTACCCGTCATGAACATGTGCTTGCTCCTCCGGGATTTCAATGAGGCAAACGGCAGATCTGTCTACTGTGTGTCCCAAAGTATCGGGTGAAAGAACTGAACACTTGAACAGGGTTTCTGTTCAAGAGTTCACCCCCGAACCCCGGGATCCTTGAATCCAAAAATGGTATACACACGTATACCATTTTTGGATTCAGGGATCCGTTACACAATATTTTTGAACGACCTTTCCAACGATACCCCACACTTGGGATAGACGAGAAAAAAATACCCACTTTACGTGTAGTTATTTGATAATTTCCCACCCAAAAAAAAGGGACCCTCCCTTTTTTTGGGTGGGAAATTATCAAATAACTTCTCCCGCTCTGGGCGGAGCGGGAGGGCGTGTCAGACTCTTACTGACTAAAACAACCCACCCGTATTCCTTCAGTTGCCTATATGTTGCCAGGGGCTACAGTATGCCTTTCGGACTTTCCCGCGACCCCGGCAGGCATCGGCCCTAGCGGACCCCGTCAAAGGAAGGTACCCTAAAGATACCATTCCGTACCCGACCCGAGAGCATGAGAATTATGAACTGCTTTGATTTTCAGGTACTTATTTCAATGTGGAGGGTGTATGTCCGAACGCTACGATCCCGCTGTAGTATGTACGTACCGTCCCCTCCCGCTTGCTGCTTGCCGGCCAGCTTGAGCACGACGGCGTGCCCGTGCGCGTACGCGGCGCGCAGGCCGCTCGCCGTGCCCAGCGCGCGCACGCGCCCGGCCGCTAGGATCGCGATGCGCGAGCACAGCGCTTCCATCTCGTCCATGCTGCGAAACACATTTGTAATAATAATGCACTGCAAGGCAAATGCCTCTTCTCATACAGAGAAAGCTCGAGCATTGATCACCACGCTTGCTCAAGATACTTATATTAACTATAAGACCAGGTTTCACGATGTTTTATATACACCAATGTCAGTCATGTGAACATAACTCAGTAATTATCTATAAAAACACAGTCGTAACTATTATTTTATTTATTATTTATTTCAGCCTGCGTAGACTGGCGGACGGGACAGCAGAGGATTTTAAATTTATCAACCGAATGTATACTTATAGAGGTATCGTAACGGGGTGTGAAGTTCACTTATCCATACTTATCCAACCGAAATAAGGTATATATTTCAATACTCGGTGATCCAGAGAAAACTGCGCTGCGATGCACCAAAGTCGATCACCGAGCATTCGGTTGATAAATTTAAAATTTTCTACCGTCCCGTTCACCAGTCTGCGCAGGCCATTAAGCGTCTTTTTACCTGTGTGAAGTGATCACGATAGCTCGCTTTTGCCTCAGGGCCCTGCGCAGTGCAGTCCACAGCCGTCTGCGCGCGGCCACGTCCACGCCTGCGCTGGGCTCGTCCAGCAGAACGAGCTCTGTTAAGGTCAAAGTTAAGCACTTGAACGTCTAAATTTACAAGAAAATATATGTAGATTCTAGGTGCTCCTTCCAAAAAGTGAAGAATGAGCAAGAAACTCTTTTCAAATGTTTTACAAAATGTTGTATACATTACATGCATACAACTCACACCTCCTTCCCAGAGGGGTGGGTTAGGGTTGGCATCCCCAAATTTAAAAAAACCAGGATTAGAAGGTGAAAATACCAGGACATTTCGGATTAAAAACTGGTTAAAACCCGGCGCCGCGCGTACTTGTTTGGACCTGACGGGGACCTATAATGCTATGTGCGTGTGTACCTGCGCCGCCGCACAGCGCCGCGGCCGCGCCCAGGCGCCGCACGCAGCCGCCGCTGTAGCCCTCCACGCGGCGTTGCGCGTACTTCTCCAGACCTGACGGGAAACTCGTACACATGTACCGAAGAAACACTTCTTAGATTGTATTAATAACCGAAATCTGTTTTCGGTTTAGGGCAATTTCTTTTTTTGGGCCAGAAACAAGAAAAAAAGATCCGGCACGAGCCGAAGAAATTAAGTGCTGGGAAATTGAGTAATTTCAATTATATATTACAAGAAAATCAATAGTTACCACTTAAAACACAATAACAGTGGAAATTATTTAATAAAATGCGTTTTCTCACATATAACATCAGATAATTTGATTATTATATCATTGAAAAAAGCGTAAAGTTTCGTGTGATTTAAATTAAATATGATTTAGAAAATTTTAACTGTATTTTTTTTACTTTTACCAAAGAAAGACGTTGTTTTCGTAGTCGTTTTCGGCCGAAAAAATCCTTAATTTGGTAGGACACTCTACTATTCGGTCGTGTAAAGCGGAAAGCTGACGAAAACGTCTAAGCCCGTGTACGCACGGGCAATTTCTTTACGCGAACAATTAATCTATTTTACACATAAAACTTCCGGAATAAATTCTCTAAACGATGGTGAAAATCGCATCAAAATCCGTTGCGTAGTTTAGAAGAACAACGCGGACATACAGACAGACACGAACAGCGACTTTAACCCGTACTAATATATTGATATACTAATATACTAATCCTAAATATATAATATATAACATCCTTACTAATAATAAAAATATGAAAGTGAGTTTGTTTGTTTGTTACGCTTTCACGCTAAAACGGCTGAACGGATTTGGATGAAATTTGGCACATAAGTAGACCATGAACCGGGTTAGGACATACTTATCCAGGTATTTGCACGAAATCGAGATTTATGCGGGTGAAACCGCGGGGCGCAGCTACTAATATTATAAATTCGAAAGTAAGTCTGTTTGTCCGTATGTTACCTTTTCACGCCTAAACCAATAAACAAATTTCGATAAAAATTGGCAAGGTGATATATGGCATCCTGGGGAAGGACATAGGTTACTTTTTTATTTAAAAAATCCTAAAGAGGGATATAGGGGATGAAAGTTTGAACGAAAAACGCAGTATTTCTTAAGTTAGGGATATTACATTTCATACAATTCAAAAGTATGCTTTTTCTGGTAAGAAATATAGAATTACGTGTTTCAGCGTTTTTGTAAAATCCTCCCCCAAGGGGGTAAAATATCGCATGTTCTTAAAATTAACATGTAATATCGATTTTTTTGTGTAGTTCTTTTTTAGAGATTTAAGGGATTGTAAATATAATCATAGTCGGTATCTTGAAGTAACATTAGTCTTTATTTCATTCAAATCGGCCCTCTCGGTCAATAGTTATTACAATTTTAAGTGATAAAATAACCTTTCTAACATGTAGGTTTTACGTAGTTAATGGCGGCAACAGAGTGGGTATTACAAATAATTGGTAATAATAATAAAATTACTAACGGTGACTTCTTTGGGGAAACCGAAAGTTTTGTTTGTGCAATTATGGACGAAGTTATCATGACGAACAATTACCGTAGATTTATTGTAAAGGACGGCACGGTTGACATGATCCGTCGGGCAAGCCACCGTCCGGGAGAATCAATCTGACACATTATCTCCGGGTGCTCTCGTCTAGCTAACGAAGAGTACTTGCATAGACACAACCTTGTAGCCAGGGTTATCCATCAGCAACTTGCTCTGAAATACAGCTTTGTGCAATCGGAAGTACTGTACTACAGGTATGTGCCCGACCCAGATCTCGAAAATGGAAATATCACATTGTACTGGGATCGATCCATCATCACTAACAACTATTGTTGCCAATAAGCCTGATATAGTGGTGGTGGATCGAATAGAATGGCGCACAATGAATATTGATATAACGGTCCCGCATGACGAGAACCACGTAAAGGCGGGAAAGATAAACAAATCAAGTATCTTGACTTGGCTCGCGAGGTTGTCGACATGTGGGATGTGGACTCAGTGATTATTGTACTGATATTCGTGACAGCCAATGGCTTAATAGACAAGAGCCTCGACCAACACCTGAGGAGGCTCTCGTTGGACAGCTGGATCAAGGGCAGAGGGCAGTACTTCTGGACACGGCTCGCTTTGTTAGGAGGTTCCTCTCTCTGGAGCCCTGACCGCCTAAAGTTCATCCAAATCTATTCATTAGTTCTAGCGTGAAAGCGTAACAAACAAACAAACATACTTTCGTCTCAAAGCTGTGCTCGCTCGCCTACCCAAATTTCCAATTTCGGATTGAAGGGCAAACTTAACTTTTCAGTTGACGAAATAGAGTATAGCGTGGACCGATTTGAATAAAAATCTCACTAAATATTACTTCAAGACAGATTGAAGAACAAACTTAACTTTGTAGTTGATATACAGGGTATTTGGAAGCTGAGTGCAAAGCTGTAAGGGGTTATAGTTGACACCATCTGGAGCATTCAAATGGTGTACCCCCTTTAATGCTTTGCAGTCAGCTTCCAAACATCCTTTATTACTATAAACTACCAATTTTCGGATTTTTCTCTTTACTTGAACTGTAAATCCTTGCTTCTCGCCAAACTTCATGCTGCTAGGTCAACGGGAAATACCATTAATGCTTTAGTTTATTAGCTAGAGTCTTCATAAATAACATAAATGGCCGTATTTTTGAATTGCGTTGGCTTCGAAGTTTGATTTTCTTTACAGCTCCAAGTGTTCGTAGATCTGTTTTTGAGATCTATTTCAGCTTGATACGAAGTTATCTAATATGGATTCCAATTTTTTTATATTAAGTTTGAATTTATTATCGGCATGTCTGCATGAAAAGGTAACAGACATTCAACGAACAGCTGAACAGGTTTAGATGAAAGGCATACAGATAGGCCATGATATGGGTTAGTACATAGCTAACTATGAATTCCGGTAATAAGTTCCCTTGATATATTTTCCGACATTCATGCGAGCGAAGCCGCGGGCAAAAGTTAGTAATTATGAAAATCATCAATCTAATCAACACACAACCTGATATTGACCTGCAAATTTGGATTTCGAGGGTTACCTTAGCGCATCCCCCTTAAACCTAAGTAAAAAACTGTTCACTTACCAACAATATGCAGCCAGGTCCTGACTTCCTCTTTCACCCGTTGCTTGTCAAACCCTCGCAGAGTGAGGATCAGCTCCAGGTTCTCTTGGCCAGTCAAGAACATATCCAGCCCAAAGAACTGCGGACAGTAGCCCAGGGTCTGGAGGTACTGTGGGGAGAGGAACAAGGGATTATAGAAAAACCGGCCAAGTGTGTAGGAAAACGTTCAGTAAATTTCGGAAAAACAAAGATTTTAGTGCAGTTTGAACGGAAAACATCGCATATCTCATAAACTATCGACTTAAATAAAAAAGTCACTTAGAAACATCATCTTCTTTTAGTTATTTATTTATTTATTTTGACGGCCATGTTGGTCTAGTGGTCGCAAGCGCTACTGCTGAGCATGAGGTCCTGGGTTCGATTCCCGGGTCGGGCAAAGTGTTATTGGGAAATTTCTCAGCAGCAGCCTGGAGTCTGGATTTGTGCCCGGTTGATGGCAATAGGCTCGCCCCCAATTACATGGGACTTAAAAACATAACTGGCGAAATGTGGATGAACCTGCTACAGGGACACCTCTGCCCAACCCTTCGGGGAAATAAGGCGTGATTTTATGTTATGTTATTTATTTTATTTGGCTCACCAACAATTGTACGTATACACTGGTACAAACAAGTGAAACAGAAGCAACAAATCAGAATAAAGTGTAACAATCACTTATAGATAAACTGCATGGACACAAAATGTAGCTGTAATTTACAAAAAAAAAAAAACAATTGAAATAAGATACTATAAAGTTGTACTGAATAGAACTTAATGAATTAATTAAACTAAATTAAAACAAACTAAAGCCGGTAATACAAAAAATAAATAGCCTAAATTCCACCCAGCGAGATAACGCAGGGCTAAGAAACTTAATGTTCGGGATTATGGGTTCTAACGATACCCTAGCAGTAGAATGTGGACCTTATGTCAGCGTCATAAGAACTACAATATGTTACCTGGCTTGTTCCCTGTCATGAGGTGGTATCCGTTCCCGAAGATATTTCCTCTGGTGGTCGGCTCCTCAGCAGTCAGCATATTGAACGTGGAGGACTTGCCCTAGCAGTACAAAGTGGGCCTTATGTCAACACCATAAGGACTAAAGTACGTTACCTGACTGTTCCCTCTCTTGAGGTGACGTCCGTTCCCGAAGATATTTCCTCTGGTGGCCGGCTCCTCGGCAGTCAGCATCTTGAAGGTGGAGGACTTGCCCGCGCCGTTGACGCCCAGGAGGCCGAAACACTCCCCTAAACATAAAGACAAGATCAATAAAAGTGTAGTAGAGGCAACCTCGTTGGGTTAATGGCCGAAAGCGCGACTGTTGAGCCTAGGGTCGGGGGATTCGATCCCCAGGTCCAGCAAAGTATTATTATTAATTTTTTCTTTAAGGAAACTTAGTAGAAATTGCTGAATTTATCTGTAACAAGATGGGGTGAACGTACCATGTGAGACAAAATTTATATTTATTTGATTTTTTTGCTGTTACTTTGGATTTTTCCTAATTTTCTTTTTTCCTGTACCACCCCGGTATTGAGGCTTGAGAATAACAAATTAATTAAAAAAAGATCATCATCACGTAACTAAAACCTCATTCAAATTATAATAAGCTGTATCAGCTAAGAAATTCATAACTTTCTTTTTAAACGCTTCATCGCTTCCAGCTTTTATGTAGTTTTTTTTTTTTTTTGTTTTTATATGGAGCCATGCAATAGACAATTTTTCGCATAAGTGCCGCTAGAGGTGGTGAAACGCCATAAAAGGAGAAATTGTTACCTTTCTTGACAGAGAAGCTGATGCCTCTGACGGCGTTAACACTCTTCCTGCAAAACGGCCGGTAGTTCTTGTGCAGGTCGTGCACTAACATCGCGTCCGGGATCTGTTTCGTAGCTGTAATTAAAAAAAAAAACAACTTAATAAAAATCTTAAACTTATTCAGTCACTAACAGACAACGCACAGTCTAAACCGCTGGGACTTGAAACATGAAATCACAAGATTTGCTTCCTTAACAGGATCTTCGAAAGTTTGTATTGAAAGTTCGTCAGTTTTAGGGTTCCGTACATGGGCGCCTGCGGGTTTTTTCAGCTCCATGAAACGAGCTCGATCATTTTTGCAGTTCACTTCGGATATGTTAGGTTATCGTTTGTCCATTCATAGGAGTACCTTTGTCGACGTATGTACAAAAGCTTAACAAATAAGAGAATGTAGGATTCAAAAGTGAGCGAAGCGAGCTCGATAATTATTTAACTTTGGACAATTCTACGGATTTCGTGCATTGGGAGTAGACCCCATGATACAAAAAAATCAATCTGCCTGACTTTTACCAACTATATTGGGTTCGGCTTCCAGTCTAACCGGATGCAGTTGAATACCAGTACTTTACATGGAAGGACTGCCTATCTGACCTCCACAACCCAGTAACTGGGTAATATTAGTCTTCCTTGGTAAGTTGCTAATGAAAGAAAATTTAAAACTCATATTAAAAGTACAGTTTGTAAACAAGCCTATTAAAAATTAGAGGATTATATCCAAGATAAGAGTGCTTGGAAACATGCTGGTCCTGCTCCATAGGACAATTTAGAATCAAGACAAAATCAAACAGGTTGCTAATTTAATTGTAAAATTCATAATTTTGTGTTATATGACATTGATTTTACATTCTGTGATTACTTCCTCACACACTGATTTATTAATTTTAAAAAAAATTAGGAAAATCGTCTACTTTTACAATGTGAATATGTTGTAAATATGTGAGCACCATGTATCTATCACATAATTAAATTATCTGTCGTTGCTTCATTTTAAATTCTTTTTACCTATTGTGGTATAGTAATTTTATTCTAAGTGCATCGTCTTCACATATAATTATTTAACTAATGTACGTACTTACACAAACTATTGTAAAACATTTTAAAAGAGTAACGGTGGAGTTTCTTGCCCATTCTTCTCCATACGAAAACTACCTTTTGGAAGGGGCGACTAGAATCAATTATATTATTGTGTAAATTTTGACGTTCAAAAGTGCCATACATGGGCTTATTTGAAATAAATGGTTTGACTTTAAGATTGATTTTCAGGCTTCTGACGACCCGTAACGACTGTCAAAGATTCACAAAGGGACCAACAGCTTAACGTGCTTTCTGAGGCGAGGAGGAGTCTCGGTATGTAAAGATGGTCACCCATCCACAGACCAACCCCAGCAAGCCCCCCTGATACAATGTCATATTAATTTAAAATCTTAAGTTATTTTCTTCCTGTGGCAAACTGTTACTATATGGCAATGTAAACTACATATTTCTTAAAATAAGGTTGCACAATGTTCTTTGATATTGGAGCAATTCTCCTTCGTTCATATTTCCACTATTACCCATAAAAATGTAGTATCCTCTAGCTAGATAGAAGAGTGTTTTTATGTACTTACGAAGAGTGATAGCTTTGCTAACGTATGTGCTTTCCGCGCGCACCATCTCGTCTTGTTCTACAGGCAGCTTTGGCCGGTACGCCATGTTCATCACTTTGTCGACCATTCCGTCGAAGAAGCCGCGTTCCGTTAGGAATACCATCGTCTAAGGAACAAAAAATAAGAGAAATATTTGATTGAGTCTCTAAAAACCTGATGATGGTGATGCCACTTTTTGATGTGAAACATCTACAGGTGAAATTGAACTCATGGGTACCCTTTTATGGGGTCATTGTACTCATCATTATAAATAATTAATTTACTATGAGACTAATCATGCAATCGCAAAAAAAAAAATCTGCTGGCCCCTACATTTATGTTCGCATAACTCGTCAATATATGTATAGGGAGCTGCTGATTTTTTTTTGCCGGTTTCCTCACGATGTTTTCCTTCACCGTTTTGAGAGCAGTGGTGATGAAATAATTTACACAAAGTAAAGAGCCTGTCTCCTTAAATAAAACAATACTTACAATACTTCTAAAGAAATAAGCATCACCTTTGTACATATTGTTTTGTTCTTTTCTTCTTGTCTGTTTACATGTGTGTCCATAAACGATTATATAAATAAAGACGGCGAGAAAGGTAGCCTGTTTTCATGAGTAACTGAGGACCTTATCACACTGGCGATTTGCGAGCGAGTTATCAGCGAGGCGGTTGTTCAACGCGTTTGCCGCGTGCGCGTAGCGAGCAAGACACGTGTGCGCAACGTGTTCGCCGCGTTTTCGTAGCGAGAGCTATTGACGCGAGTGTATAAGAGAGAGCGAGACAAGTTAGTGTACAATAATGTGAAAACGCAGAGAGTACATTCACAGATCGCCTCGCTAGAAACACGCTGGCAAGACGTCAGTGGTCCTTAGAGCTTGTGTAATGCTAGCCACACAGGTAACGATTTGCTTGCGCAAATTTAGGCTTGCGCAAGCAAATCGTTACGTGTGTGGCTAGAATAAATGCCTGCACTTACCAACATGACTAAGAACTGCACAAGCAGTATGATAATGTTTTTTGCGGGAGAGAAATCATCGAAGCATAAATAGCACCGAGGGTTTTCGCCAGCTGAAACAATAATAATTAAATAATAATACCAGCTTATTACTGTTCCATTGCAAGGCAATGCCTCTTCTCATACAGAGAAGGCGAGCATTGATCACCACGCTTGCTCAAGATGGGGTCAAATAGTGCTCATCCGAATTTGAATAAATAACTTTTTTTTTTGGACTTTCTTTTCTTTCATAACAGCATCACGCCTGTATCCCTATTATTAAGGGTTAGGCAGAGGTGCACCTATAGTACACCCACATTTCAGCAGTTATGTTTAAGTTCCAAGTAATAGGGGGCGAGCCTATTGCCATCAACCGGGCACAAATCCAGATTCCTAGATGCTACTAAGAAATTCTAGATGGAAAAACCTAATAACACTGTGCCCGACCTGAGAATCGAACGCAAATACTTTCCCTCTCATTAATTTTCATTAAAACGCAAGCTTACCGCAACACGTGTTCGCATCTAAGCCCGGTTCGCTATAGATCTCCGGACAGCGTGGCCTGACGAACTTGCACTTCGCGTTGAGACGAGCCACGCTGAGGCACTTGAGTATCCCTTCGACCAGCGTGTGAGGGGGCGCGATGTAATTGCAAACCACTAGGATTTGGTACAGCGGACCGGAGTTCATCTGGGTAAGTTCTCGAGCTTCCTTCGTGGAAGGCGTGAAGACAGCTGCAGAAATAAAGGTTAGAGGCTATTCAGTGAACATGATTTGGATATATTCAATACCAGTTTTTCTCGGCTTAGGCTGCCTGTCCACTGGAGCGGACCGCAGCGAGGCAGCGGAGTGGAGAAATGTGCCAATATTAACTAATAGGAGCTGAGCCTACTCTGAAGAGTTAAGATTCTATTGGTTAATATTTCCACATTTCTCCGCTCCGCTGCTCGCTCAGCTCCAGCGGACAGGCAGCCTTAAGCATTTGTCGGTAAAAAGTAAAAGTAACTTAAATTCTAAACAATTATTGGTTAGTATGAATCGATCCTGTACAATTTATTTTTTTAATTTATAGTAGCTATAGGTGTTTTGTAGCGACCTTTTTCGTTTTTATTTTAATGTTCATCAGCGCAAACTTTTAGATGACCTTCAATGTCCTATTTTTTAAGAACACTGATAAGTTAGCTGTAGGGCCTAGCCCGCACTGCGAATTTTATTCGCGCGGTTTATATTCAGTGTACGGCATTGAAACGAGCGCGAATTTTAAATCGCCAGTGCGGGCTAGGCCTAAGTTCCGAAACAGAATAAAATAAATACATTAATGACCGCACGTACGACGCCATAAATATTATGTGGTACGAGCATTTAGTCAGCGAGTTCTTCGTGAAAGTTTCGAAGTTTCCCATAAAAAACTTTCATTTCACCCTTTTAGAGGTATTATTTGCAAAAATTCTTGAACACGTGTTTCATTTTCTAAACAGAAACCTAAGAAACAAATTTTCATAGATGATTTTTATTTGATGTCAAATTTTGATACAAACTTTAAAGTACGCGTTTCTAGGCTGCTTCGCCTGACCTGATAAAGTTCAGACAACACAAGCTACATATAAAAACAGTGATAAATGTTAAAATTGTAAGATATTTGTATCTACTTTGACTATTTAGTAACTACCGACCAGTACCTGCTTCGCAGGGTTATGACCACTTGACAAAACATCGAGATTCCTTTATTATAATGTTAGTTTAATATTAATGTATAAAACACATAAAAATGGTGGACTAAATTCTCTAAGTGATGTTGAAAACCGTATCAAAATCCGTTGCGTAGTTTAGAAGAACAACGTTGTCACACAGACAGACACGAAGAGTGACTTTAATTTGTAATATTTTTGTCCCAGTAAGACGAAAAAATGTAACTATGTTACGGAATATAACTATTCCCTAGGGATATAACGATATACCGTAACATAGTTATATTTTTTCTATATTAATAAGAATTGACGTTCTTAGTAATTGATTACAACCTAGACTAATAGACTATAATAAGTAATTTAATTCTAACTTAATATTTTACGACACAACATAGTTATATGAAAACGGTTTATAACTCTCGAAGTACCCTAATTTTGTTACTGTGACCAATTTCGACGTAGCGCTCGCCAGCCGCCAGCTATATCCCTAGGGATATAACCATCATACTACGACATATAGATATAGGTAATTTTCCCATAAATTACTGACCAAATATGAAGATGCAGGCAATGAGGAGCGTGGCGGTGCCTCTCTCCCCGAAGTTGAAGCTGATGAGGTAACTGAACACGGAGAACGACAGGCAGCCCAGCAACAGGATCAGCGCGAATGTGGCTGCAGGTAGAACCATTAAATAAAATTCAAATAGTTTGTTTGCACTTTCAAGTAACAAAAACGATACAGTTTAAATTAGCTAGCAAAACCTCCGCAAAGTTATGGGTATCGATGTCTAAAGCTAAACACAACAAAATGAAAAAAAATCTGATGTTTTTTTTTTGGGGTTCAGCGACCGCTGTAGTGTTGTTACATCAATACCCATCACGCCAGTGAAGTATACAAAAAAATAGTGGCACTCTGGGAGTGCCGACAGAAGTGAAAACTTTAAAAAAAATCGGCACCGCGGTAATCAACGCGTTAATGTCTTTTAATAGTCGAAAGCTGGTATCATCACGGTGTCGCGAAATCAATGGTTTAGTCCCATCTCAAAAATAACCAACCTGTATGTGCGTTTATGGGCATACATTTCAACCACCTGAATTTAGGGGACCTTTTAACGTTTAACTGACCCCTTACCTTTGGTGAACCAGAAACTACCTTCTAACAGCCCCCGAACCATTTTTAGGGGATCCCATAAACTTGGGAGATGTCGGTGAAAACGGGCATTAGTGTTTCTGTGACATATGAACCAATTTTTCTTTCTTTCTCTCACCTAACATATCCGGTTGGTTGGTGGTCTCATTTTGTTCTAACACGAACACCGCCACCACGGTGGGTAGCACGAGCGTCAACGCGGACAATGCGGCGTGGAAGCTGACCGTGGCCATCCAGTGCAGCTCGGGCGGGCAGCCGGACATCACGTGGATGTGCCGCGAGTTTGTCTGCCGCTCCTTGCACGGAAGCGAGACGTTGTTGGCGTTGGTTGATAGGATTACTAAGGACAAAAAAAAAATAAACACACAATAGACATAAGAAACGCGAAGTTTTTATTAGGAAGCAGGCGAAGCTCTACGAGCCTGAGAAGAGCAAATACGTGGGTGACAAATATATTATTAAAAATCCAGCAAACAACACAGAAAATCTAGACGATTTCTTCGAAAATGTAAGCGATAATTGTTCTATTTTCTGACTGTTTGAGGTTCTTCATGCAATTAAAAACTTTAGTATTAGGTAAAAACGAAAACGATTTCTCACAAATAAAATCTGATAGGAACATAGGAAACTGATAGGAATCTGAAGGAGGATGACTACTATGATGATGACGTACTCGTACACTACTACCAGGATCTTTTGACGTTGACAAGGGGTGCTGTTGGTAAACATTTGTATAATTGTTTAGTGAAATATCACTTGAATTTTTTTTTAAATATGGCTTTGTTAGTTCCGATTTTGGCCACGCCAAAATAAGTTTATGGCGCTATAACACTAGTGGAACACACAAGTGTTGTGTGTGTGTAAAGGTGTTGTGTGAGTGTTCTGTTCTAACACTGGTGTTTAAGTTGTTTCTGTAATAACAAAAAAAAAGTATTTTCTGGAAAATATATGATGAGTAGAACTTACTGACTGCAATAAAGATGCCCCACATGAAGGCGTCGTATACGTCCTTGGGCGGAGTATTTGAGGTAGGTTCTGGGAGCCGCAGCTCGCGGTTGACGGGGTCGTTCATAGTGGTGATGGTGCGTCCGTCGGCCCACGGCATGTGCTGCGCCGCCAGCAGGTTGGACAGCAGGTTGAGGGCCACCGGCGCCGCGTGCCGGACTACCGTAGTGTATAGGATCTGAACAAATTGGAACGCTAATATTGGTAAAAAAACACATTATATTATTCTAGTTTTCCCAGAAGGGGTTGACAGAGTAGTATTGTCCATCCACGCCAAGGAGGTTTAAAAAAAAGAAGAATCTTAAACATTTATTTTCATTACATTCATAAAATCACGCCTTCTTCCCATGGGGGTAGGCAGGAACTATAGAACGCCACCTGATACGCTTGTTACATACTCCTTTTGCTTGTTCATACATGTGGTCATTTACGCACGCCGATTGCGAGTACTACGCACTATTACTTTGTGGGCGAGATTAATATGTAAATAACAGCTTTTTAGTAAACTGGCTTAAACCGCGGACAGATAGTCAGACTTGTCGAAACTAGAAGGGTCCTATATTTATATATTTTTATGACCGTAAAAATGATACCCCGATGTTCTCGCATTAACGTACTGACTTATTTACTGTTCATAGTTATCATAAATGTTAATAATATTTGTGTGGATTTGATGCTTTAGAATTATAAAAATCTAATTTGTCTTTTAACGGGCTCACTGACCGACACAATAGTTAAGGCGGATCCGCGAAATTCATATTTTCTTACGTTTTTTGCAATTTGTAGTGTCAGGTTGTATTTATCTTGATCAAAATATGATTCGCGTGCCTCCGCTGATGGTGCCGGCTCCCAAAAATAACGTCGTTGGGAACCGGCATACTATTACTGCCGGCAACCCAGATTATAAACATCGGCTGCCGGCACCGCCGACTCCCATAATGGACACCGACGGCGCGGCGTTTTTGGAAACTCTTCCAGTATTCAGAACTGCAACTAACTAACCCTAAATAAAGTTTTTTTGTTTTTTTTTTTTCAATATATTGTAGTCGTTTTTGGCACTCACTGGCAGCTGCCGCGGCACCACTCGCTTTACTCGCTCGACTCGTGTGTAGGGTTCTATGTAGTTCACAGTTCTAACCTAACCTTTTTTACGAGTTATAATATTTAACCTAATCTAACTAGATCGGTTCCGGGTACAGATATTCTATTTCACGAAGTCCGTTCGGCTTTGATTGTAGTAGTGACGTATCCCGACAAACGCGCTTGTGTGTGTAAAAGTAGGTAACGTTAGCAAAAAAATCTGATATATATTCAAGTCGAGATTAAATAATCTAAATAAAATTTTGGTTTTGTAAATAAATTAGATTAGGTTACAATAAATACAAAAATATTAAGAATATGTAGGCATTTAATTAAGCATTGGTGTTACAGAATGGAAACGAAACAAGTAGGACTATTCAGTATTTTCAATCACTATCAGATAAATTTTCGATTTCCGATTCCGTTTTGCTGTCGTCAGAATCATCTTGTACATTGATTATAAATTCAAAATCGAGATCAAAATATTTCAAGTAGTCTTTTTCAATTTTTTCAACATGAGCACAAGTTTTTTGCCACTTTTCACTGCTAACTTGGCCCAAACTTTCATTGATCAGTATTTCCGTATTCGGCATGTTTTGCTCGATATTTTTAGATGCGACATAATTTTTAACGATCCCCCAAATATTTTCAATCGCATTTAATTCTGGGTGATAAGGGGGAAGGCGTAAGACATCAAAACCCTTGCTTTTTATAAAATCGTCAATCTTGTAGATTACGTGTTGGGCTTTGTACTTCTTTATTGTATCGTACAATTCCAATTTAAGAAGAGATTCATCAAATGCTATACCCTTATCCCTGAGCCATTGCTGCATATCGGCTTTCTTTGTAGATTGCGTAGGTAGTCGTTCAACCCGTGTGTTGTGATAAGATGCATTGTCTAAGACAATGACAGAGCGCGGAAGTAAATTGGGTAGCAACTTTTCATTTAGTCATTTTACATAGTTATCATAGCTCATATTTGAATGATAATCACCAGCTGTTGAGTTGGCCTTATAAACCAAGGAAGCATTTTCAATAAAACCATCCTTGGTTCCCGCGTGCACTAAAATAAAGCGAGTGCCTGTGCTATTTTTTTTTAAAAACGGAGTTCTTTCCTTTTTTTTTACCCAGGTGTTGTTTCGCACGTGTGTCGAAAGGACGTAGCTCTCATCGGTGTAGACAATGGGCCGACTTTGAGAGCGGTATTCTGTTATTTTTTTTTAATATTTTAAACGCCACATTTGTATATCATGACGCTCCGTCAAGACTTTACGGTTGTTCTGTGTTTTGCGCCACTTGTAACCTAATTTCAACAGTAACTTGCGAACAGTTTCTAAACAACCTTCGAATCCGATTTTTTCATTCAATGCTGTTCTTAACTTAGCTAATGTTGGAATTTCTTTATGGACAATATGGAAATCTTGTACAGTACTGCGAACCACATCGGCTGTAAAATTATATATATCCACTTTATTATCTCGCTTTCTCCTTTTCTTCATAGGTGAAGTGAATTTTGATGAAGTGGATGGCAATTCCTTCTCTTCTTTTAATATTCTTTGAACTGTTTTTTGGCTCACACCCGTAGCTTCAGCTGTATGGCGTGTAATGTCTCGTAAATGAGACAAATCACAGTTGAGTTCCATTAATGATTTTGTAAATTCATATTCGTCTCGCAGAAAATGATAAACACTAGCTATCATGTTTCGACCCTAAAACAAAATGTAATCAAAATAATTAAGTAATATAAACATTTTATAACACAAAAAAACATTCATTTTATAAATACTTCTATTGCTATATTAAGTATCTTTGTATAACATTTTAATTGAAAACGTATAAATAAATATTACCTCACTATGGACAACTCTTCTTCGTTTTGTTGCCATGCTGACCTTACTCCGTGAAACAATTTGGCGCGAACTAAAAACCACTACTGATCCGGACCGTGTCCCGATCGACACTGAGCGCTCTCGAGGTTACGCACACAAAAACAATGTGCATGTGCACGCTTGACAAAATTCATAGCCAAACGGACTTCGTGACATAGAACATCTGTACTTGATTACTGGAATATGGAAATCATTGATTATGAAAATATATTAATGGAAAAAATAATGCTTTATTACATGTTTTTTTTTAATTATGCCTACCCCGCCTATCAACTCCAATATGCCAAATTGCCAACCCCGTTTTCCGATTTTCTTTTCCAAACTCAGCGCCGGCAGCCAATTCGGGACCCGGCGCCGGCAGCTGAGGCACTCCCTAACAAATATGTATTAACAGAATTATAATCATAAGAACATCAAAGTTAGATTTATTCCATTGAAAGAATTTTTCATGAAATCATGACATTTGAGAACAAATTTAACTTAGAGAGATATATTATTTTTTCTTATGATTATAATTCTTATAATTATAATGCTTAAACAATCACGATGACCAATGTGTGGGTTACAGCATTAAGTTGGTATAGTATAACTGCTCTCGTAATTCTTGTTGCTTACCTTGGCATCAGTTTCGTTGATCTCCACTCCCACTAAATACTTGTTGTACTCCAAAATGTCCTTCTGGGCAGTTCCGAGTACCGCTGTACAGAAAACATATATATAAAAACATCGAAGAAATATTGGAAAAAAAAAATATTAAAGGGCAATTCTAACCAACTAAGTGTAAGGGCTGACCCACATCTAGGTAGGCGCAGCACTGCGCGGTTGGCACTGCCAAACAGATATCAACATTGCGTGCCTTAAAATAAAGAACTTGAGACGCGCGCCTCTTACCTCTTAGATGACCTCTTGAGCTATGAAAGTTTATTTATTCTCGACTTTATTGAAACTGTATCAAGATCGATATTTTAATTATTTTTAATTATTTGGTAGTGACAACCGCGCTCCGCCGCGCCTTGCTAGATGAGCGACGAACTTAGGAATGAGCTTATGTGTCTCAAACATAAATTACACTTACGTAACATCTTCTAAACTTCGATCTACAATGTTTAAAATATAAAGCTTTTAACATGTCTAAAAGTTCTAAGTTATTTAACGGCATTTTTGTTACAGAATGTTAGAAATCACAAGCAACAGACTTTCTAGATTTAGTTTCAAAAACAAATAAAATTATGATTCGTGTTCGTTCGAAATTCGAAGATTTTATTTTAAGGGTTCCGTACCTCAAAAGGAAAAACCGGGTAAGTGCATGTTGGACCACGCACAATGAAAGGTTTCGTAGTTGGGATGAATTTATCTCAAATACAAACTTAACATTGAAGTTGAAAAACATTCTCCCATACATTCCAACTGCAAATTTAAGTTTGTATGCACAATATTGAGAGATTTACCATGTTATTTTAAGACCATAACCTTATAGGTTTTCCTGTAATCTATAGGTAGGTAATACGGGCTGGTATCCGCAACTCCACGTCAAAGCGCGTATTTTGCGTACGATTAAAGAACCATGCCATGTATTTAAAAAAATATTGGCTCAGTAGTTTCGGAGATAAGGGGGGAATCTTAAATTTTTATCTATTTTCTTAAATATCTTCAAATGTATATATTTTGAAATTATAAATAATAAAAAACAAAACAAAAAAAATAAGTAACTACACTAATCACGGTCGTTGCCCCCGAAAAAAAGATCATCAAATCTTCGTCTATCGTATTAATAATGTTTTATAATGTTTAGATAATAATATAATAGACCACAGGGTCAAATTAAATACATAAATACTAACCAGTGGCAACATCATCAGTATCTTGAAAGGCGACCTTGGGGTACCGTTTCCAGACCTTATCGACGTCCGACAACCGGACAACCGGTCCGTTCACATGGTACATGACGCGCCTATCCGCCCGGTCTCCGTACAGATCCAGATTCATAGCCCGGGATTCCGGCCCGTCCTTCGTCTCCGTGCCGTTCAATGAATGCGTCATAAATGCTATCATCAATATTGGTAGAAGAATTTGCTGGGGACAAAAGTTGAGATGTAAGATCTAGGATACTAAATGTTTTGTTTTCCGTCAGGTTGTGTATGAAAAAATATTGGACACGTATTTTTTCTTTTTTTACGTTATCTAAAGATTACGGCGATACATTGAGTTAGAATGTGGCATGACGTCACGTCTATGTAGATTTTATACTTAGTTGTGACTCTTGTGACGTAGCGAGCCTCCACTCCCCAACTTTAATTAGTTTTATCTAAGTCATTTTTGATTAATATCATAATACGATAAAGCAAAAATACGTGTTTAATACTTTTTTTATTATCAGACTGACGGACTAAATAGAATTTCATTATTTTTTTACCCAGGCATCGTCAGTCGGTCAGTCAATATGAAGCTAGTTACACATCCAAAAGCGTAGTAGGTTCCTATAGAGAAGAACGGTCAAGAAACTCCATGGACACTCTTTTAAATAAAATAAAAATGTTTGAAGTGAAAACTTCTTTAGACGTGTTGGGCATTTTTGAGATGGGACTAAACCATTGATTTCGCGACACTGTGACGACACCAGCTTTTGACCATTAAAAAGACATCAACGCGTTGATTACCGCGATACTTGGAGTAAAAGACATCAACGCATTGAATACTGCGGTGCCGATTTTATTTTCAAGTTTTGACTTTTGTCGGCACTCCCGGAGTGCCACTGTTTTTTTTTAAATATTTTGTACTACAAATTTACCAATATAAGGAAGACCCATTTCTTATGGATAACGAATTTGACATGTCTCTTCAACAGCACGTACAATTGTCGCATATACAAGGGAACGCCGGTTACTTTCTTCGGTGGCAGTTCTGGAACAAGCAGGAGACACAAACTGGTACTGTTGTTTTCACTAATTACATAATCAGCATCTTATTAAACTCCGATGCAAACAGAGAGGTGATATAAAGTTATTTAATTCTTCAAGCACACAAATGTACAGAGTCGAACTTAACGCCATAGGAATTTTCGTACCACTCAACCCTGGGGTGATGCAGACACAATGTAGGTGCAATTACGAAACATTCGGGAGTAAATTTTATTAGTCTAAAAATTTCTTCCTGCTAGTACCCCAAGCCTCCTCTGGGTTCTCACCCTCTCGGGTCTGGGATAGTGCGAATTAATGAGTATAAAGTCAGAATAATTATTGTATAAACAACTGTTTGGCTTGATTTCTTTCACTGGATTGTTGCTTCTATCTTTACAAATGCGCATGGGCCACGGTATCGCACCTGTTTTTTTCGGTACTATCATAAATAAGAGAGCTACTCACCCGGATCTCTAACGTTGTCCACTTCATCTTCAGTTAAAGTTGTGTCAATGTCACTGCATAACCTTGGGACAAAATGACAACATTATTTAGCCAACGTTAGATACCCTAGATTTGTTTTATCTACCTGACCCGACAGACGTTGTCTTGTACAAATTTCAATAATTCATACAAAAATCTTATCACAAAAAGGACGTTCAGTTTTTCCCGAAATTTTTCCGGGAATATCCAATTTTTGTCCCATAAAAACCTAGAACTATTACGAACATATAAAACAAAAAAATGCCAAATTGGTTCAGCTGTTTTCAAGTGTTGCGCTTACCAACGAACAATATTTCATTTCAGAACTTAAGGAGTTCAACGAGCCGACGGACAATATAAAAAAGAACATTTGGGTTGGCCGCATAAAGTACTCAAACTGCCATTAAAACGACATAATCAGCTTAAAATGTTCCTACAGCTGGGACACAGGCCTCCTCTCTTCCAGAGGGAGTGGGCTGTAATCTACCACGCTGGCCTAGTATATGAGGTAGTTGTATGAGGTCACATCACTTCGAATTTTTGGTTTAAGAACATGCCGGTTTCCTCAAGATGTTTTCCTTCACGGTTTTGAGAGCAATGGTGATGAAATTATTTACACAAAGCGCTTAGGTTCGAATCCACGACCTACAACTTGTAAGTTGGGGCCGTCATTAAAACTGAGACAAAAAAATTAAAGTTGAATTATAATGATGACTTACTTTAAGAACACCTCCTCAAGCGTGGACACGCCAACTCCTATAGAATCTATCCCCAGCTTGGATCTTTCGGCCTCCAGCGCAGAGAACAGCCCCGGGAACTTGCCGCTCTGCGTCGCCGGCAGGCTGTACGAGATCGAGTTGATCGTCTGCTCCTTTACCGACGCGTCGGGCACTTTTGACGTCACTACTTTAGTAATCTCGTGCTCTTTCGGGGATCCGATCGTGGTTAAAGTTAGGCGGTAGCCGGAACCTGAAATGGAGGGAAAATCCATAGAGGCATGAGTTTAATAATGTTTTATGTCTGTGGAACTCAAAAAAAAAAAAAATCTTTTTTTTTAATAATTAAAACACAACTGCACGCGTAGCATGACGCTTTCTATTTCTACGAAGAATAGACATAGCTCTTTCTATACAAATTGACATTTCGTCTCTCCATTTTTGACATCGCACCGTAGAAATCATTCTACAATCTGTCATTTTGTCTTCCGCTTCTAACGATCTTTGTCTAGGTCCTTTTACATGTAGACTATTTCAGAAGAAAGTTTTCTATCCAAACTGTCAAAATCACTAAGGTAGTGAAGACAATTTGATTTTGTAATCGCCATGCTAAGGACGGTAGAAAACTTTTTACTCGACGGCCACAAAGTATATACGGTTATCTACAAAATCATGAAACGCAAAACTGTGATAAGTAATAATTATCATAATTAAAATTCACACCAACACCTCGAATTCATGTGCAAAAATAGTACTGTATCTTTTTTTTCTTTTGCTTATATCTCGAAAATGGTATGTCTAATCGCAAAAATAATGAAAATTTCGACCCCCTTTATAAAACCCTCAAACCCCTAAGACTGAACATGTAGGTAATAATTTTTCTTATTTTCCATACAAAAAGTGAAAAATTCCATATAAAATACGTCGAGGCTTCGCGCCTCCGGCTCTAAAAAAAATCACGGGGTAGGTAGGACAAACAAGTACCACGTGGACTCGCGATTGTCAAATACGATTTAAGTTGTGTCAAAATTATATTTAAATTTAGGGATTTTTTTGTTGCAGAATACTTTTAAGATTTTCATAGCCAAAAATAAAGGGGTTTTAGTGATAGTTTAGATAGTTTAGTTCGGTGTACAAGAGAATCGGCACCATTACCAAGGAAATGGTTAAATCCAATATACTGTAATATTGTTTTCTTCCAAAATACGATACTTCGACACTCTTAATATCAATAAAAATTGAGAATCAAACAAAGAAAAAAAAAATCCTATGACAAAACAAACAATTCTGAGTCGAATTATGAAAAGAGTGAATTGCGTAACAAGTGCAGTTGTGTCTTTCTACTTTACTGCCGTCCTGTCTACACGGAACGTCATTTTTGTCTATTCTTCTGTCGACACAACTCGTTTCTACGGTGGTCATGCTACGCGTGCAGCCCTGCCAAAAAACGAACTAAAAAGTAATAAACAAGTCCTATTAGTTAATCTATACATACAAAGCGAAAGGTCATTCATTTACTCGCTGACTAAACAGATAAATAAAATTGTTATTGTAATCGGGGGACCGTTGTGTCGCTGTGTGGAACAATTTTTAATGTAAGGGTCCCCCGACTACAATAACAATTTTATTTATCTGTTTAGTCAGCGAGTAAATGAATGACCTTTCGCTTTTTTTTATGGCCTATGGCACTCGGGATGATGTAAGGACTCTAACGATACCCCAAACATCCAAATCTGTCCAGGCAAGTAAAGGTTATGGTGCCACAAAGAAACTCACATACATACACGAACCCTGAAAACATTACGCTCCTTTTTAAGCAGTCGTGTAAAAAGGGGTCATGAACTCATAATTATGAGCAACCTATGGGGCCAAAAAACTCGAACTTGAAATATGAGTTTTATCGTGTTTAGATTTAAAAAACTGTTTTTTTAACTGATATTTCAAGTAATTACACCACCTACAATCATTGACCCCAAAACAAAATATCATCATTGTTCGCGGCCCGCTCATATAATCTGCGTTGATGTAATGTTGTGCATGGCGTTCACTGCAAGTACTCACCCACTGCCTTCTTTAGATACATGGTTGTCGCGAAGCAGCGCAGTACGCCCGCGTGCAGCGCCGCCACGCGGTCCCCGAGCGCGTCCGCTTCTTCCATGAAGTGTGTCGTGAGTAGCACTGTACGGTCGCCTCGGAGAGACTGCAACGAAAGGTACGATGATATTGGCCGACGGTCTCATAACTGGTAACTGCTCCGTTAGTCTCGTGGTCGTGATGAAATAAGTTACCATTGTATGGCTGAGATCTGATTATCTTCAAAATTGCTGAACTGCTGCTGCTGCTTGCTGAATTAGATTTTCATGAAACATAGCTTAGAATCACCCCGATAAACAGCCTTCTAATACAAATAATCCGCATTGTAATCGGACCACCTGTTTTGGAGCTAGGGTGCCAGACAGATCCACAGAACGACGGAGCAGTAAAACTTATAACACCCCCTCTTTATATACACAAATCAAAAATCTGGTTTATTAATTATATTTTTTGTAACTTCTATGGAAGAAAAAGTTTTTTAACTACAAAATTAAGTTTGTTTTTGGGATAAATTCATCACAACTACGAAACCCTTCTTCGTGCGTGGTCCGACACGCACTTGGCCGGTTTTTATTATCAATAATTCTAACCAGGATAAGTTAAATATATTTGGATAGACATCACAAAAACTAATGGTTCTAACTATATCATACATTTTTAAAATAACGTATATTCAAATAATGTATATAAATAATGTATATTCCAATTTGCATGCTAGTGTTAGCGAATTGTTTTAGAACTTATTAAAAATCCCGACCATCTGTATGTACTACAATTCTTGCAAGTAAAAATTTCATTTCAAAGATCTCCAATTTAAGAAAAATGATTTTTTATTTTAGCGTAAGTTTACTCCTAAAACGAACAAAGAATTGTTCGTTTCAGGAGTACACAAAGTATCATGTTTCAATCTATGTCATATTTAACAAATGGAGAAAAGACGTCATTTGAGCCGAGAAGAAATTATCAGAGCCCTGGGAATGTTGGAAGTTGGTTCTCGGCAACGTCCTGTGGCAATCGCTCTGAGCACTACGCAGAGTGTTGCAAGTCGACTTTGGAACGTTACCGCATCACTGGCAGCGTGGCAGAGCGACTTGGAGGACGAGCTCGCATCACCCCACGCAGACAAGATCGTTACATACAAATTACTGCTCGACGAAATCGCACAATGACCGCGATGATGTTGGTTACGAGGCTTCATAGCTCTTCAGGTATGTTAATAAGCGATCAAACCATAAGAAATCGCTTGCATGAAGTCAATCTCCGTTCCCGAAGGCCGCTGTGTATTATCTATTAAGCCCCGCAATCGCAGAGCCCGTTTACAATGGGCTCGTGAACACAGAAATTGCGCAAGAGAGGCCTGAAACTAGACGTACACGATATTGGACGCCAAGAACGTTTGAAATCATGCCAGGAAGTCCATGCATACAGTGGTGGAACAATCATATATTTGGATCGGCAGAAGAACCGAACTAATGTGGATCAGAGGCAATATCAATTTACAGATTTAAGCTGAAACCACTGTATCAGATGTTCTCCTTCCTTTGCGGACCAAATTTGGTGCTTCATTTCTGCTTATGCATGATAATGCACGTCCACACACTGCCAGATTCGTTGCAAACACACTTGCCGCAGCTAATATCTACGTCTTACCATGGCCTGCCCAATCGCCAGACTTGAATCCCATTGAGCACGCATGAGACATTTCAAAGAAGAGCTCTGCCAAATTAATATGGATGCCGTACACACACCAGAAAATCTTTTTCGCCTGACACAACGGACGTGAGTGGCCATTCCGCATCATGATTTGGATGAACTCATATTCTGTATGCCGAATCGCTGCAATTGTGTCATACGCGGTAACGGCGGAAATACAGACTACTAGTTGTTTATTTTACGCAATAAAAACCTTTAAAAACTTTCATTTTTATCACACTTTAATGTCAGGATTAAGTAAGGTTAACAATTCAACATAAGCAAAAAAACGCGATTAGTCTTTACTAATGCAAAAGCAGAGAGTACTTCGTCGATCTACACATACGAAAACATTTTATTTAATAAGTCTAAATAAACATTTTTATTTAGTTTCATTACGGCAATATTTTTTTTTTTTAAATACCTTGATCCCGAGACACTTTAGGTATATGTATGTTGGTGGTTAATAAATTTACTTGCAGTAAGGGCCTTCGCACACTGGCGGACGACAGGGGAGAGCATCGAGGAGGATTCCTCTATCCGCCAGCGCACATTGACAAGAAAATTCTTCTGCGATACCGCGAGCATCCGCCAGCTTAGCGGAGCATCCGCCGGTATGCCGCGGCATGCGCCGGTATGCTCCAATGTCGATCACCGGACATAGAAATATATACCTTATTTCGATTGGATAAGTAAATAGACCTGGCAGATATACTGGCGCATACCGCCGCTTCCCGGCAGCGTGCTCTTCGATGTTCCAGAGAAAACTGCGCTGCCATGCTCCAAGGTCGATCACCGAGCATTGAAATATATACCCTATTTCGATTGAATAAGTATTAAATTCAATGGATACATTTAAAATCCTGTGCCGTGCCGTCCCGTCCACCAGTCTGCGTAGAGTTCCCTACGAGAGTCTACGTCGGGTCCTGACAAGGGGTTTGTCAAGCACGTGCCGGTCTATTCTGGAAACAGCTCACCGAGAAAACTTAGGTTAAGTGAGCTTGACGTGAGCTGTCAGGGATTCACACTACTGACAGCTCACTTCACCTAAGTTTGAGAGATGTTTATAGAATAGACTGGCAAGACAGCTCCGTCTGTTGAAGCACAGGCTAAAGCGCTATAAGCTAAAGCGCTCAAAATCATGTTAGCGCGTGGCTGAAATCCGAACTAAGGCCTCCATCTTGGTCTTTGAGTACATTTTAATTCATGTGACATTTCACAAAACAATTGCACGACCAACAGCCCCCTGTCAATGTTATTTGGACGTCAAAATATCCCTGCAGCACTCTAGTTGAGATGACTTACCAGCAGCAAGTCCCATAATTCCCTGCGAGTCTCCACGTCAAGTCCTGACGTGGGTTCGTCCAGCACCAGTACATCAGCTCCGCCAGTCAAGGCACAAGCTAATTGAACCCTTCTCTTCATCCCTCCTGATAGTTGGCTTGGCAGTGAATTGAGCTTGTCGCTTATAGTCAGTCGTTCGGCAAGTTTGCTGGCCGACATCCGCGCTTCTGCGAATGTCCCTCGTTTGAGCTGAGGAAAAACAATTACAAATATGAAAATTTTATACAGGAAAAATAACATACAGGATCTATAGTCTGGCCACGCTAACTACGCATAAGTAAAAAAAATTGAGAAATTTGAAAATCTATAGACGGCAACACCGTCTGTACTATGAAAAAAGAATTTCATACTTTGTTTGTCTTTTTGTTTATATTCTGATTCTTTCCTGGTAAAGTATTTTCGGAGTGAACCATCTGTATTCATCTGTGACAACTAAAATTTAAAATAAATTCGTCGTGAAAAATTCTGTCTAAACAGTGCATTTTATAAAATAAAATTTCGCCAACTAATTGCAAGTATTTGTTTAATATACTTACGAGCGTAAAGAAAATGATATGTTCCCGTACAGTCAGATCCTCGAAGAACAGGTTATGTTGCGGACACAGACCGAGGTGCTTGCGTACTTCGTTCTGCTGCGCCACCGTGTCCTTGCCGTTCACAAATACTTTCCCTTCTGTGGCACTTGTCATTCCTGTGGACATAGCATAGATGTGGAACATCGATACAGTCAAGGGAGGACTCTGGCATAGATAGATCTAAGATAAGATAATTCTCTTGCTCTTATGCAACATGTCATTTTTCCATACTTCGCTTTAGTCGTCGTAAGATGAGATGTTACCATTTTATTTAAATTAAATTTTCATATAAGAAATCTAGATACGTAGGTCTTGTCATTACTGTGTCATATACCACGAGGAGATATGGGCCATCGTTTTTTTTTTTTTAATTATTTTTTATTCAATCTTTCTCTTGTTCAGATTTATTCCGTCTCTTGTTATTCTTGTATTTTGTAAAGGGGGTCTACACCTGCGCACGCACACGAATAGTGCGGTTCGCATGCAACTTTAATGTCTTCTCCCACACACGAAAAGTACGGTTCGCGCAGACGTGGATCCGTGCACGCGAACCGTTCGCAAAATGCGGGCGCGCGCGCGTACGGTGTGACGCGTCCATAGCCATTCGGAGCGCCTAGCGAGCACGGTACGTGCGCGTGCGGTGGTGTGGATGCGCCTTAATATTGCAATCAAATATTTTTCTTTTATTCTTACCTGTGATGATAGACATGAGTGTAGTCTTGCCGGCACCGTTGTGACCGAGCAGCACTGTGATCTCTCCCTTATACACCTCCAGGGACACATTCATCAACGCTCGATTATTCGGGTACACCTGATAAGAATAATTTAATTTTAAAGAACTGTCTCATTTAATTATACAACGTCAGTGTTGTTGTAAATAACGTCATACGATACGAAAAAAAACTTAGGCTGTGCACTGATTGTGGGGGACGTGGTGAGCGCTCTGTTCCCCCCAAGAGGGGAACACGCTCCCCCGCCCATGGCTCCGCCTACTGCGGTGCCCGATGCGGACCACACCGCCGACGACGACGACGATGCTCCGGAGGTGACCGAGGTAGAAATGAGAGTGGCGGTACGCAAGATGAATGCGAAAAATACCGCCCCAGGACCCGACGGCATACCAGGAAAAGCCTGGGTCCTGGCCTTGGGGGCTCTCGGGCCTCGACTAAGGGGGCTCCTAAGCGCATGCATGGAGAGGGGCCAGTTCCCACTTCGTTGGAAGACGGGGAAACTGGTCCTCATCAGGAAGCCGGGGCGCCCGGCGGACTCTCCGTCCGCTTATCGGCCCATCGTGCTGCTCGACGAGGTGGGCAAGCTCTTTGAAAGAGTCATTGCAGACCGCCTCGTCGAGCGGCTGGTGCGGGTGGGGCCGGACCTGGCGGAGAGCCAGTTTGGCTTCCGCAAGGGGCGCTCTACGGTGGACGCCATCATGCGCGTGCGGGCCCTCACGACGGGGGATGCTGTGGCCCGGGGTGGGGTCGTCTTGGCGGTGTCTCTAGACATCGCCAATGCCTTCAACACCCTACCCTGGAGTTGCATCAGGGAGGCACTCCGGTATCACCGGATGCCGACCTACCTCTGTCGTGTGGTCGAGGCCTATTTGACGGACAGGGCCGTCATCTACCCCGGTCACCAAGGAGAGTGGAACCGGCGAGAGATGTCGTGCGGTGTCCCACAGGGATCGGTCCTGGGGCCGCATCTGTGGGACATCGGATACGACTGGGTGCTGCGCGCCGACCTCCCTAGCGGCGTCAGCGTCGTCTGCTACGCTGACGACACGTTGGTCCTGGTACAGGGGGGGTCGTACCAGGCGGCGGCCGAACTAGCGACACGCGGGGTTGCGACAATCGTCGACAGGATCCGGCAGCTGGGACTCGAGGTGGCCCTGCACAAGTCCGAGGCCATGGGTTTTCATGGACCTCGGAATGCGCCACCGTCGGGTTCCCAGGTAATGGCGGGAGGGGTTCACATCGGCGTCGAGTCGACGATGAAGTATCTGGGACTTGTCCTCGACAGCCGGTGGAACTTCGTCGAACACTTCCGACGTTTGGCTCCCAGACTGGAGCGGGCCGGGGCTGCGTTGAAGCGGCTCCTGCCCAATCTAGGGGATCCAAACGCCTCCTGCCGGAGGCTCTACGCGGGGGTCGTGCGGTCCATGGCCCTTTACGGGGCACCGGTGTGGGCGCGTTCACTAAGGCTGCGGCCAGCCCGCCGGTTGAACGCGTCCCAGAGGGTCATGGCCATCCGGCTGGCCTGAGGATACCGCACGGTCTCCTGCGAGGCGGCGAGCCTCCTTGCCGGATTACCGCCATGGGATCTGGAGGCAAAGGTCCTCGCGCACATTTGGGAGTGGCGCGAGGAGGCGAGGCGCCGGGGCTTAGCTCCGATGCCGCGAGAAATCGCGGCTCAGCGGACAGAGCTCCGGCGGGATCTCATGGCGTCATGGAGAGTGCGATTGTCGCAACCCAGCGCTGGGCACGCCACAATTGCGGCGATAAGACCCCTCTTTGAGGAGTGGCTTGAGAGGCGCCACGGCGTCCTCACCTTCCGCCTGACGCAGGTCCTCACCGGACACGGCTGTTTCGGGAGGTTCCTGCACAGGATAAGGCGGGAGGAAACGCCCGGGTGTCACCATTGTGTGGATCGCCCGGAGGACACGGTGGAGCATACGGTGGAGGTCTGCCCAGCTTGGGCGGAGCATCGCCGTGTCCTCGTGGAGGCGATCGGCGGCGGTGATCTCTCGCGTCCGGCCCTGGTTCAGGCTATGGTACGGAGCGAGAGGAAATGGGAGGCCGTCACCTCCTTCTGCGAAGCGGTAATGCTCGCGAAGGAGGAGGCGGAACGCGTGAGGGAGAGGCAAATTTCGCGCCCTCACGCCCCTAACCGCCGCAGGAGGAGACGCCCAGGGCGTCGGGAATCGCGGGGCGATTTCCGGCCACCGTAGGCGCGGGCTTGCGGGCGGTGAGCAATGGGTGGCTCACCGTCCGATAAGGACCAGGCCCGGGTCGACGGCGCGTTGTGTTCCACGCGCGCCTCAAAGAGATGTCAGCATAATTGAAGGGGTCCACTAGGACCGATGCCTGCCGGGGTTGCGAAGAAAACCGAAAGGGAGATCGTGGCCCCCGGCGACAGGGCAACCGAAGGAACACGGGTGGGTTTTAGTCAGTAAGAGTCTGACACGCCCTCCCGCTCCGCCCAGAGCGGGAGAAGTTATTTGATGATTTCCCACCCTCAAAAAAAAAAAAAAAAAAAAAAAAAAGGCTGTGCACTGACAGTTGACAACGTCGCAAATAGTTGAAATTATAAAATATCGCTTTGTTGCACTGAAATATTGTGTGTGAAAATAATAAATATTCATACCTAATATTTCAGTTTTGTTTCAAAAGAGGCAATAACACATAATACCACCAAAAATAATTCGAGAGTGCGTGCCACACTGCTACCGTGCTATCAGTGGTATTATATACAGTCCTTTCTCAATTTTACATCTGACAGCAACCTTATAGCACCTACAATGTTATGCAAAATCAGAGGTAAAATAAACTTTGCAAGGACTAAATGCAATTTTTTTTTGTTTTATCGAAACTCCCCAAACGTGTTCGGTATCGATATCTAATATCGATACCGAACACGTCTGGGGCTGTTTTGTTGAGTTTCGCTAGCTAATTTAATTTGACTAAATATATTAATTAATTTCCGATAATACCGAAACCAGGCAAGCACTAGTGTGACTTTTTAATTCATACGTACTTTTTGAGTTTATCTTGGATATTATTGACATCGGTTAAAGAATAACATCGTGAGGAATCATGAACATTAATGATTAATATTTTAATTTTGAAATCGCCAACGCCTATTGAGCAACCGTGGTGATCAATGCTCATGCCTTTTCTGTTTGAGAATAGGTCTTTGCCCCGCAGTGGGACAGTAAGCCTACGTACGCACGGATGTAATAAAATTTCGGCGGGATTTTATCGCGCACTGGATTTTGAACGTTCGATGTTAAGCCTAGCGTTGAGAATCCAACACGCTGGAACGCACTCTCGTCCCAGCGCGTTAAAACACACTGTTGGATTTTCAACTCTCGGCGCTAAGGAGAGCGTTGAAAATCCAGTGCACGAAAAACAATCACCGCGATTTTATTACGTCCGTGCGTACGTCGGCTAATAGACTGGTATTATTTGATATCTGAAATTACTTTGTTCTTTCCAGTTTCCTTCCGTTAAAGCCTTTACGATTCCTACCTTGGAAACGTTGACGACCTTGATTCCGAGCTCGGCATCCCCCGGCGCTGATTCAAAGAATCGCTGATCAGAAGTCATGGGGTCTTCTTCGTCAGCTTCCGCATGTGGTTTCACCTCATTTTTGCTCCAATACGAGGCCTAAATACAAATATGTGTTTACACCCATATATACAAGTTGTGATACTTGTTTTCAACAAGTCTTGTGTTGTGTGTCTTTCAAAGATAAAACTTGTCAAAAACATGTATTGAGGTCGTTACAGATATGTATTACAAATTGATTGCAATTGATCGTTTCGTCCTCGAAACGATCGATTGCAATCAATTTGTATTGTAATAATATTGTCAATTTATAAAATAACACTTTTATTTCTTTGACTCTAAGCTATTTACGTGATTCTTTATCACGTAAATTGCTTAGAGTCAAAGAAAACTTTTTTTTTTCTCTCAAGTAAACCGCTGATTTAGGAAGATATATTAATACAAAAATTCTGATCAAATATTCTTCTATTACTCACGAAAAAAACGTGTCATAATCTCGTGAAGTTTAGAAGTTATAGCCAAATATTAGTTTTTTCTAGGGTTGTCACTTTTTATCCGATGGGACCACTTTTTTTTAAAAGAAAATAATATAGGTACTTTTTTGGGATTTATTAAAACTAATGTATTATGCTGCTTTTCACATTCTCTGAAATGACCACTTCCACTCTGAAATCACGCGCCCCACTACCACATTTCCGCACAGGGTAGTGCGGTAGTGGGGCGCGTCAAAGTGGACAAGCTATAACACTAATATGGGATAGGGTTCCAGATAGTGCAAGTATCATTATAGTAATTTCAGCCTACAGACGACCACTGGTGGACATTTGCACCCAAAGGATTTTCAATGCCCGGCTAAGCGCCGAGAGTTGAAAATCCAACAGTGCTATAATACTTAAGCGTTCAATTAGGTGTTTCTCAGTGTTATTGAAAACGGGAATAGAGTACTAACATTAGTATATGCAAGTACAGTTTTTTCGTAAGCTATTCATTATTTATTTAGGTACTAAAAAATATTTATTAATGTATAATATTCTAGCAACATATTTTGGAAATTGGAATGTCATATACTTCCACAAAGTAACCAGATTCTACCTACAATTTCTCGATACTAAAGCTACAGTGTTAAAAGGATCATTTGGCGCTCGAATGGCGTTGACAGGGAGGAGCTGCTGTGTAGCCCGCGAAATTTAAAATTTCTTACGTTTTTTGCAATTTGCACGTTAATATCAGGTTGTATGTTGATCTAAATATGGTTTGCGGCCGCATCAAATATTTATTTACAGAATTATAATCATAAAAATGATCAATACAACTCTTTATGTTCATATTACCCTGTTGAATGACGACTTCATAAAATCATGACATTTGAGGCCAATTCTATCATAAGGAGTTGTATTGATTCTAATTATTATTATAATTCTGTAAAATTATATTTGTTACGAATATTATTAAGAATATGAACGCAAACGAGGCAAAAGGAGTATGTAAGGATCGTAGCAGGTGGCGTTCTGTAGTTTCTGCCTACCCCCATGGGAAGAAGGCGTGAGTTTATGTATGTGTGTATATTTGTTACGGTCGCGAATCATTTTTGATCTAAATACAACCTGAAACTGACCAGTAAATTGCAAAACAAGTAAGAAAATTTGAATTTCGTGGGCGTCCTTATGACATCCCCCTTACTGGCTGTTGGTTAAAACTTTTGAAATGTAATGGGGAAAAAAAAGATGGCAGCGTTGGTTCCGCTTTTGGCCACGCGCCGAAAGACCCCTATTCAGCTATACTAACATCATCAGCTTCACTACTATAAGACCGAGTGGAGTAATCACTCAATCTGCCGAATCCCTTAGTCACTCTTCTCAGTTCGTAGGTAACCGTTCTTGCTGAGGACAAAACCGAGCTCCCGTACTCGGACATTGCATAGTCCTTATTTTTATCACCTTGTTCTTTCTCGAACTTTTCCTTTTCATTGTACTTGGGTTCCCGCTGAAAGCAGGAACGTACAGTATCCCGGCTTTAATATCACAAATCGAGTTTTAGACTGAGACTGTCACATAGATATGAGTGACAGATACATAAGATAACATCACGCCGGTATTCCCCGATGGGTTAGGCAGAAGTGTATCTACCTATAGTACGCCCCACATTTCGTCAGATATGCCGGGCACTAATCCAGATTCCGGGGTGCTACTGAGTAATTATAGATGGAAAAACCCAATAACTCTTAGTGACAGAGACGACACTACAGGGTAAGGAAAGGTTTGTTGGTGATATAGGTATGTTGGTGACATTTTTTTTTTTAATTTATCATAAAATCACTGGCACGTCACGCGCGCAGTCACGAGACAGCGCAAGCGACTTGCGCTGTGACCAACTTACCTATATCACTAACAAACCTTTTCTTACTCTATAAAGCCGATCCTATGCTAAAACTCAATTTGCGATATAAACGGCGGGCTACTGTAAAGCCCGGGTTTCCTAAGAAAGCGGTGCCGTCATATAGCGACCGCAAAATGATGGTACGCTCATGAACACCTGTAATTTTTACCGGTGGGTGTTTTGACATGACGGTGTCAAAAAACGTTCTCTATCAACACTAATAATATAAAGAGAAAAGATTCGTATTTTTGTTTGTAATTAATAAATACAAAAACTACTGGACCGATTTAAAAAGTTCTTTTACCAGTAGAATGTTATATTATCACTGAGTAACATAGGCTATCATTTATAAAGATATCATGCGGGCGAAGCCGCTGGCGGAAGCTAGTATGAACATATAGAAGACTACAGACGGCACCACTTTCTTAGAAAACCCAAGCTTAATGAAGCAACAGAATGTACAAGTAGAGAGAGAGGGAGAGGGAGTAGAGTATGTTCATTTTAGTAGGAAAGCAAGTTCAAAATATATTTTTTTGCACTGAAATACGTGATATTTTGCGTCAGTCATCACATCAAAATTCTAAAAAACAAATATCTCTGAATTGCCCCCATGAACGCTTTAAATGTACGTTTCCGGGTCTCATAGAAAACAATCGTCGCGATGGTTTGTTCGACACCGGTAGGTAATAACGTAACACATATCCCAATAATTTTGACAATTCAATACGTTATTTACGAATTTTTCACACATGTGAAATAATGATTTATGATATTCCTTCAAAATCCTTCGGATTGTGATTGACACTTTCTATCGGGCGTGGGTCTAACCATAGGGATGATGTTTAGGTTAAAAAAAAAATGCGGTTTAGTCCGTCAGTCAGATAATAAAAAATATTAAACACGTATTTTTTGCTTTATCATATGAATAAAAAATGAGGGAGTGGGGGTCGCTCCGTCACAAGTAAGTATAAAATGTACATAAAATCGTAATTTTTTGATTACGTAAAAAAGAAAAAATACGTGTCCAATATTTTTTAACAATATAATTGAGGGGACAATTTTTTTTTGTCGTCATCCCTATTTTACTACTGTAAGAGCTTCTCATTTAGTATCAAAACGAAAAAGATCTCTCTCTTCACTTCTCCTTCGTATACCCCACGTACCTTGAAGAGGAAGTTCCAGGGTAAGGCTTGACCATACTGGCCTGGCCTTACGTGAGACAGGTACCACGTCAGGGAATAACCGATGGAGGCTTGAAGCAGCATGAAGATGTAACTGAGGAGGACGGAGCAGTTGTTTGCAGCATGTGTCTTCGCCATGTTGCTGAATGACGAACCTTCGTCTGTAAAGAAATTAATTTACATCTTAAACTTAGTGATACTTGTTTTTTTTAATATAATTGGACTAAATTAATAACAGAGTGGTACCCAAGGGATGGAAAAAGGAGCAAAGGACGACAAGCGAAACGTTGGGAAAACAACGTCAAAAGTAGCTGGTCTTCAGGGTGGATTCAGATGGCGAGAGACAGAGAGGTATGGACATCATCAGAGGAGGCCTTTGTCGAAGGACATGCTGTTTAAAAAGAGTGCACCGAACGTCAATATTTAAAAAACTTCCAACCCCAGCTCTTGTAACTTGGAGACCGTCTGCTGTGCAGTATGAGGTCGCGCGCTGTCATGCAGGAGCAGCGGAGCCAAACGATTGACCAAAGCTGGTTAGAGATGTGCGAGCTTCTCCATCATTATGTTCAGTTCTTCACAGTACACATCTGCAGTAATGCTCGACCCGTTTGGTAAGAAGCTGTGATGAATGATACCGGCGCTAGACCACCAAACAGTGACCATCACTTTTTTGGGGTCAGTTTTCGTTTGGGGCATTGTTTAGGTGCTGAACCAGGATCTAACCAACTTGCTGAGCGCTTGCGATTGTCGAACAGAATCCATTTTTCGTCGCAAGTAACAATGCAATTCAATATGCCTTCGTTTGTGTGCCTGTTGAGCAGTGCAAGGCTCAACACGACGCGTGCTTCGCGCTGGCGATCATTCAATTCGTGGGGCACCCATTTGTCAAGCTTTTTTACCTTGCCAATTCGACGCAAATGGACCAATATTGTTTTGATACTAATATCGAAAGCTGCTGCTAATTCAGCTGTAGAGTGAGAATCCTCAGCTTCCACAATCGCCTTTAATTCGTCATTGACGACTAAAGTTTTCAGTCAACCACGGGGTTCATTTCTTAGGTCGAAATTTCCAGAACGGAAGCGGGCAAACCAATAACGAGTGGTGCGATCGTTAGTAGTGTTCGCTCGTACGTCGTTGATGTTGCGTCCCGCTTCTGCCGCTTTGCTGCCACGACGGTACTCATACTCCATAATCACTCGATTTTTTAACGTATCCATCATGACGAAAAACGTACAAATGCGATGAAAACAGAACGCTAACCATTAAACAAATGACTAATTTTCAAAAAAGAATTCCATATTTTAAAAATAAAAATAATTTGAACTTAGAATTCTTAGCGAAAAAAGAAAAAAATGGACTTGAAACAGCCAGTACGGCAGAACGGCAATTTCATAGGTAAAGACCTATTATTATGTCTTTGTCCCTACGGAAAATCATCGACTCACATGGGTAGTCCATGAACTGGGTTAGGACGTAGAATACTTTTATCCCGATACTAAATACTTTCCAGTGGTATAATTTCCGACTTCCACGCGGGGAAGCCGCGGGCAAAGGCAGTATTTGTATAAATGTAAGGCTATTGTAGAAAGGCTTTTGATGAAATAAGTAAATTATATATTATATTAAATAATTATATTATTATACACTCCCAGACTCATAAATCGAGCCACCCTACTTTATTTGGAATAAGTTCTATAACTTTTTAAATGGTTGTGAATTCAAATTTGGAACAATGATGACACCAAAATGATGGCCTGTATGTCGGCTTCAAATCTGCATCAAAACTTTTTCTGTGACTTAACACTATTTTGACGTTTTAGGTACATATTCCCAACATGGAATGTATGGAGGCTCGATTTAGTATTCCGGGAGTGTATTATATTAATATACTGACCATACACCTCAAGCGCGCCCACCTCTGCCCAAAACCAGTACATGGGCATATGTGGGAAGAAGCCGGTGGCAACTGTCCATATGTACGGCAGTTTGTAGTTCGAGGCTACTCGCGTTGGTGTCCAGAGAAAAATATACGCTAGGACGGACAGACTTGCTGCGTATTGCGCTGTGGGGACAAAACACTGAATAAGATAGGGTTGACTTCTGAAATGTAACTTGATTTTAAACGGCCATTATCTTCTATATCGGCACTGTGATTCTCTATAGTACTGTAGCTATAGACAGGCTTTTGTGAACATCTTATAAAATAGTTTAGTGTCGTTAAATTCGAAGGTTAGTATCTAAGCGCCTTAACGGCTATGACGTCAGTAACTATAGTCTGTTGTCACTTCCGTTAGTAAAATCACAGCTAGACACAATAATATGAAATATTATGATACATAAATATTGTAAATTGCAGTTCTCTGTCGTAACTATTTACACAAATAGCATAATGCAGAATCAGCCTGTAATGTTCCCACTGCACGGACACAGGCCTCATCTCTGTGAGAAGAAGTAGGCCGTAATCCACCACGCGGGCCTAGTGCGGGTTGGTAGATGTCACATGTCTTCGAATTTTTGGTTCTACAATATGGCCGGTTCTCCCACGATGTTTACTCCAAAATAATGCAAAAGATAAATAAAATAAGGAATATATTATTAAGATCGTAATTGTGTACCATATACATACTCAAAAATAAATTATTTCCTATTCTATGCTAATTAAAAAACCCGTCTGCAACGAAAAAAAACAAAATATGATCATTTTTCAAGCATTCTGATTCAGTTAGTTTAATATCAGATATGATGCCACCGGGTCACCAACAGCTTGTTTTAAACTTTATGGTTGCAGTCGGGTGTTTTAATAATAACATAAGTATTATACTTTATTTGGAACCACACATTGAAGTTCACACTACTAATATAGTATTAGTAAAAACAACTTAAACTTAAAACTAAACTAATAAGAACGTTGCTGTCAGTTAAAAATACTTACTTCCTGACGGAATGTAACTGCAGGCAAAAGCGAAGGAGACAATCGTATTGAAGTACAGCAGCAGCATCAGGAATATCAGGAACCCTGAGGAGTGCGGTATCAGAGGGTTGGAGGTCGACTTCAATAGTATGGTGCCTCCGATGGAAAAGATCAGCGCGCATGGCAGCACGTTCAGAAAATGAGACAGCCCTAGAAGTTTCGGGGACACCCCTAACATTTTCATCAGCTCCTGTGAAATGAATTTGTTTTAATTGTGTGTAAAACTACAACTACGTAGATTGCGGTCGATCGATGTCGATATTGATCGCCTCAAAAGATAATCGATCATCCATACCCATTGATGAATGACCGACCCTCGGTCGGTAAACATTTGGAAAACAGACTAAGGAGTCTGTTTCTGGCTTGATCAGTGAGTTTTCATGAAAATTCATGCCACCAGTTGGCACCACTTTGACAAGAGGTCTTCTATTTCGACAATGAATATAAAAGGTATGATGACGTTCATCATTCAGTCAGAACTAAAGAAAATGTAGGTGCCTCGACAGTTTTGACAAATGCCCGGACTCGACGTCTCAGTGCTGCCACCTAGTGATTAAGTCATTTCAGAAAACATTCAACATTAAAAAATTCAAAGTTCATTTATTCAAACTAGGCTGATAATCAGCACTTTTCGAACGTCAAAAATTACTTAAGACGGTCCCCCAAAAACGCCCACCCTTCACCACTTCCTAGTGCTTTAGCTGGGAAGAAGTGGCGCAACAAACTCCCCAGCAGCACAGCTGTCTGTTCAGTTAGAAAAACCTGATTCTATACAATAGTACGTATACATTCCATACATCGACGTGACCATAATCACAGGCTGCCATTCATCATCACAATACTTGATCGATTCGAATGCCCAAACCACCTAAGATTCAAAGTAGATATACCGTTTTCAATTTTAGCCACTCCATACAGTTTTTTAAACCCCAACGTTGTCTTAAATATGATACCATTCCTCAATCTCACATTTAGAGTAACTTACCATATCATAATTATACAGTTTATAAAAACACCTTCTCTTTTAATCAATTCAAATTCAGTAAAGACTCCCGCGGACAGGCGCGACCGGAAGAACAATTTCCGTAAAGTTTTCACAGAAATTGTTTCACAATCGCGTCGCGTGCGCATACGTATCAGTATAATTACACAAATAAACATGCCTGTATACAGTCTAACCAAGGGGTATCATTTTACCCAGTAACTGCGTTTTGAAGGTCAGATTCGAATCGCTCCATAAAAAAATTTGCTGCGGTTAGACTGGAAGCCAACCTTATATGGGTAGGCAGATGCTGACACTCACTTGAATGCCAGAGGCTCGTTCCTGGAGCAGACGACCCATGAGGAACACGAAGGTTAGTAACAAGGAGAGCCAGCACAAGGGCATGAGGGCCTCACTGATGATCTGCGTGATCGTGTCCATATGCCTGTAGTAGTACGGGAACTCTTGAAGGGACAGCGCCTGCGAGGAGCAAACGATTGTTTGATTATAAAACAAGAATCAAACGCGTACGCGGGAAACTAAAATTGAGCAATTCTTGCCAATTTCTCGACAATCAACAAAACCTTAGTTATGGGCGTTTCCTACTCCGTAGCACCTACGGACATAAAATTAGTTAAGAAGTATATTATCTATGGCATTAATGACGACACGATTTGACAGCTGTCCCTACTCTCGATATTTTATCTTCTGTAATAGTGTAATTATCTCCTGTAATAGTGTAATTGTGATAACAACATGCAGTATGTTCCAAAAGTGCTATGTTGTGAATTGCGGTAGTAGAAGCAATATTTACTTATTCCCAACAAAATCAAAGTTAAAAACATACAAGCATCATGAGGGTCTTAAACTCTTAAACATTTTGTGAAGAAGTTTATTGCCTGAAAACATGTGAGACCTCGTCTTTGTACTGGCGTCTATCCCACGTTGTTTTAACATATTGAAATCAGTAGTTGCATTTATTAAATATACGAGTACTACACTCGAGAGCAATGAATCCGGGTCACTTAAAGAATGTTAAAAATCTCGGAAACTAAAAATGATAGATTAATGCAATAAATTGTATTTAATAGACAATGTAATACTCCTTAAATGAAAGTAAAAAAAATATGAGTCACCATACATTTTATTAACACAAAATTACATAAAGAAAAAAACTGCTGATCTCTCCTTAAAACAAAAATAGGAAACATGAAATTTTTGAACTTTATTACGATTTTCTTGAATTTTAATACTTCGTTTTGCCTCCTCGTGCTTCCATTACTGCGTTTACGCGGTTTGGCATGCTGTACACCAAGTTCCTTATACGATTTTGGGGAATATTCTCCCATTCCTCTGTGAGAGCAATTTTGAGCTCACGAAGCGTGATTGGGGGAGGGTTTCGTTGTTTTACGCATCTGCCCAGCTCGTCCCAAGCATGCTCGATCGGGTTAATATCCGGGCTGCGCGCTGGCCACTCCATACTAGTAATGTTCATCTCTTGAAGGTAGTCATTCACAATCCTACCTGTATGAGGTCGGGCTTTGTCATGCATAAATATAGCATCCTCACCTAAATTGACCATAAATGGACCAACGTGATCATTGAGGATTTCTTCCACATATCTTACGCTAGTTAAAGAGCCGTTTTCTATGATCACCAGCTCTGTGCGACTTTCAGAAGAAATTCCGGCCCACACAAGTACAGACCCACCACCGTAGGCTACTTTTTCTTCGATGCATGCTTGCTTGAATCTTTCCCCTGTTCTTCGATACACTCTGTGTCTTCCATCGTGCTTGTAGAGCATAAATTTTGATTCGTCGGAGAACATAACTTTTGACCAATCTTCAATACTCCAATTTACGTGGCTCTGGGCATATCTTAGTCTTGAAATACGATGCCCACGCTCCAGTTTAGGGCCGTTTGCAGGTCTAAGGGGTTTTAAGTTAGATTCAGCAAGCCGACGTCTTACTGTCCATGCACTTGGGTTACTTCCTCCGAGGCGTCGAAACTGATTTGTGAGTTCAGTTCCTGTGAGAAAGCGATTTCGAAGCATGGTGTTCACCAAGTATCGGTCTTCTCGTACTGTGGTACACCTGGTTCTGCCCGTTCCTGGTCTGCGTAGGTTAGAACCAGTTTCTTCGTAACGTCGGAGAACTCTTTGTACTGTTGACAGCGACACACCGACAGTCCTGGCTGTATCGCGCTGACTCCGGCCGGTTTCCATCATTGTAAGTATTCTGGTGCATTCTTCAGGCGTAAGCGACATAATTTCAGCTTGAATAATGAATATAGAGCACTATCAACATGGTTTATGTACCCACATAAATGACAGATTACAAACAAAAGCAAAACCAAATGCTGTAATTTCGTAGTTCCATCTTCGAAAGTGGCCCTTTTTCAAATTTGATTTTTTTATGATATAACTTTACAATAACTAAGAAGTTTTAATACCTTCATTTAAGGAGTATTACATTGTCTATTAAATACAATTTATTGCATTAACCTAGCATTTTTAGTTTCCGAGATTTTTAGGATTCTTTAAGTGACCCGGATTCATTGCTCTCGAGTGTATTAGCTGCCCACCCCGGCTTCGCATTAAGTACTAATTTACGGCGCACCTACCTACATACCCTACCTACGTACCTATCCTACCTACCTACCTACCCTACCCTACCTACATACCTACCTACCTACTTACATTACCTACCCTACCTACACTTACCTATCCTACAAACCTTGTCCTGAGAATAACGAACACAACAAAAAAATATTTTTTCAATTAGGTGCAGCTCTCTAGTTATGGCGTGACTCCGCGTGACCAAGGGAAATAGGGATTCGTTTATATATACATAAATACACACATCAAAAGTGTCTAGGGATCAAGCATTTTTATGCGGATTTCTTGAGATTGAGATGTGGCTTTGTAATAAATTTATGATTATATAAATTTATATGGATCCTTTTTGGTGCATTTCATAATTTGAAACAGGAACTGTTAATCAAATTCGAGTAAAAGATGAAAATCAGCTGTCAATTTATTTTCCCTATAAAAACATACAACGCATTGAAGACATTATTAGTGCTACTGTTTCCCTACTACTGATTAAAACCAACGTTATTATGGAGCGGCGACGTCATTTAAGCAGGGAAGAAATGCTCAGAGCCGTGGGAATGATAGAAGCTGGTTCCCGGCAACGTACTGTGGCTTTAGCTCTGAATACAAGTCAGAGTGTTATCAGTCGACTTTGGACACGTTACCGAAGCACTGGTACCGTGGCTGAGCGCCATGGAGGACGGTATCGCTGCACCACACGGAGACAAGACCGATACATTCAAATCTTAACTCGAAGAGCTCCAACAATAACCGCCATGATGTTAGCCGTGAGGCTTCATCACTCTTCAGGGAACTTAATTAGCGACCAAACAGTCAGAAACCGCTTGCATGAAGTGAACCTTCATTCCCGAAGACCGCTACGGGTACCACCTATAGCAATGCACAATCGTAGGATTCGATATCAATGGGCTCTTGAACACAGAAATTGGGCAGAAGAACAATGGCGTTTCGTGTGCTTTTCTGATGAGTCTCGTTTTGGTATGAGACCGGATACAAGACGTATACGACACTGGAGAACCCCTGGACGCCAACAGCGATTAAAATCCTGCCAGGAAGTCCATCCTTATAGTGGTGGAACCATCATGGTATGGGCGGGTATTTGGATCGGCGGAAGAACTGAGTTGATTTGGATCAGAGGCAACCTCAACGCTCAAATTTATGCTGAGACGATTGTATCTGACGTCATCGTTCCTCTACAAGTGCAAATCGGTCCCTTATTTCAGTTAATGCATGATAATGCACGACCGCACACCGCAAGAGTTGTAAGACAGACTCTCGCCGCAGCTAACATCAATGTCCTGCTCTGGCCTGCTCAGTCGCCAGACTTGAACCCGATTGAGCATGCATGGGATATGCTACAGAAAAGAGCTCTGCCGAATATGGAGGGTACCCAGTCGCAAGAAGACCTTTTTTTGTTGTTGCAACGAACATGGGCGGCCATTCCACAGCGTGATTTGGATGAACTCATTTTGAGTATGCCAAACCGATGTTCTTGTGTTGTTAGTGTTCGCGGTAGAAACACGGATTATTAATTGTTTAAGTTACCCAATAAAATTTTAAAGAAAACTGTTATTTCAGTCTTTTTTTCGAACTTTAATGTTAGTGGTTCAAATGTCAAAAATCCCTTTATTAGGAAAATGGCAAATTTCTTTATTAATGCAAAGGTGACTTGGTTTATCGTTACTGTGACAAACGAAAACACTTTATTTGATGAATCCTTAAAGAAAATTTTAATTAATATCAATCAGGAGAAAAGTTATTGCAAAAATATATGTTGATCCCTAGACACTTTTGATGTGTGTAGATTAATATTATTGTTTTTACACGTCATTTAAAGTTACATTACGCGCTGTCATTATGATAATTTACGGTAAAAAGTTAGAATCACACGTCAACATCCCAATGTTCATTCATACGGCTAAAAACAAAATGCAGTAAGAGACTGCCAAGAATCTGTCGGATGATCCCAAATTATACCGCCACCATCGCCGTGTGAATGGGCCTTACAATTAAAAAACAAAAGCTGTCTATTTGTCTATGGTCCCAATGGTATGGTGAAAAAAAATATTGAGTCCTTCTCCATTAAATTATATTATTAATGTTTTTCAGCCTCGACCACCACAACACTCATTAAACTTTATTTCAATTCATAAATTAATTTAAATAATCGCAATCGGGTGACCACTGAAAATCAGCGCTGTGCTGTGGGTACCCCATAGCACTGTATCATGCTGAGTGGAAGCCTTCTTGTCACAGTCATGTCGTGCAGCTGCCGACTAATTTCTGTTTTATGCTCGTGATTTATTATGTACTTTTTGTTGTTTTCGTTTACTCTTGTCTTTTATGTACCTATGCACGTGTCTCTGTGACAAATAAACCTATTTTTCTTTCTTTCTTTTCTTTCAATTCTTTAATAGCCAAAGTCAAAGTCAAATAATTTATTTCAAATAGAGCCATGTATGGCACTTATGAACGTCAAAATTTACAAAATAATATAGTTGATTCTAGTCGCCCCTTCCAAAAGGTAGTTTTCGTTTTCTTCCAAAGAAAGGTTATTGACCCCTGTGAATTATGGCGCCACGCCCGCGCGCCGTCAGCCATAGTTATTTTGTTGCGCGTAATTTTAACTCTGTAATATCTTTTATAGTAGGTATTCATTACCTTACCAAGGGGTATCGTGTTACCCAGTAACTGGGTTGTGTATGTTAGACGGCAGTCGCTCCATGCAAAATACGGGCATTCAGCTGTATCGGGTTAGACTGGAAGCCGAACCCAACTTAGTTGGGAAAAGGCTAGGCAGATGATGACGTCAAGTTTAATTTGTTTAGTACTTCGTTGCTACTAACTACATACACATACATAAATCAACTAAGTTATGTAGACTATTATAAATAACTATCGATTTTATCAATACCGGATAACCGTTCGCCGTAGTTATTTCTGTTCGAGCAGGACAGACGCACTCCGCATTTTAGGTATGAAGCTACAATTAAGTACGCGGCGGGCTAGTCTTGTCGGTCAATTCGGTGGGCGTAACGCGCTTAAAAGAGAGGCAACTTCTAGGTGAAAATAACTGAATAACACTTTATTGTGTCGTAGCAAGAGTAAAAGGGGTAAAACTGGACCCTATTACTAAGACTCCGCTGTCCGTCCATCTGTCTGTCTGTCCGTCTGTCACCAGGCTGTATCTCATGAACTGTGATAGTAAACAGAATAAAATAAATATTTAAGGGGAAGCCCCCTTAAATATTTATTTTTATTCTGTTTATTAGTATTTGTTGTTATAGCGGCAACAGAAACACATCATCTGTGAAAATTTCAACTGTCTAACTATCACGGTTCATGAGTTACAGCCTGGTGACAGACGAACAGACAGACAGACAAACGGACGGACAGCGGAGTCTTAGTAATAGGGTCACGTTTTACCCTTTGGGTACGGAACCCTAAAAAGGTAATTTTGCTACTTTTCAGCGATACATTTCATCCCTGTTCTGTCTAAATAAATAAATATAGTAGATAAATATATTATTTGTTTCTTACTCTATTGCCTATTTTCATAACACGAGATTTTTAAATTTCGGCGCAGAGCCGAGCGGTGAAAATCCAACAGCGCGCATTTATTAACTGTCGCCTAGTGTAAGTGAAAACAAGCATTTATGTTATTTATTAATATTAAATATTCTCACCTGAGGCACTTCATGTCCTGTCAATAACGTGATGTAGCTTGTGTCGACCGCCCATTGGATGCGCATGAATGTTGCATACTTGAAACCTATAAAACACACAACATACATGTTGATGTATGACTGCGTTTTAGCTCTTGTCAGCGTCTTAAGTTGTTAAGACGCTGACAAGAGCTAAAACGCAGTCGCTGTCGGACTGCATAGAAAAGAAAGAGAAGCGTGATGACACAAGTTCACGCAACGCTTGTAATTTATTGCAAAATATGAAGGAATTTTATCTATTTACTTAAAAAGAAGTTGAGTAATCCTAACTAATATTATAAATGCGGAAGTGAGTTTGTTTGTTACGTTTTCACGTTAAAACGGCTGTTTTCAAAACGTGTTTTAGTAACAACTGTGAGAAATATATTCAAGATTAACATAATTATATTTTTTCCGCTACCACAAACTATATAGATGTGGCAATTTTTTTTAAGACAAGTATTTTTAACTCATTTGCCATTTGCGCCTTAATAAAAATCTTAAACTCACTGACAGACAACGCACCGCCTTAACTGCTGGGTCTATAAACACGAAATGTTGCACAAGAGTTCCGTTCATTTTATAAGCACTCGTAGTTTAGCACACAGATAGTTTATAAATGATAAATGATTTTATTTCTGTAAGTAGATTAGTACAAACACTTTTACACGTCAATCATATTTTAAAAACTGGATGAGGTCGGCGTTTCCTATCTGACTACTCTGAGAAGAAAGGCCGAAACAAACTCAGAGGTCACAGTCTCTTTTAAAGTCCAGACATAATCTTGGACAGATCATGTGAAGACCATGTAGATTGGTGTCTGAATTGGTCTTTTGAGGAAAGCACCACATAGATTGAGAGGGCCTGTCCAGTCAGTGCACGCATTTGTCAGTTATCATGTAGCTCAACTCAGAATTTAAGGAGCTCAACGATTCGACGAACACTACCAAAAAAAGGACATTTGGGTAGGCCACATAAATTACTCAAAATGTAAGACCATAATTAGAACTAACTGAGAAAAAAATTAAAAACAAAAAGGAATGACCCACTTGACCAATAATTAAAATATGTAATACTAGCTGCGCCCCGCGGTTTCACCCGCATAAGTCTCGATCCCGTAAAAATATCGGGATAAAAAGTATCCTATGTCCTTCTCCGGGTCAAGGTCTATCCATATCCCAAATTTCATCCAAATCCGTTTAGCCGTTTTAGCGTGATGTCGTGACCAAGGGAAATAGGGATTCATTTTTATATATATAGATAATACTTTAAAAGTAAATATTCATGTCATTGTATATATAAAAAATCATTCATGTCAATATAACAGGAATGTTGTGATAAGTACATAGTATCTTGGTAGTACATACTACCGAGAATTATCCCACGGGAACATTCCCGTGGGATAATTTCCGACATTCACGCAGGCGAAGCCGCTGGAAAAAACTCTATAATCATATTTAATTAATATTATAGCCTTTATTTATTCCTTAACTAACAGCGCCCCGCGGTTTCACCCGCATAAGTCTCGATCCCGTGGGAATATCGGAATAAAAAGTATCCTATGCCCTACTCCTAACCCAGGTCAAGGCCTACCAAATGCCAAATTTCATCCAAACCCGTTCAGCCGTTTTAGCGTGAAAGCGTAACAAACAAACAATGTCACTGTCGAAATATTTCATTCAACACGTGCAGTAAAAAAACAATGAATATGATTCAAAACAATAATAAATACGAGATACCTATTCTATTTATCACTACCACAGAATAGTACAAAACTCTCCGCATTTCAAGTATGAAGCTACAAATACGCGGCGAACTCGACTTGTCGGGCCAATAGGGATGATGCCTAGGTAAAAAAAAAAAAGAAATTCTATTTAGTCTGTCTGTCAGATAATAAAAAAATATTAGACACGTATTTTTTGCTTTATCATATTAATAAAAAATTACTTAGATAAAACGCATTAAAGTTGGGGAGTATGGGTTGCTACGTCACAAGTAAGTATAAAATTTACATACTCGTAACGTCATGGCACATTTTAATTCAATGTATCGCCGTGATCTTTTGATTACGTAAAAAGAGAAAAAATATGTGTCAATGTTTTTTAATAATCAAACTGAGGGACAAAAAAAAATTGTGTCACCATCCCTATTCAGTGACCGTAACGTCGCGTCGTCAGAAGATATATGAGTTACGAGATCTTAGAAAGATAGGCAACTTCTGGGTGAATATAACTGTAGGTAATAAGCGCTATGCGACATGAATTGCACTTTATTGTGTCGTTGCAAGAGTAGCTTTTTGTTTAAATGATTTTGTGGAGTGAAACATCTGTACTTATCTGTTTCACAACTAACTGTTGAAATGGAGTCATTGTTAAGCACAGTGAGGGTCGGCCGACTTGAGCAAGCGTGGTGATCAATGCTCGTGCCTTCTCTGTATGAGAAGAGACCTTTGCCTTGCAGTGGGGAGTAACAGGCTGGTATTATTATTATGAAGGGTCGGTGACTCGGCGCATATCTAGCGAGGCACAGCGCAGCGAGATTTTGACTGCCTTGTAAACAACCTTAACCTTCTTAGAAAAAAAACCGACCAACTGCGTGTCGTACCACGCAGAATAAAGGGTTCCGTAGTTGAAATGAATTTAACCCAAGGGCAAACTTAACATTGTACTTGAAAAACATGTTCTCCCATAGTTAATTGATTCAGGCGTGACCTTGTGAAAATCCATTATCAAATACAATAGACGTTGTTTTATTTAGTAACCAGTTCCGCTTCACTAGACGCTAGACTATGACGCTCGGTGTGGCAACACGCCGTGTTCGAGTTCGCGACATTGAGTTAAATGTACTACGTAGTTCATTTAACTCAATGGTTCGCGACAAGTCAATCGTCATCCTGATGATACCTCGTTGAGAGGTGAAACACGTGTCGATTTCTTACAGGGTTTTTATGGCTCTTTAGGAATAGTTAAGCGAAACTGGTTACTAAATATATCATCGTCTATTGTATTTTATGTTCTCCCATACATTCCAACTGCAAATGTAAGTTTGTACGCACAATATATTGGGAGATTCACCATGATATTTTAAGACCATAGACTTCTTATTGGTTTCCTGTAATCTATAAGTACTTATAGAACTATTTCAGGCAATTTTTCAAAATTTTTGGCTCATGTTTCGGAGATAAGGGGGGGAATGGTCAATTTACATAACTATATTTTCTGCAATATGTCTAAAAGTATTTTTATAAAAAAAGTTTTTTTTTAAATTTAGATCCTCACAACAAGCCCTTTCATTTGTTATACGTTACACAGTACAGTTTGACTTTGACTTTAAGAAGAAACTAAAAAGTTCCAAAGAAGATTACTTTTTAAGCAGCTGATGTAGTTGGGGGCATAAAATCTGAGATTATTCTAAAATAACTGCCACAAAATGTATCTGACTGCTTGCAGAGTGATCTAGTTTTGAACGTTTTAGTTAAAGTTTGAACGGTTTTGTAATTTTTTTACGACTTTATTTAAGACTAGCTTTTGCTCGCGGCTTTGCCCGCGTGGAGTTCGGAAATTATCCCACGGGTACGTCCTACCGGGTTAAAGAGTATCCTTATGTTCGAACCCACTTGGGTTAGGACATGGAATACTTTCATGGTCTACCAATGTGCCAAATTTCATCGAACTTCATAAGAAAGTTCATTAAAAATAGAGACAGAGTTATTTTCGCATTTATAATATTAATATAATAAATATAACATAAAATAATAAAGTATGAATAGGCAATTTTGACAATGTATGGTAATGAAAATCACGCTTCGGTGCGCCTCACCGGATGTGTGCCGGCCGTAAGTCGTAATTACGCCAGTAAAGTGCCTGCTACACGGTCGCCATCCGCGTCCTGACAGAGTTGACCTTGGTGGTTTACGACCAAATTTCAAACAGCTCTGCCTATCGCCAACCAAGGCCACCTCTGTCGGGGACGCGGTTGGCAGCCGTGTAGCAATCCCTTTACTGGAATTGTCTGCAAAAGGCTTACGTTGCAGTTTTAAATTGACCTTGCATAGCCACGTGGTAAAATAAAATACACATATTAATTATGTGGTACATGTTTAAAAACGGTCGAGAATTGTTTCGTTTGTTATGATAACGACTTGTTTCAGTAATTCAGTTTGTTGTTATTATTCCTGATCATTTTGAATTTGGAAGTTCATTTCTATAATAAGTAGACCTTACCTGGATTTTTAGCCTACTTTGTTGACTTGTTTCATATTCGTAACGTAACTAATCCAATGCAGTACCATTCCAACTACTTAAACACATAATATTGTAGCAGTCGTGGTCATAAACGAGTCACCATGAATGCCACACGGTGGCTGATGAAAGTTAAAAAAGAAGAAGAAGAAGTTTCGCGTCATGTCGCTTCCTCTTTTAGCAAGCTTTTAATTAATTTGCTTCTTTGGTATGTGTTTCTATAAAATATATTACAGTAAATAATTTTTTTTTTAATTTTTTTTTTAAGTAACAAATTAATTAGTAAGTAATTTATTTTTTTATGACTACGATTGCCGCTAACGTTGGCGTTGAGTATATTAGTAGAAGTGTTCACTACTTGTGGTACTTAAGATAACTAGATCTACAAAAAAAAGTGTAAGTCTTACCAAACATCCTATGAGGTCCTGGTGTATCATCCAAAGTCTGGTACGTCCCTGTTTTGAAGTCGACCTTCATGCGAATGGTGTAGTTCAGGTGGGTGGGCCACGTCTCGCCTGTCATATCCTGTCAAAACAACTTTTCATTTACAAAAAAAGGGCAAGTGAGACCGGTCAATATTTAACACTAATACCGTTTAAAAAAGAACACGTTTCTTGTAAGAACCCCTTTTAAATTTTAACTTACTTTATTTTTATTACTTGTTGTATCCTATCAATACCACTCGAACTAAAATGTCACATATTTCATTCCTGCAATATTCCTAGTATGACCTACGGTTGCCAAAAGTGGCCCGTTACAAAAGAAAACATAAAAAGATTGGAAACATGTCAACACAACATAGAAAGGAAAAAGAAAAAAGAAAGTAAATCTCAATTTTGGACGAAGAGAAACAAACGTAGCAGACGTGACTTACACAATAAAGAAAACTAAAATGGAAATGGGCTGGTCACGTCATCAGGGGTAAAAACGGAAGATGGGCCAAAGAAGTAACAGAATGGTATCCTAGAGAAGGAAAGAGGAAAATAAAAGACATTTCAAAAATGGGAAGACGATTTGAGAACTACTGCGGATCATGAAGGAGAAAACTCACGACAGTGAGCGATGGAAAAGCCTGAGGGAAGCCTATGCTAAAGAGCAAAGCAGGCTGGAGAAGTCTGATGTCTAAACCTTTAATTTAAATAAACTGTAAAACTATTTTTTAAGATTGCTAATAAAGGCTATTTGAAATTGAAATTTATTGTATAACAGCCGTAGTACTAGGTACACATACACGCCCGGTGAAAATTTCAAGTGTCTACCTGTTACGGTACGGCTGGTATAAGTAATCACTTGCTTCAAAATCGGTGAAGGAAAACATCGTGAGGAAACCGGCATGCCTGAGAGATATTTCTCGACGGCATGTGAAACTAAGTCAGAGGCTCATGAGCGCTCTGACACCGGGTAAGTCACTAACCACACGAAAAGACGAAGAAGACGATTAAAAAAATACAGCCCTGTGACAGACGGACGGACAGCGGAGCGTTAGTAATAGGGTCCTGTTGGCACCCTTTGGGTACGGAACCCTAAAAACAAACACGGTGACCTCTGCAAAGTCAAATCATTTATTTCAAATAGGCCCTTGTATGGCACTTTTGAACGTCAAAATTTATAAAATAATAGAATTGATTCTAGTCGCCCCTTCCAAACGGTAGTTTTCGTATGGAAAAGAATGGGGAAGAAACACCACCGTTACTCTTTTAAAATGTTTTACTATAGTTTGTATAGTTTAGTTGTATAGTTTTACATCAGTTAAATAATTATATGTGAAGACGATGCACCTAGAATAAAATTACTATACCACAATATGTAAAAATAATTAAAAATGAAGCAACGACAGATAATTTAATTATGTGATAGATACATGATGCTCACATACACACATCAAAAGTGTCTAGGGATCAACATATATTTTTGCAATAACTTTTCTCCTGATTGATATTAATTAAAATTTTCTTTAAGGATTCATCAAATAAAGTGTTTTCGTTTGTCACAGTAACGATAAACCAAGTCACCTTTGAATTAATAAAGAAATTTGCCATTTTCCTAATAAAGGGATTTTTGACATTTGAACCACTAACATTAAAGTTCGAAAAAAAGACTGAAATAACAGTTTTCTTTAAAATTTTATTGGGTAACTTAAACAATTAATAATCCGTGTTTCTACCGCGAACACTAACAACACAAGAACATCGGTTTGGCATACTCAAAATGAGTTCATCCAAATCACGCTGTGGAATGGCCGCCCATGTTCGTTGCAACAACAAAAAAAGGTCTTCTTGCGACTGGATACCCTCCATATTCGGCAGAGCTCTTCTCTGTAGCATATCCCATGCATGCTCAATCGGGTTCAAGTCTGGCGACTGAGCAGGCCAGAGCAGGACATTGATGTTAGCTGCGGCGAGAGTCTGTCTTACAACTCTTGCGGTGTGCGGTCGTGCATTATCATGCATTAACTGAAATAAGGGACCGATTTGCACTTGTAGAGGAACGATGACGTCAGATACAATCGTCTCAGCATAAATTTGAGCGTTGAGGTTGCCTCTGATCCAAATCAACTCAGTTCTTCCGCCGATCCAAATACCCGCCCATACCATGATGGTTCCACCACTATAAGGATGGACTTCCTGGCAGGATTTTAATCGCTGTTGGCGTCCAGGGGTTCTCCAGTGTCGTATACGTCTTGTATCCGGTCTCATACCAAAACGAGACTCATCAGAAAAGCACACGAAACGCCATTGTTCTTCTGCCCAATTTCTGTGTTCAAGAGCCCATTGATATCGAATCCTACGATTGTGCATTGCTATAGGTGGTACCCGTAGCGGTCTTCGGGAATGAAGGTTCACTTCATGCAAGCGGTTTCTGACTGTTTGGTCGCTAATTAAGTTCCCTGAAGAGTGATGAAGCCTCACGGCTAACATCATGGCGGTTATTGTTGGAGCTCTTCGAGTTAAGATTTGAATGTATCGGTCTTGTCTCCGTGTGGTGCAGCGATACCGTCCTCCATGGCGCTCAGCCACGGTACCAGTGCTTCGGTAACGTGTCCAAAGTCGACTGATAACACTCTGACTTGTATTCAGAGCTAAAGCCACAGTACGTTGCCGGGAACCAGCTTCTATCATTCCCACGGCTCTGAGCATTTCTTCCCTGCTTAAATGACGTCGCCGCTCCATAATAACGTTGGTTTTAATCAGTAGTAGGGAAACAGTAGCACTAATAATGTCTTCAATGCGTTGTATGTTTTTATAGGGAAAATATTGACAGCTGATTTTCATCTTTTACTCGAATTTGATTAACAGTTCCTGTTTCAAATTATGAATTGCACCAAAAAGGATCCATATAAATTTATATAATCATAAATTTATTACAAAGCCACATCTCAATCTCAAGAAATCCGCATAAAAATGCTTGATCCCTAGACACTTTTGATGTGTGTATTTACAAACATTGTAAAAATAGTCGATTTTCCTAAAATTTTATAGTTAATAAGTCAGTGTGTGAGGAAATAATCACGCCAACGGCTGCGACTTACGACTTGTATATATATCATAGGTTCCAACCCTGACAGGCGCTTTACTTTGTGTAAATTATTTCATCACCACTACTCTCAAAACTGTGAAGGAAAACATCGTGAGGAAACCGGCATGTCCTAGAACAAAAAAAAAAGAAGATATGTGACATCTACCAACCCGCACCTGGCCCGCGTGGTAGACGGCCCACTCCCTCTCGAAGAGCGGAGGCCTGTGTCCCAGCAGTGGGATCATTTTAGGCTGATTATGCTGTACTTACTTGAAAAATGATGACTGCCTCCGTGATTTTCATTTTAGCCGCGAAATCAGGCAGCAGAGATAGATTCGATAGCGGAAAGTAGCCCTTTTCCGAGTAACCTGTGAGCAATAGAATTAAATTAAGTGATGTATTAAATGAAATACGTCAAGGCGCCTAACAAAAGGTATAATTGCCACATAAGGCAGATGTGAGTGGAAAGAAGGAGAAATAGTGACCTTATTGGAGATGTTCTTCAGAAAGGTGGTGCGCAGTACTCGCAACCGGCGCGTGGGCCTATAGTTTGACCAGCACCCTAATTGCGTAACACAAGATCAATCAGAATCTGTTTCATTTTGACAGTTCAACAACATTAATTGCGTTATTTACGTTGTTGAACAGAACATACTCGTATTAATTACATTGACCTTTTTGTTCTATTGTGATTTATTCCGTTGCAGTATAATGAAAATTTATTTTATGTAACATTTAGGCTTTGCCTGATTTAACCTTTTTTTTTAATGAGAACTTCTTTAGGCGCGTAGGGCATTTTTGAGATGGGACTAAATCATTGATTTTGCGACACTGTGATGACACCAACTTTTGACCATTAAAAAGACATCAACGCGTTGATTACCGCGGTGCCGATTTTTTTTCAAGTTTTCACTTCCGTCGGCACTCCCGGAGTGTCACAGTTTTTATTTTTTATTTTTTTTTTGTATGAAGCAATGGATTAACAATATCCTTCAAAATGATTCAGATTATTATTGATCGTGTGTTACGCAATTAGGCTGCAAATATTTGAACGTAAATGTAGCAAAAGGAGTAAATCCTATACTATTAAATCTATATATATAAAAATGAATCCCTATTTCCCTTGGTCACGACATCACGCTAAAACGGCTGAACGGATTTGGATGAAATTTGGGATATGGATAGACCTTGACCCGGAGAAGGACATAGGATACTTTTTATCCCGATATTTTTACGGGATCGAGACTTATGCGGGTGAAACCGCGGGGCGCAGCTAGTGAGCAATATTAGTACATAGTAAATGGAGCTTTAGTCTACGCTAAGTTTGTCTCTGTATCTTACACAAATTTCGCTGAATTTTTCGATAAGTGTAATTTATTAATACTGGATTTATTCTGCCAAAAAACTCTTATCCCTATGGCCACAGAATAAATAAGTAACAGTATTATACAGGGTAACTGGTAATTTGACGTATTCCTTCCAGGACGTGATAGTGTGACCCATTTGCAACAATTAAGCACCCCATAAAGCCTAGGCGAAAATTCATGGGATTCGAAAAAATCCAAGTTCGGCGTCGTTTCGGCCGTTTTCTATGAAGATAGAATACTGTACCTACTTATATATAACTATGCTATGGTGATCACCGTTTAACGGCGTGACCCAGAACAGCCCGGCTCCCCTCTGTGTATGAAAATGAGTTGAATGGGGTTTAACTACTTATCGCATTTAACAACGTTGTGTATTCGAATACAGTTATCAGTTTAACAATGAATAATTTTATAGTAATGTCGGAAAATATAGTCTAGCATTGCAAGAACAATGCTGTGATTATACATATACATAATATTTGAAGTTATGTGTATACTACTATCAACCATAGTTTATACTACTATCAACTTTGCTGTTTGGCTAAGTACTGCTACTGGCTACTAAAACCTCGGAATGGTACATAAGGCGACGTGTGAGTAATTCCATGACAGAGATCAATCGATTGGCACTGACAACTGACAAGTGCGATGCGGTTCGGCGCACACCAAGTGCGTACATATTGCGGATCTGATCCACACTAACTTGTCATTTAGAGCGTTGCTGGTCTAGTCTACATCTGGCTAATTTATACGTACGCGCTTTTTTACGTCTGTGGATTACGAGGCCCCGGCTTAAAATTCTGAGACCTGTTAAGAAAAAAGTTATTGGGGTTTCTCTCAAGAAATACTCAATAGCAACTAGCAACCTGGAGTTAGGAAGCCGTCGGTCTCTCTTGGGTCGTGTCGGATTGTCGGCGCCGTGCCTACGGACTATATGAGGAAGAGAGTGCACCTTGTATTTGCGCACACGCTTGTACACACAGTTACATCAAGCTATACATTTCCAGTTTATGCTGATCTCGCATTGTAAAGGATTGCCGTGAAATGCGAGATCAGCTTATACTGGAAATGTTTAGCTTGATGTGTAGCCGTGTGTACACTATAATATTGTGAGCGCTACCCGCACTTATTACCGGAACCTATACGGCGTAGGTGCTACACAAGAAAATAAGAACCAATAAGTACTGAATTTTACCTATTTATTTCAAGAGGATGTTACTTTTACACGTCTATCACAAAACTGTTGTTTTACATAAGCAAGCGCCGCATTTTTAATTTTGGAACTGATTCTAAATTCGCTTGAATAATCGAACGCAACCAGAATTATTTTTTTGCTAGCCTGCTTGATGTTAGGTTCCCTTTTGCAGACAACCTTTTCAATACCTTAATTGGCATAGGACACTTCCGACTAGGTTTGCCAACGTTTTTTATATCAAATATAGTAATTATCTGTAAAAATATAAAATTGTAATTTGCCCAGAATGTAGGTATGTTGGTAATGGTGGTGAATGTAGGTAATAAGATGGATGAATAGTTTACAGAATCCTTGTACATTCTGCCATATTGGCATGCAAACATTAATTGGGTAAATACTTTGAACATAATATTTGTTACAATATATAAAATTGAATTAAATTTAACTAACTATAACAACATCTTATAAAAAAATAAAAATTTAATGAATATAATTTTTCATGTTTATTTCATATATATTTTACAAAATACCATTAATTCAGGTTTTGTGAGATTAATACTGGCCCTATTACGATCATCTCGCCATTTTGTATTGAAATAAAAATATAGTAGTTTCGCCAACTATATTTTTTCTTTAGAAAAACCCTTTACTACAGTATTTAGGCCTCTAATATAGCAGAATACTATACAGGGTAGCAGGGACATCGACGCGAAAACTGTTACCATGGATTCAGTACATGATTCTAAACCCCGCTACGTAGAAATTTTTGAATGGTAGGCAGGTTGGCAACCCTACTTCCGACTGACTGAAATTCGGTTCACCACTCAAAGTGAGGATCTACTTTCATCCTCTCTATTACTTACCTGAGGTGGTATTCAGCCGCTTTAGGTTCAGTTTACGGCCCACGTCATCCATGAGTGAATTGGTGAGCATTGTTTCTGGGTAGTACATGACCCAATATGGCGGAGGTATGAATTCCCCTTCGAGCGGTATTATATCCTGCGGAAGAGAGTTACTTTTGAGATTTATTACCATCAAAGGTTTGTTCGTAGTTCTCAGGCTAAGTTCCAGGCTTCCTGGCAACTGAATTTTCAATCAAATGTGTACAAACAACAAGAATATTTAACAGGAAACAAACAAACAGGAACAGCACTTTTTCCAGAAATTACTTACAGTGGCGATATCAAAATACCAGGAATCATGAACATACATACTAGGCTCACAATCTAACTATGAGCTATAATAAACGAGCTCTTTGTTAATTACTAATTGCCAACATTACGAGAAGTCTATAGTTAGCCCGTGGCTCATGCTGAGTTTTAAGAATCAAACAATTGAAAGTCAACAAGACATAACTATCGCCTGGATACTTATCTCTTTCGTTGACTATTAATGTGCTATTAACGAGCTAACGTGTAATTTAAAATCAATGTTGGTGTGTTGAAAAAATACTGTTCGGCTTTATCTCTGACACGGCAAGGACTCAAGAATGGGGCTATCCAATGCATTAAGATTTTTTCAAATCCGACTGGTAGTTCCGGAGATTACCCCCTACATACAAACTTACAAACAATTTTTACCTCTAATATTATAAGTATAAATTAGGTACCTATTTAGTTTTTCAGATCTCGGGAAGTGGGGAAAACGGTTCCATGGCTTGATGCCAAAAACTTTTCTACCGAGGACAACTGGCACCAAGCTAGGGGGATGATATTGATCGGTCCCAAATGAACTCGCTGTGTAGTAGGTTGCATTTAAATTGCATTTTTCAACAGGGCAACCGAAGGAACACGGGTGGGTTTTAGTCAGTAAGAGTCTGACACGCCCTCCCGCTCCACCCAGAACGGGAGAAGTTATTTGATAATTTCCCACCCAAAAAAAAAAAGGTTGCATTTAAATGAATTCTTTTTGTGTGAAAGCAAACAAATAGTGTAACAACCACTATTGCTGACCATGAGGTCCTGTGTTCAATTCCCCGGTAGGGCAAAATGTTATTTATTGCGCCCGGTTGATGGCAATAGGCTCGTTCCCTATAACATGAATTATATAGTATAGTTAGTATAGTTTTATTTAGGTAGTTATGTCACAGTTGTACTCTTCAATTTAGCAACGTTATAATTCGTTGACGTTTAGAGTTTGGGCTTTTTACAACAGACAGATTACAAAATATTGGTGCCGATTCTCTTGTCACAAATGCCTCTAAACTAGACTAAAAATCACCAAAATTTAGTTTATTCATATCAAACGACGATTTCCCAGTCTTAAATATAGACTAAAGTGACACAACTTAACTATATTTTAGTTTTACAGCACTGAGTTATGAATTCAGTGAAAATGGCAATTTAGCTATTCTAAATTTAACGTTTTTCACCTAAAATTTTTATTGTCTAACTACATCTGACTATTTTAAATCGCGATTCACGAAAAAAATTATATTCAAGCAGATACATCTACGACGAGTAGTTTAAGAATAAATGATAAAGTTTGACACACAATAAAAGAAGAAACTTTTGTAAAAAAAGGAAAATAAATTTAATTTGGTTTTATCGTATTTTTAAACAAGAAATTGCCATCTATAAAAACCCTTTTTATGATTGGTTTACTTGTTTACCTATATAAATCTATGAAGTTGAATATCTGGCGAAATGTGGGTGTACTATAGGTACACCACTGTCTAACCGTTCGGGGAATACAGGCGTGATGCTATGTATTTGTTTCTTTATTCTTCTTCAAATTTTTAGAAGATGCTAGTTAGTGTCCGACCGAAATAGGATCTTCAGCCGAAAACAAAAATGATTTAGACATTAAAAATATTGATATTCTCTCTTTACAAAGATTTTTGAAGTGAAAACTTCTTTAGGCACGTTGGGCATTTTTGAGATGGGACTAAACCATTGATTTCGCGACACCGTGATGACACCAGCTTTTGAACATTAAAAAGACATGAACGCGTTGATTACCGCGGTACCGATTTATTTTTCAAGTTTTCACTCCTGTTGGCACTCCCGGAGTGCCACTGTTTTTTTTCTTAAATCTTCTTAAGGTATTGATACACATCACATCTGCGAAGTTTACACAAAAAACTGTTTTTTTACACCTAGGGAGAGAGCGAAAATAGGCGAAAATATTGTATAAAAAAATAAAACAATAATTCCATTCGAGGATACAACATTCGTGTATTTTTTGTTGTATTGATATTGCCGAGCTTCACGAAGTAGGGCGAATGACGCGCGACAATTCACCAACTTTGATTTTCGGCTTGGACTAAAACTTCGGCTAGTTTATGGCCGAAAACGAAAATATGGCCAAATCATGATTTTTCGGATTCATGATTCATGATTTTGCCGAAAATGGCCGAAGAAAACGAAATCGAAGCTTCGGTCGGCCACTAGTACTAGCAGGGGGAGCTGCGGGTTAAATGGCGTGCAATAGGAGAGACCTATGTCCAGCAGTGAACTGCTGTAGGGCGATGATGAGGATTAGTAGAGCTAAACAATGTAGTAAATGATATTCCATTGGGTTTTTTTAGGGTTCCGTAGTCAACAAGGAACCCATAGTTTCACCATATCCGTCTGTCTGTCCGCGGCTTAGCTCAGAGACTGTTAGTACTAGAAAACTATAATTTGGCATGAGTATACATATTACTCACGCCGACAAATTGTTAGAATAAAACCAAGAAATTTTTTTTTTATGGTACCTCCCTACACGTAAAGTGGGCGTGTTTTTTTTTTTACTCGTCTATCCCATGGTGTCGGGGGTGTCGTTAGAAAGGTCTTCCAAATATATCAAATACATTGGGAGTTTATGAAAACCATTTTTGGATTCAGGGATTCGTTTGCGAAATATTTAGCTTTAAAGTGCTAATTTTTATTAGAGTCAAGTAAGTGTGTGTCCCCTCTTCTGCCAGCTAAATGGTTGGTTCTGGATATGTGGAAAAGTTCAAAGCATCTGGCAGGTCAACCTAGGTCGTTGGCTACTTAACCAGGCTATCCTATGGGTGCCTTAATAAATTAAGACCTCCAGTTAGAGCATGCAACATATAAACTAAGCGACTACCCGCTACGGGCACCACCTGTGGGGTACGGACCTCTGCTTAGGGCGTCGCTAGGGTAAGGCAGCAAGAGACAGGCTGGATCGGATAAAACTGGCTTATCAAGTATATAATAGGAGCAGATCATGCATCTACTCTCGTAACTAGTTCGCTTGATTAAAGAGAAGGCGTAACACGATCAAGATGAGGTTCTTATTGAAGAGCTCTAAATTTTTCCGCGGATAATTTTGAATCGTATGAGTATTAGGGTTAAAAGTGAACATCCTTCCAACCTTTGTCCGCGGTTGTACGTACATTACGTTTACGCCACAATGTCAAGATATTTATTTAATTTAAAAAATAGATGTGTGTCAGCAAACCTGTTTGTTGCTGTAATGTGAAAGTAGTATAAAACTGCTTTCACATTCATTACAAGGATAAAAATCTGAGTTGGAAAGCAGTGGCCGTACGGCCATATGGCATACGGCGTAGTCGACGGCAGAAATGGGGAACAAACGAAATAGGAGCCCAATTTATGAATGGTTAAAAAAAATAACCACGAAGGGGATGGCGGAGCCAAGGTTCGGTCGCGCACTAGACCCGGCATCTCCTTTGAACGTGACATGTCCGAGTCGGGGTGCCCTAAGTCCCGAGCTCGCTTCCCTAGCTCTTGCATCATAAGTTCTCCTAATAACAGTAGTAGTAACATTGCCTTTTTTACATTTGATGACTGAGAACTGTCAAATGTGTCATGGTCACTTACATTTGATTTAAACATTTTGTTCTTTATCTGGTTGGAAACAATTTTAATAAATTTCTCAAGTAATATGCATTACCTTTTAATAAGAGTAGTAGCATTATACTCGGGGACGCAACCCTTACCAGCTTTAACATCTTTTATCCCCATACAACTGCCAAACAATACTATATCCAACTGAGAATATATTTCACAATGTCATTAGTAATATTGACAAATTAATGAAAATAGCAAAATATTTGTCTCCTTTTTGTGACGCCATGCCAACTTTGAGAATGCACCACAAGATCCCGAGGTCTGAGCTTTTTAATGCAAGCCCGGTACTTAAGCAGTAGAGGTATTCTACTCTACTTTCAAGATGCAAAGTTTGATTCATAATACCTAATTGTAAATGATGAGCAAACGCATCACAGAAACAGGAAATTATAAATTAACAATTTGGCTATGAAAATGACCAAATACTTAATTAGTATAATTAAAGAAATTATAAACTGCTCTATTATATTACTTAATTGCCATTGCTCATAATATTTAGGACACCATTTATATGAAAAAAGTGACACTCCGGGAGTGCCAATAGAAGTGAAAACTTGAAAAATTAATTGATGTGTTATACTTCATGCACAGAAGTAATCAACGCGTTGATGTCTTGTTAGTGGTCAAAAGCTGGTATCATCACAGTGTCGCGAAATCTATGGTTTAAGCCCATCTCAAAAACGCCCAATGCGCCTAAGAAGATTTCATTTAAAAAAAATACAGGCAGAATCTTTATTTAGACATATACCTTCAAAGTAAACATGTAAAACTATGTTAAAAATTCAAGATTAAAACCATTTTATTTGATTCTAAAGTAAATTCAACAGCATAGCATTGTTTAAACGATGTAATAAACATATTTGATTGAGAATCCAGGTAATATTATATAACTTTTTAACAGTAGTTGAATAATGACTTTGTTGTAAGGAAAACTTAGAATGTAAGAAACAATTTCAATGCTAAAAACTCACCGTATTGGCCACTGGGTCTCTCTCGTGTGTGGATTTCGTAGATGGTCTCATCTTATCTTTAAAGGCAAATAATAATAAGAAAAACATTAGAGGAGACACACAATCCGCAGCTGTGTGAATAAACCTCCGTACCCTAACCACCGCATGTTTCCACATCAAAACTGACAATACTCTTATATTCATTATCACTAAGATCACCAAATATCTATTTCACAACAGTTTAGTTCGACTGCACTACACTTATACACAAATTTTCACCTATAAGAAATCACAATGGATTGTATACACCCGAAGTTTAAACATAAGTTATTATTATTCGCACGCATAGTTGTTTTAAATTGACAGTATAAACATACGAAAAAGACCGGGTTTAAGCTCGTGTAAAGTTTACGAACAATTTATTGAACATTTTACGAAAATTCCTCAAAATAAAGTGTTAATTTTCCAAAAACATTCAATTGAAATGAAATGATTCGATGTGACGTTGACTGACATGACAGTTTGACATCGTTGACACCGCCCGCTGACAAGCGGGGCTGAACAACAGTGTTGCCAACAACGCGGGACCCGATGTCGCCCGTTTTTCACAGCTTAAGTAGCCTAATATAGCCCAATTTCAGTCAGCGGTAGCCTAAAATATCAGTATGAATAAAACAAAAATGTAGTTTAAATCAATTTATTTGTACCTACTTTAAAAAACACAAGAAACAAAGACAGTTTAATATCACACAGCTTCGTCATCTGTTATCAATGCTAAGGCATCTGAAAGGCTTTCACCGTCATCATCATCAGTGGTAGATGTTGTAGTCGCTGTGCTAGTACTGGCACAAGCTTCACTGGATGCGTACATTTTTCTGCCAGCATGTAAACTAACCATGTGATTGCTTGGTTGAAAACCTCAATTCCTTATCTTTACGTGTTTTAGTTTTCATGTGCTTTTCCAAATCAGTTTTGTGTGCACGGAGTGGTGTGACACATAATTTACAAAATGCCTCACCTTTGCCGCTATCCGTCAGTTCAACAGGTGCTCGAGTAAGCCAATCTGTAAAGGAAATTGATTTTTTTAGCATATCTGCTAAGTGTCACTGGTCAAGTGCGGATTGATTGGTGATTATATTTCTTGACATGTTGTAGAAAGCGAACGAAAGCTTGTTGCGAAAGAAGTAGACTTGCCAAGACCGTAGCAAGTGGAGGTCCGTGGTATCTGGATACCCCTACGGGAAAAAGTACGCCTAATTCCCCAATTTTTGTAGGTATGCGTAGGTGATCAGCCTGCCTACTACATCTTAACCGGGCTGGAAACTCAGACCAAATAAAAAACCAAGACATAGCGCGAAAAACACAGTGAAGCATGCGTAAAACTACACTTCGCTCTGTACATAAACGTTCACACGCACACCAAAGACCAACTAAAATATACCTCACGTGTTTATGAAACCGGCCTACTTCACTGTTATCAACGCTATGTCTTGGTTTTTTATTTGGTCTGAGGCTGGAACAAATCAAAAAATGGTTGTCCCACCGGGAAGAGCTCACTAAGTAAACAAAAACATTAGCTTTACTTACTTTTAAATGCTGGTATTTGTACCCACTCGTCGCGATAATGTTTTACATATTTCCCGTGTTTTCCCATGTTTTTGTCACAGAAACTAAAACTTTTGACACAAATGCTGTACGAACCGAAGCGTAAGTGACAAATAATAACTGGAATTTTCCCGAACTATTCACTCAGTATAATACGATTATTGCGGTAGTCGTTTACACCAAAGCGAATACTTATTACTTCATTGCATCCTAAATTTTGTTACATAATAGCTAAAACAAATTCAGGGTATTCCCCGAAACTAACCAACCATAAACAAATAGGGTGGCCATCCTTTCTTTTCTAATATCGCAAACCTTACCTTTTACATTGATTTGCGTGGAAGATGTTTTTTTTTTCTTAAGCTCATTTATGATTCAGTTAATTTAAATAGTTGTCCCTGAACTGAAGTAGCCTAAAAGGCGACCAGTCGCCTTTCAATTTTTTTCGTCGCCGATTCTCTTCCTGAGTAGCCTAAATGGCGAAAAATCGCCTACGTTGGCAACACTGCTGAACAATGTTGCCAACCCATACTAGTATGTACCCCAAATATATTTCTTGAAATCTAAGGGGATTTCAAGAAATATATTTGGGGTAGGTACATGTTCGTTTTTTAATCCCAGAGACTAATTTGACTTTTCAAGTGACTGTTGTATATTTTTTTCAATTTGGAGTTTGACATCAGCACCTGTCAAAAAACTAACTGTAAAAAACCCTAAGTAGACTAAATTCTTATAAGTAAAGTGTGTTTGATATAGTGCTCAACTGCCCAAGTACGCATACAATCGTATATATCATTTTATTTTATGAGTTCATAAAGTGTTTATTTTATGAACTCAATATATTATAAATTTTAGATTTTCATACATGTTGTTTATAATTTTAAAAAACAGTAGGTACCTAAGTAAGGTAACTATCTATCCAAAAAAACACTACAAAGTGAAAAATTACTTTTCGGAAGTTGCTGGCAAAAAACGAAAATTCAAAACCAAAGACACCGACTTCTGAAATTAAAGTTATTTTTCAGTTTGTAGTGTTTTTTGGAAGTCAGTTGTTTTTTTTTTAAGTCATACATGTTATAGTCATCACAAAGGCTTTTATCATAATTATTTTCCGTAGGTTCAAATTACACACAAGATCCATATTCTCTACTAGCTTTCACCCGCGGCTTTGCCCACGTAAAGGTTGGAAGTTATCACAGGACCGACCGGGATTCAAAGTAAATTATGTCCTAACCCAGGTCGTGGCCTATCCGTTTGTCTTTCATCTAAATCTGTTCAGCCGTTAGTGCATGAAAAGGTGACAGACGGACAGTCAGATAATAAATTTTAATAATCTTTTACAGGGTTCCGTACCTCAAAATAAAAATAAGACTCCTATAGGATGATTTCATTGTCTGTCAAGAAACTTTTTCTCAGAACCGGGTGGAGGTATCAAGTTGAAATAGATTCGAGAATTAAACTGTGGTGGAGTGTAGAGTTTTTTAAGGTATCATTCCATTCCTACTGTTGTTCGATTAAAATTGCTTGAGGCCTCTAAAACTACCCTAAAAAAATTCTATCCCTGAAAATGCCCCTTATATCATTTCTTCCCCTAAATCTAAGGGGAAAACCCCAAAGTTGTCAACACTGAGGCTGAGGGCTGCCAGTTGGAGCAGCATAAATTATACCACTGGGTCACAGAATGTAATAAAATGAGAATAAGACCGCGCGCACTTTGGCACGAATTTGTCTAAAACGTCAGTAAATATGGCGTTAAAATTATAGAGTCCGCGCCAGCACTGAAGTCCGGCGGAAAAATTGTGGAACGACATTGTTTTTAATGCAATTTGATGCAATGACATAGATAATAGCGCCGCGTCTATCGGACTTGAGTGAGTGGTTGCGCGATCGGTTTCTATCCAGCGGACCCCTTTATTATTCTATTGCTTAGACTTTGGAGATTTTACGATTTTATTGGAGATACTCCTTCTAATATACTTTTCAAATAATTTATTTATTTTCAAAAACATTGGATAATACAGCAGAAATTACATTTGTAAGTTTTTTTTATCCAGCGGGGCCCTTTTTGTCCTTAATATTTATTTACAAATTAAAATCGCATGCCAAATTAAACCATTTTCACTGTATTTTCAGGGATTAAAGGCTCGTGCAGACCAGCGCGATATCGCGGGCGGTACAAGGGTCGCGCTGCCTGTAGCGCCCACGTTATCGACGCCACTTTGCACGAGCCTTAATGCGTTTTTTTAGATGCGATAAGTAAATAATTGTATTTTTGAATAATAAACGTAGGTACCTAATGCAGAAAATTTACCTACGGCATTAAATGCCTTTTTTTTTAGGTGGGAAATCATCAAATAACTTCTCCCGCTCTGGGCGGAGCGGGATGGCGTGTCATGTCAGACTCTTACTGACTAAAACCAATATTAATTGCGTGCAACTGGCGTACGTATGATTCGGAAATCTTAACCTGCATACACACGTTCAATCATGCTTGCACAAACGTGGCTTGTTCAAGCCACATAATGAAAATTACATCAATCTTCATATCGTTTGCACAAGCAAGATGCTTGCACAAAATCATCACACAAGCTAGGGTTGCCAACCGTACTATAATATATAGTATTGTACGATATTTCGTGTCTGCGTACTATATACTGCTGAAGAAATTTAAAGTAGGTACGCAAAAATACTATATTTTCTACACTGAAAAACCTAACAAACATATCCAACAAACAAAAAATATGACCGCTGCTCTACTACTCTGAAATAACAATATTAAATGAAATCTTTGCAAAAGTAAGAGATTGTAGTTAGTTTACTGACAAAAATACAGACAAAAATGACAGCATATCTTAAACAATATTAAAAATAAGCGCCACTTCGGCATTCACAGAATGGATATTGTCGGTCATGAATTCGAAATGGCGAGAAGAAAGAAACAGAAGTAGTATCTCATTGAAATAAAAAAATAGGTTTTGATTTACACATTAATTTAAACATTGAATGTAATAAAGCTATTATGATACTTTTATTTAAGACAATTGAAAAAAAATTGCAAGAAGTGCAGAAGTGCAAAAAAATATACTTTTTATAAAAATAACATAACATCACGCCTGTATTCCCCGAAGGGTTAGGCAGAGGTGTACCTATAGTACCGCCCACATTTCCCCAGTTATGTTTAAGTCTAATAGGGGGCGAGCCGATTGCCATCAACCGGGCACAAATCCAGAGTCTGGGCTGCTACTGAGAAATTCCAGATGGAAGAACCCAATAACACCTTGCCCAACCCGGGAATCGAACGTAGGACGTCATACTCAGCAGTAGCGCTTTGCGACCACTAGACCAACAAGGCAGTCTAAACAATTATATATTTGTCTATTTTTAGCTTTTTCCAAAAAATACTATTATTTTTTTTCAATTTTGAACGAACACATCAAATGGTGTGGTCAGCAAAGTAGTTGGATTATCAATGGAAAGGGAGTCAAACAAGGTTGCCCGTTGTCCCCTCGCCTTTTTACACTGTTCATGGACGAGGTCCTTCGAACCCTCGAAGAGGAAACTCAATTAATCAAACTAGACCAAGATCGTGAAATCTCACCCCAACCCCTGGTGCTATCATTCGCGGACGACCTCATCCTTATTACAGATGATCTAAATGGGTTCGAAGGAATAGTATAGGTACCGTGAAACCTGGCAACTTTGCCAAAGGTTGTTTAATTTGCCATATACCGCCTTACGAGGCAAAAATAATTTGTTACGTAAAAACTGTATTTTTTTTTAACGTTTGTAATACTCCTAAATCAAATTTGAATATTTGATTGGCAACATTTTTTCGTATATGACAACCCAGCTCTTACAGAACTGTAATTTTTTGGCGGTTACTTTTTTCCCGCGCTAACTGTGAGTGACTTTGTGCTCCGAAACTTTAATGAAAATAAGTGGGATATACCTTGTTTAGATAAGTCAAACTTTAATACCACGATCTTAATAATATTCTTTAATTAAAATCATGATAATTACGTCTCCTTAACCAATTAAACCTAAGAAATCACTGTTGGCAAATATACTAACCCAATGCAAAGTTTTAGTAACGTCGACTTTGCCATATATTTTTAGGGGCTAGGGCTGTCACAAGAAAGAAACTAAAATCCTGTTATTTAGTTTTGTTTCCTACTTACCTATCCCTAATTTTATTGATGCAATCCTGAACGCAATTTCTATTTATTTTGAAAAAATCGAAACAAGGCGGGTGAATTTGCCACATTTTGGAAATTCAATTGCCAGTGTAAAATATTATACAACTATAGTATATTTTTACTGTGACCAAGCATGCGGCAATGATGACTGTGATTTTTTATGGTAAATCTTTAAAATTTTTCCTAAATTTTGGGTTGGCAATCTTACCACAAGTGACAGTTGACTTTGCCATAAAAGGTTTTTGGACTAAAACATCATTATAGAATCAGAAAACAATAGATATAAGATTGTGTTTCAATAATGCATAAAATTTACTACATATCTCATTGATTGCTTTTCATAACATCATAAAGATTTTTTAAGACAAACCTTTTCAAACTTTTTTACCCACCGTAAAGTGGCAAAGTTACCAGGTTTCACGGTACCATATTAAACCCAGCCTCCAAAAAACGAAACGAAAACAAAAATAGTAATTAGAGACCCCATAGCTAAACAGAAACCGACTTACGTGTCAATGAACGGATTAAATCTACATACGGTCGATGAAATTAAATACCTGGGCACATACATAACATCTGCATTAAGCAAGAGAAGCACTTCACGAAAGAAAAAGTGGCACATTCCGCACAGTTTGGCTACTTGGAAGACGCTCAAGATTCAAGGCAATGTCAAATTCAACTCAAACCATTTATTTCAATTAAACCATTTACAGGCACTTTTGAATTGTCAAAGAGACGGTCAGTTAGTCAGAAACTTGAAGCTAATTGCCCATTCCAAAACGTAGATCTCTATGGAGAAGAACGGGCAAGAAACTCCAAGGACACTCTTTTACCACTATGGTATGAGGGACAAGGCTCTTGACCTTCTGACTTCTTATATGAACAACAGAATCCAGAGGGTCGATGTTAATGGCAAGAAATCTGCAGGATCTGCGGTCACCATGGGCGTTCCGCAAGGTTCAATTCTTGGGCCTTTCTTATTTCTAATTTATGTAAATGATTTACCTTATCACATAAGGGATAATCACAAGATAGTATTATTCGCAGATGACACTTCGCTCATTTTTAAAATCAAACGTCAGTTAGTCAACTTTGAACAAGTTAACGATGCACTCTCTAAAGTAGTGCATTGGTTTAATGTAAATAATCTTCTACTGAACGAAAAAAAGACTAAACTCATTAAATTTTCAATGCCAAATGTCAGGCAGCTATCTACCAATGTTCAAGTAAATGGAACAGAGTTGGACCCTGTTGAGTCGACAGTTTTTCTTGGAATCACTATTGACAGTAAATTACAATGGGGCCCACACATAGAAAAATTGTCAGGAAGACTAAGTTCGGCCGCCTATGCTGTTAAAAAAATTAGACAGATAACTGATGTGGATACAGCCAGAATTGTTTATTTTAGTTATTTTCATAGTCTTATGTCATATGGGATTCTTCTCTGGGGAACCTGTGCGGACATTGATACTATCTTTGTTCTACAGAAAAGGGCTGTTCGAGCCATATACAACCTAGGTCCAAGAGATTCCCTTAGAGAAAAATTCAAAGAAATAAATATTCTGACTGTAGCTTCACAATATATTTTTGAAAACCTATTGTATGTACACAAAAATATATAAAATTTTAAGAAAATGTCCGATATTCATAGTTTAAATACCAGGAATAAACACAATCTTGCTGTGCATCGCACAGGTCTCCACAAAGTAGGCAACTCGTTCATGGGTCAATGTATACGCTTTTACAACAAACTTCCCATTGACATTCGAAACTTACCCATTAATAGATTTAAAATCTGTATTAAAACCAAACTTTGTAAAAAAGGGTATTATAAAATTTCAGATTATTTAGAAGATAAAAAAGCATGGGATTGAACTGCTCGCTCTGCTAAGCCTTGTGATAAAACTTAACATTTTAATTATTTTGTAAAATCATGAAAATATACCAGTTTTATATACACATTGACATTGTTGAAAATTATATTCAAAATGACATGATTACTTTGTAAAGTATTATATTATTTTAATTAATTATTGTGAATGTGAGGACTATGTGGATATCATTATTATTTTCATTTTTCAGTTAGTTTTAATTATGGTCTGGCAGTTTGAGTAGTTTATGCGGCCTACCCAAATGTCCTTTCTTTGGTATTGTTCGTCGAGTTGAGCTCCTTAAGTTCTGAGTTGAGCTCCACGATTACTGACAAATGCTTGCACTGACTGGACAGGTTCACTCAAATCTGTGTGGTTCTTTCCTCAAAAGACCATTTCAGACACTAATCTACATGGTCCTCATATGGCCTGACCAAGATTATGTCTGGACTTTAAAAGAGACTGTGACCTCTGAGTTTGTTTCGGCCTTTCTTCTCAGAGTAGTCAGATAGGAAACGCCGAACTCAACTAGCTTATTTTTTTTTTTTTAATATGACGTGTAAAAGTGATTCCGATATCCTATTTACAGAATAAACAATTTAATTTCATTTCATTTAAATATAGATATTACAAAATCCTGGGTACATCATTCTTGTTGCTTCTATATGTGAGAACAATGTACAAAAAATAATCAAAAACAATTGAAAATATAAGATTAAAAATAAACCCTGGCAGATAAGTGTGTATCAATGCCATCCGGTTTTGTTAAAATTCACCCTCATTTTATGTGATAAATCATCGGTAAGAAGTTTCAAGAATTAGGTATATACATTATTTCAATTATAGGGATGTTGGGGGGTGGCAATTTTTTAAATTATATAAATAGGGTAAAAACTTCAAAGCAACCGCATTTCCATCCGTCTGCCTAATCAAAAATAGTAGATTGTCTGCCAAGGGAGCGAACAATTATTTTTAAGGCGAGAGTGTTTCTTTGAATACAGAGCGGAGCGAAGGATTCTTAAGTAAAATCCTGAGCGGCGAGGGATTCAAAGTACGTCACTAGAGCTTAAAATAGTTTTGCTCCCCAGGTGAACACTTTACTTTTTATCACCCTCTATGAAAACAAAAAGTCTGTGATTCGACCCTCGTCAGGAACGAAGTTACTTCTCACGTATAATTTATAAAAACAACATTTTCGCAGCCGCCATCGTGAATTTACATTTTGATCTCAGTATCGGCTTTAGCACCCTCGAAAACTATGAAAACGACACACATGACGAAAAGTTTGAAAATTTTCGCAGCCACCATCTTGGATTTTCATTTTGATCTTACTATCGGCTATAGCACTCTCGAAAATTATGAAAACTACACCCATGACGAAAAATTTGAAAATTTTCAGAGCCGCCATCTTGGATTTACATTTTGACCGAATTCACACTTTCTCTTTCTCTCTTGCCAGCCTGTTACTTGTTCATACAATATTCGTGTTTAATGTTTCTTTGGTGATTGGAACTTTTACTAACAATATACACATTCTGAATTCGAATCACTTTTAATCCCTAGGGGTTAAAAAGCTATTTTAGTCCCTGTTTACGAAGAATAAACTAGCTCTTTTTGAATAGATGTGATAAAAACAAATGTATGCCCCCCTATATCCGCCCCCGCCCATTTGGGGTCCATTCGGACGATACGGGGGGTTCGATATGACTTCAAGACCCAGATTACCACTTGCCATCCGGTTGCCTCTCCGATAAAATTTTACGTGCCATTGCTTTAACTATTTCGAGCACACGCATTGTAAATATTATTGTTGTCTCATTTTTTTTTAGTCTCAACTAACATGCTGATTAATGGTTTAGGAATTAGGACACAAACCAAGTGTGCCTACATAAGTCATAACTAACGGCCAATAATATTGTTTTGAAAGTTCGATCACTGCCGCGTTTCGTAGCACACGGAAATGTGATAATTAACAGTAAATATAAGTAATAAAGTATTTTTGCTCTATCTAGTATCTACCTAGTAGCACAATAAAATTATTTTAGTACTTTTATTTCAAAACTTGAATCTGATGAGTGAGCATTACAATTCAACATGACAATTAGATTAATGTTATAATTATCAGCTTAGAACTTCGTCTGAACACGAGTCTCATGGCCGCTACAATAAAACGGTCTCGCATAAATCGAAGAGGAAATTGCAGTTATAACGCTTCGCACATAAAGATGTATGGTAGACTAGCGATTCGCCGATCATTACTCTACTGTGTTTATGCTCTGAAGTAATAGTTTCCGCCATAAACGACAATAACCGGTAATAATGGGGTCTTCTGTTTTTACCGGTTTTTAATACAGATTTCATAAGGAGGTTCTCTCTCAATTCGACTGAATTGTATTTTTAGTGTTCATGCTATATGGGTTCTAGAGCAGAAGATATAAGAAATAGGGTGTGTTATGGAAATAAATAATAAAACAAATTACAACAATAAATATTGTATTTACTTCCACATTATCTACTTAGTCAACAATCTATGTGTTACACATACTTTTACATTGGGCTAGCTACTTATAAATACGAAAATCAAGGAATGTGTTTTCGACAATGCACATTTTAAACATACTGGTATATCCAGCTACACGGCAATAATATAGGTACTAGATTGGAGAGAAATTCTATTTTGGTAATCAGCTTTTTTATTGAATACTTAAAAAATTGTACTACTAGTAAACTGCATACCTAAGACATCAAAACTAAGCTTGTACAGTACTACAGGTGATAATATTAATTTTTCAATATTAACACCTGCAGTAAAATAAAAGATATATCTTCAGTAAAGACAAGATAATATAAGGTATTATAAATATTACTTTAATGATTATACATATCTAAGAAATAATAAAACACTAGTATTATTGTATTTATTTTGTTTACATTAGAGTTAGTTATGCAGAATACTTAAATACAAGGAGGTATGGACAGCTGTAGACCACATTTTACAGAGCACAATATCCTTACACTCACATTTCTGTATTTCTTTGAAATATGATTGTTTGTCAGGAAAAAATAATCACTTTTTCCTTTAAATAAAGATCATTACACCCAGCCACGAAAGTTGCAACACCGAAATGGTCTCGCATTACCGGTTTCAAAATTATCCATTTTCCGTTCAGGCCCTTGTGTAATGTGTAAGTATCTAGATTTTTAATAAACTACCCTAAAGTCTTTAAAGAAATAAAAATAAACAATTTATTTAAAACAAAATTGTTCACTTATTTGAACCAGACATGCTACTACTACACATTGCAAGTTTTCTGATGACAAATTTTAATTTTATTTTCTATTTTTTAAAATAAATAAATTAAAAGTAATGATATAAATAGGTGACCATTGTTTGTATACATACCTATATATTTAATTTACTTGTATTAATTAATTTTATTTTTGATATAATTTATTCTTATTAATTATTACTCGTAATAAATCATATAATTTGATAGCTACAGTAACAATTAACAATAATTATTCTATTCTATTGATTTGAAGCATGTTTTGTAATGTAATGAAATGTAATTTATTAATTTTATTATATATTTATAATTTATAAATGTAATTTATTTATTTTATTTTGTTTCGCAGTCCCTTTACAGGGTGCATGTTTGCAACTAATAATCTGATTCCAACCTCTGTACAAGATGTTTGCAATAAACTGATTTGATTTTACAATGCAAAAATGTTAACTATACACCTCTTGTTGATAAGGTTGTAAATTACTTTAGTAAAGATAACAATTTACTTCATTAACCACTTTACCAAGCCTATATTGATCTGATTTGACATGTTGAAACGACTCAAATATTATAGATTGTGATATAAATATTAAATTATATTAATTATATAGTCAAAAGTATGTGTATGTAGACCCACTGGTTAAAACTAAACCTATTAAAAATAAGAATACATTGGTTCAGTTCAATTTTTATTTGTATTGTAATTTTATCATTCATTTCAACTTATTGTACCTACCTATAATAATGAGTTGGCAATTTAAGAGATAAAGCCAATATAGGAGTATTTCTATTCACCAAACCTACCGAATCGAATCATGATCCAAACAACAATTTTATTGTAAAGGTCACAATTAATGTCATACTCAAGAACTGAAGCCTTGAATAACATATGCAAATGCTGCAAAATAATCTCATACAATATTTTTATTTTGGTGCAATGGTTATAGGTATTTTATGTTTCATCTGTTCATAATTCTAAAGATCACTGGATTATTAAATAACATCAATGTTTCTAAGACAAGACCATACTCTCCAATGTACACAGCTCAAGATTGACCTACTTATGCTAAATTAATTAGTTTGATATTCTTTGTAATCCAATGTTGTCGAATGCAGCTTTTACATCTTCAAATACTTCGACTGGAGACACTTCTGCATTAATCCTGCGCACACGACCCATTCCATCGTAATGTTTGATGATAGGCAAGGTGTCGTTTAAATAAGTGCTGAATCTTTTCTGGAGGCTCTCCAGATTATCGTCCGACCGCCCGCTGCCGGCGGCGCCGCGTCCTAAACACCGCTCAGTGCAAATGTCCCGCGAGCACTCGAAGAATAACACGAAGAGCAGCTTCGTTTTGTCAGACATGACGCGTTCCCAGCCGTCTAAATTGTCCTTGTTACGCGGGAAGCCGTCAACAAGGAAGCGCGTCTTACCGGAGTTCTGCATGGCCTTGTGAATGAGAGAGCACGTAACCTCTACAGGTACAATCTCACCGTTCCGGATTTTCTCCTCGATCATCTCTCCGTATTCGGACCCAGGCCTTTGTCGTTCTTCGCGTAGCAAATCGCCGGCGGACAGATGTACAAAACCATATTCTTTAGAAATAAAAGAACATTGCGTTCCTTTGCCGGCGCCAGGTGCACCTAATACGAACACAACTTCAGGCACCATTTTGTTGAGATACTGCGAACACTGCCGCAACGCGCTACCCAGCATTAAATAAGTGTGACTAATTTATTAAGCTGGATTCCAATTAGTTTTATAAAACATGCGCACTTTGCGCACAGCTGCAGCCTTGAGTTTTGACGTAACAGATGAATGACAGTGTTACCAGATGCATTGAACCTTATATCTGTAGTAGCAAAAATCTGTTTAAATCTGGACCTATGCTATTTTAACTTGAAATGTGTATAAAATCTGTATTGTCAAAAGAACCGAAACAGAATAATATACCTACTTACCGTATGTAGTCAAGTTACTTTTTTCTCCTTTTTTTGAAAAAGAAGGGAACAGGTTTTAATTCATCATCTGCCTAGCCTTTTTCCAACTATTTAAGGGTCGGTTGTCAGTCTAACCAGATGCAGCTGATTACCAGTAAGTATTTTACATGGAGCGACTGCTTATCTGATCTCCACAACTCAGTTACTGGATAACAGGGTAACATGAGAGTCAATACCCTTGATAGAGGTAGTTTTACACCGGCGAGGCGAGGCGTGGGATGGGCGAGAAATATCCATCGCTATACCGTGCCATCTCGCGATCCCCAGCGCTACCTCGCGCCGGCTCGTGATTTTCGCACTGGCCATCGCTACCTAGCGCTGGCTCACGCTATCACGCACCGCCCGGCAAGCCATGTTTCGCGCGCCTTCTTCATTTTGTGGAGAAAGCGCCAGTGGTATTCCGTTCGTATTGTGCTATCAACGTTCAGCGGTTTATCTTGTGCCATGTTTCATCATTACTTATTAAAAACGTAATGGAGGAACAAGATATTAGAAGAAGAAATAATCTTGTACTTATGTCAAGAAAACGAAATTGCGGTGTTTTGTGATTAGAAAACATATTAAATAATATAATAAAAACTGTATTGATTCAGTGATTAATAACTATAAAACTAAGGAAAACATGTAAGTAGCACTGGGAGCCGGAGAGTTTGGTATGCAGCGATGTATCGCGATGGTCGGAGCCAGCCGGCGCGTGTCAACGCGAGACATCGCGAGTCGGCGCTAGGAGAGAGACCGTGCGTGCAGTAGTAAATAAATACTCCATTCTTATATTACTTATAAACTTTAATATTGTACTAACAAATATTTGAACTCTCGCCTCGCACATCCTCGCGTATTTAGACATTTTACGTCAAAGATGGAAAGGACTTAGATAGAAATTTTGCCATACAAATTTCAATTCTCGCCCATCCCATCCACGCCTTGCCTCGCCGGTTAAAACCAACTTGAGACTGGTTGCCAGATTTTCGGGATTTTTTATTGTGCAATAAATAAATATCAGTTACCATTAAAAGTTTGTAAGAAATTAATTATTTACTATAAATGCATCACGAGAGCAGTGTCTTGGAGAACACGCAAAAATCTTTGGTTGGCGGATTCCCGGTTTGAAAAATTTGTGAAACTGGCGACTGACTGACAGAACAGTACTACCGAATTCGATTTATTTTGTTACTTTTAAAGCAGATTATGTCAATTTAATCAATAGAATATGAAATATCTGAATAAAATTTATATCCAGTGCCGTTTATATTCGGAAAAATATGTATATATGGCAACACGAACGAAGGAATGACTGAAGCTGAACGAATAAACGTCAAACGTTTCTATTGATGCTAGACATGGGCGTTTTCGTATTTAGTTGCTAACGGATATGTAATCGATATTCAGTTTTTATATCGATATCGAAAACCATTTTCAGATATCGATATCAGTAGTACGATTTGCACAAGTAACTGAAACGAAACGCAAACTCACACTTTTACCGTTAATACATTGATAGTAGCCGCCGGAAAGTTGCTAACTTATGGAATATTTGTTGTAACTAAATAAATAGAAACTAGACCTTATTGCTAGCGCGTTAGGTTATAGATATTACGCACGCACTATTATTAACCAAATAACCAATAACTAGCCGAAGTTACGTAATATTCGCTTCATCACTTTTACGCCAGTAAAACATTGAATGGTAAGACAGAGACAAAGCGAATAAAAACCGTCGATGTCATATCGCTCGTGATGTGAAGTTTGCGTTTTGTTCGTTATTACCACTGACGTATAAATCATATATACGTCAGTGGTTATTACTTATTCGACATTATTCGTAGTTCGTTCTCGTTGTTGCGCTTTGGATAAGCCATAGCTCGATGAAGTTTTTGTGAAAACGGTTATGTATATTTAGATATCGATATGGTATGATAATAAACACATATCCGATATAAGTTACGTTTTGATATATCGAACCCATGCCTAATTGATGCACCACAGAACACTATACAGACGTTCGTACGGATGTGATAAAATCGCGGCAATTTTATTCCAGGCACTGGATTTTCAACGCTCTGCTTGGCACCGAGAGTTGAAAATCCAACTGAGTTTTTTCAACGCACTGGGACGAGAGTGCATCCCAGCGCGTTGGATTTTCAACACCGAGGTGAAAATCCAGTGCTCGATAAAATTCCGCCGAAATTTTATTACGTCCGTTGCTTCGATTTTTAATGTAGGATACAGATATTTCTAATTCGGAGGCGGATCGCTATCGACAACTGTTTCGTACTCACTAAGCTTTATCCTTAACAAAAGACATTCCTCGTCGAACTACGAAATGAAACATAAAACACTGCTGTGCCGCTGGTGAGCTTTGGGCTTGGCTTATATTATCTGTGGCCTGGCATAAGGTGGATCCGCAGTTTTTTACATCACTTCCAGACCACAACTCTCCAAGTTGGCGGGGAATAATTTTTTTTTTTTTGTTTATGTCAACTGTTCTTTATTGTTCTATCGTTTTTTTTTTTTTTCATGTGAAACATCTGACTGTCGCCACGCCAACAGTGCCAAAGGTAAACCAACGCCAACGCCAATGTTAACTATCCTTTTTAAGCATATTACCTGTACATGATAATTTCGATGATTCACATCTGCCAGGAGGATTTACTTCAACCAAGGAGGTTCTATGATGAAATGGAAAGACGTTTTTTTTATAATAATTTATTAGTACAAATGTTTCGCACATAACTCAATAGTAAGTTGTTATCACCAGAACTAGCAGAGTACCTGAAACAGAGATATATTCAAGTTAGTGAACAGATTCCTATTCACAAAATAATGTAAAGCATCCAAGTTTAATTTAATCAGAAGAAATAATAGGTTGACCTCAAAATAATTCAGAACAGGTCTGTGAATGTTCATCATTAAAAAAAAATGCTAATATTAGTTTAATTCGATTTTCAGCCATTGTTCTCACCTATTGAATTTAGCTTGCATCTTCCTTTTTAGCCGAACCCGTTATCAGGCATCTATAATAAAAAAATAAAAATTCGTAACATAGTGAACAAGTTCACAATTAAAATATAATGTTATGCATCCAAATTTAATTTAATCAGAAGTAATAATAGGTTGACCTCAAAATAATTCAGAACAGGTCTGTGAATATTCATCATTTTAAGAAAATTGTATGCTAAATTTTAAATAGTCAGATTTTTAGCCATTGTTCTCACCTATTGGATAGCTTGCATCTTCCTTTTAAGCCGCACTCGAATCTGTTATTTAAAAAAAAAGGTTAACATTTGTTACCAAAAAGGTTAGTCAAATTTCAGTGAAATAAATTAATCTCAGGCCTGTTGAGCTTGTTAAACCGTGTGTTCCTCTGTGGCCGGACCACAGTTTAGTACTCAGATGCTATAGTTCGAAATAATACCTACCTAAAGTCTACTTTCATCGGAATATATATATATTTTTAGTACCTCAAGAGATATCTTTTTAATTATTAATTTATGTGGTCCGGCCGCCAGGCAGTGCTCTCTGGCCGCGCCACCTCAAATTCAATAGAGTATAATGAACTATTAATAAATCAATATCCCAAAAAAAACTACCTAAAGAGTACCTTGCGTAAGACAAATATGGTCCAATAAACCCCTTTAGTTAAGGAGTTATTGGTCGTAGGGTGTGGTCCGGCTGGAAGGTATACTCTGCAGCAAGTCAATTTTGCAATATTTAATATTAACTATCCATAAATCAATTTATGTAATAGTACCTTTTCTCTACTCTTCGTTGATACTTTTTTCTCTCAAGAAACTATTCATTTTGATTAATTAATCTTTACAGTATGTAGCGCGGCTAGGGAGGATTACTTTCAGCAAATATAACGAAATATGCTTTATTTCTTTATGCCAACGAAAACTGCATAATAAGTACTTTATAAAAAGACCAGACTTCATCTATAAACTTTTATTTTTATTACCAACAATGATTTTGAAAAAGGTGCACTTTTTGGTTTTTGTTTACCTATCTACCTAAGAATAGGTAGTTAATTTAACGAAATGAAAATTTTGGTTTAAAATAAACAATAAGTATACGAAAAACAAATATATATTTTCATAATCAAATATTAACAATTGTTAATACAAGGTATTGTAAATGATGGAAAACTGTTTTATATAACAAACTAAAGTCAATAGATTGAATTTAAGCATTTAACTCTTTAAACAAGAAATAACTATGAAAAAAAGAGTGTACCAAAACCGCGTATTAAAAATATAGTCAATCAGTATAACAAATAAAGGAGTTTTGAAGTTATTTTCCAACTTTAAAATGCAAGGCCTAAATTAAAAATAAACATTTTGATAAAAATCAGTTATAATTTACAATTTTGCGTATAAAATACAATGAACATTCATTTGCTGGATTTTAGTTCTTGTAACTTTAGTACTTAAATCATCATATGTTTCCCAAATATCACCCAGACGCTTGCAGTGAGCGACGTAATGGCGAATATTTGGTAAATACTCAATCACTGACAACAGTGTAAATAATTTTCCTTGTAATGTCATAGTGTCTGGAATGTCATTTAAATCAACGCCTAAATCAATTTCAAATATTAATAAATCATTCAATGTGTAGTTAATAATTTGTTTACCGGTACATTTTACACCATCGTCATTACTTTTAACACATAGCACACCTGAATCAATCTCTAACATTGTTTGAGCCGATTCTTCAAGGGCTGAAATGCCTTTATCAGACAAAATTAGTTCATTCAGTGGCATGTACGAACATACTCGTTGAGATGTGGAGTTGTTCTGACTGCATTGTGTATTTGTGCATCGTTTTTCCGATATAACTATAGGAATATCTTTTAATAAAATTTTGTCTAAAACAAAAGTAATATTCGACATACAATTTATGATCGTCAAGACATTTGTGATTGTTTTGTCAAAATAGTATTTGTTTATAATATTGGCTCGTATGCTGTATAAATTTATGGGATCTTTATTAGCAAGAGACTTAATAAGCGTCATAAAACCGGATGTTTTTGTTTCTATTAGTTTGCGGATGTTCATTCTATCTATATAAGCAACTGCTAAAGATTGCACCAGACAATCGAAGGCGCAAGTATTTTCTACAACAACGCCTTTAATACCAGTTGAACTACTACTTCCATTTACCAAAAAATCGACAGACTTCTTTTTGGACCGCAGCTCTCGCTTTTGTTTTTCTTGTTTTCCTATAGTCAGGCCTCGCCAGTTCTCTAGAAGGATGGGTTCATCAGACATGACAGATTCTTGCGAAAAGTCACTTGACTCAACTTTAGCTTTTTCAGTAGCCTTTGTTTTCTGTTCACTAATATCATCACTGAATTTGTTCTTTAAATCCCCAGATATATATTCATGGTGCTTCAATAGGAATTCGTCCACCCGTAGTCTGTCGTTGGGACTTTTCAAAAGAGTTTTAATATTTTTGAAATAACTTTCCACGTCTGAACTGGTTGATGTCACATTTTCTGTATAAACAAATGACAACATCACATTTGACCAAATTGGCAATCTAGACATTAGCCTCTTGAAGGTATTAATAAAATCAGGTAAGTAATACAAATTTTCATATATCGTTTTTATCTCAGATAATTGCAATTCAAGTGAAACTTTGTCAACTTTCATGGTAAATTCTTTCATAAAGTCTGAGGTAACATTTTCAATTTCTTCTGAGTTGAGTAGGTCGTTAATAATTGTATTCACTTCCTCATTCACCGTGACCTCATCATCATCTTCGTCTTCTCTATTTGTATTAACTGTGTCTGTCTGTAGCAACTCCTGTAAGCTTTGGTTACATAACGTAGGATGCCCGTTAGAATCTTTTCCTGTGTATCTATTAAGTGCAATAACAATAAGATTTTCCATTATCAATTTGATTTCGCCGAACGATGAAGAATCTTTGATTTTGCAAATATATTTTATATAAAATTTCATAACCCTTTCGTCAACGTATTTGAAACATTGGTAATTATAAAGTGTTTTCACAAAATGCGATGTGTCCAAGCGAATAAGGCAATGATTTGTTTTTATTTTTTCTTTTTTCATTAGGACATCAAAACAATATGCAATATAATCCTTGGTAGATTCGAAGTCAGTAAAAGCTTTAATGATTGCTCCAACTAATGCTGCCGAATCATCGCAAACTACTTCATCAGGAGTTTTTTTGGTGCCTATCCATTGTTTGAGCCATTTGTATATATTTTCTAACGTATGCAAATCAGTTATCATTTGAGTTACCGGTACACAAGAATTTCCAGTTTGTAATACAGCCACGTAAAGAAAAATGTGCTTAGCCACATATATTTGTGCAGGATCTCTAGGAGGTATAATTTTTTTAAATATTGACCCTGTAGCGTCAATACTGAGCTTTATTCTTTTATTACAATTGACAAGATGACAATAATATTTTTCTTGTTGATCCGTCCAATAATATAAAATGAAAGGCAAAACACAAAATAATCGAATCACATTCTTGTATAAAGTACTACCCATAATCCATAATGAAAGTACAACATTCTTGTCCAAATAAGCTTCTTGTTTTGATCGTTGCCTGATATTCTGCAATGTCTTTAATGATGGTACAAATGGTGGCTCATAGGTGTCATCTTCGTTCATGACTTTGTTTACTATTTTATTCCGAATTACGATCGCATGTTCATTAATCAGTTTTTCAGACAGCTCTTCTTTTTTCTTTTTAGTCAATTTATTTTTAATCTTTGGATCATGCACAATATTTAAATCACCTACCTCAATAATACATTTGATTTTAGCATGAGTTTCTGACGCTTCTGTTGACTCTGCTCTAATTTTAGCTCCACATTGCTTACAATATCCACTGAATCGAATATTGTAATCAACAGCTGAACTGCGTTTAAATATCCAAGTACATTTTCGCCTTGTTTCCTTCCATAAAATCTCACTCATAACGTTTGTCCACTTATGTTGAGGTAAAACTGTCTTCTTGTGCCGCGTTACTGATGGTCTAACTTTATCTGTTCGCGAACAATAGCTAGTGACTGGTCTTATATTTTGCCAATCGGATAATGATATTTCAAAATTTTCAACGGCGTAGTTATCTTGTACAGAAGACTTTGGTGAATCTAAGTCTTCAGATGTCAAATTATCATCATATTCTGGAGAAGAACTCTGTTTTATTGTATTATTGAAGAAATAATCAAAATTCTTTTTTAAAGAAAGATAAATAGCTTTCACGCTCATTCGACATGATAAGTTTTTGCGAATATCAAGAAAAATCTTACTTGATGGTGGTGGCAGCAAATCTTTATCTTTAAGTTGGTCTTCATATTTCACGAACTCAGATTTTTGTTCATCAAGGGAAACTGATAGCACTTTTCCGCGTTTTTTCTTGTTTTCACTCATTTTCGCTGTTGTTATAATGGCCGATACAAAATAGTAGGAACAAACTACTGAAGTAAAAATATATTCAAGCTATGATAATAAAATAATAACAAACTACCCCCGTACGTAAACTATTGTACTGCACATTCTGCTGACATTGTAACGCTTATTCTATTAACTTGTAATACAAATTGCTTACAAAATATTGGAAGGCGTTTAAATTTATACTAAGTTCCGCAATTTATAAAACCTATTGTATTAACAATTTTTTATTGTTAATATTTGATTATGAAAATAAATATTTGTTTTTCGTATACTTACTGTTTATTTTAAACCAAAATTTTCATTTCGTTAAATAAACTACCTATTCTTAGGTAGATAGATAGGTAAACAAAAACCAAAAAGTGCACCTTTTTCAAAATCATTGTTGGTAATAAAAATAAAAGTTTATAGATGAAGTCTGGTCTTTTTATAAAGTACTTATTATGCAGTTTTCGTTGGCATAAAGAAATAAAACATATTTCGTTATATTTGCTGAAAGTAATCCTCCCTAGCCGCGCCACATACTGTAAAGATTAATTAATCAAAATGAATAGTTTCTTGAGAGAAAAAAGTATCAACGAAGAGTAGAGAAAAGGTACTATTATATAAATTGATTTATGGATAGTTAATATTAAATATTGCAAAATTGACTTGCTGCAGAGTATACCTTCCAGCCGGACCACACCCTACGACCAATAACTCCTTAACTAAAGGGGTTTATTGGACCATATTTGTCTTACGCAAGGTACTCTTTAGGTAGTTTTTTTTTGGGATATTGATTTATTAATAGTTCATTATACTCTATTGAATTTGAGGTGGCGCGGCCAGAGAGCACTGCCTGGCGGCCGGACCACATAAATTAATAATTAAAAAGATATCTCTTGAGGTACTAAAAATATATATATATTCCGATGAAAGTAGACTTTAGGTAGGTATTATTTCGAACTATAGCATCTGAGTACTAAACTGTGGTCCGGCCACAGAGGAACACACTGTTAAACCATCACAGGGCATCTAGAACAGTGTTGTCATCATTATAAAATAAAAGTCAAAGAATTGATAATTACGAAGTTCTATTGTAAAAATTAAAATTATTTTTTTAAATAAATAAAAATATTCACCATACTTAGAATTAGAAAAACCTTGTGGAACTATCTTATCAGTTGATTTAATGTTGCTGATTACCTGATAATTGACTAATCAGCGTCCTTCGGTACACGCGAATCATACCGATGCATACCTGTAACATTAAATACCTAATTTTAGGTTGTTTCAAATAGTTTATTATGTTCTTGAACAATTCTAAGTTTTCAGGCCTGTTGAGCTTGTTAAACCATCACGGGGCATCTAGAACAGTGTTGTCATCATTATGGAATATAATCAAAGAATTGATAATTATGAACTTTAATGTTGCTAATTACCTGATAAGGGACTAATCAGCGTCCTTCGGCACACACGAATCATACAGATGCATTTCTGTAACAAAAAATACCTAAGGTTAGTTAGTTTCAAGCGGTTTGTTATGTTTTTGAGCAATTATAAGTTTTCAGGCCTGTTGAGCTTGTTAAACCATCACGGGGCATCTAGAACAGTGTTGTCATCATTATAGAATACAATTCAAAGAATTGATAATTATGAACTAAGGGAAGTATTCTATCATACTGTCACAGAATCGAGACGAATTTGATCACCATTAGAAGTAGTAATTGAGGTATATGACAATATGAAGTAACTAACAATATCTATTGGGGTAACTTTGAAACTCTAATTAACTTTCAATTAAATAGTAATAAAAGATTAATTAAAGAATTGGTCCAAAATTGCATTAGACCATGAAAGTGGAAAGATCGAAGGCGCCTCCCTTCCCTCTTTCCACTCATGCCTCTTGCCCTGCAGTGGGACAACATGAGCACTATAGGCATAGTGAGACGGATAATAATAACAACGAAAGATGCTAAATAATTATGATAAACGGGGCATGTTAGCCATTCAATTAATAATAAATTGTCTCAAAAAAGCTACTAAAGATGATTGCACAAAAAGTGCTAAAAACAAGTTGCTTATCATCAAATGACGTAGCGTGACTTGTATCAACATCATCCCAAAATTGGATGATCAGATCATTATAATGGAAAATAATGCGTTTATAAATTTGATTGTAATCGGTTCTACTTCATACTAGACATTTCAATAATATTTACCTTTTGTTGAATACAATTATCTTCTCTCCTCACTGACTCATATCTGCAACAAATTACAATAAATAAGCAACCAATTCATTACTGCGCAAGGTTTTATTTTTATTTTTGTTTATATTTTCAGTGTGATATAAGTTTTTTTCCTCATTACTCAGTACAGGTCTGTGATAATCATCATTAAAAATTATTTGAGTGTGGGTCATGAACAATATTTCGTGTTACTTTGAATATTTTAGAGGTTTCTTTTTAAAATAATATAAATAGCATGCATATTGTCGAGACAATTTGTATGTTGGTACAGTGCGCGCCACGAAAAGGCTCGCAGATTGTGGAACTACATTTTTTTTTTATTGCGCTATGAAATGGCATAGACACTAGCGCCGCGTCAAAGGGTCTTTCGTGGCGTGCACTATACATACATGCAAACAGACTTGTTAGATGTGATAAGAAATTTACAGACACTGAAAAACATTCTTACCATTTTTGTCACGTCATGCAGTATTTACAGGAACTGTTTGCCCTGTGAATCAAAGAGGAAGGTTACTTTATGATCAAAATCTAAAATGAAACTTGCATTAGTGCAGTGATAACATGCTTATTCATTTATGATTTAAGATTAGTGCTAAAAAATGATGTTATCTACTGCACTTATGTATGTTACAAAATAAAAGATAAATTCTGGCAGATTTTTAAAATAATAATGCAATTCTGGCAGATTTTTAAAATAATAATGCAAGACAAAAGCACGCCAGAATATACCTCTGAATGTTTGATTATTTAACAACTCACCTTTTCCGAAATGACTGTTTCAGTCGAATAAAAACACTAAGGTTGTTTACAATAGAAAAATTATAATTTAAAAATTAATTACAGTACAAGTAATGAATCATGGTTCCCGACATCATAGCGATTCATATCAAACAGGCTGTGGTATTTTCAATAGTTTATTTAGTATCTCGTGGTGGCAGCAACATTCCGCCACTCAGTAACAAACGGACCGACCAGCGTCGTCGTGCTTAACACTTAACTTAATTGAGGCGATACATTCCGTTTTATGTTCAAAATAAAATATATTCATAATGTTAAAACGTAAAATTGTATAGTGCGTGAGGCGCTCTCAATAATGTTACATATATTACAGTATGGATTGCATTAGCTACGACGTTTACAGTTTGTCCAGATATTGAGCTAAGTCGGGCAGACCCTCCTTAAGTCCTTTCCTTTTCCTTGTCTCCTGCAAAGATAAAAAGAAACCAATTATATTTCAGAACAAAAAATAATTAATATAATTTATTTGAGCTACAATGTAAATGTATCGCCCGCGCCGTAGCATGCAGTCCCGGGACATAAGGATAGAGGTCCTGTGCAGCGTTTAGACGCGAGCTCACTTCATTGTCCTTCGTTAGCACGCCGCAGCCGTCTGCGCGAAGCGGCCGACAAGCGACCGACTCGCTACGGCGCGGCACGGTGTGCCGGAAGGTATATTTAAGAAATGTCATTACTAAATATTGTGAATTACAGCCCTGTTAGCCAAAGAAATTATCTATGAATAGATTAAAACTTGGCTAGCAGTACTTTTGTCTGTAAATTACTTCCTTCTGAACATGTCGATATAATTTCGGCCCATAACTTAGCTAATCTAAATAAATTTTCAGTTGTCTCCTTAACAACTTCCATTTTAAATGTAGTTCAAGTGTCAGCAGAGGTATAAGCGTGTCTTGTTATCTGCACGTTTCAGGAACTGATGGACGCTACTCAAGGTGCCAAATTCTGGGCCGACTATCTTTAGATTGCTATAGACTCACTAAGAAAATAATAGGCACTAAAGGCAATGAGGCAAAGTATCGAGTACAAACCTGAACAACGATGTAGGGCTTGGTGCCGGGCTCGCACGGGTCTCCGGGCAGGACCTGCCAGTGATCAAACACGCACTGGGGGAAAGCCTGGCCTCCGGTGTTGGAGCGCAGGTCGGCGGTGAAGCCGAACGACTCGTTGACGGGCAGGTACGCCTTCACGACGAACATGGGCGTGCCGGTCACTTGCGACTCCTCGAACACGTGGCCACGACGCCTGTTCAACACGCCGTAGATACCGCCGACGGCTACCTCAGGGCACTGTGTGGTGATTACAAATATGGATGTGTTATTATAATGCAATTGTAAGATGTTCCACTTCAGAAGTTCGTGTACAACATAGATTTTATATTGATATTGAATTTATTATGTAATGAAATTATTCAATTTCAAGGTTTCATACTTTCTTTCACTGAAAATGCAGATATTACTGGAGCAAGCAGTTTGATACTAAAGTATAAAGCTGTCAGCAGCAAACATCGGATTACTGCTCACTATGATAAATTTTCTGATCAAGGGTTGTTATAATTTTGTAGAAGTGTTAGTTCCCTTATTCAAGCAAGGCATGTATGGGTGACAGTGCCTAAATATAGAACTGTTGATCTGCCACGTCTCGGAAAGGCGGAACTATCGTATCATGCTAGCCCGCTCAGGAAAAACGTGGGAACATTAGCAGACGATAACACATGAAATAGATAGCTGTTGCTGTCACATTTATGGAGATACAATACATATTAATCTCGGAAAGCGATAAGGCCACCCAATGTATATTTTGTAGTGTTTGATTTCTTTTTTGTTATGTCTTTTTGTAGTGTACAATAATATATAAATAAATAATCGCAGTCTTCCAATCCAGTCTTAATAAGTCAAGTAATTTTATTATATTTTTTGCTATTACTAAAGTTTCCCAAATATTGAGACTAAACTCAACTTTCTAACTTTATCTAGATGCGAAACAACTTTCGAAATAATAAAATCTTAATTTTATGGAAACCACTTCCTATACTGACTCATTATAGAGTTCAATTAGCGAATCAACAGAGTTTCTTGCGACTGGTATTACAGAATGGATTAGCGGCTCTACAGACAGACACTCCATGCTGGTTAGTGGCGGCACGTACCTGAATCTCGCACAGGTACACAGGCTCCATAAGTCTCGGCTGCGCGGTCAGCAGACACGCGTACAGACATCTTCTCGTGGTTGGAATGATTTGACCGCCACCCCTGTACAACAGACAAAGATTAGATTTTCGTTGCACGCCGTTGAAGCCAAGACATATTTCATTTTGTAAATACAACAGTCAGTGTCTACAAGAATAGAATTACGACCTATCCTAATTAGGGCTCCCACACAAAACTGCGAATTAGCATCGCATTGCAAAAATCTGCGAGCTCGGCCTAGGCCGTGCGCACCTGCGAGCTCGCAGATTTTTGCAATGCGATGCGAATTCGCAGTTTTGTGTGGGAGCCCTTAACTAGCATCAAACCTGATGAAAATTTTTAATAAATTCGGGAGGCTTAAAACATTAACTACAAGAATATTTTGGCGCCTGATTGACATTGACAGTGGGGCGTTGATAGTAATTGTGAAATTGTCACAAATTGTATTGACAAAACGGGCCAAAAGGTTTTTATAAAAATTTAGTAATGACAAACCTGTGGATAGCATCAGTGTGTAGCGTGACATCATAGATGTTGAACCTCACACCGCGCAGGTTCTCCTCAGCCATGACTCCCTCCTTGGCGGCCCACTGGAAGCCGGCGACCACGGAGTCCTTGATCTCGTTGAGGTACTGCACTCCCTTGGAGCAGTCCACCATTAGGTTGGGGCCGGTTCCTTCGGGACCGAAGCACCAGATCTTACGCGCCTCGGTGACGTCGTACTCGTACTTGTCGGCCAAGTAACGCCCACGGGTCTTGAAGTCGTCGCGGGGGTTCACTTTGCCCTGAGATGCAGAAATATTGTTAACACATTTTTCAACCGATTAATAACGTCCAAATTATCTACTTCATGTAAAATATTTAATAGTAATTAATGTAGTGCCCGCGCCGTAGCATGCAGTCCCGGGACATAAGGATAGAGGTCCTGTGCAGCGTTTAGACGCGAGCTCACTTCATTGTCCTTCGTTAGCACGCCGCAGCCGTCTGCGCGAAGCGGCCGACAAGCGACCGACTCGCTACGGCGCGGCACGGTGTGCCGGAAGGATTTTTATTTATACGTTTATAAAAATTGAGGTATTAATTGAGAAATCGTAGCTGGTAAGCTGTAAAAGTACTTGTTGAAACAAAGATAAATATGATGCAGAAATAATCTTCAGCAGTCAATGCATCTTGTGATGACAATAACCAGCTATTAGGTAAAAACAAAATATAAGTAAATAATAAAGTAGTTTCCTTACATCGTCGATGTCCTCAGGCAGACCTTCGGGCATGGGTTGCGCCCTCATGAACAGACGGTTGTGCTTGTTGGGCGACTTGGACAGACACATCTGGTCCGACTCCTCCGCCACGGTCTCACGGTACGACACCACGGGGTCGGATTTCTTGATTGGAATGCAAGCGTGGTCCTCTTCTAAGTCCTGGGCAAATAAAGAAAATAAGTACATTAGTACACATAACAACATAATAATATTCTTGAATTTTGTCGTAATTTTGAATTTTTTAAAGCTATAGTAACAAATATTCGTAAAATAAATGTCTCATACATTTATGGGGTCGCAGGCTATGGAGTCTTACAACCAATTCCGGTATGAAGTATACTGTTAGTCCTCTTTGACACCCAGATTCTTATTGTAAGTAACTGGCAACACTTGGGACTCTTGTTCTATTTTATTTTGCCAATTAATAGGCCAATCATTTTTATTCCATGGATATACTATACAGTTTTTTTTTTATAAGAAACTTTGCCCCACACTAGGAATTTCTCCTGTATTGTGGGTGCGTTTAAAAACTCACATACACAAACAGACAGACCCGGAACAACTACTTGTAGGTCATACAAGTATTTGTTTCGTGCGGGAATCGAACCCGCGACACGCAGCGCAGCAGTCATTCTCTTAACCACTGTGCCAACCGGGCCATCAGCTGTTGTAATGTTTGCACTATTACCCGATGTCTCAGATGATGACAGCCCTGTATTTACGGTAAACAAAAACTCGCACAACTGTAAATACGGCAATCTCAAAAGTAGTTCACTGGTTCAATGTTAACAATTTACTTCTGAATGAAAAAAAAACTAAGTGCATTAAGTTTACCCTACCTCATGTTAGGCAGGTGAAAACTAAATTGTTGATAAAGGACGAAGAATTGAATCCTGAAGATAGCACAGTATTCTTGGGCTTAACTTTGGATGCTAAGCTTCAGTGGGGCCCACATATAGATAAATTGTCAAAAAAGCTAAGCTCCGCAGCATATGCTGTTAGAAAAATTCGTAATTTAACTAACATAGAGACAGCCCGTTTAGTGTACTTTAGTTATTTTCATAGTGTAATGTCGTACGGTATTCTGTTGTGGGGAAATGCCGCCGACATTCAAACTATCTTTGTTTTGCAGAAAAGAGCTGTTCAATCTATTTATAAATTAAGTCCGAGACACTCTCTCAGAGATAAATTTAAGGAGATAAATATAATGACTGTGCCTTCTCAGTATATTTTTGATAATCTTTTATATGCCCATAAAAACAAAAAATTGTTTAAAAAATACAGTGATATCCATAACATAAATACTAGGAACAAACACAAATTTGTTGTACCTACAACAAGGCTCAAGAAAATAGGTAGCTCCTTTAGATGTCAATGTATACGCTTTTATAATAAACTTCCAAGCCACGTACAAGATCTAAGCCTTAATAAATTCAAATCATTTACTAAACGCAAGTTGTGCCAGAAGGCTTTTTATGCCGTTAAAGATTACATTGAGGATAAAAAGGCATGGGATTGAGCTGCTCCAATTTTATAATTTTTTATGTTTTACTTTCGGAACTCTTTTTTTTTTTTTGCTAACTTTAAAATTATATACACAATGACATGAATATTTACTTTGTGAAGTATAATATTTTTTTATTATTTTTTATTATTGTGAATGTGAGGACTATGTGGGTCATATATATATATTTATTTTTCTCAGTTACTTTTAATGATCATCTGGCAGTTGTGAGTACTTTATGCGGCCTACCCAAATGTCCTTTCTTTGGTATTGTTCGTCGAATCATTGAGCTCCTTTTAAGTTCTGAGTTGAGCTACACGATTACTGACAAATGCGTGCATGGAATGGACAGGTCCACTCACATCTGTATGGTTCTTTCCTCAAAAGACCATTTCAGACACAAATCTACATGGTCCTCAAATGAAATGCTCTGACCAAGATTATTTCCTGGTTTTTATATACACATTGACATTAATGAATTTTATATACTTTTAAAGTATTATATTATTTAAATTATTGTGAATGTGAAGACTATGTGGGTCATTCCTTTTTCTTTTTGTTTTTAATTTTTTCTCACTTAGTTCTAATTATAGTCTGACAGTTTTGAGTAATTTATGCGGCCTACCCAAATGTCCTTTCTTTGGTATTGTTCGTCGAATCGTTGAGCTCCTTAATTCTGAGTTGAGCTGCACGATAACTGACAAATGCGTGCACTGACTGGACAGGCCCTCTCAATCTGTGTGATGCTTTTCTCAAAAGACCACTCCAGACACCAATCTACATGGTCTTCACATGATCTGACCAAGATTATGTCTAGACTTTAAAAGAGACTGTGACCTCTGAGTTTGTTTCGGCCTTTCTTCTCAGAGTAGTCAGTTAGGAAACGCCGACCTCATCTAGTTTTTAAAATATGATTGACGTGTAAAAGTGTTTGTACAAACCTATTTACAGAAATAAAATCATTTATCATTTATCAACATAATTGCGTGTTGCTGGAAAACGCCAAAACCCACATACATTCTGTATTAAGTATTGCTGTAATTTTTACTTAGCTTTAAGTATGTTTTAATGAAATAAGCAATGATTACAAACCTTAAGACAGATCTCAAGATGCAGCTCTCCGGCACCAGCAACAATGTGTTCGCCAGACTCCTCATTGATGCACTGCACCATAGGGTCGGACTTGGCCAGACGCTTCAGACCCTCCACCAGCTTGGGCAGGTCAGCGGGGTTCCTGGGCTCCACGGCCACACGCACGACGGGGGAGACACTGAACTTCATGACCTGGGGGAGGTGAGGAGATAATTGATAAAAAATTTAAATTCATTCACTGATGCACATTCTAAACCGCTGAGTCTAGAAAGACGAAATTTTGCATAAAAAATAAGTAAGTATATACTATAAAAATGGCAAGAACTAAGAAAGGATTTGGGAAATACATCCCCTTATGGGGTTAAATAGGGGACAGTTTTTATGTAAGTTAGACATTTCTACCCATGGGAACTCCCATCAGGCACACGGCTTGTAAATAATGACTCTGTTTACCTTCATGTTGTGTGCGTTCTTGAAGGTGGTGATGGTTCCAGTCTTGACAAGGAACTGGTCAACGCCGACCAGACCGCAGATGTTGCCGCAGGGCACATCCTCGATAGCCTCTACGTAACGACCCATCATGAGGATGGTGCGCTGGATGGTCTTCTCGTACACGTCCTATGGAAACAATTTTTAACATTTGTCAATCAATGTTTTGAAAATTATTGAAACAGCAATTTTTTTTTTTTTTCAGAACAGTCACACAGTCTTGAAGACTTAACAATATCTCAACAAACAACTTCTATATTTTTGGAGACAGCTCAAGTTGAATTTTCGATCTCTGAATAATGTCTTACCTCTTTCTTGCCGGGCGTGAAGTTGGGTCCCATGATGCGGGCCTTCTGTCCGGTGATGACCTTGCCTGAGAACACACGTCCGAAGGCGTAGAAACGACCCTTGTCGGAGGTCGGCACCATCTTGCTCACGTACATCATGAGGGGCGCCTCGGGGTCACAGGTCTGGGTAACAGGGACAAACGATTAGTGTCATGGCAAGCAAAGGAGTAGATGTTATAAATATATGGAACTAGGTTTTTGCCCACGGCGTCGACAATGGCTTCAATTTATAACTTTTAATGATAAAAATATCAGCTAAGATCTTGTCAATATTATACCCTATGTAAATACAGTACAACTTAGTAGGAGATTTACCTTGATGCCGAGAGCGGCCTCGTCGTCATGGGGTCCCTCGTACAACATCTCCATACGGTACTTCTGCGCGACCACTGGGGAAGGCAGATGGATGGCAATCATCTGCAGTAGAGCCTCACCGGCTGGCAGCCAGCTACGCATCACCACCTGGACAATAGAGACAAAAGTTTAGCAGTCAATCTTCAATACAATTTATTTATTCATTGTATCTGTATAAGTACATTATTATTCTAAAAAAGGTCATTTGGAGGTAAAAATATATCACACCATGTGTCCTACTGCTTGCTATAAAAACATCTTTGTACATCATGTTTTATGTGGTAACTGTCTCATACATTTATGGGGTCGCAGGCTATGGAGTCTTACAACCAATTCCGGTATGAAGTATACTGTTAGTCCTCTTTGACACCCAGATTCTTATTGTAAGTAACTGGCAACACTTGGGACTCAATCGAAATTACATTACTTATTTTACAGTATTTAGTACATTCTAGTGTATATTCTCAGTCAGAAAATAAATTTGAAGCTTCTTTACACAATAGACTGTTTTTAAGATGAGCTGGATGTTTGGGAAACATTCGTATATTAATTTCCATCAAACAAAAGGCTATTCTTATAAGACATAAACACATCACACTCAAACGTGGCGATGATCATAATTACAGTATTAAAACAATCCGTTTTTAATCCAAAGCAATAAACGCGTGCGACTTCACACAAGTTCAAGATAAGATTCTTGAGACTTCAAGAATCTTATCTTGAACTTAGAATCTCAGTTATTTTTAACACGTTTTAGAACGAAACTCAAAGCCATACATGACTACAACCAAATTTTTTTTAGGTGAATTGGTCAATAAAAAATAATACATTCGTCGAATGCATAATCTCCTCCTTTTTTGTAAGTCGGTAAAAAATCAACTACTACGTAACGCTAAAGTAGATATTTGAGTTAGTGGAAATAAGTAAGAAGTGTCTTACCTTAAGCAGGGCCTTGCCGTCCTTGTCAGCATCTTCGTGCTTGAGGGTGACTCCGATCTTGGTGAGTAGACCGTCGATCTCCTCTTTCTTGAAGTTCATGATGGCGTCGAACACCTTGTAGATGGGGTCCAACACGTACATGCAGAAGGAGCGCTTGTTGTCATTGTCCTTCTGTTTGGCCCACTTCTTTGTCTTGGCGTTGAAGAAGTTCTCTCCCCACAGCCTGAGGAAAAGGATGAGGTAAATAATTTTGGCCAATGTAGGGGACTGCCAATAAATTGATGAGAACACGACAATATGAAGTGTTATAATATCGTGGTGATCTTTAAACATTAAAACTGAAATTCCGTGCATGTTGCGTATTCGCTAAGTGAACACCCCAAAGTAATCAGTGTTCTTATTATCCATTTTATAAACAAAATAATTCACACTGTATGATGAATAGAATTCTATAAATAGAAACTAGTTGCGGCTGGCTACATACATTTCCGCTATCTAACGTATTATTTATCACTGTGTGCTTTTAATTTACAAATCCATCTCGAAACCTCGCTAAGTACAAGTTTTTTCAAGAGTTCCAACAATTACGATTACATCACCGCTTTAATTGTTTCCTAGGAACAAGATGTATCTCAACAACTATAGTAAATTGCCCACAGTAAGCAATGCACTACTTAAGAGTTAAGATTTAATGTTCGTCCCGGTCTGCCGCTGGTGTATAGCATAAAATGCTTAACCCAGTATCAATGGGACGAAATCTGATAAACGGAAACCCTAAAGTTAGAATTCTAGAACAATCTTAGTGAAGGAGGGAAGGACTTCTTGTTCGAGTCGATACTCGTAGAGTGCGTTTCATCAAATAGTTCCTTTGCCGTAATGTTGGCTCCACTGTTAAACTTTAAGAACGGACCAATTACGTAGCGCCGTAGCGTACTCGTGTTCGTCCTATAACAGTGCTGCCAACATTACGGCATAGGAACTATTTGATGAAACGCACTCTAAACAAAGACACTACATCCCAAATGAGTAGGTAGTAGGTAAACGTGCACCATCGCCGACTCGATCATCGTCCGATGTAGATCTGCCATTATCAGTGATCGGAGTAGGTAGATTGATTTGGGGTCAATGAACTGGCACGTATATATTAGATTCCGGGATTTTGAAATTATTAAGATTTTTTTAAGGAATTTCAAATGTTGTAATGTGTAGAATAAAAACACATCAATATGAATAAAAAGTGTTTAACTCTTTTATTGTTATTTGCATGAAATGCTGCATTGAATGGGAAAAAATATTAAGAAGTATAAAAAGATATTTTTATTTATTTATTCAAGAATAGTAACAATTACGCTTCGAATGGACGCACAACAGTAAGATTCACTTTATTACTTCATAAATAAGAAAAAAACAATTTTAAATGTTTATCCATTCTATACATTTCTAATGTAGTAGTTTAAAAATCCTTACTTTTAAAATATTTGATTCAATCCCCTAAGTACCAAAATGAAATCCCGGAAAAAAGGCTTGTCCATGTTATGATTTCATGACTATTCATGATGCGAGTACGTAAAATCAATCTACCTACTCCGATCACTGGTCATTATTCTAAGCGTTTCGATGGCAATTTTGACATGATTAAAATACCGTATGTATACAAAACAACAGCGTGGTATGAGGATTTCGAATTCGAAGCTAACGTACGAGGAAAATCATTAACTAGTCATTATTCTTGGGTCTACAAGACAAAATAAGTCCTATGTGAAGACTATAAAGTTCGTTTCAGTGAGGCCATGCTGTAGACGAGGTCGCGTGTACAAGAATCAATGCGGGTGGCACGTCATTACGTGCATCTGCAATGCTGCATTTGGGACCTTAGTGGTTAATAGAATATGAACTTCGCGAAGGACGACATGAAATAGTTACAAACATTCGTGCAAGACGAACACGTGTTCAAACATAACCTCAAAATTTCGACATTTACACACAGAAGGCCATTTTCAAATCATGGCAACTAAGTAATAAATTCAGATTGAAGATACCAAAAGGGATGATAACGGAAAACATTTTATTGACTGCTTTAGCAAATTTTCTACAGCATCTTCCTTTTTTAAGACGCAGATGTATGACAGTGACCTTGAGTGATGAGCTTGCGTGTTCTGTACTGAGCTCACGCAACGCGTCGTATTTCCAGCTAGTAATATTAGGACTCGACAGCTGGGGAGTTTGTTGCGCCACTTCTTCCCAACTAAAGCAATAGGAAGCGGTGAAGTGTGGGCGTTTTGGGGGACTGTCTTATGTAATTTTGACGTTCGAAAAAGTGCTATTCTTAGCCTTATTTAACTAAATGACTTTTAATTTTTATTTTGAACTGCTACACACTTGCTCTGCACCCTAATTGCGTAACACAGGTTCTATCACAATTCTAGAGTTTTGTAGGATATTTCAAATCCATTGCTTCATAGGTTTCATAAATTCGTCTGCTCAACAACGTTAATAACGCAAAGACGGGTGTGACTGAACTGTCAAAATGAATGAAAATGCGATCAATTGTCATTTTATGTGTCTTATGAAATTACCCCGCGGGTCGGCCGGCATGATTCGGGACACCGGCAAAATATAATATCTCCGAATTACCGCCCGGCTGTGAAGAATCAATCCGACCCGAACACGGCGAGTACAGCACGCTTTAATGAGTAAAACATGACGTACCTGTTCATAAGCTTGACAAGGTCGATCTTGAACTTGTCAGCGTACATCTCGGCGAACTGCTTGAGGGTGAAGGCCCAGCCGTGGAGACCGGATCCGAAACCCACGGAACCCTTGCTGGGGTCCACGCGGACCTCACCTGATAAATGGAAACGGACGTTGGGTATATCGAATGTTTGAAGAAGGAAAAAGTACAGAGTTACAAATATGATCGATTTACCAATCTTGCTGATTTAGGCATTTTTTTGTGTCAGGGATTGTTCTTGGAACGCTGATATTCAGCTGGTCATCAGTACCTATTGTGTGTTGAAGAATAGAATGCGCGTTTACAAAGATCTTTCGTGTTCAAAATAAAATGATGAAACGTAGTCCTAACGAAAAAACGTATCCTCATTTTCTATTACCATTACACAAAAGAAGTGGTAATTTATTGTTCCTATAATATTGAAATGTATCTCAACAACCGTTGTGAAGAGTCAAAAGTGATCAATCCACCAATCCAAGTTGAGACTTTAATGTTCGTCCCGGTCTGCCGCTGGTGTATAGCATTACATGCTTAACCCAGTATCAATGGGACGAATGTTTCAATGAAAACCTAAGAGATACTGAGCAGATGACGGACAATTTTTCCACGACGACAGAACATTATAGAAATCCCGGCAGTTTATTTCTCCTACGTGTGCGTTACTGCATAAATTTCCATTTGTCGCAGATAAATCGTCCACCGTCTCTGCTCAGCGCCTAACAAAGAGATTTTACTGAAAGTCAAAACCACGCCGCTATATCGCCAAAACTTTTTTGGCGGTTTTGGCCCTTACTGCCAGGTTCCTTTTCGGGTCTGATATCATACCAAGACAATGCATTTATTTATACTGTTTTTCAATAGCAGAAAGATAAACCTAAGTACAACTAAACGGAGTCTAGGGGAGTTAGAAACGCATTGAACTACTTTCCATAGTCACGATATTTCATAGAAAATAAACAACTCATCTTCATAGGTATTCAGACGAAATTGACGATGTTAATTAATCAAATATATCGATCTTGGCGAGGCCAATGTTGTGACCTTAAGACCATTGACCTCTGGAACGTAACCTTCATAGCAGTAAAATGGACAATTGCAGAATAACTTTTTTTATTCCATAATTATAGTAACGAGGTGGATATTTGTGGAAAAAGTAAATGCTAACGACGGGTTTGCGAAATTCCAATATGTCATTTTGCGAATGTGGCATTGTGCGCCGAATCCGTGGGAACGAGTCTGATGCCGACAATATAGTTTTAAGAATTTTTATGTTTGTCTGGATTTATGTTCCAGATTGGCACAAAAACGGCTGAACAGATTCCGATGTATGGCACACACATAGTTAATAATCTGGTTTAACACATAGGGTACTTTTAATCCCGGTAGTATGTTCCTGTGAGATAATTTCCGAAACCCACGCGGGCGAAACCGCGGGCAAAAACTAGTATTGAAATATTTACGGTTAAAGGTATTCAATAAATTTTCTTCAACACTGAGTCACCAGTTTTTGAAGGTAAATGTTATAAAAGACTGCCCTCAAAACGCCTTTCATGAAAGCAATATTTTAGAAAGTCATTTATTCGACTTTCTAGAATTCGAATCATTTGAAATCCTAATCAATCGCCAGATTTATCAAAACGAAATTCATGAAATTGTTATCAAGCGTAGCTAACGGATGTTCAGATAAATGTTCGTAATGTGAAAATAACACAATATTATTGTAAGAACACATTGGGCGACCTTGGCGTGAATTTGAATTTTTATCAATGCGGATCGCGCGAGTCACATGTACCAAACACGTAACGTGACGTCCGAGTTTGTATTCAAGCTAGGTAGGTAAGTATTTCTATTGTTCACTAATGATTCCGCAGATTGGTTCTTTTGAGGGGCCCGGGCTTCGGTTAATGGTCACTATGCTTATTGCGTAGCGGTAAAACAATCACAAAAACTAAAAATGTATATGGTCGCTCACTCCCCACCGGAAGCTTTCGCCTTTACTTGCGATCTAGCTTTGTTACTTTAATTATATGTATAAATATTAACCTATCCTGCTGGTTTCAACTACCTCGCTACAATACCTAGCAGTAGACTAGCGCAGTGCACTTCTTGCAAAGTCCTAGCCGTTACAGTGGAATCGTTAAACTAAAGGCGAATGCTCCGGGAGCACAGTGGAACGAATGTATGGAAGCGGTTGGACGTAGACATGTCCGAAAAATAAGAGTAAAATTATGACAAACTAATGATGCCATCTTATTCGATTACTTAATGCCTTCATAAATTGTGGTGATGAATTTCTTCATAACTCCCATATTTCGGGAGTAATTTGAGAAAATGTGAAATTTTACTATGAAAATGAGTGTATTGAGCTCTCTCCCTCCTGATTCCGGGCTTGTTTCAAGTAGCGGTCTCTAATATCGTAATGCTATTACTAAGAGCTATATTTAATACTAAGACACATAGTGCGCCAAATGTGCACTTTCTGGGATAAAAGGAAATGAAAATTTAAAAAAAAAAACGTTTTTTCCCCATTTGTATTTACTTTAAACCGCAGACAGACTTATTAAGAGGTCTATAAATATATTATATATATACAGAAATATATATTAACAAAAATATTCACAAGAACTGATGAGAGTATGACTTTTAAGTAAGTTGATAATAAATTACCTAGTTTCATTAAAAGTACAATAAATAATTAAGACGTAAGCTCTAATTTACTAAGTTACACATTTTAAAACAATAACATCATTTAATTATCTTCGTCATCATCATCATCATCAATTAATTCAAATTCAGAATCGATGTCCGCTAAATCATTTATGTTAACAAATTCGATATCACTTTTCTCAGAATCCGTAAGCTCATAAAATTCCTTAAAAGAAGATTTTTTTACAAACTTATTTCCTTTTGGACGGATACTTGTAACAAGTGGATCAGAAGACAGTAAAAGATTGTGCATAATATCTTCATTGCATGAGATACTGCTATGCTTTCGAGAATGCCCCTCTCTATATTTTCTAAAATCTTTATTTCTAGCCTCAGATGCCTCTTCGGATAGAAAACCAATGGGCACAATTGACATGTTCTGAACTATGTCTGGCCCATGCATTAAAATTTTATGAAGTGAAGAAGGCATATAATACCATGGGTATAACTCCACGTAAAGCTTAGCAGTATCAAAGCAGAACTCTCGGAATTTAGTTACGTTGATCTTCTCTCCTGATGAAATACACTGCAAGATCACACAGATTTTTCTTAAAAGCATAGCATCTATTCCGGTCAGTTCAGCAGATTTAGTGTAGTTTTCAAAAAATCTCCTTGCCGAGTTGCCATTGTTGGTGGATCCACTGCCTTGTTTCACAACATCGAGAAGTAAGCCCGTTTCTCTTCTTACAGCCTCTTGAACTCTTTTCTTCCTGTCATCAACTTGCCTTTTTGCTATATCACCCCTTACTTGCCATGATTTTATGTCTAATTTGTAGGAAATGTGTAATAAGCATTCCATTGAGCGAATCCAAGCGTGAAGGGTGCTTAAGCTATATTTATACATGTCCTCGTTTGCGTGTTTATCTTTGATTAACTCTAAATTATTCATTTCTTTAGGACAAGCCTTGCATATGTCACACACTGAAGCTGCTGTATTGGATATAATGGAATGAATTTTACCATCAATCATTGTCAACAGCAGTTGGTGTTTGACACTAATTCCATCAGTGATGGTGGATGGAGTTAAGGCTTCAATCTCTGCTTCGATTTCAGCCATCTCTCTCTGCACATTTTCTTTGGTTTCCTTTATAAACTTAAACAATATTGGCCGGCAAAATGAAGTGGAAGATGGTCGCTCGTTTTCCCAAATTGTTACACCTTTTGAGACGAGCCGCAGTGGTACAAGACTAATCATAAAATTACTAGCAAGATCGATTTGCTCATCTTCACTCGTCCTTTGATGATAAATGCTTTGGCTAGATGATCCGTCAAAACCCCATTTGCTGGTCAATACGAGCTGTTGATTGGGATCAACAGGGGTTTCTAACGACCTAATAAGTCTTCTTGAGGTTAAATCCATCAAGGCTTGTAATTTGATTTTTGCAGAGCTCTCTGTAACTGTGAGATCTTCTTTGGCCGGATAGCACTTAATTTTTTCTTTAACCAACATGTAGTAACTCGGGTATTGAAGAGCTCCTTCTTGAGTGTTGAAATCCCGAAGAGTGTTATAGCGCCATTTCGATAAGTTCATCGATACATAAAGAGCCAATGCCTTCAAAGGGGATATTTCCCGTACCTGAATTGATTTACCTTCAATGAAGGCTTTGATTTTTGAGGCCTCTTCTGGATTCTCCGTCAAGTATTTCATAACATAAGCTGTATCGCTTTGTCCTGCCTTTTGAAGCGCCCTTTCGGCCGAAAACATAATTTCAGCGCTGCTACTGCTGCATGAAAGACTATCTTCAGTGGTGCGTCTTCTTTTTTGCCGGTTACTAAGGTCCTCAAAAGATTTACGAGGACTAGGATGTGTACAAGTTGAAGCATCAGATTTAGCAGGAGAAATTATGGGCTCGATGACGTCACTTATATTTTCTGTAGAAGGTTCCATATTTTCATTCTGTAATTCCGGCCATTGAATTGCAGCCTGTAGCCAAATCTCATGTTTCTTCCGAAACTTATCTGTGCTTCTTCCAGACTGTGTCCATTTTGCATAAATGCGGTAGCAAAATCGACGACACCAGTCTTTTAAACTTGTTTCAGCACTTTCACATAACTGAACACAACTGTTATCTTTTAAAACACTGAACAAATAGTTAAAGTCGCGTAAATCTTTATGTGCGCGTGCGCATAAAGCAACGTGAATATCAAGATTTGTATTAAAATTTGGAAAATACATTGCGAGATTAGCTTGGATACAACGAGGTGTAAATCAACACTGATTTTAAAGTTACTAATAGTGACCTATTTATATAAAATCCAGGTATCCCAGGTATCCTTTGTTAAATATTGCAAGGTAATTAGTTATTGTGATAATTAGTAAATGATGCATGCTAAATTAGTGTATTAAGAGCCATTTAGTAATTAAATAATAGCAATGTTCTTATCAGTAATCATTAGTGCATCAGTTTTATATGTAAACCTTAAGTCCCTAATTATATATCCTAATTAGCTTATATCTTCTCTAATTGGCTGATCAGAAATGTTATTGTAATAAGGTAAACCTTTAGAAAAACGGTTTTAATCAACAAAATAAACAAAAAATTAAAAAATTGTGTTATAAAATAAACATCACTCTTTATCCCAGAAAGTGCACATTTGGCGCACTATGTGTCTTAGTATTAAATATAGCTCTTAGTATTAGCATTATGATATTAGAGACCGCTACTTGAAACAAGCCCGGAATCAGGAGGGAGAGAGCTCGATACACTCATTTTCATAGTAAAATTTCACATTTTCTCAAATTACTCCCGAAATATGGGAGTTATGAAGAAATTCATCACCACAAGTTATGAAGGCATTAAGTAATCGAATAAGATGGCATCATTAGTTTGGCATAATTTTACTCTTTTTTTTCGGACATGTCTACGTCCAACCGCTCCCATACATTCGTTCCACTGTGGGGAGGGGACTTTTTAGAAAAATAACATAATTTCGGAAGTCTTGTGTCTTTGGTTTTGAATTTTTGTTTTATGCCACCGATTTCCGTTTATGTATGTTTCCGTTTTTGTATGTTCCACATACTAAGTGGCAAAAGTACGTATTATTATTGAAGCTAACTCTCCAAGCAAAGTTAATAAAATATATATGGGACCACTTTGAGAGCATACCTTTTCAAACAAAAAAAAAGAATTTTCAAAATCGGGCCAGGATTGACCGAGAAATCGTGGACATACATAAAAAAAAATACATACGCGACGAATATATAACCTCCTCCTTTTTGGAAGTCGGTTAAAAATATAGAATAGTCTAGCTTTGCATCTATAAAAGCAGTCGGAAACAGGCTTGCAACACCGGATGCCACGTCATTGTAGACGGGTTTCTTTTCTCATCGCGTGTAATGTGCTCAAAGAACGCGCGTCGGGAGCGGAGTGGAGCCGAAGCTCATCAGTGCCAAAAACCAGTCCGTAGTCTATACGTACTTCCTTATCTTTCTAGACGAAGAACTACTACCATAACTTTTAACCTACTTTATGTGTTCGACTTGTCCGCCAAATTCGTTTTTGAGTTTCTTCATTTTTTTTTATCCCGCCGCGAGGTAGTCAGAAAACGCCATTGGCTTTTAGTAAGCTTTTAACCATCTTCCCTAACAAGAATATAACAACTTTGGCAAATAGAAGACTTCTATTTGCCGATAAATTAATCCATATTTTAACATCAAAGTTTATTTCTTCACGCAAACTGAGGGCGCTTTACGTAACTCGTTGACGTACAAATGACATTAATAACTCGCTCTGAAAGTGTTCCCTCGCCCACCCTTATTATTTCTCCAGACGAAAGGTTCTCGGTTCGCGCAAATTGGACAAAGTACTATGACGTCACAGGCAAAGGGGTACATTCCGTGGGCAGGTGGTGTAGATGAAACACGTCAGTTTACTCGACTGAAATACATTATTGATTCAATCCGCACGTATTAAGCGGAGGGCATAGAAATCACACGTGGGGATGCCGACGTCCTGTATTCTGGATTAAAAAGGATCCCGCAAACAAGCGCGACGCGACTCTAGTAAAACAATTTCTAAGAAAAATTCACGGTAGTATAATTAGTCGCGTCGCGCCTGTTTGCGGGAACCTTAAAATGGCGATAAAAATTTGAAGCAGTGTTACCAAAATAATCAAAATCATAATTTGTTATAATCAAAATTTGTTTCGAATCGAAACAGATTGCTAATCCATTGCTTTATAAGTTGGAAAAAAAAAATCTGCTCAACAACGTAAATAACGCAATGAATGTTTTGAACTGTCAAAATGAAATAAATAAGCATTATCGTTTACGAAAATAAGTTACGCAATTAGGGTACAGTTTTGTAAAAACGCAAATTACACAAATACGAAATACAAATTGTTGGAATTTCTTGTTTATATTGTTTTTCCTGCAAACCTTTATCAGTAGGTACTCTTTTAATGCATCGAGGCCACGTGTATCGTACCACATGTAGTAGCCTCAGTAAACAACATAAAATGGCAGCTTTGAAAACTTTAGATTACTCTTATTGAAGAATATTTTGCGATTTATAAAATGATCCAGATCATTCAATCATTTACATGGTGAAGTAATCAAAACTAGGAATAAAATAATCTCTTCACACTCGTCACAGCAACCCTTTTCCAAGATCACAAGGTCATTAATATTTCGGTGTCAAACACACAAGTCATCATAGTGTTTGCTGCAAAACATGCTTAATATAAACCAAATATAATCAACAAATTTTTTACCTCCTGTCATTATGCAAACAGCACATGAATCATTCCTAGAAAAAACGACCAGTCAGCAAGATTGGTACAACTAATCTTATCTGTACCTACCAAGTTTATAGTCAAATAATTAGCAGGTAAACTCACCCATGGGACCACCATCGTCATTGTAGGTGGCAATGATGACGTTGACGTTTTCAACGATACGCTGGAAGGTCTGGTAAAGCTCCTCAGCTTCCAATTGCAGCTCCAGAAGAGCACGGTCCATCTTGTTCATGAACAGAATGGGCTTGATGCGCTCGGCAATAGCCTGACGCAGTACAGTCTCGGTTTGTACACACACACCTAAGGAAAGGGAACATGTTTAATGTGGCAGTGATTGTCATGTATATAGTGTAATAAAGAGTTAAGGTTATATCAGATGGCCGTTCTGAAAGATCTTCATTGATTTTCAGTTTTAAATGGTAAGAACATTCATCATTTGTGGCTTTTTTACAGGTTTTAATGCTTTATCTGGATTGCATATTTTTCATGCAAAATATGTTTCTTAATAATCAAGCCTTACTTACTTACATAGCCTTATCAGCTTGAGCTACAAACATCATATCAAGTTTATAAAATAGTAATATGTTCCGTTACATTTGTGACATGTTAGTCTTTCAAAGTTAGGTATTTTAGAAAATTCCACCATTGTAATCAAGAAATTGTTATTCAAAACTTTATCAACAAAATGCCTATTCTTATATGTATATGTATCTGGTATTGGTAAAAGTTAATGTCATTCAATGACAATAACTTTTACCAATACACTACTTTGTAATTATCATGTCGCCATCCTAGAAATTGCTAGTCATTTGGAATTATTATAATCTTTTAGTATTCTGGTATGCAAGCTATTTCAACTTGGTTGTCAATAACTAAGTGTAAGTACTTAATGCACTGTCATGCACCCTTATTGAAAAAAGTTATGTAATGTTGCATGCAATCCTGAAACTCTTTTTTCACTCTTTCAATGCATATCTCTTTATATTATGCTTGTTTGTGTAGTGTAGAAATCAATGAAAGACCATTTGGATAGCAGCAAGATAACTATGAGGAAATGTTCGTAATTTCCATCAATTAGAGAAGTAAATATGAATTTTTGGTCTTAACTAATGTAACTGATGATAACATACCAGAGACACAGTCAACAACGACGAGGGCACCATCAGTTACACGGAGCGCAGCAGTCACTTCAGACGAGAAGTCAACGTGTCCAGGTGAGTCAATCAGGTTTATCAAGAAACCCTTCTCACTCTTCTCACGCTGGTCAATGTTGGTGATGAAGACCAAGTCTTTCTCTTCGAGTTCGAAGTACATAGAGATAGCACTGGGAAAGAATTTGAATTGTTTAGCATGGTCATTGTTGCATACATTGTGTAATAATGTGTTAAGGTTATGTCAGATGGCCGTTCTGAAAGATCTTCATTGATTTCAGTTTTAAATGGTAAGAACATTCATCATGTTGATTTTATGTGCATTGGGAGATGATTATTTATTCAAATTCAGTTTTCAAATATTTCACAAAACTGGTCATGGTGTGAAATCATGACAAAAAAATATTTTAGTGAAATTTTAGTATTACTAGTAAAGCTGTTAGTAAAGTTCAATTTATAGTGACATTTATTAATTGGTTGAAAATTTTATGAACAGCTGATTTTGTTGGCTGGTATCATCATATAAATACCATATTGTCACAACACACACACAATTTATAATACAAAGGAAACATCTGAATAATTATGATTAGAATAGAAGCTACAAGTGGTTTCTATGCCTAATTACATTATTTGCTACACTTGGCAAGTTTGCAGAATGTCAAATTATCAACCGTAACTTAACACTGCGAGCCTAACCTCAAATTGCAAAATCGACAATTATTTCAACAGTCAAGTTCAAGGGTTCATAATTGTCGGCTCAGCGGAATCCATGTCAAGCAAACAAAAGGCTGTCAGTTGCACCATGTGGTGACGCAAATACTCACGTTGACTTGATGGTGATGCATCTGTCCTGCTCGTCCTTGCGCGTGTCCGTGAACCGCGTCTCGCCGGCGCGAGCGCCAGCGATAATACCGGCCTTTGAGACCAGGGAGTCCGTCAGTGTGGACTTGCCGTGGTCGACGTGAGCGATGACAGACATGTTGCGGATATTCCGCTTTTTGTCCATCATCTGCCGGATCTCGTCTACGGTGAAATTCACCTGCGCAAACCAGAAAACAGTTCGTCAACATATCCAACATCACAACACAGATGGAACACTTGATACACGCACGTTTCATTTTCGGACGGTTTAATAAACTTCGGGTTTCGTATCCGCTAACGATTTGCGCTATTCTAGCAGATTTTCTACGAATCTACTTCTACACCGACACAGATCAATCACCGCAACACTTGGAAACGTCACCCGATCACAAAGACGGCGGTCGTGAAGAATGTTATACTTTATTTCCATTTAAAACTCGAAAGCCGTAAAATATGAACGCGAAACGTTAGCACGAATACACAGGAACACTTTACGGCACATAATTATGATGTTAAATACTCACCATATTGGATGGTTTTAGATTTTTCGTTCAATAAAATAAACTACCATACGCCAGCAATGGCGTACGCTTGAAAAAGGACCCTTTCGTCCGAGAGGGCCGGATGTGGCAGGCAGCCGTCAAATGAAAGTCAGTCCATAGACAACTTATATTGCCATTACCAAATAATATATATATAAAAAAATACAGAAAATATTAGAACAAATAAAATACGTTCTATTCACACTTTTTAAAGAAAGATATGTGAATTTTAACCGCTGAAATATATCACGTTATTTCACTTTGCTATTAACGAAGGAAATGAGAATTTTTAATGCAATTTCGGTATTTATAATCATACGTTCACTAGACTAGAGGCACTAGCGCACTCACATACAATTTTTGTTTGTGGTACTGTTCTCATAGATATTACTTTACTTTGATTGGACAACACGTTGACTCAATGTGGATTTTACTTTGAGCATGTCCAATGTCGATGATTCATGTGAAGCATTACCATATTTTTCAACTATTAGTTAAAATTTATTTATTCTTCAGAACGCTTACAGTTTAATATTTATATAGATTAATACACTCCCAGACTCCTAAATAGAATCACCCTGCATTTTTATGTTCATAAGCATAAAACATCAAAATAATTATTATGTCAGAGAAAAAGTTTATAATTATGCAGTTTTGAAGCTGACATACTGCCCATCATTTTGATATTCTGTCAACATTATTCCAAACTTGAAATTAAAAATTTGAAAAAGTGAAGAAAATTGAAGTTTGGTCGCTCTTAAAGAAGCAACAAGCTTTGATTAGAGTTTAGAGTATCTTAAACTTTAAGATAGAATACTAAAATAATTTAATGTCTTTGGAGCATCTTTATGTGAATAATTATTTTGTTATTTGTTTTGTTTTGCATAAAAATATAGTAGTCGCGCAAGCTTTTTCAGTCTAGATTGATGAAACATAGTACACAACTTCATGTAAAAGCTCCTACAAACAGGCGCGACACAAAGACACCGCTCGTCGCGCGTCGCAACGTACCTTTGTGTCGCATGGCGTGTCACGCCTATTTGTAGGAGCCTTTAGTCGTTCTGCCGTTCAAAGAATTAACCAACGACACCAGCACGGGTGACGGAAGAAAAGACAAAATGACAGATAAACAATCACAATCTGTCATTTTGTCTATTTTTCCGTCGAAAAAACCCGTGGAGAACCCGTATCTATGGTTGTCATGCTACGCATGCTGAAGACTGGCGGCTTCGTGCGCCGTCCAGCACGCATAGCATGACAGCCACCAGCCAGCGTAATCGTCATCTGACCTCAATACAGGTCTAGAACAGCTTCGAGACTTTCATGGATGAAAAACGTGGCCTGAATGGAGCGCCTCCAGTTTGCACGCAAACATTTGCACTTGACTCAACGTCAATAGAGGCAGGTTCTTTTTACAGATGAAATCAAGATTATGCAGTATGGCAATGATGGACGTAGAAAAGTCTACCGAAGAAAAGGAGAACGTTTTCAGCAAAGTTGCATTGAAGAGGAGTTATGGCGGTGGGTCATGGATAGTTTGGAGCGGAATTTCCACCGAAGGAAAAACTGGACTTGAGTTGATATTGAGCCCATGTAACACAAAAACTCAAAACCTCAATATTTCGAGTTGTGCCCTTATATAACTAAGAGTGCGACATATGGGATGAGTTGAGAGTTGAGTTGAGTTGTCAAGAATGATATGTGCATATATCTCCAGCTCCACATTACTTATGCTATTCAGGGATGATAGTTTTTTTTAAAAGAATATATAATATTACAAGTCTGCTTTCCACCTCGTTTCTTCAATTCAGCTTTTAACTCACTTATTCGCCATGTCCGCCATCTATCTAAAGTTTTCACTGGCCGACCGACTCCATTAGTCGCAGTCGCAACACTTTATAGTATGTATGTATTATAACAGTAGATTATGAGAAGAGCGAGCAAAGCTAGCTTGACAATTTAAAAATCTGCCTTGGATAGGTTAGGTTTTGTTAGATATTTTCAATTATAAGAACTGTTTTGAACTGAATGCAGGATGCAAGAGCGAGCGAAGCGAGCTCGAAAATTTTGCACACACTCGAATAGGTTAGATTTTCTTTTGCTGCCCACTGCCTATTTTAATGTTTTTGGATAATATCTTAACTGCAGGTACTTGAGCCACGGTAACCCGTGGCTGTAGTACAATTTTATAAGTTAGTAATACAAGTAAATCATTCAGGCTCCCGACAGTGTGAAAGATTTGGGGGGGGAGGGGGAGGGTCATGAGCCCCAGGACCCCCCGTCGGACCGCACTTGTCATAGTGTTAGTTAATTACATGCCGAACCTCATGAAGCCGTCGTAAATGCTCTTGGAGGTAACACAAGTTACTAAATGAACGTTTTCTTGAAAACCATTGTTTTCTTAAAAAAATCTAAGCTAATTTAGCCCGTGAGAAACGTGAAAAGCCAATTTAATGCAATTACAATGGTTTTTTTAATATTTCGAACTGGCGAAATGTGGGTGTGCCTGCTACAGGGACACCTCTGCCCAACCCTTCGGGGAAACAAGGCGTGATGTTATGTTATGTTATGTCGAATTCAAATTTAGAACAATGACATACGAAAATGATAGAGAGTGAGGCTTTTATAACCACATTTTTTTTTTTAATTGTCCAATAAGATAAAAATATGCGGGGTGGCTCGATTCAGGTGTCCGGGCGTGTATCACAGACTAGCATGTAAATGTTCTATGAGAGTTTACAGTATTGCCATCTAAAAGCTTCCACAAATAAAGACTATGTTAAAAAAAAAACAAAGAAAAAACTTCATAAACAAATAAAACTTATTTTTTAAACGCTTGGGAGCGGTATCTCTAAAACGTCTAAAATAAAACATTCATTTTAAAACATCTTGGAAGTTGTGAATCGTAGATCGTAAAAAACACACATAGTGGTAATAGTATAAAAATAACATTTAGTCCCATACATGTATGTATGTACCTTGACCGAACTTATTGCATCTGTGACCGTCCCAGTAGGAATAAAAAAATAATAGTTGCGATCTTTACGAAAGTATTCTTTAATTATAGTTCGATTTAGCTATAAATATTTGTTGTATTATATTTTAAAAATGTATGTTACGGTCTCATTTTGTTCCCATCACCGTGTCATTTTAAGAATGAGTCATCTTGAGTTATTTTTCATATCTTTGAACAGATGGCGCTATTATTACTCTTAGAGAACAAAAATTGAACTCATATTAGTTTTGCTACTCGACACCAGATGGCAATTATGTAAATTTCTATCAACAGAAATAAATTTGAATATTTTTAGATTTTGTTATTAGGCAGTACCTATTAAATCTTACATCACAGCCGCAGCTATCAGCACCGATATGATTTTTTTTTATCTATATTATAAAACCTTTGTTTTGTTTTATAAATTTGCCTGATATCCTTGAAGATCTTTCATTGCACACAGACAGTAAAGTATCTCTAATTTCGAACTTTTAAAATTTTCATCGATCAGGTACCAAATTATAATACTACCTACTAACCAAACAATCAGTAGGTATATATAAGAACACAGCTGTTTATCTATAGCAATTAAAATAAATATACGGATTCTATACATATAAGTTGAGTTCGTAATGCAGGGGCAAGGGCAGTGGGGTTAGGGTGGACATTGCATTATTGCGAGGGTGGAACTAGGGTTGACATTACGTAGAAATGTTTTTTAACGTAAAGAAGTATTTAAATAAAAAAACTACTTTGCGTCGTGCTTTTGTAACCAAGACACAAAGCCGCAAATGGGCCTCTGACTTGGCTTCACATGTCGTCGAGAAATATGTCTCAGGCATGCCGGTTTCCTCACGATGATTTCGTTGTTTTTTTTTTTATCTTTTTATTATTTGTTTGTGTAGTTAAAAAGAGTCGCTTTCTACCTCATAGTAGAGGCCAACCTTGATGTTCTTTGAGATCACACACGGAAAATTAATAAACGTTTTGTATAACTTTTTGTTCATGAAGAACCTTGGCTAAAGGTATCTGCAATATAGTTGATGCAGATGCACCAACCATAATTCACTGTGAAAAATTGAGTGATTGAGCTAGTGCAAGAGCCTACCTACTTATGTATAGTATACCTATAATATGTATACCTGTACTTAGTGATATACCTTCTGAAACATTGATCTAATAAATGTATACTATAATAATGATAATCATCCATGTATCTTACTTATTACCCTAATTGCGTAACAAGCTGCGTTCATTTTGACAGTTCAACAACATTCATTGCGTTATTTACGTTGTTGAGCAGACAAATTTTTCGAACTTAAAAAGCAATGGATTAGCAATATCCTCCAAAATTATTCAGATTATGATTGATCGTGTGTTACGCAATTAGGGTGCTGGAAAATAAATATATTTCTATTTTTATTGTACTAGGTATGTAGTAGAAACTTACTAAACGTACAATATTGTTTTTTTAAACCTCGAAATCTTCCAATACTTAGATAAGTACCTACAAAATGGACATTTTACCATGACCTTAAGGTATCTATACCTTAAGGTACCTTTAAAAGGTTTTTAAATGCTTCGAATCGGCCAAGTCACGTAGTTTATCTAAAATGAATACAAAACAGTTAGCTAAGCATTTCATGGATCTTATGTTTGTTTTTGTACTGCCGTGTTTATCTGGAAAAAGAACTTTAGTAGGAAATAAGAGTTAAATCAAAGCAAGGAGATTTTGGTACTTTTGTCATTTCTCATTCTTTTTAAGTTGGTTGTTTATTTAGGTAGGTACCTAGAGAGAGTAATTAGTAATTATACTGGATACTGTCTGCTTTCCTCGTCTGTCATACCACTGCTGGGCAGAACAGCAAGGATTTAGAAGAAGAAAAGAGAGGAAGATTACCATCTAAACAGGATCTGGATTTTAACACATTTAATGTAAATAATCGACAGTAGGTATCTATACCAGCTAGCCATCTACACATAACATAATATTATAAGTACTTATGTAACAAAAAATAAAAAAAGCAATTAAGTAACATGATGGCAATTAAATACATCGGGCAACCCTATTCCGCCGATTCGTAGGGGAGACGCCAAGGTCGCGAGATTACATAAATTTGGACAAAATTGCTCGTCTGGTAAGCAGTGGGTGCGTGTCCGAATAAATTACAACTTTGTAATTGCATTTTATATAGATTAAAGTAACATAAATCGATGCTTTTGTGGCAGTGAATAAAGGGTCTTTCAAACAGGCGCGACACGCGACGCGACACAAAGAGACCGCTCGTCGCGCGACGAGCGGTGTCTTTGTGTCGCGTCGCGTGTCGCGCCTGTTTGAAAGAGCCTTAACTTCTCTAACTACCCGTTTTTGTAACCATCTTTCTATAATGGTGGAGGTTTTAAATGCAACTGTTCGTGTTTGTTCTGAATATTTTTATAATCAAATCATATTGATGGTATTATAAGCTGTTTAAAACGTATGGTTGTTATTTAATTAATTTATAAAATATGTAGAGCTTTCTTAAATTTTTCAATAGCAAATACTTTATAACTATAAAATCATAGACAATATAGATACCTGCATAAAAATGCTGTTTTATATTATTCTCAGCAAGCTGTTGTAGAGCGAAAAGTAGGTATATTGCTATCATGTGCGTAGAGATAAACTACGATAACATGGCGCGCCCCTCCAAAATTCTACACGGTTGAAAGTATTTGTGAAATGTATTTACAAAGCGCCACCAAGACTCACAACGCATTGTGTGCGTACTGAGACGACCATCAAACAAAAATAAATCCGAGGATTTATTTATTCGTGAGTCTAGTCACTAGACCCATTGAAACAGTAAAGTAGAGGGGCGCGCCAGGTTATCGTAGTTTATCTCTAGGCGGTACAGAAGTATCACAATTCATAAGGTAACATAAACCTAACTTCATGAATAATTTAATTTTATACAATATTCTAAGATCTTAAATCAGGAAGTTTAAGATCTTAGGAAGTTGTAACACTATAATAATTGCAAAACCTGAATTGAAATACAGCCAAAATAAGAGACGAAGCATTTGCAATGTCTGCAACTGACCATCGTAATGAAACTTCGATAAAACCCTCAAATTTCGACTTATTGTTGACTCGCATGTATTTACTCGCTCGGATACGGGAGAATCGACCCTTTTAATTAATATTAGTTTTTCTTGAGGCGATTCGCACGAATTCAATTTAAGTGTGGACGAACCACGGAGTATTTTTCTTTACTCCGTGGGACAAATCCACAACTGCAGCAATACGTAGTAGTAAAGTACACTGGCGCACAGAAAAGATTAGGGTAAAATATTTTGAAATAAAATGAAACACGTTAATTAATCAACCATATCTTTATTAAAATATCATTTTAAGATAACAATACGTAAATTGTACATCTCGTTCAGAGAATTAGATTACAATTTTAATACGCATAAAGGCTTGTGCGGGCGCTACAAGGGTCGCGCTGCCTGTAGCGTCCGCGATATCGTGCCAGTTTGCACGAGCCTTAAATCAATATATGTACATAGATGAATGTACTTAAATAATAATATTTGTTAAATAAATAACATCAAAATAAAAAATTAGGTAAATCATTGGAAAAAAATATACAAACTTTATCAATTAGTTATTTTTGTAAATACAGTCAACATCAAATGAAAATGATGAATATGCTAGGGTTCAAGCTGCTAAAGGATTTTTTTTTTTAATAATTAATATTTCGTAAAGAAATTCCTACTACTGCTGTAAGAATAAATCCATAATTGAGGAGCGTTTTTACAATACCATACATCGTAAAATAATGTATTTTTCAATAATGTAATTTATTTACTTATTAGGGTTTAGATAGGGTACGTTAAATGAAATTGCCGGTTAATTTATTAATTATTTTATTGAGGTACTATTAATTTGACCAAAAAAAAAATATAATTCACATAAACATACCAAAATAATGACATCAAAAACTACGAGTTTTTTTAAACTTTGATACATCTACTGTTGATGTCTCGTTTTGATAAAAACGCGGTACATTTAATTAAATTTGCGAAGCATATTATATTACTGGTTCTTCATCGTCGTAGTTACGTCCAATATTATCATCTTCGAGAGCAGAACCCTGGAGGACATCTGCATAATATGTCTGAGCATCAGGATCATCAGATATATCACAGAATTTCAGTTAATTTTCAACATCTGCTTTCTTTTTTGAAGAAACCATGTTGGGTTTAGGCGACTGAACATAGTCGAACTGCAAGAAAGATTGGACGCCTCTCTTCTTAACTTCAACTGTCACTGGCTCAGCATAATATACATCTTGAACACCAACTTCAACATTTTTTATAGCGCGGGATCCAACTACAGTATAGTGCATTATTCGTGTTTGGCTTAATTTAAATGGAAGTCTTGCCTTTATCATATCTTAGGCCTTAGCTTTCATGCGGCGATAAGACCCCTCTTTGAGGAGTGGCTGGAGAGGCGCCACGGCGTCCTCACCTTCCGCCTGACGCAGGTCCTCACCGGACACGGCTGTTTCGGGAGGTTCCTGCACAGGATAAGGCGGGAGGACACGCCCGGGTGTCATCATTGTGTGGATCGCCCGGAGGACACGGTGGAGCATACGGTGGAGGTCTGCCCAGCTTGGGCGGAGCATCGCCGTGTCCTAGTGGAGGCGATCGGCGGCGGTGATCTCTCGCGTCCGGCCCTGGTTCAGGCCATGGTACGGAGCGAGAGGAAATGGGAGGCCGTCACCTCCTTCTGCGAAGCGGTAATGCTCGCGAAGGAGGAGGCGGAGCGCGTGAGGGAGAGGCAAATTTCGCGCCCTCACGCTCCTAACCGCCGCAGGAGGAGACGCCCAGGGCGTCAGGAATCGCGAGGCGATTTCCGGCCACCGTAGGCGCGGGTTTGCGGGCGGTGAGCAATGGGTAGCTCACCGTCCGATAAGGACCAGGCCCGGGTCGACGGCGCGTTGTGTTCCACGCGCGCCTCAAAGAGATGTCAGCACGGGGGTCCGCTAGGGCCAATGCCTGCCGGGGTTGCGAAGAAAACCGAGAGGGAGATCGTGGCCCCCGGCAACAGGGCAACGGAAGGAACGCGGGTGGGTTTTAGTCAGTAAGAGTCTGACACGCTCTCCCGCTCCGCCCAGAGCGGGAGAAGTTATTTGATGATTTCCCACCCACAAAAAAAAAAAAAAGGCCTTAGCTTTCATGTCATAACTAAACCAATAAGTTATTATTACCTTTCATATCATTAAACTTACTTTAATTGCCTGGCATAATGACCTTTTCTTGGCACCTGTTATTGTTTTATCTAAATGGTGATTATAGTCCAAATCTGGATCACTTTTTCCATCTTTAATATATTTAGATGTCTTCGGAGTACTGCAATGACGTCTAGACTTTCATTCTCTTTCAACTTCAACAACTGGCGTGTTATATTCTCCGTTATCCATTATTAATTAAGACATATAAATTCGAAAAAAAAGGGCGTACTCTCTCCGTTACGTACACAATCAAACTAATTTAAATACTAATGCAATAATCACCCAATTTTGTTAAATAAAGACAACAAACAAAAATATGAATCAATGTACCTACGATTGATATATCGTTTTGAAGAGATTCGTTCTATGTAGATGTATCACTTTGAAAAAACTAAGGCACTTCGCTGTACTTTATGATTGACTTATGTATCGTTTACGGAAAATTAGTTAAGACCCTCATGGAACCCTATAGGAATTGAGTACGAAACGACAAAAAAAACAAATTTGAATTATTGTTAGATGTATCGCTTTGTAAAAACGCTCTTCAATTAATTAGTCCTGTACATTAAAAAGTTCTAAAACTTTAATCATTTTCCTTTTCACCTTTAACAGTAACTAGATGTTGTAAATCCGTTACTACGGCTTGCAATTAGATCGGCAGGGGCACAATAATAGACCGATGTTAAATATAAGGCGGCTATTTCGGACCATTGAACATCCACGACCAGATGTACATGAATAGGCACAGCGATTGTAAGAGAGAATAAGTTTAGTAATCTCTGGATATAGAGGCTAGTGTCTATGGTTTGTAAGCCGTTGGTCTGCGTTGACGTTAAAAGTTTGATATGCTCAAAAGAAATAACTCAAACCACACATCTTCTTGAGCTTTTGTGTTTTCTTTTTCAGCAGTTGCTGAAACAAAACATGCATTTTTTTTATTAATTAAAGATATCATAGGGAAATACATAATAACATTACGCCCGTAATCTCTGAAGGCTTAAGTAGAGGTGTAGGTACTTACTAGTGATGTGCCGGATCGTTAAAAAATGTGATCCGCAGATACGGATACGGATACGGATCATAAGGGTCTAGATCCACGAATACGGATACGGATCTCAACTTTCAGGTTCAGCAGGAATTATTTATGATCCTCATCGTAATTGACTTTTGGGGGACAAAGCTGCCAAGTTAAGGCTCGTGCAGACCAGCGCGTTATCGCGCGCGCTACAGGCAGCGCGACCCTTGTAGCGCCCGCGATATCGCGCTGGTCTGCATGAGCCTTTACTCTTTTTTAAATACAATTTACCATTACTCAATATAAATTATGACGTATATTTTTTTAAAATTCTTGAAAACAACATAGTTTTGATTGATGTGTTAACTCACATAATTATTTTAATTAGCATACCACAAATATTAGAGGTTTGATCTCACTACAGAGATAGTTTAATTACTACCTTGTAACTTAATTTACTGGTACTTAGATACTCTACTTGAATTATAATAAATATGTTTTTTTTTTTATTACTAATTGGTATTGAAGTTAACAGTATTTCATTGCTACATATCTTTAAAATTTCACATACGTAATTAAATGTATTAATATAAAAGATCCGTTCAAGATCCGCCAAAAAGTAACAACGGATACGGATACAGATCTTTTTTTGACTGACAGTTATGTCAAAATGGCTAAGGTTACAATAGAAAAGTTATTATAGTCGTAAAGTTTTCTTAAATTTTCTAATTTTCCGCGCAACTTTCTAAATGTATTCTTTTATAAGAACCTTCTCCTGACAATAACAAACACAGGAAAAAAGTATTAGAGAAATCCGTCCAGCCGTTCACGCGTGATGCCGTGACCAAGGGAAATAGGGATTAATTTTTATATATATATATAAATATATTTAGAGATGTTAGGAGCCTATTGCTGTGAACCAGGCAGAAATCCAACCTCCGGGCTGCTACTAAGGACTTCCTGATGGAAAAACCCAATAATACTTTGCCCGACCTGGGAATCGCACGCAGGGGCTCATGCTTAGCAGTAGCGCTTGTGACCACTAGACCAACGAGGCAGTCACCTCAACACCACCTCTGCCTAACCCTTCGGGCACAGATAATATACTAGCTTCGGGGAATACACGCGTGATGTTATGGGTGTGTGTCATAGATACCTGGTGTGTGTTATGTTAAGATATAATAGAGAATACATAAAGGGTCTTTCAAACAGGCGCGACACGCGACGCGACACAAAGACACCGCTCGTTGCGCGACGAGCGGTGTCTTTGTGTCGCGTCGCGTGTCGCGCCTGTTTGAAAGAGCCTTTAAAGTTGAGTGTTGAAAAAAAAAATATATACTTAACTAGCTGCGCCCCGCGGTTTCACCCGCATAAGTGTCGATCCCATGAGAATTTAGGGGTAAAAAGTATCCTGTCCTAACCCAGGTCATGGTGTACCCATGTGCCAAATTTCATCCAAATCTGTTTCGCCGTTTTAGCGTGAAAGCGTAACAAACACAAACAAAGAAACTGACTTTCGCAATTATAATATTAATAAAATAGTAAGAATTTTTATGCTTTACAGCATATTAAGGCGCTTCTCCTAGCGAGCGATCTTGAGCGTTTGGTCCTGTCCCACTGCGATGCCCCGCTCCCTGTGCACGCCGAATTCACTCAATTTTTGGAATTATTTTAATAAAAAAAAAAATAGGTTATATCTTTTGAAATTAAATAAAATGTGAGGTATTTAGATTTTTTTTATCTATCAATTAGCAACGTCACCTTTAGCAAAAGATCAGTCAGTAATTTTAATCATTTTTTTTTACAAGGAGATTTTAAATGTATTTACAACACATAAAAACAAATAAGATGATAGGATATCGAACAATAATAATGTGCTTTTAGATGTAGTTTATTTATCGTAAATAATGAGTTAATAGCCTCTGAATAACGAAAAAAAAACGCATTCTCATCGCAAGGTTTTGTTCGGGGTAGAGCCTTAATCTAGGAACTTAATATTATGTTGCCGATTGTAGGTACACACGGCTATACATCAAGCTATACATTTCCAGTATAAGTTGACCTCACTTTGTACGGAAATCCTGTGCAATGCGAGATCAGCATAAACTGGAAATGTATAGCTTGATGTGTAGCCGTGTGTACAAGTACAAAGCAAAAAAAAAATGTCCAAAACTGTTCTGTACATATTACAGTAGTATAGAAATCATTCCAGTAACAACAATTCTGGCACATTGCCTACATTTAAAACTTCTATTGTTTTTCTTTGATTTAATTAACTAACCCGGATGCGAAGACCAATTAATTAGTATTGTAAATGTTGTAATTACTTACCTATGTACCTAGGTAACTTTCTAATAATCGTTAATTAATTAACAATTCTGCCATGACAATTTTATTTGATTGTAATCGTTATCAAATATATACCTACTATCAGATTAGCAACCACCAGTTAATTTTAGTAGTGGTTGCCGAGTGGCCGCGACTACGAGTTGTAGGTCGTAGGTTCGAACCCAGAAGGGTACTTTACTTTGTGTAAATAATTTCATCACCATTGCTCTCAAAAAGTTGAAAGAAAACATCGTGAGGAAACCGAAATGTCCTAGAACCAAACATTCGATGACATGTGACATCTACCAACCCGCACTGGGCCCGCGTGTTGGATTAAATTACGGCCCACTCCCTCTCACGGAGAAGAGCCTTGTGTCTCAGCAGTGGGGAAACAGTATAGGCTGATTTTATGCTAATTTTAATCATGATTGTAACCGAAAGAAAAAACAAAGTAAAATTTATTTTTTTTAATAACTTTTACTTACCGAGTTATGTCTGACTTTTAGCACTGAAATGAGAACATAAATAGGTGCATACTTAACACTTTATAAATTCGTACAATGTGATGTGTGACATCTGTTTTACGTTGACTGTACCTTGGAGCATTGTTCGTTGTAGTGACCAATCAGCGGTCATTGTGTTCTGTAGCCATTAATCCATTAATTACGATCAGACAATTTTCTTCAATCAATTCTTGTCACTGTTTACAGGGTTTATACACAAACTACTTCTAACTGAACAGACAGCTGTGCTGCTGGGGAGTTTGCTGCGCCACTTTTTCCTATCTAACGCACTAGGAAGTGGAGAAGGGTGGGCGTTTTGGTTGACAGTCTAATGCATTGACGTTCAAATAGTGCAGTTTCACAGCCGCATTTGATTTTGCAGCCGCTACGGGTGGCTAACGTAATTTTATTCCTTAAACTGCTGACAATGTCAATTATATCATCACGCTTTCTGTAATCCCCGAAAGAATTGGCAGAGGTGTATACGGTGCGCATTATCCACCAGTTATGTTTATGCCCCGTGTATGTGTATTATGGGGCTATCCCATACCCCAACTGCGTAACACAGATTCAGACACAATCCGACAGATTTTGAAGGACATTCTTAATAAATTGCTTCATATTTTAGAAAAGTTCGTCTGCTCAACAACTGCTAATGGTAGGGAAGACGTACCCTTATCCTCAATAAGGAAGGATTTACGAGCCGTACCAGATATGCATTCTTGAATAACGCAATGAATGTTGATAGACTGTCAAAATTAAAGATATTGCCACTGAAGTGTGTTACGCAATTAGGTAAGAATAACCAGAACCAGCACCTTTAAAGATGGCATTTAGACGGCACGGTTGGTGCAGTGGTTAAATAAAGTAAAGTAGGTAACACATCATAATCTATCATTTTGTCTATTCTTGCGTCGACAAAACCCGTTTACCTATATGTTTGTATGCTACGCGTGCTGGTGGTAGTCTGTCCACTAGGCCAACGAAGCAGTCTGGTATGAAAATGAAGTTAAAGTTTAGTACGTTGTGTTTTTTTTATCAAACAAAGAAAGTAAAGCAAGTCGGTAATGATAACTCAGACAGATATAATTAATGTTAAACATTAATTAGTGTTATCAAGTAGTTGCTTGTTTCGTTGTGCTTTTTATTTCATTATCATTTCGGCAAGGTCAGCAGTGGGACCCCACGATAGTACTATACAAACAATAAGTCATGGCATGATAATACAGGGCTGCCTCATGAAGGAATTGATGGATTTTTGATAAGTAGGCTTTCTTGTAGTGCCAATCTTGTAACTATAGACGAAGGCAAAGAAACAAAGTCAAATCATTTATTTCAAATAATATAATTGATTCTCGAAAAACATCACCTTGGTGACACTTTAGACTCCACCCATTTTTCGCAGAGCTTATACGCCACGCGGCCATACATATTGCAAGTTGACTCCAGGAGGGTCACCGGCATTACGTTTTCGCTAAAGTGTCACCGGCATAAGGTTTGAAATTTTGTTAATATATGCAATTGATTTTATTTTCACACTTTATAATGCCGAATTCGCTAAGAAAAATCTATATTTAAAATAAAATGAGCCCACTGCGAGGGCTCCTGGCATCCCATATTCCCATATGCGACTTGAGTGAACCCTCCAGGAGGGCTCCCAGCACTGAACAATTTTTTTTTGCATTATTTTACATACATACATAAACTCACGCCCTCTTCTCATGGGGGTAGGCAGAAACTACAAAACGCCACCTGCTACGATCCTTACATACTCCTTTTGTTTAATTTTGTTAGCATTTTTTTTTTTTGTTTGATTTTAATGGAAAATTCAAGCAAAGGACTCAATAACTTGGAAGGCATAAGCTCTAGGTAAAATAAAAGAAAACAGCAATTCAAGCACGGTAGGTACTGCCAGCCCTTGAATAGGCCGATATTAACGAACAAGCAAAAGCAGCATTAAACAAAAAGCACAATAAAACAGTACGACCTTCACTAAAGCAACTGTTCCAATGAGTCAACAACACAACGCACCGGCAGATAGCAACAGTGGCTGGTCATACTGAACGCTCCTTGGACCGGTGCCAGCGAGATACAGACTCCCTGTCGCTAGATGTTGATGCTCATAGGAGATTGGAAGCAGGTATAAACATAGATTATGTGAAAGCAAGAGTTGGATGAAATCATCTTCGGACTAAAGAACAAAGTCCCAATAAGATATTAGCGGAATATTACGACGAAAACATGGTCCCTCTCAGACAGATCAAGTTTTCGTTGTTTGTATACTTTTCTTGACATTAATACACATTATTATGGCTTGAATACCACGATTAATCCCCGTTGGGTATTGCTTGTAATACACCTAGTTTTTATGTTCCCACTGCTGGGACACGGGCCTCCTCTCTGTGGAAGGGAGTGGGCCGCGTAATTAACCACGCGGGTCCAGTGCGGGTTGGAAGATGTCACCTGTCTGCGATTATTTGGTTCTAGGACATGCTGGTTGCCTCATAATGTTTTCCTTCACGGTTTTGAGAGTAGTGGTAATGAAGTAATTTACACAAAGTGAAGCGCATGTACGGGTTCGAACGAACGACCTAGAACTCGTAAGTCGCGGCGGTTATCACTGGGCCTCACACAATATTAATGTATTAGGACATGTGAAGAACAGCTCTACCCCTGACCACTGTCTTAATGTATAGACACGGACTCCCCATTCGAAGCCAAACAGAAAGATATTGTCATTTCCTAGTCAACAGTAAAAACAAATTGATTCACCAAAAATTTTAAAACACTCTAAAAAAAATTGTCACATCGAGCTGCAGTCGAAGAGTAGTTTAGTAAGAGGACTTTAAAATTACATATCAGAATGCCCAAAAGATGGCAGTGGCAGATATCGATCTCAAGAGTGACAAGAATATCCCTGAACATACAACAACTGTTTTGCTCGTTGGTGGAAACCCTTAAAGCATTTACCACCGCTTGAGGAGAATACAGAATCCACCAATGATTGAATTCTCGCTGTTATCGAAGATCAATGAATATATTGATTATCTACTAGCTCTGGCCCGCGGCGACGCCCGGGTGGAGATCGGAAATTATCTGATAGGAACGTACTACTGGGATAAAAAGTATCTTATGTCCTAAACCAGGTCATGGTCTACGTGTGTGCAAAATTTCTTTCAAATCCGTTCGGCCGTTTAGGCAGACGGTAACAGACAGACAGAGTTACTATCGTATTTATAATACATTTAGTCTCTGAAAAGAAATGTCTTTCCCAGAAAAACGATAGGAAATCGTAAATTAAAGATTTCAATGGCGTTATTCTCGATCGATTCTGGCAATCGTACAGAATTGTTAGCCTTGAAAATTTTATGGGTCGCATTTCCATGGAAACAAGTTTATGGCAATTTATGATTGTTTATTATAACATTTGAAGGACTTTGCGTAGGTAGGATTGTAGATCGTAAAGTATTTTTCCCGAAATCTCGGAACTTTAATAAAGTATGCCAATGATCGTCTTCCGATTGTCATAATAAAAGTAGATATAAATCAAACTAATCCGAGAAGTCGTTTAGAATTTTATTTTCTTCGGTTTTATGGAAATGGCGAAAACATACCAGTGAAGTGAGTCTTCCTAGTTTCCTGTACAAACATTCTTGGAATGATAAAAATAAGCTCTTTCTGATAAAGGGTGATAGACTCAGTAGTTCGGACTCTCTCTCGGATACGATTTTTTTTAAGGGCGAATAATATTTAGATCAACACACCACCTGATACTTACCTGCAAATTGCAAAAACGTAAGAAAATTTGAATTTCGGGGGCTACGTTAATTTATTTTCATCTTAATTATAAGTTCGTGGTGATAAGCAATACCTATGAGTTACCAACGCTTCTCAAGCCGCGGAGTTTGTAGCTTAAAAAATAATTTAATATTTCGATACTGTTTGTGATTCATACTTTGTTATCAAGTCTTCGGAATAATAGTTATTAATTACGGAATATTTTAACGCATGAACGCAATAATTATCCGAATGGTGCAATAGTTGCTGCGACTAAAAATATTCGTGTCAGAACTTGTCTATATGCTAGCAAATGCATCGATGCATTCGGTGAGATGACTAATCTACCAAGATAATTTTAAAATAGGTAGGTATCCATCTCGGCAATTATAGCGTGGCCGCGTGGGACGACCATTTGAAAAATGAGGCAGGGTCAAACTGCATGCAGAAGCCGGACAACAGCACGCATAGCATGACAACCATTGAAACGGGTTTTCTACGGGTTTTGTCGACGGAAGAATAGACAAAATGACAGATCGTGATTGTTTATCTGTCATTTTGTCTATTCTTCCGTCGACAAATCCGTTTCTATTGTGTGTGTGTGTGTGATATAGCGCTACTTAGGAGAAGCCTGGAGAGGTGTTTGTCTAACAGTGGATATCTATAAGATGAATTGATTGGTCTATTCCAATCTCACCCGATTAAGCGGATAAACGATTTTTATGCAATAATCTATGTACAAAATTGCTCAGAGCTGGATTGAAAAATAAAATCTCTATATTTCTTCTAAGTATTTATTTCGGGTATGATGACGACGCATCTATTGATAATGACATGTAAAAGTGCAAATGCAACATTTGAAATATACGGCACACCATTAAAATAGATTACGTAGTGTTTTTAATTTGTGAAGTTTGTCGTCGTTTTTCTGCTGCTTTATCTAAAAACCCCGGCTTCCCAAAACAATCTAAGAATGTCATATCAGTGACAGCTATTGATACTTACACACCGTTCACTATAACTTGTCCCTTGCCGTCATGTTGGCACCATTGCTTGTCAAGCTTAGCTTCAATACTAATAGAGTTCAAAATGTCTACTGACAGAACAGTACTACCAATCGCCTCACGGGACAAGTTATAATGAACGCACTGTAGTTTTTTTATTTGCATTTTAACTCCGCAAAGCATTTCGCTGTTTGTCAAATAAGTATTGATCATTGCTTATATACTTCGTTAGTCAAAAACCCCAGTACGCAAAATACGCGCTTTGATTAATTGCGGATACCAGCCAGTATTACCTATTATCCTAGTCAAAAATCCTCGTAAACAGTGAAGGTACGAGTATTGTAATTAGAATCCTCCTGTATCTACCGAAGCTATTAATCAGCATCATCTCATAACACACAGCGCGACGAAATCAAATGAATGGAGCCAAACGAGTGATGAATGAAATGTTCCTGAAAACAGTTCCCGGGAAAATGTTGCGTAAGATCCGTTTCGGTAGTACAGAACGTGCCGAATTATTGGCACGCTGTATTATAAATATAATGAGTCAGTCTTTATTTTTGGAGATTATGAAAATACTTGGACAATTCGTGTTACAATCAAAGGTCATTTATTCAAATTAGGCTGAGAATCAGCACTTTTTGAACGTCAAAATTACAAGACAGTCCCCCACAACGTCCGCCCTTCACTACTTCCTAGTGCGGGGAAGAAGTGGCGCAACAAACTTCCCACTCCTCAGGAGCAAAACCTCAGCAAAGCAGTAAAACTGTAGGTATAGTGAAAAAAAGGAAATTTTCAAATTCCGGAATCACATTCATTAGGTGAGTGCCGAGTGTTGTCTATTGTCGTTTGATTACATTATCTTTCATTTGGTTGCTAATTTAATTGTAAAATTTATAATTTTGTGTTATATGATGACATTGATTGTACATTCTGTGATTACTTCCTCACACACTGACTTATTGATAAAAAAAAAGAAAAATCCTCTACTTTTACAATGTTTGTAAATATGTGAGCATCATGTATCTATCACATAATTAAATTATCTGTCATTGCTTCATTTTTAATTCTTTTTACCTATTGTGGTATAGTAATTTTATTCTAGGTGCATCGTCTTGACATATAATTATTAAATTAATATACGTACTTATACAAACTATTGTAAAACATTTTAAAAGAGTAACGGTAGAGTTTCTTGCCCATTCTTCTCCATACGAAAACTACCTTTTGGAAGGGACGACTAGAATCAATTATATTATTTTGTAAATTTTGACGTTCAAAAGTGCCATACATGGGCCTATTTGAAATAAATGATTTACTTTGACTTTGACTTGGACATTCGTTCTGGAAAATCATGCAGTAAATATAGAGTTTCCACGTTTTATAGAGTTTCTACTACTCTCCTCCATGGTTGAACTCATCAAATAAATTTTAAGCTAGCATTTCATTCTTTTTTTAAGCTCAACGGGGTAGCTCTTGATGGCCTGCATCTCACCAGATGATCACGCCGAAAGTTGGAAGTGAGCTTCACCCGGAAATCCTCAACCACAGAGGCTATCTTACCTCTAACAGCCGAAACATAACACGATGCTGTTAACATAGTTGTTATGGCGACAGACTTAGATAAGAAGGTGGAGGCGGTCTTAAAACAAGCCTTACCACCAAGCAAAATTCATTCACCATTCTTATTAATATTATTATCAACGTAAATAAAAATTTGACAATAACATCTCGTGTCAATTTATTAGGTCTACACTGTAATGGGACAAGTGCCAGTACCGACATAGTTCGTTAAAACGGATGAAAACACAGAATAAATAAATGTGACGCAACGCACCAATGGAAACATCTAGAAAATGTATTTCGTTATCTATACTGTGTGTATTTTATTTAAGAAAATAAATACTAGGATATTTAAAAAAATGTCGTCATTTATTATTTTGAGAAAAGTCGAATCTCGGCGGGACACGAGGAGGTAGGTACGAAATTTTCTAAAGTTAGCTTTTTTTTCGTTCAGATATTTAAGCGGTACCCACCAGATTATTTCATAATTTTATTAAAATCATTAATGATGTATGGTGATATTTTTCTAAAAAATATAAATGTTAAATACTTACCTTATTGTGTATATGAAAATGCAAGCATCTTAAAAAAGCATGAGGTTCTCAATTCATTAGATTTTTTTAAAACTTTTTTTCATCGATATTTTCGTCAATTGTGAACAGATTTTGAAATTTTTCATATTTGGTAGAGAAAGCTTGCTTGGTGTTCCCCTATAAATGTTATTGACTTTGCTTGGATAGTTCAGAGTTAGCTTCAATAATAAGTATTTTTACACTCAGCGTACGTTGATGAAGTTATAATAACTTTCTCTGTCACTGATATTTACCTAAAACAGCTATTAGTGGTACACGAATTTGTGTAGGGTGGGTAGCACAACTAAAAAGTGCAAAATAATAAAAATTAAAAATCTAAAATATATCATTTTTATAAAAAAAATATTCTTAATAATTTTTACAAATATATTTTTCTTTTGTAAAAACCTTTTTTTTGCCATCTTGTGCAGTTGCACGTACTTGACAATAGCCATGGAATGAGTATGTATCTACTATAATAAACACACTGGCTTTCTCTTCAAACCTGGGCCATTGTGTACATACCATCTTCGTACCTGGGAATAAAAATCAAATAAATGATTACGATTATGCGTTCCTCATAAATAACTATCATCGTAAATGGATGTTTCTGTATTTAAATACTATTAAATGCTAGTTGCCTTGGCCTTGTTAAGATACTAAACGACCTCATCTACTCGCAGACAGTACCTACAACTTACTAAGAATTATCTCTTTTATAAATAATCCAATAACTTTATCTCCATATTGATCTGTGAGTAATGCGCTAATAATAAATCATCTATTAATTGGTTGTTAAATGGCTAACTAACACAGCATATTATAAACATCACAAATTTCTTGCTTAAAGAGGCTAGAGGTGTATTCTTGATAACGCCAGATAGGTTTAAAAGTCCCATAATAGTACCTACCTACATACCTCCATGGTCCCATGTATATTATGGGGGGCCGAGTCGACGGGGTCCGCCAGGGCCGATGCCTGCCGCGGTTGCGAAGAAAACCGAAAGGGAGATCGCGGCCCCCGGCAACAGGGCAACCGAAGGAACACGGGTGGGTTTTAGTCAGTAAGAGTCTGTCTGCCAACCAAAAAAAGAAACAAAAATGAAAATAAAAAGAGGGTGGGTGCCGAGTTTATTATTTCGTATTATATTTTAAGTATCGTAGCATTATGCTGATATGGGAAGCCTTTTAATGTGTCATCTTTCATCTCGCTTTCCTGCAATCAAAATCTAAAAAAAAACTAAATAATCAAATCTGTGGCAGTGATTTCGTGAAAAGGGACGGTAGAATGTTACAGGAAATCGGGGAAGCGCGCGCTTTTTGATTTGACCATTGAGCGCGCGTGGTGCTAGAGTTGGCCGTCAGAAACGACCTTGACGAGGCCCCGCCCCTGTTGCTTATTACCAAGGTGAGATGTCAGATATTACACATCACATGCGACTACTGTAAGGCTCGCTCGTTTTTTTGGTTTTTGTTTTCATTATTTTGTTACTTTTAAATGTTCCTATTTTATTGTTTGTATTTTCTGTACGTGTCCCAAATAAAATATTTGTCTTTTCTTCTTTCATTCTTTCTTATTGCCATGAACGTGGCACAGATACAGACGCCCGAAGAAACTCTTTTGGAAAATCCCAATAAAATTTTGCCCCACGTGGGTTTAAATCCCAGGAATCATCGCGCTATGCTACGACTGCTATACCAATGAGGCAGTCAACAATGTAATAAGGAATTATGAGGATGTTCTAATAAAAACAGATGGTTTTGCGAGCGTGTTTCCAGCGAGGTGATTGTTTAACGAGCTCGCTGAGTGAGCGTAGCGAGCGCGCCACGTGTGCGCAACGACTTCGCCGCGTTTGCGGAACGATTGACTTCTCACTTGAGAGATCAACAAGATAAATGAGAGATCGAGACAAGCGAGTGTAGGTACAATTTTGTGAAAACGCGGCGAATACATCCAGCCCGTCCCATCCTTGATGTCCTCCCCCCGGTTGCCGCCCTAAGCCAAGGTTCGTACCCCACAGGGGGTGTCTTAAGCGAGCGTTCACCTAGTTTTAATTAGCATAGTTGAATAACTCCTGGCTGGAGGTTTTAAGTGTAGTAGCTTAAGGCACCCACAGGAAAGCCCGGTTAAGTAGTCATGATCTCAGAGGTCAACTACGAGAACACGTCGCGTGTTCGCGGCCAGCTCGCTTCGCACCCGCGGAGAGCACATTTACAGATCACTTCGCTGGAAAACTTTGGTAAATCGTCAGTGTAATAATACTCTAAACTCTGCTCGCCCCGCAGAGTTCGCACGGGCGATTTTTTATCGCGCACTGGATTTTCAACTCTCGGTGTGGAGCCGAGCATTGAGGATCCAACAGAGTGCGTCCCAGCGCGTCCAAAAAATACATTATCAATTCTCAGCGCTAAATAGTGCGATGAATTTCCAGTGTACCACAGAAAAGCGGTACGAGGACTTACAATACATGACTTGAAGCCAGCAATGGATGACATATTGAAAAGTAAAAGTTTGTACTTGGTACCCCGCCCCTGAGACCAAAATGTAACATCAAAGAATAGACACGTCAATCATACCCAATACAAATTCGAATTAATTTATTCTCATACATGTCTTCGATGTTACAAAACGTTGGCTACATGGTCACTTTCCTTCCGCAACGGATTTGTACCCTGTTTATGGCAATAGATGGCACTACCATGAAACAGACGGGCAATTCCCGTATTTCTAAAAACGTTTGCAATCTTAGTCTAAAATCTTAAACTGTCAAAAATACCTCAAATCATATATTTTTGACAAGTTTTCGGCATTGAGATTGTCACAAAATTTTGAACTTTTTAATTACTGGAATTGGCTTCCTTATCTTTGTTTTCTTTTCTCATTGTTCTTAGTTGTGTAAGAACCAGAATTGGATAACCTGCAAATAAAATTGGTAGTTTTACAATGGAAACCGTAGCTTAACCGTCTAACCATGCGTTTGACAGTTCCACTATTTCAATTTTAATCAAATACAGCCACACACAATAGTCACAGGCAAAAAACAAGCAGGCATCATTCAAGCCCAATTTACCAGTCTAAAACCGGTGGTGCCCATCTGGCATCAACTGTCACCATACTTCTTATTGGCCCAATTTATTTTCGGATGCGCACGATTCCTCGAAGAGCTAAGACGAGCTAGAATTGGCGGAGCGACCTTAAAACTAAAAACAGGACTCTGAATCATGCTGTTTCGTTATTCATGGCATCAATTATGGGGCCATCTTCAAGCTGCCAATTTTCTATTGTTTGTTAAAGAATTTATTATCTCAGGAGCTATTCTTTGAATATCACTTCAAAATTCTGACGGTGTTGAGGTGTGAATACAAGCTTCGTATATGAAGATCAAGACTCGAGTTGATGCCCGGTGCACACTGGGCAGACAATCTCCCTACACTGGCTATTCAGCAAGGTTGGGGGGATACCAAACTAACTAAATGGCTTTCACCACGGTCAGACTTTCTTGCACAGCTCGAGAGATATATACAGAGAGTTTTCCAAGCACACGCCTGAAGCCTGAGTAAGTACTTGAAGCAGATATTCTAAACAAGAAAAGTCGATTAACACTGTTACTTTTACATAATTATCATATTGATACAAAATGATTCGATACATTGCAGGTTTAAAATACTCTTTTAATTTTGTATCAGTTCAGATTTTTTATGAATACTGTTTGGTAGTACTTAAGGAGCTCGTGGCTAAGTAATAACAGCCGCATGGGCCGATCCATCAGGTTAAGCTACGCTTGCCGGGGTTAGTCCGTGAATGGGTGATCATCTTTACATACCGAGACTTTTCTGTACCTCGGAAAACACGTTAAGCCGTTGGTCCTGGCTGTCATTTGTGGATCTTTGACAGTTGTTACGGGTCGTCAGAAGCTCGAAAATCTGACAACCACTTTACCAAGGGGTATCGTATTACCCATTTATAGGTTGTGGAGGTCAGATCGGCAATTGCTTCATGTAAAATACTGGTATTCAGCTGCATCCGGTTAGACTGCAAGCCGACCCCAACATAGATGGAAAAAGGCTAGGCAGATTGACTGTTTAGAAACATTAAGATTTCGAAACTGCAGTGTTAGTGGACTTTTGTTGCTGGTCGTACATCTGAATGAAAGAGTCTATTTTTTATAAGACAGGGAATGATTCTCCATATCAGTATACTGACAAAGCCAAAAAATGTTTATGACATTAAGACGGGCATTCGGTCAAGGATTCCAGTAGATCAATCCAATATCAAGTCCCGATGCAAATCAAAGTCAAAGTCAAAGTCAAAACATTTATTTCAAATAGGCCCATGTATGGCACTTTTGAACGTCAAAATTTACAAAATAATATAATTGATTCTAGTCGCCCCTTCCAAAAGGTAGTTTTCGTATGGAGAAGAATGGGCAAGAAACTCCACCGTTACTCTTTTAAAATGTTTTACAATAGTTTGTATTAGTACGTACATTACTTAAATAATTATATGTGAAGACGATGCACCTAGAATAAAATTACTATACCACAATAGGTAAAAAGAATTAAAAATGAAGCAACGACAGATAATTTAATTATATGATAGATACATGGTGCTCACATATTTACAAACATAGTAAAAGTAGACGATTTTCCTAATGTTTTTAAAATTAATAAGTCAGTGTGTGAGGAAGTAATCACAGAATGTAAAATCAATGTCATATAATACAAAATTATAAATTTAACAATTAAATTAGCAACCTGTTTGATTTTGTCTTGATTCTAAATTGTCCTATGGAGCAGGACCAGCATGTTTCCAAGCACTCTTATCTTGGATATAATCCTCTAATTTGTAATATGCTTGTTTACAAAGTGTACTTTTAATCTGAGTTTTAAATTTTCTTTCATTTAATTGCAATATGTCACAAGGTATTTTGTTGTAACATTTAACACAGTACCCCATAAAAGATGTATGTACTTTAGATAATCTGAAAAATGGTTGATCTAGTTTATCTTTATTTCTAGTATTAAAATTATGTCTATCACTTATTTTATTAAAAAGATGTGGATTTTTCCTTACATACATAATATTTTCATAAATGAATTGGCAAGGTACCGTCATAATATTAATCCTTTTAAATAGTTTCCTGAGAGATTCGCGGCGACGTAGATTATAAATGGCTCTGACAGCTCTCTTTTGTAAAATAAAGATGGATTCAATGTCAGCAGCCCGACCCCACAGTAAAATGCCATACGACATAATGCTGTGGAAGTAGCTAAAATAGACCAATCGCGCGGTTTCTACATCTGTTAACTGTCTTATCTTTCTAACAGCATAAGCGGCCGAGCTTAGCCGCCCCGCAAGAGATGTTATATGAGGTCCCCATTGTAATTTCTCGTCTAGCGTGATTCCTAGGAAAACCGTTTGATTAATAAATTCCAGTTTTTCCCCATTCAATATGATGTCACATTCGCTACTTCTAACATTAGGTAATTTAAATCTAATGCATTTGGTTTTTGTTTTATTTAGTGACGGCAGTTTTTTTCAGTTTTATTAGCGGCAAATGACTTGTAGTGTGACATTGTGACACAAGGTGCCCGGTTCTTTCTGATTATGAATAGAAAATAAATTCAAATGGGACGTGATTAAATGCTAATGTTATGGAAAATAAATAAATGACAATGAAGGTCGAATAAACCGGTCGGTGTTGATAATAGATTATTTGGCAGCTAATTATTGGAAGACAAGAGCTCCTGTAAGATAGGTTTACATAAGCACTCATCTGGCATCGTTACAATGGTTTTAGGCATTGAAGAAGCAGCAGTTCTATCAGGTGTGACTGAATTCAATTACAAAAAAGATGGGGAAAAGTCACATTTTGGATTGTAAAACAAAATCGATAGTCATATTATACAGGGAGGCAGGGACATCGACGCGAAAACTGTTACCACGGATTCAGTACATGATTCTGAAACCCCTTTTTTTTTTTTTGAGGGTGGGAAATCATCAAATAACTTCTCCCGCTCTGGGCGGAGCGGGAGGGCGTGTCAGACTCTTACTGACTAAAACCCACCCGTGTTCCTTCAGTTGCCCTGTTGCCGGGGGCCACGATTTCCCTTTCGGTTTTCATCGCAGACCCGGCAGGCATCGGCCCTAGTGGACCCCTTCAAATCTGCTGACATCTCTTTGAGGCGCGCGTGGAACACAACGCGCTGGCGACCCGGGCCTGGTCCTTATTGGACGGTGAGCCACCCATTGCTCACCGTCCGCAAGCCCGCGCCTACGGTGGCCGGAAATCGCCCCGCGATTCCCGACGCCCTGGGCGTCTCCTCCTGCGGCGGTTAGGGGCGTGAGGGCGCGAAATTTGCCTCTCCCTCACGCGTTTCGCCTCCTCCTTCGCGAGCATTACCGCTTCGCAGAAAGAGATGACGGCCTCCCATTTCCTCTCGCTCCGTACCATGGCCTGAACCAGGGCCGGACGCGAGAGATCACCGCCGCCGATCGCATCCACGAGGACACGGCGATGCTCCGCCCAAGCTGGGCAGACCTCCACCGTATGCTCCACCGTGTCCTCCGGGCGATCCACACAATGGTGACACCCGGGCGTTTCCTCCCGCCTTATCCTGTGCAGGAACCTCCCGAAACAGCCGTGTCCGGTGAGGACCTGCGTCAGGCGGAAGATGAGGACGCCGTGGCGCCTCTCTAGCCACTCCTCAAAGAGGGGTCTTATCGCCGCAATTGTGGCGTGCCCATCCTGAAACCCCTGCGTTGAAAATTTTCGTCGGTTATTTAAAAACAAATCAGCTGTTCATAGAAAAATGCAATACCTACCGCCGTCAAAATGTATCGAACAGCTGATTTTAAAATAAATACCCGTCGAAAAATTTCAACGCAGGGGTTCAGAATCATGTACTTAATCCATGGTAACAGTTTTCGCGTCGATGTCCCTGCCATCCTGTAGGTCCTACTCGCCAAGCCCTAAATAAGAGTTGATCATCTGTGATAAGCCGTGTTGCGCCATCATGGCGCATTGGGTACATATGAATTAATATTTTGTAAAACATTTTGCTACTAACATAGCTTATAAGTAGCACTATAACATCATATGGATCAAGGTCCGAATATTTTTTTATTAGAGTGAGTTCTTCATTGAGACTTTTGGTATTTTCTTCACATACCTTTTAATGATTTCGCCTATACCAAGTCTTATGAATGACTCCGCGAAGCAACTGTCCCATCGTTGACCATCACAGATATTGAATTATCTGTTGCCCTGTAGTTGACGCTTACAACTTGATACGTATGCAAGCAATACCAACATGGCTAATGTTTTTGGAGACCGTATTTCTCCTCTCTCTCTCACCAAGTGAGACTCAAGCAGAATGCTTGAGTCTCATTTGGTGGTGGGATCAGCTTTCCTCGCGTTTTCCTTCCACTTTTCTTTTCCAAAGGCGAAGCTTTTGATTCCTGCGAAAAAAGGGGTAGGTAGGTACATGTAAGATTCTGGTCAGAAGAAGAAGAAAGTGGATATTGTCAGAAGTTGCTGTTTCAATTCAGAGGTTAATGATAGTTACCATGTTATCGTCAAAAGCCAACTGTTTAACCCAATTATTAAAACTCTAAGAATATCCGAGACAATCATTTAGATAGAGGTCGATTAATAGTTTTATTTCATCCTCCATAATAAATAGGAAGTATTTTCTTAACAATGTAAACTTTTAAAGCTTACTTATTGAATTGTCATTGAGAAGAAAAGTCTGGTTAATACTTGGTTATTGGTTATACGTCGGTAATCCGTTAAGGGGATGTAGGAGAGGTCATTTGCAACCAAATTACCCCTGATGACCTCTATGCCAATGTCAACCATTTTAAAGTAATTTTATATTTTAAAATGAAATGAAATAAAAATATAATATGTCAAATGACTCGAAAATTGTTGAAATTTGCATAGGAGTAAAAAGGCGTCATTTGGTTGCAAATGACCTCTTCTACATCCCCATAAAGGATTGCCGACGTACAACTAATAACCCTGTATATCTGTCTCAGCATAGAGGAAGTGCTGTGTATGTAGAGAGGATTTATATACCCGGATAGACAGAGATCGAGGGACAAATTATGTTAATTAATCCACGTCAAGCAGTTGATTGAATTGATAATTATATATACTTTATTATTAGGTTTTCTCAGCGGCTTCGCTCGCGACAAGGTCAAGAATTATCTGACAAAAACTTACTGCCGAGATAAAAACTATCCTTTGTACACATAGCATACTTTTAATCTTTTACTTTTATTCAGGCTATAAATTATCTGAATGCCAAATTTCATCCAAATCCATTGAGCCGTTTTTGAGTGATTGACCAATAAATATACAAACTTTCACATTAACCTAAACTAATAATATAAAGATTTGATTTTTTGTGTGTTGGTATGTTTGTTTGATACGATTTCACGCTAAAACGGCTGAACGGATTTGGATGAAATTTGACACATGGGTAGACCATGACCTAGGTAAGGATCACGTTAGGACATAGGTTACTTTTTGTCCCGATATTCCCACGGGATCGAGACTTATGCGGGTAAAATCGCGGGACGCAGCTAGTAATATTATAATTAAGTAGGATGCGGAAATATCGGTGATTATTATGGATTATGGTAACAGAAAGACAAAGCCATTTGTCGCAGATGTTCAAGAAAATAAGGACAGAATTATGTGAGTGGTTTTTTTAAGTCTTGTGGTAGAAGACCACGACCCAGTTTTGTCACAACAAAGCTAAGTACTTCACCACAGGCCTTTTAAAAAGAATGAGGTAGCAAGTTCAGTGAAAAAGCCTGCAATTTGTCAGTTGTTAAACGAATAGCCAATTAGTGAACAAGGACAAACTAGTCAGGCATTTGTGGAGGTTTGACCAAATTGGTGTACTATGAGTACACCAATTTGTACGCAGGTTTGCACGAAAACCTGCGGTTTGTTACTCTTTTCATACGAAACGAAGCTTTTTATGCAACTCAATAAAGCGAGGTACAGTACGACACAACTTAGATGTAGCATAAATTCCAAAGGAGATGTCCGCTTTTTGTAGGGACGTTGGTTTTTATTCTGCGAAAAATCTAACCCGCATCAAACTACACCTAAATAAGAGCGACAAAAATATGGAACTAGCAACCACTGAAATAATATTTTTAGACCCCCTCCATTTAAGAGGAAAATTATAAACTATTAATGTTAGTACATTTATTTTATTTTATGACGGCAACCCAAATAAAACTTTGACAAAGTCTTAATTGACAGATGATTCTGTTCATCTGTCAAGTACGACATAGATTGACACATGATACTGTCCTGTTTGTGTGTACTCCTAAAATAAAATAAAATCTCAAATTGGAGGTTTTTAAAAATGTATGATATAGAACTACTAGTTTTTGTGATGTCTATCCAATTAGATTTAACTTATCCTGATTAGAATTATTGAATAATAAAATAAAAAAGACATTTTTGGACATGTCCTTTACATTCATTCATTTCAATTTTACGAATGTATTTGGTTTTATGACTTTACAAGTTATTGCGTTTGCGTAAATATCATTTTGTCATAAACCAGTTATAAAGATTGGTGATTTTGAAGGCGCACTCAGTTCGGATGGTGTTCGGTTTTACGAATTTTGCCGATGCTACATCTAGGTTGTGTCGTACTGTCTGTATAGTAGTGTCAATATAGGTACCTACATCGAATCACGTTATTGGTATTTTACACGTGACCGGACTATCGACGGCTCGGCGGTTCTCAAGGAATAACACATTATTATTCTGTTATTTCCCTAATTTACGTTTTCCTGGAGGAAAACCACGATGCAGTTGAAACTGATGATCATTTTGTTTATTATAAATCTGACAATATGGAGGCAGTCTATCGACAGCCTCGACATTGTAATATTTTCTTCGGTTATTGCTCCTTCAATAAATTGATGACAGTGGACAGTCAAGCAGCTGCCTTGAGACACATTTAGAAGTACCTACACAAATAAAGCCGACTTATTAGCACAATTCGTGGATAAAATCGAGTAGGATTTTATAAAAGCTAAAACAGACTGAAGAGGTTGATAATGGCAGAGAGACAAATATAACAACTATGACTAAAAGTTTAAACAAAAACAAATTAACTTAGATTATTGTGTGTGACTTTCTGTCCATTCCCCACAACTAAATTATTAATAGAGAAAAGTAAGAAATCACTAAACCAGGCGTCGTCGAGTGACAAATAAGTAATTATTATTTAAGTTAATGATCTTCTAAATCCCTTAGTTCTGCAAGTGTCCGCCATAAATCAAGTGGCGCCAGTGGGCCGTGAGTCACGGATTGACGTCGGCGCGGGCGCAGCTTTGTACCTACTATTTTTCAGCTAATTCTATTTTCAAACATCATATTAATTGCTCACTTAGTTCGGCCAGTGACAATTGAATTGGGTGAAGTTAGATTCTAGTAAAAATAATAATAATGGCGATTCTAAACTGATGGATCCTGTTCGCTGTAATTATATCTATTGGTCCACTGAACACATTTTCAGGAATATTTTCAGGCGATGAAGTTATTAATATTCGTAATATTAATACTATTTTTGAAATAGTTTTCTACTCGGGTTTTCTCTCGGTGTTTTTACCTCCAGCCCGCCCTGAGGCCCTCAGGGAAAAGGTTCGGATGCCCTGTTAATTAGTAAATTATAGGTAACGGTATTATTATATCGTGGTTTAACATAAGTATGTAGGTATATTCAGTTGTACATATTTATTGCATTAAGGCTCCCGCAGACAGGCGAAACGCGCCTCTGGTAGAACATATTCTATGAAAACTTCACGGAACTATTTGTGGGCAGTGGCACGTCGCGCTTGTCTGCAGGAAGGCTTTATACAACATGTATTAAAACCCTGTTCGATCCGTCAGGGTGTTGTGAAAAAGAAAAAAAAAACGCCAAATTTTTTTTCAGTGTTGAATATTACCGGTTTATTACGTCAGACGCGGGCGGCCATCGTTTAGCTTGTGCCTACAAGTCATAACTTGTGACCCCTGTTGAAAATTTGCTCATTTTTCAAGTATTTGGGGTAATTATGGTATTAAAAATGTGAATTTTAAATAGCTATAACTTTTTTTAATTTTCAATAATAATAATATTTTTTATTTGTTTGTGGTAATGTTATTGCAGTATCTATGTGCCCCTTTCGGATCAGACTTTTTGAGGGTTTTTTTACATATTGTAGTAAAAAGTATGTAGATACTTCATCTGTTTATGTCAAATCCGAAACAAGCTGTAGTAATAATCTATCAATGTTCGAGATTTCACCAGTTAATTGCGTAACTTATTTTCGTAAACAATTTTGCCTAATTTGTTTCATTTTGACAATTCAAGAACATCCATTGCGTTATTTCGTTGTTAAGCAGATTTTTTTTTCCGACTTGTGACGCAGTGGATTAGGAATTTGTTTCAAATCGAAACCTATTGTAATTGTGTCGTATTACGTAATTAAGGGTCTTTCAAACAGGCGCGACACGCGACGCGACTCAAAGACACCGCTCGTCGCGCGACGAGCGGTCTCTTTGTGTCGCGTCGCGAGTCGCGCCTGTTTGAAAGAGCCTTTAGGGTACAGGTTGAATGTCACTCTCAAGATAGGATCGGAACAAACAGGGCACTTTACTACTATCGAGGGTTATAAACTTTAAATAGGTACTCCGCCCACTTTCAGAAATCTGGCCCTCGTGGCATAGATTTCTTCTGTCCATCGACGTTATTGAAAGTGGAAAATATACAGATAGGTAAAGTAACTTTGCACCGAGATTTATAAATTTACTTGTTTGTACTGCCACGTAAGCCGTCAATAAAGGTAAAAATTGGCTCCGAGTTGAAAGATTCTGATTCGGAGGTAGAAAAACAGACTCAAATCCAAGAGTCAAATAATAAAAAGTTCACAAACTAGAGGAAAAATATTATATTTCAAAGCTAGATCAAGTTTTCAGAATCGAGATGTATAAATCCTGAAAATATTGCTTTAAAAGCGTATAGCAATATAGACCTTAAAAGCAAAAGGTTATATTTAAAGATCTAACTGAAAGTGTTAACTATAAAAAAAGCTCTTGATTATTATGTACATAAATTACTAGCCGTACGTTATTCGGTTAACCCTGTCACTTCTAATGAAACGCTAAGCTAAAATCCATTGCGTAGTGACCCCCGCTCTAGCGATATAAAATACGTGGCGCGTCTGTTATAGGGTAACTTTCCCCTACCATTTGTATGGAACAGAAATATTACGTTGTTAGTTTTGCAGACTGCTGCATAATATGAACTTCCTTGGTTCCTTAGTTACTTACATCCTATACTATTAAATGAGCAATATTTGTGTATATATTTATTTGTATATAGTACTCACGTTCTCGAAATCGCCTCTAACAATTACGATGAAAGTTGCATAATAGGGGTAAGCCCCTATATTGCAACTTTCATCGAAATTGTCGGGGGCGAAAAATCGATCCAGCTTGGTCTCATATCTGGGAAAATTAGTTTTCTCCGTATTTTCATCCGAGTAGAGCTCGGTCGCCCAACGTTTACAACAAGATAATGAGATGACAATAATGACATTAGAATAACGATCATGGCAGCATGGAATTAGTAAGTACATACTATCATGGCAGCATGGAATAAGTAGGTACTATACATGGATTAGTATGGAATGGAATAAGTAGGTACTTACTATTAAATGAGCATTCTCTATTTTCACCAGAGCAGAGCTCGGTCGATCAGGTACTAATAATTATATGCGACAGAAATCAGAGCACTGTCTGCTTTAACCCAGTTTGGGTTGTCAATTGCGAACACCTCTAATTATTATTTCGTTTTGATTTTTGTAGACTACTGCATATTATACTGTAGACTACCGCTGCACGGGTCGATCGATCAGGTTAAGCTACGCTTGCCGTGGTGACCGATCATCTTTACATACCTACCGCAACTCCTCCGTGCCTCGGAAAGCACATTTTAAGCCATTTGTCCCGGCTGTCATTCTTAGATTTTTGACAGTCGTTACGGGTAGTCAGAAGCCCAAAAGTCTGATACCAGTCTTACCAAAGGGTATCGTGTTACCCAGGAATTGTATTGTGGAGGTCAGATAGGCAGTCGCTTAATGTAAAATACAGGTATTCGCCGCATCCGATTAGACTAGAAGCCAATCTCAACATAGTTGAGAAAAGGCTGGCAGATTGATGGACTAAAGTTTCGACAGAAATCAGAGCACTGTCTGCTTTAACCCACAGTTAGGGTAATCAATGACAAACAGCTAATTCTGTCTGGTGTACTTACAAACTAAAACTCAAACTCTTGAGTTTTGGTTGAGTTTGAGTTGACAAACAGCTAATTCTGTCTGGTGTACTTATAAAAATCAAACTCTTGAGTTTGAGTTGAGTTTGAGTTGACAAACACCTAATTCTATCTGGTGTACTTACCTCCTTCTACATGGCCATTATTGTTACTTATGGTGTCGGCGTTAAATGGTTTTTACTTCCATTCTTCCCTGTCAGCTTCACGCTGCCCTTTTCATTCGTATCAACCCTATATCCATGTTTTCATGGGTCCTCCCATGCGAAAACTAGCGCTGTGGCTCTGTCTCGCATAGGGTCGCAGCATTATGCTGAGCGATGGCCGTTTTGCGTGGATGTGACGCATATTTTCCTTCAACTTGTTCTTTTCTGATTTTTGTGTTCTTTCTTTGCGCCATGTTTACCGCAAATAAACGTATTTTCTTTCTTTCTTTTCTTCTGTTTAGCTATAAAGCTTCCTGTTTTAATTCTCCTGTGTCGACATTTTGCCCTTATACATTTTGGAGTCAATGAAGTATCGATGCCTTTTCTTTTTTTTAACATAACATAACTTGACGGCTGTATTCCGAAAAGGGTTAGACAGGGTACACACACATTCACACATTTCACCAGTTATGTTAAGTCCCATGTAATAGGGCACAAATCCGGACTCTGGGTTGCTACTGAGAAACTCAAGACGAAAAATCTCACTCACTCAGTCACCCTCTGACTCATTTTCTCTCATACATATTAATGTTATATTTTCTGCTATAAATATATTGGTGACTGAGTATGGTACCTAAAGCTAACCTCAGACCAAATAAAACACGAAGACATAGCGCTGTCAACAGTGACGTGAAGCCGGTTTTGTAAACATATGTGGACTTGTGAGATGTAGTTTAATTGTAAATGGTTGTAAATGTGTGCGTGTGAGCGTCTATGCGGAAAGCGAAGGTGTAGTTTTGTCATGCTTCACTGTTTTGTTCGCAGCGCTATCTCTTGGTTTTTTATCTGGTCTGAGAAGCTAACAGGCTTAAATTTATTTAAAGACCAACATGTGCAGTATCCAACCGGATTATTCCCTCAATAATACGGTCATTAAAATTTTATTCCAGAAAGAAGTCGAGTTCCGATAGTAATTCCTGTCGCGTCGGGGGCGAAGGCGTAGGGCGCCACGACGGCGCGACGCTGCCGCCGCCGGGGCGCCGCCCCGCCAAATAAACGACGTATATTACAGTCTGTGCCACTTCAAAAACTTCCCTCCTCTTTGTTAGTTGTTTATTCATCGGTTTTTGAACGTTACTTGAGGAGTCGTTCTTTGTATTGAGGATTGGGGAAAGTAAATTTTTGCGTAAAAAAATCGTTTCTTTTTCTTTTAAAAAGATCTCGTTGCCGGTAACCATTATGTCAAACAATTGGTTTAACGCAGGTAATGGTATTTTTATGGTTGTTAAGGTTTGAACAATGCTTGAAACGGCATTTTTTCTAAAGATTAGATTTAGTTATCATGGATAATGTAGAGTACAAGTTAGCTTATCGTTCTAATCAATGTATGGGGCATTGATTAAAACGATAAGCTAACTTGTAAAGTTGGTATTACACGTCGACAATGATATCAAAAAGCTGCCCTTTTTTCGAAGCTGGCGGGGTAATTGCGTCACACACTGATAAAAACAATGGCTTTCATTTTGACTACTTTAATTGCGTTATTTTAGTTGTTGAGCAGACAAATTATTCGAATATAAATGAAGTAATGGATTAGCAATATCCTTCACAATCATTCAGATTGTGATTGAGTGTTACGCAATTAAGGTGCTAGTCTTTCTTGTTCTTTTTGTCCTGAATATTGGTGAACCTTTAACTCGATATCGTTACTTTCAATTTCATTTTCCTTTTAACGTTATACCAATCTAGTCAGTGACAAAAAAGGAAAGGGAAATGGCGCGCGGCGGAAAAAAAGAAATTAATTATCAAATCAGGATTAATTTCTTCCAAAGAGTTTCCAGTAGCTTTATGCATGTAACTTATAAAGCTTATATAAACCCACTGAATTTTTCTTCTTCGCTGTTGCCGTCACGACAGTAAAGGCTCATGCAAACAGGCGCAACGAGACTTAAATAGAAATATTTCCAAGAAGTTTTTATAAAAATTGTTCTACTAGAGTCGTGTCGCGCTGTCGCGTCGCGCCTGTTTGCAGGAGGCTTTATTCAAATTTTGCTGGGCTAAAACTTCGCCACTTCCACGGCGATATCGGTGGCAACGCAGAGGTCACTTTGGCTGCATGTTTTTGGGCACAGAGGACAGGATAGGAGGAGGAGCATAGTTTGTGACAGCTCCACACCCTGCTTCCGTTCCGTCGAGGTAGCCCCATTTTACGAGGTTCGATTTACACCTTCCCACTGACTAAGAGATACTAAAACTTATCTTAACACACAATCAAACAATAAAATAACCCGTAAAGTATCAAACAATTACATTTTCGCAGTAGCACAATAAATCAAACGTTTCAATATGCACGCATTTGATCAGCCTTCAGATATCAGCAGCACATAAATCTATAAATAAATGCTGAACAGTACATAACACACCCATAAAACCAGCTGTTATAGGAGCAGCTAATACATATGGAAGTACTGACGACAAATAAGTAGGTACGTGAGATACATATAGATTTTATTAGTTGAGACAAAGTGTGATGTTTGCTTCTAAAAGATTGTAATGTGGTTTTGTTAGTGTGTTGTGTTTTGATTTTTGTTTTAGTAACATCCAACAACGGTTTCAGTACCAACCCGTACCCTAATTACGTAGCACATTTTCGTAAACGATTCAACTAATCTGTTTCATTTTGACAGTTCAACTACATTCATTGCGTTGTTTACGTTGTTGAGCATTTTTTTTTCCAACTTATCATTTATGAAGCAATTGATTAGCAATCTGTTCCAAAAGGATTCAGATTGTGTTTGATCGTGTATTACGCAATTAGGGTATTGGGTCAAGTAGTTTTTTGAGTTTTTCCACCATAATTTCTCAGTAGGACTATTAGTTAAAAATTTTGCTTGGTTAGTGGCAATAAGCTTGCCCCCATTAAACATAGCTGGCAAAATGTGGAAGTAGGTACTATAAGTAAACCTCTGCCTAACCCTTCGGGGATTACAGACGTGATATTATATATGTTATTTTCCTTCAGGGGAACAAACGCGCGGCGTTGTGTGTATTATTTATCTGCTAGACACACGGCGACAGTAGGAAATGGTTAACTTAATGAAGTTTACGTAATGCGCTGCAGTTGCCACTTGTCACGTACCTAATGTTCATGCGATTCATTATTCTACATGTCACTAACTAATTATAGAAAGTGTGAATGGTTCAACACGTTTCGAGGCATCATATAATGTTGTTGTTAGCCAGTACTTAGGAATTAGGATTGTATGCATATTGGTAATGGATAATTCAATGATGTTAATTACAAAAAATAAATAATTCGATAACTTAGTCACAGGCATTCAAAATGAAACTCATAATACTTTATTTCACATAAACCTACATGAGCACTTATGAAACTTGAGAAGCTAGGTGCACGGTTTCAATTAGTCGTTTCCTATGGAGAAGAGCCGATAAGAAACTCCATAGTTACTCTTTAAAAAATAATTGGCTTTTACAATATTTCAAAGTTACAGTGTTAATAGGTATGTATAATATGGTCAATGACGTCAATGTAAATATCAGTGATAGGAAGTTAATAACATCATCAATATAAACTAAGTCCAAAAATATGTATTATTGAAGCTAACCACTCATCAGAACTTGACCAAATTTATATGGGCTTAATCTGGAAGTATATCCTTTCAAATAAAAAAATAATTTTCTATATTGGTTTATAAATGACGGAGTTCTGAAGAAACAAACATTAAATAAAAAGGAATTGACAACCTCGAATGAATTGAGAGGACTTTTTGAAGTCGGTTAAAAATCTATAATTATAAAAGATAAATAAAATGATAAAAACCCATTTAAACCAAATTATATAGAATAAAATGGCAGAGGCAATAGGCGTAGGGGTTGCATGCCCAGGATGCGCATGCGCAGGTCGTACTTGTACTTACGTAGATGTCACTAGATTTACAGAGTGAGAGTTATACACAATAATTATGTAAAAAAAATCCTGTCCGATTCGAAAGGGGCACATATACTTAGTACTGCAATAACATTAATTAAAAATAATAAAAAAATCTTATTATTATTGAAAATAAAAAGTTATTGCTATTTAAAAAAAAAAAAAAAATTTAAAAATCAAATTTTTAGTACCAAAATTACCCCAAATCCATAAAAAATTAGCAAATTTTCACGGGTCATAAGTTACAATTTGTAGACACCCGCTAAAAGCCAGCCGCCCGCGCCCCACGTAATAATCCCGGTAAAATCCCGCATTGAAAAAAATGAGACGGTTTTATTTATTTTTTTCCTCAAAATTACCACATAAATAGATTCTCAGTACAATACCTAACAACACCCTCACGGATCGTTCGTTTTTTTACATGTTGATTCGCGGTGCTGTATTTTCAGAAGGTCTTCCATGCAAACCTTGTATCTTTATGCTATCTTCCGTGTATTTTACGAGCTGATTTATAACAATCAACGTTATGATTGATCAAAGCGATGCGATGCTAACTATGCTAACTACCATTTGCCCTAGGGCTTCTCGACCAATAGCGACATGTGTCAGGCAATAAAATTATGATCACTTTAAATCGTTCAGAATTATAATTTTATGTAAGTACTTAGATATAAGATGCCCGTTTATATGTAGCTTGCCTGCGTGTCCACGTGTAACCCCTTGGTTACAGACAACACATGTAATAAGTAGAAGCAGATAGAGGTCATAGCGGTAGGGTGACCGTAAATTTACTGTTTTTTTCCGAATTTAGAATGTACAAAGATAAATTACTAAAAATATTTCACTAGATCATTATTTTTTTTGACTATTTATTATTATTTCCTTTATTTCATTTAAATACATATAATTTATATTTTTAAATATTAAAACATATAAAATATAAAAACATTTAAAAATATAAAAAATAGTAGCCCACCGGTATCGGGAACAGGGTCCAAGCTACCGGCGGTCAGGGCTCCAGGGAGAGGAACCTTCTGACAATGCGAGCCGTGTCTAGGAGTACCGCTCTCTGGATCAAGCCCTTGATCCAGCTGCCCAACGAGAGCCTCCTTAGGTGTTGGTCGAGGCTCTTGGCGATTAAGCCATTGGCTGTCACGACTATCGGCACAATGATTGCTGAATCTACATCCCACATGTCGACAACCTCGCGAGCCAAGTCAAGATACTTGATTTGTTTATCTTTCTCAGCTTTCACGAGGTTCTCGTCATGCGGGACCGTTATGTCAATAATCATTGTGCGCCGCTCTCCTCGATCCACCACCACTATATCAGGCTTATTGGCAGCAATAGTTCTGTCAGTGATGATGGATCGATCCCAGTACAATGTGATATTTCCATTTTCGAGAACTGGGTCGGGCACATACCTGTAGTACGGCACTTCCGATTCCACAAGGTTGTATTTCAGAGCAAGTTGCTGGTGGATAATCCTGGCTACAAGGTTGTGTCTATGCAAGTACTCTTCATTAGCTAGACGAGAACACCCGGAGATAATATGTCGGATTGATTCTCCCGGACGGTGGCATTATTATTATTATTATTGCATAATTGGGAACCTTGAAATATGTTAGTTACCTAGGAGTAGATTATTCGGTTTTTCAGTCATGGCGATCAAACCTTTTACCTATCGCGGTTAAACCCCCATAAGTTTCGATTCCGTGGGAATATCAAGATAAAAAGTATTTTATGTGTTAATCCAGGTTATAAATTATCTGTGTGCCAAATTTCATCCAGATCCGTTCAGTACTTTTGCGTGAAAAAGTAACAAACTTTCGCATTTATAATATTACTAGCTTTTGCCGCGGCTTCGCCCGCGGGGATGTCGGAAAATATTCCACGGGAACGTACTACCGATACCGGGATTACATACCTAATAGCCGAGGAAAAGGTCATTGACTCCTACCGCTGCGCCCGCGTTGCCGTCAACCAAAATTATTTTGTTTCACGTAATTTTGAATCTGTGATATCTTTTAACGTTTATAAGATATCACAGTTTAAAATTTAAACCATTAATTTAAATGAAATGTTGTCAAGGCATATTTTAATCTAAATTAAATGCTCAATTTAAGTAACATACTTTATTGGATATGAATTAAAATAATACTGGTCAAAATAACTTCGAAAATAACAATGAAATTTTTATCAAATTCTGAAAGATAAAAATGGTTATTGTGGGTCATCCTTAGAAGATAAACATATGCCATCGCGGACTTTTTGTTGAACTTTTTAAGATGAACAATACTGTAGCACATAAATTTTATGTAACTTTTACGATTTCCGCTGCGCACGCCAATAAAGTTCCCAGTCAGCATGATTTTTTCCGACATCTTCAACAATAATCGTCAAATTTCAGCCAATTTACACAAAACTTTAATGATTATACACTAAAGCCTTCCAAATGAATCAAATCCGTCCATTGGTCAAAACCGTTTGAAAATCCGTTCAGTAGTTTTTGAGTTTATCGCGTTCAGGGAGACAGACGTGGCGGGGGACTTTGTTTTATAATATGTAAGGATAAGGATATATAAGTAGGAATAGTAGGATAGGTTTAGTAGGATTATTAATTATTATTATTAGTATAATAGTAGGATATAGTATCCACTTTGAAACACGGCAACTAACATCTTGATTCCCGACAGTTAGGTATCTACCACATCATTAGCATGTACCTGTACCTACGTACCAGCTAATGTTGTGGTTACCCGATTTTGAGGTAGGTCACCTTGACCCGTAAAAACTGCACATAACGAAATGTCCATCACTCTATGGTCACCCTTTAATCATAAAAATTTTACTATAGAAACGTCCTCGGCGCGGTCGTGAAGTTATAGTTAAGTGCAATGCAGGCGATTTGTGTGTCACGTCGAATCTGATGCTAGGTGTAAACCTAGGTCGTCAAGGATCCGCCTGATTCAGGTCCTCACCGGACACGGCTGTTTCGGGAGATTCTTGTTCAGGATAAGGGGGGAGGAAACACGTGGGTGTCACCATTGTGTGGATCGCCCGGAGGACTCGGTGGAGCATACGGTGGAGGTCTGCCCGGCTTGGGCGGAGCATCGCCGTGTCCTTGTGGAGTGTGATCTCTCGCGTTCAGCCAGGGTTCAGGACATGGTACGGAGCGAGAGGAAATGGGAGGCCGTCGCCTCTTTCTGTGAAACGGTAATGCTCGCGAAGGAGGAGGCGGAACGCGTGAAGGGGAGGCAAATTTCACGCCCTCACACCTCTAACCGCTGCAGGAGGAGACGCCCAGGGCGTCGGGAATCGCAGGCTGGTTTCCGGCCAACGTAGGCGCGGGCTTGCGGACGGTGAGCAATGGGTAGCTCACGATAAGGACCAGGCCCGGGTTGACGGCGCGTCATGTTCGACGCGCGCCTCAAATAAATTTCAGCAGAATTGACGGGGTCTGCTAGGCCCGATGCCTGCCGGGGGTGCGAAGAAAACCGAAAGGGAGATCGTGGCCCCCGGCAACAAGGCAACCGAAGGAACACGGGTCGGTTTTAGTCAGTAATAGTCTGACATGCCCCCGCTCCACCCAGAGCGAGAGAAGTTATTTGATAATTTCCCACCCAAAAAAAAAAAGTTCGTCAAGGATCATCACCATTTATTTATTTATTAAAGAACAGCATATAAATTCAACATTGTTTTATTTACAAACTAGCTTTTGCCCGCGGCTTGGCCTGCGTGGATGTCGGAAAATATCTCACGATGACGCAATGCCGGGATTAAAAGTACCCTATGTGTTAATATAACAATAACTTTATTGGTTTACGCGGCGCACGCCGATTGATCGCATGATTTTTTCCGACATCTCAACAATCATCATATTTTAGCCAATTTACACAAAACCTTAATGAATTATACACCAAAACACTTATTAAACCACTTAACTTTTAACACACTTATTAAACCTTTCTCTTGAAACACTCCGTCCATTGTTGAAAACCGTATGAAAATCTTTAAGTTTATCGCGTTTATGAGAAATAAAATATTTTGAATATATTTTTGATTGAAAATTCAGTGCCTGTAAAAGAGATACCTGCCTAAAACTAATAGGAAAATTATTGATACGTAGGTACACTTACTGCGGTTAAAAAAAAAAACAGTGGCAATCCGGGAGTGCCGACAGAAGTGAAAACTTGAACAATTTTATTGTGCAGGAAATAATGTATCGCGCGTTGATGTCTTTTTATTGGTCAAAAGATGGTGTCGTAACAGTGTTGCGAAATCAATTTAGTCCCATCTCAAAATGCTCAACACGCCTAAAGAAGTTTTCACTTAAAAAATATTTTGTGAAGATAATTTACTGTCTGAAAGTTGTCTGAAAAGTGAAACCAACGTATTAAACTCTTTTGCAAAAAAAAACGGGCACTTTAGGTTTTTTTCTCTACTTCAATGAAGAAGAACAAGAAATAGGTTTTATTAATTTGACGATGTATTGGCATGTTATTTGAAGCATCCTGGCATGATTCTTTACGTTCCAAAAAAATTTGAAATTAATAAAAGAAGAATAATGATTATTGTGGATTATTCTAAAATTGATTTACTAATGGCGCGAATTGCTGAAACGATTTTTAACTGATTACGATATTTTAAAACTTTTTGGATATTTTCTGCAAATTAAACAATTTAATCTTTCTTTTTACATTAAATACCTCTTTTTGATATGAGTGATAAAGCGATAAGGGCCGGTAAAATTATAGCCCTACTTGAAGAAGGTTGTTCGCAAACTTACGTGTCTCAGCGGCTAAATGTGAGTCGTTCAACTGTCCAGAGGACTTGGCAACGGTATCATGAGACCGGTTCGGTCAAAAGAAGACCCGGTTCGGAAAGAAAACGATGCACAGAACCAAGAGATGACCGCTTTTTGGTGAGTCAGGTGTTGCGGAATCGTAAGGCGTCAAGTGTGGACCTGAAAAAGAGCCTTGAAGAAGTAAGAGGAGTAGAAATTAGCTTGTGGACGGTCAGAAGCAGGCTTTTGGCTGCCAATATCAGGAGTTACCGCCCAGCTCAGGGCCCTAAATACCAAACTGCAAACTGAAGTCGCACCATGTTGCTCGACTTCAGTTTGCTCGGAACTGTGCTTCATGGACTCTGGAGGACTGGAATAAAGTATTGTTTTCTGATGAAGCTAGAATCTCTTTGTGTGGAGAGGACCGACGCCGGCGAGTGCTGCGAAGACTACGGGAACGCTATGCGGAAGTGTGTTTCGAAGAAATCACTCCTTATGGCGGAGGCTCCGTTATGTTTTGGGCAGCAATTAATTCTACGGAGCGTAGGGAGTTAGTTTTCATAGAAAATGGAATATTAAATGCACACCGGTACATAATGGAAGTCCTAATTCCATATGCACAACCCACATTGACTGCACTTGGGGAAGATTCCATTTTTATGGACGACAATGCTCGCCCGCACCGTTCTGGCGACGTGGAAGCGTACATGCAAGAAGCCTAATTCCATATGCACAACCCACATTGACTGCACTTGGGGAAGATTCCATTTTTATGGACGACAATGCTCGCCCGCACCGTTCTGGCGACGTGGAAGCGTACATGCAAGAAGTTGGGATCCGTCGTTTAGACTGGCCAGCTCGAAGTCCTGACCTCAACCCAATTGAGCATGTCTGGGATGTTCTAAAGAGACGGGTGAGATCAGTGCAACCTGCTCCACAAAACATCAGGGAGCTAAAAAGAGTCATTGCAGAAGAGTGGGAACGTATTCCTCAAAACCTTATTAAAAACATCGTGGAAAGCATGCCCAGAAGGATTCAAGCTGTGATTTTGGCAAGAGGAGGTCACGCTCGTTATTAGGTTTTTACATGTGTAACTTTATTTAATTAAAAAAAGTAAAAAAAATCTGTCTTTATTGCCGACCACTTCTTATTGTTTGGGCATGTACATCGGTTTTAAAGAATCCATCGTTTTTTTTCTTTTAATTGCCCCAATTCACTTCACGCGCATTAATTTACACGATTATAAGTATACATAGACTACGTCAAAGAAATAAATTTCATTTAATTAACTCAAATCGACCTTAGAACGTAAATTTCCTTAGGTGCCCGTTTTTTTTGCAAAAGAGTAGGTGCAGTGCACCTAAAAGAAGAATTACACGATATGGTCATGTATTTCTCACTTCTACAAATTGAAAGTAACGATATCGAGTTAAAGGTTTACCAATATTCAGGACAAAAAGAACAAGAAAACCTAGCACCTTAATTGCGTAACACACTTTCAATCACAATCCGAATGATTTTGAAGGATAATAGCTAATCTATGCTTCGTGTTTTCGAAAAATTTGTCTGCTCAAAAACGTAAATAACGCAATGAATGTTGTTGAATTGTCAAAAATTCGAAATGAACTCCATTTCTACTGTTAGCCTACGTTCACACGGACGTAAAAATATCGCGGCGGTATTTTATCGCGCACTGCACGCTTAGCATGACTAATATAAACGGGTTTTGTCGACGGAAGAACAGACTAACTGACAGATAAAGAATCACAGTCATTTCGTCTAGCCTTCCGTCGAGAAAACCCCTAGAAAACCCGTTTCTGTGGTTGTCAAGCTACGCGTGCAGAATTTTTAACTCTCGGTGTTAAGCCGAGCATTGAGAATCCAACAGAGTGTATCCCAGCGCGTCGAAAAAACACACTGTTGGATTTCAACCCTCTGCGCTAAGTACAGCGTTGGAAATCCAGTGCGCGCTTGTGCGAACCTGAGCTTAGTGTGTTACCTACCCAAGTAGCAAAATCTGTTCCTCTAAGTATCCTAGGAGCATGTTTTTTTAGTCTTATAGAAATCATAAAAACGTTTAAAAAACCGTATTTGGGCGCAGTTTATAGGAATATTCCTCCTTATAGTCGTTTTGTTATAGTCCGGTAAAACGCAGTTCGATTTTATAATTATCTTATAAGGTGCTTTTACTAGTGTAATTGATCCAACAGTTGTCAGCGTGATGCCATTACTAGAGCATTCGTTCTTCATTCTTTTTGTACGGTGAGGTGCTGGTATCTTAAGAAATATATTGTTTTCAAAGGGAAAGTAATCCACATTATAATATCTATTAGCATAACATAAAACTTTTGTGTTTTAACTGTTGTGTAAAGAATGCCTACTCAACATGCGAAATTAATTTTACTGATAAAGTGTTCGATGATAATAAACATATATTCATGCCCCTTCTAAACTAAACATATTTATTATTAGTTTATTCGATAATATCGTAACAAAAACTTAAGCCGCCATAGGATTGGATCACATGCCCTAATATTGCATTATCAAAACTTTTATAATACAATTTAGTCAAAGATAAGTCTACTACAGGGCATATATACTTCGCCATATTTAAGTTTTAGGGTTCTAGGCCGATTACTCTAGTAAAAGCATATGTAGGACATGTATAAGTAGAATCTTACCTATAAAAATCGGAGGGCATGCTAATTTGGTGCTAACAATCCGTTAGAAGTCACGACTAAGACAAATCAATCCTATACTATCCTTGACCTATAGCAGCTATATCTATGACTTTTATAGAAGTGCATGTCTTATAAAAGAATGAAATAAGACGTTAACAAGAGTAAACACTCTTATTGAATGCATTTATAGTATCAAAAGCGCAGATTGTCTTATAAAATGCTTTTGTAGGATCAGTGATCTTAGTCAAAGCGTCTATTAGATTCCTATAAGACGTTTAGTCTTATAAGCCAATGACTATAGGAGAATTTTGCTACTTGGGTAATTACCCCGCTGGTCTTGGTTTTCAACTGAAACTTAGACATGTGGTGACTTTTCATTTGTATGCACAAACAAATCCACTTTCTCGCAGTAAACAACCTATCTCTGTTTTTTGAGGTTTTCCAGCTTAATAACCGAAGTGAATTGTGAGAGTGTCTTAGTTCGTTGAGAAAGGAGATGAGATAGGTTAAGGATATGAAAAGTAGGTGTAAAACCCAGTCAAGAATTATTACCTACTGTTTACACTTTACAGGACACTTGGCTAGATATAGTGATGGCAGGTGGAACAGACTCCTAACGGAATGGTTGCCAAGAAACAGTAGATGGACCGTGCGTTGGCGGACCAATGACCAGGTGGCTGGACGAACAACAGAAGATCGCGGGTAAGGTCACGTAGCATAACCACCATAGAAACGAGTTAAATTTGTCACGAAAGAATAGATAAAATGACAGATTGTGATTATGAATCTGTCATTTTATCTATTCGTCCGGCGACAAACCCCGTTTCTATTGTGGTCATGCTACGCGTGCTGGAGGAGACTCGCACAGACCAGCATCCTAATTGCGTAATACACGATCAATCACAATCTGAATCATTTTGAAACAGACTGCTAATCCATTGCTTCATACGTTCTGAAAAAAAATCTGCTCAACAACGTAAATAACGCATTGAATGTTGTTGAACTGTCAAAATGAAACAGCTATTTAATTGATACACTCAGCATTGGGTGCAAAAAGGCTGCAAATGATGACACCATACAGGTCACTTTCAAAACATTGTGTGGTAAGTGACCATTAGTACGAACTCCACAAGTCCCTGAAAACAATGAATAATTAACGATATTTCCCCAATGGAATCGTTTGACATATTATCCTAATTGTTTTTGGCGTGTCATGGAGGTTAGTAGGTAACCACAATATTAGTACTCAGTTGTACCTATGTCAGGTACCTAATTAGAACTAAAATATTACACTAATAAAGTGATATCGAGAGGAAAATTTTACTGTTTTTACAAACAATAAAGATTTTTCGTCCTTAACGTTTTCCTTAACATTGAAATGTTATCAGTGACTAGTTACCTAAAAGGTATTTAATAACTATTTGGATTCTATTTTAGAATAGATTAATGACTCCATGAATTCTGATCAAATCTGCCTAGCCTTTTGTCATCTCTGTTGGGGTCGGCTTCCAGTCTAAAAGGATGAAGCTGGAATACTTACTAGTATCACAATGAGTCAAATTGAGTGACCTACCTACTTATCTGAGTTCCGAAACCCAGTTAATAGGTAAGTACTGGGTAACACTCCAGCACGCGTAGCATGACAACAATAGAAACGGGCTGTCTACGGGTTTTGTCGACGGAAAATAGACAAAATGACAGATTGTGATTGTTAATCTGTCATTTTGTCTATTCTTCCGTCGACAAAACCCGTTTCTATTGTGGTCATACTAAGCGTGCTGGTAAGACTGGTTGTAGGACTTTTGGGTTTCTGACTACCCAACGACTGTCCATGACGGGCATGACGGACGATAAGGATCTGTCTGCGTTCAACGCTCGATGTGGCAACACGCCGTATTTGAGTTTGCGACAAGTCAATCGTCATCCTGAGGATACCTCGTTGAGAGGTGAAACACGTGTCGATTTCCTTCAGGGTTTTTTATGGCTCTTAAGAAATAGCTAAGCGGAACATGTTGCTAAATATATCCACGTCTATTGTATTTTCTAATGGATTTCTAAGGTCACGCCTGAATCAATTAACTCTCTTTGACTGTCCATGAATTACTGATGTGATCTTATTTTATAAGGTTTTAGTTTTTCTAATCTCAGTTACTGGTGCCGTCACGTAAAAAGAACGCTGGCGCGCGATTTATCGATTCCAGCCTATTCCAAAGTACTAAGTAGCTAGTAAAGTACCTATTATGATTCTACAATAAAACAATTACGCATAAATTATAAAACAATAGCCTAGAACTTTAGGAAACGACTTTACCCATGCGCAGACACATCTGTGCACTGTCGCTCAGCGTTCGTATTATGTGATGATAACTATAGCACAGGATAAGGCGGGAGGAAACGCCCGGGTGTCATCATTGTGTGGATCGCCCGGAGGACACGGTGGAGCATACGGTGGAGGTCTGCCCAGCTTGGGCGGAGCATCGCCGTGTCCTCGTGGAGGCGATCGGCGGCGGTGATCTCTCGCGTCCGGCCCTGGTTCAGGCCATGGTACGGAGCGAGAGGAAATGGGAGGCCGTCACCTCCTTCTGCGAAGCTGTAATGCTTGCGAAGGAGGAGGCGGAACGCGTGAGGGAAAGGCAAATTTCGCGCCCTCACGCCCCTAACCGCCGCAGGAGGAGACGCCCAGGGCTTCGAGAATCGCGAGGCGATTTCCGGCCACCGTAGGCGCGGGCTTGCGGACGGTGAGCAATGGGTGGCTCACCGTCCGATAAGGACCAGGCCCGGGTCGACGGCGCGTTGTGTGCCACGCGCGCCTCAAAGAGATGTCAGCAGATTTGAAGGGGTCCACTAGGGCCGATGCCTGCCGGGGTTGCGAAGAAAACCGAAAGGGAGATCGTGGCCCCCGGCAACAGGGCAACCGAAGGAACACGGGTGGGTTTTAGTCAGTAAGAGTCTGACACGCCCTCCCGCTCCGCCCAGAGCGGGAGAAGTTATTTGATGATTTCCCACACTCAAAAAAAAAAAAAATGATAACTATAGCTAGTAAGACTACATTATGTTTGATTCCCGGTTCAAGTGGATACATCTTTGATTAATATGATGTCTAGATAGAGTGTCGCGCTGCAAAAGAACTAAAACAAATAAGCCAACTTTGTTTTGCTGGTGTGCGTGACAGCTACGTCTCACTCGCGCCACGTCATTGTGCTTTTCTTGCAAGCGTGCCTTTAGCGGCCAACAGTTGGACGCAATTTTTTTCGACGATACCTAAGTACCTATATCTTTGGCATACATAAGTAAGTCGTCATCATCATTATCATTTCTGCCGAAAAACGTCCACTACTGGATGTAGGCCTCCCTATAATTCCAGCAAGTTGTCAGATTTAAGTCAGTAAATCCATCGCCTTTCATAATAAATTCAAATACATACTCACCAAGTTTTTCCTTGTCAGATTGAGCTTTTATGACGCCAATAGACAACTGATATTTTTTAAGACAATAGCAGTTGTAATAATACAAATCGGGACATGTGTGCGAGTCACCACAAAATTATCAGCTCAAACATTTAGGTATTCTTCACAACTAACCACAAAGATTAACGTCGTCAATAACAAATACATTTTATTACAGCGAACGGAAAAACCCATTGCCGACGCCATGTTTGTTGGTGGCCAGTGTTACTTGACCCACGTGTTGAAGGGAAAGTGAACATTTTTCGATCATTCAGAGAGGTCACCTTAAGTTGGACGTGTGAAGTTTACCCAACAGTGTTGCGTGGCCGGTGAAAGTTACGGATGCATTTGCATTTCGTTGTCAATTGCGATATTGTAAAGGATATTTTTGTCCAGAGTCAATGATCTGTTTACACTTTGCAGGATAGTTCTGAGAAAATGTTGCAATTTTTTTCAATAGGTACCTACTAAGGTAGTTAAATAAGTCAGTATTTTCCTGTAAAATGGGCATTGACCCTGAATAAAAAACAAGGAAAAATATGGCGGACTGGACCATTGAGACAATATTAAACTGCTCGAAAGGCGCAGCTTCTGCTATTCCACTCGAGGATGGCTATAGAGCATTTCTACTGCAGGAACATTTCATAAAACTCAAAGAGGCCAAAAACCTGGGAAAACATAATGTAAAGTAAACCATTCCAATTTGTCAAAGACGAGACATAATAATATAAACACGTGTGTATTTGGGTCAATATGTATGTGTTACCTAGAGCCCTTAGAGCCAACCGAGACTTCTAGAAACTACGAATCCTAGGAACCGTCAATAAACAAAAATTAATAAAATAATGTTATTCCACACGAAAACAAAATGAATGTCAAGGATATTCGTTTTTCAAATTGTTTCCTAATTTAAAACCGTCAAAAGCCGTCAAAGCTCAATGCTAAGCACTGTTTACACGCACTCGCATGTGTGAAGTGCCTACTCGCCTTGACCCGAGGCAACTTTACATCATGTTCCCTTGATCACTGCAACGTTCGTTACGGATACTGTAACCTTTTTAGTTTAATGTTCATTTTGCAAATTGGCAAGTAAAGGTGATGGACTCATGTACCTAGTGACTGCTCTGTAATTTACGTTGCACTGCTGATAGTATCGCCCTGATTGAAGTATTCGAAACGCATAGAGTAGTAGACGTTAAAATGTGGACGTGCAGATCTAGATCTATAAAATAATGGTGTGTTTGCTTTTAGAAATACAAAATAAAGGAACGTACAAATGTGCTTTGGAAACGAAAAAAAAGAAAATATGGCTTAGTTTACTCGTTTTTTTCGTGGACAGGAGCTCTACCACACCAGTAGCAAGTATTAGGTACAAACAGTACTTACTTACATCTACGCCATTGTAATTTGTATTTCACAAGAAATGTAAATAAAGAAACACAAAGCTGTTTTTACGAAGTCCTCATAATTTCTTGGTATCCTACCAAATCGAGTGTGAAATTAACAATGAACTTTTTTACGAAAGTCATTCACTAAAAAACGTCATGACTTGACCTCACAACCGTGAAATATGTAACATTTACATTCACTCTGCTTGTAAAGGAATGCAACTTTTTTTTCACATGTGATTTATGAGCAAAGGTAAGGAATGCATCACGCCTCTTTGGAATGCATCAGCTCGCACGCTGCTTAAAAATTCTGAATACTTTAACGAATTTTAAATCTTAACATAGTGTGTTACAATTCAAAATACATTGCGCTTATTGTGTTTCTTTTTTTAATTGAAAGTTGTTATATGGGGTGTTTATTATCGTTAAAGAATTTACGGCATGCTATACAAAAACATACATGTCTGTCACTGACGACATGCCATAGGTTTAATTTTGATGATGGATTTATTTGTCCCTTTAGCTACGAGAGGTAACGTCTACAACTTAGTAATTTAGAGCTGAAAGTATCAGAAAGTTGAAATTGTCAATTTGATAGCAGGATTAGGGGAAGGAAGGAAGGTCCCTAATCAGGAGGACTACTCCCTAAGCATGAAATCTGTAGTTTTGGCAAAGTTGCGGGCGATTCCTACTCCGTATCACCTACAGAGATAAGATTAGTTTGGGGCCCGATCTACAAATGAATGACACCACGATTTGACAGTTGTTTTTGTGTCCATCCGAAAAAGTTAAATAATCAGGTGTGGTGTTCACTCCGAAGATTCGTGCTACTTTAGGATGGGCCCGTATTTTCGTTGACGTTCTCTCAGAATAGACCCCCAGACTTGGACGGTCGATAGTATGGCTTATTGGCGAATCGACGATTTTAATAAATATTAGTTTTTCTTGAGGTGATTCGCACGAATTCAATTTATTTGTGGAAGAATCGACAACTCCAGTAATACGTAGTACGGTAGTAGTACACTGGCGCACAGAACTGATTAGGGTGAAATATTTTTCAAGGCATTCAATTATAATTGGGAATCAAACGAGCTTACCTGTTAAGCGAAGTCTTGATTCTAATTTTACGAACGGCGATCTGAAATATAATTCATTTAACAAAGTAGTAATTCTTATGCGCAGCGTAGACATCGCGTTTGTTTAGATATATAATTTTTTTAAATAGAATTATCGTCCTTGGTGGCAACACATACAGGAATGTCACTAATTTTAGAGATCCTTATGATGGAGAACAAGCTCTGTTTTCTGTACAGAGTAGTTCCGCATACTTACATTCACTAGGTTTTCCTGGAAAGATAAGTGAATAAAGTAGGCTAATTATTGCAGCTTTGGGGCTATTAGCTGGTGGCGGGTGGGTAATTATATTTCAGATCGCCGTTCGTAAAATTAGAATCAAGACTTCGCTTAACAGGTAAGCTCGTTTGATTCCCAATTTTACTTCACGGCGATCTGAAATATAATTCATTTAACAAAGTAGACGTTCAGAGTTGTCTGCAATAATTTAGTTAGTTAATAAATTACGGCATATTCTGATTTATTAGGTACTTTTATCGTTCTTTCTGAATACAATATTTTAGTTTTATGTAATTTAAGAAGGTTGCTTTGTTTTATGTGAATGTCATGTACATCTGTAATTGGCATGTATATAAGTCCATACTGTTAACATTTAATATTTAATGTTCAATATATATCAATAATTTAGTTAACAAAGTAGACGTTCAGAGTTGTCTGCAATAATTTAGTTAGTTAATAAATTACGGCATATTCTGATTTATTAGGTACTCTTATCATTCTTTCTGAATACAATATTTTAGTTTTATGTAATTTAAGAAGGTTGCTTTGTTTTATGTGAATGTCATGTACATCTGTAATTGGTATGTATATAAGTCCATACTGTTAACATTTAATATTTAATGTTCAATATATATGCTGTTGGCGTATCCATTTTGAATAAATTCTTAATAACGTTGCTTAATTAATAGTGTTTAACTATTTTTCATCAGTAATGAGGTATAATCATCAACACAATGTTGGTTGGCACTGTGTCTATTTCAATTGATGCCAGCACTAAGTTGAGCTACTGTATGTTTTGTGCTGTGGGGGGTGAATTATTAGTATCACTCTCACTTCCTACCACATTTAACCCAGCTTGTGTTTATACAAATTTTATAAAGTTGTTCTGAATTAATATACCAGGATGATATTATGATATGAATACTTTAAAAGTGTGAAACTGGGTGAACCTGCTACAGGGACACCTTGCCCAACCATTCGGGGAAACAAGGGGTAATGTTATGATGTTACTTTAAAAGTTTTCATGATTGAGAATAGCATTCTCAGATCTGTCTGTAAATAGTTAAATTATTTGGGATACTGTTGTGCTTAATGAGTGAGTATTGAATTGCACAATCATCTTGCTGTCAAGGTAAGTGTCGAGCTCAGTGGGTCTAGAAGATGAATTCATAGGGTGTAACAGGATCTTTTAGCCCCTGAATGTTGTAAGCAGTGAGGTATTTTTGGTAAGCATTTGTGGAATATTGTACCTAAATTGTACTGACAGACAAACTTAGTTTTTTTTTTTTTTTGAAAAATGAAGTAGGATTGTTTGGTCAAATTCTTGTGATCAGTTGATGTTATTTCTGCTTAGGTAAGTATATACTTTATGATATGGTTTCATTTCATTTTAGGATGGACTAGTTTTCCATAACTTTAGTTATTAAAGGTATTTTGGAAACTGAATTTCAAATACGGAATAGGCTTTTAACTTGTAAGCAACAATTAATAAGGGCAGTATATTATGCCCTGGATAGAAGAGAGGTTTGAACAAATTTGAGGTGAAAGGGTCTATTTCAGATGCTTAGGGTTTTTCCTCAACAATACTAATTTCCATATGAGTTTCACGTATTCTGCTAGCAGTCATTACTTGACGACTTTAGAGCTAATCGAAACTAGATTAATTTTAGAAGTATAATAAAGATATGAACTCTTTTCCTTGACCTCATAATATGTCCAAAATTGGGATTGTGTAATGAGTTGCATTTTTAAGTGAGGGAGTTGTATAATTGAACTTGTTATGATGTGCACTTGGTGAGCAGATGGAGAGTTTTAGAGTAAAGCAATTTGTAGATAATTCATTCATAGTACCTAAATTTATTGTATTATACCTTATCTTGTTCATGTTCTACTCACAATCCATCAATACCTACTTTGTCCTCACAATGTTCTCCCCCCCCCCCCCTCCTTTATTTGTTTCCTTGATAATTTCACTTTAGTGCTGCAATTATCATTCAAATCTACTGTTAAATATGTAGACTAGTAGTTGGCAATCAAATGATTAATTAGGTATTTTGATTTTATAAGCTTTGAGTAAGATCACCCATTTCTGCCCAGCCCTTCGGGAAGTCCGGGCGTAATGTTAAATAATGCGACTAAGTTGACTACAACTTTTTTTTTTTTTTTTTACTGTTATTTCAAGATTTGTTTAAAGTGAAAAAATAAAACTTAATAATCAAGCCTAAAAAATAGCATTGTTAGTTTTTAAGCCCAAACATTTAAACACAATTATAGTGGTATTTATTGGTATGTCTTATCGCAGTCTCGATATTTTACCAAATAAACAGTCAAGTTAGATTGTAAGAAAACCTTGTTTTCTGTAAGTGGCACTCACTACTGGTAATTTAGTAGGTAAAACAGAGATAAGAGGCTATTCAAGTATGAAAACTATTAGTACATGTATATGTAATTAACCCTTTATTGGTTATTTGGTAGGTAATGTTATCTTCCAGGTAGTCCTAAGTGATACCCCTGTACCTATAGGATGAAATCATAATATGATTTCATAAAGGTAATATGGTATATTATACCTATCTATTTTGATATGCTAAGCTATGATTGATTAGTGTACAAGGTGTCAGTTTGTAACATACTTGTAGTTATTACTGGGATTTTTATTTTTATTTTCCTTCAGTATGATTGGGTTAGACAGTCTTGATTTTTTGTTCATAGTGAAACTGAATATTTTGTTTGGGACTGACTGAAATGTATTTTTCAGATAAATTCTTTGTAGATCTATCTTGTATTGTTTGTAAATGCATCTCAATATTTAACAAGTTCTTTGATGGTATTGAGAGGATCATCATCTGCCTGGCCTTTTCCCAACTATGTTGGGGTCAGCTTCCAGAGAATGGCTTTGAGAGGTTAAGATATTGAATTTGGTAGGTATCAAATATTTTCTTCTCTATCTATGTCCATAGCCAATAGCAGAATCAGAGGAAAATAACTGCTTTGCCAGCATTTATTCCAGTATTGGTCTTCTTGAATTGTTATTTTGGAATATAAGCCGGGTTGTTGTTGAGGTCAACCATAGATATTGATTTTTATTTTCAGTGACAAAAATAGTTCATTTATTTTTCAGACATAGTCCATTCCAACCGATTAGATTAAACCAAGACATCATAAGATATTGTGGTGGTGGTTTTCAATGGTGTGATTCCTGTTATTAACCCGGTAGAAGGATGTTTTATTTTGCTATTTACAAAAGTAAGTGAATCAACTAAGGTTGTGCTTGTTTTACATTTTCGCCATAGAACTGGTAAGTTTCACTATTATCATGAGAATGTCTTGTGGTTTTAATATTTATTGAATAGTTGTTATTGTTTGTAGCTAAAACATTGTGTACTCAAGTTTGTGATTGTTTCAGTTTGTTTATCAAATAGGATGAATTGAAGTTAATGTCAATTAGAGATTATATAACTTTTGTTCTGGTTTTAGTTTGGTGGCAGTGGGCATTGCCAGCTGGTTTTGCTGCATCAGCCAAGTTAATCAACAATTTGTGTTTGTCTTATGTTCTTCATAAGCATAGGGTCAGTCACTGCTTTTCCTATGATAGGGGTAATAACCAGTATGGTTTGTTTCTGGAATATCTCAATCCCTTGTTTCCTCAGTTTAGAGGAATCTAAATGGGATGAATAAGTATGGGAGCATGTAATAATACTTTGTATTAGGTTTAGTCCATTGCACTTGTATCTGAAATCAAGAGTTTCCAGAGGTAGCATTTGTCGTCAGCCATTGTATCACAGAATCATGTTTACAAAGTATCTTGTGTATTTAAATATATGCCTGTAAAAATTGCACAATTTTGCATTATTGTTTTAGTTTACAAAATAGATATCATTTATCAGTTTTTGGCAGGATAATTAAGCCACCTAGAGCTAGATAAGTCACTGAGTATCTCGTACACAGTGATATCTTTTAATTAGCCTTATTTTGTTTGTTAAAAATGGCAATCCTCGATATGAAAGCTAGATCACGTAGTATTGAGATAACATGCTATAAGCATCTCGTGCTAAGCATGTGCACACCATGTCAGATATGTACCAGTTAGCAACATAGAATCAATGTTGTTGAGAGTACCTTGTACTCGTTGATAACAATCTAGTTAGCGAGGCAGAATTCCACGCTCACTATAGGAAGTATAATGCTTTTGCAAGTTTATAACACACAGACAGTGTGCAGGGTTAAGTAAGGCTGTCTCGCAACCTTCATGCTTGTCAATTAAAAGTATATAGAACCACCTTTGACAATTCCTTAGCCAAGATCATAGAAATGTGACTTACCCCTGGTGACGAGTACATACCAGCGTTAGCTATGTAGAATAACATCGCTAAGTGCATCACGTGCTACATTGGTAGTTTCATATTCAGCTAGTAACGTAGAATTTGCGTTACTGAGAGCATCTCGTGCTTACTGGAGGGGTAATGCTGACAAGCGCGTACCAGCTAGCTATGTACAGTTACATCGCTAAGGGCATCACGTGCCTCTCTCGTAGCTTCTCATCCAGCTAGTAACGTGGAGATAACGTTACTAAAGACATCTCGTGTCCACTGGAGAGATAGGTAATGCTTTAACGAGTTGTGTTGTGTTAATGTCCACCATAGTGCTTGTAAAACACTGTCAGTATCACGTACAAAGTGGTCAGTTAAAGCCAGGCATTCTCGCGCATTAGGATTGTGGGAGGCCTCCGGATCTAAGTACATCTAATGTGGGTCAGGAACTCAAGGCTAAAGCTGCTTCTAGTTAGTTCTGATGTAGGTAATTTATCAGCTTTCTTGTTAATATCGTTGATGGACGCTTTGTCCGTCTCAGGTTTTCACTAACGATGCACTTATTGCACTTTCTATCACTTAACATAATTAACATTTGTTATTTTAGTAAAAAGTTCCGTAAACTTATTTTAAATGAATAATTTTAAGAGAGCAAATTTTTTCGTCGCGATGAAAAAACGCGCGCGAAAGAAAAGTGACATTCCTGTATGTGTTGCCACCAAGGACGATAATTCTATTTAAAAAAATTATATATCTAAACAAACGCGATGTCTACGCTGCGCATAAGAATTACTACTTTGTTAAATGAATTATATTTCAGATCGCCGTGAAGTAAAATTAATCAATTAGTCAATATATATGTTATAGGCAAACTCCGAAGCTCCGGCGCTCCTAGGTTGGACTGGTCAATCCTCAGGTCAGACTGAATGACTTAGTCAAAGCCCAAACAAATGTAAATTTTCGGCCTTTGACTAAACAATTTTCGTCAAACCTGGGAGAGACTAATTTGGTCAGGCAAACGTCAAAACACAATTTTATTAAATCGGGGTTTGACGAGTCAAACTCCGATATAGGTATGAAGTGTCTTATCTTCGTATATTTGGAAGCATTTTATCATTTAAGCAGCTTTCAAGTCTTAAGAACCGCTTAACTCTGCCAGTTCTGACACCTGATTGGTCAGCTTACGTGATTTTCACTTTTATATTTGAGATGCTTTGAAAGAATGCCGTGTGGCATTAGGCCCGCCTTTTGTACGATGTGCAATAAAGTATAAAATAAATAAATAAATGCTTTGGAATATACGGAGGTTAGTTTGACGCTCAATGAACGAACATGAAATGACAAAACAATCGGTCGGAACACCGCGAGAGACATTATGAACCTGTTTAAACATGTTCAGATCAACGTTTGACCGAGTTTTGCAGTCGCTTCTAGGATTGACTAGGCCAAAACCGAAACAGAATAATTTACTTTCGACGTTTGACTGAAAAGTTAGGAGCTCCTGGGTTTGACTAAAAATACTTCAGGCAAAGGGCGAAATTGAAATGTATTTCGGGGATTGCCTGATGGCTTTGGCCAAACCTAGGATAAACCAGTCCTTCCGCGAAGAGACTGTGTATCGGACTTTGACTATAACATATATATAATAGTAATAGTCAATATATAATTAGTCACACATAAACACACACATAACATCACGCCTGTAATCCCCGAAGGGTTAGGCAGAGGTGTACCTATAGTACACCCACATTTCAAAATTAGTCAGTAAGTATATATAATCAATTAGTCAATAGTAATAGGACAAACTCGCGGTTACATCTAGTTCCTCCTGCAGCAGGTGATTGCCGTAATCTCAACAACATACAAAGGTTAGGTGTACAAAGGCTAACTTATCAGACTAATTCCGAGAATTACCGAGGAACTACCGAGGTTAAACAAAGGTTTTAGTCCAGGTTCGCGCGGGCGATATTTTCCTGCGGTAATATTTTCCCGCGCACTGGATTTTCAACCCACTGCTTAGCGCCGAGAATTTAAAATCCAACAGTGTATTTTTTGACTTGCTGGGATGTAGATAATATGTTAGATTTTCAATGCTTGGCCCAACACCGAGAGTTGAAAATCCAGTGCGCGACAACATCCCGCCGCGATATTTTTACGCCCGTGCGCTTATCACCAGGTAGGAAGTAGCCTTACTGTCCAAGCCAGCGCTGACTCAGTGCTGATATTGTATTCACTATAACAGACATGTTTACTTAATTAATTCACTAGCATAATATAATTATTATCAGAAGCAGCAAATATTGTTTTGTTATTCATAAGTATTTTTAGATCAGTGTCATAGTCTAGTGGTTGAAGGAATTTTAAGCGTGAGAGCGTGGGTTCGATTTTTAGGGTTCCGTAGGCTAATGGCAAAAACGGAAACCTTATAATTTCATCAAGTCCGTTTGTTCGTCCGTCTTTTTATTATTATTATTATCGATGACTATTGGATAGAAAGTGTATCGTTAAACAATGGTGTAGGTAGGAAGTGAAATTACGAAAAAAATATTAGAGGGGAGTGCTAATATTTTTATATGCAAATGAGGGATGAAAAAACAATTAATGCGCATACGTGTGTGGGGTATCGTTGGTTGCATAATTAAGGCTGACAAATCCTACCATATCCTAAGGGCACGTTCTTCCTTACCATTACCGCGCCACCTAGTCTATCCCTTGATATGGAATGGCCTCTGTACTCATGAAGCATGAGGCTCCAGGCGCTAGTGCAAATGTTGGGGTTTATTCGATTTATAGAGTCTGGTTAAACCACGCTGGGTCAGTGCATTTCATTTATTAATTCATTCATAAGCGTGTGGGGTATCGTTGGCTCCCATAATAATTAAAAAGATTATTATGTCTCTAAGTGACTCTATAGCTATAGGTATGATATTTTCGGTTACAACCGCAAAATAACTTACTTTTCCATAGTTTTTCGAGAAATAAAAAACTTATTTTGGCGGCCGGTAAAATCAATTCTGTGCATGCATGAATATTGACATACTCGTATTTATCCTGAATATTGGGATAAGGGTGAGAATGGTGATAATAACTGCGGAACCCTTCACTGTGTGTGGTTCGACACGCGCTCATGGCCAGTTTTTTATTGAACTAGGTACTATAGAAGAAACTCATATCTATACACCGTAAGGACTATTTCTGCTTGCAGCGCTCGGCCGCTATAGAAAGCGGCCGTTAAACAGATGTGGTCATCGTGTTCACGGGATTTTGTTTTCAAACTGCTGCTGCGTTTCTTCGATATACTTAGTTCGAAGGTTCTGTAACTATGGCGTGCTAACGAGATCACGGGACCCTATTATTATTAGGCATTTAGGTGTAAGTACGTTTTTGAATTGTTGTCTGTTTGTCTGTCATACTTACAGGGCTCTATTTCAGTAACTACAGGGTCAAATTAAATTTTCTAGCGAAACTCCGCAGAGGAATTGTGTATCAATATCTAAAACACGATAAAATGAAAATAAAAAAGTTTTTTTTTGGGATTCACGAGCGCTGTCTTGTTACTCATCTCACACTTGAGTTAAGAAAATATCAGTTTTTTTTTTTTTGCTTTATCGTGTTTAGATATCAATATCCATCATGTCTGTGAAGTTTACACAAAAAAAAAAACTGTTTTTTTTACTGATGTTTCAAGTGACTAGGTACTCTAGTAACTTCGGTTGATGGCCACAAAAAAAAATCATCACATTAACTTTTTCATTTTATAATGTTTAGTTATCGATATTCGATACCAATCACGTCTGCGGAGTTTCGGTAGATTATTTAATTTGACCCTGTATCAATCAATCTGCCTAGTCTTTTCCCAACTATTTTGAGCTCGGCTTCCAGTTTAGACCGGATGCAGCTGAATATCAGTATTTTACATGGAGCGACTGCCTATCTGACCTCCACAACCCAGTAACTGAGTAATACGATACCGCTTGGTAAGACTGGTTGTCAGACTTTCGGGCTTCTGACGACCCGTAATGACTGTCAAAAATCCACGAATGACAGCCGGGACCAACGGCTTAACGTGCTTTCCAAGGCACGGAGGAGTCTCGGTATGTAAAGATGGTGACCCATCCACGGCCCCCACCGTCCCATTTGCGCTGGGATTCCTCAGGGATCCATAGTGTCCCCTCTCATTTTTACGCTATTCACCAGCGATATCCCTATAAGTAAAAAGGCGCAGTTGGCTCTGTTCGCAGACGGCCATTTACTACAGGAGCTTCGGCCCCAACTCGATAGCCGCCATTCTCCAATCCGCAGTCGATAAACTCAGCGCCTGGTTTAGAAAATGGAGGATTGAAGTCAATCCCGCCAAAAGCCAAGCGGTTCTCTATTCGAAACCTTTTAAAAAGACCCAACCCCGTCTCCCCCGACCCATCACTATGCTAGGCAAGCCTATTCCTTGGGAGAAGTGAGCTAAGTACCTAGGTGTAGTTCTTGACCACCATCTCTTCTTTAAAAAGAGCACATATCTCAAGCCCGCGCGCGAGCCGCATGGGTTCTTGGAAGGCTATATCCTTAATGCACGTAGCAAATTGTCACTACGGTGCACATTGCGTATGTACACAAAGTGCATTCGCCCAATCATGACCTATGCGGGTGCTGTTTTTGCACAAGCCAGACCCGGTCACATCCATAAGATGCAGACATTACAGAACCGTTGCCTTCGGAAGGCCTCGGGAGCCCCCTGTTTTTTTAGGAATGACATCCTCCATCTCGACCTAAAAATCCCCACCATCCACCAATTACTCAAACGCTCTTCCAAGCGTTACTTCGATACTGCCGCCAAACATCGCAACCCTTTGGTTGTCGAGGCCGCTAGTTACACTCCCTTTAGTATCAATCGAATTCGCCGCCCTCAGCGAATCCTTACTGACTCTGACGACCCCATTACCACCTCCAGGAGAGCAGTTCGTACAAGCCAAGGTTCGTACCCCACAGGGGGTGCCCTTAGCGAGCGTTCACCTAGTTTTAATTAGCGTAGTTGAATAACCCCTGGCTGGAGGTTTTAAGTGATGTAGCTTAAGGCACCCACAGGAAAGCCCGGTTAAGTAGTCGTGATCTCAGAGGTCAACTACGAGATGCCCGACATAAAAAAAAAACCATCCACGGACCAACCCCGCCAAGCGTAGCTTAACCTGATGGATCGACCCGTGCGGCTTATTACTTAGCCACGAGTTCCTCCTTCACTTGACTAGGTTTTGCTAATTGTTGTTGTCACACAGACTGATATGACATGGACTAGACTCTACTACAGAAATTATATTTATTTTATGTAAATAAACCGAATGAAATTCCAAGATATTAATACTGTGGTAAATAAGTAATATGAATGGCAAATACATCACGTGATCGAAACCTAACTATCAAGTATTTTTGAATAATAAATATAAATAAATAATAAAATATACCTACTTTAGAAACCACAAACACGTGACGACTGTGTGTACGTGTTTTTGCGAAGATTTACATATTTATTTATACTTAGTTAATAAGTAATTTAAACGGTACAACACCAATTACACCTATATTAATGAACACAAAAAAAAAACTTGGGTAGGTAGGTAAGATGATGTCAAGAAGTTGTGAATATAGCTCAAAGAGTATAGGTACACACGGCTACACATCAAGCTATACATTTCCAGTTTAAGCTGACCTCGCATTGTACGGAAAACCTATACAATGCGATATCAGCATAAACTGGAAATGTATAGCTTGATGTGTAGCCGTGTGTACTTAGCACCTACAACTGAGGGGCAATTCCTGTAATTTTAAGAACATTCGCATTATAATCTCATTTGCAATCTATCAAAAATACAATCAATTTACCAACTTTTTTGACAAATTTGACAGATAGAGACTTGACTGTGAACGTTTTTTTAAGTACGAGAATTGGCCTTCAGAAGTTGCGTTTTTTCAACTTGCAGTGGCTTAAAAAGGTTTACCATCCCTGATTTAATGCAATCCTAATAGGTGGCGCTAGCTTCGTACAAAACTTACAAAAACACCTATCGGTAGAATATGTACTTCTTCTTAGAAATAATAGGTACCTAATATATCTTAAGGTGCTGAGAAAAAATCTTAGTTTTGCGACTTCCTGTCGATTAAAAAGCTATCAACTACTTATTCAGACCAAATAAAAAACCAAGATTAGCGCTGTCAACAGTTACGTGGGGCCGGTCAATGATATTATTTATAAAAGGGGCCGGTTTCGTAAATATGTGTGTGCACTTAGTGAGGTGTAGTGTGATTGTAAATGGTTGTAATGGGTGAGCGTGTAAGCACAGAGCGGAGGTGTAGTTTGGTCATGCTTCACTGTATTGTTCGCAGAGCTATGTCTTGGTGTTGGTCTAAAAAATGTAATGTTCATTCAGTTGATAGCTTTTTCATTGACAGGAAGTCGCAAACTAAAATTTTTCTTAACTAATTAAAAACTTGTTTTGATTGCTTCAGGGATCCAATGGCGCAGAAAGAAATCATTTAGCAACAAAAACTTTAAAAAATATTTTGTGTTTAGCAGTTTATCAACATTTCGTCATTTAGACTTAAGTCTGAATAAACTTCTGAAAACAATGAAACAAATAGAAAAATCGTTTGAGCAAAATAAACTCTGAAACCAACACAATGTAAGCTAAACCCAAACTTGACATTGACTTAAAGTCAATAATAAATTGTAGGTACTCCATCGACCTCGACACCAATGTCAGACAAATCCAAGCAAAATATGTGATAGTCATTTCATATTTTCAGCAAAATAAACCTTAAACTAGCCTAAAATAGATTCGAATCTAGCTTGGCAAAGCTTTTGATAAAAGTTCTTTATTATGGTTCGCCTTTAATTTATAGCCATAAGACTCAAAATCGTTTAACGTAATTGGGGAACGAATGGCAAAGTTAGCAAAAACACACATTTTGATTTTTTGACCTTATCGTAATCACAATAAGGTTTCTAGAACCGAAACATTTATTTGGCTAAGTACTAGTGGGTGTGACTCTGATGTCTAAACGTTTTGTTGTTCTTTTTTTGGCTATGTTTTTGAATTTAGAGTGGCCATTATATCTTGAGATGTCATGGCGGCGCTGCTAGCATACACAAGACTGAGACATACGTTTCGTTCTCTATAAAACTGCATGCCAAAATATACTGGACTTTCTGTACGAGGCTGTAAAAAAAGTTGAGAAGTTTTTTGTAGCAATACTCTGTACACTCGACAAAAGGCGTTTTGTAAGTTGGTAATTATTTAACAATTATTATAAACGCTCATACAAGTTATGTTAATATTCATACTTTTTGTTACACAATGTATGAATCATCAAATGTATTGGATAAACTGTGGTGTAAAAAACAGGTTTTATTATGCCATTAAATTAAATTATTATCTTATAAATATATTACGACAGTGGCCACATGACATTTTCCACGTAAATGACGTACTTTTCTTTGAATGAAACTGTTTTATTTATTTGTAAGTATTTTATAATAATTGTGAATTTCCTAGTTTCACATTATCCTGTTTGAAACGTCATATTGATTCCCTAGTGCATGCCTACATGACTGCTTACTTACAAAGTAGGTACCTACTGCTATAATAGACAGAAATACAGTTCTAAAAAGCAGAATCGACTTAAAAAAAAACACTACAAATCGAAAATAACGTTTTGAAAGTCGGAGTCTTTGGTTTTGAATTTTGTTTTTTGCCATCAACTTCCGAAATTAAAGTTATTTTTAATTTTTTGTGTGTTTTTTGGAAGTCCGTTGTTTTTGTTTTTGTAAAATGTTTTTATTATTCACTTTTTAGTTGTGGTTCCTACCCCACACAAATTCTAATACCACTACCTGCTATGTAAATAACAGTGACAGAAAGTTATTATAACATCATCCATATGTACTAAGTGGGAAAATACGTATTATTATTGAAGTTAACTCAAAAAGTTTTGTTTTTTTCTTTTTGTTTTAAACTTGGCCCCACACTAGGAATTTCTCCTATATTGTGGGTGCGTTTACAAACATTTAAACTCACATACACAAACAGCCACACCCGGAACAACTACTTGTAGGTCATAAAAATATTTGTTCCGTGCGGAAATTGAACCCGCGACACGCAGCGCAGCAGTCAATCGCTTAACCACTGCGCCAATCATGGCGTCAAAACCCAAGGAAAGTTAATAAAATTTATATTAGACCAACATCCAAGCTTCCCCTACCACATGAAAAAATACTTTTCAAAACCGGTCCAGAATTGACGAAAATATCGATGAACATACATAAAAAAAACATACATACAGATGAACATAGTACCTCCTCCTTTTTGGAAGTCGGTTAATGAGATGCAATAGAACTGCTGCTGCATTTTTCGGCTCCTTTCTTCTCTATGCCTGATGGCAATAGGCTGAAGGCTCGCCCCCTATTACATGAGACTTTAACATAACTGGCGATATGTGGGTGTACTATAGTAGGAAGGTACACCTCTGCCTAACTCTTCGGGGAAGACAGGCGTGATGTCATAATATAGACTCTATCATAATATTAGTCTATCTATCATAATCTCTACCACAAGTAGAAGCCACAAGTCACAAACAGGAATATGAAATAACAGCATGTCATTCATATATAAATAAATAGTGTTTTCATAAAAATACGTAAATTGTCGGGGTTTTGCGAAAATCCTTGAAAACATTGAAAATACACAAACAAAACGCAAGTGTGCTTCCTATTTACGTGGCAAAATGAAGTTTGATTTTTGAGTGTTTGAAAATAGAACATTCATTAGCTTATTTAAAAATTACAGCTGTATGTAATTTTTTTTCAAGGAAGTTACTAAAATATAGATAAAATTAGTATGGATAGAAAGAAAGAAAGAAAGAAAGAAAGAAAGAAATCATTTATTTGCTGATAATGTAGGTATACATATAGGTTGAAATATTAAATAAAAAATATATTCATACAGTACCTGGTCAACAGAGCTTTGCTCGGGTGAAAATAGAGAAAACGAACTTTCCCAGAAATGAGACCCACCTAGATACATTTTTCGCCCACGTAAACCCCTATATTTTTGGGAATGTAGATCCCGGTCTGTTTTAAAGAACGGGGATTTTCGGGACCTTCTGGTTAAAGAACCGGGGTTCCCGATATTTTCGATACTTTGGTACTTAAAGAAAGTCATTATAAGATAGTAAAGTCAAAAGTGCTGAAACGGAGAAAATTAGAGAAAGACGAAATGACAGAACATGTAAATCAAGACAAATCAAACAAAACGTTTTATTTCTTGTTTTATAGTCACTAAATCAGGTAAACAATTATGTGTCGCTTAGAGAAGGTGTATGTACCATATGCTATGCTTGTTTATTACTAGGTAGCATGCTCATTAGTAGCATACTCTCTGTGCCTGTAAAATACCCATACTCTTTTAGTATACACGTGCTAGTTGAAAGCTAATAAGTATAATTTGCTGAAAAAAAAAGTAGCATGTTTGTACTACTAGGTAGCATATATATTCCACGCTTTAAAAGCGGTCGGGCTTTGAGCAATAAAATTAGAAATATTTTAAACGCGAAGTATCTTTTCCCGAAAGTACCGACAGAACCGGGATTTGGGTTAGAAAATCACGGTTCCTAAAACGACGCTAATTTCCGGGATTTCCCGGTACTTTCGGTTCCGGGATTTCCGGGACCGAAAGTACCTACTATATTATGAATACTACTATATTTCAAGTTTCATCGAAATCGTTGGAGCCGTCTTTGAGAATGTGATTACTCAACTAACACATAGGCGCTAAGACAAGACTTATAGTAAATCTATTAGAGCGTTAACCAGATCCTAAAGTAATAAATAAGTGTTATGCATTTGGAGTTAGAGCGCGCTATTACTCTACTATACTCCCGAAATGGGTACACTTTTTATCACCTTAGGTTGTTTAATGGCGATAAAACAGAGTTATAAAATATGTTAAGATGTATAATAAAGCAATAAGAGAGCTAAAATAGCGATAACTTAAACTACAAGGAATAAAAACGTGGTAAATAGGTAAAAATTTACTCCTTTAGTGGTACAATAGAGTAAACTATCGTTTATTAACTCATTGGATGATAAGAGGGCTGCAAATGAGTGAATACTAACTCCTTAAGCGATACAGATTAGTAAACACAGAAGTTGAATTTTTACTGCGAAAGTAACTACACTGTGAATAAGTATATGTATTATTAACAAATTATTCAAGCACCCGATGTCTGTTGTCTATTTACTGAAAAGAAATATTTATGGTATTAAGCTCTATTACTCTACATAAAGTTATACAGAAGTCACATTAAGCACTAGAAGTTCTATGATAGCGAAAAATGTTCCTACTGTTCGACTTTAAGTGACATAAGAGAGTTTTGTACCTCCTCAGGCATTTGGTGGTACAAAAGATTTTATGAGCACCATTGTAGAACTCATATTGGTAATTATTGCTTTTGTGCAACTTTTGGTTCTTGGCGAGAGTTTATTATCGCTTGCATAGCACTTTGGGAGGTTGTAGTCAATGCTTACTTCTCATTTAGATCTTATAGTTGTAAGATTCACTTAAACCAATAACACAAGATGCTTTGCTTTTTTTATTTCTTTGTAAGTCATTGTTTTAATTTATTATTAACGATTTTATAATTATCTTTTTGTAATAGTTGTTTTAGTGCGACTAATTTTGTACGCCATGATTGGCAAAACATGTAGCTACCTCTTATTATTTTTAAGACCTGTATAATTCTACACTCATGTATTTACAAGATGCTTTGCCCGTATTATAGTGTTAAAAATTGCTGTGTATGTCTTTAACTCTTAAACTCACCCTGTTATCGCCCTTGTAACTCTATGGTATAGCTCTAACTGAAATATTTTGCTTGTCTTTGTCGCCAAAAGTTGTATAAGTGCTGCTGCTGTAGAGCCTTTATATCTCGTTAAGTTCTAAAACAAGCTCTAATTGATGCCTAAGTGTTATTTGGGTAGGTACATATATATTATAATTGCTCATTTAATAGTAGATAAGTAATTACAGGATAAAAATACCTATGGATTTTGGGCGCTTGAATGACGCTGTTGGTAAAAATGTCACTAGATATGTATTCAAAAACAAGATGGCGGCGTTAGTTCCGATTTTGGTCACGTGCCAAAAGAACCTTGTAGCGCTGTACCTACGTTGTCATATTACTGGTAACATATATTTTCACACCGACATAAAAACATAATTATTTCTCAAACATGCTTGGAAATTCGAACATTATTTTGTTTTGACAACCTTCGAGCTATATCGAAATTGCTGGTACTGGTCAAAAACAAGCGAGTAGGCGGTCGGCAATGTTACCACTGTCATGTTTAGCGGCCAAATAAATTATTAAGAAAACCTTAACTGTAGTATTATTTAAAAATGGAACTAACTTTTTACTTCGACCCATGGCAACCAAGGAGGTAACATATCAAAGATTTTATTTAAATTTCGAACTGGCTTGGCAAATAGAACTGTTTAAAGTAAAGAAGAAACAAATGAACATATTGGCGCGTGACATTGTTCGTCATTAATTCTGGAATTTAATAATTAATTTTTCCGCGCATTGTTTGAGAAAAGTACTTTATAAGTCTTGGCCGCAACAGTAATTTCTATTATAAAAATCAAATGCCAAAATGATAAATGAAGAATTGATGTCAAACTAAAAGATTAATGGATTTTCGCTACGCTGTTTTTCGTAGCTCCCGACTACGCATCTACGCATTACTTTACGACATCTAAGGGGTATATGTGATATGTCCATAATTAGCGTAAGAATGTTGTGTTATGATTTTATTGTTAATTGTTATTTAAACAATTACATAATAATTATTATGTAGGTCTAAAATGAGTAGTTCTGCGAACAGTAGACCTCGCGGACACAAAGTTTTTTTCAACAATTATTAATATACCACTAAAGTTATTTAAAGGATATTTACTTTGTTTTTTGATGAGAAGGTGGCCCCAGGTACTTCATCAATCCCTACCGTTACAGCTACAGATAAAGGGCCGATTCCACTTGTAGAAATCTAAAAGTGAGCAATTTTCTGCTCATCACGCCAACCGTCATCAGATCTTCATCAATTTTTTATGAGACCAACTGGAAGTTCCTATCTATCAAATAAAAAAAAACCGGATCTCAGAAGGCGGAAATATCCAGTAGCCCCCTTTTTGGAGGAAGTACCCCTCCAATCAAAAATCCCCGACGACTAAAATTAACTATAAAGTCGTTAAACCTGTCTACCAAGTTTCGTCCAGATCGGTTGTAAAATACGACCTGTAGAGGAGTACCAACAAACTGACACACGAAAGAAAATTTTGCCAGACTAGTAGCAGACACGCTTCGCTCGCTCTGCTCGCTCGGTCAATTATTTGAACCAGACGTCTCATAACTTTTTTATGTTGTCGACCACTTGACATGTTTTTCGGTTTTGGGTAGATTTGCTTACCTAATACTGAATTTTTGCAAATTCATCAACTTCAAATGTGTTTTCGATAGCTGGTATATTGAAACATTTTCTTGAGCCATAATTTTTTTCTAAAACTAAGAAGATTTTTACTTCGTTCACGAAAATTCCGGGCTTCACACCGTTCGATTTTCGCTTAGAGCAGTTGTGTTACATGTGATTGCGCGCGTACCACAGTGTAAAAGTGCTTACGCAAAATAAAGCCGTCCAGTCGAATGCACCGCAATGACCTAGTTACTACGTAATGCTGACGGCTGTCAGTGAATATCACAATTAAGGCGAAAAGGATTTCTACAATAGGTTCGAAAAGCCAACACTAAACTTAAAAACAGAAACTGAACAACAGTTGTACAAGCACTTTTGTGAGGAACGAAAAGAGCGTGAAGAGCTCCAAAAACACCTAAATGACCTAAAAATTCAAATAGAAAATCTCCAGCAACAGCTGAATCTTCAAGAGGAAAATCCAACGAAGTCAGCTACTACAACCGCTAAAACCGCCACTGAGACTTAAAGTCAAATAATATATTTCAATTAGGCACATAAAAGGCACTTTTCAACGTCAAAATTTGCAAAAAATTGTATTGATTCTAGTCGCCCCTTCCAAGGGCAAGAAAAAAAAAGATAGTCCACCGTTATTGATTTAAAATGTTATACAATATTTTGTATACCTGCATTAATTATATACCTAATTATATGTGAAGACGATGCACCTGGACTAAGATTACTATACCACAACTGATAAAAATAATAAAAAATGAAGCAATGACAGAAAAAATAATTATTTAATGGATACATGGTGTTCTCATATTTACAAGCATTGTAAAAATACCTATACGAAAAAATTTACAAGTGATACTAATAAGTCAGCGTGTGAGTTCAAATAATCAGAGAATGTAAGATCAATGTTATAATAATTAATTATACAATTAAATTAGTAACCAGTTTAATTTTGTCTAGACTCTAATTGTCCTATAGAGCTAGACCAGCATGTTTCCAAGCATTCTTATCTTGTATATATAATCCTCTAATTGTTAATATGCTTGTTTACAAAGAGTACTTTTAATATAAGTTTTTTTTATAGTTAATTGTAATATATTACAAGGTATTTTGTTGTAACATTTATGCCGACTTATCTTGGAGTTAAGAGCCAAAATGAAATAATTTACATACTCGGTAACCAAATTCAACATTTTAATGTCAAATTAATAAATATTTTTCAATAATAATCTAATAAGTATATAAAATTGGAGAATATTTATTAGTGTAGAAATTTACAAATATAAAAAAAAAATAGTTGAAACGAAAAATAGAGGCGCTTCATAGGTTTCGCACACAGGCGCTGTGGGGGGTCGGCGCGGCCCTGCGTCCAAACCTAGTTTTGCTTAAATTCCATAATTCGACCACATAAGCCGCTATAAGTTCGGTGGTTTAAATACAGATGGATAACTCTTTAAGGTTAAGGTCTTATTAATTAGTGGATAAGTAAACAGAAACTTTAAAATAATATTGGTTTTAGTTATGTGGCGGCCGTTATGTAGCGGCAGTTATGTCTTAATCAACAATACAATAAAACTAAGCGGCAAAAACTAAACAAAACATATAAATCATATAGTGACATTCTCAAAAAGTGTATATATAAATCTAGACAGCTACAAAGTAAGAAGTATATTGCCAATAATAAAAATAAGTGTAAAGCCACATGGGCGGTGATTAATGAAAATATTGATGATTTAAATGCTAAAACGCAAATTGACGTAATAACTAAAGATGACCGGAAAATTCTAGACCCTAAGGAAATAAGTGACACATTTAATTAATTCTACATACAATCGACCAATAATTCTAATTTTAAATACAATGTTGACGAGATAAACAAGACTATCGATGGTAATAATGACCACACAATATTTCTTAAACCTACTGATGCTACGGAGGTATTTAGAATAATACAAAATCTTAAAAATACAAGTGCAGTAGGACTGGATGACATAACAACAAAGGTAATTAAATTAGGCGCTTCATGCATTTGCCAACCATTAAGTTATTTAATAAACTTTTCTTTTGTAGAAGGTGCATTCCCAGAGATTTAAAAAAATCCAATAGTAAAGCCACTTTAAAAAAAAAGTAATACATCCGACATGAAGAACTATAGGCCAGTGACTCTGATACCAATCATGTCAAAAATCTTGGAGAAAATCATGCTGAGAAAGCTCCAAGAATTTGCGATTAGTCATCGTATACTTAAAGACGAACAATTTGGATTTAGGAAAAACGGTACCACTTCTTTGGCTTGTTTCAATTTGATGAAGAATGTCACCCAGGCGATAAATGACGGCTTACCAGTAGCGGCAATCATCTTGGATATGAGCCAGGCGTTCGATTTTGTAGATCACAAACTGCTCTTACACAAATTAGAAAACTACGGAATAAGAGGAAATCGAACGACTGGTTAAGAAACTACCTGAAAAATCGACACCAATGTGTAGAAATCTCCAGAATACATAATAGAAAAAAAGTGTCATATAGAAGCGACTATCAGGAAAATAATTTCGGAGTGCCGCAGGGCAGTGTATTGGGGCCTTTTTTAATCCTTCTCTATATCAATGACCTCCCAAATATCACTCGCCATACAGACATTTTATTTGCTGATGACACGACCCTTGTCGTGAAGTGTGATAGAGTCGACACCTACGAGTATGAGATTAATGAAGCCATCAAAAATATAATACACTGGTTGAACTCCAATAACCTACAAATTAATATGGAGAAAACGAAAATGATGCAATTTCAAACATACAGGAGAAACCCATTATAGAACAAGTAGTAAGTGCTGCATTTCTGCGCATACAATTGGATCAAAATTGCGATTGGAAAAAGCATGTCGAATATGTTTGTGACAAACTGGACAGATTTATTTATGCACTAAGAAGATACAGGCCACGGTCTCAACTGAAGCGGCTCTTTGTGCATATCACGGATACGTTTCCTCCGTACTCTCATATGTTCTATTGTTGTGGGGTAATTCGGTGGATGTCAATAAAGCGTTTATGTTACAAAAAAAATGTGTGTGTGCAATCTGTGGAGCTGGGTACATGGATAGCTGTAAGCCACTGTTTAGAAAGTACAACATTTTACCGTTAGCATGCATGTATATTAAAGAATTGTGCCTATTAGTACGGCAACATCCTGAAAATTTTATTAAGCATAGAGATGTTACCAAAAGGAATGTTGCCTCTAGAGATAAACATAGGCTCTGCTTGCCACAATGCAAGCTCGATATATATAAAAGAAATTCGTTTATAATGGCTATTAAGATATACAATAAATTACCAAACGCCTTTAAAGAACTACCTTTGCTTATGTTTAAAAAAAAGCTGATTCAGTGGCTTTAAGAAAAATGTTTTTACACTATTAATGAATTTGTGTCACATGTCGAAGGAAGAAAGTAATGTAATTATACTTGGTTTATTTAAATTTTATTTGTTTTTTAATTTGACATTTACTTACTATTAATATTTTTATTTTTGACATTTTAACAATATTCATGGACATTATCATTTCAATTAATATATAAAATCTGACACTTTATAAAGATCATATTGGTTACTGATGTAATGATATGACATTTTTAAATTATATAATGTACCTATTGTGAAATTAAATATTTGCAATTAATTTATTTAATCTGACTGTTTGTAACGATTATAGTGATAACTGAAGGCATATTATGACATTTTTAATAATTTAATGTATTCTGAAATTAAATATTTGCACACCACATGTAGTGGTAGACTGTAAACGGGCCACATTTATTATAACATCATACTACTTTGTACACCTACATTTTGGCAAATAAAGTTTTATTATTATTTAAAGGATCTTTGACATTTCTCAGGATCCTGGGGTCCCGGACCTTTGGAAGGCGTACGAGGAGCCGAAGCCAACTCGCAGAGGCCTGTTAGACATTTTTAATTAAATGAAGCACCAATCGAGGATTATCTCTGTATGTACTATGCAAGTCAAGTGGACCCGAGGACAACTCCCGGTTGGTGTAGGACTATTGCAACAAAGATATTGGACTATGGGTTTGGGTGGCTAAAGTGAACTGGTTACATGGAACTATGGTAGACTATAGCCCCTGCCTGATCAATGTTTTATATTTACTATATTTATTTGTTACTATTATTATTATTCTATTTTTGTCTTAACATATCTCGGGTCCCGGTCCTTTTGAAGGCGTACGAGGGGCCGAAGCCAACTCGCAGAGGCCCGTTAGACGTTTTAAATTAAGTGTTTTGTGGCGTTTTGTGGCGGCTGTTAAATGGCGGCGGTTATGTGGCGGCCGTTAAATGGCGACCGTTATTTGACGGTCGTTATGTGGCGGCGTTAAATGGCGGCCGTTAGTTGACGGCCGTTATGTGGCGGCCGTTAAATGGTGGCCGTAAAATGGCGGCCGTTATATTGCGGCCGTTATTTGACGGCCGTTGTGTGGTGGCCGTTAAATGGCGGCCGCTTTCTGGCGGCCGTTAAATGGCGGCCGTTAAATGGCGGCCGTTATATGGCAGCCGTTATTTGACGCCCGTTTTATGGCGGCCGTTAAATGGCGGCCGTTATGTGGCGGCCGTTAAATGGCGGCCATTAAATGGCGGCCGTTATTTGACGGCCGTTATGAGGCGGCCGTTAAATGGTGGCCGTAAAATGGCGGCCGTTATATTGCGGCCGTTATGTGGCGGCCGTTATCTAGCGGCCGTTATATTGCGGCCGTGGTTTGACGGCCGTTATGTGGCGGCCGTTAAATGGCGGCCGTTATTTGACGGCCGTTATGAGGCGGCCGTTAAATGCTGTTATGTGGCGGTTGATATGTGGCGGCGGTTATGTGGCAACTGTTAAACGGCAGCCGTTAAACGGCGGCCGTTATATTGCGGCGTTATTTGACGGCCGTTATGTGGCGGCCGTTAAATGGCGGCCGTTATCTGGCGGCCGTTATGTGGCGGCCGTTATGTGGCGGCCGTTATCTAGCGGCCGTTATCTGGCGGCCCTTATGTGGCGGACATTAAATGGCGGCCCTTAAATGACGGCGGTTATATTGCAGACGTTATTTTACGGCCGTTAAATGGCGGCCGTTATGCGGCGGCCGTTAAATGACGGCAGTTAAATGGCGGCCGTTATTTGGCGGCCGTTATCTAGCGGCCGCTATGTTGCGGCTCTTATATTGCGGCCGTTAAATGGCGGCCGGTAAATGGCGGCCGTTATGACGGCCGTTATGTGACGGCCGTTATGTGGCGGCCGTAAAATTGCGGCCGTTATATTGCGGCCGTTATGTGGCGGCCGTTATCTAGCGGCCGTTATATTGCGGCCGTGGTTTGACGGCCGTTATGTGGCGGCCGTTAAATGGCGGCCGTTATTTGACGGCCGTTATGAGGCGGCCGTTAAATGGTGGCCGTAAAATGGCGGCCGTTATATTGCGGCCGTTAAATGGCGGCCGTTATTTGACGGCCGTTATGTGGCGGCCGTTAAATGGCGGCCGTTATATGGCGGCCGTTAAATGGCGGCCGTTAAATGGCGGCCGTTAAATGGCGGCCGTTAAATGGCGGCCGTTATTTGACGGCCGTTATGTGGCGGCCGTTAAATGGCGGTCGTTATATAGCGGCCGTTATTTGACAGCCGTTTTATGGCGGCCGTTAAATGGCGGCCGTTATGTGGCGGCCGTTAAATGGTGGCCGTAAAATGGCGGCCGTTATATTGCGGCCGTTATTTGACGGCCGTTATGTGGTGGCCGTTAAATGGCGGCCGTTATCTGGCGGCCGTTCAATGGCGGTCGTTATATTGCGGCCGTTATTTGACGGCCGTTTTATGGCGGCCGTTAAATGGCGGCCGTTATGTGGCGGCCGTTATGTGGCGGCCGTTATATGGCGGCCGTTAAATGGCGGCCGTTAAATGGCGGCCGTTAAATGGCGGCCGTTATTTGACGGCCGTTATGTGGCGGCCGTTAAATGGCGGTCGTTATATGGCGGCCGTTATTTGACAGCCGTTTTATGGCGGCCGTTAAATGGCGGCCGTTATGTGGCGGCCGTTAAATGGTGGCCGTAAAATGGCGGCCGTTATATTGCGGCCGTTATTTGACGGCCGTTATGTGGCGGCCGTTATCTGGCGGCCGTTCAATGGCGGTCGTTATATTGCAGCCGTTATTTGACGGCTGTTTTATGGCGGCCGTTAAATGGCGGCCGTTATGTGGCGGCCGTTATGTGGCGGCCGTTATGTGGCGGCCGTTAAATGGCGGCCGTTATCTAGCGGCCGTTATATTGCGGCCGTGGTTTGAAGGCCGCTATGTGGCGGCCGTTAAATGGCGGCCGTTATATGGCGGCCGTTAAATGGCGGCCGTTAAATGGCGGTCTTTATATGGCGGCCGTTATGTGGCGGCCGTTAAATGGCAGCCGTTATTTGACGGCTGTTATGTGGCGGCCATTACTTGGCGGACATTATTTGGCGGCCGTTATCTAGCGGCCGCTATGTTGCGGCCGTTATGTGCAAGGGGTGCCGGGGCTCGCCGTTTGCGGGTGTGTCGCAGGGAGGCATCCTGAGTCTTGGTTCACGTAATATATAATTTGGTTTTATTTAAGGCGTAACATGTATTTAAAAGATGTTTTTAGTGGGTAAATATTGTGTAAGTAACAAGTGTATGTGTTTCTTTATGTAGGTCAATAAAATTATTATAATTATGATTTGTCTGGTGAATATGGGTGCACAACCCTCTCATATAATAATGTTTTTGTTATATATCTTTAGTCTTCATTAAATCTGCAATTTTGTACCGTGCAAATTATTTATTTATACTTTTGTTTTTTTTTAAATAAAAGCCGAATTCTATTCAAATAATTATTTAAAAAAAAAATGATTTCTAAAAGTATGAAAAAAACAGTGTCGCGAAATCATTGGTAATGTCAAAAATGCCCAACGCACCTAAAGAAGTTTTCACTTCAAAAAAACTTAGTTACACAAAAAAATTTAAAGGAAGAAAACATTTGGTTTCAATATCATTCAAATGATAGTTCGATTCAATTCAGTTTCAGTAAAATTCTCAATTCGCTTTCATTAATATTGCAGTCGGAAATATTTAATTAAACATCAAGTTGTTGGTTGAAAGGGATTGGAGCATCCAATTCCGATTGAATAGGAACTTGATGCTCAACTGTTTCCAGTAGAGTATTTGTTTGCAATGTGGTAACATTGTGATTTTTTATGAAAGTTATTGTTTCCGAACTTAGATATAAGGCTCAAATTCTCTTGCCCTTATCTTATTTAGGATCAGCCCAACATTTATTTTTCTTCAATACTTCTTTATTTGTCGTCCCCTCAGTAGTCACCCCCTTTCTAGCCATATCATCTTTCACACAGTCCATCCATCGTGTCTTTGGTCTTCTCCTACTCTTATAGCCATTTACATACATTTTCCTCCTTCCTCCGCATCACATGCCCTAACCATGATAGCTGATCTTAAAATTTTAATTATGTTAATCTTGTCTAAACTTCTGTATTCAAGAGACGACCTGCAAACCCTTGGAGTATGTAACTTTGTCATCAGGATTCAGTAAAATCTGAAATCTCTCTATCTAGCTTTAGGAAACACTGAAATTATCATAAAACTTTTGCTACCTATACAAAAATCAAGAAAACAAGCCTCAATTCAAGACTTACATTCATCAACAACAACTATTCCTTTCTATTGTAAACTGAACAAGTTTTCTAGACGAAGAGTACATCATCATCTGCCTAGCCTTTTCCCGACTATGTTGGGGTCGGCTTCCAGTCTAACCAGTTCACGGAGCGACTGCTTATCTGACCTCCACAACCAAGTTATTGGGTAACACGATACCCTTTGGTAAGACTGATTGTCAGACTTACGGGCTTCTGACTACCCGTAACGACGACGACGGGAGGAGACGTAGAGTACACATTAAGTACAATAACCTAACCTTTAAAGCAACATCTGCTAACGAAAACTTCAAAGGTCACAGCCTAATTTGTGTGTTAATGATTGTTTTAACGTGTTTTCACGATGAGTGATAGTAATCAGATAAAAAAAAGAAATTATCTGGTTACCAGAATTTAATAAGGAAAAGAAAATAAGAAGAAGAACGTGATAAAAATACAACTAAAATAAGTAATTTTTTTACGGCTCTACCATCCACTTCCAAAGAATCATTAGAGACAGAAACCAGTCATTTTATCGATGAAGGTGTTATAAAATCTGATTAAAAAACGCTTCATGTAGTGGTATGTGTTTTTATGTAATTTTCCATACAAATAAATATAACTTTAGACTGTTTGTAATGTTAAATTAAAAAAAATTACATTTTCTTTTTAAATTTCTGTCTTTTTCTTAATCTTCGAAACGCCTGCACCGATTTTGATGTGGCGGATAGATTACGTGACTGTTTTATTTTATACTAATAATAGCTGCCGGAGGTCATTCCCACAAGGTGCATTGAAAAAAAAAACCTTTGTGTTTATGTATATGTAATGTGTATTTATTTACACATAATTTATCAAATTCAAATTTAAAAAAGCTATCCATCACTTTTACACGTCAGTTGTCTAGTACCATAGTATACAAGCCCTGCTTAATTTGGGACTAGACGGCGGAGTTTGATTATCAAGAAATATTCATTTATTTATTTATATTTATTATACATAATTATTCATAGAAAGATAAATCAGTTTATTCAGACAGGTAGATAGACAGGTAGATAGCTAAATAAAGAAAAAGCCTTTGAAGCAATTCTTATCTAACCGAGTTGTAAGAGCATGGAATAGGCTCCGAGAGAATGTTGTGACGGCTTCCTCACTGAACTGCTTCAAGAATCGACTACTTTTCCAAGCTATTTGATACACACGCATCAGCTAATTAGCTGCTAGTGTGTCTAACCAAATAAATAATGTTAGCAGCCCGACCCCACAGTCTCCTGCGAGGCGGCGAGCCTCCTTGCCGGATTACCGCCATGGGATCTGGAGGCAAAGGTCCTCGCGCACATCTGGGAGTGGCGCGAGGAGGCGAAACGCCGCGGCTTAACTCCGCTGCCGCGAGAAATCGCGGCACAGCGGACAGAGCTCCGGCGGGATCTCATGGCGTCATGGAGAGTGCGATTGTCGCAACCCAGCGCTGGGCACACCACAATTGCGGCGATAAGACCCCTCTTTGAGGAGTGGCTGGAGAGGCGCCACGGCGTCCTCACCTTCCGCCTGACGCAGGTCCTCACCGGACACGGCTGTTTCGGGAGGTTCCTGCACAGGATAAGGCGGGAGGATACGCCCGGGTGTCAACATTGTGTGGATCGCCCGGAGGACACGGTGGAGCATACGGTGGAGGTCTGCCCAGCTTGGGCGGAGCATCGCCGTGTCCTCGTGGAGGCGATCGGCGGCGGTGATCTCTCGCGTCCGGCCCTGATACAGGCTATGGTAGGGAGCGAGAGGAAATGGGAGGCCGTCACCTCCTTCTGCGAAGCGGTAATGCTCGCGAAGGAGGAGGCGGAACGTGTGAGGGAGAGGCAAACTTCGCGCCCTCACGCCCTTAACCGCCGCAGGAGGAGACGCCCAGGGCGTCGGAAATCGCGAGGCGATTTCCGGCCACCGTAGGCGCGGGCTTGCGGACGGTGAGCAATGGGTGGCTCACCGTCCGATAAGGACCAGGCCCGGGTCGACGGCGCGTTGTGTTCCACGCACGCCTCAAAGAGATGTCAGCAGAATTGAAGGGGTCCACTAAGGCCGATGCCTGCCGGGGTTGCGAAGAAAACCGAAAGGGAGATCGTGGCCCCCGGCAACAGGGCAATCGAAGGAACACGGGTGGGTTTTAGTCAGTAAGAGTCTGACACGCCCTCCCGCTCCGCCCAGAGCGGGAGAAGTTATTTGATGAAATACCACCCAAAAAAAAAAAAAAAAAGCCCGACCCCACAGTATAATGTCATACAACATAATGCTGTGGAAGTAGCTAAAACAGACCAAACGCGCGGTTTCTACATCTGTTAACTGTCTGTCACCTATATTATTAACACTACACAATTTTACTTGCCAAAGAATTATTGAATTTCTCTAAATTTTTACATGTAATTGGCTTAAACCTTATTTGATTTTTTTGTAAAGGCATGTAGGAGCAAAATGTTATTGTTTGTCCACTGTGATCAGATGGCAACTTATTTGCAATTTGTTTATGTAAGTAATCACAATTACAAAAAAATATTATCTATACAAGTAGAAGAAGCTGTCACTTTGATTTTCTATCTAAAGGTTAATCAACTGACGCGTTCAGCGTCAAAAAGATGAACGGCGACACAGTCAAAGTTAATGCCGAAAACGAAGATTAATATAGAGAAATGACAAAGGCTCTCTCACAAAACAATTTCCTTTGGCATTCTTATGAGAACAAGCAAAAGAGATCAATTAGAGTTATGGCAAAAAAAAATGCATTTCACATGCATTCCGGAGAGAATTGTTGAAGACTTGCGTGGCAGAGGCTACAAAATTCTAGAAGCAGTTAATAAATTCAGTTGGAAAACCAAAGAGCCACTCAACATGTTCATGCTGACATTCTCAAATGATGAAGAAACCAGAAAAATATTTTACATCAAAACTGTATTGAGATGTAATGTGGAAATACAACCGCTAAAATCCACAAAACTGGTACCTTAGTGGAAACGATGACAGGCTTATGGCCACACGCAAAAGTACTGCTGCAAAGAACTGAGGTGCGTAAAGTGCACAGGCAAACATCTGACGACGGATTGCAGAAAATCTAAACAAGAGAAGCCAAAGTGCGTCCACTGTGGAGCTCCACATCCAGCTAACTATAGGGGATGTACCGTAGCCAAAATCCAGCAGATTCGAAACAAAAAATCAAAGGGTAATACTACTGCCCCTCAACAAAATACACCTACTGGAAGAGTCAAAGTCCCGAGCCAGTACAAACGAAGTCAAATCACTTTTAAAACTACAACAAAAAACGTGTCATTTGCCCAAGTAGCTACAACAAGCATATCCAAGGAGAAAAAATTGGATGAAATCTTAATGTCATCATTTGACGAGATTGAAAAAAATTCTAAATAGCAACAAAGCTGCTAAAAAAAAAAAACTACACTAAAACTTATGGCGTGCAACTCAAATGGGTTACAAAAACATCAGAACGAGTTACAAGTATTATTAGACATAGAAAAAATTGATGTGTGCCTGATATCGGATACTCACTTCACAAAGCAATCTCACATTAAGTTTAAAGGGTACAAAGTATACCATGCACTTCACCCAGACAATTCAGTAAGAGGCGGTAGTGATTTTACCAACAAAAAACAACAGTATTCCCCAGTTTAAATAAATAACATACAAGTCATATACAAGAATACAACTTAGTATCTCGGTATGACCTGTGACGCCAAACTACACTGGAAAGCCCACGTCAAGAAAAAAGATGAAATCGACCTCCGATTCAAAAGAATGCATTGGCAGTTTGGAAGAAACTCTATGCTGCAAAACAAATTGTTGCTATACAGACAAGTCCTGATACCAGTTTGGACTTATGGTATTCAGCTATGGGGCTGCACCAAACAGACCAACTTATTAATAATACAACGATTCCAGAACAAAGTACTAAGGGAAATTGTAAATGCATGATGATCTCCACAGGGACCTAAAAGTTGAGTTCATCGAAAGAGTGATCCAGAAACTTGCAGAAGCTCACGAAAAGAGACTTCATCAGCATATGAACGTCGAGGCAATCCAGCTTCTCGACCACACAAACATAGTTAGAAGACTAAAAAGAACAAAATCGTTGGAGCTAGTGTTTAGTGTTAGTGAATAGTAATAAGTACAAAAGTGTCAAACAAACACAAGAACGAAGTGTATTCGCCTTAATAGAGACATAAGAAAAGTGCTATTGAACACATTCTTAGTAAAGACAATTGAATAGTTTAGGTTATAATTAAATTACTTATTAGTCTATTTATAAGGCTAGATTGTAATAAGATTAGGATCCATCCTATTGTTGAACCTTAGGACAAGGGAAAAAATATAATAATACTTCGGTACTCATATAATATAATTGCGAAAATAAGTTGGCATGCAAAACCGTAGTGTAATGAAAAAATGAAAACAATGTGTATTGGTGCGGAGTGTGTAACGTACGGGACCGACTATACAATGTCCAAGCATTTAGCCGCTATCTATTTTGTGGTACCTTAACATTAACCTTGTACTCAGGGAGTTAAAAATTGCCTACAAAGCTAATAAATACACACAAACTTCTAACTCTTATATTTTATTTCGGACTATGTTTAGAGATATGCATGTCAAATAAGTTTCGTTTGTTACACTATTCTGTAGTAGAAAAATAAAGAAAAAGACGCCACCTTCCATACTAAAATCAGTATTGTCCGCGGAAAAATATTTTTTACAAAACAAAAACTTACATTCAGTGAAAATAAAAACGTTACTTATTATAGATAGATATCTGTGATATAGAGATCTGTGTTTATTAAATATTTATAAGAAATTATTATGGAAGTAAATAAGTACCTATTAAAAGTGTATTAATATGGATTATTCCATTCATGGAAAGTCAAAATTAAAGTCACGACCTGCTTAAATGAGATCCACTATCCGTGGACCCCCATATACGTCTCATGGACCCACATTTTTTTTTCCCCGCTGACATTGACGCCTTGTAGGTCGTCGTCGACCCCTTGAAGTTGATATAGACCACTTTGTGTTATTTGTGTATCACTGCTTTAAAAAAAAATATCTAATGGTCTGATAACCTTTTTCTATAAATGAAAAATTTGCAAGTACAGACTTTACTACAACGCATTTTCAAATGTGAAGGAATACATCATGATTATTTTCATGTTCTAGAACCAATTATGCGAAGAGATATGTGACTTCTATCTAACAAGGTGCTTTCCATTGCAGTCCACTCCCTACCATTAGGAAGCGATCAATCATAATCTGAATCATTTTAAAGGAAATTGCTAATCCATTGCTTCATACGTTCGAAAACTTTGTCTACTCAGCAACGTAAATAACGCAATGAATGTTGTTGAACTGTCAAAATAAAACAGATTGTGATTGATCGTGTGTCAATTAAGGTGCTGAATCTCAACACTCACACAGATGAGCATAATTAGTCTATAATGGTCCCACTGCTGGGACCTGGGACACATGCCTCCTCTCTGTGAGAATGAGCCGGCTGTAATCCGCCGCCACGCGGGTCAAGTGCGGGTGCTAGGAACATTATAGACTGATTATGTTATGTTTTGAACCGAAGAATTTCAAAGATATCTGTTATCACCAGTTATCATTGAAATATTCGCCGGCACGAAGAACAAAGAACATTATCTCGGACGAGCAAACAGACATGTTTCAAATGAAACGTGTAATCTTATCAAATCTTGCAAATTCCGAGAAAGTTGCCTGGTTGGCCTGCTCCGGTACTAACGTTTACTTTATGAGCTAAGTCAATATTAACTGTTACAAATTACTGGAATAACAGGCTTGGAATTTAAGTCTTCGTTGAATTACTAAGTTATAGGTTTAGGGGGATTCCAGCCATATTTTTATGTAGTCAGACTCACGACCGTCGCTCAAATAAAACACGCTTTGTTTCCTCGGCTTGGGCAGAGGTGTACCTCAGACTTCCTACGGTATTCACCAGATCATTGGTACACTTTGTGGGAGGCCTTCCAACGATACTTTTCCGCCCCATCAGCCATCTGTACTGCGATCTATGTGCCCTGCCCACTGCAAATTAAGTTTGGCAATCCTTCGGGCCATGTCGTTAACCTTGGTTTTCCTTCGGATCTCTTAATTTCTGATTCGATCAGGCAGGGAAACTCCAAGCCTCTCCATTGCCCTTTGGGTGACTTTTTGCCTTGTGATGAGGCCTATTGTGAGTGACCATGTTTCGCCATAAGTACAAGTATTGATAAAGCAACTTATTGTAACTAAAAATAACCCTCTTACAGCCATTTTCAACCCGTTCCCTGTCCATGAACCACTGACCACATTATATGATTCTTGGTGATTTTGCGTCTGCTTCGTGGACAGCCAAAGTGAAACAAGCTCAGGACTGCTTGTGTCCAAGGTGGAAGAATAGTATAGCATAATCCTAACTAATATTAAAAATGTGAAAGTAAGTTTGTTTGTTACGCTTGCACGCTAAAACTATTGGCAAAAATCTGATGCATGGGTGGACAATAATCTAGGTTAGGAAATGGGGGTGAAACCGCGGGGCGAAGCTAATCAGTCTATAATATTCCCCCTGCTGAGACACAAGCCTCCTCTCTGCAGATGCGGTCGCAGCCCAAGATTTTGGGGGAGTCACCATGGGTGGGGAGGAATATTTTTAGGGAGGTACATCTTGTTGGTCTAGTGGTCGCAAGCGCTACTGCCGGGTAAAGTGTTATTGGATTTTTCCATCAAGAATTTTATGTGCATAATATATCTCTTATGAAGAAAATTTTAGCATTCCACCCTGAAAAGCTTGTTTTCTTTTGACCATTATACAGAAATTAGAACTTACTGTTATGAAGAAAAGCTTAAACTCAACAGTTTCACAGTAAGTAGTTTAGGTTTTGGAATCTGGCTTTCAAAGCTTACCGACGAGCGAGGTGCCCAAATTTCTAAGTTTGCGTCGCTCGCTCTTGCATGCCAAGATACTCTATTTTTGTAATTGACTTTTTGAAGTGAAAGCTTTTTCAGGCGCGTTGAGCGATTTTTGGTAGAGGAAAATCATAGGAGTTCGCGTCACCGACATGCTAATGTTAACAGCACAGCACCTATGAGCATGACGAGTTGCGCTTGTTGTTGCTCAGGAGTGCCGATATGCAATGTCGCCCATGGGCATGTAACCGCCCGTATTCTTCTGAATATTCATAAAAAATCTCGAAAATCAACTTTAAAAGGGGGGTCTATTTTTAATATTTTTCAAGTTATTCAATTTTTCAAAATAAATTTCAATGAAAAAACCCCCCTTTCAAAGTAAATTTTCAATAATGTTTCATGAATATTCAAACAAATACGGGCGGTCAATTGCCCATGGGCCACATTGTATATGAAAACCAGACTAATTTTAATAATATTAATTTACAAATTGTGAAATTTTCATTTTTGATACTACAATTAATGGAAAATTAAAAAAAAACCACTGTTATTTCATAGTTTTAAGTTTTCACTTTTGTCGGCAGTCCCCATGACTGCCTATTTTATAATGTTTTTGGATAATATGCCCATCGTAACTGCAGGTACTTGAGCCACAGTGAACCCGTGAATGTAGTACAGTTTTAAAAGTAAGTAATATAAGTAAATCATTCAGGCTCCCGACAGCGTGAAAGATTTGGGGGGGGGGGGGTCATGACCCCCAAGACCTCCCCCCTTGTTTTTTTTTTTTTTTTTTTGAGGGTGGGAAATCATCAAATAACTTCTCCCGCTCTGGGCGGAGCGGGAGGGCGTGTCAGACTCTTACTGACTAAAACCCACCCGTGTTCCTTCGGCTGCCCTGTTGCCGGGGGCCACGATCTCCCTTTCGGTTTCGGACCTCCCCCCTCAGACCGCGCCTGCGTCTCTGTGAGAGGGAGTGAGCCGTAATCCACCACGCGAGTCCAGTGTGGGTTGATAGATGTCACATATTTTCCCACTGCTGGGATAAAGGCCTCCTCTCTGTGCGAGGTAGTGGGACGTAATCCATCAGTACCTAACCCGTAATGGTAGATTACGGTGGATGTCACATGTCTTCAAATTTTCTTGTTCTAGGACATGCCCAGATAGAAGGTAGATTTAAAGTCCAAGGTTGTCTGTTGTGCATTGATGCATCGGTACACGGCCTCGGGTGTTGCAGGTGGCAAAAGGAAGCAGTAACAATTTTCCACAAGAAGCTGAATTGTCACAAAAGGGAGTAGTAACGACTTTCCACAAGAAGTCGAATTGTCACAAAAGGGAGCAGTAACAACTTTCCATAAGAAGTAGAGTTGTCAGACTGTTATAGCGGAGTTAACAAAACATTACCCCTGGAATCTCCGCAGTCCTAAATCCTAATCCTTACTAATATCATAACTGCGATTGTAAGTTATTTTGTTTGTTACGCTTTCACGGCTAAACGGCTGTACAGATTTTGATGAAATTTGGTTCGGGGATACTTTGAACCCTGGGCAAGGACATTTCATGCCGGCGAAGCCACGAGCGGAAGCTAGTTGATAATAATCGCCAGAAATTCTCAGTAGCAGTCCGGACTCATGATTTGTACCCGGTTGATGGCAATAGGCCTTTTTGGCGCAGCCGTGAGGCACACTCTCCTGCTAATTTCTTACATCGACATTGCACTTTTTATTTTTATCTTATTTTTTTTCCTGATGTACGACTATAATTACCCAACTATCTGGTGTATTGTGTGTCTCTTAGTCTGTGCTAAATAAATGTATTTTCTTTCTTTCTTTCTTTCTTTATTACATATGAATATTCTGACTTTCTGGGTTCTGAATATCTACTTCTTTTTCGTGTCGATGGCACGACAGTTTATTTAATTTTGTTGGCTCAAAACCATTGTTCTGTGTGATGTTCAATGTAAATTAGAGCAGCTATCATAAACCTTATATGTGTCCCTGTTGGCGGTGACGTGATGTGTGTAGCCAACGTCCTACAACTTTCACGTAACTATACTTTTTGACGTGACTGACACATGTCAGTCACGTGGAGCATGAACCTAAAATATATCACATTGAAATATATCTTTCGTATTATTTGTAAACCGATCACAAAGTAACTGACCCTACGGTTGTTCTAGAATAAATCACGAATAAGGACATTATATGTGAGGCTGATCAGTGAAGGCGAACGATAAAATGCATGCATTATAAGTTTCTAAATGCATTCAGAAATACAGAATACATTTACTTAAGTTGTTTCTCTTAAATAAGCCAAGTATAATTTGTATAGAATAAGATATTTGAAAATCTGAGTTATCATATTTTAGTTTTATGTTACTTGGGGCTAAATTCACTAATGAAACTGAATGCCATCAGCACATCTAAGCCCGGTGTCAAAGCTGTCAGTGTCAAACTGACACTGACAGCTTTTGAACGCCGTTGAATAGACGCTGGCAGAATAGTCGACATCGGCTCAGTTGCCAAAGAAGGAAAAAAAAAAAGGGTTTTCTGAAATGACGTTCACTAGGTGGCAGCACTGAGCCGTTAGGTCCAGACACCTGTCAAAAGGGACAAAGCGTCTCTATTTTTTTCTATTGTTGTGACTAAATTATGAACGAATGAATAAAACGAATGATGACCGTCAACATATATATTATAATCATTGTCGAAAAGTGAGACCTCTTGTCAAAGTGGCGCCAACAATCCATTATCGGCTAGTTTTCGAACTAGCCGATGATGGATTGTTTGGAATGTTTTTTTTTTAAATTTTTTTTGTTTTGTTTTCGTGAATACGCATACTTAATCTGTACAAAAAAATACGGTTATAATTCTCAGACGAGTTCCTTCACAGAAAGCCCTAAAACAGTAGTAAGCTTACTATGTAAGTAGGTACCTACTGACTTCTTACTAATATTATCTACAGTACCGTTTTTACCTGATTACAATCATTTCTCACGATTGTTCTAGAATATGAATGAGGACAAAGTGCTAAGTGTTCAGTGAAGGTAAAGGGCGGAACGCTGTTTAATTCACTGTATGTTATTTGTGGTCCAATCGTGGATAAGAAGAAGTATAATAGGGAGAGGATGAAATGTAGAGAGTTGTCAAAAATCCGTTCAGTGATGTTAAATTGGAAGGAGGGTCAGCACCAATTTTAAAAAGGTAAACAAACAATTTTATGATTAACGAAGTGACTATGACGACTGCAGAAGAATATGATTTAAATACACATCATCTGGCTCAACAAACAAATAAGTATTAACAAAATTATAATAACCATTAAGGCTCTTTCAAACAGGCGCGACACGCGACGCGACACAAAGACACCGCTCGTCGCGCGATGAGCGGTGTCTTTGTGTTGCGTCGCGTGTCGCGCCTGTTTGAAAGAGCCTTTAAAATCATTAATACAAATATCTAACTTCAAATAACTCTCTCTATTGAATGACAATTTCATGAAATCATGACTTTTTAGGCCAATTCTTACTTAGAGAATTGTATAGATGAGTTTTATGATTTAAATTCTATAAATAAACATTATTTACGGTTGCGAATCGTATTTTGATCCACATACAACCTGAGACTGAACTGCAAATTGCAAAAATTGTAATAAATTTTCAATTTCGCGGGCTCCCTCAGCGCATCCCCCTTAACAGGATTCACGGCATAATTATTTCCTTGGGTTGTTTAAGGAATCAGGCATCGTTTTGCGCTCGGCAATATTTTGCGATCATCAATCCGCAGCTGACATTCTGGTCACTCATGTTAGCAACCTATTAAGACTAGGCACTCCAAAGACAATTTCCATGCAAACTCCGCCCCATGCACCCCACCACTCCACTATGTGCTAAATGCTAACACATTAGTAATAAAGTTGGATATTGCGTGCGCTCTTTGGTCGTGTTCGAGCACAGAACTAAATGTCGTAAGTTTCAATTCTTGTTTCGTGTATAACTAAAGGGATAATTGTCGGGTCGGCGGACTAAAGCACATAAGTCAAAAACATGCTTTATTTTTTCTTTGTACCAAAATTATTAATTTACATCAATACATCGGCAGACTAAAGCACATAAGTCATATTCGCTTGTTCGGGCTTGAATCTAAGTGGCGTCCTTTTTCAACCTCTTGAATCGCATTAATCTTGCGGCGTTATAAAAAACATAAGTTGAGTTATGTTAAAAGGAACACTTGAAGCTCTCGGACTTCATGGACACAGAAAGTGACTTATGTTATTAGGAACGTCAAGTGCGTCGTGTTATCTCGATTTTTAATTCGAGGGTAGGTACTCAAATTATAATTTATTGCTTACAAAAAACTGAAGTGGTAACTGTAGTGATTTGGGTCACACTAGTCGAGTTAGTTTTGCTCTGATTTGTTAACAGAACAGTTGTGGTGTGTGTCATTTTATTTAAAAATATTCCCAATTACTATGGATTGTCAGCGAGGAAAGAAATTAGTTGAGATGGTGATGAGGAGAAACACAAATGTTGAAGGTAAGTTTGCCATGTGTTTGATTTAAATCAGAAAGTAATATATTTATCTTTCATTGTAGTTTTAACAGAAATCATCAGTGATTTGTTCATTTTAGCATCAATCATAAATAAATGATTAAAATAATAATTTTTTTAGCCTCTATAGTATGTTTTTATTTTTAGATGAACGAAATGAACAACAATCTACAGGGACAATAGCGGAAGAAGAACCAATGCCTTCCACATCATCAGGCCACACTGGCGTCATGTTTATTAATCGAGAAATGGATTTCTCAAGTGATGATTCTGTTCTGGATCCACATTTCGAACTCCCTGAAACAGCAGTAGATTCGTCGACATCCACCGATACTGACCGAAGAGCCGACACGCCACATGCGGTCGAAACATCTCCAAAAAAAAGTATTCGCATTACGAAACAAGAAAAGAAAATAAAACGCAACACAGGTCAATCATATAAAACATTAAAAGGTAAAGTTGTTTCCAGCAGAACAATGAAAGAGCTAGGGACGTGTCGAATGAAATGAACATTATACGTACCTGAGAATACAAGACATGTAATATTTTATTCTGATACTTGTGGCGGTCAGAACCGAAATTCTCATGTCAGTTCAATGTTGACTTGGGCTTTGCAGAAATTAGACATAGATGTCATAGACCACAAGTTCATGGTTCCGGGTCATAGCCACTTGGAAGTGGACACGGATCATAGCATCATTGAAAAAAAGAAAAAGAAAACGGATTTGCAGATTTATCACCCGCATGATTGGATTCAACTCATCAGATCGAGCAGTAAAAAATTTGAAGTTGTCGAAATGCGCAGTTCCGACTTTTTAGATTTTTCTTCATTGTTAAAGGGTCCATTAGTATTAAGAAACAAAGATGTAGAAGGGCGACAATTTAAATGGCTCGATAAAAAGTGGTTGCGCTATGATTCTGAATTTGGCGTAATCTCCTACAAAGACACATTGGACACGGAATGTAATTTTTACAAATTTAACTTGAAACGTCGAGTTTCTGCCATACCTGACACTATTCCTGTTATATCGGTACAGCCCTTACCGATATCGAAAGAAAAGAAAGATGATCTGATTTCTTTACTCTCCTTAATACCCGACGTTTTTCATAGATTTTATTTAGATTTGCCTTCTGTGAACAATGTACGTAATACTGACCCTGATATTTTAGATAGTGAAGAAGATGAATAAATAGTTGAATATAAATTATAAATATAGGCTAATATATAAATGATGTATGCTAAATTAATTTTACGTTCATAGAAGTAACTTTTGAATGTCAACTAAAACATAGTTTATAATTATTTTTACTGTTCTCATACACTTAAGTCACAAGTACCTACTAGGTACACAGTGTTCTTTCTAACATAAGTCACTAAAATCGCTTTTTATTATATTTTTATCAAATTATATTTACGTGCATGTTAGTATTAATTAAAAACATCTCAATATTCCAATAAAGTTGAATTTATAGTTTAACGCTATTTTTTTATACAGTTTTTAGTTGTTCCTGAAAAGTTTCACTTCTGGACTTATGTTTTTTAGTCTGCCAGCCCTAGATTATTGATCTAGAGAAAAATATCTTATATCTGGATAATAAACTATATTTTCTTACTGTCAATAATTATTTTAGACACAAAAGCCGAGTAATCTTGTTTTTGTATCAAATAATCTTTAAAAAGACATGATTATCGAATAAAAAAAGGAATCGAGCGAAAATGTTCCAACCACGTAACTGTCTTATTTATGGAAAGAAAAAGATCCAATAAATCATATACTAAAGTTCCATTTTGATTGTATGCGTGACTTTTTTAGAATATTAATGTAAATTAACATACAATTTAGGGAGCCTCCTCTTAAGAATCCCATGCTCAGCAGTAATTCATTATGGACCTGCATAATGAAGCCTATTCCCACAAACAATACAAATTGCAACACAAATAAGTAAATACCAACTAACCAAGTAGGAACGCAATCATTACTTGTAGTCCACACAAGGCAACTTGTTACCTACTCTGCATGAATGGAATACGCAGGTGTGTACACGGCTTTAACGCTCGCGCTGTTCTGGTAGAACAATTTCCATGACGTTTTCATTGAGAAATTGAGTCGCGTCGCGCCTGTCTGCGGGAGCCTTTAATAAGCAGTAGTGTTGTAAATGCCACTATTATGTTGTTCTTTACAATCATGTCCATATTGGTATGGGAATGTAAGAAAAATCATTAAATGTATGTCATTTACAGCATCTTCTTTAAATGGAATAGTTATAGCTGTATTGATGAATGGTATTAACTTATGGAATCTGGAGTTATAGAGAACAATAGCACTTCCCTATTATGAACGTAGCGTGGGATGCATTCCGATCCCAGTTAGGAAATATCCTTAAAAACGCGGCTAGGACAGTCTGGATGCGGAAGGCGAAGAACCAAGTGGTGCGAACTAGTCAGGTACCTAAAGTACCACTATAAATTAGATAGCGTCCTAGTGACTATTTTACCAAACGTTATCTAATCTGTGTTCGCAATTTATTTCCGAAACATGTAAACAAACAAGAGTTTTAAGAAAAACAACTGTACCACATAAGGTTAGTTTGCGCTACAACTTCATATTTTTAATGACTTTTTCAACAGTAGGTACTAGTCAGTCTAAAATCAACTTTATCTACCTTGCATAAAGTTGATGAAATGAAAGAAAATAAAACTGGCAATATTGTTGTCAGTTTTGTTATTTTCAAATGCAATTTACGACGTTTGAAGTATGAGCAACGACGAATTTGGAGTAAAATTGAAAAAAGCCATTAAAAAAACCCGTGTGGCCCTTGTACTCAGAACTATTGGGCCTAAACACGAAACAGATGGCGCCACGGATCCGCCATTTTCGTATGTATATTGAATGTAAATTTAATTGTACAATGTAAGCCTTCCGGAATACATTTTCTAAATGATCGTGAAACCGCATCAAAATTTGTTGCGTAGTTTAGATGTACAACGCGATCACACAGTCACGAAAAGCGATTCTAATTTATAATTATTATGTCCCTATAGATATACTTAGATGTATTAATTTATGGCGCCATAGTGTGCCGACTCTCAGGTGGTGTGATACGGTGTATTTGATAAAAAAGTAAACAATTTTACAGATTATTGCGTCGTTATCGCTGATTAGTCATATCACTTGCTTTGTGGAATTTACTCGAACAGAACTCTTAAGTGTTGATAAAGAAAAATAAGTTCAGTTCAGTAGGTACTTGGATTTTCTGGTTTCTACCAGAGGTAGCAGTTCTTTACCGATCTTCTCACAAATCTTAAAACATGCAAAATATAATCGTGATCACCGCACTACATTTCTCACGCGAACGTCTTAAATTGTCTTTTAAGACTCTCGCAGACGGGCGCGACGCGACAGCGCGACTTGACTGGTGGAACAATTACTATGAAAACTTCTCAGAAATTGTTCTATCGGTGTCGCGGCGCGCCTGTTTGCAACAGCCTTTGAATCTTTAAAAGCACGTGATGAAGAGGGTATCTGACCAAACCACACATAATATCGCTGTGGGTTTCCCCATTACTACGACATTCCCATAAGCGTCAAGTGTTTCGTAGGTACCTACGCCGCCGCTTGAAATTCCTAGAAATTAATCTTTGCGGTGCCACCACAGCAGAAGAACAAAATTTTTAGTCTTATGACCACAGATTAATACAGGTGGTTCAATCCAAAAATCATTTAAATAAAAAGTTAAATTTAAAAATGTAAAACCAAAATCCTTTAAAAAGAAAAAAAATGTATTGGCCCTGTAAGTTTAAATAAGTTTTAGGTAATATTTAGAAGCAAGCGCCATCGCGTCGGGAGACGGCGAATAAAAATATATTTTCTACCGTAGCAGCCGTCCCCCGTATTGTTCCGTATTGTTCCATATTGTTCCATATTGTTCCATATTGTTCCATATTGTTCCGTATTGTCCCGTCGTATGGTTTATTATTTTTTATTCGCCGTGTCCCGACGCGATGGCGCTTGTTTCTAAATATTACCTAAAACTTATTTAAACTTACAGGGCCAATACATTTTTTTTATTACTTTTCAATGGATTTTCTTTATGTCAGGGGTTTTTAAATTTTTAAATTTAACTTTTATTTCCTGCTTTTTAAACTTAATATACTTATTACTAGCAGACACGCTACGATCGACACGTGACTCGCTTTAATCTACGCAGCTGTACGTATTTTTCCCACAGTAAAGTTAATTAATAATTTACCCTCGTTTATTTTGGCTACTCCATCATCAGACACTGATTACCATCTATCTATAACCTATTCATTGAGACCATTCCAATGAGCCCAAACACGATACCTCTGCTGTAAGATGGTGAGGGATTTAGGTATCCTGCAAATTCCAGGTAATGCTGCAGCATCAGTTCAAGGTTACTATGTTATTCTAATATCATTGAAGTAACAGAATACCAATTTTCGACTCGTTCAGACCTGTGGAAGATGTTCACATCCATTTATCAACTAGAAAAGAGCTGATAATCTTCAAACAGCTGAATAGATTTTCTTGAATCATAGCTAAGAACACGCTCGATCGAGTCACCGTTCAAGCCAAATAAAAAAAACTAAATCGGTCCATCCGTTTGAGAGCTACGATCCCACAGACAGATACACAAGTTAAACTCCCCTCTGTTTCCGTCGGGGGTTAAAAAGCGACTCTTGCAACGACACAATAAACTTCAATTCAGGTCGCACAGCGCTAATTATCTACGGGTATATACACCTAGAAGTTGCCTCTCTTCCTATTGCGTAGCTCTTTTATCTTATCTTCTAGCTACGTTACTCTCAATGAATTGGCCCGACAAGACGAGCCCGTCACGTACTTGTAGCTTCATTACTTCATACCTAAAATGCGGAGTGCGCCTTCTGTACAATTCTGTGGTGCCACTCCAAAATCCGAATGATAAATCATTTCCAACAATATAATAATCTTAAAAAAAGTTTTACAAAACATTTGAATGCCCTACAACTCCTACAAGAGGTCACTTCTTTTTATATTTTTTCAATAAAACCTTTTTTTCTTCTACGAAGGCAATATTCTGAACAAACATGTGACCGGATGTGGATCGAGAGTGAATTCTCGTCGAGTTAACCGTTCTGAGAAGTTCGGTGATTCATCGACGTAGTAGGTAAACGTGAAGACCTATTGTAGTACAATGAACATAGTAAATATGTTTTTAATGACAGAACACATGTTTTTTGTTCTAAGTATTTATATTTTATGAATAGCAATTTTTTTTTTATTGTTAGTGACACATTGATGATTATTTATGTATGTTTACGGTTCACTAAACTACGGTAACTACTACTTGTCCAGTTCGAAACTGATTGAGCGACCCCGAAACCAACATTAAAGTAAAACCATAGACATCAGAATGTTATTTTCCAATTTTTTCACAAAATAAATGACGCAGTTGTGCATTTGACTTCTGCGTGGAATGTTCTACGTTTGAATATTGATAAATTCATGGACACTTTTAATTTGTTTGCTCATTTATTAGATAACCTGTTTGGTGGTTTTGTGTAAAAATAACGATCTCTGTCTAAATATTGAATCAATTTTGTTGTCGTTGAGTCATCGTCTTTATTTTTAGAGTAAGAACTTATATTGGAAACATGCGTACCTACACATTATGACGGACAAGCGTTCAACATTTAGTTTTAATACTATCTCAATTCTCAACCGAAGAAGTTTCGTCGACATTCCAAATTACCTTCCAGCTAAGTAGCTTGGGGGATGCGCTAAGGTAGCCCGCGGAATTCAACTTTTCTCACGTATTTTTGCAATTCGCAAGTCAGTATCAGGCTGTAAGTTTATCTAAATACGATATTTGTTTAACAAATATGGCTTTACAGAATATATTCATTAGTATCAGCAATTATTGGCCTCAAATGTCTCAAAATTTGGATTTCGTGGAGTACCTTGACGAGAGCGACACACACTGGTTCGAGCAAAGTCAGCCGGTGAAGGCGGTGAAGCGACGTTAGTTGAAACGATAGAAGGACGACCTTATAGAAAGAACAAATAAAGCTTAGAGTCGAACGAGCTGGTACTAAAGAAGTTTTCAACTCCTCCACTGCTTATAACCTTGAGTTGATATTCCATCTCTAGCAGAGGCAAAGGCCCTGCAATCCACTGATGGGCAAAATAATATGCAGTACCATAATTGCGTATTGAAACAGATTGCTAATCCATTGCTTAGGTATGCCTTATTTGTTTCATTTTGACAGTTCAACAACATTCATTTCCTTATTTACGTTGTTGAGCAAAATTTTTTTTTCAACTTTTGAAGCAATGGTTTAGCAATCTGTTGTTTTTAGTCGAAACAGATTGTAATTGTATTGTATTATGCAATTAGGGTACAGGATGGCAACAATTACTTTAGAAATAATAGAAAACTCATGTAAATTATTAGAATTAACTTAGGTATTAAGATAGGTAATTAAACGAATCATAACAGCGATTGTATTAATTTCGATACGCTGAACAAAATCCAGTAACAGTCCATGAGTCGGAATCTATTCTGTTAATTAGCACGCTCATGCTCTAAGTTTTGTGTAAACACAAAGAAAATGTTCAAGCTATTTATAGCACTCTAATCAAGGTTCAAAAGATGATAATTGCTTACACGTATCGCAATCGCAACCGGAATCTTTAGCATTCTTAGCAGTTTCTTGTTTGCACCGACCATTGTAAATACAGATCTAACAGGGATATACGCTGGAAGCGAGTTCCAGAACAGGTAATGTCGTCGGCACGTAACTTGACAAGGTTTTGGTGTTCCTAGTGGGAGTAATTTTGCAGTTTTACCTAAACTTAGAGCAACAAAAAAAAAAAAACTTTTATTGCTTGTCATTATTCTATGGTTATTGCCATAATTTATTTTTTAACATATCCGCTTAGAAAAAAAAAAAAACGATAACCCATTCTGCGCATCTAATAGTCTTGCCAAGTTAGATACGTGCCGTCTTGTAGTCAATTTTTTCAATTATTGAAACAAGACAAATTCATAATTTAACTTTAAAAAACCTCTAAAAGGGACAAGTGCAGTTTAAGTTCAAACACACAAAGTCGTTCAAGTCACATTTCACGGTTAGGTACGCCTTTTTATTTTTTAAAGTCCAAAAGACCTTTAAACATTAACAAACGATCCATTCAACCTTTGAAAAACAGTATTTTATTTTTCGGAATATACCGATTTTGTAAGGATGATTCATCGGAAAAGGAGGTTGTATACAAAGCAGGTCGGGCTCATCTATATTCTAGACATCGTCTGTTTACCAGTCTAGGCAGAACGGGGTTGAACAAATTAGCGTGCGTTTCGAAATTTGAATGTGCCTGGCTGTGTGATCGACAAGACCGCGGCATTGTGTGAAACATGAAACAACGCACCATCTTCTACACTAATTTAAATTATAATTAGGAATTTAAATTAGAATTAAGAAAAGATTTATATGTTTTTGTAATAAAAATATTATAAAAAGAAAAGGTTTGTATTTTTGTTTGTAATGAATAGACTCAAAAACTGCAGGACCTATTTTAACACGCTATAATTTATAAAGATACTAGTGAGCCGCCCCTGCTTCGAACGGGTGCAATGTGGCGAGATGTCAAAATATCGAGATAAATAATAACACAGAAACCTTCCGGATTAAATTTTCTAAATGATGGTGAAAACCATATCGCGTAGCCTAGCGTACTTTAGAAGAAAAACGTGCAGACATGAAATGCGACTTTAATTTATAAAATGAATAGATATAGGATGTGCTGAGATAGCTCACGAAATTCAATTCTTACGTTATTTGCAATTGACAGGCAATACTTTGTAAAACAAAATAAAAAGAAACAAATTGGCGACCGTAAATACTTATTTGTTTACAGAATTATTGTTAAAAGTTTTGCAAAAAATAAATATTGCGATTTTAATATTTCATATTTTCCAAAGATTTAGAGAAGAGATAAGTGGAGATAGAGAAGAGATACTAATAAAATGCAAAGAACTCCACTAGTTGCGTCTACGATCACTTCTTGACAGGACTTGAGAAAATTATTAGGTAGGTGCATGAGTAAGTTACTAAGTACCGTAAAACGAGGTGAATATGGAATACGAAACTTTAAAATTGTTTTTTTTTTTAAATAATATATTTTGTTGGCAAAAAGGACTCTAATGTATTGACTGTATTATAATCAACGATTGGCAACAAATTATCATATTTCAACGTTAAAACCCATTTAAAAGTTTCGTCCCGATTTACCATTGCATCCCTTTTCAACCCGTTACATGATATCTAAATGAGTTGTACACTGAGGTACATTTACAGCTTTCGCCCCCAAAAGTGTTGTGCTTCTGCACTCAAACTCAATTCAAATAAACCATTTACAGGCACTTTTGAATTGTCAAAGAAGTCCCTCAGTCAGAAAGATGAAGCTAGTTGCCCATTCCAACGTTAAGTAGGTTCTTATTGAGACGAACGGGCAAAAACTCCATGGACACCTTTTGAACCCATACAAACCTAACTTACTTATTCAAAAACAAGTTAAAAGTAAAATAACACAAGTTATCTTAGTCCAACTACATCCAAGGCCTCCTTTGTACAAACATAACAATCGATCTACCGAACGCAGTAAAAACACCCATTAGAATCCGGAAATAAGCAAGATAATTGTACTGACTGCGAGGTTCGCTTTGAAAACAAGCTGGTGATGTAACAGAGCATCCTTGCCTTGATTATGAATACCGAAGGCTAGCCAGCGTGGGCCATTGTGTATAGATATAGCTTAATAAAAATGTAAGATGGTGCAAGGAAAGGCGTACTCTAATATCAAGCCGCGTGCAGACTGACGCGACGCGACACCGGTAATTTTTCTACCCTGAAGTTTTCTTAGCGTCGCATCGCGCTAGTCTGCTCGAGGTTTCAAACGATCGCGTGCTGGAAGCCAATGTATGTGTGCGCTCAACAGTTTTCACTATATATTTAATTTTATTGTCGTTTCGAGTGTATTTTTTAATGAAAAACTGGTTCATACTGGTTCTGGTACTGGTTCAACGCTGGTTCATATGACAATGGTAGAGTTAAATAAAGCAGCAATGATGAAGCAGAATTAATGAATGTGTAGCAGCCTGGAGTCTGCGCATGGATTTGTGTCCGATTGATGGCAATAGGGTCGCCCTCTATTACCGGTGAATCGTGGGTGTACTAAAGGTACACCTCTACCTAACCTTTGTCCTTATCAAGGCTAAAATACTTACATAGATAGAAGAGTATTGGAGAGTTGATTATATAAGACTAGTTAGATTTGATCTGCTTCGTCTGCCTAGTGGTCACAAGCGGTACGCGCGTAATCGGTTGCCGCTGAGCATAAGGAAAAGTGTAATTGGATTTTTCAAGAATTTCTAAGTATCAGCAGTTAACAACAATAGGCTCGCTCAACGGCGTCGCCAAGGGGGGACAAAGGGGACAGCTGCCCCCCTAGAGATTCAAGAATTTAGTCAAATACAAGGTATTTTATTGTTAAGAAACTACTTATATAATATCTATAAAGCCAGTTTTGTTTATTTGGTTTTGTAAAGTTCCATATCTCATAAACGGGGTCTAATCCGGAGTCCGGGGACGTAATATTCGTATTTATGTGTTGGTGGGCCCAGTCATAATACCTATTAGTTTTCATCTTTACAGTTCTGAATAGTTTCGGGAAAAACGACCCGAAAGGCCCGTTTCCAATCCATACATTGTAAATGGAAACTATTGTTTTTTCAGTTCCTATCGAGACTACCGAGTTGAAACTGATTTGTCAAAAATAAAAATGTCCACCAGCACCAGCGTCGATTTTGGCCCCATTGTGCGCCGTAGAGGTAAGACTCGCACTACAAGTGTAAAGCTTCATGTGCTCTTGACTGTACCTACAAATCTTACTTTTCCCATCCTTCATATATCAACTTGCCCCCCCCCCCCCCCCTGGGCCATCGGCTGGCGACGCCTTTGGGCTCGCCTGTTTAAGTCTAATAAAATAGGGGTTTCATTTGATTTCAACATGACTGGCGAAATGTTGGCGTTCTGTAAAGTGCACACCTCCTAACCCTACGGGAAAAAAGGCGTTATTTTGTGTTATAATATTTTTTCATTTATTTATTTAAATCACAACTATAACACCTTTACAGACTCATAATGAACTCTCCAATGTTATTGGAGAGTAGTAATAGGTAAATATCTGCCAGTACGCTTTGCGGAAGTACTACCATGCTTCCGCAATGTCTGTGGATCCATCCATTGATGATTTCTTCGCCGTCATAAGGAAAACAACTGCATCAATGATGAGCAGGGTTCGTGGTAGCATCAACATTGCTCTCAGAACGTAAGCGTGCAAAGTTGATAGTCCATTTACTGTGTACTGGGCAGGTACACAGAGAAATAGGAAATTACTTTAAGTAACGTAATGTGCAATTTGTCTTGGATACTAAAAAATTACTAACGTACCTCTTTTTTTTTGGTCAATACTAACAACCCTACTAACGCCTTCTAAGTAACAGTTTTAAAGACTGTGTGTCTAAAATAAAGCATAATCATTGCAGCCTATGATGTTCCCACTGCTGGGAAACCGGGGACACAGCTCCTCTCTTTGAGAGGGAGTGATCTACCACGCGAGCCCAGTGCGGGTTGGTAGATGTCACATGTCTTCGAGTTTTGACAAATGCTTGCACTGACTGGACAGGTTCCAGGTGCTCTCAAATCTGTGTGGTTCTGTCCTCAAAAGACCATTTCAGACACAAATCTACATGGTCCTCATATGGCCTGACCAAGATTATGTCGGGACTTTAAAAGAGACTGCAACCTCTGAGTTTGTTTCGGCCTTTCTTCTCAGAGTAGTCAGATAGGAAACGCCGAACTCATAGCAGTTTATATTTATGTTAAATAAGACATGTTAAATTGATTCCGATATCCTATTTACTGAAAAAGAATTTCACTTCATTTCATTTCATAGTAAGTAAATTCTCCCATATGAAAGTAGCTATTACAGTTAAAAAAGATTATGAAGCTATATGCCCCTTTTGGCAATAATTTCATAGTAAGTAAATTCTCCCATATGAAAGTAGCTATTACAGTTAAAAAAGATTATGAAGCTATATGCCCCTTTTGGCAATAAAAATGCTACCATTGGTAAGGAAAACGATTCGTTATTTTTATAGGAACCCAGCATTAATGCCCCCTTCCTCGTGTAGGTAACCATATTGTACAGTAACTCATCAGCACAAATCCGGAAGTGTTTCAGTTGACTACGAGGTTGTCTGTGAAGACAAGTGGTGATGCAAGACAGCCTCCCGCCTTGAATGCTAACGTTTTGTTAGACGAGTACCAACGCGTCTATTTATATCCTTGCAACTGATTAATGAAGGCGGCGGGCTGTGGCGCCGTTTCATACAAAATGTGTGTTAATTTTGTTTTTTATTTTGTTAAGCATTATTTATAAAGTGACATGTGTATTCTATTGTTCTTTTTTTATAGCTGTGCGGGAAGCTATTCTTGTTCAGCTACATCACGTTTGCAGTTTCGCTAGTTAATTTAATTTGACCCCGTATAGTTAATATTTTTTATTATATTTGTTCAAATGTGCATGTGGTACTAAAATCTTTCCTTTACACACAAAGTATTGATGTTATATTCAGTTATACAAACATCAACTTTATTAACGTATTAATAAAGTTGATTTTAGACTGACTGAGACATTTTAGACATCGGATTTAAGGTGACACTAGCCGCGGGCTCGAACTCACTAGTGGGCATGGCCAAAAAGCACGCTGTGTCACCTGGCATCGTGTCCGACAGAGATAGTATCAGTGATGAGCAGTTAGACACTGGTCTACGTGCACAACGTCTAGTTTGCACGCACACAAACACCGTTCCGAACTATTTTAGTAAAATGAGTTCGTAAAAAATTACGAAAAGTCCTTTTGAAAATAGGGTTTTATGAAAAAACCACTGCATAAATCAATTACAAATAAAGTTTATTGAACTCTTCGACAATTGAGCTTTGTCGGTGCCGACTTGGTTTTGGAGATTTTACGCTTCTTTTATTGCTTATTTACCCCCAAAGTTGCGTTAAAATTAGCAAGAAAAAGGTATCTTTGTGGGCTCCTATTTTTTTAACGGCTTAATATTTTACTCTTCTGTTTCCGTACAGACAAAATTAATAATGAAACAAAACGATATCATATTTAACTTTGGATGTACCATGTCAAACAGTGGAGTAAAACCCCCCTGAAATTTGTATGGAAAAAATATCAACTAGTTCCACCTTAATGCATTTGCATATGCAAATGCATATAACTCTCTAATTACGGCGTTAATGCATATTTTATCCTTTTTTCCCAATCGTGCATATTTCGTTTACTAGCGGACTGCGGGAGGTACGTATGGAGAGCCTACACCAAATCCACAGGTCTATACCCTGCCTAAACAGGTATCTCCAGAAATGGCGCCAATTTTTTTACTTTTCCTTACGACGTTAGTTGACGTAGAGAGGTCGTTTTCGGCATACAAATTAATACTGGGTGACAAACGTCACTTTGCTCTCGAAAATTTGGAAAAATTCTTAATTATTTATTGCCACAAAAACTATGCATAATTTAATTTTAAAAACATTTCGCTGTTTTAATATCGTCTTATTTAAAATATTTTTTTATTTGAGCATATTTCGGCCTTTTATTGTGCATATTTGCATGCATATTTTGGAACTTTGTTAATGCATATAATCCGATGTCTAGATGAAATGTATGAAGATTAGCTCACTTGGCTACAGTCTGGCGACGTCGCCAATTTGGAAGCGTAGCCACGACTGACCGGCCCCTACGTGGAGACAGGATACTCTGGCGACCTGGCGACGCATAGCCAAATCACCAGTATTTTGTACACAAGAACATTTTGCCATCCCTCACTCAGTGGCCAACTGATCGCCAGGACGGACGCCCGCGTGTTACTGGCGACTTATTTAACCTCATTTGGCTACAGTAGGTAGCCAGAGGTAGCCATGGCTACGTAGCCAGCGACGTTGCGTCCCAGTATGTTAGCACTTTAAAACTCAGATAAAATCTAACTATTTTGTATGAAAACGCACCCAACCGTGTACTTAATGTAGGAAGCTATTTACGGTACGGTACACCATTACATACACGTTTACATACATAATTGGTGTGTATAGAACATCGCTAGATAAAATCAAGTCTAGGCACGTTTCTCACGTCTATGCTAATGAAACCGCATTCAGATGTAAAAATACTTAAAAATGTGTGCATTTATTGATGGTAGTGGAATCTAGTTGATGGCATTGAAGATGAATTTGTATATAAAATAGTGAGAGGAGTTCTTCTTTAAGTTGGCCTTTTCCTGGTGAATTACTTACATGGACTGAGGTGGTTAATTAATTCAGGCGTGACCTTGCGGATATCCATTATAAAATAAAATAGACGTGGATATATTTAGCAACCTTTTCCGCTTAACTATTCCTAAAAAGCCATAAAAAAAACCCTATAAGAAATCGACACTTGTTTCACCTATCATCGAGGCATTCTCAGGATGACGATTGACTTGTCGCGAACCCGAACACGGCGTGTTGCCACACCGAGTGCTAGTCGCTGATATTTGCGACCAGCGCTTGGAGGATGCCTCGTTGAGAGGTGAAACACGTCTTTTGTATTTTTTTGGACTGAGGTGACCTGAAGTCGTCGTAGCGTGGTGTTGGAATTACCAATCAAAAAACTTACTTATACCTACACAGATTTCCCATACAAATCGTTCCGTCCCGGCTGTCAGTTTATTAGATCTTTGATAATCGTGACAACAGTGCATTCATGTGATTGGTAGTAGTGTTCTGTCAGTCGACATTTTGAACTCTTATTATTAAAATTAACACGTTCAGTACCGGGAGCCTTCCTAGAAAGTTTACCTAGTAGATAGCATATGGGATGACGGGAGCCCTCGCGGAAGACTCAAAATAAGATAAGATATATTTATTTGCTCAAACATGTGTACACAATATACAGAAATAAAAAACGTGCATGCAGGATAAAGGCTCTTTCAAACAGGCGCGACACGCGACGCGACACAAAGACACCGCTCGTCGCGCGACGGGCGGTGTCTTTGTGTCGCGTCGCGTGTCGCGCCTGTTTGAAAGAGCCTTAACATTAAAAAGTACAAGTTCAGACATGTTTGCCACATATTATGGCGTGCAAATATTAATAAAATTATGACTGTTATTAATTTAGGTAGTTAAGTCAATATTATTAATGTACTTACCTTGAATTTAGCAAACATTAACAAATTATAAATATCAGCAGTAAATAAAAATTTTATTTAAAAAATTACCTTTGCCAAAATAAATGGTTAAATGTCAGAAATTCCTTATTATATTATGCTTTGGCGGTTAGAAATGACTTTAGTTGTTGCTTCAATCGTATATTTTTAAGCTCTTTTTAAATTAAAATTTTCTTAGCGAAAACAGCGTTGTACCGTGAAAATAAAATCTGATGTATATTTTAACAAAATATAACAAGATTTATTAGTATATGCGTTGGTTTTAAAATCCAAGTATTTGAATATTTTTTTCAGTTTTTGTCACGGTTACAAATATTCACAAAAAAATTAAAAGGTCCTCAAACAAAAAAAAAAGGTAGCGCTGCGGCAGGTTTAAAAGGTTTAAAGGTTAACTACTTACAGCGACAAGACCCCTGAAAACACAGTTTTACTTCGTTTTAGAGTGTTTTATAACACGGTTTTAAACCTAATGCCGTTGACCGTCCGCGAGGGTTAACTTTACCCGCAAACGTAATCACTTCCAATATGTATGGCGGCATGGGCAAAATTCAGTGTTACCACCAATCGCGTTATGGGGTCATGTTATAATGAACGCCCTGTTATAGGCAGAAGCCTGAAAGTCTGACAACTAGTCTTACCAAGGAGTATCGTGTTACCCAGTAGATAACTAGTAAACTTTTTTTAACTAGTATACCAGCGCTGGGGCTCTGTCTCGCATTGGGTCGTAGCATTATGCTGAGCGATGGCCGTTTTGGGTGGATGTGACGCATATATTTTCCCAAAGTTGTCCTTTTTTGTGTTTGTGTTCTTTTTTGCGTCATGTCTGTCCAGCGCAAGTAAACGTCGTATTCTTTTTCTTTCTTTTAAGGATGTAAAATACAGCTATTCAGCCGCATCCGGTTAGACCGTGACCAGAAGTCGACATAGTTGGTAGAGGCTAGGCAGGTGATGCTGAAATTACCGCGCGCTGAAAGCTTTTTCAGCTGCTTACTCAATACAAAAATGTACGACTCCCAAGTAGAGGCAAATACCTGCTTTTGGGGTTTCCGTTCAATCAGTTCTAGTAACCTGATTATTAATAAAAACATTTGAAATTAGAATTTGACATTGGTGCCGATTCACTTGTACATCGCGCGACGAGCGGTGTCTTTGTGTCGCGTCGCGTGTCGCGCCTGTTTGAAAGAGCCTTAACATTAAAAAGTACAAGTTCAGACATGTTTGCCACATATTATGGCGTGCAAATATTAATAAAATTATGACTGTTATTAATTTAGGTAGTTAAGTCAATATTATTAATGTACTTACCTTGAATTTAGCAAACATTAACAAATTATAAATATCAGCAGTAAATAAAAATTTTATTTAAAAAATTACCTTTGCCAAAATAAATGGTTAAATGTCAGAAATTCCTTATTATATTATGCTTTGGCGGTTAGAAATGACTTTAGTTGTTGCTTCAATCGTATATTTTTAAGCTCTTTTTAAATTAAAATTTTCTTAGCGAAAACAGCGTTGTACCGTGAAAATAAAATCTGATGTATATTTTAACAAAATATAACAAGATTTATTAGTATATGCGTTGGTTTTAAAATCCAAGTATTTGAATATTTTTTTCAGTTTTTGTCACGGTTACAAATATTCACAAAAAAATTAAAAGGTCCTCAAACAAAAAAAAAAGGTAGCGCTGCGGCAGGTTTAAAAGGTTTAAAGGTTAACTACTTACAGCGACAAGACCCCTGAAAACACAGTTTTACTTCGTTTTAGAGTGTTTTATAACACGGTTTTAAACCTAATGCCGTTGACCGTCCGCGAGGGTTAACTTTACCCGCAAACGTAATCACTTCCAATATGTTTGGCGGCATGGGCAAAATTCAGTGTTACCACCAATCGCGTTATGGGGTCATGTTATAATGAACGCCCTGTTATAGGCAGAAGCCTGAAAGTCTGACAACTAGTCTTACCAAGGAGTATCGTGTTACCCAGTAGATAACTAGTAAACTTTTTTTAACTAGTATACCAGCGCTGGGGCTCTGTCTCGCATTGGGTCGTAGCATTATGCTGAGCGATGGCCGTTTTGGGTGGATGTGACGCATATATTTTCCCAAAGTTGTCCTTTTTTGTGTTTGTGTTCTTTTTTGCGTCATGTCTGTCCAGCGCAAGTAAACGTCGTATTCTTTTTCTTTCTTTTAAGGATGTAAAATACAGCTATTCAGCCGCATCCGGTTAGACCGTGACCAGAAGTCGACATAGTTGGTAGAGGCTAGGCAGGTGATGCTGAAATTACCGCGCGCTGAAAGCTTTTTCAGCTGCTTACTCAATACAAAAATGTACGACTCCCAAGTAGAGGCAAATACCTGCTTTTGGGGTTTCCGTTCAATCAGTTCTAGTAACCTGATTATTAATAAAAACATTTGAAATTAGAATTTGACATTGGTGCCGATTCACTTGTACATCGCGCGACGAGCGGTGTCTTTGTGTCGCGTCGCGTGTCGCGCCTGTTTGAAAGAGCCTTAACATTAAAAAGTACAAGTTCAGACATGTTTGCCACATATTATGGCGTGCAAATATTAATAAAATTATGACTGTTATTAATTTAGGTAGTTAAGTCAATATTATTAATGTACTTACCTTGAATTTAGCAAACATTAACAAATTATAAATATCAGCAGTAAATAAAAATTTTATTTAAAAAATTACCTTTGCCAAAATAAATGGTTAAATGTCAGAAATTCCTTATTATATTATGCTTTGGCGGTTAGAAATGACTTTAGTTGTTGCTTCAATCGTATATTTTTAAGCTCTTTTTAAATTAAAATTTTCTTAGCGAAATCAGCGTTGTACCGTGAAAATAAAATCTGATGTATATTTTAACAAAATATAACAAGATTTATTAGTATATGCGTTGGTTTTAAAATCCAAGTATTTGAATATTTTTTTCAGTTTTTGTCACGGTTACAAATATTCACAAAAAAATTAAAAGGTCCTCAAACAAAAAAAAAAGGTAGCGCTGCGGCAGGTTTAAAAGGTTTAAAGGTTAACTACTTACAGCGACAAGACCCCTGAAAACACAGTTTTACTTCGTTTTAGAGTGTTTTATAACACGGTTTTAAACCTAATGCCGTTGACCGTCCGCGAGGGTTAACTTTACCCGCAAACGTAATCACTTCCAATATGTATGGCGGCATGGGCAAAATTCAGTGTTACCACCAATCGCGTTATGGGGTCATGTTATAATGAACGCCCTGTTATAGGCAGAAGCCTGAAAGTCTGACAACTAGTCTTACCAAGGAGTATCGTGTTACCCAGTAGATAACTAGTAAACTTTTTTTAACTAGTATACCAGCGCTGGGGCTCTGTCTCGCATTGGGTCGTAGCATTATGCTGAGCGATGGCCGTTTTGGGTGGATGTGACGCATATATTTTCCCAAAGTTGTCCTTTTTTGTGTTTGTGTTCTTTTTTGCGTCATGTCTGTCCAGCGCAAGTAAACGTCGTATTCTTTTTCTTTCTTTTAAGGATGTAAAATACAGCTATTCAGCCGCATCCGGTTAGACCGTGACCAGAAGTCGACATAGTTGGTAGAGGCTAGGCAGGTGATGCTGAAATTACCGCGCGCTGAAAGCTTTTTCAGCTGCTTACTCAATACAAAAATGTACGACTCCCAAGTAGAGGCAAATACCTGCTTTTGGGGTTTCCGTTCAATCAGTTCTAGTAACCTGATTATTAATAAAAACATTTGAAATTAGAATTTGACATTGGTGCCGATTCACTTGTACATCGAACTAAACAATCACTAAAATTCCTGGCTATGAGAATTTTAAAGCTATTCTGCAAAATAAATTAACTAAATTTAAAATTAATTTTGACATAACTAAATCGAATTTGACAATCGCGATTCCACGTGGTAGGAACTTCTTTGTCCTTCCTACCCCTTGATTTTTTTTTTGAGCCGGAGGCGCGGTGGGTGGGAGGCAGTCTCGACGTATTTTTTAAGGAATTTTTCAAATTTTGTATGGAAAATATAAAATAAAACGCGATTTGAAATAGTCAAATTTAGTTAGAAGATCAACATTTTAGGTGAAAAACGTAAAATTCAGAATAGCAAAATTCCCATTTTCACTAAATTAATATCTCAGTGCCATCTTACCATCTTAGTGCTGTAAAACTAAAATATAGTTGTGTCACTTTAGTGTATATTAGAATGGGAAATCGTTGTTTGACAGGAATTAACCAAATTTTCGTGATTTTTAGTCTAGTTTAGAGGCATTTGTGACAAGAGAATCGGCACCATTGTAGGTTTTCTAAGATCTAGCTAACAGTAGGTACTAAATGTCTAAACAAGTCTTAACGTCTGAACAACTGGATATTTTAGCCGATTGAGTTATAAAACTCAAGGATACTACAATGTATTTTATTACTCTTCGTGAGTGACCAAGACATCGTTTGCAGTAGGTACAGAGGTATTTCAGTAAACAACATTGAAACCTGTTTTCACATTATACTGGTAGGACACATATTGGTACTTAAAACTTATGCACATATAAAAAGTTATAAAGAAAGAAAGAAAAATATTTTATTTGGAACACGCACAGAAAATACAAACAGAAATAACAACTAAAAAGGAGAATCTAAAACTATTTTTTTTTTTTCGAATTAATGATAGGAAATAAAAATAAAAGACTTGTGCGAGGCCAAAAAGGCACCTATCTCAGCATAGGCTTATTAGACTTAACAGAATACCAGCCCTGCGGTATTTTTTTTTTAAATATCGCAGCGCTGGTATTCTGATAAGTGCATTTCTCCTCACGTATGTGGATTGGACTTGTTTGCTGATGAATGAAAGACGATAAAATTAGAATGTTTGCGGTTCTGTGAGATGATAGAGTACTAGGATTAACTTAATTTAGTAGGTACCCACAAATGGCTCCAGTCGGGGGCGCGGCGAATGTACAAGTATCTCCAGGGCCCCCGACTCATGGTAGTAGAAGGAACACCAGGGTTTTATAGTTAGTAGGAGTCCGACGTAAGCCTCCGTTCTCCCCAGACGCAGAGTATCCATGAGGATTTGACAAAGGATAAAAGAATAAATGGCTAATTTGTTGTAATAAATAATCTGTTCGAAGGATATAAATATTAAAAGACGTCAAAAGCTTTGCAATTGTATAAAATATTTTATTGCACACGGAACTTAATGTGGTAGGTACCTTAACATAAAAAATACTGTAAAAAATATGTTGTTATTCTATGTCCGTAGACCATTAAAATAAGATGATGCTAATTTCGTAGCATAGACATGTGCTCGTAGCAGCGTAGCAAGCTCCACTGGGAATTTGTAGACTCCTGGCTCCTTTAAAAATCAATTTCACCTTTCAGCATTTTAATGACCATGAAAAGTTTTGGTTCTAAATGATAAATGATGATCAATCAATCTGCCTGGCCTTTTCCCAAGTATGTTGGCGTCAGCTTTAAGTCTAACCGGATGCAGCTGAATACTAGAATTTTACATGGAGCAACTACCTATCTGACTCCCACAACCCAGTTACTGGGTAATACGATACGCCTTGGTAAGACTGGTTGTCAGACTTTCGGGCTTCTATTGACCCGTAACGACTGTCAAAGATCCACGAATGAAAACTGGGACCAACGGCTTCCCGTGCTTTCTGAGGCACGGAGGAGTCGGTAAGTAAAGATGGTCAATCAACCACGGACCAACCTGACACTGACACGCAAATTGCAAAAAACTAAGAGAATTTGAATTTCACGGGCTACTCCTTTTTTTTGGGTGGGAAGTTATTAAATAACTTCTCTGGGCTCGCTACTTCTCTCGCTCTGGGCGGAGCGGGAGGGCGTGTCAGACTCTTACTGACTAAAACCCACCCGTGTTCCTTCAGTTGCCATGTTGCCGGGGGCCACAATATCCCTTTCGGACTTCTTCGCAACCCCGGCAGGCATCGGCCCTAGCGAACCCCGTCAGTTCTGCTGACATCTCTTTGAGACGCGCGTGGAACACAACGCGCCGTCGACCCGGGCCTGGTCCTTATCGGACGGCGAGCTACCAATTGCTCACCGTTCGCAAGCCCGCGCCTACGGTGGCTGGGAATCGGCCTGCGATTCCCAACGCCCAGGGCGTCTCCTGCGGCGGTTAGGGGCGTGAGGGCGCGAAATTTGCGAAATTCTTCGCGAGCATTGCTGCTTCGCAGAAGGAGGTGACGGCAGCCCATTCTCTCTCGCTCCGTACCATGGCCTGAACCAGGGCCGGACGCGAGAGATTACCGCCGCCGATCGCCTCCACGAGGACGATTCAACATTTACACGACACCTATTATGCATTTACCGTTTATATCTCACCATGCCACGCAATTTTAAACCTTATTTCTATAGAAAAATGACAGAAAGACATACAGAATCAAGTTTCGCACCTGTCGTAATAAACTTTGTCCAGGTATAGCGTGACTCATTGGTATTCGAATTCAGAACACTATCTGTTATTAAATTATCTGAACATAATAATAAATTAAAATATTTGTCTAATGAGAGCACCCTAATAGTATTATTGTAATAATATAAGGTTCGTTATATAATCATGATTAACGTTATATAATCGCCTTTTGAAATCAAATACTTATTTTCAGAAAACCATACCTGCATAGTCATACACAACCGCTCAATACGCTTCCGTGCCGGATCGAACATCAATCAATAAGTATCTAAAGAGTCCTCTAGAAGTTGTTCAGAAATCCAAAACCCGTAAATTTTGTCATTCTTTCGACAGCTATTCGCTGTCGTGGCAAGGCAAAGTGTAGTTGAAAATGTGTCATTTTCTATTCGACACACGTCGAATAATTGTGAATAGCTGTGCAGAAATGATACGAGTTCTATTTTCGAAAATGTTTCCGTAGACTACCAGAGATTATTTTTATTTTTGAACTGAAATTGCAGTTTCCAGAAAAATACACAATGCCAATGAAGTTCAAAGAGTTACTATGTAAAAGATAATACACATGGTTTCGTTTACGTTTGATATATGTAGAATCTTATGTTTATTCAGACATTAAGTAAATGTTTACCTCGTCTATAATACAAATCAGTATTCGGCGAGGCTAATATTTACTGGTAGGTAGCTGCAAAATGAAATAAAACGTAGACGTTTTCTGATCCATGTTTTAGGGAACAATACAGCATTCAACACGATTGGCAATTTTGTTGATAATCACTTTTGTTTGAATTTTTTGCCCACAGAGGGATGCTGTTGTCCATCTTTCTGCTAACTTTAGAATCAGTTTTTTTTCTACAGGTACTTACTGACATAAATTTCGGGAATAAGTAATATTTAATGGCTAGCAGAACGACTTCATTGTTACCTTTAAAGCGTTATAAAAATATCCCACTCTTAAAAAACAATATTTAAACCCCAATAAAAACTGTAATCATTATCATGAAATACTTTTTACGAAGCAGACATGGCCGTTGGTATTTTCCCAGCGTCTGGCAGATAATTTCGTAGGCTTGGCCTGACCGTGTGCCGATGGCCGCTGCGCCTTGGCCCAGTTTCAGCAGGACAAACGTCGCCTTCGACAAAACTGTCAATAAGTATTACGTTTAATTTTATAGTATAATTGGAAAAACTGTATTCTTCTTCCCCTTTGATTTTCCCCTTTGTTTTAAATGGCATGCCAATCAACCCTCGAAATATCTAATTCCTATTTTGTTAACAATATTATTGAAGAATCTGAATCTCTTTCTCTCTCTTTTTGTGAATCCAAAATAATTTATAAATAATCAAGTTCAAGAATTGTTCAACTGGAGGTTTTGTGATGGTTCCGACGACTCCTGACCCCTTTTTTTTGTATTTGAACAATGTAGCTTGAATTTAATTGCAACCGAATTTTAAATCAAGATAAGCTCTTAGTTTTAAATAGATTTTATTCGAAGAATAAGCTGGCGAGAAGACATTTCTATTAGATAAACCCTTATAGAGGTATGAGGATCAGGATGTAAAGTTCATTCATCCTGTATAGAAGAGGGAGGATCCTCCGACCAGATGGGGGTCGTCTCTGCTGGGCAACTACCCGATGATTGATGTCGGGATGTTGAAAATATATCGGTCACGCGGTAAACTCTGCTTGCGCGATGCAAGATTTGTGTGACGTCACGTCTTTGATGCGTAGTTCGCATGTGACGCTGTAGATGCCGCTACAACCCTCAATACTACTTAATAACTGATGAGGTTTATTATTTTCACGTTATTCTTTCAGCGATTGCAAATAGAGATGCCAAAATCCATCAACCATTCTACTTAGACTTGAGGCAACTTTAGGAATGTCTAGAGATATTCTCTGATCATTAACATAGTTCTATGACAATGTAAAATGTGGAATAAGCCGCACGGTGGTTAAATTAGGGTCCAATCTCAGAGCTGAGCCCATAAATACGTTACACATAGTTACTATGTTACGTGTCAACGCACTTTTTACATGGCAGGTGACACTCCCTTGTACTGTTCTCATGTTATTAGAACACACACCCTAAAAGTTCTCCATAAAAACGAACCTAATTAAATAATACATTAGGAATTAATTATCATTTAAATAAAAATTACCATAATGTTATTTATTTTGCCCATCAATCATTTTACAAATTAAATTATAAAAGTCGCGAAGAAATTAATGATGAGATCATTTCAGTGATGTGCAAATCGTAAATAAAAAAATCGTAAAAACTTTGAGAGACGTTTTAAATTAGTTTCTAGTTTTGTGGTATTAGTTTGTGCCACAGAGTTCCCGTTCTTAATTTGAAGTTGAAGCTATTTGTTTTTTGACAGATGTTGTTCTAGTGAATTTTGTTTATGCCTGTTGTTCTAGGGAAAGCTCTATTGCATAACGATGCAAGATTTTTTGTATTTATTTATATCTAATCGATTTCACAATACTTAATTAGTTACTTTGCTTTTTTATAGCGACCTTGTATATCCTGTATTCAAAATAGTTTTCTACAAATTGCACAAATATTAAGTAAAATGACATAACCCTCAAATTCTAATAGGAAGCAAAACGTTTGATAAATGGCCATAATTCTACGATTAACAAATTAATTCGCCATATCTAACCAGCCATGCGATTGTGCACTTTATGAAACACAACTTAAGAACCATATGAGTATAATTTCTCTCAAATCAAGGCTGTCATAAGAACAAGAGATTGTGCAATGCGGACTGACTACCCGGAATGGGGTCATTTCCGAAGTTAGCAAAATTATGGAACTTTCAAACTTAGATCCAAGGTTTAAGGTTCAATTTTGAATGTCAGTAATGCGGGTCTCTAGCTCAAATACTGGTTTGCAAAAGTTTGACCAGACATTATAGGATAAAAGCGGTTTGTAAGTAGCGTTTTCATTCTAATTACATACAAGTTCGGTTTGCACAGAACTACTCTTCTATTGCATAGTGTTCTATCGTTATACTTATTATGCAACAAATGCAGTAGCTTGAGACACATGTAGGGCTCACAAGTGACACGTGTCTATCGTGTTACATACCCGGTACTTACATGATCAGAATCATTTCACTCAATGTTCACGTCCTATGTACACTTTTAATTAATTTACAACAATCCATTATTTTAGTCTTCACGTCAGTCGTAAGGTACTTTTACCCTAGTTGGTTTGTAAAATCATTTTCCATGCACAGCACGAGCAAAAATGGAACCAGACTACCCAAAATTGAATCGATTTATGTCGGTCGACACACGTCGAGGTCAGTCTTTTGAAAGATTAAATGGGGATAAAAATGAACTTTGACGATATTGGTATCTACAATATGTAAAATGAACCGTGTCCGATAAAGGGACTTCGACGAATAATATTATTACGTTTTGAAAATTTAAAAACTATTGCTATTTAAAGTTCACATTTTTGGTACCAAAATTACCCAAAATCCATTAAAGATTAGCAAATTTTCAACAGGGGTCATAAGTTATGACTTGTAGACACCCGCTAAACGACGGCCGCCCGCGCCCCTCGTTATTACCCGGTAAAATTACGCATTGAATAAAAAACGGGATATCTCTCAGTACTGACAGATTGCATACAAATCTAAATAGTTCCAGTTTTTATTGATCTGACCACTTACCAGATGGTAAGCGATGATAAAATCAATAATTCGATTCCATAATTTTCATGCATGGACAGCGTTTGCGTTAATCGTGATTGTCTTTAGAATTTTTTGCGAACCACTACACTCAATGAATCAAAAATAATACCTATCATATATAAAATAGATTTCCTTTGAAGTAGATTAAAAATATCGTATGTTTTTAGTTCCGATTGACCGATTGTAGCGCGGATGTGACTTATCGCTGGCGAGTGCCAAAACACCGTCGCTAAGGCGCACGGATATTTACGAAAATGTGAATAATATAGTGAAAATAGGTTTTTAGTAATCAACACTAATAGATGATACGACAATATTCCCTGAAGGGGTGGGCAGAGCTGAAGAAGTAGATGTCTTTTTAACTTGCTAAGAACTACGAAGTAACTTGCCGTAAAAGATACTATTCGAATGTTCCATCTACAGTTTCTTTTAAGTTTTCTTGTATATTTTCACAGACACACATACGGACGGACAATAAAGTAAAATAAATAGCTTTTCACACCTAGCATAAACATAGCATAATCAGCCTATAATGTTCCCACTGCTGGGACACAGGCCTCATCTCTTCGAGAGGGAGTGGGCTGTAAATCAATCACACGGCCCCAGTGCGGGTTGGTAGATGTTACATAGTCTTCGAATTTTTGGTTCTAGGACATGCCGGTTCTCACGTTGTTATCCTTCACCGTTTTGAGAGCAGTGGTGATGAAGTTATTTACACAAAGTAAAGCGCCTGTTTGGGTTTGTACCCACTCGTGAGTCGGGGCCGCCACTGCTCTCCACCACTGTTCCTATTTTGATTTATAGCTTGTTCCTTCTGGTAACATGAGGAAAAGGAGGAGGCGGGACGCGTGAGGGAGAGGCAAATTTCGCGCCCTCATGCCCCTAACCGCCGCAGGAGGAGACGCCTTGGGCGTTTGGAATCGCAGGCCGATTTCCGGCTACCGTAGGCGCGGGCTTGCGGACGGTGAGCAATGGGTAGCTCGCCGTCCGATAAGGACCAGGACCGGGTCGACGGTGCGTTGTGTTTCACGCGCGCCCCAAAGAGATGTCAGCAGAATTGACGGGGTCCTTTAGGCCCGATGCCTGCCGGGGTTACGAAGAAAACCGAAAGCGAGATCGTGGCCCTTGGCAACAGGGCAACCGAAGGAACACGGGTGGGTTTTAGTCAGTAAGAGTCTGACACGCCCTCCCGCTCCGCCCAGAGTGGGAGAAGTTATTTGATAATTTCCCACCCAAAAAAATAAAAATAAAAATGGTAACATCAGGAAAACAGCGGAGAAACCCTTTATAATTTTGTGACCATGAAACCGATGAGGTGGTTTTCAACTTTGCCCTCAAATTGTAGGTTAGATCATCGACTATAAGCTAAGCCTGAGCTCAGACTAAGACCTGACTCACAGATTATAAATTACAAGTAGCGTTAATGCCAAAACGTTCGTAGCAAGTGCACACTAAGTGTTTCATTCAGATTTATAGTTTTACCGTAAGAAGCGGAGGAAATGTAGGTCAAAAGTATTAAGTATGTATTTCATATTCAGTATATAACTACCACGTTAATAATCCACGAATTCATAATAATCATAATCATTTATTTCCTTAGAAAGCAGGTACAGTGCACAAGTGAAAAGTATCTACAGTTGTATTAAAATTTTGATACAACTGGGGTACCCAATTGATGTAGCCCACCGTACATATATATAGGTGTTTACAAAATTGTGAGATCCCTGTACAATCTACCAATGAGGCATGCAACCATTGAAAGTAATATTACAATAAATCTAATTAAAACCAAAAAGTCAAATTGAAATTGGCAAAAAAATAAATTAATAATAAAATTATAGAATTTAAATAATGATTAGGAAATTCACAATGTCAATAATTAAATCTAAAGTGTAGTATCATTAAAGAAATCATTATTTGATTAATATCACTTATCAATGAATAGGGCTGTCAGTTTTTTTTAACATTTGCATTGGTTCATTTTGTTATAAAACTTATAAATGATGGGACCCATGCCGAAAACACTTTTCGTTAGTAAAGCTTTAAGGCTCCTACAAACTGGCGCGACACGCGACGCGACACAAAGACACCGCTCGTCGTGCGACGCGACGTACCTTTGTGTCGCGTCGCGTGTCGCGCCTGTTTGTAGGAGCATTTAATGTAACTCTACCATTTTGTAATAATAATCCTATATTGGCTCCTAACAGGCCATTTTTTTTTCTTTTCCCATTCCACGACGGATAGAATAAGGTAAACAATCTGTTGGAGAAAAAACAGATCTAAAACTATCATTACGATTCCTAGGTCCTGTTATCGAAAACGAAACAACAAAAGGGCAAAAGGTTGTCCTCGTTGAAAACGTGGGTATGGTAGGTTTCGTAGGTATTTCGGTCGCAAAGGCTTTTCCAAGTGCTGCCTTTCTAGCAAACACAACAACCACTTATCTCAAAATAACCTCAATACGGATGTAGCATTGAGAAATATTACCTACCTACAGTCATGCTACAGCATTCTCCGATAAATCATGAATGAAATCAGAAAAAACTGTTTCATGATCAAAATCTTCTTCTAGCATCTTTCTCTGTTCCTCCTCAAGCTCTGACTGAATGACTGAACTGACACTTCAACCTTCTGCGGACTGAACCGTCTTTATTCATTGGTGCTATTATTGATATTCTTCTTAGTGTGTCGATGGCAAAAATAATTTAAATTTCCTGTTTGGCCCAGAAGTCGGCGACGCTAATACCATTCGCTGCCGCAGACATAAGGTCCTCGCATGTACAGGGCGTGAAAATACTGATGACATTTTTATTTGATACTAGCTTTTGCCCGCGGCTTCGTCCGGGTTGATGTCGGAAAATATCCCACGGGAACGTACTACCGATACCGGGATTACATACCTAAAAGCCGAGGAAAAGGTCATTGACTCCTAACGCTGCGGCCGTGTTACGGTCAACCATAATTATTTTGTCACGCGTAATTTTGAATCTGTGATATCTTTTAAACTATTCATTTAAATGAAGTGATGTCACGGCATATTTTAATCTAAATTAAATGCTCAATTTAAGTAATTTAAGTAGTTTATTGAATAAGGATTAACCGGTCAAAATAGCTTCGGAAATAACAATGAATTTTTTATCAAATTCTAAAAGATAAAAATGGTTATTGTGGGTCATTCTTAGAAATATATGCCATTGCGGACTTTTTTTGTTGAACTTTTTAAAATGAACACTACTGTAGAACATAAATTTTATGTAACTTTTACTATTTCCGCGTCGCACGCCAATAAAGTTTCTAGTTGGCATGACATCTTCAACAATAATCGTCAAATTTTAGCCAATTTATACAAAACCTCATTGAATTAATTATCACTAAAACCTTCCGCATGAATCACTTCGTCCATCGGTGAAAACTGTTTCAAAATCCGTTCAGTAGTTTTTGAGTTTATCGCGTTCAGACAGAAGGACGCGGCGGGGGACTTTGTTTTATAATATGTAAGGATAAGGATGAATCTAGGCGAGGCGTTTTCCTTTAATTTCTGATTAATTATGTTGCGGGTTCCAAGCAAGACCTTTAATAATTTCACTGGCTCACCGAGTTTCATTGCTCGGGTTTTCTGGTGAGTCACCACTGTATTTTCTGACTTCACTGGCGTTGCAGTGGCAACGTTGCACAGGTGTTGCAATTTTTGGATTTTGGATTTCTGAACAGCTTTTACAGGAATCTTTTGGTAACACTGATTGATGCTCGATTCGGCACGGAAGCGTATCGATCGGTTTTGAATAACTATGCAACTCACAGTTCGCTACTCTACGAGCCTAAGATTCTACGGTAAGTTACCTTCGTACCAAAAAAAAAATCATAATATAACATCACGCCTTGTTTCCTCGAAGGGTTAGGAAGAGGTCTATTTCTTTTCGAGTGGTTAATGACTAACCTGGTGTCAGAGTTTTAAAGCCACCCATGGGCCTCTGACTTGGCTTCACATGCCGTCGAGAAATATCTCTCAGGGATTTCCTCACAATGTTTTCCTTCACCGTTTTTGAAGCAAGTGATAATTATATTTATAATATATTATATTTTGGCAGACCTATAGCTATAGTACCACACACACACATACACACACACACACACACACCACCACATTTCGCCAGTTATGTTTTAAGTCCCATGTAATAGGGGGCGAGCCTATTGCCACCAACCAAATTCCAGACAGAAACCCAATAACACTTTGCTCGACCTGGGAATCGAACCCAGGACCTCATGCAAGGTGGCAGTCAAAGTACCTATCGTAACAGGCTAATCCGATAATCATCAAATCCTGATAACGATCGCAGCATGCTGTTATCAGTAAACCTATGGATTTGGCTGCCTGAGCCTACACAGCTGATAACACAGTTTATCTGATATCACTACCAGCAACCGATCGTACGATCGTTGTAGACAGATTTTGGAAAGTTTTCGGAGATAAGTGTAGCGTTTTGGATTTTTTTTTTTTACAATGTTACCTGTAACAGGGAAGGGTGATTACTTAACACTTACGATTCCAGAACCCAAGATTCAGTGCCTGGGTAAAGTAGCTTCGCAAATTGTTTTCTATAAGATTATCATGACTTCATCACCGCATGAGCATCTAGACCGCTTCATATCCTGAAATACATTTTTCATCCATATTTAATATTACAAATGCGAAACTAACTCTGTCTGTCTGTCTGTAACGTTTTCACACCTAAACCTCTGAACCGATCGTTATGTTTGGCAGGCCACCTACCCTGGGAGTCCTGGGTCCTAAAGAAGGATATAGGCTTCTTTTCGTCCTGGATATTTGTATTCAAAAATGATGAAATACAAAATACACTCAGACTTAGTCGCAGACAAAAGCTGGTTTTTTATTAAATATGTTGGAAAAAAAGAACATTTTCCAGAATATTCTATTGCTTTTCCTCAACCGTTACTGAGAACCTGGTAGACCAATTGACTCCAACATTTCACAGTATTGTTTGACAGTTCCTATGAATCGTAAACTTCAATATAATCAGATAATATACCGCATTCCAAAAACTTTATATCGGTAATCGATATCTTCGGAAGTGCCGAATAACACTACTGATACTTGTGTGACGCATTTGATCAAATTGATTGGGAGAAGGACGAACATCCCCTAATGTACCGTGGAATATGTAAAAGGTGAAATGATGGATAGACAGGATAGATGATAGGCCGCAGCAGGCTTCCAAGAGGTCTAAAATAGTGGTTTCGTTAGAGCTTTTACTCAATTGGGCGACAATCTTTCTATAGCCTTTTCCCAACTATGCTGGGGTCGGCTTCCAGTCTAAACGGATGTAGCTGAATACCAGTATTTTATATGGAGCGAAAGCCTATCTGATCTCCACAACCCAGTAACTGGGAAATACGATACCCCTTGGTAAGACTGGTTGTCAGACTTTCAGGCTTCTGACCACTGATAACGACTGTCAAAGATATACGGATGACAGCCGGGACCAACGGTGTACGTGTAACGTGTTTTCTGGGGCAAAGGCGGAGGAGTCTTGATATGCAATCGGACGACAGTACCCTCGATTATCCGAACAGCTGGATGGATTATACACGACGTGTCTATTATAGTTCGACTAGTTAAGAAAACCTAGTTCTCTAGTCCAGTAGTAGTAGTGGTTAGTTTCTCTTGTCTATAGGACCATCTGCCGCAACTGCTTGTTACGATTTAAGAGCATTAGTTATTTATGATTTTTTAAATTTTATTTCCGTCTTTTTAGTTAGGTTTTCATCATCTTTTTATTTTTTTTAACTTTTTTTATATGTGTAACAATAAAATGCCGTTAATTTTCAATCCTTTTGCACATTTCCCAATCCTTTTGCTTCCCTGGTACCTCTTTAACAGCATAATTATCTAAGAGTCTATTAATTGCTCCCAAATTACCATATTTATTTTAATTTTATTTTTTTACATTCGTCCTTGACATAATCATCCTATTATTTGACATTATAATTATACCTACGATTTAATTTCAACTCTTTATTAGTGGCTTTTGTGGACATGATAATTATTCAGATTTATAACAGTTGTAATAGCAATCATGTAATTGCGTTTAATTAAAATTGGTTTTTATTTTTATTAATTTATTTATCTTTTGTATAGATTCTTTACATTTTCAGAATTTGAGAACGCTGTAGGCTTTGTGGACTGTTAAGTACCTGGTAGTTATTGAATGACCTACACTGTCCTCCCATACCTAGTAACACTTTTATTTGAAAGTATTTTAAAAGCCAATTATTTTTAAAAGAGTAACTGTGGAGTTTCTTGCCGGCTTTTCTCCATAGGAAACGACCAATTGAAACCGTGCATCTAGCTTCTGACGTTTCATAAGTGCCCATGTAGGTTTATTTGAAATAAAATCATTTGAATTTAAATCATAATCATAATTCAAGAGCAAAGCAACTACCATTGGTTGTATCAAAAGTTCAAAGCATATCTAATTTAATTTAATCTTCCAAAATAGAAACTTTTCAATTTATAATAATACCTTATTAATATAATAGGACCTTTCTTCGCCTTTTACAGACGTTTACGTGACCACAGACTTCCTGAGACCGCCTGAGAGAAAGTAGCCGTGCCCACAGCCTGCAAGTTTCCATACCGGTGACATCGCCCACAGCTCCTCGACAATCCGGCACAGTACAGCCAACGACAACCCGGTTTGCATCAGCCGACGTTTCAGAAGAAATGGACAGACAGCTAGAATACTCTTCAGTGTATGTACACTGTAGAAATTAAAAATAGAACGCAGAAGAGAAGAAAATAATTTGAAAATGGAAAGGAATGTGTTTTTTTTTTTCGTTTTATTGGCCCTTTAACCCTTGGTAGACTAGTAGAGAATGCCTAAGGCATGTCTGCTTTTGTACCTTATTTGTGTGCGAAAAGTTTAAATAATTAGTTAAAAGTTTCGAGAAGACTTTTATGAATGAAGAAGAGAACTTCCCAAGTTATTGGTACTTGCTTTTAGCACAAATTAATTACATATATACTGAAAAGTAGGGATTTGAAAACTAGAATTACTTATGAAATTACTAGGTATTATATATATCGGGAATATCGGGATAAAAAGTATTCTACATGTTAATCCAGGTTATAAACTATTTGTGTGCCAAATTTCACCCAAACCCGTTCAGTCGTTATTGCGTGATTGAGTAACAAACATCCAAACACACAGACTTTCACATTTATAATATTATTAGTAGGATTATAGGATGAGTTATTTTTAACTTAAAAATGATTTTTTTTTTATTCTGTTTCATCATTGACTTTTATAGCAGACTGTACACTTTATTGTTTTGTTTGTCGGTAAGTTTTCCTTATAGCGAGGACCAGGAGCATCGAACAAGACTTCATTGTTTATATCACTTTGTTAAATGGTTTTGCCTTCACAATTTCAGAGGTTTTTTAGGTAGGTATTTCTTTAAATGGTAATGCTAACTTTACAACGATTAATTGTTGTGAGTGATAGATTCAACGACGATAAATAAATTGTTTTATTGATTAGGTTAGTTCGTTGACCTCTTAGAATTGAGATTAAAGAAAGCAGGCTTTTTTGTGGCTCTACAGAAAAAATCTCTAGCTAAAATATTTCTTACCATTCCAAAAAACTTGCATACCTTATGTACCTACTCGTACAACAAAGCATCACGCTTATAATTCCCGAAGGATTAAGCAGAGGTGTACCTATAGTACACCCACATCTCTGCAATTATGTTTAATGTAGCAGCCGACGAGCCTACACTGTCAAAAATCGGGCACAAATCCAGACTCCGGGCTACCACTCAGAAATTTCTCAGTTGCTTGAGCTGCTTCTCGAAAGTATAGGTAGCGAAAAAGTAAATAATGATTCTGCAAAATCCCTTCCAGTCTAAATCTAGCTAGAATGGAAGGATGCGGTCAATTCTTATCGAGAGCTGATACATAAGGACAGGACCTTTGCTAGCAATTCAGACTCAGACGCTGTTTAAGTAGTCATGACCTCAGAGGTCAGCAACGAGATGCCAAACAAGCAATTAGGTACGAACTGAACCATAAATCAGTGTTATTTTATGTCTCTGTGTTTCCCTCTAACTAACTTTATTGTAAACAGGAAAATTAGAAGGAACCTCATTACTATTTATTAGAATTAATTAATTCAAGGCCATGCTGTTCATTTCAAGCGTTGAAGACTGCCTTAAGGCCTTAGATGAGCTGTGAGTTGGTCTTTCGACTATTAGACCATGGCCGTTATGCAAACAACTTTATCAGTGATGGTTGCCATCATAATATATAAAAAATGTTTGTTTCAATTAAAAAGTGCATTTAGAATTAGATAAGTACATGTTTTTGGAGATCACCTTTAAGCAGGAATTGCTTGTGTTAGGAGACTCCGCGCTTCCACTTATCTACTAAGCAAATGAAATGAAAAAATACAAAACTAAAAATAAACAGGTAAGTTTAAATTGTACAAAGAGCACTGTAAATGAATGAGAGTAATGCATAGAAAAGGGCCAAAATGCGATTTCATGTGATATCTGTGAGTATGGGTGAGACAGTGAAGAGAGGGTGTGTAATGTGTGATTTAAAGTTAGCAAAGTCAAATAATTTATTTCAATCAAAAAGGCACTGTAAAACGTCACATATTTCACAACATGATCATCATTCTCTTGCCCTTATGTCAATACAGGGTCAAACTAAATTAGCTAGAAAAACTCCAAAGACGTGATGGGTATCGATACACCTAGTTAATATCGTAAAAAAAATTTGGACTAGTATCATTTCACCAGGAAAAAAACAGAGGAATACGTTGTTAGTATGGAACGAACTCCAATGACCACTTGACCGCGTTTCCTGTTAAGATAGGTATTGGGTATTCCCTAAACGCTCTTTTGTGGTTATGAGATTGATATTATAATAATATACCTTCCTTCAATTGCTTCTAATCGATAACTTAATCGATTATTAATGGCAATTTCTATTATTTTAATTACTCACCTGACTGATGATTTATTTCAACAAGGAAATCAATTTCTGGATGGACACGGCTGAAGAACGAGATACGATTAAGAAGACTGCTAGCGAGATTTACAAGAAGCCTGAAACGGATAACGGCGAAACCTCAAGACATTGGCAATAGCAAAGAGCATATGCACCGGTGAAGCTGGACCTGAGCGGCCTGGTGGCGACGTCGTCAAAAGATGTCCATCCATAGATATGACCCGTCTCTCCACTATTCCATTGCCTACTCTAGGATGCATATCCGGTACGGCTCGCTAATCCTTCCATATCCTAAGGGCACGTCTTCCCTACCATTACCGCGCCCCCCGGTCTACTCCTTGATATGCAATGACCTCTGTAACGACATGAAGCATGAAGCTCCAGGGGCTAGTGCAAATCTTGGGGTCATTAGATTTATCGAGTCTGGGTAAACCACGCTGGGATCGGGCATTTCATTCATTCATTCTAATTAAAAGTTATTACTAAACACAGAACGGTCGAAAGCTTTGGGGAGACCGTTGCCCAGCAGTGGGATAAACAGGTTTAAAAAACAAAAAGATACACGCTCATACAAAAAATAATATTTTTCCGGCAAATTGTACCTAAATAGATTCCATATTCAGAAATGTATTGTTTTCCTTAGGAATCGTAGGTGATTTGTAGTTGGGATTAACCGATAACGGTTGGTAAGTTTTAGGAAACTATTAGTAGCTATCGGTATGATATAGTCATATTATACACGATAGCCAAACGTTGCATTATAAATTGTAACTGGTGGAATTGTGGAAATACGCAAAAAGTTGTAACTTTTTTTTAAATCTACAAAGAAGCGACTGTTTACCGTGGCTGTTTACCTGGTCATATCTTATCGTAAGATTAGACATTAGCAAAGTATCTACAAACAACGTGCATCCATTTTCCTGAACCTTATCTCTGTTTTGTCAGCAGATATGATGCCCTCTTCAGAGATTAGAGGATATTATGCTCGTGACGTCACTTATCTGGTTATCTGGTAATTAAAGGGAATCATGACTTTTAGCTGAAGTGGAATTGTGTGGTAATCTGTAACGATTTAATCTTGTGTTCGGATAACTTATGGAACGGTATTAGCGTAATCCTACGTAGAAATTTGCTTATGCTCATTTCTTTTAAACAAAAATGTAGCATTTTTTATTGCCAAACTGAGCATATATGTATATTCGTAAGCAAATATTACGTGTGAAAACTACTTCCGTGTGAGAGGGGCTACTATGAAAAGCTATGAGGTGTTTGCTTTATTATTATTAAAGATACAAGAGGCTTAATTTTAACCAATAACGGTCCGTAAATTACAATATTATATACGGCCATTAATCGCACACCATTTCTTCTCTCTCACATATGCAGGGAGGCCTTGATTGTACACTTTTTTTTTGGTTGGGAAGTTATCAAATAACTTCAAATAAATAAAACCCACCCGTGTTCCTTCAGTTGCCCTGTTGCCGGGGACCACGATCTCCCTTTCGGTTTTCTTCGCACCCCCGGCAGGCTTCGGCCCTAACGGACCCCGTCAATTCTGCTGACATTTCTTTGAGGCGCGCGTGAAACACAACGCGCCGTCGACCCGGGCCTGATCCTTATCGGACGGTAAGCTACCCATTGCTCACCGTCCACAAGCCCGCGCCTACGGTGGCCGGAAATTGGTGACCTGACGCCCTGGGCGTCTCCTCCTACGGCGGTTAGGGGCGTGAGGGCGCGAAATTTTTCTCTGCCTCACGCGTTCCGCCTCCTCCTTAGCGATTGTACCCTGCTGTGCAGGTGTACCTATTGAACCTATTGTGGGGAAATTGCACACGGCAATCCAGAAATCCGGATCCGGCGTCATTAAACGTTTACCAGATCCGATGACCGGATCCGGTGATAGCAATTTTTGGCAAAATAATTGCGCTGTTGCATGAGTTAGTACTTTAAATGCGTAGTGCGTGTGCAGTCGAGTCGTTTGAGGTTGAGCCGTCTCGCGGGAAGCCACTGTAGAAGCTGAATGGGCCTTTTTGCCCGCAGGCTATATTTTTAGCTCTATTCGAAGTCGATTGGCAGATGACACAATTAATAGATACTATTTGTTTTCTACGATCCTTTTTTCAAAAACAAAAATCATTTTTTGATACTGTTCATATACTTAAAATAATTATTTATCGTAAGTTGATTAAACTAAAGAATTTTATAATAAAAACTCATTATTGCAATAATTGTTAACCATTCTCAAATTATTGTAAATCTCAGTAAATAGTAATGACGCCCGTGTTAAATTATGTCAGATTTTATAAGGCTAACTATAATTTAGAGTCCTAGCATGAAAAGTAAAAGTTGATTTCATATAAGTTTTTTTTAAATAAATAACCTATTTATTACATTTACTCGATTCAATTTTGGAACGAAAAGGGAAAATTATCCTGATTTGATCAATCCGGTCGAATCCGGTCAGATCGATGAAAATCCAGCCGCATCCGGCCGGATTGGAAATCATGCCGGATTGCAATCCCTAATCACAATACCTTTCGTTTTGACAGTTCGGCCCCATTCATTTCTAATCAATGAAGTAATGGATTTTGATTTCCTTCGCCCTTGGATTATGATTGAAAGTATGTTACGCAATTAGGGTGCAGGTCCACCCAAGGAAACCGTCAGAATCATAGAAGAGTTCCAAATGTCGTCGTAATGACTATGTCAATAGGCATCGCGATAAGTACCCAAAAGCCGATGTTCCATACAGATACAGAGCATTACAAAGTAAACAATAACAAAATAGTTCCAACAACTATGTAGAAAATGTCAACTGCTTTATTATTTAAAACTTGTTCTAAGAATGTATAGATATTTGGCAATAGCAGGGCGCCAAGAGTTGGCACCAGCTCCCCCGTTTACGATCGTAACTCACTGACAAATTACTCGGACTAAGCTGTATTTGAACTGAGCTAAGCCTAATTAATATTGTGGTTCATATATAGGTACGTATTTGTAATCATTAGATATCTATGGCATAAGATTGATCAAAAATATAAGTATGCTTTGAGAGTGTAGGAGCTTGGGAGAATGAAAATATGATAAAAGACAGAAAACATCGGTAATAAGGGGGAGCAAAAACAGAACAAAACTGACCTAATTCGTGATGAGCTGGTAAAGAGTTCACCGTAATTGTAAAATGTCGGTAAGTTTTGCCTTGACCTGATTGTCCCCAAAGCATGACCTCGGGCCGCACTAAAAGGGGTTGGCTGGATGTCATGAAGGATTGACCCAACAGCCAATGTATTAAGGATTGAGGATGAAAAAGTTTGGAAAAAGTGAAGCAGCGTGAGCAAGAACCCAGGCCAAATCCAACGGGTTACATTTACTTTTTTTTTTATATAAAACCAGCTTTCGACATCAACTTTGCCTGCGTGATTTCTTTATAAAGTATATGTAACCTATGCTACTCAAGTCAGTGATAAGTGATAATATAGCATTCTACTGGTGAAAGAATGTTTAAAATCGGTCCAAGAGTTTTTGAGTTTATTCATTACAAACAAACATACAAAAAAGCAAATCTTTTCTCTTTTTATTAGTATAGATAAATATTTATGTCAAAAATGTATGGGATTGACATAACCTACCGAAAAGCTAATGTCAATCCTGTTGCAAGTCGTAGAAATAAGAAACGCTGTTAAAACGTTTGCCACTTGTCTAGGCCATCAGGATTAATAACGCCAGGTAGCCAGGTAGAAGAAAATGCAAGGAAATATGCTTTAAAGTGGAACTAGTGGAATATGGTAAATCTGGCACATACCTATTACAAATGGTGTTGTAAGAAAGATGAAGCCAAAAATGGAAAAGGAGCAGGACCAAATCCGATTAGTAAATGGCCAGAACAAATCAACAAAAAAAACTTCAATTCCTCTCTTTAATACCTAACAAAGGGCGTAACACGGCACACGGCTCCAATAAGTAGTTTATTGTCAAAGTGAGCGACCATTAAGCTTCAGTTTCGGCACATGTATGCGGGTGGAATGAACGGGGGGTCAACACACTCCATTGTCGCCACTCTGTAGTCTACGGATTATAATATACGACACGATACTGTTATGTTATTATCTCTGGTAGGTATGCCAGGATTCTGTAGGCGGATCATTTCGATATTAATAAATCTTCGTTTTTTTTTTTAGATTACTTTTTGTAAATGGGTGTGGTAATCGTCAAATCGTCAAGGCTCATATCGTTTTTCTATTTATTATTTTTTATTTAATTAGGGACTTTTATAACCACAACGCGTAAGTATGACAGTCCCATTCCCATCGCACCCAAAATACCAACTGCTTCGGATAACATTTGGACACCATTTCTTAAGACTAAAAGAAAAGCAATTGGAATTAGAAACATATTCATTAGAAACAATCACAGTAAGCCATTAATAATATGATGTTATGGAATATATGTATACTACTGGTGAATGGTTATAATGGGTTATTGGTTTTACGTCAACAATCCGATATGGGGATGTAGACATGTAGGAAAGGTCATTTGCAACCAAATTACTCCTGATGAACCCCTATGCCAGTGTCAACCATTTTCGAGTAATTATACATTTTTTTATGTAGGAAGTTAAAATATGAAATGTACCCAATAACCCTGATTTACAGGGTATGCGTTACCATTTTCAAGTAATTTTACATTTTATGTATTAAAATGTATGAAATAAAAATGTAAAATACATACATTAAGGAGATGTAGGTGAGGTCATTTACAACCAAATGACGCCGTTTGACTCCTATGCAAATGTCAACAATTTACGAGTATGGTTGACATTCACATAGGGGTCTTCAGAGGTAATTTGGTTGAAATTGACCTCTCCTATATCCCCTTAACGGATTACCGAAGTAACAACAATATCCTTGTATATAGTTATATATAATATAATAATATATTTTTGTTCGAAGCAGTTCTTTATTGGTATAAATAAATTGACTAATCTTAACTAAGGATCGATCTTCCCTTATTAAATTTAACAAACAATTAATTGGCTGACCCAAAAAAACACATACAAAAATATTTTAATATACTAACATAGACTTTTAAATTAATTGAATCGACACAAGTACAAGCCCATACATAAACTAGCAAAGGTCAATTTAATTATTACGTCAATTGATATAATTGCTGGACTGTAACAAAATACGGTGTTTTCATAATAGGTGACTAGATACTAATGCTAATTTTAATTAAACTATTAGCTAGAATATCTATTTGTAACCTTTTCAATTGATATTCTATAGGTCTATTGACTATTGGCAGAACTCAATAAAAGATAATAGAATCGAGTGTACATCTGTGACTTGGGTATGGAAGAAAAGTCTGAATGCCTATTGATTGATCCATTGTAAACCTGATACAATAAAAACTCGTAGCATACCTAGATATCATGAAATTCAACAATTTGTCTGAAGGAACTTAAGCATCTTATTGTCATGAAAGTATTCATAAAAGGATCACATACTATAAATAGTTGTGATGAAAATTCTCTTTTATCGTGAAAAATGTTACACTTAATAATCCGCTTCTTCTCTAACTGAAACAACTAATAGCAATAAAAGAGGGAAACAGATAAAAATAATATTCTACCTACTTCCTGCGATATCCAAATAATATCTACAACAGTTGAAACGCATCCGTCTGATTTCAGTCCAAAATAAACATTTACACCTACATGTCATTTGGGGGGATATAATAATGAAATACGACACTGAATGTAGCCAGATAATTATTTGTCCGTCTGTTGATATCACGTTCCCCCATCAGACTGACACAAAGAGTGATGAGAACCATTCTTTTCAACTTGTATTTTTGGCGCGAAGTCGTTGACTTGCCTCCATCTTTCTTTTGTCAGAAAACGAAACAAATTATGTGAAGTCGTTTTCCATGTTTGGGTATTGTTTTTGTCTAATTGCTGATCCTTGTATAACTGCGTTGTATTATTGTCTTATTGGGAGTGAGAACGGCTTTGCCAAATGCTTTGTATAAGACACAGCAGACCCAAAATCAAAGAAAAAAATGCAGATAGATGGCATACAGGATTTCAATCAATGCTTTCAGTAAACTAAGTAGCACTGAAAGCCTTTTTAATGTTTTATGTAGACCAATCCATAGACAACTTTTATAGTACCATGGCTTGTACATATGTATTGTGGATTGCTTCTTTCGCTAAAACTCTCAAAGTGGCAATATGTTACGTTGCGAGAGGCTGCCATTCGGGAAGGTGCTAAGGATATTTATCCATCTTACTATAAAGTGCAACAAACTAAGCTTGATTGCTACCCTCCGAAGCAATCAGTGACAGTTACTGATTCATCGGCTAGGATTACACTTCAAGCTTTACTTGATATCACAGTTACAAGAATCCTTCAAAGCCTTTCTAAGGAAGAGCATAACAAGCAGTTGAAGCTGATATCCAAGTGGGGATTTGATGGTGCTTCTAACCAAAGCCAATACAAGCAGAAAATGGAGGGTGAGGAAGATGACTCGAGCATTTTCATGACCTCCTTGGTGCCACTAAAACCGGCAGATGGAGACAACATCTTATGGACAAACCCAAAACCATGCTCAGTTTTGTATTGTCGTCCAGTTCAGTTTACTTTTGTAAAGGAGAGTGAAGCAGTTGTCCTTGAGCTGAAAAAACAAATGGATGAAGAAATTGAGACCCTTATCCCCACAGAGTGCAATAATAATAATAGGGTGACTCATGAACTAATGATGACGATGATCGACGCTAAAGTTTGCTTTTACCTTTCTGAAGCTAGATCAAATGCATCGTGCTACCTGTGCTTAGCAAAGCCTACAGAAATGAACCGCTTAGATGCTGTAACATCAAAAATTGTGTGTTCTGACCTGTATGAATTTGGCTTGTCATCCCTACACGCCCGTATAAATTGTATGGAATGTCTGTTACACATTGCATACAGGCTCGACTTCAAACGGTGGGCAGCGAGAAGTGATGAGCACAAAGAAATGCTACAGACAAGGAAGAAAATAATTCAAAATAAATTCAAAGATGAGCTCAATCTTTTGATTGATACAGTAAAACAAGGCTCGGGAACCACCAATGACGGGAACACTGCAAGAAAATTCTTTGAGTTTCCTAATAAAACCGCAGCTATAACCGGTTTGGATGAAGACCTCATCAAAAGATTTGCTGTAATTTTACAAGCAATTACATCTGGAGAGCAGGTCGATATAATGAAATTTAGAGATTATGCCCGCAAAATAGCAGAAAAGTACGTATTATTATACGACTGGTACTACATGTAGTCAACCGTTCATAAATTATTAATCCATGGGGCTGACATAATCGAGAAAAATAATATTGTGCCGATTGGGACTCTCTCGAAAGAAGCCTCAGAGTCTCGAAACAAAGATTTTAGGAGGTTTCGAGAACATCATTCGCGGAAAAGAAGCAGGCAGGATTCCAATCAAGACATTTGAAATATGCTTGTTGTTTCTTCGGATCCTTTGCTAAGTGCACAAAGGCCTAAGTTAGATGCCAAGAAAAAGCAGAGCTTTTTTGCTGAAACTCTCGACTTAATTCAATTTCAGGAAACTGAGTTCGAGTTTTTGAATATATCCAATCTGGATGCTGACTCAGAATTGGAGTCTGACAACGAGAGTGATAAGGAAAATTTGTAAAAAATTTATATATGTACATATTTGTAAATTTGTATTTGAGTGTGTTTGGGTTTTTTTTTTGTAATATTTAATGATATTTTGTCTTTTTTTATTTATTTACTTTATTTTACAAATGCTTAGTATTAATTCCTTAAATTAAATTATTTTGTATATAATATAACTTTATATGTTACTTAAATAAGAGTTTGATAATCTTTTTTATTTAAATTAATAAAAATGTGTCAAAAACAGCAATTTTTTTATTTAATTTTTCTTGTTTTTTGTGTTCTTAATATTTGGGTTAATAAAATATCGAACTTTTTAACTTGGACACTGAAAGGGATCGTTTTACATGTAAAAATAAATAAAAATATTTTGACTATTTTTTTTAAAAAAAAACGGCATTAAATTTTTCGTCAAATCGGCAACCAAAAAATCATAAATAATTAGCACTATGACCACCTCCAAGGATATTACGGTCAAACATGCCGTTTAGGAGATAATTCGATTTTTCATACTAGCTTCATACAAATTTTTCGTAAAAAAATTATATTTCCTTCGTTTTTGGGCAGAATTAACTCGGGTGTCATTTTTGTACATAGTAATGACTAATAGAAGCGATATCCGGCAAAAAATCAAGCACTTGCAAATTGAAATCCCTAAGTCTATGAAAGCCGATTTCCAGCCCACCGTCCCTACGGGATCGAAATCGACAAAAACGTCGAACTTCCATACGAGCTTTCATACTCTAACTCCTTCGGGGGATGAATTAAAGAATTAAAAATCCTTTCTTAGTGCAAAATTCATTCTTCTAGACCCAGCAATTTAAAGTCAGTCTGTCGTGCAAACGTACATATTATGGAGATTGAAACTTTTGAATCGCTATATCTCAAAAACGGTGATTCTTATGTCGTGAATTCTTTGATTTAATTTTTTAAAAATATTATTTTAATATCGATTTATCATATCCACTGTAGCAACACTGTCAAAGTACAAATTATTAATATTATAAGAAACTTCTAGATGTATTTTCACTACAGCAACTGAATGTATTGTTTTACTTTGGCAACACATAGTAATGACGGTTATGATAATAACGTTATTTCTGGGTGGGGCAAAAGTCGTTTTAAATTGTAAAATGTAATGGATAGTTAGTCGTCGTTCGATTGTGAAATAATACAGTGGTGTGGATTAAAAGGATTAGCAAGAAAAGAGTGTTTTCTTTATACTTAGGAAAAAAAGTGTAAGGACATTTTTTGTAGATAATTGAATGCTCTTAAATTTTTGTCTGATTTATTTTTATGATAAAACTTACCGTTTGGCTGACAAAGGTTGACCTTCAAATTTTTTTGCACATGTAGGATTGATGGGGACTTTGACATTTCTTCTAAATTGATGCTTTATACAATCAGACCAAGATTCAGCTTTATGCGAATTAATGTAACCTCATTCCTATTTTTTGGGCTAACTTGACCGGACTATTTAAGATTTTTATTAAGTAGACAATTAGTTGTTGTTTTATTAGAACCAATCAAAGCAGATAGGTAACATGAGCTGTGACTGCAGATACTGACACAGAAAAGTTCAGAGTTTCTAAAACCTATCAGATTAGGATTTAGTTACGCAGAACGCAGGTGTACTTCAAGCGTGTCGGTTTAATTATGAATTTAAGGAGGACATAATAGTGACCTTACTGGTGAAGTCCTTCAGAAAGGTCAGGTGCGTAGTAGGTACACAGTATATTGACTGTGGTAGGTACAGTAAATATACTGTGTAGGTAAACGAGGCAAGGAATTATGTAAGGATCGTAGCAGGTGCTGTTCTGTAGTTTTGCTTAACCCCATGTATTTATTAATTTAAATAAAATTATTTGGCCACAATGGAAGAAAATCACAAAAAACAGAGGACATAATTACATGTTTAGAAATCCGGGTCAGCGCAGACCGAAAGTACTTAGTCCAAATTATTTTCTTAGTTGATAATGCAACACATGTACCTATGTGAGTACTAGGTAAGTATGACAAACTGGCCTACTTAGATAACAAGTACCATTTAGTGAGGATATTATGTGGGTTACCAACGTAATATTGGTTTATGTAAGCAGTAGATTTTATTCAAATAATTCTACTATGCACTCAAATAAGTAGGTTATCAATAACATTACGTTCTGCTGGTGTTATGATTACTTGTGATTCAGTTGTTATTCAACTTCGAAATCTTCCGGATTGATGTTAGTCATAAGAAATAATTTAAGGATTTATATTTGTTTTTAAAGGCAAACAAAATTAGTGAAAACCAGTAATTAATTTAAGAGCCTTTACAAACCTAAAATAGCAATCTACACAAAAACAGTCCCGTGACCGACTGACTGACAGCCTAAAGGGTCTTTCAAACAGGCGCGACACGCAACGCGACACAAAGACACCGCTCGTCGCGCGACGAGCTGTGCCTTTGTGTCGCGCCTGTTTGAAAGAGCCTTAAAACATTGACGACAAAGAAGTTGCAAAATTTTCAGTTTTCCAAGTTTTATCGTATGTACCAGCGACCTACAGAAGATTGCGGGGAAGACCTAGATGAGACTCGTACAGACCAGGGACGCATGGCACAAAAGGGAGTAGGCCTACACTCAGCAATGGGCAGAACAAGGCTGACAATAATGATGAAGATGACCAGAGACATAAAGAAGAAAAAATTGAAGTTGAAGGAAAATATCTACACGACGAAGAAAGATCCGAAGGAATTCTTCGTGCATCAAGAAAATTAATTGAATCCAAACGGAAGATTCAAGTGTGTAAGGAAACGAATTCACGGCGGGCAATACTAGTAGAATTTATTCATTTAGTGTCCGGAAATCAAGATAATTTAAAAAAAAAAAACAAAATAATAAACAAAATGTCGACTGATAAAACACCAGTAATCTATTGCCCCTAGATTAGGGCTAGGCAGGCAATATGCAGCCGAAACAAACAACGCAGTAGCACAGTAGAAACAACGCAGTAGCACAGTAGAAACAACGCAGTAGCACAGTAGAAGTGGCAGTGGCAGTGGGAAAAACCGCTTCGTACCTCCGGTCACGTAGTCATATTTGTTGCAACTTAGCTTGGAGTACGTACGTTACCATTCATGCTTCCATTATCTTTTTTCTTAGGAAATGGCTATTATTGCAATAACAAACGCGTTTAGTACAGTGCGTGCCATTAAAGATGAGACTTGACGCACCACGTGGTTTGACTTGCGCTGTAGACGATTCATGGGTCTCTTTAGCGGTATGAGGTCCCCGCTGGGGCGTCATCGGGGCGGGGGAAAGAGCGGCGGGAGGCGCGGTCAAGTCTCATCTTTAATGGCACGACCTGTACCTACTTACTAGCAATATGAGTGGTAATTTTAAAATTGTAGATTTGATTATGATTTGCTCCAGGCGCTAGTGCAAATCCTGGCGTTCATTCGATTTATCGAGCCACGCTGGGCTGGGATCGGTGCAATTCATTAATTCATTCGACTATGAGTTATTCTGAGTATGTTATTATTCCAGCGATTTACCTATGTAGTCGTGTAGTATACACACGTCAACACCGTCTAGGGATATTTTGCATAAAGTTCTTTTACTCAAAAAAATTGGGTGGTTTTAAAATCTTTTGAAGAAAGCTTATTTTGTAGGCCATTTTAGATGATTCCAAATTTGAATACCTAAAAAAAAATTAAAAACAAAAGATTTGCGTTGCATAAAGGCTCTTTCAAACAGGCGCGACACGCGACGCGACACAAAGACACCGCTCGTCGCGCCACGAGCGGTGTCTATGTGTCGCGTCGCGTGTCGAGCCTGTTTGAAAGAGCCTTAACTTTTTCGAAGTTCAAAGGTTTCAATTTAGTTATATATTGTCAATTTAGGTATATATATTTAGTTATATATATACTTCATTATAGTTTTTGGTAATTTTTGGTGTCAAATTAAAGTTTTAAAACAAATTTGCAATTAATATTGAATTTATGCCACAGTATGCATCAAGTAGCGGTGCCATTTAACAAGAGAGAAAATGTTAAGGGCAGTAGGCATGCTCCAAATTGGGACTACTCAACGGAGTATTGCTGAGGAGATTGGAACAAAACAAAACGTGATATCAAGGTTATGGTCACGTTACTTTGCTACTGGTGAAGTGGCTGAAAGACATCCAGACGGGAAACACATAACCACCCAACGACAAGATCGATTTTTGCAAGTTGTTGAAAGGCTCCTGTCAACGCACCAGAGGTTTGTGAGTGATCAAACTGTGAGGAGAAGACTGCATGAAGCTAATCTTCCTACCCGTAAACCGCTTCGAACTCCAGCACTACGCTGAGGAAATCGTGTACGAAGATTACAGTGGGCTCGTGAACATTTGCTCTGGGAAGATAATCAGTGGTCTGTAGTGCTGTTTACCGATGAGTCCCAATTCGGTTTCCATCCCGATTCGAGAAGAGTACGCGTATGGCGAGTTCCTGGTCGTGAGAACCGTCTGCAACACCCTCACACCAGGTGCTAGTACCAATAGTCTACCCCCATTGACTTCAAATGAGCCAAGAATTCACGCTCATGCACGACAACGCCCGTCCGCACACAGCGCGAGTGGTGACCAGCTGGCTGCAGAAGAACGACGTATTGGTCTTAGACTAGCCCACGCAATCACTAGACCTAAATCCCATAGAGCACGCGTGGAACATGCTCCAAAGAAGGGCTTTGAAGAATTTTCCTGCAAAAATTGCGACTAAAGAGCAACTTTTTTGGCATCTTAGCAGGACCTGGAACAATACCCCGCAGCAAGACTTTGATAACTGATTCAAAGCACGAAAAACCGTCGCAGGACCGTTGTTAACATCATGGGTGATTTTACTAACTACTGGTTTTTCGCAGAATTGCAAAAGTCGGAAAAATTTCGCTTTATTTTTCACTTTTTCTTGAAAAACTTATTCATCGTTAGTCTTACCATTATTTAATTTTTCGTCTTAAAAACAAAAATATAAATTTACGCAAAAAAAAATGTTTTATTCCGAAGTCTATTCTGATAAACGGGCTATAAAAACTATATACATGTTTGTATGTTATTCATAACAAATGAGTAAATTAAGAAAGTCCGAAATATCCCTAGACGGTGTTGATGTGTGTAAAACAGATGTGTTGGAGAATCCTATCTAATAAACCTGCTAACGAAAATACGTTTAGCTAATAATATTATTATGTTTATTCGTGATGGAGTCAATTACCATGATTATTGGCTGGAAGTTAATAATAACAGAAAAACTGCTAAGTGCGACTCTCTGACCTCTGAGGTCATGACTATTTAACCTGTCAATCCAGTGGTTTCCTTAAGCTGCTACACTCAAATCCTCCAGCCAGGGGCATACAAACTAAGCTAAAAAGCTAGGTCTAGCCTCGGTAGCCTCGGCTTAGGGCGTCACCGGAGGGAGGACATCAAAGATGGGACGGGCTGGATCAAAGTTTTGATCATGATTATTAATCGGGGAATTTAAAGCTACGTGCACAGCTGCAACGACTGCTGGCACCTCGTTTTCGACCAAAGGTCGGGGAGGAGTATCATTTACTCGGGGGCGCGGACGCGATCGCAAAGGACCTCGACGGCGAGGTCGGAATGACGGGAGGCGTCTGTATTTGTGTAGAGTACTTGTGGCCCTATTGCTCTCCTGGAGGAGGGTTATGGGGTCATCTGGGTCGGTGAGAATGTGCCTAGGACGGCGGGTACGGCTAATCATACTTAGGACATAACTGGCGGCCTCGACAACCAGAGAGTTGCGATGTTTGACCGCGGAATCAAAGAAACGCTTTGCAAGGCGTTTTAAGAATTGGTGGATAGTGGGAATTTTAAGGTCGAGATGGAGACTCTCGTTCCTAACATACCAGGGGGAGCCGGTGGCCCTACGGAGGAATCGGTTTTGGAGCGTTTGCATCCTATAGATATGGTGGGGTTTTGCATGAGCAAAGACGGCATCCGCATATGTCATGATGTGATGAATACACGCTGTGCAGATTCGCAATTTGCACTTGAGTGACAACTTGCTGCGTGCGTTTAGGACGGAATGGAGCCTACCGAGAGCGAAAGCGGCTCGCGAACGAACCTTCTTTATGTGCTCAGCGAAAGTGAGATGATGATCGAGGACAACACCTAGACATTTATTTGGCTCGCTTCTCCCAAGGGATCTGCTTACCGAACATAGTGAGGGGTCAAGGGAGGGTAAGTGCGACTCGGTTCCCGTACCGTATTAAGGCTCCTACAAACAGTCGCGACACGCGACGCGACACAAAGGTACGTCGCGTCGCGCGACGAGCGGAGCCTTTAAGATCGAACTAAAAACGCCGAAACAAACACGTTTCTTGTATGGTGACCCCTTGAATTTTTATTACTTGTTTTTATAGCGGCCATATTAGTACACACTCTGTCAGAATTTCAAGTGTTTACTTACTACAGTTCAAAATCTACATCTCTGTAACAGACGGACGGACGGACAGCGGAGTCATAGTAATAGAGTCCAGTTCTCACTCTTTGGGTACGGAACCCTAAAAATACTGACACAGAGCAAATCAAGAGATAACAGCACCGACGCTACATCTTCTATCTTATCGAAAAAATCAATATTTTGATACTTAGATGTCACTTCACGAATATCTTGTATGTCAACTGAGAGGCGACGGCATTGAAATATGTGCAAAATATTTACATCGCATCCAATCATAAGATAGTGGGTATATCTGTCGATATGACACATAACTAAGAACTACTGGTAAAAAATATTACAATATACTATAGTAAATAATATTATCATCTTATTTATCAGCGTCATTTAAACTTTTCCTGAAATCTGCCAAAGATGTAAGTTTAAAAAAATATAATTATTGTATAAAAGACTTTTTAAATGATAAAAATATAAACCAATTAAAAAATATAAATGACTTACTTATACGAGAATTTACATTCTAAAAGAATGACTTAATTATTCATTGTTAATTTAGATGAAGATTGTATCGTTAGTTTTTACGACTGGATAATTTATATGCAAATTGTATTTTTTATTTTTTACGACTTTGCATGCCGTATGGTAGAATGTAGCGGAAACACTTAGTGACGTATTATCTTATACCTGTCCATTGTTGGCAAATAAATAAATCTGAATCCAAAGATAATTTTCATTGTAGTGTATGCTCTTTTATCACGATTTGTCCAAAGCAAGGTGGTCGAGAAAGAAAATGAGATAAAATGATATAGTGACCATAACGCCGCTGCAAACATAATTTAGCGAAATGGGGCATTATCGATTCAACTAACATCCAGTGCGAGTACGGTGTTCCTGATGAGACCATGCCCCATATGTCCGTTTTCCCCATGTGTACCAAGTATCCGTTTACCCGATCTAAACGACGTCTCCGACACCGCAATAAACGTGGCCGTCTACTGAGCCCAGACACTATAAGCAACATAGATGTACCGTCGAAACAAAATGTAGAAGAAGACCTTAACGCCTCCAGCACGCTTAGCATGACCAATTGACCACAATAGAAACGGGTTTTGTCGACGAAATAAACAATCACAATCTGTCATTTTGTCAATTCTTTCGTCGACAAAACCCGTTTCTATGGTTACTAATGTAGAGAGGCCCGTTTTCTACCAAAGCGGAGAGCATGTACTCGTAGTGTCGAACATCATCTATCCGCTTACATATACAATAAAATATTGCTTGTTTACGAGACATCTCGTCTCGTCTCCGTTTTGATGGATTCCGGGCCTAAGAATCACGTGCCTATTCTGTGACCAAACTTGTAATGAGTCAGGTAACATCAACACGATGTGTTTACTTACATATACAAACAGAATATAGTTAACGTCGACATGTTTTGGGCGAGGCTCGAAATAATAGGAAGCTGTCTTGAAGGACACTGGTCTTTTAATTGTAAACAATTTGACCGTTATGAAGTTTTATTTAGACGAGATATGAGTTTTACTTTACGGCAAAAACTATAAGAAAGTTACAGTTATCTTTTGTGCTAAAACTTATCTGTTCAGGAAACGGATGTCGCATGAATGTCGCCAGGCGTGTCATGAAACATTCGTAAAGGAAAATGGCAGCTTTTCCAAAATAGGTAGTTGTTGAAGGTATATCTAGATAAAATTGTACTTTTAGGGTTCCGTAACTAAAATGAAAAAAAAACGGAACCCTTATAGGATCACTCTTGTGTCTGTCATTGCCAATTTGCTCCGAGTCTAATGGATTGATTAAGTTGAAATTTGGTACACATATCAATTTCTGTGACCCAAACATGGACGTGAAACGAAAATAAATGAATTTTGAATAATGAGGGTCACTTTTTGGAGGGAAATTGAAAAATAATAAAAATTGTTTTGCAAACTGTACTGTCTGACATATCAATTGAAAATGCCCTGTTGTGAAGATCGCATTTTTTATTTTAAATAATTTAAAATAAATACTTTTAAAGATATTTAAGAAAAATTATGAAAATTTACCATTCCCTCCTCATCTCCGACACTACTGAGCCTAAAATCTTGAAGATAATACAGAAAATAAGTCTATAGTTATAGATTACAGGAAAACCTATGATAAGTCTTAAAATAACATGGTAAATCTCCCAATATGGTGAGTACAAACTTACATTATATGGGCAACCACGGAACCCTTCATTGTGCGTGCTCCGACACGCACTTGGCGGGTTCTTTAGTATTTACGTGAAAAAGTTTTGCAGCTAGTTCTGATTTCGACAGCTGAAATCTGCTGAAATAAAATGAGGATTGTTATTACTTCTCAAGAAAATCCAGACAACCATTTTGAAATTTCTCCGTTCGAATTAACCTTTTTAAACCCAATGCCATTACCAGGTACTTCCACTTCAGAACCTTGAGGAGGCTCCTGCCTCCTGCAGATCGGAATGCGGGTTGAACCCCTGCCAGAGAATTAACATTGTCAATATAGACATTAACATACATAATGCTGCCATGGTGCCAGCGTTCTGAGCTACCTACCTATTAGACAAAGGCACTAGTAAGTGCTAGCAGACCTAGAAATAATAAGCAACCTCTTTTCCATCAAAAAATCAAATACACTGCAATTACAGACTCGTCTTCCCTGTGAGGTGATTATGGAAATATTGGATCAGTGACAGCCCGGCCCAAATCAACTGGACCTGAATAATAATACCAGATACTTCGCCGTCAATACGCCTAAAAAAGTGGAGTGTACCATCATCGGCATGAAAAGTATCGACCTCTTAAAATATTAAAGATTTTTTAATTTAATGATATCACCGTTTACGCAACGGTTGGGAAATAGTTTTACAGCTCTATATAGTTCACACGGAAATCAAAACAAAACAATAAAGTACTTAGTTCTGGATTCAAATTATTAAACACGATAAATCAAATAATTGATGGACATGGAAATTAGCATTCGTTTGTATTCGGAACTGCGATGATTCCCGAGGGACATTCAGGAAATAGAAATACCATAACACTGCAGGACACTAAACAGCAGTGGTGGCCCAGTGGTAACGACCGCGACTTACGATTTGTAGATCGTAGGTTCGAACCAAGAGAGGCATTTTGTGTACATTTTTTCATCACCACTGCTCTCAAAACGGTGAAGGAAAACATCGTGAGGAAACCGGCATATCCTAGATCCAAAACTGACATGCGACATCTACCAACCCGTACTGAGCCTGCGTGGTGGATTATGGCCCACTCCCTCTCACAGAGAGGAGGTCTGTGTCCCAGCAATGGGAACGTTATAGGCTAATAATATTATAATAATATGTCCTGATGAAGATTCATGGGCGAACCAAGAAACAAGCGAGAATCAACTGGTGAAGAAGTAAACTGTATCGCTATTCCTTTTATTTTTATCTACACATACATAAACGAGTTAAAAATAAAAGCAATCGGTGTTATTAACCTTTGAGCCGTAACACATTATTTTGTTGTTAGATCTACACATACTTAATAAAAAAGAGGCAGCCATTTAATTGTCTTTATTTTACACATAACATCAATTCAATTAATTTATTAATTTTGTGAATATAATCTGTGACATTGGGTAAAAATTATACAAATGTTTTACAAATAAATGTTGGTCCATACTACATCCCGCCAGAAGGCATACAAAATTGTTGAGGTAGTAAAAAATATAAAGTCTAGGTAAGTACATGTCACACCGCATCACGTCGCAGATGTACCTATAGTACCTACACCATGGCAGTACACCCACATTACACCGGGGCGAGCCTATTGCCATCACAAATCCAGACCAAACTCCAGGCTGCTACGCTACTGAAAAATTTCTGATGGAAAAATCCAACAACACTTAGCACTTTGATTATTTCCAACTAAAATGAAACGAATGAAGTCGGTAAAAAGCTAATGTTTTTTCTTGAACTACTTAATAATAAATTGGAGAAAATCTTTTTCATTCATTCAATAACAAAGTCTCTTAGATTTACACACGATTTTCCTCAACCCATTCATGGATTGAAAAATCTTCCATGCAACTATTAGTTTCTTTATTAGTATTACGCTTTCATCATAATTCAATGTCGTTGTGGGCGTGTCCTCGTTAGACACGTGCACATTTGCACACTTATGTACGTGCTAGCTCGCACGTCTCTTTGTCCGCGCGAACAAAGAGGCTCGATCATTTTATTTAAGTAACATTCGATATTTGAAACGTCTTTTGTTTCTTTTTTTATTTTATTGGGTTTTTGCATGGAATTAGTACTATGTATTTTTGGTTTTTGTGTGGAGTATTTTATGAGCGTCTGTATTCAGTGATTTGTGGAATATTATATATATCTTAATTATATAATGTAACTTTTATTTCAGACAATATTTTTAATCCAGACATAGTAGTATAATGAATAATATAATAAAAATAATTTTTACAATTGACAGATTACCTACCGATTGTAAATGCTACCATGTTTTGCCCACAATTTTCAGTAGCACCACCACAGGGTAACCACTGTTTTTCCACGCCAATTGTATTAAAAATTATAGGTACATCATTATTATTCATAATTATAATTGAGTTCCTACCTTAATTCACAAAGGTTTGTCGTTCAGATCAAAGTACAAAAACCTCTTTGTATAAATTGTATGTTCTATTATAATAGGATACCTACTACATGATAATAAAGTATGTAGTAGGAAGCGCAATTAAATGCTCGCTTTGTTTCGTCACGGTTTGTTAGTTTTGTAGCTAAGAGCCTGAACGTCTGGCCGGCTCATTTATCAGTAATAGACAGTTCAGGCTGCGTATAATTCCCTGCGGACTCTCCGTCCGCCTATCGGCCCATCGTGCTACTCGATGAGGCGGGCAAGCTCTTTGAAAGAGTCATTGCAGACCGCCTCGTCGGGCGACTGGTGCGGGTGGGACCGGATTTGGCGGAGAGCCAGTTTGGTTTCCGCAGTGGGCGCTCTACGCTGATAATTTCCCACCCAAAAAAAGGCTGCGTATAATAGGAAGACATTTTGTTTAAAAGTATTATCTTAATTTAAAATGTTGATGGTTTCCTGGATAAATTATAGGACTTTATCTAATGGAGCCCTATACAGAGTGGCAGGGACTTTGACGCGAAAACTGTTACCACGGACTCAGTACATGATTAAGAACCCCCCTGCGTTGAAATTTTTCTTCGGTTATTTAAACAAAAAACTGCTGTTTCATAGAAAAGTGCAATACCTATGCGGTCAAAATGTATGAAAAGGCTTCAGAATCATGTACTGAATTCATGGTAACGGTTTTCGCGTCGATGTCCCTGCCACCTTGTATGTTGTAGGTACGTAGCTTTTAACTGTGAGATACGCGTAAAGTTGATAATATAGGTAACTCCTTTGTGTAACTATAACTTACCTACTTGTCTTGACAGACAAAACAATTGTTTACTGTTACAGGAAATTGAAAGCCTTTACTTACTTCCTCTTATGATTTCAGGAAAATTGTAGATAATTTTACCTTATTGGAAAACCCAAATTACAGGTATTTCAGTGTCCTACATAAACACACTGGAGCGGTACCTACTTATTTTCATGAACACAGAAGACATCTTTCAAAACCTCGAAACAAAGCAAATCTTTTTACATATTTTAAGGGTCTATTTGTTGTGTTTTATGAATCAACTAATCTACTGGCAATGTAAAGGCTCTTTCAAACAGGCGCGACACGCGACGCGACACAAAGTCGCCGCTGCCTTTGTGACGCGTCGCGTGTCGCGCCTGTTTGAAAGAGCCTTAATTTGCACCAAACATTATTTTATGAAGCTTTACAACTCAAACTACGATTAAAATAAAATAAAACGGCCAAGTGCGACTCAACGCCGAAAATAACTCGTTTCTTGTATGGCCAACGTTAATTTTTTACTTTATTTTATTTTTATTATTTTTTGTTATAGCGGTAATAGAAATATAAATCTTTGAAAATTTCAACTGCCTACCTACCTATTACGGTTCATGACATACAGCTCACTGACAGACATCTTTTTAGTTTGGGGCTAGTATTATATTATCTGTGGTTTGGGGCCAAATTTTTGATTAAAATCGACTAGTCTACTGGCTACGTAATTTGCACCAAACATTATTTCAAAAAGGTTTTCAACTTCAAATGCGATTAAAAAAAAAAAACAATAAAATGATACAACACGTACCTATATTGATAGTTATTTAAACAAAGCAATTCCTGCGGTGTTTCCCGCGGCCCATGTAGGTAAGAAGTACATACAAGGTATTGCGGTGCACATTCGAATACCTAACTCGTGCCTACTCTAACACCTGCAGTGCTCTTGAGCAATCATTCTGAATATGATAAGGTTAGCAGTTAATAGTAACATACTTAAAACTAAAGTCTCTGGCAGACTGACGCGACGCGACTCTAACAAAACAATTTCTAAGAAAATTTCACGGTGGAACAATTACCGATGTCATGTCGCGTCGCGCCTGTCTGCACGAGGCTTAAGGCGACGATAACCAGATCACGTCTAAACAAGTGTTAGTGATTTAGAAAAAATATATGTTACATTAGAGCATTTTCTTAATAACTTAATATGAGAATATTTTAGATTATGTTCATTATACATAGTGAAATTAATTTGTAATGTCTAACGCGGATAAAAAACTCAGAATCACGCAAAATCTATCAAGCGTATTTTACTGAAACCTTCACCATTTTAAAGATAATTTAATTATTGATCTTTTAGTATACGTGTTTTATTAAAAAACCTTTTATTTTATGTATATTAAATTAATAATGCGTTGATGGGCGAGTCCTATTACTGGCTGGACTTACGAAGCGTTGCGCGAGCTTAAAACAGAACACACAAGCTAACCACTCAAGGTCACTGGCATATATCTGCGTCTTAATACGGAGTTGAATTAGGAAATAGTTACAACAAACTGTTTTCAAAAGTTAAGTTGATGATTCATTATTGTACTTTGATACGTTGAAGGAATGAGGCACTACCAATCGCAATATCACACCTGTGTAACCCGAAGGGTTAGGCAGAGGTAGTCAGCCACATTTCGCATGTAATAGGGGGCGAGCGTATTGCCATCAACTGGGCACAAATCCAGACTCCGGGCTGCTACTGAGATATCCGTATATGTAGCTGGACGGATTTAATTGAAAGGTACAAGCTAGTTTAACACTTTCGACTCCACCCACTTTTCATAGAACTTATACGCCATACCGCCATACATATTGGAAGTGAACCCGCCGGGAGGGTTGCCGGCATTACGTTTGCGCTAAAGTTAACCATCGCGGACGGTCAACGGCATTACATTTAAAACCGTGTTATAAAACACTGTAAAATGAAGTAAAATAATGTTTTCAGGGGGTCTTGTCGCTATAAGTAGTTTAAATTTGTAACCGTGAACAAAAAAAAAATAATAATAATTAAATGCTTTGATTTTAAAGCCAACGCATATACTAATAAATCTTGTTAAAATATATATCAGGTTTTATTTTCACGGTTTATAATAATGCTTTTTAATACATTTAAAGTGAGCCCTCCGCGAGGGTTCCCGGCAACTAGGTGAATCATCCAGGAAGGCTGCCGGCACTAAACGTTTTAAAATATAACACATGTAAAAAAAATGGCGAAGTTGTGCATAAGTTTATTTTATCGATATCAAACTTCCCGTCAGGTGGTTGATACTATAATAATTAATGTTGAATTCAAATAAAACATAACATCACGCCTGCACTCCTCGCAGGGTTGGGCAGAGATGTTAGTTACACCCACATTTTACTTGTTAGGCTCAATTTCCATTACTGCGGAACGAGAATTTGTAGAACGAAATTGTACAAAGCATAATGAACTTTATATCAATTACCATACAAACTGGATACGAGAACTTTCTGAAATACACGGGACATGTTTTTGTCACGTTTGAACTTTACCCAATTGACATAAAGTTCATTATGCTTTGTAATGTAATGCAGTTGGTGGCATGAAATCTAAAATTGAACTAAAATAAATGCCATCAACTGCAACTGATTGAAAAGTGACCTTGTTTTGAAGATTTCAGTTGCAGGTGATTATTTTAATTTGTCTGTTTAATCCACTCGGCGCCGGGAACCCTCCTGGAGGGTTTACTTTAGAGCAAACGTAAGGCCGGTGACCCCCTAGAGGAGCCACTATATAGTGCGCATAATGGCGGCATGGCATATGAGCTCTATATAAAGTGGGTGAACTCGAATGTAATAATCTGCTGTTTTAAATACTTTCGTCAAGTGAAACCGCGGGCCACAGCTGGTCCACAATAAATTGCATCCATTAAATTATAAACTCCTTAAAGCAAGCTTGGTACTGGAACGTATAAATAAATGTGGCTACAATGAAACAGCAGTGGGTGCGGGTACAGTTGCGAACAAGAGTGGAAAGTGTGCCAGGACTATAACGGGGAGCTTCCGCGCTTGCACAACTTGTGAAATCCATAGAAAGTGGCCGCGACTGTACACAACGGCTTTTATATCGAACTGCTTTGTTGTATTGTGTCCACTCCTTTATACAAGTCAGCTTTAAAGGAAAATTACGGTAAAAAGGTGCTAAGAGAAGAAGTTTTTAACAAAGATAAGATCATCGCGCTTATATTTTCCCAAGGGTTAGGCAGAGATGTAGCCTATAGTACACCCACATTTCGCCAGTTATGTTTAAGGTCCTTGTAGTGGGGGCGAGTCTATTGCCATCAACCGGGTACATGTTCTGACTCCGAGCTGCTACTGAGAATTTCCAGATGGGAAAAATCCAAAAGAATAGAATAGGACCTCATCACTGGCGGACTAAGGGGGGGCGACAGGTGCGGTTCGTGCCGGGCCCCCGGTCCTGGGGGCCCCCCAAAACTCAGAAATAGGTACTTTTTAACCAAATCAAACAAACCCAAAAATGTAGTTGGGGGCGCCCTAGGCATGCTAAATATAAACATAGGGTACTAACATTTTCGGTAAGTCGACAACGTAAACTCTTATTTATGCACAAGTAGTCAAAAGAAAACCTTTCCTATCTGGGTGGGGTGCCAATAGTTTCGAGCTCGCTCCGCTCACTGTTGTATCCTATAGTTTCAGACTTTATTTTGTAGTTTGACTAAGTAATTCCTATTGCTGTATAAATGTTCAAAAGAAAAATTAAACAATGCAGCGTGTAAAAAATTTCGACCTCGCTTCGCTCGCTCTACCATCCTCATTTCGTAACATTTGCTCATTTTCCGATGTCAACGTAGTATCTCCTATTTCTGTATTAATAGTCAAAAGAAAACCTAACCTTACGATGCAGCGTGCTAAATATTTCGAGGTTTTCCATTAAGAGCACTGATTTCACAGCACTTGTCCGAACCGCACCTGAGCACTTTCACTAACCGCACTGAAACAAAATTTTGATATCGACCCCATTTAGTTTTGGCGCCCCGGGCCCCTGATAGGCTTAGTCCTCCATTGGACCTCATGCTCAGTACCGCTTGCGACCACTAGACTAATAAGGCAAACAAATAAATAATCCCTATATAACAGTTAAGTTTCCTTGACTAACACGTCGCTGCTATTAAGCATTAAGTCCTGTGTTAACTGCACCTCATTAATTAATCGAAAGCGACGCTTGCCGTTAATTAGGTCATTTAAACACAGTCAATTTGAACACTTTAACGCCATTATGGCACAATTAATTTATACTTTGTGGTTAGTTAGTAGCAGCTGGTAAAAACAATAGAAAACTTGAAACAACGACTGTTATAATTAGGTATAACCTGTCTATTTGTAACGTCTTTATACATTTGAAATAATAATAATAGGTTCTCTCTAATGGACCCCGCACTAGGATACAGGGTCGCAGGCTCCAGTCTATTTCAGGTACTTTAGACTAAAGTAAAGACTAAAAGGAAACTAACTGGTAGTGAACTAAATGATTAAGTGCAGCGGAATTATGTATTTGATTTCACCCTGTGAAGTACGGGTTTACTGCTTGATTTCGAATGTCATATGCCCGGTAGCTAATTCCCCGAAGTCATCAGATCGAACGTCGGAATTGCCGAAATTCCATAGCATTACATATCTACAGTAGATATTGAACAATGGCTGACAGGATTCTATAGAATGAGAATCGTCGCCTATTCTCAGGCTTACGGATTGATCAGTTACCTAATCACCGGGCTTTGGTTAATAGGTTATAAGTTATAACTTATAACAAAAGCCCGGTGATTAGGTAACTTTTTAATCTGCAAGTCATTTCTGCTATTCTGCCATATGGCCGTTCTCGCCCAGAGTAAAGAATATCTTTACTCGTGTGGTTCTGGGGCGTAACGTAACAATATAAGTTAACCAATTCGAAGAGAAAAAATACCGCGATAATTTTGACAGACGAGTTGTGTTTTGTTTTTACTAAAAGAGGGATCAAGAATTATCTACAGTAAAAATATTTTTTTCAGCAGAATTTTCATTCGTCAGATAACTTTTATAATATATGGAAATAAATTGGCGGTTTGAGAGCTATTACGTGTCGATGGCTATTTTATTTTAAATAGTTTGTCTAACGATAAAAAAATTGGACCGTAGATAATTATTTAAGTTTAGATTGAATTCAAAACGATATTCCACATCAAGATCTTGCGTCAGAGACAATTTTTCTCTAGTAAGTAGCTATACTTATGTATTTTTCTGTTACAAAAATAAAAGGCGTAGGCAGTAAATCTATTAAATTGCATAATCTATTTATTATTAGACAGTTTGGAGACGCTACACAATGGTGCAATGAATCTACCTGATTTATAGTCAGCGGGTCGAGGGTAGAGTCACCATCATTTTTTATTTTACAGGACTTTTCTCGTTCTGTCATCTTACAGGGTGACAGATGTTGACATTAATTTTGTGGCATAATTTACTTATTTTCATTTAAAATAAACGATGTATTTTAAAGAAATAGAAACCAAAATGCGTTTCATTTTATGTGTGTGCTACAATAGAAATACTGATTACAGATTTACATGTTGTTTTGTACATTTTATGTGGAGCCTCGTGTATATTTTAATTTTATCAACTTGTTGCTTGACAGGATGTCAGTAGGACAAGGTCAAATTACGACCGTCACGGTTGTGATTCAGAAAGGGATGCCAGAGACATCCACTGCTGGCACTGCTCTATATCAGTATGAGCTAGATAGCAACACCTGATAATGCTTTACTTACATATTTTCCAGTACGCGAAAGGTAAGATAATGTGATATTGAATTTGTTTTTCTGGCATGCTTCCAATCTCGGGTTAAAGCACATTAGTTTTTTTATAGCCTAATGCTTCTGATATTTAACAGGTTTTCTCCAATAAACAACAGGACCTGTCTACAAAATAATCACGCATGGTAGCCACACGCATCACGGCACGTGCGGTGGTTGGAGGCTCGCCAACCGATTTCCGAACTGTATCGAATATTAGCCCAGCAGAGGGCGCACCTGCGCGCACAACATGTCGCCGAGTTGAAGGTGACCCGCAGGTTAAAATTAAAAGCCAACGGGGTCTTTCGCAGAAATTGCCTCCGCCACCAGCCAAATGCCGATTTCCTCTAAATGCCACGAGAAATACAATCGGCTTTTTTATAAATAAAAGGTCGCAAAAATTGGCAGTAGTTTAGCTTTTCGATGTCACATAAAATTCAAAATTTTAATTTCTAAGTAACACGAGCTCGCGTACCGATAAATTATTTCAGAAAATTTCCCAACTCGTTTAGATATTTTTTAGCTAATAGTTTTAGTGAACCACACAGTAGCTCGGTGCCGCTTGAAACCATTTAACAAAACAATTCTTGGAACCCAATTAACAGTATTTCTACGTCGACATTGTCCTCGTTGTAACATTATAATATCCTTGCGACGAACGCCCAATAGTTTTTGAGTTCTTTTCTTTTACGTGAGTCAAAAGCGTTGCCGAGGGCAAACGACCGCACACGGTGTTTTCTTTGGAACTTTTCCAATATTAATAAAAAGCTTTGCAACGAAAATCGACATTTATTTAGTTCATACACATAAAGATGCTTTTTCGATTTTTATGCAGAACTTACTTACTGAGATGGATTGTCTTCCTATCGATTATTGGAAAACTGGGAAGTCTTTACTACGAGCAGTCCACTGTTGGACATAGGACTCTCCAATTGCACGCCATTAAGCTCGGTTCTCGGCAACTCTCATCCAGCTGCTACCAGCCACCCTGCGAAGATCGTTGCTCCACCTAGCCTGAGGGCATCCAGGCCTTACGTTTCCCGATTCGCGGTCTCCACTCAAGAACACGTCTACCCCAACGGTCATCAGATCTACGGCTACTATAGCCGGCCAATTACCACTTCAGCTTGCTTATTCTGTGAGCTATGTCGACAACTTTAATTCTCTGCCGGATCACCTCGTTCTGGATTCTCTCCCTAATTATTTATATTAAATAGGTCTCCAATTTTCCATCCAGTGTCGGAATATAATGTCATTTTACAATCATCATAAACGTCTTCCAAGAGATATAAATTTCATTAAAATGCCATAATCTGCAACTTGTGACTGTGAGGTCTGCCAATTCTATGTCACTGTTTATAGGATTAAATGCTTGAACAAATGAATAGTTAATTATCAGAATTTATACTACATCATGATTTCATGAACTATAATAAAACCAAAAATTCGAAGACATTTACATTTACCAACCCGCACGGGCCCGCGTGGTGGATTACAGCCCATTGCCTCCCGAAGAGAGGAGGCCTGTGTCCCTGCAGTGGGAACATTATAGGCTGATTATTCTAAACTACATCGACAGGTAATTGATATGTGACTAGATCAGCAAGAAAAGTCGTGATCTGATTCATTTTAGATTTCGGGACCGTGCGTTATGTACGCAAAAGACAACAGCTAAATCACGCTTGATGCAAATGCAGTACTGAAAATAATACTTTTGCGACATGAACATTTTTGTTGATATTAACTCAACATAAAATATTGATGTTCCAACACGCTCGCATGTTATTTTCGGCGAATGAAATGAATAGGCAAACGCAGCGCAATCAGTCAACATGCTCGTCGTATGAAAAACATCGAATCATAAATAATATAAGTGTTTTAACAACAGTCAGTATAAACACGGTAATGTTAGTAAATATTGCGATGTTTTAACGAGAACAATGCGTAGGCTTCAGTGGCTAATGTTCATGTTATCAGCATACTGACCCATATAATAAGTGACCGTGATTTGCCGCCCCCGGAACTGGACGTTGATGATCTTAGATTTTAGAGAAGTTTTAGAGAAGTTAGGAACTTTCTGGATACAGCCCGTTATAATTGAACTTCTCAACCTTGCATTGCATAATTGCATGCCTGTTAAACTAATGAATCTAGTATTAATTACCAGAGCTGTCATCGAGCAATTCTTTCCACTCTAATCTTGCTGCCTCCATTTCAAAATGTATGGGAAATACATCTTAAATGTTATTTATTACAGCTATAGTGCCGCCCACTGATAATCCCAACGAGGAGGTGACGCAGTAGCGTGCTACATTTTTTTAAATTCATATTACTCGTATTGGCCAATGGTGTTCGTCCCAAGACTTCCTAGTCATCTGGATTTTTTGCCACAAAAATCGGACATCCGGACGACGAAATATCATTGGCATCGATTCGTTTGACCTTTGTTTTGTTTCATAACACGAATATCGACTCATTGACTAATAAATAAAGTCTTAATTCGTTCATTCACCGGTATAGGCTAGTAACAAACATACGTAGTTATCAAAGTATATATTTGATATAAAATTACACTTCGGACGAGTATATGGATTGTTTACATTTAGGAAAATTACTGTTTATCTTCACAAAATTTATTTGGGTGACAAAATGTTTAGAGACAGTAATTTATTGCTGCTTGAATAATACTTAGATGAACATTTCAAAATTCGCAGAATTCGTATTTTAATTTTTGAAAGAGGTGTGTTCTTCGAAACGAATTTAAAAAAAAAACCCAAATTCCCAATATTCTTGGAAAAGGAGCAATTTGACAGGTCAAATGAACGCATGATCTTCTTGACACCTGTTTCCGGTTCCTTTTAGTGCTGTTAACAGGTATAATTTAAAGATCGTTCATAATTCCATATGACAGTGATTTCCTATGGAGTAACAAAATCTACCTACTCCATCATATAACAGCTACAGCTGTTGATCTCGTTCCTCAATGTCAAATTACTGTAAGTATATGTACATACTTGCAATGTTGTCTTTTCCTGCTTCGATTGCTCATTACGTTATGTAATGGCATTTGTTGTTTGCTTCTTTGTCATTATTTATTTACATACTTTGAATGTGCCATATCATTGTTTTTGTTTTGCATTTTTGTTTATGTATAATGCAGCATTTTGTTTGAACTTTGTGTAATTGAAACTAGAAAGAACTGCCTCAAATTGGGTGTTTAGATTTCAGGTCAGTTCGCTTATTACAAAATTTATTATTTATTTAGGGAATAGAAATGAAATCAAGGAATAAATGGTATAATAATCTTCATAATTTATTTTCTCTTTCAATTTCATCATACAATATGATACTTCGTATAAAACAATATTCTTTGTTAAATTCATAGAAATATATTATTTTAGTATAACTGTTTCCATATCTTTTATAAACTTACAAATTACTGTTAACATACTGACGAATTCTTTTGTATAAAAATAATACAAATAGGCGTCGGGTGCGTTCTTTGCAGTTTACAGAACAAGTTTCTTTAAGTTGTCATTACCACGCCACCCGCTCGCCGTATATACTCTATATAACAATTCAACTTGTTAATTGGTATTATAATTACTTACAATAACCTATAGAAGACAATGGTACAGAATATTTTACTGTAGCACATTTATGGTAACAAAAACAATTAAAAACATAGGTATAGGCTTTAGTTTACAAAGCGTAGGCACTCGAGATTGCTACTTCATCCTATAAGATAAACATTCTCACTAATAAATACTTCCATCACACATTCACTCGCATCGTTCACATGTCAAACATTTGCTCATTACGAATCACTTGTATACGTCCACAACTAATATTTTAAATCGGACGGCTTCGCATTACTAAAGTCACGTCCTCTACAGAGCACCGGGTCAGTTCCGAGAATCATCTTTCAAAAAGGAGAAAATTATTTGCGCGATCCACGCTCTCGCTCAGACGTACAAGGCACTCCTTACTTGCATTCGATCAGTCTCCCACACAAGCACTTAATTTGTCTCGAAACAATCAAGCGAAGCGAACAAAGACGTTCCAGTCCACGGCGGCGTTAAAACGCTATTGTCGCGTTTAAAAAGTTAACCTTGTGCAACAAAACGTGAGTCGGAACGTCCGAGTGTTGAACACATGGCCGCCATTCCGCGAGGGCGGCGCAGGCGGAATTTTAATTAGCAGAACATCCGCTCGTGACTCGGCCTGATGCGCCGTTGCCACTCTACGCTACACTATCTCTTTCACACCGGCTGCGTTTCGTACCTGTCACAACACAGAGGCGACGTGCGTCTCCGTCTAAATCGCAATAAATAACGTCCGAAACGTAAACTAATTATTATAATAAGATTCTACTGGACAGAAAAAATACACACAATGGCCGGGACACAATGAACAATGGAAATCCCCGATTCAGCAAGGCAAGTGCGGCAACATCGCTGAAACGGGAAATTCGCCGTAAAACTGGCAACGCCGCCTCAACCTCGTTCAGTCAGTCTGCAAACGAATGACGTCGCACGATTATCCTTTCTAGTTTCTACACTATTCTAAATGAGACAACGCAATACTGATTTAAGGAAAACATTAGTTCTGCAACTTACAATGGAAGCTAAAGCTTTTGCAGTTGTGACTCGCACTAAGTACATCCCTCGCTAAGTGGACCGTCCATAACAAAACCGTTTCACAAACAACAAACGTCCTGGAATCAGCTCACCCGAGCGGAGGTTCTGCCTGCACACATCACTGGCAACCTAATCTCTCAAACTTAACGATACATCCACGGCATCCTTAACGTAGCGTCAACACCTTATACACTAGTGTTCATTAACTATATATTACACAGTAAAATTAAGATCACAAATCGCTTTGTATGCTGCGTCCTACCGGGCGCGACTAGCATGGAATGTGGTGGAGCGGCGGCGACGGCACGATCAGAAGTGCGAGTCGATGTGGCAGCCGCTGTTAGCGTGCTCCAGCACCTGCTCCTTAAGCCGGTGCACGTGCTCCTTTAGTTTTACCACCATCTGCGCCAGCTCTACGTTCTCGCCCTTCAGGATCTTCACCTTATCCTCCAGCTTGGAGATGCGCTCCAGCTTGCGCCGTCTGCACTTGGATGCAGCCACTCGATTTCTTTGCCTTTTACGTTCCAATTTGATTCTTTCTTGTGTATCCATGTCTATGGGAGACAGGGGTGGCGAACTTGCAGCACTGGGAACTGTTTGAGGTTCGTCCTTGACCACCGGTGTGGGGTAGCGGTCAAGCGGCCTGTCCAGGTCGGCGTATACTCGCCTGTCGACGATGCGTCCGATCTGCGGAGTTGGGTCCGAGTGGTGTAACTTGTCCAGCGCCTCAACGAACGGCCGCGCGTACATTTCTTGTTCCTCCGTCGGCGCGAGACTGGCCGGGAATAACACTGGCGCACCGGGTGTAGGAGTCGCCGTTGTTATCATTCCGTTCTGTATGATCAGCTTCTCGAGCTCCGGAGAGCCGAGCTTCAGCATCTGCAGGTCTGGTGAGGACAGGACCGGCGCCCCGCCGATCCGAGCCCGCTTGATGCCCCGCCCCACGTCCAAGGTAAGGGGCCTCTTCAGGTTCTCCACAGGTCCACTGAGGGGATACTGCTCGTCATAGAAAGTGGTCTCCATGCCGTGTTGGTAGCGTCGAACCATGTGTTTGCACCGAATTACTCGGTATCACTGAACTCACTGCGCGAATATCAAAACTTTTTCATGCGGCAACGCACGTCCGACTGCCTCAACGTTCCACTTGTTTCTAAACATTGTTAAGAAACAACCACTGCTTTTATTGAGTGACTCAGATAAGCTATTTTTAGAAGTAGCGTGATATAGTCGAGCGCTCATTGGTCGGATATCGCGCGATACCAAGTAACGCTTGTATGTGATTGGTGATTGGCATCGTAGCGTAGCGCGAGGCCGCGTCGGGCTGTTTACGACTTCGTACGATTACCGAGAATCAGCAGGCGCATGTCCATTATAACAATTATGTCGTACCATTAAACGTGCATCCAAATTAATGCTTGGCTACCTTAATATATTTATAGCACATAGTACATACTAGTTAGTTAAAATATTGTTACATAATAATTAAAACGATACTAATTTATACTTACTTAACATAGGTTGACACTTAAAGCACCTTTCGAAATTAGATTTAAAAGGCTCTGTGTTAATGTTTTATTCTCTGACCCTACATTGTTTAGTAGATTATCCTTTGTTGGGTGGTAAAGGTAATAAAAAATACAAATTTACTCCATTTATATCCATTTTTTTTTTATTTACTCCATTTATTTATGGATTTTTTGCATTAGAAAAATAACGGCAAAATACTGACAGTTCATCATTATTCTCTTGTTCTTATCCCAATTTATTTGAGGGTTCGGCGAAACATGTCTTTTTCTTCCATACTTAAAATAACGATTGTTGAAATTACTGCACTCTAGGGATTTTTTTTTTAATGTGAGTGAATGATCATTGCGTTTAAATCGAAATAACGAAAGGGTGCTAAGCGTTATTTTCCTAATGTTATAATAAATGGAGTATAGTCCATCCGTAACTAGGATATCGGTTAGAGTAAGCCCACGTTCGCACGGACGTAATAAAATCGCGGCGATTATTTTTTTCGTGCACTTAATTTTCAACGCTCTACTTAGCGCCGAGAGTTGAAAATCTAACAGTTTTTTTTTTTCACGCACTGGGACGGGACTACGTCCCAGCTCGATGGATTCTCAACGCTCGGCCAAACACCTAGAGTTGAAAATCTAGTGCGCGATAAAATCCCGCCGCGATTTTATTACGTCCGTGCGTCGGCTAATACATAAAGTTAATAACCTTAATAATCAGGAAATTAAAGTCTAGGAAGGATACGTATGTATCCGCATGTATGAAACATGCGAATACGTGAGACGATAGGAATTAATTTTAACTGATTGAACTAAATTGGGAATCGTCCCAATTTATACACAAAAATTATGGTCACATGATTTATTTATTTTTCGTAATTTTTTAATGTTATTCATTATTTTGCCATTTGCTATCAATAACTTTAATTAGATATAGGTAAAACTAACACATTTAGTCCTTTTTTCAAATGGAGTCTGGGTAATCTAATTAAATTTTAATGAGAGAATATTGGTTAGTTCAGTAATAATTTACAGTCACACAAATAAACAAAAAAGTAAAAAAATATTTAAAACATCGTGGAACGAGAGTCAAAGTGTAACAATGAAAACGCACAAATTTGGGTGAGGCACGGAGGCGGGGTAGCCGCTAGCGAGCGGTGCAAGAAAATATTGTGCGGGCGACGGGGAGCGGGGAACTGTACGGAAAAGAGCGAGACGGCTTACTCCCGTCCCGCTCCCACGAAAGATAACTGAGCAAAAGGAAAATAAAATGCATCTAAAATTCCTTCAATAATGTGGACTCACATTTTGATGTATTGTAAAGTTGACCTTCATTTTTTATGGACATAAACACAACACCAACTACAGAATCCTCTAGATACCTAGGTAGGTAGGTAGGTAAGTACACAGGTACTGTGGCAGCCAACGGCTGTGAGAACTCTTTATGGATATTAAGCATCATTAAATTAATAATTATGTTTTTATGGCTACATAAAACTGTAATAAGTGTAGTTGGAGTTATTATTATCTATAAATAGTATGTATACATATATTTTTCCTCATCTAGTACCTAAATACATTTATGAAATTATTATAAATCCTCAAGCCACAAATCCCGAAATACAAACCAATCCAATCAGAAATTAATGAAACAGATGTTATTATCTGTAACCGATTTCAAAGAAGGAGGAGTTATGCTATCAACTAATTCTGTCTACTTGAGAACCTACATGCGATTTACCGACCGACCTAGCCTACGCATCATTAACTTATTTCGGGTCAAGTGCACATCTGCGTACCGCGTCTGAAGGTTCCGTGTGTACCTACTCCCATATAAATTTAATGACAAGTTGAAGGTAACCATGTGGGAAACTTAATTCTTTATATTTATTTCTACTAACAATACGGAATCATCGATTAAATGGTTATGCTATATATTTGTGGATACTCACACTCAAGATATGAGGTACACTTGGAATATTGTAGGCCAATTCCCGTGGGTGTTGTAAATGGCGACTACCAAAAAAACAAGAAACTATTGGAAAACTTACGGATGCTTATAGCATTTCCTATTTTCCGATACTCTAAAAACCAACTAGTAGGTACACATGCATAGCCTTCCCTTACTAACAATAAATCCGTAAGCAAATTGAGAGGATTACTGTTACTATTATTATCGTAGAATTAAGTAAGTTTGATTTGCCGGCAAACCCGAAAGTTGTATTCAAACAACATTACCACGTAGCAGAAAATTGGTTAACTGAATACTAGTGCTGCCACCTATTTGAACAGTTATTTACTATATAAACTAGTCCGTCTACTCCACACTTTATAGCGTTGTAAATCACTAGTTAAGTTTGCATCTACTCGATAACAGATGGCGTTGTTCAAATTTACACAGCCATCTGCAGTGTGAGTCACCAAAATACGGTTAGACCGAGTAGGTAATACGCAATTTTTTTTTTTTTTCGTAAATCATGGCAGAACAATTATTGGACTAACAGATAAACAGTATTACATTATTAACAGTATTACACGTTCGGCACGTTCTTGTGATTTTATGCGCAGAGTCATTCACCTCCCAGCCTTATATTATAATAACAGCCAGTTTATTGTTCATCTGCTAGTCTATTATAAAAGTTAAGACCAGCAAGAAAAAATATTATGGCATATGGCCCACTTTATTCTATTTCACCAAGAAAAAATTGAAAGGAAGGCTATTAACGGTTCTTTTAGCATAAAATAAAATTATGCCAGCTAATCACAATACCGAGATGGACGCTAGTCCGGTAGAAGCGGTAGCCTCCATACATTCAGGAAAAATAAAATCACGTTTTTTGGGTCGAAATATTTCTTTAGTATGTATGGATCACCGTATGGGACGCTATAGTTTTATCGGTTTCGTTAATTAAAATACTGTATTTTTCCGTCCATGACCATTAACATCTGTATTGCAGAGACCAAAGGACTAAGATAATAAATACAGAACTGAACTTGGCGGACGGGATATTGTGGCAGTAACTTGGAACATGCTTTCGTCCAGCAAATAAAAAGACCAAAGGACTATGATAATCCGAGAAATTATAAATCAAACAGAACCCACTTTTTACAAAATCGATCAAATTTATTGCAACAGTTCATTTGTACATCACATTGTAGATTCACCTAACAATTTATTTATTATTATAACACCAACACCACTTCGGGGAATGAAGGCGTGATGTTATGATATTTTATGAAGTATCTTTACAGGTTGCCTTATTGCGATAGTTATGTAATAATAACACCAGCCTATTTGGCTAAATGTATGCTGAGACGCAGGTGACGTAGGTCCACGCAACGCAGATTTTGTAATGCATGAACGTACTGAGACCTGCGCACGCTACGGCCTATATGCCTCGCCCTACCCTGCAAAATCTGTACTATGCTGTGCTGCGTCACCTGCGTCTCAGCATACGCTTAGCCTTACTGTCCCACCTGAAGGGCAAAGGCCTTTTCTCAAACAGAGAAGGCAGGAGCATTGACCGCAGCGCCAGCCCTAGGGTAGAGCGAGAGAAGCGGTCGCTCTAGGCGCCAGATGGCAAGGGGTGCCAAAAAGCCAAATGTGAAAAACAATTTCCAGCGCAAAATAAAATTTTGATGGCGCCTTTTGAGCGGCGCGGGAGTCCTAGGCCCCTCAAAAGGCGACATTAAAATGGTCAGTGTTGGTCGATGACTGATGATGATTGAAATTAACACCAAAAGCAAATTTAATTATATAGCACTAAAAGCTGTCTTAATGTTAAAGAAGCAGGAGTGTATTAATTAGAGCTACTTAATTTAAAATTGGGAATTATTATTTATGTTACATGAAACCGAAGTTTTTTTTAACTTTTTGGCCTCGCACAGGTCGTATTTTCCTTTTTTTTTTTTTGTAGTCTAGAATGCTCCTTTTTTATTTTTGTTAATGTTTGTGCCTTTTTTTTATTTTTTTTTTTATTATGTTTTGTATTTCCTGTGCGTGTCCCAAATAAAATATTTTCTTTCTTTCTTTCTCTTTCAAGTAGTATTTACGTGGAGTGAAAGCGTCGATCAAAGGGCGCCGAAAGACAATATCGCTCTACCCTGATTAAGGCTTGAATTTCTCATACACTGATGTCGGTCGCGTATGGTCGGTCGCGTACGTAACGTACGAACGTACGCACCGCTGACGTCAGCCTTTCAGTGTGGACTTTTTCTAATAGAACACAATGTATATTCGTACGCGCAACCGACGTACGCGACCGACATCAGCGTAGGAGGAATTCAGGCCTAAGGGCTAGGGCCGGCACTGATTGAACGACACACTTGGTCAAGTCAGGTTGGTTATTTGAAACTTATATTAACACTTTCGCTGTCCCATGAACCACATAAGGTTCAAGGTATTTGTTTTACTATTGTGTCGACTTTGCGGACAGCGGAGTCCAAGTTTCCTCACGATGTTTTTCCTTCACCGATGTCAATAATGTCCAAGATAAACTCATAACTTATTCAATATATTATCACTTATTAATTTATTTATTTCACAGTAACTGATATAATTCTGACGTCTTCGTACGGCTTGTCTGTTTTGGGGTTTGTCTTGACGCTGCCGATGTTTTGTACCACCTCCATGCCGCGGACCACGCGACCAAACACTGTGTGCTTGTTGTCCAACCATGGCTGAGGAAAAACGAGATTTTTAATAAAATTATTGCACTGTTTTAGTACTATTGCACGTCAACGTTCGTGGCAGTTGCGGACAAATAACATGGGAGCGAGGCAATACGAGGCTCAGTCAGAGTTTTGGAAATACTAAATATGCACTGTCCTGCTCGCACGCTTTATGGCCACAACTGCCACGAACCTTCGCGGTTAATTATATATTGCTTTAGGTATAAGGGTAAGCACGCACTACGAAACGAAATCGTTTTTGAAAATAATTACTAATAAATAAAATAATTATATTTCTTTTGGTTAACCGCGCACTGCGATTTAATGGGATTAAGGGTCTTTCAAACAGGCGCGACACAAAGACACCGCTCGTCGCGCGACGAGCGGTGTCTTTGTGTCGCGTCGCGTGTCGCGCCTGTTTGAAAGAGCCTTTATTTGTTTAATGACTGCATGATTATGATCAATAATAAATTTAAATAAAATTAACTTTATTTTATATTTGAACGCCGAAATTAAAAGCAGAATAAGAGAACAATTTTGTACATTTTACCAACCTTCTGTACCATATTTAAGCAAATAAATGATTTTGAATTTTTGCGTATCGTCAAAACCTCTGTGATATTTTACCTCATATGTGTGCAATTTTTAAATGGCAACGTAATGCGCGCTTCAGCATTGGTTTCCTACGAAAACAGTTTCGTCATATTAAGGGGGATGCGCTAAGATAACCCGCAAAATTCAAAATTTTCTTACATTTTTGCAATTTAACAGGTCAGTGTCAGGTTGTAAGTTGATTTAATAGTAGATTGTTATACAAGGGCCGAAAGGAATCAATTCCAATGTATTTACACGCCCGAGTGCAGCGATGGCGGCTACAGTCCGAGTAGGAATTGATGACCTTCACCCGTGTTAAACACTCTACTTTTCAATTCGAATTTAAGGAAAGTAAAAAATTGTAGTTTTACTAAAATATTAATTGATAATAATAACATGAGTATTCTAGTACCTATTAGTATTTTTTTAAATTTTAAACAATGAAACACACCGCGTTACTGCCGCCCACGGGCCGTCCCGCTTAGGTATTTTTTTTAAAATTCAAACTGACAAGACGACAGCATTTTTTTTAATCAATATTTTTCTATAAGGGGGATATTACACCATCATACCATGATCACCACCATCAGATCACAGAATCATGATGAAACACATAACTAAATTTTAAAATAGACGTAACATGGGTAATTTGTGAGCTTCGTAGATAGGTATATGATATAATAGGATAGTGTCATCATAAATGTCTATTTCACAATTCCATCATATCTTCGATCACCGATCCATGACCACAGGCTTAACAGTGTAATACACCTTTAATAACATTTTTCGTAGCCGACTATCTAACGAAATTTAGTTCTATTTTTAAAATTATTTCCCATCCTAGAGAGGGAAGCAAATACTATGAGTCTTTCCCGCCCAAGGGTGGGTAACAGCGTCTTACACCCGCTACTCGGATCAAAGAAACACTACTTTCCGAGTATGAGAAATGAAAATATGATTCGCGACGGTAACAAATATGGCTTACTGAATAATAATCATTAGACTCAGCAATACAACTCCTTAAGTTAGAATTGGCCGCAAATATCATTATTTCATAAAATAGTCATTCAGTAGGGTAATATGAACTTAGAGAGTTAGTTGTACTTATTGATGATTTTTATGATTAAAATTGTATTAATAAATATTTGACACGGCGGTATTTAGATCAACATACAACCTGACACCTGCAAATTGCAAAAACGTAAGAAAATTTGAATTTCGTGGGCTACCCTGACGTTTTCGCCGTAAAACGCTCGTCGTGAAAATCCGTCATTTCCCCCAGTATCTAACATTAAGATGTCAAAAAACAGTATGTATTTGAACAGCCGTTATTGTGTGACCATTCACCGCTTTCTTAAGAAACCAAACCACCTTTTAATTTCTTGTATTTTATTTACTATTTGCTACTTTCTAATTAAAACAATAAACTACTATTCAAATATAACAATGTACGTAACTACATAACTAAATACTTAAACATTGAAATGTATAAAGTGGACTGGAGCTATTCACCGAGTCGTTTTCTGCTAAAATACTGATGATACTTATTTTTTAAAGGTTACGCTACTAATTTATTGATACTATGATATGAACGTAAACGGGGCAAAAGGAGTATGTAAGGATCGTAGCAGGTGGCGTTCTGTAGTTTCTGCCTACCCCCATGGGAAGAAGGCATGAGTTTATGGCATGATAAGTACGGCAATATCCCCTCAATGAATCTGCCTAGCCTTTTCCCAACTATGTTAGGGTTGGCTTCCAGTCTAACCGGATGCAGCTGAATACCAGTATTTTACATGGAGCGACTACCTATCTGACCTGGGTACCTAATATGATACCCGTTGGTAAGACTGGTTGTCAGACTTTCGGGCTTCCGACGACTTGTAAGGACTGTCAAAGATCCACGAATGACAGCCGGGACCCTCGGCTTAACGTGCTTTCCGAGGCACGGAGGAGTCTCGGTATGTAGAAATGGTCACCCATCCACGGATCAACCCCTGCAAGCGTAGTTTAACTTGATGGATCGACCCGTGCGGCTGTTATTACTTAGCCACGAGCTCCACAATATCCCCTGTAACTGTTAATATGGCGGATATTGGCAGGCCCACATTCATTCATTCATTCGTTCATAAGTCATGATTTAAAAATAACCATGTAGTTTTTTGCCTGTTCTTCACGGTAGAAAACGACAAATTAGAACCATTTCCTAATTATTTTTTAAGTGCCTATTTAGTGTCTAGCTAGGTGGCAACAAATCTTATTCTTGAATCTATGATAAGAACTGCGCACACGCACACACCGTGTAATTTATGTGCATTGTAAGGTCATGATGACGTTGGCGTGCTTACGAGAGTGCTGGCTGCATGCCATATATTGTAGTGCTTAAAAGGGTCCCTTTGATGAAGGATTTTTGATATTGACTGATTTTTGATGAGACTGGTGATCTGAAATACAGGCCTAGAGCTTAGTTTAGGCACCAGTCTCCCACAATATTAAAATTTTTTCTGACTCTGACTGACAAAATACATATTACATGGTATCACCATGTAATATGTATTTTGTAATATTGTGGTGAGAAAATAAAACATTATTATTATTATTATATTGGTTATGGAAGCGTGTTCGATTTATACGTCCGCTGTTGTGATAGCATTAAGTGATTTTTATTTGGTTTGGTAACTAAAGCCACCAAAAGCCGCCGCTGTCATATTAGACGCAAATAAAGCATTTATCAGTTCAATAGTAATGCTAGTTTACGCTGGTATCATACCAAGTTTATCTTGCTCACACCGGACACGTGTGTTTTACTACTTCAACGCCGCTTGGTGCAATCTGTATAATATTTTAATAGAGGTATTGAGACCCGCAGGTAAACACAATTCTTTGCCTTTGCTAATAAGAATAACGGTATAAAACTAAACATATTGGGGTTCTAGGACGGTCTCAAGGATCGACTGGACGACTCTTCCCCAAGTTTCTTTTGACAATTTCAGTTGTTCCCTTCAGTGAGAAAGTTAAAAACTTGGGGATCTTCATCGATAAAAACTTTTCTTGGACTACCCAGCTACAGGAAGTTAGCCGTAAACTATTTGCATCCGCTGCATCTTTGAAGAGATTACGTAATTTTCTACCGACTGCCACCAAGATTGCGCTTGCACAATCGCTACTTCTACCCATCCTTGACTATGCTGATGCCAGCTATCTTGATCTTACCCAAGACCAACTCGACAAACTTGAGCGGCTTCAAAACGTTTGTATAAGGTTCATATTCGGTTTGCGCAAATATGACCATGTTTCCGAATTTCGCGTGAAGCTCAAGTGGTTACCAATTCGCCTTCGCCGGAATGTTCACATTCTTTCGCTTTTGTATAACGTGCTTTTTCGCCTTCCACCCCTCTCTATCTCAAGAAACGTTTCCAGTTTCTTTGCGACTCCCACACGAAATTTTTAAGGTCATCAGATAACTTAAAGCTTAAAATGCCTATGCATTCCACAACTTTCCTCGACAAGTCCTTTACTGTCCAGGCCGCTCGTTTGTGGAATGCATTGCCAGTTCAAATAAAACGCGCGCAATCGTTACCTGTATTTAAGAGACTCGTGAAGGAACATTACTTGTCGTTGTGATCTTGTTCTCGTAACTGTAATTATCTTTAGTTTTCATTTATTTTTGTTGCTTATATATTTTGTAAGTATGTATGTATTTATGTATCTATTATTTAGGATATGTATATATCTGTGTATTTATTCTAGTTTATTGTATACTTATTTGCACCGACGACAGCCCCATTTTATGTCCAGGCAAATCACTGTCCATTCCAAGGTTGCCTGGAAGAGATCGCGGAAAGCGATAAGGCCGCCCATTGTATATTTTGTAGTGTTTGATTTATTTTTTGTTATGTATTTTTGTGGTGTACAATAAAGTATATATAAATAAATAAATAAATATTGTTTGTAATATTGAAATTTGATTATGTTTATTTCTGTAAGTAGATTTCAAAGACATGTTACTTTACCATATGTTTGTAATATTACGAACTAAATCTAGCTAGCCCCATGTTGCCGTCCCCCTAGCGACGACGCCCTCAGCCAAATTCCCACTAGAGAATCCTTAGCAGTGTTACTTAGTCTAAAATATTATTATATTAATTATGTTCATATTGCCCAACTATGACTGAGACCCACGCAGAAAACAAAACCCTCCTTTACAGTCAATTAAAAACGCGTAAGTTGTGTCATGATTTATTGTGTGATTAGAAAAACGGGAAAAAAAGGCCGAAAACAATCTAAAATAAACGGTTGGTTTGTGTGTGTAAACCAAATGTAGTAGGAAGTACTTTTTTAAAAATTATACCCCATTTAAAAAAAAAAAAACGCAAACGAAATCAAGGGCAAAACCGCAGAATATTAAAAGAAAAACGTATTACTATTTTGTCGCTTACCGTAGGTGCTAGCGTGATGAAGAACTGGCTGCCATTGCTGTTGGGTCCAGCGTTGGCCATGCTGACGGTGTACGGCCGGTCGTGCTTCAGATGCGCCTTGAACTCGTCCGCGAACTCGCCGCCCCATATACTCTCACCACCGGTACCCGTGCCTGGAAAATGGGAGAGGAAAATATTAAGTTTAAAAAGTAATCGAGCTACTTTGTCTGCATTTATTTCATATTTCTTTCTTTTTACACATATTTGTAAAAAAAAAATCCTATCACTATGTCTTTCTGCAGGTCCCAGGCTACCTATTTGTCAAATTTCATGATGATGAGTTCATGTAGAGAGTAGAGATTTTTATCTCTACTCATAGGTTATCACACATAAGTTATCTTTTGATAACCTATGTCCTTCTACTTTAAAGATAAAAGATAACCTATATCTTTCAGCCGTTTTAGCGTGAAAGCGTGACAAACAAACTCACTTTCGCATTTATAATATTAGTTAGGATTAGAATGGCTTTCATATTACTTTCTTAATCTGATGACCGTGTTGCTATCAGCAGTTAGTTACTCGAGTCATCTGCTAAACATTTGAAAGACAAAAGTCCAAAGAACAAGACCTCTTTTAAAAACTAACGAATACAATAATCAACACTCTAGCTAGACAACCAAATTGATGATTACAGAATGTTGGTATTACCCCGCGTTTACACAAATATAAAAGTTGTGATAATTGTTTTCAACAAGTTTTGACAAAAACATACCGTGCTATGTATCATACAAGTATTGAACTTGTTTCAGATTTATCTTGACAAATTTTCTACAAGTTTTGTTTACAACTTGTTTTGATTGATAACGATAAACGAAAACAGTAGACACAACATGTAGAATACATGTTTTATAACGCGGGATTAGACATACAAGGAAAGCTTTTGCTAGCAACAGAAACCGTGGCGTATTATTGGGATTTCATAAATAGGTAATCCATAAGATACTGGCCCATCAACTAATCCTTGTTTATAATCGCACCTGTAATTGACACACCTACGTTTCTAAGCGTCTCAAATTTGTATGATAAGTTTTACTATTATAATTTATAGCCAAGAGTTGTTTTGATAATTGTATGTATATTTTTAGTTAGAATGCTTGCTTGTAAGGTTTCTCTGATGCAGCTGCAGAAAAATTTGAAATAAGCTGAGATTGTTCAACATATCCATGAACATTATTATAATCTTCAGATCATTGTGCATTTCATGATGATGGAGTTTAGCTTTCAAACGAGCGTGATACCGATGACGTACTTATTATCTCTATTGATAGTCCTTCAATTTACTAATAATTCGGCAAATTTATCTTATCACGTCATGATAAGTGGCGCGAGGATGTGAAACGTGTTGCAAAAACGTGATGATAATAAAAGATTTTTGTAGAAATATTACATAATTCGCGCGTCGAAATCCATGATTATTTCACGTAAGTAGACTGACTGTAATCTGCCATATTTCCCTTTATAAAAAAAAAACCGACTTCCAAAAAACACTACAAAGTGAAAAATAACATTAATTTTGGAAGTCGGCTGTTTTTTTTTTGGCAAAGTTTTTATTTTTTACTTTTTAGTTGTGGTACCAACCCCACACATATTCGAATACCACTACCTGCTATGTAAATAACAGTGACATGAACATATCATATCATCCACATACTAAGTGGGAAAAAATACGTATTATTAAAGCTAACTCAAAAACTACGCCAGCAAAGTTAATCAAATTTATATGGGACCACCTCTAAAGTATGACCTCGCAAACAAAAAAAGTATTATCAATATCAATTCATAATTGGCGGAGTAATTGCGTACCAAACATACAAAAAATAAAAACAGTGGCACTCCGGGAGTGCCGACAGAAGCGAAACTTGAAAAAAAATCGGCACCGCGGTAATCAACGCGTTGATGTCTTTTTAATGGTCAAAAGGTGGTGTTATCACGGTGTCGCGAAATCAATGGTTTAGTCCCGTCTCAAAAATGCCCAACGCGCCTAAAGAAGTATTTACTTCAAAAAAACTTTCAGTCGAATTGAGAACCTGGTCCGAAATCCTGGTTGAAATCTATGACATTAGCTGATGACGCAGAAAGTACCGAAAATGGACTGAGGAGTGGCGATATTGATGAAAATCAATAAGCATCTCCATTGGACGTATTTTGATGTGCTTTTCTTCTTGTCATTATATATTATCTGTGTACATAAACTGTTAACTAAAATAAATAATCGATGTGGCTCGAAACCAAAACCTTGTCTCCAAAAGAGGATTTCTTAACCTAGCGTGATGCACCACTGTGCTTGTTCAGCCACTTTTTGCACCACTTCGTCGGCATCGGAGCGACGGCATTTCATTTTTCATCATGTCAGTTTTGTCAATTGAAACCAAGCTATCTGAACGCAGTGGACCCAAAGCTTTTATCGGGTCCTAGGCAAAGGAAAACCAAGTTGTATCTTACCTGTTGGATCTCCAGTCTGCACCATGAAGCCCTTGATAACGCGATGGAACACATGTCCGTTGTAGTAGCCATTACGCGAGTGCACGCAGAAGTTCTCAGCTGTGCGCGGTACGTCCTTGCCGAAAATACGGATGTGCACATCGCCAAGGGAGGTGTGGAGGATCGCCTGCTCATACAGACGCTGGACACCTAGTAAGGAATGGAAAGATAATGTTAATTGACGTCTTTTTATTTCGTATTAGCTTTTGACCGCGCTTTCGTCCGCCTGGAGGTCGGAACTAATCACACGAGTGTGATATCGGTCGTTCCTAATAATTGTATGGTGGTGGGTATTTAGTGTCATTTCGCAAATAAACCAGTCTGTCGTTTACCCACGTATTTCATTGACGTTACAACGAGAAAATACTACCTTGATAAAAAAGTTTCCTTTGTCCTCCAGGTCTATCTCTTTGCCAAATTTCATCCATATCCGTTCAGCCGTTAAGACGTGAAAAGGTAATTAAGAACAGACAGTTACTTTCGCATTTAAAGTATGGATGGGCAAGACCAGCCTTGTACCAAAAATATTCCAACTGTCTTAACATTACTTTTTGCTATTGATAGCACATTGATGGCAAAGAAAGACAAGATAGGTAAGACTTATTGGGGGATAGCTCACGTCGTCGTACAAATATTGACTAGTCAGTAAGGTGGTAGGGACTACTCCGGGTGCGCCGAAATAAATTCAAAACGGTATTTGAAATCCACTTTATGATAGCTGATGCAATTATTTCTGGCATTTTTATGAAAATGTTGATCTTTAAAATACACCTAGATAATTGTTACTTTTTCGTTGTGGTCATGTAAAGGAAATGTCAGCTACCGGTCGACATAATAGAGTCTGAGGTGGTGACATTTGGAACTAAATATTTTACAAAAGTAATGCAGACCAAAATGATTAAAAAATATATATATTGCTGATATTTGTGATGTAATGTGTGCATGTGTGTTGATGGCACTACGTTGCCGACAAGTGCTAGTAGGTTTTGAGTCACCCACAAGCAGCATTTTTAACAATTTGTTTAAATTCTTTTACTAATTTCAATTGACCTAAGTGCGATTAGATAGTGGCGGCCTCGTTTTCATTTTACTCTTTTTACCAAGCCGTACCTTGGTACAAAATCGATTTATGAAAAGAATGCAATGCATAAAAATAATATGAGATTTGTTAACAGATGACAATAAAAAACAGTGTTTCAGATACTGAAGGCCAAAGCTGATGAAACTATAAAGCAAAAGTCGTACCTTGTCCCTCAGTAGCAGAAATAATATCCTCCTTGGAGGGCTTCTCGTTAAAGATATCCCTGTCAGCATCAGGGCTTTTGATATCATCAGGGCTCCGTCTCGAAAACATGTAGAAGCGGTTCTTCTTGTATGCGGTACAGAACAGCGTGGGGTCCGTCTTTATGTTCAGGAGTGTGGGGTTCTCGGAGCCTTCCATCTCGAGAGTTGTTGCTACTTTTGATTGGTTTGTACGGCCCTGGAAAAATGAAGGAAAATAAGAATAATGTGAATGTGTGTGTGCATGTGTGTGGAATGTAAATGTGAAATTTGGTGGTGTAGTGAAATAACCCCCTCATTTCACTGGTGTGTGGTGATTGTGGTGTAATGTAGTGAAATATGGTGTGATAAAAAATGAGTTTTGTTTGTTAGTTTTACTATCGTATCAATCTTCAAGACATTTTGAAGTTATGAATGTTATGATAGAAGAAAAGGACTTCCAAGTTTTGTTTTCGGTTTTCCGAACCAACTCTAGAAATTATTGAAACTATTATGATTCGGAGCACATGCATTTTTTTTAAGTTTCATAAATAAGCTGATCTGGACGTTATTTGCTGGTTACAAAAAAATATATAATTGGTTATAAAATGAGATTTGTTAAATGTTGAGGTACAATAAAGCATATTCTATCTACCTTCACCAAGTGCGTGAGGTAAGTAATAATGGAAGACGATTAGCGATTGGAATATTTTATTATCAAAATGGCCTAAGCTTTATTTACAAATTCCCTATTAAGTTTGACACTACTTAAAACCTAAATCGACCAATCCCAAGCGAGCTGATGTGCCTACCGCACATGTCTGCTGATACCCTCAGTAGTATCAGATCGCGCTCCCGGATCCGCGTACGGTACAATGTCTATCTTACCTGGAACAGCGCAACATTTAAAGGCCTCAAGTTCTCCGGTTTCCCGAGCATGGCCACACAGCGGTTGGTGACTAAGTTGACGACCTTCACTCCCAGCATTGTCGCGTAGATCACGAAGTGGCCGCTTGTATCGAACAGTACGTTGGCCAAGTGGACCGAGTCTGACTTCTCTAGGTCACGTTCGGCTGCCATTCTGGGTGCGGAAGAAAACTATCAGTTTGGGTTATCATCTACCTAGCCTTTTTCCCAAGTATTTTGTAGACTTTCAGTGTAACTGGTTGCAGCTGTTTTTTTAATGGAACAACATAGATTTAAACGACGCACAGTCCGGCCATTGATAGAATGCGTTCCTGACACCTGTCAGCTGGACAATTTCTAGTCAGCTATCATTTCTAGTCAGACAAACACTAGTCGGTCATTACTCCATACAAAAGTTGTATGGTGATTACTTGTCTTTGACAAAGTACGTTCAAAACTAAAATTAATTATTACTGACTTAACTAATTATATCAATTTGCCTTGTCATTATCTAGCCCTGTATGGAAGCAGAATTGGGAAAAAAAATAAGTATTGGTTTGGAATTTATGAGCGTTGAAACTTTCAACACTAATTTTAACTCATCTTTGGGCATAAACGTCCAGTAGGTTTCCTTAATATCTATACGCCCAAAGGTCTGTTCATGAAATTTTACGCTCTCGTTTTCGTTATCAATCATCGTCAATTATATAGATTGACTCTACATTTCCTATCGAAGAAATGACGAAACAAATTCAGGGGTCAAAGTCTCTTTGAATTAGTTAATCAAACTGCACTATAGCCATTTTTTTTTTGTGAAAGTCGCGCCCCACTGCCCTATTGACTTGTTCCGATAACTTAGTTAACTCATTATGTTAAAAGTAAGACATGGAAAATAGGAAAGAGCACTGTACATAAATACAATTTATCAAATAGATGTTTCCTATGTAAAATGCAATAGATCTTTTAGTTTTTCTGAGTCTCATTTAGAATTTAGTCAGATTCATATACTGAATAAAGATTAATCATGAATGTAACATTACCGTCTACCAAACTCCATGTTAGGCAGCTGCTGCGTTTGATGCTGCAACTCCTGGAAGCGCTGCAGGCTCTCGTCCAGCACCTTGTGCAGTTTGCCTGACAGGAAATGGAACACACGCACCTATTACATCAACAGACAAACATCCTACTTATTATGTACTGGGCTCAAACGGGGTTCAGACGTTATTTATTTAGGATCTCCAACAAAACACATACACAATACATGACACATAAATAAAGGGAAACATCAGGTATTACCTAGGTGTACTTCTTCACGTATAGGAGACCACAGCATGCACCATAAAGTCAATAAGGTTTTAGTTTCGTTAATGTTAGAGGACTGTCACATTGGTTGGCCTAGTGGTCACAAGGATGACTGCTTATAACAAGTATTATAAGATTTCTCAATAGCAGCCTGGAGTCTGACTCTGTCTGGTCGATGGTAATAGGCTCGCCCCTTATTACATGGGGCTTAAACATAACTTGCGAAATGTGGGTTATGTTATGGTGGGAACATAGGTTTACTGGCCAACTTGTGCCAGTCAACTAGTGCGACGTGGCCGTTGTGACTTACGATACCAAAACGTGGATACTGACAGTCGGGCTAGTCCACAAATTGAAGGTCGCTTAGGGGCTATGCTCTGAGTTTCTTTTAAGTATAAGACCAGAAACTAAATTATTCGGAAAAGAACCGGAGTTACCGACATAGCTTGCAGAGTAAGCTAACTGAAGTGGCAGTGGGCTGGTCATGTTTGTCTAAGGACCGATGGCCGGTTGAGCAGAGGAGTCCTGTATTGTAGACCGTGAATCGGCAAGGGTAATGTGGGAGGCCAAGCTAGATGGAGCGACGACCTTAAGAAGGTGGCTGGGACAGACCATGCGGAAGGCAGAGGATAGGGTGTTTCACAGCCTGGGAGAGGCCTATGTCCAACAGTGGACAGTGATAGGCTGAGTTGATTGGCCAACCTTATGGCTATCGCCAATGTCTTATTTTACGTACCTACCCTTCAAATAACTTCGAGATAAACAACAAAGGCCATTGCCCATTTTCGGCCATGGGTGCACACTTATGAAATTGTATTATAAATGTAATACAAATCGTCAATATATAAAAAAAAAAGAATTGGTTAAATAAAACTTCGGATTTTGTAGTAAAAAAATTTTATTTTGTTTTAAAAATAACATTTAATTTAACATACAGACTTTGGTGGTGAGGTTTTCATAGTTTATAAATCGCGCCTTTATTTTACAATTATTATTAGTAGATAATATACATGGAAGTGTCATCAATTGAAATCAAATCAAAATCATAATCGATCAAAATCAATAAATATCGATTTTAATTTAATAACACTGGCAACCGCTCCCACATTTAAAAAAAATCATAGTTTATGGTGGTAGGCTGAATGGGCTTAAGCCCTTCGCCCATATTATTATTATACTCTTTGCCTTCGCCTTTTCCGTTGGAAGGAAAGAAATATACCAAAAAAAAAAGTTTACTCACCACCAACGTCATTTTATTTCATATTAAATGTAGTGTTATAAAAAAATAAAAATACTTTTCTAAAATCCGAAGTTTTATTTAACCTATTTTTTTTTTAACATATTGCCATATTGTTGTACATTTAACACATTATTAACTATGAAAACCTCACCACCAAAGTCTGTATGTTAAATTAAATGTTATTTTTTAAACAAAATAAAAATACATTTTACTACAAAATCCGAAGTTTTATTTAACCAATTTTTTTATTTTTTTATATATTGACGATTTGTATTACATTTATAATACAATTTCATAAGTGTGCACCCATGGCCAAAATCGCTATGAAACTTGGGCATACCCCTTTTGCTAGTATTTACATTTTCTTCAGTGGGTTTTAAAGAAGGACCGGATCAGCTGTAGGCATACCATAAGTTTGTTTTTTTCTATGACTGTATGGGATGTGCTCACCTTTGTTCTATACTTAGTAACTCTTGTGCAATCTTTCACGCTCCTAGACCCAGCAGTTTAAGAGCGTTTATTCTGAAAGTAGGCAACATCGCAAATAGCTGTCAAATAATTCGCTGTTTTTATTAATTTGGTAACATTACTGTTTGGAAATATGAAATATGGCTAACTAATGAACTAAAATATTAATTATGAAATGCAATAATTAATATCGTAACACCAAATATTTAGGTTAAGGGTTCCGTAGTTGGGATGAATTTATCTTATTTATCCCAAATACAAACATTATAGTTGAAAAAACATGTTATTCATACATTCCAACTGCAAATGTAAGTTTGTACGCACAATATTGAGCGATTTTCAATGTTGTACCATGTGTAGGTTTTCCTGTAATCTGAGTTAAGGAATGGTCAATTTTCATCTATTTTCTTGTATTTAATTTATAATTATTAAATAAATATATTTGAGATCCTCACAATAAGCCTTCATTTGATATGTCACACGGTACAGTTCAGTTTTTATTTTTTATTTTCTTGTTTATCCCTCAAAAGTGACCCCCATATTCAAAATTCATTTATTTACGTTACACCTTCAATTTTTGGTCACAGAAATACATATTTATACCAAATTTCAACTTATCGGTCAATGTGATTCGGTGCAAATTGGCTGTCACAGACGGACAGACAAACACACAAGTGATCCTATAAGGGTTCCATTTTTTTGCTCCTGAACCCTAAAAGGTATTTGAAAACTTTTCAAATTCCTTTTTTACACATAAAACGGTTACAACATCAAATTCAGTGTTATAAGTGCAATTGATTACTGATATTCTAGTTCACTAGTTACCGATATTTCATATTTCCATACAGTAATATTGCCAAATGAATCAAAACAAGTAAATATTTGACAGCTATTTGCGACGTTGCCAACTTTTAGAATGAACACTCTTAAACTGTGCGTTCTGTCAGTGATTTAATAAATTTAAGATTTTTATTAAGTAATTAAGATGTAAGTGTGTATTGTCTTACTGTATTTATTAATTATATTAATAAGAAGACCAACCCAACCAAAGCAATTCAACGTACCAAACGAGCTTTCAGAAGAAACTTATTCAAACGAATTTGAGCTTGAAATATGGCTCTATTTCGTTAAAAACACAAAAGGTGCAAATTATGGGATCAGGCGTTACTTTGCGGAAATCAATTACAGCACAATGTTAGTTTCGACGAGACAACATCTCCTGAGGATGCCCCGTGGAGGGACGGAACACATGTCAACTATAAATTTGCTTCGCATGCTTAATCATAATAACCGCATCTCCTGCACGGTGAAAGAAAACATCGTGGGGAAATGAACCTCAACCACGTCCTAGAACCAAAAATTCGGAGACATGTGACATCTACCAATCCGCACAGGGCCCACGTGGTAGATTACAGCCCGGCTTCTCGAAAAGAGGAGGCCTGTGTCCCAGCAGTGGGAACATTATAGGCTGATTATGCTGCATGTGCATATTGTTACGAGCTGGGTATGGGATAAATTAATTACTACCAATCAGACAATTAAATAACTTTATTAAACACAAAACACTTAAAACTTAATCACAAATACACTACTGATCACTATTCACTTAGATATCGCACTTATAGTTCACTTCGATTCGCTTCGTTGTATCGCCTAAATCAGACTGACTCATCGTGTTTTTTTTTTTTTTTTTTGAAACGGGCATCTCGCAGTTTGACCACTAAGGTCTTGGCTGCTTAACCGGACTTTCCTGTGGGTGCCTTAAGCTGCTACACTCAAAGCCTCCAGCCAGGGGCAAAATACTAAACTAAGTTAAAACTAGGCGAACGCTCGCTAAGGGCACCCCCTGTGGGGTACGAACCTCGGCTTAGGGCGTCGCTGAGGGGAGGACAGCAAGAAGGGACAGGCTGGATCAAAATTGGTTTAAATCATGATTATTATACGGGGTAGTTTAAAGCTACGTGCTCAGCGGCAACAACTTGCTGGCACCTCGTTTTCGAGCAAGGGTCGGGGAGGAGTATTATCTACTGAGGGACACGGTCGCGGTCGCAAAGGACCTCGGCGGCGAGGTCGGAATGACGGGAGGCGTCTGTTTTTGTGTATTGTGCTGGTGGCCCTATTCTGCTCTTGGAGGAGTGTGATGGGATCATCAGGGTCGGAAAGTACATGCCGCGGACGGCGGATTTGACTAATTCTAGAAGGGACATAATTGGCTGCTTCGACAACCAAGGGGTTACGATGTCTAGGAGCGGTGACTCATCGTGTGTCGGCTCTCTGCTTTTATACCGCCAATATTCAAGAACATTCCAGCTATGTGTAGAACGGTTCCAGAAAAACATCAACAAATAAACATTACCAGGAAATACAAAAGTAGTAGGTATAAAAAATAGTAACCTACTTGTACCGAATAAAGAAATAGGTACTTTATGCCCTCGGCGTACGGTCGAAATTACAATGACGAGTTCTAATATTGTTTATAAGTAGTTACCTACTTAACTTCAAACTAATAATAATGGAATGCTTCTCGAAGTTTTTAGCGCAAACACACTGTAATCCGTGCTTTCTCGAAAGATCTCGTACGTACGACGTAACACTGCCCCCTCCTTAGACATGCTCGTCCCGAGCATCATTAGCACCGTAGTATCGGGCCAATCGGTCTACATGAACAATCTTAGGCGCACCTCGTAGACCCTTCTGTATTCGGTAGGTGACATCGTTGATCCTACTCATGACTCGGTATGGTCCATCCCAATTTGCTTGCAATTTCGGAGACTTCCCCTTGCTCCGCACTGGGTTATGTAACCACACCAGTGAACCCTCGTCGAAACCCCTACTGTTTGCCTTGCGGTCATAACGGGTCTTCGTCTTCTCAGACATCTGTTGGCCGGATTGTCGGATATGCTCATAAACATCATTCAACTTGTTACGCAAATCATTTGCGTAATCTGTTACACTACGTGGAGCATCAGGGGGAGCTCCAGTGATTAAATCTGCAGGCAACCGTAATTCTCTTCCAAAGTTCGCGAAGGCTGGCGTCACAGTCGTACTTTCGTGGACTGCGCTGCGGTAGGACAGTAGAAACGGCTGTATGTGCTTGTCCCAATCCCTTTGCCTGCTTTCCACGACTTTTGCCAGATATCTCTCCAACGTTTGGTTGAATCGTTCCACCATTCCATCAGATTGTGGGTGGTAAGAGGTGGTTCTGGTTTTGTAGGTACCCATCAATCGACAAGTTTCCTGAAATACTTGCGATTCAAAATTCCTTCCTTGATCGCTATGTATTTCTAAGGGTACTCCAAAACGACAGAAAACTTCCTGAACTAATTTATCTGCGACGGTTGTAGCTTCTTGGTTAGGAATGGCGAAGACTTCTGGCCACTTTGTGAAGTAATCCATGACCACCAGGAAGTACTTGTTTCCGCTCTCACTTTCTGGAAATGGTCCCGCAACGTCTAGTGCTATCCGTTCCCAAGGGGCTCCAACGTTGTACACTTTTAATGCACCTCGGCTGCGTGTGTGGGGTCCTTTCACGGCCGCACAACTGGTACATTTGCGACACCAGTCCTCCACATCATCTCGACAGTGGATCCAGTAAAAGCGTTCTCGAATTTTTTGTAGAGTCCTTTTTACTCCCATATGTCCTCCTGAACATCCATCATGGTAGAGCCGTAGAACATCCGGTACCTTAGCTTTAGGGTCAACCATTTGTAGATGACAGCTGTCCCCTCGAGCGTTTTCCCATTTACGGCACAAGACTCCATCCTGGATCACCAAGCTGTTCCGTTGCGCCCAATAACTCTTCGTGATGGAACTCATCGCAGCCACATCACTCCACTTAGGTTTAGGAGCACCAGCTTTGACCCACTCGAAGATCGGTTTGATGTCCGAGTCATTTTGCTGAGCCTGCTGTAGGGTTTCCTTCCATTCATCGCTGAGATCTGTTCTAAGCATCCTCACGGGCACTACTTCCTTAGTCTCTTGCCTGGCACAGTGCTTACAGTCTTCAGGACAAGGTCTTCTTGACAAGGCGTCTGCGTTACCGTGAGTTCTCCCACTGCGATGTTCAGTTATGAAGTCAAACTTTTGTAGTAGTTCAATCCATCTCGCCACTTGCCCCTCTGGATTCTTAAACTGTAATAGCCACTTCAATGCAGCATGGTCAGTTCGTAATTGGAATTTACGTCCCAGCAAATATTTACTGAAGTGCTGCAATGTCTTTACTACGGCGAGTAGCTCCCTTCTTGTAACGCAGTAATTTCTTTCTGGTTTGGATAAAGACTTGCTGAAGTAAGCTATCACAACCTCTTGGTCTCCTTTCCGTTGAGACAGCACGCCCCCAATTCCAGTATTACTTGCATCAGTGTCAACTATGAAGTCATTTTCAGTGTCAGGATATCCCAAAATAGGTGTATTGCATAGACGTTTCTTTAATTCCTTTAATGCGACGTCGCAGTTCTCGTCCCAACAGAATTGCCGCTTTTCCTCAGTGAGTTTGTGCAGAGGTTTCGCAATGTCGGCAAAATTCTTGACAAACCTTCGATAGTAGGAGCACAAACCCAGAAATGCTCTGACCTGCGTCTTGTCTTTCGGAACTGGCCAATCCTTGACGGCGATTATTTTTTCTGGGTCTGTTTGAACACCTTCCCCCGAAACTATGTGTCCTAAAAAGTTTACTTGTTGTCTGAAAAACGAGCACTTTTTCGGACTTAACTTGAGATTTGCTGTTTGGATTTTCGACAGCACTCGGTTGAGGTTTTTAAGGTGATCTTCAAATGTACGGCCCACGATGATAATGTCGTCTAAATATACAAGACATGCGTCCCCAATCAATCCGGCGAGTACTTGCTCCATCAACCTTTCAAACGTCGCAGGAGCATTGCACAAACCGAATGGCATAACTTTAAACTGCCACAACCCTTTTCCTGTTGAAAATGCAGTTTTCTCCTTATCCTTGGGGTCTATTTCTACTTGCCAGTAGCCACTTTTCAGGTCAAGTGTGGTAAACCACTTCATACCAGTCAGCGTATCTAGTGTGTCATCGATCCTAGGCAGCGGGTAGCTGTCCTTCTTCGTGACGTCGTTCAGTCGTCGATAATCCACACAGAAGCGCATACTGCCGTCCTTTTTCTTTACCAGGACCACAGGAGAACACCATGGACTCGATGAGGGTTCTATAACACCGTCCTTCACCATTCCCTCAATCATGGTTTCCACCTCTTTTTCTCGTGCAACTGGCAGTCTTCTTGGTCGCTGACGGATTGGTAACTCGTTGCCTGTATTAATCTTATGCTGAACAAGTCCAGTTCTCCCTATGTCAGCATCGTTTGAAGAGAAAGTGTCGGCGTACTGAAGTAACATCTTCTTAGCCTTGTCCATTTCTCCTTTAGTTAAATCGCAGTTTTCCAAAAGCGTTGACACGTCAAATTTTGCACTACCAATTTTATTTCCGGTAGGCGGATCCTGCAATTGACGCATCCAAGCTACTTCCTCGCAAGTACCGATCAAGGTGCCCTTCTTGATCACATGCTCCTTGTCACTTGGATTCAGTATGCGTACTGCTGAGACGTTGGTGGCCTTGACCAGAGTACGTGCCATCTTCCATGGGAAGTCATTGTTCACCCTTTCTATCAGAACACTTCGATCTTTGTGTCTAGAATTCTGTGGTAAACTAATTGGCACAATTGTTTCTGATCTGCGAGGAAGAACAATCTCTTTCAAGCAGTACACTTTTCCTGATGGTGCACCTTCCATGAAGACTTCATCTGAACCACATTTCAATACTCCTTGATCAACGTCGATCTCGCAACGATGTTTCTGCATGAAGTCCAAGCCCAAGATGCAATCGTCCACTATATCGGCCACGATGACATTGTGCTGGTAAGTTCTATCACCCAATTTCAACTCCACCTCCTTCTTGCCTCGGACGATTATGTGCTGACCGGTGGCTGTTAGTAATCGAATACGGTCGTGGTTATCGACGTAGTTCCCAAGAAACCGACTTACTAGGTGAGAATTGACGACGGTGTGAGAAGCTCCAGTATCCAACGTCAGTTTGCATGGTGTTCCGTTGACTTCGCCTTTGATGGTCAGGCTGTTCCCATCATGTGCTTGCGAGATCGAGATTCTCGGGGCTCTTTCAATACCAGCCAGCACCCGCCCCCCAGTCCTGGCATTTACTCGTTTCCCTGCTGTGGCTGGGCAGTCACATCAGCCACCCTTCCCTGCTGATCTTCTCTTGGGGTGCTGCGCTTAGGACAGCTTGACCGAAGATGACCCCTTTCTCCGCAAGTGTAGCACCTAGGACTGTACCCTTGCGGCCGGTCGCGTACAGGTAATGCTACAACCTCCCTGACGCGGTGCGTTCGGTGGTCCTGCCTCACTGCCTCTACTTCTAAGGCATGGGCCAAGGCGTCTTTCAGCGTCTCATGATGCCCAAGTCTCACGGCGGCTCTAACTTCTAGGTCGCGTATTCCATCAACGAACGCTTGTACCAGATTCCCATCGATAAGTGCAGGGGCAGACTGGTATGCTTTCCGAACCAGCTTTTCAACTTCGAGGGCCCACTGCTGTAGGTTCTCGGCACTACGTTGAACACGATCCTTCAACTTAGCACGAAATACGTGCTCCAGGTGCGCGTCGCCGTATCTAGACTCTAACGCCTCCAGCAGCTGCTCGTAGGTTACATTCTTGCCGAGCGCCTCAAGAATGTTTAGGGCCTGGTCTCGGAGGCCCAAGGTGAGCGCAGTCATGGCTTGTGGTTTTGTCCATCCATTCGCCTTCATAACGGCCTCAAATTGAATTTTATAAGCCGACCACGAAGATGTGCCATCGAATGGAGGAACCTTAAAGCCCCGCGCTGAAGGTGCAGCAACTACTGAAGCTACAGTCACGTCTCCAGTCTTCAGTTCCCCCAAAGCCTTCTTCACCCCAGCGATCTGAAGTTCGGCTTCTGAGAGGCGATTCTCGTGCTGCTGTACCTGATCCTTCATCACCTTTAGGTCTTTGCCAAAAGTTGCATGAAGATCCTTTATGAGGAGCATCTGCTCGTCTTGGCGGCGGACCTGCTCCTCTTTGTCTCGCTGCAACTGCTCTTCCAACCGGCGAGCTTGCTCCTCTTGACGGCGAGACTGCTCCTGTAGCAGCGCCATTAAAGCTGACAAGTCTGGCGCCATTGATGCTGTAGGAACTGCGGATGGGCCAGCGACTGGCACTGACGTAGGCTGGACACCACCCGGTGTTTGTGTTGGAGAATGTCCAAACCGCCTTTGGTCCATGTCCTGCTGTCGCTGACTCCTGGTACGGATACCGTCCGTGTCGTCCTTCGGTAGGATTGGCATAATTTATCCCTCACTTCTGACACCAAATTGTTACGAGCTGGGTATGGGATAAATTAATTACTACCAATCAGACAATTAAATAACTTTATTAAACACAAAACACTTAAAACTTAATCACAAATACACTACTGATCACTATTCACTTAGATATCGCACTTATAGTTCACTTCGATTCGCTTCGTTGTATCGCCTAAATCAGACTGACTCATCGTGTGTCGGCTCTCTGCTTTTATACCGCCAATATTCAAGAACATTCCAGCTATGTGTAGAACGGTTCCAGAAAAACATCAACAAATAAACATTACCAGGAAATACAAAAGTAGTAGGTATAAAAAATAATAACCTACTTGTACCGAATAAAGAAATAGGTACTTTATGCCCTCGGCGTACGGTCGAAATTACAATGACGAGTTCTAATATTGTTTATAAGTAGTTACCTACTTAACTTCAAACTAATAATAATGGAATGCTTCTCGAAGTTTTTAGCGCAAACACACTGTAATCCGTGCTTTCTCGAAAGATCTCGTACGTACGACGTAACAATATTTTTGCAAGCGGGAGGGCCGGTGCTGCATTCTGCATCCAGGACTTGATATGTGCGGTATTAAAAATTGCATCACATTTTTCAAGCTACAATTTCTTTCATAAAAAACATCAGCACCATATCATCTTACCTTTCTATCCAAGCTGATGGACGCCATCTTCTTGCCGTCGGGAGAGAACGAAAGCGCAGTCGGATACGTCTTGTTCTTCACGAAGTCATACAAATCTGTGTCCAACTTCGAGCCGAAGTTGACCGTTTTCGGGAACTTGTACTCGTGTTTTGGGCCCGTCCAGTATTCAATGATACCTTAAATAAATGTGAGAACCATTAGCTAATTTTCTGCCATACTTATCATACTTAATCTTTAAAATCAATAGGTCCCCACGACGCTCGAGTAAATCCCCAATTAGCATTATGGCTTCCCCTACTAATGGGGATAGGCTAGTGACCATAGCATATCAAGGAGTAGACCGGGGGGCGCGGTAATGGTAGGGAAGACGTGCCTTTAGGCTATAGAATCATTTGCGAGCCGTACCTGATATCCATTCTAGAGTAGGCATTAGAATAGTGGAGAGACGGGTGATATTTACCCGACTATGGCGAAGCAAAAAGGAGGGTTATGATTTTGACCGGTATGTATGTATTTATGTATGTTCATCTGTTACCTCATAACTTCTAAACTACCTATCATAATTTGACAAATGAATGGTATTATTGGAAGCGTCAAGACCTCACATATGAGGTCACATTAAATGCAATATGCCGCCCTCTAGAGGACATAAAGTCATGAAAAAAGAATGTGCCATGTTGGGTATCAAATGAAAGGGCTTGACGAACACATTACAACTATGTAAATATATCATACTGTCGAAGTAAATAAATATGTTTAAATTGTTAACAACAAACAAAACTAAGACTGCTACGTACGGCGCGGCTGTAAAATTAATACCTATTATACAATAAAACCCAAACCACAAAAATTTAAAGCTGCTCTGCAAATACTTTTTTATCACACCTGCTCTGAAAATACATACTAATTATACCAATTAGAGGGAAGAAACGCCTTTATCCCGCCCTTCAAATCCTTTCATCCCAAGGTATGGAAGTTTGTATGAAAATCCTTCCGACCCAAGGGTGGGAAGTATGTATGAAATTCCATTACATACCCGGTTTTTTTTTTTTTTTTAATTTGTCAGCAGTCATACTGCCAAGAGACTTTAACTGTCTACTAATTAAATTTCAAGTAAATTGTTACTGGCCACATACAGTTTTTTTTTTACCAGTTACCAACCTCCTTGGTGCATACAGAAAATTAAAAACGAAATTATTTTTGTATATAAAACGCGCGGAATCACGGAAGAAGTGGCTTCTTCAAGCCTTCAACTAACTCAAGATGTAAACATGTCTCAAAATATCAAGATACCCGGACAAAATGTAACATCTTATAATAGCTGCACTTTTAATAATTGTACTTTTAACTAAATATAAACATTTCTATGCATTTATGTCCATAATTTTCCTCGTAGGTGTAATAAAAAGCACTATACATCCCTCAGGATAAAGTACAGTTCCATACCTCAAATGGTTTGCGCCCCTCGCAAGCTCGTGGCGCAAATGCCATAATCTCGGTATGGAACTGTCACTTTCTTCCCTCTGAAGTAATGTACTATATCACGAAACTATAACCCCAAAATAATTGAAATAAAACGTAAGTCCAAAAATTAAAACCCGACTACTGAAAAAGCACGCTTTAAAAACTATGAAGCAAGAAAATATTTCAGACAGAAATCAAGACATAGGTACAAAAATGATCAAGGTAAAGCCGTGGTTGCATGCCTGTACACCTACAATATTATAATGGCATGCGACCACGGCTTTACCTTTTGTTCCTTAAACGTACACTTACTTTTTATTTATGGGTTCTATTAACGGTCTAATTCCAATAAATTTTTCTTTACCTTGTTTGTCAACCGACACTGCTGTTTCGTAGACTGGGTTATAAGCAATGGTGGTGACAGTGGCTTGGTGAAGGGTCTCGAAGGTGTGCAGTGGCTTGCTCGCTGTCTGTGTGCCGTCGAATATGTGGATCTTGTTGCTAGCTTTCTCTGAGCTGGTGGTAAAAAAAAATGTAGAAGAATAATGTAGGAAACTCATCTTTTTTAGGGTTCCGTACCTCAAAAGGAAAAAACGGAACCCTTATAGGATCACTCGTGTGTCTGTCTGTCTGTCCGTCCGTCACAGCCAATTTGCTCCGAATCTAATGGACCGATTAAGTTAAAATTTTGTACACATATATATTTCTGTGACCCAAACACGAACGTGTAACGTAAATAAATGAATTTTGAATATAGGGTCACTTTTGGGGCAAACAAGAAAACTAAAAAAAAAGTTTTGATAACAGTACCGTGTGACATATCAAATGATAGGGCTTGTGGCAAGGATCTTAAACATATATTTTTGTAATATAATTTTAAAATACTTTTAAAGATATTTAAGAAATTCGATGACCATTCCCCCCCTTACCTCCAAAACTACTGGACCTAAAATTTAAAAAAAAAATACATAGTATGGCTCTTTACTCATAGATTACAGGAAAACCTATAAGAAGTCTATGGTCTTAAAATAACATGGTAAATCTCTCAATATTGTGCATACAAAATGTAAGCATTTGTAGTTGGAATGTATGGTAGAACATGTTTTCTCAACTACAATGTTAAGTTTGTTCTTGGGATAAATAAATTCATCTTAACTACGGAACCCTTCATTGTGCGTAGTCTGACACGCACTTTGCCGGTTTTTTTTTATATAATAAACAACCAAATTTTTATTCTGTTTCCAAGATAATTATGGTTTCCTATGAAGAACTGATCAACTGTGAACAAACCATCAAAAGATAGAGAGAGCAAAAACAAACGAATCTCCATACAAATTTTAATTCAAAATCCTTGTGTAGTGGTCACTTGCTGTGAGTGAATTTAAGATTTTTGAAGTGAAAACTTCTTTTGGCGAATTGGGCATTTTTGAAATGGGATTAAACCATTGATTTCGCGACACTGTTACGACACCTCATTTTCGTAAACGCGATTGTGCTCTTTATTTATATTATGTTAGTATTTTTACTTTAAAGGCATTGGAAGTTTTTTTTTTTTTGTAAACGTTATTGTGCTCTTTATTTAGATAATGTTACGGAACAATGTTCTATACAAGTATTTTTCTTCCACCAAAGCGATCTTGTACAAGTTTGTTACTTCTGGCGGCACTCCCGGAGTGCCACTTTTTACTGCTTGTTTACTTAAAACAAGCAGTAAAATGAGGTATTTCTGAGATACTTTAATTGGTTCATCCCCTATTTAACTCCTTATGGAATGAATTTAATAAAATCCTTCTTTATTGCTCACTTTCGTTATATATTATTAAAAAAAACTCTTCTGCAAAATGTCAAGAGACCCAGTGATTTAGGCTGTGTGTTGTTTGTCAGTGAATTAATTTTTTTTTTTTTTTTATTAAGTATGGTTCTCAAACAAGGTCTTTGAAAATTCAGCAGAGGTCCACGCTGGAAGTTTACCAGAGAGGAACTGAGTTTTCTGGTTATTAAACTCGTGCACTCGGTTAAGAATACAACAATTCATTCAATTACTAAAAAACTGATGTCACTCGGAAAGCTGCCACGCTTAAATGGAATTGGGCTGGACACATCTACTGCATGTCAGACGATCAATGGGCCAACCTTACGACCCAGTGGGTCCCGCTTAATGGCAAACGACATCGCGGCAGACCCAGACGGAGACGACGGGATAAGCTGGACTCTTAATAAAGATTGGTCCTATGTAGCTCTGGACAGAGAGAGTTGGAAAGAGAGTAGGGAGGCCTTTGCCCAGCAGTGGGAACAAAAACAAGACGTAAGTGAGTTATGTTGTCTGACTGTACTTAATTATTGTAATGGGTTTTAAACCGTTTAAATTAAGACATGCTACTTTTTAATATTATTATTTTAAAAAAAAAATAATTTTAATAAGTAGCATGTCTACTAAATTCGGTATGGATGAAAGTAATACTTACATCGCAAGTGCAGATATAGGATCCCCTGCTGAGTGCACCCATTCAGCAACATAGGGTTCAAACTCTATGGTTATCATGTTGATCATGTCTGGAAAAGAAATTATAGTCAACATTGAATAAAATAAAATTAAAATAAAAGAACAGTAAAGAATGGTAATGCAAATGGAATGGTAATGATGAGGTAATGTTTTCTGCAGCATATACCAAGCAGTCCACACGATAACCCCGCGTCCTATTTAAAAGTGATCGTCGCGCAAATGCACGATCGTTCGAACTTTTTTTTCGGTGAACCAATGCGTGGTCGAGCCGATAGAGGGCGCTTTCTTGTTTAACGAAAAAAAAAAAAGTGACACATGCATGCGACCGATCGCGTATTCAAACTTTTTAATAGGACACGGCCTAAGACTTAAGACCGGATTACTTGGAGACGCGTTGTATGTGGTCGCGATCCTCAGCATTAAGGGAACGACGAAGTAGAAGAATGTTTTCTTCAAGTATAGAAAACTATAAAAGTATTGGTGTAGGTTTTATTTTATACATCAGAAAGAAGAAACATACCAGAAACACCTATTAGTTTATTTTAATCATGACACTTGAAAGGCATAATATCTTGTTGTGACTATCTCATATCAATTATTATGAGAGCAAAGTTCAGCAGATAATGTAATCTTAGTAGGTAATCTTTGGAACAACTGTAGTAAAAAGGTCACTAAGGAGTTTTATTACATTATCTACAAAAAAGAAGAAGTATCTTTCACTAAAATCACCTAGGGTCCAGGCCATCACTGAAGTTCTTTTGACGCAGCGCTAGTGTCTACACATTGCATCTAATTGCATGTTCTATGTTATGGAGTTTGGTTTCCGCACTTTAGTCCTTCAGGACTTATTACGTTACGGATCAATGTTCTACGCAAGTATGTTACTTTAAAGGTTTTGTAAAGGCCATTGTGCTCTTCATTTATATTACGTTACGGATCAATGTTCTATGAAGATTTTGTAAACGCGATTATGCTCTTTATTTATATTAATTTATTTTTTATTTAGATAAGATTACGGACCAATGTTCTATACAAATATTTTTCTTCTACCAAGGCGATCTTGTTCAAGTTTTCATTTCTGTCGGCACTCCCGGAGTGCCACCAATTTTTTTTTTTCAGAGTAGGTCGATCTACTGCCACCAATCATATTAATTATGTAAATTATACACATTCTGAACAGGGCGGCAGGTAGATACAGCCAATTTTGACACACAGAAAGCGTTCGATAGAGTCGATAACGATGTGCTTCTAAGCAAACTTTCAGCAATAGGTTTTACATCGAAATTGCTAGTTACTTGGGTGACCGTAACCAATACGTTTAACTCGCTGGGTATAAATCTCAGTCATATTACACTAGATCTGGAGTAAGCCAAGGAAGTACTGTGGGGCCTATTCTATTCCTTATCATGGTAAATGATCTACCCCAAGTCATCAAAAGTGCAAAATGTCTGATGTTTGCCGACGACTTAAATAATACATGAGCGTTGGGTCGATTTGTGACTGCGAAGGTCTCCAGAACGACATATCCAACGTTATCGAGTGGAGCACCAGAAATAGTAGACATTAAAATAAAAAATAAAAAAACGCCGAGCTATGACTTATGCTTGAACTAGGACCCCCATTCAACACACTTATCAAATACTGGACACTACGTTGACAAGAGTCACCGTTTTGCGGCTAGACACCGTTGCTTGTTCTAGTTTGAGTTAATATATTTTTTCCCTAAGGGTTGGAGAACTGAGGCGCTGTCGGAGAGTATACGTATGTGGGTGTCCGTAACTCTCCTGGCTTCTATGGCGTAGACCGCTTGTATGATGCCCACACACTCCGCCCTATAGACGGTGTTGAACATTCCCAGCGGACTGGATATATATATGTTGAGGTGCTGTGAGAAAATTCCGACTTCGGTATCGGAGTCGATCTTCGATCCGTCGATATATATAGTCAGGCCCAAAAGAGATGAGAATATACTTCTTATCTCTTTCGGGCCTGAGTAGTCACACTGTTCTTCTGTAAGTATTACGCTGTAGTGCCTTTGAAAGTGGTGTATTTTCGGGGCTTTGTAGCAGGGTGATGCCATCATTATACCAGGCCAGGGCCACCTCTCCCCGCACGATGAGGCGGCAGTCCAAACATTGCCTACAGGGCAGCAGTGGATGTTGTTCTCATACTGCTAGTGATTGCAACACAAGCAAACCGCTGCAGTTTTTTGAGATCTCGTTGGGCTGTGCTCAGGTCTGTCCTGGGCCACCAGACCAATGAGCCGTATGTGATAATTGGTCGGATGACTGTGGTGTATAACCAGTGGGTGACCTCGGGGCTAATCCCCCAGTTCCTGCCAAGCATTTGCTTGCACTGCCACAGGGATATGCTGGCTTTTGTAGTGATATAGTTGGCGTGTTTTGCCCAGTTTAGCTGTTTGTTTAAAAAGATGTCCAGGTATTTGGTTCAGTTGATAGGCTTAGAGTGGTTTCGCACTACGGCCGATCCGAATCCGAATTCAAGATCAAAATTGGGAATGTTCTAAATTTGGACGGACAAAGATCGAGTCTAGTGCAAAACCCCACATACAAATAGTACTATGGCTACTTTGGACCGACACTTCTCGGATTCGGATCGGATGAAGTGCCGGACCGCTCTTAGGGTTGTTCCAAAGAATCTTGGTAGTTGTAGTGTCGTCAATTTACTATTTTCTGTGAAGAGAATCAGTTTTTGTAGGGTTCACTGAGAGTTGGTGCTTGTTGCACCATTCCTCTAACATTATTATGGTTATGTCATCGGCGTAGCTTACGGTAAAGTAAGCTTTTAATCTAATTGCATTAAAAAGTTATAGTTCCACCGTTTTCCGCTCAGTGGTGATGTGGACTCTATCTGTGCTCGATTAATTAATCATATAAGGGGTTAATTTAATTCATTCCCTTATTTAGATTATGCGAGGTGACATATGGAAGAAAACACGCTCTACACTCCTAATAAATTGGGACAAGGGCAGAAGAATAATAATTATCAGGAAGTGCCTCCGCAGCCGGCGCCGGTACCCAAAAACAAAGCCGTTGGAAACCGGCAGTACATTAATGCCGGCATCCGAGATTAAAAATATCGCCTGCGCGGCGTTTATAGAAAACCATTCAGTGCCGGTTGCTGAATTGGCTGCCAGCGTTGACTTTGGAAAAATAGCGGATTAGCATTTGGGCATAAGAAGTAGATAGGCGGGATTAATATATTTCCATAATCAATCATTCCTAAATTTCAGTAATCAAGTACTAACCGGAACCAATCTAATTAGATTAGGTTTAATATTGTAACTCACAAAAAAAAGGTTAGGTTAGGTTAGAACTGTGACCCCCAAACACGTCTAGAATATATAGAAAAAAATACTTTAGTTGGGGCTAGTTGATTGGGGTTCTGAATATAGGAAGGTTTTCCATGAACTGCCTCCATTACTCCCTGACTATTATGTTGATACATTAAAAACCTAAGCCAATGATTATGATGACTATAAATCCAGTTAAAACATATTATCTTACCAAAATTAACAACATCAAACACCTTGATAGTCTTCTCCAGAGAGGCAGTGCAGAGCAGTGTACCCGTAGTGTTGGTAGCAACATGGCTAATCGGTGCCAGGTGGCAACGGAAATGCTTTACAAATTCTATGCCCTCTTCCTGGAAAACCAGTCAAACATTTAGTTTCTAGAAAAAAAAATTTAGGGCAAGAAAGAATAAAAAGTCTTTGAAGCATTTTTTAGTCTTGTATTCTTTGTTATTGTTATTTGCCAAGAGTTTGGCTAGGATTTCTCTAAGTCGTGATAAAAAGGAACTACAATCACCAATCTGTCTGCAATGTATGGTGATTTGAAGTTCCTTTGGTTGTCATATTTTAGCACCAAAATACTTCGAACTATCTTAGATTCTAACTAGTTGTAACTGTAACATTTGCGACTTGTTGCAGTAAACCTAGAAACTTTAATAATTAAAACTTCAAATTATCCTTTGTGGCGCCAAAATGCAACTGGCCATTAGTCTCATAGATGTTACAGAATAATGTTGTGTACCTGTTTCTTCCAAAACTTCAAGTGGCCATCCTGACTAGCGGTGATTATGAAGTCCGTCTTAGTAACTACTACATGAGTGACCACATCGCGATGCATGTAGCTGAACTCGTACGTTTCAGATGTAGGCAGGTTCTCGATGTACAGAGATTCAAACTCCAACACTGGAAAGTAGAAAATATTTATTAACATCTGCAACTGCTTCAAACACTTTAAATCATGGATTTTTTATCATAAAACTACCTCGTCTCTTTTTAGCTTTAGGCTTTGATGCCTCTGCGGGCATAGGCCCTATCCAGCCATCGGTCTCTTCAGCTTCTTCACTGTTATCAACGCTGCTGCGTCTTTTCTCCGTGGACATTATTGGCACTCCTAAAACCAATTTGGCTTCTCTTTTATCTCAGAAATATCGGATTATAAAATAGGTTTCGCAGTTTTGTAAACACCGTACAACCCGCTTGACTGACAATACTTGAATAACCTAACAAAAATTAAAAATTCGTGAATTCATGCAAACTTCCCAGTAATTTGAGACTTCCTAAATCGTTTTCTTTATACCACAGACCAAATAGCTTTAGATAGAATAATGATGCATACAATTCGTTTTTGGTACTTAACAAAATATGAAGAGCTCATTGGTAATTTATTGACGGAATTTTTGATTGGTTGAAAACTACAATTTCAATACCTCCCATTGGTCAGCCAATCTTTGATTTCATAGACAAAAGCGAGCGTTTCCATGAAAAAAAAATATGTTGCATTTATAAATAATTTCAAAGAAAAATCAATTGAAAAAACTGCTTTCGTGCAAATTTTTGTTATTTTTGAATCATTTGACGTTTATGTTGTATTCAAAAATATTTTTTTTAAGTCATTCGATAGTCACGTTGGAAGAGCGTTGAAAACTTTTTAGCTACATTGTCTATGCTCAAAATGTCTTTTACGAATTCGTAGTGATGGTGGCTGGCTTCCTTGCAAACGAAGCATCGTAAATTACATCTTATTTGTAAATCTTATTAAAAATTTGGTCGTGAAACGATCGAATCAATAGTGATTTAAGTGCTCAAGAAGTTTCACAACTAATCGGTAAGTGAAAAGTGTAACATTGATTGTGAAACCGCGCGCTACCGGTACCTCTACACGTGGTTAGGCTGCTATATGGCGTACGTAAATTACAGATGTGTTTTCTTATAATTATCAGCGAATAAAGCAACGACGCAAACTCCCTAAGTGTTTCCAAGTGTAATTCTTTTATTTTTATGTCAACGCATCATAGTTAGGTTGTTTATTGAACGTGGTTAGTTTGACAAACGGTGACTCGTTGCTGACACATATAGCTGCTGTTGAGGTAATTTTATATTCGAAATATGCTATCGAGATTCTTTTAGATTCGTTAAATTTCACCTGAAACAATTTCTGAAATTGCTCCGTCATCACTGCGGTCTCTATCAGCTTCAAAGTATTCATCATGACTTCTCTTGTAGCTTTCTTTTTTTTCTCTGTTGGTATAAGACAATGACGCATCGCTGCACTATGAACAGCATGTGGAAAGTACTAATACATATAATGCCTATAGGAACCTAACAAGTCTAGATCTAAGCATGTGTTATGCTATCTACCTGTTACATGTTCACACAAAGGACTCATTAATGTACATTGACATGGTTAGTACATCTGTATTATCTGGTATGTAAGTACATAGCTGATAATACAAATGTACCATGTCATGAATTCATTGACATCATTTGAGTAAATACAATAATAATGTTCATTGGCTAATGATAATTCATTATTCCACACTACTCCCAGCATTCTGGGTGTTTATTTTTCAACAAACACCCTTGTTCTAATAATATTCAAGGACATTAACCATTCTGCCAAGATCTTGTTTTTCAATTTCCTCAACAATACTTACCATATTTGCTGTTCAATTAATTGCTGCTTGCCTATCGCTAAAATTCTCAGTATGAAAGTCAATAAATTCAGTGAACAATTTCAATTATACACTTTCTAAGAATTTAAATTCTTCAATATAAGTTTCATTTATCACTGGCAGCAGAACATTAAAATACCAGCTTTTTGTAAAAATTTCAAGCTAAATATTGTAAATATTTGTATCTCACAATGATTGCAAATGCAGACCAATTTTTAATGTAAATTACACCATAAAAAATTGATTTATGCACTAAGCATAATTATAGAAAACCAGCAATTACATTAATTAGCAGTCAAATTCGCATTATGAATACTAAAAACCACCCAAACCAAAGTAAAAGAAAAGAAAGTAAACATAATAAGTAAAAAAACCATTACAAACAATAAGTCCAAAAAGTTTGTTATACTTTTACAAGAGTACAGTTAGAACTTTCAAATTATTGCTCCATTGACCCTTTAGATGCATTTAGAAAGTCATTCATTTCTTATAATTGCACCACAACCAACTAGATTTCACACTAAAATTCATGTAGGACTTTGTATTTTTATGTTGAGCCTTTTCCAAAGTAATTATTTGTTTTAAATTGTGTTTGAGATAAGTTTCGAAATCTTTACTGTACAGACTTGGTAAGATTTTTATTAACTTTGTGTACAGATGAATGTTGGGAACAACAACCATTTGCTGAAAACAGTTTTTTTCTTTAATTGTTTGTCTTTAACTTAGTACTTGATTGAGGTCATCGTCTTCTTACAAAGATGTGTCAGTTTCCTGATCTGTGAAGCTCTTTGTAACAAAATAGACATACAATTATTTCTCCACAAAAAATGGTCAATTTACTTAATGGACACTTAACCAAACAAGTCTTGATTCTCCTGGGAGCTGCTATTACATGTTTGGTACACAAGTGTGGGACAGCTATTTACATAGTGACTGTACATACACTAGTTATCATAATTGCTACAAGTTAATGACTTTCCCACTTGCAGCTTTCACTCCATCCCCTCTACAATCTGCTCACACTTTATCGCCGTGTAACCAACCACATTGGTTTTGTATTGTTCTAGTTTAAAGACATTTATTAGAACATAGGCCAAGAGCATTTAAGCTCAGTTTTTTCAGTAAAAAATATCATCTCCAAACATCAAGATATTTTTCGTGTTTTACCCAATCTCTTATTAGAACGTAGTTTCTACCTAAGCGAAAATGTCGCCTATCGAGATTAATTATGCAAGTAAAACTTATTGATTATGCAAATAAAACTGTGTACTCAATAATGTCTTACCATGGTGTTGATCAATAGTTTAGAGGCCAAAGAAAGGTGTCGCCATGTCGAGGTCGGCCGTAATACTTGTGCTTCTAACACTATGGTTTCTATCATTTATTGTTTTAGCTGAACTGTACACAAGGCTACTACCATTTGTTCAAATAAGAATAATATTATCATTGTATTGTCAATACATAGTAGGTAACTACTTGAATCAGTGTACATGTGGTGTCTTATAAACCCTTGTTTGCCCTCTAAGAATTACATAATGCACTTTGTCCTGACCTATTTTGGTTCTGATCCAATTCAAGCCATAACTTGGTTATACTCAAACAAATTTACTGAGCCATATTATGATTGATAGCACAAGAGTAATAATGATAATACTATAAGATATAAACTCGAAGGAAAGAATTGCTAAAATTATCTAGAAAGTTTTTTTTCCTGTTAGTGCTTCATCATTGTAATATTATGTTCTGTCCCATCACTAAAAGCCGGCACGAGATCTGCTAAAATACTGAAGTCAACAGACCTTGTGGAATGTGCGACGTTCGCGTTCTCAATTGTTTTGCATCGTATCGGGCCTCCCTTTACGTCTCGATCAAAATGTTTGCCGCGAGTCAATTGGTGACAATCGAGCAATCGGACGTAATTTGCCGTGATCTTGGCACATGAAGCGCGTTATCAACCTCAGGGTCATCACGTCAGCGGAACTTCTGTGCAAATAATTAAACTTCGTATCTCTGTTACACTTATCGCTCGAAAAGGGGTGGGGGGGAAAGAGATAGACAAGGCGAATGACCGTATTTTATAAAGGTCATTATTACAAGGTCAAAATGTTGACTGAATAATTTACGCCCCAAAACGTGTTTTATCGTCACATCTTACAATAAGCTTATCTTTATTTGAGTAATTCCAAATTATTGGAACATTAACAGCAAGCAGCGTATTTTTCTAGTCAAAGTTACTTTCTGTTACTTAGAGTTCTCGTAGAGGTGCCGTTATGTTAGTGATAAGAGTGTAATTAACTAAGTGCATCCTTGTTGTTCCAGACAATGAGTTCGAGCGTATGCTACAAGTGCAACCGGACGGGGCACTTCGCCCGCGAGTGCACCCAGGGAGGAGGCGTGCAGGGTGCTCGCGACTCTGGCTTCAACCGCCAGCGCGAAAAGTGCTTCAAGTGCAACCGCGCCGGACACTTCGCGCGTGACTGCAAGGAGGAGGCCGACCGTTGCTACAGGTTAATATTGTCTCCCTATGTCCTCATTCTAAGTTTATAGAATCAGATCAGCTTCCAGTACAACCAGACGAGACCGCATACTTGTTACGACTCGGCGAAAATGCGACAACTGCTCCAAAAGTTAAAAAACAGGTCACAGTTTCAGCCTTTGGAACATGCCTTCCAACCCCTTTATTTTTCTTAGTCAATGGTCTGCACGACGAGTCGAAGGGAAAACGTAAGATCGGTGACCCATTGCTCAATAGCCCCGAGAGGTTGCATGAAGCAGTAGCGTAAATCAATCAAGCTTCTTAGTTGTAACGTTGCTATAGGTTAACGACACTTCAAACGATACGTGTTTCGTGTAGACATGAACTATCTCCATTGGCTCGTTACGCATGAGTGGTCACGTTTGAGTGGTTAGACTCACACGCGTGTATCGCCAAGCCGGCGTAGCGTGCGTCGACGAGGAAACAAGTGCCACGCGTCATTCGCATCCGCGTGGAAGGAATATCTGAATAGTTCAACATGTCCCATTACAAACTAATATAGTGTTAAAATATAAACACTACTAAAACTTAATAGGCTACGTTTCATTGATGGACTTTTCTGTTTGCACTATTTCTGTTCAGCAACTCAATAAAATCAATATGCTAAGTTAAACTAGTTTTGCTCAAGACAAGTCTCTCTACCAGTTACGCCTACCAACTTATCGGTTATTCCAAGCTGGGCGTGTTTAAGTAACGTTGGGTGCACGTTAGCTAACCGCGATTCTTATCCGAGTCACGTCGGTTTATCATTGAATCATTTCTAAAACCAGCTTCGATAACAAGAATCGTCTTTGATGTATCTTTGCTATTCGTTTTTAGCTCTCGAATCTCCGGAAATCACTTGAAGAGCTTAAGCTTAAAACCAAATAAATATTTTAAATATCTAGTGGGTAGTAGTTTGTTGTTAAAAAGCAAAGGATGTTTCTGGCGCAATCAATAACTGATTGATGTGTTGTAGACATTGGCCTGAGTAACGAGGTCATAGAGAAAGTGTAGTGTGGCCACAAATGTTTAAATGTCACGTTGAACTGTTGGCATTGACCTTGGCAACATACGTGCCTAATTAACTTGTCATCGACCTTTCAGTCTTATTTAAATATCTAATACTGACATTCTTATTCAAGTTTACTTGTTTTTAGTCTGTTATATTATGTAATTTTCGTGTTTATTTGTGTGGTACAGATGTAACGGCACGGGACACATAGCGCGCGAGTGCGCGCAGAGTCCGGATGAGCCGTCGTGTTACAACTGCAACAAGACCGGGCACATCGCACGGAACTGCCCCGAGGGCGGCCGCGACAGCTCCAACCAGACCTGCTACAACTGCAACAAGTCCGGCCACATCTCCCGCAACTGCCCCGACGGCACCAAGACTTGCTACGTGTGCGGAAAGCCCGGACACATCTCCCGCGACTGCGATGAGGAGCGGAACTAACACACGCCTCGTCGCGACTGCCTATATATAAAATAAACTATGTATATTATGATGCCACGCACGGACGATAAGCAAAGGACGCGATACGCGACACTAGATCGTAAGACCACACGACTGTATGAAATTAATGCAACGGAATTATAAATCAGATGCAGCAGCGGTATTCACGTGACAGACTGAGGTGTATGATTTTAAAAATGTTGACTTGTATATAGGTCTCCCCGCCGCGCGAGCGCCGGCGGCGCTCGTCGATACGTTAATGTTTGTTCTTGCACGACGTGAACGAGTTATTGTGTTTTAAATCATTTAATAATCGTGATTGAACTATTGATGAGGTAGCGTTACAGTTTTTAGCATTACAGAGTATATATTTAATATATTTTGTACAGATTTTTTTGACAAAAGATAAATTGGATGCTGGCGTACATAATGAGTTTTCAATATGAAGAGTGGAGGCCCCGGAGCGACCCGAACCCCTACTGGACTCTCTTGTTCGTCTTGTTATACAGTTGTTCTTACGCGATCGTATGCGATCCGACGAGTCTCAATCTTACATCCTATCACTTCGCGTGATTTATTTTTATTGATCAATTCCTTTGTTTATGAGATCCTGCTAACTTGTGGAGAATTCAGTGGTTAATTAGAATTTCATCAATCAAAACATTTTTTATTTTGTTATCCCTGTCAATGTGCCTCTCTGTAATACACTGAAATGTATAATGATTACTCAAATAACAGTGGGAGATGATTAATTAATAAAATCTTGCCTTATTATTTTACAAGTTTTCATCTTGCCCTGTTTTGTTAGTATCATAGATATTTATTTTGACTGTTAACATGTGCTCATAACACGAACACAAATTATTAGATTCATATCTCCCAAGTGTAATAATTTGAATTTAGATCACATTACTGAGCTCATATCAATTGACTGAACAAGAGGGCAATACCTATCCTTCAACCATACCTAGAATACATTCGAATTATATTTATTACCTACACGACTCGTGTATTGGTGTGATATCAGATGACACAATAAAAGTACTTATTTTTAGAAAACCATTTGGCCATCAACAGCTTGACTTTATTTTGGTCAACGAATGTAAGTATGTATCTGCTGTCCTCGAACTGCTTTAAATGAGCTTTTGCTGTAGATTGTTAGTTCGTAAAAGTTCATCGTAGTATGCTTGATTAGTATTAGTATGATACTTGGAATGCTGGTATCTTATGAAGATTACAGACACCTGTGTAGTCTCACACAGGTGTCTGTAATCTTCATAAGACATAATTACATACCAAATAATTAACATGGACTACACGGAAGGCGCAAAACCACCAGCTTCCTGATGCTGTATTTGCTCAGAGTCCCTCAATGACTGTCTAGGGAGGATGACAAACCCGAAGTTGAAGCGTCTATCAGACTGGTCCAGCCTATGGTAACTAAAGAACGTGCTTGGGCTCAGGCCAGTATAAAGTTACAAGCTTCTCCTAATATCGGAAGATGAACATCTGCTCACTGCAGTCTTAACAAAAAAAAATGTATAACATGCACACTTGACTATCTCTATGTAACCTGTACACACCTATTGAACCAGCAAACACCACCATAACTATTTAGCTTAAACACCCCTTAAATATTATGAGGGCACACACGCTATTAAGGAGATGGAATTTGACTTGTCCGCGGCGATAGAACGAATATATAGATACTATGCAATAACGCACACGAAGGACAAAACAACCACCTCGCCGATGCTTCCCGGATGAACCCTCTCGCTGTCATTCGCGGTCAAAAATTACACCGCTGCCTGTTGAGCGCCTAACGTACACGTCACCCCACGTAACCTTGGGAGGTACTGAGATGTGTCTCACATGACGAACAAAACTATGGAAACACCCCATTGAGTGGTTTTACTTGTCATACTCTTTCCTAGAACTTTACAACTACATGTTACACAAACTTCTTGCTGTTCTAATGGTAGCAAGGGGATGATCCTTCCTGCTGATCTTGGGTTCGATCCCCAGTTCGGGGAAAATGGTATTTGGGTTTATACAGTAAGAATTTCTCAGTAGCAACCCGAAGTCTCTATAGTAGTTATTACCTTACCGATTGTATACGCGAAAAATACAGCATTAAATAGAATTTGTATAAAACGCAAGCCACTACAGTGTAGTTAGTGTTTTCACATAATTAGGTCTCTGGATAAACTTACGTAGATGTGTTTAGCATTAGAGCATAATAAGCAAGTATCTATGTTTATAGAAATCCGGATTGTGGACATAAAATTAACGATCTGGATAAGTAGGCCAACATGAACGTAATTTACAATTTTACACAGTATTAGCGTGGAGGCGTGGAGTTGCTAGCTACGATGGCGTTGGGATTTGGTAGAAAATGCAATGGAAGTAGCGATGAAATCTAAATGAATAATAGATCGATCGAGATAATTTAGTACCTACAGCGGTTCTCTAACTTTTGGCGACGGAATTCTTTTGGAAAACGAAATATTTGACGGAGCCCTAAAAAAATCAAGACGTGGTTTTTTGTGTACCTACCTATTCTTCATATAATCATCATCTAATAGGAGGTATGAAATAGATTTTTTACTTTTCATCAATTGTTTGAAGAGAGAAGTCGCATGTCAGGTTCAGCATCCGCTCTAGTGCGGTATTTTGTTTGCTGCATAGGGTGAGGTGAGAATATTGTTACACAGTTTGTAACTCCGGTCTAAGTTCAAATAGCCTTGTTAAAGATTTACTTCGAGATAACCATCACACTTCTGTATGGAGCAGTAGTATTTTATATTTGCTACTTCACACAATATTGAAAACAATCGGGATTGCAGTGGACAAATTTTGACGAAATCCATTATTTTTACCGCTTCCTCATGAACTAATTTAAAAAATTATAGCGCCTAGTTGTAGTTCCATTATATCCTACATGGCAAATGCCGCCATACAATTAGTTCTTGAGGAAGCTGGACTTCACAAAACCTCTATGGGGGCTCCGCGAAAATACTGGTCACAATGAACCAGTGAAAATTGTGCTCCCAGAGGTTCCGTGGGGCACACTTTAAGTATCACTGATTTAATAGATAAAGCCTACAAACATGCCAGAAATCCTATTAATTTCGCTCATAGTAGTCTTAGTACCTACTTCAAGATTTCGCCATAGAGTACTATGGCGAAATCTTTGTCACCTGTTTAGGGGAACTAGGTGAAGCCTACCCCCTAAAGCCTACCTTTAATCAACCCAGTTTAGGGGAACTTGGTGAAGCCTACCCCCTTCTCGGGAACGACAGGAAGTTAAAATGTTAACCTCATAAGCATCGTACCCACGCTATGTGGAAAAGATTTAAAGAGAAAATAGCTGGACCTAATAAAAGTAGGCAAATTAGTTCAAAGCACTTGAAAACGAATCATAAAGAGGACTGTCATAGTAAACTACCGTTATTGGACATTTAAGGATGTAGATACCTACTGGATATGGTGGACGCCATAAGCATGTGTTAGGTACAGTACGGAAAAGCCGCGGTCCTGGTGATGGTGTTGGCGTTAATGATTACAAAGACGTCTATACACTCGGTAGGTAACTGCAGCTAAAAGTTCTTATTTCACCACCTGGAATAGGTACTGCACACCAAAGAATCTGAAACTTGAGGAAGTATCTAAAGTGGGTGATAGACGTGCGAACTTAAAGTACGCAGATTTTAAGTTCGCGGACTTACTCGGCTCATCGTCGGTGACACACGTGAAGTTTGCTCAAACTGTATCGCGATGTTGTCGAATTTAAAGAATACACAAATATCGAAACAAAATGGCGGCTCGCGACTCGCGGCGATGACAAACGTACGAGACTACAAACCAAGGCGGGCTACGGGTAAAAATTCAAACCTGATTAATCACCGACGATTTTTTTTTTTTTTTTTTTTTTTTTTTTTTTTTTTTTTTTTTTTTAACGGGCATCTCGCAGTATGACCACTAAGGTCTTGGCTGCTTAACCGGACTTTCCTGTGGGTGCCTTAAGCTGCTACACTCAAAGCCTCCAGCCAGGGGCAAAAAACTAAACTAAATTAAAACTAGGCGAACGCTCGCTAAGGGCACCCCCTGTGGGGTACGAACCTCGGCTTAGGGCGTCGCTGAGGGGAGGACAGCAAGAAGGGACAGGCTGGATCAAAAATGGTTTTAAATCATGATTATTATGCGGGGTAGTTTTAAAGCTACGTGCTCAGCGGCAACAACTTGCTGGCACCTCGTTTTCGAGCAAGGGTCGGGGAAATCACCGACGAACTTACTCTGCGGTTTTAAAGTACGCGTACTTAGTAGGACACACGGGCGAGAAATGTCGCCGCCGAGCCATAAGTACGCGTACTCGCTCGTGCGTCTATCACCTTTTATGGACATTTTAAACTCTAACGCCTTTTCTACACAGAAGCATATACTTTTACCACAGACAAGAAAATAAAACAACCAATGCGATAAATTCACAAGAAATCTGAATAAACCATTGGAATAAACGTAATTTTTTTTTTTATAATTAGTCTAATGCATTCCCAAAATATTTGACATAACATTTGATATTTTATTTCAATTTGAATGTAAAAAAGTCGAATTTACGATAACGTTAAAACGTTAACGAAACTTACCGGTTTTCGCACTAGCCGGGCGTGGTGAAGTGCGGCTGCGCGACAATCGCATTTTCTTGAATGAAGTGAGTAATGGGACGTTGCTAACGTTCTTGTTTATTTATTTGAATTAAACTTATTTTAAATGAATTTCTTTCAATTAAGTGACTTTGCGTGTTTATAGGTAGTAAAGTGAAGTTTTAGTGCAAATGTAGTTGTGTTCTTTGCTCTTAATATAAAAGCGGAGAGTATCCATGGGCGTTAACTTCAGGTTAAGAGAATTGTTAACTTTATTATTAAATTAAAATTAAGGTTAATCGAGTATTAAACTTGTTCTATCTTTACTTTATTGAACTATAATTTTGTTTAAGTGACCGGTGTTATATAATTAACTGAACTTATAACTGACAATAGTCGGTGTTTATGTTGGCTAACGATTGTTGCTAATTCGAATCTTGAATATGAACTTACTTCAACAACTGCTAATACGCTCTAATTTACTTAACATTTTTAAGAAGCTTTTCAATATTTTTCTTTTAATTGGTTTCCATCAGCCTTGTATGTATATTGCTAATATAAGCCAGCAGATTTGACTAAATATTGAAGCTGGAACACTAGTAATTACCTGTCATGCATGACCCTTTATTGTGTTAAAATTAAACAAGTATTGTTTACTTTCGTGCTGTAGTAACTCAATATAAGTAAAGTGTAACCTGTACACTACTTTCCTAATTATGGACTGCACCAGGATTAGAAACCAGTTGAAACTCCGAAATTACTGAACACTATAATATAGCTGTTATTCAATTTATTTTTTAATATTTTATTTCTTTCAAATTGTTTTGATAACTCCTGATGACTTTACAATCGTCATTTTTGTTACAGGCAGCTAAAATCAAAGACTGAATTATGAATCTCTTAATATTAACATACATACTATCAACAACAGTATTACAACTATGCACATCACAAGATTATGCGTCACCAACATACAATCCGGATGTTCAACAAACAAACCCCACAAACGATTACCTCAACTCAGACCCAAAGTATGACAACCCCTATGATCCAAACAGAAAGTACCAGAATCGTAACCAGAACAATCCAACACAGCAATATGATCCCAGTCGTCCAAATGACCCAAATCGGAGTCAGTATGACCCAAACCGGAATCAGTATGATCCAAATCGTAGCCAATATGATACAAATCGTAGCCCAGAACAGAGGTTCAATCAATTTGAGAACCGGAATCAAGATGTGAACTACAATCTGAACCAGTACACTCCTGAAAATACTCCAAGACCTGCCTGGGATAGCAGCAGAACATACAGCACTGCATACAAAGGTGCTCCTTTGGAACATGAGAGTGTCATCATTAATGAGGCGTAAGTTCCTTATGCTTTTGCTATTTTACATAAGCCTTACAAGTCCCCATTGCTGTTTGCTGTGGCAAAATTATTTTGCAATTCACTAGTGTGTAAAAGTATTTGCTCTATGATACATAACCCTTAATAACTGCAATTAATTAAAACTTTTGGGCTACTGTAAATAATATTCTTAATCTGGGTTTTTCCATGCCCTTTAAGCTTTTCCATAAGTTCAAATCTTACATTTCTTTAATAGTCAGTCAAGTCCTGCTATGTGTCTGACTTAAATGAATAAATTACCAAACATAAGTTAATGTTACATGTCTTGAATAGACAGTCAAGTCCTGCTATGTGTCAGATAATTTTCTAAAGATTTACAAACACAATGACAAATAAGCTTTAATTTCACAGAACATACTTCATAGTGGCATCTAGAATGGTGCGGCCAGGCCAAATCTACAAGATATCGGCAAATATTCTTCAAGCCCGCATGCAGATGACCATTAGGGCCTCCATCTCTTGCAATGGAGTGGAAATTGCAGATGTTAACCAGAGAGTGAAAGAAGGAGTTCCTGAAATATTGAATATGAGGGTAAGCTTACTAATAATAATATAAAATAATGTTAAAAAACCTGATGTTAAATAATTTTAAATCAGTTTATCCATAAGCCTTTCTGCCAAAACCTTTTTCTTCTCAACCAACTAAAGATGTTTAGTTGAAATTAATTAATTGATTGCATAAGAATTTAATCTGAAAAGTATTTGTTTACACTTTTATCCGGTAATTTTGAAACAGATCATGGTTCCTAACTAACTTATGTCCTGTAGGTGCCCCCAACAACAGTGCCCGGTGACTACAAGCTCCGCGTGGAAGGCCTATACCTGGACACGCCGTTCGGAGGGCGCGCCTTCGTCAACGAGTCACAGCTGTCCTTCTCCAGGCGATTCATGACCATTTTCATACAGATGGACAAACCTGTCTACATGCAGGGACAAACTGGTAAAAATTCGGATGTTTTGATATGACATGCTTATGTCTTCAAGTCCTAGTATTTGCGAGTATTTTATGAGAATAATCTGATAATAATAGAAATCCATGTAAAATGATCTAGGAAAGTACTACCTATTTCCCCATCATCAATTAGTGTTGCTTTGATCAGATTTGATATGGTTATATATGCTAATCCATTCGTTACGGATCGTCAGAAGCCCGAAAGTCTTACAACCAGTCTTACCAAGGGGTATTGTATTACCCAGTTACTGGGTTGTGGAGGTCAGATTTTCAGTCGCTCCACGTAAAATACTGGTATACTAACTGCATCCGGTTAGACTGGAAGCCGACCCCAACATAGCTGGGAAAAGGCTAGGCAGATTGATTGATTGCTAATCCATTGCTTCATATGTTCGAAAAATTTGTCTGCTCAACAACGTAAATAACGCAATGAATGTTGTTGAACTGTCAAAATTAAACAGATTGTGATTGATCGTGTGTTACGCAATTAGGGTGCAGGCACACTGATAGCTGACCATAATGCCTGTCATGTCATATCACTAGATAAGATCTGACAGGCACATGAGCTATGCATTCAAATCATGTACATCCTAAGTGGACTTGACCTACAAGGTATGGAAGGTAAAATCGGTAGGTGAGGTTACTCAGTACTTAAGTACTGCTTAACATTATTGGCGATCTGCCAGCACCGTCAGTTAAAAACACCGGCCAAGTGCGAGTCGGACTGGCGCACAAAGGATTCCATTATCATTATCATTATAAAAACGAGCATAAAAATCACATTTGTTTTATGGGAGCCTTAAATATTTATTTTATTCTGTTTTTTAGTATTTCTTGTTATAGTGGCAATAAAATAAATCATCTTTGAAAATTTCAACTGTCTAACTATCAAGGTTCATGAGAGCCTGGTGACAGACGGACAGACAGACAGCCGGACGGACAGCGGAGTCTTAGTAATAGGGTCCCGTTTTACCCCTTGGGTACGGAACCCTAAAAATTATTGCTTTTCGGAATGTCGGCTTTGTATCACAGTCAATTTGCTTCGAATCTAATGGACCGATAAAGTTGTTATTTGGTACACATATAAATTTCTGTGACCCAAACAGAAACGTGCAACGTAAATTAATTAATTTTGAATATGCTGCACCGGTTGACGTCATCATGTCAACGCCGGCTGTCGCTAAAAACCAGCGCTGGGGCTCTGTCTCGCGTAGGGTCGCAGCATTATTATGCTGAGTGATATCCGTTTTGCGTGGATATGACGCATATTTTCCCCCAAATTGTCCTTTTTGTGTATTTGTTCTTTTTTGCGTCATGTGTACCGAAAATAAACGTATTTTCTTTCTTTCTTTTTCTTTCTATATGGGGGTCAGTTTTGAGAGACAAATAAGAAAATTTAAAAAATAAAATTTAGGAAACTGTAAGTACTGTGAGGATCTCATTAAAAAAAATATATAATAAACAGTTTTAAAGTAATTTATGCAAATCGATGAAAATTAACCATTCCCTTATCTCTGAAACAACAGAGCAAAAAAAAAAAGATACAAAACTTTGTTCTATACATTACAGATAGATTACAGGTAAACCTAAATACAAGAATATGAATATCCTTACATATTATAAAACAAAGTCCCCCGCCACGTCTGTCAGTCTGAACGCGATAAACTCAAGAACGGATTTTCAAACAGTTTTCACCAGTGGACGGAGTGATTCATGCGGAAGGTTTAAGTGTCATTAAGGTTTTGTGTAAATTGGCTGAAATTTGACGATTATTGTTGAAGATGTCTCGAAAAAATCATGCCGACTGGGAACTTTATTGACGTGCGCCGTGGAAATCGTAAAAGTTACATAAAATTTATGTTCTATAGTACCTATTGTTCATCTTAAAAAGTTCGACAAAAAAGTCCACGATATGTCTATCTTCTAAGGATGACCGGGATGACCCACAATAAAGATTTTTATTTTTCAGAATTTGATAAAAATTTCATTGTTATTTTCGAAGCTATTTTGACCGGTATTATATTAATCATTACCCAATAAACTATGTAATCATTTCATATAAAAGAATGGTTTAAAAGATATCACAAATTCAAAATTACGCGTAAAAGAATTTATTATGGTTGACGGCAACGCGGGCGCAGCAGTAGGAATCTATGACCTTTTCCTCGGATATTAGGTATATAATACCGGTATCGGTAGTACGTTCCCGTGGGATATTTTTTGACATCCACGCGGGCGAAGCCGCGGGCAAAAGCTAGTATAATATATAATAGAAGTCTATGGTCTTGAAATATATATATATATTATATATTAATTATCTTTCAGTTGTACAAAAACACATCTAAAAACTATTCAGCGTTAAAACCAAGGGAAAGATTGTTTCGATGAACTCTGGCACCCAAAGTAAGATTTAACTTGTGTTTAGGATGCAAAAAATAACATGGTAAATCTGTTGATATTGTACGTACAAACTTACATTTGCAATTGGAATGTATGGGAGAACATGTTTTTCAACTACAACGTTTAGTTTGTTCTTGGGATAAATTCACCCCAACTACGGAACCCTTCATTGTGCGTAGTCCGACACGCAGTTGGCCGGTTTTTCTTTAATTACAAACACTGCAACAAAGCCCTATATTCCAGTTCGTTTCCGCGTGATACCGATCAACACGGAGCTGAAGGCTTTCGGGCGAGCTATCGACGTGTTCATCTTGGATCCCAACCGACGCATCATGAAGAGATGGCTCTCTAGACAGGTAATGTAAACTTTGTAATACTGTGACATTTCTTTGAATAAATGTTGTTAGTGGTTTACAGTAGATGGCTATGACAAGCAAAGGTGAAGGCTGATAGTTTTCACAAGGAAAAGTTATGCAAAAGAAGGGAAAATTAAATGCAAATTCTGGGCAAAAATGTTGATGCAAAAATTGTATCTTTAAAAAGGGAAGTGGAATAGTACATTACTTCAGAGGGAAGAAAGTGACAGTTCCATACCGAGATTATGGCATTTGCGCCACGAGCTTGCGAGGGGCGCAAACCATTTGAGGTATGGAACTGTACTTTATCCTGAGGGATGTATAGTGCTTTTTATTACACCTACGAGGAAAATTATGGACATAAATGCATAGAAATGTTTATATTTAGTTAAAAGTACAATTATTAAAAGTGCAGCTATTATCGTTTTATATACAAAAATAATTTCGTTTTTAATTTTCTGTATGCACCAAGGAGGTTGGTAACTGGTAAAAAAAAACTGTATGTGGCCAGTAACAATTTACTTGAAATTTAATTAGTAGACAGTTAAAGTCTCTTGGCAGTATGACTGCTGACAAATAAAAAAAAAAAGAAAAACCGGGTATGTAATGGAATTTCATACATACTTCCCACCCTTGGGTCGGAAGGATTTTCATACAAACTTCCATACCTTGGGATGAAAGGATTTGAAGGGCGGGATAAAGGCGTTTCTTCCCTCTAATTGGTATAATTAGTATGTATTTTCAGAGCAGGTGTGATAAAAATATATTTTGTTATTTTAGGCCCTACAGTAATGGCAGCCTTGAATGCACTGTTTTAAGACTCTGTGCAAACTAGCGCAACGTTTTGTTAGAGTCGCGTCGCGCCGGCTTACACGACGCTATAAAATTATCAATATAATAGGTGAAAGTTTCAAAAGCAACAATCTAAATGCTTATGACAATCCCTTCTTGGCAGTGGGGTAAAAATGGAAATTAAAATTAAATTAAATATTCAATGTGCAGGATCCATAAATCCTAACCATACTATTTTGCATTCAGTCCATCTTTCACACATCATAACAAGGTTTATAGAATCACAATGAGTGAATAATGTCCTATTGTGCCACCCTGCCACTCGATCAGATAGGCTAGTTAGTGTCGGGTCTCTTCAAGACCATTGTTCACGCAAACTGTAGTCAAATGATACTACAAGATGTTTTACGAATGTTTTACGACTTTACGCCCACTGACATAGTGACAACTTCAATTAAAAGCTTCGTCAAGTGAAAGGTCCTCAGAACGAGCAATAGTCTCTATCTCTATGTATACGCATTATCGATCTCCGATCCGTATGAGCCTACTTAGTCAACTTTAAAATGAAACGATTTCTGTTTCGGCCTAAAAAATGTATACTAGTATACAGGCTGGCAGGGACATCGACGCGAAAACTGTTACCATGGATTCATTACATGATTCTGAAACCCCCTTCGTTGAAACTTCGTCAGTTCGTAAAAAAAAAATCTGCTGTTTCATAGAAAAGTGCAATACCTACGCGGTGAAATTGTATGGAATAGCAGATTTTTTTGTGATACGCCGACGCGAAGTGTCGGGGGTCGATATTTCACGGGGGTGAAGAAGCTAAACTCAGGATTTGGTTCACTAGTCTTAATTAAATTCTAAACGTAACTCTAGTATAAACTGTTAACTTCACAGGGTCGGTAGTTCACACGTTAACTAGGTGTTATTCTAACTGCATACATAATTATTATAATGAGTGCATTGTATAATTACGTAGTTTGAACTTTGAGCATACGATTTGGATCTTGGCACTGGATTCAATATCAAACTTATCAGTTTGCATGTTAATTAATTTCTTTTGGGATTCGGATCACAAAGTAAGTTTTGCTATTTTGAAGAATATGCGAAAGACCAAGATACGAGTTCTTCATACAATCAAATACTTCATTGATTCTTCATGTCGAAGCGAAGGAAGACGCGGGGTATACAGACAGGCCCCAAATGACTAAAACCGATTTTTTTTTAAGTTTCTGGGTATTCATACGATGTACAGTTAACCGCACGTTCATGGTAACAGTTTGACTTTGACAGCACTCTTATTTCTTAGCGGTAATAGTCTCGCCCCCTGTTACATAGGACTTAAAACATCACTGGCGAAATGTGGGTACAAAGGTACACCTCTGCCTAACCTTTCGAGAATTACTGGCATGATGTTATGTTGCGTTAAAGGCGCCACCATTTGCACTTTTATTCTCAGTAACATCATCGCCTTCCGGTATGAATACCATCCTATCTATTGTCTATACAGAAGATCGCTTTTAACCGCACATTGTGTCACCCTATGTAAAATTTCTACATTTATACATGTAACAGCAACTTTTTTCGCGATGGTTTTTATTCGCGCACTGAACTTTCATCTCTCGGTTTTGAGCCGAGCATTGAGAATCTAACAGAGCGCCTCCCAGCGCGTCAAGAAAACACACTGTTCGATTTTCAACTCTCGGCGCTCAGCAGAGCGATGAAAATCCAGTTCGCGGAAAAAAACCGCCGTGATAAAAAATTCGCTCATGCGGACCTGGGCTAAATAGTATAGTTTACATAATAAAGAGTATTCTATTCTATTTAGAGTAACTTCGGCACAGTAAGTCTGCAGTACCAGATGTCGGACCAGCCGCTGTACGGTGAGTGGTCCATCCGCGTGGAGGCGCTGGGACAGATAGAGGAGTCGCAATTCCTCGTTGAGGAGTACTATCAAACACGATATGAGGTAAGTACCATTTTGACAATTCCATATTTACACGATGTGGGCGTAATAAGCGCCTTCTTTTGTATTAGATATCTTTGTTCAGAGCAGAGGGGCTTGTGGCTAAGTAATAACAGCCACACGGGTCGATCGATCAGGATAAGCTATGGGTGACCATTTTTACTCACCAAAACCCCTCTGGGCCTCGCAAAGCACGATAAGCCGTTGGCCCTGGCTGTCATTCATGGATCTTTGACAGTCGTTACGGGTCGTCAGTAGTCTGAAAGTCTGACAACCAGTCTTACCAAGGGGTATCATATTACCCAGTAATAGGGCTGTGGAGGTCAGATAGGCAGTCGCTTTCTGTAAATTACTGGTATTCAGCTGCATCCGGTTAGACTGGAAGCCGACCCCAACATAGTTGGGAAAAGTCTAGACAGATGATGATGACCTTTGTTAAAAGCCGATATCAGACACTTCACACTTTGTTCATTTTTGCTTTCATTCAGGATCTTTCACTCAAAGTGAAACGTCTGAACACAAAATGAATCAAAAGTGAAAAATGAATTCATTGGTGAACCGATCCAACGATCCAATCCGATTTCGGCACTCGGCATCTTTCACTGGCCTATCGAATGATTCAAAAATTAAATTAAAGCAGTGGATGAACGTTCATTCCTATATACTTTTGTCGATGTCGTGTGAACGTGGAGTGAAACAAAAGAAGCGTCTGATATCGGCTTTACCATTACATCTTTGAATATAAAAAATTATATTAAAGTTAGTATACAAAAATGTGAACTCTTTGAATGCTTCAGCTCTGTATTTTCAATTCAATTCATGTATGTACAAGATCTTAAAAATAGTTACAAAGTTTAACAAATTATTCCGTTTACGATGAATAATAATTCCATATAATGAGTTCCTCATCCAGCCCAATGTTCTTATTTTGCGTTGTAGCATGGTAGGCTTCATAGTGCGTGACAAAAAATACCTACAATCGAATTTGAGAACCTCCTCCTTTTTGGAAAATTACCTTAAGAAGGGCATTACTTCTCTACGAACACCTATATTTTAAGCAAATATATAGTTTAACCATCTCCTCACCCAGGTTAACGTAACAATGCCCGCGTTCTTCTTCAACACGGAACCGTTTATCCACGGCCGCATAATGGCGAACTACACATCAGGGGCGCCTGTCCGGGGCAATCTAACCCTAAAGGCAACCATCAGGCCGATACCGCAGTACCGACCGAGGTATTACACGCAGGGACAGTTCAATAATAGAGGACAGTTTGGAGTACCTACAGGGTATGGAGGGAATCAGTATACCAGAGGTAAGTTGTTAATGAAAATAAATTCAAATGTTTTTCCGTAAGAGCATTTGCGTATACTCGATTCGGATCCGAGAAATTTCGGTCTGAAGTAGCCGTTTGCGCACTAGATGTAAACTCCGTCCGTCAAAATGTCAAACATATTCAATTCGGATGGGACTCGAATTTATGTAGTGCGCAACCTATTATATGCGTTAGGCACGGTTCCCACTGTGTCGTGACAACAGACCGGTTCAAAAAGTCGTGGCTTCAAAATGAAAAAGGGCGCTGTTCACTTGTATCACAGAACCATTAATTTTCATCTGCGATTTTGTTATTTGCTCTCGTCACGACCGATTTTGCACGGCTAGAAAGACAGTCGTCCAACAGCCAATATAGTATTACGGATAGCATGTTTGAGTCTGGCAATAGCAGAACTTCTGCTATTGCCCTAATGTAGTTACTCTAGGTATATTAAAAAAAATTGAGAGTGCCTCCGCTGCCGGCGCCAGTTCTCGAATTGCCGCCGCCGGTTGCTGAATTGGCTGCCGGCGCTGAGTTTGGAAAAAAAAGCGATAAACGGGGTTGGCAATTTGGCATATTGGAGTAGATAGGCGGGGTAGGCAAAATTAAAAAAAAAACATGTAATAAAGCATTATTTTTTCCAATATAATATTTCCATAATCAATGATTTCCATATTCCAGCAATCAAGTACTAAGTACCCGGAACCGAACTAGTTAGATTAAATATTTTTACTCACAAAAAAGGTTATTTAGGTTAGGTTAGGACTGTGATCCCTACGCACGAGCCGAACGAGCGAAGCGAGCGGTGCCACGGCAGCGGCCGTCAAGTGCCAAAAACGACTAGAATATATAGAAAAAAAAACTTTAGTTAGGGTTAGTTAGTTGGGAGTTCTGAATACTGAAAGGGATTCCATGAACGCCGCGCCGCCGGTGTCCATTATAGTAGCTGGCGGTGCCGGCCACAGTGTGTAATTTACCGGCAGCTGATGTTATTAATCTCGGCTGCCGGCAGTAATGTCATGCCGGTTCCCAATAGGCAGCGGAGGCACTTCCTAAAAAAATATAATTTAGAAAAAGTTCTTTAAACATAACTTTTTTCCCACAGTCCGCCAAAACTACCCATACAATCCCGGGTACAACAATAACTATAACAACAATTACAACAACAACAACAACGACAGCAACTACCAGCAACAGTATGAAGGCAACTATCAGCAACAACAATACGACAACTACGGACAAACAATTGTGGATGAATTCGGGAGGGTAGTTAATAAGGAGAATCGGTACATCCCTGGTCAGCCGAACCAGTTGGAGCAACCAGACTGGTGGTATGACCCGCAGAAGGTGGTCACTAGAATGTTTAATTTTGTAAGTATAAAATACTGTGTAGAGCTTTATAAAAATATGCAAGCTTAGGGTTATAGTTCTAAAACACAGCAAATGTTAACTACGAAACTTAAGGAAGTAACCCCTTGCAACGCCAGCTTTGCATCTGTTGTGTTTCTAGACATCAAAAAAATTAAACGGGTCGTTTCTAAAAAAAAAAAAACAACTTACTTCATCACTCTAATTTACTACATTTATGAAACTTTGTCAGTATTCTAGACTAGCAATGGTATTAAAATAAGTTAAATTTGCATGATTGATTCAGACAACACACATGACAGTAAAAATACTAGAATTCTTAAGAAAAATAAGTGAACAAAACTTTATTTCTTTTTTGTCTAGCTATGTAGAGATTAGGGGACCCTTTTTTTTTTTTTGGGTGGGAAATCATCCAATAACTTCTCCCGCTCTGGGCGGAGCGGGAGGGCGAGTCAGACTCTTACTGACTAAAACCCACCCGTGTTCCTTCGGTTGCCCTGTTGCCGGGGGCCACGATCTCCCTTTCGGTTTTCTTGACGCTCTGGGCGTCTCCTCCTGCGGCGGTTAGGGGCGTGAGGGCGCGAAATTTGCCTCTCCCTCACGCGTTCCGCCTCCTCCTTCGCGAGCATTACCGCTTCGCAGAAGGAGGTGACAGCCTCCCATTTCCTCTCGCTCCGTACCATGGCCTGAACCAGGGCCGGACGCGAGAGATCGCCGCCGCCGATCGCCTCCACGAGGACACGGCGATGCTCCGCCCAAGCTGGGCAGACCTCCACCGTATGCTCTACCGTGTCCTCCGGGCGATCCACACAATGATGACACCCGGGCGTTTCCTCCCGCCTAGATTAGGGGACCCTAGAGAGTAAATATTAAAAAAAATACTACTGTGATGTTTACTGGCTATGAAACATTACCGATTTACAGTATACTCAAGTATTGCGGAGTTACTAGACACATGAATACCATGTGATATTCTCTTTTCTAACAGACAATCTATTTTTCCACCAGGATGAAAAGTACCCATTCTGGATGCTGAAACAGGACCCGACTCAATACGCTATCGACCACAACAGCAACAACAACAATAATAACAACAACAATCCCAACTACAACACTTACACGACAACGACGACGTACAACAATTATTACAACAACCCGTACTACGATCAGCTGCCTTACCTGAGATACGTGAGTAGTTTTTGGACTTAGTTTCTAGCAGAATTCTTGTGGAGTATCTAGGTGCTCTTCATCCTCTAACTGAATCGTATTTTCTTTAGATGCGAGCACTGTTATCCTATACTATTAAACGAGCAATATTTCTACCTATATATATTTGTTTGTGTACAAGCTTACTTTTTGTTTACACTAAACCTCTTAAGGGTCATTGTACTCATCATTATGAACAACTTTCACTATGGGACCAACGCTGAAATCGTGAAAAAAATATCTGCTATTCCCTGCATTTTGACGAGATATGCGGACATTAATGTAGGTAAGAGCTGATTTTTTACTGATACATTGGTGGTATACCTGGACGGTATGTTTATCTTTTTCACCCGAGCAGAACTCGGGCGACCCACAGTGGAACGAATGTATGGAAGCGGTTGGACGTAGACATGTCCGAAAAATAAGAGTAAAATTATGACAAACTAATGATGCCATCTTATTCGATTACTTAATGCCTTCATAAATTGTGGTGATGAATTTCTTCATAACTCCCATATTTCGGGAGTAATTTGAGAAAATGTGAAATTTTACTATGAAAATGAGTGTATTGAGCTCTCTCCCTCCTGATTCCGGGCTTGTTTCAAGTAGCGGTCTCTAATATCGTAATGCTATTACTAAGAGCTATATTTAATACTAAGACACATAGTGCGCCAAATGTGCACTTTCTGGGATAAAAGGAAATGAAAATTTAAAAAAAAAAACGTTTTTTCCCCATTTGTATTTACTTTAAACCGCAGACAGACTTATTAAGAGGTCTATAAATATATTATATATATACAGAAATATATATTAACAAAAATATTCACAAGAACTGATGAGAGTATGACTTTTAAGTAAGTTGATAATAAATTACCTAGTTTCATTAAAAGTACAATAAATAATTAAGACGTAAGCTCTAATTTACTAAGTTACACATTTTAAAACAATAACATCATTTAATTATCTTCGTCATCATCATCATCATCAATTAATTCAAATTCAGAATCGATGTCCGCTAAATCATTTATGTTAACAAATTCGATATCACTTTTCTCAGAATCCGTAAGCTCATAAAATTCCTTAAAAGAAGATTTTTTTACAAACTTATTTCCTTTTGGACGGATACTTGTAACAAGTGGATCAGAAGACAGTAAAAGATTGTGCATAATATCTTCATTGCATGAGATACTGCTATGCTTTCGAGAATGCCCCTCTCTATATTTTCTAAAATCTTTATTTCTAGCCTCAGATGCCTCTTCGGATAGAAAACCAATGGGCACAATTGACATGTTCTGAACTATGTCTGGCCCATGCATTAAAATTTTATGAAGTGAAGAAGGCATATAATACCATGGGTATAACTCCACGTAAAGCTTAGCAGTATCAAAGCAGAACTCTCGGAATTTAGTTACGTTGATCTTCTCTCCTGATGAAATACACTGCAAGATCACACAGATTTTTCTTAAAAGCATAGCATCTATTCCGGTCAGTTCAGCAGATTTAGTGTAGTTTTCAAAAAATCTCCTTGCCGAGTTGCCATTGTTGGTGGATCCACTGCCTTGTTTCACAACATCGAGAAGTAAGCCCGTTTCTCTTCTTACAGCCTCTTGAACTCTTTTCTTCCTGTCATCAACTTGCCTTTTTGCTATATCACCCCTTACTTGCCATGATTTTATGTCTAATTTGTAGGAAATGTGTAATAAGCATTCCATTGAGCGAATCCAAGCGTGAAGGGTGCTTAAGCTATATTTATACATGTCCTCGTTTGCGTGTTTATCTTTGATTAACTCTAAATTATTCATTTCTTTAGGACAAGCCTTGCATATGTCACACACTGAAGCTGCTGTATTGGATATAATGGAATGAATTTTACCATCAATCATTGTCAACAGCAGTTGGTGTTTGACACTAATTCCATCAGTGATGGTGGATGGAGTTAAGGCTTCAATCTCTGCTTCGATTTCAGCCATCTCTCTCTGCACATTTTCTTTGGTTTCCTTTATAAACTTAAACAATATTGGCCGGCAAAATGAAGTGGAAGATGGTCGCTCGTTTTCCCAAATTGTTACACCTTTTGAGACGAGCCGCAGTGGTACAAGACTAATCATAAAATTACTAGCAAGATCGATTTGCTCATCTTCACTCGTCCTTTGATGATAAATGCTTTGGCTAGATGATCCGTCAAAACCCCATTTGCTGGTCAATACGAGCTGTTGATTGGGATCAACAGGGGTTTCTAACGACCTAATAAGTCTTCTTGAGGTTAAATCCATCAAGGCTTGTAATTTGATTTTTGCAGAGCTCTCTGTAACTGTGAGATCTTCTTTGGCCGGATAGCACTTAATTTTTTCTTTAACCAACATGTAGTAACTCGGGTATTGAAGAGCTCCTTCTTGAGTGTTGAAATCCCGAAGAGTGTTATAGCGCCATTTCGATAAGTTCATCGATACATAAAGAGCCAATGCCTTCAAAGGGGATATTTCCCGTACCTGAATTGATTTACCTTCAATGAAGGCTTTGATTTTTGAGGCCTCTTCTGGATTCTCCGTCAAGTATTTCATAACATAAGCTGTATCGCTTTGTCCTGCCTTTTGAAGCGCCCTTTCGGCCGAAAACATAATTTCAGCGCTGCTACTGCTGCATGAAAGACTATCTTCAGTGGTGCGTCTTCTTTTTTGCCGGTTACTAAGGTCCTCAAAAGATTTACGAGGACTAGGATGTGTACAAGTTGAAGCATCAGATTTAGCAGGAGAAATTATGGGCTCGATGACGTCACTTATATTTTCTGTAGAAGGTTCCATATTTTCATTCTGTAATTCCGGCCATTGAATTGCAGCCTGTAGCCAAATCTCATGTTTCTTCCGAAACTTATCTGTGCTTCTTCCAGACTGTGTCCATTTTGCATAAATGCGGTAGCAAAATCGACGACACCAGTCTTTTAAACTTGTTTCAGCACTTTCACATAACTGAACACAACTGTTATCTTTTAAAACACTGAACAAATAGTTAAAGTCGCGTAAATCTTTATGTGCGCGTGCGCATAAAGCAACGTGAATATCAAGATTTGTATTAAAATTTGGAAAATACATTGCGAGATTAGCTTGGATACAACGAGGTGTAAATCAACACTGATTTTAAAGTTACTAATAGTGACCTATTTATATAAAATCCAGGTATCCCAGGTATCCTTTGTTAAATATTGCAAGGTAATTAGTTATTGTGATAATTAGTAAATGATGCATGCTAAATTAGTGTATTAAGAGCCATTTAGTAATTAAATAATAGCAATGTTCTTATCAGTAATCATTAGTGCATCAGTTTTATATGTAAACCTTAAGTCCCTAATTATATATCCTAATTAGCTTATATCTTCTCTAATTGGCTGATCAGAAATGTTATTGTAATAAGGTAAACCTTTAGAAAAACGGTTTTAATCAACAAAATAAACAAAAAATTAAAAAATTGTGTTATAAAATAAACATCACTCTTTATCCCAGAAAGTGCACATTTGGCGCACTATGTGTCTTAGTATTAAATATAGCTCTTAGTATTAGCATTATGATATTAGAGACCGCTACTTGAAACAAGCCCGGAATCAGGAGGGAGAGAGCTCGATACACTCATTTTCATAGTAAAATTTCACATTTTCTCAAATTACTCCCGAAATATGGGAGTTATGAAGAAATTCATCACCACAAGTTATGAAGGCATTAAGTAATCGAATAAGATGGCATCATTAGTTTGGCATAATTTTACTCTTTTTTTTCGGACATGTCTACGTCCAACCGCTCCCATACATTCGTTCCACTGTGCGACCAGGTATTGGCAAATAACTATGAATTTTGTAAAGTTTGTTGGAATAGGCTGCGATCAATTGATACTAATGACAATGTTTCACGAAATAGTCTTTTCAGCTTTCTATAACTGCATAATTAGTCACAGATATTTTATCCGTTACAAGGTTTTTTTTTCTTCATATTAATGTATTCCTTGCTTAGTACACTCTGTTTGTTTTAAGCAACAACTATAGTCCAAAGTTTCTACCTGTACCTGAAACAAAACATTATTTTGTAACAGTAAACGTGTACTTTTACCCCTTCTGTATCACTTCACCTATATCTAACATAGTATCAACATTAGTACAACCAACCCATATAATTCGCAGTTCAACGGCACATACGACTTTAAATACCCGATGTCGGAGTTGGCCCAGCTGGTACCGACCCTGGACGGCGTAGAAGTCATCATCACAGCCTCAGTGGGCGACCCGTTCTTGGACGAAGTCATCGAGGGCTACAGCATCGCCAGGATCTTCAACTCCTCGTTACAAGTCACCTTCCTGGGTGGCACGCCGCAGGTCTTCAAGCCTTCGATGCCATTTGATGTTTATGTGAGTAGATTTTTCAGATGTGTAAATGGTTTCTGAGTTTTTTTGTGATTAATTTTTTTTTGGTTTTGATTTTTGACCGAAAAAGTGTTATGTTAGGTATAGTTTAGCACAGCATTTAACCATTAAGAATTGCAACTAGTGCTATAATGATATTAACGAGACGAGATAATAGTTCGATTGATATTTTTAAATTCAGACATGGTCGATATCTAGAATTTAATCAATACCAAAAAGGAGTCTAGTAACGCATATGCATTAAAAACAAAAATCGTAGTAACGAAAGGGCTTATCATACGACAAAATTTTTTAACGCGTTCAAAGCAAGTTTCGCTTTTATACGAAGTATTATTTTTATTTCTATGGCTTATAGCACAATTACTGATAACATTATTCTTCTAGATGGTAGTGTCTTACCACGACGGGTCTCCTCTACCAAGCTGGCAAGCCCGAGGAGTATCACTACAGGTTCACGTTCAGGTGGAAGGCAGAGGAAGTGGCGTGGATCCGCAACAGCCTGCGCTGGTGCCAGGCAGCGACGCCGTATGGCATCTCAAGCTAGACCTCTACAAGTTGTTGCGTGAGTATAATGAAGAAGGTGGTAGAGGAAAAACAAAAGAAAATCTGGGGACAACGCGCTTAAAGCGACACACCCTTTGCATACTTCGTTCATTGCCTGGAGCGAAACCACTTGCGTCAAGCGACACGCGTGTGTCATCTGTTCCGTCCGTCGCTCCGTCAGACGCGTCGAGGTAACTCGTGGCATCCTCTAAAGAACAATTTTCATTTTTTTTTACGCAGTCGCTGCCGAAAAACGCCTGTCCCTTGACCCTGTAGCTCGTGGCCACGGCTATAGCGTGCTTCTATTAACTTCATCCTTGTTCTAGGTCTGCAAAACGACCCGAATTACCGCGACGTCCTCAACGGCATCACGGGCGTACGACTGAGTGCCCAGCTAGTGGACGCAGTGGGCTCGCACGCAACTGCTGACGTGCACTTCATCGCGCACTACAGCGCCAACAACCAACACATCCGCATCGCCACCAGCACTACTGACGCTAGGGTGAGTAGCCGCCTTATGCAAGTGTTCAATATTTCGCCGGCTCCGAACGTTGGCACCAATGCCACTCGTTCAATGTGTGAATTGGGAAAATAGCACTGGACAACGTTGGATATCCGCGTGGAGCCGGTACTACACGTGTGTGTGTCTGAACCTAGGTGAGGTTCGATCACTGGTGGTAAAAGATAATAAGCATGGATAACGGATAGGAAGCATTGACTTGAAGTTTTCGACGGAGCTTCGTTACGGGGTTCCCTTTTTTGTCTGCAGGGTTTAAAGTAAGCTTAGTAACACAAACAGCTTTGGTTAAATTCAGAAACTCTATTTGCCATTGACAAAAGGAAAGACCCAACAAAAAATAATCAACTTACTTTTCTTTATTCGTTTTCACATCTTTGCGACCACTCATGCTTTTCTGTTCGTACCATGGCGGGGCCTCGATGTTATAAAATGACTCTAATATTATGCCGTCGGCACACAGGTGGGCGAGTACATAATCTTCCACGTGCAGAGCAACTTCTACATGGAGTCGTTCAACTACGTCGTCATGTCCAAGGGAATCATTCTCATGAGCGGACAGGAGATCATGCAGGTAAACTTACATAACTCCCTTATTTTTTTTTCTTGATGGGTTTGTGAAATAATAATCCTTTGTTGTTGTATATTTTCTTACAAAATTCTTTTCTACGCTACAAGTGTTTGTAATGAGGTGCTTTTCTTAGATTCAGTTGTGTGACTTTGAAATGTCGCAACCTAACACTTCTCCACATTTTATTTCATATCACTTGCTTTAAAGTAAAAAATATAAATATAAAAAATAATATAAAAAATATCATTATATGTGCTCGTAGTCGCAGTATGGCTCACAGGTAAGAAGTTTACGCAAGGACTTGACTGCTAAAAAAAGATACGTGTAGACACGGTCTCGCACTCACAGCGACTAAAAAGCTTGACATAGTCTATGCGTAGCTTGATGGAACACTATTTTACAGTTTTTAACCGACTTCCAAAAAGGAAGAAGTTCTATGTTCTTAGCGTTAGTATGTTTTTTTTAATGTTAACCACCGATTTCTTCGTTAATTGTGGACCGATTTTGTTTTTTTTTTGGATCGGTATACTCTCGAGGTGGTCTCATATAATTGAGAAATTTATATGGGACCACCCATATAAATTTTATTAACTTTGCTGGGATAGTTTTTGAGTTAGCTTCAATAATACGTATTTTTTCCCACTTAGTATATGGATAGTATGATAAGTTCCTGTCACTTTTATTTACATAGCAGGTAGTGGTATTCGAATTTGTGTGGGGCAGGTACGACAACTAGAAAGTGAAAAAAAAAACTTTTTACAAAAAAAAAAAACAACTGACTTCCAAAAAAAAAACACTAAAATCTGAAAAATAACTGGTTTTGAATTTTCGTTTTTTGCCACCGACTTCCGAAATTGAAAGTAATTTTTCACTTTGAAGTGTTTTTTGGAAGTCAGTTGTTTTTACAAAAGGTTTACTAAACTGGATTGTAAGGAGTCATTTTAAGGGTTCCGTAGCCAAATGGCAAAAACGGAACCGTTTTTTTTTTATACGCCTGGTGGTTTATGGGTCTAATGTAAAGTTTTGTAATGACCTAGGAGGGCGTGCGCACGTTCGCGGTGACGGTGTCGGCCGAGATGTCGCCCGTGGCCACGGTGCTGGTGTGGAGCGCGCAGCGCCGCGCGCACGTGCTCGCCGACTCGCTCACCTTCCCCGTCAACGGCATCTCCAGGAACAACGTGAGGACACTACTACAGCTGCGGCACACGACTGGCGTTTACTTCTTAATACGATTGTCTTTGAATATGCAATAGGCAAATAAAAGCAACTCTCAAAAAAACAAAAACCCTACTCCCCCAGTCAATTCCTGTATTTAAAAACGTTCAAAATCTAGTCCCAATCTCATCTAAAAAAGAAAGAGAAAAAATATTTAGCACAGACCAAAGAGTACACAATACACAACAGCAGATAAAAAATTAAAATCAAATAAAAAGTGTAAAGTGCGATGTAAGAAATTACCAGGGGAGTGTGCCTCACGGCTGCGCCAAAAAGGTCTTCAGCAAAAATTCCAGACAACAATAAGTGCCTGACGCTGGTTTTCAACTGGACCTGGCATCTCACGACAGTCAATGTCAAAAATGTAGGTAAACAGGGTAAATTAGATATATTTTTGACAGATTGAAATTAGAATGCGAGCGTTCTTAAAAATACAGGAATTGTCCCTCTAATAACTTTAACTATAAAGTTCTCGAAACACAGAAATATAGTGTTTTTCTGTGTAACTTTGTATTGGGTGGAATAAAAGAGTTGAGTGGAGGTAAAAGTAACTCAAATCCTGATGATAGTTCATTTCATTAAAAGGAAACATTAATTTATTTTCCAATTTTTAATAACTGGTATAACTGAATTCAAATATTTTTGAAAATTAGCTTGTCTCAGCCGAAAAGCAATCAGACAAGAATGCTAAAAAGTTGATTGTGTAATTTTATAGTATCCATCGACAATTACGAGACCCAAATAAATTACTTATAAAAAACATTACTTTTGTATTCGCGAATTTTAGGACTTTTTGTGTCTATCTACTAACATTACATCTTATCCCAGTTCACGGTGTTCATAAACAACCGCAAGCACCGCACGGGCGAGCGCGTGGAGGTGGCCATCTACGGCGAGCCCGGCGCCTACGTCGGCCTGTCCGGCATCGACAACACCTTCTACACCATGCAGGCCGGGAACGAGCTCACTTATGCCAAGGTCTATTTTTATATACTGTTTATAATAATTTCCTGTTCTTCCACAGTAAACTTGAGACTACGATAGGAAGTCCATCGCGTCTGTGCTAAACTTATGGACGAACCAATTCAACCTTCAACGATTAAATCTATTGTGATAACAGCAATACTCGTACCAATGTATGCCAGCCATGTTCCGGTTGTCGGATAGTGTCAAACCAAAATAAAATAATCATTTGTTGGACTGCAATGACACTAACACCATATTACTGAAGAGTCAGGCAATTTAATCCGTTATAAAAATCATAAAGAACTATACTCCATTTGAAATAAGATTGGATATTTAACTAAACCTTTTTTACAGTTTGTTCAACCGATTTTGACTTTTATTGCGTTGGTGGCATGACAAATGGCAGCTGCAGTAAACAGTTGGTATTGTAACCACTTTTTTGCTTTTAATGCCATCCTTATGCCAACGGTATAGAAGTCAGAATCGGTTGAACGTATTGTAAAAAAAGTTTGTTTAAATGTCTAATCTTATTTCAAATGGAATATAGTCTTTGCCAACCCATCAAACCAGTATGTAATTTGACAACATACTCTCTGGTAAGAAGTGGCTTGAGCATGCTTTCAGAAATTGAAGTGTTTTTTGTGGGGAACCCATTCACACATTAATCCATTTCAAGCGTCCGTCCTGGGTCTTTTATGATTACTTTTTCCAAAACGACCTTTGTACTGAATACACCTACATCGTACAGGTGATATCAAAGATGTCTCACTTCGACGAGTCCACGAACGGCACGTTCGCCTACACGTGGCGCTCGCACCTCGGCGACGCGGACGACCTCGTGTACTTCCCTTCGTCCACCTTCGGCATTGATGCTAACAGAACCTTCGAGTGAGTATAGCTTTTTGATAATGTTCTTTTTATTTCAGCTGATGTTATGAATAGTCGTCAAGCCTGTTTTCATAGTTGTAGAAGCCACTGTGGTTCTTTAGCGTTTTGATAATTTATCGATTTATTTACAAAAAAGAAAATTATCGAAAGTAATATAAGCAGCATTTACTTTTAAACACAAGTGCCATACGTGGCTTTAATACCAAATCCAAAAACCTACCTGTGGATCCATTTTAATTGCGCACAAGCAGTGGTGGCCCAATGGTAACGGCCGCAACTTACTAGTACTTTGTGTAAATAATTTACACACCAATGCTCTAAAAACTTTGACAACAAACAGCGTGAGAAAACGATGTCTTCGAATTAAGACATATAGTCTTTGAACCAAAAACTCGAAGACATGGTGACATCCACCAACCTGCACTGGGCCTGCGCCGTGGATTACGGCCCACTGCATCTCACCGAGAGGAGGCCTGTGTCCCAACAGTAGGAACATTATAGGCTGATAATGCAGTAATTGTGAAGGACCACAGACCGTTCCATAGACTGCCGTGTAGTTCGGTACAAAAACCAAACTACACACCAGAGCAATTGTGCGGGCCCAACTCGCTCTTGGCAAGATTTTTTTATCTAAATAAGTACCGCAACTCAAACGGAAAAATCTTCGGAAAAAACGAAACCCTTATGTACGAACCCGTTTGTCACAGCCAATTTGCTCGGAATCTAATGGACAGATTAAGTTGAAATTTGGTACACACTTATGAATTTCGGTGACCCGAACACGGACGTGTAACGTAAATAAATAAATGAATAAATGAAATGGTCACATTTGGGGGGCAAATAAGAAGAAAAAAAAAAGCAAACTGTATCGTGTGAAATATCAAATGAAAGGACTTGTTGTGAGGGTCTCAAATCTTTTTGTTATATAAGAAAATTGATCCCCCCCTTATCCTCGAAACTATGGAGCTTAAAATTAAAAAATAAAGACGACGAAAACAGAAAAAACCTCTCAATATTGTATGTACAAACTTACATTTGCAGTTGGAATGTATGGGAGAACGTAACATGTTTTTCAACTACAATATTAAGTTTCTTCTTGGGATAAATTATTGTTTATTTTTTGTCCTATTTAAAATAAACATAGTAGATAACATATGCATCGTACGGAGCCCTCTCTACGCGAGGTTTACTCGAACGCCTTGTCCGCATTTTTTTTTTATCACGGCCTAAGCTGTTCTATCTGAGATTGAAGTGTGGATGTAAAAAAAGTCGAGCCATCAGATAGTCGTCTTTTACTGAATAATTTTTGTCCCACAGATACGCAGGCCTCATAGTGTTCAGCGACGTGCCAGTAACCCGTCGCTACACGACGTGCAACGTGTCGCAGGGCTTCGGCGAGTGCCTGGAGGGAGGGTGCTTCCCGTTATCCAAGCGATGTGACGGCTCTTACGATTGTTCTGACCACACTGATGAGTCTAACTGTGAGTTTAAAATCAACCTTGGTAGTCTATAGTTGAATATAATAGGAAGGTCCCTTATAAAGATGGATAGGTAAATCATTGATTTAGTGCACATTCAAGTAATAGAGTACCACAAGGGCTGGATCGAGGTGACTCTAGAAAAGGATGCCTGGAAGTATTTGGGGGAGGCATTTGCTCAGCGTGGGACAGTATACGCGCACTTACACGTAAACTTGCTTGCTAGAAGCTAGCAAGTTTACGTGTAAGTGCAAGTTCAAAACGCGCATAGCAAGTCTACTTTGTGCAATCGAACTTGCTAGTCAGCCCTCTAAGCTCTAAAACTGAAGGTAATTGAACTGTATTATGCGTTTGAGACATGAAATTATAGCCGCCGAAAGTCCATACTGCTCCTTTAAGGTTAAACTAGTCGCGGGCTCGAACTCACTAGTGGGCATGGCCGAAAAGCACGCTGTCTCACCTGGCATCGTGTCCGACAGAGATAGTGTCAGTGATGAGCAATTAGACGCTGCTCTACATGCACAACGTCTAGTTCGCACGCACACAAACACCGTTCCGAACTATTTTAGTAAAACGAGCGCGTAAAAAATTACGAAATGTCCTTTGGAAAATTGAGTTTTATGAAAAGAACACTGCATAAATCAATTACAAATAAAGTTTATTGAACTCTTCGATAATTAAGCTTTGTCGGTGCTGACTTTGTTTTGGAGATTTTACACTTCTTTTTTTGCGTATTTACCCTCAAAGTTGCGTTAAAATTAGCAAGAAAAAGGAATCTTTGTGGGCTCCTAATTTTTAACGGCTTAATATTTTACTCTTCTGTTTCCGCACAGACAAAATTAATAATGAAACAAAACGATATCATGTTTAACTTTGGATGTACCATGTCAAACAGTGGAGTAAAACCACCCTGAAATTTGTTTGGAAAAAATATCAACTAGTTCCACCTTAAATTTGATTTACTGAAACGTTGTGATGTGCTCTTGAAAAACCTGGTTCATCAAGGCCCTAGTCTAACATTTCCTAGCAAACACTTCGCATACTATTTTGATTTTCCGCCATTTACATTTCAAAAGAAATAATAAAGAGTATTCTATCCGTATAATCATGAGGTCTAATTGTTATCCAGGTGAAACTGATATTAACAAGTCGTTCGAGTTGACCCACTTCCGCAAGTTCCGGTTCAACCGCGTGCAGCGGCAGTACGACAATGTGTGGCTGTGGCGTGACGTCAACATCGGGCCGCACGGCCGATACGTGTTCACTGTGGACGTGCCGCAGGTATGTGAGCTTGCTACTGTACGTCTTGTCGACAGGCGTAAGGCGTAGGCCATGTGAGTTAAAGTACAAGGTCATTTATATATCTGCAGGTCACCTTGTAGTTAAGCCTACGTGCAATAACGATTTAATTTTGTAATTAATTATATTTATTCATTTCATAGGGCAATCAAAAAAATTTTAAAATGATTAATTCGATAATCTGTGTTTATCGCTTTATATTGCGCAAAAGTTTTCAGCTTCAAAATTTTGTTTCGGGCCAGTACCTCAAATAGTATAATTACATTATTTATTTATTTTTGTAATTTTGTACTAGTTTAGAAATGTTGTTCGAATTTTGTTAAAATGCTCTATATTGTTGCAGATACCAGCGCACTGGATAGTGTCAGCATTCAGTATGTCTCCCAGCCTTGGTCTCGGCATGTTAACTGAACCTAAACGCGTAAGTACTTACGATCACTAACATTAGGGCCGGAGTTTTGTTTGGGCGCGTCTTAAGTCACTATTGACGTTCAAAAAGTGCCGATTTTTGATTCTAGTCTATCATAAACAAGATTTTACGTTACGTGAAAATATTTCCTAAAAATACCCGACCGCAAAAACACATAACGGGTTTTTTGTTTTTTTTTAAATAATTTGCTTTATTTCAAGTTTTTTAGTTTTATTAATATATACATATATTAAATATATATAAATATTTATTTTATACCAATAATGTAGTATTTTTTTTAAACCAACCCCTCTTTTTTATTTATTTGCACATGCAATATATAATTTGTGCCCGGTTGATGGCAATAGGCTCGCCCCCTATTACATGGGACTTAAACATAACTGGCGAAATCTGGGTGTACTATAGGTACACCTCTGCCTAACCCTTCGGGGATTACAGGCGTGATGTTATGTTATGTTTGCAATATATAAATATTATATAGCCTATGTCAGTCCCGCAGCTAAGACAAATGTAACGACACCTCATAAGTTAAAATCTATCAAGCCGTTTAGGCTACAGAGCATGCCAAAGAAATAGACATACATACTCTCGAAAACATTACCCTCCATCTGGGGCAGTCGGGTAATAACAATACTTCTCTGACTTATTTATTATAATTTTTTTTTTTGTACATTAACAGCTTCTGTATATAATATATTTCAAGTACTATAGGTAAAAATAGCCTCGGACTAACACAGTCGCCAATTACAGGTTAACCAATATTCTCAGAAATAAGAACTATACTTCTCTTCTTAACATCTGAGTAACCGTCAAGTTTCTTGTCGGCTCTTTATAGTTTCCTATGGAGAAGAGCCGACAAGAAACTTTTCGACCAATTGGAACCGTGCACCTAGCTTCTGACGTTTCAGAAGTGCTCTTGTAGGTTTATGCGAAATAAAATATTTTGATTAATATTATCTTGTTTACACAGTACATAGGCGTCCTACCATTCTTCATAAAAGTGGAGGGTCCCGAGCAGTGTCGCCAGGGCGAGCAGGTAGGCCTGCGAGTGATCGTGTTCAACTACCAGCCGCAGGACATCGAGGCCGTCGTCGTGCTGTCTGCCTCGCCCGACTACAAGTTCGTGCACGTCGAGGAGAATGGCATTGTGAGTATACAACATGTCCCGGAATTAACGACACCACCAAACACCCCAATTAGAATATTATGTTATAATCATAATACATACACTGAATTTTTACTATTATGTACAAAACATTATTTATTTATTAAATTAGTTATACTGATTGTGGGAAAAATAGTGGTCACATTACAAATCTACGCACGCACACATTACAGTCCGGCCGTCGAGAGCGGCGTTCTTGACACCTGTCTGTCTCATACTATCGAATACGTGTTTTGCGAATTTGGTCCTTATCACTACTAGAAATTGTCCAACTACCAGGGGTCAGGGCGCATTTTTCGACGGCCGGACTGTAGAGAAATTACCGAGGGTCATAAGCACGGTAACACTTATCGTAGCCCCCTTTCTAATAAACGCGGAGTAAAATTACAACCAATATTGGATTCTGATTTACCATAAATTTTTGAGGTTTAGGTTTGGTATAACTTAACTCCACGTTTAATAATAAGAGTGTAGCGGTTAGACCGCCACATACAAATTACGCATCAAAAAAGACGTGACGTCACACAAATCCTGCATCGCAATCGACATATATACAAGATCCCGACTTCAACCGTTAGGCATTTGCCCGTTAGACACAACACCCGTCTGGTCAGAGGATCCTCCTCTCTCTATGGTGGATGAGTGAACTTTACACCTTGTCATACCTCTAAAAGGGGGTTTAAGTGGATTGCAGCATGGGAACGAGTCTCTCAATACGTTCACACTACAGACGTCTGATTACTCTGTGTGTGAATAATCTCTGAGGCCTGTTGATACGATCCGAGTTCGCAGTGATTGGATCATTATTCTTTTATCATTGAGGCAGCACATAATCCACGTGGTCTCAGGCCAATACCTGGATTAAGAAAGGTTCAAAAATCTTGTCAAAATCTCATCTCAGCGACAATCAATGTTAAAAACTTAATATGAAGGGAGATTATAGGTATTTTTAACAGATAGAGACGGAGATTAAACTGGCGAACGTCCTTAAAAATACGGGTATTGCCCCTTAGATGTTACCGTCCGGTATTGTATCACTCAACCTTACCTTGTACTTTAAGTAACCCAACACTTTTCTACCCAGGTCCGTTCATACAACCCACGTACATCATTCGGCGAGCACCAGTTCTTCGTGTACATAACTTCAGGCGACGCAGCCACAGTGTACGTGCCCGTCGTGCCCACGCGCCTGGGAGACATTCACGTGCGCCTGCACGCGTCCACGCTCATGGGACAACACCACTATGTCAAGAAGATCTCTGTAGAGGTGACTGAGAATCATTAAAACACGACTCATATACAACTGTACAAGGATCTTTTGGCGCACGGCGAAAATTTTAACGAATGTCGCCTTGTTTTCAATAGAAAAAAAAACAAATCACCCACAACGCGCGTCAAAAGATCCCTGAAGCACCGTACAACGTGCTAAATATGTTATCAACAAGATTTGTCAAAAACTTGTCGTGTATTGAACAAGTATCATACGCGTATTGACGTTGTTTCTGACTTGTATTGTAAACTATTTTGTTCACCTTTTGTCGAAATTTTCGACAAATTTTGTATACAACTATTATTCGTAGTATACAACTTACTTTTATTCAGAACTAAAATGATATGTACGTTAATAACAACTTATACCTAATTAATTAATAAAAATATTATATCCTAACTGAATTAAAACAATTAACAAACTAAAATATGGCGTCGAAAAATTCATCCGCTTTGCTGTCGACTGAAGCAAAGTGACGCCATATTTTAATTTGTACGTAAGAGACTGGCGGCATTGTCATGTTTTATGACAACGCTTAGTCTTTGGCTAAGGTAAATGTCAGCCCTAGGGTCTTTACAACTTGTATTAGCTGTAAATGATAAATGTATTGTATAATTTTGTTTTCACACATTTGTAGAATATAATCATGGATATACCTTGGAGCAAACGCGGGTCTAGAATTTATTGTAAAAGATACAAAGCCAAGAAAATGCTAGATGAAATTTCGTGGGCACCACCGCTTTGTGCGTGGTTTAACTAATGTGTTCTACAGTTCTCAAAATGATACAGTCCATTTTTTCTAACTAACAACGTATAAGTTGAGTTTATCCTCTTTCTCCAGTGATGAAGTGAAATGATCTTCTATTTGACATAATTTTCCACTGGCGACTTTTACAAACACAAATAATGAACAGCAGTTTCCCCCCGCAGCCGGACGGCATCCCGCAGTACCGGCACCAGTCCGTGCTGCTGGACCTGTCCAACCGCGCGTACGTGTTCCAGTACATGCACGTCAACGTGACGGAGACGCCCATCATCCCGTACGAGGTGGACCGCTACTACGTGTTCGGCTCCAACAGGGCGCGCATCTCCGTGGTCGGCGACGTGGTGGGCCCTCTGTTCCCGACCATGCCCGTCAACGCGACCAGCCTGCTGCACTTGCCGATGGTGAGCGGATCTTGTAGACATAACGTCATAAGTCACCATCATCATCCGCCTCGCCTTTTCCCAACTATGTTGGGGTCGGCTTCCAGTCTCACGGATGCAACTGAATACCAGTATTTTACATGGAGAGACTGCCGATCTGACTTCCACAACCTAGTCACTAAGTAACACGACACCCCTTGTTAAGACTCCACCACCATGTTCACCACCACGCACCATGGTCACCATGCTACTATAATAAGTGAAAAATTTTTAGGACCGCATTTTTGTGAATAAACAAAAGCGAGCTCATTTTTTTACGATGCTATTTTTTTTTTTCGGATCCTTAATTACTTAGTCAAAATAAACGAGGATTACAATCTCTTCAATATTATAATTTGCAAGAACCGAATTTGGCACATTCTTGTTAAATCACTACATACAGGTCCAACATGATAAAGTTGTAACGTGGTTGCAATAATTCGGCCAGATTTTCTAAGCCCTGATTGTTTCTGTAAATCCATCAGAAAATTGAGCGCTTTTCGCCGTCTTTGATATTCTGGTAAAAAATCATCGTGTATGTTAAACATGTTTTATTTCCGACACAGGACTCAGCCGAACAGAACATGTTCAGTTTCGCGGCGAATATGTACCTGACGCTATACATGCGTCTGATCAACCAACGTAACAGGACGCTGGAGCGCGAAGCCTTCAACCACATGAACATACTGTACCAGCGACAGCTGTCCTTCATGAAACCGGACGGATCATTCAGCTTGTTCCGAAGTGATTGGTGAGTAATATCGTCGTGTTCATTCAGCCGAAAGACCTGCACAACTGGACATGGGCCTCCCTAAGCTTCGCAAAACGACCGATCCTGTGCTTCTTGTATCCAGCGTATTCCTACGACTTTCACCAGGTCACCAGTTTACCTATGGCAGTCATCAGCAAACTCATTAGTCAATAGGGCCAAATATCAATTTTTATAACAACTAAGATTTCTTATAAAAGCCAATCCTTTCTGCCACAACTTTCTCAATACACTTTTCTTAATCCTTAAAACTCCCATTCTCTTTCAGTCAACAAAGCGTCCTAAAATGAACTTGCTAAGAAGTAGGATGCCTTCATCATCTTCATATCGGCTGATAATATGATGATTAAGGCATCTTACTTATTAACAAGTTAACTTTGGAAAACTTTGAAAGGTACAGTAAATGATTAACTATCGATGCCCTATTCATTTTTGGTGAAAATACTTCGGAAATAAATGTTTAAAATATAGTTTGAATTATGAAAAAAAACTTAATATTCGACATGTACAGACAGAGCCGCAGTTTGCCGACCACTGACCTAGGGGATCCTACCAAAAGTGTATTCCATAGTAAGTTTGCTGGAACAATTACCAACAGAACTTAGAATACTAGAATTGGCGTAATTTACAAAGAATCACATACAATATGGATTTTTAAAATAGTATTGTGACTATAAGATTTTTCTTTTTATTCTCATATCAGGAACCAATCGGCATCAAGTGTCTGGTTGACGTCATTCTGCGCTAAGATATTCCAAGACGCATCGTTCAACGAGTGGGAGAACTTCATATACATCGATCCTGAGGTGAACAACTAAAATACTTTAAAATAACAAGCATACTTAACAAACGGACAATATTCAGAGGTATCTGAATTCCAGGATTATGAAATTCAGTTTTTATTTTCGAAATGGGTTGATTTCGGTTGAGTTTTAATTATGTTTTTTTTTTTTTTTACTTTTAGCAGTAAATTATTCATTAGTTTGTAAATAGTCTTCTGTTTTCTGGCAATCAATTTTCATTTTGTTCGAACATTACTTGTACGTAATAGTGAAGATGAATCAAGTTAATTCCATATTATAATGTACAATTCCCCTAATTTTGTCCTTCGCAGGTGATTTCAATGGCAGTAGCGTGGGTGCTGGACCATCAGACGCCTGACGGTGCGTTTTACGAAGTAACATGGCTGCCCAACAGAAATGACAACTCGACCATAGTGGTGCCCAAGAACAGCTCCCTGTATCGAGAGAACTTCGGACATGCGGGCTGGCACGACCCGAGTGCTGTCGAAGTAAGATTGGCAAACTATTCATATATACTTAAACATAACTCACCATCAAACATTATGATCTCCTAAAACAGGGCTTCCCCTCTCCTTCCCTTTTTGCTGTGCTTCACAGGGTCGATAATGATCTAAATTATATAGTTACCACCTAAGTACACATTATAGTAAAGCAATAAAGATATCAAGTATTGAAAATGCTGTGATCATACTTCTAGTTTCTGAAAGCAGGGTTTATTTTAAGCAGCAATTAGTCTTTTATAGTTCAGTCTTCTGTCATGTTGAGATTTTACAATATAATATTGAGAAAATTCTCTTCCACCACAAAATATACAATAGTCCAAGTACAGAAGATTCACTCTGCTAAATCATTTAAATAAATAGCGACTCTTGATACGACAAAATAAAGTGTAATTCAGGTTGCACAGCGCTTATTACCCATAGTTATATTCACCTAGAAATTGCCTCTCTATCACGTAACTCTTATACCTTCGAGCCTGGCGCGTACTTGTAGCTTCATACCTAAAATGCAAATAAATAATTGAAGTTGAATTGAGTAGAAACCATTAAACGCTGCAGCACATTTGGACGAACCGCGCCGCAACTTAACGCATAGGAAAATTTCTCCTTCATAATTTTCGTACATTTTCTATGAACCAACACACACTACAAGCGAGCCGAACAGCAATTTTTTTGGATGAAAATGCGCTGAACTGGGCTTAATTTTCCTTTACCCCTACATCTCAAGTAAAAGTCATTTGTCGACTGCCTGAATCATCTTATTCTCTCAACGATTTGTATTATGTGCATTTCTATGTACTTATTGGTTTCAGTTTTACATAAAGTATATTTTGTTGCCAGGTAAATAACTCAATAATAATGCAGCGTAACATCACACTGACTGCACAAGTGGTCATCACGTTGGAAACTGTCAAGAATCTCAAGGATATTGGAGTGCGAGAGGTAAGAAAGCGTTTACTCATTTGAAAACTCATATTTCGAGAGCATTGTGCTGCCCGTTGAATGGCTTAGCCACGACTTTGCCGCTATTAGCGTTAGACTAACGCGGGGCGGCGAGCGCTAAAATAGTAGATTATATCATAGGGGAGCAAAATAATATTTTTACGGACAGGCCGCTTTTTTGAATCCAGAGCGAAGTGAGAGATTCTAGAGTAGAATCCCGAGCGTAGCGAGGGATTCTTTAGTAGAATCCTGAACGTAGCGAGGGATTCAAAGTACGTCGCCCGAGCCAAAAATATATTTTGCGCCCGAGTGATACACTCTTACTTTTCATCACCCTCTATGAGAAAACAAAAGGCACCTCATATTTTATTGTAATAGTATTATTTAATAAAACATAAAGTAATAACTAAATTAAAATTAAATATATTCTAATAATTAAACAACTAAAACTTATATTTACATTTGAGACATTTTCGCAATTATGAAAATTTATTGTTACAGTTTTATTAGGAATAGAGATTGTTGTAGATTTTATGTTCTGCGTGTTTGAAATAATGTCCGAATCTGGCTCATTTTGATGAAAATGTGATGGTGAATCTCGTTGTTTGGATATTGATGGGCGCGGCAACAGTGGCATGGATGGATTAACTGTAGGTTGTTAATTGCAATGTTTTCCACGATGCGTTCACATGTTTTCACCTTGTTCTCAATGGAATCTTCTATATACCCCTCTGCTACAGCACTCAACTTCCATCCTCCATTTCGCTGAACAACAGTTAAGTCCGCTCCAAAATCTGCCAAAAAGGTAGCAGAAGTACGACGAAAACAATGTCCTGTATACAGTTTGATATCTGGTAACTTCAAATAAATAGCGATTGCTTGTGGCATGTTAGAAATTTTATACCTCCCGCGATTTTGCAGGTAATAGACACATTTCTTGCGTCAGTTCTAGGTAATAATTTCAGGAGTTAATTCTATACTTTCACTGTCACTTGAAGAATTCATTTTTCAAAACAAAACCATGAATTTCTAACAATCCGTGAAAATTGACGAAAACGCGGGCTGTAGTTCGCGGATTTTTAATTTGATTTCTTTTTTTTTTTATTCAGTCGGCGGCGCGACTATGGTCCGTCGTACCAGCCAGTCTTTATTCAAACAATATTTGCGTTCGATATGTTTGGCGCTGAACACTAAGATGTTCCAAATTCAATAAGTGCGCGACAAAGATAATTGCGGCGCACTTATAAAGAGGATTAAAAACTCATTACTGCCCGCTAAAAGTTTTTTTTATAGAAAACACTACCTTTGGGTGCACTTAAAGGCGAACCAAGTCGTCCTTTTCGAATAGATGGAATGAAAACAAATATACAAAAATGTATGAAGCATGCCACGAGCGCCATTCAAGCCGACAGCGGGGACTCCGTCGCGGCTGGACGATTCAAATATTTTAGACGATTTTGTAGCGGAAAATGAACTCTAAATCCGTCCACCTCAGTTGCTGCCGCTAAAGCTAAAGCTACTGGCATGGACAATGCCGCCTACCGACACCGTATCTTGCCGCGCCGCCAAAAGTCGTGGCCAAGCTCTTAGGTAAACCTAAATCAAGACTACGCTACGGTTTGTTCATTTATCATGCGTGGTATTCACAGACCCATTTTTAGGGTTCTGTAGTCAAGAAACCCTTATAGTTTCGCCAAGTCCGTCTGTCCACCACCCGCTCGGGGGGCTCTTTACACTAACTACCAACACAAGGAAAACCGCACCGAGGCGAAACCCGCGGTGCACCGATGTCCCCGGGTATAAACGCCTGTTAGCCTCCCTTTTGGCGAGGCATCTATCACAGGTAACCCTACGAGACATGGCACAATTAGAATACACCGTAACAAAACTATCACAATACCTAACCGAGGCTTACCATGCATGCTGCAAACTAAGAGCGCCACGAACCAAGAGTGAGAGAAACCCCTGGTGGAACGCTGAACTTAGTAAACTCAGAGACACACTACGTAAACAATTCAACAGAGCCAAAAACACCAGACTCCCGGAGGACTGGGAGCTATACAAAGAGACCCAATACACATACAAGAAGCAAATCAGAACTGCCAGGAGGAAAGCATGGCGGAAATTCTGTGAATCAATTGAAACTAACAACGAAGCGGCAAGGGTACGAAAGATCCTGTCAATCGATCAGTACCGAACTCTCGACGCGCTGAAAAAACCCGATAATACATACACACTAACTGACTATGAAACCTGTAAGGTCCTTCTCGAGACTCACTTCCTAGACTGTAAAATTCTAGAGGACAGGTCGTGGGAGGCTGAACCAGAATGGACCCCAACGGATCAAGACTGGTCAAGAGCCCGCAATATAGTAACAGAAGACCGCATAGAGGCAATGAACACCTTTCAGCCATACAAGTCGGCAGGGCTGGATGGCATCTTCCCGGCCCTACTGCAGTGGGGGGTGGATCATCTGACACTATGGCTGGTGGAGATCTATCGAGCCTGCATAGCACTTAGACACATACCTCTCGTATGGCGCAAGGTGAAAGTCATTTTCATACCCAAACCTGACAAGACCGATTATACACAACCCAAGGCTTATAGGCCAATAAGCCTCACATCCTTCCTTCTGAAAACCCTCGAGAGACTCTGTGACAGGTACATCCGAGACGGACCTCTCCGGGTAAAACCACTTCACAAACAACAGCATGCGTACTCCACAGGCAAATCAACAGAATCAGCGCTGCACAGCGTGGTTTCTAAAATTGAATGCACAGTGGACCACAAATGCTCAGCACTGGCTGCCTTCATTGACATTGAGGGCGCCTTTGACAAAACCATGTTTAACAGCATAAAAATGGCCCTCGACCGACACAGCATAGACTCAACCCTGAGTGGCTGGATCACCAATATGCTCAAATTGAGAGCTGTACAAGTCACAGTAAATGACACTACAAGGGCCATCGTTGCGAAGGGCTGCCCGCAAGGGGGCGTCCTCTCACCGCTTCTATGGCATCTGGTAGCAGACAACCTCATCAAAACACTTAACGACAAAGGTTATTTCACCGTAGGCTACGCTGATGACATAACCATAATAATAAACGGGACCCACGAAAACACTCTATGCAATCTCATGCGTCAAGCCCTGAAATTAGTAGAGGAATGGTGCAGCAAGCACCAACTCTCAGTGAACCCTACAAAAACCGAACTGATCCTCTTCACAAAAAAGAGGAAATTGACCACACTACAACTACCACGATTCTTTGGAACAACCCAACAGCCTCTCAACTGAAACTAAATACCTGGGCATCTTTTTGGACAAACTACTGAACTGGGCAAAACACACGAACTACATCACCACGAAAGCCAGCATGTCCCTGTGACAGTGCAAGCGACTGCTTGGCAGGAATTGGGGCATTAGCCCCAAGGTCACCCATTGGCTATACACCACAGTCATCAGACCAATTATCACATACGGCTCACTAGTCTGGTGGCCCAGGACAGACCTGAGTACAGCCCAATGAGATCTCGGAAAACTGCAGCGTTTTGCTTGTGTTGCAATCACTAGAAGTATGAGAACCACACCCACTGCCGCCCTACAGGCAATGCTTGGACTGCCACCTCTGCACCTCATCGTGCGGGAGGAGGCGGCCTTGGCCGCCTTTAGGCTCCACTTATCAGGAACCCTAAGCAAAGACTCCAGAGTTAAGCACACACGTATAAAGGAAGATGCGATCAAACGACGACCAATGATGGCATCACCCTGCGACAAAGCCTTGAATACACACCACTTTCAAAGGCACTACAACATAATACTTACTGAAGAACAATGTGACTACTAAGGCCCGAAAGAGCTGAGAGTATACACCGACGGATCAAAGACCGACTCTGGTACTGGAGTTGGAGTCTTCTCACACGATCTCAATATAAATATATCCCGCCCGCTGGGAATATTCAACACTATCTATCAGGCGGAGTGTGTGGGCATCATACAAACGGCCCACGCCATAGAAGCCAGGAGAGTCACGGAAACTCACATACGTATACTCTCCGATAGCGCCTCAGTTCTCCAATCCTTACGAAAAAAAATATTACCTCAAAGTTAACACTAGAATGTCACAATGCACTAGAACAAGCAACGGTGTCTAGCCGCAAAACGGTGACGCTTGTCAGCGTAGTGTCCAGTATTTGATAAGTGTGTTGAATGGGGGTCCTAGTTCAAGCATAAGCTCGGCATTTTTTTTTTTTCTTTAAATGTATACTATTTCTGGGGCTCCACTCGATAACGTTGGATATGTCGTTCTGGAGACCTTCGCAGTCACAAATCGACCCAACGCTCATGTATAATTTAAGTCGTCGGCAAACATCAGACATTTTGCACTTTTGATGACTTGGGGTAGATCATTTACCATGATAAGGAATAGAATAGGCCCCACAGTACTTCCTTGGCTTACTCCAGATGTAGTATGTCACAATGCACTAAAACAAGTAACGGTATCTAGCCGCAACACGGTGATACTACAATGCATAAAAGAGAATTTTCAGTCCGTCATTGCCTAGTGATCCGCTGTGTCGGATCACTAGGCAATGACGGAGCTGAAGAACTTACTAGAAGAGGATCTAGCGTGGCAGTCGATAGACCCGAGCCTATCGTGCCAATTCCCTTCAACCAAATACGCAGGTGGCTACAGAAGTTCACCCACACACAAGCGGAGAACTGGTGGACCTCGATACCAGGGTGCAGGCAGTCCAAGGAAGCTATGCCATCTTTGGATAGCAGGCTAACCAGGCGTTTATTAAGCCTGGACAGGAACGGGCTGCGCCTGATGACGGGGACCATCAAGGGACACTGCTCGCTAAACAAACACTTCCACACAATAGGCATAACGGACAGTCCTCTGTGCAGAGCGTGCATGGAGGCTGAGGAAACCGTCGAGCACGTGCTCTTCACATGCACAGACGTCACCCAGATTTGAACAGAAACCCTCTGGTCACCCAGATCTTTCACTGATGTTCTGAACAGACCAGGAGTTTTAGTTAACTTCTGGAAGGAGGTGGGCTGGTTGGAATAACCACCAAACGGCCGCTATGGCCCACGCACAATGGTCCACTTGACGGAGTAAGTGCAAGAACCAAACCCCGTAACATAGAACATAGTCCGTCTGTCTGTCTGTCTGCGTTTTAGCTCAGAGACTTAGTACTAGAAAGTTGTAATTTGGCATGAAATATTAATCACACCAACAAAGTATAAAATAAAACCATGAATATTTTTTTAGGTTACGTCGTTCAAAAATATTGTGAGTGTATGAAAACCAATTTTGTATTCAGGGATCCTTTGCGTAATATAAAGCTTTATAGTGCAAATTTTTTGTTAGAGTCAAGTGTCAGCTAAATGGTTGGTTTTAGATATGTGAAAAAAATCAAGGCAATAGTATATTATAACGAAATTAAAAGGAAAACTGTCACAGCTAAGTACACTGACTCTACAAGTTAAGGAATAATAATCGACAAACTTGCATTTGCAAAAATTTGTTCTCCCATATATTCAAACACGTTTTTCAACTAAAATGTTAAGGGTGTTCTTGGGATAAATTCATTCCAACTACGGAACCTTTCATTGTTATGGGAAAACGCTCGCTTTGACCAACTGTAAAGACCAGTAAATAGGTAGACTGAGGTACGTAACACTAACGTACATTCTCCCCGCAGGGCCTGAGCGCGCGCGTGTCGTCGGCCCAGCAGCGCGGCGTGCGCTGGCTGGAGCGCCACCTGCGCCTGCTGGACGAGTGCGGCGAGCCCTACGCGCTGGCGCTCGTGGCGCACGCGCTCACGTACGCCAAGGCGCCGAGCTCCGAACATGCTTACAGACTGATGAAGCGCCGCCAGAGATATGAAGGTAAGCGTTACTGCCTGGCCAAAATAAAAAATCTTTAAATCGCATCGATTTAAAGATTTTGATAAAAGTTTTATGCGATTTACGACAGCCAACAGTTTACAGGAATGCCACGATTCAAGTTTTTCATTGTTCTGTACTGCAAAATCGAACTTTCTTTTTCGAATAAATCTCTGTCAGTACGTCTCAGTACCTTTCAATACTTGGCCGAGTGCTATTTAAAAGTGATCGTCGCGCAAATACGCGAGTGGTGCATATGTCACTTTTTTGTTCGGAAAACCGGAAAGCGCACTCTGTCGACAAAACTACACGTTCAGGTTCACTGAACAAAAACTTCGAACGATCGTGTATTCGCGCGACGATTGCTTTTAAATAGGACGCGGGGGTTACAGTTCTTGGTACATAAAAGGGACTACTATTTTATAGAGTAAAACCCGTTGTTCACACACGTTTTCCTTGTCGTGAAAAACTACTGTTAATTCTCCTTATGTAGGCACGGTCGTCAGTGTTATACGGCTCTACCTACTGGTGGTTTGCCATATCATATATATGTACAAGTTTACACGTTTATTCTGCGGTGCGGCTACCGCGCCGTACCGTAAGAAACCTTGTCGTGGAGAACGGGCCTAGGGGCTGATATTTCCAAGGACATAAAATATATTTTATCCTTGACAAAATGATTGGAAAAATCAGCCCTGAATAAACTTTTTTTATATTTTTTTATTAAATTTGGAGTCTTATTTTGGTGGACATCATGTATTCATCTATGTTCTTCCAACCATCCTAACCCAACTATCACCCACAGGCGGTCTAAGCTACTGGGGCAAGGAACCAGTCCCTCAGCCCCCATACAAGATGGAGAATCAAAAGCCGTTCCTTCTCCCGCGCCTGCCGTACAAATATGACTCCAACAACATCGCGGCCACAGCTTATGCGCTACTCGCGTGTATGGACCATCAGGTATGTGTTCCATTTCACTCACACACTAATTTAGTTAAACAATGGAAATAAAAATCATTTATTCACTATGATGTATGTATGTAAAGTCTATTTAAATCTTTGTTTCCAATTGAAGTTATTTACACAAATATCAACTTTATTCTGGTGTAAATTAAGTTGATTTCAGAGTGACTAATATAATTGAAAAAGTCATTAAAAAGTTTTAAGTATTAGCGCAAACTGAACTTTATGAGTAGGATTTAAAGCTATTTTTTCAAAAGCACTTATTTGTTTTCATGTTTGGAAATTAGACCGTAAACGCAGTTTAGATGGATTTCAGATACTTCTACAGCATACAAAATTTTCAGATATTTTGAAATAAAAAAAGAAAATAAAGTAGGTTTATTTGTCTCAGAAACACGTGCTTATAAAAATATAATGAGTTAACTCGAATAATTAAAATGAAAAAGAAATAGATATACAGGGTGTATTTTTGAGTTGGGTCAGTAAAGGTACCTTAACCATTATACTTACAGAAAAACGGTCTTAGAAGAGTGTCCTTATTTTTTTTTTAGTTTGATACCTATTCACAGATTTTGAAAAAACTGTAAAGTCAGCAAGAAAATTGGCACTTTTCTAATTTAAACTTTTAAAATGAAATTCCGACTCTTCACGTGACCAGAGGGCTGGCCTATTCTTTGGCCAAAGAATCAGCATTGCCATACAACGTGGCAATGCTGCCAGCCTTTTGGGCACTTTTCCTATTGATAGCGATGCGGACGAATTTTTTGATGCCCTATGATTATTCCCCCCCCCCCCCCCTTTTTATATACTTGTACATATTATTATTATTGTCTTAGTTTTAAAAATCATGTAAATAATTTTAATTATTAAATTCACTTGATGCAGTAAACAAATTAGAAATCGCTCACAACCAGAGAAAATTGGCAATTATCACACATTCTTTTTTGATGCCAATCGAAGACCCGAAAGATGAAAAGAATGTGTCTATCGGTCAATAGAAATCGATTTATATTCCTGCATAAATCATAAAATGTTGACGCACTGATACTTTCACTCTCTTAGTGATGAGTTGATGACTTATGGATCAGTCCTGTGAATTTGTTTCATTTTATTCGCCTTTTTTTATTTTAAGAAGTGCAAATTAATAATTAATTGATGAATCATCATCTCCCTGACCATGTTACTTGTTATTAGATAATTGATGAATAATCTGATTGATATAAATGATTTGTCTTTGACAGGACAACAACGAGGCAATCGTGATGTGGCTCAACTCGCAGAGGCTGCAAGATGGCGGATGGGCTTCTACGCAGGTTTGTGGTTTATACAACGTATTCCTTTTGATATCTCATAATTCTAGGGTATTAATGAGTCCACGTTAAAGAATAAACTGGTATAATTATGTATTATTTTTCAGTCAAATATTTATGTAAAACAAATTTACAGTATTTCTATTTTCTTAATGTCATCATCGCATTTCCGAAAACAAACGAATGCTAATTTCTATATCCATCAATTATTAGATTTATCGTGTATAATAATTTGATTTCAAGACTGAGTACTTTATTGTTGTTTTGGTTTCCGTGTGAACTATACAGCTTTAAAACTATTTTCCTATTTGTCGTGCCTGCGACTTTAGTAGCTTTCCTCCCAATTTTAAAATAAATTACATTAAGTTAAAAGAGTATTAACAACTTTATATACTTCCAAGTTGATTGAGAGTGTCCGGTCTGCACCAAGTGCAAAGGGCAACTCATAGAAATCCGACGACTGACGAAACACGAAGTTTGCCGAGGGTCATTAAGTAAAAAGAAATAGTGTACGGGAAACACATAAAAAAAAACTCTTACTTATCAATGAAACTTGGATACATACATCACGAGTTTGGTGTCGTGTTATCTTCGAAACTCTGTACTTTTGTAACGCTTGTTCTAGGTTTTTGGCTATTATTCCATTGGTTGATTGATATTTATCATTATTTGTTTATACCCAGGACACGTACATAGCTCTGCGCGCGCTGATCGAGTACACGAACCGCAAGCGCCTGCGCGACGTGTCGTCGCTGGCGGTGAGCGTGGACGCCGTGGCGCTGGGCGGCGCCACGCGCACGCTGCACGTGCGGAACGACAACCTCGCCGTCATGCAGTTCATTGACGTGAGTCTTAGCGAAGTACTAAAAAGTAGAACTCTTTAACCTAGTAGATAGTAGACTCAATAACTTCCATTGTGAAAAATGAACCTCTAAAATAAAGCGTGTAAAATTTTACGTTGTGTCTCTATGCAATAATATTTAAGTGCTAAAACAAACTCATTTCATGCTCATATCCTTAACAAATAAAAAAGAGAGCGTGTTTCTGAGCACACGATAGAAATGAAAAGGAGATCATTCAGCGTCCATACATTTTTGGGCTAAATGTGAAAGTGCAAACAAAGTGTGAAAGTGTAAACATACTGAAAAAAGTATTTTACAAACTCGTATAAAAGCGCAGGGAATAGCCCTGCAGATTTGATCCCATAGTAAAAAGTAAAGAAATTAACATGTTCTAACGGAATATAACTTTCTTTTTTATTTGGCCCGCTCTTTCATAATTTAGCCCAAAATGAATGATAGATCTCCTTTACGACTGGAGCCGAGTATACGCGATTTAGCGCCCAGTACGCGCGATTCAGCCTCACAGACCAACTAGAGCCGACTATACCCGATTCGGCGTCACCCACCCAAGCGCGACGTTCCAGTTTCGTTCTCTGTTCAAAAAGAGCGCAAAGTGCGCCTAAAGAAGTTCTCACTTCAAAACTGTTGCTCGTGTGTGTTAGATAGCTATATATAGCTGTTGCTTACCGTATTTTTTTAAATTTCACTCGGAAACATTGTACAATCTTAAACAACCCTCAACTTAAAAAATGCTGATATGTTTCATAAACGCCGAGGCATCATTTACGAAGTGATTTGAATGTTTATCCTATTATGATGGCTCAAATGCGGAATGTATGCTGTTTATTGCCTTAGCATGAACATTTTACCAGCTAACGAGGTATTTTGTTCGATCACAATAATATGCCTGTGTCCAAAAAAACATTTTTTTTTTTTTGTCCGTCTTGTAGATTATTAAAAAATATTGAATACGTATTTTTTCTTTTTTGACGTAATCATAAGATTACGGCGATAAATTGAGTTAAAATGTGGCATGACGTCACGCCTTGCTAGATTTTATACGACGTTGTGACGTAGCGAGCCCCCACTCCCCAACTTTAATGCGTGTTTTCTAAGTTAATTTTGATTAATATGATGAAGCAAAAAATACGTGTCTAATATTTTTTTATTATCTGAAAGACGGACTAAATAGAATTTCTTTTTTTTTACCTAGGCAACTACTCAATTGTCAATATGATGTTTGTATCTAGATCCCAGAAGCCTGGGGCACAGTGAAGGTGACAGCTCGCGGCGCAGGTTACGCGATCCTGCAGATGTCGGTGCAGTACAACGTGGATATCGCGCGCTTCCAGACGCCGCCGCCCCTCAACTGCTTCTCGCTGCTCTCGTCCCATCACTTCTACGGCAGGAATCAGTCGCACATCGAGTTTCAGGGATGCGCCAGGTCAGTTTATACTTCAACTAACTCAAGCATTTATTTCAATTAAACCATTTACAGGTACTTTTGAATTGTTAAGGAGTCGGTCAGTCAGAAAGATGAAGCTAGTTGTCTATTCCAAAGCGTAGTAGGTTCCTATGGAGAAACATGGGCAAGAAACTCCATGGACACTCCTTTATTTTTTATTTTTTAAAGAGATTATTTTACTTTACATGAAAATAAATGAACTTTGACCTATTTCTGTCCAGCTGGACCTTAGCGTCCGAGTCCCCGCGCTCAGGCATGGCCGTGCTGGAGGTGGGCGTGCCGACGGGCTACATGATCCAGCAACAGAAGCTGGACGCGTACGTGCTGAGCCGCCGCGTGCCCACGCTGCAGCGGGCCAAGTATCTGCCCTCCAAGATACTGTTCTACTTTGATTATGTGAGTACTGAGCTCTACTGTGTGTACTATACATACAGTACACCCCTTATGCCTATAGTTTGGTGGATTTTGTAGACAAAAGCTACTATGGTAAGGCTATTGGTGAATTTTGTAGACAAAGGCTACTTTGGGAGTTTAACAACCAATCAGAAGCCACATTCAAAACTCAGTTGGTGGACTCTGCTTATATGCGTCCCGGCAGAGTGCGGGTGCAATTTATCTTTTTCGACTATCACACCTTTGAGCCTTCCTCAAGAATAAAAAATTTTTTTTTTTTTGGACCAAACACTTGTTAACATTTTATAAACCTGCCAAACTGCATGACAGTTTGTCGGCAGGATTAGCGCTCGTTTTAAAACATTTGGTAATTAATCTAATTCAATATCAGTAGGTACAAATAGTATAAGGACGGTAAGAATATATTAATTATTGTCACATGTTGCACCTATTTCGTTCAAAAGTTCCGCTTTTAATTTATTTCTCAGTGTTCGCCTGCTAATTACACCACTGTCTCATCTCAGCCAGTCGATACTATTGAACTCTGAGAAACTCTGTAAATTATGGTAAAAACCTCACCAAAACTCTTCAAGTAATAGTTTATAAGGATTGAGCGAATGCACACAGACTGCACAACTTAATGTGGTGACATTGTGGCGTTGTTCAAAACACCTGCCTGGAAGTCTTTGTCGAATATTTTAAATATTAGTGACGAAACTTATTAACATCTAATATGTTGGTACAGCTGTCTGAAGAGCCGACGTGTGTGAACTTCACGATCGAGCGCTGGTTCCCGGTGGCTAATATGTCCCGGTACCTGCCCATGCGTGTTTACGACTACTATGCACCAGGTAAGTAATTTATTCTTTACCCTTATGGCCTTGTGCAGTTCTGGAAAAATTAAGATAGGGAGTGTAACTAGAATTTGTTTAATGTTTATACAACACACTGCGAACTAAATAAAATTACCTAATCGCATTGCTTATACAATTCAAATTGTTGAAGTGAAAACTTCTTTAGGCGCGTTAAGCGATTTTTGTTAGGGATAAACTTGTGAATTCGCGTCACCGATATGCTCGCGCCGTAGTGCTGTACTATAGAAGCTAGATGGCGCTAATACCAGTTTTAAGTTTTCACTTCTGCGGGAGTCCCCATGACTGCCTATTTTTTATTACTTAAAACACTTCCTACATTCTATGATTTTTGACAATCTGTTCAACTACAATAGGTTTAATAAATAGGTGCATTTATAATAGCCTCTACAAGAGGTGATACTTAATGTGGTGGTTCACCTTCTCAGTCAGCTCAATATTATATTGCTGATTAAATAACGATGAGCTATTCTAAAATAAAATCGTGCCGTTACGATTTTACGTAAACTCATGCTCGATCTTGAAACTAAACTATAAACAAACCATTTCCTCCAACAGAACGGTTCAACGAGAGCATATTCGACGCGCTACCGACTTATCTCCTTAACATTTGCGAAGTGTGCGGCTCCTCACAATGCCCGTACTGCGCGATTTACAACAACGCCTTACGAACATCTATCGCGACCCCGCTCCTACTCATAGCCGTCGTAGTAACGATCACACGGTACTTACGACCGCAAATGAATCTCTACGGAATATCATAGGTATGGTTCTGATAACTTTATAAGCATTTGTAAAAGATTTATGGAAAATAGAATACCAAAACTTTGTGGTTTGTATAAAGAATGACTCATTTTAGGTAATATATACCTATGTTAATTATTAATCATTGAATTAGTATCAATTGATTCCCAGTGACAAGAAAATATCTATGTTACAAAATATACACAGCTCTACACTACACTATTTGCGCTGTAGCATGGTGCGGGTGACAGTTTCAGTAACATTTCGTTTCACTCTTGAAAGTTGCCGCGATTTACAATTTATGACTTAATATTTCAGTTGTACCACATTCGTAATATATTAAATAATTAATAACTGTAGTAAATTAAATTAAACCCAACCAGAATGTTCTAATCAAGAAATAAAATCAAATTGAATGAAAAATTAAGCAAAGTGTTATGCGTATAACGTAACGCCATAGACGTATTTAGTGATGGGATGTACTGCTACGATGGATAGTCGATATTTTTTATAATAAAAAACGTATATTGTGCGTAGGTCAATTTTTATTTTTAAAAGGTCTAATTATACAACAGAACATTTATAGGGTAAGGTTGCTTAAAAGGTTGCTAAAAAAAAATACATGTTATTCGTCTAAACTCATATCAGAGTCAGGAACATCTGAATTGTCACTCAATTCATCATCTGAATCTGTGACGGATATTATTAACGATGACTCAATTATGTTGTCAATATGTATGTCACGATCCCAATCAGACATAATGTCCCTTTTTGTTTTATTCACGACCTTCGACCAGTCTTCAGGTTGAACATTGTTGATGGCCTCTTGTAATAGGGCCAACATCTTATTTGCCGTAAATGGCGGCGAAGTATTATTTCTTGCGGCGTAACCTAAAAATAAACGAACTTATAAAAAAAAGTATTCAAATAATCATCAATCAGCCTAATCTAGTATCTGGTAATGTTTTTAAACTAGGTACATGCTACGATCGGAAAGCTGATTTTTTTATAAAGCTTCAAAATGGGAATTGAAATTAAAAGCATACCTTTTATTTGGGCCCAAATCAGCTCAATAGCGTTATACTGGCAATGGTAGGGTGGTAGTCGAAGGACCTGGTGGCCTTTTTCTTTTGCCATCTCGTCCAGAGCATAGGTAGGAGTTGGTGGCTTATGGCGTCGGACTAAGGCAATAAGCTCCGTCTTTAACATTTTTATATCTGCTGTAACTCCGTTTTCACTCAGCCACTTCACCAACTCGGTTTTGCGGTTGGATTGGTTTGGGGGTTTATTAACTTGCACCGAATGGTAGGGTGCGTTGTCCATTATTATGGTCATAGGCTCTTTTAAATTGTTTAATAGACCTATGAACCAATCTTTAAATTTTTCGTAATTCATCTCCTCATGATACTCCGTAGTTTTTTTTGACTTAAAAGCCAGCAAACAATCAGGGACGAATCCACTTGCTGTACCTGCGTGACAAATAATAAGGCGTTCGCCTTTGCCTTCCGGCACTTTGGTACACGATTGTGCCGTATCGTCGGTCCAACTTTTACCCACTGTGTGGTTGGCGTTTAGCCACGTTTCATCCAAAAAGACAACTTTGCTCCAATCACTTATGTTTTTGGCCTTCCTTAAAAATCTACATCTTGCTAGGGCAATGTCAGTCCTATCCATAATAATCTTTCTTTTGTTAACTTTTTTGTAAACAAAGCCAATATCTTTTATAACTTGCCGTAGCGAAGTAATACCTCCTTTGAACAAGTCAGCTTCTTTTAATGATTTTAGAAGCTTGAGCAATGTGGGTAGCTCGATTCTTCTATAATAATCATAAATATGATTTCTAATAGCAACCTTAGCAAAATCATCCAAATCTGTGATTGGCTTCACCTTGGTCCGCTTTTTGTTGGGTGTCGATAATTTATTTTCAAACATCCCATCTTGGCCAATTTTCTCACGTGTTATACGCGAAACAGTATTGCGGCCAATATCAAGAGCTTCGGCTACTCGTTCTACAATATGATTCAATGGTAACAACGGTCCATTATTTTGTTGTTCTCTTTCAAAGTAGTCTCGGAGGCGAACAACAAGCTCCCTGGCCTGACTACCCAAAACAGTTTTTTTTGTATGCTTAGGCATGGTAATAACAACAAACTCAACAAACTTATAACAAATAACAATTTAACAAAAATGAAAACAAACAATGAAATCGTAATACGTGTCACATTAAGTCACAATATAACGCGCTTGCACTCGTACTCGCACTCACAGCATCGCACGGGTAAACAACATGGCCGCCGCGCCGATGCACCATAGAGCAAAAATGTTGTCACGAAAAAAAAAACATAAACCCGATTTTGATTATTTTATATAAGTACAAAGATAATTATGTAGCCATAAAACATTTGTATTGACAAGTTTATACACGTAGCACACACGTAGTTACACTGCACAACTGAATAATACACTAATTTTCATAACAATATTAAAGAGAACTAGATTCACGCTGCGAGTATCGTTAGCGATAAAAATGAATTGCATAACCTCACATCCCTACGTGGTACTGACAAATGTCAACGTCATACGGGCAACTGTCACCCGCACCATGCTACAGCGCAAATAGTGTAACGCATTGAGATAGTAAAAACACGGAGGCGCCGCGATATTCTATACATAAGTTTGCTTATACAAATATGGGTGAAAAACGAACTAGAATGTGAAATATCGTGTTATTTCACTCTTTCTAATGTGGTAATCGTATTTGATAAAAGAGACAACAATATTTCAGTTGTTCCTCATAATGGCAACATTTTGTTGAGACGTAGTAACAGTTGTAGGTAAGTGCCATATCCGCCATAATATGCGACAAGTTCATGGTAGTTCTGCTGTCAAGTGGTTGTTTACTTTTTGTTTTATTGAGATTTGTGAGAAAATTACGTGGAGTTTTCCTTTAAAACTACATATATACGTTGGAAAACACCAATTCAACATGCCTGTGTGTTGTATTGTGAAGTGTGGTGCAAGAAAGAAGGAAAATCAACCTCAATTATCTTTGCACAGGTTAGTAGCCGGTTTTCATGCAATAGTACATAAAGTGATAAACTTTCGATGAAAAAATTGCTAGGTGATCATTAAATACGGCTTAAATGTTAATATATGGGTTTATTTCCGTCCAACAGACCTTTTTATTATTTCATAATTTCATTCGTTTGTTTACAATGATATGTCATGGTGGAATAGTGTTGTACCGTTTCCGTAATAGTTTCTGATACTAGTTCCTTCGCTGCGCTGAAATGATATTGCTAGGTCCGGCCCGTGGTTTACAGCAAACTGTACTCTTTGGTTCATAGCACCGAGAGACCGTTCCGCAGAGTTTTATGTAGTGTATACGATTTTTTTGTTGAAGTTTTTAAGATGAACAATACTGTAGTACATACATTTTATGTAACTTTTATGATTTCCGCGGCTCACGCTAATAAAGATCCCAGTCCGCATGATTTTATCCGACATCTTCAACAATAATCGTCAAATTTCAGCCAATTTACACAAAACTTTAATGAATTATACACTAAAACCTTCCGCATGAATCACTCCGTCCATTAGTGAAAATTGATTGAAAATCCGTTTAGTAGTTTTTGAATTTTTCGCGTTCAGACAGACAGAAAAACAGACAGACGCGGCGGTGTACTTTGTTTTATAATATGTAAGGATGTGTATTATTCCGAATGTTCATTGATGATAAAATTGTTAAAAATTTAATTCGCTAATGCTCGTTTTCACCGACAGCTAAGTGACACTTAAATGAATACCTAAATAAAACTGCACTGTTTTTCAACTCTCAGCGCTGAGTCTACCGTTGAAAATCCAACAGTGAACTTTTATTAGGGATTCATTTAAGTGTCACTTAGTGAAGGTGAAAACAGGCATAAGACTTACATGCTCACTCGATACTAAATATTTGGCTTTGTTTAAACGTTCACTTGCCAAACATTAGGTTTGCGTTACAAATATTTGTGAAAACTTTATTTGCTAAGTAATAATTCTATAAATGAAATTATAATTATGCGGAAAATTGTTTGAGAAGTGATAAATTGTCAATACTCGTTTTTTTCTGTTACAACGGACTATTAGCTTTTTTTTTTTAATATGATTCAACCGTGATATCTAGTAAGATTCGTAATACTGTTACGTACTAGTATCGAATGACACAACCCTAGCATTGGCAGCCATTTTATGCGACATTTTGAGTTGTAGGTATGCACCTTTTTTTTGTAGGTATTTCCAGTCCATACTTATTAAATGTCTATGGTGTAACGCCGTAGTCGTGGTCATAAAACGTGTGAATAGCACGAGGATGGTTTAATACGGGATTTTTAAAACTCCGCAGAGACTCGTGCCGTCTCGCTCTCACGTTTAATGACCGTGTCTTGCACGAATGTTGGCTTTTTGGATAATATTGTACGTCGATCGTAGGTACATTATCCGACTTATTGCGGCAAATTAATTCTAGGATATATATTAATTTTTATAACTTTGAGATCATTCTGTAAACAAGCCATTTTACGATTGCTAGAAGCTAGCATCCATAGGAATGTAGATAGTATGTATACAATTATTGAATAACAAATTCTCATGAGCGACTAAAATCACAGAAAATGACATTAGTTTATCATAGTTATTATTGTTTGTATGTAATTAAAAAAAGGAATAACTGTACCAGTTATCTATGAAAGTTTCAACTAACACCAGTATTCATTGGCTTTATTGATAACTATCAAACTTTTTAAATAATCTTTCAAAAATAAATGGAAAAATATAATTATTTTAAGTAAATACATATATTATTAGTTTCGTAAAAGAATCTGCAGCTATTTTCATGAAGAAAATGAATGAAAATTATTATTGGGTCATTCTCAATAGAACTGGCAGCTATAAAATAATTATTGACAGTGACTATTGCTTTGTGCAGCTATAATCTGCTATGTTCATATATTTATGATCTAGTATGTTCCATACTAACCACCGTTTAGAAATTAATTTATAATATGTATATTATAATGAAAAGTGAACCTTAAATGTGTGTAAACTTAAACAAGATGTTACAGAAAACTTGTTTTTGCTGCCGATTTATTTTTAAGGATAACGCTTTGTATATCTTAACAACTGCCTTGTATACTTGTATAAGGAAAAAACAAGCATAAAATTCGTATCATACGTACACAGTAGATTGCCTTGTTTATTTTAAATAATGTATTATGAAAATACGTATAAGATGCTTGATACCTTGTTTGCAGGTAGTACATAGGTATTCAGCCATTGGCCTATGACCAATCGGGTACAAGTACACTTGGCCAACAAATGCTATAACCCCAAATTCCTGGCCTGACTGCCTTGTGTGCTACCTTTCTTACACCGCCATTTATATACTTGGGAACTCTTTGTGCTTTCATGACGATGTATGTCATATAGAGGACCCCTTCCAACCATGATTCCTTTCTCCATTCCATGATTTAGTATTAGTTAGGAAGTGTTCATCGTAGTTTAAGTGTTAAAATAGACGTGTATCGCGGTGTCGCGTGCATCTGGAAGTGAATATTCAATGTATACCTCAGTGGCACAGTGAGAAAAATCCATTAGAAGAACGACGAAAAGGAACACGAATCTTTCTAACGATAAGTGCCAGTAGGATGACCAGATATCATAGTATTCACAGTCAATGATCTGGTTTTGACTGCTTCTAGAAACGCGATACATGTCTACTACATACGGCAAATCCACTTTTTGTACTGTTTGTATTAAAAAATAATTGTATGATTTATTTTAATCATGTTATAGGTAATCTGTTTATATTTTCATCCATTTTTAATTTAGAATCTCTTTACATAGTTTTATTGGCGTAACATTTTACGAATCTCACTACTATGCCCGGTTTCTATTCTCCTGGGTGCTGTCAGCATTTTACTTTACTTTTATTATTTGTATTTTGCCTTTAATATTACCTGATTTTAGTTCTATGTCTTGTACAAACTAATCCATAATCTATCAATCGAATATACCATACATATCGAAATCTACAACTTATTTGGATCAATTTGGAAAGAGAGAAAATTTTGTGATGATAAATAGCATAAAATGCGTCCTTGCCTTGATTTGAAAATTTTTATATGAAGGCAAAGTGCAGCAATTGTATGTAAATATTATAGTTTAAGACTATGTAGTATTTGAAAAGAAATATGTGCAGTCGTAATCTGATGAATATATTTTAAAATTCTAATAACATTGACTAGGTTGGTGTTGACTATTGACATATCACGTGGAATAGTTTAATTGAATTATTACAACTGCGCACTATTTACTGTGAAATATCCAAGCAATAATGTTTCAAAAATGTCAATCATAATGCCTTATTATTAAAAGACAATATATGGAATTAAAAAATTATTGGAAATATTTTAATGAAAAATATACATTGATTTGTAATTATATAATTAATTAGTAGTATAAGTTTTTGTATTGTGGTAACCTATTTATTTCTTATGTTTATATAATGCAGTGCCACATTCAACAAATATATTCGATAGCATTTAGATTTTATGACATTATGTACAAAAATGTCCCGTCCAAAATTGCCAACAAAGGAAAATAAAAATTATAATGATATAAAAATAAATTAAAATGAATCTCATGTCTGTAAGTCAATGTGAGCATGTTACTTAAGTAGTTTCCGTCCAAATTACCAATGACTGACTTTTTTACTTTATGTATTTGTGTGTAATATTTTCCTAAGTTGTTACAAAGCTTCTCTGTAGAGTAGGAGAGTGGTTTATTGTCATAGATTTATTTCCAAATAAAACCTTATGAAAAGTATCCGTATGTTTTATTCTTATGTTCTGGTATAGAATGTAGGAGACAGAAGTATTGCCAAAAATGTAGATGATCAATAGTAAGCATATTTTTTTTTTTTGTACAAATACCAATAAGATTGCATTTGGTATAAACCAAAACAAATTTCTTATCCAGTTCCATGTATAAGATAAGCCTGGAAGAAATCGTAGTATGCGATCAGGCCGCCCATTCTATGTTTAGTAGGGTATCATTATTTTTTTGGTTGTGTAATTTCGTGTACACAATAAATTAAGTAATTAATATTTACCAAAAAAAATTACTTATGACATAAATTATTATGAACGCTAACCCGGTAATATTATAATACAGTACTCCAACTTCATACAAACGGACGAAACGCGAGCTATACCTACGCGCCTCGATCTCGCGGTGCGCTCGAGGCGCAGACAGTCACGGCTGTACCGCAGTGTCGAACGGACGGTGTGTTGTTTTTTTAACGATAACCGCGCGATTTTTTCTCTAAAAATCAGTTAATATGACGAGTTGAAAATATTGTGCTGTTTTTGGTTGTATGAATTCGTCAATAACGCATCCAGAAATAAGTTTTTTTAAATTACCTGGAAACTCTGAAAGGTAAGACTATAAAATAATTTTACTTACTAGTAGGTAGGTACATAATGTGTGTCTTTATGGATAAGTATTTCCTTTTATCTCACGAAAAAAAAGGTGTTTGGATTAATAAATAAAGCGAATAGAGTAACGGAAAGTTATTGAGACGAGTGAAATAGGTAGTTATATGCGGTTCTGAATGAATCATGATACGGTAGGTACCTACCTACTTACGCTTGTGTTAAAACTTCGGTGCATGTGTGTTGTGTTAGTTTGCATAATTCAAAGTAAAGACGTGGTATTTTATTATTAATAATATTTGTTTATTATCTGTGTGTATGAATAATACTAGAAAAAAAATTTTACCGTCTGTGTGTCATTAGATAGTTTTCGAAATTTTCACAAAGTGTTTCTGCTGCTGCTATAACAACATATACCACTAAAAACTGTTTTTTTTTTCTCAGTATTAACAACAACAGTTAGACTCATATATAATATTTAAATGTTTGAACAGCACGCATTTTTATTGAACACTTCCTATTCAATATACAAAGTATTTCATTTATTTATATAAAAAGGATATTTACAATCACAAAACTAAATAGAAACAGAAAGTAGGCAAATGTAATTAAAATGCTGGAGACGGGCATCCCTAACGCATGTTTACGTACCGCGCGGCTGTAGGCATTTATTTCTATCATGCGGCCGAGTTACACTACTGTATTATAATATTACCGTGCCTTAACGCAGATGGAGCATTAAGCGGTAATATTGTACTATTACACATACATACAATATGTTAAATCATAACACTTACTTCTAGTATAGTTGGGTAAAAAAGGTATTTCTTGAATGCCAGCAGTAACTTTCTTATAGCCTTTTTGTTGGCTATTTTATTTATTTTCTTCTTCATTGTTTATGCACATACTAATCTAGCTATTATACGTAAGAAATACAGACTTTCATCTCTCTTTAAGGGAGTTGGAGGATGAAAATTACAAAGTTCTTAATTTTTTGTTTTTATCCTAGCCTGCATACCAAATTCTAGTTTTCTAGGACTTTAGGAAGTACCCTATTATTTTATATACAGGGTGAAAGTTACAGATTTCTTTTATTTGTGTGCAAATCCTAGCCTGCATATGAAATTCAGCCATCTATGACTTTGGGAAGTGCCCCAGAGGTTTTGATGAGTGCGTGAGCCAGTCAGTGACAAAATCAATGTATTTTAGGTATTAATAAAATCCAAAGTATAAAAGCTAGACTGTGTTTTATAAGGTGTAACTACATTATATCTTGAGAATTTGAGCTCTCTAGCATCCAGGCGAAGCAATTGGGGATTGAAGTTACAACGAAATGCTTTGAGAAAGGTAGGTAGCATAATCAGCCTGTAATGTTCCCACTGCTGGGACACAGGCCCCTATTGGTGAGGGAGTGGGCTGTAATCAACCATGCAGGCCTAGCGCAGATTGGTAGATGTCATATCTGAGTTTTTGGTTCTAGGACATGCTGGTTTCCTCAAATGTATAAATAATAGGAGCTAACAGAATAATAGTACTCCCAATGATTCTTGTCAACATGCATGACAGACAATCAATCTCCTCTGCTATTGAAAAAAATTCAACAGTGACACATCAGCATTCCATCATATAACTATTCATACAACAAGGAAATATTTATAAACACAGTTCATTTAACCATTTATTTAATTTTTACATCACTATACAATACATATCAATAAACTTATTGATCATAAATACTTAAATCAATAACTGGACTAGCACAATGCTACTGCCTTTTTTTAACTTGTTTAGCTTTAGAAGCAGAGGCTTTGGCTGCAGCGCCACCGCTGAACAATGAAGTAAACATCTCTGACATTTCAGGCATTTCTGACATCTTTGCCAGGTTGCTTATTTGTTTCAAATCCTCTTTGGTCTCAGGGTCATTCATCATTTTAGGTAAAATCATAATGAACAGGAGTGGCAGAATCATCATGATAACCATTGGGTTGAACAGGAAATCTGTTAATCGCCATTGCTCCCTGACCTGGAAATATCTGAATTTTGACAGAGCCTTGAGTCTCAATGGGTATGGCACCTGGATAACTTGCGACGTCTGTATGTAATTCACTTTCCTGGCTCTGAACTTGCCCTTAGAGTTGATCTCTACTCTGACTGGCTCATACATGTAGTCAGGGTTTACAATTTCAACAACGTATGAACCCGAGGGCACATTATGTATCACGAATGTTCCATCTCCTCTGATAAAGCCTATGTATTCACCACCATTTACATGGATTCGTGTTTCAACTTGCCATGGTCCTAGGTCTTGATCCTCGGGTGGAAACACTTTACCCTCGATAGAATATCTGCCGTTTCCAACTTCCTCCTCAGGGATATTGACTGCAGACAGTCCATATGAAAATGTACACACTGTGAGGAGGATTGAAAGGAATTGCTTCATTTTCAAGGTTGGTATGAAGTTTTTGCTTTAATTAGTGTTCGTTTTGATTTTAATTCCGCATTAATAAAATAGTCACAATCGATTTCCAATTCACACAAATTGTAGTCTGTGCTGTCAGGTGATGGAAGAGGAAGACTTTAAAATGACAGACAATAGTTGACAATTTATTTGTCATATCATTGACATGACATTTTTACTTTTTTAAGCTTGGTACGGTTGGACCTATAGTAAAAATATTTCAGGAAGTTTTTTCGTTACAAACTATAAAAAAATGAAATATATTGCACTCCCACTACCTTTTAAATTTTTCTTGTGATTTGTTCACATTTTGGCTGATTTTGGACAAACCCTTCAACATTTTTCACATTTTTTCGGAACCATAGACACACGCCGTCGCACAGTGGAACGAATGTATGGAAGCGGTTGGACGTAGACATGTCCGAAAAATAAGAGTAAAATTATGACAAACTAATGATGCCATCTTATTCGATTACTTAATGCCTTCATAAATTGTGGTGATGAATTTCTTCATAACTCCCATATTTCGGGAGTAATTTGAGAAAATGTGAAATTTTACTATGAAAATGAGTGTATTGAGCTCTCTCCCTCCTGATTCCGGGCTTGTTTCAAGTAGCGGTCTCTAATATCGTAATGCTATTACTAAGAGCTATATTTAATACTAAGACACATAGTGCGCCAAATGTGCACTTTCTGGGATAAAAGGAAATGAAAATTTAAAAAAAAAAACGTTTTTTCCCCATTTGTATTTACTTTAAACCGCAGACAGACTTATTAAGAGGTCTATAAATATATTATATATATACAGAAATATATATTAACAAAAATATTCACAAGAACTGATGAGAGTATGACTTTTAAGTAAGTTGATAATAAATTACCTAGTTTCATTAAAAGTACAATAAATAATTAAGACGTAAGCTCTAATTTACTAAGTTACACATTTTAAAACAATAACATCATTTAATTATCTTCGTCATCATCATCATCATCAATTAATTCAAATTCAGAATCGATGTCCGCTAAATCATTTATGTTAACAAATTCGATATCACTTTTCTCAGAATCCGTAAGCTCATAAAATTCCTTAAAAGAAGATTTTTTTACAAACTTATTTCCTTTTGGACGGATACTTGTAACAAGTGGATCAGAAGACAGTAAAAGATTGTGCATAATATCTTCATTGCATGAGATACTGCTATGCTTTCGAGAATGCCCCTCTCTATATTTTCTAAAATCTTTATTTCTAGCCTCAGATGCCTCTTCGGATAGAAAACCAATGGGCACAATTGACATGTTCTGAACTATGTCTGGCCCATGCATTAAAATTTTATGAAGTGAAGAAGGCATATAATACCATGGGTATAACTCCACGTAAAGCTTAGCAGTATCAAAGCAGAACTCTCGGAATTTAGTTACGTTGATCTTCTCTCCTGATGAAATACACTGCAAGATCACACAGATTTTTCTTAAAAGCATAGCATCTATTCCGGTCAGTTCAGCAGATTTAGTGTAGTTTTCAAAAAATCTCCTTGCCGAGTTGCCATTGTTGGTGGATCCACTGCCTTGTTTCACAACATCGAGAAGTAAGCCCGTTTCTCTTCTTACAGCCTCTTGAACTCTTTTCTTCCTGTCATCAACTTGCCTTTTTGCTATATCACCCCTTACTTGCCATGATTTTATGTCTAATTTGTAGGAAATGTGTAATAAGCATTCCATTGAGCGAATCCAAGCGTGAAGGGTGCTTAAGCTATATTTATACATGTCCTCGTTTGCGTGTTTATCTTTGATTAACTCTAAATTATTCATTTCTTTAGGACAAGCCTTGCATATGTCACACACTGAAGCTGCTGTATTGGATATAATGGAATGAATTTTACCATCAATCATTGTCAACAGCAGTTGGTGTTTGACACTAATTCCATCAGTGATGGTGGATGGAGTTAAGGCTTCAATCTCTGCTTCGATTTCAGCCATCTCTCTCTGCACATTTTCTTTGGTTTCCTTTATAAACTTAAACAATATTGGCCGGCAAAATGAAGTGGAAGATGGTCGCTCGTTTTCCCAAATTGTTACACCTTTTGAGACGAGCCGCAGTGGTACAAGACTAATCATAAAATTACTAGCAAGATCGATTTGCTCATCTTCACTCGTCCTTTGATGATAAATGCTTTGGCTAGATGATCCGTCAAAACCCCATTTGCTGGTCAATACGAGCTGTTGATTGGGATCAACAGGGGTTTCTAACGACCTAATAAGTCTTCTTGAGGTTAAATCCATCAAGGCTTGTAATTTGATTTTTGCAGAGCTCTCTGTAACTGTGAGATCTTCTTTGGCCGGATAGCACTTAATTTTTTCTTTAACCAACATGTAGTAACTCGGGTATTGAAGAGCTCCTTCTTGAGTGTTGAAATCCCGAAGAGTGTTATAGCGCCATTTCGATAAGTTCATCGATACATAAAGAGCCAATGCCTTCAAAGGGGATATTTCCCGTACCTGAATTGATTTACCTTCAATGAAGGCTTTGATTTTTGAGGCCTCTTCTGGATTCTCCGTCAAGTATTTCATAACATAAGCTGTATCGCTTTGTCCTGCCTTTTGAAGCGCCCTTTCGGCCGAAAACATAATTTCAGCGCTGCTACTGCTGCATGAAAGACTATCTTCAGTGGTGCGTCTTCTTTTTTGCCGGTTACTAAGGTCCTCAAAAGATTTACGAGGACTAGGATGTGTACAAGTTGAAGCATCAGATTTAGCAGGAGAAATTATGGGCTCGATGACGTCACTTATATTTTCTGTAGAAGGTTCCATATTTTCATTCTGTAATTCCGGCCATTGAATTGCAGCCTGTAGCCAAATCTCATGTTTCTTCCGAAACTTATCTGTGCTTCTTCCAGACTGTGTCCATTTTGCATAAATGCGGTAGCAAAATCGACGACACCAGTCTTTTAAACTTGTTTCAGCACTTTCACATAACTGAACACAACTGTTATCTTTTAAAACACTGAACAAATAGTTAAAGTCGCGTAAATCTTTATGTGCGCGTGCGCATAAAGCAACGTGAATATCAAGATTTGTATTAAAATTTGGAAAATACATTGCGAGATTAGCTTGGATACAACGAGGTGTAAATCAACACTGATTTTAAAGTTACTAATAGTGACCTATTTATATAAAATCCAGGTATCCCAGGTATCCTTTGTTAAATATTGCAAGGTAATTAGTTATTGTGATAATTAGTAAATGATGCATGCTAAATTAGTGTATTAAGAGCCATTTAGTAATTAAATAATAGCAATGTTCTTATCAGTAATCATTAGTGCATCAGTTTTATATGTAAACCTTAAGTCCCTAATTATATATCCTAATTAGCTTATATCTTCTCTAATTGGCTGATCAGAAATGTTATTGTAATAAGGTAAACCTTTAGAAAAACGGTTTTAATCAACAAAATAAACAAAAAATTAAAAAATTGTGTTATAAAATAAACATCACTCTTTATCCCAGAAAGTGCACATTTGGCGCACTATGTGTCTTAGTATTAAATATAGCTCTTAGTATTAGCATTATGATATTAGAGACCGCTACTTGAAACAAGCCCGGAATCAGGAGGGAGAGAGCTCGATACACTCATTTTCATAGTAAAATTTCACATTTTCTCAAATTACTCCCGAAATATGGGAGTTATGAAGAAATTCATCACCACAAGTTATGAAGGCATTAAGTAATCGAATAAGATGGCATCATTAGTTTGGCATAATTTTACTCTTTTTTTTCGGACATGTCTACGTCCAACCGCTCCCATACATTCGTTCCACTGTGCGTCGTCAGAAAAACCGGTTATCGATTTTAAATAAACGACCAATCACTATTTTTGTTGTTTGTCTATGATTTTTTGTAAACAATATTGTTTGATTGAACATGTGCATCTCATGTTTATTATTCAATTTTATTTAATTTAGACATGTTGTTTACACTGTAAAAACGGAAAACTTACGATGTCCGGATACTTGGAGATAAAGTATCCGTTCAAATCTAATTTGGGCTTAAATCCTTTCAAGGTAAGTTTCGTAAAGTGTAATTTATTCATTGGGATGTATCACAACATTGTGGCATTGATTATTTTTGTTATTGTCAGTCGTGGAAAAGACAATGGTGTATTTTGAGACCAAGTCCGACGTGTTCGGGGGCCTCTCTGGCGGTGTACTGCAGCGAGGCGGGAGCTGCAGCGGGTTCGGTGGAGCTGCCGTTGGGCTGTGTAGTGAAGAGAGCGAAGTCTCGCACGCGGCCGCATGCCTTCGCCGTGTTCTCTGTAGACGACCCGCGAAAGCCCCGCGTGTTGCTTGCAGCTCAATCGCTTCATGACACACAAGTTTGGATGGATAAAATCCGAGCTTTGTTAAATGGGAGCAAATTATTAGGTGAGTGTCTGTCTACCTTCATTATTATTAATTTTTTGCATGTGGCCAAAGTCCAAACAGAACATACTTAATACATGTAGGATTTATTTTTATTTATTATCATTGATCATTGACTGTGTTGTGTTGACATTGATTTGTTCAATTAAATGTATGCATGGATACTTATATACACTTATAATCAATTCATTATATGGGGAAAAAAATTCTCATCAAATTACCCTGATTGCTCTAAATGTGCAATATCATTTTAACATTTTCTGCCAAAATGTCTTCTTTGTAAAGTTATGACTCATTGCACATTCTCTTGTGGTATATATAAACTTCATAAACCACTAAACAACTTGATATTTCTTATAAAAGAAATCTTTTCACATAGTGATAAATCATGCCTATAAGAAATTTAGAAATCTATCAAACAAACAGAAGTTCATAAACCTAATTTTTTTTACCTCTCTTTAACTCACAATAATTCTTTCAGGAATTATTAGAAACATCTATCCATACATTAATATGTATGTGTGTGACCTAGATACACTGTACTTCGGAAGCCTGTGAAATAAATGGTTCATAATTATGTTACCAACCAACCAACCCGTTGCTTATGTAAGCACAACTGGTCTAACTTCATAATTGCTATGAATACTGGATAATAGTTATTAGTAGTTCAACAGAAAACATAAATAAACATTCCCCTGCGAAAGAATACAATATAGTACATAACTTCACGCCTGTAATCCCCGAAGGATTAGGGAGAGGTGCGCCTATAGTACACCCCATTTCGCCAGTTATGTTTTAGTCCCATGTAATTGGGGGCGAGCCTATTGCCATCAACCGGGCACAAATTCAGACTGCATAGGACTTGACTCACTAGAAATCGATCCCAAGACCTCATGCTCAGCAATAGTGCTTGCGACCACTAGACCAACGAGGCAGTATCATTTATGATAGTATTATTTTTGCTATTAGTGGCCAACTTTCTTAAACTCATTCAAAGTTCTTGCTGCAATTTTTTACAAGAAAATAAAACAGCTATTTTTTTTAATTAAAGTTTTTGAGGAAGAGAAAATGCTTGATTAGTCATGCACCAAAACTCCAGGAGATGGTACATTTTATTGTCAACAAAATGTTTCCCAAAAGATGAAACGAAATTGCATAAATGTGACAAGATATATTTTATGTATATGTCTTGCACATCAAATAACAGAAACATTTGTTGAAGAGACACCACTTCTACTTTTTATTTTTAGCTTAAACTTGATACAATACGGTTGAAAGATAATAAAAACTGCCTTTTGTAACCATGATATTTAAAGAGCATTAGAATGGCATTTTTGAATTTGAAATATCATTTTCCCATATAATTATTTTTAACACAAGTCAACAAACTCTTAAGAATATGTGTGTTAGTCATATGGGAATCACACACAATGGAACCTTTGAATGGTGAATTATAGGTATATATATATTTATCTTTATTGTATGCAGATGAACACAAGGCCGAACACCTTAGTGAAATTAAATTAGGAGCCAAGTTAATTTATTTCTGGGAATACAGTCATCTGTTGATTTGTGACTGAATCAGATAATAAATATTGTAGAACAAAGTCCTTGTTTATATTAACTGTCAGCCCAAAAAAAATCTAGAGTGTCTGTACTAAAACTTTCTGTTAGTTTCTATTAACTTCAATCTGCTGCTTGAGCTAATAAGAAATATGCACGTAATTCAAAACTTATTAATTATTTAAATATACATTATTTAGGAGTCATAGTCATCATAGTTTACAATTCGATATTTTATGTTATGTTTTTTTTGGTAAAACGGAACACAAACTCGAAACGCGTCGTCTTCGAAAATCGAATTCCCGGTAGTGACCTCAAAAGACATGTGAATAAATATTTTTTCTTAGCAAACTCCCAAAAACGCAAAAACGAGCATTAGGTCCTTTCCGCCTACCCAAACTGTTCGATACTGAACTTCAGTTGGCCAACGAAGTCAAGTACCTCGGGGTCATTCTAGACAGTAAGTTAAACTGGAGTAGTCATGTAGACAACAAGCTAAACAGGGCCTGCATTACCTTCTGGCAGTGCAGGAGAATGATAGGTAAGAAGTGGGGCCTATCCCCCAAAATCATACTGTGGCTGTACACAGCAGTGATCCGCCCTATGATCGCGTACGGGGCCGTGGTTTGGTGGCCCCGCACTCAGCTGGTTACAGCTTGCAACAAACTACAACGCATGCAAAGACTAGCCTGCGTGGCAACCACGGGCTGCATGAGGACTACTCCGACTGCAGCAATCGAAGCCATGCTGGGACTGCCCCCACTCCACCTGTTCATACAGCAGGAAGCGACAATGGCGGCGGTGCGTCTTAATGCAATTGATCTCTGGGGTAAGAGAGTCACACAACACACCGCGCTGCTTGAGGGACTCAACAATGAGTTCCCTATTACGAAAGCGGTAAATGACCGGGTGCCCAAACAATTTATCTTCGATAAAAAATACAGAATCCAACTCCACGAGGACCGCAGATGCGAGGGTTTGCGCCCCGCAGAGCTGCGAATCTTCACCGACGGATCCAAAACAGGTAGTGGCACAGGTGCTGGAATCTTCTCGGAGGACTTCAACATACACATAGCCACACCATTGGGTGTCCATAACACAGTGTTCCAGGCCGAATGCATGGGTATATCTCTTGCCGCTTCAGCCATCATGGCCAGGGAAGTTAAGGACCACTCGATAAGAATACTCTCAGACAGTATGGCTGTTCTGCAAGCGCTAAACAGTCACACTGTTGATTCTGGGCTGATATACGAGTGCCACCAACGCCTCAACCAGGTGGGTGACCTCAATAATATAACCATTCAATGGATCAAGGGACACAGCGGTTCGCGGGGCAATGACGCAGCCGACGAACTTGCCAGAAGGGGGTCGAGCATGGCACCAGTGGGGCCTGAACCCATCACGCCACTCCCCTTCGGGTACCTACGCTCTCTGGTAAGGAAACGAACCAGGGAACAACATCACAAAATATGGGTGGACCACGGTGAGTGCAGGCAGGCTAAGGAGGCTCTCCCTACAATCGACGGCCGCCTCACGAAACAGGTTCTCCGATTAACAAAACAGCAGCTGCGCACAGTTACAGCTGCCCTAACTGGCCATGGGTCATTTAATAAACACCTCTTTGTCATAGGAGTCACAGACAGTCCGCTGTGCAGAGCTTGCATGGAGGACGACGAGACAGCAGCCCATGTGCTGTTAAACTGCCCGGTGGTCGCCACATACAGGGCCAAGTACTTCGGTAACCCAGGTACCCTACGTGAGATTGTCAGTGACACCAAGGCGTTGCTGGCTTTCTTTGAGGAGCTGGGGTGGATCGAATAACAGATTTTCCCACCCGTACGCAAAATACGCGCTTTGACGTGGAGTTGCGGATACCAGCCCGTATTACCTATTACCTATTATTAGCAAACTCCTTGAATTTTCTCTAAACTAAGTTTGTAAGTGCGATTTCTGTTTGAATAAAGCACAAAAATAATTTAATTTTATATGATTTGGTACTAAAAAGCCATAAAAACAGATGTTTACAAAGCAGTACCATGCCAAATGACATCACATCCTGACCGCGATAGAAACTGACGTTTGAACTGTAGCAGAAAATTGTTGGAGTTTAATAATATTTTTGAGCAACAAGCAGTAGTTGAATTGAACTTTTAATACTTTTCTTAAGTTTATATTACTGTCTTTTATTGACATTGTAAAAAAAAATACATGTATTATTTATTCCCTATTGAAAGAAGAAATAAGGAAAAACTAGTCAGGATAGTCACCAAATTGTTATTTGTGTAACTTAACTACTTATACTAGTTCTAAATTGACGTCATACAAATAAAATAAGGACACTCATACAGTCCAAATTCATATTACATGTGCCAACTGTACACCCTGGCCATGGCCTGAAATTTGCATCCACACCATTGACGTCACAACATTCAATGTAAATACGCACAAAACGCATTTAAAATTGTAATACCTGCACAATGATCTATTAAGGTTCAAACAGACTGCGGCGTATCCTGCGCCGAATTCGTATGCATACATTATTTGGATCATAGCAGTTATATGACCGGCCAGCAAATTCGGCTTCGACCTCCTCAGTCTGAGTCTAGCTTTAACTTTGCTTCTATTGTGTAAACACACGTTTACACTGTTTCGAGAAGAAAACAACATTGTTTTTCCTCACATGCAGTGTAGGTATGTAACATTTCAGTACAATTGAATTGCGGTCAAGGCCTTGGCTAGCCCATTGCAGCTTGTAGACTTCTAAATGCTGTGACCGCCTTGACCAAAACGATCTAATATTATTTGTATGAGTAACCTCATTTTAGGTAGAAAAAAAAGGCCAGCTGAAGCATCATGTTTTCGACTGATTATGCACAATATGTCATTAAGTTATTCCTATTAAAGCAAACATTCTCAATGTAACTTATAGAGGAATATAAATGTAACATGACGCATGTAGTTGCCAAAGATTTAGGCAGAGTCATGCCTGTAGTACCCTCATTCCGCCAATTATGTTGAAATCCCATGTATTAGGGGGCGAAAAATTGTCTTCAACCGGGCGCAAAACCAGACTGGGTTGAGAAATTGTTTCCAGTTGTTGTGTGTTGTGTTACCAGGTTGGGCGAACTCAACCTGGAAACAACACAGGACTTCATGCTCAGTAGTTGCACTTACGACTATTAGAGGAACAATGCAGAAAGAGGTTATTGGAAACTGTAATATCTTGTGCTTCTTCCACTGGACATTAATTGCCTTAACTAAGGGAAGCACAGTTTCTTTCGCATACATAAAATAACAATTAAATGATGAACACAGAACTTTTAAACTAAAAATAATCCAACATTTATGACTAAGAAGTATAAAAAACAAACACGTAATCCTCCTTTTTTGGCTTCGCCGCAGTCGGGTAATAAACAAACCATGTTATTTTCAATGTTATTGGGTAAACATTATTTTACTCATTGTCCATGCAGAAAAAATGAGTCATTGATTGCATGTTCAATGTCAACATTCACTGGGTGTTAATGACATTAACCATGACATTATACTGCTACAACATAACATCACGACTTGTTTCCCCAAAGGATATGGCAGAGGTGTACCTGTAGTACACCCACATTTCGCCAGTTATGTTTAAGTCCCATGTAATAGGGGGCGAGCCTATTGCCATCAACTGTCCACAAATCCAGAATCCGGGCTGCTTCTGAGAAATTCTAGATAGAAAAACCCAATGACACTGCCCGACCTGGGAATCAAACTCAGGACCTCATGTTCAGCAGTAGCGCTTGTGACCACTGGACCAACGAGGCAGTCTATTGCATATTGCTATTTGTCTGGGTAGCGTGTGTCCATACATACGACATTGTGTTGTATGTATACGTGATAAGAGTAGTTACATTATTCGAATACTATGCCTCAATGTCGTAAGGTCATTAGAATAACATACATCAGAGCATTGTCCTACTAATTACATTTCATTTGGCTGATTGTTTAATGTTTCTGAGGGTACTTTTGCAAAAAAATAAATTAAAAAAAAAGTCAGAATGTTTTGTTTTTTGAGGTAGGAGTAAGTTGACTACCCAATTACCTCTTTTAAATATTATAATGTATTTTCACTTAAGTTTTCTAATTCGTACACAAGTACAAGACAAAAATCAAACCTTGTGATCCCATTACTTAATAACATCTAAAACTGTGTTATGCAGTCATTTTTATTTAAAAATAGCTTCCGCCAGCGACAGCGGCTTCGCCCGCGTGATATCTTTATAAATCACAGTGATTATATAGCATTCTACTGGTGAAAGAATTTTTAAAATCTGTCCAGTAGTTTTTGAATTTATTAATTACAAATAAACATACGAAAAATCAAATATTTTCTCTTTATAATATTGTGTGATAAATGTGTTGTGTAGCTTTTTTGGAAATTCTGTTCTTTGAAGTCATGCAGCTACAATTGACTTAATAAAAGTGTGTGTAATGGACTAATGGTTCACAAAATACACCACACAAGAGTGTTTTTTATCTTGCATCAATTTTTAATGCAAAACGCCCTTCACCCTCATGCTTGCTCATATTTCAGACACTGAACCATTGCTCAAAGACTCATACTCGGTGAGCGTGGTGGCGACCGAGTTGTCCCGCAAGTGCGGGCTGAGCGCCGACACCGTGGTCACGCTGTCTTCGGGCGGCGTGATAGTGGCGCGTGCGCAGCTTGCCACCTTCCTAGAGTGGAAACATATAAAGGAAGTTCGCCTCGCTGACGACGATAAGAACAAAACTTGTGTTCTTAATATTGATAGGTTGGTGTTTTTTTTTGTAATATACTGTAATTGGATGTACCACAAAGGCCAAAATATACAGCAGACGCTAAGCTTTTTCTATTTGCCAAAGCTTTTTGTTCTGCGAGTCTATATTAACCACTACTTGGTGCGGTTATGTCTGCTTGAAACGCTTGTGAACTCTTGAACTATGATTATCTCTCACATACATAGCTTTCATAGCCGTTCTTCCTGTGTAGCAGTGTGAAGTTTGGCTTCTGTTGGATATCTACTCCATGTGTTCAAACTGTAGCAGTTAAAATGCGAAAAGCCTTATAACTATAATTCGCCTGTCTTTTCTTAGGGTTCTGTATAAAACGGCGAAACTATAAGGAACCCTTATAGTTTCGCCATTTCCGTCTGTCTGTCCGCGGTTTAGCTCAGAGACTTACTACTAGAAAGCTGTAATTTGGTATGTTTACATATATTAATCACGCCGACAAAGTGGTAAAATAAAATATTGAAAAAAAACTTGAACGTTCCTCCCCTACACGTAAAGTTGAGATGATTTTTTTTTCGTCATCTATCCCATAGTATGAGGTGTCGTTGGAAATGTCGATCAAAAATATTGTGAGTTTATTCAAACCATTTTTAGATTCAGGGATCCATTTTCGAAATATTAAGCTTTAAATTAAATTTTTGTTAGTCAAGTCTCCCCCCCCTCCCAACTAAATGGTTGGTTTTGGGTGTGTGAAAAAAATCACAGCAGTATTATATATAACGAAATTAAAAGGAAAACTATCACAGCTAAGTAGGCTTTACAAGTTAACGAGTAATAATCGATCAATTTGCATTTGCGGTTGGAAAAACATGTTCTGCCATACATTCCGTATGGGAGAACATGTTTTTCAACTACAAAGTTTGTTCATGGGATAAATTCATCCCAACTACGGAACCCTTCATTGTGCGTGGTCCGACACGCACTTGGCGGCTTTTGAAAAATAAATTTAAAAAAAGGTACATTTTACATTAAAATACTAAATAAAGACATGCTTATGAAACTTGAAAATTGTTGAAATCACGGAAAAAGAAGAAAAAAAAAAACGATAAAAGATTAATAGAATAACAACAACACAATAACACGGAAACTGAATACCGTACAAAGTTCAAACGGTACAGTTGAGACATCATGCTGTAAAACTTTATTCTCTCACGAAGACTTACGTCACAATCATAACTTTGCAGTAGGTAAAGGCAGAGGTACAGCCACACTACTTAACTAGAAACAAAAGCTTCTGACGTGAATTAGCAAAAACATTTCGTTTCATATTTATTTACTCACTAGCTTCTATCTGCGACTTCGTCTGCGTGAAATTTCTTGATATATACAAGCTAAAAAGTACTCTTTCTGATGGAAGATTGAATGTTGGAAGCAACTCAAACATAATAAAAAACAATAATAACCAGCAATTAACCACTGTACCCAACAAAAAACGTCCCCTTGCCAGCCCGGAAAATAAGGAAAATCAAAATAAACAATCTGAACTAGATTCATACTGGCTCAGCCAACCTATCGATCTAACACACAGCTTCACAGGACTTGAGGAAGACAAAGATATGAGTCCTAGTAAAAATCAACCTAATCATCCAAAAATATCCAGACCACCTCCAATATTAATTGATAAAGCAGGCAATGTTAAACCACTAATCAAGTTACTTGACGAACATGCACAAGACAACTATACTGTCAAAGTTTTAAGAAACTATCGCGTCAAAATCCAACCAACAATATCCGTAGCATATACAAACATTGTTAAACAACTAGAAATTAAAGAAACTGAATTTTATACTTACAAACCCAAGCAAGAATGAAGTTACAAAGTTATTCTTAAGAAAATTCACCCGTCAACTTGCACTGATAATATTAAAAAAAGCACTAGCCGAGCGAGGACATATTACTACAAATATCTGAAACATCAAGGTCGTAATGACCAAACGGCCATTGCCAATATTTGTCATTGAATTGAAAGTGAACAACAACAATAAGGATATGCATAACATAAATGACCTGCTTCACAGTTGTGTCGTTTTTTGAGGAACCACGATCCAAACGTGAAATCCCACAATGTGCGAACTGCCAAGAATATGGTCATACAAAAAGTTACTGTCGCCGACCGCCGAAGTGTATTAAATATGCCAAAAACGGGGGGTGCCCGGTAGAAACGCCAGTCAAGGGAGACAAGGTTATGTGAAGTGTGCTTTATGTGAAGGCAATCATTCTGCCAATTACAAGGGCTGCAAAGACCTGCAAAAATCTAAATTCCCACCGCTGAGAAAGAAAATATTATTTGAAAAAGTAGCTTAATCCGTAACCGATAAAACGCCTTCTGCCAAACAGGTAACACAGCTGACCCCAAAATGTCATATCATACAAAAACGAACACTGTACCCACCTACGCTAAAGTCGTAACTGGTTTTGCTGAGCCTCAACGAATACCAAAAGAACCAAGCCAGACACAAATATTCCCCATCCAACTGAAAGAAATGCTCATAATGATGCAACAAATCATGCAACAACTAAGTGCTATGACAAACCTACTACTTAGATGATGTCGAACGCTTTTCTCAACTTACATAACGTTGATATATTAGAAAGAAAGAAAGAAAGAAAAAACGTTTATTTGCGGTAAACATGACGCAAAAAAGAAAAAAAAAAGTTTATTACTCATTTCTGAACCTCACTTCACCACAAAAAACCACTTTAACATAGCTAACTACAAGTTTTACCAAACTATGCATCCACATGTAACCGCGCACGGTGGCAGTGCTCTGTTGATCAGGGCAAACATCAAGCACTATGACATGCCGCTAAACTTGCTACAAATACAATATCTTCTGGGGTACCAACTTACTAGCCTACGGACAGAAATAAGACCCTTTTTTTTGGGTAGGAAATTATCAAATAACTTTTCCCGCTCTGCGCGGAGCGGGAGGGCGTCTCAGACTCTTACTGACTAAAAGAAATAAGACCCCTGACTTCATATATTTCCCCATCACAGAAAGCGTAAATATTCAAAACCTTGAATGTAAAAACTTCTTTGAAAATGATGTCAAATCATATCGTTCTATTGCATATTGCTTCCAAGTTACTGGATACGCTATTTCTTAAGCGACTCATGCCGATCCTGGTGGATAAAAACCTTATTCCTGAAAACCAATTTGGATTTAGGAAGGGCCATGGTATTATAGAACAGGTACATAGACTGGTGGAGAAAATCAACACCTAGTTTGAAAATAAGGAGTACTGCTCTGCAGTCTTTCTGGACATTTATTATTTATTTAAACTTTTCACACTCAAAAAGGTACAAAGGTGGACTTAATACCTTAGGCATTCTCTACCAGTCAACCAAGGGTGTAGAAGAGATTAGATGGCAGACAGGCTTTTGATCGTGTATGGCACCAGGGTCTACTGACTGAAAAAAAAACTCCCCCAACAAATTTCTACCTGTTTCTGCGCTTACACCTTAGCAAGAGATTATTCCTGGTGAAGCAGGGAAATGAGTTCTCAAATCTACGTGCGATTCAGGCCGGAGTACCTCAGGGCCTCTCCTGGGTCCCGGGTCCTGGGTCCCAGCCTGTACCTGTTATTTACTGCCGACCTGCCGCTGGATAAAAATGTCCTAACAGGAACTTTTGCCGATGATACGGCCATACTGGCTACTTTCACTACACGCAAACATGCCCACCTGTATCCTTAAATGACATAGAAGTATCTAAAGTATCCCAAACAGATAATACACGATACCTTGGAATATAATATACCTGGTCAAACGCCTTACATGGAGATATCACATATTTACCAAACGTACCGCCCTAGAGAAAAAAATCCGTAGTTTACACTAGATGCTCAACAAAAAGTCCCGAATATCTCTGAAAAGCAAAATACTACTATAAAAATGCATTCTCAAGCCTATCTGATGCTATGATATCCAGCTTTGGGAAACTGCAGCAAAGTCCAACATCGAAATCCTTCAAAGGTTTCAATCAAAAACACTGCGACAGATAGTAAATGCTCCCTGGTACGTCAAAAACGAGAGAATTCACAAGGATTTAAAGATAAAACTGTCAAAGAAGAAATCAAAGCCAATATTACAACATACTCCAACATTAAAACCACCTAAATCAACTAAATTAATGTCAAACCCAGTTACCTTTACAAGACTAAAAAGAAGGGCACTCCAAGACTTACAACGAGCATCAATGAGCTGTAGTATCGATCGGATGAGACAAGATCAGGAACTATCATCTACTTATTGCTGAATGTCCCAGGACATATAACATTAAACAGGTGATACAAATAAAAATAAAAAAACTAGTTGGCCCGACAGACATTGCTCTGTCCAAATTTCAAAATCATACAAAAATTCCTTAGAAAAAAACGCGTTCAGATTTTCCCGAGTTTGAAAATTTTCCGGGAAACTTTGCCAACTTTTCTTTCCGTAAAAACCTAATTTGGTCTTCGGTCCACCCGTTCGAAAGTGATACGTTTACCAACGGATCATCATCATCCAAAAGCCAGCCGAAAGACGTCCACTGCTGGATATAGGCCTCCCCCAAGCACCGCCACTTCGACCGATTCTGTGCTTCCCGCATGCAGCGGATTCCTGCGGCCTTCTCAAGGTCATCGGTCCATCTTGTGGGAGGCCTTCCAACGCTACGTCTTCCGTCTACCAACAAATAGTGTTTTTTTTTTCCTGTAGGGCATCTCATACCTGACCTCTGAGGTCATGACTATTTAACTGGTCAATCCTGTAGTTGCCTTAAGCTGCTAAACTCAAAGCCTCCAGCCAGGGGCATACAAACTAAGCTAAAAAGCTAGGTGAACGCTCGCTAAGGGTACCCCCTGTGGAGTACGGCGTCACCGGAAGGAGGACATCAAAGATGGGATGGGCTGGATCAAAGTTTTGATCATAATTATTAGTCGGAAAATTTACAGCTACGTGCACAGCTGCAGCAACTGCTGGCACCTCATTTTTGAGCAAGGGTCGGGGAGGAGTATCAGTTACTCGGGGTTACGGACGCGATCGCTAAGGACCTCGGCGGCTAGGTCGGAATGACCAACGAATAGTATTTAATTGTTATTATTCATATAGATTTATACTTCGCTTGCCCAAGACTGGCGAATGAATATTTTCTTTACCCTGTTATGAAAGATTTGTAACGAAATGTAGGTATTCATCAAGGGGTAGGCAGGGGTATCGTACACACATATTTCGCCAGTTACGATGAAGGAGTGAGCCTATTGCCAAAATACAGGGAACAAAAGACTCCAGGTATAGTAAATTAATATTTAAGTGGTAAAAATAAAATTGCATAACGCACAATAGTCTATAAAACTGGCACAATGCACAATGAACTGATTCCCACAGCCGTGATGTTGAAATTTAGAAAGTCATTGACAGTTTCAAATTGAATTCGTTCATTATGGCCATCGAAGCCTTTTATTTGATTTGAGTGTTGGATATCAAGCTGACCCGACAGTCGTTGTTCTGTCCAAATTTCAGTGAATTTGTTTGTGATCGTATTGTGAATTCGTGAAAAGCTGGTAATTATGAGAAAAAAAAAACTGGAAATTTTCCGGGAGACCTTTCTACAAAAACCTAATTCGGACTATTACGAACATTTTAAAATAAAATATAGGTTAATAGGTGCGGCAGTTCGAAAAAAAATTTAAAATATTTTATTTCACATGAACCTACAAGGGCACTTATGAAACGTCAGAAGCTAGGTGCACGGTTCCAATTGGTCGCTTCCTATGGAGAAGAGCCGGCAAGAAACTCCACGGTTACTCTATTAAAAATAAATGGTTTCTACAATGTTCTCAAATTACAGTGTTAATAGGTATGAGAGGACAGTGTAGGCCTATTAACAAGTATCAGATACTTAATAAAATAGAAAATGGTCCACAAGTCTACAGCCTACAACGTTCTCACATTTACAAAATCTAAAAGAAAAGAATCTCTATAAAAGATAAATAAAATAATAAAAATAAGGACCAAATGATATGATTGCCACTACAGCTGTAACAAATCTAATTTCATAAAAATAAATATTTAGAAAATTGTAGGTATATAATGTCAAATAATGAAAAGATTATGTCAAGGAAGTGTGTAAAAAAGTAAAATAAAATAATCATCGTAATTCGGGAGCAGTTAATAGACATTTACATTGTTGTGCCGTTAATAAGATACCAGGGAAGCCACATGTGCAGAAGGAATTATTGCCAAACTTCCGTGTCTTCAACATAGTCTTTAATCTTATAATATGCTTTTTTGATAAGGACACGTTTGATGTGGGTTTTGAACTTTCCATCGCTTAGTTCTGTAACCGACTTTGGCAACTTGTTATAAAAGCGGATACTGTTTATAAGAAATGACTTACTAGTTTCAGTTAATCTAAATTTAGGTAGTAAAATCGTTCTCAAGTGATGCGCTTACTATTTCATTTTTATTTATACAACTTATAGCTAACGATAGGCAACGTGTAGGGATATTTGATATTTTGGTTTAAGACATATTTTCTGTTCTTGTTCTCACACTATAGTCTACATTTCTTTCTCATTTCTCCTTTCGCAGGTCTGCTGGACGAAATTTCTTAAGAAATAAGCAGTACCTTTGTACTCTAAATTATAATTATGTCGTTTCTCTATGTGTTTTACTGTGTGTACATAAATAATAAAATAAATAGATTATAAAATTTAATTTCTAAGAGTTTAATATTTCTGAGTGAATAGCTGAGTCGGACGTATTCTGCATACAGCAATGGTTGCAAAGCCTTCAATTGATAAAGATTTTGCTTTCCACTACTACATGCTTATGTAGTCTCGTATTATAATACTGGTAACTGTAACTAGTAGGTACTACAATGACCATTTGTTTTTAAAATGAATGAGTAGTAAACATCTACTTACAACTGTTTATTTGTCAACACATTGACGTCAAATTCATTCAACTGACTAAGGCAGATGTGTTCTAGGAAAATACAATATGCTTGTGATTTACTAGGTTTTTACACTGTTTACAAATAAACAAGTTCAGTAATGTTTTTGTATCAAGTCGGGTGTATCCTTGAATAGTTCTTGAGTTAAGAAAAAAAAAATTTTTGAATTTAGATATTTTTAAGTGTCAATAGCTTTTCATACTTCATTTACATTTCAATCGGTTAACACTTTGGTTATGCCTTCAATAAAATCGTTAACTTTATTTTGTTTGTGCATTTTACAAAAGATACTTTCATCAATTTTCATGGTTAAATTATGTATCTTTTATTAATTCGTAACCGGTTGGAAAAATCAGGCTGCGGCCAAATTTACGTGATATGAGAAGTTCTTCAGACCTCAGTTTAAGGCTGACTGTCCACTGGAGCGGAGAAAAGAGCGGAGCGGAGCTATGCCAATATTAGCCAATGGAATTGCATAAAATCTCCGTTCCGCTTCAGTGGACAGGGATTTGCGAACTAGTTCAAAAATTCATACAAAACCGGGAAGCTGAGTGAGAAAGCGGAGCGGAGAAGCACAGCGGGGAAGCGGAAAAAAAACGGGCGCGGGATATGGCAGCCTGCTCAAATTACTCGTCGTGTGAACTCGGCCTAGCTCTGCACTGTCCGCAACTCTGCTCCGCACTACCTCGCTCCGCATCAATGGATAGACACAGTCCGCAAATCCGCTCCGTATTACACCCTCGCTCCACTCCGCTGCCTCACTCCGCACCAATATCAATGGCCAGGCAGCCTTAGGCCCGATTCACGGCCTCGAGGGATGGGACTTGCGTCAAGCGACACGTACGCGCGTATCCTGTTTTCGTCCGTCGCTCCGCAAGCCGCGTTGTGGTGACTTGTAGCATGCTCTAAACGACTTCTTTCATTTTGTTACTCCGCAGTCGCTGTCGCAAGACGCGTGTAGTTTGAGCGTGTAGCTCGTGGCCACGGAGTTAGAACGTCGACCAGAGATGACAAGAAACTACTATAATGTCACAGTATTCACGATTATTTCCTTTTCCAGTGAGTTCAGCAACGGCGCCGGCGAGCTGAAGTTCTCGTCCCCGCTAGCGGGCTCGCTCGCGCGCGCGCTGCGGGCGGCACTGAGCGGCGGCGGCGTGCGAGCGGGACACAAGCTCAGCAAGAGTGAGGGAGACCTGCGATCTCCTAAGTGTAGCGACACTGATATGGGTACTTAACTCGTAATTTTATATTTACCGACCCGCCCCAACTCCGAATCAACTGATTTCGCAACAAGTCAAAATATCGAGTTTTCTGTGCTCTATCTAAATTAAATATTAATCGTATTCTATACTATTAAACGAGCAATATTTGTTCTCGAAATTAGCTCCAACGATTTCGATTAAAGTTGCAATATAGGGGTTTACGGGGGCAAAAAATCGATTTAGCTAGGTCTCATATCTGGGAAAATTTGTTTTCCCTTTTTTCACAGCCTCGGAAATGTAATACAAGGTTGGTATACCTGGACGATATGTTTATTTCTATTTTCACCCGAGCAGAGCTCGGTCGACCAGGTACTGTTTTATACACATAAACCCTCCGGAACCAATCTTCTTAATTATGTTGAAAACCGCATCAAAATCCGTTGCGTAGTTTAAAAGAACTACGCGGACAAACAACGACACGAAAAGCGACTTTAATTTATAATATGTATAGATATATATTTTTAACTGAACACATTAATAAATAAGGATACTGATGCACATACATACTTTTTATTCAAAATACTATTGAAAATTTATACCCGTCTTCAATTCTTCTGCAAATAATTTATTTCAAATCTGTGCCTAGGAAAACTTTCAGCTCGTATGTTCTTGTTAGGTAGGCTGTATCATACAAAAATGTTGCATATCGTCATCTTTTCTTGCTACTTTAGGTAGGTATATATCGTAATATAAGATGCACAGACCAGAACATTGATATATGTATAGGAAGATATTTAAATTTGTGTTTGTTACAGGTGATGTTCGTCGCAGTAGTTGGTACAGCGGCCCCTCGGAAGTATCTCTGGATGATATAGACCTCGTCATGTCTAAGGTGAGGATTGACCTTTGATTTAGAAAGAAAGTAATGATAAGAAAAAATATGATTATTCAATAAAGTGAGTTGAATTTGGTCAATGGCACGTAAAATTGTATCTCCGATAAAATTTTACGTGACATTGCTTTAACTAAAACGTGATGTGTATCGATATCTAAGCATGATAAAACGAAATAAAAAAACTTTTCTTTTTTTGGGGTCAACGATCACAATTAGTTGAAACCAGATTGTGGAGGTCAGATAGGCAGTTGCTCCATGTAAAATACTGGTATTTAGCTGCGTCCGGTTAGACTGGAAGCCGACCCCAACATAGTTGGGAAAAGGCTAGGCAGGTGGTGGTGAGCGATCGCAGTTAGTGTAGTTACTTCAAGAAAGAAATCGGTCAGTTTGGCTAGCTAATTTAATTTGACACTGTATTCATAACTAGCTGCGCCCCGCGGTTTCACCCGCTTAAGTCTCGATTCCGTGGGAATAAAAAGTATCCTATGTCCTAACCCAAGTCAAGGTCTACCCATGTACCAAATTTCATCTAAATCCGTTCAGCCGTTTTAGCGTGAAAGCGTAACTAACAAACATACAAAAAATCGAATCTTCTCTCTTTTTAATATTAGTTCTGATGTCTCATGTGGAAGGGTTATGCAGAGGTGTAATATAACCCGTTTGCCTAAACCTTTGGCGATACGATCATATGTTGTTACTTTTTGTGTTAATATTTGTTTTCTATCTATCATCAGGAGTCTAAGCACATCCCGGCGGGTCAGCTATCTCGCTACAGCGGCGCGGGACAGCTCTTGTCCACAGCTGCGCTCGCGCAACCCTTCAACACGCAGTCTGCCACATCCTTCGATGACAGGTATGTCCACTCTGCAATCAAATGATAGGTCTGTTCTGTATTATGGACCCTTAGAGTGCTTGCATGAAGATACAGGTTTTTGGTCCTAATTTGTCGGTACAGGTCGGTACTGATAGTTATAGATCAACCCACGACTGCCTGGTATGTTAAAGTGTAAGTCTAATTTTACCCGCACCGATCGGTACCGATCCCTTCCGACTTGTCCTTATTGGGAACCTGTGTTTTTATCTTGTTTTTTTTTTAAATGTATTTTTATGTCTATCTGTCTTCTAGATTAAAAGCGATATTTAAAAAAAAAAAATAGTTATTATATATATATATATATTTCTTTTTTAAATCGATATTCGATTAATTAATTTTGAGTCCACATCTTGTCATTCTGACAATACTGAACCATAAAGTCCACATTCAACACCTCTAAATTGTTTTTTCTTTGTTATCCGAATGTCTCACTGCTGGGCAAAGGGCCCCTCAAAATTCTCCACATACGAACCTGCGCTTGCCCTAAATAGTCGAATATTTTTGTGTGTGCAGCGTATCAGACCGTCGCTCGCTGCTGTCGGTCGCGTCGGGCATCTACGAGGAGATCCCCGACCTGCCCGAGGGCGCCAGCTCCAACACGCTATGTAGCTACACATCTTGTGATGTACCCGACGGCGTATTGACGGTATTTTTTATTTTATTTTATTCCCATTACTGTATTGACATAAAAGTTAGTTGATCGTTTTTGTGAAACGACTAATAATATTCCTTGCGATCTATTTACCTCAAAAAATGAATATTTCAGCGAAATATAATGGAACTAATTTAATTACCTACTCCACACTAATTCATAAACCACTACTTGCTATGTAAACAACAGTGACAAGAAGTATTGTAACATCATCAGGATACACAAAGTGGATTAAATACGTATTATCGAAGCTAAATCGAAAACTACCCAAGCAAAGTTAATAAAATTAATATGAGATCAACCGCGCGAGCCTTCTTTTACCAAATTAACGAATTTTCAAAATCGGTCCACGATTGATGAAAATATCGATGAATATAATATAATTAAAAATATACAAGCTGAAATTTTAATGGTTGTTTTTCCGCAGCAAAATGATTTTGTCTTGGCGGATTTAGAATTGTGAAATACAAAACTAGAAAGTAACCTAGAACCAATAATAATAATGTAATACCTACAGCGCGAACAACCAGTCGCTGTCGTTCTTTCGCGCCAGTCTGGCGCGAGTGACGCACGGTCGTTGACCTCCCGCTACAGGCGATAACTACCTACTCCTGAGTTAACGAAACAATACTTACCTATAAGTTATTCCAATTTTCCCTTCATCATATTTTTACGAGCTTAGAACCGTCATAAAATACTTTTTACTTACAATTTACTGAACACGAAACTGAAAAACAAGTTTATTGTCTTACATAAAATTATTTTCTAAATTTAATAAATAAAATTTATCGAAATTACGTCGTTATGGTACAATAAAAATGAAGTATTTAAGGCGTATTATTTTTTTTTTTAATCAACTTTGATTTTAATAACTACCTAACCTACTTTTCACTGTTCGCTATTCACAAAGGTACGAGTAGGTACTTACACGTCCCGGTAACGATTTTCTATTAATCACTGACAAAAAGGCGCGGCGCGGCGGATTCGCTTTCGCATTTGTTTTCGTGGAGTGCATGAACTCTATGAAAATGATAGGGATGCACAGTTCACAGTTACACACTTCACAGTTGTTGTGTGTCGTCATCCCAGACTTAGTATTGGCTTGCGTCAAACATAGCCGCAGCCATACGCGTACTTCGACGAGGATCCCGTTTGAAGTACTCGATGATCTCCTCGTCGAGTTCTGGCGAATGAAAGGCCGATCGACCTCTGTCCTGTGCATGCGCTGTTGTCTTGAAATGCCCATGATCGAATAAAAAAAAAAAAAAAAAAAAATAGTTTATTGGTAGAACAAGTTTAAGTTTTTACAAAATTTTGTGATTGGATCCTCCTTTTAGGCAGATAGTGCCTGTGTTAGGAGAGTCCGCTCTTCCATAGCAGGTCGTATTATACAAAAAGCACAGCGTATTATTATTATACTAAGACTAATTAGGATTAAGATTAACTTACAAATTAAATGTGTGTATGAGTGGGTGTAAGTTTGTGAGTGAGTATATGTGAGAGAGAGAGAGAGTGAGCGTGAGTGTGTGTACCTATGTGTATGTGTCAAGGTTTCAGAAGTGTTTCGGTATCATTGTAGGTGAGCGTTTGTATCCATTCCATTATTACTTTTTTACTGTCATAGTAGTTTTTGGGATAAATGTAGATGTATTTATTGATTTTATTATATAGCGCTGCAGATCGTTTGCTAAGTTGCATACTGGCAAATAAAGTCCTTGTCCTGGGGACATTTAATATCATGTCTTTCCTTCTTTTTGACAGTATGCCAGCATCATAAGAAAGAGACTTATGTTTTTTTAAAGTAATTTGTGTTATATACAGTTTCCTGACTGAGAGCAAATTACTAAGTCGAAATAGGTCTTCAGTAGGATATCTCTTTTTTTTAAATACATGCACTTGATAAGGGCGCGTTGTGCCCTTTCTAGCGTTAGAAATTTTGTTTTGGCTGCACCACCCCAGACAGGGATGCAATAGGATAGTACTGACTGGACTAGCGCAATATAAATCATTTTAAGGAAATCTTTTTGATGGCCTGAGTTATTACCGGCAGTCCTTGGGACGACGTATCTAAGAGTCCTGAAAATCCAGCTTAATTTCCTGATTCTATTGGCAACCTGGTCAATGTGCGGGTACCATGACAGTCTCTGATCCAAAATAACGCCTAGGTACTTAATATGAGGTACTTTGTTGATTGTTGAGCAGTCACAACTTTTGCGATTGCCGTTATTACAATTATGAATTCTTACATTAAAATCTTTACCTGGTTGTGTACGTTGCCCGACACTGAAGCAAATGTAATTTGTTTTTGTTACGTTCAATGTAAGCAAATTAATTGTTAACCACTTGGCAATTTTTGCCAAGCCTGACTCAGCACTAAGCCTAACACTCTGCCAAGTATCCCCGGTGAAGACTACAGCAGTATCATCCGCGTAACAGAATACTTGTGCGTTTGCAATATTAATGTTACAGAGTTCATTAACGTAGATAAGGAACAATGTAGGTCCCAATACGCTTCCCTGCGGGACGCCATAAGACGTGTGTGCGTCTTCACTAGTGTACTGACCCACTCTAACTCTCTGTTTCCTGTTTCTGAGATAATCCTTGAAGAGGCTAAGAGGTGTTCCACGAATTCCGATACATTCCAGTTTTCTTACAAGTATTGGGACAGAGACGGTATCAAAGGCTTTTTTTAGATCTAAGAATGCAGTTACACACTTTTTACCTTTATCAAGCTGTTCAGTTAAATGATTACTTAGTGCAGTAACTGCATCCTCAGTGGAAATCCCTCTACGAAAGCCAAATTGTGACTCAGATAATACGTTGAGATCTTTTAGGTATGTTAAGAGCCTTAGATTCATAAGTTTTTCTAAAATTTTTGATATAGAGGTTAATACAGATATGGGCCTAAAGTTGGAGACATCGTCGCTGTCCCCACCCTTGTGCACTGGTGTAATAATGGCTAGCTTCAAAGAAGTCGGGAAGGTGCCCTCACCAAAGCAAAGATTAGCAAGGTGTGTAATTATAGGAACAACCTCCTTTCTTATATATTTTAGAAATGCAGTGGAAACATTATCCCAACCAGACGCACTGTCAGATTTAAGACTCATTAGGATATGATTCACTTCAACATCGTCAGTGTCTAACATTACGAAAGAATTGGGTTGAGTTCGTTGTAAACAGTGTGGTTCATTTTGATCATAGGCTAGAGTTGGCTGGATTTTTTGAGCAAGGCTCTTACCAATGTTCGCGAAATATTCATTAATATAATTAACTGATTCTTGAGGAGTTGATTTTATATTAAGTAAGTCTGTATTGCAATGGTTAGGTTTATTTGTGAAAGTTATAGTTTTAATGTTCTTCCAAAGTAATTTATTATTAGTAACTGATTTTGTAATTAATTCTCTTTCATATTTTCCTCTTAGTTTTTTGATTAGTTTGTTACAGTGATTTCTATATCTAATGTATGTTATTTTTAATATGTCGTTGTGTGGATCTCTTTTATTATCTTTTTGTAGCTTATTACGATTTTTAATACAACGTAAAATTCCTGGGGTTATCCATGGTTTTATAATGCGCTTACTGTTGGGGATTTTAGTGATAATAGTATTTTTATTGATGGACTCCGTTAGTTTGTTTATTAGTAGGTTAGTCAGGGTTTCAGGGTCATTACAAAAAAGTAAATCTGCTAGATTACTTTCTTGTATGTACTTAAGTGCTAGCTCAAAATCCACAGTTGATCTAGTTTTGTTAGCTAATGGGGTATTTTTTAACTTTGATAGGGATAGAAGTGTGGTGTAGTGATCAGTAATACTAGTGTGTAAGATAGCGATAGATGCCGAGGTTTTTTGTTTGTTTATTTTCAACATAAAATGGTCTAAACAGTTTTCATTCCTCGTAGGTAGAGTGTGCCCAGGTAATATTCCGTACAGGGATAGGGTGTTAAGGTAAGTAGTTCTATTTCTGTGTTCATAAGAAGATTCAGAATCTTTGGGTCTAATGTTTATATTAATGTCTCCCGCTATAATGATATTTTTCTGAGTTTGCAGAGTATCTAAATGGGAGCTTAAGGAACTGATAAAAGCCTCCGTGTTCTGATTTGAAGGGGATCTATAAATGCACAATACAATATTATTCAGTATGTCCAGCTGTAAACAAGAAGCCTGAGATAATTTTACTTCCTTAACTTTAGATTTTAAGTTATTTTTAATAAAGACAACTACCCCATCGTTTTGGTTCAACTGGTGGGACGTATTATAGGACGAGTAATTATTGAGTTGAGGGATAATTTTTCCAGGAGTTAGTCGACATTCAGTTAAAATAATTACATCGGTTTCAAACTTAAAATTCGAAAGATTAAGCATGAAATCGTCAAAGTTACAAGAAATACTCCTTATATTTTGAGCGACAACAGTAAAGTCATTTCTTTTTATGTTTATGTGTTTAGCTAACTCTGAACAGTCACATTCAATACTGCGAGCAATTTCAATGCTGTCTATCTCATTAAGGGTTTGCAATGAATCACCCATTAAATACATTTATCGATAGAAAGGACGTGTCATCTAGTTGTGTTCTTGTTAATATAAAAGTATAGTGATTTTCCTCAGTTTTATACAGAATTTGAAACCGTTTTTTTGTAGTGTATTTAAATGTGGAATGAATGTTGTCGGTATGTTTTTGAGTATGTAAAAGTAAGTGGATGTGTGTTGTGCGTGCAAGTGAGTTATAATTATTGTGATTATTATATACGCAGAATAAGTTTGTAGTAACGAAAGAACAAGCTAAGTATGTATATAAACAATATGTTTGTGAGTGGTTATTGTTTTTAAAATAATAAAAAGAGAATTTACAAACAAACACAAAAAGAAAAGTTCGAGAGCAATTAATTACATAGTAGCAAAATAGAGGTGATCTTAGAAAATAACTTACAGTAGGCAAATACATTAAAAAATACAATAATAAATCAATACATCTTAGTCATTTACTGATTTTTAGCTGATGAATCTGTTGCTCATTTCTCACAGTTATGGTCGGCGAATGTTCGTCTTTCTTTAATAAAACTTTCCCATAGGCGGTCCAGCAAAATTTAAATTCACCAGATTTGATTAAGTCCCGAGCAAGGAAATGCAAGCGGGAAGCCTTCGGAGTGAGATGCTCAGAGAGGAAGATAGGAGTATCTTCCTGCGATTTAAAGCCTAGATGCTTACAACATAACTTGGATTTAAATTTAATAATAAATGCCTTACCCATTTTCATAATTTCTGATTTAATTAGGGTCGAGCCGGTTTCAACAACTATCGGCGTGTTAATTATCTCACTGTTTTTTGCACGTGTTCTATATATGTCTTTTATGTCGTGTTTTGTGAAAGTGCAGTCTAGGTTTTTAGCGAGAGACATGGTCATTTCAATCAGGTCTTCCTTAGTTTCGTTAGCTCTTCTAGGTACATTCTTTATTACAAAATTGGTCTTCTGGTTGCTTATTTGCATCATTTCAATTTTATCCTCTAGAATTTTGATGTAATTTTTGTCTTCTTTAGACTGGCTTTCTAGTTGCTCAATTTTCTTTCTAAAATCTTCATTTTGAGCAGTAAGATAAGCAATTGAGCTCTCTATTTTGCTATTCGATTTATGGATTTCACTCAAAGTAGTACTAATGCGCTGAGTCTCTTTTTCATGTTTTTCGGAGAATAGGCCCAGCATCTTTCTAATCTCTTCCTTGAACGCCCCTAACTGCTTATCAATGGAGTCCTCCATGTCACCTCGGCCTCTCTTCACACGCTGGTACACATAGTTTGGGGGTGTATAAAGCTCCGACTGGTTAACGTCCGTTTCCGATAGCGACTTGTTCATTGTTACGTCCATAAGTATTAGGACACCAGTAGTAAGATGTAGGTAAGTAATTAGCGCTGCTTAATGAGTGGGCGGGGCAGGCACGGTGCGTCGTCCAGTTGTGTGGTATATGGGTGTGGCTAGGGCACGAACCAAGATGGCGAACGTGCGTAGGCGCACGGGGGCGGGATTAACTACGGTGAGTCAGGTAAGTACCAGGCGCACACGCACACGCTGTCGTACGCAACGTTTGTCAACGTAGTACCGATATGATACCTTCTTAATGTTATGCACTCCTATTTTTTTAAACTGAATTTAATTAGATAACTTTTTAAATAATATTTATAAATAATAACGACAGCACTTAGAACACGTTAGCACCTTACGGCAGTCCGGAGGAAGAGGAATAGCCGCTGTATCGCCACTACGATCGTCCGGGCCTGTGGGACATGGGGGTTCAGAATCCCGCGAAGACGGAGCGACTCCAAGATTTGTGGCTCCGCATAAAGTTATAACTAGTCCTAGCGTACAGGTTGTACCATAGCGACGTACTCCAAATTGGAATAGCTGTAATGTCGATCTATTTTGGCAAATCACGATATCGCATTACGCGCGGCACAACTGCTTATTTTGATCTGAACATGGACGAACCGTTCTTCCGTGCACGCATGCGATTCGAGAAGTACCTACGTTATGTCTAATGGTTACTATTTTTCCACACGCTTATTTATGCATATTTTTTTATGTTTAACTCTATGATTTAATAGTACTACTAAGGGCAAATCGTTCTGCCGCGGGAAAACAACTATTAAAATTTCGGCGTGTACATATCTGCCTTTTTTGATGTCGGTTAAAAATGAAGTTTATCTCGATGAGAATAGGGTATATTTTGTATTATCCAAGTAATGTGAATGCTTTGACAAATACGCCAAGTGACGTGGTTGCATAAATATTAATAGTACAAACATGTGTGTACCGAAACTGCCGCTTTAGTCCAGTGTTCACAAGCGCTACTGCTGAACATGAAGTTTAAAGTTCGATTCCCAAGTCGGGCAATGTGTTATTGGGTTTTTTCATCTAGAATGTATCAATAGCAGCCTGGAGTCTGGATTTGTTACCGGTTGATGGCATAAGGCTCGCTCCCTATTACATGGGACTTAAACATATCTGGCGAAATGTGGGTGTGTACAGTTGGAGTAGAGGCGTGTCATGTTAATGTGTGTCCCATGTGGCAGGCGCGCGCGCGCGAGGAGCCGACGTACGAGTGCGTGGGCGACTGCGTGTACGCCACCATGCGCAGACGTCGGCCGCCGCCCCTGCCGCCGCGACACCCCTTCAGGTAACATATAACTGTAATATGCACAGCAATTTTCACACAAAAATTTAAGTCGTTTTCCAGCAATTCATTTTGTGCAATATTACTTAGTTTCATGTACAGAATGCACACTTGACGGCTATGTGTGGGTCTTTTTACACCCTATATTTTTTATCATTAATTTGCGAGCATATCACTGAACAAAAGCTCCAAGAAAGCCATCCTTCCATGGGTGACTCCCAATAGCTTACATTTTAGGCAACTTCTGAACATGTGTAAAATAAAACCACTGTTTCATTGCAGCACACTAAAAGCAGGCGACACCTGGGGCCGTCGCTCTAAGACTCCTCGCGAAGGCAACGTGACACGTCACTCGTCGCTGGGCTCTCTGCCGCGCTGCAGCAACACGCTCCCGCTCACACACACCAACACGCTGCCCAAGAGACAACCCTTCAGCGTGTTCAGGTAAATAGCAACGGGAAGAAAAGCAAGTCTCACCCTCATCACCCACAGCCCGACTTCACCCAGTACTAGGTATAAGGCCAGTCGTTGTTTGTCACGATCACATATATGATATACTGAAACTGTCGCCCAGAACTAGCTTTTCTATAGTGTACATTCGTAGCAGGTGCGGGCATAAAACGTGGAAGACTCGGTATCGTTTTTTTGTCATCCCATTCTAATTCGCCTCCTCGCAGTCGCGCTTTTTACGACCGCGACAACTGCAATTGAGGATATTTTATAAAGAAAGAGTGGTATTTTTTCTGGTACTTTCCACTTAGTATTTACTCGATACTGAGTCTTATTTAAGTGCTCCATTTACCCAGCAAACACAGTAGACAATTGTTTAAGTTTTAACATCTTCGTTTTTTTTTTTAGAAAACGGCTCAAAAGCGACTCCCGCATCACCGGCTCACAGAAATCCGAAACTTCAAAAGAAAACAAAGACGTCGAAACTAAAAAGAAGAAGTTCGACTTCACACCCACACGGGACATATTCAAGAGTTTCAAGGTCAGTCGCAAGATGAAGAACCTAAAGATCACTACAGGGAACTTGTCTAAAGGCGAGACAAAGAGCTGCGAATTTCTCGACGACACCGAACACGTGCAGACCAACCGCTGTTCGAAGTCAGTAGAGTGTCTTGAAAATGACTTTGACTTCGAAGCGGACCTTTCAATAGAATTCACAGAGGATAACGTAGCCGCTCTCTCGCTCCCACAACAGATCGTCGACCTACTCCTAGGTCACGAGCAAATGAGCATAGTACGCCTAAAAGATGAGATCGAAAACGATTACATGCCAATGTCGCCAATCATACCGCCTCCGCCCATGGAACACCACTACATAGTCATGTCGCCAAGGACCAATATCGCCTGAACTAGTCGCCTATACGATAAGTTAGTTAAGCCGTAGTATGGACATGTTGACAGTTTTCAAATGTATATGTTTTGTAATCATGTGTGGATACGGTTTGACCAAAGACCAGTCTCAAAGAGATTGTTTTTGATATTAGTCTGTTGTTCACGGTTTGCACATCATTTTCATATCGTATTTAGCTTCAGTAATAAATTAAAATTTAATTTAATACTCATTGTAGATAGAATCATGTGCAAATTCGTGAAAAAATAGGATTATGTCATTTATTCTGGATATCGACTTTGCCCGGGCAATGCCGATAAAACTTACTTTAACTATATTTTTATTGACCAGGTTCAAAATTCAATTTATCGACATTGTTTATGCGTTGTCATTTTTTTTTTTTACAAAATATCACAATGTTGATATTGCTCGGATAGTGCTCACATTGCTTACATATCAAATTTGCCCGTAATAGGCATGATAGTAAGCGTGTAGTGATGGTCGATAGATTTATCGATAACTGATAAAAAAGACATTTCGTCGAACTGATTCGTGAGACATATCGACTCACCGTGAAGACTTCATAGTTTGTCTTTTAAATCTTAAGACAACTGTGTTTTAATAGACTGCTTATAGATCTGAATATGATAGGTAATATCTTCATACTTTTAAAATATACGTAGAAGGACTAACTAGCACATGATAGTTATGTCATGAATTTTGTCATGTTACATAAAAATACACTATGACAAAATGTGATATATATGTCACTAAGATGTGAAAGGCCGCCATTATATTTTAAAGCATAACGGCCATTTTCTAAAATAATTGCTAGTACAATAAGAAAAGCTCTCTAAAAATGGAATCGTGAAACCTCTGCATATTTTTCTTAAATTTTTTGAGAAATGTACTGTATACTTTATTTGGATTTAGGTTTTTTTGAGACTGCCTATATTTTTTACAAAGAGGGGTAGTTTTCTAACAGTTTACGCACACTCACGGAATGAACAAGATAGCAGGAAACCTTACTTTTTCTAATATATGAATAAAGGAAAGAATAAGATCAGTTTGATAATAAAGCAAGTATACACTTAAAATAATTAAACGTTTTTGTAACAGTTGTCATCTTAATTTCAAACTGATCGATAGTAAGGTTTCCTGCTAACCTTTTCATTACGTGTGCGTAAGACGTAACCAGAAACATTTGTTTCTCAAATTCACCCAATCAATGAAAAGACCATTTCTGTTATAATATGGTTATAATCCTTTAATAATCTTCCGTATAAATAAGGCCTCATGAAAAACGTAACAGAAAATTTAACTATTTTTGATAAAGACAGGTAAACCGCCTCATTTTGTTGGAAAAAAAAATTATATATTTAATGTTGAATTTCATTGATAAAACCAAAAAACACGGAAATCGATAAAAAAAACCAAAACATAGCGCTGTGAACAATACAGTGAAGCATGCCAAAACTACACCTCCGCTCTGCGCATACACGCTCACACGCACACATATTATATAATCAAACTACTGAATAAATAAAAACTACACCTCACTAAGTGCACACATGTTTACGAAACCGGCTTCACGTCACTGTTGACAGCGCTATGTCTTGGTTTTTGATTTGGTCTGTGGCGGCAGTACGGTCTTTATCCCGAGCTCGCATGATATATTCAATGTCTCGACCTCGTCCGTATTAATTGTGAATAGTTTCATGGCTTTTATTCGTGAATCTTTGACAGTTGCTACGAGTGAAACCGAAAGTCTGACAACCGACAGTCTTACCAAGGGGTAACAGAAAGAGTCGTGTTGCCCAGTAACTGGGTTGTGGAGGTCAGATAGGCAGTCGCTCCATGTAAAATACTCGTATTCAGCTGCATCTGGTAACACTGTAAACCGACCCCAACATAGTTAGGAATTAGCTAGGCACCCGTCTATCATTAAAAGCACTCACACTCGCCATTAAAATTATCTTGTATTACCAAAAATTGCTTTTCCGCATTTAAAACATAGATTCAAGGAATTTGTTTTAGAACAAAGTAGCAAAAACTTTGTTGAATGTGAAGTCTACAAAAGATATAAGTAAATCAGGAAATAAATTACCTACTTGACACTACATAGGTGATATTAACTTATTAACCTAGCGTGTGTAATAACTTTATAAACGCACTCAGAGGAATAATGTCTGATGTCTATTGACCACCTGCATAACACGATTTAAATAAAAAGCAGTCGTAGGCGCGGGACATACACAAATGGCGAGTGGCGCGGGCGTTGTGTGTGTTCCCCGCCACGTCGTTCCAATACATTTCGTATGAAATATGAAACGGGCGGCGCAACGCCCGCGCCACACCGTCGCCACGCTCGCGTCTTAGTCAACCCTGGTTACTTATTTATTTTGACGACTACCACGGACTCGGAAAAAAGTTAAGGCTTTTTCAACCTACATGAAAAACGATGTAATTATTTTACAGATCGCCATTACGAAGGTAATATAGCAAGTAACTAGTTATGATTGTTTGTATATGTTGGTTCGTCGGATACTGCCAAAAATGTAGGTTTAAGAAGGGTAAGGAGCGGCTTGAGAGTGACAGAACTTTCTTTACGGAGGTAGTCACAATGTTTGGTTGAGTTCTAGGTAAAATACTGTAGAGTATTTAAGGAAACAAAATCGCGTAGTGTGTTATTATTAAACTAAATTATTGATGAGGAATTGAGACTTCGAGATACGTAATTATATGGCAAGACTTGTCTGTGTGCAATTTGCAACGTGTTTCAAAAATGTTCGAGTATAATTGTGAAGCGTTTTTCTGTTTCTTACTGTGCGTTTGCACTGGCGAAACATTCACATATAAACATGTTAAAATCTCTATTTTCTGTATATCGACTTACGTTCGCATTGTCATGCAACCTGTTGAAACATGTTTGACGTGTCATATCACTTGACATGTTTTACAGAAAAATTGCTTATCAAAATTTTTCTCACTAAACATTTCGCTAAACAAGCTATTGACAAGTTTCGATACACAAACAAACAACAGTGCGAACGCAAACGTGACAAATCTCTATACAAAACATGTCAAGTGAATAGAATATGTTCCGTACAGTGCGAATGCAAATTCAACAAAACAAGTTACCTATGAGATTTGTTTCATGTGACAAGTTTCGAAACATCTACATGTTGAATGTTTTCTGGTGCAAACGCGTAGTTAAAGGAATGGGACAAATTTCTAGCTCATTTATAGGATGGTCGCCATTGCAACCTCCTAGGACTGGGTTTGCCAGAGGTTGTGCATAAAATATCGAAAAACTACGGCAGCTATTGCAAATAATATAACTTTTGTTTGTATTTATTTTTAAGGCGCCACCTCTGTAACATAGTTCTGACGCGGTTCTGGCAAATATTTGGGCCATATAATATTTATATATTAATAGATTTAATTAATACTCAAGCCGCGGGAACAAAGATGTAGGTAAATAATATCATTCGGTCATCAAAACAAAAGACTGAAGCACAAGACTAGTGTATTTGGAGATATTTTACTTCATAGGGTCAGTATTATCGGGTGTGGAGCGTTGACGTGAGGTTTTGTATGGTATAATTATAAGGGCAATGTTCACGACACTTTGGGACCAAATTACGTACTGATTTTTAAGACTTTTTGTTAGTTTAAGTCAATTATTTATTTTTATATTGCATCGTATTGTGTGAATGCATATGTCGCAGGGATATTGTCAAACCAGTGATTACAATAATAATTAAAAAAGTCCGTTAAATTGTGGGAAATGAACGCGGTTGATAAACTTTCGTGCAATTATTAATTCACTAGTGAAATTATAATATCACTGTTTTGACAATATCCCTGCGACACATACTACTGAGCAAGTAATTCTCTTAATAGTAGGTATATCAAAAAGATTCAGTAATAATAAAAGTAATACCTGTATTTCTCGAGCCTAGGCATAAGTGTAGTACACCCACATTTCGCCAGTTTAATGCCCATTTTCACCTTCACTAAGTGACACTTATACTCCATAGGTTTAGGTAGTTAAATAAAGGTAAACAAATCGTAAAATAGATTTTTATAGGTGATACTTTCTTGTTTAAAAATACGATAAAACCAATATAAATTTACTTTAGACTTTAACTATAGTTTCCTCTTTTATTAATGTATGTTAAACTTTATCATTTATTCTTAAACTACTCTTCGTAGATGTAACTGTTTGAGCACAAAATTTTAGTTACATTTATAATATTATTATCATATTTTGTGATCTGTCTATTGTAAAGAGCCCAAACTCTAAACGTCAACGAATTATAACGTTGCTAAATTGAAGAGTACAACTGTGACGTAGTATGACAACTGAAGTGACAGGTATTACGTTTAGTTGGTTATTTAACAGCTGTCTTGTCACGTGAATCTTTTTGTTTACCTTTATTTAACTACCTAACCGTATGGAGTATAGATGTATCCCTAAATAAAATTGCACTGTTGGATTTTCAACGCTAGGCTCAGCGCTGAGAGTTGAAATCTAACAATGCACTTTTATTTAAGGATCCATTTAATGCCACTTGGTGAGGTGAAAACGGGAATAAGTCCCATACAAAAGGGGGCGAGCCTATTGCAGCGTCATAGGTTGATTCATATTTCGGAACTTTGATCTTTACAGTAGATTTTTTTTTTTAATTGGAGACTGCACAATAAACACTTGCTTTATAGATACATGTATTTCGTATATTTTGTATATTCATGTGGTATTTCGTGTTGCAATTTGACTTTAATTTTTGCAATAAGTTTAGTAAAATTATCATTAACTTTGAATCTCTTTTCGTGATAGACTTAGTAATTTGATGATATTAGGAAGCATAATAGAACTGCCAAATTCCGTCCAGTGCGTTGGAGAAAAACTACACCATTAGTCCAATATTCGGTTTAAATAACTATTTTAATTTAATTTATGAGACTGCTACCATAGTGTGTTTAAAGAACTTGGTTACCTGAGTGTCGTGTGACGCATGCCTCGCTTTTATGTGTATACGGCTTAATTTGCTATATGTTGTGATATTTAATGCTAATAACTTGTTAAAACGTTTCTATAAGCTTGAAGGCTTCTGTTTGTTATACCTATTTCTATATTACGCGTTGCCGCCAAATGTTTGATGCGCAGCGCCAATGTTTTGTCAAATGTTTGTGTGTTTAGTCAAAAAGCAGTATTTAGCTGATCTTTATTAATGTTTAGCTTAAAATTGTATAGCTTATTTCGTTGGCGTCATCCACAGTTCGGTAGGATTAGGTATTAAAAGATTAAGGATGTAGTATAAAGTTTTATGGTTATTATTGCTACGTTTTGAAAAATTTTAAAATTGTATAATTGTCAGAATTCGCAAATCGTTTGGTTTTGTGAAATTCCCAAATTGTGACTAAAATATCAACAACGATACGAGATAAATACATTCAATTGCAACTTGTACAAATATCAACTTTAAACTCAATTATTCAAAGTTGATTTTTAAATGAAAAACTATCTATAAACGTCATAAAATAATTTTAGTTGCAATGGAAACTGAACCATAAGCAATTAAGTTAAAGTTTTTAATCCCAAAGCATGAAATTTATCTTGTCTCGTTGACTTTAGTTTATACGCTGTTATATCTGCTTTTCAAAACGTTATGATTATAGCTCACTTTGTATATTGAAGGCTCATATACATATTTTCGCATGAGGCGATAGATCTTAAAACAACGTGTCAAGAAGACACTTATAGTGTTATGCCGGACAAAAGATGTTAAATCCTAGCTTTGATATTGAAGCATAATTATTGTGCAACATTTCGTATGTTGGATATGCTCTACGTCTATGGATATTGAAGTACGCAACTGCGGATATAAATTTGCATATCAAACTCTGCAAGATAAAATTAACCAACTTTCACAGTTAGATGGATGTCAATCTTAGAATAAAAACTTTTTCATGCTTTGATCGAAGATTTTTCAAGACCCAAGCGTCTCTTGGGACAGGCAACAGGGTGAATAGAGGGTTGAATAGTTAGAAAAATTTACTCAGAATTGTGGGTGACCGCCATAGTCTAATTTAGTATAGTAGGTCGCGTTCATATCAACACACGCACGGACCAATTTTGTATCTAGCTGTAGTCGTACTTAAACTTATTACACTTACTAATAAAAATGAATGAACATTAACATTTTGGCACACAGCACTACTTAGTCATTTTTCGGAATGATTATGTGGGAGGTTCTAATAATATCCATCCTTTAAGATGGAAAAAACTTGTGAGACTGAGTCGTGACAGAAATCAATCAAAGAATTCTTAAATGAATTGTTTTTTAAATAGCGAATTATACAAGGTCGTACTGTGAAATTTCGCGAATTAATTTAAATTGACCTTGTAGGTATACTTACCGTTAAAATGGCCTATCATGACATTCGGCTAATTACTTGGCTTGCTTAGTTTTGATTGATTTTTGTCAGATCCTTTGGCTGATTTCTATTGATCTCTAAGATCTAGCATTTTTAATTAGTATCGATATTACTCGTTTATTCTTACGATTATGATTGCAACTACAACAATTGATTTAATTTGATTGATTTCAATCAATTGAGAAGCCTTTTACGCGTTTGTTTATTTTTATAAGTATAAAAAATATTCTAATTTTGTTGGTTCTGTTTCGCCAATTATAAATATCATGAGAATATATTTTATTCTTCCGCTTTGCTTGATCACAATTTGTTACCATTTTTCTTGAATTTTTTGTATGTTTTCCTTTCTTTTTGTTTTCGGTTGATTAATAGAGCTCTTGTTATGTAAGTGCAATAGAATTTTGTGTACTACTCGAATTATGAAAGACTTATTTGTAGTCCATGTTGGAAGGTCTGTCACTGTGTGCTGGAAAACTTAAATATGTTTTAAAAAAACATCAGATTTTGTCCAAAGTACTTTTTTGGGCCCATTTTTTGTCACCACCGTTATTTGCTTGATTAGCTGGTGTTACCTCTGTTGATCCAGTTTAAGGAATAAGAACGCGAGAGCTCTAAATATAATTGAATAAAATCATTGTTGATTGTGGAAAAGACAGTATTTTTTTAGTTTGTATATTAGACAGCTAGTTCGGAATTCGGTAATGGACCAAATTGTTTTTTTTTTTTCGCGTTTATTTATTGTACTGCGAAGTGTCGATAAGTAACATTGCATTGTGTTATGCAAATAAAGTTTGTATGTATACAACTTGTGTTTTATTTTTCTTTCTTTATACGCTACAATCGTACAAGCATACCAATATCAATTACTGTTTATCATATCATATATTATCATAGACCTATGATAGATACATGCATACATACTCTGACGGCAAAGGCGGCTAGGTAAGTATCTTTGTTTGGTTGTATGTACTGGTCCTGTCACTGTACTCCTCTCTCTCTCTCATCTCTCCTGTGCCACTGCCTAACGAGTAGAGCTAGCAACTAAAAACGAGTGGGCAACGGCGAGCGATTACTCGCTGTATGCGTATGTACCAAGCGTGAGTCTCTCAGCGAGTGATACCATGAGCGAGTGTTCTACCGGCCAAGCGAGATTTACTCTTTATATCGCTGCGACAAACGAGTACTCGCCGGACCTGTGAATAGTCGATTGATCAACTCTTTTATTTACACTAGGCCTGCCATCTTTAGTACGTTTCTTGTGCGAGAAAATTGTTGATACTTAATCGCGTCCTCGGCGCACGGTGGATCGAAAATCGGCTGTAGAAGACATAGGATCTCGATGTCTTAAATATTATTTTTTTGCTGGAAATGACTTCTGCCGATCATTACTGTTCTATAAAATGTCATATGAAGTAATTGTGTGCACAAATGGAAGAGTTATAATTTTTATAAGAAAAAAATGTATGGAGCTGACATGAAAAATGAGGATATCTCTGGAATCGCAAGGTTGGCCGTTATATCCTTGCACACTGTTATAGTACTATTTATTTGTGAATTTTTGACATACTTAATATCGCGGCATCACTTGCGATTTTTTTTTTAAAAATCGTGAAAATTAAAAAAAAAAGAAAAGTATATGATACATTTTAATGCTTAAATATGGCTATACCAAGTGTAATTTACAATATTTTTTATGCTTAGACCAAAACATTCTAAGAAATCACAAAGTCGTATTACCTACTTTGTGATTTTCATTTGAAATGACATGGTAATTATGAATTACGTAATACTTAATCTTGTCTAATGCCTCAAGTCCACATTAGCTAATGATTAATAAAACTTAATACCTATATACCTGTTAAAAGGATACGTACCATAATGAGGGTAATTAGATAAACGTGATCATTAGTCAATAACAATAAATGGTAAACTATTGTATGATTAAAAATAAAAGCAAATTATTTTAAAAAAATATTAACTTAACCTAACCTAACATAAACAATAAAAGTTAACTTATTTTATACTTCGTCACCATCAGAATCCACTTCAGAATCAGGCTCTACAATAGATATAACTTCTAAGAACTCTGTCGGAGCTTCCTGATCCTGAAGTTTCAGTAGTTCTACTGTTTCCTTAAAGTATGTCTGCCTCTTGTGGGCATCTAATTTTGGTCTTGTGGAAGAAATTAGAGGATCAGAAAAGACGATAAGCATATTGAGGATATCCTCGTTTGATGCTTGTCTACTCTTTTTCCTCGAATGGTGTTCTCTGAACCTCCTAAAGTCTTTGTTTCGGGCCTCTGAAGCTTCTTCCGAAAGACTTCCAATTGGTACAATAGCATTTTCTGCAATTATGTCCCCTCCGTGAATCAACAATTTGTGGACGGTTGATGACATGTAGTACCAATCATACAGTTCCACGTATTTTTCAGCGGTTGTTCTAGCGTATTCTTTAAATTTCGGCACGTCTACAATCTCTCCAGATGTGATAGCTTGCAGAATCACAGCAAATCTGCGTATAAGGTCTTCATCTAATCCAGTGATCGCTGCAGTTTTATCAGGAAATTCAAAAAACCGCCTTGCTGTGTTCCCGTCGTTAGTTGTGCCTGATCCTTGCTTAACGATGTCAATCAAAAGGTTGAGATCATCTTTGAATCGATCTTGAATGAGTTTTTTTCGTGAATGCAATAACTCTTGATGACCTTCTCCTCTTGCAGACCACTTTTTGAAGTCGAGACGATACGCTATGTGTAGAAGACATTCCATCACATTAATGCGGGCATGAAGTGATGATAATCCGAACTCATACACACCATAAGAAATGGTTTTTGACGCAATGACATCTAACTTATTCATTTCTGTAGGCTTAGCCAAACACAGGTAGCCGGCCGCATTTGACTTAGCTTCAGACAGATATGTACAAATTTTGCCGTCAATCATCGTCATCATTAATTTGTGACTAATTTCATGTCCTTGACATTTTGAGGGAACGAGAGCTTCAATTTCGTTATCCATTGCAGTTTTTTCATTTATGACAACGTCTTTGATTTCTTTCACAAAACTAAACTGGACTGGACGGCAATACATAGGTGAGCAGGGTTTTGGATTCACCCATACGGTATCACCGTCAGCTGTCAACTTTAATGGAACCAAAGAGGTCATAAATATGCTGGAATCATCTTGACCACTCTCTATGTTTTGCTTATATCTACTTGGTTAGATGCACCGTCAAATCCCCACTTTGATATTAATATCAATTATTTATCTTGTATCGCATCAGGACTACGAATAGTTTCAAAAATTCTATTCACTGTTAAATCTAATAACGCTTGTAGTGCAATCTTAGCAGATGAATCCGTTACAGTCACAAATGTCTTCGGAGGGTAGCACTGTAGCTTAGCTTTTTGCACTTTATAGTAAGACGGATATATCTCCTTTGAACCTTCTCGAATAGTCGTTTCCCTTAATGTGATATATTGCCATTTCGATAGTTTTAATGAAAGTAGCAAACCCAGTGCTTTTTTCTGGTGAAAATATTGTTGAAGGAGCTGGTTTGTTCAACATTTCCTTGATTTTTGCTGCTGTTTCTGGATTTTGGAGCATGTGTTCAATAACAGATGCAATATCCTCACGACCATCTCCTTTCAAAAGTGCTGCAGCTGAATAAGCTACTTCATTAGGGTCATCGCCTATATATTCATCAGATCGTCTCTTCTTCTGCTTGTTACTTAGATCTTCAAACGGCTTTTGAGATCTTTTTGTCATCGTTGAAGTTGATTTCATTGTTAAGTTCATATGGTTCAGGTACAGGTTCAGTAGAAATATTTTCACTTGTTGATTCTTGAATGAGCAAATTGGCTTGCACGCAGTTTGGCCAGTCAATATTTGCCTCACTCAATTACTGTAATCACGTCTAAAAACTTCACTTTTCCTGTGGGATCGTAACCATCTCTTTTGAACTGCCCGTGTAAATCTTCGACAAAATTCTTTCACGGTAACACTGTCTTCATCTGAAAGGCTAGAGCCCAGTCGAATAACAAGTGTGTTGAACAATATTTCGTGATCGAAAGACGAAGCATCCTGATTGCTCAGAATAACAAACAAATCCAAATTTGTAATAATGCTTTCCATTATTCACGATCACTGAGTAAAAAGACACGGTAGGATAGATGTTAGTATTAGAAATGCTCTAAATGAACTGAAGTTGTGAATCCAATGTTTGACTATTTATTGTTATTGACTAATGATGGTATCACATTTATCTAATTACTTTCATTAAGTTAATCCTGCACTAATTGCTAAATTAGCGAGTACCCCAAATTATTTTGGTACGTATCCTTTTAACAGGTATATAGGTATTAAGTTTTATTAATCATTAGCTAATGGACTTGAGGCATTAGACAAGATTACGTATTACGTAATTCATAATTACCATGTCATTTCAAATGAAAATCACAAAGTAGGTAATACGACTTTGTGATTTCTTAGAATGTTTTGGTCTAAGCATAAAAAATATTGTAAATTACACTTGGTATAGCCATATTTAAGCATTAAAATACACACACACACACACACACATATACTTTTTTTTTTTTTTTCACGATTTTTAAAAAAAAAATCGCAAGTGATGCCGCGATATTAAGTATGTCAAAAATTCACAAATAAATAGTACTATAACAGTGTGCAAGGATATAACGGCCAACCTTGCGATTCCAGAGATATCCTCATTTTTCATGTCAGCTCCATACATTTTTTTCTTATAAAAATTATAACTCTTCCATTTGTGCACACAATTACTTCATATGACATTTTATAGAACAGTAATGATCGGCAGAAGTCATTTCCAGCAAAAAAAAATAACATTTAAGACATCGTGATCCTATGTCTTCTACAGCCGATTTTCGATCCACCGTGCGGCGGTAGAACCAATGACTATTTATCTCTCACCTTATGCTCGGTTCCTATAAACAAAAACGAATTGTTATAATTAACAATGGTAGCACGGACTCGTATTATGCAAAACTATGAGGTCTTTGCTTTATTATTTGGTAACAAAACAAGTACAAGAGTCTTAATTTGAACCAATAACGATCCGTAATTTATAGGAATCCGCCAATATGATGTCACGTCTGCAAGTCAGGGCGAACATCGTCTCTCGCATCTAGTGCATCAAATATTTCAATAATCCAGGACTAAATAAAACAAAAGTAAATTATCAAATATTTTATTTTTCAGCTAAAACCAAAATACATAATATCACAATTTATACATTTTTTGCGTTATTGTTGTTGCACATGCAACCATATTCGCTGAATACGAGATTATTTGTATAAAAAGAAATAAAAAAATTGTAAAATTTATTATTCAAACAGTAAAAAAGAACTCGGTAAAATATTTTTATAGATAATATGATAAAAAGATTTGATTTATTTGATAAATAAATTAAAGCCAAATTGGATAACACTGATTAGAGATACAAAAATGTATTGATGAAATATATAGGAAAAACTAATAAGTACATAATTACCCTATTTATTAACTGCATTGTGGCAGTACTTGTGTTACATTGCATTTAAAAGCATTCATATACGGCCGATGGATATGGCCGGTCTGAACATAGGCGCGAACTCCCGACTTTTGCGCTTGTTCTCTCACTCGCCTCATCTCAACATTTATTTCCAAAAAAAAAAAAATTGCGCTGCCTCCTGCGCAAGGTTCGGACCGGCCAAGATTCATCGGCCGTGTTTCATTGTGGTATTTTTATTATGATTAGATATTATATTGTGATGCAAGGAACTGTATCCATTATGCTTACATAATAATATAACTACGTTCAAAGGTGAAATAATTAAATTGTGATGACATTTTTTAAATATTTGATCACATTGTTTTCTTTACTGTGTAATATTTTTAATCATATCTATCTCTAATAAAAAAATTATTACATTTTAGGGGAAAAAAATTATGTGGCCTTGTATCTACTTATGCTGCTATTGCGCTCCGGTGTCTGGATGTATACAAACCCTATATTATACTAAATGTTATAATGTGTAGAGATCTATCGTACGTATTCGTAGCCACTACTTCAAAATGGCCATTTTATATTTATTTAAAAAATATATTTATCGTTTCATTCAATATTTACTTCGTCAAGCTTTTGCTTAGGAAGTAAGCTTAAAATAAATTTAGATTCTTTGAAACATTACATTTATTATAGTAATACTTTCATTTTTTAAATAAATAAAATCAAATACTGTTTAAGTTTTCGAATTTAACGTCCTATTTGTGACTTCAAAGTTGCAGATACTCTAAATAATAATATTTGTAAGTTTCTAAACATTGATATGTAAAAATAATTATAAATTTCCGTTTGACAGAGGATTTACTCGTTCTTTCTCGATTGAAAGTCAATAAATTAAAATGTCTGATCATATTCCTTACATCCTCAGATTTACTTTAGTTGCGAGAACAGCGTGAAAAGAAAAAATAATTGTTAAAAAAATACTTGACATAAATATTACAATCTCATTTACAATATAGATGTTGATTAATTTTACAACTAAATTAATAAGAGAGCTGTAAACACATCCCTTTTAATTTAAGTGGGCAGAACCACTTACATTGATCACTTATATTATGCGCATACAGTCCATAATTGGTCAAATAAAATTAATTCATAATGATAATTCAATCCCTCGTCGAAAGCTCGAAATTGTTCTTATTATAATAAATTAAATGCGGTATTAGGACACTTTCTAATTATATTAATAGCCACCACTAATCTGTTATTCAAAATATGTAGAGTTGATCTATAGAAAGATGTAAAAACCTACATGTAATCGAAAAATTATTATTATTACGTAATAGGTATGTTGGTTATTACATCTTTTTTAAGAATAACTAAGATCGAGGTCAAGAGCAGATCCGATTAGGCAATAAATAAAAACTGCATGTATACAAAAGTTCATAACATAATTCTGGCATTCCTGTTATATTATAAAGTATGTGACTTGAGAAGCTTACACACTATTATACACATTATAAAATCAAGTTTGCCTAACGTTCTTGATTGTGGCTCATACCAAAATCATAATCGGGCGTACTAAACTTATACTAGGTACTAATTGTTCAAAATTCCTCTAAATGAAATGCAACGTCTTGCGTGCAAATCAATACTATTTGTTCTTGTCCATTACAAACTATTGACTATTCATGTATGAGATTATAAAACTAACCTATTTATTGATAGTGTAAACGGTACCTTAAAAAATGATTTTTTCGATCAGAATCCTTATACAAGCTGACTCTATTTATCGGTAAGAAAGTTGATTGGATTTAGATTTATATTAGCAACTCTTTTTCTAAGATAAAAGTAGCCTAAGTTACTCCTTATAACATCAGCTGTGTCTTAGTGAAAGTCCCGTCATAATCGGCCCAGCCGTTTCGGAGAATAGCCGGAACAGACACAAAAAAAATCAAAATTGTTTTCTTGTTATAAGTCCATATGCATTAAGTAAAAAGATATTATTTGGATATTACAAACAGACACTTTAATTTTATTTATATGTATGTAGTATGTATGTATAGATTTTCAATAAACATGTAGGAACGGTTCTAGGATTTATCTAATTCCATTACATATTGTACAGCTGCTTTTTTTAAAGAGTTATATTACACACGAATTTTAAATGTGATATTTGTGTGGGGGTGCAAAAACACACCAATTGCATTTTACTATCATTACAAATTTCCATTCAATTTATTCAGGTTATAGGTATCAAATAACGAAAGCTACGAATTAGTGTCAAAACAGTGCGTATACAATAACATTGCTTTAAAACTAAATAAAAAATACTTGGTCATAAGTCGTCAAAATTGACTTGTATAGTTGCACAATCTATGGTTTCATCAAAAAATAAATAAAAGTATGTTTGAAATTTGATGATTTTTATACACTTCCTTGTTGACTAAGGACTATTAATATATTTCTGAATTAATCATCCCTTTACGTAATAAGCTTTTATCATTACAGAAAATCAAAGTTGTTTTGGATTATACAACCAAAATCTGGAGTCGTTTTTTTTTTCTTTTGTATCAGATTATTTCCCACTCACTATCTAAATGGTCGTCGGGAGACAAAAGAGATCTATCTTTGAATCCGTTATGTTTCGTGTCTAATTTCAGTTCAATATTCTCTAAGTTCCAAGTATTGGGTAGTTGGACTACTTTAGGGACTAAGTCCATGGGATTAGGGTCTTTTATGGGAGTTTTTGTGGGTTTCTGAACAGGTTTCGTTATGACGGTGGTTACCTCGGGTGGGGGTAGTATGTCGACGTGTCTGAAGGCGGGCGCGGGCTCCGGGGGGGTCTGCGTGTCAAGCTTGGGGCTGTCTATGCTGAGCGACTCCAAGTTCAACATCTTGGCAAGTATTTTCTCCTTCTCTTCAATTTGCTTTTCCAGTAGTTCGTCGTTCTGTTGTGGGATTGCTCTGGAATTAAATGCAGGATGGTTGATACACAAATATTGTGTGAAAAACCAAAAATACTTTAATCTGGTAATTAGAAATTGTGAATCTTGGAAGAGAAATTCCTGTTTATTCCACTTTAACGAAAAAAGCCGTGTAAGCAATTTTTAGGTAGTTTCATGAAAAGTTTAAACTTTGTTAATTCAGGGCTACAAAAAAGTAAAAAGAAACGAATAGATATCTTCGAACATGCTCGCTATATCGATTCCGACACTTGCGTATTTTAGTAAATGGTATTTTTATTCTAACTGTATCATTCAGTTAACGGTTTGTTTATATTACTTTATTTCTACAGCTTGAATGATTAAGAAAGTCATACTAACAAATTACAAAAAGTTATACATGGCTTACTCACCCATAAACGCTGATATTCATGACACAAGGGCTGGTATAGCTCACATTATCAGCCGCCTTCCTAACCGGGGTAGCCATCCTAGGAGTACTACCCCCCGACCCCCCATCCCTTCTCCGACTGCGTCTGCTACTATGAATTAACTCCCCATCGTACTTCTTCTCCATTATACTGTTATATAACTTCAACTTCCTTTGTAATTCCTCTGTTTTCACCCTTCTTATTTCCTCAGCGTCGCTAGAGACATCTCGAAACTCGTTAATAATCGATTCGAGAACATTCTCGGATAGATCGAGGGGTAAATGTTTGATGGGGGGTAGTTCAAAGCATTCCTCTGCGCTTGCGACGGTGCCGGTCTCTATGAGCTCGTTCTTCGTGAACATGGAGATGGGCTGTTCTAGAACGCTGGAGATGTATGGCACCGTCTGGTCTATGTGTGTGAAGTCTCGCACTGAGTTCACGGCTTGCTGGATGGACGAGGTTAGCGACTTCGTCATCATGTTCATCGGTTCTTCTGTTGGGAAAAGATACTTGGTTTGATATGGTACGAGGTGTTTCTTTAAATAAAAGAAAATACAAGCTGATACAGTATTAATAATTCGTATTGATCGATGTTAATTACAAATTCAATTCATCTGTATTATAGTTTGATCGAGACCACTGTTCCGCGCCTTAGTAATGCGCGGCGAGGCGGGGGCAGCATTGATGAATGTGCGGCGGGACGGCGTGAGCGTTGACGAATTAGCGGCCTACACTGGCCCGTCCGTCCGTCTCGTCGCGCACATACCTAAGGCGCGGAGCAGCGGTCTCAGTTAAACTATTGCGTGTCATGACCGGTAAGCCATCGATGCTAAAATGTGATCTTGAACAATCTTTACGTATAATGTACTTTAAAAAAATGTGTACTACAGCAAACTGCAACTTCTGGTATTATTCACAGAATATTGCTTTTTTTTTCATTTTGCATGAATCAATTTCTTATTTAGCGGGAATCGAACCCACAATCATGCATAATGCATAATAATTTTGGATTATTTCCTGTAATCATGGTGGTAGGATATAATCGCGTAACTTTCTAAGAAATATTTTCAGAATTTATAACATAATAAAAATGAAATCTGTTCACTGGTAAGCGTACAACTTTAGAACCGCTGGACCGATTAAGCAGATTTTTTGTTTTAAAATGTTCTTAAAAAAAAAAGTTCTTAAAACAAAAAAAAAGAAGGAAGAAATATTTTCAAATTTTCAAATTCAGGATGAACTGAACGTCCTTATTTCATGGGATTTTTGTATAAATAATTGAAATTTTGCTAGTACTGTATAAAAATGAATATGTTTCTTCTTACCAAATTAAATATAAACATTCAAAATTAGCATAAATGCATGTAGCAGTGTTAGTAGCAAACTCCAGCAGCAAAACAAGCGGACAAACTAAGCCATTGCTTGTATACATAAATATACAGATACAAAAGCGGAAGGTATCGGATACAAAATAAAAATGCGTGTGTATGTTGTGCACGTGTATATTTATATATAAGTCAATGGCCATGCTGACATCGAGACAACGCATGTACGGATACATTTGCTTGCAAAAATATGTCAAAATAAACCACACATGCATCAATTTAACGAAAAAATTACAAAAACTAGTTAAATAAAAACATTTACAGTACTGAAAAAAGTGCGGTAAGACCGTTCCGTGTATTATTTAAATTTAATCATTTAAATAAATAAAAAACTAGCACACACATCAAATCCAAAATAAATTTTGTAATTTACTTAAACTATAACTTAGTTATATTTTTGCAACCTAATGTACCAAACTACTTAAATAAAACAAAAGTCGTTGTCAATCATCTCACTACAGCAGGTAACTAGATACAGGATGTGAATAATTCTACTTAAAATTTCTACCCTGTAAATACATTATTTTTTATAAGCTCAAAGGTACACCTGTATACGAAGCTTTAAATAAGCGACTTATCTAATCTACAATATAATAGTTGTAAGATAGATACAGGAATGAATGTGTAATTTGAAGACAATCATTTCAGAAGACATTTTTTTAAGAATGTCACATCAATTAATATTTTCTGAGCTTACGAAGAACACACACGTGTGCCTATAGGACACACACATTTCGCCAGTTATGTCATAGTTACAGTCTGTGTTAAGTTTAGTTATATCATATGCTTTTTTCAAAAAAGAACTATCTAACTCATTTTTGATTATTTCAACTATGGTTTATACAATTTTGCGATAGACGGTGTGAATGTAAACTTATACTTAATTTTATTTTGAAAACAAAATTTATTTCTGCATCTATCTTAGCTTTTAGTAAAATACTAAAACCAACTTCACAGGCACCATAAGGGTGCGTACACATGCGAGCACCAGTTACACCGATGTGTGCACACCCTAATACACAGTTTGTCATGGCAACGTCACAATAATGACGTCACGTCATGACAATTATACAGTGTAGAATAGGAATGTAGGTATATAAGTACATATTGTCAGTTTAAGTACATACGTGATGATATGTCTTAATTAAACATAAGTAAAAGTATTTTGCTCTCGAAAAAATACTTTTCAGATTCCTAATGTTAGATTTAAGAGGGTTGCGCTAAGGTAGCCACTGAAATTCAAATTTTCTTACGTTTTTTGCAATTTGCAGGTCAGTGTCAGGTTTTATGTTGATTAAAATATGATTCGCAAATGTAACAAATATGACTTTACAGAATTACAATCATTAGACTCAGAAATACAACTCCTTAAGTTAGAATAATCCTCAAATGACATGATTTCATAAAATAGTCATTCAATAGGATTACATGAACTTAGAAAATCATCAATACATGATGATTTTTATGATTATCGTTCTATAAATAAATACTTGATTCGGCCGCGAATCATATTTAGATCAAAATACAACCTGATACTGACCAGCAAATTGCAAAAAAACGTAAAAAAAAATGAATTTTGCGGGTTACCCTCACGCTTTCGCTTTATGTAAACTTATATTATTCTTATAAGATCGTAAATGGTAGACACTTTATAAATAAAAAAACCATGTCATCTCTTGTGCACCAACAACTGAAGTAAATTTTAGGACTGAATTTTTAATCTTCAGATAATTTTTATCTGAGGAAAAGATATTGCGGTTTGACAGCTTTGTCAGCCTTTGTATGGAAAACATTCCAAACTGTCATGTTTTATCTTCAAAAATCGGCCCTTCAGATAACAAAAGAAAGAGAAGGATAGCTGTCAGTAAACACTGCATTTTTCTCACGCTGTAAAGACAGGAATAACTCTTAATTCATTGTAGTTGGCGAAAAAGAAAATCGGCACCTATAGCTAAATTTGGCTAAAAATATTAAATCTTACCTACTTTTAGCATATATTACAATAATCTATATATTATTGTCTATTACACATATAAAGATGTATGAAATACATTGGTCACGATTTGGTATGATTAAGGCACTTTTAACTACTCTAACTTATTTACTATTACATATTAATCTTATTTCTATGTTATTTATAATCTCACAACTATATTTTTTTATCATCCGGCTTTTTATGTCACATTATACAAAATTGTAAACTGGAAAATTAATTGTTAATATAATTGGTTACTAACTTAAATTGTCAGTATATTCAAATTACAACTGTTATACTCTGACAGTTGTATGATATGGCTATAACACGGAAAATTAACGTACGTTTATTTATACCCTACATTAATTTATCTATATATGTTATATTTATATTATTATATAGATTTTTTTTTTGCGGCTTATTAGCCGCTGAGCAGCGATGGGCAATTTAGAATCATTTGGAAATGTAACACGCACGTAGGACAAAATGCCGGCATTTCGCTACGAATCCAAATTGACCGCGGAAAAATTGTCCATCGTCTGGTCGGCGACTTACAATTAATTTTCCTGATATTACCCCGGAGATAAAGCTTGTCGACTCTAAAGTGACGTCACTACGACATTTACGCGCACGTTAATGCGGATTTCTATGGGTAATGCGGTAGTGGTGCGTCATTTCAGAGTGGACTAGCTATAATACGGCACATCGAGTTTTAGAAAGAGACGCAGGTACGAGTGACAGAGACGATGCTACAAAACCGAACATTTTCCCAAAACTCTAAATGTCGTGATTATTGTAAAAAAAAAAATTTACTCAATATACTAAGTACTGGTATTTAAACCATCTATGACGTAATTAAAATTTAATTAAGGTACTTTCTCATTATAAAAAAAAAACTAAGGTACTCTACTTGAAAGTTGGTCTTTGTCCATAAGGTAATTTTAGGTCATTAAATTGGACACCCACTATAAACTTTAGGCATCATTTAACATCAATGTGATTTTGAAAATGATATTCTAAAATGTTAATATGATGGCACTTTACTTACTTATGGCGTATATAATGGGTATGTTAGTACAAGAGTTACTCCATTTAAGATAAAAGGTACTTTAGTTGACTAAATATAAAATAACCGTTTTCGCATTCATTATAATGTTCCTCCTTCATTATTGTTCGAAAAAAGTTACTCAGTGCCTCTTTTTACAATGTCAAATAAAATTAGTTAGCGAAACCTCGAAGACGTAATCAGTATCGATATCTAAACACGACAATGCAAAAAATATATATTTAAATTTAGAGTGAGGACAGATAGAGAGGGAGATATCTTTTTTCTCTTGTAACGAAATGTGGCTAAACGTGACGCGTCCTTGCACTCTCAATTCTCGTCCAATTATCGAATCGCCGTCTAAGAAGTTTCATTTAGTAAATGATTCTCTCAATTAAGAAAATAAAAAATAAAATGTCGTGTTTAGATACCCTCTTCTTCAGAGGGAGTTTGGATTACTAATTTAAGTTGACCTTGTATTATAAGTTTCGTGAGACATATTAATGTTTAAACCTGCCCCTTTTCAAATATTTGAGCGTGGAATTAAGTTAGTTCCAGTATAATAAATAAATGCATGCTTGATACAGGACGGAAATATGTTCATAATACTTTTGTAGTTCACAACATTGTCTTGAACACATTACGTAATATATAATAACAACCGATTTAATACTATCATGTCTGTCGACTTTATCCTCATTTTATGAACACTGCGGGACACTAAATGCCCCAGACGTTATAACAATAAAAGTTCTATTGTTTCTCGTTCAGTGTCTTTTAACCGATTAATATGATAATTATAAGTATCCAAAGCGTAACAGACCGGAAAAAAAAATAAGTGTGTAAAAGCGCCCATGAATATGTATAGTCGACCTCGTTAATGCTTCATCACTGTTGACAACAATTCCCAGTAAATTAAAACTTTAGTAAGTTGATAATATGCTCCATGTAAAATACTGGTATTCAGCGGCATCCGGGTGTGGACCCGCTTTTACGAGGTTTACTATACAAAATAAAATTCGCTAAAGTCGATGTTGACATTTTTTTAAATGATGGATGGCAAACAAGACGACACCCCACCTGATGTCAAACTATAAAATAATAAGGGTTCCTTTTTGCTATTAGGCTACGGATCCCTAGAAATGGGCCAAACTTTTGGACGCCCTAATCTTTTGAGCACGATGTCTGCCTTGATAAAATAGTGTTTGTCCATCTGTTACACCTTGTATAACTTTAAACAAAGTTCAAGTTTAACTTATTGATGACCTTACATGGAGGAGACGACAATGAACAACAAGAAGATTGTTCCTTCCAGTTTTTTGCCATAAGAAAACAAAATAACACACATACAGTTTGTATCTCTTCAGTAGACTTTATAAATACAATTTAACTATAGATATTGTAATAATAATCCTGTGCTGTGTAATTTGTAGAAATTCCTGGAATATACGATTAAAATAAGAATAGAACTGGCCTTAATTTTACTCGGATGAGCAATTTGTTGATTTGCGGTAGTCGTGATCCCAAAACGTCGGCCAATTTTAGGTACGGAACTTCCAAAGCTCAATCTATAGTGTTCTCGTGTCATCTCGCTCTCACGTCCTATGACCACGCCTACCATGATTGGGGCGATAAGAAGGTTCAGGTCAATCGTATTCTTATTTTAACCGAATATTACGCATTTCTTTGTGCGTACTAAAGGGTAGAGAAACTAAGCAAGCTAAGAACGATAAAGAAATAAAGTTTGCCTGTAGTACAATCCTTTTCAACTCAACTCAAAGTATTTATGTCTAACCAATTGCATGCATTTTTGAAATGTCAAGCGGTCGGTCAGTCAGAAAGATAAAGCGTTTGCCCATTCCACAGCGTAGTAAGTTCCTATGGAGAAGAACGGGCAAGAAATTCCAAGGACACGTCACCTTGGCATTTTTAGCATATTTCAGAATGTATGTAACTACTTTTGCAAACGCACATGCTTGCTCATTTTCTAAAAAAGGCTTAAATAAGTCAATAATCTTATATCTACTGTGTTCTAAAAATGACTTAAGCCCATATTTTAGAACGATACTCAAGCATTCTTTAAAACATTTCATCCAATCTCTACTCAAATATCAATATCATCTTCTTCCGAAATATAATTTATTTACTAAAACAATTGATCAATTATTTACATAAAAAATATTTACATATAGGTCCGCGAAAATTACAAAGTATAATTGCTTCAGTATCGTTCTAAAATACAGGCCTAATAAACGAAAAACAGTCCATATTCTAACAAATAAAAATTAACCTGCATTCAATGTGATAGCGAATCATTCTATAATTTTATAAACGTGCTCAAATAAGTACGAAAATACATTCATGTAGAGCATTCACACTGGAGAGGACATGCAACAGGGTAAAATTACAGGTAAATAAGAAGATGAAAGCCATCACAGATTATACAGCAAATGGAGTGTAATTAATCCTCTGTACTAAAACTTTAAATGGTTAAATACTCTCAAGGACTCCATGAGACAGGCTCGACCTAGTACAAGTTAAAATATTAAAATTATGTTTCCTTTATATCAATAATTTTAGCAATAATATATTGTTATTACTTTTAAGGATATGTAAAAATTCTTGATTTGTTCAATAAACGATTTTATTATTTATATTGAAATAACTCATTTTTATTATTTTATTAATAATTAAAATTACTCTTTCACTCAATTTGAGAGCAGTATTAAGGGAAGTTTTTTTTAATAATACGAGTATGTACGTAATTAATACGAGGTTCAGATCAATAAAAAAAACATAACATTTATTATAAAGATAACATTATAATATACATTTTAGCTTTGCCTATTCCGGGGATGGCGAACCAATGGCATGCGTGCCATTGATGGCACGTAACAAAATAATTTGGGCACGCTTGCCGTCCCTGGCCTATTCTATGAGTAAAAACGACATTTATCAATAATATCTCATATTCGCAAAATTCAACATTGTGTTCCTTTTTGTTTAAGATGGTAATTCTGTGTCATTTAAATAATAATAAATGAGGACTCCATCTATTTATTATCTGTGACAGCCGTCAGCCATTATTTAATACTTTGAACACACAAATGGATCTAATATGCCATTTCTTTTTTGTATGTTTATTTTTATTTTTCATAGAAATTCGTGTGTCATGCCTCATCCAGTCTACAGGCTCTACATTGTAGCTAACTAGTGAAGTTTGCTGAACAGACCTGCAGCCAGCGCGGCGGGCTCGGGCGCATGCGCGAGGCGCACCAATGAGCGCGGGCCCTCCAGGACGAATAGCTCGTCCTTGTTCACTGATACTGACAGGATCCTGCGAGAAAGATCGTGATGTAGTGGTCAAATTATATAACTTCTAACAATAATAGAGCAATATTAGGATCAGGCACAGGTGTACCTATAGTACACCCACATTTCGCCAGTTATATTTAAGTCCCGTATAATGGGGACGATCTTATTGTCATCAACCGGACACAAATCCAGACTCCGGGCTGCTACTGAACAATTCCAGATGGAAAAACCCAATAACACTGCCCGACCCGGGAAAACAACAGCAGGAAAAAACATACAGAAACTATAATACATGTTAAGTAACGAAGGGCGTTCCCGTTAAGATACTGTATAACAATATGGTAACATCGTGCACACTGTTGTAACCTATGTTTAGAAATAAAGACTAATGGATGAATATCTAATGGATGACTAATGGATGGATAGATGGATTGAATATTTCAAGGGGTTGTAGAGATAGTATGCATGAATATGGACAGCATTGATACTCAAAAACATCATACAGTATGTGTACGCTGTGTGCCACTAGGAAGTGTTCTCTGAACAGGTGTAGCGGATCCAGGTTGTACTATAGACAAAAGTGTTACTATTAGGCTCACCTTCTTAGATCGTCGACGACGGCAACAGCAGTGAGAGAGCGCGGGTCCAGTATGTACAGCATGTGTTCATTGTGCGCCACAAGGAAGTGCTCCCTGAACACGTAGAGCGGACCCAGGTTGTACTCGTGTTGGGTGTGAGAATGTTTGTGTTGGCTCGGGTTTAGAAGCTCTGCTATTGTAAGGGGGTTTGATATCGCTTCCTGGAATTACAAATCAAAGAATTAAAAAGTATTATTTTTAATTAATTAAAAACCAAAATAAATCATAACCCTCCTTTTTGCTTCGCCGTAGTCGGGTAAATAGGAAAAGCGCTCAAGTTGTTGAAAGCATTCATACTAGTCAAAGTATGAGAGACAACTTTTACACCTTATTAAAATGCTGCACAAAATTCGCTAAATGTAGTTTTTTCAGAAAGGTAAAATTAGGTTAAAAAAAAAACGATGGTTTGGTTGACTACTGGCAACACAACAATGCTCTTGTTTTGCATACATTTATTTACGGGATACTTGTACCCGAGTGAGTATTATAAGTTTAAGTTTAAAATGGATTTTTCCTGACCGCACGCAAAGATTCGCATGTACCTTGAACAGTAGCGTCTGCAGTACATTGCCCTGCGCGTCCGCGCGCCACAGGCGCAGCCCCGGGCGCGCGCAGTAGGCCGCGGCCGGCCCGCCGCGCGCATACGAGTGCTGGAACACCGCTCCTAGTGCGCATAGGCTGGACACAATATAAGGAACATGAGAAAATTGTAGTTAGTGCGTGTCGGACCACGTACAATCAAAGGTTCCGTAGTTGGGAATTTATCCCAAGAACAAACTTAACATTGTAGTTGAAAAACATGGTCTCCGATACGTTTCAACTGCAAATGTAAGTTTGTACACACAATATTGAGAGATTTGCCATGTTATTTTAAGACCATAGACTTCTTATAGGTTTTCCTGTAATCTATGAGTAATGGTCAATTTTCCCAAATATCTTTAAAAGTCTTTATTTTAAAATTATATAAAAAAGTATTTGAGATCCTCGCAATAAGCCCTTTCATTTGATATGTCACACGATACAATATGCAAAACTTTTTTTTAAATTATGTATTTGCCGCCAAAAGTGATATTCAAAAATTCATTTATTTAAGTTACACGTCCGTGTTTGGCACACAGTAATACATATGTGTGCCAAATTTCAACTTAATCGGTTTATTAGATTCGGAACAAAATGGCTATGACAGACAGACAGACAGACACACGAATAATCCTTATAAGGGTTCCGTTTTTCATATATTAGGTATGATTATTTCACAAAAACATGACGTTTCGCAGCACATTTAACTCATAGAAGCAAAACGTTGATTATAATTTGACTTTCAAGGGTTTCATTAACGCCTTAAATGTGCTTCGTAGAAAGAAAATTTATTTCATTTTATGGAGTGGTAAACAAGCACTCGGCTCAACTGATGGTGTCGAGGTGTCTATAGATCATCTGCATGTATGTATGTCACAGGCTACGTGCTCACCTCTTGCGCTCCTTCTTGCCCAATTGGTTGACGTGCCAGCGCGCGTCCCGTCGCTCGCACACGATACTGCGGTACACACTGGACACCAGCAGCGTGTTCTGATAGTAGCTCATCTGAACTATCTCGTGTTCTTCGTTCACTATCTCCATTGATTTGCAGAGATGCTGCGGAAAGAGTACAGAAATAAATTTGTATAAATTTGAGCTTAAGTCGATCTGGAAGGCCCTAATACATCTTTTAGCCCAGGTACGCACGGGAGATTCTTTTTACGTGACGATATTTTTAGCGCACTGGATTTTCAACTCTGGGTATTGAGCCAAGCATTTAGAATCTAAAACAGCGCATCGATTTTCGCTAAACAGAGCGTTGCAAATTTTATGCGCGAAAAAATCGCCTGATTGTGGGCTTATTTATAGCTGTTGGAGCATTTCTTTTCTAATATTTCTGCTGTGTTACATCTGTACGCACATTACATGTTGAATTTGTTCACAATATACGTAATTTTTATCCATCCAATATTTTATTTTTTAATTAAAATAATCAATGTGTCCACTTATAATTATCCTTTTGTCATAAACTTTGAGCTTGATATAAAACTCATTGTCGTCCTATCAAAGAGACCTTAAACAAATCAACCTTGTCGGAGCATTCGACACGATACTATCATTGTTCCCGTTCAATGTAATATCGACCGTAATAAACACAAATGATAAAAAATTATATTTAATAATTGTATTACTCAGAATTTTCCCCGGCGAGTATGAAGAAAGTTAAGAGCGTAAACACAGTTTTATTATCGGTTTTCACGCAAATAGGGAAGACGCCCTCTTTGTATAAACTTTATGATAAAGAATCGATAAATATGCAAGTTTGCTAAAGCACTTGAAGTGGTGAAGGGTGGCGTTTTGGGGGACTGTCTTATGTAAACTCTTTTGCAAAAAAAACGGGCACGGGATTTTTTCTCTACTTCAATGAAGAAGAACAAGAAATAGGTTTTATTAATTTGACGATGTATTGGCATGTTATTTGAAGCATCCTGGCATGATTCTTTACGTTCCAAATTTAAAATTTGAAATTAATAAAAGAAAAATAATGATTATTGTGGATTATTCTAAAATTGCTTTACTAACGGCGCGAATTGCTGAAACGATTTTTAACTGATTACGATATTTTAAAACTTTTTGGATATTTTCTGCAAATTAAACAATTAAATCTATCTTTTTACATTAATTACCACTTTTTGATATAGCGTGATAAAGCGATAAGGGCCGGTAAAATTGTAGCCCTACTTGAAGAAGGTTGTTCGCAAACTTACGTGTCTCAGCGGCTAAATGTGAGTTGTTCAACTGTCCAGAGGACTTGGCAAAACGGTATCAAGAGACCGGTTCGGTCAAAAGAAGACCCGGTTCGGGAAGAAAACGATGCACAGAACCAAGAGATGAGATGATTTTTGGTGAGTCAGGCGTTACGGAATCGTAAGGCGTCAAGTGTGGACCTGAAGAAGAGCCTTGAAGAAGTAAGAGGAGTAGAAGTTAGCTTGTGGACGGTCAGGAGGAGGCTTTTGGCTGCCAATATCAGGATCTACCGCCCAGCCTGGGGCCCTAAATTACTCCGTGAGCACCGTGTTGCTCGACTTCAGTTTGCTCGGAACTGTGCTTCATGGACTCTGGAGGACTGGAATTAAAGTATTGTTTTCTGATGACGCTAGAATCTCTTTGTGTGGAGAGGACCGAGCGACGCCGGCGAGTGCTGCGAAGACCACGGGAACGCTATGCGGAAGTGTGTTTCGAAGAAATCACTCCTTATGGCGGAGGCTCCGTTATGTTTTGGGCAGCAATTAATTCGACGGAGCGTACGGAGTTAGTTTTCATAGAAAATGGAACATTAAATGCACACCGGTACATAATGGAAGTCCTAATTCCATATGCACAACCCACATTGACTGCACTTGGGGAAGATTCCATTTTTATGGACGACAATGCTCGCCCGCACCGTTCTGGCGACGTGGAAGCGTACATGCAAGAAGTTGGGATCCGTCGATTAGATTGGCCAGCTCGAAGTCCGGACCTCAATCCAATTGAGCATGCAAGTTCTAAAGAGACGGGTAAGATCAGTGCAACCTGGCTCCACAAAACATCAGGGAGCTAAAAAGAGTCATTGCAGAAGAGTGGGAACGTATTCCTCAAAACGTTATTAAAAACATCGTGGAAAGCATGCCCAGAAGGATTCAAGGTGTGATTTTGGCAAGAGGAGGTCACACTCGTTATTAGGTTTTTACATTTGTAACTTTATTTATTTAAAAAAAGTCAAAAAAAATCTTGTCTTTATTGCCGACCACTTCTTATTGTTTGGGCATGTACATCGATTTTAAAGAATCCATCGTTTTTTTTCTTTTAATTGCCCCAATTCACTTCACGCGCATTAATTTACACGATTATAAGTATACATAGACTACGTCAAAGAAATAAATTTCATTTAATTAACTCAAATCGACCTTAGAACGTAAATTTCCTTAGGTGCCCATTTTTTTTGCAAGAGTGTAATTTTGACGATCGAAAAGTGCTGATTCTCAGCCTAGTTTGAATAAATGACTCTATAAGAATTCACTTTTAAACACCACACAGAACTAATACCTGGCCATATTTTAACGATATTTGGGCAAACATTTGTTGATTCACTATCTGCCCTGCCTTTTCCCAACTATGTTAAGGTCGGGTTCCAGTCTTACCGGATGCAGCTGAATACCAGTATTTATCATGGAGTGACTGCCTATCTGAGCTTCATAACCCAGTTACTGGGTATGATACCTCTTGACAAGACTGGTTTTCAGAGTTTAGCCATAACGACGGTCAAAGATCTTCAAATCACAGCCGGGACCAAGAAACATATTTACTCTAGGCAGGCCGGGACCAAGGGGTTTACATCCTGTCCGAAGCACGGAGGGGTCTCGATTATGTAGTCGATTTTGTTGAGTAAGACCTACAAAAAACTGTTGACAATCTAACATAATTTCTTTGCTAGTAAAAAGTATGTTTAAATACCACTTTCTAAAACGAGTTAAACGAAACATGGACTAGGACCTTTTAAATACCGGTTTCGTTCGTAAAAGAGCAAACTTTTTCTATAACTCTGTGCGTAATACAATCTTGGGCTAACATTATTTTTTTGATTTATTGATTTTGTGTAGCAATGTGTAGTATTTGGGTCACCAACATACAAGCTGTGCCTAATTTGGGCCCCGCTGTTTAATCTGTCTAAATCTTCTGGTGAGATTTTCATACCATGCTAATTGTATATTTATAAACTTTGTCTAAGCGAAATAAATGAATTTTATCTAAACTAATCTTATAAAGAGAAAAGATTTGATTTTTTTGTATGTTCGTAATGAATAAACTCAAAAACTACTGGACCAATTTAAAAAAATATTTCTTCAGTAGAATGCTATATTATCACTGAGTATCATAGGCTATAATTTATAAAGATATCACGCGGGTGAAACCGCTGACGGAAGCTGGTTTGAAATAAGCATTAGTAAACGATTTGACCAGTTTGCAAAATCTATCCAAACTTATCAAATCTTACCTATAAACTCGTGATCAGCAAAAATTTGAGAGATTTGAATCAAACTCAAAACCAAAGCATTTATTTCAAATGAACCAATTACAGGTACCTACTTTTGAATTGTCAAGGGATCGGTCAGTCCGAAAGATGAAGCTAGTTGCCCATTCCAAAGCGAAGTATGTCCTATGGTGAAGAACGGGCAAGAAACTCCACAGACACTCTTTTAATCAAAATATTGGTTACATCATCAAATTATACATGTGAGAAAATGTAGAAAGACGTGCACGTTAAAAACGTCCGTAATAAAAATTTAAAAACAAAAACGATTCAAAAATTAAAGTATACCGTGGCAGCTAAGAGATGACGAGTCCCTACTGACGGCGCCCGTTCACGAACATGACGCATGGATGGTACTAACAGGAACGCGGGACGGATACTCTAAGTGGCGGGCGGCGCAGCAACTGGGAAGAATCTCAGTTGCCTTATTGTCTTGGCATATTAGCATCTTAGCATATTAAACTTACCATATAGAAGTCGATCTCAGTCATAATGATGACGCCATTCTTGTCACCAGAGAACAGTCTCATGCCGTTTTTGGACCACTCTATAGCTGTGATTTTGCTCTTGTGTAACTCTCCTATTGTGTATCTGAAAATACAGCACAATCCCATAATACATTCTTGTTTTTTTTTTTTAATATGAGCATCTCAGATTGTTAAACATGTGTCGATTATTGTCCACAAGTTGATGACTGAGGAACAGGGTGCTACACAGTTGTTCGGGTCGGCACATTCGGTTCGGCAGTATTTGTTGACCAACAATCCGATCCGAAACAACATAACATAACATCACGCCTTGTTTCCCCCAAAGGGTTAAGCAGAGGTGCACCTATAGTATACCCACATTTCGCGTTATGTTTGTTCCAAGTAATGGGGGCTATCCTATTGCTATCAACCGGGCACAATTCCCGACTCCGGCCTGCTACTGAGAAGTTTCATATAGAAAATCCCAATATCACTTTGCCCGACCTGGGCTCCCAGGACTCTGCTCAGTAGCAGCGCTTGCGAACACTAGACTAACGGCATTTACCCTCGCTGTGTCATGTTCAGGTCGGCTCAGCACAAATCGAGCTAAGCAGAGTAGCTTTTTGCCGAACATAGATATCTACGCATATTGGATTTTGCCGCCCGGATGTGGCGAATCATGCGGATCCGAACAAATGTGTAGTACCCGTGAGACAAAAATGCAACTTGATTCTATCGATCTAAAAATATCATGACACTATAGACAATAAAATTACTGTTATGGATGATATTGTTGTTTAGTTCTGATAAGTTGTGGTTACACTGAGGTCAGGGTTATATGACCACACAGAATATAATATCAACAAGGCTATCGTAGCTTCTACTACGTCAGATTTGTGTGTTTAGTAAAATGGAGAACAGTTCTGATGGAAATCCATAAACCTCCTCCTCTTTTCATAAACCTTCCATTAGCTCTTTATCTGTAGGGTCTTATCAAACAGCCATACTTCAGTTTGGTAAAGTTATTTGAGTTAATCGCGCGTCATTAAAGGACTTGGTTCACTAATGCTTTATACAAATGTGACTAAAATGTTTATAACAAATTTGTTTATTTCTAATAATAATTTCATGGTTATTTAGCGGTATGAGGAACAGGTTGTAAAGTTCACTAATCCACCATAGAAAAGGGAGGATCCTCCGACCAGACGGGTGTTGTTTCTGGTGGGCAACTGCCCGACGGTTGATTTTTTTCGATGCCCTATCGTCCTATCTCATAGCTGACCTCTGAGGTCATGACTATTTAACCGGTTGAAGTCGGAATCTTGTATATATGTCGATCGCGCGGTAAACTCTAATAGCGCGATGCAGGATTTGTGTGACGTCATGTCTTTGATGCGTAGTTTGTATGTGGCGGTGTAACCACTACAGTTATACTAACTTCTATCATAATTAATTTAGATTAATTATTGCTAAGAATACTGATAATAATTACCATAACAACGCCTTCAGTTATACAAACTGATTTCTTATTTAATAAGTAAATTTTAGTTTTGTAAGATAATTTAATCACCTAGCTGGTCTCTTGGTGACAGTGGCAATTGCCTAATGTTCAAGACAAATTAGGGCATGGACAAAAAATCTTTCAGATAAGTTTCCATTCTTACCTTTCGACCTTGGGCTCCACTTTAGGTTTGAAGGTGTCTGGCACATTTTCAGGGTGCTCCTTAGGTATTTGGAACACAGTGACTTGACCAGCTACATTGCCAGCCCCCACCATGTAGTCAACTGTACTTACTATTTTTACGTATGTTATTGCAGATGTTGACGCCTGTAATATAATTGGAGATGTAAAAACTGTTTTATTTAGAAATAAATAATGTTTATGCAGTCCTCAGTGCCATAATAGCCATTGAAAAACGACAGTGTTAATAATTTTTGAAAAAAAAACAGTTTCATTAAATAAAGACCTATGATTCTTTTATACTCCATCCTAAATAAATGTGAAAGTGAGTTTTTTTTGTTAATTTGTTACGCTTTCATGCTGAAACAGCTGAACAGATTTGGATGAAATTTGGCACATGGGTAGACCATGACCTGGATTAGTACATAGGATACTTATTATCCCGATATTCGCATGGGATCGAGACTTTTGTGGGTGAAACTGTGGGATGCAGCTAGTTTATTATAACATTAGAAAAGTAACGGCAAAATAACAATAGTTATTATGTAATATTGATGACATGAGCAGCATTTTAGAGTTAGTTTAAAATGTAAATGGTAAATAGATTACATTGCTTTGTATTTATTGTGAAATTTCAATTTATTTTATGTTTATACTTAAATAAAGAAAGGATGATAACCTGATATCCATTATTTGTCTCATTTTATAATGAATGCAATACAGATGATACATGTTTTCAGTCATTATTTTCCATCAAAATAATATTAGCAAATAATTCGTTTTTCTATTACTTTAATTACATGATTTGTTGTGAAACTTACAAAAAATTATGATTCATGCATATTTGAATTAATTTCACATAACAATGTTGAAAGTATTTCAGATATCAATATTATTATCTATACAATTAAACCATGCTCACAAAGAAATCAACATTATCTTATCATGTAGTTAGTTTTCATTATCTTGTTTACTCACAATGCAAGTTTGTTGTACTGAGTTTAGAGAAATGAGTCAATTAAAAATTATTATTTACTATTTTATTTCTTTTTCTTCATTATTTACTAAACAAAAAGAATAATATCTATGTTGAAAATTTGTTATGGACATCGTAAACATTTTGGAGTAACAATTTTGCAATAGAGTTGAAAACATGTTATAATAGGATAATGACACCATGTTTTAATGCAGATAAAAATATTATTTTTTTGCTTAATGGGTAAAAGTCATATTGAGTTCACATTAACTCATTACCCGCCAGAAGCCCACATTACTTTTACTCATCACATTCATTAAAGGTATGACTGTTTATTAAATTAGTTTAGTGCTGTAGGATGCCAAACAATTCTAGTGTCAGTACTCAAATTGAGGTCCTATGCTGGCATAAATTTATTGTAATGAGCCTAAGGGATAACACCTCATTATATTTTGTATGACAAAATGTAAACATAAAAACCCTTAGGATTAATTAAAATTGTATTTATAAACAGCACACACAACATAACGTTTTGTTCTTGGAATATTCAACTTACAGAATAAAATTAAACATATTATTGTTTTGGTCTACCTACTACTAGCACAAATTATTATTTAAAATGATCAGCATCCTGAGAAACTGAGTCTGATACTGGATGCTCGCAAGGGCACGATCAATGACTTTCGTGGGGAAACTCCGTCCCTGACATACTGAACTAAGAGAGAGTCTCACCTCGCATCGTAGTCTCTGAATGTTTCCTTTCTTCCGATCGTACCAGTACACCAGCCCAACGTTCGTGCCCAAAGCTATGTACTCGCTGACCGCGTCTACGCATGTTAGGCACAGCTCATTAGAAAATATGCCAGTCTGTATCCTAGGCGGAATTAAATTTAAAATATGCGAACAAGGGGCCCATTCCCTGACGAAACCTTCTTCTGCGCCACCCGACACTTCCATTTTAATGAGTAAATATCTTATGATATATCTTGAAACCTACAATTATTTATGCACGTAGGCATGACAATTAAGAAATAAATAATTTAATACGAGCGAAAAATCAAAAACGAAAGTGTCCTATGTTTGACTTATTTTGACATATGGATTGAATTGAATGTGAATGTGCTGCCAATATAATAAAAAAACCGGTACAGTAATGTTTTGTGTCATAGATTTTACTGGAGAAAAGCAATTTCGATCAAATATTTTCGTTGTTGTTCCATGGCATAGGTATCCTACAAGATAATCAAGATTACAAAATCGGGGATTTTTTCCGCTCATTATGTTTTTCGGTTTTAATTACCTACTCTAGATTACGGTTAACCAACTTTATAAATCTAACTGTACACTTGTCATTTTCTTGTCAAACTTGGTCCGTAGAGCGAAAGCCGTCTCGCCACGCATTTTGGCAAATAATTCATCCGAAATGGCAGAATCAGCGACGGAGATCCCTATAAACATTGAAGAAGCTATCAGGGAAACTGTAAAAAATGTTACAGAAAAGCCGCCGACGAGTATTGAAGGCATCGCGATAGCATACTTGAGTTTAGTGATTATGGCTGTATTACCCATATTCTTTGGGGCTTTTCGGTCAGTAAAATACCTGAAGGAGCAAAAGGTAAGTCCTAACAGAGTTTTCAAATGCTAGACTGCAATTTTATCACATACTTGTTGAATTTGGTTGGACCCAATGAGATAGATACACGTTTATACATCGTGGCATATGTTGCCTGTCAAATCTTATACATTATGAGCTCTTAAGACCTTTCTGCAAAGAAGTTCAAATCTTAACGTGACGTTTTCGGTTCTAATTAATACTTGTCTCCGTTAGTAGTCGTCCTCGTCACTGATGATGTAGTAATTAACTTTATACAATCAGTATTCAGATTCTGACACAATCAAAACATTTTACACAATGTTTTCTCACATAATACTGAGTCTTGAGATGATGATTCAGATGATGAGGAAAATCCTGATAATTTATTCAGTACCTATTCAATAAGTACTTTAACAACTTCAAGTTTTTCATATAAGATTTTATTCAAGTTTCTATCACTGGGCAAAATGAGTTAATAAATTTTATTTGTGTTTTATATTAGATATAAAAATAAAAGAAAATGTAAAAAAAAAAACACTGCTTGGGCAATCAAGGTATTTTTGTAATTGGCTTTTAATACCTTAATGCTGCTGATTGTTATGCTTTGCATAAGCATAACAATCAGCCTATGATATGCCCACTGCTGGGACACACGCCTCCTCTCTTTCAAAGAGAGTGGCCTGTAATCTACTATGTGGGCCCAGTGGTGGATGTCACAGCTCTTCGAATTTTTTGTCTCTAGGACATGCTGGTTTCCTCACAATATTTTTCTTCACTGTTTTCAGAGTAGTGGTAATAAAATTATTTACACAAGGTAAAGTAAAGGGTGTGGGTTTGAACCTACAAGCTACAACTCATAAATTGGGGCCGTGCCCACTGGGCCACCACTGCTCACACACCTTGATACCACAATATCACTGCCTTGATTGATTACAGTCTAAATATGGTTTAGCCAGAGAGCAAGATCAAAATATCTTAACTAATATTATAAATGCGAAAGCTTTCATGCTAAAAGGGCTGAACGGATTTACATGAAATTTGGCACATGGCATGGGTAGACCATCATCCGGGTTAGGAGTTTAAGACATAACAATACTTTTTATCCTGGTAAATGCAGACCAAGTCAGGGGCAGAAGCTAGTCAATGAATAAATGGAAAAGACATGTGACTAGTAAAACATTGAAGTTCATTCTAAAATATTCAAATTAAAAAACATTGGTAAACAGGAAAAAATATTTATGAAACCTATATTTTTTATAATAATAATAATTTATGTTACATACAAACTACTGAACTTTGAAGTGGCCATGAAGTTATGCAAATCAATTTATATCGGTCTGAACATTATGATAGAATTGAACAAGTATTGGTTAAAGCAAATTGTGATTTTGATGTTTGTTTTTCTTGTTTTCTCTCTAGTATGATGACTGGGTTAGGGCGTTTAGCAATGAAACTGAATGCGATCAGTACATCTAAACCGAGTTCAAGAGCTGTCAGTTTCAATATTCCACAAAAATAATGACACTTACAGCTGTTAAACTCAGTTTAAAATACCCCTTTGTAACTTGTGATAGCAATTTGTCTTGTCAGCATATTGCGCAAAAAATTATTTTTTGTGGAATGATAATTTGACAATATTACTGTGTGTCAGGCGACAAAGTATGTAGTTAACATTTTAATGGAACAAAACTGTGGGAAAAATAATTTAATAGAATGCGATGTTCTTTATTATTGAAGTGAAAACCTCTTTTATTCAAGGCGTAAAATTTTATCGGAGAGGCAACCGGATGGCGATTGGTAATCTGGGTCTTGAATTGATACCGAACCCCCCCGTAACGTCCGAATGGACCCCAAATGGATGAGGGCGGAGATATGAGGGATGGGTGCTTACCATTTTTTTTTGACATGGCATTCTAAATTTAAGTTCTATTATGTGCAAGAAATCTGCCCAGGGGCATTGATGCACACAATTTTTTTTTGACAAAATTAACCCTCATTTTCGGTGATAAATCATTGGTAAGAAGTTTCAAGAATTATATACATTATTTCAATTATAACGATGTTGGGGGGTGACAACCGGATGGCATTGTTATATACAAATTCCTTGCACATAATAGAGCTTAAATTTTAAATGCCTAGTAAAAAAAAATGTTTTGCCCCATCCCCCATATCTCCGCCCCGTCCATTTGGGGTCCATTAGGACGATACGGGGGGGTTCGGTATCAATTCAAGACCCAGATTACCAATCGCCATCCGGTAGACTCTCCGATAAAATTTTACGTGCCATTGCTTTAACTATTTAGGCGAGTTGGGCATTTTTGAGATGGGAAAAACAATTGAACTTGTGACACCGCTACAAACACCTCATTTTTGTAAACGTGATTGTGCTCATTATTTATATTACGTTACGGATCAATATTCTATGCAAGTATTTTTACTTTAAAGGTTTTGGAAGTATTTTTTTATTTAGTTTTCACTTCAGTCGGCACTCCCGGAGTGCCACTGTTTTTTTGTACATATCAGTCTTATTCATTAGTAAGTATATCAATTTATAATAATATATTTCATACATAGGTCTACTATTAGTATACATAGTCAAATCCTTGTTTCCAATTAATGTTATTTCCACTTATACAAATATAAACTGAACTGAATTTTATGTGAGTACATAAAGTTCAGTTTGGGCTACAACTTCACAAAAGCACTGGTCATTTTATAGATTAAGTAAATCATTTGTTTTCTTGTCGTTAGGAATCAGGCGAGCGTGCCGAGACAATGTCAAACAAGGATGCGCTAATGTTCCCGCTGATCGCCTCCGCCGCACTCTTCGGCCTGTACATCTTCTTCCAGTTCTTCTCCAAGGAGTACATCAACCTATTGCTCACTGGATACTTCTTCTTCCTTGGAGTTCTTGCCTTGAGCCATCTTCTTAGGTAAGACCTTTCATAATTGTAGGACTTGATCGAAAATATTATTGTGAATCTAACAGTCTAACTACACTAATGCCATAGTTAGTATTAGCAGTAAGTTGAGATAGAGAATTATTGTACGTCGTGCCATTTTGCCAGAATATCTATGTAAACTTTAATATTATAAAGAGAAAAGATTTGATTTTTTGTATGTTTGTTAGTAATGAATAAACTCAAAAACTACTGGACCGATTTAAAAATTATTTTACCAGTGTAATGCTATATTAAAGATTTATCACTGAGTAACATAGGCTATCATTTATATAGATATCTCACGTTGGCGGAACCTAGGGGCTAATAATTCTACTTACCGTAGTAGAATTAGCTAGTACTTCACTTAGATTTTCTTTATTGCGTCTTTAAGTACAAGATAGATATAAAGTTAACTGTTCAAACTGCAATAGTTGTAATAACTAGTCAGATACCATTATCTGTTCATCCCTCAGTCTCATGTCATATTCCAATGTGTTTTCCTAATCATATGTTATTTTTCTCCCCCAGCCCAATAATCTCATTCATGGTGCCAGCATCGGTCCCGAACGTGTCGTATCACATCCACTTCACGCGCGGCGAGAGCGACACGCGCTCCGACATCATAAACTACAAGTTTACCTCCTACGACATCATCTGTATCATCATCTCGCTCGCCATGGGAGGCTGGTATCTGCTTAAGAAGGTGAGAACCGAATTTTTGATTATTTTGTTGAAGTTACTTATGTGGTTAAGACCAGGCACTCTAAAGACAATTCTTACGCAAACTCCGCCCCCATGCACCCCGCCATTCTGATATGTTCTAAACGCTAACACATCAGTAATAAAGTCGCTTATTTATAACTAAAGTTTGATCAGGAGAAAAAATTTCTTGTGGCTGGATAATAAACTATATTTTCTTACTGTGAATACTTATTTTAGACATGAAAGCCGAGTAATCTTGATTTTATTTAAACAATCTTTAAAAAAGACATGATTTTTTAATAAAAAATGAATCAGGCGAAAATATTACAATTACGTAACTGTCTTGTACATGGAAAGAAAAAGATCCAATATATCATATACTAAAGTTCCATTTTGAGTGTATGCATCTTAACTGTTTCAGAATAATAATGCAAATTAACATACAATTTAGGGAGTCTCCTCTTATAGGCTATTTTCCTTTGATTTTTTTACAATGTAAATGGGAGGTCAATGGATGTAGCTAATTCGGTAAAGCACCTTGCAAGTTAGGCGATCGCATTACAGTGAAATATCTATGGTGTTGCTGAAAGGAATGATTGACAACAGTGTAGTCAATCCATTTAAATCTAAGCTGAGGTATAGTCAACCGTGTAATTGTTTTATCACCCAACCACCCAAGGTTGATTGTCGCTTGCAAGTCTTATAACGACATGGTCTATTTTTTGTGTCAGTTAGATAGTTTCAACCTTAGTTAAGTTTGAATTTATTGGGAATTTGTGTCAAACGTGGAAAAACAATTACGAGGTCGACTATACCTACTCTATTTTGTCGCCTTCGCATGACGATAAGACTCCTCTTATTGAGTCTTAGCCCCACAAGTCCCACTTACGTAGCGCGTGGCTTCATAAAACTAAAGTGCACTAGCTGTTGCCCGTGACTTCATCTGCGATCCAGGACGGAAATAGCCTATGTCCTTCTCCAGGTCAAGGTCTACCCATGAGCCAAATTTGGTCCAAATCCTTTCAGCCGTTTTAACGTGAAAGAGTAACAAACAAACTCACTTTCGCAATAATAATATTAGTTAGGATTTATTAGTTATTAGTTAGTTTATTGATAAATATCGCAAGAGCGTGTCGCTAAGTCTCCTCGCACCTAACTATTACATAGTAAATAACACCCCTGAACGAATCAAACCATCAAAACATTCCACTTTACCATACATTCCAATGCCAATCTAGCACTGGATAGCCAACAACCTCTTCGGCATCGCGTTCGCTGTCAACGGCGTGGAACTGCTGCACCTCAACAACGTGGTCACCGGCTGCATCCTGCTGTGCGGGCTCTTCATCTACGACATCTTCTGGGTCTTCGGCACTAATGTCATGGTCACCGTCGCTAAGTCTTTCGAAGCCCCCATCAAACGTAAGTTCTGTATTTTTCACTGTTACAGATAATGTAAATCTTGAATGATAAAATTCGCACGGTTCGATCGATGCTTAAGCCGCGCTTGCCGCGGTCGGTTCGTGGATGAGTGACCAACCATTACATATCGAGACCACTCCGTACCTCAGAAAGCACGTTAAGCTTTTGGTCCCGGTCGTCATTAGTAGATCATTGACAGTCGTTACTGGTAGTCAGAAGCCCAAAAGTCTGACAACCAATCTTCCAAGGGGTATCGAGATACCCAGTAACTGGGTTTTGGAGATCAGATAGGCAGTCGCTTTAAAGTACTGGTATTCAACTGCATCCATGTAAGCCGATCCCAACATATTTGGCCAAAGGCTAGGCAGATTCATTTTTGAGATAATGTGAATCTTATTTCATAGTAATATAGTATAAATTGAGATGATGACACGCGTTCGTGTAATGCAATATTGGTAATTACAGTCTACTCCGTAATATGGAATTCCGTAGTTACGGTCGAAGTTACAGGCGATTCCAGCACCGTACCACTTACGGACGTAAAATAAGTTTGGGGCCCGAACTAAGAATGAATGACAACACGACTTGACAGTTGTCCCTACCCGCTGTGTTTTTGCCCTTCCGAAAAATTGAATTAGACACTTGTTTTGGCGGATTAACTACTTTCGGATGGGGCTTTTTGTGATAATTTCTCCGGTAGTTGGAGGAAATCCCAAAAATCTTGAAGAGAATGGTGCTCGGTATAAAAGAGCAGCGTACTTGTTTCAGCTTCATACCTAAAATGCGGAGTGCGCCTTTTGTACTATTCTGTGACCATAATAAAAGTGGTTCATTTTCATGAGTTAACGTAGGTCGTTGGATTGTTTAGCCTAACACCCTGTTTTTTTAGAGCCGCGATTGATTATCCGATTATTGGTTCTTTGAAAAACTTTTGTTTGAGGAGCAACATACTATATTGTATAGACTCAAGTTTTTCTAACTGAATAGACAGCTGTGTTGCTGGGGCGTTTGTTGCGCCACTGCTCTCAGGTAAAGCACTAGGAAGTGGTTAAGGGTGGGCGTTTTGGGGGACTGTCTTATGTAATTTTAACGTTCCAAAAGTATTCTCAACATCATACTACTTCACTAGTTTGAATAAATACCTTTTGTTTTTGATTAGTCACCCTTCGTTACGTCAGTACACGACTCTTATTTCCACAGTGGTATTCCCTCAAGACCTGCTAGTGAACGGTTTGGACGCGAGCAACTTCGCCATGTTAGGTCTCGGTGATATCGTGGTTCCCGGCATTTTCATCGCGTTGCTGCTGCGTTTCGACAAGAGTCTCAAGCGTAACAGCGAGTTTTACTTCAGGTATGTTTGATACTTATGCTCGTTTTCACTAACATTAGGAAACACTTAAAAAAAAGTAAAAATTATTGCGCTGTTGGATTTTCAACTCCGCGCTGGGCCAAACGTTGAAAATTCAACAGTTCGCTTTTAGCCCTTCATTGACGTTTCAAATCGTGAAATCGTGATAATTGACCAATAATATTTTTATTAAATCCGCGCTAATCAAAAAACCTAGTTACAATTTTCTTTATAAATGTGTTCTTTATTGGTTCAACCATCATTACTCAATTATTTTCATAGATTTTCAATATGAAGTTTTACTGCTCTATAAAAGACATCTTACCACCATGATGGGTTGTTCTTGTGTGATTTAATTCTAAGTCTAAATTCCTACCTTGGACCTACAAACGAAACGGCCGGATTAAAGAAAAATTAATAATTATCAGAGTCATCTTAATTAATTTATATACATTATTAGTACTATTGTTAACAATTTTATTAATAAATTTTATTTATTTACAAAATATAATACGATTACCCTAAGTAGGTATAGTTTTCATTATATTTTGTTTAAAAAAACGTATTATTAGTAAAAGTAGGCGAAATCTTTATAACCATAATGGCCAATATCCACACCAGATTTACTGCACGAGATCTCGAGATGAGATTGGTAACTGAAATTGCGTTCCCTAACCAGGACTCCTCATACATTTTTATACATCTCTTTTTACCAATATACTGTGTGTTCAGGGCGACGTTCACGGCGTACGTAGTAGGTCTGCTGGCCACTATCTTCGTGATGCACGTGTTCAAGCACGCGCAGCCCGCTCTACTGTACCTGGTGCCGGCCTGCCTCGCCACGCCGCTGTCGCTGGCACTTCTGCGCGGAGATATCAACGCGCTCTTCAAGTTAGTATGGACTTATAATGATAAAAAAGTGACTTGTCAAGCGATTTTGAACCGTGTGCAGAGCAAATATTACTGTAAACATAACCTGCCCTGCAAATGATTATGTATAGGACGCTCTTCCCGTCTGTATCGCCAAAACGAACGGTTCTGTGCGTCGCGTAGCTGACCGATTCCCGTAACCTTCACCAGAGTGTCGGTCGACCTCATAGGCGTAATCTCGCTGCGCCAAGACAGGCGTGCCATCTAACTTAGACACTTTTGACAGTTGACACACTTCCATGTCCACATGTCATAATTCTTTTACACCATACTGAGATATTTGCACCTTTCGGCCTAGTACCGGACTGTTTATTTATGTATATTGTTGTTTTTCAAATCAAAAGTGTAGGTACAAAAAGTTATAAAATATAAAACTTTTTTTATACACTTTTTTTTTTTGTTTTTGTAACTTCCTGTCTTGTCCTAATAAAAAGGTTTTCTCTTTTTGTCAACTAACCGCTATTTCTAATCTAACATAATAAATATCGTATCCACAGCTACGAGGACCAGCCCGCGATAGTAGAGGCCGCAGTAGAAGACACGAGCAAGTCAAAAAAGACTGAATAGACACATAATGCCAACGTCCAGAGCACAAACTACAGCACACTGGTACCTTTTAAGTACATTAATTTCTATTACGGTGGAACAAACATGTTCTGGTCGGCACATTCGATTCGGCAGTATTTATTTAACAACAACGCTGACCCGAAACAACTAATACACATATTCGGCTCGTGCCCATCGGCAAATACCCTCGCTTAATCATGTTCGGGTCGGCTCGGCACAATTTGAGCTAAGCCGAGCGGATTTTTCTCGAAAATAAGATATCTACATAATATATGTATATTCGATTTTGCCGCCCAGCTGTCCGAACAGAACATGTGTGTATCTGCGCCCACGCGGCAGTGGCGGGTCTGGCTCGTGACGTCACTTGTCAGTATGACCAGCTGTGACCACGTTTGACTGGCACGAACCGTTTTGAAACCGCGCAGTGTTTCCCTTTGGCTCTGTATCTGTTGTTCTTTTCTTCCGTGTGAGCAAAAAATTTACTGTTTCTGTTTGAATTTATGTTTGTATAAAAAAAATATTTTTCTACAGTCTCTAAATTGGATCTATAATAAAATTTCCTGCTCAATTTTATTACTTTGAGATCAAAAAGCTTTCTGAAAACACGGCACGGTTTGTAAACGGTCCTACATCTGTGATGTCCTGTATAAATGTACGTAAAATTGCTATTGTAAAAAATAAAAGGGTAATTTAATTAGACTTCCGTCGTTATCTTCCATCAGTGTTTTGTATGGTAGAAAATGAAAATTCTACTGTTAAAATATGCAGACGATGACGTCAGGTTGACTGATTTAAAACTAGAATTAATGATTAGGACTAGTGCGTTACAAATCTTGACAATTACCACGATAAAAAAGGACGAATGAAAGAAATCATTGATCAGTCTTCAACTGTACACTTTCACTGCATTTATATTCTCAAGGAGTTGTTTTGGACTAAAATTATGTAAAGAACAAACGCGATGTCTCAATTCAGTGTTGAGCTATTTGGTTATTGAGGAGGGTAGTCAGGACCCTTGTGGGTAAGTAATAGTTGGAACCGCGAACATTCCAGCGACCGCCTGGCCTCATCGTCCCTCTGTATTTGAACCTTTAGATATAATCAAGTGAATGTGTAATATAATAATAATTTGTTTAAATTATAGCAACACTTCGACAAAATTTATTACTATATTTTTATGTTGAAAATAAAATAATTTTATACAATTTTTCGTTAAGGTATTTTTTTATGGATAAATCATTTTATATGTTTTTGTTTTCTGTAAAACTTATTAATAAGTTTTTATTTTGTTAACATTTCTACCATGCCTAGTTGTTTCAAAAGTTACCGACGCAAAGTATTCGCTGAACATTTTATTTTTTCTAAACATAGTTATGTTAAGTACAATAAATATATAATATAAACGTGGGATGATGCTATTTTTACTTTCGCCTTTGGTAGTTCCTTGTTACAAATATGAAATTTATTAGAAGCTGTTAACACTTAAACGAATTTCTGAAGTCTGGGTACAAATGTACGTTGTGCGCCTACCTTGAACTTAGGGAGCGCGCAAACCCTAGCAAATGTTTTAGAACAATTTAACGAGCCTAAACGCAAGAATCTTTTATAACTTTGTGGAATACAAAGCTTTAAGTCCGCCTTTGTACCTTTTTGAGTGTAAAAAGTTTAAATAAATAAATAAAGCTTTAAAAGATTCTTGCCTTTAGGCAAAGGGTGTTTCTGGCAGGGGTAGTTGTTCAGACAATTTTCTTATTAATTATGAGTAAACTAATTATTTTCTGCAGATAACATTGCTACACATATTTCTTAATAATTATCTCGGTTAAAACGACCATATTTAAGTCTCGCTTGTCGGGAAGTGCAACATTTTTGAGAATCCACAAAAAGTCGAAAACCTTTCATGGACAAAAATGGTGATTATTCAAGTAATTTTTTTAACAGATATAAGTATGTATTAATCAATAATTTTTATTTATCAGACACCTTTTCACAATATAATATATTTTAATAAATTCACGACACTACACAAGCTACCCCTTAAATGAAAAACAATTGATTTGTGATGTGTTCATTAAACTCATGACGTGTACAGTTAGTGAACATTTTGAATGTAACTTTATAATGTAACAGATGGTAATGTGGAACACTGAACTGTAATTAAAAACATCAGATCAGTCGACTGGGTTTTATTTCACGACCAATATTGTTGATGTTTCTTTAACGTTTCCAGACCTTTACCTGCCTTAGGAAACTAAGTAGTAATGATAAGTATCGTTAGTTAACGGTTAAAGGTCGCTGCGTACTGTACGACGTTAACAGCTCGCTGGACGAAGTTAAGCCCCGATGTCACCGAATCGATGTCATAAAGTCAGTATCAAATCGCAGGGCTTGACAGTTGTCACTTTAGAAAAGTTAAAGTTTCGGGGCTAGACGGGGCTTTACCGGTAGACGTGGACGGGGTGAAGACAGAACGTGGTGTTATGAAAACATGGACGGGTGTTTAATGCATACGCACTGCGATAGTGACACAAAACTAACTTGCTAGTAGAGATGGTTCACTCCGGATTTTAGGTTTGCAGCTACAAGTACGCGGCGAGCTCGACTTGTTAGGCTAATTCAGCGAGTGTAAGGTAATCAGAACATCTAAGAGTTACGCGATACCACAGATAATATACTGCGACACAAAGAGAGGTAACTTCTAGGTGAATGTAACTGTAGGTAATTAGGTCTATGCGACCTGAATTGCACTTTATTGTGTAGTACCAAGAGTCGCTTGTTATTTAAATGATTTTGCGGAGAGAACCATGTGTGACTGACACTAGTATTACCACCATCATAGATAATACATTTAAGCCACCATCAGGCCCGTCGCAGGGCGTTTCACCGCCCGCGTGCGTCATGTTCGTGAACGGGCGCTGTCAGTAGAGACTGGTCATCTTCTAGCTGCCATGGCTTATTTTAATTTGATTTTATAATTGTTTTATTTTTTATTACGGATGCTTTTATCGTTCTGCATTGTTCTCACATTTATAACTTTAACATGAATGATGTAACCAATATTTTGTAACCATATTGTGATTTAAGTGTCCATGGAGTTTCTTGCCCGTTCTTCTCCATACCTACAACGCTTTGGCATGACCGACCCCTTGACAATTCAAAAGTGTCTGTAATTGGTTTATTAGAAATAAATGCTTTGAGTTTGAGTTTGCAAAACTGACAAAGCGGGCGGCATTGTCAGTTTTGCAAACTCAAACTCCTCTTTACCCTACTTTAGAGAGGAATTTGCTAGGCTTTTAGAGAGGAATTTGATGTTGTTTAAGTTGTGTGGAAGTGTATAAAATAAACCTGCCATGTGCGTGTCGGACCACGCACAATGAAGGGTTCTATTCATAACAAGGGAATACCCTCTTAGAGATTACCTATCTAAAGGCCGATTTTTCAATAATTAGATAACTTTTACCTGAAGAATAAATGTGACGTTTTGACAGATTGTCCAAACAAAAACTGTAAAAATGACAAACTTATTACTCGGATAAAAGTTAACTGGCGATTGAAAAACCATTCGAACCGCAAACAATTGCGTTAATTTTCTATATAGAACAAGGTGTTCAATAAGGAGATTTCTGTTTCCCGCCCCCTTGAAAGTGCCGCCCTTGTGCGGTGCACGCCCTGCACGCCCGTTCCCGGGTCTAGCCATCATAACGGATTCTAATAACCATCTGTATTAATCTGTGGTGCTAGTGTGGAGAACAAGAAAAGATGTCACTACCTAGCTAGAGTTAAGTAGTGATATACGCAACGGAAACACGGACGGGACGTGGCGTGTGCGGGGCGGGACGTGCTAAACATCGTCACCGACGATATTTTTCCTGTCCCTTGGGTACCACGTCGCCGTTCCGTCCGTGCATCCGTGACGCAAGCTCTTTCGTATACATTTTCTATGAAACTATTTTTCCAAAAATTGTCGTTCCGTTCCGTCCAGGTTAAAACACGTTACGTATACGGAAGAAAAGAAAATAATAACTCATTTCGTTTTATCCTAGAGTAACATTAGAAACGAAAGAAGTTACACTGCAAATAAAAAACACATTATGTTTTATTAACATTTATTAATAATTGATTAATATCTATTGAATAAGTTAATAATATTTCTAGAATTAGGTACTGATACAATATCGTACGATAGTTGCACGACAACGACGATGTGACGATATCAGTCAACTAGAGAACTTGATATCGTCGACGATATGAACATAATATTGTTTGAATTAGTCTCCAATGCAAAAAAATGGTAATTTATTTATTTATTATAGAATACCAACAGCATATAATATTCAACATTGGTTTACAAAAGTATTTTAGGAAGTCTGCAAATGTATACACAAATTATAGGTATATATAACATTTAAAGAAGACTTAGAACTTCAATAAAATAAAATACAAATTAATGAAGGGCATGAACATTACACACATAATTCAAATACCTAATTCTACTGTACCAGAAATTATGTGATTAAATGATAATTGTCAAGTTTTTTTTTTTCCATTTTTAGTCATGAAATATCCATGTTTTTATTTGTTTTTTATATATTTTAGAATATTATTATTATCACGCAATACACGTTAAAGCTTACAACATTCATAATAAACACGTTAATCAGACATTTAATATTCCTGTAATGAAGTAGATACACTTACATACGTAATACAAAGTTTTGAACTCATACCGTTTTTTGTTTGTAAAACGGGAGGCGAATGAAGTTTAAAACTTCAAAATATAATAAATTCACAGTAGTCCGATGTATAATAGACTGTTTCATTATTATTATAAATAGCCGCTATTACAAACGTAAGGCCGCGTCCTAATTAAAAGCGATCATCGCGCGAACGATCGCGTGCATGTCACGTTTTGTTCATCGCCATCTGTCGGCGCGACCTCGCACAGCTTCACTGAACATAAATTTCGAACGATAGTGTATTTGCGCGACGATCGCTTTTAAATAGGACGCGGTTATGGTCCATCATATTAAATATAAGGTTTATCACATGGAAATTGCACATGATTATAAAGCCGCGTCCGCACGTCAGGCCGGATGTAGATGCGAGCGTACAGTGTGCGCGCGGCTTAAGAAAAGAAGTCCTGCTCTCGGTAGCAGGGCAGTCCAACCATATTACTCCACAGTTCCACACCACTATTTCCAAATATAAGTAAGTAAGTATTTATTTGCATAAAACATGGTGTTACAATAATTTACAATAAAGATCTTACATGTTTTGCCAACATCAATCAATTTCTTTTTCTCCTTCGCTAAGCTTTAAGATAGTTCCCTGCACTTTGGATTTAAATAACCATCAATGGTGTTTCTTAAGTCAGTCCATTGCCTCTCATATCCTTACCCAAAGTAAACAAGACGCCTTTCCTTCCTTATCATCATTGAAGCTACGGTAGCCGTGCTTCAAAATACTTAAATACATTCGATATTTGGTCTTGAAGAAACGAAGTTATAAAATAAAGTACCTCTTCTGGTACATAAGGGGCGGATATATCGCCTGTAAAACACGAAGTGAGTCTAGGCTACCATACATGTCAGTTCTACCTTCAGATCTCATCAAATCCGTCTTTGTGTAGATTGACATCAAGTGGTATTCCATATTCAAATTCTTGTTTCCAACTAATGTAATATCAACTTTATGTTAGTGTAAATTAAGTTGGATTCAGAATGACTAGTAAGTACTATTGAAAAGTCATTAAAAAATTTGAAGTTGTAGTGCAAACTGTAGTTAAATTATGGGTTTTAAAAATACTTTTCCAAAAACACATTTGTTTACGTGTTTGGAAACTAAATCACGAACGCAGGATATGTGTCTATTATGGCCTACTGACGATTTTTGAAGCTTATCGTTATTTCATGTTTGTGCGCAGGTTTGTCTGTTCAGATTGATCTCTCTATGTATGGCAGCTTGTGGTCATGTAAAATGTCGGGTCAGTGATGCTTCGTTTAGTTCCGTGGGTGGTCAGCTGCTTGGTGCAGTGGGTGGTGGCGGTTGAACACTCTCAATCCAGTGCACGAGATCACGTTCTGAACCCCTTCTTCCACTATCTCGAATTTGACCTGCGAACGGAAGAAAGTTTATTAATTGAAGGATCATTAAAACAGACAGATTTTTAACACAATAAAGATCAAATTATTACATAAAAAGTAAACTATTCCAAAATATAAGAGCTATTCAAGGTCAAATTGAATAAGGTAGCGAAACTGCGCATGTGATGGGTATATTTAGGGCCACTGACCGCAGTTACTTGAAATATCATCAAAAAATAATCATCAATATACAGGGTGGTCCAAGTAGAGACGTCATAAAAAAAAAGATTCCTCATGCTCAGGGATATCCGAAAATGCCCCCTGCCCGCTTTGAAAAAATTATATCTTTATTTTACACGGCATTTTAATTTTTTTTTTATTTTGTCAACATACAAAAAATTTGATCGAAAAGGAGGAATTTACGTTCGAATGATACAGAGTTAAAATTTCTACTTCAAACAAAATCGAGTCTCGAGACACCCATCATGTCTTTGGAATTTAGCTAGCTAATTTAATTAGAAATCTTTTGCTTTAGAATTAAAGCCGTCAGTCGTCGTGTAAGTTAATTAAAGTCGCACTCGGTAGCGACATCGCTTGTATCTGGATAGGCCTTTAGCAGAAAGCAGATGATGATGCATTAGGATTTAAGACTTTAATTCTAAAGCAAAAGAGTACAAATTAAATTTTACTAGAGAAATTCCAAAGACGTGATGGGTGTCTCGAGACTCGAATATTTCGAGTCAACATTTTGTGATATTGTGCAAGCCTACATTCCGCCTAGGTTGTTGAAATGATTTAGGGACCATAGTACTTTTTTATTTTATTTGTAGTAGAAATGTCGACTCTCTGAATATCGCTCTGAGAATCGCTATCTGAACAGGCCTTAACCGCATCCAGCTGAATATCAATATTTTAAATCCAAAAGCACTTTTAAGAACAATTTGTCAATCATCGACGGCCATAAGAAATAAAAACGTACCTTCGCGATCAACTCGGCGATGAAGATGGCAGTTCTGGTGTGCATAGTGATGTCTCCCACCCGCACGGAGGACTTGCCGTCAGCCAGCGCCATGTATATTATCACTTGATCCTACAACAATTAAACTAATATTACCAGCCCCCAGTAACTGCTACAAATTATCTGTGGTCGGTGTAGTCTTTTTCTTACAGTATTTATATTTCCCTCGGGTATCATCGGATTTCCGAATACAAACGAATGCTAATTTCCATGTCCATCTATTATTACATTTATCGCGTACAATAATTTGAATTCAGAACTAAGTACTTTATTGTTGTTTTGATTTCCGTGTGAACTATTGCCTGCGACTTTAGCGGCTTTCCTCCCATTTTTTAAATAAATTACATTAAGGTTAAAGATTATTAACAACACTATATACTTCCAAGTCGATTGAGAGCGTCTGGTCTGCACCAAGTGCAAAGGGCAACTGATAGAAATCCGACAACTGACGAAACACGAAGTTTGCCGAGGTAGATTAAGAAAAAAGAAATACTGTACATACATAATATCTATAATTCGTCGTCTCGGTAGTCACCCCCTCTCTAGCCATATCATCTTTCACATAGTCACAGTCCATCCATTGTTTTTAGGGTCTTACCTAATAGCCAAGCACTAAAGGAATATGATTATTTGAAAACGGCATTCCCTTCTAACGAAGAATCCGAAGTCTTATTCCGAATTGCTCATCGTCATCTGTCTGAAGACGGAGGGGTATTTACCTACTATATTACTCGCGTTAAGAACTAAGCCGTCGGGCCATAAAATAATGTCATTAGCAATAAGAATGCGCCTTGCGTCTTATCGATAGTTCGCTACCTGCTCCATAAGTGCGAGCGAGACAAGACAACAACAGCAATGATTTATCTCCCGACGACTTAGTTCTTAACGCGGGGACTATACCTTCCGCCCTTCCTCAACAGAACTATGTGAAGTGTTGTACCTGCAGATGTGTATCGAGGCAGCAGCCGGTGAGTATGTCGCTCCGTAGCGCAGCGCCGGCCACGCGGCCCACCTCGAGCGGGTCGGCGCCACGCTTGCCGAGCCCATCCGTACCCAGGCGGCAGCCCGATGAGGTCTCGCAGATTGCACTACAAACACACATACATATTAGCACACGTGTGATCTTGCCCATATATCAACGATCGCAACCGCATGTCACTTGAACTACGAAAACCTTTGCGGCTGCTTTTTGTTACGATGCAGGGTACTTTATAGCTATCGAATAATTACCATAGTTGGTGTTAAATTAATCTCCTGTTTTATTGTAGGTCAAACATGACTGAAGATTCCACTGCAGAAACCGCAATCTGTCATTTTGTCTATTTCTCCGTCGACAAAACCCGTAGAAAACCCGTTTCTATGGTTGCCATGCAGAACGAGAGGAGCGCACTTTAGAGGACCCTAAGATGATATGAAAAATTACACTTAATTGAGAATGTCATAAAGTGTAGACTTGCACAAAGACCTACCCAGACTTCAAAACGCTCTGCGGGCGTACGTTTTTGCACTTCAAATCATTAACATTAGAGTTTATTTTATACGGCCCTGCTCCTTTGGGGAGTGAAGATGTGTAATGTAACGTGTATAGTTAAGCATAGTACTCACATGATACCGCTGCAGTTGTTGGGTGCTATGTTCGGGTCTTCTTTGAGAACCGTGATCTCAGCGCGATGGTTCAGGTCCTTAATACTTTCCTTGAATCCCTCAGACATCTGGGCGGCCAGCTGAAGAATAACCACGAGTTTAGAAAAAGAAAGAATAACATATATGTGGGGATGAGACTAGTGTTGGAGCGAGAACGAGACTGTGCGAGGGAAAGAAAGAGGAAGTAACAAGATGGCGGTCAAAAATTCATAATTCAAAAGTCATTTATTCAAACTAGGCTGAGAATCAGCACTTTTCGAACGTCAAAATTACAAAAGACAGTCCCCCAAAACGCCCACCCTTCACCACTTCCTAGTGCCTTAAGCTGGAAAGAAGAAGTGGCGCAACAAACTCCACAGCAGTAATTCAAGTTCAAGTTAGAAAAAAAAAGATTCTATACAATAGTATGCAAAATAATTTACATTTAGCAGCACAAAAAATAATTTAAATGATAAATTATTGGCCATATGTCAGCTAGCACACGCTAATATACCAACCAAAAACATCGAGAACTATACTCAAGCAGAATCAAAAAAATAAAAACTAAACGTAAACAGAACTAAATATCTAAATGAAGCCTCCAGGCATAAAGGGCGTGCCCGCTTTCATAAAGCTATGTATAGCTGTAATTGGAAGTTATAAATAATTAACTAGAACCATCGAGGTAAAATAAATAAACAGTTAATTACTAGTAATAATAACAAAACCATGATCAGCAAGACCATGTGTGCAGGTTGCTGCGTAAAGGCGTAGAAATAGTTTAAAGACGTTTTAAATTTAAATAAAAACCAGTTGTTATCATTACATCCCGGCGTTTGATTTCCCATATTTTGGCAACAGTTCTGAAAACGTTACACCATAAAATATATTTTTATGATTTAAAAAACCTTAAAGGACAAAACATAACTAGTACAACCACCTTACGAAAACGATTATCACATTTGGACTTTGTTTTCATTTGTATCATATAATAAGAAAAGGTTGCTACTGATTGTAATTACTTATTTTGGGAAACTTACGAACCCCTTTCTAATATCTGTCATGATCTTTTTCTACTATTCCAATTTATTCGGGATCGGCAGCACCACTGATGCTGGCATAAGGTTCAAATTCCCGTATCACGTTACATGATGCCATAGACAGACTTTTTCGTTGGTGACAGTCCCATGATTCATGCGGTAAGGCAGGAGACGTGCTGCGGGAGTGGTTACAAATGTGCGGGCAGCGAAACTTAATGTATTACTAATATTAAAAATCATATCATGTCTTTTTTTCTTTCCTTGGTTAAATCCTCATGTCATGTCGGTCTCCTACCGATTAAAACCCCACTGTTCCTTCTAGTACCATGAGTCCGGGGCCCAGGAGATACTTGTACATTCACTGCACCCACGATTGGTATCAGCCCGCCATGCCTAGCGGGCCCCATTACCAAGTGCTGATCTCACGACCGCACGTCCTCCCAGTAAGGCGCGCATATAGTACTGCGTGGCGTTCCACCTCTTTGAGCCTGACTGCTCGAGCTACGATATAGCCCCAGTTTAGATACTAGCTTTAGCCCGCCCTCGTTATGGTAGCCGGAAATCGATAAGCGCCTTTTGACGCCCAGCTGCTCTTCTGGTGCAGGTGGAATGAGAGGTATGCTCTCTCTCTCCATCTCCGCCTTCTCCTTTGCATGCATCACCTCCTCGCAAAAAGAAGAGAAAGCATCCTACGCGTTTTGACTCTCTACCATGGACTGAATCACGGCCGGAAGCGAGAGATCACCCGCACTGGGTTTCGCTACGGGAGGACAGCGCTGTTGGGCCCAAGCTGAGCACTCCTCCAGCGTACGATGCGCCGTGTTCTCGGGTCAATCCAACCTATGTCACGCTGGTACTTCCTAAAACATCCGTGTCATTCCTCCATAACAGGCCTTACCGCGAATACTGAGGCGAGCGGACCAGGAATAGTTTTATGCCTGAAATTTCGTCCAGCGGGAATAAATCACGAAATAAATGACATACATAAATCCGCTGACTTATTTTTGCCAGCGCAATAACTTGTGCGTTCAGGTGCGTTTAATTTGTTACTACCCGCGTCCCCCTTCACCCTATAGGACCATGGGACAGTCACCAATGATAAAGTCGGCCTATAATAATTTTGGGAAACCCCATTCTTGGAGAAAGTGGGTCATTAGTTCATCACTCATCATCCTTTCCGCACTATTGCAATATATTTGGGATCGGCAGTATTATCCCATCTATACTGACATAAGGTTCATATTCCCGTATAGGTGCATCCATATTGGCGGCACTGAACCTGTACATATACTGTTCACCGTTACGTAACAAGGTACCTACCCGCGTGGGCAGCGTGCCCGCCACAAAGCTCCAGCCGACAATCTTGCTGACGTAGCCGCGCTCCATCACCTTGACGGCGCTGAACCTGTACACGGGCATACAGTCCACTGTGACGAAGCCGCCGCCCTTCGGGTAGTATCTAAGACCAGGATTTTATGTCAATATTTTGATCAAACGCTATTGCTAATTAAATCAACCTGCCTAGCCTTTTCCCAACTATGTTGGGGTCAGCTTCCAGTCTAATCGGATGCAGCTGAATACCAGTGTTTTACATGGAGCGACTGCCTATCTGACGTCCACAATAACTACAACTGGGTACTACGATACCCCTTGGCAAGACTGGTTGTCAGACTTTCGGATTTCTGACTACCCGCAGTCCCGTAACTACTGTCAAAGATCTACGAATGACGTCAGAGACCAACTGCGTAACGTGCTTTCCGAGGCATGCGGGGGTCTCGGTATGTAATGCAAGCGTTGCTTAACCTTGAAGCCTTGAAGACTACCCGGAGTGCTGGCAATTAGAATAATCAAATCATAATCTCAAGCTACTTTGGGTGATTCACAGCAATCTTTTGGTGTAACGATTGCATTTTTAATTTCCTTTAACTGATAACTGATCTGATAACACATACAGCATTACTCTAATCGCTTAGTAAGATAATAATATTTACCCTCGTCTATGCATTTTCATTTCAAATGTAGCTCCGAACAGTTGGAGTGTGTTCTTGAATACCTCAGTCATGTATTCGATCTGGGGCGCCATGTCGGCGTTGGTGCCTCCCTTAAGGTCCATAACGATGGGCCCGTCAGACAGCAGGGCGCAGGGCAGCGCTATCTGCATGAGCAGACTGATCGAACTACCGGACAAAGTGATGGAGTTGAAGATCTTTCATGAAAAAATATGTTACGCGTTGTTAGGTGTTATTTTATATGCGAAAGTAACTTTGTCTGTTACTACCTTTTCATGCCAAAATCACTGAACCAAGACCGATAAATAGACTGGGATCTGGAGACAGGCTACTTTTCATCCTACATATTCGTATTAAAAAAATATTCAATACAAAATACGTACATGCAGACGAAGTCACACGTAGTTTATTATAAATTAGCTTTTGCCCGCGTGGATTCGGTGATTTGGGCATGCCAAGGGAACGTACTACCGGGATGAAAAGTATCCTATGTCCTTAGGGGGGAGGGGTCACATAGTCGGGGCCCAGTTAGGCCAGGCTCTAAGGTGGATTAAGCCAGTCGGAGGCCCGTGACCGCAAAACAAAATGAGGCTCCCGGTCTTCTAAGTTTATATAGTAACATCATCTATTACATCTATTTATAGTAACATTTTGCAAAAAAAAAAAAATTACAGCAAAAAAAAAAAAAAAACAAGCATTACGTGTATAATTATATAATAACAACACAAAGTCTTATTATGCGTGTCGGTCGCGCATGGGTGGCAAACACATACGTGGCAAAATCAAAGTACCTATTTATTAGAATAAATTTATCAATGAGATTAGAAAAAATATCAAGAGGTCGACCTAGACACAGCCCAGGGGCCATGGGTCATGACCCCATCCGCCCTTGCTAAGGTCATGGTCTATCTGTGGTACAAACATAGAAATCCGTTCAGCCGTTAATTCGTGAAAAGGTAACAGATTATTAGTATGCAAAAAAAAAACCGTCTTCCAAAAAAAACACTAGGTACCGAGTGAAAAATTACTTTAATTTCTGAAGTCTGTGGCTAAAAACGAAAATCAAAACCAAAGACACAGACAGGTTGTTTTTTTTTTTTTGTAAGACGTTTTTATTCTTCCGACAAAAATTCGAATACCTGCTATGTAGATAACAGTGACAAGAACTTATTATAACATGATCCACATAGGCTGTGGGAAAAATACGTATTATTGAAGCTAACTCAAAAACTACCCAAGCAAAGTTAACAAAATTTATATGGGACCACCTCTGAAGTATGACCTACCAAACAAAAAAAGAATTATCAAAATCATTTATAATTAGCGGAGTAATCGCGTGACAAACATACAAAAAAAACACAGTCGAATTGAGAACCTCCTCCTTTTTGAAGTCGGTTAATAATAGGACCGTCTCGGTTGGCGTCGTGGCGTTCAAGGACTTGAGTATAATAAAACATAGGTGGGCGTCCCCATGATCCTTCGATTGTTAAGAAAAATACATAAATTCTAACAAAGAAAAAGACTCCCACACACTAGCACCTTTATTTAGAAAAACAGTTTCCATGGAAATATGATATAAAAATATATTTTTTCAAACTAACGAGCAAATGATTATTGACATTTTGTTGAACATCTTATACATAACAACACAACATAACATCACGCCTTGTTTCCTCGAAGGGTTGGGCAGAGGTGTCCTTGTAGCAGGCACACCCACATTTCGCCAGTTATGTTTAAGTCCCATGTAATAGGGGGCGAGCCTATTGCCATCAACCGGGCACAAATCCAGACTCCGAGCTGCTACTGAGAAATTTCAGATAGAAAAACCCAATAACATTTTGCTCGACCCGGGAATCGAACCCAGGACCTCATACTTAGCAGTAGCGCGCTTATACCAACTAGTAATCTGAAATGACGCGCCCCACTACCACATTAGAGCGGTTACGCACTAGGTCCGATCCGAATCCGAGAAATGTTGGTCTGAACGAAGTAGCCATAGTACTATTTGTATGAGGGGTTTCGCACTAGATCCGAACTCTGTCCGTCCGAATTTAGAACATTACCAATTCGGATTGAACTCGGATCTTGAATTCGGCTTCGGATCTCGCATTACCGTGTACCTACCTGTAAATGCGGTAGTAGAGGGGTGCGTCATTTCAGAGTGAAAAGCCATTAATTTAAGAGCATAGTAAGCCCAGGTTCGCACGGACGAAATAAAATCGCGGCGGAATAAAATCGCCAAGCGCGATTTTGTCTGACATTTTTATGCGACAGATAGAAATATCTTACGTTCTTCGACTGAAGTGATACACATAGCCACACGATACACGATCGCTTTTTGTCGAAGATCAGTCTGTCCTTACTTTGAGCGCCAAAAAAACAAATAAAAGCAAATAATAACCTTAGAAGCACAATTAAGGCGTGTCTCACCCAGCAGTGCGTGTGTCAGCGACATAGTGCCCGCGCTTGATCCTCTTGCCCGGCATGAACTGTATCTCGGTGGAGCCGATGGTGTCACCCCTTAGTTTTGCGCCGCACATGTCTGCTACCAGTTTTATGCCTGTACGACAAATGATATCAACGCTGTGCGTTTTCACGTTTTGGATAAACAACATTTAACCAAAACCCTGTGCGATCTGTGAAGGTGTTGTTAATCGTGTTTTCTTCAAACATAGTACTTAACATTAATCCTCAACTTTAACATATGTTTATTTCAAAATTAATGCTGCAGTATTTTCGATATAACAGAGGATCGTGCTAAGCAATTTGAAGTAGTATATAGGCCCTTAACTAGAATTTATTAAGAGGTAGTGAAACAGGCCATAAGGATTTTTTTTTAGCCATTAATGTCCCACTGCTAGGCAAAAGCCTCCCTACTCTCTTTCCAACTCTCTCTGTCCAGAGCTGCCAAAGGCCAATAGGGGTAACCTTTACTGTAAACCATAAGGAGTTACCTTTACTTTAAAATATTTATATTCTAGATGTGACCAATGAAGTATAGTAGTTGATTTTCAACAACATTAGGTAGGCAGTCATCACTCAAATAAAACTTTTTGAGTTATGGCCGAGGCCCTGCAGGCAGTGGAATATTAATAGGCAAGCATAGATATCCCTTGCTAATAAGGAAAAAAAATATTAGTATGTGCCTGTACTTCATTTACAAACAATGGTGAAATAACAATAGTATTATTCTTTTAGTGACTACTTTTTAATTTTATAGTTATAATGTAAATTGCTGATGGCAATAGGCTTGCATTACGTGGGACTTACATATCTAGCACACAAAAAACAATTCACATTAAATTTAAATTGTATGTGAATTGTATCTTTGAGATTGAGTGTTGAGTTTGTAACATGTTATATTGCTTCATGTTTATTATGAAAAAAAAAGTTTATAAGGGGGATGCACTAAGGTAGCTGCGAAATTCAAATTTTCTTTCGGTTTTTGCAATTTGCAGGTCAGTGTCAACCTGACACTGACCTACAAATTGCAAAAAACTTAAGAAAATTCGAATTTCGCTGGCTACCCTGACGCTTTCGCCTTAACACCAAAAATAAGAAATAACATTATTTGGATAGGTATAAGGATACCTATCCAAATAATGTTATTTCTTATTTTTATTTATACTTAGTCATAATTTTGTAGGAATGAAATTTTATTGCGGTGTAATTTTTAGCTACTCTATAAGTAGCTAAAAATTACACCCCAATAAAATTTTAAATAATAAATTACACCATTTACTTAATTGATTACATCATGATATTGATGATTTTATTGGATCATTGGATCTAGATAATCCTAGTACCATAACTAAAGGGCAAAGGCAAGTAGCAATAACAAAGCCCACTATTGAACTCAGTAGTTCAAAATATAGAGCTGTCAGTTGCTGCTATATTTTACTCATATTACCCTGGCACTCCTGGCAGGTTGAATTTTACCAAAATATTGGATGAATTTAGTCAGTATTTTTAGAAGGAAACGCCCAGCTACATTTTCTATAATATTAGGTACTATAATTTTAAGTTTACCTATGAGGTGCTGCGCCGCTAAACCCGGCTTGCTCCGCTTAGCTCGTATGTTCGTAACCCTCACAGGTATTCCCAGAATAGCGCTCAGAGAAATCGCGGTCCGAAGTATTTGCCCGCCCTGCAAATGTTTTTATCCACATTTTAATTCAGCATCAAACAATACAAATATTAATCAAAGTAAATAAGATTTTTTTACCCCTTCTAAAATACTCCCATCGATTTCAGTAAATTCTGTCGCCATTGCCATTTTGTTATGTAGCGAACACACGCCTTTCTTCTATGATCACAATATTTCGCAATTTAGGAAATCCCAACAATTGAAACAAAACATGCGTAAACTCTTGATCGAGACTGAAGACAGATGAAGATGAACTCCGCCGAATGCTGCCGGATAATCAAAATGTCAATGTCATAATGATAAAAGATAAGGCAGTGTGTTGCCCTCTTATATGTCATTTTCTCCCAATATTTTCTTCCATTTCTACACTACAGGTAGAACTCAAACTCAAAGCGATTATTTCAATTAAACCATTTATAGGCACTTTTGAACTGTCAAAGAGTCGGTCAGTTAGTCAGAAAGTTGAAGCTAATTGCCCATTCCAAAACATAGATCTCTATGGAGAAGAACGGGCAAGAAACCTCAAAGACACTCTTTTAAATATAGATATTTCAAAATCCTGGGCACATCATTCTTGTTGCTTCTATATGTGAGAACAATGTACAAAAAATAATCAAAAGCAATTGAAAATATAGGATTAAAAATAAGCTTTGGCAGATAAGAGATGACCAGTTTCAACTGACGGCGCCCGTTCACGAACATGACGCGTGGATCAGCACCATCCAGCTCAACCATTTTGTAGGGAACCGAATGATCCAACGCACTCGCCACCATCAGCGAGACATTTAAGTGAGCATGACATATTCTCAACTGCCATGCTCTTTCAAGTTAACATACATCTTAATAACTTAATAAACGGCTCCATGGTCTCACATTTACAAAAATAAAAATGCTTTTTAATTATACAAAACTATAGTTTGCAATGTATTTAAGAAATTAATACAATTTTACCACCAAAAAGACGACTTTGTCGTGTCATAGAATTCGATCGACTATCTCATGTCATAGAATTCTAATTTGAGTTGACAGCGATCGACGTCGATCTAACGCAAACTAAATAGTTGTAGTTGCTTCAAGCAACCTTTTTGTTTTTACATACAGGGTATGGCGTAAATAGTGGTCCAACGTTAAGGGGTCAATACACCGTATAACCACAATTTTAACAATTAATATTTTTGAAAAATTTACACTTTGCTTTACTAATTTGGCTGTAATTTCTCTAAATGAAATTATTATTTTTATTTGATGTTTTGTTCAAAACTGTGGAATACATATTGTGCTATCACGTCAGACGTAACCTTGTTGGTTTACAACCGTGGAGTTGGTGGTTTACGACGTAATTTCAAACAGCTCTGCCTGTCGCCAACCAAAGTCACCTCTATTGGGGACGCCGTTGACTGCCGTGTAGCAAGCCCTTAACACAAACTGCAACTAGCACGAAGCCCGAACATTCCTCGAGTAGATTGTAATTATAAGACACAAACATTATAGTACATGTTTAAAAAATATTATTATTACACTGTAATGTGAATATCAATCGATTTAGAATAATTTCGTCAACTATCGCACCCAGTGTTGCAAGCAATATACATTTTTTTTTTCGGAAGTACGGCATACGGCAAGCCTCTCAATTGCCGTACCACAAAATACGGCAATTGACTGTAATAATATGTTAAACGAAACGTTTTTTCACTAGTGCAATGAATGAAACTCGATTAACTGTTACCTGAAGAAGCTGTAAAGAAAATTTTTTGTCAATGCTACCACTAATCCAGAAAGTATTACAAATTGTCAAAACTAAAAATGACCTACAAAAAATCGAGGACTACTGATTCAAAATTAAGGCAAAAATCAAGGATACCATACCAAGTTTAAGATGTTGCGAGACATATTCGAGAAGCAAGGATTCGTACACATTAGATAAACATGAATCTAAAGTGATAGAAACGATAAGAAACCTTTATGAATAAGAAATAAATGAAGAATAGATTTTTTTTATAAATTCGGCAATTTAGTATTTTTTCCCTTAACATACGGCAAACCAGACTGCGACATACGGTAGCTCAGATTTTTACAATAACAACACTGATCGCACCTCTGTCTATTAAAAAATAAAGTTTTATCTTTGAATGACTTATTGTTATTGAATGTCTATGTTGTAAACGGAACAAACGGAAGTTCCGCGCCGCGCAAAATGTCAATAATTTTATTGTTGTTTTGTTGGGAATTATTTGCCAATTAATTGCGAACAACTTACATTAATTGGTTCATGAGAATTATTTACACAAATACAGAAGTACCTCATATAGAAATTACATGGCATCTTGATTACTAAGCGCCTAATTCATGATGCAAAGAAAACCTGGATTCCCCGTCGCTAATTGCAGTATTAAAATGGTAATTGACCCGGTATTTATATACACAGTAGTTAGAAAGTGCAATAAAACAACAAGCAATTTTGCGGATAATTGTAATACAAGCTGTAGTTTGGGGTGTCAATAATCAAGCGCATTTCCGTTGCATTACGTTACGTTACGTGCGGTACAAAAAAATTACAACTGTTGATTGTAAACAAAAATAAATTTTATTACTTAATAAATTATGCGAACAAAATTGAAACATACTAAATGTAATTAATATTTCTATATACCCAATGAACTCTATTTTCAGCTCATAGGAATATATAACTTGGTTATTTTTATATTGTTTCCCTCCAGTTATGTAGCTTATTATTCTTGTCTAGGGGACTTGCTCGCCAGCAGGCATCAAATTAATATACAAAAATATATTAGATTGTTATGGAATTCTGTGAGTTGACTGTATTCAAACAACCTAAAATGTTTACAATAAGATCCTGATAAATAGAATACTCAATCAAAAGCTCTTTCATAATTTTCATATAAATATATGGATAAATAGGTTATGCAGAAACTATAGAATGCCATCTGCTACCATCTTTACATACACCTAACTCCTTTTGCTTTGTTCATACATCTGGTCATACACACATGCCAGTTGCGAGTACTACGCACTTGACCTTTCTGAAGAACATCACTATAAGGACTTATAGTGACCAAAGTAATTTTTTTCAAAAATACAGGGATGGGACACCCTAAGGGGACTCCAGGGCGTCCCATCCCAGCGTTTCCACTCACATCGGCCTTGTAAATACCTTTTGTTAGTCATCTTTCATTCATCCTCTCAACATAATCTTTTTAATTGTCATTTTCCTCAGCCGGACTGTGCAGCAATGCCAGACCCTCTGCTGTTTGAAGACGACAGTGATCAGCAGCAACGTCGGCAGCAGCTCATTAACTTCGGTCACTCACAGTGGGGCTTCAATAACTGGAGCTGGTCGGTCAGCAAACAAGAGCTAGGTAAGCTTTTAACTTACTCTATGGGTGCACTTGCATAGTATTATACGGTTATTTTATATATATATTTTAGCCCCTCGTATAACAATCTACTATGTCGTTTTTGTAGGCTGTTTCGTTACAGACAAAAATAGATACAAAAAACTTTTTCCACTAGAGCTTGCTCTAGTGGAAAAAGTTAGTTAGTTTAAAAATTAAAATATGAAAATGAAAAATATGCTATTTATTCCCCGCTCTGGTACGCTACAATGACTGACTTTTTGAGCAAGAAGAGTGAAAAATAAATTATATTAAAGCTAAAGGGATTTTGCACCTTAAAATTGTTAGTAAGAGAGATCACCTCAGTAGAAAACGGCGAACTCATCTAGCTTATTTTTATATGACGTGTAAAAGTGATTCCGATTACATAATAAACAATTTCATTTCATTTGCTTGGACCATATGATCTGACCAATAAAATATTAATAAAATATAATAATAAAATATTTGTATGGACTTTAAAAGAGATTGACCTGAATTTGTTTTGGTATTTCTTATCAGAGTAGTTGGCTAGGAAACACCAACTTCGCCTAGTTTTAATAAAAACATATATTATTACTAATATTACCTATTTAAAAAGTAAATAATATTACTTAGGCCTCATACGCACCAGCGGTTAGCCGCCTGACGAGGTTGGAATAATGGCCAACCGCGATGTTGAACCGTGTCAAGCGGTTGGACCGCTCAAAGGCGGATTAGGATTAGGTACTGTCGGTCCATAAACAAAATGGACGCAGTCGAGGTGGCTTGTGTTATCTTTGATTATTTATTACTCCCGAAAACAACGAAAGAAAATTAAAAATCCCATCGTCTCCGTTTTAAATCTCTATTCTTATATGCTGCTCCTTCACAATTCCAAATACCTTCACATTGTTGAATTTCAACAATAAATTTCTCTGTGTCGAAGTTCATGGCTGCGCAACTCACGAACGCGAACTTGCAAACTCCCCGCGGCGGTTCACCGCAAACTAAACCGCCCATGAACCGCCTAGTGCGTATAGACAGGACGCTAACCGCCAAGCGGGTTCTCCACTTAATCGCCGCGGTTGAAATTTTGTGGCGGTTAAGTGCGTCGTTCAATCATAAGCGGTTGCATATTAAAATCAACAAAGCAGCTAGCCGCGCGGTTAACCGCTACTGAGCTGAGCATGAGATTAGATTTTTTAAGTTAAAAAATCTAATCTCATACTTGTAGTTTTCATAGATTTTTTTCCACCATGTTTATTTAGTTAAGTAATAGTAATCATTTGTTTTAGATTTTGTGGACTTCACAAATGGGAAGTACTGTGCGGGTGTGGTTGCATTTGTCTCCATAACAGTGAAGAGCTTCGATATACATCGGGAGAACATTGGCTATGCCACCACAACCGCCAACTCTAAGGGATTTGCCATTTACAAGTCTAGAAAGGTATAAACAAAAAATATGAAACTGGATATATACTGTACAAACTTGTTGTTTTTCAAGTTAGAAAATCTGATGTTTTTGCTGCTTGATAAGTGATTTAAATAACTTTTTGTGTATCTACAGTGTGCAGTGACGAACGCACTTCGCGAGACGTTGCTGAGCTTCGGCGGTAGCGTAGCCACCGAGCTGACAGAGCTACTCGAGGCTCATCGTGTGGAGGCGCCTGCCAACGCACCCGAACCGGCCATAGAGAACAACCAGAACGTCGCCAATAAACACGTCGAGCCCAAGAACATGACGAACATGACGCTCGAACGAGCCGCGCGCAAGGACTCCGACAGCGGCACCCCTCCGCATCCCGTACTGCGCTCTCCGCTGGCCCCGCTGGCGCAGTCCGGGCCGTCCGGGCCCCCGCCCGTGCAGAACGGGCCCCTCGCCCCGCCCCCCGCCGTCAAGAACGCGCGTGTCCTGGGCGCCGCCATGCCGCCCGCCAACCGGCCCCCGCCGGCGGGCCCCGTGCGGCCGGCCCCGGGCCCCGCCGTGCCGCCCGCTCACCCGCGACCCAATTCCAACGTAAGTTTCGTGCTGCAGCCGGTGCTGGGCGGCTACCCGGCGGCGCCGCTGTACGCGCCGCGCGCGGGCCCGGCGCCGCACGTGTTGCCCAACGCGTACTACGAGTACCCCGGCGGCGGCTGGCACTTCGCGTACGAGAGCTACGAGCGGCCGCCCGGCAACGTGAACCTCAACTTCAACCTGCCGCCCAAGAACCTCGTGGTGAACGGGCGCGGCGCGTGCCGCCCCGACGACGCCGCGTACGCTCCGCAGGCGCCAGCGCAGGGCTGCTGGATCAAGCCCACCATCTTCTACGACGGCTTCTGGACCGAGCAGAAAGTCAAGAAGTGGGTGGCGGAGCAGGTGGAGAAGCAGTTCCCGGAGGACGCGAGCGGGGCCTCCTCCGCCTCGCCCGACAAGGCCTAGCCGCCGCCCGCACCTAGCCCCCTAGCCCCCTAGCCCCCTAGCCCCCTAGCCACCCGGCTCACTAGCCACTAGTATTTTATCAGCGAGTTTTTCTTATACACTTGTGGAAGTTTTTTGCCACACCCGCTCACACGAGTATTGTAGTAGTTTTGAGAATAGTAAATGTATTATAGGTACGTTAGGTATATTGGTAAGTTTGAAATCTCAAAAATGGTGAACTATTTTTATGTAATTTTTCCTCGTTGTATGTAGTCGTAAGTGTTGTCGACGGTCAGGCGGCGCTCGTCGCCACTTCGTTGTTAGAAGTCGGTGTGTTACGAGTGTTTTGATTGTCTGCTCTACCTTGATCTAGTATTTTGGCGAGAATAGCATTCTAATACGCACACCTACCTATATCCTATTGATGTACACTTGTGTGACGGTTTTACTAGATTTTATCAAATAGATTTATGAATGACCTATCAAATTTTACTCGTCGTTTTTTAAATTACATTAGGAATTGAGTTTTGACCGTGTTACATAATTAGGTATAAAATAACGGAATTGCGAATGTACATAGATATATGTATGTAGTTTTACTGTGTAGATATACACGGTAAATAACTGTTTTTTATTGAAATAAAATTGTTTGAATTTATGTAATGTTTGATTGATAGCTTTGTTTATTAGTTTACCTTATTTCCACTTCATTAACATCCTGTCAGTGGCAATTATAAGTTCCACAACACATTAACTTCATTGCCAATCGTCATATATATGGCAATTTACTACTGTTTTTCTTTTCCCCTATTATTTTTATAACTTTACCCATTTCCGATCCTATACAGCTGCCAAAAACAATCCGGCTGGAGAATGAACAAGTGATTGTGGAACAAGAGCCAGCTAAGATGGCACTGGACGGGCTGAGCGAGGAAGAGGCGAGAGCGGAGCGAAAGCGGCGCCAGCGGCAAGCACAAGAAGAGTTCCGGCAGAAACAACTCATGAAGCAACAAGGACTCGGTTAGAAACACATTGTTACCAACACAGCACAGAATCGTCGCGCCGGCACCGTCTAGAGACTGGCATTAATAAAAAAAATTGTGGCGCTGAAAGTCATTCGTTTCGTACTGAGAGTGAAGGTGGCACGCTTGGTTTGTATGTAAACTTGACAATGCCGTCTCTAGGAGCGGCTGCCGAGACGTCTCCGTGCTCTGTAGTTACCAACAACTTGCTAGATAGTTTTAGGACTTATCTTTGATGTAGATTTGACATGTAATGATAGTAATAATTGGGATAATTTATGCATGTTCATACCGTGGTGCATTTACGCAATGGTGCGAACATTTTGTAGGGAAAAGATAAGTTTAGTTTATGCTAGACCCCGTACATCGATGATGTACATTCAACTGCGCGCCCATGGTAACAATTTGACATCGACAATGCTTTCATGTCGTAGCAGTAAGAAATGCCCTTACTGCTACGATTTACAGACGTCGTCGTCTAGTACTTCAAATGTTACCAGTCACGTCAGCGTTTGACGTGATGTGCGGGTTGACCGTACGTACAGGTCGTGCCATTAAAGATGAGACTTAACGCACCACGTGGTTTGACTTGCGCAGTAGACGATTTATGGGCCTCTTTAGCGATATGAGGTCCCCGCTGGGGCGTCATCGGGGCGGGGGAAAGAGCGGCGGGAGGCGCGGTCAAGTCTCATCTTTAACCTTTTGAACGCCAGAGCAAAAACACATGAACCTGCCCTCAACGCCAAGCCACAAATTCCGCGCAAATACCTACCAATAAATTAACAGGCATTAAAGTAATATTCAAATTGTTTATTTCGTGTTTCTGTATACCGCTTTTTCTGTCACGTATTTGTGTCGGTGGCGTCCAGGGACAGTTTTCGCTTGTCACGTATATGTGACCATGGCGTCCAAAAGGTTAATGGCACGACCTGTAATATCCACAACCAGGTACTTGAAACGTTACTCAAAATAACGTTACGCGAAGTTCCGATAACGATAATTTGTACCGTTCCACTACAGTTTCAGTAACATTTCGTTTCACTCTTGAAAGTTGCCGCGATTTACAATTTATGACTTAATATTTCAGTTGTACCACATTCGTAATATATTAAATAATTAATAACTGTAGTAAATTAAATTAAACCCAACCAGAATGTTCTAATCAAGAAATAAAATCAAATTGAATGAAAAATTAAGCAAAGTGTTATGCGTATAACGTAACGCCATAGACGTATTTAGTGATGGGATGTACTGCTACGATGGATAGTCGATATTTTTTATAATAAAAAACGTATATTGTGCGTAGGTCAATTTTTATTTTTAAAAGGTCTAATTATACAACAGAACATTTATAGGGTAAGGTTGCTTAAAAGGTTGCTAAAAAAAAATACATGTTATTCGTCTAAACTCATATCAGAGTCAGGAACATCTGAATTGTCACTCAATTCATCATCTGAATCTGTGACGGATATTATTAACGATGACTCAATTATGTTGTCAATATGTATGTCACGATCCCAATCAGACATAATGTCCCTTTTTGTTTTATTCACGACCTTCGACCAGTCTTCAGGTTGAACATTGTTGATGGCCTCTTGTAATAGGGCCAACATCTTATTTGCCGTAAATGGCGGCGAAGTATTATTTCTTGCGGCGTAACCTAAAAATAAACGAACTTATAAAAAAAAGTATTCAAATAATCATCAATCAGCCTAATCTAGTATCTGGTAATGTTTTTAAACTAGGTACATGCTACGATCGGAAAGCTGATTTTTTTATAAAGCTTCAAAATGGGAATTGAAATTAAAAGCATACCTTTTATTTGGGCCCAAATCAGCTCAATAGCGTTATACTGGCAATGGTAGGGTGGTAGTCGAAGGACCTGGTGGCCTTTTTCTTTTGCCATCTCGTCCAGAGCATAGGTAGGAGTTGGTGGCTTATGGCGTCGGACTAAGGCAATAAGCTCCGTCTTTAACATTTTTATATCTGCTGTAACTCCGTTTTCACTCAGCCACTTCACCAACTCGCTTTTGCGGTTGGATTGGTTTGGGGGTTTATTAACTTGCACCGAATGGTAGGGTGCGTTGTCCATTATTATGGTCATAGGCTCTTTTAAATTGTTTAATAGACCTATGAACCAATCTTTAAATTTTTCGTAATTCATCTCCTCATGATACTCCGTAGTTTTTTTTGACTTAAAAGCCAGCAAACAATCAGGGACGAATCCACTTGCTGTACCTGCGTGACAAATAATAAGGCGTTCGCCTTTGCCTTCCGGCACTTTGGTACACGATTGTGCCGTATCGTCGGTCCAACTTTTACCCACTGTGTGGTTGGCGTTTAGCCACGTTTCATCCAAAAAGACAACTTTGCTCCAATCACTTATGTTTTTGGCCTTCCTTAAAAATCTACATCTTGCTAGGGCAATGTCAGTCCTATCCATAATAATCTTTCTTTTGTTAACTTTTTTGTAAACAAAGCCAATATCTTTTATAACTTGCCGTAGCGAAGTAATACCTCCTTTGAACAAGTCAGCTTCTTTTAATGATTTTAGAAGCTTGAGCAATGTGGGTAGCTCCATTCTTCTATAATAATCATAAATATGATTTCTAATAGCAACCTTAGCAAAATCATCCAAATCTGTGATTGGCTTCACCTTGGTCCGCTTTTTGTTGGGTGTCGATAATTTATTTTCAAACATCCCATCTTGGCCAATTTTCTCACGTGTTATACGCGAAACAGTATTGCGGCCAATATCAAGAGCTTCGGCTACTCGTTCTACAATATGATTCAATGGTAACAACGGTCCATTATTTTGTTGTTCTCTTTCAAAGTAGTCTCGGAGGCGAACAACAAGCTCCCTGGCCTGACTACCCAAAACAGTTTTTTTTGTATGCTTAGGCATGGTAATAACAACAAACTCAACAAACTTATAACAAATAACAATTTAACAAAAATGAAAACAAACAATGAAATCGTAATACGTGTCACATTAAGTCACAATATAACGCGCTTGCACTCGTACTCGCACTCACAGCATCGCACGGGTAAACAACATGGCCGCCGCGCCGATGCACCATAGAGCAAAAATGTTGTCACGAAAAAAAAAACATAAACCCGATTTTGATTATTTTATATAAGTACAAAGATAATTATGTAGCCATAAAACATTTATATTGACAAGTTTATACACGTAGCACACACGTAGTTACACTGCACAACTGAATAATACACTAATTTTCATAACAATATTAAAGAGAACTAGATTCACGCTGCGAGTATCGTTAGCGATAAAAATGAATTGCATAACCTCACATCCCTACGTGGTACTGACAAATGTCAACGTCATACGGGCAACTGTCACCCGCACCATGCTACAGCGCAAATAGTGTAGGCTCGCAACAAAAATAATTCCTTGGCTATAAAACGATACTAACAAACGGAACGAAATTAAAACTGTTTAATAATAATATTAAAAATATATCGTTATTAATATATCGGAATAGCAAAATAATAACGTTATTCATTTCGATACGCAACATTGCAAAAAAAATTGTGAAGATGACAATATCACATAAATATAAAAGTAGGTAGGTAACCACAACTATTCATTCGCAACACTTTCTGTAAAAGATGCGCACTCTCGAACGAACTTAATGTTTAAATACGGCGGTGGCTTACCACCAGCCGGCCGCCGGCCGCCGCCCGGAACGTGTGGCCGATGATGATGGTGGTGGTGGAGCGGGAAAAGTTATTAAGAATAACGTTATACAAATGAATCTGTAACGTTATTACAAGCGGATATAAGCGTCATGTTACTGATACCTATAACGATACTTAAAAACTTGTTCTACAAAAATGATATTAACGTTATTTTTTAGTAACGTCATTGATATTTTTAGGTTTTAGTATCGTCACAAACTTTGGAGTGTTATAAGGTAACATTTAGTGTACTGGAACGAAATAAATTTCGTTTTCAAGTCCCTGTCCACCACCGCCACCTGTGACAACCGCATCTCAGCTCAATGCTGGCACTGTAGTTTCTAGCATTAATAATCCTATAAAGAGACATTGAGATCATACTACAGTGCGTTTATAACTTGACCCGTGACGCAATAGGGATGACGACAAACATTTTTTTTTTGTCCGACAGATTGGGCACTTCTTTTTTCTTTTTTTACGTTATCAAAAGAAGAACGTCACGAGGATGTAGATTTTATACTTGTGACGTAGCGACTCCCCAACTTTAATGCGTTTTATCTGTATTTTTCTAATATTATGATAAAGGAAAAAATAAGTGTCTAATATTGAATCTGACTGACGGACTAAATAGAACATATACTTTCTTTTTTTACCCAGGCGTCATCCTTATTGGTAGCACGGCATTTATTAGAGTTTAAAATGGCGACTGACAGAACAGTACTACCAATCACACGCCTGGAAAATTCAGTGCTGCCTTTCGTGTCTCAGGTCAAGTTATAATGAACGCACTGTAGCCTTGTACCTAGGAAAACATCTTGGTTGTTTAAAATACATTACTTTATCTAACAATTAACCATACCCGTGATAATGGTGTGTTATATTTTTGATAAGGTAGTTAGTACCTTAGGAGTCATAATTTAAGACCGGACACTCCAAAGACAGTTTCCAGGCAAACTCCGCCCTAATGCACCTCACTACTCCATTATGTGCTAAACGCTAACACATCAGTAATAGAGTTGAATACCGCTTGCGCTCTTAGGTCGTGTTCATGCATGGAACTAAATGTCGCAAGTCTCAATTCTTATTTCGTTTATAACTAAAGCAATAATTGATCTAAAGAAAAAATATCTTATATTTGGATAATAAAATATATTTCAATACTGTCAATAATTACTTTAGACATAAAAGCCAAGTAATCTTGTTTTAGTTTCAAATAATCTTTAAAAGAGACATGATTTTCGAATAAAAAATGGATCGAGCGAAAATGTTCCAATTACGTAACTGTCTTATATTTGGAAAGAAAAGATCCAATAAATCATATAAGTACTAGAGTTCCATTTTGATTGTATGCGTGACTTTTTCAGAATATTAATGCAAATTAATATACAGTTTAGGGAGCCTCCTCTTAAGAAGTAATTTAGACATTTTTTTAAATATTTAAAATATTTTTTTGTAAGTAGGTTGCGTTCTAATATCTTTTGTAGACAGTTTTTTTTTATGATTTCTTACTTCCATTTAATTTCTTTATAACAAAGTGGTAAAGAGTTTGTATCTCTGTTTTTTTTAATAAAAGTTACTTATTTTTTGTCTAATTAAATAACTTTTTTTCGCAAACTTTTTCTAAATTATTTACTTCCTTATGTGATCCTTTCTCACCCTTATTAGAATACCAGAACATGCGATTTTATGGTGGTGGTGAGGTTTTGCAAACCATTTACTAATTCATTACATTTACTACCTACCCAGACATATTTTTACTCCACCTTCTAACTTAAACGCACCATATTATAGTACCTAATAAAAATAATAACAAGATCAGAAGTCTTTCTATTTTCGATTCGATAATTGGCCGAGAATCGAGACTGTTATTGCAAGAACCGGCATATTTCGTTAATGAGAGAGAAGAAAGATATAACTCTCTGCCTTTCACACTAAATCTTTCTTACTCTTTATTTTTTAAGAAGTTTCTATTCTGTCGCGTGTATGGTGCTGCACGTGCATTTTTTGTAGTACAAAATTAAGTTTCAGTAGTATTACCTAAAGTGGCAATAGCTTAAAGATTAGTCTCAGGCTGTACCCACAACTTTGTACGTTCTTATCCATAGAGATCTACGTTTTGGAATGGAGCTTCAACTTTGTGACTAACTGACAAACTTTAACGATTCAAAAGTGCCTGTAAATGGTATAATTGAAATAAATGCTTTGAGTTTGACTTATCGAGAGTGAGGTCTCATACAAAATATAGCATTTATTTCAATTAACTTATACAAGCACTTTCAATTGTCAAGTGGGTCAGTGAGAAAGTTGAAGCAGGGGCTATAACAAGAATATTTGTTACTTTAACATAACATCACACTGGTTTTTCACTGGTTTTTTCCGGGTTGAGCAGAGGTATACCTCTAGTACCTACACCCACATTTGCTAGTTATGTTTAAGTCCCATGTAATAGCGAGCCTATTGCCATCAACCGGACTCAAATCCAGACTCCGGACTGCTACTGAGAATTTCTTAGAAAAAAACAAATACCTAACACTACCCGACCTGGGAATCGAGCCCAGAACATTTTAATCATACTCAGCTGCTAATTATAGATTTTTCGTAGAATACAAAGATCTTTTATGAGACTGACACTGGCATGGCCACCATCGGGGATTTTAATTTTGATAACAGAAAAAATAAAAACGAAATTTGTCGCCAAATATCAGAATTTGTCGGTCACTGGTTCAAAAGTTATAAGGGTTTATAGATGGACCCTCTGGGGAGCATCTCCCCAGCTCGGCCCCATTGAATCTAACCAGGCTAGTGCACCGACTAAATATGTGACTTGGTGAAAAATTGCGACTAATTAGCGACAAAATTTGGGAGAAAACAGATCTTCGCTAGGTGCCCTAGCTTTTGAGATTCAATTGGGAAAATTTGTATACCCTCATTTTTATAAAAAAAAAAGATGGCGGCGTTAGTTCCAACTCCTGCCACGCATCAAAAGATCCTTGTACCACAGATAATATTATAACACTAGTCTTGTACAGTGGTATAACGTTGACACATGAACGTAATATTTATTGTCTGCAGATGAAAAACATGAGCTGGGTAGAAACAGCAGCAGTTTCGACCACTTACTGCTGGAGATACCGACGCAGGATATTATGATTGAGGCCACGGGGGAGGCGGCAGGCAAGAGGAAGTCGCCGGAACCCGACATCGGCGCCGGCGCCGCCAAGCGACGGAACAGCTTCAAGAGCAAGTTAGATATCGTGAAAGACTAATCTATATGTATAATAAAAATGAAATGCTGTTTGTTAGTAAGCGCATCACTTGAGAACGGCTGCACCGAATTGGCTATTTATAAATGTTTGTAATCGTCCTAATTAGGTTATTATAGAGGGAAAAATTGGAAGTTTCCCCAAAAATATTCAAATATGGGAAAAACTGAACGTCTTTTTTTCTATGAACTATGAGGACAGGACACGTCGGGTCAGCTAGTATAAGATAGGATATAGTTATATTATCATTTCACGAAGGTAACTACTTATTATAGGTACCTATATTAAAAGGCATGTTACCGTTCATTTGATCTATAAATAAAAAACAAATTAATGTCTCAAAACCTCTAGTCGCATTTTCGTGTTGTTCCTTGCAGAAGAAAATAATTCTTTGGATATTAGTAACTATGTTGTTAAAACAACATAGTTACTAATATCCAAAGAATTATTTTCCAGAATGCCCGCGTAATTTCGCGAATTTATATACATATTATACATATATATTTTATTTTAATTCCCAATTATTCAAGGCACGTAAAATTTAATCGGAGAGGCAACCGGATGGGGAGTGGTAATCTGGGTCTTGAAGTGATACCAAACTCTGGGTGGGTTTGGTACCGTCCGAATGGCGGCAAAACATTTTTTTTTTTTTTTTGACATTGCATACAAAATTTAAGCTCTAGTATGTGCAAGGAATTTGTGTGTATCAATGCCATCCGGTTGCCACCCCCCAACTTATTAATTATAATTGAAATAATGTCTTACGCTGTATATAATTCTTGAAACTCCTTACCGATGATTTATCACCGAAAATGAGGGTGAATTTTATCAAATCCAGATGGCATACAAAAATTCCTTGCACTTATTAGAGCTTAAATAAAAAAGTCAGGTCAATTTTTTTTTTTTTTGACATGGCTAGGGTACCATCCCCCATCCATTTGGGATCCATACGGACGGGGGGGTTCGTTATCACTTCAAGACCGAGATTACCGCTCGCCATCCGGTTGCATCTGATAAATAAATTTACGTGCCAATGCTTTAACTAAATCTTTATGGCACCTGTTTAGGTCAAGACCATGTGCTATACGAATAAAAAAATTGCTACACTAATTTGACATTTCAAGTGATTTTTGTTTGTTTTTTCTATTTGGAGTTTGACATTTGCACCTGTCAAATTAGTCTGTGATTAAAAAAACGAACTGTAGTTCAAAATAGTGTTAAAACATTCTAAACATCCAAATCAATTTCGTCTGTGTTTGAGTTCTATGTATACAATCAATGTTTGTATAATATATGTATTGTCGTCTGTATGATGAATTGATGACATGGCTTACGGTTATGAAATAAGTTTATAATTTATAATAAAACACAGTATTTTGACATCATTTTTATTTTATTCACTAACAGATTACGCATCTTACACAGGAGTATTTACACGAACGAAAAATACTAAGTTCTAAGTTATTGTACTCAGGTAAATTAAGAAACGAAAATGACACCCTACTTATATTAAAGAGTTAAACGAAAAGTCACCTTAAAACAAACGACTTAAGAGCTAATTAACATTGACTGCTTAAGTTAAGTGCAACAGGCTGGGCGACGTTGGAGTACCTTATTAAGGTAGGTCATAGTAAAAACTAAAGTAATATTATGTATGTATCATATTCTCATAGAACATGATTTGTGCAAGTAAATTGCAGTACAAATACATTTTCTGTAGTTAAAAATATGCTCTATGGCAGTGACATCGACGCGAAAACTGTTACCATGGATTCAGTACATGATTCTGAAGACCACTGCATTGAAATTTTTGTCAGTTATTTAAAATAATATCTGCTGTTTCATAGAAAAGTCCTACGCGGTGAAAATGTACTGAACAGCAGATTTTTTTTATAACTAACGAAAAATTTCAACGCGAGTTGAGAATCATTTACTGAATCCGTGGTAACAGTTTTCGCGTCGATATCCATGCCACCTTGTATATAGATAAAATGGTAGGTAGGTGTTTAATAAGCGAGCTATCATATTGACGGTCGTAACCCGTCAGTAATAATATTGTAAGGTTTGGCTAATTTAATCAACTACTGATTATCCTAAAATTAATGTTTGGACTTGATATATGTTTTTCCCATAATAATCATGTGGCTATTAATTCGCCGCCAGCAATCGCGACGCCCTAACTTCAAAGTTTAGTAGACATATTGAAGTACTTTTCTTTATCATTTTATTTGATCTAAAACGAGTCCTTTTATTATTATAAAAATGGACTTATTTTGAAGCAAATAAAGTGTTTGTTATTCCAAAGTTACGTCCAAAACTGTCTGTAAAAAAACATATTTTTAGGCTTGTCTTTATTATTCAACATTTGGGATTGCCTGTTTTGTTCAATACGCCTACCAAACGAAATCATACATAAAAGGCCATACCAAATAGAATATCTGTTCACACAGCGACGCCCCAAACTCACAACCAATAAATAAATTTAGAACTCCAATACACTGAATAAAAAAATAAAAAAAATAAAATTATGATGATAGTAATTTTTTAGGTTTGCTCCCAGTTAAACGTAACTAAGGATGTATTACACAAACTTTGCTTATCCATTTCGGGGAATGAAGTCGTGAAGTTGTGTTATGTAGTACTCTGTTCAGTGTACAGCTAATAACTACCTGTACAGGCTACATAGCCTATATAATTATAAAAAAATAAAAAATAAACTAAGTAACCGTCTTCAATCTTTAGCAATAAAATAAAGAAGTGTATTGGAGTTCTAAGCTCTATACTCATACATAATTAATTGCAAATTGATTTATATCGCTGTTATATTTGAATATAATTTTCTAAATGTATAAGACATTTATCGAGATAGACAAATGCTAGATAGCTAAGCTAATCCAAACTTACTTATTATATTAGACTTGCTATCTAGTATATGTATTATATTTCTAAAGAAACATTTATGCTAAAAATGTGTCTCTACTTCCATTTAAAGCTTTTGCTTAAGTTGATAGATCTTTCATAAGAATTGATAGAAAAATTAAAATTATATCTGTGATAATTATCTTGACAATTTATTAATAATATTCAGAGTGATTCCCGCAATTCAGTGCCGATAAGTTTCAACTACAATTTAACTTCTATGATATTTGCTCATCTAGAAGTAGGATCACCCTTGAATCAATTCTCATGGGAATTATCCGTAGCGTGAGATACAACACTATAACCTTGCCTCATTGGCACTATCATATAACTAGGAGCTACAAAACGTTATACCTAACATACACTGTGTATGTATACAAACTATTTACAAGGACACGAGTTATATGTATGAAGTAGTTAATGCAATCTACCTCTAATACCTCCATACAGTCGGTTATTACAGAACAAATTGTCAGGACGATATGGGGGGTTAATTCTCCAACTGCCCTTAGACTGCTTGGGACATGACATTCAATATGAATGAATATTTCATAACTGATGAGGTATCCGAAGACCGGTCAATATAAAAGGCAATGGACCACTGTATGGAGTGGGTAGGTTGTAGGTACACTGTGATAATAATGTTTTATACAGAATAATATTGTTACGACAATCGATAACTTTAGCTAATGCACCTCAAGTACTGTTTTAAAATGAGGTTGCAATAAAACTACTTGGTTTTGATGAAGAATTTTCAATATAAGACGACTAATAAAATTGAATATTATACATACGAAAAATGTAATACGTCTTGCAACACACGAGCCCGCGTGGCGTTTGGTTGTCGTAAGGACATATTTGTACGTGTCAATGTGTGTGTGACAGCGGCACCGGATACGGTTAGCATACAAAATTGCGAGCTCGGACCGCTTCGTAAAGCACGCACAAACAATGTGTGCTTACGCGTTTAAAACCAAAGTTAACACTACGCGCGCTCGTGAGTTACAAACGCTAAATAAAATGTATCTTCTTTTATTTTGGATAATATTTCCCTTCAAGTGTTCTTGGAAACCTACAATAGACATGTTTTCAGTGTTGATGGGACTGGTCTATGCAGCCACTTCCGGTCTGTCTTCAAATCAGTTTTTAAGATAAAAGAGCAAGTATCTATGTGCTACTGCGAGATACTTTTATTTGTTAGCCGTAATGGCATGACTATATTAGTTTTGCATTAAATGTAATATTAGTGGGACGAATCTACAGAACAGTTATTTAATGTATACATGTATTCATTTTATAATAGTTCAAGACTTTATTAATATTATTTGATAATTAGGAACAATACAAGCAGAGTAAATATAAGGATTAACCAGTCTGTCTTTCTAATGATAAATATAGGAAGGCTACTGATATATCGTTTATTATGTATCCTACAAAAATATTATAAATAGTGTATATTATATTCTACTTTAATAGTGCACGATTTTATTATAAGTGAATTCTATGATAGTTTAGTCAAAAAATTAATGTGTATAAGACTATTTTTGGACTTTTAAACTATTGAGTAAAATTACTGCATTTAGGGTAATTTTACTCAATAGCGCCATTAATTAGAAAAGCCATGTCCAGCAGTGGACTGTAACACTTACACATTCACCATAAAAATATAAATAGAAAGTGCAAGAGAAAAATCAACACACAACTCATTATACCAAAAGTCACCCTGACTTTGAAAACAATCAACAAAATTCAAATAGGTGTTCTCATAATTTTTTCTACCCATCAAATATTTTTTTTTTTAGCAACCTTGATTGGCCTCTTAGTAAAAGTTTTTATATTTGTTGGGTAGAACACCCCGTTAAATTTTGTGGATTGTTTTCAAAGTCATCCTGTATATGTGTATGCTTATACATACATGATAGATTTTCTTTAACTTTCAAAATTTTTACCTTATTATAAAACGTGCACTACCAAAGTTTAGGTAATATGATTGCACACTACAGTATATATGTTATATAGATAACGATCTAGTACATCGATCAGCTTTCAAATGCATCAATTTACAACTTTGTAGCATGTGCATCTTTCATGAAAGTTTTTTTTTATAATGATATCCAGTGCGTTAGTTAAAACTGGGCCTTACTCAGTATCACAACTTCCAAAATCCGTTATACAGTCCTCAAAATGCCCAAATTGACGTTTGTTTGTCAATTTAACAAACAAATATCTTTCATCAGTTTATTTGAAAAGATTTTGGGGACTTTTTGTTGCCTCTACGCGTCAGTGCTGCAAAGGCACGCCGATTCCTCTTCCATTGGCAAGATGCTTGTCAGTAGTCAAAGTTCAGTTCTCCGTTGTACATTATATGACACGTTCCGAGTTTAAGAAAGAGCCTTGCACACAGTTAAGAGTGACAGGGACAACGCTCTACAGAAAAAAAAAAAATGAAAACTCCATATGCCTTATTTACGGCTGCGTATTTTAAATATAAGATGTCTTTGCGCTCAGCATTCGAGCAATACTGAGTACATTAACATTGGTAGACCTTCGAAACTGGATGTCAAATTCAAATTTATTGAAACAACCTTTATGTTATTTTTTACCTTTTGAGATAGTCCTATCATACAAATATTCTGTAAAAACATTAAATTAAGAACAAACTTAACTTCTAAGTGTTGTTGCTCACAAATAGTTGCTACATATACAAAAACATGAATTTTGTTTTCTAAAACCAGAGCCTTCAAAAGGTGTATATCTGTTAACTGATATACACACACAGACATATAAATAATACCTCTGATAAAAACTGAAGAAAAGGTCGACGAGTAAAAGGACGACGTGTTCAAATCGGGCCGAACTTGGCTTAGCCGATGCTCATTAATAACAAATATCGACCATCTACTCTTGTAACAAGTCTAGATATTTTACTTATTAAACTCATTTATCCTGAAATTACAACTAAAAGACACCTCTCTTCTACCAGAATACATTTTATGGGCTTTCACGAGAACATAGACGACTGGTATTCTCGGTGACCATAATATTACAGATTTGTGGGATGTGTCTGTAGAAGTATTGAATATGTCATAAATGTTCTATTCTCATCGACTTTTTTGTGTCGTTTACATTTTTCCATAAATATACAAAACGATTGTCTTGGAACCGACTTGATGAACCAAGACCGCCTATATGAAGTCCCACTTGTATACATAGAACTGAAGTACTAAAGTCAAATAAAAGCGTAATTGAAATAAAGTGAAGGATACACTACCGTAGCCAATAGGTGCGGTCTAGCGGGCCACTGTCACCTAGCGGCATGATTAGTGATTATAAACAAACGAACGACATTAAACTCTAGATTAGTGGAAGATTGTAACGTTATATACCGCGTGTTGAACGTACAATTCCGTTTGGCGGCGCTGCCGAGTGCACTCCATACTGACTTGTCTGTAACAATTACAAAATCCTTAGAATACTGTAGCTTTTAAGTCCTATTCTGAGGGATTCATACAGATAATAATTTATAGCCGAACATTGGTGGCGATTCTCTTGTACACCAAACTAAACTAAACAAACTCACTAAGATTCCTTACTTTTGGCTATGAGAACGCTATTTTGCAAAATAAATTCTCTAAATTTAAAAATAATTTTGACATAAATAAACCGAAATTGACAATCGCGACTCCACGTGGTAGGTACTTGTTTGCCATAACCCGTGAATTTTTTTTTAGAGCCGGAAGCGCGCCGGTGGGTAGCCTCGACGTGTTTTTCTTTTTGTATGGAAAATATGAAAAATTATTACCTACATGTGGATATTTTGAAGTTTATGGGTCTTATAGGGGGTCGAAATTGTCATTATTTTTGCGATAGGATTCATTTTCGAGGCATAAGCAAAAGAAAAAAAAAAGATACAGTACTGTTTTTGCACTTGAAGTCGAGGTGTTGGTATGAATTTAAAGTTCATGACAAACAATTTTATTCCACACGCTTTTAATCGCGATTAGAAATAGTCAGTTTTATTTAGACAATCAAAATTTTAGGTGAAAAACGTCAAATTCAGAGAGAGTAGCAAAATTGCCATTTTCACTAAATTAATATCTCAGTGCCATCTTAGTGCTTTCAAACTAAAATATAGTTAAGTTGTGTCACTTTAGTCTATTTCACAATGGGAAGTCGTCGTTTGACAGGAATAAACTAAATTTTGGTGATTTTTAGTCTAGTTTAGAGGCATTTGTGACAAGAGAATCGTCACCATTAATAGGATATGCGGGAAACGGGGTTTGTGGAGCTCCTTGTGAAACCCACACACAATATACAATCAAATACACACATCCGTTACATGGTCAATATAAATAAATATTATTAGCATTAATAAATTCATCTAGTTATTATGCATTAGAAAATGTGATAATTTCTTTTCTGTTTTTGAGGAGAATTCAACTAACTAATGGTGCAAATGTGTGACTAATTAGAACTAACCCTCGAAACGAGATGCATAAATAGCGCCACCAACACAAGTAGTAAACAGAACGTCAAATAGTTTTGTGGCTGACCGAAAATGGGCCGAAAACGAAAAAAATATGAATTGGATTAAAATGATTGATTGATAATAAAACAGAAATATCGGGGTCAATCTTTTAACCATTTACCACGGATCCATTCTGTATAAATTTGCGTGATTTTTTTTGTTCGGCCTTATTGTCGAAAAAATGTTTTTTTTTTTATGCCGAATATGTAATTTTCAAAATTGTGTGCAAAAACTTGTGTAATTTAAGTTTAAACGGTTCTTAATGGTTAAAAGAATGATACTATGTTTTTTTTTTTCGTTTTCATTTTCGGCAGAAAAAGAATCTTGGCGAATTTCGGTTTCGTTTTGTGTTGTGGATCACACAATAACCGCGCACGTACCTGTCGGTCACTAGACAGGGACCTCCTCTGCCTCTTTCTCCCTCTGACGTACTGCGACTGCCGTCTCCACGAGAAGGTACAGACACTTGAACTTGTCGCGTTCGCCCTCACTACTTACATTGGCTGGCACCACCTGACGAAACATATAATTGTGAAAAAAAAAGTGGTGGCACTCCGGGAGTGCCGACAGAAATGAAAACTTGAACAAGATCGCCTTGGTGGAAGAAAAATACTTGTATAGTACATCGGTCCGTAACCTTATCTGAATAAAGAGCACAATCGAGTTTACAAAAAAAAAACTTCCGAAACCTTTAAAGTAAAAATACTTGCATAGAACATTGATCCGTAACATAATATAAATAAAGAGCACAATCACGTTTACAAAACCTTTAAAGTAAAAATACTTGCATAGAACATTGATCCGTAAAATAATATAAATAAAGGTCTAAATCGTGTTAGCAAAAATGAGGTGTCGTCATGGTGTCGCGAAGTCAATAGTTTAGTCCCATCTCAAAAATGCCCAACGCGCCTAAATAAATTTTCACTTCAAAAACAATAAACCTGACTGCAACTAAAAAGTTCAAAACAAGTAGTAACTTTTCAAGCAGTCTGATGCAATTGGTGACATCAAATCATAGATCTTTGCTGATGCGATGTCGAGTAAAAAATAAAAGATTAACGATGTTACGTGGGGAAGGGGAGTTAGTCGTAGTTATCAAGCTCTTGCTAAGGTACTGAATCTTAGCATTCCTAGAAGCTTTAAAATGGTAAACCTTCCGTATTGGTACTCAAGATGTATCTTGGGTAAGTCTGTGGGCTTGCCTAGTTTGGGACCAATCTTCTTTTCTTTTCGTATAGTTAGAGACTAACCTGGTGTCAGAGTTTTAAAGCCGCCTATGGGCCTCACTTGGCTTCACATGCTGTCGATAAATATATCTCAGGCATGATGTACAAACAATTGTTGGGACCAACATAAAAACGGATGCCTGATTGATTCTAAACTGTGAAAGAATTCTGGACTGAAGTATTGGTGGGTAGGGCATCTACTAGGTGAAACGATGACCTAATGAAAGTCGTGGGTTGCGGGGAGCATAGAACCGGTTGTTGTTGGAGAACTTGGAGGCCACCATGCCATGTGGTTGTAGGAGGATCTTTTTGGCGCAGTCGTGAGAAACACTTTTGTTTTTATTTTGTTGTATTTTCTGTTTCATGAAGGACATAATTTTCTTGTCCTGGTCACAATTCATTTGGGGTCGGCATTTTTCGTGTTTCCGTACCTGTATGCGCCTGCGCAGCGGGTGCGGCAACTGCGGCAGGTGCGCCAGCTGCGGGTGCCAGCCGCCCGGCGCGTCGGCGCTGCCGCCCGCGCTCTCGGAGCCTTCCTCCGACTCGGACGTGCGCACCGACACCACGCCCGCCGTGCGCCTGGGGATACGGACATTTTACTTTACTATATACATTTACGTACTCAAAATAGTGGCGAAGAGTATCAAAAGCGGAAAAAATAGGATCTATGTCGGATCAAGTGAGAATACAATTCGAAGAACGAGCTAAACGCAATGCCTTCAATAACATGCCCCAACTTGCATAAATATTGTCTAGATTTTATATGCTATTCGAGATTCTAACTAATTAACAAAATATTCAAATATCATTTTAACTGACTTCTAGATATACTCGCAATGCAGGATTTGCACTGAAATTAAACAGCCCAAAAATCAGTTTTATTAGTTGTTCCCACTAACCCCCTATTCCATCATCTGACTAGCCTTTTCCCAACTATGTTGGGGTGATGGAGTCTACTTCCAGTTTAACCAGATGCAATTGAATACCAGTATTTTACATAGAGTGACTGCCTATCTGACCTCCACAGCCCAGTTACTAGGTAAGACTGCACACTAACCCCTAATCCAAACGTTACAATTTTACAAAACGCCGCATTCAATCGTGAGACCGAACCATAGCAGCCGCTTCACTTGTAACAAAAGGCCTATCAGAAACCAACCCTCTAGCAGCGGGGTGTAGTTCCCGGTCCTCCGGTCCGTACCGTATGACGGACTGCCACACAGAGGGGTCGTATTTGACCTCCTCTTCTGAGACAGCGCTAGATGAGTATCCTTCCTCTCCGTCGGCGATTTCGTCGCCGTCACTTCTGTAGACTAGGAGACCGTCGCTGTACTCTTGTTCGGCGCTGCGGTCTGCGTCATTCTGTGGACCATTTTTATTTATTTATTTATTAGGAACAAAAGCTACGTATTTACAATACATTTTACAAAGCATCTTCGTTCAGTGTAAATGTCACTTAAAGGGTGTACACAGCTCATACATATTAATAGACAGTCATTTAAATTGGATTAATAAATTAGATGAAGAAATGCATAAGAGTACATAGGCCGCGAGCGCAAAAACGACCTCATTGAATTTTATTAAAAAAATTGTTAATGGGGCCTATCGCCGTCAAAAATAGAAGCAAAATGGTCTAACATTGATTTATCGAACCACCAAGAGATGGCGTTAGCAACACACCTATTGCATCAATTTTTTTATTTAATTTTTTTGAATACCTCTATAAGACTTTGTAGTAGGCCGTTCTTGCTCTCGCGGCCTCTAACATTTGAATTTAAAATTAATAAAGGTAAAATAAGATTTTTTTAGGGATTTTATCTTTCCTCATTTATAACTCGGAACCCCTATTACATGGAAAATGCACAAAATTTATTTAAAATGTCGGATAGTAGTATGTACACCTTTGGTTACAGACTTGACCGCATGATGTTTTTATGGTTATGATTCCACGCAGTATTTATTTCATTTTTCTTTTCATTGTTGTTGGGTGTTGCCACATCCTGCTGACTAAACCGATCCATAGAAAATAGATTAGCCCTAGCCGACTTCGATGAACAGATTTTACAGTATGTTAATTAAATAAGGGCGTTCCCTTTAACCGGTAATACTTATCACATCCATACTTACTAAAAAAAACCAAACCCAATTTTTTGTTTTATCTTTGGGATTGTATGGACGCCAATCCAGATAGAACAGGTAGCGTAAGTAATTACTCAAAAAGTTAAGAACAGTCTTCTAAGAACGTTCTTCAGCAGCTATAACGGTTAAGGTATGGTCATGTATGTGCGTAATTGTAGTTACCTCAACTTCAACACCATCCCAGGAGGCGACGACAACGCCGGCGGTGTTCGCGTTGCCGCCGGAAGTGCCGGGCTGCTTGCGGCCGCGCCGCGAGATCGTGTAGTGCAGCGGGTCGTGGCCCTCGCGACGAATCATCTCCGGCAGGATGCGCCGGCGCGCGTTTATGAACCAGTTGCATACCTAGGTAAGGGAAAAGAAGTGTGTTTATTGATGCTAACTGCGGAATAGAAATAGTCTCGTTCTTGACTGATAAATTGATCTGTTGTAATTGGGTTATCTGTCACGGATCTTATGAATGATAGTTTGTATGCTCCATTCTTCTTCTTCTTTTCGAGTCGATGGTAAATGAGCATATTGCGTTAAATTAATTAATTAATGGAGTTTTTTAAGTCTTGATGAGGCATGGTTTGGTCAGAGACACCGCATTCGCGCTGGTTGTCGGTGGGGTCTAAATCCCCTATTTCACTAAATTGTGCTTGCAGCGGTCTACGGTCCGCAGATTTTTTTAATAGCTGTAAATAATTTCGGAGGCAGTAACAAACAACACTGCTCCCATTAGAAGCAGTACTATTATAAAATTTCACATAAAACGCACCTGCAAAACAGTCAAATTGGCTTCCTGGCTGAGTGCAATCTTCTCAGCATCATTCGGGTACGCGTTGTACCGGTGGTCGTACAGCCACTTCTTCAGTATCTTCACGGAGTGTTTGGCCAGGTTGCCGCGACGCTTGCGGATTGATACAATGCCGGGGGGCGGATTGGGCATGCCGGCGTGCACAAGGCTGACCCGACGAGAGCGGTCCGCTTCGCCATCTGTGCCGCTCTCGTTGTCGTCTGTGGAAGATGTCGACGGGAAACGGTCGCGTGCTGCAAAGAAATACCTAATGCTGTTTAAAAATATGTTAATTTTTCTTAGAAAGAAAAGAAAGAAAAAGGAAAATACGTTTATTTGCGGTAAACATGACGCCAAGAAAAATAATAAAAAAACACGTAAATAACAAATTGGGGGAAAATATGCGTCACATCCACGCAAAACGGCCATCGCATCTTAAATGTTGTTGGTTACAAGGGACGAGTAAGACCAAAGAAACGATGGATGGACTGTGTGAAAGATATGGCAAGTAAGGGGATGACTACAGCACCCGTAGCATGAAGAAGTAATAATAATAACGGAAGAATATACAAAATGACAGATTGTGATTGTTTATTTATCATTCTTTCGTCGGCAAAACCCGTTTCTACGGTGGTCATGCTACGCGTGCTGAAATGACGACAAATGGAAGAAGTCATGTTACGCCGACCCCAAATAAATTTGGATAACGGCAAGGGAATGATGATTGATGATAATGCTGTTACGGTATGGTTTCCCGTTTCTTTGGTCTTACTCCTACGGATGTTAAAAATAATTCCGATGTAAAAGAATGATGTGAAATTCTTATTTCTTAACGTACCGAAACCTAATTTGAAAGCGTTGTTAAAAGGCATGCCTGATCAAATTACTAGAGTATCAGCACAAAAGACGTGATAAAATATGGTAAAAGGACTGAATGGACCTTACTCAACCTTACAAGGACGAATGTTATTCGCCAGGCGAATACTAATGAACGTAAAGAAACTTATTTAATTGATTTGCTTAAAGATACATCTAATACACATACATCTTTGTATAACATTTGGAAAAGGGCACTAATTTTGCACACTCAGTATGCAAGAAGTTTTTCCAGGGACTGTTGTACTATACTACACTGCTTAAGTGCTTACGTACAGTCTCTACAGTAGTACCCTTTGCGTAACTTATTTTTGTAAACGATTATGACTAATTTATTTCATGTTGACAGTACAACAACATTAATTGCGTTATTTACGTTGTTGAGCCGATTTTTTTTTTCCAACTTATAAATAAAAAAATAAAAATAAATTGTTTACGTATTTCAATTACAAAGGGCATTTAGACACACTAATGTTGGAGATCACCTTTTAAGCAAGGAATTGCTTGTGTTAGGAGAAATTGCTGTGAATTGTGAGGAATTGCTTATGAAGCAATGGATTAGCAATCTGTTTTAAATCGAAACAGATTGTGATTGATCGTGTATTACGCAGGGTACAGGACTCGCGTCATTTCATATTCGTCTTCCTTACTTTTCATGTAATATTCAACTCAACTTCGAAGAAATCTGTAAAAATCACATCGTATATGTTTTGATAACACGCGTGACCCGATTCTATTGTCAAATCATGACTTTGGTAAATTATTTACATGTGTCATAGTTAGGGTTGCCCATTGTCAGAATCGAAAAAAAAAGATGTTTCGTGTTTGAGAAGCATTTCAAGGGATTAAAATAGCCTCCACAAGTAGTGAAACTGTACTTGTGCCTAAGTAATAACAGCCGTACGGGTCGATCGATCAGGTTAAGTTACGCTTGCCGCGCTTCCTCCGTGGATGGGTGACCATCTTTACACACCAAGACCCCTCCGTGCCTCGGGAAGCACGTTAAGCCATTGGTCCCGGCTCTCATTTGTGGATCTTTGACAGTTGTTACGGGTCGTCAGAAGCCCAAAAGTCTGACAACCAGTTTTCCTAAGGGGTATCGTGTTACCCAGTAACTGGGTTGTGGAGGTCAGATAGGCAGACGCTCCGTGTAAAATACTGGTATTAAGCTGCATCCGGTTAGACTGGAAGCCGACCCCAACATAGTCGGGAAAAGGCTAGGCAGATGATGAAGTAGTGATACTGGACTGCCTCGTTTTTCTGTCTATGGTTGCAAGTTCGACTGCTAAGCAGGTTGAGGGTTTGATTCCCCAGGTCGGGACAGCGGTACCTATCGGTTCTTTTCAATAGGAATTTCTCAGGCGCAGCCCAGTGTTTAGATTTGTGCCTGATCATAATAATTGCCGTAAGACTTTTCCGCATCAAGGCTCTTTCAAACAGGCGCGACACAAAGACACCGCTCGTCGCGCGACGAGCGGTGTCGCGTGTTGCGTCGCGTGTCGCGCCTGTTTGAAAGAGCCTTTATATATGACTTAAACATAGCTGGAAAAATATGGGTGTCTTATAATAGGCTTCCTGTTTAACCGGGAAAATATAGGCGTGTTAATATGTTATTTTTTCTAATTAAATAATAAGTATTACAATGCTATAGCAGCATTGAAAACTTTATTTACCCCTCTCCACTAAATTATTCATGCGCTATAAAAACGATTTGAATGTTTGGCAACCCTGATCGTGACGGATAGTCAACATTTGTTTTGTGAATACGTGAGTCGCATACGTTTCTGTTTGCTCGGCAATTTTAATAACGTGATGTTTTACATACTTCTGTATCCGATAATTTTAACGTGTATGGTTTTGAGGATATTTGCTTTAGGAACAATTATGAGAATATAGAATAGTTTCATCTGAAAACAGATGATTGCATCTTTTATGACGCCAAATTGGTAACTTTAGGATGATGTTGCCTGCCCTGCCTCTAAAAGACCCCAAAACATTAAGCTAGCTATATACGTGTAGGTAAGAATTATCTAGAAAACTACCAAGTTTTTCAAAACATGATAAGAGTCCTATTAGATTTTTTACGCAAATTCATGATTTATGTCGTTGTAATTTTCAGCAGCCGTAAGATATTTTAAATATTTGATTATGAATAACGATAGTGCTATTCTCTGTCTTGTAAGTTGGAGTTACACATTTTAATTTTTCTTTTCGTGTAATTTACTATAAATATTTTACGAACTCAGTTTACAAGAAAAGTTTTGGCGATATAACTTTGACGCTCGAATACACATTGTTTTATTCAATTCTAATAGAAGGTAAAATTACTAAAAGATAAGTTGAATGTTTTACTTGTTTATTGGAGTTCTAGAATTTCTTTACCACATATTCCACACACATACACAGACTCACAAACATATTCTACACCCAGTGCGCTCCCATAATGTTAATTAGTCTTAAATTATTCTTTTTGCTTATTTCTCACACATCTATAGAATGATTGTAAACTGGAGGAGCGGAACCACCTAATACAAGCAAATCTTTGCTTAAAAGGTGACTCCAAACCTAACATAGTTATATATAACCTTAAGTGAAGAAATAAACATTTTTTTTTCTTTAAATTCCTTGAGTTTTGATTCAGCGTCCATTATATTCCAAATAAACACAATTTTATCAAACAAACTAATATGATATTATAAAACTTCTATCTAAAATGAATACGTTTAATTATTTTTCGTTTCTCAATATAATAAGGCAAAATTACAATAAATAAAATTAAAGTACTATAAATATTCCGCGTCAATTCAGCAAATTACACGAAAAGAATGTGTAACTCAAACTAACTAAACAAGGAGTTTGGCATTATCGTTATTATAATCAAATAATTAAAATATCTTACTGCTGCTGAAAATGACAACGTCAAAAATCATAAATTTCCGTAAAAAGTGTAATAGAACTCAAATCTCTCTAGCTTAAAATGTAAGTCACAATATTTTCCTCCAATGGCTGAACATTTTCTTGGGGTGTCATCTCAAAGTGTATTTCGTTAGTTTGAGGCGCAGCGGAAGTGGCCGGGGACCTGAGGGGGGAAGGGGGGTTGGGATCGATGCGGGTGAACGTCCGCGGGGGGTGACGCAACACGTCCAAGGACATCTGTATTTACCGACAACAGGACTTGATCGTAACTTGTTTGGTCAATATTACGAGATCTTGATTCGATATTGATAATTATTTTAAGTGGAACTGTTGAAGCCCAAAATGGCTGCTTTACTTTGAATTTGGTTTAGCATTTGCTAGGATTTAACAATGAAGATGACATGGTTGAATTTTACCAACCCATTTTACTGTGCGTTTGCACCGGCGAAACATTCCCAACAAAACAAGTAGAAATCTCTAATTTATGTTAAAATTCAATAGGTGCAATGTTTGACAGGAAATATAGATTTTGATTAGCGGAGCTGGGAGGGCGTGTCAGACTCTTCACTGCTTCCCAACAGAACATATTGAAATCTCTATTTCCTGTCAAACATTGTACAGTATCGAATTTTGACATAAAATAGAGATTTCTACATGGTTTGTTGTGAATGTTTCGCCAGTGCAAACGCACAGTTAGGATAACTATAGGTTTGCGGGGTTGCAGTTATTGTCCGAAAGGGTTACCGTGGCCCCTGGCAATATAGGCAACTGAAGGAACACGGTTGGGTTTTAGTCACTTAAGAGTCTTGCACATCTTCCCGCTCCACCCAGAGCGGGAGAAGTTATTTGATAATTTCCCACCCAAAAAAAGGGATAACTATAGATAGGTAGAGCTGTAAGCGCTGCAAGGATATTTTTGCGTCTTCACTTGCATGACATTGACAGGGAGGGTTGTTGGTAAACATTTGTAAAATTGTGTCACAGAAATTGTAAGACGCGTTGTACAAACAAGTCTCTAGACTAAACTTTTACCTACAGATACCTCATTCTTGCATGTATGGCGGTTTTTAAACCAGACATGAACACACACTGTTTGTGTTTGTAAACGAACTGGTTTTATTATAGCTAGCATTCTTGACGCCTGAGATTCTCAAGGAATAAACCGTGATGCGTAGTGTTCTCGTATAACCGTGTTCACTGACAATATTACGTAGATAACCAGCAGTTGGCAAATTAATAACATCAGAGTTAGTCAGGTACAAACATAACGCGATAGGAATAATGCACACAGAACTCCGGTGGCATAGCGATTTCTTATCATGATTTATTTATTTGGTTAACAAAATTCAGTGTAAAGGAGAAGTCACACACTCACATCTAGAAAAACCGCCTCACATATATACAACTCCGTTAAAATGGTCCTAGTTAATTGGCACAGCTGAGGACAAAGCACTGTTCTCGTGAACCCGGCATTGTTCAGCAATGCGATTCACTAACAGACTCATCATAGATGTTAACAACGACGAGTTCACTGATGTTTCATCGTAAATATCGCTTCTAAAAACAACGTTGATAAAAACCGTATTCGCTAAGCTACATAAGCTCGTCGACGATCTGCCGAACAACGATGATGAGTATGATGTTGGTAGTGTTGCTATGTTTAATCTAGAGTATAATCGAGAAAATCTCGACTAACCTATTTTTAAGTTATTTCGTCATTTTAAATTAATACAAATGCACAATACGTATGTATAAAACACGTTATATTTATTATGCAACGAATGTTAAATTAATTATATCATTTTAGACTTGGAAAATAATTGTTTTTGATTATAGCAATAAAACAAAACCAATCTTTGACATTTTTATTTGTAGGTTATGTATTTCAAAACAAACAACTTGATCTTATCGTGAAAGTTTTTTATCAAAATACGAAATTCCAAAGTTCTAAGTGGTTTTAAGTGGCTAAGTGGACTTTAAAAAAATTGTGCACCCCAACCCAATGGCGTTCTACTTGTTCTGTGTTTTAGTTTGGTTCCAAACCTATCGAAAGTAAGTATACAGTAACATTTCTATTTAAATATAGCACAGTTTCTGGAACTACTATATAAGTAACGAAAATATTTATCTTTTAGTGTCTCGCAACGCAGCTCCTTCGTTAGATCAGCTGGAAAAGCTAGTAAGCTTTTTGGAAAACGAACCATGGTTGGCTATGGGCCATGCTCGTACTGCGAATGCGAGCATTCGCAGTCGTCAGGCATGGTCCAAAATAACAACAGCCCTGAACAGTGATGGTAGTGGGTGTACGAAAACATCGGAACAGTGGTGTAAGGTTGGTAATTATAAGTATTGTGTGTATATACTTTTGCATTGAGTAGGTAGCCTTGTACGGTATAGTATCTTTTTGCATTGACAGCCCCCCTGTTTATGTTCTTTATTACTAGATTAGTATTAACTAGCAGATTTCACACGGTTTCACTCGCGTAGTTCCCGTTCCTGTGGGAGTACGGGGATAAAATACATGTTACTATGCCTGTTACTCAGGGTGAATGTAGCTTTCTAATGGTGAAAGAATTTTTGAAATCGGCGCAGTTGTTTTTGAGTTTATTCATTACAAACATACACACACACTAAAATACAAATCTTTGTTCTTTATAATATTAGTGTAGACTACAGGGTAACTAGCAATTATAAAAGCATTTAAAATTTCAATGGAATGTTAAACCAAACCGAGCAAATAGGTGTTCTATTTATTTAATACATCAAATCATAAAATTCTTACTTGTGTTGCAGTACTGGAAGGACAAAAAAGGAGCAGTTAAGAGGAAGTCCAGCTTAATTGCAGTCGCGAGGCGGCGCACTGGTGGTGGCATAGAAGAAGATTTGCCACAACTTAGTGAGATTGAATTAAAAATCCAAACCATTATGGGAGGAGAAAGTTTTGGTTGCGTAGATCAGAACTTACAAATAAATCCTTTTGAGGTTTGTAGTTTTCAAGGCTATACCTTTAAAAATTTATTGATTTGATTGAAATTAATAAGTAATATAATACTTTTACATTTTTAGGAAGAACCATTGGATAGAACTGTGGAAAGTGAAGAGTCTCCCAGTATTTTACTCGTAAGTTTTAATTTTTTTTAGTCCGTTTAATGAGTTAACATATAAATATAATATTATGTAAACATTCTATTTTCAAAATATTGTCCCTCCAAATGAGCAGCAGGCTGACCAAAGTGATGATCTTATATATGAGCCAGGCCATGAACAATGGGTATAAGATTTGTTTATTCTTTTATTGATGGATTTTTCCACTAAGCATTAGGTCACTACCTATGCTTATACCTCTCATAAAAGTAACCTCTACAGTAAGGTGCATAACCCCCATGTTGTTTGATCAATACAAGTATATATAATAATGAATAGGATCAAACCTATAGTGCTAAATACTGGACATGGTATCACTTTGGGCTGCAAGTGTAATTTTAAAATGTTATCTCGAATAATTAAAAGAACCTAGCAAAACATTCTATTCCAGTCTAATCTTGCTGCTTTTGATGCAGATAGTGTGCAAGACAATCTGGCACAGATACAACAGCAAATAATAATTGAACCAGCACCAGATGCTCATAGTCCAGAAGCTGAAGAAAACAGGGTATGATTTTGGAAAATTATGATTTAAACTATTCTTTATAAACGAAAAAATGATTCAACAACTATAATTATTTTCAGGTTTCGTTTACTGAGCTAACAAGACCTGCGGCACACCCAAATGATGTTTTGGAAAGGGGCAGTCAAAGTACGATGCATTCTCTAACCAAATATTTATTATAAAATAATATTAATATCACGACACGATGGGTTAATAATGTTACGTCGTACGTACGAGATTTTTCGAGAAAGCACGGATTACAGTGTGTTTGCGCTAAAAACTTCGAGAAGCATTCCATTATTATTAGTTTGAAGTTAAGTAGGTAACTACTTATAAACAATATTAGAACTCGTCATTGTAATTTCGACCGTACGCCGAGGGCATAAAGTACCTATTTCTTTATTCGGTACAAGTAGGTTATTATTTTTTATACCTACTACTTTTGTATTTCCTGGTAATGTTTATTTGTTGATGTTTTTCTGGAACCGTTCTACACATAGCTGGAATGTTCTTGAATATTAGCGGTATAAAAGCAGAGCGCCGACACACGATGAGTCAGTCTGATTTAGGCGATACAACGAAGCGAATCGAAGTGAACTAGAAGTGCGATATCTAAGCGAATAGTGATCAGTAGTGTATTTGTGATTAAGTTTCAAGTGTTTTGTGTTCAATAAAGTTATTTAAATTGTCTGATTGGTAGTAAATAATTTATCCCATACCCAGCTCGTAACAATTTGGTGTCAGAAGTGAGGGATAAATTATGCCAATTCTACCGAAGGACGACACGGACGGTATCCGTACCAGGAGTCAGCGACAGCAGGACATGGACCAAAGGCGGTTTGGACATTCTCCAACACAGACACCGGGTGGTGTCCAGCCTACGTCAGTGCCAGTCGCTGGCCCATCCGCAGTTTCTACAGCATCAATGGCGCCAGACTTGTCAGCTTTAATGGCGCTGCTACAGGAGCAGTCTCGCCGTCAAGATGAGCAGTCTCGCCGTCAAGAGGAGCAGGCTCGCCGGTTGGAAGAGCAGTTGCAGCGAGACAAAGAGGAGCAGGCTCGCCGTCAAGAGGAGCAGGCTCGCCGGTTGGAAGAGCAGTTGCAGCGAGACAAAGAGGAGCAGGCTCGCCGTCAAGAGGAGCAGGCTCGCCGTCAAGAGGAGCAGGCTCGCCGGTTGGAAGAGCAGTTGCAGCGAGATAAAGAGGAGCAAGTCCGCCGCCAAGAGGAGCAGATGCTCCTCATAAAGGATCTTCATGCAACTTTTGGCAAAGACCTAAAGGTGATGAAGGATCAGGTACAGCAGCACGAGAATCGCCTCTCAGAAGCCGAAGTTCAGATCGCTGGGGTGAAGAAGGCTTTGGGAGAACTGAAGACTGGAGACGTGACGGTAGCTTCAGTAGTTGCTGCACCTTTAGCGCGGGGCTTTAAGGTGCCTCCATTCGATGGCACATCTTCGTGGTCGGCTTATAAAATTCAATTTGAGGCCGTTATGAAGGCGAATGGATGGACAAAACCGCAAGCCATGACCGCACTCACCTTGGGCCTCCGAGACCAGGCCCTAAACATTCTTGAGGCGCTCGGCAAGAATGTAACCTACGAGCAGCTGCTGGAGGCGTTAGAGTCCAGATACGGCGACGCGCACCTGGAGCACGTATTTCGTGCTAAGTTGAAGGATCGTGTTCAACGTAGTACCGAGAACCTACAGCAGTGGGCCCTCGAAGTTGAAAAGCTGGTTCGGAAAGCATACCAGTCTGCCCCTGCACTTATCGATGGGAATCTGGTACAAGCGTTCGTTGATGGAATACGCGACCTAGAAGTTAGAGCCGCTGTGAGACTTGGGCATCATGAGACGTTGAAAGACGCCTTGGCCCACGCCTTGGAAGTAGAGGCAGTGAGGCAGGACCACCGAACGCACCGCGTCAGGGAGGTTGTAGCATCACCTGTACGCGACCGGCCGCAAGGGTACAGTCCTAGGTGCTACACTTGCGGAGTAAGGGGTCATCTTCGGTCAAACTGTCCTAAGCGCAGCACCCCGAGAGAAGATCAGCAGGGAAGGGTGGCTGAAGTGACTGCCCAGCCACAGCAGGGAAAACGAGTAAATGCCAGGACTGGGGGGCGGGTGCTGGCCGGTATTGAAAGAGCCCCGAGAATCTTGATCTCGCAAGCACATGATGGGAACTGCCTGACCATCAAAGGCGAAGTCAACGGAACACCATGCAAACGGACGTTGGATACTGGAGCTTCTCACACGGTCGTCAATTCTCACCTAGTAAGTCGGTTTCTTGGGAGAACTCACGGTAACGTAGACGCCTTGTCAAGAAGACCTTGTCCTGAAGACGGTAAGCACTGTGCCAGGCAAGAGACTAAGGAAGTAGTACCCGTGAGGATGCTTAGAACAGATCTCACCGATGAATGGAAGGAAACCCTACAGCAGGCTCAGCAAAATGACTCGGACATCAAACCGATCTTCGAGTGGGTCAAAGCTGGTGCTCCTAAACCTAAGTGGAGTGATGTGGCTGCGATGAGTTCCATCACGAAGAGTTATTGGGCGCAATGGAACAGCTTGGTGATCCAGGATGGAGTCTTGTGCCGTAAATGGGAAAACGCTCGAGGGGACAGCTGTCATCTACAAATGGTTGTCCCTAAAGCTAAGGTGCCGGAAGTTCTACGGCTCTACCATGATGGATGTTCAGGAGGACATATGGGAGTAAAAAGGACTCTACTAAAAATTCGAGAACGCTTTTACTGGATCCACTGTCGAGATGATGTGGAGGACTGGTGTCGCAAATGTACCAGTTGTGCGGCCGTGAAAGGACCCCACACACGCAGCCGAGGTGCATTAAAAGTGTACAACGTTGGAGCCCCTTGGGAACGGATAGCACTAGACGTTGCGGGACCATTTCCAGAAAGTGAGAGCGGGAACAAGTACTTCCTGGTGGTCATGGATTACTTCACAAAGTGGCCAGAAGTCTTCGCCATTCCTAACCAAGAAGCTACAACTGTCGCAGATAAATTAGTTCAGGAAGTTTTCTGTCGTTTTGGAGTACCCTTAGAAATACACAGCGATCAAGGAAGGAATTTTGAATCGCAAGTATTTCAGGAAACTTGTCGATTGATGGGTACCTACAAAACCAGAACCACCTCTTACCACCCACAATCTGATGGAATGGTGGAACGATTCAACCAAACGTTGGAGAGATATCTGGCAAAAGTCGTGGAAAGCAGGCAGAAGGATTGGGACAAGCACATACAGCCGTTTCTGCTGTCCTACCGTAGCGCAGTCCACGAAAGTACGACTGTGACGCCAGCCTTCGCGAACTTTGGAAGAGAATTACGGTTGCCTGCAGATTTAATCACTGGAGCTCCCCCTGATGCTCCACGTAGTGTAACAGATTACGCAAATGATTTGCGTAACAAGTTGAATGATGTTTATGAGCATATCCGACAATCCGGCCAACAGATGTCTGAGAAGATGAAGACCCGTTATGACCGCAAGGCAAACAGTAGGGGTTTCGACGAGGGTTCACTGGTGTGGTTACATAACCCAGTGCGCAGCAAGGGGAAGTCTCCGAAATTGCAAGCAAATTGGGATGGACCATACCGAGTCGTGACTAGGATCAACGATGTCACCTACCGAATACAGAAGGGTCTACGAGGTGCGCCTAAGATTGTTCATGTAGACCGATTGGCCCGATACTACGGGGCTAATGATGCTCGGGACGAGCATGTCTAAGGAGGGGGCAGTGTTACGTCGTACGTACGAGATTTTTCGAGAAAGCACGGATTACAGTGTGTTTGCGCTAAAAACTTCGGGAAGCATTCCATTATTATTAGTTTGAAGTTAAGTAGGTAACTACTTATAAACAATATTAGAACTCGTCATTGTAATTTCGACCGTACGCCGAGGGCATAAAGTACCTATTTCTTTATTCGGTACAAGTAGGTTATTATTTTTTATACCTACTACTTTTGTATTTCCTGGTAATGTTTATTTGTTGATGTTTTTCTGGAACCGTTCTACACATAGCTGGAATGTTCTTGAATATTAGCGGTATAAAAGCAGAGCGCCGACACACGATGAGTCAGTCTGATTTAGGCGATACAACGAAGCGAATCGAAGTGAACTAGAAGTGCGATATCTAAGCGAATAGTGATCAGTAGTGTATTTGTGATTAAGTTTCAAGTGTTTTGTGTTCAATAAAGTTATTTAAATTGTCTGATTGGTAGTAAATAATTTATCCCATACCCAGCTCGTAACAATAAGTTAGGAATAACTATAATAAGTACAATATGTTAATTGCAGCTCCTACTCGGCGTGTGCACAGAGAGACAGTACGTGGTCGCCGACGCACTCACCAGCTATCTCCGCGTCAATCTGCAGCGCGCCGGCGACTATTGAGAAGGTCACCTCCGTCACAACGCCGCTCTGAAATGGTTAGCATCACAGAGCGTTTCATAGCCATTGAAGAACGCCGAGCGCAAGCAGAACTCTTGATTGCCCAAGCAATTAGTCAACAAGTGGAGGGCCATCAGGCTATGGCTCAGGCTCTAGATAGAATAAGTAGTGCAATACGAGATTTGATAAATAAATAAAAATAAAATGTATGCTAAAAGATTGTTTTATTTATTAATTGATTATATTAAAATGACTTTTCCTAGGTACAAACGATTTATACTATTTTATTAGACTATATTAATTTTATCTTTAGGTTAAACATGATTATATAAGAAGTTTAAAAAAACATCCACTTTCTTTATTTTATGACAAACAATATACATTACTGTTTAAAGTACGCTATAATTTTTAATAAACAAACTGCCTTAAAAACTGAGTTAGTAATAATTATCTTAAGTCTATTGTTAGTATTTACTTCTATTATTAACTATTTTGTCCACGCCACAGTCTATCAATTAGACGACCTCTAGCAAGACGTCCACTTTCCAAATCACTGATAGAGTTCTGGCTTCCTTGTTGTAGTAACCGGATCACACTTGCTTCTTGTCTCTGTAGATGAGTTGGTAATTCTACTGGAGGAACTCTGGCTTGATTGCAAATGTTATGTAACACACAACAAGCTTTAATAATTGCAGTCCTTATCACCACGCAGCAGAGACTTCCTGAATGCTGCCACCGAACTTAATTGGCGCAATTAAGTTCGGTGGCAGCATTCAGGAAGTCTCTGCTGCGTGGTGATAAGCAGATCATTATAGCATTCCTCCCTTAATCCAGGCTCAGGGTTGCTACATGGAACCATCATGTATGGTCTAAGAGCGAAACCGAAGTCCCCTGAAATAAATTAAACAGGAATTTAATTTAATTTTACGTTAATGAAAATACCTGAATTTATTATTAATATTTAAATACCCTCGAAAACAGGTACAATTTCTGATGGGAAAAGTAAAGAAACATTTTAAAATACATACCAAGCATCATCTCGACGCTTAGCTTCTTCCAACAAAAAAATCATACAGGAAAGACGAACTGCCATCTAAAACATTAAAAATAGGCATAAACGTTTCAGGAATTAAAGTACGGTAAACAAAACAATACTAAGCATTTATAATTTTAAAAATAACTTGTCTTACTCACATTTTAATTGTCTACAACCAAGGAAACATCTACAATTTACAAGCTTTACGCTTTGACAGTTAAAATCGAAGGCGAAGGCGCCGTTGTCGTTGAAGGCGAGGATGATTTGTGTTTCTGAATACCGTTTTTCATACATTCGGAACCATATTTTAGTTCTATGTCGCGCCGTCGACATCGTTGTAGCGCTACGACCGCGCAGTTTTAACTAAAGAATACCGATAAGTTTTCCTCAGATGTTTCAACGATGATTTCTTGGTTGTAAAGATGTTTTGCCTTAGTGAATCGCACTCCTGATGGTATTGTTTTGCAAGTGGAGACGCGGAACACAATGTGTGACACTGCACAAACTTAGAACTATGCGAGGTAAAGCCAGCCACTCGAAACAGATGCCAGGAATCAGATAACTTAGAAACGAGTATAGATAACTGCGGTTTCAAGATCTAAATGAGGGCTTAACTCCAAGAGAAGATATATTTATGAGAGAAAGGCTCGTCCTTCATAAAAATCAGTCAACTCGACCTCCTATTAGGCACACTTTGGACATTCAATAGCGCAAACAGGACACAGAAACAATGCATGATGAGCAATCCAAGAAAAACGTTAACTTATTCGGAAGCCTTGAGAGAAAAAATCCTAAGACATACCCTCTAAGGTCTAAGGCTTACGTCTCACTAGGACACCATTGTGGCGCAGCTATGGTTGTGCTGGCAGCAAAATCTTTATGATGGGTAATGGGTATCTCACCAGGCGGCCAATCGGTTGTGGAACCTGTTTTTTTGGCAGTGCGACCATGGTTGCGCCGCTACTGATGTCCTAGTGAGAGTGATAGGTCCCTAAAAGCTTGGTGAAATCAAAACTGTCTGCGCGATGCGCTGCTAGTTTTCGGTAATTATCGAGGCTCTCGCTCATAACATAACATCAGACCTGTTTTCCCCAAGGGTAAGGCAGAGGTGTACTTAATAATACACCCAGATTTCGTCATTTTGCTCTCATGAAAATAGAAAAAAAAAAATTGTCGAAAAAGGAATGGAAAGTCTGGAGTTAAGGCTTGTACAGACCAGCGCGATATCGCGGAAGCGACACGGGTCGCGCTGCCTGTCGCGCCCGCGATATCGCGCTGGTCTGAACGAGCCTTTAATGTCTCGTCAGCTGTCGTTCCTCAAAGCTTCATCTTAAAAGTTGTAATGTTGTTGTGATTTGGTTGATTCGACCTATCAGAATTATGTAAGTACATATATATGTATACACAATGGCAGTTTGCAAAATTTCGATTAGAGTTCGATGAACGATACAAAGTCCACGATTACATAGAGTACGGAAACTGAGTTTGCGTAACGTGCTCATCCGAGACACGGTGACTGAACCTTGACTGACAATGTTTCGTAATTTGAAGCTTCAGTTATCTTCAAGCTTAGATTCTAGGGGACATAAACAGAGATGGTTCAATTTCATTCATTAAACTAATTAAAATTCATATTTGTAAAAGTAGACCAGTAGACCAATTGCGCCCTGGAGATTGACAACAACTCTTCTCAAAGAAGCATGGAGCGCTTCGTTATGTTATTAAGTCATGAGCCATAGCCCCAAGCCATTTAAATAAACCTGTTTACCTACTACAACCATAATTCTAGATAGATAGTTTTACCCCCATTAGCTATAGAAATGACTGAGAAGAATAAACTGGAAGTCGACAACAAAACCGGAACACAATCTTAACATCTGCGCGGGACAGGAGCCGAGATAAGAAACTGTCATCACAGAGCCGCTTTACAGGCGTTGCGTAAACTGCACCGAGGTACAAGTTGTGAAGTGTTGCAATGATTGTTTAAATTATAACTAGCTACTAGATGCGCCCGCGGCTGTAAAGGTACTACTCATCAGATGTTTTGAGTTTTGCGAGATTGACTATCTAGAGTTAATATTATTCTGGATGATTGTTTTTTTATTTGTTAATCAAATATCGGATTTGGATGATTTTGGGGTAGACCATCATGACCTGAATTGGGACATAATTATAGGACTTTTATCCCGGTACGTAGATAGTACGTTCCTGAGAGATAATTTTAATGTACCTACTTTTTGTCGTTCTCCGACCTCCATGTGGGCACAGATAATATAATACACGTATGTGGGTGTAACCGCGAGAAAATCCTGGTCCATCTTTCACGTATTACCACCTATCTTTACCTAAAACGCAATGGCTTGTGACTATTCTACCATATAAATAGCTGAACCTTTGACCAGAATGGCGCCAAATGAGAATCCGAGTTTATTGTCATTTCATTTAGTAAGTCCGTGCCGTCACAATGATTGATGGTTTGCGTAATAAAATGGGTTAGCAGGATTTGCGACGCTGATGGAAAAGTTCTACCTACGTTGTTTATCAATTATCCAGAATAATGGGATCAGAGACGACGCTATATCGGTATTTACTGGGCGATGCTAATATTGTACGTTTACCCGGATCAGCATATTTACTCTCCACCATGTTAACTGATCTTTTCATAAATAACTTTTTCGCTGTAGAGCTTCGTTCGGCACATAGAGCGCAATTCGATCTGTAAAGGAGGATCTGTGCTTTTGGATCGCACAGTACATCGCATTCTGTGTTTCAGAAGCTCAAAATAATACATGATAATATGAGTTAAGAGGATAATACTGAAACATTATACATAACATTATAGGTACTTTTAAGAAAAATACGCAAGCTTTCGCAAAGAGTCCCGCGCGAGTAGCCCCAACAAAAATAACTAATCTATTAATATATTTTAATACTTTTAGACAGCAGCTCATGTACTTTTAAACTCAGTGGTTGCCATATACAGGACAAAGTACAGCAACCCAGCTATACTCCGTAAGGTTTCAGTAACAACAAGGCATTGCTGGCCTTCCTTGAGGAGCTGGTGTGGATCTAATGATCCATTTTCCCACCTGTACCCAAATCACATGCTTAGACGTGCACACACCAGCCAATTATACTATACATATTAAAAACTGCAGTCCTTAGATACAGTTAAAAGGTTCATATTGTCAGGTGCTGGACCCCTTTGTTTGAAACAACTACCTACTTACCAAAGGCATGTGATATTAAATTTAAGTTTCTACCCTAGCTTATTTCCACTAGCATTGAGAAGATCCAGTGACACCTTGATGGCCAATTAATTACTTATTTAAAATTAGAAAATATACATATACTCTCAATATAGGTTTTGCTACTTGTGTGTTACCTTTGATCAAGAATACCATGTGTTTTACCAATACAACTTCTTGACGAGGCTTATGTTGCAACAACCTGTGCTTGCTTACTGCGAGATGTGTATAGTCGGCAGCAACCAAGCATTCGCCTCGTGAGGCTCACTATTGTATTGAATTTGGTTGTCGAATGGCAGATCCATGATTTGAATTTACAAATACAATAAGGCAGATATAACTTGGCAGTTCTGAACCTCACGCAGCAGGCTATTAACATTTTTTAGGAACCAAATGGAGGTGAGTGAGAGAACATGTGCGAAAGTTCACAGAGCCTATGTTCAGACCTGCCAAGTTGTATCGGCAGTATTATACCAAGTAGGAACTATTGATATAAATCTGTAGTATTTTGATGACAGATTAACATGAATACCAATAATGAGTTTACCACTATTTTTTTTAGATACCTACATCATAACAACATAAAATTATGTACAGGTCGTGCCATTAAAGATGAGACTTGACACACCACGTGGTTTGACTTGCGCAGTAGACGATTTATGGGTCTCTTTAGTGGTATGAGGTCCACACTGGGGCGTCATCAGGGCGGGGGAAAGAGCGGCGGGAGGTCAAGTCTCATCTTTAATGGCACGACCTGTACATGATGAATTGGAATGCTGATGTTTATGTAACTGCATAGTAAAACAAGATAAGACATCTTAAATCACTTATAAATTACAGGGCAATATTCTCTTATCTGTTTACAGGAGTGTCAAATGATTGATAAAGATTTATAGAAGACATATTGTGTCATTTAGACCATTGATATAGTTTATAATATCTGAATTAAAATTACTACATGCCTGTGAGACAATAAAGATATAGGACATTTATTTGAGAAAATATCATAATACAATGTAGCACCAAAGCTTTGCAGAGATTTTATAAAATTACCTACTGAAAGTTTATATTTTACCTACAAATGGATCTTTAGTTGTGTATGTTAGCAAAAATGAAATAAATCAGTTAAAATAAGTAAGATTATAATTATTATTGAATGTTGAGGGATGAAATATTTAACTTTTTAAATCCTAAAACGTCCCACTGACCAACTTTTAAAAATATATAAGCACCTGGCAAAAAAAGTAATTTTGCATCAATACTGATATTGGTAACGCACATGAAGTAATTCTTTGAGTAACAATTATAGTATAGTAGAAAGAAGTAAGGCCGTAATCAATTTAGGGTCGAACTTCAACGTGATTACAACCCAATTGAAAATATCAACAAACCGACGATGGCGCCGCCTGGTGTAGCGCGTGATTGAACTAAAAATTGACTTTACGAGTTCCAATGGCGGGCGGGTCCGCCGCCATCTTGTGTCATGACTGCTGAGTGCTGTCAATTTACTGTCACCGCGACATTTTATAAAAGTCAAAGGGAATTCAATAACAACAACAAACAGAATGTAAACGTTTCCACATAAGTTATTGTCTGCCATCAATATGTAAAATATTGAAGTACATCGGTAAATAATGCACATACAATATCGATCGGGATGACGCGATGCGGCCACGTTACGTAGGTTACAAATGGACGGGCTAAAAATAACCCAAGCACGTGCCAATTCAACAATAAGCATAAGAGAATGTTCGCTTACATAACATTTAATACTAATAACACCTAGTTTTAACTTTAGCAGGCCTGAAATACTTTAAAAATGTCTACTAGCTATACATGTACCCAGCTAATGATAAGCAATGTGGCGCATTGGCGCCATTTTCCTTTTGCAAGATCGGGCTCCTTAGTGACGTAACAGTCCTAATTTGCTCTACATAAGATTCCTATAGAATAATTATGACTGTAGGCTTTGTTTTAAATATAATTTTCCCCCAAAAAATGCTATGTTTTCATTTATATGTCACCTTGACGTATCACGTCAATCTGACAAGCATGGCGGAAACGTGGCGTCGTTTTGATTTTGGACCGGCTCACCTCCAGGGGATGTTGAATGTTGTCTGTTTGCTACTCGGGCGCTTCTGATGATTTCTCTGGTGAGTTCTCTCACGTCCTGACGCTGCTGGTACGCCATTTCGGGCCGGTCGCGTTGTTCTTGTGATAGACCGGCCGTGGGAGGTAACATCGTTGATCACTCAATCCATGCGAACACTTCTTTCTACACTCAGTCACTAGTACACAATAATAACTTTGTCCAGTTATAGAAATAAGTCCGGTGATATCACTGAATAAGTGGAAAACAAAAATAACACAGCTCAACTACGCGCAGCAAACCGAACAGAGCGCGACTGTCGAACGGGGGACGGCGGGAAGCTACAGCGCCGCCGCGCAATTATCTCTTTCTTTCTCGACTAAAAGCATATTGCGTTCTCGCTTGCTCGACAACGATTTGATGACAGATGCAAGTATATATGTCAAAACAAAGCGTGGGCTGTTTAAATGTCAAACATTCAACCGTTTTATGTAGCGCCATCTATCTAAAATTGAGTGCACTGTTGGAAAAATGGGCACAAAGATATTTTAACACTGTTTTCACCACCTTCTGAACTCATTGAGTAATACTGTCTACTCTAGATTACCCGTAGGACACGAAAATAAACATCGTTGTGTGATCCCGTCCCGACTAATAGATACACTATCAATCTGTTAATCATGAAGTTGTTTTGACTGTATAGGTTCCTAGGTTGGTACCTATTTGGTTTTTGTTTGTTTTCAAGTGTGTATGTGTACCCGAATGGGTATCCTAGTCACTACTAGAGATAGTCAGTCACCCAATGATAACCGTTAGATATTGTTCAATTAATTAATTATTTACGCTTGTTAAAATTGCTAAAAGTATTGGTCTTCGGAAACCTTAACGGGTCGGCCGGCAAATGTATGCCTAATTATTATCGCGGCATAAAAAATAAATAGGCAGTCTATTCTCTAAACTTATACCAGACTATAGATAATTAGCTAGGTATGCTTTATTAGGTTATAGGTATATTCATGCCTAGTCTTTTAGTTGCGGGGAATGCAGATACCTAATGTCTAACATACAGACAGACAGACAGGTGAACTATTCGCAGCTAAATCATGTTGGTGGGCGATATTATTTCTCTAACTTATAAGTACCAAATATTGCCGGTCACACGATGAGATGGATGAGATACTTACACAACACAGAAGTTATGTCATGATGACTCTTGTTATTGACATCCTAACAATTCACTAATATTATAATTTATAAATGCGAAAGTGAGTTTGTTTGTTACCCTTTTACGCTAAAACGGCTGAACAGATTTAGATGAAATTTGGATCATGGGTAGACCATGAACTGGGTTAGGACATAGGACTACTAAGTTACTACTATTAAGTAGCCGAGGCTACTTAACAATAATTCTAAGTGTTGTTGGAAAATTGCAGTGAAAAATAGAGAACCTTGACTTGGGCACAATGATATTCCTTGGGTAGATATTGAGATACCATAAAAATAAACAAGGTTTTAAAAATATGGACGGATTTATTTAATGCGTCAGTAAGTATAAAAAATAACTTATTACAATTACAATGAACTACACAATAAATTACAATACAATGAATTAATTATCTAGATAGACAGTTTTGTTCGTATTATTTATTGTTGGGTCTGCATGGATTCGATAATGCGCTGGTAAACCATTTCGGGGGCCTTGCTCGAGAACTGGAAGTCCATGTGGCTGAAGTGTTCTTCGGGCACCTTGTAGGTTTCTCTAACATTGGGAAGCTCCTTCTGCAGTCTGACTACATCTTTAGGGTGAGCAAACCAGTCCTCCTCGCTGTAGTATAGGGTGACGGGGGCTTGGACCTCAGAGATGTTGAACTTGGGAGCCTCCAGCGTGCCATACACCTGCTCATTGATATAGGGTCCGTAGTCATATCTGCGGAACTCGTGAGAGGCAACACCTTGTCCGTATTGTTTGATCACCTTAGCAGATGTGCCAGCCGGCAAATGTCCCATCACCACGGAGATTATGTTAGAGTCCATGCCCTCTACGTTGACACCAGCCATGACAAAGTTCACGTTTGAACAGACCATCTTGCAGCCGATCTCATTCACGCACATAGCTCCGCCAACAGTGTGAATCACCTCCTTGCTTGGAGTGAAGGCTCCGTTTCCAATCTGGCGGCTGATTCGCTCTTGGAACTTGCTTGTAGGGGCAAGCATGCGGAACAATGGGCTGCGCACGTTCGTCATGTAGACCATGGGGGACAGAGCGTACATCATGATGATCTTGTTGTTGTACTCGGGGCGGGTGGCGGTGAGTGCAAAGAAGGCCGTGGATCCCAGGGCATGCCCGATGTAGTACAGTTTCTCCTGTTTGGTCGTCTCTAAGGCAAAGTCGATCATAGCTGGCAAGTCGTGGAGTGCGATTTCATCGTTGCTGAATTGCCAGAAGTCAGCCATAGCGGGATACCTTGTCACGTGGCGCCTGCAGTACTTGTTGCCACGAGCGTTGCCGAGCCATACGTCATAGCCAGCATCAGCCAGCAAGTAAGCGAGTGATTTGCCGGGGCCCATGAGAAGCCAGTCATCAGCGCTTCCGAGGACACCGTGCATCAAGAACACAACAGGCTTCTTCTGAACATCACGGATCTGCTTCTTGGGAGGAATTCTGAAGACAGTGAGAATGTAGCCATCGTCGGTCTTGATAGTGTGTTCCTCGATGAGGTACTGGTATTTTTGTGCTAGTTGGGTAGCGTTGAGTTGAGCATCTTCGTTGACTTCTTGCTTGGCGACTTCGTAAACTTCGTGGAACTTGACCTTTTCCTCTTCTGGAATGTGCCTCATAGCTTTCTGGGCGTCGCCGAAGATCTTCTCGATGTCTTCTGGGGTTTGAACTGGAGAGTTCGGTCCAACAGCCATCCGCAAGCCATTCCACTCAATGACATCGCCATAAACCTGGGAATTCAGGTTGTCCTTGTTTATAACTGAGTTGAAAAGAGGTGAATTCCACTTCTGGTTATCAACACGGAGTGTTGGCAGCTGCTTTCCATAGTATCTACTCTCCTTGGACTCCTGAGAGCTTTCGCTGGAGAGTGAGTGATGGTGGTTCTTGTCATGATGGTGGTGCGAGTGATGCGATTTCTGGTGGTGGAATGGCCATTCTTGAGAGTTCAAGGAAGCAGACTGCTGGTATTGTTCATTGTAGGACGGCAAGTACTGTTGGTTCTGGGTAGCCTGGGTCAGCTGCTCTTCTCCTTGGTATGTCTGGTCCTGCACTTGTTCGCTCTTGTATTTCTGGTTCTGCACCTGCTTACCGCGGTTCTTCTGGCTCTGGAGTGTTTGGTCCCACTGCTTCTGGCTCTGGAGAGTTTGATCCCGCTGCTTCTGGCCTTCCGTTGGCTGATCCCGGTATAGCTGTTGGTATTGATTGATGTAGTCCAGCTGCTGAACGTCGAGGCCGTCCACCTCGCGTTCTTGCTGCTTAAAGATACTGCCCGTGATGCCGTGGGCGAGGGCGAGGCAGACTAACACACAAGCTGCCTTCATCTTGCCGGTTTGATATGTTGTGTTGATTGTGGAGAAATGGACAGTATTTATATGCTATATTTTGCCGATTCTGCTATACGAATACGTGTGTGGCTGTGTGTGTGAGCTGTGACGGCATCGGCGCATCGCCGTAAATGCAGCGTAAGCGCAATGCGTTGCCAGTGAAAAATATTGCTAGCTTAGAAATAAAATGCGTTTGTTATTTTTCCAACCTATCACACATCACGTTATATATTTGTACAGGGTGTAATTGAAATGACTGAAAACCTGAAAAGGGGTCAGAGCACTCATCATTATCAACAACTTTTATTAAGGAACCGAAGGTATAGGTAGGTATAGGGTAATAGGTAGAACAATTTCCATTATGTTTTTATAGAAATTGTTCTACAAGAGTCGCGGCACGCCTGTTTGCCAGAGCCTTAATATTTTGATTTGGCAGTCGAACCTGGGTCAGAGTCAAAGTAATTTACTGACGGTGCATAGAATGTTCATACATTTAAGAATAGGTCTTTGAGAAAGAGAGTGGTGATGGCCCAGTGGTAACGGCCGCGACTTACGCGTTATAGCTTGAGCCCTGAGGCTCTTTACTTTGTGTTGCTCTCAAAACGGTGAAAGAAAACATCGTGAGGAAACCGGCATTCTATAGAACCAAAAATTCGAAGATATGTGACATCTACCAACCCGCACTGGGCCCGCGTGGTGGATAACGGCCCACTCCCTCTCAACGAGAGGAGGCCTGTGTCCCAGCAGTGGGAACATTATAGGCTGATTATGCTATGCTTTGAAAAAGTGTGGTTTCAACAGTGAGGTAAATAAGCTACAAAATACTTTTGTCGTTATCTGGTATCCCTCTTGTTTGTTAGGTCGAATTAACTTATACTTCGTTTATTTAAAACTAGCTTCCGCCACCGGCTTCACCCGTGTGATATCTTTATAAATTATAGCCTGTTACTGTGCTATGTTACTCAGTGAAAATATAGCATTCTACTGGTGAAAGATTTTTTTAAATCGGTCCAGTAGTTTTTGAGCTTATTCATAACAAACAAAATACAAGTAATCAGAATATATAGAGAATATTTTCTATACAAATATTATGAAGATAAACTTCATAATATTTGTATAGAAAATATTCTCTTTACTACATGGGACTACAAAAATATGTATATATTGGTAAAATGTTGGTGTACTATACTTAAACCTGTTTTTTTTTTTTTTTTTAACGGGCATCTCGCAGTTTTGACCACTAAGGTCTTGGCTGCTTAACCGGACTTTCCTGTGGGTGCCTTAAGCTGCTACACTCAAAGCCTCCAGCCAGGGGCAAAAAAACTAAACTAAATTAAAACTAGGCGAACGCTCGCTAAGGGCACCCTCTGTGGGGTACGAACCTCGGCTTAGGGCGTCGCTGAGGGGACAGCAAGAAGGGACAGGCTGGATCAAAATTGGTTTAGATCATGATTATTATTCAGGGTAGTTTAAAGCTACGTGCTCAGCGGCAACAACTTGCTGGCACCTAGTTTTCGAGCAAGGGTCGGGGAGGAGTATCATTTACTCAGGGACACGGTCGCGGTCGCAAAGGACCTCGGCGGCGAGGTCGGAATGACGGGAGGCGTCTGTGTTTGTGTATAGTGCTGGTGGCCCTATTCTGCTCTTGGAGGAGAGTAATGGGATCATCAGGGTCGGAAAGGACTTAAACCTGTGTCTACCCGTTTTTGAAATACAGTCGTGATGTTATGTACCTATGTAAGGCACCTGTCCCACCGCCAGCGATTTATCGAGAAGCGAATAGAGCTAATCTAACTACGTTGTAGAGCAACGAGCAGCGAGCGCGATGGTGACGAGCGATTACTCGCTGATATGCGTATACATGTACCAATCGTGAGCCTCTCAGCGATTGTTCTGCCCGCCAAGCGAGTGTCACTGAGTGAGTAGGTACCCTCTTTTTTGATAGCTCTTGTCGCCGATTATTTATGTCGTATACTTACACGGGATTTAGTCCACATTCTCACGGACGTAAACATATCGCGGCGGGGTTATTTCGCACACTGGATTTTCAACACTCTGCTTAGCGCTGAGAATTGAAAATCTAACAGTGTGTTTTTTCGACACACTGGGATGCTCGCTGTGGAATTTTCAACGCTCGGCTTAATGCCGAAAGTTGAAAATCCAGTGCACGATAAAATCCCACCGTGATCTTATTACAGCCTTACGAACGTGGGCTTATAATCTTCTGTACGTTTCTAGAGCGAGAAAATCGTTGATAGCTAGCTAGTCGCTTCCTCGTCGGCGGCGGTGGGACAGGTGCCTTAAGTTAATAACATACTTACGTAGAAATATTACCTGTTTTTTGCTGCTCGTGCAATAAACATGAAAACTTATTTCCAATCCAAGTTATACGCGACAGCTAAGTAAATCCCAAACCTATGTAGGTCATAATAATATAGCATAAAATTACTGTCACGACAGTTAATTTTAAAGCGGTAGGCAGAGAATGGAGTGATAGCTTGCCGAAGACGAAATAATGTTCCATTCCCATAGGTAGGTACCGCCTATTCATCACCGTCAGGCTGCGGTTATTGTCCGAAAGGGTTACCATGGCCTCTGGCAATATAGGCAACTGAAGGAACACGGGTGGGCTAATTTCCCACCCAAAAAAAAGGCTTAAGTTTAGTAAAAATAAATATTTTAAATTAACATGACCTAGAGAGCCGGTCTGTAACTCTGCATGGTTAGCATGACCACAATAGTAACGGGTTTTGTCGATGGAAGAATAGACAAAATGACAGATTGTGATTGTTTATCTGTTATTTTAACCCGTAGAAAACCCGTTTCTATGGTTGTCATGCTACGCGTGCAGGAGTTCCTGTAACCTAATTGCGTAATGCACGATCAATCACAATTTGTTTCGATTTGAAACAGATTGCTAATCCATTGTTTCATAAGTTGGAAAAAAAAATCTGTTCAACAACGTAAATGACGCAATGAATGTAGTTGAACTGACAAAATGAAACAAATTTGTGATAATCGTAACGAATTTTTCACCCAAGAAAGAGCGCTGCGAACAATACAGTGAAGCATGCCAAAACTACACCTCCGCTCTTTGTACACGCTCACACGCACACATTTACAACCATCTAGAATCAAACTACACCTCATTAAGTGCATACATGTTTACGAAACTGTGACTGTTGACAAAGCTATGTCTTGGTTTTTTATTTGGTCTGAGCCTATGAAGCAATGGATTAGCAATATCCTTCAAAACTCGAATTCTGATTGAAGATGTATTACACAGTGGAGATTAAAGATTTATGATTATGATTATAATTCGTCTGAGTAGGTACCTCGTTAGTTCTGTGGTCGCAAACGCGACTGTTGAATTTAGGGCTCTGGATTCGTTCACTTTAATCTCGGGGGTAAAGAACAGTGGTGGCCAAGTGGTAACGGCCACGAGTTTTTTTTTAAATCTACTGTTCCATACATGTTAACCGCGTAGGTATTGCACTTTTCTATGAAACAGCAGATTTTTAATCAGAATCATGTACTGAATCCATGGTAACAGTTTTCGCGTCGATGTCTCTGCCATCTTGTATAAGAGCGAGCGAAGCGAGATGGAAATTTCAGCACACTACCTTGAAAAGGTTAGGTTTTCTTTTGACCGGAATAGGAATAGGAGATACTTTGTCGACCGTCGGAACCCGTTCATCCGTTTTAGCGTGAAAGCGTAACAAACAAACTCTATTTCGCATTTATAATATTAGTTAGGATTAGGATAACATTTCATGTCTTGATTCCCTGAAAGGTTGAGCAGGACCTACACCACATTTGGCCAGTTATTTTAAAGTTCAGACTCCAGGCTGCTACTGAGGAATTTCAGATAAAAATCACTCGACCTGGGAATCGACCCCAAGACCTCATGCTCAACAGTAGCGCTTGCGACTACTAGACGACTGAGGCAGACTTATTTTATATTTTACACAAAAAATTACAGAGACGTTGTTACAATAATATCTACAATGACAGCTTATTGATTGTTCTATTAGGAATTTGATCTCAATGGGTGGTTAAAAGTACTAAATAAAATATAAGTAAAAATCTTTTTAAAAACAAGCTTTTAATGAACTAAAATGTATTTATTAAATAAAACTTACACGTAAACGTAAACCTTCTTACACTAAACTTGAAGATAAGCCTCAATGTTTTAAGAAAACATTAAAGTTCTATGGTTACGTAAGTTTTATTTAGTACTTTTTAGTTCAAAGCTTGTTATTGTTGTTGTATATTTTATTTTAGTTCAATCACAGATTTGTTGCCACCAACTGCATCAGACTGAAAAGTGAGCTTGTTTTGAACATTTTAGTTGTAGTCTGTTATAAATTATCGTCCTTACATGATGGCTAACTTATCGGATATAATTATATTTGCTGACGATACTTCTCTTATTTTTAAAATAGACAGGAAAGATACAGATGTCTTACATGTCAATGATAGTCTGGCTGTTCTTTCAAAATGGTTCGCAGCTAATAATCTTTTACTTAATGCGAACAAAACTAAATGTATTAGGTTCTCATTACCAAATGTACCTTAAGTATCTAGGTCTAAATCTAAAATTTGATGGCAAAAAACTAGTTGCAATAACGGAAACTATATTCTTAGGAATTACTTTAGATTCAAAATTACAATGGGGCGCCCACATTAGAACTCTTTCAGGTAGATTAAGTTCAGCTGCATATGCAGTAAGAAAAATAAGGCAGTTGACTGATAAAGCTACAACTAGGTTAGTATACTTTGCTTATTTCCACAGTATTATGTCTTATGGCGTTCTGCTGTAGGGATCGGCAGCTGACGTAGATTCAATTTTCATTTTACAAAAGAGGCACAGATGATATAATACTAGTAAAGAGGGCAATCCGCACGATCTATAAAATGGGTCCTCGCGAAACCCCTAGAGGCAAATTTAAAAAAATTGATATACTGACTCTGCCTTCTCTTTATATCTTAGAAAGTATTTTGTATGTTCGCAAAAACTTAGGACTTTTCAAAATAAGAAGCGATTTCCATAATATCGTAGTAGACATAATAGAATTGTGTTACACAAATTTAAATTAACTAAAACAAACAAGTTATTTAACAAGTTGCCAAAGTCGGTTAAAGAACTTAGCGATGGGAAGTTCAAAACCCACATCAAACGTGTCCTTATCAAGAAAGCATATTATAAAATTAAAGACTACGTTGAAGACAAAGAAGTTTGGCAATAATTCCTTCTGCACATGTGGCTTCCCTGGTACCTCATTAACGGCATAATTATGTAAGAGTCTATGTTCTATGTTATGGTGTTTTGGTTTCCGCATTTAGTCTGTAAGGTGGACCATTGTACGTGGGTCATGGCGGCCGTTTGGTGGTTATTCCAACCAGCCCACCTCCCTCCAGAAGTTAATTAAAACTCCTGGTCTGTTCAGAACGTCTGTAAAAGATATGGGTGACCCGAGGGTTTCTGTTCTAATCTGGGTGATGCCTGTGCATTCAAAGAGCACATGCGCGACAGTTTCCTCTGCCTCCATGCACGCCCTGCACAGAGGACTGTCCGTTATGCCTATTTTGTGGAAGTGTTTGTTTAGCGAGTAGTGTCCCATGATGGTCCCCGTTACAGGTGCAGGCCATTCCTGTCCGGGCATATTAAACGCCTGGTTACCCTGTTATCCAAAGTTGGCATGGCTTCCTTGGACTGCCTGCAGCCCGGTGTCGAGGTCCATAAGTACTCCGCTTGGGTGTGGGTGTGCTCCTTTAGCCACCTGCATATTTGATTGTAGGGGATTGGTATGATAGGTTCCGGTCCACAGACTGCCATGCTAGATCCTCTTCTAGCAAGTTCGTCAGCTGCGTCGTTACCTAGCGATCCGCTGTGTCCTTTTATCCATTGCAATGTCACCGTGTTGCGGCTAGATACCGTTACCTGCTCTAGTGCATTGTGACATTCTAATATTAAATTCGAGGTAATATATTTTTTCCGTGAGGATTGGAGAACTGAAACGTTGTCGGAGAGTATACGAACATGGGTATCCGTAATACTCCTGGCTTCTATGGCGTGGACCGCTTGTATGATGCCCACACACTCCGCCTGATAGACGGTGTCCCAGCGGGCGGGATATATTAATGTTGAGATCGTGTGAGAAGACTCCGGCTCCGGTACCGGAGTCGGTCTTCGGTCCGTCTGTATACTCTCAGCTCTTTCGGGCCTGAGTAGTCACACTGTAAGAGTCTATTAACTACTCCCAAATTACCATGTTTATTTAATTTTTTTTATATTCGTCCTTGATTTAATTCATCCTATTATTTGACATTATATACCTACGATTTAATTTCAACTCTTTATTAGTAGCTTTTATTGACATGATAATTATTCAGATTTATTACAGTTGTAATAGCAATCATGTAATTGCGTTTAATTAAAATAGGTTTTTATTTTTATTAATTATTTATCTTTTGTATAGATTATTTTCTATTTTGTGAATGTGAGAACGCTGTAGGCTTAGTGAACTGTAGATTTGTTGAACATTTTCTATTTTACCACTTTCTATTGTACCTGGTTCTTATTGAAAGACCTTCATTGTACTCCCATACCTAGTAACACTGTTATTTGAAAGTATTGTAAAAGCCAATTATTTTTAAAAGAGTAACCGTGGAGTTTCTTGCCGGCTCTTGTCCAAAGGAAACGACCAATTGGAACCGTCCACCTAGCTTCTGACGTTTCATAAGTACCCATGTAGGTTTATGTGAAATAAAAATATTTTGAATTGAACTGAATTGACGAAATAAGTTAGAGAACCTGTGATCTACCGTCGACTATAGCTTCTATGGACGCATGTTCTTTTTTTTTCAATTAGAAGATACACGGCGTAAAATGCATAAGCAAAGACACAGACATTTAATAGTTTTAGCTTTAACAATAATGCATTTCATTGCTTCATTACCGAGTCAGCACATTGACCTGAGGAAATGTTTATTAAGTAAAATGTTTCAGACTTTGTACATTACATTCACGTTTTTTAGCTACCAATGAATAAAATGCAAAGTTAGTACTTTTAGAATTGTTAATAATGCAATAATAAAGTACCTAGTGGATTACAAGCTATTGCCGCTGACTTTGTTTATTTTTTATTTTTTTCAGCTCAACTAAACCTTGTAAAATTGGACGTTAAAGATTGTATTCTTAGGGTTAGCCGAATAGCAAAAACGGAACCTGTACGACTGTCCGTCCATCCGAATATCACACAGAATTTTACTCGGAGCCTATTTGCACTACTATATCGATGAATATTGAAAAAAAAAGGTGAAGTAAGTACCTATTCAATGTGCACCGTCCATGCATCGTGTAGTGGAATTATAAAAAAAATTGGACAGGTTTGCACTCCCAATACATGAAACAGAGGGATCAAAAAAAAAAAATGCACAATAGCGTGTCCTGTTGGATCCCATAATTAAAATATTGTGTTCCTGTACTTTGCCATTTACATTCGAGTCCACTCCCTTTTTCTAGAGCTCATATGACATGCTGCCATACCTATGCGAAATATAAGTATAGGGGACCTTCCAGGGGGATCACCGGCATTTGGTTTGCGCTAACGTGAACCCTCCGGGAAGGTTCCCGGCACAGAACGTGTTAAGTCAAAAGTTTTTGATTTATGGGATATTTTGGTACAACCGCAGAAATAACTTGTTTTTCATATCTTTTTCGAAAAATAATATGAAATAGCAACTTATTTTTTCGGTCGATAAAGTCAATAAGTAGTCTGTGCATGCGAAAATATTCATCCCAACTACGGGACCCATCACTGTGCATGGTCCGACACTTGTCTTGCCTAAGTGCGACACGCACTTAGCCGGTTTCTTAACAAAACATCACCATAAAGCTTGTATTCCCGAAAGAGATAGGCAAGCATGGCAGAGGTGTTTCAGTAGGTCAATCAATCTGCCGTTTCCAACTATGTTCAGGACCGGCTTTCAGTCTAAAGCCATCCCGGTTACAAGAGACAAATTTTTAATGTTCCGTACCTCAAAAGGAAAAAACTGAACCCTTACAGGATCACTGCGTTGTCCGTCCGTCAGTCTGTCAAGACCCTTTTTTCGGGAACGCGTGGACGTATCAAGTTGAAATACGTAGGTCTATGGTCTCTTGGAGCTCTAAAAAACTCAATAAAAAAAAATACGGCCATTTATGCGACATATTTTGATACTCGCAAATAAATCATAACCTACAGGGTACTTCCGTTGACCTAGAATCATGAAATTTGGCAGAAAGCAAGGTCTCACAGCACATGTAAAGGAAAAAGTGAATTAGTAGTTTTATCACACAATTATTTTTTTTTGCGATTACAAACTTACGGTTGGAAAATTGACCATGACGTGAATTGAACATGTTTTCACCAACAATGTTAACACGTTGAGGGACACTAAACGCCCCCAGACGTAATAACAATAAAACTTCAATTGTGTCTCGTTCAGTGTCCTTGAATGCGTTAATTTTGTTTTTGGGATCCTCCTCTCTCCTTAAGCTGTACCCGACAGGGTCTATAATTGTTTCAATAATTTTAAGCCTACCAACTGTTTTACGAACGTTATGTAAAGCAAATAAGAATTGAGAATTAGGATAAATTCATCCCAACTACGGATCCCTTCATCTCTTAGCCCGTTTTTGAAGCTAGGATAGCAAGATTTAGTGCTAGTAAGCTAGCAAGCTGACGCACTACTCTCTAGCCTCGTTTAAACAGCACCCTAATTGCGTAACACATGATCAATCTGAATCATTTTGAAGGTTATTGCTAATCCATTGCTTCGTAAGTTCGATTCGTCTGCTCAACAACGTAAATAAAGCAATTAATGTTGTTGAACTGTCAAAATGAAACAGATTAGTCTTAATCATTTATTTTTTACGCAATTAGATAGCAGATTGTGATTGATCGTGTGTGACGCAATTAGAGTTTCTTAATTTTTGGGCTATTATAAGCCAGTGAGAAAGATAGTTAGCCAGTGTGATAGTTTAATAGGATGGGGTTCTATTTTTGAGCTAGTAGCGTCTCCCACCACCGAGTTTACTATCCTGACTTGTGTACTAGCCTCGTGTGGCCGGCAGAGATAGTACAAGTATCTAATCGGATCATTTAACTCTACGGACTAAGTCACCAGAATACTGTTGGCTTAACATTTAATAGAATCGTGTAAACAGCACTAGCATAGGCCAATCCAGTACAACAAGCCAGGATAGTATACCGAGGTTCTAGCAGAGTTCTCGGGCATAACCCGATACAGCGGAATACCAGTATTTTACATGGAGCGACTGTCTATCTAACCTCCACAACCCAGTTACTTATACAGGTGGCAGGAACATCGACGCGAAAACGGTTACCATGGATTCAGTCGTTATTTAAATCTTCATCAATCATCACCATATGTCAGCCAATTCATTGTTGATCGAAGCAATTAACACATAACCTTAATTAATTATACCTACACCTAAACCTTCCTTATGAATCACTCCGTCCATTGGTGAAAACCGTATGAAAATCCGTTCGGTAGTTTTTGAGTTTATCGCGTTCAGACAGAGACGTTGTTATAATATAATATGTAGTGATATTGTGCTTTGACCAAGTATAGTATGGGAGGATTTTTTTCTAGAACTCTACTGGTATTCGTAGTTTTAGTCTGTGAGTAGGTACTATTACCGCACCAAATTGTTATTCGTATCTACATAATCTACGTAAATAAAACGCCCGCAATGTAAATGACTTAATAATCGCTTATCATAATGTTAGCATTTCATTCCATCCACTGACTGTACAGAATAGATTCTTTTCTATTCCGTGCTCCACTGCTACGCGGGATGTGCACAGAGGTTTGCTACATAAGCTAGGGTTCCGGAGTCCCGCCTATATTTTCACACAAAACGAAGCTTAGCCGCCTAGTCGGTACCTGCACGTGCGTAGCTTAGCCATGATCCGCTGTACAGCGGTACCTTATGTCTGACATAAACTATTATGGGGCATAAGTACCTAGTTTTAGTAGGCCAAACCATATACCTACCTACCTACCTACTTTTCCGTGAAGAAATCATCAGTTCCTCGATTTCTACAAACAATTCCTCCGTTTGTAGAAATATTTAGGAACTTGACTACTCTTTGGTCGAATTAAGTATATCCTTATAGCTGGAAAGGCATCAGATAGACAGGCATGTGTTGAATGTTAGTCTTATGGACCATAATGTCCATAATAAAGTAGGTAAGAACCTAATATTATTAGGTACATAGATGAGTGTGCATCAGATATGCATCACACATAGAAAATCTTACAGGTAGATTGGTATAGGTAAACAGAAATTTATAGGTGGGCTCATAGGCTGTACCTACTTATTTTTGAAGCTTTTAATTTTATCTTGTTTGCCTGACTCTCAATGAGACGACAGCTAAACTATGGTAAAGCAAATAGGTATGGTTACATAATTAAAGCTACATAATTAAAGTTAGAACATGACGTGATATTCTTCAAAACACTTAAGTATCAGCCTACCTACCACAGGTTTTTGGTACTATTGACAATGACCAGACTTCATTAACCCATCACTAATGAGCGGAAAGATAAAATCGCAAAAACCTACACACATACAAGGTCGATCATGGAATCCGAACAGTTCACTGTCAGATCAAACCCGGAGAACTCGTGCGATGGCTAAAACGGTCGTCATATTATTCGCACTGATCAACTTCATAAACGTACAAATGGCGAACCATTTAATCTCAAGTTCTATAGCGAAAACAAATGAGAACATAGCCGAAAGGCTTGTAAAACATCCGATAGTAACTTCAACGACGTATGTGACCTCCAATACTTTCGCAGCAGCTGTTAACCTAATAACCAGGTTACCCTTAGCGGTTTCAAGGGTTATAGGACCCGTCCAACTTACATCTCAAGTCAGTAAATCAAACACAATAGATGCAGTGAATAAGTTTATTGCTGCTTTCAATTCAGGCAAGCGAAATGAAGATGCAAGAATGAGTATTGATGCCATCCTTGTTAAGTATGGATATACTGTTGAAAACCATGAGGTCACAACAGAAGATGGTTACGTGTTAACAATGTTCAGGATCCCTAGCACCGGATCGGCAGTATTCCTTATGCACGGATTACTTGGAAGTGCGGACGACTACATTATAGCCGGCCCCAGGAGCGGCCTCGCTTACCTGCTAGCGGGCCAGGGCTACGACGTCTGGATGGGCAATGCCCGAGGCTGCAAACATTCCCGTCGCCACGTCAGCTTGAAGCCGTCTGAAGCACAGTTCTGGGACTTCTCGTGGCATGAAATTGGCATATACGATCTCCCAGCTATGATAGATTTTGTGCTGAGAAAAAGAAACATGAAATCTCTGAAATACATCGGCCATTCTCAAGGCACTACAGCTTTTTTCGTGATGGCTTCTGAAAAACCTGAATATAATGCAAAGATATCTGTGATGGTTGCATTGTCCCCTGTTGCTTTTATGTCTAAAGTCAGGTCCCCTATAGTGAGGCTGTTATCTCCTGGAACATCAATTTTGCACGGATTTTCAAAGAATCTTGGACTGTATGAGTTTTTACCGGATAACAACGTTATTAGCGCGCTGAAGCTGTTGACGTGTGGAACAGGACCTATAATGACGATTCTATGCAGCAATGTTTTATTTATTTTCGCTGGTTTTGATTTTGGTCAGCTCAATGTTACGAATTTGCCCATTATATACGGGCATATGCCGTCTGGCGCGTCGATGAAGCAATTTGCTCATTACGGTCAAGGATTGATAACAGAGGATTTTAGAAAATTCGACTATGGTAGTGAGGAGAATATGAAAAGATACGGTGTTAAGGTGGCTCCGAGATATGCGTTAGATAAGATAGCGGCGCCGGTTTGTTTGTTTTACAGCGAGGCGGACTGGCTCGCGCACCCCAGCGACGTGGAGCATCTGCGCAAGAGGCTCCGCAATGTGGTGGACATGCACAAGATACCCTACGAACAGTTCAATCACGTGGATTTTATAATTGCTAAAGATGTGAAAGCATTGGTTTATAACAGGCTGCTGAAAGTGCTTATGTTATTTTAAAAATACTGAACTGATTTTAGTTGTGGAATAAAATAAATTATGTAATAAAATTAATTTTATTGGCCTGGCAACTAAGTCAAAGTTCCTATGTAGGTAACAATGTGCATCAACCAGTGGCATAACTAAACATTTAAAAAAACATTGCGAGATATGGCAATAACTAAATAAGAAACAGCAAACTGTTAAGAGTAGTAAGTCGAAGGTTCGAACCTTGACAGGCGGTTTACTTTGTGTCAATAATTTCATCACCACTGCTCTCAAAACGGTGAAGGAAAACATTGTGAGGAAACCGGCATGTCCTAGAACCAAAATTCGAAGACAAGTGACATCTACCAACCCACACTGGGCCCGCGTGGTAGATTACAGCTACCTGTTACAGAGAGGAGGCCGTGTCCCAGCAGTGGAAACATTATAGGCTGATTATGTAGGTATCGCTATGTAATTGTAACCTATTCAAAACTCATTTTAAAGTAATTACATCTTCTAATCCTACCTATACCATCATAGTAAACAGTCGTGAAAATATTCGTTACGCAAACAGATGATCGTAGCGAAAACATCGACAGGAAATTAAATAAGTGATTTGCAAAAACGAAGGCGAGGAACGCTTCGCAAACAGTTTTGCTCGTCACTGCAATTTTGTTGGACTAAGCATGACCCAGAAAAGATGTTTTGTTAGGGTTCCGTACCCGAAGGAAAACGGAACCCTATTACTAAGCCTCCACTGTCTGTCCGTCTGTCTGTCAGTAGGCTAGCTGTACCTCATGAACCGTAATAGCTGGTAGACAGTTGAAATTTTCACAGATTGTGTATATTTCTATTGCCGCTATAACAGTGGTCGGGAAACCGCGATTCGCGAGTCGTATACGGCTCTTATAGTGCGGCTCTTTACAAATGTTGATGAGTGTAAGCATGGAAACGCGTGGGGGTCGGGGTTTTAATCATTATCATTAAACAAGATATCAAGTTTTAATCAGAATTCAAACTATATTTCAGAAGTATTTTCACCAAAAATTAACAGTACATCGAAAATTAATCATTTACTGTACCTTAAGTTTTCCCAGGTTAACTTGTTAATAAATACCAGCCAATGATGATGATGAAGGCATCCTACTTTTTAGCAAATTAATATTAGAAAGCGTTGTGGAGTAAAATGTATTGAGACAGTTTGGACATACAGAAAGGATTGGCTCTCATAAGAAATCACAGTTGTTATAGTATTCATATTTGACTTTAACTAATGAGTTTGTCGACCACTGCGCTATAACAACAAATAATAAAAATGTAATAAAGTTAATAATTAAAGGAGGTCCCCCATACAAGAAACGTGGTTTTTTCGGCGTTTTGTGCTCGATCTTAGTACGGTACGGTACCCTTCGTGTGTGAGTCCGAGGCGAACTTGCCGCTTTTTTTTAAGTAACAAGACTCATGTAAAACATTATTGAAATCTACTTGAATATTTATAGGATTGTGCAATTTTTGGTGGATGAATGGAAAATTTTACTAAGTAGGTATGTGAGGTTCTATTGTTACCAACCAAACCCCTTTTTCGGGAAGAAATGAACTGTATTCATTTTTTAATAGGATAGATGTACGGTGTACCTACATCCGCGCAAGTAGCTATAGGGAATACGATCTCGAGATCTCGTGTCCTACGTGTGTCGAGATTGGCCATTCGAGATCTCGCCCCGCAATCATGGCAGGCGAAATTTTGTTTTCGAGACTAGGTACCACTTTTGTAAATAACATCAGCTCATCATCTGCTCGCGGCTGAGAGTAGTATTATGACATGCTCACTCTAATGTCTCGCTGATGGTGGTGCGTGTATTGGATCATTTAGCTCCCTTTAAAATGGTTGAGCTGATAATGGTGCTAATCCATGCGTCAGGTTTGTGAACGGAAACCGTCAGTAGGGTCAGTACCCTAACGACCAATCACAATTTTCGATTTTTGTTTCGATTTGAAACAGATTGCTAATCCATTCCTTCATAAGTTGGAAAAAATCTATTCAACAACGTAAATAACGCAATGAATGTTTTTGAACTGCGTTTACGAAAACAAGTTACGCAATTAGGGTACTTACTGGTCATCTTTTAGCTGCCCCGCCTTTTTATTTACGACATATAGCGCAAGTGCCCTAAGTACAGGTCGTGCCATTAAAGATGAGACTTGACCGCGCCTCCCGCCGCTCTTTCCCCCGCCCCGATGACGCCCCATCGGGGACCTCATACCGCTAAAGAGACCCATAAATCGTCTACTGCGCAAGTCAAACCACGTGGTGCGTCAAGTCTCATCTTTAATGGCACGACCTGTACCTAGGTGTAGTTTTCATTTTAATTAACACTTTGAAGGACAGTACACGAGACACAATAGAAGTTTTATTGTTATGACGCCTATAGGCGTATACTGTCCTTCAAAGTGTTAAGTAAACGATTTTTTATAAAAAAAAACACAAACACAAAGCATTTACTTCAAACTAGCTGCGCGATCCTGTGGGAATATCGGGCTAAAAGGTATCCTATGTCCTTCTCCAGAAGGAGAATCCGTTCAGCCGTTTTAGCGTGAAAGCATAACAAACAAACAAACTCACTTTAGCATTTATCTATATATATAAAAATGAATCCCTATTTCCCTTGGTCACGACATCACGCTAAAACGGCTGAACGGATTTGGATGAAATTTGGGATATGGATAGACCTTGACCCGGAGAAGGACATAGGATACTTTTTATCCCGATATTTTTACGGGATCGAGACTTATGCGGGTGAAACCGCGGGGCGCAGCTAGTAATATTATATTATAGTTAGAATAAACCAATTACAGGCACTTTTGAATTGTCAAGGGGTCAGTCAGTCAGAAAGATGATACTAGTTGCCCATTCTAAAGCGTAGGTACACACAGCTCGCGGGGCGATTTCCGGCCACCGTAGGCGCGGGCTTGCGGACGGTGAGCAATGGGTGGCTCACCGTCCGATAAGGACCAGGCCCGGGTCGACGGCGCGTTGTGTTCCACGCGCGCCTCAAAGAGATATCAGCAGATTTGAAGAGGTCCACTAGGGCCGATGCCTGCCGGGGTTGCGAAGAAAACCGAAAGGGAGATCGTGGCCCCCGGCAACAGGGCAACCGAAGGAACACGGGTGGGTTTTAGTCAGTAAGAGTCTGACACGCCCTCCCGCTTCGCCCAGAGCGGGAGAAGTTATTTGATGATTTCCCACCCACAAAAAAAAAAAGGTACACACAGCTACACTTCCAGTTCCACAATTCCAGTTTAGTCTGATCTCGCATTGTATAGAATTTCCGTACAATGCGAGGTCAGCTTATACTGGAAATGTTTAGCTTGATGTCTAACCGTGTGTACTTGTTGTGTTTGTGAAGCTACACCCTAATTGCGTAAAACACGATCAATCGCAATCTGAATACTTAATTTTGAAACAGATAGCTAATCCATTGCTTCATAAGATCGAAAAAATATTTTGATCAACAAAGTAGGAAATATCGCAATGAATGATGTTGAACTGTCCAAATGAAACAGATTAGTCATCATTTACGAAAATGTGTTTTGCAATTACATCTAATTGCGAAACACATTTTCATTTTGCTGGAGAATGTTGGCTTGAAAATCAGAACCAAAACCGAATAGATGTTCTGCGATTTCGGCAGTCTCTCCAGTTCTGGGGCATAGTGCTTTAAGGCGCGCTTCTCCCGGTCTGCTCCGACTTTCGGTATCTCGGTTTACTCGTGCAAAGCGATGGCGAAATACCTAGATCAGACTGTAAAGCACAGAGTTAACACTGGATGGATGAAATAGCGGGAGGTCTCGGGAACAACCGAACAATCTGCGACTCCCGCATTCCTCTTAAACTTAACGATTTATAAAACAATGGTTAGACCTGCTGTCTTGTATGGATCAGAATGTTGGACCACAAAAGGGATGAATGAAAGGCAATTGCATGCAGCTGAGATGAGCAGAGGCGGCTTTACCTTTGGTGCAGGGTGTGCAGCGCACACGGGCGCAGGGTCTTTGGGGGCGTCGAGAGCCATTCCCGACAACTTTTTAATCAAATTCCAAACAAGACCAAAACATCTTTAGTAAAAAGGCAGTTTGTAGATGGGGGCCCCCAACGCTAAATATAAACGTAGGGTGCTAAAATGTCGAGCTTGTTACGCTCGCTCTTGCAACATCAACATTTCTCTTTTTTTTCTTAGAATTGTCTGTGTAAACCGACAATGTTATTCTGAACCCCTGAGTTGAAATTTTTCGACGGTTATTGAAAAAAAAAAATCTGCTGTTTCATAAAAAAGTGCAATACCTACGCGGTCAAAATGTATGGAACAGCAATTTTTTTTTTTTATAACCGACGAAAAATTTCAACTCAGTGGTTCAGAATCATCCGGGGGTGCGAAGAATACCGAAAGGGAGATCGTGGCTCCCGGCAACAGGGTAACCAAAGGAACACGGGTTTTAGTCAGTAAGAGCCCTCCTTCGCCCAGAGCGGGAGAAATTATTTTATAATTTCCCACCCAAAAAAAAGGGGTTCAGAATCCAGTACCAGAAACCATGATAACAGTTTCCGCGTCGATGTCCCTGCCACCCTGTATAGTAGTCTATGTGAGTGACTACTGATGCCGGGGCCACATCAACGGGAAACGCCGTTAATTATCGCGATGATGGACTTTATTCCAACGGGTTAATCGCGATAATCCATTTTCGGTCGGACTCTTAAGATACATTTTACCATTTGACTATAATAATAAATGAAATGATGATTAGTGTGAATGTGCGTGTATGTATAAATTTAATATTATTTATTGAATTCCCGTTCGTCCCACCAGTGGGACGACGTCAGTGGGACGAACGGAAATACACATGAATGAGGAACTTGGCCGTGGCATCTGTGGTGGCGCTATCGCCAGAGAAAAATGCACCAATTTCGACACCTGTAGCGCCATTTGTTGGAGTTGTTTCCAAATAAATAAGAGCTGCTGACCACCGTACATTCAATATTGCTAACAGACTTAAAAAAGGAGTTTTTTTTAAATCTATGTTCCCCGATTTGAATACTTCCAAGTTGATCCCATTGTCAATTGATCACAATCTGATGATGAGATCTCGGAGAACTCGAGGGAACTCTTCAAATATTATATGCACACCTATAGAGATTTGGGTATTTTTTTTTTAGTAACTCGTGCATTTGCTCTCGAAAAGCACCATCACACTAAAAAGTGAAAAAAAAAAATACCAAAAATACAATCGACTTTCAAACTACAAAGTGAATTTAGTGAGTTTAATTTCGGAAATCGGTAGCAAAAAACTTAAATACTGATGCAAAGACACTGCCTTCCGAAATTAAAGTTATATTTCACTTAGTAGTTTGGAAGTTGGTTGTATTTACGCGATTTTTTTTTTAAATTAATGTTTCGGTACAACAAAATGAAATTTGTACAATAATGAAATAAAAACTTCAACAAATCGAAATATGATTTCTGAAAGTCATATATTTTTCTCAATATTTTTTATTATTTTTCATAGTACAATATTCTGTGTGCAAAGATATTTTACATGTTTTGATTTATTTCTTAATTTAATATTTCTTTAAAAATCACTTTACACTTACATAGGTCAATGAGAGCCTCAAGTTTAAATCTACTCTTTTCCTAAAGTTCAGGTTGTTTTTGATTGGCTTTTTAAATTATCTTGGAAAATAATGTGTACTTAAGCTTGCAATGATTTATAAAAATCTTCATCGCAAATGGCACCAGCCGCATAATCTAGTCAAATTCTGGGCAGATTGGACTCTGGCTGGGCTTCGGATGATATTCCGTCACCCATAACACGCGATGGACTCAAATACTTTTCCAATGGATCTAGGTTTAGACGTCTAGTCCAAATGGAACTTATTCCATATTTAATTGCCATTTTTCTCGATACGTATTGGAACCCTTCAATATTCCACAAATATTTCTGTATTGTGGGAACATGTATGCTATTACTATTTAATAATTCCATACTTCTAAAAACTTTTTTCGCTTCTGTCCACTTCTTGTGATGTGGGCAACGTGGTGACGGTATTAAAGGACCTAATAGTGGTTTCCATTCAAGTTCCTTCCTCCCTGGGCTGCCATTCATGGTATCAAAAAGATTGTCAATTAACAGTATCAAATAAGCGAAATCCTTGCATTCAGGAGGCAGAACTCCAGGTCCTGAAATAGTAATGTAATATTAATATTGTAGAATAGTTTAAAATAATATAAAGTTCAATGATGTTTAATAACAGAAATCCTTACGCGAGTTGTGGTACATATATGTTGCAACTTTATGGCTGAAAACTTGGCTAGCAAATTCGACTTTCTCTTTGTTAATCTTCCCGGGCACCACATGTTGGTCAATTAATCTGTAGAGCACTCTGAAACGTTCAGGAACGTCAAGATTCACAGCATATAGCATTTGGATGTGCTCCCACTTGGCTATGCAAATTTTTCCCTCTTTGTTCTCATGTTGAAGTGGCATATTCAGTAAACCGTTTCTCAAGTCTTTTAATAAATTTGGAGGGTCATAGAGAGGTATAATTTCTAACTTTCCAACATAAAATGTGTTTAATCTGTGTTCTTCTCCAGATTTTAACTTTTCTTTTCTGGTGTCCTCAATAAGGCTTTCAATAGTTTCTTGATTGTTAGTTCCTTGTTTGCACACAGTTGCTACAACTACAAATCCAGCCCGTCTAACTTCATTAATTATTTTCTGTATATTTTTTTTGAGTTCAACCGCTTGAATAGGTTCAGAGGAAAATGCGTAAACAATTGGCTGCGTGTAATTCTTAAAAAGCCCTTTCAACATAAATACAACAACATGGCTGGCAAACCTCATAGAACTTCCTTCTTTATGGACATATAGTTTACCATCCAAAACACTGTAACTCAAGTTTGGCTGCACAGCAACTTCGTCAAATAGGAGCAAACACAGTCTGGTTTTAGCGAACATCGTTTTTGCCTTATTTCTCAAGTTTTTTAACACCTTTTTGTTTATGCCTGGTGTAATGACAATTTTTTCTATAAACTTATCCAAATTTTTAGATTCTGGTAGTAGAAATATCTTAGTTAAAAACTGGTATGCTTTTGGGCTTTGTGTGTAAATTGATAAAGATGTAATATTTTCATGAAAGGTAAATCTACGAGTCCTTTTGCTTCTTTTCTGTTTCTTGGATTGTAATAGGTTTAGTATTTTTCCAGCACTGCTCATGTTTTCAACCAATTCCAGAAATGCTTTATTTGTCATAATATTTTGAGCCACTTTCAAAGTTTTGAGATGTTTCCTTCCTCTGTTCTTGCATTTGCTTAACTTCAACTGTAAATTTCTGAGCTTTTTATATAATTTTACCTCCTGCGATGTCGTCAAAATTTCTTCAGATTGTGATGCATTAACTGTAAAAAGAAAACATTAAAGTTTTAGTAGAGAAATAGAGTTGGAGACTACTGTCTTGTCCTAATATCTCAAATATTTAAAGGAAGAAGATAAATGGCAATTACTTGATGAAGAATGTTATAGTTCCTGAAATACTAAAATCAACTACTAAAAATTTCTTTAATTTTTAATACTTTATTTTTCATTTTGTTATGTTCTAATTTCTCAGTAGCAGCCCCGAGCTTGTCCCCTATTACATGGGACTTAAACATAACTGGCGAAAAGTGGGTATACTTTTATATAGGTACACCTCTGCTTCACCCTTCTGGGAAACACGGTGTGATGTTATGTCATGTGAAATACTAAACTACTAATAATTTTCAATGGTCAGATTACTACTGAAGAATATATATGACAGTTTGACATATTTTTTCTATGGAAAATCAGTCAAAAATTCAAATTATTTTGTCTCTAGGGCCTATTTAATAAACCTTACAAATTGTAAAATGTAAATGAAAGCCTTCTACAAGTTTTTGTTTAATCTAAATTACAAGTTCGTAGTAGAATATTTATAAAATTGTATAATTGTAAGTACCTACAATTTTATATATATATATATTTATGATTAATAAACATTTTCACTTTACAGGTGTAAGTTTATTTAGTTGTAGGGAAAACTACTTTATTGAACACAATTGTAGTTACTAGTTTACATATTTTTTTAAATTGTATAATTCCGGCAGGTGGTCTCAAGATATGTCAAAACTTTACAATAAAAAATAAAATAAAATATATTATAATTTTATACCTCAACCTAATGACTAAAGAAATTGAAATATGATATGCAAAAAAAATGGTTCTAAGGAGTGGTGAAAGTAGTGAATATATGATTAAATCTTTACCTTCACAAAAAATTCAAATAAGGTTTAGCCAGTACAAGCCAATTACATTTAAAAGTTTAAAGAATTTAAATAATTCTTTGGCCAATAAATTATGTGTTCAGAGTTTTAATAATATAGGTGACCCAAATGAGTTCTACGCCGAGTTCTTTTGACTATTAAACACGCAATTTAATGACACTTTCCCACTAAATATTTACACAAAGATCTTATTTAGTGATTGGGCGACTCCAGATATTCGTAAAAGCTGAGTAAAACTTTTTGAACTGTATGGCCTAAAGCAACATATGAATAATACAAGCTTCCATAAGTATGTTGCAAAATATTCAAGAACTTTTGAAAGTGTGTGCAAAATAGCCAAAGCTCTTTATATTTGCAATAAAATAAAAACTACCTGGCAAATAATAAATCATGAAAAAGGTAGGAAAAAACAGCGAAGCTCAAGAATTTGAAAACTTTTTTGCTAATATTTCCCTTAAAACTACTGAAGCTTCAAATTCCTTACCCGCGCTTTCTGCTGCCTTACTTAGACAGAATGTGAAGGCATGCCCTTTGGAGTTTAGGTTTCAGCATACAAACCCCCAGGCTGTTATAAAAGCTTTTAAAGATCTTAAAATTAAATCAACAGAAAGAAGATCTCTGGGGAATGTCTCTAAAAGTCTGTAGATCTATTATCGAAACCATTGCGCCCTATTTAGCTTACATATCAAATCCGGTTTTAGAAAAGAACCCAACAATTATAGTCCTGTGTCAATTCTCCCAGTTCTTAGTTAGTTGTTTGAAAAATGTATGCTCAATCAAATATTACGTCGCTTTAATAAAAATTCCATCTTTCCTGAACAGTTTCACCAAAGGGTGTTGCTCCACAGACGGCGGTGTCACCCTAATAAAGAACATTTTTATTGCATATTTGTGACCTCTCGAAGGCGTTCGATTGTGTAGATCATGAGACACTTCTGCAACTAGAACACTATGGGATTAGGAATACAGCTCTTGATTTACTTAGATCATACCTGAAAGATAGAAAGGTTAAAGTTCAGATAAATTGCGTAAACTCATTAGGGTCTGAAATGGCAATGGGCGTTCCTCAAGGTTTGATATTGGATCCATTCCTCTTTTTAGTTTACATTCATGATTTACGCCAATTACTTCAAAATTAACCGAAGATGGTGTTATTTGCAGATCATTAATCTTTAAAATAAACCGACGGTCACAAAATCTTGACGACGTAAATACTGTGATTAGCTCTATTCTGCTATCCAAGATTGGTTTACGGTAAATAATTTGGTACTCAATTAAAACAAAAATCAAATGCATTAGATTTAAACGACCTAATGTTAGAAGTAGCGAATGTGACATCAAATGTGAATGGAGGAAAACTGGAATTTATTAATCAAACGGTTTTCCTAGGAATCACGCTAGACGAGGAATTACAATGGGGACCTCATACAACATCTTTTGCGGGGCGGTTAAGCTCGGCCGCTTATGCTGTTAGATACAACAAAATACCTTGTGATATATTGCAATTAAATGTAAGAAAATTTAAAACTCATATTAAAAGTACACTTTGTGAACAAGCATATTACAAATTAAAGAATTATATCAAAGATAACGACTGCTTGGAAACATGCTGGTCCTGCTCCATAGGACATTTAGAATCAAGACAAAATCAAAGTGGTTGCTAATTTAATTGTAAAATTCATACATTCTGTGATTACTTCCTCACACACTGACTTATTAACTATAAAGTTTTAGGAAAATCGTCTACTTTTACAATGTTTGTGATTACCGTGTATCTATCACATAGGTACTTAATTAAATTATCTGTTGTTGCTTCATTTTTAATTCTTTTTACCTATTGTGGTTTAGTAGTTTTATTCTAGGTGCATCGTCTTCACATATAATTATTTAACTAATGAAGGTACCCATACAAAATATTGTATAACTTTTTAAAAGAGTAACGGTGGAGTTTCTTGCCCATTCTTCTTCATACGAAAACTACCTTTTGGAAGGGGCGACTAGAATCAATTCTATTATTTTGTAAATTTTGACGTTCAAAAGTGCCATATAAGGGCCTTGAAATAAATTCTTTGACTTTAACGGCAACAGCGAGTTTTTCGTAAAAGGATAACTCCATGAAACACTAAAATTCTTAACTCAAGAGTAAGAAATCTACCCACGTTTAATAAGAATCTGCACCAAAACCTTACATTTTATGGAAATAAATAAAATTGTAACTTTCAACTAAGCACCTGTTTGTAAATACAATATTGTCATTGAAATAGACAGGCGTTTTCTACTGTAAACGTTTATAAACAGTTTATAAAATTATTTAATAGACCTTACAAACAAACAAGTAAATACGTGGGTAAACGACAGACTGGTTTATTTGCGAAATGACACTAAATACCCACCACCATACAATTATTAGGAACGACCGATATCACATCTCTCCCCATCAAGTCTTCTAATAACAACAAGTACATCTTAAAACTAACCACGGTATATAACTAACAATAGTACTTATATTACTAACAAGGGTATATAACTTACAAAGGTAAATAACTATGACAACTGTTTCTTCGCTCGGTTGTACGCACGCAATGCGCGATCTGACGCGCCCTGCGGTGGCGGCGATCGATACCGATGACGAAAGCCGTTCGGCTCTCACTTGCGCTGAGTTTGACCCTTCCAGCGGCGTGTCTTTAGTATCACTGTCACCGCCGGACGCATCCTCAAACATCTCACCTTCGGCACCGTTATCGACCCCCGGTTTGACTATCCCAGAGCCCGTGGCCTCGGCTACGGCCCCGTCACTCACACGTGATAATGAGAATCTATTTTTGCTACTTGCCGGTATTATTTGGTCGGCATGTCTACGCCATTCAACCCCATTAGCTAAACCAACTTTGTATGAAATTGGCCCTGTCTTTTTAACCACTGTGGCTTCGGCCCACTTGTCCCCCCTCGCCGTGTAATCGCGAGCAATTACTGCATCTCCAACGTGGAATTCCCTTTCGGCGCCCGAAGCGCGAGCGACCTGTCGCTCTTGCTTCGCGCGTACCGTTGCGGCTACGTCCGGCCGTAACGCGTCAAGTCGGGTGCGTAAACGCCGCCCCTGGAGCGCCACTGCAGGCGAGACCCCTGTCGTTGCATGTTCGCAATTTCGGTACTGTAAAAGAAACTTGCTTATGGCGACATTGACGTCCTCGCCTTCATACATAGCTCTATTTATTGCCTTTTTTACGGTTTTAACTGCGTTCTCAGCCGCGCCATTTCCCTGGGGCCTATACGGTGCCGTAGTTGTATGTTTGATACAATTCTTTTCGCAATACGTTTTGAACTCTTGTGAAGAGAATGGCGGGCCGTTGTCAGTCACGAGCTGCGATGGTAAACCGAAACGCGCGAATGTACATCTAAAAGCTTTAATAGTAGCAGCTGCGTTCGTGCCACGCATCGACAGTGCCTCTATCCATTTAGAATGCGCGTCTACTATGATAAGATATCGCACACCGCCGCAGTCTGCGAAATCAGCGTGTATTCGTTGCCACGGGTGCAGTGGGAACTCCCAGGGATGCAACTGCGCCCGTGGCGGCGCATCCTGCACGGTGCGGCACGCAGCACATGATCTACACACTTCCTCAATGTCCTGATCTAAACTCGCCCAATATATGTAGCTCCGCGATATCGTTTTCATTTTGGTCATGCCTAGATGACCCTCATGTACTTCCTGTAATATTTTACTTTGCAGAATGTAAGGGACCACAATCCTATATTTATAAATAACACATCCTTGATCTACTAATAAATCGTTTTTTCTAGCAAAGAAAGGTTTTTCCGCGTCGCAGCTCGGAACTGTCGGCCAACCGAATAGTACATAACCTTTTATTTTACATAACAACGTATCGCGCTCTGTCTCCTTTGCTATATTTTTAAAGTTTATAGGCAATGACTCCTCTACTAGATTTAAATAATCTACCGTGTCGACGTAGCGATCCTCCCGAGGTAATGGTAACCGTGACAACGCATCAGCCGGACCATTGTCCACCGATCGCACAAATTCTATGTCGAAATCATAAGCAGCCAGGCGTGCCGCCCATCTTTGTAGGCGACTGGCAGCCGTCTGTGGGATTCCCCCTTTGGCACCAAAAATATAAGTCAGAGGCTGATGGTCAGTGCGTAGCATGAAACGCCTTCCGAACAAATATTGGTGATGTTTTGTGACCCCGAACAGAATAGCCAGCGCCTCTTTATCTAACTGGCTGTAATTGCGCTCGGGCGCGCTAAGCGTGCGCGACACACAGCTGACGGGCCGTTCACTACCGTCCGTGTACCGGTGCGCCAGCACGGCGCCCAGTCCGTACGCGCTGCTGTCCACCGACAGCACCAGGTCGCGCCCCTCCTCATAGTGTGCTAATACCCGTTCACTCAGGAGAGATCGCTTTGCCTCCACGAAAGCCTTATTACACTTGGGGTCCCATTCCCAGCTGCTATCCTTTCTTAATAAGTTGTGTAGTGGTTGTAACATGGTGCTTAAATTTGGAATAAATCGCCCGTAATAATTAACCATTCCTAAGAAACTTTTCAGTTGTGTCACGTTTTCCGGTGTAGGCGCGCTGGAAATGGCCTCCAGTTTCTCACTATCCGGTCGCAATCCTTCCTTATTAATAATAAAACCGAGATATTTCACACTATCTTGTAGAAATTTACATTTATTTAGTTTAACGGTAAGTCCCATGTTACGTAACCTTTCTAGTACAGCTCTCAGATTCTGCATGTGACTAAGTGTGTTAGACCCCGTTACACAAATATCGTCTAAGAATACTACACACCCCGGCACCCCGCGCAACGTCTCCTCCATAATTTTTTGGAATTTTTCCGGTATAACCGATAACCCATAAGGCGTACGTCTATAAACAAAGGTACCCATATGCGTAGTTATAGCTGTATATGGTTGCGAGTCGTCCGACAACAAACACTGTTCATAAGCATGTTTCAAATCTATCTTTGTGAATTTATCTCCCCCACTAAGATTTGCGAATAACTCTTCGATACGCGGCAATGGATAAAAATCTCTTTTTAATTTGGAATTAATGGTGATCTTATAATCACCACAAATGCGTATGTCTCCGTTTTGTTTAACGACGGGTACTATTGGAGTTCCATAGTCTGAGTAATCAACGCGGTAGATGGAACCGTCCGCCTCCAGACGTTCCAACTCCCGCTCGACACGTGCGCGCAGTGCAAGTGGCATGGGTCTCGCTCGCACGTAAACCGGGTCCCTATCGGACAGCTGTAGTCGTATGGGCTGTTTACATGTACCTAGCTTATCGCTAAAAACTTCTGGGAATTCTTTACATAATTTATTTATCAATTCATCATCTACGATTTCATTGAGGTTTATTTGCGTTATTTTTAATGCGCGCATCCACTCTCGTCCTAACAAAGGCCGCGCCCCACCCTTAATAATATAAAATCGCAATGCTTTAGCTTTAAATACGCCTAGGCAAACGTCTACCTCAATGTAACCTAGTGATTCAATTCTTGAACCCGAATAACTACGTAAAACTAAGTTATCTGGTTCGATCTTTTTATGCGAAAACATACTTTGGTACATCACCTCACTTATTGCCGATATACGACTACCTGTGTCCACTTCACATTCAATATCAATGTCATCTACAGTCAGTTTAATAAAATATGGTTTGTTACCTCGAGCCGTCACGTTCATGTTGAACATATCCTCATCTGATTGATCACTCACATAATTATGCCGACCGCCACTACCGCGCACTTGTTTGCACATTACTTTTAAGTGACCTTTTTTTCCGCACTCATCACAACTATAACTTTTAAAACGACACCTCTCGGGCGCGTGCGCCTTGCCGCAGCGCCAGCAGGCGCGCGTGCCGCCGTCCGGCGCGTCGGCCCGCGCGGCGCCAGCGCCTGCCGCGCTCGCTGCTGCCGCTGCTCCGTCGCCTCCGCCACCGAGGGCGCGCTGCGACCCGCGCGGGCGTGTCCGTCCGCGTGCGTAATGCAGGCCTTCGCCCGCCTCGCCACCTGCCGGCTTTGCTGAGTCCGTCGCCCCCTCCGTCGTAGTTCCGCTCACCTCGGCATGCTTCTCCGCTGCCTCTAGTGCTAGTGCCAGCTCCACTGCGTCTTTGTACTGGACTTTTTTTTCTGCGAAGATTCTCGAACGCATTACGTCACTTGCCAGCCCTGACACGAACTGGTCACGCAAATTCTCTTCAAGTGTCGAGCATGACTTGCACTTTCCGAAGCTGCACGTAGATGCCAGGTGTTTCAATGCCTGCAGGTATTCTGTGAGCGATTCGCCCGGTCGCTGTCGACGCAACCTGAACACGTGGCGCTCCGCGATCTCTGATCGCTGCGGTTCCAGGTGTTCCGTCACCAACCTCACTAGTTCGTCATATGTTTTGTTCTCCGGATAGCTTGGTGAACACAGATCGCACATGAGCGCATACGTTTCTTCACCCACGACCGTTATTAACATAGGCACTTTTAATTCTTCGTCGATTCCGTTAAGCCGTACATACTGATTTATTCGACGTATGTAGGCTGGCCACTGTTTCGAACTCAAATTAAACGACTCAATTTTACCTATAGGCATCTTGAAACACGCGAAACCCGATAATTTTAAAAAAATTACTTAAAATCCCGTTCTCGTCGCCAATGTAACGTCAATGAAATACGTGGGTAAACGACAGACTGGTTTATTTGCGAAATGACACTAAATACCCACCACCATACAATTATTAGGAACGACCGATATCACAACTTACAATTATTACAATTGTATAAACTTAATAAATACATCCCTTTTTTACAAATTTGTAGGATTGTAACATTTATTAAACAGGGCCCAAGGTATAAAAGTTTGGCCAAATTCATCCATAATATAATAAACAACATGGGAAAATCCGAAAAGGATACCGTGGCCCCCTGGCAACATATAGGCAATGGCAGGAACATGGGTGGGTTTTAGTCAGTAGAGTCTAACACACGCTTCCGCTCCGCCCAGAGCAGGAGAAGTTATTTGATAATTTCCCACAAAAAAAAAAAGTAATAAACATACCATGTGCTGTGCAAGGCTGATGTGTAGTTTCAGTTGACTGATTAGATGTGTCAAGGTCAACAGTTACTTGTGCAGGTTTTGAAGAGAATATAGCCTGAGTAGTCTGGGCACTTGTGAGCTGTTCTGTAATAATTTATTTATTTATTTAAAATAGATACGCCAACAGTAAAAACATTTTACATTAAATAATAAAAGTTATGCATATAGGTATAATTTATGATGTATAGACCAATTAATTACAGGTGTACACAACATTCACAATTAATTCAACAACATTCAATAACATTCTTAATTAAAGCAAAATGTTATAAAAAAAAAAAAAACATGAATTAAAGGACAAAACACCTAAGCTAAAAAAGAAATGATAAACAATAGTGTTGGTATAACATTCATCTCTGGATAGGTACTATACTGCCCTGCTAAGCCCAAAGGCGTATCTCTGAGATCCACCCTTTCAGTTTTTTTATACCATTCAATAGCTTTAACAATTTTGCATCTAATGGTATATGCGAAATAGTGCTATCTAACTGAAAACATAAAAAAAAACACTAAGAAGTTTTTTTATATCTCTTTTTTTCCTTAAATTTCAATTTACAAAAGTCAATTTTCCAAAACATTCTCCGGTTGAGATACCGCCTTTGTGCTTAGCAGGGCAGTATACTATTATGGTACCAATGATGCAAAAAAGAAACACACCTGTATTATCCTACATACAGGCTGTTTTACCTAGAGCAATAGTGTTGCAAAGTCAAAGATAACTCATTAATTGCAAATAGGCACATAAAATTAACTTTTGGACATTAATATTTACAAGAAAATAGAATTATGTGATAGACATATTGTCAAGGGTGCTCACATATTTACAAATAGGTATTGTAAAAGAAGACGACGATTTTCCTTGCTTTACTTGTAAGGATCAAATCCTGCTAAGGAATATTATAATTATGTGAAATCTAAAGATATTACATGGGGTAGGTGTAACAACTATTATATATATATATTTTTAAAGCTTTAGTTTTAGTCCCACAACAACCTTTGGGTCAGAGGGTCGTCTTAGGGGCGGATTTAACCGTTGTCTAACAAATTATTGTAATGAAAAAATATTTCCAATTATAGTAAGGTAAGAAACATGCAATCAAAATAATTACCTCCGCTTTCAACGCAGTTTTTAACAGAGTTTTTATCTTTCGACATGATCACAAACTACAAACAAGCAAGGTTTTGAGTGATTTCGAAACAAATCGCTCTCGCACTACCAACCAAACCTGTGTTTAGTATATCTCTTTGTCTAGTCTAGTACGAACATAGATTTAATAAATAAAACTATTCTAACGTACGGGAAATTCAAACGGTTCAATATTTCAATCAAACAAAACATTATCATTTACTTGACCACAGAGCACGTAACTTTACTTGACATTGACACTTGACAGTTCTGAATTTCTAACTTCTGTTCCAAACAAAGTTGCCATTTGACACAGATTTCGGAACACCGTGTACAAATCTGTGGTGAAGCTTGTGCATGTGGTAGGCCCAGTCAGTAGGCCAGCAGGCCCATAACCCATAACGCCTTCCGTGTACAGTTTTTTCATGCCGGCAGAACCACAGACTACAATTATATATATAGGGTAGGCAGAATTGTGGTGAAGCTTGTGCGTTGTGGTAGGCCTTTAATATTTTCTTCCAATAAACATAAAACCAAAGACCTTATACTTAAACTATAAGGTCTTTGCATAAAACATATTAAAAAATATACTTACTTACTTTTTACGTTAGGTACATTCATTTGCATGAGCATAGAATTCAACATTTGCAACTATCATTTGCAAGGTATACCTAATAATAATCAGAGTTGGGCAAATTGTAATCAGATTAATGATTAAGGATTACGATTACATTTTGTAATCATCAATCAAGACTACAGATTACGGAAATTAATCAAGAAAGTAATCATATCGGTGATTAATGATTATTAGTTTGTAATCGTTATTTTGATTACTTTTTTGATTGATGCATACTAACTACATTTAGGAATTCGAAAAATAAAATCATTAACATTGTAAATCATCTTTATTTTTTTATCAGTCTCATGAATTAAATTTTTTTTAATGATTATTATACTTAAGAAAACAATCAAGAATTATTTTTATGTGTGCCATGTGTGGCTTAAATTAGATTTTAAAAGCACCCTCTTTTCAAACATCTCATCCGAAAGTCTGTGTGATTTAGGTAAATTGGTCATGGTCGCATATGAGAAAAGTCTTTCGACAGGACCCGATGACGGAAGAGGTGTGTTATATTTTTTAAAAACACGTTTAATTTCAGGGTATCGATTTAGCATCGAGACATCCCGATCCTGGTCTGCTAAAAAATGAGAAATAATAGCATCTGCCTTTGAGCGTTGTATTTGGTACATATCTCCCGAATCAGGCTCTGAAGAATCAGTGTCAAACTCAAAATAGCTGTCTTCATATATATTATTAGGTGTGACTTGAAGCGTTTCAGGTGCCTCATGGATTTCCTTGATTACAGCTCCTTTAAAAATAGATTTGATTCTGGAATGGTATTCTATATTAACACAAGCAAGCCATTTGTCCTTGAATCTGGGGTAAGACATTGCAGCAACTGCTGCATTTTGAGCTACTTTTGAGGAGAAATCAAAAAACTCTGCAAATCGCGTTTCTACGCTCTCCAAATATTTCTTCACCAACATTTGACAAAAAGTAAGAGATTCTCTATTCAGTTTTTGCAACTTTTTGCGCAAAGATACTAAACATGGCAATAATATACCGTAATACATGTCTTGTTCGCCTTGTAATATATCCAGGGCCTCTGCTATTGGTTTTGAACAACGCAAGTATTCCTTTATGTAATGGAAATCATCATCACGTAAAACGTTTGTCATTCCAAATGCCACGTGCAGCTGTACACTCTTCTCCTGTATTGATGCAATTTGTTTCAGTGAATCATAAAGGCTGTTCCATCTAGTGATTCCCGGTTTGGAAAGGGTATGACCAACAATGTCAAGTATTATTTCAGCTGATTTAGGCCGGCCGGCGGAGTTCCACAAGTTATTGCATTTTTTAATAACTTGATTATGAATATTGCCAATACTTGTGTCGTTATTTCGTAATACTTTATTGGCGTCCGTAGTGGCACATAAGTTTAGCTTGTGTGCACAACACCTTAAATGTACAGGCAATTCTAGTATTATTGACTGTGGAATAATATTTTCGTCAAAAGCTAGCGGATCAACTTCATTATAAGTACTAAAGTGTGGCACAGAAATGACCTCGATGTGAGAATCTGCTTCGAGGATAGAACTTTCTGCGGGTTCTGAATTGTCATCAATGTTAGTAAAATTTTCACATTTTTCCACGTCTATGCCAAACTCTTTAAATGCTTTTACAAAATTACTGCCGTTATCAGTAACTGTAGCCAGCACTTTCCGGGAGTCGAGACCAAATTCAGCATGTACTGCTTCAAGTAAAAGAGCTATACGGTCGTAGCTGTGCGTACCTGAAAATCTTCGACAAGCCAGTGTTTCTGACTTCCGTTTCAGATTTGTGTCGAGCCAGTGTGCGGTAACGCCCAAAAAACTTCTTGTTTTTGCCGACCAGATATCGGCAGTTGTGCAGACTTCATCTACATCGCGCAATTCACTCTTGATTTTTGTAATTTCCTTATTAAAGTAATCATCAATCAATCGACCCAAAGTTCTTCTACTGGGAACGGTCAATCCATTTGCAGAGATATTTAAATCACTAAAGATTTTTTTAAAAAAGTGATCGTCTATTGCTTGTAAAGGAATCATAGAATGAATAAAAAACTTTAATATATTTTCATTAAATTGGTCCTGTGAAATCGTTCGATCAGTAGGTACATCACTAGTACTACCATCTCTAATATCTGGTTGCAGTTGGTTGGATGTTCTAGTAGACCGTTTATTTTTTTTCATAGTTTTCAAGTAACTCTGATACTCGTTGTGTGTTTCTTCCCCGTGTCTTCGTTTGAGATGAGTTACAAAATTTGATGTAGAATTATTAAAACCACTAATTTTAACTAGTTTTGGCCGACATAATGTACAAATTGCCACTTTCTTTTTGCTCGTAGACTCCGATACTGAATACGTAAAAAATTTTCCATCAAGAATGCATGGTAATGTCTCAAGTTGTTCATGGTGCACGGTTTCAGATTCTGAATTAGTAGATAAAGACGAAAAAGAACTTGACGCCATTTTACAATAAATACTGATTTTACAATAATAATGTTTAAACACCAAAACACATAGGCCAATACGTCACGGTTTAGACTCGTGAATCAATTTACGTTTATATCCTTGCGCACTATTATACAGACTGACTGCTTGCGCTATGGCAAGAAGCGGGGCGCAGGTGGCGGGCGATTGGCTTACCGGCCGTACCCCGTACCCCACCCAACTCCCGCACCCCGCGTGCCGTATCTTCGAAATGCAATTGAGCACGCAGAAATTCTTTTTCGAATTTACTTAAGGATTTAAATAACGAAAGAGTACAAAACGTCCATGACATCCAAATTGGATCAGCAGTTTTTAGAAAAACGCAGACATACAAGATACGTACTGATTGAATATAGAACCGCATTTATTAAAAATACTTAAATGCTTAAAAAATTAATCAAATCTACCCATGTAATTAAGATTACTGACTATTGTAATCAAAACTAATGATTACAAATGTAGTCATGATTGAAAGTAATCAAGATTAAAAGTAATCATGATTGATGTATTCATGATTACTTTCAATCAGATTATTAATCCGATTACAAAAGTAGTTGATTACGCCCAACTCTGATAATAATACTAGCCTTACAGTTGCAGCCTAATATTGACCCACTGCAGGGAAAAGGCCTCTTCTAGAAGAAGAAGGCATGCTTTGTCTGAAATCGCCAACAAGCGTGGTGATCAAGGCATTGATCATCAAGCTTGGCTATGAAAATAAACAAACTCTTTTAAAGTAAATTTTCGATAATTTATCATGAATATTCAGAAAAATGCGGGCGGTCACATGACCATGAACGACATTGTAAATCGGCACTCCCGAACAACAACAAGCGCAACACCTCATGTTCATAGGTGCTGTGCTGTTAACAGCATGTCGGTGACGCGAACCCCTATGATTTTCTTCTACCAAAAATCGCTCAACGCGCCTGAAGAAGTTTTCACTTCAAAAAGTAAATTATAATAAAAATAGAGTACCTATCTTGGCATGCGAGTGCGAGTGACGCAAACTCAGAAATTTGGGCACCTTCTCGTACGTAAGGTTGGAAAGCCAGATTCCAAAAACTAAACTACTTACTGTAAAATTGTTGAGTTTAAGCTTTTCTTTATAACAGTAAGTTCCATTTCTGTATAACGGTCAAAAGAAAATAGAAGCTTTTCAGAGTGGAGTGCTAAAATTTTCAGGCTCGCTTCGTTCGCTGTTGCCTTCTACATTCTCTTAATTCTTCTTCATAAATCGACAAAGCAACTAATTCCTAGTTCTTTTGAAATGATCAAAAGAAAATCTAACCTATCCGAGTGTGTGCAAAATTTTCGAGTTCGCTTCGGTCGCTCTTGTATTCTGCATTCAGTTCAAAAGAGTTCTTAGAATTTAAAATATCTAACAAAACCTAGCCTATCCAAGGTTAGTTGTTTAAATTTTCAAGATAGCTCGCTGTTTTCACAATCTACTGTTTCTACTATATTTTTAATTATTTGCCCGCAACTACCCCCCCCCCCCCTCGCATATAAAAGCTGCGTCTCTGAATAGCATAAGTAATGTGGAGCTGGAGATATATGCACATATCATATCATATTTTTTGATAATTTTTTTTAGATGTTTTTGTTTTTTATTGAGTTGTATATTTAAAAATTATTGTATTTTGGGTTTTTATCTATGAGTTTATAATTTAAATGTAAGATTGATAACTATAGACTAGAATTACATCTGAAATAAATTAAATTAAGCTCATATCATTCTTGATGGAAAACTCAATAACTAGACCAACAAGATGTACCTCCCTAAAAATATTCCTCGGCACCCATGGTGACCCCCCAAAATCTTGGGCTGCGACCGCGCGCGCGCCTGGTACATATAGATATAAAAGCTTACAATTAAATGCAAGGGGTGGTGTTTTTGTTATAGTAAAAAAAGAACAAAGTCAGAAGAACACTTAATTTATTTACATCTTAATATTAGATGGAATATAATATTACATTGCTTTAGCTGACATGTTGAATTCTACCTGAAACAAAAAATATGGCTATTATTCCACTTGACAATTTTACATCAGTTAATAGGGTTTATCCTAAAAGTTGGACTCGTCGTAAATAGCTGTCAAATATTTATCAATACTAATTTAGCAATATTACTGTATGGATTAAGAAATGTGGCTAACTACGGAACTAAAATATTGATAATACAATGCAATAATTAAAATCGAAATACCAAATTTTTTGGTTTAGATGTAAAAAAAAGTATTTGGAAACTTTCCAAATACCTTTTTTACACTTAAAATTGTTACAACATCAAATTCAGTGTTATAATTGCAATTCATTATTAATATTCTAAGGAACTAGTTAGCCACATTTCTTATTTCCATACAGTAATATTGCCAGATTAATCAAAACAGTGAAATATTTGACATCTATTTGTGACATTGCCCACTTTCAGAACAAATGCTGTTAAAGAGATTTTGTTATTGTCTACATTTGCAGATGTTGATTACCCTGAGACTAGTTTGTCTATTATTAACCAACTTAAAATCACACCTGTACAAGCAAGGGTAGGGCAGAGGTGTATACTAACACCCACATTTTGCTAGTTATGTTTAAAGACCCATGTAACAGGGGCAAGCCTATTGCCATCAACCTGATTTTCAGCCTACTTTAAATAAATGACTTTTGAATTTTGAACCTGGTACAATTCCAGACTCCGCTACTGGGAAAATTCATAATGGAAAACCCAATAACACTGCCCTACCGGGGCATTGAATCTAAGAGCTCACAATCAGTTGTTGAGCTTGTGACAACTAGACCAAAAAGACTGAAGACAGAAAAAAAATTCCCATGAAAAATTAAATGTAGGTGTAAATAGTGAGTGGGGAAGATTGTAGATTACATTTACGTGAAAATAGTTTTTTTTTTTCTGTTGGGCATCTCGTAGCTGACCTCTGAGGTCATGACTACTTAACCGGTCAATCCTGTGGTTGCCTTAAGCTGCTACACTCAAAGCCTCCAGCCAGGGGCATAAAAAATTAAGCTAAAAAGCTAGGTGAATGCTCGCTAAGGGCACCCCCTGTGGGGTATGAGCCTCGGCTTAGGGCGTCACCGGAGGGAGGACATCAAAGATGGGACGGGCTGGATCAAAGTTTTGATCATTATTATTAGTCGGGGAATTTAAAGCTACGTGCACAGCTGCAACCACTGCTGGCACCTCGTTATTGAGCAAGGGTCAGGGAGGAGTGAAAATAGAATATTTGCTTACATCCTTTATATACCTTCTTCATTTTGTGCTGTTGGCGTTGATGTAGTGATAAAGAATTACTAGTAAGAATATAGAAACTCCCAGGATGTTGGAGAACACTGCCAGTTGGATGTCTGTGATCATGATGACTGGATATAGCTGGAAAATAAAATAAATGATGAAGATGATATTATTGTAAATCAATAGTTTAAAGCCTAATAATATTTATTGGTAGATACAGACTTCTCAAGTCTGGCTACTGATTCTGATACTATGCTGGGGTTTACTCTATGTATACCATTTCTATAGTAGGATTAGATACTTGGGATGCTGATTATAAAGAAATATCGAGTACCTATGTAAGTACTCATATCTTGGCATTGTTGGAGTGGATAAAAGAACATGGTAAAGATAAATTAGTTCATGGGCTAATGAGTAACCAACATTCATTGGATACGGATGAAAATAAATGCAACTAGCTTGAAATAAATTCAAGAGGTACTTATTATGATTTTCTAACGCATTACGAGTAATATGATTCCTGTCTTCACCAACCAAGCCCAATGTGCAGGTTGTAATTTATAATTACTATTTCACCAAGTTCTGTATGTTTCGAGTGCGTCTATGTATAAGATGACAAGCTATTCATAGGGAATGCACAAATACACCAAATACTTACAAATATGCAGGAAATTAGTTAAAATAATTGCGATCAAAACCGGCCACCGCAATAAAAACAAGTACACGTCAGAAAGTAATCCATAGACAATACCAAAGAGTATAATAATAATATGGACAATACAGATCACAGATACACTAGATAATTGTAGACTGTGACCGGAAAGTAATATTTCGGGTAACTGTGACTAGTATGATATAATATGTAGTATCTTTATGTAGTCTGTGGACACTAAGAAACTAAGGTAAAATCTGTGTTTCCACTTAGGTTTTTGGTTTTTCCCCCAGTTTCATAAAATTACCATTATTCATAAATTTTGCTGAAAAATGGTTTAGGGAACATGATTATAATAAATGATAACACGTCATTCCACATATTTAATAACATAAAATACCTACAAATCATTACAAGATCAGATGAGCCAATTTACTTTTACACTTTTTCGCTGCATTGAGGTTAAAAACTGCAGTACAGTTATAAATCTTTATACCGCCATTGTTGTGATTATGTTTACTTTTGTGTCGATCACAAATAAAACGAAAACTAGATAAATAGTATGAGACTTGGAGTGTAGCACTATTAGAGGACGAGCTAAGAACAGGGGAAGCGTCTACCACTGGTAAAAAAGCAGCTTTAGTGGAAAAGTCAATAAATTATGACGTTTTATTATTTATAGGTTGTGTTAGTTGACTTTGAGTTCCTTTTTTGCCAAAGACTGGAGGCATATGATAGAAGTAACGTGATCAGAATTGAAAATCAATTCGGGCATGATCTTCCTGACTGAAAATTCTCGGAGATAGCACTTCTAGCACTGATCTAATATGATAATATAAACACACACATACTTTACTATAATTTACATAATATCACATCACAAGTGCCTGTATGTCATGAAAACAGACTTAAGTTCTCTTGGGAGCATCACCTATAAATCCTTATAATTCCTCATTGATATTATTAATTAAGAAAGCGCGGAATTGCATACAATATTTCGCGCTTTCTTAATTAATACACCATACACTTATGGCTCCATACACTTTCTGATTTTTGAGGATTATGATTTTCTCAGATAGATCTGTAAAGTGCTTGCTACATGGCTGCCAACCGCGTCCCCAACAGAAGTGACCTTGGTTGGCAACAGGCAGAGCTGTTTGAAATTTGGTCGTAAACCACCAACTACACTGTTGTAAACCACCAAGGTCACCTCTGTAGGGACGTGGTTGGCAGCCGTGTAACAAGCCCTTAAGAATGATACTGACGAGCGTTCTGAATTCTGGATCGCAATATTAAAGAAAATGATTTCATAACGCGCGTTTTTCTATACATTTGAACACGTGGTGAACACACACACACCGGAATCATATTATGAATTGATTCAGTTGACATTGCGAGCGGTAACGGTTAGGCGTGTTGTTATTTGTCTTTCAAATAAATAGATGAATTGTAATAGTTGATTAAAATTATAACATTGTACTTGATGAATAAAATTATACCAGTCTTACCAAGGGGTATCGTAGTACACAGGTATTGGGTTGTGGAGGTCAGATAGGCAGTCGCTTCATAAAATATTGGTATTCAGCTGCATCTGGTTAGACTGGAAGCCAACCCCAACATAGTTGGAAAAAGGCTAAGCAGATTGATTAATTAAAATTATAATATCGGTTTTGTTTAAAAAAAAATGTAAATACTTACCTTAAAGTAATAATTGCAAGTCTCTCTTCAGCGGAAATGGCTCTTCTTGCCCAGCAAACATAGTAATTCATCAAATGATGCTACTGAAATTCTGTGGTAATCAAAAAATCTACCAAATTACTGTCATAATTTTCTCACTGTAATGTAGAACTGTAGAACTGACTTTTCTTAATCCAGTGTATTCGTTTGCGTTTCTTTTAAGCTAAAAGTAGTGCGCTGAAAATTAATTACTCTTTCATATCCAATACGTTTGCCTGAGACGAAAAACACGAGACTACTGATTTATCTGAATTTTTAAGATATGTGTGAGGCAGTTTACCGGAAATCAAATTATGAATTCCGACTGACAACTCAGAGAGAAATTCAGAATGTGTGAGTCCAGCTTAGAGCATTTATCCTAGGTTAAATGCTCTAAGGAGCCCAGTCTAAAACCCTTAGTTTTTTAGTAAGTACTTTCCATTTATTTGGGTAGGCATTGGGCAACACATACAATATATTGTCATGTCAATATAGTTGTCAAAATTTTACGTTTTCAATTTGTTTTCCGCGACTTTGTTTACGATGGTATTTTAATTAGTAAATTCAGTTATAGCTTTATATTGGGGAAAGTACTTGGAAGTAGTAACCGGGCCCCTTACTGTAAGCATAAAATGTATTTCTCATCAATAAGTTCCCGGTTACTCCTTTATGATACTAACAGTTGGGATTTAAAAAAGAGTTACTGGTGTTATGAAGGTATCTTGCGGGATATATCATGGAGTGATGATAGCAAATATCTATTGCAGGTATGTATATCAATTTCAAATAGTAATAATAAGTGTTATCTACATACTTGAATTAGAAATACTTGCCCAAAGACAGAAGTGTTAGGTAACTCTGCCAATTATACTGGGAATGTTTCTATAGGTCAATGATAATCTTTGGGTGTGCCAAGTATTGTATTGTCCGAGGGCATACAGTGGCTGTTTATAAAGGACATCAGATAGATTTTGATTGTGCAAGCAGTGTTCAATTACTTAATACTTATTTATTTTTCTTATAATTCAGTTTCTTTTCTTGGAATAATCACGTAATTTCAAAGAAAATGAGAGATATTGTGTGATCTTGCTCCTGCTTTAACCTAATAGACACTACAAGAATATTTCTCATTAATGCAACCCATTTTCTTTCAGGTCAATGCTAAAGGTGTAGTGGAAATACTAAGCCCAGCTGACCATGACATAAGAACTCTGCAGCATATACCATTGAAAGACACCTGGTCGGCTTGCTTCCATCGAGAGGGTCACCGTAACATTGCCATTGGCACTAGAAGTGGCAATGTAATGATATGGGACACTAAGAATAAAAACATTACAAAAACATTCCCTACTCCCTCCCAACAGTCCTGCGTGAAATATGTCAGTTATAATGCAAAGAACACAAGTCTTGCCGCATCTATGCAAAATGGGGATACCGTTATCTATGGTCTTGTATCAAACATTCCTGTGCTAACTGTGAAGATGCCCTGTTCTAAAAGTATCTCTGCAATGAAGTTTCATCATGAGAGTCGGTCTTTGCTTGGTCTAGCCACTGATGAAGGCCATATTGTAATTCGTGATATCACTACTAACAAAGACAAAGCCTTTTTTGAAAATGTCCATGCATCCCCCATCAGTGATATTACATACTCTCTTATAAATAGAGATGTGTTGCTTTCCACTGGTTATGATAGAATCATGAATGTGTATGACGTAAGATTACAGAATGTTGTTTCAACTATAAGAACCTCATACACTTTGACCTCCTTAGCAATTAATCCGGAAAACCAGGTTGCCTTGGGCACTAAAAATGGTCTGGTGCTATTGTATGATCTCAGAGATCTTACAACTCCTTCTAAAGTATTAAAAGGTCATGAAGAAGAGGTCCATAAGGTGTCATTTCAACCAATCAGAAGAAAGATGGTATCAGCTGATATTAGTATTCGTGAAGACACAGACGGCATACATTCACCACAAAAAATGTCTTCTCCAATACGGTCTAGAACATCAGACATGTTTTTTGTTTCGGATTCACCACCAAGAAATTATTTGGATGTTTCGTGTCAAGGAGGTGACGCAAAAGCAGACTCTTTCCTTGTTATGATGGGTCTTGACAAATCAAATGAATATGAGGAAGAAGGGAACAAATCTACAGAATTTGAAAGAAAGAGTGACAGACACGATTTGAGGTACCGTCAATTAGATGCCGAAAAAAACATAAGCAAAGTCTCAACTCCTATAAATAACCGGATAACAGAAAACTTAGGTTTTCCTTCACCTGTGATAACAAATGGTGGTCTGGATGATGTGCAAGGCTCTAATGTCAATTTGTCACTTCAGAAGCCATCAAACTCAGCCCCAGCTTTGGCCGTGGAATCTAATGCTGTTGAAGAACTAAAAGATTTTGTCAAGTTGGCTCTTACGGATGTGTCTGATGATAACAGGAACTATTTCCTCCACATTATGATGGCCCTAACTAAGCAGAAGTTGTATTTAGAGAAACAATTGTCTGGCATGAGTGAGCAAATACAGAATATGGCTCATATTCAAAATGCTTTAGTTGAATCAAATAGAAAACTTGCATTTGAAGTTGATCAGCTGAAGACTAGAAATAATTATTTATAATTTGAGAATGAATCTTCAAAATTCAAGATGTTAAAATGTGTTACTGACTGACTGTTGCTGGCAGAATTGTGTGTTCATGATTGTTAAATGGAAATTGATAGATTGGAGTCATCATGACATGATGTCACAAAAAAGATAACATTCCAATAAAAAATGTTTTGTACAACACTCAACAAGTCGGCACTTGCATGAAACTGGCACATTAGCTGTGCTATCCTTGCCCACATGCATTATATTCTATAATAAACTAATAAGTAACTAATATTGATCTAGATCCTAAAAGGATATTCTGTTAGCAAAATGTGTTGAATCTCAAATATTTCTGGATAATAAAAAAAAAACAATTGTAATGTAAGTTATTGATAACCATGAAATTTATCACATAATTAAAATTATGAAACAATTTACTTCAATTGTTGCTGTGAACTTGTGACTGATAAAAAGGGGATTAACTCGAAATTCCTAAAAAATACTTACAGTGCCAAATCTATAATGAATAATAATAATTATTAAATAATGAATTTGCTTGGCATGAAGATTTTCGATACTAGTTTTTATGTGCCATTAGAGAAATTGTTATGTTTCGCAATTTACCAGTATTTTATTAGTGGACAATAATATCAATTTACATTTTAGCGTATTTGTAACCAAATGCTGTGAATGTTGGCATTTGTTGTTATTAATTTGATTGTTAATAGTTACATAATAAGTAAATGTGGATTCAATTAAATAAACCGTCTTCTAACACTTCGTTCTTTTATTAAATGACTAGCTGCGCCCCGCGGTTTCACCCGCATAAGTCTCGATCCCGTAAGAATATCGGGATAAAAAGTATCCTATGCCCTTCTCCGGGTTAAGGTCTATCCATATCCCAAATTTCATCCAAATCCGTTCAGCCGTTTTAGCGTGATGCCGTGACCAAGGGAAATAGGGATTCATTTTTATATATATAGATTAGCAAGGTGAGGCATAAGCATATCGCTTAAAAAACAATATATACACCGCTTTTTAAATCATTTGTAAGCCGACGTTTGCACGGACGTAATAAAATCGCGGTGGGATTTTATCGCGCACTGGATTATCAACTCTTGGTGTTAAGCTGAGCGTTGAGAATCCAACGCGCTGTGACGCAGTCTCGTCCCAACGCGTTAAAAAACACACTGTTGGATTTTCAACTCTCGGCGCTAAACAGAGCGTTCAAAATTCAACACGAAAAAAAATTGCCGCGATTTTATTACTTCCGTGCGAACGTCGGCTAACACCTGTATTTCCACCTACACAGCTCTGCTTAGCGCGGAGAGTTGAAAATCCAACAGTGTGTTTTTTCGACGCGCTGGGATGCTCTCTGTGGAATTCTCAATGCTCGGCTAAAAGTTGAAAATCCCGCCGCGATATTTTTACGTCCGTGTGAACGTGGGTTAAGTCCCATGTAATATGGGGTGAACCTATCATCATCAAACTGGTAAAAAGCCAGATTTTAGGCTGCTACTGAGAATATTTTAATGGAAAAACCTAATAACCCTTCCTAACCTGGGTATTGAACCCGGACCACATACTCAGCAGTAGCGCTTGCGAGTACTGGCCCAATGAGGCAGATCAAAAGTTCACAACCAGCATTTTATTCAACTGTAATAATATGATTTCGTGGACTATGCGGCCGCAAACTTGGGCGCAGAAGCTCCGAATTAACCAAGATGCGGACGGTCATTCTAAGGTACACAATATTTGCGCGTTCGGCATAGAAACATACGGTTTCTATAGGTATACTTTAACTTGGTCTGTGCGACTGTGCCACAGATTAATTCTGTGCATAAATTCTCCTTTACAACGCGTGCATAAATGTCACGCCACAAGGCGCAGCACGATACCGGTGACGCAGATACGTGAAATTAATATCGAGCACGTAAGATGAGAATGATGCTACTCTAAATGTTAGCGTGTTCTACCCGCGAAATTCAATTTTTTTTAGGTTTTTTGCAATTTGCTGGTCAGTATTAAGTTGTACGTTGATTAATATACGATTCGCGGCCGTAACAAATATGTATTTACAGAATTATAATCATTAAAGTCATCCACACAACTCTCCAAGACCACGTAAGTCCAAAGAATGATGATTTCATGAAACAGTTATTCTTTGGACTTACGTGGTCTTAGAGAGTTGTGTTGATGACTTTAATGATTATAATTCTGTAAATACATATTTGTTACGGCCGCGAATCATATTTTGATCGATGTACAACATAATACTGACCAGCAAATTGCAAAAAACGTAAGAAAATTTGAATTTCGCGGGCTACCTTGGCGCTTCCCCCTTAATAGAGCATGATTCGCTACATTAGCGGTGCTTTTAAGTCGCATAAAGTCTAGTCGTGAAAATTGATTAACCGTGACCAAATCACTCACGCGAGACTTCGATTGATGATAAATATCTATTCCATATCTACACTTATACGTAAAGTCAGTAGGTTCATGGTAACTAGAACAAAGAAACTAGTTAATTACTCTCATTTCATTCACTATAAATACCTACTAAAAAAATGACATCACGCCTGTATTCCTTGATGGGGTAGTCAGTGGTCAGTCCGGGTTGCTACTCGGTAGGTACTAACTAAAATATTTCATAAGGAAACCACAATAAGGAGTAAGTAATCGAAATAAATTAATTTTAGGGGTAATACGATATCATCAATACTTAAGGTCGGTCCTAAGCCTTTCGTGCTACGAACGGACCATAATATTTGGGCCCCACAACGGCATTGCCGAAGTGTCCGTAGGAAAACGGATGTCTTTTGTGGTCTGTTTTTTAGGGTTCCGTACTTAAAGAGTAAAACGGGATCCTAATACTAAGACTCCGCTGTCCGTCCGTCTGTCTGTCTGTTCGTCTGTCACCAGGCTATATCATGAACCGTGATAGTTAGACAGTTTAAATTTTCACAGATGATGCATTTCTGTTGCCGCTATAACAAAAAATACTAAAAAATAGAATAAAATAAATATTTAAGGCAGATGCGCTAAGATAGCCCGCTAAATTCAAATTTTCTTTAGTTTGTTGCATTTTGTAGGTTTTATGTTGATTAAAATATGATTCGCGACCGTAACAAATATGATTCATATGACAATATGATGATTTCACGAATTCATGACATTTAACAGTTATGCTAACTTATGGAGTTGTATTGCTGATTGTAATGATTATAGTTATGAAAAGCCATATTTATTACGGTCGCGAATCATATTTTAATCAACATAAAACCTGACACTGACCTACAAAATGCAAAAAAACTAAAGAAATTTAGAATTTCGCGGGCTACCTTAGCGCATCATCCGTAAGGGGTCTCCCATAAAACAAAACTGATTTTTTTGCCGTTTTTATAGATAATGGTACGGAACCTTTCGTGTGCGAGTCCAACTCGCATTTGGCCGGTTTTTTTTGTGTTGACTAGCCTGAAAACGTTTCGTTTTTTTTTTTGAGTTGTGTACGAAGTACCATTATGTATAACGAAATTTGTTGTAATCAGAATCATGTACTGCTGTTTTACCCTTGAGTTTGTGTTTTGAAGTTAAAATGGCCTAATAGTCACAGGGTCACAGTAACAAAGAAAAGAAAATCCCTATGATCGCTGGATATTGAACTAAACGTAAGTTATGACACTTACACTTTTGGTTGTGACAGGTGAAACTGAATGACAGTTGAAATTGTCATGCAGAAAGGGTAGGTTAACGAGTGTAGATTTGAATTAAAATCTATTTTCTATTGCAAAATGAGTGAATTAACTGCAACTAATTTGTTTGAGTCACAAACTATATTCGCCGATCACAAGGATTTGATTCACGATGTCGCATATGATTTCTATGGCGAGAGAATGGCCACTTGTTCCAGCGACCAGTATGTAAAGGTATGGCTTGTTAGTTGTTAGCAAACAAAATAGCGGTAACCTATTAACAATCTACAACTACACAATTATGTTTAATGAATAATAATTATAGATAACTAATTTGTCAGCCTTTAAAGTTTAAATCTTAAATACTTTAAATTAAGAAAAGTTTATTGTAGATAACCATCCTTTTGACTTTGAGTTAGCATTACATTCTTATTACAAGAACTGTTTTATAACAACTGATATATTATATTATTCGGGGGCAGATGCCTAGTTTGATTATTTACAACAACTTTATGGTTATACATTAGCAAGTCAACATCCAACAAACATAATTTATCATAAACATTTTAATCTAAAGCTTAATGTGATTTTTAGACATTTCAAAATTTATACTTGGTAGTTTAAAATGGACATGTGACCAATAAAAAATAGACTGCAGAGATTAGGGAAATCATGTGCATTAACATGATTTCCCTAATCTATGCATTCTATTTTTAAACAATGAATTAGTATATATTCTTATTTATATATTCTTATTTATACGTTCTTATAATATATTATTACAATGTTCTAGGTGTGGGACTCGGACGGTAACGGAGGTTGGCGTCTCACAGCTAGCTGGAAAGCACATCATGGATCCGTGTGGAAGGTCACATGGGCACATCCAGAGTTCGGTCAAGTCATAGCTACGTGCTCCTTTGACAGAACTGCAGCTATATGGGAGGAAGTTGGTGAGAACTACTAGACAATAGGCATTCTACATAGTATGGGCTAATTCACAATTTTAATTATCAAGCTAGATTCTTGACTTTGTATTTCTATTTGCATATTAAAAGTAATTTTGTATACAAAATCTGTAACATCAAAACATGTTTTTTTTGTGTAGTACTATATTTTGGAAACTAAAGATTTCATCTTTTAATATTTCATTAATTTTAGTTCTTAATATGTATATATATCATTAAAACATTTTCACATCAACTTACTAGGATTAACGCTGCGCTAATGAATGTTATCTGTGCACTGAGTATGATGGATCGACAATCTATAGTTAGGTTTTAGAACCAACGTTCTATAGTTAGGTTTTAGAACCAACATTTTTTTTAACGAATATGTTTCTCAGCCCAGAATTATCTATCGTTCTGAAAAAACAACTTTTGCTGGCAATGTAAAATATACAGGACACGAGGGAGGATGCTGATGGAAGTAATAAAAATAATCCAAATACCTCTCTGTGAAAATTTGAAGTGTACCTACTACTTAAAACTTTACCAAGGATTTTTACTTAGAACCTAGACCTAACTGTGATGGATTTAACACAAGTATCTATCTTATAAAAAAAGCATTTAGCTAGCATTTCAACACCACATTCCTGTTATTTACAAAATTTTTCTAGGAATGACACTTAACTATTAATTTTTCCTTCTCTATTGCTTTAACTGTTGGTTTCTTGTTATTATTATTTTTTTTTTTTTTCTGTTGGGCATCTCGTAGCTGACCTCTGAGGTCATGACTACTTAACCGGTCAATCCTGTGGTTGCCTTAAGCTGCTACACTCAAAGCCTCCAGCCAGGGGCATACAAAACTAAGCTAAAAAGCTAGGTGAACGCTCGCTAAGGGTACCCCCTGTGGGGTACGAGCCTCGGCTTAGGGCGTCACCGGAGGGAGGACATCAAAGATGGGATGGGCTGGATCAAGGTTTTGATCATTATTATTAATCGGGGAGTTTAAAGCTACGTGCACAGCCGAAACCACTGCTGGCACCTCGTTATCGAGCAAGGGTCGGGGAGGAGTATCATTTACTCGGGGGCGCGGACGCGATCGCAAAGGATCTCGACGGCGAGGTCGGAATGACGGGAGGCGTCTGTATTTGTGTAGAGTACCAGTGGCCCTATTGCTCTCCCTCCTGGAGGAGGGTTATGGGGTCATCTGGGTCGGTGAGAATGTGCCTAGGACGGCGGGTACGGCTAATCCTACTTGGGACATAACTGGCGGCCTCGACAACCAGAGGGTTGCGATGTTTGACCGCGGAATCGAAGTAACGCTTTGCAAGGCGTTTTAGAAATTGGTGGATCGTGGGAATTTTAAGGTCGAGATGGAGACTCTCGTTCCTAACATACCAGGGGGAGCCTGTGGCCCTACGGAGGAATCGGTTTTGGAGCGTTTGCAACCTATGGATATGATTGTTATTATTTATTATATCTGCCAATATTTGCCTGGCAAAGTCCACTCCTAATGATTTTCGAACTTGCCCAGTTTGTTCTAAGTGTATCCTTGTTAACACATTTTGAATAAATTTGCTTATATTCTGATCACCTACTGCAGAAGAAAATAAAAAAAAGGATATTACTAACACACACTATACATGTCTATATGCTACCAATGTGCTACCAGAGGTGTATGAAACACCTTAAATTCGTCAGTTACCTTTAGGTCCGATGTACCTAATTAATAAGACAACTGGTCTTATTCATTAGGTTGAGGGGCTCGTGCTTTTTTTGTTCAACTTTTTAACAATCCTGTAGAACATTAATTTTATTTATCTCTTACTGTTTACGCAGCGCACGCCAGTAAAGCTCACAGTCGATAATTTTTTCGACATATTCAGCAATGTCATATTTCAACCAATTTACATAAAACCTTTAATGAATTATACATGTAGACCTTCCTCATGTTTCACTCCGTCCATTGGTGAAAACCGTTTGAAAATCAGCTCGGTAGTTTTTGAGTTTATCGCGTTCAGACAGACGCGGCGGGGGGGACTCTGTGTTATAATATGTAAGGATAAGGAAGGAAAAAAAAATGCGGACTGTGATCGGATTTTGACAATCTTTCCAGGTGACACGGCAGCTTCCGGCTCAGAGAAAGGATTAAGGACGTGGCTGAAGAGGTCCAACTTAGTGGACTCTCGGACCTCAGTCACAGATGTCAAGTTTGGACCCAAGCATTTAGGACTCTTACTAGTCACGTGCTCTGCTGACGGTATTATAAGGTTAGGATATCTTGTATTCATTTAAGTCAAACTTGAAAGAGTATACCCTGTTCGCATAACACCGCTAAACTTAGTTTTGCATTGGTAAGAAGTGGTGCGGAACTGTAATGAACATTAAAAACCGACCAAGTGCGTGTCGGACAACGAACAGTGAAAGGTTCCGTAGTCGGGATCAATATTTACGCACGCACAGTACTCTTTCAAGTTTGACCGGTCCGGCCACAAGAATAAGTTTGTTTTTTAGTATGTCTTGTAAAAACCATGAAAAAATAAAACAAAGTCTGTAACCGAAAATATCCAGTTTCTCAAAAACTATTGACTTAAATAGCAAAGTCACTTAGAACAAACATCATGATCTTTTAGAATATGGAATCCACGCACATACGCGTATGTGTATTGAACCCCTAATTATATTTTTCGTAGTTTCACTACACCATTGTTTAGCTGTACACAGAATACACCTTTTTTGCAATTTTCATTGATGCTCATAGTAAGACAGACAGACGGACATGACGAATTTCGAACCCTATAAATGTGTTTTTATTTGTGTGCTTCTTTTGGTGTCTGTAATCTGAGTGTTTGTGTTTTTAGAATATATGAAGCTCCAGATGTAATGAACCTAGCTCAGTGGACTCTGCAACATGAGATACCAACCAAAGTGTCAATAAGTTGCCTCTCGTGGAACCCATCTCTATCCAGGTGAATGAAGTTATCTACTTACTAAAAATCAGAAATTCTTTCTTCATTGACAGACAACGCCCCCTAAACTGCTGGGTTTAGAAGCATGAAATTTTGCGCATTATATAGCGAAACAGCACTAAGGAAGATTTTTTTTATGGATTTTTCTAAAGGGGTTAAATGGGTGATGACAATCCATACAAACTTTTTGAATGGATTTTGGTCATTTTTGCCGATGGGAAATCTCATCGGGCACATGGTTTGCGTACTACTAACGGCCGAACCCGTAAACCTATTTTCAGTAAAAGACAGATCGCTATTGATGGTAGACATTATAATTCTATATGTCATTGAAAGAAAGAAAGAAAAATAGGTTTATTTGTCACAGAGACACGTGCATACATAAAAGACATAATAAATCACGAGCGTAAAACAGAAATTAGTCGGCAGCTGCACGACATGACTGTGACAAGACGGCTTCCACTCAGCATGATGCAGTGCTATGGGGAACCCACAGCACAGCGCTGATTTTCAATGGTCACCCGAAAAAAAAAAAAGACGAAGAGACGTACGGAAATCAAGTCAGGTACAGTGATTTATTTATCACATAGGCAGGTAGTAAAATAAAATAAAATAAACAGTGCTTAGAATAAAAGACAAATACACAACGAGATATAATAATAAATATTATTAAAAATTATAAAAAATAATCCGCAGGCATCACTGTGCATAAATAATATCGATATTTAACTATAACACATTATTACAAAACAAGGATATACAAGTGTTTTGTCTCGCTCCCACCCTCACCTTCGCGTCGGCGCCGTCGTCTGCGCGCGCGCTCACAATCTAAAAAGTACCGTTGCATTTCCCTATTACGTCTATGAGCGTCATTGAATGTCGTCCCACAATTGCGTAAGATTCCTTATTCTCTGACCGATTATTAGGACGTTAAAACCATAGATAGGTTTTTCTATGGACAGTAGGCCAAAACTGGTGATAGATAGGTTATTGGGTTCGGCCGTTAGTCTACAACGGGTGTAAAAACACCGTTCTTCAAACCTGTACTCGCACAAAACCTCGCTCCTCATCGACTTACGAGAGGCAATCCTTATGAAAAGCAAATGATTGAAACTTAAAAACACCACACACCTAGAACCCTTCCACGTAAACATCCGTCATTGATGAGTTGTTAGACATGAATAGACGTATATTTATGAATCAACAACGATTCTTCATCTAAAGAAATAAAAATGAAATGCTTTCGTTGGTAGCCGCATCACTTGAGGAATGCTGGAACGATTTGGCTATTTTCAAAAGGTAACGTCCTTTTTCTATGGGATTTTTGTATGAACTATTGAAATTTGGACTGGATACTGTCGGGTCAGCTAGTAAATAATAAAATAAAACAAATATGTTCTAATGTTCCAGGAAGGGAAATGCTCCTCAATGCCCTTTCACATAACGACAAGATAGTTCGTTGTGACGAAATTGTATTTACGATTCGTTATGGGTCGTCATAGCGTTCGCGCGGCGGGATTTTATCGCGCACTAAATTTTCAACTCTCGGTGTTATGCGGAGCGATAAGAATTCAACAGAGTGTATTCCAGCGCGTCGAAAATTCCACGGTTGAATGTTCAAAATCCAGTGTGGGAAAATATCCCGCTGCGATATTTTTACGTCCGTGCGAACGTGGGCTTAGTGGGGCACTTAAAAAATAAAAACGACTCGTATTGAATTACGATTTGAAAAAAGATCTAACGTTGTTGCGTGAATGTAAAAAACACATTGTAATACAAGCCGCCCGATGGTTTTTGTTTTTTCAATCGGCAAAAATTAGAAATTCCATACAAACTTTCGTCCCCTATTTAGTCCAAAGAAGGGATGAGTTTTCAAAAATCCTTCCTTATTGCTCATCTTAAACATAAAAATGGACTCTTTCGCAAAGTTTCATGCTTTTAGTGAATTTAAGAATTTTATTAATACATAAAATGAAGCCTGTATACCTTGAAGGGTTGGGCAGAGGTGTATCAGAGGTGTAGAATTTTATTAAGCAGGGCTCGGAAACGTTATTTAAAATAATGTTTCTTGTTTGGAACGAAAATGAAATAAGAACGTATAATCCGCAAAACAAAAACCGGTTTATTCCGCAGGACGCAGCAGCGCACGGGGCGTGCGTCGACAAGCATGAACTTGTTTACGTTAAATTGATCTTCATTTCATTACATTATTGATTCCAATGCGCTTGCCGTAAGGATTGTGTTGCGAGATTCCTATCAATCAACCCAAAAATGAAAAAAAAAAAAACGTTTTATTAACCGAGAACGATTTAAATTTTGTTCTTTAAAAACGTTTTTATATCGTTCCGTTCGAACGTAACCGAAATAAATCGTTTCTTAGGATTTTAAGACGAAACCGTTTCGAAAAATATACCGTTATCCGAGCCCTGTTATTAAGTACTTTAAAATTAATGTTTGTGATTAGGGTGGTGCATCCTCCAATGCTGGCAGTGGGCAGTGATGAGCCCAACACGACCAACGCCGCGGCCACCGTACAAGGCGACAAGACTACCGCTTGCAATGGAAAAGTGTTCATATATGAGTGAGTTTTAATCTACGTAAACCTGGCACCCTACTTGAAAAAAAACGATGTTTTTTTTGCGCATCCTTGAAGAGCTTCGTATCTAGTTGATTGTAGTGATAAAATTTTGTTTGTAGTTTGCCGACAGAAGCGAAAACTAAAAAAAAAATACTTTTAAAGTAAAAATACTTGCATAGAACATTGATCCGTAACTTAAAATAAATAAAGAGCACAATCGCGTTTACAAAAATGAGGTGTCGGTAACGGTGTCGCGAGTTCAATTGTTTTTCCCTTCTCAAAAATGCCTAATGCGCCTAAAGAAGTTTTCACTTAAAAAAAATTATGGGTCACCCAAAAATTGCCGTCCCCCGGATTTAAAGAAATTCAATTCTAACGGTTGATTTGTATGGGAAATCGTTAGTAGTTCTTCGTAGTGAACGAATTTCCGTTTGTAGTTATATGTTTAATTTATTTCTTTTTTTTCCTCTTTAAATTGTTACTCGTTATTGAACCCTTTGTAAAAAATCAGTATGATACAAGTTTTGGGTTTGGATTCAGAAGATTTTTTGCATTTCAAGTTGTTCAACTACAAACGTTTACTTGTTCCGGAACCGTTCGAAATAGTTTGCAGTACCATTTTTTTCGTGTGTCGCTCCTCGAAAATAGCTTTGAAACGGTTTACTAGCTCTAGAAGTATTTGTAGTCGTTTAAAGTGCAGGTTTTTTCGATTGTAGTTCCTCGAAAATCCACTACGAACGTCTTACTAGCTTGAAAACTGTTTATAATCGTTTGTAGTTCATAAAAAAATCACTTTATTATGATTAATAAGTTCTAGAACCGTTTGTAGGAAGATTTTTCTCATTTGCAGTGCTTTAACTATCAACTACAAACGTTTACTTTTTCTGGAACCGTTCGGAGTAATATTTTTTCGATTGTAGATTCTCAAAAATCGCTTTAAAACGGATTACTAGCTCTAGAAGTATTTGTTTTAATAATCAATTCGTTCATTAGTTTGAAGTTTCGTTTGCTTGTTGCTAATTTCACAACATTTAGTACACTAATTACGGCAGTTTTTCCGAAATATTTATAAAATTGGTAAAATAAAAATTACATAAGTGTATTTTTTTACACCAATGTATTTTTTTCTTTAATTATCCTAATCAAAATTAAATCAGTTGATGTAATTCACTATCCAGTGTTACAACTTCAAATAACTCAGTGTTGCCAGTTCTTGACACATTAAAACCAACAGGTACAGCGAATCATCTCGTCGTTGGACGCGCACTGATTGCCTGTCTTCAGTACAGGAGCCGGTCAACGATATCGCCTTTGCTCCGAATCTTGGCAGATCATTCCACTTACTAGCTGTCGCCACTAAGGACGTCCGGATTATTAAAATTGAGCCTATCGCGTAAGTACCTTTATAATTAGATAGATAGAATACTTTTTATCATGTACACCATATATATTGCAGATATAAATGTAGAAATAAAAGGGCTCGTGGCTAAGTAATACAGCTGCCCGGACCGATCAGCTTAAGGTACGCTTCCCGCGTTCGGTCCATGGGTGGGTGCCCATCTTTACATACCAAGACCTTCCGTGTCTCGGAAAGCACGTTAAGCTGTTGGTCCTGGCTGTCATTTATGGATATTTGACAGATGTTACGGGTCATCAGAAGCCCGAAAGTCTGACAACCAGTCTTGCCAAAGAGTATCGTGTTACTCAGTAACTGCATTGTGCTCTGGATTGGTCGTTCCACGTAAAATACTTCATACAATACGATGATGATGATATGTAGAAATAAGAAAATAAAAGTAAGAAAAATAAGTTAAGAAGTGACAGTCTTGGTCCCCATATAAGTATTACTATCGACAAATCAAATAAAATTGCAATCAACGTATCAAAAATAGTGCGTATCAAAAGTAGTTTACGAAGAGTAAGTCTTCCTATGCACGGGAGATTTTTTAACGCGACGATCTTTTATCGCACTCCGGGTTTTCAACTTACACTACTGAGCCGAGTATTTAGAATCCAACAAATAACTTGCGGCGTATCAAAAACCGCACTGTTGGATTTTCAATTCTTGGCGGTAAACAGAGCGTTGAAAATCCAGTGTACGATAATAAACTTGATAATAGGGACTGAACATATTTATTTTTCCGTCAGGTAGATTATTAAAAAATATTGGACACGTATTTTTTCTTTTTTACGTAATCAAAAGATTACGGCGGTACATTGAGTTAAAATGTGAGTTGTGACGTAGAAACTACAGAGCCCCCACTACCCAACTTTAATGCGTTTTATCTGTAATTTTTAATTAATATGATAAAGCAAAAACACGTGTCTAATATTTTTTTATAATTTAACTGACGGACTAAACGGACGGAAGTCTATGGTCTTAAAATAACATGGTAAACCTCTCAATATTGTGCGTACAAACTTACATTTGCAGTTGGAATGTACGGCAGAACATGCTTTTCAACTACAATGTTAAGTTTGTTATTGGGATAAATTAATTCATCTCAACTACGGAACCCAACATTGTGCGTAATTCGACACGCACTTGGCCGGTTTTTTTATCCAGGCATTATTAGTTTCTGAGATTCATTTGTTTGCCAGCCGCGCATTCGTGGGTAGCGTCACGTGGCCATGAGTCGCAGTGCATGATCCCTTCTATGGCCTGTTTGAAAACTATCTGATAAAAGTGTGAACAAACCCTGTTCAGGTTTTAATTCTTACACAATCGCTCACTATAACCTGCCTATAATGATCCCATTGCTGAGACACAGACCTCTCTCCGAGAGGGACAGTCGCACACGCTAACAGTCCCCAAAACGCCCGCCGATCATCACTCCCTACTGATTTAGCTGGGAAGAAGAAGTGGCGCAACAAACTTCACAACAGCACAGATGTCTGTTCAGGTAGAATCCAATTATTATATACGTATACCTCCAGTTTAAGGCCCTAATGTTGTAAATATTTATGTAAATCAATTATTTTAATATACAATTTCAATGCTATATCCCGGTTGTTGCAGCGAGTCGGCCGGTTCTGGCACGGGCAACAACGGAAGCAGCGTGCGTTTCAAGTGCGAGGTGGTGGCAGCCTTCGAGGAGCACTACTCGTGCGTGTGGCGCGTGTGCTGGAACCTCACCGGCACCCTGCTGGCTTCCTCCGGCGACGACTGCGCCGTGCGCCTGTGGAAGAGTGAGTACAGTACCCGGCCCATGGCCGTCCCAGCTTTTGGCCTAAAAGGGCCAAATCAACCAACACTGGCAACAGAAAAGTATACAGACAAAACAAAACGTCATAATAATAGCTTAAACCTACCAAACTCCAAGCTAAAAATGCAGTCATTTAGTACCCCAGTCATGTCAATTAAAGTATAATTACCGGAAATAATTATAATAGAACAAAAATGTAATACATTCATAAATAAATTAAAACAATTTCTATTATCTTATTTTTGTTATAATATCAATGAATATTTAAACGAAAAAAGAATTAACTGGGTACATGTTTTACGAAGATGACCTAGACGCATACCGCAAGGGTAGGATGGAGGTGGCCCTAGAAAAGGATACACGGAAGAATTTGGGGGAGACCTTTGCTCAGTAGAACAGTGTAGGCTATTAAAAAAAAAATGCTGTTTCATAGAAAAGTGCAATACCTACGCGGTCAAAATGTATGGAACAGCTGATTAAAAAAATAAATAACTAACGAAAAATTTCAACGCAGGGGGCTTCAGAATCATGTACTGAATTCATGGTTACAGTTTTCGCGTCGATGTTCCTGTCATCCTGGTATAGTAGACTAGCTTTTACCGGCGACTGTCGCGTGGAAGTCGATAAAATATGGCCCATGTCACTCGCTGATAATACAGCTTTCTATAAGTGAAGTAATTTTTTAAATCTGCTAATATTTTTTGAGTTTATCCATTACAAACAAACATACAAAAATTCAATCTTTTTATAATATTAGTTTAGATAAAACAAATAAATTGTCAGAGAGCCCTCTTCCTGTCTTCTACTTTCCTGTTCCCGATAGGGTCGACAATGATCATGTTTTTGTCCACCTAAGTTCATATTGTGGAAATATTATTAAAAGCCTGTGATGTCCCCTCTGTAGGGCCATCACAGGCTTTTAATAATATCATAGGCCTACCACAAATGTGGTAGGTAAAAAAATGACTAAACTCATAATATTACCTAAATTATAAGTTAGAATTGGCCAAAAATGTCATGTTTTCATGAAATGGTAATTCTATGGCGTAAATTGAACTGATGATTTTAATGTTTGTAATTCTGTAAATACTATATTTTGGGGGCTACACTGGTGCTTTCGCCTTAAGGTGGAACTAGTTGATATTTTTTCCATACAAATTTCAGGGGGGTTTTACTCCACTGTTTGACATGGTACATCCAAAGTTAAACATGATATTGTTTTGTTTCATTATTAATTTTGTCTGTGCGGAAACAGAATAGTAAAATAATGAGCCGTTAAAAAGTTAGGAGCCCACAAAGATACCTTTTTCTTGCAAATTTTAACGCAACTTTGGGGGTAAATAAGCAATAAAAGAAGTGTAAAATCTCCAAAACAAAGTCGGCACCGACAAAGAGCTTAATTATCGAAGAGTTCAATAAACTTTATTTGTAATTGATTTATGCAGTGGTTTTTTCATAAAACTCGATTTTCCAAAGGACTTTTCGTAATTTTTTACGCGCTCGTTTTACTAAAATAGTTCGGAACGGTGTTTGTGTGCGTGCGAACTAGACGTTGTGCATGTAGACCAGCGTCTAATTGCTCATCACTGACACTATCTCTGTCGGAAACGATGCCAGGTGAGACAGCGTGCTTTTCGGCTAGCCCACTAGTGAGTTCGAGCCCGCGACTAGTTTAACCTTAAGCGGAAGGACCATAGTTAAATATCGAATTTGTATTTTTCAGTGCAATACCTGAACCAGTGGAAGTGCGTGGCGGTGTTCAAGAATGAGCCGCTACCGGGAGACTCCCCGCCGCTGTCCCGACCACACGCCACCACGTACATGCGCCTGGCCACCATGGCCAACCCCTCACACATGCCCTTCCACTGACGCCGCGCCATCGTCGGCCAGCGCCACGGTCAGTGTCACGCATATCAATCAATTTGCCTAGCCTTATTAGCCTTATTGTCACCCTACCAGGGACGAAAGGTTTAAACAACCCGATTCCTACCGGCACCCCTTCGGAACAATGACTCGACTTCAATTTACTATTACTAAATATAATATAGTACTATCGAAGAAATGCATACCTGTACACTAAGGACTATTCTTGCTTGTAGCGCTCGGCCGCTATAGTATCGCTTACGACGAAAAAAGGGTCGTGTGCACAGGATTTTGTTTTCAAATTGCTTAGATATGCGTAACCCCGACGGTACATACATAGTCGTATTACAGGTATTAAATACATCATATATTAACAGTATTATCGTAGTACGGAGCATACCTACATCGGGCACAGTTCGGTGGGAATCAGGAGTTCCGAATCCCCGCTCGTTACGGTGACAGGTAAGCCGTTCTCGAGCGAGTTATTACCGGGACAGAAAGAGAAAAATGCGTAGGCGAGAACGAGTTAGAATGAGGTATCGTAGAATTTCGTAGATTTGCAAATATTTTTTTGTGTCGACTTGTTGACAGATAAATAAACTTTTATTTTGTTTTCTTTTGCATTTGATTAGTTAGTTACATTCTCAACATAATTTTAAAATCTATAGTAGGTAGGTAGTGATACTATTTTGATTTACGAGAGTTTGTGTTTTAATTAAAACGTTGTCATTTTGATATGAATAGAGAGCTAGTATAGTAATGTTCCATTACGTAGATTTGTTTTGTTGATTTCTTGACAGAAAAATTCACGTGTATTTAGTTTCCTCGCATTTTATTCGTTAAAACATAATTCTAGAATCTATTTGTAATAGACTGTTTTTCAGAAATAAAACTTATAATCGTATAATAATTATTATAGATCTATTTCTGTAACACATTGATATTATTAAAGAGATCTCTTTGGTTCTAGTACTTGACCATAGATGGCGTTAAATTAGAGCCTGGCAAACTAAAGTAGAGACTGAAAAGGCGCGGCAAATTAAAAAAAAAAATAGTATAGCAACCCTAAAATAAGTATGACATATCTGGAATACTTCAGAATAATATGTTTAAAATCATGATCCAAATCAAAGAGACATTTCTTGACATTTCGAAAAATCAGTTTACTTCGATTGAATAAAAATACGTCTTTAGATATTATGCAGCAATAAAAACAATATTCTATAATAATTTTGGTTATTCACTACCACAATAAAAATCTGAATCTAAAAACTTAACACTTTCATGTGAAAAAGATTCATTAGAGTCACTGTTTTGTCATATTTGATTGAGTAAATGCTGTATCAATATCCCAACAAATCACCAACAACACTCCATCTTGGCAAATTGAAATAATTCGAGTGTCTACTTTCGTTTGCCAGACTGAGAAAAGTGAATTATTTAAACTTTTGAGGTAATTAATTTTCAAACTCAAACCATTTATTTCAATGAAACCATTTACAGGCACTTTTGAATTGTCAAGGAGTCGGTCAGTCAGAAATATGAAGCTAGTTGCCCATTCCAAAGCGTAGTAGGTACCTCTGGAGAAGAACAGGCAAGAAACTGCACGGGCGCTCTTTTGAATAAAAATAAAATAATTGTTACAAAATATTGGTTACATCATTCATGTTGAAATTATACATATGAGAACAATGTAGATAGACGTGCACGTTAGAAGTATTCGTAATAAAAATATAAAACAGAACAATTCAAAAATTAAAATAAATTAAAAATAAGCCATGGCAGCTGAGAGATGACCAGTCGCTACTGACGGCGGCCGTTCACGAACATGACGCATGGATCAGAACCGTTTAGTTCAACCATTTTGAAGGGAACTTGCTGATGTTGGCGCGTGTGTTGGGTCGTTAAGTTCCCTTCTGAGTGAGCATGACATACTCACAGCCACTGAGAACTGAACAATTTTTCCTTCGGCATCCATCTAAAGGAGTTAGTAACTGCGCCCCTATCCACATATGCACTTAAAAATAGTTGATTTCGGTATCTATTAAGATTAGTAGTTTTATCGTAATTCTTATAAGTAACAAATATCACCAATTTGTTGCACAATTTTTTTTCACAAAAAGAGACAATTTCATCTTTCATACGGTAAGCGTAATAAAACGAAAACAAAAGAAATGGAGCACTGAGTGCCCGAATTTTATCAAGGTCATAACTTTCACACAACAAGAAGTGGATACCTGTTCTTGCTTCACAAATTTTCACAAATTATTTTGTAGCATATAGGATTTCAAACAATAGTTGTAAGTTAATGGTTTCATTTTATTTGCATAATAAACTTACGTGTATGAGAATTGAGGACACATTTTGAACGAATATTACTAAGTAGGATAGTGTTTCGCGATGATATCTTGTTTTTACAATTTTTGTTTGGCATTACCTTAGATTTTGGCATAAAGACTTTTTCTTGTAGTCCATAGTTTATCAGGTACAGGTGGGCTCTCAATCCTCTATGTGAGAACTGAAGGCCTTTCATTCAAACTTTCTCAATTTTTTGGGAATGTTCAAATCCTAAGCACATTTTCAAAGAGTTTTAACAAAGTGGCCCGCCCTCATACCACACGCACATACAAAATCCACCCGGAAACGTATTTCAGAGAATCCACCTTTGGCCAAGCTGGATAAACAGAATTATAGTGGATTTACGGTGTCATGTTCTGCCGCAGAGCCACCATTTTAGAAACCAATCAATTATATCTTAAAATGATGTACGTCAAACGAACATAATGTACGTATATCGTTATCGTTGTAATGATAAAATAGACATTGATTGTGGCTCTGCTGCAAAGCATACTCTCTAGCAGAGCCACAAAGAACATTTTTGCATTTTTTATTTCTTTGCGTCATGTTTACCGCAAATAAACGAATTTTCTTTCTTTCTATGTACTCCGGAGCGATAAACGCTACTGTTTTTTTTTTTTTATGAAATCTGGTGTACGAATAGTGTTTATTGCGTACGTGTTGAAAAATATCATTATTAGACAGTGGTTTTACTTATTTTAACTTTACTGAAATGTTCATAGAAAGCGCCTGGTTATTTTGTGTCAGCAAAATGTTTTGTAGCAATTGCTATATTTGTGATTAGGCGCACAATTATAAATATTATGATCGAGGAAAATTAGCATGTTATTTATTACATATTATTACTAGATTTGATTAGATCGACGGACTTACAGGGTGGATTTTTGCGATTATTCCCGATGTCCACCACTTGTTTGGCCACTACTGAGGGATAGCAACACAAATTTTAAAAATTATTCTCGCTGTCCAAATTTTTAAAAGTTGTTTTGCTGTCCCCAAGTGATGGACGGCTAAAATAATTTTTAAAAGTATGTTTTTCTGAAACGCTATTGTTTTTATAATTTTCTTATGTTGTATTTCCTCTGCGTGTCCCAAATAAAAAAATAAAAATATTTCTTCGTTAGCGCGGCAGTGCAATCGTCCCACTGCATGGTTAAAGATGAACAAACAGTGAAAGGAGCAGTCATCTAGTAGCTTGGTTTAAGAGTAAAGTAAATAAAAATAAATAATCGTAATGCACATCTTATATTAATCTTTCAATAAAATACATGCATACACAACCATAACATAACACTCTATTATTTAGTTTTTAAAATGTAAATCTCATTATTATAAATGTTAAAAAATACTAGTCCAAAATCGATTCGTTGGAAGTCGGGCGTGTACAATATAGTAAAATTGTTTTATTCGCTTAACATTACATAGAGGTTAGCACGCAAAATTTTTAACTAAACCCCCTCGCACGTTAAGGCTCTTTCAAACAGGCGCGACACGCGACGCGACACAAAGACACCGCTCGTAGCGAGACGAGCGGTGTCTTTGTGTCGCGTCGCGTGTGGCGCCTGTTTGAAAGAGCCTTTATGCGATATGCGACTGCGACAGAGGTCGACGACAAGACGCTGATCTGTCGCGCATGCGACTGTCATGGGGATGTGCTCGTGTATCGTGCGTTTAGGACGCTACGACAAGTAGCGAGATACTCCCGAAGCCTGTCGTTGCGACCTTGAGATTCTGCAACTCGACGGCTGCGGAGCTTTGAACAAAATATATGAAAATTGTCGTTGTCTAGTCGCAGTCGCACGTTGCATAGTGTGTCATTCACCACAAACCTCACCTTTGAAACTTCATGAAAATCAATTTTAAGAACGCCAAAAAATAGTCAAGAAATAGTCATAAATAGTGACCAAGGTTAAAAAAAATAGTCTCATTATGATTTCGAAGTTATAGTTATAAGTTGGTGAGGATTGTGGGGTGAACGTCTCCACACAATCCTCACCTCAGTGCAAGCAAACGGCTGGGAGTATCGACTTGGTTTCAATTCCAAAAAAATGTCGAGAAATAGTCGTAACGCTATGTCAAATCTCGAAAATATTCATTATGGGATTCCAGAGATATAAAGGTGTCTTGGTGAGGATTACGTGGTGAGCCTTTCTCGCCACGATCCTCACCTGATTACCGCGTAACGCTTACGTTTTTTAATCTGAAGTAAGTGTCAAAAACAGTCAAGAAATAGTCGTCTCCAACCATTATAATTTTGACCTGGTTTACTATGTAGAATTATGTTAAACTTTCATGTAAAACATTTTGTTTTGGTACAGTCGCGACCACTAAAATTGCAAATCTATTTTAATATTGTTGTATATTAATTTAAATTGATATTAAAATATTGTAGTTACTTACGTATTTGTTTTATAAATACCTACCTAGCTGTACATAATATTCCTCCAATTTCAAACGTTTCCTGCTATTTTATTTCTAGACATTTCCTTTCGGTTGGAGTCTTTATTTTTATTGTAGTATGAGTAATTTAGACTATCTACCTACTTATCTATTACTAAAATACCTACTGAGATAGATTATTAACTAGAATAGTCGAATACCGATTAATCGCCATTCCCTATGGCGAATAGTCGAATACTCGCCATTATTACTCAACGTAACAAAAATTATAAAAATAAGTTATTCTCAAATAATAATATAGTTTATTTATTTTCTGAGGCAGGTTTGATTTATGAAAAAAAAGCGCAACCGACTTGATTCCAATCGTGCAGTAAAACTAGTTTTTCTGCACCACAATCTGCCCCTTTTGGACTTTAAATATTAAATTATTAATTTAAAATACTAATTAAATTAAACATGAATGATTTTTGGCAAACTTTTTATATTAATGATAAATAATAAGTGTGTTTTGTTTTTAAAGATTAATTATTTTTAAGTCTATAGTTTTTCTGTTAGGTTTCTGTTAGTTTAGGTATGAAAACAAGCAAGTGACTATAGTATTTACTCTAAGTGCCTACTACATAAAGAAGTGTTGTGCCTAATACAGGTTTTATTTAGCTTAAATGAGGCTCCAGCCGCAGCATTATATTAAAATCTTGTTTCTATTTATCTCTACTTTTATTAAGAGTCCTATTACACTTTTTACGCAAATTCATGATTTTTGACGTTGTAATTTTCAGCAACAGTAATATATTTTAATTATTTGATTATGCCTAACGATAGTGCTATTCTCTTTCTTGTAAGTTGGAGTTACACATTTTAATTTTTCTTTTCATGTAATTTACTATAAATATTTTACGAACTCAGTTTACAAGAAAATCCGTTGGCGATGGAACTTTGACGCTTAAATTCACTTTGTTCCATTCAATTCAAATAAAAGCTAAAATTACTAAAAGATAAGTTGAATGTGACTTGTTTATTGGAGTTCTAGAATTTCTTCAAATTTCTTGAGTTTTCACAGAAAAAATCATAAAGAAAAGCAATAAATGTCTTGATGCAGCGTCCATTATATTCCAAATAAACAAAATTTTATCAAATAAACTAATAAGGTATAAAACTTCTATCTACAATGAATACGTTTCATTAGTTTTCGTTTCTCAATATAATAAGAAAAAATTACCATAAATAAAATTAAAGTACTATATATTCCGCGTCAATTCAGCAAATCACTTGAAAATAATGTGTAACTCCAATATAAGAAAGAGAATGGCACTATCGTTATTGTAATTAAATAATTAAAATATCATAATGTTAATGAAAATTACAACGACAAAAATTACGAATTTCCGTAAAAAAAAAGTAATAGGACTCTTAATCTGTTACGATCGAATAGTTGCAAGAAAAATTCAACATTTTATGTAGGCACTTGGTAACAGAAATCATGATATTCTGTAAATTCAAATAAATATAAATACGAGTATACTACTAGCAACCCACACGGGCTTCGCACGGGTAGCATAATTCTACACACCTAAAACCTTCCTCATGAATCACTCCATCAATTGGTAAAAAAAGCATGAAAATCCGTTCGGTATTTTTTGAATTTATCGCGTTCAGACAGACGCGTTGGGGGGACTTTATTTTATAATATGTTATGATTATGATATACATTATATATATATAACACATACTTAAAATAACATCCTAAAATAGCTACATAACTAACAATTATACCCTTTTTAATACAACCAAAAAATAAGGTGACTACTAAAAATTCGTACTTAATAATTTTGTGCTCGACTGTACTCGACTCGAAAATGTATGTAGAAGTTAACTTGGAAGATTAAGATAATTCTACATAGTTAACCAGGTCGGAATGATCATGGTTGGAGACGACTATTTCTTGACCCTTTTTGACACCTACTTCAGATAAAAAAACGTAAGCGTTGCGCGGTAATCATGTGAGGATCGTGGCGAGAAAGGCTCACCACGTAATCCTCACCAACACACACCTTTATATCTCTGGAATCCCATAATGAATATTTTCGAGATTTGACATAGCGTTACGACTATTTCTCGACTATTTTTTGGAATTTAAACCAAGTCGATACACCCAGCCGTTTGCTTGCACTGAGGTGAGGATTGTGTGGAGACGTTCACCCCACAATCCTCACCAACTTATAACTATAACTTCGGAATCATAATGCGACTATTTTGTTAACGTTGGTGACTATTTATGACTATTTCTTGACTATTTTTTGGCGTTCTCAAAATTGATTTTCATGAAGTTTTCAAAGGTGAGGATTGTGTGGTTAAGGACACCATAGTGTGCGCCATGTCTAAGATCCGCTGCACACTAGCGACAAATGGCATGGTTAGCTTTGATGTAGACTCATCTACTTTAAAATTGCGCTCCAATGCATTTGCGATGAAAGTATGTCGTATAAGTAATACGCTCAAATTCATTACCGTCATTAGTTATTCAGTCACTGTCAGTAGCATTGTTTTTAGCAGTGGCTGGTATCTTCTCGTTTACAGTCCTTTCAGCCTGACAGTTGCAACCCGAAAGCAACCTTATTGCAACGAACAAAAAGGTCACTGTAATTTATCTGACTGACATGACGGACTAAATACAGTCTCTTTTTAGCCAGGCATCATTCCTATTGTCAGTGGCAGCAACCCAATAGCAACATTATTAAAAGATCACTGATTTTGACAGTGTTGCAAAAGCAGAGTTTTTCAGGTCAGAAGAAATTAAAGAACTGTAGTCACTGTAGTGACGAATTTGAGTGTATTGCGTTTCCTTTGCATGATAAGCCGATAGACGCTTCACTCGAGTGAAGATTCATTTTTGTTTCATTCCACGATCACACGCCTCCGAAAAAATTGTTGCCTGCGACTTCGTTCGCGTGGAAGTCCATAAAATATAGCCCATGTTACTCGCAAATAATGTAGCTTTCTGTATGTGAAAGAATTTTTTATATTGGTTAAGTAGTTTTTGAGTTTATCCATTACAAACAAACATACAAAAAATAAAATATTTTCTCTTTAAAATAATATTATTATTATTAGTTTTGATAATGTTATTTTAGATGAACGGTTCGCCAATTTAATTTCATTTTCGATTATTCTGTTGGCGAGTGCCGAAAACCAACAACGTTGGATCTTCACAAATGAATTAGTTTTTCACTTTTGTTTGATTTTGTTCTCAGACGTTTCACTTCTAATTAAAGATGTCGAATTTAGGAACAAAAAGTGAAGCGTCTGATATCGGCTGTAGCGCGAATGCAGAGAAAAGGAGCATGATTTTAAAGAAAATGAGAGTTTAGTCGAAGCGGAAGGCGGTTCACTGAGCCCAGGTACGCACGGGCGATTTTTTAATAAGAGGATTATTTATCGCGCACTGGATATTCAACCTCTTGGTGTTTAGTCGAGCATTGAGAAACTGACAAAGTACATCCCAGCGCGTCAAAAAACGAGTTGGATTCTGCGTTGATAATGAAGTGCCCGAAAAAAAAATCGCCCGTGGGTATGAGGGCTGGATAGATGGTAGTAGTCACTTCATCGGCGCCGTGCGTCTGAGTCGTTGTAGGTGCGTGGTCTCCTTGCCTATGCTCCGTGTTGAGTACCAGCTCACCTGCGGGAGGGGCATCATTGACCGCTTCTGTAAAGCATAAGCACAGCATAATCAGCCTATAATGTTCCCACTGCACACAGGCCTTCTCTCGGTGAGAGGAAGTGAGCCGTAATCCATCGGGACCAGTGTGGGTTAGTAGATGTGCATGTCTTCGAATTTTTGGTTTTAGGACATGCCGGTTTTCTCAACGCTGTTTTACTTCACCGTTTTGAGAGCAGTGGTGATGAAATAATTTACACAAAGTAAAGCGCCTGTCTGGGTTCGAACCTACGAACTACAACTTTTAAGTCGGGGCCGTTACCACAGGGCCACCACTGCTTTTCTGTTAATAAAAATTAACAAACCTTTTCAAATTCAAACTCAACGCATTAATATCAAGTCAACTATTTACAGGGTTTTAACTGTAAAGGAGTCAGTCAGTAAGATGGACCTAATTGCCCATTCCAAAGCGTAGGTTCCATATAGTTCCTTTCTTTAGTGCAGACCAAAAAGAACCCATACAGTAGTGTGAGTGAAGAAAACTTTGAAACTAATATTAGTATCCAAATAATAATCTCAATACAACTAAAACAAAATATTAATCGACACGAATATTTGTAGGCACGGTCGTCAGTGATCCGTACAGATCACTATGGAAGCTTGTTGATAGACACGTTTTTTCTACGGCGCGGTTTCAGAAACCGTGCCGTGTACAGTGGGCTGAATCAATTGGGTGCCCTAGTTGTATTAAAATGTCAATACAACTGGGGTACCCAATTGATACAGCCCACTGTACAAAGGGCCTAATATTCGAATTAGAGAAAAAATTTCATGTTTTGTACCCGGGCGTAATTATGACACTGGGATTTTAGAAAGAGATGGCACAAAGGAATCAACGTATCTTTAGTTAAATTTTTTCATGTTCAGATATAGCTTTTTATTTTATAAATGCGACATACCGGTATTGCCCTCTCGCTCTTGCAGTGGCTATTTGAAGACGAGTGTGGACTGACGATGTTTCTGTAAATGAGAGAAATCAGATTTATTAAAAAATACTCATCTAATGGGGATATAAATCACTCACTCACTCACTTGCTTGCTCACTTCAGATGTCACTGCTGTCAAGTGTTCTATGAATTTGACAGCTAGCTATCACTGTAATATGGATATGTTTTTGTCATTGAGATAGTAAAAACACGGAGGCGCCGCGATATTCTATACATAAGTTTGCTTATACAAATATGGGTGAAAAACGAACTAGAATGTGAAATATCGTGTTATTTCACTCTTTCTAATGTGGTAATCGTATTTGATAAAAGAGACAACAATATTTCAGTTGTTCCTCATAATGGCAACATTTTGTTGAGACGTAGTAACAGTTGTAGGTAAGTGCCATATCCGCCATAATATGCGACAAGTTCATGGTAGTTCTGCTGTCAAGTGGTTGTTTACTTTTTGTTTTATTGAGATTTGTGAGAAAATTACGTGGAGTTTTCCTTTAAAACTACATATATACGTTGGAAAACACCAATTCAACATGCCTGTGTGTTGTATTGTGAAGTGTGGTGCAAGAAAGAAGGAAAATCAACCTCAATTATCTTTGCACAGGTTAGTAACCGGTTTTCATGCAATAGTACATAAAGTGATAAACTTTCGATGAAAAAATTGCTAGGTGATCATTAAATACGGCTTAAATTTTAATATATGGCTTAATTTCCGTCCAACAGACCTTTTTATTATTTCATAATTTCATTCGTTTGTTTACAATGATATGTCATGGTGGAATAGTGTTGTACCGTTTCCGTAATAGTTTCTGATACTAGTTCCTTCGCTGCGCTGAAATGATATTGCTAGGTCCGGCCCGTGGATTACAGCAAACTGTACTCTTTGGTTCATAGCACCGAGAGACCGTTCCGCAGAGTTTTATGTAGTGTATACGATTTTTTTGTTGAAGTTTTTAAGATTAACAATACTGTAGTACATACATTTTATGTAACTTTTATGATTTCCGCGGCTCACGCTAATAAAGATCCCAGTCCGCATGATTTTATCCGACATCTTCAACAATAATCGTCAAATTTCAGCCAATTTACACAAAACTTTAATGAATTATACACTAAAACCTTCCGCATGAATCACTCCGTCCATTAGTGAAAATTGATTGAAAATCCGTTTAGTAGTTTTTGAATTTTTCGCGTTCAGACAGACAGAAAAACAGACAGACGCGGCGGTGTACTTTGTTTTATAATATGTAAGGATGTGTATTATTCCGAATGTTCATTTATGATAAAATTGTTAAAAATTTAATTCACTAATGCCCGTTTTCACCGACAGCTAAGTGACACTTAAATGAATACCTAAATAAAACTGCACTGTTTTTCAACTCTCAGCGCTGAGTCTACCGTTGAAAATCCAATAGTGAACTTTTATTAGGGATTCATTTAAGTGTCACTTAGTGAAGGTGAAAACAGGCATAAGACTTGCATGCTCACTCGATACTAAATATTTGGCTTTGTTTAAACGTTCACTTGCCAAACATTAGGTTTGCGTTACAAATATTTGTGAAAACTTTATTTGCTAAGTAATAATTCTATAAATGAAATTATAATTATGCGGAAAATTGTTTGAGAAGTGATAAATTGTCAATACTCGTTTTTTTCTGTTACAACGGACTATTAGCTAATAATTTTTTTAAATATGATTCAACCGTGATATCTAGTAAGATTCGTTATACTATTACGTACTAGTATCGATACTCGAAATAGTAACACCATGTTCCCTGAATGACGCAACCCTAGCATTGGCAGCCATTTTATGCGACATTTTGAGTTGTAGGTATGCACCTTTTTTTGTAGGTATTTCCAGTCCATACTTATTGAATGTCTATGGTTTTTGTGAACAAGACACTTCTTTTACATCTGTCAAGCCGGCAGCGGCGACATATCATAGTTTCATACATGTATATCCTGCAATGAATCTGCTGAATCCAGTATTTTTTCTTGCGGTACTTAAATTTTTGAGTACCAAATAAATATGTTTTTGAACTGATTTATGCTCATTTAGTGACCCTTTTGTGTGACGACTCCTAAACAGATGGACTGCATTTGAAATGTACAGTTGCGAAATTGCAGTTTGGATGCAGTTGACCTCAAAACTTCGTCCGGTTGCAGTTGGCATGTCCATGTGCTTAGATCATAGACATAGAGAATGGACTGAGCGTTCCGTATTCAGGTGTGCAGTGAAAACAGACCGAAAAGTACGAGAGACAAAGCAAATGTGCGGCCAGTATAGTCTCTTTCTAAAATTCTAATTGGGCCAATGACGTTTTGACTTTAATGTTGTAAAATATCAGTATAATCTTTGAAATATAGTCGATATATTTGTTAATAATCAATCAATAAAGTTATCAAGATTTAGTTTGCCTTAAAAGCGAAAAATAAAAAACTATTACATATTATTATTAAAAAAATAGTTTTCATTATTCTTGATTTTAATTGTCTCAATTATTCTTGTGAAGAAAAAAAAACTGATAAATATTAATCTATCAGTCTCGAAACTAAGCCAGTAAAGTCTAGAAATAATAATTAATAACATATAGAAATAAACTATTTTTCTATTATTTGTTAATTTTAAATGTTTTTCTACTATTTAAAATTGGACCACTGCGCCTTCGTTATTACAGGCTTGCAGAAAAGTGACAGGTATTGACCGCACAGTAGCTTTGTCTGTTTCTAGAGAATGGTCACTTGGTTTAGACATTAAGTCACAGGCCACTTACCCCAACGAGGCTCGTTTGATGGCTGACGCATTGCTCTGTAGTAAGATCCTGGCCGGTGGCGGCGCCAGCGACCCGCTAGCTCGCCAACTGTCACAAATTATTACATGTTACTTTAACGCACCCACGATACAGGAGAAATTACTAGTGTGGGGCGACGTTTTTTTTAAAAAAAAAAAAAAAACTTTGAGTGTCATTAATGGGCAAATATGTTATTATTATTATAGTAATAAACTACAGTAAAAAACGTATAGTAGGTAATTTAATTTTATTAATTATTATGATAAGTTTTGCATACTAGAAATGGTAAATATGAGGATCCCATTAATGTCATATCATTCATCATATGTACCCATACTATGTGCAAATAAATGTTTTGATGCGATTTGGAAGGCACAAGTTAAAATATAGGTATTCCGCTAAATAGCATTTACTTCGTGTAAATTATTTATAAACTTGTATTTGCCAAATTATAATATACCGTTGATATGAAGTTTTCGGATTGTTGTCAGGCGATCAACAATCCACAATTTTTTATATATATTTTTTTTTTTATAAAAATATTTATAAATGTTATTAATATGTATAAAAATGAAATAAAGGCAATAATAATAATTATTATTATAGTATAAAAAAGAATTAGAGTCCACGCGGGCAAAGCAGCTAGTTTATAATATGTATAGAAGATCCTCCTTACCTTGGTAGACCATCCCCTGCCTTCCTATAGAACTCCACGCGTTTGTCACCGACCCTGTTGGGACAACTGCCGAGCCTCATAGTCCGGTCCTCCTCCAGGCTAACTTTCCTCACACACGGCGTTCTCATAGTCTTGCTTCTCGTGATTTTGGCATCATGGGCGTCGACGCTGGAATGTTCCTCAATGCTAGGCAGCCGCGGGTCGAGGCCGCCGTCGCCATTGTCGTAGACTTTGTAAACGGGTTTCTTCAACCCGTACATACTGTTGATAGGTCTGTTGATCGTTCTCGGGCTCGGCAGCTGGCTCTTTTTGGCGGCGGGCGTGACTTGCGAGGGAGGTTCGGCTTGTGGGTTGCAGTTCTGGAAGTGTTCGGGGCCGCGGAGCCGCGGCGGCGACGCGGCGGGCGCGCGCGCGGCCTGCGCCGACAGCGGGCGCGGCTCGCGCTCGTGGCCGGCGCGGTAGGGCGGCGGCGTGCGCGGCGCGGGGGAGGCGGCGCCGGCGGTCCACAGCAGGTCGGTGCCGGACGCGGCGCCCGCCTGCTGCACGTGCGTCTTGATGTTGTACATGCCGCCCATCGGACCGAAGGGGTCGGCCCTTATCTCGGCCACTATATCTATCGCCGGTCTCGAGCACAGCTCTGATATTTGCCTGTATATCTGCGAACGAATGTGCCTTTAAATTGTATATGATACAAACGTATGTATGTTGTATGTATGCGAGTACACCTAGGGACCTATCGCGACCTCGTAAAGCAGTATTATCTAATCTTACTTCAGTGGGAAAGCGATGGAGCTGTACAGGACGTATAGCAAAGTGATTCTCCTGTTCGAGTCTGGCAACACAACTGATCCCACGAATTTTCGGCCTATTTTGATGTTACCTACATTGAGCAAAATCTTTGAAAATTTTATTTTAAAACAAAATTTTAGGACACTTCTATGCAAATAATTTACTTCATCTGAAACAGTTTGGTTTTACAAAGAGTCGTTCAACTACAGACGCGGGCGTGGAATTACCGAAGAGCATATTCGAGGCCTGGGAGGAGTCGCAAGATGCTCATAGGTAGGTAGGTAGACTAGATAGATAGGTAGGGTAGGTAGTTAAGGTAGGTAGGTAGGGTAGGTACCTCGGGTATGTAGGTATGTAGATAGGGCAGGTAGGTAAATTATCTACGATGCACCTACCTACCCCTACATACCTATGTAGCCGTAGATAAGGACTTAGTGCTGCCCGTGCCAAGCCGGATCAGGTAAAGCAAGTTTAAAAAAAAGACTTGTGAAAGTTGTTCCGATATCCTATTTACAGAATAAACAATTTCTACTCATAAGATGTGTTATCGTTATGTTGATCAACCGTGTGTTGTGTCGGTCGCTGCACCTACCTCTCTGTTAGCGGCTGCCTCGACGACTCCGAAGGGGTGTGTTTTCATCCTCATGCCCGGTCGCCGCACCCAGCGGTGTCGAGCTGCCTCCTCGATCTTCATCCGGACCTCTACGTTTGGCTCCAAGAGATGCTGTATAAACGCTTTGCACTCTGCGAATAAAATCATATTCTTTTAGGGTGTATTCCGTGGGTTATTATGGAGACAGATTAGAATTAACAGTTGCAAACGACACAAGACCAAGGTTCAGGACATGACCCTAAAAATCAGAAGACTAAAGTGGAAATGGTCTGGACACATGATTAGAGGGACGAATGGAGCAAAATAGTTACCCAGTGGTACCCAAGAAACGGCCAAAGAAAGAGGTAGACTATATAAGGTGGGATGATGACATCAGAGAGGGCGCTAGAACTACATGGGGGAGAGTGACTAGAGAGAGACAGGAATGGAGAAGGCTTTGCTGATTGGCAAACAGACATACAAAATATTAAAAAAACGCCAAATACGAGACTGAAGACTATACTTTGTATGGAAAACAAAAAAGAAGGCTATTAATAATAATAAAAATAAATGATGCGATGTAAACTACATACTGTATTTCTATTTTCTTAAAGTCCCTCGGCAAACTTCGTGTTTCGTCAGTTTTCGGATTTCTATCAGTTGCCCTTTGCACTTGGTGCAGACCGGACGACTTGGAAGTATACAAAGTTATTAATACTCTTTTAATTTAATGAAGTATATTAAAAAATGGGAGGAAAGCTGCTAAAATCACGGGCACGACAGATAGGAAAATAGTTTTACGGCTCTATATAGTTCACACGGAAATCAAAACAACAATAAAGTGCTTAGTTACGAATTAAAATTATTATACACGATAAATCTAATAATTGATGGGCATGGAAATCAGCATTCGTTTGTATTCGGAAATCCGATGATACCCGAGGGACATTAAGAAAATAGAAATACTGTATACTTCTCATAAAAAAATCGAAACACTACCATTATTGTCTATCTGGCGACAAATAAGCAAAAATGAAGGATAAAGTCTTTAAAAAAAAACATCAGCTTATTAGCTGGCAGTTTGAATTTTCATCCGATAAATGGAACACTGTTTTGAGGCAACGCGTTTAATAGGAGTGCAGTAAATTGGTGTGTGTAATAAACACAATTTAATATTCTGTTCTCTCATCATGCTGCACCTACTCAGCTATCAAGTTTTCACCCTACATTACGCTTATTCAAAAACACTCTGGGCTTGGGCTCCTCTGAAGTAATCTCTGAAGTAAAAATAAATAATAATATGTTTGAAACATTCGTCTGCTCGACAGCTAAAATAACCATTTTTTTCTTTCTTATTATTGAAAAGTCTTTATTTGCCATAAACATGGTATAATAAACATGCCATAAACATGGTTAGTCTGGTTTTGATATAATGTCCACATGTTTAGCTACTATACAGAATATTGTATCAATTGCATACAAAATAATTATATTATATTATTTATAATTATATTTCATGGTACACTCGTGTTTGACCACTATGTTGAATCGTCATTCCAAGTGTTACGCGATTAGAGTGCTTATTTATATTGATATAGTGTTCATTCTGTTACACCCCCATCCTCATGAAGGACTCCAATTTTGAGCTTGTTTTAGGGCTTCTGAGTGTTAGCTAAATCACATTATAGAAAGATAAAAAAAAAACATTTTTGTTTCAGATTCGACGTTATCGCGCCGTCTGGAGTTGTTATACGAACATTTTCTGAATTTTCATGGACTGACAGTGAAGTGATTCCAAAGAGGTCGATCGTACTGTTTGTGATTTTGTTAAAATATACACTCAATTATAATCGCGTTCAAGTTTTTAAACGGCCGTTTGCCGCAGTCGGAAATAAATGTCAATAATCAAAACAAAACTAAAACAATAGTTTACATTTTAATGATAATTTATTTAAATTATCATTAAAATAATAACAAATAATGTTAACGTTATTGTTTCTTTTTGTACGTTTTTAATAAATAATTGTCACATTATTTTTAAGTAACTTGAGATCATTTAATACAAAAGCGGTTTTCTAACCGTCTGTGAATTACCTACGTCCGGTTTCTAGAACTGAAACACCACTGTTGTGATTGACTGAATTATTAACATCACGCATTTAATTTTGACACGTTGATGAATATAGTAAAGAGTTAGTAAAAGAGTTAGTAACCGGGCATGACTGCGGCGAGCGCGAAGCGCTGTTTGCGCCTGATGATAATATATAGTAGAGTTAGTAACCGCGTGGTGACTGTGGCGAGCGCAGAGCGCTGCTTGCGCGTGAAGCCGCGTGTGATGGTAATAAAGAGTTAGTAACCGGGTGTGACTGTGGCGAGCGCGGAGCGCTGCTTGCGCGTGAAGCCGCGCGTGATGGCGGCGCGTAGCTGCGGCCGCGACCTGCCCTCGCCGGCCTCTGCACCTGTGAACGGCAGCCCGCCCGTCACCATGCCGTACACGATAACGCCTCTGCAACATACCAACATGCTCCTTTTAGGATGCCTAACCCAAAGGGTCTGCGCCGCCTATCTGTCACTAGGCTGTTTTCTTTAGAACCGTAATAGAAAGACAACATGCTATTATTATTACTTGCCTGTTGTGTCCCACTGCAGGCCCAAGGCCAGAAGGATATGGCGTGACGAGCTTGTGTTTTATTTTTTTATAAATTTGAATATTACAGCGAATTATTGACCTAACATAATTTAGTTATTAAAATGTTGATTTTCAAACCGGCATACTGTCATGGCGGCTCGAGTGTCATCATACTTTTCTTTCCGTCAAATTCGCATTTGTTTTTTTCAGTTTTGCACGCAACCTTCTTTTCTTATTTCGGTCAGAATATTATAACATTCGATATATTCAAAGCAGTATTCATTTATTTGTGTTGTTATTTACTTTAAAACTCATAAGTTAGACGATTTACATTTTCTTGATTTTAATTTAGTTAGTTATCTCAGAATGAGACTACTATTTAGTTGATTAATGCGAGAGGGAAACACTACCAAGCATTACCGTGCGTTTATTTTAACTAGATCCGTGACGCGGTTGGTAGTATTGTCAGTCGCCATTTTGAACTCTATTAGTATTGAAACTAAGCTTGACAAGCAATGGTGCCAACACGACGGCAAGGGACAAGTAATAGTGAACGGTCTGTAGTTGACCGTTATTTTCGTATTGGTAATGCAAAATAAACTTTATATCTGACGCATAAAGTTTAGCTTCTATTTACAATTTGAAACATAGTCAATTACAAGGTTTTCTGATTCTGATTATGACGTATTCGCACTCTGATTCGCGTCCATGTCACTTGACCAATGGCTTTATATTTACGAAATTATTTCTCAGAAATATTAATAAGTTAATTAATGTAAAGTCATTTACAAAATTTGTCAATTAGCCTATTGCCACAATGTGTAACTGTGGCCGCTATCATGGCAAATAATATAGGGTTCAACGCCCACGAGTCGCGCAAATATTGCAATGCTTTCTGAACGCGTGCGCATGCGCTTCATGGGCGATGAACTGATAATTTATCAGATAAATTCCCGTTTAGTGAGTTTTTTTAATGCCAAGGCTATCGAGGTTAAAGTTAGTTCCGGGGTTGCTCACGGAGTCGCAGTTGAAGCCAATAATGTACTGGTACACCCCACGAAACCTTAATCGAGCTAGACATTCCCACTATAAACTGACTATTGAATTGTATAGGATTCCCGTAAAAAAATTAAATATCAATGTATAAAAATTATAATTAAATAAATAGGGTCAAATTAAATTAGTGCGACGTGGTCGGTATCGACATCTAAACACGATAAACAAAAAACAAAATGGTGATGATGATTTTTTTTTGGTGCCAACAACCGCTGGAACATCCTTTTTTTTTGTTTTAACATGTTATGATATCGATTCTTACCTATTACGCCTGTGAAATACACAGCACACACCGGATTTTTAAACTGATATTTCAAGTAGGTAACTACACTACCTGCGGTCGTTGTCGTAAAAAAAAAAACATGAAACATTTTTTTTGTATTTTTTTTTTCGTTAGATAAAATTGATACCCATCCCGTCTTTATTTAGATATTGATATCCAACACGTCTGCGGAGTTTTGCTTACTAATTTTATTTGACCCTATGTAGCTTATTGTTTCTGTATGAGAGATGATTTGGTTAGAAAGGGGGTGAACTAGACAAGATACAACATATTAAGCCGACCCCAAATAAATTTGGATAAATGCAAGAGAAGGATGATGTTGATAACTACATGCTCCATAGGTCGACTTCGGGCCCATATCTCCGGCCGTCGACGAACAGTTCCGGAGCCGCGTACTCCAGCGAGCCGCACGGAGTCCGCAGCGCCGCCCCGCCGCTCCACATGTTTGATAGCCCGAAGTCTACAACCAGAGTATAATAATTATAATAACGAAATACAGGTGGCACTCTGTTCATTTGCTCTCAAATTCGACACGAACGGGGAGAGATCGCGACGGAGAGGACGCGCAGGAGGATAACGGCTTTACGTGCTTTCCGAGACACGAAGATATCGCGCCACCAACTTCCAAACGCCGGGGCTGGTACTGAGAAATTCCAAATGGGAAAACCTAATATCACTTTGCCCGACTTGGGAATCAAATCCAGGACCTTAGGCCGTTTGTCCACCGTCAACGGGACGTTAACGACAAACGAGATTTGAACCGAACGTGATGTGTGCGGTGGACACTCGGTCATAGTAAATGTATGTATCGATATTTCGGCGCCGTCATCTCGTTCTCGTTGACGTCCCGTGGACGGTGGCGGTGGACAAACAGCGTTAGTACAATCACCTTACGAAAACGTTGAGCACTTAATTGTTTTGTTAATTGCAGTACTTATTAGTTTATGTAGGTGCTTTGAGCTTTGACGCCCCGTACCTATTCATGGAAAAGAAAACTGTGCAACAATGTAACAGCGACAAGATTTTATTTTGCCGAAAAAATAATTACATGCACACTGCAATGTTGCCAGCAACAGGGTTTTATTTATAGGCCATGGACGTATTTATGATTTCGGAAGTTGTAACGTTGAAACTACCTTTCTGGGAAATAGAACCCTGACAGTATGAAGTTTAGGTTTTAAATTGAAAATTCTTCACAACGTAAGGAGAGAGGTAAGAAAAATTTAAAACATTGAACCATAGAAATATAAATAAAAGGAGAAGTGGCATGGGGGCGTGTCTGTGTCCGCGAGTCATGATCAAAATGCTCATGGTATAGACAAATGGACGTCTCCGCGAACTAGTGTGATTTCGACCGCGATCGTGACAACATTTACGAATACCGTGTTGTTCAGTGGCTTCTTGTAAAAATCGAAGCCAAATTAAAATCTTTATAATCATGGAACCATTTATCATTTAACAGGACAAGTATTTTATGTATTTGTCTTTGACTTAAAACATAACTTGTGAAATGTGGGTGAATCTGCTACAGGGATACCTCTGCCCAACCCTTCGGGGTAACAAGACGTGGTTTCATGTATGTAATTTTTTCAGGAACTCCCAAAACTTTTAGTACATTAATGAATGGGAGAATCGATAAGTTTCCGATTTAGTCAATCACTAGCGTATATGTAAAATAAATGGTTTGTGCACAGCACAACGATGTTTTCGTGTGAGTGAGTTATACGGGGCATTGTAAATGCACGCTGTGTTTGATGACATAAGATTTATAATTGATTGTGTAGCACGTTCTAATTTATGAATTGCAAGTGAGAGCGCGACTTCGTATCTATTAGGTTTACTGATTTGCATGTGTAGTTGTTGTGGCGACGTGGTGGGGACAAATTGGAGACATCGGGTTTCGATACATTTTCAACTACCGGGCATATCTCCTTTCTTATATCTATGCACTGAACAAAGTGGAGATAACCGTAAGTAAGGTAAAATGAATAAAAACATCTTACCAACAATTTTGATGAATTGCTTAGTACTGTCCAGCATGATGTTTTCCATTTTCAAGTCGCTGAAAAAGAATAATTATTGTTAAGAGAACACATGACAAAAGGGGACACTTAAGCCCGCTTCTCTGACAGGGTCATAGTTAAAGTTACGATAGGACTGTGCCGCAGCTCTACCTAACTGCATATCCAAGCTTAATTACGCTTAAGCGTTGTCCAGACTAGTGGCACTAGATAACATTTGTATCGATGTCGAGTTGCAGACGACATTATCCTTCTGCCCTTATCCCAATTTCATTAAGGTCGGTGCATCGTGTCATTCCTTCTTCCTAACGTCTCTATCAGCCATCTCCAGTATTAACCTTCTTCCGGGCGAATTATTTTACAATTTTCTTTCAATTGTGAACTCCGGTTATGAATGATTCAAAGAGATGGGCCAAAATCCTCTGTGTTAGGCGAACGACCGCGACGGATGATCCGGGTGCGGAAAGGATCTGTTTCTCTAAAAATCAAAGTTCTGTGGAGCAGGTCTTCTGTTGAAGAAGTTGTAGAACCACCAACGTAGTGGACGGCCATATTCAGGCTGTATCGGTTCTGACCAGAGTTTGAAATACCAGTATTTCCGGAAACCGGTACCACAGACTTTGGTGTGATACCGGTACCAGAGTAGTACATGTACGGTCATTGCTCTGCATTACCTGACCCCTCTTAAAAAGAAGAAGAGGGGTCAGGTTATTCAGGTCACTGATTGACTGTACAATGGGTACCGGTACCAGACGTACTCTTGGTATTTCTAATCAGTATCGGTACTGTATCGTTATCGAAACTGGTACCTACTAAACAAAAAATTCCGTAAGTTAGAGTGAAAAAAACAGACGTAGCAAGTAAAAAGGATGGTTAATAGGCATTAGAAAAATAACTTCAAAGTAGGTACAAATACCGAGATTTGTGGTATGCGGCCGACCGTCGCGTCGACTTGAATTTGGTACCGGTATTTATTAGGTGGACTACCGGTACCCGTCTGGAACCTGTACTAGTCTAGCTAGTATCGGTGCTCGTCTATATTTGGTATCCAGGTACCGAAATACCTGTACTTTTGCTACCGGTTCCAAGCCCTGGTCCTGACCCCGCGGCCACCAAACCAAAAGCGATCGTCGCGGTCATATGTCACATTTTGTTTGGTCAACCTGAACGCGAGGTCGCGCTGACTGAGGGCGCTTTCCGGTTTTCCGAACAAAAAGTGACATATGCACGCGACGATCGCGTATTCGGGCCGCGATCGCTTATAAAGAGGACACGGGGTCAGGCCTTAAATTACAAAGCTACGCGAAACTTCCGAGAGTAAAGTAGGTAACTATACAGGATGTTAGGGATATCGACGCGAAAACTGTTACCATGGATTCAATACATGGTTCTGAACAACAAAAAATATCGACGCAGGGGGCGTTGAAATTCTTCGTCGGTTATTTTAAAAAAAATCTGCTGTCTTATAGAAAAGTTCATTAGCTATACGGTCAAAATGTAAGAAACAGCAGATTTTTTTAAAATTACCGACTAAAAATTTGAACGTAGGGGGAAAACTGAATCAAGTACTGAATCCATGGTATCAGTTTTCGAGTCGATGTCCCTGCCACCCTGTAGATAGTGAATTGTGTTTAATTTAATATCATTTTATTATTGTCCCACTGCAGGGGCAGGGCAAAGGCGTAAAGCAAGTCATACAGAGAAAAACCCATCTTTAGCAAGCGTGGTGGTCAATGGTCGTGCCATTGACACCACGCTTGCAAGATGGGTTGGCAACTTCAGACGGATACTAACTATAAGTCCATGATTTCTCAAGATATTTTTCTTCATCGATGATGTTCAATGTCCAAGATAACTTCAGAAAATTCATTTGTCAAGACTTAGTTAAAGCGTATTAAAGAGGTAAGAATACCGGTGAACAACGCCGCGAGCGTGCATGTGGCGCACGGCTGACACGAGCTGCGCGGCAAGAGCGCGCGCGCGTGGCTCTGGAAGGCCGCGCGCGGCTCCGCGCGCACCCAGCACATGCGCGCACAGGTCGCCGCCGCCCGCTGCCTCCATCACCACGTACAGGCGCGGCCCGTGCTACAACAACCACTAAAGCTTAGCTTCTCTAACAGGTGCCGTTATATAGCTTCGGTGGAGTGTCTCCTTTGCACCGCTATAGAGATAGCCAAAACGAGTCCTGATTTTGCGTAAACATAATATTCATGTCTCAAGTGTCTGAAGACAAAAGTTGGCGCGCGCGTGCCACCATTGAAATAGCAAAGCTTCGATACCATTTAAATGTGACTGCGTTAATTTTCACCATTGCACTCAAAAACTTCAGAATTGTAGGTTAGTAGGTCCAGCAGCTTTATCTCTCACTAGCTGTGTCCCGTGGTTTCACCCGCGTAAGTCTCGATCCCGAAGAAATATAGAGATAAAAAGTATTCTATGTCCTAAATCATGTCATGGTCTACCCATGTGCCAAATTTCATCCAAATCCGTTCAGCCGTTTTTGCGTGAAAGCGTAACAAACAAACACAAAAAAAAACATGTTTCTTTATAATATTTACATAGATTAGATGGAAAGTGATAATATTTTAACGAATGTATAAACTATAGAATATAACTTGTTCAGCCAACCATCATAGTCTCATAGAGGGCCGCGATGCAGGGGTGGCGTAGCTTCGCCATCACCCTCGGTTCACGGTGAAGGTTTCGACGGGCATACTCCTCTTTTATACACGTCAAGTCTATGATCTTTATTGCCACCTTAAACAGACAAGTTTTCGTGAATTATCAAACATTTTATCGAAGTAAGTAGATAGGTACGAATGTGTCCGTTCTACAATTCAGGCATAGAATTTTAATTTTTACAAAAATGTTACCCTAAGAATCTAAAGGCATTTTAGGCCAAGGAGAATATTCTCCTGATGCCAACACGTTCGTGCCAATGCGACAAACAAATACACGACAAATATTAGGGCGACAGTACGATATGTCGACCATCAGTGGTGCGATAGCACATCAGCTCGACGAACATTAGTGCGACTGATTGTTTTCACGACAAACGATGGGTCGACGAAACTTTTGATCGACGCACGATAGCGCGACACAATTTTCGCTCGACAAACGCTAAATGAGGCCTAAAGCGCTAAAATTGACAAACATTGCAGCGATAGTATAATTACAAAAAATAAAATTAAAAATAGGTTTTATTTTTATCTTTAACCCTTCGTATGGCCGGAACGTGGATCCACGCGAGACACAATGGCTTTTTAATTGTTTCTGTAATTACGGCATTCAACCGGTTAATAATATTGTATTTATGTATATGTCGCAGCCATCTTGTTATATTAGCCAGTTAATTGGACGCCTAGGCTGTTCATTAAACGCCGGCATCCAATTAAATCATTCCCCAAATCATTGACCGCAACGTTTAACCAGATGGCTGAATGTCGTGTAGTCATTTAGTTAAACTGGGTGAAAAAAGGTTAGGTAAGGTTAGAACTGTGACTACCGCGCGCGAGCCAAGCGAGCGCTATCTCCGTTACCCGCAGAAAAATGTTCACCATTTTAATCACTTGGCTGAGGCTTGGTCAGTCATCTTCAAAGATCTAACTTTCAACACGACAAGGTGTTAAACGTTGAACGATTCTAGTTCAATTAACTATCGGCCTAGGCATCCAATTGGATGCCGGCGTTTAATGAACGGCCTAGGCGTCCAATTAGCAGGCTAATTTAACCAGATGGCTGCGACATATATAATAATATCTGTATGTCATTATGCAATCAGACTCATTAGTGATGAAAACACTTTATGCTCGTCACTATTTCTTAATATGATATTTATGTAAGCGAGTCTTGACAAAAGATCTATTAAATTCAAATGAAGTTTTTGGGCTAAATGTTGTTGCAGTTTTGTATAAAGTCTACTTTTCCATTTTTTCTTAATTATTTGGGCTTTGATCTTTTTGACTTTACATTGTGTTTTTTTGCTATTTTTGCAGTTTTTCGATGGTTTTGTAATTTTTTTTTTGCGACTTCATAAAACTTTACTACTACCACCACTAACTTGACTTTTTAGGCTTTTTTATTATTCGATAGATGAAGTAGTACCTACTTAACATTTTTGTCTTATGTGCTATTAGAAAAAAAAATATAGAAACGTTTGTAGCTCTTTAGTTTGTCGAGCGGAAATTGTGTCGCGCTATTGTTCGTCAATCAAAAGTGACCCATCGTTTGTCGTGAACAATCAGTTTCATTAATGTTCGTCGAGCTGATGTGCTATCGCACCACTGATGGTCGACATATCGTACTGTCGCCCTAATATTTGTCGTGTATTTGTTTGTCGCAACAATGATACGGAATCAGGTACCTAGGTATCTCTTAAGTAGTCTGTGGACTGCACCATCAAATGTGGTGAGATAGTGAACAAACGCGAACCATGATACTGACTTAAGATATTGACGTGGCACAATTTTGTAAACCAGGCCAAGGACATCTAATCTTTCGTTCAGGGTTGGCCATTCGACGACCATTGGACGATTGTGGAGATGACTGAATATCTAATAAATTTAGGTGGTAAGGGGACTTTTTAACGTAATCGAAGCTCCGGCGTAACGGTGGGTAGTTAATATTACCACAGATAATATATTACATTTTCGTTACCTTTTTTCCTATTATCCTATGTGTAGCCTCTTCAACTCTCGCAAAGTGTCCTTTCCCCAGAACCTTGCCAGTCATCAGATAATTTCCAACACTGTAAACTTGTCCCTTATTCCTGGTCATATTGGCAGTCTTCATACTAAACTTTACTCACTAATTTTGACTCATAATTATATTATTTCAACCGCGAAAAAAACGTATTTATACTAACAATGCAAATCACACGTTTTCTCTCACGATTAATATCGTATTTACTTGTAAACGTCATAATAAATGCTTGGGTACCATCTTTTGTTTGGTCTTCGAAATTGGAACTATTTATTGACAGGCGTGACATTTGATTGGACTATTTTTAACGGCTAAATGTAACCGCCAGTGCCCCTGCACGTTGAACGGCGGCACGAAATAGGTTTCTTAATTAGCTCCGCGTTTATTGTCAATCAAAGTGATTGTGGTATCAAACGGGCCGCCTAACTGCCGGCGCACATCAGTCAAATGATTACCATTCGTAGAGATTATTAATAGAATAGAAAAGAGAGGTAGGTAGGGGGGTAACTAGCCTTGACCCGCAACTCTTCTTGTTTTCATGTGGCTAGTGACTGTAAATTAATTTGCGTAAATTATTGTCGTAAACGATTCTGACAATTTGTTTCATTTTGACAGTTCAACAATACTTATTGCGTTATACGTTGTTCAGCAGATTTTTTCTCCAACTTATGAAGCAATGGATTAGCAATCTGTTTCAGATTGAAACAAATTGTGATTGATGGTGTATTTAGGCCTCTGACTTGGCTTCACATGGCGGCCTCAACTAATAATTTTGTAGGTACCTAGTCACTATTTCCGACTTTATGTCAGTTAAGTTTTTAATTTCTCTTGATATTATGAGATGAGATGAAGTCGAGCTTTCAGCGAGTCTTTGGGTAAATCTGCGCTTAGTGCAGAGTAATGTCGTGCCTCGGATGGCACGAGCGTCATATGGAAATCTATGGAACGCCGAACGAGCATTCCGCTGTTTGGCCTTGCGAGGTTTTAGGGTGCATTTTCCTGTAATCTGGATAGGTAAGCCTAAAAAATAAGTACCTACCTAACTTATCCTTATGTATTCGGGGCTTCCGCAGTATGATGTTACAATTGAAAAACCGCAAGGAGGCACAACATCGATTATTGAAATGGGTCCGTAAGGACAGCTATTAGTAGGGTAGCGTAGAGCCTCGTAGAGGTGCTGTTTATTATGAAAACTACGTCGCCGTCTTAACCATATTGGGCGCTGGGGTGCGAAAATAAGCTTGCCAAAACAAAAAAAAAAATGTGTTCCTGTTTTAGGGTCCATACCACAAAAAGAAGAATCCATATAGGATCACTTCGTTGTCCATCTGTTTGTCTGTCTGTGAGTCCATATCAAATACTAATAAGTATATATATATATATAGTAAATATTAATATCTACGGTCCCTTGGAGCTCTAAAACAATTAATCTTTTAAATCAAACTCAACTTTCATTATTTGAATTAAACCATTTACAGGCACTTTTCAATTATCAAGGAGTGGGTTAGTTAGAGATATGAAGCTAGTTGCCCATTCCAAAGCGTAGTAGGTACCTATGGAGAAGAATGGGTAAGAAAATCCATGGACATTCTTAAATAAAAAAAATTGTTACAAAATATTGGTTACATCATGCATGTTGAAATTATACACGTGAGAACAATGTAGAAAGACGTGCACGTTAAAAGCTTCCGTAATAAAAAGATACCGGTCAAAATCATAACCCTCCTTTTTGCTTCGTCGTAGTCGGGTAAAAACAAAAAATCTATTCAAAAATTAAAATAAGCCATGTCAGGTAACCTCACCAGTCTCAACTGACGGCGCCCGTTCACAAAGGTGCCCCCTAAGACCTTGCGCCCGGGTGTTTGCGTCCATTCGTAGATCTTTGACAGTCATTACGGGTAGTCAGAAGCCCAACTGTGACAACCAGTCTTATCAATGGGTATCGTGTTTCCCAGTAACTGGGTTATGGAGGTCAGATGGACACCCGCTACATGAAAAATAGGGTCAGGGACAACTCGGCCCGGACAATAGTACCAGATATTTCACTTCCGATTACAGTGGTTGACGATACCTATTTTAAAATAAATAATCACGAAATCTTTTTTTTTTAAATCGATTTTTTTCGTTTTTTATATTAATATATCCCCGTTCCATACATTTTGGCCGCGTAGGTATTGCACTTTTCTATGAAACAGCAAATAAAAAAAAAAATAACCGACTAAAATTTCAACGCAGGGGGGTTCAGAATCATGTACTAAATCCATGGTAACAGTTTTCGCGTCGATGTCCCTGCCATCCTGTATAAGTTGCCTAAGTTCATTCGATTTTTTAAGTTGTCTGGACTACCTACTACCTACCATGTGCGTGTTGGACCACGCACAATGAAGGGTTCCATATTTGGGATGAATTTATCCCAAAAACAAACTTAGCATTATAGTTGAAAAACATGTTCTCCCAACTCCAAATGTATATATTTATTTATTTATATTTATATATACTTTATTGTATACCACAAAAATAAATCAAACACTACAAAATATACAATGGGCGGCCTTATCGCTTTCCGCGATCTCTTCCAGGCAACCTTGGAATGGACAATGATTTGCCTGGACATAAAATGGGGCTGTCGTTGGTGCAAATAATAAGTATACAACGTACGGATACGTGCGGATATTGTTCGTACAAGTTTGTACGAACAATATCCGCCGCCGCCAAAATAAATAAGGTTGGATACAGCAAAGGGTATCCTGGATATACTCCGTGTAATCTCAAATACCTACATAAACCTAATATATTTGTTTTGTATCCGCTCCAGCATCGTACTGTATTTGGCTTCACTAGGACTCCTAATATACACACATCAAAAGTGTCTAGGGATCAAGCATTTTTATGCGGATTTCTTGAGATTGAGATGTGGCTTTGTAATAAATTTATGATTATATAAATTTATATGGATCCTTTTTGGTGCATTTCATAATTTGAAACAGGAACTGTTAATCAAATTCGAGTAAAAGATGAAAATCAGCTGTCAATATTTTCCCTATAAAAACATACAACGCATTGAAGACATTATTAGTGCTACTGTTTCCCTACTACTGATTAAAACCAACGTTATTATGGAGCGGCGACGTCATTTAAGCAGGGAAGAAATGCTCAGAGCCGTGGGAATGATAGAAGCTGGTTCCCGGCAACGTACTGTGGCTTTAGCTCTGAATACAAGTCAGAGTGTTATCAGTCGACTTTGGACACGTTACCGAAGCACTGGTACCGTGGCTGAGCGCCATGGAGGACGGTATCGCTGCACCACACGGAGACAAGACCGATACATTCAAATCTTAACTCGAAGAGCTCCAACAATAACCGCCATGATGTTAGCCGTGAGGCTTCATCACTCTTCAGGGAACTTAATTAGCGACCAAACAGTCAGAAACCGCTTGCATGAAGTGAACCTTCATTCCCGAAGACCGCTACGGGTACCACCTATAGCAATGCACAATCGTAGGATTCGATATCAATGGGCTCTTGAACACAGAAATTGGGCAGAAGAACAATGGCGTTTCGTGTGCTTTTCTGATGAGTCTCGTTTTGGTATGAGACCGGATACAAGACGCATACGACACTGGAGAACCCCTGGACGCCAACAGCGATTAAAATCCTGCCAGGAAGTCCATCCTTATAGTGGTGGAACCATCATGGTATGGGCGGGTATTTGGATCGGCGGAAGAACTGAGTTGATTTGGATCAGAGGCAACCTCAACGCTCAAATTTATGCTGAGACGATTGTATCTGACGTCATCGTTCCTCTACAAGTGCAAATCGGTCCCTTATTTCAGTTAATGCATGATAATGCACGACCGCACACCGCAAGAGTTGTAAGACAGACTCTCGCCGCAGCTAACATCAATGTCCTGCTCTGGCCTGCTCAGTCGCCAGACTTGAACCCGATTGAGCATGCATGGGATATGCTACAGAGAAGAGCTCTGCCGAATATGGAGGGTATCCAGTCGCAAGAAGACCTTTTTTTGTTGTTGCAACGAACATGGGCGGCCATTCCACAGCGTGATTTGGATGAACTCATTTTGAGTATGCCAAACCGATGTTCTTGTGTTGTTAGTGTTCGCGGTAGAAACACGGATTATTAATTGTTTAAGTTACCCAATAAAATTTTAAAGAAAACTGTTATTTCAGTCTTTTTTTCGAACTTTAATGTTAGTGGTTCAAATGTCAAAAATCCCTTTATTAGGAAAATGGCAAATTTCTTTATTAATGCAAAGGTGACTTGGTTTATCGTTACTGTGACAAACGAAAACACTTTATTTGATGAATCCTTAAAGAAAATTTTAATTAATATCAATCAGGAGAAAAGTTATTGCAAAAATATATGTTGATCCCTAGACACTTTTGATGTGTGTATATATATATATAGCATCACGCCTTGTTTCCCCGAAGGGTTGGGCAGAGGTGTCCTTGTAGCAGGTTCACCCACATTTCGCCAGTTATGTTTTTTTAAGTCCCATGTAATAGGGGGCGAGCCTATTGCCATCAACCGGGCACAAGTCCAGACTCCAGGCTGTTACTGAGAAATTTCTGATAGAAAAACCCAATAACACTTTGCCCGACCTGGGAATCGAACCCAAGACCTCATGCTCAGCAGTAGCGCTTGCGACCACTAGACCAACGAGGCAGTCAGACTCCTAATAACCGTGTTGTATCCTAAGTGGCTCCTTATAAGTGCTTCGTACAAGGCTGTTACAGCACTCATGTTAGTGAATTGATTTGCCTGTCGCTAAATGAACCCCAGATTGCGGTATGCCTTTTTACAAACCTCTACAACATGTTTGCGGAAGTGCAAAATGTATGCCCAGATCTTTGACGTCCATGACACGTTGAAGCGGTTTACCTTCCATGTGGTACTCATGGTGACTCGGGGCGCGGGCGCGGGTGAATGAAAGGATAGAACATTTCGCCAAGTTGAAATAAAGTTTATTTTCCAGACTCCACTTACAGACTCGATCTAAATCCTGCTGCAGTATGTTATGGTCAGCCTTATCCCTCACCACATGAATCAGCTTTAGGTCATCAGCAAAAAGTAGACAAGTTGACTCATTGACTACTTTCGGTAAGTCGTCCACCATGAGAATAAAAATGAACGGCCCAAGATTACTACCTTGACTGACGCCTGATCTCGTGTAGTAGACCTCAGAAAAGCGTCCGCCACAGTCAACGTTTTGATGTCTGCCGCGCAGGTAATCGGCGAAGAATTTAATAGTGTGCGGTGTGAAACCCATGTTGGCTAATTTCGACAGCAACACATCATGTACTGACACTCAACTAGAGCGGACGTGTGTATGTGCAATATTATTTATCATATGTCTTTAAAATATTCCCGAGTGATCTGTGGCCTAGAAAACGAATCGCGCATTTTTCTGCTAGATTTGTGATTTTATTTAGTGAATAACAAATAATTATGAGAAACATTTAAGAATTAAGTATGTCAAATAGTGAAAACAGTCCTCGAAGTATCCCACCAAGCAGCTCTGCCAGCAAATCTCAAATACCTTACCATGCAATTGAAGGAAAAATTCAGGCAGTGGTCACCAATTACATTAGTAACTGGTTGATCTGAATTGAAACATGCCTGAATGAAGTCTGTACCATTGCTCAGGAAGGAAAGCTGAATTCCGAGCAAAAACTTTAATTCGTTATCGCGCAAGGTTGGATATGGCGTATCACAAATGGCAGTTTACTACCAGGACTTGAAGCTAAAGGCCCAAGAAATACAAAACTCTAAACTAGCGTTGAAGGGAAAAAGTGACCTCACAGATTGCCTCGAAAATTTCCAGAAAACCATTCAAACTAGCATTCAAGAAAACTGCGCTAAACCAACGATGGTAGAAAATGTTTCGTTCGCTGAAATGGTAAAAACAAATAAAAATAATTACTTGCGCCCCAATAATGTTAGCTCTATTGCAATCTATCCAAGGGATAAATTAAAATCTAGTGATGATACTAAATCTCTTGTCCAAAAAATAATATGCCCTGAACAAATGAAATTGCACGTTAGAGGATTGCGCGAAACAAAAAACGGAGGCGTTATAATCAGCACGGAGTCCAAAGCGGACATTGAAACACTTAAGAAATCGTCTCAGCTAAGTAGTTCCGGCCTGAAAGTGGAAGAGCCCCACAAGAGAAGACCAAGAATTGTAGTTATAGGAGTACCGACCGTTTTAAGTGACAAAGAAGTTTTTGATTGCATCTATGAGCAGAATGTAGCCGACAAGCTTTCTAGTTTGTCCCGTGACTCTTTTTTGGCTTCTATAAATTTAAGTCACTAGTCTGGTAAAAAAGAGGGACCATCGTGCAAGTTTATTCTTGAAGTAACTGCTAGCATTAGAAAGGCGCTTATAAACCAAAATCGAGTGTTCATTAATTGGACATCCTGCCCAGTGAGGGACTTCACAATTGTGACCAGGTGCTTGAAATGCCAACAGTATGGACATGCTGCAAAGACTGGTCGGGAGGCTAGCTATACGTGAGGACATTGTGGAGAACAAGGTCATCAGGTGAATGAGTGCACTAAACATGCTGATCCGCCACATTGTGCAACATGCATGCGATTTAACCCTTTCCCTGCCAGATTTTGCTACAGTAATCATGCCCCCAGGGCCAGACGTGTTTAGGTATAATTTCGAACAGTGTTGGGAAATCTGAATAAATTGTTATCGATATTATATAAGTACTAGCTCTTGCTTGCGACATCGTGTTTAAAACCTTAAGGTAGAGCCGTAGGTATATAGATTGATGCAAAATAAAACTCTCATATGTTGTTGACAAGCAATCTTTAATAATAGGTAATTATAATTAACACACTTGAAATCAATTTTTCACTCATAATCTAAGCAACCATAATTTATTAATTTAATATTTCGGAGATGAACACGGTCTGATTTCTTCTTGAACTTTTTCTGTTGAATCTCCACGAGCGTGGTATATTAGATTAATAATTTTCATATACATATAATACCGATCGCATATCTGGTCGAACAGCCTCCATTTCGAATGCTATTAGGGAAGCAAAATATTCATTACGAGGGTCTTTCGGTCTTTGGTTAAAAAAATTGGCTTTTTCTTTTCTATCTATTTTATAAGTATTTTGAATATCTTTTGGAATGTAAAATTGTCAACTTTATGTTGTCCAGCTTTGCTTTCATTTTATTATATTTTATCAAGTCTAAAATTATGGGAACACTAACTTACCGATTCTTCATCGCTTGTACTACTCGAACTGGAACTGCCAATGTTGATATCTCCTTCTAAAATATTCAATAATTCGTCGTCTTCCAACATAATGTTTCTCAACACTAGGCATCCGAAGCGTCGCCATGGGATCTGGAGGCAAAGGTCCTCGCGCACATTTGGGAGTGGCGCGAGGAGGCGAGGCGCCGGGGCTTAGCTCCGCTGCCGCGAGAAATCGCGGCTCAGCGGACAGAGCTCCGGCGGGATCTCATGGCGTCATGGAGAGTGCGATTGTCGCAACCCAGCGCTGGGCACGCCACAATTGCGGCGATAAGACCCCTCTTTGAGGAGTGGCTTGAGAGGCGCCACGGCGTCCTCACCTTCCGCCTGACGCAGGTCCTCACCGGACACGGCTGTTTCGGGAGGTTCCTGCACAGGATAAGGCGGGAGGAAACGCCCGGGTGTCACCATTGTGTGGATCGCCCGGAGGACACGGTGGAGCATACGGTGGAGGTCTGCCCAGCTTGGGCGGAGCATCGCCGTGTCCTCGTGGAGGCGATCGGCGGCGGTGATCTCTCGCGTCCGGCCCTGGTTCAGGCTATGGTACGGAGCGAGAGGAAATGGGAGGCCGTCACCTCCTTCTGCGAAGCGGTAATGCTCGCGAAGGAGGAGGCGGAACGCGTGAGGGAGAGGCAAATTTCGCGCCCTCACGCCCCTAACCGCCGCAGGAGGAGACGCCCAGGGCGTCGGGAATCGCGGGGCGATTTCCGGCCACCGTAGGCGCGGGCTTGCGGGCGGTGAGCAATGGGTGGCTCACCGTCCGATAAGGACCAGGCCCGGGTCGACGGCGCGTTGTGTTCCACGCGCGCCTCAAAGAGATGTCAGCATAATTGAAGGGGTCCACTAGGACCGATGCCTGCCGGGGTTGCGAAGAAAACCGAAAGGGAGATCGTGGCCCCCGGCGACAGGGCAACCGAAGGAACACGGGTGGGTTTTAGTCAGTAAGAGTCTGACACGCCCTCCCGCTCCGCCCAGAGCGGGAGAAGTTATTTGATGATTTCCCACCCTCAAAAAAAAAAAAAAAAAAAAAAAAAGGCATCCGAAGCGTACGTGTTATCACGGGGACGGCGCTGCGGCTACTGATGTTTACCAACAAATATGGCGTCCGTGTCGCTTGCGCCGCACGGAAAATCACGGTGATGGCGGCCAGTGTCCGTCAGGCTGTAACTGCATTAGTGACGCCCCAAAATAATATCGACACCAAGAATATATTTTTTTTGATTTCGTAATTTTCTACAGATTCTCTTCAATTGTTGTCCATTATTCAAATGACAATTTAAAAAAAAGCCATTAAAGTTTTAATTTATAGTCTAGACATGGATTAACAAGATAATTAATAATTTAAAACCATTGCTTTTTTATTATTTAGATTTTACTAGCGCATCACTAGCCCACGTAAAATTACGGGTTCGGCGCAGTGTGTCAGGGTTGTAAAAGCACCTCATTTGATTACTGCATTTAGATTTCATTGCTAAGTATCAAAATGATGAGTCTGAGTTTTAAAAGTTTTATTGTTGTAAAGTACACACCCTGAAGTATTATAAATAATATCAAATTTCTTCCGTTTTTTTTAATGTAGTTAAGAATTGGATATCGAAAAAATAGAACGTAATATTACGGGATTAGCGCCACGGGCATCAGAATCGAAACACGGAATATTACGGTGACGGCAGGGAAAGGGTTAAAAAACCGAACAATCACAAAACAGGCGATCAAAAATGCTCTGCAAAGAAAATAGCTGAGACAAGATACGTAAATTCTATAGATTATAATGAGGTCGCGTTAGAGCGCCAACATTTTTAAGTCTTTTTAAAAAAATAATGTTATATACTTACTGCTATATATATACTTTGACTGCCTCGTTGGTCTAGTGGTCGCAAAGCGCTACTGCTGAGTATGAGGTCCTGGGTTCGATTCCCGGGTCGGGCAAGGTGATATTGGGTTTTTCCATCTGGAATTTCTCAGTAGCAGCCCGGAGTCAGGATTTGTGCCCGGTTGATGGCAATAGGCTCGCCCCCTATTACATGGGACTTAAACATAACTGGCGAAATGTGGGTGTACTGTGGGTACACCTCTGCCTAACCCTTCGGGGAATACAGGCGTGATGTTATGTATGTATATGTATACTTACTGTAATACTGCCCTTTATACATAAAAATAGTTATAGTTTTTATAATTCAAATCAGAAATACATGAAACACATGCAGTCTTTGCTTTTTGTTGACAAGGTAAAATTGTATGTATAATAAAGTAAATGCGACGTTATTAAAAATGTTACATTGCAAAATAGTCTTACGATGCTGAAAAAAAGTAGAATTCTATTTCCTTAAATTGAATGATTATAATTTATAGTAGATAAATCATTAATTATTTGTTGGAATCTTAGATAACACTTATGAATAAGCACTTGAGTGAGATACCTGAGATACAGGTTTATTCCTAGTTCAGGTAGAATCCAATTATTATATAAGTACCTTAACCTCCAGTATAAGGCCCTATTTTGTAAATATTTATGTAAATCAATTATTTCAATAAACTATTATAAATCAAAGCAATCATTATCGACTGTGTCAAACGCCTTCCGAAAATCTAGGTCGGCTACATCTACCTGTAGTTCAGAATCAACACCTGGCACCAGTTGCGTCATTAATTGAAGTAAATTTCCAGTTGTACCCCGCCCAGGACGAAACCCTATTATAATTATAACACTGAATTTGATGTTGTAATCGTTTTATGTATAAAAAAGGCATTTGGAAAGTTTACAAATACCATTATTACATCTAAAACTAAATATTCGGTGTTATGATATTGATCGGTGATCTTTAGCGTCCGGCCCTGATTTAGGCCATGGTACGGAGCGAGAGGAAATGGGAGGCCGTCACTTCCTTCTGCGAAGCAGTAATGCTCGCGAAGGAGACGGCCGAATTCGTAAGAGAGAGGCAAAATTTGCGCCCTCACGCCCCTAACCGCCGCAGGAGGAGACGCCCTGGGCATCCGGAATTGCGAGCCGATTTCCGGCCACCGTAGGCGCGGGCTTGCGACGGTGAGCAATGGGTAGCTCGCCGTCCGACAAGGACCAGGCTCGGGTCGACGGCGCGTTGTGTTCCACGCGCGCCTCAAAGAGACGTCAGCAGAATTGACGGGGTCCGCTAGGGCCGATGCCTGCTGGGGTTGCGAAGAAAACCAAAAGAGAGATCGTGGCCCCCGGCAACAGGGTACCTGAAGGAACACGGGTGGGTTTTAGTCAGTAAGAGTCTGACACGCCCTCTCCCGCTACACGCAGAGCGGGAGAAGTTATTTGATAATTTCCCACCCAAAAAAAAGGGTGTATAATTCTTGGAATTGGAGGTTCGTGGGTATTGTCTATGATACTAGAAAAGAATTTTATTAGTCTAGACGAACCATAGTGCGAGCGCAGGAAAGTTATCATCGTTGATTTTTCGGTAAATACAAATATTTTGTTTTTTTGTTTTACGAAATCAATCACTTAAAAGGGTACTAGTTATTTCTATACTTAGAATAGCTGTAGCATGCCCCCTTTTTAGGCGCTCATGGTGGTCCTGCTGAAGGGAGCTTGACTACCGCCCGACTACCTTCAAAGTCGAGTTTCTCGAAAACTTTTGAGGTACCAATTTTTTTTTTGGAGCACTTATTAGTACCTATTGAGTAGTCATTATTTACCAAATATGGAAGCGATTGGCGTTGGTGGTCTGGTAGTCACGGACATCTATTTGAGGTGTTTTGACGACGTACTGGTATTATTATTCGGGCCGAGCTGTCCCTGACCCGAAAAATTTTGCTGCAACCAGTTCGACTGGAAGCCGACCCCAACATAGAAAAGGCTAGGCAGATTTATTGACATGCCAACACAACAAATTCTATTTAGACTGGAACGTGTTTGAAGAAAAATAAACGAATATGCAAATAAAACTTTTATAATAAAACTTCTATAAAAATATAAACATGCGGAAAACATTATATTATTGCTTAAATTATTATTATTGTTTATGGTGGTGTGGGTGTACTATAGGTACACCTCTGCCTAAGCAGCACCATCAGCTGGTACCTGTAGCTAACTAAATACTCTTTATTTTTTATTAATAACTTAGTCCTGAATTTTCAATAATCAGTTAATCTTTATCTTAGGATCTGTCACATTTATTCTACAGGTAAAAGTTATCCGACTGTTAAAAATCAACTCTTATACATTTTAAATCGGCTAACTTCGTTATCTGAAGATGAACAACAAGAATATAAAACATTAATTTAAAAAAGTGTTGCCAAGTCAGTAAAAATATTCAGTTTGCAAAAATTGTTCCTGAATTAGTCCAGACGACGCGAGTTCGACTGGGACAGTTTGAGTACCAAACGGGAACGCTAATAGCGTCCACATCGTTGTGTACATGAACAATGTGTCCAACTGGTACGCCCGCTTGTTCAAGTACCGCTAAGTCCGGCGGCAAGTGTTGTGGTGATGCTCCGTCCGTAAGGTAGATGAATGCGTTACCTTGTAAAAGTGACTCAAAACTTTCTACTGAGAAAACAGAACCAAAGTTGTTCATGTCCACAATACCTACAGGTTGCGACATTCCTACACAAACATAATCTTTGCCAACATCTACGAAAGATTTCTGGGTCCAGGCCGAAAGGGAATTTCTTATATCAGTGTAAACTTTGTTTGAGGGATCTAAGAGTATGTATTTATCCAACAAACTATGCAGAATGTCACGGCGACTTTCTAAATCCAGTTTTAGCCACGACTGTGAGAGTTCGCAAAGCTTAGCAACTTTGTCACATTTCTGCATTAGATGGCAAGGTTCTTTATAATAGGAAAAAACGGCTTCGGCAACTTGGGGTGGTCCTCTGAAGTCAGCTACATTATTCACCCACACCACGGGCGACTTGGTGCTATGGGTGACCTCATTAATTTCCGCTATGCCGTTTGTCCAGAGGGATAAGTAGCGAGCTTTATATTGTTGCACCAAAGATATCATTTCTTTTGTGGTCCTGTAGGCTTCGACAGCCACAACTGACGGCTTTTCCTCCGTCAGCTCCAGTGGATCTATCAGGAATGTTCTGTCGTTGTAAGTAAGGGTATCCGAACATAATACATCGGAGGTTACGGACTTGCTACCGGACTTATTTGATTTGCATTTCCAGCTGAGAGCGTCTTTAAATTGTTTGTAGACGCTCTCTTGGACCAGGATCCTCCTCAGGCGCCACGGGGCCTGCAAAGTGAATGTTTGTTGTTTAGTTTCAGATAATACTGTTGTTGCCAATCGGGTCAGCGGATTTTTATGCAACAAGTGCGTGTCGGACCACGCACAATGAGGGGTTCCGTAGTTCGGATGAATTCATCCCAAGAACAAACTTAACATTGTAGTTGAAAAATATTTTCTGTCATACATTCCAACTGCAAATGTAAGTTTGTACGAACAATATTCAGACATTTACTATGTTATTTAAAAACCATAGACTTCTTAACGGTTCCCTGTAAACTACAACGTGTATTGTTAAATGCGCAAAACCTCAAACACCCCAACTGTTTTTTAATTCAATTGACCTATTTCAGAGAGAAAAAAAAATCATTACAAAAATTGTAAAAGTTTTATGTGCTGTTTTAGTGCATAAGATTCGTATTTGCATTGAAATAAAAGATATTATTATCCCGCGTATGAGAAAATTTAAATTGGTCGACAACAATTTGAGTTTGTTTACCTATTTTGGCGGGTTTGCGCATGTGATGGCTCGACCTATTAATAAATAGACACGGCAACGTTTTTAATTAAGATTTTTTGAAAAATGTGAAATCTCATAGCAGATGGCAGCACAGTTGTACATCTTTATAGACCGCCATTGTTGTGTTTGTTTACTTTTGTGTCGATCACAAATTATACGAAAACTAGATAAATATGTATGAGACTTGGAGTGTAGCACTATTAATAGACGAGGTAAGAACAGGGGAAGCGTCTACTACTGGTAAAAAAGCAGCTTTAGTGGAAAGTCAATAAATTACGAACGTTTTATAATTTATAGGTTATTTTGTGTTTGTTGACTTTAAGTTCGTTTTTTGTTAAAGACTGGAGGCGTACGATAGAACTAACCTGATCAGAGTTGAAAACCAACTCGGGCTTCCTGACTGAAAAACTTCAGAGATAGCACTTCTAGCATTGATCTAATATGATAATATAAACACACACATACTTTACTATAATTTGTACATAATATCACATCACAAGAGTAATGAAAACAGACTTAGTTCTCTTGTGAGCATCACCTATAAACCACTTTCTACCATAAAAGGCTTAAAGGATAGCCACATTGAAATCGCTCGACGAAATATCGGATTCCAATTTTTTTAGGAGAGCTTTCTCCTTCAGTTTTCTTCTTATAACAACTTTGGCAAAGACATGGGTCCCCGTATTTTTGCAGTAAACAGCTGCGCAACTGGGCTCAATAATTAATTATGCGTAAAAGAATTCGCTTGTTTACAAAAAAATTATGGCTAGCTGTCAAATTATAAGACGCTGGAGATCAGCGCCATCTGAAGTGAGCAAGTGGCAGTTTTTATCCCCATTGATTCTGCTCGTTATAAACTATTTTCAGGTGATACGCATTTAACGTTGCACGTTGTATAAGTATAAAAAAATTCTAATTTTTTGGCGGACCTCCTCCAAGCGCCGTCATATGTCTGCTGGACATAGGCCGTAGGCGGATCTTATGGCTAAAATGGTGAAGTATTCGACTTAAGATTAAGTTACTACTATTTTGTGTTTCGTAGAACATACCTGCATGGAGACTGCGATGAGTTTATCAACGGCAGAGTCAACATCAGCATCATCGGATACAACAGCGACGGTGCCAGAATCCAACCCTGGATATAAAAGTATTAATCAAAATTTACAAAAAAATAGAATTGATTCTAGTCGCCCCACCAAAAGGCGAGGAGTTTATTTAAGCGCTACTTTTTTTTCGTAAATAGTTGATAAGTATATACATGGAAACTCCAACATATTAAATTTAGGAAGAATTTATATAGCCTATGTCACCTGGACCATTATTAAGAATCTTTTGATAACTCATTCATCAAAATCGGTTTAGTAGTTTAGGCGCTATGGTGGAACACACGTAAATACAAACATATATACATAGGACTACTAAAATCATAACCCTTCCTTTTGGTTTCGCCGTAGTCGGGTAATAAGTCTGTGTATGGGGTAATCACAGAATGTAAAATGAATGTCATAAAATTAATAATTTTCAACTAACTGTCTAGACTCTAGATCTATGGAACAGGACCAGCGTGTTTCCAAGCATTATTTCAAAGATAAGAATCTTTGATATCATTCTCTAATTTGTAATATGCTTGTGTACAAAGTGTACTTTCATTATGAGTTTTATTTTTAGCCGACTTAAAAAAAAGGAGGAGGTTCTCAATTCAACTGTATTTTTTTTTCTTTAATTTAATTGCAATATATCACATTTAGCAGGTATTTTGTTGTAACATTTAACCAGTTGAGTATATTAAAAGTTCAGTTTTATTTTGAAGGCTTCAGATTAATTACAGCAAAAAATAATATTGCTCAATCAAAAATATTCAAGGCTTTTTCCATAACACCACTTAGATGGACGTCGTAGCTCTGATTGCCTAGTTGAACCACGTATCATTTTGGTGGTTAATTATCAAAAAAACTTCTCCCGCCCTGGGCGGAAAGGGAGGGCGTGTCAGACTCTTATTGACTAAAACCCACCCGTGTTCCTTCAGTTGCCTGTATGTTGTCAGGAGCCACGGTAACCCTTTCGGACAAACCCGCAACCCCGGCAAACCACGAACCCCTCAGGCACTTTTTGACGAGCGGCACTGAGGTAAGGCTGTCGTCATAGCGTCAGCGGCGGCGGCGGCAGTCGAGACGCCGCCGGCAGCAAGGGTTTTCGTCGCCGTGTAGCGATGCGCGACTCCTACAGTAAGCTCTGTGCCGCTCGTCTGCAGTTTTTCTTATATAACTAATTAATCTAAAATTTACCTTTAACTGGACATGTTTTTGGCGTATAGTCAGATATATCATAGGTCATCTTCTGAAACTTCAACACAACATTCTCAGCTCTGTAAAGAATAAACAGAATTAGAATTTTTACCTGAATGCAAAATTTTAGCAAGCAAGCAATTTTTCTAAATATTCTAAGTTTTTGGTCAGAAGTTCGAGAGTATGACCTTCAGTTTATAAGAGACTAATTCTACTTAGAACGCCTCATGGCATGGCGTATATAAGACTACATACGGTACATACAGGTGGCCTAGAAGTCCAAAAAATATTTTAGAAGCCGCTCTTCAAGGTCTTCCCGAAACTATTCACTAAAAAAGCTTTACTTACCCTGTTTCATGGAGCAGTGTTACTAAGAGGTGACAAATAGCAGCTGTTGCCCTGGATAAATTCACAAGATGTCCGCCTCTACAGAGCCAAAATATCAGATGTCCAAACACGAGTAGCGGGTCATTGGGATAAAAAGTACTGGAGGAAACTAGATGAAAATGAGCATCAGTAAAAATAATGGTTAAATTATGTTACAGCAACGGAACATGCGTCATTTTGGGCTCAACTCTCAACAGTGTTGAAAGCCAACGCCAAATGAAAGCGTTTGGGGTATTATTTAATTTATAGTATGGCAGCTAAGTCGAAATCGAGCGCGAACATGGTGTTGTGGATCATCCAAAATACGTTAGGTTAGGTAGGTATGTATGTAAATAGGATAGGTAGGAAAGTAGGTATTTACCCTTTTTGGTTAGGTTAGGTTCGCTGTGCCATAAGTGTGGGAAGGGAGCATCGGGGTGGTTTTTAGTCTTTAAGAGTCTGACAGACCCCTGCGGCCGCCCCAGGGCGGAAGACATTCTTGAGAATTTTCCAATCCAGAAAAAAAAAGTTTAGGTTAGGGTAGGTAGGTTTGGTTACGGAGGCTGGAAGAGGGCGTTGTTCGGAGGGCGAACGACGCCCTCTAGCCCCCGTAAATAGATCCGGACGGACGGCGGACTCGAGGACATCTGCCGCCCCCCATCCAGCTGGACCTGAGCCTTGGAATTTAGCTGTCGAATAATTGGATGAATGGCTAAACTAAAAATCAAAAAAGTTGTCCCGATACAGTAATTTAGAAGTGTCCATTTTGAGTTAGCAAAAGATGTTTTATTTGTCCTTCATTTTATATTTTACTTGAGGAGTGTCTCCGCTGGCGGCGCCGGCTCCCATAAATAACGCATTGGGAACCGGCATGGTATTACTGCCGAGATTAAAAACATCGGCTGCGGTACATTACATATTCTGTGGCCGGCACCGCCGGCTTCAACAATGGACACCGGCGGCGTGGCGTTTATGGGAACCCTTCCAGTATTTAGAACTCAACCCTAACTAAAGTATTTTTTCTATATATTCTAGTCGTTTTTAGCACTCGCCGGCCGCTACCGACAACGCACCCGCCGCGCCGCGGCCATCAGCTTGAGCACCAGCCGCTGTAAATGGGGGCCGAAGTCCCATCGGCTGTCGAGCACCAATCCTAGGTACTTCATGGTTGACTCGACAGCGATACGAGTCCCTACGATCACAATATGTGATCCCGGCGGCGCCGCCCGTTGTGGGTCATGGAATGCGATGGCCACCGACTTCTTGAGGGCAATCTCTAGGCCCAAGCGTCGTATGCGACTCACCAGCTGCGAGACCGCAACTGTAGCTTGCGACGCTGCCTCCCTGTGTGAAGTCCCCCGAGCCGCGACCAGCGTGAGCGAAAAATTGTTTGAGCTCAATGGCGCGGATGTGTACGTCAAGTCTGTGAACAAATGCCGTCGGTCGGGGTCGGTCGGGTCGCACTGCCATGCAGTTATAATATTGTCGCCTGTATTAGAATAAGAACAACTAACACTACCTGACAAATAAAAGGATGAAAAAAAAATATAAATGTATTTAAGCTAATATGTGACCAATGTAGGAGCACAATAATTGAGTAAATAAAACCTGTAAACAGATCAAAAGTTATAGACCACCAAGTCTGTTGACTAATTGTGAGGCAGTAGTGTGGACTTAGCCGGTAAGAGTACGGCACTACCAGACTGGCTCACCTGTAAGGTGGTCTGGGAGTCCATGAGGATTTCCCATTCCATGAGGATTTTATCCAGCCGAAAAAAAAAAAAAAAACTTTTTGTTCTCTGCTCTCTCACAGATGTCCTTTGCCGTCTCACCCCACCTGACCTACCTAACCTAACCAAAAAGGGTACCTACCTACCTAAATACATACATACCTACCTACTTACCCTATCTACCTACATACCTACCTGCCCTAATCAAACCTAAACTCTTTTTAGATGATCCAAAACAATGTTTTTCATTCTCGTTTTCTACTTAGCTGCCATAGTATAAATTAAATAATACCGCAAAAGCATGGGGTCTCAACTCGAACAAATTATAATTAGTCTTAAAAAAAAATCATAGATGGCAGCATAGGCAACAATTATGAAATTAACAATCACTAAAAACTGATAAACGTCTGAATTTGGCTGAAGTAAGATTAGTAAAAATCAAAACTTCCTTGTTTAATGCTGATTTATCCATTTAAACTCATAAATCACGTATTTCCAACAAAAATGATAAGCGAAACCTTTTACTTGAATTCGAACCCATAGAATGATAAAGTTAATCATGAGCTCTTTGCAATAGATGGCGTTTTACTCAATTTGTCATCACATACTGTATAAACGTTTAGTAGGAAAATCAAACAACATATTTTTATAATTTAGTACCTACTTTACAAAAAAATAAAGTAATTGAAAGAAATCTATTAACTTGTTTTTGGCAAATACCTACCTTCTTAATTATATTTTTTATTTTACCAATACCTTTCTAAAACTATAAAAAACCGGCGAAGTGCGAGTTGGACTCGCGGACGAAGAGTTCCGTATCTATACTAAAGTGACACAAAACTATATTTTAGTTTGACAGTGCTAAGATGGCACCGAGTTATTAATTTAGTGAAAATGGCAATTTTGCTATTGTGAATTTGACGTTATACACCTAAAATTTTGATTGTCTAACTATAAATTTGAATATTTTTAATCGCGATTAAAAAGGTGTAGAATAAAATAAGTTGTCAGCAACATTGTAGATGTAGGTGTGAATTCTTCAGGTACTTACGAAAAATATTTTTTTTCTGTTCTTTTACTAATATCTCGAAAATGGTGTGTCCTATCGAAAAAATAATGAAAATTTCGACCCCTTCTATGAAAGCATTAAACCCAACATTTTGGTAATAATTTTTCATATTTTCCATACAAAAAGTGAAAAAAAAACACGTCGAGGCTGCCCTGCCTGCGCGCATACGGCTCTAAAAAAATTCACGGGATTCACGTGGAATCGCGATTGTCTAATTCGATTTTGGTTGTGTGAAAATTATTTTTAAATTTAGGATTTTTTGCAGAATAGTTTAAGATTCTCATAGCCATAGCAAGGATTTTTTGTGATAGTAAAGTTAGTTTAGTTCGGTGTACAAGAGAATCGGCACCATTAAGCTTTAAAAAGCTAATTTTTATTACATTCAAGTGTCCCCCCCACCCTGCCAGCTAAATGGTTGGTTTGTGTGATAAAAGATCACAGGAGTATTTATAACGAAATTAAAAGGAAAACTCTCTATCACAGCTAAGTAGGCTCTATAAGTTAACGAGTAATAATCAACCAACTTAAATTTGCGGTTGCAAAAACATGTTTTTCCATACATTCTGTATGGGAGAACATGTTTTTCAACTACGAAGTTAAGTTTGTTCTTGGGATACCAACTTACCAACTACGGAACCCTTCATTATGCGTGGTCCAACACGTACTTTTTTTAACCAAAAAACAGACGACGTATAAAACTAAAAACAGTTTAATGAAAAAAGTGATAAACGATAAGAGGAAATGTGAATACAGTGAATATTTAAAATATAAACAATACAAATGAACAATAACAATCTGTTAATCAACATTTAAAAGTGGAAGAACAATCCCAAATAAGTAAACAAGTGTTATTTTCTAAAAGCAAGTGAACAAAGAAACTGTGCAAAAAATTCCATGCATGAATCATATTTAACTACTACCGCCACTAGTCAATTTAAAAATACAATATCTACATTAAGATACACAATTTCATGACAATTCTTAATGTGTGAATAGCTCTTGCGTTAACGTAGCTACGCCTGATAACAGCGTTGCTTGAGTTCGATCCTCACGATTTGTAAACTCTTTTTGTAAGTTGTTTAGTGTTGTTTCTGACAATGCCTACAGAAATACACCACAACGTAACATTCCGACAACGTAAGCAGTTGTTGAGATCAAAGTCAATAGATTCATTGAGACGTGACTCATCATTGGACAACACAAATTCGGACATAAGTACAAGAAGTCTTGATCTATCAACGGGTATAAGCAAAAATGAATTAGAAGAACTGAAGGTTGAAATATCACAGTTAAAAGAACAATTTGAGTTAACACAAAATAAATTGGACAAGGTAATCTGCGAAAACAATGAACTTAAAGAAACAGTATTTTACGACAGCAAGTTTATATTAATGCATTGAAGGACATTAGTATCAGTCCCAGAAAGTCGCAAAGACACGAGTTACTGTCTGTACGAAGGAAAACAAATAGACGTTCTATTACGGACAATCTACGTGCGGTATCCTTAGGCCAAGAATGCTCATCCAGCCACAGTGAAAAGGACTGCATTGAGAGCTCAAACTTTTTATTAAAGTCAGATCTTTTTGATGAATCCCCAAAAAAGGTAGACTATGACAGAACATCAGAAACCATTGTATCCATATCTAATTTGCAGGATAATCTTAACGTGAAACAAATGAACAACGACCTAAATAAGTTATGTATAGTAAGTGATAATAATGTTAATGACATATTAGGTATTGCCGAAAACACCTTTCCAAATCACAAAATATGCCACTATTGTATGCCGAAGGCGGGTATTATGGAACTCCTTACATCATTAGACACAAAACTTGCAAATTACACTCTTAATGACTATTGTATAATCTTTCTAGGTGAACAAGACTTTTTAGTCTCCAAAAATTATGCAGAATTAGTAAATTATATAAAATGTAAACTCGAACAGATATTGCATACGAATATTATTGTATGTTGTCCTACTTTTAAATTAAAATGGAATACTAGTTTGTTTAATACCAGAATAGAAGCTTTTAATCGACTCTTGCACCAAAGTAATCAGAATTTTAAATTTGCATACACCTTTGATACTAACAAACAACTAGAATATTCGTATGAAATGTTTTCTAGGTATACCGGCAAAGTTAGTAATACAGCAATAAAAAATGTCTTCGGTAACTTGAAAAACTATTTGGAGATATTTAAAGTTTCATGTCATGAACATGGTTATAATTACTCTAATATGACGCAAACATATGAAGATAGTGAAAAGTGTCGGTTGAAACCTGGTACAATTCCTTATTACTTCAACAAAATAAACACAGACCAACTTTCATCTAAAATTGTATCTGATTATAGCACTGTTATTAACGACACTGATCTTTTTCGCGAATAATGAATCAAATACAGTCTTTAAAAGTGATTTGATGCAGAAAACCAGCTGTTTAAGGATTTTTCATCAAAATGTATGTGGAATAAGTAATAAAAAAACTGAGCTGGAAGTATACATTGCAACCACGGGTATTCAGTTGGACTTCCTGTGTGTAACAGAACATTTCTTAAATCAACAGTCTGCTCATGTTTTTAACTTTTCCAATTATAATTTAGTGTCATACAACACAAGGACGAACAAAAAAAGAGGAGGTAGTCTTATTTTAGCCCATATAGATAAAGAAAGTGAAAATATTGATTTTGTAAAAAATATGTATAGATCTGATAGTTTTGAAATATGTGGGGTTAGAGATCTCGAAACAGGGTTAAATCTTTGTTGTTGCTACAGAAGTCCTTATGATAAAAATTTTGAAAGTTTTATGACTAGTCTAGAAAAATTGTTAGAACATTTTATTAACAAGAAGTGCATTATATGTGGTGACTTTAATATTGACGTACTTGTTGACAGTAAGAAACATGATGAATTTTTAAGCATATTGACATGTTATAATTTTCGATACCTTATAAATACTCCTACTTTCATGCGGAACAATGCATATTCGTGTTTAGACAACATAATTACAAATCTCGCGGATGAAGACATAGATCAGTGTTTTGTGGATCACAATGGCTTGGCAGATGGCCATGGTGGACTTTTCTGCAATGTAGTGCTTGAAAAAATGAATAAGAAATCGAAAAACTCTAATCAAAATGTTATAATAAAAAGAAGGATATTTAATAATAAAAATAGTATTGCTTTTAAGAAAAGTATTGGTAATAAAAATTGGACTAATATGGGAATAAATAGTTTTATAAGCTGTCTTGGTAATGCATTCCAAGATTGTTACCGAAAGAAGTCTATTAGAATAAAGCCATATAAAAACACATCAATACAGTGGATTACTAAAGGAGTTAAAGTTTCAAGTAAAATGAAGAGAGTACTATGCTCAGGTACAGTAAATAATGACAGCCTAAAAAAGTATAAAAACAACTATGTTCGAATTTATAGAAGAGTTATTCAGCAAACCAAGAAAAGGGCCATGATAAATAATTTAAATACCGCTAAAAATATAACAAAACAGACGTGGAAACTTGTAAATGAATGTACAAAGAAAACAACAAAGAGAAATTATAGAAATTTAATCCTAAAAGTGGACAATGGAGTGATAACTGACCCCCAGCAGGTCGCAAATCAGTTTATTGACAGTTTTGTGTTCAAATCGTCACTCGCTAGCAATGAAAAAGAAAGGGCAATGACTTTTCTATTAGACAGTACAAAAAGAGTAGAAAGTGATTTAACCTTCGATATAACTACACCATCGGAAATTACAAAGATTATTAGTAAAATGGCCAATAAAAAAACATGTGGGTTTGATGATTTACCGATATCAATTTTAAAGGAAAATATAGACTCTTTGGCATTCCCGCTTTCTGAATTTTTTAATAAATGTTTCGAAGAGTCTGTCTTTCCAGACCAGTTAAAATTGGCTAAAATAGTTCCCATTTTCAAAAAAGGTATTAAGACTGATCCAAAAAATTACCGACCTATATCACTTTTGCCAATATTATCAAAAGTTTTTGAAAAAATTATTAAAACTAGACTGATGGTACATTTAAATGTAAATAAAATCATTAATTTAAGACAATTTGGGTATCAGAAAGGCGTCGGTTGCTCGGATGCTATAAACACTCTTGTAAATGACATAATTGATAAGTTAAATGACAAAATGAAAGTGGCAGGGCTATTCATCGACCTTAGCTCCGCTTTTGACACGATTGACTATGAATTACTATTAACTAAACTTGAATTTTATGGTATCAGAGGCAAGTCCTTACAACTTTTAAGATCCTACTTACAAAATAGACGAATGTTTGTAGAAATAAAAAGCATCGATGAAAGTAATCATGAAGTCATATACACCTCTAAAATTACAAATATAAAGCGTGGTGTGCCCCAAGGCTCCATTTTAGGACCAATATTATTTATTTTATTTACAAATGACTTGCTTAACTTTGTGCACTATGTTCAGCCAGATGTAAAACTTGTTGTATTTGCAGATGATACAAATATAATAATTGGGGCGAATGACTTAAAAGAATTGACCAAAAATGTAAATAAAAGCCTACAAAATCTCTGCGATTGGTTTACAGCCAATAACCTTTTGCTAAACACAAGTAAAACTAACATAATTTTATTTAAGACTACAACTCGCCATAATGACAATTTAGATATAAAAATTAAAGGAGACAAGATTGAATTAGTGGACAAAGTTAAATTTTTAGGTATTAACATAGATGTGCATTTAAATTGGAAACAGGAGCTAGCTGCTATTGACTCTTCAATTTCATCAGCATGCTATGCACTCAGAAGCCTTAGAGATATGTTGGATCTAAAGCAACTAAAGGCTATATATTACGCGTTGGTAGAATCTAGGTTAAGATACAGCATAATGCTTTGGGGAAACAGCTATAGTTATAACTGTCAGAAAGCGTTTATGTTACAGAAACGTGCCATAAGGACTATAGTAAGGATCTCACAAAGAGACTCATGTAGAGAGCATTTTAAAGTATTAGACATTTTAACAGTACCAAGTCTATATATATTAGTAATCCTTAATCTCTTTGCTAAGTATATTCATGAGTATGAGACACAAGACGAACGTAAGATAAGAGAAAGCACAAGAAGGAAGGAATTCAAACACAAAAAAGCACCAAATTTAAACATTGTTAAGCATTGTTCCAGATATCAAGCAGTCGAGTTATTTAATAAGTTACCAACTGATTTAAAATTATTAATTTATAACTCTCACTTATTTAAAACTAAATTAAAAGCCTTCTTGTTGGAAAGATGTTTTTACTCGGTATCAGAATACATGTCAAATGATAAAAATAGTCAACTATAATAATAGCAGTGAACAAGCTATAAAATAATTTATTTGCTCATTACTAGGACCTTGATGAAGTTATACTCTCAATTATTTAATAAATTTTTTTTAACATTGAATTTTACATGATATTTGCTATTTATTTTGACATTGTATTTATTTGTTGACATATTTTAAATTAATTTGACTTTATATTTGCTATTTCATTTGACATTGTATTTGTTAATTGTCATATTTTAAATTAATTTGACTTTTGAACTAACTTTTCACTTCAATTTTAATTAGGCTTTAAATGTATTATTTTTGCATGTGATAATTTTATAATATGTAATGTTCAACACAATGTTAATTGTTAATGAATAAATGAAATGAAAAAATGAAATACTTGGCCGGTTCTATTTGATATTTTTAAAAACATTAAGTCGTCGTGCGCACGGACGTAATTAAATCGCGGCGGGATTTTATCGCGCACTGGATTTTCAACTCACGGTGTTAAACCGAGCGTTGAGAATCCAACGCGCTGGGACGCACTCTCGTCCCAGCGCGTTGAAAAAACACAGTTGGATTTTCAATTCTCGGCATGTCGGCAAAGCGTTAAAAATCAAGTGCACGAAAAATAATCGCCGCAATTTTATTACATCAGTGCGAACGTGGGCTTACTGTCAAAATAAGTTCGGACGAAGAACGCGTGATTTCAGTTTTAGGGTATTAATTAGCAATAGTAGATTCGGTAACGAGGAGATGAAAATCTAGATTTAGGCGATTCGCACACTGTACCGCATCACGCTGCGTGGTCCGGGGCAGCCATAGCAAATAATCTGCGCGCGGAAACGCGTCGCGCAAACAGATTGTGTTTTCTATACAAACTGGTACTATGTTAAATCTGCTGCCCCGCGCCACGCTGCGTGATGCGGTGCAGTGTGCCAATCGCCTTAGCAATGAAATACAAAAAAAAATCATAAAGAGGCATTCACTGCCGCGTGAAAATTGCTAGCTCACTCACAAAAATGAAACTATCCCGCTAACTCGAGATATGTTTGTTGTATTGTTATTATACTTGTCCTTGAACGTACCGTGTGATGTGTGAATGCCATAAGTATCTAAGTCGACTTCTAGATGGCGATATAAAACTACAGTCTCTGGCAATTTGTGACTCGCTGATGCTGCCATCTGTTAAAGAAATGGAGGAAAAAAAATAGCATATCTGTGGCAAAAGCGAAGGCCATGTGAAAACATGGCATAAGTTTCATCACTGTTGAGAGTTGACCCCAGACTCCATACATATTTGCCCATGGTCCTTTAAAAAAAACATGGACCTCTATAGATAAAAGTACATAATGTAAGTGAAGGAATGGTATGATTTGCTATTATAATACCAGCCTATTATTGTCCCATTGTAGGGCAAGACCTCATCTCATACAGAGAAAGCATGAGCAATGATTACCATGCTTGCTCAAGATAGGTTGGTGATTTACCATTACCACCACACTATAATGATTATTTCACAACTATTATGATGACCAATAACAGTGCTAACCAAGACAATTACTTACCAGATTGTCCAGATTTCGAGTGACTCTGAATGTATTGAATAATAAGATTTAGTTGTGCACTAGTGTCTTCTATAGGTATATTTCTGAAGTAATATTCAAGTTGCATGATTAAGGTGGCATTCTGTTTTAATTTTGAAGCCATATTCAGTAGTAGGGTGTTCTTTTCACAATCAATATACATTAAATTCGGTTTTTTCAACGTCTTATGAAACATTTTTCCTTTATAATAATATTGACCAGATTCATCAATTGTCCCATTATAATCATCACACAATTTTAAAAGGGCTTCATTATTTTTTAAATATTCCTGAAAGAGAAATATTTTTTTAAAATTATAAACAGGTAATTTCTGAAATCTAATATTAAAATATGTATTTTGGGTCAGTGCCCCGTCTTAAGGGCGGATTACACGGCGAGGCCCACATCAATGATGAATTGTTGATCTAAAAATTACAAGAGGTCTCAAAAGTGTGCTCATTCCAGGAATAAGCCATCACCACCATACTGGAAAAAGTAATACTGCCTGGTTGCAAAAATAGCTTGTTCACAAAGTTCTTCTACTACAAAGTACTGGGTCAGTGGGTTGGTAAGTATAGAACTATAGAAGTAGCTAGGTGATAAAAACTGGGTTCGCACAAGTTTCGGATGTGTAGGATTTTAGTTTGGTGCTAATAAATTTTTCAAAGTTAAGTATTTATAAAAGTTGTAAAACCTGTGCAAGACTCGTATCCACAGACATTTTGGAGAATGTTAAATCCATAATTACTTAATTGCGGACGATGTTTGTTGTCTTTTATGAACCTACGCAACAACCAGAGGCGATATCTTCTGACGAGTGACGACAGACAGCCGGCGTTATCAGTGGTGTTGATAAACTATTAAACTCAAATAAAAGTCTAACATCGGCAAAATCCGATTCACGATTCACTATTCCGGTTCTGATAGTATTAGTAAGTACAGAATTATGATTTTAACATAGAAATCGACAATGACTATTAATTGTATTTAAACAAAACAAAATTCAATGAATGACCGTCTGTCATTTCATTTGACTTTGGCCGCTTTTCAGTGTTGTCATCGTTAAAATCTGAGCTGCCGTATATAACAGTCTGGTTTGCCGTATTTTAAGGGGAAAAATACAAAATTGCTGTTTTCATAAAAAAACCGCATTTATTTCTTCTCCATTAGGGTTTCTTATCGTTTTTATTACTTTAGATTCATGTCTATCTACTCCTTGCTTCTCGAACATGTCGCGCGACACCATATAATTGGTACAGTATCCTTGATTTTTGCTATGATTTTGAATCAGTTGGTTTTCAGTTTTGACAATTCGTGGTAGTTTCTGTGGTAGAATTGACGAAAAATGTTCTATGTATGTGGCGTACAGCCTCTTCAGGTGACATAATTGAGTTTCATTCAATAAGCTACTGAAAAAACGTTTCGTTTAATCTATACTCAATTGCCGTATTCTGTGATACGGCAATGAGATGCCTGCCGTATTTTCCGGGAAAAAATCGTAGAATGCCGTATAATACGGCAATTGCCGTATCAATAACAACACTGCCGCTTTTAGAAATTGAGATTCACTTAAAAGAAGATTACTGTAATCATTACACGTAATTACAGCAATTGAAATTATCAGCACAGATATAACATTAGAGTTCGTAAAATTACGATTACTTGATGAAGAAATAAAATTAAAAATAAGCGTCCTACGTAAGAGTCTCACTCACAACAAAGGCTCAGGAATGAACTACAGATATTCTATTTCACGAAGTCCGTTCGGCTTTGATTGTAGTAGTGACGTATCCCGACAAGCGCGCTTGTGTGTAATAGTAGGTAACGTTAGCAAAAAAAAAAAACTGATATATATTCAATTCGAGATTTAATAATCTAAATAAAATTTTGGTTTTAAAAGTATATACATTTTGTAAATAAATTAGATTAGGTTGCAATAAATACAAAAATATTAAGAATATGTAGGCATTTAATTAAGCATTGGTGTTACAGAATGGAAACGAAACAAGTAGGACTATTCAGTATTTTCAATCACTATCAGATAAATTTTCTATTTCCGATTCCGTTTTGCTGTCGTCAGAATCATCTTGTACATTGATTATAAATTCAAAATCGAGATCAAAATATTTCAAGCAGTCTTTTTCAGATATTTTCAATCGCATTTAATTCTGGGTGATAAGGGGGAAGGCGTAAGACATCAAAACCCTTGTTTTTTTTATAAAATCGTCAATCTTGTAGATTACGTGTTGGGCTTTGTACTTCTTTATTGTATCGTACAATTCCAATTTAAGAAGAGATTCATCAAATGCTATGTGGTGAACCTTTTTACCACATTTATTCTTCTGTGACCATAGATACTTCTAATTTCTCATAATCCGATTGTCTTAAGAATGTATTGTCATTTTCATCAATATGTTACGTTTTGCTAATTAAAACCTACAGTATAGGTTTTGACTATTATTTCAATTTAATTAGCTAAAGATTGTAACTTCACGGCTGTCGATAGTAAGACCAACCGGGATGACAACATTCGCGACGCTTTTATAGCTGGCATCTCCTCGACAAAAATAAGAGAGAGACTCCTCGAAAACCTTTGCTTAACTTTGGACGAAGCACATAACCAGGCGCGTTCCTTGGAGATGGCTGAAGTTAATACGCTGCATTATAACAACATACCTATGAACGCGGCTACAGAAAACATCTCTGATAACAGTCGAAATGCAAGTGCCTCTGCAGCCATGCCGGCCTTCCAGAATTGCTCAAATCGCAAATGTTTTTTCTGTGGAGGACGGGTGCATCCGCGCAAGACATGCCCCGCCTTCAATGTGACTTGTCAACTTTGTAACAAGAAAGGGCATCTCGCAAAAGTCTGTCGCAGTAAAAACCTAACTAGTGCTGCCACGTCTGACCAGGAAAATGTCACCGCCTGCATCACCGTCGTCCTTACACAAAGCCATAGTCCCTGCATATATCAAAGGCATTAGAGCTGAAGCACTATTAGATACAGGCAGTTCTAAAAGTTTTATTAATTTCGAATTTTCTAAACTGGTTTCTCTGAAAATAAAACCAAGCCAGCAGACAATATCTATGGCCTCTCTTAATCATACATCATCAGTCAAAGGAGAAACTTGCCTCACACTTACCTTGGGTAAACACACATATGAGAACGTTCAACTGCTTGTAATCGACAATTTATGTTCAGATATGATTATAGGACACGACGTATTAGAGAAGCATTCCTCACTAGAATTCGCATTTGGTGGTCCGAAAGAGCCTCTCGTCGTATGCAACGTGGCCGAAGCATCTGTCCCTGCTGTGCCTTTATTCGCCAACCTATCTCCCGAATGCAAACCGATTGCTATTAAGTCTCGAAGATACAGTGATGACGACCGACGTTTTATTGAAGAGGAAGTGAAGAATCTTTTAAAAGAAGGTGTCATTGAAGAGAGCCGGTCCCCATGGCGAGCACAGGTACTGATCACTAAGAATGCGAACCACCGGAAACGTCTTGTAATCGACTACTCCAGAACTATAAATCGCTTCACAGAATTGGACGCCTATCCACTTCCCAGTATTGAGGAACTGATATCAAAAGTGGCAAAATACTCTGTATTTAGCGCCATAGATTTAAAAAGTGCGTATCACCAAGTCCCTATTTTGCCAGAGGAGAGACTATACACAGCGTTTGAAGCAGCTGGAAATCTATACTAGTTCCGACGTATACCTTTTGGAGTAACCAATGGAGTTTTCAGCTTCCAGAGAACTATAGATTGGCTTATTCGAACGGAAAAATTGAAAGGCACATTCGCATATCTTGATGATATTACAATTTGCGGCAAAACACCAGAAGAGCACGACTATAATCTGCAAAATTTTCTTGCAGCAACTAAGAAGTATGGTCTAACCCTGAATGAAGCAAAATCCATATTTAAACAAACTTCTATCAACATACTTGGTTATACAATCGCAAATAATATCATCAAACCTGACAATGATAGATTAGAACCTCTTCTAAACTTACCTCCACCTCAAGACTTGCCCAGCTTGAGAAGAGCCCTGGGTATGTTCGCTCATTACTCTAAGTGGATACGAAACTTCTCCGAAAAGGTACATGAATTATCAAAGACCAAGACATTTCCGCTGAGTGACAATATGATTAAAGATTTCCAAGAACTTAAGAACGCTATAATCAAGTCTTGTGTTCACGCCATTGACAATAATATGCCATTTACTGTAGAAACTGATGCTTCGGAGCACTCAATTGCGGCAACCCTTTCGCAGGCGGGTAGGCCTGTAGCGTTCTATTCGAGAACACTTAATCGAAGTGAACAAAATCATTCAGCTATTGAAAAAGAAGCCTATGCAATCGTAGAGTCCTTGAAGAAGTGGCGGCATTTTCTTATAGGGAAATCATTTCTGCTCGTCACTGACCAACGATCCGTCTCTTTCATGTTTAATGCTAAGTACATCAGCAAAATAAAAAACGAGAAGATACAGCGCTGGCGATTGGAACTATCTCCATACAAATACGACATCGTATACAGGCCTGGCACGCAGAACCATGTAGCGGACGCCCTCTCCCGTGTTTGCGCCATCGTTGAAACACCTGCAAAGTTACGATCACTTCACGAAGCCCTTTGTCACCCAGGTGTAACCAGAATGGCACATTGGGTGCGTTCCAAAAACTTAGCCTATTCAATTGAAGAGATAAAGAGTATGACTAAAGACTGTCGCATCTGTTCTGAGGTTAAGCCTAGATTCATTAAAGCTGATCCGCAAAATAAACTTATTAAAGCGATAGCGCCATTTGAACGACTGAGCATGGATTTTAAAGGACCAGTACCATCTAAATCGAGTAATAGATTCATTTTAACAGTAATCGATGAGTACTCCCGCTTTCCGTTCGCCTTTCCGTGCTCTGATATAAGCGCAAAAACTGTAATCAAGCATTTAGGCAGCATTTTTAACATGTTTGGCATGCCGGCCTACGTGCACTCGGATCGAGGTACATCATTTTTATCTGCTGATGTAAAAGATTTTCTCCACTCCAGGCAAATAGCGACGAGTCGTACAACGCCATACAACCCTCAAGGCAATGGCCAAGTTGAAAGGCTCAATTCTACGCTATGGAAAACTGTACAGTTAGCATTGAAAACTAAGAATCTGCCAATAGAGAGCTGGGAGGATGTCCTATCGCAAGCATTACACTCCATACGCTCGCTTCTTTGTACTAGTACAAATTGTACGCCGCATGAAAGGATGTTCCGCCACTCTCGGAGATCGACGAATGGAGATTCTATTCCCACATGGTTATCTGGCTCAAACAGAGTACTTATGCGACGCTTTGACCGGAAAACAAAATATCAACTACTAGCCGAGGAGGTGGAGGTACTGGACACTAACCCCACTTATTCGTACGTTCGAACGACGGATGTTCGAGAGACTACTGTATCCAACCGCCATCTAGCACCTTTGGGAGGCAACCGAGAAGATATCCCCACAATTAACGAATTTGTGGACGCCGAACCCCAAAGATCGCAGTTACCATCACCATTTTGTTCACCACCAACAACTTCGCCTTCTTCACCGACAACATACTCAACACCAGTCTCGCTGCCAGCTACTCCCTCGTCACCGCCATCATTAGAGGATTTGCAAGGGGCATTGGAACCGGAACAAATGAGCTCGGACGGGATCGAGCTCCCAGTTTCGGAGCCACTCCGGAGGTCGGCCAGAGCACGGAACCCGCCGAAGTTTTTACTTGATTACATCTGGCCGGGGTGAATGTGGTGAACCTTTTTACCACATTTATTCTTCTGCGACCATAGATACATCTAATTTCTCATAATCCGATTGTCTTAAGAATGTATTGTCATTTTCATCAATATGTTACGTTTTGCTAATTAAAACCTACAGTATAGGTTTTGACTATTATTTCATGCTATTATCCCTGAGCCATTGCTGCATATCGGCTTTCTTTGTAGATTGCGTCGGTAGTCGTTCAGCCCGTGTGTTGTGATAAGATGCATTGTCTAAGACAATGACAGAGCGCGGAAGTAAATTGGGTAGCAACTTTTCATTTAGCCATTTTACATAGTTATCATAGCTCATATTTGAATGATAATCACCAGCTGTTGAGTTGGCCTTATAAACCAAGGAAGCATTTTCAATAAAACCATCCTTGGTTCCCTCGTGCACTAAAATAAAGCGAGTGCCTGTGCTAATTTTTTTTAAAAAACGGAGTTCTTTCCTTTTTTTTTGCCCAGGTGTTGTTTCGCACGTGTGTCGAAAGGACGTAGCTCTCATCGGTGTAGACAATGGGCCGACTTTGAGAGCGGTACTCTGTTTTTTTTTTTTAATATTTTAAACGCCACATTTGTATATTATGACGCTCCGTCAAGACTTTACGGTTGTTCTCTGTTTTGCGCCACTTGTAACCTAATTTCAACAGTAACTTGCGAACAGTTTCTAAACAACCTTCGAATCCGATTTTTTCATTCAATGCTGTTCTTAACTTAGCTCATGTTGGAATTTCTTTATGGACAATATGGAAATCTGCGAACCACATCGGCTGTAAAATTATCTATATCCACTTTATTATCTCGCTTTCTCCTTTTCTTCATAGGTGAAGTGAATTTTGATGAAGTGGATGGCAATTCCTTCTCTTCTTTTAATATTCTTTGAACTGTTTTTTGGCTCATACCCGTAGCTTCAGCTGTACAGCGTGTAATGTCTCGTAAATGAGACAAATCACAGTTGAGTTCCATTAATGATTTTGTAAATTCATATTCTTATCGCAGAAAATGATAAACACTAGCTATCATGTTTCGACCCTAAAACAAAATGTAATCAAAATAATTAAGTAATATAAACATTTTATAACACAAAAAAACATTCATTTTATAAATACTTCTATTGCTATATTAAGTATATTTGTATAACATTTTAATTGAAAACGTATAAATAAATATTACCTCACTATGGACAACACTTCTTCGTTTTGTTGCCATGCTGACCTTACTCCGTGAAACAATTTGGCGCGAACTAAAAACCACCACTGATCCGGACCGTGTCCCGATCGACACTGAGCGCTCTCGAGGTTACGCACACAAAAACAATGTGCATGTGCACGCTTGACAACATTCATAGCCAAACGGACTTCGTGACATAGAACATCTGTAACAGATGGTAACGGATTAACATCAAATAAAAAAGGAACAATAAAAGGATATTGTAATAACATAAAAATAGACTTTGAAGCACTCATTGTGGAAAATATAGCACATAACTTATTATCAGTAGATAAAATAACAAATAATCGCTACATAGTACTATTAAAAAATAATGCAGTAAGCATAAGAAGAGAAAAATCATATTTGTATGGTACAAAATACCATAATTTGTACAAATTAGAAATTAAATTCATATTACAAAAAGAAAAATCTGCAAATGTCACAAAAAATAAAGAAGATGACTTATGGCACAGACGTTTAGGTTGAAAAGTTCTAAAAATATTTGGGTTACCACTATCAGAAAAAATATGGGTGTATTCCCGTTCGTCCCACTGACTTCGTCCCCGTAGTGGGACGATCGGGAATTTACAAAAATAATATTAAATTTGTTCCCGATCGTCGCATTCATGATTTTAGGGGGACGGACGGGAATAATTTATTAATTATCTTTTAGGCCTCTTGGTCCCACCAATTAATTTCAGACTGGTTGTTTTCATGGTAAAAAAAAACAAATTTTAAAATAAAAATCAGTCATTTATTAAGGAATAAAAATCACTTCAGTGTATGTGTATTTTGATGCCTAGGTACGTAAAGTTGATTCTGTGATATTAACTGTGATTTTTATTCCTTAATAAATGACTGATTTTTATTTTAAAATTTGTGTCAGATTTGTGTGGACCTATCCATCCAATGTCTATAAATGGCGAATACTATTTTCAAATATTGGTATGATGATTATTCACATTTTGTAATGATATATCTATTGAAAAATAAAAATGAAGCGTAACATACTCGTAATATTTAAAACATATACAGCTTATTAAAGCTCAATTTGGATTCAAAACAAAGAGATTAAGACTAGATAATGGTGGAGAATTTACATCAAAATGATTTAAAGAATCATGTATTCAAAAATGCATCATATTAGAATATACAAGCCCGTACACGCCGCAACAAAATGGTACATCGGAAAGGATGAACAGAACATTATTAGACAAAGTTCGAGTTAAGTTTGCAGAAACGAAGTTACCTAAGGAATTATGGAGCGAATTAATTTGCGCATCAGCTTATGAGATTAACCGTAGTCCTATGAAAGCATTAAACGGTCAAACTCCAGCTTCAATATGGTACGGTTATAATGACTTATCAAAACTAAAAGTGTATGGTTCCAAAGCATGGATTGTAACAATACCAAAACTTAGTCTGCGTTCAGTGCTTGGTGTGGCAACACGCCGTGTTCGAGTTCGCGACAATTCAATCGTCATCCTGAGGATGCCTCGTTGAGAGGTGAAACACGTGTCGATTTCTTTCAGGGTTTTATTTAAGAATCTTTAGAAATAGCTAAGTGGAACAGGTTACTAAATATATCCACTTCTATTACATTTTATAATGGATTTCCGTAAGATCACACCTGAATCAATTAACTATCTTTACTAAAACCAAGCAAGCTACAAGCAAGAGCCAAACCAATGATAATGGTCGGCTACACTGCAGGATATATTATGGGATCATGAAAGTAATAAAATTGTAACTTCAACAGATGTCATATTTGATGAATCAAAGACTATTTACCAACCGGTAAAGCAGGGGGAGGTAGTAAACTATCTGTAAAGAGGAACAATCCTCTTTGGTTTTTATTTATTATTTTTAATACTTGTTTAGTACTGACACTGACTGTTGTCAAGTAACTGATTATGTCTTTCTAAAACTCTCGATTTAATATTCCCATTATAATCCTTAAAATACATAAAACAAATGTTGTTCAACATCAACAAGTTTTCTTATTTATGATTCACATCATAAAAGTTAATATGGTAGCAGAGCGTGAAGACTGAAGAAATTTTTTTTTCTCGTCGTCACACAAATGACGATCGTTGTTGAACATAAGGAAAATGGGCTCTGATTGGTTTTTGGACACAATGCCGAAAACTACGTATCACATTGACCCACTACGTCAAGATTATTACGACACTTGGGTAATACAAGCCGAAGCAGTTTTAGTAAAACGACATTTATGGAAATATGTAGAAGCTCCCCTAGCTGAAAACGCAAGTGCTGAAGACATCGAAGGAGACAAACAAGCGAGATGTGAGTTGATCCTTATAATCGCTCCTTCACTTCTGAGAGAAATTAAAAAGTGCACCTCTGCAAAAGCTTTATGGGACAAACTGAAAGAGATACATGCAAGTCAAGGTCCTGCGCGCAAAGCATCCCTTCTCAAACAGTTGATCCTTACGAAACTTGAAGGTAACGATGTTCGCGCACACCTAAACAAGTTCATGGATACGGTGGACAAACTGGCTGACATGAGCGTAGTCATTCATGAAGATCTACTAACCATCATGATGCTATACAGCCTTTCGCCAAAATATGATAACTTTCGCGTAGCAATAGAATCACGTGACGTCCTACCAAAACCCGAAGAACTTAAAATCAAAATTATAGAAGAAAGTGACGCTCGTCATGAAAACAGTACCAATTCGCAACATGCCACTGGTTCACAAGACGAGGACAATGCACTCTACGTTTGCTGCAAACTTTGTAACAAATCAGGTAGAAACATATTCCAAAAGAAGACACACAAGATCTGTACTGTCTGCTGGAAGAAAAATAAGGAGAAGTAAAAATATAGAAAGAACGACGACTCTAACTACGCTGATGAATGCCTCCTGTCTTCAAATAGAGCCGACTGGGTACTAGACAGCGGTTGCACCTCTCACAAGACTCCACACCAAGACTATTTTAAGGAATTGAAATCAGTATCACAAAAATTAAACTTCGTGTCTGAAGAACATTCGACCGAAATCAAAGGGGAAGGCAGAGTTACATTTCAAAACACATCTGGAAAAATCCATTTGGAAAATACACTCTTTGTACCTTCACTTTCCACTAACTTACTCTCAGTGCCGAGCATGACCGACTATGGAGCTTCAGTAAAGTTCATTAAGGATAAAGCTTTCATACGGAACAAAACTGGAAGACTGCTTTTGACTGCAAACAAAATCAACGGGCTTTACTACGTGCAAACGCCAAAAATAAATAGAAGCTTCGCAGCGACGCCTAACATAAGTTCAACGAACGTACAACCTGGCTCGTTACTAGACTGGCACAGAAGACTTGGTCACATGAACGAAAAAGATCTTCACACAGCACTTAACAATGACGCACTTATTGGTTTAAAATTTAACAAAACCGACAACTTGTCAGACTGTGAAACATGCATCAAAGCAAAAATGACCACAGTTCCCCGCCCTCGTAAACCTACAACTCCTCGTACAACAGAACGACTACGAATAGTTCACAGTGACGTCTGTGGCCCTATCGGTACACCTTCTGTGGGCGGCAATAGATACTTTGTCACATTCGTCGATGACTACAGTCGATACGGACGTGTGTACTTCTTGAAAAACAAATCAGAAGTTCTAGACAAGTTCAAGGAATACAAACACGAAGTAGAGAAGTTCACTGGCAATAATATAAAATGCTTACAAACGGACAACGGGATAGAATACATCAATGCAAAATTTGATAGCTATTTAAAAGCACAAGGAATAGCTCGACGCCTGACCGCACCTTACACCCCCCACCAAAATGGACTAGCCGAAAGGAAGAACCGTACGCTGATTGAAAAGGCTCGGGCGATGCTGATAGACGCAGGAGCGCCGTTGCAACTATGGGCAGAAGCCGTTGGCACGGCCAACTATCTTTGCAATAGAAGCATAAACAGCAGCATCGAAAATAAAACGCCTTTCGAGTTATGGGTACTACGAAAGCCCTGTGTAAACCATTTACAGTCTTTTGGATCCAAAACCTTTGTACTGAAGAAAGGACCTAAAGGCCTTAAATTTGCTTCAAAAGCAATACCAGGGATGTTTGTTGGTTACTCTGATACCAGCAAAGCATATAGGGTGTACATTCCGTCCAAACGTAAGACAATTATTTCAAAAGACGTAAAAGTAATAAAGAACAACTATTACTCAAACACATTAGACAACGTCGACAACCTTACCAACAGTGAAAACGATATCAATGATTCGGTTCCTGCAACAGACAAAACTACAGTAAAAATAGATTTTTCGGACGATACACATGAAAACGACTTCACTGAAAATAACACAGAAGCTGATCCTGTACCAAACAATGAACATTTTGATTACCAATCAAATGACGTTAACGGTCAAGCAGTTGATAGTGATTCAGACGACGAACAGTATCATGAGGTTAATAACGAAGAAAATATTGCTGTACCAGAACCTGAAACGAAACGTTACAATTTAAGAGACAGATCAGCACTACAAACGCCACAGCGGTATGATGACTTCGTACTGGTATCAGTTGCTGAGGTAGAAAATTTGCCAAGCGATCAAGCATTGAACTCACCTTATAAACAAAATTGGATCAAGGCCATGCTAAGCGAAATACAGTCACTAAAAGAAAATGAAACATGGGACTTAGTGGTATTACCTAAAGGACGAAAAGCACTACCATGCAAATGGATTTACAAACTGAAAACGAATGCCGATGGCTCAATTGACAAATTTAAAGCCAGGGTAGTAGTCAAAGGATATTCTCAACAAGAAGGCGTCGACTACGACAAAACGCTTAGTCCTGTGGCTCGTCTTAGCACTACACGAGCAATCATAACAATCGCTGCTAAAGGAAATTTGAATCTACGTCAATTCGATGTAGCAACAGCTTTCCTTAATGGCACAGTTGAGGAAGAAATCTACATGCGTCAACCTGAAGGTTTCAACGATGGAACAAACCGGGTGTGCAAACTGAAACGCAGCCTGTATGGACTCAAGCAAGCGCCACGATGCTGGAATTCATGCATAACTGAATACTTGAGAAAAATAGGCTTCAAACAATGTGAAGCAGATCCTTGCTTGTACACTAGATACACAGTGGACAGTGCAAACTCTTGATCGGATTGTACGTCGATGATGGACTTTTAGCATGCAATACTACATCTGCAGGAGATGAGTTTATCAAGGAACTACAAGCTCGATTCAAGATAACTACAAAACCTGCATCTTATTTCCTAGGCATGGAAATAAAGGCCAAGAAAGGCAGATACACACTATGCCAACAAGCCTACACTAAAAAGGTTTTGGAGAAGTTTGGCATGATGAACTGCAAACCAACGCCAACTCCAATAACAAAAGAAAATCTTGACGACAGTGATGAACCTGGTAATCACGCGTCAGATTTCCCATATAGACAGGCAGTCTTCACGCTCTGCTACCATATTAACTTTTATGATGTGAATCATAAATAAGAAAACTTGTTGATGTTGAACAATATTTGTTTTATGTATTTTAAGGATTATAATGGGAATATTAAATCGAGAGTTTTAGAAAGACATATATCAGTTACTTGACAACAGTCAGTGTCAGTACTAAACAAGTATTAAAAATAATAAATAAAAACCAAAGAGGATTGTTCCTCTTTACACCCTCCGAACTTTTTCAAAAAAATTGCTTATCTTCTTTAAGCCAATTTTTGTGCATACATTTTCAATTCTTGGTCCGAAGAGTGGTTTTGTGAGCATATCTGCTAACTGGTGAACTGCCGGTACTTGCTTCACTTCAAGCTCTCAATTAGTTGCACACTCTCGCACAAACAAGTGTTTTAGTTTTATATGTTTAGTGCGCTTGTGATGCTCGTATTTAGGGTTGTGAGACAACTTGATCGCAGATTCATTGTCGAGATATAGCACTGGTTCTGTTCAGCCATACAATTTCTTGTGCAGTTTCACTCGCAGCGATTATCTCAGCTTCGGTTGAAGAGAGAGAGACCACGCTTTGACGTTGGCTTCTCCAACTGATAGCCGCTCCTGACAGTAGGCAAACCATACCGGTTGTGGATCTGCCTGTTTCTTGATCACCCCCGAGGTCAGCATCTGAGTAGCATACCAAATGCGTAGATTGCTCGATGGTTGATCTGTACACTAAACCCTTTTCAATCGTTCCTTTTAAGTAGCGGAAGATTCTCTTTAATAACAAGACATCTTTAGCCGTTGGTGTCTCCAAATTTCTTGAAGCTCTACTGATAGCATATGCTAGATCTGGTCTTGTGCCTACTGCTAGATAAGTAAGGGCTCCAACACTATCCCTATGAAAATGTAGCAATATTCAATGTCGAAGACGAAGGCAAATATAAAAACATATCGAAAAATATACAAGAAAGTAGACAAATAAGAAATTGTTTAAATGAACAAGATGATTCGGATGATTTGAATGAATCTAACTACATCACAGATGATGATGATGATATTGTACAAGATGGAGATTGTTTATGCCACCTTGTTGACTACTGACGTTAGCGATATTCTTTTTATAATAGTGTGTCACTTAAAGAAAAAAAAAAATTGAATATAATAATAGCCAATAAAGTAAACCTAGTTATTTAACATCAATTACTCCATTATTTGCTCCAACAGAAGGGATACCTTAAACTCGAAATCTTTTGACATCCATTCTTAATTTCTTGCCAAAAAAACATCGCGGCTCTTTTTGTTAGTGTGCCATTTTTTTTTTCTAAATTTGTGCTACATGCGCTGATTGAATTCTTCACAGCCTTTTTTTATTCGGTGGCACATTATCAAATAACTTCTCCCACTCTGGGCGGGACGGGAGGGCGTGTCAGACTCTTACTGACTAAAACCCACCCGTGGTCCTTCAGTTGCCCTGTTGCCGGGGGCCACGATCTCCATTTCAGTTTTCTTCGCAACCCCCGCAAGCATCGGCCCAAGCGGACCCCGTCAATTCTGCTGACATCTCTTTGAGGTGCGCGTGAAACACAACGCTCCGTCAACCCGGGCCTGGTCCGTATCGGACGGCGAGCTACCCATTGCTCACCGTCCGCAAGCCCGCGCCTACGGTGGCCGGAAATCTGCTCGCGATTCCTGACGCCCAGGGCGTCTCCTCCTGCGACGGTTAGGGGCGCAAGGGCGCGAATTTTGCCTCTCTCCCTCGCGTTCCGCGTCCTCCTTCGTGAGAATTACTGCTTGCATTTCTTCTCGCTCTGTACCATGGCCCGAATCAGAGCCGGACGCGAGATATCACCGCCGCCGATCTTCTTTAGAGCCCTGAAAGAATCTTTAGTGATACCAGATAGGTCGTATTTTGAAGATAGTAGACCAAACAGTCCGTTATTCCGGTTTTCTTTGCCCTGTTTAAGTCACTCCACAAAAAGTTCTAATCTTGAGACTGAGGTGTTCTAGAAAAAAAAAAAAGTTTCACATCAGTCCACAAGCTAGATTTATTATTATTTGAAAGAAGAGGGTAACCCTCTTCTTAGAAGTTTTAGGTCTGTGATACGCGTTGGCAATGCTTTCCGTGTCCAAAATATATAAGAAAATGGGGAAAAAAATTGTAAAATTGGAATTTGATTTAAAATAATTAAAAAACCCTTTGTAACTTGCTTACTTTTTTGTATAATAAGATAGTATATACCTTTAACTTCAATGATCACCACTAAATTAAACCAAAACCATTTTTAAAATTGCTTTTATAAGTATTCGCGTCGAATGCAAAATTCCTAAAGATAATCAGATTACTTAGGTACCCTTTTCTTTTATACTTACCTGCGACACTTATGAGCGCAACCCCAGGTGTATAATTCTTGGAATTGGAGGTCTAAGATAGGTGTACTAAAAAGAATTTTCGGCTTATCGAATTTTGTCCAGCTAACATGTTCGAGCCATAGACGAACCATAGTGCGAGCGGGCGAAAGTTATCATCGTTGATTTCTCGGTGAATACAAATGTTTCAGTTTTTTTTTTTTTTTTTTACGAATTGAATCACTTAAAAGCGTACTAATTATTTCTATACTTAGAATAGCTGTAGCATGCCCCCTTTTTAGGCGCTCATGGTGGTCCTGCTGAAGGGAGCGTGACTACCGCCCGACCACCTTCAAAGTCGAGTTTCTCGAAAACTTTTGAGGTACCAATTTTGTTTTTCGAGCACAGATTAGTACCTATTGAGTACTAATTATTTACCAAATATGGAAGCGATTGGCGTTGGTGGTCCGGTAGTCACGGACATCTATTTGAGGTGTTTTGACGACGTACTGGTATTATTATTCGGGCCGAGCTGTCCCTGACCCGAAAAATTTTGCTGCAACTAGTTCGACTGGAAGCCGACCCCAACATAGAAAAGGCTAGGCAGATTTATTGACATGCCAACACAACAAATTCTATTTAGACTGGAACGTGTTTGAAGAAAAACAAACGAATATGCAAATAAAACTTTTATAATAAAACTTCTATAAAAATATAAACATGCGGAAAACATTATAGTATTGCTTAAATTGTTATTATTGTTTATGGTGGTGTGGGTGTACTATAGGTACACCTCTGCCTAACCAGCATCATCAGCTGGTACCTGTAGCTAACTAAATACTCTTTATTTTTTATTAATAACTTAGTCCTGAATTTTCAATAATCAGTTAATCTTTATCTTAGGAACTGTCATATTTATTCTACAGGTAAAAGTTATCCGACTGTTAAAAATCAACTCTTATATATTTTAAATCGGCTAACTTCGTTATCTGAAGATGAACAACAAGAATATAAAACATTAATTTAAAAAAGTTTTGCCAAGTCAGTAAAAATATTCAGTTTGCAAAAATTGTTCCTGAATTAGTCCAGACGACGCGAGTTCGACTGGGACAGTTTGAGTACCAAACGGGAACGCTAATAGCGTCCACATCGTTGTGTACATGAACAATGTGTCCAACTGGTACGCCCGCTTGTTCAAGTACCGCTAAGTCCGGCGGCAAGTGTTGTGGTGATGCTCCGTCCGTACGGTAGATGAATGCGTTACCTTGTAAAAGTGACTCAAAACTTTCTACTGAGAAAACAGAACCAAAGTTGTTCATGTCCACAATACCTACAGGTTGCGACATTCCTACACAAACATAATCTTTGCCAACATCTACGAAAGATTTCTGGGTCCAGGCCGAAAGGGAATTTCTTATATCAGTGTAAACTTTGTTTGCGGGATCTAAGAGTATGTATTTATCCAACAAACTATGCAGAATGTCACGGCGACTCTCTAAATCCAGTTTCAGCCACGACTGTGAGAGTTCGCAAAGCTTAGCAACTTTGTCACATTTCTGCATTAGATGGCAAGTTTCTTTATAATAGGAAAAAACGGCTTCGGCAACTTGGGGTGGTCCTCTGAAGTCAGCTACATTATTCACCCACACCACGGGCGACTTGGTGCTATGGGTGACCTCATTAATTTCCGCTATGCCGTTTGTCCAGAGGGATAAGTAGCGAGCTTTATATTGTTGCACCAAAGATATCATTTCTTTTGTGGTCCTGTAGGCTTCGACAGCCACAACTGACGGCTTTTCCTCTGTCAGCTCCAGTGGATCTATCACGAATGTTCTGTCGTTGTAAGTAAGGGTATCCGAACATAATACATCGGAGGTTACGGACTTGCTACCGGACTTATTTGATTTGCATTTCCAGCTGAGAGCGTCTTTAAATTGTTTGTAGACGCTCTCTTGGACCAGGATCCTCCTCAGGCGCCACGGGGCCTGCAATGTGAATGTTTGTTGTTTAGTTTCAGATAATACTGTTGTTGCCAATCGGGTCAGCGGATTTTTATGCAACAAGTGCGCGTCGGACCACGCTTAATGAGAGGTTCCGTAGTTCGGATGAAGTCATCCCAAAAACAAACTTAACATCTAGTTGAAAAACATGTTTTCCCATACATTCCAACTGCAAATGTATGCCCATACGGGGGACCTCCCCCAAATGGCGCCATAGGTCCCCCATACGTCTGCTGGATATAGGCCGTAGGCGGATCTTTTTTGGCTGAAATGGTGAAGTATTCGACTTAAGATTAAGTTACTACTATTTTGTGTTTCGTAGAACATACCTGCATGGAGACTGCGATGAATTTATCAACGGCAGAGTCAACATCAGCATCATCGGATACAACAGCGACGGTGCCAGAATCCAATCCTGGATACAAATGCATTTGAGTTTTCTAGCATTTTATAAGTTCAGTTTTATTTTTATTCTCAAAGTTAATTTCAGAAAAAAAAGATTTGCTCAGTGAAGAATAGCCTAAGGTCGTTTTTTTCGTTTGATTCACAAGAAAAACAAAAAAAAATGGGCCCTCAGTTCAGATGCACATGAACAACACTACGGTTGGCGTCGTAGCTTTGATTGCCAAGTTGAACCACGAACCTCTCAGGGCTCTTACCGACGAGCGGCACCGAGGTACTTTACCGCAAATAAACGTATTTTGTCGCCACCGCTAGACGGATGCCGTCAACGCGTTGGCGGCAAGGGTTTTCGTCGACGTGTAGCGACGCGCGACTCTACAGTAACGCAGTGCCGCTCGTCGCAGTTCTTTTCTTATTTAACTCAATCTAAAACGTACCTTTAACTGGATATGTGTTTGACGGACTGAAAGATTCATAATAACAGTCTGTAGCTGGTACAAAAATCGTTAAAATGTTCTTGACTCTGTAAAGAAAGAACAGAATTTGATTTTTTACCTAACTGTAAATAGCAAGCAATTTTTGCAAATTGATATGTGTGGACAGTCTGTTTTGATCGATCGTGAGTTGGGACCATAGACATTTAATAAGTATGGACTGGAAATACCTACAAAAAAAAGGTGCATACCTACAACTCAAAATGTCGCATAAAATGGCTGCCAATGCTAGGGTTGTGTCATTCAGGGAACATGGTGTTACTATTTCGAGTATCGATACTAGTACGTAATGGTATAACGAATCTTACTAGATATCACGGTTGAATCATATTTAAAAAAATATTAGCTAATAGTCCGTTGTAACAGAAAAAAACGAGTATTGACAATTTATCACTTCTCAAACAATTTTCCGCATAATTATAATTTCATTTATAGAATTATTACTTAGCAAATAAAGTTTTCACAAATATTTGTAACGCAAACCTAATGTTTGGCAAGTGAACGTTTAAACAAAGCCAAATATTTAGTATCGAGTGAGCATGCAAGTCTTATGCCTGTTTTCACCTTCACTAAGTGACACTAAAATGAATCCCTAATAAAAGTTCACTGTTGGATTTTCAACGGTAGACTCAGCGCTGAGAGTTGAAAAACAGTGCAGTTTTATTTAGGTATTCATTTAAGTGTCACTTAGCTGTCGGTGAAAACGGGCATTAGTGAATTAAATTTTTAACAATTTTATCATAAATGAACATTCGGAATAATACACATCCTTACATATTATAAAACAAAGTACACCGCCGCGTCTGTCTGTTTTTCTGTCTGTCTGAACGCGAAAAATTCAAAAACTACTAAACGGATTTTCAATCAATTTTCACTAATGGACGGAGTGATTCATGCGGAAGGTTTTAGTGTATAATTCATTAAAGTTTTGTGTAAATTGGCTGAAATTTGACGATTATTGTTGAAGATGTCGGATAAAATCATGCGGACTGGGATCTTTATTAGCGTGCGCCGCGGAAATCATAAAAGTTACATAAAATGTATGTTCTACAGTATTGTTCATCTTAAAAACTTCAACAAAAAAATCGTATACACTACATAAAACTCTGCGGAACGGTCTCTCGGTGCTATGAACCAAAGAGTACAGTTTGCTGTAAACCACGGGCCGGACCTAGCAATATCATTTCAGCGCAGCGAAGGAACTAGTATCAGAAACTATTACGGAAACGGTACAACACTATTCCACCATGACATATCATTGTAAACAAACGAATGAAATTATGAAATAATAAAAAGGTCTGTTGGACGGAAATAAGCCCATATATTAAAATTTAAGCCGTAATTAATGATCGCCTAGCAATTTTTTCATCGAAAGTTTATCACTTTACGTATTATTGCATGAAAACCGGCTACTAACCTGTGCAAAGACAATTGAGGTTGATTTTCCTTCTTTCTTGCACCACACTTCACAATACAACACACAGGCATGTTGAATTGGTGTTTTCCAACGTATATATGTAGTTTTAAAGGAAAACTCCACGTAATTTTCTCACAAATCTCAATAAAACAAAAAGTAAACAACCACTTGACAGCAGAACTACCAAGAACTTGTCGCATATTATGGCGGATATGGCACTTACCTACAACTGTTACTACGTCTCAACAAAATGTTGCCATTATGAGGACCAACTGAAATATTGTTGTCTCTTTTATCAAATACGATTACCACATTAGAAAGAGTGAAATAACACGATATTTCACATTCTAGTTCGTTTTCACCCATATTTGTATAAGCAAACTTATGTATAGAATATCGCGGCGCCTCCGTGTTTTTACTATCTCAATGGTTGGGACAGACTGAAGTAATGTTGGAGTGTTGGACGGAAGTGTGGTGCCGGCATAAGATAATAACTACATACGGTACATACAGATGGCCCAAGAATTAATAGAAGTCCAAAAAACATTTTAGAAGCCTCTAGAATCATTAATACATCTCTTTAATGGTGCTCTTACACGGGCAATTTTTTGAGCAATTTTTGCTCGGCAACAAGTATGGATAAATCTGAAGCATTTTCTGGAGCAATCTGCAGAAATTTCAATAAAATGTGGCAATATGTCGCTTACACAAATTGCCGAATATCCAGCGGGTATGGAAATTTAAGTAATTTTTTGTTCTATGTTGCTTGTATTTATTTATTCTGTAGTTTGACTACGTCTCGCTTTCGCCGGGAGAGCGGGCAGGCAGGCGAATGTGTTTCGTAAGTTTCGTCGATGCAGAAATCGGTTCTCTCATATTAGTAGTCTTTTTCGAAATGAATAGGCCAACTTTATTCAGAAGTAATTCAAAATCACTTCAGGACATGCGAGTAAAGTTTTTGAATAAAATATCATCTATGTAATTCACAACACAATGAAGATCGCTTCCGTCTTGCTAAAAACGTTCGCACCCAAATACGTCTATTCCTTTTCTTTATTTTTTTTTGCTTTTGAATCATGATAATCAAAATGGTAGGTACAGTACAAGCCGCTGCTGCAAAAAAAAATTCATCCATAGCGAGTGATAGTTCTTCAATTTTCTCGTATATGAAAGGATTGTCTAGTTTCTTGGAGTTGCTACGATTGTCGTTGCAAAACATTTGACCAAATTAACGCTTGTCTTGCCGAAATTTGCTTGATATTTTTTCATGTCACAATCGATCAGTATTGCTCGTATATGAGCAATTTTCATTGCCCGTGTAAGTTTACCACACCTTAAGTTAGATTTGTTCCATATGAACAAATCTCTTATGGAACAAATCTAACTAAGAGAGATGTATAATTGATTATAATTCTGTAAATCATATTTGTTATGATCGCGAATCATATTTTGATTGAGATACAACCTGACAATGACCTGCAAATTGCAAAAAAAAACGTAAGAAAACTTGAATTTCGCGGGTTACCACTACGGATCCACATCCACCTTACGCGAATTGCATTTTTAATGAATTGAAGTTTTATAAAAATGTGGCTGTACGGTCTCATCGCCATACATTTTTCTGCTTACTCTGTAACCTACTTTAGTTCAACGATGCGCGTCATAATTTAGCATAATAAAATAACATGACTAACGAATTTAATTATGGTGAACTTATAACTTTGTAGCTATCAACAACTGAGAGAAATAATCGCCTTCCACTCTAGTACTGTTACTTACTCTTAAACTTAAATAAACTTAACTACTTAATGGAAAGTGTGTTTCTGAACTAACTGAACTTACAAACCTTCACGACAAATCAATGTACGGAGTTAACTACTACAACCTGTACAGTGGCTGTTATTGTAGTATAATTATTGTGGTATCTTACGACTTCCACATGAAAGAAGTTGCGGGCAGAAGCTAGTTTATTATAAATTTTCGATAGCTTATTTGTTTTTATAGAACAAATCTATCTTGGACAGATGAATTAATGATTCTAAAGATTATAATTCTGAAAATACATATCTGTTCACCTTAAATATATTTAGCGGAACACAACACACTTGGAAAAAAGCTTCTAGTGCAGTGTACAACTTTTTTACTTACCCCGCTTTATGGAGCAGTGTTGTTATGAGGTGACAAATAGCAGCTGTTGCCTTAGATCTACACACAAGGAGTGAGCCTCTGCAGAGCTGGAATATCTGATCTCCTAACACGAGTAGCGGGTCATTGGGATAATAATTGCTCCAGCTAGCTAGATGAAAATGAGCATTAGTAAAAACAGTGGTCAAATTATGTTACAGCAAATAAAATAAAAAATACAGAGTCAGGTATAATAAATACTTATCCTGAGTATAGAGGTTAAAGTATATGTATGTAAGTTCACTTACTAAGTGAAGGAATAGTAATTAATACCAGTCTATTATTGTCCCACTGTAGGGCAAAGGCCTCATCTCATACAGAGAAAGCATGAGCAATGATTACCATGCTTGCTCAAGATGGGTTGGCGATTTACCATTGCCGCCACACTATAATGATTATTTGACAATTAACTAAGTACTATGATATCCAATAACAGTGCTACCCATGCTAGTTACTTACAATATGCTCCAGATTTCGAGTGACACCGAATGTATTGAATAATAAGATTTAGTTGTGCACAAGTGACATCTATAGGTATATTTCTGATGTAATATTCAAGTTGCATGATTAGGGTGGCATTCTGTTTTAATTTTGAAGCCATATTCAGTAGAGCGTTCTGGTGACCTTCATGCCATGGCTGTACATCAGGCTTTGCAAGCTTTATAGTATTCTTAACAAACACTTCTCCACTATAAACATATTGTCCAGATTCTCTAATTGTCCCATTATAATCATTAAACAATTCTAAAAGAGTTTCATTTTTGTTTAAATATTCCTGAAACAGAAAAAAAAAATTGTTTTAAACAGTTAATTTCTGAAATCATAAGATGTATTTTATCTCTCAAGTTTGCAGGTGGCCTGATGGTAGATAAGTGATCCACTATCATTCAATTGTGACTTAAAAACTACAGGCTTTGAAAGTGTAGCCATTCCAGGGATAAGCCATCACCATAATGAAAACAGTAATGCTGCCTGGCTGCAGAAATAGCTTGTTCAAAAATAGCTCTACTATTAGTTCAAAAATAGTTCTACTATTAGTTCAAAAATAGTTATACTATTGGATTATAAAGGTACTGATTTACTTTATAAGTAAGTTATTTGTTTCATAAAAATGGGGTTCAGATTTTGTTTTTAATATAACAAGTTAGTAAATCAATTCAAAGTTAAGTATTTATAAAATTTGTAATACCTGTGCAAGACTCGTATCCACAGACATTTCGGAAAATGTTAAATCCATAATTACTTAATTGCGGCCGATGTTTGTTGAACGGACGCAACAATGATAAGAGGCGACTACAGGCGATATCGTTTATCTGACGACAGCCGGTGTTATCAGTATCAGTGGTGTTGATAAACTCTTAAACTCAAATAAAAGTCAAACATCGGCAAAATCCGATTCTATATTGTTTTGATAATTCTTGTTTTTTTATTTGATTGAACATTGGTAGGAATCAACACAGAAAATCTCAGAACTCTTTATTGAAATCGCAGAGTAATTTTTATTAGGTATTGGAACGGAATCACAGTATTTATCACAGAATAAATGGAATCGAGCGAAGTCTTTGTTTCTAGAAAAAAAACAAAATCTATCATTTCATTTAACTTTTTTCTTTCTTGACACTGACAGTGACACAGCCACAGGTTATATGGGCCGTAAGCCCCATGGAATGTGTAAGTACCATGGACGTCCACAGAAAGCAAGGAACATACTGACAGAAAGTCACGTCTTTCTATTATTGTAGAATATTTAAGCGGTAGCCCGCGCAATTCAATTCTTACGTTTTTTGTAACTTGCAGCTCTGTGTTAGGCTTAGTTTTACGTCGTATGTTGATCGGAATGTGATACAGTAATGATAGTATATTAACTGATTAGCATTAAAATCATAAATAATATGTTTCCTGGCCAACGTCATGTTTTCATAGAATACGCGTAGGTGTGACACCTACGACTTTTTAATTCAATCGTTATCATATCAGTGTTGACTGATAAGAAGCAAAATCTTGAAACTTGGCCCTTAAATGCTTACTATTACACCAATTAAAATAAAAAATGACTTAAAGATTTTTTATCTGCAGTTTTATACTTGTTAGGGTTTATTTTTGTGTCTTACGGCTAAGTTAAGCCGGGTCTCGTGCACATGTTTTTTCAGAACATTATACAAAGAACTTAAAGCCACCCGGCTTTAGGCGCCTGTGCGTGTTTTTTTGAAACATTACATAAAAAACCTTACACATAAACATTTACTTTCATACAAAATATCGTGTTTGCATACACAAATGGCCTCTTTGTTGCGATGTTTTTGTGTAAAAACATGCGCAGGAGACCCGGCTTTACTCATAAACATTTGTTTTCATACAAAACAGCGTGTTTGCATATATGGTAATGTTTCGGCGACCCGGTTTAACGTTCAAACGTCAAAAATGTATGGTTAAACAGTCGCTAATCATTACTTATCTCTATGCAACGTTTATAAATAAACCCCATAGTCGTGCGATCCATAATTCCGTACCTACGATGTTATTTAATTTACACTAGGTCAAAGTATACTATAATACACGAAATATAAAGACTTAATAAAGTACATTATACAAATACATTATATAAAGACTTAATATTACATTCAACGCATACAGACGTGCTCATCAATGAATAATATCAATAAAATAAATTAGCGCTTGCATACATAGTGACCCAGTTTCAGTGTATTAGCGTGTACATATAAACATTATAGTGATAAGTTAAAATAATGAACTGAATAACATATTTTTATAAATTACTGATACATAGATGGCAGCCCCTTTAATCGGAGCGCAAAGATGCGATGCAGCCTTCCACCGACACCGATCCCGACACCAGCATTGACATCGCCAACAGACAACAACCAAGACAGGACCAAGATGAGAAAGTTGAAGTTGTGTCTATTCCGGAGATTCAGAACTGGATGGGGTCTATTGAGCAGTGCCTGAGTGAGGTTTGTGCTATTGCTTCTGAAGGAAAGCTAAACGCTGATCAAAAGGTAAAAATAAGCAATCTTTGCCGGAAAGTTGGACATGGAGTTTCGCAAATGGCTGTTCAATACCAGTCACTAAAGCAAAAAGCCATACAAACCCGTACCTCCCTTAAAACCATGACCGCAGCTCGAGACCTATAAGATTGTCTAGTGGAGATAAACCGGACGATTCAGGAGTCATGTACGAAGCAGGAAGCAACTTCTACATCTTTTGCAGCTATAGTGAAGAACGGGTCCAAAACCTCTGTTTGTACTAATACTCTAAAATTGGAAAAGGAGGACTCATCAAAGCGGTTCCTGTCTCGATCATATGACGATTAAAACAAGCCTATCATATATTACGCTTGTTACTAACGCAACAATTACTGATCATCATGCTGTCCTACTTACCGTAAATTTAACGCTGCCTAAGCTAAATCGTCCCCAGACCAAAAGCAAATTAAACACTAATAAATTCGAATCTGATTTATGCAACCTAGATTTAAGCCTAGTTTACAATACTGCTGACACTAATTTGGCTTTATCGTACTTCATAAAATATGTTCAACAAGCAATTTTACGTAACACGACAGTTTCTACAGTGAATAAAAAACTTTATAATATTCAACCTTGGATTACTCCTGAACTAATTCGGTGTTTAAGACACAGAGATAAACTTCATCAGAGAACTAAGAGGTACCCTGATAATCTAATAATTCAAACCAGTTATAAAAGGTACAGGAACTTCTGCAATAATCTCCTAAAGAAGTTAAAAAATAATTACGACAAAAATGAATTAAATAGAGCAGGTAACAATACCAAGCAATTTTGGAAACATTAAAAACGTCACCAATATGTCTAAGCAGCGTGAATCAAATTCGAGTTTACCTTCACCACTCTTGTCAGCTAACAACGTTAATAACTTCTTTGTCAATGTTGGGAAAATTCTTGCTGAACAGATTCCGAAGCATTATTGTGACCAATTACCTTTCCAAAAACCAAGCAATAGCAGTAATCTGAAATCTTTTGCTATGCTGGACACTGACGAAGACGAAATAACCCGAATCATTTCTGGACTTAAAGAAGACTGTGCAGTTGGATGGGATAATATAAGCAATAAGGTCCTTAAACTCTTTAAGCACATTTTGGTACCTTCCTTAACGCATATACTTTGAATCAGTCTATCCAAAGGAATTTTCCCTAGCTCTCTAAAAAGGCAGTTGTAGTCCCTGTCTTTAAATCTGGTAATAAAGACTTAGAAAATAATTATAGGCCAATATCGTTACTTCTCTCAATATCAAAAATATTTGAGAAAATTATAAACAGTACACTAGTTAACTATCTAGAAAAAAATAATATCTTATCCCCTGCGCAATTTGGTTTTAGAGCCAAATTATCCTTATGCGCTGCATAGTCTGACCGATCATATTAAAGAAGAACTCGGCAAAGGTAACCAGACCATGGGAGTCTTCCTTGATTTAGCCCAGGCCTTCTACACAGTGTCTGTTTCTGTTCTTCTAAACAAATTAAAGGCCATAGGAATAAGGGGAACGCCACTGATACTAATTGCGGACTACTTAGATGACCGATACCAATGTGTTAGAATAGATAATATCACGAGCGATGAGCAGAAACGTACTGGTTTTAGTGTTCCCCAGGGAAGTATTCTGGGCCCTACGCTATTACTGATTTATATTAACGACTTATGTAATCTGAATATTAAAGACGGAAAAATAAAATCATATGCCGACGACACGGCGTTAATATTAACCGCTAAAACCAGTATCGAACTGTTCGAAATTGCTCAACTAGGTTTAAATACTGTGACTAATTGGCTTCAAAGCAATTTACTAACATTAAATGCTGACAAGACAAAATACACACACTTCTCCATGCGCAAGCCTTTTTTTGCCGCTCTGGGCGGAGCGGGAGGGCGTGTCAGACTCTTACTGACTAAAACCCACCCGTGTTCCTTCGGTTGCCCTGTTGCCGGGGGCCACGATCTCCCTTTCGGTTTTCTTCGCAACCCCGGCAGGCATCGGCCCTAGCGGACCCGTCAATTATGCTGACATCTCTTTGAGGCGCGCGTGGAACACAACGCGCCGTCGACCCGGGCCTGGTCCTTATCGAACGGTGAGCTACCCATTGCTCACAGTCCGCAAGCCCGCGCCTACGGTGGCCGGAAATCGGCTTGCGACTCCCGACGCCCTGGGCGTCTCCTCCTGAGGCGGTTAGGGGCGTGAGGGCGCGAAATTTGCCTCTCCCTCACGCGTTCCGCCTCCTCCTTCGCGAGCATTACCGCTTCGCAGAAGGAGGTGACGGCCTCCCATTTCCTCTCGCTCCGTACCATGGCCTGAACCAGGGCCGGACGCGAGAGATCACCGCCGCCGATCGCCTCCACGAGGACACGGCGATGCTCCCCCCAAGCTGGGCAGACCTCCACCGTATGCTCCACCGTGTCCTCCGGGCGATCCACACAATGATGACACCCGGGCGTTTCCTCCCGCCTTATCCTGTGCAGGAACCTCCCGAAACAGCCGTGTCCGGTGAGGACCTGCGTCAGGTGGAAGGTGAGGACGCCGTAGCGCCTCTCTAGCCACTCCTCAACGAGGGGTCTTATCGCCGCAATTGTGGCGTGCCCATCCATGCGCAAGCCTCAATTTAACATTACTAACCCTCATCTATATGGCCATCAATGTGGAAATCGTTCACTCAACATTTGTAATTGCCCTTTTATCCTCAAAACGAGCAGTATAAAATACCTCGGGGTAATAAATGACGACACATTGTCTTTCAGAAAACATATTGATAGTCTAATTAAAAGAGTGCGCAAATTAATATATGTTTAAAAAAAATTGCGAACTTTTGCAGATACAAAATTAATTACAAAAGTGTATTCAATACTGCATCTCTTCATGGGGTGGCGCACCAAAAACCTATCTACTTCATCTATCATCAGTAAACTTCCATCCCTTTTTCTTTCCCACAGATCTGCTATATAATTCCTGCAACGTGCTGACTGTTCGCCAAGTTTTCATTATGCACTTACTATTAAAACAGCACACCATGCTTACCTACACTGCTGACAATGCTAACAAGAGACGGAATGATATAGTATGCACATTTAATGAAACCTCAAAACATGTCTTTGTAGAAAGATATTTTACATTCTTAGGCCCATTTCTGTACAATAGATTAAATAAAAGCTTAGTATTTGTAAATTAAATTCCTTGAGCTGTAAAAAAATTATACTTGAATATTTACTAACCATAGATTATGCACAGACAGAAGATCTACTTGTTGTCTGTAAATAGAACCGCTAACATGCTATTTTACTTTTATTTACATAATTTTAATTTAGTGTATGCTTTATACTCTTAGTTAATTTATTACATTAAGTATTTATGTACTTCGTAACCTGAAACACAGGTTCAACGTAGTTCAGGCAATTAAACAACTGTGCTCTATTTTAATTATTAAGTCACTTATTGTAAATGAGCACATTTTTATAAATAAAAGATTTATTATTATTATATTTTATCTTATTATATTATATTATAAAGTCATCGAACATTTGTATACTCATGGATTTGCGTACTAGTGTATAGTGTATAAAGGTAGGTATGTACCTACAGATAGTAGATACAATACATATTGTAAGAGCGACGGGCGGCATGACCTATTTGCACCAGACCGGAACAAATTTGTTGGACCCAATGGAATTAGAAGCATCTCTGCGTCCATTCCCGCACTACACATTCTGTGTGTAACTTACATGCGTACATCAATGGCTCTTAACGTTAATTATTGTATGAAATATAGGTACCTACTTATTACACTATCCGGGCGTTAAAATGAAACTTCGGGCTTTATAAAGGAATTGTCACAATAGATAGGTCAGATTTAATGAATCGTTACGCAAATATTCTGGACTTACATCCATGAGGTAGGTGTGAGTTATGGGTATAAGCAGTGCCGTCTTTACCATAAGGCCACAGGGGGCCCGTGCCCAGGGCCCCGAATTCACGGGGTCCCCGTAAGCCCGATACAACGCTTGCACTCAAAGTGTTTTTTCTTCTATTTTTAGGTAGATACTCACAAATATAAATTCCGTCAACATTTCTGAATTGAAATATTAATCGGGCACCAGATAAGATTTTTAAACTTTTCTTTTTATGATAAACGTTTTAGTTTTCTTTCTCAGTTAATATCTAATTAACGATAGATTCTGACCAGCTGTCAACAATAAAAAAAATTGCAGAAAATATTAATGCTCAAGAGCTCAAACGCAGACTACAATTATATTGAGCTCAAATCAGAATGTTTTCATGAAAGGAATCAGTAGAATTGAGTATCTTAACCTTACAAAATCCGATCAGCTAGAAGAAACTTTTCCAAATGTTGAAGTCGCTAAAAGACTATTCCTTTACTTGATTGTAGTAGCGAGCGCTCATTTTCTCAATTAAAGAGAATAAAAAATAAATTATGACATTGTTACAAGAACGACATCAGTGATATCCTTAAAAAACAAGACTTATAAGATTTATTAGAACAGAAATCCCGAAAGAAACCATTATCGTAAATTCGAAACCAACTCAAACCTGCAGCATTTTATTTATAATATTTGATTTTTACCAATTACCCATAGTAAATATAAAATCATAACAGAAAAATGTTTTTTGTCATTACTTTTTTTTTACTTTCCAAGGGGGGCCCAAATTCTTGTGTGTCGAGGGGCCCCGGCTTGCCTTAAGACGGCCTTGGGTGCCTATTAGTCACAAAGATGCGCCCTACAAATTCCTAAGAGTATTCATGCCAAGTTTCAAGTTTCTATCTCAGAGAATACGATTCTTCATACAAACCAAATCCCCCACTTTCACCCCCTTAAAGGTCGAATCAACGGTTGTCATTTATTGATCTTTGACAGTCGTTACGGAAGCCGACCCCAACATTGTTGGGAAAAGGCTAGGCAGATGATAAAAGGTCCAATTGCCCTTCTTAGTGGTCGCCTACATTACAAAAGGAACATTTGTAAAATTTCATATCTCTAGTCCCAGTAGTTTGACTGTGCGTGCATGCATGTGCATGTCAGTCAGTCAGTTTCTCCTTTTATAAATAACTAGGTTTACTACAATAGGCTGAGAGTTATTTTTACTGTCAAGTGAATCCAAAACCCGAGAATTTTTGTAAGTTTGCATTTGTACGCAGGTACATAATTACATGGTTCACGCTTTCTTACATTTTAATTAAACCTGGAGACTTGTTTATTAAGTTTTTGCTTTTATTACGTGTCACGGTGTTCCCACGACGCCAAAAAGAATGAATGAAATTAAAAAGTTTCTTTGCTCGCGTAAATGAGAGTATGTATGTACCAGTGTAACTTAAAAATATTTTAGGAAAAAAAAAGACTTAACAAATGAGGTTGTTCATAAAAATTCACTCCAGCAGTTGGCGCCACTTTGTCAAGAGGTCTTCCATTTCTATAATGAGTAAAAAATATATGATGACGTTCATCATTCGTTTCATCCATTCGTTCATCATTCAGTCATAACAAAAGAAAATATAGGCGCGAATAAACTCGAAGATGTCGATGCCTATCTAAGCCGTCTAGTCAGTTAAAATGTTTTTTTAAATGATTAATACATTATACTAATTCCAAAAAGACAAAGTTTCTAGACACTAGGTACAAAGCACAGTAAGTTTTGAATAGACTTACATTATTCACATAAGTTCTCCTCTACCTACAGGACCTAGGTGCTGGACTGTAGATAATTGTCTTTGATAGAGGAACGAAAGCTAAACGTGCGCTCTGATCACCCCTTCAAACGAACCCAAAAAGTTAGACAACTTTGCAAGTAAAAAAATAAAAATACAGATACCTCTACAGTAGGCCTATTAATTCTTGTAGCCTCTGGGTTGTTTATCGCGGCAGTTTGCGGTTCGCCGTGAGTCGCCTCATGGGAAATTAGCGACGACTGGGCGAAGCCGTCGCGGACTCGAGAAAGCACCCAATTTTGAAGTTTTTAAACTGCGAACGAATGGCTGCCCGCCTTGCGACACGACGTAAACTTTCGTTTTAATAGGAGCGCAAAATGGATCTGAATAGGGACCTAATGTGAAAATTTAAAATATAAATGTAGATTTCATCTTTCTACCTTAGAATGCAAATTCGGAATAAAACTTTCGTAATTGGAATTTCATCTTTAGCCTGGCTAATGGTATATTATCTATGGCTGGATGTATACATTCAGAATGGATAGACGTACATTATTATCGAAGAAGTACTATCAGTACCGGCGTCAGGGTAAGGCGCGTATGGGCGCCCGCCCAGTGCGCATGAAGAACCCTACCCGAACCACCGGCCTTATATTTTTTTAACTTTTCTGTTATTTAACTCTTACTCTCTTTTTTTACCCGACTGCGCGACTGTTAGTAAGTACAGCTTTTTTCTAACTTTTCTGTACAAGTCGGCAAAGGTGACCCTCCCGGGGTTGTCATTTTCAGCTTGGCTATCCTTGTGCCATCCCACCTTGCACCCTTGCGCCATCCCATCTGTATGCTGTGCTGGGGCTGCTGCTAAAGGTGTGGAAAACCTCAAACGGCGTAAATACTTCAATCTTATTGGGACTTATATGTTTGAGCCGTTTGGGGTTGAAACACTAGGGCCATGGGGTCCGAGTGCCCACCTAGTTTTTCAAGACATCTTCAAGCGGCTGGTCGACACTTCTCGTGACCAGAGGGCTGGCCTATTCTTTTTGGCCAAAGAATTAGCATTGCCATACAACGTGGCAATGCTGCCAGCCTTTTGGGCACTTTTCCTATTGACAGCGATGCTGATGAATTTTTTGATGCCCTCAGATTATTCCCCCCCCCCTCTTTTATATACTTGTACATATTATTAATATTATTTTAAGTCTGTTAGTTTTTTAATCATGTAAATACGTGTGTGCAAATAATGTTGTCACTACTGAAAAATAAAACCTAGTCTATCTGCTACTAAAACTTGTGCTACTAAAGTAAATTATTATTAACAAAGTTTAGGTGGGTACTATTTTTATATTAATGGGCCAAAGAAAAGGACGCAGTGGGTTATAAAAAATTTTTGAGCTCGCTCTTGCGCCCTGCGTTCTCTGAAGTCTGAATTCTGAAACTAATCTGCAATAAAGTCTTGAGTTTTCCGTGGCGGGGTGCTAAAATTGTTGAGTTCGCTCCGCTCGCCGTTGCATCCTGTATTTTCCTATTCCTCAATCCTACATGGGTCGACAAAGTAACTACTATTTCTGTATGAAGGAATTAACATATTCGTGGAGGGTTTAAACATGTTCGAGCTCGCTACGCTCGCTCTTGCATCCTGCATTCTCCATTTTCTGCATAAGTTGTAACTCTTATTAAACTGTATAAACGCACAGGAACAAAAGCTAACATTTTCGCACCTCTGATCTCCAGCACGCGTAGCATGACCACCGTAGAAATGGCAGACAAAATGACAGATTGTGATTGTTTATATGTCATTTTGTCTATTCTTTCATCGACAAAACCCTTTTCTGCGGTGGTTATGCTACGCGTTCAGCGGTAGTGAGGGGCGCCACAGTAATCTTGCCCGGGGCGCCGGTATTGCTAAAACCGGCACTATACACTATAGAGGTCGCGAAGCTCACTAACACTTTGTCTAACAATACGATCCGGGGTTCGAATCGTAAAAGCGACGTTCAGCATTCGAGCTCGTCGGCGACCACAGGCGCAGTCAAGAAAATACCTAGGTATTATCGTTATTTCAGTGGATTATCATCTTTATTCCCAAAAGCGCTCCAAAGTTAGTTTTAGTACCATTTATTCTGCTTACCCCGATAGGGATGACGTGATCAAATATTCTGTAAACGCTCGGCGGGGGCTAGATTAGTATAATCCAGTAAGTGAACCTAACCATATTTGCTCCGAACAAAAACCACAGAAATGGTTACCGCAGACTTCGTACAAGCATTTAACTTGCCTCCAGTTATAAGCGGAAGCGTTTTCAAATTAGTCATGACAGGGATAGCGATAGAGATTTAGAAAAATGCTAATCTATTTATCATTTTCGGGTTCAGCTAATCTGTGTCAGTTTGGTGCCCACTATTTATGTAGGTAGATAAGAAATGTTTTTTTTTTTTATCGTTAGATGTCTGTCATTTGGATCTGTTCCCACTGTGACGACAGAATTGAACAATTAAAATGTAAAATGTGTAAAACTACAAACGACATTATGAAATAATCCCAATAGAAATCTTACGATGTGATCGGATACCAATTAGCAGTGCCACTTATAAATTGAGTGCAGTGATTTGATTATTTGAATATTCAAACACAAAATTCTAATTTTAAATCAAGTTGTTTTTCATTTGATAGTTGAGGTTAATTTTATAACCCATATTTTCGTCCGTGATTTTTCAATTACAGTTTAATACTGTTATATAATCAATAATTATTGGAGAAAGTGGTGAGGTATAAAATTGAAACCTTCTAAATGTAGATGAATGTGGTAGGTAGCCTTATTTATTTTTAGTAAGTGGTTGCGTAAGTATTATCCTGAACAGGGTTTGTTTACACTTCCATTATGTCATATTTGATCATATCATAGACATTCCGACTTGGATCTAAATTAAAGTGGATGTCGGCGCTGTTTGTAAAGGAAGATGTCGAACACTTCAAACCCATGTTAGTTCTCATTTTGCTTTTTTACCCGACTACGGCAAAGCTAAAAGGAAGGGTTATGATTTTAGCAGTCTATGTGTATATGTATGTTTGTATTTACGTGTGTTCCACCGTAGCGCCTAAACTACTGAACCGATTTTGATTAATGAGGTATCAATAGATTTGTAATAATAGTACGGGTGACATAGGCTATATAAATTTCCCCTAAATTTAATATGTTGGACTTTACTCGTAAATTCCGGAACTCGGAAAAAAAAAATTGATATAATCTTGACATGTTTTTACCAAAAAAAGGTATGGACGAGCACATTACAAATATGTATATATATCATATTGTCTATGTAAATTAGATATAAGCGCCGCGCCAGCGCGCCGCAGTCGCTTCTTTCCGACCCAGATCACCCCATCACACTCCTCCAGGAGAAGAATAGGGCCACCAGTACAGTACACAAACACAGACGCCTCCCGTCATTCCGTCCTCGCCGCAGAGGTCCTTTGCGATCGCGACCGTGTCCCCGAGTAAATGATACTCCTCCCCGACGCTTGCTCGAAAACGAGGTGCCAGCAGTTGTTGCAGCTGAGCACGTAGCTTTAAATACCCCGCCTAATAATCATGATATTAACCAAATTTTGATCCAGCCTGTCCCTTCTTGCTGTCCTCCCCCCAGCGACGCCCTAAGTCGAGGTTCGTACCCCACAGGGGGTGCCCTTAGCGAGCGTTCGCCAAGCTTTAATTTAGAATAGTTTACGTGCTCCCGGCTGGAGGCTCTAATTGTAGCAGCTTAAGGCACCCACAGGAAAGTCCGGTTAAGCAGCCAAGACCTTAGTGGTCAAAACGGCGAGTTGCCATGTTAAAAAAAAAAGCGCCGCCGTCGCCGTGAGTTCATGTCGACGCGTCGTCGCCAAGTAGAGCACGCGGCGCACTATGTGGAGATTGAATCGGTTTCGGATCATAAATCCATAACTTTCATTTTTTTATAGATATACAGTTGATTTCTTTTTTTAGATAACTTAGATTAAATAGTTTAAAACGATATACAGTTTATGGATATAAATATATATTTAATAGTCATAAAAAAAAAAAAACAAAATATGAAATATTGGAAAATGATCAGAAATTTACGACTATCTTTAAATAATGTGATCTAAAATTTTATAATTAAAAAAAAAATAAGCTCTTAAAATTACTGTTATTAATTAAATAAAAATAATTATAACATTGTATAACAAGAAGTGTATAATTGTACTAGCTCCGAAGCCTCATCTATAAGTTCCATAGACTTTTTATTGGAAGATTTTCTTAAACTTGTTATGTAAGGGCCCGAAGTGTACAAAAGTGTATGTAGAACATCTTCATTTGTAGCTACTCTAGACCATTTTCTAGCATGATGAAGTCTGAATCGTTTATAGTCTTTATTCCTTGATTCCTAGGCATCTTCGGAGAGCTGCCCAAGAAGTAACACTGAATAATGTCGAATGACGCTTTCTCCGTGAATTAGAACTTTGTGGACAGATGATGGCATAAAATACCACATATATTTATTAACATATCGTTGTGCTGTATCGAAAGCATACTGTCCAAATTTCATAGCATTAATTACTTTTCCGCTTGACATAGCTTGAAGCAAAACATAAAATCGTTTTATCAATTCCTCATTCACACCAGTAATCTCTGCACTGAACTAATAATTTTGAAAAAATCGTCTACCTGTATTACCGTCATTAAAAAGATTTTCAGGTTTTTCACTTTTTTTTCTATGGGCAATACTCGTAAAATTTCGACAGTGAATGCGTCTTCTGTTTCCCTTGATATCTCAATCCCTGAAGATATGAATTTAATATAAAATTAAGGCCACATGTTTCAAGCAACTCCCTGTTTTTACGTCTTTGTGAATACAAAGACGAAAAAACAGGGAAAAACGATAGAATTATCGTATCAGTTACGATAGAATTATCGTAACTGTCTTCGTAGATTTTAGAAGGGTGTCCTCGCTTCCCCGTCGATGTCGAAGATTCAGATCCATAAGTAAGATCTTCTAGATTTACAGTGGACATGACGTTCAACCACACGATATTCTGATTAAAAAAAAAACCTTATTTCTGCCAGATTTTGTATAGCGTTGACGAAAGTTAGTAATAAGATTTTTTTGTACACTTGCAGCAGTCTTAGCGATATTTGCCTCGGAAAAGATGATATAATTATCCCGTATATAACGTGTTAAAGCACCAACATAATTCCCATCACTTTCAATTAAAACAAGACACAGGTCGCGTCTGGTACAGTTGAATTCACTCATTGCGAGAAGGTAGGTTGGTTAGGTACACTTTTAGAAACGACAATGACGAACGAAAAACAGTACGTAATTATTGAGTATGCAGATACCTATATGATGATTTTATATAAAATAATTGATTTGAAATGTGTGCAAAGTGTGGTAGAAAGAACTAATTATCATTATGTGTTTATGCGGTTTCCGATGTTTTATTGAAAATTTATTTTGTATGTAAACTAAAATATGGTGAGAAATACTCGATACATTATCTAAATATAAACTGTAATTAATAAAATATCACAAGTATTAACTATATCAACTAATAAATCATATAGCATCACTAAAATATTTATAAGAAATTTTTACTATTTCATGTTATAATAAATTTACATATGTTGTGCAATGAAGTTGCAACTTTTTTTTTCTTCCTGTATAGTAATATTAAATTTTCTATGAAATAACATCATTTAAAGACCTTCGGCAAATTTCGGCAACTGTCAAAACTCTAATTGAAAGTTTCAGATACGCAAAAATGTTTAAATTGTTAAAAACAAGCAAAAGCGAGACTGCACTACAACTAAAAGCATGAATAAAGTTATACCAACGTGCAGTTAATCAAATCTTATTAATATCAAGCGTTAAAACGGAAAGTATAAAAAAAAAATAGTTTAAAAACTGTAACCAGACTACGGAAAAATAAAAGTTATCTAAAAAGTACAAAACAAGAAAATATTTCAGACAGAAATCAAGGCAAAGGTACAAAAATGGTCAAGGAAAATCGTCGCATGCCATTATAGTTTTGTAGGTGTTCCTGGCACCCACATGGTATACAGTCATGCGACCATGGCTTTATCTTGACCATTTTGTACGTAGTATGCCTTGATTTCTGTCTGACATATTTTCTTGTCTCGTACCCTACTTTTTAGATCACTTTTATTTTTCCGTAGTCGCGCGGGTTACAGATTTTAAACTATTTTTTTTTACTTATGTCGTTTGTGTTGCATAGACAAATGTAAACTAAAAAATGTCAAGGATAAGTATAATCCCTGTTCTGCAGAATGCGTGGCAACAGAATTCTGAAGACTGTACCGGATTGGATCTCTTCTCTGTTATGGAGATCCTTTGTTAAGAGGGTTATTTGAAATGTATTTAATATTTTAATTTTTGTGAACTGTATGGATTAAGTTATCTGAATTAAATGAATTTAATTTTTTATTCAATTATGATATTTTACAAATGACATCCCTACCTAAAAATATTTGTTTTTATTCCGCTTCAGGTCTCAACTTATCCCACTGCAACTATATCTCCCTCTTGAAGGAAACTCCTCGTAATCCTCCTGCTACTCTAATAATACACAAATTGTGTTGTAGGTACGTCCGTCCGTCCGCGTTAACGTGGATTAAGGAGACACGTTCGCAGTTTCCAAATTATTATATTAAGGAAATGAAATAGCTGCAGACAGGGTTATAAATGTTATTTATTTAATGTATGTAATAACTTCTTTCTGTTTTTTTTATTAGACAGATAGCAAAGGTTGGTAGTGCGGCTGACTGTCAAAATTGGTAATAAATCCACTTGTAGTGGCTTTATTTATTGCGTTATATGATCCTAGTGATTACGTTCATAAATCTTAATAATAATTAAAAAAAAAAAACTTTGTGGTATGTTCCTAGTGCAAAACAGAATGCCATGACTTCTCATCCAAGTTCAACTCATGCCGCGGAATCACAGGACAGTGTTAATACCAACTCTAAAGTTACCGGGTATCTATCCAGCAAGATGTCATAACGAAGCTCCAGAAATATTTAATTATTTACGGTTTAGCCGAATTAAATGTCATCATGCTGTAAAAAACCGGCCAAGTGCGTGTCGGACCACGCACAATGAAGAGTTCCGTATTTGTGATGAATTTATCCCAAAAACAAACTTAACTTTGTAGTTGAAAAACATGTTTTTGCAATCGCAAAAATAAGTTGGTCGATTATTACTCGTTAACTCGTAGAGCCTACTTAGCTGTGATAGTTTTACTTTTAATTTCGTTATATAAAATACTGCCGTGATTTTTTTCATACATCCAATACCAACCAGTTAGGTTGCAGGGGGGCGGAACACTTGACTCTAACAAAAAGTAGCACTTTAAAGCTTAATATTTCACAAACGGATATCTGAATCCAAAAATGGTACTAACACACTCACAATGTTTTTGAAGGACCTTGCCAACGATACCCCACATCATGAGATGGAAAAAAAAAACATCACCACTTCACGTGTAGGGCAGGCACCCTAAAATTTTCTTTCGTAATTTTATTCTACACACGCGTGATTAATATGTATACCCATGCCAAATTACAGCTTTCTAGTACTAAGAGTCTCGGAGCTAGACCGCGGATAGACAGACAGACACAAACAGACGGACATGGCGAAATTATAAGGGTTCCTTGTTTATTACGGAACCCTAAAAAGTCAGGGTTGACTGTAATAAAGTTTTAATTAATAGACTTTTTGTTTCAATTATATTGTCGGCTAAGGCCGTGTCCTAACCAAGGCTATAGTCGCGCGAATACGCGACCGTCGCGTTCATTTTGTTTGGAACCCGAATAAGCCGAGAGCCCCCTTTCGGTTTTCCGAACAAATTAATGACATATGCGTTTTCGCGAAGACGTCCATTGCTGGACATAGGCTTTCCGCACAATATCCTTCGGTCTTGTGCTTTTCGCATCAAGCGGATACCCGCGGCCTTCACCAGATACTAGATCATCGGTCCACTTTCTGGCAGGGCTTCCACGGCCGCAACAGAATCGTTTAATTAATTATAGATACACATTTCTTGCATTTGCGCCTTATGGCGCGAATGGGCATTCTAGTTTCTTTAGCCTCTCTGCTCGACTATATTTCGACATATGACATACCAGCTGACTCGACGAGATGTTGCGAAAAACGTCATGAAATTCAGGATTTAGGTACATCAACTATCAGCGTTCGGATTTATTAAGAAAAATATGTTACTGCGCCTGTTTTGTACAATAAGTTTGTGGCAAATATCTTTAATTATATGTTGAGATCAGTCAAACCGCGTCAGTACACAGCGAAAGTTGTATAGAATAGGTATTACTACACCTATCCAAAAGGTAGGTAATTTAAATTAACTGAAAAAATGCAAATGGGAAAAATAAAGATATTATCATTCTCTCTGCATTCTTACTTTTGCCATTTTTCATACATAAACTACATAAAAAACACGATCATATCTTGACAAAAAATACTAAAAATTATATTGCGACGTGACACTTCATAGTGCTGAGCCGTCTACCCAATTTTCTTATTTCGATTTAAAAGTTGCATTCAGCCTAATCGATACTCTCAATAAAATCTGTATGAAAAAGTATTAGAAACTGAATAAAAACTCTTTGATATATTTTCAGTGAATTATTTGATTTTTGATATCAATAATTTTATTAGTAGGTAAGTATACACCTACAGTGTCGATAGGGCAGTAATTTTTTAGGGTTCCGTAAGTACGAATGAAAAAATGGAACCATTATAGGATTACTCGTGTGTCGGTCTGTCACAGTCAATTTGCTCCGAATCTACTGGACCGATTAAGTTGAAATTTAGTACACATATGAATTTTTGTGTCACAAATATAGATGTGTAACGTAAATAAGTGAATTTTGAACATGGGGTCACCTTAGGAGGGCAAATTAGACAGTTGAAAAAAGAAAAAACTAACAGTGGCACTCCGGGAGTGGCTACAGAAGTGAAAACTCGAACAATTTTATCGTGCAGGAAATACTTTTAATGAGGTGTCAGTAATGATGTCGCGAGTTCAATTGTTTTTTTTCCATCTCAAAAATGCCCAACGCGCCTAAAGAAGTTTTCACTTCAAAAAAAGTTTTGCAAACTATACCGTGTGACATATCAAATGAAAGGGCTTATTGTGAGCGTTTTATGTTAATTATTCTATATTATTTTTGGAATTAAGTTTTTTAACGCAACTTGCGGTGGGAGTAAACTGGCATAAATCGTTACGCGAAAAAGTGTTCATACTTGCGACTGTCTTCTTCTAATTTGATAGAGAGAGAGAGAAAAAGTGAATTTGATCAAAATGTAAATCCAAGATGGCGGCTGCGAAATTTTCAAATTTTTCGTCATGTGTCGTTTTCACAGTTTTTGAGCGTGCTAAAGTCGATAGTGAGATCAAAATGTAAATTAAGGGTGGCTGCGAAAATTTTATTTTTGTTTGAAATTATACGTGAAAAAGAACTTAAGGGACGAACGGATGCACACTTTTTATTTTTTTTAAATTTATTATAGAAAATAGCCCATTCCCCACTTATTTACCATTACCATTGAACCTATTTTTTTTTAATGCTGTTCATTGATAGTTGATTATAGGTTGCTGGAAAACCTATAAAAAGTCGATGGTCGTAAAATAATAAGGTAAATATCTCAATATAGTGCGTACAAGCTTAATTTTGTTCTTGGGATAAACTATTGTTAAAAATATGGAAGTCGTTTAAAAGTGTTTGCGGAATACTTACCCAATTTATAAAATTAATTTATCATCATTACCAAACAAATTTTTGTTTTGCCTAGCTAAAAAATGTATACTGGGCATTCGGTAGCAAACTATCAGAAATAATCAAAAATAAAATCCACAGTAAATAATTGTCGAATAAATTCAAATAATTTCGAACAGCGAGCGCATTCCGAATTTAAATTCAAATATAAAAACAATTCAGCACATCTATCGTCGTCCTGTCTGTTGACTCGTTTTATACATAATGTCCAAAAAACGATTAAAATTACTTTAGAAAAGTAATTTGTGTATTGAATGCTTAATTTTATTTCAGTTTCCAAGTATCGATTTCTGATATTCGACATATTTATTCATCGAGCCGATCAAAATAAAAAAAAGAAATCGTTTGGCATACTTAATCGTTTTCGCACATCATTACAATAAAAAAACAATAATTGTCGGCGATTTTTAACACAAATAAAGTAGTGGTAATGAATATTACGTGTTATTGGACCTGTGCTAGTATATTACGTTAGGATCTGGGCATTTTCTAGTTGTTTAAAATATTTAAATAATATTTGTCACATTTTTAATCGTATTCTACATATATGGGTATGTGTGATATTTGTGAAAAGTTAAAATGTAAACACGCACTATTGGCGCGAAACTTCGACTTTTTTATGTTTTTTAGTCTCGAAATGGCGATTATCGCATTTACAGACTTGCATTTTATAAAGGTAAATTAATAATCTTGCGCGCCAAATATGAGAGATTTAATGGCGTAAACATATGAGTTTTTATCCAACTCACTTAATTAAAGCACATTCATAAGATTTGATGGGTAGCTTAGTAAATATTTACATAATCAATTAAGGGTGTCATATGTCGTTATTCTGGGGTCCAATTGGACCCAGTACCGAGCCGGCAGAGGTTTGTGTGTTCGGGTCCAATCGGGGGCGCTTTCGAACTATACGGTTAACTGAGTTTTTGCAAGAAGGCAAGCAGCTGCTCAACAGCGCAGAAACTTATATAAAATAAAGAAGAAGTAAGACAATGAATCTCTGATCAGCTAATACATGTACAAACAACTAGGTACGAAAATAAAAAAAAATCGTTTGCCAAACCGACACTTTTAAAGTCAAAATGGCTGCGCTCGGGCGATCGCCGCGACCGTTGAGTCGAGATTAAAAAGAAGTTTAATTGATTACGTGAGTCACTGGGGTAGAGCAAAAGAGGCACAAAGTCCTCACGCCGACTAATTAACGCTCGATTTAAAGTTGAAAAGAAATCTGTGAAGAATCCCCCGCTGTTAGTACCTACTATTTTTTTTGTTGTTGTAATAACGGAATGGGATGGATTTAAGGATGTTTCTAGCTAATTTAAGCGGGTAAATTCAGCCGATCTATTGCTGTCATCAGTGTCATCCCACCTTATACTAAGGATTGACACAAGTGAGAGCTCACTACAATCTCACTTCAACGAAGTTTACATTGTGAGATTTTAACAGAATAGACCGGTTGTTATTTGTAGTGATGATCTGAAAAAAAATTGTGTTTGTTTTACTTACTTTTTTCGGGATTGCCTGACTTGATTCGAAGTGGCATGGAGGTCTGCATTGCGCAGCTTGACAGCCGCGAGACGCGTTATGACACGTTCATACCATTAGAAGTCAAACTGTGTGGATTATCCAGAATCTGTTGGTAGTAGGAACTTCTGTACGTAATAAGGTTCAACGGGTGCCAAAAAGAAAAAACGATGAAGAATTAATAAATTATAGTAACTCATAGTAGTGATGTCGCCCGCTTACGGCAAGGGATTTTTATTTATTTATTTATATATACTTTATTGTACACCACAAAAATACATAACAAAAAATAAATCAAACACTACAAAATATACAATGGGCGGCCTTATCGCTTTCCGCGATCTCTTCCAGGCAACCTTGGAATGGATGGTGATTGATTTTATGCGACGAATGGTAATATAACTTAATTGCATGGCAATAAAAATAATAATTATAATATTAATAATTATTTAATGTTAAAATCGTAGGTAAAAAACAAAGCTAGGGTATGCTTAGGCATGCCTTGTCGGCACCGTTCGAAATGCCTCGGCATCCCTTGGGATGCTTCTATATGGAAGAGTTACGACTGTAGTGAAAAAAACACGCGAGCGCGTCGTCGCGTCATTACGCTACGGCGTGGCTATGGACGTCGTAGCATGCATAAAGATACCGCGGCATCGTTGCTGTTAGTATGCGCTTGCATAATAGTGATGCCGAAGTATCCCCTGCCGCGCCGCCAGTGGGTGGAGGCCCTTAAGTTTACCTACATTAGACTAAACTGGATTGTCCGCGCTTCGCATAAGACAGGAATTGAAATTGGCTCCCGGAACAACTGAGTCCGCCCCTGTTGCTGTCCGATCCCTTTCCACAGCGAGTTTCGGAAGTGCCCTTAACTGCACAGTTCTGAAGGTTTACCATTCAATTTATCTGGTTAGATCAGTCTGTTTGATAGCTTTTAACTATTAATTTAAAGGTCAGCTGATAGAAGACTTGATATTTAAAGACAGATTGGCTGTTAATATCCTTTGCCGAGAAGTGTCCGACAACTGCCTCATTTTATTTTGTGCTAAAAATGTATACCTGTTCACTTAGATTCCCTTTTTAGGGTTCCGTACGAAAATGGTAAAAAGGAACCCTTATGGTGTGACTCAGTCTGTCTGTCACAGCTAGATATCTCAAGAACTACTGATGCTATCAACTTGAAATTTGGAATAGTTTTAGATGACGTTTGCCCAACTATTTTGTAAATAAGAAAGAAATAAAAATAATTATATTTATTTTTGCAACAGGGACTGAACGGGGGTCTTACAAATTCGAAGTGGGCCTACTAGGGCATGTGGGGTATCAAGTGCTATGTGCACATTCGCAAACATTTTTATTTATTTTAGGTTGCCTAGTTTTCGACTTTGGACAAACAATTTAAAAAAAAAATACCGCTCCCCCTTATCTCCGAAGTTTGCATACACAAAAATCTGAAATTATTTTATGTGATAAAAGTTTATGTCAAAATTACAGGAAAAATAAAACGATGTTTCTAAATAGCACACTTTTTCAGAAATCATCAACATAAATTACCTTAGTTCCACTATTTGTCAAGAAATGGCGCTGCTCTAAAACTGCAATATTCTAATCCACAGTGTGCAGTGTTAAAATTCTCTGATGAATCTATATTCATCAGAGAATTTTAACACATAAAAATAGAAAATTTCAAATGGTACGGAACCCTCGGTGCACGAGTCTGACTCGCTCTTGACCGGTTTTTTTTAAATTAAAAGTCTTGCAACAGACATATTCACAATAAAAACTCATGCATACAAAACCTTTTTGTTATTCAATATACACTCCCACGATTTCCCCCTAATTTTGTACGAGTGCCAAAAGAAAAACATGCCATACCTTTACTTGGAAAAATTGACTCGGCCCGTCGTTTATGAGGTACACCAAGGAAAAAGGGCCGAAACTACCCAGAGCTTTTAGCGGGAAGGGTTCTTTTGATTATTATAGCCTGGCTTACTTACTCCACTTTTTAAAGCACACCACGCTGTTTCTAAATTATTCTTAATATGGTGAACTTATTGGTTCTCCATCTGTGCAAAATAAATGATTTTAGTCTACGGTATATTTTATGAGGAGACCAAGGCCTATGTATACTGAATTTGCTGCCTAAAAGACTACTTGCTATCATTTAGCAGTCTTTTTCTCATCCCTAATCGCACAACGTCTAATAAAATATAATTATATGTGTAAATTCGCGCATTCCGTTTTTATTGGCGGGCGGACGTGATCAGATTACAGTTCGGAGCAAGCAAACAATTTTACGATAGTATTTATGGCATTATACACGGGAAAGTGTCCCTAATATCGAACCCAGCCCTCATTCAGGGCTATAAATTATAATCGAAAAGAGCCCACAACTCGAGTCGCCAAAACGTGGAAATTATTACGTTTCCCGCGCTCACCCGCTGTCAATGTTGCCAGCGGCTATATTTTATTTATACCTTTTACGAGTGTTGCTAGCCATAAAAAAGTTTTAGTGGGTGTTGTAAAAGTAAAGGTGCCGGTTTTTTCTCCCTCGTTAGAATACAGCGTTGATAGGTTACGGGAATAGTGTTTTATTAAACAGTATTTTTATAAGGGTTTATTTCAACATGTCCTTTTATTTGAATGTCCTCCTGTCCTCGCGCACACCGGAGCTTATTTTGTGTACGGTGCCTCTAAGCTTAGACCAGTTTCCCTCTAGCTTACACCTAACAAAGATGAAGTCTGTGTCAGATTTCACGTCCACTCAAGCTCTTTTTTAGGGTTCCGTACCTCAAAAGGAAAAACGGAGACCAAGACCTAGGAAAAGGAAAAACGGAGACCAAGGTCCAGACCTATTTTCTCAGGAACGTGTGGAGGTATCAAGTTGAAATTAATATCAAATACGTAGATCATGTTCTATTGGAGCTCTAAAAACATCAAACTTCTCAAGTCAAGGCAATAAAAAAATACGGCCATTTATGCGACATATTTTGACACTCGCAAATAAATCAAAACCTACAGGGTACTTCCCGCTGACCTAGAAATAAATTGTTAATTTGTAGATTATCAGATTAAAAAAATGCGATTACAAACTTAAATTTGTAATTGGAGATTTGACGTGTGACGTATATCGATGTATGGGAGAACATGTTTTTCAACTACAAAGTTAAGTTTGTTTTTGGGATAAATTCATTCCAACTATGGAACCCTTCTGGCCGGTTTTTTTGTATTTCGATTTTAACTTGTTTAAGGTCTATTTAACTTCATAGTGCAGTAGTCAAAAATATTTTCAAAACAAGACATTATCTGAACATTAACAATATCTTCAGAGTCCAAGTACCGTGTAGGTAGCACAATCGAGTGAAAAACCTTTGTAATATAAGTGTTTACTTCGAGCGGTTTATGTTCGGCAAACAACATTTATAACCAAATGCGGGTAGTTTACACTGTTACCGAATGTACCTGCGAGTGTCTGTGCAATATCCGCTCCTACCTCATATCCGCTGTTCGTTCGCCGTCTTTAGGCCGCGGCATGGTGCGAGAGCGGAAGCGATGTTAAGCAATTGCCGCGATATCATCATCTGCTGTGTAGTTTTCCCAACTATGTTAGAGTCCGCAGCTGGATGCAGTTATAGTATAGATAGGGTTTTTGAAGTGAAAACTTCTTTAGCGGCGTTGTGCACTTTTTTTGTAATGGCTAAAAAATGTTAAACTCGCGTCAGGACACGTGACCTGATCGAAAATTCGTAAGACGGTTAAAAAGACAACAACGCGTTGATTACCGCGGTGCCGATATTTTTGCAAGTTTTCACTTCTGTCGGCACTCCCGGAGTGCCACTGTTTTTTTTTTTTATATGAATGTTAACCGAAGTCGCTGCTGGACCCATACATTAAAGAGATATGTATTATTATTGATATATGACAGTATGAGGTAACCGCCTTCAGAAAAGATTGTCCTTTCACAAGCTACCTCTGCCTTAAACTGATGTTGAACAGAAACCCCCTTATTAAGAAATATTAATGTCTATTATTATCCCACTGCAGGGTAAGCGCCTCTTCTCATACAGAGACGGCACGAACATTGAAAAATGACCGATTAATAAACGCGCAGTGAATTTACATTAGTATCAGTAAATTGATATTGATAGTAATTTCACTGGAATTTGAACCTTGAGGCTCGATTTTTCCGTGTTATGGGGGAAAAGGTTTAACAATAATATCTAATAAATCGCTTCCTCTTGTAATGAAGGTAGGACCTTTAGCCGAAGCACTAGCGAAGGCAAGCGAGGTAGCGATATTGAGAGGGTAGGCGTACCGACTGCGAACCGGTTTCACGGCCCGAAGATCTAAGGATATAAGATTTGCGTGAGGAGTGAGGATGATGCTACTGACAGATAGAGACTCCCTCCCATGTATTATTATTTTTCCAGTAGGTGTATCAGACTTTTGCGTATTTTTCCATTTTTATACTCAGTCCAACGGGCACGTGGTAATAACAGCTGCTTGGGTCGATCGAGGTGGAGCAACGCTTGTCAAGGTCGGTCGGTGGATGGCTGACTATCCATTACATACCGAGACCACCTTCATGCCTACGTTGGTCCTGGCTGTCATTCGCAGATCTTACATATCATTTTGACAGTCGTTACGGGTAGTCAGAAGCCCAAAAGAATGACAACTAAGGTTACCAAGGAGTATCGTGTCACCCAGTACCGGGGTTGTGGTGGTCAGATAGGCAATTTCTCCATGTAAAATACTGGTATTCAGTTGCGTCTGCTGTCAGCCAACTGTAGATTTGTTGACCATTTTCTATTTTCTTAAGTACCTGGTACTTATTGAAATACCTACACTGTCCTCTCATACCTAGTCATACTGTTATTTGAAAAAATTGTAAGAGCCAATTATTTTTAAAAGAGTAACCGTGGAGTTTCTTGCCGGCTCTTCTCCATAGGAAACGACCAATTGGAACCGTGCACCTAGCTTCTGACGTTTCATAAGTGCCCATGTAGGTCTATGTGAAATAAAAATATTTTGATTTTGATTTTGATTCCAACCCCAACATAGTTAGGAAAAGGCTAAGCGGATGATGACTTGGTCCCTTAGGCTGGGAATACACGTTAGATTTTGTTTCCGATTGTCTGATAAGACTATCTGATTGTTTTTTTTTTTTTTTTTTAATCTTTATTTTTTTTTTAATAGAGGGTTTGATCAGACATGATCATGCCACCCTCATAGGCCTCACAAAGATTGACTTATCTACGCTTAATGGCTAATTTAACTAAATTATAAATTGACTTAGCCTCCTCTGACAAAGGACGGGCCAGAATCAAGTTACACATGCCCATTTCCCGCAGATCCACATCATATTCGAGCATTAAGCTGACCCTCTCCACCTCGTTCCGGGCACATTCGGCCAACACATGGTAAACATCTTCAACCACGCCACACTCAGCACAATTTGGTGAGTTGGATTTACCCATCAGGAACGCAAAATTGTTTAGCGGTATGTGCCCGGACCGAAGTCTTAGGGCTGTCACAACATCTGTTCTAGACAAACCAGACTCTGCGAACCACGGTGATCGCGTAAGGCAAGGCTGTATGGTCTTATACCAGATGCCTTTAGATAATGACCTCTCGTCGAAATGCTCCCTCCAAATCTCTGTGCACTTTTCCCTAACTAAGTATAAGCAGTCCGAGAATAAGGGTAAGCAGGTGAATGGTATTCCATTACAACTAGCTTCTCTGGCCAGACGATCGGCTTCTTCATTTCCTGTTATGCCCACATGTGAAGGTACCCATTGAATTTTCACTATTTTATTTCTAATCCTAAGTTTGCGGAGCGATTCCAAAATGCTATAGGCTATCGGTGTGCCTCGAAAATTCGAGGTGCATCGAGCCAGATGTTGAATAGCACTCTTGGAATCTGTCAAAATAACATATTTCCCGGCCATAAAGGAATCAATGTAAGAAATTGCTTCTGCTATGGCTATCAACTCCGTATACATAATGGAAATTTTCGCGTTAATCATCAATTGGATGGAGCTATTTGTTTGAGGATCATAAAGTGCCAAACCACTACTACCATCATCGTTTTTCGAACCATCTGTGTATAATTTATAAAAATGTGAATAAGTATTTATTAAAAACTCATTGCAAATCTGTTGTAATTCGTAAGGTTTATACTGTTGTTTTGGCTTACAGATGGTCTTAATATCTGGCTCCAGTACAACAGAAAGATCTATACCACTAACCCATAGGTCCAACGTAAACATTTCGAATTGTGTTGTTGAATAAACTGAAGTATTTCTAAAAAGTTCATGAATTGAAACTAAAAGGGGTTTTTTCTTGTACCTCCAATAAACATTACGACAATAATTACTTAGCTTATCTAACATTTTAATAATCTCATTACCTGAAAAGGACTTGCATCTAAACCAGAATTTGCCAGCAAGATAATACCTACGAGCACTCAGTGGCTGAAGGTGGAGTTCGCATTCCATCACGTGTATGGCGGTGCTTTTAATGAATCCTCCGATAATACGCATGCATTGGTTTTGTATTTTGTCTAGCTTACCCAAGTGTGTTTTACAACTACTGTCGTACAGCGCGCTAGCGTAATCCAACCTGCTCCGAAACATAGCCATGTAGACCCGTCTCAAAACAATCGGATGTATTCCCCAACCCGCACCCGTCACAGCTTTAAAAATATTCAACAATCTCAGACTTTTACCTCTCAATTCATTTATGTGCTTCGCCCAGCGCAATGATCTGTCCAACCATAGTCCCAAATATTTCACATTATCTACCACTTCCAACGTCATTCCGTTTATAGTTACATCAACTAATTCTCTCCGAAAACCTCTTTTAAAAACACATATTTTGCTCTTTGAAGGTGAAATATCTAACCCAATTTCAGAAAGCAAATCAACGAATTTATTTAGACCTAATTGTATCTGTTTGCTTCCATCCCGCACATTATCACAATTTATGTATAACGCAAAATCGTCAGCGTATTGGGAAATACAAACATTATTGATATTATTGCAAATCTTTACAGTAGCTAAATTAAAAAGCAGAGGCGAAAAAGGGTCACCCTGAGCCAAACCGCGGCACGTATACCTACAAAATGAAACCGAGTCTACCTGCATTCTTAAATATCTTTCTTTTAAAAAAAACCACAAATACCTACACATTAAAGAACTAACTCCTAATTGTTGCATAATATACACAAAACTTTTTATATCTACATTATTGTACGCATTGTCGATATCCATAAAGGCAGCTATCGTCATCTGATTTTGAGAAAACCCGGTTTGAACTGATAACACCAAGCTTGCCAGATTGTCTAAAGTTGAGTGATGTTTTCTAAAACCTGATGTATGGGAAGATAAAAAGTTATTTCTCTCAATGTGCCACTCCAACCGTTTAATTAGAATACCATGAAAGGTTTTGCAAATACACGATATCATAGCTATAGGACGCAGAGATCCGGATGACTGAGGATTACGACCCGGCTTCGGGATCGGGACAATAGTGATATCTCGCCACTGCATTGGAACAAAACCCACTGCGTAGAACGAGTTGTATAACTTTATTAAAATGTTTTTTCCGTTGTTAGGTAAATTGTATATCATTGAGTACGATATTCTGTCACTACCTGGCGATGTATCTTTATGGCGTATACAAGTATCTAATTCTTGTCTTGTAATGAGAATATCTAAACTTGTTTTTACGGGAGGAAATTCTGGAGCATCGGGAAGTACATAGTCAGGTGTAAGGCTACCTAATAGATCCCTAGCTTTTTCCTTGTCTACGTGGGAGTGGGGCATATTATAACCCTTTAGCCACTTCAGTTTGCGCCACATTTCTCTTTGAGTGGTTTTACCATCCAATGACGTACAAAACTCATGCCAAGATTTATCTCGAGATTGCCGGATTAATCTTTGAGAGATTCTTATTTTGTCTTGCAATTTAATTAAATTATTCGGATTAGGGTTACGTCGGAACTCCGAAAGTGCTAGACGCCTTTCAGCTACACATTTGGATAGGGAAGCGCACCAATACGGTTTAGGTGAAAACTTATTGCTTGGATTACGGTTTATTATATAATGTGGTATGAAGCGATCTGCTGCTATGTTTAAACAATTAACAAATGTGTCATATGATTTTTGAAGGTCATCCTCACTAAATATAAAATCTTTAAGCAGGTTTTCTAAAAGGTCTCGATAGGATATCCAGTCTGCCTTCCTATAATTACGTCGCGAAATTATGGAATCCCGATTCGCTTCCAAATGTGTAACCACCCTAATAATAAGATGGTCGCTGCCCAAGTTTTCATTTGTAGTGGACCAGTTCAACCTTATCGCGATGTCAAAAGTAGCTAATGTCACATCAGGTGAAGATGTTTGAAGCTGATTGTTAACTAATTTGATACGTGTGGAACTTTTACTGTCATTTAAAATTACAAAATTACTTTCCAGGAGAGCATCGTACATTTGGGAACCTCGTGAGTCTGTTTTGTAAGACCAATTCGTATGGTGAGCGTTAAAATCACCTAAAATAACAGCTTTTTTGTCTACGCTGTTAAATAGACTGTCCCAGTCTGATTGATTGGTGCGAACTGAAGGTGCACAATAAACGGAGAATACATGTTCAATAAATTCACAGTTGTTAATTTTGACCATTATTACTTCAATATCTGAATTACTACTCCTACACTATTTGCGCTGTAGCATGGTGCGGGTGACAGTTGCCCGTATGACGTTGACATTTGTCAGTACCACGTAGGGATGTGAGGTTATGCAATTCATTTTTATCGCTAACGATACTCGCAGCGTGAATCTAGTTCTCTTTAATATTGTTATGAAAATTAGTGTATTATTCAGTTGTGCAGTGTAACTACGTGTGTGCTACGTGTATAAACTTGTCAATATAAATGTTTTATGGCTACATAATTATCTTTGTACTTATATAAAATAATCAAAATCGGGTTTATGTTTTTTTTTTCGTGACAACATTTTTGCTCTATGGTGCATCGGCGCGGCGGCCATGTTGTTTACCCGTGCGATGCTGTGAGTGCGAGTACGAGTGCAAGCGCGTTATATTGTGACTTAATGTGACACGTATTACGATTTCATTGTTTGTTTTCATTTTTGTTAAATTGTTATTTGTTATAAGTTTGTTGAGTTTGTTGTTATTACCATGCCTAAGCATACAAAAAAAACTGTTTTGGGTAGTCAGGCCAGGGAGCTTGTTGTTCGCCTCCGAGACTACTTTGAAAGAGAACAACAAAATAATGGACCGTTGTTACCATTGAATCATATTGTAGAACGAGTAGCCGAAGCTCTTGATATTGGCCGCAATACTGTTTCGCGTATAACACGTGAAAAAACATTATGTCTGATTGGGATCGTGACATACATATTGACAACATAATTGAGTCATCGTTAATAATATCCGTCACAGATTCAGATGATGAATTGAGTGACAATTCAGATGTTCCTGACTCTGATATGAGTTTAGACGAATAACATGTATTTTTTTTTAGCAACCTTACCCTATAAATGTTCTGTTGTATAATTAGACCTTTTAAAAATAAAAATTGACCTACGCACAATATACGTTTTTTATTATAAAAAATATCGACTATCCATCGTAGCAGTACATCCCATCACTAAATACGTCTATGGCGTTACGTTATACGCATAACACTTTGCTTAATTTTTCATTCAATTTGATTTTATTTCTTGATTAGAACATTCTGGTTGGGTTTAATTTAATTTACTACAGTTATTAATTATTTAATATATTACGAATGTGGTACAACTGAAATATTAAGTCATAAATTGTAAATCGCGGCAACTTTCAAGAGTGAAACGAAATGTTACTGAAACTGTCACCCGCACCATGCTACAGCGCAAATAGTGTAAAAATATGTGAACAAGCTTCTACAGATCTATGTATCAGTAATGCTACACCACCATAAGAATCATGCCTATCTTTACGGAAAATTCTATAGCCACTCATCTTAAAATGACTATCCGGTTCCAGCCACGTTTCGCTCAGTGCTGCAATGTGAATTTTTTCTTGACATAGTATTTGTTCTAATGCTAATGACTTAGGGCGAACACTTTGTGCATTCCATTGAATAATATTAAGTCTTATGAGCTTATTATTCATTGTAACCGAAATAATCTAATATTAGCTTCATTATTGGCCAGTCTGAAATATTTTCTACTACTACTAATATTACCCATTGAACACAGCATTTTAAACAACTTTGCACCTTTTGATGAACTGTTTCTCCTTTCAAAAACAAAATTTCCTTCAGCCTACTTATAAGCTCATTGAATTGTACTTCTCTCGTCTTATTCTTCTCTTCATTTGCATCTTCTTGTCTATCCATCCCATCCTCTTCTACCAACATCTCAACTTCATTAAGTTTCTTCGACTTTTTTTGTTTATGAGTCTTAGCACTCGGTTGATGCCTGTCCACCCTAGGCGCCTGTGTTGTAACTTCTGTACGAGGCTGTTGTAGACAGGCCGAAAAGGACAACTTCTCAGCCTGTGTAGCCGTCAAGTCCTTCGATTCTGTTACTGTTATGACACGTTCAGCAGGTTTGTTTTCCTTAACTGGGACATACATTGTCAAAGCACGTCGGTATGTGCAATTAAAATCCGCCATTAACTCCCTCAACCTCTTCTCCTTTAAGTATGCCGGGCAAGATCGCACTAAAGCCATATGTTGACCATTACAATTGGTGCACTTAAATGAAGTGGTGTCACAATTATCGTGAGCCTCGGTACATTTTGGGCATCTGACATTAGCTGACGGGCATCTTTGTACCGAATGTCCAAGCTTCCAGCAGCGTGAGCATTGGGTCACGGGAAATATGTACTGCTCGACTCGTATACGCAATCCATCAACGGAAATATATGCTGGACGGAATGAGCCCTTAAAGCTAAGGCGTACAGACTCACTGGGCTTCCAACCTTCACCATCTGAGTTTCTGCGCATGAGTCTCTGGACGGATACAAGTTGTGCGGGTTCCGCACACTCTATACGCTCCATCATTTCTTTCTCGGTCAGATCGATATCTACGTCTCTAATTACACCAAAGGACAAATTAACTTCCATAGCCCTTTGAATTTTCCAACCTCTATCAGTAATCTCCTTACAGTTTTCCAGTAACACCATACCGTCCTCATTTCTCACCTCGACTCTAATCTTGTAAGGATTAATATACTTAATCTTGTCGATACATAATATCCCCTCATTTTTAAATATTTTAGCCAGTGCAAACTGTTTTGGCATTTTATCATTGGATGAAATGTAAATTTCAAATTTATCCCCTTTATATTTCTTGCTTTTGTTTCTGCAAACCTCCGTCCACCCATCCTCATCTTCTTTTTCTCTCTCTCTCTTACTTGATCTTCGCTCTTCGCAATTTTCGGACGCTTCCTGTGAATACTCCTGCAAATATTGTTCCTCTCCCTTCATTTCTTGCTCATAGAATACACTCGGATCACTCATCACGTCGACTTCATTTGTTATCTCCCGTTCAATAGTAATTTCATCCATTTCTGTTGTCGCGCCGACCGGCGTACACACGGATGGCCGCCGCGCGCCGTCGTCGTGTCGGGCGCAGCGCGGTAAACGCCTCGACGTAAACAAACTAATTAGCTAATGAACGCGATCACCTCGTACGAATGCCGATACGAGACTGATCTGATTGTATTTACTCGATACACATCCGATTTCTGCGTCAGATTTTTTCTGAACTCAGTCGTTCCCGAGCTATCATACCGAGTGCTTGCGTACGGAGCACAGAGAAAATATGGACGACAAAACTTTTTTTTGTCCGTCGTGGTACTCTTCACTGCCAGAGTCCCACAGGAAAAACACGTTTTTCAACGGCTACAATGAGCCGTTCAATATCGTAATTTTCGTCCATTGTCCAACCTACAAGGCAAGTCGGAGGGAGGAATCGGACGTCTATTTTGACTCCGTCCAGAAGTATGCAGACCGCGCCTTCAGACAATCGGACCGACAGTAAAATCGTTAACGCCTCGCGCTGGATTCTGACTCGGACGTCCGATCCGACTACCGGATCGGGCGTGTGTTGAATGTTCAAACAAAATAATGGCTTCAACGCCTTCCGATAGCCGGATCAGACTATCGGAAGGCGTTGGAGATATTATTTTGTGTGCACATTCAACATACGTCCGATTCTATAGTCGGATAGTTTGCATTGTTCTGATAGCTGGATCAGACTATCGGATCCGACTAACAGATGAAAAAATCGGACGTGTATTCCCAGCCTTAGTGTTTAGTATCGTGGATTTGTGACTCATTGTATAGGTACCGCTCTTGTCCTGACTTGGCATCAAGTATGTCTGCTGTGCATTCCTGAGGTTTCCAGGGAGAAAAGTCTCGAGGTCCAGGGTATCGGGTCTATCCACCGATTTGGTCGTCGAACTTTTAGTTTTTTCTCTGGTCATTTTCTCTCTAAACTGTTAGAGGGTTTTAGCTTATTTAAATGCAAGAAAAACAAACTGGAAAATATTTTAGGGAAAATATAATGTCTACGATGCAGTTAAGAATTATATGGATTTGTTAATGCCAGTACGTACTGTTTCGTGTCCTTTTTCACCGCAGTAAGAGTTTATTACTTATGTGGTTACCGGTAAAACTACAATATTTCGTATCATTCCACTTTGCCCCACCAAGCCGCCCACTGGTGGGCAAAGTGGAATGCCTAAAATTTTGCAGTGGAAACTACCCCACTAGTTTTATTTGGTGGGGCTGATTCTATTAGTCTAAAGTCTATCATTTTTATTATTGTAAAGTGTAGACACCTCTGTCTACGCTTTACAATAATATAATATGTATCAGTGTTTGCCCATTTAATGAATACAAGGAGCTTGATAGGGTGACCTACAGCTTTTAAAACTATTTTTTGCTGTTCTATCTAATATAGCGTAATTTTATTCATTTTCGTAAAGTAATATTTACACAAACACAAAAAACAGAAAAACATTTAAGTTACCAGTATTGTGTGCCTCACGGCTGCCCCAAATAGGCTCAGTTCAGTATAAATGTCAAAGAACTAGTGCCTGATACTGGTTTTCAATTAGACTTAATGTTATGAGGACGTCATACGGATGTAAATCAGTTTTATAGTTAAAAAAAGGAAATAGAATGTAGCTAAAAATAATAAAATCGTAATATGTAAGTTTCTATAGAAAGTAGAGCCATTGGTCTCTAAATAAGTCAGTGGTTGAGACCCAAACACCGTAATAACGTACCCAAGTTACCCAATCCATGACAAATAGCTACGGAACACTTCTTAGGGTACAAAAGCCTTACTTACAAGTCTGATTAAGAGACGAAAAATCCAATAATTTGACATAAAGTTTCCATGCCACATTGAGAGGCTTGAGTATGTATGTTGTGTAATGGCAGTTGATGCGAAGCGGAGCTATGCTTTTTGCTGCAAAGTGACCAGGGGCCTTTCAAAGTGTTACAAGAAATACAAGTAGGAAGTAGGAAGAATCTTAATAACTATAATGTTTGCTACAGAAGCTCTGGGTTTGAAACATGGCAACTAGGGAAACCACTGTGTCTTAATAGGTAGTTATACCTACAGTACTTTTAAGTTTATCTGGTTTATCTGTCAGTGGTATACCACTGACATGAGGATTGGAAATCTGCAGTAAAGAAATAAATACTGATACCTAAATTTTATTGAGTTATGCGCGCATTGTATGGAACAGCTGATTTTTTTTCTCGATTTCGGGGCTGGTCCATTAGTAAAAGTTGTTCGTAAAAAGCACAAAAACCCCTTTTTAGGATTTCAGTTATTTCAATTAAACCTTTTATATTATCTCTTTGAAAAGTAAGTGTGCAAAAACTTTATATTCTTAAGGAATTGAGCAATCTATACTGTCGGCAGTAAATTCCGGAAGAAGAGGAGGCGACACTTTTTATCCGCATTCAGAAATAATTCGCACCTATTCCACAGTACCTTCATCGTTAAATTGTACAATTAATTTAATTTCACTTGTAGTATTTGAGACCGTTGTGAGACAGACAACAAAATACTTACATATTATGGAAATGAAATGTAAATTCATAAAGTAACGCAAGACTCCCGGGGTCTCGCAACAATAGACAGATAATTAATATAGTGTCATTATATCGATGCTGGGTAAATTAAGACAAGCCAGTAATAATAGAATAAATAATAATTTAATTATTGTTGTAGCAGTTGGATTCAAAAATAAAGCTGGTGTAATTTAAAAGAAAAGTATCTTTAACATACCCCTAGGGCAGGGGTCACCAATAAGTGTTATTGCGGGTCCTTTAAAATAACATATGACTGTCGCTGTCCATTTGGTAGACGATTACTAGGAACCAAGATTAAAAATATTATTTTTAAAGTAAGTAATAAAAAAATATTAAGTTATGAACAAAAAAATCAAAAATAAGTAAGTAATATTATCGCGAAAAATAAAAAATAAAAGACTTTGAACTATCTATCTGAAATTTGAAGTAAAGTTGGCGCAAACTACGTATATTGTCATTGAATCATGGATGTTTGTTTTAAGATTAAAAAAAAATATTCAAATATTTTTAGATTAAGTTTTAGCGATCGGTTTATTTATGGTCCGCATAAAATAAGTTGGCGGTTCGGAACCGGAACATGGCCCACCATTTAGTGACTCCTGCCCTAGGGTGTAAAAAATAAAACTACCTCTCTGGTAGACGAAATGAGGTGTTATCATATAAACTGTGTCCGTAAACAAGAATAAAGCAGGTTCACCACCATAAAACGGGTAACAAAACCCTAATCTTTTAAATTACTTCGCAAGTAATTCGCGTAAACATTTTTTCTTCAAACTTTTCCAAAGATTGATTAAAAAACTTTTTTTACTATCGATGATAATATGAAGTCGATTTATTGTCCAAGTTTTTTTTTATATATTTTCTTAATACAAAGTCACATTTGGCAGGAAATTAGCCGTTTAAGGTTCACGATTGACATTTGCGGAGCGGAAAATTATGTATCGTTGCGAGCAAAAGTGGTATACAGAAATATTTGTTCTGTTACGCAATAAATATGAAGTTAATGTTTTTTTTAGTTATTCTGTTAATAATGTTAAACAATTAATAACATGCGGGCAGCAGTATTTTAAAATGTTTTTATAAATTTTGCTAGTCACGCCCGCGCGCGCGCCTTTTTGGAGACGCCTAAGGAGGACATATTTGAGTGGTGCTGATGATCTTCAGAAAGGTCAGGTGCATAGTACTCGCAATGTAATATAAAATATATTTGATAAAGTAAATGAAGTTAGATCAACGCGTCACATCGATATTGCAAACTTACGGTGTCCGGTGAAAATACCGAACATTCGACCTTTAGTAATCCCGGGTGTGCCGATGCGATTTCAACCTTAGAGGAAGTTGCAAAAGCCTGTAGTTTGACTGCAAACCGGCACACAATCCCAATAACATCAATGTGATTTTCGCGTGCCATCACCAATAAAATTTCTACACAAAATAGTGAAGCCGAAAGTACGAGAAGCACTTGTGTGCATCAGTGTACAGTCCTATTTTATTATTTGCGATGGCGGTGACGGTACATTACCCCTCTATCGACTGGGGTCCACCTTCATACTTTTTATGTGTGGACCATTCTGCTATTGTTACTTTACGATTGGCCTGCTCAAACGGCGCATGATCAAAGAAACTTCGCATGATTATGATGAGAACCCACTTTTTTGTTGATAAACTTTTGGTAATAGTTATTGTGTCATCGGCAAAGTATGTAACAGTTGGGTTAATTAATTGTTTTTGATGTGAAGCATTTCTTTATCGGTCGGGTCATATGCCGTAGCGGCAAATGATATGACGCTTTCTCATGTCCCGTCATGTCAGAAAAATATATTTATTTTTTCTCTATAATTATTTTAAATTCTTTCAATAAACATCTATTTCGATGTTTCACATCTGCTGGGCGTCCTGTGATGGCCAATTTTTTTTAATGCGATATTTATATTTAACGCGTCATTTGAGAGGTCGGCTGCTCGCTTGGCCATATTTTTTGATTCTCTGGTTTAATTGAGATTCTATTCGTTACATATTTTCTTAATACAACGATAGGCTGTACCTACGGTCTGTTCTAAAAAGTATTTGATGAAAATGTAAACAAATGGATCAGAAAACGTACCCGTGGATACCAATTTCTAGTGCCACTTACAAATTGACTGCTTTGAGTTTATATGAATATTTAAATAACTAATATTTAAAGTTATTCAAACAACAATTGTTGCGTATAAAGTTGAAAACTTCTAAAGTTAAAAGTTAGTAGTTTAAAGTTAGTTTATATTTTCATCAGATACATTTAGAACAGATATTACTATACGACACAATATTTAATTTACTGCAAACGACGAATAAAATCAATAAACATGATTCTCAAGAACCACGCTTATTTTCTAGTAGGTATGTATCATCGTCTTTGCTACGTAATATTCGAGTGCTACGCGGCTACGAGATTTCGTAGCAATCTATGAAAATGATGTCTACGCAGCGTAGCGCATTATGTTACTCATAGGAATGTATGTTATTATGTTGGCAGTAAATTCAGTGATGTTGCGGCATGTTGACCAACGTAACAATCTTAACATTGGCCGTATGCTCGCATTGGACCGTGAAAGAACCTTGACGGGCACAGCGGGACCCGGGTAGTAATGGAGGCGGCAATTAATTGATACCCGGCTGTTATTTTTCCCTTTTTTTATCCCCTTTATTTTTTTCTTTCTACATTATCCGTATTTTGTAAAAAAATACATAACTGAAAAAGGAAAACAGTTATGTGTTTTGCAGTCGGGTTTTTTTTTAATAATTTGCTTTATTTCAAGCTTTTTAGTTTTATTAATATATTTATTTGGAATTGACTCATTACTAACTTTTATTTGAAATCAATAATGAAGTTTTTTTTTTTAAACTACCCCTCCCTTTTTGTGTTTGCAGATGCAATATATAAACATTATATAACCTATGTCACTCCCCCAATTAAGAGGAATCTAACGACACTCATAAGTTAAAATCCATCAAGCCGTTTAGGCTACAGAGTGTGCCAAAGAAATAGACATACATAACCTCGAAAAACATTACTCTCCTTCTGGGGCAGTCGGGTAAAAATGCAGCCACCTATAGTAAAAAATGTGTCAGGCAGATTGACACAAGCGTGGACAGCGTTTGGGTATGGAATTGCATAATCATGCATAATCAGCCTGTAATGTTCCCTGCTGCTGGGACACAGGCCTCCACTCTGTAAGAGGGAGTGGGCTGTAAACCACCACGCGGGCCCAGTGCGGGTTGGTAGATGTCACATGTCTTCGAATTTGTGGTTCTATAGGACATGCCGGTTTCTGTGTCAGTTAGTAGGTACAATTAAATGTGTTAAGTTGAAAATTGTTTTATAAAATTATGTAAAAGATATGGATAGTGATCTAGTCTTGCATATGTAATCTACGAATTGCGATACGATAATAACATAAATACGTCTACGCTTTGGAATGAGCAACTAGCTTCATATTTCTGACTGACCGACTCCTTGAGAATTCAAAAGTGCCTGTAAATGGTTTAATTGAAATAAATGCTTTGTGTTTGAGTTTGAGCCCTATTTACGCGTTTTGTATATCAAACTCAGTAACATTGAATAAAACTGATTGCTGGGAAACGACTTTTATTTAGTGTGAAAAATCACTGTTTACCGTAGATCACTTAATGTAACGGACGTAAAACATTGTGCTTATGGGTGCATGCAACGGTATAGGAGCTTATAAATAAATAATAAATTTGAGTTCACAAAAAAACATAAAACTTGGCAATTAGTACGTATTGTATATATAGTGTGTGTGATTGTGTGTGTGTGTGTGTGTGTGTGTGTGTGTGTGTGTGTGTGTGCGTGTGCGTGTGTGTGTGTGTGTATGTGTGTGTGTGTGTGTGTGTGTGTGTGTATGTGTATGTGGTGTGGTAGATATGGTAAGCAAACTTAAGTAAAATTATACAAATATTGGATACAAAAGGTAGGTAGTGAGGTCGAAAGTCCAATAAGAATAGGTGCTTGCCCAAACTAGGAAAATTCTGTATCTTGCTGCAGCTTGCTTGTTGTAGCTAGAGTATTTAAAACTTGTTTTCGTAAATAAACTTGAATTTCGACCTTTAATTTCTCCGTGATTAGGAGGTTCACATTGTTCCCAGGTCTGGGCCTACACAAAAAAATAACCACAATGACTAGGGGTCAAGTGACTGTCGGCTTCGTTGAGCGTCTTTTTACACCCGTTATTGTCCTACTAACCAAACCTTCACTGTGGCGCTCTACAGGGGGCTTCATAAAATATTTTATGACACTAATAAACTGGAAGGCTGTCTACACAAGAGCGAGTTTAGTAACGTACCAAGTTGTCAGCGTTAAATGACCGAGAAATTAGATATACACCTTTATGTACCGGTCGGCTTGGTTAACGAAGCCTCGCAAATTACACGGATAAAAAAGTTTGCGTTATCCCTTATGTATGTATGTAGTTAATGGCATATTTTGTCACATGAGTTTATGTGGTTTGTTAATAGTGGAGTTGTTTTTTATTTTATCCCATTTATAAATGATCTAGAAAAAAAAATCTTTGATTATTTATTTTATAGACTCGATAAAAAAAATATATTGGTAATATCCATTAAACTTCAACTAATGGTTCACATTATGGTTGTCTTTTAAGCAGGATCTCTTTATAGGCAATGCCCAAGTTCAGCAGGTGTATCCTTCGATGGGGTTTAGGCGATTATATTGATTCTGAACGTTCCTTTTTTACACTGTCATGATGCAACATTTCAGTCACTGCCTTTTAACTCAACCCTCGTAAAGAAAATGTTTTTTTTCTTATAAAATACATTTCATTCAATCCGGGCGATCGTCATTTATGCTCATGCCACTTGTCATTACTCACGCGTCGCCAAAACGAGAGATGTGGTAAAAGAGTAAACTGCCTGTATATATATTTATTTTTTAGAGTATGTGTGAGATCTTTATTTTTGTTTCAATAAATAAATGTATGTTTATTTGTTGTTGTTTTAGGATTTATTTGAATAGTGGAAATAATAATAATGTATTGCTTTTGTAAGAAATTTTTATCTCGTGACCTTTATAATTTGTACCTACGCATTCGTTTATTTTAATTGCATTGACATTTTATTTTATTCTAATCTATTGTGTAACAATATTGTGTATAAATCTAAATCTTTACATGAACGAAATGATTTTTTGGGAGGGGAAAATGTGATAAACTTTTTTTTGACGTCGTTGGTACCCACGGATTGGGGAAATTTATTTTTCAAATTGAAAGCACCGACTCCAGAAAAGATTTTATACCAACTTATATTTTCGTATAACTATCAATAATTCATATGAGAGAATTAATAAAATTCCAAAACCTTATCTATTCAGCAGCTTTTATATGTATATTCCTAGATCAAAAGTAATTAAACTAAAAGTGTAACAAAATGGTGCCAAAACCTTCCACCCCAACTTGAAAAAACAAAAGAAAGAAATGGTGCAATTATATTTTCAAGGACATCGTCATTATCCACTTACTAATTTTATGAAAACGAAAGTAATTTTGTCTGTCCGTAACCATTTCATGCCTTAACCGATGTGCCGGATAGACCATGATCTGAAAAAGTAAATGTCCTGGTAATATAAGGACTTTTTAATTTTAATTTTATTTAATACCTACATTTGCTACTATTACAGTCACCCCATTCGGTAGTGTGTAGTTAATTATCAATTAATGAAATAATACAACATAAGATTTACGAATTAAAAACATAACACGTATAGCGTTGCCCTTGCGAACTCGCTTTTATCCCGGTTGTACGATCCCGTGAAATAATTTCCGACCTCCATCCGGGGTAAGCCGCGGGCAAAAGCTAGTATCTTATACGCATAACATTCTTCCCTTTACGATACAAATTGATCTTATAATGAACATCACAACTTCGCAACAAAGACATTTTTGTGCGAGTCGAAAATCATACAAATAAGTACATTCTGTCAAATAACATGGGTACTGGGGGCTCCCGATCCCTCATCCGCCTGCCACAGCCAATAACTCGTTCGATCTCAGAACAAATCATGCTGAACGTTTTATGTACACCTTTTATTTTCTTGCCATTATTGGTACCAGTGAGATTTTTATTGTTACAAGCCAGGATTCATAAAAACGAGATGTATTGACGAATACTGAGGACTCAGGGAGGCAGAGTGGTTGCTTGCCGTGGCTTTTATTTATTATTTATTGGTTTTTACTTGGATGCTGATAGCAAGGTGAATTTTATGTTTTAGTAAATTTTGATGGATGGTGGTGAAGCTCGGTTGATGGCAATAGGCTCGCCCCCTATTACATGGGACTAAAACATAAGTGGTGAAATGTAGGTGTACTATAGGTAGGTTGCCTCTGCTCAACCATTTGGCGCAAACAAGCGCGATGTTATGTTGGTAGTGACGTTTATAATAATACTACCTTTTGCCCACGGCTTCGCCCGTGTGGAGGTCGGAAAATATTGCACGGGAACGTTCTATCGGAATAAAAAATATATTCTGTGTTAATCCAGGTCACAAACTATCTGTTTGTCAAATTTCAATCCGTTCAGCCGTTTTTGCGTGATTGAGTAACAAACATCCAAAAAGCTTTGATTATCAACATTTATGAGGCAAATGTACATTCAGTACCTATTATTATAGTGTTAGTATATTTTTCCTCATTACCGTCATTTTCTTAAAAACCGGCTTGCACCTATATTCTTTTATGTACAGGCTGAAAAAAAGACCATTCTGAAGTGGACTTTAAAGGCTTGTCCTATGAATATTTGATTTCATCCCTAGTGGAAGTCACACCAAAAACACTTGTCTCATTCCAGATACTCCCAGGCTTATCGCATTTTGCAGACAAAAACCACGTGCATATACATAGGTGCCAAAAAAAGCCTGAAAACTGATATAAATAAAATAAAATAAAATTCATTTAATTCAGACTATTTTTGGCCATATTTTGTTAGTACCTATTACATTATCTTAAAACTATGTTAGTAATGACGAAATCAATTAATACATTTAGGTAACATAGTAATACTTGAAGCAAGTAGTTGGAAGTAAATAAAATTAAAATCTAATTGAAATAAATGATTGAAAATGTAAAAAAAAAGTAAATAAAAAAAAAAAAAAATTGAAATTGAATTAAAACAAAATTGAAATAAATCATTGAAAATAAATTAAAATTCCTATCGATTCTTTAAAGGGTTAATTGACGCAAAAAGTACAGTCACGTCGAATTTCAAACGATCCCTGATTCTCTCGTTAAAAAGAGACACAGTGAGTAGTAGAAGTACCCAGACACGTGGGTAACAAATAGCATCCCTACAGAAATTGACATAATTATCCACGCGAAAAATTCCTCTGATCCTTTCTGAAATTCCACAAATTTTATCGTTGCGTCGTTTGGTAGGCATACACTACATTATCAGCGATATATCACCCTTGTATAGCTTGCTTATAGTGCATGGTGAAGATCGGGACAAGACGGGACAAGAACCCATTCACAGTTATTTTACCTCCAATTTTGCTTAACAGTGGTGAGTGATCTTTATTAACGTTGACATAAGGTTGCTGTCTGGTTGCTGCCAGAGTGCTAGCTAACTGCATATGGACTGTAGGTACTTGTTGTTTAGTTAAAGATGGTTGCTTGATACAATTATAAAACAAATCTTTAGGTACGAGGTTGACTCAGTCACTAAAGTTTTCTGTATCATTTAGCAGATATAACAATGTCGCCACTTTGTTAAACTTCTTGTCACAAACAAAACCTTTAATTTTATTCCATTTAAATCTGCAAACTTACATTAATTGTGCTACAGTTTAATAAACGCGTAATTTTTTTTTCCGATTTTCAAGAAAGTAATAATTATCTCGGTTATTATCGGAGTCTGGATTTGTGCCCGATATATTGCAATATAAGCTTGCCCTGAGAATTACATGGGACTTAACCATAACTGGCGAAATGTAGGTTTAAGTACCCCTCCGTCCAACCCTTCGGGGAAATAAGGCGTAATGTAATGTTATCCTTATTAATTGAGCAATATTTGACAATATTATTTATATATTTAACAAATTTTTTAAAATATATATTTGTAACCATGTTCTTGAAAACGGCTCTAACGATTTCGATGCACTATAAGGGTTAACGGGGGCGAAAAATCGATCGAACTAGGTCTTATATCTGGAAAAATTCGTTTTCTCCGTATTTCTAAAGTTTAGAACAAGATGGGCTACCTTAGAATAATGACATGGCAGCATGGAATTAGTATGAACTATCCTATATTATTTAATGAGCATTCTCTATTTTCACCAGAGCAGAACTCGGTCGCCCAGGTACTGTTGTGTTACATGTAGTAATGATTCATCACCCGCAAGGTGTCTAGTGTGCTCGCTTATACGAATCTGTGTTTGTACGCATCTCTTTCGCTGTCTGTGTAATGTTTCCCTTAAGCTGCCAGAAATGTATTCGACGAAGTGTGCGATATTAATTAGGGCTTCAGATATTTTGGATGTTTTACACAATACCTTTCTCTTAAAGTCGATTTTGTATTATGGTGGAAGTGTTAGTCATGTTAATTCCTTTTGCTACAGGATAATGCATAATTCAGGCGTAAAAAACAAATCTTGAAAATAGAATACTGTTTTGTTACGGGAAATAACTGATATTATTTACCATCAAAGAAATCCGTGAATAGTTCTTCGAAAACGTTTTTTGATGATCTTGTTGGAAACAAAGAAAAAAAAAACAATATGGCGCGTTCATCTGTTTCCCTGCGGGTGTTATAATTTGCAACTGAGCGATTATGATGACAGGATATGTTTCGATCACTTTTACGCCGTACTTGTTCAACGTTTCTTATTAAACTAGTTTGCACTAAGACTAAGCGACGGCTTGTAATTAATCGAATCTCTAATATTTCTCATTTTGCGCTCCTAAGAATATTATTGTACGCTCTAATATAAAGATTGCGCTTCTTTTTATGAACCTCAAATAAATTCTATTAAGGGGTTCTAAAATTATAAATAGCCAAGAACCTGCAAACAACTTGGAAGTAGCGCATAAAGTAAAAAAAAAAGGCTCAATTATATTAAAAAGTCTGCAACATTAAAATGGCAAATTTTTTGAAGTGAACGTTCTTTAGGCGCGTTGGGCATTTTTGAGATGGGACTTAACCATCGATTTTGCGACACCGTGATGACACCCGCTTTTGACCATTAATGACATAAACGTGTGATTACCGCGATTCCGATTTTTTTAAAGTTTACACTTCTGTCGGCACTCCCGGAGTACCACTGTTTTTTTTTTTTTGTCGCGCTTTTATTTATTTCCCCTAAGCGACATTTAAATAATACTGCGTACGCAATACTGCGTAGATAATAGTCAGTTATTTAGCGCAAAACATTTCACCAGCTATTGGGCGATCACTAAAGTTACGACAACGATTACTCGATGCGTAGGTAATACTTGAAAGACTTGAACAACTCAAAACCAATTCCCGTGACAGATGAGACTGAGATTAGAATGCGACTGTTCCTAAAATTATTGGAATTGGCGTCTCTTGTGTGTTGCCTAGCAACAGATTTTTAACACAGTTGACAGGCACCGAACTTGACTTAAAAATCACAGACAAGTGTCAAAAATGTAAAGTTGTTTTTTAATCTCGAAGGCTAATTTGACAGGTGCAAATGTCAAAACTCCAAAAGGAAAAAACAAACAACAATCATTTGAAATGTCAAATTAGTTTACGAGATTCGAAAACAGTCTTTAGATTTGGAAGCATTAAGTTGTCTACCTAGAAATGAATGGTGAAAAAGGAGTGGTTGCTTAGGGATCTCCCTACGTTAGAAATCTCTTAACTAAGCATTGCTAAACTTGACAACAACGAAAACGCAACGCTCATCGCGATATTAAATTAATATCGAATACCTCGTAGAAAAGCAAAGACATATCTACATATTACTTCATTTCCGCTTCCCATAACTTTTCCCAGACAAAAAAATCATTGGTGAATGGCGTTTAGCTTACAATTGAACAGGCTATACTGCCATTGACGCAATTAAGCACAGATTTATAGCCTTACAAAGATATAAACACACGAATGAACGCTCGCCGGGAATACCGCCGGATTGTCGCGCCTGACAGATTTATACATTGCACTGTGTTCGGAACGCACCGCACAGGGTTGCCACCACGAAAAATTACAGCATTTTATTTATTAAACACACAACATTAAGACATCACACCTGTTTTCCTCTTGAGATTCGACAGAGGAGTAGGGTACACACATATTTCGCCAGTTATGTTTAGTCCCATTTAATACCTATGTATGTATTAACACGTTCAGTGCCGGGAGCCCTCCTGGAGGGTTCATCTAGTCGCATATGGGCCTCTTTTTGAATGTAGGTTTTTTTAGCGAATAGGTACAGCATTATAAACCGTGAAAATAAAATCTGATGTATATTTTAACAAGATTTATTAGTATATGCATTAGTTTAAAAATCCAAGTTATTTAATTTTTTTGAAGTAAAAACTTCTTTAGGCGCGTTAGGCATTTTTGAGATGGGACTAAACCATTGATTTCGCGACACCATGACGACACCTAATTTTTGTAAACGCGATGGTAGTCATTATTTATATTACGTTACGGATCAATGTGCTGTGCAAGTATTTTTACATTAAAGGTATCGGAAGTATTTTTTTTTGTAAACGCGATTATGCTCTTTATTTATATAAGGTTACGGACCAATGTTCTATACAAGTATTTTGCTTCCACCAAGGCGATCTTGTTCAAGTTTTCGCTTTTGTCGGCACTCCCGGAGTACCACCACTTCTTTTTTCTTTATTGTTACAAATATACACAAAAAATTTAAAAGTTTGGAAACTACTTTTAGCGACAAGCCCCCCTGAAAACACTATTTTACTTGTTTTTGTGTATTTTTCTTGTTTATAACACGGTTTTAAATCTAATGCCGTTGACAGTCCGCGGTGGTTAACTTTAGCGCAAACGTAATGCCGGTAACCCTTCCGGAGGGTTCACATCCAATTTGTATGGCGGCATGGCGTATGGGTTCTATGAAAAGTGGGTGGAGTTGAAAGTGTTAAAGACAATATTTCTCTATTTAATTAATGATAATCATACATTAACTCACGGCTTCTTCCCATAGGGGTTGGCAGAAACTACGGAACACCATCTGCTACGATCATTCCATACTATTTTTGCTTTGTTTACGTTCATACATTTTATTAATGATATATTTAATAATTAAAATTAATTAATGCAAAAGGCATGCAAAAAAGTTGTCCGGACATTGCAATGCTTACAAAAGGCCGCTAAATTATAAGTACCAACATAACATAAGACCAATATTGGTACACTTAAGGCTTGCGCAGATTGGGGCGGGCTGAGCCGCAACATAACGCATTGCAAAAATCTCTCGTCTAATTTCAATGAACCAACGCACACTACAGGCGCCGCATCGCACTTTTTTGAATGAAAATGCGTTGCGCTGCGGCCCGTTGCGAGAATAATGTGCGCGTGGCTTTAGTTTGCAATAAGCGTTTTGAGTTTGACTTTGCAAAATAGGGGCACTACTCCAGAATTCTGATAAAATATTATTTTTATTTGGTAAAACTGAAGAATTCATATTCATATTTAATTATTTATTGTTGGTCACGGGTGAAAAGACAGTTCTTACAATTAACATTATTGTTTCACTGTAACATAGCCATGGGGTGTACAAAATTTATATGTATGTCAGTATTATTGGCAATGTTAAAAATAATTAATACTAATACAATAACACTTTGACCAATCCAATGGATAATAACCACCGACAAATAAGAGTGTTGTTTTGTCAAGAAGGTTTCTTCATTGATGATTTTTCCCATTACCTAAGGGAATGTCTAACGCAAATGTTTGTTGGTATTCATGTAATTTTTTTGAAAGTAGGGATAAAAAAAAAGAAGTGTAATGGTCCTTCTCTTGACCTCGATCACTTCTGATGGAAAGTAATGGATGAAGTCTGCGATGGATCGAGCGTGCCCAGAAGACGCCTGTTTACTCTTGCTTTGAAGTCAGAATTATGAAGAATTTCCGTGTAACAATAAATGCCCGTATATGGCATCTGATCTTTCTTTGTGCTACTCTGTACAAAGTTGTGCAAGAGTACCTACCCACTACTACGTAAATGAGCGCACAGAGGGAATACCACCGGATTGTCGCGCCTGACAGATTTATACATTGCCCTGTGTTCGGAACGCATCGCACAGGGTTGCCATGAGAATAAAAGTTAAGTTTGCTAACTTTTTTTAAAATTTGGATGTGATAGTTATGCGATCATTTTACAGTGAATTTATTCGGGAGTGGTCGTCTTTTAAAACTGGTATTACTTATTTGTCTAATCCAACTTGGTTCCACATAACTCATTATGGCATTGGGAACACATGCGTAACAGACATACAAGAATCTTATCAAATTAGCATTGTTTCAGGAAGACCTGGTAAACGGTATATAATGGCAATACTAATGTAAATCTGGAAACACTTGGCTACTTCTTTTTCCGGTGATATAAAAAAAAGTGCGAGTGTGGCACCGTGATAGAAGTAAAACGTCTTAGAAAATATAAAGAAAAAGAGAGATTTAGTGTGGGAGACAAAGAGAGAGGACTCTTTTTCTCTCATGTAAAGAATTGTGACTAAACGTGACGCGTGTTTGAAATTTCACTCTCAATTCTCGTGCAATTATCGAATCGCCGCCTAAGAAGCTTCACTTCACAAAGAACAAACCCCGAATACCTCAACAAATTGTTTTATTCAACAACCAAACAGTATAACATGGTATACCGGCTCAACTTTGGTTTTCAAGGACGGCAAGAACTGACATCTAACAAGCATAAAAAGCCGTAGAATTTTACACCATTTTCCTGTAACTGGCAACCCTGAGCGCATCTGTTACCATACGTACGTACACACTTATCAAAGATAGCGCAGTTTATGAATGTGATAGCACTGTGTGATAGCTCTTATGTTACGGCCTAGCCCACAGCTGTAAGATTATATAATCATTTGGAGTTCTTTAGTGGAGACCTGCTCAGCACATTAAGGTCTCTAATTAAAAGCTTTCGGTAATATTTTACGCGACGTCACGTTTTAGTTTATTTTTCCCAAGATCGTAAGACATATTGTTTGCGTTGAAGCATTACACATATGTGCACAGAGACGCACGATTCTGTGCATGCAGAACCGTGCGGGCGAGTATAAACATTGAGATGGTAGTGGACTGGTTTTTGGCTGTACCTACATTGCTCTGTGATATCGGAACATGTAGGTCCGTTTACAGGTGAAAAACTACCAGAGGTGCAGGAATTTCCAGGACATGTTATCCCGTTTATGCGCGTCATAATGATTAAAATCTCTCGATTCAGTCTAAAAGGGTCAATTTCGGAAGACTCTATTTTCTTTTTTTTCTCAATAAGTACTAAGATTTCGCCGGTAAGTGTGGTTTTCTCACATTCACAAAGAAACAATTAGATATTTGTAGACCATACAAATAGTTTAGTTGATCTGTGGTCACCATTTCTGCACCCTCATCGCGTAACAAACTTTCAATATGATTATAAATGATAATGATAAATGATAAATGATTTTATTTCTGTAAATAGGTTTGTACAAACACTTTTACACGTCAATCATATTTTAAAAACTAGATGAGGTCGGCGTTTTCTATCTGACTACTCTGAGAAGAAAGGCCGAAACAAACTCAGAGGTCACAGTCTCTTTTAAAGTCCAGACATAATCTTGGTCAGATCATGTGAAGACCATGTAGATTGGTGCCTGAAGTGGTCTTTTGAGGAAAGCATCACACAGATTGAGACGGCCTGTCCAGTCAGTGCACGCATTTGTCAGTTATCGTGCAGCTCAACTCAGAATTAAGGAGCTCAACGATTCAACGAACAATACCAAAGAAAGGACATTTGGGTAGGCCGCATAAATTACTCAAAACTGTCAGACTATAATTAGGACTAAGTGAGAAAAAATTAAAAACAAAAAGAAAAAGGAATGACCCTCATAGTCTTCACATTCACAATAATTTAAATAATATAATACTTTAAAAGTATATAAAATTCATTAATGTCAATGTGTATATAAAAACCAGGAAATAATCTTGGTCAGAGCATTTCATTTGAGGACCATGTAGATTTGTGTCTGAAATGGTCTTTTGAGGAAAGAACCATACAGATGTGAGTGGACCTATCCATTCCATGCACGCATTTGTCAGTAATCGTGTAGCTCAACTGAGAACTTAAAAGGAGCTCAATGATTCGACGAACAATACCAAAGAAAGGACATTTGGGTAGGCCGTATAAAGTACTCACAACTGCCAGATGATCATTAAAAGTAACTGAGAAAAATAAATAAATACACACAACCCACATAGTCACATAGTCCTCACATTCACAATAATAAAAACAAAAAAAAAAAAAAAAATTATACTTCACAAAGTAAATATTCATGTCATTGTGTATATAATTTTAAAGTTAGCAAAAAAATTGTTATTGGAGCAGCTCAATCCCATGCCTTTTTGTCCTCAATGTAATCTTTAACGGCATAAAAAGCCTTCTGGCACAACTTGCGTTTAGTAAATGATTTGAATTTATTATGGCTTAGATCTTGTACGTGGCTTGGAAGTTTATTATAAAAGCGTATACATTGACATCTAAAGGAGCTACCTATTTTCTTGAGCCTTGTTGTAGGTACAACAAATTTGTGTTTGTTCCTAGTATTTATGTTATGGATATCACTGTATTTTTTAAACAATTTTATGTTTTTATGGGCATATAAAAGATTATCAAAAATATACTGAGAAGACACAGTCATTACATTTATCTCCTTAAATTTATCTCTGAGAGAGTGTCTCGGACTTAATTTATAAATAGATCGAACAGCTCTTTTCTGCAAAACAAAGATAGTTTGAATGTCGGTGGCATTTCCCCACAACAGAATACCGTACGACATTACACTATGAAAATAACTAAAGTACACTAAACGGGCTGTCTCTATGTTAGTTAAATTACGAATTTTTTTAACAGCATATGCTGCGGAGCTTAGCTTTTTTGACAATTTATCTATATGTGGGCCCCACTGAAGCTTAGCATCCAAAGTTAAGCCCAAGAATACTGTGCTATCTTCAGGATTCAATTCTTCGCCCTTTATCAACACTTTAGTTTTCACCTGCCTAACATGAGGTAGGGTAAACTTAATGCACTTAGTTTTTTTTTTCATTCAGAAGTAAATTGTTAACATTGAACCAGTGAACTACTTTTGAGATTGCGGTATTTACATCGTCAGTAACTAGCTGCTGACGTTTAAGTTTAAACAAAAGTGAAGTGTCATCCGCAAACAACACTATATCATGGTTATCCTTTATGAGGTAAGGCAAGTCATTAATATAAATAAGAAACAAGAAAGGACCAAGAATTGAGCCCACGGACAAAGACATTGAGCCAAAGGACCAAGAATTGATTGATATTGAAATGTGTGTACGAAGATTTTGAAGAAAATTGCTTATCCTTTGCTTCATATGCTTGAAAAATTCGTCTGTCCAGCATCGTAAATAACGCAATGAATGTTATGAATTGTCAAAATCAAAGGCATTGCCATTGTAACTGTGTTAAGTATGTACGCGCGGACCCTTTAAGTTACGAGTGCTGGCTCCTTCAAATATCTACCAGTTTATCGATTCCAACAAATTACAAATGCAAACAAATCCGAATAAAAAAATACGATCCGTCTACATTTTTGTATATCGTAACGCCCCGCACTTTCAGCCTCATATTTGCGAAGATACCCCGAAAATAAGAAATACACAGACAAACAAACAAACAAGCAAACATTGACGCTTCGTATCAAAGGCGTTTCAATCGTCGTCGACAAACATGCTTGCGCCAGGCACAGCAAATAGTGGAGATTTCATCGCCGCACTTAAAGATTGGTTCTGCTAAACAGACAGAAAATACGCATCATTTTAGAACTTTATTTTTTACTTTGGTTTTCATATCTGGCAATAAGAGTTTTCGGATGACCAGAGCCTACATTTGTGACGATACGTACATATCTCGAGCAGATACCCCGTTTTAAAACTCGCGCAGTTTTTGAAAAGCTCGGTTGTTCTGTTTTGAAAATTTCGCGAGGGGAAGACGAAGAATGTGGTGACACTTTTGTTATAATCTTACTATACTATTAAACGAGCAATATTTGTATATTAATTTCTAATAACGTTCTCGAAATCGGCTCTAACGATTTCGATGAAAGTTGCAATATAGGGGTTTATACGGGGGCGAAAAATCGATCTAGCTAGGTCTCATATCTGAGAAAATTTGTTTTCTCCGTATTTTCATCCGAGCAGAGCTCGGGCGCCCAAAGTTTTGAACAAGATAATGAATAATGACATGTGAATAATGACATTAGAATAATGAAAGGCAAAATGGAATTAGTAAGAACCTATTATCATGGCAGCATGCGATTAGTATGAACTATCCTATACTATTAGATGAGCATTCTCTATTTTCACCCGAGTAGAGCTCGATGACTCAGGTACTAGTGCATTAAACAGCCTACTTTTGAAATTGATTTATACCATTCCCTTTGCTTACCTACTCTTTTTATAATTTAAACTTATGTCGCTTTATCAGTACGTATTGAGATTTCTCCTTAAGAAAGGGATGCTTGATGCAAAGTGTTTGTTCAGGTTTTGACGATACATTTTGGACGCTTTTTTAGTCTCGTTCACGCTTTTTTAATTCAATTGGAGGGTAAGGGTGATAAGCAGGTACGATGAGGAATATTTGAAGTAGATCTAGAAGGTGAATTTGAAGCGTAGGGAGAGAACCAAAAGTAATCTTCTTCAGGAAACGTTATTTCTGCTTTTAAGCCCGTCTTAAAAGATGGGTGTTGTAAGTTTAAACGTTGTTTTATTTTGTGTTCTGTCTGTGCTAGGTCAAAGCAATCTGCCCGGCCGTTTTCCAACTATGTTAGGGTTCGGCTTCCAGTCTAACCTAACTAGTTGTCAGACTTTTGTGTTTCTGAGTTTTGACTACCCGTAACGACTTTAAAGATTTACCAATGCTGCTAGGTCAAACACATAATTAAAAAGTTTCAATGGTAAAAACTTAGGTCTTCACAGAATAGAGATATTATTTAATATTGAGTAGAATAGATGTGTGCCATTATATTTGTAAAGGGGAAGCCTGAATTCCTCACAGTAGGCATGGGGATTTCAATCACCGCCCCTTTCAATATAATGGTACGTACATTTCTATAATATAATTGTTTACGCGAAGCCCTATTTATGAACGTTAACTTCCATAATTCATTCAAAGCCAGTTATGCGCACATAAATTATTATATTATTTACTTCATATTCAAATCTCACTTCGAAAGCTCTTAACAAATAATGAGTGACGTCATCTATTGCGTAGTAATTCACAACCAAAACAAAACATGGCCTATTTAACTACAAAATTTTAAATACTTTCAAAATATTCTTTATTGCGACGTCATAAAGCTGAAAATCATTTGATGGGGTTGCTTGACAACTTGGTAATAAAAACGTGTGAGATTATAGCTCTTATTGCAAGGGTATAAGGTTGTAGCGGTATGATTAAGTGGGGTGAATGAACTTGGGTCCACGTGGTGCTTGCAATTGCGCAGTTTTGAACCCCCTGCAGTAGTTACGACGCACATTGGTATATGGGGTAGGGTGAGCGTACCAGTTATCGGAATTGAGGGAAAAAATACCTACTGAAACAAATTCTATCAATCCAATTCCATCTATTTCTTTCTATCTATGTATACAGTCACCTAAGTAATAGAAGTTTCTCTTTCTTGAAATGATGCTCAGTTATAAAGATTTTTTCATAAAGTAGGCAGGTATCTATGATTTACCGAATAGCTAGGTAGGTATATGATATGTATGCATACCCATAAATATGTAAAAAAATTAAATAAAAAAAGTAAATTTTTTCTATCTTTTATTTATTAGTTTCCAAACGAAAACAGAGATACAAACAAAATAAACTTTTAAACATGCAGTCAGGATAACTACATACTTATTCATTCTGTGCATTCTATCGACTATAAGCAGCTAATCTGCTCACCCCATGGGAGCACAAGCGTGATTATAAATTAGAATAAGCGAGCTCCGAAGACATTTAATTCGTAACAAAAGAGGCCACAGTCTGATTCATATGCATCTAACGGCATTGGACCAAAATTAAACCAAAGAATAAAAAAATCAGAAGTCCAACTTATATTAAAAAATAAAACAAACTTTCCAAAATTCTCAAACGATACTGAATTTTATGACTTTCTTACAATACTTTTTTGTCTTCTTATTCTGCCTTTTTAAGGTTCCGTGGGTGCCAATGGGGACCCTATTACTGAGGTTCCGCTGTCCGTCCGTCCGTCTGTCACAGCGCCTGTATTTTTTGAACCGTAGGTATTAGGAAGACAATTTAAATTTTCACAGAGTGTGTACTACTATGGCAGCTTTTACAACAATCAATAAATAAAATAAATAAGTTAAAAATTAAAGGATGCAAGAAACGTGTTTTTTGTTGTAAATATTGTACGGTGGTACACCCTTCGTGTGCGAGTCCGTCTCGCACTTGACCGTTTTTATTGTGTACACAAAAGGTTAAATACATTTAAAATATACAAAAATAAAATAAAAATAACTATTACAAATGTTTAAAGACTCGACTCTGGTGGAACGTTTTCTAAGAAAACTTCATGGAAATTGTTCTACTGGAGTCGCGTCGTGCCTGTCTGCGAAGGCCTTAAATTTTGACAGCTCTTCACAATATTCAGGTGGCTATTTATATAATGATTGAATAAAGGCCCAAGAATGATCGAATTATTGACTGACTGCTGACCCCCTTTTAATTTTTAACTTTCAGTATTTTATTCTAGGACAAGTGGACCTTTTGTGTTTATTTATTCTGTGTGTGAATTTATTAAGTAGAAAATAAAGCAAGGAAGTGAGAGCGGATCCTTTGCGGCTATGTCTGAATAACCTACGTGATTAATCAAAGTCAGAAACGTTAGAATTTAATTCTAGTCAAGTTATTTAGAACGCAGTTTCAGTTGGGACCCGTTCATTGTCTGAAAACATTATACTACTGAGACATTATAGATACAAACATACAAAATCTCACATCTTTTTCCCATGGGAGTAAGCAGAAACTATAGAACTTACACATTTTGTTTTGCGGATTGGACTTAATAAAGGTGTTTTAAGAAAACATGAAATGGCATAAAATGTCGTTAGTAACAAGGTGCAAAAAGCGATGCTTATTTTTTTATATCTAACTTTTTTGTATTCTTGCAGCGTAATTACGTTGTCATTTTAAATAGGTACAATATTTGAAAAATTTCAATGGCCATTTAACAAATAATATTTTTGTCAAAGACAGCAACACGAGCATCTACCCTGCATGAGGGCGCGTGTATTTAGGTGACCCATATCTATCCCTTCTGGGAGCACCGCAGTGCACGACACTGCAATCAAATCACCGTTTTTGCGCACTTAAAGGACTCGATGTGGCGCAATTTATGAAATAATAGTACTTTATTTTAAATGCAGCAGTTGCATAATAACATCACACCTGTCATCCCTGAAAGGTTAGGCAGAGGTCTACCTACCTGTAGTACATCCACATTTCGCCAGTTATGTTTAATGTTAGTCCCATGAATAGGGTGTGAGCCTATTGCCATGAACCAGGCATGAGTCCAGACTCTTGCTAAATTCCCGATTGAAAAACCCAATAACACTTTTGTTCAGAAGTAGCTCTTGCGACCAACGAGGCAGACGCAAAAGTTATTTGCTGGCTGTTACAAAAATGCGAAAAAGATTTTTAATGAGACCAGCTAGAGTTTGCAATGGAATAAATGGGAAACCCCAAAAAGTTTTACATATGGTATACTTTTACAACAGTCAGTTATGCCAGTTTCGGGGTAGGTACTTGAAATGTCAGATTGCTTACGCTGTAAGTTGTTTTCACAAAATAAAGTAGAAAAAAGGTAAACCTATTAAAAGTAGAGTGCGGGAGTTATTATATAATTTATGATATTTAAATTTCAAGAAGTGAAGGAACAGCACGATGTCGTCCTTAACCAAAAATGACAATGTTTACAAGTGTAAGTAGATCTAATGATTTTGATATTTTGCCTTTTGATTTTTGCCTAATAGATTATGTCGTACCTATGCTTTCCTCAATACGATGACAAAACTGTATCAAATCCACACTGTATCATGCTAAAGTGAAAAACTACTCTTTACCAGGAATAAATCAGAATATAAACAAAATAACCTATCAAAAACAAAAAGACAAACAAAGTATTAAATTCATTTTTCGTAGGACAGATGATGTTGCCGTCTATAGATTTTCAAATTCCACCGTTTTTTATCTATACAGACTTAGCGTGACCAGACGCTATATTAGTTTAATATTAATTAATGTATTATACACATAAACCTTCCGGAGTAAATTTTCTAAATGATATTGAAAACCGCATCAAAATCTGTTGAGTAGTTTAGAAGAACAACGCGGTCACACAGAAAGACACGAAAAGTGACTTTAATTTATAATATGTATGTATACAGGGTCAAATTAAATTATCTAGCGAAACTCTACGGACGTGATTGATATCGATATTAAACATGATAAAATAAAAATAAAAGATTTGATGATTTTTTTGGGGTCAATGACCGCTGGTACTGGTAGGGTTGTTACTTGAAGAGTGAGTTGATAAAATCTGTTTTATCGTGTTGAGATACTGATACCGATCACGTCTGTGAAGTATACAAAAAGAAAGTGGTAGCACTCCGGGAGTACCGACAGAAGTGAAAATTTGAACAAGATCGCCTTGGTGGAAGAAAAATACTTGTAAAGAACATTGGTCCGTAACCTTATCTAAATAAATAGCATAATCGCGTTTACAAAAAAAAAAAAACTTCCCAAACCTTTAAAGTAAAAATACTTGCACAGATTTGTAACTTAATATAAATAAAGAGCACAATTGCGTTTACAAAAATGAGGTGGCATCATGGTGTCGCGAAATCAATGGCGTAGTCCCATCTCAAAAATGCCCAACGCGCCTAAAGAAGTTTTCACTTAAAAAAAACGGATTTTTAAACTGATATTTTAAGTGACTACACAAACAACAACAACAGTGGTTGAAGATCCCAAAAAAAAAAATAACATCATCAAGTTATTAATTTTTTTCTCATCATGGTTAGATATTGATATCGATGTGGATCACGTATGCGGAGTTTCACTGGGTAATTTATTTGGACTTTGTGGATGCTATTCTCACAAGTACGAGTAGCTTGGCTGGTAATACATGAAGACATTGTTTCAGCAATAAGTATTAAAGCGGTAGTCTGCTGAGCGAGACGTGGTTTTCACTGCAGTACAGATATTGTTATTGTTATTACGTTCATTCTATGTTAAGGGGCATGTTACACCGAAATGGATACGATGAAGTGAGACCCAAAGTAGAAGTTATGATAATGAAATAAAGAAAAAATAACGCGTTTATTGTCAGAGAGATTACACATCAAAAACAGAAAACAATGATTATAATGCCAAAAGGGCTTCAGCTCAGCATAATGTTAGATGACAACACAAAGTATGCCACCTAACGTTGAATTTCAGCTGCAACTCACGAGTGCCATACTCTAGACTAACAAACACATACATAGGGAAGGGGGATGTGTTTCGACCACACGAAAAATGTATTTTAAGACGCCAAAATATGACCTAAACTTTTTTGAATGGTATTAAAGAACCTATTATTATCAACCAGTGAGTGAAAAGCGATGCCCAAAACACGATTGACTAAAATAGATTCTGATATTTTTTGTAAAATCTAGGGAAAAGGTAGTTTCATTCGATTGTAATACGACGGGTTGGTTTTTATTAAAATTGGATGTCGCCGGCATTTCTGTACTTACAATCTCTGAGAGCATCAATTATCATCCGCCTAGCCTTTTCCCAACTATGTTGGGGTCGACTTCCAGTCTAATCGGATGTAACTGAATACCAGTATTTTACATGGAGCGACTGCCTATCTGCACTCAAATTGCGTAACACATGATCAACCACAAACTGAATCATTTTGAAGTATATTGGTAATCCATTGATTCATATATTCGAAAAATTTGTCTGCTCAACAACGTAAATAACGTGTGAACTGCCAAAATTAAACAGAGTGTGATTGATCGTGTGTTACGCAATAGGATGCTGATCTCTGAGAATATAATGTCGAAACAAAACCGGTATTTTTTTTCTTTTAGCTACCCCTTAACTGAGGCTAAGTACGGGCCTGAGTGAGTTGGCACAAGTTCGGCTTAATTTGACTGTTTGCTGGATATATCGCCTTTTAGCTGATCACCGGTCTATCTGTGTAGCGTCAGTCATGAAGCCCTGGGGACTAGGTTCATGTTACCGTTATATTACCGAAGGTACATTACATAGTTTAACGATTCGTGCATGGAGTTAGGTAGTTTGAACTAGGAGATGGTTTTATTTTACAGGTGTATTAGCTTCTAAGACGCATTGACTTACGATTACTTCAGTTTGGCCAGCTATTTTTAACATGGGGCTAATTACAGAGTATAGGATCGCGCCACTGAGTCGTCTGCGTGCTAGGGCGAATTAATAAAGGTGAAAAGTCGCTGTCATTTTTGCGTTCGATTCACACCTTGAACAAATATTCACATGCTTCTATTCAGTCATGATTTTGCAAATTTACTATGATTTGTTGTAATGTGAACCAGTTATTAATAATTTATATTAATATTTGAAGGGAATGTTGGATCCGTTCTGAACAAAAGCAGAAATAAAAACACGCTGGACATAGACTCATCGTAATTCAACTCAATCAATAAATCTACATCCAGCAACAGAAAAAAATTAAGTCAATCCAATACACAGCTCTCAAATGTTAAAGCCATCTTATCATTACATCTGACTGCTTCATTACTCTAGTGGTCATAAGCGCGACTGCTGAGCGTGAGGCCCTGGGTTCGATTCTCAGGTCGGGAAAAAGTTATTTAGTTCTGGAATTTCTCAGTAGTTTGTGCCCGGTTGATGGCAATAGGCTCGCCCCCTATTACATGGGACTTAAACATAACTTGCGGAATGTGGGTGCACTCTGCCGGACCCTTCGGAGAAACATGGTCTGATGCTATGTTAAACATATCAGCTCCGACAATTAGATTGCACACCCTCCGTAATGGCGGGTGTGGAGACAGATTTTATTCCAATCCAAAACGCATCAAGTAATTACAAATAAACAGCCCCAACACAGACGGGCGGAAAGTTGTACCGACACCATGAGTTGGGCAGGACTTGTGCAGAATTATACAACATGTAAAAAACCCTGTCTGATCCGTGAGGGTGTTGTTAAATATCGTACTGAGAGTCCATTTATGTGGAAATTTTCAGGAAAAAACTTTTTTTTTCAATGGGGAATTTTACCGGGTTATTTATTACATGGGGCGTGAGCGGCCGTTGTTTAGAGACAAGTCATAACTTATGACTCCCTGTTAATAATTTGTTAATTTTTAATGGATTTGGGGTAATTTTGGTACTAAAATGTGAATAGCAATAGCTTTTTATTTTCAATAATTATAAGATTTTTTATTACTTTTTGGTAATGTTTTTGCAGTACTTATGTGCCCTTCTAGAACAGGCAAGTATCAGCAGTGAGCGTTGCATGACAAGATCAAACCAACACAAAACGAGAAATGAAGTAGGTATGTTAAGTTGCATACATCAGGGTGCATTATCCAACTCTATTCTTCGTTTAGCGATATTAAGAAATAATGACGTTTTTAGTTTAGGTACTTTCAAAGATGTTGGTTCCAGGCTAATCATTGATTTGCTTTTAGTTCAACAGAATTTATCTTTGATCTTTCAAATATACAGACATAGCAAGTACATTTATAATAAAAATAAAAAATAAACTATTTAGTAATCATGGCAACCCTACTAGTTAACATGCGGGCAACATTAATTAGTAAACAGCAGACCGTCTGAGTGTAGCAACAAAGCAAGATTTTTCTTGTGTTCCACACTGCTGTGGAAACAAACTTATTTTTTTTTTTATAAGTCGGAGCTTTTTCAAAACGTAAAATTCATGAATTTAAAATGGGTGTACATTTTAAATGTTAATAAGGCTTGGCGATAATTTTTGCAGTAGCATTCAGTAAATCTGTTAGCGCAAATGCGCGATTAACTTTCATAGCTTTTAAAAGTTTATAATAGTTCAGACATTACTGTTAAGTAAGATATTATTTTAATGAGTTAAGAGTTTGTTTTGGTACAGAATACAGTTTTATGTGCGTTATGTTTTGTTAATAGCATTATTTTTGTAGATAGATGATGATTAGCATAATTAGCCTATAATGTTCCCACTGCTGAGATACAGGTCTCCTCTCAGTGAGAGAGAGTGCGCCGTAATCCACCATCCGTGCCTAGTGCAGGTTGGTAGATGTAATATTTCTTCGAATTTTTGATCCTAGATATTCTAGGTTCCTCGCGATGTTTTCCTTCACCATTTTGAGAGAAGTGGTGATGGAATAATTTACAAAAAGTAAAGCGTCTGTCAGGGTTTGAACCTACGACCTACAAAGTCGCGGTCGTTACCACTGGGCTACCATTGCTCTCAAAATCTTTTAACAATATTAAAATTATTACGTATACCTACGTAGGTTTTTAGGAAGTACAGCCATTTTTCTCAGGACTATTATCAGAGTTATGACCGCGTAAGGTTATCGAGATTTTCCCAATGTGGCCAGAAAGGAGGCCTAAATAGGTCAATAAATAATCTCTAACGTTAATGGCCACAGTAAAATGTTTGCGAGTAGTTCTATCCGCCTTTTGTGCGGTTTCATGTTGGAGATTTTTTTATATTTTTCTCTGATAATAACTGGCTAGATTAAGAAGTTTAAAAAAATATATAAATTTAGTTTAAAACAACGACAACAGGAAGGCGTTCCTTTCTATGCCAATGATCAATTAATTCATTTACTAAGTTTGATGATTATAGTAACCACAGAACATATAAAATAACTAATCGGTTAGCAGTGAATTGTGACAAAGTCACAAAGTTTTATTAATTAAATTAATTAAATCACTGACGCACAACGCATTGCCTACACCACTGGGTTACGAAGCGTGCAATTTTGCTCAAGTGTTCCTTATATAACGAAAGTAAGCATTAATGAAGAATTTTTGAAAATTCATCCCCTAGAGGGGTTAAATAGGGGTTGAAAGTTTGTATGTTAATTTGTCATTTTTTGCCGATGCAAAATCTCATCGGGCACACGGGTTGTTAAATAATAACCTTGTTTTTAATCAAATAAGCACGCTTTTAAAACATCATCTTTTTTTTATACCATTTATAACAAAAATATTATCTAATCATCTTTTCTCTCGCGCTTTCTTAACTCCTTTTCGAATAGCAGACACAAAGGTAATAAGACCTGGAGGTGGGACGTCTAAAACGCAATAATGTGTCATAGTTGTAACTTGCATTCGTGTGCCGTCTCAGGACGATGCAGCCGACGGCCTGTCCAAAGTTAGCACCCCTTCATACTTAGCGCGTATCCCGAAACACAACAAAATCATTGTCACCCTAATTTGTCACCATGTATACAATCCAATGCTGGTTTTGTTCGCAAGGAAAATGTTTGTTTTGAACAAATGCAGCGATGTATGTTGATTGAAAATGAGATAGGTTCCCGTCGAGAGTGTCACAGTAAAGGTGGGTTTCCAGCTTTTGTAATAAATTTCCTCAAGTTCAGTTTCGGTTAATATAATATGCCACCTTTGTTAACATGCACGAAGCGGTAACCAAATATTGGTGTTTGTAACTTTTCGGAGACGGCGGAGTATTCATTAAGCTTTGACGCTTTGTACTTCACATTGAACGATGACATTTTTGGGTCACATGTAACAGAGATTGTTGTTACTTCATTAACTGTTATTATTGTTACAGCTATTATCTTGTTTAACTTTTTATGGTCTTATAATATGGAATAAGTGTTATTTGGGTTATTGTTTCTTAGAAGCAACTCAGAGCCTAGATTTGTGCTCGATTGACGGCAATTGGCTTGTCCATGTCGGACATGAAACTAAAATAAAACAACTGGCGAAGTAACCATTTATTTATTAAGGAACTCCAACAAAATATATAAACTATAAATGACAACAATAATGGGCAACACCAGGTATTAAGTAGGTGTATTCAGTTAAGGAGACCACAGCATGCACAATAAAGTTAACAACTAATTTAACAAAGCAAAAATATTTGTAACAGTTAAAATGGGTGTAACAGACACTTGTACCTTACCCTTTTTAGAAATAAGGGCGCAATGTTTAAGAATTCTACGTCCAAAAAACCACCAAAAACATAAGGATTTTCGTCTGTACGTCAGGTACACGTGTGAAACGTCACAGCGTGTCTTTAGGGAGCCGTGCAGGAAGACTAACGTCTACTGACACTGTGAGGGTCGCTGCATTATAAACTATTCACAGAAACAACGTGGACGAACGTAGGGGTAAAGCTATCAATTTTGTTTAGGATATTGTTTTTTTTTTTATTGGAAACCTCTTGTATTGGAGATGGGAAATTGTTGCTCGCAAAAAAAAATTATATGGTGTTCTTACATTTAAAGTTAGAAATAAAGAAGTATTGCAGACCATCTCAGACCAAATAAAAAACCAAGACACAGCGCTGTCAACAGTGACGTGAGGCCGGTTTCGTTAACAGTGTGCATTTAGTGAGGTGTAGTTTGATTTTAAATGTGTGCATGTGAGCGTGTATGCGCAGAGCGGAGGTGTAGTTTTAGCATGCTTTACTGTACTGTTCGCAGCGCTATGTCTTGGTTTTTTTTGGTTTGAGGTAGACCACATGATGCATAAAACAACACACCATTATTATGGTTCACGTGGTCGGTTGGTGGTTGGTATTATTGTGGTGGTTGGTTGTGGTTTATTTTTATCGTTTGGTATTAAATTATTTTATGGTTAGTGGTATTATATCGGTGCGGGAATAGAATCTGCTAACTTTAAGATGCCAATCGCTTCACTAATCTAATCAAACCCTCAAAAAAGTAAAAAACACAAACATAATCGTCCAATTCCAACTAAATGATGTATAATATAACATAAGTCCTGTTACCCCATCTCCCGAGCTACCTTACGTTACCAACCCGTTCCACTAACATAATGTAATATGGCAATATTCTTCGGAATCAGCCGTCAACTCCGCGACTGGCGAAGTGCTCGAACAAATAAATAACTTTCTCTTTCATACGGACTTTATAACGGCCCGGGATGCCATAAAAACATGTGGTTTGGTTACGATAAAGAGCCCATTGTGGGTTTTTCGTTTACTCCCCACGGCGCGACACGGCTTGGAATTAGGGGATACACTTTTTTTACTTTTTTTACCGACTGCATTATTTTGGTAAATGAAAACATTTAAGCATTCGCAAAGCAAGTAATGTTAATATTTAAATGAATGTAGATGAAGGCCTAAATAAAATAAAAGTTCTGACGCGGCGGTTCGTCATTTGCTACAGCGCACGTAGCTTTGAATGCTTTGATGCGACGCGTAGCCCGTTCATTTGCTACGGCGTAGCAACATTGTAAATTGTATTAATTCCGATAGATGAAATCATCATTCGTGTGTGGCTCAAGAATGAAAATCTCTGATAGGAAGAGAATGGGAATGAAGGGTTGTCAGCACGAATATAGCCTTCAGTGATCTCCAATATACATGGCGACAGTGAAAAGTGGTGATATCGTTTTAATATTGACATCGTTGACGAGATTTTTGCTCAGCAAAAGATAACGGGTGTAAAAATACCTTTAACGAACCTGAGAGTCACTAGTTTTTTTGTACTGGACTATAGGTCAATGTTCCAACTTTTTTTGACGTTGTTTTACACGTTTTAAATGTTATATCTTAACTTTAAATACTCTCATGATCCAAGCAAATTTTAACACAACAAGAAACGCCAAAAATAAAAGTCGTATCCCAGTACTTACTTTTGCACAAAGTTACTTAGTTTAATGCAGAAAAAAGCCTAGATCTTGGATTCACGAATGGTCTTGTTGCGAGTGACATTACGAGTGAAAGCATAAATGCGAAAGAGACTTTGTTTGTCTATTACGCTTTCACACTAAAACGGCTGAACGGATTTGGATAAAATTTGGCACATGGGTAGACAATGACTTGAATTAGGACATAGGATACTTTTCTCCCCGACATTCTTACGGGATCGAGAGTTATGCGAGTGATTATGCGGGTGAAACCGCGCGGCTCAGGTAGTTTATTATGTAAGAAAGAATCCTCAATTTCCGTGCCGCACAACGTATTCCATACAAAGATTGAACGCTATGGCGCGTTTAAGGAATATTGCGCTTTTTCCTTGATTTGTGAATTGAATTATTGTGTATTGGATTTATTTGAGGTATTCTCTCGTTTTTCCTTTATTGTTGTTATTTTTACGAGAACGGCCTCTATTGTGACTTTGTGAGAACAGATAGAATAGATCAGAAGATATTATTATTATTACATAAAAGTTACATTTTAGATCGAATTATCTAATCTTATTAAAAAGTATTGTAGTGATGAATTTAAAAACAATATTATTTGCACAAGATCTCCAAGGAGGAATAATATGAGAAGATGTGTAGTGCCCACTTTTTATAACTATTATGGTCGAAGGTGTAGATTTTTTTAATTTCTAACTATTTTTTAATAACCTTCCAGTCGATATAAACAGTTATATCACAATAAACTCTTTCAAAAAATGTATATAAGTACTTCTTCAATATGTTTGTCAAAGCTTCACTCTGTAGGTAAATTAAGATTAAAAAACTAGCCTAGTGCGAGTCGGACTCGCGCTCGAAGGGTTCCGTACCATTATCTATAAAAACGAGCAAAAAAGTCACGTTTGTTGTATGGGAGTACCCTTAAATATTTATTTTATTCTGTTTTTTTGTATTTGTTGTACTAGCGGCAACAGAAATACATCATCTGTGAAAATTTCAGCTGTCTACTATCAACTATCACGGTTCATGAGATACAGCCTGGTGACAAACAGACGGACGGACATCTGAGCCTTAGTTATAAGGTCCTGTTTTACCCTTTGGGTATGAAACCCTAAAAACTTGTATGTCTGTTTTAAAACCTGCGAAGTAAAAAAATCCATAGATAGTTTAGCGTACCCATAATGCGAGAAATTATAAATTATGTATAAATGTAAAAAAAGGAGCAACATACGTCTGCCAACAAACTGCTTTGCAGTTTAGCTCTTGTAATTATTGTCTTTTGTAATTATAGTAATTATTTTATTTTTTAAAATCTTAATACTTATCTTACTGAGGAACTTGTTCAGCTTGATGGCCCGTACCTACCAGCCTTAACACCCCTCATTTCTGATAAACGCTGTATGTACCCTGAAACCCTGACGTCAAAAAACAAGACTCAAGATATGAGATATAAAAGTCATATTCTGGTTTCTTTCAGCGTGTCCGAACCAGTGAAGCATAATGATACCCATTCATAAGTTATGTGGGCCCAGCTATAACATCATGATAACATTATAAAAAAGTGTCGGGGCCTTAAATATACGCATGCGAGCGTTATGTTGCTAGTGATGTGCGTCGATTAAATCGATTCATCGTTAGCTAAATATCGACTAAAGAGTTTGGAAAGTAAAATGGGATATTTGAGGTATTGGACTCCAGACTGCTTCTGAGAAAAACCGTATAAAACTTTTCCCAACCTAGGAATTGAGTCTAGGATTCTTCGTTAAATACTCGTGCTAACGACCACTCGAATAACAAAGTACATTTCTGTTAAATTTTGTAACACATCTTAACTTTGTTTCTGACGTTGTTAATCCATTATGCTTCATGTGACATTTGCTTATTACTTTAAGAATATTTAATAATCCACTAACAATGTTTACTATTATAATAATTAATAGTAAGAAGACGTTGTTAAGGTATGGACAGAGCTTTTACGGAATTAGGCGATTACGCCGGATTATGGAATGAATATCATGCTCTTGCATGCACTGTATTAATTTACTGGTTTTTGTTATTAAGTCAACAAAGTTACATAGGTATAGTCGGCGTCATAATATTGCTTCAACATCTTAAGGAGGAATGTCACTTGCACGCATTAAAACGATAAGCTCTATTTGTCTGTTAGATAGTTTTATCCTTAGTGAGAGTTGTTGTCAAAAGAGGTCATCAAATTATTTTAAATAAATAATTTTATAATATAACCTATTTATGCACTTGTGTACCTACTTTATTTTAAATTTATTTATCGTCGTTATTTATTTAATTATCGTCTTAATAGTTTTTTTGCAACGCACCTGCCATCTTATCTCTTCACCACCCTTGGTTGACTGGTAGAGAATGCCTAAGGCATTAAGTCCGCCTTTGTACCTCATTGTGTGCGAGAAGCTTAAATAAATCCTGAAAATCGACTAAATCAAGTTGACTAAGGCACATCACTAGTGACGAGCACATTTTCGCACCCCACTAAGTGATTCTCGATAAAAAGCCTGCGTTACGAAAATGGGTGTCTCTTAGGCGTATGGATATGACGGATATAATTCAAACTACGGGAGGGCCGGGCATTTGTTTTCCTACAATTTAGTTTTTTTTTTTTTAAGAGAAAGAGTAATATGATATATAATTTAAAAAAAAAACTGTCGCACTCTGGGACAGAAGTGAAAACTTGAAAAAAAAAAAACATGTCTAGTGGTCGTTATGCGACTCCTGAGCACAGGTTTCTGGATTCGATTCCCAGGTTAAGCAGTGTTATTGGGTTTTTTCATAAAGTAAAGGAGTAGATATGTAAGGATCGTAGCAGGTGACGTTCTGTAGTTTTTGCTAACCAGTGTAAAAATGGCGTGATTGTGGGTATGTATGTGTGAATATCTCAGTAGTATTGGCATTTAGTAACTTTTGTATTCTTTTTACAGTATACTTTCTGTTGGTGTCTGTTACTGCATTGTTAATGGCAGTAGACCCGCTCCTTAATTATTATTGTACCTGGGCGACCGAGCTCTGCTCTGGTGAAAATATAGAATGCTCATGCCATGATCATTATTCTAATGTCAATAATGTCATTTCATTATTCTTTATCTTGTTCTAAACTTTGGGTGACCGAGCTCTGCTCGGGTGAAAATATGGAGAAAACTAATTTTCCCAGATATGAGACCTAGCTAGATCGATTTTTCGCCCCTTATATTGCAACTTTCATTGAAATCGTTAATTTATGAGAACGTGATTACAAATACATACATATAAATATATATATATTTAGATACAAATATTGCTCGTTTAATAGTGTAGGATGTGAAGACGATGCACCTAGAATAGAATAGAAAGTCTACTAGACCTCTGCCCAACCCATTAGGGAATACAGGCGTCATATCATAATATTAAAAAAATATTTTTCTATTACAGACCAATCACAAAAACAAGGAAACATAATATTAGACGCGATTATACCTTTAATAAAAGCAAGTTACACGCGACCGCTACAAAATGGTTTTCACATAGGAAAGCTGAAATTTTAATGAGAGCCTCCGGGCATATGGACCGCTGTTAAGTACCTTGCACATGGATTTTACGGAGGTTAATGTGGAAGCCAACCGATTTGATTAAGAGTAGAAATATTTGATCGAGATTAAGAATAGTATGCCCTTTATTGTCTGTTACTGTCGCGGTTGGTTCGTGGAATTCGAAAATCGTTTACGGGTAGTCAGAAGCAGCAGCTGGGTTGTGAAGGCCAGATAGGCAGTCGCTCCATATAAAATACTGGTATTCAGCTGCATCAGGTTAGGCTCGAAGCCGACTTCAACATAGCTGGGAAAAAGCTAGGCAGATTGAATGTTGGACCAACATAATACAAGCCAATCATATCGACATGAGATTAAAGCAAGCGTTTATCCAGTGCATAATATTGGCTATAATATATTCTTATTATAATGATATTCATTTTGTAAATTGGTTAGAAATAACACGTAAATGTTTTGATTTAAGCTGGATGAGGTCCGTGTTTCGTTGCCCACTACTCTGAGAAAAAACACCGAATCTAACTCAGGTTCAGGAAATGGTTATAACACGGCAAATTGACGTAGGGTGTCAATTCGCTTAACAATTGATTTCTCTGACTGCACAATGAAGTATAGTCTTTCTATGTATCCATCTACGGAAAAATATATAATCTCATTAATTATTAATCCCAAGTAGCGTATAAACTCCCTAACAATACTCATCTGGATACTGAAATTATAGCATTTCGGTCCCCATTCGATCGGGCCGCTTCTCTCGCTTCACTCGTTGGTAGATTATCTTTTAATTATTCCCTACGCCTGTTTTTTCGTATTAAATACGCCATCATTATCAATTTCCCTCGCTTGCCTCAACGGCTTTTGTAATTTGTAGGCATTTTAAAAACAGATTGTTTTTTGTGGGTTCTTCTGTCTATTATGAATTTATGATTGTATAATATATATAAATAAAAATGAAATATTGTTTGTCGGTTATCACATCACTTGAGAACGGCAGGACCGATTTGGCTTCTTTTTTTATTTGTGTATACCATGTACCCACAAAATTATAATAGTATGCGACGACTGCTTTACCTCGACCATTTTTGTGTGTATGTCTTGATTTCTATCTGAAATATTTTCTGGTTTCGTATTTTTTATATCACTTTTATTTTGCCGTACTCTTGCTACAGTTTCTTAAACATTTTGTTGTTTTATTTATTATGTTCGTAATAGTGCAAGTAAGGTTTTCATGGGAGGAGAAAATTGTAAAATTTTCCCTGTAAAATGTAAACAATTGTAAAATGTTCAAATTCGGGAAAACTGAACGTCCTGTTTTCTATGGGATTTTTGTATGGACTATTGAAATTTGAACAAGACGTTTGTCAGGTGAGCTAGTTCCAAATATAATTGGCGACTGGCTTCTAAAAATTTCTTAAAACATATATATCTCTGTTTACCGTGATTAGTTATTTGAATTCTTATGTAAGAAACAAAGTGTTGGAACACTTTAATCAACTTTTAGGCTTTGTCACACTAAATTCGTAAGTAATTAATTGATTTAGTCGAGATTGATAACCGTTTCACTGACATAACATAACATCACGCCCATCATCCCCGAAGAGTTAGGCAGAGGTGTAATAACACCCACATTTCGCCAGTAATGTTTAATTCCCAGGTAATGGGGGCAAGTCTATTGACTTTATACACTAATCGGATATTAGTTTCCTCGTGAAAGTTGTTTAGTATGAGGGTAGTATCACCACCTTGACGGATGCAGGTAAACACACCATATCACACACACACACACCATCACAATCACAACTGTATTAGTATTTATTGTATATTCCTTGTCTAGTAGATTTCGAATAGATTATTTGAAATTAAGAAATTTATTGTAACATATATCTACCTATTATATGTACAGCAATAAATGTAAACGGAATGGAGGAGCCTGGATCTCACGACGCGGGGCATGCATGAGTTCTAGGAATCAACGTATTCGAAAGTAATTTCTTAAACAAAAAATCACAAAATAGCCATTTGATCAATAATGCTGTAAATAAAACTAAAGCAACCTGGAGGGTTATAAACTCATCAAAAAATAACATTCCAAGGAACAGTCCTTATGAACTCCTTATTGACAATAAATACGTAACAAATCCAACTGACATTGTAGAACTATTTAATAATCATTTCATTGACCAAATACAGCCAACAAACAATTCTGACCATAAAACAACAGTAACAAATTCAAACATGAATTCATTATTCTTATCACCCACAGCACCAATGGACATTTATAAAATAATTACGACTCTGAAAAATACGAATAGCTCTGGCTTTGATGACATTGAGACTAAAATAATAAAAAGCGTAGCTGTTGAAATTTCATCGATTTTCAGCTTTATTACTAACCTATGTATAGAACAAGGTGTTTTTCCCGAAGACTTAAAACTGTCCGTAATAAAACCACTACATAAAAAGGATGATCCTCAAAATATACACAACTACAGACCCATTGCTCTTCTTTCAATATTTTCCAAAATAATTGAAAAGGTTATTTATAACAGTATATACATGTTTCTTGAAAAAAATGGCATTTTAACTAAAGAGCAGTATGGTTTTAGAAAGTGTAAAAACATAAACATGGCCATTTATGAACTGATCAATGAAATAGTTACAAATATGGACCAAAAAATACCTGTAACAGCCTTATTTATGGATATGACTAAGGCTTTCGATTTTGTTGACCATGAAATCCTTCTAAATAAGCTATATAAATATGGCATTAGGGGCAAAGTTTTAAACTTAATAAAGTCATACCTTACTGGCAGAAAACAGGTAACTAGTATTTCAGCAGTCGATGTTCACACTAAAACTGATATTAATTACCAATCGAGAGAGAGACAAATTTACTATGGTGTGCCTCAGGGAAGTGTGCTTGGCCCTTTATTATTTTTATGCTATATAAATGACCTTCCAAAAACCATACCACATCCTATGACCCTATTTCCTGTGCGTGTCCCAAATAAAATATTTTTCTTTCTTTCTTTCTTTCTATTTGCTGATGACTGTACCATAGTATTTTCTGGTGAAAATAGTGACTCATATGAAAATAACATAAATAGTAGCTTAAGTCTAATAATTTAATGGTTAAATAATAACAACTTACAGATTAATTTTAATAAAACTCAAATAATGACATTTAAACAAAGAACTAATCCTAAAATTCTTGACATTAATTATGACCAAAATAAGATTATTAAAACGGAACAAACCAAATTTCTAGGTATTTGGCTAGACGAAAAGATGACATGGAATACACACATGGAGAATATGATAAAAAAAATTCATCAATTTTGCTATGCATTACACAATTTGAATAAGGTTGCACATCGTAATACTGTCCTTACTGCATATCATGCATATGTCTCCACAACTCTTCGTTACGGCATAATATTTTGGGGCAACTCTACCAATAGAGAAATGGCATTTAAGGCCCAAAAACAATGTCTTCGAGCCATATGTTTGTTAAAAACCACCGAAAGTTGCAAACCATTTTTCGTTAGTTTAAAAATACTTACGTTTCCATCCCTCTATATTTATGAAATATCAACATTTGTTAAGGAAAATATGTCTAAATTTGAAAAACTTAATACTAGACGTCACCAAAGCACACTAAAATCAAAAAAACACAATACTGCACTTTTCTCAAAGAGTTGTCTCGGCATGTGTCCAAAAATTTTCAATAAACTACCAAAAACTTTAAAAAGCATGACCAACATAAACCATTTTAAATCGCAACTCAAAAAATTCTTAGTTGAAAAGGCTTACTACTCTATCAATGAGTTTTTAGAGGATAGAAGCATAAAATAAAAAAGTCCGATCCACTTGTTATTCTATCTTGTTTACGACGATACTTGTTTGAAACAGTTTTATTTAGTTTGTAGTTTTTTTATGCCTAATTTGTACGCCTTGCACGGCAAAACATAGTGATACAACGCAAATTTTATACCATGTACCATACTACCTATGTTCAACAAATAAAATACTTTGACTTTGACTTTGACTTAATTTTTTTCAAAATGAAAAGTCATTTATTCAAACTAGGCTGAGAATCAGCACTTTTCGAACGTCAAAATTACATAAGATAGTCCCCCAAAACGCCCACCCTTCACCAGTCCCTAGTGCCTTAATCTGGGAAGAAGAAGTGGCGTAACAAACTCCCCAGCAGCACTATTGTTATCTAAACCGCCACCCCGTATAGTGTAATTAAAAAATAAATGCCTAAATAAAAACACTGTTGGATTTTTAACAGACAATTGAATATCCAACAGTGTAATAATACTTAAGCGTTAATTTTGATGTTGCCCAGTGTTAGTGAAAACGGCACTATAATCTTTCATTACTTACTACTTATTATTACTTTTAATCTTTCAACATTTAACCAACCTAATTTTAATTTAGTTTATGCTTTATACTCATAGTTAATTTATTACATTAAGTATTTATGCACTTCGTAGCCTGAAACACAGGTTCAACCTAGTTCAGGCAAATAAGCAACTGTGCTCTATTATAATTATTAAGTCACTTATTGTAAATGTACACATTTTTATAAATAAACGATTTAAACGATCATATAACAAAAAAAAAAAAAAAAACAATGGCATTCCGAGAGTGCCGACGGAAGTGAAAACTTGAAAAAAAATCGACACCTCAGTAATCAACGCGTTGATGTCTTTTAAATGGTCAAAAGCTGGTGTCATCAGAGTGTCATGAAATCAATGGTTTAGACCCATCTTAAAAATGCCCAACGCGACTAAAGAAGTTTACACTTTAAAAAAATAGTTACTTCGTTCATTTTGGTTTGTTTTGACTGTACAGCGGAAGTATGATTGTAATTTACGTAGTTTAACTAATTTTGAGATAAAAAAATACCTAGAACTATATACAACGGGTAATATAATAAATAATTTATAATATTCTTTTTTTACTTTTATAATTAATGTAAATTATGAATGTAGTTTGCTCAGAATCGTTTACTTCTAAACGACTTATGAATCGATTTTTGTCATTTAAAAAATGGCAGAAATCAATTCATTTACCCGTTGTATACAGACGAATTGAGAACCTCCTCCTTTTTTGAAGTCGGTAAAGAAAGTTCTAAGGTATCGTCAAGGAATTTTAAGATGAGGAGAGCTATAGCGCTGTCTACACATAGTAATATAAACCTGAAGCTATAAATACTACGGACATGAACGGACTTCTGCAAGATCTGGTCTGTCGCAAGTGTGTACCGAGCCTTATGAATATGCATGAGGAAGCTCATACCGTGCCGTGTGCGGGGTGAAGGGGGGGGAGTCTGATAGACGTAATTAGGAAACAGATATTATTGGAATATTTTGAAGATAAATAATAATAATAATAACCCCACCGCCGTATCTCTATGTTGACGTTGTGGTGGGGCTTGCGCGCTCCTGAACTCTGGGTCTGTGTCGGTAGAGTTTATTTTGCCGAAACAGGTAAAAAAACTTGCAGGGCAGCATGTGGGGAGCTGTTGGGTAGTAGCGACCCCAAGGACCCTATCTCCCAGGAGAAGTCTTGTTCCTCACCTCTGGCTTGCCTTTATTGGCCGGCTGGAGTGACCACTGACGAGGAACAGAGCTCTCACCTCATTCTTGTCTTTATTGGCCGGCTTGAGTGGAGATTCGCAAGAGCAAACGGGCTCGGAGGAAGGAAATATTCCAGTAAGATGCTGGTAGAGATTTTGACCGTACTTCCGGGATTGTCCTGATAGCCGTGGAATACCTCTCCACTCCTCATAAGTACCTCAGGACATGTTGCCCCCGTGTCGCTACGCCACTTTGTGCTAGTGACCGTTAGTGATTAACCTGAGTTTTAAAGCCGCCCATGGGCCTCTGACTTGGCTTCAGATGTCGTCGAGAAATATGTTTCAAGCATGCCGATTTCCTCACGATGTTTTCCTTCACCGTTTTTGAAGCAAGTGATAATTGTACAATGCGAATCTGAAAAGTCAGAGGGCCTTGTGTTCGAACTCAAGACCTATGACTTGGCAGTCCGACGGTCACACGATCAATTGGAACCGTGCACCTAGCTTCCGACGTTTCATAAGTGCCCATGTAGGTTTATATGAAATAACAAATTTTGAATTGAATTGAGGTATGTTCTATGGGGTTTGGTTTCCGCACTTAGTTCCTCAGGTGGACCATTGAATTGAGGTAATGTTCCAAGACATTTTCATCATTGTCAATATCTTCCTCAATCAATTTAATAAAAAGCTCTATTATTAACAAAAGGCAAGTCACCTTTTATACGAAATCAAACATATGTTTACGTTCCATTTCATTTATTTCAATTCATTTCTGTCCGAGGGCAAAAAGTAAAATAGTCGCGCGGGACAATAGTTTGGTGTCAGCGTCGGTGGGCAAAACTCGTCAAAGTTACGGGCTAGTGGTGTGCTCACTTGTCGACTCATTGGTATTATTTAATCGAGATTGTTGAAATTGAAATATTTTTAAGTTCAAAACCAGCCCGTCCCATCTTTGATGTCCTCCCTCCGGTGACGCCCTAAGCCGAGGTTCGTATCTCACAGGGCACCTTCCTTAACGAGCGTTCACCTAGCTTTTTAGCTAGTTTGTATGCCCCTGGCTGGAAGCTTTGAGTTTAGCAGCTTAAGGCAACCACAGGATTGACCGGTTAAATATTATTATTATTTAATCGAAAAAAAAAATAAGTTCATTTTTTTTTAAATTTCGTTTTAGATTTCTCAATACTCAATATCTTTATTGCTTTACTATAATCTGTACTTAGGTGGTAACTATATAATTTAGAATATTATGGACCCTATAGGGCACAGCAAAAAGGGAAGGAGAGAGGAAGCACTGTTTTGGGAGATCATTAAGTTGTTTTTGTGGGAACAAGTTTTAACTTACATATAATCAAAGATTCATTGCGGAAATTCATGACAGCAAAATGTTGTGTAAAATTGTACATAAGTTTTTGTAATTAAGTCTTTGGTAGGTGAAAACGTAATTAAATGACGCAGAAAAAATATTTAATTATATCTGTTATTAAATACATAATATACGAACGAAATGAAACCTCTCGACTTTTTTTATTATTTATTGGTAGATTCGTTTTTGACCACTATCTCACCTGATGGTAAGCGATGACGTGGTCGACTATGGAGCATGTCGGACAAGTCAGTTTCTATCGAATAAATTGCTATTGTAATAAGTGAGTGGGTCGCAACACTATGCGACTTGTTGTGTCGCCATCGCAGACGCTTGTATGAATTGCCTGTCGCCTCTTTCCGACCGTGTTCCTTTGCCATTTGAGTTCAACATTACGATTATATTAAGATGGATATGAAGTGGTGTATGTGTAGTATTCTATCATCTGTGGTAATGTGCAGTTGTAATTATTAAAATACTAGCAACCCGCCCCTGCTTCCTACGGTTTTTACGACTTGATAAAACATTAAAATTTCTTTATTATGTATAAGACTAATTTTAATGTATTCAACACATAAACCTTCCGGAATAAATTTTGTAAATGTTGTTGAAAATCGCATCAAAATTTGTTGCGACTTTAAGAACAGACACGAAAAGAAACTTTAATTTATAATATATGTATAGACTTTGGGTTTGAGTTGGAAAGTAATAATTTTGGAAGTAAGGATAAATAGATAGAAACACGACAAGTGTCTGATCTTATTCTCGTGTTTCTTGAATAATTAGTAACTTACTGCTGTATCTTTTGTAAAACTATTACGTGTGACCGCGTATTTGGAAGCAGAAAAAAGTTTAGTTTATGTATCAAGGAATGCTTGTACTATTTCTCCAGGGAAAGAGGAACCTTATGTACTTAACTTCAAAAAAAAAAAATGATGATGTGGATATATTTAGTAACCGTTTCCGCTTAGCTATTTCTAAAGAGTCTTGAAAGGACTCTGGACCCTGGGTCTTTTCAAGACTCTTTAGAAATAGCTAAGCGGAAAAGGTTACTAAATATATCCACATCATCATTTTATAATGGATTTCCGCAAGGTCACGCCTGAATCAATTAACTACTTAACTTCAGATTAATTTAAAGATTTAACTGTCCCTTCAATAAATTTCATCAAAATGTGTTTAATATACCTTAATAGATTGACGTTTTCACACATGTAACTAATATTTGTACACCAGTCAATGGTGAAACGTATACATCTATTTTTAAATTTATAATATCCTATTTTTTTTTTAATCCATAAAATGAAAGTAAATATTAACCTTGTTAGTAAACATGCAGGTTTGACAAATAATGTACGAACGGGCAATCAAGTACCTACGGTACTTTGACTTTAGTCAGAGTAATTTATTCACCAGAAATAATAAAGTCAAAGTAATTTAAAAGTTCATCACTTCTTATCCACGTTTCTTACATCCACGAGTTCGCCGTACTTTTGTCCGCCGTTTGAAAGAAGTTACCTAGTATAAATGAAGACAGCTTTTATTTTTGTTTAGTACTTACTAACAACTGGTACTTGCCGCTGTAAAGTTACGTTCTAGTGGAGTTCTGTTTGTTGTTCAATAATAAGCGAAGGAATATTCATCCGTTGACATGTTGTTTATTTAGATTTTTATTTATTTTGTCCTTTTGTTTATCTCTCGCGTCGGCATGATCTTTGAAAGCCACTCATGCCGTGGCACATCTTTTAATATATATAATTCTTCTGTACGTCTGTATGTTACTGCACTCCTCCTAAAATACTGGATCGATTTTGATGAATTTTTTTTTGTGTTTGAGTGGATCCCTGGATGTTTTAGATTCACAACTAGACCCGATAGGTGGCGCTGTTCGGGCGAGACAACGTCTATCAGGTCCACTACTATTATTATAATTATTTCATATTCAGTAAGGTGGTGGAGAGCAGTGGAGGCTTAGTGGACATAGCCCTGTCTTGCGTCGTAGATCGTGGATTTGAATCCAGGTAGGCACTTTTCTTTCTATTATTTATTTCATAACAACTGCTCTCAAATCGTTGAAGGAACACATCGTGGGGAAAATGCCAAAAAAACAACCAAAAAGTCGATGAAATTTACTGACTTTTAATCATATTATACTGAAGATTACGTCTAAACGAGTAGTGTTAATGATTTGGAAAAAATATATGTTAAATTAAAGCATTTTCTTAATAACAGAATCTGTGTATTATGTTTAAATTACACAGTGTAATTCATTTGTAAAGTTATGTCTAGCGCGGATAAAAAACTGAGAATCACGTAAAAACTATAAAGCATATTTTTCTGAAACCTTCAACATTTTAAAGATAATAATTTAACTATATATCTTTTAGTATACGTGTCTTATAAGAATACGTTTTTTTACGTATAATAAGTTAATAATGCGTCTAATTTGGGACAGCGCTCCTTGATGGGCGATTCCTATTACTGGCTGGACGTACGACGCGTTTTTTATCATCCGCGTTAGACATGACTTTACAAATTAATTTCACCATGTAATATAAAAATAATCCAAAATATGCATATATTAAAATATTAAAAAAATGCTCTAGTTTAACATATTTTTTTTTAAATCATTAACAATACTCGTTTAGACCTCATCTGCAGTATAAAATCATTAAAAGTCTGTTATCGTCGCCTTAAGGTTCGCCTTATCGTTACCTTCTCACAGAGAGTAAGCTCGTGGTCTAACAGGGGGCAAATTATAGGCTGATTACGCTGACTACCCAGAGAGTAGGACATTTAGTAATATTATTAAGTTATGAAGTTACTTAAATTTACTCAAAACCAGAAGAGCGCGTTCATGGACCTGTATTTCAAGAAAACACAATTTTAAATGGATTCGTATATTTTTAATATTATTCCATACACAATGAGAATTAAAAAAAAAAAATTGCCTCGTTCCTTGTCTACATCATAAAGGGAACCTCTGTTCAAAGTTCCAGATTTCTAGATCCAAGGGTTTATAAGCTGGGCGTTAACGAGTCATTCAGTCAGTGAAACAAGACTTATCCTTTTTAGGATTAGGATACCTTTATTTGCAACTTTCCTTCCGTATATTGCAGCCTAAGTTTTCATCAGTTCACTAGTGAAGATTACCTAATCCCGATTGACGCATTACCGCCGATCGCTTTAAATCGCTTTACATAATTCTGTTTGTGTCATCACACCGGGGTCGATGGCCTCGTCATAATCGGGAACGCGCCAGACATCGACAGCGCATATTTCAGAATCGAGTACTCGAATGTACCCGATAATCGATTCGGTGTTTGCACTATTTTGCATGTGATCTCTAATGATACTGTCTCTTATTTTTCAAGTTTTCTTTTTGTACGATAGGTATCATTACTCGACTACGGCAAAACCAATAGGAAGGGTTATGATTTTAGCAGTCTATGTATGTATGTTTGTAAACTAAACTACTGAACCGATTTTCATGAATGAGATCAATAGATTCGTAATAATGGTCCGGGTAGCATAGGCTATATAAATTTTCCCTAAATTTAATATGGTGGACTTTACACGTAAATTTCTGACATAGAAAAAAATTAATTGAGATAATTATGACATGTTTGGTATCAAAAGAAAATTCTTGATGAGCATATTAAGAATTGTATATATATCATATTGTCTAAGTGAATAAATATGTATAATTTGATAAAAACGAGCAAAAGCGAGACTGTGTTACGAATATACGGCGCAGCTGTAAAATAAATACCTATTATACATTATAAAGCATGATTAAAATGTTTATTACTGACCTATTTATTATATTACTCTCATTTACTTTGTCGCAACGTTTATCAAGCGTTAAGATAAGTAAAAAAGAAAATAAGTTTAAAAAACTGTAACCAGACAGTGGATGCCAGGAACACCTATCAAATTATAACGGCATGCGACCACGGCTTTACCTTGATCATTTTTGTACCTATGTCTTGATTTCTGTCTGAAATATTTTCTTGTCTCGTACTTTTTAGATCGCTTATATTTTTCCGTAGTCGGGTTACAGTTTTTAAACTTAATTTTTTATTTAAAGTTACAGAATATAATTACAACATGATATAATATCACCCCTGTATTCCCCGAAGGGTTTGGCAGAGGTGTGACTTTATCAGACCCACATTTCGTCAATTATGTTTAAGTCCCATCTCTTGCCATCAACCGGGCACAAATCCAGACTCCCGGCTGCGATTGAGACATTCTAGATGGAAAACCGGATAACACTTTGTGGGCTCAGGATTCGAACCCAGGACCATAGAAGCAGTAGCGCTTGCGACCACTAGACTAACAGGGTAGTCAAAGTCAGGGAAATGAATTGTTAAGCTTTACTACTAACGAAAATTGTCCGCGCGTTCACATGAAATCATTTATTTATTTAACCATTTATGTACCATCGGGGCACCATTTTGAAAACAAAATCCCGTGCGCACGACCCTTTTTTTCGTAGGTAAGCGATACTATAGCATATGTAAAAACAAATTATAAACAACTTACCTATGTACTTTTAAAAACTCTCAGCTAAGTTCATAATAATTTAATCATTTTTATTGTTCCAAAAACAGTGCTACAGATATTTTTTCCACCAGTTATTGATAAGCAGCAACTATGCAACACAACACAGTTCTTAACTTTAGTGGATAAAATCACCTGTATACAGTTTTACTTTAAAAAAAATTGTATCACAGGTGACAGGGCAAATAATTTAATAATAGTAAACGTAATATTAAGGAATGCAATTAAATATTGAGTGTTTTTGGTCAAAAATTAACCCGTACAAAGACTGAACCAATCAGTCTTATTCTTTACTCATTTTCTGCTTAAACTAGTTTACCAATATCCGTACTACTAACATTAAATTCCAATCCAGTTTCGTGCACTTACAACAAATAAATTAATAGACTAAACTGCTTAAAACCAACTTTATAGCTCTCAAACATTCAACACAAGTTTATGATAACCCTCTTGACCTTAAACAAAACTGTACCAACCTCATAAGATACCTGTAGGTACCTCTAAAGATAACTGTACCATCGGCCTTCAATTGAACGAAACAAATACCCTTTATCTGCTAAAATAGCTGCCAACTATGGACCTGATATCCATTTTAATAATTTCCCTGGCGAACCAATCCACAAACAAAGTTATAGCTTCACACATGAAAACACTATTCTCATAGCAATAAAGTTCATTTTTCCATGACACTGGTGTGGTTGGCGGTTGTAAGATGCCTCGGAGTTATAAGAGCTATGCCAAGTGGAATATTAGTCGTTACTTGTAACGCGATATCGAGTAAATATTATCGATATTCGTGTATCGAGTCCGTTTATCGATAGTTACGAGTTGATGGGTTGTATTTCACCTGTTTCTGGGGTTCTAGGTTAGAAATGAAGTAGTTCTATTGGGTTGTTGTATTTCTATTCAGTCAAATTTTGGGACATTCGTAGTTTATTTCAGGCGGATTTTTTGACATAACCTAATTATTATAATTTGTTAACATAATTATTATTGGATTAAAGCTTTATAAGGAAAGAAGGTAATAATTAAAACATTTCTACTTTTTCTTTGATAAGCTGTTATCGTCCCTGAAAATAAATAAATAGGTCAAGGCGTAATCTTTAAGTCACTGCGTAGCTGTTTATAAATCTGCTACGACTGCGTAGCACTCGTAGCGCGAACTGCCTACGCCGTAGCAGTCTACGGCGTAGCTCTGACCAAAAATCGCTTTGTCTAAACATAGTCTTTGTTCATGATCTTAAAAAGAAACTATTCCATTTCCACCAAGTTTAAGTTAAAACACATTTAACTAAAACATTTTCTACTAAAAGTTAAACATAAAAGAACACAAATAAATCACAGTTGACAAATAGGAACGCTGGCGTGCCTTGCTCCCATACGTTACGACTGTATTCACGACTTTTTACCCTATTCACGAGTTTTTACCCTTTCAGTTCTCAGACACGGCATAGATGGCGCTACCTGAGTTACCGAGAGATTGATTCATGAGACCGTTTTAAAGTTTTTGTCAGCTAGAACGTATTTACTGAGCTCCTCGTTATCAATTAATCAGTAGATTGCTCATTTTTCCTATTAGTAGCTATTTGACTGGAAATTAAATTGACTACTTTTGCCCGCGGCTTTGTTTACGTGAATGAATTAAAAGAGCTTTAAATATGATTTTTCGAAAGATTTTTTTTATTATTAATATGGCTCTTCGATGGCTTAATAAAACATACACAAAAAAAAACACACAGTTTTATTGTATTGTATTGTGAATTCGTCATTTACAAAAGTACACAGCACTAGCGAAATTACATTATAATTGTCTAAACAATTTTTTTTTATTGTTATTAATTTGAAACTATGGATAAGTTTGAAAAAGTTTCGTATATTTATCAACTTTATGTCAACTAACACATATAATAAAGCTGAAGAATTCATTTGTGTTTTTGTTTGAACTACCAGTCGGATTTGAAAAATTATTTTTGCATTTAAAAAAATTCAGAAAGAATGCCAAGCGAAAACGAAGTATTTGCGCGGGCGGACGATGCGATGCGACGCGGTGGCTCCGGGGAACAAGAAATTTCACGCGGAGGAAGTCACGGGCAGAAGCGAGTGTATACCATAACCCATGCATCGTTAAAAACTACTAACAACCGACTTCCAAAAAAAACACTACGAAGTGAAAAATAACTTTAATTTCGGAAAGTAATTTTTTACTTTGTGGTGTTTTTTTTTGGAAGCCGGTTGTTTTTTTTCGTAAAAAGTTTTTATTTTTCACTTTTTAGTTGTGGTATCTACAAATTCGAAAACCACTACCTGCTTTGTAAATAACAGTGACAGGAACTCATGATATCATCCACATATTATGAGGGAAAAAATACATATTATCGAAGCTAACTCAAAAACTACCCAACCAAAGTTAATAAAATGTATATGGGACTACCTCTGAAGTATGATCTACCAAACAAAAAAAGAATCATCAAAATCAATTAATAGCTGGCGGAGTAATCGCGTAACAAATACACAAAAAAAACACTGTCGAATTGAGAACCTCCTCCTTAAAAAGTACGCAATTTTTTAGTTGGCCTTAACGATCCATGCACAGGATGGGCAGAACTATCCTTCTTCAAATAAATGTAATATAATAAAATGCGACGTTCAATCTTCTTACGCGTGGTGATTACAGCAGTTTCCTGTACCATCCTGTATACTTCGTCCATTAATAATATTTGTAACAAACACTACCTTCTTTTCCCCCATATTGCATGACCTAACTCTTGCTAAAGTTAGCAGAGATTGATTCACTGCAAGGTTTTAAACTTTTTGTATAAGATCAGACTGATTTTCTGTTTTTGTGCTAAAAGATGAACGTAGGGGAGTTCCAGTTTGTTTTGCTTGTTTGTCGGCAAAGTTCGTGCGGTGCAACCTTTACATTTGGAGGATATTTATTTACATATCGAAGTCCAATGCTGGACGTAACTACATCTTATAGGTACTTGTGATATTATTAAGAGTTATTTGTTTGTTTGTAGGGGGTAATCTCCGTAGTTACTGTAGATTAAGGTAACCTATTTGTTTTTTTTTGTAAATATTCGAATATGATCAATCAATAATTTTTTTCTTAAATTCGCTATGTCATGCCAAGAGGCGTACAAATATGGTTGCATGCGAAATAAGAAAAATATGGAATAATTTCTACAGTCAATGCATAAATAAATAATCATAAATTTCAATTAGTCACAATGTTCAATTAAAATTTGTTTTTCCAGTCAAATAAATAAATAAGTCTACATTAATTTATCATCCAGAATTTTATGAGTCGTAATGATTTTTTTTTAAAATTAATAACAGCTTTAATTTATTTTTGAATTGTGTAATATAATAAAAATATATATTGTTGTTTTAAAAAAAATAAGTGATATTATGTGGGGAATAAGAGATGTGATGGTATGGTCTAGAATATTGAATTTGATGTTGGCAAAGAAATATAAATGAATGACAAAATATCTTGGTGTTTATATTATTTTCCTTATTCCTGAAATATTGTAAATATGTAGATTTATTAGACAGTTTTAGATTATGATTTTGGGGGTAACGACTTTAAGATTCATTTGGAGATTACTATCTATTTTGAGGTTAAATAATTATATTCGGAATTAAATTAGTTATTTTATTCATATTCATTTATTTTCGTTCCACAATGTATAATAAGATGGTAACAAAAGGCTTAAAGCTAAGAGCCGTTGTAGACCCTGTCAGGGCACAGCAAAAATAATTATTATGTACATAGATATTAATGAAAGTTAAAAATCTCAGTCGCAGAAAACTAAAAATAAAAATAAAATTATACATGAAAACTGAATTATTACATTCGCATAAAAAGTCAATAACAATAACATAAATAATTCTATTATTGGTAAGTAGGTAGCTATTTTCTTAAAATAATATTATTGCGTTTATATTTATTTATTTAGGTAATATTATTACAAACAATTATTTAATGGGAGATCATATCTTAAGGTTACAAATTAATTATTAATAAAGAGATAAGTTTTACGTATATCATTTTAGAGCAAAAATAGTTTTTAATTATTTGAAAAAATCCTTTGCATTGGTTAGCCCAATTCTTGAGGAAGGCTATTTAACATCACGCTACGACCTTTAGGAACCGAGCAAAAAGACGTTAAATGAAAACGAAGTAAAAGCACGGACAGGCGATGGGTTGCGATGCGGTCGTGGTAAGGAAGATAGTAATCAATATGGGCCGAGTGGTCCGAGTGCTCAGGATCAGTTTAATGAAATCTCTAAACGGCTTGTTGACACTTCCCGTGACCCAAGGGATGGTTTTTACCTTGGCCAGAAGATAAGCATTGCCATATAACGCGGCAATGCCGCCAGTCTCTTGGGTACATTAACAGTCGACAGTGATGCGGAGGAATTTTTCGCCGCCATGTTTTAGTTTATTTAGCACGAACTTTTTTCTTAGATTTGTTTCCCTCTTTATCAAGCACTTTAAGTACGACAGTTGTGCAACAGTGACAAGAATAATGTTTAGCCAAAGCCCACCCAGCTAGCAAAATAGCCATTAGAATAAACTTATATAAGAACTTAGGTATTATAAAAGGCTTATATGTATCGTGACTAAGATAGCCCGTCTTTTAAAGACATTTTTTAAGACAGTTTGGGCTATGAGGACATTCACACTTGTTAAGAACTCTTTAAGGTTTATATAAGAAATCTTTATAAAACATTTTTCAGAACAAAAGATTTATTAGAGCACTTTTTAAGAGTAATTGTTCTTGATCATTATTTTCACTTAAAAAAGCATCTTATCAGAGTCTGCAGTAAGTGTTTTATTAGACTTTTGCTCTTACTAAAGCTTTGTATGCAACTTCTCTAACTCCAACCAATCATAAGTGTAATTTGTCTTATCTATGAGACATTAAAGAGTAGAAGAATATTGGAAGACTTTCATAAGATCATTTGCTTTTGCAAAAGTCTTAAGACATGCTTTTTAAGGGCATCGTAAAACTGATTACCTAAAACTTAAATTATAGTTGAAGTCATTTTAATAAATGGATATAAATAAATGGAAGAGATTCAAAAGAAGTGGGGCATACCGACAAAAAGTGCATAAAACATACTCTGAGTTAGTACAAAAGCCAGAGTGTATACGAAAATCGGTACAAGTTTCTACGAGATCGGAAATTAACAATTTATTTGATGGTTCAGACGCGGGTGAAACCGCTGGGAACTGCTAGTGTTATCATAAACCAGCATTAGTCGTAACATTTAATAAAAGTGATGTTGTGTTTTTAGGAAGATCTAAACCATATTTCTAAATTATTCCTACTCAAGATGTTTTTAATTTTAGGTGGTTAACTTTAGGTCATATTGTTAGTTACACACTTCACATTCGTCATATGGATAGTGGTCGTAAATTGAAAATTTACGACAGTTTTGACACCAGAAGAAATTTGAATCCAAAAATTTTATAAGGTTTTTTTGAGCAATTATAAAATGAGCAGGCATTTCAGAAGGGGCCCGTAAAAATATTGTTATTTATATTATAAAACTATCGATGAAATGTATTGCGCAAGTTGTTTATCCATAATAGCAAGATACACTGCCAAAGATACATAGTAAATATAAAGTATGAAAATAAAGGTACATTTGTTACTCCAATTTTATTTTTTTACACACCGCCCACCACACACTTTTTGCTTTTTCGACAAGTTGTGATATACGCTTACACTGACATCACAGAGAGCAATATAAGGGGAATTACTCTTTTAACGGCATTAGTAAGACCACTAAAAACTTATACTGACCTTATTGCATTTGTTACTTACAGTAGCTTTATCAAGATTAATATAAACTTAAATATACACTTAATGAGACCAAGATACAACAACTATAAGGGCTATTATTCTTATAAAGTGCGCCTAATTCGACACTTACAGACGGCAGTAAGGGTCTTTTAAGAGTAAAAAAATATGGTCTTAGGATACTTATAAAACCGAATTTTGCTAGCTGGGCATGCTAAGTAAGTAACGTTTTTTAAATTCCAGTCAGTTATTTCCTTAGTTCCACTTTTGGCTACTGGTTCAGATAAATTTGTGGCGGCGCGGCGACGTGGTGGCCGACCACGGAAGACGGAACCGCTGCTTCCCGCGTGCGGGGGAAATAAGCCACGCCCACCAAAACTATTATTTATTTTCAATATAGGCCCTTAAATAAAAGATTATTATGTAAAGGTTACCCATTGTGCGCGAATCCGACCCGCACTTGTCCGATTTTGTACTGATGTGAAGGGTTGAACGTGCATTGGAAAAAAGAGACATTTTGCGAAGTGGTCATTTTGCCAAAGAGACATTCAGAGAAATAAAGATTTTACTAAAGGGACATTTTGCGAAATGGTCATTTTGCGAGACAGTCATTCTGAAAAATGTACATTTTGCGTCCGGTAGACATTTTGAGAAGTGATCATTTTGCCACTGAGCCAAACAACGTAGTTTAACTTTTTTTTACCACAAATATGAGAGACAAAGGGTTTAAACAACTTGAAAACCTTGGTCAAATAATATTTTTTTACGTGATAGGTTTTGTAAACAAACAGGCTGACGACGCACCTGATGGAAAGTGTCTAGTGCACCTGCCAACCTAAGAAACCCAAATTGAAGTGCTAATCATATGAAATGCTCACATACCCTTTAAACAAGGATATAGAAATGTCGCTTAATGGCAAAAGTATCTATGTTAGTACTTTGTCAAACGAAGCCTTTTCAATTTCAAATAACTTTTATTAGCAATCTTAAAACTAGTTTACATAAATACATAAAGTCACGCTTTCTGAGGATAGACAGAAAATACAGAACGCCACCTGCTACGAACCTTCCATATTACTTTTGCCTCGTTTACGTTTATAATTTATTTAAATTAATGGATTACATAAGAAATCTCCAGATTGCTTTGCTCTCCAGGCTTCCTCCAGTTTTTTTCCATAGATCACGGTTGTGAGTCTTTCTTTGTAATGAGACCTTTTACTAAACGTAACTTAAAACCTAACGTTCTTTCTCACGCCTTTATAAAATAACAAAACACATTTTCAATAAACTTCTTTCAGTTCATAGTGAATAGAAGTTTTAATCCGGCCAAATTGGCGCCTTGTCACACGGCGTGAGAGCACAACGCGTCGCCATCTTGTGCGGCGCCTAGACGGGCGGGTAAACGGGTTACTTTAGATAAAAGTGAAGCTTCTTAAAAAATAAAGAATAAGAGAGATTTAGTGTGAGCGACAGAGTTATATCTTTCTTCTCTCTCATTTAACGAAATGAGCCTATGCCGTGATGCTTCCTCGAAATTTCCCTCGAAATTTTCGTCCAATTATAGAATCACCGCCTAAGAAGATTTACTTAAAAAATGTTTATGACATATAACATGACGCCTGTAGTCCCTGAAGAGTAGGGCAGAGATGTACCTATAGTCTACCCACATTTCGTTAGTTACACATGTTTAATTCCCATGTAATAAGGGGCGAGCCTAGTGCCAATCGACCGGGCACTGGAATAACCCAATAACACTTTGCCCAACTTAGAAATCAAACCCAGGATATCATGCTTAACAGTAGCGCTTGCAACCACTGGCCCAACGAGGAAACTGTTTGTTAGGCTAAATATTTTGAGCACAGAGCACGGAATCACTGGCAGTCTAGACACGGCCATAAGTCATAAGTCATTTATTTCATAACAAAATACATTGTGTTGAAAATATTACAGTGATGATAAACAAAATAATAACAAGTAAAGAAACATTACATTAATATTTAAAATTCATTACGCATTTAAAATGTGTCAATAGCACTAATATATAATTTTATGTCAATAATTCAGATTTGAATTAAATAATCTCAACATTGCATTTAAATTTAGAAATTCATTATTAAAAATAAATAATATACAACATAAACACATAAATAATAATTCACAAATAATTAATTAGATAGTGGCTGTCGTTGGTCATTTATGAACTCGTCGATACTGTAATAGCCCTTCCTCTTAAAATATGTCTTTAATTTGTTTTTAAATAAGTTATGCTGTTTATGCTTTTGAATTCTATCAGCAATTTATTGTATAAAAAGACTGATTGAACTCTGGGATTGTGATGAACCACGTTCAATTTCGGTTGCATTGTGGAAGGTAAGTCTTTGCTACGAGTACTATCTCTAGCTTGTACGGCAGTAATTACTAACAAAATTCTTGGCGTCGAAAGTGCGTTGAGCACACAACTTCACGTCTATATAACTGTCACGGTCCGCCATTTAACGCCGTTTTTATACGTCATTTGTGTCTTAGAGCGCAAAAACCAGCTTTTGTGACAAGTCTTTTACAGTTCAAGCAGTACGGTTATGGAATGCCTTGCCCGTGTCGATAAGGCGCGCTCATATTTGTCCACTTTTAAAATTCTAGTAAAAAACACATCCAACATTATCATTACATATAGTTCCTTGCTCTTGTTTCATGTTTATTATCGTATATATATCTATAAAGTATATGCTTTATGTATGTATGTATTTATTGTATATGTTAATGATACACCACAGACTACCTGCAGTATTGTGTCTCCTTCTCCCTTTAATCCATCCAAAGGTTCTCGGTAAAAGGTCCATAGACGTTCATTGTCCCGAAACGGGTAAAGCCTATTCCACACGATATAATACGATTAACAATTTATAGTTTGACAAATCGAACTTTATACACACACATAAACTCATGTCTTCTTCCCATGATAAATATTCCTTTTGCTTCCTTTACGTTCATATGGTCATTCACCCACGTCGGTTGCGAGTACTACGCATCTGACCTTTCTGAAGAACGTCACCTATAAAGTATATGCCGTCATAGGGCGTCCTCTCCTGGCAAATTTTGCGCCCTCACGCCCCAAACCGCTGCAGGAGACGCCCTTGGCATCGGGAATCGCAGGCCAATTCCCGGCCACCGTAGGCGCGGGCTTGCAGACGGTGAGCAATGGGTAGCTCGTCGTCCGCTGGCCAGGGTTCGCGGAGCGTTGTGTTCCACGCACGCCTCGAAGAGATGTCTGCAGAATTGACGGAGTCCGGGTCGACGGCGCGTTGTGTTTCACGCGCGCCTCAAAGAGATGTCAGTAGAACTGACGGGGTCCACTAGGGCGGATGGCTGCCAAGGTCGCGGGAAACTCCAAAAGGGATACCGTGGCACCTGGCAATACAGGCAACTGAAGGAATACGGGTGGGCTTTAGTCAGTAAGAGTCTGACACGCCCTCCCGTTCCGCCCAGAGAGGGAGAACTTCTTTAAAAATTTCCCAACCAAAAAACGAAAAACAAAGCGTCCTCTCCCGGCGTTTCCCCTCACTTCTGGCAAGCAAATACCTTTTGTTAGTCACCTTTCATTCATCCTCTCAACTTGACCAAACCATCTAAGCATAAAAACCGATCTGATCGAACTGTACCGCGTGGAACGTGGAAGTGGTTGACAGTTACAGTAAATTGTCAATCGAATTGTATTTTATGATTTAGACCTAATACTAGTTAAAAAAATACAAATAGGTACTAATGCAAAAACAAAAAGCGGTCATGTGCGTGTCGGACTCGCACACGAAGGGTAGGTTAATGTATGTGTGTGTGTGTGTGTTTTAATCGACTTCCAAAAAGGAGGAGGTTATATGTTCGTAGCGTTTGTTTTTTATGTATGTCCGCCTATTTCTCCGTCAATTGTGGACCGATTTTGAAAATACTTCAGTAAAAAGAAAACACTTTTTTTGTATGCATAATATTTTATTTTATCTTTATTGTTATAACAGCGGCCATAATAGTACACTCTGTGATCATGTGTCTACCTATTACGGTTTTAAAGATACAGCTTGCGACGGACCGACGGACGGACGAACAGTGGAACCTTACTGATAGGGCCTCATTGACACTCTTTGGATAAGGAACCTTAAAATCCTAAAACTGTCTACTCTTCGTCGAGTTTTCTGTATCCATTCTACCAAGGACTAGTCTTATGGATAGAAATAAAGAAAGAAGGAAAGAAAAAATATTAATTGAGACTCGCACAGGAAATCACAAATTAAACTAAAACACACTCATTAAAACATTCATAAAAATGTAAAAAAAAAAACAAATTCAAATTAAAATAAAAGCAGAAAGTCCTGTACGAGGCCAAAAGGCTCCTATCTCACCACATGCTGCGACATTTAAAAATAAATGTCGCAGCGCTGGTATTCTGATAGGGCCCGAGACGAGCTACGCGCGAGCGACGTTACTGATAGACGAGCTTATCCCGCCATTTCCATTATCCAAGATCGTCTTGTTTGTACAAGAATCACGGACCTTCCTACTCGCTGCTTTAAGAGCTCCAAATCTACCAAAGCCCGCGCTTTCAAGTCGTGTGAATTGACATTAATTGCATACAAATTGTGTTTTGTGTAGTGTTATCCCGTCTTAATAAAGCTAAATCATTAGTGAAAAGTATTAATGTTCACTGAATTCAGAATTAAAGCTGAATTAAAGGGAAATCGACGGAAATTCGCGACTGATTGAACTGAAAATTACGTATTGGAGGAAAAGTATTTTTTGAATAGAAGAAATGAAATATCGTGGAATTGGAGATTAGATTTTTTATTTTATTAATGTATAACACGTTGTTTGGTCGGTTTGTGATTATAAATGGTGCAAGGTGTCCGCGCATATTTGTTATGTCACAACTGTAAAAAAATATGTAATTTTTATTATGTACCACTCAAATACATAACATTAAACAATTTATTTTTGTGTAAGTACTTCAAGAAATGTGCTACTTAGTTAGGTGTTAACCATCTCAATCTAACTTAAAATTAAAAGGAAGTAAAATGGTTTGTTTGTTTGTGAGAGGTAATCTTTCAAGTGAGCTACATACTTACATAATTATTTTAGATATATGTAGCTCACTGAGGCAGTGACGGGCAGAAGCTAGTCTTAATATAAGAACCTATCAACATTATTTAATGGCGCCAGACAAAGGAGGAAGAATACATTCTTCACAATATTAAGAAAAAGCAACATTTATTAAAGAACTTTAAAAAGAAACAAATAAAAATTACATTTTAGATGAAAGAAAAATCGAATCAATTACAGCCAAGCCCGCGGGCAAAACCTACCGTACACTCCAATCTCATTCAAAAAGTACAATTCTCAAGAAAAATGTTACGAAAATTTTCTGTCATTTATTTCCTCTTAACTCTATAGGGAGGGGATTAATGTATTTTGTTTTTTGTCTTATTTAAGTTACTCCGTCCCGGGAAAGAGTAATGCTGTGCAATCCCGCGTTTGTTAATGCATTCTTTATGACATCTCTAGCTCGTAGTGTTGTGCCTTTACGGGACTCGACAGATTTATTGGTTAAATATTTAGTGTGATGCATTAGTGGGATTAAAGTGTTATGTCTTGTTGTATAAAATGTTCGCGCACATTATCAGCTTGTAAATTCATATAAAACATTAAAAAAACCTTGTCTGATCCGTGAGGGTGTCGTTAAGTATCGTACTGAGAGATTATTTATGTGGACACCAAAGAAAAAAAAATCTCCACTTTTGTTTCAATTGGGAATTTTGCCGGTTTATTATATGAGGCGCGGGCGGTCGCCATTTAGCGGGTGTCTACAAGTCATAATTTATGACCCCTGTTGAAAAATTGCTAAATCTTAATGGATTTGGGGTAATTTTGGCACCAAAAATGAGAATTTTAAATGAAAATACCTTTTTATTTTCAACAATAATAAGATATTTTATTACTTTTAGATAATCTGAAAGGGGCACATAGGTACTATTGCAGTACCTTTGTGCCCTTTTCGGATCGGACAGGGATTTTTTACTTATGGTATGTAATTAAGCTCTCTGTGAAGAACCTCGTCTAAAAAAGTACTACATACAACCACCGATACAAATTCCAGATGGAAAAACCTAATTACACTTCGCCCAACTTAGAAATCGAACCCAGGACCTCATGCTTAGCAGTGCCACTTGCGACCGCCAGCACAACGAGGAATAATTCAGTTCACATAAAGAATCTTCATAAAGCAGCACTAACTGCGACTCCAAACTAGCATTGCTGCTTACCCACCGCTTTTTGTCCGTATGTAAACACGCGGTTGAGTTCCGCAGGTAATTAATTAACGCCCTGTTTACGCCCACCGGCTATTTTATTCTTTAGGGTTCTTTAAACTAGAGGTTTTTATCATTTAAGTAAGTGAGCCGCATAGGTGTTTGATGCTTATCTTTTAAGGAAATTGAAGATGAATTTTGTGCTGTTTTAGAGAGTGTGAAAGTAATATAAAATTTAATTAGTTTATGTATCATAATTATAATGTTGTAAAACGTTTTTCAGCTTATAACGTTCCCACTCCTGGAACCAAATTAAGCGGTATCGCAAATTGTCTACAAAATGGATGGATTAGAAAAATAAACTAAGTACGGAACCTTTACATCATATTACAATCGTACTCTCCAGCTCTATTGTTACTTAGTTCTATTCAAAAACTAGTATATTGTTTTTCAGAGCACTAATGCGTTCTCTAGAAGGCTATTAAGACTAACAATGGGTAATTTTAGCTTCAAGTTAGCCTGTTAGCCAATAAGTCTATTGTAGCTATTGGAGTGTGTTGCCAAATTATCTTGTTAAAAATCTTTAGTTATATTGCAAGTACCTTAGGGCACCTTTGGGAAATTAATGAGTTCAAATTGCTTATTTTTATGTTTACATTAAAAGACGTGAAGTGACGAAACTAAAGTAAGTACGTGAAGTGACGAATCTAAAGTTAGTACGAGAAGTAACGAATCTAAAGTTAGTACGTGAAGTGACGAATCTAAAGTTGTACGTGAAGTGACGAATCTAAAGTTAGTACGTGAAGTGACGAATCTAAAGTTAGTACGTGAAGTGACGAATCTAAAGTAAGTACGTGAAGTGACGAATCTAAAGTTAGTACGTGAAGTGACGAATCTAAAGTTAGTACGTAAAGTGAGGAAACTAAAGTAAGAATGGATTTAGATGAAATTTGGCACATGGATGGACCTTAACCTTGGTTCAGACAAAGAATACTTTTTATCCCGATATTCCTACGGGATCGAGAGTTTTGCGAGTGAAACCGCGGGGCGCAGCTAGTTTAAATTATATCAAAGAGTACGGTTTGCAAAACACACGACAAATGAGTTGCTGACTGGTTTCCAGCCAGCCTTCGCAAAAAGTTCAGGAAAAATGATGATTAGATCCCTTACTGATAACAAATGATACGTTTTTTCCATAATCCCCATTACCTATAGTGAATGATGGATAGACAACGTTGTCTGCCAATAAATGATGCCGGTCGACAAATCGCCATAGCCCTGCGATGCCGTTCGGCCAATATTTTTAATCGCCGTTTTTATAACACTCGTTAATAGTGAGGATTACGGCAGTTTTGTTTGGCGAATCAATCTATTTGCCTAACTTTTTCCTTACTACGTTGGGGTCGGATTCCAGTCTAACCGGATGCAGCTGAATACCTGTATTTTACATGGAGCTACTGCCTATCTGTCCTCCACAACCCAGTTACTGGGAAACGCGATACCCCTTGGTAAGACTGGTTGTCAGACTATCCGTAACGACTATCAAAGATCTACGAATGACAGCCGGAGCCAAAGGCTGAACGTGCTTTCAGAGGCACAGAGGGTTCTCGAAATGTAATGGATGTCACCCATCCACGAGCTGACTGCGGCAAACGTAGCTTTACCTTCGATAGACGCACTGCGTCTGATATTATTTAGCCACGAGCTTTCTCGGCTGTTTTGTTTGGCGAACATAGAAACAATTTGGTCGTTTTGTAAGGCCCGATGATGTAGACTGACGGGCTCAACTATAATAAGTGAAGGGTTTTTAGAAAATTGTTTGCAGCTGTTTGGAGTTTTGATGGATTGCTTTTTCCTTGTCCTCTATTATATGAGACTGAATGTAACGTGATAGGACCAATGTTATTAAAGCCATATAGCTTAATGTGTAGGTGCTCGGATTTGGATGGATATAATTAATAGAATATTCAGCATACTCTATTCAGAATCTATATATTTAAATCCGAATAAGTCCATAGCCTTTGGTAAATGTAATGTGATTCAAAGGTAAATAAAAAAATCAATTTCCCAACAACTGCTCACCATTCTTCCTCACAGTAACTCACGCACAAGTGACATCCTATCACGAGACGATTAATAGAAATAGTATCTGGTGTGAAGTATAGCACGCGAAACTGCCATCAGCTGGCCGCCCTCCACGACCGTGTGTTCATTACTTAGCGCAGCGATTATAAAACATGCGACGTCAAATTTTATGTTTTTTTTAAAGCATAAATGTGTCTGTGGATTATTCGATTTTTTATGCAAAGCTCGACGTTTTTTTTCGATTTTCCGTATATTTTTTGGAATGTGAATAGGCCATGCGTTCTGTATCGTATCATCATCATTTCAGTCCGGAATCACCCACTGCTGGGGATAGGCCTCCACTTTCTTCTGCCATACTTCCCGGTTCCTTTCTGTATCTGTTGCAGGTTGCAAACACACCTACAAGTGTCTTTTGGCGATCGAATTATGTTGTCGTTTTATAATCAGCCTATAGTTTTCCCCACTGCTGGGACAGATCTCCACTCGGTAAGAGGGATTGGGCCGTAATCCACTACACAGGCTAAGTGCGGGTTGGTATATGTTACATGTCTTCGAATTTTTGGTTTTAGCACATGCCGGTTTCCTCACGATGTTTTTTCACCGTTTTGAGAATGAGGGCGTTATTGTGCAATTATTTCGTGAAATGTTAATTGAAATGAATTTAAAAAACAACATGGCAGCGTTAGTTCCAAATGTTATTTTTGCTACCCGCTACAAAAACAAGTTAAGAAAGTAGAAAATGTGTATTTTTTTCATAACGCTAGCTGGTGAGTGGCTATAAATCGCTGGTGCAGCTTGGTCGGCTAACCGCGCGGCTATAAATCGCTGCGGTGTCAATTATCATTTGTTGCGACCGCGCTACCAGTACTGACTTCTTAAAGGGGATGCGATCTTGCTACAGAGAAAATGTTTTTTTTAAAGGTGACTCTTTTTAATGTGATTAGGTGATGGGCTCGTGGCTAAATGATAACAGCTGCACGGGTCGATCGGATGTTAAGCTATGCTTGCTGCGGTCGGTTCGGGGATGGATGACCATACGAGTCCCTTTCGTGCCTCGCAAAGCACGTTAAGCTATTGATCCCAACTGTCACGTAGATCTTTGTCAGTCGTTACGGGTAGTCAGAAACCCATAAGTCTGACAACCTGTCTTACCAAGAGGTACCGTGTTACTCGGTTGTGGAGGTCAAATAGGCAGTCGCTCCATTTGAAATACTGGTATTCAGCTGCATCCTGTTAGACTGGAAACCGACCTCAATGTAGATGGGAAAAGGCTAGGCAGATTGATTGGTTGACAAAAAAACTGGCTGCTTATCGGAAATTATACCAGCTAATAGGGATGATGACTAAAAATATTTTTTTTACCGTTGGGTAGGTTATTAAAAATATTGGACACGATTTTTTTCTTTTTTTACGTTATCAAAATATTACAGCGATACATTGAGTTAAAATGTGCCATGACGTCACTAGATGTAGATTTTATATTTACTTGTGACGTAGCGACTCCTACTCCTCAACTTTTTTGCGTTTTATCTGTCATTTTTTATTATTATGATAAAGCAAAAAATACGTGTTCAATATTTTTATAATATCTGACTGACGGACTAAATAGAATTTTTTTTTTGATCCAGGCATCATCCCTATTTGCGATTGATTTGCTATGTTGGAGACAAAGATGAAATGTGTTATGTGTCTATAATAACGCTCTTTAAACTCGAACACAGCAATACTGCTCGGTGGCAGAAATCTGTGTGTTATATAGGATTTCTTTACTAACTCCGTTATAACGAGCTCTACCTACTATTAAACGCCAAGATATGACAGTCGTAGTCATAAAACGGGCGAGTAATACGGAAAATAATACGATTATCTGACCAAGATTATATCTGGACTTCTAGAAGAGACTGATCCCTGAGTTTGTTTCGCCATTTCTTCTCAGGAGTAGTCAGATAGGAAATGTCGACCCCATTTAGCTTATTTCTTTATTAATATGACGTGTAAAAGTGATTCCGATATTCTATTTACAGATTAAACAATTTCATTTCATTTTAATAATATATACAAAACGGAATTCTACAAACTCTAAACCGAGTCTTGTCTCATCTCGCTCGCTTGTTTTATGACCGCGGGTGCCAAAACATTGACAAATGTTATAATAATGAGCTCAAACAATAAAACTAATAATCCAATTGCTAATATAGCATAAATTATTCCTAAACATCCAAATGTTTCTTTTTTTCCTCTTTCTTGTGAAATAATATGAGAAATTATCCCAAATCCTAGTTTAAAAATATTAACAAGAAACTTATGACTGCCCCGTAGGTCTCGTGGTAGCAATCGCGGCTGCTAAGCGTGGGGTCCTGGATTCGATTGCCAGGTTGGGCAAAGTGTTATTGGATTTTTCCATTAGAATTTCTCAGTAGCAGCCCGGAGTTCGGAAGTTGGTGGTGTGATACCCCGTGCCTCAGAAAGCACGTAAAGCCGTTGGTCCGTCGCCTGATCTGTCCCCGATCGTGTCGTAAAGGAACAGAAAGTGCACTTGTTTGCGTACGCTCTTGTACACTATAATATCGCCTGCGCACCTGGCTAATCTCCGTTGAGATGGGTCAACGCGACCGAAATCGGTCGGGATAGTGAATAAGAAGAAGCTAATGCAAGCATGTCTATACTATTCTTACGCTAGCAATGCACTGTAGACGTTTGCGTCTGATAAATCTGGCTGGCGTTGAGCGGTTATAGATGACGCTCTCATTGATCGTGCGCCTTCCATATTGCTGTTACAATTTTAACATTCAAACGATTTGAATGTGTCAAGTTTGATTTTGAAAGCTGTTGATTTTTATTGTATAGACAAAATGAGATGCTGTTTGAATTTATTCAGGACTTTCTGATTTTTTCAGTCAGTTTAAAAAATGTATACACTTTATACCAGTTTCTGTCAGTCAGTGGGCTCAGGAGACTTCTAGGTATTTGTGAAGATTATGCCCTGTCACATGGACTCAAATATAATGCTAGTAAGAGTGTTCTCATGCTATACAAACCAGGAAACAAGGCTCGCTCCGCTGAAATATGTTGGCCCGGAGATTCAGTTACTTTTCAGAGTCTTTTGTCAGTCTTTTTATACGTGCAGTCTGTGTGTTCAGTACAATGACGCCCTGAGCGCAGTGTTGAGAAAGCCCCGGTAGGTACTGCAGTGCTTCCGCAATGTTTGCGGAGGCATCCATCGATGACTTCTTTGCCATGATAAGAAAAAGAACAGCATCGATGAAGAGCAGGGTCCGTGGTAGCACCAACACTGTCCTCAGAACGTTAGCGTGCAAGATAGAAAGTCCTTTTACTGTGTACACCTGCACAGAAATAGGCAATAGGATTATTGTGTAACTTGTCTGGCTTACTAATAAATTACTAACACCTTTTAGATGTATTTTTTTTTGTATAAAAACCCTTACTAACGCTAGATTTTTAGAAAATATGGACTGTATTGTACGTCTGAAATAAAGATATTTAATTTAATTAAATTAACAAAAAGCATGTTTGATCTGTTTTACTTTAACTATTTTGCTTTAATAAATTAACAGCAAAAAAGAAACCAGTGAGAAATGAAACATCAGAATTATTAATCTGAATCATTTAAAAGCTACCGATAAATAATCGAGTCCTGTAAGCACCACAGATAAAAAATAAACTTCGAACGAGCGTTGCAAAAGGAAATACGTCGTACATTTTTTTAATATGTAAAGCTCAAAGGAAATAAATTCAAAGGGAATGTTTGATAACCTTTTTTAAAATTCGATATAGCTCTGCGTTGCTTTTATAGATTTTTTACGTTTAAAGTTTAATATCTTTCATTTATTTTTAATCGGTATGCAGTGATTAAGTTTTTATTTTCATTTTAATATTGTTTTTTTTTCATGTTTTTAGTATTTACTTTTCAGTTGATATACAAGTGTACCTAAAATGTATTTGTAGTCGTACAATTAATGCAATTATTATGAATAATATTTTTTATCGCATTTTATCATTATTACCATTTTACTTGATAAAGACAACCATTATAAACCTCTACTCAAAATAACAAAACCTTGAACAATCCATTTTACGCTTAATCACGTTATTAAAACAGTTTTGTTTACCAACCAAGATGCGATAACGTAATGTCTCCCTTACTTAGCTGGAAATCTCAAGTTAAAATTTATTTAAGCAATCTTGGCAAAAGCTGTGATCTTGCTGAAGTATTGCCTTAATTACAGAGCGGTAATTGACCTATAAATAGTGGCAACACCGACGCACCCTGGGTTGCAAGCGACCTAATGTTAACATGTGTGTGTATTTAATAGTAACCAGTTTTGTTCGTGTAACAGGGAGAAATTTTGAAATAAGAAAAGATTTGGTTCTTTAGATTCCATAATTAGTAGTAAGTATTGCAGTTTTTTTTAAAGAAATTCTTTTTTGTGAGAAATGAATTCGCAGTCAGTAATTTATTTAGTTATGACTAGTTTTAATTGTAATTTTCTAGAATAGGAACAGAGTATTAGAGTGACAGTTTTTATAGAACTCCAGGGTTGTCATAGTTAAACTTGCTAACTTGCTAATAATTTTGACCATTAATGCTTTTGCAAACCTATGAGAATAGTATTGGTGTTTTTGTTTTCAAATAGTAGTTTTCGGAATCCAATATTCATCAATAAGAGTTAGGTTTCCCTGAAACCAAATTGTGAAAAGCTGAAAACGATTTCATTTAAAAGGATAACGTTAGGCTTAATTGAAGTGAATGAAAATGGTTTTGATTCTTTTTTTTTTTTCGAAAAATACCATCGACTGTTTTTTTTTCTATATAAATAAAAATACAAAAAGCTGTGTATTTGTTTATGGGTTAGTTAGTCTAGTGTATAGTCTATAGTTTTATATTAGATACATTATATATTGGAAAGCTGCGTTGAATCTGCTGAATTGATAAATAAAAGTAGGTTTCACTATTTTCTTGTTTTTTTTTTTTAAGTTTTCATACCCATATTCCATAGAATCTATGGATATACCTCAAGTTTCTTCGGAACTTTTAAGAGCTACTTTCAATAAAACAGGACCTTAGCATAAAAAGATATTCATTAAAATCTTTTTGTTATAAAAGCATTAAATGAACTAAAAGTACTAAATAAAACGAATGTAACATAAACATAGAACTTTAATATTTGAAACTTGAGGCTTATCTTTATATGTAAGAAGGATGTTCTATACTTCCATGTTTTAGCTCAATCAGAAGTCAGGGTTCAAAGTTAAAGTCAAATCATTTATTTCAAATAGGCCCATGTATGGCACTTTTGAACGTCAAAATTTACAAAATAATATAATTGATTCTAGTTGCCCCTTCCAAAAGATAGTTTTCGTATGAAGAAGAATGGGCAAGAAACTCCATCGTTACTGTTTTAAAATGTTTTACAATAGTTTTGTATAAGTACGTACATTAGTTAATTAATTATATGTGAAGCCGATGCACCTAGAATAAAATAACTATACCAAAATAGGTAAAAAGAATTAAAAATGAAGCAACGACAAATAATTTAATTATGTGATAGATACACGGTGCTCACATATTTACAAACATTGTAAAAGTAGACGATTTTCCTAATTTTTTAAAATTAATAAGTCAGTGTGTGAGGAAGTAATCACAGAATGTTTAATCAATGTCATATAACACAAAATTATAAATTTTATAATTAAATTAGCAACCTGTTTGATTTTGTCTTGATTCTAAATTGTCCTATGGAGCAGGACCAGCATGATTCGTAGGTCAACATATCTTTGAACATTTATACATACACGGCTCTCAAATCTCAAATCTCAAATTCTTTATTGCGTACCATAATGTATATAGTTGGTAGGGAAGTAATTATATTAGTCACAATTATAGACCCTGTCGGGCACAGCACAGCACACTCTTTAAGCGGTATGTACGCGTATAATCGTCGAATCGCCCGTGCGCATATTCATAAATTTTAAAATCCAGCCCGACCGGCTATCGTCGGTAATAACTTGTATCCAAAGTAAACAGCAACTGTAAACACGGCTGCAACCGGTGAACGAGTGTTTGCATACATAAATACATTGTTTGATAAGCCAATTGGTACTACTATTGGTAATTAAAATTTATGTTTTAATCGACTTTTTCGTAAAATTTTACGACTCAGCGGAATGATTTAATCTGGTCACCGCCGCCGCTTGGCTACTCGTACATACCTGCAACAAAAAAGTAAAGGAATTATCCAAATGATGTTTACGTGTGTACGTGCGTTATTGTGCGGCCCAGGTAATGTTTCCGTGCTGAAATAGACGATGATGACGGGCAAATTACCTGAATCCCAGCAGTGAGAATATTATAAGCTAATTATACTTATAATATTCCCATTGCCCAACTAACTCAAGACCTCACTCCTCCTTGAGTCAAGCCTCTCTGTCACATGTCTTCAAATTTTTGTTTCTACGATACACTGTATGAATAAATGATGATAAATGATTATTATTTATTTCAGTAAATTGGTTAAAAAAAAAAACAGTTTTAAACGTCAATAATAAAGTATGTTTTAAAACTAGATGAATTCGGTGTTTCCTATCCGACTACTCTGAGAACAAATACAGAAACAAACTCAGAGGTCGCAGTCTCTTTTAAAGTCCAGACATAATCTTGGTCAGGCCATATGAGGACCATGTAGATTAATCAAATCAAATAATTAATATCTGAGATGGTCTTTAGAGGAAAGAACCATACAGTTTTAGTGTCCAGTCAGTGCACGCATTTGTCAGTAATAACCAACAATTTTTTTTTGTTTAAAAAAATAAGTCGGTAATCGGCAACCCGTCTTGAACAAGCGTGTTGATCAATGCCTTCTCTCTATGAAGAGGAATTTGCCCTGTGGAGAGACCATTATAGGCTGGTATTATTCTACTTATACATAGTAGGGGTTTAAACATACAAACTGTTTACTCCCATCACAACACAACCCGTATAAAATTGAACTATTTGTGTTTGTTTTAATACACGGCGTACACAAACTTGGCAGCGGCGCGCTGAGGGCTATTTGCTCGAAATTTTCCTAATTTAAAGTTTTCTTTGATTAAAATTTTCGTTCGCCTCCTGGGATTGAGTGGTTAAGGGGTAATCGTGCGGCGATCACTGGCCTAAATGTTCTTTGGACAGTTCTGAAGGTTATTCTGTGTAAGTATTGATTTATTGTTAAAGATAATCAATTATCTTTTCTTATGAAAGCGGTCTTATGGCGACGGTTTTTCACCCGACAGCGGCGGAGTCCAAAAAGAGGGTATTGTTTTTTAGATGAGTTTCTTACATAACATAAAATCATCAAGCCTGTATTCCCTGATGGGTTAGGCAGAGGTGTACCTACCTGTAGTACACCCACATTTCGCTACTTATGTCCTATGTAATAGGGGCGAGCCCACTGCCATCAACCGGGTACAAATCTAGGCTCGGGGCTGCTACTGAGAAATTCCGGATTGAAAAATTCAATAACACTTTGCCTGACCTAGAAATCGAACCTAAAACCTCATGGTCAGCAGCAGCGCTTGCAATCAACAAGGCATCTTTGCGTTTAACAGTGGCGTTGTTCGACAAAGTTATTTGATATTATAACATTACATACACAAATGTACTGAACAATTAAAATATATGTTCTCTCGAATCTACCCTTTTTTTAAATCCTCTTGCGTCACCAAATGGCGGACCGCGGTCCGGATCTGGACCTATTTTATATGGACCTTACATTTTAAACAGTAAAATTTACAACTAAAAATTTAATCTAAATATATTTAAAAAAAAAAGTTTTTTATCTTGCACCAATTTTACTTCAGATTTCAGACATAGTTCTAAGTAAAAAAAAAAAACACATTAATTTTAATTATTTACTTTGTTATTTTTGTTCGTTACATTTTTTTATTACTTGAAAAAATATTCAGGTTTATTTTCGTTTGATGACCGTGACAGTCATATTATTATTAAAAACGGATCCTCAAATAAACTAATTGGTGATCCCTGCTCTAGCCCTTTATGGGCCTTTCCCTACATAATCTTTAGTACACAAACCGCATCTCCTAAGGGTATTAATATCATATTTGCCAGCGTTACCCTCAGGGGGTACAATTCGCGACTGATAAATATATCACTGACCCTTCTGATAAGTGTCTGGTTGACATGAGTTACTTATTGTTATATTATACATTGCGAAACTGCATTATCTACTGTTTCTCACTAAAACTTAGAAACAATGGATGCGTTATTCGTGTGTAGACTGCAAGGCCTGGTTTCGATGGGTATTTATTTAATCAAATCGCAAATAATTCGCATTTTGCACTCTTAAAAATATTATTGCACACTCTGAGACTGCGCCTCTTTTTTAACCTTAAATAATTCATGTTTTGGGGTCTTAAAAATACTAAAATAGCCAAGTAACTGCGACAACTTTAGATGAAGCGCTCGACGGCTGTTGCCGCGTAGATGTCTTTTGTCGTGCTATTAAGAGCACCCTGTTAACTTGTGCTTTAAACAATGCAGCAATGAAGCACCAGTTCTGATTTCCGAATTATCAAAAATATCATATAAAAGTGCAACGATAATACGATCAAAATGTATGGACCAGCTGTTTTTAGGGTTCCGTACCAAAATGGTAAAAAGGAACCCTTATCTTGCGACTCAGTTTGTCTGTCACAGCTGGATATCTCAAGAACTACTAATGCTATCAACTTGCAATTTGGAATGGTTTTAGATAACGTTTGCCCAACTATTTTGAAAATAAGAAAGAAATAAAAATGCTTTTTTTTCCAACCGGGACTGAACGGGGGTCTTAAAAACTTGATGTGGAGCTACTAAGGCATGTGGGGTATCATATGAAAGAAAGCTATTTGCACATTCTCAAACATTTTTCTTTTTTTTTGTAGGCCGTATAGTTTTCTTGTGACTTGTGATGAAAAATTTAAAAAAAAAATAATCGTTCTCCCCTTATCTCCGAAGTTTGCATAGAGAAAAATCTAAAATTATTCTATGTGTTAGAAGTTTATATAAAGATTACAGGAAAAATAAAACGAGGTCTCTAAGAAATCATCAACAAAAAATACATTAGTTCCACTATCGGTCAAGAGATGCCGCTGACCTTAAATTGCAACGTTCTACACCGCAATGTGTTGTGTAAAAATTCCCGGACGAATATAGGCTTCGCCGATGAAAATTTTAAGATGATACGGAAACCTCGGCGCGCAAGTCCCACTCGCTCTTGACCGATTTTTTTTAAGTAAACACTTCTTTAGGCGCGTTGGGCATTTTTGAGGTGGGACTAAACCATTGATTACGCAACACTGTGACGACACCAGCTTTTGACCATTAAAAAGACATCAACGCGCGATACATTATTTCCTGCACAATAAAATTATTCAAGTTTTCACTTCTGTCGGCACTCCGGGAGTGCCACTGTTTTTTAATTTCGGACTTGGTTCCATAGTAAAAATTTATCGTAATTCATGAGTCGTACCCTGTAAAAGTGTGTCCTGGGGCTTTTAAGTATATTAGTTTACAAACGTTGCAAAGAGTATGAGTTATGAGTTTTTGACAGATTTACTTTAGAAAATCTTGCAACGTTTGTTAATTAGTAGACAAATTACCAGGGGACCAACCCTATTAATTTGTTTGCACCTTATATACTTTACTTCTTCCCGCACTTCGTCTGCGTAAAATTTCTTGTCCCCCGATCCACCAAATCGGTTCGCATTGACTGCTCGCTAAGCGTTATTTCTGACTTTTTTCTTTTTGATCTGCTCTTAGGGGTCCTGGCGTGATAGAATAGAATAGAATAGAATATAATTTTATTTTGCAAATATGGGTAATACATAATAGTTCTTAAGATTACATTTAGCTCAGCCACATTTTACCAATCGGCATGCAAACATTTGAAATTATTTATATCACTATGATGATGTGATGTTGAAGTCTATATATAAACTTTCTCAAAAATTGCGCTATCAAATGCAAAAAGATTTTTTCAAATCCGACTGGTACATAGTTCCAGAGATTAGTGCGTTCAAACTAACAAACAATCTCTCCAGCTTTATTATAAGTGTATAGATGCTACTAGATTATTAGAACATTAATAAGATACATTGGTGTTGAATTCATGAACTGAAGGTAGGTTGTACTTGATCTAGGTAGGTAGGCGTCGTCTCCCAAACGACATGTTTGCATAAAGAGACTCGAAAGAGGAGGGACTACGGAGGCTTGTGTAGATCCTAGAGTCATTGTACACCAAGGCTTTTTGTTAACTAAAAGAACCTTTACAATACCTGCTCAGATTTGGGAATGGTCAAAATAAATATTTTATGAAGTCTGTCTCTGTACATTTATGTGCATAAAGTATTAAATAAATAAATATTATTCATGTAATATTAATACACAACGTTATGAATATCCCTTTCAATCAATCAACAGTTGTGTGACCGTCGGACTGCCAAGTCATAGGTCTTGAGTTCGAACCTAAGGCACGAACCTCTGACTTTTCGGATTCATGTGCGTATTGTTTAATTATCACTTGCTTCAAAAACGGTGAAGGAAAACATTGTGAGGAAGCCGGCATGCTTCAACGATATGTTTCGATGGTATGTGAAGCCAAGTCAAAGGCCCATGGGCGGCTTTAAAACTCCGACACCAGATTAGTCACTAACCACACGAAAAGAAGAAGAATCAATGAACTCAGCCTATAGCAGTCCACTGCTGGACATAGGCTTCTCCCAAGCTGCGCTACAACACCCTATCTTCCGCCTTCCGCATCCAGTCTGTCCCAGCCACTTTCTTAAGTTCGTCAGTCCATCTACATAGCTTCTGGCGTCCCACGCTGCGCTTGCCGATACGCGGTCTACACTCCAGGACTCTTCTGCTCCACCGGCCATCGGTCCTTCGACAAACATGGTCAGCCCACTGCCACTTCAATTTGTTTACTCTATTTACGCTAGCTTGGAGAGAATATCCCTTTACTTTGTACAAATTGTTTCATCACGACTGCTCTCAAATCGGTGAAGAAAAACATTGTGAGAAAACGGGCATGTGCTAGAACCCGCACTGGGCCCGCGTGGTGGATTACGGCCCACTTCCTCTCACAGAGAGGGGGTCTGTGTCCTAGCAGTGGGAGGGAACATTACAGGCTGCTTATGTTATGAATATGTTAAAGAAGTTTTTTTTTTGGGTGGGAAATTATCAAATAACTTCTCCCGCTCTGGGCGGAGCGGGAGTGCGTATCAGCCTCTTACTGACTAAAACCCACCTGTGTTCAGTTCCCTTCAGTTGCCTATATTGCCAGGGGCCATGGTAACCCTTTCGGATAATAGCCGCAACCCCGGCAAATTCTGATACTAGTGGTAAAAAAGTGACATTTTGGTTTAATTTCAGTATTTTAGAGCATGTATTGTAAACTGAGGTAGACTTCTTCAACGTTTGTTTAAAGACTTTTGTTTTTATCCCCTTTTTTAACCAAATTATTATTTATTACCTGCGTTTAAGTTATAATAATTATGTAACCAAAAAGAGGCCAAATCAATTAAATGCCAACACTTGCTTTCACGTTAATTAAAACCCAAAAATTGCCTTCTCCTGAACATTTCATTCCCCTGTGGCCAAAAGCACCAAATATGTAGATGGGCAGAAGCGATACGGCGGTAAATAAAAATAGGGCTGGTGTGAACACGGCTTAAATCATTTTTTGAATTATAGCCGCCAGTGTGGCTACACCCTTGTGATAATACATTGTTTGTAAATGGGCTTTATTGTTTTGTTATAAATGTAACATTTTCATGAAAATGGTCAGTTTTGTTTGCTGAAATTATTTTAAAAGGACTTTGAACTAAGTTGTTTGCTTATAATTTTTATTATTTAATATCTTTGTCCTACAATTGGATCTAGGCGCATCATTCATGTGTTTATAATCACAAATGTTACATGTTAGACACAGACTGCAAGATTATGTCGACAATTTCAATATTTGTTCTAATCGGGAGTTAAATTCGGTGTTGAACGTGCGCTCTCTGACAAATAAAGATCTAAAAATCAAAGATCAAAAATTCTACTTAATTTATATCTCAAATTCATTCACCCACTGATAGATAACGCAAAGTATAGACCGCTGGACCTAGGAGCATGAAATTATGTGCAAGAGTTCCTTACGCTACAAAAATAATGACCATTGTATAATAAAATGCTTATAAAATTTTAGCAATGAACTTTATTTCCAAAAGAGTTAATTTTACACAAGAGCAAAACTACGGGTCCACGGACCCGTGTTTCACCTACGTTCTCCACCTGGATGAAGCGCGAAGGTTCCGTGTTCCAACTGCTGACGTTATTGTGACTAGCAACCTAATTGCGTGACACACGATCAATCTGAATCGTTTTGAAAAGGCTATTGTTAATCCAAGAGTAGTGATAGCCGTCGGACTGCCAGGTATCCCATTGGCAAAATTGACAAACAAACAAACTTTCATACCCTATTAACGCACATAAATCCGAAAAGTCAGAGGTGCGTGCCTTGGGTTCGAACTCAAGACCGATGGTCACACCACTAGGCTCTTACAGCTCTACTAATATTGCGAAATTATTAAGTTTCAAAATTCCTCTGAATCTATATGATACGTCTTGATCTTGTTATCAAACCTCTGAGCCAAGACAACCACAGCATTCCGCTACTAAGGGCACCCTATAAATTATGCTATATCTCACTTAATTAACCATTACGCCCTTAAGTAAAGGTTGACAAATTAACGGGCACACGTGAACGGGTACCGTATATCATTGGTGATTAAGAAACCATGGCTTAAGTGACATCTATGTATTAAGTACGAGGCTTAGGTTGGAGCAAACTTTGTCAAGACGCTGTCAAAATGGTATTCGATAGTTTAATATTGAATTAGTGATCCGTGAGTCTATTTAGGTTAAACCGATAGGCGACAATCAGACAATTTTACAAGTATTTTTACATAGTTTTTACGTTACATTAACATCACGCCTGTTTTCCAGGAGGGTTGGGCAGAGATGTACCTTTTAGTACGACATTTCGCCAGTTATGTTTAAACATAACATGGGACTTAAGTCTCCCTCGGACTTTCCGGACTTCTTCGGTGTCTCTTTCATACTTTTTTGCAACCCCAGCAGGTATCGACCCTAGCGGACCCCGTGAGTTCTGCTGACATCTCTTTGAGGCGCGCGTGGAACACAACGCGCCGTCGAACCGGGCCTGGTCCTTACCGGACGGCGAGCTACCCATTGCTTACCGTCCGTAAGCCTGCTGCGAAATCAGCCTGCGATTCCCGATGCCCTGCTACTGAGAAATTCAATTCGGTAAGACCAATAACACTTTGTCCGACCAAGGAATCGAACGTACGATCTCATGCTTAGCAGTATCGCTTGCGACCACTTGACCAACCAGTCACAGTTTTAGTGTTTTATTAAACGGCACATGTCGTGACAATGTGTCAATTTTGTCATTGTTTGACAAATATATTGCTTAGTTAATTACAATAAATAGGCCCCGGGCAACAATTTCTTACAACAAACTAACTTTCACATATTATGTGCTGATTGAACTATTCATAAACAATAAGGCATCAGTAGCAGTTCTTGTTAAAACTTTTATCCCAAAAACTAAAATATTTCTAACGGCACATCGCAATAATACGATAGGGTACACTTTCGTCTTTCAATTTGGATAAAGCAACTAAATTGCGAAATTAATGAAGATTATCAATGTTGGCCGTACCTTACATTTTTACTACTTTCAATAAAAATGTTTTTGAAGTGAAAACTTCTTTAGGCGCGTTAGGGATTTTTGAGATGGGACTAACCCATTGATTTCGCGACCCTGTGACGACACCTCATTATTGTAAACGCGATTGTGCTGTTTATTTATATTACGTTACGGATCAATGTTCCATGCAAGTATTTTTACTTGAAAGGTTTCGTAAACGCGATTGTGCTCTTTATTTATAGTGTGTTACGGATTCATGTTCTATGCAAGCATTTTTACTTTAAAGGTTTCGGAGGTATTTTTTTGTAAACGCGATTGTGCTCTTTATTTAGATAAGGTTACGGACCAATGTTCTATACAATTATTTTTCTTCTACCAAGGCGATCTTGTTCAAGTTTTCACTTCTATCGGAACTCCCGGAGTGACACTGTTTTTTTTTTCGTATTTTATATATATAGATATATATTTTAATTAAAATATTTCTCGACGGTATGTGAAACCAAGTCACGGGCCCATGGGCGGCTATAAAATCTCTGACACCAGGTTAGTCAGTAACCACACGAAAAGAAGTACAGAATAAAAATGAATCAATTTGGTTAAACCGTGAAAAATCCACAACGCATCGACAATCGCCTTGGTTGATGTTCCATGTGTCTACATTCGCGGTTTTGTTTCCAAACAAATAAACAAATATGTTTTTGGAGAAACAACTTCAACACTTTGAGGGCGTTATAACAATAAAACTTCTATTGTGTCTCGTTCAGCGTTGTGCGTTAATACCAAATTCAAAATATTTTATTTCACATAAATCTACATGGGCATTTATGAAACGTCAGCTATTTGCATGGCTCCAACTGGTCGTTTTCTATGGAGAAGAATCGAAAATAAACTCCAAGGCTACTCTTTATAAAGTAATTAATACACACATAGCTGCCGTTGGTCTAGTGTTCGCAAGCGCTACTGCTGAGCATGAGGTCCTGGGTTCGATTCCCAGGTCGGGCAAAGTGTTATTGGGTTTTTCTGTCTGAAATTTCTCAGTAGCAGCCTGGAGTCTGGATTTGTGCCCGGTTGATGGCAATAGGCTCGCCCCCTATTACATGGGACTAAAAACATAACTGGCGAAATGTGGGTGAACCTGCTACAGGGACACCTCTGCCCAACCCTTCGGGGAAATAAGGCGTGATGTTATGTAAGTTCAGTTCGCGCTACAAAAAAAAATGCCTTTTCCAATAGTACTAGTCGTTTTGAATTCAACGTAATTTAGACTACTATAAAGTTATTCTTGTCAGTGGAGATAACGTTAATTGGAAACAAAGATTTGAATAGACTTTAGGCCCATCACTTGCCATCAGTTAGGCCATCGACCCGCCAGCCTATTATCATAAAAAGTAAAACTCTTCCTACTTGTACCTTCAAACTCGGGACTGCTAAGGTACCGTCACGAACTTACCGGCCGATATTTATCATTTTAATTAAAATGTTAAGCTTATGATTTATAGCAGTTCTTAGGTATATTTTACTTTTTAATTCCCTGTCTTCCTGGAGTGGAAGGATTTAAAGTTGCTGTAAGGTAGGATTTAAAATACGGCCTTTTGTTGGTGTCGGCAGAAATAGAACTGTGGATTGGCGAATTTTTGTTATTTTTTAGATTTTTTTTGCCTGTGTTACGGCTATATTGTAATAATCACGCGAATTACGAAGCTGTTGTGTAACCACAGCATTAGCGCGATTACTTCTAGTGAGCAAAAAATAGGTACGAAGCTTCGGCACGCATTGTTTTGTGACGATAGACGCATTACGGCCCCACCATATCAGTAATAAGAAGAGATACATCAGATATTGGCCTAATCTCCTAGCTTAGAAGACAATTCTACTTACATAGTTCGGGCCGATACGCGAGAAAAATCTATTTATGAAAGTGAGGTCATCTATAATAATAAATTCTTCGTGAAACCAATGTCACTAAAAATATAACATTTTATTTGTTACCCATAAATCTACTAATCCATGTAAATAATTTATCACAGCACGCCCTAGTTTTTTTTATTATCTCCAATAACATGGTAACATGCACAAAGCGCAATCCATCATACGCGACTTTTAAAAATATTGAATGTTAGATACCGCGTTCTATTTTATTTTATGTTCCTGTTACACGATAGTTGGTGCAGTCGATACTATTTCAATATTTTCGAGTTGAAAAGGATTTTTTTCCAGCTTTTTGTGGTTAATCCGTAGGTGGGTTTCCTATACATAGAGTGTTTTGGGAAAATTGCCTGAAGCAGTTAGCTAAATTGCATAAAACAATATTTGAGGCAGTAACGCAATCACCAAAACCAATCTCAGTAACATAGAACATAGAAGGGTTCCCTACCTTTGCGGATTGGTTTCCGCACTTAGTCCTTCAGTGGACCATTGTACGTGTTATCCCTACCCTTATCCCTTATCTGATTTGACCATTACAAGAAATTGTAAGGACTTTAAACATGAGACTGTAATTCGATTTTTCTTCTCGGAGTAGTCGGATAGGATACCAACCTCAAAAATAACAAAAGTAAGAAATAGGTAACGAAAAAAATGCTTTTTTTACTGTTCAATATTTGACATGTAAACGTATTATTTACAACCTATTTACAAAATAAATATAATTTATCACTTAAATATGCCTGCACTCTAATTGCGTAATTCACGATCAATAATCTGAATCATTTTGAAGGATATTGCTAATCCATTGCTTCATATGTGCGAAAAATTTGCCTGCCCAACAACGTAAATAACGCAATGAATGTTGTTGAACTGTCAAAATGAAACAGTGTGATTGATCGTGTGTTACGTAGTTATGGTGCTGGTCACTGCAGGCCTCTGGTAGACCTTCACTAACGAATGATACACGTTAACGCACCCACACTTAAAATACAAATGAATCATGCTATAATGGTATAATAATAAATTATTTACGTCATGACATTTACGTTGACACGATTTCCTTGTAATGCTCCAGGTTTGTGGACTGACTCCCAAAATACAAGCCCTGGCTTAGTTTGGGTATCAGTTTCAGTACCTAAAGTAAAAATAAAAAAATACTGGATGTATGTACCGAATTCTTATGAATGCTCATTTTGTGACAGTAAACTTTTTACTTTACTTTAATGATTAGACAAACTTAGCGTAAATCTTCAGAAACACAATGTGTCAAGAAATTGTTGATTGATGGTGGCGCGTGTGTTGGATCATTTAGGTCCCTTCAAAATGGTTAAGCTGAATGGTGCTAATCCATGCGTCATGTTTTTGAACGGGCGCCGTGAGTTGGGACTGGTCATCTCTTAGCTGCCATGACTTATTTTTAATTTATTTTAATTTTTGAATTGTTCTTTGTTTTATCTTTTTATTAAGGACGCTTCTAACGTGTGCGTCTTTCTACATTGTTCTCACATGAATAATTTCAACATTAATGATGTACCCAATATTGTGTAACAATATTTTATTTAAAAGAGCATCCGTGGATTTTCTTGCCCGTTCTTCTCCATAGGTTACCTACCTACTACGCTTTGGAATGGGCAACTAGCTTCATATTTCTGACTGACCGACCCCTTGACAATTCAAAAGTGCCTGTAAATGGTTTAATTGAAATAAATGCTTTGAGTTTGAGTTTGAAAACTTATAGCACTATCGAATAGATAAAGTTAAAAATACCTCAGAAAATAGGCACTAGAGGACAATAGTTATATTCTATTAAATACCTAGAATACAGTGAAAGATAGGCTTTTTTACGAAACAATAATAACAGTATCACATCACGACTTGTTTTTCCGAAGGGGCAGGTAGAGGTGTACACCCACATTTCGCCAGTTATGTTTAAGTCCCATGTAATAGGGTTCGAGCCCGTTGTCATCAACCGGGCACAAATCTAGACTCCGGTCTAATACTTAGAAATTTTTGATGTAAATCCACTTTGCCCGACCTGGGAATCGAACTCAGAACCTCATGTTCAGCATTAGCGTTTATGACCACTAGACCAACGGCAACGAGGCAAAAATAATGGATACTCTGAAAAAAAACCTTTTGTTATCGTGTCCTGACCGTCCATTCTCCCATATTCTGTCTTTTACAAGTCTACTTTACATCAACTAAATAATTTTCCAACTAACTAAATAGCATTTAATTTTAGCCTTCCTACAATAAAGTTGTCGCGACCACAGTACCCGGCGGCGTCAGTAAGTTAACTCGTTGACAAACAAGTATGTATTATAAACAACTGGACTGCACCGTGATCCATCATTGTGAGGATACAACGAAACACCCCGTAGATACGCCGTCTGCTCGATTAATCACCCTGTATACGTATGCGTTTAAGGAGGGCTGTTCGTTATGCGATTTGTGGAATTATATTACGACTTTCCGGCGGGTTTTTAGTTTTTAAAATGCGTTTCTTGGTAAAATTTGCTATGATTCAAGTAGCTTATCCCGCAAAAAGTTTAGATGTGTTCTGGCTTGATGAACATGATTATATTTCCTTTTCCCGCAAAAAATCATCTTTCTTACTATTTTCTTATCCTCTGCCGGGAGTAGATGGTGTATAATGACAAAAACAGTACCTTTTTGGTCGTCCTCAGCCCATGACTTTAAGAATATTACTCGACTTGAAAACCAACAGGCATACAAATATAATATACGCAAATATTTCCATGGGTCTATTACTACTACCCTTGCCGAGGTTTATCCGTGGATGAGTGACCATCTTTATATACCAAGACCCCTCCGTGCCTCGGAAAGCACGTTAAGCCGTTGATCCCGGCAGTCAATTGTAGATCTTTGACAGTTGTTACGGATCGTCACAAGCCCAAAAGTCTGGCAACCAGTCTTACCAAGGGGTATAGTATTACCAAGTAACTGGTTTGTGGAGGTCAGATAAGTAGTCAGTCCATATAAAATATTGGTATTCAGCTGCATCCGGTTGGACTGGAAGCCGACCCCAACATAGATGGGAAAAGGCTAGGCAGATGGTGACTTTCATGGAGTAGGCAGAAAAACAGAACACCACGTGCTAAGATCATACCTACATGTTCATTTGCGACCGAAATTACGCGACTAATCGCACGATGAATGCCAAGCTTTAATTCCCGTATACACAAAATTCGATTAAGGTCGTGTTTCGAGCGTTTTTGTTAACTTATGAACAGGAAGCAATGTTTTGCTGCAATATTTTCAGTACTGCTGATGTAGCTTCAAATAATTTAGTCGCAGTTGTTATGTACCGTCGAACTCGCTTCAGTTGTGAGAAAATGCGCGAGTCATTAAGTTTTTAGTTCATTTTGATGAAACGTGGTTGTTTAAAGATTATATTGTTATATTGATTAGTCGATTGCCACCACATTGTTTTAAATAACCACTTGGGTAATTACCATCACATTGAGCCCATGTTCAAAAACGCGTGGAATTTTTAACGATTATGTTATTTGTTATGTTGTTATAATTGTTGACGCTTGTTTATTTTATAACTTTTAATTATAACGTTACAAAAGTCCCTTCTATCCACTCCATTTTCCTCAAGCTAAACATTTATTTTGCCCTTAAACGTTTTTCCCGTTTTTCGGGAGAGCTATTGACATTCCTACTCGACTTACAAGTCAAAAAAAAAATACGGAACTTCGACATTCAACAGCAATTACGACAACAAAACGAGAGTCCGAGATGTCTTTTTACGAGGCCAGGCCCTCGAGTATCGAGCCTTTGAGGCCTCGAGCCTCTTGCCTCGGGCCAGGCCACTTCAGGCCTCGTACAGCTGCGCTAACTGTTGCATGCGACTCCCGGACTACTTGTCCCTGAGTTTTATTTGAAGCTCCCCGACTACTCTTGTGCGCAAGTTTTTATTTCAAGTCCTGTTGGAGTATGTACGGCTTGCTTGAAGTTAGTATGTAAGTTGTGTGCATGTGTGTGTGTGAATGTGAATAGTTTTTTCTTTTGTTGTAGCATGGATTTGAGTGCTGAAGGCTTTATGAAAAACAGATTTTGAATGAGACGACAAAGTTTTTTAAAGCTCTAAATACTCCATGGTTCTTGGAAGAGAATAAGTTACTCAAATCGTTGGCGAAAGGATACAATTACAAGATATTTTTGTGCCCTAACGACTTACTGTAATAGCCAATCAATTTTTTATGATCATCATGGTGATTGTAGAACCAAAAGGGTTATAACTAGACTACTTATGGAGGTATACAAACACATTCATACTGAATCCATTTATTATTCTGTTTATAAAGAGGCTCAATTTTGCCTACAGTCACATCAGATAGAATATCCAAGTTAAATGGTCCAATTGCTCTATAAATTATAATTAATTTCAAAACTCCAAAAAGTAGTTAGTGTCTAAACTAATAGCGTTGACTAAACTATTCCAATGAAAATACGGCACCAATAAAAGAGAGAAACTAATTCATTTATTGATACAAAAACGTATTGATTGAGGAAAAATGAAGTATACATTAGTGCTGCTCAGCAAAAAGCTACTTACATCAAACATACCTAACGTTGATTTCAAGTTACAGAAAAACCTCGGAACATAAAACATACAACAAAAATTGAGTGTATTATCGAAACACACATATTTCAGCGAGAAACAGCACGAGCTCATTACTCCACAGGACGAGATCAAAAGGAGTGTCTTGTCTCTTTATTTGTACACCCCCGAGATGCCAACTTTTATTCCAGAGCTCTATGTTAACAAGACATGCATAATGGCTAAAAAAATAACCAACGAGTATGATATTCGGATAAATACAGCGGGAAAAACATGGGTTTTAGAACCCGGGTTTTAAAAGACGGTAAAACCTTTCTTTAGAAGGTGTTCTGCTATCGTTTCTTGCAATCTTTTGGAGGTAATGATGGCGGAATGTTGCTCGTTTTTCGTCTCGCGAGGAACGTGACTGGCTTCTGGCTCGAGTTTATTTCGTTTTGTTTCGCGTTTTCGTCGGTTTTAGGTGATTAGGAATAGGGGAATTTGTTTCGGCGTTTGCAATATGTAGAACATGACGAACACCTTTCTTGATATTTTATTATTATGATTTGGTAATTATTTATTTCATGGACTGATTGCTTTCTCTTTGTTTTTATAATTATTTATTTTAGCGAGATGTCAGCATCTCGCTAAAATACATAATTATAATATCTGAATATTACGAAATAAGAAAAAAATAAAAATTAAAAATTCCTATCGTTATTATTACACATTAGCCGAGTTTCCTATTTACAACTTTATAACGCCAATGTCTTAAGACTTTACTCTCTACTTCACTGTAATCAACTCTCTCTTCTCTTTTCTTTACTCTCTCTCTCTCCACTTAAGAGTCTTAAGACTAGGGTTGTTTTGAGGTCTGTTTTCAGTCAGCTCATAAACAAAATACAGAACTTAAAAGAGCTCCAAATCTCTCAATTCGAATCCGTCAATTTATATTTAACTAGCTTCTTTCTGCCCGTGACTTCTTCCGCGTAAAATTTCGGCCCCGACTCATCATATCGCATCGCCCGTCCGATCCTAAGGATCCGCCGAGTCCTAAGGATCATAGCGTCATCTTAAATAGCCTCAAGAAGCCTTTTCTCAAGAATTGGGTTAGCAATGCAAAAAAAAAACTGGTAGTTCCAGGGATGAGCGCGTTTAAACAAACGAACAAAAAACAAACTATTATTAGTATAAAACTAACTCGGTATACCTAGTGAGTTGAGCAAACCCTCAGAACCGATTCCCGTTAATACTTTAATCACTCAGAGTATTTTGCCAATTCTCGTGCCAACCCTGATCGCTTACGATATTACACAAATAAACAATAATGGCGTGGTATAAAAAATGCATTACCGTCACCAAAAGGCAAGTTTTCCAATAGCTGATGATGTAAAATGCATGTATGGCTAGGGCTGTGCGTTGACGAATGAAACGGGAGTTAATCCCGACTTCACCCCTGTCGGCGTCGAAAAGATTTCCCCTGGGAATGTCACACGAACTGAACCTTTTGGTATGGTGCAAGTTATAGGCGACTAAGGTTTTAGTAAATTAGTAATTAGCAAGTGTTTTTCTAGCCTGCTCTATTCAAAGACACGTGACAAGCCACGCTGTGCTCGCGTCGCGAATTACGGCACACTCCCTTTCAGAGGGATGTGGTCTAATTTTCAGTAGTGAAAACAATATAGGCTGATTTTGTAAGTGTTTTTACAACATACAAGTTTTAAGGACGGGCTTTTTTTTACATTCTTTCTGGCTAAAAATTACGACGTCTTATTCAATAACTTTTTGAACTCAATTGAGTGGGCAATGCTTAACCAAAGTGGTTATAGTTTGTGAAGAATTTATGCTAAAACTTTAGTTCTAGCAAAATTTGTATCGACAGGTAGATATTTAAGTAGTTAAGTAGGTACCTACTGTATGTATTTGTGTTGACTTGAATTTTAGTAGTTAAAATAAGAAAAAGAAAGAAAAATTGTTTATTCTGCCCAAACTAAACGCACATTCCAAAAAATATTACATAAAATGCCCTTTATCAAATTAGGTAAAAGCCTCGTAACCAAGTAGTGGAAGTATGTCAAGTTCGTCTAAAATCAAGACTTTCTCACTGCATACAACAGACGATACATTCCATTCAAATTGGACAGTATAGAATAACATCAACTAACATTATCTATAATTATGCTAAGGGATAGCGGTTTTGCGTGGATGTGACGCATATTTTCCGCAGCATTATCTTTTTTGAGTTTGTGTTTTTTCTTTTTGTCACATCTTACCGCAAATAAACGTATTTTCTTTCTTTGAAACACATACTTTACATATAACTGTTACTTAACCCGCTGTCGCTTATGCTTTGCACATCCCCATACAGACTGAAGTAATATTTTAAGCGGCTTTGAATCATCGCTGCAACTCTTTTTTCCGATACCCGCCATATTGGATCGTGACATTAAGTATTTAGGTAATACCGCCTTAATTTGGGAGCGGTTACTTTCTGTCGAGAAGGATTATCTTATTCTGATGTATGGTTCTGTGGGTTAAGGATTTTATTGCGTGTGCCGTGTGCTAGTATTCTATGAGAGCCGTATTATGATAAAAGGCATTGTTCCCCTAGACTATGGCATCTGATAATATGTCTCAAAATATTGGACAATGTTACAACCCGTAATTAACATTAACAAACAACTAACCATAAACATTTTTTTTTATTTTGGTTTAATGTTCGTTGGTGTAGTGGTCACAAGCGCTACTGCTGAACTTGAGTGTCGGGCAAAGTGGTATTGGGTGTTTCAAACTGGAATTTCTCAGTAAGAACCCGGACTCTGGATTTTTGCCTAGTTGATGGCAATAGGCTCGCCCCCTATTACATGGGACTTAAACATAACTGGCGAAATGTGGGTGAACTATAGGTACACTTATGCCTCACTCTTCAGGGAATACATGCGTGATGTTATGTTATGACATTGACTCTTTCATCTCTGTAACCAATGCTGATAAAACCTTGCTTTAGGTTTTTCGGCATAGGAAACTAATTACCGAGTAATTACCAAAAAGTTTCTTTAGAGGACAATTTACACGGCTCTTTTTTAATATTGGCATCAAGTCTTGTCATTTGTACCTATATTTATTTGTTTAGTGTCAAGTACATCAGTATTTTACTCAGAGGAACTGGTTTTACTTCGTCGTCCTTCATGTCGAGACATGCAAGACAAGAATAGTTAATGCTTTTTCAACAGATTAGCCAGACAACATCGGACATTCTTAAGTCGAAATCTTAATAACCCGACTATCCCTGATCCCTGATAGCTGTGATCCGTATGATAGCCGGGACCGGATTTTTATCGCATTCTTGGAACACAGCTTAACCCCGCAGATCAATTGATTCGCGTGGTTCTTTAGCAGGGGCCAATTAAAGCTTAGCTTAGCAAATACTTGGATACGCGGTTGATTGAACAGATCTCAATATTAAGTTAAAGAAAGAAAAGGTATTTATTGGGACTCGAACAGGAAGATCTCATCTTAAAAAGCATTTAAAAAAAAAAACAGAAAGTACGAGGCCAAAAGAAGGCAATGAAATGCCGATTTTTCCTACGTTCAGATACCTCAGTTCTTCCTTTCTTACTTTAATTAAGTAGGTATTTAATTAATTTTATTTATTTATTTTTATTATTTAATAAAATATTATAAACGCAAAAGTTTGTGAGGATGGATGGATGGATGTTTGTTCTTTTTTGACGCAAAAACTACGGAACGGATTTGAATGTTTAGCACAGAGATAGTTTAGAACTACTCTTTATCCGAATATTCCGACACGACACGACACGAGATCGAGATTTATGCGAGTGAAACCGTGGGGCGCTACTAGTATTAAGTATATAAATGAGGAACACTTATGTTTTTTTTACAGTTTTTCCGTACAAAAACTGTCACACGTCAATTTTTTTTAAAGATATCTGACGTTAGATAACTCATCCCTGAGAACAAGTAATTTCACAAAAGCAACGTATGTTTATTTCCATCAAACAGTAATATTTTTACACAAAATGCTCTTATGTTATCGCACAAATCGTATTGTTGGCAGTCATATGAGATGGCACGACATGTCCCCACGGAACCCCAAAATGTCTACATGGGAAAGCGTTAATTACGTTAAAGTAAATCACGCGAAGACATATTGCTAAGTATTGTGCGGGGCCACGGAAACAGCGGGATGGAGGATTAAAGGGATTTACATAAACGGATCAGACCTTTAAATACGAGTACTTCTGTGAAATCAGTAGTTTTTAGGGGGTGCTAAATGGAACCCTATTACTAAGCCTCCGCTGTCCGTTTGTACGTCTGTCTCTCAGCGTGCTGTATTTAATGAAGTTAGACAGTTGAAATTTTCACCTATTGCCGCAATAACAACAAATAATAAAAATTTAATAAAGTTAAAAATTAAAGGGCGTCCCCATACAATAATAAGCTTTTGATTTAAAAAAAAAACATACTCTGGCATGTGGGTGTAATTTTTTTAGTCATCTACAAGAGTAAACGTATAATTTTATTTATTTTTATTTTCAAAAATGAAGTAAAAGTGGCCGTAAAAGTTGTCAGTTCTGACAGTTCTGTCAATGTCACTTTTGTATAAGCTCTATCGCAACAACTTTACAAGTTAGGAATTTGAAACTTCTGTATATCATGTACCATATCGTCGCTCGGCATCCAATACCGCCGAATGTGACATTTTTGATGAAAATCAGATTTTTGTTTTATTTCATTCTACATGTTCAAATATGTGATCCTGCATTTAAAAATGATTTTCGTCAAAAATGTCACAATCACGGTATTGGATGCCGAGCAACGATATGGTACAATAACTTAAATATGGGTGATTTCTGGAATTGCAAAACTTTGTATAATTAAAAAAATGAGAAATGCTTGATTTTTTTAATTTAAGATGTAAATATTGTACGGTGGTACGGAACCCTCCGTGTGCGATTCCGACTCATGGGAATTTATTCTGGAAGGTTTATTATGTAATATACTGGCTGCGCCCCGCGGTTTTACCCGCATATGTCAATCTATGTGCCAAATTTAATCTAAATCCATTTAGCCGTTTTAGCGTGAAAGCGTAACAAACAAACATACAAACAATCAAATCTTTTCTCTTTATAATATTCAACTTACATAAAATAAAGTAACCTCGATGTTTTGTCAAGTTGTAAAAACCGTGCGAAGTAGTAAACATAATAAATAGTGAATTTACTTGCTGTTTTCAAGGCCACACCCTCAGGGAATTCGCAGGCGGGTGCGGAACGTACCGGATCCCTGATTTATGTGGAACCCATATAAATGCAATCTGCTTAATTGCCGGCTGCTATGCTCGATAAGCTACGCTATACTGTTGCTATACTGAATAGTTTTCATTCTTTTTCGAATCGCTGCATGTCTGTAGAGATAGTTTTAATTCCACATTCATTCTAGTCTGTCTTTCATTTGGTTGAATTTTAGGTCTGAAATTATTTGTGGTATTTCACTATCACTAATATAAGGCCCCTGAAATAATATTTAGATAGGACTTATTGTTTTTAAATTCTATTGTCTTTAAAAACCATTGGATTAAAATGAATTCTTGCCATGACTTGGGCTTCAGGAGCTACCACTGTAATCTAGAAATCATAAGGAACAAATCGACATGCGTTTCATAGCCAAACGCTACGTTTGTGTGGGCCCAATCCTATTGATTCAGCAATAAAAAATGTTTACTTTGTTCCAAAATTATGTACAAAAACTAGTTTAAGTATATAACCTAATAACATTTTGAACAAACTGAGGCATAAACTCACGATGGTCTACAACTCTACGTCAATGCTTCCGAAACCACACCAAACAATCAGCTCCGTTTCCTCATCATTTTAAACACCACACAAACACAGGTATTCCATTTAAAATGCCAAGAAAACACACATCAATTCGTGAACAGTAAGCAACAGTATACAAATATTTTTAGCATTTCAATCAGCCGCCCCTGCTTATGACAAAACAAAACGTCTTTTTTTTTGCTCGCTCGCAAACCATCTCGCGTGCCCTCAGGTTTTACTTCAAGTACAAATTAAAAATGCTTTGGTGGGGACTATTCTGATATATCTGTATTTTTTTAAAGGAGAACGATTATTGACAGACTGTGCTCTATTTAAGTTGTGATCTGAAGGCCAATACCCGTACTTAAAAAGTTTAAAATCTAGTGCAATTTCATCTCAGCGACAATCAATATCTCAAAAATGGACGTAAATTGTAGTTATTTTTACATTGAGACTGAGAATATTAAAAAGAAAAACAGACCCCTGTCACCTGATATCTGACAAACCGATTATACTACTAAAACTTAGGATAACAAAACTCATCAACCCGATGCTGATATAGTTTCCCTTTTTTAGCAATACATTTATTTTCAGCCCAAGCATTGTCTTGCGAGGGTGTTACGATAATACAAGCAACTCAATTTCAACTGAGAATCCCACACCAAAAAGCTATACACACAGGTCACGCAATCCTAAAAACAATCCACATTTTCATAACAAAATGCAAACACAAAAAATTTAATCGACATCAATTTCGAACACAATACGAGCTTCATGTAAATATATCGTGTGTTTCAGTAATACAGGCCTGCAGTCCCCCGCGTAACTTACACCCTTCGTTAATGAACGAGAGATTCTTTTTCGATTTTCATCAAAAACAAAAGGGGAATATTTTTGGCAGACGGCAGGTGAATGTGGAGTGATATATGTTGCTTTATGTCGAGTGTTTTTATAATATTATGTTTGTCATTTGTGTATGAAGGAAAAATAGTGGAGGAGCTGTATTTACATTATTATTTTGAATGCACCCTTGTAAATTTTCAGTGTAGTAATGCTCTTTGTTATGCGATAAATTAATCCGAAATTCACTAACTTAAGGTGAAGAATAAAATCGCAACGCCAACAATAAAATACATATGATAAAATACATATGTATGAGCCCACATAAAAACTGAATAATAGTCCCTAATATGCTGTAGTGATCACCACGGTTCGCGGAGGATTTGCAATTGCATTTGTATTACATGTTTTATAATAGGTAGGTACTCAAAATCTGGAGCTATTCACTTAATTCGTCTTTTACGCTACTCAAGCCAGCAAATAATGGCTGAGAAATTAATGGATTTGTACAGAATTACCAACTAATCTAAGTTTCCTTGGAATTACCTAAGGAAAGCTGACACATATCTTCACTCTCAACTGCAAAGCGATAGTAAAGTAATAAAAATGTGAGTTACATAACTGTCGACAGGTTTAAACTAGTCCAAAAATTTACTGTCAAGTGAACTACCATTTTAACTATAAAGACATCTCGTAGGAACTCCGCTATGGTAGTAAAACTGTGACGTGTGAAAAGTAGATCAGAAGGACAACTCTTTACAAAAAACATATAGTAGGTAACTATCAAACTTACTTCTTCTTCTCAAATAAATCTTCCAATCTTTTTTTTTCTGTTTTATCATTTTTAGATATCGATACCCATGACGTCTCCAGAGTTTCACTAGGTAATTTAATTTGACCCTGTATAAGTGGATGCATTGTAATTTGACCTTGTATAAGTAGATGCATTGTAATTTGACCTTGTATAAGTGGATGCATTGTAACTTTAAGTGTTAGTTGCTCGGCTGCCCGTTACGAAAACCTAGTAAGTGCTTCAAACAAAATTTTCCAGCAGCGAGCAACAGCGCTAAAACAGCTTACTAGGTTTTAATGACTTTTTTCTTATTTATGTGCGTTACATTAACAAGAAATAGTAGATTGTTATACGTGGGGCGAAAATAACCCATTCTAACGAGGTAGTTTTACTCTCTCGGTAAAGCTTGGGAGTAAAACTACCTCTTTAGAATGGGTTTTAGCACCGTGTGTTACACTCTACTTTTCACTACGATGGCGAAGAAATAAATAATTCAATACAATATTAAATAGATTATTTTATTTAAAAAGATATACAATTTGTTTAATCTGAATTTTAAGGAAACTTTTTATCCCGGTATGCGGTATTACGTTTCCAAGGGATAATTTTCGACTCCCAAGCGAGCGGAGCCGTGGGAAGAAGCTAGTTTTACATAAGAATAAAGAAGTTTTCCTTTTTGTAGGCTCGTTGGTTACAGACAACAATAAAAAATAAAAAATAAGTGTGCGGTCCCCAGTCAGGAACGAAGTTCTTCCCACGTATGATTTAAAACAAAAACAAAATTTTTGTAGCCGCCATCTTGGTTTTAGTTTTTTACCTCATATCGGCTTAACGCATTCAAGGACACTGAACGAGACACAATAGAAGTTTTATTGTTATTACGCCTACGGACGTTTAGTGTCCCTAAAAGTGTTAAGCATCCTCGAAAACTATGAAATCGACACCCATGACAAACTATTTGAAAACTTTCGCAATTGCCGTTTTGGATTTACATTTTGACCTCACGCTCGGCTTTAGCACCCCCAAAACTATGAAAACGATACCCATGAAGAAAAATTTTAAAATTTTCGGAGCCGCTATCTTGGATTTCATTTTGAACAAATTCACACTTTCCCTCTCTATATATCTCAATAAAATAAGTGATAGACATAATTTTAATACTAGAAATAAAGATAAACTAGATCAACCATTTTTCAGATTATCTAAAGTACATACATCTTTTATGGGGTACTGTGTTAAATGTTACAACAAAATACCTTGTGACATATTGCAATTAAATGAAAGAAAATTTAAAACTCAGATTAAAAGTACACTTTGTAAACAAGCATATTACAAATTAGAGGATTATATCCAAGATAAGAGTGCTTGGAAAAATGCTGGTCCTGCTCCATAGGACAATTTAGAATCAAGACAAAATCAAACAGGTTGCTAATTTAATTGTTAAATTTATAATTTTGTATTATATGACATTGATTTTACATTCTGTGATTACTTCCTCACACACTGACTTATTAATTTTAAAAACATTAGGAAAATCGTCTACTTTTACTATGTTTGTAAATATGTGAGCACCATGTATCTATCATATAATTAAATTATCTGTCGTTGCTTCATTTTTAATTCTTTTTACCTATTGTGGTATAGTAATTTTATTCTAGGTGCATCGTCTTCACATATAATTATTTAAGTAATGTACGTACTAATACAAACTATTGTAAAACATTTTAAAAGAGTAACGGTGGAGTTTCTTGCCCATTCTTCTCCATACGAAAACTACCTTTTGGAAGGGGCGACTAGAATCAATTATATTATTTTGTAAATTTTGACGTTCAAAAGTGCCATACATGGGCCTATTTGAAATAAATGTTTTGACTTTGACTTTGACTTTGACTCTCTCTCTCCGGCATGCAGTGTACTCGGTCCGATGTGTACAATTTTTACAATCACTTTACTCTTTTCTTTTGATTATTTTTTCTGCCGGCGTTCTTTCTCTCTCTTTTTTTCTCAATTAACACTTTTTAGCGTAACAATTTCTGAAAGTTTACAATCCGCGTTAAAGAACTTCGTTCGAAAACTTAAAAATCGAAAACATTACTACATTTTATATTGGTTTTGAGTGGGTATGTGGTACTTTTTTAGTTTTGGCTATATTATAATCTCCGTCATTGCTCAAACACGCTGGTTTGATGGGACTTACTATGATAATAAATTAAGATGAGGCAAAACTATTTTTTTTTAATATGACCCTTACTTTTTCAGTTTTATATGGGACAGCTGTGCTTAACGACCCACCTGAAGAACTGTGCGGCTGCCATTACTTTGCTGTATTGCAAGACAAAACTAATAAGTCTTATATGCTTCTAATTTCACCAGCCATCATACCTTTAAAACTGAATCCTCGCAACACAAGAATACTACGAGGCGACAGAAGCTGTAATGTAGTATGTCCTTCTGGCGATGAATCGTTATTCAATTCAATTTAGTTATTCAGTAACAATTCACATTGTTTTATAATATAGTCCAGCATGAATGAGTATTCGATGTACAAATATATCAAAGAGTTTATATAATAAAAATGAGAAAATATTATAAAATAATAAAATATCAAGGAATCACAAATGATAAATCCAATTGTGAATAAATTGATAGCAATTTAAACCTTAATAGAACTAGAATAAAAAAATAACACACACAAGAACACACATATTACCTACAAGGAATTCGTAACACTAATAAATTTATTAACTAAATATTTATTCCTAAGTAACTCATAAAAAAATTAAAATAGCCTTTTTTGTTTTGAGTACCTTGTGCGTGGATTGAAATAATAAGAGAAATTGGTTATCACATGTCATGTCTAAGACGAAAATCAACGGTTTGTTTCATTTCAGTCATCTAAAACCTAAAACCATGAACAGGTGAATCTTCTGACCCCACATACTCAGTGATCAAACTCTATAAATGTGATAATAACAAATGAAAAGTCACAGAATGTAATGACATAGAAGAAGATAGTGTCATTGTGCGGGCTCCCGGACTATCGATTTCACATTTTTTCCTATCTTTATAAGGTTTGAGGTATTTTTGGATTGCGGGCTTTGTTATGTAGCATGTTACTGCAACGAAGGACAAATGCCTTTTTCAACGACTTTTTGGCAAGAAGAATGACATTTTTAGTTTATCGGGAAAAAAATAATTAGACTGTAGTAGTCTATGACTAGATTTTAGTAATCTAGCGGAGAGCGCTAAACTATTCTAGCATTTAAACTACGACCATTTAAAATAAAAACCTACATACCTGCCTACAAATTATAGAAATGATGTTCGAAAAAAACACTCTGTGACAGACGAACAAAAAAGTAATATCATAAGGTTTATTTTTTTTCCTTTTAAGGTCGGAACCCTAAAAACATTACATTAAGGATGATGATTTGACGTCAAATATCTTGAATTTAACCATTTTGTAAACATATCCTATCTAAGACAGCCGGGTGATCTGTATCTCAGAACCCTCCTAACTCCGACACGTTTTTTTATTTTAGATCGCGCATTTTATTAAACAACTAGCTTTTGCCCGCGGCTTCGCTAGCGTTATTCCAGGTCATGGTCTACCCACGTGCCAAATTTCATACAAATCCGTTCTGCCGTTTTAGCGTGAAATTGTAACAAATGAACTCACTTTCGGATTTATAATATTAGTTAGGATGCCTGTAATATGATGTTGAGATAAATAATAATTTATTATTAATATTATAATTAGTTTTTAATTGACCGTCGTAGTTGCCTCACTCCAAGTTAGTTTTCCTATATAAATAGTTTTATTACTTACACGTGGTTATGTAAAGGATCATCGTTTCAGAATGATACACGTGGAAAATCCTCGTGCTGTGAAACTGCTTACACTGCTAAGGAACCGGCGCAACGATAGATACATTTTTCTTGTAAAATATAGTGCAGATTGAACCTTATTGTACTTAAAATAGGAAATAATTGTAATAAGTATGCACGTGGAGTAAAGGTTTGGGCACACTGCACGGTAATATTGATAAGAATATAAGGCCTTTAAATGTTTGCGTGAATATATTTTTTGAATAAGTATGTAAGCACTGGAACTTTCAGGATTTGCCGCTGCAGCAGGTTTCGGGTGCAAGTCTAAAGAATACTAGTACTAACTGTTACTATTAATTTAGTACTAACTAGTAACTATTAATTTAATTTGTAGGTACTCCCTTACTTAGTTTAAGGATATTTACTCTAAAGACAATTTCTACACAAAGTCTTGAAAAACATGAGAACAATGTTTTTAAACTAAAGATATAAAGTTCATCACAATCGTCATTGTATCAAGATGATACACCCATTTAATGCGTTTAGTTTTAAGGAAAGGTGTTAAGTACCATTAATTATTCAGCTAATGGAGCATTTCATTCAATGCAATCAAGACTCAATTAGCTAGTGTAAGTTTTATCTATTGCACATGTGATTGCATTCATACCACTAACCACGGTAAAAGAAAACCTAGATTTGGTCTGAAAATAACAACACAGATTGTCAAACAATTAATGTTCAAATAATGTCCTTGAAAAGAACATTATTTTATATTTGAAAGACATTATTTAAGAGCGTTTCTTCCGAAAGTGTGCAACGTCGCAAATGGATGTGAAATATTTCGTTGTTTTGGTTAATTTGGCAATATTACTTTATAGAATTAAGAAATGTGGCTAACTAGCGAACTAGAATATGAATAATGAATTGCAAATATTACATTGAATTTGATGTTGTAACCGTTTTAGGTGTATAAAAGGCATTTGAACAGTTCCCAAATACTTTTTAAAATCTAAAACTAAATATTCGGTGTTACGATATTAATTATTGGTTTTCATAAACAATATTTTAGTTCCTTAGTTAGCCACATGTTTTAATTCCATACAGTAATATTGCCAAATTAATCGAAACAGGTAAATAATTGACAGCCACTTACGACGTTGCCAACTTTTAGGACAAGTCCTTTTAATACACTTTTTTGTAACTTACTACCGTTTTGGCCAATTATTAAAATCTAAATTAGATTTACTGATGATACTGCATTGAGAAAAAAATAATGGAGGTTATAGTCTAGTGTACATCTACCTTAAATTCCCTTCGTACACCACGATATCATAAAACCCAATAGTTTACAATACACCTGTCAGCATTGTGTCCCGACATGCCAACCAGCCATAATCGTTACAACGATCTACGACACCGATATCTCATAATTATGTCTGTTCAATCGATTATTATATCGATAACAATGCGGCTTACTTTTTGACGTAATTAAATCGGTATTTGGGGTAATCTATTCGGAGTCTCGGATATTTCAGGAGCTGGATTTTATAATTATGTGTAAGAATGTGAGGTTCTTCGTTGAATTGGAATGAGATATTATCGTTTTCTATCTACGTACATAGGGAAGAGAAAGTTCATAATCGAATCATTTTTGAAGTGAAAACTTCTTTAGGCGTGTTGGGCATTTTTGAGATGGGACTAAATCATTGATTTCACGACACTGTAATGCAATTTTCTGACACCGTGGAGTGAAAGACATCAACGCGTTAATTACCGTGGTGCCGATTTGTCTTTTTTCAAGTTTTCACTTCTGTCAGCACTCCCGGGGTGCCACTGTTTTTATTTATATGGGTCGCCTAATAACTACTAAAACTATCCATTTATTATTTTCACTTCAAGAGCACACCCTTTCAAAAAAAAAAAAAAACATACGTTACGAACATAGAACCTCTTCCTTTTTAAAAAAACGACATTGAATCTGTTGATGTTCTTGAACAATCTGTGCCTTTTTGGCTTTTAACGAGTCACTAAAGTTGTCCTATTTTTCGTGGAAGTTTATGTATTTAATTGCAAGTAGTTATTTTATAAGGTTCTTATCATAAACATTTTGAGAATCTTAATTCTGTAGACAATTGAACAGCAGTGCAGTGTTAGCAGTTCACTGCCCATATGCCCGGTCAATCGCAAACCAGTTAAGCCTTGAAAGCATCTAATCTACTGCCCAATTAAGCCATTGATTTACGTATGTAACTGTAATGTATTAGACATATATCCTATATCAAAAGCAGTGTACCAAGTGGGCTCACAATGGCTAGTATTATCTACAAAGCTGGGACAATTATCCTTGTTGCGAGTCCTTGGCCTTGCCACAAAGGGCCCAAGGCTGCGTATTACAGAGTTCTGTAATCCAACGCGATGCATTCACTTGCTCATTTGATAGAGTTGGCAACAGAGCAGGGTGGAGACGCGGCAGTGATGGAGCAGTTCTTGAGTATTGTGCCTATATCCGAATAACATATAATACGCCTTCTAAAACAAAAGGATATCTAGTTTAGGGGTCTAACTTACATCAAAATCAAAACTGAACGAAATAAAAGTAAAGAAAAAATGTAAAGTAAATAAAAACAACTGCCTCGTTGGTCTAGTGGTCGCAAGTGCTACTACTGAGCAAGACGTCCTGGGTTCGATTCCCAAGTCGGGCAAAGTGTTATTGGGTTTTTTTCATCAGGAATTTCTCAGTAGCAGCCTGGATTTGTGAACGATTGATGGCTATAGGCTCTCCCCCTATTATATGGGACTTAAAAACACGAGTGGGTTTTACTATAGGTACACCTCTGCCTTACCCTTCGGGAATTACAGGCGTGATAATATAATATGTGGAATAAATAAAAACAAACACATTTACTTAAACATAATATGTATTACGACATATTTATTTTATCCTTCCTATGTAAAGAAAATATACAATTTTAATTTTATGGTAGGATCGAATAAATCATTAATGTGTTTTTCTTTGTAGGACTTCGTATCGCCTATTTTAGTATTATTTTATTTCTAAACTCAAAACTAATATGCGTAAAATCTTGCATTGAATTCCAGTGTAATTTTTTTTCATATTCGTTACAAAATATAGCAAGGAGTAGGATGCTACTTGCTGACTATTGAAATTTTGGCTTTAATATTAAGACCAACAATTTTATTAGACATAAATGCATTTACCTTCACCAAAAATACATAAGTAAAAGATTTTTTGAAAGTTACAGTAACCGATAGAAAGCTAGATTCTGTTGGGGAAGTAGGTTAAACCAATATGCTCTACTGCCTGTGGCATCTAACGTTGCCGCTGACAGAGCCCTCCAGGGAAATAAGTGTGAAGCAAAAATTATTTTACACAAAGTCGATCGGTAGTCGGTAAAACAATTTTAATTTTAGTTTTCCGTACTGTAACTAGAAATGTTACTGTTTTTGGTGAAACTTGTTTTTTTAATAGGTTTTATGGTATTATTAATAAATGCTATAAAATTTTGGTGAAATTATGCAAACAAGAACAGTCTGCACGTTTCATTTACAAATTTTGTTAGACTTCATTATTATTAACTCGTCATGTAGCGGTTTGCTACGACCGCGTAGCTTGCCTAGCATCAGTACAGCTACGGCGTAGCAACGAAGAAAGCAAGCAAAGAAAAGTAGTCTCGTCACTATTTCATTGTAACTTCAAACCTGTACTCGTCGAAGAGGCAAGCAAAGGTGTACACTCGACATCTACATATGTCAAAAGTGTAATTTTTGACCTGTTGCGATCGATCGGGCACAGGTCCAGATTTTGCATTTTCCTTACTTTGCTATCTTAGGGATCGAATACAGAACCCCAAGCTCATTAGTTGCGTTTGCGACCACTAGACCGACACGGCAAAGAACTGTCACATCTACCAAAAAGTTACTCGTTTAATCTACATTAGGTAGCGTGGGTGCTAACACCCAGCGAGCGTAACCTTGTACCTTCTAATGCAAGGCTGCCACATCGCTGTTAATTCAGAGCTGCATGACGCTGGTGACGTCACAGCAATTGTAAGAATGTACAGCATTATGAGTAAGGTTGTTCGCAGTGGGTGTGCAGACTATGTTGCAAAGAACAATGGAAGAAGGTGACGCGTTTTATAATTGACTATAATCTTAAGAATCCCATCCACTTTATGCAAGTAGCTCAGAACCGGTTGATGTGGCCACGCTTGGGGGTGGCCTATGTCCAGCAGTGGACGTCTTTAAGTTGATAGGTGGGAGACTCCCAATGTAGAGCAGTGTACTTAAAAGACCAAAATTATTTAAAAAATTCGCGGTTGACCCACCTTCCCTCTGAGCCTTCACACCAGTTTTAAGGTAGAGAAATTTCTAAATAGCAAAAGTCAAAGGGATAAGTGTCAAACAGACAGGTGTCAAAGTGACAGGTATCAAACTATGAAATGTCGACTAAGAGTGTAACACGGGTAAAAAATACTTACCGTGGATCGCTTGGTAGTTCTCCGGTTTTTTTTACCCGTGGTACTACTGGTAGTACCACGAGCAACAAATGAATTTTTCCTTTATTCTTATTTCTTCAGGAAACGCTGTCGTGACGACTTGAAAGTGTTCATGACAGATTGGTTAGAAAAAGCGACATACAGTGACGTGTAAAAAGCTATACGTAAGAGAGACCAACCAAAATGTGATCTGCAGTTTAGCAGTAACGTACCCACAGTTTACATACATACATTTTTATTTATTGTAATTCGTAACAAATCATCATCATCATTTCAGTCGAAGGACGTCCACTGCTGGACACAGGCCTCCCCCAAGTGACGCCACAGCGACCGGTACTGTGCTTCCCGCATCCAGCAGATTCCTGCAACCTTCCCCAGGTCATCGGTCAATTTGTGGGCCTTATGGGAGGTCTACCAACGCTGCGCATTCCGTAATTTTTATTTTATTTTATATTACATACATAGGAAAAAGTGTTTTATTTGTGGGAGACTCGCACCTAAACTAAGCCGAAGCCTGTTTTTAGGAGTCCGTCGGGGTAATTGCGTAACACACAATTACCATTAATCATTTTGTCATTTCAACTACATTTATTGCGTTATTTACGTTGTTGAGCAGACGAATTTATTAGCAGACCAATTTATTAAACACTAGCTTTCATCCGCGGCTTCACCCGCGGTGGAGTGGTGGAGTCAGAAACTATCCCACGGGAACGTTCTACCGGGATAAAAAGTACCCTATGTGTTAATCCATTAACTATCGGTGTGCAAACAAAGGAGATGTCCGCTTTTTGTAGGGACGTTTGTTTTTTATTTCGAGGAAATACTAACCAGCATCAAACTACACCTAAATAAAAGCAACATAAATATGGAACCAGAAACTAATGAAATAATATTTTTAGACCCTTCCATTTAAGAGAAAAATGGTAAAATATTTAATGTTAGTACATATATTTTATTTGTTGATGGCAGCCCAAATAAAACCTCCCACACAATATGACAATGTCTTAATTGACAGATGATTTTATTCATCTGTCAGATATGACATAAAATGACAATGTGTCCATTTTGAAAAGTTTACATTTTTTTGGGGTGTGTTCAAATTCAAATTCAAAATATTTTATTTCACATAAACCTACATGGGCACTTATGAAACGTCAGAAGCTTCCAATTGGTCGTTTCCTATGGAGAAGAGCCGGCAAGAAACACCACGGTTACTCTTTGAATAGTACATGGTTTATTACAATGTTTTCAAATAACAGTGTTAATAGGTATAAGAGGACAGTGTTCACAATATTATCCTTGATAATTGGAAAGATTTGTTCGTTTTAGGAGTAAATCAACACTAAAATAAAAAAACGATTTTTCTTAAAATTTGATGTCTTTAAAAATGTATGATATAGTTAGAACCACTAGTTTTTGGAATGTTTATCCAAATATGTTTAACTTATTCTGGTTAGAGTGATTGAATAATAAAAAAAACATTTTCGGACATGTCCTTTCATCCAAATCCGTTCAGCCGTTTTTGCGTGATTGAGTAACAAACATCCAAACACACAAATCGCACCTTTGGGAACAAAGGGTCATTTCTGCATGTTTTCCAACTTTACAGGAAGAGCATTTTAATTATTTTTTTTACGTAATTTTTTAATAACTCTGTACTGTTTTAGATTTTTAAGGCGATTCTCACAGTCTTAAATTGATTATTAGTTCTTCATGGACACGCGTGACAATTTTTTTTTTTTATATAGGAAGGGGTTTCAGAGAAACAAGCCATAAACTGAGGGAAGGCTACCAAAAGTGACTTTTTGTTACAAATCTCTTACTGTTATATCGCAAAAGTGACCTTTTTAAAAAAATTATAAAATCATGAAAGTACGTATTTTTCATGTTTAAGGATGGTTTAGTAAAGTTGTATTTGATTGGAAACCAATACAAAAAAAGCACACTATTGGAGGGAAAAAAGAAGAATCGGTAAAATACTATATTTACCAATAAAATGGAGGATTATTAAATTAAATAGGTCTTATTATCAAGTTTTTTTATTTGAAATTCAAACAAATGTCATCAAAATGAAAAAAATGTAATAAACATTTCGAAATAAATTACAGAAAATGGCTTTCAAGTTACTGTATAACTAAGAAATCCTTAGTATATACTGAATAGTTATCAAAAATATAATCGTTATGGTATAGATACATAGAAATAAAGAAAAGAAAGAAAACAGTAGCAAACATAACAGTAGCATGCTATTTTAGTATTATAAAATCTGTATAAAAGTTAAAGTTGTACTTAATATTTAATCAAATAATCAAAACAATCTCTAAAAAATATGTCTTAGGTGCATGGCATGTAAAATCTAAACAAAATTAGGCAAGTCCCACATTTAAATGTAAATAATCTTTAACTAAAATCAATCATCAGTCTTAATACGAAAGTAATTACAATACGATTAAAGAGTTCACCGTTCGGCACTTATCATCTAATGAAACGAGTATGGTGAAAAAAATCTTATTTATCTATAATTTCTCAAAGTGACATAATATTATCTTTAATATTTAACAGTCTCACAAATAACTCTAATGCTTAAACATCTATAAACACGTTATAATATAAAATTTCTTACAGATACTTAAATCACATTTTTCACAGCATTGTTTAAGGACTTTACTATCCAATTAGGAACTACAACTTTGGTAAAAAAAAATATAAAGAAAATCAGTAACAAATGCTCTGCTAAAAACATAGCATAAAGCACGAGTACGACTCGCATTTGTGTAATTGTAAAATAAAGAAATATCAAAATATTGTGTTGTAAATAGTTTCATAAACTTTCGGTATAATGTTGGTGTCAATTAAGTTTTGTATATCTGCCTTTTTTCGAGCTGTTAAAGGGATTTTACTCTCATAAGCCTGCTTTAATGTTACTTCGTGAGGTTGTTGGACTCTTGTGCTTCGTGTTACTGTTTGAGTACGATTGACTTCAATCCAGTTGCCCTCGTATGAAGTTTTGAAGTAATAAACATCGCTCTCTTTTATAAACTTCAGCTGACTTATTTCAGTTACTTTAATAGCTTGTCTATTTTTTGCTTTGGTTAAATTCAAACTAATATCTTCAGTCAGACTCTTAAGGTTATAAAAGTCAGTGAAATTCATTTCTTTTAAATAGAAAGGATTACCTGTCTTTTTAGCTGACCTTATCACTTGACAATACTGGGCTGGGATGTAAATGGGGCCAGATTTTTTGGCCCGTTTTACAGCTTTCTCTATAACAGAATGGACGTTATCAGCCGCACTTTGTGTATGCCCTCGAATAAGGAATTTATGTTGAATGGAATTTATTTGCAGTTTATTTACTGCATAATAATACAGGTTAATCATAAATCTGAAATCCAGAACAAAACTATTACTCAATAGATTAGCTCTAAATAATAACATAAGTAAAAAACTGTCTAGTAAATATTGATCTTAAAAAGGCATTATTATGATTGTTTGTTAACATCATTGAGGGATTCCTTTGCTCAGCAGTGAGAAGACGTCCATGTATAAGCTGGAATGATGAAATATACCAAATTTAAGCTACACTTACTTGTTTTTCTGTTGTCCAAAACAATTATCTGAGTAGAATATTACGTCACAATTTGGATGTTTCTGAGCTAATTCTTCCAGAAAAATGTAAACGCATGAGCCAATTTTATTAACTCCACGGTTGCCTAAGCCTTCATGCCAAAAGAAACAGGAAGTCTTTTTCTCCTTGAAATCTGTCACCTAAAAACCAAGTTAATAATTGTTTTTATTTCCGTTCCAGTATCGTCAATGGTCATTATTCTAGTCGTGTATAATCTATATTAATTTGCTCACCAGGCACTTTGACCTTAGTAAGAAAAAGATGCACCACACTGCCCCGATGCAATTTTAGCATAATCGTAACAACTATAAAAAACTTACTGTAAAATTATAGCAGTTCAATTAAGATTTATAGAAGAAAGCACTTGAGTTCCCAATTGGTACTGGCAATACAGCCTTTTTTTTTTTTTTTGAGGGTGGGAAATCATCAAATAACTTCTCCCGCTCTGGGCGGAGCGGGAGGGCGTGTCAGACTCTTACTGACTAAAACCCACCCGTGTTCCTTCGGTTGCCCTGTTGCCGGGGGCCACGATCTCCCTTTCGGTTTTCTTGACGCCCTGGGCGTCTCCTCCTGCGGCGGTTAGGGGCGTGAGGGCGCGAAATTTGCCTCTCCCTCACGCGTTCCGCCTCCTCCTTCGCGAGCATTACCGCTTCGCAGAAGGAGGTGACGGCCTCCCATTTCCTCTCGCTCCATACCATGGCCTGAACCAGGGCCGGACGTGAGAGATCACCGCCGACTGGCAATACAGCCTGTAAATCATATATTGCAACAATTAAATTGTTGTGTCCCAGTTCTTTTAATAGTTTCATATCTGTGTCTTTTTCTTCTCGGCTTAGTATTTTTTCTTTCAAATGGAGCTTATACTCATCTTCTTTTTTCAATTGTTCGGGCTTGGATAAATTATGATAGGAGACGCACTGGTCACATTGATCTTTCTTAGGAGTAAAAAAAGATAAATTGAATTCGTGGTTGAAGACTCTGTTATAAAAATCATAGGATGCACAAGGTTTGTTATTTGCTTTTCGGTCTTCGCAATATAAACGATGTAGTTCAGCAACGGTGTACTGTCCATCTATGTATTGGCGGGTTGTTTGGGCTCTTAGATAGTGGCTTTCTATTCTTGGTATGGAGTTTATCTGTGCCCGTACGGATTCATGAATTTCAGTATCTATTCTCTTTTTGGTAAGTGTACCTCTTCTATCGGGTGGAACGGTTCCTGTTGCTGTTCTTTTGTCAATGATGTGGCGTAAATATCTAGGAGTAATGGCCAAAGTACTTAATAAAAACGTTTTACACACACGAACCTTATCACCATTTATAGGTAAATGAAAACAGCTATTAGGTTTTCTTGCAAATTTAGGGTTGGTTTTTAGTCGTCGGTAGTCAGATGCGAATAAACATTTTTCAGTACAAGGCGGTCCCATTTTTTTGGCTGGAATAACTTTTCCTGAAGAATTAGTATGTTCTTGGCCAGTATTCTTAAGAGCTTTACGTTTATTTTGCTTCCAGGCAGCAGGATTTCGGGCTTTCTTTTTAGCTTTCGCAACAGGTGTATTTTAAAATTCACATTCAAACTGAGATCTCATCTCCGTATTTAATTCATTGTTAGAGTCTTGAGTAGCGATTTGTTGCACGATCGGAGGTGGTTCCTGGGCATCAAGCAACTGTGTATTTGTTTGGTTTGGGGTTTCAGGTAAGTTTGTCGATTTGGCTGATTCTGAATCTGAGCTTGAAGATGTCGTACTCGAACTTGAGCTTGATGACGAAGAAGAGTTTGATGATGGAATTAGTTTCCTTTTAAGACCTTTATCGGGTACGAAATCTTTATCTCTATCGCTATCTGTTCCAGAAAAATCAGATCCATTACTTTCGGAACTGGTTTCTGTGTTATCTGTAAAAATATAGCCTATAATTAAAAACAGCGTTAAACAAAATAATATGATAATTCTTAACACAGAAATTAGAAGCATACTCTGTCCTGACTGAGATGTTTCTCATATTGAATTTCCCTCTTTGACATAATTAATTATTTCTTTAACATTATCTGTTCTTTCTTTGACCCCGCCTATAGTTTCTTCAACACTATCTGTTCTTTTTTTAACCTGTTCTGTAGTTCCATCAACATTGTCAGTTCTTTTTTTGACCTGTTCTGTGGTTTCTTCGACATTATCTGTTCTTTGGTTGTTATTAAGCCATTGTAATACTTTGAGATCTAAAAATATAAATAATTACAGATTATAGACGATGTGAAATATTTTATGGATCACAATTATGCTTTTTCTGTTTATTTACCTTTTTCTTTGTGTTTGCTATTATCTTGATGAGGTACCACCTCGCAACCTTTATGATCTATTTCAGAGCAGTCTTCCTTACTCAATACTTGTTTTTCACTGGATGAAGCATTTATTCCTTGACTCGCAAGATTACAGAGTAGCAAACCTCGTTTAGACATTATAAAACCTAAAAAGTATAAAATACCTATGACATTAATGTTAACCTTTCAACCAAAAAGACGTTTCTTTTTTTAAATGACCCATACATTCTATTATAAAAATAAATACTATAAACATAATGTAATTTTACAACTTATGTAACATTAAAATATCAAGCAAGAGATTATTATATTTTAAAATTAAATGGCTCTTTTAGGTAAAAACCACAAATTAATCCAATAAAATGAAAATAAATTTTCAACAAATTGTCGTTTTTAATCAAAAAGTACTTTATGTTCTCATTAAATTAGCTATTTATTTTTATAATAAAAAGACACTTTCTATCGAAAACAACTTATTCATTTTATAAACAAAACAATCATTTTTATAAAACGTTATTTTTAAGCATAAATGCTAGTTTGTTAACATCAAAACAACAGTATTTTTTGAAGCAAAAATAACACTTCTATACAATAATAACGTTCTGTCATAATATAAATACTAATCATTACAAAAATAATGTCACTTGTATACAGAAGTAACGTTTTGGTTCCAATGATAAGAAAAGTTTTATGCTATAATATCATTTAAAAACAGTAGTGACATTATGTTTACAGTAAACAAATACCAAGATTTGGTAACAAAACGTGATTCTTAACCAGAAGTAACATTATTATTGCAAGAATTATGTAAACAAATAGTCATTACTTACCGTATTGCCTCTCCGTCACAAATGCGCAAGATCACACTTCGGCTGTCAAAACACTACTGACAGGATGAGACGTTACGTTTCAAGCAAACGGACCAATCTCGCGAAATAATGTAACGTCCCCCCCTCCCTCAAAACGATGTTATTCATGCGATTGTCACCATTTTTGCTGTGTATATAAAGTCGATAATCGCGGTTTTTTCTACATATTTAAGTCGTTTATAGAAAAACTTGCAGAAGTGACGCTTTGTTCCCAAAGGTGCGAAATATACAAAATTTCACATTTATAATATTAGTCGGACGAAACAATGGATTAGAAAAATCCATCAAAACTTTGAGATTGTTATTGAAACTATGTGACACAATTAGGATGTTGGTGCCCACTAAGAAACTTACGACAATATTGCAAAAGTAATGCTAAAGTTATAATATCCGAAACCGATTAATAATTTTAGAACAAAGTAGGCAAACTATTATTAACATCAAGTACTTATAGAAAAGTAAAATAGAGTAGAAGAGTGAACGAGTGTGTGATCATGTGACAGTGTGTGTGGAATGACCAACCACCATGACCATGACAGGTCAGTGAGTAGTAATGTGTGATCAGAAGTTTGAACGTAAACGAAGCAAAATGAGTCTGTAAGGATAGTAGCAGGTGGCGTTCTGTAGTTTCTGCCTACCCCCATGGGAAGAAGGCATGAGTTTACGTATGTATGTGCTAAGTATGTTTGTAATGAACCAAATTGCTAACGATAAGTATCGACTTTCATTGCTACAACCCCGACATACCTGCACATATAGTTATTACCTTTTGTAAAGTATTGGCCCTTTTTATCCCTTAAGGTCAAAGGTCCCTTTACGATTAAGGGTGACATTATAACGAGGGATATTGGGGTTTCGTTTGTACGTAAACCTTTTGCGGTCATCGTTAGAATAAGGAAACTAAAAATAGACAAGTTTTATTATGTTAGGAAAAAAAGTACTACATATTGCAATATCATCCTTGGAAATGAATCTTTTAAGTAGGTGTAAGAATAGTATAATAATGTTGAATGAAAACGATAATTCGTTATCCGACCATGGTTTTTCTATAAAAGTTTATCTATTTATATATATAAAAAAAAAATATTGAATTTCTTAGTAACAGTCCAGAGTCTGGATATGTAATGTAATGTGTAATGTACATAACATCACCCCGTCCTGAGCAAGCGTGGTGATCAATACTCGTGCTTCTCTGTATGAGAAGGCTGATATTATTTTCTAGCTGTTCGTGTGGGTTTTCCCAAATTTTCTTTCATACAAACCTTGTCTATTTTTATTTATAGATAGCATTTTCAAAATAATCTAAACGTGAAGTCATACAAGCCAAGTATTTTTTAGATAAAGATCATTTTATTTTATTTGTCCAAAACATGAGTATTCACACACATGGCATGCAAGATGTTACAATTAAATTATATATGCTTCTAATTTTTCAATTAGTATGTCGTGATGCAGATGGTCGAATGCCTGTGTCATATCACAAAATATCGTACATACAGGTATATTCGCATCTACTTTCGCACCTCGATTGGCAGACAGAAAATTATAAAAATATAAAAAAAATACAAATAGTATAGGATATGATGGACAATCAACAAAATTTATAAAATCAGTAGTAGCAGAAATATCAATGCATCTAAGCCATATAATGAACCTATGCATAGAAACTGGTATTTTTCTCGACGCACTCAAAATTTCTACTGTAAACTAAAAACCAACTGTAAACCATTACTTAAAAAGGAAAATAAAGAGCTAATGCAATTCTATAGGCCCATATCCTTTATCAGTATAATGTCAAAAATATTTGAAAAGTATGTATATAAAAAGTTGTATAATTATTTCGAAAAAGAAAATATACTCGCGAATGAACAGAAAGGGTTCAGAAATGGTAAAACAATAAACTTGGCAATATATGATTTTTTACATAATGTCATGCCAAAAGTAGATGCGAATATACCTGTATGTACGATATTTTGTGATATGACACAGGCATTCGACCATCTGCATCACGACATACTAATTGAAAAATTAGAAGCATATATAATTTAATTGTAACATCTTGCATGCCATGTGTGTGAATACTCATGTTTTGGACAAATAAAATAAAATGATCTTTATCTAAAAAATACTTGGCTTGTATGACTTCACGTTTAGATTATTTTGAAAATGCTATCTATAAATAAAAATAGACAAGGTTTGTATGAAAGAAAATTTGGGAAAACCCACACGAACAGCTAGAAAATAATATCAGCCTTCTCATACAGAGAAGCACGAGTATTGATCACCACGCTTGCTCAGGACGGGGTGATGTTATGTACATTACACATTACATTACATATCCAGACTCTGGACTGTTACTAAGAAATTCAATATTTTTTTTTTATATATATAAATAGATAAACTTTTATAGAAAAACCATGGTCGGATAACGAATTATCGTTTTCATTCAACATTATTATACTATTCTTACACCTACTTAAAAGATTCATTTCCAAGGATGATATTGCAATATGTAGTACTTTTTTTCCTAACATAATAAAACTTGTCTATTTTTAGTTTCCTTATTCTAACGATGACCGCAAAAGGTTTACGTACAAACGAAACCCCAATATCCCTCGTTATAATGTCACCCTTAATCGTAAAGGGACCTTTGACCTTAAGGGATAAAAAGGGCCAATACTTTACAAAAGGTAATAACTATATGTGCAGGTATGTCGGGGTTGTAGCAATGAAAGTCGATACTTATCGTTAGCAATTTGGTTCATTACAAACATACTTAGCACATACATACGTAAACTCATGCCTTCTTCCCATGGGGGTAGGCAGAAACTACAGAACGCCACCTGCTACTATCCTTACAGACTCATTTTGCTTCGTTTACGTTCAAACTTCTGATCACACATTACTACTCACTGACCTGTCATGGTCATGGTGGTTGGTCATTCCACACACACTGTCACATGATCACACACTCGTTCACTCTTCTACTCTATTTTACTTTTCTATAAGTACTTGATGTTAATAATAGTTTGCCTACTTTGTTCTAAAATTATTAATCGGTTTCGGATATTATAACTTTAGCATTACTTTTGCAATATTGTCGTAAGTTTCTTAGTGGGCACCAACATCCTAATTGTGTCACATAGTTTCAATAACAATCTCAAAGTTTTGATGGATTTTTCTAATCCATTGTTTCGTCCGACTAATATTATAAATGTGAAATTTTGTATATTTCGCACCTTTGGGAACAAAGCGTCACTTCTGCAAGTTTTTCTATAAACGACTTAAATATGTAGAAAAAACCGCGATTATCGACTTTATATACACAGCAAAAATGGTGACAATCGCATGAATAACATCGTTTTGAGGGAGGGGGGGACGTTACATTATTTCGCGAGATTGGTCCGTTTGCTTGAAACGTAACGTCTCATCCTGTCAGTAGTGTTTTGACAGCCGAAGTGTGATCTTGCGCATTTGTGACGGAGAGGCAATACGGTAAGTAATGACTATTTGTTTACATAATTCTTGCAATAATAATGTTACTTCTGGTTAAGAATCACGTTTTGTTACCAAATCTTGGTATTTGTTTACTGTAAACATAATGTCACTACTGTTTTTAAATGATATTATAGCATAAAACTTTTCTTATCATTGGAACCAAAACGTTACTTCTGTATACAAGTGACATTATTTTTGTAATGATTAGTATTTATATTATGACAGAACGTTATTATTGTATAGAAGTGTTATTTTTGCTTCAAAAAATACTGTTGTTTTGATGTTAACAAACTAGCATTTATGCTTAAAAATAACGTTTTATAAAAATGATTGTTTTGTTTATAAAATGAATAAGTTGTTTTCGATAGAAAGTGTCTTTTTATTATAAAAATAAATAGCTAATTTAATGAGAACATAAAGTACTTTTTGATTAAAAACGACAATTTGTTGAAAATTTATTTTCATTTTATTGGATTAATTTGTGGTTTTTACCTAAAAGAGCCATTTAATTTTAAAATATAATAATCTCTTGCTTGATATTTTAATGTTACATAAGTTGTAAAATTACATTATGTTTATAGTATTTATTTTTATAATAGAATGTATGGGTCATTTAAAAAAAGAAACGTCTTTTTGGTTGAAAGGTTAACATTAATGTCATAGGTATTTTATACTTTTTAGGTTTTATAATGTCTAAACGAGGTTTGCTACTCTGTAATCTTGCGAGTCAAGGAATAAATGCTTCATCCAGTGAAAAACAAGTATTGAGTAAGGAAGACTGCTCTGAAATAGATCATAAAGGTTGCGAGGTGGTACCTCATCAAGATAATAGCAAACACAAAGAAAAAGGTAAATAAACAGAAAAAGCATAATTGTGATCCATAAAATATTTCACATCGTCTATAATCTGTAATTATTTATATTTTTAGATCTCAAAGTATTACAATGGCTTAATAACAACCAAAGAACAGATAATGTCGAAGAAACCACAGAACAGGTCAAAAAAAGAACTGACAATGTTGATGGAACTACAGAACAGGTTAAAAAAAGAACAGATAGTGTTGAAGAAACTATAGGCGGGGTCAAAGAAAGAACAGATAATGTTAAAGAAAGAATTAATTATGTCAAAGAGGGAAATTCAATATGAGAAACATCTCAGTCAGGACAGAGTATGCTTCTAATTTCTGTGTTAAGAATTATCATATTATTTTGTTTAACGCTGTTTTTAATTATAGGCTATATTTTTACAGATAACACAGAAACCAGTTCCGAAAGTAATGGATCTGATTTTTCTGGAACAGATAGCGATAGAGATAAAGATTTCGTACCCGATAAAGGTCTTAAAAGGAAACTAATTCCATCATCAAACTCTTCTTCGTCATCAAGCTCAAGTTCGAGTACGACATCTTCAAGCTCAGATTCAGAATCAGCCAAATCGACAAACTTACCTGAAACCCCAAACCAAACAAATACACAGTTGCTTGATGCCCAGGAACCACCTCCGATCGTGCAACAAATCGCTACTCAAGACTCTAACAATGAATTAAATACGGAGATGAGATCTCAGTTTGAATGTGAATTTTAAAATACACCTGTTGCGAAAGCTAAAAAGAAAGCCCGAAATCCTGCTGCCTGGAAGCAAAATAAACGTAAAGCTCTTAAGAATACTGGCCAAGAACATACTAATTCTTCAGGAAAAGTTATTCCAGCCAAAAAAATGGGACCGCCTTGTACTGAAAAATGTTTATTCGCATCTGACTACCGACGACTAAAAACCAACCCTAAATTTGCAAGAAAACCTAATAGCTGTTTTCATTTACCTATAAATGGTGATAAGGTTCGTGTGTGTAAAACGTTTTTATTAAGTACTTTGGCCATTACTCCTAGATATTTACGCCACATCATTGACAAAAGAACAGCAACAGGAACCGTTCCACCCGATAGAAGAGGTACACTTACCAAAAAGAGAATAGATACTGAAATTCATGAATCCGTACGGGCACAGATAAACTCCATACCAAGAATAGAAAGCCACTATCTAAGAGCCCAAACAACCCGCCAATACATAGATGGACAGTACACCGTTGCTGAACTACATCGTTTATATTGCGAAGACCGAAAAGCAAATAACAAACCTTGTGCATCCTATGATTTTTATAACAGAGTCTTCAACCACGAATTCAATTTATCTTTTTTTACTCCTAAGAAAGATCAATGTGACCAGTGCGTCTCCTATCATAATTTATCCAAGCCCGAACAATTGAAAAAAGAAGATGAGTATAAGCTCCATTTGAAAGAAAAAATACTAAGCCGAGAAGAAAAAGACACAGATATGAAACTATTAAAAGAACTGGGACACAACAATTTAATTGTTGCAATATATGATTTACAGGCTGTATTGCCAGTCGGCGGTGATCTCTCACGTCCGGCCCTGGTTCAGGCCATGGTATGGAGCGAGAGGAAATGGGAGGCCGTCACCTCCTTCTGCGAAGCGGTAATGCTCGCGAAGGAGGAGGCGGAACGCGTGAGGGAGAGGCAAATTTCGCGCCCTCACGCCCCTAACCGCCGCAGGAGGAGACGCCCAGGGCGTCAAGAAAACCGAAAGGGAGATCGTGGCCCCCGGCAACAGGGCAACCGAAGGAACACGGGTGGGTTTTAGTCAGTAAGAGTCTGACACGCCCTCCCGCTCCGCCCAGAGCGGGAGAAGTTATTTGATGATTTCCCACCCTCAAAAAAAAAAAAAAGGCTGTATTGCCAGTACCAATTGGGAACTCAAGTGCTTTCTTCTATAAATCTTAATTGAACTGCTATAATTTTACTGTTGAACTGTTATATTCGCATCTACTTTTGGCATGACATTATGTAAAAAATCATATATTGCCAAGTTTATTGTTTTACCATTTCTGAACCCTTTCTGTTCATTCGCGAGTATATTTTCTTTTTCGAAATAATTATACAACTTTTTATATACATACTTTTCAAATATTTTTGACATTATACTGATAAAGGATATGGGCCTATAGAATTGCATTAGCTCTTTATTTTCCTTTTTAAGTAATGGTTTACAGTTGGTTTTTAGTTTACAGTAGAAATTTTGAGTGCGTCGAGAAAAATACCAGTTTCTATGCATAGGTTCATTATATGGCTTAGATGCATTGATATTTCTGCTACTACTGATTTTATAAATTTTGTTGATTGTCCATCATATCCTATACTATTTGTATTTTTTTTATATTTTTATAATTTTCTGTCTGCCAATCGAGGTGCGATTGGCAGACATGGAGCTAGGAAAAAAGAATCTTTTCTTTTTTGTACCAATAATGTCGCTTTTTTTCCAAATCGTGCTATAGGATTAATTTTGTCAGTGAAATGATTATTGAAAGCATCTGCAATGTCCTTTGGGTCAATAATAATGTGATTGTTCACACGAATTTTGTTTATACAGTTTTTCGAAACGTTGAATTTTGAGGTATTTATTATTTTTCAAGTAGCTTTGGATTTATTTTTGTTTGTTATAAACTAACAAATAGTTTAAGTTAGCGCCAAATTTCATTCAAATCCTATTAGTGGTATATTACTAATGATTGTAATACTATCTTGAATTCATGCGAGCCTAGCACTTTTCTGTTAGTTTACTCTCAGAAATGGTACACAACATGTCGTGAACAGAATACCGTCTTGTATGACGATAACTTTTTTTTGCAATATTCGATTTCAATTAAACAAAGCCTATATTCTAATCCAAATTAATCTCTGTCTACCTGTGTAAACTACATGAAAATATGTTCACCCTTTCCGGAGATATGCGCGAACAAACAAACAGACAGACACCGGATTCTACTGTTTTATTTATTATATGTAAGATAATGGCAATAGGCTCGCCTCCTTGAATATCATAAGACATAAATAATTGGCGAAATACGTTGTACTATACAGCTCTGCCTAACCCTTCGAGAAATACAGATATGATATTATTTTTATTTAAAAAGAAGAATAAAGAAGAAGTGGGGAAGGGCGGGCGTTTTGGGGGACTGTCTTATGTAATTTTGACGTTCGAAAAGTGCTGACTTTCAGCCTAGTTTGAATAAATGACTTTTGATTAGTAACTTTAATACTTTTGGTCCTAATTTCTACCAATAGAACCGAAACTCAGTTTAGTTGTCTGTGGTCCCAGGAGGCTTACATATCCGTCACTTAATTTTCGGTCAAAAGCCTCGGTCTATCCTTGTCAAGATTATTCTAATTTAAAGAAATAAGTGAGCGATTGGGCTTTAGAGCCCAAAGGGATGTTTTACAACGATCGCTCTAAAAATGTAGTTTTATGGAATTAAGTGGAATTCCCTGAAGTGTGTGTTTTGAAGTTAAGATTAAAAAGCAAAAATTAATGCTGTAAAAATTTCTCGGTTTTAAAAGAACTTGGAATAGTCTGCATACTAAATTAGGAAAAAAAGCAATTAAAAATCCTTTATAACATAATGTCACGCCTGCTTCTCCGAAGGGTTAGGCAGAGGTCTAACCTACATTTCACCAGTTATTGTTCAAGTCCCATGTAATAGGGAGTGAGCCTGTTGCCATCAACCGGTACAAATCCAGACTCCGGGTTGCTGTTGAGAAATTCCTGTCAGAAAAACACTACATGGCAATATGTGGGTATACCAGTTATACGCCTTTTACGAAATACTGACTCTAAGTCGCGTTCTAAAATATAAGTCGAGAAACAGATGAATTCAATAATATCTTATTCCATTCTTGAAATATTTACATGTAGGTAAAGCTACGGTTTCCTAGAAGAGTGGTGGCTGAACTTAACGGCTACAGTGATGGCTGCCATGACAGCAGCAAAGATTTAAATCGTTCGATTCGCCATACCGCGTCAAAAAATTGTCGTGTTTGTTTCGTTTTGACTCCTTTGACACAATGACGCAGTGATTTGACTTAATTGTCATGGAAACGCTATTTATTTATGTGTGAGCTCACTCTTTTCAGTATGGATACTTTTTCGCGTGACTAAGTACGGTGAGGGTAAATCTGGCGATTTAAATCTTTGGGCAGCGGGTTTTGACTTTACGGTGTCAAGAACACCTTCTAGGAAAACTCACAAACTTAGTTTCATAAAGAGCGTTTCAGTGACGTCATTCACTCGTAAATTGCGGACACTATGTGGCGGCCACCGCTCTTCTAGGAAACCGTAGCTTTACACAATACTTTTTTATAAATACTTATCTCTACAATAATCTAGGCAAGGCCCCTCGTCCATGACGCTACTCAAAAGTAACCAGTTACAAATACAGATCACCAATGAGTAGCTAGAATGTACACGAGTATTTATGTAGTATACTAGTGCTGTGACGTTCCGGCAATTCATTGGCGATTTGACTTTGTAACACGTTACCATTGCGTAGCGTTGTGGAAGATGGGCCTCGCGTCGTGTATGAACTGCCATTGAAATACTAGTGCTGTGACATTCTGGCTACACATTGGTGGTTTGAGTCTAGAACTGATTACTTTTGAGTAGTGTCGTGTTCGATGAGCCTCGCGTCGTGTATGAACTGCCATTGAAATACTAGTGCTGTGACATTTTGGCTACTCATTGGTGATTTGAGTTTGTAACACGTTACTTTTGTGTAGCGTCGTGGACGATGAGCTCATCAATACACGTGGATGACAAAGTATTTCTAGGTTGCTAGTACTAGTTCAAGGATTGCTGTGGAACCTTGTACCTACATTAGTAAAACGCGAAGGGTATTGTAATGTCTATGGACGAGTTATGTTTTCTGCTGTTTTCTATTGAAGGAAGTTGCATTTTATTATAGTATTTGAGCTTGTGATAACCTCCAGTTAAAAAGCCGGGTAATGAAAGCTCTGTCTAATTATATTATACTAGCCTTTGCCCCGACTTCGTCCGCGTGAGATTTCTTGTTTTAACATAATTTTATATCCTATGACACTCGGCAATACTGTAGCTTCCCATTAGTGAAACACAATCATAAATTTTACCTCTTGGTAGTATTAGTATATATTTGCCCATATTGAGCTATTGGTAAAGAAAATAAATGGAAAGACGAGGTTGTATACTGATACTAACATTTTAGGAAATCCGTTTAAATAATAGAAAAAATCTAAAACATAACTTTTATGTATTCATAGTTCATGTTTGAAGCGATATTTTCCTCTACAGTTACTTAAAGTCAAGTTACGTTCATGTTAAGCTTTCAAATAAATAATATTTTTCAATAAGAAAAGAAAATTATTAAACAGACACAAAATTTAGAATTCCCGCAGATTTCCCAGGTGACCTGAAAAAATATTTAATGACAAAACCCTTAAGTACTCTAAATCTCTGATGAAATAAGAAAATTATGCAAATATTTGTATCGCAGCAACTCAAATCATAACGACGGGGAAACGAGCATCGAAATGGCAACATTCTTAATCTGCGCAAACAGATAATATTCAAAGCTTAACAAACTTACCAACTTTATTTACCAAGCAATTATCATCTTTAATGCTGAAAAGGTAAGTAACAAGTAAACCGCATAATTTGAAAATGTTATGACCAATTAGAATGACCTCTGTTGGTCCGTGAGTTTTCATTTCTTTGGTCGGCTAAGTATTAATGTGTGCGGGGAGGGGTAGATCAGCTAATTTTGGGCGTTCCGCTTCAAATAGACTTGAAAACAAAGCGCAGATTGTAAGAAAATCTCGCCCGGGACCCGTACCTAGCATTCGCTTTACCAAATTACTGAAATTTCATTCAGCCAGCGGACTCTAGGGGAGGTGGTGAACGAGGTCGAAAGAAAATTAATTATCTTTATGGATGTGGCAGTTTTAATTTTTCATTATGATTGAGTCGATTTTTTACTTTTTTCACAAACACACCTTTTATTTTTTTTCTGCAGAATAATGCTTCTTCTCATACAGAGAAGAAAAGCGAGTTGATCAAGAGTCGAACTCACTTTCTAGCGACTACGGAACATTTGGGTTTCATTACGATTTCACCTTTCACTATACGTGACGTAACGTTGTAGATAAGTTGCATTTTCGGACTTCTTCAATGCAAAGTCCCGATCACACGTACCACAACCAATCCACATCCACAACCACATCATAAAGACAACACGTGGACGGGCGCTAATTTGTATGAAAATTAATAGTTTATTCACGCGGACATTTGACCGTCAAATAAATAGTGTGGGCCATAACGACCACATCAAGGTTACGTCGCAGCCACAACGCTACCACCAGCGAGACCGCGCATTGGCGGCCGGCTACATCGCAAACACAACGATCTATCTCTTTGCAAACACTGGCCACAATGTAAACACATCGCAACTATAGTAGTTGCGATGTGTGAAGTTGCAGCGACACTATTCACGCACGGTTCTGATTTTTAAAATTTTTCGTCATGGGTGTCGTTTTCATGGTTTTTGAGGGTGCTAAAGCCGATAATGGGGTGAAAATGTAAATCCAAGATGGCGGCTGCGAAAGTTTTTAATAGTTTTTGAGGGTGCTAAAGCCGATAGTGAGGTCAAAATGTAAATCCAAGATGGCGGCTGCGATCCATTACAAATTTTTGGTTGTGGGTGTCGTTTTCATAGTTTTCGAGGGTGCTAAAGCCGGTCAAAATGTAAATCCAAGATGGCGGGTGCAAAACTTTTGTTTTTGTTTTAAATCATACGTGAGAAAGAACTTCGTTCCTGAGGGGGGTCCTTCGACCGCACACATTTTTTTGATGACTTATTTTTGCAAGGTTATCTTACTTCGAGCAGACAGCAGCGCCACTAATCGTACTGACTAATCTTCTCAGTACAGATAAACCTACCACGTACAATGGTCCACCTTACGGACTAAGTGCGGAAACCAAAACCCCATAACATAGAACAGATAAACCTACATATACTCCTTTTTTGTGAACTTCATAGCTTTCCAGCTAAAATCTACTGAAGTAAAATATACCACATCCATGCACGCACTAGTTATTTACCATCAAAGTATTTTGTGTTGGAATTTACCCAGTTTTATAAAACCAAAGCGGGCGAAATAAGCTTAGCGGTGGATCGTGTAGCGAGCGCTGAGTGCCAGGCTACTTAGCGGCTGCGGACCGGACTGTGTACTCTCTGTTCTCTATGTACTCTACGTACTCTGTGTACTCTACGACTGCAATGTGTACTCTATACTGTGTACTTTGGTGCAGCGCGAGAAAAATTTGGAAAATTAGATCGGGGGTTAGGGATTAGTCGGTAAGAGATGTGACAGAGGAAGTTGAGATGGGAGTCTGGGAGAGGTGTTGTGCGCTGAAGCGGTTATTTAAAAAGTTTTGCATTTTAAATAACAGTGAGCCAAATAGATTGGAAAATATATTACTCGAGTTTAAAGAAGGGTTAGGTTTTTTTTAAGGAATTTATCTTTTTAGGGTTCCGTACCTCAAAAGGAAAAAACGGAACCCAACACTCGTGTGTTTGTCTGTCCGTTTGTCACAGTCAATTTGCTCTGAATCTAATGGACCGATTAAGTTGAAATCTGGTACACATATGTATTTCTGTGACTCAAACACGAACGTGTAACGTAAATAAATGAATTTTGAATATAGGGGTCACTTTTGGGGGCAAACAAGAAAATTTAAAATAAAAGTTTTGCTAGCAGTACCGTGTGACATATCAAAGAAAGGGCTTGTTGCGAGGATCTTAAACATATTTTTTTGGCTATGGGAATGCTGCGGGCTTTGTACTAACTGAAAAATTTACTACCAACAAGTAGGAAGACAATGCTTGTGCAGTCCTTAATTTTCCCTATCATCGATTATGGTGATGTGTGCTACTATGACCTGAACGCAGATCTGCTCTACAAACTTGACCATCTTCTCAATAACTATTCGATTCGTTTTCAATCTTCGTAAATATGATCATGTCTCTGCGCATCGGTCACTTCTCAAGTGGTTGCCCATACGCCAGCGCAGAGAGCAAAGGGCGCTGACCACCTTGTTTTCATTTCTTGACTCTCCCACTTTCCCTAGCTATCTAGCCGAATTTCAGTGCATTTGTGACAACCATAGTAAGAATCTACGGTCATCAAATAATCGCGTTCTTCAATGTCCCACTCACCACACATACTTCGTCCACTCTTCCTTCTTCGTTCAGTATATCTATATCTGTGAAATGCGCTCCCCCTGGAAATCAGGATGGCAACCAACCGATTATCGTTTAAAGTTCGCGAGCACATTCGTAAGAAGCTGGCAGTATCATCACAACGTTAATGTTTTCCCATTATTTTTCTTATTTGATTTAGTATATTCATGTATTTATGAATATTTAATTGTGCTTATTTTTATATATATAATTAGGCATATATATTATATTTATAGTTTGTAATAGGAATATGTGTATCTTGATATTTGAATATTTTTTTAATCCTCAATTTTTCGTAATTGCACCTACCACTGTTTGTCTCTGCATCACTCAAAGGTTGACTGGTAGAAAATGCCTATGGCAGTAAGTCCGCCTCTGTATGTTTCTGTGCTTGAAGTATTAAATAAATAAAATTATCTCCGAAACTACTGGAACTAAAATTTTGAAAAAGATATATGGTATGGTTCTTTACTCATAGATTACAGGAAACCCTATAAGAAGTATATACTCTTAAAATAACATGGTAAATCTCTCAATATTGTGCGTACAAACTTACATTTGCAGTTGGAATGTATGGGAGAACATGTATTTTAATTACAATATTAAGTTTGTATTTGGGATAAATTCATCCCAACTACGGAACCCTTCATTGTACGTAGTCCGACACGTACTTGGCCGGTTTTTAATCTAACTTGTATAGGAAACCTTCATGTGCATGTTGTAGGTCTCTTTAACAGTTTAAGAGTCACAGTAATCTGACATACCAGTTTGCAGAAATAAAAACACACACACTCACACACACAGACATTCACATTCTTACGTACTCGTAGTTATTGTAAGTAATAAATAATGAGATTTTTTATAACTTTCCAATGCCATCCCAGTAAAAACAGTATCTCATACACGTATTTTGGAATTCTGAATACATCGTAAATCATACTGGGTAACGAAATTTTAACAAAAAGTATATATTTTAAAGTGTAAAAAAATTCGACACATTTAGATCTAAATTGCCGATACCTACACTTTTATAACAAAATTCCTAACCATTATACGAATAAAAAATACAAAACATTTTACTGAAACATATTTTATAAATCTTTTTTTTATCGAACTCCGTAAATATATTTCAATTGTATTTCCGCCCATATTCCCTGCTATATTAAAATACTGACTATAAAAAGCTAAGTCCATTGAAAATTCGAAACAGTACAAAGGGAATCAATGATTGAAGAATAAATAAAATACGACTGGACAGTGGGCGCGTCCATTACTATTGGCGCAAAAATACGGAACGAAATTTTATTGGATTTTTTTCCGATGAAATTTCAAACTTGTAAATGATAGGATTTTTGTAGTTGTATTTTTTTTTTTGTGTAGCTATAGCATACCAATATCGATAACAAAGTGGCGTTTAATAATTTTTATTCTGATTGGATTCCAATATTGTTTGTGAAGTATATTGTGAAATAAACAATAAATTGTTTAACTCAGTATTTGATTTTTTTTATTGTCGTCAGTATATTAATTTCAAAGCTTGTTTTTTTTTTTGTATTTTCGATACGTATATCAGGTAGTGTCACAATTTTAAAGAACTAACAACATCATTTTCTCAATTAAACATTGTTTTTAAACGGTAGGATTAAAATTAAAGTTTCGTGGTTTTAAGAAAACAAGTACAGATTTGTTCATAGTTCAGGTAGAATCGAATTATTACGTATATATACCTCTAGTTTAAAGCTCTACATTGTAAATATTTATGTAAATCAACCGACTGCCTCGTTGGTCTAGTGGTAGCAAACGCTACTACTGAGCATGAGGTCCTGGGCTCGATTCCCGGGTCTGTCCCGGTGTTATTGCGTTTTTTCATCCGGAATTTTTCAGTAGCAACTCGGAGTCTGGATTTGTACCGGTTGATGGCAATAGGCTCGCCCCCTATTACATAGGTCTTAAACATAACTGGCGAAATGTGGGTGTACTATAGGTACGCCTCTGGCTAACCCTTCGGAAAATACAGGCGTAATGATGTGTTATATATTGAAGTCTGTATATCATCCATCATCACTTATTCAATCACCACATCATTACAACAATGAATAATAACACAATTAAATCGCCGACCCGTGACCGGTGATCACTCAACCTTTACGCAAATTGCCCGTAATCCGTAATTCAATGGCGGAGATTACGGACATTGACTGGCTGTGCAAATTTGTAAATCTAATACCAAGTTAATTTTGATCTAATCCCGATAATTGACTTAGCAAGGTAGTCGATTACTTAACTATAGTTAATTATAAACTATAGGTATGTTTATTTGTTGTAGTGGCCACAAACTTTAGGCTATAAAATAAATCTTACTAAACAAAAGTGGCTTGCCTATTTTGGCAGTGGACTCGGCAATGTGATTAATAAGTAATCATTAATTTAAATGGCCATAAAGGTGACTACATACCTATTACGTCAGTTAACGCCAATATGTTTATTTTTTATTTTTAACCGACTTCTTTTTTATTGTTTTTATATTTGTTACCTCAGAACTTTCGAATGGGAGAAACTAATTTACAAAAAAAAAAAACAACCGACTTCCAAAAAAACACTACAAGGTGAAAAATACATTTTGGAAGTGGGTGGCAAATAACTAAAATATAAAACCAGAGAAACCGACTTCCGAAATTTAAGTTATTTTTCACTTTGTAGTGTTTTTTTGGAAGTCGGTTTTTGTGCAAAAATTGTACACGTAGCACTGAAGTCAAACTATCACCAAACTCACTTGAATCAACTCACTCGCATTTTCACTTGTGATTTATAAAAGTGAGTTGCCCTAGTAGCGCCACACACTGTTCCAAATCTAGCGTAAGTGTGGAAAAAAGATTAAAAAATACACTGGCACTGTCCCGCATAGATGCTCTTTTCGAATCTGAATAGAAAATACGGAAACATTTTGGTGCGGGACAAAAAATGCACCTCCCTTTTATGGGGTGCGGTCGGGTAAATTATTTCGACTGTTTCAACGAGTGCTGGTTTCTTCTTTTGTATGATTTGTCGTAGATAATAGGAATTACCTTCTTTGAGTTAAGCTAGGTATTTAGTTCTGTTTTGAATGTGATGAAGATAGACGACAGAGTACGGGAAGATTTTATCCTAACTAAATACGTAGTTATGTAGTTTTTCATGGATTAACAATTTTTATAAAAAAAAGTGCATGTCAGACCACGCACAGTGGTCGGTAATGAATATTTACGCATGCACAATATTGATTTTAACGACTGCAAAAATACATTTGTATTTAATTAATAGTATTTCTCGATAAAACTATAAAACCTTCTTTTCAATTTTCATCGATATAGTGCTAATAGTTTCCGAGTTAAATGGCTGTTTGACTTCCGAACAGACAGACGGACATGGCGAAGTTATAAGGGTTCCATTATAGCCATTTGGCTCCAGTACCTACCCTAAATAAAAAAGCCCCTTTTTAAACAAAAACTCATAAAAAATGGCGGGCCTTTTTTTCAATTTTATTTGTGACGCAAAGCATTTTACGAAAACAAATTAGAAATTCTCCTAACTGAAAAAAAACCTCCATTAGACATTTCACTAAACAAACTAACTTCTCCGAACTAAAAAGGTCGCTACACCTTCACGAAATAAATAAACTAAATAATTTCCTCCGATAAACACGGGGTATTGGAGACGAATTTATATTAGTTTGAAAACAATTTACTTCGGGCTTGCACCTTGGAAAAAGTCTAAACAAATCGCGGCAGACTCTGAACTATCGCGCAGACGTCTGTTCGTGTTAGAAGGGGCACAGGAATAGAGGAATTTATTGGTATAAAATCTATACTTAATACTAATATAATAAACTAGATTTTAGGCTTCCGTATCTCAAAAGGAAAAAACGAAACCCTAATAAGATCACTCGTGTGTCTGTCTATCCGTCTGTCACAGCCAATTTGCTCCAAATCTAATGAAGCGATTAAGATGAATCAATTTCCTTGACCCAAACAGATTAAGTTGAAATGTTGTACACTTATGTATTTCTGTGACCCAAACACGGACGTGTAACGTAAATAAATTAATTTTGAATATCCCTTATATTCAAAATTAATTTATTTACGTTTCACTTTTGGGGGCAATTAAGAAAAAAAAAAAGAGTTCTGCAAAACTATACCGTGTGACATATCAAATGAAAGGACTTGTTGCGGGGATCTCAAATATTTTTCTATAATTTTAAAATAAATAAATTAAAATATATTTAAGAAAATAGATAAAAAATTGACCATTCCCCCTTATCTCCGAAACTACTGAGCCTAAAGCCAAAAAAATACAGATAATGGTGGAAAACCTATAAGAAGTATATGGTCTTAAAATAATATGGTAAATCTCTCAATATTGTGCATACAAACTTACATTTGCAGTTGGAATGTATGGGAGAACATGTTTTTCAACTACAATTTTAAGTTTGTATTAGAGATAAATTCATCCCAACTTCATTGTGCGTGGTCCGATAATCACTTGGCCGGTTTTTTTTTGTTTGAACGCTAATCTCTGGAACTACCAGTCGGATTTGAAAAATTATATTTGTATTTGAAAGCCTATTTAAGATCATGCTACGACCCGAGGAGCTGAGCAAAAAGAGCATAAGCATTATCAGCTTTTAATGTTCCCACTGCTGGGACATAGTTCGCCTACAGTTATTTGCCTTCATATTCCTGAGGAGTAATTTCCGTATTTTTAAGAATGTTCGCATTCTAATCTCAGTCTCAAAATGTCAAAACTCCACTGATTTTCCTAAATTTTTGACAAGTTTTTGACATTATCGCTGAGATTAGATTGCAATTTGAATTTCAACGTTTTTTTAAGAAGGTACGATAGTTGGCCTGCTGTTAACTAACCTCACAAACAGAATATTAATGACTTACCTAGGAGTGGGTTCACGTCAATCGAAAACCGACGATCTCGCTACCAACCGCATTACAGGTAGTGCCTTTTCGCACGTCCTGGTTGCCGGCTAGCCGGTGCCAGGTACCCGACGGCATTGATGTTATCCATTGCCGGCAACCGGGACGTGTGAAAAGACACTTAGCTTTTTGCTTTTTCAAGATTTTAAAATGTGAATTTTCTTTAACCATCGGTATCCCCAACTTGTGTGCTAGTAACACGAAACTCCTTCGATACCTGTAGTTGACAGTTTCGTTTCGCCCGAAACTTTTCTTTGTTAACCCGGTGTGGCGAAGTTGTGTCGTTAGTTCGTCCTGAACTCCTGAGATACTCCGATATTGGCCCAGCCTGGCCCAGCATGCCCAGCCAACCTTATGTTCTCCAACTTATGTAAATGTGAAGTTGTCTTGAAACTTGAAGTTATTACAGTCATGGAAAATGTTTTAGAAGTTTATTTGGGATAAATTCGTTTCTTGCGATGTCAGAGAAATGTTTTACGTAAAACAGTTGTAATGTTTAGTGTATGATTTTCAATAATAATGTGGAGTTTGTGTTAATTACTAACAACGTGAAAATCCAAATTAAAATATTTTATTTCAAGTAATCATGGGCACTTATGAAACGTCAGAAGCTAGGTGCGCGGTTCCAATTGGTCGATTCCTCCACGATTACTCTTTTAAAAATAATTGGCTTTTACAATATTTTCAAATAACAGTATTAATAGGTATGGGCGGACAGTGTAGGTCTTTCAACAAATACCAGGAACTTCGACGAGCGGTGACTTTGTGTCTCGTCGCCCACAAAATGATGTAAAAATCTACAGTCTGTTAGATCTACAACGTTCTCACAATCACAACATATAAATAATCTTTACATGTGTAAAAGATAAATAAAATAATGAAGCCGAGCGACGTGATTGCCGTTACAACTGTAATAAATTTGGAATTAATATTCTGTCCACAAAAGTCACTATCAATAGCAGATATTAAAATTTTATGTATTTTAGAGGTATGAGGAACAGGGTGTAAAGTTCACTTATACTCTATAGAAAAGGGAGGATCTTCGGACCAGATGGGTGTTGTGTCTGGCAGGCAACTGCCCGACGATTGGTTTTGGGAAGTTATATATATGATGTTCGTGCGGTAAACTCTATTTGCGTGATACAGGATTTGTCTGACGTCAGGTCTTTGGCGATGTAGCTGCCACCACAGTATATAGAATGTCAAATAATGAAAAAAAAAAAAAAAAATGAAAATAACTGTCTAAGTGGGTATAGACGCTTTTGTCACACCTAAACTAAAAGGGTTGTGATTGCCAGAACGTAGTGATTAGATACGCTTATTATCCATTTTTTTTCTTTTATATGAAAAACCATAGTTTCTAACAATTGGTACTTTTAGAACTACCATCACTACTAAGCATCATTCTAGTATTTTAATTAGTAGTAATTAAAACTGCAATCGAATAGATACTCTTTATTATGGACACTGTACCAGGGATCACCAATTAATTTAATTGAGGGTCTGTTTTTTCAAAGTAATGTGACTGTCGCGGTCCGATTGATAGACGATTAAAATAACTAGCAAAAAAGATTAAAATATTTTTAATTGTTTTTCCTGTTTACTTAAGTTCCGAACAAAATATGTCGGCGGTCGGGATCCAGACGTCGGTCCACCATTTGGTGACTCCTGATACAAATTACCTACAGATATGAATGTAGAAATTACAGTTATGAAATACAATACACAATTATCATGACGATACATACTCGTATTACTTATGTTGGCCTCACCTAAGAACTAATCAAATACACACATCATTGCTTCAATAAGACTGTTACAATGGTTCTGACAACGTACACAGCCTATTACCAAGTTAAGACATTACCCAAATTATTATAGATGCATTAAATACAGTAATGTGCTTGAAATGGATATTCAGTAAGCTGGAAAGCGATCGCACGTTGAATTCAGATTCCCTATTAACATTAACAAGCCTTGCAAATGCCTAAAGGCAGGGTCTCAGTGGCGGCGGAAAGCGGGACGGACTCGCTCTCATAAAACTGAGGCCGGAACTTGGACAAGGTCCATCATTCAAGACGCTATTCAATAGTAACGTGTTACAAACTAATATCACCAATGAGTAATCAGAATGTCACAGCAATAGTATTTCAATAGTGGCACGTACACGACGCAACCAATCACAAACTAGTTAATCACTCGATAGTAAGTTGCATCGTGTACGCACCGTTGAAATGCTAGTGCTGTGACATTACGTTCGCGTATGGTTAACGTTAAAGGCCTATGATTAACGTTAATAAAATATTTAGGTATTATGATGATAATACAGGGTGTAAGGGACAGCTCTCCGCAAACTAACAGGGTACATTCAGTTCCTTATTCTGAATCATATTCCACCGAAAATTTTCCCAGGAAAATTTTCATTTTTTTTTTGCGTTTTTTCATTTACTATTTCTTTCTTTCAATGTAAAATTACATTCTCTGTACGCAGTACTCCATTAATGTAAATAGAACAGGTAAAACTGAAAAAAACAGCAATGGATGTTGAACAAACGACGCGTGAAATCAGCTGTTTAATTTCTCGCTGCGCTGCCGTTCGCTACCTACCTACGTGCGTTTTGCCACGGTAGCGATACATTGCGTGTAAGGTAATAAAACAAATCAGGTTAATTGGATTCCCATAACATTCCTGAAATTATTTCATGTACCGGTCATCTTAGTATGATATACCGACTTCACCCTATCAGTCTGCGGAGGGCTGTCCCTTACACCCTGTATAAATCGTATTCGGGTGATGTCAAATATAATACATATTTTCATTGTATCAGCATTGTAGTACATTCAGTTATCCTTCTACCTGAAGAATGTATTTACCTGTTGCAGTAATAAATAGAGAAAGCCCCGATTAGTTGTAAGCTTTGAAGAGAATAGGAAATGTATTCGAAGGCGATTTTAACGCATCGTCTACCTTGAGTAGACACAATAGATAAAAATTATTTATTTTTCTTTATTGATAAAATGATATGACATGACATGACTGTCCCATACAGACACTGTGGGAATAGTTATGGGGAAATAGTAATTGTAAAAAAAGTTACCTTTTTATATTAGATACCTACTAATAAAGATCTTAAGAAAATTGTTTTTCACACTTATATGGATTCTTTCCGAAATAAATGGCTGATAAATAAATTTACTGGCATAAAATATGCGTACAAACAAAGTGAAGCCCTGACTCCTGCGCTAGGTAAAAAGATCTGGGTTACAGGAGCCAGTGTCTTCTCCCAATCAGATAGAAGTAGTAAGAGGCTTTATCAAAATTAGTTGCAGGCGAAAATCGCACCTTTATAAATAGATATATGCTACAAAAGTTACTACTATGTCACTGAGACCCGACCCTTCTTCTGGTCATAGTTGAGACGAGCGCAGCGTATAGCGTGTAACTGAATGATATAATTGTACCGATGTCCGGCTCCACGACTACACGTACTAAGCTAGCTCTTAAACTATCTTGTTATTATATACGTAGATGATATTGTTTGTCTTCCTTTGAACACTGTGGCAAGTTTTGTTTGTGATTATAATGGTTGATTTTGAGATATAAATTTACTGTTTAGTCGATTATTTTTGTTATGCAATGTACTGACAAATCTTCCGTTCTGTTAATTGTTTGATTGGCTCAAGGACTTCGGACGACATGGGAATAAAATCAAGTATAAGTAGGTTTAGGGAGGGAGTTTTAGGTCTGTATCATCAACATCATCGTTTTAAGTTGGTGTGAATAAAAATATCAAAAAGATACTATGCCAATATCAGGGGTACTTGGTCTTCTTCGAACAACGAGGTAATAGTCATTTCCTCAGGCTAACTACAACACACCTCATCCTCACAAATCGAATAAAAATGATGAAAGAACAGAAATAATACCGAGAACAAAAAATCAAATAATCGCCACTCAGCCCCCACCCTTATCCCCAATTTGCGTCTGCACATATCATAATTATCTGATATAATGTGACAAAAATAAAATTAAACGTGTACTCGTGGAGCTAATAGGGCATTACAGACCTATATTATTTGGCTGTGCTGCTTTATTAAGCCGGTGACGTATTCAGAAAGTAAATTAACCAATTTGTACGTATAATTGTTTCATTTGGGATTTTATTAAAAATATTCTGTTATTCGGCTGTTTGTTTTGTGTAATCTGACGGGAAGTGTGTTGAGAATTAAGCGGTGGTTTATAACATTCAACATTCTACATATATTATTATGTAAATACTAATTAATGTCCATGTTTCATTTTAGGAAATACAGTTTGAGTTTTGATTATTTTCCCAAAGTTTTAGCACTTTGGGAAAATAATCAAAACTCAAACAGTAGGTATATTTATTAGGAAATTGAGATTGATTGGTGATCGCAGTTTATTTACTGTACATGTATTTAATCGCACCTCTAATTCTCCCTTTTTTGGGGTCCTAACAACAGCCAAGTAAATGCGGCCAACTATGTGTGTAACTCTCGCCGGCCGCTGCCGTGGTACCACTTGTTTTGCTCGCTCGTCTCGCACGCGGTCATATATTTTCCCTAAGTGTGGACGTTGAATCGTTATTTACGAAATAACTTGTCAACTTTCATAAATTATAGTACCTTAAAATTTAGTTTCCATGACAATCAAAAAAGCGATTTTTTACTATCACCGGATCCATTTCACATTAACCTCCAAATATTTACACCTGTAAAACATGTTGGAACGTTGCCTACTGCAAGAACCGCGGAAGATGCATGCCGCCATACATTATCCAGGTTGACCGGCTTATACGCGAACTCGCCGGTAGAAGTGCAAAGTAACGTGCTTACATAAATTGTCACTGCGCATGATTTAACCAGTGTTAGCACCTAGGGTTCTCTACATTTTTATTTCTTCGCCCATTATCCTAGACACGAGTACAGTCGGGTAGAAATGGTCTGGAGTTTTAAAATCTTATATTATTTTCTGTACTGAAGTCGGTTTAGACCAAGCGACTGAATGCTCATTCTATCCCCACTCTCTCAAATTATTCAAGCTCAAACTTAAAACACTTATTTCAATTAAACCAATCAAGTTTTGAAATGTCAAGGAGTCGGTCAGTCAGAAAGATGAAGTTAGTTATGTGTAAATAGGGCCACATTCATTTTTTAAATGCTAGGAATATCAAGAAAATAATGCTCTTGGTTTTGTTCTGGTTCTATGTTAATTTGGTCGTAACCTACCTTTACGTGTGTTCGTAGTGTCAAGCTATATCTATTTACTGAGTTTTGAAAAACGGTTACAAAATGATTACAAGTACAATCTACGAAAATGGTTTAAAATGTAGTTTTCCGAATGAGTATCGACAAGTTACTTAAAAGTCGTTTTCTCTTAACTGTTGTCCAACTAGATACATTGCAAGTTGAACGAAAACCAACTGATTAGTACCAACTGATTTAGTCCTTTTTTTGGGTGGGAAATTATCAAATAATATCTCCCGCTCTGGGTGGAACGGGAGGGCGTATCAGACTCCTACTGACTAAAACCCACCCGTGTTCCTTCAGTTGCCTACATTGCTAGGGGGGCTGCCTACATTGCCACGGTAACCCTTTCGGACAATAACCGCAACCCCGGCAGAACTGATTTAGCTCAACCATCACAATCTGTCCTCCTAAATTACCCATTGCTTGGAACCTCTCTTTACTTTCCTGCAAATGTCGCCATTACCCCAAAATATCCCGATGCCCGAAACACCGCTGTCCTTCCCAGTACATTTACATACAGTTGCCATATATCGCGTCGCTCGGACATACATTACGGACGGTATAATTTGACGATAAGTAACGCTGTCCTGAACATAATCTACCGTCGAATCTGAATAACTACCCAAGAGTTTCGGTAACCACCGATTTATGTAATACTGTTTGTTTTCTTTGTGATGTTACTATGGCGAATTTTTCCTGGATATCATGGATTTGAAGGGGTTTTAGATTTGTTTGTCTGCTTTTCGGGTACATAACATAACATCACGACTTGTTTCCCCGAAGGATTGGGCAGAGGCGTATCTATAGTACACCCACATTTTGCCAGTTATGTTTAAGACCCGTGTAATAGGGAGCGAGCCTATTGCCATCAACCGGGCACAATACAGACTCTGGGCTGCTACTGAGACTTTCCAGATAGAAAAACTCAATAATACTTTGCCCGACCTAGGAAACGAAACCAGGATCTCATGGTTAGAGGTAGAGGTTTCTTTTCGTTTTCTTTCTAGCGCTTGGAACCACTCGACCAACGATGCAGTCACCACTTTTAGGTACCCTTTACTAGAAAACGAAAGGATCAGAACTTATCTGGTAAACAGAATATTACCTTTGAATTACAAAGCTTTGCTAAATATCTCTGGTTAAGGTGACCGTGACCTACAGTGAGTTGATAGAAGTTTTCCAAAACTGTCGGTCATTCGAAGGTTATCGAATATTTAAGCAATATATTCCATGTAGCCCATGTTACCCAGTTACTAGGTCGACCCCAACATATTTGGGGAAAGCCTAGGCAGATTGATATTCCATGTTGCCCTATGCTTACGCTGAAGGTACCTGAATGCGTGCGTTGTTTACTTTTCAGTATTAGATACGGATAGTATCCGTATCTAATACTGAAAAGTAAACAACAAAATAATTAATACATTTTTTCATTAAATACCCAAATCTGTATGGAAACAGAAAGTACACGTCTTAATTAACCAAAAACAAATCTTTTGAAGCAATAAAGTTGATTCATTAAACAATTTTAATTTGCAGTAATTCATCGCTGCCGGTCGAGGTCGCCGGCGCAACTCATAAGCGATAGCGATCTCTACACGTGAAGTTTTTTGGCAAAAACTACGGCGACTTGGGAAGCGCCAAGTGCTGGGACTAGTTCCTTTTATACAAGTTTTTTTTTAATAACAAATTAGCTAGTTACGACACATTTTTGTGTGCTTTCTATTTTAATAAGACAAATATGTACAAAATGTTAAATCACTTTTCTTGTTTAAGAAATAAAATAATACATTATTACATTACTTGAAAGAATAAATGTTCTGAATACAATACAATAATATATAACTTCCTGAATACACGTCCACTCGTAATGTTAGACCGATGTAATAGCCTTTCTATACCTAAAGCGCGATTGGCTGAGACCTTATTATTGTGTCTATGGTAGCCATAATAATAGGGTCTGTGATCAGTTCATCTGTTACAAGCACAAGCTGTATACCGGGAAGTATTTTTATTAAGTATAGGTATAATTTAAACAGTCACAAAAATATTGTTGGTTGAAAATTGCTTGTTGAAATCGTCACAGATTTTATTTATTTATTACATGGAAGACTTACAGCTAAAAAAAATACAGGAAACAATAGTCGACAGCAAGTCAATAACAAGTCTTCGCGTTCAGACATTTTGTACCTGTGTGACTGTACCTGAATTACCCTAGGCTGATAAAATTTTCGTTTTTCCTAATTATGCCAATATTAGTAGTTAGGTCGGTTCCCCTTACGAGGAAGAACAGCGCCCCTCCTTTCCGCACTGTTCTGTAGGGCTCGTCCCAGACTGGTCACCCTCCCACCGATATAAGAAAGAATGGATTCCGATAATCTAAACTGCCTTGTTCCGATTGAATTAAGTTTAGGGAGGGAATGGATACAAGGCAAGACTAGTATTAGGGATTTACAGTTAGTAAACATAAGTATTATAATATGAAGCTAAGAAGATAAGAGGGTATGCAAAAGTATATAATATAATATTATGTTTTAGTATTATAAATATTGGAACGCCAACGTCTCCTCGTCTTGCAGTTGAGCACCAATATCTGAAATTCAGTCTTGGTAAGATGAAGGGGAAAAGGGATCGTTACGCTTGCGCTTCAAATCACTATTTATAACTACGTTAATTTGTCTGTTTACGATGTACCCACTGTAGTGAGACCGGGAACCGTTTTACAACGTTTTGTCTCTTTGTACGTGTTCTGCTAGACCTAACGCATAGAACCTCTGAGGGACGATACGATTTAACGGAACACGTTCCCTAAGCTTTAAATAAATGTCTTACTCAATCCTATGACAGAGTACTGCGAAGTCACTGTTATTGAGGAAGGCAAGTATTGAGTGGTTTTAATCGCGTACTTATGTGAAACACACCCTTACGGCAGCCTAGCCCCTTTCTTATTAAAATAATACAAAACTTGCACAAGCGCACCGTAGACTCAGTCTCTAGCAGAATACATTACGATCGTACCTGGTGAACGCCGAAGTGGTGGTTCGTCACTTCTCACTCCCTTAATCTGCCCATTTAGAGGATGCGGTGCGGCTATTAGCGGCTTTGCGTCCCAATAGCGTGTCTCAATAAATAGTGTCGATTCAGTAATATGCCTACAAACGGCGGGGTGGGGTTTTAATGAGACACGGTCCCTAGCGTTCTTAGAACGACTACCAATTCAGTTTGGGGTACTTGGTGAAGCCTACCCCCGCTCCCTGGAAATGTGCGTCAACAAGCCTCACGCAAAGTATTCTGTGGCGAGACCTTTTTGGATACAGAAATCATCACTAACGTTTGGTTGTTTTATAATGCAATTACGCATTGGCTTTATAGCCTAGTTCAGCTTTAAATGAGCTGTGAGTATTTATGGTTCTGCCTTCCAAATGTAATGCGTCAGCTCAAGGTCAACAGTCGTTAAAGGTCAGGAGCATTAATGCTCAAAGTCAAGTATGGTGGAAGGCCTTCACCATTTCCCTATAGCCAACTGCAAGTGACAATAATCTGCCAAGGTACGGATCAGGATATGGACACATAATACACGGGAATGCGTAGCGTTAATTATCAAATATGATACTAAATAAGGGTTAGCTCGACATTCTGGAATAAAGTATTATTAACAGCTAGTCAGCGATATCACGTAACTGTTACCTATAATAAAAATGCAATCAACTTGCAAGAATAATTATAATGGTGACAGAATTAGATTACAACTCACTTACAAAGTTACTGCACACATTACCAGTTTTGCCTCAGACTCAGCTCCCGTTCTCTCACCACCAGTCGCACCAACAAACACACACTCACACATATTACATTAAGTACTAAATAAGTCTAATCTGGACCTTAACCCAACTATATTTAACTTAATAACTAATACTCGTTATCTCGCGACAGCCCACTCGGACATGGCCTCTTGGTATTCACCAAGTCTACTAATTTGACTAGCCTAGATGCGGACGTCCGCACTCTATCGTGCTCTAAACTCAATTGTCCCGACTTTATTCTTCAGATCCCTAACATTCTCAAGCCTCGTATTTGCCTCAGCTTCCCACAGTTTCGCAGAATAGTTTAATGGCTGTTTTTGTTCAAATTCTCAATTGTTTAAAAGGGTCCGTTTGAATTGCCTGAGCTCCACCAGATGTTGGCACTAGTATTGTGAGTCGAGATAAGAAATTGGATATTTTACTAGTTTCTTTAGAATTCGGTGAAATATTGCATCCGACCTTTTCGTACTTCGTTTCCCATTAAATAGAGGATTTATGTGTTTCTAAGTTGAGTGCCATGTGCCGATTTTAAAATAAATATAATATTTTGTTATTAAATAGGAGCAAATGGCAGACAATCACATTCCCCCCTCTGAAAATCAGACGCGTGACGCAGTACAGCGGATGAGCTTTCATAATAGGTTGAACCCTGCCTTTCAATTAAATCGTTATAGACCCATCTGCTATCTGATATGGTCATCGAATCAAATAATAATTGTTATTCTAGTTGGAATACGAATCCAATAAGATATTAATAAGATGCAATGTCTGTTATAATTTAATACTGTTTTGCAGAAGCATCTTCAATCGATATAGATACAATCGCACTATAATATTTGAACTAGTATTGTTCTTACAAATACTCTTTTTATGATAATTTAAATAACATTACCGCCCCTCAGTTAAGTTCAGGAAACCTGTGCATGCTTATAATGTTGTTTTACATACCAGGGTCTCTTTTAAGAGTATTTGTGTTAGCGTGGCACGCTACCTACAGTGCTCCCTCGTTCTAAACTCAGCCTATCGGAGTTCCCGGTGGACTGAGGCCTCTCCTTATGCAGCTCGATGCTGAGTCAGCTTAATCAGCTGCCCGCATTCGTATCCAGGAGTAGCTGAAATAGTCCGCACATGAACATATTAGATTGTATTCCAATTGGTCGCCCCCCTCTGATTCTAAGAGGTTAGAGTACTTTTTGAAATCTAATAAGAGTTGGACAGTTACACTGACTAGAAAATATAGGCAACTTAGATTGTCCAAACGATTATTAACTTATTAGCACACAATGCTATTAACTATCCCCTCAGGTTATAAAATGTTGACAAGAACAATCTATGGTATATTTTTGAACTGATAACTATAGTACCATAACTCTAAAACATATAAACCTATAATATTAGGTGAGATAACAAAATCATACCACTTAGCTAAGAGTAACTGGAGTGTCTGATAAGAGTGAAACTTAGCTTCATAACTGAAGTGTCTGATAAAAGTGAAACTTAGCTTCGTAACTGGAGGCACGCTACAGCAACTGCTGTTGAAGTCAGCCGACGTCGGCTGATTTTGAGGAAACTTTAAACCAATCGCAACGCATAACCCAAAGGTTAAGACATAGCGTAGGCGCAGCCAAGTAGAGACTTAAATATCCTGGAATTTGAAATAAGGCCACACGAGTATCTATTCAATTATAAAGCATAGGCTGCTGATTGCAGAGTAAGACAGATTTGTTTACGTCTTATGACGATAGTAAATGTACCTTGCTGGTAAATTAACTGTGAATTTATAAGCTTCACGCTTCGTAGGTCTTACTTACTAATAATATTAGATTTACCCATATTAAGAGTGTGTCTTATAGCTAAACAGACTCCACACACATAAATCTCTCAAACGCACAAACACATTTCATATTCACAAACTGTCGGATACCAAATGTTACGTTTGCAGGGAGTCGAACCCGTTATAATAGTAACACAAGAACTCAAACAACAATCATACCATAACCTACTTAAAAATACGTCCGTGCATCTGGGAATCGAACCCACTATCAGTAGCATCGGAACCAATGCCCTACAATGAACTATTCATGCGGGAATTGAACCCACAAGCCGTGACACAAGAATCCAAGCACTTATAAATCAATACATCAGGCGGGAATCGAACCCAAGATTCGTTTACACAAATATAAGCACATTAACTAACAAATTATGCGGGAGTTGAACCCGCTACCAGTAGTTGAAGAATTCAAACACCATCATCAAACCGTAACTTAATTAAACATAAGTTATTGTAACTTTGTATACTCTTGCCGTTTCTAACAATTAATAGGACCATAAAATTACGTTGTGTTTTTATTGTAGTAACCCATAAGTTGTTCTTTCTCGTTGTACTGAAGTGAATCAGTACATTTAATGACGAGAATCCTGGTCACGGCACCACATGTGACTGTACCTGAATTACCCTAGGCTGATAAAATTTTCGTTTTTCCTAATTATGCCAATATTAGTAGTTAGGTCGGTTCCCCTTACGAGGAAGAACAGCGCCCCTCCTTTCCGCACTGTTCTGTAGGGCTCGTCCCAGACTGGTCACCCTCCCACCGATATAAGAAAGAATGGATTCCGATAATCTAAACTGCCTTGTTCCGATTGAATTAAGTTTAGGGAGGGAATGGATACAAGGCAAGACTAGTATTAGGGATTTACAGTTAGTAAACATAAGTATTATAATATGAAGCTAAGAAGATAAGAGGGTATGCAAAAGTATATAATATAATATTATGTTTTAGTATTATAAATATTGGAACGCCAACGTCTCCTCGTCTTGCAGTTGAGCACCAATATCTGAAATTCAGTCTTGGTAAGATGAAGGGGAAAAGGGATCGTTACGCTTGCGCTTCAAATCACTATTTATAACTACGTTAATTTGTCTGTTTACGATGTACCCACTGTAGTGAGACCGGGAACCGTTTTACAACGTTTTGTCTCTTTGTACGTGTTCTGCTAGACCTAACGCATAGAACCTCTGAGGGACGATACGATTTAACGGAACACGTTCCCTAAGCTTTAAATAAATGTCTTACTCAATCCTATGACAGAGTACTGCGAAGTCACTGTTATTGAGGAAGGCAAGTATTGAGTGGTTTTAATCGCGTACTTATGTGAAACACACCCTTACGGCAGCCTAGCCCCTTTCTTATTAAAATAATACAAAACTTGCACAAGCGCACCGTAGACTCAGTCTCTAGCAGAATACATTACGATCGTACCTGGTGAACGCCGAAGTGGTGGTTCGTCACTTCTCACTCCCTTAATCTGCCCATTTAGAGGATGCGGTGCGGCTATTAGCGGCTTTGCGTCCCAATAGCGTGTCTCAATAAATAGTGTCGATTCAGTAATATGCCTACAAACGGCGGGGTGGGGTTTTAATGAGACACGGTCCCTAGCGTTCTTAGAACGACTACCAATTCAGTTTGGGGTACTTGGTGAAGCCTACCCCCGCTCCCTGGAAATGTGCGTCAACAAGCCTCACGCAAAGTATTCTGTGGCGAGACCTTTTTGGATACAGAAATCATCACTAACGTTTGGTTGTTTTATAATGCAATTACGCATTGGCTTTATAGCCTAGTTCAGCTTTAAATGAGCTGTGAGTATTTATGGTTCTGCCTTCCAAATGTAATGCGTCAGCTCAAGGTCAACAGTCGTTAAAGGTCAGGAGCATTAATGCTCAAAGTCAAGTATGGTGGAAGGCCTTCACCATTTCCCTATAGCCAACTGCAAGTGACAATAATCTGCCAAGGTACGGATCAGGATATGGACACATAATACACGGGAATGCGTAGCGTTAATTATCAAATATGATACTAAATAAGGGTTAGCTCGACATTCTGGAATAAAGTATTATTAACAGCTAGTCAGCGATATCACGTAACTGTTACCTATAATAAAAATGCAATCAACTTGCAAGAATAATTATAATGGTGACAGAATTAGATTACAACTCACTTACAAAGTTACTGCACACATTACCAGTTTTGCCTCAGACTCAGCTCCCGTTCTCTCACCACCAGTCGCACCAACAAACACACACTCACACATATTACATTAAGTACTAAATAAGTCTAATCTGGACCTTAACCCAACTATATTTAACTTAATAACTAATACTCGTTATCTCGCGACAGCCCACTCGGACATGGCCTCTTGGTATTCACCAAGTCTACTAATTTGACTAGCCTAGATGCGGACGTCCGCACTCTATCGTGCTCTAAACTCAATTGTCCCGACTTTATTCTTCAGATCCCTAACATTCTCAAGCCTCGTATTTGCCTCAGCTTCCCACAGTTTCGCAGAATAGTTTAATGGCTGTTTTTGTTCAAATTCTCAATTGTTTAAAAGGGTCCGTTTGAATTGCCTGAGCTCCACCAGATGTTGGCACTAGTATTGTGAGTCGAGATAAGAAATTGGATATTTTACTAGTTTCTTTAGAATTCGGTGAAATATTGCATCCGACCTTTTCGTACTTCGTTTCCCATTAAATAGAGGATTTATGTGTTTCTAAGTTGAGTGCCATGTGCCGATTTTAAAATAAATATAATATTTTGTTATTAAATAGGAGCAAATGGCAGACAATCACACCTGCATTAGCCAAAAAATTTGAATATGTGCGGAAAATGATCAATCGGTGTCATTGGAGGAACGTATGGGTCACAAGAGTGCGTATTTACACATGTCAGGGGGAGGCCTGCGTAGTCGGAGCCATTATTTTTTAAATTGTTAGTTATTATAATTATTGTCATCTCAAACCTCTCATCGCTCCCATCTTGTGCCACAACAAACACTGCCCGTTACATCATCGGAATATTAATTTTTGCCCTGGAAGCTTTCCATGATGAATTTTATTATCGGGACGGTCCCCAGAGAATCCAAATTGGACCATTAGTTTCAAATTGATAACACACTCGGACGGCCAACGATCATTTTTGTAACTTCACGAAGATTTTCTTTGATTTACTTTGAAAACGTTTTTCATTTAAAAAAGGAAATGTTGCTGGTATTAGAGAGTATTAAAGTATAAATTTTCTGTTATTTATGGTGATCTTCAAGCTTTTTCGAAATAGTAAAGGTTCTCATAAATCTTTTGCTAAAAAGCCAAAACTTTTGAGGCGTATTGTGCCTATGTTAATTATTTGCAGGTTTACTTCAGTATTCTGAAAAAGAGTACGACTAGAGCCTTCTATAAGGCACTGTTATTTCATACATAGTGGAAACGCCGGGAGGGGACGCCCTAGGAGAACCTTATTGGTGATGTCCTTTACAAAGGTCAGGAGCATAGTACTCGCAGCCGGCGTACGTGTATCACCAGAAACGAGGCAAAAGGAGTATATAAGAATTGTAGAAGGTGGCGTTCTGTAGTTTCTGTTTACCCCCATGGGAAGAAGGTGTCAGTTTTTGTATTATTATTATTACATATTTCAGAAAACTGTCCAATCTAAAGCCGATCATTGAATTTCTCGTAAAATAACCGTGCTACCGATCGCCGCACCAATAAGACTGTTATCTAAATAAATGTGCTTACTACTAGGCAAATCAGAATGTATTAATTGATATCCAATTTTTCTCCTCGATTATTGAATTGAGCATTAAAATTTGGTGAATTTTAACGTCATTTAAATATATATACGACAGACAGGACAAAGTCAACCTCAAACAAACTGTCTACAGTTTGAGTTTGAGGTTGACTTATGTAGGTATATAGTAGTTGTGGATATGTTTATAGTAGTCTACTATAATCATATCGTCCAGATATACCAATGTTGTATCACATTTCTGAGACCATGAAAATAGAGAAAACGAATTTTCCCATATATAATACCTAGCTCAATTTTCGAGAACGTGATTAAATATATATACATATAAATGCAAATCGACGGTCAAGTATCAATACATACGTATAACAACTACAAAAATATGATTTTACAGGAGCCGAAAAAAACGTTTCATTTCTATAGTTTTTGACCATTAGAATCAAAAAATAGTTATAGACTAAAATAATAGTAGGTAAAGCTTGTGATGATGATAGCGTTTTTAATCAAACATTTCAGATTAGGAATATCAAATGTCGATAGCAGTTATAGTTTCAAATTTAACTGACAACCGGCTATTTATCGCATAAATAAAAGGTATTGAATTTATAAATAAAAACAATTTGAATTCGCAGTCAACATTTGCTGCACGTTGTGAGCAATACCAAATATCTACACTTAGAAACGTGTAGATATTCGGTATTCCCAGCAAAAATCATGCAAAATGACTTATTAGGTATTTCTGCAAGCAATTATTGTAATACATTTGAACAATTCAAGACCTTATGTCTCTGCGAACACGAACCTCTTTCATATATTTTACCTACGAATATGCAATAAAGTGAAAACCGCCAAAAGCTTAGTTATTAGATATCGATACTTCACCGTGGAAATATTGCCCATTTAATAGTATCGGGTATAATATAATATTTCGTGTCCTACGCCCCACATGATAGGTGGCATTGTGTACAATTCGTGTACGGTGTGGTATTGCGGACCTCATAGTGATAAAATGGCCGGTGTTAACGTTTTATTTTCGTTAGTATTTTATAATTTACCGATCTGACAGTTAATCAAAGGTTGGTGTCGGGCGGTAGAACTGAATCGTGTCAAAACTTGGATAGTGTAATTTTGTTACATTATGCTAGATGGCGTCACTGCGACATGGGGTCATAGTTTTTCTATGAAATTTGTTCTGATGTTGTTGTTGTTTTGACCGTCACTGGAGCTTGCCGGACGATGTGCGTGCATTACTGACTGAGAAGAACGCGGCCGTCCGTGCCTACAGTAGCTTCCCCTGCCCCGCAAACAAAGCCCATATGCGCTATTTACAGAGATCTGTAAAGACACGCATACAGGAGCTGCGTGACGCGGGCTGGGACAAGATGCTCGGCGAACTAGAGCCCAACAATCTGGCATTTTGGGAACTTCAGAGGAAACTCAGATCCCCTCAATCTTCCTCCATGCCCCCCCTGACCCGTCCCGACAAGACCATAGCCTTCGAGGACGTTGAAAAGGCAGAATGCCTGGCCGACACCCTCGAGGCCCAATGCTCACCCAGCTCCCTGCCAGTAGACCAAGCTCACCTCCTAAAGGTCGACGCTGAAGTCGAACGTAGAGCCTCTCTCCCTCCCGTCGATGACCCTGATTGTCCACTGCCTCCCGTCGCTCCAGACGAGGTGCATGACATTATCAAAGGTCTTAAAGCTCGTAAAGCTCCCGGTTCAGATGGACTCACCAATAGGGTGATCCAATTATTCCCTGCCCACCTGATAATGCTTTTGACTACCATCTTCAATGGTGCCTTAAGCAACAACTTCTTTCCCCAGTCGTGGAAAGAAGCCACAGTCATAGGTATCAGAAAGCCCGGTAAACCCAGTACCGAGCCCTCTAGCTACCGTCCCATCAGTTTGCTCAAGGTTCTCGGAAAAATCTATGAGAGGCTTATTTACAAGCGTCTCAGAGACTTCGCCGAGACCAAGGGCCTCATCCCCAATGAACAGTTCGGCTTTCGAACCGAGCACTCTAGCGTGCATCAGGCCCACCGCATCATTGAGTTCATAAGCGATGGTTTCCAACGCGGCTCTTTGACGGGTGCAGTTTTCTTCGACATTGCGAAAGCATTCGATAAAGTCTGGCACAACGGCTTATTATACAAGCTGTACCAACTCGGCGTGCCGGATCGTCTCGTACTCATCTTACGGGACTATCTATCGAATCGCGTATTCCGCTATCGCATTGAAGGAGCACTTTCCTCTCCCCGCCCCATTCGTGCAGGAGTCCCTCAGGGCTCCGTGCTAGCTCCCCTCATGTTCACGCTATTCACTAGCGATATTCCAAACCCAGGTAGAAGGACGCATTTCGCTCTGTTCGCAGACGATACGGCCATCTACTTTAGGTCTAGATACCCCGACAATATCGCCCACACTCTCCAAGGCGCAGTCAATCGACTCGCTGCCTGGTTTCGAAAGTGGCGCATAGAAGTCAATCCCGAAAAAAGCCAAGCGGTTCTCTTCTCGAAACCGCGCACAAGGCTTAGAGACCCCCTCCCCCGACCTCTCACTATGTTCGGTAAGCAGATCCCTTGGGAGAAGCGAGCCAAATACCTAGGTGTTTTCCTCGACCACCATCTCACTTTCGCTGAGCACATAAAGAAGGTTCGTTCGCGAGCCGCTTTCGCTCTCGGTAGGCTCCATTCCGTCCTAAACGCACGCAGCAAGATGTCACTTAAGTGCAAATTGCGAATCTACACAGCGTGTATTCGTCCCATCATGACTTATGCGGGTGCCGTCTTTGCTCATGCAAAACCCCATCATATCCATAGGTTGCAAACGCTCCAAAACCGATTCCTCCGCAGGGCCACAGGCTCCCCCTGGTATGTTAGGAACGAGAGCCTCCATCTCGACCTTAGAATTCCCACGATCCACCAATTTCTAAAACGCCTTGCAAAGCGTTACTTCGATTCCGCGGTCAAACATCGCAACCCTCTGGTTGTCGAGGCCGCCAGTTATGTCCCAAGTAGGATTAGCCGTACCCGCCGACCTAGGCACATTCTCACCGACCCTGATGACCCCATAACCCTCCTCCAGGAGAGCAATAGGGCCACTAGTACTATACACAGACACAGACGCCTCCCGTCATTCCGACCTCGCCGTCGAGGTCCTTTGCGATCGCGACCGCGCCCCCGAGTAAATGATACTCCTCCCCGACCCTTGCTCGATAACGAGGTGCCAGCAGTGGTTTCAGCTGTGCACGTAGCTTTAAAATTCCCCGATTAATAATAATGATCAAAACTTTGATCCAGCCCGTCCCATCTTTGATGTCCTCCCTCCGGTGACGCCCTAAGCCGAGGCTCGTACCCCACAGGGGGTGCCCTTAGCGAGCGTTCACCTAGCTTTTTTGCTTAGTTTTGTATGCCCCTGGCTGGAGGCTTTGAGTGTAGCAGCTTAAGGCAACCACAGGATTGACCGGTTAAGTAGTCATGACCTCAGAGGTCAGCTACGAGACGCCCTACAGAAAAAAAAAAAAAAAAAAAAAAAAAAAAAAGTTGTTGTTTTGTTTTTGTTTGGTTTGTTTTGTTGTTTGTTCCAATAAGGTTATCTCAAATCTCTTTCGTTAATTTCCTTAAGATTGTAGGGGCGCTGACGCAGTCGTTTTATATTCCTCGCATGCGCAGCGCCCGGCGAAGCCAGTTCGCCCGAAACCGCTATCCGCTATACACGCGCCGCAAATACAACCCTGTAATATCAACTCTAGTAAAGACTGATATAGCGTACAACATCTATTATTTCTCTCCGCACACACTACCCTGGAACACACACAAAATTGGTGACCCCGACGTGATCCTAAAGTGTGTGCGTTGATCGAGAACTGGCAACTCATCCCAACATCCACGCGGTATAGTGTGAAAACCCACAGTGCTTGTTGAAAAAAAAAAGTCACAAAGTCAAGCTTGAAGATGGAAGAAAAAGCGACCGCTGAAGAATACGTTCTTTCACCCTTGTCCGTGACCGACAAGATAGAAAATTTTTGGACCAAGTCACCAGAATTATGGTTCGCCAAAGCGGAAACAATTATAAATGCGCAGAAGATGTCCGACGACTCCAAGTACCGAATATTAGTCTCGAAGCTCAACCAGGAAGTCACAGAACAAGTAGCATCAATTATATTCGAACCGCCCAAAGAAAAAAAATACGAGACCTTGAAGGCAAAGTTACTCTCAGTTTACAGAGAGTCGGATGAATGTCAAATCAAAAAGCTTGTTTGCGGAATGGAGCTGGGAGACCAGCAGCCATCACACCTTCTTCGAAAAATGAGGGAGCTAGCCAGGGGAAGGGTGACAGACGAAACACTCCGGGTGATGTGGAAGAACCAACTACCACCGTCTATACGCAGCATTTTGGCAGTATCCGACGAGGCAAACTTAGAAAAATTAGCGTCGATCGCAGACAATGTAGCAGAAAACGCAACTCCGGTCCACAGTGTCGCTAGTGTAAAAGAAGCGTCAAGCCCATCGAAAAAGGATGACGCAGTGATAGCCGAAATAAGACAACTTGGTGACAGATTACGCAGGCTCGAGAGTACACCCCGAGGTCGTTCGCGAAACTTTAGATCTAGAAGAAGCAGATCCAGGTCGGGATCGAACTCCAGGTCTACCAAGGCGATGACAAGTGATGACCCCAACTGGTTGTGCCGGTACCACTTCCGATTCCGTAACAAGGCGACGAGGTGTGAACATCCGTGCAATTGGAAGAAGTCGAAGCCAGCGGAAAACTAGTGTCGGTGCAGTCAGCGACGGGTGGCTGCGACCGCGTGCACGGAAATCACCGTCTAAGCGTCCGGGACAAGAACTCAGGTTTGAACTTTTTAGTAGATAGTGGTGCAAATGTGTCAGTTCTACCTCGCAGAGTGGTTTTCAAGAAAAATAACGCACAAAGTGCCGGGTATAAATTATATGCTGCGAACGGAACCGAAATAACCACGTACGGTACACACATGTTAGAACTAGACCTAAATCTTAGACGAGCGTTCCGTTGGTTATTTACGATAGCGGACGTACAGCAACCAATATTAGGTGCTGACTTCTTAGCTAAATATAATTTACTAATTGACTTGAACGGACGAAGGCTAGTCGACCAGGCAACAAATTTAGGCGCGAGAGGAAACCTCTCTGACTCGACTGAGCCCACGGTTAAAACCATTGTTGATGACTGCCCCTATCATGAGTTATTATGTAAGTTCCCCGAGGTAACTAAACCAGTTTCATATAAAGAGACACCTAGACATAGCGTTCGTCATTTTATAGAAACAACAGGTACCCCGGTACACGCACGAGCGAGACAGCTACCACCGGACAGGTACGTAAAAGCTAAAAACGAATTTAGGGTCATGCAAGAGCTGGGGATCTGCAGGCCGAGCCACAGCGCTTGGGCAAGTCCTCTGCACGTGGTACCCAAGAAAGACGGCAATATTAGGCCATGCGGAGACTACAGACGTTTAAATGCGATCACCAAACCGGATCGCTACCCTGTACCTCGTCTTCATGATTTTACATATATGTTGGCTAATAAGAAAATATTCTCAAAGTTAGATATTAACCGAGCATATAATTGTATACCTGTCGCGGAAAATGACATTGAAAAAACTGCTGTCATAACACCTTTTGGCTTATTTGAATTTATGCGCATGCCATTCGGATTACGTAATGCGGCACAAACGTTTCAACGTTTCATGCACCACACGGTATTGCAAGGTTTGAATTTCCTATTCAACTATGTAGATGACGTCATCATAGCATCAGATAACGAAGTAGAGCACAAACAACACTTAGAAAAAGTTTTCGAAAGATTCAATGAATACGGCATAACTATAAATTTTTCCAAATGTAGCTTCGGTAAACAGAAATTAGAATTTTTAGGATATGAAGTGTCAACAGAGGGAATTAGACCTCTAGAAGATAAGGTAAAAGCCATTGCAGACTTCCCAAAACCGGAAACAGTTGAGGAACTTAGAAGATTTCTAGGAATGTTGAATTTTTATAGGGCAAGTATACCTCAATCGGCTAATCATCAAACAGAGTTGAATAAATACCTAGGAAATACAAAACGCAAAGATAAAACAAAAATTAACTGGACACCAGCAGCTGAATACGACTTTGAGCAATGTAAGAAAGACCTAAAGAACGCAGTCATGTTATCATATCCAACGTCAAATACTCCGTTAGCGTTAATGACCGATGCGTCAGACACATGTGTGGGCGCAGTATTACAGCAAAAGCTAAACAACAAGTGGAAACCATTAGGGTATTTTTCTAAAAAATTAACACAGGCACAAATGAAATATAGTACATACGACAGGGAATTATTAGGAATATATTCAGCCATAATTCATTTCCGCAACATGGTTGAAGGTCAACAGTTAGTTATTTTTACAGACCATAAGCCTTTATCATTTGCATTTAGTAAAATAGGTACAGATAGAGAAACTTCTCGGAGAGCCAGACAGATCATGTTCATTAGCGAATTCAGCACGGACATAAGACACATTAGTGGGAACGATAATTTAGTTGCGGATACATTATCCAGAGTAGCAACAATATCGTGCCCCACAACGATCGATTTCGCAGAACTTGCAGCCGCACAGGAAACGGACGACGAGCTAGCAAAATTGCAAAGCGAATCGAATAACAATAACAACATAGTGTTGAAACGTATAACTATATACAATACAGAGAAATACATTGTCTGTGAAGTTTCAACCGACTCAGCACGCCCATACTTGACCAGAAAGTTTCGACGTTTAGTTTTCGACTCAATACATAACATGAGCCACCCAAGCATTAGAGCAAGTAGAAAATTAGTTAGTGATAGGTATTTTTGGCCAAATATGAATAAAGACGTTGGAAATTGGGCCAAGACTTGCATTAGATGTCAAAAAGCGAAAGTTCAAAAGCATACCAATGCAGATTTAAGTACCTTTGAAAATTGTAAGCGTTTTGAACATATTCACATAGACATAGTAGGACCGCTACCAACTACACCAGAGGGATTTAAATATTGTTTGACGATAATAGACAGGTTTACGCGTTGGCCAGAAGCATTTCCATTAAAAGAAATAACTGCAGAAATAGTAGCCAAAACTTTATATGAAGGTTGGATTAGTCGATATGGGTGCCCGGTTAAACTCACAAGTGACCAGGGAAGACAGTTCGAAAGCAATTTATTTAGAGAATTAATGTCAATCATGGGAATACAGAAAACCCGTACCACTCCATATCATCCTCAATGCAATGGAGCGATAGAAAGATGGCATAGGTCATTAAAAGCAGCACTAAAGGCACGTTTAGACAATAAAAGCTGGATAGATGAACTAGCAACAGTAATGTTAGGATTGCGCACGACAATTAGGTCCGACACAGGCGTAACCGCAGCACAAATGCTATACGGCAGTAATATTAGGCTACCAGGTGACTTTTATGACCATAGCAATGTACAGTTGCATGATGACAACAATTTCGTTAAAAAAATTAAAGACGTAATAGATGGATTGAAACCGTCCACTAGAGTAAACAAGTCACCTCGCAAGATTTTCATACACAAAGATTTATTAACCAGTGATTATGTATTCATTAGAAATGACGCAGTACGGAAACCATTACAATCGCCATACGATGGACCATATCGCGTCATAAGTAGAAACGAAAAAGTGTATCGCGTACAGTTACCAGACAGACAAGCCAACATATCTATAGATCGCTTAAAACCAGCATATATATTGATAGATGATGAATTGCCATCAGAGGAAGTAAATAAAAACATATTAGAAAAAAATGATAATAAAAAACACAAACAGGTACAAAATAAAATACAGAAAAAAGTAAGGTTTCAAACAAGCAAACCCAGTGACGAAACATATACAACGCGAACTGGACGAATAAGCAAAAGACCCTCTAAATATCGAAATTAGCATTCTTATAAGGTAGGTCAATTAATTGAACATAAGTACTAGGTATCGCAGTTGAAACATAGTAAGAATCAAAACAGTCGCGAAATTACACCACGTACACCGAATTAATTTAAAAAAATGGGCACCAATCAGACAAAAGAAAAAGTAATTGTTAACGAAAACCTATCAAATGTTGCACAAGTGGACAACAAATTGAATATCATTGGCTGTGTCATGATAGCTACCATAATATTACTCACCATATTGTTAATCTACGCAGGAAAACGAAGGATCATCAAAAGCATTCGAAAGTGGTTGAAAAAGGAAATAGTGGCAAGTTCGTTAGCCACACCGAGCATAAGGGTAGAAACGGTCCAAAAACCGCAAGAATCGCCTAACCCCAAAGTCATTTATTAAGATAACCTGCTCCTCAGTAACCATCGTCCATTCAAGTCAAATTACATAAAGTTTAGGTCCCAAATTCCAAGTGACGTTTAACGGTGCAAGTGCTACTTTGCGAAATGTGTGAATTAATGTTATGTGTGTATTTTTAATTGGCGTCACCATGACGAATGCTGTGGACTCCGCAGGGGTGCTAATTTCTTTTTATGGCAGAGCATGTCGTCACGGTGACTACCCTTAACGTCGTAACTTTATATGTGTATTAATTAAGTACAATGTCAAGACGGCACCTTTAAAAGCAGGTAGCCGCACTAGCTTAAGATCAAGTATTGTTAAATATAAGATTTATTCCTCCAAATGACTTTGTATTTCATTAGCAAATAAAAATGCATTGTAAGAATTTGTAATAATAGCAACCTTTTGAATCAATTGTACGTACAAATAAATTGTACACTGCTTATACCATTGCAATAATAGCGTAAAAATATTTAAACTTAGATATGTAAGTCATAACAATGTATAAGGCGTCAATATCAGGTGACGCGATCACGCCAGACATCCGGTTACAACATTGTTATTCAAACCAAATGCTGATTGTAACTTATAAGTAATACTTTTAGCCATAGATGTAATTAATAATACGTTTTAGAGTAACATATTTTATTGTAAAAAACCAACAGTTTTTTAAAAAAAAAGGGGAGGAATAGTGTAGGGGCGCTGACGCAGTCGTTTTATATTCCTCGCATGCGCAGCGCCCGGCGAAGCCAGTTCGCCCGAAACCGCTATCCGCTATACACGCGCCGCAAATACAACCCTGTAATATCAACTCTAGTAAAGACTGATATAGCGTACAACATCTATTATTTCTCTCCGCACACACTACCCTGGAACACACACAAAAAGATTTTACACTACAGTCAGTATATCAATTCGTTTTAGTTCAACTTTATAGACTAAAGACATCTATGAACTATCACTATAACTGGCGGTATCAATTATCACTGCTACGCATTTAGCTAAATTATGTACCATTACGGTTGGTAATTGGGAACCCGGCGGCAACGGATTATGTACAAGTACACTATATACATGTCGTTGTTAGGGGCAGGACACACTTTTGACCGGTTCATTATCATCTGCCTAGCCTTTTCCCAGGTATGTTGGCGTCAGCTTCCAATCTAACCGGATGAAGAATACCAGTGTTGTATGGAGCGACGATTTGATCTTCACAACCCAATTAGGTACTGGGTAACACGTACCTCTTGGTAAGTCTGGCTGTCAGACTTTTGGGCTACTATGACTACCCGTAACGATGCACATTTGACCGGTTATAGGCACTGCATCAAAAATACAAAGGCGACCTTAACTCAAAGTTGATTTTTCTGCCAGCAAACCTTCAAAGCAGGAAAGCTTTGAAGGTTTGCTTGCAAAATTTCTGAAGAATACATGTTTTTTACTTAATTTTACGCTCACTGCCGTATACATGAAATTTAGTTAACCCTTCAGTTAACCTAGCCATTGAGTACGCATCTTTACAATAAAGCTATAGAGTATTATTTATTGAGTAGCACTAATAGATACGCATCACGCATTATTGCCTGTATGCTGTAAGAACATGACACCCACATTACCTTGATCGATTTGTTATTACAAATATTACATAATGGTGTGGATGTAGATATAATTAGGGAGGTCTGTGGGGTAAGCTCGATATGAGGCTTTAAAAGCCTGCCATTAAACATTCTACATCAAACTTTAAGTAATGAAGCCCTCCCCTACCCTCTCTAACTTGGAACATCAATAATTACTGAGACATATAGATTTTTTTTTTCTGGAAATCACTGCGACCCGAAACAGACACGTCTTGTGAAAAATGACGAGGACAGCCAATCCGAAATAAAATGGGATTAGGCTAGCCAAAGACAGACAGAGAAAAGTATATCGATGAGTCAACTTTGCACCGTTTATGAGATATGCAGAGCCAAGGACTTAATTGAAGCGAAGGATTTTACGTAGTCGAAAGAAAACCAAGGTAACTGACATAGGAGTTCTGAGTGGTGATCGCGTACCGAAAGTTGCAGCGTGGGACGACGTCGGTTAACTTCATGGGGGGCGCCCCATGAGGTTGACCGATGACCTGGTGAAGATCGCGGGAATCCACTGAATGCGAGAAACACAGAACCGGTCGTTATGGCGATGATTGCCTATGTCCAGCAGTTCAGCAAGAAATAGTCAGGGCTCGCCAAATTATGAGCTTACGTCATGTGTTCCAATGTGTCAATCCCATCACAGTATTCAGTTCTATCCCCTCACACATAAAATTGCTACAACTCCTCAATTTGGCGTGTTATAGATAAATCTCCCTGACGTTACTAATTTATACAATAAATAAATAAACAATGTATCTTTTAAACGGAACATCTGTGACCGCGGCTTGCCTACAATGTTAACTAAATTAAATTTCTACCAGTAGGTGCTGCGACTAAGTAGATGTCAGTGGTCAATTGATTTACCGTCTACCCTTTAGATTGTTATATTAAGTTTATTTTACATTACATCACACACAAAAGCCTACAGATTAATGTGTACCTAGAACATACACCTTTTAAGTTCCGTATCCTAACTAATAATAAATGTGAAAGTGAGTTAGTTTGTTACGCTGTCACGCTAAAACGGCTGAACGAATTTGGATGAAATTTGGTACATGGGTAGACCATGACCTGAGTTAGGACATGGAATACATTATTTCGATATTTCCACGAGATCGAGACTTATGCGGGGCGCAGGTAGTATTTAATAAATATCTTAAATTCATTGAAAGATAACGGACAGTTTAAACCACTGGGTCTAGAAGCATGAAATTTTGCACAAGAATTTATTATTTTATAACAAAAGTGAGCACTAAGGGAGCTTTTTTGAAAATTCATCCCTTGAAGGTGTAAAATAGAGGATGAATGTTTGTATGGAAATTCTTCATTTTTGTCGATGGGATTCTTCATTCCATTCGAGCACATGGCTTGATTTATAAATAAATCCAGAACCCACCGACTACTGTGAAATTCCTGAAGGGAAAACCCAGTAACATTGTGTTATTTTATAGACCAGTCTGGTTTTTTAGCAGTTTGCAAAACCTTGGGCATAGAACGTCTCTACCAACTCAGCCGACTTGTTGGTCTTTTTACTTCGGCATGATTTAATCTTGTATATGTCTATATACAATAGCACGGAAAACAGAGATGGCTTATTTTGTGGTAAAAAGCACGTTAACACCGTCTTAATAATTTTCAGGAGAATATGTTGAGGTAATCCTCAAGATAGCAGTCGTTCTCCTTGAGAGGATTAAATGCCTAGAAATCTAGAGGATTTAATTATTCATTTGGATGTTAAGTTTACTTTGTGATGGTGAAACCACAGCTTTGTGGTTAGGTTTTCTCGTTGAAAAGTCAAACAATATTTAAGTATAGTATTAATATCTACTATAAATGTAATCCTTGAAGCTATAATGTAATGATTTAAATTATATTGCAAAATAATTATCAAAAACCATTGCATTTTACCTTCAGCAATACATAATGTACCTGATTGCTATACCTACTCACCACCATTTATTACAATTAGCAATACTAGATGATGGTCCTTGAAATCACAACAAATAAATCGATGAAACCTATCAGTCAACTTGTAGTCAACTGAAGCTACGCCTGTCATAAAATCATAAAACTTCTTACTACAAGCAGCGTCTTATATTTTGATTGCTAAGTTTAAAATCACAGGCGCTTTAACAAAATATTTATCCCACAACTTTGCACATTTTCTAAGTCTATTAATTGAAATAAAGTTACGACTAATAGCGAATGGTCCATTTGATGTAGAAACCGAGAAAATGCAGAAAACTAACAAATCTCTGAATCAATCAATCATTGAAATTAATAAGTCTGAGCATACTGATAAAAACATATTAAGAGGATTGCATGCTCAGCGACGCTTGTTAATTTAAAAACGTAGCGTCCTTTAGATTGCGGGCCGGTACCGTCAGCAAATATATATGACTTACTATCGGCTACTCACCGCCGTGGATTTGTCAGCGTGCAGCCGGCGAGCGTTGCGACGTGCTCGATGACGTAGAGTCAGCAAAACAGGCGGTCGCAAATTAGAATATTGTTTTGATTGTTTTTTTTTTGTGTGACCGGTTCCTACCACTTGACGGCTGGTGCTCAAACGAGGAAATAACAATAAGTTAGAAGTTTCAATAGTGATTTAAAAAATCGCTTGGTGTGATGTTTTAGGTTGCGACTTACAGGCTCGTCAAGCAAATAAACTCGATAAATTAGAATGTAATTTGATACTCGGATAATCACTGTTAGATGAGTTTCGAAGAAGATGATGATGAGTTTGTAGGTATCAGCATTGAGCATGGTAATTTTCGGTGCCTCAGTTATTAGTTAAAAAACTAAATAAAATCTCGCCCCCTAGTAAGTAGGGTCTTAAACATAACCACTCCCTAACCCTTCGGGGAGAATAGGCGCTATGCTATGTCATGTGTAAATAAAATGATTAGTTATTGAAAAAAAAATGTAAAATGTAAATTTATTGTAAAAAAAAACATCAATTTATTTATTTCTATTCACTGCTAACCGTACAACCGGTAGCCGATCCCCTCGCTCAGGAAATTGAGTGAATGTTTTCCAATTTAATCGCATCTGCTCTGATACGTCGCTGGGACAGTCTCTCTGTTCCCCAAACACACCCGACGTGTCCCGACTCCAGCAACGCGACTTTTTGGACTTAATAACTTTACCGGTTTAAAGTATATCCCACTTTAGAAGCGAGCTCTTCGTTTTTGCTGCTCAATTTTGTTTGACCGTCTGTTAATGCCGATTGGTACACATCGGACTTGAGTTTACCGGTACTATAAAGACTTTATATGGGAAGATTATCACGGTTTGGTGATCTTCATTTGTTTTGATTAACAGGAAAACTGCTGCACATCCTCTCAATATCAATGTAACCTCTCAAAATCTTAGCCGATTTCGATTAGAACTCTCCGTACAAAGAATTTGAAGGTATTTTTTTCATTAATTATAAATCTATAGTAACATGATCGATCTATTGTAGCATAGGTAGTTTATTTTACTAACGTAATGATAAGTTAGTTAATGTCTAACAGTATTGTACCTACTTCTATATCGTTCCAATACTCTTTCCAAGAAACGTTTAAATGATTGTATGCAACCATTTTTTCTAATTCTAAGTGAATAATTCTATTCTATTTTTGAGAAATAATGTCTTAAGCCATAACATGAGGTACATGAGGAGTGTGCGGAGACATTGCAATGGAGCACAGTTTTTTAAGTTATTGCATGGCAAACAAGAGGGTGGCCCACTTAATGTGTAGGTACGTCCTCTATCAGACGATACGTCCAAAACGTTTTGACAACAATTTTACTTCTATTATTTTCCATTTACAAAGTAATAGAAAAAAGTACTCGATGGAAACATTGTTCGTAATCGGTGAAATTACGGCAAATTGCCACAATAATGACCAGGTATTACTGCACTAATGTTATGGCGAGAATTGCTTTAAAAATATCGGCCATATAGGTTACGATCTTTGACAAAGTTAGAGTTATACCGGTTATGGTAACAGTAAAGATTCCGGTTTAAATAACCTTTTGTGTTGCGATTTTCAGCACTATTTTCTTCGATACTCCTTCACTGTAGGTCAGCGTCTTTGGTTTTGCCTTATTTGGGAAGAGACTGGACCCCACGACACAGGGAATCCCAGTGTGGGATCCAGGGAATTTGTAAGAATCTAGCACCGAAGGCTCCTATGTAATCTGTTACTCGTTTTTTATGTTGTACCGTGTTTTTCTGAACTGAATAAAACTTTTTTACATTACTTTACAGTGGTGCAAACATCACGCCTGTAATCCCCGAAGGGTTAGGCAGAGTTGTACTATTTAGTACACCCACATTTCGCCAGCTATGTTTTAGTTCCATGTAATAGGGGGCGAGGCTATTGCCATCAACCGGTCACTAATCCAGATCCCGGGCTGCTACTGAGAAATTCCTGATGGAAAAACCTAATAACACTTTACCCGATCTGGGAATCAAACCCGTGCAGGACGATTACTCAGCAGTAGCGCTCGCAACCACTAGACCGAGGAGGCAGTCAAACGCACATTATATTAATCTCACACATTAAAATAATCAGAAAACTAATTACATGCTAGGTTCGGAACCCAAAACCTGCTACTAAGGTTGAAATACCCGTTATTTAAACCTCGGAGCCAGAGCAACTACACAAAACCACAATTGAATAATTTTCACATTAAACATTAAAATCATAACCAACACAAACCTATTATCAAAAAATAGTTTTCCACCTAAAATAAACCTTTTTCATGATCAGATAAAAAACAGAACAAGCCGAGTGTATTTTTCAGCCAATTTATAAGTTTACAATGGACACATCGTCGTGTGTTCGCTTGTGAACTGCAATTTATTATTTATAGTTGAGCCGCGTCACGCTAACTTTTTACACTTTGTTTTGTTACTTATTTGTGAAGTGTAAACACAATTATTTAGCTGACTGTACGTATTTAATTGGTTCGCGCCACAGATATAGATAGATCTATCTACGTATATATATGTGGTTCGCGCAAACAATTGTGTGTTTGCGCTATTAAAATTGTAAAGTAGAATACTAGTAATATTCAACTCAATATGAATTGAATATTACTAGTATTCTACTTTACAATCAGTAGCTATAAAAATATCATATTTACACTATGATATTTGTATAGCTACTGATAATATGAGTTGAATATTACTAGTATTCTATTTTTATTTCGCATCCAATTAACCTAAATATTGTTATACTAGCTGCGCGCCACGGTTTCACCCGCATAAGTCTCGATCCCGTGGGAATATCGGAATAAAAGTATCCTATGTCCTAACACAGGTCATGGTCTACTCACGTGCCAAATTTCACCCAAATACGTTCAGCCGTTTTAGCGTGAAAGCGTAACAAACAAATAAACTCACTTTCGCATTTATAATATTATTAGTTAGATATATAGATATGTATATTTAGGATACTTAGGATTTAGCTAAGGATTTAGCTATAAAACAGGGTGTTATGGCCGAACCCTATGTCCAGCAGTGGATTGCTATACGCTGAGTTAATAAAGAAGATCTGCATCCAGTACTTTTCCAAGTCTCAAGGTCATTAGGCTAGTCATAATTCAGTATTCAACAAAACTTTACCAGCTGATGCCAAAAGAACTTAAAATTACACCATATTTAATATGACTTCCATAAAAAACGTCAAGTTTGCTAGCGACTACTAATAAAAGCTCGTTCGGTATACCTATGTACGTATGTAGGTGTGCGGGGGTTTAATGCAAACGTATATAAAACGCGTTGAATGTACAGCGACATGTTGCCACAAATGTACAAACGATGGAAAAAATAAAAATGTTACCGCACACCGAGCGTCTGTGTCGCCGGATTAGATTTTCCCGGGAATGCGGGAGTTTTTGTTTTGTGTAGTAGGTGGCGTGTTACCCAGTAACTAGGTTGTGGTGGCCAGATAGGCAGTCGTTCCATGTAAAATATTGGTATTCAGCTGCATCTGGAAGACGACCCTAATAAAGTACGTAGGTAGGCAAGGCAGATGATGGTGATAATGGTGATAGGTGGCCCGATTTCATGGTATGTTGGTCTGACAGAAAATAATTAGTAAGAAAATCTTATGTTGTTGTTCATAAAATCGGTTTTCTTGAATTCATTTAAGAATTTAGAGTGTATATACCGATATTCCCACGGGTTCGAGACTTATGCGGGTGAAACCGGGGGGCGCAGCTAGTTTACTACCTATATTACTGATTATCTTCTTCTTGGCCTGTCAATGGCAACCTAAATTATGCCCAACCAGAACTTTATTACGACTAACAACATTATCTGTAGCGTCCATGGGTGTCTCCAAAAACACCACTGATTGAAATATATTTTCCGGGGAGAATTTCCATAAAGCGTGGCAACGCAGCCGCTTCAACCACGTTCGTTCAAATGAGTAATGCGGCGCGTGGTCTGCGTTTGAATTGATTCCCAGTGTTAATACCACACCTTTTGGCCGTATACATATACGTGCTGATTTATAGGGGTAGGCAGACTACTATTGTTTTAGGTATTAATGTCCATTATTAGGTAAATTCTAATCGGTAATAGTAATGCGAAAAATGTGCAGGTTAATCGATATTTAAAAGTTGCCCGTAATTTATTGCGAAGATCTAGTGAGTTGATTGATTTGTGAGGTTAGGCTGCACTTCTTGCGGTCAGTTTGTCGATGGGTGACTGTTCTTTTCACGTCGAAAAACTCGACGAGCATGTAAGATGTTGCGAAGGATGAGGATATTTTAAGAATGTTTACCATTCATGTAAATAAAAAACTGTAACACGCCGGTTCCTCTATTTTTCTTGGTGACATCAACAATATCTTATTTATTTATTAGATCAGAAATAGTAAACATGTAACACAATTTGTTATTATGATTAAAAGTGATGTAGTAACAATTGTGTCCAATTATTAGCATCTGCTGCCGAACTAGGTTTATAGCCTGTGTTTCAGCACGCAACGCCTCAAGCCCTTGAATTGGGTATGCGAGTATGAGCTGTTAGTACATATTTTATTTAAAGATACTTTTACACGTCAATTTTTTGGTCAATATTTTTAAAACTAGATGGTGCACTACAGTGCTTTTCAACAATTGATTACAATCAATCAACATATTTTATTTCAGATTAACGTACATGGGCACTTATGAAACGTCAGAAGGTAAGTACACGGTTCATACAGGCTATACGGTACAACCGGTTGTAAAATATTCATGTTTAAAAATTCAAAATTTGAGCCCATTTTAATCAAACGCCAAACATCTGCTTCGCAGATCCCATCAAATTTTATTATTGGCAGATGATCTGAATCACCATAAAATGCTCTTATCGACAATCCCTTTCAGTAAATATTTATTAAATAATTTTGCATCAGACCGACTTAGTTCGCGGTGGAGCACCGTAATCCTCTTACGTCTACGTTGTGCTGTCATAGAGCAGGTGGAAATTATGCAGATGCGACAGAAAGGGGGCAGGAGGCAAAGATTTGGTTGATATATGTAGAGGGACTCATGGCAAAGTAATAACAGCTGCACAGGTCGATCGAAGGTTAAGCTACACTTGCCAAGATCGGTCCGTGAATGAGGGAACATCCATAACATACTGAGCCCGTGCCTCGGAAAGCACGTTAAGGCGTTGGGCCCGGCAGTCATTCGTAGATTTTTTTAATTCGTTACGGGTATGGTCAGAAGCCTGAAGTCTTAAGATTGATTGTCCATCACTCTTAAGAAGCGTTATCGTGTTATATACAGTAACTGGGTCATGGAAGTCAGATAGGCAGTCGCTCCATGTAAAATAATGCTATTCAGCTGCATCCGGTTAGACTGGAAGCCGACCCCAACGTAATTGGCAAAAGGCTGATATCATGATGATGATGATATTTGTATACCTATAGTTGTACAGATTTGAAGAAGTCGTAGTTAGGTGAAGTAAGACAACCAGAAACGGACATTTATGTTTAAAAGTTTTCTGAATCTCAGAAAAGTGACTCATTCCATAAGAGATGGTGAAGGAATAGTCAAAGTCAGACATGGCCTGCGAGAAGAAGAATGTTCAGCTGTTGTTATAGCTGATACATAAAACGGTGATATAAACTGCACTTGCCCGGCATTACCTGTAATACAATAATAAAGAAATATGCATATTTTACAACAGTTAATTTCTTTATTTTGACCCGACTACGGCAAAGCCAAAATGAAGGGTTATGATTTTAGCAGTCTATGTATGTATGTATGTTTGCTTTTACGTGTGTTCCACCTTAGCACCTAAACTACAGTCCGGGTGATATAGGCGGCTATATGAATTCTAGATTCTAGGTATACTTTACACGTACACAAAAATGGTCAAGGTAAAGCCGTGGTCGCATGCCTGTATACCATGTGGGTGCCAGGAACACCTACAAAATTATAATGGCATGCGACGAAGGCTTTTACCTTGAGCATTTTTGTACCTATGTCTTGATTTCTATCTGAAATATTTTCTTGTTTCGTAATTTTTAGATCACTTTTATTTTTCCGTAGTCGGGTTACAGTTTTTTAAACTTAATTTTTTATTAGTCAAATGGATTAATAACAGTCACGCCAACCAGGCCAGATATTAACCCCTCCTGCCGTGTACCATAGAAGAGTCCTGTCTGTTAGTAATAAACTGTTCTATGGAGAGGTTTACCTACGATGTGCAAGTTTGGTACAGTGCAGGTACACGAAGCGGCTACATATTGACATAATCAGCTGCACTTCCATATTTATATAAGATCTATGTAAAATTTTACGTCATGTCCGCAAAGGACTTATGAGTGCCTAGTTTTAAATATGTACTGGTGGAAAACATGTTTACGTAAGAAATCGTTTAAAAACAAATAATGCGTGGTTGTACTACTACTGTTCTGCAGTGGTACCTATAACTTTTAAAATAAGTGTTTTAACACGATTCGAAAAGATCCTCAAAAACATTCATTTACCCAGTGACTAACTGTCTAGTTAGCTGAAGTGGGGCTGCGTCGACGGAACGGCAGCAGGATGTAGATGTGGAGCTGTATCGCAAACCATGCTGCACCTCCTATCCTGCCTTCTGTGTCCCAAACCATGCAGTCAATGTGACCTCTGTGCTGCCACCGACCACGCCGTGGAAGTGGCGAAGTTTTGGGCCAAAAAGGTTTGAAATACTGTCGTGCTGGCGACACGAAGAAGATGAAGTTAACTCCATCTAATATAGCATTAGAGATATAACGGATAAATAACGACAGTTATTGTATTATATTGTTGTAATAACTGCACTTTAGAGTAATTTTTTAAATGTAAATGGTAAATAGATTACACTGCTTTGTACTTATCATGAAATAGTAGAGTTTATAATACGTTTATATCTAAAAAACGAAAGGGTGATAACCGTTATTTGTCTATAATAATTTTATATATAATAAGTGGGATAGTTGAGATTAATACTTACAGTGAATAGTAAGTGGTGCTACACACTTGTTCGGGTAAGTATGTTTCGGCACAGCCGGGCGGCAAAATCGAATGAGTAAGTTCGGGAAAAAGCTGCACGATCAAGCTCGAATTTTGCCGAGTCGATCCGAACATGATTACGATCGGCACGAGCTGAATGAAAGTATGCGTAGTTATTGGTTCGGGTCGGCTATGTTGTTTAAATAAGTTTTAACCAAGTGTGTAACATGGTGTAAGTTGACACTGCTGAACATTGAGGCTTCACCTAAACGTTGCCAAAATGACTGCACTTTGTCGATAGATTGGTGATTATTTATTGGCTGGGCTACCTACTGCTCCCAGTCTCTTGATAAAACCCCGTACCTTTAGAATAGAATACTTTTTTTTATGTACCTACACTATGGATTCAAGATACAGTGAGTAAAAATTTTGCATAGGGTGACAATTATGTCACCTTATGCAAAATTTTTACTTTTTTTTTGCTTAAATGAAAAATCACTCAGCAATGCAGGAATTACCTAAGTCTAGAATAACATAAATTTCTACCACGTAATCCAAGCTTTATGTTATGTATTGTATTGTATTTTTAATATAAATGTGTGTGTTGTACATTTATAATTAGAAATAACGAAAATTCTTTTTATTTGTTATTCTTACATACAGAAGTGTAATGCAACATGAAATAAGTGTATTAATCATTACGGGCGACACAAACACGGGCCGAACGTTTTCAACTATATTTTATAAGTAAAAATGCTGTTTTATGTTTTGCATGCAAAATTTTCGACTGGAAAAAACAGTGAAAATTTATTTCTGAAGAAAAACTGTCATGGATTTTCTTTTAAGGATAAAATAATTCAGTTGATGAAGACATAATATATATGTTAATATATAAATAATAATATATATATCATTATTCAAAAAAAATCGTAGTTTTTTTCTTACCAGGTGTTTTCTTACCAGGTTTCCTAAACCAATACGGTTTAGGAAACCTGGTAAGTCTGACATCGCCAACCCGTCTTGAGCGCGCGTGGTGATCAATGCTCGTGCCTTCTCTGTATGAGAAGAGGCTTTTGCCCTGCAGTGGGACGACAATAGACTGTTATTATTATTATTTTATTCGTTTAGGACATCTCTTTTTCAAGGATCTATTGGAAGTTAACATAATATGTTTCACTGCTGTCTTAATAAGAGTTAAAAGTTAAATTCTGTCCTCTAGCTAGGGACAATCACGTTTCCACAGCAAGAGACAAAATCAACCTTATTCTGTCTCAGTTTCAAGTTCAAGCAGGCTCCAAAACAGAACTGTGATACTGTCACTTAAATACATTCGTAAAACCACGTCCAAGAATACAGACATTGACGTATGTAAGCGGCATATTACATTCTACACGCTGAAGTTATTAATGGTGCACGTTGAAGCACTAAATCAGATACTAAAGTAACAAAACTGTAGCTCTTTGAAGTGTTTGAGTATTTGATGTATGTCCAGAACTGTGGTGCAGGAGTAGGTAATACGACAGAGACCGATAGTGTCTGACTTGGGACCTCACCACATGAGCTTTTGATTTGGGGCTGGAGTCCAAAATGAATCTGTGACAGGTATTTATAAAATACTAGCTGCGCCCCGCGGTTTCACCCACATAAGTTTGATTCCGTGAGAATATCGGGATAAAAAATATTCGATGTCCTAACCCAGGTCACGGTCTACCCGTGTGCTAAATTCCATCCAAATTCGTTTAGCCGTTTTAGCGGGTAAGCGTTACAAACAAACAAACTCACTTTCGCATTTATAATTGAAGGTCGCGAGCGCAAAAACGGCCAAAAAACATATAATAAAAAAAATTGTGCGCTTATCGCCGTTAAAAATCTATTTTTTAATGAAGAAAAATGGCCTAACATTGATTTTTCGAGCCACCAAGAGATGGCGTTAGTAACACATTTATTGCATTAAATCAATACTATACGAGAATAATAATCAATACGACAAATTAGTAGTAGACCGTTCTTGCTCTCGCGGCCTATTTATTATTAGTTAGGATTCTGTAAGTACTATCCGGGTAATACCTAACCAAGGGAGAAATATTATTAACGTAAATGTGTCTTGCAAAAGTTATAGTGTCAGAAACGCGACTAAGTTTCATACAGTAACGCCGAGATAACCACACTTCTACATAGCTCCGGAGCATGTGCAGTCCGCTACGCAAGTAGGCAACCATCTTGCTATTATTTTCACTATATTATGGCTTGAGCAATTTTTACATAGGTCATAGCAATACGAGAAGAATGAAGTTCGGTCTCTGTCAATTATTTACTCTCGTACAGGTTAGAATGAAAGTATTTCGTAATTTTTGTTTTCAATTTTTTTTTGGGATAATGCTCTCCGTAAATAAGAGTGAATTATATCTTTGTTGGCTGTTTTGTGGATGTTTCATTTTCTTGGATGATTATATTTGATACCTCCGTATACCTGGTGAAGATTAGGTCGGCCTATCATATATCGTAGTTATCGCCTTTCGACTGGTGAAGAAGAGAAGTAACAGAAACATTGTTTGCGCGTGTGACTAACATACAGCAATCATCAATCCGTTTCGCATTCCGCATTCATTTTTATTACGGTGAAGGCTCTCATAATGCATGTCCCAGAAACAAAAATTCGAAGGCATGTGACATGTACTAACCCGCACAAGGCGTGGTAGTGGATTACGGCTCACTCCCTCTCACCGAGAGGATACCTGTATCCCAGCAGTGGGAACGTTATAGGCTGATTATTTATGGCTCCCTTAGGGTGACTTGAGACCAAACGAACTTAGAACCAGAACTAATACAGTACGACACAACTTAAATGTAGCATCGGCAAAATTCGTAAAACGGATCACCATCCGAACTGAGTACACCTTCAAAGTCACCAATCTTTATTACTGCTATGCAAACACAATAAATTGTAAAGTCATATAACCAAATGCATTCGTAATATTAAAATGAATGAATGCAAATTTTCAAATTTATGCTACATGTAAGTTGTGTCGTACTGTACTAGAGCGTTGTTTTCTTAAAATTTTACCATCGATTATAGATGGATGGATAGTACAACGAAATAATGGTCTCACCCAGTTTTCGAAATAAAATGGTAGAGTGAAAAAGCCATGTGCTTTCGCTCTTTTAGTCATTCATTTTCGCGTTATATTGTGCAGCAGTCCATGTAAAGATAAAATAAATATTTAACAGTTAATACACATTAACTATAAAAATAAATGCTGATCTAAGATTTCGCCGAATTAATTAGGGGAAAATATCTTATTCACTGAAAAATCCTTCAGCCGTGACATACCTACCTATCAAGGGCAGAATCGAGCCAAATGTTAGTTAAAACTTATCCTTGACGGCTTGTTTTAAAGAGGATAATATAATCATAGTTGTTTCTGAGAATGCGGGCTTATTTCACGGTCAGTTGTGTTCGGTAAATGGGAAATATTCGTCTGAATAACATACGGTTTTTTGGTTTCTCGGAAATCATCAAATATGAACGGAGGCTTGGGAGGAACGGAGGTTTGGGAGTTCGCGCGTATTTAAATAATTTTGTGAAATCACCGTATATTATATTGTTTGATAAATGGGTTCTTTTTATTTAGATCTTTATTAAGATAACGTAATGCTCGATAAGATCGTCGTTTATAATATATTGTTGCTGTCTGTTGTTGCATTATCATTTGTCAGCAATACATTAACGTTTTAGGATAACGAAGAAAAAACCTGCCAAGAGCTTGTCTACCACGCAAAATAAAGGGCTCCGTACTTGGGATGAATTTATCCCAAGGACAAACTTGTAGTTGAAAAATAAGAAGTTGGAATGTATGGGCATTCCAACTTCTAATGAAAGTTTGTACGCACAATATTGGGAGATTTACCATGTTATTTTAAGACCATATACTTCTTATAGGTTTTCCTGTAGTATAGAACAGTTTTCGGTAAAAAAAAATTCAAAATTTTAGTCTCAGTTGTTTCGAAGATAAGGGTCGGGAATGGTCAATTTTTATCTATTTTCTTAAATAATTTTAAAAGCATTTATTCCATAATAATAAAATAATAAAATTGAGTTCCTCACAATAAGCTGTTTCATTTGATATGTCATGCAGTACAGTTAGCAAAACTTTTATTAAATTTAAAATTTGCCCCCAAAAGCTGACCCTTATATTCAAAATTCATTTATTTTCGGTAAACGTCCGTGTTTGGGTCACAAAAATTGATATGTATACCGAATTTCAACTTAATCGCTTCCTTAGATTCGGAGCAAATTGATTGTGACAGACGGACAGACAGACACACGAGTGATCATATAAGGGTTCCGTTTTTCCTTTTGAGGTTCGGAACCCTAAAAAGTAAACATACTGACTTAAAATATGATTGAATGTGTGTGAAACAGTTTGAACTTTTGATTTAGTTACTGAAAAAATGTTTGGTTAATGACTTCACTTTTTTAGGCCTTTGCCCTAGACAAGTAGGATGATGTAGTCTAACCGTAACACAAACAGTAATGACTTCATTTACATGCAAAAATCTCACAACTTATTAGTCTCATGACCTTCCGGCGCATTTAAAATATCTTTATTTATGATAAATCGCCAGATTCTGAACGAAATATGTGAAATTACCAAAAAAGCGTTTCCAAAAGGGGTTATTGAAATCTGAATGGCATAATTTTGAAGCCTTTTATTTTATCCAGGATTTTTTTTTAATTTCTCCTTTATCTGTTTTCGTTTTTTACAAGCTTAAGATTCTTTGAAAAAAAAAAATCCCCAAAACAAACGGTAAAAAATTGGCGTTTATCCTCATTTTTTTTGCAATATTCTAGCCCTTTTAGTAGAGCATCTTTTGATACCATTTTGATTTCTCTGTTTATTGTTTTGAGGAAGCTAGCCCCGGTAGGCCTCACTTTTCTTGAAAACGGATACCGTATACTAAAGCAATCGAAAAAGCATTTTTAATGCTAAAAACCTGTATAATTCCCAATATTGAAAAATAATGTAGCATTGGCATTGACATTAACAGCCTCTATGACATACACACAAGAGTGATTTTTATAGTACAAATGTCATCACTGATATACAGTTTACTCTAGATTAATCATCGCGTAATCTCCACCATCCTCACATCGCTATAAATATAAGTTTGACAATCACGAGCACATAATCACGAGGAGCATGTTCTTAGTGCAATTATAAGCCCATGATGATGGCCTAATGATTCATTTCACGGATGCACCTGCTCTAATATACTGTACATCGATCATTCTTTATGCAAACCTGTCTGCCTGGTACCGACAGCATGATACACTTGCTTTTAGTCGCAGTTTTGTTCGTAGATAACATAACGACGCCTATAATCCCCGAAGGGTCAGGCAGAGGTGAACTTCTGCCATATAGTACACCCACGTCAGTTCTGTTTGAATCCCGTGTAATAAGGGACGAGCCTATTGCCATCAGCCGGGTACAAATCCAGACTCAAAGCTGCTACTGAGAAATTCCTGATAGAACAACCCAATAATATTTTGCTCGACCTGGGAATCGAACCCAGGACCTCATGCTGTTGTAGCGCTTGCGACCACTAGACCAACAAGACATCGTTAACATGATTAATTATTAGTCTATGACTGCTTCGTTTGTCTTTTAGTCGCAAGGTCTGCTGGTACCCTGAGTTCAATTCATAAGCTGAGCAAAGTGCTATTGGGGTAATTTTAACTGAGGTTGAGGGTGGGGTTCAATCCCCAGGTCGAGCACATTTATTCCATTAATTATCTCTAAGTAGCAGCCCAAAATATTGATATTTATTAATCAACAGGCTGGAGTAGCTGTCTTGTGAGCTTATAAATTACAGTGATAACTAATCAATTATTTTGAATTGAAATATTAAACATTATTTGTTTTATTTTTGAATAAGTCTGACAAGCAGTCTTACCAAGGGGTATCGTGTTACCCAGTAACTGGGTTGTGGAGGTGAGATGTGCAGTCATTCTATGTAAAATACTGGTATTCGGCTGCACTCGGTTCGACGGGAAGCCGACCTCAACATAGTTGAGAAAAGGCTAGGCAGATTTTATTAAACATTATTCAATTTTTAATTTCATATTGTATATAATTTCCAGACTTTTCTAAAATCAAAACCACCTTCTAATAATAAAACAGAGCAAAGAAGCAATTCCAATGCGCAATATAATTGTGGATAGAAACGCTGAAATACAATAAAATAAAAATAAAGGCAAGACTGTTTGGCTGACCACACTGCACTAATTACTGCACCTCGCTGCGTTTTGGTCCATGTTATAAGAGCTAGCGGGTGGCAGATGCAAGTAAAGTAAAATAACTGTGCAAGATATTCAATACGATATAATAATAATAATTAGCATGCACCTGACAGGCGCTTTACTTTGTTCAAATTATTTCATCACCACTGCTTTCAAAACGGTGATGGGAACCGTCGTGAGGACCAACGCCCCTAGAACCAAAAATTCGAAGACATGTGACATTTATCAATCCGCACTGGGCCCGCGTGGTGGATTACGGCTCACTTCCTCTCGCCGAGAGTAGGCCTGTGTCCCAGGCAGTGCGAACACTATACGCTGATTATGCTAATGCATTGTCCCTCAGCAAGGCAAGGCAGAGCCAACCTTTCCCTTTTCCACTCAACTCGATCCTAAGCCAATATAAACCAGTTCCCCCTATAAGCGTCAAGTTCCACCCATCATATACGCCTGGGTCTTCTACGATGCCGTTTGAAGTTTTCAAGTACCCATGTTTTGTTACCCAAACTGCATCCGACATGTGGCAAATGTGTCAGGCCCAGACCCATTTTAGCTTGGCTGATTTTTCGGTGACATCGACGATTTGTGTCTTTTAACTATTTATATTTTTAAAAGGCCGTCGATTTATTTACCAATAGGCTGTTTAGAGATTATCTTGTTATACGTATTATTTATTGCCAACTCTCTCTCCAAAAAAAGGAGGTCAAAAAGTAAGTTCAAAAACTAAAACCCGATACTGAAAAATCACGCTCTAAAAAGTATGAAACAAGAAAATATTTCAGACAGAAATCAAGACATAGGTACAAAAATGGTCAAGGTAAAGCCATGGTCAATATTTTCTCGTTTCATATTTTTTAGAGCGTGATTTTTCTGTAGTTGGGTTTCAGTTTTTGAACTTACTATTTATTTAAATATTTTGGGATTTTAATTTCGTGATTTAGTATTTGCACAGTAGCTTAATTTTTTTTTTGTTTGGGTTTTATTGTATAATAGGTATTAATTTTACAGCCGCGCCGTACGAAAGCACAGTCTCACTTTTGCTTGTTTTTAACTATTTAAATATATTTATTTATTAAGACAATATGATATATATACATATTTGTAATTTAATCGTCAAGCCCTTTCATTTGATGGGTACCCAACAAGGTAGATTTTTTTTTAAATTCATCGCTTTATGTCCTCTAGAGGGCACCATATTGCATTAAATGTGACGTCACATAGTCTATAAGCAACGGACGATTAAGACACTTTCAATAATACCTCATTTAACATTTGTCAAATTATGATCGGTAGTTTAGAAGTTACCGGTACATACATACCGGTCAAAATCATAACCCTCCTTTTTGCTTCGCCGTAGTCGCCATAGCTTCTTAAGGGGATTGACCAAAGAAAGAAAGAAATAATGTTTTTTTTTGTCAAATGTCAAAATATGCGTGAATAGTAGAATTAATTTACATTTAGCTATAAAACGTAGATAAATGAAATTCTTTACGGCGTAAACTGCATTTAAGATCGCAATTTCGGGTCAAATCGCTTCAGCCTATACCTTAACACACATCTCTAAAATCCATGAGTCACAAAATTCTCCGTTATCAAAAAGGGCCTTTGTTACACATTGCCAACTAAAATGAGGTGCAACGAACTTAGTGCATCGCTTTGTGCTGCCATATCAAATATTTGCACAGTTGTTTATCCGATGTGCTGTACGTAAACCATAGACAAAGAAGGTTTGATGCGCTAATTGTTCTACAGGGTTTAATAAACTTTGGCAGGCTTTTGTTTTTTTTTCCGGTCATTAGTTAAAGGTTTTGATACATAAAGTCTATTTAAAATAACAGCCAGGTGTGAGTCGAACTCGCACACTAAAGGTTCCTTACTCCAAAACATTATCGCTTTTCTACTTTTCATCAATATTATTTAGTCATGATAGAGGCCATAGAAACACGTATTTAAGTATTCTGTGAAACTTCACTGAACTGACCGTGGCAGACAGACGGACAGACAGACGGCATAGGACTTATTTGGGATGTGATTATAGATTAATCAATCATAGGCTGAAGGACATACATTTCATATGATTCATCATCTGGTTGGCTTCCAGTCTAACCGGATGAAGCCGAATAACGATATTTTTCATGGAGCGACTGCCTATCTGACCTCAACAAACCAGTTACTGGGTAATATCCCTTGGTAACACTGGTTGTCAGACTATCGGGCTTCTAACGACCCGTAAGAACTGTCAAAAATGTACAAGTAACAACCGGGAACAACGGGTTAACGTACTTTCCGTGGCACGGAGGGGTTTTGGTATGTACAGATGGTCACCCATTCACGGGTCAACCGCGGCAAGCGTAGCTTAATCTGATCGGTCGATCCGTGCGGCTGTTATTACAACAAGTCCCTCATTAGATTGCATTTAATTATCTACATAGTTAATTGATTCAGGCGTGACCTTGCGGAAATCCATTATAAAATACAATAGACGCTGATTTAGTAAGCTGTTCCGCTTAACTAGAATAGATTTAATACCTATACCTGTAGCCTTTAGTAGGAAGGATACCAGTGGTATTTTTCCTACTAAAGGCTCCCGTAGACAGGTGCGACGCGCCTCTATTAGAACAATTTCGATGAAGTTTTTATATAAATTGTTCTACTAGGGTCGCGTCGCGTCTACCTGCCTTAAGTTAAATAATATCCAAAAAAATAATTTGCTTTTTGATGTAATCTTTAGATTATTCGTTACGAATTCAATGTAACATTTTAAAACTTGAGGGATAGAACATGGTCGCGGGAATGTCCGAAAGGGATACTGTGGCCCCCGGCAAAATGGCAACTGAAGGAACACAGGTGGGTTTTAGTCAGTAAGAGTCTGACACGCCCCCCCGCTCCGCACAGAGCGGGAGAAGTTATTTGATCATTTCCCACCCAAAAAAAAAGATTCCAAACTGAACAATTCTTAATAGAGAAGCCCAATAACACGTTGCCCGAGCTGAGAATTGCATCTAGAACCTCATGCTCTGCACCAGCGATAGCGACAACTAGGCTAACGAGGCAGTCAGACATTTCCAAAAGTGGGTCTAAATAATATTCTCACGCAGACACGTATGATTTGAATGTGTTCAACTGTACATACATGTCATACGTTATTGTTGTAGTTGTGACCGGGTGTTCAAAACCACTGGCGGACTAAGGGGGGGAGGAGCGGCAGGTACCGTCCGCCTCGGGGCCCTGGGAAGGCCCAACACTCGAGAAATACTTTTTAATCAAATCCCAAACAAGGCCAAAACATGTACAGTAAGTAAATGGCTGTTTGTAATTGGGGGCCCCCTACGCATGCTAAATATAAACGTAGGGTGCTAAAATTTAAGATCTCGCTCGCTCTACCATTCTCTATTTGTCTGATGCTTTAGCTATTCTGTTATTGACAAAGCATCTGCTATTTCTGTATCAATAGGTAAAAGAAAATCTATGGTTTTGCCGCCCCGGGGCCCCAACAGGCTTAGTCCGCCACTGTTCAAAACCAAATTCGATCTAGCGAGCCATCTGACGGCACACGCAAGGAATTGATTTCTAAGGGTCACCGTTATCGAAACCGATAAGGAGAACTTTATTATGTATAGATGTTAATTAATGAGAATCAAAGTGTATTAAGCTGCTAATTTACTCAAAGGCGTTCAGTTATCTTCTGATTTCTACATAGTTTTTCCATTCTTGGCTTGTTGCCAAAGACGGTCTTATAAATTAGCACAGTTTCTTCTTCAAAATAATACGGCGAACTTTTTACGTAATCTCTCTAAAACAACATTTATTTATTAACATAGGTAATTGAACTTTATCCTTCCTCATGATCATCATTTCAGCCGAAAGATGTCCACTGCTGGACATTGGCTTCCCCCAAGCACCGCCACTTCGACCGATAAACTTACCTATTATTATTATTTTGTTCATTAACTAACTTTTTTTGGACATGTAGTATTTTTTTTTTTCAGAAATACGATAGATGTTTTTCAAAGTCAAAGTCAAATCATTTGTTTCAAGTTGGCCAGTAAATAAGGAATATTTGAATTTCAAAGTTTACAAGAAAATAGATTCTACATAGTAGGTGCCTCTTCCAAAGGTAGATTCGTATAGAAAAGAATAGGCAAGAAACTTCAGAGTTTTATTTTCAAACAAGATATTTACATCCTATTATCCTATACTATTAAACGAGCAATATTTGTATATATATTTGTACTCACGGCTCTAACGATTTCGATGAAAGTTGCAATATAAGGGTTTACGGGGGTGAAAAATCGATCTAACTAGGTCTCTAATCTGGGAAAATTCGAATTCTCCGTATTTTCAGCTGAGATAATGACATGGCTGCATGAAATAAGTAGGTACTATACATGGATTAGTATGAACTTTCCTGTTCTATTAAATGAGCATTCTCTATTTTTACCAGAGCAGAGCTCGGTCGCCCAGGTACTTATATAAGTGAGCAATATTTGTATACATGTATATTAATATATTTATTTGTAATCACATTCTCGAAATCGGCTTTAACGATTTCGATGAAAGTTGCAATGTTTACGGGGACGAAAAATCGAATTAGCTAGGTCTTATATCTGAGAAAATTAGTTTTCCCTATTTTCACAGCCTCGGGAATGTGATACAACGTTGGTATACGTATCTATTTTCACTCGAGCAGAGATCGGTCGATCAGGTACTAGTATATTATAAGGTTACGATATTAAAATAATAACCATAATAATGTTGGTAAGGAAACGAATCCATTTACCGATTTCTGGTAGCTTAAGTCATCACTAGATAATAATAACTTCAATCTATTTATTTATTATTTATTTATTCTTTATCTATTTATTTAATCTATTTCAGTTATTTTATATGGAAGATCAATCCCCTTTACGTAAAAAAGTTGCTTACAGTTAAGAGACACTTAAACGTCAAAAAAAATGTATTGCTAAGTAGACGTTGTACATTATTTTTTAAAGGCTAATATGTCTATGTTGGGACGAAGCAATCTAAATACTGACCAAATACACATTTCAGAACGATAACTAGTATTTGATCAAATACGCAGTATTATCAATAAATTATTTACATAGCCGGCTTCCAACCAATATCGACGCCCGTGTGTTGGTCGCATAACATCAATTTCTGCGAACATAATATTTTCATGGCTCGCTCCTAAATCACGGTATACCAAGTTATTTTCAAGGAAAATGTCTTTTATAGCTTATTTAGAATATTCCTTTATGCCATAAAATTTGCAGACGGCCAGCCGAGACTGCCTATGTACATAAATATTGGTATACATATGTATATCTCGTATGATTTGCTCATACGATACATGGAAAGATAGATTATAATGTTGCTTTTATGTTCGTTACGAAATAACAACTGTTAAGATGAGTTTGCCAAGGTCAGTCGAAAGATAGGTGTTCAATTTCTATACTGGACCTCACTTCACCTCGTAGAGTACATCCAACTGTCGGTGTTCATTGTCATGATATAATTTGACAGTCGTAACAGTCATGCAGAAAACGATGCAGGGTGTTTATAGAAAATCAATTTTCAGGCTAATCCTCAAGACTGGGCGTCGGGAATTCTAGGCCGATTCCCGGCCACCGTAGGTGCGGGCTTGCGGACGGTGAGCAATAGGTAGCTCACCATCCAATAAGCACCAGGCACGAGTCGGCGGGTTGTGTTCCACGCGCGCCTCAAAGAGATGTCAGCACAACTGACGGGGTCCGCTAGGGCTGATGCCTGCCGGGGTTGCGGGCAAGTCCGAAAGGAATATCCAGCTATGTTTTTTAAGAAGTAATTGCAGGTACAATTTAGCATAATCAGTCTATAACGTTCCCGCTGCTGGGACACAGGCCTCCTTTCTGTGAGAGGGAGTCGTCCGTAATCCACCACACGGGCCCAGTGCGAGTTGGTAGATGTCAAATGTCTTCGAATTTTTGATTCTAGGACATGTGGTTTCCTCACGATGTTTTCCTTCACCGTTTTGAGAGCAGTGGTGATGAAATTATTTACACAAAGTAAAGCGCTGCCTGGGTTCGAACCCACGACCGACTCGTAAGTCAGGGTCGTTACCATTGGGCCACTGGCAATTTATAGGTACAATTTATATCGCTGTTTTTTCGATAGACCATAGCGGTAGCCGCTTGTTGAGTGGTTTTTAATGTAGATTTCGAACAAACGAGTGAATGCATTTTCTTCCCCACTCTATAAAATTATTTTTGTATAAGCTTTTTTGTGAAACAAGAATATCAAGAAAATAATGCTCTTGTTCTATGTTCGTTTGGTATAAGCCCGCCATTAGACATTTTAGTGACAGATCCTAAACAAAAAATAATTATGAAAACTGTGTATCGTTATTACATCATCGTATTAGTAGGTATGTAAATAATGAAGTGCCATCTATAACAGTCTGTATGATTGTCACGCTGAGCGGCGTCTGAGTCATAACGACAGTGACTAACGTCTAACTAACTGATATATCGCTACCAAACTGTCTATTTTAATCTCGGGACGGCTAACCGTGCGGACTTTTGAACCGTGCAATTCACACACGTTCACGTTACTGAAATTTTGTGTGTGTTTCTGTAAACATTCAACGATTGTTGAGTTATGGATACAATGATCCATAGATATTGATGCGTATATAAGTTAAAAAATGTCCTAGAAACGAAGATAATGTTACATCCACCAACCCACTGATCCCGCGTGCTTGATAACAGTCCACTCCCTCTCACAGAGAAGAGGCCTGCGTCGTACTCACATCGTTTGAATTCTATCACAACAATGCAATGGTATTTGGTGGTACTGGGTATTTGTACCACCGAGCACCTTAGGAACATTAGCACATTGTGTACTTTTCACAAGAACATTAAGAACTGCATCATCTGAGTGGAAGCCTGTCACAGTCCACATGTGCAGTTGTCAACTATTTCGGTTCTGTGCTCGTAATTATAGATTTATGTTTTTGGTACCATGTATGTATCATTTACTCGAGTTAAAGCATCTATTTTATATACGTTAATTTTTCTTTCTTTCTAACTGTAATTACCTATCCATATTTTTAAAATCTTCGCAGCCAAATCCTGTAACTATCATATACCTACTTGACTAGATGACTAACGGCACGTGTTCAGGAAGACCTTGGTCTATCTAATTAATGTGTACCATATACTTGTGACTCAGTGTTACAGTCAGTTTACTTTTTAAATTCATCATCTAACTGTTTGGCGTTTAACTAGCTGTAATATTTTTTATATATTGTTTTTTTGTGCGTGATTCATTGGTTCACGGACGGCTTAGAAACGTGATTTGAATTGATTATTATTTTGAAGTATTTAGTATTCAATGCTTGGGTGACAGAAGTATTAAAGATCGACTATAATATTTTATTTTCCTGTTAAGCAGTGGAACGCTTGAGTAGTGGTGGGCCAGTGGAATTGGCCCCAACTAACGAGTTGTAGGTCATGGATTCGAACCCAAGCTTATTCTTTACTTTTTGTTATTTATTTAATCCCCCGTGCTCTTTAAACGGTGAAGGAAAAGATCGTGAAGAAACCGGCAAGTCCTAGACCCAAAAATTCGAAGACATGTGACATCAACCAAAACGTACTGGGCCCGCGTGGTGGATTACGGCCCACTCCCTCTCACAGAGAGAAGACCTCTGTCTCAGCATTGGAATATAATGATTATGATTATCCAGTGGAACTCCTTGCCGGAGTCATAACTGGTAATCTTCAAGCGACGACTAAACAAAAAGTTCCCCATCATCATCTTCATCTCAACAGAAAGATGTCCGCTGCTTAACATAGGTCTCTTCCAAACCATAACGACTGGTCCTGCGTATAACCTATACAAGTTACTTGTAAGTTCGAGGCCCGCGTACACCATCGTCCACCACATCGTGTCTACGAGTGGTAAGAAAAACTAATAACGATCCGTACTTTACAGGAACCGTCAAGGAAGTGGTAAAAATTCCTCTAAAATAGCCGAGTCTATAAAACGAAACAATAATGATGGCATTATAAAAGTTTCGAAAAAAATATGGTACCTTATTCTTTCAATATGTCTGTGTATGGGCGTGAATTCGCAGTACGGTGTCTGCGGCGGTTTGGGCCGAGGCTACTACGATAGTTACGGATCGTTTGCTTTACATTGCTTTCTAAGAACAAACAATGCTTCATAAGTTTGTAAAAGAAAAGAACCGAAGTCTGAAGTCGGTTGTTTTTTTTCCCCTTTTTAGTTCAATCAATCAATCAATCAAAATATTTTTATTTCACATAGACCTACATGGGCACTTATGAAACGTCAGAAGCTAGGTGCACGGTTCCAATTGGTCGTTTCCTATGGAGAAGACCCGGCAAGAAACTCCACGGTTACTCTTTTAAAAATAATTGGCTTTTACAATTTTTTCAAATAACAGTATGACTAGGTATGGGAGGATAGTGTAGGTATTTCAATAAGTACCAGGTACTTAAGAAAATAGAAAATGGTCAACAAATCTACAGTCGACTAAGCCTACCGTGTTCTCACATTCACAAAAAAGAAAAGAATCTATACAAAAGATATATAAATTAATAAAAATAAGAACCTCTTTTAATTAAACGCAATTACATTATTGCTATTACAACTGTAATACCTACCCCCCACAAATTCGAATACCACTACCTGCTATGTAAATAACAGTGACATGAACTTATTATATATAACATCATTCACATAGGCTATGTGGGAAAAATATGTATTATTGAAGTTAACTAAAAAACTACCCAAGCAAAGTTAATAAAAAAAATATGGAACCATCACTGAAGTATCACCTACCAAAAAAAAAAAAACAAAAATACTACTATTACAAATTTATTGATACGTCATTCATCAAAATCGGATCTATAGTTTAGACGCTACGGTGGAACACACGTAAAAGCAAACATACATAAATTCATACATACATAGGTACATAGACATAGCTAAAATCATAACCCTTCCTTTCGGCTTTGCCGTAGTCGGGTAAAAAGTAAGAAAGTGATGAGGTTTTTTACCCGATGCGGTCCGCCTAAATCTGCATCAGCCTTTAAAGTCATAATAAATGGTACCCTTTACAATTTACAATATTTCTATAACTTATTTGAAAATTAACTACATTAACTCAAGATCTAAACATTCATTAATAGTAAAATATTCAATAACAATAAAATAATAAATAATAAAATGCAAGTAACATCATAAACGCAATGTTATTATTAAATTCTGCTCACAGTAATAGCAGATCACTGACCAAATGGAAATGATTCAAAACAACAATATTTCACATTAATTAATTAGTTTATTGATCAAAGCACTCACAAACAAACACTGGGGAATCGTAATAGGCAATTTTTGCAAAATATATATTTTTGTTTGCAATTAATTAATAGAAATTTGAGTTGAGTGGTATACAGAAATGAAGTGTATTTATTGGATTTATGTAGCCGTCGGAATGATGGAAGATTTGAAACCAAGCGAGTTATCACTGTTATCAGGGTCGATGTTTTTGTTTAGCCTTTATTGTGCCACTGCTGGGCAAAGGCCCTACTCTCGGATGGATTCTTTTATTTTTAACCCGGTTCACAAGTTTAATACCCAGAATACTCCGTTATAAACCTGGCAAACCTTGAGTAAAAAGGCAAAAGGAATTCGAGCACTTTTTGTTATTGAAGCTAAAATAATTAATCTACCAATTATCTTTATTTCTCAATCATTTCTCATAAATTCTAAATAAAAAATATAATTTCAACTTCCATAATTTCTCTTTTGATAATGAAAGTTGAAAATATAATTTCAACTTCCATAATCTCTGCTGAGCCGTCAAAGACCATTTTTGAATATATGGTTTTCAAAAATGAAGATCAAAAGATCAAAAGGATGGGAGCATGGAAGGAATACTAGTAATATAAATAAGTCATTTAATTTTAAAGTATGTTTTTTTTTATCACATGATCTCATTAGTAATAATTGTAATTTAATTTTAAGGTACTGTTTGATCAAATGATCTCTCTAGCAATAGAAGGTTCAACTAGAATTTATTTTTAAGGCAACTTTTGCTTGTTGAGAGCATAATATGTGGAACCGCTATTGTGAAGCCACTTTTCTGAATAACTTGAAGAGATGGGTTGCTGATTAAATTAACGGAAAATGCAGTGTTTTATTTATTTTTTAATTTTAGAGATTTTTGTTGGAGTTAACAAAAACTACGATAAGTTTATCAGTAATTTTAAACTTTAAGAAAGTTTCGTCAAGAAATTCACAGAGCAATGTATTAAAACCATTTGAAAATGGCCACCCACCGGAGTAGAACACTGCAAGTTTGAATGTGGACTGGCCAACTAAACAATTCTCGAGTGACCAGCTCCGTTGGCAGCCTTGCCAAGCTTGCAACTTTTTGCTAAACTACCCTACATATGCGTCTATGAAAATAATTTCCAATCAAAAGTAAACTTTAAGCCAACGACATAGGGAAGGAGAATGTTAGGGCACGTAACAAAATTAAGTTGGTTTTCAACTTATATACAAAAGTGGACAGTGTTAATAGTTAGTATCCTTCGAATTGTTATTATATACTTTTTGTTTTGGAGCCAAATGGAGGGTAGCGTACAATTGGTTCCAAAATTTTGGACATCCTTGCTTTTTTTTTATAAAATTTTGAACGTAGAGTTTTTGTTAATTTTAGCCAACGGGATACGTGCTTGAATTTTTAAAAGGAGATGTTCTAAAATGTTGGTAGTTACGACTACGTAGCCTCGTTCTCATTGTCGCACCAAAAATTTACCTACATAGTAGAGCAAAAGATTTCTTCACCTTAGTCATTTTGATTATGTTTCAGGAAACCAATTAGTTTTCTATTGCAGCGTAAATAAATAATGAGGAATAATACTGAAATAATACTGGTTACGCGATCTACCCTTTTGTCTCTTAATTAAAAAAAAAAAAAACAAAAAAAAATGATGTAGTAAATAAACTAGCTGTTGTCCGCCATCCAGTATGAAAAGTAGCATATGTCCTGCTCCAGGTCAAGGTCTAATCCTGTGCCAAATTTCATTCAAATCCGTTCAGCCGTTTTAGCGTAAAAGGGTAACAAACAAACAAACAACCAAACAAACAAACTCACTTTCGCATTTATAATATTAGTGAGTTATAATATCAGGATTATTACCATGATACGAATATCATCTTTTGATTCTACTCGTGTTTTGATTGACTAATTTGAACAAAAAACGGTTATTATGACTTTACAATAGTCGCCCATGTTACTCGCTGAGAATGTAGCTTTCTATAGCTGAAATATCTTTTTAATTCGGTTAAGTATTTTTCGAGTTTATCTGTTACAAACAAACATACAAAAAGTCAAATCTTTTCTCTTTATAATATTAGTTTAGATAAATGACTTGGATGAGGCTGGCACAGGAGCGTCGGATTGGCAAAGAAAAGAAAGGCTTACCCAGCAATGACGTTACAGTTATGTTATGTTTATCTCAGATTTAAAACATACACCAAGTTAAGAATCCATGTTTTAACTCAGTTCAAATCTCCCATAGAAAGAACCATAAACTATATAAACAGTCTCTCAATATCTCAATGATCGGTCTTTTAAAGCCATTGCGGGGTTATTCAGCCAATCCCTTTTCTTTTAGACCACAATTCTACCTAAATTTCTTTTGAACACCGTCCATACATCAACTTAGTTCCACCTCGTAATCTGTACTAACCTCAGAAACCTTTAAAGAGTACGATACGATGCCGATACGATTTGGTAATGATGGTCGTGACACATCATTCACGATAAAAAAAAAACTGTTTGTCTGTGGTGGGTATGTCGGTAATCACAGGATAATTTTCACCGAATAGAGACCAAAGAGACCTAAGCTCTGCTACAACGTATACATACAATACTGCAGGCCAACTTATGGCTGCCTGTCCACGGAGCGGAGCGAGGCAGCGGAGCGGATAAATCTGCCAATATTAACCAATAGGAGCTGAGCTCTGAAGCGGAGTTTGGATTCTATTGGTTAATATTGGCACAATTCTCCGCTCTGTATTTTGCTTCGCTCCGATCCGGTGGACAGGCAGCCTTATTGTTCTAGTTGTGACCGGGTGTTCAAAACTAAAATTCGGTCTAGCGAGCCATAGGGAACATATACAGAATTAATTTCTAAGGTTCTAAGTTATCGACATCGGAATTAAGAAGGTGGAGTCGAGAATAAGAAGGACTATATACATTTTTACCTATAGCTACGTGTAAAATTCCATGTCGGCATGATTTTTCTAACATCTTCAACAATAGTCGTCAATGAATACTTTCATGAATTATACACTAAAACCTTCCGCATGAATCACTCCGTCCATTGGTGAAAACTGTTTGAAAATCCGTTCTGTAGTTTTTAAGTTTATCACGTTCAGACAGACAGACAGAAGACGCGGCGGGGAATTTTGTTTTATAATATGTAAGGATAATTCTTACATTTATTAATCCTTATCCAATAAACTATGTCACTTAAATTGAGCATTTAATTTACATTAAAATATGTCTTGACAATCTATTCATTTAAAGATATCACAGATTCAAAATTACGCGTGACAAAATAATTATGGTTGACCGTAACGCGGGCGCAGCGGTAGGAGTCAATGACCTTTTCCTCGGCTATTAGGTATGTAATCCCGGTATCGGTAGTACGTTCCCGTGGGATATTTTTTGACATCCACGCGGGCGCAGCCGCGGGCAGAAGCTAGTATTCTATATATCAGTACCTACTCCTCAATCGAGATAAAGTATTATTTATATTATTATTTATATCTGATCAGTGATCAACGAAACGATTCCAAAAATCGTATCCACTAACGGCTCTCACTTGTGGATAACTTAGCTCCGCCAACCACGCCCATCAATCTATGCTATCCACAACGAAGTACAGACTCCGTACGTTACTGCACATATTTGCTGCTAATTTATTCAACTTTCAACCTTGTGGTGAAGGAAATAAAGGTTAAAGGAACTGCAGAGTTATTCCGGTTAAGGCGGATCGCGGCTAGAAATTGATTGTGGAAGTCTTTATAGTGCTTAATGAAAGAATTGAAACAGATAAAATGGAGTTGGACTGGACTTGGGGTGGCTCCATTTTACTTTGCGTTGCAATTTTTGGTTTCCATTTGGCTGTTTTTGCGTATTTTCTCGTGCCAATGTGCGGTTGTTAATGATTTGTGTCCAATTGAAAAAGTGCAGAAGATTGTTTCAAGTTATAAAGTGGATAAACTGAAGAGAGAGATGCAATAAACACTTAAGTGTTACGTGTTTGTTTTAAAGGAGTAATCTTTTGAGTCTTTTGATTTATCAAAAAAATATTATTCTTCTAAGTCTCGTGGCTAAGTAATAACAGCCGCACGGGTCGATTCATCCGGTTAAGCTACGCTTGCCGGGATTGGTCTGTAGATGGGTAGGTATTTTTACATACCGAGACTGCTCCGTGCCTCGGAAAGCACGTGCCGTTGGTCCCGGCTATCATTCATGGATCTTTGACAATCGCTATAGGTCGTCCGAAGCTCGAAAGTCTGACAAACAGTCTTACCCAGGGGTATCATATTGCCCAGTTACCAGTAGGTAACTTTTGTGGAGGTCAGATAGGCAGTCGCTCCATGAAAAATACTGATATTCAGCTGCATCCGGTTAGACTGGAAGCCAACCCCAACATAGTTGGGAAAAGGCTACGCAGATTGGTTTTTCCGACAGTTACGTGTACAAGTAGGTTCTGTGTACTAGCAGGAGTGTATCAATAAAAACAGTTGCAGAAAGGAGGAAAAATAAATTTTTCCATCACTGAGCACTCTCTAATGCCAGTCTTGCAATAAAAAAATAATAAAAAAACAAAAAGAGAAGTAAGTGGAAAATTGTGTTAAATATTATTTGTCGGGAAATTAGTGGGACCGACTATTTTGGATGAGTAATTCCTCAGTTACTTTATTATAAAAGTTATGGGCCCAGTCCACTAGAACACTTATTTCATATTCCAAAGTAACGTTTGAACATTGCTTGGTTTAAAATAAATTTTATTAACAAAACCCCAAGCTTCGTAGCATTTTGCTACGTGCTACGACACTACGCGCTACGTAACTACTAATTACTTTCACTAATCAAGTGTAAACGGGCTAGTTTGTTCAGCAATCAGTTAGTTTATAAGACGAGTAGTACAAATCAACTGGTTTTAAGCTGTCGTCAGCGGAATCAGATAGCTACGGCGAATTTCAATACAGAGGTCAGGCTGTAGAGAAATGTACAGAAAGTCAGACGTTTTTAGGGTTCCGTACGCAACGCGTGCCAAACGGAACCCTATTACTAAGCCGCCGCTGTCCGTCGGTTTGTAGCGGCTGTAATTTTTAAGAAAGGTTCAAAAACAGATCCTACTAACTACAGACCGATTTCCCTATTGCCTGTTTTATCAAAGATCTTCAAAAAACAATGAAGAATAGGCTCATGAGGTATCTAAAAATTCACAGGATATTAAATAGTCAGCAATTTGGATACCAAAAATCATTAGGAACCACCGATGCAATTGAGGCGTTAATTGACGAGGTTGTCTGTAATTTGAATGATAAGCACAAAGTTACAGGTATTTTTCTGGACCTTAGTTTTGCCTTTGATACAGTGGACCATCAAATTCTTCTGGCCAAGTTGGAACATTATGGCATACGGAAAATGTATCGAAACTATTCAGCTCCTATTTGCATAATAGACGTCAGTACATAGAGATTAAGTTAGTTGTGGATGGAGAAGAAAAAATTATACATCGAACCTAGTCACTGTAACCCGAGGTGTCCCTCAGGGCTCTGTTCTGGGCCCAATTTTCTTCATTCTATTCCTAAATGACTTGATTGAGTATATTAAAAGACGATTAACGGACACAAGATTAATTATTTTTGCTAATGACACTAATGCAATAGTTTCTGCAGATAGTATCAGCTTGAATTTAAAATCCAAGATTAATGCTGCTTTAACAGCTTTTGATCTCTATATTTTAGTGTTGTTAACCAACTTTGTTAAGAACTTGCACGAGACCGAAGAAGAAAGACAAGAGATAGTACTCGTAGCATAGACTTACCTTCAACAATCCAAACGAAATTGAACGTAGTTCATCACCGTCTTAGAGTTAAATCTGTCTTTACAAGTTGCCAATGGACTTCAAAAGCATATACAGCACAAACGTATTTAAAAACAAATTAAAGACATATTAATGTAGGAAGGGCTATTATATATAGTATTGAAGAGTTTATAGATGACAAACGACATCCACTATCTTCAAACAATCCTCGAACTTGAATTTTCTCGGCTACTTTTGCTAAATATTGTACGGTGGTACGGAACCCTTCGTGTGCAAGTCCGACTCGCACTTGGCCGGTTTTTTTAAACTGTTTTTGCATGAGAGATTTTAATTTGCTGATGCACCTATGGTGGGGAAGATATTCGTAGTGTGGTGTGATGTTTTTAGGGTTCCGTATCTCAAAAGGAAACCTTATAGGATCACTCGTGTGTCTGTCTGGCTGGCTGTCTATCTGTCTGTCCGTCTGTCACAGCCAATTTGCTCCGAAACTACTAGACCTATTTAGGTGAAATTTGATACACATATGAATTTATGGGACCCCAACACGGACGTGTAACGTACATAAATGAATTTCAAATGTGGGGTCACTGTTGGGGGCAAATAAGAAAATTAAAAAAATAAAAAGTTTGGCAAACTATACCGCGTGACATATCAAATGAAAGGACTTGTTGCGGGGATCTCAAATATATTTTTCTATATTTTAAAAATAAATAAATTTAAAGATATTTAAGAAAATAAAGTTTTTTTTAATATATTTAAAGTTTGTTGTTAGTAGGGGCACTACATAGATCCAGTACAATTGTAACCAACTTTCCTGGACTGCTAAAAGAATGTAACTAAAGCCCCCTCGATTTCATTAGTAACGTATTCAAAGGAATGTGGCATAATAACTTTAATTCTTTTAATACACATTTCGCAAAAAATGCACAAGATTACTCTTTAATATTATGGATTAATCCATAATATCTATTAAAAATGCGAAAATGAGATTGTTTGTCGATTTGTTACGTTTTCACGATAAAACGGCTGAATGGAATTGTATGTTTTTTGGCACATGGGTAGACCATAACCTGGGTCATACATAAAATACTTTATACTTGACTTTATCCCGATATTCCCACGGGATCGACACTTATGTGGGTGGAGTCGCTTGTAAAGAGTAAAGTTATGCCAAACTAGAATCTGAAGGTTATACTGGTTGTTACTTTACTTTCGATTAGATATTAAGTACCTCGTCGATCAAGGTCTGCTCGAGTGAAAATAGATAAACATATCTTCAAGGTATATTAACGTTGTATCACATTCCCGAGACTGTGAAAATAGAGAAAACTGATTTTCCTAGATATGAGACCTAGCTAAATCGATTTTTCGCCCCCGTAAACCTCTATATTGCAACTATCATCGAAATCGTCAGCAGTTTTCGAGAACGTGATATTTATATATGTATATGTTATAGGCAAACTCCGAAGCTCCGGCGCTCCTAGGTTGGACTGGTCAATCCTCAGGTCAGACTGAATGACTTAGTCAAAGCCCAAACAAATGTAAATTTTCGGCCTTTGACTAAACAATTTTCGTCAAACCTGGGAGAGACTAATTTGGTCAGGCAAACGTCAAAACACAACTTTATTAAATCGGGGTTTGACGAGTCAAACTCCGATATAGGTATGAAGTGTCCTATCTTCGTATATTTGGAAGCATTTTATCATTTAAGCAGCTTTCAAGTCTTAAGAACCGCTTAACTCTGCCAGTTCTGACACCTGATTGGTCAGCTTACGTGATTTTCACTTTTATATTTGAGATGCTTTGAGAGAATGCCGTGTGGCATTAGGCCCGCCTTTTGTACGATGTGCAATAAAGTATAAAATAAATAAATAAATGCTTTGGAATATACGGAGGTTAGTTTGTAAGATTAGGTATAAAAAAATAACATTTTTAAAATTTTGATGTTTATTGTTTTAATAATTTCTTAAGTAATTAAAATGGAAAATTAATCATTTTTCTTTTGTTTTTTTGTTTTGTTTTTAGTAACAACAACACCGTTTGATTCACTCATCTTCAATTTTACACAATTACACGCCCGCACGCTCAATGAACGAACATGAAATGACAAAACAATCGGTCGGAACACCGCGAGAGACATTATGAACCTGTTTAAACATGTTCAGATCAACGTTTGACCGAGTTTTGCAGTCGCTTCTAGGATTGACTAGGCCAAAACCGAAACAGAATAATTTACTTTCGACGTTTGACTGAAAAGTTAGGAGCTCCTGGGTTTGACTAAAAATACTTCAGGCAAAGGGCGAAATTGAAATGTATTTCGGGGATTGCCTGATGGCTTTGGCCAAACCTAGGATAAACCAGTCCTTCCGCGAAGAGACTGTGTATCGGACTTTGACTATAACATATACACTAATATTGCTCGTTTAATAATATAGGAATTTATGTATAGCCTACGTATAGAGAAATTCTAAGCAGCTGTTTCAACTTAGTTTTCTGTTTCCCCACTTTACGTTCCCCCATTTGGTATTCCCGTCACGCGCGTCTCACGTAGGTCGATATGACAGCTACAGTCTCCAAAATTGAATTGATTTTTATCAAGCGTCGAGCAAACTCGACGACTTTTCGGCTGATTCCCCTTTTTTATTATTTGTCCTAGAAGGGTAATCCTTATTGAGGTGTGAAAGGAATACTGATATTATTGTAGATGTTTATTTGTTTTTACAGTGATACGTTTACGTATTCGAATGTGAATTGATCTACTTATGGATATTCCCTTCTGTATTTTTCCTGATGCTGACGCCTCAAGGAACAGTCTGTTGTAAAGTACCGATTTGCCACTTATTGTTTTTAGAAACTGAAAGGCGCTTTTGTGTAGCTTTCATGTTTTAGCAACATTAAATTAATAGTTTATGGACTGAACAGGTGCTTAATGGAGTAATTTTGCGACACAAATTATGGACCAATTAGGGACCATTTTCCTTTTTTACTGCCTACTGTATTGTGGAGGCACAGTCACGTTTAAAAATACGTTTCCTTTCCACATAGCTATTTTCAAAAGTAGTTTGTGCTAAAGCTTTAATTAAAAATATTGAAATATTGTTAGTACCTCCCAGTACACGTATAAAAATACTATGGTAAACTTTATTTTTAAGGGGTGTGTAATATATGGCATAATAACAGATAGTATAATATCACTTGAAATAACGTTCACATGATATAATTTTCATATGCTATAAGAACAAATAACCTAATTTTGTATGATCTAATGTTATATTTTATATAACCTTCTTTTGCTCTAACAACATTTAGTATAACGTTCATTTCATATAAATTTTCAATTTGTATATTGTTTTATATAACGTTCAGTTGACCAAACTTTCATATTTACTAATTTTCAGCCAAAGTCTGTAGGTAATGAATAAGTAAATATCAGGAAATATTATGCTGTTATAACAGATGATTCACGAACAATAAAGGGGATCTGGCTCTCGGCGGCCGCTACCACGGGACGCTCACTTCGCTCGGCGGCCGCTACCACGGGACGCTCGCTTCGCTCGCTCGCCTTCGCGCGTTAATAGTCACTGTTCTAATCTAACCCAAATGCTACTCAATCCAACCCCAACTAACCCCCAAATGGCAGGCGTTTAAGAACTAATTAGTTTTTGCAAAAATATACAAAACAAAGTACCTACACGTTTCTAAATTATATTATACGTAACTTATAGATTTTGAATATTATAGTACCTGAATATTATACTTATTGAATATTAATTCAAATGAATAAATAGAAAATGTTCATTATACCATATAAACACACACATAACATCACGCCTGTAATCCCCGAAGGATTAGGCAGAGGAGTACCTATAGTACACGCACATTTCGCCAGTTATGATTAAGTCCCATGTAATAGGGGGCAAGCCTATTGCCAACAACTGGGCACAAATCCAGACTTTGGGCTATTTCTGAGAAATTCTAGATGGAAAACCCAATAACACTTTGCATGACCTGGGAATCGAACCCAGGACCTCATACTCAACAGTAGCGCTTGTGACCACTAGACCAACGAGGCAGTCAAAATCATACCATATAAAATTAGGTAAAATAAAATTATATCAATTTTTTTTTTATTATAGTAACGACACATTTTATTAAAAGAGAACATACATATTATTTAAGGTATGACAAAACTAAAAAAATATAATATCCTAACCTAACTAAAACTAAACTAAAATTAAATTAAAATATGGCATCAAAAAATTCCTCCGCGTCGCTGTCGACTGGTAATGTAAATCTCAATAATTCATTTTATTATTTCATCGTTACATAAAAAAAAAAGTATATTAAATGAAATTAGGTCATATGATCATTAGAACTTTCGTTATTATTTCACACGTTACACACCCATTTTCAAGACGTTGGTAAGTAGCAAATGAGTGCTTGTTTCAATTTGTTTCAACCATTGTGAACTAAGCTTGAAACAAACGCTGATTATGCTGCGAAGCCTTTCAAAATACGTATTACGAAACCCGATTCCAATCAGCTACCTTACAAATGGAATTTCATAAATTATTATTCAATAAGAAACAAACACTCAATTCAAAATTCAAAGTCAAATTCAGTATAATTTAGTAACAGAATGTTCTAAAATGGAACAATTGTAATTCACAATGATTAAGTCGTGGCACGTTTTGGCGCCAAGTGAGTTCGCAAGTTCGTCTGCACCGTGCCTTATCTCGAACTTCAAACTCTGATTGGTTGTTGCGCATTTGAAAGTATTATTATAATGGCGTTTTCAGAACTTGCAAGTTTGTTAAAGAGGTTGGTGATGAATCATTTGAGATTGTTTGGTAGCTTTTGAATGATTAAGGGTTTGTGAATTTGGGACAAAACTTTTGCTTTAATGCAACAATGACTGGAGCGAAGCAAGTAGTAACTTATATTTGCTGAAATGTGGCGCATAACTTTCTTCGGTGACCATTATTAGGAACGGTAAGTATCTAATTGTTGTTGGGGTTGGTCCGTGGATGGGAGACTTACATACCGAGACTCCTCCGTACCTCGGAAAGCACTTTAAGCCGTTGGTCCCGACTGTCATTCGTGGATCTTTGACAGTCGTTACGGGTCGTCAGGAGCCCGAAAGTCTGACAACCAGTCTTACCAAGAGGTATCGTATTACCCAGTTACTGGGTTGTGGAGGTCAGATAGGCAGTCGCTCCATGTAAAATACTGGTATTCAGCTGCATCCGGTTAGACAGAAAGCCGACCCCAACATAGTTGGGAAAAGGCTAGGCAAGCAGATTGAAGTACCTAATTGTTGTCGAGATAAAAATTGCCAAATGATGTCAAAAATGTGGTATTTTTAATCGTTTTCAAATAATGATCAGGAGGCCTACCACCACCTCTTATAGCCGTAGGTACTATTTCAATCTTACTTCAGTATGGATAGAGATGGAGCTATACAGCACGAGTACCATGACCACAATAGAAACGGGTTTTGTCGACGGAAGAATAGATAAAGTGACAGATAAACAATCACAATCTGTCATTTTGTCTATTCTTCCGTTGACAAAACCTGTAGAAAACCCGATTTTATGGTTGTCATGCTACGCGTGTTGAACGTGTAACTCCATCTCTTTCTGACACCTAAGTAAGGTTAAAATAATACTACTGGTGGTGGTAGGCCCCCAGTATCATCAGTACTCCGCTTTAGGGCATTTTTCTACCGCAGTCGTCATCGAAATATCAGCGAGTAACGAGGGAATTCATACCGAGCGTGACATTATGTTATGAATTTATGATAGATAAAACAAAAGCTGGGTGAACAGCGCCGGTACGGCGGCAATGTATGGACTAGATCAAACGTGTGTTGTATTGCTGGCGCATTGGCTCATCACAATCTCAGACCGAGCTCTAGCGGTCGCGCCAAACTACTCGCAACTTTGGCGGCCGGGATGATGGCGCGCGGGGGACGGATACGCGGCCGTAGAAAATGTATGTGTTGCTTCTTCGGTACCATCTTCTCGTTCTCGGTGTCGCCCCGGTGACGATTGCTGTGGACAAACGCACTCACGGTGAAGGTAAAAATCGAGAGAAAACCAGGACACACATCAGTCTGAAATCGCAAATAAACAACGCCATTGTGGTGATCAACACTCGTCTCTCATAAAACGAGGTACCCTGTAGTGGTACAACAACTACAGACCTAAATTAAATTATTTAAATATGTAGTTACACACCTAAATATGGAAAATATAAAGGTAAGCGTGTCTCAAATGGTCCATTAAACAAGTTTCACGATAATTGTTCGGTGCGGACAATTTTCTTATAAACGCGGCGTTCTAATCACGCTATCGCAAAAACGGGGTAACCCGCATGTGTGGCTAGGGTTGGCACGACGTGTAACTGGTTAATTAATGGGTTAAGTGGTTTTTAATACAAAAGGAAGTGAAAATATTAAAGCCTGGTTCCCATGCAAGCGCACTCGGTATCCTATACGCAAACGGTATGCGGACAGGATGTTATATTCTCTAGTAAAAACGTGCGTCAACGCGCGTTTATGTGCGTTCTTGTGACTGATGGAAGGACCTTTAAGCCTCGAGTAGACGACGCGACACCGGTAATTGTTCACCGTGAAGTTTTCTTAGAAATTGTTTGGTTAGAGTTTCGTTGCGATGTCGCGCTGTCGCGTCGCGCTAGTCTGCACGAGGCTTTAGCTAGCCCCTGCCCATACAAAAGGGACGTGAGACGAGGACGAGATGCAGACGCGGCAATATTATGCAGATGGAAAAGCAACGCGCCTGCGTCTTGTCTTTTCTGTATGTTTTTGCCAAATCGCTTTAAGACTTTGAAGATTAAAGATATTGTATTATTTTCAATCTAAAATTTATGTTTATTGTATCAAACTACCTATAGACCTTTATAAGAAACGCTTAATGTCATTTTATGTAATTATGAAAACATGGTGTATGGTTGAAATGTTTGTATAGCCTCGGTTAAGTTAATATAGTTTTTGCATCACCGATAAAGTTGAGATTACTTACTAACACAATCTACTTCACAGTTACATGCAATCTAAATCTAATATTAAATCGATATTACATCCAGCTAAAACAATATATTTTCAATTTCCTGTTTATCACAGTATTATTATGGCACTTCCTTTAAATACAAAAAATAAATGATTACGATGCGTGGCAGCCCTGCCCCGGTACGGTGACAAGCTAACGGCTTCGTGGCTCGGCTATGCGTTTGCGCAAGATTATGGAGAGGTGCACCGAATACATCGATGGATTACTATAGTAATAACAGGTGATGAAAAAATTCCCATTTTCACCTTATCTTTCTAAAAGTTAAGAAAGATTATCCAAAAGAGTAGTGGAAGTAGAAACATAACAATATTATGGCCTATAACAACATACAGACATTTAGACGGTGATGGGTGAGTTTCCTCAAGTCACAGATTGAATTTGATAATGTCAGATGACCATAACCATCCCATTAAGTTTGCCGTTCTTCGTTTCAGCTTTGGTAGCCATTAGCGAGTGATTGGTACAACTTGCAAAATGTGGAAATGTTTATGCAGTAAATGCCGTAAGCCCTTTATCAAATAATTTCTCCCGCTCTGGGCGGACCGGGAGGGCGTGTCAGACTCTTACTGACTAAAACCCACCCGTGTTCCTTCAGTTGCCTGTATGTTCCCAGGGGCTACGGTATCCCTTTTGGACTTTCCCGCGACCCCAGCAGGCATCGGCTCTAGCGGACCCTCTCAGTTGTGCCGACATCTCTTAGAGGCGCGCGTGGAACACAACGCGCTGATGATCTGGGCCTGGTCCTGTTGGACGGCTAGCTGAAATGCTGCAAGTTCTGGAGCTACAACCCTGGAGCTACAAACTGCGTGCGTATAGGAATTTTCGACTTTAGCTGTACAAGGAACTCTGGCATAATCAGCCTATAACGTTCCCACTGTTGGGACTATCCACCACGCGGACCCAGTGCAGGTTGGTAGATGTCACATGTTTTCGAATTTTTGGTAAGGAACATTGGGGCGTGGCTAAAATTTGGAATAACGCCATCTTGTTTACCAATACAATTACCTACTCAAAACAATCTTCAAATGTTATCCAACAACTGCCCCCCTCATTGTCATTAATTGGTTTTGTATTTGTCATAATTTTTTATTAAATGAAAAAGTCACCTAATGTTTTATGGTTTATAAGCAATCCCACCGTTGTAAAGCATCCACCGCAAAACCCACTGCGGCGCCAACGCAGACGACGTAATGATCGGCGGCGCCACCTAGCGGCGGATAACGGAGCGCCTTGATTGGTTAATATATGTTTACACCTTTATTACAGCTATAATTTCTTCTCCGATCTGCTTGCCATTGCGCAAATTTGTGCTTCATTTGGTGGCTTAGATTGATCTTGGGTGTTAGAACATGTGCATAGCAAAATCTGAATATAACGTTCCTACTGCTGGGATACTGGATGCTCTCTGTGAGAGGGATTGGGCCATTAGCTACCATGTGGGCCAAAGACTGGGTTGGTAGACGTCACATATGTCTTCGAATTTTTCTAGTGTCAAAAGTTTCTACAACATGCGCATGATTCGGAAATGTTGTTCAAAGTTTGGTTTTAAAATAACAATATTTCTACAACCAGCATCTTATCATATAGAAGAAATAGCTTGAGTTGCCCCTCAGCTAGATAGACCGATGACCTTAGTAAGTCAACTGGGACCTATGATGATTATGTGATAGATTTTGCATAGCATATCTGTCAAACACTGATCATGGAATGACCCGGTTTCCAGGGCTTATGACGCAGCTTGGGAGAGGCCTATGTCCAGCAATGGACTGCGGAAGACTGAGATGATGCGGTGCAATACTGCTATATATAAGTGGTTGGCTACGTAGAGTTGAATATATAGTTTTTATAGGCTACATAATATTATGATCATTCCAGTCTCCAATTTACGCAAAAGCAATTTGATTACGGTGATGAAGTTTATACAAAGGCAAGTTGTTCACACAATAGACTCAATAAGCTGTCACAACCAACTTAAGCGCAGCTTTTACAATAATGCACAGTAATACCAAACGACACTATTTTCTCTGAACCACAATGTAACATAACAAGCACACTGTCTTCACATCGACAAAAACGTTCCTTTACGAAAATACGAGTTTTATTATGAGAAACAATGTTCGCTTAAAACTGTCTTCAGCTCATACATTCTCATTAAAGTTTTCGCGAATAATCGCCCCGATGATGCGATGGTTCGCGTAAAACAACGAAATTCCTTATTTTAAACAGAGAGCTTTAATTTATGGTCTCCGTTTCAGGTTTACAAAGTTTTCTTGTGTTTCAAATGTCGGTTTTCGGATTCGCGGATTATCACTTAAAGGGTTAAAAGTGGGTCTTGACTCAGCAGCTTTTTAATTTGCTCCAAAGGGCTGCGTATGTGAGGACAGTTTTATAATATTACCGTTTTTGTGTGACTTAAAAAACGTGGTGAAGTGTGCCTGGCTTGTTACTTTATTGCGAGAACTGCCTTAGTCTGACAACAGCTTTCATCGCCATAATTAAAACGTTTTCTGCTGAACACGGGCTCTTAATGAGTGTTATAATAAATGGTCACTAGGGAGTAGGGATTGCTATATCACCAAAATTGGCAGATTGGTAGATTTTGTGGGCAGAAAGAGGGCGTTGCTTTTAACGCCATTTAAATAAAATATGTATTATAGAAGTATGTATTTAAGTATATTCTCATATTGTATGTTTATATTTATATTTGTGAATAGTTAAGTTTTATTTTTTATTTTAAGTATTCTGTTTTCTCTTCTACTCTTACACACGCTGTCTAGCTACATCTCTTTAACTACTTTCCTATCGCAGGTATGCAGGAAGAAATAAGCGTGTACATAAACTGTTAAATAAATTAATAATCTGTGAGACACCATACCCACAGTTGCAAAACGATACTTGGGAGAATAATAATTATAAAAACCGGCCAAGCGCCAAATTTCATGATTCTATTATAAGTCAACGGGAAATACCCTGTAGGTTTTGATTTATTAGTGAGTATCAAGATATGTCCCATAAATGGCCGTAGTTTTTTATTGCGTTGACTTAGAAGCTTGATTTTTTTAGAGCTCTAAGGGATCGTATACTTATGTATTTGATATTAATTTCAATTTTAAACTTCCACGCATTTCTGAGAAAAAGGGGTTTTGACAGACGGACAAGGAAGTGATCTTATAAGGGTTTCGTTTTTTCCTTTTGAGGTACGGAACCCTAAAAAATCTATACATATTATAAATTAAAGTCACTTTACGTGTCTGTCTGTGTGACCGGATCGTTCTTATAAACTACGCAACGGGTTGTGTTGCGGTTTTTACCAACATTTAGACGATTTATTCCGGAAATATTGTCTGTACAATAATATTAAACTTATATATAATAAATAAATCTCGATGTTTTGTCAAGTCGTAAAAACCGTGCGAAGAAAGAAAGAAAAGAGAGAAAGAAAAATAAGTTTATTAAGCATAAAACGAAGCATAAATCACAATTTACTTAATGAAGGAGATGTTACAAATAATTATTCCAATTGTCACAAAATCTTATGTCACCTTCTACTCTGCTTACACACATTAAACAGGAGCTTTCTCAATACACGAATGGGCTCAATGATTCACTCAAGCCCCACAACTACAAGTACAGTCAGTATAAAAAACAAGCCGCAAAAAATCGAAACCGCAGGAAGCGGTCAGTGGCGTCGACCGTCGAATTTATATGCGAACGTTATCTGTCACGGGGTATAATGTTACGAGGAAGTTAACGCTGTTTAGATAAGGGTATCGGCACTATATCCGCTATTGGGACACGTTTGAGAAATGTCACAGAGTAAGATTTTGTAGCGGTATAAGTTTCCTTCCTGTGGAAACTTATAAACTTGAAATTGAATATGACAGTTGAAAGGGGTACTTTTGACATTATGGAAATGCTGTGTCGTACTAATTGAGAGTAAGAGTAATGTTGCGGAAAGAGATATTAATAGCTACAAAAATATGACGTTTTAACCTGTTCTTTCTCTTTCTAATATATAGACCTAACGCAAACTTAGTGTTCAAACATCCCATTACTCATTTCTCGTCAAAAGCTCACTGTTTTATTTACACTGTGACATCACAATGGCTCTTTGCAAGTTTTTCTTCGTCTAGACTGTACATTCGGCTGAAAATTAATGAATCCTTAGCCATGAAAGGTGTCTGGGTTATTTCACAATGTTTTCATAAGCATATTTCATTTGGAAAGTGATAAATTGTCAGAGGTGTTGGGATGGAGTCGCTTCATTTCTTCAGATTTTTCTGTCAAAAAGATTTTTTCATTTGAGAGAATTCAATTTGAAGATGTAGATCAAATAAATAAATAGTAATAGTGCACGGTGCAACAGATGAAATCTTTTTTTAATAAATATAATTTATTTATAAAACAATGAAAAGAAAATAATACCCAAACATATAAGGTTATATAAGGTTAAGGTAATAAGGTTATATCATAATTTGTATCCAAATTAATTCAAGTCCTGATAAATGAAATTGAAATTAATTCCCGTTGATACCGAGTCGAGCTTACCCTTAACAGTTATTTAATTCAATTCAGTCTCATCCATCAAACTATCTGTCATACAATAACTCCCAAAGCTGTACCATAATAAAATAAGGAGTACATTAAAACAAAAGTTCGCATCTGAATTAATGAATCAAATTATTGTACCTTCGGGTCTCATTGTTAATTCCGATATAACAGACCCCTTTTAAGTACTAAAGCGAACGCAAGTTTGTAACTTCAACCTCAAACCCACACGCCATTTTCAACATTTTTGTTACAAGCATATGGGTTGAAATTCTGTGTTCTTTTTTCCAAGGGGTGCCAAACCTGCGTTAGCGTCGTACATTTGCCATAAATGCCGATGCTATAAAATACATTTTGATGGGGAAGCGCTCCCCATAAACTTGTGGAGGATATTAATATGAAATTACATAATTATATTAAGGATATTTAGTTTTGGATTTAAATTTACCTACTTATGGTTTAAAGTTTGTGTTGATGTTTAGGGAATGAGTGGAAATTAACGAAATTACTTGAAGTAGTTTAACAGGTTCAGTGCTGGGAGCACTACGGAGGGCTCATATTAAGTGTAGGTTTTTTTTAGCGAATACAGCATTATAAACCGCGAAAATAAACTTTGATGTATATTTTAACAAGATTTATTAGTAAGTAAATCGTTGCTTTTAAAATCAAAGCATTTTACAAATATTCACAAAAAAATTAAAGAGTTGGAAACTACGTATAGCGACATGCCCCCGAAAACACTATTTTACTTCGTTTTGACAGTGTTTTATAACACAGTTTTAAGTTTAATGCCTTTGATTCTGCGATGGTTAACTTTAGCGCAAACGTAATGCCGGTAACCCTCCCGGAGAGTTCACTTCCAATATATATGGCTGCATGGCTTATGTGTTCTATGAAAAGTCGTTAAGAGTTAAGTAACATTGCCTTTAGACAAGAGTTTTAAAACAATTTTATACGTCAAAATTAAATTATGTTTTAAAACTATATGAGTTCGGTTTATGAATAAAAACTGAGAAAAATACGGAAGCAAACTCAGAGTCAAAATCTCTTTTAAAGTCCAGACATAAACTTGGTCAGGCCATATGGAGGACCATGTAGTTTAATGTCTGAGATTGTCTTTTGAGCAGTTGTCTATTCTTTCGACATAATCCATAAAATACCTCGAACAATAGGCTTGTTTCATAAAAAACATTTTTTAGTCCGGAAGGTAGATTAATAAAAAATATAGGACACGTATTTTTTATATTTTAACGTAATCAAAAGATTACGGCGATACATTGAGTTAAAATGTGGCATGACGTCACTGCTTGCTAGATTTTATGCTGATTTGTGACGTAGCAAGCCCCCACTCCCCAACTTTAATGCGTGTTTTCTAAGTTATTTTTTATTAATATGATTAAGCAAAAAATACGTGTCTAATATTTTTTTATTATCTGAAAGACGGACTAAATAGAATTTTTTTTTTTTTACCTAGGCAACTACCGTATTCTTTCTTGAACAGGGTTTCCAACCTAAGGTCCAAGGACCCCTACGAAAAAAGAAAAGGTTAGGAAACTTTAATAAACAAGAATAGATTTCAGTGCAAAATCAGTAATATATCGAACCACGCACTTTGTTTTGATAACTTAATCCCCACATCAATTTACCTACGCTTATTCCAGGCCTACCTATCCAATTTTCCACAATATCAGCATAAAAATATACATAGCACAGCAATAATACACACACAGGTACACAAAGAACAGTATTACTGTATTACGCGGTGCATTTGACAGGCTTTGGTCGTCAATATCAAAATTTAAACGCTATTAAAGGTAGTGAGTGTAAAATTAGCTGCTTTTCAATAGTTGGCTTCGGGTGGGGACAGTCTGTGGTTTAATATTCTGTTTCAGAGGGTTTATTAATTTATTTGTGGATGATTTTCAGTAAACTTATGAACTGTTTTTTGGAATTAAAATGTTTCGGCAGTTATGTTATTAACATAAAATGGACAACAGTTTTGTTTTAGTCAATGTATTTTATTTAAGTTTTTGATTTAATAGAATGTTTTAAATATTATATTTACTTTAGGACCAACATAATAATAAGTGACATGTACTAATACTTACAGTGGACCAAAAAGTAGTATTTTGAATGTGTATCCTATTAAACTAATTTTTATATATAAATTATTTATTTATATTTAATATTTAATTATTTATTTATAATTTTATAAACGCAAATGTTTGTAAGGATGGATGAATGGATGTTTGTTACACTTTCACGTAAAAACTATAAAACAGATTTGGATGAAATTTGGCACACAGTTTATAACCTGGATTAACAAATAGGATACTTTTTATCTCGATATTCCCTCGGGATGAAGACTTATGCGGGTGAAACCGCGGGGCGCTGCTAGTTAGTAATAATTGCAATACTGCAAAATATTTGCTACAGGTAAGTGTTACTGCCTAAGTGCAGCTTAAGCTAGATACGAAAACTAGCTTGCATTGAAATCTTGTGAAGAAATAACGACATTAATGAAAATTATTTTGATTCACATTCAAGTATAGGTATGGAAAGTTACAGGATCACCAAAATAAAAATGATCCCCAAAAGTAACTCAACTCCTGTCTCCTCGCCTACAGATCATGATACAGCGATATTCTAAGCGAATCGTGCGCCGTCAGCTGTGTTATTTAAAACTTTTGAATAACTTCGCCGTACTTTACTGTGGGTGACTTAATTATGCGCTTGACTGTACTTAGTAGCAGAATCTGGGAGATAAAACATAACAGGATTATGTGCGTAATGTATTTTCTTGTTATTTTTACTTTGGATGTCACCCTGTTTCTGAAAGGTTCAATATGAAAGAAAGAAATAAAGAAAAGAACGTACGGGGATACGCACAGGAAATAAAAATAGTAATAAAGCATATAAAATATAAAAGGAGCATTTTAAAACTAACAAAATAACGACGTGTGCGAAGCCAAAAAGGCTCCTAACTCATAATGCTGCAATATTAAAAAAAAAAAAAAAAAACTGGTATTTTGATAGGGCCCGCTGTGATGCCACGGATACACATACGGACATATATAAATCCCACAGAGGATTACAAAATAAATTAAACAATAAAAAAACAAATATAAATAGAAACCGAAACTATGTACAATATGAATTAAAATAAAAGTCGACTGACGCCAGATGTTCCAACATCACTTGTCCGTGGTATAGAGAATAGACTATTATCTATGGTGACAAGAGAAGGGACGTAGGCGCACTGCGAATCTGCGATGCATTCAACTGTCAATGTATCTGTGCAATATATTTTAGGAGTAGTTATAGAAATTATAATATTGATCAAAGAATATACTGCTCTTTAACGAGAGGTATTAATACAAATAAAACAATGAGTGAATAATATAAGATAAGGCAAGAAAGTATAGAAATAATATAAGGTATCGTTGTGTTGTGACCGACTGTTGTGTTGTGTAAATCGGAAGAAAAAGATTCAGTCACGGAGCAAAACAAAGCGATTGAAGCAAAATTAATCTGCCGAGTCTTTTCCCAACTAAATTGTCACCGGTTGCGGGTGAATGCCAGTATTTTACACGGGGCAACTGCCTATCTGACCTCCACAACTCAGTTACACGATACTCCTTGGTAAGACTGGATGCTAGACTTTTGGACTTCTTACCATGTAACGTCTGTCAAAGATGTATGAATGACAGCTGGGATCAACGGCTTAACGTGCTGATTAATGGATAGTAGATGGATTCACAGATTAAGTTATTTGAAAAAAACCGGCCAAGTGCGTGTCGGACTACACACAATGAAGGGTTCCGCAGTTTGATGAATTTATCCCAAAAACAAACTTAACTTTGTAGTTGAAAAACATAGAACATGTTCTCTTAAGATATGTATGGGAGAACATATTTTTGCTACTGCGAATATAAGTTCGTCGATTATTACTCGTTAACTTGTAGAGCCTTTTTAACTGTGATAGTTTTACTTTTAATTTCGTTATATAAACTACTGCCGTGTTTTTTTTCACTTCCAAAACCAACCATTTAGCTGGCAGGGGGGTGGACACTGGGAGAGGCAAATTTCGCGCCCTCACGCCCCTAACCGCCGCAGGAGGAGACGCTCTGGGCGTCGGGAATCGCAGGCCGATTTCCGGCCACCGTAGGCGCGGGCTTGCGGACGGTGAGCAATGGGTAGCTCGCCGTCCGATAAGGACCAGGCCCGGGTCGACGGCGCGTTGTGTTCCACGTGCGCCTCAAAGAGATGTCAGCAGAATTGACGGGGTCCGTTAGGGCCGATGCCTGCCGGGGGTGCGAAGAAAACCGAAAGGGAGATCGTGGCCCCCGGCAACAGGGCAACCGAAGGAACACGGGTGGGTTTTAGTCAGTAAGAGTCTGACACGCCCTCCCGCTCCGCCCAGAGCGGGAGAAGTTATTTGATGATTTCGCACCCAAAAAAAAAAATGGGGGGTGGACACTTGAGTCCAACAAAAATTAGCACTTTAAACCTTAATATTTCGCAAACGGATCTCTGAATTCAAAACTGGTTTTGACACACTCACAATATTTTTGCAGGACCTTTCCAACGATACCCGTGTAGGGGTATCGTTGGAAAGGTCATTTTACCACTTTGTCGGCGTGTTTATATGTATACCCATGCCAAATTACAGCTTTCTAGTACTAAGAGTCTTGAAGCTAGACCGTGGATAGACAGACAGACAGACATAGTGAAACTATAAGGGTTCCTTTTTGACTACGGAACCCTAAAAAATGCTCTATTTAAACTTATATTTTTTCCAAATCATTAACACTACTCGTTGAGATGTGATTTTTAGTATAAAATCATTAAAATTCGGTTAGTGTGGCCTTAATTGAAATACCACCAGCCTTTCAAATTACTTGTCAAAAGATGTGACCACATTAAATTCTGAAACAAGAGTTAAATAAATATGATTAGGTAGAGGTATACCTATAGGGCCTACATCCAGATTTCGCCGGTTATGTTTAAGTCCCATGTAATAGGTGGTGCGCCTATTCCCATCAACCGGGCAGAAATTCAGACACCGGGCTGCTCCTTTTTTTTGGGTGGGAAATTATCAACGGAGCGGGAGAGCAGATTCTTACTGATTAAAACCCACCCGTTTTCCTTCAGTTGCCATGTTGCCAGGGGCCACGGTATCCATTTGGGACTTTCCTGCGACCCCGGCCGGCATGCATCGGCCCTAGCAGATCCCGTCAGTTCTTCTGACATCTCTTTGAGGCGCGCGTGGAACATAACGCGCCGTCGACCTGGGCCTAATCCTTGTTGGACGGTGAGCTACCCATAGCTCACCGTCCGCAAGCCGGTTCGGTACGTTCATTATTTCTGAATCAATTACCTGTGTTAACAAAGACTTAATTCTGACATTGACCAAAGTTCTATAATTTCACTTTCCTTCCTTACCGACTCACAAAGCAAATAAAACCGGATTCCTCTGAAACGTGTACCAACTAGCAGAATTAGGCATCGATGTACGCGTGCGTGACCGTCGGAACCCCAGTAGGCAGAAACTACTCAAAGTTACATTACTCAGTATTAATACCGAAGATGATGTTATAGAACTATTCCACTTACGGTCCGTATAGAGATCAATAGGGAGGAAATACGTTAAAATCTTACCGGAGTTGCCAAACTTCGTATCCTTTGAGATTCGAGGTATTGAGTCGAGGCGGCCAATGATGGGGGACGATAGTGAAATGAGTGAGTGACGAGACGGGCTTGCGATGTATGGTGGTAGTTTGGAATTCCTTCCAGGGCTCGGAAACGTTATAACGATTTAAAAACGTTTTAAAAACATTATTTTCAATATAAAATAATGTTTTTAAAACGTTTCTAAAAGTTCTCGCTCTTCTTTGTACAACATTTTGTTTGAAACGAAAACGAAATGAGAACGTTTCCAAAAGCCGGTTTATTCAGCAGGAGGCAGCCGCGCACGGGGCGTGCGCCACAAGCATGAACTTGTTTAGTTAAATTGTACCTTATCTTTATTTCTTACACCATTGCACCACCACCGCTTATGTATTGATTAGGGTTGTGTTACCAGTCTCCTATCGAATAACCAAAAATTAAAAAAAAAAAAAAACAAACCGTTAACAAAGTTTTATTAACCGAAAACGATTTAAATGTTATTCTTCTTTAAAAAACGTTTTTATAATGTTTCGTTCTAACGGAACCGAAACAAATCGTTTCTTAGGTTTTTAATACAAAACCGTTGCGTTATTCGAGCCCTGTTTTTTTCCGAGTTGTTATTTGGAAAATGTTGTTTTTATATTATTTTTAATTAGAGAGTTTTCGCTGTCATGAATGATTTTATCATCTAATTTATTTTCAAGTATAATATTTTTCAATTAATTATATCTCTTTTAATTTTAAAAACTTTGTGAACCTTCTGCTATTAAGTTTTGTCTTGTTAGAGCTTTTTATGAATTTAAAACGAAAATCAACAAAGGAAAAGACACGTCATGTCCAGAAATCTCGACACTTCCTCATTAATATTCCCAAGGACTGTAGAAGAAACATTTTTAATGTGGCAGAATAATATTATGTTAGAGCTTTTTATGCATTGGCACAAGTGCAACAAGCAAAAACTAACATTTCAGTAAACTTTTTAGTAATAATAATCCTAATAAATTACCCCATATTGTGGTATCACCCTAATCGTCCCTCCGCATACGCACCCAAATTTTACTCAAGCAAATTGTTAAACTAATATATAAATTCGTTGAAAGTCAGTGGTTTCCATTCAGCTTTACTTCGCCAACTAAGATTCAATTAAACTCCGTTACTATTAATTTGTTCCAATAGCAAGCTGGTGGGATTGCCAATAATTTATTAGGGGAGCCCTTTGTAGGCCCAAATGTACGCAAATTTCATCAATAATGTTATTAATGCGGAGCGGTTTAATAATTATTGACTGATCCGCGGCGTTTGTGATGTGATTGTCAGTTTGGATTCGAGGTTTGTTGGCTCCCATGTCGGTGGTTTGGTTCGAGCCAAATATTGGTGTATTGGTAATAGTAGGTTACAATGTATTTATTAATTAATGTAATATTTATAATGTTGGCGTTCCTGTTTAATAGTAGGTAGCTTTTATTAACCAACTTCCAAAAAGGAAGAGGTTCTATGTTCGTAGCATATGTATTTTTTTAAAATGTATGGCCATCGATTTCTCCGTCAGTTGCGGATCGATTTAAAAAATCTTTTTTTATAGTTGCAAAATTTGAGTAATGATTAACATTTATTTAACCATATTTTTTACGTTTAAAGGCTTAGTAACTTTTAGCAACGTTTTTAGATGAAGGCTGTTGAGGTTCAATGTTCACACAACCTATGGTTTTTCCTAAGAGGAAAAATAAATGGAGTCTTTGTATCTGTGGTCTAAAAAACAAACGATTTGAAAAAGAACGTTAAACGGTATGAATATAACAGTGATCTGAGAAAAATGTTATTTTATTGAATATGTATAAAAAGTAAAGAAACCAAAACGAAACAAGTTTTTTATTAAATATATAACAGTGGTAGCAGAGCGTGGTTCATCCCGCGCCGACGAAAAGAAGTGCGAAGTACACACGAAGTGAAAAATATGGCGGAAAGTATTAAAAAAAACAATTTGCTGGCGAAGATTTTGCCATTTGGAAGTTCCGTATTAGCAGCATACTTCGGGAAAATGATTGTCTAAATGCAATAGAAAATAAAGAGGAGAAAACAGCGTTTAACATGATATTTAAATTAGAGCAACAATTTATGAAAAGAGGCACCAGAAGTAAATTATTCTTACGGCGGGAATTAAAAATAATATAAAATACAAAGAAGGTACGTCTCTCGGAGACCATTTTATTTCGCTATCAAAAATATTCGGCCAGCTAAAAGACGCAGGAAGTCCCCTAGCAGAGGAAGAAAAGGTAAACATATTATTGCTATCCATGCCAGAATCGTACGATGTTATTGTTACAACGTTAGAGTCATTACCAGACCTGACAGTAGACATGGTTAAGGACAGATTATTAGGAGAGGAAGAAAAGAGGAATAAGATGGGTCCTCGGATAATAAAGCACCAGAGGAAATACCTTTTTGTGTTTTGGATGCGGCAAGCCAGGCCATAAAAAATTCGAATGTAGAGCGAGACACCAATACCAACAAGGATCAGCCCGTGGACATGGACAATATTTTTCAAGAGATCAAGGACGAGGATATAGAGCTCCACATCGGGCAGCATTTGGAGGCAGAAGTAGGTCTCAAGGAAGAGGTCGTGGAATTCCAGACAGTAGATCATGGCAACAACAAGGCCCTAACCAGCCAGGGAATAATCAGACATATTATGCGGCATCAACCGAAAATGAGTATGCATTTTTATCTGGCAATGCATGGAACCGAGAAGTTAATGATCAATGTAAAATAACTTGGTGTGAGGATTCGGGATCATCAGACCACTTAACAAATGACAAAAGTGCGTTTTATAACTACATGGAACTGACCACACCAAAAATGATTGCTGCGGCCAAGAATGCCGTGAGTTTAACGGCGGTTGGATTTGGGAATATAAAGGCAAGATGTTATGTTGGTAAGAGATATATAGACTGTACTATTAAAAATGTTTATTACGTGCCAGATTTGAGGAAAAACTTGTTGTTTGTTTCTAAAATTGAGAGTAATGGCTATAGGGTTGAATTTTTAAATAGTAAAGTTAGAGTTTATAAATATGATCAATTGACAATGATTGGAAACAATGAAGGGTCTTTGTATACAATTCACATGCAAATATTAAAAGATGAATGTAACTTAAGTAACTGTAATAATGATCAAGTGATGCAGCTATGGCATAGATGTTTTGGTCACCTTGGATTTAAAAATTTAACTTTGCTTTCACAGAATCAAATGGTAAGTGGCATTGATGTCTTGACAAAATGTAATAATAATAATTCTGTGTGTGAACCGTGCTTACTAGGTAAAATGACGAGACAACCTTTTAATAGACAAGGACGTAGGGTAACCAGACCACTAGAATTAGTACACACTGATGTATGCAGACCAATCACCCCACTGACTGAGGAAGGATACAAGTACTTTCTGACATTTATAGATGACTATACTCATTTTGTTTGGGTTTTTCTACTTTCTAAGAAAAGTGAAGTTTTTGACAAATTCAAGCAGTACTATTTTTATGCAACCAACCATTTCAATGTTAATATATTAAAGTTGCGATCGGATAATGGCGGTGAATATGTGTCAAGGGAATTTCAGGAGTTTTGTTATAGCAAAAGAATCCAAATGCAATATACTGTGCCATACAATCCCCAGATGAACGGAGTGGCAGAACGGATGAACCGCACGTTAATAGAAAAGGCAAAAACAGTTTTGTTAGATTCACAGCTTAGTAAAGAGTTTTGGGGCCATACAGTTTTGTTTGCAGCCTATGTTACTAACAGAAGTCCGACTGAAGGAAAATGTCAAACACCATCAGAGCTATGGGAAGGAAGGAAACCTGATGTAAGAGCTATGAGAGTGTTTGGTTGTACAGCATACAATCATGTGCCTAGAGAGTTACGACATAAATTAGATAATTCAGGAAAGAAAATGATTTTTATTGGATATGTTAATTCAGGATATAAGCTGTATGATACAGAAACAAGGTCAGTAATATCGGCAAGGAATGTAGTATTTGATGAAACAAAACCCGGACGTGAAAATTGTGTGAGATACACAATAGAGAAAAAAGAAGATGAAATAAATGAACAGGAAGAAGAAAGTGAGGAGGAGAGAGATAGTCAAAGTGGATCAAAGGACAAAATAGAGCGAAAAGTATCAAAGTATAGGAATAAAGGAAAAAAGAAAGATAGTAAAGAAGAAGAGACACTAGAAATGGAGAATGATACAGACAGAAAGACAGAGAGTTTAGAAACAGGGTGAGAAAAGAGACAAATAAGAAAACCAGTGTGGCAAAAGGATTATGAAATTGATTTAGACCAGGATGATACATTTTATGATACTTTATATGCATTATTATCAAGTTACCAGGAGGTTCCAACTAATTTTGATGACATTAAAGGAAGAAAAGATGAGGAGCTTTGGAATAAGGCAATAAATGAGGAATTGAAGGTTTTAAAAGAAAATGAAACATGGCAGTTTGTACCTGAACCACAGAAAGAAAAGCTACTGGATAGTAAATGGGTATTCACAAAGAAAAACATAGGAGAAAAAAATGAGTTATATAAAGCAAGATTGGTAGTGAAGGGTTTTCAACAGAAGGAAAAGTTAGAAAACACTTACTCACCTGTTTTGAAAATGCAAACATTGAGAGTTCTTTTATCGATTGCTGCTCAGAAAGAATATGAAATACACCAGATGGATGTCAAGGTAGCATTCTTATATGGACGGATTGATGAGACAGTGTACTTAAAACCTCCACTAGGATTGTCAGTTCCAGAAGGCCAAGTTCTAAAATTACAAAAATCTCTTTATGGTTTAAAGAAGAGCCCAAAATATTGGTATGAAAAATTCACAGAAGTTATCACTGAATGTGGTTTTACGCGGTCGCAAAATGACTATTGTCTTTATAGTAAAGGCAATCTCTATTTGATTTTATATGTCGATGATATACTTATAGTAGGGCCTAGTACTATTGAAATTGTAAATGTAAAAAACTTCTTAAAAACTAACTTTAGCATGAAAGACTTAGGGAACAGCAATATTACATATCTTGGCATTAGTATTCAGAAGAAACATGATGGGATTTATCTTAATCAATCTAAATATCTGCAAAAGGTGCTTGAATATTATAACATGGACAATTGTAAAGGAACTAATTCTCCAATGGACTATAATTTTAAACTGGACTTTGACGAATGTGAAATTGACATGACTTTAGAACATCAATGCAGGTCTCTTATTGGTTCTTTGTATAAAAGGTTGTGTACAAAAAGGGGAATAAGTTAAAAGAACCGGGAGAAAAATCATTTGCGATCACCAAAATATCTCAAGGAAGGCTGTGATAACAGAGATACCTACATAGAAATACATTCAAGCCTCGTCCTTACGGTGTATTGATATGCGTTTCTTCGATAGTACATTCTACTATCGAAGAAACGCATATCTATACACCGTAAGGACTATTTCTGCTTGCAGCACTCGGCCGCTATAGAAAGCGGCCATTAAACGGATGTGGTCATTGTGTTTATGGGATTTTGTTTTCAAACTGCTTAGATATGCGTTTCTTCGATAGTACAGTCACGAGCATAAATACCTTAGATTTACGTAAAATTCAAAAGAGTATTTCTCGTGAAATAATAATTGCTACTTTGAGAAAAGACCTATTTCTTATAAGTATGGTTTCGATGGTACCATATTCATACCACAATAAAATATCTATCAATACTTTAGGAGGAAATCGATTTTGAATCTTGCGTGACTATACTTAAAGTTGTTGCTCTGTAATAACACCCTCACTAGCATTTTACGATACCCAGGAAAAGATACTAGATTCTCACCCGGAACCGCATAAAACGAGGGTCATCACCACAGCACTAAAATAAACCACTAAAAACAAATTACAGAAAATATTTTCTCACATTAAACCATAATCTTAACTGTTCTGGTATAAAACTCATTTTAACGTCTGAAATCATAACTCTAAAGTCTCAACAGTTAAAATTTAACTGTCCAAGTTATCCAACGTTCAGTATATCAAGAGTATGGTAACTGGAGCCGTAAACCGTATCACAGTTTAACTTGAAACTGAGACGTTTTAGGGCGGATTTCACCGATGAAAGTGAACTTGAGCACTACACATCTAAATGGTCTCCGAAACGATCAATTGCAATTGAAAATTTTTACGTGATTGATTCACATTGATGTGCAAATTGGTCGTCTACTAAATTAAATTGAAGCGATTGACAATATTACTACAATACAAATTGACGGTAATTGATCAATTGCAATCGGTTTTTCTGGGTTCAACTACGTTCAAGAGTTGCCAGTGTCATCATTGTTGTGGAATATTTACACTCACAGCTCTTAAACGCAGTTTAGATTTGCTGATCGCGTTCAGTTGCATTGGTAAAATTTGCACTTAGTTAACTTTATGGGTCTACAGTATGATATGCAGTGATCTCTCGCGTCCGGCCCTGGTCCCGGCTATGGTACGGAGCGAGAGGGCATGGGAGGCCGTCACCTCCTTATGCGAAGCAGTAATGCTCGCGAAGGAGGAGGCGGAATGCGTAAGGGAGTGGCAAATCTCGCACCCTCGGCCTTCGGGAATCGCAGGCCGATTCCTGGCCACCGTAGGCGCGGGCTTGCGGACGGTGAGCAATGGGTAGCTCACCGTCTGATAAGGATCAAGCCCGGGACGACGGCGCGTTGTGTTCCACGCGCGCCTCAAAGAGATGTCAGCAGAACTGACGGGGTACGCTAGGGCCGATGCCTGCTGGGGTCGCGGGGAAGTCCGAAAAGGATACCGTGGCACCTGGCAACATACAGGCAACTGAAGAAACATGGGTGGGTTTTAGTCAGTAAGAGTCTGACACGCCCTTCAGCTCCGCTCAGAGCGGGAGAAGTTATTTAATAATATCCCACACAAAAAAAAAGGTGCTGCACCTACACGAAGCACGTAAGGTTTGAAAAATTCGATACTGTAAAGCGGCGTCTCTGTCACACATATCTATGTCATAAGCATAATCAGCCTTTAATGTTCCCACTGTTGGGACACAGGTCTCTTCTCTGTGATTTTTGGTTTTAGGACATTATATCGGTTTCCTCACGATGTTTTCCTTCACCGTTTTGAGATGAAATAATTCACACAAATGCGTTCTGGGCGACAGTCTCTTTCTCTAGCCGCCTATTTACAAGCGATCGTCGCCATAATATGTCAATTTTTACTCGGTGAATCTGTCCATGCGCATGTCCTGTGCGCCATCTGTCGGCGCGTGGTCGCGCCGACAGATGGCGCTTTTTGGTTTTCGAACAAAATGTGACATAATGGGCGCGACGATCAAGAAATGATATGAAATGAAATTGTTTATTCTGTAAATAAGATATCGGAATCACTTTTACACGTCATATTAAAAAATAATAAAAATAAGCTAGATGAGTTCGGCGTTTCCTATCTGACTATTCTGAGAAGAAAGGCCGAAACAAACTCAGAGGTCGCAGTCTCTTTTAAAGTCCAGACATAATCTTGGTCAGGCCATATGAGGACCATGTAGATTAGTGTCTGAAATGGTCTTTTGAGGAAAGAACCACACAGATTTGAGTGGACCTGTCCAGTCAGTGCAAGCATTTGTAAGCAATCGTGGAGCTCAACTTAGAACTTATTCGCGTACAAGTACCTGTTCGCGAACGATCGCAGCTGTTAGATAGGACGAGGGGTTAGATAGTACGCGGGATGAATCTGTGTCATATTTTCGCCCAGTAATACTTAACAAGTAACAGAAAAGTTGAAAGGAATTCGTTTGGCTTGGTTTGGGCATGGAATGAGGAGGGAGAAAACGCATGTGACTTAATAAGTGACGAATGTAAATGTTGATGGGAGAGGAAGGCCAAAGAAAAGATGAATGGACTGTGCGAGGAATGATATGAAAGAGAAGGGAGTGAATGATAGCGTGACGGTTGACAGGGGAGAGTGGAAAGAGAATACGTGTTGCACCGACCCCATGCACGATAACATGGGACAAGGGCAGGAAGATGATGATGAGGCCTACTTAACAAGAACGTGCGATGCTCTGACTTTTTTAAAAGTGCTTAGTGCTTATTGTACCTATATTATATTATTCTTTTCTATCGCGCTTGTTAGTGATTCTAAAGATTTCTACCAATTTTTTTTGCCAGAGAGAACTTGTAATTGGTTTTATGTTTCATATACAATTGAAATCCATCTGTTATAGCTGTTGGTTCTCCCATTAATAAATAAACATAACGAACATTCGAACGATTGAAGGCTCTTTCAAACAGGCGCGACACGCGACGCGACACAAAGACACCGCTCGTCGCGCGACGAGCGGTGTCTTTGTGTCGCGTCGCGTGTCGCTGCTGTTTGAAAGACCCTTTATGAATTGAAAATACTCGTTCCGCACAAAACATTTATTTCGTATCCGTCAAAAGGTTTGGTTTGTATTTGTATAATTTTCATCATTTTCCCACTAAAATCCTTTTAATAATAAACTAAAGCTCAGTCGGATGACTGAGCTTTAGTTTATTTCATACCACCAACCGCTAATACATAGTCTATTTTCATTGCCTTCATTGATAAATGTTATGTGCGAAACATGTATTTCCAATTCTAATTGTGGTTGTCGCAACCAAAATGCTTTAGGATAGTTGTAATTTCGATTAAAAAAATCGATCGAATTTACGTTATGTTTCGTTTCGTTTACTTCATACGCTCGTACTAAGTCCACTGGTTCTGAAAAATGATGGGCAATACTTCTCCGCAAAACACAAGAAATGAGCGTGTACTCTGCTTACCTCAAAAAGTAAAAGCTACACGATACAGGTTTGGCGAGTGGCGTGACCTTTCGCAACTGGATGTTGACTCATATTTATTAATTTCGCCTCTACTTTCACTGCGAACAAACAAGTATGCTCTTAGTTAGATCGTATGCTGAAGGAAATTAACGTATTGTAAACAGTCCGTAATATTTGGATAGTGAAATATGAATCTCTATCTCATACGCTAATCATACCTACCTAAAAAAGTTGCTTCTCTTTATAAAATTTTGGAAAACTAAGGTTAAGATTTAAACTTTTTTCAAATATTGATAACCTCCTGTAATAAAGTTGTTCATTAATAAACTAGGACAGGACTAAAGGAGCCTATCTATCATTTCACTTTGCAGATTCACTTTGTAATATAAGAATTTTCATGATTTGTCGCCGATAAAGGTAAACGTGTAGTCTATACGATTAAGTGATAATTTACGACTGGAGCCGAATATACGCGGTTCAGCGCCGAGTTTAAGTGATTCAACGTCGGTGACGTTAAATCGCGTATACTCGTCTGGGGCCGAGTATACCCGATTCAGCGTCACCTACCCGAGCCTGACGGTTCAGTTTAGTTCACTGTTCAGAAAGAGCAAAACGTGCGTCTAAAGAACTTTTTACTGTTTTACTTCAAAATGAAGGCCAATTGCTACACTTTTATCATAGCGAGGAATCAGCACTTACCTCCTTATCTTACCTTCTAAAGCTGTAAACAGTAGTAGCAAAGGTACCGGTTCTGAACATCGCAGTTCATTCCATTTAGTTCTGACAATCAGCTCTCTAAGGCAGTTCAGAACATTTCGCCAAACTCCCGCCCCCCATCATCTAATACATAATTAGTGCAAGTTATAGGTGACAAGCGGGGATTAGATCAGCTTATATCAGACGGGGATTAGAACGCCACGCAGAAGGTCAAAAAAGATATCTTAAATGTAGAACATCTTATTTATATAAAATTCTCATGTCAAAATGTTAGTTGCTATACTCCTTCGAAACGGCTTGATCGATTTTATGAAATTTTATAAGTATATTCGGTAGGTCTGAGAATCGGTCGTAATTTATTTTTCATACCCCTAAGTGATACGGGTGGTCCACCCCAAACATTTTTTACTTATTTAGGCTAGGCTTGCATGAATTTTGATGATATCTCGGTAGATAGGTAGGTATGTAGATTGGTAGATAAGGTAGATAGGTAGGGTAGGTAGGGTAGGTAGGGTAGGAGTTTTGTATTAATTTTAAAATACTAAACGTGCATATTCATTGACTGTTAGGCGGAATGTAGTTATCTAGTATCTTATTATATAGAATATATCTTTTTATATAGAATAGATTTAGAATATATGTAGGTTAGGTTAACTAGACAAAATTAACAACCAATGGTTCATTCTGGTACTGGATCGAAATAGCTAATAGTCACGGGGAGGCCCTTTGCCCAGCGGTGGGTGACTTGTTCTTTTTGTGTTTGTGTGTTCTTTCTTATGTATACGTCACGTTTAGTACGAATAAATGTATTTATTTTCAGCACCAGTAAAAAGGGGGTAGTTCTTAAAATTCAACATAAAGTAAGTAAAAACCTACTTCTACAAGACTACAAAAACAGTTATGTTTCATCAGTAAGGGAGGGAAGCCGCTGACTATTTTCATCTGAAATTAAAGGCACCTGAACATTTTCAAACAGGATTTGGAGGCTTTCTTCAGTTACGAAAAAAACAAAATTACCTTTAAATTATAGATTTTTTTCTACCTTATATAGTTAAGTATGTGTAGAAGTCACTTTTTCTAAGTTTTATGGACGTGGTTTGTCAAATGTCATGTCTGTAGTTATTCCGAAAGTTCACAAGCGCCAGTGAGTCGCTAGCGCTTGTAATTCGGGCCACTCACCCAGGGAATCCCTCTCACTAATGGTGCTTGGTCGAAAGCGCCCAGTGTTTACTTTTATTGTAGAGATAAATCTGCCTTAACTGTCCCGATAATCGTCGCTAACTGTGGGCTACGTAAATATTGCTAGTATTATTGCTTCGTCCTGAATTTATGCTGTTTATGTAAAGGTGGAGTAAATAAATGGTGTGTCCTAGACGATTCCAGTCTCATTACAAAACAAAACTTAAGGTGCTGAGAAAAGATAAAATATCTAAGTAGGCTTATTACAAAAAAATAACTGCCTATTCTATATAGTCTCTGGTAGCGAAAAAATATATGTTAATGTTGAACATATTTCTCAGAATTTGGTTGTTACCATAATACGTTTTCAAAAAAAAAAAATAACATATATATATCTCGATATAAATTAACGATAAACTAACCTTTTACCTTGAGTTCCAATCCATAATATCTGTATTAAATATCAACGTACGTTGGTATTTAATCAATAACAAGAACGTCTAATTAAAATGCAGAATGTGATTGTTTTTTATTTTCGATTTACAACGAATTTTTGAGTAAATAGATTGCTTCATATTTTGAAATAAATTACAAGCGTTGTGTCATCGCGCTTCTCATTCTTTTCTATGCAGTCCGATAAGGATCGCGCTTTAGCTCTTGTCAGCGTCTTAAGTTAAAGCTTGAGCCAATTTTTGTATTATGAACTTTATTCCGACTAAGGTCAAGTTCTTTATACAAAATTGACAACATAGCTCACTTGCACTATAAATAATCATTCTGTCTCTTTTATCTTCAAACGATTGACTGAAATAGAACGATGTTTTAAATTGGCTAAGCGCTAAACATATTTAGTGATTTGTGGTACAAGCAGGCCTTAGATTAATATCAGCCTATAATGTTCCCATTGCTGGAACACAACCCTACTTACTTTGATAAGAGTAATCCACCACGTGGGCCCAGTGCGGGTTGGTAGATGTCACATGTTTTCGAATTTTTAAGATTTTTGACTCTAGGACAAGCCGGTTTCCTCACGATGTTTTCGTTCACTGTTTTCAGAGTAGTGGTGAAGAAATAATTAACAAAAAGTATAGCGCCTGCTTGGGTTCGAACCCACCACCTACAATTCGTAAATCGTGGCCGTTACCACTGGGCTACCACTGCTCTCAGGCCTTAGGGATGTCGCGCACTAGCCGGCCACAAGTGGCATCGTATAGTGTGCGGCTAGTTGGCCGTTGCGATCAAGTGCGCGATTCGTATCGGTATCTATAGTTTATATGGTTGCAGTCATAGTCTTGGCCGTCTAGTGCACCAAACCCATAGACTCGGTTCTAAAGTCTGTCTAATAAATACTTAAAATTAGTTTAAATTTACATTATAATTAATACGTTTTGTGATAAGAGTGCTTCAGTCCACCAGATTTATTATCAACATATTCTCGCCATTAAAATAACTATTCTAAAGTCCTATGTCTACGATCAAGGTAAATATAGAGATTATAATCTAGTATGGAAATATTTACTTGTGATATAGCTAGTTGATATTAACTTGGTGGTATCTTGAAGGCAGTTTTTTTAACACGTTATTAGGTATTTTCGTAAAGCTCCTCTCGTTATTACATAACATCTCGCTTTTAATCCCCCTCGTTAAACCCTATAGTATCTATTTCACCAGTTATCTTTAAGTCCCATGTAATAGGGGGCGAGCATATTGCCATGAACCGGGTACAAATCCAGAATCCGGACTGCCACTGAGAAATGTTTGCTGGAAAAACCCAATCAAACTTTGCCCTACTCGGAAATTGAACCCAGGACCTTATTAATCGAACCACCTCACCTTATTATTTTAATTGAATACTTATTTAAGTTTGAGCTAGAACGACTTCACTAGTTCACTCATGTGTTAAGCCACTTATGATGTTTCATCACCATAGTATCTTTTCAGCATTGTGTCCATTACACTTTAAGTTATAATTCACTACAAAAGGTCCATACAAAGTCCTTACAAACTACCCACATAAAAACACTTTTAAAAAACAATCCCACAAAACAATAGACGCGTAATTATCTTGTGCGAACTCGTAAAAACTTTAACATGACGCTATCAAATATTTTGCACCTAACTTAACGAGCGGATCCAGGTCATAAAACCTTGTATATCTCTCACCCTTCGCTATACATTGACGGTTTAGTTTATAGAAGAGTTTAACCTCGTTCATACGTAGCGTTCAATGTACGTTGTAAATCATTAGTGATGTATGGATGCGTGGAAAGGGACTAGTTTTATTACGGCTTCGTTTTATAGTTCGGCCAATAGCCGCGGTGCTACAGGCTCTGGTTGCAAGTTTAGGGAATTAGGTAGAGGGCTTGAAGTTAGCGGGTTAAGCGGGTTAGAAGCAGCGGGCAGCGGGTTATGTGGGATGATTTACGAGGCCTAGTGGCAAGAAGAGAAAAAAAAAACCATGCTTTTTATGGAAGATTTTCAGAACTGTTATGAACAGTATCTTCATGAAAAAGATTGTATAAGCAAGCCTTGCCTTCAAGCAGCAATACTGAAAATTCATGAAATTATGGGTAATTATAGATAGATTAGACAGTATTTTCTACTGAGACTCGTTGTTCCAGTGGTCGCAAGCGCTACTGCTGAATACGAGGTCCTAGATTCGATTCCCAGGTCGGGCAAAATTTTATTTGGTTGTCCATTAGGAATTTCGCAGTAGCAGCCAGGAGTCTGGATTTGTGCCCGGTTGATGGTAATAGGCTCGCCCTTATTATGTAATAAACATAACCGGCGAATTTTAGGTGTTACTATAGATATACCTCTGCCTACCCCTTCGGGGATTACAGGCGTGATGTGGAGCTGCTTAGATCGGCTACCTATTAATCATTATACCTTCTTGAGTGGTTTTATGAGAAGATTTTGTAATGACAGCTAGTGAAAATTTATTGAAAAAAAAAAAAAAAAAAAAAGGAAACTTCTACCCATTTTATACTGCCATTACTGTAACACTGTGTTTTATCTCGTGTTCATTAAATAATGATCAAAGAACTAACACTAAACATGAATTGATGATGTGGTGGCATCTACATTGCCACGTACGAGCTACGCATCAGATACGTGACGTCATAGAAAATCCTGACGTCATGCAAAATCCTGCATAGACAGAGATAGACAAATATACAAGATCCCGACTTCAACCTTTGGGCAGTTGCCCACAAGACGCGACACCCGTCTGGTCGGAGTATCCTCCCTTTTCTAAAGACGATGAGTGAACTTTTGTTCCTCATACCTCTAAAGGCTGGCTGGACCGCAAACAATCCATCAAAAAGTATCATTTTCTTATTTTTTCCAATATTCTTTTTTCTCTCTGCCCAGCTTACCTAATGGCCCACTGCCTCTCTGTCCACCCCTAATCCGGCTGTTTTACGACTCGCCTTTTGTAGCCGCCGGCACTGAACTCCCGACCATTTTCATTTATCGTGCGTATTGCATCCGATTCCGTGCGTTTATACTCGACGATTTAGTTTAGTGTGTCACGGACGCGTGCGATTCTTTTTATGTTCCGATTGAAGATTTTATTCGTTGTGTGTGGATATGTATGTATTAATTTGTTTTGTTCAAAGATTTATCTTTTTTCTGAGTATTCAGGAAGGTTCTACAGAATATGACTTTTATTTGCGTTGGTTAAAGATGGTTGAGAGTTTTTTGTAAAATCTTAGGTTACTAGTTTTATAGGTAGCCCCTTTTTAGAAAAAGTTGGCAAAGTTGCAAATAGATATCCATTTTGGAAAGCTGTGCTGTGAACGGTCTAAAGTTTGATATTCAATTTATGTCCTGGGCTTAAATCACGTTTTTCTAAGAAAGTTGAAATAGAGATCTAAACATCTAGTCTCAACTTTGCCTAGCTTTTCCGAACTATGTTGGGTCCGGCTTCCATTCTAACCGGATGCAGCAGAAATATGAAGTATCTTATTATATAGAATATATCTTTTTATATAGAATAGATTTAGAATATATGTAGGTTAGGTTAACTAGACAAAATTAACAACCAATGGTTCATTCTGGTACTGGATCGAAATAGCTAATAGTCACGGGGAGGCCCTTTGCCCAGCGGTGGGTGACTTGTTCTTTTTGTGTTTGTGTGTTCTTTCTTATGTATACGTCACGTTTAGTACGAATAAATGTATTTATTTTCAGCACCAGTAAAAAGGGGGTAGTTCTTAAAATTCAACATAAAGTAAGTAAAAACCTACTTCTACAAGACTACAAAAACAGTTATGTTTCATCAGTAAGGGAGGGAAGCCGCTGACTATTTTCATCTGAAATTAAAGGCACCTGAACATTTTCAAACAGGATTTGGAGGCTTTCTTCAGTTACGAAAAAAACAAAATTACCTTTAAATTATAGATTTTTTTCTACCTTATATAGTTAAGTATGTGTAGAAGTCACTTTTTCTAAGTTTTATGGACGTGGTTTGTCAAATGTCATGTCTGTAGTTATTCCGAAAGTTCACAAGCGCCAGTGAGTCGCTAGCGCTTGTAATTCGGGCCACTCACCCAGGGAATCCCTCTCACTAATGGTGCTTGGTCGAAAGCGCCCAGTGTTTACTTTTATTGTAGAGATAAATCTGCCTTAACTGTCCCGATAATCGTCGCTAACTGTGGGCTACGTAAATATTGCTAGTATTATTGCTTCGTCCTGAATTTATGCTGTTTATGTAAAGGTGGAGTAAATAAATGGTGTGTCCTAGACGATTCCAGTCTCATTACAAAACAAAACTTAAGGTGCTGAGAAAAGATAAAATATCTAAGTAGGCTTATTACAAAAAAATAACTGCCTATTCTATATAGTCTCTGGTAGCGAAAAAATATATGTTAATGTTGAACATATTTCTCAGAATTTGGTTGTTACCATAATACGTTTTCAAAAAAAAAAAATAACATATATATATCTCGATATAAATTAACGATAAACTAACCTTTTACCTTGAGTTCCAATCCATAATATCTGTATTAAATATCAACGTACGTTGGTATTTAATCAATAACAAGAACGTCTAATTAAAATGCAGAATGTGATTGTTTTTTATTTTCGATTTACAACGAATTTTTGAGTAAATAGATTGCTTCATATTTTGAAATAAATTACAAGCGTTGTGTCATCGCGCTTCTCATTCTTTTCTATGCAGTCCGATAAGGATCGCGCTTTAGCTCTTGTCAGCGTCTTAAGTTAAAGCTTGAGCCAATTTTTGTATTATGAACTTTATTCCGACTAAGGTCAAGTTCTTTATACAAAATTGACAACATAGCTCACTTGCACTATAAATAATCATTCTGTCTCTTTTATCTTCAAACGATTGACTGAAATAGAACGATGTTTTAAATTGGCTAAGCGCTAAACATATTTAGTGATTTGTGGTACAAGCAGGCCTTAGATTAATATCAGCCTATAATGTTCCCATTGCTGGAACACAACCCTACTTACTTTGATAAGAGTAATCCACCACGTGGGCCCAGTGCGGGTTGGTAGATGTCACATGTTTTCGAATTTTTAAGATTTTTGACTCTAGGACAAGCCGGTTTCCTCACGATGTTTTCGTTCACTGTTTTCAGAGTAGTGGTGAAGAAATAATTAACAAAAAGTATAGCGCCTGCTTGGGTTCGAACCCACCACCTACAATTCGTAAATCGTGGCCGTTACCACTGGGCTACCACTGCTCTCAGGCCTTAGGGATGTCGCGCACTAGCCGGCCACAAGTGGCATCGTATAGTGTGCGGCTAGTTGGCCGTTGCGATCAAGTGCGCGATTCGTATCGGTATCTATAGTTTATATGGTTGCAGTCATAGTCTTGGCCGTCTAGTGCACCAAACCCATAGACTCGGTTCTAAAGTCTGTCTAATAAATACTTAAAATTAGTTTAAATTTACATTATAATTAATACGTTTTGTGATAAGAGTGCTTCAGTCCACCAGATTTATTATCAACATATTCTCGCCATTAAAATAACTATTCTAAAGTCCTATGTCTACGATCAAGGTAAATATAGAGATTATAATCTAGTATGGAAATATTTACTTGTGATATAGCTAGTTGATATTAACTTGGTGGTATCTTGAAGGCAGTTTTTTTAACACGTTATTAGGTATTTTCGTAAAGCTCCTCTCGTTATTACATAACATCTCGCTTTTAATCCCCCTCGTTAAACCCTATAGTATCTATTTCACCAGTTATCTTTAAGTCCCATGTAATAGGGGGCGAGCATATTGCCATGAACCGGGTACAAATCCAGAATCCGGACTGCCACTGAGAAATGTTTGCTGGAAAAACCCAATCAAACTTTGCCCTACTCGGAAATTGAACCCAGGACCTTATTAATCGAACCACCTCACCTTATTATTTTAATTGAATACTTATTTAAGTTTGAGCTAGAACGACTTCACTAGTTCACTCATGTGTTAAGCCACTTATGATGTTTCATCACCATAGTATCTTTTCAGCATTGTGTCCATTACACTTTAAGTTATAATTCACTACAAAAGGTCCATACAAAGTCCTTACAAACTACCCACATAAAAACACTTTTAAAAAACAATCCCACAAAACAATAGACGCGTAATTATCTTGTGCGAACTCGTAAAAACTTTAACATGACGCTATCAAATATTTTGCACCTAACTTAACGAGCGGATCCAGGTCATAAAACCTTGTATATCTCTCACCCTTCGCTATACATTGACGGTTTAGTTTATAGAAGAGTTTAACCTCGTTCATACGTAGCGTTCAATGTACGTTGTAAATCATTAGTGATGTATGGATGCGTGGAAAGGGACTAGTTTTATTACGGCTTCGTTTTATAGTTCGGCCAATAGCCGCGGTGCTACAGACTCTGGTTGCAAGTTTAGGGAATTAGGTAGAGGGCTTGAAGTTAGCGGGTTAAGCGGTTTAGAAGCAGCGGGCAGCGGGTTATATGGGATGATTTACGAGGCCTAGTGGCAAGAAGAGAAAAAAAAAACATGCTTTTTATGGAAGATTTTCAGAACTGTTATAAACAGTATCTTCATGAAAAAGATTGTATAAGCAAGCCTTGCCTTCAAGCAGCAATACTGAAAATTCATGAAATTATGGGTAATTATAGATAGATAAGACAGTATTTTCTACTGAGACTCGTTGTTCCAGTGGTCGCAAGCGCTACTGCTGAATACGAGGTCCTAGATTCGATTCCCAGGTCGGGCAAAATTTTATTTGGTTGTCCATTAGGAATTTCGCAGTAGCAGCCAGGAGTCTGGATTTGTGCCCGGTTGATGGTAATAGGCTCGCCCTTATTACATGAGATTTAAACATAACCGGCGAATTTTAGGTGTTACTATAGATATACCTCTGCCTACCCCTTCGAGGATTACAGGCGTGATGTGGAGCTGCTTAGATCGGCTACCTATTAATCATTATACCTTCTTGAGTGGTTTTATGAGAAGATTTTGTAATGACAGCTAGTGAAAATTTATTGAAAAAAAAAAAAAAAAAAAAACGAAACTTCTACCCATTTTATACTGCCATTACTGTAACACTGTGTTTTATCTCGTGTTCATTAAATAATGATCAAAGAACTAACACTAAACATGAATTGATGATGTGGTGGCATCTACATTGCCACGTACGAGCTACGCATCAGATACGTGACGTCATAGAAAATCCTGACGTCATGCAAAATCCTGCATAGACAGAGATAGATAAATATACAAGATCCCGACTTCAACCTTTGGGCAGTTGCCCACAAGACGCGACACCCGTCTGGTCGGAGTATCCTCCCTTTTCTAAAGACGATGAGTGAACTTTTGTTCCTCATACCTCTAAAGGCTGGCTGGACCGCAAACAATCCATCAAAAAGTATCATTTTCTTATTTTTTCCAATATTCTTTTTTCTCTCTGCCCAGCTTACCTAATGGCCCACTGCCTCTCTGTCCACCCCTAATCCGGCTGTTTTACGACTCGCCTTTTGTAGCCGCCGGCACTGAACTCCCGACCATTTTCATTTATCGTGCGTATTGCATCCGATTCCGTGCGTTTATACTCGACGATTTAGTTTAGTGTGTCACGGACGCGTGCGATTCTTTTTATGTTCCGATTGAAGATTTTATTCGTTGTGTGTGGATATGTATGTATTAATTTGTTTTGTTCAAAACTTATCTTTTTTCTGAGTATTCAGGAAGGTTCTACAGAATATGACTGTTACGTGCGTTGGTTAAAGATAGTTGAAAGTTTTTTGTAAAATCTTAGGTTACTAGTTTTATAGGTAGTCCCTTTTTAGGAAAAGTTGGCAAAGTTGCAAATAGATATCCATTTTGGAAAGCTGTGCTGTGAACGGTCTAAAGTTTGATATTCAATTTATGTCCTGGGCTTAAATCACGTTTTTCTAAGAAAGTTGAAATAGAGATCTAAACATCTAGTCTCAACTTTGCCTAGCTTTTCCGAACTATGTTGGGTCCGGCTTCCATTCTAACCGGATGCAGCTGAATTGTATTCTACATGGAGCAACTACCTATCTGATCTCCACAATCCAGCTACTGACAACACGAAAGCCCATAATAAGACTAGCTGTCAGATTTTTGTGCTTCTGACTACCTGTCAAAAATCTACGAAAGACAGCCGGGATCAACGGCTTAACGTGCTTTCCGAGCACGGAGGGGTCTCGACATGTAATGGATGGTCATCCATCCACGAACCGACCGCGGCAAGCGTAGTTTAACCTTCGATCGATCCGTGCGGCTGTTATCACTTAGCCATGAGCCCTTCGAAATATTTAGTCTAATGTTAGAAAATCACTTTATCCGCCCCTTTTCACCACAAATATTAATTTAGCTCTGTTTATACCGCTATTGAATACAATACTATGTGTATTCAGCAACAAACACACAAATTCACTTAGCAACAGTTATTACGACACGTTTATGTATCACGTATTTGAATAACATTGAATTAATATCGAAATATCATTTTGCGGCCAAAAATTACTGAATTCGTGAAACGATTTCAGTAATTTTTGGACGCAAAATGAAATGAGGAGGACGCAAAATGAAATGGGAGGCCAGTTCACAATAACAACGACAATTGTTTTGTGAATGTTCAAAATTTTCTGGAGTTGACACTTTTTCGAACAAAATAACGTACCACTAATAGCAGCTTGGAATTGTTCCACTGTTGGTAAAAGCCTGCGTATAAAAAAAAATAAAAAAAAAAAACGAGTGAGAATTAAGGCTCTTTCAAACAGGCGCGACACGCGACGCGACACAAAGACCCTTTAACAGTAGTTGCATATGATGTGTAACATCTGCCATCTCACCTTGGTAATAAGGAACATTAAGGTAATAAGCAACATTAAAGGGGCAAGGCCTCATCAAGGTCGTTTCTGATGGCCAACTCTAGCACTCCGAGCTCATTGGTCAAATCAAATAGCGCGCGCTTCCTCGGCTTCCTGTTACGCACTTCAGTCCTTTTTCACGAAATCACTCCCACAGATTGCACGAAAGCGAGAGGATTATTACGTTAATGTTGTATAGATCACTATGGAAGCTTGTCGACGGACACTTTTTTTCTACGGCGTGGTTTATCGTAAAGAAACCGGGTTGTGTACAAAGGACCTTCGTGTTAGGTAAATAGAAATGATACTTAATATATAAGTGCGATATATAAGTGGCGAAATGTGAGTGTACACACGGCTACACATCAAGCTATACATTTCCAGTACGAGCTGACCTCGCATTGTACGGAAATTCTATACAATGCGAGATCAGCTTATAATGGATATTATATAGCTTTATAGATAGCCATGTGTACTCAAAATTCAAAAGTCCTTTATTCAAACTAGGCTGAGAATCAGCACTTTTCGAACGTCAAAATTATATAAGGCAGTCTCCCAAAACGCTCACCCTTCACCACTTCCTTGTGCCATTAGCTGGGAAGAAGTGGCTCAACAAACTCCCCAGCCGTACACCTGTCTGTTCAAGTTAGAAAAAAAGATTCTATACAATAGTATGCAAAATAATTTACATTATGCAGCACAAAAAAATATTAAATGATAAATTATTGGCCATATGTTAGCTAGCACACGCCAATATATCAACTAAAAACATTGAGAACTGTACTCAAGCAAAAATAAAAACTAAACGTAAACAGAACTAAATATCTAAATAAAGCCTCCAAGCATAAAGGGCGTGCCGCTTTATATAAAGATGAAATGGGAATTTATCTTCTTCTATCTATATATATATAAATGAATCCCTATTTCCCTTGGTCACGGCATCACGCTAAAATGGCTGAACGGATTTGGATGAAATTTGGCGTATGGGTAAACCATGACACGGAGAAGGACATAGGATACTTTTTATCCCGATATTCCCAAAGGATCGAGACTAATGCGGGTGAAACCGCGGGGCGCAGCTAGTTAATGATAAACGAGGACTATCGAGGTAAAATAAATAAACAGTTAATGACTAGTAACAATAACAAAACCATGATCGGCAAGACGGCCAGTCACCACAAGCAGAAACCGTTCACGAGCATAACGCAAAGATCAGCCATTACCCTCCTCGCCATATTTGAGGGAAGGAGGCAACCCGACCCCCGACGCTAGCGCAAGCAATGACATCTAAGGGGGCATGACGAACTTATTGCCGGTTGCTCAGGCAAAAAATAATATTATCTATTGTCGAGGTCACTAGCTAACTACAAATTGCAATACAACTTATAACAAAAACATAGTAATGAGTAGATTATGTCAACATAAAATAAAATAAAAATGAATTGATTCATAAAAATAAAAATAAACTTATAAATTCGAATAAAATAAACAATTATATAAATTAATATAAACTGTCAGTAGGTAAGCTAATTCTGGAGAAAGAACTTAAACATTGTCTTGAGTTAATCACAGCAACCAACTATTCTTATCATATAAGTAGTCGTTGATACAATACTATGCCTTTGAAGAAAGGCTAGATTTTACTTTAGTTTTAAACGCTTTAAAAGGCAAATCTAGCAAAGAAGAGGGTAGCTTGTTATAAAAGGTTATACCAAACCCAACAAATAAGTTATGAACCTTATGAAGCCGGTGAAGGGGAGCTCGTAGTTTGTCCTTATTTCTAGTGTTAACATTGTGTATATCACTGTTTTTTGTGTATACGTGTATATTTTGCCTAATATATAAGATGTTGGCGAAGATGAATTGCGATGCCACTGTGAGGATACTGTAACTGATATTTGAAAAAATCTTTCAAGGAAACTCTGGCACCTAGCTGGTAAAAGGCTCGAACAGCTCGTATTTGAAGGACAAATATATTTGCTTTGCCCCACAGCAGACTACCGAATCAAAATACTAAACACCTTCTACCCATTTAGGTGACACAGGCGTATCTAATATTTCTTTATGTACTTTAGATACTACACTGTAACTGTGGCACTCATCGCTTTTACAATGTTCATGGTAGGTAATTCTTTGCCACCTCCACCCGTTCGTAGTTCATCTGATATCAAACTCGACAAAAGCGATCGAGTTTCTTTGATGGGCACGCTAATTTGACAAGGGTATTGAATTGTTACCGAGTATGTGCCTACAACGGTACGCGTTTTGTTGGCGTGACAAACTCACTGTAAAATGTACGTACCTGGTTGTAGCTGTGTTGGTTGGGAGAAACCTCATGTCGTGCTTAAGAAAGAATAACCCCTGGTCTAGGTTTTCCAAACTGTGCGCCGCGGCGCCCTGATGCGCCGTAGAGAGTAAAGAGGGGCGCCGGGGGGCGATCCTGTTTACCGTTCTCTGGAAACAAAATTTAGTTATTTGCGGGTACGAAATAAAAGCTCTAAGAATTCTCATTCCCTTTGCAACATCTTATTTATGTGAAGCCGGATTTTCAGCTGTAGCTGTAATAAAAAGCAAATATCGCTCTAATATTAATGTGGAGCAAGAAATGAGAGCAGCGGTGTCAAGCCTTATCACACGCCTAAAAAATGTGTGGATATAACCAAGCTCACGCCTCACATTGACTAAGTTGCGAAATATAAAAGTTTTTAGTCGGCAGTATTTAGTTGCAGTATTTTACTTGGAGCGACTGTCTATCTGACCTCCACAACCCAGTAACTTGGTAATACGATACCCCTTGGTAAGACTGGTTGTCTGACTTTCAGGCTTCTAACGACCCGTAACGACTGTCAAAGATCCACGAATGACAGCCAGGGCACAAGAGGCAACAGGCACGGAGGAGTCTTGGTATGTAAAGATGATCACCCATTCACAGACCAACCCCGGCATGCGTAGCTTAACCTGATGGATAGTAAATTTATTCTTGTGTCAATATAAAAACTCAGCTTCATATCCTGGATGTTTTAATTTTTGTGCTCTACCCTATTTCGACTAGCTAGGGTGCCGAGACAAAATACTAAACCTGCAAGTGCGCCGCGAATTGAAAAGTTTGGGAACCCCTGGCTTAGACTAATACATTACATAACACCACTGACATTGAAGGAAATATCCTGATGTGGAAACCCAGTAATAGGGTAAGGTTGCCTTAGACGTAAGCGCACCTAAGTCGTGCTACAGTAATATCGCTCTCCTGTTCATAATAAAGCAAATAAAAGCAAATAATTTGCTTTTTACCATTGCCACTCCAAAAAGGGAATTTGTTTCATCGATAACAGTGAATAAAACTCTCTTTTACTCACTGAGTGAACAAAAACATTTTGAATTTGGAACAAGCACGAATTATACGAACTATGTACAAAAACCAGCCAAGTGCGATTCGGACCACGCACAATGAAGGGTATTAGTTGGGATGAATTTATCCCAAAAACAAACTTAATATTGTAAAAATATGACGCATAAATGGCCGGATTTTTATTGCGTTGTTTTAGAAACTTGATTTTTTAGATCTCCAAGGGACCTACCTACGTATTTGATATTAATTTCAACTTGATACCTCCACGCGTTCCTGACAGAACGCGTCTTGACAAACTGACAGACAGACGGATGGACAACGAAGTGATCCTATATGGGTTTCGGTTTTTCGGTTGAGGTACGGAAGCCTTTTTAGGGTTCCGCACCTCAACCGAAAAACCGAAATATAACGTGTTCAAACTACCTACTGGTTAGGTAAATGGAGCATACCTACATTTTTTTTTCTAAAGGTCCCGTCAATTTTAAGTAGGTTCTCTTCAATATGTTGTCGTGGTTGCTTTATGTCATTGGAAAATCTATTAACAAAATTATAATAAAATGAAATCTTCCAGTGACGAAAATGAGACACTGACTCCGGAATCATTTCGTTCTAAACCAGCAATTATATTATCTATATATATAAAAGGAAAGGGTGACTGACTGACTGATCTATCAACGCACAGCTCAAAACATTGAACGGATTGGGCTGAAATTTGGAAAACAGGTATTTACTATGACGTAGGCATTCACTAAGAAAGGGTTTTTGGAAATTCGAACTTTAAGGGCGTGAAAAGGGGGATTTTGTTTGTATGAAAAATCTTATTCCTTGAGTTAATAAACTTGAAACTTGGCATGAATACTTATTTATATAAGTTATAAAGATTACCATTTTTAGTTTTTCTAAACTACTTCCTAAAGGAAGATTGGGGGGTGTCAAAGGTTGTATGGAAGAATTTTAACGCGCGGCAGACCGGTCCGGACCAGTTAATCAGAATTAACTCGAAACACAGTATTTATACTTACAACTGAAAATAAATAATAACGTATGTCAGGGTTTTTTCAAAATCTACCCCTAACGGGGTGTAAAGTGGTACTCATTTTTATAGGGGCGGATTTGTGTGGCTTGATTAACTTGCAAATTGGTATGAATAATCTATAAGTCCAATAATGGAAACGTCACAATAGACTTTTCAAAAATTATTATCACGCTATTTGCTATGGGGGATGAGCAATATTGCATTGTTCGTATTCTTCTATAGTTTACTGAAAATTTTAAAAACACTAGACAAAAGGTTAGAACATTGCAGATAGTTGTGGACATAGGTTTTAAAAAAAAATCATCACGCTATACCTTTATGGAGCTATGCAGTCAATCATAACATTTATAGGGTGGATTTTGAGATGGGGCAATAAGGGCAGGTACCTTAACCGTTGTCGCACAAGAAAACAATTTTAGGAGACTGTCCTTAACTTTTTGAAACATTTTGATCTGCATTCACAGAATTTGAAAAACTTATACAGTCAGCAAGAAAATGGGCAATTTTTACAAAAACTTTTTAGATGTCAGTCGATCCTATTTCTTATTACTAGGGTCAAAAATTGTTGTCGGGCCAACTGAGGTTTGAGTACGAGAAAAGTTAGAAATTGCAAAAAAAACTTCCCATACATTTCGTAGGAAATGAGCTTGAGAGGTATATTCTGTTCTAACTTTTTGATAACCTACTTTATTCTTATTCTTTATTGTACACATAGTTACAAAAACAATGTTACAACATTACTTAAGGCTTCATAACATAACATCACGCCTGTATATCCCTGAAGGGTTGGGCACAGGTGTACTGTATATCCACATTTCGCAAATTATGTTTAAGTCCCATGTAATAGGGGGCGAGTCTATTGCCATCAACCGGGCACAAATCCAGACTCCGAGCTGCTATTGAGAAATTCCAAATGGAATAACCCAATAATACTGACCGATCTGGAAACCGACCTCATGGTCAGCAGTAGCGCTTACGACCACTAGACCAACGACGCAGTAACGGTTTCATATTTAAAAAAAAAAAAAAATCCTAACATGAATTTTCTGTCTGTCAAAAATTCTGTTTGTCTTTTCTTGTTTCTAAGAAAGTCTACTAGTAAGGTTGATAGTCCTAGGTACAGTAAGTACGACACAAATTAGATATAGCATCGGCGAAATTCGTAAAACCGAACACCATCCGAAGTGCGCCTTCAAAATCACCAATCGTTCTTACTACTATAGATGAAAATGATCTTTACGCAAACGCAATAAATTTTAAAGTCATAAAACCAAATACATTCGTAAAATTGAAATGAATGAATGTACATTTTCAAATTTATGCCTCATCTAAGTTGTATCGTACTGTATACTGCCAACTATGTAAATAAATTAATTCGTCTGTATATTAGTATGATGTTTAAACAGTAATTAAATACATGCTTACGTACATGTTTGTAGCAGACGGTAGGTCGGATCTGAGATCGTTAATTGAGTGGCATAGCTTTGATGGAAACTAGCTTTGAATTATATTGTTGCCCTACATAACTACTGCGTAATATCACGCCACTTTCAGATACGGAGGGGGACAGAAATAAAAGCCTGTACTTACACAAATACTACTACTTATTTACGCTTCTTTCTTTAGTTATTCGGATAAACTTGGAAAAGTATTACTAAATAAAGTGAGTATTATAAAATGATCGCTGCCAGACCGGACTGTCCCTTTCAGGGACACTGGGTGGGGACAGTCATAGGTCTGCGCAAATAAATAATTTGTAAAAAAAAATGCTAACCTACTTATTTAAGCACTATTATACTAACAAAATTATAGACCTTAGTCTGAAATAAAGTTTTATTGAATTAAATTAAATTTTTAATTGTTATGATTTCCAAATATTAATAAGATTTGTAGTGATTTTAAATACTAAATATAACATTAAAAGAATATGATTTGCCTCAAATGATTTTTTATCAGAGTTTTTATGAATTTTTAAAGTATCTCATTTCACAGTTACCGCAAAAGTACTGGTTTTTTTAACGGAACGGAATGGAAACATGATGTTTGGAGCATCGTTTAGCATCTGAGTTAGTTCGGTTCGAGCCTCGAAACCTAAAGATGTCTTCAAGAAGTCTAAAGTCTATCACGTTATTATATTGAGTACCTCATTAAATATTGTGTTAAATATTACTAAAATTATACCAAGTTTGTATGAGTGCAAGAATATAAATACAGAAATATTAGTACTGAAATGGTGTATCTTTACAATATCGTATTTTCTCTTAAGTAAAATAATTCATAATAATGAATTTTGTTTTCGTCTTGAAAAATTTAGACTTCTAAGTGGATCAAATGGCTCATTATCACCGTTGCCTCTAAACGTTACGATGAAGAACTAGAATACTTTACTTGGGAATCGAACAAAGACACTTCACTAACCACTTCATTAAAGTCACCAACATAATACAAAATCAAATTCAACCTCTAGTAGTGATGAGCCACAACATCGATAATAGCGATGCGCTGTTATATCGAAACGTTCTACAATATAATTTTCCCGAATAATTAAATTCGATATCGCAGTAATTTCAGCGGCCATTATCGAAAGTTGCTATTAATTTTACTCCGATAATGACGACACTTTGAGCTACAAATGAGTTTTGTTTTTGTTAATTAACAATTTCTACGTGTTATTGAATGTTTAATGGTCTGAAATGTATTAAATGCTATTAATTTTACATGAATAATCAGTGCCTCGTGCCTAGTGGCTGCCTCGTTAGGGTAGTAGTCGCAAGCGCATGAGATCCTGAGCTCAATTCCCAGATTGGGCAAAGTATTATTGGATTTTCTATTAGAAATTTCTCAGTAGTAGCCCGAAGTCTGGATTTGTGCCCGGTTGATGGCATAGGACTTAAACATAACTTGCAAAATGTGGGTGTACTGACTTTGGGTACACCTCTGCCTAACCCTTCGGGGAAACAAGGCGTAAATCATATATTATGTAAGTGTGTATCTATAAATAGTTTTTGGGAAAGGAGTGTTGGCATAATTCATCCTCCTGTCTTAATCCCCAATTTTTATGTGGTCACACAGGAGATTATAATCCTGTACTATTAAACTAGCAAATTTTTGTATAAATATATTTGTTTGTATATATATTTTTAGTCACGTTTTCGAAATCGACTCTAACGATTTCAATGAAAGTTGCAATCGGGGCAAAAAAAAAACGATCTAGCTAGGTCTCATATCTGGGAAAATTTGTGTTCTCCGTATTTTCACGCGAGCAGAGCTCGGTCACCCAAAGTTTAAAATAAGATAATGAATAATGACATGTGAGTAATGCCATGGAATTAGTGAGTACCTTTCATGACAGTATGGAATTAGAATGTACTATTTATTATACATGGGATTAGTATGAACTATCATAGACTATTAAATGAGCATTCTCTATTTTCACCCGAGCAGAGCTCGGTCGCCCAGGTACTAAACAGAATACTCTTTATTATGTACACCATACGAATTACAGATATAAATGTAGAAATTTTACATTTGTGACACAATGAGCGGTCTTATCGCCAAAAGCGATCTATTGGATAAAAACTTTGAATGGATTTAAAGGGAGAAGGAGAGACTACTGCAGGTACTCTGTCTGACGTAAACAATAAATACAAACAAACTTAAAGTGTAAATAATCATTTAAAAAAAACCGTAAATAATGATGATGTTTCCAGGAGAGTCCATGTTTTTTGTATTATTCTACGCTTTTTTCCATACATAGTATCTATCAACTGTCTTCGCAGTGATCACTTCCTTCTTCATCTTTCCTTTGTCTGTTTCTTTCTTATGGGCGTCATCTACATTCTGGTCACTTGCTCCTCATTTCAAAGCCAAGGGTTCAAAAACGCCAAAACAATTCTGTCACGACAGTACTTCGTATAAATTAATTTAATATTGTTTTGATTGGCACCATTAGTTAATTGGTAAATAGCATTTTACGACGCAGTCAATGTGTCGTAAAATATTATTAGGTATATGAAATATTCAATTAATTTGTCCTTACTCGGTTTACACAGTTCAATTTCATCAATATTTCATTAATTTTTGTTTTGACCAAAAGTATTTTTGTCTCCTCTAATATATCTACCTACAGTATGTATCAGAAAGGTGAGGTCAAATGAAGGGTGTAGTGTATTACCTTTTCCTATCATAATCGCAGATAAAATATCAACTAACAAATGTTTTAAAACAAGCGCTAATCCTGCCGACAAACTGTCACGCAGTTTGGCAGGTTTATAAAATTATAACAAGTGTTTGGTCCAAAATTAAAGATTTATTTATTTACTAGTTGCGCCCCGTGGTTTCACCCGCATAAATCTCTATCCCGTGGGAATACCGGGATTAAAAGTATCCTATGTCCTTCTCTAGGTCATGGTCTACCCATATGCTAAATTTCATCCAAATCCGTTCAGAAGTTTTAGCGTGATGCCGTGACCAATTTTTATTTTTTTTAACTATCCCATACACAACTCCAATACCTATTCGATCTAAATGTCTGGGACGGCTGATTACTTTTTCGCAATAACGATGTTGGTCCCATGCAATCAGTTATTAGCACACCGTTAAATATGATATACGCTTTAAAAGTACATTGTTAATATAGCCCCAGAATTTGTCACACTGTACAATATCTTAGCTATCATCATCATTATTATTTGAGCCGACAGACGTCCACTGCTGGACATAAATCTCCCTCAAGTACACATCAACCGGTCCTGTGCTTCTTTAGTAAAGTATCATATTATTTTAATTATTTTAAATGTGAGGACTATGTGGATTTTTTTATTATTTTTTTGCTAGTTTTAATGATGGTCTGGTAGCTTGAGTAGTTGATGCGGCCTACCGTAATGTTCTTTCTTTGGTATTGTTCGTCGAGTTGAGCTCCTTAAGTTCTGAGTTGAGCTTCACGACTGGACAGGTCCACTCAAATCTATGTGGTTCTTTCCTCAAAAGACCATTTCTGACACTAATCTACATGATCCTCATATGACCTGACCATGATTATGTCTGGACTTTAAAAGAGACTGCGACCTCTGAGATTGTTTCGGTCTTTCTTCTCAGAGTAGTCAGATAGGAAACGCTGAACTCGTCTACCTTTTTTTAAATATTTTTTTTTTATATGACGCATAAAAGTGTTCCGATATCCTATTTACAGAATAAACAATTTCATTTCATTTCATTGCATCCAGCGAATCTCCGCGAATTTCTCAAGGTCATTGGTCCACCTTCTGAGAGGTACATCCACGCTACGCATTGAAATAATAATACCAGTTTATTATTATCTCACTGCAGGACAAAAGCCTCTTCTTTTGAGAAGGCACGAGCATTGATCACCACGCTTGCTCAAGACGGGTTGGTGATTTCAGACTTATATTAACTATAAGTCCAGATTTCCTCACGATATTTCTCCTTCATCGATGACAGTAATGTCCAAGATAAACCCAGAAAGTACATATGAATTGAAAAAGTCACTTTGGTACTTGCTCGGATTTGAATCCACAACCTCATGCATGAGAGGCGAGGCTTTAACAACTAGGCTATTACGACATTATATTAAAAATATAACATAATATAACAAAGTCACGCCTGTAATAACGGAAGGGGTGGGCAGAGGTGCACCTTAAGTACACCCATATTTCGCCAGTTATGTTTAAGTCCCAAGTAATAGGGGGCGAGCTTATTGCTATCAAACGATCACAAATCTAGACTCCGGGCTGCTACTGAAAAAAATCTGATGGAAAAACCCAATAATACTTTACCCGACCCGGGAATCGTACCCAGGACCATAATGCTCAGCTAGCGCTTGCGACCACTAGACCAACGAGACATTACTATTAAAAAAGTAAACTTTTCTTTACCTAATTGAGAGCTATCCTCAAATTGAATCCCTCGAACCAGTAACGTATTCACATCCTCTTAAAAATCACGTCTCCCATTTGCCATTGCCTCGAGCGAGCGCTTAACAAAATGGCTATAAAAGTTAAGTCTCAAAATTTAAATATCGCTAGCCGTCTGGCCTTCCCCGTGGGCGATTGATGTTTATATGTATATACAAAATGCCGAGACACCGTCCCAGATGTGGGCAGGGATAGGATAATTATGGAGGTGGCGAAAACGCGGCGGGACAGGGTGGTCACGATGCATCAGGACAGATGGGCCAGGATCGTCACGCAGAGGGTGCCAGAAGACGGGAATCGTCACCGAGGTAGGCTTAATAAACGCTGATGTGACCATTCGGAATCGTTCTTGACTGATTGGCCAGAAAAGACAATGGAAAAAGATAAATGGAAAAGTATGGCGGAGACCTTTGCCAAATAGTTGGAACAGTATACGTAGATACGTTAAAACAAAAGGATGGCTTTAATATGACATGTACTAAAACGGCCTCATACAAGAGGTTTAGTATTTCTACTATTATGCCAAGAATATACATACATGCTAGTAACTTGCACAAAAATATACAAGGAGCAATGCTTTAAGGCGCATCCCAGCAATCTTCGGGTAAGCTACACACGTACTTAGCTTCTCTTTCTATGAAATTGTAGGCGGGATTATCCACTGCGGCCCACGGCACTGCTGCGTATGCATGTTTGCCATTGTTTGCCAGACACGCAACTAACGTGGCAAAAATCTCCTTGCACATCCTACGTAGCAATAGACTGTTGAATTTACATAACATAACATCACACCTTTAATATCCGAAGGGTTAGGCAGAAGTGCACCTATAAGTACACAAACATTTCCCCATTTAAGTCCCATGTAATAGGGAGTGAGGCTGTTGCCGTCAACCGGGCACAAATCCAGACTCCGGGCTACTACTGAGAAATTCCAACTTGAAAAACGTAATAACACTTTGGCCAACACGGGAATCGAACCCAGATCCTGAGGCAGAGGACAACGAGGCAGAGGAGCACATCTTCTACTACAATCTTGAGCAAACCTCTCTTCGTACGTCCAGGGTCTCCAACACAGTCTAGGTGTAAGACGCCGAGACGCGGTGACTGACCTGCGACCGTGACGTGCAATATACAAGCAATATTAGCCGCACCACATACCTAGCCGTTGTACCCTCGATGTAGACCTTTAGCAATCTCATTAGTGAAGGCTGAAGCCTTGGGATAGATTAGCAGGTAGGTTAACTGTTTTCACAGAGACTTGGGCCCCAGTTCACCAAACTGTTGGTTATTATCTATTAAGTATTTTGATTGTTTTGCACATACAAAACTGTCTCTTAATTAAATAAAGAATATTTTTATCATATTAAAAAGTTAACATAAATTAAAAAGATGAAAAGACCCCTAAGTCTGATTAAATTTAATAAAAAAAACGGGACATTTAGCAATTAATTAACAGAGTTGTTGAAATTGGCCTTCGAAGAAGTTGTTGATTTTGAGTTCTAAGGTTCATAAAGAGTTAAAAGTAGTATTTTATAATAAATAATTAATAAGGTAGTCGAAAGAGGTCTGTGACCCGGTTAATTATAATCCAATTTAATCGAAAAGGTTAACGATAACATAACTGAAATCAAAAGGTTAGCCTACTAGACACTATACGGTGGAGGTCTGCCCAGCTTGGGCGGAGCATCGCCGTGTCCTCGTGGAGGCGATCGGCGGCGGTGATCTCTCGCGTCCGGCCCTGGTTCAGGCCATGGTACGGAGCGAGAGGAAATGGGAGGCCGTCACCTCCTTCTGCGAAGCGGTAATGCTCGCGAAGGAGGAGGCGGAACGTGTGAGGGAGAGGCAAATTTCGCGCCCTCATGCCCCTAACCGCCGCAGGAGGACACGCCCAGGGCGTCGGGAATCGCGAGGCGATTTCCGGCCACCGTAGGCGCGGGCTTGCGGGCGGTGAGCAATGGGTGGCTCACCGTCCGATAAGGACCAGGCCCGGGTCGACGGCGCGTTGTGTTCCACGCGCGCCTCAAAGAGATGTCAGCAGATTCGAAGGGGTCCACTAGGGCCGATGCCTGCCGGGGTTGCGAAGAAAACCGAAAGGGAGATCGTGGCCCCCGGCAACAGGGCAGCCGAAGGAACACGGGTGGGTTTTAGTCAGTAAGAGTCTGACACGCCCTCCCGCTCCGCCCAGAGCGGGAGAAGTTATTTGATGATTTCCCACCCTCAAAAAAAAAAAAAAAAAAAGCCTACTAGACACTATTTGAAAATTTAAAAGTGCCTGTAAATGGTTTAATTGAAATAAATGCTTTGAGTTTGAGAGTCATTGAGTGATATTCGAGCTGGCAGTCAACCTAGTTTTTCTTGACCACTTTACAACTTTTAAAATCAGATGCGCCTAAATATTTTCAACATTCTAGGCAAATAATCAGCTATGATATATTAAGGTAACATGGGCCGTAAGACTGTCGGTTGTCTCATTGCTATTCTCGTAATGGTTAATCACTCTTTCGACTGATCTTATGTTAAATTAGTTTATCCTCACAATCGCTCGGTCTCCACGTTAGCCTTTAGTGAGTCACGTGTCTCTTTATCAGCTAGCCCAACTATGCAGTAATTCTCTCCATTTATGACAACAGGAGTTTCTGGATTCAAACCATTCTAGTCCCCACATCTACCCTTTGGGAAGCCAAATACTAATTCAGTGTCTCATAAAATTAAACCTGTCAACATAAACTGAACAAATGTCAAGTCGTCGGTGCAAACATATATTTGCACGTCTAAAGTCCTTTAAAGTTTAGCAAATAAAGTCTACTTCTGTATGATTGATGGCAAAAGCAATTTCAAACTCAAGGCCAAATGAAACTGAGCCAAAACGTGTCCATTACCACAATTAACCGTACATACAATTCTGAAAGCGATGTATTATCCTTATTTCATTTAAGTAAGATTCATTTTTGTGTAGCACACGTGGTTATAACAGCAATATAGATAATGTATCTTCTTTTTGTACTAATATGTATGATAATGTTACCAGGAAAAATGGATTAAGCGACAAAACCGTTAAAATAACGGACAATATTTCAGACAAATTATTCTAAACGTGGGCTTTTCTGAAGTGATAAAGTTAAGCCACTTAAAATAATGAATTCTGTCTAAAGCAAATGTTTGATTATTAATCGTATCGGCCTGTTAGAGTTCACAGATCTCTTTATAACTCTTACAAGTAATCAACAACGCCATCATCATTTTAGCTGAAAGACGTCCACTGATGGGTGTAGGCCCATAAGCGTCGCCACATCAACAATGAAACACAATAATAATCACCACACTTGACAGAGGACTTTAAATTGGTGATCACAGTCTGCCAGTGATGACAACAACAGAACAAACTTCTTCTTTTCTAGAATCAGCACAAATTAGGAATTGCTCATGCCGTGGCTAATATATAACGCAATCGGCAAGTTGGTTCCGGGGCTGACTGCCGAAGGTGCACATGATACTATATTTTACGTGTCTACTATAGTGGAGGACTGGAGGCTAAGGCTATTCAAGTCGTTAAAGCGGATAGTCAGAATCCCGAACGTCAGACAATCAATCTTAACAAGGGGCTTCGTGTTACCCAGTAACTGAGTTGTAGAGGTCAGATAGACCGTCGCTCCTTGTAAAATTCTGGGTTTCAGCTGCATGTAGCAAAGACAGAAAAAAATAAAATTATATTTGGGAAAAGACTAGGTGATAATTAGCGGAGGCTTTATTTATACATCTTATAATCTTTTAATCATCAATTACGCCTAAAAGTTGCATAAAATTGTAAAGAAAAAATCTTCACAAAATCTTTTAGTAGTAAAGAAGTCTCTATGTCCGTGATATAGATTAAAACAGTATAACTGTCTGTATTAAGACACAATCTCTTGTTTCCAGTCCGGTGGAGTCGTTAGACAAAAGACAAATACGCAACACTTTCTCGTACGGACAGAAAATAAAGTGAGATTAAAAGTAAAGAACGGAGACGACGACGGTAAGGTTGGCAGAGAAAATTCTGGGAAAATAAAAAAATATTTTGTTGGAAATTTTATTTATTTATAGTAAGTAGTAAAACAAAAATTCCGTACAAAGGCGGACTTAATGCCTGAGGCAATAAGTCCGCCGGGATATCGGATGATATAACTTTTAACTCTGTTATTTAGAAAAAAAATACATATATAAAAATTTACTAAGAATTTTTCGTAAAAAAAGGTGGGTACTAATCGACGAAGCGGACGGTGTGTAAGAATCAATAAAAAACTCGTTTGATGAGACTCGCACAGACCAGGAAAACATGGCAAAAAAGGATGCCTATATTGAGCCATGAGTGGAACAAGGCCTGCCTATCATGATGATGAAGATAAATCAGAAATCACCAATGCATTATTTTTGCTATCAAGAACAAATTTATACACCAAATTTTTATTCATCCAATTAGGCGATAACGTTAACGTTTTGGTACGTAAAGATCACATACAGATTATTTGATTGATCCACGTTTTTGCCAACCCTAAGAGCGAGAAGAGGTTTGAAGTACACAGCAGTGTCTAACAACGGTGCACAATTATCGAGACATATTAGTCACAAACTAACTGCTAATCTATACTAGACTAGTCTTTAGCTACGTAATGAAAATGAACATATTCTGTTTATTCAAAGAAGTTGTAAAATTGTCAACTATACGATATCTAATTGCTTCGTTAGTCTAGTGGCATAAAATTGACGAGCGTAAGGTCCTGGGTTCGATTCCCATGTCGGGCAAAGTGCTATAGGGTTTTTTATTAGTAATTTTCCTAGTATCAGCACGGAGTCTGGATTTGTGACCAGTAAATGATAATAAGCTTGCCTCTTATATTACATGGGACTTAAAACATAACTGGCGAAATGTGGGTGTACTATAGGTACAGTCACGGGCGCTTATATGTATCCACTTACCAAAATTCAAAAGCAATTTTCTCGTGAAATATTGACTGCAACTTTGAGGTAAGACCTATTTCATAGTTGTGTGGGTTCCAAAATACTAAGCTTGTAACAAAAAAAAAAATACAATCAACACGGTAGGAGTAAATCACTTTTAAACGTTACTAAGTAATAATTATAATAATTTATTTAGGAACATAAAGGTTTTGTAGTACATGAGGGACTTACAAAGTATACATTAGTAATTACGTGGTGTAGGTACAATTAATTATTGGTATTTAGGAGAGACAGTTTCGACTCCCAATTTGTGTACCACAAAAAAATAATGATTTTATGCTTTTTAGAGATTACAGTATCAAAACCAAAAAGATAAGTGGATACATATTAATGTTCGTGACTGTACACCACTGCTCAATATATATGGCAACTCCTTTTTGTGAATACAAGCGTGAGGATATTTATAAAACTAAATAAATAATTATTATAAAATTATACACGGAAATTAATACAACTCTTCATAAACCAGCAAATTAAAGAGACACAAACTACGTTATAAGATCTAAAAATATGAACTAGCACCAATTATGATTTTGTTTGCAGTTTAAACATTAAGGCAATGAATCATTTTTATGACTAACAAACGTTGAGCGACTGAAAATTTTACGCAGTATTGAAATGATAAAGTGGGTCACACTTTGTATACTTAATTAGTGTTAAAGCCGTGGTTCTGCAGATAATTTTAAATTTATAATTATTTTGTGGGTGTAGTTCTATGGGTACATCTCTGCCCAGCCCGTCAGGGAAACAAGGCGTGGAGTTATGTTACGTGTTTTTTTTTTGTTTTTAATTCTGATCGCTATCTATTATTTTATAAATTATTAAGCAAATAGATTCTGCCCGCGCCTTCGTCCGCTAGCCTTATAACCTTCCTCAAGAATTGGGCTATCCAAAGTAAAAATCCATTTTCAAATCCGATTAGTAGTTCCGGAGATTACCCATTACCATTACATAAAAACTTACAAACAAACATACAAAGAAACAAATGTTACCTCTTTATAATATTATATAGTAAGTAAGATAGATAATTAGTATTAGTATTAATATAGTAGTGTAGATAAAATTCTGCCTAACCCTTCAGGGAATACAAGCGTGAGGTTATGTTGTTATTTAGCTAAATTAATTTCCAGCTAGAAGATAAAGAAATTCACTTCCTTAAAAGAACAGGCAGTAGTGACACCTGCAATAGTCAAATGATTAAATAAAGGAAGATGGCTCCACCTAACCAACTGAACCCCACGATTTTATTAGCAACCACAAACATATTCTGTAGGTATAAAGATAAAACTTCAAGCAATAAAACAAAGAACAACAAACATCGATAGCCCGACACTCATCACACACCCGAAATCAATTAACAAGTTGATTTTCCTAACCGAACCCTAATTTATCAGTCTGTCTGTCTGAACAATAACTCCGTAATTACTGCGTCGTAATTAACCAGACGATGAGTCAGTGCACTTTCATAGGTCTTTGTTGCGAAGTATGAGGGCAACACGGAAGTAACAAAGGGCTTAGTACTAGAAATGTAGAAGTCAATTATGTGGACCTTGGGCCCTTATTTGAATAAGTGTTTTCTTTGTGCTGATATTGTAGGAAGTATTTTTGAAATTTACGACGTAATAGTTTGTTTGGAAAATTACATTTTTGTTCGAGTCTGTTTTCTTTAAATTAAATCGTATTATTGTTTTGAAGCTTTAACCAAAATCGGTTATTGGTATGATTAGATAGAGCTTTAAGTATAAAATAAGTCTGCAAAGTATCTAGAAGGGTAAGTTGGACTAAGTTAGAGGACCTATTCTTGAGGTATATTGTGGTTCGTATCCGGAAAAGCTTAAATAATTCCTGGGTCATGTGTTCAGTTACCAGTTTTCTCGAGGATACAGGTATGTAACAGAAGTACTGTTACATACCTGCATCCTCGAGAAATCTTGAATGTACTAAGATGATTAATACCATTCAGAAAAACCCACGTGTCAGTAGTGTCAGAACATTTTGTTGGCACTATTATTTCTATGAGTCTGAAAAACACACTAAAAGTATCTATGAAAACTGATGTCTATTACAACGTGACACTTGATCTTTCTGTCGTTTGTCAGTCTGGACTTCATTAAATTCATAGTTTGCACAGTTTATTATTTGTATGAAAAAAAGCTCTGTCGGTCAATGACTTGCTTGCAAAACGTAGTGACATTTGCTTCTAAAGCCGATTTGATATTTATACATTTTGGTGGTTCACAAATATAAAATGACAGTTTAATTTAGTTAAAAAATAAAAATACAAAGGAATGCAGTTTTTTTAACAATAGGCTGGCGTTGCCATAAAAAGAGGCAATGTTATAATTTGTTATTGTAATTTTACCGGCCACCCTTTGTTGCTTGAGCCACAGCATTACTGCTTGGCAGCCCCAATATGGTACAGCTTTCATAAATAGGTAATCTATTGGCAATTTGAGTGATTTAGATTTTATCTAGGTAACGTTACCCCTTTCCAGAAGAAGTTGTCCCTACTACCCAAGACGAGGCGTTTGCTTTTTCTGAAAAGGGGTGGTAATTTTAACAGATTTAGGACCCAGACTATTGGTCTTTTCTTTATGCAATGGAGCTAATTCGCTGTATACAGCTTAAACTGACTTTACTGACAAAATTACCCATATTTTTCTAGGTTTATTAAAAGTGACTTAGATGTGTTGCTCTTTTAGTAAATGAAGGGTTTAAGCATTTCAATAGGTTCGTTAGAAAGCCTCTTTTTTGCGTCATACGTTTTTGCCTCCTACCAACATTACTTCTTTCATGTAGTTTACCAAACTCTATTAAACGAACGATAAAAATGGTATTAGGATGCAAACCACATAAAATACAGCATGGTGTTCATAATGATGATGTAGCAAGTGAAGTGTGTAACAGGTCGTCTGGACAGCCGGGGTGAACGGCTAGTGTAGGCCCCGTCGGGTCACTCACACGTCTGTGAGACGTACGGGAGGAAGCGATAGCGAGCTTGTCAAGCAACATGTTGTTGAGTGAAGTGTTAGGTAGATTTGACAGCTGCATGGGGTGAACACTCGTTCATACAAACCACGGTCACTCTTACACCTGTGTGACGTACCTGAGGGTAGCTAGCCTGTTGGTCATCTCATATGTTACTGATCAGGAACACAGTGTAAGGCGGTTCGAACAGCCGGGGTGAAGGACTCATTTAGGCCGCGCCGGTTTACATAAACCTACGTCTATAATACGTAAGTACTAGTGGATCAGACAACGAGTAGTTTATCACATATTATGGGCGGGAAGCATTCATTTATCCATTGATTATCACAAAATGTTTTTAGTGCCCATTTTCACAGAGTGAATTAAATAAAAAGATTCAGAACAAATGACAAAACTTCCGAGTCAAATAATAACTCACTTAGCATACAACTAGTTCCAACCAACATGGCTCGCCGTTCTCCACACCAGTACATTCCAACCAGCCGCCGAAACTGCCAGACAGACGAATGAATTCACAAGTTCCTGAAACTTGGTTGCAGAGTTTTGTGATAGACTTAGACGTGTTCATGTAAAAGTATCAACTGGATTGTGTCACCCGAGATAACTTTACCAATCAAGTTGGGAGGAGGGTAGTTTCGATCTCGAGTTTCGGGTATTAAAGCAGTATTAGTTAGTTGTAGGGATACTAGTTATTTGTTTTATCAGATTATATGATTATTTTGTCCATGGTTCTGGGCATAGTTGTGATAATTGATTTTTCGTTTCTAAGATATATGTAGCAGCAGGAGGAACAACAAGGGTATTTTCGTCGGTAGGAGACTGATATTTACTTCCATTCTCTCTAGACGGAGGGTATCCACAAAGATTTTAGGACGGAAAGAACGGACTGGGCTTTAAAAATGTTGAGTTTTACTTAAAGACTAGCTTCTGCCCGCGACTTCTTCTGTGTTTACCGAGATAAAAGTATCCTTTGTTCTAACAAAGGTCATGGTCTACCCATAAGCCACGTTTCATCCCAATTCGTTTAGTCATATTAGCGTGAAAGTGTAACAAACAAAAAAACTCACTTTTGCATTTAAAATATTAAATTAGGATAAGGCCTCTATCACTCTCTTATGAGAACTGCGGATGACAGGCTCTGAAAAACTGAGGTGACAGCTTACCTAACCGTCAAACGAAATGCAACGAACATGGTGTGAGCCCATGATTGTGTGCGCTCGTTCCTGTCACATGCCATAACATCGTGCACGTATTCCATAAAGGGGAGCGCAGAGGAGTATCATACACCCACATGTTGCCAGTTGGTTTTCTTAAACTAGATCTGTAGGTGTCAACAGTGTCAAAATAGAACCATGCAAGATAAGTGCACATGGTAACTTCAGATTTAGGTTGATAAAGAGCTCAAAACGGGCAATATTAAATATAATTATAGTAGCATATGAAGAGCAATAATAACATTATATTAATGCAATAAAACCAAATAGCTCACCCGAACGTGGTATTTTGTACACAAGCTTATAGTGAATGGAAGTGACTCTTTGTCAGGCAAGATTTATACATTTTTTTTTGTTTACGTAGTAAACAGGTCAACAGCCCAGGAGAGCGGTATATGGCAAAATGCGTAGCCAACTTTCGGGGCAAACGTCTGTGACTGAACAGGCAATTTAAGGATGCCAATATTGAATATATATTATTACACCTATTTATAATTCCGTAGCAGCCAATGGACCCCAAAAAGAGAATGTGCGGTATTTCCTTAGAATGGATTTGGAAGAATCACAATGCCTAGCTACTTCGACGGACAAAAAAAAAAGCTAGTTACCGAAAGCTCTGTAGGTAGTTACTGCCGGTAAACATTGTCTCATCTATCCTCTTTGCATCTCTGTAAGTTTAATTTTACGAGTCAAATAAACATGCGCGCGAGTTTCCGTATTTAATGCGAACAGCCCAAGGTTGCGCTGACGCACGCCGATGCGCTTGTTTTGAAATTAAATGCAACACATACATACAATCTTGTATTAAAGTGTTTCGGTTTAAATTATGTGACAATTTAAATTGGTGCTGAGTATACCAACAGAGTAACAAATATTCCATTATGTTACGCTGTGAGACTGTTGTATAAAAGTTTATTCGCGTTTTATTTAATTGAGTCCCCAATAATTCATTATTCTTTAAGATAATGCGTTTTGTTTTCCGTATTCAGTCTAAATCAGGAGCGATATTATCTTCGCATCTATTTAAAAACAAAAAACATCACTACTTTAGGTGGAGCTACACTAAAAAATTTTTTTTCGTAATTTTATTTTACCACTTTGCGTGATTAATATGTATACCCATGCCAAATTACAGCTTTCTAGTACTAAGAGTTTCAGAGCTAGACTGCGGACAGACAGACTGACACACAGACATGGTGAAACAATAAGGGTTCCTTGTTTACTTCCCTAAAAAGGACTTATGACTGCAACAGATTTCAAATGGCAGCGCTGGATCCTTAAAAAAAATATTAAACCTAATGAGCAATGTACAAGACAGCATAATAAGTGTGCATAGGTAAATAGTATAATCAGCCTTTAATATTCTCACTGCAAGGACCTGTGACATTTACCAACCCGCACTGGGCCCGCGTGGTGGATTGTGGCTCACTCCCTCTCAACGAGAGGAGACTTGTGGCCCAGCAGTAGGAACATTATAGGCTGATTATGATACGTATACATTATTATTTTGTTATTGCCACTGCAGAGAGCCACGAAGGCCCAAAGGCTTGTGCAGACCAGCGCGACCCTTGTAGCGCCCGCGATATCGCGCTGTTCTGCACGAGCCTCAATGCGGGATTGATGGCAGCTTTGGAAATGCCGGTTTTTTCTCGGTGCAAGACTAAAACAAATAAAAATACTTTCTTCTAAATTTCAGTTATATTAGACGAGTTGGTTCTTCATTTCCTATACCTACCTTTACCTTTGAACTTAAAATCCCACCTAGTCTTATTCATCAACTTAAAATATCGCAATTTTAACTTAACCTAAAGAGACACCACCTACACGCAATTTCATCGCAAAAACCAGCAGTTATTTATAATGACCCGTCGTAATGATGACTGTAAGAATGTTTAACATTTTTTATAAGTCATCATATTTATACAACCACTATAATGCGGGGCCAGTTAATAAATTGACTTCGCTGGCCGAACGAGTCAATGATCCATTCGTAAGATAAAGGAGAAGAACAGTAGGTCTGGCATTAAACTCTATTCAAATATCATCTTTACGCTTGTGTTAATTAAGCTATTTTTAAAAAGACTTGTACTATTGAAAATCTCCAGAAAATGTTTGAAGCGAAAACTGAACTTTAAGTTTGACTATATAAGTTTCAAAAATACAATAGATGTGCATATAATTATTTAGTAACCTGTTCCGCTTAGCTATTCCTAAAGACCCATAAAAAAACATGAAAGAAATCAACACCTGTTTTACCTCTCAACGAGGCATCCGCAGGATGACGATTGACTTGTCGCGAACCCGAACACGCCGTGTCGTCTATTGTATTTTATAATGGATTTCCGTGAGGTTACGCCTGAATCAGTTAATTAGTATATAAGATGTTTAAAAAAACCATATATATTTGTTTACGTGTTAAACTAAATAAAAATTAATGTTCACCATAACAATTTTTAAACAATACCCCACAAAGCTGGTTTTTCTGCACCATCCCTGCAACATAACCGTGGCGCGCAAACGCATCACTAAAACTGCGCGTGGGCAGCGTACAAACGCATCGCACTCTTCCGCGTATGACTCCGCTTATTTCGCTTATTATAATAACACTCATAAAAGCTATATAAATGATGACTCTCTTGCCTTTTTGTTTACGTTATTTTCATGGAGATGTGCAAATTTCTGGATTTTTAAAGTGTTTGAGAAATATTTTTAGTTGTATTAGTGAATTGATAAGGTGTGTTAGGTACAGGTTATTTATTTACTTAACAGATTATGTACACACATTTAAACATGCATAAAAATAAGAAAGACAAGAAGAAAAGCTAAAAAAGGAAAATTAAGATAAAAAGGTAAAAAAGATTTTAGTAAAGAAAGTACCCTTAGCTACAGATGTTTTTAAATATCGCAGTTTACTCACGAATTTAGTTGGAACTCCTGATAATCACAAAGTTTGGCACATTTACATTAGTATTGTAATTAGTAAACGGAGGACACAGTTGTCTAACGTTATCGTTCAGTCAAATTTTACTAGACCCAATAGAAAGTAAAAGTAAAGTTTGCTAACTTTTAAAGGAAATAATTTTCTTCTTTTGTTTCCAAGTTAGTTACCACTATTAATTTTCCATAATAAAATATAGAAGTTTCGTAACTAAAGGGTGACCACAACCGGTTAAAATTCGCGGAAAATTAACGGGCCAGATCTAAAACCCTTCGGCTACCAATTGGGTTCACATTTGTACCCCTTTGAGTGACCCTTATAATGAATACAACCCTTTTTTACCGCTTCCAAATATTACAGGACTCCCTATTCCAATAAACGTAAGGTTTGATTTTAAATAATCATTTGATAAGCAGCTGTATTACGGCTGGTAATTTCTCTTATACAGGCTGTATTGACAAACGTCCTGTAAAATGAAAGCTTAATTTTATTATGAAGCTATTACTTTGTCAATATAGTATGAGTACATTAAGTACATGTAGCGGATATGTTTTGGTAATTTTCCTATTACATCCTAAACAACAACATACCGAAGGGTTAGGCAGAGGTGTACCTATAGTAAACCCACATTTTGCTAGTTATGTTTTAAGTGCCATGTAATAGGGGACGAGCCTAATTGCCATCAACCGGGCACAAATTCAGACTCTGGGCTGCTAACTGTAAAATACCTTATGGAAAAACCCAATAACACTTTGCCCGACCTGGAACTCGCACCCAGGGCTCAGCAGTAGCGCTTGCAACCACAAGACGAACGACGCAGACTTATAACGTCATAGTTCTATTAAAACTGCTTCGTTGGGTAAGTGGTCGTAAGTGTACCTACTGAGCATTGGGTTTTCCTATTATGATTTTTACGTAGCAAGCCGAATTCAGAATTTCGGCCCGGTTGGTAGTCGCTCTCTGATGCGTCCAGACTATGTTACATAAAATAAACTTTTGTTATATAATAAGTCCACATTATTAAGCCAGGTCATGTTCCGCTACTCGCATCCGATTCGAGTAGCGGAACATGACGCGAGCTAGTTGAACTACTTATTTTTTATTTTTTGGGTGGGAAATTATCAAATAACTTCTCCCGCTCTGGGCGGAGCGGGAGGGCGTGTCAGACTCTTACTGACTAAAACCCACCCGTGTTCCTTCGGATGCCCTGTTGCCGGGGGTCACGATCACCCTTTCGGTTTTCTTCGCACCCCCGGCAGGCATCGCCCCTAACGGACCTCGTCAATTCTGCTGACATCTCTTTGAGGCGCGCGTGGAACACAACGCGCCGTCGACCCGGGCCCAGGCCCAGGATAAGGACCAGTCCTTATCGTTGAACTACTGCGGTTTCACTGCAATAGATTCGTGGTGGAGGTGTGCTAACGACGCTAACATTGCTAAACTCTCTATAGAAATATATTACATAACTATGTTTTATAATGTTTTATGTTATTTAGTGTGGACGCTTATTTAGGTACATGAGATTTAAACAAAACTGGCGAAAAGAAAATGTTCTATACGTCTTCTACCTACCTCTCCTGGGAATTTTTCAAGCTTGAATATCCAGCCGTTAGGCGTCGACCATTAAAATAATATAACCTTAAAATATGAACATTTAGAATCGAGAGTCTGTTTTTGGAAATTCCCATGCGTATAAATCTACTGCAAAAAAATATTACTCCCCGATTTTTCTCGACTTTTTCCCCGTTTAGCTCGTTTTTTTTCCCCGTTTTTCACGACTTTTTTCCGCCATCCAAACAAACCGATTCACAACATTATTTTAGGATATCAATATGCTAACAAGTCAGAGTTATTTAGAATCCAAATACAAATGTATGCATTCGACACACGACTTGCGAATGCCTGTCATTTCAGTGCCCCAAAATATAGGTTTTTAGGCTGTGGCGCAGCGCTCAGTTGCAATATTTTTGTAACATTTTGCAATACGTATTTATTTTGCATGTGAATTGTTTTGTAATATTGATTTTGCATATCGTTTTGCATTGTTAGTTGTCACATATGGAATGGAACGAATGTTTTGTTTCTAAATTTCAGAAACGTTTTGTTTTACTCAGCTATTGGCTGTTGCTCTGGTTTTTTTAAGTAATGGTTTGGAATTCTAATAAAAAATAAGCCCGTATACAAAATTACAATGACATGCGACGTTGGCTTTAGTTTAACCATTTTTTTACATATGTCTTGATTTCTGTCTGAAATATTTTTTAGATCACTTTTATTTTTCCGTAGTCGGGTTACAGTTTTTTAAACTTATTTTTTTTATTTTATACCTTTCCATTTTAACACTTGATAAACATTGCGACAAGGTAAATAATATTTATACAATAGGTCAGGAATTCATGCTTTTTATTATTTAAAAGGTATTAATTTTACAGCGGCGCCATAATACGTATGACGCCGCTGTAAAATTAATACCGCAGTCTCGCTTTTGCCCTTTTTTATCAAATTAAACATATTTATTTACTTAGACAATATGATATATACACATATTTGTAATGTGCTCGTCGAGATCTTTCTTTTGATATCAAACATGTCATGATTATCTTAAATTATTTTTTTAGAGGTAAAAAAATTACGTGTAAAGTCCACCATATTAAATTTAGAGATAATTTATATAGCCAATATCACCCGGACCATTATTACAAATATATTGATACCTCAATCATCAAAGTCGGTTTAGTAGTTTAGGCACTACGGCGGAACACACGTAAATACAAACATACATCCATACAAACATACATAGACTGCTAAAACCGTAACCCTTCCCTTTGGCTTTGCCGTAGTTAGGTAAAAATGAGGAGATCAGTATATAATATTTATTCGTAAACTTCTGGTATCTTTCTTAAGTTCCTGATAATTTAATATAACATCAAAATCTGAAACTAGATTATGAGGTGAATACGAGAAATGGAATAATAAAATTTCTAAAGGAAAAAGATTTTATTATATTATTTGAAAATTATTTTCTTCTTCAAATTGGTAAAATGTGGGTACTGTTCACCTTTGCCGAACACTTCGGGGAATAACAGTAGTGATATTATGTAATATCTATGTGTTATCATAATTACCTGTTACAAAGAAAGGTTTTAGTTCCCTACAGCGATTGAACATGCAGTGTCGAGAAATTAAGGCTCCTGCAAACAGGCGCGACACGACAGCGTGACGCGACTGTAGTAGAAAAACCGGTCAAGAGCGAGTCAGACTCGCGCACCGAAGGTTCCGTACCATTTTAAAGTTTCATCGGCAAGACCTATATTCGTCAGAGAATTTAAACACTGTACACTGCGGTGTAGAATATTATAGTTTTAAGTCAGCGTCATCTCTTGATCGATAGTGAAACTAATGTAATTTTTGTTAATGATTTCTGAAAAAGTATGCTATTTAGAGACATCGTTTTATTTTTTCCTGTAATCTTTACATAAATTTCTTTCACGTAGAATAATTTCAGATTTTTCTCTATGCAAACTTCGGAGTTAAGGACGGGGAACGGTATTTTTTAAATTTTTCGTCAAAACTCGAAAGCTATGTGGATTTATTTGATAAAAACTATGAAGATTTCATAGAAATTGTTCTACTTTCTAGTCGAACAATTTCTATTACGTCGCGTCTGTCTGCGGGAGAGAAAGCTCAAGTATATAATGCATGTCGAAGCAGACCATTAGTGGCTTTGAGACACGCTGTGCTTTTTAACCACTCTTTTGGCATGACCACCCTTTAGTCGAGGCTAAAGTGGTCACTTTGCATATGCCTAATGTGACCTACGGCCAAGGATAAAGAATAGAAGCCATGCTACAACAACTGGCACCGTTCACATGCATTAAAAGTACTTAAGTACTAGTCCGCCTTTTACTTTGAAGTCATAATATTATCGTATACTTAGCCTATAGTAAGTAGTAGGTATAAAATTTCCTAATTATACGGTATTAACCTGATTGTGTTCTTTGTGATTTTATCCAGTATCTAAACTATGATTATGTACTGACTCAATCATTTATACAATGTGTAATTGAAATAAACTAACTTTTAAAAACGAAGCAAACAGGTAATCGCGAAAAAAAAACACTTTTCCCTACATTTTGTTGAGTTATCCACGCGTAAATGTAATGATTGTGATAATTTCAGGGTTGGTTTCATAGTAAAAGTTATTTATAATCATAATAACAATGACCCCTTTTCAGATTTTCAGTCATCTTGTATGTTCTAAGAAATCAAAGTACAGGAACCCCTGTTTTTCTCCTTCTCCAGTCACTGTGCTACCGTTTCGCTAAAATCAGTTCATTAGTTCAGGTTAAATACTTAACATGTCGGTCTTCTTCTTCTTTTCGTGTGGTTAGTGACTAGCCTGGTGTCAAAGTTTTAAAGCCGCTCATGGGCGTCTGACTTGCTGTCGCGAAATATCCTCACGATGTTTTCCTTCGCCGTTTTTTAAACAAATGATAATTATACAATTCACACATGAATCCGAAAAGTCAGTGGTGCTTGTCTTGGGTTCGAACTCGAGCTCTATGACTTGGCAGTCTGACGGTCACACCACTAGGGTATCACTGCTCAAGTAGGCAATCACTGCTCATACAACGCAACATGTAGGTAAAGTAATGCTTCAGAGAATTGACTTCCAATTTAAATTGTCCGCATATTCAAATCATTCGTCGTCATTCTCATCGTCATTCTTTGACAGTATGAAATGGCTATAATACGGTAAATTGACATAGTGAGTCCATTTGATAAGCAATTAATTAGGTACCCTGACTGATATACGTAAATAAACTAGCATGGAGTACAACCATGTAGCCTGTACAACATTCAAATCTAAAGCGAAGTTGAAAACGATTCGAACCCGTAACCCTTCGGTCCCTCGTCAAGCGCTGTCGCTTCAATTTGCGAAATAATTTACAACTCGCGTTGGAACGCGAATAACTAATAATATGTTCTGTGTTATGTTTGCAAAGGGCATTCTTAGATATACTTAGTAGCTACCTGTACTACATATTTTAGTGGAATTTCTCGGTTAAATCAAACTCTCTTTGAATGTAAGGAAATACATTATGTAAAAAGACCCTGTCCGATTCGAAAGGGGCACTTAGTTACTGCAATTCCATTAACAGAACGTAATAAAAAAATCTTATCATTATTGAAAATTAAATAGTAATTTATATTTAAAAACGACATTTTTAGTACCAAAATTACCCCAAATCCATAAAAAAATCGCAAATTTTCAACAGAGGTTATGACTTGTAGATACCCGGTAAACGACAGCCGCCAACGCCCCATGTAATAACCCAGTGAAATTCCCCATTGAAAAGATGTGAGGATTTTATTTTCTTTTTTCCTGAATATTACCACATAAATAGACTCTCAGTACAATACCTAACAACACCCTCACGGATCGGACAGGGTTTTTTTTTCATATGGTATAGTGAAGACGCTTTTAAATTTCCGTCCACGATTATTATACATACAACAAAAAATGCATCTTCCAAATACAATAGGGTCAGAAATGGATGTTACGCGTAGCGGCTTTAGTGCGACTCCGTCGTAAAAAGGAAGACATTTGCCCATTTTTTTTTTTATTAACCTGCATTGTGTCCCACAAACAGGTTAATAAAAAAAAAACCTCAGTAACACTAGCTCTGTCTGTTGCGTCATAAATGTAGGGAAACATATTATTATAAATAAATTCTTCTGAACCTGGAAATCAAAACCGGACTCAAAAAAATCACAAACTAACAAAAAATACTAAAACAAAATCCTCAGAAAATTATTCAGTTGCGTGTTGTCCAGACATGTCAGTCGCCTACTTTCATTTTCGAAACGTCTGGCATCAGCTGAAGTCATTGAGGGAATTTTAAATGAGACGCATTTGTGGGCCACTATTTTTTATCTTGGTTTTTTGCTTCGAATTTTTGGATATCAATGACCTTCACGGAATTGCAGTGGTATGTCAATGGATACGGCCGCGATTTATGGGTTGTATAGTTCGTAGGTTCGAAGTCCGGCAGGCTCTTATTAGGTATAAATTATTTCATCGTCACTGCTCTCACATCGATATAGGAAAACAGTGAGAAAATCGGCATGTAGTGGAACCAAAAATTCGAAGACATGTGACATCCACCTATCCGCACTAGGCCCTTGTGATGGATTACGGTCCACTCCCTTTAACATAGAGGTCTATCCCAGCAGTGGCAATATTATAGGTTGATTATGCAGTATAATTGATTGCGAGTAAAACCTGTTTGCGACTGGCAAAGATCAACGAAGCACAATAGGAAGGCCAAATCTCTATCCCGTGGGAATATCGGGATAAAAGTATCCGGTGTCCTAACCCAGGTCATGGTCACACATGTGCTATTATTTAATTTCATCCAAATCTGTTCAGCGGTTTTAGCGTAAAAGCTTAACAAACAAACAAACTCACTTTCGGATTTTAGTATAATATTAGGATTAGGATGACTTTCGAGGTCATTGTGGTATAAGTGGAATGATGATCTGGACCTGAGGAATAATTCCAGTATTTTTAAGAACTTTTGCATTCTAATCTCAGTCTGAATCTGTCAAATATATCTCTTATTTATCTAAATTTTTGACAAGTTTGACATACATTGTCGCAGAGATGAGATTGCAACTTGAATTTTAACTACTAGAATTGGCCTTCTGGTTGAGGCTTGCACAGACCAGGGAAGCATAGCACAAAAGGGAGGAGAACCCATACTTCAGCAGTGGTTGAACAAAGCTGCCAGTGATAAATGTATTGAATGACCTTCGAGGTCAATTGTGATGTAAGTGGAATGAAAATATAGACTTGTTTGCAGTCCATATAGAACGAAATCGAAAAGTACAACGGAGTTCTTATCTTACTACCCAGCATTAGGGTTCTTAGTACTTTAAAAACAAAGATCGAAAAACAATAACCGGATGAAATTTGTAAATAAAATACCTAATAGTTTCCCTACATTATTTATGTTTTACGATTGCACAACACACGTTCATCAAGAAGACAGTAGTTCACCTCCTCCTTGAATCCTTTTAAGGACAATCCTCTTATAAAACTCTTAGCTCGTGATTTATCAATTATATCGACTCTCAAAAGTACCAAATGATACGGAACTCGTTCAAAGGATAACTTCTTACCGACGTTGAAACACCTTATAGTACGTATAACTAAGGTGGTCACACTGTAGACAGTATGAGATAAACGATGTACAGTTGACCTCGTAATTATTACCCTAAGATTGAATGTCACTTGCACGTCATAAGGTCTAGAGTGAGAAGACCCGCGGAAAATTGTTACAATTTTTTATATACAATGTTATGCAATAGACATTAGTGCCGCCGCATCAAATTGCAACCTTAATAATGAAGTTTCAATTTAGTAAGAATTGTTGTCGTAATCATAATTTAATAAATTATTATCGTCGTTTTAGTACTCCATTTCATTTGTTTTCTCTTTTACAACTAGATGTGGTGGATTTAAGTTTTTACTTATAAACTTTCATTGTAGGTATAATAAAAATTGAAATTTTAATATTTATACTTCATAGTCTTGCGCTGATCCAGAGGGTGAAAAAGTGACCTTGATAACGTGTATATCACCTATTGCTATTAAATGTGTTTTTATTAGTGACTAACAGAGATTGTGATCGATTTGATGTAATCGTGTTTGCAACAAATTGTCCGAATGTGGGTAGTTCAGTACCTACTTTATATCCTTGGTTAAAGATCTCTAATAAATAAATCTTTACAATAAAATAAATTGTCAACAACATTTTCTACTCTGTGGTCTTAAATGAGGTGAAAGTGAGACGCGGTGGACAGAATTGTGACCTCCTCGTGTATGTTCACATATCGCTAATTTGTTAATGTGATATATCGGCGGTACTTGCACAAATAACGTATATTTTTGTACATAATTAGGTACCGTTCGTCAAATATTTGATAGAATATGAGACCGTTTTGTTTGATGTTTGTTGACAAGGATAAAATGGCGGAAAAATATGTGTTTATTTTATTTTATGTCGCAGTAGCTTGATATTTTCTTTGGTACGTTTGCTAGATTGGCAGATTTAGATGTTTCTGCTGGGATTTTCCAGAATCCGTCCAGGATTCCCTTGAGGTATTAACTCAAGGAATTTTATATTATCATTTTTCATATTCATTCTGTTTATATCGAGGTAGGCCTAAAAAAACACTTTTCTTTTATTTATTAAGGCTCTGTGACTTAATAAATAAAATAAAAAACGAATATCTTTAGCATTACCGACTACTACATGAATATCGACTATATAAAACATGAGAGACGAAAAATATTTTCCTTTAGACCCAAAAACATATTTTTCTACAATCATAAAACCAAATTCCTAGTACATAAACATTGATATTTATCAACATCGCCCCTTAATATAAAAGGTTCAATAAATAAAACATCCTACCGCATTATTGGTGAGCGGGTGAATGATGAATTATTCACGGAATAATCACCATGAAAACATCTAAGAGAACTCGCCCGTGCGTAGTATGGTGTTCGCTGTACACTTTACTTGGTTATCGCACTTTTAGGCCAGTGTTTGAAGAGTTAAGTGCGTCAAAGGCGGGCTGTGCCGCCCAGGGCAAGGTGAAGAGGTGATAAATACAAGCGGCAATGTGGAAGACAGTTGACCGCTTTGTAGATCTATTCTTATATTTTGATAGCGTAGCATTATATCCTTAGCAACAAATGTTCATTAATACTTCAGTTTTCTAAATCTTGATTATTGAGTAAAATCTAAACTAATATTTTAAGAGAAAAAAAAAAATGTTGTTTTGTATGTTTATTTGTAATGGATAAAGTCAAAAAATACTTTAACAATTTAAAAAATTCTTTCACCTGTAGAAAGCTACATTATCAGTGAGTAAAATGGGCTATATTTTATCGACTTTCACGTGAACGAAGTCGCGAGCAGAAGCTAGTATTTAAATAAAATAGGAACAGATTTAAATTTAATGAATATTAACTCTAAGCTTTAAAAAAAAATGATACAAAGCAGATTATCGTATCATTTTGTGTCAATTCAGATGAAACTACTTAAGCACCATAAAAATCACACTTCATTTTGCAATATTTACTGACCACAAAAGTCATGAAAATCCGATTCAACCCGAAAACGCAACCGAAATAACATTACAATAAAAAATGCGTCGCTCAAAATGTCAGGCAACGGGGCATTGCGTAAATTCCGCAGTGCAATGATACAGGATGTGCGAAAAATAACAATATCACTATCCAAATGTGCAGATTTCACGAGCGCGTCAAACGCGGCGCATGACATTCTCGAAAGCACAGCGTCATAGCCTGGATGTCGAGATGGGAGTGTTACAGGGAAGGGTGTTGGGAGCGTAGACGTTGCGGTTTATGGGATTACGTTCAACCAAGAATGAAGGCATGATGGACAGAGTGGCTGAGTAGAGTGCTTATTCAATTCAAGTATGGATAAAAAAAGTGTGTTGTGCTTAAAGGGTTTGTATTTTAATGTGAAACATGCAGGAGTACCCAAAGTATGTAGGTATATTTATTAAACTTGCCATCTTAATATTCGCAGTGATTCGCTACCTGGGGATAAAACCTCGGATGCTTAGCACTTGCAATCATTAAAACAAACGAGCATTTAAAATAGCTTAAGGTGAAATAATGATGTTCAAAATCGTTTTTGAACATCATAATTTCACCATAAAAGCAGCACTAAGCGCGCCCACACAGAATAAAGCCCCGTATCCACCCACTGCTAATTAGGCGCATTCGTTTCATCTCACTTTGTCACTTTATTCGCAGAAAAATGCAGTTTAACAAAGGGGAAGTAAGTCAAAGAGACGCATTATACTTACATCTCGATTAGCGAGAGGTGACTCATAATAATTAGCATAACTATACGTGAGGAGGACGCTTTGTTTGTTCAAATACGAGTATCCGAATATGGAACGATCAAAGTAAACGAACTAAATGAGTTCTTGTTTTAAGTAAAAACTTCTTTAGGCGCGTTGGGCATTTTTGAGATGGGACTAAACCATTGATTTCGCGACACCATGACGACACCTCATTTTTGTAAACGCAATTGTGCTTTTAATTTATCTTACGCTACGGATCAATGTTCTATGCAAGTATTTTTACTTTAAAGGTTTTGTAACTGCGATTGTGCTCTTTATTTATATGAAGTTACGGATCACTGTTCTATGCAAGTGATTGTGCTCTTTATTTATATTACGTTAGGGATCAATGTTCTATGCAAATATTTTTACTTTAAAGGTTTCGGAAGTATTTTTTTTTTGTAAACACGATTGTGCTCTTTATTTAGATAAGGTTACGGACCAATGTTCTATACAAGTATTTTTCTTCCACCAACGCGATCTTGTTCAAGTTTTCACTTCTGTCGGCACTCCCGGAGTGTCACCACTTTTTTTTTGTGTGGCATAATGTTTCGTCTGAGGTGGTTTGAAAAAGGTTCGATTATAAAAGGAGGCCTTTAACCTAATAACCTTTTTTTTTTTTGGGTGTGAAATCATCAAATAACTGCTCCCGCTCTGGGCGGAGCGGGAGGGCGTGTCAGACTCTTACTGACTAAAACCCACTCGTGTTCCTTCGGTTGCCCTGTTGCCGGGGGCCACGATCTCCCTTTCGGTTTTCTTCGCAACCCCGGCAGGCATCGGCCCTAGCGGACCCCTTCAATTCTGCTGACATCTCTTTGAGGCGCGCGTGGAACACAATGCAAGGTTTTCAGGAACCCTGTCTGTGTTGTAAACACTTTGTTTTCAGTTCAGAGACCGAAACACCTGAGATTCTTCAGGTCGTCGTCTCGTGTATTATTAACATTTTTTGTAGGAATTTAAAATATCTTGAAGAAAGAATTTGTTGAAGAAAAATAAAATTGAGTGAAGTTTTCTTCTTACTGAAGTATTTTCTTAAGTCTATTAAATGAAGACTGGACTAGAGTAAAATTGTACCTACCTACCTATTCTAAATTAGTAGGAAGTAAATGAATAAAATTGATCTCATTATTCCCCGAAGATTAGGCAAAAGTGATTAGTTAACCTACCGACATTTCGTCAAGGACGAATGTCACTTGTAGCGGCAAGTAGGTATAGTTAACCTCATAATTGCTTTATCGCCCTAAGGTTGAATGTCACCTGCACGTCATAAACAACAAGGTTTATTTGTCTATGTGACAGTTAGATAGTTTCAACCTTACTGAAGTTCCAATTGCATGGGAATTGTTGTCCAAAGTGGAAAATATCTTTACGAGGACTTTGAGGAGTCTGTGGTGGAAGTTAACGGTATAAAAGAATAACAAGCAGACCCAAAAGACGTTGTCCTGTCCAAACTTCAATCATTTATACAATATTCCCATAGAAAACTTACACTTAGTTTTTCCGAATTTTACAATTATCCCGGCAAAGTTTCAATTTTTTATTTCTATAAAAACCTGATTCTTACCATTACAAACATTTTAAAACCAAAATTAGCCAAATTGGTTTAGCCGTTCTCAAGTTATGCGCTTACCAACAAATAGAATTTCATTTTTACTATGTAGATGATTTCTTAGAAAAACAAATCCTACTAAATTACTGAAAAAGTTATAAATATGACGAAGTGTGTCATAAGAATGCATCGTCATCCGATAACCGTTTTTATGACAGCTAAATGCAACAATGCGTTGCAAAATAAGTACAATGTGTGAGTAAATGTCTCAGGAATTAGGGCAGCCTGGCTATTGACACTAAGGCCAGTGACACCAAGGGCCTATGCACTGAAATGATGTATCGTTTCTTTGAAGCTGTTAATATTTTTAGCAGTTATTGTTTTTCTTGTCATTTCAGAATTATTTTCAGTTTTTGGCAGTGTGTTTTATGAGACGTATTCTTTCCTTCATTTTTACGAGAATTTTGAACCTATTGAGAGCTTATGACATCCTGGATTTTTGAGAAAATTATGACTTGATTTGCGTGGTGCGTGCGTCATTAGTTTCGACGCTTAGATACTAAATGTTTGTATGGGCTATTGGGCTATTGTCAATGAGGATCTATTAGTGCCTATATCTCGAACGCGATACAAGATCAACAAATCATCTTCTAAAATCAGAATTAAGCATCTACCTACTCCAAACAAAATCCTAGCTAAACAGAAAAAAAGAAAAAAATAATAATAATAGTCGTTTAACAACAATTTCCCAAAGCAATAAACAGCTCATAAATTCAATTAGTTAATGCAAAAATTGATTTACAGCTCCAACGCGGTGGGTTGGTCGAAATAAAATCATATAACGTCGACCAGGATCGGCAGTGTGCCAGAAATCTGTGCTGCGAAAAAAACGTGACCATTCGAAATTATTAATGGTGGAAAATAATAAGCTCGCTCCATATATCAAGGGTAGCGGCTCGCTGCATTTGATTTTTCATATGTTTTGGCTTAAAACCTGAACGCTATTGCCAAAAGTTTGCAAAAGATTTACTGGAGGATCGTGGATATTGAATTATTGCTTTATTATGGCATTTTTGGTTGGTGCAGGATTTTATTTATTTATTTGCTACTCCGTTTTATTTTTCAGCCGCCAACAGCATGCGCTTCAGCTTTTCAGTACTTTTCAGTAAATACTATCAAAACGAATACTAAATGTTATTGTAGATATTAAATCCGTTATTAATCTCATAAATGATTGAATTTTACCTACTACTGTCTAAATATAAGGTTAATTAATAAAAAGGCTGCGGAGTTTATATACTCAGTATAATTTACAGAAATAACTAAGTAGGTAACTACAAGAAGGCTTGGCTTTAAAAAGTTAATTTGTGTCAACATAGGTAAAATTATACCTACCTACAAATTAGCATAGATCATCACAAATTATAAAATAACTTATTTTATGGAACTATTTATTAAGGATCCAACAGATTTTTTTTTACAATATTTAACACAACTAACGATTTACACTAGGTACTAAATTAAATTAGCAACTAACTAATAATAAAAAGGACACTTAAGGTGAACGCACACTTATCCGAGCCGATCGCGTCGAACGAACTGAACGAAACGAATTTTAGAATTCTTTATATGAAATTCTATCCTGCCCGCATCGAATCGTCCCACTTTGGAAGACCGTTCCTAGCGTTTTTGTTGACTTCGATTCGTTCGACGCGTTCGCTCGGATAAGTGTGCGTTCACCTTAATGTATTTCATGAATATTTCGGTATTGTATTTCATTAAACATTTCATTTCATTATTAATTCACAGATTCAAAACTTTATAATTAAATCAATCACAAACTTAATCTTAAAATAATCGACCCCGTTTTTAGATGAATCAATCAGATAAAGCACCAAACCATTAGAGGCGCGGCACAAAAGCCGCACAGTGGTCAAAACCACAAAAAGTGGCAGACAAAACTCGAATGCAGGTACCACAACGCTCGCGGGAAAATCAATCAGTATTGCGTGCCCACGGTTTTTTTCCACCGGGGCGCAAACCTGCACACTGTGTTTTTCGTAATTGAATAAAACAGCATTCTATTAGTGAATACCACTGTTCAAATCAGGTTTGTTTGTGCAGTTTGGAATTGTTTAAGCGGTGGAACATGTAGAAGTAATTCAGGTTGTGTGCTACAATTACTATTGTAATGTTATGTTTTAAAATGTTGGTTTTGTGTATCAAAGTGTTTTCGGTAGTTTGGTGAGACTCTAGTACAATGTAAGTGCACTCTGTGACTGGTGAGCGAACCTTTGACAATTAGCAGGTACGATTTCGTGTTGGCTGATAATTAGTCAAACAAGTTTCTAAAAAAACTTACTTAGATTTTTGGAACAGCAGATATTTTTTTAAAATAACCAACGAAAAATTTTGACGCAGGCGTTTCAGAATCATGTACTGAATCAATGGTAACAGTTTTCGCGTCGATGACTCTGCCACCCTATATAGCTAGTGATGTTGATGGATTGCGGTTAATTCGGGATTATCACTCATCAGCCAATGTCTCTTATATCAGGCCGAGGTGAGATTGACTTATGTCCCACTTACTATAGACTGCGACTTGCTGTTGACTAAGGAGGTTGTGAAAGTAGCATTTATTTTATGGCACCCCCCCTGCCCCTGCTTCGCTCGGTTTTATTTCTTACCAGCTGCCCGTGTGAAATTTCGGACGTGAATTTTCGTGAAACCCAGCGCGTTGCATCTCAGCGCCCGCTCGCCCGCGTTATTACTTCATTTTCGCTTAGCATTGTTTCAGATAGTTTTCTTTTTGCTCGGATCCTAAGGGTCGTAGGTTGATGGTTACATAACCTTCCTCAAGAATGGGGCTATACAACGCAAAAAGAATTTGTCAAATCCAATTAGTAGTTCCGGTGATTATCCCCTACATACAAACCTACAAACAAACATACAAACAAACAAATTTTACCTCTTTATAATATTATTATAGTATAGTTAAATAAGTTCAATATTAATGTATCATACACATAAACCTACTGGAATACATTTTCTAAATTATGGTGAAAACTGAATAAAAATCCGTAGTTTATAGAAACAACGCGGTCATACAGACAGACACTAGAAGTGAGTTTAATTATAATTATGTATTCATTAGTTGACAAAAGCAATCTTTATGAAAAAACAAATATAAAACAGTATTACTTACTAAATATTAGTAATTTTGTCTTTGAAACGTCTTCAAATTCCTGATATTATCGCAAATATCGTTTTGATGGCTTATTCATGCTGAAGCCGAATAAAAACAAAATTATTGCAGAAATTAAAATCTAAAAGATTTTATCAGAACATGCAATGTCTTAAAAAGTTACAACTTAATATTTTGTGAAGTTTTTGGTTGGAATGTGACGATTTTTTATGAATTCTAAATAAAATTACGGACGATGAAAAAGCATCTTCAGAAATCAAGAATATTCGTATTATATTGTTTTAATTTGTGATTTGTATGATTTGATTTTTAAAGGTCTTTATTAACAGAAAAAAAGGTTAATACAAGTTTACAAAAAGATCTTATTCTAAATGTAAACTTACATAATCCGAACAATGTCAAATAGGTTAAAACACCTCTCTTAACATACAGAATGTATGATTGTTAATGTGACGACTAATTGAATAGATACATAATATAGGATTGTGCTGTTATGTAGGGTTTAAAGACCCATATTTTTTAATTTAGGTTACCCCCCATTTTAAATTATTTTGAAATGATTAAATTGTTACATTATTAAGTAGGTATACAAATAAAAATAAAACGACAAAATATAAACATAATGCTGTACATATTACTGTGTAAGGTGAGCTCTCTATTACTCACTTGGTACTTAAACATAAGTAGCAAAAGGCAGATAGTCGCTTAATGTAAAATACTGGATACAGTTCGTTACATTGAGAGGCGACCCCTACATAGTTGGGAAAAGGCAGTACAGATGATAGTAATATTTTTCTCAGATACAACTTATTTTTCTCAGTTTTTTCTATTTCTCGTAGGAATATTTTCAAATACAGCAAAAACTTTACCATTTACAATATTAGTGAGCCACGGACATACGAATGTTTACCAGTTTTCGGGCGCACAACAAACCCTTGAAAGCGCTTCGTCAGCTGAAAGCGCAGCGCTGTAAATGGATTGCAGTAGTTTCATTCCTAAAACGCTGTGTAGGGTATTCGAGGACGTCAACAATGATCTACGAGTATTAAGTAAACAGTTTTTTTTGGTCGGATTTTACAAGTTAAAAGTAAGGGAAATCATATTTTTAGAAGCAGTGTACCTAGATTGTGAATGGTTTTTGAAGTGAAAACTTCTTTGGGCGCGTTGGGCATTTTTGAGATGGGACTAAACCATTGATTTCGCGTCACCGTAATGACATCACCTTTTGACGATTAAAAAGTTATCAACGCGTTAATTACCGCGGTGCCGATTTTTTTTTATGTTTTATTTCCGTCCCAGAAGATTCCTGTTCACTCTTGCTTTGAAGGCTTGTATGTGGAAGGGAACACAGACGCTGGCAGAGATTTCCACACTTTGGCTGTGCGCTTTTAATGAATGTGGAGGAGAAGCACTGGACGGGATATCAACCAAGTGCGGATAGTACCCTGCAGTAAGTTTGGTAGTCCGGTAATAAAAGGGCAACGGTGTGATCAGATCGTGGAGCTCTTGCGCACACTCTCCAAAGTACAGTCTGTAGAAGACCGACAAGCAAGCAACATTACGCCGACCAGTCAGGCTGTGAAGCCTAGCCTACAACGTTTCGTCGTCTATAAACCATTTTGCTCTGCGTTCTTTTTGCTGTGCTTTTAATAAAACAAAACAAGGTTTTTTATACGTAATAGTTTTTTAATTTAGGAAATGGAATAACTATTTCCACTGTTATGATTTACCGGACAATTACTTAAATATATATTTTTAAAACTTTAAATCAAAATCAGGAGCGGAACAATGGAATAAAGATTGTTAACGAAAATGATGTAGCACATTTTTGGTGTGGTAAATACTAATGAGCTGGGCGTAATGTTTTTAGGGATCGGAAAATATCACAATACCTGAAAACTAAATGTATGAACAATGTGTCCTACCTATCATGACATATGGAGCCGAAACATGGATGCTTTCTAAAGAGGCTGTGTACAAAGTCCAAGATGGCAATGTTAGGCCTATTATTAAAAGATCGAGTCTAAAACTCAGAGATCCGACATTCGACTTAGCACTAAGGTTCAAGACGTCGGACTACGGGTAGCGGCTTTGAAATGGAAGTGGGGAGGGCACTTGACTAGACGTGGTGACAGCAGGTAGAGCAGAGCCCTAACGGAATGGTACCGAGAGATAGTAGACGCAGTGTTGGCAAACCAACAGCTAGGTGGGTGAACGACCGACAGAAAATCGCGGGGAAGACCTGAATGAGATTCGCACAGACCAGGGAAGTATGGCACAAAAGGGAAGACGCTGATAAACGTGCCATAAGGACTATAGTAAGGATGTCACAAAGAGACTCATGTAGACATTTTAACAGTACCAAGTTTAACCCTTCAGGAAAATATTTGACGCTTTAGGATTAATTAGTGTATGCATTATTAGTACAAAAATCTTTTTACAACAGTTATGGGTCATTAAGTTAAGTTGGGAGAAGCCTATACTAAAGACATGGTTTAAATTCATGTCTAATTTGCACTTCCTTTCTAATATTAAAATTAGCAGAAATGTTCTTTGTAATTTCCCAATAACCATAGAATTGCATTGTTTTGTCGATGCGTCACAGAAAGCGTATGCCTCATGTGTATACATACTTACGTTCCATAAAAGACTTTTGTGCGCAAAGGCAAGGGTTGCACTCTTAAGGTTAAACTAGTCGCGGTCTCGAACTCACTAGTGGGCATGGCCGAAAAGCACGCTGCCTCACCTGGCATCGTGTCCGACAGAGATAGTGTCAGTGATGAGTAATTAGATGCTGGTTTACATGCACAACGTCTAGTTCACACGCACACAAACACAGTTCCGAACTATTTTAGTAAAACGACCGCGTAAAAAATTACGAAAAGTCCTTTGGAAAATCGAGTTTTATGAAAAAACCACTGCATAAATCAATTACAAATAAAGTTTATTAAACTCTTCGATAATTAAGCTTTGTCGGTGCCGACTTTGTTTTGGAGATTTTACACTTCTTTTATTGCTTATTTACCCCCAAAGTTGCGTTAAAATTTGCAAGAAAAAGGAATCTTTGTGGGCTCCTAACTTTTTAACGGCTCATTATTTTAATATTCTGTTTCCGTACAGACAAAATTAATAATGAAACAAAACGATATCATGTTTAACTTTGGATGTACCATGTCAAACAGTGGAGTAAAACCCCCCTGAAATTTGTATGGAAAAAATATCAACTAGTTCCACCTTAAAGCCTATTATTATACCAAAATTGGAATGAGTTGTTGCTTTGCTGAGAGCTAGATTATGTAATAAAGTTCTGCAGTCATTGCGATTTAATATAAGTTGTAAAACCATTTAGACTGATTCAACAGTGGTTTTAGGATGGTTGAAAACAGATGTAAGAAATCTTAATTTTTTGTCTGCAACAGGGTTAATGAAATTAACGAGTTAACTAACGGGTTTGAAGACAGCCATGTACCTACGAATATGAACCCAGCTGACTTGGCCTCAAGAGGAGTTGAGCCCCACCTTTCATCTTCTTGTGGTGAGAAGGTCTTTCTTTCCTTAAGAAGGAACGTTTAGAATGGCCACAGATTTCGTTCGTAGCTCAGAAATTAACTGAGTTAAAGGTACATTCGTTCTTATCTGCAGCAAACAAGTCTGCTGACAACAGTTTGCTTATAGATTTCAATAAGTACTCCAATTTCAATAAATTAAGCAGAATATTTGCGTATGTTCTACGTTTTGTTAATAACTGTAATAAAAATAAACAAAGGTACTCAGGCCCTATAAACTCTGATGAAATAAATAATTCAATTACAGTAATTGTCTTTCGAAATTGGGTTACTTAACCAAGGAAAACCATTACCACAGAAAGGTAAATTATTACAATCAACTCCGTTTATAGATTCAAATGACATTGTTCGGGCGGGTAGTCGTTTAGAGAATACAAAGTTTAATTTTGATAAGAAACTCCCTATAATATTAAATACAAAACATCATTTAACCAAATTAATAATGATTAATGAACATTACGTTTGTTCCACGCAGGTCAACAACTACTGTTAGCATCAGTGCGTGATAGGCACTGGCCTGTTGGAGGGCGATGCTTGGCGTGGCAAGTAGTTAGACATTGTATTATTTGCGTTCCTCTGCGAGCTAATACGGTGCAACCAATAAAAGGTTAACTACCTGAATTACCTGAAGCGCGTAATAATTCTTGTTTCCCTTTCTACTCGTGTGAAGTAGACTTTGCTGGACCCTTTATGATAACTTACCGTAAAGGTCATGGTAAACGAATCAGTAAATGTTACCTATGTTTATTTATATTAGGCAATACACTTGGAACTTGTGAGTGCACTGAGTACGCAAGCTTTTATTTTATACCTAAGACGATTCGTGTCACGCAGAGGGATATGTCATGAGATCTTTTGCGACAACGGCAGGAATTTCGTAGGTGCCAACAATGAATTAGGTAAGCTGCTTGGATCCAGCCGTCAGTCTGTTAGTGATTATGCCACTTCTAAAGCAATCAAATTTGTATTGAGCCCCGCTTACGGGCGCTCGACGGGCCGACGGCGTCAGTAGGGTAGCTGACGTCACTATTTCAAGGGGCATTATACGAAGAGCTATCAATAAACTATGTCTTTTGCCAATTTCAGAATTTAAAGATGACAACAAAGCAGAGAGGGCCGTTTCCAGGCTCTCTACCTCGTCTACCTCTTGAAAGCTAAGGCTTTCAACGTTTCGGAGGATGTTTTGTATTTTCCTCGGATTACGAAGGATAGGTCAATTTTTGTTTTTGTGTCTGTCAGATTTACTAACAGTAAAACATCTGAGTGATTTTCGACATCATCAACAATTATTTTAAAAAGTTCATTGCCACGACAAGCTCCATGTACTCCGAAAATTAAAGCCACCTGTAACAAAACCGAATGTGAATACTTTTACGGCAAGAAAGACTTTGTCGGGTACCTCATTAAGGAAAGTCTCCACGATTTCGACTGAGAACACTTTGGATTTTTTAGATTTAAAACCATCAGAAATCCTCTTCAGCTACGCTATTAATTTCGAATATGTGTCCAGTTTTACGTTATTATTAGAACTGACTGTTGATTTTAGCATTGAGTAGGTACTCCAAAGAGTGGAAGGTTGTTTAGTTCTGGCTAAGTACTGGAAGTAGGCTGTTGGCAACACAACATTTAAGTAGTTTAATCTGTCATCATTTCTGTCAATGTCAATTGTCACCAACGTCAGTTTACTGTCCAAGAATACAATAAATGGAGTACACGTCTTTTGCATCCGATCTGCATGTTTCATTAAATAGCTTAGCAAAACAAGTTCCCCAAAATAGGCCAAAAACACAGATTCTGAAAAATTCTTGGCGCCTTTTGCATTTCTCCATTCAATAAAATTACCATAGGCTTTCATAATTTCTCCCGCGATTTTGCAGGTAATAGATTATCCATCACATTTCTTGCGTCAGTTCTAATACTTTCAGGAGTTAATTCTATATTTTCACTATCACTTGAAGAATTCATTTTTCAAAACAAAACCATGAATTTCTAATAATCCTTGAAAATTGACTAAAACTCGAGCTGTAGATCGCGCGTTTTTAATTTGATTTCTTTTTTTTTTATTCAGCCGGCGGCACGACTATGGACCGTCGTACCAGCCAGTCTTTATTCATACAATATTTGCGTTCGATTTCTTTGGCGCTGAACACTAAGATGTTCCAAATTCAAAAAGTGCGCGGCAAAGATAATTGCGGCGCACTTATAAAGAGGATTAAAAACTCATTACTGCCCGCTAAAAGTTTCTTATAGAAAACATCACCTTTGGGTGCACTTAAGGCGAACCACGTCGTCATTTTCGAATAGATGGAATGAAAATTATCTTTTGACTTCTCATCACTAAATCCCTATGAAGTTATAAATAAATAAAATAGGGTGTTAGTATTACATCTTACTTAAAAACTATATTAGTAATATGAAGGAACATTAAAAGGAAGAAAAAGAAAATCATAATCACAGGAAGGGCCCGGGTCGACGGCGCGTTGTGTTCCACGCGCGCCTCAAAGAGATGTCAGTAGAATTGACGGGGTCCGTTAGGGCCGATGCTTGCCGGCGGTGCGAAGAAAACCGAAAGGGAGATCGTGGCCTTCGGAAACAGAGCAACCGAAGTAACATGGGTGGGTTTTGGTTAGTAAGAGTCCCTCCCGCTCCGCCCAGAGCAGGAGAAGTTATTTGATAATTTCTCACACAAAAAAAAACAGGAAGGTTCAACAAGCTTTGTTGCTAACATGTAGCTTGGTAAACCCCCCGATTATAGGCCCATCTAGCCTCTCTGCAAAAACCCTCAGAATGTCGTTGCTGCTCTCCCTTACTCGGGATATTACTGAGGCAACTTTCTTCCGCATTATGGCAAAGTAGTCATCAGTATGCGCATCAGCGAACATACCTGACGCACTACAGTACGGTGGAAGCCTCAACAGCGCCCTGAAGGTATTGTTGTATATTTGGCAAAACTACTGCCAAATATACAATACCTTCATTCTCTTAATTTTTTTTTGACATTGAATTTTATTTAATATCTGCTATTAATTTGATTCTTGAACTAACTTTTCATTTCAATTTTAATTAGGCTTTTAAAAGTATTGTTTCTGAATGTGATAATTTTATTTAATATGTAATGTTCAACCTAATGTTAATTGTTAATGAATAAATAAATGAAATGATACTCAGCAGTGGGTGAAACAGTGCTCCCAATGATGATGATGATTTACAACCGGCGTTATTACATTTTAAATGACACCTCAAAAAATAACCCCCAATGAATAAACTCGATTTCCTTTTCATTTCACAAAAAGCGCCACAGAGTAGTTATTAGCAGTCCGAAAAGCGAAAATTTCAGTCCGTTTGTCGAAAACAATTTTTGATTTCACATAGCTCCACAGCGATCCAGGATTAATAACTGTTGCATACCCTGAATTTCGTAAAAGCCCTTTGAACTCTGTACAGTGGTTAAATACACTATGTTTTTACTGAATCCTTTTATGTTTGCCGTGCAATGTAATATTTTATGAATAAGAGAGGGATTGTGATGCATCTATATTGAAATAAAAGAATTGCAAAGGAAACCTTTTTTTTAAGGGCTTTTTTCTTTTTAAAGGGAAATAGAATAAATTGTGAAAATACCTGGATTTAAAGTAGTTTGTTTCTTGTTGCTTTATATGAATAAATAAATGTTTTATTGAAAAGAATGGCTACTGCAAAACAGTTTGAATCTTTTTAATGGACGAATAAACCTCAAACTCCATTGAAGAATAGTTTGAATGTTTTGGACTTCATCATGTAAAAATTTACCACAGCTGATTAGCTTTTCCTCATATAGGTCTCGAAACTAAAAACTACTAACACATTCTAACAACATCGAAGAAAAAAAAATAAGAGAAAAAGGCTCTATAATCTTTTACGAAATTGATTAAACATACCACATTCTTTCCCACAGTTAAATAAATACGGTACTACACTCAGTTACAGTCGATTAAAGACTTTTAATTATTTTCCAAGAGCAATTTCATCGAGGCTATAATTTCCTAGTTCTCCATTATTATCGTGTCACCTTCGAAGAAAAAAAAAAACCTTTTTTAATACTTCGAAACTGAATTATTGTCAGATGTCGTGAAATGGAATTGTGAATATCAAGGCTATAATTTCCCACTTCTCCTTAATAATCGTGTAATTTCGCTTTCGATGAAAAAAGAACCTTTTTCAGTACTTCGAAACTGAATTACTGTCAGATGTTGTGGCGGAATGGAATTGTGAATATTCCATTTGATTTTACGCGATGAAGAGTTAATTCTTCTTTGATGAGCGGCTATTTAAAATTGTAGGTTCTTTCTTGGCTATTTGAATAATAACAGGTGGTATGACATTTATTTGTATCTACCAAATTTAAAATACAATAGAAGTGGATATATTTAGTACCCTGCTCCGGTTAGCTATTTCTAAAGAGTCTTAAAAGAACTCTGAAAGCGCTACGCTCAGCGCTTGGTGTGGCAACGTGCCGTGTTCGAGTTCGTGACAAGTCAATCGTCATCCTGAGGATGCCTCGTTGAGAGGTGAAACACGTGTCAATTTCTTTCTGGATTTTTTTAAGACTATTTAAAAATAGCTACGCGAAACAGGTTACTAAATATATCCACTTCTATTGTATTTTATAATGGATTTCCACAAGGTCACGCCTGAATCAATTAACTATCTACCATATTTGTATCAGTTTAGGAATTTCCGAAAGCTTGAGCAAAGGGTTACTTATTGTTAAAATGATTTTTGAAATGGAGGACACAGCTTGGTTTTGAAGCCAATGTGTGTGTAATAACTTTAATGTTCCAATCAAAGTATGGATCTCTCTTCATATTACGAAGAATAATATGAAGAAATGTTTCGTGGATTTTCTAATAGGCATAGTTTATGATTATGTGAAAGGATTAACATAATATAACATCATGCTTGCATTCCCCGAAGGGTTAAGCAGAGGTGTACCCTATAGTACACCATAGTGAAAAGATTACAAAAAATATCGGCCAAGTGCATGTCGGACCACGCACAATGAAGGGTTCCGTAGTTGGGATGAATTTATCCCAAGAACAAACTTAACTTTGTAGTTGAAAAACATGTTCTCCCAACCTCAAAGTTGGTCGATTATAACTCCTTAACTTGTAAACCCTACTTAGCTGTGATAGTTTTTCTTTTCATTTCGTTATATATACTACTGCCTTGAATTTTTGCACATATCCGAAATCAACCATTTAGTTAGCAGGGGGGGGGCACTTCACTCTACCACAAACTCAATCTATATTTTTGAACGACCTTTCCAATGACAGCCCACACTATAGGATAGATGCGAAAAAAAATAATCATCCCCACATTATGAGCAGGGGAGCTACCTTAAAAAAAAAAAATTCTTGATTTTATTTTACCACTTTGTCGACGCGATTAATTTATATATTCATGCCAAATTACACATTTCTAGTACAAAGAGTTTCTGAGCTAAGCTATGGCGACACTATAAGCGTTCCTTGTTTACTACGGAACCCTTAAAAGGTGTAAAAAAGCTTGTGAAGATCACTCGAAAACGGACGGAGTTTTTATATCTGTCCAACAGGGGACTTAAATTAACCATAGATGATTTTCAATTCTTATTTACGTAGAAATTCTCCGTCTTTTACCATAAAGTTACCCTCTTCCACAAAACACAGTGCCTTAGCAAGAAAATGTCAAAACAGTCATGTTGGAAAATGTTCCTACACGCTGAAAACGTTCGCGTGACGCTTAGCTTCGTAGTTTAAATAATAAATTAGCGTCAGTATAAACCGTCCGATGGCACCCCTTTCTATGCAAACACATAAGCTTTTGCATTGCTAGAAAAAAAGCGACAAGTGACAGCAGTAGCGCGTGCTGACGGTTCCGTATAAATTTACTGCACACAACGCGCGAGCGAACTTATCGGAGTGTATTTCCTGCAGAGGTATACGTTTAGTCCACCCACATTTCGGCAGTATTGTACGTTTGTGTGCTGTTTTGTGTTCTAAATAGATATGTAGGTCTTATTCTTGATTAAAACCAACCTATGCTGAAAATGTTTACATTTTGAAAAATATAGCCACTAGCATATAGAAAAGTTTAATTATTTGAAAAAATATCTACGTCAAGTACCTACCTTTAAAACCATCACTGTTAAAAGAGAGGAGCTCCTTTATCCTCAACAGTAAAAAGAGATCGCGACGATGGTGTGAAGAATTTATGGGTGCCCAAAAGAGTTTCGTCATTTCTTTTCAAGATACGGTACCCTAGGAGCACCATCTATATGGGGTTTTATGCAGAATTGCGACTTTACAGACGTTAAGACGGTGTTTGTTAAAGAGTCTCATTTACAGCTTATAGTCGGCCACCGGCCAGGTCAGCGCAGAAATATCAGTACTTCTCATCCTAGTGTAGTTATTTTACTTTATGAGAAGAGTTGGGAAACAATCTTATATGTTTTCAAGATTTAATTGTAAGTATGAGTTTAATTGTTTGTTTGACGATTAATTCTAACTGAGGGTGCCAAAGTGATGTCAGATATTTTTGATCACAACAAAGTATCACATTCTTCTGAATTTAACAGAGTAGGCGGATATTTATAACGCAAAATATTTCCGATATTATTGCATTCTTAGGTGACACATCTTTTTGAAGATGATGCACCATCCCATAGTTTGGCGTCGCGTATAGTTCTGGTGTTCCTTCTATGTCACATACTTTGTTGCCGCTGTACATGCCTTTAACAAATGATCACATACTTTTATATTTACCATCATCTTGACGAAGGATATTTATAGATAAATCGTGAAATTAGATATTATTGCCGAGCTGTCCATAGTACTACACATTTTTATGTTCGTGGCTGTTACTCCGGTGTATACACCCTTCATATGCAGGGAAAGGCGAGGTGGTACTGAATTGTATGACGACGCCTTCAATTTTCATCTAATGTAGTCCAGCTTGAAGATAATTCTCCAGAAATTAAAGCCAATATTTATCCAGTTTACTCCTAATGTTCCTGTAGCCAGATAACCTCGGTTATTTATATCCACTAATTGGTGATCTCGCCCTCTGTCGGTCAGATAATAAGTCAGTAATTGAGACTAAAATAGAACCAATTAAAACTATTTAACTGGCGGCTAAAACAGTACCAATTTGACGCGTCGGAGCTTTTGTTTTAATAAAAGAAAAGTTCTACAGGGAAAGGACGAGTTTAGTTGGACGGTCGACGTCATCACGTCAACGCCGGCTGTCGTTGAAAACCAGCGCTAGGGCTCTGTCTCGCAGGGTCGCAGCATTTTGCTGAGCGATTTTCCTTTAATTTGTTCTTTTTTGCGTTTGTGTTCTTTCTTTGCGTCATGTTTACCGTAAATAACCGTATTTTCTTTCTTTTTACCTACTCGTAGTAACCAATACTGAATCAAAAGAGTCTTCCAAAACATAGGTATTGCTCTTCTTTGTTATTTATATCTATGGTATTGGTAGTTGTTGAGTTGCGGACGGTGAGCAATGGGTCGCTCGCCGTCCGATAAGGACCAGGCCCGGGTCGACGGCGCGTCGTGTTCCACGCGCGCCTCAAAGAGATGTCAGCAGAATTGACGGGGTTCGTTAAGGCCGATGCCTGCCGGGGTTGCGAAGAAAACCGAAAGGGAGATCGTGGCCCCCGGCAACAGGGCAACCGAAGGAACACGGGTGGGTTTTAGTCACTAAGAGTCTTTCACGCCCTCCCGCTCCGCACAGAGCGGGAGAAGTTATTTGATAATTTCTTACCCAAAAAAAGGCGTATGTTACTGAGACATTTTTAATTTTAACCAACCTTATTGGTATCTAGCTTGTGCCCGCGACTCCTTCCGCGTGGAAGGATACTCTACCATGAAATATATCCTATGGCACTTAGCAATAATGTTTCGCTTTCTATCAGTGAAATTAGGGTTCCGTACATCCGGATGAAAAAACGGACCCCTTAAATGACTCGGGCGTCTGTCTGTCTGTCTGTCAAAGCCAATTTGCTACAAATCTAATGGACCGATTAAGTTGAAATTTGGTGCTCATATGAATTTCTGTGACCCAAACACGGACGTGCATCGTAAATAAACGAATTCCGAATATGGAGGCCACTTTTGTTTTTGAAATCAAATAACTAGTTTTGGAGATTACCTCCTACATCCAAACTTGCAAACTTTACCTCTTTACAGAATCAGTACAGAATACCTGTAGCATCAGTGAATAATATTCTGTTCTATTCTTGCCTTAAATTAAATAATAAGAAAAGTAAAATTGATTTTAGATATTACCATAGAGTTAAACTACTCATTTGTCTCTATGTTTATACCTTTGAATGCCTTTATGCTTGCTCATAGCGGACTGCAAATCGACACTAATATTTTTTGTATTGCAGCTAGCACGCGATGTTTTCAGTGCACTCGTGTACAATTCCTTTGAAAATATACATTATTATTGTATTAATTTTAATTTGTCGGTTCACTGGTTTCAGTAAAATAATGCTACTGAACACGGATTGTAGTTCATTTCCAGGCAGTGGTTATTGATCTGGAAAAATTAAATTAGGCATCGAATTAAGCAATTTAGCGTGAAGAAACATGAAAATGTGAGACGAATTCAAGCTGGGGCTAAGGTAGGAGTGGCTGCAGCGTCTTCTTAACAGACAATAACATCACGCTTGCTTTCCTCGAAGGATAAGGCAGAGGTGTATAAGTACCTACTATTTGCTCTTACATAACATCGCGTCTGGTTCCCCCGAAGGGTTTGGCAGAAGTGTAACTATAGTAGATCCATATTTCGCCCCTAACGTTTAAGTCCCATGTAAAATTAGGCCACTATATCTATAAGCATAATCAGCTTATAATGCTCCCACTGCTGGGACACAGGCCTCCTCTCTTCGATAGGGAGTGGGTTGTAATACATCTCGCGGGCCCAGTGTGCGTTGATAGATGTCACGTGTCTTCGAATATTTGGTTCTAGGACGGAAGTTCTAGGTTTTCTCACGATGTTTTCCTTCACCGTTTTGAGAGCAGTGGTGATGAAATTATTTACACAAAGTAAAGCGCCTGCCTGGGTTCGAACCCACGACCTACAACTCGTAACTCAGGGCCGTTTCAATGGGCCATCACTGCTGTAATGAATCTATACACCGGGTGAAATACCAGACTCCAAATTGCTACTGAGAAATTTCTAATGGCAAAACCCAATAACATTTTGCCCAACTTGAAGATCCGACCTAGGATTACATGTTTAGTTGTCTCGTTCCTTTTACCACAATAGGAAAGCTCTTGGCCTGCACCTGATCGTAATAGGTGATCAGGCCGAAGGTGGCAGAGAGCCAAACCCGGAATCCTCAACCACAGAGGAACTGGCTATCTTACCGCTAACTGCCGAAACACAATAATGCTGTTAACATTGTTGTTATGGCGACAAAGGCGGACTTAGAACAAGCCCACCAAACCGAACAGAAAATTTTGCCCCCATTAGGAATCGAACCGCTTGCCGGGGTTGGTCCGTGGATGGGTGACCGTGTTTACATACCGAGACTCTTTCGTGCCTCGGAAAGCACGTTAAGCCGTTGGTCCCGGCTGTCATTCGTGGCTCTTTGACAGTCTTTATGGTTCGACAGAAGCCCGAAAGTCTGACAACCAGTCTTACCAAGGGGTATCGTATTATCCAGTTACTAGGTTGTGGAGGTCAGATAGGCAGTCGCTCCATGTAAAATACTGATATTCAGCTGCATCCAGCTAGACTGGAAGTTAACCCCAACATAGTTGGGAAAAGGCTAGGTAGATAGATTTGGGAATCGAACCCGGGACAGACAGGTACAGGTAGGTAGTGGTTAGACAGGTAGTCTAACACCTAGACCACAGAGGCGACTTGCGACCAATACACCAATGAGGCTGTCCCTCTATCAATAGTGGTGACTAAAGCAATGTTACGAATAATAAAATATAGCCACGTAACCTAACAAACTAAAATTAACATTCGAATTAAAATAAAAGCAATTATTCAAAACAACTCATAGGCAAATTTTTTATATAACTCGAGCACTAAACAGCTAGCACAGGCTTTTATTAGAGCAATAACGAACAATGTTACGTATTATGTTGGAGCTGCCATCTTTACTGTGACCCTTGAGGGTTGGCAACTCACACCGACCGCTATGATAAAGATAGAAAGGATGGGGATGGGGTTAAGATTTAGTTAGGAAAACTGATAAGCTAATTTTTAAAGCTTCCTTTATTCTACTAAGTATATTACTGTGTCCGACAGGGTCCATAATGATCACATATAATTTTAACTTATAAGTTCACATTGTAGAATGCAAATGAACTATTGAGTATTGGATTCAGAAATTTCAAACTTTCCGATGCTGTCAGTTTCAACTTAACTTTGTTGTGTTTTAGCTTAACTCTATCATAGTTTACATAGGTACTTAAAAGAGGAGCAGCAAGGTATTTTAAAATCTAAAATTGGTAAAAAAAACTAAGTGTATAAAGACGGCATGAAAATAAACCAGATTTAAATGCACAAATATTTGACATTAGCAGCGCTCCACGGTTTCACCCACATAAGTCTCGATCCCGTGGGAATATTGGGATAAATTAACCTACGTGTTAATCCAGGTTATAAACTATCTGCATGCCAAATTTTATCCAAATCCGTTCAGTCGTTTTTGTGTGAAAGAGTAACAAACATCCATCCATCCTCACAAACTTTCACGTTTATAGATAATATTAGTACAATATGTGTTATATAAGTAGGATAGGATATTAAATAAATAATATTAAATAACTAGGATAGGATTAATAATAGATTTCAGATTTAGACTGAACTTATCTACATAAGTAACAAAGTCAGTTAATAAATAATTTAATAAAACACTGGGATTTTTAATAGAATACTACACACTGTTTAAACTACTAATAATCATGCCCTAATCAATAAAATTGGCAGATTGGCTTAGTAAGTAGGTACTTTCTCTGCTAACCCTTCCCAGTCACAATGTTCCCAAAGTGGTCGGTGTGGGTCGGCTCGCTCATAACCGTGGGTAGAGCGAGGTGCGACTGTTTTATGTTGGCGTTTTTATATTTAATTTATTACCTCAGTGTCAACGTGTACAGGCTGTTCACTAAACTGTACCAATTGTGTGTGTTTGACTTAGCTTATAAATGCCTGTAGCTTGTTCGACATGGAAGGTTGATGTTTGAGTTGTGACTAAGGATGATATTGTATAAATCTGCCTGTCATAACGTAGTTACAGTAGGAATTTCAGTGGTAATAAAACCAGTGTAAAAGCTGGCCTCGCATTCTACTGAAGCTTTATACTACTCTAGGCCTGCTTAAAATAAAAAAAAATCTACTGTACATATATTTAAAAAAAATGTTACAGAATTTTCGCTTCAAAAGTATTGAAGATTTTTTTACAGTGTTAAGTAATTAAGTAATTTCCAGTCCTGTTTATTCTGCTTTTATCAATAACGTTTCAGTAGTTTTGTTACCAAACCGTACAAGACTTACTTGAAATATGATACCGAACAAGAAACAGTGTTTATATGCATTAAATTAAACCTTTTTTCAGATTGCTATGATCTTTTAATCAACAATATTGCGAACACCCTGTGCGCTAAAACGCTACAACGCTAGTACCACTAAGGTTGTATTTTTTTTCATTTTTGGCCACAATATTGTTACTTCGCAGCACTGTGGGGAATTAATTATGACTTATTTTGTAATGCTGTTTTTCTGCGAGTTGTGGAATTATTGCTATCGTTAAAGAGAAATATGATTGTGCTAAACTTTAAAGGTTCAGTTTAGAAAATAATAAAAAAGAAAAAAAAAACTGTTAATATGATGTTGCCTGTATAGACAACAAGTTTTTTTTTTAAACGCTTGAAAGAAAATTTAGTGTGGAGTGTGTTTTCAGAATATTATAATGTTTGTGTATACTGAAGTTAGGCGTTTAGTGCGGCCTTTTTTCAGAGATCGCGGAATTTTCATTCTTATGTGCTTAGTACACCCACTTCTCTTGTATGTTAAGCCGTGGTAAAATAATTGGTGAATGCATAGCCAATTGTCTATTGTTTGTTCCGTAATACATCAATTATTTATCCACAGACAGAAAAACTAAACAAAATCTAGTCAATACCTTCATTTACGAAAATAATCACACTAAAAATACGCTATCTAAAGACCAAAATGCTATCAAATTCTTTTAAATCCTCTAAAAAATCTTTCCGCGAACATAACTAGCCCATTTCATTTTCATGAAACGTTCAAGTTAAGTGTTAATTAAAAAAAAAACAAACGTTTATTTTAGAAAGGATTCCATTCAGCCGGAGACGTTAGTTGCTAGATTGAGGAAACGTCATTTCCGTTCGAAGGACGGCGATCATCTGACGATTTTTACTGAGATTGTGCACGGTGGTGGGGGTAGACGAGGGTGCAGGTTCGATTACGGGGAAAATGTGAAAAATATGTTTTAATTACCGAGAACTGTTATCTTTATATAAATAATATTTTCTTCTAAAAGGTTAAACATGTCGAAAAGTAAATGACTATCGACTAGAACCGCGGAAATCAAATTTTGTCACGAAAAATCAGTAGAGAATTAAGGCTCTTTCAAACAAGCGCGACACGCGACGCGACACAAAGACACCGCTCGTCGCGCGAGGAGCGGTGTCTTTGTGTCGCGTCGCGTGTCGCGCCTGTTTGAAAGAGCCTTTAGTTCTGTTCTAATATAATATCTGGATGTTTTTTTTTTTGACCGACCTTTTCTAAAATGAAACCTAGCTAGATCGATGTATCGCCCCCAAAACCCCCTGCATACTAAATTACATGAAAATCGTTGGAGCCGTTTCCGAGATTCAGATTATATACATATATATATATATACATATATACAAGAATTGCTCGTTTAAAGGTATTCGATTACGCAAATGAAAATTTACTCAAATTGAAAATAATACAACAGTTATGCATGTATCTTTAAATATTTGATCTGGTAATGTATTGTAATAATTCTAGGAATGACATTGAAATCATTTAATTATTATTATCTAAATAGATACATTTAATAATATCATCATTGTAACAGTGCTTTCTGCAAAAAAATAATAATTTGATTTGATTTGAATCTACGTAAAGATACTTTTTTCCAGCCGGAGAAACAATAGAACTTTATGTGGGTAATTACAGTGGACGGCGGGAAATTAGCGCCGTATCATGGCGGTGACAGCACTCTTCTGCGAACCTCCTTTGAAATTCTTTGGTTATGAATGTTCGAGAAAAACGTTATTTGCATTTTAAGTTTTTGGAATATTAATGAAGTGAGAGTAGATTATATTCGACTAGCTTTTACCCGTGACTTCGCCCAAGGGCAGGTCGGAAATTATCCCACGGGAACATACTATTGGGATAGAAAGTATCCTAACCGGTAATGTTCTGTGTGCCAAAGGCGAATGCCCAAAACCCCAGAGTCGATAAAAAAAAGCTTATAATAATATGTATGATAGTAGTATCATGCTGAGTGGAAGTCTTCTTGTCACAGTCATGACGTGCCAGCAGCTGCCGACTTTTTCTGTTTTCTCGCGATTATATTTAAATCTATTGTTTTATTTTATTGTTTTAATAGAGTAATTATCTTTTTTATGCACGTGTGTCTGTCACAAATGAATTTATTTGTCTTTCTTTCTTCATAGTAGTGTGAAATAAGTTTCTCACAAAATAATCACCATAAGGTCAAAAAGAGATACATAGTGCACCATGCGGTAATGTTGCACATATTCCACCCAAACAACGTAACTGCCTATGCTTTTTTACATGTGTGTTTTTCTGTATATTTTATACTGCTAACCAACTTTATTTATAAAAGCAAGAAAATACATAGCCAATCATGGGGATAGTTTTTAACGAAAGAATTTTCATATTTGTTATCTAGAATCATTATCCTTTTCTCCACATATTTTTTTTTATCGGCTCTTGGTTTTTGCCCATACATTTTTGAGCATTCTCACGTAAAATAAGGCAAAAAAATAAATTAAAGCTTGGTGCGACACTTACTATCTTAACAGTACAAAATGCATTGTGTGATACATATTACTCTTAATTAATTAACATTAACTTTTTTGTTTTAACATGGATGCCCTTATATTTAAAGTGGATCCGTCTAGAGCCTGTCATTTTGTTGACTTAGAAAATCGCAGAATGACTATTCTCAGCATTTAAGAAGATGCAATGCATGGTCCCGTATGTTCTCAGCAACAACCTTAGCAAGGGGTGGGTATTTGACTCGTCATATTTATATGTCGCAGTAAGATGGTTGAAGCCGCGATATAGTTATATCCAAAGGGATATAGAATATGGACCGATGACCTTGTGAAGGGCGCAGGAATCTGCTGGATGCGGAAAGCACAGAACCGGTCGAAGTGGCGGTCCTTGGGGCGGCCTATGTCCAGCAGAGGACGTCTTTCGGCTGAAATTATGGTGATGATGAAACTGATATAGCTATATACCGTAATATAGTTATATGAAAACGGTTCATAACTGTCGGATTGCCCTAATTTTGTTACTGCGACCAATTTCAACGTATCGCTCGCCTGCCGCTGTCGCAACACCGCTCGCTTCGGTCGCTCGGCTCGCGCGTAGTTGGTCACAGTTCTAACCTAACCTATTTGTCAGAGTGCCCTAATAGTTATATTACTAGAACGTGCTCGTATCTAAGTTATATTCCTAGTAAGACAGTTATGAACCGCTTTCATATAAATACATAATTATATTACAGTGTATAGCTATATCCCTAGATATCCCTAGGGATATGACTATATCACGACTTCAACCATCTTAGCGACATCAATTAATGTGCTTAGTCTATTCTCAACTATGTTGGGTTCGGCTTCCAGTCTAACCGGATGCAGCTGAATACCAGTATTTTACATAGAGCGACTGTCTGACAACCCAGTAACTAGGTAATACGATACCCCTTGGTAAGACTGGTTGTCAGACTTTCGAGCTTCTGACGACCCGTAACTACTGTCAAATTTACTGTGACATATACATTATAAATTTAAGTCACTTTTCGTGTCTGTGTGACCGTGTTGCTATTCTAAACTCCGCAACGGATTTTGATGCCAATTTCACCATCATTTTAATATTTGTATTCATAATACAAATATTAAAATTACTTTTAACAAAGAAATCTCGATGTTTTTGACTGCCTCGTTGGTCTAGTGGTCGCAAGCGCTACTGCTGAGCATGAGTTCCTGGGTTCGATTCCCGAGTCGGGCAAAGTGTTATTGGGTTTTTATATCTGGAATTTCTCAGTAGCAGCCCGGAGTCTGGATTTGTGCCCGGTTGATGGCAATAGGCTCGCTCCCTATTACATGGGTCTTAAAAACGTAACTGGCGAAATGTGGGTGAACCTGCTACAGGGACACCTTTGCCTAACCCTTCGGGGAAACAAGGCGTGATGTTATGTGTGTGTGATCTCGATGTTTTGTCAAGTGGTCAAATCCGTGCGAAGCAGGGACGGCTCGCTAGTAACTCGATTTTTGTGTGACGTCAGGACTTTGATGCGTAGTTCGCATGTGACGATGTAGATGCCGCCACGTAACTATTAAAGGCGCATGCGTCGAATTGGTTCCATACAAACAGAAGGACATAATAAAACCTAAATGTGATGAACAGACAACTGACAACTGTTACTACTGTTGTGACCTGAATTCCGTTTACAACCGTATGTTTGTAAGACATAACATATAAGATTTAACTTCACAATAAGCATAAACGTTGACAGTTGAGTCACAATTGGCTCAAGATGAGAGGCATTCCTTGGTAAGGCACAGGAGTAAGACACGGAGAAAATAATGAAAATGTATCGCGACGTGTGGAAATCCTTGTACAATGTGTCATTGTTTTTCAGTTGAGGTTGTAGATATCTAATTTTAAAAGATAAACAATGACTCATTTACCTAAAAGGTGGTCCCTTATTTTCACTAGTGGCAAAATGGTAAGTAAATATTTAATTTTTCTTAGAATAAAGACTAATTATATGATTATTACCTATACCTTTTAAGGCCAAAAGCCGAGATCTATAAACGTTATTTAGTACGTACTTTAGCTAAGCGTTATTTCTGTCACTGTCGCACAAATTTTAAACTAAAAGTGCAATATAGAGACGGGAACATGCCTTAGCCAAAGCAAGTGCTATGTAACGTTCATACATCTCTGCATCTTCTATAATAGTACATTTACTATTATAGAAGATGCAGAGATGTATGAACGTCATACACGCATTCATCATTATGAATGCGTGTATGACCAGATGTATGAATGTAAACGAAGCAAAAGGAGTACCTACGTAAAGATCGTAGCAGGTGGCGTTCTGTAGTTTCTGCCTGGGGTTTATGGGAAGAAGGAGTGACTTTACATAAGTGTATAAATCATTAAAATAACGTAGATATGGTTGAAAATTGCTGACAACCTGTTAGTGCAAAGAACATGAGTAATATTATCAGCAACATTTCTTCCATTTACAGACTTAAATACATCAACAAACATACTCAAAACTTTCATATTCCTCACCAAAAAGCGACTAAAAGGACACGAAAATTCGCTGCCACACGCGAAAATCCTACACTGAGTCAGTGTTTACTTTTGAGACATATTCCGAGGGCATCGTCAGCTCCCAAGGATACTCGCTATCAACAAATTAACATACATTATCTTCAAGTTAAAAGCCAAGCCCTTGACTGTTAAATGTGGACTAAACTTGTTATATATGGGCGTGAGATTCAAGTGAACAGTGACACATTTATGCCGATCTTGGCAGAGATTAAGGAAAAGACTTTCCATTTACCGTATTATTTCTAATCTTTTAAGGTTTTCCTGAACTAACTAGTCCATATTATAACTAATAGTGGTTTTTGTGATCCAGTCTTGCCAAGAGGTATCATGTTACCCAGTAACTGGGTTGTGGAGTTTAGGTAGGCGGTCGTTCTATGTTAAATTCTGGTGTTCAGCTGCATCTGTTTAGACTAGAAGGTAACCCCAAGATAAGCTGAGAAGAGGCAGATGGTGAGGAGTGGTTTTTGTGGACGACTAACATGGATTTTTTCAAGAAGATTTAGGCAAGAGAAGCCTCTTTTACCTGTTACTACAGCATTTCAAATTGATGTACGTTTTGGAATGGGCAATTAGCTTCAATTTTCTGACTAACTGACTGACTTTTTGACAATTCAAAATAAAAATAAAAATAAGTATTTTATTTCACATAAACCCACATGGGCACTTATGACACGTCAGAAGCTAGGTGCACGGTTCCAATTGGTGGAAACTCTGCGATTGCTCTTTTAAAAATAAATGGCTTTTACAATGTTCTCTAATTATAGTGTTAATCCTACCTAATGAGAGGACAGTGTAGGCATGTCAATAAATACCAGGGACTTAACAAAATAGAAAATGGTCTACACTCTGCTAAGCCTACCACGTTCTCTCATTCCCAAAATGTTAATGAATCTCTATAAAGGATGAATAAAATAATAAAAACCTATTTGATGCCACAACAACTTATCCTGTCCACAAAAGCCACTACTAAAAGTGACAACACATAAAAGTGCATGTAAGTGGTTTAATTGAGATAAATGTTGCACGGTTTGCAACACGGTTTCCGCGAAGGTATTGTACTTTTCTATGAAAAAGCTGATTTAAAAAAAATAACCGACGAAAAATTTCAACGCAAGGCGTTTCAGAATCATGTACTGAATCCGTGGTAACAGTTTTCGCGTCGATGTACCTACCACCCTGTAGATATCAATGTATTTAAGAAATAACTGAATAATCTACTGATAAGTAAAATATATTACAAAATTAATGAACACCTATCAGATAGAAATTTGTGTGTATAATAAGAATACATATAATTATGGTGAATACTTGAGTCCGATTTATTTTATTTTATTATTTGTTTTGCTAATTGTTAATTATGTGTTGACTGTTTTAGATAATATATTATAGATAAGGTATTAATAATCATTTTATGACATTGTATAGAGTACTAATTTTAATTTATGACATTTTATACGGTATTAATTGGAATTTATGAAATTGTTTATCGTTTTAATTGGAATTTATGACATGGTATAATTTTAATATTAATTTTGCAAGCTTGAATTGGTGCAACACGGTGTACTGCGGATTCATGTGACATCTAGAAATGCATGATTATGTACTGTGTTGAGCAATAAATATTTGAATTTGAAAGGTTTGAGTTTGAATTGCCAAGTGTTGTGGTTATACCTCCCACTTATCATCATTATCATCATAATTCTACTGCCCTAATCTCACTTTATTTGCGATCGGTGCAACATGTCTTTTTCTTTCACACTTATACCCCTTTTTTTTTTAGGTTGGAAATCTTCAAATAACTTCTCCCGCTCTAGGCGGAGCGGGAGGGCGTGTCAGACTCTTACTGACTAAAACCCACCCGTGTTCCTTCGGTTGCCCTGTTGCCGGGGGCCACGACACACTTATATCCTACCCGCTAATATTGTGCATATTATTGCTAGTACCTGGTCGACCGAGCTCTGCTCTGGTGAAAATAGAGAATGCTCATTTAATAGTATAGGATAGTTCATACTAATTCCATGTATAGTACAAACCTACTAATTCCATGCTGCCATTATAGTACATACTAATGCCATGCTGCCATGATAATAGGTAGATACTTACTAATTCCATGTTGCCATGTCATTATTCTAAGGTAGCCATCTTGTCCTAAACTTTTGGGCGACGGAGATCTGCTCGGGTGAAAATACAGAGAAAACAAATTTTCTCAGATATGAGAAGATTAATTTTTCGCTCCCGTAAACCCCTATAGGTATTGCAACTTTCATCGGAATCGTTAAACCCGTTTTCGAGAACGTAATTACAAATATAAATGTATTCAGATATAAGTCAGGTACAGATATAAGACTCGTTTAATAATATAGGATGATAAGTTTACAACCATTGGTCATGGATAGTTTTAATATATATTTTTCCGGTTCCAAACACATTTCCTAAAAAAAAATTGTACTAGAACTGATTAAAAAGTAATGATAACCGGTTATTTTTGTTTTTGCTCGGTACCTATGGGTCCTAGCCTGATGTTAAATAGCCAATAGCCTTCCTCAAGAATTGAGCTATCAAATGCAAAATGATTTTTTCAAAGCCGACTGGTAGTTCTAGAGATTATCACGTTCAAACATACAAAAAAAAACTCTACAGCTTTATTATTAATTTAGAAAATATGAATCGATTATCATTACTTTTTGATCAGCCTAGTATCTAGAACTATCACAGTAAAATTCTTATGTTCTATTAAGCTGCGTACACATATGTAAAGTTATGCCTTCTTCCCATGGGTGTAGGCAGAAACTACGGAGCCTCTTTTTAACTATGGCATCTCTTAGTTGACCTTTGAGATCGTAAATGCTTAACCGGGCTGTCCTGTGGCTGCCTTAAGCTACTTACTAACTTAAAGCCTTCAGCCAGGGCAGAATACTAGTTATCTGCTAGGCGACGTTCGCTAAGGGGACCCCCTGTGGGGTACGAACCTCGGCTCGGGCCTCGCTAGGGAGAGGACAGCAAGATGGGACAGGCTGGATTGAACTTTGATAATTATTATTCTCAGGGGATTTTAAAGCTACAGGCTCAGCTTCGATGCGGGCTGACGCATCTTTGAGCAGGGGTCGGGGATGCTACAGAACTCCACCTGCTTACGAACCTTACATACTCGTTTTGCTTCATTTACGTTCATACAGTAATCTAGTCTCATCATTTTCATTAGGTAAGTACATACGGAGACCTCTAAAATAAAAGGTCGGCTAAAAATAATTGAAAATGCTCCGGAAACGGGAAATGATGAAGGTTGTACACTTATGTACCAATGACTTCGAATGGGTCTAACAGCCTGGTCGAGGAGTGGCGTCGAAGTAATCGCTTCTAAATAGCCGACGGACGTGGTCTGAATGGCATAATTAATAGTTTTAGTTGTACCTAATGTTTTAAACGTGATAAAAAATGTAACAAATATAACAGAAAATGTACCTGTGGCTGCCAATTTGTAGTGTTTCTTACAAATTGAGTGCTCTAATTTAATTATTTGAATACTTAATATAAATTTTAGTAATTCATTTTACATTTTTGGAAAATCAATAACTAAAATATATAAATAAATGTTATTCAAGCCTATTATGCCTACTTTACATCAACATATCTTGGATTGGAAGTATCGAAGCTTTATTTTGAAAGATAATTTACGACTAAAATTATTCTTCTATGACATAGCCCTATCAAAAGCCCGTGGTCCGATGTTCATGATTACCTAGTTTAACGATAGGTACTTAAAACAAAACCTATAAGAAAAAAATCCCATCTTGTAGAATTTTCAAAAGAAGACTTCGTACGATTTTCGAATATTGGATATGTAAAGTCAGAGAAATTAATTGTTTATCAAATTGTGTGTCAATTTGATAAACAATTAATTTCTCTGACTACGTCAATTTTCCGTGTTATAGCCAGTTTATACAGTTCAACAGTCGAAGAAGAATGACAGTTGTGATTTGAATATACGGACTCTCTAAATTAGTAGTCAATTAGGTAAAAAATATAATTATTATTTCCCTGAATTTATAAAGCATCTCTGAACCTACCTTGCGTCCAAAAACATATTTCAGCCTGAACTCCTGCGCATCTCGTTAGTCAAAAGTATTTGAAAATAAAAACTAACATTAGTACCTGCTAAGTATCTCTCTTATTTTGTGAGCACTGGGCCGTTTGGCCCTGACTGGGCTAAGGCCAGTGCTTTAGCCCAGTCATGGCCAAACGGCCCAGTATGTTGCACTTTGGCCTTGGGCTGAGGCATAAACTGAAGCGGGGTGTTCTAGTAGGCGTCTAGACGATGAATTACTTATTATTAAAATATGCTAGGAATAAAATTGGCAATGCAAGTGACCTTAGAAAAGTCATGGCCAAGCGCATCAGTGTATTACACTTTGGTGTTTGAATATAAGACAGGCGCGATAGCGGGCTGTTTTTGAAGAATATAATAAAGCGTATTGGTGTTTTATTAACCACTCTGTCGAATAGCGTTGTAAAAATAAGAATTACGTACCATGACATTAGCAGAATGTTTAAGGCAATTCTTAGCGTCCGTACAGTAAGAAACCAACCATTCAGTGTATTTTATTTAGACCTTAAAACAAGGCTGTAATGACACACAACATCACGGCTGTAATGCTCGAAGGGCAAGGCAGAGGTGTACTTATATTACACCCATATTGATAGCAGGTTGGCGATAATTAAGTTTCATGCTGAAACCCCTCTATTCATGATTAAACGCGCCAGTGTTAAAATATTGCTAAAAGTACATACATACGGTGAAATTAAATGATACAGAATAATTTTATAGCCAATAAGCATTTTCGCTATTCTACTGCAAAATTCATGAAAACAAAATAAAATAAAACCCACTGTATTTCATTTGCAAATGCGTTAAGATAACTGGCCGTAGTAGAGTCATGGTCAGACGTTTCAGTGTGTTGTACTCTGGCCTTGGAATAAGGCATAAACTGAAGCGGAATTTAACAAAAAAAACCTTTTTTTATTGATTAATTAATAATCTTATTATAATATTAATTCTTCAGTGTTTATTGTAAAATTGCTGGAAGTTCTTCTTTACAAGTAAATATGAAAATAAAATGTTATCAATAAAAGTGTTTATTATTTTGAAACTTGAGTAGGTACTTATAAATATTACTAAGAAATATGCTTTAATGCCGAGTCATAACTAAACTATGGTAAACCAGACCCCGAAACACATTTCATTGACGCAATAAAACGCTTCCGCATTCTATATTCCACATAGTAACGCATTAATACCTCTGATATTTTAACAGATAACTTGAAAAAAGAAAAATCCACGTATTCGCACTACGACCTATTTATTTGGACTAATCTTGCTTTTTTACGGAAGGTCTTGCTTTTTTATAGTATCCTAAGTTTGTTTACGCTTTTGTCACTTCTATACTACCACCCGCCCCGCTACCTCTCCTGACGTATACTGCATACCAACAGCGTGATAATTTTGGCCAAGAAGTGAAGGTGAGAGTGCGATATTTATAAACGAGTCGCATTCGACGCATGCGCAAACTCTGTGCTTCCTGTTTTATGCCTGTTAGTATGATTGCTAGCGTTTTATTGTGCATACATTATTTTAAGTAGCTTTAAAATAAATGAATATTAAGTGCTCTGCTCGCAGTGATGGTGGTTAGTGGTGGTTGGGGATCCAGAACAGGGATGTAACGGATATCCGTATCCGCGTCCGCAACTTCGGGGCATCCGCATAAATTTGGATATCCGCAAAACATCCGCTTCTTCAACTTCTGATTTTATAAGTTCCGCATCCTCATCCGCGTCCTCATAATTTCTATCGGGATGTGATCCCACGTTGTTCGCTCAAATAGTGAATTTTGTTAAACTCGCTCCGAGCCAAATGTGCAAGCCGGAGTGTAAGTGACCCTGTCCTATGACAGACGATCGGCCGGACGAGAAAGTGGTGGCATGATTGAGGTGTCAGGTGTCAAAAACAAGGGCTATTTTTCATACGACATCTGCATCCGCACCCTCATCTGCATCCTCAATCAGGAATTTTCCAATATCCGTATCCTCATCCGCATCCTCAAACCCGATTATCTCGATAACCTCATCCAGATCCTCATCCGTTATACGACATCCGTTACAACCCTGAGCCAGACCTCACAATCCGTTTCGTATTCAGGATGACTGCTCTCTGAATGACTCCTGACCCAGCTGTTTAGCGATAGTTTCTCTAGGTGTTTTTCGGAAATCACCGAAGATTAGGAGCGCATCGTAGAGGGGTTCAAGGTCCCAATGGCTCCATACCTTACCAGGTCTCCCTTCACGTATGGGGAACATGGCAGTTCTGCGGGGCTTCTATTTTGACGCCTAGAGTACTTACTGCTGAGCATTGTGTAGACAGGTGAGCAAATTTGCTATCAAAACTACTCTGACTCGTAAGTTTAAGGATTGCTTAAATCGTTTGGAAGTCAAATCGGGAACGCTTATTGCTGAGCTTACATTTGGGATAATTGAAGAGAAAAAGAGAAAAATAAAGGCAGGCAGAAATACTTTCTAGGTATTTTAAACTACCCAACAATTTTCGCTTCTACCTACACAAATCCAAAACAGGTATGAACTCACAAAATTTGATTTACATAATATCCTCAGCCACAAATCCCCATGAGGATACCATAAAGTAACTCATAAGTGAATTAGAAAAGCATAACTTTTTTGAAGCTACGATGTGAATATTTGACGAAGATTATTCAATACTGTTAGGTTGTAAAACACCGGAAAATATAAGAGTTATGCCTTCTTTAGAAATGTATACGTTAGGCGTAGGGACGGGGCTGGAGAGATGGGAATTAAAGATAGGTACCCTTAATATTTTAAGTAAGTAATTCTCAGAAGGTTGGAACTGGTATATTTCTTGGTATTACATACTAGTTAGTTACACGTGTACGTGAGGTAGAGCTCGTGACTAAAAAATAACAGCCGCATGGGTCGATCCATCAGGTTAAGCTACGCTTGCCGGGGTTGGTCCGTGGATAGGTGATCATCTTTATATACCGAGACTCCTCCTTGCCTCGGAAAGTACGTTAAGCCGTTAGTCTCGGCTGCCATTCGTGGATCTTTCGACAGTTGTTACGGGCTGTCAGAAACTCGAAAGTCTGACAACCAGTCTTACCAAGGGGTATTGTATTACCCAGTTACTGGATTGTGGAGGTTGGATAAGCAGTCGCTCCAAGTAAAATACTGGTATTCAGATGCATTCGGTTAGACTGGAAGCCGACCTCACCATAGTTGGAAAAAGGCTAGGCTGATTAATATGTTACATGTTATTTTTGGCAAAAAAATGATCTATTCGTTCTTGTAAAAGGTAAAAAAGATTTTGCTAAGAATATGATAATTTTTTGTACTGAAAATGTTTAACAAGCAAAAACATAGTGAAGGAGATAATGTCTTCCAACGTTTTATAGTAACGTACTGCTTTGAAGATTATTTATCTGAAGACGCTAAAAGGCCTATAAAATTTCGCTTCTCTAGAACTTAAAAGTAAACTTTAACCCTACAAAATTTTCATTTGTATCGTACCATTTATCATTCACAGTTTAACAGCCCGAACATAAAACCTTCATCCATGCACATATTCTACAAAACCTCTACTAGTCCTTTACTAAACTTTTGACTGACACACAAATTCTTTTAATTTTCTCAATTTTTCCCCTCACGCCAGTACTCGCTGGCAGCACTAGTGCTACAGCTGCGTCCGGTTTATGTGCCATCAAAGCCGACGTGGCGATAATGGCGGCCGCGAGTGCGCCCCTCGTAAAAATATAACGTTTTGAATTTCAGTATCGAAGGAGGGTGACGTACGGAATTATGGCAGGAATTAGTGTTGTTTAAGAAAGTTGGGCTGGTGTTTTCTTTCTGGATTTGCTAAGTTTCTTAAGTTACCTATAATACTGATGCAGTTTTACCACTCAGTGGTGCTCATCGTCACCTGCCTTTTTTCTTCTTTTTTTTCCGGGGTGGAAAATCCTCATGGATGTCCTCGGCCCTGGGGCGGGCGAAGGGGTCTGTCAGACTCCTACTGACTAAAAACCACCCCGGTGTTCCCTTCCCACACTTGGACCGGGGATCATGAGATCTAGTGCGCCTTCCATGATATCGTCACCTGCCTAGCCTAACCTAACCAGATACAGTGGATGCACTGACTATCAGTATTCGACATGGGAACGCTTATTCCTGAGTCTAAACCATGGAAGAATGGAAGAGAAAAAGAGGACAATAAAGTCAGGCAGACGTACCTACATTATATTTTTAATAACACAACAATTTTCTGCCCCTACTACATATCTCACAAATCCAAAACAGGTATGCACCCACTAAATGAGATTTACATAATTTACTCAGCTACAAATCGCCTTTAAGTAACTCATAAGTTAATTAGAAAACCATAACTTTTTTGAAGTTACGATGTGTCCAGGGATATTGTACAAATAGATATTGTGTTTGTCACATAGTAGCACCGTAGTCATTGATATGGTTTGATGGGTTTAAGGATCTACGTGTCACTAGGTATGAGTACTATAAAACATAGACACAGTAATATTATTTTTTTAAAGTATCATCATCTCTTCTTCCTTACCCATATTAAAAATTACAGGTAACTACTAGCTGTGTCCCGCGTTTCACCCGCATAAGTCTCGATCCCATTGTATCCTAAGTCCTGATCCAGGTCAGGATCTACCTATGTGCCAAATTTTATCCAAATCTGTTAAGCCGTTTTAGCATGAAAGCGTAACAAACAAACAAACTTACTTTCGCATTCATAATAGTAGTTAGGGTTAGAATACTTATGTTAAAAATTATAGGTAAGTACCTATCCAAATTTTAAACACTCTCTCTCTCTGTCTCCATAATTTATTTTCATAACCTCTTCGCTTTTTCATAATTATCTACATTCATATTCCTCAACAAAATTCCTAATCTTTCATGCGTAACATCCACTTACAAAACAAGGCAGTTAAAATTACTTTAAAAAGACATGCAAATCAGAATGACATTCCAATTTCATCTCCGACCTCGCTCATCTCTCGCTTAGCTACAAGTAGGACTGTCTGTCCCGATCACGTACAGACGGACAACATTAACGGGTTTTGCATACAAATAGCTAATAATGTTCGTGAATGTTGTTTTTCGCACTTTGGCGCGTTGCCAATGCATTGAAGATTAGTAATAATTGACAGCACATCATAAAGATGTATGTGAATAAGAAACCAATAGTGTGGATGTTGGAAAATTGGATATTAGAATTAAATATAGAAAACAGAACTTCGTCGGTGAAATATTAAATGAAAGGGAAGAGTTATTCCCAGTTCGACACGATTCCGACTTGCACCGAAAATAGAAAAAAAATATTCAACTCAATATTGTAAGTTACTGAATATCGAATAAGTAAAATATTTTCCCGAAATTTTCAGCGTAATTTTCGTATTATAAATAGTCAGTGCTTTTCAGTAATTCGCAGCCATTTCTACATACTTATCCAAGCTGATCACAACCAATGTTGTAGGAAAAAACATGGCGAGGAGGTCATCAAAAAAATAATGCCTTCTCCAAATCATTCACTATTCTTGTCCATGATGTGTTGTATGCAAAAGCCATCGGTTTTCACGTTGGCCAACCGCAGGCTTCCCTTATCGCCTATTGTCTGTTCGTCTGTCTGTCGCTCAAGGTCTGCCGTGTGCGGTTGGGGGATCCGGGAACCGCCACAGATATGGTGAGCTTGTATATTTCTTAATTCAAATGAAGGCCTTTAAGGGAATTTTCAAGGATGTTTAATGGTTTTTGAACGTGGTTTAACACATTAATGTTGGTAAATGTAGTTTGAAAGGAATTAACAATTGGTGATACTGACAAGTGATTGGCGCATGGTAACGCGCCTGATGAGATATTTAAAAGGAACATTATTAAGTGGAATAATGTATGCTCATAATGCGGATTCTCCCAAAGAAATAAAAGCCTACAGTGATGCTGATCATGCTAGATGTTTCAAAACAGGTTGTTCTACGACTAGAGTGTTGAGTTTATTTTCTAGAGGTGAAATCTATTGGATTAGTCAACGACAAGTTTTGTTGTTATTAGCACAACAAGCCGAGCTTGTAGGAGGTAGTGAGACTGCAAGATAATTATTTTGGCTAAACAGACCTGAATTGTTAAAAGAAATCTTTGTTTTATTTGTGGATAACGAAGTTATAGTGAAACTAGCGCATACGATCCCGAGTTTCAATGTCCAACCAAACAGGTTCGTGTGATACACTTTTTCGTAAGAGAACTTCTGCTTCAAAACGACGTTGTGGTAGAAAAGACTAGCTCTGCTACACAGTTGACTAATCTGTCGCCCTGTCCAGCCCGAGATTACCATAAAAAATCATAGTGTTAGTGGAATGGTCTGACAAGTGAAAAAGTTAAATTGTTTTCTGATATATTGTACCTACTCTCTTTAGAACTTTTATACCTAATAAATTATTTTCCATCTTAAAATCTTTCATTGAAAAAAGGTACCTGCATTAGGGGACGTAGGAGGACATATAGTGACCTTATTGATGGTATTCTTCAGAAAAGTCAGGTGCGTACTACTCGCAACCGGCGTGCGTGAATATCTAGATAATTATATTAACGTAAACGAAGCAAAACAAGTATGTAAGGATAGTAGCAGGTGACGTTCTGTAGTTTCTACCTACCCCATGGGAAAAAACCAGCCAAGTGCGTGTTGGACTACGCACAATGAAGGGTTTAGTAGTTGAGATGATTTTTTTTTATCCCAAGAACAAACTTTACATTGTAGTTGAAAAACATGTTCTCCCATACATTCCAACAGCAAATGTAAGTTTGTACGCACAATATTGAGAGATTTACCACGTTATTTTAAGACCATAGACTTCTTATAGGTTTTTCTGTAATCTATGAGTAAAGAGCCATACTATTTATATATTTCAAAATTTTTGGTCCAGTAGTTTCGGAGAATGGTCAATTTTCATCGAATTTCTTAAATATTTTTAAAATTATATGAAAAATATTTTCAAGATCCTCGCAACAAACCATTTCGTTTGATATGTCACACGGTTCTGTTAGCAAAACTTTTTTTTTTAATTTTCTTGTTTGCCCCTAAAAGTGACCCTTATATTCAAAATTCATTTATTTACGTTACACGTTCGTGTTTGAGTCACACAAATACATATGTGTACTAATTTTCAACTTAATCGGTCCTTTAGATTCGGAGCAAATTGGCTGTGACAGATGGACAGACAGACAGACAGACATACGAGTGATCCTATAAGGGTTCCGTTTTTTCCTTTTGAGGTACGGAACCCTAAAAAGCAACAATAATTGGTTTAACCTGAATAATTAGAAAAAAAATGTTAGTTTTAGATTCTCCATTTTAGTTGTTATTACTGGTTGTATTTCCTTTGCGTGTCCCTATTTTGTTTTCTTTCTTTCTTTTAAAATAACCAGAAATTTCCTTCAGTTAACCTCGGAACCTTTAACCTTGGTTGTGATGACCCAATGTTTATGGCCTCGCCTCTCGTGCACGAGGTTGTATGATTACCTACCAATCTGACTTTTTAACCGACTTCAAAAAAAGGAGGAGGTTCTCAATTCGACCGTACATATATATTTTTTTGTGTGTGTTCGTGGATAACTTCGTCGTTTATTAACCGATTTTGATGATTCTCTTTTTGTTAGAAAGGAGATATCCCAAGAGTAGTACCATGATAAGGAAATCAGGATTTGATGATGGGATCCTGGAGAAATCGAAGGAACTCTTCAAATATTATAGGCAAACCTACAGCGATTTGGGTATTTTTTATAGTAACTCGTGCAGTTGCTCTTGGAAAGCACAATTTGGTGAAGTGGAACTGATGATGAAGACCACAAATGGCTACCGGAATTACTCAATAATAAGTATTACACGGGTTGTGATTCGATTACTTTAATATGGTTGTAATACAATTTTTGCTCGTCACAATGCATATGGAGAAGTGGAGCTGATGGTGAAGTACCAGGAGAACTCCTCAACGATTAACATCCCTGCATCGGGAAAAGCAATATTTTGTAAAAGGTGATGGGCAGTTGAGATTAAGCTTTAGTGGGTAGTTTGTAATTTATCTAAGTATTTTAACTTAAAAAGCGAAAAATAAAAACTTTTTTGTAAAAAAGTTTTTTTTTCAATTTATATTGTACTTTCTAAGTTTATCGCGATATCGGTGTGGGAAAAAAATGTCAGGAAACCTGGATTTACTGTTAATATTCAGAAAATCTGAAATCGCCAAAGCGTCTTGAGCAAGCATGGTGATCAATCCTCCTGCCTTCCTGTATGAGAAGAAGTCTTAGCCCTGCAGTGGGTTAATAATAGGCTGGTATTATTATTATTATTTAAAGGTTCTTTTAAATTTTTCGGAACCTTGGGGTCCCGACATTTGGAAGGCGTACGAGGGGCCGAAGCCAACTTGCAGAAGCCTGTTAGTCGTTTTTAATTAAATGAGGCACGAACAGATGATTTTCGCTGTATGTACTATGAAAGTACACCCAAGGACAACGCCCGGTTGGTGTAGAATTATTGCAGGATGGAAACAAAGATATTGAGCAATGGGTTTGGGTGGTTAAAGTGGACTGGTTACATGGAACTATGGTAGGACTATAGCCCCTGCCTTACCAAGGTTTTATATTTACACGGATAAAGTAGCAGGGGGTGACTTGCACACTCAGTAATGGGCCCCCGGAAACGGTCGCTAGCACATAGCGAAGTAGCGACAAGGACAACATGTCCTGAGGTGCTTGAGTGGAGAGGTATTCCACGGCTTTCAAAACAATCCCAGGGCCCGGAAGATGGTCAAGATCCCTACGAGCACTTACTGAATATTTCCTTCCTCCGAGCACGTTTGCGCCTGCGAATTTCCACTCAAGCCGGTCAATTAAGACATGAATGAGGTGGGAGCTCCGATCCTCGTCAGTGTTCACTCCAGCCGGCTAATAAAGGCAAGCTAGAGGTGAGGAACAAAACTTCTCTCGGAAGATGTTCGGGTCCGCGGGGTCGCTACTGCCCAACAGCTCGCCACATACTGCCTTGCGGGTTTTTGTATCTCTCTTGGTCTCTCACTCTCACTCCTCATCCCAGACCTGTTCTGGCAAAGTAAACTCTACTGGCATAGACCTAGAGTTCGAAGCGCCACCACGACGTCAACGTAGAGATACGGCGGTTGGGTTATTATTATTATATTTATAACCTTGGAAATCTGCAAAAAGGATCAGTAAAAACTTCGATGCATACACAATTCTTTTGACAGTTACAGCCATTTTGGTCTGTACATGTATAATTTAGGGTCCGTCTGGTCACGCGCCGCAGCACAAATTGTATGGAGCCTTCGTGTATTTTGAAAGATATGCGTTTTTCTTTTTTTATTGTTGATTGCAGCTTGCATTGTTCTGTCCGAATGGTGTTAGAGCGAATTTACATTGGATTTCGATGTTAAAATTCTGATTTTGAGTAGCCATTTTTGAGGGATTAAACGAGGGTCTTCTGTGACCTGGGGCTCTTCTTACTACCGGACAGTGCGTTATATTTGCCAAAAATTATACATTTTCACAACAGGTACTGTTATAAATCAAGCAAACTAAAACTTAACCCTCCCCAAAAAAAAAGGCCCCTGTTGATACTCGTTAATGTACAAAATTGAATTTTACTACCAATTAATTATTTATGTTAATTGAAATAGTTCAATGACTTTATGGCACGATGCCATTATAACCATAGGTCATGGATCTTAACTTCTAAAAATGGGGCTTCCCATAAGCTGCTACAGGCCCTTTTCAGGCAGGTTAATGGTTGTGGTTAGTTTCTATCAACACAAAATCAACACTGTAGCCATTTATAGCACCTCTTGGGTTCACGGTATGAACAGCCGATGTATTACATAAAAAACTTATCGTGAAAACTTAGGTGAAGTAAGGTTGAAGCGAGCTGTAATTTTACCTGATACTTGGAATTGACAGCTCACTCGAATGTCACTTCACCTAAAGTGAGATTTCTACAGAGTAGACCAGCTGGGACTGTTGCAGTTCTTAAGATTGTATTTTATTTGTAAGTTTAATTTACGAGCTATTTAACTAAGACTTCCCACACACTGTGCTATCGATGATCTATCACAGTGCTATCATCGAGAGGTGTATGAACACGGTGACGGATCTTTTGGATTATGGCATCAAGTCAATGTTACGTAACTCAATTGTACATGGAAGTATGTAAATTCCTTAAAGTTTCCATTAAGAATGTCTCAGTAGCAGCCTGGAGTCTGACCATCCCTTATTAGATGGGACTTAAACATAACTGTCTAAATGTGGGTGTAGTATGCTCTGCCGCTCTGTCCCACCCTTTAGGAAAAACCGGCGTGATGTTATGTTACGTAAAAACTAAGGCTCTCTGCTGACCCCACAAGTGGTTGTCAAAGTGACAGGTCAACACAGTATACAAAGAGCTTTACCCAACGCGAGGATCGTATAAAAATCCTTACGCTCCGGCGCGTGCGCAGCCTGTGTGACGGACGAATTTGAACCAACGCGTTTGATAGCGACGTATGTAAGTACAAGCGAGTGCCGAAATGTTAAGGATTAACAGTTTAGGCATTAAACACAATTGTTTAGTGCCTAAAGTGTTATCTATAATTACTCATTTATAACTTTTTTTATAATTAGTATCATGACGAGCACTGGTGGCCAGGTGGTAATGGCCACGACTTACGGTCTTGGGTTCGAACCCTGACTGGTGCTTTAATTTTTGTAAATTAGGCCAATTCCCTTTCACAGAGAGGAGCCCTGTGTCTAGCAGTTGGAACATTATAGGCTGATAGATTATACTTTCGCTTAAATCGTGACGTCACAGACACATTGAAACTGAAGTTTAGTGGGGTTCCTTGAAACTTGGGGGGAATAAGCACACAATAATTTTTTTAGAATCGTGGACATACTTCACAGTCATCCTTCAGTTGATTGCTCATTACTGAGCGTCCCGATGTGCCCGACTAAATTTTTTGACTGTTTCCCTACATTTAAATACATTTAGAGGCGGAAAAACTATCTGTACCTATGCTATGCAGATATCGTGGTCCATAACGAAGAAGCCACTCACTGGAACAATGCACTTACTTTTATAGTTGTTGGATCCGATAAGAAAGGCTAAACATGTCACCAACTAATTCATAATGAAGAAAACAATATACCATCAGTTTATAATATTTCTCACCATATTGTGAACTGGCGAAATATTGTGAAAATTCTTTAATTTATAAAATAACTCATAGAAATTCGATTGTTTATAATCTACCCGATCATACTTTGAAGTTGACTTGACTCATGAGTGTACTACGTGAGCTCTACAAATGGATATGCGATTAACGCTTGTGCGACAAAACTGTACTACAACTCACCATAGTTCGAATGCACGCTTGTGCGACACACTGAACGTCAACATCATGTTAATGCGTCATTGATTTACAAGTCTCAGCAGTAATTATGGCAAAACTCTATTTTCATTCCTATTCAAATCTAAAACTCAAATTAAAATAGCATAAATCTATTCACATTGCAACTGTAATTTAAACCTCCAATGTCATATAAAAGTTACCTTGATGAAATGTGAAAATACTCCTATTCATTTGTGCAGACTGTGTGGGCGCTACATAATGTTACTTCAATCTCGATTACTATTGATATGAATGTTATGAATTGTCGGTCTGTCTGACGCTAATGACAAGTGTATTCAGTTCTATACATTACTAGATGACTCGGTGAACTTTGTACCACGTGAGGAAAAATTTAGATTTTTTGTATTTTTCGGCTGTTCCTTTAGGTTTTACACAACCTCGGTAGAGAAGAGAAAAAAAAAGTGGTGGCACTCCGGGAGTGCCGACAGAAGTGAAAACTTGAACAAGATCGCCTTGGTGGAAGAAAAATACTTGTATAGAACGTCGGTCCGTAACCTTATCTAAATAAAGAGCACAATAGCGTATACAAAAAAAAAAAAAAAAACTTCCGAAACCTTTAAAGTAAAATACTTGCATAGAACATTGATCCGTAACGTAATATAAATAAAAAGCACAATCGGGTTTACAAAACCTATAAAGTAAAAATACTTATATAGAACCTTGATCCGTAACTTTATATGAATAAAGAGCACAATCGCGTTTACAAAACCTTTAAAATAAAAATACTTGCATAGAACATTGATCCGTAACTAAATATAAATGAAGATCACAATCGCGTTTACAAGAATGAGGTGTCGTCATGGTGTCGTGGAAACAATGGTTTAGTCCCATCTCAAAAATGCCCAACGCGCCTAAAGAAGTTTTCACTTCAAAAAAATCAAATCGGTCGAGCCATTTTCGCGTTTTTGCGAGACTAACGCACGGCAATTGATTTTATTATATGTATATAGATATATGTTTGTAAATCTGTTTAAAAATGAAGAAGATTAGCATAATATTGAAGAAACAACTACTAATACTAGAGAACTTTTCGTTTATTTAACTGGAAAACTTTCTAAGCGGAGGCCGTCTTTCGGATCATACTGAAAAAGAAACTTCACAATTTGTCAACGTGCTGTGCTATAATAAACCGATAATGAACTAGAACAGCCACATAACTGTTCATAACGTATAACTTGACCAACTTTATGCAAAATCTTAAGTTGAATGAGTGGTACTTGAGACCAGACTAAAAATAACCTGTATCTCAAGTACCACTCATTCAACTTAATATGCAAACAAGAGTTATACGGTTAAAAAATTACCTCTAATACCTATAAAACTAAAAGCAGAATATGCCAAAACAAACACCACAATAAACAAATTCTTTACCAAAAATAAACTGACTATAAAAATATATTTCGTCCAAATAAAGATATCCTAACAACCGTACGTGCCAGTACTTAAAAATTTGGTCACAAGATACCATCTCAGAGATAACTATGCAAATACGCGATCCGCATACTTATCGGTACAGCCGACCGGTGAGATTTTTACGTGCAATTAAATGAGTTTTTATGACCACCCTCTACTCTAAAAACTTTATTATACTTAAAGTAGTAAAAACTTTTAAAGTTATTTTGTTTTATTTTATTCCTTATTTTGTATTGTTTTAATGACTGAAGTCTTTTGTGTTATCTGAAAGTAATTATTTAATTTAATTGCCTTTGTATCTTTATTGGGTGAGCTTGACGAGTTCATCTTTATAGCTTGTAAGAAAGAATGGTTCTTTTTGCTGTATTTCGGAAATGTGGGTGTACCAACAATCTCAAACTCCAACCATTTATTTCAATAAAACCAATTACTGGCATTATTGAACTGTCAAGAGGTCGCTCAGTCAGAAAGATGAAGCTAGTTGCCTATTCCAAAGCGTAGTAGTAGGTTCCAATGGAGAAGAACAGGATAGAAACCCCACGGATACTCTTTTAAGGCGAACAAAACAGAAAAACAAAAACATATTCAAATCGGTGGAGCCGTTTTTGCGATTTTGCGAGACTAACGCACGGCAATTGATTTATATATATACATATAAATGTAAAAAAAACCTGTCCAATCCGAAAGAGGCTCATAGATACTGCATTAACATTAGCTAAAAGTAATAAAAAATATAATTATTATTGAAAATAATAAAGTTATTGCTATTTAAAAATCACATTTTTAGTACCAAAATGACCAAAATGATTTTCTACAGAGGTGATATAGTAATGTAATGACATGTAGAAACCCACTAAACGACGGCTGTCCGCACCCAATGTAATAACCCGGTAAAATTTCCCAAGACGATTTTTTTTTATTTTCCTGATAATTACCACATAAATAGGCTCTTAGTACGATACCTAACAACACCCTCACGGATTGGACAAGGTTTTTTTTACATATTGTATATAGATAGATAGATGTTTGTAAATCTGTGTAAAAATGAAGAAATTAGCCTAAGATTGAAGACACAACTACTTATACTAGAATGTCCCTTCGGAACTAACAGGCGTGGTGTTACGTAATGTGTTATACTTATAATTATATAACTACCTACCTAAATAATAATATTGTACCCGGGCATTACCGAACCATAAAAAAAGTGTGATGTTGGGGGACCCCGGTCAGGAACGAAGTTCTTTCTCACATATGATTTAAAACAAAAACAAAATTTTCAGACCCACCATCCTGGATTTTCATTTCGACTCCACTATCGGCTTTAACACCCTCAAAAATCATAAAAAACGATAACCATGACGAAAAATTTGAAAATTTTCATAGCCGCCATCTTGGATTTACATTTCGACCTCACTATTGGCTTTTCCAGCCTTGAAAACCATGAAAACAATACCCATGATGAAAAATATGAAAATGTTCAGAGCCGCCATATTCGATTTTCATTTTGACCAAATTTACACGTTCTCTCTCTCCGGCATGCAGTGTACTCGGGCCGATGCGATGAGTACTTCAATTTTATTCCACGACACTGTAATCACTTTACTCTTTTCTTTTGGTATATTCTGCCAGCGTTCTATGTCTCTCTTTTTCATTCTTTCACTTTGAATTAGAAAAAGACAGTCGCAAGTATTATTAACACTTTTTAGCGTGACGATTTCTGAAAGTTTAATGGTAATCATTCTCATTTTTCATTCCACTCCTCTTTCTCTTGTGCTAGTGAGAGAGAGGAGTGGAAAGAAGAAAGATAGGGTTCTGCCCTACAGTGGGACAACATAGACTAAAAAGAAATAAAAAATAAAATCACTAGAAGCAGAAAATTTCAAGTTTCAGTAATAATCAACCAAAAATCGACCAATCACGTTCATTACCTTTTGAGACTTATCGACTCCCAAAAGAGCCACAAACAATGGATAATTACTTATTAGTAATAATCCACCGAATGAGATTCCATTCGGTATTCGGTGGATCTCGAAAGGTACACTATTAAAGACATTTTTAATTCCAAACGACTATAAATTACCTAGTAGTCCATTAGTCTAGTGGTTGCCAGTATTACTGCTGAGCATGAGATCCTTTTTTTTTTTTTTTTTGGGTGGGAAATCATCAAATAACTTCTCCCGCTCTGGGCGGAGCGGGAGGGCGTGTCAGACTCTTACTGACTAAAACCCACCCGTGTTCCTTCGGTTGCCCTGTTGCAGGGGGCCACGATCTCCCTTTCGGTTTTCTTCGCACCCCCGGCAGGCATCGGCCCTAACGGACCCCGTCAATTCTGCTGACATCTCTTTGAGGCGCGCGTGGAACACAACGCGCCGTCGACCCGGGCCTGGTCCTTATCGGACGGCGAGCTACCCATTGCTCACCGCCCGCAAGCCCGCGCCTACGGTGGCCGGAAATCGGCCTGCGATTCCCGACGCCCTGGGCGTCTCCTCCTGCGGCGGTTAGGGTTAGGGGCGTGAGGGCGCGAAATTTGCCTCTCCCTCACGCGTTCCGCCTCCTCCTTCGCGAGCATTACTGCTTCGCAGAAGGAGGTGACGGCCTCCCATTTCCTCTCGCTCCCTACCATGGCCCTAATCAGGGCCGGACGCGAGAGATCACCGCCGCCGATCGCCTCCACGAGGACACGGCGATGCTCCGCCCAAGCTGGGCAGACCTCCACCGTATGCTCCACCGTGTCCTCCGGGCGATCCACACAATGGTGACACCCGGGCGTTTCCTCCCGCCTTATCCTGAACAGGAACCTCCCGAAACAGCCATGTCCGGTGAGGACCTGTGTCAGGCGGAAGGTGAGGACGCCGTGGCGCCTCTCTAGCCACTCCTCAAAGAGGGGACTTATCGCCGCAATTGTGGCGTGCGTGAGCATGAGATCCTGGGTTCGATTTCTGGATCGGGCAAAGTATTGGATAGGGTTTTTCCATCTCGAATTTCTCAGTAGCAGCCCGATGTTTCCATTTGTGCCAGGTTAATAAATGATTTTATTTCTTTATGTAGGTTTGTACAAACACTTTTACAAGTCAATCATATTTTTAAAACTAGATGAGGTCGGCGTTTCCTATCTGACTACTCTGAGAAGAGAGGCAAAAAAGAACTCAAAGGTTATATTTCGGTTGATGGCAATAGGCTCGTCCTCTATTACATGGGACTTAAAGATTACTGGCGAAATGTGGGTGTACTATAGGTACACCTCTGCCTTAACCTTCGGACGATACAGGCGTGATGTTATGTTAGTTATTAAAAAACCACAACCAGCAAACTAAACTTCCCACACTTCACTCACTCAAGAACCTCGTAACTGCACTTTTCATATCACTACCGCGACCGGCTCCATACACTAATTTCCCTGAAGACTGTCTTCCCTAACACGAACAAAACGCAGTGATGAGGTAATGCTTACTCAGTCACGTGTAGATAAATAATACACTGGCAGAGGGATCTTGGAATTTATAAGCGGATCGGACTCGCACACGATGGGTTCCGTACCACCGAACAACAATGAAGCAATTTTTTTTTTAAATACTCTATTTTTAAAAACACGTTACTTGGGAGCCCTTCAATTTTTTTATTATTATTTGTTGTTATAGCAGCCATAATAGTACAGACTCTGTGAAAATTCCAAGTGCTCTTACTCCTCGACCACGATATCACCGCTCGCACGACCTGTGTCTAGCGATCGCGCGCGGCGAGAACAAATGTTAGAAGTTTTTTAGAACGTGCCACGAGTCGCCGCAAAGCGACCTGCGATTCAGGAAAATTCGGGCGCCGCCGCCCCGTGCCGCAAGACACACCACCCTATGTCGTGGCCCTGTTATTACAATAAAGTACCTATTTAATATAAAATGTACGTTATAAACAGCTCACATTATCCCCCTGGGAGTTCCTGTACCCGGGAGCTTGACGAGTTAATGTGGGCCCAGTGACTTGGATAGATAAAGACGTAATACGCAAAAAGCATCTATACAGAATACACGTTACGCGTTTTTGCGCGACGAGCGTTATTATGTATGTTGTGGTTTCTCTTACCTTTGAATTTTCTTTTAGAGCTTAATTTCTTTCTTTTAAAAGTATTTATTTATTGATTACTAGCGACCGGCCCTGTTTCACACGGTTTTTAAGGTTGACTAAATGTGGTGATTTCGTTATTAAGGTTAAATTAAAATTATTGTAATATAATATATACATACCTTTCGGAATAAATTCTATAAATTATGGTGAAAACCGCTTCAAAATCAATTGCGTAGTTTAGAAGAATAACGCGGTCACACAACTGACAAAGGAAAAAAGAAGTAATGTAGAGTGATTAAATCATTTATTCTGACTTTCAGAAAATAAATTATATGATGTATGTCGAATTTTATAACCGTTTCTTTGTCGAACCATCTAACAAATAAAGGCTCTTTCAAACAGGCGCGACACGCGACGTGACACAGACACCGCTCGTCGCGCGACGAGCGGTGTCTTTGTTTCGCGTCGCGTGTCGCGCCTGTTTGAAAGAGCCTTCAAGATAGTTTGAAAAGATAATGCTGTATCTCTCCCTTCTGATATAATATATGATGTATGCGGTGTCCTGTAATTTCTGAATTTGTATTTCAGCATCCATTTAATGCCTAATTGCTTACCCAATACAATCACTATCTCTTTCATTTAGTCAGCATTTTTCAATGTGTTATTCACCAAATGAGTATCTGAATGTTCAGTATTTTATTATTTGTCGACCTTTCAGTCTTTCCTTAGTAGTGCAGGTCTGATATCGATACCGAACTATCAGGTTCTGTAGTCCGGTCGTATGGCATCCAAAAGTCCAGGACCGGGCTAAATAACCGAACTACTGAGAACGCCCGTTCATTCAAACATAATTATTTATAGCAGGTGGCGTTCTGTAGTTTTTGCCTACCCCCATGAGGAAAAGGCGTGAGTGTGATTATGAGTGAAATTTGTGATACGAGTCACCGTTTAGTAGCCTGTCTGTCACGCAACTTACATGAAAGAAGTCATCTGTTCAAAAGCCTTGGAAACTTACCATACCTTACAGCCTGTGCACATGATGCGTTGCGGCGGCGGCGCAGCGCCGGAGCGGTGTCGCTGCGGCGTCCTACTTACAAATATCCATGGTATGCCACGGTGCGTTCCGGCGTCGCACCGCAGGTTCACCGGACTTGGAGCCCTCGAGACGAGGCGGGGTGGGGTATACGTGTTGCAACACCAGAGCGGCACCGCTCAGTTGTTTGTGCGTTGTCAAAAACACAGATGTTTGTCAGATGACGATTTACGCGCTTTGAGGAGCGACGCTGATGCGGCGTTACAACATTACGGGGTCGCAGCACGCGTGTGACCGCCAGTGCGGCGAAATCTTTGCGGTGCGGCACCGCAACGCATAGTGTACACAGGCTCTTAGAAACAGCTATACATACCTAAGAGCATAAACACACAAAACCCCATGAATCTCAACAAACTACGTCGAAATACCCAAATTAATTAATTTCCAAGATCAAACGCAACTTGCCCACGTTTTGTAACTTCAACTTAAAGTTTAGGCTTCAGTTCTAAGTCCAAGTCGGACTGACCGATGAAGTTGTATTCAAACGGGAGTCGAACCTGCATCACTTAATTAGACGGAGAGTGTTTGTGAGACTGGAGTTCAGTTTCTTGAGTAACTTCGGTTTACTGCAACTTATTTTGCTAAAAGGGTTTGTAGAGTTGCAAGTAAGTTTCGATTTATAATATAAACTGCCTAACTGTGGCTCCCTCGTTAGTATGGTGGTCGCAAGCGTTACTCCTGAGTATACGGTCCTGGGTTCGATTCCCAGGTTGGACAAAGTCGAAGCAAGAGGCGGAACGTGTGAGGGAGAGGTAAATTTCGCGCCCTCACACCCCTAGTCGCCGCACGAGACGTCCTCGGCGTCGGGAATCCCAGGCCGATTCCCGGCCACCGTAGGCGCGGGCTTGCGGACGGTGAGCAACGGGCAGCTCACCGTCCGATAACGACCAGGCTCGGGTCGACAGCGCGTTGTGTTTCATGCGCGCCTCAAAGACATGTCAGCACAATTGACGGGGTCTGCTAGGGCCGATGCCTGCCGGGGTCGCGGGAAAGTCCGTGAAAGGGTTACACATGCAGATCAGTAAACCCAATAGATACGAAGTCGCGCTCACACTTGCAATCCATAAATCAGAACGTACTACACAATCAATTATAAACCTTATCCCATAATACATAGCGTGCTCTGTATTTACCATAAACCGTACAACTCACTCACATGAAAACAACGATCGCTATCGTTGTGCTGTGCAAAAGCCATTTATTTTACATATACATTATGATCAGGACGCGCGGACACAAACACACCCCCTCCGCCACTTCTCCTGTTTTTTTATATTTCTATGCCTAACCCTTAGGGGATTACAGGCGTGATGTTATGTGATATAATATAACTGCTTAAATTACGTGCATCTATGTTATTATTAAAGTAAACGCTGTTTATAGCAAATAGAATATTTGAGGCGTCTCTATCCATAGTAACATTTAGGTACAGTGGGCTGCATCAATTGGGTACCCCAGTTGTATTAAAATTTTAATAGAACTGGGATACCCAATTGATGCAGCCCATTGTACAATTTTTTTTTTATTAGGGGTTACATATTCTTTTCCGGAGACCTTGTGCAGACAGGCGCGACGCGACACTGGTAATTGGTCTATTGGGAAGTTTTGTTAAAAGTCATGTCGCGCGTTACGTCACGCCAGTCTGCACGAGGCTTAACAAATTCAACATCTACCACCTGCTGTAACCATAATTTAATTAAAACAAAATGAAAGTGCTAGATGTCCCTTCCTGCAGTTCCTCGCAAAACATAGATTATTTAAAAAAACGACAATACATTCAAGGTATATTACCTTGATAACAACCCTTGTAAAGCCTAGTTTATGTCGCCTCTGTGTTGCCTCTTACAGACAAAGTGACAGTTTGTTCTGATGGTATGGCCACAGCAGCATGTGTTTAACTGGATGTGTAAGATAACCTTCCCGAGAAATATGCTTAGAATGTTATGTAAAAATACTGCAAATAATAATTCATTACATGCCATTGCTGTATTTTAGAATGATAAACATGTGACTTTTAGTTACATTGCTTTACAAAAAATAACTGTCACGCATTTCGTGTAAAAATGAAAAACTGTCTACTCTAATTTAAAATATACTTTTTTCAGTCCAATATATTTCAGGTCAACTGAAAGATTTATTTCGATCCGCGCCTATAAATTGCGTGAAACAAAAAATAATCTAAAAGTACCACACGCACAAATACAGAGAATACTGAATAGATCCCAAACTTTATTAAATCGTACTGAAGAAAAATGTGCAGAAAACAGGGAATTAATCATCGTCCAACGTGGCCCACAAAAAATCTGACAAAGTAAAAATTTTCATCCGAATTAAATATTAATTATTGCGGCGAGGACTTGGCAGACTGGCCACGCCCCTCTGGACAAAGGGAAATGATTTATTTGTATTTTTTATTACAACTTGATTATAATTTAGCGGAAGACATTAGTCACGAAATCATTTGCAACTTCCAACCTTATTAGAAAGAAAATTAGGACCACTTTCGTGTTAAGTAGGTTCAAAGTTATCGCCAAAACGAATGATAATTTCTGCCAAATTTTCGGACACAAAACGATAAAGTTTAATTGTATACTCGAGTTAAAAAGTACATTAATTAAACATTACGGCGAACGACGGACAATGAAAAAGACATTGTGAGGCTTTTTCTTAATGATTGTGATTTAATTATGTGAGAGCCATTTAGATGGTTATCGGATGAGGAACATTATTAAAACACCTCGCATGTTGGAGGGCCAATAAAGGCACACAAGGACGAAAACATCCATCACTCCACTTTTATACAAGGTTTATTTATCTAATTAACTTATTAGTAAAGCAGCAATTAAGTTTAGTCAATTAGCTAACTTAGACGGAAACTAGTAGTAGTTTAACTCGATAGTTTATTATCAAATTAAACAACACTTGTACACAGACTTTCACAGTTTATTAGGCAAATTAACAAACACCAAGACTTGAACATGGAAGTGGATTACATAAATTATATTTTTTACAATATAACATTGTCTACGTCGAGCCGGGAATAGTCCCCGTGGCGTCGCGGGAAAGGACAATAGGCATTATTACATGAGTTGCATCCCAACCCTTGTAACAAGTTGCGACTAGTTTAAACATGTTCATTTAGACATTTTTATGATTAATAATCAAAGTTTTTATTAAAATTGCGTTCAGGACAAAAGTTGTTGGAATTCAAGTGAAAAAAGGTGTTTTTTTATTATTAAATAATGCTTTAATCATTTTAACATTTTGTGTAACATACATTTTACATTTTCAAATAAATATCAAGTCCACAAAACAAGCAAGAGGACCTTTAGGAATGCGTAAGTCATCAATACGAACATAAAAAAACATAAAAAGATATGAATCTAGCAAACGACCCAAGAGCAGGATTGACCCGACACTATACCCCAAGACATCCCGGACGTCAGCTTGTACTGAGATTGGGATGGCTTTGAAGCAGCTTAAAACAACAGGGTGCCGGGTGATGACCGGTCGAACTCCTGAAGGCCGGTGGAAAACCCGTTCTTAAGGCCCTCCAGAAACTTTTTGATTCCGTCATACTCCTGGGTCAAACGCCACAGGCATGGAACAGAGGTGTGGTGGGAGCCTTCTTAAAGAAGGGCGACAATGCCCTACTTAAGAATTATAGGCCCATCACACTTTTGAGCTACGTCTACAAGCTTCTTTCAAAAGTCATCACGAACCGTCCCGCGCGCAGGTTTGACGACTTCCAGCCTCCCGAACAATTCGGATTCCGTAAAGGCTTTAGCACCGTAGACTACATACATACGGGCAGGTTATACAGAAGACCAAAGGGTATAACCTGCCTCTCTGCTTAGCGTTTGTGGACTACGAGAAAGCCTTCGATTCGATCGAGACATGGGCTATACTGCAGTCTCGTCAACGGTGCCAGATCGACTATCAGTACATCGAGGTGCTAGTGTTTGTATGAAAACGCCACTATGTCAGTTCGACTCCAGGACCAGACCTCGAAACCTAACCGAACCCAAATAAATGAAACCACTATAACACTTTTCCTGCATGAGATACAGAGATGCCCATACAAAAAAACAAAAGACTCATTGAGATCTTTCTTATGATATAAGTAGAAAAGCGTTACAACACTTGGGACGAAACCGCTCATTCTTCTTTAAAAATTGCCCGTTACAGTAGGAAAGTCTACAACAGGAAAAGTTTGTCAGAGGAAGTACTGCAACCTATAGGAAAAATATGTTTGAAGTTAGATAAGCTCATAAGTAAAAAAAAATCGCAATAGGATATTTCTGGATGTAAAATAGCCATACAAGGTGTAATTAAATATCTGAAAGCATTATGAAATATTTTTACTAAAGCTACGATTTCCTAGAAGAGTGATGGCCGCCACATTGCGTTCGCAATTTACCTTCGAATGTCGTCATTGAAACGTTATTTATGAAAGTAAGTTGGTGTGTTTTCCTAGACACCGTTTTTGACAAAATTGATGACCAAAGATTTAAATCGCTAGATTTGCCCACATTGTACTTTAGTCGCAAGAAAAGCATCCATACTGAGAAAAATGAACTCACACATTATTATTTTTTTTTCCATGAGAATTAAGTCACTGTGTGTCAGAGGTGTGAGAACGAAATAGAAACGCGACTATCTTTTGACGCGGTGCGTCAAATCTAACGATTTAAATCTTTGCCAAAACCGTAGCTTTAAGGACCAAAAGTGAGATAACGAAAAAAAAAAAAACTGCTGTTCCCTAGATTTTGTCGAGTTATGCATACATGAAAAATGAGCCGTCGCGGAACACCTGACAGATGTGAAACATCGAAATTATTATGTATGGATAATATGCATAAAAAGATAGTTCACGACAGGAAATAAATATGGCGACTGTTGGCGTGGTGACGCGTTGCCACGCCAACAGTCGGTCTGGCCCGCCGCTATAGATGTTTCACATCAAAATACAATATGAAGCAGCTGATATTTTCTACGCCATTTTAATGATGCGTTACAATAACCCCTATTCAAGTTTTCAGTTATTTCAATTACACCTTGATTAGGCTCGCCTCGTATTACATAAGACTTCAACATCACAAGCGAACAACTCTGCCTTCCCCTCAAAGAATACAGGCGAGATATTATGAACAGAGAGTAAAATCTACATCTTTTATATTAAATCTGCATACAACTAGACAAAGAGCAGTCCTGGCAGATTATCTTAACCTTGGCAAAGAGGGACCTTCGTCCAAGGTCCCGAAGACCTTCAAAATAGCAGATATTCTAGATAAGGTCACGGGAATTTATAGTATTGCCAACCTTAGCGTACAATTGTGAGCTTTCATGAACATTTCTAGCATTGCATGGAGTTAGAAGCTTAAATCTTTGTTAAAAGTTAACGCACATTTTGTTCATTTTGCATTTTAATTTCTTGATCTAGAAATACTTTTGTAATAATACAAAAGGTCGAAATGCTTTTATGGGCTTAATTAAATGTGAAATACTGCGCAAGGTCTAGGATAAAAAGACTGAAATCACTAGTATAAACATATCCACATAATTATGAAATTATGTAGCATCACTTTAAGCTTTTGATAATATCACCCTTCTATTTCCCGAAGGGGTAGACAGCACTATCTACTCTGCCAACTCTCTGCTATCTACTTAATAAATGTGAAACTATTTCAAATCAAACTATTCCCATAATGTTTATTACAAAAACGATTTTATATTTACAGCCAGAATTCTTAACTAAAACAAGCTAAACACGTATGTACCGCGAATTATTCCACTCTTACGCATCAATTACTTGGAAATAGTTTGATAAGATAATATCAGACGATTATGCAATAAAATGCAGAAACATGATGTTCATTGAATTTTCACGCTCTTATTCTTTTAAAGGTTATGATAGGTTTCATTCACCTAATCTGAACATAGGCAACAATAGCTGAACATAGGACACGTCTACTGAAAAAAACAAGGTTCAGCTGGCAAAGCTCATCATTGTAATGGAAATTTCAGGGTTCTTGTCTGCCATTTTTTTTTTTATTTCTCTGCACTGACCCATTGCTGGGTAAAGGTCTCTCTCAAGTCCTTCCAGGAACTCTTTCCTTGTGCTACCTTAAACCAGTCTTTATGGTATGCGTCCAGGCCACCTCGCCTCCTCTTTCCGGGCCGGCCTCGGCGGTGCCGTTCATGTTCAGGCATCTACTGTGTGGAGGCACCACCGTTAATAATACTGCCGTGCACATCAGAAACCCAGTAAGCAAGGATTTTTGTAAAATTGAGTTACCTTATAGATGCGGAATCCTCGTAAAGAGCAAAAAACTTTAGGCGCCATTAACTCGAAACTTTGAATAACATCCTTACTGCACTTCTAATTAGCGCGGCAGCATAGCTTTTTAAAACACATTACCTTCGTTTGCGTCGCACAGTCGGGTAAAAAACACGGGTAGATACCTAATGGGCTACCTATATAATTTTAATTATACTTGAAGTGTAACTTGATAAAATCTTTTTTATCGTGTTGCAATAACGATACCCATAGCGTCTGAAGTTTACAAAAAATAAAAATAAACTGATTTTTAAACTGATATTTTAAGTGACTACACTAGTGGCGGTTGACGACTCCAAAAAAAAACATCATCAAACTAATTTATTTTTTATTTTATCATGTTTACCTAACAATGTACGTCGCGTTTGCGCAGTTTCGCTAGCTAATTTTATTTGACCCTGTATGTAACTTTAATATTAATACACATAAACCTTGCGGAATAAATTGTCTAAATAATGGTGATATCTGCATCAATATCCTTTTCTTAGATTAGAAGAACAGCGTGGTCACACAGATTATAATAATATGTATATCTTTATATTTACGAGGATTTTAACAACACACAACCACCGCTCTAATCACAGCATCGCGTTAAGTTCACTAAGCTGAAAATGCAATTTTAAATACTCGACTGCATTTGACTGATAATAAAACAATCATTTGTTTATCTGATGATACGGCCCAGTGGGTTGATGTCTTTATTGTAAAATGCTTTATAGGCTTGAGATGCATACAGATGTAACTTGGATAAAATGTTTTACAGATCTATTAAAAATAAAATAATAATATAATACCTTTGTGCTGGAGTGAATGGTTACCATTCTAAATGCCAACGTTCAGTCGCGGTCATGAAACGTGGGAGCGAGATGACACGACACTCAGTGCCGAGTTTTAAGAAATCTCATAAAAGCATTAGTAGGAAGTAGTAAAGGGCGGGCGTTTTGAGGACTGACTTATGTCATTTTGACGTGCGGAAGGTGCTAATTCTCAACCTAGTTTAAAAAAAAAAGACTATGTAATTGGGCCTGTTGAAATGGCCGCGACTTCGAGTTGTAGATCGTCCTTCGCGAGCATTACTGCTTCGTAGAAGGAGGTGACGGCCTCCCATGCCCTCTCACTCGGTACCATGGCCTGGACAGACCAGGGCCAGACGCGAGAGATCACCGCCGCCGATCGCCTCCACGAGTATGCTCCACCGTGTCCTCTGAGCGATCCACACAGGGAGTATCATTACTGTGTGGATCGCTTGGCCGTTTCCTCTCGCCTTATCCGGTACAGGAACCTCTCGAAATAACCGTGTCCGTTGAGGACCTGCATCAGGCGAAAGTGAGGACGCCGTGGCGCCTCTCTAGCCACTCCTCAAACAGGGGACTTATTGCCGCAATTGTGGGTTGCCCAGCACTGGGTTGCGACAATCGCAATCCCCATGACGCAATGAGATCCCGCAGGAGCTCTGCCCACTGTGCCGTGATTTCTCGCATCAGCAGAGTTAAGCCCCGGCGTTTCGCCTCCTCGCGCCACTCCCAAATGTGCGCGAGGACTTTTCCTCCAGATCCCATGGCGCTTGTATGTCACCTGGTTTATTATTAGATCGTGATTAGATCGCAGGAAAAATCTGTTTATTGAAGGTCTTTAGCAATATGTACGCGCATGGAGACACTAATTATACGTCCCACTGCTTAGTACGTTGTGTTCAATGGCCACAAAACGACACCTTTAAACGAGCAATTCTTGTATATATAATCTGAATGTCGGAAACAGCTATAACGATTTCCATGAAATTTAGTACGCAGGGGGATTCGGGGGCGGCGATAAATCGATCTAGCTAGGTTTCATTCTTAGAAAACGTCGTTCAAAAAAAAAATCGGTCATCCAGATATTTATAATAAACTATCGTCTGCGTAATAAATCAGTATAAAAGTTACCACCGAAACCAAACCTACTGTAAATAAATTATTGAACAAAACCTACATTCCTCTTATCTAAGTCTGTCGCCACAACAAGAATATTAACAGCATTGTTGTGTTTCGGCAGTTAAAAGTAAGATAGCCAGTTCCTCACCACAGAAGAACTAGCTATCTTACCTCTTGAATGGTTATCTTAGCTCTTTGGTGAAAGCAAGCTTCACCCGGAGTCCTCCTATGGTGAGGATTCCGGGGGACCTACGACCTGATCATCACTTACCATCAGGTGTGACGCAGGCCCAGAACTTCCCGGTGTGGTTAAGAAGACAAAAAACACAAACAGCACAAACTGCAGGACAAAGGCTTCTTCTGATACAGGGAAGGACGAGCATTGATCACCAGACTTCAAGACGAGTTTATTTATTTAAAATAGGTACGCCAACAGCATATACATTCTACATTAAATATTAAAGTGGATCCAGACTTGGCGAGGCATGCGCTCCGCACGGCGCACAACGCATGCCTCGCAAAGTGTGTACCTTTATATTCGTGGCGAGGCATGAGCTACGAAGTCAAAATCGGTTGAACGGACTGTAAAAACGTTTGTTTAAATGTCAAATCTTATTTCAAATGGAGTATTTGTAGTACATAATGCACGTAGGCATGCGTTGTGCGCCGTGCGGAGCGCATGCCTCGCCAAGTCTGGATCCACCTTTAAAAGTTATCAGGTATGGGCTCTTTTACCAATTACAGGTGTACACGACATTCACATAAACCAAAGCAACCTTCTTAAATTACATAAAATTAAAATGGAAAACAAAATAAAAATTATTAAAAAAAAAAAAACAGCTTTGACTTAAGTCTAAAACAGAACAAAAAACTGACTTATACAAATATCATTCAATATAAAATAACTAACTAAAATAAGCTTAATTAAGTATTGTTTAAATGACTGCCCAAGAGGGTTTTGAATTACGGCAGGGAACCAAAGAATTCATCTAAATCAGTTAGTTTTGTGTTGTGTGGGATATTTCTGAGGGTATAGTTAATTGATTCAGATGTGACCTTGCGGAAATCCATTATAAAAATAAGCGGAACAGGTTACTAAATATATCCCCGTCTCTTGTATTTTTCTGAGGACATGAAAGCAATATGCCTTGTAAACGCACGCTGGATATTCTCGAGACGCTGCGAATGTACAGCATACATGGGATTCCATGCTATACTGGCAAATTCTAGATGAGAACGTACTAGAGCTTTATAAAGGTAAATTTTAGTTTTGACCCCAAAACACTTTGCATTTCTTTTTGAGCCGTTTTTTTTTATAATTTCTGAGATATGAGAGGTAAATTTTAGTTTTTGGTCTATAATAACGCCTAGGTCACGAATTTCAGAAACTTCTTGCAAGGTAGTATTGTTTATATTGTAAGGGGAAACTAATGGTTGTAATTTTCGGCCATGGATGCAAAAACATTTGTCCGCATTCAAGGTCATCTCGTTAGATTTATACCAGAGACTGATTTGATCAAGATCGTGCTAGAGTAGACTGGCATCTGTCGGTGACTCTACTTTTTTATAGATTTTGAGATCATCAGCATAGAAAGAAAAGTCGCAGCCAATTCGAGACGCAAGTTCGTTGACAAATATGATGAAAAGTAGAGGACCCACGTCCGGGCCCTGTAGTACTCCAGATTTGGCAATAGAGTCATGACGTCCGATTGAAAAAACTTGTTTCCTTTCGCTCAAATATGATTTAAACCAGTCAAGAAGGGAACCGTGGATACCATAAGATTCCAGCTTCTGCAATAATAGTTGATGATTTACCTTAATGATTTATCAAAAGCACTGGAAAAATCAGTGTTTATCGCATCAACTTGATATCCCCCATGAATGTCTTTTGACAAATCAGTAATAAAACAAAATAAGTTAACTCCGCGAAACCGCGAAATTTACTAACATGTCGATAAATAACAGGATGAATGAGAGATTCAAAAAATTTGCCCAAGTTTGAAAGAATAGCAATGAGTCTATAGTTTTTAATGCTGTCCTGGTCGCCTTTCTTATAAACTGGAACAATTCTAGATTTCTTCCATTCTTCTGGAAAAATTCCTTCGGCAAGAGAGTGGTTGTAGATTTTAGCTAAATGCACCAAAACATTGGCACACCGTTTTAAAAAAATAGGGATGTATTGAATCAGGTCCTGCACCTTTGTTAGCATCAAGCAGAATCAGCTTAACAAATATTTCCATTGGAGTAAACTGAATGTTGCAAGATAAAGAGTCGTTAATTGCAGTGGTAGTGTTGATTAATACTTGGGAATCGTCATGGTATACAGAGGAAAATTGAGAAGCAAATACATTGGCAATATTGGTACCATTTTCACCAAAAATTCCGTTAAGATGAATACGTTCAGAATATGAGCAGTTATTGTTACGCTTTTCCTTAATATATTCCAGAACACTCACACGAGTTGGCGATTTCAAACTTATAAACGACATACTAGTGAACTGCTTCCGCTTCACACGATGTTTACGACTTTGCAAAACAACGGGATTTCAATATTATAATCACATAATGTATATCCTTTACTAATAAATAACAATATTTGTATAATATATACATTTGTAATCACATTTTCGAAAACGGCTCTAACGATTTCGATGAAAGTTGCAATATAGAGGTTCACGGGGACGAAAAATCGATCTAGCTAGGTCTCATATCTGGGAATATACGTTTTCTCCGTATTTTCACACGAGCATAGCTCGGTCGGGCAAAGTTTAGAACAAGATAATGACATGGCAGCATGGAATCAATAAGGACCTACTATCATGGCAACATGGAATTAGTATGTACTATACAAGAAATTAGTATTAATTATCCTATACTATAAAATGAGCATTCTCTATGTTTACCAGACCAGAGCTCGGTTGACCAGGTACTTAATGTATTATATACAAAATCCGGAATAAATTCTCTAAATGATGGTGACAACCATATCAAAATCAGTTGAATACATTAGAAGAACAACGCGGTCACACAGACACGAAAAGCGATTTTAAAGGGTCCCCGAAACGATAATTGCAATTGTAAATTTTCACGTGATTAATAGATACACATTGATGCGCAATTTGATCGTTACTAAATGCAATTGAAGCGATTAACAATACAAATTGATGGCAACTGATCAATTGTAATTAATCGTTTCGGGGACCCCTTCTATTATAATGTATGACTAGAGGTCCAGGTTTTATTAATCTAAAATATCAATAATGAAAACATACCTACTAAAACAAGCCTTCTGACTTTTAACAATAACTTTTAAAGCATTACGAAAAAAAAAACCGTATCGTAAACTAAGAAGCTTTCAAATTAAATTCCACATTAAAATAAATTATTTCGACTGCAACTAGGAAATAATATCCCTCATAATCGGGGGTGCATCCTTATGGCGCATTTGTTTACCATCCCCCTTTATATTCAAAGCAGGCGAATTTGAACCCTACAGCCATTGTAATAGAAAGGAGGGTAGTTGTATGTAATATTGCAAGTGTTTAAGGGATCTGTTAGAGACGTGACGCGCGAGACGTTTACGCGGGAAACATATTTTATTAAAATTTTCCATCTTCCTAGTTCTGTTCAAATGTGGGCATAGAGTAAGAGAGGAGAGGCGACATATTTTGTATCTATATACAAGACTAGTTTTTGTCCGTAACTCCGCGTGAAATTACGGTCCCTGACCCAGCACGTCATATCCCTTCACTATTACTATTACTTCGGTCCGCACTATTACTTCGGTTTCGATTAGCGTTCTTTCTGACTAGAGCTATCAGAATTGGGCTACTAAATTCGAAAACATTTTTTCTAATCCAACTGGCAGTTCCAGAGATTAGCGCGTTGAAACAAACAAACTCTTCTGCTTTAATATATTATAAATCGTAACGATGCGAAAGTTATATTTGAGATTGTTATGACGTTATGTTAAGTCCTGGTTTAAAATCACCAAATGTGTTATAAGAGTGGTGATTAATGCCCTTTTATTTATTGTTTCAGATACGCTTTCGTGCAGAATGGATCGGCTGATCTGAGTAAGTGGCCACCCACATACTCCGATCAGCCGATCCATTCTGTAAAAATCTCGTGAAAACTTAAGATAAGTAAGCTGTCATTCCACTGATGCTAGTATTGACACAATTGGCAGTTCACTTCTAGCTTACTTCACCTATATTTTTAACGGTGTGATTTTTACAGATCAGTTCTGCAGGAATCCATGCTACCGAAGGTAAAGGCTTCATAGAAAGGCATTGACAACTTCGCTATGATATTGACGTCTGTTCAAAATTTGATATTAACATTTTAAAAGCCCGCCTCAAGCCCTAAAAAATCGGCCAAGTGCGTATCGGACTACGCACAATGAAGGGTTCCGTAGTTGGGATGAATTTATCCCAAATACAAACTTAATATTGTAGTTGAAATACATGTTCTCCCATACATTCCAACGGCAAATGTAAGTTTTACGCACAATATCGACAGATTTACCATGTTATTTTAAGAAAATAAACTTTTTTTTCTTAATTTATTTTATAGAAGGTTTGATCAAACATGATCATGCCACCCTCATAGGCCTCACAAAGATTGACTTATCTACGCTTAGTGGAAAATTTAACTAAATTATAAATTGACTTAGCCTCACCTGATAGAGGACGGGCCAGAATCAAGTTACACATGCCCATTTCCCGCAGATCCACATCATATTTGAGCCTTAAGCTGACCCTCTCTACCTCGTTTCGGGCACATTCTAACATATGGTAAACATCCTCAACCACGCCACACTCGCACAATTTGGTGAGTTGGATTTATCCATCGGGAACACAAAGTTGTTTAGCGGTATGTGCCCGGACCGAAGTCTTAGGGCTGTCACAACATCTGTCCTAGACAAACCATACTCTGCGAACCACGGTGAAGGCGTAAGGCAAATCTGTATGGTCTTATACCAGATGCCTTTAGATAATGACCTCTCGTTAAAATGCTCCCTCCAAATCTGTGTGCACTTTTCCCTAACTAAATATAAGCAATCCGAGAATAAGGGTAAGCAGGAGAATGGTTTTCCATTATAAATAGCTTTTCTGGCCAGACGGTCGGCTTCTTCATTTCCTGTTTCATGTGTTACCCATTGAATTTTTACCATTTTAATACTAATCTTAAGTTTGCGGAGCGATTCCAAAGTGTTATTTATAGGCTATCGGTGTGCCTCAAAAATTCGAGGTGCATCGAGCCAGATGTTGGATAGCACTCTTGGAATCTGTCAAAATAACATATTTTCCTACCATAAAGGAATCAATGTAAGAAATTGCCTCTGCTATGGCTATCAACTCTGTATACGTAATTGAAATTTATTATAAGACCATAGAAGTTTTCCTGTAGTCTATGAGTATAGAGTCATACTATGTATTTTTTTTTGAAATTTTAGGTCCAGTAGTTTCTGAGATAAGGGGGAAATGGTCAATTTTCATCGAATTTCTTAAATATCTTTAAAAGTGTTTATTTTAAAATTATATAAAAAAATATGTTAAAGATCCTTGCAACAAGTCCTTTCATTTGATATGTCAAATTTCAACTTAATCGGTCCATTAGATTCGGAGCAAATTGGCTGTGACAGACGGACAGAAAGTCAGACAGACAGACAGACAGACAGCCAGCCAGACAGACAGACACACGAGTGATCCTATAAGGGTTCCATTTTTCCTTTTGAGGTGCGGAACCCTAAAAACGAATCATCACTAAACGACTTTCCCTATAATGCAATAGAGGTTTCTAAAGTAAAAAAACCAAAATCAACAACCGTACAATCTTAGGCAGTAAACTTAGTTCTTGAACCGTGCTGTCGCATCTGTTTCATAGTCTACAACTCATAGCGGCGTCGTCAGTCGGCAGGGAGTTAATGAGCAAGCTTTGTTACCATCGCGCTGCGGCGTGCAGGCACCGGCAGAGGACTATGAAACACGTAATTTTGTCTGCTAATACCTACGTTTCTAGCCTATGCGTAGAAGCGTATGAGATATTCGTGTGTCAATGAGCATGTTTTTTGTGTGCTTTTTCTGAATGGCTTGATTTTCTTTTGGTGATATTGACAGTTATATAGGCTGGCGATTTAGTCGCCTGTCTCCGTCAATGGGGTTATTCTACCGGTCATACTGAACAACTTTCGCTATGAAACTCATATGCGATTGGATCCGGTTACAATAGCTTAAAGGCTCTTTCAAACAGGCGCGACACGCGACGCGACACAAAGACACCGCTCGTCGCGCAACGAGCGGTGTCTTTGTGTCGCGTCGCGTGTCGCGCCTGTTTGAAAGAGCCTTAAAGCTAAGTCACAGATAATATACGCTAAGTTACCATTATGGACATCTGTATAGACAGACTAGCGTGAAAATCAAGCTTTTAATATTGCTTATGTTTTTCAATAAAACAAAAACAGGAGCTTTTTTAAAATGGAATTCAAATTTTGGCTAGAATTGCTCAATAAACATCTCTACTATTTAAATTAAAGTTAATAGCAAATTTTTTGAAAAAAATATTTTTGTCAGGTTATCAACTTTTGCACACCTATCTTTAGAGACTCGCAATTGGTTATTATAATTTTTCCTTATTAAGTATTGAAATAAATTGTGACTAGGCACTTCAAAATTAAGAGTGACTTGCAATGAATTCATCTATCGAAAAAAGGGTCGGTTTTATAATGAAAACTGACTGTTCCAAATAAGTTTCAGGATAATTCGAGCCCGTCATATTTGATCAGGATTCTATTCCGTGATATAATTGACTATGACGTAAGTCATGACGTAATTTCAATTAATTATACCAGAGAACTTTTCCCTGAAAGTTCATTGGGCTTAGAATTAATGATTTTATTTGTTTAGCTAAAGATTAGGTAACCTTAATTAGTTTGTTCCCTTGCCAAACTTTGAACCTAAATGTGTTATTAACTTTACCTTGTAAGATATTTTGCTGAGGTATTTGGCATAGGAAACAAAGATTAGTTACTTTCTTGTGTTTTTTAAAGCTATAAAACTGACTGACTGACTGATAACAAAACTTCAGTTTGTATCGTTCCTACCAATGAAAATAATCTTTCATGCTAATAAACAGACAAAACATTTCAATATTTTCAACCACACAACATTAAACTGTACCGCTGTAAGCAATTCCGTGTAGCACCAAGCCTCTTATAAGCAAAGAGCATAATAACACACACACAACACACACACACACTCCCTGACGCAATTTACCTTGAATTTCTCACAAAGACTACCCTACGAAGATAATGCACGCTAAAACATTCAGAGATTTCTCAGTAACTAACAAATGCGACATTTAAAACCGTAGTTATGTTTGCTAGTAGAAATATGGATAATTTTATTCTTGAGACGCTATGGCATGCTAATGCGAGCACCTAAGAACGAAACTGGGGAGTGTCCAGGTGTCCTAAGGATGTGAAAATCGTCCTGAAACTTAGATAACATCAAGTTATCATAATCAAATTAATCTCAGAGGCAAAACTGGTAGGTTGGTAAGACGGGTTGTCAGACTTTTGGGTTTCTGACTACACGTAACGACGGTCAAAGATCTACGAATGATAGCCGACGGGACCAACAGCTTAACGTGCTTTCCGAGACACGAAGGGGTTTCGATATGTAATGAATCGTCACATCCACGAACTGACTGCGGCAAGAGTTGCTTAAACTTCGATCGAGCCATGGCGCTGTTATCATTTAGCCACGATCCCCTATACCCAGGATGAATTATTTTAATTTTCAAAAGCTAGCAAGGGGTAACCCTAGCCTGCAGGCAAGTCGCAATTCAAGTTGCATTACCTTTATTAAAGGATATTAGCGTGTCGAGAGCGAGCATACGAATTTACATGTTATGTTGTACATATACATATATAGAGGGAATGTTTGAGAGAATCCGCGACAGTTTGTGTGGTTTATACCTGTTTTCCTTTACTTGATTATGATTTCTAGCGCTTTGTGCACTGAGAGTCGGGAAGTTGGTTATATGATGCAGATGTAGTATTGCTGGGAGTAAGAGTTTTGAGGCTTGTTTTGTGATAAAATTTCAATTCTTTAGTCACTTGGGTCTAGGTTTGTTTTTTAGGGTTTCGTACGTCTGAATAAAAAAAAGTATGTAACAAGAAAATACTTCAGTCAGAAATCAAGACATGGGTACAAAAATCGTTGAGGTAAAGCCGTGGTCACATGCCAGTATAATTGTGTAGGTGTGTACACGTATGCGACCATGGCTTTATCTTGACCATTTTGTACCTGTCTTGATTTCTGTTTGAAGTATTTTCTTGTGTCATACTTTTTAGTGTGATTTTTCAGTAGTCGGGTTTTAGTTTTTAACTTACTTTTTATTTAAATTATTTTGAGGTTATAATTTCATAATAAAGTATTTACACAGCAGTTTTTTTTTGTTCGGGTTTTATTCTGTAATGAGTATTAATTTTACAGCCGCGCCGTACGTAGCACAGTCTCACTTTTGCTTGTTTTTAACAATTTAAACATATTTATTTACTTAGAAAATATGAAATATATACATAATTGTAATGTGTTCGTCAAGCCCTTTTATTTGATACTCAACATGGCAATATTTAAAAAAAATCTTGACTATGTCCTCTAGAGGACGCCATATCGCATTTAATGTGACGTCACATAACCTATAACCAGCGGACGACTCAAAACGCTTCAATGATGCCTCATGTGTCAAATTATGATCAGCAGTTTAGAAGTTATGAGGTAACAGATGAACATACATACATACCGGTCAAAATCATAACCTTCCTTTTTGCTTCCTGGGGCTTACTGTGAGGGTCTCAAATATTTTCCAATTTTAAATAAATTATTTAAAGTTGTTGTGAAAACTGACCCTTATCTCCGAAACTACCGAGCCAAAAACTGTGAAAAAAAAAATACAGAAAATAGTTTAATAGAATAGAACACTTTTATTTCAGACAGAGTCCAAAGGGTCAGTAACAATTTTACATTACATCTAGTGTTAGTAGGTACACATACAGTTTGATCTGTATTTGTACTAGATACAATTAAAGAAGAAATTCCGCATCCACCTCCGCAACATCGGGGAATCCCACAGATCTGCCAACACACTGAGAATACTGTAGGTGCTGCCGAAAACAAGTGATATCAGGGATGCACATCTCTTTCTAACAATAGCGGCAAAACCATCAATGTTATTATCCGTAAACATACCTGATGTACTAAACGCCACGGCCGCCGCAGCTGCAGTACTCTCAGTGCATTATCATACTGAACGCGATACTCAATACATGATTTCAGGAAAACCTATAGAAAGCATATTTTATCAAAATAACATGGTAAAACTCTTAATATGTCCGTACAATTTTACATTTGCAATTGGAATGTATGGGAGTGCTTTTCAACTACAATGTTAAGTTAGATCTTGGGATAAATTCTCTCTCTCAAATAGGTAGATGGCTACTTCACCAACGTTACCATGTAACGCCTGGCTGTTCACAATGGTGTGCTAGTGCCCACGCTTATGTATGGAATGATTTTTTTATTACGGACGCTTGTATCGTTCTGCACCGTTCTCACATTTATAACTTTAACATGAATGATGTAACCAATATTTTGTAAACATATTGTGATTTAAAAGAGTGTCCATGGAGTTTCTTGCCCGTTCTTCTCCATAGGTGCCTACTACGCTTTGGAATGGGCAACTAGCTTCACCTTTCTGACTGACCGACCCCTTGACAATTCAAAAGTGCCTGTAATTGGTTTATTTGAATTAAATGCTTTGAATTTGAGTTTGAATGTTGGGTGTGGCAAAAAAGCATGAAGGTAGAATAAATGCTGTGGAAATGCGTCCCTTGCGAAGCATGTGTGGTTTGACTATTAATGATAGGCTGAAGAATGATGTGATAAGACAGCGGTGTGATTTAAAAGAAGATGTAGTGACAAAAATTGAAAAGGGTATGCTGAGATGGTTTGGGCATGTTGAGAGGATGAATGAAAGTCGATTAAAAAAATGTATTTACAAAGCTGATGTGAAAGGAAAGGCCGGTCGGGGACGCCCTACAAGGACATATACTGAAATTATTGATGATGTTCTTCAGAAAGGCCAGGTGCGTAGAACTCACAATCGACGGGTGTGTATGACCAGATGTATGAACGTAAACGAGGCAAAAGGAGTATGTAAGGATCGTAGCAGGTGGCGTTCTGTAGTTTCTGCCTACCCCCATGGGAAGAAGGCGTGAGTTTATGTATGTATGTTTTTTACCAAGTAAAAAGAATCTTATCAAATTGGTTGGACCTGAAAATTCAAATCAAAGCTCAAACTACCTTGCAGCGCTCGCTATCTATGTAATTATGGTCAGGGAAATGAGTCGTCACATTAAGTCAATTTGCCGTGATATAGCCATTTCAAAAAAATGTCAAAGAATGACAGTTGTGATTTCAATATACGAACAACTACCAAACTTTCAATATACATAAAATGTTGATATAGCTTAACTTCCTCTTATATCGTGTAACCCTATGTTAACGAAATAATAAATCTACTCAAAAGCGTGAAAACAAAGCATATTACAGCTACTTACAAAATAAGACGCTGCGTCGTAAGGGACACGCTTACGCGATTTTCATGCGGAGTAATTGATTGCTTGTATTTTATCACATGAATTATGTATGTGTGTGTGGTGCATGTTATAAGAGACAGCGATTCTGAAAAAAGATGCTTTATAAATTATAGAAATCAAGTCGATTAGTAATCAACGATTTTATCGCTCAAGAAACGTATAAAAGTAGTAGATCCCGTGTAAATGAAAGAGATTATATCATTTATATTAATAGTTGATCGCTGACTGTTCACATCGCCGCGCCGAGTAGGTACCTACACAAACGAGTACCTACGCAGCGACAAATTTACGAGTATTTTGGGGACAGTAATAGCCCAACTGAATAATATTGTGATGTTATCATGACTAAATCTGTATGCTGTTCATATAAACGAGAAGAGCCCTGGTGAGAGGCTTGACTTAAATCATTTTTGGCTTTTTTAATAAAGCGGTACCGTGACTAACTGACTAATAATAATAACTCACATACTAATCTTGGAGATAGTTTCAAATGCAAAAGCGAAGAGCTGGTAAGAAATGTTTGTTTTATGCTAAATATGATTAATATTAAATTACAATATTATCAGAATCTATCTAAACTTCTAAACTAATATTTTTTATTGTAATGGATAAACTCAAAAAATACTTAACCGATTTAAAAAAATCTCTCATCTATAGAAAGCTACATTATCAGCGATAACATGGGCTGTATTTTATCGACTTCTACGCGAATAAAGTCGCGGGCTAGTATGAAATATACTTCTTCTGTACCTCTAGATGGCCATTACGATTTCTTTAATGCCACGGGTGAAAATTAAGATACAAAAAAAATAGCGTGTAAAAGTTTGTAGATATAGATAGTAAAACGCTACCGCTTACTTTCAAACCAGACCCGACTCCCTTAAAATACGCAAATGTATTTCTGATAGCACAAAGCACATATATTATCTATAAGGAAACGATTCCAATTACATCGGTAATAGATTTTTGAGTGTTTTCTGTAATTAATCGATTCTGTTTATCGATAATTTTGTTTATTGGATTTTGAAGGGCGTGTGTGTCATGCCCTCTAGATTGTAAAGTACGTTTACAGGTCATTTTAGAAGCGTTAACGGTGTAATTAGAGATGCTTCATTTGCAATAGGCATAGTTTAATCTGAGTCAGTAGTTTATATATACTAAAACCACCAAGATGTTATCGTGCTATTTCAAAATTTCATATTATTATTTTTGACTGTATTTTTAGCTCTTTTATTTTTTTAGCTCTTTCACTTAACATAACATCACGCCCTGTATTCTCCGAAGAGTTAGGCAGAGGGTGTACCTATAGTACACTCACTTTTTTTATTATTCTCAAACATAGGTACATTATTTGTCGTTTTTACAGTTTTACTCGCCGAACTTTCCAGTTTGATGGCGACAAGCGCTTGTTAATAAGTATAGGTAGGTACACAAATAATCTAGCAAAAAAATAACCTTAAAGCTACCAACTATGCACTAATTTCAGTCAAGGATCAATCACACCGGAATGGACAGATTGCGGATGAACCGCAGACACCGGACACTGACAGATTCTAAGTATATATCGATCCGTCTGGAGGTGTCCGTGTCCGGAGTCGCGTCCGCAACGCGCCCGAACTGGCCCGATCAAACACTTAGAGTGAATCACAGATTACTCATAATTACGCCAGGTATGTTTAGGTGCCATGTAATAAGGGGCTCGTGGCTAAGTAACAAAAACCGAACAGGTTGATCGATCAGGTTAAGCTACGCTTGTCGCAGTCAGTTCGTGAATGGGTCTTTCATACCATATTAAAATACCGAGCGACCAACAGCTTGACGTGCTTTCCGAGGCATGATCCTCGGAAAGCACGTCAAGCTGTTGGTCTCGACTGTCATTCTTGGATCTTTGACAGTCGTTACAGGTCGTCAGAAGACCGAAAGTCTGACAACCAGTCTTACCAAGAGTTTCGTGTTATCCAGTAACTGGGTAGTGGAGGTCAGATAGGCAGTCTCTCCATATAAAATATTGGTATACAGCTGCATTCGGTTAGACTGGAAGCCGACCCTAACGTAGTTGGTAAAAGGCTTGGCAGATTTAAATTGGTCATAGAAGACTTGTCGGAAAGCTTATGCCAATGGTAAAAACTAGTCGAATTATTAATTTTACGACTAGTGGAGCTCAATTTCTAGTTGGTTCAATAATGATATAGCTTTATAATGAGTTAGAAAAATAAAACTTATGGTGTTTTGATTTTTACGACTTCTTAAGTTCTATTAAAATTAATTAATTTATTATGTGTGTTTCAAAGTTTTGTTGTTTTTTGTGTAATTAAATTAATTTTAAGATTCAATTTAATCTTAGATCTGCGTATAAAATTAAGATTACATGCTATAAAAGTGTTTTTAAAGGGCAATAAGCTTTTTATTTATTGTTTGTTGCTATTTACATTTTGGAAATCAGTGGATCGTAAAATAAATGAAAAATAATGACAATGAGCCATTCGATAAGACCATACGATTTCCTGTTCTCATGTTTTTGTTTTCCGGTTTCCGGAAACGCGAAATTTATTTTTTGTTCATTCGACAGGTCGTATCTTATTTAAATATTTATTGGGATTTTTCTTGCATATATTCCTATAAATAATATTCTTTATACTAACATAAACATTACTATTTATTCATTTAAACTTTTCACACTCAAAATGGTACACAGGCGGACTTAATCCTTTAGGCATTCTCTACCAGTCAACCAAGCGTGGTGAAGAGATTAGATGGCAGGTGCTCTGTATGAGAGGTACAAAGAAAATATTATTAAAAATATATCATTAGAAATAAAATGCAGTACATAAATAGGTTATAACTTATAATTTACACACATATACATACATATTTAATATAAAATATACCTATATTAAATATATACATATATACTATTGTACTATAGCTTTATCTAACTTCTCATGTTAATCCACCCAAAAGGTTGTCTTTAACAAAAATCGCTTTTAACGATAAGACCGCCCATTGTGTCACCCTATGAAAAAAACCGGCCAGGTGTGTCTGAACGCGCACAATGAAGGGTTCCGTAGTTTGTATGAATTTATCTCAAAAACAAACTTAATATTTTAGTTGAAAAACATGTCCTCCCATACATCGATATACGTCACGGTCAATTATATAACTGCAAATGTACTTAAACCTAATCGCAAAAAAAAATGTGTGGTAAAACTACAAATACGATTTTCGGACTTTTTCCTTTACGTGTGCTGTGAGTCTGTCTATTCATGATTCTAGGTCAACGGGAAGTACCCTGTAGGTTTTGATTTATTTGCGAGTATCGAAATATGTCGCATAAATGGCCGTACTTTTTTATTGCGTTGATTTAGAAGCTTGGTTTTTTTAGAGCTCCAAGGAACTATAGACTAGATTCAACTTGATACCTTGCGTTTCTGAGAAAAAGGGTCTAGACAGACTGACGGACATACAATGAAGTAATCTTATAAGGGTTCCGTTTTTTCCTTTTGAGGTACGGAACCCAAAAAACTATATTTCTACATTCATATCTGTAATTTGTATGGTGTAGATAATAAAGCGTAGGTATTCTATTCTATTCTCTTCTATATTAAAATTACCAACCAAACGAATATATTCCTCTATTAATTTCACAGAATCAGTGTACGAATTCCCGTTTAATATAGTGGGTATGTCATAGATACATGTCGGGATGAACATCGATGGCTGTTGAGCAGTAATTAGTGGATTCCGATGTGCTTTGACGGTGCCGCCCTTTGATCACGGCGCGACTTGGATGTTTGGTGACTGGATGAGACTGTGCTACGATCAAATGATCGAAAAAAAAAATTGCTTCAAAATTGAAGCAGTTTTTTTTTTGCAGATTTATAGTTTAATTGATTAAGACTTTTGGATTTCCCTACAATTAAAGTAAAACAAAGTATTTATGTAAAATATACCCCAACCATTGCAGGTTGGGGTATGTTTTAGATGAAGGGAAATCCAAATGTCTTGGTAGCAAAATGATTCTTGTAGCCCTTTTTTTTTGGTTGTGAAATTAATAAATAAATATTTTGAAATAACTTCTCCCGTTCTGGGCGGAGCGGGAGGGCGTGTCAGACTCTTCCTGACTAAAATTCACCCGTGTTCTTTCGGTTGCCCTGTTGCCGGAGGCCACGACCTCCCTTTCGGTTTTCTTTGCACCCCCGGCACGAATCGGCCCTAACGTACATATTGGTATTCTAGGTAATGTTGGTTTGTTTGTTTTAGGGATTCTTGTAGCTCTAAAACAAACAAACCAACATTACCTAGAATCTTTGTAAAAAGTCGTGCAATCGCAAACAAAAACGGTTTTCTGTAAAAGAAAACACCGTGGAGGAATCTAAGCTAACTTAATAGTCCGAAATACTTAACTCGGAGTGAGCAAGCATGGTAATCAATGCTTTCTGTCAATGATCTACACACTTGTATGAGAAGCAGCTTTTGCCCTGCTCTGCAGTGAGACAATAACTGACTAGAAAATTATGTTATAAATCAAAACGTAAATACGTACAAAATGTTTCATGACTTATCCAGCAAAACAGTATCTGTCCAAATTGTCACATAAAAAATAAATTCATAGCATACTTAATATATTTATATGATCTCTTGTATATTTATATTAATGTGATGTAATATATTATAGGAACACAGTGACCGCCAGACGGCTGACAAAAAATATTACGGTCGGTATAATATATAAAGCAGTTTATATCATGTATAATAACTGTATGCTTATATTTGGCAGTTTATCCTTTTCGAGGGAACAAAAAAAAATTGTGTTGATATGGTGATGAAGAATGATAATTATATCATTCTTCATGTGCCTTTTTTTTCTATATGACAATACTTCTAAATGTTCTGGCAAAAATAATATTGCTTGCGTGGGTTCGAACCTAGACAGGCAAACATAAACATGTATCAAGTCGCACTGGGCCCGCGTGGTGGATTACGGCCCGCTCCTTCTCACCGAGAGGAGGCCTGTTTCCCAGCAGTGGGAAAAGTCCAGTAGTGGACGTCTTTCGGCTGAAATGTTATGAAGATGAGTACCGTTATTCGGATTCCTTTTTTTTCTACTACCTTAATATGAATTTGATCAGAATAATTCATTTATGACAGATCCTTACCTTCTTGGAAATGATCTAGTTTCTTACATAGACCATGAAATTAATTTCTAAGAATCAAGCTATCAAAAGTGATTTTTATTACCTTACAAAACTTTTTATACGCATTTTAATGATCTCACAGACTCTTTATTATTAAAACATAATATCTTATTATCTGTTAATAATTTTATGAATGTTAATCTACCATTTTTTGCGTACATTAAGTGGTAAGCTACCGATCTGTCGATATCCATGTCCGATTTGATCGCTAATGACGTGTGCAAGTCGGAGTGAGATGGTGGTATGTAATGCTGTGTATGTGAGGGGGATAGAGTGGTGTTTGTTTTTGCTGCATGTCTAGAAACCAGACGGTATCGTGTGCTAGTAATTACGGCAGGTTTATGGTTTGAAATCATATTTTGATTGTTCGTTTGTAAGTGCATAATCTCTGCTAAAAAAAAAAAGAAAAAAAAGATAAAAATAAGTCAGAACTCGAAGTGACTTATGGCAAAACTGCACTTATGAATAAAAGCACATTCTGTATGGCCAAAAAAATATTTAATAAACTGCCCGAAAAAATTAAAATGTTAAATGTGGACAAATTCAAAAAAGAACTATTTAGAATTTTGACTAATAAATGCTATTACTCAATAAAGGACTATTTCGACGACAATTCTATAATTACTGCCTTAGAACACCCTACCTGACCTGTTTTAATGACCTTGAATTTTGTTCGACATTATCATTATGGCATGTAATTGAACCATTTGACATTTATTTAGAAATTGATTGTATGTTTATTTTTCTTTTGATATGCTATGCCTATTTAAACTGATTTTATTACTGACGTGAAAGTTGACAGAATTTCACCAATTTGTTATTTTTAAACTTAAACAATTATATTTGTACGCCTCTGGGCAAAACATGGAGGATCTACCTATTTATAACACCTCACACTATGTGTAACTTGACCTGTGTTCACAAATAAAGCTTTCTGATTTCTGATTTCTGACTGAGCTGTGCTTAAAATCAGGCTTACCCAAGCTAAATTAGAGAAGTAATTAATACTGCCAGGTTATTACTTAATTTGTTATTAATAGTATATTTTAGGTTTCCGACCTAAAAAGATAATACAGAACCTTTTTTCTGTCCATCTGTCACAGAGGTTTGTCTCGAGATCTATGCAAAGTAGAAATTTTAATTTTGGAATAATGGTAGCTCTCAATGACGTGCCCACAGATAACTAACTAATCGATGATAATTTTTTTTTCGTTTTTTTTTTTCTGCCCTCTAAGAAATTCAGTTTCTTTTACAAATGCATATACAGAGGACAATGTCGAATGTCGATGCGATATAAAGTCGAGAGTCGGCAGCATAAACGACTGTATAGACAGCTGTCATCGGTAGCAGAAACCTTTGTAGCCGCCAACGTTCTACCGTTTGCCTTTCTGTTCACTAGGTATACTTATTTTTGTTAAAAACTACTTAAAGTTGAATCCAATCAGAATTAACCCTTAATATAGCTGTTCGACAAAGTTATCTAGAAGTGTTTATTAAGCAAACTTGTTTGCAAAGGTAAGAGTTGAATACTATTAATTCCACTTTTGATTCGACTTTCCAAATATTCCTTGCCTTTCAATTTAAACATCGACAACTCCTTTTTACCTTTACTTTAATAGAAACCTAAAAGGGGCTATGACATTTCACTAAACAGCCCATGAACTTTTGATGGCCCCTTCTTAATTTGAATTCTAGCCGTCAAACCATAATAAATCGTCTCCTCCGGAAAGAGGGAGATTTTCAGCGGATTCCTGAAGCACCTGAAAATGTAACGATTCAAGAGAGATTTAATTAAACATTGCCAATACTTATACTGTTAATTTTAACATTCATTGAAACAGTAGCTCAGGAAGTATTACGTACGTGACTCTTTTGACTTGCTATCGTTTGTTGGACATGGAAAGTATCACTTTCAGTGTGAATAACATTATAGAATTTTCTTGTTGCTTTTGATGATTTTTCTTAAACTGTTGTACTTATTCATTGTAAATAGGGTGTAAAAGAAAAAAATATTATTGTTTGGCAGGAGGATAGAGGAGGGGGTGCCCCTATTCCCACTTCATCGATTTGGCACGACAGTTTGCACCACGAACAGTATAATAGGACAGATTTGGATGTCAATTGCCCATTTTAAACGTTTCGTTTTCGCTTTTTATCTGATTTGAGGTTAAAAACAATTTTTCAAAAAATACGCATTATCTTTAAGAGTGGTAGCGTTATAATCGGGGATCCAACCCCTACCAGCTTTAATCTTTTTTACCCCCATACAATACTGCCAAACGATACTAGACCCAAGTCGAATAAATATCTTTATAACAAAGGAAACATAATTATGCTATTCAATAAGATGTGGGTTGGCTAAAAATCACCTACTTACACTTAAAAATTCGGCAAAAGAAGCACTAAACTGCATTTTACATAAACGCTTTCGCTTAACCATTGATGGCAATAGGATCTGTCAGTCCAACATGTAATGCCACCGTACCGGTGTATAATGACAAAAAGGTGGGAATCCGAATAAAATGGACGCCGTAAACAATGCTTTGACAGATAATAATAAAATACTCGTCTATGGCGCGAACGTAATTCAACACAGATTATTAAATTTTACCTTGTTTTGTTCAACGAGAATGATTTAGAATTTTATTTCAGTCATAAATTATAATTATGCGTGTTGATTTGTTTGTGATTCCGTGAAATATGGAGGATAGAACAGAATATGACGATAAACAAAAGCATCATTATTACTGTTGTCACCACTTTCAAATTAATTATTCGTTGAAATCTGTCACCGATTTATTTTATGGCGCTTATGAATTTAATGTTATTCATAACGGAACCCATGATAATTAATTTAACAAGCATATTTTATTGTTTTTCGTTAATGACTTAAAGGAAAATTAATTTATTTTGATATCTGCTTTAATTTATTTTCTATTTCTTAAAAATTGACCCGGTTCGGAGGTTCAATATATAATTTTACCCATCTACCTTACGTACGTAGAAGCCTCGAGCGATATGTTCCTACCCACGTAAATAAAGTTTTAAAGGACTAAGAGGGGAACGCAATTATTTCTAAGACATGACCACATCATAAACATGGCGATGTGAAATATGAATATTGGTTGAGTATCATCACGTCCCTCCGGGCGTGGCAGTTAGCGAGCTGTCAATCTGGATGAGTAACGATTGACATAATATTATCATATTTAAGGCCGGTAGCCCATGAATTTGACGTTAGATATTTCCTTCAGCAATTGTTATTGCTTTTATGAATGACTAGCTTTCGCCCGCGGCTTCGCCCGCGTGGATGTCGGAAATTATCCCACGGGAACATACTACGGGGAAAAAAATATTTGTGTGCCAAATTTCATCCAAATCTGTTCAGCCGTTTTTGCGTGGTTGATTAACAAACATCCAAACAAACAAACTTTCACATTTAGAATATTATAGTAGCAAGGATTAGTAGGATTATGTTAGAAAGAATATGCTATCATAACTACCGCAAGGTTAAATGTCATAAAGAGGATATCAAAACAATGAAGGATTAATGTCAGCATAAGGTAACAGTTACCTACGATGATTTTGATGAGCATTAAATAAGTCATACAACTATAAATTGCAACACTATGAAGTACCGACCGCAAGTTAAAAATGCGCAAATCTATCTAAGGTCACCTCCTACCTTGGCCCATTTAAAAAATTGTGGCCAGTTCTTTTTTTTAATTTCATGGGTACAAAATGCGTTCAATAAAATGGCGCCAACTAGGAAAAAAGCCTCGCGGCCAGTGGTGAGAAAGTCAGCTTAAAAAGGCCATTAACGAGTTTTTTTTTTGTATTGGTTTTTCTCTCCACTATAAATTTTAGTTCCTTTTTATTAAAAATAATTTACAATATTCCTAATGGGCCCATATTTGAAAATGTATGACATATTAGAGAATATTATTAGTATTATTTGTTTACGAACAAAGGAGATGGATCTCAAAATATGTACTGTTATATAGTTTTCAGTTTGTTCTATGGTTTTGATAATCTGTCATCTTGACTTGAAAAATAAAACGTCAGTGTGCTATCCGTCATTTCGTTTCTCCTTAATAAGTTCTAGGGCTTCGCCCTCTGCAATATCTGCATACGTATCATTGGCGACGAGAACCCACGACAAAATATTGAAAAAATGGCTCACTTCGGCATTTTGTCGAGTTTTGACCATACCGACCAGTTATGGCAAAATTATAATAAGCAGCGGATTTTGCAGTGGTTAATTGCAAACGATGATAATGTAAAGGACCCAGTAGGTATGAAACGACGGGCAATATTGCTGAGCGCACTCATCGACGGCACGTACAAGCTTGCGGCCGATTTGGCTTTGCCAAAGGATATATCGCAGGTGCCTTTTGAAGATGTTCTCACTCTTCTTGACAACCACTTCACGCCAAAAAAATATGGTTTTGGAGAGCGGTATAATTTTTATGCCGCTAATCAAAGTTTGGAAGAAACATTTCCGCAATGGGCTGCTAGGCTTCGCGGTCTGACCACACATTGCGAATTTTTGAATGTAGAAGAGGCGCTGCGCGACCGGTTTGTTATGGGTATGCGGCTGGGACCGGAGAAAGACAAGCTTTTCGCGCGTGATCTTTAAGAAATCATACTGGCTAAAGCAGTGGAGTTGGTGGAGAGCGTGTACAGCGCACGCAAGGGAGATCGCCTTATCTAAATAAAGAGCACAATCGTGTTTACAAAACCTTTAAAGATACTTGCATAAAACATTGATCAGTAACGTAATTTAAATAAAGAGCAAAATCGCGTTTACAAAAATGAGGTGTTGTCATTGTGTCGCGAAATCAATGGGTCCCATCTCAAAAATGCCCAACGCGCCTAAAGAAGTTTTTACTTCAAATACTTAACATCCTTTTTTCTGGGATTTTTGTATGAATTACTTATAAAAAATGGACAGGATGTCTGTCTGGTCAGCTAATGGTGAGTAGAAGAGGTTTATATTAAGAAAATGGGGGAATCCAGCAGGAAATAACATCTAAGTACTACATAACAGATACTATAGGTGGTAGGTAAGCTGGTATCCACTACAATTTAATTAACTGGCAAATGTAAGTAAGTCTCTTAGGACTAACGAAACAGCACTTCAAAAATAATGCCACAAAATTATACCTACAGCTCTTTACTAAATATAAGCCTGCAGGGACCGAAAGTTTAACTAACAGTTAAGTCATATAGCCATGGTTTAGCTAAACGAGTGTTTTGTCAAGATTAGCCCGGACTCACACTAAGTGGATCATACCTTTTACTCGTTTCGTATTCTATTAAAATTACATTTTCAATTTAAGCATTTTCGTTTAAACTCTAATGCTCGTTTAATTGGGTTGAATTATTTTAAGAGTGGTTGGGTGCCTAGCTATTTCTTGGATAAATAAGGTTCTTTCTATTTATTTGTATACGATATAATTTAATTTTAAATACATAGGAAACGTAGATTTTTTACGGGTGAATAGTTTTTTTTTTATTTGAAGTATTATCAACGATGTCCTGAAGTGAGTGTGGCTCGCCTTGTTTTTTTTTTTTTAATGTGAGTATAATTTGTGTTTATGTAAATAATTATTGATACAGATAATTCAAAAACGATTAATTAACAGCGCTGCGACACTTGTTTTTGAATGTCACAGCGTCATGCTGAGACAGGAACCTTTTCGCCTCGTACAGGACTTTCTGCTTTTATTTTCATTTTACTTTTAAATTGTGATCTCCTGTGCGAGTCCAAAAAAATACTTTTTTCTTTCTTAAAGAAAAAAATCTTACTACTAAAATAAAGACGAGTAGATACTTAAGAGATGTTACTCAAACTAAAACCAAAAAAAAAATCCTAGATAAGTTAGATAGACGGCAAAAAGTCTTACATACATTGTGCATTAGTAACATAATCCCTTCATTACTTATTTCTACACCCACAAATATACAAAATGGTGCTTGCACAGCATCAAGAAAATGGCTAAGTACCTACCCCCCTCTCTAGTTTTTTCACTTTATAACATAATATTAAAATGGCGCATTAATCGATCGCCTCCATTATCTAATAAGAACGCTTTCTTTAGGGCAGCGCCATTAATCCCGACCAAGCTCATACTAGCTTATCGGGTGGGGTTGCTATGGCAGCGGAGTGAAAAAAAAAAACATTTTCTTGTCAAAGTCAGAAGAGTTAAATACCTTGAGAAACATGATGCAGGGGTCTCGCTGGCGACCAATAAATAAATACTAAAGTTTTATTTAGGTCTAGAATTAGGTGTGCTAATTTTGTTATTGATTGGTAGAGACCGACCGAAAACGGATTTTTGTAGCGAAATTCGGCTGATTTACATTTTTGGTCGAAACCGAAACTGAAAAAAATATTGATATTCCTAGTCAACATTTTCTTGGCCATCATTTCTGTCGAGCGCTGCTAATGATCATCTTTATAAAAAAAAAACTGCACCAGTGGGTAAATAATAAGGTAGGTATAACCACAAACTTCAGTCTAAGAAGACCACAACCTTAACCCTAAGTCAATAAAATTGCAACCCTTCAGAAACCAACTTCTAATTGGTAACATTAATATCCCAAGTTAACAGCCCAAATGCTCATAAAAAGCCCAAATAACCCGCTGGCACAACAACCACACACGTATAGCGATCATAAAATAAATCAAGCGAGTTTATGGCCCAACTATCCCGGCATTAAAATATGGCGAAACGCTTAGCAGAGCTGCCGGGTGAATGGAAAAACTACAGGGGTGAAAGAGACTGGGTGAATGGAGCTGAGTGAATAAGCCTGAGTGAATGAAGATGGGTGAATAAACATGGGTGAATGAAGCGGAGTGAACTAGCTGGGTGAATGAAGATGAGTGAACAAGCCTGGGTGAATGAAGATGGGTGAATAAACCTGAGTGAATGAAGCGAAGTGAATAAGCCTGGGTGAACGAATCTGAGTGAATAATTCTGGGTGCACCGAAGACGCCTGGGAGATGCAAAGACCCTGGATAAAGCGATATCATAGAGTGCACAACGATCCTGGGTACAATTATTGGGTCAAACGGCAAAGGTGGGTCTTCATTTCTCTTCTTTTCGAATCGATAATACAACAATCTTTTAGTTAACTAGATTACTGTGCACCAGTAGTTTTCCATGTTGATCGCAGCTTCAGTAACGTTTTTTACGTCTTTAAATGTGCAGGAGTAGGGACACTTTAAACACTATGTGATCAAAGGATGTGGCTTAAGGAAAAAAATCTTGTGATACCTCAAAATACAATAAACATTTATTTTATTTAGTAACCTGTTCCACTTAACTATTTCTGAAGAGCCATAAAAACCCTGTAAGAAATCAACACGTGTTTCACCTCTCAACGAGGCATCCTCAGGATGACGATTGATCTGAACGCGAACCCGAACACAGCGTGCCCACCGAGCACGCACATGCAGTGTTGGTGGTTTTTATGGCTCTTTAGTAATAGTTAAGCGGAACAGCTTACTAAATATAACAACGTCTATTGTATTTTATAATGGATTACCGCAAGGTCACGCCTGAATCAATTAACTATCTTGTGATACTTCATCATACTATCAACCTGTAGACATTATCTACTGAATAAGGGCCTTTCATTTGAGGCTCCTGAATTATGGAGTACATTCCCCCCTACCTTCGAATAAAAACAATCACCGCTACAATTACTATAAACAATTACTATAAACAGTCATGAAAATTTTACTGTTACGGTTTGCCAACAAGCAAACAGACTAATGTAAAAGCACGCCTCTATTCCTCAAAGGGTTAGGCAGACGTGTACTTAAATTATACCCACATTTCGCCAGTTATGTTTAGGTCCTATGTAACAGGGGGCGAGTCTGCTACCATCTACAGGGCACAAATCCAGAATCCGGGCTTCACACAAAACAGAAAAGGTATATTAAAATACTAATGCACGATATTTTAATGATATTTATGGTCTGAGGCGCGATTTAAATCGTCTGGCAGAACAGAACTGTCACGTATAGTGTCATCTAAAGAAAAAGAACTTAACGGTACAACGCAGATGAAACGATAACACTTCATATTTTCATCTCAACGCGGGTTTTACAAAAAAACAAACAAGTTTAAGATGTCACCTCTCGTATAACTCAGAAAAAATGAAGTATGAGTTCAAAAACCAGACAATAAACATTTAATGCAAGTTGGAAAGCATTCAAAATGTTTAAATGTGTTCAGATACATCATAATGGGCCATAACACGGGGCAGTAAGGGGATCAACAGGCATATAAAAACTTTGCGATTTGACGTAGTGTTAAGAGGCTCTCGCGATAAATTTGTTGTTCACCCGAAATCGTAAAGCCCGGGTGAATGTGTGAAATTTAAAGCATTAGCCGCGGTAGGGTTATGTTCGCTCGCGGAAATTATTGACACTTCCCAAGTGTTTATTTGAGAGGGTTAAAACAGGCGTTAAGTTTGTTTATGTTTGTTCACTTGTTTTTGACAGGTTAAGCAGTTTACTTGAGCATGTTACTTGACTAGTCACTGAATAAGTTTCTGGCACAGAGAAAACACTAAATTCCTACTTTAAAATGTAGGATTTAATTCAGAATTTTGTGGTTAGGTAAATGTTTTATATGTTGCCCTGAAGAAGAAATTACTACACACTTTAAAACGAGGGGTATTTAGTCTGGACGGCTCAAAGCGAATGCACCGCGGGCCACTCGACCGTAAACAAAAATCGTCTACGTTCCAAAGGACCGGTGATAAAATGATTTCAAAATTAATTTAAAGGGACAGTCGCATACATGTATGATAGTCGCAAAGTTAATGAATTTTAACTATTTACTTATTTGTAGGTATTGTAAAAAAAAATATTGTTTAAAAGTTAAGTATTTATAATTATTATTATTTTTTCAAAATTCAGATAAAAAATAATTAATTGTATGTTTTGTTGACTTGTTTCTTTAAAATAAAACTGATTTTTATTTATCACCAAATTTAACTTTTGTAAACATTTTATATTATTGTTGATTGATTTTCAAGAAGATATTTCACGTTTTTAACTTTTGCAGCCGAATGTATTTGAAGTGGTTTAAGACAGTGAATTTCTTTACAAATTTTTATCACCAGTCCTTTGGAAGGTAGACGATTATTGTTTACGGTTGAATGGCCCGCGGTGCATTCGCTTTGGGCCGTCGCAGTTCGTCCACATTCATACATCTTGTCTTACACACGCTCTAACATTGGTACATAACATGCACTTCTTAAGGGTTAAACCTTTAACCTTAAGAATGCGCACAACTTAACAGGTGACCTTAATATTCTACGCATAAAACAAATGAAAACGAGTTGATAGATAAACAGTTATATTATTTTTACGGCCCAAGCGCAGCTGTTAACTTTAAGTAAGCTACCCGTGTGAACTATATAAGGGTTATCTCTCAAATGATTCATTGATTTCAAACTAATTATTGTTTTTACTACAACGGAGCCAATTTGTTAGTGTTTATGACGCAACTTTGACCTTACAGCTGCATATTAATAAGACGTATAATTTTGACATGTTAGATGTATGTGTCGGTCAAGGGGTAAATTAGGAGATGATGTAATTTGAGTTAATTTACGTGTGTGATCATTAATAGCTGTATTTCTAACGTATTTACATAAAATCACGCCAGTGTTAAGCAGAGGTGTAAGAACACTCACATGTTGCCAGCTATGTTTTAAGTCTCATGTAATAGGGGGCGAGCCTATTGTCATCAACCGGGCACAAATCCAAACTCCGGGCTGCTACTGAGAAATTCCAGATGGAAATATCCTATAACACTTTGTCTGGCCCGGGGATGGAACCCAGGTTCTCATGCTCAGTAGTAGCGCTTCCACCTTCAAAATTTAGGTTGACCCCCTGCAGCTACATTTCTACCATATTCTCAAAACTCGACAAAAAATGTGAAAATTAGATCTAACTATGGAAATTTGCGTTGCCAACGTAAACTCCCGTCGAGTCTCTCGTGGACCCCTGGGGGTCCACCTGGACCCCTGGGGGTCCACCTGGACCACTTTGGAAACCACTACTCTAGACCAACGAGACAGTCAAGAGAGGGCTAACGTATCTACTTTTTCTTGTAACTATTTTTTCGCAAATAAGCAGGCGACCCACTTTTCGCAGCATCATGCTGAGATAGGGGCCTTTTTGGCCTCGCACAGGTCGTATTTTTTTTTTTTTTTTTAATCTAATGCTCCTTTTTATTTTTTTTAATGTTTGTTCCTTTTTTCTTATGTCTATCCTTTTTTATTATGTTTTGTATTTCCTGTGCGTGTCCCAAATAAAATATTTTTCTTTCTTTCTTTCTTTCTTTAGCCATTGGTTGCACCGGTACCGCCAATGACAGCTGGACGGGTCGATTGAAGGTTAAGCTACGCTTGCCGAGGTCGGTCCGTGGATGGGTGACCATCCATTACATATCGGGACCCCTCTCTGCCTCGAAAAGTACGTTAAACTGTTGGTCCCGGCTGTCATTTGTAGATCTTTGACAGTCTTTATGGGTAGTCGGAAGCCTGAAAGTCTGATATCCAGTGTTACCATGGGGTATCGTGTTACCCAGTTACTGGACTATGGAGGTCATATAAGCAGTTGCTCCATGTAAAATACTGGTATTCAGCTGCATTCGGGTAGACTGGAAGCCGACCCCAACATAGTTGGAAAAAGGCTAGGCATACCTTTCAAGAAAGACCACAGCAACGCTACTTGAATGTGGAAATAGGTAGACGGGTATAGTGGTAGCACTTCCTTGGGCCAGCTCTTAAAATAGAAGTTCTTACTACTTGAACTTTAATAAAATTAATACAATAAATTGAATTATTAACACCGTCCTCTTTAAATGTCAAAATGAGTCACAATTATTTAAGGATCTGATTCTGAACACAAAAAATAACCTTTGCCACGAGACTTCCTGTTAAATTATTTTAAGAAATTACAAACAAAATAATAATGACCATTATTATGTTAATATACATAAACAAAATTGCGATACTACAATTAATTAGTTTAAATAGTTATTAAAAGTGAAATGTTGATAAGTGCGTGGCGTTTGCTACGGTCAGTGACATGCTAAAAGGAACTAAATAACCTATTTATTTAAGCAAATAATTAAGTTCACTTCATGATCTTAATCCGATCCAGCCTGTCTCTTGTTGTCCAACCCCAGCACCGCCCTAAGCTAAGGTCCGTACCCCACAGGGGGTGCCCTTAGCGTATAGTTGCTTAGTTTCTTAGTTTTTTGCCTTGGCTGGAGGCCTTAATTTATTGAGACAGCCACAGGAAATTCTGACAAGCAGACAACCTCCTAGGCTGACCTGCGAGATGGCATAAAAAAAAAACAGTGGCACTCCGGGAGTGCCGAATAAGTCCATAAATCGCTGTCCATAGAATGATGGTCGTTTGGCGCAGGCATGTGATCAATATCCCCAGGTTTGTTTGTTTTCCTTTTTTTACTTTGATGCTGCATGATGAATTGATGATAATAGACGCAAATTTTTTTCTTTTTTTTTTCTTCTACCCACATAAATACTCAAAACATTCCTATTACAAATTTTATTTACAAAAAATACTTTGTGCCGAATAAATTCAAATAATTTTCCACAACAGCCTCATTATGTTCTTCATCTTAACAAATAAAATTCTTGCTTCACTATTGCCGACCGCCGTCCATTTTGTTATCTGTCCAACGTAGAACGGACAGCCGATAGCAACAGAGTACTGCGCAGTTGCGATAAGAAGCGACTTAACCTATTTATTATTCATTAAACAAAAACCGACTTATATTGATTAGAAAAAAAAACTTAACTTGCGTTTTTTTTTTTCGTTCTAGGTTATTTTGAGTAGGTACTTTATTTTTTGTAGTTTAATGCAGTTTGAAACTTTGTTGGTGCATTTGTTAATACGACGAATCTAATTATCTATACAGATTATGAATTAAGGTCACCTTAAACGTTTGTCTGTTTGACAAAGTTATTCTTCTAAACTACGCAACGGATTTGGATGGGTTTTCATCATCATGTAAAGAATTTACTTCGCAAGTTTTATGTGTACATTAATACATGTACAGTATACATTAATATTAAACTTACAGTTAATAAAGAAATCTCGTTGCTTTGTCAAGTCGCTAAAACCGTGCGAAGCAGGGGCGGGTAGCTAGTATAGTATAAAAACATTGGCTGAGTTGATCCAGAGGGTATAGAGGGTTCGATCCTCAGGTTGTGCTAAGTGATATTATGAGGTTAGGAATTCCATAGTGGTAGTCCGATTTCATGCCCGGTTCATGGCAATAGGTATGCCATAACATGTGACTTAAATATAAAGAAGTGCGTGTCGGACTACGCACAATGAAGGATTTCGTAGTTGAAATGAATTTCTTCCAAATATTCCATTGTAGTTGAAATACATGTTCTCCCATACATTTCAATTGCAAATCTAAGTTTGTACGGACAATATTGAGAGATTTACCATGTTATTTTAAGACCATATACTTGTTATAGGTTTTCCTGTAATCTATGAGTAAAGAGCCATACTATGTATTTGTTTCAAAATTTTAGGTCCAGTAGTTTCGGAGATAAGGGGGAAATGGTAAATTTTCATCGAATTTCTTAAATATCTTTAAAAGTGTTTATTTTAAAATTATATAAAAAAAATATATTAAAGATCCTCGCAACAAGTCCTTTCATTTGATATGTCAAATTTCAACTTAATCGGTACATTAGATTCGGAGAAAATTGGCTGTGATAGACGGACAGACAGACAGACACATGAGTGATCCTATAAGGGTTCCGTTTTTTTTCCTTTTGAGGTACGGAACCCTAAATATCCAGATACCAGGCTGCTGTTCAGAAAAACCTAATGGAAAATCCATATAACACTTACCCCAATCCATAGAACCCAATACCCCACGCTCAGCAGCCGTGCTTTCATCCACTGGACCAATATGGTAGAATGCACACAACATTACTTTAATAAAATCTTTAAATGCCAAACTGGTTATCGAATAGGACCATAATATATTTCTACCGCATTCTACCAAATATGGTAGCTTACCCAAATGGTAATTACTGACTAGAGTTCCGTAATTAAATTACGAAACTTTTGTTATTATGATTTTAGCGACAATAGCGAAATAGCTTAGTTTGTGAAGGGGAGGTCATAGGTTCAAATGGGTAATGCCTCGTTCAACTAATCACGGCATTTAGTTGGATGTGGAAATCAATTACCACATATATTCTGATAAGAGGAAAGAGATAACACGTTTAAAAAAAAAAAACGAAAGAGGCTGTCGGTAGTCGCATATGATGTGTATCATCTAACATCTCACCTTGGTAATAAGCTCCGTTAAGGAAATAAGCAACATTAAAACGTCGTCAAGGTCGTTTCTGACGGCCAACTCTATCACCGCGCGCGCTCGTTGATCAAATCAAATAGCGCACTTCCCGGCTTCCTGTTACACACTTCCCTTTCACGAAATCACTCCTACAGATTGCAGGAAAGTGAGAAGAAAGATGTTACACACCAAAACTTGTCTTAGAAAACTGACTGTTTCTTGATAAGATTTTTAGTTATGTATGTTTTCTTGCTTGCATCTTATCATAAATAAAAAAATAAAAATGGATTGATCACTGAATTATTCTTTCTTTTATAGGTAATAATGTGGAATGGACTATAATAAATTATGTTTCCCAGCATAATGACTACTAAAGCTAGGGTTTCCTAAGACTGCGATGGCCGCCATATAGCGTCCGCAATTTACCGGCGAATGACGTCACTGAAACGTTATTTATAAAAGTAAGTAGGTGTGTTTTCCTAGAGAGCTTTTTTCGACATCGTGAAGTCAAACAGCGGTAGCATCATTTTCATGATGATAATGTTATGTGGCAGCCATCGTTTGTCTAGGAAACCGTAGATAAATTAGCAATGTTCTTTAAAAAGGGTTATTACTTTAACAGCCGTTTTATCAAATACGAGTACCTATAGCATATTATTATCTCTTAAAGCATACCATAAGTCCATCTATTGTAAAACACCTCCCTTTATTTAGTTTAAACATTGTAGTTTTAAGAAACCGTTCGCTGAATTTTTCAGTTTTAGCAGCGCAGGCAGTGTCTTTGAAAATATTCTTTAAAATTCTGTTAGCTTTTCTTTAAAGCTAATAAAGGCGAACCGGACCAAATTGACATATCTGGTAAAATATTGGCATCGCCTGAGATATTGTAAAATGATTTAGTGGCTGGCGAGATGAGAGGTTTTTTTTTGAAATATTGGGAATGTAGGTAATTCTTATAGTGTGAATAAAGAGGAAAAAATTACAAGAATGAAAGGAGATATCACTACGTAATATTCTGAGATAATAGCATTTTTGGACTCAGGTAGGTTTTATTATTTTCAAAGCTTTTCGTCTTTTGTTTTCTCCTCCGTGCCTCGGAATGCACGTCCCGGCTGGCATTCGTGGACCTTTGATAGTCGTAATGATCGTCAGAGGCCAAAAGCCTGACAACCGGTTTTACCAAGAGGTATACTATTACCCGTCAGTGAGGACTAGAGCGTAGCAGGCTTAAGATAAAGAAATTTTATAAAATAAAACACACAAGAATAAGAACGATAACAAAAGCAACTAATGCCTTGAGCTATGCACAAAAACTCAAATGGAAATGGGCGGGTCACTTAGCCAGGCTTACAGACCACAGATGGACCGTAAAATTAACTCAATGGAGAGACCCACAAGGCAAAAGAGGCAGAGGGAGACCGCTGACACGATGGGAGGATGAGATCAAAAGAACGGCTGGCCAAACTGGAGACAAATTGCACAGGACAGACACCAATGGGCATCTTTGGAGGAGGCCTTCATCCTACCAGGGGGTTCTTGCATAAATTAGAAATACAGATATTATATGGAATCAATAAAACTAACAATTAATCTTAGCTAACTAACTAATATTTTTTATTTAATTTTTTTATAGTACTACCCGGTTGTGGAGGTCAGATAGGTAGTCGCACGGTATAAAATACTGGTATTCAACTGTATCCGATTAGACTGGAAGCCAACTCCAACATAGTTGGGAAAAGGTTAGGCAGATTGATTGTTGCTTAATAATTATTTTCCAGATAAAAGCAAACCTCTTTTCCTTTTCCTGTTATAGTTTTAAGTTATTTAGCCCCATTTAGATGATGCAAGTTTCTTTCCTGTGTGTGGCATAATATAATCATATTTAAGCAAGAAATTACATCTAAACACTGTTCAGACGGTGCAACTTTTTCTTGCTTCGAGTCATGTTATGCCACTGGCAATTAAATCGCACCGTGTAAATCAGGCTTTAGAGTCATATAAATAATTATTTTCCTTGCTTTCTTTGCTTAAGTCTGTGACATGGTGTATTCACTCGTTTCATAGTATGTGACATTTAATAGTTTTCGTTAGCCTCCAATGAAAAACACCCTAAATTCGAGTTACCTATCTTACGAATATTATAATAATATATAAATAAATTGAATTGAAGTGTCTGTTTGTAATGTCAAAATCAGAGCGTTTACTAAATACCTATGAAAGTATATACGATACTCATGACATTATTTTCTTAAATATATTTTTTTTGTCTGTCTATCTGTTCCGGCTAATCTCCGAAACAGCTAGACCGATTTTGACGGGATTTTCACTGACAGATAATTGATGGTATAAGGAATATTTTTGGATACTTTTATTTTAGAAAACGAATAAAGGGTCCACGCGGACGAAGCTTCGGCAGTAGCTATAAAAGTCGTGATTTTCATGTTATATCTTCATCGCAGCAAGCAGGATATATATTCAACAATTTAAATCCCATAATTTATAAAGTTTTGCAAAATAATTTATCCTATTTCTCAATGAACGTAGCTATAATAAATCCCTTTATAATAAAGCCTATCTTTAAATGGTCATGGCTTACGTTACTAGCCTGCGTATGCGGAACTATCAATATTAAGATACTCCATCTTGTCCACATTTTTTTCCATAATGGCTGATCCAATATGGCGAACTACCTTTGACAGACTTTGTGGCGGCCGTGAGATACATATAAGGAGATTGTAATGAGTCGTGTGAGAAAATAGCTGGTTTTAATTATCTTATTTACCTAGATTGTGAGATGATCTCTGGTGTGAATTATTAATTTATGTAAGGATTCCAAGTTGATGTCAATAGTTTTAAAGTGTATGTATGCTCCTTAAATGATACTTGTTTTAAACATTTTAGTACATACACTTTTGTTACCGATGATAATAATTTTACTTGTATTGCACTCTCATTCACAATGTAGCATCTGCTAACAAACTAAATATTATGGTACTTATTTTAGCTAAGTTTCATGTACTCATATGTAATTAGAATAGCACCCACGTACGTACTTTAATGTTACTTATTACAAAATTCGTATGACGGTGAATTAGTATTAGGGAGAGTATTGATAGCCTAGTGGTGTGACTGTCAGACTGCCAAGTCATAGGTCTCGATTTCGAACCCAAGGCACGCACCTCTGACTTTTCGGATTAATGTGCGTATTTATAATTATTAATTGCTTCAAACGGACGACATCACACGAATCGCAGGCAAAAACTGGCTGACAGAAGTCAAAGACTGAGACCGCTGGTGTTCTCTGGAGGAGGCCTTTACCCTCACTACTTGAGGGGTTCATGCATGCTATTCTTACATGCTTCTAACATAATACACAACATTTTACTTCTTATTTTAATTAATAATTCAACAAATAATTTATAAATATTACAACGTAATTTAATTTATACTTTTTAACTATTATTATTATTAGAACTATTATTACTATTATCATTATTATATTTTTATTTTTATTACCATAGGAAACTATAAACAAATGGAAATATGAAAACACTTATAAACTATTATGGAATTGTAACAAAAAACTACATTGTATTACATAAATAATACTTGTAAAAAAATAATAATTGAAAAACAAAATATTAAAAATGTTTCTTCTTTTTAATGCATGAAATAAAAGGCTTTTTTAATTTATATATTTTTAATTGCTTCAAAAACGGTGAAGGAAAACATCTTGAGGAAACCGCCATGCCTGAGAGATATTTCTCGACAACATGTAAAGCCAAAGTAGAGGACCATGGGCGGGTTTAAAACTGACACCACGTTAGTCACTAACTACACGAAAAGAAGAAGTATTAAGGCACTTTCCTGGATAAATTCTTTTACAAAGAGCTTTTCATTAACAAGGCCATTTCCAGAAACCGCAACATCGAATCATAAACGTGATATTATTTGGAAAACTTATACGTTCAAAATTAATTTGAACAGAGCTTTCATTACGTTTCACAAGTTAGCAAGTTATATCGTTAAACATAATGCATTTGTACCTATTTATTTTCAACATGATATGTGACAAAATCTTCTAGCCATGAGCTATCTTCAACTGCGAAAGAGCAGTAGATTATTTTCCCATGCATGGAAGTAAAGCATGACACACACGAGTGACTAACAGAGATATCATTAACATTCGCTGTTGTACACGGAGCGTTAGTCATGGTGCGCACTGTAATTAATATCGCATTTGTATTATATTATGTTTATGCATAATGATCCCTCAATTAGGAATTTCTCAGTAGTTGCCCGGATTTACGACCGGTTGATGAGATATCGATGGTGAAATGTCAGTGTGCTATAACACTTCTACCGACCCATTTTGGAAAATGCAGATATAATAACGTTTTTATATTCCCTCAATATATGAAAGTTTGTTGTTCAACGCCAACTTGAAAGTATTAAAATAGAAAAACGGTTTATTTTGCAAAAATTCAAAGCACTGACAACAGGGCAGGGTAAGGGGTCCAGACGTGCAAAAAACCGCTGCATGCGCAGTTTAACGTCTTATTACGATTGAAAAAATCACCTAAATCTATTTTGCGACAATCCCAACCACATTTGCGACAAATCGTCAATATGTGTACATTAACCATATTGCAGCCACGGGCTCCACACAAAGCCTATTCCGTTCAATTGTCAAACCTAGTTCAAACACCAAATATTGAAGCATTACAATTGCCATTTTAAATATTAACGACATTGTTATTGTGCTCACCGAGTTTAGTTGTTTGGTTCGGCTTGTTGTGTGTATTGTAAATTGATTGTAAATGCAATACAAGTCATCTTTCTGAATTGTAGGACTCAGAAGCCCGAAAGTAACACAGTCAGTTATACCAAGGGTTTTTGAGTTACCTAGTTAGGGTTGTGGAGGTCAGTTAGGCAGTCGCTCCATGTAAAAAATTGGTATTCTACTGCATCTGGTTAGATTGGAATCCGACCCCGACATAGCTGGGAAAAGGCTAGGCAGATGATGATGGGTTGCTGAGATGGGGAAATTATCATCCCGTAAACGTCCCTGATGAACCATCTCTACCCTTAGAGTGGACAAGGCCAAGGACAAGGTATATTTACCGATGAACTACAAAATACTTTTATGGGCCGTTTCACCATCCCAGATAAGGCTGGAATAAAGCATCTGGCAGACAAATTCTGTCCATTTTTTTTTTCGTAGATAGTGTTGTCTTTGACTCTGGCGCCGAGATTAGTAAATGTTACGAAGCACGTACTTTGGCTTAGGAATAAAGTGTGCTAAAGTGGCTTGACAGTTGGATAGCTTGACAGTTGTCAAGCTACAAGTGCAAGATAGAGGAACATAATAATGTTTATCAATCCCGATCAGAGTAGCTTTTGACTAATAAACTTGTTTGAAATATTTGCTCAAATACAGTAATATTTGTCTGAGCCGAGATAACAGAATGTAGATATCAACATTCTGAGCGTTTATTGAATTGTGTTTAACATTTGAATAAAATTCCTATTATTACGTAACAGACAGGAGTGCAGGGGCCAACAAAACCGCGCTTTAAATATTTTAAATAGTTAAGAGCGGGCACACATTGTAGATTTGTCGTGCGACTTCCTTGGAAATTGGGAGTAGACTGCATCGTCGTGTCGATAGTTTTATGCCTTTAATTTAGCTTAGTCGGCGTAAATACGTTACTGTTAAGATTTAAAATTAGGTGCATTATTTTGTAGGAATGGCCTTTTATTTACAAGTTGAGCTTAACACTGTTGGAAAAAGGCAGGGCTTCAGGAAACCAATTAGGTAAATAAAATATCAATACGAGTAAAGTTGATTTTGATAGACTGCTTGGTCTTTTTTTGCTTGCTTATTAAAAGATTTATAATTAAACTATCAAACTAGATTAGAAGGATGTGAAACTAGTTTTAATATCCTAAAAAGATATTGAGGAAGTGATTTATTTTACATTTTTACTGCCAAAATATCATTTATAGTGCGAGAAAAAAAAAAATTGATATGTAATTTATTAAGTTCAGTGATTTAAAATAGAGCAAACACTTCCGTTAAAACTCTCGCGACAGAAAATCGCAAACGTACACTGCGACTTATTTTCTGTTTTGAGCGAAAAATCTGCTACTAAATGTTAACACGAAATACCTTCCTGGGTATCAGGCGTTTGTTTTAATTAAATTTTAGGCTGTATCCAAACTATTCAATTTCATTACCAACAGTCTGTTATGAAGGGAATGTGACTGTTGGATATTGGCTAAAATGGAAAATAGCCGTAATTCTGTATACTTGATTTTAAGCAAATTTATTGTGGTATCACGACCTTTGTCAAAATAGTATAGAAAGAAGTTTCAAGAGGAAGAAATCAATAGAAGAGAAAAACTAAGTTAAAAGATGCAAAAAAGTATGTAGAATACAAAAACAGCGATGGACAAAATATAAATGTTAAGAGAGGAAAAAGAGAAATGGACAAAATTAATAATAAAGTGGTACCCAAGCGATGGAAAAAAGAGCTAAGGACAACAAGCGAAACGTTGGGAAGATAACGTCAAAAGAGTAGCTGGTCCAGAGTAGATTCAGAGGTCGAGAGACTGAGAGATAAGTAAATCTATAGAGTAAGCCTTTGTCAAAGGACAAGCTGTGACAAGCTTAAAATGAGTGCACTGAACGTCAATATTTAAAGGAAATAATTTTTCAGTGTTTAAAACAACATTGTAAAACCAGCAATATATGCTTATTTTATTTACTTTAATTTGGTATCTCAAACATGAATTTTATTTCAGTAATTAATTACCTAGCTGACAGATAAAATTACACATATCATTATAATATTTTCATAGGATGGCCCCTCAACTTGCCGACGCATCGGTCCTCATGGTTTTAGTTAATTTCCTACCAATATCATCTACCTAGCCTTTTCTCTACTATGTTGGGGATGTCCTCCAGTCTAACGGGATGCAGCTGAATACCAGTATTTTACATGGATCGACTGCTTATCTGGAATCTACCACCGAAAAAGTTTCATTTTCTTTTTATTTGACTGGCATCCAAACCTTTCATGCTAGTACAAAGCGAATCTGCTTAGTGGCAGCAATACACTGTGAGGCAGTACCTACTCTCCCAAACAAACATATTCAGCATTTCTCAATCAGCATGTGCCTAGCCAGCAGCTACCAGTCTAACCGGATGCAGCTGAATATCAGTATTTTAGATGGAGCGACTGCCTATCTGACCTCCACAACCCAGTAACTAGGTAATATGAGACCCCTTGGTAAGACTGGTTGTCAGACCTTTGGGCTTTTAACGGCCTGTAACGACTGTCAAAGATCTATGAATGACAGCTGGGACCAACGGTTTATTTTCAGCAGTTCAAATAAAATTAAATCTCTTCTTCCCTCCTTAAATTAAAGAGTCCTCTTCACACTACCGATAATCGTCACGACTTGAGACTGGAAAACAATATCAAGTTTAGATGCACGATAACAAAGTATTTCAATAAAGAATCAATGGATACTCAGAATGGCGTGGGAACGGTTAGCTTCACTATTATATTGTATTAGTGTCGGGGAAGATAAAACCAGTGTAGGTATTGCGTCGTTTAGATGTGGAGGTGACCTATTCGGGTAGAAATCTAGGGTTTGTTATTGTTAGTGAGAAGGTCGAAGACAATTGGACTCGAGGTAGCAAATCTAACGAAATCTGATATAGAACAAATCCCGCGACATTATCATGGCACCTGCGAAAACCAGGTACTAAGGAGTCGTGGAATGATTAGTTTATTTTTTGAAGAATCCAAGGGAAAAGGCTGCAGACATTGCTGTGTAAAGGAAAGTAAAAAAAAAAAAAATACGTTAGTACGTACAATTTTTTTTTTGATGTTCGGTTTCATAAATATACGGGTATTCATTTTAAATCAGAACTTCTCTTATGCACTTCCAAAAACTCCAATATTTTTTTCAAATAAAAGCAAATGTAATAAGCTCCACACATGATGGGAAAAAAACTTAAGTGGTAGTGATCACAATGCTCACAGACCGAATAGCCGATGGGACCGAAAAGTTTTGAAGTCGTGACCACGTACTGCTTGGCCGTGTATCGCTTGGATAGGCCCCCCACAAAGTAGACTGACGATCTTGAGAAGATAGCGGGAATCCGCTGAATGAAAGAAACAGGACCGGTCGTAGAGGAGAAGCTTGAGAGAGGCCTATGTCCAGCAGTGGCTATCTTTCGGCCAAAAGATCCAAGACTGTCCAAGAAATTATGGTCATACGTACTCACGTATGACCGTCACTTCTCGGACAGTCAACCCCGCTTATATTCTCGCTGGCTAATCTCCTTGAGAAGAAAAGTAAAATTATATATGTGAGTCCATCTAGCATCTACCTCGTCCTTTCGTTTCAGAATAGTGGCAAGTAAAGAACTTAAACTGGATGCAATGGCGCGTACTCCTGGAAATTGTCTTAAGAGAGCAAAGACGTTCCCTGTTAGGCGACGAGTTACTATTAAGTACTAGTGATGGGCTGCCACGTAAGGATAATGCTATGTTGTCGATGAAATTGTAGGAATTTGCTTCGGGGTAGATTTAGCGTTATTATTGTGATGTGACTCATAAAAAATTGCTGATTTAAGAGTGAGTCTCTTTTCTAACTCTAATTGAAAAGTAATAGGTACATACAAGTTCTTTTTTCTACATTTTGTTCAGAGGGTTATGGTCGTAATTTATTTATAAATTCAATCTTTGTGCAAAAATAAAATCAAATTAATGCCTGAGGCACTCAGTCAACCAAGTGTGGTAGTGACACAAAATATAGCAAAAAAAAAAGTAAATATAGGGCATACATAATTGTAGTCTTCCATGGAGTATCGAGAATAAAACTATCGACATTGCTTATCCTATCATCGTAGCTCGTATCTCTTAACGCGTTGTTAACCTGACAATAATAAAGTTATAATTGTTATTCTATCGATGTTAAAAGCATTGATAGCACCCCATCTCTCGCCTATCACCGCGGCTCTCAAACTCAACGCATTACTAGAACTGCATTCAGCAGAACTTGCTCGTATACTTAACCTGTACATAATATTAATTTGTAAATATATTAAATGTTTAGGATAATATGTCACGACTATCCCTATAGGGGTAGGTAGAAATTGTACTTTTTTAATACAACTTTTTCTGATAATGGTAGATATACAGAGGGTTTTGCTAAACACTAATAATAATAATGTGATTTTACCTTTTATTTGTAACTTCGCATAATCAGCCAACTGCTGGCACACAGGCGTAATCCACCACATGGGCTCAGTACGGGTTGGTAAATGTCAAATGTCTTCGATTTTTTTTGGTTCTAGGACATGCCGGTTTGTTCACGACGTTTTCCTTCACCGTTTTTGAGAGCAGTGGTCATGAAATAATTTACACAAAGTAAAGCACCTGTCTAGATTCGATTCTGCGACTTACAACTCGTAAGTCGCGGCCGTTACCACTGGGCCACCACGTACATGTGTAACTTAAAAACCTTCTAAATTACAGTAACATTTTACATAACAATCATCACCATGAATATAACGTATAATGTATTGTGGTGCAACTTGAGTGAATTCGCAAAAGTTACATTATATATAATATGTTATTTAGATGTAGGTTAAGATTTATGATATAGTATGTAATTTTATAGGATGTAGATTAAGGATTTAACATGTGAGGCCACTCTATCGCATTGGATCGCAGATCTGTAATGGTAGTTTTAGGTAAGATTTTCATAAATAAATAAATAACACCAAGCCTGTCCTTCCCATAAGTAGTATGCAGCAGAGGTGTCCAGTACACGCACATTTTTTAGTTCGTAACATTTGAAGGGTTTATTCCCTGTTCATGGTGTAAAGTTCACTAACAAAAATTCAAAGCCAAAGACACTGACTTCCGAATTTAAAAACAAAGACTGAAATCACACAAGGACTAGGGTCCTTGTGTAGTATTTCACATTTAATAAAGCCCATAAAAGTATTTCGTCCTTTATAAAAGTATTGCTAGAACCAAGCATCAAGAAATAAAAGTGCAAAGTTATTTTTTGCTTTGTAGTGTTTTTTTGGAAGTTGGTTGTTTTTTTTTTTTTGTAAAGTTTTTAAGTAGACCTGCTTCATTTCAAATGATACAGATTTTAAATAAAGCATATTTTTCATTATAATACGAATATTACATGACAACAATCGTCAACTGCGACACTTTAATTAAGGTTACACTAATTAGCGCCGTGAAGAGGGCTCTCCCTCCGCAGGGGAGGCAAAACTGCCTAATTTTTAGCACGAGTGAGTTAGCTCAAGACGTAGTTTACGTCATTAGTATTACCGTGTTAGTTGAAATAAAATATTTTTTAAAGCCTCTTATGAGGAGATTCGGAGTTCGTGACACTATGTACTATCGAAGAAATGCATATCTGTATACTGTAAGGACTATTCTTACTTGCGCTCAGCCGCTATAGTAGCGCTTACCTTCGAAAAAAAGGGTCGTGTACAGAGATTTTGTTTTCAAAGTGGTTAGATATGCGTTACCCCGATGGTACCTATCGAAGATACAAAGTTGTTTAAAGTTGTGGATGTTAGGTGGATACCTACTTAAGGCCCGTCTTTGAAAAAGGCATGATACATGATTTGTAGGATTTAAACTCAAAGTTTGTAACGTCAAACACAAAGTACGTAAAAAGATGGATTTAAAAGTGAACCTTTTTCAGTATCTGCGTTTTCAGCTAATTCAAAAAGTGTGGCAAGAATAATTTCACTTGTTACGTCTACCACAGGTACTCAATACTCAAAAATATTATATATACAGACAGGTACACATGGCTACACATCAACCTAGACTGTTTGGACTTTGGACTGTAAGAAGCTGAACCCTGCGAATCGTGTGAGACGGTGCGATATGTTTTTATTATTTCATCCCACTCATGCACGTCGTTTTTGGGAGCGCGTGGCACTTGTCACTGACGCCAACATGCTATAACTATAGGTTTTATAAAATCACTGAAACACGTATTTCTCCATTACTAACCAAAAAAAAAAAATATTACTTAATACTTATTAAAACTGTTTATTCCTTCTTAATTATACAATAAAGCAATAAATACCTACTTCGACGTGATTTTGCACATACATAGTTAGAAGCCCGGAAAATGTCTTATTCCCTAGGGAAAAACCTTACGATTATTAATATGTATGTTTGTTTGCCTCTAAGCGTTTGACTAGTTTGTAACTGTTTGATTTACTTTCACATCAAAACTACTGAATTGATTAGGGGTAACTTGAACCCATACGATACTTTCCAAATGGGTCAACATTGATTACCTACTTGTTTTTTTTTTTTTCATGGTTAGGTTAAATATAAAACAACGTTTTAAAAATTAGCTCTTTATTTTAATAAAATTATGACAATAAAACACACACATACTTAACAAATTACATACAACAGTTACCTCTTATTGGCAAATAAAACTTAATTACTAATAAAAATATTAGCTATTTAAGTTCTATTATATTGAGATACCTATATTTTTAACCTATATTTTGTGCGAACGTTTATAATTTATTGTTATCGTTATCTAGCAAGGTCTTGGGTGCAAACCGGTCGACGGACGGCACGTTGTCGCAAAATGTAAAATAAATACCTTACAAAAGTTATCTAATGAGAAACAATTAACTAATTACCTATTGTTGCGTGGCCGCCGGTCAGCGCAGCCTTGTAAAAGAAGATGTTCAAAATGGTAGCCATTGTCTTGGATGCAATGAGTATTATTAAATAATAATAATAAGCCCTTTATTCTGAATGTCGAAGTTAACATTTCATATTATGAAAGTGTTGGGGTTTTTCTCTTGCATAGGCCTCTTCTAGCATTTTCCATTGCGTTTTGTCTCGCGCTACCCTTCTCCAGGGGTGTCCAACCGTGAGCCTCAGGCCATTACTAAATGTTATCTATCAAATACATAATTATATTAAAAGTATATCACTCACGGTTATCCTCGTCCTCCTTTCAATTTTTTTTAATAGTACTAATATCAGCTACCGCTGTTGTGGAGTTAATTGTGACGTCATTAATATTGGTGCACCACGCACCAGCACAGTAAAATACTAAGCCGACGTGCTCACGGACGTAACGAAATCGCGGCGGTTTTTTTTTCGTGTAGAGTTGAAAATCCAACGCGCTGGGATGCACTCTCGTCCTAGCGCGTTGAAAAAACACACTGTTGGATTTTAAACTCTCGGCGCTAAGCAGAGTGTTGAAAATCATGTGCACGAAAAAAAAAATCGCCTCGATTTTATTACATCCGTGCGAACGTGGGCTTACAGTCTTACTTACAAAAATCTCGCTAATCGATTAGCCATTGTTTTGCTAAGCCATCGTAAAGTAATTAAGTTTATAAACAATACGGAATATATAAAAAGAACACTGTTTCTAAGAAAAATAGCCCCGGCCGAATTGGGAACTGACAGGCATAAATAAATTATAAAACATTGAACGAGCGAAACTAGCAAAAATCTTTGGCAAAAAAAGTGCAAACCGCCGCGCCCCGTTTGCGCTTACGCACACAGATGCTCTTTTTTTGGCCGATGCCACAATACTTAGTCCCTTTCCTACAATTCTCTGTATTACTGGTAGCATAGTTATGGATATATAGGGTGTCTAACTTGATGTGTGGTCGACTGTACCAAAAACATCTCTGTACTCTGAACAATATCTCATACATTAACTTCACTTTTATTAGTCCGGAAATCTAATATCGAATACAGTTCATTCATGACAGCACTAATGCACCGGGCGTACGGCTTGTATACGACAGGTATCCGGCACATATACGACAGGTATATGGGACGTATACGGGACGCATTACACAGCATTATGTGCACTCGATATTCCGATATTCCATTAGTTTGAGCGCAACTAAGGGATGTTTGATTCGTGGATCTCGGGTTTTGGTGATAAATTCGGAATTAGGTTGGAAATACAAGATAGCTCATAAATTATTGGGGCGATAGTTTTTAGCCATTACGTTTTCTTTAGGATGTTTTTATTTGTGGGTTTAAATCCGGGCAAGTACCAATGTGCTTTTTTAATTTATATGTACTTTTTTAGATTATCTTGGACATACTTAACTAACATCGGTGAAGGAAAAAATTCGTGAGAAAACCTGGACTTATAGTGAATATAATTCTGAAATCACCAACCCCTCTGAGCAAGCGTTGTGATCAATGCTCGTGCAGACAAATAATATCTGAGGAGAGGTCTTTGCTCTGCAGTCTTCTTCTTTTCGTGTGGTTACTGACTAACCTGATGTCAGAGTTTTAAAGCCGCCCATGGGCCCGCCCGGCAGTGGGAGGGTTATAGGCTGATTATTATTGCATGCTTGTGAAGCACGTACCTTTTGGAGCCGTACCTCGATAGTAAGAGGCTTCATTTAAATTTTGTTGCCTGAATAAGAAGCCATTGTTCAGCTTCTAGTGGTGTTATTAGAGGGAATTAGAAAGTTCGCAAATGAAATCTTACGAAAAATTACATTAAGCAACGTGTCTCGATATACCTATTACTAAGAAAAAATGTAGTCTCAATCAAGTCAATTTAGAATGAAGTAAAAACAAAATAAAATAAAAAAAAAAGTGGAAAAAAAAATCGGCATCGCGGTTATCAACGTGTCATCACGGTGTCGCGAAATCAATGGTTTAGTCCCATCTCAAAAATGCCCAACGAAGAAAGAAGTTTTCATTTAAAAAAGGAACAGAAAACAAATTAAAACGAATTACAACACAGTTATTAATAGTTGAACACCCAATCATCATCTGCAAGAACTCATTAAAAAAGTAATTCGGCGAAAATGAAATTAAAATTTCATTCTGCGGTTCGTTGGTTCATTATACGAAAAAAAAAAAACGTGAAAATACGTTTTCCATGTCACATCGTTACGTCAAACGCAGTCGAAACAGAGAGCCGTTATTTTTTATGGCAGCATTACGCTTCGGCACACAAATCTGGTCTCGAAAATCTTTTGAATTGTTAAATATTTTTGCCCTTATACATTAATTATGTATTGTAATATTTGTATTTATAAGAAATGAATTATTTCGAAAGAATTGTAAGTGGGAAAAATTGTGGTTCAAGAACTTGATTTTTCTCACTAACACTATTGATAATAATTTAGAAAAATGATGTTTACAAAATAATGGTAAAATTTGTGCACAGAAATTCTTCAGAAGAGGTTTTTAAAAACTAGCCCGATAAGAATAATTATCGTTTGGAATGCTTCCTTACTTAAGAAAAACTATAAACTAACGATCAAATTGTTTCTCTAACGCACCTTTACAGTGCATTCTTAATTGTTAAACTTCTATTGATGAAAAGCTTTGCTAGCACTTTTACAGCACAAAAAAAAAACAAAGTTTAAAAAACTATGACCTGTACGAAGAATCGAGGTATGTCACTCTCAAACAAATTCACAAAAGTATCCTCAATACTTGCCAGCATTTTTACAGCACAACAAAAAGTTTAAAAAATTAAAACCTGTGCGAAAAATCGAGGCATTTCCCATTCAAATAAATTCACAAAAGTATCCTCAAATTACGTACCCCATTCACACACAGTCACAAATAAAATATGCAACCAAGTGTAATTAAAATGGCGTCGGCTAATTTTTATAGCCTTTAGCCGAATTTGTATGTGCTGAGGATTTCCGGGCCACCTGCGATGACTGTCTTTTGTTTTGTAAACTTATGTTTTTTTTTCTGGTTTTCTTGAGACGTTTTCTATATTTTCGAGTTAAAAGTTAGGTCAAGTTAGTGAGGCAATGGGCAATACGCCCACTCCCTCTCACAGAAAGAGGAGGCCTAAGTCCCAGCAGTGGGAAAATTATAGGCTGATTATGTGTTAGGTCAGTAAAAAATGGATCTACTATACTTTTTTACTTGAAAGAATTATTAATTTTCGCAACAACCGTACCTATTTCTGCATAATTTTTCTATATTAATGAGTATCGCTAGGTTTCGGTTTGAAAAGTATAATTACCGGTAACACACCGTTCGCTTCAAGTTAATCGTCATCCTGAGGATGCCTCGTTGAGAGGTGAAACACGTGTCGATTTCTTATAGGGTTTTTTTATGGCTCTTAAGGAATAGTTAAGCGGAAAAAGTTACTAAATATAACAATGTTTATTGTATTTTATAATGGATTTCCGCAAGGTCACGCCTGAATCAATTAACTATTACTGGTAAAGTTACAGACCCATGACACTTTTCAACTTTGTCTGTGGACGACGGGCACAATATAATAAATATGTATGTATGTCCTCGATAAAGCCTACAAAGTGCTACAGATGTAATAAGCTGATGTCTGCTAAACATCAATATTCAATACATTTATTTAATAATCAGCATTTTAGAAGTGAGAAAGGTAGATTTAATTTAAAATCAGAACCTGCAAAATTGATTGGTCCTGTTCTGAACCCTAATTGCGTAACACATGATCAATCAAAATCTGAATCATTTTAAAGGATATTGCTTATTTATTGCTTCAAAATTAAATTTAAATCTACTCAACAACGTAAATAACGCAATGAATGTTGTTAAACTGTCAAAATGAAACAAATTGTGGTTTATCGTGTTACGCCATTAGGGTGCTTTTTTTTGGGTGCGAAATTATCAAATAACTTCTCCCGCTCTGGGCGAAGCGGAGGGCGGGTCAGACTCTTGCTGACTAAAACCCACCCGTGTTCCTTCAGTTCCTGTATGTTGCCACGATAATCCTTTCGGACAAACCCGCAACCCCGGCAGGCATCGGCCCTAGCGGACCCCTTCAGTTGTGCTGACATCTCTTTGAGGCGCGCGTGGAACACAACGCGCCGTCGACCCGGGCCTGGTTCGATACTTTTTGATGTATTAGTGAAAATAACGATGAGCGATCGTTTTTTAATATTATGAAATCAAAATATTTTTTTTATATACAATATGTGGTTGGTACAAGAGATGTTACATAAACTCAATTCAATATAAAGGCACATTCCACCATTTAGTGTTGGCATGCAAATATATTTAGTAGATAAAGTGTGTTAGTGAGAACTTTATAAAAATTGATATCAAAATAGCCTTGCAGACAAAAAGGCTACATACAATCAAACATACGAAAACGTTACATACAACATACAAAACTATTAAAAAAAAAACAGTGGCACTCCGGGAGTACCACAAAAGTGAAAACTTGAAAAAAGAAATCGGCATCGCGGTAATCAACGCGTTTATGTCTTTTTAATGGTCAAAATCTGGTGTCATCACGGTGTCGCGAAATCAATGGTTTAGTCCCATCTCAAAAATGCCCAACGCGCCTAAAGAAGTTTTCACTTTAACAAAGCCCTTTGTTCCTTCACTTAAATATTAAGTTTCCGTTACATTTCTGGTGGGCTTATAACAATAATGCCCTGAACATGTTGTTAAAATTGAAATATTACATTTTTACCGTTCTTCAACACATCTAATTGGCCTGGCGGCGTGTTTTTCTTAGGAATTATGTGTGTAAGCCGGTCTGAACAAAGAGGGGACTAATTATTATAATTTTAACATACAAATGGAAAAACAACTCATATTTTTATTTCCTTGTAATTCTTTTTTCTCGGGTTTTCGTTCTGCTGTGAATTTGGTAAAATTTGCGAGGATATGACTATCATATCGACCTGATAACGTGTATAGCTTAACATAGGCCCTTGTTTAGTGGTTGTAAGCAGTATTTGCTGGGCGAGAGTCTTTAGTAGAATATCCAGGTCGAGAACAGATTACGTTTTCCTTTAGAAAATTCTCTATGGCAACCCGAAATTCGAATGTGCCCGGTTAATGTCAATAGACTCGCCATGTATGATATGAAAATTAAATATTGGGCTAATGTGGGTTTGACCTACGGCCTTCGGGAAACAAAAACGTGAAGTTATTTTAAGTAAGCCTCCCTATGAATCGTAGTAGGCTTACGTAGAAATTACTGTTATCACCAAGCTTGACATTTTACCGTTATGTTGTAACCGGCGAAATGTGGGTTCTCCTCTGCCAAATCCTTTAAAGAAAATAGGACATTATATAATGACGATTTCACCGTAATTAAAAGCCAAGATGATAATCCTGTTGTTCACAACATAAGTGTCGTACAGTTTGAAAAAATTATCATATTTTTATCCTTACCATCTTTATTGGAGTATATTCAGAAACTTACATTAAAAATATATATTTTGCAGAAAGCCAGCGGCATTCGCTCCAGGTTGAGTTGCGTTCAAAGAGTATCATGCACTTTAGAGGAGCATTAGTAATACATGACCGACCACCTGTAACTAAAATGCTTTATATAGATAATGTTACATTTTAATATACCTTTCTTCATGCCATGAAATTGAGAGGGAAAGACAGACTTAGAAGGGTACCTATATGATGGGTGAATATAAAGTCTAAGTTTTGGGGTTACTTACCTCAAGTTTGCTATTGTGCAAGGTTTAAAAGGAAATAAATTGGCAACTAAGGGCAGATTTCGCCAATGAAACTGAATGCGATCTGCACATCTAAACCGCATTCAAGAGCTGTCTGTTCTGGAATTTTGTCACTTAAATGCAGCTAAGATGTGCTGATCGCGTTGCGAATGAAATTGTTTTATTGGTGAAATTAGCACTTAGAAAATTCCTGCATATAGTGCCTTGACCACCTGTAGGTAACTTGAAAGTACATATTTACCAAGTTTTGTAAATAGACGAAAATAATATCTAATGAAGAGCTGGCAGTAGTCCCTAGTTAATAAGATCAGTTTTAAACAGATCTAAAAGTAGTCAATAATGGAAAAATGCGATGAAAATCTTAAAAAGGAAATCTCGCAGAATGAGGTTTGTCATCGACGTTTCATGCAAGTTACACAACTGAAAATTTAAAGGATTGTAATGACCTACTGTGCGCTTACACTAATGCTGCAACTTTAAAATAATCCTGTGACAAAAAATCTTGGGTAGGTACTCTTCCATAACGATTGGTGAAAATAAACTATATTTACTGTAATACAAAGGGAATTGCAGTTGAAGCAATTTGGACACGAAAAAAAAAATAAGACAAACACACCGACCACAAAAAAAAAAAAAAACAGTAAGAAGTTAGAGCAAGGATCCATAATTTATTGAAAAGCGCCCTGAAACGAAACAATTTCAACGTGATGGATCCCTTTTCAAACAGATCTTTTACTTTTCAAGTTTAAAATATAGTTAAAAGGGCCTTTTGCACCCTTCAAAATATAATAAAGTGTGAAAAATACATACAAACAAACTCATAACGGCACTTCAAAATTGATTCCCTCTATTATAATTACTAAGAAATATTAAATTAATTTTGAAAAAACTTTTTAAAAGCCCTTTGATCATCATCCCTTCATATTTTTCGGGGCCTTGGCTTAAAGAGAGAGATTTAATTAATTGGCCATTATAACCTTAAGGGCTGTTGCCATGGCAACGGTGGATTAGCCCGGAAAGGGTATAAACCTACCCTTTCGGAGTTTATGGCTAAGATAACAAATGTATTATGTGTTGGTTTTAAAATAAGAGAGGGTGTTTGTTTACCAGAATTGTTGACGATCACCTTTTCAAGTGTTTGCAAAAGGAAAATTCGACTGTGAGATTCAAGTTCGGTTCTCAAATCATGCAGAGATGCATGTCTTTTGCTTATTATCATTATTCATTGTAGCATATATAGTATTGTAGTATATCATTATAGCAGTGATAGCCTAGTGGTGTGACCGTCGACTGCCAAGTCATAGGTCTCGAGTTCGAACCCAAGGCACCTCTGACTTTTCGGATTCATGTGCGTATTGTAGACTTATCAAAACGGTGAAGGAAAACTGAGAGATATATTTTTCGACGGCATATGAAGCTAACTCAGGGGCCTATGGGTGGCTTTAAAACTCTGACACCAGGTTTGTCTCTAACCACACCAAAGAAAAAGGTTAAATTTGAAGGCAAAATGTGGGTGTACTGTAGGTACACCTCTGCTTAAACTTTCGTTGTACAGGCGTGATGTTATGTTGTATATTGTTATTTTAATGTAAAGGAAAAACAAAGATGAAGATTACTCTTACTTAGAATGTAATAAGATTCAAAAACTTGAAGAAATTAATTGTCACCTGATATTAATATTAATCATTTTTTTTCTTACTGAAATAAATACGTTTTTGACTTCCAAACGACAGCACTTACTAGGTACTGTGGCAGCATATACATCGCTACATGCGAACTAAACGTCATACTGACGTCATCCAAAATCCTGCATGGCGCAAGCAGCGTTTACTGCGACGAGTATATATACAACGTCCCGACACCTATCTTCGGGCAGTAGCCTACCAGACATGACACCCGTCTGGTCAGAGGATTCTCACTTTTCTATGGAGGATGAGTGAACTTTACACCCTGTTCCTCATACCTCTATACTACTTTTAATTTATTTCACGACAACCTGCACTGCTATTCTAAATTATCGTTTATATCACAATCATTTATCTCACAATACCACGTGGGTTTCGCTACCTAGGCTATGTACTAGGTTTTATGTCATGTCGACCGCACGCCATTCGGAGACAAAGTCGAAATGTACCGTGTCATAATTGCATATCCTTTAATATAAAAAAAAACCGGCCAAGTGCGTTTCGAACCACGCACTAAGAAGGGTTCTGTAGTTGGGATGAATTTATTCCAAGAACAAACTTAACTTAGTTGTTGAGAAACATGTTCTCCTTACATCGATATACGTCACGGTTAATTCTCCATCATTTTTTTTAGAGCTCTAAGGGAACATAGACCTACGTATTTAAATATTGATTTAAATTTGATACCTCCACGCGTTCATGAGAAAAACGGTCTCGATAGACTGACAGATGGACAACGAAATGATCCTACAAGGGTTCCGTTTTTTCCTTTCGGAGACGGAACCCTAAAAAAGAAGCCGAAACATTCCCATCCCAAAACACTTAAATAAATCCCCATACACTTGCCAAAAAACTTATAAATTATTATGCTAAAGAGATTCATCTCCGGGTAATAAATTTATAAAGAGCCACGTTCAAATCTGGTAGTAGGAGCCTTATCAATTTCAAGGAAACTTTAATACTTTGCAGCGTCTTTGTAAACTTTATGCTAATAGGAGATAGCTAAAGTTCAAGTTAACCCTGGCTTAAGTAAAACAAAGTGCTTTTGAGTCGAGAAGTTAGGACGGTCGAAAAAATTGCAATGTATACTAGGGTTGGTAGGTGGATACGTCTGGGTTGTTTGATTTTTTTTTTGTATCTTCTCGTCTTTTCGTGTGGTTAGTGACTAACCTGGTGTCAGAGATTTAAAGCCGCCCATGGGCCTCTGACTTGACTTCACATGCCGTCGAGAAAGATTCCCCAGGCATGGCAGTTTCCTCACGATGATTTCCTTCACCATTTTTGAAGCAAGTGAAAATTATACAATACGCCCATGAATCCGAAAAGTCAGAGGTGCGTGCCTTAGGTTTGAACTCGAGACCTATGACTTGGCAGTCCGACGGTCACACCACTAGGCTATCGCTGCTCGCTGCAGTTTTGTTGTATGACAAACTTGATTTCTTATTACTAATACCTAAGGTTTTTTTTACCTTTCATTATAATCATCATCATTTCTAGCAGCCATGTTCCACCCACTGCTGAGTATATAGGAATCCTCCCTTTTGTGCCATGCGTAGGGACGGATGGTACAAAATGGAGGACGCACAGACCAGGGGGTATGTGTGCGAGTCCTATAACTAAGCTAAAAGAAAATTGATGGCAACTGGTCAAGATGCCTATAATCTATGAGGACGAACGCTCTCTTTAATCGTAAAAGTCATAATTTTTCTGGAATATTAAAATAATATACCACTATGCGTAGGACTGTAAACTTACCTACATTACGTTTAAAAATTATATCCAATGGGGTTTCTTGACACCACTTCATAACTTCAACACCACATTGCCAGAACATTCTTCTCGATTTCTTTAGAACTATGAATTTATTGCTGTTTTATTCCATAAAAAGGTAAAGAAAAGTTGTTTGAACGTGTTTCTGTACAGCCGGGTTCATAATGTAGCGTCAAGAATATTTGTGCAAGTAACTTGCACTAATAATACAAGTAGCTTGCATGCCTTTGTGACATTCACCAATCAGAAGTGACATAACATCACGGCTGTATATCCCCGAAGGGTTAGGCAGAGGTGTACTTTTAGTACACCCACATTTCACCAGTTATGTTTAAGTCCCATGTAATAGGAAACGAGCCTATTGCCATCAATCAGGTACAAATCCAGATTCCTGGCTGCTACAAACCCAATAATACTTTGGCCGACTCGGAAAAGAACCTAGGATCATGATCATGTTCAGCAGTAGCGCTTGTGACCACTATAAGACCAACGAGTCCGACGTTGTTATGTCACAATGGTTTGCAAGCTAATTCTTGCGTATTTCTGTGCAAGTTACAGGCGTGTGTATTCTTGGCTTTATTTCTACTGCTCCATCATAAGTACGGCCTTACACAAACATGTGCAAATAACTTCTCTTTACCTTTGTAGGGATTAAAACAACAATAGTTAGATATTTTTAATGATGACCGTAATACTTAATCTCTTAACCGGATTAATAATAGTTAGTGGAGACTTATGTCGCAAACTGAAAGTTTCAGCTGCTTTTATGTGGCTGACGAATGCGACTGAATAAAAAGGTTCTATTTTTTCACTGTTACAATGTTTCTCGATTACCCTACTAATCTACACATATTATAAAATAAAGTCGGTTTTTGTGTTTGTCTGTATGACCACCTTATTCTTCTAAAATACGCAAGGATTTTGATGAGGTTTTCAATGTAATTTAGAGAATGTATTCCGGAAGGTTTATGTATATAATACATTAATATTTCACTTTTAAGTCATAGTATAATATTATATTATATTATAATGCGAAAGTTTGTGAGGATGGATGGATGGATGGATGTTTGTTACTATTTCACGCAAAAACTACTGAACAATTAGGTTTAAATTTAGCACACAGATAATTTATAACCTGGATTAACATAAGAAGAACTCTATACTCCAATATTCCTATGGGATCGACACTTATGCGGGTGAAACCGCGGGACGCTGCTAGTTTATATCTTAGACTTGTCTTTGATAAAAGAAAGAAAAATATTTTATTTGGGACACGCACATATTTTTTCGAAAAAATACGACAGCAAAAAATAATAATAACGACCTGTGTGAGGCCAAAAATGCGATGAGTTAGTCTAAATTCATATTATACGTAGTTATTATGAAGCTAGCAAAAGAAAAGTCTATTAAAAGTCGTAGTTTTGCAAGAAAATTGACGTTAAGAAATAGTAATTAAAAAAGTAATTAATCAAAAACGTATTTCAAGCAACATTTTTACAAAAGAATTCAATTTCTATAAAATATTTTCGACGTCTTTTAAAACTCGCTCAAACTGAAATCAACTGAAGTGCCTTTAAAAATTCTACTTCGATATGAAAACGCCAGACAGGAGCCTTTATTTCGTTGCTTTTCCGTTTAAAACAAAATAAAATGGACGTACAAAACTAAGAACGAGTAATGCCCGTGGGAGGTAAGAGTTCCGGGTTCGATTCCTGACCGAAGCAAGTCAGCTTTGGAGCTTAGTTCGCGTTGTTTCCTCGCCCCTAGGGAATTGTTTGTTCGTACGAATGTGTACATATAAAACTGACGGTTTGAACGTCTTGAAATCTTTTATCTTTGAGTATTGTTTGACTGCATTTGTGGTGGTTGAATGAATAGAAACTTTACCTTGTATTATTTATTACGTTTCGTTCACTAATGACTCATTTTTACATTTTTCAGAATAATGCAACTAACTCTAAAGCAGTCTACCGTAATATATATCTTAAATTAATTAATTAGTTTAGTGTCTATTCATAATAATGTTATTATTAGTAATGCGCTATCTATTGCTGCAAATCGGCCTAATCAAGAAGGAAAATTGCTATAATTGCATGCATATTATTGCAAGTCATTTTTTTCCAGATTTAACGTAAGGTGTGTAACTTTATTACACATTAGTTAATTAAAAACAAAGATGGCGCCGGTTGGGGTGTCGAGTGTGGGAGGAGCATTACTTTGTCTCTCGAAGGCAATGGAGGTCGTCCTTTGGCCAGATAAATCTTTATTTATATGAAATAATGAATGATGTTGATTTTTTATAAAAAAAAGGAGAATGATTAGAAAGTATAAATATATGTGTGTAAGAAAGGCCGAAGGAATAAGCACCGAGAATGAAATGAAGAGGTTAGAAAAAACCGTTTTATTTTTTCGATACCTAGTTAAAAACAACACCCTTTACGACTTTTATTTTCACATCAGCATACCAACTACACCCTAAACAGTATGCACCTCTAGCAAAAATCACGAACTAAATAAATAAAAACAAGAACAATAAAAATAACAACAAAAAAGTCGGAAGCGCCGTCTCGGAAACCGGTATTGTACTGTACTCATATTCAAGAAAATATGACACCAGTTTCGCTGTGTCCATTGTAATGCTTGAAAAGTATAACTGGGTCACTTAAAAATACAATAAATTCACGAAAAAGTACGCTGAAAACACACACAGAGGGGTTAAAATCTGTTGATAGTGCAGCCAAACGCACACATTGCAGGAATCTCACAAACTGTGCGCGCGAATCTGTGTTATAATGTGTGCGTCATGATCGCAAGTAGTGGGTGTACAAACGCATACAAAATTCCTGCGCAGTGAACTTCGTCTTTATCTGGTAATGTCCCGTGCACATTGAGAGAAAAACGTTTATTTTTATTACGCTTGGCTACTGCCACAATAGATGGAACACCTAAACGTGACTTATACTTAACTTTTATAGTTTGAATTTGAATTGGAAAGTTTAACTTTAACGGGTTTGATGTTTTCTGTTATTATAATGGTTTTTCATAGCGGACATTTTAATAAAGGTGAAGTCTCGTTGTAATTGCATTGATTAAGAGTGCCAATAGTAATTGAATAAAGGATAGTTTACTGTTATGTTTACAGTCGATAATAAAGTTATATCAACTTAACGTCTTATTATAAAACTCCTTGACTTTTATTCATGGTTAGAAATTAAACTAGTAATATGTCTTTCATTAAACTTGAATGTGCTCTGGGGGCTGTGAGTATGTCATGCTCGCTATCTCGCTGATGTAGGCGCGTGTGTTCGTGAACGGGCGCCGGCAGTTGGGACTGGTCATCTCTAGCTGCCATGGCATATTTTAATTTTTGAATTGTTATTTATTTTATCTTATTATTACGGACGTTTCCAACGTGCACGTCTTTCTACATAGTTCTCACATGTATAATTTCAACATGAATGATGTAACCAATATTTTGTAACAAATTTTTATTTAAAAGAATGTCCGTGGAGTTTCTTGCCCGTTTTTCTCCATAGGTACCTACTACGCTTTGGAATGGGCAACAGCTTCATATTTCTGACTGATCGAATTCTTGACAATTTAAAAGTAGTGAATGAATTAATTGAAATAAATGCTTTGAGTTTAAAACATGCAATCTTTTTATTTAAAAAATCTTAGTATTTCTTTGTTTTAGCCAACTTCATTTAAAGGAGCAGGTTTTTATTAACTAAGTATATAATAAACTAAACATTCTATATAATCATGACAATTTATTTATGACACACTACTGAGCCTCCAAATTCATATGAATGGGTTTATTATAAAACAAGTTAGTCTAAACGTAAACACAGTACCAGTAATGAGAGCTTTATTAAAAAATTTTAAGCTGCATTATAAAGATAAAATCAGAGCATAATAAAAAGATGCACCAAAAAACGATGATACCACAGCCTAGCAGAGCATGTGCGAGTCATTTGCGTATGCTAATCCGTGTCCAACGTCCGCGATATAAATTGATTTATCGCTCGCATCGGACGGCTGGATCGGTCGGTCACAGAGTTTTATATAACGTATGAAAATGTTGACGCAGGAAATGTATTTTTGGAAATCGATTAATTTTCATTATTTCTATTATATCAGATTTTTTATTATTTAAATCTGGGTTGTCTTGCGTTCCAAAGCCTCTGATAAGTAAATGCGTACTACCTACTAATGATATCTGAAACATATTTATTAGATAACCACCAACCAGAGTCATTGATTGAAATCTAATTATTATCATGATGTCTAAGCTTGTAGTCGAATACTAGATAATTATTAGGTATTCTACTCTGGCTGCCTAACCCTTCGGGGAAGACAGGTGTGATGTTATTATAGTACTATGTTAGTTCGATATGCGGAAATGTTTTAATATAAAAAACGCTGCACTCCCCTAGAAATTTGTGTAGGTTGCATAATTAATGGCAGTAACCTAATTATATTTCCCTATTACTGAAAATTCGATACTTTTATTAACGCTGCTCGTTTAATAAAAATATCGAATTTTCCATTACGTTTTTATTTCATAAGTTTTCAAATAAATGTACCCGTTGTAATACGTCATACATTTTTCATACATTTTTCATTTTTCATTTTTTCTATTACTTAAAAAAGTTACATTCCATATTTAAAACCCACCACAGACTAGCACATAGGTAACCATAGCTAACGTATAGCTCGATTACCCGCGCGGCTAGACCGAGGTGTTACTCTGTGGTCAGTGATTAATTTTGTGGTCATGTATCGTGTTCGGCCAGTAAGGGAATGAAAATTAGATTAAAATGGCTCGAAGGTCGGTATTAATGGATCATCTAGAGGTCGTTTGAGGGATGTATTATAGTATAAGTTCTGTAATATATGTGTGAGCCCTTTACAGTTATTTTTGATAATTATACTCGTGGAACGGCGGCGTCGTGGGAAAAAGAAATAACAGTTCAAGAAAATAAATGGTTTTTGTAATGCATCGACGCGACGGTCAGGATTTGAATTGCGAAGGGCTGAGTTTAAAAAATATTATTATTAGATAAGACTCGAATAAACTAAGGAAGCATGACAAAACAGGGTGGAGTCCTAAGCAGTGGCTGGAAACGATGGATAACATAATCAGCCGTTATGGTTTTCACTGCTGGGCCACAGGCTCTCTGTGGGAGTGAGTGGGCAGAAATCCACCATGCGGGCCCAATGCAGGTTTCACGGTGGATATATGTGAAAAATAACAACTTACTTTCGAAAAAGTATGGCTAGAAAAGCTATGATTTACATATCCTTAGATGATGACTGATAGAGATTTATGGCAGAACAGACATTCAGCGCCAACCCTAAATACATTGGAATAAGGGCAAAAAGACGATAAGTTAAAAATATCTGCCTAGTTAATCTGCCTAGCCCTTTCCCGACTATGTTGGGATCGGCTTCCAGTTTAACCAGATGCAGCTGAATACCAGTATTTTACATGGAGCGACTGCCTATCTGACCTCCACAACCCAGTTACTGAGTAACACGATACCCCTTGGTAAGACTGGCACCCATCCACGAACCGACAACGGCAAGCGTAGCTTAACCTTCGATCGACCATTGCGGCTGTTATTATTTAGTCTCGGGCCCCTTCCTCATTAAAAAAATCCACCCAGTACCTACCTTACTAAAACCATACATAAAACCCAATGCATACCGCCATACATTTCGCCTCGCCAGCCGTTACACTAAAAATCTAATGGGATTTGCATGGGAATCGAGTCGAGGTTTACTTTGTGGTTCGTATCATTGCTTAATCCATTTGGAGGCTGCGTTTAAAGGGGCAGTTGTGGTCATAGATTAAAATGGTTTGGGTAGAGGCAATGGAGTTATAAAGGTTAATGGTTATAGAGATACATAACAGAAGGATGGGGTGCAAAGCATTCATGGTTGGTGATACTAAAATGAAAAAAATAAAAGGAAAAGATTGTAGGTAGGTAGATTGTCCTGCACAATCAGCACTACTACCAGCTTGCTGACTGGCGGCTAGTATTCTAATTACGGCATCAAGTAGTTGACCATTTAATTTTTTAATCCTAGGTTAAAAGGCCGGGTTAAATAATGCTTGTGAAAAATCTTTTTTACAAAAAAAAAAAAAATTACTAGTTGGTCGCTTTTTTTTTTGTAAAAGTGTTTTTATTTTAGTTATGGTATCCACTCCACACCAATTCGTATACAACTACTTGCTATGTAAACAACAGTGACAGAAAGTATTATAACATCATCAAGATACACAAAGTGGATTAAAATACGTATTATCGAAGCTAACTCAAAAGTTAATAAAATTTAATCAACCCTTTGAAATAGTAATTATTTTGTAGCATATGACTTAGCAGAGCGAATTTTGTTTTAAATACCGTAAACAACTAATGCAATAGAGTTGGCCGGCAGAGTTAGGTATAGGTGTAGGAGGGCTTAGGGATCTCTTCTTAGAAATTTGGCGTTTTCGATTAGTGTATCGAGACGCTTATTTCGAAACTTTTTTTAGTAAGTCAAGAAACTGTTTTTAACTAATTGTGTAAACACACTAACATTAGTAATGGCTATAATTTTGATAGTTCAACAACATTCATTGCGTTATTTACGTTGTTGAGGAGATCAATTTTTCACACATATGAAGCAATGCATTAGCAATATCCTTCAAAATCATTCAGATTGTGATTGAAAGTGTGTTACGTAATTAGGATGCAGGGTGAGGCAGTTTGGGCACGTCTCAATTGTGGCGATAAGTCCCCTCTTTGAGGAGTGGCTAAAGAGGCGCCACGGCATCCTCACCTTCCGCCTGACGCAGGTCCTCACCTGACACGGTTGTTTCGGGAGGTTCCTGTTCAGGATAAGGCGGGAGGAAACGCTCGGGTGTCACCATTGTGTGGATCGCCCGGAGGAAACGGTGGAGCATAGGGTGGAGGTCTACCCGGCTTGGGCGGAGCAACGCCCGTGTCCTCATGGGGGCGATTGGCAGCGGTAATCTCTCGCGTCTGGCCCTGGTCATGGAGCGAGAGGGCATGGGAGGCCGTCACCTCTTTCTGCGAAGCAATAATGCTCGCGAAGGAGGAGGCGGGCCGCATGAGGGAGAGGAAAATTTCGCGCCTGCACGCCCCTAACTGCCGCAGGAGATGCCCTAGGCGTAGGGAATTGCAGGCCGATTCCCGGCCACCGTAGGCGCGGGCTTGCGGACGGTGAGCAATGGGTAGCTCGCCGTCCGATAAGGATCAGGCGAGGGTCGACAGCATGTTGTGTTTCACGCGCGCCTCAAAGAGATGTCAGCACAACTGAAGGGGTCCGCTAGGGCCGATGCCTGCCGGGGTTGCGGGTTTGTCCGAAAGGGTTACCGTGGTCCCTGGCAATATACAGGCAACTGAAGGGTGACACGGTGAACACGGGTGGGTTTAGTCAGTAAAAGCCTGATACGCCCTCCCGCTCCACCCAGAGCCGGAGAAGTTATTTGATAATCTCACACCCAAAATAGGGCGTGGCATTTATTACAATAATAAAATATTTTTTATCAAAATTTCAAACTTGTGCGACTATTTTAATAGAATTTTAGGTTAAATCTCGTTCGAAAAGTAATTTAACAAAGTTTGGAATCACTCTAATTTAATTATTACAATCTTAATCAAATATCTGGGCAACGATGATAACCAAAATGTTTTATTTCTAGGCATAGAAGTATTTTTATTATATCATATTTAATTTGTGTCAGCCAATTTCTGGATATAATAAATATACTCAAAATAACAAATAAAAAATACTTATTATTCATATATAAATCGTTCATTACATTGCGTAAGCTTTCAATTTCTCATAATGTGTAGTCTGTGCCTTATAGATTGTGCTTCTGCACCTTACGTCAATATCAACGTAAAGTTTCCCCCTTCCTTGTAGACTATAAACAGTGATTTTGTCATTTCCTTTGGCTTTTGTACCTTTCTACTACTAGAATCGATACTAGATAAATAACTTTAAAAGATCTTCTACTTCTGGTTTTTTCTTGTTCTCATCAGTCAGATCAGTTATTTATATTGTAGCAAAAACATCAGGGACTTATTAGCTGACTATCCTAGATTGAACTGCGACAAGAATTTTCAAAAAAAAAAAGTAGTGTTCGTAGTGGCGCTGTCTACTCAGACAGCACCTAACGTACACAGTACCATCAGTCTTGTTAATGGACCACACCCCACTGCTGCATCCCGAGATTTCAGACAGAACCACGTGAAACCACACCCACCCATCAACTCCAAATTATCCCTCACTTGGACCACTCCAATCACATCTACTATCAACTGCACGTGCATAGTAAAACTTGAACAACAAAGCTGCCCTTACTGCTACGACCTCAACGCACTGTCAAAGTCATACTTATACCTTTTACGTGTGGTTGACTTTACCAGTGAACAGAACCCCGCCCATTTCGACTCACCAATACACTGATACAATTAAATGTTTCAAATTGAATTGGAAGCAATAAAGATCGATACAGTATAAAGTAGTCCCTCCAAAAACAAACATAGTAAAATAGAGGAGTGACCGTTTCACACCAAATGGCCTGTGAAAAAGGAGCATACGGTTTTTGGGTTCTGCAGGGCAGAAGTTAGACGCCATTTTCTGAAAGAGTTAGCCACTTTTCTATTTATTAATTTAAATTATATTATAGCCTTTATTTATTCCTTAATTAAAATAAAAATAACAATCATACAACAAATATTTTAATTAACAAGCAGCAAATACAATAAAAATAATTCAAAATGTTAATAATTATGAGGTACATATTCTATTTCATCAGTAATATATTTGATTCATAAATAACATAAAATAATTGAAGTTAATCATCATTTATATAATATAATCCATTTATTTATCTATTAGTAACAACACCAAATATTAAAATATATTTAAGTGCTTTAATAACTCAATTTTTTCATTTTTGTTTTCAGTAATATTTTTATGACTTTAATGTTTACTGTTTGAGCAATTTGATCTAAATTAAATATGTACTTTGAAAATAAAACTATTTGACAATTAAGGACCTCTTCACGAGTAAAGGCCTCCTCCCCCCTTTTCCTCCAAAACTCTCTATCTGATGCCTTGAATATTTGAATTCATTTCCTATTGTTTTATTAATTTCGTCGACCCACCTCTCTCTAGATCTCCTCTGTTTCTTTAATTCGAAGGTCCTGTCCAGTTCGTTACATTCTTAACCCATTTATTGTCGTCCATCCGACCTATGTGGCTAGCCCATTTTTATTTCAGCTTTTTGCAGTGCTCCAGAGCATCATTGACTTTAGTAATTTTTCTTATTTTGTCCTTTCTTTTGAGGTTTAAAATAATTCTCTCCATTGATCTTTGGCATTATTGTATTTGATTTTTGTCTTAACATTAATTATCCAGGTCTGAGAAGCATAAGAGAGGCACGGCAGAATACAGGAATCCAGGAATTTATTTTTAACGTTTAGATAAACTTTGATTTAAGTACTTCTTTGGTATTCCAGAATTTGTTCCATGATAGGTTTGTTCGACGTTTCACTTCATCGTGATGCCGGTACTTAGCAAATGAGATCAGTTTATCCAGATATATATATTTGTGCACGTATTCCAGTAAGATATTATTGACGCTGATTGGCATATTTTGGCTGTTGTTCATGATTTTAGTCTTTGAGGTATTGAGTTCCAAACCGATTTCACAGCTAACAGAGTGTAGTTCAGTAACCTTTGTCTTTAGCTCAGATGCTGATTCTGAAAAGATGATAATATCGTCTGCAAATCTGAGGTTACTTAGGTACTGCCCGTTTATGTTAATACCTTTCTTTTCCCAGTTTAGTTTTTGCATGATACTATGAAGGATAGTTATAAAAATTGATTAATAGCCAACATATATTTACAGTTTGCAACACACATAGAGGTTAACTTCAATTCATTATTGATCTGGCGATGATTTGGTCAATGTAATTTTACAAATGATAAAAAGAAACAAACGATTGTTTGTGATATTTTTTCATGATTTTTCCGTTCTTTCCATTCTGAAAAGGCGTCGCGGCAGACCCCGTAGAAGATGGTGTTACGAGCTGGAGAAAAAAAACGACTTGTGGTCCACATTAGCCCTGGATCGAAAGACCTGGGAGTTACGGGGAGAGGCCTAAACCTAGCAGTGGGAGCAGCACTGCAGCAGCAGTTTCCATTCTGAAGTAGATAGCTCTGATTTTAGATCACGACCACTTAAACTCAATCTGTTAGCATTAAAACTAAGGATTGGCTTAATTTATTAATTAAACCAAAAAATATAAAACGCTAAAGATTCTATTCTCAAAGAAACCCGGTAAGCTTATCGTGCTCACGCTTGCCCGTATTTTTTCCAGTCCGCCATTGCACCGCCTCCGTTGACTGAAATAATTTCGCATCGGGCTCATTTGTATGTAAATGCGGCCCGACCGTTTATATCTCTGTTTGCCTCTCCATGTTTTTTTATAGTCTACGCTTTTAAAGTATTATCCGCTCGGTTGGGGCGCAGTTCTAGTGGAGTGGCTTTAGGATGTATAGAGATTTGCTAAGTAACTTGAGAATTTTCTATTTGGGGATGGAATTTCAGAGAGGAAACTGTTTGTTCCATATTTGTTTTGCGTAATATTTCGTCAATAAATGAGCTGTGAATAACTTAGGTAGATAAACACACTTGATCGAAAACGTAACTGTCGAAATATGGGTGGATGTACATGCCGATTAGAAAAAAAAAAAAAAAAACTAAAACTCTGTCTATCAACCAGTTGCAGAAACGAACTTTAACTTTCAAAGCTGTCATTAAATACTAATCTTCCATTAATGTTGCAGAAAACAACATTAGACTCGATTTTAATGGTTCTTTGAAGAAATTAATGAAATGATAAATCACGTAATGGGGCGTTAATTTTTGTCTTTGTGCAATTGGTTTAGCTTCTGCCCGCGACTTATTTCACGTGAAGGTTCTTGTTTCAAATAATATAAAACATTTCCTATGGTACTCAGCAATAGCGTAGCTTTCTATCAGTGAAGCATTTTTCAGTAATGGAATCAGTACTTCCAGAGAATTACCCTTTATTTACAAACTCACGAATTATACCTCTTTGTAATATTTTGTAAGTACAGATGTAGTACATATGTAGAAACCAGATGAATTAAATGGTCATGCATTACTTTATGAAGGAAATACGAAAAACAGCTTAATCGTTCAATCTCAGTTCAAACTAAGTCGTTCAATCTTATTTCCCAAAGCATGAATGTTAAAATAAGTCAGATTGAACTAAAAATCTCATCAATCTTAGAAAAAATGCATTTCTATTTCCGAGTCAATCTGGAAATCTCAGAATTCCTCGTTTTTCATTTGCTTTGAGATTGGATTGGTACATCATATGGTAAGGATGAATTATAATATTTTTATATTACTTAGCAATAGGTAGCTGTTATTTTTGAGCCACAAACTCCACGGCTTGTAGCTAAGTAATAACAGCCACACGAGTCAATCGATCGGGTTATTAAACTACGCTTGCCGCAGTTGGTCCGTAGATGGGTAGCCATCTTTATATACCAAGATTCCTCCATGCCTCGGAAAGCACTTTAAGCCGTTGGTCCCGGCTGTCATTCGTGGAACTTTGACAATCGTTATGGGTCGCCAGAAGCCCGAAAGTCTGACAGCCAGTCGGCAAAGGGGTATCGTATTACCCCGTTACTGAGTTGTAGAGGTCAGATAGGCAGTCGCCCCATGTAAAATACTGGTATTCAGCTGAATCCGTAAGACTGGAAGCCGATGTGATTGTACTAGATCCAGTTAATACATTTATTATGAATAATAATGGAGATACGAGAAAGAGACGCCAACTCTGCCTGAGCCCAAGTCTCAAGTCTATTCTTGTAAAAAAAAAATACCAATAATATTAATTCTAAATTTGCAGTATTCCCCTATTGACAAAAAAAAGACACTGTTCGCAAGTTCATTTACCCGACTGCGATAAAAGTGCGTAATGCTTCATCCTTTGTCCGTAAAGGCATTACATTGGTGTAACAATCAAGCATTATTAATGGGCTTTTGTTGGCAGTAACTGCGAATTAGTTTTTAATTATCAACCGGAAACAGGTACATGGTGATTGTTTTAACAAAGATTGGTGGCATCCATTGTGGAAATGTATGTAAGTTGTTGATGAATTAGTCAGTGTTGAGTTTAATCTGAAGGGTAAAATACTGGTCAGGTATTTGACTGTAATTTCTTTACCTTTTGAAAAAATTGAAGAAAGCGCAAATATTTTCATAGTAATGTTCTAGTTAATCTTTTTCTAGGCAAACTTACTATTGACAAAAAAAGCACTTTCTACAAGATCACAAAAAGGTTTTCGTGGTTTGACTCATAAAAACCTAACTACTTAGCATTTCAGCAAAAGTACAGTACCTATTTCATGGAAAAGACGAACCAATAAACTTATACCCGAAGTATATATAGCAATAAAAATGAGGAGAAATTCTTAGGAAAGCTGGATAGTGACTTGTAAACGTTACTGGACAATAGTGCCATTACCTAGCTATTAAGCAGTAAACCGAGGTGCAATTAAGGTAATTTAATAAAAACACCACGATTGAGTGCGCACTGCCACCCGTGGCGCGAGCGCATGTGTACGGTAAGAGCGCTAAAATGGCGGTAGGCGATCTTTTCACTAAATTATAGTTTCAGGAGCTATATTAGGGTTTGAAAAGGCTAGTTTTAGAAATGTTATTATTCGGACTTCGCTTTTATCAAGACGAAGTCATCGAATGTAAGATGACCATTTAAAATGGAATATCTACTTGAGTGCGAAAGTTGTATCATCGAATTTTGTTTCTTCGAAAACCTTTCAACGACATTTCAATACTGCGACGCCTTGTTAAATCGACGGCGACGTCTTGTTACTGCGATATTTCGTAACATCGAACGACTTTACTGTGTAAATATCATACCGCAAGCCTTGATTTAATCAACGTCTTGTTACTGCGATGTTATGTTACTTAAGAAAACTTACTTCGGACGATCTTACGTTAATTTTCGTTTATCGTTGATTATCTTCATTTTATAATGATTTACTTTATGTAATTGTACGTGGTTGTGCCTTTAAATTGTTGTTAATTAACAAATGACAAGGAATAATTTGTTTATGTTAAGGCGACAAGGTAGCCCGCAAAATTCAAAGTTTCTTACGTTTTAGGCTCAAAGACACCGCTCGTCGCACGACGAGCGGTGTCTTTGAGTCGCGTCGCGTGTCGCGCCTGTTTGAAAGACCCTTTTTGCAATTTGATTCGCGGCCGTATAAAATATTTATTTACGGAATTATAATCATAAAAATCATCAATACAACTCTTTAAGTTCATGTGACTTGCAAATTGCAAAAAAAAAAAAAAAATGAATTTGGCAGGCTACCTTAGCGCATCCCACTTATTAATATATTTACCTAAAATCATTTATAGCCAGAAATAAATTCAGACGAACTTTGCAATCAAATGATCTACAATCTTTACTTAAACACTGACATATTCATGACAGATGGCGTTCTCTGCTTTTAAAGAAATATTAAAGTAATGTTTTGAAAAAGAAAATCGATGTACTTGGTTATCGCCATAAGATCGTCCGTAGTAAGTTTTCCTAGTAACATAACATCGCAGTAATAAGACGTCCATTGAACAAGGCTTCGCAGTATGATATTTACGCAGTAAAATCGGTCGCAGTGCTGTTTTTTGATGTAACGAAATATCGCAGTAACAAGACGTCGATTTAACAAGGCGTGTCGCCGCGTCGCAGTATAGAGATGTCGTTGAAAGGTTTTCGAAGAAACAAAATTCGATGATACGGTTTTTGTAATCAAGTAAGTATTCCATTTAAAATACACTACCTGATTTTTAAAGCGTCAGATAATTTTTATATAAAGAATAAATAATGGAAAGACAGATTTTGTAATGAAAATAATGTCTAATCACTGTAATGGCGATTGAAAAAACGGTCCTAAATAACATAACGTAACAAATAGTAGGTAATATAACGTGAAAATTTTATAAATTAAAATATCCTTTTATTGCGACACAAAGCAAGCACGTGAAAAAACAACATCTACACTTAAAAGAAAAATTTCTATGAAAACTTCATGGAAATTATTCTACCAGAGTCGCGTCACGCCTGTTTGCCGTAGCCTTAATTCTGCACCGGATAATTATTGACTAGCGGGCTGTTAATATTATACAAAGAGGCAACAGTTCCCTTAACTGTCTCGATTTAGGGAGGATAGATAATCAACAGCTGATACGAGTGACTCAGCGAAAGGGGCAGCAGCCATCTTGTTAACATTTTATAACGATAAAGTTTTGGGACAAAAGGACAGACACATAGTCATTACGTTTAGAAATCGGGGGAGAAAATATTTGCCTAGAAGTGAGACATTTTAAGCTCACAGTTTTTTTTTTTTTTAAAGCTGTTAAGCCGATATAAGCCCAAAATAAGAAGTTCCACGCTAATTTAAAGAGTTCAACCATTTTTTTTATACCTAGAAAAGCTTACACTGAGCTTTATTAGAATATCTCAATAATATAACTTTATTATGTGTTTACTTATCCCATATGCTTGTTATCAGTTTACTAAAAAAATACATATACCTGTGACCTTACCATTAGTGATGTTTTTTAGAAAGGTCAGGTGTGTAGTACCTACTCGCAACCGATGTGCATGTACGTAAACGAAGCAAAAAAGAACGAAAGAGTATGAGAAGGAGAAGAAGCAACGAAGGAGTATGTAAGGATCGTAGCAGGTGGCGTTCTGTAGTTTCTGCTTACCTCCATGTGAAGAAAGCGTGAGTTCATGTATGTTATATAATAAAATTATCTCTAATTTTCAACTAAACCTTTCGGCCGCGACCTATTTACTACCTTTTGTTCGGTGAACCTGAGTTTGCTTCGGCCTTTCTTCTCAGAGTAGTCAGATAGGAAACGCCGAACTCAACTAGCTTATTTTTAATATTTTTTAATATGACGTGTAAAAGTGAGAGTGCGTGTATCTGATATCCTATTTACAGAATAAACAATTTCATTTCATTTCATTTCCTGAACGCGAGGTCGCGCCGACAGATGACGTTTTCCGGTTTTCCGAACAAAAAATGACATATGAACGCCACGGATCGCGTATTCGCGCGGCGATCGGTTTTCTATAGGACGCGGCGTTCAGCCGCCAGTTGCACGTGCACATTTTAGCGGCCCAGATTGCAGTGAAGATAAAATCCTTCACGAATGCATTGTAACGATATAAACCGATGCTTTTAGCGGCTGTTGTGCTAATTGCATGCAGAGGATTTCACTCAGATCCCGTCCTTTGATAATTTACTGTTGTAATAACGTGAGTCGCGACGAAAAGGTCGTATGTGACGGTAATAATGCATTTTCACACTTATGTAGAGTTATTTTAAAGATGCTGCCTCGTTGGTCTAGAGATCGTAAGCGCAACAGCTGCAAGGGGTCCTGGGTTCAATTTCCAGGTCAGCCAAAGTTTTATTAGGTTTTTCTGTCAGGAATTTCTCAGTAACATTGCGGAGTCTGGATTTGTGCCCTGTTGAACACAATAGGCTCGCCCCCTATTATTTGGAACTTAATTAAATATAACTGGCGACATGTGGGTATACTATAGGTATACCTCTGCCTAACCCCTCGGAGATTTCAGGCGTGATGTTATGTTATTTCAAAGATAGAAGTCAAATAGAAAAGGATCCTATTTTTTAATACAGGTCGTTTGTCCACCCATTGAAAATTTGGTCACTTTTTTAATAATAACTTATACAGAAAGAAAGAAATAAATAAAATACGTTAATTTGCGGTAAACATGACGCAAAGAAAGAACAAATACGCGAAAAGAACAAGTTGAGGGAAAATATGCGTCACATCCACACAAAGCGGCCATTGCTCAGCATAATGCTGCGACTCTATGCGAGACAGAGCCCCAGCGCTAGTTTTCAGCGACAGCCGGTGTTCAAGTGATGACGTGATTATAAAAGTAATTTTAAACCTATGAAAAGATCATGGGGTTTCATGAGTTTCAAATTATTTTTATTCAAAGATTTACTAACGTTAAGATTTACAATTTCACGTCTTTGCCATTTTGAAGCTCCCCCTTCAAAATGGCAAACACGTGAAATTGTAAATCTTAACGTTAGTAAAATATTGAAATCGGGCAGTCATTCAATAAAAATCTGTAAATTTCAGATAAGACTAACAAAATCTCGATCATGAATTAACACGTAATTGCTAATACATATTTTTTTTTAAATAAAAAAACAAACTCGTTCATAAATAATAAAACGCATAACACCTTCCGTTTGTAAATAATAAAAGTACCTACAATTGACATTGTTTATTAGATCTCATTATGATTACAAATAATTAATAATTCTGCGATGATCTGAAACACGTGATATATAATAGGGAAATAACATTAGCATATTATTTTTAGCTAGTTATAGCCGCGACTTTATTTGCATACCCACAAACTTGTACCTCCATTTGAAGGGTTTGGTTTAAAAAACCGCTTTGTTAAAAGTGTTAAGGAGCATCATCATCTTTAGCCTATCCGTCCCGTCCACTGCTGGACCATAGGCCTCCCCAATTGCTCACCCAGCTTGTACCTCAGTCTTTCTCATTCAGCTGCTGCCGGGAAAATTATCTCCCTATTTTCAATTTTTCTCTTTCTCCCTCTGTTGACCTCGGTTGGTCCAAATCATGGTCTATTTTATATGTGCAGAAGAAGATAGATAAAGGAACATAAATCAAAGGGCATAAAGAAGTGCGTAGATACATTGATTTATGACACTTAAGAGCGTAGATGACTACTAAGGAGTTAGCGACCGTGGAACAGCTTAACCAGTGGGCAGTAAGTCAAATTAAAACTCAAAGCATTTATTTAAATTAAACTACGTATTTACAGGCACTTTTGAATTTGCAAAGGAGGCGGCCTGTCAGAAAAATGAAAAACATCAAAATTCAACATGTTTTATTTCACATAAACCTACAAGGGCACTTATGTAACGTCAGAAACTAAGTGCACTGTTCCAATTGGTCCCTTCCTATGCAGAAGAGCCGGCAAGAAACTCCATGGTTACTCTTTTAAAAATAAATAGTTTCTACAATGTCTTTAAATTACAGTGTTAATTGGTATGAGAGGACAGTGTAGGCCTATCAATAAGTACCAGGTACTTAAGATATGGATGACTGGTTGGATGATGAAGCTAGTTGCCCATTCCAAAGTATAGGTTTTTATGGAGAAGAACAGGCAAGAAACTCCATGGACACGCTCAAGTTGATCCTGGAAAACTCTGCCCAAGGTATGCCATTTAACCTAACGACTGATTGTTATTTTCTTTGGTTCTTCAAGTCTAAAACGATCCAAAAATATCACACAAATAATGTTCTGATAAAGTTCAGGGAAAATTCCTTGATTTTCGCAATAGAGATTCAAGGTAAATTAATTTGCGAACCGAAATAGTTGAGTATTTATACGTATAGTTTGGTAATCTTCAAATCAACAAAACTTCATAATATATCTTATCCATATCCAGCATAATTCAAGTGCTTCTGTATTATTTAATTTTAATTTAAAGAAATTGTCGTAAAGTTAATTTTATCGATGGATATTACATAAAATCCAGAAGACACTGGCTCTTGTAACATAGTTGTGTTTATCTAGCGCAGAAGTCAGGGCTTCACTTTGTTAGTACACATTTTTAATGTTAATAAAGAATTAATTTAATAATTCTTTCTTCCTTGGTTAGTAGGTAGCTAATTGGAAACCCGAGTCGATACAAAGTTGGAACTGATAACACAGGTTCATGTTCATATATTTTTTTTCTTTCATTAGCAGATGTCATGCCAAGTCACGTTGTTGCTAAGCGTGGTAGGTTGCATAAAAAACAATAACTATTGTTTATCTATTTATAGGCTAATTATGATGTTTCCATGTCAATGGTAGCATGGAAATAAATAATTTATAAGTGCTTTGTAGGTACCTACCGAAATGCTTCCTGCAAAATGCTTCCTCAGAGTCGTTAGCTAGATTATACACTGGTGTCTAACAAAATCTAAGGCACCTTGTGCATTGACAGACTTTAGACTATGCTTTGATTTAACACACTTATTTTTCAGGGGTTCAAGGAACACTTCATGCAAAATTTAATAACTTGCCACTGCAACAAATATATAGCGTGCGGACGAAAATTGCACGCCGTGACATGGATAGACGCTTCTGTCGAAGCTGCAGCTAAGTCATCAATAGAGACCCAGAGAGACATTGAACGACTACCACGAGGTAATCGTCCGCATACATATTAAAAAAAAATGCTGTTCCATACATTTTGACCGCGTAGGTATTGCACTTTTCTATCAAACAGCAGATGTTTTTTTAATAACCGATTAAAAATTTCAACGCATGGGGGTTCACAATCATGTACCGAATCTATGGTAACAGTTTTCGCTTCGATGTCCCTGCCACCCTGTAAGTATGAACAAGTATATAACAAAATAAAAAAATGGGGAAGAGCTCATTCATTGGGCAGTAAAAAATTCGTCCGCATCGCTGTCAATGGGAAAAGTGTTTAAAAGGGTGGTAGCATTGCCACGTTGGATGACAATGCTGATTATTTGGGCAAAAAATTGGTCTGCCCTCTGGTCATGTAAAGAATCGACCAACCGCTTAGCGATGTCCCGAAATACTTGATGAGCACTCGGAAGTGCACAATCAAGTATTTCGGGAGTATTTCGAGAGGGGTCACACAGCTGATAGAGCGAACGGCGGTGCCCCACGGACTCGCCGACAGATACGATCATCGATGGATGTAACGTGTGATCTAGTTATTAAAATATAATTTTTAACCAAAATATATCTGTATCAATTCATTTCCAAGCGAGTAATATTTATTTCATATCTTCAACAATTGGCCGCCTTGGGGTCCGCCCCAAGGCCCAAACAGCTCAAACATATATAGCTCCCAATATGGTTGTTATATTTGCGCCGTTTGAGGTTTTCTGCTCCTGTAGCAAGCTGCTCCAGCGCAGCCCGCCGTGCTTGGAAAATAGGATGGCGTGAGGGTGTCAACACAGGTTGCATCCCACACCAAAGGCCTACCGAGCTTCCCAGGAAATACGGTCATTCCATCTGGCCTCTTCTCATCGTCGCGTGCCAAGCCATTGAGTAGCCAGTACGTTGGTTAAGTAAATAAACAGCAGCCTACCTACTTTAGGCATACACATTTCATTTAAAAAACCCAGAAAACCCAACACTATCTTCAATCAGTCAACCTTGGAACCATATTTTTTGATGGGCTGATCTTTACACCACTAACTATTTTCAAATAAAAATGAGAGAAAAACACCTTACATACTGACTCCATGGAGCTCTTGGTGATTTTAACATGAGTATCCTATTATTAAAGCCGTAAATATTTCTTCCGATTGACCGTAATCATCATTTGCGCGAACACCCAAAAGATTTACATGAAATCGTTTTTCGATCACATTAAACTCACACCTCGTGTTCATTACTTATCAATTAAAATTATTAACAGTAACATAATTTTACATTCATGTATGTTAATCACGAAGGCGTGTCACTCAGGCCAGGTTAATGTACCGATTACTTCATACACACTTCTACCTTTTGACCTTATTGTGATGACAGATGCTCGTGTCAATGTCAAACAAATCACCATAGATTTAATTGATATAGCATCTTGTCTTGGGTTATGACAGGTACTCAAGAAAACAAACAACTTTGAAGAAGTGTATACTATCCTATATAGACGGTTCTTGACTGTTAAAAGTACGGTAAGAAAATCAGACCTTGCGGTTCAAACTAGGGTTGAAGTAATAAAATGATATTTATTTTGTAAATTAGTTTTAACAAACACTTGACATAGCAAATAATATTTTTGAGACAAAACAAAATCAGTGTTTCCCATCTGACTACTCTGAGCAGAAACACACAGTCTCTAATTATCTTGGTCAGATTACATTAGGGTCATGGAGATAATAAGTACCTTTTCAGGCAAGGACCACACATATTTGAGTGTCCAGTCAGTGCAATAGCCTATGCGAATTAATTAGCTGGCAAGAATAAGTAGTATATAATTATACAAATAAAAGTTCAAAACAAAATATAGTAGACACTGAGTCTCCACTACTCATAAATATAATAACCCACAGTTTACTGACACATTCATGTATGTAAATATTGTAGGTGTGTACTCGACTACTCGGGCGGCTGTTGCAACAATTAACTCGCAGCTCATCCTATAGTCTTGTCATTGTAACTACGATGCTTCACACGTGTAGGAAAAAATCGAGATTAGTTGAACGATGTATTATTTACTCTTTATTGCAATCCATAATGTACACATACAGGTGGTAGGGAAAAATAAATTGAAACAATTATGGACCCTGTCGGGTACAGCAAAATTTTAAATAAGTAGGAGGTATTTAAAATAAGTAGTAGAATGTATTACAAGTCGTGCCATTAAAGTTGAGACTTGATCGCGCCTCCCGCTGCTCTTGCCGCCGCCCCGATGACGCCCGGCGGGGACCTCATACCGCTAAAGAGACCCATAAATTGTCTACTGCGCAAGTCAAACCACGTGGTGTGTTGATGTCTTTTACTCCACGCACCGCGGTAATAACCGCGTTGATGTCTGTTAATAGTCAAAAGCTGGTGTCCTCACAGTGTCGCGAAATCAATGGTTTAGTCCCATCTCAAAAATGCCCAACACGCCTAGAGAAGTTTTCACTTTAAAAATAACTTCCTACCTACCTATTCCATGGCTTCCAAATGACATAACACGGCTATGCGGCGAGCCTAATTCGCAGTACACTAGGAAATAGGAAATAGGAAAGAAGAACTTGTTTGTAATAGGAATATGTGTATATTAATATTTGTTTTTTTTTTTTTAATCCTCAATTTTTCGTAATTGCACCTACCACTGTTTGTCTCTGCATCACACAAAGGTTGACTGGTAGAAAATGCCTATAGCATTAAGTCCGCCTATGTACATTTCTGTGCTTGAAGTATTAAATAAATAATAACTTGCCCTAGCCCTGCAGGAGGACAGCATAGGCTTATAAAAAAAATCTGTCATTAAACAATGTCAAACTGATTGACGGTTTGACATTGTTTGAACTGTGTCATATCTTTAAGATTATTTCATACCTAAACGCAATAAATCTAGCCTCAAAGAACGCACTAACCTCTTAACACGTGTTCCACATGTAAGTGTTTCTTTGTCAGTGACTCAAGTACCTCTTCATTTAGCAAACAGACTACTAATTATTATACACTCACTAACATAATTATGTAAATATCGAAATTGTATAAAGTCAAGGAAATTATTCTTTTAGCAAATTGACTACCAAGTTAAATTGTTCGTATAATCGAATCACAGTTCACATTCTATAACAGTTGTATGAATTGGCTATAATAATACGGCAAATTGACGTAGTGTGTAAATTTGATAAAGAATTAAATTCCTTATCTCGTTGGTCTAGTGATCTCGCACGCGGTACTGCTGAGTATGAGATCCTGGATTCGAATCCGGGGTCGGACACATTGTTATTGGGTTTTTTTCAATTTCTCAGTAGCAGCCTGGAGTCTGAATTTGTGCCCGGATGATAGCAATAGGCTCGCCCCCTATTACATGGGACTTAAACATAACTGACGAAATGTGAGTGTATTATAGGCAACTATGCCTAGCCCTTCGGAAACTACAGGTGTGATGTTATGTGTTGACGTAGTATGTCAATTTGAAAAACACTTTATTTCCGTGACTGTGCTGCGGTTATTGCACCAATTACCTCGGTTCTTCCTAATAACCTTGCCATGGGCGACGAACCTCTACACGACCGACCTCAACACGAGAATCGAATACCAATCGAGAATCGCTTAGAATCAGATTATTCGATTCGAGGTCAAGTTTTACTTTATATCGGTTAATTGAATCGAGGTTTACATGCATCATCTAAGGTTCGGATTGTTTGATTGAGGTAAGTTTGAAATAATTAATTATGTAGGTCGTGATTTGGCTTGCCGTGTTAAAAGATTAAGGTTTTTAAATATATTTCTTAACATTAAGACTAACTCCATTGATCCGTGCTCATTGTTATACCTCCCCTTCAGTATATTTTTAGGTTAATTAGCAAACAGTACCCTGCCTCAATTCAGGCACACAGTTTTAGAAAAGGTTTGGCTTTGAAGAATGTCGTCTGTGTCACTCAGATCTGTGTGGTATCTATAAATGCGATAGATATCGATATCCTTGTCTATACACAGATATCGATATATATCGGATATCTATGTGTATAGATTTTTCCTAAAGCTTGATGTATCATTTAACTTTGATTATTACATCCAAGATAAGAATACTTGCAAAAATGCTGGTCCTGCTCCATAGAATAATTTAGAATGTAGGCATAATCAAACTGGTTGCTAATTTAACTGACGTCTCAAAATGGCTAATTGATACTTCTCGTGACCCAAGGGCTGGTTTTTACTTTGGCCAGAGGCTAAGCATTGCCATACAACGTGGCAATGCGGCCAGTCTCTTGCGTACATTACCAGTCGACAGCGATGCGGATGAATTTTTCGATGCTATTTACGTATTTTAGTTTTTGAATAGTTTCAGTTAAATTAGTATATAATTTTATCATTTTTATCAATTAATTAGTTATAAGTTTCATCATGCTAAGTAAATGATTTAATTGTATAATTTATTATTTTTTGGTATATGTCCTTGATTTTATAATTCTGTGATTACTTCCTCATACAATGACTTATTAATTGTAAAATTTTGGGGAAATCGTCTACTTTTACGATGTTTATGTGACCGTGTGCACCGTGTATCTATCACATAATTAATTTATCTGTCGTTGCTTCATTTTTAATACTTTTTACCTATTGTGGTATAGTCATTTTATTCTAGGTGCATCGTCTTCGTAACTAACTTATGTAATTAACTAATGTATTATTACTTACTAGTACTTACTTACTTATTATTACTTAACTAATGTACCTACCTATACAAAATATTTTAAAATCATTTTAAAAGAGTAACGGTGGAGTTTCGTGCCTATTCTTCTCTATACGAAAACTACGTTTTGGAAGGGGCGACTAGAATCGATTCAATTTTTTGGTAAATTTTGACTTTCAAAAGTGCCATATTTTAAATAAATGATTTGACTTTGACTAACGTCTGATTACCAATACGTAAATCCTTAAGGGTTTTTTCTATATTTCTTACTTTTCAAAAGTCCTATTGCAAAAATGCCTTACAGCAAATGTCGAGCCTTACGATAGCATACGTGTCAGCAGACAGCGAGACGCCCCACAATCGATACAAGTCTATAATTATTATTGTATGGCACTCTGACGTCACCACTTGTCGAACGATACCAATCTTGACTTTGATTTGACATATAATACGATAGAAAATGTTAGCAAAATACACAGAGAAATATATTTTTGATTGCCTCGTTGGTCTAGCATGAGATCCTGGGTTCAATTTCCAGGTTGGGAAAAGTGTTATTGGGTTTTTCTATCTAGAGTTTCTCAGTATGCAACCTGGAGTCTGGATTCATACCCGGTTGATGGCATTAGGCTCGCCCCCCATTTCATGGGACTTAAAGATAACTTGCAAAATGTAGGTGTACTATATAGGTACACGCCTGCCCAACCCTGCGGGGAAACAATGCGTGATGCTGTTATGTTAAATACATTTTTCTATTGCATTATATTTTTACGTATTTTTATCATAACTCAGTAACAATTTTTTCATTAAAAAGTTTAATCGTAAGTTTATAAAATAACCTACATGTTAAAGCTTTACCTAAGAGTAGATAGAAGGTAAGGATAAGAAATTCGACCTCAAAAGGAAATAGTTCATCATTCATAGTCACAAGCAAATAGTTCATCATTCATAGTCACAAACAAATAGTTCATCATTCATAGTCACAAACAAATAGTTCATCATTCATAGTCACAAACAAATAGTTCATCATTCATAGTCACAAACAAATAGTTCATCATTCATAGTCACAAACAAATAGTTCATCATCACAATGATATCAATTTTAAACGTTCCGTAGATAATTACAAGTGTGAGTAATTAGTTTAAGTGGCTAAAACTCGAGGTTTCCGCGTGGCAGCGTAATGGCGGCCATCGTCAGTCTTGGGGAATTTCAAATATCTATTATAAAGTAGGCATATGAGTACGGTAGCCATTACATTTATTTATTTATTTACATGCGTCTAGAGACCTTGAAATTTTGATAACTTGTACAGAAATAGAATATTTATACTGGGGTAGCTGTACTAAAAAAAAAAACAATATTATTTATTATCATGGACCTTAGTGCACATAAAAGAAATAGTACAACATAGTAAAGCACGATAATTAAATTACGGCAAAGTCAATAAATACACACATCAAAAGTGTCTAGGGATCAACATTTATTTTTGCAATAACTTTTCTCCTGATTGATATTAATTAAAATTTTCTTTAAGGATTCATCAAATAAAGTGTTTTCGTTTGTCACAGTAACGATAAACCAAGTCACCTTTGCATTAATAAAGAAATTTGCCATTTTCCTAATAAAGGGATTTTTGACATTTGAACCACTAACATTAAAGTTCGAAAAAAAGACTGAAATAACAGTTTTCTTTAAAATTTTATTGGGTTACTTAAACAATTAATAATCCGTGTTTCTACCGCGAACACTAACAACACAAGAACATCGGTTTGGCATACTCAAAATGAGTTCATCCAAATCACGCTGTGGAATGGCCGCCCATGTTCATGGCAACAAGAAAAAAAGGTCTTCTTGCGACTGGATACCCTCCATATTCGGCAGAGCTCTTCTCTGTAGCATATCCCATGCATGCTCAATCGGGTTCAAGTCTGGCGACTGAGCAGGCCAGAGCAGGACATTGATGTTAGCTGCGGCGAGAGTCTGTCTTACAACTCTTGCGGTGTGCGGTCGTGCATTATCATGCATTAACTGAAATAAGGGACCGATTTGCACTTGTAGAGGAACGATGACGTCAGATACAATCGTCTCAGCATAAATTTGAGCGTTGAGGTTGCCTCTGATCCAAATCAACTCAGTTCTTCCGCCGATCCAAATACCCGCCCATACCATGATGGTTCCACCACTATAAGGATGGACTTCCTGGCAGGATTTTAATCGCTGTTGGCGTCCAGGGGTTCTCCAGTGTCGTATACGTCTTGTATCCGGTCTCATACCAAAACGAGACTCATCAGAAAAGCACACGAAACGCCATTGTTCTTCTGCCCAATTTCTGTGTTCAAGAGCCCATTGATATCGAATCCTACGATTGTGCATTGCTATAGGTGGTACCCGTAGCGGTCTTCGGGAATGAAGGTTCACTTCATGCAAGCGGTTTCTGACTGTTTGGTCGCTAATTAAGTTCCCTGAAGAGTGATGAAGCCTCACGGCTAACATCATGGCGGTTATTGTTGGAGCTCTTCGAGTTAAGATTTGAATGTATCGGTCTTGTCTCCGTGTGGTGCAGCGATACCGTCCTCCATGGCGCTCAGCCACGGTACCAGTGCTTCGGTAACGTGTCCAAAGTCGACTGATAACACTCTGACTTGTATTCAGAGCTAAAGCCACAGTACGTTGCCGGGAACCAGCTTCTATCATTCCCATGGCTCTGAGCATTTCTTCCCTGCTTAAATGACGTCGCCGCTCCATAATAACGTTGGTTTTAATCAGTAGTAGGGAAACAGTAGCACTAATAATGTCTTCAATGCGTTGTATGTTTTTATAGGGAAAATATTGACAGCTGATTTTCATCTTTTACTCGAATTTGATTAACAGTTCCTGTTTCAAATTATGAAATGCACCAAAAAGGATCCATATAAATTTATATAATCATAAATTTATTACAAAGCCACATCTCAATCTCAAGAAATCCGCATAAAAATGCTTGATCCCTAGACACTTTTGATGTGTGTATTTTGAGAATTTGCCAAAATACAAAAAAAAATACGTCATTGACAGACATTGACTATACATACATATAAATAAACTCACGCCTTTTCCTACGGGGGTAGGCAGAAACTATAGAATTCCACCTGCTACAATCCATGCATACTCTTTTAGCTTCGTACATTGACTATGACATGCTTGACACAGTTAACACTTTGAAAACGTCTATTGTGTGTCATTCAGTGCCCTTAAACCTGTTAAAAACAAAGTGCCTCCTACGCTGGACTCCCATTTCCCAGCTCAGCATGTGTCAAGCAAATATACCTGATGCTGATTGATATCTGCTAGACCCACCCTTACAGTGACATATTTATGGATATCGAGCAGAAGGGATAAATAAGCGAAGTATTCGTGATATGATGAAGTAATGTTATGTGCGATGTGAAATTAATATAGGTGTCATGTGCGGAGTGAAATTATGTAGGTAAGTATACCCGCAATTTAAATTTAATAGGCATTCAACCTGCTATTAAATAATTACGTACTAACTATTTAATCATTGAGTAGTGGATCTATGTAATATTGTGAAATTCAGCGTAGTCGGGAAAATACTACTCCTATGGTGACACACACATTTATGTATTGCGATGGTTAAACCAGGTTATGCCATAATAGTAATCACGAAGAAGCGGATACAAAGACGGTTTCCCGCAACTGTCAAATATATTATTGATGCAAATGAAACAATGAGATGTTCAGATACAGATATTTTAATGATAATGTTTGGAGAATGACATTCGGAGCAGCATAAAAATTGAAATGGAAATGGACAGAGATATACAGGGTGGCAGGGACATCGATGCGAAAACTCTTACCATGGATTCAGTACATGATTCTGAACAACCCTGCGTTGAAATTTTTTGTCGGTTATCAAAAAAAAAAGCAGTTGTTCCATACATTTTTACGGCGTAGGTATTGCACTTTTCTATGAAACAGCAATTTTTTTTATCCCTGCAAACCTGTATAGTGCGGGACAGCTCCAACTCCATCCTGAAGACCATAGCGGGGAGATACGATTCTCCTTTGTTAGGTGATGTTCTTCGAATGACTTCATTACTGAAGTACAGTTACAAATTTTATTATAAATAAAAAAATAAAAAACAGTTGGTCACGCATTAGAAAAAATGCGCACATAAAAAACAACTAAACACATATAACACAACATAACTAAATTAAATTGTTGTTGTCTTAATTGGCTGTACAACAACAGTGATGCACCACCAACACTATTATCTGGTGGTATTGTTTAACTTTAAAATACCCACCGTACCACCAGAGGGTACGGTGGGTTTGCAGTGTCAAAGATGCATATCGAACAACAGCCTTGTTTCCAAATACATAATAAGTTTACTAACATAAGTTATATATGTAAGATATAAGTTATCTTTTTGTTTACTAACCCATGTATTATGGATGTTGCTTATCCGAATCAAAGATTTAAAGATTTTATTTTATTTTTTTATTTTCAACTTCACACAATTTGTATGAAGAAATAAAAATCACATTTTCAACATGAATATAACACAACAGCAACAATAACAAAGTGCAAGAAAAGAATAGATGACTTGGTGCCAGCAGCAATGAACAAAACCAGCGTAATAAGTACATAGAAAATAATATTGGACTGAGCAAGCCATTAGGTACCGACAAGTCAAAGCGACCCTAAGCTCGCATAGTTGGATGGCAAAAACCAATATTAATCATAACATCTACAAATTAAAAAACACGGTTCTCAGTTGCCACCCACAGTGACACACGGACGGACCTTAATTACTAAGTACTGTTGTAAAAGTAAAAGAACAAGCAGTGAGTCGGGTGATATTTCATTGGAAAAACCCATGAAAAATATCAATACCTACCATGATCGCATCTTGCCAGAATTTCGTGTTTATTGGATGCGATCACTGATGCGGTCACAGGCTGTCAGATCATCTTGTTGAGAAAATGTTTTGCTTCTGAAATAAATAAAGGTTAAGTTTAGCAATATGTCCCTCAAACTAGTAACGAGAATATTTTCAAGTATTTTACTGACCACTGGTAGTTATGCAATCAGTGATATGACCGAGGGTTCATTTGAACACCCTGAGATATGTTGTAGAAATAGTTGATTTTAATTTTGATACACTTTATTTAGTTAATTGATTCAGGCGTGACCTTGCGGAAATCCATAATGAAATGATGATGTGGATATATTTAGTAACCTTTTCCGCTTAGCTTTTTCTAAAGAGTCTTGAAAAGACCCTGGAAGAAATCGACACGTGTTTCACCTCTCAACGAGGCATCCTCAGGATGACGATTAACTTGTCGTGAACTCGTACACGGCGTGTTGCCACACCAAGCACCGAGCGCAGACTGAGCTTAATCGCCCGTCCAACCCACTTTTACACTGTTGAACGAATTAAATACGAGTATGCCAAGGTCACCTTTACTGCGATTGTTCGCCCCTTATCGCGCTGATCACGTTCCGAGCCGTGGTGGGGCGAGCAGTATATAAGTGGGTTGGACGGGCGATTAAGCTCAGTCTGCGCTCGGTGCTTGGTGTGGCAATACGCCGTGTACGAGTTCACGACAAGTTAATCGTCATCCTGAGGATGCCTCGTTGAGAGGTGAAACACGTGTCGATTTCTTCCAGGGTCTTTTCAAGACTCTTTAGAAAAAGCTAAGCGGAAAAGGTTACTAAATATATCCACATCATCATTTTTTTTACACTTTATTTGTTGACCACCCGCAGCAACAATAAACAATTATCTATTCTATTCTATGGTCTGCAGGTGCACTAGAAATTTATTTTGTAGATGGAAAAAGTGCAAACCTTTTAATCTGTAAACTTTAAGCTCTACGTTAAACAAAACACATGCACAAACATTTTAAAAATTCATTTTTGAACGTTAAAACGAAATTTTTCCTGCACTTTACGTTGAAACCTTTCCACTGTTCGTGTTCGCGTGCTAACCGTACTTACACTGTCGCTTGATTAATATTTATAAATTTAATTACACGTTTCATTAGTGTCGGTGGTTGATAGCACTAGGGTTCGGTTCTCGAGTCGACAATTTTCAAAAGTGGGTTTTAGAATGTTTTTAGTTAGATTGTGTGCATAAATGAGTTTGCTATATTAATGTGGGAAGGAGGCTTAAATTGCCAGTTATTTTGTGCCAAGTAATAGGAGGTGAGCCTATTGCCAGAAACCGGGCACAAATACTGGCACCGCCGTGGGCTGTTATGAGAAGTTCCAAAATGGAAAACTCAAAACCACTCCACGGTGGGAACCCAGGCTCAGCTACCATGCTTTATATTAGGTCTTTACCTATGAAATTGCCGTTTTTCATGAAATAAGTTAACGCCCTTGTTTCTCTATATTTTTTATTTTTATTAATCAAAGTAAATACCCATGCAATCAATGCATTTTTGCCAACGTAGTGGTAGCTTATTGATGCCCTTTTTGAAAAAGTCTGCTAGACGGGAGACAACAAATTCTTCAACGGCATTTTGAACTGCCTCTCGGTTATTGAATTTTTTTACCCGCCAAGAGGTTATCCAAATTCTGGAAAAAGTAGAAGCCTGTAGGGGCAAGGTCTTGTGAGTACGGCGGATGACGGAGAACTTCCAACCCCAGCTCTTGTATCTTGGAGACCGTCTGCTGTGCAGTATGCGGTCGCGCGCTGTCGTGCAGGAGCAGCGGAGCCAAAAGATTGACCAAAGCTGGTTGGAGATGTGCGAGCTTCTCCATCATTATGTTCAGTTCTTCACAGTACACATCTGCAGTAATGCTCATCCCATTTGGTAAGAAGCTGTGATGAATGAGACCGGCGCTAGACCACCAAACAGTGACCGTCACGTTTTTAGGGGTCAGTTTTTGTTTGGGGCATTGTTTAGGTGTTGAACCAGGATCTAACCAACTTGCTGACCAATATTGTTTTGATACTAACATCGAAAGCCGCTGCTAATTCAGCTGTAGATTGAGAATCATCAGCTTCCACAATCGCCTTTAATTCGTTATTGTCGACTAAAGTTTTCGGTCGACCACGGGGTTCATTTCTTAGGTTGAAATTTCCAGAACGGAAGCGGGCAAACCGATAATGGGTGGTGCGATCGTTAGTAGTATTCGCTCCGTATACGTCGTTGATGTTGCGTGCCGCTTCTGCCGCTTTGCTGCCACGACGGTACTCATAATCACTTGAATTTTTAACGTATCCATGATGACGAAAAACGTAGAAATGCGATGAAAACAGAACGCTAACCATTAAACAAATAACTAATTTTCAAAAAAGAATTCTATATTTTAAAAATAAAAATAATTTGAACTTACAATTCTTAGCGAAAAAAGAAAAAATTGGAGTGGCTATTTCAAGTCCTATTTTTTCTTAGGTAAAGACAGAAAGTGTTCGGCAGAACGGCAATTTATAGGCATAGGTAAAGACCAATTATTAAACGTCGAGGCTTAGAAAACAACTATCACAATAGTATGAGTGACAAACGTAACACTCTATAAAGCCGATTTTTTATAACGTAACTCAATGTGCCATATTTACGGCCTGCTCCTGTTGTCTGACTTTGCGCCAAGTCAATGCTCTCAAGTAATTTACGCAGTACCAACTACCAATATTCTTGTTCAAACACGGCAGTAAGACAATAAACTTGGCAGGTAATTAATCATGGAGTTTAAATCACAAAATCAATATTTGCACAGCGGTTTACGAATGCAGCCAACTTGCTGCTAACTGCATTTCGGTGCCACAGAACAGGGAGTCGAAACAGAGGTTGCACAACTTTTGAATAACAGTTTTTTTTTAAATTCTTTAGTCACCGTGCTTGTTGGTGTTGGAAATTAAATGCTGCCAAAAAGCTTTTCGATGATCAAGTTTTGATCTATTGGTATTTAGCAAGCAACCTAATTGAGGTGTTAAGGTGTTGTAGTAAATTAATTCATGTGACCAGTAAATACGAGTAAATTGAGAGGTAAGTATTCAGTTTGTAAAATAGTACCTAATGTACTTTATTGTGCACAAAGTTTAATAATCGATAAATAAATCAAATTAAACGAAAATGTTTTAAAAATAACGTAGCAAGATGCAGATTCCATGCTATAAAACTTTTAAGAACAATAGTACCAGTACTATAAATCGATCAAGGAAAACAGCACCGCAACCCATGGTTTCACAACCAATTCAAATCACGTGCTGTCATCGTCAAGATTATATGGGATTATGAATGATAACGTAAAAATAGCAAGATTCTCATTTTGCTATATTTCATATTGGTTCTAATACTCCATACATCTGAATATAGCAAAATGAGAATATTTTTTTACCCGACTGCCCAGAAGGCGGGTAATATTTAATTACAAATAGTAGTAAAGTTATGCTCGCTAAGCAAATATAGAGTTTCTGGAGAGAATCTAATTTGAAACGGAGTCCAAATTACGTTTAAAATACTAGTTTTAGGTTTATGGCCGTTTAGTAGGTACTGACTTTTATGAAACTATTGAACACTGTAACGCTGTTTCCACACAGACGCAAACGCATAAACGGCGAATAAAATTGTTATCTAAAATAATTATTATGTGGCATCCTATCTACAATGCTTTCTCTTGCTCACTCAGAATAATTACTGAATGAAATTGTTTATTCTGTAAATAGGATATCGGAATCACGTTTACATGTCACATAATAAAAAAAAAGCTAGATATAGTCGATATACCCCTGAAAATTCTAAAACAAACTCAAGGGTCAAAGTCTCTTTTAAAGTCCAGACCTAATCTTTTGACTACCATGTATATTAATGTCTGAAATGGTTTTTTGAGAAAAGGACCACACAGATTTGGGGGGATCAGGCAAGTTAGTGAAAGCATCTATATAGTCAATTATTCCCACAGCCTGGCCTGGCTCAGTGACGGTGTTGGTGAACACAAAATGACAGACCATGTCACAAATGATGAGTGGGGCGATATGAGTACACTCAGAATCACAAATGCCAGAGCGAAGAAAGGTGGATTTATAGGGCTTGGGAGCGACCGGACCAACGTGTGGCTGACACGCGCCTGCCGGATGATGACGTCATGTGTTCGTTCTGGCGCAACACGCCGGTAATTGTCAGTGGGATCGAAAGTGATTGGACTTAGAAGGTCGAACGAACGTGCGATTCATTACCAGAAATGGAGGCAATTATCATCAGCCCCCAAGGCGTAACTCCTGCCGTCCCTCCGAACACTTTGATAAGGTTGCATCAAAAATGAAATCATGAAATGGATTCTCTACCAGTCAACCAAGGGTGGTGAAGAGATTAGATGACAGGTGCTCTGTTTGAGTGTATTGAACCATCGTCTTCGCCGTCACGCGTTGTCGCGCGAGGCCAGTCTCCTGTCCCTCGCACACATTCTGCGCTCAATATTCTCTTGGACGCTAAGCCAACGGATTATTTGCTACGTTGGTCCTTTTTCAAAATTCAACGTTTAACTTAGTTTTCGTGTTTGGAATATTATAATGATTAAAATTCTGTAACATACCTGTGGTCCAAACAAGGATTGATAGTAGACTGGCTAACGACTCGGACACAATATATTCGGACACAGTGTCCGAATTGACACATTTTAATTTCAATTTTTTTTTTTTTCTCTCACAATTCGGAAACTCAAATTATTGAACCTGTTTACTACAGTCAGAAAAATATAATATGTAGAATTTTTTTTTACCAAAACCGTTTTAGGGCGGTTTTAAGGCGGCATTTTTCGGTAATAAATTACTTTGTGGACGTGTAAGTCATATGTTAGATAAAATTTTGAAAAAAAAAAAAACCTATTTTTAGTATAAAAATCAACATCTCTTAAATATTGGTTTATATTAATCTACAATATAATCACAGTAAGTGGATTTGTAATGTTATTTATTGAAAACGGCTACTTTTGTTAAAATCCAGTAAAAAACTGTTTTTTACAACTACAGACTGGGCGGACGACGGATTTCTACAATAAAATTAAGGTATCGTTGGCAATTTTTTATCTGACTGTATAAAACAGCTTTTTTATTGGTGTCCGAATCATAAACAAAAAAAAATCGGATTCGGACACTCTGTCCGAATATATTGTGTCCGAGTCGTCAGCAAGTCGATAGTACTACGACTGAGTACATAGTATTTAATAATTCTTTGAGTTCAAAATGTCTATACTGCAACTTGAATTTGAACGTTTTTTTATTGGCCTTCTGATTTATTTGAAGTATCTGTAAATTAACTACTCTGTGCACCTGCACTTTTGCATAAGGTCCGTCAACTCCTTTTGCGAATATACTTAATGTTTGTCACGGGGACGAAGTGTTTAAAAGAATGTCCTTTTGACCTTGGCGAGCTATTGAACCTGAGATTGTTGTTCATTTGATGAGGCGCAGGCGCCACCAGGTATAGGAAGGTTATCTGGCAGGTAGATCTGTAATTTTATGACAGTGTTAAAGATGTCGGCTCAGAAAGCTATATTTAAAGTTGAATCAGATTTGTTTACTAACAGAAAATTTATATAAAATAGCTAACTTACCTACCGACCGACCGACCATGGAATAATAATAACAAAGTACACAATCACCAAACAGAAATTAAAATAAATCAACGTACAAGTCACGGGCAAGACTAGGTATAACGACAAACTACAGACTATCTTAGACAATACGGAAGCCATTTAGCCTTTACATACTTATAAAATATAGAGATAAAGTAGATAAACTCATAATACTTATTAACTACGCAGCTCAACACGTGTTTCCACAGCATAATGTAAACGCCAATTATCTCTGAACACAGGAAGAAAATTATATCGAGTAGATATAATTTTCTTCTGCTCATGCCAATTAATCACATTCAACCAATTTTCTCCATAAAACAGGAATAAGTCAACAAATTATTAACAAAAGCCAGTTACACCGGAAAAACTCGAACACTTACGATCGCTTCCGATGAAAACGTAAACAATGGAAAAAAACATGGCGTAGTATAAGCGCGGTTTGCACATAAAAGAACAATGACTATTAAATCAATTTATAGACTTCATTAGGATTGTTATGATATGTTAATTGATAATAAGATGAGTTTATGTGCGTTTATTTATCATTTCAGCCTATTTATTGAGCATTAATTGATGCTAATCAATTAATGCTCAGTATTCATTCATCAGCCATTTGTAAACGATAGTATTAAACGTTTAGTTACCAGTTAAACTTTTGTAACAGTATTGGGTAAATATTGTTTTTATGAATACCTACATATATTAAACGATGGAAATATACTTCAACCGTTTGGGGGCATCACGTCTCTAAACTAGCCTTCTCCTTCTTGCATACTGTCTCAATGTGTAGACTCTTTTTTATAGGATTTCCAACAGGCCGTGACTATAGCAAAGAATTTGGAAAAACTCTTGAGAAGAAATGAATAAACACTTGGTCAACTGTCACCATAATGCAAAATATCACGACATCGAGAAGCATCTTTTTTTTTGCGTATACTACAAACCAAAGTGGTTTATTTTCAGGGTCACTGAATTTGAATATAATACAGATGGGAAATTCTGTTACCACCGTTTATTTTTATGAGAAATATAACTAGTACTAGTCTTCTCAGTACTCAATACTGTAATTAAAATTAATAATTACATATTATTGCCGTGGAAATGTACGTTTATCGAAAATAAGTAAGTAGCGTGTGTAAAGACTGGTTTTGAGACTTAGGTCTTGCGGTAAGGATTATGTAAGTGTGACAATATGTGTGTGTGTGTGTGTGTGTGTGTGTGTGTGTGTGTGTGTGTGTGTGTGTGTGTGTGTGTGTGTGTGTGTGTGTGTGTGTGTGTGTGTTGTGTGAATATTTAAACGACAAACATAAATAATAGTAGTAGTAGAATTAATAATATAATGATGATAATGACGCAGTTTATAGGTATGTTTTAAATATATTAATGATACGGTAATCATTAATAAATAATATAATAATCATAATAAACCCACCGCCGTATCTCTACGTTGACGTCGTGGTGGGGCTTGCGCGCTCCGAACTCGAGGTCTGTGTCGGTAGAGTTTACTTTGCCGGACAGGTCTGGGATGAGGAGCCAGACCAAGAGAGATACAAAAACCCGCAGGGCAGCTTGTGGCGAACTGTTGGGTAGTAGCGACCCCACGGACCCTATTTCCCGGGAGAAGTCTTGCTCCTCACCTCTGGCTTGCCTTTATTGGCCGGCTGGAGTGAACACTGACGAGGAACGGAGCTCCCACCTCATTCTTGCTTTAATTGGCCGGCTTGAGTGGAGATCCGCAAGAGCAAACGTGCTCGGAGGAAGGAAGTATTCCAGTAAGTGCTCGTAGGGATCTTGACCATCTTCCGGGCTCTGGGATTGTTCTGAAAGCCGTGGAATACCTCTCCACTCCTCAAGCACCTCAGGATATGTTGCCCCCTTGTCGCTACGTCACTATGTGCTAGCGAAAGTTTTCGGGGGCCCATTATTGAGAGTGCAAGTCACCCCCTGCCATTTTATCCGTGTACATAACAATATTGATCAGGCAGGGACCATAGTCCTTCCATAGTTCCAGGTAACCAGTCAACTTAAGCCACCCAAACACATAGCCCAATAGCTTTTGTTTCCATATCTTGTAATAGTCCTACACCAACCGGGGGTTGTCCTTGGGTGCACTTGCATAGTGCCAACAGGGATAATTGTCGGTTGGTGTCTCATTCCATATAAATTTTTCTAAGGGGCCTCTGCGAGTTGGCTTGGGCCCCTCGTACGCTTTCCACAGGACCGGGAGCCATGCTCCCGAGATTTTTGAAAATATAAAAAATAATAATAATAAATAATATAACAATAATAATTAAATTAAATAGCAATAATAATAAATTAAATAATATAGCAATAATAATTATTCGAAGGAAAACAATTTATTTATATGAATAAACAGAATTATAAGACACATGTACAGGTATATAAAATAATCTAAAATATTTAAGTACTTTTTGCAGATAAAACATAAATAATAGTTAAGCGAAATGTTAGTATCTTATTCGCGATCTCCTGACTTTGATATTATATGTAAGTTAAAACTTGTTCCCACAAAAACAACTTAATGATCTCCTAAAACAGTGCTTCCTCTCTCCTACCCTTTTTGCTGTGCCCTGTAGGGCCATAGGCCTGTAGGGTCCATAATGATCTAAATTATATAATTACCACCTAAGTACACATTATGGTAAAGCAATCAAGATGATGAGATTGATAGATTGATAAAATATTCTTTATTATGTAAGTACACCATAAAAATTACAGACAAATTTAGAATACAAATTAGAAATAATTATAAAAGAATACAAATAAAAATGATAAATATTATTATTTAAATGTCTGACATATAAATAATAATAGTAATTTATTATTTATGTGTCAATAAATAGTAATTATTATTATTAATAATTTAGAACATATGGTACAATGTTTTTAACAATTCATTTTAAATATAGGCGATATTATAAAGTTTTTCTGGAGAAATATAAATGGACAGAAATAACTATGGTTGTTTTCAGGTTTCATGCATTTTAATGGAGTCTTCCACGATACCTGAAAGGTAGTCCCACAAAGAATAAAAACAAAATATCCTGGATGGTCATGAAAACTTGTGCATAAAATTATGAGATCATCTCAAAGGAATCTTTATCATTATCATAACTGCCTGTCCATTGCATTGTTAAAGAGATATTTGCATCTAAATGTCCAGCGGAGGTCAAGTAAAGTATTCGCTAGGTCACCCATCCGATTATCGGCCGCGGAAAATGTTGCTACTCACCCACAAGGGTTTTCTTTTATTCTTTATATTGATATACAGATTTATTTTTTTAAGTGGAGGGTTACGTTTGACCATTAGCTCATCCTGGTAATTGGCAAGTATTTGATTGATGAATTTGAAATGCTGCTAATGTACTATTTCTTAAGGCGTTGTCAGTCGTAGCCGGACACCTTTTTTGGAGCACTAAAAGCAGGGTAGTACAGGCCAGATATGTTTTGAGGTTCAAATCAATAACATTTTAGGGTGCATTTTCGGGACACTTCAGATAAACCTTAGAGATACTTAAATGCCTCAGTTAGCTCCTCTATAAACCTTGCTGACTAATTATTATTTCTACTAAGATATTTTCTGGTTGGTACAAGAGAACAAAATTCAACTACGAAGCCTTCAAGAACCCTTTCCGTACTACCGCCATAACATCGCGCTCCTTCCCCAATATCACACGATCTTGGTGTTCCAATAAACTACATAACAACATAACTTATGGCTTATTTTTCCGTCAGCGCCATATCTAGTGGCAAACGCGGAACACAATTTCAAAACATACCATTTCAGGTCCACGTACTATATCTAATGTGGCGTAGTGACCTTTACAATTGTTTCCTCTACTTGCAGTTTTTAGACTAACAAGCGTTATGGCTAATGGCATTTTGAGAGAGATCTTATAAAGATAATATTCAAAAAAAAAAACAATGATAGGCTGTGGAATGATGTGATATGGCAACGTTGCGGTTTAAAGAAGATATAGAGTCAAAATTTTAAAAGAGTATGCACAGATGGTTTGGCATGTTTAGAAGATGCAAGGCAGACAAGGGAGGCAGGGTATTTACAAGGCAGATGTGAGTAGAAACGCCGAGAGAGACGCTTAGAAGGACATAATAGTGACCTTATTAGCAGTGGTCTTCAGAAAGGTTAAGTGCATAGTATCTACTTGAAACCGGCGTGCGTGTATGAACGTAAAGGAAGCAAAAGGAGTATGTAGGGATCGTTGCAGGGTTCTGCAGTTTCTGCCTACCCCCATGGGAAGAAGGCGTGAGATTATGTATGTGTGTTTATGTATAAAACATTCCTTGACTGACTACTCGCCTGGCTGAAGATGAAACCAGAGAGAGGTAGACGCAGAGGGGGTATAGAGGCATGAAGAACAGGGTGTAAAGTTCACTCATCCTTCATAGAAAAGGGAGGACCCTCTGACCAGACGGATGTCGTGTATAGTGGGCCCGACGATTGATTTCGGGAAGATATATATATGCTGATCGCGCGGTAAACCTTGCATGCGCGATGCTGAATTTCGGGTGACATCAATGTGATGCGTAGTTCGTATGTGACGATGTAGATGTCGCCAGATCACTCGCCTTCGGAGACCGGAGGTTGATAGTGGGACAAGTCTTGTATCTTGCGATGCTTGCCAGTGCCAGTTGAGGTTCCAGTAAGTCGGAACCGGGTGTCGCATCGTTATCGGTGAGTTGGAACTGACTGCGGTGATTCTTCAGTGAGTCGGAGTAGCGCGGCGTTATAATCCAGTGAGTCGGATGTATAGCGCCGGGTTGAGGCTGACCGCTGGCGTTGACCGGGAGAGGGTTGAAGGAACCGGCTGAAAGTGCAGTGTGCTGTGCCAAGGGTGCTGATGAGGCTGAGGGTGATGACCAGTAATGCGCGTCCGCTGCATGCTGGTGGTCAGGATACCCGTTGAAGCCGTGGGTGCTGGCTGGCTGTGTGACTCGCCTTACGAAAGCTTGAAGACTGACGTCGTTGCACGAAGGCTGCGCTGACGTTCATACTGGTTACCAGTAAAGAGCACGGAAAGGAGAGAAGTGTGTAAAAGCACATGAAAAATAAATGGGGTTGATTGTCGATTGCGAAGAACCATGAAATCCGAATAATTCGAATCCGAAAACAGGGTGGCATCCCAAATCGACGCGCTAACGGTTACACCATGAAGTCAACAAATGATTTTGGACCGCCTTTTTTTTTGGGTAGGTAAATTATCAAATAACTTCTCCCGCTCTGGATGGAGCGGGAGGGCATGTCAGACTCTTACTGACTAAAACCCACCCGTGTTCCGTTCCTTCAGTTGCCATGTTGCCGGGGGCCATATTTTGGACCGCCTTTTGTTTTTTTTTAGCGTAGACATTTATTATAGCGTATTTGTAGAATACGGGTGTAGTATACACCCGTATTCCCTAAAGATATTAGTAGAGGTAGCACACCTACTTTCGCAATGATTTGAATACTCGGTTAAAATAAACAAGCTCAGGTAATGCAATTGTGTTTGAGAGTGCGCCATTAGTACTTCTTGTAGCGTTTGTTGGCTCATTGTTAGTGTCCGTGATACTGATTTAGCACTAGTAGTTCTTTTTTTTACGGTTTGTTTCTGGTGGGTAATAGAGGCACCAATAATAAATGTATGGTAAGGGGCTTGAAAACCATACTTTTCAGGGTAGTTTACGCCCAGTACAATACTAGCCAAAAATTACTGTCGCCAAGCCACAGTAATTCTTGGCTTTTTAAAATTTTCTGAATTGGAATTCTTGGCTCGTATTGTACTGGGTGTAGCTTTTCCCAGCAGTGGGATGCCACTGCTGGTCAATTTTTAATTACAGATGTAATAAATGTAAGATTAATTCATGAGTTAATTTTTAATAAAGACAGATTTGTCATTAGAGGAACTCGTGGCTAAGTAATAACAGCCACACGGGTCGATCCAATCGGTTAAGCTACGCTTGCCGGGGTAGGTCCGTGGATGGGCGGCCATTTCTACATACTGAGACTAGTTCGTGCCTCGGAAAGCACGTTAAGCCGTTGGTCTCAGCTGTCATGCGTGGATCTTTGACAGTCTTTACAGGTCGTCAAAAGCCCGAAAGTCTGACAACCAGTCCTACCAAGGGGTATCATATTATTTAGTTGCTGGGTTGTGGAGGTCAGATAGGCAGTTGCTCCATGTAAAATACTGGTATTCAGCTGCATCCGGTTAGACTGGAAGCCGACCCCAACATAGGAAAAGGCTAGGCAGATTGATTTTTGTCATTATTTATGATTCATTTCCTCTGATCTTAGCCGTAATTCTCTCAGGAATAAAATACATTTTAAAGGGCTTGAAAAACAATAAGAACTCTACGGTGTATCTAAACCCCAATACAAGTGTTAGTAGTATAAGAAATAGGGGTATTTAATCAGGCGCAATTTTTCCTAGCAATGGGCTGCCACTGCTAGGAAAAGTCCCTGAACTTACAAGCACACATCTACTGCCCTACCCATAGTTAATAAATGCGTGAATATTCACGGCCGCCACTTTTCCGTGAGTGTTCCTACCACAGACACACTGTAGCGTATGTATGACCTTTTCAATTGTTTCCTCGAGAGCAGAATGTTAATTACCGTGGTCTTCCGCGTGGCGTTAAACATGAGATAGAAGTTACATGTCTGCATGTTTGTTCGTTTGTTTAAGATTGCATGTGGATTTAGGTCATGTGCAGATAGACGATCAATTATTATGTACAAGGAGATGTTAAGGCGGTTCACTTTACTTGTGATAATCAATTTAAATATTAAAATAATCTATGAATATTATTTGGACTCGCACACGAAGGGGTCCGTACCATAATCGTAAAAGATTTAACACAAACTAATATTAGAAAAAAAAAAAGAAAATCGTATTTCATAATGGTACAGTAAATTACAAAGTTATTTTTGCAGATGCAGAAAATCGCCCATATTTAAATAAAATATTTTATGAATTGAATTAGAAATTGAATATTTTTAACATTTGTTGATTAAATAACGTATATGGTACATGATATACAGAAGTTTCAAATTCCTAACTTGTTTAATTGTTGCGAAAGAGCTCGTACAAAAATGGTCTAAAATTGACAACTTTTACGGGCCCCTATTTCTTAATTTTTGAAGGAAAAAAAAAAGAACTAAATTATGTATCTACTCTAATGAGTTTTAGATAATGGATATTTTTTATTTTAGGATTATTGTAAAGATGTATGAAAAAAAAAACAGATTTTTGCTAAAAAAATATGTTATTTTCAATTGAGGGTAGTTTTTATTCCACAATTTTAATTTTATGAGGACGCCTAATTACTTCCAATCATTGTGGAGTTTGTTTCACTGGTGTCCAAGCAGCCAACAATTTTTTTTTTAAATTCCTTAAAAAATATTAAGATTTTTTAAAATATTTTTCCGTCGATAAAATTAAGCATAGATTCCCTCATTTCGATATGTGCACAATATAAAGAATCACATTGCATGTATAGGTTTTCGATCCTCACAGGGCATGAACATGGCGATCCTTGCGCAGGCCACATGTCCAGTAGTGGATGGATCTTACGGCTGAAATAACGATGAAGATGAATCGCTCCCGCACCCTATAACATGAAAATCACATCAGCACCAATATTGAAACAAAAACGAAGCCAATGCATTTAAAAACGATTACTTCATGCAACATTTACCTCGCGTCGATCTGTTCATGCCATCTTAGTCACAGTGTAAAAAAATATCCAAAAACAGAATCTGGATCTGCGTGGGACGAATTAAATGCGGAAGACCTAACTTTGGTAGTCCTTGAAATATTGACTTAGTGGCGACCTTGTTAAGGTATAAAATGAAGCAGTAGATCAGTGGGGTATTAGGATTTTAACAAAGTTTTTTTCTTCTGTCGAGCAACTACGTAGGTATAAACTAAACTACATAAATGTACATCTTTGCATAAGTAGGAGTACCGAGATTTATCTATAGAAGTAATAATTAATCTATAGAAAAAAAATCTCATATCTGGAGAATAAACTATTTTTTCTTACTGTCAATAATTATTTTAGACATAAAAGCCGACTAATCTTGTTTTTGTTTCAAATAATCATTAAAAAAGACATGGTTTTCGAATACAAAAATGGATCGATCGAAAATGTTCCAATTACGTAACTGACTTATATATGGAAAGAAAAAGATGCAATAAAATCATACACTAAAGTTCCATTTTGATTGCATGCGTGACTTTTTCAGAATATTAATGCAAATTAACATAAAATTTAGGGAGCCTCCTTTTAAAAGTGGTAAACAAGGGAATCATAGCAAAATCGTCGGGTCTAAACATCCCATTGTAAATAGGCATGACGTAAGTAGTCTAGACAATTTAAGGATCAAAATCCTAACTAATATTATAAATGTGAAAGTGAGTTTGTTTGTTACGCTTTCACGCTAAAACAGCTAAACGAATTATTATGGAATTTGGCAAATGGGTAGACCATGACCTGGGTTAGGCCATATGATACTTTTTATTCGGATATTCCCACGGGATAGAGACTAAAGCGGGTGATATCGTAGGTCGCAGTTAGTTAACTATAAATATTAAATAACAGGTATTAATTCTGATTATAACTATATTCTGTAAATTGACTCAAACAAACACTTTTACACGTCGAAAATAAATGTTTTAAATGTTTCCTATCCGACCTCTGAGAAGAAAGAAACTCGGAGTTCGGTCTCTTTTAAAGTCCAGATATGATCCTGCCAGACCATGCAGATAAGACAGAGTCTGAGATGGTCTTTTGTGAAAAGATTTGAGTGATCCTGTCCTATACTTAGAAAATTCCGAAATAAATAACTATAAAAGCCATGCTTATTTACCCGTTAGCCATCGCAGCCTATAGGAGGAAACATTTACTAACATAACTACAAGGATTAACATTTAATATAATTCAGTATTTATCACAGTTCCTCTTCCTAAGGAAATATGACGGAAAGGAAGATTTCCTTCCTCTTTAATTTAAAGTAAATAAAGCTATTATTACGTGCGTATCTTCTAATATAAATATTGATAGTTAAAAGAGAGGTCACCTCAGAGAGAGGAGGCCTAAGTTTCAGCAGTGGGAACATGATTGGATGATTATAAGAAAATGGATGTTGTTATATTTAGTAATCTGTTCCGCTTAACTATTCCTAAAGAAATATTTAAAAAAAAACCTTTAAGAAATCGACAGGTGTTTCACCTCTCAACGAGGCATCCTCAGGATGACGATTGACTTGTCGCGAACCCAAACTCTGCGTGTTTCCACACCGAACGTTGGTCGCAGAGTCCGGAGAGTGGAGAGTGGTCGGAGAGATTTTGTTAATGTTCTGGCCGTAGCCCTAAAGAACTAACTCAATTAATACTAAGACTACAGCAAGTAGTCTTAGTATTAATTGAGTTTGTTTATAATCATATCCTAGTTTTTCCAGACACATTACAAAATGTCATATCAATTATTTTATTTTTTGACATCTTCTTCTTTCATAAGTCAGTTACCAAAGTTAGTTTATGAGGCTAAGTTTTCAGGGCCTAAAAATACTAAGGGGTGGCTCTAAAATGCATATAACTGCAAAACCTCTGAATATAGGTCCCCCCTTAATACCAAATGTTCATTAATAACTGTAAAAAAAAGTATTTCATATTTAATCGCTGTCCTCGTAGTTAATTATACTTTTTGCTTATTAACACTAAAGAGTTTCTTTAAGACAGTTAGTACTGATGTCAACTAGGAAAAGGTAGAGATGTCAAGATAACATGAAAATATACAAAATTAGTTTTTAGTTGTTAATTATTTTATTGGAAGGATAATCGAAAAAGATGTAATAAGATACTTTAAATGTCGTTTCTTTAATTTCAGGTACTTTTAGTGTATAAATACTTAGTACATAATTTTAGTTTATTTTTAATTTAGTTAAACATAGATGTTAAATATATTTTTTTAATTTCAGAAGCAACACATTTGGGTTTTATTTTTACGCCTAATATGATACGAAATATCTTATTTAGAGTAATACCAAATTCTCATTTCTCAAGTTACTGCAATAATAATGAAACTGGGGTATTTTCCCGATCAACTAGATTCGAATATGCAATTATTACAATGATTGAGGAAAACCATAAATTTTATTAGTCAGACCTATTTACTGATGACAAAAGTGGGCTGGTTACAAAAAAAAAAAATATATTTTAAGTCTGTGGTATCTTTCCATTACCTATATTTAAGTTACACTTCATTGTATCAGACCGTTTCTAAACGCGTTAGCAAGGTCATACAACTATGATATCTATAACGAATCGTTTTGCTTACCAATAGTACCTACTCTATACAATTTAAATTATTTCTATGAATTAGCTAATGTAGATATTTACGTAGGTATCCTACGAAGCTCTTATTTACGTTTTTAGTAGATATATCAACATTGTAAAATGTAAGGGTTATTCCACTCAGGAGTTTATGCGAGTGACGATTAGATGGACACAGTGGACGTCAAAATTGTGAACATTCCGCTTTGCCCCACTGGTACGACAAATTGGTGGAATAATCAAAATATTTAGGTTGTGCCTCCGCTGCCGGCGCCGGCTCCCGAAAATTTAGCCTTTGGGAACCGGCAAGATATTACTGCCGGCAGCCGAGATTAAAAACATCAGCTGCCGGCACCGCCGGCTCCCATAATGGACACCGACGGCAGCACGGCATTAATGGAAACCGTTCCAGTATTCAGAACTCGCAACTAACTAACCCTAACAAAATTATTTTTTGTATAATATATTAGGGGTCACAGTTCTAACCTAACCTAACCTAACCTTTTTCGACATTCAAGGAGTTGACTTAATCTAACTAGTTCGGTTCCGGATACTTAGTAGATACTTGATTACTGGAATGTGAAAATCATTGATAATAAATAAATAAATAAATATTAACATTTTAGTGCTGTCAAATTGATTATGGAAATATATAAATGGAAAAAAATGCTTTATTACCTGATTTAATTATACCTACCTCGCTTATCTACTCCAATATGCCAAATTGCCAACCCCGTATTCCGTTTCTTTTTTCCAAACTCAGCTCCGGCAGCCAATTCGGGAACCGGCGCCGGCAACGGAGGTACTCCCAAATATTTAGCTTAAAATATTCCCGAAAAAATACAATATTTAATAAAAAATATTGTTGTTTATAAATACTGCGCCACATTTTACAAGTCAGTTAAATAGTTGCAAACTAGATGGCGCTGGTTTCCTAACTTCGATCAGTGAAAACTACTACTACCAGTTATCTCAATACACTAACTGCAACCATACCTAGCTGTCACAATTACCCCAGATAATAAAACCAAAGCGCCCTTAATCAAATCACAATTTCAAAATTCAGTTTCCATTACATCGTAATAAGTTCAATCACAAAGCCAATCTTTTGTTATATACTAGTTAAGGCGGTCACACAGGGCAGTTTTAATGCAAAAATATATATTATGGCAAGACATATTTATTTCAATACATCATGCTATAAGACTAGAAGAATATTACGTATTATAGCCCCATTATGGCAGATATACTGTAGATATGTTTTCACATATTTCTATAGGTACCGAGCGATACGGAAATAAAGGTACATTTAAATGTAAAGGTACTTAGAAACGTACAGAATCTACACAGCATTCAAATTAAGAAAAGCTATAGGTACATTAGTACCTGCTAAATATGCTGCACTTTACGGTAATGTAAAATGTACATCACGGGATGAAATACCTATACATAGGCTGCAGTGTGTGACAGGCTTATCGTAGATACGCGCGCATAAACGTACAAATAAACCCTGCGCACGCGCGGGTGCCACGACCTGGCTCAATGCTACGCGTGTGCATGTGAGACCCACACACGGAAGTGAGCGTGTATGAGTGAGCGCGTGTCGACGGCTTGTTTACATCAACACAAATGTAGGTGTAGTGCGATGTATAGTTTTGATCGATTTGCAGCATTTTTTTTTTTGTTCCTCTTGTCTAAAAATCTATTAATTATTTTGGTTACCATGCTAAGCTAAACAAAGTTGGTAGTAGGTATGGTCTAAAACCGGGTGTCAATTAAAAGAGGCTATTACTAATTTAGGCGTGATTAACACAGAGTTCGTATGTTGCTGCAGTTGTCGCACTTACCTACTTGGCACATTTCATAAATAATTGTGAAATGCAAATAAATAAATTATGAACTAAAATATTATTTACTTATTTAGTACTTCAAGCACACAAATGTACAGAGGTGGACTTAATGCCATATACATTTTCTTACAGTAAACAAAAAAAAAAAAGAAAAAACTGTTTCATCCAGGAATTATAGGTATGTTGTAATCCCGTCTAGAACTAATCTTGAAGCCAGGCAGTAAAATACGTGTATTTCCTGATATTGTCTGTCTGTAATAAATAACTGCTTTCTCGCTATAATATTAGAGTTATCATTAATCAAAGTTAAACAAAACAACTTCTTGAATACGTAAATATTTTTATAGGGAGAACAGAACAGTTTCTCCGAACTGAAATTAGTATTTTCATTACAAAACTTTTTCAATTTTCAATGTTTTACTTCAATTTAGGTTGAATATTACTAGATAACTTTTTGTTACTTTACTAGAACATCAGTTTATTAAAGTTGATTCATTATTTTTAATTGGCTGTGAAGAAAACCACTATATCATTTTAAAACAATTATTGTTATTCGTTCGTGCGCGTAGTTTGTGGTTATTAGGTAATTTATTTGTTTGCAAATTTTCCTTTATCTGCTGAGTAACAATTTACCTAAAAAGCAGGTTACCTACCTACCTATTAAACTAGTTTTACACAAATGTTAAGCATAAGCAAATGAGGGTGAATTGTGGCTTGAAAGCATGGCTGGCTTTTGTAATGACGAAGATTTTCGAACCGGTGGAAAGCAGACCGCAAAAAAAAAATTACTACTGCTCCTGAACATAACCCCTTGGTTGATATTTTAAGTATACCGCAGTACTCTTGAGAGAACAGTCACAGACCTTGTCATTCTGCAACAATAATAAACAACCGACCAAGACTACTCGGTCCTCTTAAACTCGTGCGCGTGTGTGAATGTTTACAGATAATAAAATATTCTCGAGTATTCAACTCTTGCGCACTATATTTGTTTGGTAGAGTCTTTGCCCTGCTCCCTTGCATTTAAGACCGCTTAGGGTCGCACTCTGATTTAATTATCGTAATATGGGTTTCGATGCGTCATTATGTTATGATATTTCCTGGTATGAATATGGATTAGCGATCGATCTGATGCTCATTGGAAAGGCAAGTGAATGTGGTATGTTATTTAATACGTAATTACGTATAATTTTATGTAAAATTTCTTGAGGTAGATAGAGAATTTATGTTTGAATATCAAAGTACTTAGAGTGGACTTTAAATATAATTACTAGGGATGTAACGATTCCGATTCCCCGATATATCGGCATTGTTGATTATATACAACCAACCGATATGAAACAGTTCGAAAAGTCGACGAAACGACGACTGTCGCTCCGTCGCAGACGGGACTGACCAGAGAGCCGCATAGCGCATGCTTAGTGACATCGCAACATGGTGAACGGCAGTATTCGCATTGCAGTTTGCAGTGTTAACGCTCAGCGAATTGCAATCCTGAGCGTTGGCTGAGCGATGTATTGTTTCGAGCCTGTTTCATGTCAGCGGTATTCGTGATTTTGTTTATTCACACAATGAAGTCCGAAATACAAAAGAAATACAAAAGACATACAAAATCCCGAGATGTACATACTTCATTATTTATGTGATTTATTATCTACTAAGCCATCGATATCGGCATCGGTATCGGTATCGCCGATTATTTGCTACAATAATCAGTATCGGTATCGTATCGGAAAATTGATGTAGTCGTTACATCCCTAATAATTACACCACATACCACAGAGAACACCAGTATTTGCAATAATTTCAGTCTGCAATTTATTTATCTTTTTGAAATGGTCCTAATTTAAAAAAAAAGGGCTATTTTAATGCAGGGATAGCAAGAGCGTTTTTGAAGATATGCTTGTTAAGAAAAGCTCCATTGGCAATTTCTAAATATGTTATTATTCTCCTACTTTTCACGTCTATGTTACATCTTTTGCCCGCGGTTTTGCTTGCGTTCCTTGTCTATTCCTCGTGAATGGATATTTTTTTTGGATACAATATTTTATTTTTATTATTGTCCTTTTCTGTACCCTTGACAACGTGTACCCATGCAAATTTTTAAAATGATCAGTAGAGTAGTTAAGATGGAAAGAGTAACAAACAAACAAACTCACTTTCACATTTATAATATTAGTTAGGATTAGAATTTTGTATACGTATCCTGCTCGGTATTCAACAAGGCTATATTTAAACGTACTTCAGTTAAGTTCCGTGAAATGCCCCGAAGGTATGATTTTATAAGTAGGTCAGTCTACCTAGCCTTTTCCCAACTATGTTAGGGTCGGCTTCGAGTCTAACCGGATGCATCTGAATACCAGTATTTTACATGGAGCGACTGCCTATCTGACCTCCACAATCCAGTAACAAGGTAAAACGATACCCCTTGGTAAGACTGGTTGTCTGACTTTCATACGACCCGTAACGACTGTCAAAGATCCACGAATAACAGCCGGGACCAATAGCTTAACGTGCTTTCCGAGGCACGGAGTCTCGGTATTCAGAAATGGTCACCCATCCACGGACTAACCCCGGCAAGCGTAGCTTAACCTGACCCGTGCGGCTGTTAGTACTTAGCCACGAGCTCCTCGATTTCATAAGTAGGTATATTACATTAAAGTTTCACAATTCTTTTGCAGCAAGGGTTATTTTAAAATGTTTTATTTACAATTTGCAAAAACGGGTGAAACATTTCCCAATAAGAGAAACAGTATAGCCAAAAAAATAAAAATTAGCATACGAAAGACTTCAGCCAAGAAAAACAATGTTATACGGAGTGATTTTATGAGTGGTCTGTTTTTTTTTATTTTTCATTTATTTTCTTAATGTACCGAAGATCAGATATATCTATAGGTAAGGTGTATGTAGCTACTAATAAACCAAATATTTTATTTTTATTATTATACTCAAACATTACAATTTTAACTGCCTAGTTTGATAGCGAGAAGCGCTTAGTAATTATATAAATTTTAATAATCTAGTATAAACTACCCTTAAAATTTAAATTAAACTACAAACTATGATAATATTGCTTTTAGGATTTAGTTTCGGTTTAGGTCGACCTATTTAAAACTAGTTTTATTCCTAAATATTATCTTTAGTCTGTTCTGGATCTGAAGTGTGTTTTCACTACTAGTTTCTAAATTAAATTATAAATGAAAATAGCTAAAACGACATAAAAATAAAATCTTCCTTAGGACCAAATAAAGCATACCACACACTGGTCCTTTTGCTTACAATCACGAGCCGCGCGTGTGTGTGAGTAATCCTTTAAAATGTTGCCAACTTATTTATGGAGTTAATCCTTCTTTATGACATTAACATGTCGGTATAATTCCTGATTGTTTTGATGATCTTCCCGGTGACGGAAAACAGATCTTGTCAGCTGCTTGATTATTAAACTGCGCAATTTATATGGTCGGCAAAAGGGGTTCGAATTTACAAAATACCTCCATGAAAACTTTCAACTTTTCATGGAGGTATTTGTATTGTTTTAACTTGGTGACACACAGCCAGTTTGAATGTTTTGTCTTTTTTTTTTTTGAAACATTTGTTTAGGCACTATTATTCTTGCTAGCCGTACGTTTGACTTCAATAAAAGGAACATTAAATGCATTATTTATGAGAGGTTTTAATGTAGAAGGTTACCTACCTTTAAATCGATGTACTTACTTAAAAAATTTGCTTATTCGACAGTGAACAAGCATTTTTTTTTCCATGGTAAGTATTATTCAAGGGGTTTAGAAAAAACCACAAAAACCTATATATTCACCAATTATTTGGACCACAATTGGTGATTGCAATGAGTTGCTTCAGATTTAGAAATTTACGGCGATTTAAGTAAAACGCATGACTTCCTAGAGATTATTATAGCTTTATCGGATTAACATCACTCTCAATTACAATCAACCGATACGATCATCATAAATAATTTATTTCTCCTATTCTAACCGTGGAAAATCACAAACTGTGATTTTATCCAGTTTTGTGACAGCCTTGTCACAAAACTGGATAAACACCTGGGACTAATTATTTTACTTGACTATCTTCCTGACACACAAACAGTTAATCCTGGTAATTCCAGAACCTAACTGTTTGCTTTGACTCGCACATATACACACGCACACAAATACAGTCACATCCTTGCAGATGTATTTAATTGTCCTTGGTTAAAAATAAATCATACCTTTCTTCCTGTGGGACTTGAAACTAGGGCACTTAATAATTGGACGGGGAACTTCCGCGTATGTAATAAACATGAAGGACCTGGTTTGCTTGAAAATCAAGGTGAAGTGAAATAAGCTTATTAAATTCTTATGTGTATAAAATATATAATGTAAATAAATACGTATAATTATAAATATATTGTTATGTGTCGGTGTCCCCCATTCTTCTTTAACAAAATGACTAAGCCTAGTATTTTTTTTTTAGAAATGGGCTTTACGAAGTAGATACCTTCCTATTTTGCCATTGGTCGACTCTTCACGGGACCAGACTGGCCTATTTTTAGTTCAAATAATCAGTATTTCCATCCAACGTGGCAACTCTGCCTGGCTTTTGGGCAATTTTCCCACTGACAGGGACACGGACGAATATTTTGATGCCCAATGAGCTCTTAAATTTTTTGCCCTTGTACTTACTTTTACATATTATTAGTGTCAGATTAATTACTCTTTAAATAACATCTATAATGCCACACACCGGCCTTACTCACAATCATTAAAATCCTCGAATTTCTGCACACATCGGGGCGCGCCATTAATACCGAAACGGTCTTTTGGTCCTAAGTTCCCGTTTGGTCCTTTTTGAACAACAAGACCGTAATGTTCGTGAGTAATCCACGCAGCTTCGGACTGACCGAGTTTAGATTTCATTTGCTAAATTAGCACCGCGGCTCGGGTACGTGGTTTTACAATTTGAGGCAAGCAGGCGGTCGCGTAAGGCGTCTTATGGTTGCGAGATTTATAGCTAATTATCTTTATCGTGTAGATGTCAAATGCTGAATAATATAGCCGAGTCTGTGTCTGTACAAATAAACTACGAATAATATCAGACAATAGGACGCTGATACCAATACCCGCGGACTTATTGTTTAGTTAATTTGTAAAATTATTGATATCCTAATAATAATATTAAAAATGCGAAAGTGAGTGTTTTTTGGCTTCTTTATTTGTTTGTTACGCTTTCACGCTAAAACGGCTTAACGGAATTGAATGAAATTGGGCAAATGATTAGACCATGGCCTGGAAAAGGATATAAGATACGAATTATCTCAATATTTTTATGGGATCGAGATTTATGCGTGTGGAACCGCGGGGCGTAGCTAGTCACTTATAATATTGTTGGGTTGTATTTTGGACATATTATTGTGAACAATAAATAGCTTGTCTTTAATTGTGTCTACTAGCTTTGCATCACTTAGAAGTAAGTAGGTACTTTTATGTGTTTTGTAAACAAAACAACGAGCAGGAAACAAAACACATTCGTTTATTGTACCCATAGCCTATTGTCTTATCAGTTTATGCTCATCTCGATTATATGTCCTAATTAACAACTCTAAGGAGTATGTAAGGATAGTATTCAGAGGCAGTGAAGTGAAGGCCAGTGAAGGGCCAATCGGAGCGCCGAACGCGGTCGAGGCGTAAAGTCGAGATGGTTAAAAGAAACTCACACTAGGGCCTCTGATAGTTTCTCCATGAGAAAAAGCGTGCGTTTATATTAATTACTCTTAAAACAATAACATGTATCTACAAGGGTCGCACTACATAACCTTATTACGGTATATTCGACATGTACTATGTACGAAAGTATGCAGTACCGTACAACAGCAAAGATAAACGATGGGCTGGTCTATCTTTACATGTTATAAATTAAAGTCGCGTTTTCATGTCTGTGTGTATGTAATGACCGCGTTGTTCTTCTAAACTGCAAAATGGATTTGAATGCGGTTTACGTCATCATTTAGAGAATTTATTCCGGAAGGTTTAGGTGGAGGATCTCGTGGCTAAGTAATAACAGCCACATGGTTCGATTAATCAGGTTAAGCTACGCTTGCCGGGGTTGTTCTGTGGATGGGTGACCATCTTAACATACCGAGACTCCTCCGTGTCTCGGAAAGCATGCTAAGCCGATGGTCTCGGCTATCATTCGTGGATCTTTGACAGTCGTTACGGGCTATCAGAAGCCCGAAAGTCTGACAACTAGTCTTACCAAGGGGTATCGTATTACTCAGTTACTGGGTTGTCAGGATAGTTCAGATAGGCAGTCGCTCCATGTAAAATACTAGGCAGATCGATTCCGGAAGGTTTATGTGTTTAATACAATAATATTTTACTTAGATATAATAAAGAAATCTTCATGTTTTGTAAAGTCCTAAAAACCTTGTAAAGCAGGGGCGGGTCGCTAGTTAGCAATAAATAGTACCAGGAGATAATAAGGTCACAGAGATAAGTCAATACGATGTAATGTAAACAATTACAGACACCGCAGTTTTCCAACGAATGCGTGTGGAGATTGAAATTAAAATGACTATCTGTTAATATGGCGCGGCCGCAGCTGTGCTAGTGAGTCAGTTTGTTGTGTTGCTGAGCAAGTATTTACTGTAGATAGGACTGTATAATGTTGGTAGGATTTATGCCTACTCTAGTGTAGGCAGAAAACTGTGTGCCCATAAAAAAAAAATAGGTGAATAATGCAATATACTTGCCTGTACAAGAGATTGTCAAAACAGAAAAAAAAAAACATTTTATATGCCTACCTATTTTAAAAGTTTATTATTATTTTTCCGAGAAATTATAAATAAGCTCAATGACAACTTCAATAGAACTCTGGCTCGAAAGAAATTGAAATCAACCTCATCAAACGATCCCGTCATAGTTTCTCAAAACAATAATTTATGATCATTTTTAAATTAACTATTCTTAAAAATTTAAATAAATTCAAATGTAAATGCCGAAAACATTCCAGAAATATATTATCAAATCTATTTCATTACGTGTTCTTTGTCGGTATGCTTTTGATCATGCCGCGGCCAGTAAGCCCATACAATACCAATCCGGTAAGAATACTGGTAACCGCAATAATTATTGATAGCTGTAAAAACAATACAAAATACGTTCCATTTATTAATTGACAACAACTCATGTCTGTTGTTTATGTTTAATATGGAATATGGAAATAATTGTATGAATATGAGGTTTATATTAATAACGCCATAATAATGTATGGTTGCATGGATTTGTGTACTTTGGTACTTGTCTAAAGTCCACGGGTGCACTTTGGTTTTATCTAAAGTCAGGCCAATAGGAACTAAGATCTACACAAAACTGTTCACCGGAATTAATGTTCGAGAATACGATTAGTCATCAACCACATATTTATAAGCCTCTGTTACCTAAATATGATGCAATTAATAGTCAAGGAGGAAATGACTTTTGGAGGAAACTAAAATATTAATTTAATGACGATTATATTCTCAAAAAGAACCAAAATTAAAACGATGGTATAGTGCGCAATACTTTTGCTGTGATCATCAATTGTTGAGTGTGATAATTTCGTATTTAGTTTCAGTAAGGTCTTTAAGAAATGAGCCTATAAAATTGCCAAGGTTTATATAATGTATGTTATACAAAGCATACCACGCGAAAACATTGGCCATCCAGACGGCAAAGCTAAAATCCTAAAACACAGCTATGAATTTATGTATATCCTTTTACCTCCTTATCCTGCTTGTAGACTGAAGTCCTTGAAACAAAAAAAAAAAGAGTCAAGAAACAAGCAGGTAAAAACATAAAAATTTCGTGCAAAACCAGTACTGAAAATGTCCTCTGAAATTCTATTTTCAGCGACTGAATTTCAAGAATGTACCTGAACACGCCAGCTTTGAGCTGAATAGCAAGACAGATTATGGCGTAAGTCGTCGCTAGAGACCGAGCGCACAGTGCGCCACACAACATGTGTTTGGAAAAAGTGGAATTTTTCATTTATTTTTATTTCTTGTAAAGGTTTTGTTTCGTTGAAGAGTGAAAGTTTTGTTCGCTGTAAGAACTGTTTTTTGAAAGTTATAAATATGTAAGGTTTGATGCGAATTTTGTTCTGGTTGTTTTGAATAGATTTGCTTTTTTGTTTAAACGGGAATTGTTTGGATTATGACGAATCATTATTTCTATCAAGCGCTGTTAACTGAAATCATAACGTTGTTGATGCTCATCCCTGGACACTTTTCTAAAAGAGCGATTTTTTAAAAACTTGTTATCTAGTAAGTGTTACTGTTTTAAGGATATTCATATTTATATCTTTATTTGAATTCCATAATGTAGGTATAAAGGTGTTACAATGGCTTAAAGCTAAGGTACAATTACGAACCCTGTAGGGCACAGCAAAAACAATTAAATTAATTCTTAAAATAAAATAAAAACAAATTAAGTACCTAACAATCATACATTTTTTAAACAATTATGTTCTCAACATTAATTGAGATCAGATATTGATATTCTACATCTACTGTATCATTTACACTTTCAGATCAACAGACACCTCTTACGAATCTCATTAAATTAAAACCAAAAATATTTCTTACTGTTCTCTACCAACAACCAGCAAAGGCAAGCAAAAAAGGAAATAAAAAAATTCTCATCCTTTCACATTTTATCCTCGCCGCGTAAATTTCACCCACAGTGCACAGCGCCCGACACGCCAAGTGTCACGTTACGCGTGTAGACCGTCTGCGAGCGCGATGACACTTGCAACTGCTATTTGCTCTAATTGCAAGTATTATTACATGGTACAGTCTACGATACGTTGGTGTCGGCTGTGTGTACACTTTCGAGAGTTTGACACTAGAACTCTCGTTAGAGTTGAGAGTTGTGTTTGTGATAATTTGACGATGTTGTTGCATATTACCCTGTTCTAGACTTTTTTGTCAAATCATAGAATTAGGTATCAACAACCTCCAGTAAATCTGCTGATTAAACAAAATGACAAAATTCATGATTGTGAGCAGGTGAACTAAAAGAACTGCAGTACCAATCATACTTAATAACATTATTATGCCAATTTAACCAGCCATTTTTTAAAATCTCTTACCTAAAAAAAGCAATGCATTCGTAAGCAAACTTTTTACTACGAAAAAAACGATGACTTTCTCTCTTTTAGGCGGTTATAAATAACTAAATATGGTAGAAAAATTACTTCAGCATTAAATACACACTGCATACACAGTATTTCCTCTGAAAAACATCAAAACATTCGAAATATTCGAAACATTTAGTAAATAAGAAGTCAATAAGTCCAGTTTTACAATGTTTACATCAACAAGTACTAGGTATCACAAATATTATTCATTGTACAAAACCGCAACGAAACTATGTTTAGATAATGTTTTTTTTTATATTGAAAACATGTTGTTCTCATATGTACGGCCAGCATCAACGTTACCTACAATACAATCACAATGACAATAAAAATATATGTTTTTGAAAAAAAAAAAAAAGAAACACTGAAAAAGTCAACCCTTAAAATGCTTAATTTTCCTGAAGCTTTCATTGATCAATTTATTATTTAATTGTAGCTATTTATATCTAAGCCAATAGAATAATTTTCGAGAAATAGTAACAAAAAATATTTATAAAGAACACTGATTTACTGACTGTACTAGCATGAATAAGGACAAGTGCACTCTAAATACCGCTCGATATTTATCGAATCTGCAGCAGTGGTCCCGACCATTTCCGATTTGCATTACAGGACTATTAACTGCGTAGAAGCATGCAGGATTTAATTAGATCTATTCATGATTTTACGCACTAATATTTCTATATGTTGTGATTAATTTAAAGCCCGTATAGTCTGAGTGGGTTGGTTATACAAAATATTACACAATAATTACATATATGTCCCAATAATTCGTTACTTTGTGGTCACTGTGCAGCGTAAGAACGCAATAAGCGCATGCGCATGGAATCTTAAGATAGTCAGGTGATCAACACGAGGCGTAAAATGAATATCACATTTATTTATAGGCTGTGAAAGTCAATAAGGAATACTTTAAACATGCAGGTAATAATTTGGGAATAAGGAACTCTGACGAGAAAACAAAATGCTCAGACTTATCGGAAAATGTTAAATAACTCGAAAAACTAAAGTTTAAAAAATACCTGAATTCTGATTCGAGTCGATAAGTGCGTTTAGTTTTAAAACGGATTGGGTTAACGTGAAAGCAGTTTTTTTTTTGGCTTTTTTGTTGACATCAACTTCGTTCTCTGTTCCTCCTACCGCGTTAAAGTGTTGAAGTATCCAAAAGAATGTATGATGAAGCCATGATTTGGTGCCAATTTCATGTCTGCGGTGCAACATGTCAATAAAAAAATGGTCGCCTGAAAAATATGTCTTTACTTCGACGCGTTTGAGCCTCGATTCGTAAAGATTGAATGAATGCAAGGGTTCAAGAAATCTTGCAAAAATCCTGAACCCCTTAACACGGTGCATTCCATTGGGGATTTACTACAGGGCATTTTTTTTTGTTAATAATGACAATACGCCGTGTTCGGGTCACGACAAATCAATCGTTATCCTGAGGATGCCTCATTGAGAGGTGAAACACATGTCGATTCCTTACAGGGGTTTTTATGACACTTTAGAAATAGTTAAGCAGAACAGGTTACAAAATATAACAACGTATATTGTATTTTCTTAAAAGTCGACACAACCGCCTGCAATACGAGAGGTATCGCTCAGTTCCGTTGCCATCCGAGAAACAAAACTGAAATGTCACATTTACCTTCAATCCCAAACACAGAAACGTAGCTCATTGTAGATATAGGAATGGTGGTTATTCACTAATGCTACAACAATCTGAGGAAGGAAAAATTAAAACACAATAATTTTTTTTAGCTAAAACAGTCTTGTTCTAACATGTATAAATATTTCTGGCGTTAAATTATTAGCACTGGAACCGTAATCAGCGATTCAGCGATCACCTTTACCGAAATCCTTGAACCTAATCAAACAGCTCAACAACATAATAAAATTGCGTGCAAATCTCAATTTTTCGCACCAACCGATGACGCATCCTAGCATTATCTACAATAGGTATATAACCGTATGTGGGTTTAATCGTATAATGTAGGTATGCCACACATGTTCATTATTTTGCTGCAAATGTAAACAAGGGATCCTTTTAGCTTAATGATAATACCAGTTTATTATTGTCCCACTGCAGGGCAACCAGGTCCGGGTCGACGGCGCATCGTGTTCCACGCGCTGCTCAAAGAGATGTCAGCAGAACTGACGGGGTCCACTAGGGCCGATGCCTGCCGGGGTTGCGAAGAAGTCCGAAAAGGAGATCGTGGAACATAGCAACTGAAGGAACACGGGTGGGTTTTAGTCAGTAAGAGTCTGACACGCACTCCCTCTCCGTCCAGAGAGCGAGAAGTTATTTGATAATTTCCCAACCAAAAAAAAAGGCAAAAGTCTCTTCTCATACAGAGAAGGCACCATCATTGATCACCACGGTTGTTCAAGACGAGTTGGTGATTTCAGACTTATAGTTTTGAGCTATAAGTTCAGGTTTCCTCACGATGATTTCCTTCAGTAAGAGCCTGACACACCCTCCCGCTCCGCCCAGGGCGGGAGAAGTTATTTGATAATTTCTCACCCAAAACTAAAAGAAAAAGGCTAATGTGAAATGTGACCAAAAGATACTTCCTGACATGGGGGATGAATAATATATCCCCATATCTGGAAGTATCTTTTAGTCACATAAGTCAGATACTGCGAACAACAACTAACTGCTATTATCTATCCCTCCAGTTTGGTAAGCATTTTTATATTAGCATAAAATATTGCCACCATGCTTCTAAGACCTACAATAAATTCTCATTCTCTCGTACCCAATTTTTTTTAATGGAAATGACCATTCTCTCTATTATACTTACAGAATGTATGTAGGTACCAGGAAGACAAGACGGCTACGTAAATAATGCTTTTATAGTGCCACAAGTGTGTAACCACAAATTTGTTTACAAATTGCTGTAAAAAATAATAAAATGCTGTAAAATTTTTTTGACAGATAACTGACGTAGATACAGTAAGAATTGTTTATTTTAATTATTTTCATAGTCTTATGTCATATGGGATTCTTCTCTGGGGAACCTGTGCGGACATTAATACTATCTTTGCTCTACAGAAAAGGGCTGTTCGGCTCAATAACAACCCAGGTCCAAGAGAAAAATTCAAAGAAATAAATATTCTGACTGTAGATCACAATATATTTGTGAATACCTATTGTATGTTCACAAAAATATATCAAATATTAAGAAAATGTCCGATATTCATAGTTGAATGAAAACCAGGAATAAACATAGCCTTGCTTGTACATCGCACACGTCTCCACAAAGTACGGAACTCGTTCATGGGTCAATATATATACGCTTTTACAACAAACTTTCCATTGACATTGGAAACTTACCCATTAAACGATTTAAAATCTGTATTAAAACCAATCTTTGTAAAAAGGTTACTATACAATTTCAGATTATTTAGAAGATAAAAACAAGCTTGGGACTGAACTGCTCGCTTTGCTAAGCCTTGTGATAAAACCATAAAATTTGTCATTTTTATTATTATGGAAAATCATCCAAATATGCCAGTTTTATACACACATTGAAATTGTTGAAAATTATGTTCAAAATGACATGATTACTTTGTAAAGTATTATATTATTTCAATTATTGGGAATGTGAGGACTATGTGGACATTATTATTATTTTTATTTCTCAGCTAGTTTTAATGATGGTTTGGCAGTTTGAGTAGTTTATGCGGCCTACCCAAATGTCCTTTCTTTGGTATTTTTCTTTGAGTTGAGTTCCTAAATTCCGAGTTGAGTTCCACGATTACTGACAAATGCTTCCACTGACTGGACAGGTCCACTCAAATCTGTGTGGTTTTTTCCTAAAAATACCATTTCAGACACTAATCTACATGGTCCTCATATAGCCTGACCAAGATTATGTCTAGACTTTAAAAGAGACTGCGACCTCTTAGTTTCTTTTGGCCTTTCTTCTCAGAGTAGTCAGATAGGAAACACCGAACTCATCTAACTTATTTTTTTTTTATGACTTGTAAAAGTGATTCCGATATCCTGTTTACAGAATAAACAATTTCATTTCATTTCAAAGTCAGTTCGAATATAAAGATTAGTTTAGGTACCAACATTACCAAAGCATAATAATATTTATGTTAAATGTGTAGATATAAGCGCGGTAGGTATCCGTAGTACTACGGGTTCGATAACCCGAGGTCGACCAGTGTTTACTTTCCGTACTCGTTATTAAGTTTAAATCGCAATATGTGAATACAACTGGTCCTTTGAGACGACCAGTAGATGGCGTTGGCTGTATTATTTGGTCCTTCCGTTCAAATTTTTATTTTTGTATTATGTTTTCACTATTTAACTATTTAACTGCCTCGTTGGTCTAGTGGTCGCAAGCGTTACTGCTAAGTATGAGGTCCTGGGTTCGATTCCCGGGTCGAGCAAAATGTTATTGGGTTTTTCTATCTGAAATTTCTCAGTAGCAGCTCGGAGTCTGGATTTGTGCCTGCTTGATGGCAAAGGCTCGCCCCCTATTACATGGGACTTAAACATAACTGGCGAAATGTGGGTGTGCCTGCTACAGGGACACCTCTGCCCAACCCTTCGGGGAAACAAGGCGTGATATTATGTATGTTTTCACTATTTTTTGACATTACATCTGTACGCTATACAAACATTCAAATTTAGTGGCTTTAAAAAATCATGTGTGTTTGTTTTCATTTACAACACGAAACCTAACTATACATCTGTTTTTCGATCCACGAGCTCGTCAGTATAATATGCGGTTTCAATTGATTTTACAAAAAAAAAAAAAATGTTTTTTAATTTACCTTTAACATTAAAATTAAAACCAAACGTTTCAATATATTTGAATGCTCCATTATAAGAAATTGTCGTGCTCTATATATCGATTAAATATTATACAAAACCTATTTGAAATACTAATGACAAATTTTATTTACCTAATAATGCGCACATCAATAGGTTCATAATTTTATTCTGATACTTATAATGGTATATTTATGCAAAACAATAGCCGTATCCAACCTACCGGGTATAATTGGTAATAATTAAACTGTAGAATTAATAACTAGGTTGTAAACAATCTCCTATGTAATTACGGAGTTAAGTAATTAAATAAAAAACCATTCGTAATGACTAGAGCATTTAGCTTTAGTCTTGATATTAGTTTTTACGATCGAAGCAAGTGTCAAGAGGCATAGGGTTATCAGATAGTTGTGTTATCACTTTCGATATTACTGTTAAGGACTTAATTGGATTGTATCATGAAGGTTTAGGTACTAAGATAAGTTTTAACATAACTATTACATCACGCCTGCATTCCCCGATGGGTTCAGCAGAGGTGCACCTACAGTATACCCACATTTCGCCAGTTATGTAAATAAATCCCTAGTAACACAGGGTGAGTCTATTACCATCAACCGGGTTCAAATTCACACTCCCGGCTGCTACTGAGAAATTCCAGATGGAAACACCCAATAACATTTTGCCCGAACCGGGAATCGAATCCAGGACCTTATTCTGAGTAGTAGCGCTTGCGACGACTAAACAGAAAGAGGCAGTTTTTAAATAAATAAATAATGTAGGGAATTAGGTACTAGATAAAGAGAAGCAGGTTTCCAATGCATTTTCAAGTTTGATTGATACTATAGTACCTACCTACTTTACAGAGAGTTTTATCAGTACAAAAACGCTAGAATCATTTCTATCGTATCATGTTTATGTCGTTTAAGATCAAATGAGCGAATGCACAATTCTAACCCCACTCTACTAAATTATTTTTGTGTAGACAGAGCATTCTTTCGTTAGTCTATATGTATAGATATTTCGTTAGAGTGTCGCCTACAACAGGAGAGAGCGCTGAACTATGGCTACTCGCAGTTTTGACCACTAAGGTCTTCGCTGCTTAACCGGACTTTCCTGTGGGTGACTTAAGCTGCTACACTTAGAGCATCCAGCCAGGAGCAAGTAAACTATTCTAAATTAAAGCCAGGCGAACGCTCGCTAAGGGCACCCCCTGTGGGATACGAACCTCGGCTTAGGGCGTCGCTAGGGGGACGACAGCAAGAGGGGACATGCTGGATTAAAATTTGGTTTACATCATGATTATTAGGCGGGGTATTTAAAGCTACGTGCTCAACTGCAACAACTGCTGGCACCTCGTTTTCGAGCAAGGGTCGGGGAGGAGTATCATTTACTCGGGGACACGGTCGCGATCGCAAGGCGGCGAGGTCGGAATGACGGGAGGCGTCTGTGTTTGTGCACTGTACTGGTGGCCCTATTCTTCTCCTGGAGGAGTGTAATGGGGTCACCTGGGTTGGAAAGGACATGCCTTGGTCGGCGGATTTGACTGATTCTGGAGGGGACATAATTAGCTGCCTCGACAACCAGAGGGTTGCGATCTCTGGGAGCGGAGGCGCTGATGTCTGAAATACAAATATTTTATATCTAGTTCAGACACAGATGTCCAAAAACTGTTCATAGAAAAAAAAAACCTAATATGTCTTGGTTCTATGTTACACAACCAACCACCAACAGACCAACTTACCACGGGGTGTCATATTACCCAATAACTGAGTTGTAGACGTCAGACAGGCAGTCGGTCCATGTAAATACTGGTATTCAGCTGCATCCGGTCAGACTGGCAGCCGACCACAACATGATGATGGTTCTGGTTATTTTAAAGGAACTGTACCTATCAATGCCGATGCCTACCTAATAATCTTTCACAATGAGGTGTATTCAATTTATGTTTGACCTTAAAACGCAGCGTCATCTGATACCTAATCATTTTCCACGAGGAAAAAGTGAAGTGCAATAAATACAAAGTATGAAATGAAATGAAATAGTTTATTCTGTAAATACGATATCGGAATAACTTTTACACGACATATTAAAAAAAAAAAAAAAAAAGCTAGATTTGTTCGGCGTTTCCGGACTACTCTGAGAAGAAAGGCCGAAACAAACTCAGAGGTCGCAGTCTCTTTTAAAGTCCAGACATAATCTTTCTAAGTAAATACGAGCAACACTGCCTCCGTTTAGTCACTATCACATATGATTAGTGTCATCGTCGGAATTCCCCACAGTTTTTCAGCATGAGGAAAACTGAAGTCGTAAACTTCGTGGAAAAAAATCGCGTGCACCTATGTAACGGGTGATGCCACGAAACAGATCATACTCGTTAGTAATTGCATTATGTTCAGTAATGACTTCTTCCTCGAATTTGGATGAAAGTGAGATGAGGCAGCTGGGTTTCCTGTAATTATTTATCAGCCTGTATAATTATTAATGTGTTTAGTTTATTGAAAATAATAAGAACAAGCTTAAGAGCAAGCATGGTTTAGTAGAACTTAAGTGAATGGACTAGCTTAGGTAGGTTAACTAAAAAAAAAATTGGTTGTTTATTTGCATACAACTGGCAATGTAAAGTAATGAAAGTCATGTCATTCGGTTTATTATTTTTATTTGTTTATAATTTCTTTTTTTTTACATTATTTTCTATTTTAAGAATGCCAGAACGTTGTAGACCCTGTAGACTGATATATGGTTCGGTTTGTTGACCATTTTCGATTTTGTTAAGTACATAGTACTTGTAAAGCTAGCATATCTATTAGCAGTGTAATTTAAAAATATTGTAAAAGCCAATTATTTTTAAAAGAGTAACCGTGGAGTTCTCCATAGGAAACGACCAATTGGGACCGTGCACCTAGCCTTCTGACGTTTCAGAAGTGTCCATCTAGGTTTAAGTAAAATAAATTATTTCCAATTTTCAGTTTTGAATATAATAATATCACAGAGGTTGTTTAGTAAACCCCCATGGATAGGTCTAACGATCACAAATTTTTTTTTAAATGACATCCAACAAGATAATTCGACTATCCCTTTTTCAGGATTCTTCCTCTCATTTTATCGGCATTACATAAGCTACCTTTTCTTGAAATTACACGCCGTAGTAAAAACAATAATAAATCAGCAAGTTTTGTAATACAGGAGACAGACGAAACATTGAATAGCATTTCTCAAAACCCGACTACTGAAAAATCACGCTCTAAAAAGTATGAAACAAGAAAATATTTCAGACAGAAATCAAGACATAGGTACAAAAATGGTCAAGGTAAAGCCGTGGTCGCATGCCGTTATAATTTTGTAGGTGTACAGACATGTCTTTCTGTCTGAAATTCTTACTTGTTTCATACTTTTTAGAGCGCGATTTTTCAGAAGTTGAGTTTTAGTTTTTGAACTTACTTTTTATTTAACTTATTTTGGGGTTATAATTTCGTGATAAAGTATTTGTAGAGTGGCTTTTTTTTAGTTTGGGTTTTATTTTTTAATAGGTATTAATTTCACAGCCGCGCCGCACAGTGGCAAAAAAAAAAAGACATTTTTGTTCAAAAATCTGCCTACACCACAATTTTTGCCATTTTTTTTATACACTTCTGAGATAATACACTTTGGTGTGTCACTGCCACTTTTCCTTATAAGTCAATAAAAAAAAAGCAAATTAAAGCAAATTTTTTTAGGCCGCCATTTGTATTCGCCATTTTGAATTTTTATAAACAGACAATAAATTCATGACCAGGGACCTGAAAAACCCCTGGAAACTGATTTTTGTTAATTTTTTTTTTAGAAATTGTTTTTGCTTCATTTCCCGATTTTTTGAGGTTGTGGTATTGACTTATAAAATAAAATAAAAACATTTATTTCAGTCATCAAAAATTGTGGTGAGGGAGACTTTTGAACAAAAAAAAATTTTTTTTTTCACTGTGCGCCGTACGTAGTACAGTCTCACTTTATTTATTCATTATTTATTAAAACTTTATGCACATGTTAAAAATACTGTACAAAGGCGGATTTAATGCCTGAGGCATTTTCTACCAGTCAACCTTAGGGTGATGCAACAAAACATTGCCGGTGCAACATAAGGGACAGTTAAATCGAAACAAGAATACATACAAATATATAAACCGAATAAACTTTGTCAGGAGAATTAACGATGGTTAGAGGAGAAAACAAATCCAGCAAATCAGCGCTGCAATGATTCTGCCAACTTCTTACGAATATGTTCACGTGCCTTCACTTTAAAAGATAACCGACTGGTTGCCATCTTGACTTTGCTTGTTTTTAACATATTTATTTACTTAGACAATATGATATATATACATATTTGTAATATGCTTGACAAGCCCTTTCATTTGATACCCAACATAGCACAATAAAACATTTTTTTTTGTGTATGACTAAGTTCTATAGAGGGCGCCATAATAAACATAACACAACATAACATCACGCCTGTAATCCCCGGAGGGTTAGGCAGAGGTGTACCTATAGTACACCCACATTTCGCCAGTTATGTTTTAGTCCCATGTAATAGGGGGCGAGCCTATTGCCATCAACCGGGCACAAATCCAGATTCCGGGCTGTTACTGAGAAATTCCAGATGGAAAATCCAATAACACTTTGCCCGACCCGGGAATCGAACCCAGAACCTCATACTCAGCAGTAGCGCTTGCGACCACTGCACTATACCAACGAGGCAGGCGCCATAATTTGTGTTTTAAATTCAATTATAGATTTTAAATTGGAATTTTATTCAAAAAATTATTATGTTTGGTGAGTATAAGAACTCATCTAATTTTAAGTAGGCACTAAACAACAAATAAGTAATGCTTGATGTGCTCACCTGTAAGAAATTGGTAAACTAGTCTGTAAGTTTATTGCATGTATCTCATATCTTTGTATCGGTGTATTCAATTGTTGGTGAACCAAATAAATAAAATAAAAAATATTGCATTTCATGTGACGTCACATAGCCTATAACCAGTGGACAACTAAGACGCTTTCAATGATATCTCATTTGTCATATTATGATCGATAGTTTAGAAGTTATGAGATAACAGATGTACCCAGTACAAACATGTTCTCATTGTCCCTCGGCAAATCTCGTCTTTCGACAGTCGTCGGATTTCTATCAGTTGCCTTTGCACTTGGTGCAGACTGAACACTCTCAATCGACTTGGAAGTCTACAGAGTTGTTAATACTCTTTTAACTTAATGTAATTTATTTAAATAATGGAAGGAAAGCCGCTAAAGTCGAAGGCACGACAGATAGGAAAATAGTTTTACAGCTCTATATAGTTCACACGGAAATAAAAACAAAACAACAATAAAGTACTTAGTTCTGAATTAAAATTATTATACACGATAAATCTAATAATTGATGGACATGGAAATTGGAAATTTGCATTAGTTTGTATTCGAAAATCCGATGATACCCGAGGGACATTAAGAAAATAGTTACACTGTACATACGTAAATACTGATCAAAATTTTCTTTTTGCTTCGCCGTAGTCGAGTAAAATGAGAATATCATAGATGCTTCACAAAATTGCATACTTACTAACTAGTCAGTTCCGCATGAAATTCTAACAACAATAAAGGCTAAAAGTGCAACACATGATTCAGATGAAACAGTGAGTGAGTCAAAAGGAAAATTTCCTGCTGATTTAGGGCAGATAAAATGTAAAATTGTAAACGTCGCGTGCCAGCTGTAAGTGTCAATTGAAGATGAATTGTGTCCCTACGTAGGATGATCATGAGACCGTTCCTGTTTATAAATTATCTGGAATGATTCAATTGTTATTGTTTACTAAAGTTTCTAGAAATAGCTAAAATAACAAAAAGATTTTATGAGCTTACAAGATCCGTATGGTATACCGTCATCAGACAACCAAACGCTACCGGTTTTGTGATATTATTACATCTATTGCTTTCTACAACTCATTGTTTCATGTATATCTTTTGTTGGAGATCCTAAATAAATAATCACAATTCGAACATCAATTCGTTTTTTCTTTTGGAGAATTATTGTGTTGTTGTTTTTTATTTTATTAATAAATAGGTCTGCTCTCGATTACGATCTTAACTAGTAGATGAGGTGTATGATAGAACAAGCGTTTACCAGGCATTGACTGCAGTCTCATTTCTGTAACTTAAATGGAAAGTTCTGGGACGTATTCATTGTATTTTTTACGTATATTAACTTCACAATTACTTGTAAAAAATATTATTGACCGTTAAAGCATCACCATTTCCTTATCTCCACTAATTTCGTATAACCTCAAAACGCAGCTTTTATTACCGACTTCTGCAGGAGTCAAAACAGTTAGGTACTCAATTACTGACACAAACTAATAAAAACAGGAAGGTTGCGATAACCAACAAGTAATAACCGTTTTCGGGTAATAAACCAAAATAATAATTAAAACATCAAAAGCGCCGCGCTTTGTAAAATTTTTGAACGTTTTGCGATTCGTCACGATGTAGAGTTTACATTGCACCGGTTGGTTTTGGGTTCCACACGTTAAAATAACGGTGTGGTTTTGTTTTGAACGAAGAATTAACTTACATAATTTTGAAATCATAAAAAAGAAGGCATACTGCACCGACCCCAAATATGAGATCAAGATGGATGAGGACAAGAGAGAGTTGATTTTTATTGTCAACAAAGGGATTATTACTGACAAATATTAAGTCATAATTAAGTAATACATATGAAGATGATGTTGACGATGAGATATGATAATGTAGTGCTTTCGCCGAAAACTAGCGCTGTCTTGCATGGGGTCGCAGCATTATGCTGAGCGATGGCCGTTTTTCGTGGATGTGACGCATATTTTCCCCCAACTTTCTTCTTGTTTGTTTTGTGTTCTTTCTTTGCGTCATGTTTACCGCAAGTAAACGTATTTTCTTTCTTTATTTTTTCTTTTAGTGGGAAGATTGTAGTAAGTGGCGTTCTGTAGTTTCTGCCTACCCCTATAGGAAGAAGGCGCGAGTTTATGAATGTAAGTAATATCCTCGCATCCTATCCTATGCTTCTATTAAAACTCGATTACCAAGGATACTGATTATGACAATATTACCAAGTACATTCGAACTTAGAAGAAGGCTCATATTTAGCAATATTGACGTTTACGACCTGCTAATGACGTTTGAAAAGCAAACGGGACTTTTTACAACTTATTACCTACCTTAAAATTTGAGTATAACCCAAAGAATAGCTTACAACTTGGTTGTTTGCAATACAAATTTTATGTTTCTTGATCATTTGCATTTTGTTAAGTGTGAAATTTGAATGGAAAGCCGTGTTTTCTTAAGTCCCGAGACTTTTATGGGGTAGCATTATGGATAACGGTACCTTGGAAGTTTAAGTACCACACGTATTAGTGGGTACATTGTAGATACTTGTAGTACGTATTAAAAACAAAATTACTAATGATACTGCTTAATTTTTAAAGTGATAAAACCATCACAACCGCTGAATAGCTTAACACCATAATCATAAATAGCCTAGTATGTTGCCACTGCTGGGACACAGGTCTCCTCTCTATGAGAGGTTTCGGGTTGGTAGATGTCATATATCTTCGATTCTTTTTGGTTCTAGGACGTGCCAAAAAAAAGACAAACCAAATCATAGAGCGTGCGGAACCTTTAGTGAAGTTATAAAATTATCATTCTATACGAAGAACTTTAAACGCACGAAAAATAAGACTGTTATAATATTTTAGCTTCCTACAACTAAATTTGTTACGTGAGGCTACATTTAAAAGCATGACGGATGGTCGCTTATGTTGTTGTGTTGACTGCCAAAAAAATCCAGGAACAGTTTAAATTAATTTTAAATTTGGTTTGAAAAATATTAAATGATTTGATTCCCGTATAGGTACAACGTGGTTCAGATCGAGTGCTGTAACGGCATTTGAAAGGGTAGTCCTAGGTCCAGCAGGTCTTTGTTAGAATGAACCATTCATTCATACTACGATAGTTACTTCTGGAAAATGACGTAAGGAAAATTTGAATATGAATTATATGGAATGGCTATAAGGCTCCAGGCAAACGGGCCACCGACCACAGCCACCGGTAGCTGGCGACAAGCAATTTACATGATTTTGAACACGTTTTGTATGGAATTGCCGCAATTAATTTGTGTATATTAGAAGCGATTTGTTTACTACATTACGAGATGACGAATTTTTTGGCGGTCCAGGGGAAAACGGTGGTCAAGTTTTCGCATGCCTCTTGTTTGACCCCAAAAATTCCCCATAATAGAAAATAATAATTAAATAATTATTATTATGAAATTAAATAAATAATAATAATTTATTATTTTTTATTCGTTTTTTTTCTATTATTTGAATTTTTTCTTCAAGTAATCAATAAATGCATACGTAATAAATGAATTATTTCTGCCGTGGTAAAATTTGGTGCCTTAGATCTCTTCATTGTAATTTATGTTATGTATATTATGACTATCGCTAAAGAAAACTAGAAAATAACACGAGAACGACAACCAACACTGACTTACATTGACAAAACATTTTTAGTTTCTCTATATTTAGATCTCAGTTGCCATCACTTTTTATTTGAAAACGGAACGCAAATAATGAACGGCGAATGAGTTATTGACCTAATCTCAGTTAAGTTAAATCGAATGTGAAATTTGATTGTGCAAGATATGCTCAATAAGATTTAAGTCGAGTTTAGGACAAAATCAAGATTTAATTAAACCGAGATTTGTATCATTTTACTGCAAGTCGCCCTAAATCATTAAGTCGATAACCACTGAAAAAAAGAGTGGTTATTTACAAGCCCTACCTCAAATTCAGTCCACCTCAAAAAAGGTAATAAAAAAGCATTATACCATTTTATGACATCATTTTGGTGACGTTAAAGTACAGTTAGTCTAATTTGTTTTAAGCTTCATAATAACTAAAGCCCAACAATTATTTTTAATTCCTTCGCGACTTCGCAATTTCGGCTCTCATATAATTTGTCGTCCATAAAACCAAATTCGGCACAAAGTGACAATCCCTTTGTCGTGTTACGTTTCCGAGAAATCGTTTGATGACTGACAGACAGGCATTTATTATGTGTACGGGTGGAGTTTACATCAGACACTGTCAAAAGTATATTTTATATAGAATATAATATTTTTGGCAGAATTTCTTTTTGATATATTTTTTATCGTCGCATGTCGCGTTAGCATTTTTATGGGTCACAATGATTTCATTTTATGATATTTCAGGTGCAAAACGCAATGATTTCATTTTATGATATTTCAGGTGCAAAACGCAATGCTTTCATTTTATGATATTTCAGGTGCAAAACGCAATGATTTCATTTTATGATATTTCAGGTGCAAATGACTGATTAGAGTGACGTTAAAGACTGTTAGATGACGTGACAGGGATTAACAGATAAATCATTTTATTTCTGTATGTACGTTTGTGCAAATACTTTGACTCGTCAAAAACAAATTATGTTTTAAAACTAGATGATTTAGGTGTTTCATACCCGCGTACTCTGTGAAGAAGCTGTGGTTATCTATAGAGAGGTACTTCGCATTTAATGTGTCATTCTCTTGGGTTATGAGGTACAGAGTACCTAAGGAGATCTCTGTACATTTACAAAAATACAAGAAAAAAAGAAACAATGTCTCTTCAGAGTTTTTTTAAATTATCATACAAGTTTTATCACTAGCTATAGGGAGCCCCGACGAAGGAAAAGGAAATTGTTATTGAATTGCAAAAAAATAAAATGATTGTAAATAGTCAAAGAATATAGGTATATCTCTCAGGTATTTCCTCACGATGTTATACCTACTAGGAGTTCTAAAGCACAGCTTACTGGAAATATAACTGGCGAAATGTGGGTGTACCGTTAGGACATCTCTGCCTAACCTCTATAGATCTAGAGCCTCTACCAAACCTTTGTACTGCTTACTTTTTTAACAAACACCTATACTGCATTTGAAATAAGATTAGACATCTAATCAAATGAGGTGGCATGACAAATGGCAGCTGCAGTAAACAGTTGGTATTGTAACCACTTACGTATACGTATTACGCCTACGGTATAGAAGTCAAAATCGGTTGAACGGACTGTAAAAAAGGTTTATTTAAATGTCTTATCTTATTTCAAATGGAGTATAGGTACAATCTAAGTTGATCACACATTACCTACTAGGGAAAGAAAACCCAGAATGATAGGGTCATTCAAAGTTCACGTATCCCGCATGAACAAATTCCGTAAACATAAATACACTTAATTGCATAAATACGAAACAATACCATCACTTACTGCACCAATAAAAAAACTCAGTAAACGCCACGTGCGCTGAGCTGTGTCGTAAATTGTGTGCGTCCGTTTATTTGCGTCCACCTCGAAAACATAGCATCTGCGTTTGTAGCGCGTTTTTGCGTTTATTTTGCACATGTATGTATGTATGTAAGTTATGTGGTGAAATGTTTACGAAAACTAGTGGAATTTACTCCTATACGTTGCTTTTAAAGCTATGAGACGTTTAAACGACAAAATATTCATTGTTAAACAGTCGCTAATCATAACTTAACTTTAAGCAACGTTTATAAATACAAGGGTAAATGTCTAAGTTTTAGTAAGTTAGTGCTAATTTTAATTTCCCCGGTAATACGTTTAGTCCAGAATTAGATGATGTTGAAAAAAATTAAATTGTAAATGTCAACTTGATACAATTAATATTGTTTGAACACGTATTTTTTATCAATATTTTGAATTTTTTATTTACCTCTACCTCGATACATGGCATTGTATAATTTTAGCCGTCCATTGAATGGCTCCCCGCGATTTCTTGACCTCCCTTTATTTATATATAATACATATAAGGGTGAATTTCCCGAACAGAAAATGCCACTGCAGAAAGTTAAAATACAACCGATTTTTTTTTTCTAAATAGGTGATATCGGTACCCAGTTGAGAATTTTTTTTTAAAATTTGGATTTTAATAAATTATTTTAAAAAAAATGTTAAAACGCTGAAGGTATTGTGCCTGAAATTGACATATCTTTTTTTTTTTCGCGGCCATCACCCAAATCATATTTTTCTAATACAGAATAGTGTAACAAACGAAACTTATTTAACATGCATATCTCAAAACTCAGTCCGAAATGAGATATAAGAGTTCGTATGTATTTATTAGCTTTGTAGGCAATTTTTGTGTCCTAAAATAGATACCCGCTAAATGTTTTTGGACATTTCAATATTCGGTACACCCCCCCCTCCTGTACGTTACCCCATTCGCATTATAATAATTTCCCTCTTGATTTGTGACGTACCCCCCGGTACGTAAATAAACTGACATATCAACATTTTCATATCGGTGACGTAAATCTAATTTCGTTGGACCACTTTATAATTTCGGTGTAAATAAAACTTTATCCATCTAACATACATTCATTAAAATAGACTGAAGGACAATTTGAAGTTAAAAACAAATAATAAAACGTGGAAAAAAAATCTACACTGAAATGAGAAAAATCATGATAATGTTGCAAGACGTTCGACCAAAATTTGTAAAACACAAACGGAATGACCTAGATAAGCCTAGCATTCACACTTATTGTAAAGAAGTGGCTGAAGGAGTAATTCTGTCCTAACAAAATGAAACTCTTTTTGATATCTACCTTTTTATCGTTTTTAATTACTTACTTGTCAAAAAGATTACAAAATGAAAAAAGGCTTTTCTATCTTATTACAAAATTTGGCACCCCAGGCAAACTAAAATCTTCATTGCATGTAATTGTGAGAGCCAACAAGAAGAACAAAAACCTCTTTTCATGTTTTTTTATTCTTCTTAATTTAAAATATTTGACACTTTCTAAAATTGACATATACGAATGTACAAGGAAAAATAAATAATTTATGATATTTCATTAATACTTACTCATATATAGAATTATAAACAACATATCTGGCACTCAAAAGCTTGAAACAATACATCAGTGATTGTAAGGGACAGTAAGAATGCAAAATCCCAAAGAAGTCGTTTGTAATGATTCTGCAGGCCCAATTGGAAGAATAGTAAAAAGTTTTATGAAAAGTCCAACAAAAGACTATGCTTAAAACGAAATATGATTTTTTATCGTCTGGTGCTACCATGAATCGCATAAACAACTAGTTTTGTTTCTATTTTTAAACAAAAGAGACATTGCGACAAATTAGTCTTCAAACCTGACACTTCTACATGAGTAATGTCATGATTTTTCTCGTTGTAAATTTTGATGCCGAGAAAGGGAGACAACGACAAAGCCACAGTTATCAACGCGTTTTTGGAAAAAAATTGGTGATTAAATTTTTACTTATAAAAATGACAGTTTCGTATTATAATTATTTAAGAATGTTATACGAAAAAAGGAAGACGCAGAAAACTCAAAGAAGAAGGATAAAGGTGGTTTTACACCGGCGAGGAGAGGCGTGGATGGGATGGGCGAGAATTGAAATTTATATGGAAAAATTTCTATCCACGCCCTGCCTATCTTTGGTGTAAAAGGTCTAGATGCGCGAGGATGTGCGAGGTCAGAATTGGAATATTTGTTAATACATACAATATTGAACTTTATTGCTGTTTGAATAGAGCATTTATTTACTCTGTAAAACGAATATACAAATTTCGCACCGGCCATCCGGTGCGAGCCATCGTGAGGCGGCGCGAGGCAGCGCTGGACATCTTTCGGTGTAAAAGGGTAAGCGTGATTTCAATTCTCGCCCATCCCATCCACGCCTCGCCTCGCCGGTATAAAACCACCTTAAGAGACGTTTGTGATCCCTTGATCGGAGGGACTTGGAATTCCAGCCCGCCTGGCGGATATCAAAGCGTATGACTTTTTGCGTAATCGAAAAACTACAGTACGACTTAGAACCCAAAAACTGCATGGCTCTGCCAGTCCCCTACAAGGTTCATATAGTCATCCTATCAATGAATTATTAGTAGTAATAATAATACTTATAATATCATTGCTACATATAAAAATATATTATTTATATTACAACCATAGTACTTTATGTATAATGTGACTGGATATGTGATGGAAAAACCTTGCAACTAGCAAGGTTTTTATTTGAAAGTGCCACTGCAAAAATATGTAGCTATGTTTGTTCATATTTAGGTACTGTGCTCTATTATATTTTTAATATATTAAAATAATAATGAAAATTAAAATGTTATTGGTTATTATTGTCATTTTGATCAAATAAATTATTTATTTTCTTATTTTTACTTATTTAAATTGTCATGCTTGTACTGTATCCATTGACCTATTTTATATTTATTGTGATTCAAATGATATGACATTAATCTGTAAAATTTTTAGAATGGGATTATAGTGATATTTCTAATGTTATTTAAAATTATATTAATTGATTATGATTTGCATGCCCATGTGACGGCAGAACATGGAACTGGCTATATGACAACACCTATGTACAAATTTACCCATGTTTGCAAAGAAATAAATGATTTAATGATTTGATTTAATCTTGCTGTGAGCCTGCAGCTGGAGATAAAGATATGGTATAAATTTCCTAATTTTGCCTGCCCTTGTCATTTAAAGATCAAGTTCTCCGTTTCACCAAGAACAAAGAAAAAGAAAGAAAGAAAAATAGGTTTATTTTTGTAACAGAAATCCAGACACATCAAAAGGTAAGAACAAATATATTAAATAAAAACACAAAAATGATCTCACCAGTGCTATTGAAATGTTTCAGACTACCTCATGTAGGTACCTACTCTGAAAGAAGGTAAGGCATGCAGAAAAACAACATTCCTTGGTGATTGAACAAAAGGAGTAGTGGATTAACCCACTTTTTATAAAGAAGAGTCCTGTGTCCCAGCAGTGGGAGTGTTATAGCTGATATGATTCGAGCCAAGTTTCCAGTTTATTAACCAATGGTATAAGATATTTCATAATTATGCGGCGGAGCGATGGATGTGTACCTATGATATCAACCAGCTTAGCTATCGTGGAAAAGGGTTTAATGAAGCTATTCTTTTATTTATGCTTAACGCGCATCTTCAAGCATATCTTACCGCTCTGCTGTACCATTCAGCTATAGTGTAAAAGATCATACCACAACGTAGCTACTTCAATTTTTTGTTGCGCATGTCATCATGTCTTGTCATGTCATGTAAAGTGATTTTAAATTAAACGCCACTTACTCATAATCTTGTAATAGTTAATATTTTTACGTATCTTGACATTTCTCAGGACCCTGGATTTCCGGACCTTTGGAAGACGTACGATGGGCCGAAGCCAACTCGCAGAGGCCCGTTAGACGTTTTTAATTAAATGAGACACCAACCGACGATTATCCCTGTCCGCACTATGTAAGTGCATCCAAGGACAACCCCCGGTTGGTGTAGGACTATTGCAGGATATGGAAACAAAGACATTGGGTTATGGGTTTGGATGGCTAAAATGAACTGGTTATTTAGGACTATGGAAAGACTATGGCCCCTGTCTGATCAATGTTTTGTACAAAATAAACAGATAAAATGGCAGGGAGTGACTTACACACTCAATAATGGACCCCCCAAAATGGTCGCTAGCACATAGTGTCGTAGCGACAAGGAGGCAACACGTCCTGAGGTGATTATGAGGAGTGGAGAGGTATTCCACGGCTATCTGAACAATCCCGAAAGTACGGTCAAGATCCCTACCAGCATCTTACTGGAATACTTCCTTCCTCGGAGCACGTTTGTTCTTGCGAAACTTCACTTAAGCCGGCCAATAAGAAGGAGGTGGGAGCTCTGTTCCTCGTCATTATTCACTCTAGCTGGCCAATAAAGGCAAGCCAGAAGTGAGGAACAAGACTTCTCCCGGGAGATTGGGTTCGTGGGGTCGCTACTGTCCAACAGCTCATCATATGCTGCCCTGTGGGTTTCTGTATCTCTCTTAGTCTGGCTCCTCACTCTATATCCGTTTCGGCAAAGTAAACTCTACCGGTACAGACCTAGAGTTTAGGAACGCGTAAGCCCCACCTCGACGTCAACGTAGAGATACGGCGGTGGGGTAATAATTAATATTATTATAAGAAGCATAATAATATGAGTTAGCTATTCAAACAATTAATATGATGCGGTTGTAGTTAAAGACGCCAATTGCATAGGGACTTTTTGTTCCCGGGAGACTAAAAGTACGTACTTTTTGTTGTCAAGTTGAACGGCAATGTTTTTTCTTCTGGCAGATTTTTCTAAATGAAAGCTTGATTTTCAATACAATATTCGCCTATTTTCTTTTACTCGTGCCCTTAATGACCATTACAGCGGTATTAACCCCAAATACGAAAGACCAAAAGAGAAAGTCGTAATTACCACACTTGACAGAAGAATTGGTCAGTTTGAGGTTATTAGCAGACAGGAGAACGCTACTGCCTATCCTCTTGAAATGATAGCCTAGTTGCCGACTTTTACGACCAAAATAAGCACAAACACATGCATACAATCATTTCTATTTGACACATACACACACAAACGTACGAATTTAAGAGAACATTCATTTAGATTTGCAATAAATAATCGCAAATAGCCAGAACAAACGGCGCGTAACCAGTAACGTAAACACGTGAAATGTTAGCGCATTTGTACGGCCGTCAAACGTAAACGTAAACTTGAGCGCATATTGCAGTTGTGAGTAAGTGGTGTGCGTTTTATGTTAAGTGTCTTAATGTTTTTAAAAATACGTTTGTTTTGTTACATATTTGGAATTCTGAAGAATGTTTTGACGGTTGTTTGTTTATTGGTACTTTGAGGTATATTTCAAGCTTTTCATATTTTTGAGACAAGAAGAAGAATAAACCTTCCTAAAAACATAAGCTGACTACCCCAAGATACAGTGTATGGTCGAAAAGTTTTTAACTATTTTTCACGACACATCAACTCATTTGTGATAAAAACAAATTGATTCAATTTCATATTGGTGTGAACAAAACAGCTTGAACACTTTGCAATAAGTTATCCCTGATCATGAGAAACAGACAAACATCAGTTGACAGCACTAACTAGCTACAAACATGAAGCCATTAAACTAACAACTGCCAATTTATGGGCAGTTCAACGAACCCCACACCTATTGGAGAGCACACGCAGATTAACTCGAATTATCTAATAATGAGTGCAACGAGGGAACGCCCGCGCACTGCACTCCCAGCACGATGTGGGGAAGGCAGAAGGACCAGTCTAGTAATATAACTCCAAACTCCTGGCTGCTACTGAGAAATTTCAGATGGAAAAAACCAATAACATTTTGCCCGACCCGGGAATCGAACCCAAGAATTCATGTTCAGCAGTAGCGCTTGTGACTAGATCAATGAGGCAGTTTATGTGTATAATAGATTAATATTGCAGATTATAAAGGAATTTCAATGTTTTCTCGAGTTGTAAAAACCTTGCGAACCAGGGCCGGGTCACTAGTACACTATAAAACAGGACTCATTGTTTTACTGCATTCCCTGCAATACGCAAACACTGCGCAGAAACGAACATGGGTGACGATACTGCGTAGTGAGGGACTTACCAACTATAACTTGAGCCTTCATTCCGAACATTTAATAAGACAATAGAGGTCAATATAGTCACCGTACTGCGTAATAACTTGAGTCTAGTATAAGTTAAACCCTCCGTCGAAACATTTAGTATAGAACTATGGGCCAATGAAGATGGTTGAGTGACTTAATACGATAGATAATACGGTTCGTACAAGCTTTTGCTTTTGTTCGCTTTAACAATTAATTGGTGTAGGTTGCGCCTCATCGACCTCATGTTCTATTGTTAAGGAATTACGTATGAGCTGTTAAATAGATACGACAGTTCTAGACACTTTATTTATGGTTGTACTTGAATACTTATTTCGATATAATTAATCGATGTGGTAAGGCAGGTAGAGCAGAGCCGTAATTCATTCGTTTATCATCGTAATTCATGTTTTCAGACCAACAGTCCTTGGGGCCTATATAGTCTGCTAATTTATAAACATTGCAATGGGTGAATTTTTGACAGATTCAGTATTACAAATCTGTCAAAAATTCACAATTTGGATGACTCTCTAAAGGACCAGGGTAAATCAGAAATCAATTTATTAATGAATATTTTGCAATGAATGTGGGTACAAAATAAGATGTAAATATTGTAAAAGCAGTTCCAACACACTACCTTACGTCATGTAAAAGTAAAAGACCAAGGAAGCATGAAACAAATGAAAAATGGCCTGTCTAAAACAGTGGGCGTATCAAGGCAGTCAATGATGATGATGCAATGAAGTTCTTCGGTCAGTCGTTCTCTCGTCCAACAACAGTTCAACGGTCAAATGATTATTCAGGCGAATGTTCTTCAGGCAATCGTTCTTTCGTCCAACAACAGTTCAACGGTCAAACGATTGTTCGAGCAAAGGTTCTTAGGACAAGTGAACTTAAGGCAACCGTGACGCACTTCAAACTATTATTGTATTTTTTTATGAGTAACTTTTCTAGGGTTCCGTAGTCAACAAGGAACCCTTATAGTTTCGCCATGTCCGTCTGTCTTGTCTATCCGCGGTCCAGCTCCAAGACTCTTAGTACTAGAAAGTTGTAATTTGGCATGGGTATACATTTTAATCGCGCCGAGAAAGTAGTAAAATAAAATTATGAAAAATATATATTTTTAGGGTACCTCCCCTACACGTAAAGTGAAAAAAATCACACGGCAGTAGTTTATATAAAGAAATTAAAAGTAAATTTATCACAGCTAAGTAGGCTCTACAAGTTAACGAGTAAAAATTGACAAACTTATATTTGCAGTTGCAAAAACATGTTTTCCCATACATTCCGAATGGGAGAACATGTTTTTCAACTACAATGTTAAGTTTGTTCTTGGGATAAATACATCCCAACTACGGGACCCTTCATTGTGCGTGGTTCGATACGCACTTGACCGGTTTTTAAAGTCATATGTCATTTTTAATCATTTGTTTTTCATAGGTACAATAATAATAATGGTAGATAGGTATATAAAGGTAAGATTTAAGGTGTCACAACTGTCCGTAGACTGATAATTCCCTAAATCCGTTGCTCTATCGTAAACGACACAAAGAACAGGGTATAAAAATGTTAGTAATAAACAAAGTACGTACCTACTAACAGCTCATCCAATGAGCTAAATTGAGATAAAAGCCAGGAAAATTACTGATATGACTTTTTAACAGCTAACTAGCAATTATGTCTAATATAGAACTGTGCTAAGGGAGAACGCTGTAGAAACATGATACTACACTAATTTGTTATTTCAGTCTAGGTTGAACTGAAGGCTAGCTTTTGTTTTGTTTTAATAGAATTATCTAAATTAAATACTGGGGCCTAAAATTAGGCCACATTAAGCAATTCCTCTGAAAGCAATTAATTATCTGAATTCTCAGCTATTCCTTTATGGTGACACACGTTTTAGCTGAATCATATTCAATTAATTCATATCAGAATCATATTTGGTGTAAATATTGCCGCATGAAAAAATACACATATAAATAAAACAGTTTTTATTAATGAAATGAGTTATTTATTTTTTATTTTTACAGTTTAAATGTTATTTCATTAAAAAATACAAAACTGTCAAGTAGATGAATTGCGTAATATGAACTGAACGCAGATTAATATTATGAATTGTCAGTTTGTGTGATTCATAATATTATCATATTATGATTCTACCAAAGCGGCTGTTTTAGGCCCCCTGACCAATCCAGGGTCAGTATTTTGAGCAGTATTCATCATACTACATAACATAACGCCTGTATTTCACGAAGGGTTAGGCAGAGGTATACGTACCTATAGTACACCCACATTTCACCAGTTATGTTTAAGTCCTATGTAATAAGGGGCGAGCCTATTGCCATCAACCGGGCACAAATCCAGACTCCACACTGCTACTGATAAATTCCAGATAGAAAAACTCAATAACACTTTGCGCGACCTGGGAATCAAATCCATGACCTCGTGCTCAGCTGTAGCGCTTGTTGCAACTAGACCAAGGAAGTAATCAGTTATAAAATAGACAGGCTGTAACTGATCCACTATAGGGCAATACAGTTTCTCAAAGAGAAAATAAACTAGCATTGATTCAGAATGATGTTGCAGTTCAAATAATAAATACGTGGAACGGATCATGCCTGACCACTGGAACAGGCTCATGAGCGTAGTGATGGATTGGCTAAGATCATCACGTCAATAATCTGTGCCACTAGCGTGTGCATTCGCAGCATAAAGCATTCTAAACCAATAGCCAAGTTATTCGGCTTCGACAATAGAGCAGCCCTACCTAGACAAAACTGATGTAACATGTGACCGATGAACTGAGAAGATGCGATTGCAATAAATCGCGATAGATGAATGTGCTTGTAAATAAATTTGGGTAATAATTAATATTAAAAAAAAATACATAGAATATAATATATACTGCTGGACTGCCTCGATGGTCTAGTAGTCGCAAGCGCTACTGCTGTGTATGATGTCCTGGGTTTGATTCCCGGGTTGGGCAAAGTGTTATTGGATTTTTCCATCTAGAATTTCTCAGTAGCAGCCTGGATTTGTGTCCGGTTGATGGCAATAGGCTCGCCCCCTATTACATGGGACTTAAACATAACTGGTGAAATGTGGGTGTACTATAGGTACACCTCTGCCTAACCCTTCGGGGATTACAGGCGTGATGTTATGTTATGTTATGTAGAATATATACTTATTTACATAGGATTTAGGTATTTACATAAGATGGAAGACATACTTTTAATTCAATGATTTTGTTTATAAATCATGTTTAATTAGAAACGAAACCGCGGAAAAGGAGTAGTAAGGTTTCTTTCCCAAAACCGTTCCATTCTTATTTGAATACTAAGCCTGGTTCTGTTAGTTATCTCCTTCACTGAAAATATACCTCTCACCTTTTTAATTAAAGTAAATAGGAGACACCGACCACAATGTATAAGTTCATCCATAGTTAACTTAGTGGCGAGACAGGGCATGTCTGAGCATGTATAGAACATAATACCATTCTGCGGCGTTGCTTGTCAAATTATCCTTTGACGTCGACTCGCCGAAGCGGACGTTTTATTCGCCACACGAATAGACAATATTCTCGTAGATTTTATATGCATAGGTATTCAGAAAACTGATATAATGTCTACATTGCTTTTTTTAGTCTGACCAGAATATTTTGAGGATGTTCTCTTATTTATAGCAATGGCCGAAGGGCGAGGATTTATTTCGGACAATTTTTCTAGCAATAAAAGATCCCTTTAGTTAATTACTTACTTTTTTTACACCAAATTCTGTAATCAAAAAATACGATACTGATTTACAAGCACAGACAAACTCCCAATAAACTATGCAAGGTGTCTAAATATTTTTTTCAGAGCGAAAAACAAATCTTTGCTGACTTAGGTATTCGGTTATTAGATACTTCCTCGATCAGTCTCTCATAGTAGATCGTACTCTCCTTTTATGTTATTTGCACAGAAAAACAGAAAAATATAATAAAAACAATATCAATCACACAGAGATATCTTTGTATCCTACATCTCAAACGTTGCACTGAGCAACAACAACAAAAAAACACGGAATATTTCCACAGTTTAACAAACGCTCAGATCACAGTGCAACGCTCTTCAAAATGGCAGTAAGTGTGCCATTTTCAATACAGTACCGTACATTTGTGTATGAATGTGTAATTATTTAGCATCCTGCATTATAACGGGTAACGGTGGACCATTGTACCTGATGGACAAATGATTGCGAATTTTTTTCGTCTCTGTCGCACTGGTTTTTTGTCCATACAAAAGAGTTGGCGCAACGTGCGTGAGTTAAATGTTTCCGAGAATTAGGATGCGATACGCTGGTTATGGATTTGTGTTGCTGACCTGTAACCTTACGATTCTTAAGCACTGATTACCAGTAAGTACAACTGGCATTTATAATTTATTTATCCTTTTTATTACCTTTCTTTTTTATTATCAGTCCTGGACTCCACGAATCTTCATCTTCCTCCCGCTTTATCCCAATTTGGAGTCGCAAAAACAGTCTTCCACACATCTCTATGACTGTATATGTCGTTATCTCAGAGTTCTCAAAATTCCTAGCCCTGTTTTCTTTCACAAAACCCATCCATCGAATACTTGGACACACAACTATCTATATCTTATACTATAAAAAAATAACAAAATTGTGATCACATAAAATAAAAATGTTCTGAAATTGCCAAAACATTGTAAGCAAAAATGGTGAATATTATTATCCATAATGTTTGCTTACAATTATTACTTAAATAATACTAAGGTATAATACGCGGTACTAAGGAGCTACCTGTTATAGACATGACCATCAACCAACAGGTTCGTAGATCCCGGAAGGATTTGTCGACATGTTGGATAGATTATAAGAAGGCTTACGATTAGGTGCCACATACATGGCTCATGAGGGTGCTGGAGTTGTGCAACTCTTCACACCTTCCCGATGTCCTGTATGGGGTAATGAAGGACGGTCCTTCTCTATCTAGGATGTCGACAGATCCGTGGAATTGATGAACAGATCAGGATTGAACGGGAAATATTTCAGGGCGATAGTTTGAGTCTGCTGTGGTTTTGCTTAGCTTTGAATCCTCTAAGCACACTGCTGGAGGATTCAGGTCTAGGCTATCGGTTGAGAAGAGGAGGTCAGGTGCTATCTCATTCCTTTACATGGATAACTTGAACCTCTTTGCCCCCAACAATTTGCGACTGATGGAGCTACTGAAGGTAACAGAAACGTTCAGTAGCGCCATCAGGATGGAATTTGGTGTGGACAAATGTGCAGTCATGCTTGTAAAGCGAGGGGAGATTATAAAATCCGTGGAAACCCAACTCTCGGATTCCATACAACTTAGATACCTCTCCTCAACCGAAACTTACAAGTCCTTGGGTATATCAGAAGCATTAGGCTTTAACATTGCCGACATGAAACAATCGTTGAGGGAACGCTTCTTTGGCCGCCTGAATAAAGTGTCAAATAGTCTTTTATCAGGCAAAAACAAGGTCCGTGCCTTCAACGGTTGGGTCATGCCGGTTTTGATGTATTCTTTCCGCATACTCAAATGAACTCAGAAGAAACTTGATGCTCTGGATAGGAAGGTCCATACATTGCTGACAGCAAATCCGATGCATTACCCACGGTCACCAGTAATGAGACTGTACATCCCGCGGAAGTGTGGTCGAAGTTTCTTAAATACTAAAACCCTCCACAACCGCGAGATTTGCAGTCTCAGGGAATATTTCCTTCAAACTGACGTGGGTATGCACCGAAATGTGGTCGCAGTGGATAAGGACCTCACCCTGCTCTCCTTGGCGAAAAAGAACTGGTGCAAATCTGCAGTACTTAATACTAACGATCGTAAGGAAGCATGGTAGGGCAAAGAGCGACACCGACGCTTTTTTTGGGCCCGCCATGGGCCTGATGTAGACTTTATGGCGTCTATATGCTGGCTACATTTCAGCGACCGCTTTGGGGAAACCAAAGCTTTTGTCTATGCGATTATGGATGAAGTTATCATGACGAATAATTATCGGAAATAAATTGTCAAGGACGGTACGGTTGACACCCAGATGTCACCGTCCCGGTGAATCTATCCGACATATTGTTTCCGCTTGTTCTCGTCTTGCTAACCGCGAGTACTTGCACAGAAAAAATTTAGTGGCTAGGATTATCCACCAGCAACTTGCCTTGCAGTACAACCTTGTGGAGTCCAAATTTCACTGGGTCAGGCACATACTACAGGTATGTGCCCGACCCAGTTCTCGAGAATGGTCACGCCACATTGTACTGGGATCGATATATCATCACTGATAGGACTATTGTAGCCAATAAGCCTGATATTGTGGTGATAGATCGACGAGAGTGCCGTGCAAGTACACAGTACTCGTAGACACGGCACGTATAGTGAGGAGGTTCCTCTGTCTAGAGCCCTGGCCACCATGTACTTGGACCCTGTTCCTGATGCCTATGGGCCATAAATTTTTTTTTATGTTTTTTTAATGATTTTTATAAAAAATATTTAAAATGTATTTAATATGTAAATAAAAAGAATAAAAAAATAAACATCTGAAAAACACATTTTGTTTGTGAACCAACAAAATTTCGTTGATGTCTGTGGTAATTAAAAAATCATTGTATCACAAACACCAGAAAATGTTCTTTCCTATTCTGATGAGAAGACGTACACTATTTGCGTCAGTTTTACAGCCGAAATTTAAATTGTGTACTTATCTAGTGAAGTGTATTCTCACACATAATCTTCAGTCAAAGTAAATCCGCGTTGCCGAAAGCCGAGAATTAATTCCCGCTGAGCAAACAGCGAACTATGCTGAGTCAATACTATTAGTAATTTAGTCAGGGAGGTTCCTCGGTAAATATTTGACAACACTAGTGTTCTTGGGTTCTTTGCTTTCAATTCTGTTGTATGGTGATGTTTGTTACTAGATGAAGTCTGTTTAAATGTTTTTTTTTCATTTAATGAACCTAAGAATGTGCATCGCACACTGCATTTTCCGAAAAAAAAAAAAAAAAAAAAAAAACTGGCACTCCGGGAGTACCGACAGAAGTGAAAACTTGAAAAATAGACACAAATCAACGCGTTGGTGTCTTTTAGTCCAGGCACCGCGGCAATCAACGCGTTGATGTCTTTTTAATGGTCAAAAGGTGGTGTCATCACGGTGTTGCGAAATCAATGGTTTAATCCCATCTCAAAAATTCCCAACGCGCCTAAAGAAGTTTTCACTTAAAAAAAAAATGTCATAAAAATTCAATATCAGTTTACTTTTATTCATACAACCAAATTTGATAAATCGCAAATTAAACAATTCAAAGAACACTCAGAACCAATAATTATTCGAGTTATATCGCAAAGTAGTCTTTTATTTAATGCAATACCGGTACCGTAGGCTCCCGAAGAGTCTACAGTACCGATCTTAACGATATGATCCCAGCAGGAGCATCAATGCTCAGTTGCTCATTCTGTGCCATTTCCTTCTCAGTTTCAGAGGATATTTTATACCAAAACACTGCAATTTAATCATTATTAAAATAGTTTCTTGACCTCAGTTCCAAGCTATCGGCTCCATGATTCATTTTCCACAGAATTAAGCTTATCATCGCTATGTTTTTATTGTTTCGAAGAATCGCCATAGAGGTACTATGATAATTTTGCAGTAAATAACGTTTGTGGCTTTTCTAATAAACATTGTTTTATGGCACATTACTGGAACTAATTGGCTGATGACCTGCCTTGATATAAGGCGAATATTTTTTTCATTTAATCACACTATGCTATGGTTGAATACAGTACTGGCCCAGTGGTAACTACCGCGCCTTATGATACGCCATATTGTAGGTTTGAACCCAGACAGGCGTTTTCATCATCATCCTAGCCCATTTTCCTAACTATGTTGGGGTCGGCTTTCAGACAAGCGCTTTACTTTATGTAAATTATTTCATAGTTAATTGATTCAGGCGTGACCTTGCAGAAATCCACTATAAAACACAAAGGACGTAGATAGCCCTATCCTCCAGGCATCCACAAGGCATCCTCAGGATGACGATTGACTTGTCGCGAACTCGAACACGGCGAGTTGCCACACCGAGCTCTGAACGCAGAGTCAACGCAAATCATATTTTTTGGAAGAATTTGTGATTTATGAAACACAATCAGTACATTGGCTATATAATAATAAAATACTTTAAAATTAAAGAATAATTTCAGCCTCAAGCTGCAGTTGATCGCATGTTAAAAAAAAAAGATTTAAAAGAAAACGGGTCCCCTAAGGAAACAGATTAGAATTAACCGTGCGTGTGCAGTAGAGAACTATTGGGCACGCTAGCCTGTCAGTCACTCCATGGTACCCATGGTTTGTGGTTTTACCTTCCAAGCTTTGGATGTGGATAGCAGACACCGGAATTGGATACGAAAAGTCGGAGCAATTGTGGTTAGGAAAAAATAGGTTCTAATTTTGGGATTGGAAAATGAATAAGGCAATTTTCAGATGTTTTAGATTTGATTTGATTTTGGTTTTTTTTTGGCATTTGGTTATTAATCGGGTGTCATTATTGTTTTTAGGGTTCCGTACCCAAAGTGTAAAACGAGACCCTATTACTAAGACTCCGCTGTCCGTCCGTCTGTCTGTCTGGCCGTCTGTCACCAGGCTGTATCTCTTGAACATGATAGTTAAAGTTACATCATCTGTGAAATTTTCACAGATGATGTATTTCTGTTGCCGCTATAACAACAAATGCTAAAAAACAGAATAAAATAAATATTTAAGAGGCTCCCATACAACAAACGTGATTGTTTTGCTCGTTTTTATAGATAATGGTACGGAACCCTTTGTGCGCGAGTTCGACTTGCACTTGGCCGGTTTTTTATAGATAATATGTCTATGACATACGTTTCTATGAGAACTAGTTTTGTTATTTTGAAAGATTTTGGTTCGAGACGTCAATGAAAATATAAAATTCATATTTTTTTCTATGAGTGTTTAATTATTTAAAATTTAAATACAATATTGTTGCTGTTTACAAGCAAATAATTTTTTTAAATTTTTGCTAAGAAACCCACTGCTACACGAAGTCTTTATAAAAAATAGCTTCTACGCGCGACTTCGTCCGCAAGCCTATACCTTCCTCAAGAAATGGGCTATCCAATGCAAAAATATTTTTTATATCCGACTGGTAGTTCCAGAGATTACCTCTTACATACAAACTTACAAACAAACATACAAACAAACAAATTTTACCTCTTTAGAATATTAGTATAGATAAAACATAAATAAATAGAATCTAATTTTATAGGTAATGTAATTCAGATACTAAGGCCGCTTAGACGGCATTTTATAGTCTGGCAGTTCGACTTTCAAACAAATAATCTGGTAGATGTGTGGAGGAGGTTTTACATCCGATTAGTAAAATTTTGTTTAGTGTACAACGGCCTTAGTGTCTAAATTACCTTTACAATACGGAAGAAGTTATGGTAGAACGGTATTTCTCGCTTTTGTGCCAAACATAATGCTAATTCAAAAAGCCTGCAATTTTTCCAGTACATTAACCAAAATGTTCGTCATAAACGGAGACACTTGAAACTACTGCAGTAAGCCAAAATCTGGTCGTATGACGTATTAATTAAAACAGAACAATTCCAACTATTAGCTGCTACGTTTGGCAATATCCCGGCGTCTAGCGCGGAAATGTGAAAGAGATTAATATGACCCGTGCTGAATAGGAATTCCTTTGCAACGCGTCTTAGGGTGGGACTCCACTGCAGGCTGTAAAGCGATGAGATGATGTTGCTGTAACATAACGAGCCAATCAGTTAGGGGAAGACACTGGTGTCTTGTAATACAGTCTACGTACTCTAGCACAGGAGCTAACGGTTGCAATGACAGCCGTCATTAAAATGATGGCAGCGGGGTTTGACTTTACGCTGTCGAAAAACGCTCTCTAGGAAGACACACCGACTTACTCTTATAAATAACGTTTCAGTGACGTCATTCGCCGGTGAATTGCGGACGCCATGTGGCGGCCCTTGAAGTCTTAGCTTTACTCACCAAAAATAAAATTGTAACGTAAGTAACCAGCCGGTTTATTTTGTAAAAATCTTACCGTGAAAACTTATAAGTGAAGTGAGCTTCAAATGAGTTTTACTAGTATCAGTCCCTAGCATCAAGTGAAATGACAGTTTACTTCCTGGTTTGGAAGCACATCAAAACCCACAGTACGCTACCGCTAGCAGGCGGCGGAAAAATGTGTCGCTCGTACCCTTTTGTATTTACTAGTGATTTTTTATTGTTTAATATTTTTTATGTTCTCATAATCTAGAATTCTCTTGATATATTTACAACATATAAAATAGCACGTCGATTTATCTTGAGACTTATTCTATACTTCAACAAAAAAAAAAAAAAATATATTATAAAGAGGTAAAATTTGTTTGTTTGTTTGTATGTCCCCTACATAATCTCCGGAAAACCAGTCGGATTTGAAAAGTTATTTTTACATAGAATAGCCCAATTCTTGAGGAAGGTTATAGGCTATGTAATATCACGCTACAACCCTTAGGAGCCGAGAAAAATAAAAAAAGTCAGAAAAAACGCTAAGCGATAACGAAGCAATAGCGCAGGCGGTCGATAAGATGCGACGGGGTGGGTCTGGGGCCGAAATTTTACGCAGACGAAATCGCGGGCAGAAGCCAGTAAACTATATACTATAACTATATAATCCGAGATTGATATAAAAATTTTGTTTTCAACATAATGTCTTTCCACGATTATGGTAAATGTCCTCGTCCTCTTGTTATTACATGCAGTATTGCGGAGAATTTCCTAATGGGAAAACCCAATTAAGCCAAAAACAGAAATACACAGAGAGGCAAAAATAAATATTTGAACCTGAGCCAGTTAGGCCGGATCGGTTTCTCGTACAGACACGTAATGGTGAGATTGTTAAGAAGTGCTAGATTTGCTCCGGCCATCTTATGCAACTTGAAGACACACTTCGCTCAACCCGGGGGAAGCAGCAGCGCATACACTATCAAAGATATTCTTAAAGCTTTGTATTTCCCATATCTTGCACTACACGACAACTTTACCCGGAGTCGGCATGTACGATGCGTGTGACAGTTGAGAGTCTGCCAAATCGTCGCGTGAACAACTCGCCGTCGCATTAGCCGTCGCCGGATTCCGCACCGGCCCGGACCCGCCCGAAACCCTTTAGGTACTTTTACACCGGATTAATTTGTGCATTTACACTGTTAACTGTCTCAGAGTTTGGATTGACCCTTTAAAGCTATGTGCGGGGTGATTAGATAGTTTCTGTAAACTGTAAATTACTGTGGGCGAATTCTCCGGACGAGTTTGAAATATTTGATAAGTTCTGATAAATGGAAATATGTATGTATGTATGGAGGATGAGACTGTGTTTTGACCAGTAATGACGAGTTCTTAGTTAGCAAGCTGAAGTGGTAGCGCGCTGGTCATGTTTGTCGAAGGACAATTGATTGATTGACCACTTCTCGATAGGTTTTCTGAGTAAGGTGCTAAATCGTAATAATGTTTAATGTTTATTTTTCTTTGTTAACAGGATCCTGGAAGTGGGACGAGCTGGACTCCTTCGATAAAAACTGGTCTCAAATAGGCTTAAATAGAAAGAAATGGAAGGAGAGTAGGGAGACCTCTGCCCTGCAGTGAGACCATCCAGGCTAGTAATAATAAAGGAGAGTTTAAAACCAGCGCTTAGCAACCCTCGATAGGTACCCAGCATAATGCTGAGGCGTTAATCTTTTGCTTGCAGTATTATAGTTTTGTGTATGTACTTATTACTACTTGCCGGTAAAAACTGGATGGAACAAGCAGAAAAAAAGAAGAGTAGAGGAGGCCTATACCCAAGAGGGGCCATGACTTATACCGTAACATACATTTCTTTTTAAATAAGTTTTGAAAATAAAGTGCCTTTATTATTTATTATTACTTATTATTACAAGAAATGTATTCTTTAACATAGAATAATGCAAAAAATCTAAAACCTTTATTAATTAACAATGAAAGCTACTTTCTTTTCAACGAAAAAAAAAGAAAGTTTAAATGGAAGTGCAATCAGCAAGTACTACGAAAAAATTAAAATTACCATACGACGACGTTTTCCCTGTTAAGTAAGCAGAATGACTAAATCGACTGTTACAGAGCTTGGCACTTGATGCGAGGTCATGACCAGTGTGACAGATGGCATTATCTGTCAACACTACTGATAAGAAATTACAGAAGACCGACTCCAAACAAAACGTTATTCATTTATTACTACCTACTTATTTCACTTCGACTTCCAAAATTAAAGTTATTTTTCACTAAGATTTTTAATTTTTTATTTTTTATTAAAAAGTTTTTATTTTTCACTTGATAGTTGTGGTACCTACCCCACTCAAATTCGAATACTACTCCTTGCTATGTTAATAACAGTGACAGGAACTTATCATCCACACACATTGGGAAAAAATACGTATTATTGAAGCTAACTCAAAAACTACCCAAGAAAAGTTAATAAAATTTATATGGGACCCTCTCTAAAGTATGACCTACCAAACAAAACAAGAATAATCAAAATCAATTCATAAATTGGCGGAGTAACCGCGTAACAAAAGTACAAAAAAATATGTTGTCGATTTGAGAACCTCCTCCTTTTGGAAGTCGGTTAAATATAAGCTGGACCGATTTTTTTAAATGTTCGTTAAGGTTTTTAAAAAAGAATTAGAAAAGTTGCCCGATAAATTTGGGAAATTCGACAATAACTGAATATGGTTTAGGCTATGGGATGTTAGAATATTAATAATTATTGAAATTTGAACAGGACATGTTTTTTATTATGTGTATGTGTGGTGCACCTTCTAAACAGGCCTGCTAAGTGTCTGTTGTGCGACACTCATACGCCTATTTCTTGTTAGACGATTGTCCTGAATGTTTTCTTTAAGTTTTTGGCAGGTGGGGATCGTATACCTAAAATATACTGTTTCGTGGTTTACTTAATTTCATACTAATTTCGCATCCCTGTTTAGGTCGTCAACGAAGTAGGATTCAGATGTAATAATAAATTAATCAATGTTTAAAAACTACGGGCTGTTTTTTCCCTGTGGGGTTACAGGGTCCAAACTGTCCCTATGAAAAAAGTACACACTGGCGCATAATTTTATGAAAATTAAAACTGCAATTCCTTCTTATTTCCGAAATTAAGTTAGACAAAAAATAATCACTGCCACTATGAACGTTCGAAATTAAATCCATAAAAACTTACCGCACTACATTTAGCACCAGCCTTCTCTTAGCACCCATAACGAACACCTAAACGAACAGACAGACAAATTGATGGATAGCTCGCACAGGATACACGGCAGACGAAACAAAAAAACTTTAGCTTATTAACGTTTACAACGTAAATGATCGCAAGTGAAACGACCTCGGTGGGATTATTATTGGATAAGGGTGGGTGACCCCTCAGGGTTGAGGAGTAGGTAGCTCTGAAGGATTATGAGAAGATCTGGAAGATTTCAGAACGCGTTCAGATTTTGGGAAAGCTGCACTACATGACACGTTATATAGCATTCTGTACATCTAAGCAAATATGGTGGTGCTATAGATAGATATAGTGCTCCTTTCTTTCAGACTATCCAAAGTGTTTTTAAGAAATCGCCTTAAAGCCAATAGTCTGTCCATTGTGCAATTTTTAAAAATATTTATTCCAACGTATAAATAAATAAGTGAAAAAAGTGAGATCTGAATCCCCAACCTCTCTCCGTAAGTCCTGCAATCTTGGCTATAGTCAATTGCCGTTTCAAGTCAAAAGATTTACACGTTGGAAAGTAATGTAGTTAATGGCTGTACAATAATAGCGCACACACAATTAACTCCGCTAAACTGTATGATAATGTCATTGACACGATCATTTTGTCGACTCATGATGAATATGAAATTTTCTGGTAGATTACAATTTCGGAGTATAATAAAGAGAATACCAGGAAATTAGTAGATGCTTTCCAAATTTAACAACTATGTGACTTACTAGATTTATATCAGGCGTTCTGTCCGTTTTCCATGTATGCATCGTATACTATATTATCTTGATGACGGTTTAATTTGGTGGAAAGCTTAGGCTTATTTCCACCAAAATACTGTAAGATACTGAGTTATTTATTTCATCGACGCGACCTACCATCGCCATTTTGATAGCGTTACTGCTCTCATTTCCAGGAACTAGGCATGGTAAATCGAGTGCAATATCGGCCATATTTCGAAATACACACGAGAGCACTAAAACGTCTGTGTAAAGCTACGGACACAGTGCAGCATGTCTCACCGAGATCAAAAGGAAGTGAGCACGTTTATTTCTGGATCATAATGTAAACTGCGCTCACCAAGGTTGTGTGCACTCCTCCTTTTTGACATTTGTCAAATTAGCGATCGTTATTTTGCTGGCGATGCGGCCGGAGATGAATTTGTGTTATTTATATGTTTGAATTGATATTTTCTTGAGAGTGATTGACCGAATGACGAATATTATTACAGTGCTCTGCGGTATCGTGGAGATTATTTTTATAAATATCTGTTTTTCGACGGTACCGTAAGCTGCAGAGGCTACAACTTCCAGTCTTTGATTGATATAAGTATCGCTATTAAGTGATAATAGCTGATCAAATATGTAATAAATTTTAGGTCACGACGAAATTTTTCGAAATTGTATATATCGTCAACAGATTTGTTCTGAAACGACATCTTATATCCCAAAAACCCAATCTAGTCTTCCATATCTGAATACTTTTACACATTATCGTTTGCTAGTTAATTTATTGTTTTATAAACATCGGGCTCTTACTGTTTGTGTTTATGTCATTTCCGTAAAACAAACAATAATACTTAAACCAGGAAGAAGGCAAACTGCCAACGTTGCAAAGATCTTCCATAGTAAGTATACAATTATACATATGACACGGGGCAGCTCTTGCAATATTTCATCATATTTTCCATCATCTTTTATCCTTTTTATTATTATATTGGTCTTACCATGATTCTATTCTTATGTTATTCTTATTCCCACCCTCATTATTTAAAATTTCGTCTCAGGATTCATTCTTCATGATATAAACTCGCATTTCTAATTTCAAGAGGTCTACAAAATTCGGTAGCTATCTATTATTATGTATTTTGAAAAGTTATTTCCTACTTTGCAGGTATATTATTATTTTCTACAATAACAATACAATCATTTAAATCATTAAAATAAACCCGGAACGCGGCAACCTGCCAACGTCACAAGGATGTTACATAGAAATGCTTTCTGTCATAGTTATGTGTTGATTAGCATAAAACATACTCCTGTGCATTGAAGCCGCGCTCTTCCGGATTTTTTCAACGTTACACCACTAACGGAATTCCAGCCCGCATGACATTGAACGTTCATTGCCAATGTTTTGCATGTAGTATAAAATGTGTGAGTATGTTAAGTGGTATTAACTATGGAAATTGTCGTAAAAAGCTGGGAAATGAATCAGAATCTATAGTTCTAGCAGCAATAAAGAATAATCTCCAGATCTGTGAAAGCAGTCGGTGATGAAGAACGAACCTAAGAATATTTTTCTGTAGCTTCAGTGTATAAGGTAGTGACCCCTTAATGCCTCCTTTCAAATAACCCATTCAATAAACCCTGAATATATCTGTCCGGTGTACACAAAAATCGACAATTAACGACAGCATGCCAAATTAAGACAATCTTATATCTTGTTAATCTTCAAAGTTCTAATGCATCATCAAAACAAAGCTCAGACAAACCCACAGTACGCACTAGTATGCAAAACAACGAACAATGTGACTATTTGTCACGCCATGGACTTAGTATGTGCATAATTATGTCCCAGTGAGGGTATGTACTGTGAGACATGGCACCTGTCCTGTACGTCAGGTGGTCTGATGATCTTGGAGTAGAAATGGCGTAGGTATAAACTTTCATGGCGTGTCTGCAGATAAGATTTTTAAATCAAAAGATCAATCAAGCGGTATAACTATTTTTAGTCAAACTAATATTTGTTCCGTTCAACCCGAATCTTGTAATAGCAAAGAAACAAGTAGTAAGGTTATAGAAAAGGGGCCGTAAAGAACAGAAAGAGATGGATGCTTTAAATTCGTCCTGTATATCACCATCCTTTTTTTGCACTGAAACAGTGACAATTTTTGTACTTCCGTAAACAGCCCTAGAATTGTAACTAAAAACAAAAAAAAAAAAACAAAAAAAAAAAACTATCAAACTTATTATTCATTACATCCTTGAAATTATCATTATTTGCACAAATTATTACCAATGATTTCTCCTTTCATTTCATCGTCATCGCATAAAAAATCTTTTTTCCTGCTCCTTTAATGGCACTACCTTAAAAGGCCTACAATGAGCTACTGGCAAACAAATCAACAGTAAAAGGAAAGCAAATTAGAATGAAGCAGATAATACTATCAATTGCTGCCATAAACTTGCTGACCGATACCGCGATAACACCATTTTATTGGGCCATTGTTCTTCAAAAGGATTCTCTGTTTTAGTGGTAGATAAATTATCGGCTGTGCGTTGAACTCCTGACCTGAAATCATTTAAAGAATGATTCTGATAGCATGACGTTTATGACTCGCAGTACTTACCAAGTATTTGCGAATGGAACTAAATGAATAATAGATACAATATCCAACTGAATTAAATACTTTTTCTTTATATGCGTGAAATAATATTAGTCATAATGTACCGCGGTGATGGTGGTGTGCCGATCTAACTATGTTTGTGGGGCCAATATGGCCAGAAATCGCACGAAACAGAGAGATTTGGAAGGAAAAAGGGAGGTCTTTGCCCAGCCGTGGGACACGATACAGAATAAAATAAACAAATATTATGTTGTTGCTGTTATATAAAATGTTTATATAGCATGTTTTTAAGTCACTACATAAAGTAGAAAAGATTAGACAGAAAAATGGTTTCTGTGTTTTTTCGTATAAAAAATTGTTGAAAGATACATAGATGCGTTTACTTTAACACAAACTATAAACGATTATATCAGGCTAAAGAACGATGAAGCGAGCAACAAAAAATTTAAAAGCTACCAACATATACCATCATATGAGTTGATAATACAAGGAACCAAGAAATTATTGATAGCGTTTACCTAAAATAGTGGTGGCAACATGCTCCAGAAATATGACTTCCCCAATGTTCAGTAAAACGGACGGTGGCAAAGGGCCAAGAATACACTAGGATGAAGATGAAGATATATTATGACATTGTACATTCACGAAGTGAGGAAGGACTAAACAACGAACTCAAAAACTGCGTCACCACTCAAATGTAGGCATATTGAGAAAAAGAATAAAATAAAAAGTACATAATCAATGTAGACTATAGTAGAGGCCATTTCCCAGCAGCGGAACTTTAAATATATTCGTCTAGAAAAATTCAAAACAGTTACAGATTTAATGAATTACAACCATTTAAATTCTTAGAAATCCACAACAAAATAAGAATTTTAACAAAAAAGCAACAATAAAATCTTGAAAGTTATTTGACAAGTAAAGAAAATTTTTAAACAGACTACCGCGCAATCTTCCACTAATAATCACCCAATATTTTTCCGCGTCATGTCGTTAGTAGGGCACATCGTAATTGCCCCTCATTTTAATTAATTGGCCCTTGATTCGAGCTTAGGTCAACAATCACATATTTCAAATCTCGATTCTCCACGTGCTACAATAAAATGTATTATTTATCTAATATATAAAACATAATAATCAATTTAATGGGCCAATCAAGGGCCCCTATCAATAAATAAGTTCGAAACTGCATTGCCAGCCTTGTAAATTACTAATCATTCATTAATCGCTGCGTCTTAATGTGGTGTAAGTGGAAGAAACTTCGTTATATTTTATTTGGAAAAGCGAGTTGTTGAAAAACTACACATTAAAGGATATTATCATAATTAAGGAACGTTATGGTAGTATTTTGAAGGTTTTAATTTGCGAAACTCTTTTTATAACCATAATACCCTTGGTAGGTAAAACTGTCATGCGTCATTTACCACAACTGTGGTAAGTGAGATTGATAAGCAGAATATAATATGTATACGTTTTAAAAATCCGACTTTTTTATTTAAACCACAACAGTATCTATTAGCGTTTAAGATAACGTGAACTATATATACTATAGTCCACAAAGAAGTTAAAGAATGAAAACTTGAAAAAAAAGTTGAACCTTGGTATTTTTTTGCCCTGTTATGTTGTCCTTATAAAAACCCTGTAAGTCACATTTACGGTCGAATCAATTCATCGATCGATTTTTAAAAACTACTAAAGAAAGACTAGAAGGTCTGAAGAAGCGTGCTTCTTTAGACCAAGGAGTTCTCTAGTCTAAGGCATCGGATCACACCAAAAAGCTAAAAGCTCATAACTTGAATGGCAGCCTTAGATCACAATTAAGTTGTTAGGCTCATCGAAAACGCTCTGCTCCAATAAAGACTACCAGTCGGTAGTATTAAATATTCACTTAATGTCCCCGATCTATTTTCAATAGCTGGAAAGACAGAAATGCGAAGAAATCTTTCTGGAAAGTGAACTAATTTTGTAATTTAAGGCTGTAATGAGAAGAATGAAATACAACCAAAGTTTGATTATAACGAACAAATTGAATTATTTTAAATATATGATACGTAGTAAGGTGAATATGACATGAAAATGAATTGCAAAAACAAAATGTCTTTACAGGAGATCCCAATACAAAATGTAATATTAAAGATGATTATAATAAATGGTGTTATTTTGTGCGTGTGTACTGAGAACTATTTCAGTACACTCGTTATGCACTGACGCAAAACCATAAAACAACTGTTACTGATGAGCAAGAAACAGAGAAATTAATTATGATGAATCAAGAAACGTCCCACAATTAATCACTCAAGTAGGTAATTCTGAACTCCCGAAACGTCTCAGCTCCCTGATATCAAACAGGAATACACGAACCCTAAAGTTAACAAAACTAAAATTAAGACACAAATGAAATATGCAAAGGCGAACATTCTGTACGTATATTACAGAGGACTCCATAAATATATGTCTTGGCGCACCAAGCGAGGGAAAACGCACACTTGATGTGCCTCCGTCGCAATTATCGGCGGAAATAGACGGTTATTAGAGGCTCAACGATGATAAATTCCAAATTGGACCTTACGCCAGCGACATAGATGCTGATAGCGCTGGTAAAATGGGTTTGCAAATGTTACAAAGAAGGGGTAAATAAAGCATACAGCATGGTTTCGTGTCCGTTGCCATGCGAAATGGCGATGAATAAGTTATGTGACACGGTGGATTGAATAACACTATTATGTGGCATCGTTAGCTGTGTTGTGGTAAAATGTTGCTTTGTGAGGGTTATTTTCTGATTGAAAATGAAAATTGCAGAGTAGAATTTTATTAAGTGAATAGAAGAGGAGTCTTTCGATGTAAATATTTATATATATATATATATCTCTTATCGTTTTGTATGTAAACAGTCATAAGCCTGTTCAATTAATATTGAAACTTATTGCTTCATATCAACTGCAGTGACAGAAACTAATTTGAAATTCCTTTTGAGAATACGTAGTATTTTAAAGTTTGACGGCGGCGGAAATTAGTTTATTGAAAAAGTTGTATTTGTTAAGCACTTGTGATCTTGGACGTAAACAAATTCTACTCCAAAAACACCAACCAGTATAGTGATAATTATGATATTAATGTATCGTGAGGCATTGTGGGCTACCTAACATGATCAATACGGCACTTGCATATAGCAACGGTATAGAAGATTATGTCAGTAGAATTATGCACGTGTCAGAAAGAGGAATGGAGACTAAATTTATAGATAATGTTAATCCCATCTTAGTAAGTTTTGAGTGTCAGAATTGTAACTAGTTATGTTTGAAGTTTCTATGCATATGGTGTGTAAGGAAAGGATTTTATGAAGAAAAGCACAGAAAGACAAGACTAGGCATTTATTTCAATTAGGCTTGTAGGTTAAGAACGTTGATGAGAAAACTAGTTGTCCGTTCCAAACTTAGGTCGTCATGTAGAAGAAGGAAAAGAAACTCCTTGGCAGCTTGTTTTAAAGTATTATATCAACACATTTTTACATTGGCATAAATCATTGTTATCTCATTAATCTCTTAGACATTTGAGAAATGGTCCCTCAAAGTTATAGTAACTTATCAACGAAAACAAAACATGAATAATTATTATAATTCGGTTTAGCACAAATATGTCATATTTTAACACATATCAAAAAATAGGTCTCAGCAATAAAAATGAATATTATCAATTAACTCACGTGAACAATATATGTAGTCCATATTTCACCAGAGTTATATCAAAAAGTGCCTGAATTGGCGGGTACACATATTTTTTATAGTGTCACAAAAGTACTCAAGTTTATCTAATATTGCCGCCATTTTAGACCAATCGCAGATGGTCATAGATTATTGTTAAATAATTCCTAATTATGTAATAATTAACAAAAGATTTGTTAATTATTTAAGAAGTGGAACCATTTTAAAACATAAATCAAATTAAATCAAGTCAAATAATTTATGTGCATAATACATGTTAAAAAGCTGTTATAGGTATAAAAGATATATTGTATTATAACCTAACGAGGTGTGCAAAATTAATATATTAGGTACTAATCGCAACAATAAGTATTAGGTCTTTACCTATGAAATTGCCGTTCTGCCGTACTGGCTATTTCAAGTCCATTTTTTTCTTTTTTCACTTAGAATTCTAAGTTCAAATTATTTTTATTTTTAATATATGGAATTCATTTTTGAAAATTAGTCATTTGTTTAATGGTTAGCGCTCTGTTTTCATCGCATTTGTACGCTTTTCGTCATCATATCCATGATGACGGAAAACGAATTTTTAACGTATCCACGTTAAAAATTCGAGTGATTATGGAGTATGAGTACCGTCGTGGCAGCAAAGCGGCACCCAACATCAACGACGTATACGGAGCGAACACTACTAACGATGGCACCACCCGTTATTGGTTATATACATAATAGATTATAAATTGAGTAACATTAAAAATAAAAATTTCAAAATACACAAGTCAAATCAAAATTTCAATAATCATTATATTTGTCATTATAAAATCATTATAAACTCAGTTATCTTTCATTAAAATAAACATTGATTGAAAAGTAACATTTTGCAACTAGGAATTCGTGCAAACCTAATAATTCACTGTGACAAAGATAGCCACTTCATAAATATAAAGACTGTCATGTCAGGGAATGTCAATAACTGGGGATCCAAACGCCTCCTGCCGGAGGCTCTACGCGGGGGTCGTGCGGTCCATGGCCCTTTACGGGGCGCCGGTGTGGGCGCGTTCAATAAGGCTGCGGCCAGCCCGCCGGTTGAACGCGTCCCAGAGGGTCATGGCCATCCGGCTGGCCCGAGGATACCGCACGGTCTCCTGCGAGGCGGCGAGCCTCCTTGCCGGATTACCGCCATGGGATCTGGAGGCAAAGGTCCTCGCGCACATTTGGGAGTGGCGCGAGGAGGCGAAACGCCGGGGCTTAACTCCGCTGCCGCGAGAAATCGCGGCACAGCGGACGGAGCTCCGGCGGGATCTCATGGCGTCATGGAGAGTGCGATTGTCGCAACCCAGCGCTGGGCACGCCACAATTGCGGCGATAAGACCCCTCTTTGAGGAGTGGCTAGAGAGGCGCCACGGCGTCCTCACCTTCCGCCTGACGCAGGTCCTCACCGGACACGGCTGTTTCGGGAGGTTCCTGCACAGGATAAGGCGGGAGGAAACGCCCGGGTGTCACCATTGTGTGGATCGCCCGGAGGACACGGTGGAGCATACGGTGGAGGTCTGCCCAGCTTGGGCGGAGCATCGCCGTGTCTTCGTGGAGGCGATCGGCGGCGGTGATCTCTCGCGTCCGGCCCTGGTTCAGGCCATGGTACGGAGCGAGAGGAAATGGGAGGCCGTCACCTCCTTCTGCGAAGCGGTAATGCTCGCAAAGGAGGAGGCGGAACGCGTGAGGGAGAGGCAAATTTCGCGCCCTCACGCCCCTAACCGCCGCAGGAGGAGACGCCCAGGGCGTCGGGAATCGCGAGGCGATTTCCGGCCACCGTAGGCGCGGGCTTGCGGGCGGTGAGCAATGGGTGGCTCACCGTCCGATAAGGACCAGGCCCGGGTCGACGGCGCGTTGTGTTCCACGCGCGCCTCAAAGAGATGTCAGCAGAATTGAAGGGGTCCACTAGGGCCGATGCCTGCCGGGGTTGCGAAGAAAACCGAAAGGGAGATCGTGGCCCCCGGCGACAGGGCAACCGAAGGAACACGGGTGGGTTTTAGTCAGTAAGAGTCTGACACGCCCTCCCGCTCCGCCCAGAGCGGGAGAAGTTATTTGATGATTTCCCACCCTCAAAAAAAAAACAAAAAAAAAAAAAAAAGGGAATGTCAATAACTGGAACTGTTGAAAATGTGGCTTACAACTTTCTGTACGTTGTATGCTACACATTGCCTCATGCATTGTTTCTGGGCTTTGAACGCCATTTCTCTGTCTGGCGAGTTCCCCAAAATATAAGTCCGAAGTCTAAAGTCGATGCAACATTTTTTATGTATATTTTCAGTGTGTTTTCCAGCTCATATTTTTATTTATCCAAAAAATACCTAACATACTAAGATCATTTATCAATTTAATATGTATTTATTTGTAATCGAAAACTAAAATAAGATAAATTATTAACATCAACTTAAAGTTCTGAAAATGGTTTGAAACTACTTGTCACTTGAAAAATACAATATAAAATCGTAATAAATATTTAACAGTATCACATTAATTATTAATTAATCATATATTGAAATAGTAAATTAATAAACATTTGTTTTGGTTATTCAAAAACCACAAATCATAACATAATGTTTGATGACCTACTTTTCGTCTACAATCATTGTTCGTGATAGTAGTCTCTTAAGTCACAATAAAAACCATTGTTATAGAACAACTAATACATCGAAATAGAATATAAAATCAAGGACATATTTTAATTACAATTTATAATTCTATTATCATTAAATTTTAGGTAGAATTAAATAAGTTTTTGTATTTATGTAGATCGATTCACAGATCACAAGTTTCGTTCGGGATTAATTGTTCATCTAGAAATGCTGCGACAGTTTAGAATAAGAGTTAAATCGAAGATTTGCTACATATTTCGACACATGCTACGTACAAACGTAGGAATATTGGCTTTGAAGTGAATGATGAATGATTGGGTACAACAATGTTGCCCGGATTACCCACTGAGTACATACCCATGATAATTGGGACTGGATAGCTCGGGTACTACAATCGGTGCGAATTTTTATTAAGACCAAGTTTGCAAGAAGTTCACAACAGACTTCAGCACTACCTTTTATACTGCTACTAAAGAAACAAATGTGAAGGTTATAACATGAACATTAATGAAAAATAGAGAAACAGATTAAACTATAGACAGTGCGAGTGTAACAAACTATTTTGCGATTCCATTTCTTCAAAATTATACGAAAGCTGCAATTGGACCAGAAGCTTATATAGCAGGACTTGGTGATTATGAGGATGCTACAGGACTAAAAGACGTCCTCGCCACGAGGATGCCGAATAAGAACTGTCCAGACCGGTCCGCAACCAGAATGGTCTTATCACTCATAAAGATACAGCATAGGAGATCCAGACATCATTCGTTATGGCGTTAAACAAAAGAATAACATATCAACTTTCTCATTAAAACCCTTCTAATCTGGGGGTTTCATCGAATCAAGGTTTCATCAAAACTATTATAAGGAATTTCAATACCAAAAGTATCGATTAAACGAATACGACAAAACTATTCGCATTTTCCAGCCCATTGCGAGAATTCTAAAGGAACCAATCGTGCAGCATTGACCTCAGAAGAAATGCTCTGAATTCATATCACGTGTTCGCTACGGCCATCCACGATATACTGAGACAGTTTAATCTCTTATATACATACGTTATTCTACGCTCAAGGTCACAAATACTAGCGCACGACTAAATTTGTATTCAAAATAAACTTGGTAAATTAGGTAGTGGCCTTGACTGGGGACAGTTGCGATAGCAATTCCGTGGGTGACAATTTACACAAGTTTTTTGCTTTTCAATGTTACTGTGTCAACCATTTTCGCCACGGAAGAAGTTAGTAGTAGCAGTTTTTAGGGAGAAAATAATGGGATTAGTAGATGAACATAGACTGTCTTATCAAAATGGTTGTCAATCAGTAAGGGAAATCTTGGCATGCCTCGTTATAACGTAATTACTATTCAAATGTTAACACTGCCAAGCCTTTTTTTGTATAAACTTTGTTTTGTCTAATAATATTCATAATTATTTTAAATATGTATTCATATATTATTTTTCACATCATCTACCTATGTGAGGATCACCAAAACTCCTCCAGCTTAAATACTCAAACGCTTAATATGATGTCACAGGAAGATTTAGGAAATAATTAATCAAGTCCGATGATAGTTTAAATTCGTCAAGCGGGTTTCATAAATTGATCTTTTTTAACGATCAGTAATCTTTATATAGCCTACGAGCAAATATAGTTTACTTACCCGTAAATATTATGCGCACTTGGAGTGCCACAGGGCGCCAAATTCGGACCACTGTGTCAATGTCAGAATGAACTGGGTAACCGAAATTGTTCGAATACCTAGTAGGTACATTCAGTGCTGCGTACAGAGAAAACCAGACCAATTATCAGGAGTATTTCCAAGGAACTAGTCCCGAGTTTCAAAGAGAATAAGCCGTAGATAGTAAATATTAATTGATTTGAAATTATTAATTTAATTTAAATGTGTAGTAGGGCCTTTCAATCCGTCAAGCTTTTCCATAATTATGAAATAAATACTGAATTACGGACCGATACTACTGTCTAACAATCAATGATTTACCATTATAGCATTTAATAGTAAGTTAAGCTTTGTATTTTTTTTTAAATATAATTTTGAAAAAAAAAAATGATATATGTTGCTACTGGTCCTACTGATTTCATTCACTTCCCAGAATATCTCTTAGTCAATATTACGGCAATGTCAGAACTTTTAGCTGTTTAAAAGATAATAATAATTATAAGCTTCGAAAATAAGTGTTAAAAGCGAAAGTCTTATTTTCTTTTATCGCTGTTTATAGCACATAATTCGTTTATGTAAATCAGGTCAGATCATGTATCAAACGCAGGACGCTTTTATTAATTTAAAATGCTTTAATGGCAGACTTTTACATTCGAGAAAATAAAAATGAAACGCGCTTTTTCTGTAGCAGCATTTTTTTCAACCTAAGGGGCTATTGGCCTGATAACCTGATAGTAAGTGATGATCAAGCCGAAGGTAGAAGCGAGCTTCACCCAGAATCCTCAACCACTGAGGAACTGGCTATCTTACCTCTAACACAACAATGGTGTTAACATTGTTGTTATGGCGACAAACTTAGATAAGATGGTGGTAGCTAGCCAGGCGGGCTTAGAAAAAACCCTGTCACTAACCTAACCGAGCAGAAAATTTTGCCTCCACTTGGAATCGAACCCGGGACCTCTGGGTCTGAGACAGGTGGTCTAACCACTAGACCACAGAGGAAGTTAAATAATATAGTATATGAAAAGTATAGTACAGTATAAAAGGCATAAATAAAATTAGGTAGTCTTTTAAACCTATTATAATTTTTAGGGTTGCGTACCTCAAATGGAAAAAAAGGAACCCATATAGGATCACTTCGTTGTCCGTCTGTCTGTTTGTCAAGACCCTTTTTCTCAGGAACTCGTGGAGGTAAGAAGTTGAAATTAATATCAGATACGTAGGTTTACAATTCCTTGGAGCTCTAAAAAATCAAGCTTCTAAGTCAACGCAAAATAAAAACACGGCCATTTATGCGACATATTTTGATACTCGCAAATAAATCCAAACCTACAGGGTAACTTGCAACTAACAGGGTGCTTTCTGTTGACTCCGAATCATGAAAGGAGTGCAAGAATGCAGGAAGCAAGGTCTCACAGCACAAGAAAAGGAAAAAGTCCGAAAATCGTTAATTTGTAGTTTTATTAGTTTTTTTTTTCCGTTTCTAACTTACATATACGATTGTAGAAGTGACCGTGTTGTATATTGACGTAGTGTTTGTGAAATGAATTAAATTTAATTTTGTAATTGCACATGTTTTTCAATTACAAAATTAAGTTGAAATTCATCCCAACTACGGAACCCTTCATTGTGCGTGGTCCGACACGCACCTGGCCGGTTTTTCTTTTGTGGATATGGAGGATTTTCAATGTTCGTGAATGAACTAATTGCAGTTTTACTTCTATAAATAATTACCTCTTTAAAATATTTAACATCTTTAGCAAAACTTGTATAGCAAATGATTTAGTTGAAGTTCAAGGTTCAAAATAACCATCATCAGACTCTGCCGTTTCTATCAATCACCACTAATATTAAAAACCGGCCAAGTGCGTGTCGGACTACGCACAATGAAGGGTTCAGTAGTTGACTTGAATTTATTTATCCCAAGAACAAACTTAACATTGTAGTTGAAAAACATGTTCTCCCATACATTCTAACTTCAAATGTAAGATTATACGCATAATATTGAGAGATTTACCATATTATTTTAAGACCATAGACTTCTTATAGGTTTTCCTGTAGTCTATGAGTAAAGAGCCATACTAAGATTTTTTTTTTTTCAAAATTTTAGGTCCACTAGTTTCAGAGATAAGGCAGGGGATGGTCGATAAGGAGGGGATAAGGGAAATGGTCAATTTTCATCCAATTTCTTAGATATCTTTATTAGAAGTATTTATTTTAAAATTATATAAAAAAATATGTTTAAGATCCTCGCAACAAGCCCTTTCATTTGATATGTCACACGGTACTGCTAGCAAAACTTTTTTTTATTTTCTTGTTGCCCCTCAGAATTCATTTATTTACATAACACGTTCGTGTTGGGGTCACAGAAATACATATGTGGACTAAATTTCAACTTAATCGGTCCATTAGATTCGGAGCAAATTGGCTGTGACAGACGGACGGAAAGACAGACAGACTCACGAGTGATCCTATAAGGATTCCATTTTTTCCTTTTGAGTTACGGAACCCTAAAAAGGGGTAAAGTTTGTAAGTTTGGATGTGGGAGGTAATCTCGTGAAGCACTGATCCAATTTCGAAAGTCTTTCATCGAAAAGCATTGCCGAATGTCATTCGGTATGTTTTATAGTATAGTTGACTACCACACGGGTAAAGTCGCGGGCAAAAGCTAATGTTTAGATTAAATCAAAACTATCACCAAAACGAGCAAAAAACAAAAATGGTATCATTGCAAAGCTCCGAACTTATAATACATTTAGAAATTGTTAATCTCAATTATGCATTACAATGATACATTTATAAGGCCGCGGTGCGCTCCAAAAATGCTTTTTTTCTCTCATTTTAGTATAGTAATGAAAATTTACGAGGCCGCGAAGGAAAACTTGGGAATTTTGCCATGTCTGCTAAAACATACCTACTTATCTGATGAACCCAATGCTGCCAAAGATGTTTACTCAAGAGTTTTATACGAAAGTGACTTTTGACTTTTATGTTCAAGAGAATAAATTTTGTTTTTATTGATGCAATTTTGATCTGGCGATGACAAAATGTTTGTCATTCGAGAAATTAAAGCAAAAACCTCGTTAGCAGTGAATTGTGTTTTTGTTGCCGAGATGATTGAATTATTTATGTATTGTTTTTTGTTTCTTGACGGATGAATGAATTCATTAATTTATTATATAAAAAAATAAAACTAAGAACGTATATTTTTTCGTGTTATTTTTGCCATCGACACGCTAAGAAGCTTAATTTGTTACTTATATATTGGGCTTAATATTTTTTTTATTTAAATAGACTATTAAAAACAGGGTCCTCCGTTTTTACTAGTCCCTTAGGGGGTAGTTTAGAAAAACTAAAAATGGCAAACTTTATAATTTACATAAATAGGTATTCGTGCTTCACCGATGTGCATTAGAATATCCGCCCTTTAGCATTTTTATGAAACGGTGAAATTACAATGTTTTTAGAATTTTTCAACCACTTCAGACTACAAACTTCAACAAAAATAATGCTGCTTTTACATAAATCTCAAAATCAAGATTGATTCAAATCTCGCAATTGGTGCAGTCAATGTCACAGCAAACTATCCCATATTCGGCGCGTGCTCAGAATAATCGACCGCATTTCACGAGCGAGGCAAAGTACGTGCAAAATCCACTCATTTCATGCCTTTTTACGATCCCGACGTAAATTCTTCTCCGTGCCAGAATATAGCTGTCATAAAAAGAAGACCTAGGAATTGTGTGAATAAATGCTGATGCTTTAGCTAAGGTTTTTGGCATTGCAGAAATTTTCTGGGCATACATTTTCTTCAATCTAGGTGGGGAACGTTTAGCTCAAACTTTAATACATAATAATAATTAGGTGATATCGTTTCTAGTATGATTTACAGAAATAAGTACCTATCTAACAATCCTAACACAAAAAATATTTTTATTGATGAAAAAAATACAAAAACTTGATTACGATTTTATAGATGCATAACTCAACAATTTATTTTATCATTTTACGTTTCCCCACGATCCTTGGTTGTACAAGATCACAGTTTTCTACCAAACTCAATATTACTACAGCGCTACTCCCATATAATATGTGTTGTCGTAAAAACGCTATCAAAATACACCAGGCAGACGTATTGGCGTATCGAAATACATTTGAATTTCAAAGTTCAAAGCAAAGCTTAGTTTTTATGCACCGCTCTAACTGAGCTTACGGTGGTCGGTTGGGAGCCTACGTGCACGGACTTGTTGACAAATTGGCAAAGATTATGTGACAGGGGTGTAGAAACGGTGGCTTTGGGCACGTTTTGTGCCTACGTTTGAGTTGGGACTGTGTTAATTATTTAATTTATTTATAAAGCAGTCAGATTCTTCGTCTTGTTCGTTCTAAAACTATGACAAAGTTATTCGTTTTAATGGAGACGAAGTCAAAAGTCAAAGTCACGAGAGTTGACTGTAGATACTTTACCATTTTTCAATCTTAATTATAAAGGTTTTGTGTGCGAAAATAAGGAAAATATTTAAAAATTAAAAAAAAAAACACCTTTTTTTTGTTAACAAAAACAATTTTGAGATTGAGAAATTTTAATCTTGTTAAAGTGGATTGTTTGTGTTAAAGTCATAAAATGTGTGTGTTTAGGATATTATTATTAACTGACATACCTCAAATTGTTATTCTAATTCATACTTATGCAATGAATAATGTTAATACTAACCTAATAATCTCTATCCTGTAATAATATATAAAATATGTACTTAATATTTATACGCCACACTTGGCAGAGTGTCATGATACCATTGACTAATCTTAAGACCTTATAATGTACCATATTCTGACAAGCAAATGATTATGATTATTAGTTCCCAAAGAAATAAATACACAAATAAATCAATTACTAAACATGTATTAGTGTTCTGTACATAATGTATAATATGTACTTATAATGATACTAATGTCAGTAACTAATTTACATGTACAGTCGTTCTGTCAAATGTTTGTTGTACAAAAATAGGATCATCATCATTTTAGCCGAAAGAAGTCCATTGCTGGACATAGGCCATAAAAACTATACTGAACAGTGATCAACTTACATTACCACTGTCACTTCTGTTCAAATTATGATTGTTACTCTTTGTCCTTCGAACCCATATCGACTACAAATTGGGCGGACTCCGAAGCCGTAGCGAAAGAAAATAATATTGTTTCTTAGCAAATATTTACCATTCCCTATTCCGTGTGTCTTTACAGTGTACGATATACGATGGCCGAATATTGATCGGGTCGAATTAGCTAAATAGTTAGCTTTTAATGTTTACGCTCAACGTTTTATTGTTTCTTGAAGGGGTGAGCAGTATTTATAGTTGTCTGTAATATTTAATTAGATGTTTGATGATTAAAAGGCAGGAAAAAAAAGGGTTATAGATAGGCCTAAAGAACTTTCAATTCATGTTTTTGGAAAGAAGATCTGTGCATACCTTTAACAGCAATCAAATAATAAGTAAATGATGAAACGACCTCAGTTTGATCGTATAGAAAGAACTTAGTTTAAGAACAGAAAAAAAAACAGTTTACCTTCTAAAAAAACTGGGATTATTATTTATTTCAACCACAATTATGGTGGCACTGTTCCAATAATTGATTACTTGTATGTTTTCGAAAGAAATGACTAACCATTAAGATTTTACGTTGCGAATTCATTTATGCTACGGCGCATTCGCATTCGAGTTCGTCTGAATGATTCGCGATGCTTGCTATTTACTGACGTGTCGCGACAACGCAAATCTTCACTTTATAGATTGATAGACAGAATACTCTTTTTTATGTACACCATAAACATTTGACATAAATTTAGAAATTTTACATAGGGTGATACAAGGGGCGCTCTTATTGCTAAAGGCGATCTTTTACAGACATAGATAATTGGATGGATTAAGGATGAAGGAGAGACAATATTGTAGGTAGTATCGACTTTATCGCGACAATGTGGCCGTAGCATTATGCTTTCTGCACCAAAATATACTACGTAAAATTATTTGAGCAAAATTGGCGGTATATTACAACTCAAGCCTTCCTATTCCACTTACAACAATCTCAGATACGCAACTCTTTCAATATAATACGAGAACAATTTATTTCGTCATTTAACTATCCAAAGTGGTTTCATACAAATTGTATGTAATGTGATTGTAGAATGATGTAAACGAGGAACGAAGAGGCTGATGACTATCATTATGCCTAATTTATATATTCTGTCAGAGGAACGGACGATTCGTGGGAGAGATGGGCGGAAAAGTGTTAAGAAATTATTAAAAACAAAAAAAGGAGTAGATGATAATAATGATAGAAAGATTTCTGTAAGAACAGGTACCTATATAAGACATGATGCCCATTATTGATCATGACAGACTTGACTGTCCATTGCAAAATTCAAAATTCTGAAGTCATTTACTGAAATTAGGCTGGTAATCAGCACTTTTTGAACGACAAAATTACATAAGACAGTCCCCCAAAACGCCCGCCCTTCACCACTTCCTAGTGCTTTAGCTGGGAAGAAGAAGTGGCGCAACAACCTCCCCAGCAGCACAGCTGTCTGTTCAGTTACAAAAAAAAAAAGATTCTATACGATAAGTATGCCAATAATTTACATTACGGAACACAAAACATAATTTAAATGATAAATTACTAGACATAATGTAAGCTAGCACCCGCCAATATACCTACCAACCAAAAATATTGAGAACTATACCTACTCAAGCAGAAAGCAGGTTGCAGGTTTACCAATAATGCTCGAGTGACACGTAACTTAATTCATTGAGGGGACTACTTGATACAACATAATATAACATTGCGCCTGTAACCTCGAAGGGTTAGGCAGAGGTGTACCTTGGTCACTGAACTACTGGGTGTGACTACTTAATACCTACATATTCAAAACCTCAAAAAAGTGGTACCATCATACTGAATCCTGTCTTCCGCATCTAGTCTACATCTGATGAATGACTATGAACTTGAACAACTGCGTTCTTCCTTGAAACTAATTAAAATCCTGCTTCCGCGCGGAAGAACGCTCTTGGAAATCTAACAAAATACGCGTACATGATAATTCCGCTTTTATACCGAGTTTGCGGCGAAAATATGGCCATTTTGTGTTATGTATGTGTATATTTCTCGTAAAACTATTGAAGTATATTAGTGATCAGACATCGTGTAACATTTGGGAATCCTTGCATATAACCGGAAAACGTTGTAAGAAAATGCAATATGAGGCACGGTTCCCTAGCGCACTTTAAAAATATACCTAAAAGAAATGTCAATAATTATTTATGTGACAGATGTCAATTACTAATAAGATAAATATTATGAATGTAGCCACAGTGGGAAACATGTCGAAATTATCATATTATTTGAGGTGACTCCATCAAACTCACAAGGACAACAGAAATAGCCTTTGTGTATAGGTACAAACTCTACGACACAACAGAAGCTGCGGTAAAAAATTGGTTATGTTTAAAAATAAACCTCAGTACTTCTGCACGCAACTGTACCTCTAGTTGCCTAAGAATAATTTTCACGGTAATTACGATAGGCCTAGCCGACTGCGTATACTTAGACTCAATATGAATCGACACAAACGAAAGAAATCAACGTATCGCACTGATTGAATGACACTCATTTAATATCATTATGGAGTAGGTGGTCCTATGCAGCGTATGGAACTCAAATGGAGTTGGGCAGTACACCTGGCAAGGCCCAGTGATGTCAGGTGGAGTAAGGCAGTGAACGAGTGGCGTCCAAGGACTGGAAGACGAAGTGTCGGTCACCCGATGGCGACGGCGAGATGGTTAGATATCATTGTTAACATCATGGGAAGAACCCGGATGAGGCTGGCACAGGAACGTGGAGGATTGCTTTAAGAAAAGAGAGGCCTATGCTCAGCCGTGGGTGTAGATGATGGTGATGGTCATAAGCTGATTGTAGGTATCGAATTAGCTGCTAACTATTGCGCAAGTGTCTCTCATCTTTTATTGGAGATGTGCAGTAAGTTTGTCCGGGCCTTCAGAGATCTATTCACACACACAATGGAACTAATTCTAAGAGCAAATCGCTACAGCTAAGCAGCAAATGACTTCGCGGTAGGCTCAGAAGGAGATGCTGGAATGAACTGGACTCATGCCTATTGGACTGGCCTGAGATGGCAGTAGATAGACAGTGGACAGTCAAGTGAAGCTGAAGAGGCAGTGGGCTGGCTATGTTATTATTATGATTATATTTCGATTATAACTACCTACTTGTAGGTATGAGCCGTTTCACAGAAACGTTTATAATAATAAATGTGGTGGCACTGACAGGAAATGAAAAACAGTTTTATCTGTGCCGAGATAACCGAACTTTTGATATCTCGTGAAAAGATGATACTTTAGCAAAATTCGTAAAAAAACATTATTGACTGTCAAACATACGCCTCAACCAATCTTCATGTTTGGCACGAGAATACTTTGAGTCATACATAATTTTTTATCAAGCAAAGATGCAAGTGAAGCCGCAAGCAAAAATTAAAATGTTAACAATTTCATGAAAATATAATTATACAATATTCTGTAAATAATAAACACATACATACATCACGCCTGTAATCCCCGAAGGGTAAGACAGAGATGTACCTATAGTACACCCACATTTTTTCCAGTTATGTTTAAGTCCCATGTAATATAATAGGGGGCGAGCCTATTGCCATTAAACGGGCACAAATCCAGGCTCCGGGCTGCGGGCCGGTAAATAATAAAATATTGATAAATACGACTAAGAAAGACATGCCGCAGCAATAGATACTAGATATAAAATACACATCAACAACGGATGCCAACAACATAATAAATATTGTAAACAACTAATGAATTTAAATTGTAAACATCAGTTTCAACAACAGTTAGTGCTAATCTCTAGTTAGATCACGGCTAACAGTAGGCATTATAGGAACTACAGTTATCAATGAAAGTCAGTTACCAGTTCAGATGTAACAATTAAAGCGCTGACAAGAAGAATTAACTCTTGACTATTTACATGAAACGCTGAAATGGTTTATGTCGATTATTTCTATTTTAAATGAGATTAATAAAAGTAACAGTGTTAAACAGTCGCTGTTGACCCTACTAGTAGTTCAATAGTGAACTAGTAGATACAGTCACTTCAGCATTTTTTAAATAGATGAAATCTTTTGATAATAGTGAAGTTAGGAAGTAATTAATTCAGCTACAGAAGAATTGCTAAAAGTATCGAGATTGGCAATCGTAAACAAGCTCGAAAACTAATTATATAGAAAACAGAAAATCAAGATCAAAACAACGAAAAAATAAATAAAATGGTGAACATAATCATTGAAATTAGTTATTTAACAACATACTTATTTAAATCGATGATAACATCACTAATCTCATTACTTTGCAAAATGGCAACCAAATAAATATGACAAAACTATCATTAGCACAACCGCAGGCCATTATTTTTATAGCCAAAACATTCAATCGTAGACTCCTGCGCACTTTTCAGATTATTGCGTCACGCGTCACAGGTTAACGACCCCCGCTACTCGGTCAAGGTTCGCTCTAGTATCGGGTAAAATCGATAGATGGCACTGTTATTATTTTAGCAGCTGTATTGTTTTGATAATTTTATAGTTAGTAGAACATAATATAATCATGATATTTTCCTGCGTTAGCAGTAGTTATTTGAAAGTTATATTTGAAAAGTCACTGTAGATGTAAATATTCGATATACACCTATTAGAAGTTTTCACAATCTTTTGTTTTCCTAAGAATATTGCTGTGTTGTACGGTATCATCGCTTACCAAGGTAAAATAATGGTCAAATGGGAATGGAACCCTACCAAATATAAAACAAGTTGGAATGAGTATTCCGTAACTCTAGACTTCAAAGGTTTTTTAAGCTCTTACAATCACTTCTAACATATCAGACAGGCGGACAGATTAGTCAACACTCAACTCACAAAGGGATACATATAAATTTTATGATATTCGATTCCGGTGTCCTGTTTTGTAATATGATTTATTTTACGACTGAGAAAGTAGATATATCAACTTGGACCGAAATGGACTAGTCGACATGGAAGAGAAGAGGATTATTGTCATAATGTTTTTGTTGTATAACAATAAGTCTTAGTGTAAGAAAGACCAGGATTTGACGATCAGTTAGATGATAAATCTATCTAAAGAAACAGAGTAGTTATCGATATTTTTGTAAATAACATCTTGGGAGATTGACCGGAGAAGCCAACACACAGGGAAGAGTAGGAAGCTGTGGGGGAGACCTTTGCCCGGCAGTGGGGCATTCAGGTTAAAAAAACTTGGTTTCTGGTAAAATACTACTACTACTACTACTACTACAATAAACACCTCTTTGTCATAGGAGCCATAGACAGTCTATTGTGCAGGGCTTGCATGGAGGACGACGAGACAGCAGCTCATATGTTATTAAAGTGTCCGGTGGTCGCCACATACAGGATAAAGTACTTCGGTAACCCAAGTACCCTCATCTAGATTGTCAGTAACGCCAAGCCAGTGCTGGCCTACCTTGAATTGAATAATCGATTTTCTCACCCGGATGTAAAATTGCATTGGCGTGGAGTTGCGGACACCAGCCCGTATTACCTATTACTTAGTAAAATATTGCAGTAGAAACGTCTGTAATTAATTGATCGGCAGGACCAGGTGTTTTGTCATTCCATTTGATGCTAAGGATGTACGATTTTTACATATTACATTCTATAGAATAGCAGTTCTTTCAAATTTTGTTAATAGTTGTGGTTGGTTGATCTTAATTAATAAAAATTGTCATGCCCTTTTGTTTTGACCTCAGATTTGATAATAGATTAAGGCTTAATTAAGGCTTTCAGAATAAAGAACAAGAGAATGCAGATTTATATATGGTCAACTAAGGGCGAATTTCAACAATGAAACTAATTACTGAACATAAAAGCTGATGTTGTTGTGGAATATTGACACTGACAACTCTTCAGTGCGGTTTGGATCAGTTCAATTTCATTAGTAAAATTCCCCCTTAAGGTAGATCCGCAAAGGAGGCCTGCGAAATTAAAATTTTCTTACGGTCTCAAATGTCATGATTTCATGAAAAAGTCATTCAATAAAACAATATTCTAACTTAGAGAAGATTTATTAATGGGTTTAATGGATATAATTTTGTAAAAACATATTATTTGTTATAGTCGTGAATCATATTTTGATCAAGATAGAATCTGACATTAACCTGAAAATTGCCAGAAACGTAAAAAAAATGAATTTGGCGGGCTACCTTTGCGCGTGCACCTTAATTAAAAAAGGTGCCATTCTCAATCAGATGAAATAATTATAAATGTCATACCTACGAATTTTTATTTCTCCACAATTTCACAACTATAGTATTTACAACAGAAGTACATATTCCGCTCAGGTATTTTCCTCATTTATAATCGGGCACCCATCCAACTGTCGCTGGCAAGTATTTAGGTATGCAGATCGAATGAGTTCCCACTACCTACTAGGTATTAACCATTAGGCAATAAAGTAGTTAATATGTTACAGTATTTACTGTAATTGTAATAAGGAAGCTAGTTGAAAGTTATATGGCTGTTGATCATTATTGATGTAAACATGGCAAATAGTTTAGTTGTCGCATAACCTAATTAATCTTTACGAATTTAAAAGGCATCATGTGTGAAATAAACTGGAGCTTACTTTAGTCTTATACAGAGCAATTGCAAGTTCGATTCTTGCTTGCAAGATATTCGAAGATCAGATAATATTGATGATGTTGATCAGTAGTGGCTAGATATAGAATAGTCCTACAGACTGAATTTCAGCCATGACAACCAATCTCAGTGGAGATCAGTCTTCGGCGCGGGAGCTATCATAGTGCACAAGTGTGTGCAAAGACACAGGTGCACTCTCTCTTCCCCCACTCTCATAGTCCGATGGGACAGCAGTCCGACACGACCGAAGAGAGATCAGGCGAAGAGCCAACGGATTAACGTGCTTTTCAAGGCACGGTGATGTCACACCGCCAACTTCCAAACTCCGGGCTGTTACTAAGAAATAAACTAGATAAAAACCATAGCTTTAGATGATGATCATTGCTTGTAAGATTAGTCTGTCAACACACTCTGATACAAAAAAAAACGTAAGAAAGTGCTGCAACATCTCCCAACTACTAATGAACGTGTTCATACGTTAAATGAGACGCAAAAATCAAAACAAACGCTAGACGATTTTCCTAAGAAACTGCCAAAAAAAAAAATCTTTTATTTAAGAATTACGTGGACAGCCGTGAACTTGGCTCCGTACCAGAGAGCAAGAATCCGTCCGATAATGACGAACTTCCGGTCAGACGGACGGACAGATTTCGGCTAGCTGGAAATGATAAATACTCGGGCATTTTTTATATTTTTTGTAGTATTCATTCTCGCGTATTTAGATGGAAGATTACGAGGAAAACTGTGTATCATGTTTGCAGAATTGGATGTTTTATATTCTATTGAAAATCGTATGAATGTTTCAGTTTAATAGTCCAGGGAACAAAATTGGCGAAATGGGAAAACCTCTCACTCGATTCCAGAGAAAACCAAAACAGCTTTTAAGTTTTTGTGAAAAGCACTATATTTGGCAAGACATCAAACACAAATATCTTATCGCCAACAAACACCGCAGTTAAAATGTTTTTATTTTCATTGCTCGCGAATGCCTTTTTTCTCGCCTGAAGGTAAGTGATAATACGGTCAATGACGGTTGACGCTGGCCTATTGTTGTTCCAGACGTATGTATATAAACTCATAAGTGTGCCCCGTCATTTACTTCTTATTTTTACGTTAATTTTCTTTTTCTTTAATCTGTCATCAAATATACGCTATTATTATTAATAATTTTATTTCAGAATAAATTTACATTACACATTGTTAGTAAATTATACTTTTAACTGTGTTAGTAAATTCATCAACTATTTTTTAATTATTATTCAATACTAGCTATAATTTTTCTCTGTTAATATCGTTAACAGATATACCGTACACTTCCTGTAAGGAACTTATTCACTCCAGACATGCAATTTGCAGATTACAGCTATTGGAAAATACAGACTTGGCCGTGAATCAGAAGCACGCTACACAAGCTGCGGTTGACGCTTTGGCACCCATCACACATGATTCTGACATACGCACACTTCCCAGTGCATTCCCCTTGCATTTTTCAAGTACCTATAAAAGTATAAATATTCTCTGTTCGTAAATTTGGGCATATTTCAATAATAACAGATCGGCTTTTGACCCGGACGTCCTTACATATAAACAACACATTTCCGCGCAAATTTGTGGCGAAAATAAGTTTTATAGCTATCTCTGCTGATATGGGTCGATTTCTGCGGTATTTTCACGACTTGGTCCTTTGGAGGAACCTAGGGTGTCAACGCTCCGGTTTTATTCCAGCTATGTGGAAATAAGCGATGCCCTATTTCTCAACAGCTACGAAGTATTCTGACGTAGATATTGTTTATAAAATTTTTACTTATCAATTTTCAGTTCTTAATCTCTTACCTCCTAAGAATCAGTTGTCAGCTATATAACATGTTTAAGTATTACGTACTTATCCGATTATATCATATCGGTTTTATTATTATTTGCTACACATATCTATTAATTTTTACTTACATATTTACACACACTATAAAACTGATCTACATCCGTAAGACGTACTCGTAACATAAGGTTTAGTTGAAAACCAGCGTCAGGCACTTGTTGTCTGGCACTTATGCTGAACTGGGCCTATTTGTCGCAGCCGTGAGGCACACAATACTGTTTTTAAGCTTTCTGTTTTTTCTTTTTGTTTTGGTTTTTGAATATTGTATGCCTTAACCTGGGTCAAATAAATTTATTTTCTTTTTTTACTTCTATTTAGACTTTTTTTTTTTGGGTGGGAAATCATCAAATAACTTCTCCCGCTCTGGGCGGAGCGGGAGGGCGTATCAGACTCTTACTGAATAAAACCCACCCGTGTTCCTTCGGTTACCCTGTCGCCGGGGGCCACGATCTCCCTTTCGGTTCTCTTCGCAACCCCGGCAGGCATCGGCCCTAGTGGACCCCTTCAATTCTGCTGACATCTGTTTGAGGCGCGCGTGGAACACAACGCGCCGTCGACCCGGGCCTGGTCCTTATCGGACGATGAGCCACCCATTGCTCACCGCCCGCAAGCCCGCGCCTACGGTGGCCGGAAATCGCCTCGCGATTCCCGACGCCCTGGACGTCTCCTCCTGCGGATTTAGGATACCTAAGCCCCTTTTCCTATGGAGTTACTAAAACGAAATCAATTGTTTAGAAAAGTTTACTTCTAGATAAGCATGCAGTCATCGTCGATCGGATAGCTTAGCATCAGGAGAGAAAATAAGAGCCAGAAAAAAAGAAAAAAATAACAAGAGACCTACAGTACAACCCTCGAGAAAATGCGTTCCTGTCAGTTGGACAATTTCTAGTAGTAAAAATAAAGATAAAATTCACAAAACACATATCTGTTAGTATGAAACTGACAGGTGTAAAGAACGTATTCTCTCGACAGCTTGACTGTACATATTTACCCGCTTTTTGACACCATAGAGAAAGCTAGGGGGGCAGGGATATTAAGTAAACAAAATTGTCTAATTCAGATTGCAGAAACTCTTTTCAGAAAAAAGAAACTTGTACGATAATCTATTAAACAGCAACAGCCACACAAGTAAATTAACTTATAAATTACTTATTCATCCACCTTTAATCTGTACCACCTCTAAATTCACCATCCATGTTACACAGAAAGCAAATATCTGCAGTTCAAAACCGAACAAAATGTCGGAACGAAACCAGCTCACATCTCGTTGCATCCAAGGTGATTTTGAAATCACATGCACTGCTAATGTAAACCATTGCTAAATAAAACAAACAAACTCTGTTTACGTACATCAGCCAATATAAATTACGGCCGTATGTATTTTATGAGAGTTGATATACCTAGATGGTTTTCGAAACATGATGTTGGCATCGGGAAATTTCCAGTAAGGAGTAAGGAGTGCGACAGGAATAAAATTGAAAATATTTATTGTCCAGGTCCAATACAGTAAGCAGGTTCACAGGATAGCAAGTTGAGATGATTTGAGTAGCTTTAAATATTACCTAAAGCTAGGTTACAATATATTATTGGCCAGTGAGCCTCAAACTAGACAGTTATTTCAGAGAGGAGACTAGAGAGGTGATTTCAGGTATGGTATAGTATACCTGTAATGTGTGTGTAATGTGTGTGTAATGTGTGTGTGATGAGTGTGTGGTGTGTGTGTGTGTGGTGTGTGTCTGTGGTGTATGTCTGTGTGTGGTGTGTGTGTGTGGCGTGTGTTTGTTTTAAGTACCATCCGAGGAAGTGCGTATGAATACACAAGACACGACCGTGGACATTTTCAATGCAAGGACCTTTTCGACGGTGCTCGGTTTGACTTGACCAAAGATTTGTTGGTTCGATTCCTAGGTCGGGGCAAGTGTTATTGGGTTTTTCCAACAGGAATATCTCAGTAAGTAGCAGCCCAGAGGCCTTGAACCCAGTCAATGGCAATAGGCTCGCCCCAATAACATGGGACTTAAAAATAACTGGGGAAATGTAGGTACACCTCTGCTTAACCCTTCGGGAACATACAGTGGTCATTTTATGTTATGAGTATGAGAAAACTATTTCTCCTTACTTAACCTGAACCAGACTCTAACAAGACTACGATTATCATTTAGTTAGAACACTGCTAAAGCATGGTTTCTATCTTCATGCCAGTATTCCCCAAAGGGGAGAGCTGCAAAGGTGTTGATTACATCCAATTTCGCCAGTTATGATGTAAGTCTCATGAAATAGGGGGTTAATGCTCGGTTGCTATAAGCAAACAAAACGTTTGCAAAACAAAACGTTTAAGTTACCAAAACGGTAGAGTTTTGTAAAATGTCTAACAAGGTTTGAAGGATCTGAGATCAAAACGGCCGTTTATTGACCTAATCACATAATAACGGCGAATTTTACAAATGAAACTGAACGCGATCAGCACAACTAAACCGCCTTCAAGAAGTCTTGAAGGCGGTCACAGGTTGACAGTTGTCAGGGTCAATATTCCACAACAATGATGACACTGACAGCCCTAGAGCTCGGTTTAAATGTGTTAATCTCGTTCAGTGTCAGTAGTCCAATTCACCCTAAGTATTTTAAATAAAGCTGCGACCCTGTATCTCAATTTCTTTTTAGTCTCCAAGGCCAGTTCCTCTCTTAAAGTCAAATCCGAGACAATGTCACATATTTTTTCCAACTTCCGAGCGAATTAATTTTAGACATCAAATTCACATTAGCATACAGATTTTTACACACAAACACCGTCTTTTATTACTCACTATAGATAATCTTGAACATTAAACACCCATATATTTATTATAACCATAAATCAGTCTCGTGCTCTGAGGTGCATCACTGAACCGCAGGCAAAGTGCACTGCACTTGTATCTCATGAAAAACACTGAAAAATATACTATGAGTAACAAAACATACAGTCTAAAATCATTTAGCAAGGTTAACTGTCCTACATCATTTTGGATTAGCAAAGATTTTTACGATCCTACCAATCCAAAATGAACTTTAGCAATCTAAATTTAAAATTCGATTTCGTTGTTTATATTGCACCCGTCTTCAATTTTACGACTGGTGCTCGTTCACTCTAATTTCAACTATCGCATTGGCAAAATAAAGTTGGTTTTACTGCATCATTCTAGTGGTTTTTATGATGTTTCAGTTGCGGGTAGTAGGAAAATTGACCTCAGCTGGGTCGTCCCTGTAAATATTTGTACATCGGACGCGGTTGGTGCGAACTAGTAAGAGATTAGTGAGCAAAACTCCTGAATTTTAAACGCTTGTAATTTGGTAAAGTCCAAAGTTAGGAGAGACTTACCAGCTTGTAATAACTGTGACTATTTGCGGGTGGAACCAGAGGGGTTAAAACCCCTCTGGTTTAACTAAAGTATAAATAGGGATATGTATATGCAGAAACTAGCGTTCGTCAGCGGCTTCTTTTGCGTAATTCGGGCAGTAAAAGATATAAAAATGTTTAGATAGATAGTCAAAGCAATAATCTCGTCGAAAAAAAGTAGCGTCCAACTGTTAGCCGCTAAATACAAGTACACTAAAAAAACACAATGACGGCACAACGACGTTGCGCGACTGTAAGACGTAGCTGTCACGCACACCAGCTTAACAAAGTTGGCGTCTTTGTTTTAGTTCTTTTGCAGCGCGCACTATCTAGACATATAAATAATCAAAAAGGCAGTGCTTGTTTGATAAGGATACGTAAGTATCTTGTCGGATGTAGGTCGGCAGAGGTGTGAAGTCAATGTCACAAAACAACAAGTACAATTATAACAGTTACAATTTTTAAAAATCCCCATCTCAAATATTTCCTCATTTCTCTTTCCCACTCTATCACCAGACCCTGTTCTCCATCTATCTAAAACCTATTCATTGAGACCATTCCAATGAGCCCAAACACGATACCTGTGCTGTAAGTTAGTAAGGGAGTTGGGAATCCTGTAAATTCCAGGTTATGCTGCAGCATCAGTTCAAGGTTACTATGATCTTCTAATATCATCGATTTTGATAAAACATGTCTAAGAACCATCTCAAGAAACCCTGCTTTTAAATAATAAAAAAACCGTATCCAAATTGGTTTACTCGTTTAAGAGACAGGCGATAGACAGACACACACATAGCGGTCTAACTTATAACACCCGTCTTATTGCGTCGGGGTGATGATTCAAAGTGGATAAAAACCTATAGGAGATAATTGAAAACTATGAATACTATAATATGCTACCAACAATGGCGTAATCCTTTCTTGCTCCTCCAAATTACAACGTTGTTTTTTCAACTCACGAAATATGAGCACCAAAAACGTATCACTTTTGCAATCAGGAATCAAAATGTTTACCTTCAAGCCGTTTCCATTCCTCCTTTATTCCCGATTCAGCAAAGAAATATTAGTGACGTCTTATCAAGATTTCACCCCAAAATATGTTCGCGTTCCTACCTAACTCAACCGCAAAAGGCGAATGCGTTCGTCAAACGAATACACATTTTTTTATAAATATCTTCACATAAAAATCTCAATTTCCCGTTTTTCGTGGGAAATAAATTGCTCGATATAGTACACTGGGGTTCAAAAATGACGGTTAACGTAGATGCATCGTAAACATCACGGTTTTAGTGTACCGTGTCGTTTTCAGGACTCTTGCCATGTTACCATCGACAGGTTAATTGGGCGAGTTTTTTATGTACACAGAAAAACACATATTTTTGGAATGAAGGAAAATATTGAGTGCCTGTTTGTCGAGCGGAGGTTGTGAGAGATGTCACGTAAATACATTGCAAACATGTTCTATGTTATTTCATCCAAGCAATTTTTTTTTATTTTCGATATGTTTTTGTACCTACATATTGAAACACAATAATAAAGATGAAAATAATGTACAAGAACAGCCTCTGTCCAGCGAACCTACTTTGTAATATACTTGCCGCCGCGCGCCGATGGTAAGGTTCCTTCTCACAATAATTGTGCCCAGTTGACGGCTCGCCCCCATACATAGAAGTCAAAGATAACTGACGGAACGTGGGTGTACAAATAAAGGAGCTCTGCTATCACTTCGACGAAAAACAGGGGTTATGTTTATATTGCAGTTATAGGTAACCATTCTAAATGACTAAGTAACTAATTCTTAATAACAATTTGTTTGACCAAGTATAAATAGACTATTACTAAACTAACAATGCCAAGTCCCGGTCAGAAGGTCGTCGGTTCAAATCCCGCTTGAACTGATGCGAACCCGAACATTAATCTTGGTCGGATGAGCTAATAGAAATGTTAGTGATGCATTTACTAAGTATATTATTGTGGCTAGAATATGACGCATCACATTGATATATATAAGGTAAGCAGAATTACCGGATCATTATAACATTAGCTTACCTAGAATTAACTTTCAACCTCTGCAAGAACGGGAAATTTAAATTATTTTGAAGAGAGAAAAGCAAAGATATAAAACAACTAAAATTCATTAGTACTGTTTTACTTCGCTTCCGGTTGCTCGGAACCGGGCACCAATCCGTTCTTCAGGCTGCTACTTACTAATTCCTGACGGTAACAGTAACGCTTTGCCTGACCAACGGATTGAACCCAGGACCAGTCAGTAGTCGCACTTGGGACAACTAGAACAACGAGGCATTCAGTTCAATCTTAATATTTTTATAATAATGATAACCAGCTATCATTAGTAAAAACAAATTAGATGATAATAAACAACTTTTTACGACTTATTAATCACCTAAATTGTTGTTGACATGTGAAGTAAAAACAGCTGATACAAGGTGTATCAGCGGCTTATCATAGAAAAAGTCGTTAAAAACGTCTTGGAGAAATGTTTACTACTTTACTTTGATAGATAAGAAGGAGGCAACTTGGTATTAATTTACTCAAGAAGCTATTTGTATTATAGCCGACAGGCTAAGTCTATGTGAAGACTTAAGTCAAACTATGCTTCTAGAACTATGAAAATAATGTTGTTGCGAACACCGTAGGTACCAAAATATGTTCCAGAAAAAAAAAGGTATTTAACTAATCTGTTTTGAAATTGTTTAGATGAGATCTATACATAACCTAGGAATTGGCTAGGCGAGAGGGTTAAGTTAAAAATATAATTATGTACGTACTTAATTATATTTTCATTCTAAAAATGTTCGCTATGAAAAATGTACCCGTATATAATATAGAATGTAAGGTCTCACAAAATGAGAAACTCGAAATTGTTTATGAAAAACGAGATTACATAATACAAGACAACTCTGGAAAAATAAACGATCCTAATCCCTGAAAAAAGCCGTAATATACAACACAAGTATTAAAACATTTCCAATCGGCATACACACTGCTAATCCCATTAAAGGTAAAGCGTCGTAGACGTCTCGCCCACTGAGTATCATTGACCACGAGCGTCGAACTCTGACCTTCAACTGTTGCCTTGGTACTACGTAAACACTCGATGCAATGGGGAAAAATATTGCAGAGATTGGTGTTTGAAGTATAATAAATAAGAGACTGAGAAAAAAAAATACGTGAAATATTGGAATTAAGATGGAAATGTCTTTTATTTAAAGTTATACTTTACCATAATTAGACTTCTAAGTAGCTGGTTAAAAGAAAAAAACTTAACTACAGAAGAACATTAGTGCAAGTAAGTGCGGGACAAAATACTCTTATATTATGGACTATACGAAAGTGCACTATTTATAAAGAACAATATACAATTATTTAATAAAAGAGAAAGATTACGATAAGCTAATAAATTATTAGTGTTGAGCATTGGAGTCTAGTAACACATGAGAAATTTATCTAAACTAATACTATAAAGAGAAAATATTCGATTCTTTGTATGTTTGTTTGTTCGTTACGCTTTCACGCTAAAACGGCTAAACAGATTTGGATGAAATTTAGCACATGGGTAGACCAAGACCTGGGTAGTTTTTATCCCGATATTCCCACAGGATCGAGACTTATGCGGGTGAAACCACGGGGCGCACTTACTACAGTAATAAAGGTAATATTTTAAAAATAACTGTTTATTAATAGTAAAAAAAAACTGGAAATCGTGTCAAAGAGTAATCTACGAAAGATCAATGAATTTGTAGTATTTTCTCAAATAAACATCGTCAAGCATTTTCACTATCAAAGCATGTTTGCTGATGATGAGATCAAGAAGCTTCTCTAAATCTAATGTAACAATTATAACCAAAGTGTTATCGTACTTGTAGCTGCGGGTTTTTACGGCGAATAACATTGCTTTGTAAAATAAATCTGGCAATTGAAAATAATCAATGCTATGCAAATCTATCTGGTGGTATCTGCCACCACCAACTGCCACTACCTTAAATCATGTATTATCAGACGCACAACAAACTAAAGAATCTTTAATTGAACAACAGAAAAATGAACTAGAAATCACATGAGTCATAATCAGAACTATAAAGGACAATAATTTAAATCCAATTACTATGGGTTTTTTTTTTTTTATAAGTTAAAATACGTATCGTAATAATGAATCATCACCAGTACATATAAGAAAAAGACCCCAGCAACAATCAGGACAAACCAGAAAAAATGTTTTAACAAAAAAAGGGTACCTAACAATAGAGGTATTAGGTATAGATCCTTTAAATTAACTGAACCGTGTCCAAAGAATTAAAATTAACTTCAGTCATGCCCTTTTTTTGCGCCAACCCGTTATTATGCCATAATCTTTTCGACCCAGCCCCACAATTAGCTAAAAATAATTGGGACCAATAAAAGTCGGGTCCTAAAAAAACTCGGAACGAATAATCTAACATTTGTTTTTCAGGCGTAACCGATTCCTGTACGTAAAGAGATAGATATAAAAGATTATCATGATATTCAATTTGGTAGGGCTATTGATCATATCAACAATAGGAGAATTGAATTTGAAAATAAAATTGGAGGTGTTGAATAAATTCTATATTTGCGTCTAGAAATTGGAAACGATGAGCTTTGAATTTAGATAATACTGCATAAAGAATTAATAGTAGATTGCATTTGTTTGAAGGAATCAAGTTCTCAATAGATGATAAATAAAATATACAGTGTCGTGAGGCAATATTTAGACGCAATTGAGAGAAACGAAAAAGTTTTCCTGATTGTTAAAGAAAAATTGAGCGAACAGTATCAGATATACATTACTTCAACAGATGTTCCATCCAATGTGTTGCAAAATACACACGTCAAAGTTGTATATTTTTCTATTCTTTTGTTTACTACGTTCTAAGTCTAAAAATACAGCTGATTATTCCCAGACAAGGATTATTTTTAGATTGACCAAGAAAGGTCGGTTCTAGCCCGAAATAAAACGTGATGAGCAAACGATAAATAAATTATCTTTATCAGTATAGAAGACAAATTCTAAAAGGATCAGTTCAATGACTTTCAGCGCTGATTTCCTAAACAGTCCTGCTTCATATCAGCCCGTCAATCTTTATTTATTCGCTTTAGATATTCAAGCCAGCAGACCGAATAATCATCAGGTAATAATATTATTTGCAAAAAATCTATTTCAGATTGTCTGCGCCAGATTCGCGGCTCACATACGTTTTCTTTATTTTTACCAGTACGGTCTAAACAATGCTGCATTTTGAATGCCATCAATATTATCGCCAAATTGCATAGACACTATCTTCTGGAGGTAGAAAAAGAATTGGAGTTTATTATTATATTGCAGTAATCGTAAATGTTTGCAAATATCTAAATTTTACGCCGAATCTGCAATGTAATTCGATAACGGATCAGATCCAACCATTATGTTGCAGTTGTTTCAAATTGCTTTTCGAATGAACTGATTTACCGGAACATTAGGATAAATAAATAGGTGGCAAATACAAATAAATTAAAGAAGGGCAAAAAAGAAATGAGGTGTCAAATGCTGACAAAAGATTTTTTTAAAATCTATGTTATGCCAAGGTGACTTAAAGGCACTAGCGAGGATCCTTTTTAGAGGCAATGTAGAGGCACCGTGTACTATTATGTACACCATAAACATTGCAGACAAATTTAGAAACACACAGATACACTGAGATACACTCTCAGCTGGAGATAAAATACCCTGTCCCAGCAGATGGTCTTTCTTTTCCAGAACCCCTAGATTTGAATACCCACACTCTACTTTTATCATTACAGGTTGGGAGTTGGTCAAAGCCAAATGCTCCTTTCAAAATAGCTTGGCAGAAGGCATCAGCGGCTTCCCAAAGTACGTGCCACTTATTATTATTATCACTTGCTTCAAAAACGGTGAAGGAATAAATACATCGTAAGGAAACTGGCATGCCTGACAGATATTTCTCAATGGCATGTGAACCCAAGTCAGAGGCCCATGGGCTGCATAAAAACTCTGACTCTAGGTTAGTCACTAACCACACGAAAAATAAAAAAAGAAGATCACCAGCTTGAGTCCGCAGCAGCTAAAGTTCTTCAAGTCCATGCTTTGATGAAGATGCTGCAAGCACAACCGTAAAAAATAAACTAGTTTTTACACAAAACGGCGCAACCAATTCAATCAGTTCCCATTGTTTTAAACTACGCAATTATTAACACTTGAATTGCTATAAAAAATATATGGTTTTAGAAATTACGTAGTGTTTTAATTTTTTGTATGGGTAGAAGACGCTGAAAATTAGGGTTATCATTTTTGCTCGTTTTAGTCACGGATTCCTACTAAAAAGAGATAGAATATTAACATTGCATGGCTTACCAAAACTAATGTATTAAAATATACGATGACTTAAGTCAAATCATAAGCATCAATTTGTCTAATAAATAAATAACTGATTTAAAATAAATTAAAAGAATGATTCACGTTAATCTTTTTGCATCAAACACTAAATGTTCTAGACACACGGACAATTAAATTGCAAAATCCTTGGCAATTTCTATAAGAACTCCATATTGCTGCTGACTTGCAAGTAAAAGATTATTTTGAACATTGCACAAAAAAAAAAAAAAACTTAAAAGCAAAAATTCTGTAAAATTATAAAGCCAATAATGTAAAACGATTCCACTGCATGACTAAAAACATTCTTAAAACATTTCACAAGTGCTCAACATGATGTGCTTCGATAATTGATTTTTAGAACAATCAAAGGGAATTTCAGAGAAAATTATCAAAGTAATTTGTCAACGAGTCGGGCATAAAAACAGGTCGTTGATAATTCTTCCAAGAAAATGGAGACTGGGTTTTATTTTGAAAGTACATTCGTGAGGAATGACAATTATTCGTCCTTCACGGTAATTTCTCTTGAAGTGCATAGAACTGAGCTGGTAATATAAATCTTCATCATTTTGTTAACCTGTAAAACTTTTGAACATTATTATGCTAACCAATTTTACTTCAATATACTTATTAGTAACATGAACTAGTGGTCGAAATCGTAAGCGTCAGAACCCCTGGACCAATAAATTTGATGTTTAGAAAATACCAAAATGCACTACCTTTTTGCTACTATTTGATACCTAACTTCAAATATTTATTACCTCTATTGACAGCGAAAAAACGCATAAAGAAAGTGGTTAGACATTCTGACATCAGATGTCTGGACCACTTTTTTAAATGAAAACTTCTTTAGGCGCGTTGGGCATTTTAGAGATGGGAAAAACAATTGAACTCACGACACTGTTACCGTTACCTCATTAAAAGTATTTCCTGCACAATAAAATTGTTCAAATTTTCACTTCTGTCGGCACTCCCGGAGCGCCACTTTTTTTTTTCATAGTTCGAGACAACACAACTAATTTATCTCTTCGTAAATATTTACTACTTATATATTATAAATATGAAAGTTTGTAAGTTTGTTTGTTACTCACTCACGCTTAAACGACTGAACGGATTTGAAAGAAACTTTGCACATAGATATACCAGACCATGATTTGGACTAGAACATAGGCTACTTTTTATGCCAAAAACATAAATAGTTCTCGAGGGATATAAAATGATGCCGCACTATAACCGAATGTTAACGCGGGCTAAGCCGGTGACAAAATTCCATTATTAAATACATTTTTGTTAAGTAGTTATTTGTTTCTCTAAATCTAAGTTTTATTTATCATCTCCCTCCGTGGACCGTAAGTATAAAGAATGTATAATGTATAATGCCTTGCCATGTAAATAATAGATAAATTGTAACTTTACTAATAGAGATATCATCATACATTAATTAATTATATATTCTCTATATTAGAATGTATAATTTCTAATCCGCAATACAAATATGTATCCTGAAAGTATATGCTATATATATGGCAAATTAAATATCCATTATCAAAAAAAAATCTTTCTTGCGTAACATTTTTCGCCAAAAAAAAAAATATTTTGAGGTACTAAGAAGGTAGAAAATATTTTCAAAGAGATAAGTTAGTTGTGTTGTCTAGAACAAACAAAAAAAAAACAAGTTGTCCAGACATCTTGATGTCAGAATGTCTGACCACTTTATGCATTTTTTCGCTGTCAATAGAAGTACTAAATTTTTGAAGTTAGGTATCAAATAGTAACAAAAAGGTAGTGCATTTTGGTATTTTCTAAAAATCTAATATCTCTAATGGTCCAGGGGTTCTGACGCTTACGTTGAAGTCGCCACTGCATATTTTCATTCTTGGGTTCTATTACTAAGCCAAAAATTACCGACAGTACTCGTAGTTTGGAATTGTGCCCGATAAAAGGCATTAGGCTCACCTCTTCTAACATAAGTCTGAACACTTACCGTTATTAGGTACATACAAAAGCTTCAATTCTGTTAACCTCAAGTTTACGTAGGTCTCACATTAGTTAAAAAAAATCGTATAAAGTATCAAAATTACTCGGCAACAAGTAACTAAATAAAACAATTCCGCACAAAGGATCATTCACCTCTAATTCGACGATTATAGCGTTCTTGAGAAGCTTATCAGTCAAAGATAGATCCGCTGATTGTTAGAATATATTAACGCTAATTAGACTCAAATAGGATTCTTAAAATGTTTTAGAAACAAAATCTAGTATTTTCCATAAGAACTGAGGAAGCAACGTTCATAAATAAAGGGGTATCTTCACATACAAGTCATAGACAGAATTAGTTTTTAGTGTCTACGTGTTCCATATGTTTTTAGGGTTCCATACCTCAAAAGGAAAAAATGGAACCCTTATAGGAACTCGTGTGTCTGTCTGTCCGTCTATCACAGCCAATTTGCTCCGAATCTAATGGACCGATTTAGTTGAAATTTGCTACGCAAATGTACTTATTTGACCTAAACACGAACGTGTAACGTAAATAAATATATTTTGAATATAGAGTTCACTTTTGGTCCCCCGAAAAACAAGAAAATCACTTAGAAATAACGCAACGAATGTAAACGAAGCAAAAGGTGTATAAGTAGGTGGCGTCCTGTAGATTATACCTACCCTCATGGGATGAAGGCGTGACGTTTTGTATATTCATGTGAAAACTGTTGGAAATTCCGTGGACTACTCAATTAAATAACATATTAGACTCCAAAATATATTGTGCATCACTACAGGCAAAACGATCAGCAGTACGAGCACGTTTATGAAAGTGACATCTGTCTAGAAAACTTATTCTATATCAGCAGAGTTTATACTGGGACACATATACGAACTCCATGATGTGTATTAGGCACATACCAACATCATTGTTGTAATTATTTCCAACACTGGCCCTTGAACCAATATAAACTCATGTAAATCACATTACACACGTTGAACACTATAAATAATCTAAGCATAGATACATCCGCTGTCTAAAAAATAATAAAACATTACAACAGCAAAAGACATAGCAAAAGTATAAATTTATCAAAGTATCCGTCACATATAAACAGTAAATATTCAAAACTATGTGATACGGATCTAAAACAAATTATACTTCTGCAAGTACCTATACCTTACTTACTGCTTAGAACCATTATGTCATTTATTTAACGATATAAATAAACGACATACAAACTTATCGTGTTTTTCCTTTGCCAACGGTTTCGTTAAAACGTCGGCCACCATTTCATCAGTAGATTGGTATTTTATAACGACTGTACCTTCCTCAACGATTTCCCTGATGAAATGATGTCTTACGTCAATGTGTTTCGTTCTGGCGTGGTACATAGAATTAGTGCACAACTTCAGTGCAGACTGATTATCATTAAACAATGTAATCCTATACTGTACCCCGTAAATTTCGAACAGAAACTTGCGTAGAAAAAGAGCCTCTTTACAAGCATCTGACAGACACATATATTCGGCCTCTGTGCTTGAAAGAGCCACGGTTTTTTGTTTTTTACTCTCCCAAGAGATGGTAGAATTTCCCACTTTGAACACATAGCCGGTATAAGATCGGCGATCGACCTCATTTGACGCAAAATCAGCGTCAGCATATGCAATAATGTCCAACCCTGACTTCTGAAAAGTTAAATAATGATCAGGCGTACCTTTCAGATAGCGAAGAACACGTTTTGCCGCCTTCCAGTGAGTCTCATCGTACGCGTCGTTGAACTGGCTGAGCGAGCTTACAGCGTGCGCAATATCCGGCCGGGTACATACCGCTATGTACATCAGACATCCTATCAGGCCTCTGTAGTCGTGCGTACAATCCTTTTTTGTAGATTTCACGAGCTTCAGACCTGCCTCCATAGGTGTTTGTGCAGGTTTGCAATCTGACATATGAAATCGTTCTAGCACCTTCTTAATATAGCTTGACTGGTCTAGAGTTATTTCCTTGTTCTGTCTGCAAAGCCTCATTCCAAGAATGTGATGTGCTGGCCCTAAATCTTTGATTTCGAAGGCCTTCTTCAGTTCTTCTTTGATTCCTGCCGTATCTCGGCAACCAGCTGAAGAAAATAGCATTATGTCATCAACATAGAGCGCAATTATAATCATAGATTTCCCGCTCGACTTGACATAAACACAAGGTTCGGAAGATAAACGTTTGAATTTCATTTTGCTCGTCAAAACGCTATTTATTTTCTCATACCAAGACTTCGAAGCTTGCTTCAGTCCGTATATGGCCTTATTCAACTTGTAAACTTTATCTTCTTGGCCTTTAATCTTGTAGCCCTCTGGCTGTTCCATAAAAACGGTTTCTTTTAAGTCTCCATTTAAAAACGCCGTTTTTACATCCAGATGCTCGATATTCATGTTATGTTCTGTTGCCAAAGCTAGCAACGTACGTATAGTAGAATATCGTACTACAGGGGAGAACGTTTCTTCGTAATCAATACCGTATTTCTGGGTATAACCTTTTGCAACTAGGCGCGCTTTGTACCTCAATATTTCCCCGTCAAGGCCAAGCTTTCTTTTAAAGATCCACTTGCATTTGACAGGCCGTTGCTTCGTATCGCGGTTAGTCAGAGTCCAACACTTATTATCGATGAAGGATTTATACTCTTCCGCCATCGCGGCTTTCCACTTACTCGCTTCTGGGCCATTCAGTGCCTCGCGTACTGTCTGAGGGTCCCCCGTGTCACTGCATACAGTGCGTGCTACACTAGCTGACTCAAACTCACTAGTTTCGTCCGTAGAGTTCTCGTAGTCTTCCAGTGTGGAATCTCCTGGGAGGTACGTCTCATCCGCAGGATCATCTGGGCTCTCACTACTGCTCTCAGAATCATCTATCACAATGGTCCTGTTATCTTGACAGTTTTCGTTAGATATTTCTGCGGGTTCTTGGGGTAAATCGGGCAAGGCGGGTTGCACTGGAATATTATCGGCGACAGTTACATTGTTTGGAAACAAACCAATCTGAGTGTAACGTGAACTGTCATTCATATCTGATGAAGTGTCATTCCAAAAAGCATGTTCTAGAAAACTGACATTTCTTGCTTTAATGATATTCTTCGGGCTCGCCGGATCTATCAATCTGTAACCCTTTGACTCGTCACAGTATCCGACAAAAATATATTTCTTACTTTTGGGATCCAATTTGTCCCGTTTGTGCTGTAGGGCATAAGCTTGACATCCAAAAATGCGTAGGTAACTCAGATTCTCCTTTTTACCTGTCCATTTTTCTTCCGGTGTACTCCCCATCACAGCCTTAGTTGGAGAGCGATTCTTCAGGTAGACGGCGGTGTTGACCGCTTCTGCCCAGAATTGCTTTTTCAAGCCTGCTTCCTGGAGCATGCACCTGGCTTTCTCCGTAACGCTTCTGATCGCGCGTTCCGCGACTCCGTTCTGAGCCGATGACCTTGGAACCGTGGTCTGATGTCGAATCCCATGCTTCTTCAGGAACTTCTGAAATTTAGAATTGACATATTCACCACCATTGTCACTACGAAGAACTTTTATTTTCTTATTGGTTTGGTTTTCTACGAGAGCTTTAAATTCTTTAAACAACTCGAAAACCTCATCTTTCCTCCTAAGAAAATAAACAAATGTTTTTCGTGACAGGTCGTCAATGAACAACAGAAAATATTTTTTTCCACCTAGAGACGGGCACGGCAGTGGTCCCATGACGTCACTGTGAACTATTCGAAGGATTTCCTTGGCCCTAGTCTCAGATTTCTTTGGAAATGGCAACTTAGTCTGTTTACCTAACATGCAAGAAACACACGACTGAAAGTTCTTGTTGTCATAAGAAATACCTTTGACCATACCTTTTCGCAGTAACTCCATGCTTCGGGTGTTCAGATGTGATAGACGACGGTGCCAAATTTGTTGCGTTGACTGGCTTCCAGTAGCAGGGTACTGCGGCGTTTGCTCCACGCTGACGGCAACAGGACGACTGTCATCCTTCAGTTGACATGCCGGCACCGCTTTGCTGTCACCTGTACCTACAGATAAAGACGAACACATGGCCTGCGAGGATAGCTCGCTACACGAAACAGAAACAGTTTCAATGGCATCAAGTTCATAAATACCATCTCTCAGAGTAGCTGTAGCCAAAACCTGCCCGTTGTCATAGACTGTACACACGCCAGAACGAAACACAATTTCGTAACCTTTCTTATCCATCGCACTAACAGATAATAAATTAGCAGATAACTTAGGGACTAAGTACACATTACTTATCGATCTCACACTGTTGTCCTTTAACACAGCTTGCGCAGTTCCTTTTCCAGCTGTTTGCAATGCTTCACCATTTGCAATTAAGACCTTCTTTGGCTTTCCAGTTGTAAAATCTGATAAAAACCTGCGATCATTGCAAAAATGTTGCGCCGCACCGCTGTCGACGTACCAAACGTCTCGCTTGACGCCTGCGGCCAACGCTGTGAGATGCGCCTGGCCTTTCCGGCCACTCTTCTTGCCGTCAGAGTTGTCAGGACAATCCTTCTTGATATGCCCACTATTTTTGCATCTGAAGCACTTAATTCGTTTGGGTGCTTTCCGGGCTGCTAAAGCCGTAGCATCTTCGCCTTTCTCATCGCGTCTTGCATTTTCCAGAAGCAATTTCGCTTTGACATTTTCGCTTGACACTGACGTGTTCGAATTTTCTAGAGCCATAATCAACGGGTCGTAATCGCTTGTCAAACCGCTGAGTAAAATCACGGCCACGAAGTCATCTTCCAAAGCCGCTCCGATGTCGCTCAGTTGTTGCGATGTATCCATAACCTTATTAACGTATGCCTCCATACTCGCACATTCGCTTAATTTGGTGGCGAACAATGTGCGAAGCAATCCGAGCCGTCGTGACAAGCCTCGGTCTTCGTATGCCTTCTGAAGGTTGCTCCATGCTTCGCGAGCCGTCTTGGCATTTCTAATTTGTGGGAATACACAAGGCTTCACGTTTAAAGCGATTTTTGCGAGCGCTTTCTGCTGTTTCTTGGCATCTTCGTTTTTATTTTCAGTTGTGCCCACACAATCCCAAAGATCGTCATGAATGAGCACCATCCGCATCATGAATTTCCAGGATGGATAATCTTGGATCCCGGATAATTTTTCAATAGAAACATTCTGAATGGCCGTTGCCATCTTTTGTTTCCTAGCGAATAAATTTTGAAAATAATTTTACGAAAACACACGCACACACTTGGAAAACGGTTATTAGAGTAGCGAATAATCACGCTCTGCTACCATGTTGGAAATTCCGTGGACTACTCAATTAAATAACATATTAGACTCCAAAATATATTGTGCATCACTACAGGCAAAACGATCAGCAGTACGAGCACGTTTATGAAAGTGACATCTGTCTAGAAAACTTATTCTATATCAGCAGAGTTTATACTGGGACACATATACGAACTCCATGATGTGTATTAGGCACATACCAACATCATTGTTGTAATTATTTCCAACAAAAACTTCATATTATAATAAAGAAATCTCGATGTTTTGTCAAGACGTACGTATGGTTTGTCACCGTGCGAGGCAAGGGCGGTGTACAATGTGTTACCAAAACCCTGTCCGATCCGAAAAGAGCACATAGGTATTGCAATATCGTATTATTATTGAACACTAGCTGACCTGGCCCGGCTTCGCACGGGTAGCATTAAGGACTTATCTACGGCGCACCTACCCAACCTACCTACCTACCCTACCTACCTACCCTACCTAACCTACCTACCCTACCCTACCTACCCTACCTACCCTACCTACCTATCTACCGAGATATTATCAAAATTTATGCAAGCCTAGTACTTTTTGTTAGGATTTATGGCATATATACCGGGATATCATAAATGCAAAATTTATAAAAACATTTTTCTTCATATCATTTTTTTTTCGTGCATTTTTCCTGAATTTTCTTTGCTATAAACCTCACGGAGCCCGAGACCTTTCCAACGAATGCAAAACCGTGGAAATCGGTTCGTGCGTTCTGGAGTTATAGCGTCAGGAAGGAAAACCCGACTTATTTTTATATAGTAGATAAAAAAGTTATTGCTATTTAAAAATCACATTTGTAGTACCAAAAAAACCCCGAACCCTTAAAAAATTAGCAAATTTTCAATAGGGGTCATAAGTTATGACTTGTAGACACCCCCTAAAAAACGGCCGCCCACGCCCTATAAAATAAACCGGTAAAATTCACCATTGAAAAAAAAAAGACTTTTTTTCTTTTTTCCTGAAAATTTCTACTTAAATAGACTCTGTACGATACCTAACAAAACCCTCATGGAAAGGACGGGGTTTTTTTACATGTTGTGTTTATAATTTATAGCAGCTATGTTTGTCGTATCATTACCTAACTGTTAACAGGTTATGGGCCCAGCTCACTTCCACTGCTAAACGATGTAGCCCGTGATATTTGGTACCCTCTTGCTATCTAATGCACTGCTAGGCAAATGTCTTCCAATTGTACTTCAAACCTCACATTTACAATTTGAAATTGTCTCTCTAAAAATGTCCGAATCGTAAAAACGATTATTTATTATTACATAGAGGAAGCGATAAACCTAAAAAAAAACTGGCACAAAAGAACGTGTCGTCTTTAGTTTTAGAAGAAATAACTTTAGGGGTCCTGGCTAACCCGCTCAAAAGATAGTATGGGACTCCTTAAAGCACTTTTACACAGTAATTTCCAAGAAAATCCTTTTTTTAAATATCCCTCTATAATAAACTAACTCGACTTCGAAACTTCTTTTTCCACTTTTCCACAGAATCTAACCCATTTACATGAACTGTAACTTAAGTTGAGATTAGCATAGCTGTAACACGAGCACGATAGTCGAGCTAAAGTTAAATTATCTGGTGTCACTTATGCTGCAGTGGTGCTTCGACTTCGTATCGTAGGCCGTGGGTTCGAACCCTAACAGGCGCTTTACGTTCTGTTATTTATTTCATCACCACTACTTTTAAAATGGTGAAAGAAAATGGCGTGAAGGAACCGACATGTCCTAAAAACATAAAATCGAAAACGTGTCATCTACCTACCCGCACTGTGCCCGCGTGGTGGATTACAGCCTACATCCTCTCACAAAAAGGAGGCTTGGGTTTTAGCAGTGGGAACGTCGTTATAGAATGATTATGCCTATGCTGGGGCCACACCAGAGTGTATGGCTTTGCGCTACGACAAGATACATGCAGTGATGTGACCAACAACTATCGAGTAGGATAGTAGCGAAAGATTGGACTGTGTCCCAGTCATTGCAAGGCTGGCTATACATCAAAGAATAACGATGCTAATAATGTGGCTATCGCATTTTTATTATAAGATGTACCCAATTCATTAACAAGCACACCTCATGTTGATTATTTATTTATTAATCCAATTTACCCTAGTTTTGTTTATCTTTAGATCGCGACTTTAATATTGTTGTCCATCTGAATCTATGAATTGCAGAATTCGTTGAAGATCATCAAGAACTATTTCTTGTTGATAATAATCTAGGACCGCTATTTCGGATGCTAACGTTGCTACGTAAAATACAAAAAAATATTGAAAAGAAAACGTGATATCCAACATAATTCTGTTGTACGGAAATATCCGGATCGATCCGATCAAATTCCAGTGTTTTATTTTATTTTATAAATGGCAACTGGCAGTTTTGACCACTATGGTCTTAGCCGCTTAACCGGACTTTCCTGTGGGTGCCTTAAGCTACACTTAGAGCCTCCAGCCAGGAGCAAGTAAAACTATTCTAAATTAAAACTAGGCGAACGCTCGCTAAGGGCATCCCCTGTGGGGTACGAACCTCGGCTTAGGGCGTCGCTAGGGAGAGGACAGCAAGAGGGGACAGGCTGGATCAAAATTTGGTTATCATCATGATTATTAGGCGGGGTATTTAAAGCTACGTGCTTATCTGCAACAACTGCTGGCACCTCGTTTTCAATCAAGGGTCGGGGAGGAGTATCATTTACTCGGGGTCGCGATCGCAAAGGAACTCGGCGGCGAGGTCGGAATGACGGAAGGCGTCTGGGTTTGTGCACTGTACTGGTGGCCCTATTCTTCTCCTGGAGGAGTGTAATGGGGTCATCTGGGTCGGAAAGGACATGCCTCGGACGGCAGATCTGACTGCTTCTAGAGGGGACATAATTAGCTGCCTCGACAACCAGAGGGTTGCGATGTCTGGGAGCGGAGTCAAAGTAACGCTTGAACATGCGTTTTAGGAACTGATGAATCGTGGGGATTTTACAGTCGAGATGGAGGATCTCGTTTCTGACATAGAAAATTCCAATGATAGAAATTAGGATGATTTAATAATAAATTAAGTATGATCCTAATTTCTATCAATGGAATTCTTCGACGTTTTACACTAAAATATAGGTACCCTTTACCTTTGTGCTACACATGTACACTCATCTCCGAATTTGTCATCTACACGTTCTATTTACACCTTCTAATACAAAATTCACAAACACTGATCACAACAACAACTGTTACTCTACAATTTATTAATTATTACGTTATTGAAAATCTATTGCGTTTTCGTAACACCGACAATTTTTTTTTTTGTTAATTACTAATATCAAAAACTCTCTTGCACAGACTAAGTGGCCTCTTGTATGTGATAGCTGTGCACACAGTTGACATATTCACTCAGATACAATTATTTTAGTGTTATGCCGATAACACTAGAATCAGCCTCCACTAGCCCAGCCCAGCCGCCCAGCTGCTCTCTCAGTCTCGGGCTGCTGTGGCGTCGAACATGCCAACACGCCATGGAATATTGGTGCAGGGCGCCATACGAAATTATTTAATGTGTTCTTGATAAAATTACACGACTTTAGATAATGTAGTGTATGAAACTGTACATAACTAGGTATTAACAGCTTCATAAGCTACTATATTTGTGTTGTGCATGAAATTATTAGTTATTTGTTGGCGCGTGCGTCGATGGTGGCGCAACGGAATGTTGCCATTTTAAATAATATCTAGATGACCTGATGATGCTCAGTTTTTTTTTTTTTTTAATAACGTTTTCTAAAAATGAAACCTAGCTAGATCGATTTATCGCCCCCGAAACCTCCTGCATACTAAACTTCATGAAAATCGTTGGAGCCGTTTCCGAGATTCAGATTATATTGTATATACAAGAATTGCTCGTTTAAAGGTATTCGATATTTTTAGGTAATTATTGTTCCCTAATTTTATTTTTATTTTTATTAAATCCTGGTGCTATATTATGGTTCACCGATCGATGTCATCCAGAGTCAACGTCGGCTTTCACTTAACACCAGCGCTGTAGCTGTTTCGCACATGAGTCACAGCATTATGCTAAGCGCAATTTTTGTTTATGTTTCCTTTTCATTATATATGTAATATTAGGTGCAAATAATCTCTTATTTTATGATCTTAAATAATAAACGATATTTTTTTATTTATGAAAAAAATATACCAACAGCCAAATATATAACAACAGTCCTTTCTTTCTTTTTTTATTTGCATGATTACTTTTTAGCGAGAAAAACATAATGAAGTAATTTTTTTTGCTTGGTGATAAACGCAGGTGTGGTTCCAGCATTAGGTTCTTCTAAGTATATTTTCATGCGGTGCTTCCTGGCCATACCTTCATCGGTTGCCAAGTGACAATGACCTTGCGATCACCGGCCAGGTCAAGGTGAGTGGTTTATAGGGACCTGCCAAGGTCACTGGCTGTGCCAACTGTTGCCAATCATGGCATAATGATACGCAGAAACTATGTAGGAGAGCCCGATTGTCCGTGGTTTTACGCCAACTTGAAGTGTGACGGTGGGCAATTAAATTGCTCATAATGTTTTAAATTCAATGCAATGAGATAGTGCCCGAATCTAATCTAACTTCATGACAAGTTTTATTGCGTATTTTTTTATATTTCTCCGAGATCATTGATTACAAATGAAATTAGTGCTACTAAATTCTACTTAATTAAAAGAGACCATTTATTGTTCAATGTGTGACGTTCCTTCACAGCATTGCAGCGAAGTAGATTTATAGAGTTTTTATATTGATAGATATAAGGTGTTGACATTGATAATACCTCTTCGATTTATGAAGATCTATTTTAAATATATGTTCTTGGACAAAATTTTATACATATAAAATAAATAAGTCCTGATTTTTCCCTTCATGTAATGCGGTTAATTTTATTATCGGAGTCCAATATTCCAAGTAAAAATCTCTACCATAACTGATGATAAATTAGTGACTCTGACGGTATTGTCCATATGTCACACCTATATTTTTTTTTTGTAATTTCTAAGACCGTTTTCTATAGGTACATGCAAATAGGTATATTTTAAGAATATTTTCACATTCATTCATTTTCTCGTTTTCTTTAGAGAATAATAATAGAAGAATTGAAAAGGTCAGTTATATTAGTATTTATTATAGCTTCCTACGTAATAGTTTTAATAGTTTCTATACTAGGATTTAGACTAGTTGGGTACCTACCAATTGTGCTCTTAGTATTTATGTAAAGTTAAACCTTTAGTCTTTACGTGGCTGTAACTTGTATTTGAGATTGAATTCGAATATGTTTGGTCACGTCTGTTTACCAAGTTTGTTTGTTTTGGAGGAACGTGTCAATGTTTTAGAATCGAGACTTCTGAGCTTGTGGCACAGATGCTGACTGAGATCTTTTCGTCTTGGCAATTCGAGCAGAGAAAACTTTGTGGTTATAATTTAACACGATTTGAAGACACTGAATAACCTACAAGAATGAGGGACATGACCGGTGATAAAAAAGACTACTGTTCAAATTATTAGTGACCCATTTTGCAGATAGACCGTAGGTCGTTATGATTTGTGCAGTATAATAATAATGTACTGAAGAAAGCAAGATAGTGTATTATATTATTACTAATGTATATAAGTAAGGTAATTAAGGGCTTGTGTTATTATATTATACCAAGTAGGTAAATAGACATGTAACACAAGCCCTTAGTTACCTTACTTAGCTACCTGAGTAATAATAGAATACATAAAATGAGACCACACAACCACAATAACACAACATTACTTTCCTGCAACGCAGTTTAAAAAAAAGGTTACTCATGATCCCACAAGATTCTATGAAACGCAAATTCGGAAAACCTGAAACATTACAAAATATTCCGAATGCAGATCATGACGATGATTAATCATCAGCGTCTGTTCCGGGAAGGGACCTTGGGGCCGAGGTGAAGGCCATTGGTGCGTCGCCCGGCCGACGAACCGCGCGGGTAAACATGGCGGCTGCAAATGGCGGGAGATCGCGCTGGAAGCGGCGCAAACGCAGTTGCACTTTATTGCGTACTTGTTTATGAGTTTTTGGTGGGTATTGGCGGTTCTGGTATAACTATGTGTGTAGCGTAACATTAAGTGGGTATACGATGAAGTATAGGATCAAGATGACGTTGGTAAAATTATGATAAAGGTGGGATTATTATAAATTACCTATCATAGTTATAGATATAATAATTATGATTAAATCAGGTAAATTGCATTCTTAAATAGATACAAACGGCTGCTGAAAATAGTTGACGTGTGCACAGCTAGATGTGCCTAGAGCGTAGTTGAAATAGTTTTAAATTCATGATCTTCGCATTACTAGCGTAGGTACCGCTTTTGTATATGTACCTAGTGGTTAGTATTTTGTTATTTAGAATAGGTAAAACTCTTTGAAATAACAAGTAGGTATGGGTATTGCAATAAGTTAAATAAATGTGTTCGAAAATATGTCACGTGCCGTTTTCAATGCAGTTTGTGCGTAGTTGCATCTTATAATATAAATGTTTTACATTGGGATTGTTTGCTGGTTTTCTGAATCAATGCCTATAGAATACCACTAGAAAATCCTCAGGTTTGCACTGGTTGATTTGATGTCTGCTGTAGTGAATTTATGGTTACAGCAAAGACAATCCTTTTGTACCGTTGAATTCGGTGCTCATCATTCAGCTGATAAATCTCAACTGACAAATTAAATAGAGGCCCTCTCCTTAGGGGCTTAGGAAATAGGTACAATGTAGGTGCATAAGTAAAGTCTTTACTAATGTCTTAATAACGTATATTCGTTTAATTCATCATCGTTATCTTTATTGGCAGCCTTGTTCCACACACTGCTCAGTAGGCCTATGCCTCCGCCCTTTTGTGCAATGCTTCCCTGTTCTATAGTCTCATCCAGGTCTTCCCCACGAAATTCTGTACGACGTCCACACCTGGCTGTTGGTCTGCCAAGGCTCCTCCTACCGTCTCTCGATATTAACAAGCACATTTTAATAATATCAACAGTAAAAATAAAATAAAATCTAAATGGGGATGTTGAAAATGGCTCGCCCTGTAAATGTACCGCGGGATACATTGCGGACATGGTTGCATTTTATTACTGAGTAATGTTTTGTGGTTGAACTAAATTCTGTTTTTAAATATATCTTCACAGTTGTTTTCTCTCATGTATTTCATTCGGGTCTAACATTTTTTATTTTGTAAAAAGGACATTGGTATGTTATTTGTTTGTAGGCTGAGGCTGAGCCCAGCAGATAAGTAATGCAATGACAATGACAGAGTAGAAACTAGATGGGTAGACCTATGTAAATAAAATATGTTAACAATTTCAATATTTAGTTTTAATTCATTTTTTGTCATGGAATAATGCAAAGTAACGTCAGTAAAAGTAAAGTAACGATTGCATAACTTATTTCGATGACCCATGACAAATTAAGAAAAATCATGACACGTATATGTTCTGCCTACCCTTTTAATAAGTATTGGGTAATAGTAAGTCTAAAAATGCCGCGGGCTTATGATCACTGGCAGTTATATTTTGGTATGTGTTTATGTTTTTTTTTACCGCCGTGTGACAGACACCTCTTCATCGTAATCTTTAAGTGATTAGCTTCAAATAAAGAGTTCGGCGCTCATCTTTTGATGACACTAGATGTCAGGAGTTTTATTTATTTAGGTGTCAGGAGAGAAGCCTGCGCCATCTTACCGCGTCCACCGAACAGCTGGTGTCCAGCGCAATCCTATTTGTAGAATAGAATCGAATAGAATAAAATATGCTTTGAATATGCTCTTAATTAGAGCTAACGAACCATACAGACATGAACTTTTTTCTATGCTGGTTTTCTTGCTCCGTGAAATTCTTAAATAAATACAGGTATTTTTTTTACCAGTGAGCAAACTTAAACACGTGACTTTTAAACCTGAAATCGCGAAAAACAAAAATCTGCTGTTCTTTACATTTTGACGAGTTATGCATAAATGTATGGAACAGCTTAATTTTTTTTTTTTCGCTATTTCAAGTTTGGTCCCTTTGTAAATGCTGTTCATAATGATGAGTAAAGTCTACGTTTACGTTTGCGCACTGGTTAAAAACTTACCTTGAACTCACAACTAGATTGTACAGTAGACCTCGTAATTGTATTATCTACCAGTTTTCGACAAAATGGGTTTTGAAAAAAAAAATCCTTTTCTTTTCATGACGTGCAAGTGACATACAAACTATGTCGAAAATACCTATGCATCTTGAATATCAAGATATATGAACATCTAAAAACATACACCTACCAAAGATTTATTGATAACAGGCCCAAAAAATCCAGAAAAACGGCACAATTAACAACCGTATTTAACTCCAAAGAGATTGAACATTTTAATTAACTTTATTACAAGATAAATACCTGATTACATACTTAAATGCCCCCTTGTTTCACGCGGAGTATAAATTAAGTTCCCACTAATATCATTATCATAATTATGTGCTTTTAGCTAACTTGTTATAAGTACACGCTTTTCTGATCGGTGCTAATGTACTTAAGTGATGGGGCGTGTGTCAGTTTATGGCTAAGAATCGGGGACTTTATCTTTTACAACGATATTTTAAGACTCTTTCGTCGATTTCAGCTTAACCTTACGAGTTCTAGACAGAATAGCTACTTAATTCGAATTGAGAACCTGTTTGTTATGATAGTTCTTCTCTTCAGATAAAGATGAATGGCGTTCCGGGCACTTTATTTAAATGAGCGTACGTACATAGTTATCACATTGATCTATGCTCTTGCGCATGCTACAGCTGTAACTTACAGTAAAAAAGACATCTTTGTATATTTTACGGGCAAAATCGTTATTTTTACGGAAATATTAGTATCAAAAGTACTTCCATTTGAATTGTATATCTATGTAAAACAAAATGGCAACTCCTGCGCATCGCTTACGATCTAATTATGACTATGCACCACCGCCGTTTACATGAAAACGTTTTAGTAGTTAAATATACCTACAGATTGTATGTATGTGTGTTTTTCTTTGAAAACCTAAAATATTTGCCTAAACATTGTAGGTAATTCTAAGTGTTTACTACCTACAAAATACTTTACAGTAACACCACGATACCACAGATAAACACAGATGGTTGACTCCGCGAAATTGTTTAAATAAAAAGCGGCTTTTGCTACTAGACAATAAAGTACAATTCAGACCGCACAGCGCTAATTACCTACAGTTATATTACTTAGAAGTTGCCTCTCTTTCTATCGCGTAACTCTTTATATCTTCTGACTACGTAACACTCACTGAATTGGCCCGACAAGAAGAGCCTGCCGTGTACTTGTAGCTTCATGCCTAAAATAAAATACGGAGTGAACCAGCTGTATTAATCTGTGACGATACGTGGACATTATCTAATACCTTTAAACGAGCAATTCTTGTATATATAATATAATCTGAATCTCGGAAACGGCTCCAACGATTGTCATGAAATTTAGTATACAGGGGGTTTCAGGGCGATAAATCGATCTAGCTAGGTTTCATTTTTAGAAAATGTCGTTCATCCAGATATATTGTATGTTGACTAATCATAAGGCTATCTTCAAGTAGTTGAATCTAGAGCCTGATAACATTTAAAAAAAAAATGAAATTCAACTCTGTACTAGCGAAACCCCCGATCAAGATAAATGCTCGTGCAAACTAGCGCGATATCGCGGGCGCTACAGGCAGCGCGACCCTTGTCGTGCGCACGATATCGCGCTGCGAATACGGGCGATATCTGCCCGAGCCTTAAAACGCAAACAAATTCATGTCTAGTACATCAAATTTTCAAAACACTCACAGCAGTTAATTCAAAACAACAGCTTGAAAAACTTCGATTAACCTATAGTTAAGTAATTAGTTAAACAATCGTATCTCTAGTTCTGCTAAAGCAGTTTATGAGACATGCAGTTAAACTTTAACGTACGTTCGTAGTTCAGTTCGAGCGCCAGGTAATTGCGCCGCTCAGATCTAAATGAGGCAAAGACGTAGTTTCTGGGATGTAGAAGTGAGAGGGTTCGTGAGCAAAGCTGCAGTGAATATTTTGACAATGTGAGACTTGTGGATTTAAAGATGTTGCGATTTGTTGGCCATTTCCTATTTCATTTAATTGTTCCTTGTTGACAGGCCTAAATTATCCTCCCATACCTATTAAGGGTCCAGACACTATCAGTAATAGTAATAGACATTAAAGTAATGTACTTACTACTGACAATGTGGTGGTTGGAATATTGATGTGATCTAAATATTTTAATAATTTTATGTCAAAATTGAAAAGATTGACAGTAATATTAATGTCATTATTACAGATAGTGCTGGACCCCTAGTGACCCTGTATTTTGAAAACATTGTAAAATACATTGAAAATATATTTTTTAAAGAGTGACCGTGGAGTTCCTTGCCGGCTCTTATCTGTAGGAAACGACCAATTAGAACAGTGTATCTAGCTGCTGACGATTTAAAGTGCAAATTTTGGTTGATGTGAAATAAAATATTTTGATGTTTAAATATTTTGAAAGATGCGCAGATGCTGTCATTGTAGGGTTAATGTTTAATTAATGTAGAAGAGCTTCATGCCTCTATTCCTGCTATGGTAGACAGATATGTATATTCTGCATTAATGAAAGTGTATACAAAGATAATTGAGGATTTGAGATCCTATATACTGTTATTTATGAAAAATATACTAAATGAACTAGACCACAAAATGAGTTTTAGAGAGAATTTTGCGAACGCTTCAAAACGTATTTTGGCATTCATAATAATTATAGGTAAATCAATGTCAGAAAATAAGACAGTGATTTAAGATAGTTAGTTGTCTTTATAAATTAATACAATAGCCATGCTTGAGCGCTGCATTTAAATGTTGTTCGCTTAACTTACTAATATGCCTTTGACTTTGTAGTTCTCAAATCCAACAACACCGCTAGTTTTAGTCAGTTCAAAGATGTTGATTGTTTTGATCCATGTCATTAAATTCCGTTAAACTGTCAAAACGAAAGCGATACCAAATTGTAAGATTGACCCTCGTTTGCTGGAAGCATGGTCAAGTTTCTGATATGCTGTCAAATCCCATAAATAGTGTATGGTGGATTAAAATAATAACATTTGTTGTAGGTACAGATTAATGATTTTTGTTCCAGAATATTCAAGATTATCTTTTAATTACACGTCTAAACAGGATCTTTGAAATAACTTGAAATATTGCTGTCAAATATTTATGTTTCTTGGGGGGTGTCAATTCTTGCAATATGAGCGACACTGATTGCGATATAGACGAAAACTTGAAACATTATATGTTGAAAAGTTTTGTCACATATTTTTCATCAGAACGAGGTAACACATTCTTCTGAATTTAACATAATAGGCAGATATGAATAACGCAAGAAATGTCCAATATTATTGCATCCAGAGAGGTGACATCTATTTGAAGCCGATGGAGCATCCTATATTTTGGCATCGCTGGTCTCGTCAGATAGCAGCACAAATATTTGACATGTTCGTGACTGTACCAGTAAGTTAAAGCCTCTTGGGCATATCACACCTGTAGTGACATAAAGCAGTGTCTTTGTTTTATTGTTTTTCATATGAAGGTTGTCACTTTTCACTTATCTTCTCTTGTTCGTTAGTTATATTATTATAACTCTCTTTGCTAAAAACGCTTTACCGCATAGTCAGCACTCTGGTACAGTACCTTGTTTGTATTTGTCTCACTTTTAGGTGAAGGTCTCTCGTCAAACAGAAAAGGAACGACCGTCGCTTAATGCTCACTGTGAGTTTTTAGCGATTTTATTTTGTTTTTAAAGTATTTTTTGTCACATTTAAGATAACTATTGCTCACGCTTGTCTAGATGTAAACTATTTACTTTCACTTGGGACTTGAAGAATCCCAGAATATATAAAAAAAACAAAGATTCTGGCAAGGAGTTCCACTCCTTAGCAGTAGGTATGCACAATGAATGTGTGTTTAAACGCGATGTTTTTTTGCAATATTTTCTCTACCAATTTAAAAAGCAGTCTTAATTATTATTATACTAAATGCCTTACGAGCCAGTAACCAGTAACCAGTAACCGCAGAAACCTAATGCAAATTAACCGACAATACGTAGAGGCGTGCCTCGTCTTAATGGCACAGCCTTATTGTTTGCCTCTGATTCTATCCACCCTTGACACATAAACGGGTTGACGTTAATATTTGCGGTGCTATAATTGATGTTAGGGTAATTGCGTGGTGTTTTATTGTATCGGTAGATAGGAAAAAGTCTAACGAAACATACATACCATCGCGCCTATATCCGAAGAGTCAGGCCGAGGTGTATCTACTGTACACCCACTATTTTGCCAGTTATGTTTAAGTTCCATGTAATAGGAGACGAACCTATTGCCATAAGCCGGCCACAAATTCAGACTCGGGACTGAGAAATTCCAGATGGAAAAATCCAATAACACTTGGCCCGACCCGGGAATTGAACTTAGGACTTTGTTCTCTTGAAGGGGTCCACTAGGGCCGATGCCTGCCGAGGTTGCGAAGAAAACCGAAAGGGAGATCGTGGCCCCCGGCAACAGGGCAACCGAAGGAACACGGGTAGGTTTTAGTCAGTAAGAGTCTGACACGCCCTCCCGCTCCGCCCAGAGCGGGATTTCCCAACCTCAAAAAAAAAAAAAAAGGACTTTGTGCTCAGCAGTAGCGCTTGTGTTGACTAGACCAACGAGGCAGTCACTGGCGATGTAATATACATATATTGTAAAACTGAACTATTTAGGCCTTTTCTAAAAATGAATCGCTAAAAGGGGTTCAACGGGGTATTAAAGTTTGTTTGATGATCACAGGGAGATTCAATAAGAGTCGTAAGAAAATCAGCAAGATTGGAAGTCATGGATTGACTTTGGACATGGTCAGAAGCGTTATAAGGTCACAACCCGATATGACAACAGCAGCACTGATAAGGGAGTCTTACAGGTAGTTGGGGAAATGGAAAGGACTTCTTAATGTCTACATTCTTGGAGCAAAAAAGACGAGTACAAAGACGAAGTTGCACGAAAAAGCTATTATTTTCAAAATGTGAACCGATTATTCAAAGGAGACTTTGTGTATTTTTAAAATTTCCGGATCAGATTTTGATGTCCCTTTGCACAAGGTCAGATATCCCAACATAAATATTAGTGCTCATATACACGAGTGGCACGCGTCAACGGCAGAGTCAACTGCAGCCGTTGATAACGTGTATTTGAGTACGGTGCTCTAAACCATATCGTTATTGGTCAACAGATCACTTTTGTTAAGTATCTTTTAGAAGTAAAAAAAACAAATTGGTAAATCCAAAAGTGCACGCCTCATAACGCTCATTCAAAAACAGAAAAATATTTAAACAACTTTTCATGAAGTATGTTTTGAATGCTTTTCTACCCATCAATATGGGTAACATTTCTCATCTCAGAATCTTTACGTATTGTCAAAAACTATTTAGGTTTGCTTTGTTGGTTGCTGGGCAACGGAAGAGGGTCGAAGTTGGAAATATAAATAGATATATTTTTATTAATTATAATTAAAATACTTTGCCAGCGCTGGGGACGTTAGGTTCGTCCGAATTCCCAGCTTTTCGCTGAGCAATGACCTGTTCTTGCACAGATGCGACGCACAGCTTAATTTTTGTTGTTATTTGTTACAACTAACTCTGCAATCTACTACATTGAACAATATTGTTTTGTATTGTATTATAACACGGGGTTCATTTCTTAGGTCGAAATTTCCAGAACGGAAGCGGGAAAACCAATAACGGGTGGTGCGATCGTTAGTAGTGTTCGCTTTGTATACATCGTTAATGTTGCTTGCCGCTTCTGCCGCTTTGCTGCCACGACGGTACTTATACTCCATAATCACTCGAATTATTAACGTATCCATGATGACGAAAAACGTACAATTGCGATGGAAACAGAACGCTAATCATTAAACAAATGACTAATTTTCAAAAAAGAATTCCATATTTTAAAATATAAAAATAATTTGAACTTAGAATTCTTAGCGAAAAAAGAAAAAAATTGACTTGAAATAGCCAATACGGCAGAACGGCAATTTCATAAGTCCTATTAATTTTCAGTATTTTGTAAGGATAATGGTTGGTGGTAATTGTTACGCTGATTCATTTCAAATGCGGTCTTACTTTCTGAAAAAAAAGTTTAAAAAAAGAAGGACAATATCTCATACCCTACGTAAGTAAAAGAAAAAAAGGGTAAAAACCCCAAAAACCAACTGCTCATCATGTACGTGAGGTTTATCACATATTTGTGGGAAACATTTAAATAATTAAATACATACAATGTAAATATTTAAATTAACAATGACTTCATATAACTTCTACGAAATTTTATTACTTATCATATTTTTGCACAGTTTTTATGAACATTTTTATTGAAACTCTCCAAGGATTTCAATAGGTTTTCCTTTAAACGTTCGTGACCTATCAACGTTTAGTCACATTTTAATATACGTACTTTATTTAATACCTACCAATGACAGTCGTTACGGGTATTCAGAAGCCCAAAAGTTTGACAACTATTCTAACCAACGGGTATCGTATTACCCAGCACCTGGGTTTTGGAGGTCAGATAGACAGTCGCTTCAAGTAAAATACTGGTATTCAGCTGCATCCAGTTAGACTGGACGCCGACCCAACATAGTTGGGAAAAGGCTAGGTAGCTTCATTAATATAATACCTACACATAATGCCGTGGACACCTATGGACTTATAGCCTAATGGCGTATAGACGCGTATTAGTACGAAGAAAAGCTGCACAAAATTGGTTCAAAAACATTTTTTTCTGTTACTGGAAACATTTTGCATACACATCCTGTGTGCAATTTAGTCACCAACATGTTTTCAACAATAATAAAACATATGGACACAACTTGTGTTTACCGAAGACGAGGTTTAACACACTCCTGTCAAAATAAAGGCATTTGTCATGCAAATGCCTTTATTTTGACAAGTAGGACATTAGATACCATTTCTTTGATTTGGTTGTTGTGAACAAGGATTTCAAACATACTGCTCCAATAAACGTTGTCTATAGACTATAGGCGATCCTGCATTATTTATCCAAGAACATAAACTAAGTCCTTTTGCCCCACTTTCCTAGGTTCAATGATTTGGGCTCGACTGATCCCAAGATACCACTAATTTCAATAGAGATCTGATAGTCCTGTAACCTAACCATCCCATGTATTGTGTTATGAGTTACAATGTTTTTGCAAGTGATCCCAGTTAGCGTATCTTCACGTCTTTTAGTTTTTTAGGTTAGGTTCAGCGGAGCAGTAAAGGGTATCGGAGATTGTCTATCAATCAGTCAACATAATGCAAAACAATGAATGCATCGAGGACTCTGGTCAAAGGCTTTTTGTAAGCACATAAAATAATTTCTGGATGTTCTGAATTATGTAAAATCTAATGTTATTTAAAATTTGCTTTTTGCTGTAGTCGATGACAAAGTAATAAGCTATTAAATTATCAGAACCTTATAACACTAGTTGAGATAGGATTTAAAAACAAGTAATTTCAAACGGAAGTCAGCAGCTGAATCATAATAATGAATCAAATACGTAACAAATTCTTAGTACAGATAATGTTTAAAGTATTTACTAAATCCTTACTTAAACAGGTGCAATATATAAATTACATTAAGACACAGACACATAAAGCAACAACATATTTACTTATTTTACATAACCGCACATTTGTATATTATATTAAGACTACAAGATTTAAGTCACGTAGGTATCGGGATTCGGATGACGCACAAATTGGTGATTTGACCCCACGTGCGTATTTATCTAGATGGGGTGAGAGAAACAGTAGTCAGCGTCAATGAATTGCGTTGGTCACTGACGTCGAATTGTTACGTCTATATTGTGACTGTCCTTAGGAGATATAAAATAGGTAAATGTACGTAACATGTTTATGTGTAGATACGTGCTTCTACATTAGGTAAATAAACCTTGTACTCACTATAGCACAAGTCATGATAGGTGTATTTTGTTTCGTGATTTGTGTCGGAAGATAATCTAAAATATTTTTGTTTTATTCTTGATACTCATCGGCATTTTGGATTTTTTAAATTTTAAAGTGCTGGCACGAATGTAGGTTTCTGATTTATCATTAAAATTTTCAATATTTTGTGCATGTAGAAAAAGCAATAGTCCGTCGAATACCTCTGCCCTGAAAACCTTAAAGATAATTATAGAAACTGGCAACAACAACGCGAACAGAACGTCAAAAATGTATCTTCATAATTTCTATTTAATTTTTTAATTTTAGACGCAGTTTTTAATTACAAGAGAAATCTAAAACCAACCTAAATAAAACCCTTAAGATGACTTAATAATAAAAAACGAGCAAAATAAATACCGAATCGTAGGTGACATCTGTCATGTCACCTATAAAACGGAAAGAATGGGGTTGAAAATGAAATTCTAATGATGTTGACGAGATTTGTGACACGAAGAGCACGCCCACCACCTCGGGACTTGTCGCTCAGCTCCGCCTAGTAGCCGCCGGTACCCAGCCCCGTGAGCGCTGTGACGGACGACACCAGCCGCAGTAGTTGCGTCGAGCTCGAGCGAAAAGTATTTTATTGCCCGCCAACGTTGCCAACACCTATACATCGGCAGGAGAGAAGCCAACCACCGAGAAACTTGGGACTTAGGGACCAACCGGCCCTGGAGCCAGGTTCCCGCTGCCAGTGATTGTGTGCAGCGCATGAGATTGTTAGGTTTCAATTTATTATACTGGCAACACCGAAAGATTCGATGTGTCAAAAGTGATGAGATTCGATGTGTTCTCTGATCACGGTACGACGTGCTTAGTGGCTGTGTCGGTAAAAAGATAGATTGGCATATTAATGGTTGTAGATCTACTGTAAATTAAGGTAACCTATTAGTTTTATTGTAAATATTAGAATACAGATAAAATAGTGATATTGTGTGGGGAATAGGAGATGTGATGGTACGGTGTAGAATATTGAATTTGATGTTGGCAAAGAAATAAATGAATGACAATATATCTTGGTGTTCTATGTTCTATGTTATAGGGTTTGGTTTCCGCACTTAGTCCGTCACGTGGACCATTGTACGTGGATATCTATCTTTATATCTTGGTGTTTCATATTATTTCCTTTTCGCTGATATATTGTTAATATGTAGTTTTTTAACAGTTTTGGATATTGGGGTAGTGACTTTAAGATTCATTTGGGGATTACTATCTATTTTGAGGTTAAATAATTATATTCGGAATTAAATTAGTTATTTTAGAGTCAGGGTAGTTTTTATTATAAGATGGACTCAGTCTATGAACGAGAACGTCATGCGCGCATATTGCGGGTCTGGAGGAAGGAACTAACCTCACTGCGTACCGTGTAAGGATGCCGTTAATGTCTCGGACCAACGACTGCCGTATCAGGTGTGTGTCATCTAACACAATCATAGGTTGGACGATGCCCCGCACTTTATAGGCTGCGCTTAGAGGTACTGAGCAACCATATCGTCTCAACTCCGACACAAACCGCGGCACAAGCGTCAAATATTGATGCAATCTCACCACGGTTCAATCATGGTGTTGAAGAGGAGGATGATAGGGTTGCCACAGTAAGTAGCCAGTGCAACGTCCGATTGAGGAGCGCACTGGAGGATGCGTTTCAGGAGTATAGGTAAACTCCGATCGAATTTAGACCCCGATGATAACCACGCATGCACAAAAAAAATAGGGCGCTGGTGTGTACCTTGGCCCCGCAGCTTAGAATTTTTTTCGAGAGCAGTGAGGATCTCATTGATATACACTCAATCCTGTGTTGGGTGGCTGTTGCGGCATGTTGTTTAGCTAACGTGAAGTTCCCAAACTGTGACGGAGTTACTTGATCAAAACCAACCGTACCAGCCTGGCAGCGTAGGATCGAGCGACGTATCGATGGGGCCAGGGTACGCATCGGCAAACTATACTGCTTCAGGGAGGGCAATACACGACCACAAGTGATGTGTTTCGTAAGGCGGCATTCTCGGGGACTGGAATCAGCCCTCAAGAATACATGTCCCGTGTGACTGAGCGCATCAACATCCTGAAGCAGAAAGTTTGTGTATTAAAGATGATGCCACCATGAGTACATTCTGGCGCAGGATATGGTCGGTGTCATGCTGAGGTTGACTGGATGCAGGATGTCGAGCGAATGTGTGAAACTATACCAGAAATGGAAAAGTGGAAATCACGCCATTAGATGTAGCTAGAGCAGCCGTCCATTACCAAATTGGAAATCACCGGGACCGGCCGGACTGCACAACTTTTGGCTAAAATGACTAATTAGTTCACTCACTTGCCTGGCATCTCAATTCCAGACATCCTTAGTCTGGGTCGCTACTACAGTTTCTAACAACAGGCGTTACCCAACTACTCCATAAGTCTGGTAGTCCCGCGGAACCTAAGAATTAAAGACCGATCATATGTTTGTCGACGGTTTATGAACATCTTACATCCATTTTGATAGCAAAAATTAACACATATGAATGTCCACAAATGGATGTAGGAATAGGTCCCGCGGTATTAAGGAGCTACTCCTCATCGACATGGCCATAAGACAACAGGTTTGTCGATCCGGCAAGGATCTGTCGACTCGGTGCCACATGCATGGCTCTGGAGGTGTACAAGATAGATAAAACTCTGCGCACCTTATTGATGTCGTGTATGGGGCAATGGAGGGCGGTCGTTTGCCATCTAGGATGTCAACAGTTCCAGGGGTATGATGAGCCTTTATGGATTAAACGGGGAATATTGTAGGGCGACAGTTTGAGTCCGCTTTAACCTTGAATCCTCTAAGCACACAGCTGGAGGGTTAAGTTCTAGGCTATCAGTTGAGGAGTGGTGGTCGCGTTATATCTCACTTCCTCTACTTGGATGACTTGAAACTCTTTACCCCCAACAAATTGCGACTGATGGAGCTACTGAAGGTAACTGAAACATTCAGTAGCGCCATCAGGACAGAATTTGGTGTGGACAAATGTGCAGTCATGCATGTAAACCGAGGAGAGACTATGCAATTCGAGGGAACTCAACTCACGGACTCCATACACCTTAGATCCCTCTTCTCATCCAAAAGCTGCATTTGGCAAAAGATGTATTTGGGTATATCGGAAGCGTTAGGCATCATCATTGCTGACATGAAGCGATCGTTGAAGGAGCGCTTCTATGGTCGCCTGAAGAAGGTATTAATTAGTCTTCTTTCAGGCGAAAACTAGGTGCGTACCATTAACGGTTGGGTCATGTATGTTTTGATTAAGATACTGTTTCGGCATAATGGACTCAGACCGAACTCGGCCTGGATAGGAGCGGCCTGCAAACCGGATGCATCACCCACGACCGGTGATAAGATTGAATCATCATTGATTCATCGATTGATTGATTCATCCCGTGGAAGTGCGGGGGTCGAGGCTTTTTAAATGCAAAACCTGCCACAACCGTGAGGTGTGCAAATTCGGAGATTTTTTTTTTTAAAGAAATGGTTATGCAGCGTGATGTGGTGGCAGTGGACAACAGGCTTACTCCGCTCGCCATGGCTAAAGAGAAGTGTTTCAAACCTGTAGTACTTACTACAGATGGCCGCAAGGAGGTATGGCAAAGCAAGCAGTTTCATGAGCACTTCTATCGGGCTATTCATGAGCCCGGTGTAGGTTTCTTAGCGTCCATATCCTGGCTACGTTTTAGTGACCTTTTCGGGGTAACTGAAAGTTTCGTTGAAGGTTTCGTCTGTGCAATTATGGACGAAGTTATCTTGACGAAGAACTACCGGAGACATATTATGAAGGCCGGGATGGTTGACGTGTGTCGGGCATCCCACCGTCCAGGTGAGTCCATCAGACATAATATATATTATCTCTGGTTATTCTCGTCTGGCTAACGACGAGTACTTACTTGCACAGGCATAACCAAGTAGCCAGGATTATCCACCAGCAGCTAACTTTGAAATATAAACTTGTGGATTCTGAGGTACCGTAATCCAAGTATGTGCCCAACCCAGCTCTCGAAAATTACCATGTCACTTTATACTGGGATCCGTCCATTAATACTGACACGACTATTGTTGCCAATAAGCCTGATATAGTGATGATAGACGATTAGCGCGGCGCGCAATGATAGTCGATGTTATCATTCCACATGACGGGAACCTCGTGGAAGCTATGTTTTTATATCCTTTTTATTTTAAGAAATATTTAAAAATGTAAATGAATAAGAATCAAAATGAATAAATGAAATATTACTACTATTTTTTAAATAAAAATATTTAAAAATGTCATCATCTGTATAGCCTTTACCTAACACTTTTGTCTTTCATTTTTGTACCACTTTCCGATGTTGGAGTCGGCTACCAGTCTAACCGGATGCAACTGAATACCAGTATTTTACATGGAGCGATCTGACCTCCACAATCCAGGTAGGGTTGTGGAGGTCAGATAGCCTTTCTGGGCAATATGATACTCCCTTGTAAGACTGGTTGTCACATTTTCGGGCTTCTGACTACCCGTAACGACTATCAAAGAACTACAAATGACAGTCGGGACCAACTTTGTTGGGTGTCCTAGAATGCGCTTGCTTTTCAATTCACGGAGGGGTCGCCCACCCATCTATGGATCGACCTCGGCAAACGTTGCTTAACCTTGGGTCAAGCCATGCGGCTGTTATTATTTAACCACGAGCGCGTTTACATACTCTATAGTAACATCGCAAAAAGATTAGTCAAAAGTCCAGTAAAATAATATATATTATAAACAAAGTGCAATGCCGGTAGCGTCACGTAGGCATGTACTATTTATCTTTAAAAAAATAAAACAAACGCATGTAAAGATAGATATTATGTCAGATTCGATATTTCCCGGCTTTGATAAAATATTTAAGTGCAGGATATAGAGGAGTATTGTTTTGATGGCAACATAAATTAAATAAACTTAGGTTTTTAAATTTTTATGTTCTGACATAAAATGTTTAGGCTAGTATTGAATTAAGGCACCGCTCGTCGCGCGACGAGCGGTGTCTCTGTGTCGCGTCGCGTGTCGCGCCTGTTTGAACGACCCTTTATTTCAATATTAATTAATAAAACATATGTAACACACATTATCCACACGCCAGCATTCCCCGAAGGGTTAGGTAGTGTACCTATAATACACCCACATTTCGCTACTTATATTTAAGTCCCATGTAACATGGAGCAAGCCTATTGCCATCAACCGGACACAAATCAACACTCCGTTCCACGCGAGCCTCAAAGAGATGTCAGCATAACTGATGACGGGGTCCGCTAGGACGGATGCCTGCGGGAAAGTCCGAAAGGGATACCGTGGCCCCTGGCAACATACAGGCATCTAAAGGAACACGCGTGGGATTTAATCAGTAAGAGTCTGAGACGCTCTCCCGCTCCACCCAGAGTGGGAGCCACCAAAAAAACAAACGGAGAAATTCCAGATATGTATTAGTATTTTGATATTCTAGCTCGAAAAACTAGGCATGATATGATATTAAGAATCAGATGACACCAATTACTCATCACAAGATAATTAGGTTCAAAAGATCAATCAATACTAAGACGCAATGCTTGTATGATCACGTAGGCTTTTTTTCTTGCTAATCTTAATTTATAGTAATTGAACGTTATACCGATAAATTGATGTTTTTTTTTAAGTTTTGCTCTTCACCTTTCAATGAGATTACTTAAAATTTTCTGAGTAATTATAATGTATCGTTTACATGGTAGAGAAAGAGATAAAATATTGGTTTATTTCTAGCCAATGTTAGTTGCGACCTTATATACGAAATTCATACATAAAGATTTACAGATCGCGCTTTGACTTTGCTTAAGTAAGTGACTTCAAGCTCAAGTTTTCACGGGTAGATTTTTACAGAATAGACTGGCTGGATTCTTATGCAAAAGCTGACAAGAGCACCCAATGCGAGTAAGTTGAGTAGAACACAACTGCAATCAGAAACCCAGAAAAAAAAAACTCACCTCATCAATGACATCAATTAGGTTTAGGGAGCAACCAACACATTGTGCCTAAAGCAGTCTCCATGTAACTGATTGTTCTCCAGAAAATATACATATCGTAAAATACCGAAAGAAAAAAGAAGCATTTAACATTTTCCAGATGCGGTCTTAAAACTTATTGAACTCCCTGGATAAACTCAATAGTCCCATTCCTATTGGCCAATTTAAGAAGGTGGTTATTTTATTGATAATGCTAAAGAAATCTGGAAAATAACGAAAAATAACTAAAAAATGTTTTGTAGTGAAAACTTCTTTTTTTTTTGTAAACGTGATTGTGCTCTTTATTTAAATAAGGTTACGGACCAATGTTCTATACAAATATTTTTCTTCCACCAAGGCGATTTTGTTAAACTTTCCACTACTGTTGGCACTCCCGGAGTGCCACCACTTTTTTTGGTCCATCAGTTATATTATTCAAAAAATATTGCACTTATTTTTATTGTATTTTTTCTTTTATTACGTAATAGAAAGATTACGACGTACATTGCGTTAAATGTGCCCATGACGTCACGAGTATGAAGATTTTATACTATAAATCATTTTTGATTAATATGTTAGAGCAAAAAATACGTGTCTAATTTTTTTTTTTATTATCTAATTGATGGACCAAATAGAATTTCTTTTTTTTTACCTTGGTATCATTCAACCATATTATGACTGGCTGATCTTTTTAACACGGGGTGAGCTATTCTCTCTTAAAGCTCATACCGATACCAAAGAGAAGGCATTTTTATTTATTTTACTAACATAGTCGTAAGTTTTACTAACAATCTTGTTGAGTCTTGGTTACTCGAATAAAGAAAAATTCTATTCTATTCTATATGTAAGACAATACAAAAAATTTTCATAAATACCATTCTTTTTGTGTGAAAACTTATATTATCCATAACACGGAACTACGCCTTAAGATACATACTGATTAATCCATCGCCATAATGTCTACCAATCCTACTTACAATTGCTCCGAGATAAGATAAGACATATCGAATGACGTCATTGCGTACATTTCTGCATCATTAGGTACTTCTGTCTATCGGCAATGTACTAGATATCTTATCGACCGCGTTGTCTGATAATTAGTCAGGAATCGGAATGTCTCCTTGAGGAAGTAATAAGTTGTAATAGATTGCAATCGTGTCCTCGATATTTTTGAATGTGATGCAATGATTTCACTTATTATATGTTTAATTATACCGAGATTTTTTGGTATAGGTGGCATATTTTAAGCAAGGTTGCTAGGTTCAGCATTAAAAAAATGGTGTGCTGTTACTATAAAATTATAAATAAGTACCTATCATAAGCTGTCCGATTCAAGTCAACGGAAACGAGGATTTCGATATATTTTTATCAGTGTTTTATGATTGATTGATACAAAACATATGCATAATAATAATGATAACAATTTAGGTATCCTTACAACGAACGCGACCGACCCAAAAACGCACTAAGAGGCAATATGCAAAAACGTTATTTTAAATCGTGACCATACCAAAATTACCTTTGACAAAAAACCTTTTAAAATTAATTCCCTTTACATAAACACGGGTTTTAGGCCCGGCTATCGAGCTCAGGACCTCATCAAAATAATTTAAAACCACAGTTACAACTAAAACAAAATCCTAAATTGGCGCGATTTTCTCCGATCCCTCGTGAGATGGTAACGGTAGACGTTAACCAATCAACTTTGAATCTTTTTTTGTAAATTTTATGGTTGAATTTCCTTTGGTGTGAGTTGCATTATCGGTTCCTACAGATTTAATTATTTCTTAGTCATTGGTAACGGGCATCGATGAGTCAGTATACCACTGATGTTGGAAGGTTTATAGTGTTAAGACGAAAGGTCAATTTATTACTTCTGTATGTATCATTAGGTGTCATTTCCGCAATAATGGTAGTTAAATTACGAGTACTGACAGCTTGTAGGTATAATTTACTTGGACAGTTATAATGAGGTGCTGGTCAGTGATTTACTTGCAATTTAAATATTATTCTCGCACTGCATCCGTTTGTGTAGTAATGGAAAAAAAAAAACTTGTGTAGATAAAACATTTCCATGGTATCAGGAAATATAATAAAAATAAAATAAAATATCATCAAACAAAATTTAACGACAGTCTAATAATAAAATACCTTCAGAGAATAAGTAAAACAATTTGATAAGTACCTACTTCCCTAAATCAAAATGGAAAATACGCAGATGATTAATAAAGAAATTCCGTATTTTTAAGATTGTTCGTGTGGGTGTGTGTCACTGGCACTCTAGAATTTACAATTTACCTACATTTTGGTCAAGTTCTGACATTGTCGCTGGGATGAGATTGCGAATTGAATTTGAACGTTTTTTAAGTACGAGAATTAACCTTTTAGAGCCTATGTTAGATTGTTATTCCATTAAAACGGTTTTATCAAGAAGCCCAAGAATCGAGGCAAAATCCATGAACAGGAACAAAACGCAAACCTATCAACAAGGAACAATAATTTAGTAAAAAATATACAAATAAAAGACAAATTTTGAAAGCAAAAATTACTAAGACACAAAAATTATAGCAAAATGGACAGATAAAACACTTTTAATTCGTAATTTAACTTCAACTTGTATTTAATTGAGCACTGTAGCACTTACCGCAGAATATTTAGCGGGCAAATCGTAAATTAATGTGGAAATAAAATTAGCATAACAATGATTCACACTTAACGTGTTTTAAAACATTTAAGTGGACACACCTCTTAGTATCCGAGGTCATTGGCTATGCGTGAGTTGTCCCGGTTCGACAAGTCGGGACAGGTTACACTACGCACCAAAAATGGAACCAGTATTTATAGTTCTGTATACATTGCGCATTTTTATCATAACTGTTTCAAAGTTACAGGGATTAAACAAGCAATGTTTTGATAGAAGATTTGAAATAATCGTCAATGCTGACACTTTATATATTAATTGCTGTAGAAAAATTTCATCATCGACGTAATTTGAAACATTGTTTATTCAAAGGTGTGACGTTAGATAGGAAAAGGATTAAGATCCTTGTGATACTAGAAGATTGACGTTATCGGTGTGGATTTACGTGCAAATAAATTCAAATTGCACAATTATTAGAAGTTATTGCACGAAAATGGTAACAAGGTTAATAAGGACAAAGGAAGAAATATGGTGACAGTGGATAAGTTAAAGCAGGTCTTCTTTCGTTTTCGTGTGGTTAGTGACTAATCTGGTGTCAGAGTTTTTATTCCGCCCATGGGCCTCTGATTTGCCTTCACATGTCGTCGAGAAATATCTCTCCAACATGCCGGTTTCCTCACGATGTGTTTTTCACCGTTTTTGAAGCAAGTGATAAATATACAATACGCACATGAATCCGAAGTCAGACGTGTGGTGGAGTCGGAGGTGAAGTTAAAGCAGGTAAAAATAATAATGATATTTCGAGAAGCCTAGTAGTACCTAACTCTGGTATATCCAATATTTGTTAAGGATGCCGTCTAGGTTAACCTGGATGTTACAAAACAGAATAATTACAAAAAATTCAGTCTGTAGACAAAAATTTAAAAAATACCTACGGAATTATTAGATTGATGAGAGAAACGAGAAGTATTTAAAATTTAAAATAACAAGTGCATCTGTACATTCTGTAGTAACTACTAAACTCAAAAAAAAAAAATTGGTAAATTGAACAATCTATTCCAATCCTGCTAAAAGCGAATAGTAACGTGCGGAGTAAACATTTAAATATCAAAGGAAGTACCTAGCTGTATGTATAGTTACGTGGTCAACAGCTGATCATGAACTTCGAAGATACCCCATGGAAGTCTTCAATGACGAATAGCATATGTCATATCGTGTTTTGACATCAACATTCAACTCCACCAAAAATAATGATAGTTTAATTACATTAGTCGTGACGCATAGGTAGAGAAGAGCATTATGAATATTAATTTAGGAAAAATAACACTTCGAAAAGAACGACAAAAATGGCGCGTTGAAAATAATCATTTTTACTTTTCGAAATATTGTGAACTGGTAAACCTATGTATTGAACGGGTTTTTCACATAATTATATAGAGTTTGTTGTCGATTGATCATCAACAAAAATGAAATAGAATCTACAAAACGATATTAATCTACATCAAAACTAATATTACAACCAGAAAATATTTGTATTTGTGTATGTAATGTAATGAATAAACTCAAAAACTACTACACCGATTTAAAAAAATTCTTGAGCCAGTAGAATGCTATTTTATGACTGAGTAACATAGTCTATAATTATATAATAGTCTATAATAAATATATCACGCGGGCGAAGCCGCTGACGGAAGCTAGTAGTTAATAAAATAATGATTTAATAAATAACCTCCTTTTTTTTAAACAGTCTGTTAAAAACGACTATTAACACTGCCACAAGGATCTTGTGGCGCTCCTATGACGTTGACAGGAGGGTGCTGTTGATAAACATTAGTGCAATTGTTTTGTGAGATTGATTGAAAAAATAAGATGGCGGCGTTAGTTCCGATTTTGGCTACGCGCCAAAAGCTGCTCTCTGTATTTCGGGTGGTTGAGCCAGCTGTCAATGACTGTCGGATCAGCACCCTAATTCTGTAACACAATAAATCACAATCTGAATGATTTTCAAAAGACATTGCCAATCCATTGCTTCATAGCTTCGGAAACTTTGTCAACTCAATAACGGTGATAACGCAATGGATGTTGTTGAACTGTCAAAACGAAAGCCTTTGCTACTGTAAGTATGTGTTACGCAATTACCCCGCAGGAAATTTATAATATTATTAAATAGTGTAGTTAATGAAAATAATATCCATAACAAAACACTTTATTTCTACCCCAACTCACCTTTCGGTGGTACAGAGAGATTAAGACCTGTGGAATATCCTTAAGCGGCGGATAAATGTGTGCATGTTAGTATATCTAAGCAACATAATGGACAATAGAAGAGAGCTTTGAGCGATGCGATTGCTGCTAAATACCACACATCTCCACTTGCTTAGCCATACAAACAAAATAAAACTGAAAGAAAAATGATTTTTGTAGAACGCTATGTCCTAGCTCCGCCCAAGGTCCTAATGATTGGCACAGACCTTCGAGAAAAATGACCAACAAAAAAGAAACTTTTTTAAAACTGAACCACACCTTAAACGAAACTTGAACTAAAACAAAATGGATACTCATACCTACTTATACACTGATCTATCGAATTAGATAGCAAAGTTAGGAAATCTGAACCGCTGTGGCACAAGTAACAACAGGGGCAACAAAACAACTACTTACAGACATAAAGAATTCATCAGACCAAGCCCCACATGACACGTTCAAAGAAGCTAGGTTAAGTACCTTTTACTGTACAACGAATCGACCACACATTAAAAAGCACTCTTTACGAAACATGCCATCATAACCATCAATACTAAATTTTACGACTCCCCATAAAAAATCACACCGTAAACTTACCACTGCCTAGTTAAAAACAGATCGTCTGACATGAAACCTTGGCTGGCTAAAAATGACTCAGTTGCTCGAGATTGTATACAAAATTATTAAGATAATAAGCGGATACGTATATTTTGATCACGAACCCATTGACAATGATCGGTACCGTGCCATTTTAGTGATGCTGCAGGTCGATGAACAGTATTATCGATAGAGTTTAGACATTTATTGTGTGAAATAAAATTATGACGTTAAAATGCTCAATATTGAAAACAAGAAAAAGCCAGTCGACTTTCTGGCAGCAAAAGATGTGTGAAAATTAGTTATTAGGTAGGTTTATTCCATTTTTGTTTTGATAGTTCATAACAAAAAATTTAAAAAATAACCAAAGTATTTAATTTTCACACATTTTCTGCATTTCTACATTTCAGTTACAGGAAGGTGTAAACTAAATAAAAATAAAACAATTATTTTTACTAAATGTGTAGGTAAGTGTGAGCGATGATTATTGAATAGTCATAAATAATATGGTTTGTCGGTTGATTTTACTTATTAAGCTGCAAGATTTAAATATACGTTATAAAATGTTCATGACAAAATAATTCTAAGCGTCTAATAACTACTAATAACAATTTTGACGCAAGCAATAAAATATCGAACACGAAGCTTTTATACTTTAATTAAAATACCCGACATTCTAACTACTGCACTAATTGAAAGTTAGTAAAGCTAACTCAGGGAAAATAAACAGGACTATGGACGCATATTCTACTTCAACATTAATTCCATCGACATCGTATTCCACCACTAACCGCCGACTAACCTTTACTCGGCTGTATTTTGCTTTTGCAAGTTTAATCATGCTTCTCGGTCGGTTCGTGACGCAACGTTTCGCAACCCAAAACATTATTTTATCTTACAAATTGTATTCGTGTTGCTGTCGGCTGTCGATACGTTGTCCCCGAGCGTGCGGAGTATCGATAACGATAATTTATTGGAGTGTGTGTCACCACTAATTCTTTTTATAATTGGCGTTGATTTTTGGATCTCTTTTTTCGAACGGGATTGGGTTAAGTTTTGAACGAAAATAGATCCGAAAGTTTACAGAGAAATTTAGAGTGTCAAGTTGCGTCGCGCCTCTAGGCTCTACAGCGACCAGCCTTAAATTGTAACAAGTTGTTTCCAAAAGCTTTAGGTAGGTATATTAAATGTAGTCATGCAAATCAAGTAGATATGTACGTACCTACTTCAAAAACAGATTAGTCTCCGCAGAGACACCGCAGCATTAATTGCAGATTCTATCATTTTCATAAACTTCAGCAAAATAAAATTGCAATCGTCAACAGCAATAATATTATAACAAAACTTTTATGATTTAAATAAAATCTTATGATTTCAATAAAATCTAAAGATTTCAATTAAATCTAATGATTTCAATTAAATCTAATGATTTCAATTAAATCTAGTAATTGCTGCCATCACACAGTTTAATAGAACAATCATTAAACTATGTTAATATCTGTACAATACAAGTTACGAGCAATCTTCAGATTTATACCTAGGCAGATACCTAGGTAGGTATATAGTTCTAGGTAGGTAGGAAAGTAGATATACAGTACTGCATCGCAATTACTAATTGCTATGATCTTTATGATTGCTTACAAACACAGTCCTAATCAATAGGCCAGATCTAGTAGAGTGCTTGTGAACAGATTCTGAATTAAAATATGGAGATTGAAATAGATATCTAACAGTTAGTATGAGTAATCGCCGTTAATTTTTACCCGACTGTAGCGAAGGCCAACAGGGGGATAATGGTTCATGCAATAATTTGGCAAACTACATAGTTACTACTTGCAGCAGTTTGTTTATCAACTAATTTTGCATAAGCAACCGACTACTCATTGATTCAGTGGTCGCAAGTCTGACTGCAAAGCATGGGGTCCTTTTTTTTTGGGTGGGAAATTACTAAATAACTTCTCCCGCTCTAGGCGGAGCGGGAGGGCGTGTCAGACTCTTACTGACTAAGACCCACCCGTGTTCCTTCGGTAGCACTGTTGCCGGGGGCCGCGATCTCCCTTTCGGTTTTCTTCGCAACCCCGGTAGGCATCGGCCCTAGCGGACCCCGTCAGTTCTGCTGACATCTCTTTGAGGCGCACATGGAACACAACGCGCCGTCGACCCGAGCCTGGTCCTTATCGGACGGGGTCCTGGGTTCGACATCCAGGGGACTATTTAATAAAACCGACAAGTGACAGGTGACAATTGTACAAGTTTCTTTCGTACGTTTTCTGCTCTGTTATAAAAATAACTTATCGAGAAAGTATGACAAAAATGATTTTTTTTAACGATTATGGAGTTTAGTCATATTAAATAGGGCCCTGGTTGGATGAAGTTTCATCATGTTTGTTCATTAAAAAAATCAATCAATTTCAGCCTGGTTTAATGACAATAGTATCACCCATTATTATTAGGGCATTAATTTCCAAACCTAACAAAAAATATGCCTTCATATAAACGCATTTAATACGACAAACGTTTACACCGATTGACTAACGTCACAGAGGTTACTGTCAGACGACCTGGGGTTAACGACCTGCAATAAAAAACCTCACAACACCTCTATTGTTTTCTATTTGATTATAATATGCGCTTCTATATTATGTGGTTACTTGTATGTTAATATTTCATGTTACTGTTGCTTGACTCAATGGATGATGGATAAGGAAGTTCTTCATTGTGGGGTGAATAGTCTTTTATTGAAAGTTAACAACACATAGCTCGGAATATTTCCTGAAACTAGAATGAACTTATTTAAGACAGAATTACACAGAAGTTTGATCCTTGAATCCAACTTCGTCCAGCGAAATAGGTACAACTAATTTACCTCGCCATCTCTGATTATTTCCCAGTTAACTTTAATTACCTGGCACATCATTTCAAACAAATTCTATTCCATCTTTTTAATGATTAATCTCATTGATAGTGCCTATCCTGACAGTGTATAACTGTCATGTACTGTACATGTATTGCATGTCACTAAAAAAAAATTGTACAACTGCCTTTTGGATATATGAAAAATTCACGGCAGTAGTATATATAACGAAATCAAAAGGAAAACTATCACAGCTAAGTAGGTTCTACAAGTTAACGAGTAATAATCCACCAACTTAGATTTGCAGTTGCAAAAACATGTTCTCCCAAACATTTCGTATGCGAGTACATGTTTTTCAACAACAATGTTAAGTTTGTATTTGGGATAAATTCATTCCAACTACGGAACCCTTCATTGTGCATGGTCCGACACGCAATTGGCCAGTTTTGGTCTTGGACTGGCCCAGGTCCACTTTCTTACAGGTCATTTAAAAGGGAAGTATTCGTCACGTAGTTTTATTTTTATTTCTGCCTGATTCAAATTTAATGATGATAGGTCACTTAATATTATTAGGATACTTAATATTATAAATTTTAGAATAAATTAATTTTATAATATATTAACGTTAAGGTCCATTTTCGTAAAGGTCGTATTTTAATTTACTTAATTGCGGGCCTACTTTTGCGTTAATCTCCTATTAAAGTGGTATATAGTAACAGTAATAAAATATAAATTACATATAATATACCTACCTGTTTTATTACAACGACAATAGAACTACAACCAGAGTTGTTTATAGTTGTATATCAAAAAACAAATAAAAGCACCATGTTTTTTAACTGCTAAAGAGCTCTCATCACCTTTGCCCAGCAGTGGGATGATGTAGGCTAACAGTAATAGTAATCTGCTGAGCAGCAATTCCTTTCAGACAACCTTTCGTGGATAACATGTTTGGAACAGCAGATTTTTTTTTTGCGAATTTCTATTTGGTCCCATTGTGAAAGTTGTTCATAAATATGAGTTAAATTACCTTTTGGGCTACGGATATTAATACTACACTTTGAAAATCACGAGAAATTCTGCGGTACCATACATAAATTTATTTTTACAAGGCATGGACAAAATGTTTGGAACATCAGATTTTTTTTCTGGCGATTTTTGGGTTGGTTCAAAGTCAAAGACTATTAGGCAGTTTTGAACGACAAAATTTACCAAAAATTATAATTTATTCTAGTCGCCACTTCCAAAAGGTAATTTTCGTATGGAGTAGAATAGGCAAGAAACTCCACCGTTACTGTTTTGAAATGTTTAACAATATTTTTTAGTAGGTACATTAGTTAAATAATTATATGTGAAGACGATGCACCTAGAATAAAATTATACCACAATAGGTAAAAATAACTTAAAATTAAGCAACGACAGATAACGGTTATATTGTGAAAGTTGTCTATAATAATGGGTTAAATTATCCTTTTGGGTTTCAAGTTATTTCAATTAAACCTTGTTCGCCAATAAGTATAAAAAACAATTAGTACTTTTTTAAAGTTAATATTTAACGTAAGACATTTGCATAATCCAAATGAAGAAAATAGGTATTATAATATATACCTACAGGGTGGCAGGGACATGTATTGAATCCATGGTAACAGTTTTCGCATCGATGTCCATGTCCCTGCCACCCTTTAGATGAATACTTCGAAACATTAAAAAAAGAACTAGCCATTAACATGTCTGAACAAATTGTTGAATCGTCATTATGCAGGGACCAACGTTTATTGTCGATATTTCTGGAACGATTCTTGTTAGGGACTATCAAATTTCATATTTAAAATTAGAATTAAGGTATTGTAATACTATATAAATAAGTAGAATACTCCTCCGACCAGCGTATCCATTTGCTCTTTCCATCTTAACGTAAAAAAGAGGGACCAAGGATTTAGTTAAATAACTACGTATACATTGAGGTACCTAAAATTAGTGCATAGGTAGCAAAAAGTAGATTTACAGTATTAAACTTTGATGTAGGCTGATTACAAATCCAAGACTTAGTTCCTCCATCTTGACGGGCACAGGCCTTTGCCCAAGCAGGAGGAGACGCCCAGGGCGTCGGGAATCGCGGGGCGATTTCCGGCCACCGTAGGCGCGGGCTTGCGGGCGGTGAGCAATGGGTGGCTCACCGTCCGATAAGGACCAGGCCCGGGTCGACGGCGCGTTGTGTTCCACGCGCGCCTCAAAGAGATGTCAGCATAATTGAAGGGGTCCACTAGGACCGATGCCTGCCGGGGTTGCGAAGAAAACCGAAAGGGAGATCGTGGCCCCCGGCGACAGGGCAACCGAAGGAACACGGGTGGGTTTTAGTCAGTAAGAGTCTGACACGCCCTCCCGCTCCGCCCAGAGCGGGAGAAGTTATTTGATGATTTCCCACCCTCAAAAAAAAAAAAAAAGGCCTTTGCCCAAGAGTGGAACGGCGAAAACTAGTAACAAAAAGAAGAAAAAACTAGAAACTGCAAATGAAGAGACTACTCATTTTAGAATATGGCCGAAAAGAAGGAAAATAGTTTATGAAAAATAGTTTAATGTCCAGGTAATACAGGTAGGCAGGTGCACAGGTTAACATGAAGTTGAGACGACATGAGTAGATTAAAATATTACCTAACATAATTATTTACCAGTGAGCTGGCTTAACTAATTACTTACCAAAGTATAGATAAAGATGGAATACTCTTTATTATATGTACTCCATAAAAATTAGAGATATATATGTAGAATTTTTTCATTTGGTGACACAATTGGCGGTCCTATCGGCGATAAAAAAAAAATCTTAAAGGAAAAGAAAAGGATATTTAATATAAAAGTCTTAAAGAAAACCCGTCCACTTTCACTTCAAAGTCAATACCTTAACAAATTCTCACGTTTCAACCCTAAAACGATACAGACACAAACTCAAAAACATACCTAATACAATGACAATAAATCATACAAGTTTTCTAATACATTTTTAAACTACCCTGAGTTGCATCCCCCACGAATATTGGTCGCATAAATCTCTCCGCTGCGGTGTTTTTTATTTCACATACTGATACCTATTCGTTTGTCGGCGAACTTTCCAAATTTTTGTATGAAAAATAAGGGAAATTTTTGCTGTGATCTTTCGCCAAAATAAGGTAAAATATATGTGTAAATGTGCGTGTGAAATGGTGGAAAATTGGTAGTCCTGAACCGTTTGCTTTTCATTTAGGTAAACATATCGAATGATAATTAACATATTTTCATTGGCAATGGCATTTTTATCATTGACGAATGATACTTGCTAAAATCAATAATACAGGCCGCGTCCTAACCAAAAGCGATTGAAGCGCGAGTACCCGATCTTCGTGCGATTTCAGATGAATATGACAAAGCCGCGCGTTCAATCAAGTCGCGTTTGTATGTCAACATTCATACAAACGATCATGTCGATCGCGTACTCGCGCGACTATTGCTTTTGGTTAGGACCCGGTCAAAGGTTAGTTACTGAATGATCAATTACTAGCGATTGTAGCGGAGACATACAGAAATAAAAAACTCCCATCTCTCTTAATCCTGCTAAAACAAAAAAAAAGGAAATCTACAAAGCCACGTATTAATAATAACCCATTTCCAACTTAAATCTCTATCCACAGTAAAATCTCATGAACAGTATTCCATTTCAACATACAATACATCAGTAAAGTGAGTGAGAATCGAAATGCATGTTCGCGTTCTAATTTAACTCCAAAACAATTACAACTTCAAGGTATACAGTAATTATGCGTAGCGAAGAGACAATAATTATGCAAGTTATAATAATCCGAGGCATTCACGCAATCAGCAGAGGTAACTATCAGCCTAATACAGCCTCAAAGTGGTAGATCTTTAATAATTCATTATATGAGCGTAGGCTGAAGGTAAAGCCGCTGATTCACTGGTGCGTAAGCGTTCTTTAATGTTTTTGATGACGGTTTTACGTGATGAATCGTGTCGAACGGCCGAACAGGGCAGGGTAATAGCAAACAAGTTCGTTCGGCTTAAATGCGAGCAGATTTTTTTTGTTGTTGTTATTTTGTATCAGTGGAAAATTGTAAATGGCCTTTAATTTTATATTGTTTAAGAACACTGTGTAAGTTAGCTGTAAACCCGAATATAATAAAATAAAATATAGTGGATATATGTGTAGTTAATTCTGTCGCATGTCGGATAAGCTATAGCGAAAACAACAAATCATTGGGGCCTTAACAGCAGCATACGACTTCCTGGTAGGTCAAGTCGGAGATGGCGGAATGAACGTCCTATAAGACTAGGGCTTCAGAAGGCAGTATAGAGGGACAATTAGGAGATAAAAGGTGGTGTTAGCCTGTTATAGTGTCCGACTGCGAGCAAACTAAACAAATAAATAATGAATATTTCACATAAGATAGAAAGATACCATCTGACCACCACCACGCTCTTATTAATTCTGGCCAGTACTACCAATACCTTTTTATGTCGTTACACATTAGTGCATAACAACCCTAACTCCAAGTGAACCCAGTCATCATTATCTGCCGTTAGCTTTGATAAGTTTATGAATATAATAATGTTAAAATCTATACGGTTAAGTAATATACGTAAGTTCAACTAAGTGTGGGTGTATAATATAAAGATGTTTTTAGAATCGTTGAAAGTGAGTTATTGGGGACTTATTGAACTCCTCTTTTCGTGTGGGTGTTGTTAGAGACGGGCATATTAATCAAGCAATCCTTATACAGACAAAATAAATTTTTAGATTTACTAAGAGTTTGAAAGGTCACATATGGTCTGGGCGAGGATGACCTTGCACCGGTAATAGGTAAATTCAAAAAGTTTCTTAGACAAAAAAAAAACAATCTAAGGCTTAATGTTTTGTTTTAGTTCGGATATGAATTAATTATATTGTATTTCTTTTAATTTGTAGCCCGTATATGACGAACTCTGGCTCTGTAGCTGGCAACTTAAGTATTACTTTTTAGGGTTCCGTACCCAATGGGTGCCAAACGGAACCCTGTTACTAAGCATCCACTGTACGTCTATTTGTCAGCGGGCTGTATCTCATGAACTGTAAACAATACACAATCTGTGAAAATTTCTACTGTTCCTTACAGCAGAAATTTTCACAGATTGTGTATCTCTATAGCCGCTGTAACAATAAATAATCGCGACATCGACTCCCACTTGGCCGGTTTTTTCTAACTCGTCATTAACAATTTTTGAGATGTTCGGTCAATTAAAAATAAACTTATAGATATTAAAAAAGAGAGTTTTCTCAATTATTCTCTTAGAACTTCGATAGTGGTGACCACAAGTTTTAAAAAAGGTGGTGTGTTCATGCCGGGAAAAACTCTCAATGTCACAGCATCTAACCACAACAAAGCCAAACATCATTAGGTATGGCACATGCTGAGCTGGACTCCCATTTGGTGCGACCTTGAGACGCACACCGCACTTTCTAAATATGTTCGTTGATCTATTATTTTAAAGTGTGTCATAGCTAATGGTGTCATCATAGTGTATTGTTTACTTCGTTTTTTTTTGCTGTATTTTGGCACCTTGTAACTATTTCCTAATATTCATGTAATTAGTTATTATTTAATCGTGCTTTTGTATGTTGTGCTATGTCTTTTATATGTACCAATTAAACGATATATATATCTATCTATCTATTAGCATGATCGAAACCCTGACTAAGGAGGTAGCTGCGTTGAAAATTAATACAATTTTGTTAGCGCACATTCACACGGCGTTGAATGATACGGTTTTTTACTGTTAATTATTGGGGTTGTATGGCAGTTGTAAACAGCATTTGTTTTTAATCATATGAACAATGGGGTGTTGACGTGTGATCCCATTTTACTGTAAAATATCGGACAGTAAAGCGTTGTGTAAACAGTAGCTTAAGGCGACGATAACCGACTTTTAATGATTTTATACTGAATATCACGTCTAAACTAGTAGTGTTAATGATTTGGAAAAATCTATGTTAAATAAGAGCATTTTTTTATAACTTAATATATAAATATTTTACATTTTTTGTTCATATTGCATAGTAAAATTAATTTGTAAAGTTATGTCTAGCGCGGATAAAAACTGAGAATCGCGCAAAATCTATCAAGCGTATTTTTCTGAAACGTTCATTATTTTAAAGATAATTTAATTATTGATCTTTTAGTAGACGTGTTTTACTGAAATACTGTATTTTTTCTGTATAATAATTAATAATGCATCTAATTTGGGACAGCGCTCCTTGATGGGTGAGTCCTATTACTGGCTGGACGTACGACGCGTTGCGTGAGCTCAGTACAGAACACGCAAGCTAACCACTCAAGGTCACGAACAAATATCTGCGTCTTAAGCTTTGGTTTCCTAAGAAATCGGTGAATGGTCTATGGTTGTCCAAATGCAGAGCGTTTTATTGTATCTTCATGTTAAATACTGGTGAGAAAGACCGACTTTCATGACGGCCGTTATAATATGATGGAACCGTTATCCTAGAAACCCAAAGCTTTACAGTACCTACTGCTGTCTTGGTAGATAAACTCTTCTGGATCCATTAGTAATACATTTATTTATTTTATTTATAGTCTTTTTCAGAGTGACAGTTGTATTAGAAAAACGTTTAATCTCGGTTCTGAGTCGCTGTGTGCCCTTTGGCAAAGGCCTCCTCCAACCCCTACCAATTCTCCCTGTTCCTTGCCTGTCTAGTCCATAACTTTCCCGCCCTCAGTACCTCCACCATCCTGCCACCTTTTCCCTTTCTTTCTCTTCCCTTGGGTCACTTTTTGCTATACATAAACCAGTACCTAATACATAGACCATACGAGTTAAATGCCATGATGATAAACATAAGAAGTCACAATTATTATTAACTCCGTGTAGGTAATTATACCAACATACAATGACTCGAATCTTTTTTACTACCGTGCATAATTTAATTTATTCATGATTAAACTATATACTGACGCAGGTATGAAATCAATCGATGAAATCAACCTCTCGTAATAAATCAACTGATCATAATCATTACATTCGCATAACTAATTGATTTTACGATGTAAGGACTTGTGCACAGCGAGGATTATACGGTCCTTCTCCGTAAACGTGCACCATCGTCATAAGGTGAGAGTGGTCATTACGAGCACAATAACAAAAACAGGTAGGATGTGGAATTATGGCGCAAAATATGTCCCACCATCTTGCCTTCTGTGCCCCAAAATGCAGCCCTAGCAACCGCTGCGTTGCCACCGACGATGCCGTGAAAATGGCAAAGTTTTGAGTCAACACAATTTGATACAGTGTCGTGTCATCGACACAACGAAGAAGAAAATAAAGATAGTAAAATAAAAGACAAACAAAGAATGGTACTCTGATGAATTTAGGATGCAAATTAAGTGCGTGAAAGTGACAATTTTTGAAGTATACCTTTCGCTCCCTGGGCAGTCAAGACTCTATCAATCATGCTGGCTTAGACTAGGTACCGACCTAATAATTATCATCCCTATTGTATCTTGATAAGATAAGTGTCAAATTGTATCTCAGAATCGTGATATTTGTTGCAATGATATTTAAATTAAATGGGACGGATAGGTTAGGTACGGACTTTGCGTGATCAATGTGTGTAAATCAATAATATTGCCAGAATACTTTGCATTCATGTAACAAGTCTGATGGACCTTGAATAGACTTAATTTATGACAAAATTATCGCGAATCAATTTGAAAATGAACTGTGCATACCTAATATGAAAAATATATAATATAAACAGACAGCTGTGCTGCTGGGGAGTTTGTTGCGCCACTTCTTCCTAGCTAAAGAACTAGGAAGTGATGAAGGGCGGGCGTTTTGGGGGACTGTCTTATGTAATTTTGACGTTCAAAAAGCGCCGATTCTCAGCTTAATTTGAATAAATGACTTTTGATTTGATATAAATTGATAGAACAGAGTACCTACTGTCATCCTCTGAAAAATTCAGCTCATCTAAAGATCGTATGAAAAAAAATCTTCAAAAAACAATGGCGACGACGTCTGCAACCAAAGCAATGGCTGCGCCGTGCGTGTGCTGTGCCTTCGTCAACTAAGTGACAATTTCATGCGTGACATTTTATGAATGTCTCGCATGACAAGAAAAAGACAACCCGTTGAATGTCGGAACGCAGATCACAATTTTTTACTTTTTGTCTGATTATGCAAGAAGCAGGTAGGTATGTGATTTTGGGATAGTCCAACGGCAACGATTGTTGTACAGTATGCCGCATGTCCTTGGTAACACTTTGACCTTGAGCTGAGTTGAGTTTCAATAAAATTCGAGGCTACATTATACTGGTTTTGTTACCACTGACGTGATGCCTACCTTACCTATAAAGCACAGTCTCTGTGTCCAGTTGTTGAAGACTTACATGACTTATTCAGGTCAGAGTCCGATCCATATAGGAGAGTCTTATGCAAAGTTATGAGGTCTTTGTTTCATTATTGGTAAAGGTACAAGATATTTAATTTTAACCAATAACGGTTCATAAATTATAGGAATCGGCCATTAGACGCTTTCCTTGAAATTCTGTCTTACCCAAATGACGATGATGCGAAGAGTCTGTTCAGGTTACCACCTGAATATAATGCATAGCAGTATGCATATACGTTTCGATGGGTCTGTCATACGTGTTATGATTGCAAAAGTCCCTAATTAAACAAAGTAGAAAAAAGCGATCAAAAGCGAGTTGGACTCGCACACGAAGGGTTCCGTACCTACATTGAACATTTCATTTTATTTTTTTCATTTTTGTTAAAAAAATCACGTCATCAATCTTGTACCCCACCCCTTCAATTAATAACTTTATTTTATTTTTATATTTTTTTGTTAAAGCGGTCATAGTAATACAAGCTCGGTGAATATTTCAAGTGTCTACTTACGGTTTAAAAGATACAGCCCTGTGACAGAGGGACGGACGGACAGTGGAGCTTTAATAAAAATTAAGTCCTGTTGACAACCTTTGGGTACCTACGGAACCCTAAAATATCTCTTGCGCATACAGGCTTAATGCGTCACTCCCGACAGCATCTCTATTTACATCATAAAACTGCCATTAATATTACCTACGACGTAATGACCGCCTGGTTCAACATCCTGCAGTATTTTTATACCACTAGTCGGTTCCTCTTAACTATTAAGGAAGCGTTTATGGTTAATTATTAAATAAGTGGCGCTCTGCCGTAATTTACAAATTAGCGGGTTTGTGTTTATTAAAATATTATAGTAGTAGTTGACAGTTTGATTGTGGAGGGTAATATTCCGGGTTCGATTCCTGGAAAAGTATTTTCTTTGAGAATTAATTAGAGCAGACTAGTGTTTCAGGGTTATAACTACTGGTGATGTGGCCGTCAGGGATTTAGTGTAAAAATATCCGTAAAATAATGCTACAACAATCTGAACAGGAAAGATTTTCCGTCCATAGAAATATGATTTGAACCCGTGACCGTACGCATAGAATCTAATCGCTCGATCATTGCGCCAATAGAGTTGTCAAACCGACAATTGTCAGTAGAGAAATTTATATTTAAGAAAATAACTACTATCTATCCTTTTGATATCCTTCACATAAATTACGTGCTAATGTCAGATTATTTTTTCAATACAACACAGTTCAACATCTCCGATTAAAAGCCTTTACGAATATGACACAAAGTTCGGTCGAGTCGAACTTAGCCGAAGCTGCAACGACCGCTCGATTTCGGTCGTTTAGGAGCAGACATGCAGCCCAGACACGGCGTGGGATGGCCCTCTTAGGCGGTGCGACGACCCGGTGTGCCCGTAAATTAGTGCACCAGCTTACTGAGGTATCGGTGGAAACATCCGCAGAAAATTCCAATTAGTTTAAGGTACTCGAAAACGGCTAAAGTAACTTTCAAAATGCACAACCTTTAAAAAAACATCCCCTTAAAAATGTCTACATTACATTTTGACGTGATAACGTCTTTTCGCTCGGAGGACTGACTAAGTAAGTTCAATATTTCTGACCGTCAAAAACATATGCTAGAGTAATGGTTAAACACGCAAAAGATAGGTCATATTTATAACAATTTTGAAGCTGGATATGATTTGCTTTTCAAATGCTTAATTTCGTACATAGATTCATATCTGCCGTAAATCTGCTCAGAAATTTAAAAAAATCCCAATCTAAAAAAGCTTGCATCATAAGGAATGCAATGAACCAAAATAATCTAGTGCCGAGCAAATACAATAACAACGGCAGTAAGAAAACATGTTGCAAAGATGTCCTCTCATATCGGCCGTAAATCTGAATGATTCCTCGTAGATACACTTTCCTTGTAGATACTGATATCACATACGATGAAAGCTTGCATCACTAGGAATGCAATGAACATATTTTTTGTAATTCATTGTAAATATAACATCGTTAAAGAAAGTTATTATTTCACCACACGTTTTCACGAAATTCTGCGGCGTGGGCTCGAACTGCGCCTAACTCAATTTTTATTTTTTATTTAGAGCTTAGGTCCTAGATGTAGACTTGAGCGACTAGGTAGAAATATTTTTTTTACAGAAATTACATAAACAACATCGCGCCTGTAATCCCCGAGGGGGTGATGTAATCTTTAAATCCCATAAATAATTTACAACATGTAAAAAAACCCTGTGCGATCCGTGAGGGTATTTTTAAGGTATCTTACTGGTATCATAACTTTCAGGAAAAAAGAAAAAAAATCGCCACATTTTTTTCAACGGGTTATTTTACCGGGTCAACATGGGGCGTGGGCGGCCGTCGTTTAGCGGGTATCTACAAGTCAAAACTTTATATTCGAAAAGTTTCCCCTGTTGAACATTTTTTAATATTTATTATGGACTAGCTGCGCCCCGCGGTTTCACCCGCATAAGTCTCGATCCCGTAAAAATATCGGGATAAAAAGTATCCTATGTCCTTCTCCGGGTCAAGGTCTATCCATATCCCAAATTTCATCCAAATCCGTTCAGCCGTTTTAGCGTGATGTCGTGACCAAGGGAAATAGGGATTCATTTTTATATATATAGATTTGGGTCATTTTAGTACTTAAAATGTGAATTTTAAATAGCAATAACTTTTGAATTTCAATAATAATAAAATAAAAAAACTTTTAGGTAATGTTATTGCAGTACCTATGAGCCCCTTTCGGAACGAACAGATTATTTTTTACAAATTGTATAAAGAACAAGCCTGTTATACCACCAGCTACAAATCCAGACTCCAGGCTACCAATGACAAAATAGTATTCCTATTGAAAAAACACAATAACACTGCCTGACTTGGGCATCGCACCTATGACCCCACGTTCAGCAACTGCACTCAAAAGTAAGTAAAACAAATCGTCACTACAAGACAAAATACCAGTAAGTATGGACAGTCTTGAATAACTATAAAACTCATTAATATAGATGCACTAACTTTGCAAGGGGCATTGATTAGCGTAAAGCCTAAGACTTTGACCGACCGAATGGTCAAAATCCGATCCTTTTAAATCTGTACGAGTTATAAAGGACTTTACTGCGAGGTATTGAAAGCAAATAGATTTAGTACCATACATACCGTAATTTTACCTTAGCTTTAAGCCATTGGAACACCTTTACACCTTTTTTTTTTTTTTGAGGGTGGGAAATCATCAAATAACTTCTCCCGCTCTGGGCGGAGCGGGAGGGCGTGTCAGACTCTTACTGACTAAAACCCACCCGTGTTCCTTCGGTTGCCCTGTTGCCGGGGGCCACGATCTCCCTTTCGGTTTTCTTCGCAACCCCGGCAGGCATCGGCCCTAGTGGACCCCTTCAAATCTGCTGACATCTCTTTGAGGCGCGCGTGGAACACAACGCGCCGTCGACCCGGGCCTGGTCCTTATCGGACGGTGAGCCACCCATTGCTCACCGTCCGCAAGCCCGCGCCTACGGTGGCCGGAAATCGCCTCGCGATTAACACCTTTATACCTACATTATGGAATGCAAATAAGATATTTATAATAAGTTTTAATAAAAACAAAAAAAATATATATATATATCTGATACCTGAGGGAAAAATTCTCTACAACCCTTTTTTAGTTAATCTAAATTGCAATAAAAAAGTAGAATGTGTATGGATCTCCTAACAAAGATATGGAGTTCAGCTATAGCTCAAGAACTAAGCTTCAGGTGTGACGTTGCAAGTTCGAGCCTTTAAAATTAGCGTATTGATTTTGTAAAAATTCTGTAGTAGGAAATATTAAAATTAATAAATCTACTTACAAACGGTACCCGGCAGAAAAAAAAATTGTAACTAATATTTCCAGTAAAATAAAGCCTGAAAAAACCAATCACCGACCAATCACCACCATGCAGAGTTCAATAAAAAAAACCTTAATGACTAAATAAAACCTCATTTCAGTGCTGTAAACAATCCGAGTGATTTTTCAATGCATCACCGTTCGCTGGGTGCAGTGAACATGATGTTATTCACCGAGCATCGAACTCGTGTCCTTGGCCTCAGGTCTTTGCCGCTCGAGCCTACGTGGCGGAGAATCGCGCGGACATACAATATGCTAGATGTGGCTTCATTGAGCAAATACAAAAGAAAGAAAGAAAGTATTGGTTATTTGGCACATGTCATAAACCCAGATAATGCTAAATAAACAAAGATTTATAATTTTTATAGTTTTAAAGTAAGAAATGGAGCAATTTTTGTCAAAATTGGGCTTTCGTCAATTGTATCTGCCATTTTCAACATTATTCTATGGTTTTTGTGGAGATGGCATTCATGTATCAACAAGCTAAATTATGACATTAGTTTTCTCACAATTCGACGGACTACATAAATACATCGAATATTGTTCGGGATACGTACGTTTTACGCAGATGCAAAAAATGTTAAAATAAAATAAATTTTAGTAAGGAAAATATAATTTAAAAAATTCGTGAAAAAGTAGTAGACGAAGATGATTTTATGAAACTGGAGTATTTATGAACATCCTTTTTAGTTGTAATAGCTCGCTGTACGTAAGCTGTTAGCAGCCAATGTAAAATATATCAGTAACACTACAACTGGGGTTTTACTTAAATACTACATTGGCGACGAGGATGGAACGGGGATAAAAAAAAGCCTTTCGTGGAATCTCCAGCTCTCGAATAAACGACGGAATCTGAGTACCCGCCTGGTCCCAATAGATACATCAACCAGTAACTTATAAAAAAGAAGGGAAATATGGAATATTTCTTTAAAAAGTTTTTAGTTGTTATAGCCGGTTGTTATTACTAAAATACTACAGAAACAACTTATTTATAATTATTTCATAAACATTTCTTGAAAAGAAAAAATATGAATGAAAAAAAAAAGAATGGCTCTGCAGCTGCATTATTAATAACCCACTTGTCAATATGAATACCTGTTTGTCATAAAATTAAATAAAACCTTAACAACAAAAGGTTCACTGCAACGACACACTGTCATAGAAATATTTTTTGATTAAATCAGAATCATGGAACATCCAGTCCTTTACTACAATCAGTTAATGTTCTTTCCGTCTGTCAGTTCAGCATAATGTTAATTGGTGGCGCATCTAGTGCTCTTATTGTGCCAGGTACCTGCAGGATACCTAGCTGGATGCACAATAATGCTTGTGTTAAATATTTTTGTGCATGGATTTTTTTATGCTAATGCATTGATGCAGGAAAAATTATAATGTTGAGGCGTGTTATTTAATATTATAAAGATTATGGAATAAAAACGTGGGATTAGTTCGAAGTAGGATGAGGTTAAGATTGATTGCTTATCAAGTTGTTCATAGTAAATTATTATTCTATTATTTGATTATGTATAAATGTTATGATGACATATTCTTTACAATAAGACTCTAAGAAAACTAGGGCTGTTAAAAAAATAACAATAAAACGTGGACTTAAAAAAAAGTTTTGTAATTATTTGAAGTTACCTAGGATTATAAATAAATTAGAAAATGGAGTTAGGATTACAGAAGCCTTTCAGAACGATCAATGGTACTGGTTCCAAAAGATCCAGTGCTAATAATGTAGCACACACCCACTGACTGCCAGCCACATCCTGGCAGTCTACGTTGCTACCAATATTTTTGATTGGCTAACCATTTTACCACGTTTTGAACTGTTAGTCTGCTGAGCTTCACCAGCTCGCGATGATACGAGAGAAGAAGAAGATGAATCTTTAATAAAAATGTCGAAACGCTCGGGTCATGGGGCCCGAGTGCGCGTCTCCTTTTTTAAGGAAATTTCTCGCCGACTGGTCGACACTGCACGTGACCAGAGGGCTGGCTCGTTCTTTGGCCAGAGAATTATTATTACCATTCCACGTGGCAATGTTACCAGTCTTCTGGGCACGTTTCCGGATAACAGCGATGCGACCGAATACTTCGACGCCTTAGTGTCCTTTTGTTTTTGTATTTATTTGTATAGTTAGTCATTTAGTGTTAGATTGTGTATAAGATTTGTCATCTATCGTTAATAATATAAGTTTTTTCTTAATGCAAACCGCATATTTATCGAACAGCAAATATAATGAGGCATCAGTGATGCATGTGCCATAAAACGCACAAACGCATCGTATAATGTCGGAATTTAACTGTTCAACGAAGTCTATAAGGAAAATGGCTGAATCATTTTTATAAAATAGGTGTTATAAAAATACAGTAAAATATAAAATACTCACTTGTTTAGCAGATGTAAAGCAGCTGCATAATGTCGAAATAGGTTTGTTTCATAGACTGGAATAAGTCGAGTTAAATGGGTTTATTCCAGATCGACAAATCCCCACCAGTGACGATTTATTTATTTATTTATATATACTTTATTGTACACCACAAAAATACATAACAAAAAATAAATCAAACACTACAAAATGTACAATGGGCGGCCTTATCGCTTTCCGCGATCTCTTCCAGGCAACCTTGGAATGGACAGTGATTGGCCTGGACATAAAATGGGGCTGTCGTCGGTGCAAATAAGTATAAGATTGTTATTTTTTTTCTAAAGATCCCCACTCGTTAAATAAACTCAGCGTTTTTTTCTAATATTCTCGTAGTTTTTGGCACTCACCGGCCGCCACTGAAGCGGTACCGCTCGCTACTCTCGCTCGGCTCGTGCGTAGGGGGTCACAGTTCTAACCTAACCTAAGCTTTCATCTAAATCCCCACTGGTAGGAATTTGTCGGTGGGGATTTCTGGAATATACTGTTAAAAGGGCTTATAATCGTCATCTTCTTCAGTCTAGCAGTTTAGTGCTATAGTTTTCGTAAGTAAATAAAATAAAACATAACATCACGCCTGTATTCCCCGAAGGGTTAGGCAGAGATGTACCTATAGTATACCCACATTTCGCCAGTTATGTTTAAGTCCCATGTAATAGGGGGCGAGCCTATTGCCATCAACCGGGCACAAATCCAGACTCCGGGCTGCTACTGAGAAATTCCAGATGGAACAACCCAATAACACCTTGCCCTACCCGGGGATCGAACCCAGGACCTCATACTCAGCAGTAGCGCTTTGCGACCACTAGACCAACGAGGCAGATGCAGAAATAAAATAAATACTAAGAAAATCAGATTATGTTCCATAAAATATAACCACATTGACACATGCGTACACCATGACACATGCGTTAGGACGTAGATACTTTTTATACTGGTAATACGTTTCCGTGGAATAATTTCAGACTTCCATGCGGGTGAAACCGTGGGCAAAAGTTAGTGTACCTACTAGTAAATTCATGAGACATTCGATGCATCGTTTTCATTGTGTGTTGTAGAGCAAAGATATGTTCTCAGTTCCAAGAAAAAAGAAAACCAGTTAAAAAAACCATAATTCAAAACAGAGCACCTGCCATCCAATCTCTTCACCACCCTTGGTTGACTGGTAGAGAATGCCTAAGGCATTAAGTCCGCCTTTGTACCATTTTGAGTGTGAAAAGTTTAAATAAATAAATAACTAATTCTTAGATAAACAAACTCAGATGCAAACGCTAGTTACATAAGAAACGAACGTTCTCCACAATTCAAGGTTGCGGAGATTGGGCGGGACATACGGATAGACAGGCTGGAGCGTGTCCCGAGCAAGTCACGACCTGTTTGAGATGTTGAACCGTTTCCACTTGTCGATAAACGTGTTATAAATAAGGTTATATGCTAATTATATATGAGTATATTTATAGCTAATTGGCTGATGTCGTTTCTCCAAATAGGGAGAAAAAATGAGACGCAAAAGGCTGGAAATCTCGCTTGATCTTTTAGTCATTTTAAAAAACGACACGACTTGTACTGATTTTGAGGTCCTCTGGATCTATATAGCTAACGATTCGATAAGCTAATTTACATAATTATATGCATTATTTTTACGACTAAGTTTTCAGAAATTCAATGTGTCAGATTACCCAACCAATCGCACTATGGAAAAGATAAACTACGGTTAACAAAACTTCAGAAACTATCCCATAGTTTATGATCTACTGGGAAGGCACTTGTCTTTATGGTCTGTTCTAAATAAACGCATTTTCTTTCTTTTCTTTCAAATATTGGGAGTGTCAAATTAATAAACTCAATCTGTTCATATTATTATACCTAATACCATCCACCATCGACGATCTATTTGGTATATCGCTTCGTTTTCGGTGAAAATGGGACAAAAACAAACAATTGCCTTAACTAATGAACATTTTCCTTAAATCCAGTTCTATAAATAAGCAGCCAAAAAGCACAAAACCGGACCGATTTTTTGCTAACCCAAAATCCGGTAAGTCGAAATGTATCATCTTACACTAGGGTCCATCGACACCGCACGGGCATACTAACAGAGCGTTTAGCAATCTGCGATTACTGAACTGATATTATCTTAGTACGATTAATGGCCAGCCCTTTATCCAATGTCGATAACCGTGGTAAAATGAAACGGTGCAAACCACCTTAAAAAACAACAAATCTACACCTTATTAGAATGACAGCTAAGTTGGATTTCGAATGCAGACGAAAAAGCTTCCGAAAGCTTTTTTCGTGACCTGGATTTTGAGTCATATTCGTTCCGAAATAAGGTTCTTAATCAATTATTTGTTGATTTCTAAATAATAGCCTATGTGCACGGCCAGTTGTGTGTCCTCGGGGTACAATAGGTAGGTCTGCAACAGATATATCTTGAAAACGAGACAATTTAAGATATAAGTAGAATATTAAACGTGTCAGGAAGAAGTAAGCTCTTTATTGTAAGATACTGAATTGACAGCTTGTATTTACAATTGATTTAGAGAGGTACGTTTTGTTTGATGTGTTTGCTGATAGCATTTCTACATCGTAAGTTTGCAACGTTCCAAATGTGAGCCGACTACTTTTATTTCATCTTGTAAATAACAAAAGAAAGATTTGTTTTCAAAATCATAGTTTGTAATTAATGAACATCTGACTGTGTATATTAAAATGCTGCACAATTTTGGTAAATTAATAGAAACCTCTTTTAAATCGAATCTATGTACAATATTTTTTTTTATCATCCATCTAAGCTTAATATTAGGGTATTAGGTACTCAATGTTTGTAACATATCCATAAATGCAGAGGGTGGAGGTCAAACACACAATGCTCAATAGCTAGTCTAACGACTTACCGTTTAGTAGTAGTTTGTCATAAAAGAAGCTTTAAAAACCCACTAAAATCAATGAGTCTAGGCAGAGTTCTACCTGAATCGATACTAAGCGAGTCTGTTCAAGAACTTGCTGCTAAGCCCCTTAAAACTTCATCGTGATGAAACTTCGCAATCAAATTTCAGTATAAGCTAATTGAACTTTGGGCTAAAAAGCTTTCTACTTTAATGCTAGTTAATAATTTTAAAATGGCCTCGGTTTCGATAGCGATTTTGAAGGTAATTTCAAGTTTTCACTGCTATTGATGTCATAGAATTTTGGAAAAATATTGATGATTTTGTCACACATTCTAGAAAAATCTTGATGCTTTTGTCCTACCTTGTAGATACAGAACAGAAGCAAAAAAACACGATAATGAAGAAGAGACGGTCCTAGGAGAGGTCTCTTGTCTCAAGGACGGAGGCCCTAGAAGGACATAGTGACCTTAATGGTGATGTTCTTCAGAATGAACAATGAAGTTTATTTATTATTATAAAAACAGTCCCTTAAATCTATCTTTATAGGGAATTTTACGAAACGAATGAAATTGATCGTAAACGAAACAAAAGGAGTATGTAAGGATCGTAGCAGGTGGTTTTCTGTAGTTTTTGCCTACCCCCATGGGAAGAAGGCTTGAGTTTATGTGTGTATGATATTGTCAATCATTTCTATTTTAACTTACTAAAACATGGAAAGATTGTGTAAGAGATGACAGGAAGTAGCACTGACAAAACGGTATACAATTATGTTTTAATTTAAAAAAAAAACTGCTTACTTAAATGAAATTGGGATCAAAGCGAAAGGAACATCCCTAATTGGTCCCTAAAACCGTGAAGATGACGAACCGTAAGATGTTCTGACTGCAAACTCTAAAGTTTTCCGTACTAAAACCCGTACTTAGTTCTTTTTCACCGAAAAAAAAAAAAAAAAACATCTACAGGCTGATCCTTTTCGCACGGCATCCAATAATGCGATTTCAATGTACCTGCTAATTGCGTCCAGCGTTGGTTTGGTGTGCGCTCTAGTAATGTTTGTATACAGGCTGATGATTTTCGATTAATTTAATTATTAAGTTGGATTGTGGGCTGATTTATCTGAGGTGACCTAGCTTAAAGGTTTGAGAGATAAATGTGTTTAGGTTCCGTTTAGCTGAGAAACACTAACAAAAACATTTATCACCGACGAAGACATGACGCCTGCAGCCCAGGCAATGGGTGTGAAGGCTGCGCCCTGCATGCGCAGCGCCCCAGGCCCAGTGCGCGAAAACCGCAGTCGTCAAAATTATGACAATTTCATACATGATATTTTGTAAATAGTGGAAAATAGGGTTTTTAGATTATTTGTTTTGAGTGAGAGTATATATAACTTATTTTCATATTACCCCACTTAGTATTTCGTGACATCGCCTGGCGGTTAGGTCGACCCTTCACGTGACCAGAGAGCTAGCCTATTTTTTTGCCAAAGAACCAGAATTTCCATACAATGTGGCAATGCTGCCAACCTTTTGGGCTCTTTTCCTATTGACAGCGATGCGGATAAATTTTTTGATGCCCTATGATTATTTCCCCTCCTTTTTATATACTTGTATGTATAAATTACTATTATTATTTTAAGTCTTTAAGTTCTTAAATTATGTAAATATTAACTTATCTGTTAAATAAAAAATAACATCTTCAAACCTTCGAATTGGCTACCTATCTTAAAAGTTCGTTATAATTTGAAAGCAGTAAGAGTTATTGTATAATAATGACATATTATTATTTAGTACACAAAAACCAAATAGTACAATGTAGTGTAAGATTAAGTTGTATAGATATAATTATGACATACCATAAACCAAATAAACATAATTTTAATTAATATTACTTTCCTTTGATAATCCTTAATATTTAATTTCGTATTAACAATTTAAACTTGGATAACACAAATTAAATATTGAATCATCTGCCTACGCCCTGTAGAATACGGGTATCGCCACCTGCGACAATGGACTCGGGGGAAGAAAAACAAACGAAAGTCAGCGGCGGGAGGAGGTCGGCTACGGGCTACAAAGGTAGCTCTTATAGACAGGCTATTGATATAGTCGATAGAAGTTTATTCTGTTAAAGATCTCGATTAAGTATACCGTGAAGAGTTTGCTAATCCTTTTGAGCGTCCAGTAGAGGATAGCAGAACTGTTAGTACACCCGGTTAATATACACGAAAATTGTCTTACTATATGTAGATTGTCAAGCATTTCATGGGAATTGATTGGGTATGTTTTACAGTCAGCTAATCTAAGCAGTTCACATCAGTTTAAAAGTCTGACAGCTATTTATTAAAGACTTGGAAACCACCTCTGCTTCGCATGGTTTCTACGACTTGATAAAATATCGATATTTCTTTTTAAACATTTGTCAGTTTTATATGAATGTATTATAAACAAACATTCCGGAATAAATTTTCTAAATCATGGTGAAAACCCCAAAGAAATTCGAATATGGGCAGGAGAATAATAATGGTGAAAACCACATCAAAATCCATTGCGTAGTTGAGATGAATAACACAGTCACACATACAGACACGAAAAGCAACTTTAATTTATAATTCGTATAGTTAATGCTGCCCATGAATTAGGTATAGTAAAAAATGGCTATTTATTTCTGAGTATGGAAATATATGCAGAGAAGGAAACCATTTGCCACATCCAGCACTAGAATCATAATAAAAACAAGGCCTATTACGACACCTAATCCTTATCCTTAAATATTATAAAACAAAGTCCCCCGCCGCGTCTGTCTGTCTGTCTGTCTGAACGTAATAAATTCAAAAACTACTGAACGGATTTTCAAACGGTTTTGACCAATGGACGGAGTGATTCATGTGGAGGTTTTAGTGTATAATTCATTAAGGTTTTGTGTAAATTGGCTGAAATTTGACGATTATTGTTGAAGATGTTATTGTGAACTTTATTTGCGTGCGCCGCGGAAATCGTAAAAGTTACAACAAATTTGTTCCACAGTATTGTTTATCTTTAAAATTTCAACAAAAAAGTCCGTGATGGCATATGTCTAACTTCTAAGGATGACCCACAATAACCATTTTTATCTTTCAGAATTTGATAAAAATTTAATTGTTATTTCCAAAGCTATTTTGACTGGTATTATATTAATCCTTATCCAATAAACTATGTTACTAAAATTGAGCATTTAATTTAGATTAAAGTATGTCTTGACATCATTTCATTTAAATGAATGGTTTAAAAGATATCACAGATTCAAAATTACGCGTAACAAAATAATTATGGTTGAAGGCAACGTGGGCGCAGCGGTAGGAGTCTATGACCTTTTTCTCGGCTATTAGGTAATAGGTATGTAATCCCGGTATCGGTAGTACGTTCCCGTGGGATATATTCCGACATCTACGCGGGCGAAGACGTGGGCAAAAGCTAGTACATTATAAAAGATCTATTCTTAGATATACCACAAGACTTCCATCCTCCTTTAATTTCGTACAATAACTGAAACATAAAACTATAATAGATTTAACCAGAAATCATAATCTTTTAATATCATTAAAACATCAACGAAGTGTGGTACATCTTTCTTAGAAAGCGTTAGTTTTTTAAATTCAGTTTTAAGTTTTGTGGTTCAAGTATCAACTTTAAAATCTCTACGATAAAGTTTAGAATTGAATACACTAGTGGAAGGAAGCAATATGTCGCTATGATTATCCGTTTTCAGTTGTTCTATGAAATGGTTATTTGTGAATATTTGTATATTTATTCCAAGAAATGATTCTGAAAAGCTTGTTATTACTTTACTGTATTTCATTCGTAGGTTGACAGGTGGCATGTTTTGATGTTTCTGATAGACGACGATCCCGAAATGAGACAGGAAATTAATTTTTGTAATCGTATTTGTTTCTTTTGTCTATCTCATATTCTCTATCTTGGATACCTGTTCCTCAGATTACTATTTAATTTCAATTGACAAAGATATTAAATAATTCTGGAGATATAAAAGCATATTGTCTTGAAGCCTAAAATTCTAAGGAATATTAAACATAGGTACAATATTTAATACTTGTGTGATACAAGTAAGTTTCATTTCACAACATTCAAGGACATTTCACAACATTCAAGGATAAAACAGCGAACTCTAATGTAAACTTAACGATAAAAATATGAATATTATAATATTGCTACAAAACTAAACAAATATTGACCAACCGATGAAACTGAATCAACAGTTAGGGTTATAGAACTTATAAATAAAGGTACAGATGAATGTCAGACTTTTAATATTGGAGACTAGACAAACAATTATTAATTATTGAACTGATATTGTTTCGATAAGATAATGTATGTTTATGTTTTAATTTGTACTTGTAGTTAGATAGTGTTATCTAAAGCTTTATTAACAGTGTCAAGCACAAGGTGTGTTTTTATTTGAAACTTAGATTCCGATGACATGTTCAAATCCTGGAATGCTTAATTTATTGACATATTAAAATCCTGGAATTCTTAATTTATTAAGTATTTCAGGAAACTAAATTGTAATTGTATTTATTGTAATTGTAAGTGAAATAGATAAACAATATATAGGTTACGTTACGATAAAACAGTAAAAATTACACAAACATTTCTACTACTATTGAAGAACTAATTTTCCCTTTTCACGCACCAAATAAAAGTTAGATTATATCAACTGCTTGTATTCAAATAAAAGTTGTAACAAAACTGGACGTGGACATTAATGTCCATGAACAACAATAATTTGTACTAATGGGATATAAATAATCTTAAGTGACAATAACCCAATGGCTAAGGCATTGACTGGTAAAGGTCGTGGGTTCAATTTCAAACGCATTGAACTATTAAGGTGAACCCACTCCTTGTACAGGCATATTTAGTTTAGTTGAGGAGGTAAATATGAGGAAAGCTAATATTCAAATGCTCTTAAATGAAAATGAGATGTTTTTTTTTTCATTTACACGCTGTTTTGTAGAACACAGTTCTCTGGAATAATTTAATATGACTTTCTGAATTGGTAGACGATGACGCTGATGATAGTAACATTATACTTCTAAAGCTACTTTCCTCTAATGCAAAATGCAATCAGGACACTTAATCTATTCCCACTGAAGCCTCACGGGAGATAAAGACAACTAAGTCGCCTTGAAACCATCACCATTTAAAATTAAACATTCAATTATCAAGAAACGTTGCGGTTCAAACAATTGTGGTTCCATTCCGGAGCACAATTAATAGAACTTAGTCAATCAGGCATCTTGGAAAGCTCAACAAATGTTCTCCATTATGCTGATAACATCGGTGGAAGGGGTCTTACAATTACTGTACAATCTACAGACAAATCAACGGGTACCGCACAAATAGATTTTATATCTTCATGATTGGTATAAGTTGGAAGCTTTTCAGTTATATTTTTGATGTATTTATTGGATGTGGCTTCATCATCATCATCATTTTAGATTCCTCCAAGTGATTTATGGCTTAACATTTCATAATACCATTATTACCAATTACCAGATAAACCAGATACACCTGCCAGTAAGCGAATACAAAAAAAAAACATATTTGACTGTATCCACAGGCTGTAGTCCTAATAAAAATTTCTTCTTCTTGATCACGTTCTTCATTACTTAAGGTCGTGTCCCTAAAGACCTTCGTCGCTTTATGTATGATGTTCTTCTATTTCGTTCAGTTCTTCGCTTCTCTCAGAGCGGTTGTAACAGAGAGTCCAATGAGTTACTTGGTCTGATTAATCTTAATTTAATCGCCTGCATTATCTGCTGTTCGCCCCAAGCTCTGACACTGCCCTTTAATTTAGAATCTGCTTAACCCGCTACCGCTTATACCGTCCACCTTTTCACGTTTAGTGGCAATAAATATTTATCGTTCGCGTCAGACCCTGGGATTAAGACGAAACTACACAAATATTGTGCCGATACACTCTAGTGTCCGTGGTCACTTTGTAGTGGATTGTTTTAGGCCAGTTATTTATGAGGTGAACAAGTGGTCCATGTTTTCTTACCTTGTGCAATGTTTTTAATGAGCTATAAACTTCTTTTGATGGTATGAAACGAGTTTTTTAACAGAGTTCTGTTTGAAATAATTTCAGATAGAACTAAATGACAGGACTGTGTCGTAAAAATGGTTTCAGAAAAAAAAAACTGAATTCAGTATACGGACACGTGGTGTTTAACCGAAAACAATAACTTTGACTTTTATAGTCAGAACATATTAATATCTACCCTATAAAGATTGACACCAACTTCAGTACCGAACGAAGTTACTACAAAAAAAAAAAAATACACACGCTAGGACAAACACACAATATTAATTATTAGCATTTCAGGGGATTTTTTCGTGAATTGTAGTTTATTTCCCATAATTATAACAATAACGTATCAAACATGACTTTATAATTAGGTACTATTATGATTTAAGGGAAAAAACTAAACGTCACTGATAACGCCTGTTATCGTTTTAAATGATTGAAAAATGAAGTTTTAGGTCATTGGAAATATTCTTGTTTAGATCTAAGTGTGCAACAGAAGATTAGACGATGAAAAACATTGTGTGATGTTTGACAGAAGAGTAGAAAATTTCTATCTAGCGACCAGGTTTATACAATTGAAGACTTTCATATTCGCAAGTAACCCACAACCACAGTACATATATAAAATTATCAATAAATACAGCGCTAAACAGTATTTTGGGACCACAACCAAAAAACATGAAATAGAAGAGCGATATTTTTAGCTATTGTCTAGTCACAAACATTAACGACATAATTTCATAAGTAACGAAAGACGATATCATATCATCAATCCACATACCTCAGTAATATGAAAATCGTTTTACAATTTCTTTCGTTTTGCGAAATAGTTTTATCTTTTGAACAAAAGCGTCACAACAGAAATAAAGTTAATATACCTGTATATTAGAGAACCCAAGCCACTATAACCCGTGCCAATCTCTCTTAGCCACTAATTCCAGTGACAGCATTCAATTTATTTATCGAACCAGGTGTTCCTTCACAAATATATTGTCCAGTGATTGTGAGGGTACGACCCTTCAGACCCTGGACGTGGTCACTTTGTCAATTAACTGCCCGAATTCCACAACACCATTAAATTATTTAATTTGCACAGATGTGTCTGTAAATTGGGACTTTGAGGACAGCGGTACGAATATACAGGAAGACGAAGAGGATAATTGTTATCCTCGTAACTTAGTTGAAGAAGAGACAATAGTTAGAATACTTGGACAGGAAATCGCTAAACAAGAAGGTACTTCAGAAAATAGGAATTGAACGGTCCATGATAATCACTTTGATATTTATTATTAGTACAGATGTTAATGTGATGCAATTTACCTTTAGATAGCCTTAAACATACAAAACGCTAGTCTAGTAGGAAATAATATTAGCCCCGAAAAATTCATACTTGATGAAACATTCTGTAATGTGCATGCCCAGTAAGGATAATTTTTTCGGAGTTTTTTGGAGGAGAATTGCCATAACCTATTTTTTAAAATAAAGATTGAACATTGACCTAAAAAGGTCAATTTAGAAATGGTATCATACTAACTTTATAAAAAAACGGACGGCATATTAATCTTGCCGATGTATGAATTAAATCAATTCTTAAAAGCAAAACGGAAAACAATATAACGTTTGAAAAACAGAAAAACAATAGAAGTAGGATGAAGGAATTATTTCAAGCTTAACGTTGCGCTGACTGCACTAACACCTGTGTTAATACTAATTATAAATTGTTGTTCACTAACATACATTTTTTCGCATCTACATTTGTATAAACACAACCGGTTTGCGATAGGTAGAGGCCGGCCTGAACCAGTTTAATAGGAAAATTTGTTCCATTTGCATTTTGATTATAAATCGCAGTGATCTAGAAAAGGGCCTTAAAAACATCACAATTTAAAGGAGTTACAAAATTTTGCACACAGTTTTAAAAAAAAATATAGTATTGATGGGAAAAGTCACGGCAGTACTAGGAGTCATCATCATTTCAGCCGAAAAACGTCTACTGCTGGCTTCCCCAAACCATCGCCACTTCGACGAGTTCTGTGCTTCTCGCAATTCTCATTCTACAAGACGAAACTACAAATTAAAAAAAAAGTTTAATAAAGTAAAATACTCATCACAAAAATGCAAAAAAAAAAATGAATATCCAATAGACACAACTCAAAGGCTAAGTACTATAAATATATTATTATCACAAAGCAGCCTAATACCAAATCATTTTCAACGAGAGTAGAATTTCAAAAGAATATTATATTAAATTTTCTCATTCCAAAGAATCAGCTTAGAGGCAATTATTGCCTGACACCAAAAGATCTAGCACAGAATTTTATATAGGTAGGATTATCCCTAGATCGAGTAATATTTAACGAGAATTATTCTTTCTGAGAAAAAATGAATTATGATTGTAGAAACGGAGATTGGACGAGAGATGGAAATGGATATTTTAAGATTACAGAAAGAAAAAATGGTTATAAATAACAAAAATGTTATTTTCATAAAAGGGTTGCTTTCTGATGATAATGGAAGTGTGGACTTCGAATAAATTACTAGATTTTTTACTTTCCATGAATATCGTTATAGACGACTAAAACTGGTTGATGAAGCTGACAATGACTCCATCTATCACGATCTATTTGACAAGTGCATAAGCACGGAGTGGCTGACTTATCTATTAAATTATCATAATACTACCAGATTTTTTAACTAAATCCACTTAAGAAACGAGACGCTTTTTTCCTGTTGGAATCCATTTCCTTTACATCTGTGTGTTGGAAAGTACAACATAATTATTATTATATGTTGTACTTTCCAACGTAATTATGCCAACAGGAAAAAAGTGTCGTCGAAAAATTTGGTAGTATTTTATGATTATTTTTCGCTTAGCTACTCAGTCCTTATGTACTTGTTCATAATAGGTTATTTAAGGTTTACGTTTCAGTTTATAGGTATCACATTACCCATGACTAAGCGTTATGATGATCACCGAATATCGATTATTTTCCGACTTATTATTAGCATATTTTTATTTATCTAAAAATAATAATGTAAAAGTGAGTCTGTCTGTTCAATGTACCATCGTTGGTAAACAACCAGGTTCTTATAAAATAATTTAACAAGATAGTAAGTACCTACAAGGGCACAAGGTAACGATTATGGAAAGATTTAAATCTGGGTCTCATCCCAAATTAAATCATAACACGCGTTCGAAACACAAGCCACATCTAGTTCGTATCTGTCAGGCTCCGTATGTCAGTCTCTGCTGATCAAACACGCTCACACGCGGGAATCCCGTGTCAATGTTTAGTTCCCGAAATAAAAACAGTGTTATCGTGCGTCGTCGACTAGTCTGGTAGTGCGCACCTTGGCAGCCGATCCAGATAACTCGCTATCGTTGTAGCTATCTGAGGGTTTGGGACAAGGCAGATGCTGAGGCTGGAAGAAAAAAAAGTAGCGGATGATGAAAATAAAATGTCCAATGAAATCAATGAAATAAATGTAAAGATTCAAAAGGCTAGAGAGCCATCTTGCAGTATGGAGTTTGGAAATGTATTATGTATTGTATTATTCAATGCCTACAGAGGAGCTTTCTTTGGGAATGGAGGACACCATCCTCACTCCAAGTTCTCCCAACAATACTGCATAGACTGGAGAGTCTTCATACTACCTTTTCCCGAACCAAATTTCATGGGTTTCTGAAATCCCGAACTGACGATATTGCGATAACCTCAGAGATCATTTTTGCAGCAGCTATTTTAGCTTTAAACTTCTCTTACTTCTACGTACATTCCGTTACGACGGCAGACATGTCTGACAGATTCTGTCCAAAATTCCATTTAACTTCTAAACGACCCTGCAATATTAATATTATTAAATATTTCAATTATTTTTCTATAATATACCCGCTTCAACTCCTACCTTAGGCCTCGCGGTAGCAGCCAGTATCGTACATTGAACCAGTGCGAAGGACAGTGAGAAAGTATGTCTGTATGTATACCACTATTGTAATCTGTTTACATTGTGAGTTTATTGTGCTGTCATACTGTTTAACATCTTCTCATATTTAAATCTTGGTGTACATTTGACATGACAGTGATGTTCTTGACAACTTCGCTTGAGGGCGGAGAAAGTTGGCAGGGAAAAAACATGAAGTCATTTTATGAAAATCCTGAATTTTTAGAGCATTTTTTCTAAAGTTTTTATAAGTGCCTGTGCATGTAATCAACCTATTACATTCTATTTATTAGGCAAAAGTTGTCCACCTATAAACGAATATCTTTTGAATCATTTTTCAAGTATCGGCTCTTTACAGCATTTTTTTTGGGTCGAGACAATTCTGGAAAGTATACGTAGGTAGTTAATTTCTAAACGTTTCCTTGCTAAAGGCTGTAAGTCTTCTTCATACAAGAATTCCGGAGTACAATACTATTACTACATCAGAAAATTGAAAGCAATCCGCAAACAAAACACAAATAAACAGATATCAAAAGTAATTACCACTTATCACCACGTAAAACTAGAAAATTATTAATCCCACGTAACATTACGTACAACGCGAACTCGAGACTGATTCGCGCAAACGACGCGTAAAATTCGCAGCGGGATTACGCGAGATGACGCCATAAAGCAAAATTACGCGACGAACGGTTCCCTGAACGATCGCTTGTTTCGTGGCTCGAATATATTTGCAATGCTTTTCTATTTGAGAGCCTTGAGCTATTTGGTTTAGAGCGAAACTGTTTAGTTTACTAAGTGCCTGATGCCCATTGATGGGGCGCAAGTCTGTTAATGCAATTGTATTAGGATGGCCGATCATTGGCACCGTAAATTGTTGATGTTGACAGTTCTGGTAATCATTCATTTAAAGGCGTCATTATGGTTTACCGAAGGCGTACCTCTTACACTCTATTTAAAAAATTGTTTGTATTTGGTAATCTTCATCTCCTATTATTTTGACATTTATTTTGACCACTGACCCGCCATTACAAATTTGAGAGACTTTGGCACTATGGTAATGGCGTTGTCTTAGTTAAGTATATAATTGTATATCAATCATAGAAAATAGCAAACTTAGCCCACTGGTAGTGTTAATTTGGACCGTAACGAATTTTTGGGATATTTGATGATATTATGCCACTATTGGCTATGGAATAAATCGAGTTGAATTTACCCGAAAAATAACATGGCATCTAAACGGCACAAAACATCTCTCTCAAAGAGCTTCACTACTTTTACAAGCAGCTTTTAAACATTCACATTCAAAAACAAAGGATAAAATTTCAGCGTAGTCCATTTTCGAATTCAGTGAATTTCACCTTACTTCTATAATTTCGAACGCAAGACCTGCCATGCAAATCGTTATAATTGCAAGAACCGCACATGTCATCCTTGGCTAAAATCAATAGACATCAGATCGATACAACCTCGACAGCTTCTCAGAAAGAATCTAATATGAAAACCTTTGTGACAACGAAATATTGTTAAAAGAAAATTATCTAAATTGTTAGCGTCAAGTTATCGTCGTAAAGGTATCTCGTCGCACGCCGGTTATTTTAGGCATTTTCAATTATGTACCGGACCATTTTTAGGGGTCCATGCGCTGTTTCGGATTTTAATCTGTGTAAGGTTTATCGGGTTTCGAATTTTGGGTTGATAAATTTGTAAACATAAATCATTAATGAATTAATCTTTAACCGTAAAACCTGAGCTCTCTTTTACTAGATTTTCAAATTCTGATTTGAATTTCCCCGAGTTTTCTTGAAGACAGCAAGCAATAAACTAGGTACTCCTCATCACTTGAATTTTTCTACGTAAGATCTAATTAATTTGAAACAATGACAACGCTGCCAGCCTCTTGGGCACTTTTCCCACTGATAACGATACGGACGAATTTTTTGATGCCCAATGGGCTGTTCTTTTAATTTACATATACATTGAACATAATTTATATATTTTAGTGTTAAATGTATATTGTAAAATAAATAATGTTTGACCAAATAAAATTGAATTGTAATTTGAAACAATACAACAAAGAAATACAACCAACAAATGACAATAGACTAAACACTGCCACACGGAACCCGCAGCTCAAAAGTGAAGTTTAAGAGTAGCTTTTTTCTCATCTTCCCTCTGCTTCGACAGGTAGGTATAACTATGCGATTTTACACTGCGACGAGCCCCTGCAGCTTATCCACTAACTTGTAGCTATGAAACTGTCAAGTAAATGCGAAAATTAAAGAATTTGAGGTGGAGGTAGAATACTTTTGTCATCTGGGAAGGAGATGTAAGTTATTTGCCAGAGGGATGAGGTATTTATAAAAAAATAACTTATTTTTTGTAGATTTAGAACAACTTACAACGAAGCGAAATTTTTACCTTAGAAATTATTAAAATTAGGTTTCTGGTACCTATACAAAAGGTCTATGACCTAACAGAATCTGAGGCAAGAGACGTATGGTTTTATCAAAACGACGGCCAAACCAATGCTTTTACTTTCACTGACGACGATATTAATTATGCAACAAAAATGAATGTTCCTGTACTAAATAAAACACTAGGTAAAACATATTCATTCCGCGACCTCCCGTTCACTGGTTTAAAAAGCTATCAACATTCAATTTTACTAAATAAATATGGCTCAACTTTCAAAACCAACTTGAACGTTACAATTTTACAAAAAAACGGTCCGAAAAGACTTTAAAATTACAAAGTGTAATAATAAGTTTCAGTTAGTTTGAATTTTAATAAAGTTGCTTCCGAGTTTGGTCGGCAACTTGTTCTGGGGTTAAGACTTCAAGTATGAAGTCACGCTGAATTGATAGCGACGATGGATTTTTTCCATAAAAACGAATTTTGTAATATGGACCCCTTTTTGCTAAAATTATAAGTGTATCGTGTAGAAAGAGATTATAAAGATATACCTGTGTGGTTGTGACATCAAACCGTGTATCAAGTTGTTGAGAAATAATGGTTGTGATGTTTCAAGGTTCCTTTGAAAGGTCTTTTACCTTTCAGCCAATTTTTATGTAAGTTTTGTAAATAAAAGGCATGTGGAAATAGAAACTTAGCTAACTCCAGAGCACTATTTTTAATTGCATTCAAGTATTATAATTATTATTTTTTTGTTTCATTTCTGAATAAACATATTATTATGACAGATACGTGCATTACATAAAAACACGAAAGAAAACTTGTCTATTCTGCACAAACAAAACGAACTTTTTTAAAAACTAGACAAAATACACACAAAAGTAGCCAAAAGCCTCGTATTCAATCTAACCAAAAAGTTTGACAATATTATTCATAGTAAATAAAATACTGGTTCATTGGTTGATGTCAAGGTCACGGACCAAAGACAATATTGCGTAATTACTGTTGCAACATTGGCAAATGACAACAAAATGCCATTTGCAGAGTTAACTACTTTTTTAACAAATAATAACAAAAATTAAGCTGTGCGTCGCATCTGTGCAAGAACAGGTGCTGGGAATTCGGACGAACCTAACGTCACCAGGGCTGGTTTTGAGCAATTACCTAAGAAATGACGTAATGACGTCCCCCTGTGTGTGACCTAATAAATCGGGTAAGTATTGTTTTTAACTGAAATGTGTGATTCAGCTGAACATAGTATGTACTTATAAGTAATAATAAATAAAAAAAACGTTTAGTCCCATAACTCCCATAATGTCCATCAAAACGTCTTAACGTTTTTTCAATTCACTCCGCACGCAGTACAACTTCAATAATCATCCCAATTATTTTACTGCTGCGTATAAAGGAATAAAAAACGCTTCACCGCTCCCGAAATTTTCCCAAAACATGAGCCCAAACCGCCAATCTTCACCCAAATAAACACCATTGCGTTAGATCCCGAGGTTTATCACCTTTCTTTATAAATTCCAACACTGCAGGAACAACAAAAGCCAAGGATGAAGCAAAAAGGTTTAATAACGCCGTATGTTGGGTAATTCTCTCTATTTTTGCCGGTCATAACTTAAGGAGAGAAATAAGGCAGCCTGAGTCGTGCGAAACAATAATAAAAATAATAAATCCCCTTCAAACGCGGCTGACAGACGCGAAACTATTCGCCGGCGATTCTAGGGGGGCTATAAGACAGGGAGCTTTCAGGATAAAGTCCTATGTAAGGAATTCGAAGAGTCGAGGATTTTTATCTAGTCTTTTAAGGAGTTGCCGACCGCTTCATAAGACAGTTTACAAGACTACGCACATATTTTACAAACTTCGAAACCAAGTTTACACAAACACTCATCTATTTTGTTGTTTATTTGACTTTTGAAATAAAGAGGAGCTCGTGGCTAAGTAATAACAGCCCGCACGGGTCGGTCCATCAGGTTAAGCTACGCTTGCCGGGGTTGGTCCGTGGATGGGTGACTATTTATACATACCGAGACTCCTCCGTACCTTGGAAAGCACGTTAAACTGTTGGTACCGGCTGTCATTAGTAAACCTTTGACAGTCGTTACGGGTCGTCAGAATCCCGAAAAATCTGACAATCAGTCTTACCAAGGGGTATCGTATTACCTAGTTAGATTGGAAGCCGACCCGAACTTACTTGGGAAAAGGCTAGGCAGATTAATTTAACTTTTGAAATCAGTCTGTTGAAGATTCGAACCCTGATCACTGATACTCGGTTCACGAATATTCACGATAGTTAATACTTACTGAACCAGCTACAAACAATATTAATCAATGTATTCACGCTATTCAGATTATTATAACACAAACTATAAGTATAACACTAAAAGCAGTAGCAATTTACCACTGCAATACAGTAAAAATAGAACCCAATTTTCGAGCTATCACCCACAAAATTTATGTCCATCATTTGCCTCCGAAAGCACGAAAAAAACAACATCTCCAACACGCCACGTTTCTTTTATTCCCAAGGAAGTGGGATAACACTTAATTTGAGCAATAAAAACAGAAATCTCGCAAATTCATTAAGCTTTTAACGGAACGACCCATAATTATAGAGTCGTTCCACCATTATTAATAACTCATAAAACAATACGAGAAGAAAATAAATTGTTTGGACTGCTTCTAGTGAAAATTCTTGGCTTCGGGCCTAATAGTGGCGTTTGGAATCAGTTTGTTGTGTTTCTCGTAAAACATTTGAACAATTATGTTGTTTCTCTAATCGCCTGTGCGTAATAGATGACATAGTTAAACTGTTGTATTTTTTAACCTTTTGTTTTGTTTATTTTTGATTAAATTGTGAAAGTTTATTTTTTTTGTGCTTGATTGCCTATGGCTATAAAGTTTAAAATATGTGGCCGTAATTTAAACTAATTTAAGCGTTCTAAATTCTTAAAATTCCAAGGCGAATCCACTTGTGTCACTCAAATTAATAGGAAGAGACGGAACTCAACGTGCTTATTATAAACCCAAGCCTATTCTTTGTTATTTCAATAACACAATTTAAATAAAATCTTTATAGATCCTAACTTGTTTTGTTAAATGCCATTTTATTAACATTATTACCTTTGTTTTTTTAAGTTTTCACCCGAATAATTGCAAATGTCTCACAAATCCTTGCAACATGGCTGCCCTACCGAAATCCCGTCACCGCCAGCAACTCGGTGCGAACCCAAACGAAAATGCGGGAAATTTTTGTTTTACATGCGAAAATGGAGAAATACGCCTTCAAGAAGCTAACATCGAGAAAAACCGTGGAACAATTGAACTGGAGTGTTTCAGTCCGCGCCGGGAATGACAGCTTTCCAATTCAATAGAATAGGGTTTGATTCTGTTTGTGGCAGCCGTTGTGAGGAATTTATAATTTGGCATTTTTGGCTCGATATGGAAGTTATGGATTGAAATATTTTTTTCGAGGCTATCAGCCGGTAGGGGCAATATAAATCTTTACACCATTTTTTAGTACCTATAGGTTGCTTAGAATATTGAACCAGAAGAATGGAAAAAAACGTCTATACACAATACATTAATGTTTGAAAGAAAATAGCAGTGTGTCCTATCTAGCAGTCAATCAACTTACTTTTAAAATTGAAATTGACATTGAAAGCCGATTTTGGCGGAAAACATACATAAACTCACGGCTTCCCATCCCGTGGGGGTAAGGCAGAAACTACAAAACGCCACCTCGATCCTCACATACTTCTTTTGCCTCGTTTACTTTCATATATCTGGTCCCTTGGTTTTGATCTTGGTAGAAAATATAACTGCAAAATATATTAAACTAGTTTACAGCTAGCTATCTTTTCACCCTTTGCCTACAATTTTATGGGGAATCTAGGATGATGGCAAAAAGCAGGTTGTCAGTCAAAGGTAGCTTGTGAAACAGTGAATGGTAAGTAGTGCTCTTGCATGCAAAAAGAAAGAAAATGAAAAAAAAAAAATCGGACGCGCTCAGGAAATACACACAGTAAAAAAAAAACATTTAAAAACAAAAAGATTCAGAAGTAATGTTAAGGACCCATAATTAGGTACACTATTATATACGATTATAATTTATTGCTCGTAATGATTTAGGTATTGGTTAATCATGTTAGTATACAGGTGAAATAAATTGAGATGATGAACTTCACACTCAAGGGTAAAAACAAACAAAGCAAAAAGTGAGTAAAGACACGTGTATGACAATGTTTTCTGATGGTATATCCTACCATCCTACATATATTGTAGTATTATAAGTTTGTATGTTTGTTTTTTAATCACGCAAAACGGCTGAATGGATTTAGATGAAATTGAACTCACGGATAATTTATAGCCTAGGATTAACACAAACTTTTTATGCCGATATTCTCACGGGATCGAGATTTATGCAGGTATAACCGTGGGGCGGTGCTAGTTGTAAAATATGTAACACTTTCTTTCAAGTAAGTAAAACTTGAGGAAAACGTTTCAAGAAAACCCACAAGTTTTTATTATAATACATTCAGAATGGGTAATGTGTTGGAATAGAGGTATCAGCACCCGTCACATTCATTTTGACGATGTTTGTATTAATTAAAAGATTGTGGTTTTTTTAGTACGATCAATGTTATTGGCTTATTTTTGTAAAACATGGCTAACTGGCTATTGCTAGTCTAAAGCGTCAGGGTAGTCCATGAAATTCAAATTTTCTTCACTTTTTTTGCAATCTGCAGGTTTGATTCACGACCGCAAGAAATATTATGCATTTACGGAACTTATAATCATTAGAATGATCAATACACTCTTACTCACTTAAGCAATATTGCGGTTTTAGCTTAGATGACTACTATATACTTAGGTACCTACCTACCCTTACCTTCCCTTAGATTTTGTGGACAAATATTAAAATCTTAATATTATACTATAACTTAGCCTAATACATTTAATATAAACAGTGCCCATACAGTTGAATCTAAAGTAGAACAAAACAACATTTCAAATCGTAATTAGTAGACATGATTCAAAACGGGCCAGAAAAAAGTATTTCATGAAAAACTTTAACTGGCCCATATGAATGAAGTTCCGAGCTGGAATTCGGTCCACTTTGCTTCAAAAGCGCTAATTAGCAAACGTGCCAGTTACTTCATCCATGATACCAAGTTTTTTAAACTGCTCTCTATTCAGCTCACCGAATAAAAAAAAAGGTAGAAGAGTTTCAATAAAGGTTTATTGAAATTCTTTTCTACTTTTTTTTACGAGTTCTGTGGTTATAACCGTAGTTAGTTCTAACTACGGTTATTATAAGATATTTAAATGACACACGTATGTTGATGAGTATTCAAAGGACCTTATTTATTTATTTAAGGATTACTAACGAGCTAGGTAGGTACGTACATTACAATAATATTATCTTCTACAATATTCAAACTTGTATAATATTATCCTTGACATCATCCTGTAATGTTCACTCAATTGCAGGTACAATAGCTTACCTTAGTTTCGGAAAGTGTAGTTGCAACACCTTAGAGATACCTGATATCCGTCCCTGGTCTACTAAGTAAATCTGCGTTATACCTAAAATCATTTTTTTCTATGCCAACACACAAATTCACAATGTAATCCCAGATAATCGCTATCATAGCAAACGAGCAAACACAAAGTATCAATCAACGATACGATAGATTGAATATTTGACTCAACATATTACCAAACAATTAGAAAAATTGTGCAATGTGACTTTTACATAACTAACGTACTAAAATACTTTTATACGGGCTAATCCCGCTTCCTGTACCGAAACAGATAATGGTGGGAATTCCCTAACGCAAAAAATATTACAATGATCCGAAACATTTTTCAGTTAAATTAACCCATCTGGTATTTATTTATTGCGAAAGAGACGGAGCTGGCATTTTAACTGCAACACCTCATCAGTCACGTACACGCACCAAGGTGGTTGCATTGTACCCTTGCATTTATCACCCAGAAACAAAGTTCAAAAACCGTTAGTTTTACGGGTACCTACATCCTTAGAAGAGCTAGAGAAGAGTAGAGATGACACATTGGTGGGCCCAGCCGCGACTCACGAGTTGTTGGTTGTGGGTTCGAACACCAAGCAGGCACTTTGTGTAAATTATTTCATTACCCCTGCTCTTAAAACAGTGAAGGAAAACGTCGTAGAACCAAAAATTCGAAGACATGTGACATCTACCAACCTGCACTGGGTCCGCGTGGTGAATTACGGCCCACTCCCTCTCACCCAGAGGAGACTGTGTCTCAGCAGTGGGAACATTATAGGCTGATTATGATACATCCTTCGATCTGAAACTCTACAATCCTAATACAAGTAAAGATTATAGCACTTCATCTACTATTACCATTAGGCATTTCTAGTACTAAGTTATCTTTGCATATTTATGAACGTGTTTGTTTAAAAAAAAAAACAATTTTTCTTGCTTTTTTTTTGTGAATGAATTATGAGAAAAAAAAAAACTACATCCACATCTAAATATAAAAAACTCTCAATATTTTATTTGTCACTCTCAACACTAAAAAGGCTGGACCAACTAGGAAACGAGACACCTCGATACATCATAAACCCAACTCTCAAATTACAACACCAAATTAGAAATCCCATCTTTCCCAAATAGATTCGAACCATCTAGAACAGAATGTTGAAAATATTTTAAAGTAAAAGCCTGAAAGGTAACCTGTAGGATTGTAACCTAGCTTGGCCGGGAAATCGGCTCAAGTCTACCTGCAGCAAGGCATCGATTTAAGCCCGTATCATTCGAACGTGTGGCGGCGGGAGAGGGTTTATAGCCCTTATTTTCGATAATACGTGGGTGAGTAACTGGAGTTCAATGCAGGCTTCATTTTTAGGCAGTTTGTTGAGGTTTTGAAGACAAATTGAAAATGAATGTTACTTGGAAAAATGGAGAGATCTTTTTCATTAAAATTAATAGTTGTTTTTGAGTTCCTGTCTAAAGAAAAAGACACTCCTCCCTCATAATAGTCAGGTAAGTGAAGTTTTTAAGAAACCAATGGACATTCACGAAGTAATAATGCCAAACAATACGATTGAAACTAAATCGGTGAAATTTTCCTTGGAAAATGTTATGCAAGACTACAATGTCACAGCTTTTCCTTTATTTGTTGAAACACTGCTTTTAGTGACATCTCTGCTGACCCCACAACCAGACCACTCCACCTGATTCAGCTGCAGCATCACATCCTAATCCCGTATCAGCGGATTCGGACGACATTTTACGTCTTTTTAGTTCCTATGGCTTGGATTTCACAGTTTTACTGCCGTCATAAAATAAGATGGATGTTTTTTGATTAGATTTAATTTGTAGGATCGGTGGCGTGGCGTCTGGTGTTTGTTTTATGAAGGGGGTCAATGCAGCTTGAAAGTGGATTAAAATACAGTTTTTTTTACATCCGTATCATCTAAGATGCTGGTGGTTGCGAGGTTGTGGGTGCTAATCGGGGCAAGTAACAATGTGACTTTTTCAATTCATATGTACTTTCCGAGTTTATTTTGGACATTACTGACATCGGTGAAGAAAAACGTCGTGAGGAAGCCTGGACTTATATTCAATATAAGTTTGAAATCGCCAACCCGTCTTGAGCAAGCGTGGTGATCAATGCTCGTGCCTTATTTGTGTGAGAAGAAGCCCTTGCTCTGCAATGGGACAGTAGCAGGCAAGTATTATCTAAGTTAAGGTTTCTATTTACACAACGATGCCACCAAAACCTCTATTCTAAAGTGATGAAACGTTGAATCAAAAGCTCGTATTTTTATGATCAAAAATACTTCTTCAAGTATTTTTTGTTAAAAAAAATCATCCTTAAAAACATTTCTGTCTAAATCAAGACAAGAAAATGTAGATTGTACCTAAGTTATATATTTTAAGAGCTCAATCGATGCTTATGTACGAAACAACACGTACGATTTGGTACTAAATGTAGACAAAACTAAAACATTCTTCCTCCTGTATAATTACTATCGCAATTAAACTACAAATTATGAGTCTTCAATGAACATAGAGCACGTGATTGTGAAATTCATAGATACTGTTAAGGCTTTATTTACATCGTACCTACGGCCGACATGCAGTGACACAGAGATACTCCAACGCAACGGTATAAATTTCAAAGTCATTACGGTCTGAGAGCCAAGCGATGCTGCAACTTGGATGAGGCCTATGACCAGCAAATTGCAGTATTGTTTCAGTAGGGCTTTACTAAAGGGAAACAAAGATTATTATCTTTTCTTTACGTGTGGTTAGTGACTAACCTGGTGTCAGAGTTTTAAAGGCGCCCATGGGCGTCTGACTTGGCTTCACATACCGTTGAAAAATATCTCTTAGGCATGCTGGTTTACTCTCGATGTTTTCTTTCACCTTCAAAAACGGTGAAGGAAAACATCGTGACGAAATAAAACTTCGCAAGTGATCATTATATTAAAGAGAAGAAAAAAGAAAGACTATTATAATAAAATGTAACAGTAAATGTATGTAAATCTCGACCTATTTGTAATGCAATAAATGAATACATAACAAGGAGCAAGGATACGGGCTACCAATAAATAAATAAATAATAAAATCAACAACAACACTTTTGTGAAACAGTAAAAGTCATCCTTGAACACTCGATTCTTTCAATATGCATCTTGAAACACGAGTAGAGAAAAGAGCCTGCACAACGCCAGCATGTAACGCAACCAACTAAAGAAAATCCAGCATCCTCGAAGGCTGATCTTTAAAACCGTCCCGGACATTCTAATATTGGCCACGAGACGTAACATTCGCAGGATATATCCGGTTAAATACCGGGTAGGGGTGCCCGGGTATCTTCGGGGGAGAAAACGAATTCTATTGTTTCAAGAATTTAAATTGTACAGTTTACAGTGGCTGTTGTTTAAGGTTTTGGTACAACACAATCTCTTGTAGTGTGTTTCATTTTCAGTTTTCACGGATAAGTACAAATTTCTATGTAATTGAGATTAATAAAACGACCTCTACGAGTACTTTTGTCCGGTGCACTCTAAACAGCCCAGTTATCTACCTTAGTAGGTACTTGGAACTGACTAACTAACCGATAATTTCACAACAACTTTAGCCTCTGATAGACAAGAGATAGGATAAAGACAACGAAATTATAAGTAGAATATTGTGACAGTCTTTACATGTTAAATCTCACCTTTTTATATCTATGTGCATAGGAAACGTGTTAATTTGTAATCCTAATTTATCAAAATATGTTTTTTTTTTTTAAATATATTCTTAGCCCATCGCTCACTCTCCACAAATATTGATTCGATAAATATTAATATTATATTGGAACCCGACAATCATACTCATAAACGACAATATTATGGCTTGATATGAAGAGGAACATAGTTTGTCAATTCTAGCAAATTATCGGTAGATGGCATGTTCCGCTTTTCAAGAACATTTCCATGAATTCGTTGATTACTAAGTACTAATAAACTATTATAGTTCAATTCAATGAAAAGCTTCGTAGTTGGAATAACTTTTTCATAATATCATCGTACCTTGGAAAACGAGCCAAAGACATTGACTTGAAATCGACAAATTACCTCAACGAAAAACATACATTCAAAATAGATCTAGATTTACAGACAAAGGTAATACAAGTCTATCACTTTATAAAGCATCTAAAAACCATCAAAAATTCTAATCCCTCCTTCCACCAATAATTCAACTATTCAATTCACGAAACAGATAAATCAAAGAAACAATTCGTTGCATTTCTTCGCATCTCTGAGACGATACGTCCAAATCTACAGTGGGGAAATTGAACTGTTGTTCTCAAAATGTATTAGTACATTTATTCGCGCTGGATGCAACCCGCCTCGATACTGTACGATAATATTTTAACTTTATCTCGAATACTGTAACGAGAATTCTTCTGGTGTTACAGAGTAGGAAATTGAGATGATTTCGGTAGGACAATTTAATTTTCAAGAGAATGTTTTGAAATTTACAATGATTTAATTAAAATAAATTATATTTCTTACAAACTACATTAATTCCACAAATAAAAAATAGAAGACACAAGCTAATCAACACAAACGCATAGCAAAACAAACCAAGAATAACATAACGTTAGCATAAACATGGTTAACAGTCCAAATATTCATCGCATAAAACAAACATTTTGTTTACACAAACACTAGGTATTTACTAATATTTTCAAATAACCATTGCTGTTGGTACATTTACCTGGCTCAGTAATGATTTCGTTTTAATTAATTTCAATATTGATTTTATAACCAACTGACTGCTGAATACTCGAACTTAATAAATCAAAATATACATTTTGATTTAAAAGAGTGTCCGTAGAGTTTCATGCCCGTGCTTCTCCATAAGTACCTACTACGCTTTGGAATGGGCAACTAGCTTTATCTTTCCGACTGACCGACCTCTTGACAATTCAAAATTGCCTGTAATTGGTTTATTTGAAATAAATGCTTTGTATTTGAGTTTGAGGTGGGTTCAAACAAACAAACTAACAAGCAAAACTTTCCTCACCAAAGCCTTTTTCAATCTTAACCTATATGCAACAAACAAAACAAAAAAAATCTCGACCGACTGAGATTTTCAACAACAATTGCTACACTGTGTCATTCACAAAGGACAACGCAAAAGCGACACGGCATGTTTATATCCGAGGGAGCCGCACAAAAAGTGCAGCGTGCTGGCTACCTCTTTAACATAATAATAGATTTCGGCTTCAACAATTTATTTCTAACCAGCTTCGGCTGCCGACTCGTGAATGTCCTGAACTACTGGTATTTGTGTAAGTATTGATTTTAGGTGTGAAGACTCTTTTAATGGCTTCTTCATGCGAGATTTTATTGGCTGTGGTAATGTTTGAGATGCAAAATGCAGATATTTTAGTCTGTGACACGGGATAGCGTCTACAGCAGATATTTTATGAGAATCGCAAGACTAGACGGGGAATGGCTGATAGTTATTACGCTGTCGTATTGTTGTTGAAATGAAATTACAACTATTACTTTAAGAGTTTTCTTTTTTATTTTCCATGCCTTTTTAATACCTAACCATCTACTTAACATTTAAAACTAACAACAAATTAAAAGATGGTATCGAAATATTCTTCCTCCGCATCGCTGTCGACTAGTGCCAGAAAGACTGGCGGCATTGCCACGCTAATTAGCAATGCTTAGGATCTGGCTAGAGTAAATGCCAGCCCTTGGGTAACGGGGACCTCAATAAAATTAATAACTTACCAGAGTAATCACAAACCTTGTCACTCTCATTTAAGAAATTAAAGTTTTTCATTAATAATTATTTCCTAGAAAATTTTCTTCACATTTACAAAATGTCTTCTTTCAAATGCAATATCATACCATAATGTCAGCAAATCTGGAAAAAATATGAATCTGACTCTTAGTGGCCAGCATTATAAACCATTTACGAACTTTTTACTTCATAGAATAATTTGATAAAGTGAAGGAGGTTGTATCAGCATAGTTTCATGTGAAGATACATTGAAATTAGTTCAAGGCAAAACGCTTCATCTTTACGATTGTTTCTAATTATTTCCTTGCCATCTAAATCTTTTAAATAGATAGGTACTTTACGGATGATAAAATTTTTAGAAAGTATCTCATATGCAGCAAAAATCTTTTACATAACCATGCTATTTCCCAAAATACGTGGAAACTCCTCCCAGAATACCGCTTCAAATATTATTATTAAACTGAAAACCGAGTTACAAGGAAACTCACTTCAATTCCGTTGAAGACCTCCCCAAAACCATACAAGGTAGTTCCATTACAAACTCGAATTTTGCTAAGCCTCAGCTGGCGTGAAATATGTAAAAAGTAATGAGAATACTGTGCACCATAACGAAATCAACGCACAAAACATTTTATCATTATTTAGACCAAGTATTAAGCTTATTACTTCAAGAGTTTGCAAAATTGTTTTATACTCAAAACAAACAAAACTCAACCGTATTTCTGAACTTCTAAGAGTTGGTGCTACAGTAAAATAGTGATGAGCAATCTCAGTCTTACGGTTCTGTGTTTCAAGAAAAACTTTGTCAATCCCTATGAGGTGTATAAACCGGCTAATAAAGATGTAAGTAGGTTGCAACTTAATTTGGCTACTCAAACTTTAGGTCTCTGGAATAGGTGTTTGTTTTAAAAAACGTCGGGAGATAATTTTGAGCTATTTGTTCAAGGTTCTGTATAGTCTTGTTATTTTTACCTGGCTATACAGATAAAATTCATATATATAGTTTCCTCCTGGATATATAGTTTCGTCAGTTACATTTCTGTGACAATTTCACAAATTCTATGCAAAATATTATGCGCACGGCTAAAGTGTGGAACTCTGTGCCAGCGTATGTGTTCCCTCCACATCATCACCCATCAACCTTCAAAGCTTGAGTGTACATGCATCTTCTGGGCACGCTCGTTCGATTTAAACTTCATCCATCGCTTTCCATCAGATGAGATCGAGGTCGCCATAAAAAATAAAATAAAAATGGTCTTCAAAAAATGTCCCACTGTCAATGTCATTCAGGCGCCTAATACAACATGTAGAAAAACCCTGTTCGGACCGTGAGGATGTTGTTAGGTATCATACTGAGAGTCTATTTATGTGGTAAAAAAATGAACATTTTTTTTTTCATGCGGAATTTTACCGGATTATTTATTACATGGGTCGCGGGCGACCGTCTTTTGGCGGGTGTCTACAAGTCATAACAGCCCCCCCCCCCCCCCCCCTAACGCCTGTTGAAAATTTGCTAATTTTTAATGAATTTGGGGTAATTTTGCTACTAAAAATGTGATTTTTTAAAAGTAATAACCTTTTTTTAATAATAATAATTAGATTTTTTATTAATTTTATATGTATGGTAATGTTATTGCAGTACCAATTAACCCCTTTTGAATTGGACAGGGTTTTTTTACATATTGTATAGTGCATACTTATTGCAAGCAGGCGCCAAAAGATGTCGTAGCGCGTTTTTAAAAACCAGTGACAGTGTTGAGTCATGGCAAATATTTTTGTCTGTGGTCAATTCCTTTTTTTTTAATTATGCGGCCAATCACCTTAAATTATTCAAGGCAATGGCACGTAAAAGGAGATGGGAACGGCGCACTATGGAAAATGATAGAACAACGGCATATCAAAAATGATATTTATGAATACCTCAATCGAGATACATTTTTAATTTGATTTAATAGTTTAAATGTCGTTGTTCAATATGCAGTAGGTATTATCTGATATTAAGGCTCATAAATTATTAAAAAGAGGGGTACAATATATCTTTTACTATACTCTCCCAGTTTTACTGTACAATTTCTTAACTTTCAGATTCATATTTCGTATGAACTCTGTTAGAAAACCTATATACTATTATATATTTCTGAAAGGTCATCTCACATAGATTTAAAAACAAATATTAGTTTTTAATTTTGTTGTGTAGTATCATAAAAAAATTAAATAATTAGAACGAAAAATATCGTGCTTTTTTTAAATTTAATTGAAGCTTTTCACTGTTGCCGAAGCTTGCGGAAGTTTTGGATTTTACGTTTTCCTATAGTGTAGGTATTAAAAATAAACATGTATGAAAATCAGCTGCGGTTTTTTGCGGTTTCCAAAGATATGAACCAAGATACGATAAGAGTCCTACAACAAAAAAAATCGTTATCTATGCAATTTTCACACGAGTCGGTCCTATCACATGATAATAGCTATGCGGTTATACTTTTTATAATTATTATTACTCCACGTTAAATTAATAATTTAGAAAATATAATTACGGGGCCCGAAAATGAAGATTCTTTTCGTTACGGACTATCAACACTACACGCCTGGATACGTTGCATGAAGAGATGATCTTGCATATTTCTTACAATATATCTTTAGAAAAATGGTCAGCTACAAGTGAAGAAAATAAACAGATGAAACAAGAGAAGAAAACTATGGTGCAAAGACGCTTTCGAGAAGAGCTTGGCTTAATCATCGATAAACCAGGACAAGTAAGCGACCAATGATGTTAACACAGCTAAAAGGTGTTTTTATAAAAATATTTTATAATTTTTTATAACAACCTGCTCTGCCGAAATTACAGGAGTCGATGAAGTGTTGATTAGGCGACTTTATAAACATAATCCTTCAAGCTTTATCATCTGATGGTATGATAGATGCTCAAAAATTTGTTCATTTTGCTTTGGAAACTGTAAGAATTTACGTCAGTAAATATGATTGGCAGTATATGCCATCTTCTGTGCATAAAATATCGATTCATGGAGAAAGTGTCATAAATTATTTTGTTGTATGACCTATTGGACAATCGTTAGAGGACGCTCAATAATCTCGTAACAAAGATCACAAAAAAATAGAGTAAATCATGCAAGAAAGTGCTCAAGGTCTGCAACAAATGATCTTCAGATCCATACGTTACTAGCATCTGAAAACCATATGTTAAAAAAGTAAAAGAACTTCATTAAGACAACCTACATCTTTTGAAAATTTACCAACTGAACACTGGTTCTGAAGATCAAGAATGATGAGAATATATCTACTATATACCTAAGCGTATTAATTTGTATTTGAAAAATGTGTTTAATACAACTTCTGTAATAGAAAAATAATCCAAGTAGTCATATTTTAATTTTGTGTTTTAAGGCACATACAATTTAATTTAGAAACACGTTATTTAATTTAGAAATTTGTTGTTTTTAGCTGTGATTACAATTAGTTTTATTAATAAATCATTGTTTAGACACATCACTTATACTTATTTCTTACAAATATTAAATATGATTGTAGGAATCAATGTTTTTTGGCACAATTTTAAAACATTTTACCGACTATTTGTTGTATAATGACTTCAAATGTGTTATACTTGCTTTAAAGCTTATTTGAAGGATTATTTAAATTTAAAAAATCAAAAATGTATCTCAAGAAACAAAAAGTTACAGATTTTTGATCCGAAGATGACCAAAATTTCCCATAGTGCGGTGGGCCCAAAGGTAAGTCGAGATATGATCTAAAAAATTTGTCATATTTTTTTTTCCTTGAATATCAAAAATCAGCTCAATTCTCCATCTGGAAGCGGAGAAATATGATATAGATAGTTTTCGTGAGATTATCGATTAAAGTAATCGATTACACAACTACAAAAAGAAAACCTACCCTACTAGGTAGCACTAGGTAATATAAGTAACTCAAAGTAATTAAATGCACTATATATCATCATCATAATCAGCTTATAATGTTCCCACTGCTGGGACACATGCCTCCTCTCGGTGAGAGGGAGTGGACCGTAATCCATCACGTGAGCCCAGTGCGGGTTGGTCGATGTCACATGTCTTCGATTTTTTTTTTGGTTCTAAGACCCTCACGATGGTTTGGTTTAACCCAAGATGTTTTCCTTCACCGTTTTGAGAGCAATGGTGATGAAATTAAATTCACAAAGTAAAGCGCCTGCATGGATTCGAACCCACGACCTACAACTCGTAAGTCGGAGCCGTTACCACTGGGCCCCAACTTCTCTATAATACATATACTTTTTTACAATATAGTGCATTTAATTTAAATAAAATATCATTAATTACTGAAAAACCAAAATTATCAATTTCATATCGATTAAAATCAGTCTTATATTTTTTGTCTATGTCACTTGCAGTGCTTGTTTTGTTCTGGCATGAGCTGACTGACATTGACACTAGACATTAGTGGTGGGTCGTTTACGAATTTTTGACGGACGAAACCGTTTTCTCGACGACGAAAACGGTTGCAGAAACGGTTAAAGGACGAAACTTATCCAACATGGAATAGAATTGCGTTCTCATCGAGCGCAGTTTCTTACAACTATCAACGATTTGAAATGTATGAAATGGTTTTATCGCATCACGAACGACAGCATTGACAACTGGTAATACAGTATTGACATTATTGTTTGTATTTCATTGACAAAGAGTTCACTTTTTATTAGAAGTACAGTTCTACGAGTGTGATAGATAGTTGAATAATTTTACCTGACTGTATTTTCTTAGATGTAAAATAAAAATTCGCATCAAGTAATTCGAAGACTGGTTTGTGCAATGAAAACTATTTGAATTTAAACCCAGGACGTAAAACGGTTTCATCATTACGAAACACAAAACGGTCTTTGTAAACGGTTCGTCGTTGCAACGCCCACCCCTACTAGACCGCTGCCACTTGTTTCGTGTTTTCCGATTCGTTTTGAGTGTTTTCCCGATTATTTTTCATTTTCAACGAAACAAAGCAGTGGTCTGCTTTGTTTTTTACGGATTCTGTCCCTGCTTATCTTGTACGACCCTTGTTTTCACACTGGACACCGAAGATCACTCACACGATTGACTTGGAATTGTTATTTTGGATTTTACCACCGGTTTGTGGATTGGATATTGTTGAAACTATGGATCGCTGTGGGAATTGTTGGACAGCAACTAGTCACTGCAATAAACTAATCTATGTTTGAATCTATAAATTCACACCATTTTCATCTCGTTACATCCAGGCCCAAGAGTGTATGTAATCGTTTCCGTCTTTTTTTATCGGAAGGCAACCAGATGGCGAGAAGTAATCTGGGTCTTGAAGTGATACCGAACACCCGTACAATTTTATTGGAGAGGCAACTGGATGGCGAATGGTAATTTGGGTCTTGAAGTGATACCGAACCCCCCCGTACCGTCCGAATGGACCCCAAATGGACGGAGGTGGAGATATGGGGATGGGAACAGTTTTTTTTTTGTTTGCCATTGCATAAAAAATTTAAGGTCTAATAAGTGCAAGGAATTTTTATGTATCAATGCCATCTGGTTTTATAAAATTCACCCTCATTTTCGGTGATAAATCATCGGTAAGGAGATTCAAGAACTGTAAACATTATTTCAATTATAACGATATTGGGGGGTGGCAACCGGATGGTATTAATACACACAAATTCCATGCACTTATTAGAGCTTAAATTTTGAATGCCATATTAAAAAAAAAATGTTTTGCCTCCATCCCCCATATCTCCGCCCCCGTCCATTTGGGGTCCATTCGGATGGTACGGGGGGGTTCGGTATCACTTCAAGACCCAAATTACCATTCGCCATCCAGTTGCCTCTCCGATAAAATTGTACGTGCCATTACTTTAACAAAATGCTCTCTTTAATTCTGCAATCTACTCTTATATTCTACTCTTATTTCTCTTATATTCTACTGATGTTAATAACACTATAAAACTTGTCAACCTGAAATTCTCAAGGATGCACCAGGAACCCAACTGTAAAAAAAAATAGATGACGAGCTCTAGTGGAACCCCGTTTCTCATTTAAAAATCTCGTAAAACGACAAGAAAATGTTTTGACACTGTTCCTAATATAAATTTAGGGAGTGTACACACTTGATAAGGTAAGTTTGCTCGTAAAAGTCAACGAATCAAGGCGACGCGATAACGGTGCGGGTTTTATCCACGTCTAAAGGAACCTTATTTCTCTTCTGGTTATTTTTGAGGTAATGATGGATGGTTTCTTTACGAATTTTTGGAAGTTTTTAATTTTTTTGTTATGGTTTGGGAAAAGGAAGCTGTGGAGTTGATCACTAGTCAATATGTTGGTTCTTTAGGAACCGTTTGATATTGATATTCGTCGTAAAAAAAATATAGTTGTTGAATAGGTTATTAATTGGTTTTGGTAATTAGTATTGCGCATTGCTGCGATTCGTGACAAAATAGGTGATTCAGGTAATACTGTTCCATTTGATTTAATTTATTTGATAATTTAACTTTCTTTGTTGTTTTACACAGTTTTTAAGTAATAAATAGGAAAACCTGTGTTTTGACAGCTTGTGATGTGTGACCTGAGTGACAGTTCAAAAAATTAATCAATCGATGTTATTTTTTATTGTCTTAATAAATTAATCACAATAAAAAATATACTTTTTTATCTATTTCTTACGGCGCACGCCAGTGCCGCATAAGCCGTAAGAAATAGATCAAATTTATGTTCTACAAGATTGAAGATCTTAAAAAGTTCAACAAAAAAGATGGCGATTGCATATGTCTATCTTCTAAGGAAAGAAATTTTTTATAAAGATTTCATTTTTATTTCCGAAGCTACTGTGACGGTATTATATCAATCCTTTTTCATAAAAATGTGTTATTGAAATTGATCATTTAATTTAGATTACGATAATCCTTGACATCTTAAAATTTAAATGAATACCTACTTTAAAAAGTTTAAAAGATAATACAGATTCAATATTACGCGTAACAAAGTAATTTTGGTTGTCGGCAACGCGGGCGTAGCGGTAGGAGTCAATGACTTTTTCCTCGGCTATTAGGTATGTAATCCCGGTAGTACGTTCCTGTTGGATATTTTTCGACATCCACGCGGGCGAAGCCGCAGCAAAAGCTCAGCGTCGGAAAGCAGTGTGGGAAGGTACGAAAGAGGTAGACATAAGGAAAACGTGAAATGCACAAAGGCGCGGATACATGCTTTACTCTAGCTGCACGCTCTGATTTTATTTGACGATTTTTATTACTTTCGGCTTGCGGAAATCGTATGTTTTTTGTTATTCTGGTATTACCTTTAAAACAAAATAAAAAAACAACCGCGGTCGAGTAAGTCAAGACATTGTTTTTTTTGCAACTTTGTTACCCTCCCACCCCTTTAGGTTACGCTCAAATCGTCAGATTAGCAAAATTGACACTTCTTAGCGAGTAATTAATCCCCATTATCTTAATCTGACGCGCTCGAGTATTTCTGATGATCGTTTACTAATCTGACGGGTTCCCCTGAGCGCACCCCCTATATTAAAGGCTCATACTGGTTGGAGGTACTTATCAATATGTAAGGTATCCTCCCATATATTAATTTGCCGCGCCCGAGTAAATTCCAAAATCCCCTCTTGGGCTCCCCTACTATAAGAAATATGAACAAATCATAACGTAAGTATTTTTTTTTCATTATGGATTCTTCCTCATAAAATCATTCCTGTGTCTTCTTGTGTCATGTGTATGGTTGTTTCAGAAATAGGATCGTAAAAGCTGTACTGGTAAATGACAACATACAACCTGTTAAGAGAACGTGAAACTATGTATACCAGTGCCTAGAACATTATAATGGAATGCCAGGTGATTTTTTTATCACTTCATCTAAATAAAAAATAAAAAATCTTAAATTAAAATTCGTTTTCGTCGATAAATCTACAGCGTACCCACTACCCACGTTGGGCGCAATTTGTATCGCATAATTTTACAATGCGGGTAGTATAATTATCCTATAACATTCCCACTGCTGGGACACAGGCCTCCTCTATGTAAGAGGGAGTGGGCCATAATCCACCACGCGAGCACAATGTGGGTTGGTAGATGTCACTATGTCTTAGAATTTTTAGTTCTAGGATATGCCGCTACTTTGCGATAATCCCAGACAAGCTAATTAATGTTGAACCCACACAGTATATGCAGTTTATGTTTATGCAGTTCTTGAAGTTCATGGCCTATTTCTATAGAACGTCCGATCAAATATTTAAAAAGAATATGTTGCGTTGTGGAGCGCTGTTGCTTAGGATTGATTAGCAGTAGCGTTCAGTTTTTAATCTACAATAAAAGGCATTCTTTTCCAAAGATACAAATCCGCAGCCGACTGCAGGCAGCAGCAGCAGGCGACGTGTCGCCGCGACACTCTAGTTTCTATGAATGTCTACGAAATCGAATCGAATTTCTATGAAGTCGCAGCTGCTGCTGCCTGCAGTCGGTTACGGAATTGTACCTTTCAAAACATAACACCACCCCTGTATTCCGCAATGGGTTGGACAGAGGTGTACGTTTAGTACACTCGGAATTCGCCAGTTAAGTTAATTCCCATGTAATTAGGGGCGAGTGTATTGCCATCAACCGAGCTACGTATGGTATTCCGAAATACCGCTCACCGAAAGGACGGTTTTCCGATAACACTCTACTCCGACGGTTAGTTGAACGAAAAAATAATTGGCCGATGAAACGTTTCGCCGAAAATATTATTTATCGACGGTTGGTAGTCCGAATGAATCCTTCACCGATGTAACGGTTCACCGAAAACACTCTTCAACGACGCTGCCGCGGCACGCTCGCTTCGCTCGCTCGCCTTCACGCGTTAATGGTCACTGCTCTAACCTAACCTAACCCAAATGATGACGTTTCTAAATTATATTAAACGTGTGAAACGAAATTATGCGAAATTAGCGTAAACTGAATGCTATCGGCGAAAGATTCGTTCGTTTATCCAATCGTCGTTGAAGAGTGTTTTCGGTGAACCGTTACATCGGTGAAGGATTCATTCGGACTACCAACCGTCGATAAATAATATTTTCGGCGAAACGTTTCATCGGCCAATTATTTTTTCGTTCAACTAACCGTTGGAGTAGAGTGTTATCGGAAAAACCGTCCTTTCGGTGAGCGGTATTTCGGAATACCATACGTAGCTGCCATCAACCGGGCACAAATCCAGACTTCAGGCTGCTACTGAGAAATCCTTTTTTTTTGCATTCTATTCTATTCCTTTCTTTTATTTAATTCTGCCTCAGTTTCCCAGTCTATCAGCCCCCTAAAACCCACGATGCGTTCGTCATTTCCGCCGAGTTTTTTACGATCCTACCCGAAACGTCAAGTTAATCAAGTAGTACCCTAACATGGCGGCAAACGATTTTAATTAAACTAAATTGCGTAATTCTTTCGTCTGTTAAGAGTTTTATTAACGTATAATATACGGTTTATGTGCTGGCGTTTTGTTGAGATGTAAAATTTTTGATTAAATGGCGGGTGACGTGGTTCTAAGGTCGCTGGGGTAAAATAACCTTTAAAAACCTATTTAATTTTCTTCGTTCCTGTTTTCTGTAAACTTTTCATTATAACCATAGATGACATATCTTATATAAAATCTCACACTAAATTAAACGACTAACGATACAAAAAAAATACAAAAACGTAAGGACACTTAGGCGTCGAAGTACCTACTCGTCCTTATCGCTGTCATCCGGAAACGTGCCCAGACGACTGGCAGCATTGCCACGTAGAATGTCAATGCAAATTCTTTGGGCAGGAACGAACCAGGCCTCTAGTCACGTGAAATGTCGATCAGTCGGCGAGAAATTTCCTTAAAAAGAAGACGCGCACTCCGGCCCCATGACCCGAGCGTTTCGACCCCAAATGGTTCAAGACTATAGTTACCCATAAGGTTACAATATTTGCGCCGATTGAGAGTCACAGTAGATACAAAATATTTTTCTATTATTGTCTAAATTTTGATTGCTTCGTTGATCTAGTTGCCCCAAGCTCTACTGCTGAGCATGAAGTCCTGGATTCGATTCCCGGGTCGGGCAATGTGTTATTGGGTTTCCCATTTGGAATTTCTTAGTAGAAGCCTGGGGTCTGGATTTGTGCCCAGTTGATGGCAATAGGCTCGCCCCCTATTACATTGGACTGAACATAACTGGCGAAATGTGGGTGTTTTATAGGTACACCTCTGCCCAACCCTTCCCCAATTAGGCGTGATGTTATATTATTGTTTAAACTTCACAAAGTTGTTTTACGCTAATTAGAAACTCGTCAACATCTAAAGAGGCTTTTATTATGCAGTTCGATCTGGAGCCCAATAAAGTTGTAAATATAGTTGTGCCAAGTTTATAATCCTGGACACTGCCCATAATTAATTATTAAAAGGTTTATTTTTCATGGATTTCTGATCTTTCCCAATACCAGTGAAACTATTGATGTCTTTTAACTTTGACCAAAATTCGAACAACTATTTACGATTTTTGCTTGTGATTTTTTCCACACAATAAATCGCCCCAGAATTTTTTAGAATACTCGTTATGTCCAACCTCCTTTAGTAACACCAACATAGCAAATAGTTAGTAGTCTTAAAAAATCACACACCAAACGCGTCAATCGAAAACCAATTGTCCCAAAGTGCTAGTAGGTACAGAATCAGCGAACGTGAGAGCCCATCGACCGAAAATCTATTTTACAAATGAATAAACAAAATAAGCACCGCTTCCCTTTCAAGAAAATTACTTAGAAATATGACGAGTGTACAGGGTGTATGTTTTGTGATGTGTGTCTGTCAGGATATTTTTCTTTGTAATGTTTTTCATGCAGTTATTTAAAAATAAAAGGATTCTTTTACAAGATTTATTTGGCGGCTTAAAGAATGGTTATGAAACCTTCGTTGATTAATTGTTTAATATTATTTCTGTTCCCTCGGACCGTAGCTATATGAACTGCAATCTCCAAATGAAAGCTATTAATAAGTAATTAATTGAACTTATCCTAAGCAGTCCTAGGTCACAAAAGTAAAAGCAGTAATGCTCGCGAAGGAGGAGGCGGAACGCGTGCGGGAGAGGCAAAATTCGCGCACTCACGTCCCGCAGGAGGAGACGCCCTGGGCGTCGGGAATCGCGACAGGCGCGGGCTTGCGGACGGTGAGCAATGGGTAGCTCGCCGTCCGATAAGGACAAGGCTCGGGTCGACGGCGCGTTGTGTTCCACGCGCGCCTCAAAGAGATGTCAGCAGAATTGACGGGGTCCGCTAGGGCCGATGCCTGCCGGAGGTGCGAAGAAAACCGAAAGGGAGATCGTGGCCCCCGGCAAAAGGGTACCTGAAGGAACACGGGTGGGTTTTAGTCAGTAAGAGTCTGAGACACCTTCTCGCTCCATCCAGAGCGGGAGAAGTTATTTGATAATTTTCCACCCAAAAAAAAAAGGTCATAAAACTAATTACTACAAAATAGCAATACTTATTAATAAACACACAATAAACCTAAGCTCTAAGTTATAAAACACAAACTAGCGTGTCAATGAGCATTAATGCTATGCAAATCAAGCTATTAAAATAACACGAACAGCTTCCTTATATATTATTATTTAAAAATATGGTAAATATTTCCATTAGTATATGAAAATGGCAAAAACTTTATAATATGTATCTCATATCGGCCGTGTAACGTGCAATGAATTTTATTAGTTTCCTTACTTAACTAAAAGCCACGGTTTTAAAGCGTGTTCGATGCTTTAGTTTTTATTTGTTTACTATGAATAACTTAGAGATGTAGACACGTTGATAGAATTTCTTCGTCTTTAATTCCATTGGGAAGGAAATACATAGTGAATAAAGTTATTTAGTTTTTTGAAATGTATTACTAATCTGCATATCGTATAAAATAAATTTCAGCTAAGTTTCAACGAAGAAAATACGAATAATCAAGGATAGAAGCCCTTTACCAATAAGGTTGCATCATAAGTTTCACTGAACACTATTATTTTATTTAGTACAAATAAAACAACAGCCTGTATACAAAATAAGGCAGGCGTCACACCGCGAGGGCGAACGCGTAACGCGTCATCAAACACCACGGGGCTGCCATTGTTCTAAATATTCCGTCGGAAACTCGCCTAAGTGATTGTTGGCTTTAATTTTATCAATAGCATGACATGTGTGCAAGTATTGTAAGTAGATTTTAAAGTTTAATTATGCTAAAAGGTCCACAGAAAAAAAATACATTTTTCGTGATAAGAACTTAGGTATATTGCTTTTGTGAGACACTAACAAAACTAAAACTTTTACTTTCGTTATTAGTAAATTTAAAAAAAGTGAGTTTACAAAATAAACTTTTTACTATTTCCCATGATAGAGGCAACTCCACAACTGGTATATATTTACCTGTGACAGACCAAGAAGTTGGGATCTGTTGACACCGTTTGGGTAAAGAACCCTAAAAAATGATCGAAAAGCTTGAAGTCAACAATAAAGTGTGTGTCATATTCCGTCATAGTCTCTTCAAAATAGGTCTTGTTCAGGGTTCCGTACCTTAAGTTAGTAAGTATTTATTTGCATAAAACATGGTATACATGGTGTTACAATAATTTACAATAAAGATCTTACATGTTTTGCCAGAATTGTACTTAGCATGCATATGTTCACTTAATACTAACATGAGAATTTTTTATCCATAAATTCTTTAAGACTATAGAAATTTTTCAAGTTTAACCAGTCAAACAGTTTTCCCTTAAATAATCTGGAGTTTAAGTTTTTTATGCTACTCGGTATGTTAAAAGCAATAAACGGAACCCTTATAGGATCACTCGTGTGTCTGTCTGTCCGTTTGTCACAGCCAATTTGCTCCGAATCTAATGACCGATTAAGTTGAAATTTGGTACACATAAGTATTTCTGTGACGCAAACACGGATTTGTAACGTAAATAAATTAATTTTGAATATGGGGGTTACTTTTGGGGGCCAGATAAGTTTTTTATCTTTTTATTCGTCCCAACTACGGAACCCTTCATTGTGCGTGGTCCAACACGCATGTGGCCGGTTATTTTTGTATATTTCTTAATATTCATGTCATTTGTTATTATTTAATTGTGATTTTGTATGTTTTGAAAGAAAGAAAGAAAGAAAATATTTTATTTGGGACACGCACAGGAAATACAAAACAGTAAAGAAAAAAAAAAACACATATTAACAAAAATAAAAAAGGAGCATTATAAACTAACAAAGAAAAATAATTACGACCTGTGCGAGGCCAAAAAGGCTCCTATCTCAGCATGATGCGAGTGTAAACGTTTTATCTATCTAAAATAAAATAGTGACCGGCAAGTTTTCATCCTTAAAACTTTATACAATAATCAAAACGGTACTTTTAATTTTGATTATGCCAACAATTTTCTACTAAACACTTCAATGGAAAGTTATCTTCGTAAGTGATAGTCAATTTTAATTTAGTTTAATGGTATGCGTGCAAGCAATCGCTTTATTATCCCGGCCTAAATTGTGAATTAATTTCATAATAACCGGTGATAGTATACTACTGAATATCGGCGTCTAACAGAATGAAATGATGACCGATATAAGGTTCACTAAAGTTAAAGAAATGTTTCTTATTCTACTCTTAGATTTCTTCGTTTTAGCAATAATTATGTACAAATACTAATTACCTATCTTGTTACTATCAAAATAAGAGCTAAAAATCAGCATCTACAACCGCAGCAAAACTTGACAAGATAATCTGTAGAGATCACGAGTCACGAACCAGCGTTCAGACTCTTCATGCATTCACTGAAAAAAAAACTTATCGTAGAATATGAATATTCTGTTAGTGTTAAGCATCGTGTAGACTAGCGCAACGCGACTAACAAAAAAGAAAACTAACAAAACTTCATGGTAGAATAATTATCGGTGTTGCGTCGCGCCAGTCTGCACGAGGCTTACTTTGAAAAACCATGGAAGACAAAGTATGCTGAGACATATTTTAATTCATCTTTCTACTAGTTTTTACTACGCTAAGTGACTAATATATCAAACTAGTACGTGACTACGAGCATGGAACACCTGAAACATACATACATAAACTCACGCCTTCTTCCCATTCTTACATACTCCTTTTGCTTCGTGTACGTTCATACATCTAGTCATACACGCACGCCCGTTTACTGTTTACGTCCTTCTGCGGCGTCCCCTCTCGGCGTTTCCACTTACATCTGCCTTGTAAATAAATTTTGTTTAATTATTTAAATCTCTAACACCTGTAACATTTTTCTTAAATAAATCTTACGCGAATCTGTCTCGTTGATCTATTTTTCGCAAGCGTGAATGCTGAGCATGGGGTCCTAGGCTCGATCCCCAAGTCAAGAAATGGTACATTAGGAATTTCTCAATAGCAACCCGGAGTCTGAATTTGTGCTTCGGTTAGTGGCATTTCTTTGCCCTCTTTTACTGTTCACCATTACATAACTGGTGACAAGTGAGTACTGGTATTCAGCTGCTTCCGGTTAGACTGGAATCCGGCCCCAACATAGTTGGGAAAAGGCTAGGCAGATGATGATGTGTGTGACCTACTAGATCCCTCTGCCTACTCTTTGAGGAATTTAAACACGTGATACGAAATATCTCGTCATTCCGTCACATTCTCACCCGCAGGTGGTCTAAAGGCACTGTGGTTTTTATCTTTTCCTTATCAAATGTCATTGGTGGCCGAACGTGACATGCCTGCGACACAGACGGCGCTGTTATTGCCTCCCAACACGGAAGGCGGTCGAAGGGACATCGCAGCTTGATTGACATTACTTATTTATTCATTCCCATGTCCTTCGGAAGGGTTGGGTCAGTAGAGTCCTTACTAGCAGTTCTCGAAGATGTTTTAGCAAACATTGCAGAATGAAACAATCGTCTTTACCCCTGGAGTAGTTGTAAAGTATGGCTTTTGTCATCTTCAGCCAAAACTTAAAGTGCATTTGTAAACAGCTACTGCTAGCTTAGTGGGAGTATCTCAATTTTGATTCCTGTTTTGAATTGTGAGGTTTTTTAATAAGTAGGCTTAGGCCCAGTAATGGGTAAACTCAGGCTGTGAATGATCATCATAATGATAATGATTATGATACGTTATACTAATGTCTTTTTTTTTGGTGGCAAATCATCAAATAACTTCTCCCGCTCTGGGCGGAGCGGGAGGGCGTGTCAGACTCTTACTGACTAAAACCCACCCGTGTTCTTTCGGTTGCCCTGTTGCCGGGGGCCACGATCTCCCTCTCGGTTTTCTTCGCAACCCCGGCAGGCATCGGCCCTAGCGGACCCCGTCGACGATATACTAATGCCTGGAGGCCTAAAATGTTCTCATCATCATCACAGCTTATCTCTTTCGGCAAAGATAAGCACAAACTTATAAGTATTATTTTGTAATTAATATAATTACTTTACCTTAGCCATTTTCTACCTTCCATTAATCTTCCATTTTTCGATTTCCAAGGGTACGGGTCCTTTTTGTTTGCGGTACCTCCTGGACCCTTTAAATACAAATAACATTACCTTCTGGGAACAATGTTTATGAGCTTTTCATTGAACGGGGGTCACTGGGAGGGGGGATGAAGGTATGTTTGACGTAAGTAGTGCAAAGTATACCTTGAGACGTGTTCCTTATTTGTCAGGTCATTAACTTGTTACATGGCCCAGGGAAGATGTTTGTGTTTGTTTGTAAATACTGTTTTGTGTGTGTGTGTGGAATAAGGGATTTAACGGTTGAAATTGTGAGTTAGCTCGAGTTATGATTAACTCGTGAACTTAACATCTCATAACTTAGAAATATTGGCTGAAAACATTAGTATTTAGGCAATATTTCTTGTGATTTATTTTACGTTAAATGACCATGGACCAGCATTAGATAGATGCAAAATCCATATAGGTACGACGCCCAGGCCTTGCATCTCACAATACTCCAGAAATACTGATAGGATCGACTTCGATTCGTCCGCGAACACATCGCAGGCAGATTTGGCATCCAAGATTACCAAAAATGGAGGAAAGTCTGTGCTTTTGTCTCTGGAAAAAACGTGACCCCAGGATAAATTAGAAAAAAACAACATTGTTAAGAAAATGTGTCAACACGCAAAAAAATATTTTTTCAAGATTATTCCATCGAATCCAAATACGCCTAAGGCAAGTCGTTGACCCCTCCTGTCACAACCGAACTAAGTTGCCATCTAAATTCATTTAAATACTGATAATATTGATAACTGCCTAGACGCAGTCAAAGACCTCTTATCAATGACCTTCCCCGCGTCCGATACCTATTTTTTTTCATTCCGATATTTTTTCATCAATCGGAGTATACGTCATATTTAATTATTACCTACATGAATGTTATTTATTCTAATCACAAAAAAAAGAAATACAAAAAGATATCCGTCACGATACCTACCTAATACAAAATAACTCTAAGTCATTATTATTTAAATCTTAAGTTTACTAATTCAAACTAATTTACATAAAACAGAAATTAAATAAATAGGTAATATGTTAATAACAGCAAAATCACGTTATTTCATTGACAAATGAATGAAAAGCATGCTGAAATATCTAATTAAACAAATATATACGTATATTTCCTTTTTTCACATTATATCAGGCCTGTGTTCCCCGAAGGGTTAGGCAGAAGTGTACCTTTTAGTACACTCAGTTATTTTTAAGTCCCATGTATCAGGGGGCGAGCCTATTGCCACAAAGCGGGCATAAATATAGACTTTGGGCTGCTACTTAGAAATTCCAGAAGAAAAAACGCAATAACACTTTTCCCGATCAGGGAATCGAACCTAGGACCTTATGCTCAGCAGTAACGCTGGCAACTACTAGACCAACGAGGAAGTTAAAACGATTTCAGTTAAAAAAAAACACCTTTTTTCAAGGTGTACCGAATGTACTTAAGTACCTATAGTATCATACTTACGATTAGCAGGACATTTCTTGTATTTATTTCCTTATCATTTATATGAAATTAAAACAATACGCAGTAACTACAACTTACACAATATTACAACATTTTTATCAATACCTAATAATAACGATAATTATGGTGGAAGGAATTTGTTTTCCCTACCGTTCGGGTCATGTTAGGACTTGTTGGGATTAGTAATAATAATAATACAATGACCCTGTTCCCGTGTGCTATTATTTATGGATTTGAAATGCTTTATATATGCTATATATTATGAAAATATTAAAGTTTGCAAATAATGTGACAAATAGTGATGATCACATTTTTGGATTTGCTTAATTTACACACTATGCTTCGAATTTGAAATAGAAAAATATATGATTATTTTTCTTATATTGTAGGTACCTACACAGATAATACGTATATGGAACTTTTATAAAAAAATAAGTCTCGATACGTTTACAATTTCAAGTAAAGAAGTTTTTTTTTTTTTTTTTTAATTACCAATCCGGAATTTACAGGTCGATGACTATATTTATTCCCTTTCACATACTTACCTTTTTCAACATAGAAACAAAAATGTAAATTCACATATATATTTTTACGTGTACCTATTTTTACATTATACCGACATTTGTAAATGTGGAGCCGTCTCCCTACATGAGTGGCAGTTACCCATGTCACATTAAAATGACGGCTATTTTCAGTTTTATAACTTTTACAAAAACAAAAAGCTACCTTTCTGCTCGTGTTGGTATGTGTTTTTTATTTATTTACCTCTTATTTACATGCGGATAGGTACTGTGTGTTGAGCTGTATTCTTGGGAATCCATTTTCGATACGGATATTTTAATTCAGGCTTTTTCAAATATAAATATTTTTATTATTTTAAATAGCCTCTCAATAAGTATGAATACTATGTATGATTCATTATGAATTCTATATCTGGCGTGTTTGGTTTCCGTTTCATTAATGGAAAATAAGTTGCTTCATTGCAAATGAACGTCTTTCGTAGGTTCAAGACAAATTCAGAAAAAAATAGACTTGCATTTTCGTACATATCCCTAAATCGTCTTAGGCCCTTACTATAGAAATGTCAGTAAAACGAAAAAATGTCTAATCTAATACTAGCAGAAGTAACTATGACGTTTATAACACCTTCTATTTCGAATCAATGAAAAAAAAACTACTAAATTCACTGCTGATTTCAAATAATTTGACGCCGAGTCACCGTGGAAAGTGAATTAAAAAACGTTCAACAATCATATGATGGTGACGTCACAGCATCACGATCAAAATATTAGATAATAAACACAGCAAGGTGACACTATGATAAAAATAATCGGCGGTTCAACGACCGTGTTATCAGCGCGACCTCAGAATCACCGATAGCGTATCACGATGCGTTACATGCGACTTGTTAGCTATGTTTTAGAATGTTTCGGACTATGTGGGTTTTAATTTCCTTAGTAGGTACACTAGGTGCCTACTGGTTTAATAACTAAATAGCTGTAAGTTTGTATTTTGTCAATTTAATTATCAACCACTAGAATTACACTAACCGCTAGTAAATAAACATAAACAAGGAAAATTTATCATCATTTCAATATTAGTCCTTAATAGCACCTATACATATTTACTTCAAAACATTTCTTGTTTTAAAGAGGAAATTCTGTTCACCTACAAAATTGTTTGATTTCGTACAATGATCGTGTTTCTTTCCCAGTTTCTTTTTCTGCATTTTCTAATAGTATCATAATACTGCTCCTAGCCACTAGGACCTTTACTTTTAGCTTTATCAAATCCAGTCCCAAATCTGGCACTTCCAGAGTATTCCAGACTGCCCGAAGCCCGAAAGTTTCTCCGCTCATATTATATAAGTAGTGAAAAAAAAACTGAAAAGTTATTTAAAAAATAAATCCCATCAAACCAAATTATAAACTAATGATTAATAAACATACGATTAAAAATCCAAAATGGCCGACGTCCATGAATCATTGTATGAAACAATTAACCCAGATATAGCGAAGCATAAGCTCCATGAAATTATAAATTATGTAGGAAGTAACGCTGGTGAATCAACTGGTTGCGTGCTGCATTCACACTGGGTTAAGTTTGAAGTTGGTTCTAAATTAACCCAGCATTTTAACGAAGGTTTAGTTTAAGGTCTTGGTGGGTGATGACCTGGGCTAATAAATGCACTTTATAGGGACTAAAGGACCATAGAATAATAACCTTTCATATTGTTACAAAAAATAAGCTAAAGAAATATAACAATCTCAAAGAGCAAAAAATAACATTAATTACAGCATTTTTTTTTGTATTTTCAGAGACACAGATACGACAGTGAAGTAGATTTTTACAATAACAGATTTTTCCACATTTACAGTAGTGGAAAAATCTGTTCTCTATGCTGTGAAACACTACGATAACTTTTTTGTTAAACTTGAACCTCACACAGGACCGAAGGTCTTAAACTTAGTCTGATCTACTCCATCAAAAATAAGTCTAACTCGAAAACTTAACAATTTTCCATGCAGCAGTTATACTATAAATTGCGATGGTGTCTGTGAAACCGCACCACATAAGACATTCGGCATTCCCCTGGCAAACTCATTATTCCCATCAAATGCATCTAACTGCCAACCTATAACTGAAGTACCCTTAAAAAAATAACTTAAATAAACCAGCTTAGTACAAAAAAATAACCTTAAAACGAATACAAAACATTATTCAGCCAAGTCCACACGCTAGGCAGCGGCATACAACCTTGTACCTTATCTCAAAGTGAGTCAATACATACAAACTGTAAGTACTGCATTTGTTTTCTGGTTATTCGCCCTTCGTCTATCGTGCGTTTCAATGTTACTTAAATACTTAATAACTATACACTAGGTCAGTGTTGCTTGTTCGCTCGCCTTGCATGATTTTTTAGAACTAATTTGTATTGAAATAATTGCTTCGGTATATTATGAGTGGCTGGTATAGCAGCTAAAGTGTGTCATTAGTTGTAAATGTATTAATGCCTCATCTGTTTGAATGTAGGGTTAAATGGAACCATACTTTAATGATAACACTTAACAGACAGGTTAATCATTTACATGTTGTAGCATAAGAGCCAAATGTTCACAGATGCAAGGAAAATGTAAAGGTCTTACGCCAAAATATTTAAAAAAACCTTGAATACGGACATAGACACACAGGATACCTAACCTAGGAAGACTAGCACGCGTAGTATGAAAACCATAGAAACGGGTTTTCTACGGGTTTTGTCGACTGAAGAATAGACAGACATAGATATTACAGATTGTGATTGTTGATCAGTCATTTTTTTTGTCTGTTCTTGCGTCGACGAAACCCGTTTCTATTATGGTCATGCTAAGCGTGCTGGATGAGACTCGCACAGACTAGGGAAGCATGGCACAAAAGGCATCACTGCTGATACTCAGTAATGGGTGAAACAAGTGCCAATGACGATGATGATGAATGTAGGTATACAGATAAGACGGTTTTTTTTAAATAGTCCCGATATATTCAAAAAGAAATTACTTATAAATAAATAAACTCTGTTTATAATATAATTCCATTGCTTGCATCACGCTCCAACAGCCTTCTGAAGGAATAAATGGGCTAGATAAGAAATTAATTAAAAAACATAAACCCTTCAAAACGATACAAACAAAGAAAAAAACATCAATAATAAAACGGATAACGAAGCAAAATCAGGTGCATTAGAAACCACAGGTGTCGACGATCCACAACAGTTACAGGCTGACGAAATAATTAATACAAATTATAACACGTAACTACTAGTATTACTAGATATGACTACAAGTCTATAGTCACGTAGGTATCGGGATCCAATGAATCATAATTACCCTGCATGGGGTATGAAGATAATATACCTATAAATAGGGAAATAAATCATTCTAAATCTATGGAATTTATTTCATTTAAAAGTCGTGATGTTACTCACTTAGGTAAGATGCTATTTTTTCCGTAGATGTTGGAAATATCGACTGTTTAAGTCCAAACACCACTTTTCTGACTGCGCTCGTTCGGTCGTTCCATTGTAGGTCTCATGCACTTTCCACCAGGTAAAATCTAGTTCAAGAGGGGAACAATGGGACAAAGAAGAAGATGCGTTTTTAGACCACTAAGCCTAGGTTTCCCATGATTCTTTCCCACTGAAAGAGTGATGAAAAAGTTTAAAAAAGAAATATTTCTTTTTTAAACTGTAGTTATTGAATATAATCTGACACGATGATGGAGGGTATCTCCATTTTTCATCGGGTGTCTTTCAAACCCTGAACAACCACCTACTTATAAGAACTCATTAAATTGACAATTTGAATTAATATTGTTTATAATGTGGTCATCACTCATCGCTTTACCTTGCATCATGCCAAGATCATGTCCGCAGGAGTTCATCGCCACGCTTCCTTGTCCAAGGTTAGATGATGATAATTGATAAGGAGTTGTTTGTGTGTCTTTTCTGTTATCACTTTCGTCACCAGTGTCTGGGTTTAGAGAAAGTTGTTTTGTTTTGCGCAAAATATACCTTTTAGACGAATTTTTGTAATCAGTAATTGTAGATAAATAGGGCTCTATCTAGTTGTGTGTAATGAAGAGGTAATTTTTATAACCATACTTGGTAAGTAGATTTAGTTACTCGAGTGTTTGTTTGATTTCTAGAAGAGCTGTCAGACGTCCGACCCAAATCTGTCAGTTATTCAATTTTTTAAACTTACTTCATCGTCAATAATAACAAAATACCAATAAAAATTAATAAGAGAAATGGTTTCCCAGATTAAAAAATGACATCCTGTGTCTCAAGCCATTTTCTTGTTATATTAATGAACTTATGAAAGCATTGTTTTTATGAAAACTGACCAAAAATTAATGTAAGTATTTATTCTTCTAGCTACTTTAAATATATCACTGGTAGGATAATTAACAACAAAACCATCACACCCGCCCTCCCCGAAGGGTGAGGCAGAGGTGCAACCATAGCACACCACATTTCGCCAGTTATGTTTTAGTCCCATGGCCTATTGCCATCAACCTGGTACAAATCCAGACTTCGTGCTGCTACTGAGAAATTCCTAATGGAAAAAGTATGCCTATGTATGTGTAGCTTGACCTCGGAATCGAATCCCAGACCTCATGCTCGGTAGTCCTTGCGACCACTAGACCAACGAGATGGTCAACAAAACAAATGCCAGAGAAAAAGTAATTCAAGGAGCATTCGGCTTCGGCTTTAATTAAAAGTAGACATAGAATTCTAGCTAGCTCGTAAATAGTTCAATCTACGCTGCAGGCATTTATAATCAGCTGATTAAGTATGGATCATCACGGAATTAGTCTACAATCGGTCAAGTCCTGACGAAAGAATACTCTGATATCCTAAGGTCACATTGTGTATTGACATCAAGTGACAAGGATGTCGGCAATATCATTAAATTAATGTCTGACGTGACGTCAAATGATCAGCAGAAGGGAAATAAAGATAAAAAGAATAATGGAAATAAAGTATAAATTTGGAGAGCTAATAGAGAATTCGTGATTGCAAAATGCATTGATTATTTATTGCAGCATGACTTTTTGGAATAGGTAAGACAAAAGGTGCTAATTTGGATTATGAATCGCAATGTATTCACCAGGGTCAAACAAGCATTGCCGGAGGTGCGAAGAAAACCGAAAGGGAGATCGTGGCCCCCGGCAACAGAGCAAACGACGGAACACGGGTGGGTTTTAGTCAGTAAGAGTCTGACACGCCCTCCCGCTCCGCCCAGAGCGGGAGAAGCTATTTGATCATTTCCCACCAAAAACAAAAAGGGTGGAACAAGCAGTCTTAAAATAATTATTAAAATAATTATAAAAAGGGAGAGGAAAAAATATACGGAATCAAACAATTCTTCCGCATCACTGTCAACAGGAAAAGTGCTCCAAAGGCTGGCAGCATTGCCACGTTTTATATAGGTGCTGTCCGAGTGCCCACTTAGTACTTTAAGACTTCGCCGAACGGTTGGTCGACTACTCACGTGACCAGAGGGCTGGCCTATTTTTTGCCCAAAGAATAAACATGGTCAGATTTGATTTTGATGAATCTGACTAGGTTTAATAAAGGATTTTGACCAAAACCATATTGTCAATATCTTGCCTAATTACCATACCTTGCACAATAAACGTCCAACCAAAAGTGGTTAATGTATACCTTAGGTTATGCTCCTGAGGAGCTCGTGGTTAAGTACTAACAGCTGCACGGGTCGATCCATCAGGTTAAGCTACGTTAGCCAGGGTTGGTCCGTTGATCGGTGACCATTTCTACATACCGATACTCCTCCGTGCCTCAGAAAACACGTTAAGCCGTTGGTCCTGGCTGTCATTCGTGGATCTATGACAGTCGTTACGGGCCATCAGAAGCCCGAAAGTCTGACAACCAGTCTTACCAAGGGGTATCGTATTACCTAGTTACTGGGTGGTGGAGGTCAGATAGGCAGTCGCTCTATGTAAAATACTGGTATTAAGCTGCATCCGGTTAGACTGGAAGTCGATTGCAACATAGTTAGGAAAAGGCTAGGTAGATTGATTGATTTTTGACATTAGGTTATCTTCATTTTCTTGTAGTATTCTGAGTTCAATAACATCTACTTTTTCGCCTCACATTTTGAGTTACACAGGCGTGGCTATATTATCTTTAACTGGCTCTCTACTCTTAATATTGTGATTTATGATTTTTGCTTGAATTCCAAAATAAAAATAAACTACCATTTTAACAAAATATTATCTCTTAAGAGTCGTTGTTAAGCTAAGGTCATAAGATTTTAATCTCTTAAACCTACTTGATCGTGCAATAAAATTGCAAAATAAATACTAAAATGCTTTAACACTTTGCTGGGAGTGCTAAATTGCTGTGTAAATTGATGAGATAATTACTGAAACAAGGACATCTTTTTCTTATAGCTCTTGTAAATAATATACAATGTGTTATAGGACGTTAAAATGGGAAGCATGATGATCTCATCGTGTTTCTTCACTGAACTCATCTGAGTTCTTGAAAATCTAACCACCGTTGCACGAGTTGAATATAATATCATCATCATCATCAGCCTATAATAGCCTATTGCTGGACATAGGTCTCTCCCATCACATTACCTAGCCTAAGCTTAGCTTATGAGGCCCTTTTTTTTTTCGTGGGGAAATCCTCATGGATTCGGCCTTCTTCCGACTAAAACCCAACTGTTCCTACTACGGGGCCTGGGATATACTTGTGCATTCACCCCGACTGGTGGCCTATTAAGCTTTGAAAATTAACCTATTTCCGAAACCATGATTTTTGTTTCAACACTCAATGTTTCAATAATCAAAATGACTAATTGCGATACCGTACCTAAAAATCATATTATTATTGCACTTTAATAATTTTACATAAAACTTTTGACTGATCTGACTGATGCAGTAGTAGTGGACACTACCTACCTCTCCATTCCAATGATCTAAAAGGACTTTGTGTCACATACCTTCCTCTCCTCAAAAGGTCACACTTTATCTGCTCACCTCTTCAAGGAAACGTCGAGTGTGTGACTCTAAAAATAGCTCAGATAAACAGTGTTCTCTTATCAGAGCGACAGATTGTCTGCCATTCCGATTGGCGAACAAAACACAGGCTTGTTGAGCGAGCGATAAAATAGATACGGGAATGTTATGGGCTCATATGGCTGTTTAAATGGTATTATGACGTTTAGATGTGCACTGTAACGATGGTGGGACGTTTCATAAAAAAAAAAATGTAGATCAATCATAGTTACAGAAATGTTTAATGATGCATGCTTGAATTATAGAGTCCTCTCTTTGTATAAATTCATTATTATCTACTAAGCTGTTGAAATAATCTCCACCACCAGTTCTTTTTCTATAATATTATTATTGCAATAGCTAAGCCAGTCATAGAGTTGTGTTTTCTGGGTTTTAAAACCCAAATAACACACCACGACACGCACGGTGATATTTTCAAAAGCGTCATTTATTTTCTATTCACCATCGACAATAATTTTGCTATAAAATCATAGGTTAAAAACATCTTCGGCCAGCTATATGAACTACAGCCACAATGTGAGCAGAAACAAATACGGTATTTTTTTCCACTATCCCTCTTATTTATTTTTATTTTTACTGACCACCACCAGCAGCCTCCTACCACAATGAATCCCAAATCCAAGTCCATCCACTAAATATTGCAAATCGAATGTTCAATTTGTTTATGTATATTCATGAGGACAAGGCGCTTGAACACCGCCCTCTACAAGAACATACGAAATTAATTTGGACCCACCTACTTAGCATTCATTCCGTACAAACCGATCCCCATGTTGTATTAATACAGCTGAATTAATTAACTGTTGTTGATAAAGTCTTCCAGTTGATTAAGAGCTGAGAAAATTTAGTTTGGCGCTCGATTTCTTAGTAGATGTTTATTGGGGATCTGTTTTACATACTGATTGCATGGTGGATGAAATGGCTGGAGTGGGTTCGATGGAATATGTTGTGTTAGATCCTTAAATTATCTGCTTAGTTTTGTTCTTTATATCGTAATTTCAGTTCCGCTGACTATCCACTAAGAAATATTTAACAAAATGCTAGAGTGCAATAATAATTATACAATAACAGCTGCACTATAACTTTTCTGTTATGCGTTACCGTTCACGTTTGAGCTTTCTGTCGTACATAATAATTAAAACTGGTAATTAATATGACCTACTGCACAAGCTTTCATGGCAGCTATTTAAGGCTAAGGGGTTTATTTATAAACGTTGCCTAAAGTTAAATTACGTTCAAACGTCAAAAATGTATGGTTAAACAGTCGCTAATCATGACTTAACTTTAACCAACGTTTATAAATAAACCCCTACGTCATTAGTCATTACTGATTTTCCATGTACCATTTTGTCAGTATGTAAGCATACATAGATTTATATTTTAGATGAGAGTGCTACTCCAACAAAATCCAACACTATATATTATTTAAATTCATTCCTACCTTCAAAAAGCTCAAGATCAACACCCCCACCTTTCTTCCAACTTTAGAGCCGAAAAGTACATCGTATCGTAAAACAGGGGTTCATCAATCAAGTTAATTAATATGTAGGTAGGAGGAAAATATTTAGCTCTGTAATGTAACAGATAAGAAGCATCCGCTGGCTTCTGAATACCAAACAGTGTTTAGCATTCACGGCAAACGCTCCTAGATATCGAACGTGGTGAAAAAATACGCTGTGGCGATGGTTGAGCCGATTTCAATTTGTATTTACCAGACAATCGTTTCTCGTTGTTTTAGTGGCTTTAATGTTCCCGAGCAGGACTTTTTTTTTCTTTGCCACATTTACGAGTAGTTGGAATGTGATTTCTGATTTTAGGGATGCCTTTGATGTATTGTGGCGGGTTTCGGGTAGCATTGGATCTTGGTGGGTTCAATTGATTGATTGATTTGATTTCGATGTGTTGGTTGGATAGTCGGATCTTTATTTTTTTATGTTTAGGGTTCCATTCTTATTGTTTTTGGGTTTTGAATTGTTTCGGGAGAAATATTACTGTTCATATCTAACTACAGGTGTATCGTAGAGTGAGAGTATGATAAAAAAAATAAAAAATGTATGATTCTCTCTATTTTCAACTACACTTAAGTAATTGACGTAGAACAAGAGGTTTTATTCTTGTTTGAGCAATAATGCTCATTGTGGGGCGATGACTTCTGCAATTTTTCAAGCTGACATACGTGTTAAGGCTCTTTCAAACAGGCGCGACACGCGACGCGACACAAAGACACCGCTCGTCGCGCGACGCGACGTACCTTTGTGTCGCGTCGCGTGTCACGCCTGTTTGTAGGAGCCTTTACGCTAGCATATGTGTGCACTTGCACACATATGCGAGGCGTTAACATTTCTACTTCTCATATCATTTTATTGCCTCACGTGAAGAGAAATCACATTGACGCCAACAATAATTGCGTTGTATTCAAATAAATAGTTTCTTCCTGAATAAAGTGTACCTTAGTAAACATATTAACTTACCGCTTACCTTGTTTAAAAGATAACAATATTCTTTGTATAGGATAGCCACTTCCTTGTCAACAATAAATAATGCTTCTGTTTCGTTTTCCTGTATTTAATTTTAAAATGAATAAGCTTTAATCCTTTTGAAGTAACTTCAATTTACATTACAGATATTAATTTAAATTATTGATGCTGATTTTATATCGTGCAATATATCACGTAATGAACGTAGGTAGTCCTTTTACTCATATTGATAAGAGCACAAAAAATATCATATTGACAAGTAGCATTTTTCTTTAGACAATAATTTTATGGTCATAGTCATTTTGACCATCAATCATGGTAATAACAACCGTCAACCTTACAAGATCGCTTATAGAAGCCATAGCAAGAAATGGCCATGTTTCATCTGTGGTATAATATATATAGTACCTTTTGCTTCACTCACCTATTAAATTTACAACTTACCATCAGACCCACATTTGTTTACCACCCATTTCGTATACGGACACATCTCAGGTCATTCCCATACACATTACGTGAAACCATTAAGTCAAAATTAAAGCCATCCGCATACATTTCAACATTATAATTTTGAGGGCATTGCAAAATTGCTCCAAATATGATGACGTCATCAAAAATGAGTAATGATCCGTCTAATGCGCTATGGCATACGAAATTAAAGCTATAAATTTGAATAACATGATGATACCTCGGCCGAGGCCTTATTTGTGAGGCCCCTTTAATCAAATTGCATAAAGGAGAATTTAATATGCTCTACTAGTATCGATAATCTCTTAACATTATCATTTAGCTAAGTGGACCTGAGAGTAGGTCGTACTATCTTTGCTAGTGACGTAAAGGTGACCCAAGGGATTATATTGGGCCCTTACATTTTAGAATTAGGTATAAATTTAGCTCGGCCTATCGTCGTTCACTGTCCCTCAGTATAAGATATTGCCTAAGCCCTGTTTATTGATAACATCGTACTGAAATACTTACTCTCTTTTTATTTATGGAACTAAATTGCTAATAGGTTTTGCTCTTTGACCTCTTCCAATTTTTACTTTTACAGTCGTGTTCAGTATCCATTACATTTTATTCTTTTAGTAGGTACTCTCCGTTCAATTGCGTTAATATTTCAGTGCCATGTTTCTCTAGTACCCAGTGCTCATCATCGTAGATAGTTTTTTTTATTACTTACCCTCGTTTTTCTTTTTTATTCTTATGTTTCAGGAAGATCTCATCATGGTTCATAGCAGACTTAGGCAGCAGGCAACCAGCTCCCTACATGTTGTACTAACGGTTTTCGACTTTCTGCTTCAAGTTACTGCAGTTATCATCTTCGGGTATTGATAGTTGTTTTTTTTTTTTCTATTGACTTGTGTTTCTATTAAGTGTACGTATATGTGTGTTTATGTGTGTTGTCGCACTTTTTCAATTGTGCTTTCTGTCTTAAGTATACTCATAGTCATAATTATTATGTTTAAAGGTAATAGGGGGATATTTTCAATAAAAATCGGGTTATTTTTTAAAAACTGGATGTTTTACTTTACGATATATAATAATTATATGTTCATTGAAACAAATTACAAATACAAAATTTACACAGTTCGTCTTATGTATTAATCAATAACTACATTATTATTTAATCGTACCTATCATTTAAAAGACTACTCATACATTTTATGTATATACCTAAAGATACAGTGACAATAATTTATACAACGGACGAGGGGAAAACGATGTTAAAAATGTCTTGTATGAAAACTTAAACATAATAGAACTCCTAAATTATTGGACAAAGATGAATAAAATGTACCCGTCTAGGGTTAATTACTTAAAGATAAACCAAACTGATCTAATATGTACAATCTTTAAAACCAATGTTACAAAAAAAGTAGTTGAAAACAACAGTTTCCAATTTTTGGTAAGCCGAATGTTTTATCGCTACATACAAAGAGATCCATCGGTAACAGTGTTGAAAGAGCTTCGTATTTTTTTGGTATAAATTGAATAACACAAACTAATAATCAGGTATCAGGGGCCATTGATGATGAAGGTTCGTCTTATCAGACTAGAATGTCTCGGAAAAATGATGCAGCTTCCGACGAGGCCAAAAATATTTACAAGTCCAATGGCAAAAGCTGGAAAATGAAAACATCAGTCCAATCCTTAGCGATATTTGTTAAAGCCATGCTTTCTAGCATCGTATTAAGTTTGGCATTGTACACCAAAGCATATATTCAGAGTGTATACATGCATCTACCTTAATATTATTTGTTAAAATTTAATGGACCATTTTTTGTTCCTAATTTGTTCAAAGTAATTATATACAGTAAATCAACTTGAAACTTTCAATTCAACAATTAAGGACAGAGTCAATCGCACAAGCAGCTTTCATTGCGATTGTTGGACAATACATACATAATTATATAGAGCGGGCGTATCCCCCTGGATAAACAATTCGTTAACACAAAAATCGCATCTTACAGTAACATTTTCTTAATCATTATGTTTTATAACTATCAACTTTACTCTTATGTTAGTTCCTTGATTCATGTTGTGCGAAAATTTTCGTTATTTTTTATTATTCTTGTTTAATTATTAATAGTTATTATAGATACCAATAATTATGACACACTCTACTATAACAACGAATATATGCGTACTACTGTCAGATGATAATACATTATCGTTTATATTGAGTTACAGACACCAATTATTTTCTATTTAATATTAATGAAGTGCGTGAGGAATGAGAAGGGAACAGAAGATTCGTTGTGTCTTGAAATATTTCGAAGCAAATAGGTTTAGGGACATACAACTCTAGATCGCGACCATTGGTTGCAGCTTTTTAACTTCGACCAATAAACAACATCATTGTAGAGTTGGTCGTATTCTATAGTTTCAAATGTGGACGCAATATCGAAGAGGATCAACCATATTAATCTCGTCTTAATGACCAAATTCGTCTCAATGTACAAGATATTTACAAAGGCCAGGTTATGGTCTAGAGAAAGTCCTAATTTAAAACTTGTAACTTTCCCATTTGTTTCGAAACCGAAGGAGAGGTACTAAGATAGAATATGCTTATAATAAATCAACAATAGCGTAGATACATATGATACAGAGATATAATTACGATCAATTATTTTTTTAAACAACGTAACGAGAATATCAACTTTTCAGTTCTGTGAATGATTTCACTAACATTTTAACCGCATTATAGATTATTATAACCAATTCTTATGATACAAGGGAATTACTTCTTCGCAATATGTCCGCCTGCCCGGTTATATACATCTAGTCGGTTCAAAGCGAGATTGTAAGCTTAGTTTCATGCGATCTCGATAAATTGATACACAACAATATTTGTTACTTAAATCACGGTCAAACTACTCGGTTTTTTCTACAATTAACCAGACAACACGCGAAATATACTATTCATTTCTGCACAATACCCAGTCAGTTCGAAAAATTTGAATATCTGACCGTGACATACGTACTTAATATATAAGTATATAATAATTACATATATAGCCTACAACAACTACGTCCTTTATGATATTTTTACTTAAGACGTTTTAAATACCCTCTAATTTTTTGTCACAGTGTCGCTTTATTTTGACTTCATTATTATAAACATTATTTTTTTCAATACTTACTTACATACCTGAGATTAAAACATACTTCCATGGTATTCGTTAAAAGAATTTGAAGGCTAAGAAGAGAGGAAGCCTTAAGCAAAGAATTTTGAAGAACATTGTCCAAGGAAGGCAATGATAATCTTAGGGACATTTATACATCTAAAATACATAAATGAAAACTATTAAACCCTGATAATTCCAATAATTATTGAAAGAGAAGCGCTAATTTACAACATTTTAAATTCGATGTTGCATTATAAAATACTCTTGGGGTTTTAACAACTCCCCCACTAATAAAAATCATATTTACAGGATTTGTACAGCGGCTTTGCAAACAAACAAATAAAATACTTTAAAATTCTGTGGAGAACCCCGTTTCGAATCAAAATTAAATACTGCTTTATTTTGTTTACACACAAGCATACAATGTGAAATTAATTTCCATTCGAAGCACAACGATTTAGTATCGGAATATTTTCAAAATTGAATATTAAAATTTAAAATTGTGGTTGAATTTCTTATTCTACGCCTATTGTTTGAAAACGACAGATCAACTTACAATTTTTATTAGTAGAAGAGAATTACACTAATTTGAGCGTGATGTCACTAATTGTAGACATATTATATTGCTTTCAATCGTTGATTATTGGTTATGAACCCAATTATATACATGGAAAGTTGCAGAAAAGAAGTAATAAATATAGCGACTTTGAAAACAAACATAAGGAAGTCCGCAGAAAAACTAAAAAAAGATAAAGTAGAAAGAAATGACACTTTATTGTCAAAGTTCAAGTTACGGAGGGACTGGTTTTACAGCCAAAATATAAACCTAATGAAATTCCTCATTCAAATACAACATTTATACTTGAAAACTTCTTTGACATCAATCCATTGAAAAGAGAATTCGAAATAGATATTGACAACATCCTTTGAAAGAACCAAATTAGGCACAGTTTTTATACGGCAGATTGTATGATTCGCCGGAATAAAATATTCCACGAAAATAACGTTGAAGAAAATGAAAAAAAAAATCTGCTGTGCGACTTTATAATTTTATCACGTAACTATTTTATTAACTGCAAGTCATTTAACGACCTATGACAATCGTCCTGCGGAATCAAATTGATTTTGTTAACGAGGAGCTATGAAATAAACACGATAAAATTTTTTAAGGCTATGAAATGATAAAGAACACAACAACCAAGAATTTTCCGGAAAAAAATGAATTTCGACAAAATTAAAATCTTTTGGAAAAAGGAATGATTGAAACAAAATCATGAAAGGCTACATGAAAAATCTTTTACAGCAATTGCAGATAAAAATAAGGAATTCCATTAGATCACATATGAACGAAGCGAAATGAGAAAACAAAATGCAAATCTGGCATCGCATAATATAATCTTACAATATATTTTATGTAAGTTTTGTCCATTAACAGCGTCTAAACACTACGCGCTTAAAATACTTGTTTGAGCATCACTAAAATAAGTATTACAAGAATTTTCAAGTTTTTTTTTTTTTTCATTAGGCACAAATTTATTTTTCGTCCTTTCTTATATAATCGCCCTACGACACACAAGACAGAATATATAGATAACGCTTTTTATGCATTTTTCCTTATTTAAATGGGTTTTCATAGACACTTACTAATTAATACATGAACTTTTTTACATATATAATATATTATATAAAGAATATAATATAGGTAAAGCATTTTCTTTCTTACCTAGAGCACAACGGATCCCTTATATTTTTTTGGGACGAAGAAGTATCTACAAATATTGTTACAATTTGAAAACAGGTATATTATGTAGAAGGGTTATCTATCTTAATAATGAATAAGGTAACATTCCTTTAAACATTACCCCTTAACTGACACGATTTTCAATGAATTGACAGATTTTTAGCAAAAATTTTTCTTTATTTATTTCTTTAAATACAATTTATTTAGCTTATGCTCTGCTGTGGAAATCGGAATCAAAATGGATTTTAATTTTATTTACCTAAAATATTATGATTTGATTGTTATTTTTGGCTATCTAATCTTGAAATATTCTGACTATCTATTATAATATTGACAATTTTGTAAAAATTTCCCGAAGTCCGTGTTCCACAGCAACGCAAATATCAAAAATATGTACGTATTTGTCACAATATAAAATGTTATGCCCAGTATTAAAAATTAACAAAAAAATAAAAGAGTTAGAGAAGCTAGCGCTGCTAAAACTAATCTATGCGATATCAGTCTCCACTAGAACCTTATAATTTAGAAAATCCATAAAGTAAATCACAGAGTTTGAATTAGCAAAACATTTTGTGTTGAAAACTAACAATTTGTTGACCCATCCAATATAATATTTCTTTATAACCCACCGTCCCGCGGCACAACGCATTCCAATTATTGATATGTATCTTCTATAGACGTTATTGTGCTGTCAAAGTAGCGAGAAGAGTAACGAAACAAGAATTGAAAGTGTCCCTTCACATCGATCCATAGGTGCCATCATGCTTTACAATATAATTTCATACCTTACCATTGAACAAATACTACCTTACTTTACGAATCCTAACTTACGAGACCGACTCGAAACATTTAATATAAATCAAACAGTGGACCCCTACCACTGCACTCCTACTGGTGGAGCGAGACACGCGTAGCGGAAAAGACGGTATACATACAGCAGCGACAGTAAGTGAACTAGTACGCGCGACTCGCTCCGGTGACAAACTAACTTGGTAGGGGCCAACCGCGACCAACCGAGACAAACACTTACTCCCGCACACCGAAATTCTTCCAATGACATACCGATCAGCTTCCAATAGTAAAATAATAATGTTTAACTATCTCTATGTGTGCATCAAAGTATAAAGTGAACTTACGTACAGTATATACGAACGCAAGACAAACGACTATATCTAGTCTTATTTTTCTATTACAAGAAGAATGATACATATTTCAATCTAAGACGTTTCAAAAATAAAAGGCGACCCTTAAAAGTACAATTGTTAATAAAATAAAAAACAAGGTGTGACGTAGAATGCAAACTCACGATTTTAGAATGCACTAGAAGCCAAGTCGTGTAATGTACACGTACAGAATACGGCGCGACAACGCGATGCGAGCGCGGGGGGCGACCTGACTGGCCCGTGGCTAACTAACAGGCGACGGAGAGCAGACGGATTTAATTACTGAGATGCGTCTGAGACGTGTCGTTTGGAAATTACCTCCATTATGTGTCGAAACCATAAATTTAATAACGAAAGCAAAACGACAAAACAAGAACCAACTCACAGCCTACGTTTATAAAACCCGATGCCGCTTCCGAGACGAAGCGTCGCCGTTATCGAAAATGAAACTTTAAAACTAAACGATTAAAGTAACCGTACGAACCGAAGAGGAACGCGACCGTGAGGTCGGTTGTCAAAACAATTTTCACCCTCGATCCTTATTAAATAACTTTGTACATTAAATCCAAATGTCGACACGTCATTTTGGATAGGCACTCTCTAGGCGGAGCGGCGAGCGGTCGCCGCGTCGTCGGCCTCCGTGGGGGCGGCCCATTGGCCGACCGCATGAGATCAGTGGAACCGGCCGGCAGCGGCCGTGGCGACCCTAACACCGCTCTAAGACGACGTCAGATACGACGAGAACGTGTGGTCGACCCAGTCGCTTGCCACGCCGATCTCGCTCAGCATGTCCGACACGTCGGGCGTGCACGAGAACTCGAAGTGTGACCCCGATGACGACGACGCTGTCTCGAACGAGTCAATGTCCGTCGTGAGAGCCTCCAGGTCTACCTCGCAGTCCGCGGGCAGCGGCAGCAGGTCCGTGATGGAGTAGAGATCTGTTAGGTCCGCCTGCTCGCGACGATTGTGATCTTCGTAGAAGCAGGCTGATTCCGGGGAGTCGGGCGAGCCCGCCGGACTCGCCGGTAGCGGCGGAGGCGCGGGAGTCTCCACGGGTACACTCGGCACCGATGGAACAGGTCTCCTCCGCCTGGCAACGCCCCTGTTGTTATTGGAGTCCGCGCGCTGTTTGCGTTTTGGCTTCGTTACGCCTCCGGTCTTGGGCCCCGACCTATCTGACTTGGCGGTCTTCTTGCGTGGCCTATACTTGTAGTCGGGATATTCCCTCATGTGTAGCTGCCGCAGTCTCTCCGCTTCGTCGATGAAGGGCTGGCGCTCCTCGTCATTGAGCGTCTTCCACACGCGGCCGAGGTTCTTGGAGATCTCCGCGTTGTGCATGTCTGGTGTCTGCTCGCATATTTTCCTACGCTCTATCTGCGACCAGACCATGAACGCGTTCATCGGCCTCTTTATGTGGTTTGGGTTGTTCTTCTTTGTCTGTGAACAAGAGAGAAAATCCTGTTAGTCGAGATCACGTTTTCAAATTTTACAGGCAATTTGTGCCCAACTATAATGTAAATTCGCGTTCGAGGTGGAAAATCAACGTTATCTGTTTAATTGTGGGAGCACTATTATTATTTCAGGCATGTCCGATTCGCAGAGCCGGGCCACGTCCAATTAGTATGCAAGGTGGTGCAACATTAACTCAGTGTCCTTACTATTAATAATATTGTTATCATAGGAATTATTATTATTACAAACAAGTCGAAATCTCTAATAGTGTACACGGTTATAGCGTTGTTATGTCGGTTTGTGTATGTTTTGTTCAAGTTAGTGAAACATATTGAGTTTACCAGAGTTTGCCCTGATCAAGATTAGTTTTGTAACTTTATATAATATTATAGAACTAGATTAGCATTCTCACAGATTTGGTGTACGTTAGTTAATGTCTCGCGCGACTATGCATTTGTTGATAAGGCAACCAAAACCTTCACGAAACACGGACAAAATTCAGCGCAATTAGAACAAAAACAGTCCGCGATAACGTTTGCCACTAGTGACCCCATTTGAAATTCTATTTGAAACGATAGCTCCAACTGGAGCTATAAAACGTTCAAGTGCAATAAACATTTCCGTAATTTGTTTATACAAAACATTGACTAACGAGGATGTATAAGGACGCAGGAAGTTATTATCAAATCATGTAGGAAGTGATCTGAGAACAGAAGCCGGTAGTGTCTCCTTGGTGATAAGCGTTCGAGTTTAGGGAAAGTGTCATGAGACCGGATTAGAATCCGAGGCTTGTTGAGTGAAGGACCGACTAATAATAAGTATTCTCCAACGTATAAAATTTAATTACAAATAAATATTGGCTCGTCCTGTCAGGCAAACAAGCATGATATACACAGGAAATGAAGCGGTCTCTTCAAATAGAAAAGTGACCACATTGAATGAGTCAAACGTTGGGTGAAGGTTATCTTAAGAAAGCTGCTCCGTCAAGGCTAACCACTAGATATCAACTAATTAACAATGCAAACGCAAAGAACTCTTCTTTATAATCAGATCTTTGCTAAATCACGCCATCATTTGACCTCGGATCCCCAAACCGAACCACTTTCGTTGAGCGCGACTCGACAAAAAGTTTTTTCCAAACTTATTTATATTCAAGACAAAAAAAGGGTTCGTCCGATAGCAACTAAATCAAGTTCAGAACACCCACACAGTTTCAAGGTGAGCTGAGGAAGCAGTTTTTGCGGTCCGCTATCCAGGTTGAAAACGCAGTTATTATTGTGGCGAGTTTTTTGGGCTCCTACAATTTGTTTTAGGCCAGAATTGCAACGGCTGTGACTGGATTAATCACGTGTTTGGTGTTCGTGACTAGTCTGTTGCTAGGCAGCTTTTTTCGTCGTTTCCGTACGGTTTCATGTTCGGCCAGCAATTGTTGGTTTTAGTATTTTTGGTTGTTTGGAATGAAACTTCTTTTAGCAGCCATTTTGGTATTCGGGAACTTTTTACAAGTTGTTCACGGGTGATTTAAGTGAGCCGACGATATCCCAGTTTTTGCTGCAATATTATTTACTCTATTATAAAATCTTGAACATTATCAACGGATGCACGATAGTTGAACTTAGAGTTAAATATAGGAGAACCAATCATTCAATGAAATTGATGAATCATGTCTGTCTCAATAAGATACGTAATGATGGGGACCGTGCCCAGTTTTTATAGTTCAGTGAATGTTTTAAAAACAATAAATGTCGCATGTGTTTTTTTGTATTTATTAGGTATCGGTACATGTTTTGGCTATATATACCTATTCATTAAAATAAGTCAGTACTGTAGTTGTTGTTACCAATTGTATACCTTTTAGCTAAGTTTTTATTTTCAACTAAAATATGACAAAAAGAACCAGAAAATAAACATTGCAGAATTTTAATTGAATTGAATTGGTATTATTGTTTGCTTTGCTAGTCACAGACTTATATAATTTCTCAATTCTCAACAAAATGATTATTGCATTTACAATTCAAACATTTGTCAACAAACAAATAGAGGAAACCGACAATTTTCACTTAATTATAAACTTTATTATAATAATAAAGTTAGCCGAGAAAGGACAGCTGAACGATTATACTTCAGTAAAATTGAAAGTTCCTTCGATATAAGTTGAAAAGGAATCGTTTAATGACTACACTGGTAGGAGTAATTGCGTAAATTAACAGGCTTGCTTGCATTATACCCTGTAATTCTAGATACTAATAATTGAACTCAATTTCTTTGTACACTTAGATTATTTTCTATTTAATTACAAACTATATTGTGCAGGATGATTGCTTTACTATGAAATTAATATTAAACGGTATTTTGTGTTTCTTTGTTGTCAGTGCTTTTAATTTGCTATGTAGAAAAATATCGTTTTAATTCAGATTTATTATTCATTCAGATTCGCAGACTTTAAGACCTAGTAGCAGGACTGTCTTCAATCAACATTTGAAAATAAATATCAAAACATGTTATGGAAATTCGTATGCAATAAAAAAACAGTGGCACTCCGGAAATGCCGGCAGAAGTGAAAACTAAAAAGAAGTACTTCCAAAACCTTTAAAGTAAAAATACTTGCATAGTACATTAATCCGTAGTGAAATATAAATAAAGAGCATAATCAAGTTTACAAAAATGAGGTGTCGGTAACGGTGTCGCGAGTTCAATTGTTTTTTCCCCATCTCAAAAATGCCCAACCTGCCAAACGAAGTTTTCACTTCTAAAACATTAACATATTTACCTACTCATAGTATATAATAAATCTTATGCTATTAGCCATATATTACCTTAGATACTAACACAAAACTTCCTGGCATATTATTTACTATAGCTTGCCCGGAAAAGGTGCGTTCAGTCCTTGTGTATTTCCCTTTTTGTATTTTATCAGTGTTTGCACAATCTAGGCTTTAAACAACACGTGCCCTGCACGTGGACGTTGTAAAATTATAGTGTTTTGCTAGCCTTTTTTTATGTTAACAGTGTTGCTGTAGTGAGTCTGCTCTCTATAGCAACGTAACTAACAAAATTTTTGGTACTCAATAAAGAGGTATTAGATACTCAATATATTATCTAGATAGAAAATGTAATAATTATGGTCTTATTTGTATGTACAGATGTAAAATGGTAAAATTACCGTTGTATAATACGGTAAAAAAAAATATTTTACGTAATTTACAGTATTTTACGGTAAAATATGGTAATTTTCGGTAAAAACGTATTAACCGTGAGTACGTTTAATACGTTTTTTACCAAAAATTACCATTTTTTATTATTATTATTTATAGTGTTTTAATGGGTATGACGGTATGAGTATACCGTCATACCCATTGAAACACTACAAATACGGCAGTGAATATGTTTGTGTGTATCATGCGTATGTCACTACTTCACTATTAACGGATGAATGGATTTCAATGAAATTTGCCAGAGATATAAGCAGTATTGGAACTTAAAAAAAACGTGTGCGGTCGGGGGACACCACGCGTCAGGAACGAAGATCTATCTCATGTTTGAATTAAAACAAAAACAAAATTTTTGTAGCCGCCATCTTGGATTTACATTTGACCCCAAAGCTATGTTTATTTTTTTTAATAATACATATAAGGTTCACAAATCAAATTTTCGAGTAAAAAATTAACATTACAGAAAAAAGTGTATCGTTGGTGCCTGTACTAATGAAATATAATTGTATCACACTCACCAGCGCCTTCCAAACTAGGTTACATAAAAATTCAAAATTAAATCGAAAGTAAAACGTAATACATAGTGAACTCGTAAAAAATATATAATAAAATAAAACAGTAAAAGTAATATAAAAAGAGATACTAAAATTAAACTTTAAAATTTGGCTAGTTATTTACTTCTGTTGAACATTTGTCGGTGTGCGTGCACGATAGTTCACGGGTGAGTGGTTGTGATTGTGTGAGTGTATGTGAGAGTGTATGTATGCGCCTGCGTTTTTGAAATGCCTCTATTTTATTGGTTTGAGAAGTTCTTTTGTTTTCAGGTAATTTAAATTTAGTAATAGAATTTATAATTATTTTTTGTATTTGTTTTTTGTTAAGCAATTTAAGTTTATGTATGTAATTTATTTTATTAATGTGGTTGTAGAGAAAAAGCTATTTACATAAAAAATCTACTGGCGAGAGCAATTCTATGCGACTGAATTTCACAAACTAGGTCCTTTCTGCGCTTGTTGTTCGGCTTATATGGGATTGTACATATTGGGTAGAAATTCAATACCGTGAATAAAAAAAATAAAAAATATGGTATGGCTCAGTACCGTATATTAATATAATTATGAAAACAAAAATGGATTTCATCTAATGTTTTTAAGTGAAAACTTCTTTAAGCGCGTTGGGTATTTTTGAAATGGCAAAAACAATTGAACTCGCGACACTGTGACGACCAGCTTTTGACCATTAAAAAAGACATCAACGCGTTGATTGCCGCGGTGCCTTTTTTTTCACTTCAGTTTCTGTTGCACCAGAGTGCCACTGTTTTTTTTTTTGGAGCTTTCATCTAAGTGAATAAACTTTATATTTCTGAATAGGAGAATTCTAATTTGCACTTCGTAGTATCAAAATCATAAATCCTAAATACGTCTATCAGTAAATTAATTAAATTACGACCTATCTATCATCAAAGAAGACATTGCATAAAATATGTATTCTATATCTCGCACTCATAAAATATATATCACGTTACTATACGGAACATCCTGTATCAGTTGGCAACACCATATGTTTATAAGTCGCTTATTATTGTAAGCGCGTAGAGCCGACTCTACAAGGGCATCCAGTTAGTTTCCTGGATAACTAGAGATTGCTCTACCGTAGCTCTATATATCAATGTCTGACAAATCGAGAGTTTAGGTGACCTTAGCTTAGAACATTCTGTTTTTATGTTACTTTTAGATGTAAAGTTACTGTTATCCTTTTTCTTGTTCAAATTAAACTAGTATATTTAGATAATGACATAACATAACATCACGCCCTTAATTCCCCGAAGGATCAGGCAGAGGTGTGCCCATGTACACCCACTTTTTGCCAGTTATATTTAAAAGTCCGTACGTGTGTTATTAGGTATTTAGATAATGTATCTACTGTTTTAAGTCAATTGTAATTGGATACTTTACTCTAGGCTATCTTGGTATAAATGCAATGATTTATAATTCTAAAAATATCATATTCTGGTCCGTTTTTTGTAACTGCTTCCCAATACGGATCAATATCGAGTAAATGATAATAATTAATAATATCTATTGGCGCATTAACATCGAATGATTTATAGATCATTGCTTGGCACAGAGATACAGCTGACTACTATTATACGGCCAAAAATGTGCCTTAACGTTAACCACTTTTCACCTTAATGTCCTTAGTAATAAGATTGAAAAGTGGTGAACCGCCATTTTCTGCGGTTGTTCATACGCAACTAATGTATCACCTGTATCGTTCTCACCAAGGTTATTTCACTTCCTAGTCACTTTATATTATTCCGGAATTTTCGCGAGCCTTCGACTCACAAGGTCGACTCGGATAAAGTTTTTGAAGATGATTAATAATGACTTCCTTTGAGGAAACGAATTTATTTAAATGCGACCGGTTTTTTTCTACGGCTTCTTGATAGTGTAACACTGTGTAATGTGTGTGCGTTAGATTGATTCGAAGTTTATTTTTATTGAGTTAAGGTTGAATTTTGTTCCTAAAGAAACGGGGTTAAATCGTTTGATCGATAAATGTAAATAATCATCGGATTAAATTGATGTGACCCATAAATAGCTTGTATTTTTGAGGTAGTAAATCATTTAAATCAATATTTAATCTCGATTATCAAATCTCTGCTCATTCTCTTAACGTAAATGCGTGAAGAGGCGTAGAGTTCCTAAGGTTATTCAATTTAAATATCATCAGTATTAAGATAATTAAAGTCTACAATTACGTACTTAATGTCAGTTCTATTTAGTCCAAAGTACCTTCTTCAGTTTCAAGTCTATTATGCAAAAACTACCACATTAACTGTCACTAAAACTACCAAACTACCATTGCCGATCGTCTTTCTACCATCATGAGTGAGCTTAAAAGGAATTAATAGCCAATCAGATAAAAGCAACTTAAGATAACTACATAATGCTTACAATATTTAAATACTTCTATTTACGAAGTCTTGACTATTTTAAGCGAAAACTGGCATTTGTTTAGCGTAAAAGTCGTATTGGCATTTTCTCCGGCTAAATGGCTTTTGAAATGCCAAAATTAATGGCCAACATCCTAGTATGTAAGCTGTTAATGCCATATAAAGTTTGTTCTGAGCATAATACGTATTTTTATTGATCTGTTAGTTTTAACGAGGCGTTCATTTGTGTTAGTACCTATATAATATATATTATTTGTGGCAAATTGTAACAGGGAAATATGGAAATTATTGTGAAAGAGATTAGCCGTCTATTAATAATATAATTTGGTTAATTCATTTCATATAACGTACGATTCTTCCTAAATTAGTTTCATTGCTAATTTAATACATCAGAATTAGTTTGCAGAGATTAGCTCAGTGTCAGTGATAATTAATGAGTTTATTATTGTATTTCTAGTATTGAATTCTAAATAATACAAACTGCACAATATTGAATTGTTAAATGATCAAAAATGCACTTAATTAAAACAATTAATTAGATGCTGTCGTTTAAAGAGATTACATCGATGTCGTCCGCACAGTGGGCACAAAGCCGAACTCCCGGGAAATATTAATGAAGAAGATGTTCGACACTTTTGGGGCTTTTAACACGGAACAAAGAAGGCCCCATTATGGCCCCCCATTGTCGAGGGGCCCAGATGATGTCCGCACTTTGTTTGTGGATAATAGTCAAAATGAAAGTTCCTTTTTTATTAAAATCGGACCCTTATTACTGAAGCAATTTGACTGGTTCAAGGAATACAGATTGGAATTTGGCGCCATATTGAAAGTTATTAAGTTTGATTTTATTTCGCGAGGAATTTCTGTTCTTAATAATTCTTGATTTATTTTTTATTTGGTGATTGAAAACACGTTTTGCTGTTTCTCGGTGTGTTTCGAAGCTTTGAGATTTTCGAGTTGATTTCTTTTTAAACACTTTATTTCGCTACAATAGAAGTACTAAAGCTGAGTACTAAAGCTTAAGATAAAACATTGTCTTGACCTTGTGTTCTTGCGTTGTGTTTGACGTAATACTTGAGAAAGATTAAACGACGATACTTTTTCAAATATATTTCTTGACTAAAGACAACTCTTTTTGTGCCAATGATAAATTAATATTGTAAGCACTGGTGGTTTAAATTACGATTAAGAAGTGTACACTGTTGATTAAAATATTAAGATTAATACATTAGCAATTCAAATTATTCTGAAAAAGTAAGGTCGGCCAAAATAAATCATTTTTGGAATGAAGGGGAAGACTTGATTAATAATGGAATTTAACATTGTAATTTGGTTTTTGTAATCTTTATAAAATATTATTTTTGCCACTGTGCAAGGAAATGTCTAGTAAGTAGACACAAAACTTAATACTGATGAATATTATAGGCCTTTACAAAGGTAACATGCCCAAAAAGGTAAAACAAAACAACATCATCTTTTAAGCTACAAAATCTGGCAAAAAAATGTATCAGAATATAAGTTTTAAATTTAAATGTACTGGTGGAGTGGCGGCGTTGACTCGATATATGTAAAACAGGGAGCAGAGAAAAGGTAGGATTATGCCGGCTCTAGGAAGCGAATATAAATTGCGTATAAGTGAAGGATTGTCGCCCAACGCAACAGGGATGCATTTTATTTACTTTATACCGGCACTATTTTATACTGCCGGATTTAGCGGCGCATAAAAGAATTTTGGGCTTAATTTTTATGTTTTTAGGCTAAGTTACGATCGTAAATTCGTTTTTTTTTTCATTCTTATAAAAAGTTAGTCATAAAATTTTATGTGCTTACTAATATCTAAATGAAAGGGATTTTTCGTGAAAAAATTGTTTATTTTAACATTAAAAATTAAAATGAAAACCAAAGTCGTAAAGAGCATTTCAACAGCTTATTCAGGGTCTGAGAGCGTGATTATTATGAATAAAATATTTTGTCTACCACCTAATGCTTTCATCCCACTGGGGGATACACAATTCTCGAATTTCAAGTGTCTCTTCTAACTAGTAATATTTGAAGTACTATTCAGATCGTAGAAAGATTTTAATCAAAATTTCAGCCCTTTGTGTCTGTTCATTATTTTGCTTATTCTGAAAACAAGGACTCTCAGGGACACTTTGTCAGTGTGATTAGAAATAATGCTTGGATAGCTATTTAAATGTATAAAACAGAATAAGATTATATGAATGTATTTTTGTTTCTTCTAATCTTATAGTGCCTTTATAAAAACCATTGACAAAACTAAGCTATTCATCCAGGAAAAACACATTCAAAGTTAACCTTCTAATCCTAATTCTGCTCACTCCTTGAAAGATACAAGGGTACAAAGAAGTAATGACTTCTAAATGGTACGCAGCCATAGATTAATGACCAGACACGCGGGTTGTTCCGGGTTAGGTACTTATATGTAAAATTGATTTGTTACACTGTATCAATTTACTTAGCTTGCAATCAGGAAATCATTTCCTATAAGGATTCTGTTATGTTTCCTTTATGGAATTAAAGGCTGTTCAAGGCTACTTGATAATTATTAAAAGCCTTGAAATAAGCCCTTAGAATACACGTATACTGGGTGGTAAATTGTTATTAGGATTTTGACTTGATGTCAAGCCAGTTTTCTTAGTATTCTAAAAAAGGGCAGAATTTTCCTCAAGCAAGCAAGCGCTAATTACTGGGTCTTGAGTTCGACTCCCAGGTCGGGCAAAGTGTTATTGGGTTGGTATTCTAATTGGAATTTCTTAGTAGCAGCCCGGAGTCTGCGTTTGAGTCCGGTTGATGGCAATAGGCTCACCCTCTATACATGTGACTTAAACATAGCTGGCGAAGACCTCTACCTAACCTTTAGGTTTAATTATAAAAGTCCTCAAAATTCATGGTACTTGGTACTTTCTCTGCCAGCACCATAACTTTTATCGGTAGGTACTACGTAGTCCAATGGCCGGTCAAAACCTTTAAAAAAAAATGTCCTTTCTGACCCACTTTTGGCCATAATCGTCTATTCATAAGTGTACATGACGTGAATTTTAACAAACTATGGCCTATAAAGTGCTAACATGTCTCAAATGTATGTAGATGTGCCACTTTAGCATGTGTTAGGGATTACTAGTTATGACACGGTTTTATTTTTGCCTATTTCGTTTTGTGATGCTGTTGGACTGAATATTAAACTTTGTATGTTGTTGCTGTGTTTCAGAATAAAATGTTTTTGTATCTATCTAGGGATTTGCAATTCGTATAATCTTCATTCAGTAATTTCTTCACCTACTGTCATAAAACAGAGAGTAAATAACATTGTTTGTTTTAATTTTAATAATAAATTAATTAAGTTATAGCATAAATTTTACTGTGTTCGAGAAAATATTTTTCGCACATTTTTGGAATTCACAACCAAAATAGTGACGCATCTGTGACCTACTCTTTGGCTCTAATGTACACAAACACTATACAAATAGGCAGGCGACCATATTTGTGTGTCTACTAATTTGGCATGACCAAGTACAGGCGACTATTATTGTCTTGTTCTACAATGCTTGCTAACTTGATGAATGATCAATAAATTATAAATTACCGATTTTTGTCTGGCGACCTACTTCAGTTGGTAACACTGTGCGACATTGAGAAAATGGCGGATTTTTTGCGAAATGTTCTTAATGTGAAATTTACATAGAAAGTTTTTTTGTTATTTTTCAGATTACATTAAAGCTAAATAAAAGAAGTAAACTTATAGTGATGATGATGATAAAAGCATAAAATTCTCATGTTTTACCTAGACAACGCAAATAATGGACATACCCGTATAGCACAGCTGAGAAAGGGGCATAAAGAAAAAGATCATGAACTTTAGTCATAAATAATAAAGTAAGTACGTATAAAGTTAAGCATTTACACAAATACATAAATGGATAGATCATTTGAATACACATAAAAAAGATTTACTACTCAAAGTAATAATTAATCATATTCATGTTTTAATATCAACTCGAGATATACTGGGAGACAAAACAGATGTCAATTTGACATTCACCTCGTGTTTGTTTGACATCATATAATATTGTAAAACTAGTTTGCAATATCAGAAGCAGTTTCACTAAAGACCTCTAGAAATCACCTTATGATTGATCCGACTGTCTGTCTTCCTGTGACTTACTATAATCAAATAATACTGATAGATTCAACCTAAGATGTAACCAGACAATGTCAAGGATCCAGACAACATTGAATCACTACACAAGCACAATCAGACTGACAGCCAGAACAAATCATTTTTTTGACAGCACAAAAGAAATATACTTACCCTTCAAATCTGAACTTACACTTCATATAACTTCAAAGGGGTATAGATATGGACAGTACAGAAACTGCGTAGTAAACGTTCAAAACGGCACTCTCACACAGACGCGCTCATTGACGAGACCCCAAGCTATTTTCGCGGTGCTGTCAGCTGTCAGTTGCGAGTGGCGTGTCGAGACGAGAGGTCGCCGCGATATTAAAAAAAATGGAGGGTAGATTAAAGGTAAATATTTTTACAAATAGGCTTAGTTTCCAGCTTTTTCCATCGCACTCGATCAACAAGAAGCGAGTAGAGCTATCAACTAAAAACGAGTTGTCGCGCAAGGAGTAGTGCGTGGGTGACGGCAACCAGCGATTACTCGCTGGTATGCGTATATACCAAGTGTCTCAGCGAGTGTTCTGCCCGCGGAGTGAGCGTCGCTGCGCGAGTACCATCTTCTATCTATGGCGAGTACTCTCTCCGATAGTTCTTGTCGCGGTGCCAAACGAGTACTCGCCGGCAGTTTGAACAGTCAGCGATCAACTATTAATATGTATGTTTTTTACTGAGCTGGGACCTACAATCTTTTATACGTTTCTTTAGCGAGAAAATTTCGGTGGAACAGTTGCCTAAAGGGCTATAATAACGATACATTTAACTACATGTAGATAGAAATACAAATAAAATATATGTCCTTATTGTCCTTTACAAGGGCATTACATTATAAAGGTGGCGAATTCATACGTGATTCAATCGCGACTTGTATCAGTAACAATGAATGATTTTTTTAGCGTTCTGCGGCTAAATAAGTGATAAATGTCAGTCTGTCCTGGTTGTCATTTGTTTTGAGACCGTTTTTTGTTTAATTATTTTATACTAATGCACTGAACAAATAATTGTCTCCGTTGCTTTTAAATGTAAAATTTTACATAATCCAGTCGTGCATTGATTTTTTCAAATTAAATTAATATTTTTAACAAATTTTGAATATAGTAGAGAATTAGGACTTCTGAATGCTTTTAGTTTCTAATATTATTAGTAGAGTATGCAATGTTTTTCCTCTTTAAAATTCTATTAAGTTTCGATGAAATTTCATTTTTTCTTTTAAAATAACTTAATGTATGCATAACCCGTAGCAGCCAGTACCAACCAACAATATTTTTTTTACATTGTTCTCAATAATGCTGAAGCAAACATTTGTGGGCCAAGGTTGATCTGTACATCACGTAGGGTTTTTTTTTTATATTTTAACAATAAATTCACGGTTTTTAAACTGGGGCCACGAAACACGCGATGTGTCAGTAGATGATGTGTGTATGTTTGTGGCATGATTCTTAGAATGTTGGCTTTCCGGGTGAGGTAGTAAAGCTACAGTAATCTATCAGTACTTTAAGAATTATTAAACGCTTTGCAAGATTACCTGCCTAAGTAATATTAAAAATATCTTTTGTTTTGCTTTCAGTTATATTGGAATGGCGTCTCAAAGATATTTTGGGATGAATGGAGTCAACACTCGGAAGGTATGATTAGCTATTTGTTATTGTCTTGTTGATTTCAATTTCAGAGAGGTGCTCATGCGTTTTAAAATCGCTTATTGCAAGGTTTCAATTTTGGATACGGATTGAAATTCAACATCCATTTATATGTAAATATTTTGTGTTATTTTTGGGTGCCTCGTGTAAAATGATGATATTTTTAGCTTCAAAAAAAAATTTAAAACATTGGTGATAAAAAGAAGCAAGTTTTACAGTTTTTGCATAATTTCTAAACATATTTGACCGAGTTGGTATGTTCGTTTATATAAATCAAACCGTAAAAAAATTCAAACCGTGTTTAAAGATATGCAATAGTTTCAAATCAAATAAAATGTTACATCAAGGGATATCCTTGTAAGAAATGATTTCTTACATTTTAAAATGTCATAAACCGATGCCGTGGCATTTTATACAGTTAACCTTTGGTTAACCTTGAGTAAAAGTCAAGCGTTAAGGCGAACAATGCAGAACACAGATTGATATAACACAATACTGTAACAGTATTAAGATTTGTTACGAAACTTGATGGATAGGTGGTACGCTAAAATGTTTTCGGAGCGTATTATTCTCAGCTACTATTACGCAAGATAGATTTGATTTGGTCAATTCAGACCTTCAATTGAAGCTGATTACACTTAAGTACCTTTGGGTATGATACCACTTGTAATGAGCCTTTAAATTGTATCTATTAAATATGTTTCTTATTCAAGAGCAACATAGGTAACTTTTAATAATAATATTTGAGAGACAGATGACACATATACTTTGGACTTTAAAAGAGACTGTGACCTCTGAGTTTGTTTCGGCCTCTTTTCTCAGAGTAGTCAGATAGGAAACGCCGACCTCATCTAGTTTTTAAAATATTATTGACGTGTAAAAGTGTTTGTACAAATCTACTTACAGAAATCAAATCATTTATTACAAACAACGGCACGCTAATCTTCAGTTAATACTCTTCAGTTATGAGTGGTCTGGAGATGACTCCAGACTTAATCGACTTATCTAACTGATGTTTCGACTTTCGACTTCAAATGACAATTGCATGATTAACCGGCGTGGGCGATAGTCACTTCAAGCCCTACGATGATTACCCCGTCACTCTATACGTCAATAAAACCCGTTTACATCAGCTGACTCACTAAATAATAACCAGATGTTATTTATTATAATCCCAGATCACCTTGAAACTAGACAATACCTAGTTTTAATAGCCGAACTAAAAATATAGTTTGAAAACGTAAAAAATGCAGCAAAAAGTTGAATAACGACAGAATGACTTGGAGTCACGTCAAACAGGTTAAAAGAACAATTTGTAGCTGTCGTTACAATAACACGGCGCATTTTGTATTTAAATGTGTCATGCTTAGTAACTGTGCATAGTGGAGGAAATGTCATATAGTTTAGGCAGAAACGAACTACTTTTTTAAAGATTTTACTAAGAAATTCCTGGTGCAAAAAACCAATATTTTTTTACCCGACCCGGGAATCGAACCTAAAACCTCATGCTCAGCAGTAGCGCTTGCGAACACTACGCCAATGATCGTGAATGAATATTATAATAATACCTTTTTAGTTGACTTTTTTGTAGGTAGTTGGGTTTTAGTTTTTATAACTTTTATTTTTATCAATAGATCCTTTTCTCTCAAAGATTAGATAAGTAATGAAAATAGGACATTCCTACACACTCTTAAAGACCATATTATGAATCATATATTTGTCCGTCAGTTACCACGAACTCGATGTAACAAGACATTCTCTTCCACGATCCTTATGTTACAGTACAAACAATTATTTGCTTTGCTTGTAAAAAACATAATCCGAGTGATTATCTGCGGACGTGATTAGACTAAGGTATAGTTAAAAAAACAAACGTTTATGCGAGTTAGGCGAAGAGTTGGTATGATAGAAATATTGTGAAATAGGTAGGTAGCAACGCTTATAAATTATTGTTTATTAGCATACTCACTTATTAAATTGATGGATTCTTTATTTTCTATCTTTTTTTTTTGTTTTTCGAATAATTATGCGAAAAGTTATTTTTGCTGACGATACAAAACATAATATTATCTTCTCAGTATAATAGGACCGGTTTAAATGATTATTACTATGATAGTTATAAATTTTATACTATTAAGCACGGTACTCGACCTTGTCGGTTTGTGTGTGTCGAATGTCGATTGATCTACGAAACTCGCCCACAGGCGCAAATGTAATTTATATGTCTTCTACTTGTTTAATAATGGCTGTAATTATTTTTGGTGTAAATAATAAGCGTGCTACTGTTACAAAAAAAAACAGTAGGTAGCGAAGTTTTTTATATATTGGATGTTTTATGCTTCTGCAATCTTAATTTATTTTAATAACTAGTTGATCGGACAGAAGTTGTCCTGTTTCCTAGAAATTAATCGCAGCGCCATCCACCGGGTCCAATTGGGAATCTAAACCATCGAGGGACCCAAACACACAAAAAAAAAAACATAAAAATCGGTGACATACACACGTAAGTACAGAAGAATTACATAATATATAAAGATTATTGTAACTTTATTTAAACAGTCGATCAATAAATACTTCTTAAGTGATATTTGATTTGCTGTATTTGATATTTGATTTGAGCTGTCAACAGGAAAAGTGCCCAACAGGCTGGCAGGATTATCACGTTGTATGGCAATGTTGATTTTTTGGCCAAAAAATAAGCCAGCACTCTGTTCACTTGATGGGACGACCAACCGTTTGGGGGATATCTCGAAAAACTAATTGGGCACTTGGACCCCATAACCCTAGTGTTTCCACCCCAAACGGCTTAAAGATTAGAGTATTTGCGCCATTTACATTATGTAAAAAATATTTTACGAAGGACTTGTTTCACGTTTCATTCCGCTACCGCTTATCCTCTACATAGTCTACACCAAATTAAATACGGAAGGACAGAGTAATTTTATGTTAAATGATTATTTCGATAGAGCCCTTTGATATCACTGTTTTAATGGGCCGACAGCTTTATAACAGGTAGAGTGGCGCCTCAGGCTCTATGTAGAGTGGAAAAATTGTAATATAAGATATTATTAATGTCTTACAAACGCTTCGGGCTGTATTCTGTGTTTGTTGGCATGTTTCGCTTTTGTTTATTAATGTGTGTTTTGTTGCGTTTTATTTTAGGTTTTCCAGAACCTGTAGAAGTAGATATCATTAAGAAATCTGGACCAAATGGTATTTATTCATCAACACTGAGTTTTTGTGGTTTACAATGCTTAATGTTCATGTCATCCCCTTAAAAGAACAGAGCTTCGTGAACAGAAAATTGAAAGCTAATAATAATAAACCTAAGAAATTAAAACTTACAGACTAAGGTAATAGTTACATTTTAAATGTTAATTTAATTATCCCTCCATTCGAAGATCGTAAATGAAACCTTCTTAAGAACCAGTTTATTTATGATAAAGTTTCACAACGGCTAAGTGGTTAATAATCGATAATTGTCATGTTCGGGTTCGATTCCTGTTTGAAGCCCGTTTCTAATTTGACCCAGTATTAACTGGAACAGTTCTAAGTTTATAGTTTAATAGTAAGAAAATAAAGATAATTTTAAAAGCTTTCCGTTTATAGGGTGCAGTTTTATTGGATAGGAGGTATTAAAAATATATTGTTATTAGCTTTGTAATGTGAAAGTCTACTAAGGGAAATTGGTTTCATAACTTGTCATAAAATGATAATTCGAAAATGATTGTCATCAATCCGATAATTGTGTCGTCATTTCGATAAAACAAATAAGAGCTTTCACACGGTCATGCTTTCCGTTGTGATGCCGATAAAATATTCCAGTTAAAATATCGGAAACAATATTTAATCCTTACTTAGTAAACTCCTAATTTAGTACTTACCCATAAAACTAGTAATAAATTAAGTCTGTAACTTCCTCCGCGACAGAAAAAAAAAACAATAAAAATAAAACTTACAGATATCGAACTACCATTGACCTCGAATTCAGCTCACCCCTCAAAGTAACAAATATTATTTAAACACCAAAATGGCGGATGCGAAATATCATTACATACAAAATTTATGATTTTGGAAGATAAATTGGATCCTAGTATGGGTCGTGATTTCCTGAGTATAATGTATTCTGTGGAGCGAACGACTGCTTGTTGGCTTTAAAAGCTGCCACAGACTATTAAAGTCTACGTAGATACGACAGTTCGATTATACTTATTCGGTATTGTACCTAAGTTTCGGAATAGGTTTAAGACGTTCCATGATTTCAGATTCGGCTGTCAAAGACTATTACAGTTTGCATGTGTATCTGAAATCAGAACAGTACAATCCTTTGGGGTAAATGACAAGCAAATCCTAGTTTTGTAATACCATTTGTGTGCATTCAATCGAAGTGTTTTACATAATCACAGATTATATGGAGTTATGTTCCACATTAACGAGCTAGGATTGCAATTGAATAATTATTTTATTGCCATAGAAATTACTGCATAATAATAAATATTTATTGAAATATATTCATTTGCGAGCAGCTTGTTAATGCGTTACATTGCCACATTATCATAAACCACAATTTACTGTACTGCGAAACTTTTCCTATGAAAACAATAATATAATACTGTCAGCAGCATCGTTTGATGTATAAAAATAATGACTTTCTGTAATCATTCTTCATTAAGTCAGGAAAAAAATACATTTAACGCTGCTCACGTTACTCCAAGCGCTACAGAACACATAGGCATAATACATGCGTAATTACGACCATCTGTATGTCATCTGTATGTCATTAGCCCACACGTCACGTTTTACTCGGGAACGCTCACCGAATGTCAATGGACCGCTTTTTATGCTCTACCACGTAATGTTTATTGAATCTCGCATTGACTTGCGTAGATCAAAACTGTGGCTATGAATGACCTTACGGCCAAATAGGCTAGTTAGGAACTGACACGTCGTTATTTTCACGTGATTTAAATTATATGTCGTAAATATAAGGTCGAGTAAGTGCGTAAAATACAGAGACAAGACAATTTTTGACAGCAAAATGTACCATTTAACTATTATTGTTCATATATTTTGAATTAAATATTATGCATGTTACCGGCAATGTTAAGTGGGGGAAACAATGTAACTTTAATTTATGAAATAAGTCCTACTAAGCACATTATTTTCAGAGAAGCATAACATAAACAACATTTTACAGTATTAGTCTAAAGTCATAATAATAATAATGTAGTTTAAAAACCAGTACACGGCTTACTGACAGTTACAGAACAATGCATATGCATAATATATTGGAACCTTCCGTCATATAAATCATTATCAAGCTTTGACGAGTTCGACAATCCAAGGTGACCTTAAAGTACATACGGACATGGAATTACTGGTAGACATAATATAAATAATAAATAATTACCATGGCTAAAACCTACAAATTATGGGTAAGACAGGCTAACCAACTGCAGTTGAATATCAGATAACCAGTCAGGAAAAAACAGGACAAAGAAATTGAGAGAGAAAGAGCATAGAGAGAAACTCCTAATGACTGCTATGATTAAAGGTCAAAGAGAAGCTACAGTGTATACCATAGCTGGTGGTCATTATTCACGAGTTAGGTGATCAAAATTTACCGTCATTTTTGTTTAACAAGATCCAAGCCAGGGGGAAGACAGACCAATCCGGAGTTAAAACCACAGACGACAATATAAATAAACGACTCACTACGTCCTCATTAAAAACGCTCGTAAAAATATAAGACCTCTCATATTCTCTATCAGAGATATAAGCCTCTTCCCTTCCGTAAGTTATCACTTTAATAACCATTTTTGTATGATATAGGTAGGAGTAATATTCACACAAATGTAGGTTAGGACAGTCGTTAATACGAGACTATGAGGGTAGTGCTACCAGCTGATTTATTTTACAGCTTAGATGGAGAGGAGAATCTTCTATAGATTGTAGTAAAGGTTATTTTCCTACACGTTAGAGGGCCACAAAAGTTGTGTAATACTTTATTGTTTGCGTATTTCTTTAATTCAAATAGTCTTCATGAATATGGTAATTATTCGGCAATTATATTAAACCAATACATTGTTAACTTATAATGATGATTCTAGAGATCTTTTTCTACTTTTATATGATTATAACCTTAATGTAATCGATGACACATTTGAAATTCTTGAGACTTTTATCATAGGTAATCTTTTACCTAAATAAGAAACTTCCTAACGATAACAAAACACCAGTAGATTTATACAAGTCTCATCCAACAACACCAACCTCAACAAACGAGACCAGACTTGAACAAGTAAAACTGAAATCATCCGGACTCCGTGAATGAAATTAATGTAAAATAAAACAGTTGTAATGCAATTTGCTTTCGTCTAGACTTGGAAGATGAAAAGGGAATGTATCAGTTGGTTTTAGTCCGGAAAGTTGGGAGACAATTGAGCGATAATGATGGGAGAAGAATAGTTGAAAAACTATTCATTGTGATTTCAACTGTAGTTATGGCTGATGGACTAGCAGTGGTAACTGATGAGAAAGATTTTCATTTAAATTATTAATAATTATAATAATGATACCCAAAATCCAACTCACAATGATGAATAAAACAGAATTGAGAAACCCCACACAAAAACCTAGCTCAGGCATTCAAATTATAAACAAACGCAAGAAAAAGAAACATTTAAACTTCTGTGTCACCTTCTCAAAGGAAATGCGAAGTTATAAAACAACAAGACTTATAAGACAAGAACAGCTGTGAAATTTAAATCTGCTCGCGATATGAATGCAAAGTAAACTGTGTTAATGCAATTTGCGATATCATTTACAACTGGATGCGGTTCTGAACTAATGTCGCCTGTTCTTCGTTCCGGAGTTACGGTGGCAAGAGGTTCGGGTTTAGAGAAGTGTGATTGGATTTTAAAGGGATTCAGTGTTGGACTTGTTTCGAGAATTTAGGGAATTTAGGGGCTTGTTTGGAACATATTTTATGAGTTTTAAAAGCTTGGGATTTTTTGAAAACGGTAAAGATAATTAAGGTCTGCTTTTTTTTTAGGGACCAGACGAGTGCGATACACTTTTGGAATTTTATAAAATATTTATTTATCCAAAAGTTACGGCTAAATGTCGTCTTAAATGCCACCCATTGATGAAGAAATGAAAGAACCACATAAAAAAAGAACATCATATCTCAGTACCTCATAGTAAAATGTTCCAAAGATTTCGTGGTCGCTAAAAACAACATGGAGTGAAGTGCATTCAAACTTGCTGTTTGCTTTAACGTATGCGAGCATCTTCTTTGGAATAACACCTCGGCGCTTACCAACTTTCATGCACTTTAGGCTTCAACTTATAGGGGAGACTTCACTGAAAATGGAGACAGGGCAATGACCTTCAGAAATGATATTTTAGGAAAATATAAGATAAAGCGTGCTGTTGTAGACAATAGGGGTTGTTCTAGTGTGAATGATTGTGTCTACTGTGTTTGGGTATGTATTTTTGTGTATTTCTTTAATTCGATACGAAGTACTTCCAGTGTACAAATATATTATGAATAAAATTGCGTAATATATTGGGAAGATGATCGTCACACAGTGGGTGCCTGATGACGGGCGTCGTCACCGGGGCAGGCCTAAAAACGCTGGCGTGATGATTTGGACTCGTTCCTGACCGATTGGGCGTAGAAGGCACAACATAAGGAAAACTGGAAATGTATCAGAAGACCTGCCCAGCAGTGGGATAACATAGGTTAGTTAATAAAAAATAAAAGATTGGGGAACTATCAAGTAAATGATAAGTGTTTCAAGTGAATTTAAGAAAGTAGAGATATTTAACATCATATAGATCACAGTTTTTATCTTAATAGACCTTTAAAATCCTACTTTTAAAAAACAACCAAAAGGCATTGTACCTATCCTTTACAAAGACATTAAAGTCTTAATGTCATACAATAAAACTCAGTTACATACCTGTACAGCACTTTCAGTAACTGCATGCGTAATAAATGCAGTTATTACCATAGAAAGTATAGGACAAGGAGTTGAAATTTTCTACCTCATAAAGCCACGTCTTTGTAGCTACACTCTTGGTAAATACTTGTTCTTTGGCAAAGTTATAAGTAGCGAATGACGAGTCTGGGAGTTTTATTACTTGTGTTTAATCTTTGGTACTTTTTGTCATATAGAAAGTACTATTTAGTAAGATGATTATTACTTTAAGTTTCTCCTTAATAAGAGTTCAGGAAAATGCTTTGAATATACTTGTTTTTCCTATAATTTAACCAAGTAAAGGATGATAATGAAACCACAATCTATTTATTACAGAGGTGTGACAAATATTACTCACTTCCAATGATTCATTAACCATTGGTTAGATTATACCAATGTAAATGTGAATTGGAAGTATTTATTGCAAGCCCTTTCGGAAAGTATAATAATTAAATGAGAACTTTTAAATCCAAAACTTAATATGAAAGCAACTGAGGTGATATGAGACAATAAATCTAGAAACTTAACAACAAACGTGAGTCGTATGAGCGAACTTTGTTAATTACAATCAAATGAAAGTTTCTTGTGACAAACGTTGCTAACTTTTGACATTCTGATGTAATTACACATTTTTGTTCAGAGAATGTAATATACTTTATGGAAAATGAATTTGGTTTGGAATTGGATATTTGTCAACTTAGAATAATAATAGAATAATTTTATGCAATAACTGAAGAAATTGATAATGGTATTCATATGGTGGACTGTAAGGGATTCATTGACTTCAAAAGATGTGCTACTTATGAAGCATAATGCCTCCAAGACGAAATAGATTTCGTGCTCCTCACACAAGTTTTTATAAAATGAAAGCGAATGAGTTATTTGAAGCAAACAGATATAAAGATAAACTCCAAACACAAAATAACTGTCACAATACAAACCAAGTTACAGGCGAACACAATAACTTATACTCTTAAAATTGCTATAAAATTCTGACACGGTTTTCACGCACGGCTTAAGGCTACGCACAGACTTCACGCTGTTAAAACGCAACACGATAAGATTGAGATAAACGTGACAAATGACGATGATGTGAAATGTCACGGAGACCATTAAACCACAATGGTAGCCAATAAACTGAGATAAATTCGACCAGAGTAAGATGGAATAGGTTTTTCGTGAGCATTTGAAGAAAGCATGTTTTGTGAAGATGAATGAGAGGATACGACGGGTGAGAAAAAGATAAAATATACTAACATCACTGTGGCCTCACCACCACCATCAACTTTGATAGCAAAAGTAAATTTAGTTATTCATATTTAGAAGTTGATGTTTGTTCAAAAGGAGGAGAATCTCAAAGAACCTAGAAGCATAATCTGCGATCGTAATGTAATCGAAATTTTGTTAAAATAAACTGTTTATTAAGCGAAATTTATCTTTGCAAAGCTCTCTTATAACATAAAAAAAACTGCAATGAAAGAAGATTTTATGCTTCGGAACTAAAATATTTCAAATTCTTTTATTTTAACTTCTTCATAAAATGATACTTTTTTTAAGTTTTCAAAATTCCTTCGAACATAAAGGAATTCTTGAATGTCCAAAACTATTTCGAATTAATTGCAATACATAGCTTAATGCTAGGTCTTTTAGCAACTAATTATACATCGACTATGTTAAGACGTCAGTCTATAAAAAGCATTTAGACTATTTTTATATCTGCGGTGCTTAGCGAATGAATTAATTATTTTCGATCAAGGACCACTAGATTTTGGTTACAAGTGTCTATCTTCCAAATGATTTAGTATTGAATATTATGATATCATTGACGAGTCGATATAATTCTGGTAGATATTTAATATTTTTAAATTCTTAGATTAGCAGTCATCTGCTCGCAACCAACAGCAACAAAACAAGTCCCTTCATCCACCATCTACGGTATCTCAACTTTCTGGAATATTCCATTACAAAAGCCCTCTAACACTGCCCCATAAAAACAAGAAGCAACAAAATATTTACAAGGAATTCCGAAGCTCATCTCGGTTATCGTTGAAAAGCGGGAACTCTCGTAAATCCACCCTGTCAATGTTTCAAGTTGCTGAAGTAAAAACTCGCAGTCCCAACGAAACCACTGCACCTCTTAATATGGAACTTTAATAAAGTTACTTGCCAACGAATTGCATAGTTTATGATTGGGGATTAAAGTTCAAGCAGATACTTTGACTTTCAATTTGATGTTTTAATTGATTTTGTTGCGGTAGTTATTTTTCGTGGAACTATGAAAATGTTAAACCATGTTTGGCTTTGAAATTTTATAAGTTTTTTTTTTTTTTGGCGAACAGCAGTTTGCCAGATCTATCAACTTTGGAAAACACTATGAAGCTCTAAATGTGTGGTTGTAAAAAAAAGGTTGGTGAATATAGAGGTAGCAGGGGGCGTATGCAGACGTATAGCCGTTGGCATTTCTCAGTGTGATCGAAAAATGTTCAGAACACAGGTACCTATTATTTTTTATCATCTCAGATATCAGACAGGTGCACCACAACCTGAATGTTCTCATACACATAAATAAAAACTCCAAAATACACGGTAAGCAAAACGAAATTACATTTGCAACCGACAAATACTAAATAGAACATACGTAGTGCGACCGGTTCTATTCAAAAACGCTAGCTTCGCAAATATGCTAGACTCCGAATGTCTGCGTTTCGGTCTGCCATCTGAATAAACAGGTAACAGTCTTATTCAGGTAAGATGTGTGTTTCAACGGGTGCATTCAGGTTTTGTTAATTAAAATCTGATTTGAATTTCAGATACTATTATGCAGCCTGCAATTTCCAGAACACATTCAGATTACATTAATGGCGCAATGGAAAACTATATATCAAATTAATTAAATGACACGGCTGAAGTTTCACAACATTTCGAAGATTTCTATCTTGAAATACTGACTTAATTCTCCATTCGCAGCTTCAAAGATGAACGATCACGTGCAGGTCAAAAACCTTCGCTGAATTAAACAAGAATTTAAATCAAAAGAATTTGATGAAATAAAACATCAGAATTTTTTTGCAGCGAACAAAATAAATGTTAATACTAAAACTGCATTCGAAATTCACTGCGTTAATTACAGCGTCAAGGTAACATATAAATGAGGTGAACTAAAAAATGCTTCATGTGCACGCTACAAGATTCAATCTCCTAATAATGGGCGAGTAATGTTGCCAAGAAAAAATAACACCACAGCATGATATGATCGCGAACATGCGAAAGAATATATTAGCCGGTAAACAGTTTTAATTATGCAAAACATTTTTAATTGTACCTTGAACTTATTCAGACATGTTGCACGCATTGAGGGCATGAAACATATTTGATTAATTGATAATTGCAATTGAAGATTACGTGTGCAAGATTTAGATCATATGAGCTAAAAATAAACGAGCGTATCGATATTTAATATGCTGTTTTTGCTATCATGAATTTCGTTCGTCTACCTACTGAAAGTTTCAAAATGTCGTGTATTTAATGAAACTGGAGCAAACATTTTAAATTTGACTTCCCACAGCCTCAGCGTGTACCAAAAGGATTTGGAGTTTCATTAAAACATTCAAAATTTAGCGGGAATTTTGATATATATTAAGATATAGTCAAAGAGAACTCACAACATCTTAAGAAGTTATAATCATACTTAAGTCAAGACTAATTGAACTCTTAATTAAGTTAAGTGTAACTCAGTGAAATGTCCCAATTTCAACGGCTGACGCAAAAGTTATCGGGGGTTTCAATGAAAATTTATTAGTTCAACTATTTGTCAAAATTGTCCCCAAAGGGTCCCGGGGTCTGTTGGAATTCTGGCAAATATCAAGTTGAATAGCCAATTTGTTTTGAGGACCTTAGGACTGTGTTCCATTGAAATATGTGAGGATTTTAGATTAGTATAAGTTTTGAATTGTAATTCGTTTTCGTATTATATTATATTATATACGAACTGACCTTCGTATGCCTTCCTAGCCGGAAGTTATGTGTGTTATTACTTACCTAATGATATACATAAATCTTGTAATTTTGTGTTAAATTTTAATATCAGGGTTATTGTGCTAAAATTGGCAGAGGTCAATTCCATCAGAACGACCATACATGAAAAAAGCAAACCCATTTTTTCAACAGAAATTGCAGGCCCTGAATTTTAAAATGACCACGACGTCTTGTCCAATATACCAAGACCTCTAAGTAAAGCTGTATTTGGTTTTAAGAAACTAAAACTAAAGGTCATCAGCCTCAACAAAATCAAAGAGGCAAGATAAAACATGGTGGATGTACACAAAGTTATCCGTGTTAAAACAACGCCAGCGTCACTTGGATATTGTGAAATATGAGCGGGGATCACTGTGTCATTCCCTCGCTTGCTCAACGAATTTATCACGTTCCTGTCCATCCGTACGTATGGTGCTCCAGATATTGAACGTTTCACGAAACGAATTGGATGATCCTAAAATATTTGTTATGTTTTCTGACGCTGTGGCAAATTTTTTCAACGAGAATTTTTGGCATCATTTGGGTACGGTTATTGGAAATGATGGAGTGGTTGTTTCAATTCAGATGAAGCTTGAAAGTTTTTGGCTTCGAAAACGTTTGTTGGATAATAATAGGATTTAGAAAAGAGGTAGGTATTACGAACTGATTCATACTGTTTCACCATTCTCCATTCAGAAAACGAAATTGCCAGTAGCCATATTTTGGTTAAGAGAAAAACAGTTTCCCACGTCCGAGTTTTCATATTTCATACGAGCTGTCATTCATGATAGGTTAAAATAAAAACCCCGAAATATCCATTTTTAAACGTAAACGCGGCTTACGTTTTGGTACAAAAACATATGAAGTGTACAAAAAAAACAATGGTGGGACTGCGTCCTTACTTTTAATTTATTCTCTTTCCGTTCGTTCACTGGACATCATTTCATTTTGCGTTAAAGCAACAAACACGCTTATGCTTTTATTTCCACGTTGGTACTTCAGCTAAAAGCTATTTATTCACCGTTCTCTTGCAACACGAAAATTTGTTTGGTTTTCTTTAACAGATACTTGTTAGCCTAAAATTGCGAAGTTTCGGATCTCCAAGATACGACACTGGACTACTGGAGTACTAAAATATCTCGTTAGCACCGAATATAAGTGAATCTGGACTAGTTGAGATTGTATCTCGACCGAGGTGATATAATAATATATCGTTATAATACACCGTCACTTTAAATTAAGGCGGTGACTCCAAAACTTTCAAATTTAATACGAAATTGCGGCGAAGCAATAAACCGTATCTGTTGTTTATGTGAGCCATCAAACCAAGATAACACCCGTCTTACATCCAGAGTTTAAGTTAGTGTCATTGTTTCGTAACTTACAAATATAAACGATGTTTGGGAACAACGCGACGCTTTAACATTCATGAATAACATTAAGCCCCCTCGTCCTGTTTTGAATATCGCGAAGCTCTTTTCAAACCAACTTTCCAGAGTTGTGTTTATGCTTATTGCCTTTTAGGGTGGCTATTTTTCGTGTGAGTTTACGAGCATTACAGTATTTACAAGTAAACAATGGACAGGCAAGGATTCCCCGCGGGCCGCGGTAAAAGAACAATCTGACGTTCGGAGGCAATACGCTTCTATTTGAAAACGTCCCAAAAGATTTGCTCTTAAAACACGGTCCGTCTACGACGGTAACCGACATGCAAAGCATCGCATTTAAAAGAGGAAAGAATAAAATACGTACGGTTGAAAGCAAACAGGAAAGTTAGCCGGGAGCGGTGTACCCCGCAACTTGCACGAAACAAGTTTTCTATGGGCATTATTTAAGTTTTGCCTGCAGTAGACACTATATTAAACGTATCAGAGTTGAGTTTTAAAAGTCCCGCCGATACGGCTGAGTTGGCGGGCCGCGAAACAGCCACAACTTGGAACACTTGGCAAGGAGCGCCTATAGGAAAAATAAAAGGCAGGCAACAGTTTGCTGTCAACTTGTACTTGCTTGTACGACTGCAAAGAATTATTATGTTTGAAAAAGTGCCGCTTTTAAATATGAATGACATTTTTCCTTTTTCTATAATGAGGTGATTTTTTCTCTGTTTCCATTACGGCAACCCCCAAACTTAGCCATTTATAAGATAAAGAACGAATAAATATAATTAATTTAAGAGCAAGTAGCATCTCGCCTTAAATTAACGAGATACATTGCTCAATTTAACATTCTAAGTACCTTTAACTAAAACTCACTCAACTAACGATAAAAAAGCAAATCTTTTATATAATAACGATAACTAATACCATAAATATAAAATAACAACTCCAGACATGCATTACGCTAAAACTGCAGTCTATCTATGTATCCCTGCCATTAAAGCAACCGAGAGCAAACAGAATTTTATAACAGGAATTAAAAATGTAGTGTACAAAGTAGTAGAGTAGTAGACTTTTATCTTTTGTTTTACTCTGAAAGCTTATTACCTGCTAGATTTTCTAGGAATGTCTTTGATAATTCTCTTTTTACAGGTCTAATTGTATTTTGTGTTGAAAAAGCAGCTACGTTTATAAAAGCTTAGAGAGATTCATGTTATGAGCTTTGCGAATTAAAGGACAATAAATAATTCCGAGAATTTAGAGCTTTGCATTTATAAAGGTAAGTACTAGATTAAAATTAAAGGTCAAAAGTAAGTATAAAAGGAGATTTCAATTATATTTAATGATAAAGCTAATAATAAGAAAAAAATGGATTTAGACCCTAAATTCAACAGTGGATGAATTGAGATAATCTAAGACGTTCAAATTCTAAGAAACGTAAAGTAACCAATCCACCAAAGAGGCTTGACCTTTGCTCATTCCCAAGCAATACAAATACAAGCAAAAACGATACATCAGAAGTCCTAAAAAAAAACTAGCTAAAACCAGCAGCAACATAAACACATTCATCTGAATTAAGAGCACAGTCCACAAACAACGAATGGAAACAATTTTCTGTTTCAAAATGTCTTACTTGGCCCACTATAATTTAATATTACACGAACAGCCCGCTCTGGGCGGAGACTGCTGGCTTTACTAGGATTGCGAGAGTGAATAATTTGACTATGGAGGGCTTGCTACCGCGGACGCCTCGCTTGCAATTTATTCGCAACTAACGAATTGGGGCGAATGATGTATAGCTGGAATTTAATTTGGATGTTTACTGTTCTTGGGTAGTAGTAGGTGGAGGATCGCGTTATTGATATTTTGTGCCAATTTTGGAAATATGATTCTAATTGTAGTACATACATAGGCGTGAGATTGGAGACGCCTATGTCCAGCCGAATACGTTTATATGATCTATTAATATGGTAATATGATAATATGGTACAATAAACTAAATACGAATCAAATTATAATGTATCTCAAAACAATTTCAGATCTCCCAAAAGTTTAAGTCTCTAGTCCTAAAGTTCAACAACAAGAAACTACAATCCAAAACTAATCTTATCTCCAACAAATCCTACAAATGTTTAAACTCTCGGTATCTGCTGCAGGAACAAGATCTCTAATAGGCTGTTACTATTAGATATCGAGCCCGTAACACGAGCCTATTATTCTTGTGGTATCTCCAAGATTGAATGCTATCCTTCAGCCAATCACCCCGCCGGTGTTTCGTTACCAGCGATGTTTTGACGTAATATGCGTAACTCAATTGTCTTGCGGTTAGCTTGGCATTCTCCAGTAAAACGTAATGTATTTTTTTAGATGATCTGATCATCTCAAATGGCATTAACTTTATTGAAAATGAGGTCTTTATTTATTCTGATTCGATAGTTTTTATAAGACTTGTTTTAGTCGAGAATGTTATTGTAATAATCGTTTGATAGTGTTCATAGGCCCATTCAGTTGGTAATGTTAGTCTAGATGTGGCAGTATTCATTGTTACGATAGGTGATTTAGAAGAAAAACTGAAACTTTTAGGCAGAATGGTGAGCAATCAATTTTAATTAAAGGAAATGGCAGTCATTAGGGTAAGTCAGAAGACGTTAAAACCCACTGACTCGGAGGTGAAAGGTGGCGTGATTAGATAACCGGTTATCGTGACCGATAGCCAATGTAAGGAAAACACGCGAAAGGAAACACTTAAAATATTTTATAAGCTACGAATATTTGAGACGCAAATTGTATTTCATCTAGTGGTGTGGAAGCTGTTGATGAATATCTAAATGTTAAGATATGAAGCTTTAGTATTTTTTTTTTCTCTGCAAAGTGTTTGGTATTAATTAGTATTACTTTGTATTCAAAATTATCATCAGTGTCAAATGGTGAAAAGTCACATAGTATAACCCGTTTTTTATAATCATTATATTCTTATTTACAAACTGTGTCAATTTCATGATAAAAATACGTTGAACAGAGTCGTAAACTCATATCAACCTAAAAATTCATACATCGATATTTTACTAATTATTTTGTTGCGTAGTTCATGTCCAATATATTGTGATCTGTGTGGTGCATCTTCATACACAGGTGTTTACATGTGTGTGTGTGTATGTCATCAGTTATGTACCTACAAACGAAGTTCGTTCAACCAACCTTGCGATATCAGTTGAACGTTAATCGTAAAAAATTTACGACATTTTATTTTTAGTATTGATGAAAAAAATAAACAAACAATAAAGTTTGCTGTGTCAACGGTCGATCGATTGACGGTCGAATTACGTTCTGAAGTTATAATTGGATTTATTGATGTTCGTCATGATTTGCTCTCAGATATGAGAGTAGGCGAGGGGACGTTCTCCAGCCAAGTAATGAACCGGGAAGATAATGGGCCGATGACGTCGAGAATCTAGGCAATCCTAGACAAAAAGAAGAACCGGGCGTTATGGTGCAACATAAGAAAGGCCTATGTGTAGCAGAAAAGTGAGATGGATAATAATTAGAGTCAAGTATGGGAAGAGAAGAACAGTTTTCTCAAAACTGAGAATTCATCGTTTTAAACCGCAAACAACAAAAAGCTGCACACGCCATCTCTTTTCTTAATGTTTTCAACCGTAAACCATCTTAATTCAGCTCAAAAACTTATATTTTTCGACGCAAAACTTTAATCACAAACTCACGCTAAAAGGGGCGATTCTCAAACGTTTCGCAAACTAATCTATTCATAGTTAGTTAGCATTAATCATAACAAGTTAACTATAAAGTTACGAAGTTCAACCCTCTTGAAACTTGAGGACGCCAGTCAGAAAAACAATCTCCCCAGAATTTAATAAAGCGCAGTGCACTGAGAGTCTGCGACGTGTTGGCAGCCAATGTTGGGTTAAATATTTGAGTAATATTTGTAACTAGTTTAATGACTGTTACTTTTATAATACACACCTACTAACAATGTAAATGAAATAACAAATTGCTCGTATTTCTAATATACCGAGTATAATTTAATTCGCAAAATAACTCATGTAACTCATGTTTCATCTTCTTGGAATTTCAATTAACTTGCCGTTTAAAGACTTCCAATTTAACTTCGTAGGTATAAACAGATTCTAAGAGGTAAAGAATTGGAGGGGGAGACCTTCCCTTTGTACCGATAAGATGAAAAATGTGCTGTAATTTATTTAACCAGACCTCGGGAACATTGATAAAAATTGCTTTTTTTGCTAGTTTAAAACGGGCAAATGTTTCTTCCCTTATACCAACATAGCTTCTACCAACATTGGCTCCAATTTTCATCCAAATATTGGCCCCACGTCTAGTCTAGTCCCCAGAATATTACGGAATACGACAGCTGTCTAGTCGCCCTTTCAAAGTTACTTTGTAAAATGAAATCGGCCTAAAGGCAACGTCGAAAAGGCTACGTGTGGCTTAACAATGCTTTTGTATTGCTCCTTTAAACGATAGCGTGGTGATATTAAGAGAAATGTATTGGGGTAATTGTTCGGTGACTTTTAGAGGAAAATTGTGGGTATTTTAAGAAAAACCTAATCAATTTGTTGGCTGTGCTTGCAAGTTGAAAGCTTATTATATAACTGTTATAAGCTTGTTTATGTAAATGTTACCATTTTATTTACTATACTGTTTTGGGTACTCAAGTATTGCAAACACTTTATTTGTACCTATATTTTGCAAGTAGGAACATTTGTGTCTCGTTACAGATAAATTTTCTTATCGAACTTAACACATTATTATACAAAAAAAAAAACATTGCTAGGTGTTACGTACAAATCTACTAACATTACCTATGTGTTTTTAGAGTTACGTAAACTTCAACTATATTTACAGAAAATAAACTAACTACAAAATCAATTAACATTATTTTCTGAAACCAAAACTCGAATTGAAAGCAGCAACAAAATTTTAATTCCCCACAGCATGTAAACATGTAAAACGGGGCGGGCAGTCGGCTCCGATTGCAGGAATAACAGCCTAATAAAAAACCTACACTTCGAACAGATGTGCAGCGTTCGATTCCACAAATAATAGAAACTTATTCTGTGGTTCCGTCGCTTTTTCTGTCAGTATTCTTTTTATTCTAATAAAAGAGAGTAAATTGGATCGATTCAACGACTCTTTAAGGCTCGTGCAAACTGGTGCGATATCGCGGGCGCTACAGGCAGCGCGACCCTTGTAGCGCCCGCGATATCACGCTGGTCTGCACGAGCCTTTAGACGCGGAAATGTTGTTAAGAAAATAGATGATAGAATGCTATTTCTTTAAATAGTTATAACTAATCATCAATATACTATGTTTTTAAGTAGTACGTAGGCACAAAAGATAAAAATATTCGAAGTATTTCAAATCTTGTGATTTTAGTTGCGTGGGTGTCTTACTCTCAGACAGTCTGGAGAAAAAATAATAATCTACGTTATAAATAATGTATTTTTTAATTCAAATTTTACTTAAATATCCAGTTTGAAATGGTAATTATATGCATTGCTTTTAAAATACTGTCAAATTAAACCATCAAACAATTAGCAATGATAAATTAAGTCACTTTATATGCGCTTGGTTTAAATTACCTCTAAGCTTTAGTGATGGGAATCAAACTAAATAGTACCTATCGACTTTTCTATTTATCCTCACTTTGTTTCATAGGTAATTTTGTGTTCGGAGATGCAAAATGCTGAGTAACAGAAAGAAATATACGCATTGTAAATATACCAAATCCCATCTTCATTTACGAGCCAAACAGTAAGCAAAAACGGAAATGTCCTTTTCCAATTTCGTAAGGAACCCTAAAACTTTCCTGTGTTACCTGCGAACGTAAATACGGGTTTTGGAGATCGAGATATGCACTACGATATATTCCGTGCCAATTTTTGCTACCGTTCCGATATATCGGAGCAAAATGTTTTCAACCCCACTTCGTAGCGGGCTCCAATTTCTCGTGGATTTCTTTCGGTATGATAAACTAAAGTTATGATAGTGTACAAGCTACTGCTGTTTTTAAAAAGTTTTTCTGCGAGTTTTATTTATCGTATCTATCTCATATTTTTAAAAATGTTTCAAGTAGTTTTGCTGTTTGTTGAAAATTCATTCATTATATGTTCTATATTTGTAAGGTACCATTTAGATAATTATGGCTATTGAAAATCAATATAGAAAAGTGTGCTGAAATTTAGAAAAACTTTTATATATTTAGCAATCATTATTGCAATTAATTAAAACATCGGCAATTTGACACCAACTATCGACATTGCCCAGCCCTATCAAGCCGTGTTTACTAAAATCTTTTCTATACCCGACACTTAATTTTAGTCTAGACAACTAAAATTATATACGTCTGGCAATACTTCAAGACGACACTTAAGATTATTGACATGGGCAAAGAATGAAAAAGATACTAGACCGATATTATAATAGCTAAATTTTCGAAGTATTTTGAATTATATGAAAGTTTATAAGTGAATTTTGATGGGTTCGTTAATGGGTTTCTGTTTTATGGTAAAAGGGTGATTTTATGGGGTGGGCAGGAGTCCAAGAGGCATTAAAGATCGATACTAGAGGCCAGATTTATGTTGTGTTGGCCGGTTGAACGAGCGTCTTCCTTTTCGAGGAGGCGTGGAAATGCTCAAGAAGATATAGGTATAACAGACTAAATTCAATAGACGATTTTCCAGTAGGTTGCGACAATTGATTGAGTTAGGTTTACAGGGAAATCATAAGAGGACTCTTGTTAAAATAAAAAAAAAACAGTGGCACCCCGGGAGTGCAGACTGAAGCGAAAACTAAAAAAAAAATACTTCCAAAACCTTTAAAGTAAAAGTACTTGTATAGAACATTGATCCGTAATGTCATATGAATAAAGAGCACAATCGCGTTTACAAAAATGAGGTGTCGGTAACGGTGTCGCGAGTTCAATTGTTTTTCCCATCTCAAAAATGCCCAACGCGCCTAACGAAGTTTTCACTTCAAAAACAAAAACTGTTGGAGGCACCTCTTAAGTAATGAAAGAATATAGAAGAATAAGAGTTAAAATAACCAAAAATAAAAAAAAAACACCACCTTAAATAATCCAACAGTAATATTATTTCTACTTCAACAATATTCAATTTGTCTAGTTCAAGCACTTTTCCGGTTACTTCCATGTCATTAGTAATAACATTTTTTTTTAACAAAATCCTTACAAATGGATCGTCCGTGTTAAGACAATTTAGTTGGGCGTTCAGCACAAGATTGATCGTTGTACAATTGTTATTTATAATGATTTTTGTTGAAAGCTGAGTGGTGGACTGTATTTTGTTTATTTTCATATTGAGTTGGGGATGAATTGGTAGGGTAGTTGGTGATTTTATTACATGTGCTTTGTAAAATGTTAAGATTATGTCAGAAATCTGTCTTTATAGTGCTGATTGGATAACATATAAAACAGCTATTAAGGAACTATACTAAAATCTGTTTAAATTTAAAAGCCCTGTTTTTATAGGCCTAACTATTATGTAGTTCTAAGTAACCAAAAAGCCTTAGCTACTTCCTTCCCAATCGTTAATTCTCGTTAAAAGTTAATGGCATAAAATGCATTCGGTCACATTTCGTGGACTGTCGATATAAATTTTCGCTTCGTGCTTGTCCAGTCACGATCTTACGCGACAATATCCGAAGCAATCCGAATGGCCGCCGTATCAATATTTAAGAGCTTTTAAAACATGCTTTTATTTCTTATCTTTTAAGATGCATAAGAGTAGATAAAAGCGTGTTAAAGATTACGATTGTTACATATTTATGATTATTTAGTGCTAGATTTTATTTATGATTGAAGTAGTTTAAAGAGACTATCCATATTTTATTTTAAAAGTACTACATCATGTGTCACAATACCAAAGTGGATTGAAGACCTCATTGTGACCAAATCACTGCGAAGCATCACCAATGCACCATGCAATTAGTTTCTCTCTATCGCAATATCTGCCCTTTACCCTATAATTAGAGTTAATGATACACTTTCATCAAGATCCGATACCAATAAGCCTTCAAAGAAAAGACACTAGAACAATAGATATTTATCACAAAAGAGGATCAACCCGTCAATCTATTGCGTCCCCAATACCAGCGTACCAGCTTACAAATACACCCAAAAACTGTAATTTTCAACTCTATAGCATATGAAATAGAGTTGGTGTGTAAAGTAGTTTATCTTGGCAGAAGGACATTATCGAACAACGAGTGTGTCTAATGATAACATGGGATTAAGCTGCTTCAGCTGCTTGTACGTTATCTGCAAAATTTAGGGTCAGCAGTATTAATAGTTTGGGTTAGTAGGTACCAATGTTTCGGTATTTTGTTTCGGATTATTCACATGGTGAACTATGGTGGGTCAGTTGAAGTTTAAGGTAGTTTTCGGCGAATTATCTGTAAAGCTAATTGTTTTATTAAATGCTACAATGCTTTTGTGAGGGTTGGAAAGGTCAGACGGAACGTGAAGGATTTCATACATGGGAAATCTTTCAGTACAGTTATTGAGTGATAAGCTGACTTAATTTTTTAAATCAATATTGGAATGAAATTCAAAAGCCTCTTTGAGATACGGCGCTAAAATGTTTATGAACCAGACTCTGAGCAATCAACCCCATAATCAATTAAGTTGAATGCGTAGGATTTTCACAAGCATTGTATTTCTCAAGATTTGTTTATAAGGTACTAGCGACCCTCCCCTACTTCACACGGTTTTTACGACTTATCAAAACATCGAGATTACTTTATTATAATCATGTAATTATATTATAAACCTTCTGGAATAAGTTTAGTCTAAAGCTAAACGATTGTGAAAACCGAATCAAAATCCATTGCGTAGTTTAGAAGAAGAACACGCTCATACAAACAGACACGATAACCGACTTTAATTTTTAATATATAAAAGGTCTCAAATGAAAACGTTAGACAAATAATAGAAAAAAAATAGATACAATGCTACCATAAATGTACTTCCAAATACTTTGCAACAAAAAAATCTTCGCCCCATCATCTCCGGTACATTTACTAAACCCATTACACCCCACGTGCTTACCCAACAGTTAGAAAGATAAATAATATATACGTATAGGAGGAAAACCCATCGGTGCTCAGATTCAACCCCCCACTGCCGATGTAACGACGGTCATTAACCTTTACAACACCACGGTAGATTACAGTGCGTTGCGTTAGCGAGTGGTGGGTTAACATTTTTTTTTGGTAAACAGGGTTGGTGGAAAAAAGGTTATAGGTTTCGGATTTGGAAATTATTTGTTAACCTAATTGGTGCGCGGTGGACGGTACCGCTAGGGTTCGATTTTCATGTTAATTTTGTCGGGCAAACTGGAGTCTGGATTTGTGCCCGGTTGATGGCAATAGGCTCGCCCCCTATTATATGGGACTTAAACATAACTGGCGAAATGTAGGTGTACTTAACTCTCTCTAGGAAAAACAGGCGTAATGTTATGTTTTTTATGATTTTGTCATTTTCATACTACTCAACTGCTTAAAGAATAAATTTAAGTTGAAAACAACTCATAATTAGTTAAGCATATTTGCCTTCTAAACTTCGAGATTCTACATATTATTACCCCATTCCACCCCACAATACCCTAAATAAAAACACAAGACATTTAGCAAAGAAGAAAAGTTGTTAAGTTCACAACTTCTCGCCGACTCTGTCCGAGCCCTAACAGTATTTGCCAAAACACTCGCGAATCTATAGGCGAATTGTGTACACAAATAATTTACACGTATTTTTCTTTGCCAAAGTGAAATAATGCCCTGAATCAACTTTATTTTTGTTTCATTACTGGGGCAAAATACTGGGTTGACTCGTTGAAATCTTTTGACAGATTTAGGGATGGATTATACGGATGTTAGTGTTGCCATTTATAAATTTTGAAAGAGCCCTATGTCCAGAAATGGATAGTGCTAAGGGTTTAGCCATGCACGGCATGAGGTTCCATACTTTATAATACCATAAGCTAGGGCAAGATTAACAAATTAAAATGGGAATAGCTTTTCACAAAAACTGAATTTGTAAATAAAAAATATTGCACTTTCTGCAACAATGCAACCTCACAGAAAACCCCAAAACATTTCACCACGATTCCCCGAAAAAGCTCAAAAGGCATTAAAAGGCATAAATTCACAAGTTATTAAAACAATATAACAGGCAGGACGGACGGATTAAACCGTCGATCGGTATTGACTGTGCCCGCCTGCCCGTCGCCGATAAACGTAGATTAAACCTGGATGTACATCACCCTTAATCCGGCAAAGTCCGGCCATGTTTTTAATATGGCATTCTGATTTTGAATATTTTCGCGCCGATTTTTGCGTTCGTGAAATTTTTATGTTTAGCTCGAAAACGTGATTTTATAGGGTTGAAAATAAATGTTTTAAAGCTAGCATTCATGAGAGGGTTAAATTAAATGAGGGGTAGGATAATGTTTTTAAAGTAATGATAAATAGAGAGAGAGATAATTTTCGACCAAAAAAACTATCACAGTTAATTTTGTGCAACTAGCTTGTTTTTGAAAAAATGTTCTATGCGAACATCAAAAATTGTATTTGATAGGCCCAAAAAAAGGTAGAAAAAGTCAACTTTATTTTTGTTTTTCACATGTTACTGTGTGAGTAGGTAATAATAATAAATAAATAATATTCGCAATTAATTATCTTTACATATTGAAAACAGTGTACTTACACAGGAAAGTGATAGACATGTCGCATCAAGATAAAGTCTGGGACCATGTTAGGTTATCTACAAAGTTCCTAAGTGGGTCACTTCGAAATACACTATAAATAGCACGCTGGTAGGATCGCTTTCGGCTTAGCAACGGCAAATTAGAATTCGGTTTCATAGATTAGATTAAGTATGTTATTATGTCTGCGACTATAAACGTAATATTTTTTTTTTATTTAATGAAAAAATGCTGTAGCAAAAGGAAATCTATATCACATTTTTTTTTGGTCAATTGTGCTGTGTTTTATTAATGCGTCTAAAATCATACCTAACTAACAAATAAGTATTAATTTATGTATTCCTATATTTAGAGAAAATGCAACATAAATAGGGAATATTATTTGCTTCTAATCCCAAGTAGGTGCACATTAAAGTGTTAAAAGGCTCTAATAGAAGGTATTAACTTAAATGCACCTAGAAGGAATATTAAAATAGTCCATTAAAAGTAATCCTCTCTTTGATTACCTGAAAGCTTTTACAAAGTATCAAGTTGATACATTACCTACATTTGAATCCACTTGCAATGCACATAAAAAAGTGCAACAGCTTTTTATACGCACTTAAAAATATTTAGTCCGAGATAAGAAACATATTTGCAACACAGCGTACTTGCAAACATCTCGTTTTATTAAATAACATAAATAAACAATATGGCACATAAAAGGGAATAAGATTTTTAATAAAATCTTTCCAGGGAACAGGGATTTGATATAGAACTGTAAAATATCTTTGATACAGTAGATAATAATTCTATGATAAAAAGGACGAAAAGTCCTATACTTACATTAAAGTTGTAAATAAATAATTTATTCTATTTAAATGGGGTCTAGACCTCAGAAATACGACCCATAAAAGAAACCTACAAAAAAATCTGGAGGGACCATTAATGGTGCAGTAATCACGAGAGGACAGCCAGCAAATGACTTGGACTATTTTATTTTAAGAGCTAATTGGTCTTAAATGATTAAACTATTAAATAAATAGATTTCTTCTAATGGGAAACATAAATTTGTTTGAGTTTAACTCTGTTATTTATGGCCAGATTGTGTTTTTGTTTCGTATTTATTGAATCATCCACCTGCTCAGATATCTTTAATTGCAATTAGTTTAATTACTTACACTGCAATTAACCTTTTAAAATTGTGTTATTTTATTCACACTTATTTACGTACTTAAACTAAACAATCTAAATTCGGCACTATTTTAAAATATATCTCCGAACCAAACGCTTATCATAGTTACTATGTTATTTCAATAAGATATTTCATAACTTGTTAATATAATTGACATAATAAACTATTATAACGATGGACATCTACTACTTGGCATAAAACTCATCCACGCATCGTCTAAGTTACACATGGCGCCATCTATCGCACAGATAAACATACTTAAACTCACACAACATTGCAACCAATTCTCGAAACACGAAGCAAATAGTGCCAAGTTTTCATCTCGACATCATAAGGCTCGTTTAAGATATAAACATGATTAAATGGTTTTAGAGTTTATAATAGATGTAATAATTTAAAAACGTAAAAAATATATTGCTACTAAAGTTTGGTTAGGCTCAGCCTTTCATCAGTAACTTCGCTGTCAAATAAAATGTGTTGACGTGATTGGTTAGCAGACTTAGCAGAAGTAACAAAACGAATCAAATCATTTGACATCAGCATTAATAAAATAGAACAGGCTTTCAGGAACCGACCTCATTTAGTAATTATCAGGTAGTTACGATGACATAATTCAATTTAAAATACAAATACAAAAATGTTTTTACAAAAAATAATACAAAATATACAAACATGTAATTTAATTGAGAGCAATGCTAATTGAACTAGGTTCTACCGAGAATAGAATTGACTGATTGATAAATGTAGGCAGTATTTTTATTAACACTGTCGTAAAATATAATTATTGTGAAAAAAACTATTGAGTCTGTGACTAACAGCTGCAAAATGTTCGCGGCGATACATTTACCAAGATAATGGGGTCAATGAACTTGATTCTAGTGTTTATGCGTACACCTACTCATTTCTTGTAGTAAGTATTTTGTTGAAATACGTTCAGATTTTCATTTAGTTTGTTAAACTGAGCGTGTTTTTAATTTTTTTTTCGCTATGAAATGCTAAATATTCTAAATTCGTTTAGAGTTTAAAGGTTAAGTTTCAGATGCAAATTCTTCAACGTAACATGTACATGTTTTTTGTTGCTTGACGTAAGATTTATCTAAAGAAATCTAATTTGTTTATCAAGCTAAATCATTATCTTTTTCTAAATCTTCATAAAAACAAAATAAGGTTAACGACCTCATTAGCAGTTTCGATAATAATTAATAAACAAATAAGGAATCAAAGTTCAATTAAAGTCAAAAGATACATTTTTGGTCCAATAATTATGTTTTTTTTAGACGAGTGACATTGTTAGTTGTGGATTATAATAACATAGTACTTAATTGTTTTTGATAATTTCCCAAAATATATAATAACTCATGTAGCCAAAACTGAAATGGTTAGACGAGAAACCCAAAAACATTTAATCATTTGACTATTATTTTATTCTATTATATTATTTATATTATATTATATTATTAGTGTGCTATGTTTTGTAAATTGACTTCTATGGGCCCAGTTACCCGAAATAAATGAATTTTATTTTATTTTATTTATTATTATTTACTCGAAAATGTAATCCATAACCGTTGGGTTATTAACGCTTATATTGCAGATAATATAAAAAATAGCACACAGTTTGTTTGATCACATTATATATCAATATACCTACTCAAAACTTTTTTGACAAATGATACAACCGTTATCTTAATGACTTATGTATTATACACATAGATTACAGTGGTTACTGACCTCGCCGAGATTAGATACTGATATAATATAATTATTAAACAAACAACGCACGCATGGTAGAATACCTTGGGATAGGACTGACATTGTTTACACTGATACTTTAGTTGCTAGCTGAGTTGATAACTAACCCTAATTGATAATAAATATAACTGGAAAATGGCTGTCTGAAAAATTAATAATTTAGAATTTCTAAAGAATAATTTCATGCCAGACCGTAAAGTTTTGAAGGATGTGTGATTCGAACCAGAGTTCTATTTTTCTTAATCAACTCTGTTTATACATTAATCCAAAAAGTGACTTTAATAAAAAAAAAAACTTCTTTTTAAAGCCATTCTGATGACATACCCACTACAATATTTGATTTTATTAAAATCATGTACATGCATCCAAATTGTATTTAAATAGAATAATTGCAATCACAGTCAAAATTAACCCATAGTTAAATTGGCAATAAAAACTCATGATTAACAGCTTAAATAAAGGCAAAATTTTAAGCTGTAAATAAAAAAAGTGAAGGCATTGAACCGACCCCAGGTTGTTTGCCTTTGACCCGCCTTGACAAGAACGCTTGACTTTACGACTTATTTGACTATGCTGAAATTTTACACTGATTTTGATAATGAATTTGTCAATAGTTATTAATGACTTTAAAAATGGGAGTTTCAATTTATGGCTCTAAAATTAGAGGGTTCTATTAATCACTCTAAAGATAACAATCTCTTTATTTAAAGTTTAGAGTAATTGGTGTAATGCGTTTTGCCATGTTATTTTTTATTTTATTTTATCAAAGTTATGTTCCTATAATTATGTTATTTGTTGTGAGTAATGTACCTATAATATGTTATAAAACTTAAAGATCCTAGTAATTCTAAATAGTAAATATTTTTTATTATATAAAGACAGCACAATTTTAAGAAACCGCGCTATCGCATTAGGTGATGAACCTGTAATGATAGTTTTAAGGGAGATATAAATAAATAAAATGTATTTTATTGCAGTTATTATAATCTGTTGAGTACAAAAGCCATTTGCAAAAAAAAAAGTTATTAATAATTTAAATAAGGTCAAAAATAGTAAAGTTGAAAAACCTTTAAGAGTTGTTTTCTTTACTCTATCGACCAAAAACCGTGTCAACACACACATAAAACATATGCATGGAATATTAATTTTAAAAAGGTTCGTGTTAAAAATAACTTTTGCAAAACGAACGTTGGATGCATTCAAATGTAACATTATATTTCTTTATATTCAATACGCGGTCTCGTTTAGGTTGATAAACTTTGAATTTCTAAACCGATCGGGTAATAGAAAACGTATTACATTGCCCCTACATATTACCCCGCAATTGAACATCCATTGCTTCTTTTGTTGGCACAGTTCCTAAATTTTCAGAAGAAAAAACGCAATGGAAAAGTGTTAGCTGATTGTTATTCCTCGCGAGTTGTGACAGTCAATATCCAACGGTTGGTTGTCATCGAAACAAGTCGGTACTTGTTTGAAATTATGATTATGATACTGTCACTTTATCGGCTAGAAACTATTACTTATCTAGTTGCAATTTGATAGGCACAGAAATTATGACCTCTATAATCAGTTTAATCAGTCGATACCTATGTTTTTGTAATAAGAGTGGAAATGACGCAACACTGACGACAGTCATCGGTGGAATCGCGAAATTCGTCCCATATATTATTCACGAGAGGCCGATAATGAGGCCGTTCACCCCACCGCGTTAGACACAATTCGATGAGACTGATTGTCGATGTTTAGATGTTTTTTCTCTTAATATTTATTAGCTGTAGTAATCTCGAGATTTTTTGTCGCAATGTGTGCTGTTCCTGTCTAAAAAGTATTATCTAAATAGGCGAATTTGTCAACTGAATAAGAGATAAAAATATAAATGAAGCTATCATTTTAATACTTATTTTATAGAAAGTAATTCCATACTTCACTGAGTTAATCACCACCTCGCACTCACCATCATATTATAACAGCAAAATTCACGTATTACGGACGTCAAAAAGAAGATCCTCCTTACCTGAAAACAAGAAAAAAAAAAACATTATATTATCGTCATTAACGGTTCATTTTTTACCGAAAAATTCCGAATTTTTGAAAATGATCCATTGTTACAAAGAATTCTCCCACAACACAGTTGAACGACCGGCCAAATTTTTACAACACAACCTAGATTTAGTGAAAAAAAAATTATAATACGATTTAAAAGTTGAATAAAACATGGCCGGCCGTGCGTGTTTATTTATGAAATTCGTAATTGATACCTAAGGAGTCACGTTTTTGTTTGTTTGCTTAAAATAATCGAATTATTTCTGACATAACAGTGCTAATGTGCACATACAACTTTTTTCATGCAAAGCAATTTCTAGATTATAGCGTTTGACATGCGAATCGGTGACAATTAATTACCCTTTACTGAGCTCAAGGGTCGACTCGCATCAAAATAAATATTTTGTTATGGTCAATAGTTGTAAATTTCAACTTCTTTACAATTTTTGCGCATCCGATTTTTCTGAGTGATTTCTATTTTTTATTATTTTTATGGTAACTTTGTTTTTATTTTTAACGTGTTTGCGGAATAAGATTTATTTTTGACATGCATATTATTTTATTAACTGTTTTTTATTATTCGATAATATGTAGATAAAACTGTTTTAAAAAGAAAACCCGCGTCTAAGCCCAAGTGAGCAACCCACGGAATATTTCCGATCTATTTACAATCTCCCATCACCATATTGTCGGAGTGTTGTATAATCACCCATGTTTATTAAAGCTATGTTAAAATACACGTTTCCGATGTCGCATGCATGGTTACACGCCCTTATGTCTGTCGGTGTGTTTTCATTACAGCTGTCACTATATGATTTATTATGCATTGTGGACCAGGAAAAGAATTGATTATGCTCAAATTTGTTTGATTTTTAAGGTAAACAGAGGTTGTTGTAAAAACAATTCAGACTAATTAGTAGAGAGATAATTATTATTATTGAAGATGCAGATTTAGTTAAAATAATAATATTGAACTGAACTCTTCGTGGTCGAAAGATGTTCATGAAAAGATTGAACTGTAAATTGATATAGGTTATTACATAAGTCATTTAAATAATCCATTCCGTTTAATATATGGGATTGTTAAAATAATTAATTGCACTTTGCAATTATAATTAGAGTTTTTGTTGAAAATTTTATAATTCTCTGCATAAAATGCAAATATAAAGGTGTGTGGTAGAAGCACCAGTTATTATCCAATATTCATATGTAAATTTTCATAAAACTCAATAGTATAATTCATTTATCACAAAACAGTTATAAATATAATATTTTGTCATGTTATGTTATTTTCACTTTCACGGTAATCATGAACACGCTAATTTAATCCAATTTCAGAGTACACATTTACATTTAATAACATCGTCCTTTAAATATCCGTTCCATAATTTGAAGTTTTTGTCCCAAGAGCACCCCAGTACCTACTTTCTTCCAGGCGAGTTCCCCCAAATTACAGTAATACCCCAATGTGTATAAGCGTTATTATAAAATGGCGCTTCGCTGAGCCCACCTTTAGTCCCTATATTGAATGTCCCCTAACTCGTAAAGAAGTTCAGATCTTAAGGATTTTTGTTCAAAATAATATAGATTTCTATGTTTTTTATTTGGTGTGCAAAATGTGGAAAAGTTTTATATCTAAAGACATTGCTTGAAGGTTTTAATATTTTAAATCAGTTTTATAAATCTAGTGCTAGCAAATAAGGTTTTCGTGGCAAGTTTCTCAAGTCAGGTGAAAGATACTGTTAGAACTATCTAAGCATAATCTTATCGGTAGCGGGTGAATGACCTTTCAGCTATGCCATAAACTGCCTTACTGGTGATTTAATATTTTAACTATCCCCTCAATTATTAGAAAAGCATAATTCTAAATGGTAATAAATCGAGGTATGTCATTGCATGAAACTGCACAATAATAATTACGTTCATGACTGTGGTAATAATCTGTCGAGTTTAAAGTACTCAGAACCGTGTAAGTACCTTTATAAGTGAAGCATAATTATATTCTTTATCTCGATACTCATCAGGAAGACATAAGCTTTCCATTTATGTAAAAATCACATAAACCGGTTTAGTAGTTTCCGAGATAACCGCATCAAAGTTTATACTAATAAGTCGACAAATATAGCCACGTAGATCTCTGCGAACAACTTGAAGAAAATTTAAGGAAGATTATGAAGATAGTGTTTTTTAAGCAACACTTCAAAAGTTTTCGAGATAAAACATTTAGAAGATGGACATTAAACATAGGATTACTCATATAGTGAACCATAAAATTAAAAAGCCATGGTAATAAATATTACATTAAACTTCGCATCAAAAAGTTTTCTTGAACTATTTTAGTAACTTTTACGTGCCATAATAATCTAGAGGATTTTTTTCCCATAAAATATATTGAACAAGTTTTTTACAGCTTACGTTTTACTACGGGCTCCCATTTAAAGTGCATAATCAACATCCTCAGTGTATTTTTATCTTTGTAGATTGTAACAACAAAATGATAATAATTTAAGAAAACCTTCATTTTTTATTCAAAGATCAACTTGATAATAATATGTAAATGTTACTTACAAAAATGCGAAAAAAAAAACACAAAGTAACAAAAAAATCTGTACATTTACGTGACGTAACAGTTACGGAATTTACGAGAATATCACTTAAAATATACACATAAAACGTTAAGGGTGTAACATTTGCAAGTTTTAAGAGCCAAAACCTTCAGACGGTGCGTGATAAAAGTATATGGCCTTAAATATATTTTTTATGAAGTCACTCTTCTGGTTTCATTATGACTTTTATTTAGATTTTAAGCGAACAGACAAGAAAATGTGCTTCCACCCTACATTAGTGGAAAATAGGATCGTTCTCTTCCGTAATCTCTTGTGTCATTGTTGTTTTTTTAAAAAATTCTAACGTGAAATTGTTTTTTCTGAAGTTACCAGAGTTCATCTTTAGTTACTTAAATTATATTTTACAGTTATATGCTACCTATTTATAAAAATAAAACCCATTTTTATTAGCTCTCTGACTCATACAAAAGCAACAAAAGCCCAAAACTTTCTGAATAAAACAATTCAACATTTTTTATCTTAAAAATCTTATCAAAAATTCAACTCGAACTAAAAGATTGAACCTCTCATAAAATAAAACCTAGACGGTGCAACAAAATGCTCGCCTTTTTCAACAAAAAATGACCTTAATACTTAAAGAGGGACATAAATCACAATCAAGAGATTTCTATTAATGCCAACATAATACCTCCATTAACATTTGGTCTTTAGAACACCGTTACGAATGAAGTAAAATAATGGATATTATTAATACTACCCACGTTTACCCTTAAAGGAGTGGTAGGTATTATTACCTTAAATACCAGCTTATTTTAATCGTTTTAGTTTTAACTACCATTAAAATTAATATTTTTATTTATTTTTGATATTTTATTCGCTGTTTTCGCACTATTTTTTTTTCTATATACGTCACACAAATTAAAATCCAAATATGGAGTCAAGTCACTTTTTCTTTTCATTTCAGTTTTAAAGTTAACAAACCAATGTAAACAAAAATCAGGTTCTCAAACAAGTTTCGGCTAAAAATAAAAACGCATAAACGAAAATCATTTTGCGATCCGTTCCAAAATGTTACACATAACACGGGCAAAAATCAATCTAAAATGAATCTCATACCGAATTTCCATATTTTACACATACATAAACATCCCACGACCGACAACGGGCGTTTTCACCCCACAAAGACCCCGTAATATGCCCGGGGCAATAAATTTATTATGATAAAGTCGATTTACGTCAATAAGCCCAACTTTTTTGTTGAATTGAAAACTTTTATTCCGTTCAAACTCTTTGAAAAAGTCTTGTGGAAATTGGACTCCAATAATAATATGTAGGTACACAATTTCCATGTGAAATCATTTCGTGCGATGTTTTCAATCATTGCGAATGAAGTCGAACGAGTTCTGAAGTTTATTAATACGGCTTTTTTTGTAGAAGTTGTTTGTGTTTAAATATGAAAAAAGTCTGAATGAAAATGGAGAGAAATCAGAAAGCTCATTGGGCTGAGATAAGGATTCTATTCCTGAAATAGTTGCTAAAAGGAGACTCTTGGGAGAATGGAGCACAATACAAGCAGGCGGTACTTTGACGCTTGAATTCTCGATCTATCGTTAGTTCAAATCTGATGCTATTCAACTTTTAAATTAAGCCTAGAGATAGGATTCTTCTTGAACATCTATTTTAATAAGCGTGATAAAAAATAGCCTTGATTAGAAATTAAATTAAATTACAGATAGTTCAGTTTTCAGTTTGAAAATATTACTTTTTTAGGGTTCTGTACCTCAAAAGGAAAAAACGGAACCTTTATAGGATCACTCGTGTATCTGTCTGTCGGTCTGTTTGCCTGACAGTCTGTCTGTCTGTCCGTCTGTCACAGCCAATTTGCTTCGAATCTAATGGACCGATTAAGTTGAAATTTGGTGCACATTATGTATTTCTGTGACCCAAACACGGACGTGTAATGTAAATAAATGAATTTTGAAAATGGACCTTACGTAAGTTTGTATTTGGGATAAATTCATCCCAACTACGGTAACCTTCATTGTACGTAGTCTGACACACACTTGGACGGTTTTTTCTCCAAAATCGCTACTATGAAATTTAGTGAGATATATTGTTAGCGCAAACACAAGACCTACACACTGACGCATTATTGTAATTGTAAACCCTGTTACTCTCTCTTTCTACGCAATAAGGCACATGCCCCTTAATTCTTCATCTCGAACTCAAAAACCACAAAGTACCACAATTAATCTCCGGCGTGAAAGTCAAGATTACCAAGATATCGAGCAATCCCGGCCGATCTCCGACCAAGGTCTTCGTAACATGCTAAATAAACAGGTAAATACCGAAGTTCAACTCAGGTGAGACTTCTAAAGCACTGTAACTATAAAAATATATTTAAACGTTAAGCAAAAAGATAGATAGATTACTTTGTACGCCATCAGAATTACAATGATTAACTTTGAAAGTTATGGTGTTACAGGTTATGGTGGTGTTACAGCAGCGCGCAGCGGGCTTAAAAAACTTTGAGTGTTACAAAGAGCTGTTTACTCAATAATAGCGAAGTGTTGCATGCTGTCTTTAAAAACCATTGCAATGGAGTGGTTTCATTCAATCATAGATCAAGCTTGAATGTCATTTGTTTTTATAGTTTAAAAAAAAATGTTCTTTTAAATCTTTTTAAATACTTTACTTTGTACTTTACTGAATAAACTAATTTTAAATTATTAATAGGTAATATAAAGTAAACATTTTATTTTATTTTTATTATTAATATTTATATATGTATATGTAGTATAAACTAAATATTAAAAAATAACAGCGTGGGACACCCTGTTAGATCGAAGTTCCTTTTGCTTGCACACTTGGCGAATGATAAATGTCATGGCGGTCAAAATGTTACACTTTTTTCGATATAGCTCTCATTCGCCAAGTGTGCAGAGTATAAATTGCGATAAGGAACTTCGGTCCAAAATGTAATGCTTCATTCTGTACTTCTTATTTCGTAATGTCTCATACCACAGCAATAAGAACAGCAAGGTCGGTTACAGAGGTGAATGCCCACTGCAGCGTGCGCCGGACGTACTTAAGTTGCACTGTGAACCTTCTGAATGAACCTGCCTATCCACTGGTAATATGATCTCGTTCGTTCACTAATCGTTCATTCCAACCGAACGAGTCGAGTTTTACGTATCGCTTGGCAATGGGCGGTGTAGGTTTTATAATTTATTGTAGCTATTGGCAGGGTATTGTAATGGCTGCTAGGAATAGACTTCGTCGGTGGAGAGGTTAGGGTTGATCATTTTTGGATACTTTGGTTAAGCGTCCTATCGGTGTATGTATAGTGAATTTATTTTAGGTTGCTCTTTATTAATATTTTGAAATCGCAATAAGCTAGATATGCTCCTTTTTCCTTCCTTCTTTCTTTTTCTATCCTATATTATTAAACGAGCAATATTTGTATTTGCATATATTATATATATTTGTAATCACGTTCTCGAAAACGGCTCTAATAATTTAGATGAAAGTTGCGATATAGGGGTTAATGGGAGCGAAAATTCGATCTAACTAGGTCTCATATCTGGAAAAATTAGTTTTTCTGTATTTTCACCCGAGCAGAGCTCGGTCGTCCAAAGTTTAGAACAAGATGGCTACCTTAGAATAATGACATGGCAGCATTGAATAAGTAGGCACCTACTATCAAGGCAGCATGGAATTAGTATGAACTTTCCTATACTATTAAATGAACATTCTCTATTTTCATCAGAGCATAGCTCGGTCGCCCAGGTGGCCCACTAGCTACTAATATCATAAAGAGGTATTTTTTTTAAGTTTGTATCTTCAGAACCAGTAGGATCCGATTCCGAAAATTATTTCACTAATAGGAAGCTATAGCACATGACTAAGTTTTTTATTCATGTGGCTACAGTATTGCGGGGTGTCATAGGCAATATTTTATGATAAAACAAGAAATTTCACGCGAAAGAACTCGTGGGCAGAAGCTAGTTTTCAACAAAATGAAAGACCCTGCAGTGAGTCAATTACGGTCTACTTAAAGTTATAGCATAATTTATAAAAACAATAAAATTGATTGCACCTCATCAGATTTATATTAACATCATATCTAAAGGCACCATGGCTTTTAAAGGTCACACTTTCACGAAACAAGGCCGGATCGTAGGTTCGCTTCCTCGTCCAATCACCTTGATACGTTTTTTTTTTTTAGTTAGAAGAAGGAAGTTAGTTTCACTACTTGGATTATGTTACGAACAGTAAAAAGATTAATTGTTTCTATGTGGTTAAATAGAGCATTTTTTTCTTAGGAATTAATTATTATTATCGGGTAGTATTTAAACGCAAATGTAAAAAATGTTTTTGTATCCAAATTCTAATCAAAATTAAGTACTAATAGCACAGCAAAATACTCAACTCAAAATATAATTAAATAAGCAACAATACATATTTTAATATTCTAGTCATTTTTGGCAGCAGGCGTAGGGAGGGGGTCACAGTTTTAACCTAACCTTTTATTGCTAGTAAAAATATTTAACCTAGTCTAACTAGTTCGGTTCCGAGTACTTAGTACTTCAGTTTTGAGATGGTTATTAGGATGGATTACACGGACAGTTATTTTGCTATGAGTGCGAGTATTATGTATGTACGCTCAGCACGCTTAGCATAACCACAATAGAAATGGGTTTTGTCGACGAAAGAATAGACATGATAATCTGTCAGTTTGTCTATTCTTCCGCCGATATAACCCGTAGAAAACCCGTTTCTATGGTTGTCATGCTACGCGTGCTGGTTAATTTGCTGTGCAGTCAGTATTTATGATATGATTGTCGTATTTTTGAACCTGATGTAGTGTTGATGTGTATTTTCAAATTATTTGCCTGTACTAGTTTCGTTAAACAATTCGTTTATTTGTAGTGAAATAATTTATTTGATGAAAAAAAGTATATAAATAATGGAAATAAATTGATAGGTGATTATTTAATTGATGTGCAATTAATAATCTCCCATTATTATCTAAAGTTATCGTAGACACGGATAGAGCTTTAATGTTAAAGGTAAATAACATCACGCCTTGTTTCCCCGAAGGGTTGGGTATAGATGACTGGTAGAGGTGTACCCACACCGGAACACTCACATTTCGTCAGTTATGTTTAAGTCCCATATAATAGGGGCAAGCCTACTGTCCATTTCTGAACAATAAAATAAATAATCTTCCATAATCACCAACAGTAGGTATGTTCTTGTGTCCTTTCCCTAACAGAAACTGTACGTCACCTGTGACATCACTATCGTCACCCTTTACAAAACTGGCTGAAAATAAACTTCCTTATATTCACCAGGAATCACGTTAACAAACAACGCAAACGCACCCAAAAATCCAAAAAACTTCGAATTTCATATGAATCAAGATATGAAACATTACATACAATACAATTTCTAACACCTTAATCGTTCACTGTCAGATTGAGATTTCTCAAATAACATACTACCTCGTATAATAACAGAAATAATTACATTTTACACACTCGTTACATGTTATTTTACCAAATACAACGTTTTTCGAACGATCTTCATTAACAAAATCACGCACTGTACTACGTTACGGATGAGGTTTTGGTAGTTAAGATCTAGCGGGTTTATAAGCTGTAGCGATTTTAAAGGTTCGCGTGATATAAAAAATATTGGCATTTTGCATAAATATTTGAGTACCTACCTATGATAGCAAATAAGTATTATGACTCCCACAAACAGGCGCAACGCGATTCTGATAGAACAATTTCCTTGAAGTTTTCATAGAAACCATTCTACTACAGTCGCATTGCGCCTGTCAGCGAGAGCCTTTAACGGCAAACAAAGATTCAGTTGAATATTTTTCTAATTTGAAATTTTTGTAACCGTTGATTATAATATACTTGCAATTCAACAGTCACGGTTTGCCACATTAACTTAAGTTGCATATTTTCAGCCCGTAACACTACGACGAAAACAGTTTTAAGTAAACTAAAAATATTCATAGCATCATTTATTCAACCCTCCCCCGCTACGCTAAGCTACTAAACCTACACTCTAACCCCACAGTATCGTATTTTTTAAGCTCATTTCGTAACTCTATAACCATCAATTGAACAGATAAAAATCTCAAATAGAATTACATCGCGTGTTCTGACCACCACGGTCTAATTTTGGTAGTATAACCCCTCCGAATTAAAAAGCAACTTTAACGCTTCAGGTGTATGCAAATCCGGTGTATTTTTTACACAGTCGGCTAACAATTTTACAAAACAATGGGTGCGTGAATTGTAATTACAATGTCAAGTATTTACTTGTCAAGCAGTTGGGGTTTAAGTGTTGAAGAAACGGGTACATTTAGATTTTTATAATGATACACTCACTTTGTTGGGCTCATGACACGATGAAATGTATGAATTAGCAGTGTTGTTATTTAGGGCGTTTTTTTTAGTTCCGATGTAAGTGTATTTCCAGTTTTCAAATGGATAGTTTTTTTAGTTATTTTATGGATAAGTTGTGTGTTCTAGTCTTAGTAAGCAATTCTGTGTTTGTTATACATAATTCCCAAGAGACACCAAATCTTCTAAAAATCAGAAACAAGATTAGAGTTGAACACATTCTGGATTCTGTTTTGCAAATACTACACCGAAAAAAAAAGAGACATCAAAGACATTTCTTTATACTATATTTCTTTGACCAACATTTTTTTCCAATTTTATTTTCAGTACCTAACAAAAACCAATAGGTACCTATATTTTTATCACTTAAAATATTCAAAGAAAAAGGCTTCTATTTGGTTTTGTTTTTCACAAAACCTTTCTATTTTAGTGGGAAGAAAAATTCCAGCCATTACTTTAGGCTTTTATTGTTATTTTTTATTTAAAAAAACGAACAGAAAGTGCCATGTTTTCCTAAATCACTAGCTATTTTAAAAATCACGAGCAAAAAGCAGTCACTTGAAAAAAATCCAATTTACTTTTAAGCACTTACTTACTCACGTAGTTACCAATTTGTGTAGCGAATATACTTGAGTTTTATTGGCCATTCCCCTGATACTGGGTGCCGTGAGAAGGCTTTCCGTTGCCATAGCAACCGCCTATTATGAACACCATGGAAGATAATGATAAAGTAGTTCGGTGGAAACGACCATTTTGTTTGTTATTCTTATTACTCAGATATTCGATTCGGTAGTAAAGTAACTGTTTTTATATAGGCCTGTTCACACGTACCACAACCACACCACATCGTTGCGACAAAATGTGGGCAAACAGTGGCTACGTGTGAATAGCGTCGCTGCAACTTCTTGCAGTTTCGGTGTTCAGTTGCGTTGTCGCTAGTAGTTGCAATGTGGTTACGTTGTGGCTAGTGTTTGAGGACAGACAGATCGTTGTGTTTGAGATGTGGCCGATCACTAGTGCGCGGTCTCGCTGGTGGTTGCAAAGTGGCTGCGACGTGACCTTGGTGTGATTGGTATCACCCACGCGGTTGATTTTGACAATCAAATTTGGGCCGTGTGAATAAACTATTAATTTACATACAAATTAGTGCTCGTGCACGTGCTGTCGTTGTGGTGTGGTTGTGGTACGTGTGATCGGGCCCTAAGTTCTCTATAACGGGCAGAACCGTTTTGGGTTCTTATTTTTTATTACCAAAATAATGTTGGTAGAGATGAAGGGTTAACCAATGTTGATAGCATAACATTAATGAAATCTGTATAAATTCTCATATTTACATTTGAACACACTTGATATTCAAATGTGTCAACTTATTTATGGGTATGACTGTACTTTTACAACTTCACTCGCTTAACATAACAAATGATGGAGTAACTTTCAAATGCTCAAAATATTACTTTTAATATTTAACTTTGAAAGACTTTCAAGATCCCGCGTGCTTTTTAGGGGCCCGTTACTATATGGCGTTTATTAAAAATACTTTGAATGTCAAATACATACCATTATGGTTACCATAGATGGTATAAAAAAGAGAATTTTATATACGAACTAATAATAATCAATATCGTTGAAATGATAGTTCTTAATCCCCTTGAATAAAAAGAGGTAGTAGACATTGGATGACAAATCCAGTGAGAAGCATATACTAGAAAATTTTCAGACATGCACTTGGTTTAATTTGCCTGCAGATTCCGCACTATTAAGGCTCTTTTACTACTGACCCTACAACAGTTTTAAAGCTTGATAATATCCATTATCTTAGACTAGATTGCCGAAACGTCCCATTTCCTCAATCAGGGTAAGCCTAGTAGCCGTCTTACATAGAAATTAACATTAATTAATTATTTTGTATGTATTTAGTCTAGTAAACTCGAATGCAATATAACTAAGTCTATTATAATTAATTAGATAATTAGTTAATCCAATTTAATTGCTAATGTGTGTGTGTTAATGCCATCATTGATGTAGTTTTGTTTATCTTTACATAATTACCAATTTCTTAGCTAGATGTGGTGATTAAACTTACTCTCTCTGTTTCTTGAAATACCATTTCTTTGATGAATTCCGTTGAGTGCCTTACTTAAATATGTCCAGCGTACAGGTACACAGCGTACTGGTCAGACAATCCCTCTACCAATCTTGTTGACAATAGCGAGTGGTGTGTTACCGGTCCATTACCTTTTATAGAAACAAATTAAATCAACCTTAACGTAGTGCTAAGCAGAATAATTTCCCTTACAACCTACAAGCTAAAACTTAAACCTAAAATTCGCACACAATTAAAAATAAATACTACAAAAACTAAATGTTATCATATCACTCATTATAGTAACCTTGCGCAATTTCGTAAATTGATACACTATACAGTACAACATTTGCGTGCCGTCATGACGTGTTAGAGTCATTACCTCGTAGGATCATAAGAAACTTGACCTTCTGATGTTTTTACTTCACCTCGCAAGTAAAGAGAATTGTAACGAGAATTATTTGAAGTAAAAACGTGTGTTCTGTTACAATTATATGTATTTGCGGCGATATGCTATTGATTTAGTACTTATCAAAGTGAATAGCGAAGACTGAAGAGGCAAGAATGATAAGTGCTGACCACAAATATCTTGTAACCAGGGCAGACAGGCAAAAGAAAATCATTATGGTCGCTGGTCATCCAAAGACAATCACAAGGTTACTATTCCTTAAAATAATCGAATGGACAGCAGAAGGTTATGAAGACAACGCAACAGTTTTTGACAATGACAAAAATAACGAATATGGACTAACTTCACCATTACCTAAAACTATCTTACATACACCTAGAAAATGTGTAACCTCCACAAAAGAGCAATCGCACAGAAAAAAAGCTAAAACAAAAAAAAATTGGTAGCCAAAAAGTAAGTCACGTCCACAAAACTGTGTTTGTATGTCATTTCATTAACAAAATATTATAGACTGTTGCAGGTATCCGTGCATAAATTACACCTTGGATTGTGTCACAAAACTACTTAAAAAGACTATAATTTTGGTGATAACCTTGTCAGTATATGGCGAAAGATTAAAATATTATAATGAACTAAATAAATTGAAGAAGAAAATTACTGAGCAATGTTCTTTTAAATATTTTGCGAAGAAAGATAAAACGATTGGTGATACCAATGTTATATAATGTGAAGTAGACGTTACTGCTATATCACTTAACACACACCCATTTAGTGATTTATTAAGGCACTTACAGAAGGAATGGCACCAATACTCAAAGAATGAACTAAGACTAATGATTCCTATCTCACAAACCCATTACGTAAACACTGCAATTAAAGATCTAAATCGCCAATATATTTAAATTAATTGAAACTTTAATACAATTAAAATTATACAAGATTCCAATTAGTTAGATACAATGTTACTGGCGCCGTAATAAAAATTACCCGTCATAAGAGTGTAATAAATTATTGACAGCCGTCTTATAATTTAAAAAGAAGTTTAAATCTTATTGCTTTTAAAATAAAGGTTATAATGGTATGAAATGAAATATCTCCTTGATACTCTCAAGCCCGCGTGGGTGCTTAAAAGCCTCATACAGTGACATATTTAGCAATAGTATACGCAATGTGCGGAATAATGAACGTTACACAATTCAGATATCGCTGGTAACTTCATAATTTGAATTGGGTATATAAAGGTTCAGCTATACTTTAACAATATTACATTTTCCTTTGGTAAACGTAGAAGGGCTCTTAATAAAGGATGGAACATGCATGAAAGTAAAGTGTATGAGCAAAACTGTAGTGTGTTGTAGAATGTTGGCTAGAAGCCCCGTGAAGCAGTGTAATAACAGTAAAATTTGTGTAAGATCATCATAAATGTGCAAAGTCTGGAAAATACGAAAACATGTAAAAGCCTATAAAACCATCCAGCTAACGCAGCCTCTCTAAACTCCAAATTAAATATATCACACATAGACTTTCCGATTGATTTCGACTCAAGCCTCCAATAAAATCGAATCTCGATATCTCCCAGAATCTCTCAATTTTTACGAGAAAGAAATCCTTCTTTAATATCCAATCTATACACAGTTTAATAAACGATAAACCGAACTGCAGAACCATAAAAAGCTTGGAACGTAAAAAAAGAGAAAAAGGCGCAACAAAAGTTTTCTACAGGCATCGGGACTCGGGAGTTAATAAAAATCGTGCCCAAATGACTACGGTAAAGTTTGACGTGAACATACCAGTGGTACCTAGTGGAATTGGCGAAATTCTGCAATGATTTAGGTAAGGTTTCGTTGATTCGAGTTAGAGTTTGTTAGTGTTTACAATTCTTGGTTTAACTCTGGATACCTACTTAGGAAAACACTGCATTAAAAAATGTTATTCCTATAATATTTGCATATGACGTTTCTATATTTACTAAGGAAGAACACAAACTTTATCTCCCGAAATGAGTTTGCAATCTGCAAAATGAAGTACTTGATCTGACCCTGACTTTAACAGCATTATCAGAAAAAATACCCTTCTTTCTAAACTTTAAAAGGAATCCACCCTTTCTAAACAAGAAAAGCGAAAAAGTAATTTGTCAAGTAAATCCTCAACGTTCGGAGGAAAGGATATCAAGCTGATATCTGATTAATGACTCCATAAATGATTAATAGGCGATTCCGACCAAATTAAATGTGACAACCGAATACTGGGGAAGGCTTAGGGAAATTGACTATTGAGTATTTTAGATGGAAAAATTGCGCGGTCTTATTTGCTTTTACATTTAGAATGAATGTTTCAATTTATTTTCTATAAGTCAGAACTTAAATATCTTTTGAATTCTCTTTTTCATGTTGCATTTCAAAACCAAATGAATAGACTATCTTGTCTAATCTAGCCGTACTAAAATTTACTTTGCTAAGTCAAACACGTATCTTAACGACTCATCCTTGGGAAGGCAAACAGAAACCAAAGGCCACATAACTTCCTCCATGTTAGCTAATCAGTTCACATCTAGCCTCTATCCATTCGACCTTTAAAAATAGCGAGATGTTTATATATAGCAGGATTTCCTCTATTTTATAAAAAAGTTTCCTTAATTCCTTTTTGTATTTGGTTGTACAAGATAATTCGTTGTTCGAACAATCGGGCAATCAAATCGTTATCGTCGAGCAACATTAAGCAGGGTTTCCCATCGTTGTTTCTATTTTATTTCCGTGAATTAGGTTGTCTACTCCTTTTGATAATAACGGTCTTAATAATCGGATGCTCATCGTAATGGCTTCGTGAAGTATCTAGATAGGGTTGCAGTTTGAAGGTGATTTTGTTTTAGTATCTACTGTTTTCTTTATCTTTTTCCTTTTAACAGAGCTTTTGCTATTGAAACGATAAATGTAAATAGGTATTTAAATTTACTGATTTTCTCCCGGAATTGTCTGTGTTTCATTACATTAAACATTTACTTTACTTTCTACACCTTCATCAATCGTATCAATTAAACTAATTAATTCAAATTACAAGTTCCAAACAATTGTTCCCAAATTAACAGTCACTAACCTCCTAAATTACGTAATCCTTTACAGAATCAAAGTTAACAACGGAGACTGACGCCCCTTCAGAAATTATAACAATTTTTTTACCATTTTCAAAAAACAAAAGCACAGCCACAGTTGAAGGGGGAAAGGGGCGTCCACCGTCCAAGTCCCCTTCGCGTCAATTACCGTGATTAATGAAGCCCTCGAATATTGAAACGTTTATTCGACCGACGCCAAAAGTATTATATTACTTTTAGAAACACTGTATCAACTTTTAATAAAGTCGCTCCTGGAATTACTTACTTTTGAGCTACGAATACTGCGTTAATTAAACAATTTTTTCGATACTTCAAGTTTATCTCAAGGTGGGCTTAGGAAAAGGGTTATTAAATTAATATGTATAAAGGTTAATTTAATTAGTTTCAGTTTTTGGTGTTGACCTCCTATTATCAATTTAAAAAATACTTTAAGCTCCATATAATCATGAAAATCCAAAAGTGATTGACTTCTAATTGATTTTGCTATAATACCCTAATCAGAACAAAATAACTAAGAACAACAATTATAGAATATAAAGTTCGAAACCACATCCAACAGTCCATGTATCAACATCAATCACAGCCCTTAAACTTTGATGAAGGTAATACCAATTCAAATAAATCATCTAAAATTTCAAAATCTGCATAGAAACCCAGCAAAAACATTGACGGTCACAATGTCAACGGAATACCAGCATGTCCCCTTGTATCGAGAGAACAAATTAAACATTTTCCGAGCTACGCGACCAGACCAGATTAAATTATGAATTCAAAATCGATTCACTGGCTCACCCGCTGCGAGTTATTTCCAAAGATTCGGATGTTTTACGACAAAGTGTAGGGAAAAAACCAGAAGGTTTTGGTCTGTATGGAGTGTATTATGATGTTTTAAAAAGTGGTGTTAGAGTTGGGACAGTTGAAGAAAGCAATGAAATTATCAATAAAGACATAAGAAATTGTAACAAAAAGGATACAGATATTACAAGTAAACAGAAAAATTTATTTAAATTAAAAGAATGTTGCAACGTATGAAATGATTAAATTAATGTATGGTGAGTTGAATTGTCGGAAATACAGTCAATCAATTTTAAATCCAGACAATATTCTATAAAGTTTTTCTTTTTCCCTCCAAGTATCCAGCACCTCAAACTGCATTGTTCGTGTACATTAACATATAATAGAAAGCTGTATCCGCGTTTAAAAGAAAATTACTCATCAAAATTTCGTCCAATCCACCTGGTTTTCCCCAAGCCGTCAGATTTTCATCAAAATAAATATCACGTACTTGGCACACTAACTGCTTGTCATGTAATAGCAACAGACTGATGATTGATGGTGAGTTTCCGAGAAATGGAACGATTTGCGGAAGAATAATTCAATCAAGACATTCGATTTCATGATGATTTCATAGTAAATTTTCCACTTATACAAGTTATTTTCCAATCTTTGATGTATTACTCGTATAACTTGGATTGTTTAAGTTACGAAGCCCTTTACCGAACTCAATTTAGGTTCTGGGGAAGTTTGGAAGGACATAATTTTTGTGGTTTCATTTTTTGTGTGTATTGAAGATGCTATGGATTTAAGGAATAGAATGTGATTGTCTTGAGTTTTGCATCATAGAAAAACATATCCTACAAAAATTGACACGAAATACAAGAAGAGAAGTGCTCGACTGCTTGTGCGATATAAATAAAGTTTTTCGGAGCACAACAAAATTAAGTTAGTGTAAGCGAAGTGGGAAAACATCAATTGTCGTCCACTTAAAGTGTTCGCAGAGGCAATTGTCTCATGATATCGGAAAGCTGCCAGGAAAAATAGTCACTTTAGAGGAGCAACTGTTTTTTTCCCCTAGTTGGCAACATCCAGACATTTTTATAGCGACACTTAACCGCAATCAAGTGGATCATTAGCCTGTAAAGGCCTGCCAAATATCTTTGCTTCGCCTCCGCTGTTTTCTCACCCTTTTGCGTGAAAGATGCTGTAACACACACCTTTTTTGGACGAATCCCGCTCGGCCATTGCCAAGTTCTGGCAGATTTTTTGTAGGACATTACGTCGGCAATTCCCTGCGGTCGGCTACAGCTGTTTTTCGTACGAAACTACGCGGTTTGGAAGCCGAATTTAAAAGCCCGTATCATTTTTGGAGAAAAACAATTGAATTATGTAAAGAGACTCGTACCCGAAAAGTCAAATGCAAAACTGGAAGGGAATCACTTTGGAACGAGTGCCGGGCGGGCCGAAACGAAAAAAAAAAAACAAAACATCAATTTTAATGAGTCGAAAACCCAAGAATTTTCTCTTACATTTAGAGAGCAATATTTTTTCTACAACATTTAATCAGAGAAAGAAGTGAAATGGTAATTTGTGTGGACCGCTCGATGTAAATTTTATGCAAGAATTCGCTCGGCGCTCCCCTCTCCCTAAAAGGGGAAGGATTTTTGCAGCGGACAGAAAATTTTGCTTAGCCAAGTGAAATTTTAACTGCTACGACAGAGACAGCTATGGAAATGCGAATACTTAATGCTAACTTACTTCCCGCTGGATCATTATACTTCATAATTTTTGAGCAAAAAAATGTGATCTAAAGGGTTCCGATGGTTGTGTTTTTTGCTCGCGTTGTTTTGAATATTGAAATATTGATTTGCGTATTTAAGGTATCTACTAGAGCTGAACGATTTAGTTTTATTTATAGAAGTAGTGGTTTCATTACAAGCTTAGAAATAGGCCAACTTGACGTACTGCATTAATTCAGTATAAATAAGTTGACTGGGTTATTGTTTAATGTTATTTATATTATTTTTGCCAAAACAATGACTTTTTCGTAAATAAACAACATTTTGATATAACTGCGAATGTGCAAACTAAATACGTTTGCAAGCATTCAAAGTTTTCGAGTAACATCTCGAAGAGCTCAAAGTTGTTGTTGAGATCAAAAACATTCAAAAACCTATTTAAAATTTGAAAGCAGGCTCAAGCATCAGATAACTACACAAGCAAAACACTCTAAACTTTAACAATAATTTCAATGATGCTCCAATACAAGAGCCCTCCAAGTTATACTCAATTCCATCAAATTATAACTTGCACAAGACAATCTAACTCTTTGAAGTAACGAAATCCACTTTTTGTTTCGAAATCGTAACAAATTAATAACTGAACAATTTCATTTAAGGGTAGTGTCCAAAATTGTTGAGTTAAAGGTTCGAATGATTTAATTCAACTTCTTACACTGAATTAATGAATCCTGTCCCAATTTGAAGTCTGTTCTAAACTTTGGAAGTCGACTTTTCAGTTTGTTTCAATTTGTTAGCCTCGATAGAAATTCAATGGGGTTCCATGATAATAAACAAAAGATGTCTTGTTTCATTTTGCAAGTATCTGAAGTTGTTTTTAGTTCAATTGATTGGTGACAATGTTTGTTATCATGACTGTCCAAATTCGGGAATTTGACGAGTTTTTGTTCCTTTCATATAATCCTAGCATCAGATTAATTTAATAACCAGTACGTTTCCAGTGTTTTTGTCAGGGTCAAATTTTCATATCAAACTGTTCTTAGAGATATTTAGGCTCTATTACAAAAACGAAGTTGCATTTTGCTTCCACCTCATTTCAGCCGTAATGATTAAAATACTAGTTACCAAACTGGTAATTAATTTTAGAAATGCATCCATTGTCCCAAACGACATCATTATTACAAATTCGCCATAATCCCTGGCTGGCTAAACAGAGCTTGTTAAGACCATGATTCAAACAGGAATTGAACCGGCTAAAATTAAATCAACTCCATGACTCTAGTTGCCTACGTCCACTAATTAGTACCGCAATTTGTACATCAAACGGCCAACGGTGATACGGATCATCAAAACGTATCTAGCACAAAAGGAAGTCTGTGTGTATGAGTAATATGATCTGCAAAATTGTTGGAGCGATTTTGATTCTGTTTGTATTAATTTCAATGGGAAAGTTGTGAAGAGGATGCGAAGGATGTGTATTGATTGTTCGGTGTCAGATTGCTCATTATTTTGTTCGTTGGTTTGGTGTTTGAGTAACTTTGCTTTCTGTAATTGATACTGTTCGTTTGGTATCAAAAGGGCTTTTTATGGTCATTAAGCTTATAAAGACTAAAATCAGTCATCTTGCTGTATTTTTTTGTATTCTATTCTTCACTTTTATTTGATATTGCTTCTAGAGCTTTAAAATTCTTTCAACGGTTTTAAAAAGAACTATCACTTCATCCAAAATCTTTTCCACAACCTTCATCAACCAATTCAGATTACTAAGGCCAACAAAACCGGGTCACACCACTAGTTTATGTACATATAAACACAACATAATTATAATACAGACAAACGGACTAATACAGCTGATCAGCTAAACCCGAACGTGCAACTAACAGTTAATGAGGAAGTGGCTACTTGCAGACAAATTAACATGTCACTTGAAAAGATAGGAGCAGGAAACCATAATATTTAATGTTAGACTGGATTAGTACTCGTTAGGTGAGCGTGAACTCTTGCCCTTTGAATTGAGTACTGGGAAATATGCTGTTGGCGAATGTAATTGTTGTAGGTAGGTTTTTTTTTATGAGAAAAAATTACTTTATTATGAGGAAATTGAATGTGAGGTAACGATTTACTTAAGCTACTTTTTATCACATTGAGTAACGCTGTTACTGTTTAACTAATATTATACCAAAGATTTACTTACTTGATTTTTTTTTTATTTACTGACTCTATTAATAACTTTTCAACACCTAAATAAGGATAAACAAAATACTAAACTGGAAATCGAAATCCACGAAAAATCAAACCAATAACACATATTTGGATTGTCACAGACAAAAATAAACATAGAGAAACATATCACGCGAGGTTATATATAGAACATGGGCATGCATTTTTGATACAAAATTCAACTATGAGCCATAAATAATATGAAATAGTTGAAGCAGCTAACACACGCGATAGTCGTATTAATCTGGTAGCATTGAAGTGCTTTCTAACTACGGAGGGAAGTTTTTAATTACTTTGTTCCCGACGTCTGCTAGAAAAAAGGGGGTTTAAAGAATGAGTTGGTGAAGAGGCAGGTTTGGGAAAGTGTTTCTGAAAAGTATCTTGTAGAATTTTATTTTTACGAGATGAAACAGAAATGGAAGCGGACAGTTTAAGAAATGAAAAGTTATATAGCTGATGAGAAATCAACTTATATAGATTTATTCAGTATCGTTGGTGACGGTTTATATGCAAAGCATGTCCATAAACATGATGTTGTACAAACAAATCACGTTCACAAACATCTAGGTTCAGAATATATAAATATATGTACAGGTACAGGTCTGAAACACATTCTGCTCCGTTTAGGAATCAAACTTTAGCGTTTAACACGCTACGGCTACGCGAGGCCATACTTTATAAGCACTAGACTCAATATATTGTGGCGAGAGACGTTTAACTATAACACAAGTTTAATTTTTGCACATTAGAGAAAATGACTTTCACAAAAATATTAATGTCATAAGTCTAAAATAAAACAAAACAGCACGCGTACATGTCTGAGACCGTTAATTAAAATCTCACGTGAAACGTCCAATCTTCACATGTAAACAGCAACTAAAATTCGCAAAACTAATTACCAACAACACTATAAACTAAAAACGTATCTAAACGTTATTGTAAATCAAGCTAATGAAGTATATATCAGAGTAAACGTAAACTGTGAGCTGTTAAACGTTCCACGTTGTACCGGAACGAAGTTCAGCTAAATTTATTGTTATAGTTTTGTTAAGAAACGCAATAGCTTCTTCAGGTAAAGGCTGAGTGGCCGTTACGGAGTCGATATAAAATACTGCATTACCCTTCTTATGTATTGCCCCGTCTTACCGTAATGCTCACGCCAATGTTGCTATTTACCTGAAAATAGAAAATATATTGTTAGATACCGCACACTTTGGCAATAAAGAAGCTATAGGTAAGAAATATTGTAACATGTATTCCTTTTATGAGTCTTTCGAAAAGGAAACTTGATTTTAAAATCAAATAACACATTGAAAATTCAATTGTTAAGGATGTCAAGTGATTCACAGTTTTTTGCCCTGTGATTCAGACCCAAACCGCAGCGGGGTCAACCCTCAGGCCCAATTATTTACCTTCTCATAAGATCCGGAAATACCAGAACCTAAGACTGTCAGAACAGATAAACCGATAAAAAGATGAATAATATTTTTATTCTGAATTGTAAATGAGAGAAATATGTAAAGTATCATCTGTCTATTGTCTTGGGGAAGACGTAACTTATAGTAACGACGGAGAAATTTTCTTTTCACTAAATGAAGGCTCTGCAATTGCCACTTGTAGAATAATAAGCTTTCTTGAACTAATTTACTTCACTTAAAATATCTTAATGATAGGTTTTCGTGGGTTTTCGAATCAATATCATCCCAAGAAATAATTTGATCTTCTGTACACCTTTTATCACGTATAAACGAACATCATTCACGATAAATTCTGGTTCAATTCAGATAAATCTCGGTCTAACTCTTTAGGGATTACAGACCTAACGGTTATAACTTTAGCCGCACCACTTAAATTTTTATTCACCCCAGTAACACAAAAGAAACATCCCAGCGACTGAAACCGCATTACCAAAAATACATTTACATGAAACATGTCAAATAAACGAATGTTTTAAGCACCCAGTTAAGTTATGCTGGCTCACGTACCGCTAACCAGACGAGAAGAAATGTAACGATATAAAAGCGAGTGCCTCCCCGAAAATTTCCTTCAGTCTTGTACGATAAATCTTTTAATCCTCTTATACAATTTGATCGAGATTGCCCGGACGGTGTTTTTTCTTTTTGTTCACGGACGAATGTTTCCGATCTTAGTTTTTGTTTTGACGATAAATGTGCTTTTAATGTGCATTCTGCTTGTTTTCTGGATTTGTGGATGTGCAGTTTTAAGAAGTGGTCTGACTGGATTTTCGGCGAGAAAAAGACCCTCGTAAATTATGTGATTACTTTTGTTTTGTTTACGGTTTGAAAGCTCGTGATTTATTGGAAAGGTTAGCTTTATACTGAAGTTTATTACGTTTTGTTTAAATTGAATCTGTTCATTAGTTTTAGCTTATAGATACAGGCAGATTAAAGTAATCCTTAAATTTCTTGCTGAAAGTTAACTAACTTTATTTTATAGTCGATTCCTGAAGGCTTATTGAACGTTCGTTACATAAAGCTCACAACATTGTATCTTAACATCGCCTGACAAAAGACGGTAATTATGAATTTTACGAGGGCATTAACTCTTTCGCAATGTCACCTAGAACTCTTAAACATTTTGGAAACTTACTTATCTCGACCATTCTAAACAACAAAAAAAAACGAAGGAGATAGGATAATTCGTCCCCAGTCGATTATAAAAGTCAATGCAACAGAGTAAGGCCGTGTAAGCCTAACTGACGGTCTATCAGACGAAACTTTGGGAGATTTGGGAGTAATGTTGCCACATATTGTATTTAAATTCGGTTGTTTATTTTTAGAGCACGATAAAATTGTGTTCTTTGTACATTTCAAGCTGATTCGTCGTTTAGCCTATAGGCTCAAACTTATCGCCATAGAATTAGGTAAAAAAGTAACTTGTTTTTGGACAATTATTACCGATTATTTCAACCCCAAAAATAAAATAAAAAAACCGTCAATCAACGGTCTTTACCTGGCAACTCCAATGGTATTTAAATCACATCGATCACCCCGTGACGCAGATGTTAGACAATGTTAGAAGATACTCAGCCGATAAAAAAATATAATTGATGAGGACAGGTAGTGGATTTAGGGTTGTCTGATTGAAGAGACGTTCGGACAAGATAGCTACCAAATTCGGATTGTGTAGGGGTGGCCGCAGGAAATGAAATTGAGGGAAATAATAATGATGGAGGACAAAGCGGTATTGAAGTAATGTTTGATTTAGGCGTTGTCGATGTTAAAGCTAGAAAACTATAAAGATACGTAAAGCAATTACAAAGGTATATAGGACACGGAAGTGGGAAAGATTATGATCTGAAACAAAAAGGAGTGCATAATGTAAAGTTCTTCCAAATATGACATGAGTTAAAAGAAGCACATAGATAACTTGATCCAAAAAACATGTAAGATACAATAAACATAGGAAAGACAACCCATTTATTCATAACTCATATCTGGACAGATCTATATACAAAAATTTGTCTTCAAAGTAAGTGGACGCATTCGAAGCAGCCCTATCCCATCAGATACAAAGGACGTTTTGATGTATCGTTCTGTATCAAATATGATACGAATCACTTGTTTTACATGTATGAGTATTACAAAGATAATACTAATGTGCTGTATCTATTATGATACGATTTACATTAAAACACGGGTTCAGTTTTCTATAAAAAAAAGTCTGGGAAATAATTTGCGAGCCGTCAATCTTGATTTATACCGGAAAGCTAAGTATAATGTATCGGTTTTTTCTTGGACTTGCACGAGACTTTGCTTAGTAGATAATGTCTAGGGCACTATTTTTTGTAGGCAGATTAACATAAAATATTTTCTGGGGAGACTTTCAAAGTTCTAGCGTATTTTTTTTTTCGTATTTTGTTAAAGTTCAGTACTTAATTTTAAAAGAATTATAGTTAGGGATTTTACTTAGTTAAAACTTACTTAAAGACACGCTTAGTTAAGTAATTATGTTAAGTTAATATTAAGATAATATTATTAAAGTAGCTACATTTACTCAAAATAGGCAGCTATTATCAAATGAAACCTTTTTTCCGAACACAAACAGCCTGTATCGTATGTTTTTTTTCGTCGCCCCCATGTTTCGGGACAATAAAACGCGTTCTTATCTACTCCACTATGTTTTCGTTTTAAAAACATTTTTCGTTCTTTCATGATTATTTTTTAAGCTACCGAGCTACGCGTTGCCCACATCTTGTTTGTATAAACTATTTTCATCTTTATTTTCAATAGGATAGGGATTAAGAACGTGCGTAGCTTGGTCTTTAAATTCTTTTGTCTTTAAACTATTGATTCTTTTTCATTTTATAGTGATTTCGAAATGAATAGATATTCAGGTTTTATTGACGACTTTTTATGGTGTGGGTCGGGATTCGGATCTCGGTTGAATTAGGGTTTTATGTGCGATCATTGTCTACGTATTTATGTATTCCTTGTAAGGACGAAATAAAAACGGCTTATGTGATTTGTTGGATAAGCAAACGGTCCAGTGGCTTTCATCTTGTCACATACATGGATCTCTGTGCATATTTCTTCTTCATAGGAACATAAACATGGTCTAATTTTCCATTGAAGAAAATATATTTATTATTATTATAGATATTATTATTATAAACCATTTCCGAAATCATAATAGCTGACAAAACAATGCCGCAAATTCAGTCCTCATTAAAGATATTTGTTCAAGTGTTCATCCAAAAAATATTTCGCATTGACAACTGTTCGTTTCCGTATGCAACAGATGGGGACGGTGGCAGTTGCAAAAATATGGAGACAGGTGGCATCGCGACCTACAATTTACTTCTTTTCATGACTAATAATTGAAGCATGCTTAAGTATATAGGAGTGACAGTAAATTAAAATAGAAAATGATTAAAGGACTGTTCTAGAACTTTGCAAATTAATGAATTTGTTATTGATAAGAGTGTTAATAATGATCATCGTTTGCTCCAACAATTATATGCTCTAAAGTTCCATTATACTGAATTATAGACTTTGACTCAACTCTCACGCTACTAACAAAATTCGACCAACCAATGCAGTCAAGCATCCAGCTAGTATCGATCCATCCCAAGAGGTCCATCAAAATAATGTAGCGATAAAAGTAATCCTTTGACGTGTAGCCCACATGGCGAAACTTGCGTAGGATGCAAAATATCTGACCCACATTTCGACCGAGAGAGCAAAGAAGCAAACCATCCTATTATTATGAAACCTCATGTAGACTGAGATAAAGCAGAGCTAATACAAATTGGGAGGCCCAAAGAAATCCTATTACTTAACGTTATCAAAGAAACCAGCACTTAACTTTATTATGAGTCTCATAAAGTTTATCTGGATTTATGTTTTTGAAGCTGTGGCTCTGTGACTGGGGGGCTGGGGGAACGGAAATTGTTGGGAGTTCAAATCCGAGGGACATATGGTTGATGTTGATTTAATTAGCATTTTTTCCAGAAGAAAAAGTGAAAATTGTGTACTTGAACTAGTTGTATTAATAATTCTGAAGTCCAATGTGGTTTTGATGACACAAAACGTCACAACTAAGATTACTACTTAAAGTGATCGTTAGTAAAGGAAAATCAACTTACAACTTACACACGATAAATAAGTAACAAGCAACTTATATACCCTTTACTTTTTCTCAAACACTCAGATAAGCTCAGAAAACAATATAAAAACTTAATACAATAAAAGAGAATCTTGTTTATTTTGATGTCAACACCAAGTGGCTAGAAAATATTGTTAAAACAAACATTTACTTTGGTCTTGCAACCTTGCAGTTATCTTAGAACAAATACTCTTACTGTGTGCTTATGCCTCTTATCCCTTAAGGACTCAGTTAAAGACCTGACAATGTTACTAATAGGACTAGGAATGAAGAGATTGGGTTACTCGTAGTAATTTTTAAGAGCGTACCAAGTGGCGTTTTAAAGTTTCTGCCCACCCCCATTGGAAGAAGTCGTGAGTTCATGAATGTATGTATTTTTTTAAGATCAGGCGTTGCAAAATTCTGCTATTCTATTCTTAAAGAACTAGTTTGGTAGATGTTATATTTAAGGTCATAAAAAAAGTCTAGGTGATGTGTAATAACTAGCCTAGAATCCAGATAAAAACCATAAAGACTAGTAGCCGAAAGCACCGTTAAGTTCCCAAAAAAACAAGATTCTAGATCAAAAAGCAGCGATGACATTTACGACCAAATACGAAACGTTATGAAGAAACATCCTCATGAGAGATCTCAATTGATATCTCTCTAAGATGTCCAAAAAAGTGAATGTAATATTTTTGCTTATGTACGTTAGTTTTTGCTGCATAGATCTGTTTAGTAGATTTGTGAATTCAAACGGACCGAAACTCGCCTGAAAAATATATAACCAAATGTTGTCAGATCTTTATGATTTATGTTGCAATAATGGTCACCATATGTGGCCATAGATTCTTTGGCTGGGAAGTATAATTCCATGTGAGGCCATGGGTTTAAGTGCTGATTTGTGCTTTAACGCGAAACGAAGTCATGGCATTTTTTTGCATGGTCAGTTAGTCTTTCATGCTGACACTTGTGTCTTTCATCTACAAGTAAAGTTGAGTAATCCAATCCCTCAGTAAGACTAACTACATAAAAGTAAGAACTTGACACGCTCTACATACTTTTCCATTACAAAGTCGACATTTTGTTTTAAATTCAACTAACGATCCACGTGCTGAAGGTCACGTTGCATTGCACGCCGTCACTCGACGTTTATGCTTTACATCAATACAGTAATCACATAGTTACCCGTCGATCTATATCAAACACTTGATTTAATCACTAGAGCTAATGTCTTGATAGGAACCGCCAATAATAACTCAAGGATAATCCTATTTATTTAGGATGTTGCATTCTGCTTGAATATGACTTTGATTGAAAGCAAACTGCTCAATTTTAGTATGTGCGCGAATTATTGTAACCTCTAAATGATGCATTGTAGGTAATTTGCTAGTATCCGTAGCTACTGTGATCGTTTGTGTGAAGGATTTTACGCTATGCGCAAATTGAACTTGTGTATATAATAATATGTATATTGCTACATCGCTAGTAAACATAAGATCTGTTCGCAATGGTTTATGGGGTCACGTTACAGACATAAGTCTGTATGAGTTAGAGTGGTTCTTGTTGATGTTACTTAGTCATGTTCTATCTTAATCCGCATATAGAGAAGGAAATAAAATAGCGATGTTGATAATTGAGCCATTTGTCAGCCTATCAACTTGAAAACTCCTTCAATTTCAATTACTAATTCTGGAAAGATCCACACCCCGGCCATTTTAACTATCTGATCCTATAATACTGGCTCAACCGAAACTTTATCTTCGAGCCCACCTTGATATTACAAGTGAGACCTTCGAGAGGAGCACCTTGTCCCAACGTCTCGAGATTTAACAACTTTCTGAAGACTTTTTAAGTTTCTTAATTTCGAAAGTCCCCATATTTCGTGGGAATAAATTGAAATTGTTTTGTTAGGGACTGTACTGCTTGTAAATAAGGGTACTTTAGTGATATATCACTGGACATAGTAAAAAAAGAAAAGAAATAGGCCATTTAATTTGTTTTACTCCATTAAACTTTTGTTGCGTCGTAAATCGACCAACAACGCAGCCGAATGAAAATATGGAACCAACAAAAAGAAAATTTGCACCAAATAAATTTTACAGCGATACTAAATATTAAAATCATTTAACAATCAGCCAAAGAATGAATTGCCCGCACCTACATTTGAAGTTACCCACTTATCTCCACCTAAATCAGTTAAACATGGCTTATTATCGTAACGAACTATACTTAGTAAGAATTTACTAAATATACAGCGTTATTACTCAATTAAAACATGAATTTACGATTCATAAAAGTTCACAAACTTTCTACCTGCGTGTCGCGAATGCATATATTGTGGTGGTAATGTCAGCAATAATTTCAATATGTAGTAGGTGCAGTACAAGGAGCGACGGGAATGGCAAATTTGCTGTTTTTTTAATTTGTAATGGTTTGTGACAAAGGAGAAATGCGGGACTTTGTTTCATGGCATGTTTCAAGGGTCTTTTCGAGTGGATTGTTTTAATTTAGGTGATATTGCTAATGTCACAATCACAACTACCTACTGAGTTAAAGGTGAAGTATTATAATCGAAGGAACAAACAGTATGAAAAATCTAACCCTATAATTAATTTGTCTATTTATTTCACTAAAATTGCAAGCCATAAATTGTTAAACATTATTCTTTCTTCACGACAAACGTTCACAACGACGCGAATTAATCAGCCTTCCACACATAATTATTAAGTCATTATTTACTACTTTTTTTTAAAACTCAAAATCGATACAAAGTTCCTACCCGCTCATACATGCGCCATAAGTGTATAGTTTTAATTTATTCCTTGGCAACACGAATACTTTTATGATGGTGCAGTTGACACATGACATAATGGCGGCGGTAAAAAAGCGGTAAAAAGTGGTAAAACGGCTACCACTCGCAGGTTTTATGCGGTAAAATTTAACTTTTTTTTACATTTGAAAGCTATTATAAAAACGTAATAGTGTGTGCAAATGTGAGGGTATGAAAGGTATAAGAAAATTGTGAAGCCATAATTCAAAGTCGCATTTAAATTTTAATTAATTGAAACGAAATTCAGTGAACTGTAAAAATAAATCACTCGTAATGAATTAAAGGTAAAATCGCCTCATTTTGAGAGCAAAAACCCTTCAAAGTAAATCATTAACTTAGATAACATAAAAAAACAAGCTACAATACTTTTCCGCACAGTTTTTTGTATCTACTTTCAACATACCAACATTCACCCCTATAAAATATTCCACATACTTTTCCCCATACGTGCAAGTAGTGGGTACGGTAACGAGTAAACAGATAAAAAGTCCAACACGTGTGCTTGTACAGTACCAGCCCAGTTATATCTATTCCCATAGGAGTTATCGCGTGCAGCGATACAAATCACTAATAATAACATTGTTTACGTCCGTCAGTACGTTAATGCGTCGATCTTAAACGTGCCGGATACGCAGTTAATGGCGAAAGTGTACTATAAAGAGAAATGGCTGCAATTTTTATTTTCGATCTCGTGATGGTAGGTTCTACCTAGTGGAAACTATATGTATGTAACCCTGATATTTGTTGCGTCATTCTTTCATTTGCAGTAATGCTGATCTATCACAAAAAAGTGGTAACAGCGAATTATGCCATATCACCGCATTTGGCAAAGGGATTGGTAAAGTCAGTATTGTTTTTAGCAGTGGAAAGGACGTTTTTGATTATCCTCCTACGGTAAATCCTTTAGCATCGGCATCTATGGAAGGTACATGGTTGATGATTTCTTGGTTAAAGCAACCAATCTAAACAGCTAGCTGGTGAAAACAGATGACGAAAGTAAACTAAAGTCTAAATATATCATCACAACGCAGGACGCCATTTCATCAACTGTCGAACACACCTAAACACAGCTGTGTCAATCTATCAATCGTCATCTCGTGCAAACTGTAACAGTCAATCGGAAAATTGATCGAGGTTCGACAAAAATAGACTGTCCATTTCATCCCGTAGGCTTCATTTACAAAAAAAGATTACATCTACAGAAATACAGACACACTGATGAAACTGCCATAAATGCTCGTGGTGACAATTGCTACCCGTCAAACATGACATCTCCCGTTTTCATGGATGGAAAAGCACTTTGGCATGAACTAAATTGTTGACGAGCCCTGAATTCCCGACTTAAGAGAAACTGAAATCCCTACTTGTCATCAGCTTTATTTACTCAACTAATTTAAATCTGAGAAGACCCGATGAAAACGGTCGATGAATGCTATATGTTAACAGGGAAGAGACTTTGGCACACCACATAGTATTTACTAAGACTAGCATCGTTAGTTCCAAGTGTTTACGAGCCCTGCTACAAGTAATGTTATTTAATTTATTTTCTAGCCAACTACGTTCGTAAGGTCACATATAAATTGGTTGTTTAAAGACTTAACTGCGATGAGGTTATTGTATATGTTTATTTATTTCTTATACGATGGCTTATCGTATAGAAGTAGGTTATTTATATGCTAAAGTGTTTGCCAATATGAATTTTCCATGTTGGTAACCCTTTATGAAAGTTATTATCGATTAAAATCAATTGTCTTGTAAGTATTTTGATGGAGTGATGTAATTTCAGTAGCTGAAAGAATAGATTTCATTTTGACAGATGAAACTGATTACTAGGAGTTGGGTTTCAATTTCCATTTCATAAGTTCGAATTTTGCAATCTATGTCTGTTTATATGATTTGAAAGTTAATTACAGGGTCAAGTAACTAGTATTAATAGATTATAAGAGAAGTTATAGTTACACAGATCAATACTTTCCAGTTATTGACGTTTATTAGATCGGGCAGATAAAAATCTGAATGGTCTAAATGGTAAAAAAGATAGGTAGGTACTGTCACTTACCAGGTTGTTATTCATTTGTATTCAAGTCAAAAATACAAATTATTTAGTGCTTAAATATCTCACAAACACGATATATCCAGACCATACAATTCCTTTACGTGCTAGTCCTTAGTTCCTATGCTTGCTCAAACATGGCGTTAATATTATAATATTTAATCGAAATATTAACATGTTTACTTTATATAACGTTACTGAGTCTAGCTCGCTATCATGGACGGACGAGATATGGTCGCGAGTGCATTGTTCAGGTGCGACTATGTTCATAGGAGGTAGCGGTTTGATGGTGACACATTAGAAAAAAGTAAAAAACAAAACGAAAAATATCGAGTTGCCAACTTGAATTCGAAATAACGATACAGCAAATTACGTAACGGTGGGTTTTATAAATAAAATAAAGTTTACTTTAAAATATTAAAACACTGCTTAAACCCAAGTTTATTATAGATAATAAACTAAGTTCTGTCTTTAGTAATCCAACTATTATGACTCAGAGTTCAGTCAGTAATCATAACTTAAACTCCATGCCTATCACAACATTTATGAAACCAGTCTAAAATTATGGGGCTGGTTATAAGAGCAAGTTTTCGCAATAATCCTAGATTTTGTTAGACGAATGCTAACCGCCAGTTAGCTATTTTATATGCATCTATAAAATCTTAATAGGATAGTTAAAACACAATTAAGGCTTAGTTAGCGGTGAAAGTGCTTTTATAACTAGTTATAGTAATTTCTATATTTTATGAATATCATATTCGAATACCTCCATGCTTTTGATATTACTATTTGCCGAAAAATATTGAAACAAAACATGGTAAGGCCATCGGTAGTAAAAAAGATTTCACAGAAAAAATATCCAGTATTAAATTCTAAACTCACTATTACTTTATCAAATTTTCTTGAATCACCCCTAATATATCCTTAAATTGGTGCTATTCCCATACTCCTGGCAACCCGCTAGCCGCTGCCCACATCAACTGCACCGCACGAAGCGCACAATATCATACACGTGGCTGTTTATTAATAAGCCCTGCGCAAACGCCGCACGTGTAATGATGTAACTGCGTAGCTACGCTTATTACGGAATTTGAGCCATATTTTGTGGACTGAACTTTTTAAGGGTAATCAGGAAAAGAAACTTGGTGTCTTCTTAAAAATTTTGCCATAATAATACAGAAAAGTATTCAAAAAATAAAAGATCACATGTAATTTACCGTGGTGCGTGGTGATAGGGGTTAATGACCGAAGATTTAAACACTAATATTGCCTAAACTTTTAATAGTTATCCTCCTAGGGTAACAGGAAAATATCAAGCTGGCATTCCTGTTAGGGTAACGAGCAGAAGCAACATAGATGAACAGTCTTCCATGTCATGGTCATCAAAACCCAAAAAATATCACCAGCAGGGTATAAATGAACCACGTGTAAAACATTGTTGACGATTAGGGAAGTTGATTGATAACGAATATTCGGTGTAAAGAGCGGCGCGTGCGGCGCGTGTTGTGATGTAACTGCGCAGCTACGCTTGTTATGGATTTTCTACTGTATTAGTATACTGAACACGGGTATGGGGACGGCCATACCGTCAATTTTCGATAAAGGGTTAATTAATCCTATGATAGAAATGCATTATTTATTTTTGCACAAAAATATGCGCACGGAACTAAAACAAAACAATAGCGTATCAGATTTGAAGTTGAACACGTGTATGCAACCAGTAAAATAAACAACATAAAATATAACCTGTTAAAAATTACAACCGCAGTTTCAAAAGCATAATATCACTTAAAATTCGGTTTAACCAGCAAATTACTCGAAACTAATACCTCCTCACATTTACTTAATTCATTTTAAATGATAATCTTACCAACATTTTATCTACGGACCGAGCTCTGTTGACCGCTTAAAGGCACAACACAGACACTGAGATGCACAAATGCACATGTGCATAATATCAAGCAACTCATCATTTAAGAACATCGCGATAACACACATCTTTCAGTTGACTGGCGCATGCGAACTGCATGTGACGAACAGCTGATTCGGTTTATTTTTAGTTCAGTTATTAGTTCTGTAGAAAATATTGCGTATTGGATGAACCCTACTGTTAAATGGGGGAATAGTGCCGAAACCGTGTTAATTCTAATGTGAATTTCAAAGTTAGTTTTTTTTTTAACCATATAAATTAATTACAAACCATTGCCAATTCATTTGAAAAAAATCTTTCCCTCAGTCATTATACTCATGATAGCTTAAGGTTTATTTTTTATTTTTCAGCAGTTAGAAAGAAAAACTACTTTTGTAAGTAAGAAGGTACCAAAACCTTCCCAAGCAAGAAACCACCATAGAAATTACCACAAACTAAACGCAGACACCATTAGTATATATCCTATAAACCTGACTTATGCTATCAGGAACCAATAATTCGCTATCTTGGCGAAGAATAGCCCCGAATGGTGATCTAGAGCCGTGCAGAGCTCGGCTCGTGCCAACACTCAGATTTATTGTGACGGCCCGTCTTCGGTGATTGCAATTATATATATTTATATGGAAGTGTACTTTAAACTGTGAGTGTGCACTTTTGGACGGAAAATATACTATAATGTGGCAGTTTTAGGGATCATCTTAACGCTAAATATGATTTCTAGGCCCTGGTTGCCCCATCGAAAAGTGTATCATAATAATAATCAGGAGGTAGAATGCAATCAAAACATTTATAGAACCTTGAACGGGCCTTTAAAACAATAACATCACTATTATTTCCGAACGTGCATCATTTAACGTTAAATTGACAGCTTAAACGTCACAAACATGGCGAGAGGGCACACGATAGGATTAACCTCTCACCATTCCTCATTTTGATTGGACAACTCCTAAGTCTTATTCCTTCTTCAACAAATATTAAACCTGTCGATATTAGCCAACCGCCTCAGTAACCCAGTGTACCGAATTAAATCGATTTGCATTGAATTGCTTATTAAACAGGGATATTTCCAGAAGTCATTATCTAGTATGACTAATGTTGTGATAGAGTTACGCGTTAGATAAAATTGTCATTTATTTGATATAATTAGCGCATGTATGTGCATGCTGATTGATATGCAGTAGTATTTGTTACGTTAAGGTTTTATTGAAAAGGGGGCCAACAGAGCAATTTTTAATTAGGAGAAAGATTTATTTTCGTTAGGAAAAAAAAAAAAAAAAAATTTCGTTAATGTAGTAACACGTGTAATCATTAATTAAAAGGGAAAATCACTAAACAGCCAGTTCTAAAACGCTGTAATTTTCTCAAAGTGTACATTTAGAAAGCGAATATACCGGTCAAAGCGGGTAATAGCGGTAATTTCGCGCTATGTCTAATAGTTCGCTGCATGTGTTGATGCCGCTCGCACGTGTTATTTTCTACGCGTCATGTAAATCGTAGTATTTTCTCTTGAAGCGAGTAGATATGACCTTCATTTAATAGATAATTATAACAGTGTCATTTTCATAAATGGCGCAGTAGCGATCCGTTCACTTTCTGAAAATACAATTGTGGGTTTCATTCCCGAAATTAAAAATAATGGTTTACTATCATATGAGACATTGAGGCCCCGAGCAAGGCCACCATTACTTCAGTAATTAATTTAGTAATAATATCAGAAATGAAGACCGGCAACAATGCATGTGTCACGCAATAATATATACATACAATTGTTATTTACATTATTAATGCAATAATTATAATTAAAATCCTTTAGTTTATAAGGAAAACTATAAAAAACATGAGACCATCAATAATTTTCTAGTCAGCTGATTGTTGCGTAATAGGTCATATGTATAGGTAAAATTTGCGAGTCAATACAGTTTTATTAATGATTTAACCTAAAGCAAATCGTGGAGGTCATATTCTAAACATATGAGGTGAAACACCTACACAACTACCCACACATTTTTATATCAAGTTAGTTCCTAATGAGAGTTCAATTTATATTCCCACTTTATTCATAATACTGCTAGCTTCTCCAAAATATATGGTGTAGTATAAAAAGCATTTCTCTGAGCAAACATCGTTGGTAATGAATTCAAGATAGCCTTTAAGCCAGCCCATGTCCAGCAGATTCCATACTTTGATAATGATAATGACCACGAAAATAAGCCTGCTATTCAAAACACAAAACAAAAAAAAACTTAAATTTCCGCCTTGATATTAGACCATAACATGATGTTTTACTGTAACAGTAAAGCACGGTAATGCGTTTATAATTACATATATGTAGGCTGCTTCGTGACAAGCTGTCACAATGATTACAATGGACAGAACGCAGGTTTGCCGTGAACTTTTAAAGAAATGGTCATAAAATTGACTATCTAAAACGATTAGTAGAATGTAGGCTGTTTGAAGTAATCTAACTAAGACATTGGAGATTATTATGAATTATTATGAATTTCAATTATGGTGAAATGTGTTAAAGTGAAATTCTCGCCAATATTATAGGATTTTGACCAAATGTGAAAACTTTAATAATGCTATTCGGTGCTATACGATGACCGAATAGCCTCATTAAAGTTTCTGTATTAGGTAAAAGTAAGTTAAAAACAAATCACAACGACCTTAAGGTAGATAGACAATGATAAGTCAGTGAACAGCAATTTAAAACTCGCAGTAATGAAGTAGAAGCTACTATAAAACAAGACGATTTCATCAAAGAAAATGACAAATCATAAGAAAAAAGAACTACCAATCATAATAAGTAAAGATACAGTACAGTAAAAAGCACGTATCACAAACATTGTGAGAACAAAAAGCCTGGCTGTGTTGTACAGTAATTTTCCACGTAGTCATAATTCTACAGCACACCACAGTAACGGGGCTAGCATCTCCCATATACATGGGAAACATGGCTTACGTGGTTGTTAAACACACGTAATTTAATTACATGTAATTTTTGTAATCTTATGTCATTGATGCGTTTCTAGTTCATGGTTAGAAGACTGCGTGGCGTTGCGTTGAAGTGAGATATTAGCAGAGCTCATTAGAATCTTAGCGGTACCTTGGTATACATTAAAACTGTGGGCGTCAAATGACATATAAAGAATATAACCTATACGAACGTGAGTGCATTATCAAACGCATGTAATGTAATGAATATCAACCATTTTGATAGTGCACAAACAATAATTGCAAAATTAGATGTTTTACACATCTAACATACAAATGCTGAATACCTACAACAAAAAGTAGCAAATCACAAACAGATGAGCACAAAATTTGTTTTTAATGGTGACCCGTTAAAATTACTTAAAATCGACACATACTTTACTGGGAACCCAGTGTTTGTAATGACATAAATATTAGACAAAAACGTCTAGCACTGTGTGCAAAATGAACGAATTCGTCAGTGCCAATCGATTATTAACGGTAGAAAATTACTATTTGATTTCTGGACAATGACATCTAGGAATAAACTTAATATGTCGCGGATTTTATATATTTGAATACAATTAAAGATTGAATAATATCCTTCAAGCGATGATATATTTATCGATGGAGGTGAGGAACCAGAAAGTTGAAAGTAATATATACAAGCTGAAGAGAACTGATTTTTTCAAAAGGAAAGCTGAACCCAGCTATAGACCAGGAAACTAAAGAATAAACCACCACCTTCCCAACAAAAGGCTGCAAACTCAATAACATTATATTAACCTTTGTAACGAAATAATCTTTTAAACATATCCTCAACTTTGAAAGGAACAAATATCAATTTATATAATAGAGTGCTCAGACGAATCACTTTACGTTTGTTGGTCTGTAAATATAAAAGAATCTCGGCTATGAGATAAAAAGGGAAACCTTATGTTTCAAAATTCAATACATTCTTATCTTCCAAGATACAGAAGGCAGTGAGAGAGAAATATCTTGAGAGGCAACGAGCGTTGGCGGACAAAAGGATAAAGGGTACGTAATAAAGAAATCATAGTCATATGTGTATATGTTGAGATGTCTCGCAATGGAAATGTTTACATGTCGGGTTGGGGGTGAAATGTAAAAGGTAGAAGTAATGGGGAATGTGTGTGTTTGCCAAAACTCGTAAAAATTCTGGAGGTAATTGGGTATGTTGGGAAGAATGAAATGATACTGACTGAAGTATTATTGAACTATTGTCCCTTAAATACCTACATTATATGCAAATAAATGATTTCTATTTTTATGTGCTTATACTTGGCTCAGAATCATTTAAGCTTTGTAGTTTATTAACCTAAAGTAAAATGATAAAATAAAGAAGTAATCAAACAAAAATTAAAAGTTTTAACAATCCTAATCAAATAAAAAGCTGTATTAGAAATCCCATCCAATGTACAAACAACCACTGATTTAATTATTGAAAGTTGTTCTAAAATAGGCCGCATTATCCTCAACGCTTTAATGAAAATTGTATCAGCACAATTCAAACAATGGTACAAAGCGTTTCAATAAAGTACTTCCTCGCCAGGAATCCTGTTAATCCCAAACTGGAAGCTGTAGCGAACACACAAATTAACAATACAGAAAATTGAATTATTCCTTTCAAGCGAATTTCTCATTAAACTTGAAATTAGTTACTCGCTTCTTTGGGGTCCTAACCAGATAGTCAGTGTCTTTGTTCCAGTTAATTCTAACTTTGGGTTGCAAGATCAAAGGTACCTATTAAGTTTAGTGCGCTCCGAAAAGGCCTCTTTTCTTTTCCTCCGTACCAACTTTTCTTATTCCGAGAGCTGGTTCGGAAATGGGAGACATTACCGAGTCAATAGATGGTACGAACCGAACAGTCAATAAGATCTTCGCTTTTGAGCCGATCTCGTTTCAGCTAACTTCTGGCTTACGACGTGATTGGAATTCGTAATACAACATTTTGCAAACTATTTCCCTTGATTGCGTCAGTTTAATCAACTGTTAATATTACATTGATAATCTTCAACTTTTACGCTCAACCTCAAGACTTTAGTTTGCATCTGATCGCATTAATATTTAAATAAATTACGTAATTTATTTCTGAATATACTAATGCGTTACATTTCCATGTCAATCGCTACAGCTGATAATAAGACGCATGTAGATACAGTAAGTAAATGTCTTTCCAATTCTGCACAAATAAATAAACATGAGTGTATCAATGAATAAATAACCCAAGAGGCATGTTTGGGTCGAATAAAATGGCGTTCTGTGTCTGCTAAATAAGTAATAAGACGGCGCCATTTACCAAAATGTGATCTCCGAGGTAAAGATCCAGGTGACTAAAACGTTGTTACACTAAACATGTCTGGCCAAGGTCCCTAAAATGTTACGCTAAACATCTGACACGAATCTCGAGGTATTCCCAAAGCAATTACAGCAAGTAGCGGTAATGGTCCATTCGGGGATGCTGGATCACAATTCACTGACCCCGCCCCAAATTCGTACGTTCAGTAAACTTAGCTACGAGTTTTAATAAAGGAAAATTCCTGGATACGAAAAAAACGGATGAAAAACTTGTAAGCTAAGTTAAATCAAGTGGCTTAAGGGCTGGAAACAAACAAGTTCGGTGCCGAAAAGAATAAACGAAAAAAGTATGTGAGGGATTAAAGTTGAGTTTAGTTGTTAAGATTGGAACTAAATGAAATTAGTTGTTGTGTAGTCTTGTGACTGAAGGTCGACTTCGAATTAGAACGGGAACTCTATTTGCTTCCTTTGGGTCTTCGTAATTCGTAACCGTGGCAAACTGATCTAATTAACTTTGTTATTGTCATTAAGTCAGTGCAAAAACAATTTAATATTCTAGACGTTATTCTGTGGCTGTTGTATTGATAAATTAAATAAAGAAACTGCACAAAACTAAATCGAATTCATATCACACAATTCTTCAGAGCGAAGTTGTGCATAGGTCCCGGGAGGCGATGCTGTGCCATCCCAGGGAAACTCTGCCCGCCTGACGCGGCCCGATGCATCAGATGCATGTCGTAAACCCATTGCCAGATGCTCCCAATCAAGTCTAGGGTTGAGAGTGGAGTAAAGGAACTATTTCATAAAATTTGAACCCTATTTCCTACATTAATAAATTTTTATTTTTATTATTTGTCAAACACACATTGTTTGTTTTCAATTAGGTACATGTCAAACCAACGTGAATGATAAAAGTTATAAAATAGAAAAACATTTATTAATTGAGAGAAACAAACACGTGTATGCAATATAAATCTAATAGTTAAGAGCACATAATTATATACTTAAAATGTACCAAACAAATAAATCTATTCGAAAACAAAGGGCCACTCATACTTGATGAAGCAACTCTTATCGAAATTAAAAACAACAAAGCCATATTATTTAAATCATACTTGAAAATCAACAAACAGCCCTGAACCGCAGATGTAAGTCCCAACTGTACCACATTGTAGTTTAATATGGAACTTTTTATTTACAACACACAAAGTGTAGTTTTCGACCGAAGTAAATGTTTGAATTTATCGCTCACATGCGCTTATAAAAACTATGTAGCAACAGCTATATTGCCAAGTGTTTTCAAGTACCCGAATCCCGAGTATATTTTTAGCCTGTTTTGGTATTAATAATGGTACTTTTGCTGCTTCAATATTATTACTTACTTTTACTAGACTACCCTTTTTTATAAAAATTCGGTAAAGTATTATAGGAATTTGTAACGTTAATGGTCGAAATGGTAAGAAATTGTAGGTTTTTTGGTCCGTAATTTGAAGCAGGTTTTATTCATCGATTCTGAAATTAAACACAGTTTTAGTACACATAACATGTTTTAGGGATTGTACAGTGAAGATCATATACTGAAGATAAAACACACAATATATGTATAACAATCTACAACACAGAGTACAGACCAACCACATTTCCACCCATTCAAATTCCACCCAAAACTCCAAGAAAACTTCTCCATCCAAATTGCATATACCATAAAACGCACTAGAACTAACACTATTAGTCGCCAGCCCCTCGAGACGAGTCGAACGCTGAAACAGAATGCATCTAAAGAACATTGTATGCTCACTAGAGCGTCCCGAGCCCCGTCCAATCCTCTGAGAGTTGGCACCAGAACAAATATTGGTCGTGTATTAGCGAACATGGCTGTAACAAGTCACTTCTTAGCTTGGCTTGACTTTTTTCGTTTTAAACCGGTTTGTGATACCCTTGATTTACAGATAAAGGTTTCTTTTTGGTTTCGGGATACGCTTTTTTCTTTTTGTGGTCTCAAAGACGGAGAAAAGACTGACTGGTTACATTTAGTTAGTAAGAAAATGGACCATTAATACAAACATCTATTATAAATAGTGTCTCTTTCACATTAGAACAGAAATATACTCAAACAGATCACTATATCAGCTGTTTATAATTCCATGCAGATCGAATGCCAAACAATTAAAGGCTAGTGCAAACTGGCGCGATATCGCGGGCGCTACAGGCAGCGCGACCCTTATAGCGGCCACGATATCGCGTTAGTCTGCATGAGCCTTGACCCTAATGCGGATTCAAGTAACGCATTGGCACTAATTGTGACTTCTATTTAACCCATCAAGGATTAAAACTGGCTTATGCACGTGTTTAGAGATAGTAAAGCAAGATTATGTCAAGCTTACTAACTTGGAATAAAAATTGTTCTTTATTTTGTCAACTTAGATGCCATCGGTTAAGGAATTGAAAGCGTTATCGTCAACCTTTTCAATGCAACAAGAAGCCTACGTCGCAATATCAGACCGTTCAAGCTTAATTTGTTTTCACTAACCGTCTTTACAGCGTCGGCTCCCCTTAAAAAATAAAAAGCGTGAAGTCACCTTCACATAAAATTCCCTTTTCCGTCCGTCTATTTGCAATTTTATCTGCCATCTAAAGGGGAGGTTGTAAAAAAGTTTCAATGAAAACGGTCGACTCGCTGCCATATTTCGTTCAGCTTTCTTCATAAATCGTCAGCATTGGATCTCATCTACATATCTCGGAGATTGTTTGAATGTAGATTCGGTTTGTCGCGACCTTTCGGGTTCCGTAGGATGAAAGGTGAGTCTGACTTCCGAGTAATCTATCTGTCTGAAGTAGGAGTTAATCCGAAACACTTCTAGATATAGTTGGGAAAATTGCAACTGCTGTACAAGATAAAAAAGATTTATGTCCTCTGAAGATTCTAAATATAGACTCCAACGAGTCAAGACATAACAAGCTTCTTCTTATTGAGATTTGAAATTTATTTTTAATATTTTAACATTTTTAATGATTGTACCTACGTATTTTTATTCGATTAAACGTGGGCTAAGCTAATGAACCTAACATGAACCCTATTACACCACCTTGCAATCAAAACTGATTTGAAAATTGAGCAAATTGTCACACAGCTGCCCAATCTGAATTCATTTGCTCTCCCATTTTTCATCACACCCTAACCTTTGACATTAATGTTCTCTGTAGGTATTTCAATTAATTCACAAGGATTAGATGTTTTTAACAATGGATTTAACGTAAAATATTTAATTGCTTCGCTCGTTACAGAGATCGTAAAATATATGTCTGAGGCATCAATTAGAGAACAGTGTTAGCACTTGAATGTGTAATTAAGTGCCAAGGCATCGTTATTGGGAATCCAGTTAAAAATGTTTTAATTTTTTATTGGATTTAACTCATTTTTTGGAGATATCGATTATGTTTTGGGTGATTAAAAAGTAATAGTTACCAGAGCTTTTTGTGATCTTATCTTCTGCTCAGTAGAAAATTTCTAAAACAAACACGCCACGTTCATTCTTCCTTGTAGCATTCCATTTCTCATCTTCTTTAACATTTTCATTTCATCCTTTGTCTTCGTCTCAATCACTTTCCGCAGTGAATTAAAACTCCTTAGTATTTCTTGTCGGAATATTATTATGTTGTTCGTTGAGAGCCTCACCCTAGCCATATCGGGAGTGCCTCGAGGCACACCGGTCACATTTGAACAGCTCGCCTCGAATATTTTTAAGTTCAAGGCCACAGAATTGTATACAAGTTTTGCTTCGGCTTCCTTGTACCGGCTTCCACATTAAGGTACATTCAACTCTGTTGGTTTTTCCTTGAGAGTCAGTTGCAGTTTTTTGTGCATGATTTTTTCTTGTTCTTGATTTAGTTCAGTAGATCGTGTAGTTTTGATGGTGGAACGGAATAGGGTGACAACTGGTAGACCAGCTTTAGGTCTAATAAACATCTTAGTTTACGATTCTTTTGGTTCAGTTTCTTTTGAGTTTCAAAGGGTCTTTCTTTCCAAAAGTTTTGTGAGACGCAGTTTTGTTACTTTGGTGTGAAGATAGGTAACTACTTGTAGTGTTAGCTATTTGTTGTTAATGTTAACTCGAGTTAAGCATAGTGATTATATATTTACGAACCATTTAAGTTACATAATAATCAATGAAATAATAATGACTAAGAATATAATGAAGTGCCAGGCAGTAGTAGCTAATGATTGACATGTAAGTCAACTTGATGTTATGTCTAGTCTACCGAAATTCTATCTACACCCGAACTAACCAACTCTAAGTATATTCAGACAACTATATTTATCACTTAACTTAAACAAGTAACTACACAACTTAAATCTCACATCCGCATGGCTAAGCCCAAGATTTAGTGAAACAAACCACTTAAGATAAACACGCGTGTGCTCATAATTCTTCCGGACGCGTCACTCAGCGGATGTTTTCTAGTGATACTGATTCGATTCATACTTATCTGCATTTTATGACATCATCTCGTGTTGTCCGGGTAGAAATAGGCCAATCCTGCTTTGAGAAGTGGCTGACAGAATTATCAGGTAAGATATCTAGACGGATCTTGAGTTCATCAAATGCATTTGATGTTTGCTTTTCTTTTGTTTTTACTTTCTGGTCTTTTCTATCTACTATATGTATGTATTACTATATACAAAATCTCAGCGATTGTAATTTGATTTGTAGCTTATAATAATGCATGAGAAAACATATATTTGTTTACTCAAGGATGCATACTTAGTATGGCTCGCAAATCCTTCCATATCCTAAGGCACGTCTTACCATTACCGTGCCACCCGGTCTACTCCTTGATATGCAATGGCCTCTGTAACCCCATGCAACATGAGACTCCAGGTGCTAGTGCAAATATTGGAGTACATTAGATTTATCGAGTCTGGTTAAACCACGCTGAGATCGGTGCATTTCATTCATTCATTCATTGATTGAAAAGGCATTGGAGCTTTGTTACTAGGAGCAACTTTACTTCATAAAACAACCAATAAGCACATAATATTATTATCACAAGTTTATTTTTAAAATGACTATAACTAATACGAAGGCAATATCTAGCAGCTACATGCCAAGTCATTACCACCGTACGTTGCGTAAGCCGTGTGCATAACCCCTAATGTTCATTTAATACCAGCTGATTAGTTCATAGAAACTTGGACAAAAAGTGTACAAAAAGCGAAGTTATGAGTTCATCTTAGTTATTAGTTTAACGACTCAATATTAGAGCAAGAACTTGTGAAAATCATGTCATCATATTTTATTATCATGTCACTTGATTAAAGATTAAAACTATATTTAAATTGTAATTAATGATGCTGTTTGAGTAGAAAAACGGCTTTGTGAACGTGTGTAAGATTTGATCTGGATTTAATATGTTATACAGGCTGTATCACTGGTATTTCAGTATGAAAAACAACTAATTATATTTTTTAAATATGATAAATGATAAGCCTTTTTTTGTAAAAATATTGTATTTTTAACATTTTGCTTTATCACCTGGTATAATTCAAAATATCAACCCAAATAAGTAACCAAAACCAAATAAAAATTCCGAGATATAAATCTATACATCCATATACAGCTTTCAATAATATATTCAAATATATGTATCGCTTTGCATTAAAAATCCAATTCAAAATTATTACAGCATACTTCTTATCGTAGATCAATAGTTAGCCAAAAATTGTTCAAAGTTCATGGCCGTGTTCAGTAACTATACTGATAAGAATCAGGTTAATTGTACAACGAGTTTGGATGTGTCCGTTGATAGAATCATGGATTGCTATGTATGTTTAGTTTTGGCATAAGCAGAGAGGATGATGGTACAATAAATTTCCATCATCATCTATGTTGGGATCCAGTTCCTGTCTAACCAGATGCGGCTAAATGAGTGGCACAATATAAAAATAGGTTATAATGTTCTAACGAAACAAAGTAAGTTCCTAGAAGTCAATTATCTTTTAGCTACCTTCATAATATCTTTCTTAACTCCCAAGTCCCACATCAGCAAAATAATTGCACGAACCATAACAAGCAACAACCTACAAACCGAACATTTTTACGGAACATCGCAAAACTGTCGATCAGCAGTAATCATGTTATAACTTGTTTTTAAGAACCGTCCAAGTTTCCAAGAAGATATTATTATATATCTCTCGCTTCCTGATTAGTTCGGCAAAGTGCAAGATATTAAATATCGTTAGGTACCGTTTTTATAAGAAAACTTAACGTTATTTATACAGAGGGGAAAGGTAGGACTTGATCTTTGACTTTAGCTTAGTTGCTGCAATTTGTAACTTCCAAACCGCTATGAGTGACTTCTGGCGTTCTAACTTCACCTATCTGCTGCGTGAAGTTGTTAGCGGCTGCAAATTCAGCACTGGTATGACTTCGTATGAAATCAATATACTATTTTAGCCATTCAGCTAATTCCGTCAAAAGAATAGCAGAAAAATTTCGATTTTTTTTTTTAATTTTATAACCCTAATGCAAATTTCGATGCTACAAAATATGTAGAAAGTAAAAAAAGATAATAACGTTGATACTTTTTCTTTTATAAAAGAGGTCCAGGCGAAAACAGACGCTCCTACAAATCTAGAACGTAATCCCAACTGTGTAGTATCATTATTATCAGTACCATTAACGCAACAGCTCTTTTGTTATCTACTAACACATAATTAGGACAAGTAATTTAATCACCATTAGTTGTAGTTAACACGAACATGCCTGATGTTTTAGTTTTTAATATAATACGTTTGAGGCTGGTTAATAACGATGTATAGCCAGTAATGTTTTATGTGTAATGAATGACAGAGTAGGATGTAACTTTGACATATCTCGAACTTGAAAATTGAAATTTACTGCGGCAAACAGAGAAGCACTGTGCAACATAACGCCTAATTCTGCCAAAGAAATTGGATATATTAATTTGCCGGTTCAAAGATACAAGATTGTACACGTACTCGTACAAACCGGCTTGAATTTATATTTAAAAGCCATTCAAGTTCGAAGACAGGGTAATAAATCTACAGCGGACCTAACCAAGCTTACACATATTTTTCCAAAGTCTCGTGCTGGATAAATACATTTGCATTTTCCCCCAATAAATTATGGCGTTCATGAAAGTCTAGTTGCCCGTTATTTCAGTTAGACCCAGAGGAATTTTGATAATTCACACGGCCAAATACGAAGCGATTAATTTAGCCGGCATTCTCCAAACTACCCAGCCGTTCCTCATAGTCACGCTACAGAAGGCATAAATCATGTGAATACCTCGGCAGCCGATGCTGTTTTTTCAAGCTATTTTTAAGCTATTTAAATTTTTAAGCCAAACGTTGAGCTTGCAAAGAGCGATTTGTTCCACGGCAGCAGTTGAAATGTTTGAACGAATTTTTTGCCTATTTTTCCCCGACTTTTGGGCCTGAAATGCGATTGCTTAAGGCAGACTTTATTGCTGACGTTTACTGCTAGTGTCATTTTAAATTCTGTACCCACATCATGTAGAAAACGAAAATGCGAGGTATTGGCTACTTTTAAAGGGAAGCGAATAAATTGAACGTCAGTTTGGTTGCTACTTTTTATACCGACGTTCTTCGAATTTACATTAGAACCATTGCAGTTTTGATAGACACTATTCTGTAGTATGTACAAAGAAACAGATAATACAATAAGATCAGCGTAATTTTGTAGTACGAATTCACACTCATTGATGCTAGACCGTTCTTCAAGTTGAATTCGATACAATCCAATATTCATTCCTTTCCTAGTAGCAGGAAACCGTAAGTAAAACTAGACCAGACCAGTAAGTCTGTCTAGACGCCTCAGGGTCAACGGTTGGACAATCGCACCTATAAGTTCAGAGGTCTTCCTCACTTACACTAGACTTAAATCCAACTTAATGTATGTGTTATAGTCAAAGTCCGATACACAGTCTCTTCGCGGAAGGACTGGTTTATCCTAGGTTTGGCCAAAGCCATCAGGCAATCCCCGAAATACATTTCAATTTCGCCCTTTGCCTGAAGTATTTTTAGTCAAACCCAGGAGCTCCTAACTTTTCAGTCAAACGTCGAAAGTAAATTATTCTGTTTCGGTTTTGGCCTAGTCAATCCTAGAAGCGACTGCAAAACTCGGTCAAACGTTGATCTGAACATGTTTAAACAGGTTCATAATGTCTCTCGCGGTGTTCCGACCGATTGTTTTGTCATTTCATGTTCGTTCATTGAGCGTCAAACTAACCTCCGTATATTCCAAAGCATTTATTTATTTATTTTATACTTTATTGCACATCGTACAAAAGGCGGGCCTAATGCCACACGGCATTCTCTCAAAGCATCTCAAATATAAAAGTGAAAATCACGTAAGCTGACCAATCAGGTGTCAGAACTAGCAGAGTTAAGCGGTTCTTAAGACTTGAAAGCTGCTTAAATGATAAAATGCTTCCAAATATACGAAGATAAGACACTTCATACCTATATCGGAGTTTGACTCGTCAAACCCCGATTTAATAAAATTGTGTTTTGACGTTTGCCTGACCAAATTAGTCTCTCCCAGGTTTGACGAAAATTGTTTAGTCAAAGGCCGAAAATTTACATTTGTTTGGGCTTTGACTAAGTCATTCAGTCTGACCTGAGGATTGACCAGTCCAACCTAGGAGCGCCGGAGCTTCGGAGTTTGCCTATAACATATGCATGGATCTCTAAGCTCATTTCGCTCGCTCATGAGTGCTTCAAGCTGTACTTGGAAGCCTTTTAATAGAAATAACGTTGCGTTTTAGAATTGCAATTACGTTGAGAAGCGCATTTTGCATAGCGTTTTATATTCATTTTTTATTTAAATTACTCTCTAACAAGTATAATTTTATTTCATTCCGGAAATTCCCAAAGGCTTGTAGTTTAAAAGTTTAACGCACAGGAAATTTGAGTTAGATACTTTTCTAAAGTAAACCACCCCAACCGGTGTCAATGCTAACTTTCCGAAACGCGGAGAGCATCCTGTGTCAACGTGCTGAGAAAAGTCGCAAACTTTCAAAAAACTAGATTAAAAGAAGGAAGGATTTTTCCAAGTCAATAAGTAGCTAATTGTATAAAGGCGCTGTCCACAGTTTCCACGGGTTAATAGAGTAACGCGATTAGAAGTCGCAAGTGAATAGGAGGACGAACAAAAAGTTTGGAGCCAACGACCACTTACGACCTGAGTAGGGGATCAATAGTTCTGTTATTGTGATATTAGGGGCGTCTTCGGGATTATATGAGGATTAGGAACTAATTTCGAAAATGATTTGGGAATCAAGGAAATCAGATTGGATTAGTAGACAGACTACCGCGTCGAATGTAATTAGGTTTGGCATGAAAAAGTAATTGAATTAGGTTTTTATTGTAAATTGGGAACTCTGAATTGCAAGTTTGACTCACACAACAAGATTCGTTTAAATATAATTTATATCCTCTTTATTATCAAAACCAACTAAAAATAATCCTGCTTATCATAACCTTTGATTAACCGACACATAAAACACATGTTCATCATAAAGGGGAAATGAAGTTCGCAGACGCAAAGTTTCTTTTTTTCGAAAGTGTCTGGGTTCGAGTGTCGTCCTTTGGTTCCTCGTAAAGTTTATCGTTTTTAGAGTTCCGTCGGCTTAATGACGCCGTTTTAACGTTTTGAAGGCTGCTGAATATTTAAGGCTTAAGTTCCGGGTACGGTGTTTTCGGTTTAACGGTTCGGATTAACCAGGGTTGTAAATGTGATGAAATTTCGGTTAGAGTTATGTTTGGGTTGTAATTTATGGTTCCGGAATAGGCGTGTCAGAGTTAGAAATTTTGGACTGTTGAAAGAACATAATTGTCCTTTGTGGTAACAATTCATGATGAGGATGAATTTTGAAGGTGTATTTAGACTTCATTTTATCAAATGTACATCCATAATTGGTTTTATATCTACGACCTTTTAAAAAAAAGACATATTTGATGATAATACACAAAATAAATGTTACCGTAACGCTGATAATTCGGTATCTGTATCAGTGACCAAATTAATAATAATTGCATAAGATTAGATAGTCTTGATGAATGCAACTTCTGTACCAAAATTATCATTTTCTTCAATTTCTTCAATTCACATTTAGTTCAATTCGGATGTACTAGGAAGAAATAATAATAAAATCATGAGCATCTGACATTGTTCTGGTTTAACCCGAGTCAATGTTGGAATAATATTAAAATAAATTCAGGTAGAAGCAGCAGATACAAATTTTATATTTCAATCGTTAGTTCAATTGAACAATCGTCGTTTTTAGGATGAACCGGTAAACGGTTTAGGTATTTAGAACCCATCAAAGCTGTATACTGAATGAAAATAAAAATACCCTACTTATCGCAAAAAAAAAAACAGGGAAGGAAACAAACAATACTAGCAGATAATACGAACCAAAGATATATGTGCAGCAGTTTTGTTTCTGCACCGACTTGTGCCGTCATCGCGAGCCCAAACGAATTTATAGCTATTTGCTCTTCAGACTTTCTGTTTTCATGTGGGAGTTTCGCCAGGAATCTAGTTTTGACTTCAGGTTTTAATTTATAACGTGTATCGTCAACTTCTGACGATATATGTATAAAGTTTTAAAGACGTAGATAATGACAGACAAATTTGATTGTAGATTGTTCCAAAGCTTTCAAAATGTAACTAAGTCATTTTAAAAATGAATTAAGTTTAAGTGCTTCTAAACAACCATTAATTTTCTCCTAAACATTATTTAATGTAGTGCTTGTTTTGACATTTTGAATAAATCACAAAATGTTGCGTTATTATTCTCTGAAAATTAATTTCTCTTCATTCCTTCAAAACTTAACAGTATTTATTATTTTACATGAAAGAGAATTTTAATAGCGCCCAATCGGCTTACTCCGACGAAGCTTAAAAAAATTCAGAGAATAGAAAATTGAAACTGGAAATCATTAACAATTCTCTGAAGGACCTAAATATTATAGTCAAAATAAAGGGCCTGAAAACAAATTAATTTGAAAATTAGCTAAATTCGGTTCCAGACGCAAAAAAAAGTTAATTAAGGAATTTATTTCTCCACATTCCGTAAACTGAAATTTTCTTGGAGCTATTTCTGTTTTTTTGCTGTATTTTATTTATTCTTGAACCCATTGCTGATCGCAGGAACCTAAAACCTTATAAAAAACGAAGATCTAAATATAAGTTTCAAAAGGAAGCAATTTTGAAATGAAAGGAAATATGGAACCTATCAAATGCAAAGGCGTAATTTAACAACAAAACATAACCATTACCCTATTAGAAACTTTTCAGTACCATAATTTCACCCATATTACTCCTAACGATATCATAGTAATCCTTCTCTATAAGGAAGAGATACTCTAAATCGTTCCAAATAGGTATACAAATACAAATTATTGTTGCAAAAAGGCAGGTAGACTAAGAATTTTCTTAAGCAACGCGCAACTGTAATGGTACTATTAAAAACACCCACGAATTGCAATTTGCTAGTGGCTTGAGCACAATCAAATGTTGATTTGCTTCAGCTGCCAACACTGTTTTGTATGCGGTGTAAACTATGGTAATTAAATTTTCGGGTGGCAACTCTGTTATTAGCTGCAAGGTATAAAAGTCTATACTATATTTCACAGGAAAGGGCATAATATAGACTTCCATAGTTTGGTATATTAATTTATGGAGCGTTGACAAACTTAAAGTGAACTATTATGTGTTGGATATAATATAACCAATATAGAATTAATAGCTCCAAGCAAAGATGTCAAATTATTTGAAGTTGTACACGCCCGGAAAGGAAAATTACTCGGTCACTCAGAGAAATAGCGTGACACTTAATACTAAGAAATGACGATATACAGGAAGAACTCAACAATTCAAATAGTTTCTATTAATCAAAACAACAAATTCAATTGAAAAATTTCTTAGCTCCACAAATCACGTTATCAACCCTTATTCTAGGGTAGAACTTGAAATACTGAACACGGAGAATTCTCCAAATGCCTGCATATCGTGAGCCACAGTTGTAAGGCCAACATTATAGTGAAAAGACACGAAGTTACCCTGCTACTTGTACGACACTTTTTCTACGAACTCAATGAAAATTGTTTCAAAGATTTCGCGTTAATGCAAATGACTACGTTAATCGCTTTTTAGTGCTTGGCGGAGTAAAGTTGTGCGAGTTTTATGCTTTTAGTAATGAAGGGGTAATGGGATACACTTGGACTTGGGAATTATATTGAGAACAGTCATGATACGTGTTTCGGAATACGAGTTCATGGGTTTGGGATTTGTGTGTGGAATGTAGCTCTTGAAGGACAAAATTATGTTAAGGCATGAGACAGAATTGAGGTAAACACTTTACAAGTAAAAACTATTACAGCAAAAACTCTGATTTAGAAAGGCAGGTTAGAGTGTGAAAATTAAATTTTCCGCGAACACACCAAAGTCGGGTGAAACATTTTTTCTAAATTACTCTAGAGAACGCTGAATAGCAACGGCTAAATAAAAGTACGATAGATAACCTTGTGGAACAAAACTGTTGCCGTACTCTTAGCTTCGCGTCCAACAAAAAACGTTAACAAAAAATAACACAGCCAGTCCGGTCGGTCGCTCGCTACATAATGATCCAAAGCTCCGCCCTTAGTTAATTTTGCATTTTTTTGCACACAACCAAATGCTAAATTTTAACGTCCACTTTTTTGGTCAATAAAAGCATATCGATTTCATAATTATGGCATAACAAAAAAAATTACGAAGATGGTTTTTTTCGAGCGATTCGGTTGCGGATTTTAAGACAACTTAATTATTCATGGGCTACCCCTTTTTTGCCCGAAGCAATTAGTTATAGACCAGACGTATGATATCAGCTGCTATAAAAGAACCTAAACAATAGTTATTTTTTACAATATTCAATAGTCGTGATGACAGAAATGCTATTAATTACGTGCAATCAGTACAATTAAATATTGCAATGATACTGTTTAATCGTTTCCTTATATTTCCAACGACACACGTTTGTACGTTTTATTTCCTTGTATCTGATTGGTAACGAGAGCTGCGCAAGCTGAGGTTATCATGCTCGGAGAGTTAAAGTGTCGGCTCGGAGTGTATGAACTCTCGAGTCTCGAGAAAGACTCGCTCGGCCAGCGGATGACTAAAAAAACATTGTTACGTGTTGACATTGAAATGTTAATGCACTCTCCGCTCGACGCATTTCATGGATACAGCATGGCCTTAATATCGTATGTCTTTTTATTTTATTGATTGTTTTGACTGCTATAGCTTCATTTCATTCGATATCGTGTGAGACGGTGTTTATAATGCGATAATGCGAAAAATTCATAAATGTGTTGCGGTGTCGTTACTCCCGACCGTGTTTCGTACCGGCCGCGTCACCCGTGTGTGCATTGGATTTATCACCGTCATCAACGTGCGATAGTTTATTTTTTTCAGTACCGGCTCCCGAGTTTTATGAAACGTTCACATTCTAAGTGTCCATCTCATTTATTTCACGGTCGCTTAATTTATTGCAGCGTTTTCTATCGTTAATCTTGGTTTTGTGGAAACCTTTCTACGTGACTTGACGTGTTATTTCACAACCATTTTTGGTTATTCATCGCTTGCCTAATGAGTGTTGTCAACCTAGACGTTTTCAAGTTCATTCTCGTTTCAATTATAGGAGTAATCAATATTAATTTTCAATTGCAGCGTATGATGAACGTTTTGTTTTGTCTTTCCAAGGTTTTCATAATGTATTCAAATGTGAGATTTTGTAATGTTTAGCTGTTAAAAATTTCAACATTTAGTTCCAAGGTTTTACATTATAGCCTATTTAAGAATGTTAAATGTGTTATAATTTTATTCAGAGAGGTCAAAATTTATTTTGTAAAAAAAAAAGGAGGAACCGCAGATTGTTTGTTTTTATAAAGTTCTTTTCCACATTTCACATCTGTTATGGATTTTGTTTTTGATTTTTTCCAGTTCCATGATAAGGTGTCTTTTCAATTTCAACATTTTATTTTGTTTAATAGTATTAGTTTTATGTGACTTGACTATTATAATTTGGAGTAACACTTGAATACGATTTCAGAATGACTCCGAAACAATCGCTAACATTTAAACTAAATTTTTCCAGATATTCCCAACCCTAAAACGCGTTCATTCAATTTATCGGAATCAATTTTCCGAGTTTTAAATTATATTCGCCGATTTAAATGTCTGATTTTCTCACTTTAAAGTGTGTTTTAACTCCACGTGGGATTTTTTATTACGCCGGCCTGCTGGATCGCATGTCTGTACATCATTACTCCTCGTTAGTAACCAGTTTAGTGAGCGAATTGAATTTCAGTGTCTCGGTAATGGCTGCGTCGGCCAATGAATGTTTATTACGATTATCTCCAAGATAATAGAGGACTAACCCTTTGCAACCAACACACCGAAATTACAAATTGTTTAAGTTAAATGGGCCGTTTGAAGGACTAGCATTTTCACACACCGACCTAGCAGAAATTTAATTAATTTAACAAATGCCTGCTCGTGTGCGGTTTGGTTGTTTTGAATTGTTAAATGTGATTTATTACAATTTGAACATTTTTTCCCGTAGGTATTAGTCGACAGACGGAAAAAATGTAGGTAGATCCGACAATTATAAATTTATTGACCTTAATACATTTTCCGTGTTGGTTACTTAAATTACACTTTTTCCTTAGCGTTATTGTTTTATTGGTGTAAGACACGTCACCTGCAATTATATTATATGTTTACAAAAATAATATCCTTTTTCTATGTGTTGACTACTTTCTGAACGATAAAATTATATTGCGCGTTACTTTTTTATATATTTGTAGTGCTGTTACAGTTATATTTTCGTGCGTATGTCGCAGATTCGCACTTATTTTTTTAGGACTGCGTGCGTAAATATTTTTGTTATTGATAGAGAATTTGAGATAAGATTTGATGATTCGGGTTTTTATGACTTGCTTTAATTTTGTTTGCTAACATTTTTAAGACGCAGTTCAGCATTTATTTTTCTGTTGGACGTGATTTTATTATTTTTCGAATACCTCCTAATAATTTTTATTCAAACTAACTTTTCTGGAGTTTTTAAATTTTATGAGTGATTTTTTGATCTTTATTTTATTTCGATCTCATTATTTTTATTTTTTATTTTATTTATTAGCTGCTTAAATTGTATATTTTTGTTTTTTATTTTGATTTACTTTTAAAACTTTTTCTCACTTTTGTCACTTTGAAAAAAGTTGTAAGTATGGACTTACCTGTGTGGCATCCGTGTATGGGGTTGATGAGTTTTTGTCGACGAGCTGGGACCCGAACACGGGTACTCCTCCACTCGAGGTTGGAGAGAGGGACCTCACATCCGACACTTGTTGGGGCACCATTTTTGTTTATCCAAAAAAATAAACCCCAAATAAAACTTAACACAAAAAAACACAGTTCACCTATTGCACTTAAAAACACTAAAAGAGTAATTTGTTTGAGTCTAAAAAAAATCCATAAGTTTCTTAAAAAAATATTTATAACAGTCCGAATGGGGCAACGAGGAGCCTCTGTTTATTTCTGAACCGCAGCCTCTCGGCGGACGAAACTCCTGAGACCTCCCAGTACCTGGACACTATCCTAAGAGCTTTCTCTTCTAGAACGAGATATCTGCTACTATCTTCGTCGCCGGCGAACAGTCCAAAAGTCATAATTTTAGCGGTGTCCCGACCGCAGTTCAGTTAGCACTGCGGGGCGATCGTGTCATAATCAATCGGGAGCGACGTGTGGTGTGGGCTTTATGCGGCTACGTTCGCACTCCGCGGTGACAGAGAACCTACTGACTGAGCGGCAACGTGCTGTCAATATACCCGCGCGCTCAGCTGTTCGCCCCTGCCCCGCGCCGCGCAAGCGCCCCGCTCTCCCCCCGCGGCGCACTCTCGCGGCGACGGCCGGCGGAAGCGCACGCTTCCTTCGCGCTTCCCGCTGCACCGGTCCGACCAGTCGTCGTTACGAGCCGTGGCCGGCTAACCGTAACCCACAGCCCACGGTGGCCGTTTTAAATGCAAATTTTAGATGTATGAACACTTATTTTGGAGTTTTACGTAGGTATAAAGTTGTGCTGGCAACTGTTTCTAGTAAAGTTTATGTTTATTAAACTTTTATGCGCAGAGAGTAATAGGACAATGTTAACGTTTTATGGCTATGGAAGATTCAAATCAGTATGCTGTAATATAAATCTACAGGATGCTATTACATCGACGCGAAAACTGAAACCATGGATTCAATACATGATTCTGAAAAATTTCTGCTGTTCCATACATTTTGACCGCTTAAGTATTGCACTTTTTTATGAAACAGCAGCAATATTTTTTTAATAACCAACGAAAAATTTCTACGCCCCCTGCGTTCAGAATCATGTACTGAATCCATGGTCTCAGGTTTTGTATCGATGTCCCTGCCACCCTTTAAACTTATTTGTTATATTTGTTCACAGCAACAAACTAACGATCGATTACAGATGTACATAGGTAGGTTGTTGATTTCATAGTCGGATATTAAAAGATAACAGAACTATTTCGTGAATTCGATAACGAACCGATAGTAGTAGGTAAATAGTTTTAAATACAAAATGTGACCTATTGCTAAAGAATACCGAAGCAGTAGACTGTAAATAACATTATTATGAAATCTGATATGCCCTTAATATATGTAGAAGGGAAGTAAAGGGCGAAACTCGGAAAACCGATCCATCTAAATGTTACAACAAAATGCCTTGTGACATATCGCAATTAAATGAAAGAAAATTTAAAACTCATATTAAAAGTACACTTTGTAAACAAGCATACTACAAATTAGAGGATTATATCCAAGATAAGAGTGCTTGGAAACGGGTTAGTCCCATCTCGGCACCTTCCCATTTCGGCAACCATGAATTTATTTATCATGCTTACGAAAAATTCCCATCTCGGCACCCTGTCTTAAACCATTGTTAGGTACACATCGAAAAATGGAAACACAGTATCTTTGCAGTGAGTAAAACAACCTGATAATATTTTTCAATCGTTTTTAAAATGCGAAAAATATATTTTAATGGGACTTGCACAGACAGGCGTTTGAATCGCCCTAATTAGAAGCTCCATTATCTCGGCAGTCACTTGGCAAATCATGAGCATGGCGTTTTAAAACTGAAAGTTTTTTCAGTTCCTAATACATATTGTAAAATAAATAAATATATGTATTACCACTGGTGTTCTGGTCATCAGACTTATCGCGGTAGGCATGCACGAGTGACGGATGCATGCACGAAGTAACGAAAGAAAGAGCGAGATAGAGACAATTAGCACATTATAATGTGACCAGCGGTCGATGTTCATTTCATGAAATTATCAATTCTTAGATCAGGCCACGACATATTAATATAGTATATAACTGCTGATTAGTGTAATTTTTTTTAAGAACATTATTTAGGTACATTGTTGATTTCTGTGATATAAAGATTCAAAAATAATGTATACAACAGTTGATTAGTGTTTTTTTTTTGCATTGATGTCCACTTTGTTTTAATAATAGCAACTAACTTGCTGTGATTTTATTATTTCAGATGGGTTTTTAAGACTTTTTTTTATTACATTATTAAGTTACTACTTATAAACATAACAAAATATACAATTCTGATTTATGTGATATTTTAAGACTGAAAATTAATGTTCAGTGAACGCGTAATCAAGCGTATCATTCAGGACCCCAGTATGAATGCCCTTAAAGTATAGGCGTCCATATTTGCCACCGTCCCGATTATACTGTGCTGCTGTACTGATTAAGCTGTTCATTATACATATAACTGTTGATTTTTGTAATATGTTTTTACTGAAATTGCTGTAAATAAAATTTATTATTTTTTGTTTAATGACATTGATTTTACATTCTGCTATTACTTTCTCACACACTGATTTATTAATTTAAAAAACAAATAGGAAAATCGTCTACTTTTACAATGTTTGTAAATATGGGAGCACCATGTATCTATCACATACTTAAATTATCTGTCCTTCTTTCATTTTTAATTATTTTTACCTATTGTCGTATAGTAATTTTATTCTAGGTGCATCGTCTTAACATATAATTATTTAACTACTGTACGTACTTATACAAACTATTGTAAAACATTTTAAAAGAGTAACGGTGGAGTTTCTTGCCCACTCTTCTCCATACAAAAACTACCGTTTGGAAGGGGCGACTAGAATCAATTATATTATTTTCTCAATTTTGACGTTCAAAAGTGCCATACATGGGCCTAATTTTGAAATAAATGATTTGACTTTCTAAGAATAGGAAAGTATTTACTCAATAATTAACTTTTTACTTCATTAGTAAATATTGACTAACAATTAAAATGTAAGTGATCAGTTCAAACAGCTGATTTTCTTAAAAGTAGTTTAAAAGCAAATACGTCATCTGTGCTTAAGGCTTTTCCGTTGAAAAACCCTCTAATTATTATAAGTGATTGAATCTATTACTTATACCTTCATTTCATGGAAAACAATTCAGGTATTGCCTAATATTACGCACTATAACAGATCCCTGTCAGTCACTAAAACGTAAAAACTCGGAACGTTAAAAATTACCTAGGTACTTAGATAATATATATAATATATAGAACTGTGGTAATGCCTTTTGAATGTCTTCCATTTTAACAAATCGACGCTTGAAAAGCAACATTGACTAAGCGACATATGCCTAACTTTACAGGAGAACAGTTGAAATTTAAACTTTTCAGAAAAACAACATGGTATCTGGAGGCAAAGGTCCTCGCGCACATCTGGGAGTGGCGCGAGGAGGCGAAACGCCGGGGCTTAACTCCGCTGCCGCGAGAAATCACGGCACAGCGGACAGAGCTCCGGCGGGATCTCATGGCGTCATGAAGAGTGCGATTGTCGCAACCCAGTGCTAGGCACGCCACAATTGCGGCGATAAGTCCCCTCTTTGAGGAGTGGCTAGAGAGGCGCCACGGCGTCCTCACCTTCCGCCTGACGCAGTTCCTCACCGGACATGGCTGTTTCGGGAGGTTCCTGTTCAGGATAAGGCGGGAGGAAACGCCCGGGTGTCACCATTGTGTGGATCGCCCGGAGGACACGGTGGAGCATACGGTGGAGGTCTGCCCGGCTTGGGCGGAGCATCGCCGTGTCCTCGTGGAGGCGATCGGCGGCGGTGATCTCTCGCGTCCGGCCCTGATTAGGGCCATGGTAGGGAGCGAGAGGAAATGGGAGGCCGTCACCTCCTTCTGCGAAGCAGTAATGCTCGCGAAGGAGGAGGCGGAACGCGTGAGGGAGAGGCAAATTTCGCGCCCTCACGCCCCTAACCGCCGCAGGAGGAGACGCCCTGGGAGTCGGGAATCGCAGGCCGATTTCCGGCCACCGTAGGCGCGGGCTTGCGGACGGTGAGCAATGGGTAGCTCGCCGTCCGATAAGGACCAGGCCCGGGTCGACGGCGCGTTGTGTTCCATGCGCGCCTCAAAGAGATGTCAGCAGAATTGACGGGGTCCGTTAGGGCCGATGCCTGCCGGGGGTGCGAAGAAAACCGAAAGGGAGATCGTGGCGCCCGGCAACAGGGCAACCGAAGGAACACGGGTGGGTTTTAGTCAGTAATAGTCTCACACGCCCTCCCGCTCCGCCCAGAGCGGGAGAAGTTATTTGATGATTTCCCACCCAAAAAAAAAAAAAGGCGTAATTCTTACTGTTTTGCAAAACTTATTTCATCATCTACATCGTGGCATAAACAACTATTCAAAAACAGTTTTATTTCAAAAGTTAAGTATCGCTTAGTAAATTTTACCTAAAGATAGAAACGGGAAAAATAAACTAGCCGACAAGCGTTGATCTGGAAAGTACAGTAAAATTGTAATAAAGAGAAATTATATCGAATAGATATCACAGCAAATGAACCTAACCAAAATTAAAAAGGTTAGGAAATTGAGGCAAAACTGCATAGGTAAACTTTATTTATAACTTGTAGTGCGTCAGAAAATGTAACTTAAGTAATTTGTTTTAGAAAGTTAGATTATTATTTTAATCAGGAAAACAAAACAAAATGAACTTATAAGCTGCATTGAGCCATTATATTTATTGAATATAGCTAATACGCTGCTTGTATAATTTAGAAAAGGTATTTTACTTTAATCAAATAAAAAGCGAAATACAAATCAACTCTAAGGCAAAAATTTATTATTATTAGTACCAACGTAAAACTTATTTTAATCAATGGCACTGCCACTTTGGTCAAACACTTACTAGGGATATTAGAAATTTATTGTTAACTTTTGGAACAATGAGATTACCAGTTAAATTTTCAAATGATTGTGATATTAATCAAATCAAATCATTTATTACTTTGCAAACATGGGTAATTATTACATTAATGTTTTATTAAGAAAGTGTTGTCATGCCCATGTTCTACCATCACATGGGCAGGCAAATCATATTAATGTACACAAATTTAAAGACATTATAATTTGAAATAACAATTAGGAAATAGTAACAATACATAATAAAAAATAATGTCGAAATTACTGTAAATATCAAATTAATACAAAAATGTCAAATGTCAACAAGCTAGCAGTAATCAAAAAGAAAATATGTCAAAAGGATTATTAGCATGTCAATCAGTCAGTGATTCATCATTAAGGAAGTCGTCAATTGTGTAATAACTTTTTTCTATTAATATTTCGTTTAGTGCCCTTTTGAATTTGAAGACAGTCAAATTTTTAATAACATTTGGTACTTTATTATAAATGCGGGGGCATAACCAAAAAAACTTTTTTGCATTAGTGCGGTTTTACATTTTACTTGACACAATTGATTTACGTATTCTGTCCGTATTGGATTCTTTCTTACTGCCGACAATTTTTGAAAGAGATTTGGAATGTTTTTTTTACAAATAAAGCAATTTCCAATATATATAAGGACGGAAATGTTAATATTTTTAAAGATTTAAAATAAGCATGACAGCTACTGTTGTCCTAAGACCGCACATTGAACTAATGCATCGCTTTTTCATCCTAAATACAAGCTCTTTATTAGTAGACTGCCCCCAAAAAATAACAAAATACCGTAAAACAGAGGCAACTAGTCCATAGTATGCCGTTAAAAGAGCCTGACTGTTGACTTTCTTTAAAAGTTGAAAGAGAGCATATGCGGACTTACTCAGTTTCTTACATAGTTGTTCAACATGAGGTTTCCATGTGAGTTTGTTGTCGATAACTATACCTTAAAAACTTAGCTTTATTTGCTTCCTCAATATGACAGCCTTGGTAAGTAATACTCACGTTAAGGTTTTCGCAGCGTTGATGAAAGTAGCATAACTTTTGTCTTACTTAAGTTTATTACTAAATTATTATTATCTAGCCAATTTATAATGTCACGTAAGCAATTATTGATATCATGCTCATAATAATGTTTATTTGTACACTTTATTACAGCTGTACTGTCATCTGCAAAGAGAACCATTTTGTTTGATGTTCGGAGATCGTTAAAATATATTTGAAAAAGTGGCGGCCCTAGTACGCTACCTAGTGGGACGCCATATCTTACGTGCTTTGGTTTAGACACATAAATGGTTTCCAATTTAGTATTTGGACATATTCTAGAAATGTCTGAACATTGAAGCCTATTACTTAGGTACGATTCTATTAGCTGTAGGATGTTCCCTCTGATACCATAACTATGCAATTTTTTTAACAGAATCTTATGGTCCACATAATCAAAAGCCTTGGTCATATGAGCATAAATTGCACAGACAGGATTTCTCTTATATACAAAAGTTGTTGTTTTTTGCAAAACAATTGAAACTTTTCGAAATAAGCATATAACGAATGATAGATCACTTTCTCAAATATTTTAGAAAAAAAAATGGAAATTTTGCAATAGATAATAGATTTTACAGACCTCATCTTTTTTATAACTTTTTTAAGACTGTTTGGGAATATGCCACCAGCAATACATAAGTTAATTATATGTGCTAATGGTGGTGGTATTACTTCTTTGGTAAATTGTATTACTTTTGTGGAAACGCCATCATATCCAACTGTATTTGTGTTTTTAGGCTGCAAATTATTCTCAGATATTATGACTTAATAATAAATAGGCGCGAGTGGTAGCAACAGTGTGAGTGCAGCGCGCCGCATGCTATCGAAGCGTCGTCCCATCGTACTTTGCAGTTCTTTTGTTACTTTGAAGCTAGCTTCACTATATGCGCAAACGACCGTACACGTGTCACGCGTAGGAGTAACCACACAACATTTTGTAAATGTATTGCTTCAACTATGAATCGCCTAAATACCTGTGCGTGAGGCGCCTCTAAGGTATAACCATAATTTAATAATCTTATAAGTTCAAGTATTTAAACATTAAAACGACAGTTTAAAACGGCAGGTAAAAATTACTTACGGACAAAAGGTGGTGTTTCTTAGGTCGGGCATATTTACCAAGCACCTTTTAGAAAGAAAGACAAATGAGGTAAAATGACTTAAATGATAACTAAAAATATTCTTTGTCAGGGAAAACATACGGTACGCATTAAAATATATTACCATGTACAAGAAAAATAAGCTAAGTGGAGAAATCACGATGCTACCGTAAAAATTGACCAAGAGCAAAAGTTGCATATGACGATTACGACAACCACCACTTCTTAAAAAGAGGTAAAAAATTTCATAGCTTAGTAGAAAAAGAAAAGTAAAAATTCGTAAAATCCAAAATGCTGAAGCGACATCAAAAGTCGTCATAGGAAGACGTGAGTTCGACCAAGCGACGCAGAAAAATCAGATGGTTGGAACTATGTATATAACTCAATTTGGCCCAAAATTTCGCTTAGTCAATGTTGCCTTTCAAGCGTCGAAATATAACAAAAAAAAATTCTTATTTCCATTTCAACTTAACACCCAACAATTTGCCCAAAGAGCACATTGGGCACAAGGAATTATGCCCAATTTGACAAAACCCTTACCGACGGGGTAGATTCACTATAATTATGAAGACCATTCATACCTTTAGTCAAAACTTCAAAAGGAACGCAATAAATATACGGTAGTCAAAAATATTTAAGGTACAGAAGGTTCATCTGCAGCTACACCTGGTCCTGGGTAGGTACTGCTAAAAAAGAGCCCTTGGAATTCACCGATACAATTAACCTTCTAATTCGTCTTTGCATAAGGAGAAAACCTTGAAGAAACTTCTTTATTAATCTTTTACACTTAATTCGTATTCCTTCGAGCTACATTACAGGGCAGACTAAGTCATCTCTTTGAATGGGTGTCATAATTAAGGCAGTAATGGCCTGTTTTACCTTTTATTTCCTATCCACAACCTCAGACCAAATAAAAAATCAAGACATAGCGCTGTCAACAGTAATATGTGGCCGGTTTCGTAAACATGTCTCCGCTTAGTGAGGTGTAGTTTGATTCTAGATGGTTGCAAATATGTGCGTGTGAGCGTGTATGCAAAGAGCGGAAGTGTAGTCCTTCTATAGTTTTCTTTATGTTGTCCTTTATCGTTGTCCCGACTACCATCTGCCGTGCGGTTACAGTTTGCCCGCATCCTTCTGGGTGTGGTGACCATTATTTGTAACATTAAAAAGACGTAAAATTTGATTCTTTAAAATTAAGAATGTTTTGAAAAGAAATTGAAGGTCGACTCGAAATTTGTAAAACAGAATTAAGCTAACTTGAGTAATAAAAATATCGTAGTTAACAACAGTAAACTTGTACGTTAAAAAAAAAAACTCATTATTTTTATGACCGGCATGATCATTTCAAACATTGACAAACTAAGAAATTAATTACCACGTGACTACTAAGTACTAATTAAATATCTGCAAATCTGGCTTCATATGAACCCACAAATTGAGTACTTTAAAACCATTTAAAATTGACATCGATCATGAGAAACCCACCACGGAAGTGCAGTTCAATATATACTGGTAACTTTATACTGGTAATTCCAAGAAATTATCTTAGATGATGCAACGTTTATCAGAATTACAACATTATTTCAACTTTCTACGACACTGTTAATAATATGTAGGTACATAACAAATGGTCAATATTATTTTCCATAACAGACATAACATCACGCCCACATTTCGCCAGTTATGTCTCATATGTAATGGGGACAAGTCTAATGCCATCAACCGGAGACGAGAAATCCCAGATGGAAAAACTCGACAACACTTTGCCCGAACCGGAAATCGAACCCAGAACCTCAAGCTCAGCAGTTGGGCTTGCGACAACTTGACTAACGAGGCAGACTATAATATTATTTCCCCTCTGATCTAATTCCTGTAATCCTTGAAGCGATGAACATAACAGTTTTTCAAGCCTCTCAAATACCCCGAAAAGTCCTATTACCGTAGACTTGTCTATATTTCTAAGAACGAAGTAGAATCTAATTACCGTAGTTTATATTATTTGAACTCCTAACTAACCTAACTATTGGTAATTATTGGTAATTTTGACGTTTCGCGTCATTAATATAGAAATTTTACTTACTAACCTAGTTTTCTATAAGTCAGTAAAGCAGATGCACCCCCATAGCATTGTGGTGACCACATTAGAGTCGAGGGCGAAAACCCATGGATAGCTTCAATTATTAGCACAAAACCTGCGCACCTGACAGAATTGTTTAATTTGCAACAAGTTATGAATATAGAAAGGACTGGAAGCTGCGGTTTTTTGTGTTGTGTTTCACACCTGTTTTTTGGGTTATGGTAAGCAGTGGCAGTTGTTATACATAGAGGTAATTAGAATTGAAAGAGAAAGACATGTTTTTAGAAGATAGAGAAGGAAATTTAAGGAATTATAATAATAACCCCACTGCCGTATCTCTACGTTGACGTCGTAGTGGGGCTTGCGCGCTCCGAACTCTGGGTCTGTGCTGTAAGAGTTTACTATGCACGGATACTACGGAACGGGTCTAGGATGAGGAGCCAGACTAGGAGAGATACAGAAACCCGCAGGGCAGCATGCGGGGAGCTGTTGGGCAGTAGCGACCCCACGGACCCTATCTCCCGGGAGAAGTCTTGGTCTTGCCTTTATTGGCCGACTGGAATGAACACTGATGAGGAACAGAGCTCTCAAAAAATTATTATACTCAAATTTATTTTAAAATAAAAATTGGTAAAACACAGTATAAATCTTAGAAATAATGTAGGTATTACAAAGTATGATGCCACAACTGAAAACACTTACGTTAGTAAGCGTTTTGTATTATCTTGTATTTACTATTGCCTACTGCTTCGGCTTACGCTTACGGGGTTGTTCCGTGGAGGGTGACCTTTACTGATCTTTACATATCTACACTCCTCCGTGCCTCGGAAAGCACGTTAAACCGTTGCTCCCGGCTGTTATTCGTGGATCTTTGACTACGGGTCGACAGAAACCTGAAAGTCAGACAACCAGTTTTACCAAGGGGTATCGTATTACCCAGTTACTGGGATGTGGAGGTCAGATAGGCACTCGCTCCATGGATGCAGCTGAATACTAGTGTTTTTGGTATTCAGCTGCATCCGGTTAGACTGGAAGCTGACCCCAACATAGTTGGCTCGACAGATTGATTGTCAAAAGATCAATAGAAAAAATTAAATACAATTTTAAATAAAATTTTGTCATAACCCGGAATTCCGAGTTTAAAATTACTTACATAAAGATAATTTTGATTTATAATTTTAAATCTTTTTTTTTTTTTTTGTTTTGATTGTGTTAATACTGTAAGAACTTCATTAAATTAAATACTTAAAGCTTGTTTTAACATGAGAGGAAGAGTCATTAAATTAACATCTTTGCCAGGACTGCAAAGAAAAACAAAATTGGTGCCTTCCTCAAGGTACGAACGAGTAATTTTCCTTATTATTCCTGTTTTTAATATAAAGTTAGCGATCCCGAATTAGAGTGTAATTTAATTTAAATTAATTGTGTTTTTATGATATCAAACATTCCCGCCTATCTCAGCGCAAATGAGAAATTATTTTAAGGAATAAAAGGATCTTTGTAGGCAATTTTCGAACTTTTTATTCGAACTTTTAGGAGAAGAGTCTATGATTTTATAACTCGATGTCGGAGTTTTAAAATTCGGAATGCAGTTTTTTTTTGTTTTATTAAATGGGTTACTCAATATTGAGCTATCTATGCTTTTTCAGAAGGTGCAGCGTGGATAAACGTTAAATAGGGCGATGACCTGGTGAAGTTCGTGGGAATCCGCTGGATGCGAGAAGCACAGGACCCGTGGAAGTGGCGATGTTTGAGATTTATGTCCTGCTTTGGACGTCTTCTGCCTGAATGATTATGAAGTTGGTAATATTGTTTTTTAAGATTAGTAGTTTGTGGATTGTTGAGTGTCGTTGGTCTAGTGATCGCAATCGCTACTGCTGAGCAAGAAGTCATTTTTTTTTTGAGGGTGGGAAATCATCAAATAACTTCTCCCGCTCTGGGCGGAGTGGGAGGGCGTGTCAGACTCTTACTGACTAAAACCCACCCGTGTTCCTTCGGTTGCCCTGTTGCTGGGGGCCACGATCTCCCTTTCGGTTTTCTTCGCAACCCCGGCAGGCATCGGCCCTAGTGGACCCCTTCAAATCTGCTGACATCTCTTTGAGGCGCGCGTAGAACACAACGCGCCGTCGACCCGGGCCTGGTCCTTATCGGACGGTGAGCCACCCATTGCTCACCGTCCGCAAGCCCGCGCCTACGGTGGCCGGAAATCGCCTCGCGATTCCCGGCGCCCTGGGCGTCTCCTCCTGCGGCGGTTAGGGGCGTGAGGGCGCGAAATTTGCCTTTCCCTCACGCGTTCCGCCTCCTCCTTCGCGAGCATTACAGCTTCGCAGAAGGAGGTGACGGCCTCCCATTTCCTCTCGCTCCGTACCATGGCCTGAACCAGGGCCGGACGCGAGAGATCACCGCCGCCGATCGCCTCCACGAGGACACGGCGATGCTCCGCCCAAGCTGGGCAGACCTCCACCGTATGCTCCACCGTGTCCTCCGGGCGATCCACACAATGGTGACACCCGGGCGTTTCCTCCCGCCTTATCCTGTGCAGGAACCTCCCGAAACAGCCGTGTCCGGTGAGGACCTGCGTCAGGCGGAAGGTGAGGACGCCGTGGCGCCTCTCTAGCCACTCCTCAAAGAGGGGTCTTATCGCCGCAATTGTGGCGTGCCCAGCGCTGGGTTGCGACAATCGCCGCAGCCTTATTGAACGCGCCCACACCGGCGCCCCGTAAATGGCCATGGACCGCACGACCCCCGCGTAGAGCCTCCGAGCAAGAAGTCCTGGGTTCAATTCCCAGGTCGGGCTAGCAAAAAGTGGTATACTATTCATAGGTACACCTCTGCCTAAGCTTTTGAGGAAATCAGGCGTGGTGGGCGTGTGGAATTTCTTTTTAAATAAAATTAAGCTAGTATTATGATTTATAAAAAAAAAAAAACCATAAATATTATTAAAAATATACTTTCTTCGTAAATGACAGCACAGTATGGTTTGACTAGGCCACCAGTCAAAATGTTCTGTCCATGTTAGCTGCCACAGAACGTAACTGACACATTTATAATTCCATATGGTATATATCCCGAACCAATCAAATCCATAGCCATTCATATGATTGATACAAGGATAAGTTTAGATGACGGTCGTAATTCTCTGTCCCTTCCGCGTTCAGATTAACTTGTGCAGTAACTAGGCATAAGTTTGTTTAGCCAACTTTTGTTTATGACCATAATATTGACTGTCTGTCTTCACTCATGCTTAACTTACGAAATGAATATTGTTTCAATCCATGTTTTGAGACTGATTCTCAGCCTAGTTTAAATAAATGACGGATTTCTTGGATTAATCCACAACAAAAAATCCACCCTAAGGTGGATACTCGGAAATGTATGTCCGAGAATCCACCCCAGATGGGGTGGATCGGAATTCGTATATAATGTTTCTTCCGAAATTCTTCCTCGATTGTGTACTGTCATTACAGAAACATGATAGAAAAAGATACTTCTTAATAGACATAAGCATACCTACAAAAATACATACATACTACTTGGAAGTTGAAATCGTTTGTAATTACCTATCATTCAATGTAATAATGACTGTACTTGGGGTAAAAACTCGGAAGAACAATCAAAAGTGATTTCCGATTATGCACCCCCTCTGAGGTGGACATATGAACATGCGTTTCCAAGTATCCACCCTAGGGTGGCTGTTTTAGGGTGGACAAACAGAATAACCGTAAATGACTTTTGATTTACTCCGGCCAATGATCAATCGTCATGCATCATGGTTTCAACCAAGACGAAAAGAAAGCCATTGCGTCAATCGCTTCATCTATCGTCAACGTTCCTGTAACATATACATAACCACCTCTCTATTACAACAATTAAACTGACGTTACCCACATACTTTCTACGTACTCCACATAACATGACCTAACCTCTGAGTCAGCGTGTCAAGGCCAGTGACGTCATCGGAAGCCATCAGATTGTCCACTAAGCATCGCGTGCGCACTAAGTAATCGAAATGTGATTATTGTGAATCAATTTGTTTGTATATTACGATTTGATTGGACTTGAGTCATAGGTGTAGTATTAAAAGTTGATGTGTTTGCATTTCAGATGTGATTAACTTTAAGGACTTTAGGGACGGCTAGATTTGAAATAAACATAACATCACGACTGTACTTCCCGAAGAGTTAGGCAGAGGTGCACACTGCACATAATAGTACACCATTAGTAAGTACTCCATTTCGCAAGTTATGATGTTTAAGTTCCATGTAATAGGGGGTGAGCTTATTGCCATCAACCGGGCACAAATGCAGACTCTGGGCTGCTACTGAGAAATTCCAAATAGAAAACCCAATAACACTTTATCCTAGGTTACATTCCCAGAACCTCACAAAATTAAAGCTTATTCTAGAAGAAGCAAGGTCTACATTTTCAGACTTCTTCTTTAAATAATTCTGACTGAAATCGAGAAATCACATGAAACAAAAATTATGATCAACGCTAGTGTCAGCAATTTTGTAAGATATGTGAGTTCAGTGGAACATTACCTGACAGGCCAGTATTGATTCATCAATAGCCATATTTAATTTTCAAGTTCCCTGAAGGATTAGGCAAGAATGTACACTGACCATCTTTTTCGCCAGTTATAAAAGTCTAAGGCAAAAATCCATATTCCGGACTACTACTGAAAATTCCCTAATGGGGAAGCCAATAACACTTTACCCGATCGTGGGATCTAACCTAGGATCTTATGCTCAGAAATTGTTTCAGATTTACGTAATAAAAACGATTAATTCAGATTTACGTAATTTATCATAAGCCACCGGCTTATGATAAATTACGTAAATCGGTCCAGTAATGACGGAGAAATATATTTAAAAAAGGTAGGTACTGGCCGAATACATTTAACTTCCTCCTTTTTTGTAGTCGGCTTAAAATATCGGGACATTTAAATTTTTATAACTGTATGTAAATAATTGAACGGAAAAGAACTCATATAATACGATATGGCAAAATAACCTATCACAACATGATGTCATGCCATCGGAAATCATTAATTGTCGGCGCAGCGTGATTGGAAGACGGGTTGCTAAGTCAGCGAAAACAGACATGAATCAGTCTGTACGTTTGTTTATCATTGCACTTTGATTGAACTTTGTCAGTAATATGATGATGGATGACGAATAGTAGGTAATCTACCTAATCAGCTGTATAGCTCCGTCTCGTAAACCAAGCAGTTGTAAGTGAACATAAATCTTACAAAACTGATTGATTTTCAAGGCACATTTTATTTATTTACGAGATATAAAATAACAAAACATAACATCACGCCACGCTTTCCCGAAGGGTTAAGCAGAGGTGCACCCACATTTCGCCAGTTATGTTTATTGCCATCAACCGGACACAAATCGAGACGCGGGCTGCTACTGAGAAATTCCATATAGAAAAACGAAAAAATTAAGATTTACATAAAATGTAGATAAAGAAAAGGATGCATTTTTGGAAAGACTTCAAACAGAATAGAGGTATGATTGGTAGCTTGTAATTACCATTATGTTCAATACCTAATCATGGAGACAGGCGATAAAACTCTTCTTTTTGTTCATGGGTTGTATTTAGTTTTTGGTGCCTATAGCTCGAAATTAGTCAAATCTATGGCGTGATTAGTGACGTGTAATAATAGAATCAGTTTCGCATAAGGAATAGATCGTTGGGCAAATTAAAACAGTTCATAAGACAAGGCTTCAGGGACATTTCTATAAAAAAAACTCCCGTTGATATTTTATTGACAGGCAGCCCCACTTGCATATTTATGTAGTGTATAAGGGGTTGTTGGCGCGTGGCTAAAATTTGAGTTGTTTTTTTTTAAGTTACCTAACTTTTCAAACATCTTCGTTAACCATTCTAACACAGTAAAACACAAAATTGAACAATGAACTCATTAAAAAAACGGCCACGTTCCTAGCTTAATCTCGAAAGTTATACTTAAGTTAAAGTTGGGCAAGTTACCTACGTTCTATGGCCCATTGAGACGTGACACTATTCAGCGGCATCCCCGAAAGAGTTCGTTACACATTAGTTTCATCAGATCATCCCTGTAATGACATGGGCACAACTTGTTGAACTGATAAGGGTCAAAAACTTGTAGTCAAGTCAAGTTTTTTTTTTCCGTTTCTAAGAAGATGCACATTTTGTTGCATTAACTTTTTTATTTAAAATTAATGTAGTAAGTTACTTGGAGTTTGGTTATAAATTAATCTCTATATTAATATGTATTAAATTATTAACTAAAGACGTATGTTTACGTCTTTAGTCAATACTGAACCAGCAAACTAACTAGTTCACATTAAAACTTGACCTGAAATCGGCATGGGCAGTGGGCACATGGGCAAGTCGAAGTCAAATAATTTATTTCAATTAGGTACATAAAAGGCACTTTTTAACGTCAAGTATTCATTACTAAACGATTGAATTTCCTTAGTCAGGTAAAATAACTACAATGTTATTTTTAAGTGCAGAGATAGAAGTTTTCTAGGACGTAAATCAAGCCATAGTGATCATTTTCGAGAACAAAAGATAAGAACTTGAAACAGAAGGTCAGTAGTCATAATAGATCAAAGGGACAACTCAATAATCAAAAGTACACCAAAACCCATAGTAGGGTTACACTTGTAATGTAAACTGATTTGCACTAAACCTTCTAACACCCTCTTTTACCCCACGATTAACGAGGAAGCCTTTCTTGTTTACATTGTTAGAAAGAGTAAAAAAACGCAGTTGTAAGTGAACATAAATCTTACAAAACTGATTGATTTTCAAGGCACATTTTATTTATTTACGAGATATAAAATAACAAAACATAACATCACGCCACGCTTTCCCGAAGGGTTAAGCAGAGGTGCACCCACATTTCGCCAGTTATGTTTATTGCCATCAACCGGACACAAATCGAGACGCGGGCTGCTACTGAGAAATTCCATATAGAAAAACGAAAAAATTAAGATTTACATAAAATGTAGATAAAGAAAAGGATGCATTTTTGGAAAGACTTCAAACAGAATAGAGGTATGATTGGTAGCTTGTAATTACCATTATGTTCAATACCTAATCATGGAGACAGGCGATAAAACTCTTCTTTTTGTTCATGGGTTGTATTTAGTTTTTGGTGCCTATAGCTCGAAATTAGTCAAATCTATGGCGTGATTAGTGACGTGTAATAATAGAATCAGTTTCGCATAAGGAATAGATCGTTGGGCAAATTAAAACAGTTCATAAGACAAGGCTTCAGGGACATTTCTATAAAAAAAACTCCCGTTGATATTTTATTGACAGGCAGCCCCACTTGCATATTTATGTAGTGTATAAGGGGTTGTTGGCGCGTGGCTAAAATTTGAACTAATGCCGCCATCTTGTTTTTAGGGATCCGTACCTCAAAAGGAAAAATGAAACCCTTATGGGATCTCTTCTTTGTCTGTCTGTCTGTTAAGACCCTTTTTCTCAGGAACACGTGGAGGTATCAAGTTGAAATTCATACCAAATAAGTAGGCCTACGGTCCCTTGGAGCTCTAAAAAAGTCAAGCTTCTAAGTAATCGCAATAAAAATACACGCAAATAAATCAAAACCTATTGGGTAATTCCCGTTCACCTAGAATCTTGAAATTTGGCATGAAGCAAGGTCTCACAGCACAAGTAAAGGAAAACTCCGAAAATCGTTAATTTGTTGTTGTACCACACAATTATTATTTTTTAAGCGATTACAAGCTTACATTGGCCGTTGGAAATTAACCGTGACGTATATCGATTTATGGGAGAACATGTTTTTCAACTAAAATGTTAAGTTTATTTTTTAGATAAATTCATCCCAACTACGGAACCATTCATTGTGAGTGGTGCGACACGCACTTTGCTGGTTTTTTATTTCAATACGACTTCACAAATGTTTACCAACAATTACGCCCTCTGTCAATGTCATTCAAGTACCAAAAAATCTTTGTAGCACACAAAAAGATAGCATTTTTGATTTTTTTAAGTTACCTAACTTTTCAAACATCTTCGTTAACCATTCTAACACAGTAAAACACAAAATTGAACAATGAACTCATTAAAAAAACGGCCACGTTCCTAGCTTAATCTCGAAAGTTATACTTAAGTTAAAGTTGGGCAAGTTACCTACGTTCTATGGCCCATTGAGACGTGACACTATTCAGCGGCATCCCCGAAAGAGTTCGTTACACATTAGTTTCATCAGATCATCCCTGTAATGACATGGGCACAACTTGTTGAACTGATAAGGGTCAAAAACTTGTAGTCAAGTCAAGTTTTTTTTTTCCGTTTCTAAGAAGATGCACATTTTGTTGCATTAACTTTTTTATTTAAAATTAATGTAGTAAGTTACTTGGAGTTTGGTTATAAATTAATCTCTATATTAATATGTATTAAATTATTAACTAAAGACGTATGTTTACGTCTTTAGTTAATACTGAACCAGCAAACTAACTAGTTCACATTAAAACTTGACCTGAAATCGGCATGGGCAGTGGGCACATGGGCAAGTCGAAGTCAAATAATTTATTTCAATTAGGTACATAAAAGGCACTTTTTAACGTCAAGTATTCATTACTAAACGATTGAATTTCCTTAGTCAGGTAAAATAACTACAATGTTATTTTTAAGTGCAGAGATAGAAGTTTTCTAGGACGTAAATCAAGCCATAGTGATCATTTTCGAGAACAAAAGATAAGAACTTGAAACAGAAGGTCAGTAGTCATAATAGATCAAAGGGACAACTCAATAATCAAAAGTACACCAAAACCCATAGTAGGGTTACACTTGTAATGTAAACTGATTTGCACTAAACCTTCTAACACCCTCTTTTACCCCACGATTAACGAGGAAGCCTTTCTTGTTTACATTGTTAGAAAGAGTAAAAAAACGCAGTGTACAAAAAATAGTGGCGTACTAGCAGTCAAGCGAACGTTGTACGAACATCTGATAGAATCGAATCGAGCACTTCACGTCAGCAGGCCCGTGGCCTCGAGAAAAGCGAGGCCTTAAAATTGGCCTTAGATTTGAAAATTCGACTAGTAAAAGCAAACCAAAAAAGATTATAGCAACTCAAAAGCTTCTGCACAAATAGATAGTTCTATTTTATTAAAAGTTTTAATTAATTTCTAAGTTGCTTTTGAAATTCTTAACTCTGAATTTTCTTGGGTAGAACTTCCTTTGGGAGAGAGGATTGTGTAGTTATTTCGATTTTAGCATTCATTTGATTTTTATATGTCCTGAGTTAGTTAAAGTTATTTCTTCTTTTTCTTAACCTAATATAAATTTTCTTGTGATAACATTCCAGGTTCAAATAGACTTGAGGACAGGAAGCAGAACCTTCACAAAACTTGTATAAATAAGCAAAATTAAAATCAAGCAACTCCAAACTTCAAGGAACTTAACTCCGCTGTTTTCGAGGGCACGGCCTTAAAATCGAGACTTTATCCAGCTGAGGATCATACATTTCCCAAGCACACCCGAAAACCGACCCTAAAACTGGAGCTGCAAAGTCTATATTAAATTAATGCTGACCTCCGCAGAAAACGCAACGTGCAACTAGCTATACTATATTCGTTTATCTTTCTCGTGTTTGTGTTGTGGTCTTACTCGGGCATCGATTAGCCATCTCTTTCCTTCGTTCGTTGAAGTGTGTCTATCTCGCTCTGACACGAACTAACCGGTTCGGACACGTTCGCAGTACGTTGGAAAGAATTGTGTTGATAAGCGCTGTGTAGTTTATCTGTCCTATTTAGTCACAGTTGGAGACTGGACACGAATGTGCTCTATTTTAGTCTATTTTTATTCCCTAGTTTGATTATTGCAGTTTTTGCTGAAGCCTCATTTGGAAATGCATTTTAAATTATCAATTTGTTCGCGTATTTAATTACAATTTACTTTATCTTTATACTTTGGTTCTCCGTATGATGTACCAACATTATTTTAATGTTTATTATCTTCTGCTTTCTGTTTATTTAATAGCCTTTCGTGTAATATTGTTCTCCTATTAAGAAGCTGACTATCAGGATAGGTACTTTAAATATTTTAAAACTATATCTTAGAGCTATATTAACCAAGACATCAAAATCACTTTCTAACATTAATTTCGCTTTTATATTAAATAAATAATTGATATTCGTTCTAAAATCTTCAAACTATCTTCTTACCCAAGATATTCCTGAGATAGGATTAGTTTTTTTTTTTTTTGTTTCTAAAGCCAAACGTTTCAAATAAACTTCGTCGTAATCCACATTATTCTCTCCTCCTTGCTTAGTTGTCGCCTTAAGCATAGCAGTGTGTTGTACTGCTAGCAGCTACAGCTTTAGTTCAAGCCTCATCATCTATAAGCAGTTTTACACATTAAACACATATGTACAAACTAATCCATGTATAAGGGATACCTAAACAATAAACTCTCTTCTTCCCGTAGATAGCGTTATATTCTAACGATGTCTACGGGAACATATCCAACGGTAAGGACGAACTAGGATGGGAAAGTAACAATATTTTAACATTGTGGTTCTCACCGATCGAATCATGCGTTTATCAAATAGGTCGAATTCGTTTTCGCCTAAGGTTTTCAATTTTGACAGTTAAATTATATGACTCTCAAAAATTACTAATTGATTCTGTAATAATCTAATAATTGATCTGCCAGGAAGAGCGTGATAAAACTAGAATTTGAACATCATCATTTATACTTATTTGTACTTAAGTAAGTAATTTAAGTGTAAAACACTGTTTTATCTAACTCATAAAAATAAGCTGTTTTTAGGGGTTTCTAACATGGACTATAATATTAGGACCAACTAAACATTGTTATCACTGAGATTATCTAACTCTTTAGTGGTTAGAATCTTAGAATATTATTCTTTTAGAAAGTTTAATTTACGTCTTGTAAGTAACATTCGGTCTAGGTGCTGGAGAAGCTGTCTTTGGCGATGGGGAATCTGAATAATGAATGACCTCATGAATGTTACACAGAATTTCAACTAACCCCATAAAATTTACTAAAGCGTGAAGGATAAACTTAAAGGGCATATTATCCTTGACCAGATATCCTCTTTCAACCCTGAAAAGAGCTTTCGTTTCGACCTTTATTTGACCAACATGAATTTATAACTTTTACTGCTATACACATAAAGTTCAAATTTGAAGATCATTAGGGCTATTTACTTTTTTCTTCGTGTGTGCCGAAGTAAATATTGAAAATAAAAATGTTTGCGATTACTCGCAGTTTTAATGAATGTTTAACGAATCTCAAGGCTTCACGTAATTATGGGATAAAATAAATAGAAGAGAAACTCATATATTGTTTGATTTTTACAATATTAAATTAATTTGGGATTGTAAAGGTCTTTTTTCTCAGAAAAATATTTATTCATTGACATAACGTCAATTTAAACCCTAAACATAAAGTAAAGCAAATTATGTTAATAGCCATAGCAGCCTACAGCAAACCCTGTAGTAGATACATATGTCAGGTAAAGGAATCATCAAAATCCAATTGTGTCAATCGAGATTATCGAAAGGATATTCACAAAAGCATTTTATCAGTGAGAATATTTGATCAGTAACGTACTGAAGTACTGATTATGATGACGGGAGTGTTCACAATATCAACCTGTAAGTCATTGAACATTGAATGATTGGCAAGCCGACTGGTGATCACAGAAATTAAGATTATGGTATCCACTTCATAACAGCTGCTGATGGATTTACTAAAAATAGAATAATATTCTAAAAATTACTATTGGTCAATTGTACTTTTAGAGTAAGTACATAACGTCTCTGATTACCCCACCAACGATCACGGCTATGTTAATTGTTCTAATTACATAACAATACCACCTTGGAGCACAAGTTCTAGTATTCAAGATGGCTACCTTCGCCTCTCCTCTGTACTAACAACGGCCCACGCCACGCAGAAGACTAACCTTGGCCCATTGCAAGATACGCCCATAAAACCATGACTTATTTGTTTTCATATTATCTCCGTCATTCCGAATAACTGTTCTAATGTTGGCCTATGGTTTAATGTCCCAATTAGTGGGTTTATTGCTATATTGGTATAGGCCTCGTATACAAATACGATTGGTTTGAGAGGTAAAGTATTACGGTTGTGTAAGTGGTTTGCTGATAGCTGTATGATTATGATATTGCTTGTGTTAATGACTATTCACTGTTTTATTTCTCTTTTTTTTAGATTATTTTTTGTTTTCTCCTTTATTGCTCCTACTTATTTATGGTTATGATGTGTGGTATCCTTACCTATTTTAACAGTTTATGATATTAAAATAATGATATGATCTTTGGAACAGTTTCAATGACGAGCAATGGAAAATTAATGATTAAATTAAATACATATAAATACGTATTTACATAAGTAGATCTTCTAATATATTTTACAAGTCAAGCAAAGTAAATTACACAATCGTTGTATAATTTTTTAATTTCACGTGGTTGAGAGTTATAGACATTGTTGCTTATTTATCTTAGATAAGTGAATGATAATATAATTGTGATAGTGATTAGCAATTAAAGAAAATGTCGTGAGGAAAGTTTTGAGTGTGATTGTAGATAGATGGCTTTAAGAGTAGGTAAAGACCAAAGAAACGATGGACTGTGAAAGATGATATGGATATAAAGGCGTGAATTCCGAGATGACGACTAACAGAGAAGTATGGAAGAAGTAGGCATGTTACGCGGACTCCAAATTAATAAGGATCAGAGCAGGAGAATGATAGGCAGTTAAATTATTGTCTTGGCCTGTTGTTAAAAAACGTGCCACTAACATACACCTTCAATTATCTGCAAATAATTAGTACAACATGTAAATACTTGTGAAGTAATTCTAACACATATTTGCCTAGAACCAAGGTGACTTAGACAATTCGTAAATATCTGGTCTATGAAACACCTATGTATCTAAGGCTAAAATTTAGGACTTCCAATATAACGGTGACATAGATAATGATAAGGATACATGGCGTAACAACCTTGATTTAGTTATTTGAGAATTGGGTAAGGTTACCACCTACCAGCATTTGCAAAGCGTATACGCGTGAACACTGATCATTATCATCATCGTCATTATTATCATTTTTACGTCTTTTGACATTTCTCGGGACCCTGGAGTCCCGGACCTTTGAAAGGGGAACGAGGGGCCGAAGCCAACTCGCAGAGGCCCGTTAGACGTTTTTAATTAAATGAGGCATCAACCGACGATTATCCCTGTATGCACTATATTATTATTATCATTATCATCATTGTCATTATCTCGCCCTTATCACAATTTATTTGGGGTTGGCGCAACATTGCTTTTTCTTTCATACTTCGCGAACACCAATATTACAAATTATTATCACTTTCGTTTTCATCGTCATCTGGATATAGGCATGGCAGCCTATAGCCCAAAGGCACAAACTAGAGTACGAGAGATCGTGAGTTTGAATTTGGACTATTTGAACTTAGTTTGAGGGTCCAGAACATAATTATAACGTCCTACCAACTTCGCCAGCAATTTAGTATTAATACCTTTTGTCAGTTGCACCATGGTGTCTTCCTCATCAGCTTCTATCTTTAGATTGTCCTTGAAAGTGTGCCTCAATACGTATTCTGATCTTCAGTCTCCATTCAAAGACTGAACTGGACAATTCTAAAGGCCATACAAGCATGACAAGTTACCTGCAAATTTCTGAAAGCTACGCTAGCATTTAGTAAATGAAGTCTTAGAGTTTTGAAAGCAACTCTGTTGCTATTGACAAAGCAATCAGAATAATATCGTCTGTGATAGAGCATAACGTTTCTGAAATACGACTGCTCCATGATTTTCGGAACTGACTGAAGAGGAAATGGGCAAAAGCGTAGGTAGGTAGGCTATCCAAGTATTGGTTTTTTGGGTTTGACCCACCTGTTAAGACAATAAACTCAACCTCAACTACAATACATAATTGTTCACACTGTTCACCTATTTTCCTTCTTTCGTATTCAAGCTGTCCCCGGACACCATCTTAGAGTGATCGGTCACTCTAGTTGGGGGGCGTCCCAAACTTCACTAACAACCAAATCGGGGTTTCGACTCAAAATCTTGTCTGATCTGGCTTTCTGTTATCTGAAAGGCAGGATAGTCTTTAACATAAGCTGTCATTGTATTAGTAATTCAAAAACTTCAATATCATCAGATTGTGCCGAAATAAAGCAGTTCGTCGTGGACATAGATGTAATATTTTATATCTATGGTTGTGGACGTGGTACTACAGCGGCTCCCCTGACCATAGATTATATACTTTTATATACCCCCTGACATCCTCTCTGTCAGCAGGAGACAGATACGCTAGTTTTATTACATCTATGGATGCAACGCTCTGCTAGATTGACTGTCACCAACCAGTGTCATTCTCATGCGACCTTTTTGGTGATTCTAGTAAATTCATTACAAAACTAGACGGCGCCATTTGCTGCACCATCATATCAATATACAATGATCTATTTTAACCCTTGAGGTATAAATTACGATTCTCGACTCCTAAGCGACAGGAAAAAAACGTTCTTACCCATTTATTAATCAATTTAGTTCATTAGGTTGTCTGCCAAACTCAAATAAAGCCGTTATTCTAATTAGGCGTCCTATTTTTGTCAAGTTATCAGTAGCGGGCACAATCTTAGTCACATATTAACTGAGCCCGTTTGTTATCGTGGCCAAACAATATAATTGATATTGGTTCGATGTGGGAACGTGGGCAATGTTGGCTGTTGAAGCCTATGAGTAGTTATAAAGTATGGCCGCTTACTTTTATATTTAACTTACTTTTGCCTGCGACTCCGCTCGCGTGAAGGTTAATCTTCGCCATGAAAATATACAAACAATGTGCCAACTTTCATAGTGATCGGTCAAACGATATCAAAGTCTAGTAATATCAAACAGATATACCTACCAACATCTATTTTATATACATAAATATAATATTTATAGATAGGTACTACTGTAACCCTGCCGAAGAATAAAGAAAAATAAATCGAATTAGTGGTTTTCTACATAAACGCGCTCTATAACAGAGAGATAGATGGCGTTTTATAATCATTTAAGTTCCTTCAATCTTCCTTCACGATGATCCGATTACAATATCAAAAACAACTTCTCAAACCCAGATCCAAGAGTTAAAAGCCAATTGAAATCCCCGTCGTAAGGTCAAAAGATCATATCATTATTTAAGTAACAGATCTCCGAAGCTTCTGAATGACAGATTGGTGTCCCCTGACCCCTTAAACTATTCAGTTAGTCATTAGAATTACTTCCAACCTTGGTATTGGTAACGATTAATTGGTACTTACGTTTGTATGGGTATTAACTTATGTTTAGTGATATTTTAACTAACGTAGTAGAGAAAGTCGTTTTCTCTTTTGCGTGACGCAAGGAATTGCGTCTTAACGCAATTCCTTCATAAACTATACAACTACATTTGGAAAAGTGGTACGTTTTCAGGGGAAAATCGAACAATTATGTAAGCAGCAGCTTGTTACTTTGAAAAGCAACAAAGTATTATATTTATCGCTGTTAATTATTTTATAAATAATTTTAACTTGCCTTTTGCAATTACGTTTCTATTTAAAAGAGATACAAACAAGTAATTTAATGAATACGTTGTTTAGCATGATGAAACTTATAACTAATTAATTGATAAAAATAACAAAATATACTAACTTAACTAAAACTATTCACAAACTAAAATATAGCATCGAAAAATTATCCGCATCGCTGTCAACTGGTAATGTACCCAAGAGACTGGCCGCATTGCCACGTTGTATGGCAATGCTTAGCCTCTGGCCAAAGAAAAAACCAGCCCTTGGATCACGGGAAGTGTCAATTAGCCGTTTTGAGATGTCACGGAAGAGGCCGTGGGCACTCGGACCCCACGGCCCGAGGGTTTCCACCCCAAACGCCTGGAAAATATAATTACCAATAAGGTTATTATACTTAGCCACGTAAAAAGTAAAAATATTTCTTATATTCCTTACATAAATCTATTCTAATCCTAAGTCGGGTAAAGTGACATTGGGGTTTTCCATAAGTAATGTCTCAATAGCAGCCCGGAATCTGGATTTGTGCTCGCCCCCTATTACATGGGACTTAAACATAACCGCCGAAATGTGGGTGTAATAGGTACAAATCTGCCGGACCCTTCTGGCATTACAGGCGTGATGTTGTATCAGAAAAAACTTTTTCCTAACACTGTGTACACAATTAGATTTCAGTTGTTAAAGCCAAAGAGCTCGCTCCTAACACTATCAACACTACAAAAGCTGTGACGTCGTTGGTCAGCTCACGTTACATTATCATCAATTCACGCAACTGACTTACTTAGTAAACTGATAATTATAATAATTTTTACACCAAAACTGAACTGCAATACTTTATCCTTCAATTGAAATAAAACTCTACAGCTTACAGAATAAAGTTTATTTTCAGAAACTGTTTACAGATTGGAAATGGATTAATACTCGTGTGAAGTTTACTGTTTGACTTGTCAGTTAAAGACTAGTTAATATCGGTCTAGTAATTGGAAAACCATGGATTGTAAGTTTGGATGGAATTTAGAGCAATTAATATCTTGTTTTAAAGATAACTAGCAACACTGGTTGCACTTTACTGGGAGTTTGCTACTACTAAGCTAAATAAACACAGAACTACCTGCTAAGCAACGTAGTTGATAGCAGTGGGTTCACGCGAGGATATTATTCCAACTTAATATACATACATATTATAAATACGAAAGTGAGTTTGTTTGTTTCGCTTTCACGCTAAAACAGCTGAACGGATTTGGATGAAATTTGTGACGTGGGTAGGCCATGAGTTAGGACATAGAATACTTTTCCCACCGGTACCTAACTACCTTTTATAATCAGATGAGGCTCGTGGTTAAATAATAACAGCCACACTTGTCGATCGAAGGTTAAGCTACGCTTGCCATGGCCGGTTCATGGATGGGTGACCATCCATTACATATCAAGACCCCTCCGTGCCTCGAAAAGCACGTTAAAGGCTCGTGCAGACCAGCGCGATAATGCGGGCGCTACAAGGGTCGCGCTGCCTGTAGCGCCCGTGATATCACGCTGGTCTGCACGAGCCTTAAGCCGTTTGTCCTGGCGGTCATTGGTACAGATCTTTGACAGTCGTTACGGGTGTTAGAAGCCTAAGTCTGACAACCAGTCTTACCAAGGGGTATCGTGTTACCCAGTAACTGCGTTGTGGAGGTCAGATAGGCAGTCGCTCCATGTCAAGTCAAGTCAAGTCAAGTCAAAACATTTATTTCAAATAGGCCCATGTATGGCACTTTTGAACGTCAAAATTTACAAAATAATATAATTGATTCTAGTCGCCCCTTCCAAAAGGTAGTTTTCGTATGGAGAAGAATGGGCAAGAAACTCCACCGTTATTCTTTTAAAATGTTTTACAATAGTTTGTATTAGTACGTACATTACTTAAATAATTATATGTGAAGACGATGCACCTAGAATAAAATTACTATACCACAATAGGTAAAAAGAATTAAAAATGAAGCAACGACAGATAATTTAATTATATGATAGATACATGGTGCTCACATATTTACAAACATAGTAAAAGTAGACGATTTTCCTAATGTTTTTAAAATTAATAAGTCAGTGTGTGAGGAAGTAATCACAGAATGTAAAATCAATGTCATATAATACAAAATTATAAATTTAACAATTAAATTAGCAACCTGTTTGATTTTGTCTTGATTCTAAATTGTCCTATGGAGCAGGACCAGCATGTTTCCAAGCACTCTTATCTTGGATATAATCCTCTAATTTGTAATATGCTTGTTTACAAAGTGTACTTTTAATCTGAGTTTTAAATTTTCTTTCATTTAATTACAATATGTCACAAGGTATTTTGTTGTAACATTTAACACAGTACCCCATAAAAGATGTATGTACTTTAGATAATCTGAAAAATGGTTGATCTAGTTTATCTTTATTTCTAGTATTAAAATTATGTCTATCACTTATTTTATTAAAAAGATGTGGATTTTTCCTTACATACATAATATTTTCATAAATGAATTGGCAAGGTACCGTCATAATATTAATCCTTTTAAATAGTTTCCTGAGAGATTCGCGAAGACATAGGTTCTACATCTGTTAACTGTCTTATCTTTCTAACAGCATAAGCGGCCGAGCTTAGCCGCCCCGCAAGAGATGTTATATGAGGTCCCCATTGTAATTTCTCGTCTAGCGTGATTGTAAAATACTGGTATTCAGCTGCATCAGGTTAGACTGGAAGCCGACCCCAACATGGTTGGGAAAAGGCTAGGCAGATTCTGTTAATAATAATGCGCAAAAGTTTGTGAGGATGGATGGATGTTTGTTACTCTTTCACGCAAAACCTACTGAACAGATTTCGATGAAATTTGCCACACAGATAGTTTATACTGGCCTAACACATAGAATACTTTTATCCCGATATTCCCACGAGATCGAGACTTATACGGGCGAAACCGTGGGGCGCTGCTAGTGGACTTATAATAAACAAATCTTATTGCCATAACATTAGACAAATCTTAAACAAGGAATAATTTGGTAATAACAAATAATAGCTATAGCATTTGTGTATTGAATTAATGTTTTGATATTTCACTGAATAAAGTAAGGTTTATAGCTTCTGGCTATCAATTGGTAACGGTCAACCTCAAAGGAGAATATAAGCCCTTAAGCTTACAAATCCCGGGTACTGAAACTTTGATCAGTAAACCATCTGTCAAAATAATTATTAAATTGTTGGCGTTCAACAATAAGGACCATCGGCCACGATGCCACACAAAAGTATCGCGTTACAAACTGAAATCACTAATGAGTAGCCAGAATCTCACAGCACTAGTATTTTTTTACATGACGCGACTTTCTTGCGCATTATCTAGTTCGTGTTGGCGCTGTCAGACCATCATACATCCATCTGATTGCGATGTTTTCTTCCTTCATTCAACCTAAGGATGATTCCAAGATAAACTTCAAAGTACTTATTGGAAAACATCTTATTGATGGCTGCCAAAGAACCCACGTTGAGATGCAGATTGCTTAACGGCATCTAATTACCCGACTACGGCGAAGCAAAAAGGAGGGTTATGATTTTCACCGGTATGTATAGTATGTATCTATGTGTGTATGTATGTATCTATGTTCATCTGTTACCTCATAACTTCTAAACTACCGATCATAATTTGACAAATGAGGTATCATTGGAAGCGTCTTGATCGTCCGCTGGTTATAGGCTACGTGACGTCACATAAAATGCGAAATAGCGTAATATGTTTTTTAATTGTGCCATGTTGGGTATCAAATGAAAGGGCTGGACGAGCACATTACAAATGTGTAAATATATTATATTTTATAAGTAAATAAATATGTTTAAATTGTTAAAAACAAGCAAAAGTATAGTCTCACTTTTACTCGCTACGTACGGCGTGGCTGTAAATATTAATACCTATTATACAAAAGGGTAATCAACGCGTAAACCACCGCGGTAATCAACGCGTTGATGTCTTTTACTCCACGGTGTCGGTAAATTGCGTTACAGTGTCGCGAAATCAATGGTTTAGTTCCATCTCGAAAATGCCCAACGCGCCTAAAGAAGTTTACACTTCAAAAAATTTAAAGCTGCTCTGCAAATACTTTATCACGAAATTATAACCCCAAAATAATTTAAATAAAAAGTTAGTTCAAAAAGTAAAACCCGACTACTGAAAATTCACGCTCACGCGAAACAAGAAAATATTTCAGACAGAAATCAAGACATAGGTACAAAAATGGTCAAGGTAAAGCCGTGGTCGCATGCCTGTATACCTACAAAATTATAATGTGATTTTTCAGTAGTCGGGTTTTACTTTTTGAACTTACTTTTTATTTAAATTATTTTGTGTGTGTGATTTTTAGTGTGATTTTTCTGTAGTCGGGATTAAGTTTTTGAACTTTATTATTATAAACGTGATTAATTAAAAAAATATAGCAGCTATTCAGCATTTATATAATCAAAACGAAACTTCAAAGGCAGACAGCCGCGATGCGACGACGACAAAGGCGCGATGCAGCAAGATGTAGAATAATTTCCGTGAAGTTCTCATAGAAATTGTTCCACCAGAGTCTCGTTGGGCCGCCACGTCGCGCTTGTCTGCGGAGCCATGATGCCCATTTGTTTACATGCACTAATTTTAAGTTTCACATTACATGTAACTCGAGGCGAACGATTTGAGGTCGCGTTAGTAACTATAGTGTGTGATAGAATTTGTTACAACTGATCCTTTATGTAATAGGAGCGAGTGTAACTTGTGATCTGGAAATAAATTAGTCATCACTGCTGATCGGTAGTCAGTCAGTGATGATGTGTGTCAGTAGGTCAGTAGTACAGGACTTGTATGCAAGTCAAAGTTGAATCTTTTTAAGAAAATTTGCTTTGAGCTTTAAATTGGGATTAGTCACAACTAGTTCCACACCAGTTTCAGACTAGTCACGATTAGCTCCGGGCTAGTTTCGGGCTAGTTTCGGACTTCTTTATTAGTGGCTTTTGTGCACATGATAATTATTCAGATTTATTACAGTTGTAATAGCAATCATGTTATTGCGTTTAATTAAAAGAGGTTTTTATTTTTATTAATTTATATATATTTTGTATAGATTCTTTCCTATTTTGTGAATGTGAGAACGCTGTAGGCTTAGTGGACTGTAGATTTGTTGACCATTTTCTATTTTCTTAAGTACCTGGTACTTATTGAAAGACCTACTCTGTCCTCCCATACCTAGTCGCACTGTTATTTGAAAGAATTGTAAAAGCCAATTATTTTTAAAAGAGTAACCGTGGAGTTTCTTGCCGGCTCTTCTCCATAGGAAACGACCAATTGGAACCGTGCACCTAGCTTCTGACGTTTCATAAGTGCCCATGTAGGTTTATGTGAAATAAAAATATTTTGAATTTTGAATTTTTACACAGCACTGGACTAGTTTCGGACTAATCACGACTAGCACTGGGCTAGTTTGGAACTCATCACTACTAGCGGCGGGCTAGTATCGGACTAGCACTGGGCTAGTTTCAGTTAGTTAGGACTCGTCACGACTAGCAGCGAGGTAATTTCGGACTAATCATTTTATGGCAGCTAGTCGATACAAGTCCGCAGTAGTTGCAGTACATCAGTGTTATAATAATAGTATTGATATTATAGTAACTTTACCGTAAAATAGGCTAAAATTACGTTAAAAAATTCCAAACATAGTAAATACAAAATTAAAAATTTCCCCATTAGTATGCGTTTTCATGGAAATGTAACAATGAATAAATGTTGAATTACTGATTATTTGAACATGTGATTAAACAAATGAATTCATTGCATGGTCATGGAACTATACACGGTGATGTCATTGTCATCATGTTGCATGCACTTTGGAAAATTGTAGGTTTTATAACATGTCCTTATTCGAAGGCCAATAAAATCCTCGTAAATAATAAACGTTCAAATTCGAGTCGCAAATCGCAACCTCGTCTCAGCGACCAACAATGTTAAAAACTTGTCAAAATATAGGGGAATTAGAGAATTTTTATAGATTGGGACTGAGATTAGAATGCCAACATTGTTAAAAATACGATAATTTCTCTTCTGATATATTACGATTAAAAACGCGAGCCTGGATTTAGGGTTATGGTACATTTTTAGGGTTCCGTACCGTAAATTAGGCAAGTAATATCGTCTTATACTACAAGTACAGGGAAAATCTAATCCTAAAAATATAGTCTTTATTTAAAGTACGTAATCAATCATCCAGGTTAAGCAACGGAATGCGCGATCATAATTTTGTTTGTTTTAATTGTATGGGTGACCAAATATTTTTCCATTTTTTTTTAACTTTTACTCATTTGTGCAGAAGAGAATCGATTTCTGAACTATAATATACATGTACGTACAAATTCGTACGGAGCTCTCGGTGGGCGAGTCCGACTCGCACTTTTTTCATTTATAACTTGTTCATTCAATGAAGATTGAGATGCTTATTATTTTTAGTAAGAAGAAAATAAAAAATACACTACCTACTTTTATGAAAAAAAAAATATAGAAAGAAAAGAATTACAGCAACGAAAAAAAAAGAAAGAAAAATCATCACAGCGCTGTCCTACAAAAAGATTGAATCTCCAAACATAAGTAATGGTGGTAATATTTAGTAGATTTTATAAATAGGATGTAGGTCAATCTCACATATCCATACATATATAACTTAGGTATATTATTATAAAGGGGTCACGAAAGTATCCAGTGTAATTTAAATATTTTTAAAAAGCAAAATTTTTAAAGTTATTATTTACATATTTTCATAATTACGTTTTTCGTAATTTTCGTAATTAGGCTTATTACAACTTTTAAATCAGCGAGAACATTTATAATCAAAGTTAACTCATTTTTAAAACTAAATTATTTTATTTATAGGCTTAATTACTTATTGATAGTTAAAAGAGATTTAAATTAAAGTTATGATCCAATTAGATTACGGTACGATCCCTGCGTGAACATTAAAAGATTTAACTGGATTAAAGTTATTAGATCTCATGTTTTAATTATTTATTTCAACAGATTATTCTTAATTATTAGAATATTTTAACATTTTCACAGATTTAGATAGTGTTTCTGCATTTAGTTACCAAACTACAAAGTCAAAATATATAAAAAAAATTACATTTTTTTTTGAGTAAGAGCTCGATTTCTCATTTTACACTGAAATTTTTCATAGTGACTAATTAAAATATATGCCGCATTTAGGCAGTAAATCGCTTATGCTACTTAAAATTCTATTGACCCTCTTATTCAAAGTAGAGAGTAATAGTAGTCAATAAAAATAGCCCTAATATTATCCTAACCATAATTTTATCGCAAAAACTCAATTAAACTAAAAGTTATGCAAAATTTTTGCAAAGCCTAAAATTCTGGAGGGCTCTCGATCTAAATTGTCTCAAATTAACATAAAACCTAAAATTTTAATTAAGACTTTAGGATTTGGGCGAGTCTGACCTTCGGAACAATTTGATAGGCGTTTATCCTTGAAATGATATTAGAGCAGATTTTACAAGAGATAAGAAATGAGTCTATTGTTGAATGCAAATTCGTTTCAAAGGCCAATTTGAAAATGGCTTCTTATGGCTGATTATTTTAAATCTGAATAATGTTTTTAATTTTCAAAAACCCAAAAAAAAACATTGTAGTCTAGACACTTATTCAAAAGCCTGACTTCCTCATCTCCGGCGTCTCAAAAAACATATCTCCACCATGCGTTATTATTTGTGTAACAAATCATTTTGATACGGTTTACCGGTAAGTGTTATCTTGTAAACATACGTGGGATGCCATCGGCGAGCATCATTCGTATCTTGATCATATTATATTATTATCTCAACTTTTATCTAAGGAATCCTGTGCATGTGCGATTCTTAAATATTGATTATGTCATTGTGATACCGGCGGGCGAGTGTGGATGACGATTGTCATGTGGTGTGGTGTGATGTTTTCTGCGAACTCTGTGTTGGTTTAGTTGTTGCATGGTTGGGTGCTGAAGGTTACCTCCTGTGTTTGGTTTCAGTAGGGATTTTTCGTTCCTCATTATTTGTTCACATAATGAGAGCCTTGAAAACTCGAAGGACATAATAATAGTACCTAATGAATGTTTATTTCAGATATTACCGTACAGTCCATGTTATTTGAGGGAAGTTAATCATTAAAATATAATTATTCATTATTAGTATCTAACGTAAAATAAATGAAACTTACATAAAGAAAACATTGAGATCATTATTTTATTTTATTCGGATCGGACGTACCGATCCGAATCCGAATTTAGAACATTCCCAATTCGGATTGAATTCAGATTCGGATCGGACGTAGTGCGAAACCGCTACGAAAACCCGAAACGTACAAAAATAGTAACTAGTTTGCCGGGTCATGAGTAGAACATTACTTTCAGATGACTCAAATACTACGTATATATTGCAAAGCATATATTGATATTAATACAATATACATGAATAATGTTTTCTATTGATTCTTGAAATAAGATAAGTGAATAATTAGGTTGTACGTGTTTAATAGCTTTCATTTTCATAGAATTTCGTTTTACATTATTTTGTTCTCATATTATCATTTCGTAAAATAATTAATACGCAGAATACTTACTTTCCATAAAGTTAAATACTTGATTTTTGTTACAAATAAAATTTTATGTTTCGATATTCATATCAGATAGAATAAAAATCAAATATTCTTTATTCTCTTTTTGTTTAGTTGTTATAAAACTTATTACCAAGAAAAACATTTTATCAAGTGATAGTTTCCAAGCGTTTCATACCTTTGAGAAAAATTCAATAGTCTGTTGTATTTTATAATTTTATAGAGTGAATTTTGTTTTTTCAGACAGCGTAGTCGACGGAGCCCCGCTTCGCTTCGTGGGGCTCCTATTTCTGTGTGACTTTTAAAAAAGTAACCTAACCTATCCGAATCGGGGTGCCCCAAGTCCCGAGCTCGCTTCGCTCGCTCTTGCAGCCTAAGCCTCATTCGGCTTTAATTCGACACTTAATTTTCGAAGTTCAAATATGTACCCTTATAAAATTATGGATAGCGTAACTTCTATTTTTACATTTTCATTTAATTTAAATACCAGGGAAAAATTACACCGAACAAACATATTCATTAAACATAATTCTACTGTTTGATAAGTTTTTAAAATAAATAAATGTGATTATAAAATTCATTGAATTGTGTTTCTGTGAAATATTTTTGGTTAAAATAAATAGTCTTTAAAACAATAATATTCGAAATAACGAGGCGAAAATTGGCAAGACAGTGTTTATACCACGTATACCACTAATTCCCCACAATTACCAGTTTAAGCGCGTGCAGTTCCCTGTGAGCGTATACTATGCGATGATTATCAACAAGTCACAGGGCCGACACCGAAGGTAGGCTATCCCCCATTGGGTACTGGGTATCGGCCCAATAGTTAAGCTGCGTTCGACATTCAGAGGTCTTGAGTTAAAAGCACGTCAACCCTAATTGCTCTGTTTCGTAGGAAATCCTAAAAAACCTAAATGATCCGACTAAACACACACATTTTAATCGCACCGACAAGTCTGACATATCCAGCCGTCCTTAGCAACGCGTAACGCGTCCCAATGATTTAAATTATGATTCTGCCGACTTACATCACGGGGCAGATTTTCCGAGAAATTAGATCCCCCGCCAAAAATCCTAAGGGGTGTTCAAGTTTATGCTTTGCGTGTACGTAAACACAATATTACTCTTGCGATTCAAATATAAAAAGCTCTGGTAATATCGTCTCTATGGCTTCTAACTTAAGGTTCTCTAAATAGTTGGTGAGCAGAAAAGATAAGGTTGTAAGCAAAAACTACTGTTCATTTTTCTTGTAGCGTTTTTACGGTAGACATGTTTAGTAATGCAAAAAATAATCTGAATATAAATAAGTATGTTATGTTAACTCACGTTTCTTGGCTGATAGTGTTACTAGGGTCCGAATTGAAAGTCTCGAGTTTCTTCTAACAGGGGTTAACAGGGGTGAGTACTACGTCATTAATGTACTAAGCGATCTATGCAGTTTTAACAAAAAAACTTGAAGAGTAGCCCGGAGTCTGGATTTTTGCCTAGTTGATGGCAATAGGCTCACCTCCTATTACATGGGACTTAAACATCACATAACATACACATAACATCACGCCTTGTTTCCCCGAAGGGTTGGGCAGAGGTGTCCCTGTAGCACAGGCACACCCACATTTCGCCAGTTATGTTTAAGTCCCATGTAATAGGGGGCGAGCCTATTGCCATCAACCGGGCACAAATCCAGACTCCGAGCTGCTACTGAGAAATTTCAGATAGAAAAACCCAATAACATTTTGCTCGACCCGGGAATCGAACCCAGGACCTCATACTTAGCAGTAGCGCTTGCGACCACTAGACCAACGAGGCAGTCAAAAAAAAACAAAGTAGGTAAACATTGTTGTAACTTTTCACTTTCCCATCTAACCTTCTTTTCATTCATTAATGTTTAGAAAAAAGTAAAATTATCATCATAAACAGCAGAGCCGCGGACCCCAGAGCTTCCTCAACGTTATTTACGTGCAAAGTTTGTTATAGGCGACACAATTCCTGTATAAAACAATTGTTATGTCGGATCGTGAATGTACAGCTTTATATTTTGTAGAATTAAGAACACCGTGCACTGGGAAAATAGTCGGAGACGCGCGGTTTTTTCCCGACTGCGTCAAACCTCAAAAAGATGGAGGATAATGATTTCATTGGGAGTATTTATATAAACCAAGAAACAATAATTATTTATATTGTCCGCTATTTAGCGAAAGGCTCTTTCAAACAGGCGCGACACGCGACGCGACACAAAGACACCACTCGTCGCGCGACGAGCGGTGTCTTTGTGTCGCGTCGCGCGTCGCGTCTGTTTTAAAGAGCCTTAAAACTGTTCTTAGTTTAATAATGATAATTATTAATATCGATTTAGGTTACAGGAGGCAATTACTTTAGTTTACCTACAGGAAATAATAATAATATATCCTATAATATTAAACAAGCAATATTTGTATGTATGTGTATATAAGTGGATATCTTAACATGCTCATTGGCGGAATTCCAGAGGCTGACACTTAACGTATTGTCCTCGATATGACTTGTGCCACACAGTGGATATTGTGACTACATTGCAGTATTGGGTTGAACCTGTTAAAACAAATGTAAGTGTGAATAGTAAATAAGTAAAAAAATAAAATAAATAAATAAAATATTTGTTTCTTAATAATACTTACTCACGTTCTCGAAATCGGCTCTAACGATTTCGATGAAAGTTGCAATATAGGGGTTTACTGGGGCGAAAAATCGATCTAGCTAGGTCTCTAATCTGGGAAAATTAGTATTCTCTGTATTTTCACCCGAGCAGAGCTCGGTCACCCAAAGTTTAGAACAAGATAATGAATAATGACATGACATTATTGACAAAATAAAAATGATCGTAGCAGCATGGAATTAGTAAATCTACTATCATGGCAGTATGGAATTAGTAGGTACTATCCTATACTATTAAATGAGCATTCTCTATTTTCACCAGAGCAGAGCTGGGTCGCCCAGGTACTACATAATAATATGTGTAACAAGTTCTTGGAATATCACCGAACATTTTCTCTTCTCGAGGACGTCTTTAACTAAGGGATTTTGCAAAAAAGTTACCAGAGAAATGTTAAATATTCTGATAATAATATATCCACTACATTCCCCTGTCGGTTTGACTAGCATGTTGGTTATAGTAATGTCATTGTCACATCCAGTCTTTTTCAAGGACACAAAGGAAAGTCTTTTCCTAGGACTTTTTCAAGCGGGACATGCCACAATTTTTATGAAGACTATCATCTACATGAGGAAATCGCGCAAACTCGCGCTTACACGCGTCTTCTCGCGTCAAGTCGCGTCTTACCATGGTCCGTCGATCCTTACAGGATTGCTCGGATTCTGTTTATTCAAAGTTTTTTCTCTCCAGATTAATGAGCCTCCCTGAATGATGAGGGTACTATAAACAAAGTCGGGTTAATGCTTAAATAATTGAGCTGTTTCGCGATTAAAGTAGTGAAGACGGGATGATAGGGATTATGTCTTTGGTGACGTGTAAGAAGGATAAAGAATCTTTAAGATTTTTGACTAGTTTTAAAATTGAAAGGGTAACTAGCTGAGATTTCACTTCGTTATTTGTATGGGTTCTCGAGATTTTACAAAATCTGGATTAAATCTTACAAAATCGAAACAACTTCATTGTGTGCAATGAAGTTGATTTTTTTAAATATAAAAGCTGTCTGGTTTTCTGAAATAAAAGTGATATTTAATCAACTTTTAAAAAGTTGTTTTTTTTTTTTTTAATTTATATTGCTTGTTTAATATTATGGTATAAAATCTCATAAACAACAATAATAATACCATTCCCACACGTTTCAGAGAGAGAATAAAAATCGTGGCATTGTCCCAATTATAAGGAAATCTCTGACGAAATGAGCGGATGTTTCATTAGGAAGCTTAGCAGGATACAATATTGGGGATAGAGCGACCACTGTGACTGAGGAAAGGGCTTATTATCCTACATGAGGGGTTTCTAGTGGATTAGCTGTATTTGTTTTTCTACGCCCTTACCTACGGGTTAAAAATTATGGCACGTGGAAGAAGAATGAATTACACATCTGTAATCCCCGGAGGATTAAGGCAGAGGTGTATTTGTGTATATGTAAGTACACTCACATTTCGCCAGTTATGATTAAATCCCATGTAATAGAGGGCGAGCCTATTGCCGTCAACCGGGCGCAAATCCAGACTCCGGGCTGTTACTGAGAAATTCTTGATAGAAAAAAATTATTATCATCAACATTAATAGAATAACACTTTGCCCGACCTAGTAATCAAACCCAGAACCTCGTGCTCAGAAGTAGCGCAATTGAAAAATATTCCGATAAAATTCTCAGCAACCCAGTAAACCAATAACTGACCAGCATCTATGTTGTGGAGATCAGATAAGCACTCGTTCCATGTAAAACACTGGTATTCAGATGCATCCGGTTAGACTGGAAGCCGACCCAACGTAGTTGGGAAAAAGAGTAGGTAGTTGATAATGTTACGCAAGTTACAGTAATACAATTGAAATACGTTATGCTTTGGGAAAACCTACTGTAATTTTCCAACTTGACCTCATTTGCACTGAAGAGGACCTAAGTACTGCAATTATCAATAGGTTTGCAAGGTTTTGTGGTGAAGCAAAATCTGTATAAGGAAGGACTTGTTAATAATAATGCTGATGTCATAATTATAATGGGTACCTAATAAAATCACTTAGGCAATAAATTGTGCAGGAATTTCCCACAAAGTAATGAGTTCACCGGCCGATTAGTTTTCGGGAAAATCCGGCAGAAACAAATCCTATTCAAAACGTGCAGCTTGGATAGGTATTGCTTGCTTAGGTAATTTCAGTTGCTTCAAACGCTTCTAAACTTCTTAATCTATCATTATTAGTAGTAGAAAAATAGAAATAAATAAAGAAACATAATATTTGGGATATTCACAGAAAATACAAACAATAAGTACCTACATAATTAATTTATCTGTCATAGCTTTAATTTTAATTCTTTTTTTACCTTTTGTGGTATTGTAATCTTATTCCAGGTGCATCGTCGTCACATATAATTATATAATTAATGTATACAAAACATTGTAAAACATTTTAAAAGAGTAACGGTGGAGTTTCTTGCCCATTCCTCTCCATACAAAAACTACCTTTTGGAAGGAGCGACTAGAATCAATTCTATTTTTTGTAAATATTGATTTTTTAAAGTGCCTTTTATGTGCCTAATTGATTTGACTTTGACTTTACCTAACTATGAGAATTGCTAGACAAAAATATTTTTCCAGTGGCACGGTGTTAGCTTCAGGGCTGTCTGCCTACGATGCGCTGGACTCTACGATGGCTATTAAAATACTTAAACAAATGTGCTTAACGAGAAATACAAGAAAATTAAAAAAAATGAAGAATGGTCCATACAGTATCGAGTCACACATCTCGCCAAGTCGTTGGTCACACACCTTTTGGGCGTAATATCGAAGATGTCCTAATTAAGGGACGCGGCATGGGCGGGCGCAGGCTATATTGCGACCTTTCAATAATGAACACTGGGGGAGGATTGGATCAGCTCAAGGTGAGAGATGAAGCGGTTTTGAAGCAGTAGATGAGCCAGTATCTTTTACATGAACGAAAGTCTTAATTTCTTTGTTATAAGGTGTTTTGATTTCCAGCATAGACTAAAATATTTTTTCGGCATAAAAAATATGTTGTCCAAGATCTGAATTTTTGGAGTCAAATTTCGTTTTGTCAAATAATCTGAGTTTCTCAATGTGTATATTATATCATATATAAATATAGCAAGAGATATAGAAAATGCTAGCAAATATGAATCGATATTTGGTGTCAACTACACCTATCACCAGTTTTTACAATGATGCTTAAAATGTATATGTTGACAGACACTCATCAACCGGTTCCCCTTCTTTCCTTCATCACCGCTTTCACCTCTACCTTCACCCACTCCTCAACGGATAAAGGAAAATATTTGGCAATGAAATCCTCAGCTCCAGTAATTGCGGCATGGCAGCCGAGATACCGCCGCCGCCGTTACAAAGAATCGTGTTTCAAACAGATACGAGAGATGTTAGCTACAAACAATCACCGATATACGGATTACTGATACACATGGAATCTGAGACACAATTAAGAAAGACCTTTTCCTTTGAATTGATTTTCTTTCGGTATTTGTATCTACGAGTGTTTTGTCAACTTTGGGTAGATTTACTTTGTAGAGGAGAGGTTATTTACTCAGTATTAAAACTTCTTGTGAATAGGTGTGGGTGAACCTCATTCATTTCCTACATGGCGGCAAAAAGAGATACGATAGTTGCTACTATCGTATCGTATCGTATTGTATCCTCAAGTTTTTTTTTTTTAATTAACGATTTTTACATACATACACACATAAACTCACTCCTTCATCCCATGGGGGTAGACAGAAACTACAGAACGCCACCTTACTATGATCCTTACATATTTATTTTGCTTCGTTTTCGTTCAAACATCTGGCCCCACACGCACGCCAATTGCGAGTACTACGCACCTGACCTTTCTGAAGAACATCACCTATTTAAAAAAATATATGACACCAAAAAAAAAATAATTGGGTGTCAGTGAAATTAATTTAATATGACACAATTCAACTTTTTCCATAAGGAAATGGTGGCTTGGTTTTGTACAATTTTGTGCAATTTTTTCCTCGCATAGAACCGACTTTTCTCTGTTCTGTAGATTTGGTTCCGGAGTCTTTTTCAAGTTAGTTTTTCGTCTGAAATTGCACCCACAATACAGAGGAAATATACAAAAAAGAAAAAAAAAACTCATAGGGCATAAAAAAGCTCCTACCTATTTAAAAACATGTTCTGATGAAGCAGCCGGGGGCCTTGATAATGCTTACATAAGCCCTCTAATGGTATTAATGTGTAATTGACGCTTATCTAGCAATAGAAAAACTTAGCGTCCAGGTGCATGGCGAGTTTCACAGCTGTTTATTCTAATAATATTCAATCGACAGGCTGATTATGATGTGTATGTACTCTGTACGTGTTTAAGTTTAGTACAATAGTATTATTATGTCGTTTATTTATTTTCATTCTTATTAAATAATTTTTTAAATATTTTTATATTAAATATACAAAATAGTGGTCCACCGGTATTGGGAGCAGGGCCGAAACTACCAGTGGTTAGGGCTGCAATGACAGGAACCTCCTCACAATGCGAGCCGTAACGAGGAGTACTGCCTTCTGAATCCAGGCCCTTGATCCAACTGCCTAACGAGAGCGTCATGGGATGTTGGTCTAGTGATATATCATTATTATTATTACTGTGGATGCCTTATTGGTGGCAAGCACAACTACTGAGCATGAGGTCCTTGGTTCGATTCCGTCAAAGTGTTATTGGGTTTTACTATCTGAAATTTCTGAGTAGCAGCCCGGATTCTGGATTTGTGACCTGTTGATGGCAAAAGGCTCACCCCCTATTACATAGGACTCAAACATAACTGGCGAAATATGGGTATACCTCTGCCTAACACTTCGGGGAATACAGGCGTGGTGATGTTATGTTATTATTATTGTATAAGTTGGTTGGTTGGTTGTTATTGTTGTGTTAGTTGTTTGTGTTATTGCGTATTATTTGTAAACTAAGGGTAACGTTAAGAGTATACGCAGCAGCTCTACCTGTCTACTTCTTACCATAAACCAGTGATCACCAATCTGACAGATAGCTATTTAGAAAAAAACTTCCTGTCAGAGGAAATTGCTATCATCACTACTCTCGGCTGGTCTATATATCTCTTGGTGATCACGTCTGTTCCTAACAGATAGGAGGACTTGTCAGTACCCAGTGTAGTAGAGCAGTGATAGCCTAAGGCTAAGTCATAGGTCTCGAGTTCGAACCCAAGACAGGCCTAATTGGCGCGTTCACTAAGGCTGCGGCCAGCCCGCCGGTTGAACGCGTCCCAGAGGGTCATGGCCATCCGGCTGGCCCGAGGATACCGCACGGTCTCCTGCGAGGCGGCGAGCCTCCTTGCCGGATTACCGCCATGGGATCTGGAGGCAAAGGTCCTCGCGCACATTTGAGAGTGGCGCGAGGAGGCGAAACGCCGGGGCTTAACTCCGCTGCCGCGAGAAATCGCGGCACAGCGGACAGAGCTCCGGCGGGATCTCATGGCGTCATGGAGAGTGCGATTGTCGCAACCCAGCGCTGGGCACGCCACAATTGCGGCGATAAGACCCCTCTTTGAGGAGTGGCTAGAGAGGCGCCACGGCGTCCTCACCTTCCGCCTGACGCAGGTCCTCACCGGACACGGCAGTTTCGGGAGGTTCCTGCACAGGATAAGGCGGGAGGAAACGCCCGGGTGTCACCATTGTGTGGATCGCCCGGAGGACACGGTGGAGCATACGGTGGAGGTCTGCCCAGCTTGGGCGGAGCATCGCCGTGTCCTCGTGGAGGCGATCGGCGGCGGTGATCTCTCGCGTCCGGCCCGGGTTCAGGCCATGGTACGGAGCGAGAGGAAATGGGAGGCCGTCACCTCCTTCTGCGAAGCGGTAATGCTCGCGAAGGAGGAGGCGGAACGCGTGAGGGAGAGGCAAATTTCGCGCCCTCATGCCCCTAACCGCCGCAGGAGGAGACGCCCAGGGCGTCGGGAATCGCGAGGCGATTTCCGGCCACCGTAGGCGCGGGCTTGCGGACGGTGAGCAATGGGTGGCTCACCGTCCGATAAGGACCAGGCCCGGGTCGACGGCGCGTTGTGTTCCACGCGCGCCTCAAAGAGATGTCAGCAGATTCGAAGGGGTCCACTAGGGCCGATGCCTGCCGGGGTTGCGAAGAAAACCGAAAGGGAGATCAGGGACACCAGGCCGCGAATCATATTTAGATCAACATACCTACAACTTGATACTGACCTGCAAATTGCAAAAAAATGTAAGAAAATTTGAATTTCGCGAGCTAGTCTGACGTTTTCACCTTAATATGACATACTGAGCCCTATAAAGAGACTCTGACTATGACTATGACATACTGAGACATACTGAGCCATATATATGCACTCTAGTATGAGTGACAGAGACGACGCTCTACAACTTTAACTCTCTCTCTCTTTTTCTTAAACTCTATGTGCCATATGAACAGCTACTATACGTTATCACTATGAAAAAACTTTTTTACAAAAAGAAAAATAGCTGCCTTCCAAAAAAACACTACAAAGTGAAAAATATCCTTAATATTACGGTATCTTTGGTTTTCTTTTTTGTTTTTGCCACTGACTTCCGAAATTAAAGTAGTAGCAAATGTACAAGTTACTATAAACAACACCAAAATCGCTATAGGTGTACCTATAATATTTGAAGAGTTCCCTCAATTTCTTGAGGATCCTATCATCAGATCCTGACTTGATGACAATGTGACCACCTCAAGAGCATATCCTTTCAAACAAAATATGTAGATCCGTCTATATATGACGGAATTATGCCCGAACATTATATATATATATATATATATACACATCCGGATTGTTCCTCTCCTTTTTTAGAAGTCGGTTAATAATATTATTTGTAGGTAAGTGAAAACAGCATCCTAATCGCGTAACACACTTTTAATCACAATCTGAATGATTTTGAAAGATATTGCTAATACAAAATAACTGCTGTCTGTGCTAAGACATTTTTTTTTGGTATATATAACGCATTGAATGTTGTTGAACTGTCAAAATGATTGCCATTGCTACTAAATGTATTATGCAATTACCCCGTAGGTCGTCCTCATCAAACACAATACATTTCGTCGGCACATCCTAAAGTGAATTCAGAATACTTTAAAAGCCATTCAAGAAATAAAACTTCTTTCATTTTATTGGTCGCTTGACGAAGGTGTGAAAAGGAACGTTAAGTGTCCGCTATATGGACCTCAGGTCCTCGTAATATCCATATATAGGGTACTGTAACTATTATACGCCTCATCAGGCTGCACTTTTTACACACCCCTTATATGTATATACAGGCTGTTCTTGCAATCTTTGAATTGTGAATAATTTTTAAATGATCTTATAGTTGCTAATCCAAGGAGTTGCCTGAAGGGTTTTATTTGCGGAAACTTTGTAGAAGGAGGTCAATGAACTCGTAAAAAGAACTAGTTGACTCTGAACCGAGACGAATGTTCAACACGAAGATAAGTTTTCTATACACATAGATTAAAAATAAATTGTGAACATACCTCTTAAAATGAATGCGAAGTATATTTCCACTGTTGTTTTTATTTTTTTATTCACCTACTTATGAAACTGTTTACTTTACTTCGGAGGGGACTGGACCTACGACACAGGGAATCCTAGTGTGGGCAAGATATTTTTATTTTTTTAATCTATCGCCTAAGATTCCTATGTAATGTATTACTAGTTTTTTCTTTATTGTACCGTGTTTTCTGAGACGAATAAAAAGAGTAAAATAGAAAGAAAATACATTGATTTAGCACAGACTAATAACAGCCTCCGAGTCCAATTTAGTAATGCGTTCAGGGTGCTCATGGGGCTGCGGCGATTCTGTAGTGCATCAGGGATGTTTGCTGAACATCGCGTAGACTGCTTTTACGCTACGATGCGTAAAAGGTGCGCATCCCTGGTGCGTAGAGTACGTGGCAGCGCCAACAGCATCCTTAGCATGATCGCTAGTCGGCTGGACTGTGGTTACATCAATCATTGCTGCGCCATTTGTTATGGAATGGCGCAGTAGTGATTGAGTTAACTTTCTTTTATATGTTTTGTTGTAGGTAGTTCTAAGTATTACTAACACTAGTCTATAAGAACATTGTTACTAACAAAATGGACACATGGTCTGAAATAAAGTATTTAATTAATTAATTAATTAAAAATTATATAAAAAGTTTTATAAAGTGAATAAAGTTTTTATTTATTTGTTACGATCTGATTAACTTTATTTCATGTTTTCATACCTACCCGATGGGAGCACCATGTATAAGAATAAGTCTCAAATTATCATAACATTAGTATTAATAAATGGATATATTTAAAGTTCTGCATGTTAATTTTATGTCAATGAAATAAAAGCGGACACACGGAATAAGAACGAAACATTACAGCTGCTTGAAATATCGCAAATTATATATGAACTGAATTTTATTTTGTTTTAAACTTAAGACTTGTCAACTTATCACTTACCTTCGCAATGGTAAAATAATTGTTGTTCATCCAAGATCTTTCCGAAGTTTTGAAAATATATTTAGGTCCACGAAAGCCTAAGTCGTCGGTTTTTTAAAGTCGATTCAGGGTTGATTTTTCCAATGTCAGATAACATTTATCCGTGGAATACAATTGATGACTCATCGTTTTTGTGTGTAAATATCAAAAATTTTAAAATATTCCTCACAGCCCTTAAGTAAGGAAATTTTGAGGCCCAGCATCGATCATAAGGACCTAAAAACCTAGTGATGAAATCTTGGTAGTTGCAGGCTGTGCCCGGTGTATTAGTCCTAGTTCAGAAACCCTGTATCTAATAGGATAAGAAAAGGTTCCTGGAGCTGTTTGGTAATAAATCAATGCTGTTTTCTATAACTTCACGTCATTAAAAAAAGTAACTTTTATAACGATTCTAATGAGACAAATTGTTAGTTTTTCTTTACCGAAAATCGCTTGTTAATACTCACCTCAAAATGATAACAGGCATGAAAACACTTAAAAAATCGATAACAATATTACCACACATCTCTTCTAACCATATTCGTGTATTCCATTATTACTCTTTACAATTTTATTTAGCGGTGCAAAGAGTTCTAATTTTGACAGTGGCAACTCCATAGGCGAGTGATTAGGACTGTTAGCAATGTCCTAAGAACGTAGCAAGTACGTAGGAAGCTACAAATTGAGCTACTTTGATAAGATGCATGTAGATGTTAATTAGTTGTACCGAAAAATTGTGCATTGGTAAAGTCGGGAAAATGAGGGATCTCGCGCAATAGACGGCCACGACCACGACCAGTGGTCACAGCGACCACGTGAAGTATAGAAATCGATACGAATCGCGCACTTGGTCGCAACGGCGAACTAGCCGCAGACCGAGCCACGGACCACGGACCACGACTGGCCGGAGTCCTGGCCGTTTAGTACGCGAGATACCTAAATGTTAAGCAAATTGATTACCAACTTACCCTGTCCGTATATTCACAACATAAGTGTCATTCTTTGATAAATGGCTATACTACGGCAAATTCACGTTTTATTTACAGGCATTTTTTACTGTCAAAATGTAGGTCAGAAAGATAGTTGGCCCATTCCAAAACGTAGTGATTCCCATAGGGAAGAACGGCAAGAAAACTAGCATTGACAATCTTTTGAAATACTTACTTTGTTACAAAATATCGATTACTTCATCATTAAATAGGCGCAGGGTGTAAATTTGCTTTAATGTTTCGGCTAATTTGCGTTGCATGAGTTATAGTTATTTTATATAGATGCATTGTGCGTAAACGTGTTGCTATCATTGGTACTTCGGCTAGAAACGTGGAAAATTGGTGCATTAAGGACTTGAATAAATACAATTTAGTTGAAGTCCATAATTATATTTCCTTAGGTCTAACCAAAAATTTCATACTTGGAGCGTTTACACATGGCACCACAGCGGCAGCGTTTTTCGCCGCCGCGGTATCAAGACTCGCCACATTTGTATGGGGCCCCCTAACACATAGCATCGCGGAGAGTTTTGATACCGCGGCGGCGAAAAACGCTGCCGCTGCGATGTCATGTGTAAAAGTTAAGGCAAGGAAAAACTACTTCGCAACAACTTTTTATACCGCTTCTTAAATCTAAGTAAAAAAATATGGAATCCAATAAGCCCGCATTTATCTACTCCATAATTTTAGTAAGTCGTTAGTAAGTTTGTGAAGTAACTGAAGGACTCCGAGTGCTAACGTCAAATCAGTGAACATTCATGAAGCATCGGCGGTTCTTTCCTGAATAGTCCAATTTATATCGAAAATATAAATTTACCGCTTCGTTGGTCGAGTAGTCGTAAGCGCTACTGCTGAGCATGAGGTCCTGGGTTCGATTCCCGAGTCGGGCAAAGTATTATTGGGTTTTTCCATCAATAACAGCCTGGAGTCTGGATTTGTGCCCGGTTGATAGCAATAGACTCACCCCCTATTACATGGGACTTCGAAATATCTAGAGTGGGGTGAGGACAACACTCCATCACACCATTGGGACCAACTTGTTGCCGTGATAGGAACATTGTGTGACTAAATACTTACAAAAAGTAGAGTAACTGGCCAAATGTAGGTGTACACGTCTGCCTAACTATGGAGAATACAAGCATGATGTCATGTGATGATGTTAAAAAATTTGATTTTTTTATTTTAAATTTTACTTTAGGCTCTTTTTAACACCGCCACATACTTACATTACTTACAGACTTAGCATACGTAGCATTTTTTATTTATCTGTATGATATTGCATATCCAGAAGCAAACAATTCAAAGATTCAAAATTAAAGATTCGTGAATGTTGGTACCTACAGTCACGAATGAATTGCACAGTGAAGAAGTGAAGTTAATTGTAACTTTTACTTTAGATATTTAATTTAAAAAAACAGGGTATTATTGTGGTTACATAAAGCTTAAAATTCTATTATACACTCAAGTGCACGTATGAATGGGCACGCCACAATTGCGGCGATAACACCCCTCTTTGAGGAGTGGCTAGAGAGGCGCCACAGCGTCCTCACTTTCCGCCTGGCGCAGGTCCTCACCGGACACGGCTGTTTCGGGAGGTTCCTGTTCCGGATAAGGCAGGAGGAAACGCCCGGGCGTCACCATTGTGTGGATCGTCCGGAGGACACGGTTGAGCATTTGGTGGATGTATGCCCGGCTTGGGCGGAGCATCGCCGTGTCCTCATGGAGGCGATCGGCGACGGTGATCTCTCGCGTCAGTCCCTGGTTCAGGCCATGGTACGGAGCGAGAGGAAATAGGAGGCCGTCACCTCTTTCTGCAAAGCAGTAATTCTCGCGGAACGCGTGAGAGAGAAGTAAATTTCGCGCCCTCACGCCTCTAACCGCCGCAGGAGGAGACTCCCTGGGCGTCGGGAATCGCAGGCGCGGTCTTGCGGACGGTGAGCAATGGGTAGCTCGCCGTCCGATAAAGACCAGGCCTGGGTCGACGGCGCGTTATGTTCCACGCGCGCCTCAAAGAGATGTCAGCAGAATTGACGAAATCCGCTAGGGCCGATGCCTACCGGGGACGCAAAGAAAACTGAAAGGGAGATCGTGGCCCCCGGCAACAGGGCAACCGAAGGAACACGAGTGGGTTTTAGTCAGTAAGAGTCTGACACACCCTCCCGCTCCGCCCAGAGCAGGAGAAGTTATTGGATAATTTCCTACACAAAAATATATTAAAATAAGTGCACGTATGAAGATGAATAAGATATTTATACTTAAGATTAAAGTAGCGCACAGTACCAGCTATTGTTATCGCTTGCACTTTAAAATTTACCATTAGCCTCAAACCTTACGCTGCAATACAAACAAGTACTCAATACACTTTAGAGTTTCATATATGAACTGAATTTTTGGACGTTCTTGATACCAAACGTAACGCAGTACTAAACGGTCGAAAGAAAACAGAGCCTTGTAACCTGCCTGATGGTGGCATTTAAAATTATGTGACAAAGAAAGCATGCAAGCAGAAAGTTTATATGGATCAAAATTTCTATTAATCATGGATAAAAGTTACACATGAACTGGATGTAGACATACCTAAGACCAGCAGTGGACGTCTTTCAAATGATCCTGATGATAATGCAAAATCTATCAAGGATAAGAATAACCACAAGAAAAGAACTACAAAGTACGCTGGTTACTACTTGGTTTAGCAGAGTTTGACTATACGTAGTTCTCGATTAAGTTCGACAAAGTGAAAGCAAATGAGGGAACAGCGAACCAGTAACATAGTGGCCCCATAATGATAGGGTGGAATCAACCCCTGATTGAAGACTGGGAGCTATTTCATCCCTCGTCGGCTGCAGGGGATGGCAGGGATGGCGGCCTCAATTTTTATTGAATAGTTTCATTTTCAAAAATATCTTATTTGTGTTCTTTCATGAGATTTCTAGAATTATTAAAATAGAAACAAGTTAATAGAACTGAGTTTTACCACATAACTAGAAGAATTGAAAGCTCGCAGCTAAAAAGCTGCTCCATTTAGTCTATGGTACGGTTATCTACTTAATTATTGAAATAGAAAGAGTGACCTAGTAGTTATAGATTCTTTAAAGTATTGTAAGGAAGTAGCTGTATGAACTGATGTGAGATTTAGAAAACTTGATTGTTAAGAGGTGCTTCATTGTACATGATTATTTAAATCAGAGAATTATTAAACATGCTTTAAGTAATTTGAGAAACGGAAAAACTCAATATATACTGGCAATTAGTGAAAGTACTGTTCATGCGTTTAATGATAAGTGTTTCAGATTTCAATAATCCTATCAGTCGACATGAGATCCGTGAGACAATAATATTATTATTTGAAAGGATTAGGTATAATAAGAAAAATAGCCCGATTGCTTCACGTATGAGAGATAACGTGACTAATAAAGACATATTTCACACGAAACCGCGATAAAATTACATACAGACAAACAAATGATTATTCGGAGCTTACGAAGCTTAAATAAGATTAACAATTCTGGTAGTTCACAAGAAAAATTCCGAGGAGGAACAACAAAATCATCTTGGCAAACAAGAGGAAATCACCCTTAAATCATGACAACAGGGTCGAAAATCGCAGCGAAAGTAAACATTATTCGTAACGCTTGTATATTTTACAATGTACTTGCAAACTTGTATTTGCATATGAAACAGTTTTTATCACTGAAGTTGAAAGTTCAATTTCGTTTGATACAGATGTAGGTGAAGAGTGTGGGCCTACTAGGAATGAGGTGAACACACCAAATATTGACATAAGACTTAGTGGATACGACATAGAAATGTGTCCAAATACTGAGGTGTCGATGTGTATTTGTAGAGCAATAGAAGACGCAATAAGATGGTAAGGATCTGTTACTGATGGGACACGATGGGGGAATACTGACAGATTTCAAGTGGGCAAACTTATATCTGTGGACTGGGATATTGTTTTGGTAAGCGAATCTTCGCGTCATGCTGGAAAGATAACTGAACTGTATGACATTATAACAACGTAATATCACGCCCGTAATGTTTGAAGTGTTAGGCAGAGGTGTACAGTTCGTGCCATTAGAGATGAGACTTGACACACCACGTGGTTTGACTTGCGCATTAAACGATTTATGGGTCTCTTTAGCGGTATGAGGTCTGCGCCGGGGCAACATCGGGGCGGCGGGCGGAAAGAGCGCGGGAGGCGCGGTTAAGTCTCATCTTTCGTGGCGCTGGCGCGTATTGTACCTGTAGCAGATACAACCACATATCGTAAGTTATGAAAAGGGTTGTTGTATCGGCATCCTGCATCTGGGTGATGTAACATTGATTAATATTCAAAGAAAATAATATAGTTGCAGCGTTTTCTCGCTATCCTAACTATTTACAATTTACTATTAATATTATAAATACGAAAGTAAGTTTGTTTGTTTATTACGCTTTCACGCTAAACAGCTAAATGGATTAGGATGAAATTTTGTACACGGGTAGACCATGACCTGGATTAGGATATAGGATACTTTTTATCCCAATAGTACTTTCTCGTGGGATATTTTCTGACATACCCGCGGGCGAAACCGCTGGCTAAATTTAGTAAACAATATTTTCCCTCATGATTGCCAACCAAAGTTATTTAAATGACTCTTATGACAGTACATTACGAGGTTTATATTCACCAAAGAACTTTTCCGAGCAAATTTTCTGAATTCAAAAGCCCATCATAAATTACAACATTTTAATAATAATACTTCATTTGGCAAGCATTAATATCTCTTTTAACATCCTCCCTTCCGTTTTCACAACATTAGTTTAAGTCTCCTTTCAAATCATAGCCGTGCTAAGCATCTTAAACGTTTATAATTTCGTGTATTAAGAATTCACTTTGTGCAATGAGCCTACTCGAGTCATTCACTTCAAAACCATGAATAACTTATCCTCGTTTTAATGTACAATCAACTCTTTCTTAATTGATGAAGCTTATGGCCCAATTTTACCAAGCTATGTTTAAATCTAGTTAAGCATTTTGACGGCCTGTTTTTATAGTCAAGACTGTGTTATATGGCTTAACGAGACAATTAATAACGCATTTATTTTCATTTAAAAAATAACTAACTAAACAAAAAATGATCTGACCAAGATTATGTCTTGACTTGGAGTTTGTTTCGTAGTTTTTTCTCAGAGTTGTTGAACAGGAAACACCGACCTCATATAGTTTTAATACATAATTTATTTTAACGTGTAAAAGTGTTTTTTTAAACCAATTACAAGCACTTACTTACTTAAAACAGAATATAATATAATATAATATAATATTATTCATTGTTGTTGTAATCTATACTTAATTATAATATTATTATCATAATAATATTATTATTACAAAGAGGAAAAATTAGAAAAAAATATGTCTTATTATTATCTTCGACGCCTAAGTGTCCTTTTGTTTTTGTAATTATTTGTTAAGTTAGTTAGTCATTTAATTTAGTACCTAGTGTAGTATTATTTAGTGTAGTATTATTTATCAAAGTTTGTTGAAATCAACCCTTAACGTTCGACGTTTCGTGTTATTGAAAATTTAATTTTTGGATGAGTGCTGCAGCATTTTGTTCCTGGTCGTGATTCTCAGAAGTGAAAAGGCCTGTGATGCTATTTATGACAGTTGTAAGGCGGATTTGATTTTAATTAGGTAGTTAATTATTTCTTTAGAAGTTGGTAGAAGGCAGATTAAAATACTTTACCTATAATGATTTTAGGTAACATGGTTGAAGGTAGTAAACCCTTACAAGACACTTGAAAATACATCTAATGCTCTCTTTGAGAATATTCTTAATTTCGAATGAAAGAGATTTTTGATGTGAGAACACGGATGAATACAGATGGTTCCCTCCGCAAAATTATTTAAATAAAAAGCAACTCTTGCTACGATACAATAAAGTGCAATTCAGGTCGCACAGCGCTAATTACTAACAGTTATATTCACCTAGAAGTTGCCTCTCTTTCTATCGCGTAGGTAACTCTTTATTTTAGCCCCGTACTTGTAACTTCATACCTAGAATGCATAGTGGAGCATCTGTATTCATCTGTGGTAAGAATAAATAAATCGGATAATATCATAGTGAACTGAGAGAAAAGATCTTTTTTTTTTCTCTTTATACGTATCTAATGGCATAAAATTTTCCATAAAGGTTACATTAAAAATCGTAAAATGACCAAATAACACAATAAACACCAAAAACCTTTCCTTCTTTACATAACAAGAATCAAGAGCTCAACAATAACTCCAATACAAAATACTCAGTCACTAAGCGAACGCTAATTACAACGTTACTCGAAACTTAACTAAAGCGCGTTTTGTTACCCTTACAATATAACTCGTGATTACGTGCGCCTCGATGGTTTTGCGTTCATTTGTTTTAATGACTTGGTAGGTTAGAGTTTCAATTGAAGGCGGGTTCAAAGATCAGAATTGTTAATTATAGAAATAAATTAATTATTTAACAAAACTTGGTAGAGCTTATTTTGAGTAATCTATTTCCCTCGATATTTTGACGTCGCATCACACTTTGACTCAGTACTAGTATCAAATTTTTTGCTAACTATATATTATATTATTTTGTATAAGTAAGACAGCCAAGTGATGAAATTAATATTTTCTATAATAATTTCATCAAATATACCCCTAATAAAGCATATTCTTCTAATCCTTCCAATTTGTATCGTTTTTTTCGGTGTTTAATTATATGCCATAGCTCAATTGCAAGGAACCAGAGTCCGTAACATCATTACTTTCTGAAGAGCCTCTTTTGAAATAGGTTGGTACCGGTCTCGCAGTATCTAGGGTCTCGCTCCATTGCTACATTTATTTGTATTCCTTCATAGAAAGAACCACTCAGCTTACATTGCCACCTTAATTTATTAAGTGTAACAATTAGACATAAAACAAACACCCACAATTTGCCAACACAAAATTAAACCGAAAAAAATCTCATCGATCTATTTAGAGCTGTTACAACCGCACGCATTTGTTCTAAAACCCGATTATAATCACCAATTATCCCTTTGATCGAGAAAAAAGAAAAAAAATCTACCAAATTCGTAAATAAAAGGGTTCGGCCCAATCGGAGGGTACTTTAAATTAAACACCAAACAAGGCATGGGTAACGAAGCGTTACCTTATCGAGAGCACCAGAGCGAATGTTCCCGAATTATAAATCTAGGATTGTAAAGTAAATTTGGAAATGGTGATGCCATTTTCAAATTGAGACTCAAAATATATACCTACTGTTATTAACAACGACGTTTGAAACGAAGCTTTTAAAATATGAACAGAGTAAGTAACAAACCGGGTGTTAAAATTATTGGTGAATAAATTGTTAACAAGAACTTTAAGATGCAATAAACAAATTATAATCTGGTACAAAATACTTATATCTAAGTGCCTAATTAGTAATTGACCTTGGATATACCCAAGAAGAGTGACAAATGAATTCACCCTTCAGAACTAAATTGATACTTGTTCACCCAAACTCAGTGACTTGGCTCTTTTCACCCCCTAACTAAAGTCATCCCTCTTTCGCCAACAAAACTTTATTTCTCAAACTTGTGTAGTTATTTGCACCAATCAGCCCCTATTTTGACAGCCAGATAATTATAACCCGTTCACCCCTAGGCCAAAAACTGGGCCTGTGATATTTCCCATTTCATTCTTTGGAAGCCTTTTAAAAATTTTGGCGAAGGAAGTGTTCATTTCCGCTTCCGTTTGTCCGTCTGTCATGGACACTTCTTAGAAATTGGGTGTTTGTTTTCATTTAAATAACCATGAATTTATTACCTATTTTTATTTGTTTTTCAGTTTGCCTTTTTGTAGTTTTATTATATTGTTTATTATCTCAAATTCTAAAATGCTGAAATTAACGTTTTTGGCGCAGCCTTGAGGCACACACATTTGTTTTTAAAAAAAAAAATTATATTCACTTTGTTATTTGTATTTTGTGTTTCACGAACTGTGTCCAAATAAATGTGTTTTTCTTTCTTTCTTTCTTTCTTTCTGTAAAAGAATTACTGTCAATGATAGGCCAGTTGTTGTTCTGTCAGTTAATTAATCAATTCTTTATATTGATTTCAAGTAAGTATTTTGTCCTTTCCTGTACATAGAAGTCAGAACTCTAAGGTGAGACTATGTATTTTGTAGATATCGAAATAATCAGTAGTGTAATTGAAGCCAATGTGTATTAAATCCAATGTGGAAGAAAGTAGTCATTCGAATTTACCGTGAAATCGCGATAAAATTCGTAGAGAAAAGAAACAATTGAAATGGGTACCTTTAATTTTCTTTCTTTTTAGATTTTATTATTTTCGTAACCTAATCCTTATTCCCCCTTTTTATCAAATCCAAATCATTACAGTCGAGTTTAATTTTAATTCAATTGAATTAAATTACATCATTTTTCTGAACAACCCCTTTATGTTTTCGTCGCGATATAAAATTAAGGGCGCCGGAGAAGGGACGGCTAATACTCGTAAATTATTAAGAAATCACCCTTCGGGATATTGAATTTTCTCAAGATTTTCTATTATTCGCATTGAATTTATTTTTCTTCTAACAATGTTATTGTTTCGTTAGCAATTTATTTTATTTTGAGAAGGGGTTGAAAAAAGATTTCTTTAAAAAAAAATAATAAAATAGCAGGTGAAATACAAGCTGTTTTAGGTACTGCTGTTTTCTATAATATATTTTTTATCAGCATTTACATTATAGGCTTTTACCGCTTCATTCCTTTTGTTAAAAATCCCGTAAAACATGTTTGTAAAGGATAGTTATTTGGACACCATCATGCAGGTTGTTTAATTAGAAAGATAACAGGTTACACCTTTAATTTCTAAGCAGCCCATTAAGTCCCTACACTATCATAAAACCACACAGCATTGTAACAAAGGTGTTAAAACAACCACCCATTTAAATCACGATGGAAATTAACAGTAACACAATAGGCAATAAAAATAAAAAACAATACAAATGATATAACCGTAAAAATCTAATTAAATAAAACTTAGTAGGTTACGGTGATAACCACAACCCTAGTGTCAATCGATCGTGGTACCTTAACCCTAAAAAAACGACGGTGGCTTCGCGTGACCCCGGCAATTAATTTCAAAAGTACGGCAGCGACTGAGTGGGTTTTATCATAATTATAAATGCAGCGTTTGTAGTGTTAATATGTATTCACCGTGGAACGATGTGCGTTAGTGATAAATAGCTGCCTAATTGTTTATATTATAATAAATAAAAGGGAGGCCGTAAGCGTGGGGTTTGGAGTGTTGAAAAATTATTTGTGCTTGAGTTTCCGACGAGTAAAATTCTGAATATTATTAAAATTTGATTGTTGACAAATTATGTCATGGAACGGTAATGTCTGGTGTTAAAATAAAACACCCCATGACTTTCCACGGGTGACATCACAAGTGACTCAGAGAATGTTATCAGAAGCATTGCTATGTACTCTAGTAATTATAATAGAAATAACATACTGTAAAGTGTACATTTTTGATTTGAGTCGGCTTTTAGCATTTGTGGATCTTATTCACACAATTACGCTAAGTTAAAAAACTACTAGTATCAAATAATCTCCACGGTATTTACGCAGATCAAAGTTCCAAGTCACGGTTTCGGAGTTAAAGAAACTCTTAATTTCCCGTTAAGAATCATCACTTCAAAATTATTATGTGTTCAAGCAACATTGCCAGCACTCTACTATCTGAGATATCTACCTTATAATCTAACATGTAACACTCCACTTGCCGACTATCAAGCTATTTTAATTGTGCTTTAAATGACCCATGATGTTATTAGGGTTAACAACGGTTCATTTTTTTTTTTTTCACTAGAGTTGTAGCAATGTCGACTTCGTTGATCGATGCTATGTGTTCGCTTTGTCGGCGTATAATTAAATAGTTTGCAATGTGTGTATGTTAAGGCTCGTTTCTCGGAAATTACTGATACAGTTTTAGTGGAATTTAAATTTTTGAGCTGATTGTCGTCAACTTTTTGTTTATTTAGTAGGTATTTTTGTTGATTCTCGCGGAAGTGTAAATGAAATTCTTACGGGGAATTTGGTTTATTGTAAATTTGTTTGATTAGTGTGAATTGTGATTTTATTGGTTTTAAAATCTAATAGTGTCCTTATGGGCTTAGTATTGTTTCTATTTGATGTTAATCAAATGCTGGCATTAGGCTTTATTGGATATGCTGGAGAAAATTTGTTTCATCATCAATTCAATTTTTAATGTTTTTATTTTCAAAGTATTATAGTTACAGATTTCTACTTTATTTCTCCAATTGCATGTATTTTTTATATTATTGAATTCTAAGATAGTGTTTTCCATCAGAGCACTATAAAAATAAATGCACGCCAATAACCATATGACCAAATCTTACGTTTACCAAATCTTTCGTTTTGTTCAAAACACAAAAACCTCATTCACTCCGTACCTGTATCTCTACTTTGTACTAAATCTCTTAACTTGATTAACTTTTTTCTATTTATTCCCTTGCCTCCATCGCCTTAACAGCGTATGTAAATTCGGCCTCACACGGCTACTTTAATCACAGGCGATGCCGGGGAATTTACCTAATGTGTTATTTCGACTTATTATTTAATTAATTGTTTGTTTGGAATATTTTTTTAGATAATACGAAATAAGCGATAAACACTGGGATTCATGAACGTAGAGGAGGATATCCTAGCACAGGCCAACAGCAGACAGCCTACAGAATAGTGTTTGAAGAACCATCGAATTAGGATATTTAAATTCTGCCAGACAAGTATTAGTCAAACTTTATGACTACTCTGAAGTGTGCTACCCTCTGCGCAGTACTCCACCCCTCACCCCCGCTGACAAATGGATTCGTTACTGCGCAGCGGCTAGCCTCATGATCCGAGCCGCCATAAAGTTTGAATCGGGCTGTAACATGCAACAATGTTACTACATCGTACTCCTCCGTTATAGATGTGTGCTCAGACTATGTATACCCCCATCCAGGAGGTCTTTAGCAAATTACAAAAAAAATCTGCTGTTCCTTACATTTTGTTGAGTTACGCGAACATAAATGTATGGAGCAGCAGTTTTTTGCAGTTTCAATTTTGGTTCCGCAGTAACAGTTGTTTATAGTGATAAATACAATGATCCCCTATGTGGTTTTCAGTTATTTCAATTACACCTAGAATAGGCATCGCCATTCTTTTTAGGGTGAAATTTTATAATACGATATCAAATGTAACATAACAAAACATCACGCCTGTAATACCTCTAAGGGTTAGGCAGAGCTGTACCTTAGAGGGGGCAAGCCTATGGCACAAATCCAGACTCCGGGTTGCTACTGTGAAATTCTTGATAGAAAAACCTGATACACTTTGCCCAACCTGGGAATCGAACCCAGGACCTCATGCTCAGCAGTAGCGCTTGCGACCGCTAGACCAACGAGGAAGTCAAATGTTTTTCTTGCTTCACTATCACACATTGCTTACATTCTAGAACTAGACTCATGATCAGCAACAAAACGTGTACAGGCTGATGTTTTAATTTAAAACCCGCTTTCAAAGCGGTTTTATGCTGAGTGTACAACATATATTTCAGACGCTTTGAAATTTTACATTGTACAACTCGTAAGATTATTATAAACGTGTGCAGATAAGTACTAGCCCAACAATTTATGTAAATTGGGCCTCACACCGTGCCTCTAATAACAGGCCATGTCGGCAACGTGTGTTATTTTGACTTTTTAATTAATATCCATATTGTTTTATAAGTAACTGTTACTTCCTGGCATTAGGTGAAGGAAGAATATACCTAAGTGTATACAGGGTCGAACGAAAATATTATTATTAGAAAAATATAATCAACAGTCACTCTATGTAAAATACAATATTCAGCTGGAAGCCGACCACAACGTAGTTGGGAAAAGGCTAGGCAGATTGATTAGATTTTTTAAATTTATTTAACTAGGTACATATTCAAAAAGTGAAAGAGAGACTTCAATTCTTTAAATTAAAATATCACGATTTAATTATTCGAAAAGGAAATGAGATTGAGTTCGGATGCAACAAGTAAACGAATTGACGTATTTTTCTGTTCCTTTCTTCTTGTCTGTTTATATGTGTGTGCATAAATGGTTAAATAAATAAATAAACTTTTTCTTTTGCCATACAATAAGCTTTAGGTAATTCATTAGAACATTACAATCATTGATTTCGTTTTCATTGGTTAAATTTTCCAGTTTTAAGTATGAGATTGCACATACAATCCACACGACATGATCACAACATCTTTCCATTCAGAAAGTCAACGAACTCAAACTTTAATTTTCAAGTCGTCTGTATCACTCTCTTAATTAGCTCCCACAATTCCAATTTCACCCCCTCTAGGTTTGAAATAACTCAACCCTTTCATTCGAAATCGTGTGCCCAACACGAAAAATTTATAACGCTCCAATAAATTAATAAAAAAACCATTAGAAAGTCATTAAAATATAAATTAATTACACCGGCAACAAAAAAATTACATTAGTGTTTTCAATTAGGTGCACCTGCGCTTTAAAAGTATCGGGTTTAGATGTAAATTATGTCTTCATTTCATTTTTAGGGATGATTTATTGGTGATTTTCATGCTTTATGAATAAAAAGGGTATTCATTTGCGTTTGTTATGATGAATTCTGCGGGGTTTTGTTTTTATCGTAATCTTGATTATCGTTTTTAACAGTCAATCGCATTAATTTGTTGATGGAGGGTACCTTGAGGCTTTGTCATAAAATAATTTGGCAACACTAATTATTCCTCATATTTATGGATGGCTTAGATTATATAATACTGGATTGCAAAATCCTATTAATCACCCTTTACGACATACTGGCTGAGAAAAGTAGTTCTCATATGCCATGCAGACACAAACCTTATGCTTATTTATCAATAAATACGACAGAACGGAGTCATGGCACAGTGGTTAAGGCCTCGCCTGTCATGCACGAAGATGTGGGATAAAAATCTGGGCAAGTAACAATGTGACTTTTTCAATTCATATATACTTTCTGAGTTTATTTTGGACATTACTGACGTCGGAGGAAAATTATCGTGAGGAAACCTGAACTTATAGTGAAATAAGTCTGAAATCACCAACCCGTCTTGAACAAGCGTGGTGATCAATCTTCGTGCCTTCTCTGTATGAGAAGAGGCCTTTGCCCTGCATTGGGACAGTAATAGGATGGTATTATTATATGTTGCTATATCATTAAGTGAGTTCGTATATTTTTTCCATCATTTTCGAAAGCAATAATAACAAAATGTAAACAAACTGTAACAAAAATCTCACATTTCTCAACCCAATGTTTTGTAGGGTCATCGATAGTTCGGGGTCATTCCAATATAAATGGCTTACACAACAATATAATAGCTTATTAGCTTCTGTAGCTTAGAACACATACAATAGAATCCACTTACCGTACTCCGTTACGTAGGAGTGCAACAAACGCATTCTTAACTGTATTCTCGGAAACGTAGAGTTTAAATTAGTTCGTACTTTAGATATGAAGTAACTTTCAAATGAAATAGGTTAATAGGCTTTTTAACGCCTAAACTTAAGTTACAGTTCGTTTTAAACATGAACCATTTAGGTCAATGATTGAAAAAAACAAAGATCTGACACTCCTTTGAATTTCATCTACGCAATTTTGAGCAGAAATCATGTTAATGTCAAAATGTCAATCAAAATGATGTTTAAGTTCAAAGATCAAAATTGATATTGGAATCAAAAACTGACACTTGTATTGGCTGCTTAAATACCTATTGTGAGAGTAAAGTTTGATTTGAACTTACTGTTTTTTGATACTTTCTAAAATGTTTATACAAACACGTATCGTAGCTGGCATCTAACAGAAAACGATTCAGATGCCATATTGGTTCGTACTGGAATTATATAAAAAGAAATACTTGGTGAAAAGCATTAGTTGCTAACTGCAAACTAATGACAAGTTGACCAGATTGTGTGTTCTTGGTAAACAACTCTGAAAAAGCCAGAAAATATAGAGCTTTATTGAAAAGGTCAGCCAGTAAGACATGGTTTTCACAAACATAACATCACGCTTTGTTTTCCTAAGGGCTTGGGCAGAGGTTTATATACACCCACACTTCACCAGTTATGTTTTAGTCCCATGTAACAGGGATTGAGCCTATTGCCATCAACCTGGTTCAAATCCAGACTAGGTTTTCAACATTATTGTTATCACACATCTACCCAGGCGTAGTTATATGACTGACTGTACCTTACTACTCTCCTTGAGATGACTGACTGTACTTGAGATAATCAAAATTCAGCCAAAATACGTTCAGAGGAAAGGTGACAAAAATATCACCTTATTGACATATCTGTCACATAATCTATGCCCCAAAAAATTAAGGAGTCTTGTAGCGACAACAAATTACAGCTTTTTCTTTTATCTACACAGAAGCTACTTTCTCTTTGACTATATTGATGACAAATTGGTGATATTGTGTGGCGTGACGTCAGAGTTCAGTCATTTATTACTCGAACCGATGAGCACTTAGAAAGATGGTGAGCTTGAGACATTTTGTGATAAGAAGGTGAAATGAAGTAAGTTGAAGGTCGTTTTGAAACCGATGATTATGAGTGATGGAGATGGTAATAGTAATGCCTTCTCAATTAGAGTATAGAAAGGTTAAGCTAACACGGACAAGATTACTGTAGACACTGTCTAAACAACACGTACCTACAATTGTTGCACGATACAGGCAAGTTACTGGTAGTTGTCACTCAAAACTGGTATAGCTATTAACAGCACTTACAATAAAATTGTACGTACAATAAAATTGCACGTGCAATAAAATCGCATTCAACTCTTTATGTACGAATGAAAGAAACAAGTAAAAAAAATCTTGAAAAGACGTTCAAAAATATTTTAATGAAATATTTGGCAGCGCAAAAACGGGCAATACTTGCATCAATTGTACAAGGTCGTGCAACTCTGTTAAGATGCTGCAAAAATTGCATGCAATAATTGCCTAGCAATAAAATTCCCCTTGGTGTAAGTCGCATGCCATTTTATTAAACGGCAAAACTTGCATTCAATTATTGCATGCCATTTTATGGAAATCGCGCGTGTTTAAACACTTGCATGCAATTCTTGAATGGCAATAATTGAACGTGCTTTTCGGCATGCTTTTATTGCTCTTGAACGTTCCAGAAACTTGCACCGTGTAAATCGAGCTGTATAGATATTTTAAAGATTTTTTTGTCTACCTACTTACAATTAAGAGGACAAGTTAAGAATACGCAGAGGGTTTACAGAATCGAAAATTATAATTGCATAAAAATTCTGTGTACAGTCAGCAACAAAAGTTGATTCAGTTTTCTAAACCTAACCTATTAATTATTGAGAATTAAACCCGTAACAGACGCTATTATAATCAATCATTTTGTTCCAATTTAGATGATGTTTAAAATTAGCAAGCAGTTTTAATCGACTTTTGTTGCTGACCGTAACTAACAGCAAAAAGAAAATGATTAAAATAATAAATTGACGACAATAATCGCGATTATTACGCGATCACCATAATAAACCCCCTGTATCAATGATACTGATGATACTGACATCTAACGCCCAATTATAAATACCGACATACAGAACCGCGACGAAAGTCATAAAACCTCGTTACAGTTTTTACAACACACAGTGGAACCCTAAAATTGATTTACGATTCGTACGTATTACATTTGGCTCTTAATGATACTGATTGCGTTAGGATTATTTATCTTTACGACTTACCAGTCAGCGGGTAGGTAGGCAGGCATGTTACAACGAATTTTATGGGGCCATGAATTATGGTTTTGGTGTATGGCTTTTTGGCGAAATGGTGTCAGCTACAGTAATTTTTGAACTGTTGTTGATGGCTTATCATTAAGATCGGATTTTGGTGATTTTGTCTTTAATCAAAAATACAATTTATGTTAGTAAAAAATGTTTCTTTTCCAGGAATTAACAACGTCTTGGTATTCTTCTTCATCATTCTTCTGCCCGTATCCCAACATAATTGTGGTTGGCACTACATTTTTTTTTTTTTGCGCCGGCTGTCGCTGAAAATCAGCGCTGGGGCTCTGTCTCGCATGGGGTCGCAGCATTTATGCTGAGCGATGGCCGTTTTGCGTGGACGTGTCGCATATTTCCCCCAATTTGTTATTTACGTGTTTTTTTAATATCTTTCTTTGCGTCATGTTTACCGCAAATAAACGTATTTTCTTTCTTTTTTTTTCTTTATTTCTTTCCTTTCTTTCTTTTCTTTCTTTCTTTTCTTTTTTTCTAGCCATATCATCTTTCACGCAGTCGTCTTGGTATTATATTTAGTATTACGTTTTGGTATTTAACGTCATCTTCGATCAATACGGTACTTGAGCATTCGTTTCGAGCAGTTGATGATACTCATTTTCTACATATTCTAAACATAAAAAAATCCTAGATTTTTATTGGACCCCATAGAACTTATTAGACATTCCGCTAATTATACTGGTTTTTCAAGTCTGATCATAATGGCGAAAGCACTTACCATTAATTGTAGCTATGATTTATAAATTTTAATCTGTAATTAATTTTAAATCTCCATTTACCTCACTGCCTACGTATTTACTTTAAACTCCAAGAATTTAACTGCCTTTAAATCATTTATCAAAATAAACCGGTTTTAAAATCGGCTCGCGGTGACTTTTAGCGGTAAAGCAATCTGTTATCATAGGCGCCATAATTATCAATCGGTGTTGAAAGGCGAGGTGTCGAGGAGACCAGCTCTGACCTATCACGATGCTTATATCTGAAGGTAGATTTAGAAGTCGCTTATGTACCTACTTGACCATTTTTGATAGTGGCTTATCTAGGAGGAAATCTTAGCAACAAAGTTACGGTGGTGTTTTAATTAGGTGGTTATTATACACGGTGAATTTTTGAGATGGGGCAGTAAGGGCAGGAATCTTAACCGTTGCAGCTGCAGGAAAATGGTCTTAGGAGACTGTCCTTAACTTTTTGAGATCTGCATTCACAGATTTTTTAAATTGTACAGTCAGCAAGAAAATGAGCAATTTTCATATGCAATTAGCAATTTTCAATTTTCATCAATGGACATGATACGATATACCTAATTTTTAATAAAGAATCGACTGGCTATTCAAAATGGTGTACTGATGCCTACTATTATGTGTTGGGTGTGGCAAGAGACGCATAAAAGTAGAAGAAATGCTGTGGAAATACGTTCATTTTGAAGCATGTGTGGTGTGACTACGAATGATAGGCTGAGGAATGATGTGATAAGATAGCGGTGTGTTTTAAAAGAAGATATAGTGTCAAAAATTGAAAAGGATATACTGAGATGGTTTGGTCATGTTGAGAGGATGAAGGAAAGGCGACTAACAAAAGGCAGATGTGAGTGGAAATGCCGGAAGGGGACGCCCTAGAAGGAGATTAGTGACCTTATTGATGATGTTCTTCAGAAAGGTCAGGTGAGATGTATGAACGTAAATCAGGCAAAAGGAGTACTTATGTAAGGATCGTAACAGGAGGCGTTCTGTAGTTTCTGCTTACCTACATGGGAATAAGACTTGAGTTTATGAATGTATGTGTAAGCTCGCTTTTCTAATGCAAGAAATTCGCTATCTTAACCATACGGAACGATAGAAATAATACCAAATTAATACTTCTAAATAGTTTCACCTTTTTGACCCATTTAAATCTAAACCTATCGCTTTACCCTTATCGCATCTCTGCAGCATTATTTCAAAGCACGGTTTTGTATAGACGTTATCACCAGACCCACTGCATCAGATGGGAATAGAATCTGTGCAATCGCTGTCGCAATACCACCCGCCGAGTGCCGTCCTGTTTGCGTTTACTATATTAAAACTATTCATACTTGATCAGTATTAGTATTGATACTTTGGTCCAGATAACATTTGATTTAGAACATAGTTTCTAGCGGTTCTGTGGTGGTAAGTAAAGAAGGAAACCTTGGATACCGTTTATTTCACGACATTATATTGGGTATGTTGACATTATATTGGGAAGATCCACGCAAGATCTTAAAAAAATATTGGTCTTAATAAGTTAGACTTTAGAGACAATTAGAATAAAAAGACTACTCGGAAACCAAGTAACTATTTTAATAAATAGTTCTAAATTGGTTGAATTTACGACTAAACCAGTGGTTGTATCTCTACTTGACGCTTTAAAAATGTAAGATTCACACAGTGCGGCTTCACCGTACCATAGCAAATAATGAAGGACCATATCTTTAGCATATCAAAGTACATTTTGTATGCATTTATTTTTATTTTGTATCAATTTGATACGAAAAATTGCCCTAAAGATTCAAAGCCATATCCATAAGGCCGTACATCCACGAACACATGAGTGAATAGAACCGATTACACGCGTCCGCTTCGAAGTCAAAGTAACTTACACAAGTTGAGGCGTTCGCTCACTGTGTGGAAACTTTTGACTCGCGACTTGGACCGTGAGTTGAGGCTCTTAGTGATCTCTTCACTTAAGCAATTGTTCGGGATTTTTTCCTCAATTAGGTTTGTGTTAGCAGTTTTTGTATTGTAATGAACAGCTTCACTACAACAACACAAATGACCGCCCGTGTTTTTAATTTTCATAGACATAAAATATATTTTGTACCCGACTACGGTAAAGCCAAAAGAAAGGGTTATGATTTTAGCAGTCTATACTATGTAGGTATGTTTACTTTAAGTGTGTTCCACCGTAGCTTCTAAACTACTGAACCGATTTTTTATAAATGGGGTATCAATAGATTCGTAATAATAGTCCGGGTGACATAGGATATAAAAAATGTCTCTAAATTTGATATGGTAGACTTTACACGTACATTTTTTATTTCGAAAAAATAATTTTAGATAATCATGACATGTTTGATATCAAAAGAAAGGTATTGACGAGCAAATTACAAATATGTGTATACAGGGTGGCAGGGAAATCGACGCAAAAACTGTTACCATGGATTCAGTACATGATTCTGAAGCCCCCTGCGTTGAATATTTCGTTGGTTATTTTAAAAAAAATCTGCTGACGATTATTTAAAAAACTTAAATACTGATCCAAAGACATCGACTTCCGAAATTAAAGTTATTTTTCACTTTGTAGTTTGGAAGTCGGTTGTATTTTTGGTAAACATATTTTTTTTTCATTACTATCTTGTTCAAGTTTTCACTTCTATCGGCACTCCCGGAGTGCCACCACTGTTTTTTTTTTAATAACCGACCAAAATTTTCTACGCAGTGGGGTTCAGAATAATGTACTGCATCCATGATAAAAGTTTTCGCGTTGATGTCCGTGCCACCCTGTATATCATATTGTCTAAGTAAATAAATATATTTAATTTGGTAAAAACGAGAACAAAAGCGAGACTGCGTTACGTACGGCGCGACTGTTAAATGAATACCTATTAAATAATAAAAAGCATGATTAAAATATGTATTGCTGTTCTATTGTATTACTATTATTTACCTTGTCGCAACGTTTATCAAGCGTTAAAACGGAAAAGTTTAACATAAAAAATAAAGTAAAAAACAAAAACTGTAACCTGAATACGGAAAAATAAAAGTGATCTAAAAAGTACGAAACAAGAAAATATTTCAGACAGAAATTAAGACATAATTAAGTGCAAAAATGGTCAAGGTAAATCTGTGGTCGCATGCCTGTATACCTATGTGTGGGTGCCAGGAACACCTACAAAATTATAATGGCATGCGATGAAGGATTTCACCTTGAGCATTTTTATACCTATGTCTTGATTTCTGTCTAATAGAAGAGATTAATTTCTGTTAAGAATATTAATTCACTTCAGATTATGAAAGGTTGTCAAATCTTTATTGTTTACTCATTTCCTGCCTTCGAATCAGAAAACTTTTGTACTCTTGATCTTTTATAAAAACTTCTTCTGATCTTCTCAGTTTGTACTAGGATTGATTTGGGGCGGCTTATTCTACACTTCTCGATAATCATAGTTTTACCTGCCTGTTTGGCCTGCATCTCACCTGATAGTTAGTGATGATCAGGCCGAAGGTGGAAGCGAGCGGCACCCGGAATCCTCAACCTCTGAGGAACTGACTATCTTACCTCTAACTGCCGAAACGCAACAATGCTGTTAACATTGTTGTTATGGCGACAGACTTAGATAAGATGGTGGTAGCTAGCCAGGCGGACTTAGAACAAGTCCCACCAAACAAACCGAGCAGAAAATATTGCCCACACTGGGAATCGAACCTGGGACCTCTAGGTCTGAGACAAGTAGTCTAACCACTAGACCACAGAGGCAGTTAAGCTTGGCAGGAAGGAAAGGATTTTCTTTTGAATCTACATTTATATCTTTAATTTTGATTCTGTACATATTAGAGAGTATTCTATCTACCTAATTTATCTTTTTTCTTGTATTTTGTTAACCTATTAACAAAATAAATCACTAAAGACGTAAAAAAAATAACCAGTTCAATTATTCGCGTAGGTAACCTTTTTACAAAGAGTGCAATTTCAGGTCAAATCAAAGAGTCCCAGATCAAAAGCGTATATATCACAGCCGTAAAATGGAATCGCCCGGGGGCAGTGCCATACGCCGCGTATGTCCGAACTACGGTAATTGGTAACTCTTGTATTCCGCAGGGCCTCGGGTCCTGCCTTACCTGTTGTGGTTACGGATTCATAATTGGAAATTCCGTTGATCTCTAATGTTGTGCGGTATTTTCTATTCTGAATTTGAAATGGTTGGGCGCCATATTGGTTTCATGCACGGTTCCTAATGACTGCTGGGTTTCCCAAATTGGAAAGTTAACAGAAATCTATCGAAACTTTCAAAATATTATGTAGGTATTTGAAAGTACCTACACAATTATTTTAGTTTAGATGGTATCCTATCTAAGTAGTAAGTACTGTGCCTATGTATGGGACTCTTCAATAGCAAATTTCTTCATCGAGCAAGATTTTTATAAGAATCATATGGCTCCGTTGAATGGAGAATTTCTCTGATATACTGTTGCTTATTTACTTACTTCTAAAATTTCCTCACTTTGGCACTCCTGGAATCTCTCAGAAGTAAGCATCTGGTTCCTGAAAAGACAAACAAATTGTCATGAATACGTGACTAAGGATTGATTAACACGTCGACGATGCTACAAACTCAAATCACCAATGGCAATGAGTAGCCAGAATGTCACATCACTAGTATTTCAATGCTGGTTGGTACACGACGCGACTTGCTGACACGTTATAAACTAGTTTGTCATAGGCGTTGCGTACGGAACGAAATTGAAATACTAGTAGTGCTGTGACATTTTGGCTACTTATTGATCATATGAGTTTATAGGTAACTGGTGGAGCGTCGTGGACGACGAGTCTAACACCATCTGCAGTAGGTACCCCTTAGATCTTCTTATAATCAATTAATTGATATATCCTGTCCTTCCAACCATCATTATTACCCTATGCATGTCATGCTCCAGACATTGCTTGTCCAAGTAACTTGAGATATTGCGCTATGTTCGCAGTGGGGGCAGCAGACTTGGTGTTGGAACAGGAAGCAATCTTTCATATTCGATGTGCTCAGGAAATTGGTAGCTTGACAACAAATCGATGGGATGTTTGAATTGTGTTTAGTGCCGTGCAGTGTCTGGCTTTTGTTTAACTGTTTTAAAAGTGTCAGGGTTGTAATTGAAAAGGAAATCTGGTAGGATCTGCTGGCTACCGAAGCTTTTGCAGGTTTTGCGGAATGCTTAGGTTTTGCCAAGACAAGATAGTACATGTATCTGTATCTAGCAAATTAATTACGCAATGCGTATTGTCTTTGGTCTTGGTGTGACGATTAAATTGTGCCCTGCCCTGACATAAAGCAATAGACAAAATTGACAAACTTTAAACTTTTATTTTTTGAGTACGACGCTATTGGCTACTTTGAATGTGTGTATTTTAGGTTTTTTTTTTATATAATGAGCTCTTTTGGGCAAAATAAGCAATTAATATTTCTTTCTTTTTTTTCTTTGCAGGAATACATAGGTAGGTAAAGAGTTGGAAAAACAAACTACAATCTACAGGTCATAAATGTTGTTAGAAAAGAAAAGAATCATAGTTAAGACGTTAATCCTATATTTGGTCAAAAATAAGCATTTTTATTCTAACAAAAATAGTCGAATCTGCTAGACTGACGGTCTAACTTGTAGAATCATACATCCTAGTACCTACTTAGTTTGATAGACCGTTACAATTTATATGATTTAGAGGTCAATCGTTATCAATCGTTCTGCAAGACTAGCTTTTAGGTATTAGAGATATGATCCAAAGGTCCAAGAGGCCAATGGCATTCAGAATAAACAATACCGTCAATCCATAAGGAAGTACACATAAACACAAGCACAGCCAATATTTCGCCAACAAAAACCCATCTTCACATATTAAAACGCGATTGAATGTCCATTTATCACCGAACCCTTGCAACCATCAATCTTTCTCCTCTTAAAAGTCGAAAAATTTCAACTCAATTTCAAAACCCGACGTCTAAATAAGTCTGAAGAACAGTTACCATAGTCCTCATGCCCTTTACGACGACGAGATGAAAACAAAATTAAAAACTACCCACCCAAGCTTCAATCACCTTTATTTTGAGGATGGTAGAGTTCATGTCGATTGCAAATATTGGAAGTAAGTTTGTAACAGGTCGTACGAGAGTTGTCCTACTACCGAACTACGCATTCGATAGTGGATATGTATGTATATGTTGGGATTTATTTACTTTTGAGTTTAGTTTTGTATGTAAATTATATTATGTAGTTATAAGCATGTAAGTATGTACTATATTGTATGTAAGTGTTAGTTTTACATGTGATGGTATGTTATGATTATGATATTGATAAACCGATGAGTACTTTATTACTTTTCAAGCAACATCTTCATAGTTTTTTGACACAGTGTGAGACACTAATATTATCTCATCATTTTCTCTATGCTTACTATACTTTAGCCATTCCGAATTCATTGTTGCATGATTTCTAACAACTCAGGGGTAAGTACTTAGTGATAACTCACATGTCATTATGATGTTTTTGTTATAGTTATCTAAGTTTCTGCTCAGTCTGATATATATTTCCACAGCCACATATTATTGCAAGAAGACCTGTTCTCAGGCCTAATGCAAATCTGACCTATCAATATTTATATAATAACAGCAATATAAACCAAGGCACTGGCAAAATTTTGCATAATCATAAACATAATTTTATAGCCCTGTACCTATATTCTTGTAGATTTATAACTTCATTTAAATAATTTCTTTGAGAAATACTTGATCGCGCTATCTTGATCTAGTCACATAATCACGTCTTGAGTAGGTTCTATCTCAAATTCAGTCATCCTCATAAAAAATGGCTGAAATTCTTTCTAGTTAAAGAAATCTTTTTAGTTATGAAAATAATATGATGATCAATGTGACGACATGTAATGAGTAATCCTAGTACCTATTTACAAACGTGATTTAAATGAGTATTGAAACTGGTAGGACCTAATACAAATGAGAGCAGAAGACATATGTACATTGTATCTACATCAAAGAACTAATAAATAGTTACTCTAATACAGCATGATTTCTTTGGACCCTAATCAATTTACGTCTACTAAACTACTACTCACTATACTCACATTCAATTCTTGACCGTGACCTCTTCTACAGTAAACAAATAATCAATCGTAGAACAAAGTGACATAATTGCTAATATTATAGTAGTTGCATTTGTGTTTGCGTATCGTTTAACATTATTAGCAGACAAGACGATGCCGCAGGAGGTTCTGTTAATGTCGCTAGCGATAATAATGAAGATATAGAAGTTATATCAAATTTGGCTTAAATCACACATGTATCGCTTAAAGTTCAGATCTCTCCATAACAACCAAACCTTGAATCTAGGAATCTTACGTCAGAGCTCAAGAAAATGTCGAAAACGCCCACAAATCCTACCAAACAGGTATATACGAATGTTTGTAAACCAGGAATAGAACCCAAAACCTTGGTCACGACGCTTATCCAATAAACCATCGCGCTCTCTCGGGCACTGCCGTGTGCTAATAAAAACCAGTTTGGGAACTCTTTATAGTGAACGACTTGTTAAAAGAAATGTTGCTCAGTTTTTTGTTGGTGACCGGTGAAGTCGTGACGATTAAAAAGTGGGTAATACATTGGGGGAATTAAAGTTAGGAGACTGTCTAATATGGGTTACAATAAATATAATGAAGAAGTTTTTATGATTTTAAACCAGAAGGTCTTCAGGATGCATCTTCGTGAAAATCCATAACAAATCCTTGCAGCCATTTACTTATAGACAAGCTAACAGATATCAGAAGGTAATCAGTAAATTTTCTGTTAGAGCAAATGGATTCCTTTGATTTTATTAGCGGTGTACTCAGGGATAGTTGTATGCTTTTTCGGACAGTGGATCCCCATAAGAATAATTTCCACACGATAATAACTGGACAAAAAACTCATGTTATAGATAGATGCTACTGCACAAAATAGACTACAGAAATGATGTCCAGTAAGACTTACTATTAGGATTTATGTCTCTATTATAGCTGCATCTATAGCCAAATCAAAACGGGTTTGGTAAAAGAAAGTACATTGTAGCAATTTAGTTTAGACTGAAGTAAAAAGTCGTCCCGTCACCGCATCGTCACCTCTAACGGAACCTCAACTCGATCACTACTGCGCTACGCAAAACGTGTTTCTAATACGATTCCGACTATAATTTATGTATATTGCTTTTTGTTTCTGGTCACTCGATATGTTAGGCGATTAAATCTCGACGATTTCGAGACATGGCGCCTCGGAAATTTGGGTCTCGGAATTATGAGTACTTCGGTGTGTTCTTCATAAAAATGTTGTGTGTTCTGTTGTCCTACTTGGTTTTGGATGATAGTTGTTGTTGATGATTTCTTCAACGTTGACGTAGGGCCCGTATTAGAGAAGATTGTACTCGTTTTAAAGATTCGTATGGTTAAGTTTTTATCATCTCTAATGTACGTCATTCCGCTCTCATTGGGGAGCTTGTCATGGTTTTAGTCATGTAATATCAAAAATATCCTATTTGTATCCAACGGCATTTATTGGACTTATCTTCATTACAAAGCAAGATCACTGAAATGAAGGCATCACAACAGTAATGTACGCTAGATTAATCTCTACGATGTTTAGCCTTACTAAGTAGTCACTACAATGTAATCCGAGCCCTGTGTTACTTGTGTAGTCAGTCCCGTTACCATCCTAGCTGACTAGCTAATCTTTGAAGATCTACTAAGCACAACGGCAGACACATGAGAGGAAAATCCTAACATGCTAACCTTATGCTTGACAGAATTTATTGAAGACCTCGAACAAAAGATTTACACAAAATAATCATAATTTATAGAGATTAAGTTTTAGTCCAGGGCACTCCTTCAATTACAGGTGGCCACAGCATGCTTAAAAACTATCGACAAAATTTACTTAAAATTTAAATGCTACACTTTATCAGTACTTAAGAATAAATAAAATACACAAATGTGAAATACAAACACGTGAAATTCAAACATGACCTAAATTTTATTTAGAGATTTTTCGAAAACGTGGAACTAAGTAAGTGATGTAAACTTTAAAATATAAACTCTAATTTTCCGTTACAATAGACATAAAATGTAGAAAAATAAAAACATGACTTAAAAATAAAAACAAAATATTATTGACAAAACTAATTTAAACTTTTTGAGTCTTGGCACACACACAAATTTCACACTATACAAGGAAAAAGCTCAACACAGAAACCAAAACACGTGTTCACACAACAGTCTCCTATCTTTACAAGAAAATGGTATCAGGGAACATTTCATAAAATCATAAACGCTAGCAGAACCCCTTATGCGAATTCAAAACCCATTGGCAGAGCTTATTATGCCAATAAGCCGGGCAATTTTGAGCCAGATACGTAGCAAAAGCCACATAACACCTCGTGAGCAGCCGATAGCTTATCTAAATAGGCTTTGATTAGCCGTTAAAAGATAACTTATTGGCTATAACTTAATTAAGTACTTACAGTTATCAAGAGATTATTGGGTGATGCGTAAGGATGTGCGTGGGTGCGGTTATTCGATGCTTTGAACAGATTTCTTGGAATAATGTTATTAGTTATTATTTTGAGAATGACAATAGTTTTTTTTTCATGTGATAAATTGGTAAATAGGCCATATGCCTAGATGCCTACCTCATGAAAAATGATTACCAACGCATATAGACACTTGCAAAGACTAAAAGGTTTGAAAATGCTATTTGGAAGCAGCATGACCCAAAAACATAATTCAAAACTACCATAATCTAAGTGCATATTGCATAAATACTAACACCTAAATAATTTTCGATATTTATGTGAAATATACTCTGATCATTAATTTCGAGCAATTATGGACAGTTGCTTGATTTTATCAGTAGACTTAAATATTATCTAGTTATTCATTTTATTCACCGCAAATTGTGCAAGATACCAAAAATAGCAAACTTCTTAGAAATCTTGTGGTTTTACGTGATTAGGGACAAATTCTTCACAATTATTCACGTGTAAGTTAAATCCAAAAATCAAGAAGATGGGTCGGCGATGTCAAAGATGTAGCAAGAGATAAATGGCAAACAAAGGCGAAGTATAGAAAACAATGGACAAAAATGGAGGAGGCCTTTACCCAACAGATAGAATTAAATAGTATTAAATGTAACAATTAATTAAAAATTAAATCAAATCTTGTTGATTTGATTTGATTTGAGAATTTAAAATAATACATATATAAAAATTGTAATAAATAAAATTGAAGAATTGATTAATATAAATATTGATTAAGTTTGTTGCATGCTAACAAATATTGTAAAATTGCATGGAAAAATGAGAAATTAAAAGGCTTATTTATTATTTACTTTATTATGTTAAATCCAGAGCTAAAGGTATCGGGGGCTCACATTCTCCCATTATTTGGTAGCCGTCCTTAGTTACCATACTTACTAATAAGCTAATAAAGCTGTCGAGAATCAAGAACTTTTAGCTCTATAAGAAATAATAAAAATAGTATATGGTATTAATACTGAACCTTCTATGAAAATCACTCTTTAGGTATTCAACCCATCTGGTTACCACTTAAAAAAGCAATTGAAAATAATCTTAGTCACTTGTGGTCGGCCACCTCATTATATTAAACCTTTTTATTATCTCTTAAATAATCCTTTTTCAAATAATGAGTCAGTTTATTCAGTTACTTTTTATTTTTATTCTTTAATCGATTTCCGAGTAGCCGATTATTCGGATTCCAAAGCAGTCGAATAATCACAAGTCACAACACTAGTGAGTCATCGGGCATTCGAAATCGATCACCTTTTATGTTTGGTACTGCCCTATTTACGCAATCGTATTGTTTTTGCGTTGCCAACTGAACTATGATCAGTACACACACTGTCGACAATGCGAATACTCAGTGAATGGGAATTTGGTCTGTGTGGGCGTATGCTTATGCCCAGCTATGGACCAGTGATTAATGTTCTTCAGGCCAATTACTAATAGGCACTACCATGTATTAGCAATATGCGCCCAAGACATACCCTTTAAGTTTTTTTATAATCTGTCTGGAATAAAAGTCCTTAGTCCGTCATTGGTCAGATACATTTTTGTGTTTAATCTAAAAGGAAAAGCCCATTTGATAAAGAGATTTTGGTCAAGTGACGCCCATGAAATAAACAAATTATAGGCATTAGGGTTGACATTATAGATTAAAAAACAACATTGAGCATTTCTTGCCAACATCCAACATTATTGACACACCAGACTAATAACTGAAACATAATTGCATACTGTCTGTCATAAAAATAATTTATACCTAATAACATGCTATAGCATCAAAAGGTTTTTATGTATAAATACATTGGATGACATCGGTCTCTTGATACCATTTTTGATGATCATTCAATTCATTACTTATGTCACATAAAATATGTGGCAATGGTTTGAGAAAAAACAAACTTCAATTATTAATTTCTATGGTTTCCTTGACACTAACCAACCGAATTGTTCAATTCAAATCTAATGTAACGTAGCTATGCAATAAAAGTTGCTGAGTATGTACCTTGTATGTTCATAAAGTAACTAACCTGTTGTGGTGCAAATCCATTGCTGAAATATAGACCAAACTTTCACATTGCTTAAGGTAAATCTCTTAAGTCTTCGTGTATCCACGCCACAGTTGACACAGAGATGGCTCCGTGATAAGCTGGTAAGTTCGTATAATTCAGGTTCCATATTCGTGTCAGGTCCTTCGCAAGAAACAGGTACGGTATCCATTGGCAAGCTGGTGTCATCGTGGGAGGCGGGTACAGAATCCAATGTAAAGCCAAGATCATCATCGGGAGCGGTTACAGGGTCCATAATCGTAATAAAAGTCGTCGGAAAATCAAATAGAAAAATGCAGTCGAAAAAATACAGCACCGAACAAAATATGAAATATTAATTTCAATCAATTGTCAATTACGATTATTATTGAAGTAGGGATGTAATATTCTCCGAAATGTGGGTGTACACACCTCTGCCTATCCCTTCGGGGAATACAGGCGTGATGTAATGTTATGTTTATGGATGTAATAAGACATCTGTTTCAAAAAATCTATATTAAAAAAAAATCGAAATACGGAATCTGTTCAATGGATCGTATTTATCAATCAATCGATCAAAATATTTATTTTGGATTAAAAAATGATATCCATAAGTGAAAGTAGTAATAAACTTAGCCTAATGTTAGTACAGTTTATCCATCTAATTTAATTTAAGCATACGCTAAGCGCTCATCGCATGTAAACTTTTCCACTGCTTCTACAGCAGCGAATCCCACCTGTTTGCCAACGCGTCCAGGATGCGGTTCGCAGTGCCACGTACGCGTTTGAGCAGCGAGGCGCTTCGCTTACGGATGATTGCATAAAAACAATCAGTGTGCGAAAAAACATAGGCCACTCCCAGGCTACGCCACAGGAGTGGCCTACGTTCAGAGGTGGACTGCGATAGGCAGAGTTGATTGTAACAACTTCATAATAAAAAATCGATTTTCCAAAAAACCTTTTTTACTAATCGTAACCGGTTTTCAGTGTATTGATTTTTTTCAGTAAAAGTTACCATCCCTACTTTGACAGGATTGACGAACAATCGGAAGAAGGAAATAAACGATTGAGTGTCTTTATTAAATCGGCTTTTAATTCCGTTACAAGTAAATAATAGCAATATTTTAGTTACAAAATGTTTTTTTTTTTGTATTTACCGCATTGCTGGGCAAACCATGGCCATGAATTGGCGTTTCTTTTTGTTCTTTAATTCAGACACTAAAACAAATGAAGATGCACATTAGAATACATAAACGCCTGCAGTGTCTGGGAGAAATACCGCACTATGACTAGCTCTCTTTACTTAGAAAAAGTATAGCAAGGCACTTACAATTTAATCCATTGCCTACATATCCAGACACTTTCATATCAATTCCTACAACTACACACACACACACACAAACACACCCCCATACACAAAACTACCTATAAACACAACACACACATAGACATCTGAAGAAACCGCGTTTACGAGTCGTCAGCAACACGATGTTTTTTGCATAATTTAATCAACTCGCAACGATCAAACGTATGTGTTTACAGAAGGGGGTATAAATCATATAAATCGACACATTACTCCTCCGTACTGGTGAGTAAAGGGGTTTATACACGGTGTGCGTGGCTGTTCTGAACCCCAAGTAAAAAGTTAGACATTTTCCGGAGGCATATTAAGCCAAAGGATCGATAGATAAATCCCTTGGCTGTCAAATGAAGTGACTACTGATTCATCTGGATAAGAAGCAATCAAGCATTTATTTATTTACTAAATAGTTTATTGTACACCACAAAACAAATAGGACAAATATTATATATTTTGTAACCGGATTCCAAAAAGAGGAGGTTCTCAGTTCTACTGATTATTTTGTATGTTTTTTACGCGATTACTCCGTCAATTATGAATTGATTTTGATGATTCTTTTTTTTGGAAGGTCATACTTTAGAAGTGGTCCCAAATAAATTTTATTAACTTTGTTGGGTTGTTTTTGAGTTAGCTTCAATAATACGTATTTTTTCCACTTAGTATGTGGATGATATGATAAGTTCCTGTCATTGTTATTTACACAGCAGGTAGTGGTAGATTCTAATTTGCGTGGGGTAGGTACCACAAATAAATAATGAAAAATAAAAACTTTTCACAAAAAAAAACCAATTTCCAAAAAAAAACACTGCAATGTGAAAAAAGATCAATGATGGTAGATGACAGCCATTGCAACGCTTGCTATAGTTGCAAACAAAAACGGTCTAGCAACTTGCTAGCTATGTAACTTGATTTACCAAAGACTTTTTTGACTTTGACTTCGCTTATTGAAAGTCTTTCAATCACTAGTCTTTTATATTTTTCTACCACACCTTTATCTTCATCCTTAATTATCTTAACCATCGCAGCAACTTCTTCATCTAATGTGTAGCTTCCTTACAGATATACATAGACGCATTAGTAGCGACAAGTTCCCGCTCCAGGCTAATTGAGATCGCTTCGCAGTTGATAAAGATCCCCCGTGTGTACGAGAACATACTTATTTCACGTGTGTAGCAATTTAGAGCGTGAAATACTTATTAAGAAGGAGTTTAAGGGTTCGTGGCTAAGTTAATGTTGTAGGAATCAATTGATTTACATGAAAAGTTTCACGTGATCTAACCAATATTTCGTAACAATATTATGATTTAAAAGAGTGTCCGTGGAGTTTCTTGCCCGTTCTTCTCCATAGAAATCTACCTACTATGCTTTGGAATAGGAAACTAGCTTCATCTTTCTGACTGACCGACCCCTTGACAGTTCAAAAGTGCCTGTAAATGGTTTAATTGAAATAAATGCTTTGAGTTTGACGTAAAATTACAAAATGGCTGTAGGTATTTTATGTATGAAGGGCTGTTAACATCTTGCAAAAGTGAGATATCACAAATGATCAGAAACCTGAAAACTGAATACAGGAATGTCAACCTTAAATTCTCACGTCCACCGTTTTCTCTGATTTCTTGACCCTTCCGAATTCGGTAGGTCAATGACAGTAACTATTTTTAAATGTAGGTACATTATATTCACATCTTCTACCAGATGTAGATTGAAGGCTCATGATTTGACAAGATTTTGCTCAAAGCTAATAAGGATCGTTCCACGGTTTTTGGGGTGCGGCGAAATGCTTAGTACGATACTGTAAGGGTGCAAATTACTTACATGGTTTTCAACGCATATGTTTTGGAAGTTATTACAAAGGGTTAGGTACCTGATATTTTGCATAATGTGTAGGAATTACATTGGGGTAACTGATGGGCTTTGAGCGAGAGCATTGATCAAACCTATTGCATGTTTACAGTTTCAAACCATTGTCTTAACTTGTGTACATTCACTGTAACTAAAGGTAGAAGTTCTTAGTTTATTATTTATTAAGTGCCCGTGTTTGCTCACTGCAGGGAAAATGCCTCTCTGCTCTCTTTCCACTTCTCTCGATGTAAGGTGACCAGCTTTGTTGAAGGAGTCTTGCTCATCCCGCCATCCGCATCTCGGCCGGTCACGATATCGCTTGCCATTAGGAGGGATTCGTTTTTGGGTTGTGGGTTTGAGATATTAATATTACCATAAAATGTTAACATTATAGTAAAGGCAGCAGGGTGTGGATGTGTCACAAATTGTGCTCCATCTTCTATCCCCCCTTTTGGGGTTAGGGTTTAGAGGTCAATTTGGCTGCCCCAAAACATGCAGCCAAATTGACCTCTGCGGTGACAACAAAATTTGAATAACTGTCGTGCCAGCGACCCTTGGAACACGAAGAGGAAGAAGAATAGTAACAATAAGAAAGTCGCATTGAATGATTCAACCCCACGAATTGGTTCTTTAGCTTAGTAGTTACCCAGTCCAGACTTGCTTATTTTCCTATTCTAAGCCACCTCGAAATGCTACAGACAATTTCATCATCTTAACGTAACATTGACTCTATTGGTAGGTTAGTATGATCGTCCATCACACATTTAGTATCGGTCGTCGAGTGAGTCACAGGCAGTAGACGGCAGTTCAGACTTTCACCCAGTTTCTATACAACGCGCTCTGTTTATCGCCAACGTTGAGGTTTCTGTGTTCTGTGTACATTGCTGGCTAAGATTTCAGGGTAAAGTGATTATTTTGAATGAAATAACGTAATAATTGACCCAAATAAAGATTAAATTCTGCATATTATGCCTATTACCACTGTGGCTTCTAATGTCATTATTAATCGTGGACTAATTAAATGATGTCTTGAAAACCCTTGAAAATTGCAAACATTTTGTGAATAAATAAATATAACTAGGTATACATTCGCCGGCACGTAACTTGGCAAGGTTTTGGCATATTAGGAGTAAAGTTTACGCATGTACACTTAGTGCAACAAAAAATTGACACTTCTTCCATGGGATACTTCTTTAATAAACAATTACATAAAACTAATTCTATGTAAATATTCCTGTCATATGTTGAGCTTTACCTATAAATGATGAGTAGGTACAGGACTTGGAAACTAAAGTTTTACTCAGAGAACTCTAGAAATTATTATTTTGAGTTTGATTTTTATTTCGGTTTTTCTTCAAGAGAAAAGAATATTCATAATATCCTAACCAAGCTAACCAGTCGATGTAAATCATCCATTTCTGTAGCTTGCGCATGAGTCACTCACATGCGTGCGCGCATCGTAAGGTGTTACGTACTGTGAGTCATTTTGTTAGCTTTTTATTACTATCGTGTTCACTAGAGTTATCTTTATTGCCGGTTTTAGTGATGTAACTTAAGTAATAGTTTTAGAATTATTAGCTAAAAGGATTGTTGGAGAATTTTTCATAAAATTTGGTAAATAAGAACTAAAACAAGGTGGTATCACATTTAAAGATGTCTTTAACGTTGTTTTTTTTTTTTAATTATCATCTGCTTAACCTTACAAGTGAAAATCTGTTATTTTTATAAAATTTTATTACTATCGCACTGCAGAATATAGGTAGGTTTTTTTTTCAACGCAGAACCATAGATAATTCGTCCGTTCATTTAACTCCGCCTTTGTACCTTTTTGAGTGTGAAAAGTTTCAATAAATAAATAATTGATTATCACAGGTTAGTTATTTTAGCCCTTCAGTCCAGTACCCTAATTGCGTAACTTATTTTCGTAAACGATTATTTTTCATTTGGAAAGTTTAACAACATTCATTGCGTTATTTACGTTGTTGAGCAATTTTTTTTTTCCAACTTATGAGGCAATGGAGTTGGAGTAGCAATTTGATTCAAATTGAAACAAATTGTGATTGATCGTGTATTACTCAATTAAGGTAGAGTTTGTTATTATTACTTTGTTTCATTATATTTATTACGTAAAAGAAAAGTGAAAAAAAGTCAACCTCGTATTTGACAAGATTGTAACCCGCTGCCAAAGAATCGGTTCTTGGTTCACCTAAGTACTTGCTTAAATTAATCGTCCTAGATACTTCCAACACGAAACTGTGCCCAAAAAGAAACCGCAATTTTCTCAATAATGACGTCCTACCTACTATCAGAAATCGGACCACCTAGTCGTCTCAATTTACGATAATAGCCGTACATTCGATCATTTTACCTGTGATAGGCCAAACAAAGCTGTGTATGTTTTATGTTTATAGCGTAACCTTAGACCTTTCAGGGGAGGGGAAGGGGGGCGGCGTCTGATTTTTAATTTAGATAAAAAAATGTAAAAAAGTAGATGCCATCACTTAGCATGCGTGCCGGCGGCGCGCGGACTTCGAGCAAAGAAATGTGGCAGCAGGATAAGAAGTTATTTAGTTGGGTTGAGCATGCTTTTTGTATTTATGTATTTTTGTAAGGCACGTGTTCATGTTTTTGATTCTTTGAATAAGCTGCGGACTCAATCAGAGTCTTGCATTGGTAGTTGGTATTGATTATTTTTAACTATCGTGCCCCACACTGTTGTTGTGAACATTTAGGAGGTACTACACGTAGTTGCTCTGTGTCAATCTTACGTAAATGTTTCAGATAGAGACTTCTTGAAACTGACACAAAATTCTGTAAAAACAATCTACTGAGAATGAAACATAACTGACGAAATGTAGATGACTAAACAACTGTGACTACCCCTTCGAGGACTCCAAGCGTGATGTTATGTTTATTTGAAACCGAGAACAAACTCACTGACTAACAGATTTTTTTACAAAAACACATTAGTATTCTTATCCAGCTTTCACAGCATCCACGCTCTTACTCTTCCATACTTCACATCCTCGTGGCCAACATTATGGGAGAATGTTTACATGGCCCATTACGTGCCATGGGAACAATGATGGCGGCCATCATCGCATGACGTCATTAACGTGACAATTGTGCAACGCCACGGGGAAAGCCTTTGTTTGTTTATGATTAGACTGTTTGTTTATGGTGCTAGAAGGTTATGGTGTGTCTTTGGTTTAATTTTGTAATTAGAAGTGGGTTTTTGGTATGATATGGTTGTCTTAAAGGTAAACCTGCTTTTTATACTAAAATGGCTTTTATAATTTGTTATTGCCATGTGCAAACTGCCTCGTTGGTTTAGTGGTCGTTAGCGCTACCGCTGAGCATGAGGTCCTGGGTTCGATTCCCGGGTCGGGCATAGTGTTATTGGATTTTTCCATTTGTAATTTCTCAGTAGAAGCCCGGAGTCTGGATGCGTACCCAGTTGATAGCAATAGGCACAATAAACTTATCTGGCGAAATGCGGGTGTACAACTCTGTCTAACCCTGCAGAAAATACAGGCGTCATGTTAGATTATGTTATTACCATCTTCTTATTTTTGTTTCGACGATAAATCTATATAATTAATTAATTATACTGTTTGGGCCCAATGTGTGGTCACGTTTGTTGCGGCGTCAGAGGTGTAGTTCAGATCGTCAAGGCTGCAGGTGAACGGACAACTGGGAAACTCTAGCAGATGGGAGATACCCTGTTCAGGATCATCGCACTCGCATTCAATATTGGGTGAATCGATGATGCCCCACTTCGCCAAATTATGTTTGCAGCGGCCTACTTGGGTACGCAATTTTAATAGTTATTGCCATTTTCATTTTAGATAATTGTCAAAGTGGTTAAGGGACACATCGTGCAGAAACTAGAGCTTTTAATTTATTTTATTTTATTCAGACACAATCATCCATATTTTTGTTAGTATACTTAAGAATTATGTTAGTAACCAAATATTAAAATACACGCCACAATCATAACATTATTACTAAAATTAAATATCAGACTACATTGTGCGAAATCAACAACATGCAGTAACTAAACGTGGTTATCAAAACTCAATCCTTTAGATACCTAAACAATTCTACGCTGATATCATAAAGTTTCTAATCTGCCAATCTTTTCTGTAAAAATCTCACCCAAACTGACAAATGCGTGCACTGACTAGACAGCTTCACTCAGTCTATGTGGTTCTTTACTCAAAAGAATATTTCAGACACCAATATGTATGGTCTTCACATGATTTGACCAAGATTATGTCTGGACTTTAAAAGAGACTGTGACCTCTCAATTTGTTTCAGCCTTTCTTCTCAGAGTAGTCAGATAGGAAACGCCGACCTCATCTAGTTTAAAATATGATTGACGTGTAAAAGTGTTTGTACAAACATACAGAAATAAAATCATTTATCACTTATCACTGTGAAAGTTTATGTGAAGGACCTGTCAATAGTGTCAACCCCTAGCATCGAGTGTAATGACAGCTCACTTCAAGTTCACTTCCCCTTAGTTTTCACGGTGAGATTTTTACATAATAGACCAGCTGTAAAGGAGGTCAAATGACATAATTAGCAATTCTGCCTGTAACATAAATACCATGTACCAAATTTGTACCTTTTTGAGAGAAATAAATTATTATTATTAAATTATTATTATTATTATTAATTGTGATTGGCTCATGGAAATACCGACAGCCAATCAAATTAACGGAATTAGATTTCAACGGGTTACTTTTTGCACCAGCCTTTGAGGAACAAGCATAGTGTGTTGGTTAGTTACTATAAAACTATAAAACCCTATGATTCGATTCCCTGTGTCATACAAACTAGCTTAACGACCACGTATGCGGTCCTCCAATCAGCGATTATTTAATTGGCTGTCCACACAGTTTGTTAGCTTTTTTGCAACACTAGCCAATTTTATTACTAAGTTTCTAGAATGGGAATTTTGAAATTCAATCCACAAATGATTTTAAAACAAACTTAAAAACATGTTTTCCCATAAATCCTACCTGCAAATGTAAGTTTGCACGCATAAAATTAGGAGATTTATCATGTTATTTTAAAACCATAGACTTCTTATAGGTTTTCCTATAATCTATAAGTATAGAACTATTTGCTGTAAGTTTTTTTTTTTTCAAAATTCTATGTTTAGTAGTTTCGGAGATAAGAAGAAAATTGTCTGTGGCAGACGAACAGCCGGACGAGTGCACGAGTGATCTTATAAGGGTTTAGTTTTTCATTCGGAACCCTAAAAAGAAAGGAACCCTAAATGTAGAAATGGTTTTAGCACTTAACAAAAAAAAAAATAGGAAAAGTAACATCGTGGCCATGCTCATTTAACCAAAAACGTAAACATCTGCTTCTGTGTTATTATAAAATAGAATACTGTGTCACGAGGGCTAAGAATTCCATAAGTGAATGGGTTATATTTCAAAAAACTAATTACATGTTCACGATTTTCTGAATTGACAACTGACTGATAGATTGACAAATGAGGTATTATTGAACATACCTTGGTCGTGGAAACGCGTGGGCTGGTTTCAATTAGTTTTTTTTGTTGTTGTCATAATAACGTAGTCATGGGATCGCTTAAGATAAAAAATAATAAGAAGTGCGTGATGCTCATTATTTATGAGTTTTAACCAACTTAAAAGAAGACGAGGTTATGCATTTGCCGAGTATTATAATAGACTTGCACATTGTTTGGTTCTCAAGCTCTGAAATATGCACTCGTCACAGGTAGGTATATGACAGGGTCGCAAGGACATCGACGCGAAAACTGTTACCATAGATTCAGTGCATGATTATGAACCCCCTTTTTTTTGGGTGGGAAATTATCAATTAACTTCTTCCGCTCTGGGCGAAGCGGGAGGGCGTGTCAGACTCTTACTGACTAAAACCCACCCGTGTTCTTTCGGTTGCCTTGAATCTGAACCCCCTGCGTTGAACCTATTGCCGGGGGCCGCAATCTCCCTTTCGGTTTTCTTCGCAACCCCGGTAGGCCCTAGCGGATCCCGTCAATTCTGCTGACATCTCTTTGAGGCGCGCGTGGAACAGAACGCGCCGTCGACCCGGGCCTGGTCCTTATCGGACGGCCAGCTACCCATTGCTCACCGTCCGCAAGCCCGCGGCTACGGTGGCCGGAAAACGGCCTGCTACTCCCGACGCCCAGAGCGTCTCTTCCTGCAGCGGTCAGGGGCGTGAGGGCGCGAAATTTGCCTTCCCTCACGCCTTTTGCCTCCTCTTTCGCGAGCATTACTGCTTCGCAGAAGGAGGTGACGGCCTCCCATTTCCTCTCGCTCCGTACCAAGGCCTGAACCAGGGCCGGACGCAAGATATCACCGCTGGCGATCGCCTCCACACCAGGCGACGGCGATGCTCCGCCCAAGCCGGGCAGACTTCCACCATATGGTCCACCGTGGCCTCCTTCTCAACCCCCTTGCTTTGAAATTAGCCATAACCAAACCCCATACATTTTGACCGCGTAGGTATTGCACTTTTCTGTGACACAACAATTTTTTTTTTTATAATCGACGAAAAGTTTCAACGCAGGGGGTTCAGATTCAAGGTAACCGAAGGAACACAGGTGGGTTTTATTCAGTAAGAGTTTGACATGCCCTCCCGCTCCGCCTGGAGCGGGAGAAGTTATTTGATCATTTTCCACCCAAAAAAGGGGGGGTTCAGAATTATGTATTGAAGGCAGTTTTTGCGTCGATTGTCACCATGTATATTTATAATATTACTAGTAGCACCCCATGGTTTCACCCGCATAAGTCTCGATCCCGTGGGAATATCGGCATAAAAAGTATTCTATGTGTTTATCCAGGTTATAAACTATATGTGTGCCATATTTCACCCAAATCCGTTTTGTACTTTTTGCGTGAAAGAGTAACAAACATCCATCCATCCATCGATCCTCACAAATTTTAGCGTTTATAATAATTAGTAGGATAAAAAATGGTAACTACCTATGCTTGTAAATGTAAACCTTTGAAAATTACCAGCTAATCCAGATATTTTTTTTTTCTGGATAATAATATTGAATAAGAACCTACCTAATTAAAAAAGTACAAAGAACTAAAATAAAGTCACCACAACTTCCTCAATTATTAAAACACGGCAATTCACCGCTTCCCTCGGCTCTCCTTTATTCTCCAACAAATTGCTATAGAAATATTAAAGAGTAACACGCTATAAAAGACTGATATAATAAAAAGAAGTTTCTTAGTAAAAAAAGCAGTGAAAAGTAAGTAATTTATTCAGCAGCGCCGAGTGTGACTGGTGCCGTTTCTTATGCAAATCACTCAGATATTTACGAGGTAAGGGGTTGCGCATAGAATAACTTTGTAAACTTTACAGATGCGGCAGACGTTTGGACGGGATTTTTTGGCTCGTTTTATTAAAAGGTCAGTGGTAGATTTTTGGATCTTAGTAAACATATTTCGCATTTGAGAATTCATATAAAACGTTTCAGCTAAATCGTCCCGGTTTAACAAGCGGATTGAGAATAACTTTATGTTCTTACACAAAATAGACGACTAATTACTCACTATTGTTATCTGTAGGTTTTAAATTACTTGTTTACCGGAATACCTGTTTACTTCTCCAAGACCAAATAAGCTTATTATACCTGTGCTAGGAGTCATCTTCTTTTCGAATCTATGGATTTTATCAAATAGTTTTAAACTCGTAGGCTCTGGTATTTTGCATGCAGCCTGCATGCAAAAAATTACGCACGATGCGACAGTGCGACGCGATTCTGCGATATTTACCTATCCGTAGAAAAACGTTGTGCGAAAAGTCACGCCTGCTGCGGGAGCCTTTAATACTGCAAAGGGTGAGGATCCAATTCATGACCGCTTCGGTGATCACCGCTTTAACAAACAACACCATATAGTAAACAATAAAGTCAACAACAACAAATCATTTTGAACACCTATCTGCTATGAACTATAGTTTGACCTAGACTGCTGTACTGGGCCTTAGGAATGTGCGGCGAGGCGGGGGGTAGCGTTGACGAATGACCGGCGGGACGTCGCGAGCGTTAATGAATGCGCGGCAACACTGCCCCCGTCTCGCCACGCACATACCTAAGGCGTAGTATAGCGGTCCCGGTCAAACTATAATACACTTCCTACTTCCAAAGCAGTGTCACTTCTGCTCCACTTTGATTGCATCACGCTCAGTGCGCGCGTGACGTCGTGGACGCGTTTTGTGAATAATTGTCGCGTAGTTTAACTAGCCACACCTTTACTAGCGTATGTTTGTTTTAATATACGGAAAACTAACTGGAACTGCGGCTTCGTTTATGTAGAAAGCTCTTTTTTCCGAAGTATAATACCGTAATTAAACGTCCACTCCGAATTATGGAATTGCTCATGATTGCTTGATAGATGGTGATTGATAGGTAATCGCTGTTTTTATGAGCCGAGAGTAGGACGCTGATCCTGCTTTTGCTTTTGAAGTACTTTTTTTTGCCTTTTTGGCAGAGCTAGAATGAGGTGGCGGTTAGCGAAAACTACGAGCCATGTGGCAGAAAAAAGCCGTAAGTACTGTTAGTTTTATTATGAAATAAGTAGTTTCTGAGATTACTTCTTGTTATAATGGAATAGACTACCTTAACTTATTCACATTTTCGCCTTTTTCGCATAGATAAGGTGACCTTTTCCCTACCGGACACTTCCATACTCGTGGCAAGAAAAAGCCGTATTCCGATTCTTATAAATACGAAATAATTAGTTTCTTTTTACTTCTTGTTATTTTTGGGTAGCTTATCTTTCTGTTGGAAATCTAAAACCGTCTCAAATAGAACTAAGCATAGGCAGCAAACATACAGATACTATACCAACTCACTAATTCATAAAATTTGTATGTTATCTACCTCCATGTCGTCACAGGCAGTATGTGCTTGATATCAATACCCCTGTCCATTAATGAACATCACCCTTTGTAATGTTTCACTGTTACTAACGCAAAGCGGTGCCAGGAACATGTCATTAGAATTACTAACGGATTGATTTCCTAGTTTAATAAAATAAAATATGATATGGTTGTACTACTGTGTCAATTTTATACCCACCAGTAAAACATATAGTTCATCTGAAAATAACTGCCTTCGTTATGGTGACCAAGAAATAGGACCTCGTCTGCTTTGGGACCAAGGGCCTAGGCCCTTGGTACTACAGTGATCCCGGTTTGGGGTCCACTGGTCTAGACAAGTGGACCCCAACCTGGACCACTGTGATTTATTTGTTGGTAAAAATGACCACGATATACCTATAGTTAAATTATTTTACGAAGTTCTGTTAGTTATTACTATTTGAACCTTATGAGTAACGTCACAACGGCGAGAAGACAGGATTTCGTGAAATGGTTGGTTTGTAATTTATCTAAGTTATAATAGCCTAATATTAACTTCTCATCACCTTTTACAAAATATTGCTTATTCAGATGCAGGGACTTTAATTGAGGAGTTCTCCAGGTACTTCACCATCATCTCCACTGCACCATATGAATTGTGACGAGCATCATTGCTTACCACCCATATTAAAGTAATCTAATCACAATCCATGAATGAAATACATATTATTGAGTAGTTCCGGTGGCCATCTGTGTCCTTCATCATCAATTCCACTTTACCAAATGGTACTTTTCAAGAGCAAATGCACGAGTAACATTAAAAAATACCCAAATTGCTGTCGGTGTGCCTATAATATTTGAAGGGTTCCCTCGAATTCTCGAAGATCCCATTATCAGATCGTGACCATATGACAATACGACTAATTTGAAAATATACCCTTTCAAACAGAAAAATAATTTTTCGAATCGGTTCAGCCGTCTTCGATTAATCGGGGAAGACATTAAAAAAAATATTCTGACGAACTGAGAACCAGAGGAGGTTCTCAGTTCGTCAGAATATTTTTTTTAATGTCTTCCCCGATTAATCGAAGACGGCTGAACCGATAATAGCCTAATATTAACTTCTCATCACCTTTTACAAAATATTGCTTATTCAGATGCAGGGACTTTAATTGTTGAGGAGTTCTCCAGGTACTTCACCATCATCTCCACTGCACCATATGAATTGTGACGAGCATCATTGCTTACCACCCATATTAAAGTAATCTAATCACAATCCATGAATGAAATACATATTATTGAGTAGTTCCGGTGGCCATCTGTGTCCTTCATCATCAATTCCACTTTACCAAATGGTACTTTTCAAGAGCAAATGCACGAGTAACTATAAAAAATACCCAAATTGCTGTCGGTGTGCCTATAATATTTGAAGGGTTCCCTCGAATTCTCGAAGATCCCATTATCAGATCGTGACCATATGACAATACTATAATTTGAAAATATACCCTTTCAAACAGAAAAATAATTTTTCGAATCGGTTCAGCCGTCTTCGATTAATCGGGGAAGACATTAAAAAAAATATTCTGACGAACTGAGAACCTCCTCTTTTTTACTTGAAGTCGGTTAAAAATAAACTGAATTAATCAACAAACTCTGTCTAGGCCCTAGAGAAAGTGACACTCTAGCTGCGATGACGATGATGGAAAAGTCAAAAATGTATGGGACTGGCATAAGCTACCGAAAAACTAATGCTGAAATGTATAAAGTCGTTGTATAAATGCAAAACACTTTTAAAGCTATTGCCACTTGCCTAGGCCCTTTTTTAATTATGTTGATAAAAATAAATAATTTTTCTAAAACATGCTTGGAAATTCGAATATTATTTTGACAACCTTCTTTGAGATAAATCGAAAATGTACTTGGTCGAATTACATGCGAGCGCGGCCGGCAATTTTTGTATGAAAATCCATATCTATCGTGTTTAGCGGCCGAATAAATTACTATGGAAACTCATATCTGTCGTGTTATTTAAAAATGGAACGATTTTTTTACTTCAACGCATGTCAACCAAGGAGGTAACTTTTCAAAGATTTTATTTAAATTTTGATTTGGCTTACAAATAGCGCTGTTTAAAGTAAAGAAGAAACAAATGAAAATACGTATTGGCGCGTGAAAAATTATCGTTGTTCGTCATTTATTCTGGAATTTATAATTAATTTACTTAGTTTGAATTTCCGCGCATTATTTGAGAAAAGTACTATACAAGCCTTGGCCGCAACCAACCATTGATGGCACGTATGTGTGTTCATCTCTTGACCAGTCTATGGCATTCATGTGAATATTTGATATTAATCTAAAATTTTGACATAATAACAGCATTGCAGCAGCATTGTGCTTTGACAGTACTATGAATGAAATCCTGAAAAAAAACTTATTTCTTTTTGTTTAAAGCTACACAAAATAAATATAGGTTAATTCCGAATATTTACCTATATTTCAATCTAATCATTTCCCAGTAATCTAAATTCAAAATGGACAAAACTACGCCATAACTCCAAAATAACAACACAGAGACTTAATTTATTCACCAGCGTTGGTTAACGTCAGAACTCGATAATATTTTTTTGAAACCTACTCGACTGGAATGAGCAGTCAACAGTCAACATAGTTATGTTTTTTGCCCGACTTTTGGTCCTGTCATGTCCCAAAATACCAACTTAATTTTACGTCCCAAAAATCAACATCACCATCAAAAATGTTTGAGAGTCTCTCTTTTTCAACTGCAAATTTAAATTGGTGTGGTGTCAAAGAATATTTTAGGGTTGCTTTTCATTTTGTTGGGTTGGTTTCTCTAAATATGTGATTGTTGATATTATTACATAATGCAAGCATTAGTGGTAGTTTGATTTGTCAAGATGGGTTTCTGATTTCTCATGAGGTTCGAATGATAAACAAGTTTAAGCTTTTAAACTTTTTGACTGGGAAGTTAAATTTTGAAATCTATTTTTAATTTATTACAAAACTTTTCACAAAACGTATTTAACTTAAACGTATATACCCTTACAGATTGATCAAAAGAGAGGAATAACATTCTAGTTGGCGGTTTTATTAGAAATGTATCGAAATAAGTGTTGAATGACTGGTACCTACCTACCTAAGCAAAATGCCGCGCATTTGTGTGGACTGCAGCATATAAATGTACGTTTGAATACTTGTACAGACAGTGATAGTTATACCTACTCATAAAACTTGGTGATTACGATAGGTTAAGTTTGTTACAGACAAGAGACTACAACGGTCCATAATCTTAACCAAATTGATTTCTAGCCACCTTTTCATGTCACGGCTCAATAAAAATATGACAAATACCTGAATACCGTACACCTCAGAAACAATGATGCATTAATTACTGACAAAGCGCTATTTGTCGCAAGCACATTCTTACATACATTATCTTCTTGTCCTACAGGAGTATCTTCAAGCCGCTGCAGCGCTCAAGCGGACTCGAGAGTGTCCAGGTGTCTGGCAAGCCATTGTAGCACAAATACACACTGAAGCTATTATAAGAGCACCCTCAATTAAATTAATTGGCCTTAGAGTTATAGGGATTGCACACTGATGAGAGTAAGCTGAGACGTTGACTTGGAAACAATAATTTCACCATAGAAGTTTGGTTTAGCAGATAGTTATAACAGAACACAGAAGTTGGATATATTATTTATAGTTATATATTAAATAAGTTAGCAAAACTCGACAGACGTGATGAGCGATTGGAAAAACTGTTTTTGAAACTAATATTTCAAACAACTACACTGCTATCGAATGTTGACCCTAAAATAAAAAAACAAACATCAAATCTTGTTTTTTAACCGACTTCAAAATATCGACTTCGTCGGATTTTTATATTTTTTTTATTTATGTTCCCCGATTAATAGAAGTCGGCTGGGCCGATTTTTAAGATTATTTTTTTGTTTGAAAGGGTATACTTTCAAATTCATCCCATTGTCATTTAGTTACGATCTGATATTGGGATCTTGAAGAAATCAAGGGAACTCTTCAAATATAATAGGCACACTGTAGTAAATACTCAAAGTATGCATTAAATACTTGTTTGTATTTATTATTCTTAATAATCTAATTTCGTATTGACATTGTGTTTTTCTGATTGTCACTAAAATAAAAAAACCTGACGTTTACTACTTTGGCTCTTATTTAACTTAATTATTCAATATACAACATTCGTTATCAGCACGAAGTAAAAAAGTAGAAAAATGTCGTGTGGACCTGCTGGTATATCGATAAAACCGTTGTGCGAAAGAGCCGGCTATGGCATCTGGAAATTCAAAATGCGTATGTATTTGATGCATGAGGATTTATGGGAAACCATAGAAGGTTACTCAGGTGAGAAGCCCTCTGATGCAAATAAAAGGGATCAGAAAGCTTTAACCAAGATTTGTTTGACAATCGACGGAGGCGCAATCGCACATGTTCGGAGCGCTGAGACTGCCAGGCAAGCATGGGATGCTCTTAAAGATGCTTTTGAAGATAAGGGAATGGGCAGAAAATTGGCCCTGGAGCGAAGGCTGTATAGATATAACTTGTCAGACTTCGATAATGATGTTGAGCGTTATATTGGCGCAATCGTAGCTACTTCGCAAGATTTAGCAGACATCGGGAAGAAGATTGATGATGAAAGTTTGGCAGCGATTATGCTCGGAGGTTTAGGACCTCGCTACGATCCCTTAGTTATGGCTCTGGAAAACTCCAACTTAAAAATCACAAGTGAATTGGTGAAAAGTAAGCTATTGAATGAGTTCTCGAAAACCGTAGACGTTCAAGCTCCGGAGAACAAACCGACGACTTCCGCTCTGAAATCTTCTCAAGGTAAAATTTCTTCCAATAATAGTAAGAAGAAAAGAATTATCAAATGCTATGGATGCGGTGAACCAGGTCATAAAAGGCCCGATTGTCCTATAAGGAAGGACGAGAAGGACAAGCACGTAAAAAATGTTACTCTGAAGACAGCACTCAATGGTGTAGAAGGAGAGAGTACCACTTTTTTCATTGATACTGGAGCGACCAACCACATGTGCCATAATATTGATTACCTAGAGAACGTAAGGTTGAATAATGAAGCAGGTAGTAATGATACTGTAACGGTTGCAAATGGAGAGAAGATAAGTTGCAGAGGTATAGGTAATATTTCTTTTTCTACTAAAGATTGTGAAGGAACAATGACTGGTGTTGTTGCCGTGCCTGACCTGAATTGTAATTTACTCTCTGTTAGGAAAGCTTGTGAAAACGGTTTACATGTAGTTTTTGATAAAAATGGTTGTATTTTTTATGAAAATTTTTCTTGTACTGGAAAGGCTCTTTTACGTGGTTTTGTAAGTAGTGGGCTGTACACTTTAAATTGTACTGTAAATGTTCCTAAGAGAATTGCCTCTAATGCGCTCCTTGATACGTCAGATTGCAGACTTTGGCATAGGCGTTTAGGACACCTTTGCCGAATAGGTTTGGATAAACTTAGAAAAGGTGAGGCTATAGGTGTGTCTTATGATAAGGTGGACAATGAACCATGTATACATTGCTTGGAAGGCAAGCAGTCAAGAAAACCATTCAAAGCAATTCCATTTAAAAGAGGAACAGCTTTGTTGGAACTAATTCATGCGGACCTGTGTGGTCCGATGTCACACGATTCTTTTCAGGGAAACAAATATCTTTTGGTTTTTATTGATGATTTTTCGAGAGCGATTTTTCCTTTCTTTATCTCGTCGAAAACTCAAGTAAAAGATAAATTCTGTGAATTTCAGAATGCAGTTGAAAGGCAGAAGGAAGCAAAAATTAAAATTTTCAGAACAGATAACGGGACTGAGTTTGTGAACCAAGGTATGAGAGACTATTTGACTTCAAAAGGAATTAAGCATGAAACGACAGCTCGTTATAGCCCTCAATCTAATGGCGTAGCTGAACGTGTAAATCGCACACTGGTTGAAAAGGCGCGCTGTATGCTTACTGAAGGTAAACTTTCCAAAGTATATTGGCAAGATGCAGTTCAAACTGCTGCTTATTTGAAAAACAGGTCTCCTCATCGTGCACTCGAAAATAAAACTCCTTTTGAAATGTGGTATGGGAATAAACCAAACCTCTCACATTTAAGAGTTTTTGGCTGTCGAGCGATGGTTCATGTCCCCAATTGTCAAAGAAAGAAGCTTGATGTCAAATCTACGGAGCACATTTTTGTAGGATATGCTGATGATATCCACAGTTACTTCTTTCGTAGTTCTGAATGCCCACGTCGCTTAGTTAAAGCGAGGGACGCAGTATTTTTTGAAAATTCTTTTACAAGTTTAAAAGAAAATTCAGATTCTTCTAGAAGCCAAGAAGAAACAGTAGTTCCACTACGATTGAGCACTGATCCTTGCAATGCTGTTGAACAGATAGTTAATTTGGATGTTCCTACAGCAAGCACTTCCATGGATGTTCCGGACGTTTCCCCTGATCGTTTTCATGATGCTTCAGATGTAGAAGTAGAACAAAGCAACAGTGTTCTCGGTGAGTCAGTGGAAGAACGTCGCTATCCAATGAGAGAACGGAAGAAACCAGATTTCTTGTTATACAAGACCTGTACGGAAGAGGTAATAAATGAAGATCCATCTAGCTACTCAGAAGCCATGCACGCAGAAGATAAAGATAGTTGGATTGCTGCGATGCAAGACGAGTATGATTCCTTAATAGAAAGAAAAAATTGGATTTTAGTCAATAGACCTGAAAATAAGAAAGTTATTCCTTGTAAATGGGTCTACAAATTGAAACGAGATGCTTTAGGAAATTCTGTAAAGTATAAAGCAAGACTTGTAGCTAAAGGTTACAGTCAGGAGGCAGGAGTGGATTATTATGAAACATTCTCTCCTGTGGTGAGGAATTCATCCTTACGTATGCTGTTAGCTTTTGCCGTTGAGAACGAATATAAGCTAAAGCATTTGGACGTGGACACAGCATTTCTTAATGGCAATCTAGAGGAAGAAGTGTTCATACTACACACACCTATATCGATTTAGGTATTTTTTATAGTAACTCGTGCATTTGCTCTCGGAAAGCGCCATTTGGTGAAGTGGAACTGATGATGAAGGACTCAGATGGCCATTGGAACTACTCAATAATATGTATTTCACGGGTTGCAATTCGATTACTTTAATATGGTTAGGAAGCAATTGATGCTCGTCATATGGTGCAGTGGAGCTGATGGTGAAGTACCAGGAGAACTCCTCAATAATTAAAGTCCCTGCATCGGGAAAAGCAATATTTCGTAAAAGGTGATGAGCAGTTGACATTAGGCTATTGTAACTTAAATTATAAACGAACCCATTAAAAAGTGAAAAAAAAAACTTAAAAAAAAATGCAACTGACTTCCAAACTTCAAAGTGAAAAATAATTTTAATTTCGGAAGTCGGTGGTCTTTGGATCAGTATTTGAGTTTTTTGTCACCGACTTCCGAAATTAAAATTATTTTTCACTTTGAAATTTGGAAGTTGGTTGCATTTTTTTTTTAAGTTTTCTGGTTTTTTTTTTATATCGATACCCAACACGTCTGCGTAGTTTTGCTAATTAATTTATTAAGACTTAAGTATGTAAAGCAAACATCTCGTTTTACACGTCTGTACATCAGCAAGTATGAAGTACCAGATTGCTTTTAACATCCACCCAAGTAATTGATACAACAAATGATTTTTAAGACCAATATTTCGATCGACATTTTTATCCGGCTCATTATTCAAAAACAAAAAAACGTTCAACAATCGGTGACACCCTTCAATTAAATCTTTGCCACATCATCCCATGAGCAGTCTCCTTTAACCAAGCAAGCTTACAAGACGCAACAAAACTGATGGTTACCATTTAAGGACCATTAATTACCCATACAAACGAGCCACCATTAACAATGGTATAATGGTTCGTCGCCAGTTATTTAGATTGATTCCATGCACCATTCATTAGCGATCGGAGTTCGGATTAATTTTAGTTTAACTTGACGATTAGTTAGATTGTGACTGATTAAAAGGTTGTGTCGTTAGTTTGTTACGCGTATCATTGGTTATAATCTTTTCTTGTTAGTTAATTTCTTGAAAGTAGTAAAGAACGTCTAGGGCTCCCTGGGCTTGCAACCTTCCTGTCTAGTTCATGGCGAGGTTATAATGAGTGTCGTATAGCTCGTGCCGACAAACGTAAGAAAAATAAGTAAAAGCATCTTTAACTCGGTAATTAAAGACTTAAATCCCTTTTCAGTCGCCACAAATGACGTCAACGATCGTAAAGATAAACTTGACTGTCTCATATATGTGTTATTGCACAATACCGACATCCATATAGCTTTTACACTGAACTAAACTGTTGTTGTACTTATTATTATGTATTAATATTTCCAATTTATTAATAATTACAACTTCCAACTTTATAAAGTTATGAATAAAGGCTCCGCAGACAGGCGCGACGCAACGGTACGACGCGATTCTGACAGAACAATAGCTATGAAGTTTTCATAGAAATGTTCTACTAGAGTCGAGTCGCGCTATCCTGCCGCGCCTTTTCGCGGATTTTCAGTGTGGATAAACGGATAGTATCTGTTATTAACAATATATTACGATTATTACGAATCTTTCCAGTTAAAATTAACCAGAAATAACATTAAAGAAAAAAAAAGGAAAATAACCTGAATGCAAAAACATGGCGGAAAAGAGAAAAACAAGCATTATAATCTATAGAATTTTGGTATTGCAGGCGGGGCAAAGTCCGTCATTGTAGCGTACCAGAGCGGGGAAAAAATAGCATATCTTGCTCTAGGGGAAAAATAAATTTCTTTTTCAATTTTGTCTGTAACCAATGAGCCTACAAAAACGAAAAAGTCTTTAACCCTACGGTGGCGCATTCCGAGGTCCATGAAAACCCATGGCCTCGGACTTGTGGAGGGCCACCTCGAGTCCCAACTGCCGGATCCTGTCGACGATTGTCGCAACCCCGCGTGTCGCTAAGTCGGCCGCCGCCTGGTACGACCTCCCCTGCGCCAGGACCATCGTGTCGTCAGCGTAACAAACGACGCTGACGCCACTAGGGAGGTCGGCGCGCAGCACCCAGTCGTATCCGATGTCCCACAGATGCGGCCCCAGGACCGATCCCTGTGGGACACCGCACGACATCTCTCGCCGGTTCCACTCTCCTTGGTGACCGGGGTAGATGACGGCCCTGTCCGTCAAATAGGCCTCGACCACACGACAGAGGTAGGTCGGCATCCGGTGATACCGGAGTGCCTCCCTGATGCAACTCCAGGGCAGGGTGTTGAAGGCATTGGCGATGTCTAGAGACACCGCCAAGACGACACCACCCCGGGCCACAGCATGGCTTCGCTCGCCTGGAAGTCGCAAATTATCCCATGGAAACGTACTACTGCATACCGCGATAAAAAGTTTCCTTAAAAATTCAGATTGAACAAATTGTATAATTTTTTAAATAAAATAAACTATGAATATTGTATTGGATTATTTTATTTTCTCGCAATCGTAGTGAAAAAAAGAGTGTAACACACGGCGCTAAAAACCCATTATAACTCGGTTTCGACTTACTCTCCCTCGCTAACGCTCGGGAGTAAAACTACCTCCATAGAATGGGTTATTTTAGCCCCTCGTATAATAATCTAGTATTATTTCAAGCTCTTTAGTTTTATTAATATATTATGTACATTTGGAATTGACTCATTATCAGCTTTTATTTGATATCTACTGATAATATAAATTTTTATTATTTTCATTATGCCCCGCCCTTTTTTGTATTTGCAGATGCAATATATAAATATTAAATAGCCTATGTCACTCACTCACAATTAAGAGGAATCTAACGACACTCATATGTTAAAATCCACCAAGCCGTTTAGGCTACAGAGCGTGCCAAAGAAATAGACACGCATACATATTCTCGAATAACATTACCCTCTTTTTGGGGCAGTCGGGTAAAAAGAAAGAAAGAAAATAAAAATTATTTGACCTAGGTTAAGGCACCCAATAGTCAAAACAACAGAGAAAGCTTAAAATATTATTTTGTGACTCACGGCTGCGAAAAATAGGCCCAGTTCAGCATAAGTGCCAGACAACTAGTGCCCGACACTGGCTTTCATTACCATAACACTATTCGAAATTAATGAAAATGAAACCTTAATGAATGAAATAAAAGTAATTTGCATTTAAAATTAAACGGAACGTTCAAATTACAATGTGCTTTTTACAAACCTTTTTCATGTTAAAATTGTGGGTGGCAACTTATCACTATATATTTTTTAATGAAAACAAAACGCAACTGGAAACATTGATCCTTTTAATATATTTCTGATCGTAGTTTTTTAAATTAAATATCCTATACTTAATACAATATATTGATGGCCTTACACATAAATTCCTCCAGCTAATTAAGATCTTATTACTTCAAAATAAAGTTTAAAATGCTCTGTGCAGTTGTATCAGCTGTTGCAATAATATTGGCTAGAGTACGCTTAAGAATTTCTCTTTCAATCTATCTATATCAGTAGTATGAAAAGGATTGGTTTGTCTGTATGTATAAATATATAGTGTGGTCCAAATAGTGACGTCATAAACTTCAAAGTCGTTTCTACTTCAAATAAAATAAAATACTGCTTGGTTCCTAAATCATTTCAAAAACCTAGGCGGAATGTAGCCTGCCTTGCACAATATAACAAAAAAATTTGACTAGAAAATTTCTACTCTGTATCACTCGTAAATTCCTCCTTTTCGATCAATAGTTTTGTAAGTTGAATTAATGATTGAAAAATATTTTTTTTTTTAAGCGGTTCCTATAATTCATGATTTAATAACTCGAAAACTATCAAGAATTGCTGAACATAGGTACATGGGCTATTTTAGGATACCCCTGAGCATGATGAATAAATTTTTCCAATTTCAAATCAAATTTATACAGATAGATATCAGGTAAATTACGTTCCATTATATCCTGCCTAAAGCTAAATCGATTATTTACGTTTATCTAAAGTTGGTATAACAAGCAGATCTTTCATCTACTGAGACATTTGAATATGATTCTTATAATCAAGATTGATTTATCATTACGACACTAGAAAATGCCCACGTAATATATAGCTTTTTAAAACAATTTCATAAAAATCCTGCAGCTAACTACGCGACGGCAGCGGCACCGCAAAACAAAAGCGCATAAAAACAACATTATTTTAACGCCAAACAAAACCGCTGGCGAAACATAGTTATCAATAAATTCCGTATTCGCGTGACACAGGCAGATGTTCCGCAGCTTATCGCATCAAAAAAGAAAGCATACGTAGGAATAGTCCTACATTTCTATATAGGTCATCTACCATAAGTATATATTATATACCTTGATTATTCCATATACATGTTGTTTTAACTGCACACTTCCAATTTATATCGGGATATTTCGGAATTGGATTAAGATGTTATTTTAAGATTAGGGGCTTAATTATGTAGTTTTTTTAGTACTTACATTTACTTGATAACGGGTAGTTATGAAATGATTAATGTGGTCGGTATTCGGATAAGATTGTTTTGTATAAAATATGGTCCTTTGGTAAATAGATGGCATAAGATGTCGATATCTTTAATGTTGCGGACACCTGCAATACTTTGACGATTGCTGATGAGTAGATATCCGGATACTTTGGATAGTCTCACATGCTTGTGATTTCATCAGAGTTCATAGTTTTTCAATTAGAATATAGAGGTAAAGAAATACGTGTCAGGGTCACCAAAGTGCTCTAGTACTTCTCAACCCAAGGATTCTGCTTATTTAAAAGCTGTGAATGCAGTCACAACTCCAATTTCCCTCTTCTTTTGCAGATTTATAACAAAAGAAGGTCCATTCTCAGCAGTTGTCATTAGAATTGCCACCACAACTTTCGATACTTGAAATTTCTGGCGCACCCTGGCATAAGCGTAATATGTAACAGAATTTTCTAATTTATGAATCTGAGCAATACAGACTCTGATCACACCTTGCGGGCTGGCCAACATTTATACCTTAGCATGCACCATTTTCAATAGTGCGTGCCGATATACGAAGGGCAAAGAATTTCCTCACACTCATGGGTTAATTATGAAGATTGACTTGAACATTATCTCCGCAGCTGTACTACCAGTACACAATATTATTATTTTGACACTATTAATATGATAACACTAGTACAAGCTGCTGTTAATGATATATATTATTCACTCACTATCTCAAGAGTAATCAGTAGCTTTCGATACAACATAAGTTTAATTTCGGTCGATAGTGTATTAAATAATTATATCTTACCTCTTAAGTAAGCCATTTTGTTTATTACTTTGATCTTCTTATTCATTATAATGACTTGGGATAAGGACAAAAGGATATTATGGGTGACTAACTAGCATGCAGAATCAGCAATTACCAAATGGCCAATCACAAAATTGTCAATCGCTAGATCACTATATTGAAAAAATTCATGATGTACCTACTTATCAAGACATAACCTGAATCTTATCGACGATATGTGAAACCAAGTCAGAGGCTCATGGGCGGCTTTAAATTCTAACACCAGGTTAGTCACTAACCACATGAAAAGAAGACGACGTAATCAGATTACGTCTTCTTCTTGCTCAGACAGAGGCCAGTCTAAGACTTCTGTTTTGTGTAGGGACTGTGTCTGTCTTTTTTCTTTTCTTGACATTTTCGTGGTGTTAATGTACTTAATATAAATAATATTGAATTTTATTATTGATCAAACTTCAGAACCATGGATTTGCAATTTTGAATAATCTATATGTTACTTTTTAATTTTTTTTTATTTTTCGATACAATATAAAAATTGTTAATGAAATATATAAATAAAAAAAATTGTGTTATGATGAATAGTGCAACAGAGATTCGAATTCAGACCCCACTAATGACTAGCTGTTGCCACTAACTTGCACATAAGCCTCTAGCCAGTAACCTTATAGAAAATCAAACTTTAGTAGTGCGCTAGCAAATATGGAATGCCTGCTGTACATGATTGAAAAAAAAACTGCAAATGGACGTCTAAGATAATCAATTGTAATATTCAAATGGTTCATACAGACCTGATAAACAGTTTACTTAACCTAAGACACTTCAAATATTATACTGAAGGAAAACATTGTGTCTAAAATTACGAAATGGTCAAAACCATCTTAATTAGAAAACAGTTCACACTTCTTCTTTTGACATAAAACCATACATCAAACTTCCATTGCCACTAAAGCCCTAATGCACAAACGCAATCAAACTCAATCACCAATCACCATTCACTCTAAAATTAAACCCTAATTCAGCGCAAGAGTCGACGTAATGCGAAGTCCTATCACCAATTACTGACATAAATTGACCTGTGCCACGGCAATCCAGACGCAAAGCCAAGTCTAGTGAAATAAACCTCTGGCACTTTGTCTATGTACCAGTATTAAACCCCGTTAAAGCTTGTAAGTGGTGCAAGTGGGGAGATTATGGGGATTTCAGTGGAGTGGTGGAAAGTCTAGGATATTGGGCTACCTAAGTTATTTTGTTTTTACTAAGGTTGAACGGGATTGGAGCTTTTCGAATTTCATCGTATCACAGTAATTGAGTATTTTGTTAAAGTTATTCCTTAAGCAATTCAACAACTCTCAATATGACATAAATAACACCTTTATTCCCCAATGGGTAAGGCAGAGGTGTTCATACAGTACATCCATATTTCGCCAGTTACGTGTAAGTCCCGTGTAATGGGGGGCGAGCCTGTTGCAGAACACAAATCCAGACTCCGGGCTGCTTCTGAGAAATTCCAGATAGAAAAACCCAATAAACCTTTGCCCGATCCGGGAAAAAGTCTTACTATACAATTAATTTAAACTTCTCTCATCATAACATTTCTCTGTTTCTCTTTCATTCACCTTAAAGAATAAATCATCTCAACTAAGAACTGTGAGCCTGTGAGTCACAAATTATGTCTTAACTCCTATCTTATCTCTTGTGCTCCAACATCTATATCTATAGTAATCTGGTCTCTGTGCTGCCACTGACAACATCACGGAGGTGGAAAAGTCTGGGGTCAGTAAATACAAAAAAATGTAACTTTGTTGATACGAAGGAGAACAAGGAAAACTCCTACACTAAAATAATCTGGTAAATCTAGTCCTAGTTTCCTTGTCAGCAGCTTCGTTCACTAATTACCAGAACGTTCTTCTCCAAATCGCTTCCGCTCATCCCTGAGACCGCTTACAAAGAGCAACAGAGCGGGCACGCACGTCCGATACGCCGCGGGGCAATCCGACCAGGGCTGGCTCGCACCTGGTATTAAAATGTACTATTGTTACACACACAGGATTTACCCAGCATTGGGTAGCTAAGCTGATGGTGATTGAAACATGAAATAACAGGCTGTTCTAAAAGGTAGTAGTGTGTAAAGAGGAGGGATTTGTTACGGGTGACATGTCCACGCTTCTTTAATCTCCTTTCGTGTAAGTACGAGCTTTGAGAAAATAACTGGTTAACGGACAAGTCATATAAGAAGAATGTTGAAGTGCTGACTTAAGTGTCGAAAGTAGAGGCTCATTTAATACACGCCATCATAAAGCTGTTCTGATATACGTTGTTCGTGCCAAAATAAGAAAAGAAAATGACCTATTATGTAGATAATATATACAGTATTAAGACTGATATGAAAGTGGGAAGCCTATGGCTAGTCACTTCAGGTACCACATTTTCATAAAGCCAGAATAAATCGTGTACCTCATACACGCCGTAGATAAGACTCTGCATTTATATTTACTGTCATCCCTACGTTTTTGGGAAAATTTAATGCAAATCATCTGAAGCTAGAAAACTTATCCGTTGGTTATTCAATTACATTTGAATGTAAGTATTGAGCACACGATCTTTATCTCAGAAATTGGATGCTTATAACCGCTATGAAACTTGCATTGCCTGCATAATAATCTTATGATAAAAATCATACTTTTACCAAGCAAAATTAACGTTCGGTAAATATCAAATGAACAATGATAATGATTGAATTCGGGATAACGATATCTTCCTAGTAAATTTATGTTTTGTGAAAATGTGCGAACGATAGAGATAATGTATCAAATGTTAATATATGTGCATATATACAGGCTTATCACCGAAGGCGCGATTATGAGCTTTTACCAGAAACCGCTACTATTAAGGATAAACAAGTAATATTGAATTCATATCGTAACCGCTTTCGGCAGGTGGATTGGAGGAAGCAATAAGACGTTAAGGTGTACAGGTACTTTCATACAGTGGCCTTTTTGAGTACCATAGAACACGAAAGTGCAAACGCATCTGCTAAGCTCAGCTCATTTTCAGAGCTACTCATCCTTTCTCTATAATCACCAAAAGTGTTCAGGAGTGGAGTGAATGGTACGATGAGAAAGTTCGTGAGTACAGCCATTTCACCCACAAGTTACATAAAATTAATACAGAGTGAGTACGTAGTTATTGCAAGAACAAACGAAACCTAGAACATTAGTTTCAGCAATAAATGCAACTTCAGTAATAATAATAGTTTAAACTGTGTAAGCTGTTGTCCTGAAAAGCAGGAGCAGCTAATAATTCTTCTTACAAGTTGTCCTAGAAGACAGCTCACCTTAGTTCCACAAGCTAAACAGCATTCGGATAAGACTGCTCATACCTGCAAACCGACTAAACTTGTAGTGTATTACGTCCCAGGGTATTGTTAAATTTATCAACAGAAATGATCAGTTCCAACATAACTGACTCAAGAATTATTGGTTTCACACAATCCTAGAATTACCAAACTTTACTACAACTGACACAACTTCTTGTTTTGTTTCTGTTCAAAGGTAACTAATATCTTATACGTGAAGTTGTAATTACAGTATTATGTCCTTTATGTATAACTAGCTTCTGCAGATTATTTCATTCAAATCTTCGTGAAATGTTTGTTTCAATATAAAATAAATTCAAATTCAAAATATTTTATTTCACATACACCTACATGGGCACTTTTGATACGTCAGAAGCTAAGTGCACGGTTCTAATTGGTCGCTTCTATATATAAATCCTTTAACTCTCGGCAATACTGTAGCTTCCCATTAGTCAAAGATTTTTTTTTAAATCGAATCAGTTCCGAAGATTAGATTAGTACTCGTATCTGATGAAACAATACTGCTAGAAGTCCAGTTTCTGAATAAAATGCCTGGTTCTTTAGCCAACGAATCGTCTTTCTATGCCAATGGTAGCAATCAGCTGTAAGATAAACTACTGGTCTGTATAATGTACATACAATTAATAGTTTTTCCAGTTTGGTAAGTTATAGGAATCGGTCAAGAGTGTCTCAAAGGGGATGTTAATATGGACTACAGCCTGCAGAGAAGAACTTCATATAATGTAAAGCATCTGAAACATGCATTCTGATTTTCTTTAATTGAATACATCAGCCTAAATCCCTTCCAAAAGCACAATTGATCATCCGACACCTCTCGAAACCGGATTAATACCACATAATGTGTTACAGCCTAAAGATAGCAACATACCATAGGTACACCTAGCTACAGTATGCAAATACAAACGGAGCGGAATCAGATACACTGTGCACAATACATTGAGATCGCGGCCCGTCGAAGTAAATCCTCTTTGGAGGATCCTCGTGTAGGAAGTCATCGGGTTCTATATTGTTATGTTGACGGATTTGACTTTAATTGATGTTTGGGCTTAGAGAGTGGAGGGAATGTGAAAGTCGAAGTCTCCATTTTTGTGCCTTATTTATTCTCTCGCAGAATACACATACTTAATATGATTATTTGCATATTCTATCTATCTATACCAAATTACCAAGTATTTGTATTTAAAAGGGAAGCCAGTTTTCGTTAGCAAATGGGTATTCAAAGACGAACGAAATAGAAGCCGAAAAAACTAGGGTTCTGTAGAACCTTCAATACTGATACATATATATATAGTTCATTACTAATTCCATGCTGTCATGATAGTACATACTAATTCCATAATGCCATGATAATACATACTAATTCCATGCTGCCATGTCATCATTCTAAAGTAGCCATCTTGTTCTAAACTTGGGGCAACCGAGCTCTGCTCGGATAAAAATGCGAAGAAAATGAATTTTCCTAGATATGAGACCTAGCTAGATCGATTTTTCGCCCCCGTAAACCCCTATATTACAACTTTCATCGAAATTGTTAGAGCCGGTTTTGAGAACGTGATTAATAATATCGTGATGCTCATTTAATATTGTCTCAAATGTTGTTGTGTTGTTTATGTTATAGCCAGCATCTACCTATGCTAATAACATCAAACCTCGATCATCAATCAGGCTGTGAACCGTGGTTCATTACGGCATTATCCCTGGCTCGTTCATCCGATGCTAATAGTGTCCCGATTATCAGGGTCAAGGGATCGCACTGATTTCTACAGCTCATTAAGATGAGGGTAGGTAGTGGTATGGTTGTTGAAGGATACCTGGGTACTGTATAAATTATAATTTGTCTTAATATTAGCCGAGATTCGTGTTGTTATGGTTTTGAAACAGCCGTTTTTACCCCCTGCTAGAACCACTAAAAAGTTCAAAACAAGATCACTTTTCAATCAGTGTGATGCAGTTAGTAGTATCACATCTGAGATTGAACTAAAATAACTGCCACCAACTGCATCAGACTGCTTGAAAAGGGATTTTGTTTTGAACTTTTTACTTTTTTTGTAATCAAGTTTTTTTTTAACGTTGATATTGATAAAATAGAAGAAAACAGTTTTAGTGATGGTGGCCAATACCACTTAGCAGCATTCCTGTCTTGGAATAACAAATTTACTCTACAAATGATTTATCTCTGAGCTAATGCAATCAAATAAATTTTTTAAAAAAATCCGACGAACTGAGGACCTCGTCCTTTTTTTTTGAAGTCGTTTAAAAAAGAGCGAGCCATACAGTAGTCGCATAAGGTGTGTAACATCTGACATCTTACCTTGGTAATAAGCAATATTAAGGTAATTAGCAACATTAAAGGGGCGGGGCCTCGTCAAGGTCGTGGCTAACTCTAGCACCACGCGCGCTCATTGGTCTAATCAAATAGTGCGCGCTTCCCCGGTTTCCTGTTACACACTTCCGTCCCTTTTCATGAAATCACTCCCACAGATTTTTAGGGCGCTTATATATATATTTTGTGCACAGATTGCAGGAAAGCGAGAGGAAAGATATAACACATTAAAAAAATTCAGGGTCTAACTCCATCGACCATTATTATACGCGTATATACGAACTTACTTCTCTGCCTAACCCTCCACAGCCTTCTCACTTACGTAACAACCACTTCGACCCAACAAGTCATGCTCCTGAACTTAAGTGCAGTTTCTATTTTTCACACGTGCTCCGTAAATTCACATCCACTGCGGATCAAATTAAAGTGTACACCACTTTCACATAGAATTACAGTGCATGCCACTAGCACACCATCAACGGCCTTAAAAGGCGCTATATCATTGCCGAGTTATTTTGAACGCCAGTGTAATTTGGTGTGGTGTACTTTATGGGAATTCTCCCGTATATGACGGTCTTACGAAAGTGTACAGACTCCTTTATGGTTTGAAGTCTACGTGTGTGATGAAAATTGAGCTGAAATTTACTGACAATAGATTTTGCAATTTGTTGAAATTGCAAAATATTCATTCGTATAGTATTTAGACTCTTATGTTTCCAATTTCACATAGAAGCAACAAATCTTTCAAATCTAAGAAATCATGCTATGCTAAACTCATTAATCTTTATACTCTTGTAAATGAGCGTGAACTTATTTTAATCTCTATACATAACCACCATAACACATGGTAATGGGTATGGCAAACATATTGGTGCTAGCAGAACGTTGTTATTTGCAACCTCTATTAAACATAAACCCCTATAACAGTAAATAACGTAAATATCCTAGAAACTCTTCTGTATATTCTTATTTTCCTAATCCCATTAATATTCATATCTGGTCCTGAACCTAGAAATGCACAAGCGTAAACTTTAAAGAATGTACTAAACTCGTAAATATTTTAAATATACGCTCTTAAAGTCACAGTCGATACATTGGTCCCCCGATTAAAAGGGGCAGGATAAGGAGTGAAGATAAAAATGTATTAAAGAGAATATTTATATTGTTTTGTTATTCTGATACTGAAAACATTTAAGAGGCTTGAAACAATGACTTAAGAATAACGTTTAGTGATAGCGTTGGTGATACTTTGGCAAAATACTTCAAAATTTGATACAGCAAATAGTTTCCATTACTTATTATCTTTTTCTATGACAGATCGATTATATTACGGTGGTTCAGCTGAAAAAATGGTAAACTCACAGCAAATCTAATCTAAGTTCAAAAGCTCCACAGAAAGACAAAAAAATTTAGGTACACAAAAAGCGTTTTACTGGAAAAAGTTCCACCAATATGAGGAGAATCCTCACTTCTGATCCAAAATCCAAATTCCCGGCACAAAATGGAAGCAATCAGGGTCCATACTGGCGACCTCATAACTCGATAGAACATAAATTTTTACAAGACGCTAAAAGCATGGAGCATGGCGGCATGGAGCATGGCGGTGTGACACGTAAATTGTCATCAGACTTTTATGTAGCCATGAAACGTGCTCAGTCATTACTTTAGGAAACGTTTCATGAGATCTTGGCTTGACTGGGAATGGTTTAGAGGTTTTTTAAACGTCGTAGTGTTTGGGGTCTGGTTGTCACATAAAGTTTAAATATCTTTTTATCACATCTATTCAAAAAGAGCTAGTTTATTCTTCGTAAACAGGGACTGAAATTGCTTTTTAATCCCTAGGGATTAAAAGTGATTTGAATTTGGAATATTGTTATTCAATCACCAAAGAAATCAAACATATACATTGTATGAACAAGTAACAGGCTGGCAAGAGAGAGAGAGAAAGTGTGAATTTGATCAAAATGAAAATCAAAGATGGCGGCTGCAAAAATTTTCAAATTTTTCGTCATGGGTGTCATTTCCATAGTTTTAGAGGGTTCTAAAGCCGATAGTGAGGTCAAAAAGTAAATCCAAGATGGCAGCTGCGAAAATTTTCAAAATTTTCTTCGTGAGTATCGTTTTCATAGTTTTCGAAGGTGCTGAAGTCGATGGTGAGGTCAAAATATAAATCTACGATAGCGACTGCGAAATTTTTGTTTTTTTAAATCATACGTGAGAAGGAACTTCGTTCCTGACGGGGCCGACCCCCGTCAGGAACGAAGTCACAGACGTTTTTTTTTTTCTCATAGAATGTGATAAAAAGTAGAGTGTTCACCTCGGGAGTAACACAATTTTAAACTCGAGTGACGTACTTTGAATCCCTCGCTGCGCTCAGGATTCTACCCTAGAATCCTTCGATCCGCTCTGGATTCAAAGAAACACTCTCGCCTTAAAAATAGTTGTTTGCTCACTTGGCAAACAATCTACTCATCTAGAAAATAGTGAAAAATTTGTCATTTTAGTAACAGATTTTTTGTACATAAAGTTATAAAAAAGACAATAACATAAAGAACATAAAGGTGAACAAGTCAAAAAGCTCTGTTTTTGGCACAGTTGCTGCAAAGGCAGAGCAAATAGTTTTTACGCTACTGGATGTGGATTTGATTTCTACACGGCAAAAGCATTTGTATGGGCTGAAGATAGTTGTTGTTGGTTGTTGTATTTGTTTTAGAACAACTGTAGCATAAAGATTTTTTATGATTTCTGTAACAAAATATTAAGGCCTTATACATGGCCATATCTAATCTAACAAAGTAACAACCACCTTTTAAAAGCTTATAATTTTCTCAAAGCCACAGCCTACTTGCAACACCAACAATTTGTTGCTACACCCGATGTTTTCGTTTGATTACAGGCTGCTCTGTCGCCAAGAAATAATCTCGGCCAGGTGGGCAGCTATTTATCAGCTTTCTTCACTACTGATTAGAGAATGATAGTGATAAGTGCACTGATTATATGTTGTTGTAGACGATGTAAGTGGGATGTGTGGTTATTTGGTTAGTGTTTTCTCAAAGTGGGTTTGTTGTTATTGCTAATAGGAATGAAATAAATAGTGTGTAATTAGATTTTTTGCTTTACATTGACATTGTGGGTCCATTGTCGTCCCATTTTTGCATTTTTGTTGCCTGATTCTTATGTTCATATGTTCAAAGAATACTGATTTTGAGATGACTTTAATTTTGGTTTTCATTCGTGTCTACTTTGTCACTAAGTCAACGAATCACAAAATCGTTTCTACATGAGATTTTCCAGCACATTCACTGATAAAGCTTTCAGAAAGCTAAAGTTAATCCTATAAAATGTAAAAGCCTTAACATTCCACAATCCTACCATCCTCCATAATACCAGTAACTCGATAACAAACACACGACGCCAAAAAACCAGACGAGTAAATTCTCAACAAAATAATCCGAAGTTACCAATAAATACTGCATCACCATTTGATTTATTATTCGATAAAAGCAACGCCAGGGATGCGAAAAACTACAATAAAATAATAATAATCGTTATGCAAAAAACTGTAATGGAATCACTCAATCGGAGTAATGTAACGAACGTTTGATTTATTACTTGCCGAGTAAGAAAAATGACTATAAAATAGTGCGGGATTTAGAGGTAACGGGACGAGAACGAGACGGGGTTTTTGAGAGATTTTTGTACAATAAACCGACGGTTTGCATTGCGTGTAGAAGATAGGACCCATGTCAAATAACTAATAAATTACTTATTTGACAATACTATAAAAGTATAATAATAATATAAATTACTTATTTAATAAACTACTCATTATTCATATTGTATAATCAAATATTGTATAAATACTCATACCTCTAGAGCACGTTAGGCCGTTGGTCCATGCTGTCATTAAGTACCCGTAACGACTGCCAAATTTAGAAATTTGACAGTCGTTACGGGTAGTTCGAAGTCGGAAAGTCAGACAACTACTCTATGCTCATGATTCCAATACAGTAATAATTACTACTGACAAGATTTTGAATCATCTATTGTTAGAGTAGCGGTTACACCGCCACATACGAACTACGCATCAAAGACATAAGACGTCACACAAATCCTGCATCGCCCAATTAGAGTTTACCGAGCGATCGACATATATTCCAACTTCAACCGTCGGGCTGTTGTCCACCAGAAACAACACCCGTCTGGTCGGAGGATCCTCCCTTTTCTATGGTGGATGAGTGAACTTTACACCCTGTTCCTCACACTAATAAATTTGATTTATCTTTCCAGGTTCTGCCTATTCATCCCAGCAGACATTGTAATTTTTATAGATTTCTTGATGCCTATTTCTACATAATGTTAGATACGGTACGAAAGTCAGTCGTTCAGTAACGAAAGTCGATTAACATTGTAACTTAGGCAATTATTTTTTAAAAGAGTAACCGTAGCTTTGCCGGCTCTTTTTCATAGGAAACGACCAAATGGAACCGTCCACCTAACTTTTCATAAGTGCCCATGTAGGTTTATGTGAAATAAAATAATTTGAAATTTACTGAAAAATTCGTGACCTATAATGTGCTTATTTTCATTAAAATGTTAGCTCTTTAGCAGATTATAAGCTACCGACTTTTGGAAGCGATTCCTTGCTCATCATAATGAATCGGTAATGTATTTTTATGGCGAAGTGAATGAAGGTCGATGTTGATTGATGGAACTTCATGTATTAAGCAATTTGGGGAACTTATGGGGCCATTATTTTCATGTACATATGTGCATAATAACCCGTAAACGTTCCTAAATTGACCGGAGAAAATAGGGCTAGATATTATTCGTATCGTCATTGTCATAGACATGGAAACAACGCATACACGGTGGAAGGGGACATCAAAACGCATTTTTTTTTTGCATGGATTCATTATACACATGATTTTAGATACTATAGATTATTTTAAACTATTTGTTGGTGTAAAAAACCGGAATTCAATACAAAAGCAAACCCTATACGATCTCTACATATCTAGAATCATATTATACTGAATCCATGGTAAAAGTTTTCGTGTAGTACATGCGTACGTGCGTACATGCCCCCTCGCAATTTTACGTTTGAAATGTCGCCCTAGTAATTTTCAAGCTGTGTTTAAAAATGACAAATGAATGACAGTGAGTAAGTACCTAATGACAGGACTAGGACGGCAACTAATCGTTAAAAAGTGCTATAATCAAGGCTACCTTCGGTGTACTTTGACAATCTGTGCGGAACAACGCATTATAGTATCAAAATTGACTACTTAAGTAAGTAGTCAATTTTCGTCGTTCCTGGTAAACTATTTACCCACCACTCTGTATCAATTAGTTCTATTTGACTGCCACCGAGATAGTCAAATGGTCTGATGTTCCCAAACGCAACTGCTGAACGCCGGGCACTGCATTCGATCTAAGTATAGTGCTAATTCCATTAGGAAATTCTCAGGAGCAGATCGGTGCCTGGATTAGTCAGCCTGACTAATGGCAATAGGCTTGCCCTCAATGCAGAGACTCATAATACAATTGGCGAATTGTGGGTTTACTAATGCACCTTAGCCCGCTACTTCGCGGAATACCTACCTACACCAGAAAATTCAGTAAATTCAGTGAAAAATTCAGTGAAAAATCGATAATCCATAATTGTTCTACCCTTGCGTGAATGATTTTTTTAATTTTATTTCTACCAATTTTGAGGTACCTGGCCCTATCTAATAAAAAACAATCGTCTCTGTTAAAGTAACACGTGGTCAAATATAAAAATACGTGTCAACTTGGGAAACTCCTCCTATTTTCGTCAGTTAAAATAACTTCGACTGCATACGTTTTCGTGAGTGTAGACGGATATTAACTTACTTAATATTAAGCTTCATATGTATGCAAGTAACAACAACTTTGTTGATAGCCGTATAAGTACCCGTGCTTGGATTACCATATCCATCTTAGCCCTATTGGTACCTAACGTGCTTGATTTCCAAGCCTCGCAGTTTGATCGACTCGTGGTTCAAAGCGTACGTTGTGACCTCTTGCAACAGCCGAGTCGCTCGAACAAACGAACCGTATTGTTAGACTGAATGCGAGCTATAATAAAAACGTTACCAGCGTTTAATCTACTCAGATTGTACGAGATTCTGTGATAGATTATCTGGTGGGAGGCTACGGTAAGTGCGGAGTTGGGTATATCTTTGCATACCATTATTTTAGCACGCAAAAATGTTCTAGACATGGAATTGGACACATCAGCAGTTAATATTAGGATGATCACAATGTCGATGCTAAAAAAAGCAATGGTCAATCTATGGTAACCAACTTTTTCCATTTGTGATACTACACCAGTTTAGGGATTTTACAACACATGTAAAATATAATATAGTCTGTTATAATAATGTTATGGGTTTTGAATTAGGACACAGACCAAGAACTTTTTTCCTAAGCTAGTGTCGCCGTAGTGAACAAGTCCGGAGCAGTCCGCCCCATTTTCCAAAATATGTGTCCAACTTTTGGTCCTAAGTCCCTCCCTTCAGTGGTGCTAAAACTCCCAGTATTTCACCTAACCCTATCTATCTCGCGAGCCATTCATCATGGCTGGCTGTTTGTACCCCCTGTTTGCCGTGCACTTAACTAGTAACACTTCTCAAACCTTCTCAAACTATGATGAATAAGTTTTTGTCGTGGTGTTCCCGATTTTTCGGAAATTAAGGAAATATTTGTTTCTTTAGATGTGTCAACATGTGGAGTGTTTTCTTAAGCTAGTGACTCGTCGGTGCTTGTGACATGACAGTAATGAATTGTGGTGCATCTGAGCTTGTTGAGAGCAAAAGGGTTAAAAGGCTGTAGCCATTCTATTAGATTGGGATAGTGTTTTGTTTTATTTTCGTATGTTTATGATTTTAAGTATAAATCTTTGTTGCCAAATCCGTCCGTGACTAAATAACGCGGTTGAAACATAGAACGCGATGCAGATGATGTTGCTTATCAATATGGCGGTGCGGGATAGACAAGCTACGTGTCAAATTTTGTCTATGTGTGAGTCAGTGTGAAAACAGGTGACAGAACAAGATACAATTTACGGCTTGTCGTTAAGCAAAAAAAGGACAGAGAATCATGTCCATCTATATAAATATACCTATGGATTATATTTGGTCTGCTACTCTTTATGTCTGTATAGAACACAAAGCGTGAAGATGGTCTATCCCGGAATTAAACCTGAAAAAGCAAAAACTGTTATAAATTTTATTTCTAGCAAAGTCCTGTAAAAATACGAAACTATGGGTTATCATGCCTCAATCACAACGCAGAACACACTTTTAAGTTGCGGCTTAAATATAAACAAAGTAAATGTGAACCTCCCATTGTAAATCTCACCTACCATTAACCCTTCGACAATCACAGGGTTACAATATTATTTATACAGTCTTTAAACTATAAATCCGATAAATGTCTCCGAACAATTCTGATGTTCTTGGCGATATCATTTATGACTCTGTTGACCCCAAGGCGTATAAAGAGCGCAAAGATATCTTAAAGTCACCCATAGATCATGGGTACAGTTCTCGAAATAACAAATATTCAATAAACATACAATAAACGTATTTATTACGCTATTTAGATTTTTACTTTAGATTGAGACCAAATCCAATTGTATAATCAAACGCAAAGATATTTTGAACACATCTGTACCTGAAGACCAAATAAAAATAGTCTTTAAGCCAACAAAATAAGATTCAAAACTTAGATTATGAGTAGCAAAATTAATTTTGTCAACGTAACAAGTATATTTTTTAAGGCAATGGCAAGGTATTCGGCCTACATGCGTGTACGCAATTGTATTGTGTTAAAACAATAGCAATGTTAAGGTTACGGATTGTTTTTGCTTACTCGACTTAATCGGAGGGAAGTAATGCTTCTGGAGCCTATGACGTAAGCTGTCCTTAGAAACTGTTTGATAGTATCAAAGGCCTTGAAGATGGGACGTAAATTACGTTTTAAACTGGCAATAAAGGTCACCATTTTCTAATTCAAAGAGGCTTATTGGTGATTCGCCCGAATTTACTCGCCTGCCACGGGTGAATCGACACTTTTAAATAATATTATTTTTCTTGTGGTGATTCGCACGCAGTTAATTTATTAATAGGCAAATCGACAACTCCAGAAACTCGTTTCGACATAATTTGCCGACGATTAAATAATATTCGTGCAAATCGCCTCAAGAAAAAATGATATTGTTTAAAACTGTCGATTCGTCCGTTTCAGGCGAGTTAATGTCGAATCACCAATAAGCCTTCGAAGAATATCAAGTGGCATTTATCTTTTTTGTAGATTTGTGTATTCCATATATTATATATCTATCTTCTATTTCTATCTATCTATATCGATACCTTTAGGCTCAAAGGGCGTAACCGCCATTTTGGCCAAAATGAGATTTTAATGCAGTCATACTTAGTTTTTCGTCCTCTTTCGATTGGTATATTTAAAATTTCGATATTTGCAAAAAAAGTGGTAGATACAGCCATAATTTTTGGATCGCTAAACATTGATTTTCTTTCAATTTAGGCCGTAAATGATAAATATTTTATTTTTCATTACGGCAAACGTCGTAACAGGTAAACAAAATTATAAACTTGGAAGTATATCCTGTGGTCTGTCTCTTTTGGCGTTTACACCTCTAGTTGTTTTAGATTTTTGTTCATACTTGTCTTATACAACCCGAAATCTTATCAAGTTTGGTGGTCACGCCCCAAAATATACCGTAAAACCTTACAAGATTGCCCAACTAATCTGAATTTGCCCAGCAAGGTTTTATTCACAAATATTTAAAAAATCGGCAACATATTTTTGTTGCGGTTGTTATTTATTCTATGAAAGAAATTTGAATATGTCTGAAAGAAAGAAAAGAAAGAAAAAACGTTTATTTGCGGTAAACATGACGCAAAAAAAAAAAAAGTTTTAAATACATAAAAAAGTTTAAAAAAAAGTTGGGGAAGCATGCGTCACATCCACGCAAATCGGCTATCGCTCAGCATTATGCTACGACCCTATGCAAGACAGAGCCCCAGCGCTGGTTTTCAGCGACAGCCGGCGCCAACGTTATGACGTCGACCGGTGCAGCAAACAAATATTTAGACGGTGTACCAGTCCAGCGTACTTAAAGAAAAATAATTTATTAAAATTAAATTGTGATTCAATATATTAAATAGATGTAAAAAACAAAAAGAAATATACATACATTTTTTTAAGTTACGAGAATATCATCCTCAAAAAGGTTTTACGTTTCATATATTGGCAACATTTCGTCGCGTCTTATTTGGCAACACTACTGTCTCTGGCAACACTATGTAACTGATTTTATTTAATATCACGTCAGTTGGCTGTCAAACTGTATCGAAGTTGGTGGTGCGTTTTGAGGGCCAAAAGCGTGTGAAAAACTTGTTTTGAAACTCGATTTAAGTAAGTAGTTTTTTACCACTGATAGTTTGTAATAAATACACAAGAAAGATCGAATATCTATCGCAAAATCAAAATCTTTCATGAAGAGTATCGTCGGCTCCGTTCTACTGATACCCAATACATTACCTGAAACAGATGACAAAGACGAAGATACAGAGGAAGAATAAGTCTTATGTATAAATCCTTGTCGTTCGGGATGCTTATGCTTACTCGTTACAGTTAACTCTTTTTTACGTTTTTTTTTTTATATCATAGTTATGAAATTGTTAATTTGGTAATTTTCTCGCATGTGTAATTTAAAAAAACCAAAGTATAACTCTATAATATAAAGTATATTGTTTACTATTGTCTACCACAATGTTTCTTAGTAATTTTAATAAAAATATTTAAAGAAAAAGTAGGCGGTCAGTTTACTTAAGATTTCTTATGCATGTATGTGTGCGAAATTAGGAATTACTAATTAATAATTCCTAATTTCGCATACAAGAAATGCAAAATACTTGTTGTAACATTTCGTAGTTAAACGAACAACATAAAAAATTAATTAATTTGCTTTATTAGAGGCTGTGTTTTGTTTTGCTTTCAAGTATTATAAATATTAGAGGTAATAACGATAAAAGAAACTGATCTCATTACATTCAAATTACGTTAGATATTATATTCCTACACGCATAAGTAATAATAATTTTAATACATTTTTAGATTATTATTAACAAGATAGTAATTAAGACGACTATTATTATTGTACAATTATTGTTTTCACGATTATTGATTCTATTACAATTATTGATGCTGTGATTTAACATTGTTGATACAATATTAATTCATTAATTTTGTAATGCTTGTTTTGGACTGCTCTGTTATTATAAGTAGGTGAAGCACTGAACTTTAAAATAAAGAACCTGATCGGCAAAATTTACCTGAGCTTATAATGAGAAATCATTGATAAGAAGAGCCACAACTGTCACTTACACCACATATTGGACAAAACGTTTGCATCTTACATAATTTGTTAGATAGTAGAACAAAGATATTGTAACTTACATAATAAATTGTTAGTTGATTTCATATGAATTGCTATTACACCCTTAGCTGTTTGTACAGGAGCCTTTTTTTTTGGCGTAACCGACTGTTTTATTAATTTTTTAGGGTGTATACGAAGTCTATTTTTTTATTTGTTAGATTTACTTTAAATATTATTCTACGATGTGCTTTATCTTAAAATTCTAACAACTTTTGCCTTTTGCTTTTTTTTATAGCTATAACCAAAAAAAAATTATGTCAGAAAACTGTTTTGTTTTTCTGTTTTATGGCTCTCCTGAAAAGTCGTGTTTTGGTGGATACGCCCTTTGAGCCTAAAGGTATCGATATATTATATTAATATAAATAGAAAAGATTCATATTTTTGCATTTTTGTTCATAATGAATAAACTCAAAAACTACTAGACCGATTTAAAAAATTCTTTCACCGAATGTCAGTAGAATGCTATATTATCACTGAGTAACATAGGCTATAATTTATAAAGATATTATGCGGGCGAAGTCACTGGCGGAAGCTAATCGTTGATACATTAAGTAAGATCATAGACATGATGCAAAAATCTGAATACCTAAAGTTGACAGCTGTCAAAAGACAATACTCCGAATAAAACTAGTCATTCTGATTCAGTCAACTGACTCAAGCAAACCAAACCCTGAGAGGACTACAGGCTCTAAGGACCAAAAATAAAACAAACGGCAATAATGAGACTGTAACAGCTGATCGCTCCTATATATACAGGCTCAGAGCAATGGACTATTGTGTGAAACAGGTAGGCTTTGAGATTATAAACCTGTTCCATGTCAAAGGCCTTTGAGCACAACATGTTACGGCATCAAATGACTTCTGTAAGAACCCTCAGGCAACCAGTGTTTAACATGGAGAATTTTGTGGGTAGCAGCTGATAAAAGTACACTTTAATTGATGGGGAAGAGTAAAAGTAGTCACAATCATTTATTCATAGGATGCAGTATGACAGTTAATGAGTATAACTCATTTTTTTCGGCAGTACCAAAAAATCTCGGAACCCACTTAATTTGTAAGTACACCATCATCATTATGAGACAGGGTCGGCAAGGTAACAAGATCGTCATAATGATAACTTGAAAAACCATCATCATCATTTATTTTGATATAGGTAAAGTGATGGTTCAAAACCCAGATTTAATGCCATAAAGCATGCTTGCATTATCATTAATCCATTTGCTTTTAAAGATAACAGTATTAAGCCTTCATAATCCCAGTGAAGTTATAAACACAGCACATAAAAATCAACATTGTTGGTTGTTATAATATAAAATTGAAAAATGTGTTGCCGGTACGGGCGAAATGGCAAGAAATAATAATATCCTTGTGTAAGCTAACCAATCGTGACTTGGAGCTTTCGCCGACTAGTGACGTGCCGCGCATGCTGATCGATAAGTGCACGAATATTGTGCTGGTCCTTTTAAAAGGTGGGAAATATCATTTGTCTAGGCTTATGTGCTTACTAGCAGCTTATAGCAGTGATAGCCTCGTGTTGTGACCGTCGGACTGCCAAGCCGTAGGTCTCGAGTGAAGCCAAGGCACGCACCTCTGACTTTTCGAATTCATATGCGTATTGTATAATTACCACTTGCTTCAAAACCGGTGAAAGAAAACATCGTGAGGAAACCAGCATGCCTGAGAGATATTACTCGACGGCATGTGAAGCCGAGTCAGAGGCCCATTGGCGGTTTTAAAACTCTGACACCTGGTTAGTCACTAACCAGACCAAAAGAAGAAACGTACTAGCGACCGGCTTTGAGATCCCTGCATCTCAAAAAAATGCTCTGTATGCTGGTAAAAACTACACCAAAATCCATTTTATAGTTTAGAAGATCTAGCAGTCACACAAACAGACACGAAAAGCGACTTTGTTTTATACTATGTATAGATAATGGCTTTTTCAATTTCGTTTAGGTTAGACTGGTAAATAATCTTGATTAAGGGCCGGTTTTTTGATCCCTAGTTAAGTCGACCAATGGTTAGAAATCGGAACAAATGGTTAAATTTCTGCAATTTCTGTTTTTTGATCCCTAGTTAACACGACAAGTGGTTAAATATGTAACCATTGGTCAAAATATTTAACCACGGCTCCATCAAGGGTTTAGCCAGATGGCGGATAGCTCTTAGTCGCAATCGGTTGTTTCATGTCATTTTATTTTAATTAAATGTGTGTTTGAGTATTTCCGGTTTTATTATGAATTTACATATATACTTTGATAAGTCGGAGACTTCATCGGATGATATTACTTTAATTTATTTATTTAAATTATTAGTTACTTGACAATATTCTTTTGTTCCACAAATATTACCAACAATTTTGTTTCTATTATTAATAAGAAAAAAAAATAGAAATTAATTATAAAAAAAAATATTTGTATTATTTGTGGACCAAAAGAATATTGTGAAGTAACTAATAATTTAAATAAATAAATTAAAGTAATAATTCAATTTCAATTAAACATTATAATTTATAATATTAAAAATGATATCAATTTTTAATATTATAAATTATATTTTCAATAAAAAATAAAAATAAAAATTTGTATTAATTAATTTCATTTTATTTTGAAAAAAAAAAACACTTTTTTTCACTAATTAATTTTTTGTTGTTTTACTTATAGTTTCTGTCCTGTTTAATTCCATTGTATGAGCAAGAGTTATTGATAAGTAGCACGAAACACGATCAACAAACTCGTCATTTGACGACTTTGACATTAGATGCGCGATAGACGTCAAAATGCACGCGTATTACCTTAACAAAATAATGACTCCCAACTCTTAAATGGGTAAGTTAGTGTCAACATAGGTAACAGTAGTAAATTCTAACCATGGTTGCAATGGGAATAAAAATACGTAAACTTGAGTTAACAATTGGTTAAAGTCTTAACTATGGTCAGTTTAACAAATGGTTAGCTTGACTATTACTAGGGATCAAAAAACCGGTCCTAAGTAGAAAGATTAATAAAGGAAATGACAATAATATTGAGAGATGCCATGATCGTTAAGATAAACGCGGTAGTGCATCTTTTGAAAGCGACGAGTCCTCGAGATCTTTGCTCGAAGTTCAAAAGCTCCTAAATCGAATACAGATAAGTACCAAATTACTATTGTAAATCACACTGCAGTTAACAAAACATATAAACTCAACAATCTCATATGAATATTCTAAAAGACATTGCTCTAAATGATCTGAATAGGAAACACAAATAACCTAACAGATATCCAACGAATAAGATAATTCTTGATAATAGAAGAGTCTTGATATGAGATAATAGAATAACTTTTCAAGGATCCTTTTGTGAGCCGAGGGTCAGTACAATTCGATACAGTATCTTTGGTAGCCTGTTTGAATCCTTTCTTTTCTTATTTATTCGTGTATAAAAAATAAGCGGGCTTACGTACTTACCCTAAATTTCTAGTTTTTCGGGTCGAGTTTCTTTGGTTGAACGGTAATGAGTTTTTGGAGTTACCCTTCTATTATTCTGGGTAAGTGAATTATTTACTGTAAGGCCTAACATATGAGCAGGTTTGATTATAATTAGTGCGAATACAATTCGCGACTTGAAATAGGCAGTTTTGATATTTTTTGTAATAAAGGATAATAATTTTCTCCATAAGGAGTAAGGTTAGTAGAAGTATGATGCTTTCGACATCGAAGTTAATAAAGGAATCCATTCAGTGGATTAAGCTCATCATCATAATAGTCATCAACTGGACAAAAATTACCATGACATGAAAATCATGGCCGCTGAAAATTCCATTTAATACAAATCTTCTTAGGTTCAACAGATTTATCGACAACTCGATCACCATACACAGCACTAAACGCTCGGAGCGATCAAATCGTATCCATACATTAAGAGCATTCATAGCTCGTAGAGGCCCTGTCGCTTAATGCAATTCATTGTACAAGGATCCTTGCAGTACCCAGAATTACATTACCTCCCGCTCCTCCCGCAAATCCTTCGCATCCGTTCTACAGGAACGGGAAAAGGTTCAACATGAGGGCTCAAGTTATGTAAGCCATCGGATCACTTGCATACATTTTGGCTCCCATAACCTGACCTTCCATACTCCTCTCGTTCTGAGTAAAATCAGGTTCTAAGGAGCACAATCTGGGAAAGGCAGGGGTCAAGACGTTCTGGTTGCCGTCAGTCAGATGAAGCCTGCACAGTGCTTCGATTTACAAACTTAAAAGGATTGGCGTCGAGATTTTTAAAATTTGAAGATTAAAAGTTGTTTATAGAATGCTTATATGGAGAAATAAGCAGCTTCGCTTTTTTGTGTTTTTTTGTAATTTGTTGATGGATCTTAGACGATTTTTATTTCATGAATTGTTTTTAATCATTGCTAGAAAGGAGATGGAAGATGGTTATTTGACTGTTTATCTTGAATGGTGTCAGCAACCTTTTGAGGGAAACTGTAAGAGGATTAGCTTCTATAGAAACATAATATTTATCTTCTGTATTTCTGCGATAAAAATACAATAACCTAACTATAACATATTTTATTTCCTAGATCATTATCAACCTTATTTGTTTACAAGAAAAAGTACAAAAAAAGGAAATAATAAAAACCATGTCATCGTTATTCTACGATTTCAAGGTACGCACTAAATTAGACTATAAACATAAAAATAACACAACGCCACAGGTAATGGGCCGTAAATAAAATAAAAATAACTACACAGCACACATTGGAAATCAATAAAAAACGACTCAATAGCTCAATAAAAAAAAACTTATTTTGTCATATAAATCTTTTTGACGGACTCGCATAGTACGAGCAAATGTTTTTAACCCCTGGTAAGACTTGCTAAACCATTTTCAGCTATAAAGTTTTGTTTATAAAGTTGAATATTGATTTTGCAGGAGGTTTTGTAACATTGTAGTAAATAGTTTTATGAAAACAGGCTGTTTTATGACCGCCAGCCGAATGTCTAGGTGGTAAGATAGTAGCCTCAATACTCAAGGGACTGACAACCTTAAACCTACTTTGTTAGAGTCCTATTTAGTACTCTAAATGCATTATTAAGGGGTCATTCGGTAGTCTCTATTGTCAATCAATAGATCTATTGCAAGAATGTAAGGATTCATTCAGTGACTTTGATGTCTGACGGTGAGGAACATGAACTTTAAGTTTAATGTAAGGGGCTGTTTGTGTGAATAGTTAGCGGACATTATATCTATGATCAAAGGGAATGGAGGAATGCCATATTCTTTTTATTTATGATAATAAAATTGAAGTTTGAGTCATTTTGTTATGTCCAAAATAATAATGGCGCGATTTTCAAATTTGCTTTGGCCCATGGCGTGGCCATGTTCAATTACATCAGGTTCCATCGTAAGATTTTACAATACCGCCAGATGGAGTTTGAAACTCCCTAGTACCCTAATGTGAGTGGATTCTTAAAATACAGGAAATGAACTCTATTTCCCTTCGGATATGCCAAAAATTCGTATTTAAACTATCTAGGAAGATTCTGTGGGTAACAGTCAATGGGGGGTGCCCATTTGAGTAATAGTCAGTGTAGCCATGCGGGGGGCGTCGGCAAAAAACGCACATAATAGGAACATACCTCACGGTTAGATAAGTGCGGTCAACGTTGGATAAGATGTAGGGATAGCAAAAAAGGGCTTAATTTTCAGACACAAGTGACTGGGTAGAATAATAACATCTGCCAATAGTTTAGCATTATGGGTTGTGGAGGTCAGATAGGCAGTCGTAAAATACCGGTATTCAGCTGCATCCGGTTAGACTGGAACCCGACCCCAACATAGTTGGGAAAAGGCTACGCAGATAATTATGATAAATTTAGCATCAGCACAAGATCGACCATGTCTATGATTTGCGTTCATTAAATGAAGATAGCAATTATAGCACGTATGGTTGGATTTCTAAATTTACTGTCTTAAAAAATAACTGTGGGATGATTGTATAATATTTATTCCTCAATTTTCGGTACTGCACCGACCGCTGTTTGTCTGTGCCTCGCCCAAAAGATGGCTGGTAGAAAATGCTTATGGCATTATGTCCGCCTCTGTACATTTTTATGTGCTTAAAGTAGGTATTAAATAAATAATATGAATGTTGTATATGAATTGATGATAATATTGATAAATGTCTTTAACTTACTAAAGTAATTGGCCGATGGCCGTTTAAAATTAAAGTAAAATATATAAAAGATTGCATATTTTTATTCGGGTCGTTAACTGTAGAAAATTGGCCTCCCAATTAGGTATTAGTCAAAATAATAAATTCTACTTATAATCTCTTAATTGGCGATTGCAATTTGTTTTTGCTACTGCGTTTGAAGTCATCTCGCTTACTTTTCTTTTATCAATTTGAGTTTTTTCGAAAACATCTTCAGTTTATTTATTTTGGACTGCATTATTTTCAATTTTCTCAAATCATTTATAGAATTTCTAGGTCACAGTCATGTCAACAACAGAAACCATACGAAAACAATCATCTAAGATGTTCTAAAAACACACAAAACTAATCGTTTTTGCACTCGGTACAAAGGTCCCCGCTGACCAAGCGAAAGGCGCGATCTAAAATAAGATATGTACCGGCGACCTACGGACCGCATAAATACACCCAATATCAACCTTTATCTGTATGTATACAAGTGTGGGCCTTCTATCTATAGGTTCTGTATCTGGTCGTGTGGGCAGACCCCTTCAAAACTGAGGGCAATAATGCTAGACTGCATTTTTGACTTACTGCAGGGAAAAAAGTGCTTCTTTTATGAGAACGACCCACTATTTCTCTATACCAATATTATATTGGTGGTTTGCCAAAAGTACCAGAGGGCTTAATAGGTAATACGGGCTATCCGCAACTCCACGTCAAAGCGCGTATTTTGCGTACGGGTGGGAAAATCGGTTATTCGATCCACCCCAGCTCCTCAGAGAAGGCCAGCAACGCCTTGGTCTCACTAACAATCTCACGTAGGGCGACCACCGGGTAGTTTAACAACTCATGAGCTGCTGTCTCCTCGTCCTCCATGCAGGCTCTGCACAGCGGACTGTCTGTTACTCCTGTGACAAAGAGGTGTTTATTGAATACCAGAGGGCTTAGACAATTGTAACATTCTATCAGCGATAATTATGACGGCAAAGTCATGTCAGTCAAATGTATGGGATTGACATAAGTTAATACAAATAAAAGAAAGAAAATACGTTTATTTGCATTAAACATGACGCAAAGATTAAAAAAAAAACACGTAAATAATAAATTGGGGGAAAATATGCGACACGTCCACGCAAAACGGCCATCGCTCAGCATAAATGCTGCGACCCCATGCGAGACAGAGCCCCAGCGCTGATTTTCAGCGAAAGCCGGCGCTGACGTGATGACGTCAACCGGATACAACGAAAAGTTTATGACAATCTTATTGAAAGTAGTCGTGGAAAAACGAAACGCTTTGAAAGCGGTCGCCCCTTGTCTAGGCCTTCGGGTACTTGCGGGTTGCTAGGTTTAGAAGACACAATTTTACTGCGAATCGTCCGTTATTGCAATTGAGACCGAACACTACGACAGGCAAAAGCAGAATGGTCACCCGCCCAAGAGGTGACCACAGCAAGTGCGGCTTCGCATTTATTTTTAACTTAAATTGTGTAGTTGTTATTTAGCCACAAGGCTTCGAATTTCAAGTTAAGTATATTAGTATTATGTCAATCAATCTGCCTAGCCGTTTGAAACAAAGAAAGAAAGAAAATAAATTTATTTAACCCAGGTACACAATATTCAAAAACAAAAACAAAAAAACAGAGAAAGCTTAAAACAGTATAGTGTGCTTTTTCCCAACTATGTTGTGGTCGGCTTCTAGTCTGACTGGATGCAGCTGAATACCAGTAATTTATATGGAGCGACTGCCTATCTGACCTCCACAACCCAGTAACTGGGTAATACAATACCCCTTGGTAAGACTGGTGTCAGACTTTCAGGCTTCTGACGACCGGTAACGACTGCCAAAGATCTACGAATGACAGCTGGGGCCCAACGGCTTAACATGCTTTCCGAGGCACGGAGGAGTCTCGGTATGTAAAGATGGTCCACCCATCCACGGACCAACCCTGGCAAGCGTAGCTTAACCGGATGGATCGACCCGTGCGGCTGTTATTACTTAGCCGCAAGCTCCTCAGTATATTAGTATTATGTAAAACTGTTTATCTCCTAAACTTAATCACATAGAACCTCGATCTAAGCCATTGTACTAAGAACACACTTCCACAAGATTACAACACCATCTAAATTTTCATTAAAAAGACCTCATTCTTTACGAAAGAAATATGATAATCTATTGAACCGCGGGTCGAGTCGTGATCTCGATATAATCGCGATACATCTCGATAGATCGTATCGATTTAAAGAATCGATTCGAAATCGTTCGACCTTGATATTGATGAGTCGTAAAGATCCCGATTTTAGATTAATGGTTAACAATACTGTTTTTAGGCGCATTAAAATTCTTTTGTTGTTTTTAAATTATGGTTTTAGGGCAGTACCTATCTAATGATGTTAAAAGCCCATCGCAATCTGTTACTTCTATGCTGGTAAAAGCCTAAGATTATGTTAGGGTACGTTCGGCGATGGGCTTAGACCGTACAAATCAAATTCCCGACTAATTTGGCTTCGTTTTTAAGCTGGCCTCATTGTTTTCTGTACTATTATTTATTATTCTGGCCGGTCGGGTTAGAATAAAAATTACGCAGAATTCGATTCGTACGATCTTATCCCAGCGTCGAAGTTACCCAAACATACCTTATAGAACGATATGCTAATAGTAATATTGCATATCAATCCGTCTGTAAAGCGCAATAGTTATCGCCATTTTCAAGGTCTCTGAATGATCATTCGGAGACCCAATGTCTAGCTGGGATAGTAATGTAATCCATATTTGGCCTTAACCAAAGGTGTTGCGGTTAGGCATATGACTTAGAAAGCAGGCAGTCCTTTCGCTGCTAACCAGCTGACTTGCTAATTTTTCATCATAACATGAACTACATAATATTCTTGCTAACCAAGTACCAGTGCTTACACTCGAGAAGAAAACGACCGCAGAAAGAGTCTTCTGACTGTATTTAACTGTCACAGCTAAAATCTTAAGAATGCACAGACATATACCCACTTCCTCAAACCACAAGAAAGCTAGAAACATTTCTAAAGTCACCAATCAACAAAATATGATTACTAACGAGGAAACGTTTAAACTAATCAAAGTTGAAAAGTAAAAAAGTTTCTCCTCAAGCGGTACGGTACAATTAGCGGCTGTATGTAATTATCTAAAAAAAGGAGGCTTAAAGATGACCATTACAATGGCTGGTCGTGACACGCGCGCGGGGTTGGACACGACTCGCGACACGCTGCCTCGGGACCGGCACAACATACAGGTACGGACCGTATACGTTTAAATACACAAAAAGAAACACAAGCGGTAAACATAATTATTTAAGTTGACTTCCAAATAAAATGTGTGCAGCTGTTGTCGAAAAAAACGTTGACAATTTAAAAAATAATCATATTTTAAGCTGTAATAATCAATACAAAAAAACAGAGTAATATTTTTAAAGCTCAAGTCAATCAAATTAACAATGGTTACGATGAGGAGTACTAGACTGCAGCCGTTAAAGAAAATGGAAAGTGAGGTAAGTTATGAAAATAAAAAGCATAGACATGATGAAAAATATCCTCTCAGTTATATAACAACACAGGAAACCATAGACAGTAGGAACGAAAATCAAAAGAAAAACGGAAACGAATCAGAGGTCTTAGATAACAATAAGGTTCCACTCTAGCGAGATAACAGTCACTTAACAGCATTTTACATTGCAACAGATTTTTGAGACCAAATCCAAGGATTAAAAAAGAAAATAAACCCAAATCCTTACCTTTTACTCACCTTCTAATTTGCAAACACAGTACAGTCACCAACAAAAAACAAAACACAAAAATTACAATAAAAACTCGTGAGTCCGGTCCACAATCCATTTAGAGAGATAGCATCGACTAGAGAATTATTAAGTCATTATAAGTACGCAAAGGTCACAACTTTGTATTATCTAAGACTTGGATCATAAATGAAGCATTGTACTCTGTAATGTGTGTCGCTATGCGGGACATTGCTGGGTTAGTGTTACTTTCGTATCTATTTGTACCATAATTGATAAGTTATGTGGAGATAATTGTAGCTTTGTCAAAACATTTTGATGTCAAAACTCTACATCAAAATGAAGCACGTTTCTGCTTTTGACTTGACTTGTATTGTTTTTTGTCATCTACAACTCGTTTGCTTCATGTTTCAGGTTTACTTTAGCGTTAAAGGAAGCGCTAACTTGACCCTCGAAATTGAAATTTTCTTTCGTTTTCTGCAATTTGTAGGCTGTACTTTGATCCAAATATAATTCGTCAAAACAACAAGTATCTATTATAATTATTAGAATAATTAATTTCAAAAAGTCAGAATCAGAAGAATCATCAGCACTTAGAATTGGCTTCAAATGTCATGATTTCATGAAATAGTCATTCAATAGGACAATTTGAACTTAGAGAGTTGTATTGATGATTTTAATTCTGTAAGCGCATATTTGTTACGGTCGAGATCATATATTGATCAACCTGATAATGACCTGCAAATTCTTTATAATGTAAGAAAATGCAAATTTTGTGGCCTTTGTCTTAATTTTCCTGGAATTTTCCCTAATCATTCAAGTTACACTCCTAAACCACTTCCTAGCTTTCCCAAGTTGTTATTATAGACAACTTATCATAAGAATAGCCAGCAGCATCCTCTTATCTGCTAATAGCAGTATCAATGATGTATTTCATTACTTAGGTATCGTTATCAGTTTAAAAGTTGGTGACGACAATAATGTCCATCAGTAAACTGGCATTGGCAACACCGTATTCAGTAGAAACATTCATTAACGAAACGATGATGAACACAAAATCGATTAGCAAAATAATATTTTCTGAAGAGTCCATCAAAATTTTAATATCTTCAGATCAAATCAGAACCCTTGAGTTTGATGCCTCATAAAAATCTCGAGGCCTCCTATACATTTTTAATGAAGAAGAATTAAGTAGGCATACAAATAGTACATTTTTAATTAATAGCTGTCTGAGTGCCTAATAAATTATTCAATTAGATAATGCGATTAATGGTCTTCCAGTCTAATGTATGGATGTGATTACATTTTGGTATGTATTAAGAGATTAATTTTGGAAATGTTCAAATATTATTACAGTGCATATACCGACTCTAAAATATGCTTTAATTTGCGTAACTATATCGTTATCGCTAGCCATATATAAATGAATAGGACGTAAAATCTCTTGTTTTATCATAAAATATTTACTATGACACTCGGCAATACATGGTAATGTATAAAAATCTGTCAGAAGACAGATTTTTTGGAAGCGGATCAGTACTTCCGAAGGTAACAAATACAACCTCACAAATTTTACCTCCTTAAAATATTAGTATGGATTTATGACATCAAATAAGTCAGGTTGAAATTAAAGGTCTGTATTATCTTCATATTTTGCCATTTAAAATATGAGAATATTAAAATTAATTGCAAAATAGATTATATTTACTACAGGTAATGCGGGCCTAATGATTGTGTAAAGCTGTCTATGTTTAAATTAATGCCAGCTTTGAATTTTTTATTGGTATTAACTTACATGCCCTTATATTATTTGTAATGGAATCGGAGATGGTATCAGTCGGCTATTACTCCATATAAGTAGTAAAAGTCAACCGACTAATAAATATATTCTTATTAGGCCTTCGAATTGGTTCTAGACATAACTTGTGCATTACAATAAACTGTGCCTAGCGGCTGTATCGACATCGTAAATGTTCCACTTTTCGTCACTATAAGTTTCATTAATTAGTTTATAGGTTCCAAATAAATTCTCTACAAACATCAAAATCAGCTTTAAAAACAGATTTTACAAAGTTTCAAATCTTTCATTTTCTATAGATCACATTGTAGTTTTTTTTATAAACTACGTAAAATACTTTTTCTGATTTGGGTTCATCTAAAGCTTTTTAAAGCACTCAATTTAAACATAAATATACCGCTTAAAAAGCACTCTTATTTATCTTGTCCGTATTAAATATTTAAAACACAATGCATTTTTGACATTCCACAAAGCCCAAAAGACTCATCGCCAAAGGACAGTCTCTCGAAAAATTAACAAAAAACGTAATGATTGACGGGAAAATCGTGCCGGATTCCACTCACAATGCCTCAATTTAAGATTCTCTTTCATAAATATAAACCGTTACAATTTTTGTGGAATTTTAAACGAAACCGTACACAGTGTTTCGGTGATTTTTTTTTCTGGGCAAAAAAAACAGTTAAATTTGCATGAATTACGTAATTTTATATCTTTTCCGCGTTCATTGTCATTCGGCTGTTGTACGATTTTAACAATCACGGCCTTTTGGTATGAAGAATTTCTTTGCTTCACATTTTTTTGGCTAAAATCGAGAGCATACTTTAACATTTTTGGAAATTATTGAATTCATTTTTCGCTCGAATTTATTCAATTACAGTAAAGACCTATGAAGCATCATGTTGTTCTCCCATTTAAAGACTAACCTTGCCAACAAAATTATAATTAAGTTTGAATATAAAATAAAGAATAATACCAACTTTCGCTTGTTATAATCACAATTTAAGATTGCTTGTCGTTAGAAAATAATAATAGTTCATTAGTACCGAAAGACGTTTATTCAAACTTTGAATTATCTTTAATGAAATATTAGAATTTACTTTCGCAAATTTTCCTCTAATTTTATATTGAAATCAAAAGGGAATTATCATAATGTTTATGTTAGAATAGTTTTAATTTAGCTTTTATTAAAATTTTCTTAATAGGACTAGTTTTATTAACAACTTAATGATGAAGCCCTATTAAATATACGACAAAAAAAAAATTCAGTGCCCGAAATACTTTAAATTTTATATTATCACCCCATGAAGCCTAATAAGTTGAATAGACTAACTAACAACAGACTTTATTATTTTACATAAACACCGAAGTTTGACCGCAAAATGGTTTAACTGCTGAACCACAAACGAACAACGAGTTTAACAAACTGTTCGAGTGTACCAAGCCGACTAATGAGTGTGGGGACACTTTGGAATTAAACTAAATTATTATAGGTAGGCTAATATTTAGGTTAACCTTTAATTTGTGAAATACAATGAAATAAATGACCCGCTCTTAAGGTTTGGGAGCAATATCCAAATATACATGAAATGATGAAGAGATTTCGTTGATGATACTGATACTTAAAAAACAATATTAACTAACGATATACATTTTTGAAAACAAGATACATATATGGTGGAAGGACACAGAACGCCGCATCTTTCTGTGTCCTTCATCCATGAAGAAAAGGCAATAACACTAAGGGAGTGACAACCTGCCAACCTACCAATGTCCCCTCTATAATAAGCTTTTGCGACATACATGGATGCCCCATAAGTAGAGGAAATTATATTAAAACATGACATAACGATATTAAACAAACCAAACTGTGCGGTTTCCGTTTATATGGGACCACCGTGTTTGTTCCCATCGATGTCAAGAGAGATGATTGAACCACTAGTATAGCAACAGAATACATATTCCGTGTGGTCCCAATATAGCTATGATTGTGACACTATGCAATGAATACCCTGTTATATAATAATAAGGATTGTTAAACTTACCAGTGGTTATTGTCGTAAGGACAGAAAAAATCCTATTTTGGGAGAAAGAGTTGCTAAGTTGTGGCAATTCTATTGGTAGAATATTTTTTTCCGTAATTATAAGTTGGCATTGTGAGCTCCAGAAAACAAGATTTCATCAGTAAATACTTACACGTGTCTTTATTCAGCCAATTACGTGGCCAATTGAAATATGGGAAATAAATTAATGATTGAATTATTACAAGTTAAGATTTTATTACAGTTTCATTGATTCTAAGGACAGACTTCGATGCATCAATTTATCTTTTAGCTGGACCATCAACCTGTTTGCCAAAGAAAAAAGTTACAGTCTTAAATTGTATTTTTCAGATATGATTCTCTGCCTCGTAGGTCTAGTGGTTGCAAGCGCTACTGCCGACCATGTGGGGGTTTGATCACCAGGTCGGCCAGTATTATTGGGTTTTTTGTCTGGAAAAAACTGCCCGGAGTCTGGATTTGTGCGGTTGGTGGCAATAGGTTTGCCATATTACATGGGACTTAAACATAGCTGGTTAAATGTGGGTAAACGTCTGCCCAACCCTTCGGGGAAATAAACCGTGATGTTATGTATGTCGTCCCTTCGAAGACAAGCACACATATTTACATATAAAATAAGTTATTTTGATTTATGATTTAATTATTAGTTGATTTATTTGTTTAAAAACATATTTATTTAATAACCTTTTTAAGGCTACTCAAAATTAAATGCGTTTACCTTTTTAAAATTAAAGAAATTATCTGATTAATATTTAGGTTGGCAGCACTGGTGTCGCGCCATTATTGTTCCGTTGCAAACTTCCGGAGCAATGGTGGGGCGACACTTGCCTAACGAATATCGGAATGAGTGATCGGCAGATGGTTGCTGGATACAGTGTGAGTAACATCTCCAGAATTGTTATAAAATAGTGTGAACATAGTGTGAATACAAAAATAAAAATAAATGTATAATTTGTGTACATGTGCAGTTTGAATATAACATGTATGGATTCAAAACTCATCTTAATTTTGTACTATTTAGAGGAAAAAGAATCTTTATGTAAATATTAATAAAATCAATATACCTAGCACACAGAACATCTTAGATACAAAAGATTACAATGGCACTAGTAATCATAGGTTGCGAACACTCGCTCTACTTACGTGCAATAATATGTATTTATATCGAGTGACTTGCGTGGGAAAATATTACGTACCGCCATATTGTCACGATGCTAGTATACAAGTGATTTACTGTAACGGAACACGTCTTACGTTACCTGGACTTGATGATCTGAAATCGCCAACAACCAGGATCTCCTATATTTAAAACTAGCTTCCGTCAGCGGCTTCGCCGGCGTGATATCTGTTTAAATTATAGCCTATGTTACTCAGTTATAATATAACATTCTACTGGTGAAAGAATTTTTAAAATCGGTCTAGTAGTTTTTGAGTTAATTCATTACATATAAACATCAAAAAAATCTAATCTTTTCTCTTTATTATATTAGTTTAGATATAACTGATAATGCGACATATTTGTCAAAAAATTACAAAATGACCCATTTTCTATCACGATACGTGCTGTTTAATAAATCACTAAAACTGTGAATACAAGCTGTCGGTTTTATTAAATAGGCCCCTGTTGATTCGTGCACGTTCCATCTCTGTCAAGCCTTCTCCCAACTATTTAGTTGTTGTTCCTTTCTTTCTTTGTAAGAGGTCCCCTTAAGTATTCAGTTAATTCAGTTACATACTTTTATGCGCTGAAATAAAAGAAAAGACATTCTATTTGACTTTAGATAACTTAAGTGTACAAGGGAATTACAAAATATGAAGTTTTCTTTTTTGTGTTCACAATAAATAGCCCGTAAACGTTCGCAAAATATAGTCTATTCCATAGACTACTAAATGGACATAGAGAGGGTTTAAAAATTTCATTAAATAAATTGAAATAAAAGACATAAAGAGGGAGAAGTGCTGCATACTGCAATAAGTATAATAAGAAAATATTCATGCTTTCCTAATTTTGGCAATGCATACGGTATCGAGAATCGTTGACACATCCAATAAGGAACTGCAAGAATCACTCGTAAACATGAAAATGAAAGTCAAAAACATTTTTCCAAAATTAGCAGTAACGATGTACGCGCGTAAAAGCATTCTGACGCCTCAATCATTCGAGATCTCCACCGTGCAAGGACAATAAAAATCATTTTAAACGCATCATAAAACCGAAATCGAATTTCAAAGAACTTTTCAACTACATACGGCACAGAACAAAGATTCTGAAAATATTATTTTTATGAGTACAAAAGAATAATACAAGTTTATACTGCGTATTCTTCTGTCGCTCATAAGGCGGTATTAGCGCGATAATTTACGATAATTTTTGGCATTTATCGTTCTATGTCAACTGTGGGTCGATGAGTTTTTATGCGCGAGCGCAACAGTGAATCATTCGCGGGGCACAGAGTATTAATGTAGAAGCGACTGTTTTATTTCAAAAGTCTAGGTAATTTATAAAAGTATTTGAAATACGTAAGTAAACGCAACGCTATAAAATGTATTTTTGGCAAAACATTTTTTAAACTTTCAGCATGTCATTGACATAGGATTTATTTCAGAGTTCTAAGAAATTAATAATATCGACACGACGCTTTGTCACTGTAATTTACTCAGGACGATGAGAAATAAATTCCAAGGAGTAGGTCTACCATATTTATAAGATAGAAAATTAATAAATGATATGCAATTAAATTCTATGAAACCAATTCACATTGACATCAATAAATATAATAGACTAAATTAAATTCTACATAAACTTCGTTTTTTAATCCCGCAGGCTAATTTGACATTTCAAATGATTGATGTTTGTTTTTTTTTTTTCAATTTGAAGTTTGGCATTTGCACCTGCCAAAGTAGTCTACGGGATTATAAAACGAAGTTTACGAAACGCTATGCATTTCGTAGCTACAGCAGTAACTTGATCTGTTTTATATAGACAACGTCATAAAAAAATTGTGACACATCTACAAAAAACAAAAATGATGTACTCTATGCCATAAGCTTTCAAAACATGAGATTAATCCATGTCAGTGTAACCTCGACATTGTACGCCCGCAAGAAAGTTTACGACATGCCAGTGGAAAAAGTCGAATTTATTCCAAAAAAGTTGAATTTATTCGTAAAAAGTTGAATTTATTCGACGTTTATGCCTAACAGCTTTTGTAAGGGTACTCAAATGGCTAAAGAATCCCTTTTGTTCGAGACGTTTAGTGTAGATGTGAAATGTTACAGCTGTCCAAGGTATCGAAAGAAAAGTCTTTAAAAAATACATTTGGTATTTGTACCGACATTGTAGCTTAGGATAGTGAAAAAGTTCATTTGGGAAAGTTCTGCTGACATACCTGCCGCCAAGCATTTTTTACTTCGTTTGTGGGTGACGGGCGCAATGAAATGACAGTGAAATGCAATTAAAATGTTTATAAGTGTAAGTAGATCTTTATAATACACTTTTACACGTAAATTTTTTGGTCAATATTTTAAAACTAATGCAATGCAGTTGTATTAGGAAAAGGTTAACGTGAAGAGAGAGGTTAACGTTAGAGCAGAGGTGGCCCAGTGGTAACGGCCGCGACTTACGAGTCATAGGTTCGAACCCAGACTGGCGCTATACTTGTATATTATATCATCACCACTGCTCTCAAAACGGTTATGGAAAACATCGTGAGGAAACCGGCATGTCTTAGAACCAAAAATTCAAAGACATAAGATATCTACAAACCCGCACTGGGCCAGCGTGGTGGATTAAGGCCCACTCCCTCTCACCGAGAGGAAGCCTGTGTCCCAGCAGTGGGAACATTATCGGCTGATTATACTAACGTAAAATCAGACGCGTTTTAATAAAGCAAAATCCAGATAAAAAAACAGATTTGCTGACTCCCTGCGTTGGTGATTTCAGATCGCTCTGAAAGCGCCAACGCTGCGAGCAAGTAAGGTGAATAATGCCAATTCCTTTTTTTAAGAATAAGCCACAATTTTTAAGAAAAGGCTTTTGACTCACAGTAGGCTATCTAATAACTGTTCTTACTTTAGCTCCTGTTTTATATAATCCATCAACCAGAAAACCATGATCACAAGCACCTACAAATTACCTCACACAGCTGATACTCATAAACTTTCCTTCATATCCCATTATCAGTTCACGGTCGTAACTCCACGACTTATCCATTGTAGCATTATCTAATTGTATGATCTGTAATGTTTACATTTTTATTGTTACACGCTGTATACAATTTATGGTGGTGGCTTATCATTATGGTTTGTTGGCAGTTCAATGGTAACGGTTGATGGTCGTCGTAAATTAGGAGCATTGTCAGATCGGTTAAGGGTAGGTTGGAAAAAGGGATGGGTGGGAACTGAGAGTATGAAATTATGGAGATTTTGAAATGTATGGTGACAGTGACATTCAAATTGGTACAGTTAACCACAGGTGAGTTGATCTGGCCGAGCACAGTACGGGGTTTCAATAAAATAAAGGGCCAACTTACATTGGTAAAATTGTACATAAAGTCAACAATCTAATATTAATTTTAGAAATATATATTCACTGTTAATTCTGCAGGCATGACAGTAGTCTTAGAAGTAAATAGACTTATATTCGTATATTTAACTTAAATAGATATTGACCTAGTTTCCAATTTCACCGTTTTCGTTCCCTTATTGTGCTGAGCATTGAGCGAAATGGAAATGAAGATGAAATCGTCTCCACTAAGCCCAGGCTCCAGCAGAAACCGTTACTCTATTTGTATAAATGCTCAATTTCATCATTAAACATAATAGACCCTAAATGTTAATGTATGGTTCTTCGGCGCCCTTCGGTTCATGGTTACCAACTATAAAAACAAACGCACATACATCTACATCAACGCAATTTTAACTCTATTTGGGCGTCTGAAGAGTTACATCAACCGCAATAAAATTTTGCTAAAGTACGTAAATGCAAAATTAACACTTATCTGTAATTTATTCGAATTTAGGCTTAGAGTGGTTGCGATAAAGGTGTAAGTGACGGTGTATGTAAGATGGTAAATCAAGCAAGGACATCGGTATTGGCAATAGAGGTATAACAAAATAATTGTTAGATTGTTCGTACTATATACATAATATGAATCTGTGGATTATTTCTATATTACTAGTTATAAAAGCAGTTTGGTTTATATTATCTTTTATTGTTAATCATTTACATGTTAATTGGGAATTTGGGTAAGGAAATGGAACTAAAATGTGAGCTATCAACCTATGGATAGTACATGATTTGGATAGACTAAAAGTGGAGATAACTTACCTACTAGCTTTATAGAATGGACATCTGGAGAAGCCAGTTACCATACAAATTGAATGGAAGCAGTTCATAACGCTTCGCTTCTTGCAATAGAAAATAAATCCCAAGGTTTGAGAACGAAATGCAATCTTCACCATTTATGCCTACTTACATAAGTAATTAAGCTCTAAAAGTTCTGCACATTTCCATAAAAAATCAACAGAAACTGCTTCACCATTACCAATCTTTGAGGGCCACAGGAATAAAGCCTTATAAAATAAAATATTTCAAAGCTAAGTTTCAAAAAAGGGTTCGCACTGAAAAACTATTCAAATCAGAGTTGTAATAACAAACTAAAAAGACATATGTCGACAAAAATATTTGTTAAACCGTTATTTATTTACACATATTATTTTATCGTGTTTAGTGAAAACACAAACAATATTATTCATGGAAGTCAAACATGGATGGCTGAATGTTACTTTTGCTAAATAAACTGCGCGTCAACGCGCCGTCGACCTGGGCCTAGTCCTTGTCGGACGACAAGCTACCCATTGCTCACCGTCTGCAAGGCCGCGTGGCCGGGAGTGGGCCTGCAACTCCCGACGCCCAGGGCGTTTCCTGCGGCGGTTAGGGGCGTGAGGGCGCGAAATTTTCCTCTCCCTCGCGCGTTCTACCTCCTCCTTCGCAAGCATTACGGGCCTCCGGGCAAACCTTCACCGTGTCCTCCGGGCGAACATGGACACACAACAACGGAAACACCCGGGTGTTTCCTCCCGCCCTATCCTGAACAGGAAGCTCCCGAAACAACCGTGTCCGGTGAGGACCTGCATCAGGCGGAAGGTGAGGACGCTGGGGCGCCTCTCTAGCCATTCCTCAAAGAGGAGACTTATCGCCGCAATTGTGGCGTGCTCAGCGCTGGGTTGCGACAGTCGCACTCTCCATGACGCCATGAGATCCCACCGGAGCTCTGTTCGCTGTGCCGTGATTTCTCGCGGTAGCCGAGTTAAGCCCCAACATTTCGCCTCCTCGCGCCACTCCCAAATGTGCGCGAAGACTTTTGCCTCCAAATCTCATGGTGGTAATCCGGCAAGGAGGCTCACCGCTTCACAGGAGACCATGCAGTATCCTCGAGCCAGACGGATGGCCATGACCCTTTGGGACGCGTTCGAACGCCGAGCTGGCCGCCGCCTCACGGAACGCGCCCATACCGGTGCCCCGTAAAAGGCCATGGACCGCACGACCCCCGCAATGGATCTCTGCCTGCCGTATCCTTACAAGAAATGAAATTGTTTAATCTGTAAATAGGATATCGGAATCACTTTTACACGTCATATAAAAAATAAGCTAGATGAGGTCAGCGTTTCCTATCTGACTACTCTGAAAGAAAGGCCGAAACAAACTCAAAGGTCTCTTTAAAAATTCCAGTCATAATATTGGTCAGGCCATATGAGGACCATGTAGATTAGTCTTTGAAATGGTCTTTTGAGGAAAGAACCTCACAGATTTGAGTGGACCTGTCTAGTTAGTGCAAGCATTTGTCAGTAATAGTACAGCTCAACTCAGAACTTAAGGAGCAGGCAGAGGCAGGTAAACCCTTTCTATTTTAAATAAATAATTGAATTCAATATAATGTTTGTAAAAGCCTATCAACAAGGAACCGTATTACTAAGTCAAAGGTCAATTAGAAGCTTAGCATTATAAATGCAGACTAATTCAATAATCACACGCTTGCAAACAATACGAGTGCTGCTTAATATTCATGATACATTAATTATCTTGTTGTGTTGCAACAGCTTTGTGGTCTTAGTTTAGTAGGTACCTTTTGCTTGTTGAGTGATCTTTGAAGTAGGGATTGTAATAGACAGTCTTATGTTATTAAAACCATTAACATAGGTCGTCTTCGATGGGTAGGATATGTCGCAAGAGTGGATATGAACGAGACCAGAGCACCCAAAAATTTACTTGATAGTAAATCAAAGGCCGGAGGAGTCGAGGGCGACCCAAGCTTAGATGGTTCGATGGCGTAGATCAAAATTAGGTACATGAACATTTGGAGTGAGTAATTGGAGAGAAAAGCTGGAAATAGACCATATAGGAGAAATATATGTGACCAGGATTAATCCTACTCGCAGCTGTAAAGCCTTAGATGATGATGATTGTAATATATCAGTCTGCCAAGTAAAAAATAAAGAAATAAATATTGTTCGTTCTGCACAAATATGACTCACATTTTAACGAACATAAAACTTAAACACTTATAACAAAGTAGCCAAAAGCCTACTTATTCGACGTAAAGTAAAATGCAAAGAAAAAAAAAGTGAATATGAAAGTGAGGTGATCATTGATCTTTCCAATTTCTTCTTCATACAATTCTTCTCTGCTACGCTACGCTAGTCAGCCATCTCGTGCGTATGTACAACGTATGATCGTAATTATGTCCATATTTTTTTAACTACCTTGCGGTCAATATGGTCGATCTAAAGGTACTTAATATTATAATGAGGTAAAATTTGTGAGAGGTATGTAGGTAATCTTCGAAACGACTGATCCGATTCCGAAAATTCTTTCACTAATGGGAAGCTACATTATCCCTGAGTGTCATCGGCTATATCAATTAAATTGTATCAGAAAGTTTGCTTTACACGCGAGGGAAACCGCGGGCTAAGCACTAGTGTATTATAAAGCAATTTTGATTGATTGGTAAAAATAGAATGGTTTTTTTAGATACTTGACCTAACCCTCTTTAAAATTAAAGAAAACGAAAAAAACTAATAGAGGACTAAAATCCCCAACTTCAACGCTAATTCCTTTCCGAACGTAAAGAGGTGTTACTCTTTACTGGACAGTTACTAGCTAATATATTTGTGCAAGCTATAAACAAATGCAGCTGTAACCTTTCGACATGCAATTACAAGTACTGACAGGTAGCCCGCCCAATCCAAAGGCAACTTGTTCCCAATAAAGTTGTATTGAAATAAGTTAACAATATACAGTTCAAGTAATATGTAAATGATACTAAATGTACTGTTGTCTCGCAGTTGTGGCTGTGCAAAGAATATCTCGAGCTTACCAGCAGAAACGACACTTACTGCTTTGTTGTGGAAATTGTTGTATTAAAAACATAACATAACATCACGCCTGTAATGCCCGAAGGGTTGGCAGAGATGTAGGTACCCATAATAGGTCCCCCCCACATTTCGCCAGTTATGTTTGTCTCATGTAATAGGGGGCGAGCCTATTACCATCAACCGGGCACAAATCCAGATTCCGGGCTGCTACCGAGAAGTTTCTACAAAAACAAAAAAAAAAAACAGTAACACTGTCCGACCTAGAAATCGAACCCAGGACCTGATGCTCCGAAGTAGCGCTTACAACCACTAGATCAACGAGGCAGTCGTAAATAAAGAAATTACCCGGGCATTTACACAACTGTAATTTTTTTTAAACAACATGTAAAGAAACCCTTTCCGATCCATGAGAGTGTTGTTAGGTATTGTACTGATGATCTACGGGGAAACTTACAGGAAAATCGAAAAAAAAATCGTCTCATTTTTTTCCTATGTAGAATTATATTCTAGGTAAATATAGTAATTTTATGCTAGGTGCATCGTCTTCACATATAATTATTTAACTAATGTACGTACTTATACAAATTAATGTCAAACATTTTAAAAGAGTAACCGTGGAGTTTCTTGCCCATTCTTCTCCATACGTAAACTACCTTTTGGAAGGGGCGACTAGAATCAGTTATATTATTTTGTAAACTTTGACGTTCAAAAGTGCCATACATGGGCCTATTTGAAATAAATGATTTGATTTGACAAACACGCTTTTCAAAACAGTAGTTCAATTTCAATTTTATTTTATTTACTACATTTAACAGGACCTGCTGACTACTATAACAACAGTCATAAAACAGTCATACCTACAACCCTTAAAGAAACCACAGCAAACAGTATGGAAAAAAAAACAGTGGCACTTCGGGAGTGCCGACTGAAGCGAAAACTTGAAAAAAAATCGCATCGCGGTATTCATAACGTTGATGTCTTTTACTTCACGCACCGCGGCAATCAACGCGTTGATGTCTTTTTAAAGTTCACAAGGTGGTGTCATCACGGTGTCGTGAAATCAATGGTTTAGTCCCATCTCAAAAATGCCCAACGTGCCTAAAAAAAATTCACTTCTAAAAATCAGTACACTACAAACCAGACAGTAAATGCTTTTATGAAATTGGAAAAATACTAGGAGCGCATAACCCGATCGTGTACTACGGAATAAAAACTGTTGAAATAAATATTGGAAAATAATTCCAGGAATTCGGTTCGGTACGGCAGCTATTGAAAATATTAAAATTATTGTCTTGTGTATAAAAGTTTTCAGGATTCTGGTTACATTGTAGCAATGTGTGTGTTTTTGGAATGGAATGAGATTTCGAATACTTTGTGTTACCAGTGAACTATTGGATTTTGAGGCAGACGGTTCTATAAGTACTTAGCTGCTTATAAACAGCTTTCGGAGAAAGGCTTCTTCGCTTACACCCCAAACTAGGTGGGAACATATACTTGGGATTATAGTATGGTAGGTACTGACCTATCTAAAAGTTTCTTTTTGCATAAAATTGTGAGCTTAAAATCAGTCTGGTAACTATGTACTTTTTACTAACATACAATACGCAAACATGGTAATTAAAGCTCTTCTATGTATCAGAAGAGACTTGCAGTACTTGGTGACAGTCTTCTTCCCTTATATCAGCTCGAATAATATTAAGTACCTCATGAATAACAGCCGCACGGGTCGATCGAAGTTTAAGCTACAGTTACCGTGGTCAGTTCGTGGATAGGTGACACATCGAGATCCCTTCGTGGCTCGGAAAACACATTAAGCCGTTGATCCCGGCTGTCATTCGTAGATCTTTGACAGTCGTTAAGGGTTGTCAGAAGCCCCAAAAGTCTGACATCTAGTCTTGCCAAGGGGTATCGTGTTACCTAATAACTGGGTTGTGGAAGTCAAATAAGCAGTCGCTCCATGTTAAATACTGGTATTCAGCTGCATCCGGTTGGACTGAAAGCCGCCCACAACATAGTTGAGAAAAGTCTAAGCAGATAGATTGACTGACATCAGACGTCAAAGAAGTATCGCTATCACGAATTTCGACTATTTTATGCATGATAACAGTCGATGTTATTATTAAATCTTGTAACCTAATTAAACGTGTTAATACCTAATTAAAACAATAACTAATATCATATCATACGTTTGAATGAATGCAGTATCAAGACGTGACAATTGGCCTGCCAGGTGTGTTCATATCGTGCGCGCGCGCCGATTGTGACATATTGATATTACACGTGTTTTTCTTGCTGACCGTACGATCTGCACGTAGGTACGGAAGTGGGAGATATAGGGCAGTGGGGTGGTGGAAGTAGAATGTTAAACGTGGCTAACACATTAAACTTGGTATGATGATTTTTTTCTGGGTGGTCAGTTCTTGGAGGCCAGGTATCTTTACGTGTCTTTCGAGATGACATCTCATCTTGCTTCTTGCAACTTGCATAATGCCTCATAAGGTATTATCATCATTCTGAGTTGTCCATATTGATGACTACTACCATTAATAATTATTTGTCTTTTAAAATTAATCTTTGTTCAGCTTAAATTGCGGGTTCTGGGAGAAGGGTTCTAGTGAACATCCTGGAAATCCGCTGGATGCAAGAACCTGCTTGGGAGAGGCCTATGTCCAGCAGTGACTACGTTTTTAGGCTGGAATTATGATGATGATGATTGGTTTTAACCTGATAAATACTCTTGAATATATAAACTGCTTCTTTATTTATCTTGTTTACGTAAGCTAAGTATTTCCGATTGCTTTACGCTAAATCCACAATTTCCTAGTCTATGGTTGTGAATTGATGCCAAGGTCGATTGAGCTTGCGTATCTTGTAAACTTGTAACTTTCTAACTCGAAGCTGCGTCTTGTTGCCAACCTTAAGGTATTGTTTTTTGAAGTGAAAACTTCTTTAGGCGTGTTGGGCATTTTTGAGATGGGACTAAATCATTGATTTCGCGACATCAACGCGTTGATTACCGCGGTGCGTGGAGTAAAAGACTTCAACGCGTTGATTACCGCAGTGCCGATTTTTTTTCAAGTTTTCACTTCTGTCAGCACTCCCGGAGTGCCACTGTTTTTTTTTATAGTAACTTCTAATGATGAACTTTAAGGCATCTCATTATAAGCGAGGATGGCTGGCTAAAGAGCAGAATAACCAAAGAAACAATGAATGGACTGTGTGAAAGATGATGTGGCTACCGAGATCACGACTGTATTGATTGATTTACGTGACGACGTACATAAATATGGATAAAGGCAAGAGAATGATGATCTAATTATAAGATAGGATCTGTGATAGGAACTCAGAGAAAACTAAACTATCTAGTAACTATCATACTGCATTTTAAAAGCGTCTTCTCACAAACCAACGAGATGAAGTTTATTAAATACATAAATGCTAACTTACTGTGCTCATAAATCCATTTAACCATGTGTGGTAATTAGAGTAATGATGTTGTTAGCAGTTTTTGCAAGCAGTCTATTACGAGTTTGATCCATGCTTATAAGTGGACGTCCATGGACTGATAATTATGATAATGATGATAATAATGAGTTTATCTCTTCTGCTTGTTGCCAGCCGACTGCCTCGTTTGGCTAGTGGTTGTAAGCGCTACTGCCAAGCATGAGGTCCTGGGTTTGATTCCCGGGTAAGAAAAAGTCTAATTGGGTTTGTCTAGTGGAATTTTACGGTAGCATCCCGGAGTCTGGATTTGTGCCCGGTTGATGGCAAAAGGCTCGCCCTCTATTACATGGGACTTTTGTTTATTTTTTTAAATTCTAAATTAATGTTTATTTATTCATTTTGCAATGCTATATTGGGATTAATGTGTCCGTAGGTGTATCCGTGGTATCACAACGGGCTCTATGAGAATACCAGCGCTGCGGTATTTATTTTTTAAATATTGCAGCATATGCCGAGATAAGAGCCTTGTTGGCCTCGCACAGGTCGCAGTTTATTTATTTTTTTCGTTTATTTGAAACAAATTGCTAGTTTCAGATGCTCCTTTTTAGTTTTTATTACTGTTTTTATTTCCTGTGTGTATCCCAAATAAAATATTTTTCTTTATTTCTTTAAACATAACTGGTGAAATGTGGATATGTTATAGGTACACCTCTGCCTAACCCTTCGGGGATTACAAGCGTGATGTTATATTTATGTTTTATCTCTTCTCCATAAATTCTAACAAGCAGTATAACTATGACCTTAAATCGGCAAGCTCCTGACCACCCCACGCATAGGTAGCAAACTGGTTATCATTCGTGTAGGTGGACCTAGCACCTGCCACTATTATGCCTAATTGACATCGTGAACTCTGGCCTTCGAATGTTTTAATCGTGTTGCCACGAACACCAAAATAGGCTTGCCCATTTCCTTTTATTTTCTATATTTAGCTTTATTGTAATACAAAATTTTATTTATTTCTCTTTTTGCCATTTTTAAATTTATTTACATTTGTAATTGAATTTATTGACATTTGTGATAGAATCTATTGTCATTTAACAATTAATTTGTTGACATTTGTAATTGAATTTTGTGACATTTTTAAATTTAATTTATTGACATTTGTGCCTAATTCCGAATGTTTTTTAAAAAAATAATTTAATTATTTTTAATAATGATAGTATGTTGCTCAGTGAATGGAATGCTTTTTGTTTGTTTGTAGCTTTTTCTTTTTATGTTTGTTTATGTTTTTTGTCTAGTAAATGTAAAATTAAATAATTTTGCATACCGTAAGGCAAAATGTATAGGAACTTTCATCAAAATAACTATCATATATGTATACCTACATGATTAGCAAATAAATGATTTCTATTTATATTTCTATTTATGAGTTGAATGAATAGTGCGTTAATAATTATACACGTGTTTCCGGCTTTCCTGTTCTGATTGGAACTTGATAAATAGACATCAGATTTTAGATATTCTCGTCGGTATAGTAGTTATCTATACTAATCTAAAAAGCTGAAGAGTTTGTTTGTTTGAACGCGCTTATCTCTGGAACTAAAAGAGAGATTAGAAAATTTCTTTCATTTGATAGCCAAATTCTTGAGGAACTACGACCCTAAGGAGCCGAACAAAAACAAAAATGTCAGAAAGAACGCTGAGCGAAAACTAGGTAATTGCGCGGACGGGCGATACGATGCGACACGATGGGTCGGGGCAACAAGAAATTTCACGTGGATTAAGTCGCGGGTAGAAGCTAGTATTATTATATCGAAGATCCTCAAGTCCAGGGACTGCATGTGTCATGCGTAAATATTCAAGGAAGAATAATGGTGACGGTGAATATGGTTTGATGAGGATTTCGCCTTTGCGTTAAGCCAAATAAAGCCATAACTACACGTTACACAACTCTATTTACCAACGAGTGTGAACAGCGCAAAACCTTCGGGACTTCACCAGAAAAACGCGCAACAGAAATGTTCATTAAATTTTACGGCCAATGAAAGTTTCAGGCGAAATTCTTGTCGGTACCTGCGTTCACGTAGTTTAGTGCTGAAATACATATTTCTAGCAAAACGCCAGGGGCCACAAAACGGTGAACTATTCAAATATGACCCGGCTAGGGATATTTAAGCGTTCGTTTTTTTATTGAGTATGACGTCAGGTTTTTAGTTCCGCGTTGCGAGCACGACGTGGCGCGGTGTTAGTTAATGTTCAGGGGTAAGCAGAGATAAGCGGATGTTGAATGTGAAATTTGTGAATTTTGAAGGGAACTACATTGACACTAATTAGTCATCTATTGAAGTTTTACTGAAATTAAATGAAGAAGATTTATTTCAGTTCTCTTTGAGGTGTCTAATGTTTTCTGAATTTAAATAAGATAATGTTCACATTTTTAACTACTCTTAAGGTTCCAAAAGTCATCAAAACTGATTTACTTGTTTGATCCAAAACTATATAATTACGATTAACAAGGTCTCAATAGAATATCTCTCAACGACCAGTCGTAATCGTAACATATGCAGTTCCCTACTCAACAATGCACCACAAAAACCTTTAGCAGAACTAATTCAGTCCTGTTTCAATAACTGACGATGAGTGAGTTGTACCTGTAATTGAAACAGTTCACTTGTTTCAGATTTTCAATTATAACTTTTGGATTGGTGATGTGATTTTATTTCATGACTGATTAATTAAATTAATAAACCTTTTTTTTACTACGCTTTGTGATTATGATTGGCCAGTTAAAGTGAGGTAAGCGTCAGAAATATGTTCAGCGTCAATAAGTATGGACGTCGATAAGTATAGCCGAATACGTATCACCACACTTGTCGTATTAAGTGTGACGCGGTGTCGAATCGCGTCTTTCGAACTGAAATGTGGCAAATGACTTCTTTTTCGATTTTATTGCATGGACATAAAGCTCTTTCTGACCGGCTCAAGGCGATTCTGCGTCGATTAGTGTAGGCACTCCCATACGAAATGATATTATCTCTAGTTATACTCTGGACTGTCAGCCCTGCTACTTACCTACTTGCATGAGTTATTATTGTATATCTTTATAATATTACGAGATATTATCTCGTGTCGGCACGAGATACAAAGAAAAGGATAGCGCCATTATCACCATGTTTGGCCAACTAATTACAGTGTTTTATTGGCAATTTGTGAGAGCTTATGGTTATTGGCTTAATGCCTTGTTTGTGAATAACAACACCCATCAGAAGGGAGCGACTTATAATATATATTTTTTAAACAAGTTCCTGAAAACAAGTTGAGAAAATTCTACGCCAAAGCAGAAAACTCGAACTTATAACAAACAACCGCTTTTAATTTCAAACTAGACAAGGTTACAAGTTCCAGGAGCTATTATAAGTTAAGTTACTGTAACGACACGACATGCTCACGATATCTTAACTTTGTACAGTTCTTGTTTCGTTTATGTTGAATTGCCCTGTGGCCAGATTGACGTAGGTACTAGAAATAGGGCTGTCAAATAATTTCTTAATAATGATATTCTCCATATCATTATTAAGAAATTATTTTTTCTGAATCTGAGTAATGAAAGTATTTAGACTACCATTCGTGCTTCATAAATTAAATCAAACCTCAAATTCTTAAATAAAAAAACACATTTTATAAAAATATAAAAAAAAATGTTATTGAATAATATGGAAAATATTTTCATAACTTCTAAATTCAATCAAATCATTCGTTCCTAGAGCTAAAAATCTTCGGAAATAGTTTGAGGCTGTATCAACTACTGGGTAGATGTTTGTACCAAACAATTAAACTAACAGTACATTACCAGTAGACCAAATAAATATCAATCCCAATATGGAAAATCGTGAACCAGCAACTCGCCGTTTAAGTAGATTCACGGAAACAAAACAAAAGGTACTTCCACACACTAATGTCCTCACTAATTCTCTTTAAACTCTCTCCAATTGTAATTCACAAACGTGTTAACAAACTCTTTTTAGTATCTCGTACCATCCTTAATTCTCTCAGTTCGTGCGGGGCTCACAGAGCTTCAGGCCTTGTACCGATGGCAGAAAAAACGTTGAAACATCGTTTTTTTTTTTTCTAACACGAATGTTGAAACAAATCCCTTGCTGGGAACACAGAGAGTGTCTCCGTATTGCTATTTTTGGGGATTTTCCTTTTGGTATAAAATCTGTTACCAATTTTGTATTGTTTTACATATAGATAGTTTGGTAGAGATCAAATTTTGAGGTTATGATAAGCTCGGCTTTTTTGTTTATGATTTGTTTGTGTGTTAAATATATAAAAGGTTGGCTTTAGTCTGAATAATATCCTGCCCTTAAAGCTAAATATATTTTGTATATTTTGTCAGAGACGTCTCTAAAAAAAATCTTGCTCCTGCTTGAACTTCCTACTCTCATTCTATTGATGGACATAAACCTATCCCAAATTCCGTCGGTGGCAGGTATCTTTTTCACTATCCTGGAGATCCTCAGAGCTTTCATAGCTTTCTATAAACTCAAACTCAAAGCATATATTTCAAAATTAAACCATTTACAGGCACTTTTGAATTGTCAAAGAATCGGTCACTTAGAAAGGTGAAGCCAGTTGCCCATTCCAAAACGTAGATCTATATGGAGAAGAACGGGCAAGAAAGTCCAAGGACACTCACTATGGTTGATAAAGTGTCGTTTAAAAAAAAAGAAATTATATTACATTTTAAAAACTTTTCCACAAAAATATCTCAAGAAAAAGCACTAAAAAGCACCAATTATAAAGCCGGTCGTTATGTATAAAGACGTTTTACCCGCAATAAACGTACAGACAGACGCACTAATTAGCGACGACCAATCGGCTCATTTACGAACCATATTCGGACGAAAACATACGAAGGCTAGCGATATTTAGCGACTCGACGAATAATTTATTGGATAAGACATAAATTGAAAATGAACTTATTTAATTAGCAGTTTTTACGAAGAAAGCTATAATTCTTGTCGGTTGAACGGCGATTAAGTTAATCGGGGAGTTAAATGTTAAGTAAATAGTTATAGGTACATTCGAGGACGTTTCCTAGTGACAGACGGTTTATAAGTGAGGGGTACCTGTGAGTACAGTTTACCGCACGTCCATGGTAAAAATTTTCATTTCCTAGGGACTTTATGTTTTCGTAGTTCAAGTGTGCACGCGCTAACCTGATACTTGGTGAAAGGCCTACACTATCCTATTAACACAGTCCTGTTTCTTGCCGGCTCTCTTCCATAGGAAACGACCAATTGGAACAGTGAATCTAGCTTCTGACGAACTGCTGATGTAGGTTTATGTGAAATAACATATTTCGATTTTGAAACTTGTCTTGTTTATATATGTATGTATTTCTGTGACAAATTAAAAATGTGTGAAGTGGAAACTTCTTTACTACTGTTCAGAAAGAGCTCAAAGTGAACGAAACTGAACCGTCACGCTCGGATCGGTGACGCTGAATCGCGTATACTCGGCGCTAAATCGCGTATATTCGGCTCCAGTTGTAAGTTTTCACTTCTGACGTGTGGTGATAAGCACACACCCTCTTTTTTCTTTCTTTCTTGATGTGTGTTTGACCGCCCCGCCCTAGAGACGGATTTATTCGTTTTTATTGTTTAGTGCCTAAGATGACTGTAAATTATGTTTGATAAAGATTAGTATACACTGTCGGGTGTGCTCGACAGTCACCATAGCTATAAATAAAACCTTACCTGCACGGCCACCTAGATGTTGTAAAACTTTCAGACTTTCTGTGGTATTTTCACAACAGGTGAAATAAGGCAATATCTTAGAATTCGATGCTATCGTGTACCTATCGTGTCGAACTCATTAGGCTTGAGAGAGATAGTCGTAGGGTTTAAACAGCTGATTAGCAGTTCTTTTTTTTGTTATTGGATTGCAATCAATTAGTTGGCCCACCTGATCTAGTATGATTACCACCACAACTACGGATATCTGCAACGCTAGAGGCATTGCAGGTGTGTTGCTATCTCAGAGACGAAGCTGAAATGTCTAATGAGCCTCTTATAATACCAGTACGCGTAAGAACACAGCAACTATGCTAAACGGCAAAAAGAGGTATGGTCGTGTAACATTGTGGTTTCTGAACGGTAAAAAGTCAACTGATGCTAAATATTTCACAATTAGTAAGTTGCAAGGCACATCACTAAAATCGTGGAACAACAAAAAAATTCTAAAAACACTCTGCATTCCGATAGCTTCTGCTTAGCTAGCAGAAGCTATTCCCTGACCCTCAGAATTCTACGTCCAGACTGAGAGCTGGATATCTACATACTGCACGCTGTTCCAATCTGCAATCCAATCTGCATAATCAATCATAAAATAAAGCGTGCTGAATCAGCGCGCTGAACTATGCACTATCGGTGTCCCACGGCCTGCAACCAAAGCACGCTACCTGCGGCCCCGAGAAGGCCAGTCCGGTCATCTACTGAGCCTGTGCTGGCAAGCTCCTCTACGTCTCATGCTACCAAGGATGGTACCTTTCCTACTTTAAAGTGTGAAAGTGCTCAGAACAGTGAATCAGGGTGACCTTACCCGCGACCTAGCCGTGTTACTTCTACCTTTTTAATTATATGTTTTAACCTATCCCGCTGGTTTCAATAACCCGCTAATATAATACTAGTGCTGTTTCATTCTGGCTATTCATTGGTGATTTCAGTTTTTAAGACGTTATTTTTGAGTCGTGGACAGACGGGCGTTAGTCCACGCTCTTCTACAAAAGATCTGTCTTAGACCAACTTTATATTCTCATTTTACGCTATACACTTAGTCAAGAAATTACAACACCTTTAAAAAAATATCCCAATACATAACAATTACCTATTATAAAGAAACCTTATTCTCAACTAGCATAGTATTACATAAAGGTAATTATCATACAATCGCTTATGCAAGTACGTGCTGTAGAGAAACTTATTATAATTAGTGACCGCAACGTGTTAACGGGGCATTTTTTGACCGTGGTGAGTTGGTGACCAAAACTTTGTTTTCGTGTTAAACATGGTGTGTCCTAATGCCAATCACAGTGTATTTTTTAGGGTTCCATGCCTTAAAAGTAAAACGGAAAGCTTTATGGTTTTCATGTAGTCTATCTCACATTTTCTATGTTTTGTAGTCGTGTACGGCTGCTGATAGAAATTATTATTAGCGGCCTGGAATCTTCAACACACATCCATAGGTCTATGGTCTCCGGGTAAAAATACGTTAATGTTTAATAAAGTCAATCTAAGAGGCGATGTTTATGTCATTATAAAAGTTATAGTTCTAGCCAGCCAGGAGTTCATGCTCGGCAGCTGGCACTTAACAATTAAGGCACTAACAGACTAATAAAGATGATTTCATTCCCAAGTAGGTAAGCATCTATGTTTTTCTCCCGAACTGGCAATCTGTCAACCATTTAAGGAGCATCTAATGTCAAAAATATTCAAATTCATTTAATTAATTACTTCAAAATGTTTTCTACAACCTGTCTCTACCAATATGGACATATATTAAAACAGGAGTGTGCTGTGTATGTCCATATATGTCATATTGACATGACTCGAACCTTGAATTGATAAGCTGTCAAAAGTGGACCTGTTAATATTTTAATAGCTATTCAAAGCCATTTAAAGTAGAATATTCTATGCCTTAATTGGTTGCTTTTTGTGTATATATTTACCTGTTAAATGATCACTTTTGACTACCGTGATATTAAGTAAAAAGCTGTTTCTTTAATTTATTTGCTTTGTTTTTACGGGATATAGCATGCGTCAGGCGAGGCACTAGAGTACCTTACACGAGTGATCTCATTGCCTACCCTTCTCCAAATATGCTACAGATGAAATATTGACCACTGCGTATAGACAGAGTATCTATGAAGATTTATCACTCAAAAAAAAGTAAGTAATTAGTAGTTAGTTTCTCCAATCTATTTGTCCCAGACAATTACTATTGTGGTAGAAAACATCGCTTACTGGCTGTTGCCATACTATTGCACACTCCAAGTCACCTATTTCTCGGACATTAGCCGCTATTAATGCTGTCCTGAACTCAAACATAGATCTTGATATGTTTGCGACTAAATGGAAGACAATGTCACAATGTTTGAATTTTTGTGAGAAGAATGCATGACTGTGTTAAATATATTATATGTTTAAGTAGTGTAACTGGCTTCGGCCGTTCTATTTTAAATAAATAAATAAATAACCTCACGCCCGTTTTCCCCGAAGGTTTAGGTAGAGGTGCACTCATAAATAATAGGTACACCCACATTTCACCAGTTATGTTTAAGTCCCATGTGATAGAGGGGTTGGAGGGGTAAGTAATAGACCATCGATATCTGCATTACAATAAAAACTAATGAAGATCAACAAAAACGTAATAAAAAATAAAGCTAATGACGCGAATAAAAGTGGTCTAATTAAAAACATCCGCGTTCGTTCGTGACTGCGGTAAACACAAACATCACTCAACTTTGCCTCAACATTACTCGACATTGCTCAACAAGTTCAGGCTCAACTTGTCTCGAGTGCCTGTTCATGGGAAAAACTTCTCTTTGTGTTTAATTTTTAAATACTTAACGTTGAGGGGACTTGTCAAAGTGCCGTATATCTTTCTAAATGTAGAGAGAAGATTTAAGTATACTGGAAGGGACAGAAAAAAATAAAACTAATTGCTCCCTGAGGTATAACCACCAAATATTCATCATCATGGTCTCGGCCGAAAGACGTCCACTGCTGGACATAGACTACCCCCAAGCACCGCCACATCGACCGGTCTTGTGCTTCTCGCATCCAGCGGATTCCCACGATCTTCACCACGTTAAATAAGTAGGTAGTGATCACCAATCCGTTAGCCAATTGTGGTGATTATTACAGTTATCCCATTTGTGCCATCTTTACTTCTGGACTAATCGAATAAAAAATAGTTGCAGGAATTTCGACCCCCCCCCCCCCCTGCTCTGGAATGTCATACTTAACGTACCAAAAACATGAGTTTGATGTGCTGATTTTCAATTTCAGCTCTTACTGCTAATAGTAATCCTTTCAATAAATACCTTTAAAAGTTGATAAAACCCAATTCTCTGCTTTACACAAAAGTACAATGTTTTACGCAAAAATAAATGTTTAATTCTTTTTTGATACGCATGAATTCTCGCTCTCAGAGTATGTTTTATCTTTATGTTAACATGCTTAAGCCTCTCATTTGCATATTTCATTGAAATAAGCATTTTTGCTCTACTCATTTTTCTGTTATTTTAAAAGCTTACAACATTTTCGGGGGTTGCGTAGACGTGTTTCACAATGCATTTTACAGAAAATATTTCTGAAATATTTTTCGTAAATAGGTACGGATTCATTTTCAGATGTTAAGTACTTTGATATTTGTTCGGTGTTTTTACTTGCTCATAATTGGAGTGTAATATTTGTTTTATTACTGTTGTGTGTTTGTTGCCGTCAATAATTGTTACTTTTAATACGTTTTTAATCGACGCAGGTCAATATAATATAGTAATTATTAAATCATAAGTCTCTCTTTAATTTATTGACTTTAATTAATAAACAAATTCAATTAATGAGGTAAATATAAGTTTAAAGGTTTAACCGGGGCATTACATTATTAATTTTTATGGGTAATAGGGTAAATGTAAACAAAGGAGAATTGCTCCAATATTATAGAACATTGTGTAATCTAAGTTTCAGAAAAATTGTGGTGTTTACATTTCCATATAGTAACAGTTTGCCACAGGAAGAAAATAACCTTTTTTTTTTTTTGAGGGTGGGAAATCATCAAACAACTTCTCCCGCTCTGGGCGGAGCGGGAGGGCGTGTCAGACTCTTACTGACTAAAACCCACCCGTGTTCCTTCGGTTGCCTTGTTGCCGGGGGCCACGATCTCCCTTTCGGTTTTCTTCGCAACCCCGGCAGGCATCGGCCCTAGTGGACCCCTTCAAATCTGCTGACATCTCTTTGAGGCGCGCGTGGAACACAACGCGCCGTCGACCCGGGCCTGGTCCTTATCGGACGGTGAGCCACCCATTGCTCACCGTCCGCAAGCCCGCGCCTACGGTGGCCGGAAATCGCCTCGCGATTCCCGACGCCCTGGGCGTCTCCTCCTGCGGCGGTTAGGGGCGTGAGGGCGCGAAATTTGCCTCTCCCTCACGCATTCCGCCTCCTCCTTCGCGAGCATTACAGCTTCGCAGAAGGAGGTGACGGCCTCCCATTTCCTCTCGCTCCGTACCATGGCCTGAACCAGGGCCGGACGCGAATGATCACCGCCGCCGATCGCCTCCACGAGGACACGGCGATGCTCCGAGAGGACACGGCGATGCTCTGGACTAGTGCTACCTGTGACAATATTTTTACAAACTTAAGACCTTCCAGCCATTTAATTATAAATGAGTTAGACTCTGATCACTGTGGCCAGTTAGTCACTTTCCCTCAGAAAACAATCAGAGCACAAAGAAAACTTGTGAGTTTTATTCCTGTAAATAAAAGTCGCTTAGGACAATTTAAAAATAATTTAATGGAAAAACTACCCAGTTTGCCTTATCACAACGACCCGAATCAAGCTTACACTTTACTATTTAACCTCATCAATACTGAGTTTAGGAAGGTTTTCACCTCAAAAACATTGCCTGTTTGTGACCGCATTATATTCAGTGATTAGGCAATACCAGGTATTTACAAAAGTAGGCAGAGGTTATTTGAATTGTATCATGAAAAAACATATAACCATGATAAAACTTTTAAAAAATTTGTTAAGAAATATTCAAATTTTTCTTAAAGAGCCTGTTCCTCAGCAAAAGCCATAAACAATAAAAATAAAATAAAATCTTCTGGAAATAAAATTAAAACAACTTGGCATATTATTAATTCAGAAACGGGAAGTACGGAATCGTGACTTCCATCTAAAAATTAATAATGTAGATATTAAGGCAGACGTGGAGGTGGCAACTGAGTTTGAAAATTTCTTCACTAATTTTAACAACCAAAACTCTGTCATCGTCGTCCTCCACTTCTGCTTACTCAATACTTAAAGAATGTGTACCAGAATGTGAGAAACTTTTTGAATTCACAATCATTACGGCTAAAGACATTATAGAATCTTTGAAAATCTTGATGTAAAAAAAAACTGCTGACCTTTGGGGATTATTAGTACATACCGTGTCCTCAATAATTGATGTTATTTCACCCTTTTTAGCAATCGTTTTTAACTCTTGTATTGCATCTTGTGTATTTCCTGATCTGATTAAACTTAGCAAAGTGATTCCACTGTTCAAATCTGGCAGCACACCTGATCCCACAAATTTTCGGCCTATTTCGATGTTACCTACTTTGAGCAAAGTCTTTGAAAAATTAATTTTAAAACAAATGTTAGGACATTTCAATGCATATAATTTACTTCATCTGAAACAGTTTGGTTTTACAAAGGGTCGTTCAACTACAGACGCGGGCGTGGAATTACTGAAGAGCATATTCGAGGCCTGGGAGGAGTCGCAAGATGCACTTGGCATTTTCTGTGACTTGTCGAAGGCTTTCGATTGCATACATCATGATACACTCACTAGGAAACGGTACCACTATGGTATGAGGGACAAGGCTCTTGACCTTCCGACTTCTTATCTGAACAACAGAATTGGGAGGGTCGATGTTAATGGCAAGAAATCTGCAGGATCTGCGTTCACCATGGGCGTTTCGCAGGGTTCAATTTTTTGGCCTTTCTTATTTCTAATTTATGTAAATGATTTAGCTTATCACATAAGGGATAATCATAAGATAGTATTATTCGCAGATGACACTTCCCTCATTTTTAAAATCAAACGTCAGTTAGTCAACTTTGAACAAGTTAACGATACACTCTCTAAAGTTGTGCATTGGTTTAATATAAATAATCTTCTCCTGAATGAAAAAAAGACTAAATTCATAAAATATTCAAAGCCAAATGTCAGGCAGCTATCTACCAAAATGGAACAGAGTTGGACCCTTTTCAGTCGACAGTTTTTCTTGGAATCACTATTGACAGTAAATTACAATGGGGCCCACGAATAGAAAAATTGTCAGGAAAGCTAAGTTCGGCCGCCTATGCTGTTAAAAAATAAGACAGATAACTGACGTAGATACAGCCAGAATTGTTTATTTTAGTTATTTTCATAGTCTTATGTCATATGGGATTCTTCTCTGGGGAACCTGTGCGGACATTAATACTATCTTTGTTCTACAGAAAAGGGCTGTTCGAGCCATTTACAACCTAGGTCCAAGAGATTCCCTTAGAGAAAAATTCAAAGAAATAAATATTCTGACTGTAGCCTCACAATATATTTTTGAAAACCTATTGTATGTACACAAAAATATATCAAATTTTAAGAAAATGTCCGATATTCATAGTTTAAATACCAGGAATAAACACAACCTTGCTGTACATCGCACACGTCTCCACAAAGTAGGCAACTCGTTCATGGGTCAATGTATACGCTTTTACAACAAACTTCCCATTGACATTCGAAACTTACCCATTTATAGATTTAAAATCTGTATTAAAACCAAACTTTGTAAAAAAGGGTACTATAAAATTTCAGATTATTTAGAAGATAAAAAAGTTTGGGATTGAGCTGCTCGCTCTGCTAAGCCTTGTGATAAAACTTGACATTTTAATTATTATGTAAAGTGGTCCTCATATGGCCTGACCAAGATTATGTCTGGACTTTAAAAGAGTATGTGACCTCTGAGTCTGTTTCGGCCTTTCTTCTCAGAGCAGTCAGATAGGAAACACCGAACTCAACTAGCTTATTTTTAATATTTTTTTAATATGACGTGTAAAAGTGATTCCGATATCCCATTTACAGAATAAACAATTACATTTCATTTTAAAGCATGAAAATATGTATGTTCAACAAAGGAAGTACCTATCTAATCTACACTCGGAATACTTTATCACGTTAAAATTCCCCAATAAAAAGCAATAAGGCCTCGTGGTGAACCAAAAAGCCACGCCATTCACGTTTTTTGCAAAAGCGCACCGTCAACCCGTTTTCTAAGCCAACTTTTACGCGCGAATAATGCAGCGCCATACTCTATTTTTACCCTCACAAAAACCAACACAAAGCGAATATTAAATATTGTTCACGATCGATTTAATACGCTCTTTCATTTTACCCATATCCGGTCGCAGATCCGGATAAAAAATGTTATCCGTGTACAAAACAATATGTGTTTTTTTTTTGTTTTGCGTGCAGCATGTACAAAGTATTGATTAACGCCCAGCTCTCAACGGACCCGGGTAAAAAAAATAAAAAATCAACAGGACTGCATCGCCTCCGGTTATGCACTCGTGACCGTGCAAACATAGTACGGACATAATGTATACTGGAAGCGGCTAGCTTAAACTGACCCGCCGTGATCCCTTCTCTTATATCAAACCCGGGTATAACAGAGCTGTCAGAATAGCCGGGTTTTTCGATAATTGGTACCTTTACATGGCCAGGAGGCATGGTAAATGGATTTTTTATTTCCATTCACCGAATCATATGTGTTAACTTTTTTTATTTGTTGGGTTAACGGAACAGAGGATCTCTATTGAGCAACAATTTGTTGAATGTATTCAGTTTTCATTTTTAATTAATATTGAATTTAAAATTGAACTTGTATTGTATTTTAATTAATATGAGATTTACAAATTGATTTTCGTTTGTAAAATCGTATTGTAAGAGTACGCAGAATTTTACTTTGACGAAAATATATCTTTTTGCTATTTTATATTTTCTGAATTCTTGAAACTAATGAAGTCATGCACTGTAGTGCATGACTTCATTGGTTTCAAGAATTCATTATAAAAGTGATAATAAATCAGTAAATGTATGGCAAAAATACAATATCAATGGAAATTGAATTTAATTGGAATCAGAGACACGCTTTTAAATATCGTATAGTACCGACATTAAAAAAAAAACATAATTTTCACTTAAGCCAGCTACATGTAGTTACTTACTAATACAAAAGTGTAAAAAAAAAATGTACAATAAATACTACTAACATAGTTTGTAAGTAAATTGTTAGTAACGCTATGGATCCAAGTTACTCGAAAATAAATGTTTTTATTTATTTATTTATTTAATTAAAATCCCTACAGTAAATACCGACACGAAACAGCTACTATTATTTCGACATTTGTAGCTCGCTGCAGTAGGTCAATATTACAGGCTGTTACATCTTTTAACAAATTCCCAATTAAGATTGCCTCGTTTGTCTAGTAGTCGTAAGCGCTACTGCTAACGATGTAGTTCTGGGTTTGATTTCCAGGACAGACAAAGTGTTATCAGGTTTTTCCATCAGGAATTTCTCAGTAGTAGCCCGGAGTCTGGATTTGTGCCCGGTTGATGGCTGGGCCACTGTTACATGGGAAAACATAACAAGTGAATGTGTGGTATGTGTGGGGCGAAATGTGTTATGTTATGTTCCTAATTCAAATATACTTGCAAACCTGAACCGACACAATACAAACACAATACCTATAGATACACTCATTAAGGTTGTCGCGTGATTTTAATATATAAACCGTTGGTGGTGGGATTGCAATTAAGCGGAATGGTTTCCTCGACGGTGCCTCAATTTACATATTTTTATTGTAGCCGGAAAGCGGTGTCCTCACGAAATGTCTACAACGGCTCGGCTGAATATTTTCTACGCATTTTAGTTAAGTATTTGTGGTTACACACCACAAAATTGTAGCTGATTTTTCCTTGTATTTGAATGTTTCATGGCCGATGGTCCACGTAATGGGAAGTGGTTAGGTGTCCTTTTAAATTATACAAAGGATTTTGATGCGTGTATGACCAGATGTATGAACGTAAAGGAAGCAAAAGGAGTATGTAAGGATCGTAGCAGGTGGCGTTCTGTAGTTTCATTATGTATGCTTCCACTATGATTTACAGTTAGAAAATTTATTCTGAAAGGTTTATGTTTATGTTCGAAATAGCGGATATAGCACAGAATACGGAATATTTTGACAAGTCGCCATTGCACCCATGCGAAGCTAGGGCGAGTCGCTAGTTGCTTATAAATAGGTGTGTATCGGAAAACCTTGGTTTTGCAGGTGCAATATCCAAGCCTTTAATGGTTGGTACACGCAGGGTGACAATTTTCATAATAGGCTTATTATTTCATCGATACCAATGAAACTGTGGCGCTATTTGGTAGCAGAAAAGTTATGCGAAATTAAGTCATTCTCAAGGAGCTCTACAACAATTAAAATTATCGTTTTATATTATGTTGTTAGTGTAAGATTAGAGCTTAGAACTTAAGTGGTTCTGAAAGTATCACCCGAACTGCTTAGCATTCAATTATGCAAAGAAGCTCTTTCAAAGAAATGAATGCACCTTGCATTCATTTCTTTGTAGGAATAATAAAAAATAATTAGTTTTACTACTAATTTGCTATGACATGTTCAACGTTCATGCAGTTCACGTCAGTGAATATTAAAATATATTATTATCGAACCAACTACAATCACATTTTAAACTAGCTAATGGTACCAATTCAAGTTGTTTCTTTTACTGCCGAATAAACTTATCTATCTTATTTTAACACTAGCTGTAACCCGCGACTTCGTCCACGTGGAATTCTTTACATCAATTTTATTTATTTCTATAGTTTCCTAAAACAAAAGTAGCCTAAGTTATTTTTTATAACATCAGCTATGTTCCAGTGAAAGTCTCGTCAAAATCGGACCAGCCGTTTCGGAGATTAGTCGAAACACAACAGACAGACAGACAAAATTTAAAAGAAGTGTTTTTGTTGTATGTACCTTATACACTTTATATGCATTTAGTAAAAAAGCTGTTATTTTGACATTACAGTCTAGTCTCCATTACATAAGGTGTGATTAAACCCTTAAGCCGAACTAGAACGATCAACAATTATCAATGTAGCGTCCTTCACTCCAGCGCGAACTCATTCGTTCCCCAATCACGGCCAATGAGCGTGAGTCTTTCAATTGATTCCTAAATTTTGTAACGATGGGGAGTTGTGTAACATAGAATATTGGTGTAGGTGGCGGTAACGTAGTGTTAAAGATATGGCGATAAACTGTTGGGATATTTTTATCTTGGAACTATATCAATCCTTCATTTTTCACATATATTTATCTATTATTTTCAGAGTGCAATTTCTGCCAGTCTGGTGAAGGCAGAAGATAATTCATAGCCTCTGGAAATATTTATACAGTGCGTCTATTTTTCAAGAAACCGGGAAAAGATAGGCCTTTTGACTGTCAAGAAATTATGCAGTTTTCCCGTTTTCACAAATGATTTTTTTCACAATTAACTGTTGCTTTTTATCGGCTATATAAATATTAGGAAAGCAGATAGTTTACATTACATCTGACTATCTCTATTAGTTAGAGGAACGAGTGCCAAATTAAACGACGCCTTCCATTGAGGCTATGATATGATATCGAGGCCTGAAAGCAAAAAGGTTTCAATAAAACACCATCTTTAAAAACAACGTGTATAACCTCCACAGTTTCGTAAATATCAATTTAGTTAAAAGCAATAGAAAATTGTAGGGAAACTTTATATTGTTTTGTTTCATGCTCGTAAACGCGTAGTAAACGCACAGTATTTAACGTTAGCCGTCACCGAATGGGACACAGTGACAGATATGGGATTATATCACGCTACCACGAGGGGGCTGCTAAAACTTGGGACCTGGGACACTTGATTGATGAAGAGTCGAACTTGGTTGGACGAATCAATTTTGTGTTTGATTGAAAAATCCATCCATCTGCCTAACCTTTTGCCATCTATGTTGGAGTCGGCTTCTAGTCTAACCGGATGGAGCTGCATTTTACATGGCGTTTTTCAATGAACAATGTTTTTTTCAAAGTACTTCAAAGGTACCTACTATACATAGACCGTAAGAACTTTAACTCCCTCTCGCCGAGAGGTCTATCTCCCAGCAGTGGGAACATTATAGACTGATTATGCTTGACATGTTTTAGTTAACTCTGAAAAGTTCAATTGTAATTTATTAAAATCTACAATAAAGAGTAGGTATATATTATATATATCTGACATTGTGCCGTTGATATCTAAAAAGATTACATGTGTGTGACTTGTTATCAAATCCCTGGCAGTTTGATAACGCGCAAAATAACCAGCTGAAAAAACATAATAAAATTCAGAGCTGGAAATACTACGAAATTCTGATTGTGTACTCGAAACGTGATAGCTTCATGAAAACCTTGAAATTCATAGGAATATAGGGCTTTGTTAAATATTTTCTGTTCTGTTGAAAATCAAGTTACGTAAGGATTTTTTTTTTTGTTATTGATTTTTTATTTACAGGCAGGACTTGTGGAATTCAATTGTTTATTCTGTAAATAGGATAAGTATTGGAATCACCTTTACACGTCATCATTCATCTCATCATTTACATTTCTAACCGAATGCATCTGAATACCAGTATTTTACATGGAGCGACTGCCTGTCTGACCTCCACAACCCAGTAACTGGCTATTATGATACCCCTCGGTAAGACTGGTTGTCGGACTTTCGGGCTACTGACGACTCGTAACAACTTTACACGTCATATAAAAAGAAAAACTAGATGGAGTCGACATTTCCTGTCTGAATACCCCTGTCTAGAAATGACGAAACAAAATCAGAGAATCGGTCAGGTAATAAAAGCAACTGGAATATCAATTATTAATTTTAAAGCAATTACTGAATTTTATGTTTTTTATAGAGCACATTGTTTGTTTTCTTTAACAATAACATAGCATAGGTGAAATTAAAAATCTCGTCGTCTTGGAATTGTTATTGCTTTTTCGAAAAAACATTAAAAAATGAAACACCGTTCATAAAGCAGACTGATTGGTGAAGGACAAGAAGCTCTAAGCCCTGCCCATACTTTTGACGTAAAACCATAGTCTTTTTACAAGCTTTTGTTAAATAAGCTGACGCACAATCCCAAGTCCCTATTCTACCTTGTAGCTGTATCAAGCAGATACATTAAAAAGTTTAACTGCTAATTTTGGGGCCACACCGTCATTCGTGACTGGATTGATGTGGAAATGGATTTCCTTCACTATTTCCACACAAGCTGTTGTTTATACTTTGTGTTTATATAGTACGGCCTATCATGAAGCCTTTGGAACTTAAATTATACACATTTTAGTTTATTTTTCGTTTGTATAAATATACGAAAATTTAGATGATTTTGTAATTATAATTCGATACTAATCATCAGGTTTAAAATTATACAGATTTGAGGTTATATTAAAGACCAGCTTTTGCCAGCGGCTTCGCCCGTGTGAATGTCGGAAATTATCCCTCGGGAATATACTACTGGGATAAAAAAGTATCCTATGTTGTATCCAAGTTATAAACTATCTGTGTCCCAAATTTGATCTAAATCCATTCAGCCGTTTTTGCGCGATTGAATAATAAACATGCAAACACACAAACTTTCACATTTATAAGTAGGATAGTAGAATTTTTATGCCTTTAGTTTTTTATATTTTCCAGATTTTATGACCCAGTCACGTTCAAGGCAACCTGCCAAAGCATGACAGATGTTCATTAAAGGAAGTGCATCGTTATTTTTTATCAGGTAACAATAGTTCAGTCTTTATATAAGTACTCAAACTAATTCTAATAAAAAATAATAGCTTTATTAACCTTTTCATCTCAAATAGATTTCATTGCTGGCAATTGTAAATTGAATACCTACCGCGGAAACCTATCAGAAAAACCGGCGAATTACGTGCCGGACTACACACAATGAAGGGTTTCGTAGTCGAGATGAATTTATTTATCCGAAGAACAAACTTAACATTGTAGTTGAAAAACATGATCTCCCATACATTCCAACTGTAAGTGTAAGTTTGTACGCACATTATGGTGTTCTTAAAATAACATGGTAAATCTCTATTTACCATGTTATTTTAAAAACACCATAGACTTCTTATAGGTTTTCCTATAATCATAAGTAAAGAGGCATACAATGTATTTTTTCAAAATTTTAGGTCCAGTAGTTTCGGAGATAAGGGAGAATGTTCAATTTTCATCAAAATTCTTAAATATCTTTAAAAGTTTTTACTTTAAAATTACTTAAAAAATACGTTTAAAATTTTCGCAAGAAACCCTTTCATTTGATGTGTCACACGGTACTGTTAGCAAAACCTTTTTTTTCTTGTTTGCCCCCAAAAGTGAACCCTACATTCAAAATTCATTTATTTACGTTACACGTTTGTGTTTGTTTAGGTCACAGAAATACATAAGTATGTGTACCAAATTACAACTTAAATGATCCATTAGATTCGGAGCAAATTGGCTGTGACAGACGGACAGACATACAGACAGACAAACGAGTGATCCTTTAAGGGTTCCGTTTTCCTTTTGAAGACGGAACCCTAAAAATAATTAGATGTACAATTTACACTAGTACATACAAAGATTAGTTTTGTACATTTTACGAGTATCTCTATAAACTGTGAACTAATAAACTTATAACCTCTGCGAGAATTCGCTAAAGCGTCACCATAATGGCTTATTTAGACAACACAAGGGAGATTCACAACTTTACGTTTACAAGCAACTAGCTTCTTACAACGGCTTTGTCCGCTGGATATCTTTATAAATTAAAGCCTTATATCACTCAGTGATTATTATAGCATTATAGTAGTGAAAGATTTTTTTTAAATCGGTCGAGTATTTTTTGAGTTTATTCATTACAAACAAACACACAATTTTTTTCTCTTTCTAATATTAGTGTAGACTTGCAAAAAATATTAATACAAACGCCAAACTATTAATTTTCAACTTTAAATCAAAATTTATATTGCCTTCAAACACATGGTGTAGGTACAGTCAGAGAAATTAATTGGTTGTCAAATTGTAACACAGCTTCAATACCTAGTCATTTTAGAAATTTACGCTACCAATAATTTATAGCATTTGCATAATAACTTATAATTATTTTATTCATCTTTCACACGGCACGAAATTAATAATAAATACTAACGAACTACTGAATAAATATATAAATTCTACTGAATATTATGAACATAATCGAAGCTAAAGAATGTAAGGATCTTAGCAGGTGGCGTTCTGTAGTTTCTGCCTACCCCGACGGGAAGAAAGCGTGAGTTTAATAATAAAAACCATTTAAATATTTATTATTTCGATCAAATATTATTAATTAAATGAAATAACTACTATCCGTCTGAACCTGCAGCTTTCTCAATAAAACGAACCACGCATATAATTCTAGAATAATTTAATTTGTTAACCCATAACCCGGTTTATGGTTAACGGTTAAACTTGGGTTAATTGCACAATATATATATTAGGATATATTGTAAATATGGGCTTGTTGTTTATGCCCAGTGGGGTTTCAAGTAGTGTTGTCGCATTAATTTTAAGTATAATTATACCTCTGCTTAACTGATTCATAGCAGAGAGTAAGTTCAGAGCAGAGATAACCTAGTGGTGTGACCGTCGGACTGCGAAGTCATATGCCTCGAGTTCGAACCCAAGCCACGCACTTCTGACTTTTCGAATTTATGTGCGTATTGTATAATTATCACTTACTTCAAAAACGGTGAAGGAAAACATTGTGAGGAAACCAGCATGCCTGATACATATTTCTCGACGGCATGTAAAGCCAAGTCGGGAGGCCTATGGGCGGCTTTAAAACTCTGACACCAGGTTAGTCACTAACCATACGAAAAGAAAACTGATTCGTAGAGGTTGTGTGAATAATTTCATTCAACACTTCTTGTAATCAAATATTTACGTCACTGATCGATTTAATTTTAAAGTCATACAAACAGTTTCGAGAAATCAAATTAAGTTATAATAACCTTCATAAAATAAGGGCTTTAAATTATTGATTTAAACGATTTGCCTTTTTTATCACAACAGGAGTACACTACACACGTACATTCCAGTAGCTCTTGCCGAATCAAGAGAAAAAAAAATGATTTTCCATAACATACCTACTTATAAAGTGCAAAGGTTTAAACAGTAGCAGTTGTTGGCACGACCGAGATAGCCTGTCTGAAATATAGCAGGCATTTGTCAAGAAAATATTCGATACAAAACCAATGAAACTGATTTTACGGAACATTTGGGCTTCGCTTCTAAATTTGTAAGGATTGTTTGTTGTTCGATATTTTAATGGTAAGGTTTTCAATTCAGTTCAAAATATTTTATTTCACATAAACCTACAAGGGCACTTATGAAACATCAGAAGCTAGATGCACGGTTCCAGTTGGCCGTTTCCTATGGAGAAGAGCCGGCAAGAAACACCACGGTTACTCTTTTAAAAATAATTGGCTTTTACAATATTTTCAAATAACAGTATTAATAGGTTTTAGGTTTTATTAGCTGAGCTATGTTTCCTTTGATAAATGGTTGTTGTACTTAGTTGTATTCGTTTTTGTGGGATTCTTCGAACTACCGCCCTTTAATAACAGCAGATTGTTTTACGTCACAAGAAATGTATTGAATAAAAAAGCGACCATGTGCGAGTCGAACTTGCACACGAAGGGTTCCGTTCCATACAATATTGAACACTACATATTAATTATTTGTTGTTATAGCGGCCATATTATTATGATAGTATTACAGACTCTGTGTGTGTCTACCTATTACGGTCTACTTATTACGGTTCAAACGATGCAGCCGTGTGACAGACGGATGGACGGTCGTTCGGACAGCGGAGCCTTTCAAGAATAAAGTCCCGCGAGCACCTTTTGGGTACAGAACCCAAAAAATGAATAAAATACAGCTTTCGCGCGAAAGATAGTCTTTGGAGAAAAATCCCGCTTCAGGCGACTGTTGCATTAAAAAACCTTATATTTTTAGATGTCCTAGAAGACTGCAATCTTGACAATAAACACCAATTATTTATAGGTATTGTACTTTTAGTGTGGTGTCAGAGTTTTAAAGTCGCTTGGCCGCGACTTGGCTTCACATGTCGTCGATTAATATCTCTCAGGCATGCCGGTTCCCTCGCGATGTTTTCCTTCACCGTTTTTATAGGTAATTCTTACACAAATAACAATGTTCACATACTTTCAAGCATTCACGTAAACAGAAAAATAATTTCCAATAAATTTAATTGAAATAGCAAAGTAATGTCCACTACAATTGCCACTAAACTACTAAACTTCTAACTCTGCTCACACCAAAAAGACTACAGTAAAAGTCTCCCCGCACTATGGGCTATACTTGCATTAATTTAGATCTGAGCGCAGATTGTATTAAGTAAAGGGCCCGATTAAACTGTCTGTCTTCGGGTGCTATCTCATCACTATGAGGAAAGAGGCTTGGGTACATGAGCGGAGCGGGAAGTGGGCAGCGAGCGATTCTATGAAGGAAGCTTGGATTTTCGCAGTGATTAATTTATGTTTTCATCATCGGAATGAGATGGCACGCAAATTAAATTTTCTACACATATTTAAGAATTTTTGATATCAATAGTATTTTTATTTAACACGTTATTATTAATTGAACTTTCAGGAAGTCAATAGTTACCGTCTGAGTACTCGAACAGGACTGATGGTGTCAAACTTGGAGAAGTTTGGTTTTATCGAACTTCAACATACCTACTGCAGTGAACGGTATATAGACAAGACAGTCTGCTGTTTTTAGGAGGTTAGTCATTATGTTTTTATTGATCCTTCTTCAGGAAGTTTTTTGAAGTTAAGTAGGCTTTAAATTTAAACTTACTTATAAACACACGCTGCTATTTAAGCATAAAAAGCAAAGACATTGAAAATCTTTGCACAATATAGTTACAACTGCTGAACTAAATAATTGTAAATCGTTGTTCCCTGCCACTAAGTGTCCACCCTTCGTTGAATTTGATGTATCTACCTGACCGCTTAGAATTTAACGGAGTGCTGGTTTGGTTTACTTTTGTAATTAAAAATGGCTACCGTGGATGCATTCACTCGTGATTGTGGCTTCTAAATGACTTGCTTTTAGCTGCTCGTTCCTGCCTACTTCCAAATGTTGTTGAAATCGTAAAGTTGATAAGTCTACGTATTGAATGGTTTTAGTAGTATTAAAACGTTAAGTCGTTTGTCCCGACTGTTCATTCGTAGAGCTTTGACATTCGTTACGAGTATTCAGAAGTCCAAAAGTCTGACAACCAGTCTTAGGCTAAGCATATGCTGAGACGCAGGTGACGCAGCACAGAACAGTACAGATTTTGCAGGGTAGGGCAGGCAAGGACATAGGCCGCGAGCGCATGCTGCGACGGAGCCACACAGACATATTCGCATCCTAGCTAGTACAAACAATCTATCATCGAAATAAAATTATGAATCAGTGGTAAAAAACAGGTGACGACCTGCACGCGTCTCGCAGAAATCTATGCCGGCTCTACAAAGAGACGCAGAGCAGGACAGACTCTTGTCTGCGTCGCACATTCCTGCGCCGCAGCGTACGCAGCTGTCAGTACGTTCATACATTACAAAATCTGCTCTGCCCTGCACTGCGTGGACCTGCGTCACCTGCTTCTCAGCATACGCTTAACCTTACAGTGACGTATTGTGTTACTCAGTAACTGAGTTATGAAGGTCAGATAACCAGTCGCTCTATGTAAAATTCTGGTATTCAGCTAATTCCGGTTAGACTGGAAGCTGATCCCAAAATAGTTGGGAAAAGGCCGGACGCCCTCTCCCGTGTTTGCGCCATCGTTGAAACACCTGCAAAGTTACGATCAATTCACGAAGCCCTTTGTCACCCAGGTGTAACCAGAATGGCACATTGGGTGCGTTCCAAAAACTTAGCCTATTCAATTGAAGAGATAAAGAGTATGACTTAAGACTGTCGCATCTGTTCTGAGGTTAAGCCTAGATTCATTAAAGCTGATCCGCAAAATAAACTTATTAAAGCGATAGCGCCATTTGAACGACTGAGCATGGATTTTAAAGGACCAGTACCATCTAAATCGAGTAACAGATTCATTTTAACAGTAATCGATGAGTACTCCCGCTTTCCGTTCGCCTTTCCGTGCTCTGATATAAGCGCAAAAACTGTAATCAAGCATTTAGGCAGCATTTTTAACATGTTCGGCCTACGTGCACTCGGATCGAGGTACATAATTTTTATCTGCTGATGTAAAAGATTTTCTCCACTCCAGACAAATAGCGACGAGTCGTACAACGCCATACAACCCTCAAGGCAATGGCCAAGTTGAAAGGCTCAATTCTACGCTATGGAAAACTGTACAGTTAGCATTGAAAACTAAGAATCTGCCAATAGAGAGCTGGGAGGATGTCCTATCGCAAGCATTACACTCCATACGCTCGCTTCTTTGTACTAGTACAAATTGTACGCCGCATGAAAGGATGTTCCGCCACTCTCGGAGATCGACGAATGGAGATTCTATTCCCACATGGTTATCTGGCTCAAACAGAGTACTTATGCGACGCTTTGACCGGAAAACAAAATATCAACCACTAGCCGAGGAGGTGGAGGTACTGGACACTAACCCCACTTATTCGTACGTTCGAACGACGGATGGTCGAGAGACTACTGTATCCAACCGCCATCTAGCACCTTTGGGAGGCAACCGAGAAGATATCCCCACAATTAACGAATTTGTGGACGCCGAACCCCAAAGATCGCAGTCACCATCACCATCTTGTTCACCACCAACAACTTCGCCTTCTTCACCGACAACATACTCAACACCAGTCTCGCTGCCAGCTACTCCCTCGTCACCGCCATCATCAGAGGATTTGCAAGGGGCATTGGAACCGGAACAAATGAGCTCGGACGGGATCGAGCTCCCAGTTTCGGAGCCACTCCGGAGGTCGGCCAGAGCACGGAACCCGCCGAAGTTTTTACTTGATTACATCTGGCCAGGGTGAATGTGGTGAACCTTTTTACCACATTTATTCTTCCGTGACCATAGATACTTCTAATTTCTCATAATCCGATTGTCTTAAGAATGTATTGTCATTTTCATCAATATGTTATGTTTTGCTAATTAAATTGAAATAATAGTCAAAACCTATACTGTAGGTTTTAATTAGCATAGGCAGATTAAATTCATGCTGCACTGTAACATAAGTTAACTAATGGTAACTAACGGTTACTAATGGTTAGTCTTTTGAGATAGCAAAAATGCATCGCGCATAAATAGTACAAACATCATACTGAATCCATGCAACGTTATCGTTGGTTACTTATTTTTTGTTATAAATATCTAAAATATCAAAAAACAATTTTTTTTTTGGTAATTTATAACCTTGGTAATGTATGTTGCTTGTATAGACGATAACGGTAAATAAACAATTTAATATCCGTTTGTGAAAAGGAGTAATCATAGATTTCCTTTGAGTTAGATAACTACACTTTACCACAGTTCTAGTCCAGAAGTTAGTGCACGGTATCAATGAATAAGGAATCTCAGGCAAACGTCGGTAACGGCTATAATTACTGACAAACTAACTGCTAGTTACCAGCCTATTACCTGATCAAATATTTATCCAGCCGCTTCAGTTTTGAGCTGGGAAACTAAGGAGTACTAATAGTTGAATTATATCGTGTGGCGGAGTGAAACATTACAAGGATAGACTGTCGCATTTTGCTAAAAGAAAGTGATGGTAGGCATGTTAATAAGGGAGTATGACAAAAAATTTAGTCTCCTTGTAGCGCTAATAAGCTGGGTCAGCCCGGCCCAAGTAAACTCAATCCGAATAATAATACCAGACTACATCGTCAAAACGCCTAAAAAGGTTGTGTGTTCCGTCGGTAGTACCTAGTTAGTAATAGTTGGATGTAAGTATGTCGATTTTTTCATGGTGGCAGTTAGATGAGAGTAGCAGAGGGTTGAGTTAAATGGCGTGCGATCTAAAGGCGATATCCATTGTCCAGTAGTGTAATGCTGGATAAAGCTGACGAACGATAATCAGAAAAGTTTTGGTCTTTTCTCAAGTAATAATAAATAAGTTTTGTTAACAGGCAGTAGTAGTTTGCTAAGCGTTCTAATATTATAAAAGTATATGGCAATAACGAATCTTTCACAATAGTTTCCCAAGAAATTCCAGTTGAGTAGATTCCGTCACCGGCTTCACCCGCGTGATATCTTTATAAATTATAGCCTATTTTAATCAGTAATAATATAGCATTCTACTCATAATTTTTTTTTAAATCAGTCTAGTAGTTTTCGAGTTTATTCTTTACAAACAGAAATACAAATCTTTTCTCTTTAAAATATTAATGTAGATAAAGGAAAAAAGGCTTAATCCCTTCAAAAAAGCCTATATCGCAGTCTATCAGGAGGAACCTGCAAAATAGTAGATATTAACGAACTAATATGATGCTGATTTAATAAGTGCAACACAACTCCGATAGCAGCTGTAATTAGCACCGAGCTAACTACGGGCTATCCCTCTATTATTCACTTAATTATTTATAGCAGCCTTCTAGTGCTTTGAGCGAGGCAAGTCGAGCGTAAAACTTTCGAAGGAGACATGTCTGTTTTATGTCGATAAAACACCCAAAAAATAACATAATAATACTATTAATATGAATATTATTATTAACCACAAGATAAACATACAATCGACTGCCTCGTTGGTCTAGTGGTCGCAAGCGCTACTGCTGAGCATGAGGTCCTGGGTTCGATTCCCAGGTCGGGCAAAGTGTTATTGGGTTTTTCTATCTGAAATTTCTCAGTAACAGCCTGGAGTTTGGACTTGTGCCCGGTTGATGGCAATAGGCTCGCCCCCTATTACATGGGACTTAAAAAAACATAACTGGCGAAATGTGGGTGAACCTGCTACAAGGACACCTCTGCCCAACCCTTTGGGGAAACAAGGCGTGATGTTTATATAAACATACAACAGTAGGTATGAGAAAATGAAAAAAGAAATAATTTATCAAAAGAAATCAGTAAGTAGGTATGCCTTATAGAAAGAACATCTTCCTCTCCATCATCAAACCAAATTTTAACGATTACAATAGTTTCTTCCTTTCGTGTGGTTAGTGATTAACCTGGTGTCAGAGTTTAAAAGCCGCTCATGGGTCCCTGACTTGGCTTCACATGGCGTCGAGAAATATCTATCAGGCATGCCGGTTTCCTCACGATGTTTTCCTTCACCGTTTTTGAAGTAAGCGATAATTATACAATACGCACATGAATCCGATAAGTTAGAGGTGCGTGGCTTGGGTTCGAACTCAAGACGTAAGACCTGACAGTCCGACGGTCACACCACTAGGCTATCACAGCTAGAATACGAGTATAGCTGGTGTCATCAGAATTACACAGGAGAGCAAAATTTTAACTTAATACAATAAATAAGGGAAGATGGGTGAAAAATCCCTCACATAATTTGACGGTTAGCTAGACGAGTGTTGAAAATAATTAAAGTTCACTTCAAAAGAATGAGAAAATAGAAGAAGTACAAAAATCCAAGTACTTTAATAAAGCCCTGTTTAGCTTGGAAACAAAATTAAATGTTGACTAGTATCAATATGAGAGGATATTAAACGCTACATATTAAAATTGGACTTTATTGCATCAGAAATGTGTGCCCTTTGACGTAAAGAACTCGGAGTTGAAGGGTTCAGGGCCCACGCAGGCTGAGCTGTTATATTGTGCCAACAGTGTTGTGTAACACTCTTCAACACGACACAGTCATATTACGTGTTTAGTATTATCTGACGGCTTTTGAATACGCCCTTCTTCATCTTTAACTATACATATTATAAGTTAAAGTCGTTCTTCTCTCTGCCTGTCTATGTGACCGCATTTTTTTTTAAATACGCAACGGATTTTGATGCGATTTTCACCACCATTAAGAGATTTTATTCCGGAAGGTTTACGTTTATAATAAATTTATGTAAATAATAAAGAAATTTCGATCTTTTGTTAAGAGCGTGCATTCTGAAAGTGGGCAATGTCGCCATTAGCTGTTAAATATTTTGCTGTTTTGATTAATTTGGCAATATTGCTGTATGGAAATATGAAATATTGCTAACTAGTGTACTTAAATATTGATTATGAAATGCAATAATTACGCAATATCATAACAATGAAAATTTTGTTTCAGATTTAAAAAAAGTATTTGGAAACTTACCAAAAGCCCTTTTTACACCTCAAACGGCTACAACATCAAATTCAGTGTTACAATTGCAATTCATTATTAATATTTTTAGATACATTAGGTATTTGAAAAATCGCTTCTTCACGGCAACAGCAGATACATTAAATCCATTCATATTAAACAGTTCTTTTTTTCTTTCTTTTTTTATCTTATCATTCTGCTCTACAAAAGCAAGTGGTACTCGTAATCCTAATCATGTATAACTCCATCCAAAACATGTCAATTGCCAGCGTCCTCGCAGATAGACATCTGCGACAGTACCATTACAATAAACAGCGCAATGACGCGGGACAGGCGGCAACAGAAGTGATTCATGCCGTGATAAACCACGTAGCACTTGCGTAACAACCGTACAGCCGAGCACTAAGTACGTATGGACAGCTGATTATGTTATTGTTGAATTATCGTGGTTGTAACTGTTTTAGTGCTGGTCTACTGATAATTATGTTCACGGTTTGGCTGTTAAAGAGATACAGGGCAAGCAGAGATATCTTAGTAAAGGCTAATATCACCAAGTTACTAAGACTTCACACTACTCTGGATTAGGTTATTATTATCTGTTACCTACTCGTGTTTGGAGATTCCAATTATTAGTACCTGGATATTCACACACTAAGTCGTCTATGTTGTTCCATATAAACTTGTATCCCAAACTCTTGTTAATTTCATTCAAAACAATATCAAAACTCCTCCCATAGCTGAAAATTGTGTTTCACCAGAAAAATAGCATTTTTCCCCAATATTTTCATATATGTTACATTTTTTTTTCCCCCACGTTGCCACAGCCGAGAAAATCTACATTTAGCGGCTACCTAATAATTTTTTCACACCACCGAAGGTGTTTTCCCCTAAAAACAAAAAAGTTGGCGAAACGCACCCCTTGTGACGTGTGAAAACCGGATCGCCCCGGATTAGACCAGTTCTAACCACAATGTTTATATTTTAATAACATAAATGGCACGGGAGAGGTGAAAGAATAGGTATTTTGTTCTTTTTTGTTATTCATTTTATTAAATGAGTAATGAAATGTATGCTCTTCGTTATTGTATAAAAAGAAATAACGCGTGTTTTCACCAAATTAGAGTGGAGCTCGCTTGTGTCTGTCCAAATGAGTAGGTAATAAAGAAGAGGGATTTTATGACTGATATCATAATGTTTAATATCGTTTTTTGTTCATTTTATGTTAGCGTATAAAGTAGATAAAGTTAAAAGTCGAGTACTTATGTGCTTTTCTAGGCAAATTTTACTATAGGTAGAGACAGCGTCAGTATGTGCTAGCCCCTCAAGTTTTAAAATGTTATACTGCTAAAACATTATATAATCTAAAGAATACTTCAAAAAGAGTTGTTACGACTTAAGTTCTAACTATCGCATCACCGAACTACGTCATACTCATACCGGCAGTTTCAGGAACTAGCAAGCGATAAACAAACAATTTGTAAATATTAACCCTATTTACTAAAACATTAATTATAATAAAATGTTTTTGCAAAATACTAAAACCAACTCGGTTTTAACATGGATTTGAAAGCCCATGTCTTTTGAGGGGGTAACTACTTAATGGAGCCTTGTATACCAAAGAACTACAGCTTAACTAGTCCTTTTTTTTTTCAAAAAAAAAATTAGTTTAATGGCTAAAGACTACACATTTTTTATCCACCTTACATTCTCTTTTTCATCCCCACATCATCTGGTCATTGTCTAGATCAATTCAAGACAAACTCATCATTTTTTTTCCTGGCATATCGGTAATTTCATGATATTCATGATCATCCCTTCCATTATTCTCGCCTACAGACTTTAGCACTGAACCAGATTAGATCACAAAATTGACCAAGCAACCGGCCGGTACGAAATAGGAACATAATTGTTATCAACATGAGTCACCGGCTCAACAATCGAGAAATCACATAAATGCCTTTATTGCAACAGCTTTAAGTTTCAATTTGTTGGGTTGCTAATCAGGATTGTGGGGTTTGAAGGATGAGAGAAAAGCGTAGAGTAGAAATATTAATGTCTGCATTGTCAGATTTTTTTCTGAACGTAGGGTATCAGATGTCTTATGATCGGTTCCTAATACAAAAACGAATCGTTTTGCTTACCAATGGTAACTTTTTTATTCTCAAACTGGGCATATAAATAGATTCGTAAGCTAATTTTAATTGTGATAACTACTTCTTATAGGAGGGTCTGCTGTGCAACGCTATGAGGTTTTTGCTTCATTATTGGTAAAGATACAAGAGTTAATTTGAACAAAGAAGCTAACGGTCCGTAAGTAATAGGAATCGGCTATTTTATTAAACCCACATACTCATTTGCTCTCTCAGGTTCACGCAAAATAACTTTTAGTGTAAGTTCTAGAATACTGCCCTGCTAAGCACAAGGGCGGTATCTCAACCGGAGTAAGTTTCGAGAAAATTGACTTTTTGTCAATTGAAATTTAAGGAAATATGGAGATATAAAAAACTTCTTAGTGGTTTTTTTTAAATGTTTTAAGTTAGATAGCGCTATTTCGCTTATACCATTAGATGCGAAATTGTTAAAGCTATTGAATGGTATAAAAAAAACTAAAAGGAAATACCGCCTTTGGGCTTAGCAGAGCAGAATAAATACCATTAACTGCTACGTAAAATCATGTCAATTTAAATAAAAATTATGCTCACTTTACACTTCCTCTTCATAGAATTCGTATTTCAACATAGACTGCAAATCAAGGTAGAACGGTACACAAACAAATAATGTCAACCAAAGATTTTTTCTAGTACAGCAGACTGCATGTCAGTGGTAACACTTTGTCCTTGAGCTGGCCTAGTACGGAATTTCAATACAATAGGAGGCCAGCTATTACTGAATTTTTATCACTGACGTGCGGCCTACCGTACCAGTAACCCCGAATCTTAGCAACTTCCAGAAAACTGATAATTTTGACTCTGCCTATAATGCCAACTCAAATCAAATAGTCCAAATCTCCCAAAACTTGCACCACCAGCTAACGGTCCCAGAGTTAGTCATATTGGCTTATCGGCACGTACGGAGTAACCTTATCAAATGTGGGCCACAGATCTGTTGCCTGGGCTAGGGCTATCGCGGGTCTTAACTGGTGTCAGACCGTTTAGTTAAGGTGTGCTGGTAGGAACTTTGGGAGAGGTAACGATAAACGAGGCTTGGATAGTAAAGTAGAGGTAGACGTTTTGAAATGACTTAATTTTAATTAAACTGTCAAAGGGAATTTTCTCGTAATTAAACACATCGACATCGGTCAAGAAAAACGTCGTGAGGAAACCTAGACTTACATTATATCTTTGGTAAATAAAAGTATTGGCAATCCGCCTGGTGATTAATCTCATACCTTCTCTGAATGAGAAGAGGCTTTTGCCCTTCAGTGGGACAGCAACAGGCTGGATTATTATTTATTTATTACTTTTAAAACATCAGTTTTATTTATTTACTTCTTTTTTGGGTTCCGCACCTCAAAAGGAAAAAAACGGAACCCTTATATCCTATAAGTGTTCCACTCATGTGTCTGTCTATCTGTCCGTCTGTCACAACCAATTTGCTCCGAATCTAATGGACCGATTAATTTGAAATTTGGTACACATATGTATTTCTGTGACCCAAACACGAACTTGTAACGTAAATAAATGAATTTTAAATATACACTTTTGGGGAGCAAACAAGAAAATTAAAAAAAAATTGCTAACAGTACCGTGTGACATATCAAATGAAAGGGCTTGTTGCGAGAATCTTAAACATATTTTTATATAATATTAAAAGAAACACTTTTAAAGATATTTAAGAAATTCGATGAAAATTGACCATTCCCCCCTTATCTCCGAAACTACTGTACCTAAAATATTGAAAAAAATACGTAGTATGGCTCTTTACTCATAGATTACAAGACAACCTATAAGAAGTCTATGGTCTTAAAATAACATGGTAAATCTCTCAAAATTGTCCGTACAAACTTACATTTGCAGTTGGAATGTGTGGGAGAACATGTTTTTCCACTAGAATGTTAAGTTTGTTGGGATAAATAAATTCATCTCAACTACGGAACCCTTCATTGTGCGTAGTCCGACACGCACTTGGCCGGTTTTTAAGTCTGGTTATCTCTTTTTTGAACATTTATTGTAGAGGACAAGTTCATAATAAAATGACCTTTCGTATCTTTATCTACATATAAAATGAATATTTCGGTCTGTGTTATGAAGTTATTACATGAATGGTTGGTATCTTGTTCCATGAATTATAAAGGGCACTTGAGTGTCATTTCTAATTTCAGGTTTAAAATTCCCGAAAGTGGTGAATCAAATCCTGGATCTGGCAGGAGGCGTTAAAACCACTATAACCATGAAGCGTCTTCATCGAAATTCCAATTTTCAACTCCCTGAAATATTAACTGTCTAACATTTAGAAAAGGGTTGTTCAAGTAGACAGGGCTGCCACGTATACACCACATATCACAGTTTGAATTGTTTCTACAGATTTCAGAAGAGATTTACAATTATTTTGGAATTTAGATCTATTTTAAACGAATATTCTATTTTCAGAGGTTGAACCAGATGAGGAAAGGCACAATTAATGCGATTGACAATACAGTATAAAAACTTCTAAAATTACGACGAAATCTTGTCTTACGCCGCTCCACTGGACTGGACTTTAGATTCCAAAGGTTGCCATAAAACGTAAATATTTTCTGAGTATGTCTTAAACGGTACTGAAGGGTGATCGGTGAAGGAAAAAAAATCGGGAGGAAACCTGGACTTACAGTTAATATAAGTCTGAAATCAGCAACCCCTCTTGAGCAAGCGTGGTGATAATGTCGTGTCTTCTCTGTATGAGAAGAGGCCTTTGCCCTGCAGTGGGACAATAATAGGTTAATATTATCAATGGTGCCGATTCTCTTGTACACCGAACTAAATTAACTAAACTAAAAACTAAGCAATTCCTTACTTTTGACTATGAGAATCTTAAAGCTATTTTGCAAAATAAATTCTCTAAATTTAAATATGATTTTGACACAACTAAAGTCGCGAGTCCACGAAGTACTTGTTTGCCCTGCCCCGTGATTTTTTTTAGAGCCGGGGGCGCACAGGGGAGCAGCCTCGACGTGTTTTATATGGAATTTTATACTTTTTGTATGGAAAATAAGAAAAACGATTACCTACATGTTGAGCGTTAGAAATTCATTAAGGAGGTCAAAATTTTCATTATTTTTGCGATTGGACACACCATTTTCGAGATATAAGCAAAAGAAAAAAAAGATACAGTACTGTTTTTGCACCTGAAGTCGAGGTGTTGTTGGTGTGAGTTTTAGTTCATATTTTATTCCACACCTTTTTAATCGCGATTGTCAAATAGTCAGACAATCAAAAGTTTAGGTGAAAAATGTCAAATTCAGAATAACAAAATTGCAATTTTCACAAATTTAATAACTCAGTGCCATATTAGTGCTGTCAAACTAAAATATATTTAAGTTGTGTCACTTTAGTCTATTTCAGAATGAGAAATCGTCGTTTGACAGGAATAAACAAAATTTTAGTGATTTTTAGTCTAGTTTAGAGGCATTTGTGACAAGAGAATTGGCACCATTATTCCCTGAACAAGATATCAAAACAAATATTCTAAAGGAGAAAACAACAAATAATACAACCATTTAATTGCACTACCAATTCCATTCACTTCTCCAAAGTCCAAACTGACATGGAAATAACAGCATTAGAAATAATATCGAGTTTCATCCCCGAGGCTACCCCTGCGAGGCCCTGTTACGCAACCCCAGGCGAATTTCATATATTATGTATAACAGTGGTATTTCACAGACAAGTTTTCACGCCAGTTCTGACACTAATTATACGTATCTACCAAAATGTTTCGGAGTTACGCTGTTCAAAAATTTTGTTAGAAAACCTTATGATTTTCGATGTTACAACTATTAAGTGGAAGATATTCAGTAGTATGATGAAAGTATGACTACAATGTGATATTTGTATTGCAAGACTAGGACAAGGCTGGGACGGTTTGACAAAATGCGTAAAGCTTGGTCTTTCTGAATCAATTATAAATATACACAGTATACACAGTTCTGTTCTATATCAACAAACGTTTTCTCTAATGTCATTTCTTAGGCTTTTGATTCCTCATATAAATCAGAAAACATAAGTCAACATGGATATAATATGGAGACCATGCACGAAATAAATTATATTAGGGGTTATTTCGGTCCACATTAGGAAACGTGTCCTTCGTCCTATTATTATGCAGGACGGCTTACCGAGGACTTGTTAGGTAATTGTATAATGGGCATATAAGTTTACCGCGCACACGTAGTCATAGAGATGATTATGCGGGTCCAAACATCACACTTTCCTATCTTGTGGTTAGGCAGAAAATATAATTATACTTGACCAGAGGGCTGGCTCGTTCTTTGGCCAAATAATTAACATTGCCATTCAACGTGGCAATGCTGCCAGTCTTCTGGGCACGTTTCCGGGTGACAGCGATGCGGACGAGTACTTCGACCCTAAGTGACCATTGTCTTTTTTTGTATTTATTTGGTTAGCCATTTAAATTAGTACCTAATGTAAACATTTAGATGTGTTAAATAATGTAAAAAAATGATTTTTGATCCTTTTTATACTTAATAACTAATTAAACATGGTCGTTCCAGAAAAGTTTTAACCTGGATGTGGATACCTATCTATTAGAGAGACTGCATCTCACCAAAGAGGATCATATTTTCTATGGAAAACTTTCTCTCTTAGATAATGTGAAATATTGTAAAGCTAAGGAGAAATCAAACTGATAAGGCTGATAGAGATATAGAAGATAAAGATGTAATGCAGCAAGACAGGACAGCAGCCAAGACTCGGCTCATGTTCCTTCTTTTAGAGAATCGAATTCATTTGTATGAATTCGGTTCGTTCAGAAATTCGGCCGAGTCGCTGCGCAGTAACACATTCACATGTCAGCGTGGGTGATGGATACGGTACAGCGTAGCGATCGAGTAGCGCACGCGCACTTCAGAGCTACGATAAAGTTTGTCGCTTATCTACTATACGCTTTGTCAACTAACATAGGTACATTAATCATATTTACAGACTTACAACGGGGTTCTGGTTTGAGAATATAAATTCAACTTTATCGTTACCTACTTAAGGTTTTTTGTAAATAAATAAACTTTGCAGGCGTCACCTTAAGTAACGCAGGAGTAGAGTTTGTCAAGTTCTCACCTCAAATTATCAATTCAGAAACCGGGCTTTCATGTGTGATCATACAGTTTAAGCACCAGTTGAACTTACACTAACAATGTACGATAACTATTCCAAGCTCTATTGACAACAAGCAGTGTCAGCTTCCGCTTAAAGCTGACTGTTGATCGTCGGTAGAGGTTACGAGTACTAAAGTTAGTAACTAGATTGTAACTATAATGGCGAATCTATTTCTAAGTGTACGAGTCTTGGAAGTGAGCAGGCCATTTCTGATGTTTATGTTGATGCCGTAAAAGACGAGGAAGGAATTATGACATCAGGAAGGATAGGAACATACCCCTGAGATCCAGTAACAGCATAGAGTTAAGGTTGCAAATCTAATGTCACAATGTTCAGTTTCGGAGATATTTTGTACTTGTCATTTTATTGCTATCTGCTTCCATTTCTGGGCAACATCACCACCAGTGTATTATGTCCATACTAAACGTTGTTACTAAAATATCAGAACATAACTCCAAAAGTCCAAACTAACTAATAACTGCTATATCCGATATCACTTCAAATGCAAACCTTACATTACTTGTTTTATATCACAAGGAGATATTTGGAAGTCCAAGAAGTCTCAAGGACCAAAAATCTGGGAAACTCTCCTGCCAAAAAAGTCCCACGGAACCCAAAAATATCTAAAATTCCCTACCACAACTACGACACGAGTCACACCTATTTAAATGACGTCGGGTGACACGTAATAGTGCTGAATGTTTTACGAGCCGCCATCCAATCGATCTGATCGTAAACGCTGGGGCGGAATAATTGAGGGTTGGACGAAGAGCCTCCGTATCAGGTGCAGTTATTGCATTTAATTTTGATATCGTAAATGGTGCTGTTGAAAGTTTTATTATTGGGAGTTAGTTGTGGAATAAGTTCTTGAAAATATGGAAATACGGTCCGCATATTTTTACTGCAAAACAGCATTGACGTGGATCACTTGGTAGAGTATGGCTGTTGTGAAGTCGAAACTTTTCTATTTGATTTCCAAGGTCGAAGTCGCCCCTTCAACTCCCTGGCTTATCAAGAACAGGTATCAAAGTACCTCCTTCCATGGACAAAAAGGAGTTTCCTCAAAGAGTTCTGCTCAACTCTTTACTTACGAAAATGCCGATGACAATTAAATTTAATCGCGAATCATGACTTAAAATATTTCAAACCCGGAACTAAAAATATGAATAATTATTACTATAGTAAGTTGTCGTGAACTAATTACTGCGTATCAAAACGTTTAAAAGCAACATCATACAGAATACAATTATTCTTTTTCATTTAAAAATCACAAAGAGATCATTTAAAAACATCCTGGTAACACAATAGTTATTTACAAACTTTTATAAATTACGTCGAAAAAAAGAGTATTTTGCGTAAAACAATATGAATCAAAGTGCGTATAAACTAAGTACTAGTAGTTAGACGCAAAAACATTAACTAAACATGTGGAGACAATGGATTATTATATGACAGGATATCAACAATAAATGGGTAGAAGAAAGCTTTTGTTATACTAAAGGAAATCGATAGTCAATAATGATAAATTAATGACAAGACAAGACTACGTTTCTTATTTGCAGTCCTTGTTAAAATGTAAGTGTATTGGCTGTCATTTAAGTCTTAGCCAACAATACGATATTTCGCCTCTCTATACGATATTTGGCAATTTTCATAGATACAGACATTCATAAACTCCTTTTTCCTATGGAGCAGGCAGAAACTATAGAACGCAACTTGCTGCGATTGAGATTTTTTTTGTTTTTTTTCATTAAAAAATAAATTACTTTCATTCAGTAAGCAATTGCACTTTTTGGGTACCGTGTATTTTGGATGAGATCAATGTTTTCTATCCTGCCCTTACAAAAAACATATTCAGAGATTAAGTCTAAACATTTTCTTTGATGATCACTCCTACATCATTTTTAAACTTATCTACCACATAGTGGGTTCGTGCTATTCCCAAAACGATCACATATAGACCTGAAATAACTATCTGTAGGCCAGACAAAATATTTGTTCGGCGCGGGAATCGACTCGTAGTGCAGAAGGGAACCACTCAACCTCTTCGGCAATTAAGCCGGCACTGTGGATGCTTCTGCTTTTATTTAAGGCACATTCATGTGTAACTAAAAGCCCTTGATTTCATAATACCTAATCAAAAATTTTAATAAGGGATAAGCTTTTATTAACAAATAAATATTCATTCATTCATTCATTCATTAAAAATAATTAAAAACAGGTGATTGAATCGCTTACCAACAAAATAACAATATTATTATAAAAATTGGCAATAAATATCCACCACTGCTAAACACCGATCTTCCAACAAAATCATACACCACATCTTTAATTAGCCGTCACTTTCTGTCTAGCCAAAGTAGCTTTCCATGTTTTCTTCAGTCGATCTATTTCTGACAGCCACCCATTTTAAAAACTTTACACTTGTCTTCTCACATGTTCCTCATTCCTTTGCATCACTTATCCATTATTACAACAAAATTCGTAGTATTTATATTATTAGCAACCAAAAAACTGGTCCTTTTGATCACACAAACCCATAGTAAGGGTTACCGTATCACAACAAACATCACGTTATGCGCAGTTGACCATCGGAGTCGGGTTACTATCGTAATATTATTGTGTTACTATAAACACCGCTATTTATATTCAAATCACTTTTTTGCTTAGTTATAACCAAACAGCTGGCCAGTGTCGAGTTTACAAAACAGTTAGTACACTTTGTTTGTTAAGCTTTTTAATAGTTTCCAACATCTTATGTTGAAGTTTTGATGTTGGCAATGTTACAGTGGTTGCGGCTTTCTGTTCCTACAGTTTAAATTCTGTCTTTTTTGTCCAGTCACGAATGTCACATAATTAAATATTCACATTCCGTATTATTTTATCTGCTTATATTCATTCTCACCTTGTAAATTCCTTATCATATCGTGTAGAAATCCAAAATCAATCGTAACCATTTGATGTACACATAAAAAATACACAGAAAAGCTGAAGCTTGCTTTTACGCTTATATTATGGATTCTCACGTCGTATTCCTTATATAGTCAAAGTCAAATCATTTATTTCAAATAGGCACATAAAAGGCACTTATGAACGTCAAAAATTAACAAGAAAATATAATGATTCTAATCGCCCCTTCCAAAAGGTAGTTTCGTATGGAGAAGAATGTACAAGAAACTTCACCATCTCATAGTTAAATAAAACATGCAAGTCCTTATTATAATCGTTTTCCGAGTTCTCAAACCAACCGATACCCAAACATTAATTTCACAATCAAGTTATAAAGATATATACTAAAACATTTTACATCCGACAAGGATTACCATCAAAAGAATCGCACGCAATATAAATAGATTTAAAAATTCTAAATTTATGATCTCACTAACATTGCACAAATGTTGACTGCCCAAATGCGGTTTGTGGTTCTACACTACGCTTAACCCCCAGTATAACATGGCCTTCCTCCCCTCGCCAAACACCAGCAAAGCTCAAAGGACCAGGGAGTTTCTATGCGTACTAAAGGACCAAGTTATTCTGGGCGGTAGTCAGACTTTGACGATTTAGTACCCACTTTGATTTACTTTTAATGGGACTGAAGTAAATTTACACGTGATATAAATCAATACGGTACGGTTACGTTTAGAAAAACTACCATCCTTTGAGTTTAATTGAGAACATTTTTATTTCGGGTTTCCGGTTCCGACTTTTATTCATGTTATAAGTTGTTAAAGGTGGGTCAGCTTATGAGGAACAGATTTGGCGCTTATGGCCACCCAAACTGTAAAGGAGATAGCGTAGAGATCTGTTTTCTAAATATAGCAGCACTGAGCAATTCGTCTTAGTCGTATCGATGTACTTTAGCTTCGACTAGAATTCGGCCACTTCGACAGCATTAGCGTTAGCTTCGTTAAGGTCTTCCATAGTGCAGGTGTTGCTGCACAGCGAGCACGACAAGAGATTAGGCATCGTTTGTTGCTTATCTGAGTACCCGCATTGCAGCCATCCTAAGAAAATGGTTTATTATTAACTCCCTAAAGTACCATTTACCAATAACTTAACACCATTCCACATGCATATTTCGCTCCAATACGCCTCAGGTACTCGTTGTAAATCAGGCGTTTAACAATAAAACCCAATCAACACTGCGTTAAAGGCGCTTTAATTGAAAATTGACCTGTCCGGTGCAGAGCGTGTGTCTTGTTCCACCCTGTCTGTTGTTAAATGAAGACATGTTTGTTTCCTTCGAGTAGTCTGGGTGCCGCGCAGTTGGATTTTGTTGGTTCAATATAGTTAGAGTATTTCTCTATCCTGGAGAAATGTAATTAGGAATGTAGTCTAGAATGTTTGAACTTTGTCTGATTTTGTAAACGCAACGTCTCACTTAATCTATATCTATACTATTAAAGAGGTACAATTTGTGGGTTTGTATATCCCTGGGGGTAATTTTTGATTTCAAAAATTCTTTCACTAGTACATACAGTATTGTCGAAAGTGTTATAGAGTATAATTTATGTTATACAAGAAACTTCAAGGGGATGTAGTTTCTGGCAGAAGCTAGTGGTTTAAAAAAAAAATAAAACGGATAAGTTTAGGTCTAAGTTAATTAAATGTGATTCATCTCCATATTTCTGGCTAGCACTGAGCTATTATTAAAATGAAATCGTTTGCTTCTTTCTACCCTTCACTATAATTATGATAAAGGGTTACTTCACAGTTACTTCAGGATTCTAACACTTAAATAAAATCGTAATTAAATACTTCTCGCGTTAACAAACAGTAAAGTTTAAGTGCCTCAGTTTAAACGATGAACAGTAAATTGAACACTTTACACGGTTTAAACTAGGGCACAGCATCCCGCTGTGTACAGACGACACGTGTCCCGAGAGAAAAAAGCTTTTTCTTAGATTTTATTGGATTCGGCTAAACTAATTGTACCAGTGGAAAAGTGCTGCGTTTTCCCACAAAAAGAACGGAATTTTCAAAGGCTACTAAAGGGTAATTAATATTATCAAGATACAGTAATGTCCTTTGTCCGGAAATGTAGCAACTAATAAGAACATTCTGTGATCACCAATCTGTTTTCGTCATTTTGTCAACGGTGTTTAACGAAGCAAAAGGAGTGTGTAGGGATCGTAGCCGGTGGCGTTCTGTAGTTTCTACCTACCCCATGGCGAATAGGTGTGAGTTTACGTAGATATGTATGTGTGTTTATCCTAATGTACACAGGGCTACACATCAGCTGTACATTTCCGATATAAGCTGATCTCGCATAGTATGGAAATTCTATACAATGCGAGATCAGCATAAACTGGAAATGTGTAGCTTGATGTGTAGCCGTTTCTCTATAAATTCTTTATTATTATTCTTTACTTGAAATTTTTGTTTACAATAAACGACCATGATTCTCAAACTTTAATACACTTTTCATGTTCAAATAGCCCTTAATTCTTTTAATATGATGTTATTGTTCATTCAACTCAAATTACAATTGAGAACTTGGCATTAATTAGTTCGCATTCTGCAGCTCGCGGGAGTTAATTGAAAATAGCTGTCAAGTGGTCTACCTGTCGGAAATGAGCGAGCGTTGGATCGCTACTTAGTGCCGGTACGTGTAATTTGCATTGTTCGCTGGTGAGTAGGGGCGCAGGTAATTTGTAAAGAGGTTTTACGGAAATTATGAAATAAGATTTTTAATATGGTGTGTTTTTTTATAAGCTTTTATTTAAGTTAGAGTGTTTTCATTAGCTGGGATAGAATTTATATTGCATTTATTAAATAGCCTCCAGGTTCTTTAAGTGTTTCCTAATGCCTGTTTTCACTAGTACTATGCGGCACCCTAATGTAATGCTCAAGTATTATAATACTGCAAGTTGGATTTTCAACACTGGGTGTGCTCTATAAGAACCGCAAAGATAATTATACTACAAAAACAGAAAAAGTGCTTTAAGAAAATCATTAATATTTTGTCAAATCCATGTTAACTCAAAAAGGCCTATAATTTAGAAAGCTAAACAGAATCAAATGGAAACCATACAATAAATATCTGTTTAACCCTACCAACCCCAAAAAGAACCTTACAACCATCAAAAACAATCCACCAGCAAAACAACCCTTTTAAATCCCACTTAAAAACATTCTACCGCTGAAAGATTTCCAGTTGAAAACGGCAACTTTATTAAAATTCTGCCGGCGTCAAAAACTTACGTCTCTGCTAACGTCGTGTTTCACCGTGTTTTAAAACATGATAAGAACTCGTAATTTCCGGAATTATGTTAGATCGTATCTGGATGAAGCACTTGCTGCAACTTTACCTTCTCTCTCTGCTTTTTCGGGAACATGTGACGTCATAAGTTATGCTGTCTAGACGGAAGGAAAAAATGTTTGCGAGATGTTGTGTTTTTGAGCATGTTATTAAAAATGTTTTGATAAAAGGATTGAGATTATGCAGAACATAAACATAAGGGAGAGGAAGGCAGAGGTGTATAAGAGTGACTGTCCACATACACAGTCTACAAAAAATACTGCTATATAATTTCAAACTCGAAACTTCAGCTGAAAACATTGGTTTCAATTAAACCAGGCAGTTTGTCCAGCAATGGGCCTGCATAGACGGGACAAAAAATACCGGCCAAGTGCATGTTGGACCACGCACAATGAAGGGTTCCGTAGATGGGATGAATGTATCCCAAGATCAAACTTAACATTATAGTTAAAAAACATGGTCTCCCATACATTCCAACTGTAAATGTAAGTTTGTACGCACAATATTGAGAGATTTGCCACATTATTTTAAAACCATAGAATTCTTAGACGACTAGGTTTTCCTGTAATCTATAAGTATGGAACTTTTTTTTTTTCAAATTTTTTTACTCAGATTTTCTGAGACAAAGGATAATAGTAACTTTTCATCTATTTTCTTAAATGACTATAAAACTATATATTGTAAAGAATAAAAAAACCTGTTTAACACCCTTACAGTAGTGTCAAGTGACTCTCATATTCAAAATTCATTCATTTACGTTACACGTCCGTGTCTGGGTCACAGAAATTCATATATGTATTTCAACTTAATCGGTCCATTAGATGCGGAACAAATTGGCTGTGATAGACGGACAGACAGACAGCCAGCCAGCCAGACAGACACACGAGTGAACCTATAAGGGTTCCGTTTTTTTCATTCGGAACCCTAAAAATACACAAAACCAGTTACAGGCACTCTTCAATTGTCAAGAGGTCGGTCAGACAGAAAGATGAAGATAGTTGGCCATTCTAAAGCGTAGTAACTTTGTATGGGAAAGAACGGGCAAGAAACTCTTTGGGCACTTGAACACATTTAATAAACTCTAAAAGCTTATTCAATACAACTACTTCTGTGATACCTACTTTATATCCATTATTATGATAGTTGTGTCGATTACGGATAATCCTCTTACTGGGTCCAAGAGATTTCAATCTGCCTAGCCTTTTCCCAACTATGTTGGGATCGGCTTCCAGTCTAATCGGATGCAACTGAATACCAGTATTTTACATGGAGTGACTGCCTATCTGACTTCCACAACCCAGTAACTGGGTAATAAATACCCTTTAGTAAGACTGGATGTCAAATTTCGGGCTTCTGACGACCCGTAACGACTGATAAAGATCCACGAATGACAACCGGGACCAACGGCTTAACGTGTTTTTCGAGGCACGGAGCACTCTCGGTTTGTATAGATGGTCACCCATCCACGGACCAACCCCGGCAAGCGTAGCTTAACCTGATGGATCAACTCGTGCGGCTGTTATTACGTAGCCACGAGCTCCTCTCAACAACACTTATTTGAACACTTGTTTCCATCACATTCGATTTCTCACCTAATATCCTGATCACTCATCTTATACCAGCAAACAAATCATCATCCCTCCTATAGGTACAGTCAACGGCACATCAGTGGTCACAATAACAATGAATTAATAATAGTGACAGTGCAGCGTTACATGAAACACATGATCAAAGTATTTTTGTTAATTATCAGACCTTAAAAAAGTGCTTCGGACTTGTGTGATCAATGAAAATTGACACTATTCTTAGTTATAGTTATAAAATAATCTATCACGTAAAATAAAAAGATTTTTCTATAATTATTTTAGGCTAGATTTTTATCAATTATTAAGAATTTGTTCATACTCATATAAGAAAAAAACAGTGGTAACACTTACACTTCGAAAATCACTCTCATTGCTACTACATAAAGACGCTATCAATGTCAAATTGTTACCATCGATGTGCGGTTGCCTGTACCTCGTGCCAATATTAATTCCTCTCCGATCTCCGTATCTAAATCTTCGACGCATCAGTCACCCCTTTGATGGTACGCAAACTTCATAACCTGGATGTTGCAAACATTTGCTGGCGGTAGGGCTGGCACGCAGGGCTTATTGGCTTTTTGGTCTTTATATCCAAATAAGTGAGTAGATAAATTTTTGTTACCGAAAATAGTATAGAGCGAGTAGCGTTACAAAGCTCTATTTGCTATCTTATGGAGAAAAATTCAATGTATTTATTATTACCGCCCCGCTTCTGCACGGTTTTGTACGGCTTGACAAAATTTCCCTGTAAGTACACACATAAACCTTCCGGAATACATAATCTAAATGACGGTGAAACCTGCATGAAAATCCGTTGCGTAGTTAAGAAGATCAACACGGTCACACAGACAGAGACGAAAAGCGACTTTTATTTGAGTTTGAGTACAGAAACAGATGAAGTTTTGTAACATAGCAACACGAGTTTAGAATATTGTTAACTTTGTTTTCATATACATACAAAACAGTTTCTATAATTCGTAGAATTACTGAGAACCTAAAATAACAGCTCCAACTTTAATGAGGCAACCCTACCTAGAACCAAGTTTGCGGAAACGATATCATCAGTACACACGCAGCTATCTAAGAGATACACACACAAACAGATAAACATTATACAATTTATACATAGCTTTTGATCCGTCCGCGTACAAACGTACAGGGTATTTATTTAATTCATTACCGTATATTTTTAATAGTAAATGTTTATATTAAGCTTGCTTGGGGATGAAAAAGCGACGACTGTGTATTTTCCCGTGCTAAAATAATATTATATTTTTCATAAAAACTGTTCATACATGTTTTATTTATGTAAACCTGTTTTTATGTTTATTTTTATGTTAATATCAGATTCTGATGACAAAAGAGTTATACGCCATTTACTTTGTGACGTGCATAAAAAGGGTTGCGCTCAAACGTCACCACAGCAAATTCTTGATAGATTATTGTGCTCAATAAGTACAGCAATAATTTCCCAAGGTTTTTACTACAATATCAATGATCGATGACACCGGAACAGCCACCACTACCCCCCAAAACCTTATTGAAATTAATGGTCCTTAGAAACTTCGGAAGGACCATTCCTCCCTTAGTTCTTGTGGAGCGATGATTAACGCCCTGGGATGAAAGATCACAAGTGATTGTAATTACTTGTAGCTACTTAAAGATTGCTGAACCATTACTTGCAATATTACTTAAGAAGCAATAGGTTGGTCTGGGAAGTATTACCACCAAACTGTATTGTAAACACAACACAGTTTTGTGGGTTTAAAGGGTAAAAATGGCCGGCGAAGTGAGTTTTGTAAATTTTTGTTCTGATCAAGAATTTCATTGGTATCAAAATAAAATAGATACCGCTTACATTTGAATCGTCTAATTAGTTATTTACTACCATGCAAACGTACGTCAAGCGAAATCCTATACCAAACTAGAAACGATCCTTAATAAAAGCAAATCAGCCGAACTAGACCTAATCCAAAGGCTATATTCATAGGATCCCACACACGCAGGCTAACATCAAAGGCTAAAATTTCCGCTCTCCAAACAGGCTATACTACAGATGAGCATTCTCTTCAAAGCACAAATTTCCAAGAGCATTCGAAGCCGAAGCCGAAACCGTCAAAGAAGAAGCCTGTGCGGCACGAAGTCGGAATGGCACAGAAGTCGATATGGCATTTGTTTATTAGACAGGATTGGGTCAAAAGCAATTTCTCTATACTAATTGTGCAGACAGAGGCATTCTATTGTAAACGGTATTGTTTTACACGCGCGGTATCTAACCCTGTGTTTGGGGGTGTGGTGCGAGTTATGAGATGGTAGCGGATTGATATTAACAACATTTATATTTGGTGTTTATTTCTTCCTATTGTTTATTTGACAGTCGAGCCCGAAAGCCTAACAACCAGTCTTACCAAGGGGTAAGGGGTATCGTATTACCCAATTCCTGGGTTGTGTCGCTCCATGTAAAATACTGGTATTCAGCTACATCCGGTAAGACTAGAAGCCGAACCCAATACTGTTGGGTGTATATTTCCTCCTACAAAGGATTTTTGGAGTTAAACTGTTTGGATGTTTTGTCTTCTTTATTATTACGTCCAAGGCTTAGACCATTATTTCGGTATTGTATGACTCGTAGGACCACTTTATATATTTTCAAAAGGTAATAAGTGGTAAAAATTTAATGTTATACTGTAAAAAAATTGGGTATATTCAAGTAGAACTAGAGCCGTCGTTTTGCCATATTATAATGTAATTTATTAGACACCTTGAACTGTCAACTGCACAATGATAACAATATACAACTAAAATATTTAAAAAATCTTTCGAAATTCTGTATCTAAAAGTCAAAGATTTCCCGATGATGTCGGCCATGTAAGCATAGCATTCAAAACACACAGCACAATTTAATAACTGTTGTTGCCAATTTTTATATCTTACACAGCCACATAGACGACAAGAATTACATGGAACGAACTCTCTTATAAGTAAGAAAACTAATCTTAACCCGCTTCCTCGCTTCCCTTGTCCTCAATAACAATACGGGTTCATTATCATTTCATGGCATGTGTCGGCATGAATATTTCTGTGTGATTAATTTGCATGGCTACGACGCTCAGCGTTTATTAGCCGTCATAGGTGAGCGTATATCGAGCGTACATTCAGCGTACATTGGGCGTACATTGAACGTACATGTGCCGTTAATCTTTGAACTTATTAAGCTATACACGTGCTGTTTTGTTGTTCAATTTATGTATTGATTTTGGAAGCAGGTGTTGTTTATATTTTTAAATGTATTGTGTTGATAAATTATGTACCAGTTTTACAGAAACGTATCCACCTATAAAATGTTAATACAGTTGTACATTCTTATTTACACACTTATGTTCTAACATACACAAAGGATGTTTGTTTCAAATGCAGACATTATTTAAGTATAGTTACAATTGCGAGACTAGTACAGATACGCCATGCTTATTTCTAAATGGATACCTACCCTCTTTTAGCAGACAAATGTAGGAGTAGAGATTGATAATAAAGTAGAAGGGAATAGCTCGTACCGACCTTGTAAACACAAAATCTTTTTCTAACTGAAAATCGTCGTGTTGTCACCCGAACACTTCAATAAACACCATAAAACACAAAACGCAGAACATAAACCACCCCCTCCCCCCACCCCGCTCATGTTAACGGCGGAAACAATCTCACCATGACTCGCCTCCATTGGATCATAATTCATCATCATTATCGGCACATTTGGCATCTCTGCCCTCTCCCGAATTCATTTAGCTACAATATGTTTTTATATTGTGAGGATAACAGATGGAGTTTCTTTAATTTACGGAGTGTTACGCTTTTGTTATAGTTTACTACTTACAAATAATGAGGAATAGGAAAAGGTTGGTCGGTTTTAACGCAGATTGTGCTTTAGAAAGCCTTTATATATAAAAATCCATGCATGTCACCGTGTGAACATTGGTTAAGAATAGGCCATTCCAATAGCTTCTGAGGCACTTGTAGTCGGAATACAATACAGCAATAATTTCTGTAGATCCTTGTTAACATGATAAAGCCAGAAATTGGATCCTGGAATATGACAGTTGTATGTAGATGGTAATGCTGAAGTTTGATGCGAATGCTCAGAAACATGGCTCGTCCTATTAGTCTGTCTATCAACACAATTATACCAAAGGATATTACTATAGTAATGCTCATTGCTGTGTATGATGATGTGTATTTGTATGTAAATTTTGGGAGGTCTGTAGACTTCTTGTTGTTTTCCTCCGTGATGGCTCAATGGTGGCCCTCACCTCTTATGCACGAACTTATGAGTTCAATTTCGGGCAAGTATCAATATGATTTTTTCAATTCATACTTTTTTTTTCGACATTGAATGGGAGCAGAAAGCATTGTCGGTTAGAGCGAACATGCTGGCTCGCAGGTTTGCACGACGATGCTCACTTTCTGTTAAGATAATGCTCTTTTGAGCCTACTGTCCATCTTTTTAGACGAGCAGCCTGTGGGCATACGCAAAGATCGTACAACGCTCTCCGCGTTCAGTATAATAACGCATTTAGGATGCTGGTGGGGCTGCCCCGCTTCTGTAGTGCATCGGGGATATTCACGGGTGCACATGTAGATTGTTTCTACTCAACCATGCGCAAAAGGTGCGGTTCCATGGTGCGCAGGGTGTGGAGTAGCTCCAACAGTATTTCAAGTCGCCTAGACTGTGTTTTGTGTGGGTCACTGTTGTGCCATCTCACATGGGTTGTCACAGCGATGATCCACTACTATTTGTGTCAGTTATTTGTAATATAGTTGTAAGTGTTATTATTAATCATTTGTGAGTCATACGATACTTGAATAAAGATAATTCTATTCTATATGTACTTTTTACGTTTATTTTAGACATCATTGACATCGGTAGAAGAAAACATCGTGAGGAAACTTTGATGGAATTTTCCCAAGTGGAACAGCAATAGGCTGCTATTATTTTAGACTTTTTAGAAATTATTATGTAGAGGAGTCAAGTGGTGTCCAAGCAACTCATCTTAAACCCGTCAAGCTGCAGCCTCATTCCATCTTGGCACATAGAAGAAACCAAATACATAAAAACAATTCTTCCCCAAATGCTCCCTTCAAACTGTAGAAGTCGGTAACCCTCCAAGAGAGATCGAAGCCACACTGCACAGTAGCATCTAATCCATTTTACTTTAACATCGAGTGTGCCATTAGTTAAGGTCTCCTTAACTGGTCTAAACTGCATCTTAAACCGTACATTAATTGTAAATTAGTGGTGGTCTGAAATACGGCTATTTGTTACCAGTTGTTGTTTAGATTTGTTGCCGCGTTAGCAATTTGTCGTTGTCTCTTATCTAATTGTGGAGTTTTAACTGCTCTTCGTATTTATGTACCGTTTTTATGTGCTCTGGTATTGTCTGGGATATAAATTAGCCGTTATCGTAAGAGTCAATTGTGAAACGAGTTGCTGGTTCCTGGTGGAAGTTGTGGCATAATTTTATTTTAACAGAGATAGTTTTTAGTTGATTGTTAGTTACTGTTTAGGAGCTTTCCTTGTTTGGGTTGTAAATTATACCAAAAACCCGTTTACGTACCCTGCATACACAAATACTAATATCTTCATCCCTGGCTGGAAGTTTTAAGTATGGTAGCTTAAGGCACCCACAGAAAAGCCCGGTTAAGTAGTCAGTCAGGTCAACTACGAGATGCCCTACCTAACAAAAAAAAGTAAATAATAGATAAAATTGATTTATATATCGTCGTTGTAGTGCGAGAAGTCACTCAGTGACATTTTAGCCAAAATGAGTTAAAAGTGTTTTTAAACCCATTAACCATTAATTCACCTTATGAAAAGGTAAAAGAGCAGATTTTTGTTTGACTTTTAGATAATACGAGAATGTCAGTAGAACATATAACTACTTGTTAAGGCAAAAAATCTGTTTATGAAAATTAACTAACTGTACTTTAGCAATTTATGATAATGTTTTTACAAACGTTTTCTCAATTACTCGGGGTACACTGCTCACTAATGTTACTTAATTACTTTTCGCGTACAGTATATTAATTTCATTTCATGTAAAGCTTTCGTCCGTAAGAAATAACTAAGAGTCATTAACAGTGGTTCTCGTCGAACATATTGTATGCGAAAAGTAGCTAAGCGTTGTTGGTAGCTTCTATCGGACATAAAATATAGTATATTTATGAGTATGCTAAAATTAACTATCTTACTTTTTATTATATTTCTCAGTTACGGTAAAAATATTTACAAAATATGATAGCAATATCAATATTTTGTTCATAAAAAGCATTTTTGTAACTATGAGCGTTAATGTGTTATATTGATTATAAGAACAAAAAAACTTTTAAACAAGGTTATCTCGAAATTAGATTTTTGCATTACAGATTTCTCGTCCTGCAACGACGATATCAGTCCTTTAAAAACAAAACGTCGTTCACTACCTAGTAGATAGTATAGATTATTATGAGTTGCGTCTCAAACCTGTGCATTTGAGTGATTTATCGGCCCATGTTCAGCTGCCGAATCAAATGGTAATTTGATTAGGATGAAGTGATTATGCAGATAACATTACCCATTGTACCCAACAATCATTACAACAAGCAAAGATTTGAATTCACAAACAAGCACTCCATTCAAATAATTTAAACAGTCCCAAAACAATGTGACACGAACAGGTAATTAACAACCAATACACTTAAATATTCAAAGACAACTCGAGGCATTAATAAGCCACAATGCACAGTTTGTGCAAATTGCACAATTAAGCCAGAGTGCACAAGCGGCGCACTGCGTCGTTAAGTTGACAATAATTTAAATTGGTTCTTACAGTCGATATGTACTTGTAAATGAGCTAGAATACAAGTACACAGAGTTGTAAAGCAGTTCTACTCTAGAAATCAGTTGTGTAAGCTACGAAGGGAATTGGAGTAACTACTGGAAGATGTAATAATTAAGGTTTTGTAACGAGTTCGTATCAGGAACAGAAGGAGATGACCGGATGAACTGAGAGCCTAGACAAGTGGCAATCGCTTTCAAAGCGTTTCGTATTTTTTACAATGACTTAACTTTCGGTAGCTTATGTCAATCGAATAGATCATACAGTTATGCCTTTTCCATCATCATTATCGCTAATATCTTTTCACTTCGGGGATTACAGGCGTGATTTTATGTTGTTATCTTTTCACTTTGTCTGGGACTAGTCTAGGCCCTCAGATCTAGAGGTCGACTGTTCCCAGACTACAGTTGACAGAGCCAAGTCGAAAGAAAGGTTTATGCCCTGCAGATAACAATAATAAATAAGCATGCCCTTGGTAATAAGTTCAGGGTACCCAAAAGACAAATTCTTGGAATGGTCCTTACCCACTTTACGTAAAGTGGTTCTTTAAAACTTGGAATAAGACCTTCATCGCGAAAGTTTGCGGAGTGATCCTGTCACTGATATTCAGCCACTAGAGACACAAGTTGATTCGCACTCACTGTCACCACTAAGCAGGTACCTCAGCCCATCACTTGACTTAGGTACAGTTTGTGTTTTACTACTTACATGAGAAGGCCTAGAAGGCTTTACTAAGGACGTATAATTCCCCAAAACTAGGTAAGTACCTCGTAAATTGACTCCCAAAAACTTAGGCGTTCCCGTTCAGTATTCAGTATTCGGCCGTAAGACTAGCACAATTAATTTTAGGAAAAGTTCGGCTAAATACCGCGTTGCCTGTGTCCCTAATACCTGTCTCTTACTAAAGCTCGATATCTCACATTTACGCCTGAATACTGTACTCCTTATAACTGCAAACGCGCGACAGTCTGTCTAAAAATATATTCCAAAACTAAATCGCAAAAACGTTTCCTCGTACGCCATTCCTAGCTCAAGTTCGCGACACTACCGCTCGGCTCGGAAAGTCCCTTCAATTAATTGGCGTGCCGTTTCCCCGATTTAACTTGTAAACGAGTGCAGCGTATAGTGCAGGCTCTGCAAGCAGCGCGCCAATTAGAGGGCAGATTAATTGTTAATGCGACTGATTTGTTCACGTTGGTACATGTGTGGGACTGGGAAGGTAGATGCGTAAAGTCTACTTGTCACTATGCAAAATGCTAACTCTATTACGTAAGTAGAACATGTTATAGAAAGCGCAGATTATTAGTAGTTGGTAAAATGTTGGAAGCTTAGGGTTAAGGTAATTGGCTAGTGCTATCGGAAATTGAATATTGTCAGCTTGGTAACCAACTTCATTTAAGAACAAGTGGCGCCATCTATCATAAATCTGTTAGTATTCAATGCAACAGTTATTAGTGCGAAGTTCTTTTGATAATTTCTGCTGTTTAGCTTCTAGTAACCCCTTTATTTATAAACCTAAAATTATGTTTACAATTTACAATTAGTAGAACCTTCAGATTATCCATACATTTTCAGCCTGGGTTAAGTTTGGAATAACGATACTCGATTCTTATTTAGGGTAAGGGTTACATTCATATATAACAAAACCATTAAAACCGACTTTCCACTCAACTGGCTTTCTATTCTTGTGACAAAAAGTCGCTCACATTCTCATATAGTTTCATTTCATTCCCAGATCATTAAAATAAATCCAACACTTTAATAAAAGGATTAAACGTCCAAAATTATTCATTCCCATTCAAACACCATACCCCTTTATTTTTATGAACAAGCATCTAGCCGGAGTACAAAACCAACGCAAGCCGGACCATTTCACAACCTCACCAAACAAAGGAAATGCGACTGTATCGTTTGGTACTAAGGTTAGAGAGAACTGCAGAAGTAAGTTTGTCCGGCTGTCCATACAACAGATGTTACAAACACTTTATAGAAGACTAGTTGAAGAAGTTGGTTCAACTTTCTCAGTTCGTGAGATGAAATTTTATTTGGCAAACCTTTTTTGAATATTCGCAAAAGTTTGGAGCTCTCAGTGGCTCTACGAAGCGTCTGATTTGGTCTAAGTTTGCAAGTCGACTGAATTTTTGGCAGTCAATGACTTTTATTGGTTTCCGAGATCTGTTCATCTGACTTGTTGTGCTGCGGCTTGCAATATAATTCTGTTTTGTAGCCTGTGATGTGATGCAACTGTGTATTTCAAGGTTATTTTTAGGAAAAGTTATCTCGGTTTTTTCATAACTACAGTAAGAAAATTAAATTCGTTTAAAGTTTAAACTCAGTAAACAGAAACTATTATCCTATACTATTAAACGAACAATATTTGTATATATATTTGTACTCACGTTCACTAAATCGGCTCTAACGATTTCGATGAAAGTTGTAATAAAATATAGGGATTTACGGGGGCGAAAAATCGATCTAGCTAGGTCCTCATATCTGGGAAAATTAGATTTCTCCGTATTTCCACCCGAGCAGAGCTTGGTCTCCCAAAGTTTAGAACAAGTCAATGATTATAAGACATGAGAATAATGACATGCAGCATGGAATTAGTAAGTACCTATCACGGCAGCATGGAATTCGTATTTACTATGCATGGGATTAGTATGAACTATCCTATTATTAAATGAGCATTCTCTATTTTCACCAGAGCAGAGCTCGGTCGTCCAGGCACTCATTTTAATGAAGCAACATCTACCAAGGATTATAGAAACTAGAAAGCAGTTGTCTCTCGTAAAAGCACGAGCACCAATTTCAATGATGAAGAAACTAGCCATCCACTTTCTGAAAAACACACTGGAGTAGAAACAGATGTGTCAGCTGTTTAAATCATCGTAGACGAAAGTCAAACCACTTCAAAGGAACTATGATGTTCACTTTACTTAGGTCTTTTACTTCATTTGCTCCTGTATTCTTACTGCCTTTTCTTTCACGTAGTTTTTGCTCGCCAATTTTTGAAAATAGCCTTTTACTGGCCTTAGAATATACATATCAATCAATTGGCTCAAGGATCACGTCATGCAAATTAATTAATTTGCCAATATTTTTTTGTACCAGATACAAAGAAGCATCTATTCCCTTATGCCAAAATGTGTTGATACAAACACATAACCCTCCTTTTTTGACTTCGCCGCAGTCGGGTCAAAATTGTTTGATTTCTAAGAATTAAGGACTAAAAGGTGGTGTGTTGTGGTTGTGGAATTATCTTCCGAGATTTAGTTTGCTCTTGGTTTTCCTGTTTCCTTGATACTGATACAAATCCCAATGTGGCTGCAGCATTGTATTTAAAATATGTGGGATAACTTGAACTTCAAAATCATAACAAGTCGAGTCTAATGATCCATTTCTCATTCTACTCTAGATTACAAGAAATGATTTTAAAGATGGTTTTTGTAACGAAATCGCCTGCAGCATTAGTAAGGAGCATCCATCTTCCAAAAAAACGTTATTTAAGTGTCTATGGCCATTCGATTCCTTATTGATTTATGGAGCCCTCAAGCCCTGTGATCTTTACTTTTGTTTCATTTCTTTCCTTAATTTTTTTCATCCACCCCCATTTGAAGTGCCACCACGAGACGTGTAACCATGCTAAATTGAACTTTGTTTCTTTCAGATAAGAGTGTGCAAGTTTTTTTACATTTGCAAAGTGATGTTGGTATAAGCAAAATAGTAACATAAAAACACTTTAGAGTATTAGCAGGTAGTTCCAAGAAATTCTCTGTCGTTTCTCGGAAGTTTTTTAAGAGAGGATTTCCTTGTACCTGTTTTTATATAGTTTTTGGAATATATTATTTTTATACAGGTGTTACTTTTGAGGTTAGTTAAATGTTGGTACCGTGATCATGTTTGTTATGGGTTACCTTAGTGGCATCCTGACCTTGAGCTTCGAAAGTAATTCTTCTACGAAGACAAGTATGCTTATTTATGTGTACAATACACATAAATAAGCATAAACTTGCGCATTCTTCGTATGGGGTTATGCAAAAACCTCGGAACGTCACACGAACCCATCCTTACTTTAACTATGATGCTATGAAATACAGCAAGATCGTGATCAGAAGAAGTCTTAAGTTCATGAAAATAGTTCAACGTACCTTGATCAAGGGAAACTTAAATATTATAAGAGAATTTCTGCATCTGAATTTTATGACACACTCGTAATCACAATGACTTTCATCTTGCCATTTCATGTATATCATGGAAAGCATCAATTTAAATTTACTGAACAAGAAGTTCAGTACTTAGCTCTTGGCAGCGTTAGCTGAAACAAGTACACGTCAAGACTATAAAAAGTTTTTCCGTTTTCCATTTTTTTTACGATCGTGACCTGCAGAAAACTTGACTTCGTCAAAACTGTGGTCAAATGAACTTGATAACAATCTCGTCTGTCATCAAAAGTATTAACTAGGTTGTAAAAATCTTAATTCCTTTTTTAAGGTTCCGTTGTCTAAGAAGAAAACCCTTCGTCATTGTCGACACGGATAAAAGAACTGAAGTTTCCCCAATCACTGTATCTTCAACAGAACAATCATCACTTCATGTAATATAATATAATAACAACGTTCTTAAAATACATCAAAAATGCCAACAAAGTAATTTCTAAAAAATTTGGAGGCCAAAATAAAATATTTTTCTGATTAAAATAAAGAACATGTAATTTATGAGCTATGTTCAGCAGTTGACTGCAATTAACAGAGCTCTTCTTTTAAGCGTGTCGATGCAATCTAAATTAAGTCGGCCCAGAGTTTGGCTAAGAGTTTTAATCAGAAATTCTTTCTGATGTCTACCGCAACCGCAAAACCCACATTGACATTCTTTGTATCCAAAAGACCCAAAGCCGGCCTTCCATCCCTGGACTTACGTTTATCACTGAGATCTGTCACTTGAAACATGGTAAAGCAGTGTTTGCTGCTCCTAGCGTAAGCATACTATCCACCATTAACAAAGTTTATCAAATGTTTAATATTGGCAACATACGGAACCACCCTTCATACGAGCATGATCACTTTCCAAATTAACGAAACAAACAAGCTTATTGTAGGTTTTCATTTAAACTTCTTTGCAAGTTTCATAATCAAATTCCGAAATCATTTGTTAGTAGGTGTTGCGTACTGGTAACTTTATTTGTCCGACTTTGTCCACAGTTTGGTTGTTTTACGGCCACGGCTCGTATTAAACACGTGATGGCTGCACGTGGTATAGAGGGCGAAATGTCTTACGCGAGCATTTTGGAACGTTCGCGCTCGGTTTTACCGGTTTTAAACATTTATGTTTTTGAGAGTGTGTGGATAAAGTAAGAAACTACCTTCTGACTGTTGAATTATAAATATTTATCAGAAATAAGAAGACTCGATGCTGTTCTATGAATTGCTCAAGCCGAATTTGTTTGTTTTTTATTGCTGGAACAGAATGGCACAACCATTTTGTTCTATTGTTATCCATTGATTAGCCACTTTGCATATTAGTAAGTTGACTAAAATAAAAACCCTTAAAAACGAAAGTAAACTGATGGATAAACTATAAATTTAGGTAGTCAAAGTAACATGGTTAACAAAAAGAACTTTAGAGCAGGTTTCGACAGCCTCCAGATCTCGACGAACAATTTCCGTCCATTCGCCGCAAACATAGCCGTCCTTACAAAACACGTGGCCGCTGCCTCCCTCCCGAGTAACAGAGCAAAACTAAACAATAGCCCTTTAATACTTGCCTCACACCATACGCCATTACTTGTGACAGTACCCAGTACCACGCTGCGGTGATTGTACCGGTTGGTAACTTATGCAAATGGACTGGCCACTCTTTGATCCATACTCTTTGGTTGAATACAATAGTATAATACTCACTATAATAATCCCTATACGAGAAATACAATAGCTGTAGTTCTATAAAGGAATTAATGGTGTGGACTTGTGGAGAAGGTCAGTTTGGACATAAATTAGAATTTTTATTTCCTTAGGGTGGAGGGTACCCTTGATGTTGATACTGTGATTGGCATTAGTATTGTATTCTTAGTAAAAGCTTTGGAATCCGTCGCCCTGTTTTCAAACAAATCTATTGAAGTAATGTTCGTTGGTATCACAGGGATTGCTAAAGTAGAAGATCCAGGCGCTATGAAGTAGTTCCCAAAGCCAAGATGTATTTACAGACAGCTGTGAGAATGTATGTAGACCAAAATGCATTACCTGCATATTGTGTGTTACATTTCAGAATAGTCTTACCGAGTGTATTCGTCATACCTGCAGTATAATTTCAGTTAGTTATTCTGATTGTTACATCGTGAAGTCTTTTAGGAGCTCTCACTCAAAGAGAATTCTAAACTGGTTACACTTTCATTCTTTTTCAATCGTGCCTCAGATCTACCCTAATCGTCTACCTACACACATACCTGGTCAATTATAAGAGACGGGGGATTACAATACAAGATTCAAAACCAGACCCCACAATAGAACCATAATAAAATCCAAGACGGATTGTCCAAAAAAGTACAAAACGTACAAATCAAAACAATACATCTAACTTATGCAAGTAATGCGTTGGTTGTAGTATTTGTATGCCCACCCTTTCTTAGAGGACTGGTAAGGCCAGAAAATAGAAAAAAGCGAAGGGCAAACGCACACATGCAAACATCTCACACGTGAGAGAGCAAAAAATAAACGTTGCTGGGTTGTTTGAGAGCGCGTAAGAGAATCCTAACCCTAACGGTTTATGAATAGAGTTGAAGTTTCAGTGAGGTAGTAAATATTGTTTATGATAAAACATCAGCTGTTTAGAGTAGCTGCAAAGGGAATATGGTGCAGATAAATTAGTGTGCGCATTTGGTAACTGTCACGTCTATTACGGGGATAATATTGCTGGAAACGGGCGATGAAGGACTGCTTATGAGTTTAGCTAAATTGTATTATATTCATACTGTTTTTACATTAAGGGGAGTAGTATTCCCTGTTGTAATTATGAGAGAAGCGTTACTGGCAGTTACGCACTGCGTCGATTGAAGATCGCAAATTGTCTGCACATTTTATTATTTCTGTTCCCGCATATTTATTTCATGAACATAAATTCTCGTCTGCTTTTATGTATAGTTCTGTACATAGATACTGGTGTGTCTACCTACATTTTTATGTTTGGATCTCTCTCGAAAGCCTCTAGATGGATTTAGATTGTGTTTTGAGGCTAGTCTAATACAAGTTTTAAGATGGATTTACGACGGTGAAATCTGATTGTGCCTTGATACAATATTATTTCAGTCTTCTCAAAAACAGATGTTGCTATTTGTTGTCGTTTTCTTTGATTCATATTTCTATTAGTATTTCCTCGTAACTTTGCATGTAAACGACGAACTGCATAATATTAAGGCTCAATTATTTATCTTTACCATTTTATACAAGTCTCTAAGGTCCATATTCCTGATCGTCCTTATTCCCAGTTTATAAAGTCCATTATCTATTGCCAAGTTTTTCAATCGCTTTGTTATAGAAAAAAATCTACCTGTCTCTTCTGCTTTATGTTGGAAGTTTGTTCATAAACGTCTTGAGCTTTTTTTGCAATACATCTTAAAGTTTCTTTTGCATGTGCTGCACGTTATTCATGGTGTACAAAGTTTTTTCGATTCTACGAAAATTGTGTTCAGAAAATGAGGTCTGTCGGCTGATCAATTTAACCGTCTTTTTTAATATATTACAAGAGCAATTTTGTCTATATCTAAGACAGATTCTTTGAAGATTTGTACTTGTTTTGAATCAATTTAAGTCACAGCTTTTGCTTCAAAGATAGCATCACTAGGAACACAATACATGATTAAGAATATAAATTCCCTGTTTTTTTTTTTACATCATGCAAATATACCGGTATAGCTCGTCTTCTTGCGGAAGTCAGATGGCAATCGTCTCGAGACGCGTGTGGTTATACTGGAAGCCAAGCCACTTGGGAATATGATAACGAATAACGATGATACTACTATCATTGTTCTATCATATCCTAATTAACTATTTAATTGAAGGCAGTGCTATATTGTAGTTGTTAGATTATGAAACTGTACAGATAAAGGAATTAGTAGCTTGACGCAAACTTGGTAACTACAAAAACGGTTTTGATCAGCCGCAGCAGCTTTATTAAGTCCGTTCTAAGCAGTTCTAACAGACAGTAATTTGTTAGGGAAGGGCATTTTTCGAGCTTAATCTCAAGTAGCTTAATGCTACAAAATAATTTTACGTAGGGGCGTCATTATGAAGAATTATGAGTCTCTGCTAGATTAATCGCCAAAGCACGGCTTGTTTTAAGTTCTACCCGAATAGAAACAAATGATGTGTAAAATGAAACAGTTAATGTGAGTTCAACCCCTTCTAACTTGACTTTAACAAATGAACCAGCAGCTGACATTATTTTTTACATCCCAATTGTCACAAAAACAGAAATAAATTCCCTAGTATTCTTCCATAGAGGATTTTGACAAAATATTTAAGGATGAAGAGAAATGTCGCATCATTCCGCAGTTGGCGTATTGTAAATACATTTTTGACTGATTACTGTTTCTCTGTGCCTGGGTCCCTATTGGGTGATTAATCTAAAGCAATTATTTCGTAGATCCTCGTTATTTAGCTTCAATAGAAACTTTATGGTATTGACACTTTTTGTGATGAGAAAAAAATATGTGTCAATTATGTTCAAGTTAAATTGTATTGCTGTTTGTGAGATTGTGTTCATGTTGGTGACAAGACACAAATCATTGGAACTATTTAATATCGGAGATATTTTGAAAACTCGAGTGTATTGAATACGGTTCTCTTATTTTGAGTTTTTCAAAAATGTTTTTTTTTCGGAATGATTATGTAAAGGTGTATTCTATATGTAGATGTCGAAAGCCTTACAAACTTGAGTGTGAGGTCTCCAATAAAATTTATTTTGAGCTAAACAACATTTTTTTATATCTTATTTCTCATAGCAAAAGTTCAATAAATAGGTACCTTAGCAATAATGGGTTGTAGGATCAAACCTTGATTCCTAAGACTCCATGTCTGTAATTAAATACAAGTTTACTAAGCTCCTGGAACACATCCGAATACTATTAAATTCTTTAAAAGTTATCTGATAAAAAGTCACACGCACACACACACACACATCGATCACTAAAAAGATGGATTAAGAAGTTTCACTGCAGACAAAATTTGTTTGAAAAGTATAAGTTGGTATTTTTTAGAAGACTACTTTTTAGAAGTATTTTGTCTGAAGCTTGTGATTTTTGTTTTTTTCATAATAGATTTTTTAAATGGCAAGGCAACAAGAGAGGGGCTCGTGGCTAAATGGTAACAGCCACACGGGTCTTAGATTAAGCTACACTTGCAGTGGTCGGTTCGTGGATGGGTGACCATCCATTACTTATGGAGACCCCTCTGTGCCTTGAAAAGTACGTTAAAAGCCGTTTGTCGCGGCTGTCATTTGTATTATAGATCTTTGACAGTCGTTACGAGTGGTCAAAAGCTCAAAACTCTGACACTTACCAAGGAGTATCGTGTTACACAGTCACTAGGTTGGGAAGGTCAGATAGGCAGTCGCTTCATGTAAAATACTGGTATTTAGCAGCATTCAGTTAGACTGGAACTCGGCCTCAAAATATTTTGGAAAATGCTAGGCAGATTGAGTTAAAAAGAGTGGGTGAGGTGTATTACATAAAATCTTCAAAAGTGACGATTCTAAAGAACTTTCAACGCACAATGGTCAATAAATTAATTTACCAATCTGACTGGTTATCACATATTTACGAGTTATATAACTCGTAAATACCATAAACCTCTGAGTTTGATTCGGCATTACTACTCGAGTATCGATCAGCTAGGAAATACCGGCCCCATGTAAGTAATATTGACTAAAAGTGTCTTAAAAGATTTTCTTACAGAAATAAACTTCATTTAGTTTCATCATTTCTTTTCCTGTCTTCATGTTAATTCATTTCATCGTTACTTTACATATCATCATTTTATTTCAACAGAAGTGAGCCTTCTATAACTTTTTACCTGTTATTATTTAAACTATTCTTCGAAAATTATCTAGTGAAACGTTCACACATACTCCCTCCCTACCCTATAACTGTGTGGGTGTAGTGTGTTGGTGTGCACGACGTCAGTGTCAGGTAACATCAGCTGTTGCGCCGGCGGCCCATATGACTTCAAGGACATCTTGTGCTACTTTTTTTTTAATTCCCTAGAAATACACCGATATAGATAAATAATTTGATGGTAATTGTAGACTATCCTATGGTTGGGTGTGTGATATTCTTTATGATGTTAGTTCGGAGTACTGATTTTACTCGATTTGTAATATCTTACTGATAGCAAACTTTCTTGTATTTTATTAATTTTGGTATGGATAGCGTGTTTGACAATTCTATATAGGATTTTATTATAGATAATTTTGAAGATTCGAATCTGCTTTTAAAAGTTACAATTCGTAGCAAAAAATTTAGGAAGCTAACGTTAAAGATACATCCCAAAACTACGGATTATTTAATTTGGGTGTCTATTAATTGCACACCACATAATTACTTATGTGATCATGACCGGATACTCAATAATGCTAAAGTTGAGCAAAAGACGTTTACACTTACTTGTGATAATTGATAAAGAGTAATTGGCTCGAAACTAAAAACAAGTAAACTTACATTTTAAATGTTAAGTTATTTATTTGAACAGTCAATTATTTTCTTTGATAGTAATAATTCAATGAGCGCGGTCAATAATTATGTCACGCAAAGTTATAATAAATAGACGAGTAAATGAAATGTCAATTACACAAGACATTTGAGACATCAAAGGCATCCAATTTATAATTACAGTGTATTGAAATTGTGTTATCGTAGCTAGCTAGCGAGTAGAATAGCTTTTATTCTTTGACATTTTAACGATTTTATCAGTGTTCTGCATGATAAATAACTGCACTTATATTTTCCCATACCGAGTTTGTGTGAAGGAAAAAACAAAATTATTATTAGAATAACCGCAAACAAATGCCTTTTAAATGCTCTAACTTCAAAAGCTTCAAGATCTTATGAAAATCATCTAAAATTACATCTCCCATCCTGTACACTTCGACACCTAAACAAAACGCACACACACAAGACACGTGTTGCTTCAAGGATTTACTCAGCTGACTACCTACACATGCACACCAACACAACACAAATAAATAAACACCCTGTGTTTACACAACTCAACTGAGCTTGTAGTGTGTGTAGTCCGTACAGTAATGGAGGGTTTCGAAAAAAGTACAAGAGATATGGGGTGGAGTGACAGAGACAGTCCAAACATGTGATATGAAAGGTTCGAAAGGGTCAGAAAGGGATGGAGCAGTTTTATTTGTGCGACGTCAAAACGTTCCTTTTTTGTAAAGCTCGCCGGGAGGCAAGGTGCACGAATGCATTCGATTTTTAAATTGTGACCTGAGTGATGTGTGACGTTATTTCGAACTATGTTCAATAGGAGTACTAGAAAACAGTTGCCACTTGTCAGTAATCTTCTATGACTGAGGAAATGAATGAAAGATAATTGCCGAGCGAATAAATTCATATTATTATCGTTTATACAGTCCATGAAATATGAATTCCTAGTAACTCTAAAGATGAAGACAACATCTTCCCCATATTAGTTGATTAATAAAACAACATTGTGGGTAAAAGTAGCTTACCAAGCTTCACGAGTTTTCCTTTTCCAAAAAAATTACTGTATTTTAAAACCAAAACTTCTTTCTTATCATCTTCATACCATTTTCCCAAGTTTGTTGGGGGTCACCTTCCAATGCTTGTTATAGGCCCTTCCTAAATTAAGCCACATGGCGTCATGATGACATAATCAGCCGTTAGTTGTAATTTCCTTGAAGGGATTCGCCTATTCTCTTTGAATGAAGCAAACATTTGGTACAATTGTTAATTATTTGGTAGCACACTACTTACAATATAAATACCGTAACTACCTAAATGTAAATACGTGCAGGTAAGCACTTGTTAGACAGAGTTAGTTGAACTTACTTCTAGTTTAGTGTATTTAACCGGCTGACCGCCACAGAATACTAAGCTTTGCTATCAAAGCTGCCGAGGTTTAGTTGTAAAAGCTTGATACATCCCTGTAATAAATGGTTGTTCACCGTGGTACAGTCGACCGATCACCGATGGTAAGACTTTGACCTTGAGCTGGCCTGGCGCACTACGAAGTTTCTAAATAATGAAATGCCAGCTTTATTACCACTGAAATACCTATTCTAGGGGCTTGTAGCTAACTAATAACAGCCGCACGTTAAGCCGTTAGTCTCGGCTGTCATTCATAGATCTTTGACAGTTGTTATGGGTGGCCAGAAGCCCAAAAGTCTGAAAACCAGTCTTACCAAGGGGTATCGTGTTATCTAGTAAATAGGTTGTGGATAGGCATTCGCTTCATGTGAAATACTGGATGGATGCAGTTGTCTAACTGGATGCAGCTGAATACCAGTATTTCAAGCCGACCCCAAATTAGTTTGGAAAAGGTTAAGGTTGATGTAGTGGGGCTTACTGTACACTACTACCTTATAGGTACTATACGAAAGTCTGACATGTTAGACTGACAAGTTATTTATTTTGACAGTCGTTATTATTGTCGGCTTTCAAAACCCAAAATTTTAGCTAGCAACAAACTTCAGCATTTTGTACACAGTATAACTTCGTGTGATATTAAGAGGGTTTATCCTAAAAGTTGGCAACGTCGTAAATAGCTGTTAAATATTTACCTGTTTTGATTAATTTGGCAATATTACTGTATGGAATTAAGAAATGTGGCTAACTAGAGAACTAAAATATTGATTATGAAATGTAATAATTAATATCGTAACACCGAATATTTAGTTTTAGATGTAAAAAAAGTATTTGGAAACTTTCCAAATGCCTTTTTATAACTAAAACGGTTACAACATCAAATTCAGTGTTATAATTGCAAATCATTTTGTTCGCTAGTTAGCCACATTTCTGTTTTCCATATAGTAATACTGCCAAATTAATCAAAACAGTGAAATATTTCAATACTTATATTTGACATCTATTTGCGACGTTGCCCACTTTCAGAATAATTAACTCTTAATTACTGACTGGCCACCCACAGAAAACCTTTCTTAATGCTTCATGAACATCTGTAAGTGCCGTAAAAGCAAATGCTTGTACTATCCTTATAGTCATAACTTAAAGTAAAAAAATAACCCTTTAAACATTTAAGTTTTACACATTTCTTACTTTATCAAACTTACGACAGTATTTTTTCAAAGTAATAAAATTAATTGAGTATTAATTCAAGATATTCAGTTACATGTTCATATTTTATATGAACACTTTTCACCTTTCGCTGTGCAGGCATTTGTAGAAACTATCACCTGCTACCTAACTTGTTTAAGTCAAATGAATTGATAACTTTTGTATTTTAACAATAAACTAGTAAATATCTTACTATTACTCACACTTTGAACTAATCTATAAACTCTAGAGTTAAATTAGTTAACTTTGAAAAATAAAATATATGGAGAGTAGCGCCATCTATCGCAAAGATAAGGAAAGTATTTTTATGTGTTATAGAAATGAAAACAGAATTTTAAAGTGGTATTTAATAAAGGGATTTAAATAGCAAAGATTAAATTTAAAATGTTTATTAATACGTTTCTGTAAGTGAGTTCGATACTCAAGTTCATAATAATTACTTTATTCCTCGTGTCGCAGGAAGTAAGGTGCAAAGATAAGTCAGCCATGGCAGCAAGTTTTATTTTGAAAGGACTGCCCAGAGAAGTTCTTAGATATAATACCCCACCACAGCCAGTCAGTCAGTCTACCTAGCCTTTTCCCAACTATGCTGGGGTCGGCTTCCAGTCTAACCAGATGCAGCTGAATGCCATTTTATATCCTAATAGAGTTGTATGTTACATGGAGCGATTCCTTCACAACCCAGTTATTGGGTCGTTACTAGGTCACATGAAATGAAAACCACCCGTAGAAATGCCTAAGAATTTATTTCTTTGACTACAAATCAATAATAAATACATAACATAGCGACGATATCTAGGTTGTTTCCTACCCACTACCAGTTTAACCATTTCAAAGAATTACAATTATTTAACTAGTACTTAAACTGGTTACAAAAATGATTAGTTCATGCATTGCCTATGCCAAAAATGTCATTGTTAAATTATTCTCACTATGACGTAACTTTCACACTGCTGGTCGAGTCCCAAATGCAGAGAGCACCTGGTATTTTATACCTGGTTCCAGGAATAGTCCTAAACTGTTCATTCGTTAATCGTAAAAGAGTAAATTGTTACGACTTGATGATGGCAATACTGTTAGCCTTTATAATAAGGGTAATAACTTGGCAGTTGTTGTGCTTAACTGCCTAATATACATTTTCAGTGTGAGACTAAAAATTGGAATTGCACATAAATGAAAGCAGCTACATTTTTTTCTAGTACAACTTAAACGATAAAAGCACCGGAAGGTGTTATTAAAGACAGCCTTAAATAGAGTAGTAGAAATTAGTCATTAACAAATCAACAAGGTTGCTGACTTTCCAGGTTGTATCGATCATACCTAGCTTAGTTTTACCACTGTCTTAAGTTACTTCACAAACATGTACCTACATTTTCAGGGCTTTTTTTCCTTCATCATTATAAACATAGAATAAGGCTACAGTTAACCAGTGCATAACATTGCAAGTCATCTGTTGTAGGTATACTGACTAAAACTTAACTTAATATTCTACTAAATATTCCATATATTACTCTGCCACTTACCAAAAAGACCACAACATCAATTAGACACTCAAATTCCATCAATCCTTCCGTTCCCTTGGGCATACCTCTGCATTTCCTCGCATACCAATATTACGTATTTAAACCAATTGATCACACTACAGCTGTTGCCATCAGCTGATCACGCACACAAGCACGCGTGCACGCACACTGTGCGCGTGCTAGTGTGCGTGGGTCCGAGGCCGTAGGGGCAAAAAAAGTGGGAACCAGTTTGACGGGCCCGCTTTTGTGCATCCGCTGGTAAGGGCATAGAGTAGAACGCAGATGGGACGTATTTTTTTTTGTTTGAGTTGGGCGATGCGTTTTAGATAATAATAATCGAATTAGCTGTGGCAGAAGTGGCATCGTTTTAAAAACAATTGTATTATCTAAAGATACCTATAAAATATGATTTACGATCCACGAAAAATTAATGATTTGATTGATTTGTGATCTGGATTCACTGAACATTTTTTTTTATGTATGGCATTCTCGTGTATATCTTCCTTTTACGATGTTTGTTTTGGACTCCTACCGAATTGACTGCATTAAGTGCCCATATCGCAAAGATTCCAGGGTCTCTATTTGAGCAGGGACCATAGTTAGCACAGGAAACAAAATAATTTCAGTAGTGGTTTCACACTCATATTATGCCAACTATTCTAGGTGCACCAAAGCTTCTACAATGATATCGTTTTTTTTATTTTTTATTCACGACTGCGTAGCTCTTGCGGGTCACTGCATCTCGCCTGATGATAAGTAATCATCAAGCCGAAGGTAGAAATGAGCTCTACACGGAATCCTCAACCACAGAGGAACTGACTATCTTACTTCTAACTGCTTAATCACAATAATGCTGTTAACATTGTTTTTATGGCGGCAGACTTAGATAAGATGGCGGTAGCTAACCAGGCAGACTTAAAACAAGCCCTGCTACCAACCAAACCGAGCAGAAAATTTTGCCCCCGCTGGGAATCTAACCTGGGACCTCTGGGTCTGAGACAGCTGATCTAACCGCTAGACCACAGAGGCGGTTACAAGTTAAGGTTAAAGTTAAAATCGTACCGGCTCTTCCAATTAAGAATGATGTATCCGAATACACGTGCATTTCTCAACCAACCCTATAGTTACCTACTATCCAAGATGTTATCACGACCTTAGCAACAAAACACCAACTTAATCTTTGACGTTGTTCCATTTTTTTGGTTTCCATGCCCTCTGTGAATGTTTTACAACGTATGTCCGAGGTATAGTGATTTCGGGTACCTGCCTCGCACCCAAACGATGAAGCGTGAAGTTCACCCAAGTGCGACTGCGCGAAATAACTGACCTAGCTGTGGTAGGAACGTTTGAAAACCAGCCAGGTTCTACTCCTACACACAACAAAGAAGAAATATGAACTGTCAAAAATAACTATTTTATGTAACCCGCATTCTGCAACCCCCGGAAGACCCGTTAAAGGTTTCGCATTCCAAAAATACTTTTTAGTAGTACCTACATCTCTACATCCTAAATTTTACTGTTTAAATCTTCAATGAAATTAAATGAAATTATTTTTTTTATTCTGTGTATAGGATATCAGAATCACTTTTATATCATATATTTATAATAATAAATAAGCTAGATAGAGTCGACATTTCCTATCTGACTACCCCTGTGAAGAAATGGCGAAACAATGGTTGACAGACAATGGTTTAGGCTGTGTGTTGTCTGTATGAAAATAATACTCAAGCAAGTCTTGTAGTAGAATCCTACCTACCATGCCTATCTCAACGCAACAAAAAAAAACAAAATACGACGAGAATCAGCTGTTTACTATATTAAGCACGTCGTAACATTCTTGAGAAAATATACTCTGTTACGCTAAGAAATATTGTCTATGAGAAGAGAATCTAACACTACAGTTGTTACTTAAATTTATTAAATTAAATATGCCTGGGAAAATTATACTAAATTTATAAATAAATAAACAATTTTATTCACCACCATTCACATCATTTTGATTAAGACTACGATATTTTGAAAATATAATTATGAATATTGGAGGTACATTAGATTGAGTAAAGCTCTGTTGATTGCCTTTAAAATATATGAAGCCAACATTATTATTTTCGGAATGAAATAATAAGATTCAATTGAAATAATTTTAACGAAACTCATTTCATTCGTCTCCTCTTACATTAAAATCTCATTTCATTTCAATAGCTGATATGATTGGAGTTAATATCCGAAATTAACGTTCAATTATTTATGTTTGTAATTTTGACTTTCGCAAATTCTCAGTAGCGTATTTCAAATAATTAGTTCTCTTGAACCTGCTTACATTCGCATTCACAGACGTTGATAATCGTTAATGAAGCATTTTGTTGAAATTAATTTAGGCTACCCTTAGAACATCGTGGCACACTGGTCATAAATTAAACAATGTATTTAATATAACCAATTTAGCATTAAAAGTCAACATCGCACCTTGGACAATCTGCCATGTTATAACGCTAATCTTTTAACTACAGCATGACCTATTAAAATGTAGTTATGCTGACACGATAGAAGTGAAAGAGAAAAAGACTTTCATTTAATTCATATTCAATAGATACTTATTTCACCACCTGCCAATATACTCCTGAGTTCCTGACTTGACTATTCAAGTCAACGTTAATGATTCATTAACGGTAATCGACGTCTGTAAGTGCGGCGGTTAATATAACTACACCTTAACTGAATCATCCAACTACTGCCTCCATCATACATTTCTATTTAGCCCTATTACATGTCACATCAAGGGAATTCGATAGACATTCTGATGTCAAACGAGTTTAAATTGAACTAGAGCCCAATTACTAGATGGAGGCAAATTGTTATCGTATTACATAATAACGTCGTGAATGGAGCTGTAATGGCTTCTCACTGACATTTTAATCCTGGCTAATCCATGGAGACTGATGTTAGGAACGATGTAGAGCTGTTGGGGGTAAAGTTCAATGGACTAATGACCAGAGTAACTGGAATATGTGGTCGAAGCAATTAAGACGTAGGTAGATTAGTAAGCATACTTCAAAAAAACCTGACCAGCAGGACGACCAATGAGCCCATCTTCTTAAACCAGGAATGTTGGTACTCAGCTGATGTGACCCGAACCTCCAAATACATAGAAACTGGCCATGACCATACCTGTCTTATGCCGCGTTCCTAAGGCATTCAACACATTAGCAACTTTTAATAATTGACTAATTTTTTCACTGTGACCCGAGCTATAGCTCGAGCTAGAGCTATAGCCGATACACAAGATGGGTAGAGGTTTCGTTAAGTATAGGAAAATTGTGCTTATCTACCATGAATGTACCATATCCATCCACCTTCCTACATCCTCGCTCACCGCGACACACTCAGCACTCACATATGTCATAGCGCACGCGATCGTATCATTGCTAAGTATAAAACTATACACTCATTGTGAATGCTCATCGATTTTATGTTTCCATGCACTAGACTAGTGTTGCGAACTTCTTGCTGTTGTAGTAGCAAGTTGATGGAGGTTATGTGCTTTGTAAGTCGGCTTCTTGTTGCATGGGACTTATGTAAGCTTTTGTTGAAAGCATATATTCAAACAGCATATCGTCGCTCGGCATCCAATACCGTGAATGTGACATTTTTGACGAAAATCGTTATTAAATGCAGGATCACGACGATATTCGACTATAGGTACACTTAAATACATCTTCATTAACTTAATTTCGAAAGAATTTGTTTTTGATTTGTTTCTGATCGAGCTGAGCGACTGCTAGTCAATTCAAAAGTACATGTGAATGTTCTTATTGCAATAAATAGTGTGACTGTGCAATAGCTCAGGTGTATGAATTTATGACAATTTAATCCAGTGTCTGAGTTTTAATCCAGTAAATGCTTTGAGCATTTAAATATGATGTTATCTAAGTTATCTTCATAATTTGTTAAATTCTCTTTAGATTCAGTTGCAACATTAATTCTCCGACAAACCCGCTATGCACCGTGATGTACAAACCTCACCATCAATAAATAAAAAACACGGACATCATAATTAATAAAATTACATCTTCACGCCTTCCGATGGTATCTACGAGAACCACAATAAATATGGTGCACAGAAGCCATACCATACCGCCGGGCCTAGCTTCCTGCTTAGCCCATTCAGAAAAATTATAACAATTAAAAATTATTATTATGATAAATTTAAACAATACATTAAGTACAGTTATTACGATATTAGTACGTCGGCCTAAACGTCGGAGTAATTAGATTTAATTTTAATGAGCCGGTGTGTGGCTATATTTTAACAAAATGACTTAACAAACACTTTAAAATGTTAAAGTAATAAAAAGTTATGTTACAGCCTATTTTTTGGTAGAAATTTTAGTTTGAATTGTAAAGTTTAGTTTCGTGTTGCTAAGCTGGCTTGGGAGTTAAAAATAGATTGTTAGTAGTTTTACTACTAAAGATTAATTAGTATTATTTTTAGTTGTAGTTTTACGAGGCAATTAGAAGGTGATAGCAGTGTTATAAAAGGTATTTAGTCGCCTTTTTGGCAAAATAAAGATCTAAAGTGATTGCGACTAATTTTTAAAGCTTTTTATTACGGGACTTAGCCTTCAGGTTTCCACGAAAAAGCTGAAATCTAATTAATAAAAACAAATAAGTACATCAAGTTTCCTGCCCTAATTATGTCACTATAATTATTTACAACTGTCAAGTCCGTTTTGATTATGTTATTCAGGTTCGTTTCGCGTGTTACACTATACATTTATTATTATTTATATTTACACAACAGCGACAATAAAGCTGAATACGAATTTATCAACATTCATAAATAATTCCTTCATAATTGTTAATATAGTTTTGTACGTTTGTAGGTATGTTGCAAATTAACGTGAGAATTGGTACTTATAGAGATGTACATAGAGGTATGAAGAACAGGGTGTTAAGTTCACTCATCCTCTGTAGAAAAGGGGGATCCTCCGAAGTGTGTCGTGTCTGATGGGCAACTGCCCGAGGATTGATGTCGAGACGTTGTATATGTACTCGTCTCGCGGTAAACAGTGCTTGCGCGATGTAGGATTTTGCCTGACGTCATGGTGATGCGTAGTTCGCATGTAGCATTGTAGATGTCGCCACAGAGAGAGAGATAAAACTTTAGTTTAAGGATTAACGGAGACAACTTAATGACCGTCACTTCCTATAACAAACGGTGACACAGACTCGGCAAATTAATTATTTTGATCTCTCTTAGACTTAACTACTTTGTATAGTAAAATTAGGTATATCAAAACAAATAATTTCTTAAGTTAAAGATATTTAATAACACCTTTTCTAAAATAGGAATCAAGCAAATAACTTCTGAACGTTCGGTTGACTGTCACACCAATAATTTTAGCTGATAAGAAAATTAGATATACTCGTAAAGCTTTAGTTTTTTAAGAAAGTAGTGAACGGTCACATAATAACGGTTGGCCAAATACAGAGCTTTTTCGACACCTTTATGTCAGACACTGGTGAAAAATATCTATGGGTGAATATGATAGATTTTCATGACGACCGATACAATATGACGGAACAGCTTTCAAAGGAAACCCTAGCATAAGCAAAAATAACAATAGCAAACCAGCACTCTATATATCTATCTGCCTGGCCTTTTCCCAACTATGTTGGGGTCGGCTTCCAGTCTAACCAGATGCAGCTGAATACCAGTATTTTACATGGAGCGACTGCCTATCTGACCTCCACAACCAAGTTACTGGGTAATACGATACCCCTTTGGTAAGACTGGTAGTCAGACTTTCGGGCTTCTGACGATCCGTAACGATTGTCAAAGATCCACGAATGACAGCCGAGAGCGGCTTAACGTGCTTTCCGACGCACGGACGGGGCTTGGTATGAAAAGATGGTCACCACCAACAAACCAAGTCACTCAATATAAGATTTAAAATTAAATCAAATTGAAAATACTGTCAGAAACTAGAGTTACACACTAATATGCCTGCCATTACCAGTATAATACCAGTGTATTGCACAAAACACAACAGCAATCTAAAGCAAAACACAGCCGGAGCCGCGTGCAGCAGCTAGTATAATTAAAAGTAAGGTAAACTTCCCAGTCGTCACGCAATGTGCATAAAAACGTAAATTATTAATGAACGCTTGAAGGCGATGTCATTAATCCTGTGGCTTTAGCGGTGTGGCCACGAAGATAGCGATTTGTAAGTAAAGTAATGTTTTTTATGTGATTATTTACTTACTTTAATTTATATTCTGGCTAATGTAGGAAGGATTTAAAAGTATTCATTAAAAGTATTAATTTTGAAAACCGCTGATTTATATTTCTGTTTGTGGTGTATTGCTCTTTTTGATTGACAGGCGCTTTGTGATCCGTGTTAAACTGAAACTCGCCATTTCGCACACATAATCGATTGATTGAATACGATGTTATTTTTTTATAAAATAATTACCTTGTAGTATTGAACATATAAAATTAAGTTGTCAGTACTGACAACTTAATTTAATAAGGGACTTAAAAGTCTAGTTCTAAAAATTCACAAACATAAGTATCTATTTCAAAAAAAAAATTGTTTCACAAATAAGGCAATACAATATTACTACATACAAAGTAAACTAAAGAAACACATCAAACTCAAACTCAAAGCATTTATTTCAAATAAACCAATTACATGCACTTTTGAATTGTCAACATAACACTGCATGCCCTAAAGTAGTGAATGATGAATGATGCATGTATGAGCTAGTAAAAATGTAATTACATATTATTAAAAGTTTATAAATAATATGCAGCTATTAAAACTAATATTTTTTTTAGTGGAATGATTGCAGGCTCTTCATAATTTTTCTTTTCTAAAGTTGTAGTTAAGTATGAAAAATATAATTCTAGTCTTCCAATAATAAAATTATGGTGTCTATTCGCATTTTTTTTATATAATTTTTATTTTTTATTTTACTTACTATGCCTTTCATTTTAAACGAAGCAATCAAATTGAATCGATTAACAAAAAATCTAATCATTCAACGCTCTTTCATTTATACACCTTTCTATCAAAGGATACGGATACGAGTCGTGTGATATTGCCATCATTTTTACAGATATTTAATCACTTCACACTATCAGTACTTTAAATGGGTAAGCTTACTTCAAACCCCTTTTTTCGTGGCTTCAAGTCTACGAAGCTAAAAATCAGTTAAGATGAGGTGTGCGATAGCAAGCGATGACTGGGACGAGCGAGACCCGCGGAATTATACCACATTTATCAACTTATTAATGACCCTACTTACGAAGGAAGCCAGTAGCGATAGAAGAAACAGTTCTCTGTTTCCTCATGAGTAGGTATTCACTTTTGCACATTATGTATGAGAGATACAAAATATACCCGAATCTTACTGCTTTACCACGAAGATCAATCTCTATCTCCCTTTTCTGATTTAATTAAAATAAAATAAAAATGAATGAAGATATTTTTATTTTTATTCGAATTTAATTAAATCCTTTTTCTACCCAGATTATGTCAAAATCAATCTTTTCCCAACTGTGTTGGAGTCGGCTTCCAGTCTAACGGCATGCAGCTGGATACCAATATTATACATAGAGCGACTGCCTATCTTACCTCCACAACCCAGTATCTGTAGGTAATACCCCTTGGTAAGACTGGTTGTCAGACTTTCGGGCTTCTGACCACCCGTAGCGACTGTCAAAGATTCACGAATGACAGCTGGGACCAACAGTTTAATGTGCTTTCTAAGGCACCGAGGAGTCTTGCCTCTTGGTATGTAAAGATGGTCACCCATCCACGGACCAACCCGGGCAAGCTTAGCTTAACCTGATGGATTAATCCGTGCGGCTGTTATTACTTAGCCACAAGCTCCACCGAAATTATGTATAAGGAATAATCAATTCAACTAACGTTATTTATAACAATAAAGTATAATTTACTTTTCTCTGATTAATCTTCGAATTATCAGGCCTATTCGCGTGAAGATTAAACAAGCATCCATTAAAATCCCGAACCCTAGCTAGAAATCTGGCTCTAATAGGGAAATTATAATGAACGAGAAAAAAGTACTTGCCTCATCGGTCTAGTGGTTGCAAGCACTACAGCTGAGCATGAGGTCCTGGGTTCGATTCCCGGGTCGGGCAAAGTAGTAATGGGTTTTTCTATCTTGAATTTTTCAATAGCACCATGGAGTCTTTGTGCCAATAGGCTCGCCCCCTATTACATGAGACTTAAACATAACTGGCAAAATGTAGGTGTCCTCTGCTTAACCCTTCAGGGAATACAAGTCCAATGTTATGTTATGTAAAGTGGCGAACGTTCACTCGTAGCTTAGGAATTAGTCGTAGGATCGGAACCTATAGTTCTGCTGACCGTACAACTCAACACTTGCTGTAATATTGAGTCATTTACTTTATATCTTGAACGGCCAGTCGTTACCTGCCTCATATTTGTATACTTTACAGGTAGGTAGGTGTACCTCTACTATAGTCTGACTTTTATAACATAGTCCATGAGTTTCCAAGCTGATTTAGATTTTTACTAACGGAAAACATCGTGAGGAAACCGGAGAGATTGAGAGATATTTTTCTACGGCATGTGACAAACTCTGACACCAGGTTAGTCACTAACACGAGAAGAAGAAGACTAAAATAATGGTTGAGCTCAGTTATCGGGAGAGAGATCTCGCTGGTTTTAGACACCTGCAATATCAAGGGCGTTGCCAATACATTTTCGACCTTAGAGATAAAGATTAAACTTGGCGAGTATGCCTGTTATCCCTCAAACTTGGTGGAAAATGGGTATGGTTGTAGCATTTCCACGGTTTCTTAAAAATAATATTTACTTTATGATTATTTTACCATCGCACAAGAGAATTAATTACAAAGATGTCTTCAACAAACCTGTCATCAAGTTGTTTAAGAAAATTATGTTTTCAAACTTTCATACGACGTCGATTTTTTAAGAAAATATTACGTTATAAAACTTTATGCTTTCACGAAACAAGCTTCCTTCTTGAGAAACCATTTTTGAAGCAAGTTCTTTATATGACCGTACGAAGTTAACCAGGAAAATGTCAACCGAAGATATAAAAGAGAACCGGAACAAAATCTTAAAATTCTTAACAAAGTTAAAAGATCACTATCGTTTCTAAAACTAGTTTTTAACAGCCCTCATTAACTAAACTTCAAGAAGAACTTAAAAATTAACCGTCTAAAATATCGAAGAAAATCTCGTGTAAAAAGACATAAAAGCTTATAGGGTGGAAGTACCAACTACCGTCCCTAACATATTTACTTTCGCGCTAACACGAACCTTCCCCATAAACACGATACTCTGTTTACGTACAGACAAACAAATTAACTACTAACAATATGTTAGTAGTAGGAACATGTCGCTATTATTAACAATCTCATTTTTTTTTCTTTTATACTCGCACGGTAATCTGAGACATGTGGCTTACCGAAAATAGGTCGAATATGTTCCGAGGGTGACGACACCTATTATGAGATACTAGTTTTTTATGGTAATTTCAGATAAGTAGAGGAATGAGTACGCTTGTTATTCAAATAGAGAGAAAATAATGTTGCTTTTATTTCGTATATTACCAAAGATATAAAGGTGAATTGTGTTGTTCTGAGTGATACCATTAAATAATTATACTGCTTAAAGAAATACAAAAAAAAAAAAATGAAATAATAACACTTGGAATTGTTACTTGCAAATTAATCTCATTATAACAAATCACTTACTCGATATATGAGATCTCTTAACCCTTTATTATCTAACCCTATCTCGCATACTCGTACTCAAATCTAATCTGTGAACGTAATCATAAATCACTCACCATATTTAATCACAAATGAAACCCAAACTAACTTCAAAGTGAAACTTAATTAAAAACAAATCACGGCCGACAACTGTCCCGCGTACCCCACATCTCTTCGCGTAGGGTCAAAGCCCTTAGCTGTTTTGTCAGAGTTAACCAGATTAGGTTATTTTTTTACTGTTTACTGTAACGAGGTTACGCGATAGTTAGTTTAACCATAGTTTAACGGTGACTGTAGTAGTTTGGTTCAAAGATACGGCTTTATCATTTCTATGTTAATTTCTGAATTAAGTGAGAATGTCAATCACAGGAACTACTTAAGTTTACGATGTTTTAATTATTATTATATGCCACATTGCGTCTCTATGTCATTGATAAAGGTTTTTATCCGGTCCGTAAATACATAAAGTTGGATGTAACTACTGCATGTTAACAGTGACAGGTGTTCACCCTAATTGAAAGTACGGAGGAAAGAAAACCATTGATACCAAGTTTGTACATTGAAAATGGTTTTCTTATACTAGTGCAGGAAAATGGTACGTATAGGTAACCTAAGTGTTTACCTGAATAGAATCTTCAATATAACTTTTGTTGTGAGATGGCTTTTAAAACAAATTTATAACAAAACAAAATCTATCTATGAAATCTATCTTTTTAAATCTATCTAGGTACCTACATACGTTAGGCAAATCAATAAATGACTTATGATATTATTTGACATGCAGATTACATAGTTAAAAAAAAACAGTTGCACTCCGGGAGTGCCGACAGAAGTGAAAACTTGAAAAAAAATCATTATCGCGATAATCACCGCGTTGATGTCTTTTACTCCACGCACCGCGGTCATCAACACGTTGATGTCTTTTCAATGGTCAAAAGTAGGTGTCATCACGGTGTCGCGAAATCTATGGTTTAGTCCCATCTCAAAAATGCCCAACGCGCCTAAAGAAATTTTCACTTCAAAAGCCTTTCTCATACCCGACTGCGGCGAAGCCAAAAAAGGAGGATTATTTGAAATACCTATACCTACAGGAATTCTAAGTTACCAACAGTAACAGAATATATTTAGAATATCTGCCTTTACACATGTACCCAAAATTGCAAACACTACAATGACGAAATCACTTCTAAAAACGTGCTTACCCCAGAACCGGTTCTCTATTTCTGCCCCATAGTTCCCAAATAAGGCTTATTTATAAGGAAAATCTATTTTGGATTTTTTAAAGGACAGAGAAGGCTTCTTCGGACACGTTGGCATGGCAATGGGCCGGTCACGTCTACACCATGGCACACAAGTGTCCCCTGTCCAACGGCATTGTGTCGTGTGGGGGAAGGGGACAACGGCCCTTGATAGGGACATTGGGGGAAGCTGAGGTGTGAAACGTTAAGTCAGCTTGTAGTGAGATACGGAAATAGATACTGAATCTTTGGAAAATCTTATGTGATTGTAATAGTATTGAGTCAGAAAATACACACGAAAAAAATAACCGACTTCCAGAAAAAACACCTGCCTCCGACTTATATGGAACCACCCTGCGGGCTTCCTCTACCAAATCAAAAAATAATCAAGAAATCACGGAAAACTCGGTGAACACTCTAGAAAAAGAAATTGAATGAATGTATAACATCCTCCTTTTTTATAGTCGTTTAAAAATAACACGTATTTGCATTTTGTAAGACTTTAAAAACAGAAGAAATTCGAAAACGAGGTTCCCTTCTATCTATCGGCCACCACGTAGTACAACTTAATATACTTATAGCACACTAATGTTACACACACATCACCTAAAAGTACCATTCAAGATAATCTAATTCCGTCAGTTGACAGAAACAGTGTTATTGTTTAATAATAACATCGTATTGTGTGATATACGCTTTACAAACAGAGATAATGACGGCACAGGCCTAACATAAACACCCTGTATGTGCCCATCAATGTTATGGCAAAATAGACCATCTCCATAAACGCTCTTTGGGTACGCAATGTCATAATCGCCATGAATGACAATATTTGGCTGTTGCTACAACTTAGAAATATGCCTTACTTTACTTACTACTTTTCTCGATGTTAATTTTTGCCTTTTATTTTCTAGTTAATAACCATATTGATTCACTGACAGACATCGCCCAACCTAAACTGTTGGATCTAGAAGCATAAAATTTTCAAGAATTCCATACATAATAACGAAGATGTGTAATAAGGGCAAAGATCAAGAGTAACGGTAGTAAACATCACTGGTTTTGATTACAGTTGATGACCAAGTGGATTAGAGGCACCCATCAAAAGAATCCAATTATTTCAAACAGGTAATGTTATAATGTTATAACCAACTTCCAAAAAGATATTACAAAGTAAAAAATAACATTAATTTAGGAAATCGTAAATAAGTTTTTTATTTTTCACTTTTAGTTTCTATATGGTACCTACTCCACACCAATTCGTATACAACTACATGCTATGTAAATAACAGTGACAGGAAGTATTATAACATCATCAAGATACATCAATTGGATTAAATACGTAATAACGAAGCTAAATCAAAAACTTTCTAAGCAAAGTTAATAAAAAAAATTATGAAATCACCGTGCAAGTTTTCTCTACCAAATGAATAAAATATTTTCAAACTCGGTCTACAATTGACGAAAATATCGACTAAAAAAAACAGACGAACATAATATAACCTTCTTCTTTAAAAAAAAAAGATATGTTCAACCCTTTCGAGCACGAAATTCCAAAACACCTACAATTTCCAACTCTTTACAACAACCTAATTCAAAGCATGATTAATTTTTCGGGGTGTATCTTAAAAATTTAGGGGTAGTTAAATCATAACTCAGATTTAATTGCCCCATATTTCATGAGGTACAATAGTGGGGCTGACGGCAAATGACTGTAGGCCTGTGGGGCTACAGGCCTACACAATACTGTCTCAGAAACAATTAGAAGATTTAGATGATTTTACAACGAAATTTATGAATGTATTGGATTCGGTTTTGCGTGAAGCTTTGTTTTGAAGTCGTTTGTGATGGGGTTAATTAATTGTGAATTTTCAGCAGAATATGAACTCATGTTTTTGTCTGAAAAATATAATTTTACCATAAAAGTTACTGTCTATCTGCATTAATGGATATTGCGGCTAAACAAAGTACCTACATTATAAAAAAGTCTACCCATAATTTTATTTCCAGTGTATAGAGTTTTACTAAACACAAAAATATTATGTACTTATAATATATATTTTTTAATATAATTATATATTCAGAGCATGTGTACTCGATAATGTGTAAGCTGTGGTTAGTTACCTAGAATTGAGTGTGCATTGAAGGGTAATGCATATTATACAAGTTTTAATTATTGTAAAAGATATTTGTACTGTATCTCGTTGATAATCCTTAAATAAATAAATAAATATTACCATCTTTTTCGGATATTTGGCAAAAACACGCCATACCTAAAACGACCGACCTATTAGGTATTGTGTAAGATATTTTAGGTCAAATCTGGAAAGACGAGTGCGAAAATGTAAGGATCGAAGGTCGAAGGGAATCAGGGCCAATCTATCACGATCAAACGGGCGTGTACCGTAAGAGCCTTGGACCTTTGCAAATAACGTGCTTATTCATGTAAGTACGTAGGCTAGGTACTGAAAAAAGTAAAAGGAAAGGTCCTAGATACCTAACTTATTACCTACGCCTTTAGAGGTCACAGAGACCTAAGCCGTTTTCACGATTAGGTTTTGTTTGAGAACGTGCAGATTTGAATATAAATATTGGTGAGGACATAAACTAAATTGGGTTTTTGTTGGTCGAATTGAAGATTCAATATTAAATCTTGTTTAAAAATGTTTTTTTTTTTTTAAATCATGAAACGATTTTAACACGACATCTGTTCTACTGCTAGGAACCGGAAATGACAAACTACAATCAACCCTGAAAATCAAAAACTAATTACTAAAAATCAATTAAGCCTACAGGAAATTATCTAATCTCCCTAATGTTGATCATTTTGCGGTGTACTACGAAAATTAATTATTAATTAAACGTGTTTAAACGGTTTTATACACAGTTCGACATCAAAACAAACAGACATGGCGGATAGCGGATAAATCGATATGCCTCGGTATTATTCGTAGCGGAAAAGCGGAAATCAGTGATTGCCGACCCGTGGCAATATCCGCTTAGTACAGCTTTTATCCGCCGCGCCTCTGTAGGCACTGGGCCTACAACTGGGTGTTCTACCCTACTATTTTATTTATAGATATTGCTCAGTAATTAGGATGGAGCTTTGCTGGCGGGTTTATTTGTGCTCGTGTTTGAAATGGTGCTTATATGAAAATTAATCGCAGTTAGATGCTGTATGGGTGATTTCCTGAATGCTTTACTAATTCATTTCGATAGTTGTAAATATCAAGAGATTATTAGATAGTCATTTGTCAGCTTCGCATCTAAATCTATAGATATTATAAAATGAAGTCGCTTTTCGTGTTTGTCTGTTTTTTATTAAACTACGAAACATATTTTGATGCATTTTCACAATCATTTAGAAAATTTACCTGGTAGGAAATGTTCCTGTTCTGAAACATTTAATATTCTACATTCATTAATTTTTAGGGTTCCGTACCCGAAGGGTGCCATACGGATCCCTATTACTAAGCCTCCGCTGTCCGGCCGTCTGTCTGTCAGCGGACTGTATCTCATGAACCGTAATAGGCAGACAGTTGAAATTTCACAGATTGTGTATTTCTATTACTTACAAATATGTTAAAAATTATAAACTTTTTAAAGTTTTTTATTACTCTGGCATGGTATGGTGTCATTGTCTAGAACTCATAGAGTAGTTGTGCATTTTTTTTAATCTTCAAAAATGAAGAAAACAAATGTTTTCTTTAGAAGACCAATACTTATACCTACGTAGAAAATTGACGTTAGCCCAGTTCTTACATAGGTCCGGTCCTATCAAAACTGTAGCAGCAACCCAATCACCATATTTTAACACAATGTTGAACAGGTTAGTATTTATTATTCTATGATAACTAAGCAATAACATGTATTTAACGTTACAAGCCTTAAGCCACAGTTATCACTTGAGTTATTAAGTTCAGAGATCAACCACAGTAGCTGATACCGACTCGTTTCTAAATTTCCAGTTTGACACAGACTGAGAAGCAAATGAAGTATCAATTGTACAAACCAAGTTTTGCGAAAAACTAACTTACTAGCAAAAACAGCAGACAACAGTCACTTGGCAGAAATATGCTCAAGTCGCACCTTATAAATTATTTCGATAGATTTTTTCCAATTTCTTGATGATTTGATTATTTTTCAGGGCTAATTAAACTAAACTAATACTAGTTTTTAAGGCTTCGTTTAAAGTTTGATAGGTTAACAACAAAGTGTTAAACTACATGTGAAAATCACAATACAAAATCAGCTATAATTCATTCAACCACGATGTTTCTTTCATGAGCACACCTAAATCGTTGCCATGCGATTGAGCACTCCATTTACTGACTACTCCATCCAGCCTTAAAGCATAAATAGTATCGAAAGGTTCTCGCTATCGACACAGAAGTACGGACAGACGTGTAGCTATTGAGTTATTTATTATAGCCGAGCTAGATGTCTGAGATAGCCGCCACCTGCCCTAGGCTGGAGTTACGCCTTGTTAAGGTACTATTACACGTGGTGTCGAGTAGCCATTATGTTTAAAATAAACTGAGGAAAATTGCCAAGAAATAAAAAGTTAACATTTTATAAATAACAATTTCCGCACTTGGTTTTTTATCGATTTAAATATTTTATTAACACATAGTAGATCGTTAACTGGTAGGTTTATTAAAATTAAAAGTGCGTTGGAATTTATTTTGGTGCTGGTTAATTTTTCAGTCACGCTGTTTTTATCTGTAAAATTGATCGACTCTTCATGAGACAGAGAACTGGTTTTTTTTGGTCAAAGAATCAGCATTGCCACACAACGTTGGAATCCTGCCAGCACTGTTCCTGTTGACAGCGATGCAGACGAATTTTTTGATGCTTTGCTTGCTTTGCTCTGTTAAGGAGAAGACTGAAGACAGTAAGCTTTCAAACCATGTAAATATTATCTTGGATATTGAAATAAAGTCTGTAGAATTTTTGAGCAAAATTATAGTCGTCTGCTATTGCGTCACTTATTTTTTTTATGATTCATGGATCAAGGACAAACCAACACATATGTCATTTGAAACAGAACACCCAATGACAAGGCCAGATTATACTGAGATTGTAAGCAGTGACATCACTACAAAAAATAAACATTTGGTCAAATTTCGAAATCTAATATAAATGAACCCTTAGATCTATTGAAACAACTTGGAGACTGCTACATCCACACTTATACCTACACATTTAAGTTTATTTTTGTTTATTCATCAGTTTTATACATAGGTGAGTTATTAAACAATTTCTCTTTTAACTAGTAAACATGACGGCGAGTAGGTACACAAATTCATTATTGGTCCTACAATTCAATTTGAATAAAATATGTGCGTTTAAAATTCTAATGTAACGGATAGTTTGTTCATAGATAAGGTTAAAGACATATCATTTATATCTAAGCCTATATTTTACCACCTATAAGGAAAAACTACGAAAGCATAAATTAAATTAGAATAATTACAGATGAAGGTGTACCAACCAGTTTTATCATAATCACATGTCATGTTAAGATATAAAAGTAAGTGCAAATTGCATTTAAATTTAAAACTAAAACATTTTTACTGACATGGCTCTTTGATACGAACAAACGCCTTTTGGACTAACATTAACAAGTGTAGGTACTGGCTAATGTAACCTACAACAGGTCACTGTAATCAAAAAATCTATCTGCCTAGCCTTTTCCAAACTATATTAAGGTCGACTTTCAGTCTAACTGGATGCAGCTGAATACCAGTATTTTACATGGAGCGACTACCTATCTGACCTCCATAACTCAATTACTGGGAAACACGATACCCCTTGGTTAAGACTGGTGTCAGACTATTGGGCTTTTGTTTACGCGTAACGACTGCAAAAAATCTACGAATGACAGCGAGGACCAACGGCTTAATATTCTTTCCGAAGCACGGAGGGGTCTCGGTATGTAACGGATGGTCACCCATCCACGAACCGACCGCGGCTAGTGTCGCTTAAACTTCGATCGGCCCTGTACGGCTATTATTATTTAGCCACTAGCCCCTTTAGTCACTGCATTCAATATACTCCAATTATTCGATACTCATTCAAAAACAAATGACTATCCAAACCAATACCTACTTTTCATCTGTTCGTAACACAAGAGCCTATCTCAATGTCCTTCCCCCACACATCCTAAACAAAATATAATCACACAAAAGCTTAAAAAAAATCGATATTCTTTCAATTTCGCATCTAATAAACCTTCTTCAAAAAACGATTTAAAATAAAATAGGCCTTAATCTCCGTACGAAGGGATCGGGCATTACATGTAAAGTATTGTGCGATAGGCCCGGGTACGACGGAGCAACTTATTAATATTGCCTCCCTTGAATAGAAATGTCGGGATCATTATTGAGGGTTGTGTACTGGGCATCCTGTTTGGCTGTTCAGATTGGGGGGCTAAGTTTTTATTATAGACTAAGTGGTATTTGGATTACATTTTGTCATGAATTAACGTCGCGTCGTCATGTTTTATTGACAATCTTAATGGTAACTTAATTGAAGTTTAATTAGCAATAAAATTACCATTTCTTATACTAATCTACATGGTCTGACCAAGATTATGTATGGACTTTAAAAAAGACAGTGATCTCTGTGTTAATATCTAGATTTAAAACATTATTTATTTTTGACGTGTAAAAGTGTTTATACAAACCTATTTATTACATTTCATAAAACCAATCGTGTGCCAAATTTGTTAAAATACACAAGATTATATACAGTTCAGTCAGTGTATGAAATTATGTTCAGACTTAGCCCAGGTTCGCACGGGCGGTTTTTTCCCACGACAATTTTTTTTCGTGCACTAGATTTTCAATATTCTGCTTCGAGCCGAGAGTGGAAAATCCTGTGTTTTTTCAAAGCACTGGGACGCACTCTGTTGAATTCTGAACGTTTGGCTCGACAGCGAGAGTTGAATATCCAGTGCGCGATAAAATCCCGCCGCGATATTTTTACGTCCGTGCGAACGTAGTCTCGAAGAACAGTACCAATATCTTAATACCAATATCTTAATAGGTAATTGTTGTACTAAATATCAGAGTATACACACTTTTTGCCGACGTATCGAGCTTCTTATACATAAAAATATTAAGCTACAATATGCCATCAGTTTTCTATTACAATAACAACTCACACATGTTGGGAACGAGCCACTGTTTCTCTTTGATGCTCAGATTACAATTACACAAACATATTGTTATAAATGAACCAAGTTTAACACCATCTGATCAGCAGCTGGCCGGTCTTTAATTATTATAATTAAATCAGCGTGGCAATAAAATGTTTGGGATGAATCATACATAAGGGATTATAGCCTGGATTGTATAAAAGTTTTAATAACACTGACTTTGGAAGTTATGTCAATTTCAGTCAGTGTCAGTTGGTAAATTGGCTGATGATTGTGTGATAAAATAACAGTAAGCCTGAAAAAAATGGATGCAATAGAGATCTAAAAACTCCCGATAATATTTGTGGTATGTTAATTTCTGGTAGCCAAACAACCTCTCTCTCTCTTTGTATGTCTTCATCCAAATTGCTTTGGTAGTCCAAAAAAAATCCCTCTAATTCTATGTTTGTGATCGGTCCGTTTGACCTTTTTGGTCAAACGGACCGATCACAAGGGACTAAAACATAACTGGCGAATAGGCCTCTGCCTATCCCTTCGGGAAATACAGGCGTGATTTGACCTATATTATCGACTTTTTTTGTAGGTTCATTTTACACTGTGTTGAAAACCCCAAATTATTTTAGCCAAACTAATATCCAAGTTTAGTACCCACAATCGGAACACGTCAAACTAAAGTCACGTTACAAATCCGAGTGTGAAAGCGAACGGAGGCACGAGCGACGAGCCCTTCAATTTGTGATCGATGAGTCCATCGCTCTTGCGTCTCGTAGGACCGCCCAATACTCGCGTGTTACTGGGGTCAGCAGAGTTGTGAGCCTATCTGAGGATATACGTAGGTAGGTGTGAGTTTTATTAGAGGCAGTTGCAGTTAAAATAGAAACAACGAGTACTTGAAAGTTCAACGTAAAAATAAAGTAGATGAAATTCTGTTTTCTTAAAAGAGATTTTTTGAAAAGGTTAATAATCTTTTCTTTTTTTTTTTTGATAGTCTTCTTTGTGTCCCACCGTTGGGCAAACGCCTTTCTCCTTCTCTTTCTCGTCTCCTTAGGTACTTTAGATACATAATTATAATTCTGAGTATATACTCTACTCCAAATACAATTGTTTAATTGAATTCTTTTAATTCTCGATTCTAATCCATCACGCATTTTACTATGACAAGTAAAACATAAAACCTGACGTCTCACACCTTGCAAACCTTATTAAAATTATCTAAAAATATCCAGTCCGCCAACTAACTGATACTTACTAAATAAGGATGAAAATCATAAACGTTAACATACACCTAGCCTTTTCTAGTACTTTTTCGTCCTAAAAACTATTCCTGGCTGCATCTAATACCTTATTAGCATGGCGCGATGGGTTGAAGTCTAGGTAGATAATGAATGTGCAGAAATACTGACCACCTGTCTGAGACAGTGTTGCAGGGAAATCGATACATGTCTAATATAAACACTAGTTTAGTTGACAGAATAGAAAGATATTACGATTGCATTAAAATACTGTTTTAGAGATTGAAATCTATCCTTTAGCTTGTTGAACAAGTATTTCGTTACATGGACAACATTTAAAGCCCTATGGCCCTGTTTTAACACTGTTTTTAGCGTGAAGAGACATTTATACTAATATTATAAAAGGTAAAGTTTGCGAGTTCGGATGTGGGAGGTAATGTCCGAAACTATTAAAAAAAAATATCTTTCCTACACTATTGCCGAGTGGCACAGAATATGTTTTGTGGTATATACAGTTGGCTTCCACGCGGACGGATCCGCGGACAGAAGCTAGTACTATCATAAAAGCATAAATAATAAAATATAACTTTCTTGCATCTGTCCGTCAATCAGTATTAACTATCTAAATAACCAAGTTGCATAAAATTTTACACATTGTTATAGCGCGCAAATAGTGGACATAATGATGATTATCTGGCGAAATGTGGGTGTACTTTTGTTTTTTTTTTTTTTTCCTGATGTACGACTATAATTACCCAACTATCTGGTGTATTGTGTGTCTCTTAGTCTGTGCTAAATAAATGTATTTTCTTTCTTTCTTTTCTTTTCTTTCTATAGGTACACCTCTGCCTAACCCTTCGGGGAATACAGGCGTGATGTTATGTTACAATATGATGATTATCATAGATTTCAATATTGCCGTAGTTATAATGAACATATTATACTGTTTAGCTAGATATTCTGGAAAAGGTAGACTACTATTTTGTGTAGGTACCTACGTAATAGTTTGTGACACAAACTGACATGCTACACCGTAGTATCTGACACCTACTGACATGATATATCTTAGAATCTGACACTCACTGACATGCTACATCGTAGTATGTGACACTACCTAACGATTCGACTACCTTAGTCCTATAAATTAAGATCTGATGATATTCTAAGCATACACATTTGGAGTGGTGCCTGCCTCGTATGGAATAACAGCTTAATAGCTTAATGCTTAACTATAAGTCCGCGATATTTAAATCGATAAGCTTTATGTTATCTCAACAAGTAGGGCAGGTGGGCGTTCAAATAGATGCTACGTTTAGAGGTCTTTCGGGATGTAGAAAAACAGTAGAGATTGAACGAATTTCTAAGGAAACAAGTCATCATAACCATCCTATAATTCTCCCTCCTCTCTGTGACATAGGAGTGGGCCGTAATCCACCACGCGGCCGCGCGGGCCCAGTGCAGGTTGCTAGATGTCACATATTATGTTTTCGAATTTTTGATTCTAGGACATGCTGGTTTCCTCACGGTGTTCCTTCACCGTTTTGAGAGCAGTGGTGATGAAATAATTTAAGGCAACAAGTATTGTATTGGAACATGATTTTCTTATATTTTTGATCCCTTGGTACTTATTAGTTAGTCACTAACCACACGAAAAGTAGAAGTTAGTCAATTGTTTTCAGACAGAGTTTTTTAAAATTATGAATATACTGAAAACATGAGGCACTTTATTTTCAGCTGTTTTGTACTTACTATTTACTTGACAACGAGCTAATCGTTTTTTTAACTGAAACCACTTTTAATCTGCTAATAAAGTGTCTATCAAGGTATTTTTATTACAAAACTTTCACATCAAACGAAATACAGTCTAACTACGCACTTAACTTACTTATTTTCCTAATTAACACAATTTTAAAATAAACATTTGAATTAAGCCGAATTTAAATAATCTTTTTTTTTTGAGTTAGATAGAGGACGACATAACAATGTACGGAAATAGGGATCGGCATCCTAAATTTATTTACATTTACCTATGCTCATGTTTTGCAAAGAAAAAACTAAATACATTTAACACTTGGCTACTTTTTATAGCGTTTTAATGGCCCGCATAAAATATGATAGTATCTCAAGTCACATCTGACCAAGAAGTACTATCTGCTTAGCCAATCATCGTTAGGCTAGAAAATTGTAGAGCTTGTAGGGACAATCTTAAGCAACTTTTCAGGAAAAAAAAAACAAGGAAATAATAAAAGCTACAGGTTTAAAATTTCTTAGATTGGATACTACTTAATAATTATTATAATAATTAAGTAAGATTAATAATTATTACTTTCTTGTGATTTCGCATATAACAGTGACTATGGAGTTATTAATAGGTAGGCTTTATGTAATAAAAGACACTATTTTGTGTAAAAATATATAGGTCAATACCACACTCACTAATCAGTAAATCTGGTAATGACCTACATACTTTCTTTCCCCATTTTGTCTTTCGTCGACTTCCGTAATCGTATTATTTTGGTCCACTGAAATTATAATGCATTTATTATTATCATGAGAAGGGATACGTACTTATAATATTAATGAAACAACAATATTATCTGGTTGGTGTAGTTAGAAGCTGAGTCCACGTGTTAGCAGTAATTGAGGACCAAACCTGTCAGTATTACACAAGCGACGCGGACGGCTTGCAAGCGACTTGTGACCAGGCACACGAGTGAAAGAATAGAGGAATTTATTAATTTATTTACTAAAAAAAAACTCCGGCTATGATCTTTGTTTGCCATGTATCCAAAATGAACGACACTCATTTGATAGTAGAGGGGAAAAAAAAGTATTAGACATTTCAATCATGTAGTAGATTATATTTATTTATTATTTATGAAGAACTGAATAAACTTTATATTAAACAACAATTGTGTTAGATTGTTTAATTAAACTATGAATCAGAAATGGGGTTATTTCGACCATACGAGACAAAAAATCAAACAATACAAAATCTGTTTATACCTAAATTACATTTCACGAGCATTCTCAACCGATGACACCCATTTCCAAGCATGACTCACGCATCAAATATCATCTTCATATCTAAAAATATCACCTATCTAATTAGTCGTAGTACTACGCCCCGCGTACCTCGTACCGCGTAGTAGAGTGTACAATACGCGCATAACGCTCGGTTTACCTAAACTGGTCGTGAGTCACCGGGATGCGTCAGCGCAACGAAATAAACATCATGTATCATGTAGGGTTGTCCGTTCATAATTATGCATCATTTGGCGCACTTATTTTAATTTTATTAATTGTAGAAAATTTCTAATTCGTATAGATATGGTACGGTAAAATCCTTTCCAGACATGGCCTTGCATTTTTAGACTCACATATCTTAATAATATAATGTTCGGACTTTATAAGAGACCTCTGAGTTTGTTTCGGCATTTCTTCTCAGCGATCAGTCAGCTAGGAAATGGCGGAAAATCTAGTTTTAAAAATATTAACCGAACATTTACTTGTAAAAATGACAAAAGATCTACTTACAGAAGTTAACATTTCATTTCATTATACGAGGTGAGATTGGCATTGTGATGTGGATGGTTTTGCGGTAGGAGAGGTATAATATGATAATAGCTTCAGCGTGATAAAAGTCATAATTTTTCTGAAATGTATTTGATTGTATTTTTATAAGTTTTGACAAAATTTATGACAATTGTTCACAAATTCAACAGCAAACCAACATTGTTCTTTGCAGTGCCCTGACAGGGTTCATGTACAAAAACCGACAGTAAATATTGTAAAATGTTGTGTTATGTGCATGAGAGCAAATAAATAAATAAATAAAGATATGCCAATCAGCAAGGTTGGCAGTGTGCTCTCTGCGCTGGGTGTGCTTGAGTTAACCTACTCAAGTGTCAACACACTCGGGGTGGAACTTTTATTTAAATGCACCCCAATTTTTTACACACAATCAATCACATCACCCTTTTTGTGCAATGAATATTGAAGTCCACTTATTCTGATGTTACCAGTGAAATTTACTTATGGTTTACTAAACCATAAATAATGTTCTCTCACTCTTACCACTAATACTAGTTGGAAACCTATATTAACCCGGCTTTCGTAATTCCAAAACTTGGGTAAAAAAAACCTAGTGAAGAAATTAGGTTTTTGTTACCCAGGATTTTGTAATATCTATGTTTAAGTGTCCTTGGAGTTTCTTGCCCGTTCTTCTCCATAGAGATCTACGTTTTGTAATGGGCAATTAGCTTCAACTTTCTGACTAACTGACCGACTCTTTGACAGTTCAAAAGTGCCTGTAAATGGTTTAATTGAAATAAATGCTTTGAGTTTGAGTTTGAGTTTTGAGTTCAAAGTTTCTTTTAAAATTACTCATTTACAAAAAATCTCGAAAACAAAAGTCTGCCAAATGGCAACCCTGAAATATGTCACGCACTATCACTCGACATCTATGTTCTAAAGCCGAATATTTTCCTACCTCGTCACCTCTAGATTTGAACACACTTCCTTAAGTCATACAACTAAAATCCACCTTTAACTCTTCCACTTAGAGTCCATAAGAACTGCTCTGAATATCTCTGCAATAGTTCGGAAAACAAAATTCAAAATGCGGTTACCATAAACAATTTTACTTTTAAAACGTTGAGATTTCAATTTTTCGGCCAGTAATATAAAGTTGGCCACTCATAAGTTATTAGGCTACATATTTTATAGTGATGCATCGATCTCAAGCCGTCAGCTTTGAATAGGACATTTTAAATTAAAAGAGTAATACATATATTCTTTTTATAATCCACGCGTGATATATTGTGATGTGACGCAGTGCTTTTGTTCCATTGTATGAGGTTCATACATTTTTGTATGGATATTAAGGGGAGAAGTATTTTGCAATGTTGATCTTTACGAAGAAGCTCCCCGCAGACAGGCGCGACGCGACACTAGTAGAACAATTTCTATGAAAACTTCATGGAAATCGTTCTACCAGAATCGCGTTTAGTGTCAAGTACCTGGGCGACCAAGCTCTGGCTGGTGAAAATAGAGAATGCTCATTTAATAGTATAAGATAGTACCTACTAATTCCATACTGCCATGATAGTAGGTAATTACTAATTCCATGCTGCAATGATCATTATTCTGATGTCAATAATGTCATGTCATTATTCATTTTCTTGTTCCTAACTTTGGGCGAACGATCGATTTTTCGCCCCCGTAAACCCCTATATTGAAACTTTCATCAAAATCGTTAGAGCTGATTTCGAGAATGTGAGTACAAATATATATACAAACAAATAAATATATATTATATAAATAGTGCTCGTTTAATTGTATAGGATTCGAAAGGGATCGTCCTTTAACCACGTGAGGTTCGAAAAGGGGGGGGATAATGTGACAAAAGCGTAGGTACATTAGTATTTATTCATGCGACAAAGAAATGTAATTTAATATGTGACGTGAAAAATATTTTTAACCAATAATAATAAAACAGATTTAAAAAATATCTGATCTATTCAATAATAAAAAATACACGTGATGCTGGGACGGGGGAGGAGGGCTACCCTAAAACCACACGACATATCACCAAAGGGTTGGGGTATAAAAGTGGTCTAAAAAACCTTACGTGATGAGGGGATGGCCCCAATTACCATATGCAAAATTTATGACGGAAAAATATAGAGTAATAGAAAATCGATGAGGAAAGCGCGAATTACGAAGGTGACAGCCGGAGGACTTAAAAGAAAACGAAATTATTTTAAATAAGGTTTTAATTATGTAAAAATTACAATATAAACTTATGCTAATTTCTAGGACTAGATTCGGACGATGCTAGTACCGAAGTGCCGAAAATTAATTATCTCTAATATTACAATTCTAGCGATGCCTAAGCGTGGATACAGTATCAGCAGATCTAGAAATAGGTGAGCGTTCGACGACACGAGGCGTCGATTCGTTGGTTCAGCAAAATGGTGTATTGCGATTTTGTGAAACATCCGATTGATGTAATTAAGTTATCATTTCGCTATTCGGGTGATTTGGTGTAGGCAGGGAACGTAACACGCGCACACATGAAATTGCTTATTGTTGTATTATTAAAATAATGGGCTAACATAACTACTTCCAATAGATGTTTATTTTGATCCACCTGACATTAATAGAGCAGTTAATGGGTTTGGAGCCTTTAATAAAACGACAGGCCTTTTTTATTTATTAAAGTGCGTTTATTGTGACTTGTCCCGTGACACGACTGCTAGCTCTGAATTTTGCATTAATGTGTGATTGGTAGTACTGTTCTATCAATTGTCATTTTGAACTCTATTGCTATTGAAACTAAGACTGCAAAATAGACTGCCCAGGACAAGTTATAATGAACGCACTGTAGTACCTACATGTTCGCACCTCGTCTCAAAATTATGACAGTTGCGTTCAAGCCCATTCCTAATAGTAGGGCTGTCTCGTCTTATCAACACATGTGTATCCAAGTTACTCAAAAATAACCCTTGCGTTCAAAAATAATGTTTGAACAAATTGTCGGTCAATATCACTTTTAGGCCATTACGGTTGAGGAACCACTTAAAAACCAACAAAACTCGAATGAAACGCTCGAAAAAACATTATTAACATCAAATCTGATCTCGTTATCGACCAAAACGTGGTTGCTGACACGGAACCACGAACCGCGTAGCAACCAAACGATACACGAACAAAACAGTGTAATCTGCATTTCAACTATTTCCTAACATTACGTATACACAATTAAATGTTTCCAGCATTTTGAATAAAAACAATCGGATGTGGGCATCTCATTTTGAAAAAATGCCAACCCTACTTCACACCTATTACCCACTGACAAATATAAATACCACTCTTATTTCTTTCCATTAAAGTTCAATATTCTATGTCGATTACTTCAGGGATGGCAAATAAAGTTGGTTCATATATTTATGTAGATCATTTGACACGCGTCGACAAGCGAGCGTGCGCGCAGGGTTAGCGACCTCCGAATCTATGACCTCAGTATTGTGATGTACAAGTATTTATTAGTTAATAGCTTAATGATTTAATGGTAGGATTATGATAATTAGTTGGTTAAGTTCGGTTTTATTCTTTTGTCATCATTACTGATTGCAATCTGGCTAATTGTTTTGATTTTTTTATTGTAGTTTTATAACCGATCTAGGAGATTTTCTATGCAAATGTGGGATTAAATGAAGTTGTTACTTCACCAGCAAACAGTTAAATAATGACAACAAACGTTTTATTAACCGCAACATAGATTTGTATGTTTTTATTTTTAATAATTTATTTAAATTTTGATTTAATTAATTTTCAATAATTTATTTAAGTTTTGATTTCAATAATTTATTAAAATTTTGATTTCATTAATTTTCAATGATTTATTTATATTTTGATTTCATTAATTTTCAATTTTTTTTTATAATTTTAATTCATTTTCAATCATCAACATCATTAGCCTACATCAGTCCACTGCTGGACATAGGCCTCTCCAATTGCACATCATTCAGCTGGATTCTCGGCAACTCTCAACCAGCTGCTACCAGCCACCCTGCGAAGATCGTCACTTCCCCTAGCCTGAGGGCGTCCTACCTTACGTTTGCCAATTCGCAGTCTCCACTTAAGAACGCGTCTACCCCAACGGTCATCGGTTCGACGGTTAATATGGCCGGCCGACTGCCACTTCAACTTGCTTATTCTGTGAGCTATGTCGACAACTTTGGTGCTTAGTAATCAGGTACTTATACCAAGATGACTTTTACAGTTCATCATTCCTATGAACCTTTATAAAAAATATAAAGGTTCATATCATACATTAATACAACAATTATTGATAGTTCCACTGCTGAACAAGAGACTTCCAAAAACCGCTACAATTAACGGTAAGCAGAAAATATTGCTATAATTACCAAGAAATTTTGGGGAACAAAGGTTTCTGGCATAACATACGGAATAAAGCTCAAAAGAAAAATCACCTGTCTTAAATAAAAATTAGTTCAATGAATTCATCCTATCTTCTATCTCTGCTTACCCCAATACCTCCAGCATGAATTAATGTTCATAATTATCTCATAATTAGCGCCACAGACTATAAACATATTGTATACACCTCAAATCTTAATTAACAAGATGTAAGTAAGCGTAATAACTTGATAATACGCCAGTGTACTAATTTACGTTATAACTTATAATAACTTTGTTAAAGTCATCAACAGTTAGTGATAACATTACGATTGTTAAACAAAGCCGGTAATTAGGTAAATGTAAGGCTGGGTGCACGTGAGCGACTTAATTTCTATGGACGGCGACTTAATTATATAATACTGTACTGATATGATTCGAGGGGCAATTTTTAGACGTGTGCAGCATGTTTTTTTTTCAACCATAAGCTTAACTTAATGGTTAATTTCTGCTAATAGCTTGAATAATGATTTAGGTTCATAATTTCGCTGATTATTTTGACACAACACCTACTTTGGTTTCTTTTGTATCCATCTTTTTAACCGACTTCCAAAAAGGAGGAGCTTATATGTATGTATGTCAGCCCATTTCTTCGTCAATTGTGGACCGATTTTGAAAATTATTTTTTGTTTGAAAAGGTATGCTCTCAAGGTGATCCCATAGGTATAAATTTTATTAACTTTGCTTTGTTAGTTTTTGAGTTAGCTTCAATAATACGTATTTTCTTCCCACTTAGTATGTGGATGATATGATAAGTAAGTTCCTGTGAATGTAATTTACATAGCAGGTATTCGAATTTGTGTGGGGTAGGAACCACAACTAAAAAGTGAAAAATAAAAACTTTTTCCAAAAAGAACAACCAAATTAAAGTTATTTTTCACTTTGTAGTGTTTTGGAAGTCAGTTGTTCTTTTTTGGGAAAAGTTTTTATAAATTATTTTAGCAGTCATAGACACATGGTACATAGTACTGCCTCTGAGAATTTTTACCTACTCTATCTAGGTCTCAAGCTCAAAAAACTTCCCAGAAGTTCTATGTTTCACTCTGAAATTATTACAACAACCGACAAAATACCGAATCATTCCACTTTGCCCCACCAAATCACCCCACTGGTGGGGCAAAGTGGAAACAAAATACCTACTATTATGATTAAGTACTAGCATGTAGGTAACAATATCATTTTGTCCTAGGAACACACCTACGAAACATCACAAGTTGCACCTACTGTAGCCAATCTAAGACCAAGATCTATAAACGTTACTTAGCACGTACATAGGCTAAGCATAATTCCTGTCAAACTACAAGTAGGTACAAGATAGTCAGAGACGGGAACATGACTAAGTCAAAGCACGAGCTAAGTAACGTTTGAAAATCTCGGCCTAAGCCCTAACAAAACCTTAACAAGAAATGTCTCACCTAGAATTATGTAATTAATATGACAACTAGCGTTAAGTTAGCTTCAAGTAATGCTAAGTGCGTGGCCGAGCTATTATCATTATTGCTCGGTCAACGGGCTACATCTGTCTGGCTAACTGACCCTGTGGTCAATTGGTCAACCTATTTTTAGGACGGGAGTTGAACAAATATAGTAATTAAAAAGTGGAAAAGTGGAGTTAGTCAAGTAATAAGTACTTACCAATCTTTGTTTTTCTCATGTTATGTTTAAAATAGATAGATTTTTTATCGCGACTAGTGTCTCGTATGTAAATCAACTTTAGAATTCTCCCTGTTGGTTAAGGTTCATTCTAACCAAAGCTTCAAATTAGTTAGAAGGATAAACTGGAAAACTAGTAATATTACTGAAAAACTAATCACGCGGAAGTAACTGTCTCACCTGTTTAGAATACCTAAAATAGTACTGTAACTATTATAGTACAGCTAGCGACCCGCCCCTGCTGCGCTCGGTTCTTACGACTTGAAAAACATCAATATTTATGCATTGTAAGTAAATTCAATATTAAAGTATTATATACAGTTTATACACATAAACCTTACGGAACAAATTCACAAAATTATGATAAACACCGCATCAAAATGCGTTGTCAAGTTTAGAAGAATGTTACGTTCGTCTACCATTGTTAGTTTAATCAATTTATTTCTTCCATTAGAGTTCAAATTATTAGCCATTATGAACGACTACTCCAAAAACACAACCTGTGATTGTACAATCAGCTATCTGTAACTTAATAACTATCTGTTCTCACATACAGATGCAACAAACAGGAAATGTTTCTTTAAACGTGATCAGAAACCGCTCATCAAACAACGGATGTGCACTAACAAGGACTAGCGAGCGGAATTTTCATTGTGAAATATTAAGAGAAAGCTATTTAACTTGGAGCTTATTCATGTGTTACTTTTCAGGGTTGTATAACACTGACTATATTTCTTTATAAGCTTACACCACCTATCAAAATATAAAAAAGATCAAAACATCGCTTCTAGCGATAAGATCGCCCATTGTGTAAAATTATTAAAAAATTCTACGTTTATTTGTGTAATAAATTCATAAATTGTACATAATAAAGAGTATTCTATTCTATCACTAAATATGTTTAGCGTTAAAGACTTTGTTTCTGTTAATCGTTTTTGAAGGTGACAGAGACAGGTTGAAGAATATATTTTTAGCGCTAAATGCATCTAGTGATGTGTGGTGCAAGGCCGTATTATAGCTAGACTTGATTAGTATTTCTGAGTGCACATACCTCGGCTCAACTCTACACCCTACAAGAACCCATCTTAGAAATCTTAATACTATATTCTGTATTCAGTAGTGTTGGTTACGGGTGGTCTGTTATAGTAAGACATTCTCGAATCTGCTTGCCCCACAAAAATCACTTAATGTATGTTTTATTTATAGGCACATACGTTATGCTACAAAATGCTAAAAAATAAAATAGTATGGAAGTCAAAACCTATATTTTTGAAAACGCTCCGAGGTACTATAGTTTTTTGAATTTTTGTCCGTTTTTCTGTTTGTATGTTCCGGATTGGCGCAAAAACGGCAAAATCGAATCGAGCGGTTGTGAATAGATATACCGGAGTTTCCGTTCTCATTAATTAATTTTCAATTGAAATTAATGTAAGTTTATCGAATGTCGTATTCTTATATAAAAGTGATAATTAACTTCTAAAAGAATGCACCTATTGTCGTATAGACACCATTAAATACCCACTATTTGGTATTTCAAAATATTTGATATTTTGTCCGTAACTGCCGCTTAATTTGACGCCGCCCTTTAGAAGTTTTTGTCCTTAAAAGGAAATTACGATTCGATGCGAGTAGATAACTGCTTCGGTGAAAGTGCGACATGTAACCGTCAATTTCTGAACAGTTTTTGCTACAGTTAATTGGCAACTTTTCAAGGTGATAACTTTCGTAGTGGGAACCTTCCTTGTGAAGCAGCTCGTTTGGGTAACTTCTACTAGAGTACGTAATAGTCGTCCAGACCAAATTTCGGCCGTGATTGCCAATCTCAGCACATACTAACCATCGACGCGGGAGATATTATAGAGTACACATGGCTACACATCTAGCTATACGTACAGTTCTAGTATAAGCTGACCTCGCATTGTACGGAAATCTTAAATATGCGAGATCCAATTAAACTGTAAATCTATAGTTTTAATGTAACCGTGTGTACGAGTGTGTGCGCAGACACAGGTACACTCTCATAGTCCGATGGGACGGCTATCCGATACGATCGGAGAGAGATCAGGCGCAGGACCAACGGCTTAACGTACTTTTTGAAGCACGGGGGATATCACACCGCCATCTTCCAAACTCCGGGTTGTTACTAGTTAAGTTCTTGATGGAAAAACCCACTAACACTTTGCCCGTCCCTGGAATTGAACCCACGACCCCAAGATTTCTGTCAGGTTATTAATGGCAATATGCTCGCTCCCTGTTAAATGGGAATTAAAAACATAACTGGGGAAATGTGGGTGTAGGTACTATAGATGCACCTCTGCCCAAACCTTCAGGAAATACACGTATGGTGTTATGTTAATTTACATAAAACCAAAGAAAGAAAATTAATTTATTTGACCCATAAAAAACTATTAGAGCTAGGTGCATGGCGCTCAAAGAAAAGCTGTTTATATTATTCAAAACATAGGTCTTTTTGTAAATTTAAACAATCTTCTTCTTTTTGGGTCGATGGCAAAGATAAAACTATTATAATATGAGTTTGGCCCGAGTAGGTGGCCACGCCAATCGCGGCATCACTGGCGTTTTTTTGGTCCTCAAAAGTGCAGGTGTATCTATGCACTTTGGACACGCCAACATATAGATCATGGTGCGGTCAGAAGCACCGCATTCACACTAGGTATCACTTGGAGCAAAACTACTTATATGCTTGGACAAAAAAAAAAAACTGAATCATTAACAGCTGATCAGTAATCCCCAGTGTCTTGCTAAATGATTTACAAATATTAGCATAATATTATTCATGGGTCTTTAATTTTATAGAAATAGAAAAGTTTTAATTGCTATTATCACTAGACAGGAAATCATTTAATACCCAAGTCAGCCTTAAGAACATAAAAATAAGCAATAGGTCTTATGATTAGACTATTAATCAGTATAACTCACCCTGGCTAGCAAGCAGCTGGTACACAGACTTGATAACTAGGAAATAAACACTAGATGAACACATGTCAAAGGTGTGCAATAAACTGCTATAAATATCAAACTCCCTAACAACTGTTACCACTTACATATTGTTTTCAAACCACTCGTACAACTCCATACATTTATCTAAACTCTGAACAATTAATTCGCAACCCTTATCTACCTATTCGAAAATTCAAAACATCCATTCATATTTTTCAACGGGATCATTCAACTATGAATTGACAATGTCATACACACGTCAAAATCAGCTGTTTTATGCCAGATGCAGGAACCGTTACATTACTATACTAGCATCTTGCTCATTCATAAAATTTGGATTTAAAAAAATTGTGAATGCCCTGCCGTTGGGCGGCGGGCGGCTGCGTGCGCAGGCGATTACGCATCTTGGGTAAGGGTAGTTTGGTGTAGAATGGACACGTTTAATTGGGAATTATTTATGTTTAAAAAGAATTTAAACGGCTTTTAATAATTATTTTAAAATTTTATGGCAAACCATTAATATTAATTTATTGATTTGAAGAAATGCTATTAAAGGTAAAAAACGCCGATTAAAAGCAACTATTAAGAATTTCAAAACGAAGGGTGCGTAATAAATGCATTCAGTTGAGGTTAAAGTTCCATCTTTAAGGCTGCCTATCCACTGGAGCGGAGCGAGGCAGCGGAGCGGAAAAATGTGCCAATATTAACCAATAGGAGCGGATGTCTGAAGCGGAGTTTAGATTCTATTGGTTAATATTGGAACATTTCTCCGCTCCGCTGCCTTGCTACGCTCCAATGGACAGGCAGCCTTAAAGATGGAGGCCGTCACCTCCTTCTGCGAAGCGGCAATGCTCGCGAAGGAGGAGGCGGAACGCGTGAGGGAGAGGCAAATTTCGCGCCCTCACGCCCCTAACCGCCGCAGGAGGAGACGCCCAGGGCGTCGGGAATCGCGAGGCGATTTCCAGCCACCGTAGGCGCGGGCTTGCGGACGGTGAGCAATGGGTGGCTCACTGTCCGATAAGGACCAGGCCCGGGTCGACGGCGCGTTGTGTTCCACGCGCGCCTCAAAGAGATGTCAGCAGAATTGAAGGGGCCCACTAGGGCCGATGCCTGCCGGGGTTGCGAAGAAAACCGAAAGGGAGATCGTGGCCCCCGGCAACAGGGCAACCGAAGGAACACGGGTGGGTTTTAGTCAGTAAGAGTCTGACACGCCCTCCCGCTCCGCCCAGAGCGGGAGACGTTATTTGATGATTTCCAACCCAAAAAAAAAGCCTTAACGATGGAACTTTAAGCTCAACTGAATGCATTTATTACGCTTAGCGTTATTATTTTCTTTTTAGTGATCTACGACAAAATAATCGTATTAGTCATTGGATGTAAAAATGACAAGACAGTGAATCAGCCTTTTACGTCACGTCGCTCGTAACATAACTATTGATTTCAGGTATTCATTGTTAAAATGAGTGCACCAAATGCTTATAAACAAAACAAACGCAGTGAGACTTTACCCTCAACTAATTATTCAATAAAATAGGTAATGTTACATATCGTTACCTCCACGTCAATCCTACGAATCTGCAGTTTTAGTGAAATCGACATTTTAATGATAAAGTGTACCTAATGTGATACTACACACCATGTAAATTTTTTTCTCTGACGGTTAAAGAATTAAAATTGTTCGAATCTGCTTTTTATGTTAATACACCCATAGTAAACTTACGAAATTCATATAGGGTGTTTTAGCGTAATAAATTTAAAATAAAAGAAGTTAATAGATATTTATTCCTACCCTAGCAAACTTACGAAAGTGGTACATTCGTTAGTTCACCGGAGTTTCAATTGGATATTTTTATTATGTTAGTATTATTTAGTACCACTTTCGTAAGTTTGCCAGGGTATAAATAAATATCTATTAACTTCTATGTATGATGACGTAAAGTTACGAATGTGTATTTATTTCTAATCCTTGTAAAACATTGACAATCCGTTGATAATATAAAAGTACCATTTTGAAAACCAAAAGTACCGTGGTACCTTTATACCTGTTACAAAAAAAAACATTTATTGTGAACCAAACACTTTTTAACATTTTATAAACCTACCAAACTTCGTGACAGTTTGTCGTCAGGATTAGCGCTAGTTTTAAAACATTTGGTAATTAATCTAATTAAATATCATTAAGAATAGGTAGTAGGTACAAATAGTATAAAGACGGTAAGAATATTTTTGTATAGAATATATTAGTTATTGTCACATGCTGCGACTATTTCGTTCAAAAGTTCCAGTTTTAATTTATTTCCCAGTGTTCGCCTGCTAATTACACCACTATCTCTTCTCAGCCAGTCGATACTATTGAACAATATAGGGGTCAAATACTTATTGGTTCTTTTGCCATAGTAATTTTTTACTGGTGCTCGCACGAATTTACGTTCTCTAACACTTCTCTTATTGTAAGTGTTTTGCACATGTACTTTGAATTGATCGTTATAGAACTGCTCTAGAACCACTAAGTACTTGACCTTTTCATGCACGGGAAGCACCTTACATACAACAAAAAGTTTTTCATAATTTTCTTTACACTCGAGTTTTAGTTTTGGATTAACAAGGTATTTCGTAAATCGAATTTGCTACGATTTTATACTGTTCAAATAGGTTTTAAATGTACGGCCATAAGTATTTAATCTATAGCTTAGCAAAGACTCAGCGAGAGCAAAATAAATCACACGCAGCGTTTTCCTACTTAACGGTGCCTTCAGTATATAGAACTTACTTAATACTGACCGAAGCTTTGTACACAGTGTGTCAACCTGTGTCTTCCAGTTCATGTTACGGTCCACTCACAGACCTAAATACTTAAATCTACTGAAATACTCCAGCTGTTGATAGACACTGTTGACATTTCTAATGTGCATGCAATCGTAGGTGTTAATAAGTTATTAGTAATTGTTTGTTTTCAAAATGCTCCCCTGTAAAATGCATTTTCTGTAAATTTGCAAGTTTTCCGTAGAGATGATGACATTTAAAACGACTATAACCCGTAAAATGCAATTAAAACATGTAAAAAAATCTAATTACGAAAAAATGTACGCAAAATATAACAATAATTCCGTAACACTCTAATAAACAAAGCCGATTGCATCTAAGACAGCACCAATATAATTTAATTACAGACTTATAAACAGTTAAAAGAAATGGCCACCGTAGCCGACTATGCCGTGCCTCCTCATCTCTACTCGCACACATACAAATTGCACTTGTCAATCGACGCGCGCGCACCTGGAGCAGGTGGTGGCTTATATCAGCTGTGAGACCGGCTTGTGCCAAACTACTATACCGCATATTTGTGTGGTAAGTCGGTTAAATGACCTAGTTTTTAATTAGTGGATTAATTGTTTTTGAATATGGATGTAGATATCATGAAGGCCTTCCGATGACTAGGTTTGTTGTTAGAATTTCAGACTTCTGACTTTTTGATACGACTGTCGTGTAGTAAAGCAAATGAGAGTTTATTATTCTTTTTAAGGATCAGAATCAAATTAATTATGTAAACCAATCACTTGAAGACTAGTAATGGAATAAAATTACAAAGATTTATTACACGAATGGCTGAACGGTACACTATGAAAGTTAGTTAAGTCAAGTACCATTTTTTTTTCTTTGTCTGATACAGAAATATTTATATTATGTACAAGTACCTATAGGAAGGGAAATAATGGCAAGAGTTCATTTGGCATCAAAAATTCTCGACCGCTTGGCGATATCCTGAAATACCAAATGAACACTCGAACCCTACTGTCTTACGCTCGGTTCCTATAAAAAAAAAAAAAAACGTTTTTCTTACTAATGGAAGCATTTTTTTATTGCCAAACTGGGCATACAAATGGATACATAGCAAAGCTAATTTTACCTATGATAGCTACTTTCGTATGGGAGGGTACGCAAAGCTATGAGGTATTTGCTTCATTATTGGTAAAGAAACAAGAGTCTTAATTTTAACCAATAACGGTGCGTAAATTTGTAGGAATCAGCCATTAGTGTTTTAACCAAAAACTGCTCAAACATAGCGCCCAATAAGATTGTTATATTAGAGCTGTTTGAGGTTTTCTGCACCACATTTACAAGATTGATTACTATTATTTTTTGTATACCAGTCCGCAGCTAACATGGTATGTGACTGCTAGTTTGCTTTTCAGTGACTTAACTGACAGTTACTGAAGTAGTAGCAACAGGTATATGTAATTCAAAAATCCTTTTAAAATGAGTTAATCCCATATTGTTCTTTTTACACTCTGAGTTTATGTTTCTCAGTTTTCTCACCCAACTATCCTGTCGCAGGTCTCCTGATAGAAACTTCTGTTGAAATAAACAGTACATTTGTGCTCTTAGAAGAGAAAATACGTAGAAAAATATAATATATAAGAGATAGATCTCTACGTATTATTCTCTTCAAGTGTTTTGGGTGTACATGAATAAATAAACAATCAATAACCACAGAATCACACCAGTAAATATACCCCGAAGGATTATGCAGAGTGTGAGGTACACCCACATTTCGCCAGTTATGTTTAAGTCCCATGTAATAGGGGGTGAGCTTATTCGATAATAAAGAATCCATTTAGATTAAAACACTTTAAAAATAAAAATTAAACTTCTCCACACCATCCATTTCACACGTACCTACAGAGCAATTAATTCTGCAATTGTGAAAATAGTGACACTACTGCCATTACTGCCATCCGTCACGCGATGTGCCGCGCGCCCGCGCCGCGTGTCAATCATCCACTCACTACTATTAAGGTGTCATTTAGCCACTGTTTACCACACAATATTCTTGTATGTTGGTACGTTTTAAAGCCTTTAGTGCCACACTTTAAAATTGGATTGAAAAAAAAAAACCGGCCAAGTGCGTATCGGACCACGCACAAAGAAGGGTTCCGTAGTTGCGATGAATTTATCCCAAAAACAAATTTAACTTTGTAGTTGAAAAATTTGTGCTCCCATACATCGATATACGTCACGGCCAATTCTCCAACTGTAATTGTAAGTTTGTAAACCGCATTTTAAAAAAAATTATAAAACTACAAATTAACGATTGTCGGACATTTTCCTTTACACGTACTGTGTGACCTTGCTTACTGCCAAATTTCGTGATTCTAGTTCAACGGGAAGTACCCTGTAGGTTTTGATTTATTTGCGAATATCAAAATATATCGCATAAATGGCCGTATTTTTTATTGCGACTCAGAAGCTTGATTTTTTTTTTAGAGCTCCAAGGGACCATAGATTACGTATTTGATATTAATTTCAACTTGATACCTCCACACGTTCCTGAGAAAATGGGTCTTGACAGACTGACATACAGACGGACGACGAAGTGATCCTATAAGGGTTCCGTTTTTTCCTTTAGAGGTATGGAACCCTAAAAATAGCATAAACTTAGTCAGCCACTGCTGGAACACCGGCGCCCGCCTGGGTTTGAACGTTCGACCTACGACTCCCAAGTTCACAATCGTGGTCGTGTCAACAGGGCCAAAACTGAAAAACAAACAGTGGCACTCCGGGAGTGCCGAGAGAAGTGAAAACTTGAAAAAAAATCGGCACTGCGGTAATCAACGCGTCGATGTCTTTTTCTCCACCATCGCAACTATCAACGCGTTGATGTCTTTTTAATGGTCAAAAGGTGGTGTCATTACGGTGCCGCGAATAGTTTAGTCCCATCTCAAAAATGCCCAACGCGCCTAAAGAAGTTTTCACCTCAAAAAAACAAAATCAGCCAAAAATCGAAGCAGTTGAGGTATTTTATCGTTATTATCTTAAATTCTAAGAGATTGGTAATTTACTTTTATTCCCAAATAATTTAAGCTTTGGAATGATTAATGATGGAATTGATGTTAAAGGAGAAGCTTGGTGGCACTCAATGTGAGCTTAATAGGCTATGTTTAGATAAGTATTTATTATTGACACTTCGTTCAATGATGTTTGTTCCTATTTAACAAATACGTTTAATATTTTATTAGTTACAGTCTTCGAATGTTTGTTAATCCTAAACTCAATTATTAATTAATTAACAAGATTGTAATAAATTTAGTGCTTTCAATATATAAATTAAGTAAATACCTGTGTAACTCTTATCACTATAATTTATAAGCTAAAACATGCTAGCTTAATAAAATGCTGTTACAAAACGAAAAAAAATGTGTTTCACATTTTTAATATTATTATAAAACGCAGAGAAAGTGCTAGCAATAAATTAAAACAATTATCCTTTTCCAAGCAGCTGGCTAGTTGCTAGGCCTATGTAATTTGCCGCCGGGAATCGAACCTAGGGCCAGCAGATGTCGGGTTTAATATGTTACTTTAGATTAGATTTTTTATGACTTGTTTCTAGTTAGTTATTAGGCGCGTCTGCCTGTCAGACTAATTGTTTATAAACTCTGTTAGTGTTTGTATGACACTTCGTTTGTTATTCGGTCTTTATTTTTTAATGTTTGGAGCAAGATGGTCGTCGTATGGGCAGTAATATAAGTCACTTGACACAAATATTTTTTTTAAAAGACGGCCATAATTTAAAATAAGCCGACTGTGGGGTATAAAATAAACTTGTCACCAGGTCAATTAGATGGGTTAGTTTGATCAATAAATTATAGAAAGAAAGTAAAGACTTTCTTTCTATAATTTATTGATCAAAGTATTGACTTTCGTTGCCAACTGTACAAGATGTATGCTTCAAGTAGTAGGTACCTACCTAACATAAGCACAGGATTAAATACCTATGTTTACCTTTATAGACCTTTTTTTTTGTAGACACAGCTGCTCAGCTCTAAAGAAAGAGTACATTTAGAAAACACAGAATTTCAAAAACTTTATAATTCAGTGATATCAATCTGCCTAGCCTTTTCCCAACGATGTTGAGATCGGCTTCCAGTCCAACCGAATGCAGCTGAATACCGTAGTGCTACTGATGAGTATGAGGTCCTGGCTTCGATTCCCGGTTCGGGCTGTGTTATTGAGTTTTCCATCTAGAATATCTCAGTAGCAGCCTGGAGTCTGGATTTGTGCCCGGTCGATGACGGGACCTAAAAATATAATGTGGGTGTACTATAAGTGTTCAGTCATGTTAGAAATATGAAACACCATGCTTATAACATATTTTTATTTTATTTTATTTATTAGGGACAAAAAAAAAACAGTTACATGTTAAGGTTAAAAATTATGAGTCGTAACACAAATAGGTAAACATATAACCCACACCATTGTCCACGAGTTAATAGATGAATAAATCAGGAACGGAAATGTATTTACAATATTATCTTATTGTGTTTAACTGAATTTAAAAATTATTGATAGGTTAAGATTGTGGTGAAAGAGTATTTTACATTTTTTACTTGAAAGAGAGAAGACATCTATGTCCATGAAGTGCGTGTTATAGGTTTCAACAAATTGACGAAGAGGCACTCGTGCCCCGGCGTTAATCCTGCATGAATCTACGTGGAACAGCCGGGGCACTCGCGCTGCCCGTCGATAACAGTTCTAGGCACTGTATAGCGCAACTTATTTGTGATTCCAATACAGTCAAATCTATTGTTATACAAACCATGTAGCATCATGGCCACCAAAAGTAGTAATCAAACTCTTCTTCGAGCTCTAAATCGATATCAAAATGATAAATGAGTCTCATCGAAGCGGCGATAGTTCAAAAAGTTTAACTTACGAACTTGATCGGAAGGTTACAAGTTCGATGCTGACCCTATTGAACCCTCAGCACATTTAACTTGAGGGTTAAGCAGTACAAATGATGTATCGCAGGTTAACAGCGATCTTTATCTTAGTCCTTTAATTACTTCAGTTAATATTCTAAGCAGATAGTTCGTCAAGTAGGTAGAACAAGTGGGGTTTATTTGAATACAATCCGTATCCGTAATCCGGCTAAAGAAATGTTGGTGGGACTAGGTGTAAAACGTTGCAGATGAAAAGGACATTACATATTATTAATTTGTATCTTAATAGCTAATCTATGATTAGGTTTTTCCTGGGTTCGATTCTTGGGTCGGGCAAAGTGTTATTAATTTTTTCCATCTGGAATTTCTCTGTAGAAGCCAATGTTGATGGCAATAGGCTCGCCTCCTATTACATGGGACTTAAATAAAACTGGCGAAATGTGGGTGTACTCAGTTACACATCTGTCTAACCCTTCTGGGTTCAAGCGTTATGTTATTCACAACGAGGAAAGTTATTAAAAAAAAAACATAGTGTGTGATCATTAGGTAAAACGGTTTTAATAAAAATCAGAACATACTTATAAGCTAACATTTAATAAAGAAATCGATAGTAACAAAAATATTGGAGGCAATTAATGCAAACAGGCCGAGGGAGAAAAACAATAGGGCCATGAAACCAACAATTTATTTTCATTTTTATAAAAAAATTATAGGAAAAATAAAAAACTGTTTTTTTTTTGTGAAAATCTTATTATATAGCGGAATTGTTCAAATACAAAAAAGTCATTTTTTACATTCATTACAATACACATTAAAATCTTATAACTTCTGAAATAACCGAAGGAAATGAATGAAAAATAATGACGGACCTATTATTATCGGATATAGTAGTACATTACAATTTTATTCGTCGGGGACAGCGATACCTTTTGATTGACTTAAAAGAAGAATTACTATTAACCTATGCTGCACAGACTTGGTCTTCAACTAACATCCAGGAGTTCATACTCAATGTTTGCCAAACAAACAATGGAGCGCAGTATACTAGACGTTAAATTATTAACGGATCGTGTTCGAAACACAATCCTGGTCCCAAAACTAATATAGCTGACGTGGCTCAAAAGGTTGCCCAACTCAAATGAGACGCAGCAGGACATGTCTGCCAAACTGTGGGCACAAACAGCTAAGAACTAGTGCCCTGAGACTGTGAGGCGGGGTCACGTCAGACCACGTAGAGAGAGATGGCGGCACGAGCTGGATAGGTTCCGTCCGTGGAACGGGAACGCGCGGGCTCGTGAAAGATGCAAGGAGTATGGAGGAAGGCCTTTGCCCTGGAGTGGGACAGTGCAGGCTAAGAAAAAAAAAGAATTACCTACGAGATTTATCATTCAAACTCTCCGAGCATCAAACTCATGAAAAGAAAGTAGTATTTCGTTTACTTAGTTCGACATTCTTCTGTTCCTTTAATTTATTTCATGTAGATACACTTTATTGGTATGCCTAATAACTCTTGTAGAAACTTCCACAAAAATGGTAAGTAGGTAAGTACTTAAGAGCCGGCGTGGTTCGCTCTGTCTCAATAAATACTTTTTCTTTGTTTCTTTCTCTGTACATCACAAATTCGTCCCCGTTTTTCAGCTTAAAACCCCGCCGTTTTCATGGCCACACTAAAGATTCGTTCCGGAAATTATTTCATCGAGATTACCACTTATTCTCATTCATCGGAGAGCCTCTTCTCATTCTGTTTGCTTCATTTTTCTCCTCATCGTATTAATTTCTTAGATTTTTTTATAAACACTCACTGAGAGTGTTCTGTGTTGTCTACTCGACATAAACGAATATTGGAAATTGAAAGCCTATTTAAAAAATAAGGATGTTGGCTTCTACGCTAATGGTTGATTGTTATATACGTAGAACTTTGACAGTCGTTACGGGTAGTCAGAAGCCCGAAAGTCTGACAACCAGTCTTACCTGGGTTGTGGAGGTCAGATAGGTAGTCGCTCCATGTAAACTACTGGTATTCAACTGCATCCAGTTACACTGGAAGCCAGAACATTGTTAGGAAAGGTTAAGCATATGATGATTTATGTAAGTGGGCACGCCCTTTATGCCTGGAGGCTGTATTTAGATATTTAGTTCTGTTTACGTATAGTTTTTTTTTTTCTGCTTGAGTTAAGTTCTTGATGTTTTTGGTTGGTATATTGGCGTGTGCTAGCTGACATATGGCCAATAATTTATCTTTTTTTTGTGCTGCATTGTAAATTATTTTGCATACTATTGTATAGAATCATTTCTAACTTGAACAGACAGCTGTGCTGCTGGAGAGTTTGTTGCGCCACTTCTTCTTCCCAGCTAAAGGCACTAGGAAGTGGTGGAGGGTGGCCGTTATGGGGGACTGTCTTATGTAATTTTGACGTTCGAAAAGTGCTGATTCTCAGCCTAGTTTGAATAAATTAGTTTTGAATTTGAATTTGATGATGTTATTTTAAACATGAACCAATATTTTGATGAATGGTTCAAGTCACAAGAGCAAACGTAAGATTTATAGGAGATTTACGATCAGAACCAGTTTTTATTTTACTAGATAAAAAAAAATTATATATAGATAAATCATAAGCACAACACACAAAAGCACAATAAAATTATAGCTAAGTACGTGATAAATAAAGATAATACTAGGTGCCAATGTACAAAAAACACTGGTACATACTACATATATCATTAATTACTTAAAACCTGCATACTTAAATATAGTTCAAAATAGGGGGTTTCTTAAAACAATACTATACACACAATTGGTTAGATAATAAGGTTGTAATAACAATAACATCTTAATTCATAACAGTCGTTTAAGAGCTTTTAACTATATTCTATCTTAAGACCCCTACTGCCATCTATTGCATACTTTGAGAACTTTAAATGTAAACAAAGTTTATTTTATGTATAAAATCGGTTAATTATGTTCAAAAACTTATTTGTATTATTATTTAAGTATTTTTTTATGGATATAAAAACTTTGAAATGCGTTTAGTGACACAGAAAGAAGTTTCTTGTTTCAGTTAGACTCAATCGATCTACAGGTAACGCCATCTATTGAATCATAATGACAACTATTTCGGTTTACTACCATCTGAACAAATAAATACTTAATTTTAATCAATAAACAACGTGCTTATCTTGTCTTTTAAGATTATTTCAAGAGCTCAGTGTGCTATTTTTTATCCAAACGTAACAGCGACATAGGTACTTATTCAAAGCGTAAAATCGATCAATAATCTCATAAAGTGTGGTGTGATAATGACAAAATTCTGTTCTAAATTCTTTACATAATATTTAGGGAGTGCTTCCGCTGCCGGCGCCGGCTCCCAAAAATAACACCATTGGGAACCGGCATGACATTACTGCCGGTAGCCGAGATTAAAAGCATCGGCTGCTGGCACATTACATAGGTAGGTACTCTGTGGCTGGCACCGCGGGCTTCAATGGACACCGGCGCGCAGCGCGGCGTTTATGGAAACCCTTCCAGTATTCAGAACTCCAACTAACTAACCCTAACTAAAGTCTTTTTTTCTATATATTCTAGTCGTTTTTGGCACTCGCCGGCCGCTGCAACGGCACCGCTCGCTTTGCTCGCCCGGCTCGTGCGTAGGGGGTCACAGTTCTAACCTAACCTAACCTTTTTGCGAGTAAAACTATTTAACCTAATCTAACTAGTTCAGTTCCGGGTACTTAGTAGGTACTTGATTACTGGAATATGGAAATCATTGATTATGGAAATATAATATTAAAAAAAAGTAATGCTTTATTACATGTCTTTTTAATTATGCCTGGGGTAGGCATAATTAAGTTGCCTATCTAATCCATTATGCCAAATTGACAACCCCGTTTACCGCTTTTTGTGCTAAACTCAGCGCCGGCAGCCAATTCGAGAGCCGACAGCGGCAGCGGAGGCACTCCCTAATATTGTAACTTTTATAATTATTATTATATATGGTATTGTAATGTTATATACATTATAATGATTGCCTTTTCCATAACCCTTTAAGTATAGAATCTCAAAATATGAAGTAGCATCAATTAAAACAATAATTATCATTAACAGTAATGCAGGAAGTCATAATAATCTAGTATTAATTACTTCGTTTAACTGGCGTCATTACTAACCATTTCCTTTAGTTAATGTTAATGGGTCTGATCAGTGGTTGAAGGCGCAGCTGCTGAGCTAAGGTCCTAGATTTGATTCTTTCTCACTAGCTTTATTTAGAACTAGCTTTAGCCAGCCACCTCGTACGCCTAAAATTTCTTTTCTTAACATAAAATATACCCTACGACGACACTCCACTGTAGCTTCCCACTAGTGAAAGAATTTTCGGAATCGAGTCAGTAGTTCCGAAGAAACTCACAAATTTTAACTCTTTATAATATTAGTATACATTTAAGATTTGCATAGGTATTAAATTAATATAAGTAGGTACAGTCAGGGAAAATAATTGTTAAAACAAATTGACACCCTACTTAGATTTGCCGTGTTATAACCATTTCATACAACTTTCAAAGAATAGTCGGGATTTGAATATACGCACAATTTAAGTTGGTAGTCAATTTGCTTAACAATTAATTTCCCTGACATTACACCCACATATCGCCGGTTATGTTTTAAAGGGGTGGAGCCTATTGAGCTTAACTGAGCTCAAATCCAGACTCGAGACTGCTATTGAGAAATTCTTGAAAAATAAACCAACACTTTGCCCGACCTGGGAATCGAATCCGAGACCACGTTCAGCGTCGCGCTTACCACCACTAGAAACAAGAGTCATTCTACTTTTCTACTATTGGACTACTATATTCGTCCCAAGTAATGACTATTAAGTATCTACAAGTTTCAAAATTACTCCAAACATTAGAAAGACACTCATTGCAACACAAATCAAAGGGTTCAACAAAATCAAGATTACAAAGAACAGCTTCATAGCCTATTTCTCTCACAACAATTTATGTATTAAACTGCATAGTACGAGTTATGATAATTCGCCTATTCATCGACTCGCTCTATAGAAACACACAAGCGGCTCGTTTCAATCAACTCGCGCATTCGACACGCTTATCATTCTGTCACGTTTAGGGGCCACACACTTATTGTCAGTAGGGCTGCCGCGGGGCCTTTAGTGATTTCATATTTTGTTTTGGAATAAGTTCGGGCTTATAAGTTTCATGAACATACTGTGGCAAATGAAGAGAGAAAAGATAATAATTTGTCTATAAATGTTCTGCTGTAGGTTCAATTAATTGTTTAGTTAATTATTAATCACCATATGAAACAGATCTTTTTGGTCATAATCATAACACTAGTTATAAATTGTCTTCATAAATAACTGTCAACCCTTACCATTGTCATTTAGATCTTAAAAAGATTTAAGTCCGAAAAATATTGGTAGTCCGTTCTAGTAAAAGAACTATAACCAACTAACTAGTATCCTGATAAGAATAATATTTCTGAATAATCCCTCGTAAACAAGTACAAAAGCCATTCTTTTTTGTTTTGTATTCTTTCCTTGCGTCATGAAAACTGCAAATAAACGTATTTTCTTTCTTTCATTTTAACTTTCACAAGTTGCTGAGATAGCAACACACAAACAAACATATACACAAAGGTCATTTCCAACAGTGTACAGCCTTCGACAACCCTACTCATTAGGCACGCTACTCGACGCAAAATGTTCTAGAAGCGTGACACACAACCGGTTGTAGTGGGGAGCAGAACTTAAGGGTGCCTCACAAAGCGGTGTGAGCTGTGGTGGAAGTACTTGAAAATATAATAATAATGTATTGTATGGATAGCATTCTTTGGATTTTTATTTAGATTTGTAGAGTGTATCTGTCCCAGTGTCCCCCCGCTGACCGGTTTTGGTTTATAGTGAGGGAGAAACTGGAGTGATGGTCTCATTTCAATCAGAAAACTTTTATTAGCTTTGATGACATAACCACTTAATAATAACATCACGCCTGTTTTCTCCAAGGAGTTAGGCAGAGGTATACCTAATGTACACTCTCAATTCGCCATGTGATAAGAGTTGATATTATTGCCATCAACCGGGCAGAAATCAAGACTAATACGTAGAAGAAGAGTTGTGTCACGCGCCTAACCACTTAATCTATCAGCTTTTTCTTATATCGAGGACTAGTATTACATATACAACACAGTACTTATGGTTACGCAAGTCGGTCATTTTTCTATACAAACGTAGTATGGTGATAACTCGTCTGTTTGACGGTGTACGTTCAAAGCTAAAAATTATATCAATTTGTCTTGTCATTATCTAGTCATGTATGGAAGCAGTATTGGAGTCTGAAAATTGCAAAATAGAAACCGTATAGGGATAGATGATTTGTTTAAAATATCAAATCATTTTATTTTGAGTAGATACATCTAGTAGTCTTTTCATGAATTTTTACGCGCTCGTTTTCGCTATAAAACATCGTCTATTTCACTAAATAAATAAATAACTATACTAAATAGCATGCATATTAGTCACGCCACCAACGAGTTCGAGCCATCAACTACTGCAACCCGCTGTTCTATCTATTTATTTAGCCTGCAAAATCAAGTGAAGTAGGTATCAATCGGCTACATAAACCCTTGAACATCAACCACCCGGTAAATATCCCCGATCGTGCTACAATAAACATTGTTATTCCACACAGGCGTCTCCTTAAAAGCTGCTGTCTCGGCTTACCGCGGTAAACTGCCGTAAAATGTTATCTTGACACATTTGTCTGTACTAGGCCAGTAGGTATATCTTAGAGAGTACATAAGTGTGTGTTATTTTGTGGGTGAGACGTAACAAGTAATTGTATCTCGAGGGAATGAAGAAAGATGCTTTATCGTCGTAGCCTTTTATGCAAAAGCATCAATTAAGACAAGTAATAAAACTATCTGCTTCTTAATCATACTATCACAATAATGATTTAATTAAAGCAACTAGCTGCAAGCGCCCTGTTATTTTCTCACTGAAGTGTATAAATCTTCCGTGCATAAGAAACGAGCTTTAACTGGCAAGTTCGCTCACTGCCTTGTCGATTCTAGCACTAGATTCTATTTACTCTACCGCAAGACAAAGGTAATTAATAAAAAATGGGGTGTGGCTGTGTTGTGGACACGGCCCTGTGTTTTACGTGTACCTTACGAGTAATATTTTCTTTGAGACGTATTCTTTGATTCTTTAGCTATCGAGTGATGTAAAAATTTTGGATGTAGATGATAGATATGTAGCTGTAGCATCAAACTGTATCTCCCGATTTTGTTTACATCTGTTTTTTGAATTGCCTCCCAGTATAGAAGCAGACGTATTCACATCAAAATAAAATGATAAAAGCTTAAACTAAAAAACAAACCCTGTACCAACACCTAATAGTGTCAAACCGTTGACACGCAATGAGCAACCATAGATCTCAATTTGGCAAAGAAAACAGTCTTTACCTCCAGCGGGACAATCACAAAACATTTTGTTATTTACCTTTATATGTCTACATGATACTGTAAAAACTCCACAAATAATTAATCCGAGGACAGGGCGCGCATTAAGTTGGGCGAGGACCGCTAGGAGTGCAGTCGTTAGCGACCGGCCGCGGGCTACGTCTGACGACGCTAAGACAAACCCTTGTCACGCCCAACTTTGCACAAGTGCCGCACATAGCGACTACGTTTTGTTGCTTCTTTTATTTTTTTTTAAATATGCGACTGGTACTTTTCTGGTGTAAAATGTTCGTTATTTATCACTAAATTGGTTTTGGGTAAAATTTAGCATTTAATGGGTTTAATGAAACTGACTAAGAATGAGGCCTCAATAGTGTGTAGCGTTGCGTTGCGTCGTCGCAGCGTCAACGCTGCGTCGTTTTACAAATATTTTTAGTGACATGCCACATTTTGCGTTGCGTCGTCGTACGAGATGTTTCAACGGATCGACGAATGACAGACGAAGCGGGGGAGGGTGATACGCTGCGCTGCCGCTGTTGGAGCTCCGGCACGACGACGGACAATGTTCCACAGTTAGAGGGTTAAATTTGGACAAACAAGCTAACACCTCTTGCGTTGCGACGTCGTGCATCGCCCTCTTGCGTTGCGGCTTTGTGCGTCGTGGCAACGCAGGTGTGGCATACAATGCGTTATCCGTTGCGACGACGCAACGCAACGCACTAATGAGGCCTCACTCTAAGGTATGGCAAGCGTTATGATTTTCATCATGTCATTAGAGAACTGCAGACATTGATTATTATAATGATTTAAAAATAAATGCTTAAAAAAAACTGGCATAAATCAACGTCATTATAACGGTTCGTCATAGCTGATTCTTAGAATTTACTGTTGACTTTGCTACCCTTCCGTCATTAGCCTACGGTAAAACATTTAAATAATCATTTATCTACTTTGGTAAGAAAGTTTTCGCTCATACAGAGAAAATATCAAGCATTGATCACCACATTTGCTCGTGCTTACTGGAATTGAATTGAAAATGGATCATTAGCACAACTTATTCAACTAACCTTATAATCCTCAACGATTGAGATGTACCGTGCAAATATAAAAAGATAGTTACATATATATGACGGAGAGGCTACTGTCTCTTTCGTCATTATCAGCCATATTTTAACTAATATGAGCGTACCTACTGTGGTCAGTGTTAGTTATTCCGCAATTGAAAAACCGTTTCCAGTTCAGATCAAATATAATTCATAATCAAATTAATCACACTAGAGATACATATACTGTAGGTAAACGAACTTTACGTCCGACAGTTTTTAAACGTGCTGACTTCTCGACAGCCACTGACAAATTCTGCTTCTGCTTATCCTCGGTCGAGCTTTGTGTTGTAGACTCTGTCGAACGACATACATACATATTACTACTAGCCAACATACGTTCGTCACTAGATATATCTGTGATACAGGAATATCACTTCAAAGCCTAAAGGCTCTTTCAAACAGGCGCGACACGCGACGCGACACAAAGACACCGCTCGTCGCGCGACGAGCGGTGTCTTTGTGTCGCGTCGCGTGTCGCGCCTGTTTGAAAGAGCCTTTATTCTTATATAATACTGTATGAAATGTGTACCTTATATACCTACTGAATTTATATACAAACAAGCGTGTTGAATGTAATTGGAAATACCTGGAACATTACCGGACGCTATTAAAAGCAGCTTGTAAATCATGTTGGCTGTCAATCGGGCGGAAGGCTTGTACGACGGAACTGTTAACAGCCTTAAAACATTATTATGTTGATGGTAAACGATTCCGATTGTATGCATCCCATAGATCTTCAATTCATTAATTAAATAAATATTACCGATGACCAGCTGTGTTATCTCTGGAGTAAATTCGTCTCTCAATTTCCATCTTTTGCAAGCCGATCCTGTTGGCCAAAATCTTTAGTGGCAACCGTCTAGAAAAGTCTCGATAAAATGAATCAACTGTCATGGCTTCGCAGTGAAAATAAGCTGAAATAAACATTGGAGGAATAGGAAATAACCTACAGCTCTCACCGGGTGGAGTTAACAGAGAAACCTTCCTTAGCTTCCTTCCTTCCTCATAATGTACCGAGACAGAGTAAGCCATGTTCCATAAGATACAGGATGTCGCTATCTTACTTAAGGATTTCAAAGTCTTTGCATACAAAATTATTAATAAATGCCAGTTCATCAATAAGTCCTACTTAATATTATAAACGCGAAAGTTTGTGGGGATGGATGGATAGATGGAAAGAAGAACGAATTTTGATGAAATTTGGTACACAGATAGTTTATAACCTGGATAAACACATAAGATACTTTTTATCCCGATATTCCCACGGTATCGAGACTTATGCGCGAGAAACCGCGGGGCGCTGCTAGTTATCTATAAATCTAATTCCATCCCCAACTTAAAGATACCCAAACGCATATTCAAAGCAGTCCCTCAATATTGAGTGCGGTAAGTTGTACACGTAGCTACCATAGTTAAACTAATTACAATACAGGTGGCAGCGGCATCATAACATGCGCTAAAGAGCACACGCGCCGCCAACTTGCTCCCACAGAAGTTTGGATCGCTACGGGTTTTTGGATGGCGTAAGTGAGGAGATTTTGGCGAGTGCGTAGTTGGGGTTGGGGATAGAGTTTTGATGAAGAATTTGCTGAGGTTCATCGTGAAAATTGTTTCGTTTCTTAATTTATTGGGTTAAATGACGTTTATAGCGGGCGGTGTACGAACTCCTCTGTCCTAGCAGACCTCTGTGGAGGCTGACAGATTTTGACAAGGTTTGCGGGAGACTTGCTTGTTAGAACATATGCACGGAGTGTTGTAAAATGTATGCCAAAATACAAAGTTTTATTAATCTGACCCACCCCGACTATAGGTATGTGTTTAAAGCGGTTTTGTCCAGCACAGCTTGGCAGATTCTATTCAGCTATTAACCTAAGCTTAAGCTTATATTATAAAGTATATAAACCAAGAGCTTAGGTAACTAAAAATAATTACTGTTTTTTTATGCCGAAGACACAAAGATCATTTATAACAAAAGTAATGAACTGGGATGCATTAAATAGAACATTTATTTATTAATCACTTGAATTAAAGAATTTATCATCGAAAACTCCTTCAAAGTTATGTTAATGAGAAAAAAGATTCACAGATTCACACTACTTTTATGTTCTTGGAGTTTCTCTTTCTTAAATCATAGAAATAAAAAAATTGTTTGAAAATCAGTTTTTTTGCATAATATTGTAATTATTGACGAAATTTGAGTGCACCGTCCAGAATTACAACTTCTTCGTCTACAGATTTCTAAACTTATATTATATAAAAATAAAGTATTTGATTTTTTGTATGTTTGTTTGTAATGAATTAACTCAAAAACTACTGGAACGATTTAAAAAATATTTCACCAGTAGAATGCTATATTATCACAGAGTAACATAGGCTATATATACTTAATGTATAAAGATATCACGCGGGTGAAGCCGCTGACGGAAGCTAGTTTTAGTTTAGCTAAATGTAATCGCGTTGTTCTTCTAAAGTAGGTAAGCAACGGATTTCGATGCAGTTTTCAATATCATTTAGAGAAATTATTCCGGATTTTTTTTGTATATAATACATATTAAGCTTACATTATAATAAAGAAATATGGGTGATTTGTAAAGTCTTACAAACCGTGCGAATCAGGGGCGGGCCGCTAGTCTAGTATAATGAGGTAACACAGTCATTAAATCGCTTTCTCTTCTTGTTTACGTCATCAATTAACCTAAAATATATTTAAGCTAATTTGAAAATTGGCGAACTAATATCACAGGCCGCTCACGTGTGGATCCGTTCGTCCGTCCCACGGATCTGTAATTAAACTTAAAACGACACGCTGAATGTTTTACAGAGATTGCGACGCGATTCTAATACCATTCTTAGAGTTGTAAACGGCTTTATTTTGGAGTTCGGAATTGGTTTTACGTGAGTTCTAAAGTAAGGGGCTGAAGAGTTTCTGTGCTGTTAGTGCCGTGAGGTGATTAAGGGATGAGGATGATTTCATTTGAATTTTAATTCGTAATGGTGGAAATGTCTATCAATTTTGGAATGAAAAACTATTGTGGGTAAGCTTTCGTTTCCTAGGAAAGCGGAAAACGGTCACACAATAACGGCTGTCGCAATTCAGGCACCGTTTTTCGACACCTTTTAATGTCAAATACTGGTGAAAATTACAGATTTTCATGAAGGCCGTTATAATATGAAAACCGCCGCTCTTCTAGGCAACTGCCTTCTAAAAAACGAATACTTACTTACCTATTTTTACTGAATTTATTTCTTCAACGCAGAAGTCTATTCATTACCTATATATAGTACCAACAATTCTTTTATACCTAGTAGTATATTTTTTTTGTATTCTGTGTATGTGTCATAATGGTTATGTATGTATGACCAAAGGCCTCTAAATTAAATAAGGAATTTAAAAATCTACCAAAAAATGTTGAAATGTTTACGTGTTTATATTTCATGACTTTTAATCAATAAGTTCTATTCTAATTGCTAGTGCTGTGCACTTCTGTAAGTGAAGAATTCACAATAGCTAAAACTGTAAGTAATTTTTGTTTATTAATGTTTTACTGAGTACCAAAATCGTTGAAGTGCCATATCAATAAATAAATACCCAAGCACGGGAATACTACTTGATGGCAGAAAAAGTCCACTTTTCAGGAAGAACTTTTCGCAAAAATACCTTCAACTAAATCATCTATCAATTGTACAAATTCAGTAACAAACCAATGTTGTACATAATGTACACAAGTAAGCTGTGTTGAGTGACCACGTGTATTAGCACAGCCTGCAGCCCGGGGCATGTACAGCGATACCTTAATTAATAATTAATACCCACCGTTCCGTAATGGACTTCCATGAATATTTGCTCGTACTCAGCTAATTGTAATTAGATGTTTAATTAAGTTTACTCTTCATTGTACATAAATAGATGTTATATATGCAGTGAAGACGTTTAGAAATTGTTGTGCATTCCGAATAGTCATGTCGTGTACCTACAGTCTGTGAATTGCTAGTGTGATTAATTTGATAGTATAAATTATTATATAATGTGATCTGAACTGCAAACGGTTTTTCTATTGCCCAATAACCAACACTACCCACAGTACGCCCACAGTAGTTAAAATATGGCTGATAATAACATACCCACATACCCTCTCCGTCATATGTACAGTAAGCGTTCAAAAGTGCATAAGCACGTTAAGAATCATATTGCTGTGATCACGCGGTATAGTCCGTTGATCTGTATGTGTAAACAACACGGCACACACACCACAGAGAACGCAGTATTGCGCTTTACACACTGTCGTATCGTCGCGTACTTGCGCCTCACTACCGAAACAAATATATATTTCCGTCGCTTTTGTTAGACAACACGCATCATGCGCTTGACTTTGGCCAGTTTATGGCAATGCTAAAATTCAAACCAAACTTACGTGTGCAGATAGCAGAACGCGTTAAGCTTTGGTCTGAGATGCAAACTGGCTTAGGTTCCAACCTCGTCAAGCACGGTGCAGTTTTTGCAAATATTAATATTTTTGTTAGCAATAATATTATATTTTAACTATTGCTGCCTTTTTTATTAATGCTGTTATTGCAATAAAGGGTTTAGAATTAAAAATGCGTAATATGTGATAGCAAAATTAAAAAATTGTATTCGTTATATTTATTTTACTTATAGATAATATATTGCTACAATTATTTGTCATTACGTCAGCTCAATAAGATGTGAAATAGATGTCAAAAAACTTAGAAGTAATTTATATTATTTTGACATATTTGTATTATGAAATGTTTTAAATTTTAAATTGATTTTTTCACCATAAATATTAGCTAGCTTATTATTAGTTAGCTTTGATCATGGTCGAAGCAATTAAGCAATAAATAAGAATATAAGACTAATCAAAATGTAAAAAAAAAAACTACTTACAAAATAGGTGATTTTAAGGTAAAGTATGGGCAGTTTGTTTACATTATTTATTTTACATTTTATTTGGCTTTAGTAAATATTGGTTGGTATTGAGGTTATAGCTTAAGTATTCATTTTCTTTACGAAAAGAAGATTGAAACTTAACCTCAAATTGTAATCCTAAAATAATAATATTACTAAAATAATCTTAAACATTTTCGGTCTATCTGCGAGAAATACGACAAACAACATATTGTAACTTGCTTAAAAAATCGTTACCACAAATTCATGCAATAACGAATCTGTTGTTTATTAAGTTGGTACGGTAAATATTTTAAGGTTAAAATATAGCAGTGTCCCACTTGAAGTCTTAATATTATCATGCGAAACTTAAACGTTCTTGTTTATGCCTTTCTGTCGAAAACGGCTTCCTAGCTGGTCTTCAGTGATACAAGTCTTCAGAGTGCACAGCGAACGGTTCATAATGACGTGTTTAATAATTCAGCAAAATATCTCGTTGGTATGAAACCATTTGTTTCATATTCCTCCATCATTTGACGTCGCTACTGCTCGATAATAAGCCTCTTCCTCATTACTCTTAACCCTCACAGTATTTCTCTAGAACAAAGAATAACATTGTATTTATTACACATAATAATTATTTATCATTCACTAATCGAATTAAACCTCATAATGAATTTAAAATTTTAAAGGCATCTTCTGTCTCAACAATACCTCTGTTCTACCAACAATACCTTTGATTAAGATTTATGTTTAGTAAAATATGAAATATTTAAATGATAACACTCACACTTAGTCCGGTCTCATTAGATATTTGTGTAAATTACATTCACTTTTACGCAGCGCAATAATATTTGATCTCCCTTCAATATTTATATTTGACTGCATTTTGAAAACAATAACCACAACACCGCTAATACTTAAATACTCGTCACCAACAATAACCACGAACCAACAAAGTTTTGAGATTGGCTGGGAACAGACCGTAGCAATCGCGAATACGCGTAACGAACTGCGTCTGTCTACCCCACAGAAATCGAAATGATTTACTTAGTTTTCTGTGGTCTACCTGCTAAACCTTAATATTTATGTGAACAAGACGACCGAAACAAAAAACGAATGATTATTGAACTAGTCATTATTAAAAAATAACAAAAACTATGAATAATAATTATTAAAAAATAACAAAAACTATGAATGTAATTATTAAAAATTACAAGCAAACCACAGATGAGATTTGAACTCTCGCTCGGCTCGCCATAATCGCACATACCAAAGCACGTTATTCACTGAGCTAGCACGCCGCATTCTATATTGATTGAAATTATGAACTACTATGAGTTGCAGACAAAGTGAGTGTGTGTGTATCTATAGTATTGTAACATCTTATAGAAGAAGGTCGTAAGTCAAACCGAAGCGTCAGTCTATTGCTTTGTGCGATTGCCTATGGACTTTTGGTCGGTACTGTACCTATATCTATATATTTAGAATTTGAGACAGTAAATGTTACTCTGATAATATTCTTCACTCATGGGGTTCGTGGTTTAATTAAATAATATTTATTATTAATATTAATCGTTAATAACAACCGCAAGGGTTTGATGGAAGGTTAAGCTACGCTTGTCGCGATCAGTTCGTGGATGGGTGAACATCTATTACATATCACGACCCTTCCGTGCCTCGAAAACACATGAAGCCGTTGGTCCCGGCTGTCATTCTTAGATCTTTGACAGTCATTACGGGTAGTCAGAAGCCTAAAAGTCTGACAACCAGTTTTGTAAAGTGGTATCCTGTTACGCAGTAACTAAGTTATGGAGATAACATAGGCAGTCACTCCATGTAAAATACTGGTATTCAGCTACATCCGGTTAGACTGGTAGCCGACCCCAACATAGTTGGGAAAAGGCTAGGCAGATTGCAGATTGATTGAAATGTTATTTTGATAGTCATGTGAATACATGGTCCGATAGTGAAGACGAATTCTAGAGAAATCAAGGGCAGGTAGGGTAGGTAGGGTCAGGGGCCTTGGGGATAAGTCTTCTATAAACCTCAACTGAGTTAAGACTGTAGCTGTGGAAGTATATTGATGTGATCTATGTAACGATCATTGAGACGTCATCGATAGCGTGACCCCCCGGCTTTAGATATAGCACGCGTTGTGAAGAAGTTCCTCCAGCTGAAAGAAAGAATAACATTTACCTATATGGACACAGTTCGTGAAACACAAAATACAAATAAAAAAGTTGGCCGTCCGATGCCCGGCAGATGTGAACATGGAATTGATGGTTATTGAAATACCTTTTAATTAAAGAAAACCAATAAATAAATATCGAGCAAAAAGAATTATATTTTTTTGACATGACGGAGCATGACGGCATAAGAGAGCATCATGCCGTTTGCCGTCACGGCATACGTGTCAGTATTACTCCCAAGACGCGAACCCCCGTTCCCTTACCACCGTTCGGTACCTTGGGGCATGTTACACCTAAGACCATTTGTCCACCAGCACAGTCAACGGGATATCAACGAGAACGAGATGACAGCGCTGAAGTAGCAATGCATACATTTACTATGGCTGCCTGTCCACCGCACACCACCATCGTCGGTTCGGACGTCACGTTCGGTTCGAATAATCTCGTTCCTCGTTGACGTCCCGTTGACGGTGGCGGTGGACAAACAGTGTAAAGCCCATCGTCCACGACGCTAGTCAAAAGTAACGTGCCTCTCCCCCGCTTTTCACCAACTTCCACCGTGTTTCAGGCTGCAGCCTTAAACTCCGCCTTAAGCCTTCAAATTACAAATTGTTCCAATAACAGCCGAATAACAAACAAAACTTGTGCAAAGTCGTGTCGCGTCAAGGATACTCGTACCTTGGCGCATTTCCTAGTCAACGTCGACGTTACACCATTAAAACTTAACAAATTTTGTGAAACTGAGTCCTGCCTGTTTGCCTGGTGTTGCGTCGCGAAAGATATCGAATGCTCGTAGTTTAATTTTTTCGCCTGCATGGTAAATGCTTTTTCTAGTACCAATAAGGATCTAGTATTGATTACCAGGCTTTATTTTGGTGAATTAAAGAAAAAAAAATAACAAAGAAAAACGTTTATTTGACATAGAAACCATTGAAGTCCAGTACCCTAATTACGTAACTTATTTTCATAAACGATTATGACTTATTTGTTTCATTTTGATAGTTCAACAACATTCATTGCGTTATTTACGTTGTGGTGCAGATTTTTTTTTTCCAACTTATGCAGCAATGTATTAGCAATCTGTCCAAACCGAAACAGATTGTGATTGATCGTGTATTACGTTATTAGGGTACAGGTTTCTTTAACCTTTTTTCGTTCACTGTAAGCACCTGGTGTCTAAGATAAACCTGAACGAAGTATTCAATAATCCACGTTGAGGAACTACTACCCGGAGCTAAAGATGACGATTTTCAGTTAAATTATATCAATGAACACAAGAACAACCATCCCTCTATTATCAGTACCGATCACGGAAGTTGATGGCGTGTCCCTAATACCCGCCAAAATATTATGTTACTAATTTACCAAGTTCGTGACATTAAATGTTACTTATAACTTGGGACCAACTTAAAGTTTTATTCTAATTTAAGTATTATCGCGACGTGGATCCTTTTAGGGGGTTAGTAGATATATCTTTACAGTTATTGTTTTGTACGCTTTGAATTCACGACTTCACAGCTGTTCGACGATAAAGCCATTGTTTTAAAAGTTTTAAAGCTATTCAAGAAAATTGATGAAAATTTACCAGTCCGGTCCTTATCTCCGAAACGAATGAGCCTAAAATGTTGAAAATAATACAAAAAAAAAATAGTTCGATACTTATAGATTACAGGAAAATCTATAAATAGTCTGTAGTCTTAAAATAACTCTCCTTTGGGACAAATTCATTCTAAGTACGGAATCTGTCATTGTGCGTGGTCCGACACGCACTCGGCCAGTTTTTCTAAATTCATATTTTGAGCAATAATTATGCATAAAAATGTGAAACATTAATTCAAACACAAAAATTGTGAATATTATTATTATCATCAAATTAAACTTTCTTATGATCTTTCGCACAACTTAACAAAAAATATTTTTCATTTTCCCGCAATGAACAAACCAAGTCGATGAGAAACATCAATAATGTACACATATCAAAGACCCCATAAAAAGGACATAACGCCACATTACCATTAAACACATGCACTCTTTTATATCCAACATCTCTTCGAGCAAAAAATTGTCAACTTCAAAGAAAGGGGAGACCAATAAAATTATCATTACGAGTATATTTCTATCTCGGAATAGATAGGGAATAGAGTGATAATGAGAGCTCGATTAAAATGATTTCAGTGTACTGATAAACAATGGCCTTCTTTCAGACCGCTACTATATTGAACGTTCACGATGAAATTGCGATAATAACAGGATGGCAACGACAGTGGGTATTCAGATTTAATACTGCATGTTTTCTGTTGCTGAAAATTACACCGTAGATTAAAAGATAATGCTTATAGGTAATCTAAATAGTGCAGTATATGTTATTATTTCGGTGAACATGTCGTCATTATTATGTTAGTCGTGAATTTTCTATTGACAGTCGCGGTGATGCCAATAAGAGTTCTCAGCTGTCATGCACTGTTTAGACGCTTATCACTCCATGTGCTAACTACTCCATGTCTACCATACAAGGCCCTCTGTAGCCAGGGTAACGGCAGGGAAACTTCAGGGTACGTGACGGATACGTGGCTACATTGCTACAATAACGGTTGATAAGGAAAAATTCACCAAATTTGAGTAATGGCGCAGACACAATATAATGGCTCGTCTAACGAGGCCGCTTGATACAATTTTACTGTACAATTGTGAGCAGAAAAAAGTGTACAGTTTGGAGTTTACAAGTTGAGGAAGTAAATTTATAATAGAGTCGTGGAGCATGTAAAGGTGACTTTTTGTTTTAAATTGGTGCCTTTTTAGTCCAGAAAATATAGGAATTCAGCTTAGGTTAAAATATTAAAAGTAAGAAAAAGTCAGTTGCTTTTAACCTTGACTTTGCTTTGTTTAAAACTCCACGACTGCCGTTTTTACCCCACTGCGGCTAAGCTCAAAAAAAGGGTATTTTTTTCTGTTCTTAATTTTTTCTCATAAACATCTACAAAATACATAAAATATACATAAAAATTATATCTCATTTTTAGGGTTCATACCAAAATGGTAAAAAGGAACTGGTTATGGTGCGACTCAGTCTTACTGTCCGTCTGTCTGTCTGTCACAGATAGATATCTCAAGAACTACTAATGCTATCAACTTGAAATTTGGAAGAATTTTAGATGACATTTGCCCAACTATTTTGCAAATAGGAAAGATTTTTTTTTGTAACAGGTACTGAACTTAAAAGTGTTTAAATTTACTAGGGCACCTGTATGAAAGAGCGCTATTTGCACATTCTCAAACATTTTTTATTTTTTTTATTAGCCGCATTGTTTTCGCCTTTTGACGATTTTTTTTTAATACTGTCCCCCATATCTCCGAAGTTTGCATAGAGAAAAATCTGAAATTATTCTATGTGATAGAATTTTATGTAAAAATAAAATGATGTCTCTAAATTACATTAGTTCCATTAGGCCGCGGACTCGAACTCAGCGGGCTGCAAGGCGGCGCCGGCGGCGGCGGCGCGGCAACGCATAGTTTTATATGGAACCGCTCGCTTCCCGCGTCGCTGCTTTCGAGGCCAATTACATATAAATCTATGCATTTGAACGCGCCACTGCCGCCGCCGCCCCGCTGCCCGCAAGATTCGAGGCAGAAACCTTATAGGTCAAGACATGGCGCTGACCTAAAACTGCAATATTCTACACCGCAGTGTGCAGCGTTAAAAAATTCTGACAAATATAGGCCTCGCCGATGAAAATTTAAAATGGTACGGAACCCTCGGTGCGCAAGTCCGACTCGCGCTTGACGGGTTTTTTCTTATTTAATTCCGCACTGTAGCCATTTCCCCTGTCCCGATCCACAGGGATGTTAATGTAAATCTAATAACGATTGTATCGTCGTATCTGGAGGCTTGTTTTCGTACATCAGATCCCTGAAGCATCCCGGGTCCTACAAAACAGATCTTTTTATCAACAGTTATGTACGGTACCTATCTTTCATGGAGGGTATATAGCAAGGCCATGTTTTTTATCTGTGGTGAAGTGGTGCTTTTCCCGCTAAGTTGTTTAGATTTGCTACAAGCTAACTGAAGCGATTAACATTTTAGACCGAAAATTATTGAGCTTGACTATGTCACCTGAGTTCAAGGTTCAGCATAGGTGAAAGATAGACAACACTGAGAATGAATCTCGAATAATTATAAATCTCTACATATCTCTCTCTCAAAATGGGCCACACACATTGAGCAAGTTTCCTTCTCTGTATAAGATACTTTTTGCTTTTGCTGAGGACAATACATAATCAGCCTGTAACGTTCCCACTGCTGGGACACAGGCCTCCACGCCGAGAGAGGGACTGGGCTGTAATCTACAAACGCGGGCCCAGTGCGGGTTGGTAGGTGTCAAGGCTTCGATTTTTTAATTCTAGGATATACTTGTTTCCTCACGGCGTTTACTTTAACCGTATTGAGAGCAATAACAGGCTGATATAATTATAACCTATTTTGCTAAAGCAAAGCCATAACAAACAGCCAAAAATTATCTTTTCAAAAGAAGAATAAACTAATTTAGCAGTTAAAATTAATTAGCAAACTAATAAAGACTTCATCGTCCCAGAAAATAGAAAATCAAACAGCCTGTAAGAAATTCGACAAAAAACGGAAAAAATCTAACAAAAGAATACATATAAAATTTGGAGATAAAAACCTATTTAGCCAACATAGGGTGATGGTACAAGGGTCGTTAAATATTTCTTTATATTATCTCGTAAAGCAGCCTTGTGTGTGCGTATACTCCGCGTATTATACGAAACTCTGCGAGATACCAATAAGTTGATTTTAGCTAGCTTACTCGCAAACATAATATTGTTTGGATGCTATAAAATATACATCCTGTATGTTTTAGGGTTACGTTTAAAAAAATGCTGAGGAAAATATTGACTGACGCAGCGATTTTTAGTAAATTGAAATTCGTGATGTTTCATTTACCTACATCATTATTATTGTAATACCTACACTCGATGAATATTGAATAGGTAATTACCAAATTTATCAAATATAAAAAACCGTCATGGTCATTAGTCCGTTGTTCAATTACAAAATGTCGGTCATACATTAAAAAAATAAAATGTGTCCAATTATCGGTTCGCAACGAAAAAAAAAAAAAAACAAACTTCCTTTTTATTTCAACAAACATTTTTATCTCATTCTAAGTCATCAGAAATACAAATAACAATTTCCACACATTTCTATTATTCTTTAAAAATATAACACGGATTCCCGCAACAGCTTCCATTTCGCGCTTGCCAACAATTTTTATGATTTCACGTTGAAAGTGTACAAAGCGGGATCCATTAGACATCGTGAGCGACTTCCATCGACTTTCACAATACGTCGTTATGCCGTTATTAGTGTGTTACACCCTGTATACACTGTTTATATCACCCTGTATATACGCTTATCGGGGAAACAGAATGTTAAGATTTAAGGATGCTTGAATTGGTTTGTTTTGTGTTTACATGTCATTGTTTTTCTTTTTAGAAGAGTCCTTTGTTTTAATTACAGGGTCTTGAGAATTCGAACTCAAACTCAAAATGTTTACTTACTTCAATTAAACCAATAACAGGCACTTTTGATTTGTCAAAGGTCGGTCAGTCAGAAAGATGAAGCTAGTTGCCCACTCCAAAGCGTAGTAAGTTCCTATGGAGAAGAACGGGCAAGAAACTCATAAAGTTTCATTCAATATCAATATATTTTATTTCACATAAACCTACATGGGCACCTATGAAATGTCAGAAGCTAGGAGGTGCCCCGTTCCAATTGGTTACAAAAACTCTACGGTTACTCTTTTAAAAATAATTGGCTTTTATAATATTTATAGGTATGGGAGGACAGTGTAGGCCTTTCAACAAGTACCAGGTACTTTACAAAGTATAGTAATGGTCAACAAATGTACAGTCCTCTAAGCCTACAACGTTCTCACATTCACAAAATAGAAAATAAATATATAGGTACAGGATTTTTTTTTACCTTTATGCGAACGTTAATGTAGGGAACACAACAATAAAAAAGACGTATTATTTTTACACAATTTTACCGCGCAATTTATAGTATTGCTATTCTGTGGCAGTACGGCATGCTTTTGTTTTCCCCTTCGTTTTAAACTACGGTTCTCTAGAGCAGCGGTGGCCGCCACACAACAGTCAAAGTGACGGCTGTCATGAAAATGATGAGGGGTTGGAGTTTACAGTGTCAACAACGCTGTCCAGGGAAACACCTACTTACTTTCATAAATAAAGTTTCAATGACGTCAAGTGACGGTAAATTCCGGACGCTATGTGGCGGCGACCGCAGTCTTAAGATTCCCCGAAACGATCAATTGCAATTGTCCATTTTTACGTGATTGATACACATTGATGCGCAAATTAATCGTCTACTAAATGTAATTGAAGCGATCGACAATATTACTACAATAGAAATTGATGGCAATTGATCAATTACAGTTGATCGTTTCGGAATCCTTCATTCAGGCCTCCACGATGCTACACAAAAGCATCGTCTGACAAACTCAAATCACCTATGAGTAGCCAGAATGTCACAGCAATAGTAGGTATTTCTATGGCGGCTCAGACGACACGACTTACTAGCACGTTATTAACTATACTCAGCGGTGTAACCGTCGGACTGCCAAGTCATAGGTCTCGAGTTCGAACCCAAGGCACGCACCTCTGACTTTTCGGATTCATGTGCGTATTGTACAATTATCACTTGTTTAAAAAACGATGAAGGAAAACATCGTGAGGAAACCGGCATGTCTGAGCGGCATTTCTCGTCAGCATGTGAAGCCAAGTCAGAAGTCCATGGGTGGCTTTTAACCTTAGTCAATAACCACACGAAAAGAAGAACTATATATACTCCATTTGAAATAAGATTAGATATTAAATTATTTTTTTTACAGTCCGTTCAACCGATTTTGGCTTCAATAGGTAGGTTTTTTCCGTAGGCATAAAGATGGCATTAAAAACATAAAAGCGTTTACAATACCAACTGTTTACTGCAGCTGCCATTTGTCATGCCACCAACGCAATAGAAGTCAAAATCGGTTGGACGGACTGTAAAAAAGGTTTATTCAAATGTCTAATCTTATTTCAAATGGTCAAATGTTTGTGGTTGGTTGGATTCTAGCGACTCATTGGGTAATTGAGTTTGTAACACGTTAGTTTTGAGTAGCGTCGTGAGCGATCGGCCTAAGTGCTCTAATTCATTTCCGTAGTAAACTAATCTGGTATTCTGAGATGGAGCCGATTTAGAGCTCATCCTCTTACAGTCTGATTATTTTGTAGTATGTTTTTCATCGTCTCTATGCTGATCGCAAACACACACACTGATAAGATGCTGATCACATCATACTGATAAGACCGAATGTACACCACCGGTCCTAGCCTATTGATAAAAATGGCCGAAGTCATTATTAATTGCTTGATTACTATCATATTTTGGATATGGATCAATGCCACACGAAGGCGTGTTGATTTGAGGTATCGACAAATATATATGTAGATAATATGATACGCCCGTAAAAATATGCACTTGCAGAAGATGCGGTTAATGTGGTGCAATATGCAACCCTAAACTATACTCGACACATGCATATATTTGCGGGCGAGAGAGATTTGCTACATTCTGCATCCAATCCTGGAATTGCGGAATTAAAACTTAATATATGTTTGCATAACATATTACTGTCATGGATTTCCGCAAAGTAACGCCTGTATGGTTATCCACGAAGATTAACATTACCTGACGGCACGTTGGGCTTGAAACTGTTGCAACTTATTTATTTCAAATTGTTATTCTTATTTTATTGGGTAACTCTATAACGTAGAATTATTATATTTTCTTTCTTTTTTCCTCGACCCAACCAAAGTACAAATCAAATCAAATCAAATCAAAAATGTATATTTGCTAGAAAATACATACAAATTCAAGGAAAGATCTTATGTTCTAAAAGTCTTTGTATTCTGCCTGCAAGCAAGCGTGCAAATTATTTAATTACGTCTATTTATGTAATTATTATCATGCAATTAATATTATTACAATTATTCTAAACTCAATTATTCATTTTCATTCAATACCAAACGTTAATTTTTAAATTCCATAAATTCCTTAATGCTATAGAAACAACTCTCTTGTAGCCAAACGGCCAATTTTTTTTAAATAGATTACCCTGCAACAATTTTATATCATTTGGAATGTTATTATAAATCAGTATACACATATTAAACACATTTTTTTTATAAATATCTTTATGACTTGGTGGTTGATACAATAAGTTATGAAACTTAGCCCTTTTTTGTCTTGGTAGTACTGTTTATTCCTCCAAATATCCTAAACGTAGACCCCAGATGATAACTGGAACGACTCACCCTGGATGGAGAATGCACACAATTATTTTAATCAACCCTTTTATCTAAAACAAACATAGTAAACCAACCCTGTCCCCACAGCTAGCCCATACACTTTTACAGCCCAACAACCGACCGCTTGATAGTCATACAAAAACACTTTTATTTCGGTCTCTGCCGTTATCCCGTAGCTAAAAAGCGTGATACATGGTAAACGGCCTTAACAGCTATATCGAAATCCAGCTTTGAGTGTGTACCTGGTCGTAATCGGGTGACCGGGTTTGGTTTAACATGAACGATGAAGCGAGTTGCGCCTATGAAGGCTTTGTTAACCTTCGTACCTCTCCCGTAGCACAAAGATGAGCATTCAACATTATACATAAAGCCTGTTTTCCGCGAAGAGGTAGGGAATGGTGTATGTTACATTTATATTTCGCTTATTTAAAGTATTGAGGTCCCATGTAATACTGGGCAACCCTTTTTGTTTGCTATTAACAGGGCACAAATCCAGATTCCGGGCTGCATTACTTAGAAATCCTAATAGAAGTATCTGATAACATTTTGCCCGACCTTCGAGGCAGTTAAGGGCACAAGGATTAATATCACGTTGATTTAACATTCCAGCCCTTCCAATAGCTGAGAATTTTTGCACTGTCCAGCACGGTTGACGTTGTCATGCCAAATTACTAACAAATGGAGGAACGCCCGATTTCCAGAATAGATTGCCGTATGCGATAAGAGCGAGAATTTTACATTCTTATAATGTTTTGAATAAATTCTGTAATTTAATTTTACATCGTGTAATAAAGAGGAACATGTTTTAACACATTTCTCGCTAATCACGCAAAGAAACCAGTTGTGAATGAATAGATGCTACTGTAGTCCTAAATACGCTCACAATAAGGCTTTGTTTTTAATCTGCAAACATTGTTTGTGACAGTATCACGGTGACAAAGCTATTTCGTTTGATTATCTTAATTGAAATTATGTCATACGTTATTTATTTTTAGTGGCGACATCAGATGTGTTATTAAAATTTTGGCCTTTTAAATCGTTTATCTTTGTTTGTTCAATAAGCTTGCAGATGATATTTGATTAGAAATGTGGATACCTAGCATAATTTTAGCCCGAATGAATTGGTTAAATCGATGTTTGGGTTCCAAGTTACATCGGCATCGTCTAAATTGCCTTAGAAGAGTTAGGTCATTGGTTTTTAGAGGCGGACCACCTTTATAGAGGTATTAGACAGCTTGTTATCCGTATATTCTCAATTTTGTAGCAATAAAACATGTTTTACTTGCTTCTTGTCCTTTGTATGACTGGTTTAACAAATAATTACCACAAAATAGATAGTGTGTAATATCGTGACGTATCTAGTGATGATTTACTCTTAAGATTATGGAATGATAAAGTAATAACTAAATCCCTTTGATTGTAAAATATATTCATTTATTTTTATTGTAATGCAGTACTAACTTTCATGAGAAATAATTTAATGCAGAAGTAAGAAACGTCTCAACGGTGGGCATATTATTGTTTACAATTACATAAACCAGGCGTACATTTTCCTTTCGACCTCAAAACTAGCCGGGAAATCCTACTTTAACACGTTAAAAATAAATAATTTACTTATTAATTAAAAACTTTGATTCATTGTGTAGTTTCTTCAGAAATTAGTACTATCATGTCCTTCCCAATGTTTTATGACTTAAAACTTTAGAATAAAAGCGTTATACAGACAAAGTCAACTCCACCCCTCATACATTTGAACCCGCTACTTCTTATCACTTGTCCCCCAACAGAGGTCCACCCGAAATGGGCTCTCACAGTTTTCAGCGCACATTTGAATGGGAACGACTTTATTCAGATAACTACCAGTGATTTTATCTTGCTATATTTCATGCCCAGATTACGTGCTTGCCTCCCTTCGGCTTTGTTTTTTCACCGTCAAAACGCCAGCGTTGAAACGAAATTAATTGGTTCGATATTTGAATGTTACTTGTAATTGGATGGGGTTATGTAAGAGGGTGGACTTGTTTGTTTTCAGGTCTTGACTGGCTAATATTTTTAGCACAGATGACATAGTTTTACATACGTAACCACCTTATAATACCTCGTCTGTGCCGATTAAGAGAGAAGAAATTCCTCTAGAAAAAAAAGATATCGTAGACATTTAATTATAAAAAGAGTACCTACCTACATGCTAGATGCAAGTTACAACCTGTTCAGAATTTCAATTCTTGCATCAGTTTAAAGTAGAGATGCCGCGAATAGTTGTTATAGCGAATAGTCGAATACCGATTAATCGCCATTCCCTATGGCAAATAGTCGAATAATCGCCATTATTACTCGACATAAAAAAGGAATATAAAAAAAATAATTTATACTCAAATATTAATATTACACTTGTAGTCTCTTGAACGTATCAATCATTACTGTAATCTAAGAAAAATCTAAGATTGTAAGAAAGAAAACAATGAAGTTAAAGAAACCAGTCTCATTTTTTACTGATTTGAAATGCTGGAAACCCTTTTATTGTACGTAATATATTAAGTACGTTATATAAAACAAGGTATTCCCCGTAATTTTAAAATCTGTCCTTTTTGGACTTTAAATATTCAATTATTAATGTCACTGTGGCGAAGTTGTCAACAGCCTCGGACACCATGGCCTGTCTTACAGCCGAAATGCGGGTCGCTTAGCGCGGAACGAGAACATTAATGACATCATCCGACGAGCTCTTGTCACCGTTTCAGCTGTATTAGAACCCAATGGATTAGCACGCGACGATGGCAAGAGACTGGACGGCATATCTTTATTTCCATGGATGGTGGGTAGGCCTTTAGTGTATGACGCAACGTGCGTCGATACTCTAGCGCCATCCCATCTTCCTGGCTCAGCGTGGTGTGCTGGCGCTGCCGCTGCGGCTGCGGAAAACCTCAAGCGGCGAAAGTATAATAACCTTATAGGTCATATTTTCGAGCCGTTTGGGGTTGAAACCCTAGGGCCGTGGGGTCCGAGTGCTCACGGGCTGTTCAATGAAATCTCCAAACGACTGGTTGACACTTCCCGTGACCCAAGGGCTGGTTTTTACCTTGGCCAGCGGCTAAGCATTGCCATACAACGTGGCAATGCGGCCAGTCTCTTGGGTACATTACCAGTCGACAGCGACGCGGAGGAATTTTTCGACGCCATATTTTAGTTTAATTTTAGTTTAAGTTTAGTCTAATAGTTTTCGTTAGGTTAGGATATCATATTTTTAGTTTTGTCATTACTTAAATAAAGGTTGATCAAATGGTAGTCTGTGCCGCCGAACCTAGAATTTTTTTTTATTAATTAAAAAGCCTAACTAATGAATTTCCATGACTGATTTTTGGCAAACTTTTTATATTAATGATAATAATACTGTGTTTACTTTTTAAAGATTAATAAAAGTTTAATTATTTTTAAGTCTATAGTTTTTCTGTTCCATAATCATAACCAGCCTATAATGTTCCCACTGCTGGGACACATGCCTCCGGCAGGCCGCGGCGGCGGCGGCGGTCCGTTTTTCTGTTCATATAGTTTATATAATAGTTTATTTCTATTTAGACAACTATTCGTCGAATGTCAAATAACACACATAAACAAAATTTAACTTTTTCTTTGTTTTATGAAGTTTCTAAAGTGATTCTTAGTAATTTGAGTTCGCTGATTTCATATCTACCCTCAGTTTTTTCTAGCAACTCTAGTTTTCGTGATACAGTTACTTCTTAAAATTTAGTTACGCGGCTTACTAATTTTTTTTTTGGACAAAAAATGATTAAATTCAATAAATAAATCGTAAATGTCTACATTAAGAAGAACTTTCTTAAACGATATTTTTTGTGCTGTTTGTGGTGAATATATGTTTCGAGAATGTCGTTTAAGTGCGTCTGACTTTATAAAAAAGGCCTACTTGGACTTTGGGACACCATTCCAAGTGTTTAGTAAGTCATGGATCTCCGAATGTGGTAGTTGCGTAACATCATTTTTGTTTATGGGCTAGTGAAAAAAAAACCTACTTTGAAATTCGTGATTGGTTGCGGCATACGAAGCCCGGCTTATTCGTGGTTCAAATCATATTTACATAATAGGACACAATTAGTACAAATTGAAAATTACCATGATAAAAATGACATCAAAAACATTAGATCACAAGAAAAACAAATTACTTGCTCAATCCCACAAGGAAGTGTGTTAGGATGCCCACTATTTTTAATCTATATTAATGACCTTCCCAAAACATTAGATAAAGAAAACGCTTTACCAGTATTATTTGCAGACGATATTTCAATATTAATTAAGTGTGGAAATATACATAACCCTAGTCTACAAATACAAGATACCCTCCAAACTGTAGATACTTGGCTCCAGATCAACAATTTGGAAATTAATAGTAATAAAACTAAAAAAGTAGCCAGTGTAACAACCGATTGAGGATCGCACTGGAGGATGCGTTTCGCGAGTATAGGTACACTCCGACCGAACTTAGACCACGATTACCATGCCTACCCATGCACAACAAAAATAGGGCGCTGGTGTGTGCCCTGGACTCGCAGCTTACGAATTTATTCGAGAGCAGCGAGGATCTCATTGATACACACTCGATCCTGTATTGCGCGGCTGTTGCGGCATGTCGTTTAGCTAACGTCAAGTTTCCAAACTGCGACGGAGCTACTCGACCCAAACCAGTCGTACCAGCCTGGCAGTGCAGGATCGAGTGACGTATCGATGGGGCCAGGGTTCTCATCGGCAAACTATACTGCTTCAGGGAGGGAAATACACGACCACGAGTGATGCGCTTTGTAAGGCGGGCATTCTCGGGGACTGGAATCAGTCCACAAGACTATATGTCTCATGTCACAGAGCGCATCGACTTCCTGAAGCAGAAAGTTTGTGCATGGGCGAGTCGTATTCGGCGGTATAAGCGGCGGGTTGATCGATACACGCAGAATCGCATGTTCCAGAGCGATGAGAGGTGGGTATATAGAGCTTGGGAGCGACCTGAACAAAATGTGACAGACGTGTGCCGCCCGGATGATGCCGCCACAAGTGCATTCTGGCGCAGCATCTGGTCGGTGCCCGTTTGTCATACTGAGGCTGGCTGGATGCAGGATGTCGAGCGAGTGTGTGAAACTATACCAGAAATGGATGCTGTGTTCATCACGCCATTAGACGTAGCCAGAGCAGTCCGTCCGTTACCGAATTGGAAATCACCGGGACCGGACGGACTGCACAACTTTTGGTTAAAATGGCTGAGTAGTTCGCACACTCGCCTAGCATCCCAATTCCAGTCATCCCTAGAGTCTGGGTCGCTACCTCAATTTCTAACAACAGGCGTTACCCACCTGCTCCATAAGTCAGGTAATCCCGCGGAACCCAAGAATTATAGACCGATCACATGTTTGTCGACGGTCTATAAACTTCTTACATCCATTTTGAGAACGAAAATTAACACACACATTGATAGTAACTCAATTATGTCAGCCTCTCAAAATGGATGTAGGAACGGATCCCGCGGTACTGAGGAGCTTCTCCTCATCAACATGGCCATAAGCCAACAGGTTCGTCGATCCCGCAAGGATCTGTCGACATGCTGGATAGACTATAAGAAGGCCTATGACTCGGTGCCACATACATGGCTCATGAGGGTGCTGGAGTTGTATAAAGTAGATACAACTCTGCGCACCTTCCTGATGTCGTGTATGGGGCAATGGAGGACGGTCCTTCGCTACCCAGGATGTCGACAGACCCAGGGGAATGACGAGCCTGTATGGATTAAACGGGGAATATTCCAGGGCGACAGTTTAAGTCCACTTTGGTTTTGCTTAGCTCTGAGTCCTCTAAGCACACTACTAGAGGATTCGGGTCTGGGCTATAGGCTGAGGAGAGGTAGTCAGGTCATATCTCACCTCCTCTACATGGATGACTTGAAACTCTTTGCCCCCAACAAGTTGCGACTGATGGAGCTACTGAAAGTAACTGAAACATTCGGCAATCGGCGGAATCGTTAGGCATCAACGTTGCTGACATGAAGCAATCGTTGAGGGAGCGCTTCTTTGGTCGCCTGAAGAAGGTATTAATTAGTTTTCTTTCAGGCGGAAACAAGGTGCGCGCCTTCAACGGTTGGGTCATGCCGGTCTTGATGTACTCTTTCGGCATACTCAAATGGACTCAGACCGAACTTGACGCCCTAGACAGGAGGGTACGTACACTCCTGACCGCAAACCGGATGCATCACCCACGTTCATCAGTGATGAGACTGTACATCCCGCGGAAATGCGGAGGTCGAGGGTTTTTAAATGCAAAGACCCTCCACAACCGCGAGGTGTGCAGCCTCAGGGAATATTTTTTTAAAGCCGATGTGGGTATGCACCGTGATGTGGTTGCAGTGGACAACGGGCTCACCCCGCTCTCCATGGCTAAAGAGAACTGGCGCAAACCTGTAGTTCTTACTACAAATGACCGCAAGGAGGTATGGCAAAGCAAGGCGCTTCACGGGCGCTTATATCGGGCTCTTCACGAGCCCGGTGTAGATTTCTTAGCGTCCGTATCCTGGCTATGTTTCGGTGACCTTTTCGGGGAAACCGAAGGTTTCATCTGTGCAATTATGGACGAAGTTATCTTGACGAATAACTACCGGAGACATATTATGAAGGACGGTACGGTTGACGTGTGTCGGGCATGCCATCGTCCGGGTGAGTCCATCAGACATATTATCTCTGGTTGTTCGCGTCTAGCTAACGGCGAGTACTTGCACAGACATAACCAAGTGGCCAGGATTATTCAACAGCAACTTGCTTTGAAATATAAACTTGTAGACTCTGAGGTACCGTATTACAAGTATGTGCCCGACCCAGTTCTTGAAAATGACCATGTCACGTTGTACTGGGATCGGTCCATCATTACTGACAGGACTATTGTTGCCAATAAGCCTGATATAGTGGTGATAGACCGATTAGCGCGCCACGCAATGATAGTCGATGTTACCATTCCACATGACGAGAACCTCGTGAAAGCTTTTTTTTTTTTCAATTTATTTAATTAAATAATGCATATTTACAATATTAAGCCTTATACTAAAATGGTAGGTATATAATAATGGTTCGACCTGAACTAGGATAAACCTGTATCTCAGGTGTAATAAGTGCTAAATTACATTAAAATTTTCTAAAATTGATGGTAGACATAAATAGTGAGTAACTTAACAGACTAATGATAGGACAATACTTAATTAAAAATAATATTTAACTTAAAACAACCAGTAACTTTTCTGTATCATCATAAGACAAATTTTGTAACCAAGTTGTAATAACATTTTTGCATTGTACCGTTTTTAATGCATACATAGACAAAATTGCGTTTACTTTATTATACAAAAATGGGCCTAAGAATATAAAAAACTATACATAAACGAATGCCTTAATCTATAATTATCCATACAGATGTCTTTACGTCTTTTTTCAGTGACAACTCTATCGTACGGCAATTTACAGTGCTGTTTTAATAAAGTATTCATAATGAATAACTGCCGCACTGTCAGAACATTGCAAGATTTATATAAAAGTTGGGTCGGGAACAGGATAGGCCGGAATGTGGATACTTTCAGAACAGCTCTCTGCGCGCGCTCCAGTGGTAGTAAAACTGTTTTAGCCGCTCCTCCCCATGAAGTAATACAATATGTAATTATTGATTGACACAAAGCATAATAAACCTGTTTTATCACCTTAGAGTCAGCAAAAGGCCTAATTTTCTTGAATATGAACATCAATTTACGGACTCTACTGCATAATAGTTCAACGTGATTTTTAAATGTAAGAGTAGCGTCAATAATTACTCCAAGATATTTTATAGTTTTCGTATTAAGGATAATTGGGCAATTGCATTTAGAGTTTGCAACTGTGTTACATACATGCGCATGAATATCTGGAATGATCATAGATGTCTTTGAGTTGCGTAAAGAAAAGCGTATGTATTTAGTTTTGTCAGCATTTAATGTCAGTAAGTTATGTTGTAATGTAACCATCTATTTACTATATTGAAACCTTGCTGTGCACATAAGCAAACTCCATGTACTGTATTTGAGGAGAATAGGAGTACGGTATCATCAGCATAAGATATAATTTTCCCCGAATTTAGATTTAGACTGCAGAGGTCATTTATATAAATAAGAAATAAGGTTGGTCCTAATATGCTTCCTTGCGGGACTCCAAAAAAAGTATTTTTTAGTTCTGAGCTAGTAAAATTACCAATCTTCACACATTGACAGCGGTTGTCTAAATAGTCTGCAAAAATCTTAAGCTGCTTACCTCGTATACCTATTTTCTCAAGCTTGTTCAATAAGATAGGATGAGACACGGTATCAAAAGCTTTTGCTAGGTCAAGAAAAATACCAATAGAATGATTACCTGTGTCTAGTTCTTGAGATATATAATCGTTCATATCTTGCACAGCATCAGTTGTGGATAATTTTGGTCTAAAACCAAATTGATTATCCGAAAGGATGGCTTTAGACTCTAAGTACTTCATTAACCTATTGTTAATTATTTTTTCTAGTATTTTAGATGTAGATGAAAGTATTGAAATGGGTCGGTAATTTGAAGGTACTTTTTTGTCACCTGCTTTATGCACTGGGACGACTAAAGCTTTTTTCAGATAGTCGGGAAAAATGCCTTCAGAAAGGAAAATTTGAAAAATATGAGTTAACGGCGGAACAAAAATGTTTCTGAATTTCCTTAACACACTATTTGAGATACCATCCCATCCAACCGCACAGACTTCTTTCAGCCCCAAAATAACCCTTTCAACTTCGTCTTTGTCTGTATCCAGTAAAACAAATGAGGTTAGCTGACGATATTGCGATGATACAGTGGCCCTGTTTCCGTGTATGCTGTAATTTTTGTTATAGTTACATTTAATTTGCTCAGCAAGATTTTGACCCACATTATTAAAGTAACTATTAACATGATTTGCTGATGTATGCGGTGAGCGTTTGTAATAACTCTGACGATGATTCATGCTGTTTTGATACAAAAGCGAAATTTTTTATATGGCGCCACATTTTTTTGCTGTCGTTTCCTGATTCTTCAATTAAGTTTCTATTATACGTATTTTTCAACTTTTTTAGTAGATTGTTACAGAAATTTCTATATATTTTATATGATTTTTGTAAAATGATATCATCTGGAGAGGATTTTGCATGCATGTGAAGTTTATCCTTGTGCTGGATGCACTTTACTAGCCCGGGTGTGATCCATGGTTTTAGGTTATTGTTTTTCTTAGTTAGTTTTATGTGCGAAGTATAATAGCACATTGCACTTTATTAATAAAGTATGGCAGCGAAATGTTCACATCATCAGTTTTGTAAACTGGGTCAAAGTCAATATGATGTAATGCGTCTTCAAGTTTTTTCATATTTATTTTAGTAATGGTATTTGTGCACTTAGACCTAGGGATTTTTACTTCTAGACTAAGCAGAACTGCGCCATGATCGGAAACCGAAGGAATTGTTACTAGGGTAATGGATGCAAGGTTAGTTTTAAGCAAGGTGTGGTCTAAACAGGACCCACTCAAATGTGTTGGAAGCAAATGGGCCGGAAGCAGACCCTTGCATGCGCACATGTTAAGGTAGTCTTTAGCAACTCTATCACTGTCTTCTGGGTTAATATCTATGTTCATATCGCCTGTTAGTACTACATTTTTGTATAGAGATAGTTTTTGGAGTGCTTCGTCCAACGATGCTACAAAATTATCAGTATGCTTAAAAGCACAAGGCCTATAAATACATAGGATAGCAGTTTCTAGGCCCACTTTTATCAATAATCTGCTACAATCTTGTATGTGAGGTTCTTCTACCGATACGTTCAAACTTTGTTTGGCATAAACAACTACACCGTCATTTTGATTATGAACGGTCTTACTACTAACATTTGGTAACCTGACAGAGAAGGAAGGTTCTGTTGACATTTAGATAGCCAACATTCAGTCAATACAATAATGTCACACTCAGTATCCAGACGTTTCAACAGAATTAACGGGTTGTCCATGTTTTTATTTATACTGCGAATATTTTGCGTAAGAATAGTAAGTGATTTAGAGGGATCAGGAAGATATACTTTACATTTTTCAATCTCACATGATTTAGCCACTGATAGGGAGACCACATCAATATCATGAAGTGACTTATCCATAATTTTATTTACTTTAAGCTCCTAGTATAAAAAAGACTTATCGATTAATGCAAAATAAAAGATTAAGGGCGGCGCTCCTAGGCGCCTTCATTATAATCTATAGAGTTAATGTACCTGTTTTCAGCAATTTTCCTTGCCGGGCATTCCAGCTCACCTGTTTTGTGGTCGCTGGGTTTTTTGAAACGCAAACATGTTGCACACTGTGATGGTTTATCGCTCGTAGTACAATCATTAGACTGGTGACCTTGTTGTCCACAATGTCCACACGTGTGGGTAGTCTCCCGACATGTCCTTGCAGCATGCCCGTACTGATGGCATTTAAAGCACCTCGTCACAAGTGTGAAATCCCTAACGGGGCAGGATGTCCAATGTATAAATACTCGATTCTGGTTAATAAGGGCTTTCCTTATGTTGGCAGGTACTTCTAAAATAAAATTGCAAGTAGGTCCATCTTTTTTCCCCCACTTATGACTTAATTTCAAAGAGGCCAGGAAAGATTTACGAGGCAAATTAGGTAGCTTGTCGGCTAGGTTTTGTTCATAAATGCAGTTATAGACCTCTTGGTCAGTTAGGGCAGAGGGTACTCCTATCACTATAATTCTTGGTCTTCTCTTTTGTGGCTCTTCCACTTTCAGGCCGGAACTACTTAGCTGCGACGAGTTTCGTAGTTTTTCTATGTCATCCTTGGTTTCGGTGCTGATGATAACTCCTCCGTTTTTGGTTTTACGCATTCCTCTAACGTGCAGTTTCATTTGTTCTGGGCATATTATTTTTTGGACCAGAGATTTAGTATCGTCACTAGTTTTTAGCTTATCATCAGGATAAATTGCGATAGTGCTGAGATTACTGGGGCGCAAGTAATTATTTTTGTTCGTCTTTACCATATCAGCAAAGGAAACATTTTCCATCTTTGTTGGCTGGGCGCAATTTTCTTTAATGCTGTCTTGGATTGTTTTACGGAAGTTATCAAGGCAAGCCGTGAGGTCTCGTTCTTCTCTCAATGCTTGTAGTGAGTTTTGCACTTCTCTGGCCTTATGTTTCAAGTCCTGGTAAAATATTGCCATCTGGGATACGCCATTTCCTACCTTACGCGATAGGGAATTGATCCTCAGTTTTTGCTCGGAGTTCAGTTTTCCATCCTGAGCAATGGAACAAACTTCATTCAGGCATTTTTCTATTGACATCATCCAGTTGCTAATTTCATTGGTGTCCAAAGTCTCAATTTTTTCTTCGGCGGCCTGTTGGTGGTCCTGTCTTGGTTGTTGGGGCGATGTAGGAACCGGAGTCGGTACCGGGGTTGTTGTTGGTGGAGGGCTGCGTCGAATCATCGTGCTCCGATTAAAGGGGCTGCCTTCCATCTGTCACTTTGTATGCAGTCAGTCCATTACTTTAAACTTATCACTGTAAAGTTTATTTGTATAGCATGCTAATACATTAAAACTAGGTCACTGTTTATTCAAACGTTAATTTATTTTATTTATATTTTGCATTGATGAGCACGTCTGCAAGCGTCGAATGCAGAAAATTGTCGAATGCAGAAAATTGAAAAAGCTGAGAAAGAGAAACAAATAAAATATCTCGACTTAGCACACGAGGTTGTTGACATGTGGAATGTGAGCTATCATTGTGCCGATTGTCGTAACGGCTACTGGCCTGATGGCCAAAAGCCTCGATCGAGGCTCTCGTTAGACGGTTGGATCAAACACCTGATTCAGAAAGCAGTACTCCTCGATACGGCCCGCATTGTGAGGAGGTTCCTGTCTCTGCAGCCCTAACCAACGGTAGCTTGGACCCTGCTCCCGGCACCGGCGGAATTTTATTTTTTTATATTTTTAAATGTTTTTTTTTCATACTTTTTATTTTAAGAAATATTTAAGAATGCAAATAAGTAAGATATAAAATGAATGAACAAAATAAAACTAAAATAATACAATTAAGATCATACAAAAAATCACCTCTCAATCTAAAAACAACATTCAGAAACAGGAAAATAGATGAAGTTAGCATGCATGATGCATTTAGCCTTCTTGGCATAAATATTGACACACACATTAACTGGAAGTCACACATAAAACATATAAAAACTAACTCTCCAGATTCTCTACGCTCTTTTTCAAATTAAACAAAGCACTAACACACAAACAGCTATGGCTGCTTACTACGCATACGCATACTCATGGCTACAATATGGCGTCATGCTAGGGGGAAATAGTGTTAACGTAGATGAACTATTCATAATGCAAAAGAAGTGTATAAGAATCAGAGCCCAATAGAAAGCTCTCCAGCTGCAAACCATACTTTATAAAATATCAGATTCGAACTCTGCCGTTAATATACATACTTGACATTTGCGTGTTTTATTTTTAAAAATATCGACAAGTTCACTAAAGTAGAAGATACGCACAACGTCAACACTCGCCATAAACAGAGGCTCCATTCTCAAGAATTAAAATGTTAAGTGATAGCCCATATTATATGGCAATAAAAATATATAATAAGTTGCCTAACGTGTTTAAAACTGAAAAATCTGTAACAATATTCCAAAAAAGGCTAAAACTATACCTAATCCAAAAATGTTTGTACTCAGTAAACGAATATTTAGAGTCTAGCTTAATATAACGATCTTCTCTCATGTATAAAAGTGGCGATCTGTCCTATACAAACAATAAGATTTAGTCTATCCTATTTAACTTCATATAAAATTAAAATTATAATTTATACTACCTGAAAAGGATTACATTAATATTGCTGGATAATTGTATAAAATTAATTATGATTGACATTGAATTTTGACATCTCTCTATTTAATTGTGCCAATATAATAGAAAATAGTAATAATAATGTTTAATGCATGCTAATTTAGAATGATAAAGGCAGGAGAATGATAATTGCAATGCTTGTAAAAGGCTGCTAAGTCATAAGTACTAACATAACATATCACGTTTTTGACTTTGACTTTGATTCAAAAGTCCTATGATTTGGCGTTAACCGACTAATCATCACGATGACTATTATTTTTGTATTGTGAAGACCGATACCAGGGTCGTTGAAATGAAAATATGATGGCTGATTACTGCTGGAGCATTCAAAACAAGGCTGAAGTTTCGATTCATGCAAGAAAATCTTATAAAAGAATGTTAGGTTAGAGAAACTTTTTTTTTTTTTTTTCATTTCATAATTCGAGTATATTTCGCTAAAAATGTAATATGTTAAAATTTCAAAAACTAGAGCTGCTAGAGAAAAACTGACAACAAATTTGGAATCAGCGTGGCAAAATCATAAAAAATCAGGTATTACCTTCATAAAACAAAACTACTGCTTACTAGTGTAATAGACACTATTATTCGGTATTCGATGAATAAAAAATAAAAAAAACTAGTAATGCCGAATACCGATTCATAATAGTGAGTATTCGCGGCATCTCTAATTAAAGTCAAATAAAATAAAATAGGTCTTCGTCATGCCACGACTTATTTATCCAAACTTTACGTTTTATGCACAGTCATGATTATTGTCGGAATTTTAAATAAATTTGCAATAAACTAACACAACATCACGCCTGTAATCCCCGAAAGGTTAGACAGACGTGTAGATACTTATATAGTACACCACCTATTGCATTGCATCGCATGAACATTTTTTTTTTGCCATTGTTGAAGAGCTTAATAAATACAGTATTAATGGTATAAACCGTTGGAGTCTTCGCCATTCTTCAGTCCCACGTAAACCTTTACATTTACACTGAACTATAACACCATACACCATACCTGCCGACAAACTGTCACGCAGTTTGGCAGGTTTATAAAATGATAACAAATGTTTGGTCCACAAGAAATGTTTTTTTTTTTGTTTATTATTTATTTATACCACTACACCACCACTATCACTAGTAATATCTCCTGCGTACTTGGCTTATCTCCATTGAGAGGGCCGCCGTAACCGAAATAATCATTCTATCAATATTAACACACACAACGATTAAAATATAAAAAATCGATGCCAGTCTTCCGGTCCGTCCTCATGACGGCTGAAGTCCTACGTGCGTGATGAAAGTCACCTACGAGCAACAAGACCTGAATATCCCGGCCGGAGTAAATGTCACCAGAATACTTGGGCCATGGATTGTTTAACTATTGCGTCTGCACTAGATCATCTGTCCGGGGTTTAATCATCAGACTATTAATCTGACTAAAGTAATTTTACCTGAAAGAAATCCTTTTTACAATTACAATGAAATACTTCATTTGTGATAAAAATGGCCTTCGAAAAATAAGCCGTGGTCAAGCTATGTATCTAAAAATGTATTCTAGAATTAGTGAATAAGGCTCCTATGACCACATTATCTTTCCTTATCTCAGTTATCTTATTCACTTCCTAAGTGCACGCTCACCAAATGTATCGCTACTAAATATAAGCTGTTGCTCTAATCACTAACCTTTAGTTCCGACCAAACATCGTCACCGTCATCATGCCGATAAAAATATATAAAATCGACCTCAGTCCACCGTCTCGGGCAACAAGAAGTAGATATTAAGGCCAGAGAACACTTGTCACCGGAATACTTGGAGAAAAACCCCTCACACTCCGTCCTTCTGTGGGAAGACGGTGATTTACTTCTCGCTGACAATCATGCCATCATCACGTACCTGGTTTCCAGAAATGGTGCGGAACAACGAGTGACATTATATCCTAATGAATTGAGATTAAGAGCGATAATAGATCAGAGGCTGTTTTTCAACACTTCGATCCTGTTTCCTACCAGCGAAAAAATTGTGCAGGCAATGATAACTGAAAGAATAAAGACTCCCACTCAACAACAACTTGAAGAAATGTATGACGCTTATGGAATTATTGAAAAATACTTGCAGAAGTCAAAGTACGTGGGAGCCGACCATTTCACGGTAGCTGATGTGTCATGTGTTGCCAGCATCTCCTCTGCGAATGTGGTGATCCCTGTGGATGATAAATACCACAAATTGAAAGCTTGGTTGAGTACACTGGAGCAGCAAGGTTGGTACGTAAAAGGAAATCTACATGGACTAAATAAAATGAAAGAGTATTTGAAATAAATTGGAATACAAACAGTGTAAAGAGCAAGAAAATTGTAAACAATGACTTGTACAAAATACATTATTATTTATTGTTATACTATCGTGTTAATATATTTTATTATTTTATTTTAAATTTCGTTCTCTATTTCTGTGAGTTTGAGGTTGTTAATGAATTCTTATCTGGATCTTTGTAAACAAATCAGCAGTGGAACATGCACGCCGCGTTCATGCCACGAGATAATGGCTAAAGAGTAATGACCCAAAATTACTACATACATACATAAACTCGCGCCTTCTTCCTATTTTGAAGATTGAAGAAATGTATGACGCTTACGAAATTATGGAAAAATACTTGCAGAAGACAAAGTACAGGGGCCGACCATTTGACGGTAGCTGCTGTGTCATGTGTTGCTAGCATCTCCTCTGCAAATGTGTTGGTGCCTGTGGATGATAAATACCCCAAGCTGAAAGCTTTGTTGAATTCACTGGAGCAAGAACAGAAAAATAGTTAGATTTACTTAGTCAATCAAAATTTTAGGTGAAAAACGTCAAATTTCAGAATAGCAAAATTACCATTTTCACTAAACTAATAACTCATTGCCATCTTAGTGCCATCTTAGTGCTGTCAAACTAAAATATAGTTGTGTCACTTTAGTCTATTTCAGAATGGGAAATTGTCGTTTGACAGGAATAAACTAAATTTTGGTGATTTTTAGTCTAGTTTAGAAGCATTTGTGACAAGAGAATCGGCACCATTATTTCTTGTCATTTTAACCTCATTCTCCAATGTCATGAGTTTGAGATTCTGACTGAATCCAATACTGAATCCTTATAAACAAATCACTGTAAACTCGAAAATGAGATTCAATATCTAGTTATTAAAAATCTTATGTGCACTGACAGACAACGCACAGCCTAAGTCTAGAAGCATGATTTTTTGCTCAAGAGTTCCTTTTACTATTATTGTCCGCGACTTCGCCCGCGTAGAGTTGGGAAGTTGCCCCACGGGATCGTACTATCGGGATAAAAGTATCATATGTCCTAACCCAGGTCATGGTCTGCCTATGTACCAAATTTCATCCAAATCCGTTCAGCCGTTTTAACGTGAAAGTGTAACAAATGAACAAACAAACTCACTTTCACATTATAATATTAGATAGGATAACGAAAGTGAGCACAAAGGAACGATTTTTTTGAAAATTCATCTCCTTATGGGCTTAAATAGGGAAATAAACTTAGTTTGGAAGTTTTTAATTTTTGCCTACGGCTTGCACAAACATAAAATTAAGCAACTTTAATCAGAAGTACATAGAATCATGTCAAAAGTTTTTCTACATGAAGTGATACAGGCCGCTACTGGATCATTATCTCCACTTATTTTTATCGTATCATAAGTGCACAGTCATCGTATTATCTCTACTAGATATAAGCCATTGCTGTCATCACTGGCCTTCAGTTCCACGCAAACATCGGAACGGTCAACATGACGATCAAATTATATAAAATGGACGCCAGTCCGCCGTCGCGGACCTGTGTCATGATTGCTGAACTGCTCAAACTCGACTACGAGGCCATAGAAGTAGACCTCTTGGCCGGAGAACACAAAACACCAGAATACTTGGAGAAAAATCCTATGCACACCGTCCCTATGTTAGAAGACGGCAATTTTGTGCTCGCTGACCGACATGTCATCGTCCCGTATCTGGTTTCAAAATATGCCGCCGCTGAACAACGAGAGAAATTGTACTCTAGTGACTTGAAATTACGAGCGACAATCAATCAGAGGTTGTTTTTTGAGAGCTCGAACCTCATGGCCACAGCCAGGGAGATAGTGCTTGACCTCATGGCCGGTAGAAAAGCTCCTACTGCAAAACAAATTGAAAATATGGACGATGGTTACGCAATTCTGCAAAAATACTTGGAGAATACAAAGTTCGTAGCATGCGACCATTTCACGGTAGCTGATTTGTTATTAGTTTCTGCAGTCTCTTCTACCAACGTGTATGTGCCTGTAGATCCTAAATATAGCAAGATACACGCGTGGTGGAATTTGCTGAAGAAGGAAGATTGGTACAAAAACATAAATCAACCGAGCGTGGATCTGTATAACGTGTTTATAAAATCAATGATGAAACAAAACAGTGATAGTGCTAAGTGAGTTTAAGAAGCAATATAAATGTTTATTAATTTGTTTTAAATAAATGATTGATATAACCTAATATTGTTTTTTTTTTTTCATTAAAATATCTTAAGTTTGCTACACAGGCACGCTTAGAATTTTTCAAAGTTCAATCGTATTGATCTTCAAAACAATAAATAGAGAATAAAAATAAATTTGTACTTTTTAGGGTTCCGTACCAAAATTCTGCAAAATACTTGGTCCGTCTATCTCTCAGTCACAGTTGCTTTAATGGTGACCACTTGTAGATTACTAATAAATTATGTTTGCTCATATTTAATTATTGATAAATGAAATGAAATTTAAATACTTTCAAAGTTATTTGCACGTTATTTACCAAAATTCTGCAAAATACTTGGTCCGTCTATCTCTCAGTCACAGTTGCTTTAATGGTGACCACTTGTAGATTACTAATAAATTATGTTTGCTCATATTTAATTATTGATGAATGAAATGAAATTTAAATACTTTCAAAGTTATTTGCACGTTATTATTATTAAATCAACCTATCTTTTCAATTCCTTTTTTTGACGCAAAGCTTGACTTAACCCGCCTTATCTACGAAGTTTACAAGGAGAAAAATGAGTAAATATTTTAGAAATATAAATAAATTAAACTTAATTGTGTACCAAACCAATATTACCTACATAGCCATTCAAAAAATTTAAGTACACATATAACTATTATACACATTTACTTCTGAACCCTCGTTGTCGCAATTCGACTCGCACTTGAACAGTTGTGTATCACGTATACCGGCAAACTTATCTAACTTATCGCCATATGTATTATCACTATTACATATAAACCGTTGTTGTTAGCAACAGCCTTTAGTTGCGCGCCAATATCGAAACAGTCACCATGACTCTCAAAATATACAAACTCGACACCCGCGTGCCTGCGCCGTCCTAATGACGGCAGAAATGGTCAAACTGAACTACGAACCCCAAGACGTAAATCTTATGACTGGAGAACACATGTAGCCAGAATATTTGGAGAAAAATCCTCTGCACACCGTCCCTTTGCAAGAAGAAGACGGCTTCCTGCTAGCTGACAGTCATGCAATTATCACGTACTTGGTTTCCAAATATGGCGGTGAACTGCAAGCGAAATTGTACCCTAGCGACCTAAAATTACGTGCGATAGTCGATCAAAAACTGTATTTCGAGACTACCAACCTCACTGCTGCAGCCAGGGAGATAGTAATCAGTCCCATAGCGGGAGAAAGGACACCTTCCGCGAAACAAATCGAGAGTGTGAATGACGCTTACGGAATTTTGAACAAATACTTAGAGAAGACAAAGTTCGTAGCAGCCAGTTAACAGTAGTTGATGAGTCAATAGTTGCTGCTCTCTCTTCTGCAGCTATGATGGTTCCTGTGGATGAGAAGTACACAAAGGTGCATGCATGGTGGAACTTGTTGAAGGAAGAAGATTGGTACAAAAAGGTAAATGTACCTGGACTGGTTCAGTACGAAAGTTTTATAAAATATATGATGAAATGAAACAGTGGCAGTGCTTAGTTTTAAGATGAAACCAATTTGTATTTTATTTTTGTATTAATAAAACGATCGTTTATACCTATTGATTATAGTTTATTATTTTGTTTGGTCAATGTTTCCCCTGTAGCCTTTTTTTTTTTTTTTTTTGCGGGTGGGAAATCATCAAATAACTTCTCCCGCTCTGGGCGGAGCGGGAGGGCGTGTCAGACTCTTACTGACTAAAACCCACCCGTGTTCCTTCGGTTGCCCTGTCGCCGGGGGCCACGATCTCCCTTTCGGTTTTCTTCGCAACCCCGGCAGGCATCGGTCCTAGTGGACCCCTTCAATTATGCTGACATCTCTTTGAGGCGCGCGTGGAACACAACGCGCCGTCGACCCGGGCCTGGTCCTTATCGGACGGTGAGCCACCCATTGCTCACCGCCCGCAAGCCCGCGCCTACGGTGGCCGGAAATCGCCCCGCGATTCCCGACGCCCTGGGCGTCTCCTCCTGCGGCGGTTAGGGGCGTGAGGGCGCGAAATTTGCCTCTCCCTCACGCGTTCCGCCTCCTCCTTCGCGAGCATTACCGCTTCGCAGAAGGAGGTGACGGCCTCCCATTTCCTCTCGCTCCGTACCATAGCCTGAACCAGGGCCGGACGCGAGAGATCACCGCCGCCGATCGCCTCCACGAGGACACGGCGATGCTCCGCCCAAGCTGGGCAGACCTCCACCGTATGCTCCACCGTGTCCTCCGGGCGATCCACACAATGGTGACACCCGGGCGTTTCCTCCCGCCTTATCCTGTGCATTCCCCTGTAGCCTGTACTTTTATTTTATAAACCCAGAGTGGAAAAAAGATGAAATGAATAAAATTGCTAGAATTCATAAAAGAGGCCCAGCAGTGGGTTGATGCTGATTAATACTATAATAACCAGTAAATAAGTATTTTTTTTTAAATCTTCGTTCTAGGAAATTATGATATTATTAAATAATAGTCAATTCCGCTGACAAATCATCGCTATTTTTTTGCTAACCTTAGTTTATTATATAGTTTATGACTCACACATACGCAGCCCAACTAAACAGCTTCGAACCTGCTCCAGTTGGGACTAACACATGCACAAATATGAACGAAATACACACATCAAAAGTGTCTAGGGATCAACATATATTTTTGCAATAACTTTTCTCCTGATTGATATTAATTAAAATTTTCTTTAAGGATTCATCAAATAAAGTGTTTTCGTTTGTCACAGTAACGATAAACCAAGTCACCTTTGCATTAATAAAGAAATTTGCCATTTTCCTAATAAAGGGATTTTTGACATTTGAACCACTAACATTAAAGTTCGAAAAAAAGACTGAAATAACAGTTTTCTTTAAAATTTTATTGGGTAACTTAAACAATTAATAATCCGTGTTTCTACCGCGAACACTAACAACACAAGAACATCGGTTTGGCATACTCAAAATGAGTTCATCCAAATCACGCTGTGGAATGGCCGCCCATGTTCGTTGCAACAACAAAAAAAGGTCTTCTTGCGACTGGATACCCTCCATATTCGGCAGAGCTCTTCTCTGTAGCATATCCCATGCATGCTCAATCGGGTTCAAGTCTGGCGACTGAGCAGGCCAGAGCAGGACATTGATGTTAGCTGCGGCGAGAGTCTGTCTTACAACTCTTGCGGTGTGCGGTCGTGCATTATCATGCATTAACTGAAATAAGGGACCGATTTGCACTTGTAGAGGAACGATGACGTCAGATACAATCGTCTCAGCATAAATTTGAGCGTTGAGGTTGCCTCTGATCCAAATCAACTCAGTTCTTCCGCCGATTCAAATACCCGCCCATACCATGATGGTTCCACCACTATAAGGATGGACTTCCTGGCAGGATTTTAATCGCTGTTGGCGTCCAGGGGTTCTCCAGTGTCGTATACGTCTTGTATCCGGTCTCATACCAAAACGAGACTCATCAGAAAAGCACACGAAACGCCATTGTTCTTCTGCCCAATTTCTGTGTTCAAGAGCCCATTGATATCGAATCCTACGATTGTGCATTGCTATAGGTGGTACCCGTAGCGGTCTTCGGGAATGAAGGTTCACTTCATGCAAGCGGTTTCTGACTGTTTGGTCGCTAATTAAGTTCCCTGAAGAGTGATGAAGCCTCACGGCTAACATCATGGCGGTTATTGTTGGAGCTCTTCGAGTTAAGATTTGAATGTATCGGTCTTGTCTCCGTGTGGTGCAGCGATACCGTCCTCCATGGCGCTCAGTCACGGTACAAGTGCTTCGGTAACGTGTCCAAAGTCGACTGATAACACTCTGACTTGTATTCAGAGCTAAAGCCACAGTACGTTGCCGGGAACCAGCTTCTATCATTCCCACGGCTCTGAGCATTTCTTCCCTGCTTAAATGACGTCGCCGCTCCATAATAACGTTGGTTTTAATCAGTAGTAGGGAAACAGTAGCACTAATAATGTCTTCAATGCGTTGTATGTTTTTATAGGGAAAATATTGACAGCTGATTTTCATCTTTTACTCGAATTTGATTAACAGTTCCTGTTTCAAATTATGAAATGCACCAAAAAGGATCCATATAAATTTATATAATCATAAATTTATTACAAAGCCACATCTCAATCTCAAGAAATCCGCATAAAAATGCTTGATCCCTAGACACTTTTGATGTGTGTAGTTTAATCAGTTAAAAAGACTTACTTTGTACCTATTGGTCGCATCGCATGGGCCGCGGGATTCGCTAGGCCTTGAGACATGAGACACACGGTTAGAATTACTAAAAGGTATGGCGGATCTGAAGGTCAATTTGATAAGTAATGGTAGCCCAACGCGATTTTAGTCTTTAATCAAACAACAAAAATGTTTCTAGCATCTGAGTAAATATTGGGAACGTACTGACCGGGGCGACTACCGGGGACAAATTACGACTAGCGGAGAAAGGAAGATAAGATAATGTATGTGTTGCGCTGACTTCAAATAAATTGGAATAAGAGCAAGAGAATGATGATGATGACAGTTCATCATCATCATCACCATTCTCTTTTTTTATTCAATCTATAATCAGGTGATTAAGAATTGATTTTATACTTATTTACATACTAATACTAATCGCTTTTCCTCTATTGGCAAAGTGGTCTTGGTAACTTTTAATCAAACGTTTGTTTTCATTATGATTGACGCCGATACCCCTTCGTTTTGTTGACTCGGCCTTACACTTGAACGCCTTTGTTGTGTTGACCTTGGCGCTACTTTTATCATCTAGCCGGCTTTAAATGACGACCTTGGCCCGAACTTGTTCTCTTCTACTTATCATAGTATGATTTCCTCATGTGTGAATTAGGCAATGCGATGCGTCTATTTATGTAACAATTTCATACAAAAAAAAAACATTTTTAAAGCAATTATTTAAAAATATGAAAAGTAACTATTATTTAATTAATTTATCATTTTAGTATCAACCGGTCGCCGACTAGTCGGGAAAGGACTTTCTGGCCATATTTGTAGTCTGCGAATATTCGGCATTATGTGTCGACTGTCGGCTCTTTACTTTATTCATATTAATGTATAGGCTTTTAAAAATAGAGTGATGAATCAAAGTAACCTTTTTGTTAATTTTTTTTGTTGTAATATAGTCTAGGAATAGAAACTCTTCCTTGGTAGTCAATTAAACTTTAATCAAGAATAACAAAAAATCTAAATAAGAGCTTTAACGCCTAACCTATTGTTTATTACTTAATTGTTATTTTAATAATAAATAATAATAATAAATTCATTTATTTCAGGTAAATAACTCCCATTGCCAAACATAAATTTATAGAAATTTTACAAATAAAATAAAATAAAATAATGTCATATAAAATAAAATAATCTCAAATAAAATAAAATAAAATCAATTAAAATCAAATTACATCAAATCAAATTAAATTACATCAAATTAATTCAAATTAAATAATGTCATTTTTACAATAAAATCAATAACATCTATCCGACACTGGTACAGCAACATATCTGCTGGAACAATGCTGGATCATCGCCAGTACGATGTTGGGGCTAACCCGCACTCTGCGCACCAAGGACGCGGCGCGCTTGCGCATGGTCGCGTGAAAGCAGTCGGTTCTCGCCTCTGCGAACATACCCAAGGCGCTGCAGTATCGGGGTAACCCCATCACCGCCCTGAACGCGTTATTGTACTGGATGTGGATGGCGCTGTAACTTCTATTAGAGTAGTGAGCCCACAGACTTTCAGTGGACAACCGGGGACGAAACCCGAACTGATTTTCGTGCAGTTTTATCGATCTATTTAACTTTGTGTTAAGCAAACCGTCAAACTCTTTAGCAGTTACAGTGGCAAGAGAGATCGGCCTGCAGTTACTCTTATCAGTAAGGTCACCACTTTTATTCTTCACTACAGGCACTACCTACCACTGTTTTCATAAAGTCGGCTGGCAGGTAGGAATGGTTTACGCACTGCGAGTAAAACATAGCCACGATCCTAGCAATATGTTGCCCGGCGTGCTGCAGGTGTTCTATGCTGAGCCCATCATGACCCGGAGACTTACCTCTCGAGATAAGCCTTATGGCTTTATTAACTTCCTTCCTTATTTTAGAAAAAAAATTACACTCGACTAGTCAGCCAGACAGCTATTTGGCTAAAGTCATGAAATATCTCTCCGTATCTCTAATATTTAGCCTTGCTTAAACTAACCCATCAAATCAAGTATAAATAAAATATGAATGAAACTTTGTACGGTTAGATAATAATGGCTCGCAAATAGTTGCTCACAGTTCAACTTCATTGACCTTCAGAAATAATAAACATCGCACAAAACTTGTCTAGTCATATCGCTGTGTTTTTATCACATAAACCCGTCCACTCATATCACTCGCTTAGAAGTCATAATTTTATCACTGCTAAATATAAGCAGTTGAAGTGATTGCCTGCATTCAGTACCACGCTAACATTGAAACGGACAACATGACGATCAAAATATACAAACTCGACGCCAGTCCTCCCGTCCGGAGCCTGCTCATGACGGCAGAAATACTCAAACTTAACTACGAAGCAGTGGACGTCGATTTCAAAGGTGGAGAACACTTGACGCCAGAGTACAGGCAGAAGAATCCTCTACACTCCGTGCCTTACCTGGAAGATGGTGATTTCATGCTCGCTGACAGCCACGCAATCATCACGTACCTTGTCTCCAAATATGGTGGTGACAAGCAAGCGAAATTGTATCCTGAAGAATTGAAATTAAGAGCGACAATAGATCAGAGGCTGTTTTTCGACACATCACTCCTCTTTCCCCCACTAAGAGGAATTGTTAAGACAATAACAGGTGGAGAAAGAACGTCACCGACACCGCAACAAATCCAAGATGTGAATGACGCATATGAAATTTTGGACAAATACTTACAAAAGAGCAAGTTCGTGGCAGGCGACCATTTAACAGTAGCTGATTTATCAATAGTTGCTAGCATCTCTACTTTAGCTGCGATGGTGCCAGTAGATGAAAAATATACCAAAGTGCACGCATGGTGGAATTTACTTAAAGAGGAAGACTGGTACAAGAAAGCAAATGTACCAGGACTAACTCAGTTTGACGGGTTCATAAAATCAGCTATGAAGTAAAACCGTTTTTAGCTAATTTTAAAAGCATTGTATCTACGTATTTGTGTTTAATTTTATGAGTGCAAGTGATTAATTTAAACTAAATGAAACTGTAAGTTTTTTTTTTTTTTTTGTGTATTCAATAAAATGTTTATGACTGTTTAGAATTTACGTTAATTCAGTTTATATTAAAGTTTTGTTTTTCTTTAACGATTTTGTTTTATTTTGACTCACGAGCTTAAGAGTTAGGACTTATACAATGTGTAAAAATGTATGTCCTGTCCGATCCGAAAGGTAGGTAGGATAGGTACTGCAATAACATTATCTGAAAGTAATAAAAATCTTACTATTATTGAAAATAAAAAAGTTATTATTATTTAACAATCACATTTTGAGTACCAAAACTACCTCAAATCCAGTAAAAATTAGCAATATGACTTGTAGAAACTGCTAAAAGACGGCCGCCCGCGCCCCATGTAAACAGCCCGGTAAAATTCCCCATTGAAAAAAAATGAGACGAATTTATTTTTTTCTTACTTTCTGCAAATTATCACATAGTGATCGGTTCACGATAGTAAGGGTGGTGTTCCAAGTTAAATGTTGTCGCTGACGTGCGGTTGTCCATAAGAAATGATAAAGGAGTCAAAGTTATGCGCGGTTTAATTCTAATCAGTTCAAAAGTATCGTACTCCTTCAAATTCGTAGTAGTTCAAAATCGATTTTGAACTACTACACACAACACTACTGATCAAAGTTCAATTCTATCGACCTTTGAAATAAATAACATTTTATAAAAAAATATCTAGTCATGCCACTATTTTTAATCACTTACCTCGCTGGGTTCGTGCGCACCGTAGTTATCACTATTAGCTGATATAAGCCGATATTAAGATTACCAGCCTTTAGTTCCATGCAAACATCGAGTCAGTGAACATGCCGCTTAAAATTTACAAACTCGACGCAAGTCCACCAGTCCGCGCCGTGCTGATGACGGCAGAAATCCTCAAGCTGAACTACGAGACACAAGAATGTAACATCTTGGCCGGGGAGAACAGGACACCAGAATACTTGGAGAAAAACCCTTTACACACCATCCCTCTGTTAGAAGATGGTGATTATGTGCTCTCTGACAGCCACGCAATCATCACGTATCTGGTTTCCAAATATGGTGCTGAAAAACGAGCAACATTGTACCCTAACGAGTTGAGTGTAAGAGCTACAATAGATTCGAGGATGTATTTTGATACTTCCATACTCTTTTCCGCCATCAGAGGGATAGTGAAGTCATTCTTGACTGAAGGATTAAAGGAGCTCACTCCACAACAAGTCGAAAACGTGAATGCTGGTTATGAAATTTTGGACAAATACTTGCAGAAGTCAAAGTTCGTGGCAGGAGACCATTTGACGGTAGCTGATGTGTCCTGTGTTGCTAGCATCTCTACTTTATCTACGTTGGTGCCTGTGGATGACAAATATGCTAAGCTGAAAGCATGGTGGAGCTCACTGCAGAAAGAAGATTGGTACCAAAAGAGAAATCTACCTGGACTGGCTCAGTTTGAAAGGGCTGTATCATCCAAATTAAATTTGTGAAAGTGAAAATATTGAACTCTACATAAGCCCCCATATAGTGGTAATATTGTACAACATTTTTTTTTTTTTAATTAATGTAACTTATTTATATAACTAGTGCTTTAATTCAATACCTTAATTTTTTTATTTAATTAATCGTATAATTGCATTTTTTTCTTTATCTTGTAAAAACCGTCGCCCGATGATAAAATCTATTGATTTGCACAAGTAGGTGATAACACTACCACGTTGACACAATCCATGATTATCAATTGTACAAGTATAAATATTACGTTAGTGTTTTGCTGTTTCGAAACAGCATTTATACCTGTACAATTGATAATCATGGATTGTGTCAACATGGTAGTGTTATCACCTACTTGTGCAAATCAATAGATTTTATCATCGAGCGACGGTTACGTAAGTGAAACACTTGTGCTACTTCAGTTGGTCCACATCATTCAATTGGTGGCAAAGTAAAGCCATGTTGTCCTTGTTGTCATGTCCCTGTGTCATGATTAAAAGACGATTTTGTAAGCAGAATGACCAGAAAGAATTTGTCATCTAGCTTATCTCACGGGCTGGCAAACATCTTGAAGTTTTGCCAAGCTGTAGTGTAGAACCTACCATTCATAGTACAGGACCTTACCTATGTCCAACAAAGTACGTACATTGTACGACTTTACGTCAAAACTGACCCAGTCAGTCATCAAGCAAATCCTCTGGTAGGGATCGACCCGATAAATACATACAGCAGAATGAAATCTTGGTCACTAACTTACTCCACGCTACAGTAGTTAATTTTCCTTACATCCATTGCCATTTTTTTAAATCAAATAGTCAAGAGATAAATGAGCACTGATATTAGAATAATCAGTAAGCCGACGTTCGCACGGATGTAATAAAAGCGGCAGGATTTTATCGCGCACTGGATTTTCAACGTTTTGCGATAGATGAAAATCCAACAGTGTGTTTTTTCGACACGCTGGAATGCAATCTGTTGAATTTTCAACGCTCGGCTTAACGCCAAGAGTTGAAAATCCCGCCGCGATTTTATTACGTCCGTGCGAACTTCGGCTAAACAGTTAATAATACTGCCATCAAGATATTTTCTGATATTGCACAGTAATGATAATGAGGAACTTAAAAAATATTTATTTGACGAAGGTCCTAATAACAAGACTATTGATAATGTAAGGAAAGATTTTGAAAAGATACTATTTATTTAGATGGAGATATAAGATAATGGAGGGCATAATGAGATATCAATGAAATATCGTAAGTAGTCGTAGGCTTATAATGATAACGAAGGTTATTAAATAATAATTACCAATATGAACATAAACACACACCATAGACTATACACAGACATATAACCAGATGGAACAGATACGTCAGGGATGTTCATGTGAGGGCCAGGCTTTGCTTTCAGATGTGGGTGCTGAATGGAAAAGCCTCTATCTGATATGTTTACGAAAACATGTCTGAATCCAGGAAGCTTTTTAAGTCCCAATTGAAGTGGTGTCAGGATAAAAATTAAAATGGACATAATTGCAGACCACCACTGCAAGAAGGATTTTAAGGGTTTTTGGAAAAAGACAAATGAGTTAAATCCAAAGCCTGGTCACCCTGTGAGTGTGGCTGGCGTCCATAAACCACGGGAAATTGCCAATCGTTTTCAACACCTTTTTAAAGTTGATTCACTTTTGGTTGCGGCACCGCAGATCCATACTTGATGTTGAGTCTGCCGTCGGTGATCTAAAAGTTAGGTTTTCAGCCAAGGATGTGGCAGGCATTATTAGGAATATGAGAAGAGGTAAATCTCCTGCAGGGCTAACATGACAAGCGTTAGAACGCTCTTTTTCTCGTTTTATCGTAATTTGTCTACGATTCTGACGTCATTCTAATGCCTAACATGACCGTAAACGACGAGTAAACTCGAAAAAGGCACTTTGACACTTCTTTACCGCGCGACGAAAGACCGATGTTGCAAATTATTAAAACAAATTATTTTTATGATAGGAACATCGGCTTGAAGTTCCGTTTCATTCATTCAATTTTATGCATTGATGTACTTTATGGAATATTCAAATTCAAATTCAAATTTCTTTATTGCGAACTAAGTGTAGGTATACAAAGATGTTATAATAGGTAGGTTCTTAGAACTCAGTTGCCTGTTCAGGCATTGCAATTTACACAGCTTTCCAAAAAACAATTTCCGTTAATAAACAGTTTACATTATATTATATTAATACCATTATTCATATATTTATCATTTTTATTATTATTATATTATATTCATTATGTAAGTCATGCATTAATTATTACATTATATTAATTATACATTTATCACACTACATTAAATATTACATACAGTATTTAAAATATTTAGGATACATTGATAATTTTAAAAATAATGTCGTAACACAGTAATTATTTTTCCTCAAGAAATTCATTTACCGAGTAGTATGCCTTTTTAATGAGGTAGTCTTTCAGCTTCCTCTTAAAACCAACTAACGAATGCATGTCCCTAATGTCTTGGGGTAACCTATTATATATTTTTACACCCATACAAAAAATGAGGTATTCCTCGTAGCGCTCCCGTTTTGAAACGCTCCCATATAAGTGCTCCCATTTTGTTCCTCCAAGCGCTCCCAAAAGGAGCGCTTCGAGGAACGATTAAAAATATTAAAATTTATTTCCTCGAAGCGCTCCCACGTTTAAAAATAGAGAAAAGCATGAAGTAAACATAATGAATTATATCGATAATTTTTTTAAACTCATGTGTGCATCATCGACATCGAAGTTGCTTAACCAAATTACGAAATTGAGAGAATAATATCTTTTTGCTTTCGGCACTCTTATGTGTATACAAGGACGAATGTTACTGTGTATTCAAAGAGGATGTTATTTCACAAACTTTCTTTAATAGTAAACAAACTTGCTTCCGTGACACATTCGCGCAACTTGCGATAACAACAAAACGCAATTTTACGTAAACACAAGTTCAGGCAATGCTCGGCTGTGTCCCACAGGGATCGGTCCTGGGGCCGCATCTGTGGCACATCCGATACGACTGGGTGCTGCGCGCCGACCTCCCTAGCGGCGTCAGCGTCGTTTGTTACGCTGACGACACGCTGGTCCTGGCGCAGGGGAGGTCGTACCAGGCGGCGGCCGACTTAGCGACACGCGGGGTTGCGACAATCGTCGACAGGATCCGGCAGTTGGGACTCGAGGTAGCCCTGCACAAGTCCGAGGCCATGGGTTTTCATGGACCTCGGAATGCGCCACCGTCGGGTTCCCAGGTAATGGCGGGAGGGGTTCACATCGGCGTCGAGTCGACAATGAAGTATCTGGGACTTGTCCTCAACAGCCGGTGGAACTTCGTCGAACACTTCCGACGTTTGGCTCCCAGACTGGAGCGGGCCGGGGCTGCGTTGAAGCGGCTCCTGCCCAATCTAGGGGATCCAAACGCCTCCTGCCGGAGGCTCTACGCGGGGGTCGTGCGGTCCATGGCCCTTTACGGGGCGCCGGTGTGGGCGCGTTCAATAAGGCTGCGGCCAGCCCGCCGGTTGAACGCGTCCCAGAGGGTCATGGCCATCCGGCTGGCCCGAGGATACCGCACGGTCTCCTGCGAGGCGGCGAGCCTCCTTGCCGGATTACCACCATGGGATCTGGAGGCAAAGGTCCTCGCGCACATTTGGGAGTGGCGCGAGGAGGCGAGGTGCCGGGGCTTAGCTCCGCTGCCGCGAGAAATCGCGGCTCAGCGGACAGAGCTCCGGCGGGATCTCATGGCGTCATGGAGAGTGCGATTGTCGCAACCCAGCGCTGGGCACGCCACAATTGCGGCGATAAGACCCCTCTTTGAGGAGTGACTAGAGAGGCGCCACGGCGTCCTCACCTTCCGCCTGACGCTTGTCCTCACCGGACACGGCTCTTTCGGGAGGTTCCTGCACAGGATAAGGCGGGAGGAAACGCCCGGGTGTCACCATTGTGTGGATCGCCCGGAGGACACGGTGGAGCATACGGTGGAGGTCTGCCCAGCTTGGGCAGAGCATCGCCGTGTCCTCGTGGAGGCGATCGGCGGCGGTGATCTCTCGCGTCCGGCCCTGGTTCAGGCCATGGTACGGAGCGAGAGGAAATGCGAGGCCGTCACCTCCTTCTGCGAAGCGGTAATGCTCGCGAAGGAGGAGGCGGAACGCGTGAGGGAGAGGCAAATTTCGCGCCCTCACGCCCCTAACCGCCGCAAGAGGAGACGCCCAGGGCGTCGGGAATCGCGACGCGATTTCCGGCCACCGTAGGCGCGGGCTTGCGGGCGGTGAGCAATGGGTGGCACACCGTCCGATAAGGACCAGGCTCGGGTCGACGGCGCGTTGTGTTCCACGCGCGCCTCAAAGAGATGTCAGCAGAATTGAAGGGGTCCACTAGGGCCGATGCCTGCCGGGGTTGCGAAGAAAACCGAAAGGGAGATCGTGGCCCCCGGCGACAGGGCAACCGAAGGAACACGGGTGGGTTGTAGTCAGTAAGAGTCTGACACGCCCTCCCGCTCCGCCCAGAGCGGGAGAAGTTATTTGATGATTTCCCACCCTAAAAAAAAGGCAATGCTCGGCTGGGTTCGTGTGAATTCGGTAAACGCGACTCTCTAGGATACAATGGGGAGGCGAGGTTACGGTTTGTATGTGTGTGTGCAGGACTCACGCGCCGCGCGCGCCGCATCTTTAACTCTTAGTTAAGAAGTTACTATCGCTATTTTTGGCAAAAATTAATTATAAAATTGTTTTAACCATTTTATCAATCGCATAGGTAGCATCACCGTTGAGCGCAATACGTTACTGGGTCCCGGCTCAGAGCAGGTGATTTTAGTCAGTAGGTGGTTTTAGTCAGTAAGAGTCTGACACTCCCTCGCCCCGCCTAGAACAAGGAAAGTCATTTCTACCATTGACGTAAACGATAGACACCTCATTGCCTTATTTCTACGAAAAACTTCCGACAAAACATTGAGTTGTGCGGGAGGGGGGTAGTAATGGGAAACATAATGGAGAGAAATCATAAGCTTTCTAAACAATAAAAAAATATGAATAGGTACATATGTCGGCAGATTGTATTCATCTATTTGGTGGACTAAAGGATTTACAATAAAACAAAAAAAAAAATATTACCAAACCCGTGCGAAGCCGGGACGGGCCGCTAGTTGTATATTATAACAATGTGTTCTACTTATTACCTAGTTATTATCAATAATTTCAGTTAGTATAGTCCCATCTCTATCCGAAAGTTAATCATGGGAGCGCTTCGAGGAAATAAATTTTAATATTTTTAATCGAGGAACAAAACGGGAGCGCTTAGATGGGAGCGTTTCAAAACGGGAGCGCTTCGAGGAATACCTCCAAAAAATGCTATTGCTAAACACTGCAGTGTGAGATGCTTTATTTCGCAGTGTCTTTTTAAGAATTCTTTTTAAGTCTCTCTCTCTTAATTATTCTCTCTTTTAATTATTTATGTTTAGTTTTTAGTGTAACAGACTTTTTGATTAAAATTAAATGATTTATTTGGCATGCTGAAATTAAAATACAAAATGACGGAAATTAAAATTAGTGGCACCTATACTCATTAGATAATCACCACAAATGACAAATGGACCGACGATCACAATTTGACAAATCGAAGTTTATTATTGTAACAATCACCATAAAGTCATTGCAAATTTTGTAATCACCACACTCACCAAAAGGACTGACGTTCAGATAAATTGGCAGCTGGAGTTGATTCGGCTATTATAAACATAAAAATTGTTTATCACCACCCTTAGGAAATAAACTGGTGATTTTAGTAATTATGTTGCGAAGGTTTGATATTGCCATACAACCATAATCCCTAGATTTCGTTAATCACCATAATTGGTAAAGTGACTGGTTATTACTGAAAGTAATAGTCATCTACGTAATAGTGCTCCCCTCCACCAGTTTCTCTCGCGGCCGCCGAAAGGAACTCACACCGGTGTACACCCATATTTCATCACTTTTTAAGGGTTAAAAAAAATGCCTACAATAAGTACGACTATGAATTTGCCATCTTATTTTCGAGTTTTTTTATGTATCATAATTTTGTCTTTTTTTCTATCGTCTTCAAAACCGAGGATGACTTAATACTTCTACCTGGTGTCATATGACAAACTATGGCGAAAGCTCAAAAGTAAGACAGATTGCAATCCGGAAGTTACATCTTTTTTAGGTATTGGTACATACAGCTCCATTAAGTATGGACTCAGATACAACGCGAAAAAAAGTGAACTCCTAGTATTCAAGAGTCGGTCGGGGCAAAAATCGGGTAATATCTGGGCCACTGGGTTTCCGAAGACCTAAAGAATAACGCGGATGTGGAAAGGGCACGTAGGGCGTTGGCTGTCCGGTGTAATATGCTGGCCCACAGGTTCGCGCGTAGCAGTAATCAAGTGAAAGTGATTCTTTTCAAGTCTTACTACTTTACAAACACTTTACACGTGCAGCCTTTTTTTTGGGTGGGAAATCATCAAATAACTTCTCCCGCTCTGGGCGGAGCAGGAGGGCGTGTCAGACTCTTACTGACTAAAACCCACCCGTGTTCCTTCGGTTGCCCTGTTTGCCGGGGGCCACGATCTCCCTTTCGGTTTTCTTCGAAACCCCGGCAGGCATCGACCCTAGTGGACCCCGTCACTGTGGGTTAACTACACACTTGGGTCATACAACGCCCTGCGTGTTCAATACAACAACGCGTTTAGGGTGCTGGTGGAGTTACTACGATTCTGTAGTGCTTCGACTATGTTCGCAGAGGCGCACACCGATGAGTTTCATGCTCTTATGAAGCAGTGTGCGTTCGCTGCTGACTCGTGTTAGGTCCAGTAGCAACAGTATAATAAGCGTGTTCGCGGACAGGTGGGACTCTCCACTGCTGCGCCATCGCCACTGGATACGTTTGCATACTGCACTGTGAGCAGTGGACAATTCCTCCCGGTCTTAGTGTGTGCAACTGTGTTCTTAAACGCTTTTATATTGTGTATGTTGTTTTATTTTGATGTGAATTAGTTGTTTTTAAAATGTGTGAGTCGAAATATAGTTGTTTTCTGAAATAAATTATTATATTATGTTATTATAAACAACTTAATACACTGTGTAATATTATCGATGTAATGATTATTTTTGTTACTTACTACCCAGATTAAGTTGTTATTTTTAATAAAATATAAATTAACGCGTTCTGTAAAATCTACTACAAAAATATTAGGTCCGAGTGGTTAGGCATTAGTGCAACCTGGGTGGAATATACCCTGAAGGAAATGAGATGTTAGGAAGTACTATTGCTATCATATCTGCATCATTACGATCAAGTAACGTAGATACACACGGCTACACATCAAGCTATACATTTCCAGTATATGCTGACCTCGCATTACACGAAAATTCTATACAATGCGATATAGCCGTGTGTATTTATACTAATGCTCCACAATTCCGTAGCAAACACTTACTATAACAACCATGAATCGTCTCGCCCCTGCTTCGCACGGTTTCTACGACTTGACAAAACATCGATATTTCTTTATTATAAATGTAAGTTTAATGTAAATATATTATAAACATAAACCTCCCGGAATAAATTCACTAAATGGTAGAACCGCATCAAAATCCGTTGCGTAGTTCAACAGAAAAACGCGGCCACACAGACAGACACGAAAAGCGTCCTTAAGTTAGAATATTAGATTAGAATAGTATACATATGGATTTAAAATAATAACACTACCAATATGCACGTAATATGGCCCATGGCACTCGTTATCGGCTACAGGTAATATGGCCATTTTCCGCACATTCTCTGCTGCGTTTGGCAACAATAGATGTTAATTGAGGAAAATTGTGACAATGGTGGTCCTAAGACACACGTTGACAAAAATAATGGTATTATGTGGGGACGGAATGGCCATATTAGGAATAAAAGAACTGGAAGCATTACTAATTAGTGAGAGCCAGGAGAGAGACCGCTGATTTACTAAAATAACCGCATTATTTTAGGAATGAAAATCCAATTTGTTTGAAGATTAAGAAAAATACTTATTTAGGTGAGTATTTCTGAAATAATATGATTATATCTGACATAATTTATTCGTATTTTGAATTTTATGTAAGTTTTATATCATCAGAAAAATGTTACATTTAAAATTGACTAAGACACTGTTTTAGGTTGTGAGCAGTGGTGGTCTAATGGTAACAGCCGCGACTTACGAACTAGGCATGAGTTTATGACCCAAGCAGGCATGTAAATATTTGTGTTTGTGTAAATATTTTCATCACCACTGCTCTCAAAACGGTGAAGGAAAACATCGTGAGGAAACCGGCATGTCCTAGAACCAAAAATTCGAATGTATGTGACATCTACCCATAACCCGCCCTTGGCCCGCGTGGTATAGATTACAGCCTCTCTCGAAGAAAGGAGGCCTGTGTCGCAGCAGTATAGGCTGGTTATGCTTATGCTAATGCTTAGCTATCTACATTTTAGGTTGTATGGTGGACTTTTTTAGATGATGGTACAATAATTAATAGCTCGGCATCCGTTACAGGTTGATATGTTTGAAATAATTTATGAGATTATGTCAGGATTAACGTATACGTATTTTGAATCATACGTGAGTACCACAAGTATTACAACGCCAGCAAAAGTTATTATAATCGTAATCATCATTTATTGCATTCATGTAGATTACAAGTTGTTACAAAAGGTTTCATACATGAATCCTGCTAGGTCACAGCAATGTAAACAGTTAATGTGCTACAGTGTCACAATATTAAAACCACTGTGCTTAAACAATTTAACATGTTTATTAAATGTCCATCATTTGTTATTTAAATAAGTTAATGTCATAATATATTATAGGATAGGGTAAGAATAATTAATTGGTCATCATTTCCATTCATAAATTAATAAAGATAAAAAAATAAATTAAAACAAATAGCGATAAGAATAATAATCGTGAAACAACATAACATAACACAGGTAGTAAGCAGAGATTGTAGGTGCTGTGTGTATTGTTTACGGGTGTGAATTTCAATGTCAAGATTAATTTATCGTCAAAGAATTCCTTTAGAGTGTAAAACGATTTTAATATAAGATATTTTTGGAGACTGTTTTTAAATTTATTTTCGTACTCTTATGTCCTTAATTGAATTTGGAAGCTTATTATATATATTACACGCACATGGCTAAAGTCCTGAATGGAACATAGTTAATTTTGAGCTTGGTAAGGCTAATTCATTTTTGTTTTGTCGTCTAACACTGCGATGTTGATAGCGAAGTTCCTTAGTGAGTGTGAACAGTGACTCGTGGTTTCTTACAAATTTACTAACTTGTAAAATATAGATACCAGTTACTTAAAAAGCAAATTGGACCGAAGGACCATAAACGGCCAAAAATAAAAGTCTAATAAAAATGGCTTAAACAATAACTTCATTTAATTAATCTCGCAGCTCACCCGCTAATAAGCGTAAACACCGGAGCACCCGAATTTAAGGCACCACCCTATACCGGCCAACGCGTATTTATAAAGGGAGAAGGGCCCAAATCGTAATGATATACGCAGTAGATTTATCCCGGCCGGTCCGTTTGTCAATGTTCACGGCGAAATTAATTACGGATCGGTCATGGGTTCGAATCCCATGCCACGTATTTGAATGGTCATTTCGGATGGAAGTAATTAAGATAAAATATTGTTTTATTTGTCGGATTTGTATTGGAGAACGGTTACCATTTTGCGGGTAAATGGGTTTCTGTGCCATAAATTTTTTTAGGCCAATATTGTTGATTTTATTTACGAGTTATTGAATTGACAAATTGATGGGGATTAAGAGATTAGAGTAGGATCGATCGCATTTCATGAAAATTGTGAATGGATCAAATGGAATGTTGTTAAATTGCGTTTATATGAGTAGATTAATTAACAGATCTTATTTGGGATACTTCTTATCTTTTTATTTGGTAGCAGTAGCATAGGAATTGTGAAAAGCCAATTGAATAAAAGAAAACAACAGTTTATATAAAATGAACAAAAAAGAAATAACTAAAAAACAGACAACAATAAAACAATAGTCTCCAAGTTTAATAAGACTGGTAACTTCTTCAAAAATACCCACAAAGCTATCGCTTAACAAGCCTGCTGGAACAGAAAAATGTCCCCAACCTTAAATAAAATGATTAAGTAACTTATTTTTGTTCATCCCCAAATTAGTACAAAGGCGGTCATAACTAGTTTTATAAAAAAAAAAATAGTAATAAAAGTTGTAAAAAACGGGGCGAACTCAATAAAAGGGATCTTTCTACCCCCGGCGTTGGCACCCACCGGGATATTTTCAGAAACACCCCTAAAGGGAAAATCCTCGGGGAAAATCTAGTTGTCTATAAGTGGGGACTCCATGATCTTTGGGAGAAAAAGTCCTGATTGATTTTATTTTATTTCATAAATTTTGCAGTGGTCCTATAATATAAAATCAAAAAAAATATCCTATATTTTAAATTAATGAAATAACTAAAAAACCTAATCAGCGCAAAAAATAAGCACCATACACATACATAAAGTATTTTTGCAATTTTAAAGCCTGAATTTTACTTTAGCACCCTACCTACAAACACCAGCTTATGCCTATGAGAGCGATGGGGTTGTCTAGCAGTAGACGTCTTTATAAGACAACTGCAGCATCCAGGTGTTGACCGAGGTTGTCGGTGTTGGCTGATGTGTCGATGATTGCTCAACAATGTCTGCCGCTTACTTAACAAGGAACTGTCTACCACCTCACTGAAAAAAATATGGATCAAGGCTGTCCCCAAATCCGATAGACAACCATAGTCACCCTACGTATAAGTAACAAATACATCGTGCCACCTTTCTTTGTTTTTCGCAGAAACTCGGCCGTTGGCCTGAGTTATCGTCGTCTTACCTTCGACACCCCTCTTCACCCCTCCCTGCTAGCCTCACCCCCCCGGTCATTTGTCATGCCTGCAGTTATGTTACATTATTGATTGTTATGATTTGAGGACGCGCTAGTATCATATAGGTAAGTGGTCAAGGTTCTAGTGGGTTGTTTGGTAAGTAATAAAACTATAGCAGGTATTAATTTGCTGTAGGCAATTTCGAGTTAGTCCATTTAAATAAGTACTACGTTTTTATTTAAAACTAAATTATGAACGGCCTTATATCTTTTGTTTGAGGAAAACTAAAAAATCATATTATTTTCAAAATTGGAACTACCATCATTGTCTTGAACATGCCCAGCAGACTTACAGGCACAGGCCTCTCTATTGCGCCAATCTACACGCTTTTGAGCTAGACTCATCCAAGTTCCTAGTATGGTCAGTTATTAGTTACGTCTGTGTCTCGTCCTTTGAGATTGATAATCTCAATCAGCTTACCAGTAGATTTAAGCTGGCCAATGCTGACGTGATCTAACACGTAGGTTTAATCAATCGAGAAAATCATGAGAAAGCTACAATGCATAGCAACGAAAGCAAACCTTACCTTGCAAAAATAGCCAGCCTAACTGATTACCAGCACTTCCGTACTTGAGCGAACAAAACACAAATATGTTTGTCATAGTTAGCGACGGGGGGTGGCACAGAAATAATTACCTAATAAAGATTTCTGATACGATACTGTTACAGGGAAAAGCTATTATCTGGTCGGCAGGCTGGGGCAGTGGGGGGGGGGGGGGGGCTGTCAGCACCAGGAGTTTTGATGAACACACGTAGTAATGTGCGACTGATTGTTTGGAAGGCTGTTGCTGCGATTTCTTGACAGTTGGAGTAAATATTGTTGTGAGATTGTTAGATTAGTACGCTTTTGTCGCCAGAAATAGGTCTATTCATGAAAAACAACTATCGTTTGTTTTTTTTTTTTTGTGAACTGCCACTGATATTATGTCACTTTTCTTAAAACTCTAAATAGAGATCGGAAAACGATGTAACTCTTTTTTATACTGGAAAAGTAATAAAGGCAAATCCCAATACGACCCTAGGTGTAAAAAAGAAGCTTGCAGGACTTTTTACTCTATAATATATGGCCTTGAGCTGTTGTGGTACGAATAGTTATATTCTGCAGACTAATACTAAACTATGGATTTTCTAACCCTTACAATCATGGTCATGCCTTACAATTTAACCCAGGTTCTTGTTGTGGTTGAGCAACGTTCACGGACCGCTACCAAAATGTGCCTTGCCTTTTTCCAACTAAGTTGAGTTTGGCTTCCAGTTTAACCGGACGCAGGCGAATACCAATATTCTACCTTTTTAGGCTTATAACGTGCTTTGCGAGGCACGGAGGTGTCTCGATTTATAATGGTTGGTCACCCATCCACATACCGACCGCGGCAAGCGTAGTTTAACATTCAATCAACGCGAGCGACTGTTTTTATTTATTAATTAAGTCAAACAGGGTTGATTGATCCTTCAGTACCTACTAAGGTTTCTGTACATTATAGAGTGGGTATGTTTGAGTGAAACTGTAAATAAAGCGCTTAACTTCCATGAATTTGTAACATATCTTAATTATTAGAATTCTACGATTTGCAGGGTCAAATTGATTCACTGAAGTTGACGAGCTTTGTGTGTAGGAGTGTATGTAGTTCTATTTTGTTTTTCAAAACTATTAAGACATTTACATTAATATTTGTGTAAGTAAAAGTAAATAGCAAATAATTATAACCCAATTATCCGTATTGTCGCACCTGTAATTACTAGTTAAAAATGAATATAATAAAAATATTAGTAAGATTTATCGGCGATGACATCCTGCTGATCGGGAATTTGCATTAAACCTTTAAAAAACGGACTTGCGAACTCGCCTTTTTGCGCATAAAGGGTCGCGCTGCCTGTTGCGATATCGCGCTGGTCTGCACGAGTCTTGACTTGAAAATGATATTTTAAAAAACTCATGACTTAAGTTTAATTATTAACTGAGAATATTTTTTTGATTGTAAGTTTATCAAATATTATTTGTTTTTTTTTTAAACAGTCAGTCCTTTTAATCATCCGTATCAGTATCGCCGATACGTATTCATAAATATCCGTAACGTGGCCAAGATGCGTATCAATCCATCCGTACTAAATACCGGAAAAAACATCGAAATAAAAAATAAAAAACTATGACAATACCGCCCCGCTCCTTTTGCTGTGCTCTACAGGGTCCATAATGATCTAAATTATATAATTACCACCTAAGTACACATTATGGTAAAGCAATAAAGATATTGAGTATTGAATATTGAAAACACAAACGCTCATGAGAATTATTGAATCATAAAAAAACATGCTTACATAACAACAAAAAACAGTAGCTTTGATATCCCATAATCTAACACATGTGTCTTGGTGTCATATTTTATATTCCATTTTTTTGTCACCCCTTCTCTAGCTGTGCGGGGCAATTTAAAACATATGGCCATAACACTTTAACTATTCATTAGAGCAATAAACTTTATAATAAAACTGGTAATCTCTGATCTGTACTAACTACCGCCATTAAATTTATCACGTGCTGGTTTTGAACAGAAAACGAGCTGACTAAGGCTGTTTGCAAACTTCCAACTGCCATGTTTAATTGAAATGATAGCTTAAAAAAACTGTATTCAGAATGTATGACTTGAAATTTATTATACTTAAATGAGGTTGTTTTGCATACACACTGCTATTTAAAACAATGAAGAAATAATAAATTGATAGTTTTACATTATTATCATGGAAGGTCCTTTGATGCGACATACTTAACTGGTAATGTTATTAGATTTTAAAAGGACCACTTGGAATTTACCAGAAATTACGATTGATAGATCTAAACGAGTCGTTTGAACAAAGCGGACAGACCATCAAACAATCTGAAAAAATTGGTAGCTAGTACTAACACCATTAGTCTGTTATAAACCCACCAAATCTCACAATTGATTGACGATTTCATTACCATACGATTATATACAGACGTAAGCCCTGATACAAGTTATAACATCATTAACATTAGAAATCGACAGCTCATTGCATAAATCTGAGATTTCTATTCATTTATTTATCATCAACTGAGGTCGATGGTGGCTCCATCAATGTGCGGGCCTTTATGCAAATCCTATGAAGAATATTGTTTATAAATATGTATAAGATTAATTTCTTGGTAATCTTGTGATCTATTGATAGAAAGATTAGAGATTTTAATTAGTTACAGGTACGAGATAAAGTGTATAACTGTAAAACATGCTTTTATGTTGTTTAAGTACCTATGTGCTTAGGTTTAACATGGCTCATTCATTATTTTCTTTTCCAGGTGAACTTATAGTTTACCTGGACGACCTATTTTTACCCTACAACGCTAAAAGATTATTTTGGCGCGTAACCAACTAACGCCGCCATCTTGCTTTGTAGATACAATTTCTGTGATAGTTTCACAGACAATATCATAAATGTTTACCAACAATGTCAATGTCACTCAGGCGCCAAAAGATCCGTATAGCACCCATCCCACCACCCACCCAAGAGTCATGAGTCATGAGTCATGTCAATTTTCATTTACACTATGACAGAAGCCTCCTTTTTTGGAGAATGTTTTTGAGTATATTTTATTTAAATTTTTTACAGACGTCATTTTGATTAAGAACAGTTGAAACAATAGTTGCACCTCTTGCAACCAGCCTACGGCTGTAGTACCGACTATCGACTCAAGCAACATGGCGCCACAGTACAAAGAGCTTATTGTGATCATATTGCCACAGTCTAAGGATACACATACCGTGTTCTACCACAGACCAACTTACTACACAAATACGTGCTACCGGAGCTTAGGTTAGGACCGAAGTCGCATTTTGATTAGTATCATTAATGTACCTTAACTAACATTTGCTTTCAGGCAACCTAATCAAGTCTCTGATGGCTAATCTGCTTGACAGCAGATTTACCTTGTTACCTGTTGTGATCGATTGTTTGATCAAAAAAACGTTATCCAATCTTCTATAATTACTTGACAAAAGATTTGACAACCTGTTTTAACTGTAGTAAACTGTATGCGATCTAAAGCCTATTGATTAATTACTTGAATTTTGTCGACAAAATATTACTTCTTGACGGATGACTTTGAGGGATTTTAAAATCAAATCCCTGTATATGTCGCAGGGATATTGTCAAACCAGTGATATTATAATCTCACTAAATAGTGAAATTACATTTGCACGAAACTTTGTCAACCGCATCCATTTCACACAATTTAACGGGCTCATTGCAGTGTTATTGTAAATTCACGGGAACGTTGTAGTGATTTTATAAAAACCCTAGGTACCTACTGCCTTGCAATAACACTGCGTGGGTCCAGTGGAATTATAATGTCACTGAAATGAGCCCGTTAAATTGTAAGAAATGGAGGCGTATGTTTCATTAGTGAAATTATAATATCACTGGTTTAGCAATATCCCAGCGGCATATATAGAGATGTTGTGTGTGTGTTCATTGATCTGCCAACGCCGTCTAGCGAAGGCGGCGTGAGGATCTAACCGGTCGGAAAATGGCGCTGATGGTGGCGCCATCCTCGGCGGACGGTACCGCCGGAAAACGTGCTAAGTGAGGTGAAGTGCGTGCGAACAATTTTGAATTGGCATGGTGGTGGACGGAACGGTGAAACTAGTTTTAAAATTATTGTCTACATAGAAACTATTGTAAAAGCCATTGTGAAAGTCTTAATACAGTATATTTATAATTGCAGTATTAATTATAGTCGATACTTATTTTCCTCCACCTCAAACACACTCGTCGCATAAATGGCATGGCAGTCGTGCTTCATGGAAGTCGCAGGGCTTAGGAAGGCACCCTAACAAGACGCCAGGTGGAAAAGAATAGACACCTGTCACTCAAATTTGTAAGTCATAAAAAACAGAATTTCTAAAAGCACCAACTAATGAAGGTGTTTCATCTAAGACTGTAAATAAAGGTAAGAGGACATCAGTTGCGAGCTAATTCTAGCCATCTTTATTGTCTATAGCACTATGATCTGTGCCCATTTGTGCGTGATAAACACTACTTTGATTATCTAGACACGTTTTAGAAATGACATGGAGAAAGCACCTTGTTTTAATTAATTTTAAAGTTTAAATATTGTAATTACTCACACAAATGATTTAAACTTGATAGGAATCTAGATTGAATCTAATAATTATTTTTTATGGCTTGTAACCCGATGGTAAGCAGTTACAACCACATGCTACTTGTTGATTTGCTAATCTCTGCGCTATGAGCTATTATTATATTAGGTACACATAGAGGAAGACCATTATAGGCAGATGGGTTAGCGATCGTAGAATAATAATTATGTTTAAGTGCAAGTGAAGATGTAATGTAAAAATTGCTCTTTGCAATGAATGTCATGTAAACTATTCACAAAGCATTTAGTTTTCCTATATTCATGACAGAAATATACATAACGCGTGACGTTTAGATGACTTTTACATTGATAGCTCTCTTCGAGCGCCATGCTGGGAATCAATACGGGCCTAAGTCACTGGCTACATAACATAACATCACACCTTTTTTTTTGGGTGGGAAATTATCAAATAACTTCTCCTGCTCTGGGTGTAGCGGGAGGGCGTGTCAGACTCAGACAGAGAAACCCATCCGTGTTCCTTCAGTTGCCTGTATTACCAGGGGCCACGGTAACTCTTTCGGACAAAACCATAACCCCGGCAGGCAACATCACGCTTGTACCTATTTCCCGAAAGGTTGATACTCACGTTAAATACACTTTCACGGATAACCACCGCTTCGGTTAATCCAAATTTGTAACAAAACTTAAACATTACAATAGTAAACAAAACAGCAATTACTTCAGATACTAATATACTACTTACACGAAATGGAAACATGATATAAAGTTGTGTCATTCGAGATAATGGAAGGCCATCCCACTTTGAAACCAGAAAATAATACGACTGAGTCGGCTAAATCGATATCCATTACTGTCTATGAAGTAGTTGAGAAGATGGCTTGTAGTTATAGGCTGGCAATGGTTGATCTTATCGGGGTTATGGTAGCGTGATTGTCTGATGGGTTAGGATCTATTACGGCGCCAGATGGCGGCCAATCGGCCGTCGATGTGCCACTGAAGCTGCGTTTGCGCAACTGTAATTTGTAAGGAGATTTTATAGAGTTGTTAATGATCTTGCTTAGATTATAAAAAAGTTTTTTTACTAATTTATATTTACCAGTATTGATGATCATTAAATCATCATTGAAAATTGAAGTTTATAATTATTATGTTCTTTGTAGCCCTTAACCCAGCACCCACTTTGCCAAGGTAATTACATACTTCCTTACCTGCTCAGCATTATAGCTATCAAAACTGACAGTGCACCTGTCATCTGCATTTGAATTAAAAAGAATTAAATATCTGACTTCTTTGTAATTTTTCCTAAACGTGAACTTTTTCAAGTAAAGACTTGAATAAGTAAAATACCAAAGTAAATAATTATAATCCTGTACTATTAAATAAGCAATATTCGTATATTCTCGAAAACGGCTCTTTTCGATGAAAGTTGCAAACGGGGGCGAAAAATCGATATAGCTAGGTCTCATATCTGGGAAAATTCGTTTTCTCTATTTTCACCCGAGCAGAGCTCGATCGACCAGGTACTGATGAACAAAATACCCACAAAATATGCATACGAGCATGATTTTGCTTTTATTTCGTGTTCAACAATCTATGTGTAAAATAACCAGCTACCTACCTACTTACACCTAATTTTACTTAGGTATGATGCCACCTGCCTAGGTATACAATATCTCACTAGCGTCTCATCTTACCTAATCACGTAGGTAGGTGTCTTAATCTCACGTGGTATCATCATCTCTAGAGCATGTGCGATCCGCCCGGCGCAGCCCAAAGCGTGACATTTAACACAACGAGTGTCTCAACTAAAACTTTAATAGCTAGCTACGTACTCTGTTACCTCTAGGGCTGCCACTCACATATGATTATTTTTATTAATGCAAATATAATGTCTTTTAAGTCTTACTGTTTGATTAATGAAACAAAATGTACATAGATCGTGCTTACATTTAAAGGGAAGGAATTGTACCTAAGAAAAACCGGCTTAGCTTTTCCCGAATATGTTAGGGTCGGATTCCGGTCTAACAGATGCAGCTGAATACCAGGATTTTACATGGAACAACTACCCATCCTACCTGCACTTGGTAAGACTGGTTTTCAGACTTTTGGGCTTCTGACAACCCGTAACAACTGTCAAAGATTTACGAATGACAGCTTTGACCAACGTTTAACGTGCTTTCCGAGGCACGGAGAGTCTCGTATGTAATGGATGGTCACCCATCCACTAACCTACCGCGGCAAACGTAGCTTAACCTTCGATCGATCCGTGCAGCTGTTATTATTTAGCCACAAGACCCTTTTGTACAAATTCAGAAGCGATACGCACTTGTCTTGTAGTTCTCGACTTTCAAGAGACAGGTAAAATAAATACTATTAAATGTATTTCTAAAGGGTATTGCCAAAAGCTTATTTATTAAATAGTTGGTTCTTTGAAAGACAAGTCCCTGATGGGATTGTCCTCCTCATTGTTTTGAATCTTAAATAATAGACAATTTCAGATATTTTTTTCTTTTCAATAATAGAATATTTCCTATTACCTTTTACGTAATGCTTAGTTAACCCTGCCATGTATTCTAGATAGATTCTAGTAACGTTGCCTGGCCTAGTATTAGCTGTCTGAACCTAACCCCAAGAGACAGAACTTTGACAATTCAACGAGATAATATTATTAGTACCGTTAGAAAATCTAAACCTACTTCAAAAGCAATCCGTCTGGCTTGTTTTAAAACCACAGGGGTTTTGTATGCAAAACCACTACGTTAAAATAATAATATGAACTACAACCCTTGTAAAATGTAAGTGGCATCAAAACTAATGATTACTTTGTACCCTGACTATGTTCAGTGAGATAGAAGTTGGTGAGTGTGAGACCGCTAGTCCCCTGGTACGACCATAGTCAATTTGTAGGCACCTAATACAAATTTTGTTTGAAAGTTGTACTACACATTTAGTTATGAAGGAGGCTATTATCCTTCATACATACATTAACTCACGCCTTCTTCTCGTGGGGAAAGCCAGAACGCCACCTGCTACGATCCTTTTGCTTCATTTCCGTCCATTCATCTGGTCATACATGACTACACTATGATCCTATAGCTACAAAATTGCTGTTTCCTAACTGAATCAGGAAGATCAGAGAACATGATAATAAAACAAATGTAACTAATGATAACCCTGTGACGCCGCAAGGAGTTTGATGGGCAATGAAATTGGCAATAAAAATGTTAAATGCACAATGTGGTTCCATGTGTTTTGGCGCAGTTTATAAGAACGTAAATGTAACATTACTCAAATAATATTGTATTTGTGTATTTTTATAAGTTACATATCAGGTTGTTGAGTATTTTTTTTTATTATTTACTTTATCTTCCTCATTTTAGCCGAGTCGTTAATTACTGAATGTTTACTACTGCTCTGAAGGTCACCACAACTAATAGTCATTTGTAACTTTTTAAGAATTTAAACATTACACTCTTTGTACTTAATTATACTCCATTTACTTTAGTATTAGAAAAATAACGACAGTTAATGTGTAATATTGTAGAAATTACTGCACTTTAGAGTTATGTACAAATAGATTACATTGTTTTGTATAATGAAATAACAGTGTTAATTATACGTTTATACTGAAATAACGAAAGGTTGATAAACGTTATTTTTTAATGTTATAATTAATGGAATGAATGAATGAAAACATTTATTTTTTAAACACAGGTACACAAATCAAATCTATTCGGTTTACACTCTACACACAGGGATAGCTGTGTCGATATAAATAGTTAAGCTCTTTTTTTTGTTAGTGTGCGTATGTTGCACCAATAGGCAATAACTATAATACCAATATATAGTAGTCATTAATTTATGTAATTGAGTCAGTTTTATTATTTCGCACTAAATCATTGTAACAGGTTTAGCACAACGGCTAACGTTTCTGGTCTCTTACCAAGACGTCTTAGGTTCAGATCTCAGGTGCAAAATAATTAACCGCCGCAGGAGGAGATGCCCAGGGCGTCGGGAATCGCGAGGCGATTTCCGGCCACCGTAGGCGCGGGCTTGCGGACGGTGAGCAATGGGTGGCTCACCGTCCGATAAGGACCAGGCCCGGGTCGACGGCGCGTTGTGTTCCACACGCACCTCAAAGAGATGTCAGCAGATTTGAAGGGGTCCACTAGGGCCGATGCCTGCCGGAGTTGCGAAGAAAACCGAAAGGGAGATCGTGGCCCCCGGCAACAGGGCAACCGAAGGAACACGGGTGGGTTTTAGTCAGTAAGAGTCTGACACGCCCTCCCGCTCCGCCCAGAGCGGGAGAAGTTATTTGATGATTCCCCACCCTCAAAAAAAAAGTGCAAAATAATATTATTTTAGTTTTTTAATCATAATTTTTCTAAAACATTCATTGCCTAGTTAAATTGCTAACGATTCAATCCCATTCATAGATGAGTAATTTACAACGTTTGAGACATGGGCACAGAATTCTCAGCCAATTTATTATGACCGTTTAGGATATAACTTCCCACAATTTTTGATATTTTTTATCTTTCACCTTAATTTATAAAAAATGAGCGTTTTTAACTAGTTATTGAAAGTCCGTAGTTGACAGTTATTTACAGTATATACATAGTTTTGAAGTGTATGTGATGTTATTTTTATGCACTTAGAAGTTATCATAATTTCTTAATAACTAACATGTTGATTCACTTCACTTCCAATTTCACTTTGTTTGAATTTGTATACTTACTTTGAAAAGATATTTACGTCCATTCTTATTCAGAAAAAAACCTTGTCTTGTATTATAACTGGTAAAGAAGTTACCAGCAGTGTTCTACTGATCCAAAAGTTTGGGAATATATTTAAAATAGTTTTCATTACTTAAATCGTTGTATTCGCTACACGCAGTTTTTTTTTTAACTAACATAATAGTCGAAACGAGCTGGCTCATTAAATAATGACCCAAGAGATAGGTAAGGAATAATGCCGCCCACATTCCAATGCCTAGTTTATTTAATAAATTTTTTCAATTTATTTTATTGTTTGTTTTTTTATTTACCTTTTTAATTTTTTGCTTGAGTAATTTTATTTGCCACTAAATTGGTATCTTATATAAGATAAAAAATAAAAACCTGTGAAACAATATTCCTCTACCTGGGTTTGAACTTACGACACGAAGTTCAAAAGTCGTTATTTATGCCAGGTGCTTTCCCCGACCAGCTATGGGATCCATATATATAATGTTGAAATATTGGAACTAATTCAATTATGATTACCATACATTGGTATATTAGTTATTGGTCTATATGGGTATACGCACATAAACAGCTAAGTGTTGCTAGTCGTACTTGACCGACCGACTCATTCATTTACGTACACAATGTTGATAACCCGTGTGTGGGATGTGAACCGAATAGATTTGCTGTGTGTACATTTGGTCTTGAGTAACAATTCAGTTGACTTTCTATGTTTTGCCATCGGCGTACAAATTTAATATTCGCATTGCAGTAGATATAATAACATTTAAAATAAATTCAGAAACATAATAAATTAATAAGTTTAGTATTTACAAATGAAGTTACATAGTTTGGATTAATTATTCTGAAATGCAAAAACATAACATTCTTCTTTCATAAAAAAAAAATCCTAGAAAAGTGTCAAATTCAAATACATCTTCGACTTTCAAATCGTGTCAATATCTAATTATGGCCTCTCATATCAATAGTGCACCCGAAGCGAGCGCGGCAGCCCTGCGCGCGCGCCATCAATCATAATAACTAATGTGCACCAGGGTTTAGTTCAGACAAGAGGTTACAGTTTGCACACCATTCATTACGGTGTTAATGATGTAATACTTAAAATTGGATGCGTAATTGATGTAGTGCAAGTATTGTTGGAACGGTAATTAAGAGTTACCGAGTTATGAGAGGTTGTTTGAAAATACCTACAGTAATATACATCGGCCTGTATATGTAACCCCGTTTTTTTTAGGAGGGAAATTATCAAATAACTTCTTCCGCTCTAGGTGGAGCGGGAACTGGGTGTCAGGCTCTTACTGACTAAAACCCACCCGTGTTCCTTCATTTGCCTGTATTTCCAGGGGCCACGGATACTAACCGCGACGTATATGTAACCCCTGAACTTGTTTCGCCATTTCTTTTGAGGGGCAGTCAGATAAGAAATGACAACTCCATCTAGCTAAATTTAAAGTTAAAAGTGATTCCGATATCCTATTTACAGAATAAACAATTTCATTTAATTTCATCACAAACATTTTATATTTTATTTTGTGAGTGTATTTTTCCTCGCAAGATTATTCGGCTTCGTCCATACTCATCCCCAGTCCGAACTCGCCCGGTTCGTATTTATTCAACTGCATGCATAGCTAGAATGCGCAAAAGTACTGGTGGTAAGAAAAGTGCTTGTATGATTTTTATTTATTTTTATTCAGTCCTAACACGTGGTAGGTAGATCTTAGGTAGGTAGGTACTATTACTGCTTTTTCAACATCGAATAGAATCAATACAACATAAAATAGAATCAACATTAATGAACAACGGTATTAAACGCTCGTTTAAAAGAACCATTTATCTATCTATTACCATTTAACCGTTTATCTAATCTCTTAAAGTAACAGTTCGTAAATACAATAATTAAAACTTTGATTACGTATTAAAATCAAAATTTTCTCAAAAAAAAAAAAACTATTTGTACAATAATTAAAGCTCTCTGCTAAAAAATCATAGTCTGTATACATATACAATATTTCAATTCAATTATTGTAAAATTTCTAGGAATGCAATATTTATTTAATAATTACTTATTTGCACGGAATCTAAGTAGGACATTTTGTTAAATATATATTATATAGAAAAAGATCAAGACTGCCGTAGTAAAAATAATATGTGATCAGTATTTATTATTTGGAAGAAAAGTATTTATTTTCTAAATTGTAACACTTTTCCGATAATCTATACTCTTGCAGCTGATAGGCATATCAAAAAGCGGGCGAGTTCGAACTAGGGATGAGTATGGACGAAGCCGATTATTCAGACTGTTACAATTGTTATTATAAAATCATACATTTGTGATTTTTTGTTGTTAATTTTTATTGTAAAACATGGTAAACTTGGTTAGTTATAGTCAACATTCTCGATAGTAAAATAAATTGATTCTTATGTTAGTAGGAATTTATTTTGCTTGTAAGTACTACCTATTCATAACATTCCTAATTAACAGTATAAAGCACTTGACTTGAGTACTAGTATTTTACACTGCAATACTAGTACAACTATAAATAAATAAAACAACAAGCAATATTTCTAAACAACGGCCAATTTGCCCACTATTGACATACGAAATATTTTACACTATAACATCAACACATTTACTGACACCCCCTAATGGGTTATGTCCAGAGTATGTCCATCATTTCTAGTAGTGTCCAATTAAAACAAAAATCCAGCACACCTCATTATGTCATTTCACACGATTAATAAACGACTGTGTACAACTACGCTTAATACTTGTCTCAAATCTTAAAACTGTTGCTTTGTCACCCTCATACATCAAAATGACAAAGTTTACAAACTGCAAAACACAGTAAATTGAACCCTAGTTCAACGGTGTAGAGTTCACAAGATGTGTGTGAATAAGTTGGTCCTTTCATCCCCAAATGTTAAACTTCAAATAGGAATTAGGAACATTCGTGACGTAACATATTGTCTTGAGTCACGCTCTCGTGTCAGTTGTAGGGAAATAAATGTATTTATAGGTATCTACGCAGTTTGGAAGCTGTGTGTGATTATGTTCGAGGTGATAGATGGCGTTGTTAGAGAACTGAAGGTAGGAATTAGTGCGGAACCTAACACACCATTGGCAGTGTTATACTGGTTTTTAAGAGTATTTTAATAGTCATGTTTCTTTGAAGAGAAAACAGGTGATGATGGGCTTTATTTTCAAAGTTTCCACACAGATGTCATGAGCAACAAAGGATGACATAAGTAACACAATATTCAATAAATAAAGTGATATATCATGACCAGTGATCGGAGTAGGTAGATTGATTTGGGGTCAATGAACTGGCACGCATATATTAGAATGAATATGCCTCCGGGATTTTGAAATTATTGAGATTTTTTTAAGTACTTAACTTAAAATTTTGTAATGTGTAAAATGAAGAATACATCAATATGAATAAGAAATGTTTAACCCTTTTGCTGTTATTACATTGAATGCGAAAAAATATTAAGAAGTATAAAAAGATATTTTTATTTATTTATTCAAGAATAGTAACAATTACAATTATAATATACTTACAAGAGATAACTACAAAATTGGTCATATTATGTAAGTTTCGAATGAACGAACAACAGCAAGATAAATACTTGATAAATAAGAAAAAAATCTATTTTAAAAGTTTATCTATCGCATTCTATAAATTTCTAATGTAGTAGTTTAAAAAACCTTACTTTTACTTCACGGCGATCTGAAATATAATTCGTTAAACAAAGTAGTAATTCATATGCACAGCGTAGACATCGCGTTCGTTTAGATATAAAATATTATAAATTAATAGAATTATCGTCCTTGGTGGCAACACACGCAGGAATGTCACTTTTATTTCGCGCGCGTTTTTTCATCGCACGAAAAAATTTGCTCTCTTAAAATTATTCATTTAAAATAAGTTTACGGAACTTTTTACTAGGATAACAAATGTTAATTATGTTAAGTGATAGAAAGTGCAATAAGTGCATCGTTAGTGAAAACCTGAGACGGACAAGGCGTCCATCAACGATATTAACAGGAAAGCTGATAAATTACCTACATCAGAACTAACTAGAAGCAGCTTTAGTCTTGAGTTCCTGACCCACATTAGATGTACTTAGATCCGGAGGCCTCCCACAATCCTAATGTGCGAGAATGCCTGGCTTTAACTGACCACTTTGTACGTGATACTGACAGTGTTTTAAAAGAACTATGGTGGACATTAACACAACACAACTTGTTAAAGCATTACCTATCTCTCCAGTGGACACGAGATGTCTTTAGTAACGTTATCTCCACGTTACTAGCTGGATGAGAAGCTACCAGAGAGGCACGTGATGCCCTTAGCGATGTAACTGTACATAGCTAGCTGGTACGCGCTTGTCAGCGTTACCCCTTCAGTAAGCACGAGATGCTCTCAGTAACGCTAATTCTACGTTACCAGCTGAATATGAAACTACCAATGTAGCACGTGATGCACTTAGCGATGTTATTCTACATAGCTAACGCTGGTATGTACTCGTCACCAGGGGTAAGTCACATTTCTATGATCTTGGCTAAGGAATTATCAAAAGTGGTTCTATATACTTTTAATTTACAAACATGAAGGTTGCGAGACAGCCTTACTTAACCCTGCACACTGTCTGTTTGTTATAAACTTGCAAAAGCATTATACTTCCTATAGTGAGCGTGGAATTCTGCCTCGCTAACTAGATTGTTATCAACGAGTACAAGGTACTCTCAACAACATTGATTCTATGTTGCTAACTGGCACATATCTGACATGGTGTGCACATGCTTAGCACGAGATGCTTATAGCATGTTATCTCAATACTATGTGATCTAGCTTTCATATCGAGGATTGCCATTTTTAACAAACAAAATCTCAACAACATTGATTCTATGTTGCTAACTGGCACATATCTGACATAGTGTGCACATGCTTAGCGTGAGATGCTTAGAGCATGTTATCTCAATACTATGTGATCTAGCTTTCATATCGGGGATTGCCATTTTTAACAAACAAAATATAGCTAATTAAAAGATACCACTGTGTACGAGATACTCAGTGACTTATCTAGCTCTAGGTGGCTTAATTATCCTGCCAAAAACTGATAAATGATATCTATTTTGTAAACTAAAACAATAATGCAAAATTGTGCAATTTTTACAGGCATACAGTTAAATACACAAGATACTTTGTAAACTTGATTCTGTGATACAATGGCTGACGACAAATGCTACCTCTGGAAACTCTTGATTTCAGATACAAGTGCAATGGACTAAACCATAATTGGAATAATTCAAAGTATTATTCCATGCTCCCATACTTATTCACCCCATTTAGATTCCTCTAAACTGAGGAAACAAGGGATTGAGATATTCCAGAAACAAGCCATACTGGTTATTACCCCTATCATAGGGAAAGCAGTGACTGACCTTATGCTTATGAAGAACATAAGACAAACACAAATTGTTGATTAACTTGGCTGATGTAGCAAAACCAGCTGGCAATGCCCACTGCCACCAAACTAAAACCAGAACAAAAGTTATATAATCTCTAATTGACATTAACTTTAATTCATCCTATTTGATAAACAAACCGAAACAATCACAAACTTGAGTACACAATGTTTTAGCTTTAAACAAAAACAATAACAACTATTCAATAAATATTAAAACCACAAGACATTCTCATGATAATAGTGAAACTTACCAGTTCTATGGTGAAAATGTAAAACAAGCACAACATTAGTTGTGTTACTTACTTTTGTAAATAACAAAATAAAACATCCTTCTACCGGGTTAATAACAGGAATCACACCATTGAAAACTACCACCACAATATCTTATGATGTTTTGGTTTAATCTAATCGGTTGGAATGGACTATGTCTGAAAAATAAATGAACTATTTTTGTCACTGAAAATAAAAATCAATATATATGGTGGACCTCAACAACAACCCGGCTTATATTCCAAAATAACAATTCAAGAAGACCAATACTGGAATAAATGCTGGCAAAGCAGTTATATTCCTCTGATTCTGCTATTGGCTATGGACATAGATAAGAAAATATTTGATACCTACATAATTCAATATCTTAACCTCTCAAAGCCATTCTCTGGAAGCTGACCCCAACATAGTTGGGAGAAGGCCGGGTAGATGATGATCCTCTCAATACCATCAAAGAACTTATTAAATATTGAGATGCATTTACAAACAATACAATAGATAGATCTACAAAGAATTTATCTGAAAAATACATTTCAGTCAGTCCCAAAGAAAATAGAAAATTCAGTTTCATTATGAACAAAAAAAAAAAAAATCATCAAGACTGTCTAATATCATACTGAAGGAAAATAAAAATAAAAATCCCAGTAATAACTACAAGTATGTTACAAACTGACAACTTGTACACTAATCAATTATAACTTAGCATATCAAAATAGATAGGTATAATATACCATATTACCTTTATGAAATCATATTATGATTTCATCCTATAGGTACAGGGGTATCACTTAGGACTATCTGGAAGATAACATTACCTACCAAATAACCAATAAAGGGTTAATTACATACACATTTACTAATACTTTTCATACTTGAATAGTCTCTTATCTCTGTTTTACCTACTAAATTACCAGTAGTGAGTGCCACTTACAGAAAACAAGGTTTTCTTACAATCTAACTTGACTGTTTATTTGGTAAAATATCGAGACTGCGATAAGACATACCAATAAATACCACTATAAGTGTGTTTAAATGTTTGGGCTTGAAAACTAATAATGCTATTTTTTAGGCTTGATTATTAAGTTTTATTTTTTTCACTTTAAACAAACCTTGAAACACAAGTAGTGAAACACAGTTAGTTACAAAGGAGGGGGTAGAACATTGTGAGGACAACGTAGGTATTGATGGATTGTGAGTAGAACATAAACAAGATAAGGTATAATACAATAAATGTAGGTACTATGAATGAATCATCTATAAATTGCTTTACTCTAAAACTCTCCATCTGCTCACCAAGTGCACATCATAACAAGTTCAATTATACAACTCCCTCACTTAAAAATGCAACTCATTACACAATCCCAATTTTGGACATATTATGAGGTCAAGGAAAAGAGTTCATATCTTCATACTTCTAAAATGAATCTAGTTTCGATTAGCTCTAAACTCGTCAAGTAATTACTGCTAGCAGAATATGTGAAACTCATATGGAAATTAGTATCGTTGAGGAAAAACCCTAAGCATCTGAAATAGACCCTTTCACCTCAAATTTGTTCAAACCTCTCTCCTATCCAGGGCATAATATACTGCCCTCATTAATTGGTGCTTACAAGTTAAAAGCCTATTCCGTATTTGAAATTCAGTTTCCAAAATACCTTTAATAACTAAACTAGTCCATCCAAAAATGAAATGAAACCATATCATAAAGTATATACTTACCTAAACGGAAATAACATCAACTGATCACAAGAATTTGACCAAAAAATCCTACATTTTTCACAAAAAAAAAAAAACTAAGTTCCTGTCAGTACAATTTAGGTACAATACAATTCCACAAATGCTTACCAAAAATACCTCCCTGCTTACAACATTCAGGGGCTAAAAGATCCTGTTACACCCTATGAAAGTTTAACTACTAAGGACTTCACAGCCATGGTGCCTCTTATTCAGATCACTAGATAACTGACATTCTTTAAAATACCCTAATGATAATCTTTACAATTCATCTTCTAGACTCACTGAGCTCGACACTTACCTTGATAGCAAGATGTAATGTGCAACTCAATACTCACTCATTAAGCACAACAGTACCTATCCCAAATAATTAACTATTTACAGACAGATCTGAGAATGCTATTCTCAATCATGGAAATTTAAAGTAACATCATAACATTACGCCTTGTTTCCTCGAATGGTTGGGCAAGGTGTCCCTGTAGCAGGTTCACCCAGTTTTACACTTTTACAGTATTCATATCATAATATCCTCCTGGTATATTAATTCAGAACAACTTTATAAAATTTGTATAAACACAAGCTGGGTTAAATGTGGTAGGAAGTGAGAGTGATACTAATAATTCACCTCCCACAGCACAAAACATACAGTAGCTCAACTTAGTGCTGGCATCAATTGAAATAGACACAGTGCCAACCAACATTGTGTTGATGATTATACCTCATTACTGATGAAAAATAGTTAAACACTATTAATTAAGCAACGTTATTAAGAATTTATCTAAAATGGATACGCCAAAAGCATATATATTGTACATTAAATATTAAATGTTAACAGTTATGGACTTATATACATACCAATAACAGATGTACATGACACATATTCACATAAAACAAAGCAACCTTCTTAAATTACATAAAATTAAAATATTGTATTCAGAAAGAATGATAAAAGTACCTAATAAATCAGAATATGCCGTAACTTATTAACTAACTAAATTATTGCAGACAACTCTGAACATCTACTTTGTTTAACGAATTATATTTCAGATCGCTGTGAAGTAAAATTGGGAATCAAACGAGCTTACCTGTTAAGCGAAGTCTTGATTCTAATTTTACGAACGGCGATCTGAAATATAATTACCCACCCGCCACTAGCTAATAGCCCAAAGCTGCAATAATTAGTCTACTTAATTCACTTATTTTTCCAGGAAAACCTAGTGAATGTAAGTATGCGGAACTACTCTGTACAGAAAACAGAGCTTGTTCTCCATCATAAGGATCTCTAAAATTAGTGACATTCCTGCGTGTGTTGCCACCAAGGACGATAATTCTATTAATTTATAATATTTTATATCTAAACGAACGCGATGTCTACGCTGTGCATAAGAATTACTACTTTGTTTAACGAATTATATTTCAGATCGCCGTTCGTAAAATTAGAATCAAGACTTCGCTTAACAGGTAAGCTCGTTTGATTCCCAATTTTACAGTATTTGATTCAATCCCGTAAGTACCAAAATGAAATCCCGGTAAAAAGGCTTATCTATGTTATGATTTCTATGACTATTCCTGATGCGAGTACGTAAAATCAATCTACCTACTCCGATCACTGATCGTGATTAAATAATTATAGTAAATTAACTAAAATCTCACTTGAATATAGAAAGATACAACCATTTCAACTCAACCGAAACACAGAAGTACTTCTAAAATTCAAAGAGCACCGTCTTATAACAACAACAACATCTATCAACAAAGTTTGAAAGGACCAAAAACTTCCAAACTCAGTAGGTAGGCACATGACATATTGACAAACACTTTCTAAACAAACATGTCACCCGATTGTTGTTTAAACAAATAATTCTAACAAAAGCCCACTGGTTAACGAGCTAACTTCTGTCGAAATCGCCTGAATTTATTGGCTGATCAAAAGAAATTGTCCAAGTTATAACACCAGTCAAAATTTAACCTAAGCTCTAGACGCATAGGGTTGAATTTAATTTGGGAGGATAAGAAATTAAAATGGAAGCGAAATATGCTAACTAATGGCACAGTCGGTGAAATAAAGTGCGAACAATAAATAAGTCATTGTAAAATGTTAGGGTTTTTGTATTTGTGATGTCCGGTGGGTTCCGTACTCGTCTTTATGTAAGTTTATCGTAAACAGCGCAAAAAATATTTATCCCATTAATTGAATCCGCAGAACAAGTAGCTAGCAAAAGAAAACTGTAAGGCTCTCTATGTAGCCTATAGTAATTTTTACTCCGTGTGGAAATCGAACACAGGTCACAGGTTCGATTTAGCGCAAAAGTCGATGGCTAAGCCACTGTGCCAACAAAGACATCATCGCGGATCCTAGAACAGTAGAAGTAAGACACGTAATTTACTATCTAATGCTTATGACGGTTATAATTATTCTTAAACTGCCTTTGTGATCTTGTGGTTAGGCCACCTGTCTCAGACCTAAAGGACCACTGTGAATCGATTCCCAGTGGGGCAGAAATTTTCTGCTCGATTTTTTGGTGGTAGGGCTTGTTCTAAGTCCGCCTGGCTAGCTACCGCCATCTTATCTAAGTCTGTCGCCATAACAACAATGTTAACAGCATTGTTGTGTTTCGGCAGTTAGAGGTAAGATAGCCAGTTCCTCTGTGGTTGAGGATTCCGGATGGAGCTCGCTTCCGCTGGCCTCATCATCACTTACCTTCAGGTGTGATGCAGGCCAAGAGTTTCCCCGTTGGGGATAAAAAAAAAAAACTTAAATCCAATTATAGAAATAAACAAAAAACCTTAACAAAAACTTTTGAACGAGAGCAACGCTATGTCTTTGATAATAATTAATCTCAGTACATCCTAACAAGCCCAACAAAAACACCAGATGTCAGCCACTCGACGGCGCCATATAGGTCATGTTATGCTTTCATCTTTACACCATTATAATCCACTACCAGTGATGTAGAACCATACACCCATAAAGGTAAATGACTCACATGACCCCATTCTTCTATACTCTATAGAAAATAGAACCCCTTACTCAGCTCCCGAAAGATCCGATGATGTCACTGGACATAGAATCCTTGGATTTAGAAATAGTTTATTTTTCCTTTGTGATCGATATAGCTTTAGGAAAACGTGTGTCACGACTAAATAACGACGAAACTATTGCAACTGTATCTATTATTTTGTACCTAGTAAGTTATAGAGGAGGTGTTGTTCTGGATACGGGAAGCGTAGAACCGGTCGAAGTGGCGGTGCTTGGGGGAGGCATATGTCCAGCAGTTGACGTCTTTCGGCTGAAATGATGATGATGATGATGATGAAGTTATAGAGAAAGACCAGTAAGAAGGAACCTACACATACTGTATAGTGTATAAGTCCTGTTAAATGTTTATATTGGTGAATAATGTGTAGGAAGATGCATAAATATAAAAAACGAATTGGGGTAAAGTCAAGGGTTGCAGAACATGGCGTTTTGTATGTTCCGCCAAGGACTATGAAAAAATACCCGCCCAAGAGCATGTCAGAACACGCACAATGAAATGTTCCTTGGTTGGGATGAATTAATCCCAAAGACAAACTTAACATCGTAGTTGAAAAACATGTTCTCCCAGACATTCCAACAGCAAACGTTTGTTTGTACGCACAATATTGGGAGATTTACCATATTATTTTAAGACCACAGACTTCTTATAGGTTTTCCTGTCATCTATAAGTATAGAACTACTTTCTGTATTTTTTGCAAAATTTTAGGTTAAGTAGTTCCAGAGATAAGCGGGGGAATGGTCAATTTTCATCTATTTTCTTAAATATCTTTAAAAGTATTTATTTTAAAATCATAAAAAGTATGTTATTGTTGTAAAATGTAGGTCTTCTAGCATTGCATACATATGGAACTAAGTCAGTAGCAGTGCCTCGTCATTTAAATGACCTATTTTAACCCCAATTTAGCCGGCCAAACAAACAAATCAGCCAATAAATCCCTTATTCTAACTGAAAACAAATCACAGAACGTTCTCATTAAAAATCCGAAGACGTTGGGCGAAGGCTTCAGCAAATTACCAGTCCCTCCATTTTACCGGCCACGCCAATTGGCACGAATTGGCATAATTTACATATAATCAGCTGTCAGTGGCAACCGTAGACGCCAAAGGGAATCTATTATTTGAAGTCCATCTGTAAGTCGCTTTATGAATAATTTCTATACAAATTTTCTCATTCAGACTCGGTAATGGGAACGGTTGGGGCTATTTCTTTAAGCTACTTAAGATGGTCCATTTTGGGTCTGTGAATAAAATATGGTTTAGTATTTGCTGTCGTGTTTGCTTCTGAATTGGTTTCTACTTAATCTTAATCGAAATGGGAGCTTCGAGCAATATAAATTGGTTGTCGATTTCTTAAATTTGTATTGAGGTAATCAAATTATGAACTAATGAGGTTATTAAGACCGATATCGAGCCCACTGGCTTAATTCAGATATATTATTCAGCATTTAGCTGAAGAATATAACTTACGCAGATAGATAATTATATCTTAAACCCAACTTAGACAAAAACGCTAACTAAAAAGGAATAAACAAGACATAGTAACAAAATAACATCGGGTTCGGTTTTCGTATAACCGGAGTCACATGTAGTCTGTAACATTTATGCCTTTATTAAATGACATAATTACATAAACATAAACATAACATCACGCCTGTATTCCCCGAAGGGTTAGGCAGAGGTGTACCTATAGTACACCCACATTTCGCCAGTTATGTTTAAGTCCCATGTAATAGGGGGCGAGCCTATTGCCATCAACCGGGCACAAATCCAGTCTCCGGGCTGCTACTGAGAAATTCCAGATGGAAAAACCCAATAACACCTTGCCCGACCCGGGAATCGAACCCAGAACCTGCCTCGTTGGTCTAGTGGTCGCAAAGCGCTACTGCTGAGTATGACATAATTATTTAGTAATTAAGTGTGACTTAACGATACCTACTTCATTTGTCAAAATACATCGAGTAGTTTAGGAGTTATGATCAACAGATGCATACATAAAAACATACATACAAAAATCCATACAAACATACATAGATTCAAACATACTAACAAACATTCATATCATACATACATACATAGCCTGACAAAATCATAATCCTCCTTTGGCTTTACCGTAGTCGAGTAAAAAGGCAATCGTTCAGCGACTACGCAATTAAATACAAACTAAGTTTTAAGTTCAAAATTAAAACTGAATGACTGCTCCCTAGCTTGAAGAATACGCAACCAGTTAAATTGACAATCATATTATATTGTTAGGGATAAAGCCAACTTCTGTCTATTAATTGATGATGACAATAATAATATTAATAGGTACCGCCGTGGATATGGCTGGTACGCAATATTAGATGAAAGCTTACACAAGACTAATTTCTGTCCGTGACTTCGTCTGCCTGAAATATCGGTCCTCGACCAAACGCGTCGCGTCCCATCGCGCGCCCGCGGTGTTCCTTCCCCTTCGGTTTTGCGCAGCCTTCTTTCTGACTTTTTAGGGTTCCCTACCTCAAAAGGAAAAAACTAAACCCTTATTGGATCACTTCCTTGTCCATCCGTCAGTCTGACAAGAACCTTTTTCTCAGGAACGCGTGAGGGTATCTGATGATATAGGGTAATTAATATCAAATACGTAGGTTTATGGTCCCATGGAGCTCTAAAACGCAATAAAAAATACGGCAATTTATGCGACATATTTTGATACTCGCAAATAAATCATAACCTACATACCCGCCATGGGATCTGGAGGCAAAAGTCCTCGCGCACATTTGGAAGTGGCGCGAGGAGGCGAAACGCCGGGGCTTAACTCCTCTGCCGCGAGAAATCACGGCTCAGCGGACAGAGCTCCGGTGGGATCTCATGGCGTCATGGAGAGTGCGATTGTCGCAACCCAGCGCTGGGCATGCCACAATTGCGGCGATAAATCTCTTCTTTGAAGAGTAGCTAGAGAGGCGCTACAGCGTCCTCACCTACGCCTGACACAGGTCCTCACCGGACACGGTTGTTTCGGGAGATTCCTGTTCAGGATAAGGCGGGAGGAAACACCCGGATGTCACCACTGTGTGGATCGCCCGGAGGAGGACACGGTGGAGCATACGGTGAAGGTCTACACGGCTTGGGCGGAGCATCGCCGTGTCCTCGTGGAAGCAATCGGTGGTGAGGATCTCTCGCGTCCGACCCTGGTCCAGGCCATGGTACGGAGCGAGAAGGCATAGGAGGACGTCACCTCCTTCTGCAAAGCAGTCATGCTCGCGAAAGAGGAGGCGGAACGCGTGAGCGAGAGGCAAAGTTCGCGCCTTCACGCCCCTAATCGCCGCAGGAGATGCCCTGGGCGTCGGGAGTTGCAAGTCAATTCCCGGCCACCGTAGACGCGGGCTGGCGGACGGTGAGCAATGGGTAGCTCGCCGGCCGATAAGGACCAGGCCCGGGTCGACGGCGCATCGTGTTCCACGCGCGCCTCAAAGAGATGTCAGCAGAACTGACGGGGTCCGCTAGATCCGATGCCTGCCGGGGTTGCGAAGAAGTCCGAAAGGGATATTGTGGCCCCCGGCAACATAGCAACTGAAGGAACACGGGTGGATTTTAGTCAGTAAGAGTCTGGACACGCGCTTCCGCTCCACCCAGTGCAAGAAAAGTTATTTGATAATTTCCCACCCAAAAAAAGAGTACTTCCCGATGACCTAGAATCACGAAATTTGGCAGGAAGCAAGATCTTACAGTACATGTAAAGGAAAAAGTCCAAAAATCGTTAATTTGTAAATCTAATAATCGTTGTTTGTTTTGTTTTATCACACAAAAACAAAAATTGTGGTTACAAACTTACATTTGCAGAGAATTGACCGTGATGTAGGATGTATGGGAGTACATGTTTTTTAACTACAATCTTACAAGTTTTTTTTTTGCGATAAATTCATCCCAACTACAGAACCCTTCATTGTGAAAGAAAGAAAACATTTATTTGGATACAGTTCGTGAAACACAAAATACAAATAAGAAAATGAAAAATTTAAAAATAATGTTTTAACAGCAATAGTGTACGTGGTCCGACATGCACTTGGCTGGTTTTTTTTTTTGCACGACTCCTAAGGGTCGTAGCGTGATATTATATTTAAAAAAAAAACAAATTTTACCTACTTTGTTTATATAAATCTCGATACCGTGGGAATATTGGGATAAAAGTATCCTATGTGTTAAACCAGATTATAAACTATCTGTTTGTCAAATTTAATCCAAATCCATTCCATAGTTTTTGCGTGATAGAGTACCAAACATCCATCCATCCTCACAAACTTTCACATAAATTATAATATTAATAGGAAGTAGTATAGGGCAAACTTCAGTAGGTACATAATTGGGTTGGGATATTCTTTTCCACGCAAAACTACTTTTTAGATTCTAATAAACGCATTAAAAAACTGCCATGTTATGTTTAACAATTTCTCAAAGCTTATTGGTGATATAAACATGTCTCGTTAGTGCAGAATTGCACATAAAATTCTACCTCCTTTAAAACGTCCAAAGCTTCCTAATCGTTGAGAAGTTTAAGTTCCTACTTCATTTACGAAAAGCAAAATATCTCCACAAATATGAAACCGGAGGATAGTTTCATATTCCAGGTAGAGAAACCCACGAAGATGCTATTGTAAGTTCCCAGAAGCGACATGTGAGCTTACTCAATAAATATCTCTTTTCTACGAAATATAAATTGAGGCAAATCCTACGTAAATGTTTGATGTGGTAAACCGTAATAGCTCTAGAAAATAATAATATTATGGAACAGAAAACATCCTCCTACAACGTGGGTATACTGAGAATTGAATATCACAAAAAGATCAAAATGAAAGCCTCATTGAGTGCAGTGGCTGGGTGTTTAGCATGCTACACTTTGGTTCACCTTTTCGATTTCCATATGAAGCGAGAGATAAAAATTGTTACTGGCTCGATTAAGTATGTGAAATTATTAGAATCTGAAGTTGTTAGTTTATAAACACACTATTCCCGAAAAAGTAAATTCTAACCCTAAAACCAAACGGTTAATCAGGATTACACCGAACAAATTTCAGTCTAGGACGCTAAAACATGCAAATGTTTTCAGTTAAATACCTAAAACAACATTCTGTTCACTAGCCTTCCCTCAACTCGAGAACAACAGGCTAACTCGCCCGAAATACGCTAACCACCAAAATAAGCTATACAATGGAGTATGCTCAGTGTTCGGGCAACTTCGTGATCCGAGTGAATAGCCACAAAATGTGCACTCGATACGAACGAAAACAATCCACCATTATGAAAACTCTGTACACTTGCTACTGGCCCGCAACGATGGGCAACATACGGGTGAGCTTTGCGGCCACGACTGTAAAGTACAGGAAAGCAATTAAATAACTAGGTACAGAAAATCACTGAAATATCAATCTAATTAAAAGAAAGATAGTCAAAAATAAAAGAGAGAGAAAAAATAAAAATAAAATGTTACTATTTTTGCTTTTCAGATATTTGAATTAAGTAAACCAACTCAGTTCTTTACACTAAACCACTAGTAGACTTAACCAATTGAATTATTCCACAAAATTCCGTCCACTGCATTCAGTGCATTTTTCACACTCCACACCCTACGGTCTTCGAAGATCGAATAACGTATATAATAACAATGTGATACTTCGACTTATATGCCTATCTGTTCAACTCAACAGGTACCTACTTATTTAAAGCTAGCTTCTGCCCGCGACTTCGTCTGCGAACTTATAATCTTCCTCAAGAATCAGGCTATTCAATGCAAAAAGAATTTTTCAAATCCGACTGGTAGTTCCGGAGATAACCCCTATTTACAAACTTACAAACAAACAAACGTCCATTCAAACAAACAAATTTTACATCTTTATAATATTATCTATACATATAATAAAATCGTGGCGAAGTCGAAACTGTACATTGAATATTTTTGATAAAAAGTTATTGCTACGAGGTCTGGGATCGATTCCAATGCCGAAAATAGAGCTTTTAGAATTTTTATGTGTTTGTCTGTATGTATGTTCCAGCATTTCGTTCCAGCATCACGCAAATTATACCGAATAAGTTCTGTTAAAATTTTGCATAGATGTTCCCTATAAGTCTAGTGAAACTGTAGGGTATACACTGTCACGCTATTTTCTATGGGGGGTGAGCAATATTACATTAAGGCTCGTGCAAACTGCCGCGATATCGCGGGCGCTACAGGCAGCACGACCCTTGTAGCGCCCGCGATATCGCGCTGGTCTGCACGAGCCTTTATGTTCATATTTTTGGAAAAAACGCGTCAAACGATTAGGATATTGTAGATGGTTACCGATTTAACTTTTCAAATGATTATCATCACGCTATACCTTTATGGAACTAAGCAGTCAATCATGACATAATTATATAGGAACGACTATTTTAGCTGACTTTTAACAAAGCAAATAACTAAGCGGTTAGACGAATGCTTTGCAATCCTGGGGTAGTAAGTTCGATTCCTGGCTTTTTTTGTGACTTTTTTACATTTTGTATATATAATACGATTATATATTGTTTTTTTTTTTATTATGTATATAATAGTTCGTAAAATGTATTAATTCACTAAAATATTAAGAAATTAAACTCGAAAAATATTGAAAAAAGCCGAAAAACGTTGCCGCGCGCCTTTTACAGTTTGCTTAAACTATTTCCCGAAGTCTTATTAGTTATTGCAATTTAACCTTATGATTAAAGGGTCTTTCAAACAGGCGCGACACGCGACGCGACACAAAGACACCGCTCGTCGCGCGACGCGGAGCCTTAACGTCATAATGTTGACAAGACAGGACTTTGCGAAATAAATTAACTATACCTGGTGTGTATTTAGTACATAGGTATTAATTCCTTGCTTGGTCTGCTGTCTCAGCGTTGCGTAAGATTCTCTATTTAGACGGCGTCCGTGAAAAGAGTACCTACGAAAGGCCTTGGGGAGGCCTTGATCAGCACAAAAAACTAGCCTAATTTTAGAATTTACACACAGATTTTAACAGCAGATTTGTCCCAGATATTTTATAATATGTGTGTGGATCTTCCGGAATCGCGGCCACACTGCTTCCTGGTAACAAAATAGCGCACACCATGTTTAAGATTTCCATCGATTTAGAGTGCAACGAAATTCCTGTTTCTGGGGTGTCATGCAATAGTAACAAGGGACATGTGCTTACGGATTACGCTTCATCGTATGGCATGAATGCATAATGAAAAATAGGAAAGCAGTGGAAGCTGTAAACAGAACCCTGCAGGATATCCGCAAGAACCAAGACATGATGGGAGGTGCCACAGTTCTCACTGACAAAGTGAATGCTTCTTTGAAAGGTCGACTCTATGTTCGAGAGTTCATAGACTGCGCTTGACCATCACCATGCGAGCTCGGCTTGGCGGGAATTCAAATGCTCAAGAATTCTCTGATGTTCTTGTAAAAGTTGGTGAAGGCACTCTACCAGAGATTCTTGGTAGAGTAGTTCCCACTTTAGAAAATCTTATTCGACTGGTGTAAGGGGACATCAGTCGAATACCGTACCAGGAGAATTCAAAGTCAAAGTCAAATCATTTATTTCAAATAGGCCCATGTATGGCATTTTTGAATAATATATGAATATGAATATAAATTAAGGGGTGTGTTCCCATTTTAACGTCGAAAATGATCAAGATGCAGCGATCAACCACAGTATTCTGTCGCAAATTGAAGAGAACGAAGTGATATTCACCTTTAATTTAATACTAATACTAATGTGGAGGAAGATGATGCCACAAATTACCCCGTAGAATTTCTCAATTCGCTAACGGCAAGTGGACTTCCTGTGTACATCATCCAGCTGAAGGTCGGTGTCTCGATTATGCTCCTTCGGAACTTAACCCCGCCGAAGCCGTGTAACGCAACCCGGCTCAAAAGCGGGTGTCGACCTCAGGACAAGCTGCTTCTCACACGGACAACTATACGTCTCTTGCATCCGAGTCACCATTTCTGACTCTCTGTAAATCTTGACTACTGAGAATAAAACTACAAACGTAGTATACACGGAAGTTTTATAAAAATGTGGCTGTTATTGTAGTATATTGTGGTGTCTTACGACTTACACGGGAACGAAGTCGTGGGCAGAGGCTAGTAGAATATAGTATAGATATATTTACGTATCGCTTTCTTTTTTAACACCAACATTTAAGATCTCACCAAACTCCTTATCTCTCTCGTTCTGACCAGAACTTCCATACTTCCAGAGTGCCCGCCCCTACTTCTCGTCCCTATCTCCTCCATATCCCCGATCCGTTGCTAATTAGCAGCGTTTCCGCTCACTACGGAGCCCAAGGCTTATATTATTATAATGGTGCTCTCAACCGCTACAGGCTCGTAGTGGACTTGACGGGCCAATTGTTTCATTTCTTGTTCGCAACTTTCTGTTGTAATTTAATTTTAAACTTTGAGAAAACAATGTTTAGGGGACGGCAGAGAGTAAGATTTTGTTGTCTATGGGTTGGTAATTAAAGTTATGAGTATATTCCCCTCCCTTTTCGATTTTTGGCTAAACAACTAGCTTTGAAGAAAGGTCTTGATATTTTCATACTCACTGCACGTTAGGAGTTGCGACTACGTAGTCTTAAACAGGCCCGTCAGTCTTCATTTAACGCAATCAATATTCAAAGTTTGCTGAAAATAACATCCCAATAAATTTGCCCACCAATTAATTTTTTCCTAGATTATTAGAAATCCTTAGGTCCACATTCAAAGCCCCTAAAACAAGTACCTATAATATAATAAAGTACCTAGATAAATAGGCCGTTTGCCAAGACTTGGCAGTAACATGTACTTGGGAGTGTTTTTAAATGATCAAAACGTCATATCCGCTGGAGATTGCGAACGGGCACCGATCCAACATGGCGGCCGGAAATTGACGTCTCTATATAATGAATGAATCGTAATGGAAGGAATGCGGGAGTATTTTTTTAAGGATTTCGCAAGTTTGGCAACTGGAGGAAGGGAAATTGAAAGTCGATGTTTCTGTACATTTATATTAAAATGGGGGCATTTGTTATTTAAGCCGTTCGATTGAGAATAACTAGCTCTCTGCGGATGTTATGAAGTGAATCAGAAAGATTAGAAAACATATTCAATGAATATGACATAAAAATTAATATGACGTGTAAAAGGATTCCGATATCCTATTTACAGAATAAACAATTTCATTCAATTGTTTAGTTATTCCTGATAATTTATGCATACTTATCTGAATTTTTCAAGCCTTATATTGAATTTTATGACACTGTTATCTAGATCATTTTAAGAAATAATAATCAGCGTACCTACATGTTTAGATGAGAAAAAGGACCAAAACGTTTTAGGTCCCCAACTTAACCATTGAAGCATTAAAGGCTATCATAATTGAATAACTGAAAAGATTGGTAAACAAATTACTCATTGACGTCCACTGCTCAACAATACCTATAGATATATTCTAATCTTAATGTAGTAGGTATAGTGAATGTATGCCGCAAGTCAAATAGTAAGTAGTTGCTTCTTTTAAACAAGTGGTTTTACAACGACAAGTCGCGAAAAAGCTAATCTGGTGATGGCGATCTGGTGATAGAGTCTTCTATAAATAGACAGAATCTACGAGATTAATTTTCGGCCCTACATAATTATGTACGCAATAACAAATTAGATTAGTCACAATTGGTCACAAGTAGTGTAAGGTCGCCAGCCCATTGCCTATATGAGCACCGGTGACCTAATTTCCCAATTGAATCATGTCAGGCCGCTCAAATAATCTGATATTGGATTTCAAACTAGGTTAGGTACATGTGTACTTTTAATGGTGTAGGTTAGCAAACAGGGCGACGCCCTACCTGACTGAAATTGATTTTAATCAACCTTGTAAATTTAATTGGTTTTGTAAACGAAAAATTAAATTCAGGGTTTTGTCGCATGATTCACGGTTTTGCATCATGATCCTTGTTTAGAACGTTACAGAGAGGTGCGTAATTATTTGGCATGCTTGCAATAATATTGAATCGGTTTGATTATTGACATAATTATCAGTTTTCCAACAAATTACAGTTACATTTTTTTCTGAAATCGATCAAAACAATCGAAGGATTTTTTCGAACAATTTATAAATAAAACTCGTCTCTATATATTCATAAGTCCCAAAACTAGTGAAGGAAATAACTTTACCCAAAATAATTCCCACCTACATCATTACTACTAAAACATTCTATTAACGTAATAATATAGAAACAACTATGTATACGCCTAGTCACGCAAACTTTAAAACTACCATTTTTAATTAGTGAAAATTGTGAATCCCAAATACGGTTGACGTTTAACAGCACGCGACTGGTGACTGATGAGTAAGTATGCGATCCCGACAGGTTATGATAGACTACGCGATGGTGGTACGCAATAGGAGGGAAAAACGCGCCGGGTTAGTTGGCGGACAGAACGAAAATTTTGCGGAGCGAAGGACCATTTTTTCAAGGATAATTTTTATTATTTTATTATTATTAACTATAATTTCATTAACCAGGTGGAAGTGCTGTTCTCCTACTTTAAGGACTAACAATCCCTATCTCTTACAGGACGTGTACGATAAAATATCTAAATTTAAATGAACTGGGTTTCAAAGGAACATGAAGTGAGATACTATACCATAAACGGATTCTGTGCCAAATTAATCCCTCAAAACCAAGTAAATCATTTCCGTCATACCTAGAGAGAATATTTTAATTTTCAGAAATGTGTGAACTTTATAAGTAGATGGTAATTAAGTGATTAGAAGGAACGTGTTACATAGTATATAGTCCCGTAACATTTACGTATTGCGAAAAGTCAAACTGATGAATGAACAAAAATGTTCATTATAAAAGTAAAAAAAATCGTTACCAATGAAAATGTCTTCAACCGTCGCATTTAAAACACCCAGTGCGTCCACTAACATTTTGTTCATACTCGGTGACACTTTTCCGTGTCGCTTTCGGAAAATTGCTCGCTTTTTCACAGCGATATTAGTTATATAATAGCACGTCAGGGAGTGAATAAACACCACTAATAACGGATACCGGCTTTAATTAAAATTTTCGGAGTTACTATTGAAATTTATGATTGTTAAGAAATTAATCTGAATTTTGTGCTGTTACGCAATTTTATTTTCTAAATATCATTTTAAAATCCTCTGCTTATTCACCAAATTGCGTGTTCAAAACTTTGTATGCACTAAGTTTATCTAAGACGCAATCGACTCACAGGTATCTAAGTATGCTGAGAAAAACATATTTTTGTCATGTCTACAGTCACAAGTATTTACATTATTTTGATCTAAAAAATGGCTTATGTTAGTGCTCAAGAGTGAAAAACCCTGACTTCTAAACTAGGTTTATGTACCTGTATCATAGAAGCCAATGTCACCTTCAAAGTGATGTGCATATAGCAAATAGGACACATTATACACAATAATCCATTACGGTAAGTCCAAGAGAAACAAAAAGAAAAAGGGACCAAAAAATGAAATTAAAAGAAAACATTAAATGCAAGTGTGGTTGTTTGGAGTTATGTGTGTGTGGGTGTTTGAGGGTGTGTGCATGTTAGTAAAAGATACCACCGGCACCACCACCATCCACCACATTACTACCATTTATATCTTAACACAGTAAAACTGTAATTTATTAAAAGATAGTAAATAGTCAATAGGAGTCGAGAATACATTGATGCACATAATTTTAATTGTGCTACAAGAAAATAACACTTCGGATCGAATTAATTGGCGAAGTCAAGGGTAATTATTGTTAAACAAAATATTTTAATAACAAAATCTTGAATAAACATACTTGTTTATTCAAGATTTTGTTATTAATATATTCAAGTACGTAAAATTTTACTAAATTTTACGTACTTGAACGCTGATCAATATTGATGTAATGTTGATTTAGTAGTTAGTCCTACCTATTAACTACCCCTCTTTTAGTTCGCGTTTCGTAACTAGATGGCGTTAGCGTCGAATTACATTGCGCCATCGTTTCGTTACCAATCGGTATTCACTCATAGAAATTAGAAGAATTACTGAATATTTGAGACTGGCAGTAGACACATATGTGTCTATGGAGCTAATATTTTTAGTTTAATTACAGTCAGCTAAAGTTAAACTAGCCAATGCTCCAACTTTGTATACGACGTCTATGCGTTGTCGGTCAGCCATCTAATGAGTATATCAGATTAATAAACTGTATTATAAAATGTAAAATGAAGAGAAATGTATTAGAATCGAATAAGAAGCAGAGAAATGTACATAATAGTCGTTACATTATTTCAAATTTAGTAACCTAACTTTGAACTAAACATCATATTAAACAAGCTTGTTATCATGTTTTGGGCGGTATAGTACACAAACATACCATATAACATGTCGCACTTTTTCCCCGAAGCAGATGTGTACTTGACATTTCGTCAATTATGCTGAAGTCCCAAATAATAGAAAAGAGGTGACCCTACAATAATTAATATACAAATATAACTTAGCCAGTTTTAACCATTCCTCCTTGTGTAGTTACGTTGTAAAGCAAACACTGTTTCCTCCCGGCTCCCGTAATAATCCGAATTTTCATTGGGGATATATATAAAATTATACGTACGTCTGAGTGCATTGTAAAGGCGTTCCGACCGGTGATATATCGCCGCTAGCTTTATCCCGCGGCATCGCCCGCCCGGGTGTTTTAAATTATCTTATGGACTAGTTTATGGCCTGCTTTAAAAGTCAACAGGGATGGTAGAGCTAAGAAAATGTCCCCATAAAGCATAGGAGTAAGTACCTTTGTTGCTAGTTTGGTTGGCCATTTTGGTTTTAGACTTGAGTTAGTGTGTTCACTGATTAAGGTTTTTGGAGCGGTTACTCAGCGACAACTGTCTTAAACTACTTTGGGGCTGAAGGATGCGTAACGTTAAATTTTACGAAGCGAAGAAAAGTACTTTTGTAGTTTCGTTGTTGTTTAGATGTCTGTCGGTGTGACATTTAAAAGTTTGCTCAAAAATCGCACGGTTTGTTGCAAGCTTATTATTGGTGAGGAATCATCCGTGATAGTATTTAGTAGAAGTGACTGCCTCATTGGTCGCAAGCACTACTGCCGGATTTTCTCAGTAACTGCTTGGAGTTCGGATTCATGACCGGTTGATGACAACAGGCTAGCCCCTGTTACATGGAACTAAAACTTATCTGGCGGAATATGGGTGTACCGTAGGTACACCTCTGCCATTCGGGGAAAGAGGCGTGATGTTATGTGATCCTTGTCCTCTAGTTAAACAGATACAGATCGGTTACTATCAACTCTCCGGCATCATTCAACTTAAAACAAGCAATTATAACCATTTCCTACCTTAACTTATATCTGTGCGTCGTGCCACGGCCTGGCGCGTAACATTGAAGTTTAATCAATGACTCACGTACTCCGCATTGAACAGCATGCTCTATTAACCGCTGAGCCGTTGCGACACGCCGTGATTATGTGATTTAAAGGGCTCGGCAGGGATACTAGTAGAGAGTACACGTGGAAGGAACATTGGTTCAAGAATTTGATTATTATTTTAATGTTGAATGCTGAAATGGCGTAGCCATCGTAATTATGTTTTCAAGAAATGTATCTATGTTTTTAATGTAGCTTTGGAAAATTGGAATTGTTGTGTTAGCACATTTTTTTTTCTATTAATTGGGCATGTCGAACCTAGCGAAAGTAGATATACAGAATTGGTAAAACAATTTGCATAAATAAAAATAAAAAAAACTCGAAGCAGCCTTTATCCAGTAATATTGGTACAAAGATCGACAGACTACGCATACTCAAACTCAAAGCATTTATTTCAGTTCAACCATTTACAGGCATTTGAATTGTCATAGGAGTCGATCAGTCAGAAAGATGACGCCTAGTTGCCTATTCCAAAAAGTAGTAGGGTCTCGGTAGGAAAGTATATTCTTATCATAATATTATTAGTTGCATCTATTGCCACAGTCGCCAGCGGGTGTACCGTTCATACCGCGGTCATTACTCGGAATTGCTCATTATTGTTTGCCTAGCCCAGTCGACGAAAATACTCATTTACCTGCGACATTGTGCCCAAATGGAAGCCACGATTTATGGAAGAACTTCATTGTTGTGTTCTGATGTAAGTTATCGGATCTTGGATGTTGAATTGCCCGTTAGTTGAGCTCTTTTAACATTTCTTTTGTGGTTATTTAACTGGTGAACTAGAGCATCTAAACTATTAACGGGATAATTTTTTATCACCGATCGATGTTTAACAGACAAACTTGATTCAGATTGGGGGCTACAGCTGCCCAACCTTTTGAATCCCTAATGACTTTCAGACAGTCATATCAGGCCTAAACCAACCGGTAAAGGTCTATCGTTTGCCTGGTTATGAATTACCTGACAATGTGTAGGTAAACATTAGTACACTGCTACAGTAATCTTTTGGCGCTCGAATGACGTGAAAAGGGGGCGCTGTTCGTAAACATTTCTGCATTGTTTTGTCAAATGTATTTTGAAAAAACAAGATGGCGGCGTTAGTTCGGATTTTGGCCACGCGCCATAAAAACCTTATAGCACTTTAACTTGGTTCATCAGTTTTAGGTAAGCAATCTGGTGACATACATACCCACTATTATTAGCAAAGAGGTGACCTATATTCATTTCCTCATGGAAATTGAAGGAAACTTACTAAGTCAGGGTGCGCCTATCACAATTATGGCTTCTTAGCAAAACTCCTATTTTCTTCAATTAAAACAGCAAAACCCTCACAGCCTCAAGTCTATCCCTCGAGAAATCATCTCATTGAAATCCCGGGAGTTAGTACAATAAAGTGTGCAGCCGTCCGACTGGGAATAGTTAAGAAACTCTATTGCACTACACTGTACCGACAGTCGCCACTTATGTTACTTGCTGTGTATTGTTGGGGACAAATAAATGGCCCACTTTTATGGGACATGTTTTTATGTTTAAAGTTTTAAGTGTGGCATTGAAAACTAACAAGCATCTCATTTGCGAGGACGTTTTGGATTCTGTGTTGTGTTTCTTGAAACAGTTTCAATACGTCACGCCTAGATTCACAGTAAGGGTGAGCAAAGATGTTTGTGTAGTACTCACGCTTCGCTATTTCAGTTGTAAATCCAGCGCTCCCAGGGGCGAGCCTAATGGTATGAATGGTGTACTTTCAAATCAAAATTTCGGGCCGTTTCTGAGAATTGCCTAATGGATAAACCTGTAACACTTGTCCGACTCAGGACGCTTGTCAAACTTAATACTTCAAGTTCAACAGTCTGATTCTTGAAGAAGTTACACAGATTAAGGAAGGGTCAGGATGGCCCACTCACTCTAATGCAAACCCATAAATGCTCAGCTCTGTGGCTCAGTAAGTCATACATTTTGAATGACAGTTTTGTATTTTTTTACAAAAATTGCACAACCAAAAATCATGTTTTTTTTTTAAACTGAATAAAACCGTTCCGGTGGTTTTCTCGTCCGGCAGTGTTCACAGAAACTAGCCTAGAAGTTGTGTAACTATTCCGGTGAACATCGGAGCTCTTACGAACCGATCCGGTAACTATTGTGCGCAATTGTATGCGCTATTACTGTAACTGGTAGCGTTTGAACTTTTGTTTGGGACTGGCTCTTACTACTACCACAATATCGTGAATTCTTGGGACTTTTGTAATTGAGTGTATCAAATCAGTCCTTAGACTTTAATAGAAATTAAGAAACGTATATCTATACACTGTAACGACTATTCTTGCTTGCAGCGCTCGGGCGCTATAGTATCGCTTACCTAAGAAAAAAAAGGTCGTATGCCCGGGATTTTGTTATCAAAGTAGTTAGATATGCGTGACCCCGCTGGTATGTACATGACATAACATCACGTCTTGTTTCCCAGAAAGGTTTAGCAGAGGTCTACCTACCTAGGGGGCGAGCCTATTGCCATCAACCGGGCACAAATCCAGACTCCACGCTGCTACTGAGAAATTCCAGATAGAAAAACCCAAAAACACTTACCCGGATTACACACTACCGGGTTATCGAACCCGGACCTCATGCTCAGCAGTGACGCTTGCGACCACTTTACCAACGAGGCAGTGCTAAGTTATGTCATATTTAAAATCAGTCTCTGATGCATTATTATCATTTCAAGTTTTTTATGTTTCTTCTGTTGGACAAAAGTATCCTTAACAGATGTTAAACCAAAAGAAGTTTAGACCTCTTCCTACACAACAAACGAACGAGCATTGATCACCATGCTTGCTCACTAATTGTGGCGAGTACGGACCATTTTTTCATTCTCGTGTCTTGAATGAAATAAGAAAATACATAATAACGTCGGAACCTTTTGAAACATATATATCGGTTCAAGCTAAGTTTTCAACGCCGTAATCTCCTCCGGGTTGCAGGGTGGGGGGCAACCCGGAGGCAGTCTGTTTACCCTTTATAAATTACTTATTTGTGCACACCATCCTCTGCATCATTTCGAAATCCTCACCAAAACAAGCACAATCTGCGAGCAATCAGTGCATGCATATTAAACATCGCACTCGTCTATAAATCGTAATTTTAATGTGTCCCAATGAATAGCTTCTTTCATCTAACGAGGTCGAGTACGCTGCTAATCGCTTGGGACACAACAAACATGGATATTGAAAAGGTTCATGCTTTTATTATGACGTTCATGAAGGAAAGAATAAGGAAAAAAATGTGGCTTATATGACACAGAAACACGCCCATACAAAAGATAAGGTGATATGATGTTCATGTATTAACACGCACTTAGCAGGAACTAATCCTAGACAATCATTCGGTTCCTCAGCTTTTTTTCTTACTATTAGGTACTAGCTAGAAAGTTCTTAAGTATAACATCCTTTTTTTAAAGTCAATTAAAAACAAGTTCGAATCGGACTCGCGTACCAAGGGTACCACTGAAACTTCTCTATTTTATTACATGCCTTTTATTATTTGTCATGATAGAGGTATCGGTAGCGTATTTTGTGAAAATTTCCGCGGGCTGCCTGTAATTGTTAAAAATATAATATGTATGGCTTTGTGACGACAGACAGATGGTGTAGGCTTAATAATAGGCCAACTGGCCCCATTTGGGTAGGTACGAAATCCAGAAAAAATCTTTGATTGAGTCCAAAACTAGTCACGTACAGAACAAGTTACTGCATGTCTAAACACAGCACTGATGCAACTTCAGAAATTCTTACTTCTACATGATGACTTTGCATAAAACGTGGAGATAATTTCGGTTTAGTTCGATAAATAAGTTGTGGCATGACGAGGACTATAATATTTTTATCTTGTTTTTCTGTAAAATGTTGTAAATATTAAACTGTCATGATTTGTATGGATTTTTTTATTTTTTCACAGATAACTAGGTCTTTACAAGCGTCCGCATGTATTAATGCCATGAATTGCGCAAAAATATGCAATTGCAGTTGTCGATTAGAGGTTGTGTTGTTTGTTAACGATTATTATTAATCAAGGTTTTATCGACACAGACGTAAACATTACTTGTTGATTCCTCGATTGGAAAAACGATCCACAGATGGTGATTGACAAAAAATATCGATTTCGATCATCTGTAGGTACATTTAGTCGATTTTGTTTGATCACACATGTCGATCGTCTAAAATCAAGCATAACTGTAAACAACTTAAACGCATCTTTAGTCAACTCAAAGATCAGAGATTTATTGCGCACCATGGGCGAAAAATACCGAGCTTTGGGATAAAGCTCGGTAAAATATTAGCCAGTCAGCAATGAAGTCGTGGACGAACATTTGAGTATTGCTACTCGCGGAGACTATTCTAACATAACAACATAAAAATATGTAACTAATGACTGTATAACTCAATTACCCCAACTATTGTAAATTACTGTCTTGTTTATTTTTTATATATATAAAACTGTGTAACAATCATGTGTCATTTCTATACTTATCCACCTACTGTTTTTTTTATTTTTTTCTATGATGTAATAATGTTTTTGCATGCTGTGTCTATCGCTTGATATTGTGCACTTGGCTTGTAAGTATGTTGGCTTGTGTATGCAAGTGGTTGAACAGTGTAACAATTGTAGATAGATGAATGAATAAATAAATATCACATTTCCAGTATTATCCAAATCATGGATTAAACCTTCTGCTCCTCTCTATGCATTTTCGTATATCTCGTAGCTGATCTAAATGTGCGTACGTGTGAGCCAACCTCGGGAACTGATCGACCGATATAGATTAATTTAATGTTTGCCAACTCAATTCTGTGGTTAATGCTGGTGATTATTTGATCGTATTAAATTTTTGTGCGTGTTTTGATTTTGTGGTGGGAATTTTCAAAGATTGTGAATAAAAGTTTCTGTAATGGTTTTATTTATTACAGAAAATCTTGGCACAGAGGCCACGTGGTTGTTATGTGTTATGATACCGAAAATATTCTACAGCTAATCTAACATGATCGATCTATCATAGTGCCCAACATTTTCCATAAGGCGCAAAGAACCTAGAAAAAATTCAATGGCTTCCTATTATAGTCATCACAGCAAACGTTTCTTCCGCAGTCTTGTAAAGTGACAAGTTATTGAAGCTGCTGAGCACGAGTTTCTGGGTTCGATTCCTTTTTTTTTTTTTTGGGTGGGAAATCATCAAATAACTTCTCCCGCTCTGGGCGGAGCGGGAGGGCGTGTCAGACTCTTACTGACTAAAACCCACCCGTGTTCCTTCGGTTGCCCTGTTGCCGGGGGCCACGATCTCCCTTTCGGTTTTCTTCGCAACCCCGGCAGGCATCGGCCCTAATGGACCCCTTCAAATCTGCTGACATCTCTTTGAGGCGCACGTGGAACACAACGACCCGGGCCTGGTCCTTATCGGACGGTGAGCCACCCATTGCTCACCGTCCGCAAGCCCGCGCCTACGGTGGCCGGAAATCGCCTCGCGATTCCCGACGCCCTGGGCGTCTCCTCCTGCGGCGGTTAGGGGCGTGAGGGCGCGAAATTTGCCTCTCCCTCACGCGTTCCGCCTCCTCCTTCGCGAGCATTACAGCTCGCAGAAGGAGGTGACGGCCTCCCATTTCCTTTCGCTCCGTACCATGGCCTGAACCAGGGCCGGACGCGAGAGATCACCGCTGCCGATCGCCTCCATGAGGACACGGCGATGCTCCGCCCAAGCTGGGCAGACCTCCACCGTATGCTCCACCGTGCCCTCCGGGCGATCCACACAATGGTGACACCCGGGCGTTTCCTCCCGCCTTATCCTGTGCAGAAACCTCCCGAAACAGCCGTGTCCGGTGAGGACCTGCGTCAGGCGGAAGGTGAGGACGCCGTGGCGCCTCTCTAGCCACTCCTCAAAGAGGGGTCTTATCGCCGCAATTGTGGCGTGCCCATGGGTTCGATTCCTGGGTCGGACAAAGTGTTATTGAGGTTTTTCTAGCTGGAATTTCTCAGTAGCAGCCCGGAGTCTGGATTTTTTCCCGTTTGATGGTAATAGGGTCGCCCGCAGATTACTTAGGACTTTAACATAACTGGCGAAATGTGGGAGTACTATAGGTACCACCTCTGCCCAACCCTTCGGGAAATACAGGCGTGATGATATGTTTACGTGTTATTGAAGCAATCAGTGATGGAAATACACTCGAGAGCAATGAATCCGGGTCACTTAAAGAATGTTAAAAATCTCGGAAACTAAAAATGATAGGTTAATGCAATAAATTGTATTTAATAGACAATGTAATACTCCTTAAATTAAAGTAAAAAAAATATGAGTCACCATACATTTTATTAACACAAAATTACATAAAGAAAAAAACTGCTGATCTCTTCTTAAAACAAAAATAGGAAACATGAAATTTTTGAACTTTATTACGATTTTCTTGAATTTTAATACTTCGTATTGTCTCCTCGTGCTTCCATTACTGCGTTTACGCGGTTTGGCATGCTGTACACCAAGTTCCTTATACGATTTTGGGGAATATTCTCCCATTCCTCTGTGAGAGCAATTTTGAGCTCACGAAGCGTGATTGGGGGAGGGTTTCGTTGTTTTACGCATCTGCCTAGCTCGTCCCAAGCATGCTCGATCGGGTTGATATCCGGGCTGCGCGCTGGCCACTCCATACTAGTAATGTTCATCTCTTGAAGGTAGTCATTCACAATCCTACCTGTATGAGGTCGGGCATTGTCATGCATAAATATAGCATCCTCACCTAAATTGACCATAAATGGACCAACGTGATCATTGAGGATTTCTTCCACATATCTTACGCTAGTTAAAGAGCCGTTTTCTATGATCACCAGCTCTGTGCGACTTTCAGAAGAAATTCCGGCCCACACAAGTACAGACCCACCACCGTAGGCTACTTTTTCTTCGATGCATGCTTGCTTGAATCTTTCCCCTGGTCTTCGATACACTCTGTGTCTTCCATCGTGCTTGTAGAGCATAAATTTTGATTCGTCGGAGAACATAACTTTTGACCAATCTTCAATACTCCAATTTACGTGGCTCTGGGCATATCTTAGTCTTGAAATACGATGCCCACGCTCCAGTTTAGGGCCGTTTGCAGGTCTAAGGGGTTTTAAGTTAGATTCAGCAAGCCGACGTCTTACTGTCCATGCACTTGGGTTACTTCCTCCGAGGCGTCGAAACTGATTTGTGAGTTCAGTTTCTGCGAGAAAGCGATTTCGAAGCATGGTGTTCACCAAGTATCGGTCTTCTCGTGCTGTGGTACACCTGGTTCTGCCCGTTCCTGGTCTGCGTAGGTTAGAACCAGTTTCTTCGTAACGTCGGAGAACTCTTTGTACTGTTGACAGCGACACACCGACAGTCCTGGCTGTATCGCGCTGACTCCGGCCGGTTTCCAGCATTGTAAGTATTCTGGTGCATTCTTCAGGCGTAAGCGACATAATTTCAGCTTGAATAATGAATATAGAGCACTATCAACATGGTTTATGTACCCACATAAATGACAGATTACAAACAAAAGCAAAACCAAATGCTGTAATTTCGTAGTTCCATCTTCGAAAGTGGCCCTTTTTCAAATTTGATTTTTTTATGATATAACTTTACAATAACTAAGAAGTTTTAATACCTTCATTTAAGGAGTATTACATTGTCTATTAAATACAATTTATTGCATTAACCTAGCATTTTTAGTTTCCGAGATTTTTAGGATTCTTTAAGTGACCCGGATTCATTGCTCTCGAGTGTAGAACTGAATTAATATTTTCATACACTAACGACATGTTGTGCTTGTAGATCTAGTATCTATCTCACGATAAAACTTTCCTCGTTCCAATTTTAAGGCCGAAAACACACTGTGTGTACGAAACGCACCGTTCATATATCTTTCCACAGTATTCATAACAACGTGGATGCGACACACAGATGTGCGCGTCAGTTAATTGGGTCACAGCGGTGCTGCGTGTGACGCGCAAATACGCCGCCTTTAGACGCCACGCGTACGCCCAGGCACGTCGCGTTTACGGATAGTGTGGATGGGACCTTAAAATAAGCTAGTGTCAACATGTCTAGACCAAGAAAATGATGGCGCGGTTGCTAACACGAGCCAGTGAGCAAGGCTGGAAGCGGGCGGGGAACAAAATTTAGTGTGCCTTTTAAACGAATAATAGCTAAGTTGTGAGTTAATATGTGTTGTCATTAATAACTCACTAGGTACTTAATACTTTATTGCATTCCACAATGCATGTGCTTAGATGGTAAACATTTACTTATGAAACAATCGTGGACCCTGTCGGGCACAGCAAAAGAAAGATAGTAGAGATGAGGACTTATCGTTTATCTTATAATCAAACTTATTATAAAAATAAAACAATTATTGTGTATTTTATATGAGTTTTAGGGATTAATCATTAAAATATTCGTTTACACTGTAATAACATTTACTTAATAATAGATTATTTCATTTATTAATGAATATATTTTTTTATTTTCTGTTTGATTCGGATAATTTGTTAGACCTGGGAGTTTGTTTGTTTATTAGACTTATGAAATATTTCTATGCTTGGAGTTTCCCTACGAAGAGATCCATTAGAGAACCAAGGTAACGACTTATCCAGAAGAATTTCCAGACTTAGTGGCAATGGGTAGGGCACATTGCTCGCAGAACAGAAGGCCGATGGGAGCGAAAGGTTCTGGATTGGCGACCGCGTACCGGAAGACGTAGCGTTACAAGCCATTTTGCTTATGTTTTGATGATGGTACGACTTCTACAGTTACCATGCGTATACGAGATAAGACGCAAAACATCTAGAATAACTTGTCAATATAAAACAATATAATTTTAATCAGTCTTATCCTTCCTAAGCCAACGTCTCCTAAACGTGCGTCCGATAGCCGCTAGCCATGACGGCGATTAAGGAAATCTACATGTCTATGCTCCATGGACGCTAAAATAATTTATAGCCTCTGTGTGTATAGCCAATGTTTGTCTCTGGCGATCATTAAACTCGATTGAGTAATTTTACTGCTTAATAAAATTTGAGTACAAAATCGCATGTTGTAACATGAGAATCAAGAATGAAACATCTTTATATCTTTTGAAATTATCACGCAATACACGATCGTGAGATTATATCAGAAGATACAAACTGAATGGATTTAACGTAAAAAAAATATATAAAAATCTGATGTATATATGAATAAATGATAAAAATGTCGTGATGAAAGTTCTGAATATGAATGTGGATGACGATAAGAGTAGGGGAAGACAACAGAAACAATGGATGGACTGTATGAAAGATGATATGGATTGAAAGGGAGTAACTACCGAGATGACAACTAATAGAGAAGTATGGAAGAAAGGGACATGTCGTGCCGACCGCAAATACATTAGGATAAGGGGGAGAGAATGATTTCTGTAAATTAAATATAAATAACAGCCTTAGCAGTAAGTCAAGGTTTTTTATTGAAATTAAAACTTCTTTAGGCGTGTTGAGCATTTTTGAGATGGGACTAAACTATTGATTTCGCGATATTGTAACGACACCAGCTTTTGACCATTAAAAAGACATCAACGCGTTGATTACCGCGGTGCCGATTTTTTTAAAACCTTTCAGATTTAAATGCGACAACATCCCAACTTCCTGCATTGGATTGCCAGTGCTACCAAATTATCGTGGCTATGAATCTCGCTCATTGTGTTGTATCGTTCAATTTGAGAGATAAACCGGAGTAAGTGCCAGTAGGTAATACGTTACTACTACTAACATCATCTTCTAAAGTACTCAGTGTTTGTACGGTACTAAAGGAAGCCTTTCTTTAGATTCCATTCTAACAGTTACGTAACCTACCTACCTATTTGTGTTTTGCTAATAAAATATAAATGTTACCATGTTACCCACAATTACGATCCATTCCTACATAACGTTCGGCGCTGTTCTTTAGGTTCTACATAAGTAAGCGCTGTTGTTTAGTTTCTAAACAACTTCACAAGTACTTCAAGATCGTATAAACATTCTCAGTTACGTCAAAATCACAACAAAACAAATCCGAGCTCACACATCGCGATCAATTAGTCACATTTTCGCTACAATGCGTATTTCCTTCAATAATTAGGGGGAGCGATTGATAAACGACCGGCAGTGGATAGTAAATCAATCTATAGTGTGGTGTCGAGTGATTTACGGCGCGTCATTATATTGATAGTGTAGGTTAATGAGAGGCGGCTAATGAGAAGGATGTTTGCGTTTAAACAAATTCTTGAGACGACTCCTTAATATGGTGCCATGCTCTGTACCACTCCTGGTACAAATAAGCCGATGATTCCCCTATTGATGTAGTATAAGTCAGAGGATAGTCGGCTTGCTCTTTAGCAAAGGAATGTAGTCGTTGTGTAGTTTCCATAAGAATTTGGTTCTTTAAAAAATAAATAAGTAATAAAATCATTTTATTTCGAACAACTAAAAGATACATAAATTGTTACTAACAGGTTTGCACTTAAGTACTGTTGTTAGCAACTTAAACTAAAGACGAATTAATGAGAAGACCACCCAACAACTAGACACAACGAGAAAAGGAAACTAGCTTATAAGTCTTCTCACAAATTGCCTTATTATGGCGGAGGAAGTATCTGCCGCCACAGCCTTCAGGGTGCTATTGTGACTGCCTCTTATTCTACTCAAGAGTGAGACTGTTTTTTTTGCAAATGATAGCATGAAATCCATCCATCTTTTAATGGACAACAGACTTATTGATTGTTTTATTTTAAATTTAACGGTAAATGGTTTCTTAAAAATCCTTTAAGTTTGAACAAAGTGCGATCACTAATAACATTGTTTTGGAAGTTGTTCATTAGCAAGAATGACTGTGTGCATCATTTGGGAAAATTGATAACTAATCTCAAAGATCATTATCATCTCGTGGATTGTTTTGCAAATTCTGAGTTTTTGTCTAATAATACTTATTGTTGTAGTCATAACTGTTGAAAAAGAAGGACTACAACTTCATCTTCAATTTTCATTTCCTACTCGTGTGGAAATAATCTCATTTCGGCCCAGAAATTCAACACACTTGAAATTCTGCCTACCCACCAATTACATCCACCATCTACTTTATAATTACTCACTCGAGTTCCCCCTCCAAGCAAACGCGTACTCATATAATAAGGCTTTAATTACACCGCTTAACAAGCCGAAAAACATATTTTATTACTAATACGCTTTTAATAAACGGATGCTTCGGCACCTTAATAAAAATTTGTTAATTATAAGAGTTTGTATGTGTTAATTTTTTGAAGCGATGTTTTTAGGTTGTAATGTTGCCTAAGTTGAAAAAAATTGCTAAATAATTATTAGTTAAGTCGTTAGAAACAATTAGTTGTCAAAATTGGTGTTCATTTTTACCCGATTACGCAAAAAGGAGGTTATTTGTAAAAGTGTACTTAATTAATCCTAGATATATCTTTCTGAGAATTAATATCTCTTCTTTCAAAGATTTTCTTCTTCTGGATTCGTTTGATAATAGACCGATATATATAATAAATAGTAGTTTAGTCAGAAATTACAAAGTTAATTTCTGGAACCGCCTAGTATACTGGTTTTCGAACACATTAACCTGTCGTAACAGCAATTTAGCTAATACAATTCAAACATTTTTTGAGGAAAACATTATGATTTAGCTCCGCCCATGTCATGTAGCGTTACAGCCTAACCACAGCATAGAGACATTGACACACAGATTGACAGCCATCGCATTACCGAATTAGTGATAATTGTACACTATGTCTTACTGGTGCGTGAAATATTGCACAGAGTAGTGCCCGGGCAGAGAATTCGACCGATTAGACTGGGAAGACAACAAACTCAAAATATATTATTTCACATAAACCTACATGGGCACTTATGAAATGTCGAAAGCTAGGTGCACGGTTCCAATCGGTCGTATCCTATGGTGAAGAGCCATGATAACACGATAAATACTAGATACAGTGCCTTTAATAATGAGAAAATTATTCCCATATTATAATAGCAAAAATCTCCTAAGGAAACGAAAAAAAAATAGAAATGGCTTTTTTCCTAGGAATCACATATAGTTGGACATCGAGTATCACCATAAAATCATGTTGTCAATACGTTATATATCATTAATTATTTTAGTTACTAAGGACAAAAACGAATTTCTCTTTTATCAAGAACACGAACATTTTCTTTAGGGAAATTACTGTGCCGTGCTGATACGGAAAAATATTCACATGAAAAAGTAACCACGTATAATTTTAATGACTTCCTAAACCCCTGTTGTCAAGGATACATAAGATCTGTCAAAATTATTGTTCTATATATCAATTCGTATGAACCAAATAACGAATATCTTTTGTTTTTTTAATAACGTCATGGCCGCCACATCACGGTTGTATGACCCCAAGAGCTAAAGCGGATGTATTTAATAGATAGGTACACCTAAAATTGGCCATGTGTATTTTTAATGACTATTTTCGAGTATTTTTTTTTTAACAAAAAAATGAAAAGGTCATTATTTGATTATATCACATTGAAGAAGAACATACGGATAGACCGAACTGTTCTCAAGGGATCCCTTATAAGAAGATCTCAAAATATTAGATAATTTTTGGTGTGTAGTTTTCCACCCTTGCACTATTACAAGTCATCCAACATCCCCAAGTACATTGACCCCGCTACTCTGTGTTTCGCTACTCTGTGGTCGTGTATGCGCTGTGTACTGTGTACGTACATTAACTGTGTTTTCCTGGCCACACCCCCCCAATTACCATTACGCTCGCGCCGCGTTGAAGAAACTCAAATTATTTTTAGGCATGTTGTATATTTTGTTAAGAGATACTCTTAGGCAAGCTACTAAAACGGAGAAAATCTAATGAAGGTTCTTACCCACTTTACCTCATTGGTTAACGATCGTTTTTGTTAAAGTTTTTATGGTATACCTACATAATAAAAAGTATTCTATTTATCTTTCTAAAGAAAGGATCCAGATCGTCCTGGTGACTAACAAGTTGATATCAAATGCATCGAAATTTACTTCATCTAACAAAAGTATTAATTTGTACACTAGTATAATTTGAAGAAATATCCTTTTTTTTTTTTTTTCGAAAGTTGAATAATGGCGAGGACTGGTAACGACTGCCCGACAGTCTTTAAACTGAAGCAGTAAAGGCGAATTAATTAATGAACAATGCGCTTAAAGTGAATAAATTATTTATATTTCTATTACTTAGTAACCGGAACTTTTTAAACTTTGAATAGTATCTATACTTTCGCTCTAGCCCATCTTTCTGTACATCGCAGCCCTAATGATTCCTAGTCAGCATTAGTTATTTCGCGCGAGGACTCGCGACGTATATACACGGCACCTTATGGCACAGAGACAACAGATCAATGTTATGAGTTTTTAATCACAGTAATTACTAATAAGTTGCTTTATGAACACAAATAACATCAACCAAGCCTTAACTTTGCTAATCTCTTTCTCCAACTCGAAAAGAACCACCACTCAACAGTCTTCACTAACACCCTTAATTCAAACTGAAAACCTTCACATAAACCCCTGCACACACGAACAATTCATTACAACAAACCAATTTACGCTAGTTGTAAAAATAGTTGAGCGGCAACACGTAACGTTCGCTCACAATCCGCGCCGCGCTTGCAGATTTTAATCGGGTTAAACCGGGTCTGATGTAATTCAATTTATCCATCGGGAGAGGCTAACTGTGTGTGCCTATGCCTTACGTTATAGTTAATTTGGTTAATGTTAATACTGAAATTGGTTTGTTGTTAAAACAGTGTGATTAGCGTTTGGTGTTGGTAGCTGTTAGCTTGTGTGTGAATTTTGATCTGTCTGCGAATTTACTGGCAATGGTTTTTTTCCTCGTCGGCAAATAATTGCACGACTGTAATATTCAAATGGACTATATTTATGGGTCTGAAATAAAAGATTTAATTTAATTTATAATGCGAAGCATTAGAGAGTGCTTTGTGATCGAAAAAATTGCTTTGCCTCCTTTCTGCAATTGTTTTTATTGTTACACTCCTACTAGTACACAGAACCTACTTAATGTTTATACCATTGTATAGATAATTTAATGGAGATTAATTCTGTACTTTTCAAAAAAAATATTTAATGCAACAGAATGAAAATAACATAAAATAGTTTTTAAAAAATTCCCGTCAATCAAATGTGAAACCTGAAAACATTGTAGCTTACGAAAAATCAATTAATTGAGTTTATTTTTATTTTATATATTCCTTTCAGTCATAGGAGGAACCCTATTGAAAATGGCTCTTTTATTCAAAGTAGTTTAATTATAATTAGTAAAAAACTAACTAATATATCTGTATCTATATATTATTATATTTTTCCAACTTCGACCCTCTTCCGTTGCCTAGCAACCAACAAAGCAAACCTAAATAGCCTTTGACAGTACGTAAAGATTGCGAGGTGAGAAATTTTACCCATATTGATGGGTAAAAATGCAGTCAAAACATGCAAAAGTCGTTTAAATATTTATCTGTTTTTGAATTAGCGTTATGAGGCGTGCCTTTTGGATTTTCCAAATGTTTTTCTTTCTTTCCGCGGGTGTGATAAAAGTCCTTCAATATCCTCTGTCGTATTCAATTACAACTTTTCAATTTTTTTAATGTTAGCTAATTCAAGACGAGTTCTATTGGAAGTGACATTCAATGTGCTAAAATAAATTCGCTGCATCACCAAGAAAGATGAATAGGGTTATAATAATAATAATTCATTTATTGTGAGGCAACTAAGGCCCATACATAAAATAGGTACACAAAATATTCTTACATAATAATAAACTAATACATAATTATGAAAAACATTAATCTATTAATAACTTAGTAAATGTGTGTATATTTCACGATTGTTAATTGTGAAGATAAAACTTAAAAAGTATATCTATCTGAAACCTTGATTTATAATCACTATAACTTCTATAATATACTTAGTTAATTCCGTTAATATTATTATATATTCCGTTGACCGATTCCCGAGTCAATGTAATTGGCCCTATTGAAATGTCAGCGCACGATCATTTTGTAGATCAACGACTATGCCTGGCGCAACTGATGGCTATTATTTGATAATGACTCTATAGCATATAACTTAAGTACCTACCTACTTCGTAATATACCTACTGTTGGTATGGAATATTGATATTATATGGGAACATACAGGACAGATTATTTTTTTCGGGAATCCCCATACGTTTGAGATTTCACAGAAACAGTTAGTTAAAGAATTAGGATCTGCTGTATCTATTAGACAATTGGGTACGGGGGCTATAGTCACCTTGCGTAGTGCCCTTCGTTCTTTATGGGGGTTTCATACATTGAAATTAAAATGTACCTGCACACACAATACACAAATACAGATTGTAATAAGCTTGCCCTCATGTACCTACTTACAAATACAGATTGCAATAAGCTTGCCCTCATGTACCTACTTACAAATACAGATTGCAATAAGCTTGCCCTCATGTACCTACTTACAAATACAGATTACAATAAGCTTGCCCTCATGTACCTACTTACAAATACAGATTGCAATAAGCTTGCCCTCATGTACCTACTTACAAATACAGATTGCAATAAACTTGCCCTCATGTATCTACTTACCTACAGACATGAGACTTAAAATAATCTCTGGCTTAATGTATGTATATTGTATAGTACTGGTGTAAATATTTGGATACACAGAGGAAAAAACAGCGATATAAACTGACGTGTATAGTTAACTCTACCTACCCCTTCCGGGAATACAGGGCGATGTTATGTGATACACGAGCGCGCTCTGCGGAACTGAATATATTTTTTGTGCACCGAAATATTTTAGTGAAAAACCCTGCCTGATATCGATACAGAGTTTCACTCCGCTAGGGAAAAGTATCTTTTAAAGTATGACCCAGTATAGTTTACATGCAGCCAAGCGAGTTTGTAAATAAACAAAATCATTGATTTTCAATCATTATGTATTTTAGGTAACAAACCTACAGCCAGATTAAAACTAAGTCCGTTCACGACGCCGCTACTCAAAAGTAACCGTATTTACAAACTCAAATCTCCAATGAGTACCGAGAATGTCACTATTTCAATGGTGGTCCGTACACGACGTGACTTACCTACTAACGCGTTATTAACTAGTAAGGATCCGTTAGTTAAGCTCGCGACAATCTAAGAAGTCCGATTTGACAGCTGCTCTATAAAAATACTTTGTGTAGTGATGGCATAAAAAGGTTACTTTAAAAACCGATTCTCGAGACGTATCGATTGATTCTATTTAGAGAGTTTGTAGACGACGATATTGCATTGTTTAAAACTGACTGTCGTTTTATGATACGTACGAAAAGTCTAATCGGACTACTTAGATTGTCGCGAGTGTACTCATAATTTATTAATGAATATGTGCCTAAATCAGAATAAAAACAAATTCTTTACCATTTCAATAATTGTTGTCTTTAAAACAAGATCACAGTCAGATAAAAGTTAAATCCTACTACAAACAAACTTCGCCATTATTTACATTGTAACGACTCCATAATGGCCATAAACAGTAGAAAGTGAACTAAGAGCCAATTTATCTGGTCGTCACATCAGACTGAACTCATTGCCTTAATGAGCATCATTGGGACTGTGGCGGGTCACGAAACCAGCGGAGGTTTATAGGAGATAGGTTTTTTCATCACACGCGTGTATATCGTTTATTTGTATAGAATTTGCGTAAAACATAGACCGACAGAGCAAAGGAAAACTTGGATTTAAAAGGATGAAATACACATGCGTGTGTGTGCATGAATAAATTAATTAACAAACATTTTTGCTAAGTGCCAGTTTTAAAAGTTACTCTGTGAGTTAATATATCATCTTTGTCCCTAAGGCTGGCAAAATAATAATAAATATTTATAGGCAATTTTTGTTGCTGTAGCGAATTTATCGAGTTGATTTACCTGAAACAAAAAAAAAACGCTCGAAATTAAAATGAAATTAAATAAGCAATAAAAATATTTTGACAATCACAAGTAATTCGTTACGAACGATCTTGCATAGCTTTCCTTCAACATAGGCCCATAGGATATTTATCACAACATGACCGAGATACAGGGACAAAAAACTAAGTGCCAATTTATCTGGTTGTCACATCAAAGCGATCTCATTGACTTAATGAGTAACGGGACTATGGCGGGCTATGAATGTAGCGGTAGTTGGTAAGGGATGATTGTCATACATCTTCCTTTAAAACGGTTTTTTATCTTTTTTTTTTTTTGTTTTTATGAAGATCGCATCAAGATTGCGTTCGAAGTAGACCACGGCCAAGATGGTGTTGCGATCTGATAATGTTTGCAGGATCAACATGACCAAAGGTCACACAAGACATAGGTTTGGAAGGAAAAAGGGGAAGCCTTTGCCTAGCAGTGGGACACAAAATAGGATAACAAAAAAAACATCAAGATTAAATAGGATTTAGACAAAGCTTCTTCATGTATGACGGAGTAAATGTAGGTTAAAACTTATTATGATCGTTGTTACAGTTGAACATTTGATAAGTATATATACTAAGTTTGCTTTTATATTACGCCATTGCTTAAGCTCCACACGTCGCCACCACCGCTAGTTTCCTGACCCCAGCTTAACAATTAATACGTTTCCGATGATTTTCAAATTTAATTACGCGAGTACAACCCTTCCCGCAGTGGCAGCCGTTAAATACAACGTTTTGTTTTGTCCCAAAGTGAAATTATTGGTTCGATTGTACACCAGATATTGGAAATAATATAGTGTAAAATTATTTTTTGTTCTGTTTGCCTTTTAAATGAATTAATTAAACGTGGATATGGTTTTAATTTGGGTTAATAGCCGTATTGATTTTGTATTAATGTTCGTCGTAATTGTGTCGTTTGGTGTTTATTTTATGTTGACATGCTGTTCTATGAGTTTTACAGATGTAATTTTACAGCACAGCATTGATTTGTTGTAATACAATCAATCACTTTGTTGGTTTATGTGGTTTTTATTTTAATGCAACTCATGTTCCTATTTTTGCTTTATCAATTTCTGCCACCAATGTTCTTGTATATCGGTTTATATAATTGGTGCCTTGCAATGAGCACTGCGACTTTTCAAAGTTGTCTCTAAAATCGACATTACACCCTTGACTGGTGTAGATCTACAGGCGACCGTAATCAAGTTCTCAACACTTAGGCTGATGTTCACGCTACTCGAAATCAACGTGTTACAAACTCAAATCACCAATGTAGCCCCAATGTCACAGCAATAGTATCTCAGTCCGTACACGACGCGACTGACAAACGCGCACGTTACTGTTGAGTAGCGTCGTGGCCGAAGAGCCTTAGACATAAAACAAACTGTTGCATTATAACCATATTTCGTATCAACCCCAACGGACACTCAATCCTGGACCATTGTTTAAAGATCTAAATCAGCCCCTAACAAAAATCCACTCGACTATATCCCCACAAAATTCATTATAAATATCTCTCCAGCCGGGATGATCATAACTCACGGGGGATATAAAAATGCCTATCTATACTCCTATTTTCGTAGATAAATGCCCGGCTGAAACTAGCCGCTGAAAATATCGAACGACTGTATAAGCTGAAAACTGCGATATTTCATAAAGCACACCCACTCTGTCTAGTTTAGTTGGAGTTTTTAGAAAAATATGCGTTTGCACATTTTTCAGGGGTTTTCGGGAACGTTCTGCTGGCTTGTTGATTGAGATGTGCGAGAAGCGGATAAATCTAGCGTTTATTGTAGCTTAAAATTTATAGATTTAGAAGATAAAAGCTGTTGCATTTTATTTTTGCAAATTAGGTTTAAGTTGCGCTCGCTAAGGTCAGTCTGGGGACGTCCGATGTTCTTCAGGACTTTTGTATCATCGATTAACTGGGTTATGTGGTCAAATGGCTGTATAAAATACTCATTATTCGCTATCCTAAAAGTAAAATGGAAAACCAATCTCAAAAGAAGCCATCACTACAACATATTACAAAACAAAGTTCCCCGCCACGTCTGTCTGTCTGTCTGAACGCGATAACCTCAATAACTACCAAACGTTTTCAAACTGTTTTCACCAATGGATGGAGTGATTCATGAGGAAGGTTTAGGTGTATAATTCATAGGTTTTGTGTAAATTGGCTGAAATATGACGATAATTGTTCAATTGTCGGAAAAAAATGAAGCCGACGATAGTTATATGAAAACAATGCATTACGGAATTATTCCTCTTAAAAAGATCTATTGAACTGTAGCAACGCTATATAACATAACATCAAGCCTGTATTTCCCCGAGAGGTTAGGCAGAGGTGTACCTAATAGCACACCCTATAGTACACACTAAATGTCTGCATTTTTCATTTCTCTTTGGACCTAATTTTGAAGTCACCGCAGAGGAAGTCGCGGGCAGAACTTAGTAAGAAATAAAGTTGAATTAGAAAGACCTTGATTTAGAGCTCGATTAACGGCTCATAAATTTGTTTGGTACTTTTTTTATGAAGGTTTACCTCCTTTGAAATAATAGTAACATAATAACTCCATGCACAATACATTTTCACAAGTTTACTTATGTAGGTACCTTCCGTAGTTGAATTCCGGGTTCCGTACGGAAATAAATAATTATGCATTTAAAATAGTACACTAAGGAGAATAGAGAAATAATTTGTATGCTTTGTAACCTGGCAGGAACCGAATACAGTACAAAAGATACGAAACGATGCACCTATCTACATGAAAATAACGATATTATGTTTTAAATCAAAACTTAGCTACATGCAGCTTTTTGATACAAATTGAGAACGTGTAAAGGCTCGTACAGACCAGCGCGATATAGCGGGCGCGACCCGGGTCGCGCTGCCTGTCGCGCCCTTGATATCGCGCTGGTCTGTACGAGCCTTCAATTGAGTAGTAGGTACCTACCTAATAGTGTTTCACAATATTTTTACTTAAATATTATGAATCTTAAAAGTTTGTTGATAGTTATTTTTAGGGTTCCATGCCTCAGAAGGAAAAAGGAACCCTTATAGAATCACATCGTTGTTCGTCCGTCCGTCCGTCTGTCTGTCCGTCAAGACCCTTTTTCTCAGAAACGTGTAGAGTATCAAGTTGAAATTAATATCTACGTAGATCTACGGTCCCTTGATGCTCTTAAAAAATCAAGTTTCTAAGTCAACTCAATAAAAATATACGGGCTTTCAACGATATATTTTGATACTCGCAAATAAATCAAATAGGGTACTTCCCGTTGACCTAGAATCATGAAATTTGGCAGCAAGGTCTCACAGCACAAGTTAAGGAAAAAGTCGTTAATTTGTAGTTTATCACATAAAAAATATTTTTTTGTGATTACAAACTTACGTTTCCATTTGGAGAGTTGACCGTGGCGTATATTGGAGAACATTTTTTTCAAGTTTGTTAAATAGTTTGTTAAAAGGATAAAAATACAGCCCAACTAAGCGATACGCACTTGGCCGGTTGTTTTTTTTTGTAATAATGAAAACATTACATTACTTTAGATACTTTCGTAGCTACTGCTACTTTTATCTTAGTTTTGTGTAGAACTGTGCACCTGTACAGATAGTATTTGCAGTTAAAGACTATCATCGGTGTTATATCGATGCTAGACAAAATACTTAATTTCTCTCAGGTAATAACTTTCAACTTCAAACCTCCCTATATTTGATAAAACATGCTTTACGTTAACTTTACATTTAAATTCAATAAAAAGCGATTTAAACTGCCATCCAGCGATCCCTAAGCCGCTGAAAAATCTGTAAACCGGCTGTGAAGCGCGGTCGGCTTACTCGTGATTTAAAAAGAGGCTTACTTTTTACCCGAGTGTACTGAATGGCAGTGTTGTTAAATACACGGGCTGCATTGACGTGCGGATACGAAAATCACATTATTAAATTTAAAGTGACAATAGAGTAGTCACCAGGGCTTTTGAATAAATAATTACACGGTACCCATTGAGTTGGCAATTTTCATAACGTTGATTTAGCATTCAACAGAGCAAAAATAACTTTGACTTTATTCACACGGTCACACCCCCATGACCCCCATGATATCAGGATAGGTGTACCTACCGAAAAGATTAAGCGTTTTGCTCTCGAAATTAATGTTCTTATTAAAATATTGCATCAACTTGCACGTGCACAAGTTTGTTTAGAAAACGAACTTTAAAATCAAGAAGAAATATTCTCATCTCAATTAAATAAGTACGCAAAACACGTTCAAACTTCCTTAAAGCAACACAATAATAATAAACTCTCATCTTCAATACATTCCAAAAAAAAACCTTTCTTCTAAAAATTTGTATAACAATTTTAGGCGGCGTACACACGGTAGACTTACGGGAACATTTCCGTTCGACTCGCCAATTTCGAAAGCACGTGAGATCAGAGCGGACGTGAGTCGCTTTCCTAATGCAACGAACCAGTGTAACTTGGCCTGTCCAGTCTTTATATTTTAAGAAGAAAAGGTACACTTCCAGGGGTCAATAAATTCTGGTCGGCGGTAAAGAAATGAGTTTTAAACCCACCTAGGTTGGTGTCGGGTAAGCACTCAAATTGAGCGGAAACTATGTCGCTTTAGATTAGTGACGCTGTTGTTTTTTAAGTGCGTCAATAATTTTTTGTGTGATTGAAAAACTTGACGATTTGATAAAGCAAATGGTACCTAGTGATAATTTGCGGAATGAATCTAATTTTAAGTTCTGTTGCAGAAATAAATATTAGAAACATACTTTATTTTGTTGCGTGTGATTGTTGATAGGTACTTCAGGGATTAAAACACACAATTGCTATGTATCCTTGTTGTAACAAATTTACAGTGTAATATAACCATAAATGGAGTGGGTGTCCCTATCGCATTAAATACATTCGAAAACAGAGTAACTAACTAATGACTACAAGCCTCCATTCATGCTGAACGCAAACCTACGTTGATTACCCGAAGTATCTGAGTACTTATTTCTAAGGTGAAAGTAGAATAATTACATAATAATAGCCCACACATATTATATTCGTTAACCCTCTCCCACGCACGTCCCTCGGTTTACTTCAGTCGACCTCCAATGCCCTCGACAATCTCCCGGTTCCCCACTTTTCAACCAGAAACTACCCACAAACGCTATAAACATAAATATATATCCCGGTATCAATAAAACTGGAACTAAAATAACATTGAGCTGAAACATTATTTGTAATTTATCAAGACGATTATAATAAGGTGCTTTGCACACCGACACATACATAGTATCAAAAAGTGGCGCAACTGTTGGCGCTCACCTAAGTGAGTTAATTTAGTTTTTCTCTTCAGAAAAATGATTTAAAAATGAAAAATAGCTCTGCATTAAGTTTATTATATTGTTTTATTTAAATTTATTTTTTTATTTGTGTTTTAACGTAAGTTTTGGAAATGTTACATTTATTTTAGCACAAATGTGTGTAGGTACAGTGTTCGCAGAATTTTATAGGGGCGTGATGTTATTAATGTTTGCTGACCATCACCTAATGTTAACCCTTATTCACTTCTCACGACACCCTTGGGAATATGCAGCTACGCCTTGTTCATATAAATAATTATGTACAGCCAACAAAAGAAATAAGTAGCAACTACTTTCTTTTGTCCTATTTCCGTTTAGCGGTTAACGAATAATTTTGTGATATATTGTGCAAGAGAACTTAAGAATGTTTTATATAGATAGATATTTCTTTTTGGCTCTGTATTTGTTATCTTTCATTGATATAAAAAACCTTATAACCTAACCTAACCTTTTCTTCAACATAATATTTTATTCTTTTTTTATTTTGGGGTTAGGGGTTCGCTATTATCTGGAAATTTTAATGGGGGTACGTGGAGCCATAAGTTTGAGAAACCCTGCTTTACACCAAACACTTTTTTTTTCTTGTGTCCTTGTAAGCAGTGTCTTCGTGTGTAAAACTCCTAAACAATCTGGCAGAATTAAGGGCAATTCTCAAAAGCGAGTGATCGACAAACAAAGTTATTATAAATAAATGTAACGATTGCCGAGCAACAGTGGAATGGTGGTTAATGCTGGTTGGTGGATGGTGGATGGTGGATGGCTAAAATATCCGTTACGATGGCAAACATGAATGTGTCTTAACGAGCTCCTGTAAAAGAGGGAGTCGTGTGGAAAGGGCTGTTTACAGTATACGATTCGAATGCGATCCGATTTTTGTATGACTTTTATTAATAATGATCCTTAATAATTTCTTGATTCTGTATGAGGGTCTAAATATGTAATTACAGACCGAGATTATTTTTACCGCTTTCGTATTTTCTTTCAACTTGTATATCAAGGATTACAAATTAGGTAAAAGAAGAGCGCCTGAACAAAGTTTGTTCTATTTCATGAAAAGATTTTGCTGCATAATAATTCATTCTTATTTTATTTTTATTATTTAATCAGATTCTCATCCGGTCCTGAGTTCAATTCCCAGGATGGGTACAGTGTTATTGGGTTTTTTTCATCGGGAAATTCTCAGCAACAGCCCGGAGAATGAATTTTTGGCCATTTGATGGCAATAGGCTCGCCCCCGATTACATGAACTTAAACATAACTGTTGAAATGGGGTACTGTAGGTCGGGTCGGGTCGGGTACTGTAGGTACAGTACGACACAACTTAGATGTAGCATCGACAAAATTCGTAAAACCGATCACCATCCAAACTGAGTGCGCCTTCAAAATCACTAATCTTTATTACTGCTTTAAGTGAAAATAATCTTTACGCAAATGCAATAACTTGTAAAGTCATTAACCAGATACAATCGAATGAATGCAAATTTTCAAATGTATGCTACATCTAAGTTGTGTCGTACTGTACACCTCCGCCTAACCCTTAGAGTAAAGCAGCCGTGATGTTATGTTAATCAGATAATCGTGGATCTAGTACATACAATTGTTAATAAGAACTTAAAGACTATTTACACACTATAGAAATCTACGTTCATCTCACAATCGTCTTCTTCAATGTCCTTCACTGACTTCATTCACTCTTCCTTCTTTATTCAGTCTAGATCTCTCTGTGTAATACGCTTCTTCAGAAAATCATGATGGCAACCAACCGATTATCCTTAAAAGTTATAGTTCGCGAGCACGTGCGCAAGAAGCCTATTTTAGTATATTTATGTGTTTTTATTTGCATTTATATTTATGTATAATTAGGTGTACTCGTATATGTTATATATTTATAGTTTTTGATAGGTCTATGTATATTTATATTTATATATTTATATTTAAATAAATATTTCTTCTTCAATTCTCCTTATTGCACCTACCACTGTTTGTCTCTGCATCACCCAAATGTTGCCTGGTAGAAAATGCCTCGGGCATTAAATCCGCCTCTGTATATTTGTTTGCTTGAAGTATTCAATAAATAAATAAATATTGAAAGATACTAGCTTGCTGTCTTGTATGGATCAGAATGTTAGTCCACAAATGTAATTAATGAAAGGCAATTGCATGCAGCTGAGATGAGAATGCTAAGAGGGATGTGTGGTGTTACATGAATTGATAGAATAAGAAATGAAAACATAAGAGGAAGTCTGAAAGTGACACCGGTGACTGAAAAGTTGTGCGAAAATTGGTTGTCATGGTATGGGCATGTGATGCGGAGGAATGAGGATAATGTCGAGAGGAAAGTTTTCAGTATGAATTTGGATGGCTACAAGTAGGAGAAGACAAAAATAGAGAATAGAATAGAATAGAATAGGTCTTTTAAGTTGTTAAGTTATATAATAGGATCCGAGTACATTCTGCCTTAATATAGCATGCAAATGTGATACAAACTAAAGATATTACAAAAAATTATCATTTAAGTAATCCTGCACAGAATAATAGCATTTATCCACAAGAAACTCTGTGAAACGTTTTTTAAATTTATGCAACGGTAGGTTTTTCAGGTGTTTAAGGTAGGTATTTTATTAAATATTACAGGAGCCATACATATAACATTTCTTTTTAATAAACTAGTTTTAAATGCGCCCGTGTATTGGTTCTGGTATTGAGATCTCATAGCTGTACTAATAAAAAAACGATGGATGGACTGTGTGAAAGATGATATGCATAGAAAGGGCTACCGATATGATGACTAAAATGCATACTTCTCTATGCAAGAAAATGACATGTTGCGACGACCACAGATAAATTGGGATGAGGACAGGATAGTAATGATGACTAAGCTACTAGCTTAAAGATCGTAAACCGAACTATCACCCCTCTACCAAACCTCTACCATATCGTACGCTCTAAACGCACTAGGGGTATATTCAGCCCACCAATTACAGTCCGCGTCTCGATAATTTAAGACTAACGAACGATAACAACTCGAGTTTACTGCGTGTATCAGATAAATAATAATAAATAATTTCATGTTCGCGCCCACTTCCATCACAAACGCGCGCTTTTTGAGTTATTATTGGTTCTTTGTTTCATTACAACGAGTGGCTGTTGGAACAGACGCCTTTATGTTTGTATGAATGTTTAAAACGTATAAAATGTGGAGACGATAGAATTATTTTTCAAAATCGATTGAATTAACTTAGAAAAAATTACAATCTTTTTGATTTAGTATTTCGGTCACAAAAATTTATTTTGACGAGCCAAACAAAATGCTAAGAAAATATCGTGTTTATTCGTTATAAAGCTGACCCACCACTTTCATACACAACTACATAAAATATTTGCAACTCAGTCCGTTGTTAATTTTACCTCTTCTCATAAAGAAACCGCAACCTCGCACATCTTGATAAACCTCTCCTTACTTCTATTCTATTCTAACACATCTATAAAACAATGCAATGAACTCACTTCAGCACAATGTACAGAGAGACATACAATAAATATATATTGGGTTCTATCAAACATACTTGCATATTATACGAGCCTCGATTCTCCCTGCTCTCTTTACCCCAATGGGGTAATTTAGTTACCCATGTAAATAAATTCAGTGGTAAAAATCACGATGAGTACATTCATAGAATATTTATCATAATATTACAAATACATTTCTATGTTTAACATACATTACTGTCTCTTTTCTAGAGATACTTATGAAGAGATGTATTTGACGCGCAATGGATAGATGACTATCGATAGTGACGTCTTTTTTACAAAGGTGGGTATGAAATAGTATGGAGGTTTAAAAGATACATTTCCCGAAGACGGATGCGTGTGTTATATTAGGATCGATTCTGTAAATAAAGATTTTTGTTTATTTCATATTCTTGCTTCATTGTATTTAGGAAGAAATATATGTGTTTCGCTGTAGTAGATATATCTTTTATACTGTAGTTGTTTTTAACAAAGTATAATAATAGGTCTTAAAAGGCACTTTTGAACGTCAAAATTTAAACCCCCCGACTGAAACAGAGCGGTGTAATCATTTTAACCTGTGTATCTGTGTATCTGTCTGCGGCATCGTAGCTTCCAAATGACTGAATCGATTTTGATATTTTTGTTTTGTTTGAAAGATGACTTCATCGAGAGTGTTCGTAGCTATAATTCAAAAAAATCTGTTCAGCCTTTTGAGGATTATCAGCTCTTTTCTAGTTGATGTATGGATGTGAGTATCTTCCACAGGTCTGATCGAGTTGAAATTCGGTATTCCTTTACTTCATTGACATTAGAAGAGCATAGTAACCCTGAACTGATGCTGCAGCATCACCTAGAATTATAGGTTACCCAACTCCCCCACCAAATATCAGCAGAGTTATCGTGTTCGGGCTCATTCGAATGGCCTCAATGAATAGGTTATAGATATATGGTGATCTGCAGGTTCTGATGATGGAGAAGAAAGAAGAAATCAGAATAAATTAGTTATTTATACCTACAGCTGCGCAGATTTCATAATCGTAACGCGTATACTAGTAATATATAAAGTTTAAAAAGCAGAAAATAAAAGCGAAATATAAACTTAAAAACCCCGACACAAACTAAAACCCCTAAAAACGTAAAACGCCAAACAGACAAAGTTTACATTAAGCAATAATTAATGCATGCTATTGTAGAAAGAATAACTGCTGTTAATTTCCTATTTCCATTAACCGTCCTCCGACGCAACGACACTTGGATCAAAATATTACCTTCAATTCGTATTCAACTTAAAAACACATTTTTCTTAATGTAATTCATGAATATCTATAAAAGCTACCAGAAAACTACCCCAATCAACAATTTTACAACAGTTAGACTAAGTTTAAGTGTAATCAAATACGTTTCAGGAATCGTCATGCATGGCAGACTGCTACGGCAATCGCTTCGCCGGTAACCGTAGCGCTAACCCTTGCGTAGACTGCTACGCCGCGTAGCAGCGCTACGTACTTTCGTAGCTGACGATCGTTTACTGAACAAGTTGAGTTGTAATAGAAAATTTAAAAAACCCCTAACGCAAAAAAGAAAAGAGAACATTTATAAAGTCAAAAACAAATCCAAACACTATATATCTTTTATAAATTTTCCAAGAGTGCACGACTGTGCAGAATATCCTGGCTGCAGCATCAGCTCATCTTGTTGCCATTGTATGTAGAATTAAATACTGATCAAAACAAACCCATACAAAATAGGTTTTTTTCTAACGTGTATTAGTGTGCTGGATGTCCTGGCTGAATAATAATCAGACCAAGAACTCCATAATCTTGCACAATTATATAGCCTACATGGGTGTTTCAAATTTTAGGTCCCACACATGTTTGAAATTAAAGTAAATAATACCCATTATGCGTCTAAGATCCTTACCGCAGCTAACACAAAAAAGCTGATGACCTTGAAACAGCAGAACTGATTTCGATAAAACATGTCTAAAAATCATCGCTAGAAAACCTGCTTACAAAAAAAAGCGCATTCAAATCGGTTTACCCGTTTAAGAGCTACGGTGCCACATACAGACTTACTATCACTTATTATAACACCCCTCTTTTTATTGCGTCGGGGGTTGAAAAGGACACGATGACTATGATTTACTTTCGTTTATTTAATGGTCAATACGTATCATCTATGTAATTACAGTTATTTAAATACCATCGTATTCTCATAATTACCATAACGTAGCGCAGAAAAAAAGCACTTAAAAACGTACCATCTCGCACAAGGATGTGCCCAATAAAACCGGGTGATTTGCCCTGAATACCGTATTACCCGGGTGAATGTACCGGATAGCCTCATTACACATAATTACCGGACTGCTGACGTCACAGGCGACCCCGTGACCTCTTGATTGGTCCATTAATATGTTTTAGGCTGCTTTGAAAAAAATATAAAGAGAAAATGTGAAAGAGATTGGTTTATTTTACAGGTATTAGCAAGCGGCTTTAAATACATAGTTATACTTACTAATTAATATTAAGATTTGTGTTGATTTTAGATAAGGTTTCGAACTCAATTCTTCTTTTTTTCGTGTGGTTAGTGACTAACCTGGTGTCAGAGTTTTAAAGCCGCCCATGGAGCTCAGACTTGGCTTCGCATGCCGTCGAGAAATACCTCTCAAGCATGCCGGTTTCCTCACGATGTTATCCGTCATCGTTTTTGAAGCAAGTGATAATTATACAATACACACATGAAACGGAAAAGTCAGAGGTGCGAGCCCTGGGTTCGAACTCGAGGCCTATGACTACGATGAGTTCGAACTTAATTTATTAGTCATCGTTACTTTTCATATGGTATCAATGTCGTTTTTCAAATCTAGCTCGATTATGTGAGTCTACCTACAAAAGTTTATACACTTTGACAAAAAGCACATGAGTCATATTCTATATTTTTGAATGCAGAGCGTGCAATTGCTTCACACCCTTTCCCATTTAGGTAAACAGAAATTACAGAACGCTACTTGCCAAATAAATCTCATGTGTTTGTAATGTCACCGACACTCACATCTCTATGTGACTGCTAGGAGACCCCTTATTCCATACTTTTACAATTCCAAAAGTAAAAACTACAAAAAACCGAACTATAAAGACGTCTAATCCTCATTCCCCCTTAACCCGATTACCCCAGTCTCACAGTTGACAAGCACGCGCCGTCTCCGGGGTCTCCCCCAGACCCCCACTGTGGAGGGACACATACTGGCGGATTCCCCCGATATCCCCAGCGGGTTATACGCCGCTACCTGTCTGAACATGTCATAAATATTATCGAGGATTTTAGAAGTGCTATTAATTCTAAGAGTTAATGAATAGTATGTGCTTTGAAAATTAAAGATTCTTGTGGTTTTGAGCGACAAGCAGGTAAGGTGGGTAGTTGTATAGGGACAAGGCTTTATGTTTCCGAGTATGTGTTTCGTGCATAATACGCGATCACCTCGTCGTTTGCTAGGTAAAGTCAGAGAAATTTATTGCCAAGCAAATTGATTACCAACTTAAATTGTCCGTATATTCAAATCACAACTATCATTCTTTAATAGTTGTATGCTATTGCTATAACACGACAAATTGACGTAGGTTGTCGATTTGATCAATAATTAATTTCCCTGACTGTACAATTTAAATGGCACACACATAGTTTTAGAAAAAGTTTATCTTTGTGAAGCGTCGTCTCTGTCACTCATACCTATATGTCTGTCTCTTTCTAAAGCTTGGTGAACATATGACTCATACACCGAACTGTACCAAATATTAATCCACTAGCTGTTGCCCGCGACCTCGTCTGCGATCCAATATAAAAATTCTAGCCTATGACCTTTTCCAGGGCACGGTCTACCCATGTACGAAATTTCATCCGAATCCGTTCAGCCGTTTTAGCGTGAAAGTCTAACAAATAAACGAACTTTCGCATTTATAATATTAGTTAAGATTTAATGTACCATCAAAAATTTGTTCACAACTACAAACCAACCTCCCTTAAAACTAACCCAAGACAAACGCAAGTTATACAAAACTTCTACTAAACACTAAAACTAAAATTCATCCCTCAATAATTTGTGTAACCGGACCGCCGCGCCGTATCGGATCCGTCTCACGTCCGCCGGTCCGATACGTAGCCGATACGAACACAATTTACCTACATCAAACCTCGTTGACAGCCTACCCTTCATTCCGATCACGTGGCCTTAAGGAGTCGTCTTTAAAAACCTTCAAATGTTTTGTGAGGAAGGGTACGAATCTTTGAATCGGTGTTTTTATCGGTTTTCGATTTCAGTTGGATTTATTGTGATGTTCCTTCTCGTCTAATATGTCCGTCTGTAAACCAAATATCATACAGTATCATAGTATCTCGTACATAGTATGATAGTTGCTGGAATGTACTGTCAAACTCACCTCGTAATCATTTTATCAATTTTGATAACAAATCATTGAAACTTCACTAAGGTTGAGACTATCTGTCACATAGACGAATCAAATTATCACCTCTTTTTATGACATGCAACTAACATTCAACTTTAAAGTAACAAAGGTATAAAGGTCGGCTATACATACTCATAATTATGTAGTTCGACAAAAACTAATTTACGTAACATATTGTAGCTTTAATTTCTGCTCTCTGAATAATAATCACAAGTTCACAATATAAACATAAAGGTTAATCAACATTGGAGTGACATTGCCTCTAATATGTGAATTCAGGCTTACCCAAACCGTCTGCAACTTTGTCTACCAAAAGGTATAAAGTCCACACATTTTACGAACAAATATTAGTTTAAAACCTTTAGAAAATAACATGTGACCTCAGAACCTAAAGGTTAGGACAAATTTTAAATGTCAAAACAACATAATATTAGATCAAAATCCCTTTTTCAAGAGTTCAGTGTTCCGTGTAAGTTATTAAGTAGATAGGTACTTAAACATTTTGATATCAAAGAGGGAGTAGGCAGGTGGAGTGGCCGGGAATCAAATCTACGTTACAAAAGGAAGCACTAAGGCAAGCCACATAAAGCCACTTCGCTACAAGCGAATGCGTCGCCGAGGTAAAATTGTTTTGCTATGTGTGGAGCACGGATTTGCTTATGACATAATGTTTGCCCGCTTTTTATCTAAAAACAATCATTTTAAATCAGATGTTCTTGAGATAACTGATAAATACTCAAGAGTGTCTAAAAGAGTACAGCGTACCAACTCAAAGAGAAATCTAAAAAGTAGATATGCTTATTAATAAAAAGTAGGTACTTAATTTATATCAATAACGACATCTTTTGCTGATATATTGGCTAAAGTTTTAGGACGAAATGAAACTTAGTTTTCTATCTTCTGCATCTTTACTAATGGTCAAACAACAAATTATGTTCAATTTGCTTAAGTTTCAGTAAGTATACTTACTTCAAATAAAATGAAACATACTTTAAACAAACAGTCGCCTTACAAAAATGTTTCTCCACACATCGTCATATTACATTCGTATATATCTCACTTCCCAGGAAACGGTAAGTTAGGAATTCCGCCTTATGATTTGTGGGTCGTTTTGAACGCAGCGTTCAGTCCCGGTTTATTCGAGACCCTGGTCGACGGTAGCACGTTAGCCTTGCAAGCTTTATTTTGAATAAAAATGCTGGCTTTTGAAGTGCCAAGTGTGTGTTGGCGACGTATGGGGGATGTGTCGGGGGATGAACACAGTTTTTTATACTCGGGGCTAGATTTAATAATAAGTATTTTTGTTTCTATTTATGTACAGCTTTTGAAATGTTCTGGAAGCACACCCTTGAAAATGTATTTAGGTACGAAATTACATCGACTTCGACTTTTGTATGTTGGTTTGAGATTCATTAATTTTAAATTCTTCTACTACAAATATACTCTCTGGTTGTGCATTGACCCATCATTACTATTTTATCCTCGTTTGTATAAAATGATAATGAGACCGTCTGATACAGGCATCTAATCACAACTTAAAACAGTAGGTACGTACTTAAATCAAATTTTTATTTACACCGAAATACCTAACAATCCGAGACCTTGAACAACCTAATTCTGAAGGTGAAAAACAATAAAGTTATTTGATACCGAACAGAAAGGTAACAGAATACTCTGCCGTCTTATTAAATCGTCTACAATGTCAGCCGCGCCGCGTCACTCAATATTGAAATTATAACGAGTCCGCCCCTGTTTTATTATTTGCTGTTAAGGCGCTAGGTATCGCCAATGACCTTGAGAAGCAAAGTCAACACGTTTCGGGCTTAATTTCGGGGCTACCGCCTAGTAAAACAGACATAAAAAATTTGTTTTATCGAATAGTTTACAAATAGTGACGTTTTTGAAAAAAGACGTTATTTACAACGAAACGAAGAGGTTCATGTTATTTTAAAGTCATTTTAAGCTTCATTAGTTAAACGCTTTGTTTTTTTTTTTTTTTTGATTAAACAAATTTTTAAAATAAAATTTGGTGAAAACCAAAGCACAAAGTATATCCTGAATTCCTGACCGTAAAATATTTTTTTTTTCGAATTCTCAACTACAATGGTTAACGAGAACAACGAATACAAAATTCGAAATAAGCTACTTAGCGCCTTAATAAAATGTGTTCGCCCTGGTTTATTATTAGTTGCTTAAAATTTCACCAATAAATAAAGGAGAACAGAATCGTCGAATTGAAATTGAGCATTTGTTTGATAAATGTAGGTATACAAATAAGTGATGCTGTAAATCACTTTGTGAATATCCGTATGCAGTATATCTGTGTCTATAATCCCGTTCGCTGTCAGTGGATCTCCAACATATATAAAATGTTTATTAACAGATAGGTATGTACATAATTATGGAAAACATTTTAAAATTATATGCGAACGTTACCTACTGTTAACAATGTAAAAAAACTTGTAAAACAGAGTCGATATTGATGCTTACGGACGTTGTTCGTACTAACAAAGAACTAAACAATTTATTCAGTAATATTGACGTAAGTAATAAAGATGAATAACAAGAATAAGAAAACCGCGATAAATTCAATAGAGAGGGTTTTAAATTTGCACGATTTTATAGTCCAACGAATCATGTACTATCTTTGCCTAAAGTAAGGTCGAAAACTCCCTTTCCAAAACCTCCGTCGAAGGCGGCACTGCCACACCTACACTTATATCTCAGCAAACAAAACAAGCCTATTAAGCCGCATGCACCGTACAGCAATAAAATGTTAAATGATAATTTCGCGAGATGTCCGCTCCGTTTCCGGGCCAGGACTTCCGGCGACACGCATTAGCCATTAGCATGGCGGCTGTCTCTGACGTCACATCCGCTCATCCCCTAACGATATTGTTGGGCGCCCGTTTGTTTTGGCGATGCGATCCAATTGATTGCAAACCGTATTTGCAGTAAATTCGCAGCGAATTATGCTGGAGATTATGTGATAGTAGCACGCCCCAAGGTGTGGTGTGTTTTGTTTAAAGGTGTGAGATTACTTTTCATTCAATCTCATAATTCGTGGTGTAGAATAAGATGCGGTTATCTCTGTTTCTCCTTCCTATTAAAATGTGTGTTACAGCAAAACTTGGAATACTATTATAAAACCCGACAAAATTATTAAATTAAGAAATGTTTGCACAATTTGCAAAGGAATAAGTGATTAAGGATTTCATAACAACACTACAGCCAGCCCTTTAAAATCAACTATGCAAAAAAGACTGCCTCGTTGGTCTAGTGGTCGCAAGCGCTACTGCTGAGTATGAGGTCCTGGGTTCGATTCCCGGGTCGGGCAAAGTGTTATTGGGTTTTCCATCTGGAATTTCTCAGTAACAGCCCGGAGTCTGGATTTGTGCCCGGTTGATGGCAATAGGCTCGCCCCCTATTACATGGGACTTAAACATAACTGGCGAAATGTGGGTGTACTATAGGTACACCTCTGCCTAACCCTCCGGGGATTACAGGCGTGATGTTATGTTATGTTACTACAGCCAGCCCTTTAAAATGAACTATGCAAAAAAGCAGCAAAAGACTAAAAGAAAAATATAACTAACTGTACTCCACATTCTAATACAATGTCTCCATCTATAAACAAAAACAATAAACCGGACCGTTTAAAAAACAAAAACAAAAACGAGCTCGCATCTCATTAGCATCTCAGCAGCTTCCAAACAAAAGTTCATAAACTAAATATACTGGGAATCGCTATTTTAACATAATCTCTACGCGAATACCTGCCCAACTTTATTGTGCTATTTATTTATTCCACTAGAATTTTGTTCACGAATTTTAGTGTCCTTATATGTGGGGTAGGGATGGGATGCGGATGGTGCGATTATCGATATTTTACCGTAAGGTACACTATATTACGGTTTTTCTTGCATCACATCTGTCATCCCTCTACATCCTTTCATGAAATAAAATAGCCAGAACAGACTCCTTAGCATAATAAACCAACTAATACACGAAACCCCTCCTTACGATTCAGGTAAAGAGACACTTAACCTAACGTAGCCACGAGCCTCCCAGCATGACGACAGGAATCGTAGCAAGCAGTAAATATCGACTTTCCGGTTGACTATTTTTGAAGTTACTGTTACACGCTCAATAATTTGCAACATTGTTAAAAAATATTTCTCTCGTTTCTTTTCTAGCAAGAGAACACTAGCTCAAAATCTACTCTCGTAAAGCAACTCCAAAAACCTTATGAACAAAGTCTTTGTCTTTGACCGAGTTATTTTCCGATATTCGCCAAAACCTTTTGATGAACTGATCGACAGCCTGCTGTGAACGTCTAAACGCTTCTCCGAGTACATGTATCCACATATTGGCACAAACTCAAATTTCCAAACGTGTTTTGCTTCAAAATTTGTCGGACATGTGACTGATTACTTCATTACCGAGCTTGGCTGAACGAGTTCACTCTCGTTGCCCATTAGACTGTCACACGAGGTATCAAAGCTGAATGTATGGCTTTCAGCGGAGCCTTGCAGTAACATGTTGTTAGCACCAAGTTGTGGATATGAAATAGGTTGTTGTGACGTATTTGGGTCTTATGTTACGCGTATCTTTGCTAAATTGTCGTTGGTTTTACGTAACATTCATCAGTTACTTTCATAACAGGACAATTTATTTCTATGCAAATTCTTTCGATTCATCTATTTCTGGTGAATCTTTTAGCAAAAATATTAGCGAATTAAACTGGAAATATCAAGTTGTCATGGCAAAGCAGTTTGACGATTTTCCAATGTATGAGAAACTGAAATGATTATAACATTGTTATGTATGTCTTCCATAGTCCTAACCCTCTAAAATAAAAAATAATATAATTTGTCTATAAAAAATGAATATTCGACAAGATTTTCTTTTTTATGTAATTGCTCTATCGACAGCGCCGCACACACGCACAGCCCTACGGTATAATATCAACTTTTACGATCGCCTCTTACCATATAAATGTCATTTGCTTTTGTGAATAAACTAGTCCCCTTTTTATTCTTTTTATATGAATGTTTGTTAGTATCGCAGTAGCTTTGCTTTTACTGCTTGCCACGATTCCTGTCGGCATGATGGGGGGCTCGTGGCTACGTTGGGTTAAGTGTCCCTTTACCTGAATCGTAAGGAGGGGTTTTGTGTGTTAGTTGGTTTATTATGCTGAGGAGTCTGTTCTGACTATTTTATTTCTTGAAGGGATGTAGAGGGATGACAGAAGTGACGCAAGATAAACCGTTATATAGTGTAAGTTACGGTAAAATGTGTATTCACATCTTCATTGTTGTAATAGAAGTATTAAAAGTTTTTGATATTTTAATTTTATGTTAGTTTTTAATTTGTTAAAATGTCTGCCTTGCTTACAGTACTGTGCATAAATAAACGGTTTGCTTTCTTTCTATAATTATGAAGCAGCACTAACTAAGAAAAAACTGAGAAATTATGAAGTAATTTTCTATTCTGCTCAAGCAATAGGCTGAGAGATTTTAAAGTAATTTTTAGAAGAAGTTATACATAATTATATCATTGTATGTTTATATCACTATTACTATTAACATTTGCCGACACACAACATTTACTCCAAAACTTTCTATCCCTGAAATTAACAATATTTATTCAACTCAAACCTCACATCAGTTTCCACATTACACAATCACACCAACTTAATACATAAACCTAAACATCAACCAACAAAATCCGACCATTAACACGTACAAACACAGACCGAAACTTAACTAAGTTGAGATATAATCTAGACCTGAGTTTAGCCTAACTCTGGCTAGACGCAGTGTCAATATGCGGCAATGGGTACGCGGTTTAATTTAGCGTTAACTGTTTATCTAGCAGTACAAGTAAGTATTAGTATTAACTACGGTACCTGTTAACTGAGTCAATAGGAGCTGTTGGTGTTGCTTGATGAGTTCGAGATGTAATTCTGGGGCTGTACCTATTGTGTGTATTGGAGGAGGTAATCTTATTTTCGTGGGGAAAATGGAAATAATGTGGACTTATTATTGTGTAGCTTTTAATTTATTTTTATCATCTGTAACTACTGAAAACAAGTTTATTAAAATCAGCAAGACTTCTTTAAACAAAGATTTACTTTGTTTATTTTCTGTTTTTGCAATTCTGTAGTCTGTGAACCTATCAGTTACCGGTTCATGCAAAGTCGGTATTTTTTATATTTATAGAAACTTTAATCATAAATAAATAAAAATATTTATTGCATGGATACCAATGCACATATTGACGATTCTAATAAAAATTAAAATGTATTTAATACCTTTTCCATAGAAACCATGACTACATTAAAACGTAATTCATCAACAAAAACCATTCCCATTCAATTCTAACAACCGAACTGTCACTTATACTTCCGTTCCAATACCGTTTCTTAGCACAATTTAATTGAACGGGGCGAGTCCAAGCCGTCACCTTATATTTGGCGGTTAATTGAAAATTTGGCGATTCGCCCCCTGTCACGAGATACTACCCGACTTTCTATACGATATTGTGTTCCCCTGTCGCGGAGAAGAGAGGAAGGCAAGGGTATTATGGGCAAAAAGTAAGTTGGGCGATTGTGGCGCAACTGATAATGTTCTTCGGTCTCAGTAGTCACACGGTATAAATGGATCCCTTATACATATTATCTTCATATTGGTTTGATTAGTTTCCCTCGCGATATTCTACCCCTATATCTGTTTTATCCTGACTACGGCAAAGTCAAATTCTTAGGTTCTACATGAGTAATCTTGTTTATTGATGAATAAGTCCATCTCTTTTCTCATAATCATTTACATTTATAATTTTTTAAATCATGAATTATTGTAAAAAAGCCATAAAAAAATAACATGAAATTAAATCTAATTACCTAAATATATATATCATTTAAAATTATGTTGCACAACAGTTGCGACGCATCAATTTTGTTTCGTAATACGCCTGCCATTTCCCCATTGCCAAGTTCTATAGTACAAGGGTGACAAGATCTTTCAAAAATACTCGACGCGAACGGAAAAGAGCTAACTTAACGCTGAGACTCCATTTTATAGGGTGAGCAGAACTCTAAATGGTAACGAAATTGGGTAAGCAAACAAATATAAAATAGGAGTACTGTGTTCTTCTTAACCGTTTATCAATAAAAGGTGAAACGTGCGTTAAATATTTCTAAAGGATACAAGCATAAGGGGTACATTATCATGGAGGTGATCTTGCAAAATTAAATGAATCCTTTAGAAATATTTAACGCACGTTTCACCTTTAGGCAATTTATGTAGAAATTTTGACTGGTTTGAGGAATAATAGGAAATCCGTAGTGTTACGTTGAGCGAAACGTATTTTTTTAAACATATTTCCTATAGTTTTCTTGCACATCCCATCCCTCTAATATTTACTAGCTACCCTTATTATTATTCGGAGTAGTTTAGCGGTATACCCCTTAGACCTCCTCTTCCTCCCGGAAAGCAACGCGTGAGCGCTTCCACAAAGAGAAGATGCATCCAGCGGAAAATCCACAATATTTACGAGTACCATAACATGCACAACACTGACAGCCTTAAGGAAAATCACATCCACCAGCTACAGAAAAACACCTATTCAGGAACCCCTTACCTTTAGGGTGGGAAATACCAACTTACGCATACCGATCAGGTAAACATCTGTTGAATTATATTGAATTTTGTAGGCTAAGGAATAAAGCTCGAGGAAAGTTTTCGAAGGTACAATTTTAAAGTTTGCAAAATAAATCTGAAATCACAGTGGCAACTCGTTGGCGCAGAAAGTGCGTAACTCCTTAACGACGATAATTTCAAATCAAACCAGTGGAGTGAAGAGATAAATTTTGGTATTCGCCTCTCGTGCCCACAAAACAGATTTAAATCGGCCATTTTGTGAATTTGCGAGTTGCTCGCAAGTCGCCGGTCGTGCGTAAGGACTTAGGTTCCTCCCAGAGGTGATATTATGTAACTTTTAATTGTAGCAGTTGAGCAATGATTTTGTCATAATTGCGCGAGTGTTATGTTTTATACTCTCCCAGATATCTCTGTTTCTCGAGATTGTATTGTCTCGTGAAATATGTGGAGACATTTCTTGCGTAGAGTTGAGATGGGTCTTTATACATATACCTAGTTACTTGTGTGTTCTGAGGTGTTCATTTGCTATTTATTGTGAACAACTTGTAAGTTACTACGAAATCTTAGTCAAAGTTGAAGGCTCTTGTGAATTGTCGAGAAATTTGTCAATTAAAATCAGAAAGTTAGTCTGTCGCTCCATCTTGGTACAATTATTATAATTTTGACGATTTGAATCAAATAAACTAAATTGAGGCAAATGTTTTCATTTATTTGTGGAAAACCAATAACAATATACTAAAAAATAAACACTAGGCAATGTTTATTTTCTAAAAACTAACACACAACATAGGTTTCACCACTAAAATGTATGTTAATTTATTCTAGAAATACCCAAGATCAATCTATATGTAACAGTAAACACCACTTTTGAGGGCAGGCGGGGCAACTGGGGCATCCGGGGCGAACGGGGCTGGCGGGTATAAGATGAGTCTTTGTAAGCATTATGCTAAAACTAAGGACGAGGGTACACCGGCCTGCGGGGTTTAATTGGTACTTCACGACTAGTTCAGGGAGTAAGGACTGATACATGGGGACACGTATACCTACTTCCTATTTAACATGTTGAATTATTGTGGAATGCATTTTTATTACGTGTGATAACTAAAATGGCGTTTTATTTAAATTATACTTTTTTCAGAATATGGACATTTAGAATTATAAACAAACCCTTTCGCAATAAGGGTTGGAGGGTTATTAGTAACACATTTATCTTATTCAGAAGGGTTCAACTTTATATCTCACCACTTTATCCAAATTATTGTTTGAATAACCTTATTAAATTGAAATTGAATAACCCTCAAAGAAATTGAGGTTAATTTTAAATGAAAACATGTTTACAGTGATTTGAAATTATAATTTCGGGCTTAAATATTCAAATAATCAAATCAAAGCAATCAATTTATAAGTGGCACTATAAATTGACATCCATAGGTTTGTTGTCTGATACATTTGTTTACATTTTCATCAGATACTTTTGGAGGAGACTATAGCATAGATTTTCCAGATTGGACACTCTTCCCATAACTCTATCAAAAATTAATATAAAACTATGATTATGACCCTTATCCCTCACAGGTATTTTTGCAACCAAGCATGTCACTAACTCTTTGTTACGTGCATATAGCTGCACATAGCCCCGCCGGTACCTTTTCACCTGCATATAACTAGCTGCACATGCACACATAGCACCGGTCAGGCCGCCGCGCCGTCTGCCCGACCCGCAACCCGACACGCAGGCTTACACGCTCCGGCGCACTGCCACGGATTCCGGCTCCAGTGTCGCACGTAGCTTGTGCCCTGACTCTACTCGAGGCAAAGAAAATTTCATAGAATTTGCGTGAGCAATGAACAAATGCTTGATGTCTCTTTACACAAAACGAATGTGACAAAGCGGGACTGGAATGAGCATTCACTCGTTTGTTTTTAATAGTGGGCTTGAGGAAACCCTGGTACTGAATGCCTGTAGATATTATTTGAGTGTGGTTGGTTCTTAATATCTTGGCGATAATTTGCATAATAAGCACCAGATTAGTTGCTATAGCAATGACTGGGAGAGGCTTATGTCCTGCAGTACGTTAACGTCTTTTGGCTGGCATTTAAAGAGCTAACATGAGATTTACCAGAAGATCTCAGACTTGAGCAGGCTTTCAACAAACGAAGGAAAGCAGCTGATATTTTTTTCAACTTTCGACAGTTATTTCGACAGTCATTCATCTTTGAATTTGCCATAGGAATACTTATTGATCACCATAAAGACAAATTCGATTTTCGTTTAAAGAGACTGGTAGTAAAATAGATGGCTGCTACAGACAGACACCGCCGCAAGTCCTAGATATCTAGGTTCACATATTGCACGCTTTCTGGGTCTCCCCGCACTACTTGGTAGCCTTAGAATTACGTTTGTGAGAACTATTTACTTGTTAGCGGTACCTAAGAATATGAGAAGTATCAGGTATCGTAGGACTACTACTTACTGAAGCCTACAATAGGGTGAAAATGGTTGAACTGTTATTGTTTTTCTCAGTAAGTGTTAGTACAGTGCACTGCAATGCCAAGGTAATTTATTTATTTTTCATCAGAAATCTTGGTTAATACAGGAAGTAGGATTCATATTTGTGAGAGACTGGTGTCCAAAAAAGGCATAAAATACTTGTATTACGGGTCACCAGGCCCCCAATGCTTAAAGATGTACATTTAGATTAATTAGCAAACGGAAGTGACGAAGATAAATTATTTTCTAGGTACAGTTACAATATAAAGAATAAATAAAATTAAAATTAATCTAAGCTGGACTATCATATATCTGGTTTAAGTGTGTGTGCGTGTGTGTATGTGTGACTGTGTGTATACGTTTGTAAAGGAAATATAAATTTAGCGAATAGGAATCAGAAGACTCTCAGTTGCCTGATAATCGAGAGTTGTAAGTTTACATACATTTAGTTTAAAATTCGATCTAAGCATGGTGTATCTTGAAAGTGTTGTATTGCTTTTATGAGAAAATAATAAAGCTTTTGAGACAAAATGGTGCGAAAGAAATTAGTCAGACAGACATTACCTTTCCTTCGCTTAATGGAATGGCGTAAAGGTGAGAATGTAACAGTACCGTTCAGTGAAATTACTTCTAGAGACTAGTTCACCAGCAAAAGTCTTTAAATTATGATCACTTTGTAGAGTCCAACTTTATCCAAAATTCATACACAAAATATCGATTTTTATTAAAGTGTAACTATGGAGTTTTTCTTCTCCGTACGAAACTACCTTTTGGAAGGAGCAACTAGATTCAATACTTATTTTCTTGTAAATGTTGACATTCAAAAGTGTCTTTTTATGATCTAATTGAAAAATCGATTTGACTTTCCACTGCTGGGCATAACCCTCTCTTTGCTTGTGTCGACTTCCATAGTTCTTGCAAATCTCATCAGTTTTTGAAAATTTCACCTCAATTTCAGAATAACCTTTAGAATTACCTAAAAACCTGTCAAATAACCTCTCCTGACCTTGTCTACCTGTTCAATTAGCTGAACATCAGTACTATTTTATAGAACAAGTGCATACACTCACAAGCTCATTACTTGGCGGCTTATAAAGCCTTACGTGTGGAGCCTTAAATATGCATGACTAGTGTACAGGCTGTTGCTTTGCGCGCCTTAATATTTGATGCGAGGAAGATTAGGCGCGTTCAGATGCCGCAATTGATGAAGACTGGCTGTATGGAGAGTTACGCAGTCTGAGATTTTTTGGTTTTTTTCTTGGTTTGTAAATTACTTGTACTTACATTACTTGTAGCCTTTTTCAAGACACATAAACTATGGATTACTCAGAAAGAGACATTGTCGATCAAAGGGACATAAAAGTTACTAAGCTTCGATCAGGTATTAAAACTAAAATCTGCAAATCGTTTGATTTGAGCAATTTCATAGAATATCGATCATTTATCATCACTTTTGCTAAAGAATTTCAGTTAATTAGACCCACAGTACGCCTTGTTTCTTCGATTTAAGGTAGGTAAGGATTATTTTTTTTTTTTCAATTACCACTTATCGTACATATGTACAGCTTCGAGCCAAAATCAAAATAAAATGAAGAATTTCCCACAAAATTGTTCGCAACATTCAAATACATCATTCTGTATAAGGCTGTCAGTGAAGGGCGCAGAGCAGATAAAGTTACTGTCGCGGGCATATACGAGTCGGGAACGTTGCCACCGACATATGGCCGAACAGTTTGCCATATTGTCATTATGTCTAAGAAAACATAGCCACATACAACAACAACATAGCATAACATAGCATATGCTTTCTTATCAGAAATGCTTAATAACGACAAACAGTGATATAGTTTTCGTGGTCTTCTTATTTAATGCTTCTGCTACTACAGTGGAATTTTTGCTACTTGCAATTTACTGTTACCACGGCTGGTAATCCGAAAATTTACTTTTACCAGTATAAATTCAAAACGATCATCATCATCTGCTCAGCTTTTTTCCCTACTATATTGGAGTCAACTTCCTGTCTTACAAGATGCAAAATACTAGAATGAAAACGGTCGAGCTAACAAATAAATCTTACACGTGGCTTCGTAGGTTCTCAATGACACGGTTACAAAACGAAAACCTGCACGACCCGTTATCAATAAAACAACATTTCACCCTCCACAAGACGTGTCACTTGCAACCTTAAGAAAACTACTTTAAATTCACACGTCACCGATCCACCACGATCACGGCCTACCCACGAGACTGCCTCACCCCGACATCAAACACGCTACCCGCCAGCACCGCTGTAATGATAACACACTTATTTGCACTTGTACTACAGAACGTAACTCCCGCTGCTCATTACGAAATCTGTTGATATACGGAAAAAAAACATGGTTTCTTACTCGTGCGAAACCAATGACACAACACACAATGAAAATCCAACCTTACTCCTCAACCTTCATAGTTGAAATTTCAGTGGCAGTATCCTAAGGTTCTTAAGCCCTTTTTAGGGTTCACGAAGTGAATGTAGGTCTCAATCAGAAGACATCAAAGTGTGAAGATCAAAGGCAGGGGTTAAGAACAGGTATCACGATATTGAGGCTCGTTTTAATAACGAGTTAAGCAATGCTGCATGCGTGACGCGACATACAAATTGCCAATCATATACAAAATGGCGCGATGTGGTGAAGATTTCGATTTATGGAATTTATGTTTTTAGGGTACGGAACCCGTCCGAATGAAAAACGAAACCCTTATAGGATCAATCGTGAGTCTGTATGTCTGTCTGTCACATCCAATTTGCTCCGAATCGAATGGACCGATTAAGTTGAAATTTGGTATACATATGAATTACTGTGACCCAAACATGGACGTGTAACATAAATGAATTTTGAATATGGGGGTCATTTTTGGGACACAAAAAAGAAAAGAAAAATAAAAACTGTACCGTGAGATAAATCAAATGAAAGAGCTTACTGTATTGTGGTCTCATGTTTTTTTTTTTTTTTTTAATTATTTTACTATAAATAGTTTTAATTTTAAACAATTTTTTCTTTAATTATTATTTTAAACTTTGAAATGAAGGTATTTAAGAATTAAACTTATCTCCTTAACTATTGATCCAAAAAACTTGACAAAATACAGGAAAATTGTTCTATCTGTATCTACTTACAGTTTAGGTAGGTACAGGAAAACCTTAAGAAGTCTATGGTCTTAAAATAACAAAGTAAATCTCTCAATATTAGTTGGAACGTGTGGGAGATTTTTTCAACTACAATGTTAAGTTTGCTCTTTGGATAAATTCAACCCAACTACGGAACCCTTCATTGTGCGTGTTCCAAGCCGCACTTGGCCGGTTTTTTGTGTCGAGTCTCTTTGGGGTTATTGGAGAATTGGTAATCAATCAATCAACATTGATTATCTTGTTACAATCATTTCTGAATATTAGATGCCTATTTTAATGCTAGGAATATGTAAGTATGGTAGCAGGTAGCGTTCTGTACTATCTGCCTACCCCTATGGAAAAGGCGTGATTATAAACAACAGTTTCAGTGACATCATTTCTTACGCACCTCTGGACAATGGGCCGTCAGGTATTTAACTCTGATCAAAAAGTTATAAATCACTTGTAAATCTGACATGGTGAAGTGAACCCACCGCGCAAACTAATAAAACGCCATACTTGAGTCTAGCATCCTTTTTTTCGGGTGGTATTTTCTCAAATAACTTCTCCCGCTCTGGGCGGAGCGGGAGGGCGTGTCAGACTCTTACTGACTAAAACCCACCCGTGTTCCTTCAGTTGCCATGTTGCTGAGGGCCACGGTATCCCTTTCGGACTTCCCCGCAACCCCGGCAGTTTAGCGCCTGCTATTTTGTCCCTGCGAAGCCAAAAACATATAAAAATGTTTAGCGCTTATTCTAGCCAGAGATGATGCTTTTCTTTCAACAAGCGAAACATTTGGTTTAGTTGTATGCGTTAATAATTATGTAGAAACAAAACAATTCCTTTCTTAGGTTAATCTAACAGTTAGTGATGCAAACATTAATTAATCAGTTCAATCAACAAATAACGATTACGTAACATAACCCCTGTAATCTTCGAAGGATTAGCAGAGGTGTACTTATAATACACCCACATTTCGCCAGTTATGTTTAAGTCCCGTGTAGTATGGGGCGAACCTATTGCCATCAACCGTACCCAAACCTAGACTCCGGGCTGCTACTGAGAAATTAGTGATGGAGACACCCAATAACTGACCCGGGAATTGAACCCAGAACTTCATGCTCAGCAGTAGCGCTTGCGACCACTAGACCAACGAGGCAGTTGATCAGTTCAATCATACGAATAACGAATCTGCCCAAAAATAGCTTACCTATCGCATACGTTTCCATTACTGTCTCCTAAAATCTATAAACCGTCAGTTTTACTGTAAATTAATGTACATTCTCTCAAAGCATCTAGCTACTACACAAGACCCACCTCTGCATTTCTCCGTCGCACAGAACGAACGAGATCTGTTGAACAAATGAAACTGAATGAAATTAATTAAACTTGTATTATTGCAACGACTCCTGCTAACAAGGTTCTTGCTAACTAATTGAGATTCTCCGAGATTTTATAATATTTTAATTTGTTTTTGTTGCGTTGCAGGTTTTTGCTGATGTTATTCGCCTTTTATTGGTTTAATAATCTGCATTATATAACATACTTCATTCTCGCCACCCATTCATCAGACCACTGACCTCCGCAACTGAATGACTGCGCTATGTCAGGCTTTCAACCTTGACTGACTGGCTGTTTTGACTATCATTTTGAATTGTATAAAGTCAAAGTCAAATAATTTATTTCAATTAGGCACATAAAAGGCACTTTTGAACGTCAAAACGTAGTTTTCGTATGGAGAAGAATGGGCAAAAAACTCCACCGTTACTCTTTTAAAATGTTTTACAATATTTTGTATACATTAAATATATAATTATATGTGAAGACGATACACCTAGAATAAGATTACTATACCACAATAGGTAAAAAGAATTAAAAATGAAACAATGACAGATAAATTAAATTGCATTGTAAAAGTGTGGTAAAAACTTACGGATTTCTAAAAAAAATACAAGTAATACTAATAAGTCAGTGTGTGAGTTCTAGTAATCACAGAATGTAAAATCAATGTTATACAAATAATAAATTATACAATTAAATTAGCAATCTGTTTGATTTTATTTAGACTCTAAATTGTCCTATGGAGCAGGACCAGCATGTTTTCAAGCATTATTATCTTGGATATAATTCTCTAATTTGGAATATGCTTGTTTACAAAGTGTACTTTTAATATGACTTTAACATTTTCTTTCAGTTAATTGTATGTAATATATCAAAATTAATTGTAATGATAACCAGAACCAGCTATTTACTTTGTTCTACTAGGTACAACCTACCTGTAATATACAGGTAACGCATTCACGGACAGACTATTTCCATGCATCAACAAAAACATACCCTTTTCTCGAACCTAAAATGCAGCTTAACGAGAGTAAATAGGCCTCAAAAGGCCTCAGAGTGCTCCAGCAGGCCGTAACAGGCCTTGGGACAGGACAAAGTAGGGAGGCCGTTCGATCACGTCATCGCGGCCATTTTTTCATCCGTCCTTTATTGGCCGAAATCCCTAGAGGGCGCAGCGATCGGATAACTTTTTCACCACCTGCCATCTAATTTGGCACAATAATCCTCATACATATATACGAGTTACGATTTTTTAGTTGCTTTCTGTTATTTATTTTTAGAATGTTCTCGAGCTGTGTGTGCCAGAATTAAAAGAATCGAGTTTATTAATCGCTACAGAAACTATTAAGCGAGGGTTGGTGTGGTTCTAAAATCTTTATTAAGAAATACTGCCCAAAAGACTTTTTACTTTTATTTCAAGCAGTAGTGTATAAGCTGTGTCTGTAGACTGGAAACTATCATAAAAATGAAGAACGTAACGCGAACCATAGGTACACGTAGACAATATATTCAAATTGAGATTGGTCGTGCCATAAAACGTGGTCGTAAACCGTCCAAATTTAAAATACGCGAGTTCTGGAGGTGAACGCGACATCTTACGAGACTCATCAAATTGATGTCATTAAAAAATAAAATTAAGTCTCGGTATAACCCACTTTGCAGAGCTTTAGAGACTCAACATACTTTATCGGGGCGGCCCGCAACGGCTATGAAATTATTATGAAGACTGTTTTATGTGGGAATGTCATAGGAGCACTTTTGTCGAATATAACTAAAGGTCGTTTACATGCAAGCACTGCCATTCGACCTCGACAAAGTCGCATTGCAATTTCGTACCGATTGAGAGATTCAGATATCCTAACATACTGTCAAAGGTAAACTTAGGAAGTGTAAAACCAGTCAGTCAGCCATTTATTAAGAGCAACGCAACAAACGTAACTAAGCCTCACAGATCGAACAATTTGCCGCTTGGAAATGCCCCAATCGAAATTACTACAAGTCAAAAGAGACACAAGTGTCAAACACCATTACTCTCTCGCACGACGTCACGTCAACTCGCGTCACGTCAGAGTCGGTCATTCCAAATGAGTGGAGTCCCTTACTTCCTCGTTTTAATGAATGACAGTATAAATTTCCCGGCAGTTTCTTTTAAGTTATTTCAAAGGGGAGCCATGTTTTCCTAGCGTTTACGTCGTAACGACGTCGAAGCCAAACATTGTTAAGAATGGCACTTAAATAACTTGGCCCAAGTTGTAAGACACGAGATTGTGCGTGATTTATTACGCTGTAAATGTAAGTGATAAAAAGTGTTAGAAGTTTTACGTAAATTCGTGAATGGACTTCTTTATTGGCGGCTTGTTGATGGATAGGGCGGATAGAATGGCTGCGGGTGCGGGGTATGAAAGGAAATAAAAATATAAGAGGATAATGCGGTCATTCATTTGGTGGGAAGTAAAAAAAACATTGTTGCCTTTTTTCTAATACAAACTAACGACAATGCTCGCTAAAATAACAACGTTATTCGTATTCCATTAAAAATGACATTATAAGAAATTTTGCACAATAGAAACACCTTGAACTATGAAATCCAGCTTGTTGCTACGAAATAGAATAGAATATATTTATTTGCATTAAACACGGTACAATAATGGTCTTAATAATAAGGTTATGATCTACATGTCTCGCCATGGACTGGCATAATAAAGGCACTATCAATGTCAAAAGATAGACGTTTGTTAAACTAAACTTGTGGCGCATGCATTTACAATTTCAAAACCAACTGCCCATTTAATTCGATATACATACATAAAGTCACGCCTTCTTCTAACATGGATAGGCAGAAACTACAGAACGACGATTAATTCAATATACCCCAAGATATGCCCGCCCCGCTAACGCTTATGCCATACACCACCCCCACCTTAAGGACTCACTCTAAGTGTGTTTATCTTAGTTTTTAAGTTAGCTCTTTTGATATGAGCACGCTCATATTATGCTAATTCACTAACTTAACTTAGTAATGTGCTATTTAGCTGCATTTTTAATTTTCCAGACCAGAACGAGTACTTGAGCTTAATTTTTGAAATAAAAATTACTGCTGTATTCATTACAGTGGTACTTGGTATTCAGTGTTTTCGTTTGCATATTTATTGAAGTTGAGTGTATCTATTACATTGTGAAAAAAATTATATATCTGAGATAAGTGGTCTCGTTTTGGTAAGGAATTAGCCACATTCTCTTGTCTAAGAAGATTACAAGTATCTCGTACTCATCATCTGCATACCCTTTTAACTACATAGGAGTCAGCTTCCAGTCTAACCGAATGCAGCTGAATACCAGTATTTACATGAAGCGATGTTTTAACAAACTGCAGTCACCAATTCTTCTAAGTATAACTCATAGCAACTATATAAAGTGTTGCCTTCAATAGTAGTCGTCGATATTACAGGATTTCAACCACCGGAACTACCCCCGAGAACGTGAAAGACGGTAATGGTACTCGTATTCCTGTTGACGATGCAATGGCGCATCTCCGGATGTTTTTGCTTGCAATCGGTTCAGGTAATGGTGCTAACAAAGGAAGCCTACCGTTACCGTGACTGTAAACCTTAAACCCCCCCCCCCCTTTCCTTTAACTTCAATAGTTGGTTGAAAGCAATTTGTTTAAAGACCGCATTCGAAAGTTAGGAGAAAAATGACTTTTTCTCAAACATACTTGGCTTGAGCATTGTTTTGACAATCTTCTTCGAGATAAATTGTATTTTCTTACAAACATTGCTCGCATGTATTCAACTAGTACAACAATTTCAATTTATCTCGTGTGTTTTAGCGGCCGAATGAATTATGAAAACTTATATAAATGGAACGAACTTTTTACTTCAACACATGGCAACCAAGGAGGTAACTTTTCAAAGATTTTATTTAAATTTCGATTTGGCTTACAAATAGAGTTGTTTAAAGTACTTATATTCAATGACAAGTGTTATTTTTATGTTGCTCTACGGTAACAACCATTGAATAGATCGTCAGCGTTTTCATATTGTTTACAAACAAGCTAAATAAAGGTTCACTGTCCTCAATTAACAAAGAAAAATTAATTACGTACACACACAATCCACACCATCAGCTTCCATTCAACGATCCAGTCACCCGCTCATTGCCTCTAGTACAATCCGTGCCTCCACATAAAGAACAGGCAAAAAACGAGGCTCCTCGCTAAAAGGCAGCAATGGGCGAACTTTCATTAATCCTGCATTTATGTATATCTATGAGGCGCGGGGTACGGCGGGGCCCCGCGGGGCGCGGCGGGGTGCAGACGTGCACCCGCATAATGCAGCGCCGCGATAAAAACATCCCTTACGGAATTATAGCAAGTTATAGCGCAGATAACGCACATTTGTTATACTTTTGTTGGGCAGGTATTGTTTTGTTTTGTTTTTCTAACATTTAGAAAATAAATGTCAAAAATTGAAGGCTTTTAATGAAAAAATGTAATGCCTCGTCTATCCGTCAATACCGTGACTTATTATCAATTAAGGAAGTTTACCTACTTCCAGTTCTAAAATTGTATTTAATTATTTAATCTGCTGTTAAATCTCATGATAGTTTCGTTAAATAATACAATAATAATCTTGGTACAAAAATTATCATTGAACATTCTAACTTGGTATACCTTTGAAAGAAAACTATCCTTGTAACAATAAGTACACAACATAACATAAGCAAATTACTTTTATCGCCCAATAAACCTGTTTACCGACTCCATGTTATTTACAATTTTATCTTATTTACTTTTATGAACATCACTAATTGTCATGTAACCCAGGATGGCAGTAACTTGTACTTTTATCAGTAGCAGTAGCCGTGGCAGTAATAGGAGAAAGTACCGATAAACTTGGTGATAAAGTAAAAAACTCGTTGAGCGCAGGACATAAACACACTGCCTTGTAGTTGAAAGAAAACATCGTAAACGTTTACAAGTCAAGGAAGTATGGCAGCTGGTGCAAGGGATGAGCGGTGACGATTATGAGGCGCCTAATTCGTCATTGTCTATCGCAACTTAGTTTTAAATACTGTGTGTGTTCGCAATGTTGATCATAGCGCTGTTGAAACCTTCAATCTATTTGCTTAGTCTTTTCCCAACTATGTTGGAGGCGGCTTCCAGTCTAACCGGATGCTGCTGAATACGGATATCTGACCTCCACAACTGGGTAATATGATACCCCTTAGTAAGATTGGTTGTCAGACAACTGCCAAAAATCCACGAATAACAGCCGGGACCAACTGCTTAGTATGCTTTCCGAGGCACGGAGGGTTATCTGTATGCAAAGATGGTCACCCATCTACAGACCAACCCCGGCAAGCGTAGCTTAACCTGGTGGATCGACCCGCGCGGCTGTTATTACTTAGCCACGAGCTCCTCATTGACAGCGCTGTTTAAAGTAAATCATGTAATTCTATTGTTTTTTTGATCTAAACTGCAACTACGCCAACATTGGATAACATGTTAAGTATTCTCTATAAATACTTTTTATTTGAGAATTTATGTAATGAGTGAACAACTGATGGCATGTTTTCCGACTTCTGATGAGATTCCCGCCATCTCTCGCAGCTTGCTACCTCTCCACTCCCGATACACCCTCCCCAGAGTTTCCCAATCAGTGACAGTCACTTATTGAATTTTGTTGTGCTCACAACTTTCAATAATTCCAACCTTTCCGTTACAAACTTTATCAATTTCCTTAACTGCGAACATTATCTTGGTTGGACGAAATTCACACAACTTGTTGTACAACTCGTACAACTCGTACCTACAACTCGTACAACTCGCACAACTCGTGCTACTTTAAACATTTCCCGCGAACAGACTTTAAAGATGAACCAAATTATGTTTCGAGTATTTTTGGAAGTTGAAAACTTAATTAAAATCGGACGGCTTCAATATTTTTGCGAGTTAATCGACTTTGAAGTCGCTGCGATTGTTTTTGCGTGATTTCAGGTTGTTATCTTGTCTGACCATTCATTTATTTCTGTTCAACTTATTTTTGTGCAGTGCTATAATAGATAGCTAGGTACATTTTGGAAATATATGAGGTTTGAAAGCGATAAGACATTATATAATATTTCGAACCAAATAGAAGACAGATACAAGGCATCAACAGTTTAAGATAAGACAAAAAATTTTGTCTTAAAGTTCCAGCTTCCAACGAATTATTTTTTTACAAAACAACGCATCATTCATGTCGAAAGATTATATATTATACTAAAGATTACTATGCTTCAACTAAGGTTTTCAAAGTGAAGTACAAATCACACAACAAGCAGATTGCTTTGTCAAATAAACACTTCACCCACCGAAACCTTCAGCTCTAAGCTCTAAAGTGATATGAAATAGCTTCCCGATTTCGTCCACGAAGCAATCCTACTCCCAGTAGTGGGCAGTGGGCAGTGGGTTCCGTCTCTGGGTGGACGGCAAAAATAAACAGTTACTTGTTAAAGAAACGCTGACTGTACGTGACCGGGGGCTTTTAGAACACACGATTTTTAATTTTATTTTAATGTGTCGGATTGGAGTTGTGACGGTAGTATATTTTTGTCGATTTTTTTTTCCAACACAAACACATCTCCGGGTTTGTCAGCTGCACGTGCTTTTTTCACCTTCTAACACAAAACTCACAAACACTGACCACAACAACTCTAAACAATTCATCCATTATTATTTTTCTCTTATTTGTTTTTATTGGTGCACGGGTTGACGTTCTTAAGTCAACGTCAACGTTCGCTGAAAACCAGCACTGTGGCTCTGTTTCGCATGAGTCGCAAAATTTTGCTGAGTGATGATCGTTTTACGCGGATGTGATGCGTATTTCCTCCACGTTTGTTTGAACATAACTTTTTTCTATTAAAATAGAGCTCGGCCAATGAGTTCTCAAGTCATAGGTTTTAGTTGCCATCTTCGAATGAAATAAACTATTTACGCAACTTAAAATAGTCATATTATTATTATTATTAAAAAATGGGGTTTATTCATGTATATGAATCAAAGAGATCAAACAAAAATGATAGCCACAATTTAAAAAAAACTGCATACGGTTAAGTAGAATATTTATATAACCCAACTGCTGTTTCTACATTTCATCCATGGCATAAAATGGCGGCGTCTCATCGGAACAGCTGATCAGTTGCTGGTCTGGTGCCTTGGTGGAATGTTGGATTTAGGCGCCATATTTACGATACATTATGCTTATTGCATTTTTTATGAAATTGTATCAGTTTAATAATGTAAGTTCCATAGACTACTATTCTTTTTTTTGGGTGGGAAATTAACAAATAACTTGTTTCTCCCTCTCTGGGCGGAGCGGAAGGGCGTGTCAGACTCTTACTGACTAAAACCACCCGTGTTCCTTCAGTTGCCATGTTGCCGGGGGCCACAATCTCTCTTTCGGACTTCTTCGCAACCCCGGCAGGATAGACTACTATTTTATACTTTAGTTCATAAAACCCTAATAGTTATTTGGAAAGTTGTCTAGACAGTTGTTTATTTCGAATTACGCAATGTAAGTAGGTATTCATGAAGAAAATAATGATAATAACTACTTTTACGTTATAACAAAAGCAAATAAGAATCTTTCCCAATACTATTATATAACATAACGAACACAAAAAATATAACTAAATATCATTTACAACAACAATCAAACCAAGCAGAATATTAAAATAAAATGCTGAAATTAAAATATTATTTCGACAAGTTCGTTTATATGTTCCGAGAAAATAATTTAATATCACATTTACAAAAATTAATTTATATTTTTTAGAACACTATTAAATCAGAGTCTTTATTAACATTAATAAGAGAGAGTAATAAAATCGGATGGTCTAAATGAGTTTGCACACTAAAGTGTGAAATCGCTGCGTCAAGCGAACGCCACGCGCCTCCACTGACTTATTGCTATTAAATTGAACACACTACTTTTTGGAAAATTCCTAACATTTCCACTTATTTCCACTTGTATTCTGACATATTTGCTGAAAGTTTTGCGGCCACTACCTACACATTGCCTGTTTATGACACTTTTTACCTAGGACTAGTTCATGCTGACTTGGGCTTGAAAGGAAGTCCTGTTAAGGGCTGTGTATTTTCTTTTTCAATAGCATTTTTCCGACTTATTGAATTGACTGTGTCCGTTTTGCTGAAACTGATATTTGCCGTTCTAACAAGATTATCGGAGAATAGTGCCATTTGCTGACAAGCTCTTGAATTTTATGAGTCAATTTATTCATTTCTTTAAGACGAGTGTATAGGGACCAGTACAGAAAAGTAAAATTATGATTTGATTTTGCTTAAACTCCTGCCTTCATGGCTATGATGCTAATAATTATATTTTACTTACAGGGTGCTCCTCGTTACTAGGCAGACTATTAGTAACACCTTGGTGACCAACAAACGCAGTTAGACAAAATAGCTTGATAGAGTAGGCTGACAATACCAAAAATCCTCGTGGAAGTACAGAGTCAGAAATCTTCTTAACTATTTATTTTGCTTACAAATAATAGAAATACATGAACTATTCTAAAAATATTGATATACACAATAGTTTTATTATAATTAACTTATTTGTTCAAAAACAAATACTTTAATTAAAGACATAATATTGTGGGTACATAGTACCTACATTACATACCTAATCAATATGCGTAGTCTTTTCCCATCTGTCGGGGTCGGCTTCCAGTCTAACCGGGTGCAACTGAATACCAGTATTTTACATGGAGTGACTGCCTATCTGACCTCTGCAACCCAGTTACTGGGTAACACGATAATAACCCTTGGCAAGACTGGTTGTTAGACTGTTGGGCTTCTGTAACGACTATCAAAGCTCTACGAATAGCAGCTGGGACCAACGACTTATCGTGCTTTCCGAGGGACGGAGGGGTCTCGTTATGTATAATGGATGGTCACCCACCCATGAACCAACCGCGCCAAGCGTATCCCTTCGATCGACCCATGCGGCTGTTATCATTTAGCCGTGAGCCCCTCCTAGAGTACCTACATACCCCTACTGTATCTATTGCGATGCAGTGTCCCGTGATGTTTACCTACACAAACTTCTAATGCAGGTACCCCACTACTGATCAATGGCATCTAAAAAACAAATTCAATAATTGGAAAGAACCAAAACGTTAATGTCAACATAAAATGAAGCACAGAAGGCCTGCTTCTAACAACTCGATAAAGAGCGTTTCCTCTCCTCGTGAGGTGAATTCATGGAACGCTTTAAATAAAATATATCAATTTGGATGATACAGCTTGAAAAAAAAGAGAAACGCTACCAACGTCTAAAGGAGAATATTGTCAAATTCACCGCGCTATCACCAGTCAAACAAATTGGTAAATAAAGATCACTGATCTTTTCTTTTATGTTTATATATAATTCTGTGTGCTCATGTGCCTATTAAACATACTATCATTATTTACTTTCTTTCTGTGAATTTGTGATTAACATTAATACTGTAACCTACGTGTATTTCTGACGAAATCCCTTTATTCGCTTTTTTATAATGCCCACACGAAGATAAAAGATGAAAGTCACGGAATTGAACCTTCTGATTCATTAATTTTCAATGTTTTCCTGCGTAGTCGAGACTACACCTACATAAAGTTTACGACAAGTTGGTTCCGTACACTTTTTATTAGTGTTTACCTTCATGACATAATAAAACAAAGTTTTTACATAATTTATTGGGCCTCCAGCTTCGGGAAAACACCAACAATTGTTCGCACAAATATTTTTTGTAAGTTTATGTTTTCAGATGTCCGGTTATTAATTTTGTAAGAGTGATTGGACATTTCCTGATGAAAGCGGTTTTCTGTTAAAAATCTGTTTTTTTTTTTTTTAACAGTGATTGCTTCGTTGGTTGTTACCACTTAAAAACGTGCAACCTTCTGCTTTTCGTGACTAGCTACTAACATACAGTGCTTGGACCCAGTGATACCATCAAATCTCTGCCAAAAACGACAAAACTACGCCTTACTGTTTGCATTTAATTTAATATTTTTACATCAATGAACTACTTAGTTGAAACATAGAAATACTTATACATAGGCAGCTGTATTCAATGTTAATTCGCATCAATATGTTACGGTCTTCGTGACTTCTACAGTTATCTTCAAGAGGCCGTTAAGTTTGTTAGGCAGACAACAGTTTCAAAGATTAGGGAGAGCGCTCAGTTTCAAAGTCGAAGGGAATGGTAAAGTTCTTGAATAGAGAGACTAATTTCAATAATGTAAATAGGTATACATATTATTAATAACTTTGTCTGTGTGTAGTTTAGCTGGCTAGGGGCAGAAACTTCATGGGCAGAGGATGGGCTATCCTTGCCCAGCTGTAGGTAAGGTTGCCAACTTTTTTATATGTAATATAGTATTATCAAGCCATTGCTTGTAAAAATATAGCAGATCGCAAAAAATAAATAAAGATATAGTAGGTAGGTATATTTTAAAAACATTCTGATTATTTAAATGCATATTTATTACTACTATGAACCTTTTTTAACAGGTTTTTTTTTTATGTCTTAGATCTATTTTTACTCTCTGAATTCAGGTTACAAAATACCATTAATTCAGCTTTTGTGAGATTAATACTGGCCCTATTGCGATCATCTCGCCATTTTGTATTGTAATAAAAAAAATTTTTTCTGTAGAAATATAGTATTTAGGGTTCTAATATAGCAGGATACTATATTATATAATTAGTTTGACAACCCTAGCCGTAGGTGTCATAGATGAGCATCATTATTATTTCTACATGGATTGTACAAAGCTCAGCAACTTATTTTCTTATAGCCTATTTAAAAGAAAATAAGTTGCGCATTTTTTAATGAATGGTATTCATTCCCAGCACGAAATTTTTAACATAACATTACATAACATCACGCCTGCAGAGGTTTACTTATAGTACACCCACATTTCACCAGGGGCGAGCCTATTGCCATCAACCAGGCACAAATCCAGACATTGGACTGCTACTGAGAAATTCCTGATAGAAAAACCCAATAATACTTTGCTTGACCTGGGGATCGAGCCCAGGACCTCCAGCAGGAGAACATGCGACCACTAGATCAACGCGGTAGTCTGAATATTTACTAACTGATATAATATAAATACTAATTATGTATGAAGTCATGAACCCTTTACACAGACATGAAAGTTCAAACACTTTCACCCCTTTTGTTTTACTTTCAGAGAAAAACCCGTGATAAAAATAAAATTGTAATAAATAAAGAACGTCTCATACACTGGTAATATAAAGGAGGCTGTACTGCAAAATATGAGACATATTTTTCTACTTTAGTTACCTCGAAAAGAGAACAATGAATGAAACATTTTCACAAAGAATTTAATCGAAGATTCGGCAGGATCGCTACTAACAAACAGGGATGACGACGAGATTGTAAATATTCGACACAACGGATATAAGAAAGTGCCTGCCTATGTTACTCTTAGCGCTACTGCTGAGCATGAGGTCCTAGGTTCGATTCCCAGGTCGGCTAAAATGTTATTTGGTTTTTCTATCTAGAATCTCCCCCCCTATTACATGGGACTTAAACATAACTTGCGAAATGTGGATGTACTATAGGTACACCTCTGCCCACCCTTAAGGGGAACAAATCATGATGTTATGTTATTTTTATAAACTTTTTATTCAATATGCTAGTCGTTATCCCCAACATGTTCAAGCATATTCTGTTTGCACTTGAAGTACCGAAAATTAATGAGAATATACTTAACACTAATAACAAGAAAATACGTTTAAAAAATTATGTGCATCTTCTTCAATTATATATATATATATATATACTAACAGATATATATGACTTCCCACGACTTGAACATGCACAATCTTCTGCCGAATCCTCTAAGTTCGTATCTCTTTCAGTCGATTAACGACCAACTTAAAGTTGCCGAGTTATTACTGTGATCTGAACATACATAGTAACCATGGTATTTAATCAAGATCAGTTTACTAAAGTGCTGGAAAAAGATTACAAAGAAATTGTTATAAATAGATTGCGTTAAATTAAAGCAAGAGAGCATAAATTCTTTTCAAATCGCACCTAGCACAAAAGAAAAAAAATGTGATTTCAATTTTCCTTTTCGGATATATCCGCCGCGGTTATCTCGTTCACCGGCTTGTCCCGATACCTACCAACCCTGGTATCGACTTAAGGCCGTATTTTATTTTTATTTATGGCCCGGCCCGCTGGCCTCTGGCCTTCGACAATTAATCAACTCTGTGCCGACCGCCTAATGCCTGTTTTCCTTTGCCTAATGACCTAGGCGCAGATTCATGACTGATGCGGTATCAGTATCAACTTAATTGCGCTTCAATATTTATTGAAGAGCCCGAACGTTTGTTTGTTTGCTTTTTTTTGTAAATTGTATACTCATTTTTGCCTAGTCTCTTTTCGCTGCTATTTATAGCTGGTTCAGTAAGTAAATATTACTCCAAGGGGTCACCAAGGTTATACATATATTATGTCGCAGATGGATTGTCGAATCCGCATTTTTATATAGCCGCTAGCTGTTTTACAAAACAGCTACGTTATGTAAAACAGCTGAACGTTGATCAGCTATTGCGTTACGATTAACAAATCTGCTAACTACGTTCAGACGTACTGCAGAATGGCTTATCTGCAGTCACAATAAGCGTTTGGTGTGGCTTTTAGAAGTCACACCAAACCGATGCGGCATTTATGCCGAATCGAATTGTTAACCCAAGTTTACGTTTTTTGATCACCATTTGAACCATGGTTAGAATTACTATTGTTAACTATGTTGCCTTGCAATCGACACTAATTAAGAGTTGGGAGTCATTATTTTATTGTGGTAATACGCGTGCTTAAATGCGCAATAGACGTCAAAATGACGTCTAATGCGCATCTAATGACAAATTCGTCAAATAACGAGTTTGTTGATTGTGATTTCGTGCTTTTTATTAATAACTCTTGCTCATACATAAATAAAAACGTCATTACATTGAAATCATGGAATTAAACATGACAGAAACTATTAATTAAGTAAAACAACAAAAAAAATATTGTTAATACCATTTATTTTTTATTAAAAACGATTATAATGTTTGATTTTAAATAAAAAATATATACATTATAATATACTAAATAAATTTAATAAATTATAATATTTTTAATAATAAAAAAAATAGTAATATTTGTGGATTAAAAAAATATTGTAAAGTAAGTAATAATTTAAATAAATAAATTAAAGTAATAATTCAAATTTACTTTGGGTCTTCTCATTAGAATATATTCTGTGACAATTTAACACATTTACACATTTAATTAGGCAAAAAACCGGCCGGTGACACGTAACAGCCGATTGCGAACAAGATTTAACTATCCGCTATCTTGCTAAACCATTGATGGAGCCGTGGTTGAATATTTTTACCAATGGTTACATATTTAACCACTTCTCGTGTTAACTAGGGATCAAAAAACAATAATTACAGATATTTAACCATTTGTTGCAATTTTTAACCATTGGTCAACTTAACTAGGGATAAAAAACCGGCCCTTAGAACTGTGACCAACTGCGCCCAAGCCGAGCGAGCGAAGCGAGCGGTGCCGCGGGAGCGGTCGGCAAGCTCTTCTTCCAAGTTGGTCGCAGTTACTTGGCTATTTAGTATTTTCGGGACAGACATTTTCATAAAACTCCATACAAACTTTATATTAAAGTTGTCCTTAAAATCACAATGTTCACTTGAGTTGGGATAATTTTCACACATATTAATCGTTTATTTATTTTTATTTCAGACGCCATTATTGTTGTTATAATACAGATCCACGAGCAACAAAATTTTGAACTAAAGTCTATTCTAATCATTTCACGCGGTTTTACATAACCTCTAATCGATAACACGCTGCATTGATAAATGAAAACGCAAATTCTTTCATGTTAAAGTAATACAAAGTGGACATCAATAACTTATCCGTACGCGCAGTTATTATTCCGAACACAAGTCTTGAATTGTGGAAAGTTCTAGAGTGGTCGTTTGAGGATGATTCAAAGATAACTGATAAACGTAATACACAAAATAGTGAGGTGAAATAGGGTGTTCAACTATGTAGTTTCGGATAATAATCTTGTTTTTATCCGCTAGTCCGCTAAGTGCTTTATAGTCAGAGATAACAATGATTTAGAGAATATTATTTATAAGCATTATCTGTTGGACATTTTATGAGTTATTTTGTTTGTTCTAATAGTTAAGGGCTTGGTTTAAGGGGAGGCATTAAAGTTAGTTAGTTTTTTTTTTTGTAAATTGCTGCTCAATTGATCAACATGTGATTTCGTAACAATTCAACACCAATTTTAACACTCATAAAAATACTGAAGTAAGAGACAGAATTAGAAGTATTTGACTACCCTGTTTATGGTTTTAACACTTGAACAAGTTCTGTACAAAGTTAGTTCTGCAGCCACCCGACATGTTGCTTTGAGAGCCGGTCGTTAAAGAACGTAATTATTTCCTTTTTTCTTTGAACTTGTTCAGTCTTTTTAATTGTCAAAGTTTAGTGGAAAGTGTAATAAATTGCTGATGAATAACTTTATCTTTTGTGTCCTTACTATCTTTTGTCAATTTGTTTGGCGAGGCGATTAAAATTTAAAAAGATTTAGTTAAAGTCTGGTTCATTATAGTGTCTGACTTAGTTAACACTAACAACTGTTTCAAAGTGACTGAGAAGATAGGGATTTGTTGGAAACGACTTATTCCGTTTCAGTGACTAGGCTCACTTACACTCCTCACCGGACACGGCTGTTTCGGGAGGTTCCTGCACAGGATAAGGCGGGAGGAAACGCCCGGGCGATCCACACAATGATGACATCATTGTGTGGATCGCCCGGAGGACACGGTAGAGCATACGGTGGAGGTCTGCCCAGCTTGGGCGGAGCATCGCCGTGTCCTCGTGGAGGCGATCGGCGGCGGTGATCTCGGTGGCCCCCGGCAACAGGGCAACCGAAGGAACACGGGTGGGTTTTAGTCAGTAAGAGTCTGACACACCCTCCCGCTCCGCCCAGAGCGGGAGAAGTTATTTGATGATTTCCCACCCAAAAAAAAAAAAGGCTCACTTACACGCACTACACATCACTAAATGAACCTACGACCTACACATCGTAAGGCGTGGCCATTACCACTGGGCCACCACTGCTCTAAGCGGGCCATACTCAACCAAAAATATCGTGTTTGCCCGTCAAACACGGCCCTCTGTACTATCTGCAATGATGTATGTGCGAGAGGGGGTTGCCAGGTTACACGCGACTCAATATGGCCAAATTTGGAGCTGAGAGATGTAACAAAGTAATTGATTTGGCTTTGGCGAGTCTGATAGAGAAGGGTGGTATTATAAAATATTGTGGAGATATGTAGATTTCGAGTAACGAGTGAAGAAATCATAATTTAAACGTCAACTGTGTTTCATAATAGAGAAAAATGAACACAGATAAATTGGAAGTATTTCTAGAACAATGGTTCTAGAAATACTTCCAATTTATCTGTCAAAGCATAAAAGTAAAGCGAAAGTAAAGCATCTAAAATGGTTCTAATGAGAACCATTTTAGATGCTTTATAATACAATTAAAACATAATTAACATTAACCTCAAGGTTAATAAGCCAATAACGTTACCTAATTTCTTATTACTTCTTTGACAGTAATTTTCTGTATTGACAAAACACAACTCTTTTCCTCAACATGTTTCTAGCAAGTCTATCAACTAAACAAAAAAAAATAAAAAATATATTCTATTCTAATAACCCAACATCTTACACAAAGGCTGCACCGTGTGAACGAAACAATAGGTGCAGCTCATCACAAGTCGCCCGTCCAGGCACACAGGCTTGTAGCACACAGTGAGTAAACGTCGAAGCTATACATCTTTGCAAAGGGACGCCTGACGCCCTGGACAACGAAGCTGAAGCCGGCCCGTAACGAATTGTTTTCTATGCAGGCACAGGCGCCCGGCCGTTGGGTACATTGTCTATCTTCAGGCCCTAAAATTGAACTGAAATATTGAAGCGAAACACGATATTGTGAATTTGTAAGGCGTGTAGTGTGTTACTAGAGGCATACGAGCGCCTGCCATCCAATCTCTTCACCAACCTTGGTTGACTGGTAGAGAATGCCTAAGGGATTAAGTCCGCCTTTGTACCGTTTTGAGTGTGAGAAGTTTAAATAAATAAATAAATAAATACGAACGTGTGGGACTACGAATAATATCGAATCTAGAACCTCGATTACCACTACATGAACGTATTTTTGACGCTCAATTACAGAAAGTAGAATGATGGTTTTCACAACCCAACAACTCAGTATCTTACCGGTACATGGTGTACTTAATGAAAATTTTAACAATTTTGCGGCCTTTTTAACCGACATCAAAAAAGGAAGAGATTATTCTGGCAAATCAATATTTGGTCCAGTAATAGCACTATTCGAAATATGACAAACATTCGACAATATACATATAATTGCCACTTGCACATAGCCCATCAGTAAATCCCCACCCACCACTTACATATATTCTCAAATATACATTCAAAAGCTCATAAAAGGCAGTTCGCTTCACAACTTAATATGTATATTTTAATATCCCAATTACCTCAATATTAAGTCTGCGAGCGCCGCCATCTATATCTGAATTATTAATTTCAATTTTTCCTCAAGAGCTTGGCTCACTTATTACGGTCTCGGCTTGTATTTCTTCCGTCCCCTGAGGGATATTAACTTTGACCTGACGAATGGAGTTTTGACACTTTTTCGTGCCACAAAAGTAGGGTAGTTTATACGTGATACTTTAGTAATGAAGATGGAAATTGAACAAATGTTAACTTGTGGAAGCCATTTTCTTATCTAACTTTGGACTTGTTTTCCCCGAGACGACGGTGGCTGTCTGAATCGTTTGAATGTGGATCGTTGTTGGAACATCGTTCAAATAGGTTTTATTTTTAAGTGACCACGACATGAGCCGGACATCAACTCAATTGAAATTTTTCAATCAATTAACAGCCCCTAAACGATGTAGTCTATAAATAAATAAAAATTAATGCTGTTCGTTGGTAAGCGCATCACTTGACAACGATTGAACTGATATTTCTATATTCTATTTTAAAATGTTCATAATAGTTTGAATTACGTTTTTATGAAAAATAGGAAATGTCACCGAAAAAATTTCAAATTCGGGAAAAGGTGACGTGTTTTTTTGTATTCGATTTTTGTTTAATTATGGTTGGAACAGCACAGGGTCTGGCGGGTCAGCTAGTGCAGAATATTTGTGCCAGTAAATTAGATAACTCAATAACTCATTCAAGCCAGTCATGACCTGGGAAAAGTTACGTTTTGAGGTTCTGTAAGAAAAACGACTTTGAAATAATCAACAAACTAAAAATCTGTATTTTCATCTACAATATTATGACCTGCATTATTTTCTCAACAAAGGAATTAGTTGCATATGAACGTATAGTTAACGTGGTGCCGATAAAATTAATTCAGCCGATGCCAATAATGGCAACAGCGGTGTCTCCGGCTGATCCTCGCCTCGAGTGGGCTTGTTGTAAAGTATTCAATACCAGGATGTGGACCCAGTGGTAGCGGAATGCATAGATAACTACTTAAAACAAACTCTTAAATTCATTTTTCCGCAGTCAGACGACACATAGCATAAACCATTGGGTCTAGAATCATGAATTTTTTTACTGGAGTTTCTTTAACAACGAAGGTGAAAGGATTTTATTCATTCATTCCCTAAAGGGAATATAGAATAGAGAATGAAAATTTATATGGAAGTTCGTAATTTTTGACAGTGGGAATTCCCATCAGGCGCACGGTTTGTTTTCATAGAACTATGGTATTCTTAGTTCTTACCATGCTGGGAACGAGAAATTATACAATTAATTTTTGACCATTGTGGTTAACTATGACGGCTCGGTAAGTTGCCAAGAATTGCGCAAATTTGGTAAGCGCACTAGGTATAAGAAGTTATGGAAATGCTTTTGCTCTCAAGCTCTCATGACCTCATGTTACTCAAGTCAATTTTGGTTTCAAAGTGATAACAATAAAATATGTTTGTGATTCTGTTGAGACATTGCTAACATTTTTCTTCAATGATAATTTTAAACTCGTAAAATTCCAGCCTTAACAATCTTTAAAGGATTTTATCGCGGCGAACAATGTTTTACACCAGCTAGAACCACACTGACTATTCTACAAGTCAGGTAATCATCCTCAAACGAATGATCGTTCACAAACCGCTCCGCTCCCCGCTCGCACTGACAGCACTCCCAAGGCGAGTGTATAATGTCTCCCTGAAGAGACATTGGCAGCAGCTACAGTACACCACTTCTGCACACGCGAGTAACTGAGCTCATTTGAAGCCGCTCGTTATCTCTCACATAATTTAACTGCACCTAACTGTTTATCATTCGTTTTTGAAAAATGTGGTATTTGAATGATGACTACAATTGTTTGAATTTTTACAATGCATGTGTTCGAAAAGAGCATTTTTCAAGCAGCCAAACTGTGCGGGAAGTCGCCACTTTTTCGCACTAGAGCTTATTACTTTTTTTTTTAATTGTCAAAGTCAGTCAAAATCAAAATCAAAGTCAAAACCAAAGCTAAAGTCAAAAAGTCAAAATCAATGTCAAATTCAAAGTCAAAAAGTCAAACTCATAGTCGGTCAAAGTCAAAGTCATGGCGATAGCGACGACGATGGCGATGGCAATGATGATGAATATTGTTTATTATCATTTTTATACGTCAGCCAAGATTTCAGATGTTACACATGCGACTACTGTAAGGTTCGCTCGCTTTTTTATATCCTCGCACAATGCATAGTAAAACGTTGTATGATACGCGTGCATAAGATGATTTCCGACTCCTGTCGACTTATGCACTCGTCGGTAATCACCTACTTTCCGCACTTGTAGCATAAATAACTATTCCTGAATTTCTCATAAGGCTAAGCAGCTTTGCACTGTTGGTAGATATATCTTATTATTGACTGGTTTTATAGGAGCTTATTTATCATTTTCTGGCTTTATATAAGCTTATTAATTAGCTCCTTATAACGGTAATTTACCAACTGCCAACTGTGTATCTATGTGTTGTAGAAACAGGACAAATAAAACAGGAAATAGTTTTCTGTCAAAAGTAAGCCTAAATTGTAACTTTAAAGCGTTAAATGCAATTATGATTACTACAGGTACCGTTTTCTGAATATAACCCAGGCATTTCTAAATAAACACACTAGGTACATGAAAACCTATAAATGCTTGTCGAAAATGGAAATTACTCAACAGCCGGTCACAATACATGTTGTAGGAACGGAAAATAAAGCCCGAATTCTCTGAAACTAGGTTAAACTTCAAATGCCCAGTAACGGCAAACTTTCGCCATACAGATGAATTCTTAGACCGTAGCAACTAAAGCCTCTATTCAAATTTCCTGTACATTGGTTCATTCGGAATAAACACATTGAACTCAGGTAAAACAGACGTAACTGTGACCTAGATACTCAGATCCTGGAATGGTAAGGATTCATATAAAGTCAAGTTTAGCTGACACGTCGCGTTAACAAAACGTCCTTCTTAAACTCTGGGCTATGAAATGGGAACGAGACTGTAAAATCTGAGGACACGTGAGTCTTTACGTTAACGTGAAGTCGACAAGGATTGCTCCTCTTTTCAGGTGACAAAGGGAATGAGAAACTGCATCCTTACAATTATTTCAACTCTTGCCCCGACAACGTTAAGATTAACCAAAAATAAAAATAAATAACGAAAAAAGAATAAATAACAAAAAGTGAAAGTAAAATTTTAATTCGGTTTTTACAAATTATAATACAGTAGTTGTCTATTTTTTTCTTTTTCCATTATGCACAAATCCATATTGACTCCGGGTAAGGAAGTGTGCAGTGTGATAAGCAATAAGGTCGTTTCTTATCACATGGGACTTAAATAACTGGCTAAATTCAGTGGACAAAAGGGGTATCAACCACATTTCAGCAGTTTAAGTAACCTATCCATTCGAGAAATACAACCTTGGTCTGTTTCATGTGTGAACAGAACACAACGATCCCAATCGTGTTCCAAAATCCAAGACCTAAGAACTTACCAGAAAACATTTAGAAAACCGCCATAAAATAATATGTCCACCACACACAAAAGCTAATTTTAGTTTTCTAATAAGGAAACTTATCGATACTCATTATCATTTGGTACCTAATAAAGCCTACCTCCCAATACGGCGCATGACGTGCCAACGCGATATAAAGGCGCGAGAAGTGCTCGCCACGAATTATGAAGCTATTAGCAACCCTTGTATTTAGTTTACTGCTGTAATAACCGGGTAGGGATAGTTAGTACAAATAGGGTAGGATAGTACAAATGTTTGGATAGTACAAAAATTCTGTAATAATAATAAGTCACGTAATTTTCTCATAGGCGATCTTAGTCACCAATTTATTGTACCCAATCGTATGGCAAAATAAGCCAGTTTCCTAGAGGTACGGTAGAAAACAAGCGATTTTCTATTCTAAACTAATTTAACAGCTTATTTCATTGAGGCATCTATCAAAATTTTGTTAATTCACATTATATCAACAAGATATGGCAGTTTACAGATGACATAAAAGTCTATAATTTATACTGGACTATAGGGAATAAGATGATTAATTTTATAATAACTGCATCTATTTCTGATGTTATCGGTACTAACCCTTATCGATACAGCGACTTATTGTAGAGAGAATATCTGCTCTTAACATGAGCGCACTGAGGTGTGGACGATCGTCACGCGAGCTGACCAAACATACATAGTGCACGATAGACAAAGAGTCAGGACATGTGCTGCGTAAGCATTAAGTTACTGTAGTTAAAATTGTAGTATATTCCGAATAAATTAGTCTGAAGTATGGGGTCCAATAAATTTCCTCCTCACTAACTTTTATTCAATCTCTATCATCATTATTTATACCCTGTTTAATATTCACGGCTAACCATGCAGGGGGAGGCCTATGTTTCGCAGTGAATATTTCATAATTCCGTGGACGTCAAATCTGTCGTGATAAGCTACAGTCATTCGCGCTAAACACCATATTGACCGGCGAACTTTTTAACCACGATAGGAACTATTAGAATATGGCTTGATACAAGAGCAGATTTTCTATCAACTATTGAAGCACTATCCACACTTGCTTCACTGCCCACCTCTCAACTACTTACGTGTCGCCCGAGGGGCACTCGTCGTCCAGATGTCGGAGATCACACACAACACATAATACACATAATATATACAAGAGTACACAGCTCGTGTACATTTGTGCACAGTTTGTGTACTGTGTGTGCACTGTGTTGCTGCTAAGTGTAGATGTTATGGCAAGACGTGTCGGGAGAATGCTAACAGTGTTGCTAGTAAGATGCAATTACACAAGTACTTAGTTTGTAGTTGGTAGTTGCTGTTGGTGAATTTATGGGGTGACTGTTTAGCTTGTAGTAATGTACAGAGCTAATTTGAGAGGTCACCTCTTAAGGTGACACTAGTCGCGGGCTCGAACTCACTAGTGGGCATGGCCGAAAAGCACGCTGTGTCACCTGGCATCGTGTCCGACAGAGATAGTATCAGTGATGAGCAGTTAGACACTGGTCTACATGCACAACGTCTAGTTTGCACGCACACAAACACCGTTCCGAACTATTTTAGTAAAACGAGTGCGTAAAAAATTACGAAAAGTCCTTTTGAAAATAGGGTTTTATGAAAAAACCACTGCATAAATCAATTACAAATAAAGTTTATTGAACTTTTCGACAATTGAGCTTTGTCGGTGCCGACTTTGTTTTGGAGATTTTACACTTCTTTTATTGCTTATTTACCCCCAAAGTTGCGTTAAAATAAGCAAGAAAAAGGAATCTTTGTGGGCTCCTAACTTTTTAATGGCTCATTATTTTTCTATTCTGTTTCCGCACAGACAAAATTAATAATGAAACAAAACGATATCATGTTTAACTTTGGATGTACCATGTCAAACAGTGGAGTAAAACCCCCCTGAAATTTGTATGGAAAAAATATCAACTAGTTCCACCTTAAGGATTGTAATGTTGCATGTTTTTACTTACGGTTTGGTTGTTAAAATGTTGGTCTTTTATCATACGTTCTCTCTAGATAAATGCATGACCATTGTCGGTGTGTTAAATATTCCTGAGGCTCTGTATTTCATTGTTATTGATATTTTCTGTAGATTTTCTTGTTGTGACACTTACCTATGTCAAATGTTAAACTGTCAGTTTCTTTTTATTTTTCTGTTTGGCTTAGTCTATGATGTTACTTTTTGGTTTATATAGTTTCAATTATTTTTATTGTTATCGCTAAAACATTGTATTAATTATAATTTATTTTTATATTATGATTGTACAAAATAACTACAAATTAACTATTGTTCTAAATTTCATTTATGAAATTTACGCACTCCAAAGAGGTCCGATTATATTTGAAGAAACCACTGTTTGAAAATGGAAAAGAATATTGATTTTGGAAGCGAGCTGAAGGGTATAAAAGCAGAGGCCGTCAGAAGCAACGGGCGATTCTATCTCGGATTCTATCTCGGATTCTATCTCTGATTCTATCTCCGATTCTATCTCCGACTTTACTATAACAAAAGGGTCTGTCTCTCTTACAGTCCATCTTGGCCTGCCCTGGCCATACCGGGGCTCATCCACTCCCTGCCAGAGCCAACTATTCCTTCCCTCGGAGTCATCGACCCGCCGAGGCCACCACCAGCCGTCAATCACTCCCTGCCGGAGCCTCCATCTCCCGAAGACTACCTCCCGCTGCAGGCCTCCTCTGAGGCCTAACCTCCTAAGCGTGCAGTGCCGATCAGTAGTGTTAAACTGTGTTTTTGTACTCCCCTTGTATTTTTAATTATATTATAATATTCACTTATATTATTATTTTCCCTTACATTTTTCCCTCCTGGGAAAATGTAACGTTACAGGATCGGATGTCTCATCAATAGTCGATTAAGTATAGAATAAAAACGTTTAAAAAAAATTAAAAATCGACTTCTAAAAAACACTACAAAGTGGAAAATAACTTATATTTCGGAAGTTGGTATCTTTAGTTTTGTATATTTGCCATCGAGTTCCGGACTTTCCGACTTTCACTTTGTAATGTTTCTTTTTAGAAGTCGGTTGAAAACCAAATGAATGAAAGAAATGCAGGTGACGCCTTTCCGAACTTTAGTTTGACTGGCCATGTTGCGATTCTACTCTGAGAAAGTATCTTGAGACTGGTTTTAAATACGAGACTGCCCTAGCACGGGTTAGGATGATTTTACATTGTTTGTCTCACAGATAGTAGACACAATATTTCTTTCCAAAGATGCGAAAAATCATGTGAATAAATAAAAAATATAATTAAAAAACAGTAGTGGCACTCCGGGAGTGCCGACAGAAGTGAAAACTTGAACATGATCGCCTTGGTGGCAGAAAAATACTTGTATAGAACATTGGTCCGTAAACTTATCTACATAAAGAGCACAATCACGTTTACAAAAAAAAAATACTTCCGAAACCTTTAAAGTAAAAATACTTGCATAGAACATTGATCCGTAATAAAATGTAAATAAAGAGCATAATCGCGTTTACAAAAATAGGTATTGTCATGGTGTCGCGAAATCAATGGTTTAGTCCCATCTCAAACATGCCCAACGCGCCTAAAGAAGTTTTCACTTCAAAAATAAAGCATAATAATACAAGAGAAGATACCCACCAGCACTCACTTGGCCTGCGGGGCATCCCACTCCTTCTCACAGAGACGAGGCTAGCCAGCAGTTGAACTATAAGCTGATTATTTCCCTCCATATTCAAACCCAAATTCCATAATGTATCATTACGCATCTTAGAAACAATACAACACGTCGCTACTCTCCATTAGCGGGCGCATATGGCGGAGCATGGCGTTATTAATAATTAAACGCCGGGATTTATCGCCACGTCACATGCGTGTGCAGCCGAATAAAAATATAACACATGTCATAGATACTGTTTGTTTTGATTTTGGAAGATAAAGAAAGTGCTCAAAGTTTATTGTTCTCAGAAGTTTGTATCGTGGAGAGTTGCCTGTATTACTATTCTGAAATCTCACCCGTGAACTTAGATGAAGTGATCTAATTGATACTATCTATCACTTCAAGCTCACTTTAGCTAAGTTTTCACGGTGGATTTTTTACAAAATAAGCCGGTTGGCTTCAGATCAGCCCAAACTAGTGTTTATTTTGAAAAGAGGGTAATAGAAACGGGTTTTTTCGACGGAAGAATAGACAAAAAGACAAATTCTGTAATTTTGTCTATTCTTCCGTCGACAAAACCCGTAGAAAACCCGTTTCTATGGTTTTCATGTTACGCGTGTAGGAGATAATCAATTCTTAAGAAACGCCTCACTATTAATTTTCTTTATAGGGCTGGCCTATTTTATGGCCAAAGAATATGTATTGCCATACAACATGGCAATGCTGCCAGCCTTTTGGGTACTTTTCCTGTAGACAGCAATGCGGACGAAGTTTTTCATGCCCTATGATTATTTCCCACCTTTTTATACTAGTACATATTATTATTTCCATTTTTTTACGTATTAAATACATTTATAAATATTTTTATAAAAATCATTAAAAAAACATTTAAAAATATAAAAAATAGTAGCCCTTCGGCATCGGGTACAGGGTCCCCTGCCGGTGCACCAAGCTGCCGGTGGTTAGGGCTCTAGAGAGAGGAACCTCCTCACTTTGCGTGCCGTGTCTAGGAATACTGCTTTCTGAATCAAGCCCTTGACCCAGCCGCGCAATGAGAGCCCCTTGAGATGTTGGTCGAGGTGTCCGCTATTAGGCCATTAACCGTAACGATTATCTGTACAATGATTGCAGAGTTCACATCCCACATGTCAGCAACCTCGTGTGCTAAGTCAAGATACTTGATTTTTTTACTTGTCTCGGCTTTCGCGAAATTCTCGTCATGAGGGACAGCGATACCAACAATCATGGCACGGTGCTCTCGTCGATCTATCACCACAATATCATATTTTATTGGCTACAATAGTCCTGTCAGTGATGACAGATCGATCCTAGTACAATGTGGCGTGACCATTCTCGAGAACTGGGTCGGGCACATACCTGTAGTATGGTACTTCGGACTCCACAAGGTTATACTGCAAGGCAAGTTGCTGGTGGATAATCCTAGCCACTAGATTGTGTCTGTGCAAGTATTCGCCGTTAACAAGACGAGAACAACCGGAAACAATATGTTGGATTGATTCACCGGGACGGTGGCATGCCCGACAGATGTTAACCGTACCGTCCTTGACAATGTATTTCCGATAATTATTCGTCATGATAACTTTATTCATAATCGCACAAGACAAAACCTTCGATTTCCCCTAAGAAGTCGCTGAAACGCAGCCAGGATACAGACGCCAAAAAGAGTTTGCCGGGCAAAGAGTCCTGCCATACTTCCTTACGATCGTTAGTATCAAGTCTAGTGAGTATTATTATTATTATTTTTATATTTTAAAAAAACTCGGGAGCATGGCTCCCGGTCCTTTGAAAGGCGTACGAGGGGCCAAAGCCAACTCGCAGAGGCCCCTTAGACAAATTTATATGGAATGAGACACCAACCGACAATTATCCCTGTTCGTACTATGCAAGTGCACCCAAGGACAACCCCCGATTAGTGTAGGACTATTGCAGTACATGGGAACAAAAAATTGGACTATGGGTTTGGCTGGCTATAGTGGATTGGTTATCAAGAACTATGGTAGGACTATGACCCCTGCCTGACCAATGATATATAATATACACGGATAAGATGGCAGGGGGTGACTTGCACACTCAATAATGGGCCCCCGAAAAACTGTCGCTAGCACATAGTGCCTTAGCGACTAGGGGGCAACATGTCTTGAGGTGCTTGAGGAGTGGAGAGGTATTCCACGGCTTTCAGAAAAATCCCAGAACCCGGAAGATGGTCAAGATCCCTACGAGCACTTACTGGAATACTTCCTTCTTCCGAGCACGTTTGCTCTTGCGAAACTCCACTCAAGCCGGCCAATTAAGGCAAGAATGAGGTGGGAGCTCCGTTCCTCGTCAGTATTTACTCCAGTCGGCCAATAAAGGCAATCCAGAGGTGAGGAACAAGACTTCTCCCGGGAGATAGGGTCCGTGGGGTCGCTACTGCCCATGAGTATTATTATTATTATTATTTTAAGTCTGTTAGTTCTTAAATTATGTGATACGTGTCTATAAATATATGTTTTGTTCTTTATAGGTGAATCAGTTGTCTTACTAACCTTTATTACAATGTGCCGCTTGTCAATTTTAGCAGTATTAGGACTTATATTATTCGTAGAGTATTAGCAGAAGATTTTTGTATCCAATTAATATCGCCCAGTGCCACCTCCCATTTATGATAAACAAGTACTATATTAGCACTCACAGCATAATGAATATGAAATCGCATAGGTACCTAAATGTATAAGAGCAATTTAATTTTTGGTCTCATTATGAAGTATTTGTGTACACACATCAAAAGTGTCTAGGGATCAAGCATTTTTATGCGGATTTCTTGAGATTGAGATGTGGCTTTGTAATAAATTTATGATTATATAAATTTATATGGATCCTTTTTGGTGCATTTCATAATTTGAAACAGGAACTGTTAATCAAATTCGAGTAAAAGATGAAAATCAGCTGTCAATATTTTCCCTATAAAAACATACAACGCATTGAAGACATTATTAGTGCTACTGTTTCCCTACTACTGATTAAAACCAACGTTATTATGGAGCGGCGACGTCATTTAAGCAGGGAAGAAATGCTCAGAGCCGTGGGAATGATAGAAGCTGGTTCCCGGCAACGTACTGTGGCTTTAGCTCTGAATACAAGTCAGAGTGTTATCAGTCGACTTTGGACACGTTACCGAAGCACTGGTACCGTGGCTGAGCGCCATGGAGGACGGTATCGCTGCACCACACGGAGACAAGACCGATACATTCAAATCTTAACTCGAAGAGCTCCAACAATAACCGCCATGATGTTAGCCGTGAGGCTTCATCACTCTTCAGGGAACTTAATTAGCGACCAAACAGTCAGAAACCGCTTGCATGAAGTGAACCTTCATTCCCGAAGACCGCTACGGGTACCACCTATAGCAATGCACAATCGTAGGATTCGATATCAATGGGCTCTTGAACACAGAAATTGGGCAGAAGAACAATGGCGTTTCGTGTGCTTTTCTGATGAGTCTCGTTTTGGTATGAGACCGGATACAAGACGTATACGACACTGGAGAACCCCTGGACGCCAACAGCGATTAAAATCCTGCCAGGAAGTCCATCCTTATAGTGGTGGAACCATCATGGTATGGGCGGGTATTTGGATCGGCGGAAGAACTGAGTTGATTTGGATCAGAGGCAACCTCAACGCTCAAATTTATGCTGAGACGATTGTATCTGACGTCATCGTTCCTCTACAAGTGCAAATCGGTCCCTTATTTCAGTTAATGCATGATAATGCACGACCGCACACCGCAAGAGTTGTAAGACAGACTCTCGCCGCAGCTAACATCAATGTCCTGCTCTGGCCTGCTCAGTCGCCAGACTTGAACCCGATTGAGCATGCATGGGATATGCTACAGAGAAGAGCTCTGCCGAATATGGAGGGTATCCAGTCGCAAGAAGACCTTTTTTTGTTGTTGCAACGAACATGGGCGGCCATTCCACAGCGTGATTTGGATGAACTCATTTTGAGTATGCCAAACCGATGTTCTTGTGTTGTTAGTGTTCGCGGTAGAAACACGGATTATTAATTGTTTAAGTTACCCAATAAAATTTTAAAGAAAACTGTTATTTCAGTCTTTTTTTCGAACTTTAATGTTAGTGGTTCAAATGTCAAAAATCCCTTTATTAGGAAAATGGCAAATTTCTTTATTAATGCAAAGGTGACTTGGTTTATCGTTACTGTGACAAACGAAAACACTTTATTTGATGAATCCTTAAAGAAAATTTTAATTAATATCAATCAGGAGAAAAGTTATTGCAAAAATATATGTTGATCCCTAGACACTTTTGATGTGTGTAGTTTGAGATTTCAGGCATAAATCTAGGCGAATGCTATAAAAATATAAGCTCCACATTATTTACAGTTCCAACGCTGTTAAAAGGCGTTCATATTTTTTGTCGCAAAAATACAAAATTACAAATTGAAATGGATTAAAATACAACATTATTTTTGTAAAGTGGTTTTAAATCTTTTTGAAAATATGAGCAGGTTTTAATAAAAATATTTAATTCGAGTTGACAACAATATAGCGAAAAGTCAATATTCAAAAATGCTCTGTATTCAATGCATAAATGAATGGATTTTGAATCTGAAGCAAATAAAAAAATGTTGTATGTTAGCGATACGTACAACTTTTTTTTTATTTACTTCGTATTTTTTCCATATTTCTATCCTCTAGCGCACTAAAGCTCATACATCAATCCATCCGCACGTACAGTCGCATCCAGCGCCGGATCTCCGCACTGTCGCAGTCACGCGTCGCTGCGACAATTAGTCGCTGTTATTACTTGTTTGTCGTGTCGCGATACATTATGTGGCGGAGACATGACGTGCTGGCAGTGATACAGTGAGGAACTTGTCTATTTTGGTTGCAAGTATTCTGTACCCCAGGGCAAACATGTGAATCTATGTTACGTTAAATTAAACTGTCCCTCTAGCAATTATCAGACATTTACCAAGATGCCAAGTATACAATATTCATTAGACAGAAGTAATCTCAATTGCACACCAAATACTATCAGAAAAAAATTGCCTGCTATCCTGCTAAAGCTCTTTCTCTTCATAACAAATTTAATGTTCAGTGTTAGGTAAACTTATCTGCTCTCCAAAACTGCACTGGTAAATTATGTCAACCTCAAACAAAGACAATCGTATAATAACGAAAGCACTAAAAGTTTTAACAAACCAATAAAATCAACTGCTACATAAAATATCTCAATGTTAACAGCAAGCTTCACACCCGGTGTAGTGCCAACCTAACCACCATATGTGACATCTCGAAATCACTAGTAGCATTGTCACGAGTGAGTTATTGGCGCGATTATACCTACATATTTATGTTGAGGACTGTACACGGCACTGCCATCACTACGGAACAAATAACTGCTGATGTTTCGGTTTAAACGCTATCCATTGCGGGATTTAAACTAGTGATTCAGATTTAGGGTCGTAATAAACAGGCAACGGATGTTACATTTGTAATTATGATATTGTTATTCGTACTGTAGTAGTATTTTCTTTGATTAGGTGTCGACTAACTGAGACAAAGCCGTTTGTGCTACCTTTTAGTGCAACTGAAAAAATTTTGGACACTTTACGAGCGTACTTTTATTTTTAGTGTGTTATTAAATTTGATTTAGTGGTACTGTAACTAAAATAAAAGTTAGCAATTGTGGTGGGTATTGTTAATCTAAGTTTAGATGGCAATTACTGCAGAGTGTGACCGTCAGATGTTACAACATGTGGTAGTTTACTGTCATAAGTTATTAGGTAAGAAACTCGTAAAATTATGACTTTACATTTATTCCCTGTATCTTGGGATTCACTAACTAATGAGATTCATGAAAAACGCAATTCCAAAATACATTAATCATTATTTTGTACCCTACTAGGTAGGCACTTAATCGAACCGGAGCCTTTCTGGCTAAAAATGTGGTAAATTTTTACTTAACACCTTAAAAATATAACGTACAAAAAGTGGTACCACATTAACAGCCCCATATTGTTGTTCACATGATTGTTTTAAAAATACATGAATAAATTAACTATAATGGAGTCTCCCTCGAAATTAATTGGGGTTGAGAACAATAACATTACATATCAAGAAAGTACAGCAGGGCCATTAAAACCGCTAAAAGACAACCGCGCTTAGAACAGAACGATGTATTATTTCAAACCTTTACAAATGTCTTTTGAAAGAACCTAAGAGCCTAGACAAACTGGCATTCTATTAGCGGTAACGTTGATGGGGCTGACATAAGCTACCGAAAAGCTTGTCAATCCTGATGAAAGTCGTTGTAGAATTGCAAAGCACTTGCCACTTGTCTGTCCCTCTGATGCAGAACAGTATAATTTCGTATCAGCTTGGACGAGTCCACTTCTGAATCTAGTTCTCCATTGACCGCTGCTGGTCATAGATCATGTTTTTGTCATAATCACTACATTCATCACGCTTGGCTAACCGATGAGTGAAGTACCTATGTTTACTAATAAGAAAATGCTTCTGCATAATCAATTTCAGATTTAACACATTGATAAGTTATGGATTTCCCAGAAAAGGGCTATGCGATATGATTCATTCAAAGAACATGATTGTAAATATCAAAACCTCGCCAAAAAAATACAATAAATATATTTCCAATTATTATTCATACTTCTATCAATAATTTTGGAGATTACAGATGACGTTCTACAGTATAAAAAGATTATCCTCCCCCTAATATTCTGAAGAATACACCCAAAGCGAGACTATGATTTCGTTTTGTTCTACTTAATATGTGCACAACTCGACACACACATACATACAAAATATAGGAATCGTGTATTCTATACTCATTATAGAGCGGGTCTACTGTTGCCACCTTTTTGTAAAAACGGTCAAGTGTTTGCTCCGCGTTCCTGGACACACGGAACACGAATATTTTATGACGGTCGTCGTGTACTATGATGTCGTGGAGAAGGCAATTTTTTATCAATACTACTTCTAAATCTTTGATATTATGTACCTACTTTCTTCAATGTGTTAATGGCGCCATAGTTTATTAGATTCCTTGACAATCTGGCTGTCCTCCACCTGACAGGAGAGAGAGTCAGAGTTCCTTCCGTAAACGGTTAGCTTAGTGTTACCTAAGCACCAGTTCCACTTGTATTTAATTGGATCAGTCTTGTTCCATCCAGGTATTTGACTCTAGTGTTTTTTTGAAATGCTGAAAAATTGGGATACAAAAAACACAGCGTTATAGAATTTAAAAAAGTGGTTTGAATATCCATACGAGTATCTTCACCACAGGTTTTCATAGCCTTATTACCGATCTGATTTTGATCAAGAGAACCTGACCTGATGAGCAAAACAATGCACGGGTGCAAGCAAGTTCTAAATAATTACCTCATCCACTCCCTCTTCTTACCTTGGTATAATCCTAAGGGCTGGTAAGGTCTTGCGCATACATTATGCATGCTAATTTATCGGCGGGTCAGCGCAACTCCGCGGATTACTTCCGGCCACTTACTCTGTTTTATTCTGGCTCAGAACTTGTTGGGACACGACCGGATTGGGTGGCCAGATGTTTTGCTTGCTGAGTATGTACTCAGTTTAGTATTAGAAGGGAAAATTGGGGTTTTAGAGGCAGCTGGTTAGGCTGGAACCAAATGTGACGACTAGTTTGATGAAGTCAAAATACATTGGTATGAATAAGATATCCTTAGATTAGTTTTTGCCGCCATTTTCTTGGTTCAAACTAGCTTTAATCAAACTAGTATTATTTATAAATATTTAAATATTTCGTAATGTTGGCATTTTGAAATGAGATGCGTAATTTTTGTCAGTATAGTCGAGTAGGTTATTTGAATATGTTATAATAATTACAAGTTCTCCTGTACATATATAAATAAATAATTGTTTAAAAATATACATATTATGTACGATATGAGGTGTTTTGTGTTAATAATGCGGGCAGGGTTCGACCTCGCGACCTTACACTCGACTCACGAAGCTAACGGAAAGTTCTATAAAAAAGGACCAAAACGTCTAGACTTAACAATGTTCCGAAAAGGACCAGTAAGTCTTCAAGCTAAATGTCAGTGACCCCTTAAGTGACCCTGGGACGCCGTTACCTTGGGCTGTTCCCTGAATCAGCAGTGGACGATCAATTAACGCTATCCAAGGATGCCTATCGAGTGCCACTGTTTAAGGCTAGGGTCGCCAGGTTTCAGTAAGTTTTTAGCCATTTCGTTTGAATACAAATTATTTAATAGGTAACTATCCAACTAGTTGAATTTCTTCTTATGTTGTAGGTTGGCAGAGGTAAGTTATCACTGCCGTTTATAAACCCCACATCAAGAAGATTGCCTATGTTCACCAACAAACCCCACAGGATCTTTTGGCGCCTCAATGACATTGACAGGGCGGCGCTGTTGGTAAACATTTGTGAAATTGTCACAGAAATTGTATTGAAAAACAAGATGGCGGCGTTAGTTCCGATTTTGGTCACGCGCCAAAAGACCCTTGTGGCGCTGTACTGTCACTGTTGTACTACTGAGTTGCGGTGACTGACAATAATGAATGACAATCTATAGTGTCTTGAATCTCATCAAAAATCCCCAAGGTCCCCAAGCCCTTCGTAGCTTGCACTGTTTGATTACCTGCTTTTTAAAATACAAATATGAAGTCAATTTAACTCCAATGTAGTCTGAAAATCTTTAAGTTCATGCAGTACTTGTGAAGAATGACTACTTTATTTGTTTTTGTTGAACCCTATGATTAATGCATTACCTCCCATATACCGATGTAAAGCTAAATATTCATGCAGACAAACAATGTCTACTCGTATATGTGTGTGTGTGTTTTGTGGACTGTCCAACTTGTAGGCCAATAGCCGACTAAATTAAGATCGAAGTTTGGACTTTTTTATTTTGGTCTGGTAACCCTAGCTGTATCGTAGACCCTAGCGTCTGGATAAACGCACTAGGTCCATTGAACGCAACGATAAAACAAAAAAATAACCAAAGGACAAAAATAGAATAACTAAAAGCAACAAAGCATTATATTAAAATGTAAATGATGTCTATTAATATCGCAATTGAAAATTACCAAAACCAGACATTTACCACAAGACGTTATCAGCAGTGTTTTTATCAACGGAATTATAATCACGTCGCCATGAGCAAAGGCACAAAACACCATAAATATAATTTAAACATAAACCACAACACCGAAAACTAATCCATAACCATCACTTTTCATTTTCCTCAAAAAATAATTAAACCAAAACAGGATAATTTCCTTTTTATTTTTTATGCAAAATTTGCGCTTGTAATTTTTCAGGCTTATAACCTCAGACGTGCAATCTACCCAGTGCGATATTTTAGCATAAAAACTGGTCGCGGTCCCCAGAGGTAGTAGACAAAAGTACTAATTTAGAAATCCCTGGGATGCCACCAATATCTCTCGGATGCCTACCATGAAAGCTACATTACCACTACTCCTAGTAGAGATTCTGAGAATAGCAATAGATATTAATCTAGGGAACAATTTAGTGCTTAGGTTTTGAGGTCAAGCTAAATCTTTGAGCAATAATAGTGAACTGCCCAGTGGTTTTCTAGGAAACAAAAGATCAGCATTTTTCATCGCATCGGACAATGTTGCAAAAGACGGCCAGGGGGGGCAAGGGATGCCTTTTACAGAAGAAACTACAATCACCAATCTTTGGGCCCACTTGCACGTTCATGGGTTATCCTAAATAGCTGAGAGTTAACAGCTAATTCAGGGTTAATCAAATAATTCATCTTGCACCACCAAGCGTTAGAAGTAAATCTACCTGTGTGGGAGAGTTACCTAAGTCGCTAAAGTCTAGGTTAGTGTAATGTCGAAATAAGTTGACGTTTTAGTAAGTGAAAATCCGGTACTATATCAACAGGAAATATATTCATGAACTCATATATAAATAAATACAAATGTAAAAAAACTTACAACATATTTTTCCTTACAGACGTTTTCGTCAATTAAAATTAAATGTCATGTTATAAAATTCATTGTCTTTGAATTTTATAACACGACATTTAATTTTAATTGTGCAAGTTTTACGTATCGTAATGTAGTGTAAAAGAGATGAGTATACAATTTCCGCTCATATTCGTTCATTCATTTTAGTCGGATAACATAATATCATGGCACAGACATTGCAATTCTATTTTATGTTTCGTCGATTGAACTATAATGTTCCCAACTCTAAAAACACTAATTTTAGGTTAACTAACCCGGCGGCGGCGTTACTTTTAAGTGGTGCAGCGCGTCATAAGAATTGAAACGTTAATTACTTATTTCCGAGTTTACGAACTCTACGTTTATTTAATTAACCCGGCTAAACGTGCAAGTGGGCCTAGGCGTGGTGAATATAACAGCTTTCTTTTACAATCTAGTACTCGCGCTTTTCGCACGGCCGTATCATGATTTTCGGGGTTCAATTCCAAAACAAGGCAATCTATATAAAGTTTTCTTATTTCCAAAATATTGGAAATAATCTGTACTCCAACAATATTCTCATTAGAGTAATTAAATATTTTACACGGTAAATAAGTGTATTCCTGCTTACCCCATTCGGATATTCAGACATGTCCCGTGATCTACTTTTAACATTGTAGTAACTAAGTAAAATACAATTTTGTTGACAACATTGCAAAAATATTAGAAGGTAAAACAAAAAATGTATTAATATCGTAGAGCTTAGTAGAGCATACAATATTACGCCAAAAACGTTAAGGAAAAAAAATGTTAGAAACAAAAATAGAAATTTGCGACCGTGACAGGACTCGAACCTGCAATCTTCGGATCCGAAGTCCGACGCCTTATCCATTAGGCCACACGGTCGGTACATGTTGGTGTGAAATAGGTCGTGAGATTCCACAGAGCCTCTCTATGTATATGACGTCACCAGTGTAAATAGAATATCACGCTGGAAATCAATGATACGGCCGGCAGAGTTGTATTTTAATACATGTGTACTTTTTTCATAAAAAGAATATGATACAGGAAACTGAAATTCAGTAGGTATGTCATCTACGTTATTAGTAGTACAATGTTGTCTGATAACCCATTATTTATGAAGGTATTCACTTGTCACTAGCAAAGCACTGAAACATAACGATTACCTAGACATATCGATTAGCTACTTACCTACAAATTAATCTTAAAATAAGCTAACTTTCATTATCACTGTTAAATTAACTTGTAAAATGTCTCAAGATGTAGGCACAATCTTACAAATTTGTTTTTTTTTTTTCATGCAATTCTAATAACAATTTTCTATTTTCCGTTTTTCAAACAGTATCTCTAGAGACATCAAATGGATATTATTATAACCGGTATCAAATTAGAGTAATTTATGAATACTGGCTCAAGTACTTTTAATGCCTTTAGGGGACAAACGGGCAGCTGTTATTGTTCTCAAATTGTCTTCCAAATTATTATTCACATAAATCCCTTCAGGCGGTGCGGTACTGGTATCGAAAAGTATAATGTACCAATTTAATGGTGGATTGTGTACCATGAGTTGTGACTGGCCGTAATGTGCAGACGTGGGAATTGGCGCAGGAGACAGTTCACTGGTTGTGGCTTTGAGAAGTGTTTCTGCTGTGAATTATAAAAGAAACCAGCAAAAGTAAGTTAAAGCATACTGAAACCCTTACCTAAATTATGGTGTCTGCTTACAATTTACCTATAACGCCTATATCTTGAACGTCAACAACATGGTCGGCAAACCGCGTTGCTTTATGCGTGTTTACTGCTATTGCACTGAACAATAGAGATGCTGATAAGGATTTTAAAAAGCAGAAATTGTACAGATTTAACACATGCAAACCAATACAGTTTGCGTGAAAATAAAACAAATTGATAGTTAAGAAAAATAGAAAACCAATTCGAACCATACGTATATAATATAATAAAGAACCGCAATTTGAATACGAAATTAGTAACAAAACAAAATTATTGTGGGCTTGATCGGTTCGGTTTTGATTAAAAACGAATGTTAGTAAAAACCACAGATGAAACCAGACACTATGACGCAGATATTAATGTATAGGCATTTATAGAATAACTAAAATAAGTTTACACAAACATTATATTTTGATATTAATTTTTATATATATTCTTTTTTTGTATTTCTGACAATTTCTAAAAGGTTAACAATAACATGTCCAAATGTCAAGTTGCATAGTCGAATCTAAACAAAAAGTTGAAAAAATTAAGTAGATAATCATTTACACACGATTACCTACAAACCAGCGCCCTTAATGTGTAACACACTTTCAATCACAATTCGAAAGTTTTTTCAAAAAATTGCTGACCCTGAAGAATTGTTGAGCATACGAATTTTTCAAACATTATTATGTAATATCATAATTTTGAAAAATTCGTATGCTCAACAACGTAAATAACGCAATGAATGTTGTTGAATTGTCAAAATGAAATGCATTGCCACTGTAAATGTGTTACGTATGTATCTCGCTGTATCTCACGCAACTGTTTAATATAGCTCTCTTCCCCGACATTGCCCGGGTGTCCCCGTCTTTGCCCGGGCCTCCCCAAGGCCTGTCGGGGGCTAGTAATGGCGAAACGACGGCCTGTTGTCTTAACATCCCTGATTGATTGTCGCCACACTCCGCAGATTATTGTTGAAGCGAACTGTTGCAATTGATGTATTTGTATAGAAGTATAATCGGAGATTAATTTTGAAGTTAATCGGGCATCTTAGAGAAAAGGTTTTTGTTTAGACACAGTTTTACCATTGAGCTAGTTTTTGTAATATACCTTATTGCGATTGAAATACAGTTTTTACTTAAAACTGATACTTAGTCCGATATTAAGCCTCATTTACATGATGCAAGTTTCGTGCCTGTGGCATACAATAAAATTGATGTAACAACTAATGATTTTATTGTTGAACGTGTGGTATGCCACAAGCATTTAATCGCACCATATAAATCAGGCTAAGTTGCCTGTTTTGTATTAAGAACTTTACTATAATCAAAAATACAAAAACTAGCTCGAACTTTATAAGCTCGGTCTAAAGTTAGATCTCGTTTTGTGATAAGACCAGCTACTTACTTGAAAGTTTAGTTGAAAGCAAGGTTTCACGGATAAAGTATTTTTTGTGGCGAAACTAACGGAGGCCCGTGTGACATGTCCAGCAATTGAAGCCGAGTAGATCGATTGGTTCCTATTATCTGCAACACATCATCTATGGTAAGAACAAGCTACCGTATATACCGAAAAGTCGATATAAACTCGAGAAACCCAGCTTGGGTTGGCAGATCTAACTTCGTAATAACTTACAGCACATTGCGTTACGATCCAGTATCCGATAGCCATGGAGAATTGGTTGCACCAATATTCGCCTAGGATCACAACAGATACATCAAAGTGTGAATAACATCGCATAAATTGTAGGCCCGGCAGCTATACCCCACCGCAATGTCTTATGCAGAATTATTTTTATGACGTTCGGCTAAATCAATCTGCCTCGCCTTTTCCCAACTATGTATGTTGGGGTAGACTTTAACTGACAGTCGCTACGGGTAGTCAGAAGCCCAAAAGTCTAACAACCAGTGTTACCAAGGGGTGTCGTGTTAACCAGTGATTGGGTTGTGGTGGTCAAATAGGCAGTCGCTCCATGTAAAATACTGGTATTCAGCTGAATACTAGTATTTTACATGTTGTTAGACTTTCGAGCTTCTGACTACCCGTAACTACTGTCAAACATCTACGAATGACAACCGGGATCAACGGCTCAACATGCTTCCTGAATCACGGAGGGGTCGCGATATATAACGGATGGTCACCTATCCATAACCGACCGCGGCATGCGTAGCTTGACCCTTCGATCGACCTTCGTCTCCGACGATGTTCGACCGGAATAAAACAAAAATTGCTAAAAAAAGTCTTCATTACAAATTCGTTACAAAGCGTCATTTAAATCATTATTCTTTCTACTCAGTTGCAACATTCCACATTCTTATAACACTACTAAAAGCCAATTAAATACGAGATCCAAAACATCTGCCAAATTAAAAATCCAAATGAAAGCTCAACATTCCGATACTAATTAATTGCTGATGAACACAAAAACTTTCCAACGACTCTGTAAATTCCTAAAACGTGATAATGGCATTAATGGCACATGTCTTATGAAACTTTAGCACGTTATTAATAACATTAATAATTATTAGCGATGGACCCAAATTCACAGAAACAGGTCTGTTCTTACCACAATTTACGTTCGACCAAATTTTGGACTGCATAAAAAGCATACCGAGAAAGATCACGCTATAGTATCTGACAATGACAAACATGTGATCATGACCTGCGGTGTAATTCCGTACCTAACACACTTACAATGGAAATTTCTTTAATTTTGACGGTTTAAACACATTAATTGAATTATTTAAGTTGCTGCGAAGACGAATGTTTTAAACCTATGTAGGATTAGGAGTTTCCTTCAAAACCTGGTTGTAACTGGAAATGTGTTACGCAATCTGAATGCATAAATGTTATCGCTAATCGCATTTAATCAATTCTTGCACTCTACTTAACACTCACGCTTTACTTACCTATCTGAGTGTATCAATATATGAGTATAACAATATATGGACATATCATTTGATCATTTAAAACTTCTAGTTTCACAGAACCCTTAGAATTAACATTTCAAAACCAAATTTTATAAGATTTAGTGTCAACGGAAGCAATAAATTTGGCGCTAATTACAAAGTTTGCTTTCTGGACGCCGAGCGCGTTAAGAAGCAATTACAGGACACCTGGATGGGTTGTGGATGTCTGTGGATGTCCGTGGATGTTGAGCAATGATAATCGTTGTTATAATTACGGCTAGTTAATCGACGGATGTGCATGCAATGCTCGCGAATTTTGCTGTCGTACAGGAGCTAGGGTATGTCTGACGCGATAACTTCCCTCTTTGAGAAGTGGCTAGAGACTTAGAGAGGCGCCACGGCGTCTTCACCTTCCGCCTGACGCAGGTCCTTACCAGACGCGGTTGCTTCGGGATGTTCCTGTTCCGGATAAAGCGGGAGGAAACGCCCGGGTGTCACCATTGTGAGGATCGCCTGAAGGACACAGTGGAGCATACGGTGGAGGTCTGCCCGGCTTGGGCGGAGCACCGCCGTGTCCTCGTGAAGGCGATCGGCAGCGGTGATCTCTCGCGTCCGGCCCTGGTCCAGGTCGTGGTACAGAGCGAGAGAGCATGGGAAGCCGTCACCTCCATCTGCGAAACAGTAATGCTCGCGAAGAAGGAGGCGTGAGGGAGAGGCAAATGCGTCCTCACGCCTCTATTCGCCGCAGGAGTCGCCCTGGGCGTCGGGAATCGCAGGCCGATTCCCGGCCACCGCAGGCGCGGGCTTACGGACAGTGAGCAATGGGTAGCTCGCCGTCCAACAAGGACCAGGCCCAGGTCGACGGCGCGTTGTGTTCCACTCGCGCCTCAAAGAGATGTCAAAACAACCGACGGGCTACGCTAGGGCCAATGCCTGCCAGGGTCGCGGGAAAGTCCGAAAGGGATACCGTGGCCCCTGGCAACACACAGGCAACTGAAGGAACATGGGTGGGTTTTAGTCAGTATGAGTCTGACACGCCCTCTCGCTCGTCCCAGAGCGGGAGAAAATATTTGATAATTTCTCAAAAAAAAGGGTATGACTCACATCGAGTGTTTTTATAGATTGTATATTGGTTGAAATAATAATGCTAGCAATGATAATATAATTTACAGCATCTATGATTTTCATAGCTCTCCAATAGCTGGGAAAGTCATGCTGGGAAAAAACGAGAAGGTATTGATTACAAACCCACGTCAATTCTGAGAATCCCTTACCACGCCTGACCATTTCCCGTTCGTCTGTTGATCCTAATACTTTTCAGTACATGTAGTAATTTTGATAGATTTCTTAAGTGTTTTACCTAATTTCCAATACTATTCTTATTTAATTTCTTGAGTTCTCTGTCTCCCCGTCTATAAAGTTCAAAGCGCTCATCAAAAAAAGCAGCACCGGCGCACCGGCCACATTCATTACTTATCAATGAGTTCGCAGAAACTATAGCCCCATACAGTCACAGTCTTTTTGTCGCTAATCATCGTATCAACGCATGAACGTCTCCTCAGGTGGATGATGGTGACAACTGTGTGTACTCTTTGAATCTGTGGTAAATACTTTAAAGTATGTGGAAATTAAATGTGGATCAAGTTTTTTGAGATAATTAACTCAGATGTACAAGTATTTAATGATGGTTCTTGGTTCTATATTCTTTTAATAGAATTGAATGCAACCCGTCGATTACTTCGAAGCTGGTCATGAATTACCTATTTTACGTTTCAAAATAAATTAAGTTCGAAATGGTCAATTTGATTTGATTACAATTAATTCGTTTCCCAAATTCGGAGGCTCAATGACCGATGTATCAATTTGTAAATTAATAATTATTGCTAAGGAACGTTCAGTTACCATTAATGACATCATACCATATAAAAGTACAGGAAGTAAGCAATTTAAAACACTTGCTTACACTCACATAAATCTTAACAAATTACTTTAAAAACACTACAAATCACTATACAGGTAGGTACTACTGTAATATATTTTCAAATTCTAATTCAAGCCACATTTAAATCACTCGAGATTATTTTATCGAACATTCTTATAACGTCTCAATTGATTTCCAAATAACGGAAGAAACCAATAACGGTCAATTAAAATTATACGAAGCTTTTTAGAAAACGAATCGCTCGATATAAATCAGAGGCGATGCGTTACGAATTCACTACATTTACATAATCGACCACTTCGCTGCCGTCGACTATCGGTTCGTCCAACCATGTTTCATTGTAATTTTAATGCGCGACAACCCTAGAACCACACCTGAACTTCAGCATTCCCAACTTTGTTGCTTACATAATAAGGTCGAAAGTTTGTTAATGGTGTGCAAAAACAAGATTGTGCTGGTATATTTAAGTGAGAACAGAGTACAATGGGACAAAGAAGCGTCCGCAATTAAATCGGCGCTTTTTGCGAATGCTGGTCGTTTTGAACAACGATGGCGATGGACGATGGGCGGTGGACGGTGGCCTTTATGTGACGTCGCATTGAACGCGTGTATTGAAGCGCTACAGATAGATGAACGCGATTGTTCGCCCACGGAAAATGCTAATAGTGGAGCATTTGACTTATCTTTGCGGGTTTTTGCTTCAGATTATTCATTTCCAAGAAAAATGACATCCATTTTCATTTTTGTTATATTTAAAAAGACAGAATGAACTTTAGGATAATTTGAATAAAAAAAGGGAAGTAGCAGACATTATGTTTATATTTCTCCGAAAAGAAAATCTAATCCTTTTTTGAACCAGAATTTGAACAACGGGTAAAGGCTTAAGTGTATCATTTAACATAATATATAAAAACCATAAAATATACCAATAAAAAAATACACACATTGTTAGCAATAACAAAACAGACAGCACGCGATACATTACACCAATACTTCATACAGAAGACTGAAAACAATCCATTGAACAAGGTAGTCTGTCAAGAGGCTGGCAACACTGGCGCTTATTAAAAACATCTAGATGATGTATTGCCAGTAATTTCTGCGGAATACCCCCTTAATGGGGGTGCGCCCCGCCGGCCCAGGCGGAGGTAGGGCTGCCGAATTTGATACTGGATGACGGGAGAAAAAAAACGAAAACCCAGTGTTTATTTGTAAAAGCTCTTTTTTATTATATTGAAGCTAGCAAGTACGGTATTTATGGCAATCCTTCCATTACTGGAACTTTTGGAAGTCTAACAATCTGCAATCGTTTTTTTTTGGATTGAAACTAAAAATTATTCTAAGAATAGAATGTAAGAGAAAATAAGAATAGAAAATCTTTATTATGTACCTACACCATATAAATTAACAGATACGTAATGTATACATTAGAGAGAGTTTAATACATAATGAATACATAATGTATTAAACTCTCTAGTAATCTGCAGCTGTGCCAGCGTCAGTAATTTTAAATTTTCAGTGTAAATACAAATGACCGCATTCCACCACAACCCTCTGTACCATTTTCAGACTTAAAATTTCAGTGTTTGATTTGATTCGTAGTCGTCCAAAAGGGTACAAAAAGGTAGTAAGTTATCCTAGCCTGCGGTGACGGCAGGATAAGAACATCTACATGCCTACCTACACAACAGCTACATACCCATCCAAATCCCACATCATAAGGAAATGTTTACAGTCGCCGTTTTTGTAATACCACTGTATCTGTACCAAAGGACCAAAGAAAATTGGTCTTCCGATCATTAATGCTCATAGTTATTTACGGAAGATGCTGACCTACTTCCTCAATTAACCCTGTGTAGGTAGTAGGTATCCATGGCATTTTATTATGTTGTGTTGTTCATTATTGTAATATTAAGACCACCTCAAAACTGTCTCCCAGCCCTACGCATTGTAATGATTTATAGGTTTCTTAATAAATACGTGGAGTGCGGCCATCGAGCGTTGTGATATTAATTGCAGTGGTTATTAATTCATGCTCTGGCCACAACTCGTGCGCCGGTCGCCGGTGCTCAATGGACTGGTACTGGCTCATATTTTATACAGCATTTATATTGTGAAGGCTTTGACGAAGGTGCATACGAACATTGTTGGACAAATCACAGGCCATGTATTTTTGGATGAATGCTTTGATGCTCTATGCAGGAATTTTTGCACTGTTATAAAGTTATGAAATTATTTTTTTCTGTTTTTGGACGGCCTGCAAAAGGGGCATTAATGGACGAACGTGAAACTCATACGTGAGCCCATCAAGTCGTCAAGTCTTGTATAGTACTTTTCTCAAATAACGCGCGAAAATTCAAAGTAAATTAATTATAAATTCCAGAATCAATGACGAATCAACGCGCTCATATGTTCATGTTTCTTTTTTACTTTAAACAGCTCTATTTGCAAGGTAAATCGAAATTTAAATAAAATATTTGAGAAGTTCCCTCCTTGAGTGCCATGTGTTGAAGTAAAAAGTTCGTTCCATTTTTTAATAAAACGACAGATATAAGTTTTCATAGCAATTTATTCGGCCGCTAAACACGATAGATATGGATCTCCATACAAACATTACCAGCCGGGCGCTCGTCGTCGTCATTCATTCTGGAATTTACTTTTTTACTTAGTTTGAATTTACGCGCATTATTTGAGAAAAGTACAAGCCTTGGCTGCAACCAAGCATTGATGGACTCACGTACATACGTGATAAATCGAAAATGCTGTATTGGTAAATACATGCGAACAGGCGGCCGGCAATGTTAGTATGAAAATTCATATCTGTCGTGTTGAGCGGTTTAGTAAATTACTACTGTCACGGTTTGCAAAAAGGGCATTGATGATCGTGAAAATATGGACCAAGGCAAAGCCGAGGCATACATATGTATGTATGCCTCGGCATATTTTCACGATCATCAATGCCCTTTTTGCAAACCGTGACAGTAATGTACAATTTTTCATTGTAATTTACTAAACCGCTCAACACGACAGATAATGAATTTTCATACTAACATTGCCGGCCGCCTGTTCGCATGTATTTTACCAATACAGCATTTTCGATTTATCTCAAAAAGTTGACAAAGTAATGCTTGAATTTCCAAGTATATTTGAGAAAAAGAAATATAAGTGGCAAATTAGGTAGGGACCTATGATTACTAAGAGGTACAGACAGGGAAATTAATGATTAAGCAAATTGGCACGCTACGTCAATTTACTGTGCTATAGCCATTTCACACAACTGTCACAGAATGACAGTTGTGATTTGAACATACGGACAATTTAAGTTGGTAGTCAACTCACTTTGCATTAATTTCCTTGACTGCAAGTAAATATGTTGATAATTGCAAATTCTTCCAATCGACGGACCCACCTTTTTATTTTGAAGGTTTGATTTAAATTGTATTTTATTCGAAGAGAAAACAAGCCACACTCTGTTCAAAGTTATAACAAACATGTAACAGGTATCTCGAATATTGTCTATTTACTACTACAACAGTAACTGTCAGATGATCCGATAGTTTACGACTTGCGCGACCATTAGGTAGCATGTCCGGGTAATAGGTAGCCCATGTACTAGATTAGAGGGCCAATAAACAGCTTATAAAGGTTTGTGTTAATTATATTTCTTAATTATTTATTATGACGGCAGCTAAGCACAGGTAGTGTACCGAGAGCTATCGCTAATCATTGAACACGATTTCGCTTTTGAAATTAATAATAACCATCCTGTGTACTGGAATTACTCAGTACTAAGAGCATAAGAATGAGAGAATAGTTATTAAGGCTTCAATGCAGCAAACAAACATTGATCTCAAGAGCTCGTATCTATGCTTATTATTATATTCATTTATTTCGGATTTTAAAATACATTCATATAGATGTTAGTAACACAGAAATGCTTATGAGAAACTAATGTTAGTAATGACAAGACACTTTAAAAAACTAAATACAAAATACAAATTACATAACACTATCGGAAGCTCCGATACTCGCGCGCGTGTTTATTTGACTGCGTGCAGTCGTATCCAGCGCTCAAGCATTGGAGAATCCCACCGTTCGACAAAATTATTGAATGTAAGCTTTTAGCTACAATAGATCCCTTCAAGGTAAATAAAGCAGATATCAGAGCAGTTGGATTTCGGTACTCAACATCTTTCACTCGCTCCTGAATGATTGAAAAAGAAATGATAGGAGCAGATGAAATTTTGGCGGTGTGAACGTGGAATGAAACAAAAATGAACATTCACTTGGGTGAACCATTCACTCAATCAAAGCGTCTGATATCGGTTTAAGTGACGTCTTAAGATTTACAGAAAGTAGGTACCAATTAAAAGTCCCAACTTTGTGCATGCTTAGTTTCGAACCTACGACCTCGTATGTACATACTAACTACTAATATTTATATTCTCTGGGCTGGGACATCTCCATAATTAGGTAGATATATAATTTAGTAGGTACACGATCTATATTTAGTACTCCTATCCATTTGTCAAACTAGCCATCGAAGCCACCCTGCAGCCCAATGTAAGTGTAAAATTAAAAAGGAATAGTGCCAGCTGCTTTTCAGCCCGCATAAAATATAAAAGTCATTGTTGAAAAATGACTACAACTGGACTTTGACCATAGCTTTATGACTGTAGTACATTAATTTCACTATCATATTAATAAAATAATAAGAGAGACATTTCATAAAGAGTTACAGCTGCTTCTTATGCATTTATTAGTCAATGAAAAGATATTTGATATCATGTCCCTCTCTCTAGCCAATAACCATGCAGCAATTTATGTCAGTAAGTACAACATTAATCTAAGCACTTTGCCGACAGAATTTAAAAAAAACTAAGTTGCACTCCTTATCTTCATCATTAGTTGTAAACTAATTGTGTCCACTCGTTGTAGGCGACTTGGTCCGAGGAAGTACTACTCGTAAAACCATACTTATTTGTGTCGCAAGTCTAGGTGTGGTTGGCACTAAAATTATAGGTACATGAGACTTTAGAATTTTAAGCTGAATCAATATTCGAACAACAATATTATTAAACAAAAAAAATGTATGATAAAAACTTTTTTTTAAAATTTGATTAATATTCAAAGTATCACACAGTGTAACTGACCCAAGTTTAGTCTTTTTAAAACGTACTTTATCGTAAAAGACATAGCCATCTTCCAAAACTGCTTGCTTCACCGAAAAAAGATATCATCATAGAACACTCTGTGTAGAGAATACAAGGAAGTTTCTTCACAACCTTTTCACAATCCTCCTGCGTAAACACAAGTCAGTCCAGTACATCATAAGTAAAGGCCAATAGTAGGGTAAGCAGAGAGGTCAGCTACATAAATAGACGGGCAGTTGTCTGCCACGGACAATTTGAAGCTAATGGGTCGCGGCTCATTTACCCCCGGCTTGTTTTGGACGGCCATATGCTAAGGATGCTAAATATTGCAGACGGGATAGTTGTGTCGATGGTATTATGCCTATCCTGGATAATGGGTGGGTTAGCAGGAGTGCTAGATGGAGCTTTCATCCAGTATGCAGTCCCGCCCTGCCGCCCGCAATATTATGCAGATGCAGACGATGCGATTAATAGGTAAGTATTTAGATATGCAACATGCAAGCCCAAACCCAAACCAAAAAAAAAATTCTGTTTCTGAAACTAGCGGCAGGTACTGAGCTAGTGCTAGTTCGGAAGTTTGTTTGTAGTTTGTATCGGTTTCTATATTGGTAAAACTGCTGAAACAATAAATATATTTAAGATTCGATAGTATTAAATCTGGGATATCATTATCTAGTAACAAATGGCATTAAGTAGGTACTAAGGAAAGGAGCATATTCTTGAAAAATTATGTTACCTAGTGCCCGCAATCTCCAAATGAAAGATCTTTTCAGTTCTGGCAAGAGTCGTCTATAATCTTTCACCCCCACTAATGCGCCGCTTCTGTGTAATTTCTCCCCTAATCTATGTCCAGTTGGGGCAGTAGTTGCGAACTATCGCACTCGACCGCGAGCCACCGCCCTAATAAAGAAGGAACATTTTTTACACGAACACTACCGAATATTGCCGAACATTGCCGAAGATTAGTAACGCGCGAGCGCACCCCCGCGCAAATAATAAAAGTATTTGAACTGTGCGTAATCGAGATAGTTCATGTGTCGGTTTGGGGGAATTACAGTTATCTTATGTTTGTGATAAACACACGGATATGGTGATAGGCAGTTGAAATACACATAATGTTACGGCTATTAGGTTTCATGAAAGTTTCCGAATTTCTTGTTGCTGTAGTTTGTGACCCCCTATTTACTGGCGCTATATTGAATGAAACGAAGCAAAGAATATCTTTTTGGGTACCAAACGGATGTTATCAAATTATTAGTTTTACCTACATACTTGCCGTTACCTCATTTTAAGATTCCAGCATACATAAAATTGTTAACAACTTGAGAGTTAACTTCCCATGATGCAGTTATAAATAAACTTATGCACTTACTATCATCACAAAACCCATAAAAACTCTTCATTGAAAATCCCCACCAAAAATATAATAATATTCATACAATTGTACTCTTCCCCCAGCTCCGCGGGCGAGGGATGTGACGTAGAATTAGCCAACATGGCGGCTCTAACGTGTACTCTGAGTATTGGTATGCGATATATATTTGTTTTTTTGGACAATTCTATTTTCTGCGATTTTTGGTTCCCAGGGGTCTTTTCATAGTAACATGTTATGACTAATTAATTTCGTTTTGGTGTAAGAGGAGCTATTTTGGGGGGAGAGGAAGTGGTGGTTATAGACTATGAAAAAAATCCTTTTCATACTTAAAAATAAAAAAAATTATGAAAATAAAACATGAAAACAAACAACCATTAGTAATCTGCACGCTAACAGCTAACAGCTATTAGTCAAGCATATAGCAGGTACAAAAAAGGTAGAATTTAGCGATAACTGTCTAATTTTTTTAATTAATCTAATTTGTACTTAGTGTTGTAAGTTAATAATGATATAATTATACTCTCTAATTATCGTTATCACTTATTTCTTCCTCTTCTGATGAATTATCAGCAGTATAGTCCTGCAGCTGATGTTAACATTGGGTCTAGGGATTTGAACAGGATTTAAAGTAGGAGCTATTATTAAATTTAACACTACAGAAGGCAGGCTACCTGCTTTTTTTTACCTCTCTTAGGCTATTTATTAAGGTTCAGATGTGATCAGCAATCTTACTTAGCAGATCGTCAACTCTTCTCCTTTTCGTTTTATCAATAGACTGTCATACCTTTACTTTAACGTCCAGCAGTTGAAGGTGCAGTGGAATGAGATGGCTGTGCATGGAGAAGGGACACCTTAAACTCGAAATCTTTTGACATCTATTCTAATTTTTTTGCCAAAAAACATCGCGGTTCTTTTTGTGTCAGTACCATTTTTTTTCTAAATTTGCGCTAAATGCGCTGATTGACTTCTTCAGAACCCTGAAATAATCTTTAGTGATACCGGATAGGTCGTATTTTGAAGATAGTAGACCAAACAGTCCGCTATTCACTTCGCTATTCGTTTAAGACACTTCTCAAAAAGTTCTAATCTTGACATTGAGAAGAAGTTCCAGAAAAAAAAAATCCACAGCGGTCCACAATCTAGATTTAATATTTTTTGAAAGAAGAGGGTTCAAGCTACCATATATGTAAGTTTTAGGTCTGTGACACGCGTTGGCAATGGTTTCCGTGTCCAAAATATATTTTAAAAAATGGGGAAAAAATTGTAAAATTGGAATTCGATTTAAAATAATTAAAAAACTATGTGTAACTTGCTAACTTTTTTTTGTATAATAAGATAGTATACCTTTAACTTCAATAATCATCACTAAATTAAACCAATACCACTTTTATACATTAAAATCGCTTTTATAAGTATTTGCGTCGAATGCAAAATTCCTAAAGATAATTAATGAGTTTACTTACCCTTTTTCCAAACTCCCTTTTTCATACTTACCTGCGACTTTTAATGAGCGCAACCGCAGGTGCATTATAATACTTGGAATTGGAGGTTCGTGGATATTGTCTATGATACTAGAAAATAATTTTCGGCATATTCGATATCGAATTTTGTCCAGCTAGCATATTCTAGACGAACCATAGCGCGACGTCCCGATAACCTTTCATTTGATATATTGATCACGGACAAGCGCCTATGTATGAAACTTTTTATTTCTTTACATGTTGGCTTTGAAATGGAATGCGAGGTGAAATTGTATGAGTTTTTATTTGGTTGTAACTTTGAACTGTGGTCGAAAGGTCAATGTTTTTTAACCGACTTCAAAAAAGGAGGTTATCAATTCGATACGTATGTATGTCATATTATTGGAACAGCAATATATTCACATATGATAATCTATTAGGGTAGGGCTAATCTATTAGAGTATGTATGTTTGTCCAAGCATTTTTCCGAAACCATTAATGGGATCGTGACTATATTTATTAGCTTACATTAACTTACTTCAACTTAGGGAACAGTGCAAGTTTCATCAAAATCGGTTCAGTAGTTTTCAAGATATGGAGTAATACGTATAAATGTGACGGCCTGGCTTATTGATACGAGTTACGCATGTGGTGAAAGGGAAAACCTTGGTCAACCACAACTAAAAAGTGAATAATAAAAAACTTTTTAACAAAAAAAAAACAACCGTCTTCCAAAAAAAACACTAGGTAAGTGAAAAGTTACTTTAATTTCGGAAGTCGACGGTAAAAAGCGAAAATACAGAACCAAAGACACCGAATACATATTTAGTTCATAAGAGGTACCTAATAGATTTGAAAAGATTCTGTCGGCCATATGTGATAGGCATTATTCACGTTAATCAATGAAGTTAAAACATAAGCAATGATTGCTGATTATGGAATCATCACTATAATTGTAATTCGACATTTTTCAATCCTAGACAATAAAAGGTGGTTAATCCTTTAGCACTGGCTTTCATTTAAACTTCAATATCAAATACAGTAGCTGAAACTATCCAACTACAAAAAGCAACACATGATTTTTAAAACCAACGAATTTTCCTGTTTCAGCCACTTTCCGATCCCACTAGAGCTGTCTCACAAAACAAACCAAGAGTCAAAAGTGCACATACAAGCAACTAATTAATGATCTGACTGTGTGCGACTAGGGTCCGACCGCGGCACGGCACGGCACGGCGCAAATTAAACAAATGCAATGATTTGTATAAATAAATTCTTGTTCTTGCAGCGTCCACAGCGAACCAATCAAATTACTTCACTTTGTTAGTTGATTGCGCGCAACGAGTCAGAAGGAGTGGATGTTGCTTTTTACAGTTTAGTTTTTATTTTCAGAGGAATTTGAGGTGGATTTTGATTTCGACGGATTTCAGACAGTTTTTTTACTTCCCCTTTTACATTTTCCACCAACCCACACTGGCCCCGTGTGGTGGATTACGGCCCTCTCCCTCTCACAGAGAGGAGGCCTGTCTCCCAGCAGTGGGAACATTATTGGCTGATTATGCCTTTAGTAGAAGGAAGACGGAAAAAGGTAGACTTTCCTGTAACGTTTCTATCTCGTTTAAAATATTAAACGTAATAATGCAGCTTTTTTTTTTCTTAACGTGTAGTGGATGGCAATCTAAATCGAGTCGCCCCAGAATCATACAGCTTAGGTGAGGTGAGGTGTCTCCCTAATCATTACTCATCTATCTATGATACATTTACAGTGAAGGGCGGTTTTTGGGGGACTCTCTTATGTGATTTTGACGTTCGAAAAGTGCTGATTCTCAGCCTGGCTTGAATAAATTACTATTGAATTTGAATTGATCGTTTTTCAGGGAATTTTCGAAAATGAGAGTCTAAACCATACTAAGCTGAACCACTTTGATGAGTGCTATCGCTTAAAATGTTGAAAGTTTATGCCCTATTCTTAGGGCACATAACATAATATCACTGTAAGCAACTAGAACATACTGACAAAACTATAAGGTACTCACATTGCCACATCCATACCCCACAATGCCCTACATCCTTGTACACACAGTTCGACGTCCATGTTGGCTCTTAATTAATTTATACCCGTTCTTGTCCAGGTACAAAGTAGTGTTCTATGAAAAATTGCGCCAGCTACTGTCTAATGGGGACAGCAGAATACAGGCACTTGTAGCCTTAACCACACTTTGGCACGTGGTCGGGAATTGAGACGGAACGTTTCGTTTATAACTTTTCGCTTTAAAACTGAACTATATTATTGTCAGAGCGTTAGAACTGTGAGTTTATTTACTAAAGTTATGATAATGCCTAGTTTGTATAAGGTGTGCAGAAGGACATTCGGTATACACCACCATCACCACCACCACCGGTGCGGTTTTGTATTGACCACCAAGCCAGCTCTTTGATTCGTTTGCGATTTCAGACCATCAATAATTCTAGATTTCCTCGCGATGTTTTCCTTCACCATAAGTCACGTTGACGTTGATAAAGCCGTAATGGAGGTTTTCAACCCTGTGTTTTCAACTCACCCCTTGGTGCTTCAAAGTTCGTTTGAACCTCTCGGGTCCTGATACTTTTTCGAATGGTTGACTTACCAACAACGTGTGTGTTGGACGCAAAGAGTAAAATATTATAGATCGTCATGTCAGGTTCACCAGTTTCGTGGTGAGGTAAGCCGCACGTAAGTGGTGACCAAACCAGTAATATAATCTGGGCTCTTATTCTATTTAAACTCTGTGCAACGCTAGGCCAACTGCGACCTACGGTGTGTTATTCCTGCGATGAAAAGTGAGAATCCTCCAACTGCAAATGAAAATAGACGGCTATGGGATTGTCTCTCAGTGACGATACATAAGGGTCACTCACATAATACCGTCCCACAAAGGCCCAGCTAAAAGCTAACTGAATAAACTGAATACATACAAACGTTTGCATAGCGACATGCTTCGATGCCTGGTCTCTGTATCGAGTTGAATATCAATCAAAGTCTACGTACGTTTCACAAAGCCTTTTGCTATTGCCGATGTGCAAACGTAAGCTGAAATACTACCTCCGTTTCTAACAAATAGGCACTAATCTACTCTAATAGACATACCAATGCTACTTTCTTCATATATAATTTTAGTATTTGAGAAATGATGTCAGAAATTTGTTTGACAATACCATTAAACGCAGAGCTATTTTACAGGAGGCTCTGATTAAATGTGTTATACAAGTAAGTTCAGGTTTCTCTTGATTCAGAAAGAGGCCTAAAATTTTGAAACTGCACTCACCGCTTTATGTCGTTACATAGAAAAGACCCAAGTGATGTCATAGTTTGATGGATCGGTTCAGGATCAGCTCCAATCTGGTTGATACGGCGAACGGAAAGGGTACGGTTACTTGATATCGCGTTCGAAATATCTAGGATATACGTGAATTTTCAGAAGTTTTTTCGATAGAGGTACGTAGTAAGATTTTTTTGGTTATTTCGTTTATATTTCAGATAAACGTTCGTAGTGATGCCCAGTTCAATAGGCATTATAATAGTCAGCAGTGTTCTTTTCAAGCTACTAGCAACATAAGCATCCACCGATTCGTTTGTCAAGAGTTTCAACATTTTCTGACGATTATTTAGTAAAATTTCTACTGCAACTTATATGGTGTAAATAATAATGAGTATTCCATCTATCTAGGTATCTATTATCTAGGTATTTGCTGATTTATTCTGCTGCAATAGTAACGTTATATTACACGTGAGTACACGTCTAAGGACTGTTCTGATGAACAGTGTTATAATTTTACATAGCTTTATATTGGTGTGACATTATCTGGTAAATAGCCAATTCCATTCAAAGCGAACTATTTAAACATATAGCTACAACAAGACATAAAAATACAGACATATATTATCTGAAACCAATATCATACGACACAAACAAGGCCCCAGTTCCTAACAACCAGGACTGTCTAAAATGCGCATACTTCGGATTCCCACACAAAGGCAGACATTAAAATAAGTCTAGATTTCTTAGAAGCCTGTGTTGTGCCTGGGGTCTGTGACCTAGGAACAAAAACTCGTCTGGCCACACTATTGTTTGTTTATAGGTATTGTCAACTAACTATGTCTGCCCATATTTTGAATTTGATTGATGATACGCGACGGTACGTAGATGAATGTAATGCAGGATTTAACGGACATTGGTTTACATTAGCTCATTGTCACTACTAGACTGGTATCGTTAACAAAGTAGTATTCTTTAACTGAGGTTTTAGAAGCAGTAATCACTTATAAGCAGAGCAACTCTGACAATCTGTGCTTGCTTACGCCTTGTATGTTCATGAACTTTGTCGTCTGGGTACCCTGATTAGCTAATATGTATATCTGGGTACGCATTGACATTAGACTAAGTAAGTTTTCACTGCTCATAAAAGATTTTCTAATTTTTTCATCGTACTTCTTCATCGATTACTGCGACCAATTCTGAGAAGAGCATTCAAGTGACTAAATACTAATTAATTAACACTACAATATCTGCATTACTACAAAATCGAATGAATCCGCATATTTACCTAACACATGTATGTATAAAGTGGTGCGTGTTAACCTATTATGTAATTAAGTTTAATTAGGGTTCCACAAATGTAGCGAGTCAGCGCCGCCCGCGGCCTGATTAAATAACTTACTACTGAACCCGCTAATCGACAGCTCAGCCAAACTAATATTGAAAACCGCTAAATGGGCAAATGAGCCGAGATAATAATTTGAAAGGGAATTTATTACTAAAAATATTGATATTTCAGGAATTCAAGTTTAGAGGTGGCGATATTGTTGTTGATGTAAAGTACGCTCTTATAACTATATATATTAAATGGCCTTACAGTTATGCATACTTATAACAATTTAATCTATCTGGAAAACATGACTACCATACCATACCATACCATACATAACATAACATTGGCGCTGCAAAAACTACGATATACTATACTATTATCGACAAATTATTAGCAGCCAATTATTGTCCCACTGCGGGGAAAACGCCTCTTCTCATACAAAAAAGATACGAGCATTGGTCACCACGCTTCCTCAAGACGGGTTGGCGATTTCCAACTTATATTAACTATACAAGTCCAGGTTTCCTCATGATGTTTTCCTTCACCGATAAACCTGCAGGATATTTTCAAACAATATCATTGCTCTTACCCCACACTGTATTTACCCTCGTATCTAGTTGACGACGACTCCAAAGCCCCGACCCTTAGGCACGATGTTTAGCCCTAACTGAACTGTATATGAAAGAAAGAAAGAAAGAAAAATAGGTTTATTTGTCACAGAGACACGTACATACATCTAAGACAGGAGTAAATGAAAACAACAAAAAGTACATAATAAATCACGAGCATAAAACAGAAATTAGTCGGCAGCTGCACGACATGACTGTGACAAGAAGGCTTCCACTCAGCATGATGCAGTGCTATGGGGAGCCCACAGCACAGCGCTGATTTTCAGTGGTCACCCGAAAAAAAAAAAAAGAAGAAGAAAAGACGTACGGAAATCAAGTCAGGTACAGTGATTTGTTTATTACATAGGCAGGTAGTACGATAAAACAAAATAAACAGTGCTTAGAATGTAAGACAAATACACAACGAGATATAAGAATAAATATGATTAAAAATCATAAAAAATAATAAAAAATAATCCGCAGGCATTATTACATAGAAGAAGGCATTATAACATTATTACAAAACAAGGATAAACAAGTGTTTTGTCTCGCTCCCACCCTCACCTTCACGTCGTCTGCGCGCGCGCTCATAATCTAAAAAGTACCGTTGCATTTCCCTATTAAGTCTGTGAGCGTGATGACGTACTGTGCTGTCTGTGAGCCATCGAGCCGTCGCGTCGAGCCGAGCGCCCGGCCGCCGGCGCCGCTCGGCCGCAACGCAGCGGCACGAGTGGCTCACGAGATCTGCGGGGTCACGTGCCGCGCCGCGCGACTTATTTTACTACCGCCAAACATCACACCGTCTGAGGGCAACCGGCTTGCGCTTGCGTCTTAGACGACGCTTGATCAAACGTGTCTAACGTGAGGTGTTTAGCGACACAACATTCCTGTGCATCGATATTAGCATGAGGGAAGATGACGAGACGCGTCCCACGCATGGCTATGCATGCCGCCTCGAGCCGCTTGGATGTTGATATACCTTGCCCATAGATGATAAACCTTATGTGAGTATTTATTTATAAAATATTTGCTGCTCATACTTTTGTTTTTCTAATAGATTTTTTTTTACATGTAACTTAAAATTTTGTTTTGTTTTTAGGGATCTAATGGGAGGTGGTAAATCATTCCAGCAGCGAGAAGCGGCATACTTGAAACATCCTCTGAAGGCTGTAGTCCTATGTCGAGGCATCGAGATCGGGACGGACGTGGAACGAGCAGAGTAGCTGTAGTACTCATGCCTCCAGCAAATTTTTTTATACAGGTATTCCGGTTTGTGTGTTTTTATGATACCGAACATTAAAACGGCTAAATGTTGTTTCCGTCGGGCAGCCATTTTTAATATATTGTGTTCGTTTAAATACGGTGTAATATGATGCCTCCGGGGTATGCTAAAGCAATAACGAGCACACGCATTTTGTACACGCTGTATTAGACGTTCTGTACGGGAAAGGAGACACGGCCCGTATACAGCGTCACAATAATTAAGTTTAGATAATACCAGGCTATCCACCAATCTCTTCCTCATTCCAATACTAAGGAAATCCCTCACCCTGTACAGAACCTTTAATCTGTAAAAGCAGTTTTTTACCACATCATTAATGTGCTCCTCAAAACGAAGTTCCGGATCAGTTATTAGACCCAGGTTACGTGCGACTTCTACTCTTTGTATACTATCTCCCATGATTTTGACGTCTGGTTTCGCAGATAGAATTGATTTTATTTGATTTCTGCTCCCCATGACCATGAACTTAGATTTTTGAGGGTTCAGTACTAGTGAGTTGCCCATAGACCACGAGGCAATTCTATCAAGTTCCTCATTTAGGGTACGTACGGCGGATGCTGTGTTGCTGGCGTTAAAAGAGACATACAACTGAGTGTCATCAGCGTACACATGATATTGACAGTTCTTAATGCACGTGGTTATGTCGGCACTATACAGTATATAGAGAAGCGGGCCGAGCAGTGATCCTTGGGGAACTCCCCTTTTTATTAATTGTGGGGAGGAAGATACCGTGGAACCATCTTTCACGCGTATCTCCACTCTCTGCGTTCTGTCCGTTAGGTAACTCTCAAACCAGTCTATTGTTCGGCCATCAAAACCATAGTACGCCAGTTTGGTCAACAAAAAAGAAATATTAATTGAATCGAAAGCCCGTGAATAGTCGAGCAGTACCAGAATAGATCCCTCCCCACGATCCCGTGCTTCAAGAATATTCCCCAAGACGTCTGCTAAGGCAGTTGTGGTACCGCGTCCCTTTCTGAAACCCGACTGCAGTTCAGGCAACATACCATGCGCCTCGAGAAAATCAGAAACCTGCATATACACCACTCTTTCCAACACCTTGGACAAGCACGGCAATATGCTTATGGGGCGAAGATCTTTGACGTCCGCTAATTAACTTAATTACACATTACACACTCCCACTGACTTACAAACATGGAAATATCCCAACTTATCCTCTACGCCCTTCGCAAACCTTTAATTTTTTTACAATTTTCTAAAAGAACTGAAGAAACGCCTACTAATATTTTAAGAGCAAGACCGCTAGGGAGCAAAATTTAGCTGTTAAATGCTAATTAGGAGAACCTTTTAGAGAAATAGTTTGAATACCAGCTCTGGTTGTAAGGTTTTCTGAAACAAAAATAAAACAGAAAGTGTTTTTTGTTTTTATGTTTGAATTTTCCTAAGCTGACTACAAATCGCAGTGGAAATTAGTTGCTAAAAGTACGTTTGTAAGGTTTTTAGCTTCGCAGACTTGTCAGAGGAGTTTCTATATTAATCTACACCGTAAAAGAACTCAGTTTTCACAAACCAACCTTAGGCACCCTTTATAAATGACAAAAGTAATTGGTCCCACAAACAACGTAATCCCGAATAAACAAAACATTTTCTTTTCTCCGCAATCATCACAAAATACCACATTGATATACAGCGCATATTTCGCAATACATAAAGCAAGCATACCATAACGCAACATAAATGGGTAGGCAGTAATGATTTGTAACGTACAATAATCATATCCGGCCGGCGTCGAACCCGGGACTATAAATCACGACACGGCGTATTAACCACTGTGATGACCTTAGCATCGGGGCTACCCTAATGTATGAGGATTAATATTATGTATTTCCAGCAGATATATCACCAAAAACATTAGAGTTATGCGTAAGTTTGCTGATGGGTTCAGCAGAATTGCAGTTTGGTTAAGCTTCAGTTTTCTGTTGTCTGTTTCAACAGTAGGAGAAAACCTACTTATCTACATTACATTTTACCACAGCAGGTAAAATTTTACCTATTGATTTTATTAAAGTTTTGTATCATTAAACTCTGTATCACGGAAAAAAATAAGAATGGTGCGGTTTTCCATGTGGAATTTCTCAGTATTGCCCTGGAGTCTAGATTTATGCCCGAGCAACAGGCTCACGGTATCGCATAATTAAAACTAACACATAATTTATTGGAAAAATGAGGGTAGTACTAAACACCTCTGCCTACCCCTGCAAAAACTCGGGCGTGGTGTTGTGTTATCATCATTGATGCACATATACAAACTGAGCAAATTGCCAGTCAATTTAATTTACCTACTAATTAAACAAGGCGATTTAGATTAGCGAGCAGAGGTCAATGTATCGTCGTACATGACAACATGACATCTTCACAGCTATTGTACATGATGTACACACGTTTACCGATCTCACATCACACGTAGCTCAATGACAATTGACGGAGAGCCATCGAATGCCCTCTGTGTGTCAAATTACGATTGAAACTGATTCCGATCATCAGCGACGATCATGTAGTGCTCGCAGCAAGTGCTCGTAAATGTCAGTATAGTGCACTTGTGCGATAATATTACATGTAGTCCGACTCTGAGAGCGAACAAATTTGTTTGGCTGTACCTGCTTACACTAAAATAAAATAGCTTCGTCTAAGCATGTAGATTCATACTACACATTAGCAGAGCTAACATATTGTTATGTTTGTAATACACAAACAGGTATATTTAAGTACATAAGTTAAAGGCTCTCTTGTATTGTAGGCCCAATGTACCGTTTCTTATCTTAATACTATAATTTTGTCTGTATTGTGTTGTGTGTACCCAAAACCTACTCAAAGTAAATTCCACAACATTAATTTAAACACACATGTACGTATACAAGTTACATTGTAGGTACTCTAAACAGAACTTAATCTCAGCCAGTATAATTAAAGCCTCTGTCTCCGAGCCATGCTTTAACTAACACAATATTACACGATTAGTAAATCATGACATATCGGAAGACTGGCTAATCTCGCCACCTGATCTAGAGTTACTCGTAATTACTAATTAGGCCTGATCAATCACCTCTCAATTAACAGAACGGGCCTGCTTGTAGGTACATATGTAGTTACGAAGCTCTCTGTAATTACATAGATCGGTAACTACTCATAATTATACTACTATAAATACTAATAAGATACCTAATACAGACAGTCATTTTGTGATCGTCTCATCTAAGATTGAAACCTAACTCTAAGGTTTACAAATACTAATTTTCTTGCAGTTGGTCTTGTAGTATTCGTAAAATTCAAAATGAGATGTAATTTTTGGTGCAAATTCACTAAACATAAACTTAAATTATTACATCTAAGAAAATAATTATAAATATAATCATGATCGTTCTATGCGACATAGCCAATCAGACAGCAAATTATTTCTCTTTAATTAAACAATTTCGTTCATCAAGCAAGGCAATCAAGCATTTCAAGCCTGTTTAATAATTATTTCGTTTTATTGAAGTATCGATAATGACATGGCAACAGAATTAAATTATTTTGGCGATAGCAACGGTAGGGCAAACTTCTTGCTATTTTATTTGTGTAGGAACTCACTCACACTCGCGCGAGTAATATTGCTTAAAGAAATATATCAGGCGTTTTTGGTATAACATAAATAATTTAATGACTACACGTGTTTTTTCAATGTATATTAAATAGTATTGCAATAGAGGACTTCTCTTTATGGTGAATTGTAGGAATTTAAACTTTAAATATTTATGTACGAAATGAATGGAACTTAGCCTACCCTAATTGCGTAATGCACGATCAATCACAAATGGTTTCGATTTGAAACAGATTGCTAATCCATTGCTTCATAAGTTGGAAAAAAAAATCTGCTCAGCAGCGTAAATAACGCAATGAATGTGGTTGAACTGTGAAAATGATACAAATTACTCATAATCGTTTACGAAAATAAGTTACACAATTAGGATGTACCCTACGGGGGCTACGGGTGTACTATCGGATCTGTAGATCTGTTGATCTGATACGGATAACCTTTCTTAATACTTTAGACTAGTAGTATTATTCGAAGGAGCATACTTTCAATACATATATAACTAATGCAGCGATGTTTAAGTAAATCTAATTAGAATACTTAGAATCGAATCAAGCAACCATGACAATGTCCTCAAGTCTACATACGATGTCATGTTCAGTGACATACAATTTCGATGTCTGCTTACAAACACAATTACTGTTATACATGCATTTGATCGATAGTTATCAGAATTATGACAATGTTATACGTACTTGCAGTGATGTCTCTACCGAGATAAGGGTGCTTGAAAACATGCTGGTCCTGCTCCATAGGACAATTTAGAATCAAGGCAAAATCAAACAGGTTGCTAATTTAATTGTAAAATTTATAATTTTGTGTTATATGACATTGATTTTACATTCTGTGATTACTTCCTCACACACAGACTTATTATTTTTTTAAAAATTAGGAAAATCGTCTACTTTTACAATGTTTGTAAATATGTGCGCACCATGTATCTATCTATCACATAATTAAATTATCTGTCGTTGCTTAAATTTTTTTTCTTACCGGTTTTGGTATAGTAATTTTATTCTAGGTGCATCATCTTCACATATCATTATTTAACTAATGTAAGTACTTATACAAACTATTGTAAAATATTTTAAAAGAGTAACGATGGAGTTTCTTGCCCATTCTTCTCCATACGAAAACTACCTTTTGGAAGGGGCGACTAGAATCAATTATATTATTTTGTAAATTTCGACGTTCAAAAGTGCCATACATGGGCCTATTTGAAATAAATGATTTGGCTTTGACTTTGACATGATGACGATAACATCGATAGAAAATATATTAGATTTCAAAAAATTATGACGATAACTAGACGGCCTGTCCAAACCTGAAGCCTAGCCCAAAATTTATCATAACATTATCTTCTCATACAACCACTCTATTTGCTGCTCCCAAAAATATAAACAAGTGGTCCAATAACGATTAACACAAACATGAGCCACTCGCCCGCTCTTCAGATAGGGCACAGTGGCAACTTAGCCGCCCAGCTACCATATGCAATATTTATAGGGGGCATTACCAGGTAGATAGGGTGAGTAATACCGGTCGAATAGGGGACATTTTTGCACGTGCCCGGTAAATATAGGGGCTGAGAGAAAAGTCGAGGGCGATTCCTAATATTTTTCGTGATCAAGTCGGCCGCGAAAAGCATGGGAAACAGGTCCCCTGTGACGGGACCTCAGTTGTAAGAAGTGGATGCCTTTCTTCAAAACTGATTTGGAACAACAGGAGAACATTGTGAAAGTCCACTGACTACGGATGATTCATGTGGGTCCCCCCACATGAATCATCCCTAGTCAGTGGCTAATCAACAGCTTTCTTATTTAACAATTAATAACATGCTTCTTCAAGAAATTAGATTTTGTACAATCATTATTTCTACCGGAGATAGGTTTGGTGAGACGTGATGGTTCAAATGATCAAGTCGTAAAATATTCGAAAGCTGTAGGAAACCTTTATGCTGTTATATTGGCACATATCCTATTTTATGTGTACTTTTCCAGAGAGCAATCATCAAACAAACTTAGTAATCGCTATCGCCTGTGCCTTGTCCACGGGTCCCTTATCGGTTATTTCAGCAGATTTGTAGTCGACCGCTGAGGTTATTGTCGTATGACAGTGCCACCGTTTTTAGTATATCTTTAGCAAATTGCGGCCAACGTTACCGCTAAGTCCGTACTCACATTAACGTTCCATCTCTGGTTTAACAGTTAACGCCGAGATAAATGGTAGGAACACGAAACGATAACTGCAAACGTTTCGGTTTAAACCTACGTGCATACTCGCGTTAAATTTATTATGTAGATAATGTGGGGAATTGAATCCGATAGGAGAGAGGTCGTCGGTTTGTCACCGTGTCATAGAAAACCGTCCGTAAATCGATTTTAATGTTTCGGTATCGAGTTGCGGAGGTGTCAGCTCGATTTTTTAATCGAATGTTGATAAAAGATGGGAGAGGAATCTGAAAGTGAAATATGACTGCGCTCTCATAAAATCCTGGGGTAACAGCAGGGTTATCGGGATTAGTTGTTTTGTTTTATACATGACGTATTGATAACATTTAGGTGAGCATACACATACGGATATATAACTTACAAAACACATGATAACATTGATCACACTGGGATTGGGTATTTGTCGAAAAGAATCCAAATGGCATTGAAATCAATATTGAAGAATATAATATCCTCATCAATATACTTTCTTTGAACCCTATCACCGGCATACCTACCTATACATGGTACGCACAAAATACATGGTACACCTCAGTTGACCCATTGTTTAGTCCGGTCATGACGTAGTCTCATGGAGCCCACATTTGTCCCTTATTTATGCGCTCCTCGCCTCCGGGCAAAACGCTCGCTCTATTGAGAATTCGATATCTTATTATTGTATGCAAAAGGAGGTAAATCGTGTTTAAAATGTACATGGATGGACCCGGAAATATCTGAGAGGACGAATAGTTTTGTAGATGTGTGTGTTTTGTTTTGAAACAAGAAAATTTGGAGGTGTTTTTGAATTAGAACTCTTTTTAACATCACGCCACTATTCCTCGAAAGGTTGGGCAGAGGTTATAGTACACCCATAGTATAAGTCTCATGTAATAAGGGCGAACGTCAATCCAGACTCCGGGCTGCTACTGAGAAAGTCCTAATAGAAAAACCCAATAACACTTTACCCGACCTGGGAATTGAACCCAACAGTCGCACTTGCGGCCATTAGATCAATGAGGCAGTCTCGAGTAGAACTCTATTTTAAACGAATTTTTTGGCATGTAAAACATTTTAAAGCATCACTGTTATTATTTACATTTTAAAGTAAGGGTTTTGTGGAAGAAAATAGTTCCAGCTGTTTCATAATAGCCTCACACAGCTCTTCCCACCTGTAATAGACTAAAATAAAGCCATGCGCACACTGCAACAGTCGCCGATAGACCACTAATGGGTGGTTTGCCGGCGGCCGGGAAATATGTCCGTGTGCGTTCGTCCGATAACACAGGATTATGGTAAATAGTACTCCGTGGTGGGGATTAAGGGTATTTTCGGGGATACGCTGTATTTTAGAGCATTTTTTTCCACGAGTCCCTGAGCATTTTTTATTTCTTGGCGTTGGATGATGTTTTTTTTTGCGAAATTGGTATTTTTTTTAACCGACGAAAAAGTATTGGTGATTCTGTCGTAGTAAATACATTAACATGGCAAGAGAGATTGCTTCTGCCTATTGTCATTTCTTGTGGTGATATTTACAACTACATTTTCCTTATTTTACGCCAAACAAAGTTCTACAATTCAAACACTCCAATTTATGGCCCTGATATACAGACAAGCTTTCATAAAAAAATATCTCATTATTTTTTAGCTTCATTAGTAGTTAGTTTAGTACCTTTCCAATCCACCCAACGCTAAAGACCAGTTTTTTTTTTTCATCCCAAAAACCTCTTCAGCTAGTTAGCTCGATTCACGACAATATTTTACGCAAACCTAAACAAGTTCAGAATTAGGCAACGTTTCATAAACTTGCTAAACAAGTTACGGATTTTCTTTACAAATTTTCTTTAGAAGACGTTTTGAAAAATAAACGAAGTCACTCAAAGTTGTGAAAGCCAAAACACACCACAATGTTGGCAACGTGTGCGCTGAACAAATCTCTCAGATCTCAGGCAATTCCTGATTACGCCAGGAATAAAGCCACCAAATTCCCATTAACTTTTTAAAAAGGTTTCTCATTAAATAGCAAACAATAGCAAACACGCCGATGTGTCTGCGGGACGATTTTCGTCTATTTACAGAGCAGCTTAGCGCGGGGGAGCGAAAGGGCCCAAGATTAAGCCGGATAGTTTCACAAACATTCATTCATTCGGCCAGCCGCCCAGCCCCATTCAAGCGAGCTTTAATAAGAGACCGACACGGTAAGCGGCTTACTTTCTCAAATACCGGAAATTTAGTTTCCGTCGGTAGCTACGGTTTTAAGATTGCCGATTACGAACTCTCTAATGCTCGATTCGCTTTCAGTCGGGATTAATGCATAAACAAAGTATTAAAACACAGTTTATCGACAAACCATTTTAATTTTAGAGCCAGTTTACTGAACAATGGTAATGGCTGAAAATGTTGAATAGAACTTCGTTTTTAAATGCAAACGAACGTCTCCTAATGGAGTTCCAAAATTAATGAAAGCGGAAGACGTTCGCTGAAGAAATTCTCAACGCATCGGTGACTCTTCATTCCGGCAATAAAATAAATAATTCCTGGTCGGGGAATGTTCAAAGTTCCACTCGGGTGACCCTCGGAAGGTCCTGCCTGTCCTAATTAGGGAATGCACTCGAGTGTCCCTTCAGTTTATGAGCAGAGGTCAATAGATAAAGGAGCCTACTTGTGCCAAATGACAGTAGTTCGGATCGTTGCTGCTAATTCAACACTATGGCTTCAACTTATCATCTCTCGCATTTCTTTTGTTTGTGTCGTCACTTATCTTAGCAGTAGAATCGTTTGATTTTTTTCAATAAATACACACAATACAAGATAGGAAGGAATGTAAAGCTGTTCAGCTATGGTCAGAGATTTAATATAAATATATCTACTTAGCTGGTAATTACAAAGAAGGCAAAAGGCACTAGCTTGTTGCATAATATATTATTATGCTTATTAGAACTTTAATAACATCGTTAAAATAACATTCAGAAACATTACCATACTTATCACAACTAAAATACCCATTTAAATAACAATACCATTTCCAGTTTTAAAACATCTGGGAACAAAATCTAGTTGCAAAATGACTAGGCAAGACCAGCACCCTAATTGCGTAACACACTTTCAATCACAATCTGTATGATTTCGAATAATATTCCTAATCCATTGCTTTATATGTTCGAAAAATTTGTCTGCTCAACAACGTAAATAACGCAATTAATGTTGTTTAATTATCAAAATGGAAGCCATTGCTAAGTGCTGTAAGTATGTTACGCAGCTACTCCGCTGCTTCTTGTTCAAAAAAGCCTATCACAAATATCTGAAGTAGATAATAATTTTACTAAAGGGTTCTAGTTAGTTGTTAACTTTTCCTTCTGAACTTGGAGTACACTTCTCGCAAGTATTTAAGTCTTTCGTTGTACCACAGCGGAGCCGTGTGGAAATCCTCAGCAATCACCAAGGATGTTGTTGTTGAACTATTTGTTTTGAGCCACTTCATTGGCAAGTTGGAGCCTTCGGGTGTTGGGTCCCTGGAAATAAGGAGAGACAATGATATAATGTTATAAGCCACTGAAAGTAGCGATCAATATTGCCCTTATGATTAAATTCTCTAAAATTCTGACATGTTACACAAATAATGCGATAAATCGAGACACAAATCGCCCGTACCAAAAAATACATTAGATTTTATCATATAAGTTATAACACAAGAAGACTCGCTCAGCATGATGACAACGCACTTGTTGTCAAAAATGCTGAATAATTATTAAACTGCATAATTGTGGGAATATCAAAGCCAATTACAATCACGGTAGGTATTGTTAGCTCGTAACTGGAATAACACATTTTTTTTTTCTCGTTTCTACGAATCATTCCAAATCAACATACAACCATGCGTTTAGGAATAATCTCTCACAGTTATCATTAAACTGTATAATATTATTCATATCAAAAACAGTTCAGATGTTTAGAACAGAAGTAGTAAAAGCATCACGCTCCGTAAAAATTAAGATTCTACATTGTTAATTCTCATACGTGAAGGTTACATGAGAAATTTTTGGTTATATAACAATTCCTAGTCGCGTGTCGTAGGACACTCCCATAAAGTAAAGATACATTCTGTACAAATGCGGTATTGTCACGGTTAGGTGGTCACTTACCCATATTTTGCGAAGTTTGTCCACATCGTCGTCACTTTGTCTATCATTTCCTTCTCAAAATTGGAAAATATGATTGTCTGCGAGAATATATAGAAAATATCATCAGCATGGGTAGCTCCTGATACCGCCTTCAACTTCATGGGTAGAAAGAACTTTGGAATATTCCGTCCACCCGTGTACTGAAACAAGTAGTTGTAAATCGGCTGGTCTGAAAACTTCAGGAGCATCTCCGTCTCAGCCAACGAAGGGAAGCTCAGATTCGGCTCTCCGTACCATCTCGATATTTTTGTTACGGAGTCAACGGAAATTTTTTCTCCCTCCATGTATAATCTTTCTAACTCTTTAGCTATCTCTTGCTTCGTTTGAATGTCTAGAATTTCCAAATTCTTCGGCAATGATTTCTCAAACTTTAACCGAGGTATCATGGTGTCGTTATCCATACCTAATATTAACAGCCCCTCTTCACTATTAGTGCCTATGATCATTGGAACTTTATTATATTCTCCTTTCGTGAGAAGATCGTATGGTGATTCTGTTAAAAATGCTTCCACGCCTTCTAGTGGCTTTTCAGTGCACGGCGTGAATAATATTTCTGTGATGATCGTGTTACCCTCTGCCCTGGGAACCCTAGTCAGGATAAGTTCGTCATTAGATTTTGTCATGAAATACTTGTACAGCTCCTGAGGAACCTGCGACTCATATAACATGGTCTTTGCCAACAAACTCGCCAAGAATACGGGTTTGAACTGATATGCCCACGGAGCGATTGCTGATCCACTTTGAGTGATTGCTTTTTGGAAGAGACCTTTTGACATCGGAGAATAGAAGTGGAAGGAGACTGACGCTGCTCCAGCACTCTCCCCAAATATCGTGACATTGTCAGGATCTCCTCCAAACTTCCTGATATTCCTCTGTACCCATCTCAGTGCAGCGACCTGGTCTTTCATGGCTGCATTTCCAGGATTTTCTTTGATTCGTAGGCAGAGAAAACCTTGTATATTGAGTCTGTAGTTAATGGTAACAAGGATGACACCTTTGCTTATTAAATAATTAGGACCGTAGAAGAACACGTTCCCTGAGCCTTTGAAATATCCTCCCCCGTGAATGAAAAACATGACCGGCAGTTTGGAGTCGGGGCTGGCATCCAAGGGAGTGAAGACATTAAGGGCGAGGCAGTCAGAGCGACCGACTGTCCAGGTGTCTGCGACGCTTTGGGTACACCTCACGTTTTCGTTAACTGCTTCAAAGGTACTCTCCCATGTTGGTTCAGTACCTGGAGCCTGGAAAAATAATTAATTTATTCATTTGTTCAACCAAAACGACAAAAAGACAATTACACTATTGTACTTTACAAAATTATTACGTTCTAGGAGTGAGGCGTATTTATCGTAACAGGTAGAAAAACAGATATTTAAAAGTAACAAAATTGTTATTTGTTACTTTTAAACATCTGTTATTTCAACAAATCTGTTATTTCATAACAATCGTTCCTAACAATATAAATATCTGTTACTTAAAATAACAGACCCTCAAAGACTGTTACCGCGGCTGTTACTGTTAATTCATTATAACAATCTCACACAGTCTGTTACTACGGCTGTTATAAGTAATAGCTGTAGTAACATTGTATGTGAGCATACACACTCACACAAAGGAAGAAATATTGCAAGGTTAACAATTTCTGTTTCTTCCTCATTAAGGAATGATCCTTTTGCTAAATAGAGAAATACCTATTATTTACTTCGAAATATGTTTACTTCTCACCCTTACTATTGCTTTAAAAAATTTACGCTAAAAAGAGAAGCACTTAGTATTTATTATCCCTAAAAATACAGTTGGTGGTCTTACAAGAACAAACACGTACAAAAAAGTGACTCATAAATTAGGTCGTCTTACCTGTTACCTGCTACTTGTATTGTTAATTGTAAAACAAACTTAAGGCGCCGACCCTGCCCGCGAAATTCAAATTTTCTTACGTTTTTTGTATTTTTTAGGTCAGTCTCAGATCTCATGTTAATGATTGATTGATTTGCGGTCGTAAAAATAATAAATATATATTTACAGAATGTTAATAATTAAAATCGTAAATACAATTCTCAGTGATGGTGTATAATGTCATAAATTCACGAAATTGACATTCTTAGCAGCAAATAATTTGTATGTTATTTAGGTAACCGTGAGATGTGGAAGAAATGGAGGGAGGCCATCTTTTATGACCGCCAATCAATCAATCATTAACATGAGATCTGAGACTGACCTACAAAATGAAAAAAACATAAGAAAATTTGAATTTCGCGGGCATGGTCGAAGGTTCCACCTTAAAACAAATAGAAATAAAGAAGATATTCAATTGATATTTAAATACGTATTTATCGTCCGTACAAAAATAGCAGGCTGTTATTTAATAACAGATGTTTGGATCTGTTATTTTTCTGTAACAGTAACAGTGATATCATGTTTAACCTGTTACAACCCATCCCTATTATGTTCCACAATCGTTATGTCATCTCGCTGGGTTTCAACTTATACTTAGCAAATTGTTTAAAAAAAAATGAATTTTCTTAAATCTCTGCTAAAATGACATGAGCAAAATTGAACAAAATTTCAGTATGACGCGGTTTATAACGCCTAATTACTCATCATTGTTTTTAATTACACGATTTTTTAAAACAGATGTACTTGTTGCAAAGGAAGAGTAAAATGCTTAAGATTAATGAAGCCTGTCATAAACTTACCTCAAACCGATGTGGTACACTGGCATAAGGTATGGCGAGGTAGCTCTTGTGTAAACCATCAGGAGATATAGTGCCTCTCACGGGCCCGTTGCTTAGCTGAAGAGTGGCAGTAGGCTGGCGAACCAACCGCGCAGCCCATAGTGACCACAACACTAACCACTTTACACTAAAGAGTGACATTGTCACTATTGTCCACAGCTACACTACACTTTGGTATCACTTTTGTATGAAACACATTTTCACAATATCTTTCTTAAATTAAAATTGTCACTGACCACGTTCTTATCCACTCAAATTCCGTTTAACAACTGAAAGTAATTGTTCAAGTCCACTGAGTCGCAAGACCTTCGCCCTTTAGGTGCGAGCTATCGCTATTGATAATGAAACGAATGCCTAATAGTCTAAACAGATGTTTGTTGTAGGTGATAGCATCATCGGCTTAAATTTCCGTTTCATTCATTCGATGTATTTATTATGCATGGATTAATATGTACTTTATTGAATAAACGTGTCCCTCTCTTAATTATGTATGTTAATTTTTTTGTTTAACCGACTTTTTGATTAAAATTATATGATTTCTTTGGTGTGCTGAAATTAAAATACAAAATGACGGAAATTAAAAATTGTGGCTATACTCATTAGTTAATCACCACAAATGACAAATGAGCCGACGATCATAATTTGACAAATCGAAGTTTAATAAATTTTGTTAATCACCATACTCACCAAAAGGACTGACGTTCAGATAAATTGAGTGTTTAAGTGACTGGTTATTATTGAAAGTAATAGTCATCTACGTAATAGTGCTCCCCTCCACCACAGTTTCTCTCGCGGCCACCGAAAGGAACTCACACCGGTGTACACCCATATTTCATCACTTTTTAAGGGTCCCAAAAAAGAAAAACAGAAAAAAACATATGCCTACAATAAGTACCTACAATAAGACCAGGCGCCTTAATTTTTATTTATTCTCAATAATCAAAGTAACAACACTTCGTCGCACTGACAAAAAAAACCCTGAAGACGTAATGACTGCATTCGAAAGGGCTGTCGTAGGAAACCCTACGATACGGTCACGATTCCCACCAGGCAAGATCGGAAGATTCTTTCTTTTCAATGGAGGAGTGGTACCTACATCTACTTCTCTAAGCGACACATTATTGTTTTCCGACATGCACGCGAACGAAGTTGCGGGCACAGCTACTTCTAAATAAAACACATTTAGTGTCTTTAAAACAAGAAATAAAACGATTTATTTGATTTGACAGAACAAAATAACAACATTTGAATCAAGTGATTTAAATGTTGTTATTTTGTTCTGTCATTTCGTCTTTATCTTACTTTCTCCCTTTCAACACTTTTAACTCTTACTTAAAGTACCGAAAATATCTAAAGTACCGGGAATCCCGGTTTTTTTGCCAGAAGGTCCCAAAAATCCCAACAGAACCGGTTCTGCATTGCCTACCAACGAGCCTAAATATTTTGTATCATAACAATCACAAAGACTATCACCCCACGAGGGAAATCCGCGTCCCCGTTCTAATAGCATCGCCGGGGATCGATATGTTAAGGGAACGCTCGCAAACAGCACGCTCGATACAATACAGCATAACTATGAATTTGATATGGCTTACCGCTGAAGATCTAAATAAATATTCTATAATGAACACGGCTCTAAAAACTTGGGTGTTATAATGGGCGGCCTTATCGCCGAAAGCGAACGGTAACCTTTAGATACCTCTTAGAAGGTTAAATTACAGAACCGGTTATTTGTAGATAATTATGTAACTCTTGGTAATCCTTAAATAAATAAATAATTTTGTTAATGCTTGTATGGTTTTTTAAGGTAATCTTTTTTTTCCACGTAGGTTATTTGTTAAAAAAATATTTAATCTATCGAAGCTATCTATTATTACAATAAAACTTTATCTAAAACAAAAAAACACTCCTTTTTGTGTAGTTGTGTAAAAAACTGCATAGCTTGTCAGTATCCCATACCTGATGTCTTCAAGGTTCTGGACTGGAAATGTCTAAAACGAGCTTCTTACCGACGATATAGTTATCACGACTGAGACCATGGAGGACCTCGGTACAATGCTCGAAGACGTCAGTAGAGCTTCCGAAAGAGTGTGTCTTAAAATAAACATGGACAAACGCCCATGTAACAGTCACTCTTATGAAGATCAGAGACGCTACACTCGAAGTTGTGCACGAGTATGTTTGCAAACAACAAACATGCTAGGACAAACTGTCCCAGTTAGGTAGGTCCAACTTCGACAAAGAGGTCAATCGTCGAATCCGGCTCTGCTGGGCAGCGTTTGGGAAGCTACGCTTCTCCACCATATACCGCAGTCTCCTAAGGCCTAACACAATCTTGTGTTATCGGTCCACCTGGAACGATAACCTTGTGAAGGCCGCGGGAATCAGCTGGATGCGGGATTCACAGAACTAGTCGAAGTGACGGTGCTAGGAGGAGGCCTATGTCCAGCACTGGACGTCTTTCGGCTAAAATGATGACGATGACCCAATACATGTAAATAGATAATTATCTACACCCATGCTATAGATCCTCTATAAAAGTTTCTGAAACAGTTAGCTTATTACCAACATTAAAACAGCCAGTGTTATAGTAACCATAATATCATCTAAATGAGTGTTATAATGTTGTACTAAACAACATTATAACACTGCATTTGCTGCTTTCATTATGCATCTCGTTTCAACGTTGAAGCGGGGGACAGTAGCACCCGCTGCACGCATACGCCGGATGTGCTGTTGCAGGCGACACTCATACGTGAATTTGTACTGAATTTCGTGGTAATTTTTAAATTCTTGATCTTGAATTACAAACACTCAATGGTTTCAGAACCTTTTATAGGGGATTCATATCATGGGTGTAGATAAAGTCTTGTATGCAACTGTTTATAATTAGGTATTAAAACAGTCATGTGATTAACCCACATTCGTGTTTTAATACCCCTTATTACACAACGGTTGCATAAATAACTAATTTACGATCAGTTTGAACGGATGCTAGAGGCATAATAATGTCCTGTAGGTATTATATAATCCGCGTTTCGCGCACACACTTGAACAATGGTACCGTCAAGGTCACAGTATTATAATTACAAGTCTCATGGTGCGTCAAGTCTCATCTTTAATGGCACGACCATTAAAGATGAGACTTGACGCACCACGTGATTTGACTTGCGCAGTAGACGATTTATGGGTCTCTTTAGCGGTATGAGGTCCCCGCTGGGGCGTCATCGGGGCGGGGGAGAGAGCGGCGGGAGGCGCGGTCAAGTCTCAACTTTAATGGCACGACCTGTACGTATATTTGCACAAAATATTAACTGTGCACGTCTGTACTACACAATGTCCACGGAAACACTTTATTTACTGTTTGTCATTGTGTTACTGTTAAACCGCGAAAATTATAAATTCTAATTTTTGCAAAGCATAATATTAATATTTTGAGTACTTACTACCTACTTACTTTAGTGGAGGTAAGTTCTGTAAAGGTGACTAATGAGTAATGATACTTATTTATTATATTGACTGTTTTAAATTATCAATTTTTGAAATGAAAACTTCTTTAGGCGCGTTGGGCATTTTTGAGATGGGACTAAACCATTGATTTCGCGACACCATGACGACACCTCATCTTTTGTTAACGCGATTGTGCTCTTTATTTATATTAGGTTACGGATCAATGTTCTATGCAAGTATATTTACTTTAAAGATTTGTAAACACGATTGTGCTCTTTATTTATATTATGTTAGGGATCAATGTTCTATGCAAGTATTTTTACTTTAAATGTTTCGGAAGTATTTTTTTTTTTTTTTGTAAATGGTTTAATTGAAATAAATGCTTTTGGGTTTGACTTTGGGTTTATCAAAATTTCAAATAGTTCTGTTGAGCTATGTTAAAGTTACAAGCTTTAGAACCTTTGAATCGCTAACCTGTAAAGTTGTGTTTTTGCACTTGCACTAGTATACGTAGGATCTGTCGTTATGGCATATATTATTATTTCGCTTATTTATTTAAGAAAAGTTCTTAAATAAATAAGCGAAATACACAATAAACATTGTTAAATCAAAATTCAGCAACATTACCATAATGATCACAACTAAAACAAAAATAACATTACCATTTAAGCCGCCGTGATGCACACTTTCCTGCTAAATTCTAACATCGCACTTTACACTTTTTATTTGTTTTGCATATTATATTGTGTGCCTTTTAGTCTGTGCTAAATAAATGTATTTTCTTTCTTTCTTTCTATCTACAGTTTTAAAACATTTGGAAAATTCAAATTCAAAATATTTTATTTCACATAAACATATCACTTAAGAAACGTCAGAACCGTGCACCTAGCGCACGGTTCCTATGGAGAATAGCCGACAAGAAACTCCACGGTTACTCTTTTAAAAATAAATGGTTTTTACAATGTTTTCAAATTACAGTGTTAACAGGTAGGTACTTAGCAAAATAGAAAATAGTCCACAAGTCTACAGCCTACTGTTCAAACTCAAACTCAAAGCATTTATTTCAAATAAACCAATTACAGGTACTTTTGAATTGTCAAGGGGTCGGTCAGTCAGAAAGCTGAAGCTAGTTGCCTGTTCCAAAGCGTAGTAGGTACCTATGCAGAAGAACGGGCAAGAAACTCCACAGGGTCCACAAGTCTACAGCCTACAGGAACAAAATTCAGTTGCTAGGTAAGAAACGTTTCCTGTTCAAAAATCCCTTTTAAAAATAACTCAAAGTAGGTATTAATTAGATAATAAAAATTTTAATAATGTTTTTTACTTAATTGTTAACTTTTCCTTCTGAACTTGGAGTAGACTTCTCTCAAGTATTTGAGTCTGTCGTTGTACCACAGTGGAGCCGTGTGGAACTCTTCGGCAATCACCAAGGATGTTGGTGTTGAACTATTTGTTCTCAGCCACTTCATTGGCAAGCTGGAACCTTCGGGTGTTGGGTCCCTGGAAATAAGAACAGAAAATGTGATGATCATGTAAGCCATTGATATCTAGTGATCAACAGTCCTTCTAAGACTAGATTGTTAACACTTAAAAGCTTAAACGTTCTTACATTTTATGCAAATAATGCGATAAATCGAGACAGAAATGTTTGCTATTGTTATTCTTATGACACAAAAGCACATTACTTTTAGCATTATGAAAACTGGGTATCACTAAACCTGAATAAATAATCTAATACCTTTGAACGAGCAATTCTTGTATAAGTACACTGAAAAAAATCGGGCCAATCAAGCATGACATTTTGCTTGATAGAAAAAAATATGAATGAAGCAATCAAAAACTATTTGAATAGATTAATCACTGTTTGTTGTTACAATAAAGTCAAAATGATCAACTCTTCTTTATCATTCACTTCATACAAGGAATTAAGATACATTATAAAGATATTGTAAACATGGCACATCACAGATTTAATGAAGTTAGATGATAGGTTCTATAACAACAGTTTATTGTTTTTATAAGTTAGTTGATCAGTGTAAACACGCCCGTTGTTGTTGTCGGAGTCGTCACAGGGTTTCAGGTCAAGAATTGGTCATTTCTTTCGTTCAGCATGGCACGCTTTTGTCATGCGGAGTTAATTATTTAGTTAGTTTCAAGTTATTGCACGGTTACAACCAAAAACAAAAGATAGGACGACCCACTGCCCGATATTAACGCGCCAAGTACCCTATGAACTCAGTGGATCGTGCTGTGAGTGTATTTCAGTAGCCGTCGTAGTGGACAATACCCATGTTTGTGATGGAAAAAGTGTGCGACCTCCTGGCTTGGGGGCTGACCGAACTACGTGCCACTTTGATCAGTAAGTATACCTAACCTCTTGTTTACTCGCGCACACATCTGGACCAGACTGGATTTTCTATTGTTTCCTAACTAACCGCTGCCACTGGCATAGAACAGGTTATTGACTAAAATTGAAAATAATAAAATTATTACTAAATTCAATATTCAAATTATGTATTCAATATAGGATTTTTATCACGTATTGATTGGTTAGTTTTTATATTTGACGAGATTCCAAGGTTCACTACAAATTTGGCATTCTTCTGTGGGAAAGATCCTGGCCTAGAAAATCCATAGGAGTTGCATCTTTTAAAATAAAAGCTAATTACAATTTTTGTGTTGAATTTTTGTGTAAGTTACTTACATGCAATCTATTTTAGGAAATTGTAGTTCAAGATCTTAACGCTGAAGAAGAAAGAGAAACAACTAAGTAATGTGTCCGTGGCAGAGCAATTAGAAACAAGAGGTCCCAGCCCTGATGCAACGTCAGCCACAACTACACAATGTTTCTATGTCATCGATAAAACGTAAGCATTAATTTAAAAAATATTCTAGTTACTATTGTTGGTTTTCCAATTATCTTGAAATTATTTGTAGTTCTTTTAAAGTTTTTTTTTCGTTTTTAGGGTTCCGTACCCAAAGGGTGCCACCGGGATCCTATTGCTAAGGCTCCGCTGTCTTTCTGTCTGTCATAGGGCTGTATCTTTTGAACCATATTATGTAGACACTTGAAATTTTCACAGATTGTTTATTACTATGGTCACTATGATAACAAAATAAATATAAAGAAATAAGTAAAAGTATACAAAAATTGCTCAGTTGAGTGAACATGGCACGTGGCCTCCTTGATGTTACATAGAAACCGCCTGCCGTGTTCACTCAACTGAGTATTTGTATTAGGTTTTTGTACGGAACCCTCACTGTGCGTTTTTCTTTACAGATTCACCTAGGTACTGTTTAATTATTATAATTAATTAATGTTACTGTTCTGTTTTTTTTTTTTACAGAGCCTATTGCAATTACTTAAAGAAAGTCAGGACATCATTGAGATATCAGGCCTCTTAAAGTTTGTCGGGCAATCGTTAGATAACGAACATTCTAGAAATCCAAGTTTCACTACCAGTTTGGCATTCTTCTGTGTGGGAAGATTCAATTCCTGTGGAGTTTCTAGCTCCACAGGAATTGAATCTTTTGAAATAAAAGTTGATTACAATTTTTGTATTGAATTTTATTGTAAAGGGAAACATATTTATCCGCAGTTGTAGTCCGCGAAATTCATTTATTTACGTTTTTTTTTTATAATTTGCAGGTTAGTGTGATCAAAATATGATTCGCGACTAAAACAGAAATGTATTTAGAAGTAAGAGTCATTAATACATCTCACTAAGTTAGATTTGTTCCATAAGAGATTTGTTCTAATAGTACAAATCTATCTAAGAAAGATGTTTCTATTAATGATTCTAATGATTATAATTCTGTAAATACATATTTGTTACGTTCGCTAATCATATTTTGATCAAGATACAACCCGACACTGACCTGCAAATTGCAAAAAACGTAAGAAAATTTGAATTTTGCGGACTACAACTGCGGATCCACCTTAAGCATAGACATTACTGAAACTACTAAAATACTTGATAACCATTACCAAGTTCGTTATAACTTCTATCAACACAAATCATTGGCATTATAACCAAACTTGATTGTATTGACAATAACTTTGTTTAATTTTATCAAGACAACTTGTCTGTTGCTTAATCAACATAACTGTATTGCTATATTTTTATATATTACTTCATGTGCTCGTCTACAAACAAGTTCCTTGATAGCTGCAACCATTTTTTTAAATTAATTTTATCAAGTTTTTTTTTTTTTTTTCAATTTTCATAATTTTATCTGAATCTCGGAAACGGCTCCGACGATTTTCATGAAATTTAGTATGCAGGGGTTTTCGGGGGCGATAAATCGGTCTAGCTAGGTTTCATAATAAAATGGCGTAGTTGTGGGAATATTTAAAGAAAATGACAATCATGAAATCGAAACTAGAAAAACACTGTTAAATTTTCTTTTGCTACCGAATCATTTTGAATCTAGAAAACCTTGATATTTATTTTGCTATTAATGAGAATTAATAGCTAGCATAGCTAGCTAAATAGTAAATTATAAAACAGTGTTTTATTCATACGCTCAAGAATTACGAATTATTAAAAGCGTCAAGCTGGATAAAACCCAAGCTCCTGTGTTCTTAATTGTCACTTATACAGAAGGTTACATGACCAATTGTCCTTCATATAATCGCCTTAAGTATAGCTAGTCGCGTGCCGCACACTCCTATAAAGTAAAGATAAAAATGAATGCTGTATAGTCAAGGTTAGACTCACCCATATTTTGCAAAGTTTGTCCACATTGACGTCACTTTTTCTATCGTTTCCTTCTCAAAATTGGAAAATATGATTGTCTGCGAGAATATATAGAAAATATCATCAGCATGGGTAGCTCCTGATACCGCCTTCAACTTTTTGGGTAGAAAGAACTTTGGAATATTCCTCCCGCCCGCATACTGAAATAAGTAGTTGTAAATAGGCTGGTCTGAAGTCTTCAAGAGCATCTCCGTCTCAGCCAACGAAGGGAAGCTCAGATTCGGCTCTCCATACCATCTCGATATTTTTGTTACGGAGTCAACAGAATTTTTTTCTCCCTCCATGTATAATCTTTCTAACTGTTTAGCTATCTCTTGCTTCGTTTGAATGTCTAGAATTTCCAAATTCTTCGGCAAAGATTTCTCAAACTTTAACCGAGGTATCATGGTGTCGTTATCCATACCTAATATTAACAGCCCCTCTTCACTATTAGTGCCTATGATCATTGGAACTTTATTATATTCTCCTTTTGTGAGAAGATCATATGGTGATTCCGTTAAAAATGCTTCCACACCTTCTATTGGCTTTTCAGTACACGGCGTGTATAATATTTCAGAAATAATCGTATTACCCTCCGCTCTCGGAACTCTGGTTAGGATAAGCTCCTCATCAGACTTAGTCAAAAAATACTTGTACAGCTCCAGTGCGTCCTGCGACTCATACAACATGGTCTTTGCCAACAAACTCGCCAAGAATACTGGTTTGAACTGGTATGCCCACGGAGCGACTGCCGATCCACTTTGAGTGATAGCTTTGTGGAAGAGACCCTTCGACATCGGAGAATAGAAGTGGAAGGAGACTGACGCCGCTCCAGCACTCTCCCCAAATATCGTGACATTGTCAGGATCTCCTCCAAACTGCCTTATATTCCTCTGTACCCATCTCAGTGCAGTGACCTGATCTTTCATGGCTGCGTTTCCAGGGTTTTCTTTGATGCCAAGGCAGAGAAAACCTTGTATATTGAGTCTGTAGTTAATGGTGACGAGGATGACACCTTTGGTTACTAAATAATTTGGACCGTAGATGACCATGTTCCCTGAGCCTTTGAAGTATCCTCCTCCGTGGATGAAGAACATGATTGGTAGCTTCGAGCCAGGGCTGGCGTCCAATGGAGTGAAGACGTTGAGGGTGAGGCAGTCAGAACGGCCGACGGTCCAGGTGTCTGCGACGCTCTGGCTACACCTCACGTTCTCGTTGACAGCTTCGAAGATACTCTCCCATGTTGGTTCAGGACCTGGAGCCTGAAAAAGTAATTTATTTGTGTCTTCGAACGACATATAGCTAATTGCACTAACGTGTGCATCCATAATTTTACATACAAAAAATATTGCTAAAATTATAAGAGCAAAATCAAATTTCATCAACGAAGCATCCTCAAGATGACGATTGACTTGTCGCGAACTCGAACACGGCGAGTTGCAACACCAAGCGCTGAACGCAGACTCTGCGTAGCGGAGTCAAGTCAATCGTCATCCTGAGGATGCCTCGTTGAGAGGTGAAACACGTGTCGATTTCTTTCAGGATTTTTTATGGCTCTTTAGAAATAGCTAAGTGGAACAGGTTACTAAATATATCCACGTCTATTGTATTTTATAATGGACTTCCGCAAGGTCACGCCTGAATCAATTAACTATCAATTACACGATTGTTAAAAACGGATGCGCTTATGACTGAAGGAGAGTAAATTGCAATAAGCATAGCTTATGATTAATGAAGCTTGTCGTGTATTCACCTGAAACCGATGTGGTACACTGGCATAAGGTATAGCGAGGTAGCTCTTGTGTAAACCATCAGGAGATATAGTGCCTCTCACGGGCCCGTTGCTCAGCTGAAGAATGGCAGTAGGCTGGCGAACCAACCGCGCAGCCCATAGTGACCACAACACTAACCACTTTGCAGTAAAGAGTGACATTGTCACTATTGTCCACAGCTACACTACACTTTAATATCACTTTTGTATGAAACACATTCTCACAATATCTTAAATTGAAATTGTCTCTGACCACGTTCTTATCCACTCAAATTCCGTTTAACAACTGAAATTAATTGTTCAAGTCCAAGGTCGCAAGACCTTCGCCCTTTAGGTGCGAGCTATCGCTATTGATAATGAAACGAATGCCTAATAGTCTAAACAGAAGTTTGTTGTAGGTGATAAGTTGATAACGTATCGAGGTATTATGTCATTATCTACCTCAGACTTTCAATATCTATATGCTTACAAGTAAGACTAAGATACGGGAGAACACCTTGTGTAGGATTCGATAAGAATATGAACATTATTAATTCATTAAAGACAATTTATCGCGGAGATAGCCGCCATTAGGTATTTCCACCTCTGGATTCGAAACAAATGCTCATGAGGCCGTAGGAAGCGTAATCTTGAAAGGAGTGTTTTCCATCATCATTTATTTATTATTATATACTTTATTGTACACCACGAAAATACATAACAAAAAAAAATCAAACACTACAAAATATACAGTGGGCGGCCTTATCGCTTTCCGCAATCTCTTTCAGGCAACCATGATCATTGGCAGCCTAATTCCAACCAGTGCAGAGTATACGCCTCCTACCTTGTCTGCCATGCGTCCCTGGTCTGTTTGAGCTCATATCAAGTCTTTTAATGACTAAGTGTGCTTGGGATAAGTCGGGTTATTATTAGACGCTTACTTTGAGGGTAAAACTTGTTTTAATTTTATAGTGCTTTATACAAATGAAACAACCTCGATAAGTCAAATGTCACACGTGTCCTCTCCACAGACTGTCACTCTGGTGACAGTCCGCCACGGAAGACAAGTTAGTATGCTGCGGTATAGAAATAAATCTATAGAATCACTAAACACCATATAGTTTATCTCAAACGTATGAAGCCGTGAAACGACTCCTGAATTTGGCAATTGCCAATGCAAATAGCTTGCAATCCTGCACAAAACAAGTCAAAGAGCCTTTTCAAAGGACTCTACGAACCTAAATATTTTGTATCACAAGCACTCTGACTACACACGACTTGTACCACGCGAGGGAAACCTGCGTCCCCGTACTAATCACATCAGTAATACATCGCCGGAGATCGATATGTCAAGGGAACGCTCGCAAACCGCACAGGTAACGCGCTCGATACCATACAAGATAAACTATACACTAGATATGTCAAACCACAAAATAATAACTACATAAATATCCTATCCTATACTATTCAACGAGCAATATTTGTATATATATATATATGTATATAAATTAATAATCGCGTTCTCGAAAACGGCTCTAACGATGTCGATGAAAGTTGCAATGTAGGGGTTTGAGGGGGGGAAATCGATCTATCGGTCGTCCAAAGATTAGAACAAGATAATGAATAATGACATATGAATAATGACATGAGAAGAAATACATTAAAATAATGGCATGGAATTAGTCAGTAGGTACCTACTTTCAAGGCAGCATGGAATTAGTATGAACTATTTTGTGCAGAGCAGAGCTCGGTCGTCCAAGTACTTCTATATTGAAGTAGACTCCAAAAACTTGAGTGTAAATAAGATGGGCGGCCTTATCGCCAAGAGCGAACAGTAAACCTTTGGATATCTCACGGAAGATTAAAAGACAGAACCGGTAATTTAAAGTTAATTTTGTTGGTGCTTATGTGGTATTTTTTTTGAGATAAACTTTATTTTTAACACATTCTAATCCGTTACATGTAAAAAATATTCAAGTTATCGAAGCCATTGATTATTACAATAAAAATGTATCTAAAAAAGTAGCGAAGCGTGACCTAATACATGTATACCATATATTAATATATCTATGAGGTAAATAGATATTTACGTTGAACGGATGCTAGGGACATATCTTGTATTATGTAATCCGTGGTACGCGCACACACATTTGAATAATGGTACCTTTGTCAAGGTCACTCAGAAATTCACATTATTATAATTATTTGCACAAAATATCAACTGTACACGTCTGTAGTGTACCACACAATGTCCAAGAGAACACTTCATTCTATCAATGCCATTGTGTTACTGTCAAACCGCGAAAATTATTAATACAGAAGTATTCTGCAAAGCATATAAATTATTTTGAGTACTCAGGTCCCTAAATAATAATAAGCCCTTTCTATTCTGAACATCTTTGCGTTGTGGTATTTTTCCTTAATTTACAGACTGTCTCTTAGTTGAGTGTGCCTTTTAGCAAAGGCCTCCTCTAACAACTTCCACTGAGCGCTATCTCGCGCAACTCTTCTCATGTTGAGAGGCATCCAAGACAAGTGGAGTAAAGCTGTATGGTAACCCCAGAGTTGGCAAAAAGAACAGGGGAAGACAATATAAGAGATGGGAAGACGAACTGAAGTTTACAGCGGGTCCGAATTGGAGGTCCCTACATAGTACCTACTTATTTATTGTAACATGTTTTGAATTATGTCTTTTTTGGTAATTAATTGATTCTTATCAGTCAAATGTCAATTTTCCCACAAATTCATTCCAATTATGTGCTTCCAGGAATCTTTTCTAAATTATGTATTTATTATCATATGCACGTAAAATTTAATCGGAGAGGCAACCGGATGGCGAATGGTAATCTGGGTCTTGAAGTGAACGGAACCCCCCCGTACCATCCGAATAGACCCCGAATGGACGGGGACGGAGATATGGGGGATGGAAGCAAAACATTTTTTTTTGACATGGCATTCAAAATTTAAGCTCTAATAAGTGCATGGAATTTGTGTATCAATACCATCCAGTTGCCACCCCCCAACATCGATATAATTGAAATAATGTATACAATTCTTAAAACTCCTTACCGATGATTTATCACCAAAAATCAGAGTGAATTTTATCAAAACTAGATGGCATTGATACACACAAATTCCTTGCACTTATTAAAGCTTAAATGTTGCTTTCTTGTTGCTGCTTGGAAGAAACTCCATGCTGTCCGTGCAAAAAAAACTGTTGCTGTACAGACAAGTCCTGATGCCAGTTTGGACTTACGGTATTCAGCTATGGGGCTGCACCAAACAGACCAATATATTAATAATACAACGGTTCCAGAACACAGTGCTAAGGGAAATTGTAAATGCACCTTGGTACCAAATGATAACCTCCAAGGTTGAATTCATCGAAAAGTTAGTTCATCGAAAGAGTGAGCCAGAAACTTGCAGAAGCTAATGAAAAGAGACTTCATCAGCACGTGAACGTCGAGGCAATCCAGCTTCTCGACCACACAAACATAGTTGGAAGACTAAAAAGAACCAAACCGTTCGAGGTAGTGTTTAGTGTTAGTGAATAGTGTAAAGTACAAAAGTGCCAAACAAACACAAGAACGAAGTGTATTCGCCTTAATAGAGACATAAGAAAAGTGCTATTGGACACATTCTTAGTAAAGACAATTCAATAGTTTGGGTTATAATTAAATTACTTATTAGTCTATTTATAAGGCTATATTGTAATAAGATCATCATTCTATTGTTGAACCCTAGGACAAGGGAAAAAAAAACTTATTTTTTGCTTATCTGGTAATCAGTTACATCTTTTTGTCATTGAATTTATTCTTAGATATTCGTCTATTGTGTAATAAATTTTATTAATTAGGAATTGTTTTAATTTATTTAAAAATATATTGGTTTTGTTTTCTTGTTTTATGATTTCAGGTAATTTATTGACATCGCATATGGAATAGAAGAGTGCAGTTTAAGGTGGGAGGGAGGCAAATTTAATCTGTTTTTATGGCGCAACGAATATTTTGTTTGTATGTCTTCCCGTGTGTTTTAAGATTCTGGGTATTTGCATACTAATTTGAATTATTCCAAAATATAAATACTAATTAAGGTGAGAATTTTGTGTTTCTGGAAGTAAGGCTTGCGACTATCTGTTTGTTCTAAGTTTATAATTATTCATATCAGTTTTTTTTGTAGGATGAATAGGGAGGGAGCGTCTGTGCTATTTCCCCATAGGATGATGCCATAGCTAAACCAAGCATGGGCATACGCCTAGTATGTGACTATTGCGTTTCGCGTAGGGCGTATGAAAATCTTGAAATATGTGTCTATCGTCACACCTAGGAGAGATTATGACTATGTTAAAGTTCTAGTTATAAAACTTGTTTCTAGTTTATTATATCATTTATTATTAATCGATGTTGAACAGTATAATAAAGTAACAGTATTATGTCTCGACAGTGACCTTGAAATAATTATCTGTAGCCGCTCGTTATAAATCTTCCGCGTCTGTGCATAACTGCCGCACATTCAATACTGTTGCGTACCAGTATACATTGAGATTTTGAATCGCATCGTTTCGGCTGTTTTCTATGAAGATATAATACTGTTTCTTATTTATACTGTGACTTTACTTTGGACATTGTACCCGTATGAAATAGTTTATGAGCATGTCGCAGGTAATTTGTAAATAAAGACACTTTGCAAGATGTCTAGCTAGATATATACCTAGCTTAAATATTATGCATAGTCATCCTCCAGGAGGATGACTATGCATAATATTTTATAATATTAAGTATCTATCTTTTTTGTTGTAGATAATGAACGTACGAACCGAATATAAACAAAACATGCTCGTTAGAGACTTGTACCGTTAATGCATTACAATAGCTGATCTAATTGCAATGCGTTATTAAAGTAAAAACATAGGGTCTCGACACGTAAGTTTATTTTTTATTTAAGGAAAATCAAAGTATGTATACAGGGTAAGTTTTTAACCAGTGCACAAACTTAAACACGTGACTTTACATCATTATGAACAACATTTACTATGGGAGCAACATGAAACCGCGAATAAAAAAATCTGCTGTTCCATACATTTTGACCAGTTATGCGAACATAAATGTAGGAAACAGCTGATTTTTTTTCGCGATTTCAGGTTTGGTGGTAGAAGTTGTTCATAATGTTGAGTAAATTCACGTATTTAAGTTTGTGCACTGGTTAAAAACTTACCCTGTATAATAAAATCGTAGCGAAGTGAAAACTGTACACTGATTTATTTATTTTTAAGTCTTTGCTACGAGATGTGGGAACGAGTATAATTTTTAGAATTTTTATCTCTGTTTGTTCGTTTGTCTGGATGTATATGAAAGGATATTTTAGTCAAATTGTCAGCGAAGTAAACAGCCTATTGGTGCTAAAACCCTGTAAACAACGCTTCGTAGGTTCAATCCCCAAAAGGTTTTCTGTTTTTATGATGATTATTTTTAATATTTTATATAATTATCTATATCTATACATATTATTATAATAAAATCGTGGCGAAGTCAAAACTGTACATTGAATATTTTTGAAAAAAAGTTGAAGGTACGCGGTCTGAGATCGATTCTATAGCCAAAAATATAGTATTTTAGAATTTTGTCTGTTTGTCTGTCCGTTTGGAACATACATATGTTCCAACATCACGCAAATTCTACTGGATAGATTCTGTTAAAATATTGCATAGATATTCGCTGTGTGTCTGGTTAAATTATAGGGTATAAATTATCACGCTATTTGCTATGGGGGATGAGCAATATTACATTACGTTCGTATTCTTCTCCACAAATTGTAAAAGGACGCGCCAGAATGTTAGGATATTGCAAATAGTTACCGATTTAACTTTTTACATGATTAGCATCACGCTTTACCTTTATGGAGCTCAGCAGTCAATCGTGAAATATATGAACAGCTATTTAGGCTAACTTTTAAACAACAGCAAATATCTAAGCGGGTGGACGATTGCTTTTAAACCAGTGGTTGTTATTTAACTATTGGTATTTTTTTTATTCCTTTTTTTACATTTTGCAATACTAATATGTATATATGTATATGTATATGTATATTTCTAGATCGCATTACTTCATAAAAAAAAAATGGAAAACTTCGTAAGCAATGGGAAATTGCTACATATTTGTCCTAGCTAATTTAAAAGCTGTGTGTGGACGTGAAATTTTGAAGTCGCTACGAGTGTAGTACAATACGCGCCACGAAAGATGAGACTTGACCGCGCCTCCCGCCGCTCCTTCCGCCGCCCCGATGACGTCCCAGCGCAGACTTCATACCGCTAAAGAGACCCATAAATCGTTTACTGCGCAAGTCAAACCACGTGGTGTGTCAAGTCTCATCTTTAATGGCATGCACTGTACATAGCATTATTCACCAGATTTCACGCTCAATAAAAATTTACTAAAACAAATAAACGATCACTATTTAATATTATTTGCGGTTATTATTTCACACAGTCTGGGGCCCGTTGTCATTTGCGTTCCTGAGGACAGTTGATGATGCAGAGTACCCCAAATTCCGCGCAGTCTGCGTAGAACGTCACCTTTTTGTGAGTACCATCGTCTATGATGACGTATCTATGTTCACCTCAGAGCAAAGGACCTTATTAACACCGTTCTGCAAAGCTTTGGGCTCAGTCAGGGTAAAATGTTTTTCGTGGATGTGGTGGAACAGGAAAAACATTTACTACCACTGTCATCCTTGCAGAGGTCAGGAGGCAAGCCAAAATTGCAATAGCGATAGTGTCTTCCAGAATCGCTGCCGCACTGCTTCCTGGTGGCAAAACAGCGCACACCATGTTTAAAATTCCCATCTATTTAGAGTGCAATGAAACACCTGTTTGAGGGGTGTCACGCAACAGTGACAAGAGGCGCTTGCTTGGGGATTGCACTTTCATCGCTTGGGATGGATGCATTTTGGCAAATAGGAAAGCAGTGAAAGCTGTACACAGAACCCTGCAGGACATCCGCAGGAACCAAGACATGATGGATGGTGTCACAGTTCTGTTTAGTGGCGATTTCCAACAAACACTACCTGAGGAGACGCGAGGTTAGGATATTGCAGATAGTAACTTTTTAAAGTAAATCATTATCATCACTCTATATTTTTAGGAAGCTAAGCAGTCAATCATGAAATAATATAAGAACGGCTATTTTGGCTAACTTTCAACAACAGCAAATAACTGAGCGGTTCTACTATTGGTTTGCAAACCTGTTTTTGTAAGTTCGATTACCAACTACCTACTGGTATTTTTTGTGATTATTTTTTTTACATTTTATAATAGTAATATCATAATAGTTCGTAGAACGTATTAAATCAATAAAACAGGAAAACTTCGTAAGCAATGGGAAATTGGTACGTCACGTCACAAGCACTTTACAGTCACAAAACATTCAAGGTACGTACTGATTCTGTTCTGTACTGATTATTTTAGAGCTAAAGATTAAGAATAAAATGTTTTTTTACAGGTCATAAAATAAACCTAATGTAAAAACACAATATTTTTAGTGCTATTTACTTTAAAATGCATATTGTAAAGTACTTCAATATCACAAAAACAAATGTGCTTGAAATACTTAATTTAATCTTTTGGTATTATTTTAACATTATTAACAAGAATGAAATTAATGTGGTGTCGCGTGGAACTAGAGCTGATGAGCTGAATGCTTTGTTGAAAAGATCGACTCTATGGTTGCGAGTTCATAGACTGCGCTTGACCATCAACATGCGAGCTCGGCTTGGCGGGAATTCTAATTTCTTAAAAAATCTCCGATGTTCTTCACAAAAGTAGGTTGAAGGCACTGTGCCAGAGGAGAGTGGCCAGGCGGCTCTACCAGAGACTCTTGGTAGAGTACTTCCCACTTAAGATCTGATTCATCTGGTATATAGGGACACCAATCGAATACTGTAGGTACCAAGAGAATTCTTAGGTGTGTGAACAGGCCATTTTAACGCCCATAAATGATCAAGCTGCAGCGACCAACCGCAGTATTCTCTTGCAAATTGAAGGGAGTGAAGTGATATGTGTATTTCACTTCACTCCCTTCAATTTGCAAGAGAATCGAGGTGAGGTGAGGTGTCTCAATCGGTTAATACAGTTGTGGAGCAAGATGATGTTACACATTACTCCGTAGAATTTCTGTATTCGCTAACGACAGGTGGACTTCTGGCGCCCATCATCCAGCTGATGGTCGGTGTCCTGATTATGCTCCTTCGGAACTTAACTCCGGCGAAGCTGTGTAATGGAACCCGTCTCAAAGTCGTGTCTTTGCAGAGAAACGTCATCGAGGCAAAAGTTCTAACAGGTTGTGGCGTCGGCGAGACAGTGTTTATACCGCGTATACCACTAATGCCCCATAGTTACCCATTCCAGTTTAAGCACGTACAGTTCCCTATGAGCATAGCTTTGCTATGATTATCAACAAGTCACAGCAGACAAGCTGCTTCTCCCACGGCCAACTGTACGTCGCTTGCTCCCGCGTCACCACTCCTGACACTCCGTATATATTGGCTGTTGAGAACAAAGCTACAATTAATGTACGTAGTATCTATACAGGAAAGTTTTATAAAAATGTGGCTGTTATTGTAGTATACGTATTGTGGTGTCTTACGACTTACACGGGAATGAAGTCGCGGGCAGAAACTAATTACATAATAAAAATGAAATGCTGTTCGTTTGTAAGCGCATCACTTGAGAACGGCTGGACTGGTTTGGCATATTTTTGTTTCAAAATATTCGTAATAGATCGAATCAGATTCTTACGGAAAGAAAAACTTGAAAATTCGGGAAAACTGAAAGTGAATTTTCTATGGGAATTATTGAAATTTGAACAGGACGTCTGTCGGGTCAGCTAGTGATAAATAATTTGACATTGTTTGTTTTCCTATTTTGAGTCACATCGAAGGTACTGTTATTTTAGAATATTGTGGTATCTTAAGACTTCCACGCGAACGATGTCGTGGGCAGAAGCTAGTTAGTTATAAGGCGGCAGGAACTGGGAACTTTCTATAGTCCACTAATTCGTAATATATCAGCTACATACACCGCTATCTTATCTAAAGTGTCCATGTAAGGGTCATACATTAGTATATTATTTACTTCAAATAATATGTACATTTTAATAAAATGCCAATTATACTGCTTCATTCGTCATCGTATTCATGCGCTAAATATATTCATTTTGCCCTTGTCTTTCAATAATTGCAGTTATTTTATAAAAAAAATTGATAGTGTAGGTAAGTAGCTAGCAGGGCCGACGACGCCTCCGTACAACCCCACTCCAAAAGCTTCTCTTCGGAACAACGACTCTACGGTTTTTGAGCAAGGATATGCAGGGCGAAAACTTAATAACTGAGTAGGTAGGATATGCGGCATGATGAGAGAATACCGCAAATATATTTGAAAAGATTCAGATACGAGCCCCGCTGAGTAAAATTTTTGTGGCCTTATATTTTGAAATTATGTCAAGTTTAGGAGAACTGAAAAATTAAGGCCGTGGTTTCACTACTGGTAGCCAGTACGCAATAGGTGGACATTGAACTATATCTCATGCTGACCATCATAGTCTTTATAAGCAATAGTTTATTTGCTATTAAATTAGTTTATTTACTTATTCAAGATTATATTTACATAATTTAAAAACTTACAGGCTTAAAATGGTAATAACAATATGTACAAGTTTATAAAATACCGGCCAAGTGAATGTCGAACCACACACAATGAAGGGTTCCGTGGTTGAAATTAATTTATCCCAAGAACAAACTTAACATTGTAGTTGAAAAACACGTTCTCCCATAAATTTCAACTGCAAATGTAAGTTTGTACGCACAATATTGAGAGATTTACAATGTTATTTTAAGAGCAACGACTTCTTATAGATTTTCATGTAATCTATGAGTAAAGAACCATGCTATGTATTTTTTTCAGACTCAGTAGATTCGGATATAAGTGGTGGAATGGTAAATTTTCATCTATTTTCCTGAATATAAAAAAATGAAAGATCCTCACAACAAGCCCCTTCCATTTGATATGTCACACGGTGCCTACAGTTTCCAAAACTTTATTTTTTAAGTTTTCCTGTCTACCTCCGAAAAGTGACCCCCATACTCTAAATTCATTTATTTACATTACACGTCCGTATTTGGGTCATAAAAATTCATATGTGTACCAAATTTTAACTAAATGGGCCCAGTAGAATCGCAAAAAATTGGCTGTGACAGATGGACAGATAGACAAATAGCCAGCCAGACAGACAAACACACGAGTGATACTATAAGTGTTCTGTTTTTCATTTGAACGTACGGAACCCTAAAAAGGTGGGGAAATAATCAACATCAAAAACAACAGGAAAAATTGTGCAAAAGGCTGGCAGCATTGCCACGTTATATGGCATAATGCTGATCCTTTGGCCAAAACATAAGCCAGACCTCTGTTCACGTGAAGAGTCCACCAACCGCCTGGTGATGTCTCAAAAAACTATTTAAGTGCCCGCCGTGCTAGGAAGACGGGAAAATTAAATTAGGTACAAAGAAATAAATGTTGAGACATTATTTTGTTGAAAATTTTGGGGCTTGACATGTTTCTACACAAATATATCATTAAAATAAACCGCATCGTATGAATATAATTTGAGTGCCTGTATCTAAGTTATTAATCAAGTATTCCACGATAATTTGGCAAATATTACTAGGTTATTTTGTGAAACGAGGTGTACGAAACGATGTCGTAGACTACCGGCTTCTCTAGAAGAAATCACCATAACGACCTTTGTATCTATATAATAATAATCATCTCGGCCAAGGAGTGGTCTGTTTTAGCAAAGAGTCAGCTTACTCTCATTAATTAACTATCTTGATGAACCAATGTGACCGATTAATGTGTACCCATGTGGAAAACGTAGATAATAAACATATAATGTGACATCTCTCAAATCGTACATTTGTAGTAATGTCCCAGTTTACAACTTACCGCTACATGGGACATGTAGCGAAACGACCGTGATGCCACTAGGGGCACTAAAGTACCGGAGTAGCACAAATTATGATATGTTTAGTGGCCGTTTGATAACGTTTAGCACTTACTGTGGCCTGGGGGAAGCAAAAAGTTTAAATATTGAAACTTAATATTACATCATAACAGCACGCCTTTTTCTGAGAGACAGTACACTCGCGTTTCAATTCGAACGTCGGCAATGTTGCATTTCCGCGATTTGCCCTTAAGTTATCCGAACCTAAGTGGAACGACCATGAAAAACCCAACTGTTAATGGTCAAAACCGTTAAGATTAATATTCTTAATGGAAATACTATTCTTCCGTCTGCCCTCTCAAAGTTTTTCAACAATGTACTGCGATAGCAACTTGTAAATGACAAATAAGTATGTTGTAAAAACTATAAAGTTTTCTATCTTAATCGGGGATACCAATAGGTACCACTAACTTATGGTACAGAAAAACACCGTCAGGAAACTTGAACTTGATGCACTGAAATTACCGACACGCGTTGAGATCAATGTCCATTCCTCTGTATAAGAGGTATTTGCCCTGCAGAGGTAACAATTACAGGCTGGTATTATTATTTGATAAGGGAACCCACAATCAAATATGAATCCAGAAACAACTAAGCTAACGTACCTGCAACGGGTTATGGATCGATATTATATTGATTAGCAAGAAGCGGTATCGTGTAGTTAAGTAAGTTGGCTGCGCGCACGCATTCAAGCAGCGGTCAGACGCACGGATAAACGCGTCGGCGTAACTGTGAAAGCAACTATCACATTTTACTTAAAAACTTAGATCAACCAAAAATGTACTCTAGTTTTATAAGAACAAATGTGAATTTTGAGCGTGGGAAGTTGTGTGAGAACGTGCAGTGATTTTATGATTTTGTGTGACATTTCCTAGTGGATATTTCTGTGGAAACCTATTCGTAAGTGAGCTAAATAGTAACGCCAAGTGTTTTGAATGACAATATCATAGGTGCCGTTATCTAGCAATCTGATTTGCATCTTATCACGAACGCGCAAGGTTGATAGTCAATTGATGTGACAGTTGTGTTTGCTTGTGAATCAACTGAGGTCAATGATAGCGGAATTAGTATAATGTCACTCGTGCTATATAATAAATAATACAAACGTAGTATTTATGTAATGATTTGAGTGAAATTTTTAGTAGTAACTTGACACTTTATACCTACATATTACATTATTAGCCTTATTTCAAATTCCTCTCAGCTTTGTAATATTCCTTTAGACACATCTTCTATATGCCTAACTTATCAATATTACTTGCACCTCACGATATGCATGATGATGTACATATAAGACAACCCTACATAGAAGCCGAGGCCTAGTGACCCAAGTATTTAACTGCCAACAGATTTGATTCACACAATAACAAAGAATTTAAGTGACTTAAGAGAAACCTAAAAGGGCTTATGAAATAATCATTATATTTGCCTGTATTAGCCAGGCTTTTTTAAACATAAATACAACCTACTATCGAACTTTACGAAAGCTGGAACTTAGTTTATTTTTATAGCGCTATTTCATATAAGAAGCCAAAACATGTTTTATCATCATGAATCACGCTGACGAAGTGGCCAAATAAAATTATGAAAAAAGGGGTACCTCCCCTACACGTAAAGTGAAAACATCCCCGTTTTCTTTTTTTCTTTTCTATCCATGGTGTGGGATATCGTCGGAAAGGTCCTTTAAAAACATTGTGAGTGTGTGAAAACCATTTTTAGATTCAGAGATCCGTTTGCAAAATGTTAAGCTTTAAAGTGATAATTTTTGTTAGAGTCGAGTGTCCCTCCCCCTGCCAGCTAAATGGTAGGTTTTGGATATGTGGAAAATTCACGGCAGTAGTACTATCACAGCTAAGTAGGCTCTACAAGCTAACGAGTAATAATCGACCAACTTATATTTGCAGTTGTAAAAACATGTTCTCCTATACATTCCGTATGGGAGAACATGTTTTTCAACTACAATGTTTAGTTTGTTCTTGGGATAAACTCATCCCAACTACGGAACCCTTCATTGTGCGTAGTCCGACACGCACTTGAACGGTTTTTTTTTTTTTTTTCAATAAAATGCAGTCGTTAATATCAGTACATTGCAACACTATTTTGTCAATTAAGGCAAAAAAATATATGTTCCACCGCCCGTTATGTAATATCCACCTTTAGTTGAAGGGCATGCTAAAAAAATGCTGGCATTGACCTTACGTTATTTCCCGAACACGGAATAATAATACCAAGACAAGTCAACATAATAAAATCCCACCAAAACAGGTTTTGTTAAAAAACCTACAGCAAGTTCTTTTTGAGGTATAAATAAATAATTAACAAACCATCATCATCATAATAATTATCAGCCTGGCATCACCCACTGCTAGGTATAGGCCTCGTTTCTGCTATCAATTAACTGGAGAAGAGACTGCCGCGGCGTCCGCGGTCAACAATAAAGTACTACAGTGGGCTGCATCAATCAGCCCACCGTACCTAGTAACTACACATCGACCATATTTAGACATCCTGCTATGCAAATGTTCTATCCACTTGCCAAGCAGGATGATAGTTTAGCGCTTAGACCGTCTGCTGCTAAATATGACCCTCGTGATCAATTGCTACAATTCTGCTTCGACGTGACTCATTCACGTCAGAGTCTGCAGTCCTGTTTTCATATAAAAATCAACATAAGTACCTACTTTAAGGACCACCGTGCAGCTCACTGCGGGCCGGCAATTTTAAATCCAGGATTCCGCGATCAAGAATCCCGGATTATTTTTACCCTCAATAGAGTAGATCTCAAAGTTAATCAAAGGATTAACTTAGAGAGTACGATACTAGCGAGGGATTCTAAAGTAGAATCCTGAGCGCAGCAAACAACTCCCAAATCGCCATGTTTTCCTCATTTCTTAATATGATATGTTCTTGAAATGTGTTGCTGATTCAACCAAGATGCAAATGTATGTAATTTGTTGATAACAATAAACCATACCATACTCAGCCATAAGAAGCCTGATGCCACAATCAAGATAGCTAAGTATGAATAAATTGATAAATGAAAAATCATTTATAATAAGAAGAAGATTTATGACAAAAGTAGGTAAATTCTCTAATAATCTCCAATTTTTGTAAAGATACCGTCTCAATGAGCTTATTAGGGCTAATAAGATCCTTAACGAATATAAACAGCTCATTATTGACTACTCAGACGACTCAATAATTATCCAATTGAGTTTATTTTAGTACCTTCACCAGCATAATGTCGTATTTGGATTTTAATTCTAAATACTCTTCGTTTTATTTGCTGGAAGCTATTTTCTTTAGTCTATTTCAAAATCCAATTTAACATGTAGTTCAGATTGGAAATTATTCACAATTTATGAACTTTCTATAATGAATATACCATTGACTTTCAAGTCACAGGTACAGTACCTTCGTAGCTCAGCCCACATAAAATGATTTTAATTTATAATTATTTTGACCGTGACAAGAGTATCCAACCAACTGACATATACGTATTATTTTTATTTTTTAAATTGTGAGCATAAATGTATAATTATGTAAATATTATCTTACTCGATACCATTATTATCAATAGTTCTTTAACAGATTTTTTTTTCAACCCACGCTATTTCTGACATAATAAAACATAGGTAATGCACTTTTGACTCTTTAATACATTTTATAAAATGGGTATGGAAAAATGCAAGGCAATTAATACACTAGTGCACCTGCAATAAAATAAAACCATCTTATGAATATGAAACATAATTAATAGCTCATAAGATTCTTACTCGTTTCAACATCATTGCAATTACAGCATTTGAAACTAGTTTGCTAAAACACAGACAATCCTAGAAAGCACTTGAAGACACGCACCGTTCAATAGTTCTAGTTAGTTCTGTTGAAGTTAACCGGTATTTATGTAACAATGTCCTTTGTTGAACAAATAGCAAATAGTGGAGACAATTATCTAGAACAGTAGATACAGGTAATGCGCTAACTGATATTGACTTAAGTAATGTTATTAGTTAAGAAGGACTGTGAAGGCTAGTCATGCAATTTGTTCCGAATACCAAGTTATGCACTACAGCTGGCAGAATCAAATTAAGTTAGCTACCACCATCTAACATGCCATAATAATCTTAGTATAGTCTTTACCCGGAAACTAAGGTGATAAGGATAACCCTTTTTTTTTGGTGGGAAATTATCAAATAACTTCTGCCGCTCTGGGCAGAGCGGGAGGGCGTGTCAGACTCTTACTGACTAAAAGCCACCCGTGTTCCTTCGGCTGCCCTGTTACGGGGGGCCACGATCTCCCTTTCGGTTTTCTTCGCACCCCCGGCAGGCATCGACCCTAACGGACCCCGTCAATTCTGCTAACATCTCTTTGAGGCGCGCGTGGAACACAACGCGCCGTCGAACCGGGCCTTGGCCTTATCGGACGGCAAGCTACCAATTGCTCACTGTCCGCAAGCCCCGCCTACGGTGACCGGAAATCGGCCTGCAATCCCCGACGCCCTGGGCATCTCCTCCTGCGGCGGTTAGAGGCGTGAGGGCGCGAAATTTGCCTCTCCTTCACGCGTTCCGCCTCCTCCTTCGCAACCTTTACTGCTTCGCAGAAGAAGGTGACGGCCTCCCATTTCCTCTCGCTCCGTACGGTCCGAATCAAGGCCGGACGCGAGAGATCACCGCCGCCGATCGCCTCCACGAGGACACGGCAATGCTCCGCCCAAGCCGGGCAGACCTCCACCATATGCTCCACCGTGTCCTCCGGGCGATCCACACAATGGTGACACTCGGCCGTTTCCTCCCGCCTTATTCTGAACAGGAACCTCCCGACACAGCCGTGTCCGGTGAGAACCTGCGTCAGGCGAAAGGTGAAGACGCAATTGTGAAATCGCCGCAATTGTGGCGTGCCCATAAGGATAACCCTGAGGTTGCATTTTCAAGTCTTTCAAACGAACCTCAAATTATACTGTATTTATCCGGATTAAAAGTAGTATCTTCTCTTTTTAGGTTCTCATTGGATTTAGAGTTCAACAACCTGGACTTTGTACCTACCTATGATGACGGCATAAAAACCCGTCGCACGAATTTTGGCATTTTATATTCTACATAAGAGAAAATACGCACCATCATCGTCAGTTGCATATTTAAAGTTGGGACTATTAAAGTAACACAATGTGCAGTGATAGTATTAAATTCTAGTCGTTAAGTAGAAATCTCTGGCTGTGAATATCGTGATTTTTTAATGAGCTTTAATAGCAAGTGCAATCAGTGTAAGTGCCATTGACGTCACCACCAACTTACATGATAAAGAACTACAGTAAAATGAAGAACTATTTGAAGTCGTTTTCGAGTTTAAAGCTATTGGTGCTGATCTCGCTGTGGGTGGCTCCGCTGGTGCCCCAGCCGACAGCACCGGTGCAGCTGAGTGGTGGGCAAGCGCAGGGCTCGGTGGCCCCGGACGGTTCATACCTGCAGTACTTCGGCATACCGTACGCCACTGTCACTCACAGGTTCCAAGTAAGTTTTCCTTTTTTACCCGACTACGGCGAAGCAAAAAGAAGGGCTATGATTTTTGACCGGTATGTATGTATGTATGTTTCTAAACTAACCATCATAATTAGACAAAGGAGATATCATTGGAAGCGTCTTGATTGTCCGCTGGTTATAGGCTATGTGACGTCACATTGAATGCAATATGGCGCCCTCTAGAGGACATAAAGTAATGAACTAAAAAAAAATTATTGTGCCACGTTGACAAGCATATTACAAATATGTATATATATCATATTGTCTTAGTAAATAAATATGTTTAAATTATTAAAGAAAAGCAAAAGTGAGACTGTACTCTGTACGGCGCGGCTGTAAAATTAATACCTATCTATTATACAGTAAAGCCCAAACAAAAAATAATTAAAGCTGCTCCAAAAACTTTATTACGAAATTATTGATGGAGGTTTATATACCTACATGACAGTCTTTTAAAAGATTCGAGTGAAACAGTTTAGAATCTGTCACTATAAAACAAAAAGTCGTTCTGTATTATATTATTTGTGATATAAATAAATGTGTCCCATCCATATAGCTTCTTGATTTCAATCATTATAACCCCAAAATACTTTAAATGAAAAAAAGGTTCAAAAACTAAAACCCGACTACTGAAAAATCACGATCTAAAAAGTACGAAACAAGAAAATATTTCAGAAAGAGATCAAGATATTGGTACAAAAATGGTCAAGATAAAGCCGTGGTCGCGTGATTCTTCAGTAGCCAGGTTCCAGTTTTTGTTAAAGATGGAGTCTTAATATCAGCCCGTCTTTGACTTAAGAGGATACTCCTAAACAACCATCATGTACGATTAACATAATCACACTATAAAAGCCTAAAAACATATATTTGGAAAACTGAATAATCCATTACACCTCAAAAACTTAACAGAATAATTATATATATACTATGTCCCAATAGGCAACGCTGCCAAAATCTCTAGATTTATTAAGTAGCAGAACATAAAGTGATGTATGTTCACGTGATAATCATCAATATATTATTATAACATACCGTGGATATTCTTTGACTATTGATGAGAAATATTTAGAAACAATTACTGCATATATTCTGTGAAGGGTTCGTAATAGTAGAAATGAATGATGAACGTAAGGTTGCACGTAACAGTACTAATCTACTTGTGATTGCTACCTAGCCGACTAATCACACCTCCCCTGTAATATGATGTGGCGACTAATTGTCGCGATACATTTTTAATGATTGCAGTATTACAAGTGTTATTGGTAGATATCCGATTGAGTAATTGTGAATAGAAGCAATTAAATATCCATCATAAAATACTGTGTTTCCCAATTCATTAGTTGACGTATTAATGTTCCAATATTTTCGATTCCAGGAAGCCGAACCGAATCCAAAATGGAAAGGTGTGTTCAACGCTCACAACGAACACATCAGATGCAAGCAACGCTTCACCAGTACCCGCATCTTAGGCGATGAAGACTGCCTCACTGTCAACGTGTACACCCCCAACGAGCTGAGTGACAGCCCCCTGCCTGTTATGGTGTTCATACACGGAGGAGGATTCAGAGACGGCTCGGGGTCTCCCTTCATCTACGGTCCCAAGCACATCGTCAAACATGGAGTAATCTTAGTCACCTTCAACTATAGATTGGAAATTCTAGGCTTCCTATGTCTAGGCATCAAAGAAGCACCGGGCAATATTGGGCTGAAAGATCAAGTGCAAGCACTCAAGTGGGTAAAGAGGAATATAAGAGTGTTCGGAGGTGATCCGGATAATGTGACCATTTTTGGAGAAAGTGCAGGATCTGCTTCAGTTTCTTATCATCTACTATCTCCATTGTCTAAAGGACTATTCAATAGAGCTATCATGCAAAGTGGTTCAGCCTTAGGGTATTGGGCCTTACAATTTGAACCTTTAGAGACAGCTAGTCTACTCGCTCAACAAATGGGCCACACAACCACAAACCCTAAAGAAATTTACAATTTATTCAATAATAGGACTGCTGAAGATCTGTTGAAGTATCGTGTTCCTAGAAAAGAAGGTGATATCGTTATATCAGAAAACCTATTCGTGCCGTGCATTGAAAAGAAAATTGATAAAGTAAAAGCATTTTTGCCTGACAGTCCTTACAATTTGATAATGCAGGGCAAATATAACAAGGTCCCTATAATAATAGGTTTCAATAGCGCGGAAGGTTTATATTTTACTGGTAAAGAGAACGACACTACACTCGCTAAGATAGATTTCTACAAAGCGTTACCGAGAGATTTGACTTTCCCTTCAGACGAGGAAAAGGTGAAAACAGCGAATAGGTTGAATGAGTTGTACATGGTTGGAGAGAAAATAACAAAAGAGAAGTGTTCCTTAGAAAAGTTGGCACGTTTTGAAGGTGACGCGGCTATAACTTACCCTGTATTAGCTACCATAGATCTGTTTCTACAGACGTTAAATGAGCCTGTGTATGCTTACAAATTCAATTACAATGGGCTACTAAACTTCGCTAAGATAATGTTTGGGTTCCGTGAGTCCCCGGGAGCGACGCACGCCGATGAATTATTCTATCTCTTTAGCACCTTGACCTTACCGGCATTTACCGAAGCTAGGTTCATTGACAAGTTTACTACTCTGTGGACGAACTTTGCAAAATACAGGTAAGTCGAAATAATTATTTGTTTAGCGTTGCGTTTGTTAACCTTTTAAGTTTTATGATTCCGTTAACTCACCTGCAAAGAAGCTATAGTTTACTGGTCTCACCTTGAGTTCTCAATGGACTTGGCCCCATGGCCCTGCCACTCAGTGCTTGCAGTTACGATTCGACATAACATTTACTTAATTACTTAGAATGCCTTGAATAAAAAACAAAAGTTAACTAAACAGAAACACTTTTAACCTCATTTGCACAAATGCTTTGCAAACACACAATTTAATTCAGTAAAACCAAGATGAAATGCTTTCATATGTACAGAAAACATTTGTTATGTATTAAACTATTCTGAAACAGTAGCAGCGAGATGAAGGAGTGAATGAATTACTTTGCAGCTGTGGATTGAATGACTTGGAGCAGCGCAATGTTTTGCAACAAAATGTTGGCTACTAGCATTTGATGAAGGAATATTTTAAGATGATTGACTGTTGGCCGAACCTAGATAACTTAATTTTCTAATCAGAACGGATTAATTTTTATTTTTTGGTTTTGTCGTATCCAGTGCCAGTCTTTTTTGCCCTCAGACCACATAAAAAATCAAGACAGTGCTGCGAACAATACAGTGAAGCATGCCATAACTACACCTCCGCTCTGTGCATTCACGCTCACAATGTACCACCATTACAATCAAACTATACCTCACTAAGTGCACACACGTTAACGAAACCGGCTTCACGTCACTGTTGACAGTGCTATGTCTTGGTTTCTTATTTGGTCCGAGTCTTTGCTAATTATTATTTCAAGGTCAAAATAATATTCTTTATTATCATTGGCGAAGTGATTGAGGTCCTTCTTAGTTTTAATTTAAATACTACTTAATGAGTTTTCGCAATATAAACAGCTCTATGTAGATTTTAATCTTGTTTTCTTTTTCAAAACCTTTTAAGCCCTTTTCCTATTGTATCGTCTTACCTACGCTTACCTACTCTGTTTATTTTAACATACCTATTTGTTTTCTTATTTCAGTGATCCTTCACCACCATCGTCTTCAATCTCACCGAAATGGGAGCCAGCGGCAGTGCAGGACGCTCGCTTACTGCTAATAGACAAGGAATTCTCGATAGAACCAATTTGGAACGATTCTGACGAAGCCCTCCGGTTTTGGAATACGACATATTCTTTGTATAGGAGGAAAAATATGTAATGTTTTTATTAGTTTTAATATGAAGACTGAGATTAAAAAGTGGGAAAAGAGTAAATAATAAATGTATGTATAGTTTCCAAAAGTTCTTCAAGAGACATAATTATACAGGGTTAGTTTTCAAGCCTTTTAAGGGGACATTGTACTTAAAGTAAAAGTTGTTTACACTAAGGAGTACAATGACTTCTGCTTTGCCCGGTCTTTGAAAACTAACTGCTTATTCTGTCAAATTAACGCAAGGCACTGTTTCCGCTAACAATATCCGTGTGTCATTAGGTGATTAAGTTATGGTGCTAAGTTATTTTTATGTCCTAAGTTAGAAAAACGATATGTCAATGACATGTAATTAAACAGAAGCTATGCCAATACTTAATGTTATAATTAGCTTGCTTGCCTTTAATAGCCTTAGAATCAACGTCATTTTGTAGAATACTTAGGTCGCTTTCAAAGTTCAATTTAAAGGCGATACCTTGTTGTGAATCAAGCCAAAAAAAAAATAGAAGTGTTTTTGGTAAGATATTGATCCGATAATTTTAAGTGAAGAATCTACTCAACAATCAACCTTTTATTAAATACTCATTCTAGATTGTACTTAATTACTTAGATTTATTTATTTAATGGATGTTTAAAAAGCAGTAGTACTTATTATCTGTAGTTCTGCTTGCACATAAGGTGTAAGTGATCGCTAATGCGACTGCTGAGCGTGGGGTTCTGGGTTTAATAACCGGGTCGTTAGTTCGGTTTACATTAGGAAACTCTCACATCGGACATTTATAACATACCTGGCGAAATGTGGGTACACCACACGCCGGTGCCTTTCGGGGAACACGGACATGCTAGATGCATCAATATTTATGCAAAATGTCATAGACAGGATTTTGTTACAAAAGATTTTTCCATTTAAGTTCCTTATTTCTAGTATTTAATTATAAATCAATTATTGTAACAATGACATTATTTTTTATACAACAGAATACATACAAAAAGACTTTTTTTTCACCTCCTAGTTAATAAACATTTTGTTACAAAGAAATCGTGACAGCTTCTCAAACCCGTTTGTTTGGAACTAGAACAAATGTCACAGAGTGAGGATATTGAGAGTTAAATCTCCTTTGTGAAATGTTGTCGAACTGTCTCTGAAATGGCATGCTTTCCCGCAACAGAGTGAAAAACTCAATAAGTGCAAATAGAAGAAGAGGTCATAATGTAGATGAATAAAAACCCAAAATGAATGATGACCATTCTAGAAGTCCTAAAATCGGAGAAGAAGCGAGAGGTAGATAATCGTGTAACAGGTAAAGTGAATGATTAACGATTGTCTATACTATTAATATATATATAATATTAATATTTGATATACTATATTAGTATGTTATTACTATATAATATAATATATAATACTAATAATATAATATTATGAAAAAGTAAAATTTGTTTGTTTGTTTGTAAGTCGAGGGTAATCTCCTGAACTTCCAGTCGGATTAGAAAAATTATTTTTACAATGGTTAGCCCAATTCTTGAGGAAGGTTATAGGCTATGTAACATCACGCTGCGACCCTTAGGAGTCGCGCAAAATGAAAAGAGTCAGAAAGACCGCTAAACGAAAACGAAGTAATAGCGCGGACATGCGCGCACGGGGATGCAGCGTGGTGGGTCAGATGCCGACCTCGCCGCCGAGGTGCTGTGCGACCGCGACCACGTCCCCCAGTAAATGATACTCCCCCCGACCCTTGTCCGATAAAGGCTCGTGCAGACCAGCGCTACCGGCGCTACAGGCAGCGCGACCCTTGTAGCGCCCGCGATATCGCGCTGGTCTGCACTAGCCTTAACGAGGTGCCAGCAGTTGTTGCAGCTGAGTACGTAACTTTAAATTCCCCCACTAATAATCATGATCAAAACTTTGATCCAGCCCGTCCCATCCTAGATTTCCTCCCTCCGGACACTCCGCCGAGATTCCACACGGACGAAGTCTCTATGTATGAATAGTGATCTACAGTTACATTATCATAAGTTGCAGCAGTTTGAACCACTTCACGATTAGATGCAAATATCAGGCATAAAAGAAAGTAGTTCAAGCATAAGAAGTTGACCAAATCACGTAGATACTTCACTCTGTTTCTCTGAACCCAAGTATGCCTGAAGCAAAAGTGAAGTATCTACTAACATCATACCTAAGTACTTATGTGACATGCTGACCGATCACGTGTAACACATTGAGAGAAGATTGCACGTCTCTGACCAAGTGGGTATAAGCGCCATTTACCTCAGTTCTAAATGGGCCTACTTGGTATGATAAAAATAAATGTAGGTAGATAATAGTTAAGATATCCCTGCGGTCAGTAAACGGCTTTACTGACAACGTAGTACCTTCAATGTTTGGTACAGCAAGGTCTGAAGACGATGACGGTGATATTGTCGCTAAAAAGCTCTAACTATTAGGCAGTTAAGAGTTATCATGAAACTAGACAGTACCGTCTACGCGGTTGTACAAAGGCGAACACGTAGTATTTTGTGAATAACATATTTGGCAATCTACTCAGACAGCACGGTTTAAATCTTGAGCACAGCTCTCGTAATTCTTAACATTGAAAGTAAGTTGGTCAAGTTTAAGAATTTCAAGCGCGATTACATTCTTTCACTGCGAGTTCGTGACGCAATATATACAACAGAGACAACACAGAGGTGCATCAGAGGTGCTGTTATACTAAGTAAAACTGTCTTTACCGGGACTATTGACAATACTTGTGTAGTATGTGTAAGAACACACAAAACAACAATTGAAGTCATGTACAATTTACTGGAACCTCGCAAGTACATCATTTAACCAACATCGCAGTTCGTGACTTATAAATTCCAAACGAACACCAACATTGCAATAAGCGCCAATGTCGCGTAAACACTCTAGCCAAGTACACGTGCTTTATACGTAACCATTGATAACTCGGTCCCTACCACAAACACCAACTGCTTTATGATCTATTGTCAAACAACCTTCGTTGTGAAAGGCTCGTCTCGCCCCGATATCACGGGCGATGGCCAAAGTCGCGAGACTCGCTCGCAAGTGATAACGTGTTGCGCGAGCGCATACATAGGCGAATGTAACACTTAGTAGTGATTTCGAAATACGATGCAAGAAAAATGGTACCGATTGACTAGTGATGTTCCCCAAAAATCGGTACCTACCTGTTGTGTTGAAGTGATGTGCTGTTGAAAAAGGTGTGTTCTTGTTTGCAAGTACTTGCAATGGTATAGTGATTAAATGTAACGATTTGCAAGTAGCGTGTCGCAGCCTAGATACTACGCTATTGTGCTACAGTTACTACAGCTGATCGGTGAATTGCTGACTTGTAGACATGTGCCTCGCGTGAAGTCGATGTAAGAATACCAAATATGTTTTTGAAGTGAAAACTTCCATAGGCGCGTTTTTTTTTAATCACCCGTCAATATGATATTACCTCTAGCAGTTTTAACTTGAAGTTATCCCATCATACATGATAGTAAAACTGAGCGTCACACAAAGTGAGGCTCAGAGAACTTAGCGGTAAGTACCGCTAAGCCCATACATTATGCATGTGTAGTGCTATATTTCGCAGTATTTTATAATGACAGCACAACACTTTTAGTTTCCACTCACACTTTCTATTACAGCCTATCTTAGTATTTTTTTATAATGAATGGGCTTGCGTTTGTCCATTTCACCTGATGGTAAGCGATGCTTGGTTGATGATGGTGTACGTTTGCTAGAAGTAACCTATTCACAGTAGACTTGAAGATGAATTACAAGTAACAAATAATCTTAATCATAAAACTAGCGACCGTCCCCGACATCCTCCTGCTGACATGTCAAAAGACATGTGTCCATTGCACCCGTGTGAAGCATCAAGATTTCTGAGTTAAACCTAAGTTAAATATTAATTTATTAGGTATACACATAATTCTTCCGGAATAAATGCTCTAAATCATGTAAAATCAACATGACTAAATTCCTTCGTTTACACACAGTCCTAAATCATAGTAAGCACAGTGCAAGCAAGGCGTTCAGGAAATCCATCCGTGCAATGCCAATCAAATGCTTGGTGTCTCAATATCCTGGCCCGGCCATTATGGCGATATCGTTAGTATTGTGTGCGTAATCAATTGCACTGTAATTAGTGCAATGACGACACAGCGTGCCCTCGACTTTAACAGCTGTTTGTTTAACTACAATGGTAACTTTTATTGCTGTGGACACCGCGGTACACAATCATCAAGGTTTCTCACTAAAATGATCGAAATCGATCAATTGTTTTAGATGTTTTGTCTGCTCCATTTCACAGCTTATTCAAAGATTTGTCTTCCTTTTGAATTAATGAAATAATATCAAAAATAAATCATTTGTTTACCTATCGCATTCAGTATTGTGCCGCTTGGTGCTTTGCAAAGACTGACGGCAACTTCCATTCCAAGCTATGAAGATTATGATTCGAAGTTGATGAAAATCCGAGAGGATTAGTTTTAACTGATCTACGTACCATTTATCTGCTTATGTAGTACATACAAATACACTTTAAAAAAAACTATCTTAAAACAAAGTTGATGGAATACACCAATGAAACAGAAAGTGGTATAAACTCAGCTGCTTATTTAAGGTCCATCTTACATTAAAGGCAGGCTAACTGTTATATCTCACAACAAACCCGCGACTTGTTTGAATGTACCTTGAAATCTTCAATGACAAACAAATCCTTTAAAAGTAATAATATAAAATGTATTGGCCCTGTAAGTTTAAATAAGTTTTAGGTAATATTTAGCGTCGTCGCGTCGGGGAACGGCGACTAAAAATATATTTTCTACGATTGCATGACGTGACGATGCTTGTTTCTAAATTATTACCTAAAACTTATTTAAACTTACACAGCCAATACATTTTATATTATTACTTTTTAAAAGATTTTGTTAGTGTTGGTGGTTTAAAAAAAAATAAAAACTTTTATTTCCTGCTTTTTAGGGTTCCATAGTAAACAAGGAATACTTATAGTTTCGCCATGTCCGTCTGTCTGTCTGTCTGTCTGTCCGCGGCTTAGCTCAGAGACTCTTTGTACTAGAAAGCTGTAATTTGGCATGGATATACATAATAATCACGCCGACAAAGCGGTAAAATACTATAATGAAAAAAAAAATGTTTTTAATGTATTCCCGTTAAACTGGGGATGGTATTTTTTTTCCATTTATCCCATAGTGTGGGATGTCGTTGGAAAGGTCTTTCAAAAATATTGCGAGTTTGTCAACCGCGTGAACACGTGACACGACTCGTTCAAAAAAAGTCTTGTCCCCCGCCCCTTTTTTTTTGGTGGGAAATTATCGAATAATTTCTCCCGCTCTGGGTGGAGCGGGAGGGTGTGTCAGACTCTTACTGACTAAAACCCACCCGTGTACCTTCATTTGCCTATATTACCAGGGGCCACGGTAACCCTTTCAGAAAATAACCGCAACGCCCCAGCCAGCTAAATGGTCGGTTTTGGATATGTGAAAAAATTCACAGCAGTAGTATATATAATGAAATTTAAAGGAAAACTATCACAGCTAAGTAGGCTTTACAAGTTAAATCGACCTACTTACATTTGCGGTTGCAAAAACATGTTCTCCCATACATTCCGTAGAGAAAAAACATGTTTTTCAACTACAAAGTTAAGTTTGTTATTAGGATAAATTCATCCCAACTACGGAACCCTACATTGTGCGTGGTCCGACACGCACTTGGCTGGTTGTTAACCTTTATTTACGTTTTACGCTACGATTGACACTTGACTCGCTTAAATCTGTGCAGCTGTACGTATTTTTCCCACTACTGTGGGAAAAATTAACTACTAATAATAATACTAATAAGTTAACTACTAATTTACCCTCATTTCTTTTGGCTACTCAATCATCAGACATTGATTACCATCTATCTATAACCTATTCATTGCGACCATTCCAATGAGCCCAAACACGATATCTCTGCTGTAAGATGGTGAGGGTCGTATGAGTATCCTGCAAATTCCAGGTAATGCTGCAGCATCAGTTCAAAGTTACTATGTTATTCTAATATCATTGAAGTAACAGAATACCAAATTTCGACTCGATCAGACCTGTGCAAGATGCTCACATCCATTCACCAACTAGAAAAAAGCTGATAATCTTCAAACGGCTGAATAGATTTTCTTGAATCATAGCTACGAACACTCCTGATCAAGTCACCTTTCAAACGAAACAAAAAAAAACGAAATCGGTCCTTCCGTTTGCGAGCTACGATACCACAGACAGATACACACGTTAAACTTATAACACCCCTCTGTTTCCGTTGGGGGTTAAAAAGAAATCGCTTTTGAACTATATTTAAACTTAACATGGACTTAACAAATTCGCCAACAACTGACTGGCTTTGTTATTTGAACAGAACATACGTAGGTACCATGATCAAATATGCATGAATCACTAAATGAAAGGGCAAAAATTCGCAAACAAACGTTTAATGAACACAAGAACGTCCTGCGGTGGATGGCGAAAGCTTGTAACTCAAGTTAGTGGGTCAAAGGATCCTTCACTGCTTGTACGCAAATAAGATGGGTGTCTGTCTGGGGAGACCAAGGAATTGACAAGATGATGACCAGCAGTACCCTGTCAGGTATCACCAATATCTGCCTTCAAAATCGGGTGTCTGCCAATTGCTGACACATCAACTCCTGTTTGACTTTTCATTGGTTTGGTAGTCCTATGTTTAGTAGTAGATGGTAACGCGCTGATATGCATAAAGAGGATGAAGTTGTAGGGTATTTTAACTCTTGGTCAGGAAGCCTTGCTACTAACTTTGAGGACTGACTAATCTTTCCATTACTACATTTGCTATTTGCGGTTATCTTATGCTGACACTAAATGAATAACTGCGGCTACTCGGCTAGATGACCTTATAAACACTTATATCTTGCACAAATCCAGCGCAAAGTTCATAGTTGATCGCTGACTCGGTTACAAGGACATGATAGACGAGCGATGTACTGTAAATGTGTCAACTGTGTTGTTTCACATAAAGACAATAGATAACGGGAGTGGTCAGCGGGTCAGGTTGCGACATCTCAGTCCTGCGGATATGGGTGCTGGTACTGAGAACAACTCGTCCTATTTTAGAGTTAATTGTCTCGAGTATATTAGATGCTGAGTCTTTATTAATTGACCATTCAATTAAGAACGACATTTTTACTATTATATTAAATAGGTAGCTAAACATCAATTTCTAACATGATGTAGTAATCCTTTTATTTGCTGATCAAACGATTTTCTCATCACTCTGTTAAGGAATCTTCAACACGGACAGATCTTAGTTTTAAAAATCATTAACAATTTTTTGCAACAATTGAATACGGTAGATTAATCACACTTATTAACAGCAGTGGGAACATTAAAGGCATTATAAAGTAGCTTAGGTTGGTCTTTTTCAAAATCACGACGGTGAACTAACTTTAATTCACCGTTTTCTAAAACAAATAACGATGACCAATTGATGACAAACAACAACGAACAATCAATTCACAAAAAAAAAAAACAATCAGCAAAAACACAAGATGATAAACAGCCGTTCCACCCATAACAGTAATGTACGAGGCCCACACCACGTACACACTTAATAAGAAATTAACATATTACGAGCTGTTACATAAGCTAAGAAGGTACAAGAAGGGACTTAATTCGTAAGTACATGACGAGGTCACACTCCGTGCATCGCATTACGTTAAATCGTCGATTCCGGTACGTAAATCAAAATAAAAAAATTATTATCTTCTTACAGATATTATGAACCCAGAAAGACTGATCTTATTATATCGCATGAAACTCCATCCGTCTGAATTACTTTTAAAATCAAAATCAAAACTCATTCATTCAAATTAAGCTGATAATCAGCAAGTCTCGAACGTCACTTTAAAGTAAACGGGTTTAGAAGCCGAAAAAATAGTTGGTAAAAAGTTAAGGCAGATGATTTTACAGTCAACCTTTGATTGGCAATGTTGGTAAATAAAATATGTAAATAAATGTTCTTAACGCATACACCAACAATTATTATTGAATCTGATGAGCATTATGTCATTTGCTTTACTTTCAACATACAAAAGAATTCCCCTCATTTACTTCCAAACATGGTTTCCCTAAATCCGAAATTGAAGCACATTATATCTACCCGAACGAAAATCAAACTCACTCATAATCCTGCTGCCCTTAACCCAATATAATTGGAGAAAATAAATTAACTCAAAACGAAAATCAACCTATGACTAGATTTACCTGCGTTTAATTGCACAAAAACTTAACTGCTTCAATATTTCTATCAGAGCAACTACACCAAGACCTCAAAACCTAATTATTACCTAGTCGAGATCGATGCACGTACAAGCTCGATATTTATCCTCGGTCAATTAATTAGACCAGCACTATCAGAGAAGTTCGCCTTTTATTGTGCCTTCAGCGAGTAGACCAAACGGGGCTTGCTAGTGAAAGACACGTTCATATTATTATACCGGGTCAAGTAAAAGTAGTTAACGAAACTCCGCAGACGTGATATCTATCGATATCTAAACATGATGAAACAAAAAAATAATTATTTGATGATTATTTTTTGTTGTGACCGTAGTTTTACTCGATATATTAGTTTAAAAATCGTTTTTTTTTTTTTATTCTTCACAGACTAGATCAGTCAGTTTCGATATCATAATCCGATAAACAAAAAATAACTGACTTGTTAACTCATACATCAACTAACCACTAGCAATCGTAGACCCCAAAAACATGTTCATCCAATCATATTTTTTTTGTTTTATCATGTTCAGTTATCGATACCCGTTACTTCTGCGGAGTATCGCTAGCTAATATAATTTGATCCTGTATTGTGTACAGCGCCAATAATCTCATATCTACGACAACATTAAATAAATGCATGCTTAGACAAATAAAAAAACACTTTCATAACAATTTATTTAAAAGCTGCGTATACACATTTCAAGTAGACATGCCGCGAATAGTTGTTATAGCGAATAGTCGAATACTCGCCATTATTACTCGACATAAACTCAAATATTAATATTACACTTCTTGTAGTCTCTTGAACGTATCAATCATTACAGTAATCTAAAATAATATTATGGGAGGAGAAGTAAACGATGAAGTTAAAGAAACCAGTCTCATATTTTACTGATTTTAAATGCTGGCAACCCTTTTCTTGTACGTAATATATTTGATTAAGTACGTTAATGTCGAATAATAAACACTATTATTCGGTATTCGACGAATAACAAAAAAAAAATCGAGTAATGGCTAATACCGAATAATAGCGAGTATTCGCGGCATCTCTAATTTAAAGACAGGTCAAAACAGAATGAAAATTCAAATACTTAAATAGTGGTGTCATATCAAAACGTCATCAATTTTCCTAAATTCTTTGATAAATCGATTATATCATTCCCTATCCACTTACTATGAATAATATTTATTTAGGGAAACGTGTAAGACTTGCCCATTCTTCTCCTTACGAAACTACATTTTGGAAGGGGCGCCTAGAATCAATTCTATTTTAATGTAAATTTTGACTTTCAAAAGTACCTATTTGAAATTAATTATTTGACTTGGATTTGTATAGTGGTACTTACCTATTAAAAAAATAAGAGAAAATAATCTCCTACATAAGTATGTAGGAGATTATTTTCTGTTATTCGTACAAACTGGCGCGATATCGCGGGCGCTACAGGCAGCGCAACCCTTGTAGCGCCCGCGATATCGCGCTGGTCTGCACGAGCCTTAATTCATGTAAAATTAATATTTTATAGTTGTCATTTTTTGTGTAACATCACATTAATGTACATGCACCTCCGACATCAAATAACCGATGACCACAATATTAGTAGACAACAGGAGTGCGCGCGCGCAAGTATTGCGATAAGAATTAATAGTTGATATAAAAGTGGATCATTTATTTATTTATTTATGTGATATAAAATCAAATAAGGTGAGTGCATGTTTAAAATGAGTGTTAAATTTGTGTAGATAAAAAAATACGAAAACGTTGGAATCGGTTTCTTTAATTTTTATTTTTTTATAATTTGCGAGTGATAAAGTTTGATTATTTTTTTTTTTAAATATGGGAAGAGACGTTTAGTTTTATTTAATTTACTAGCTGTGCCCCGCGGTTTCACCAGCCATTTAATTTATAAGAAATCGGATAAATTACTTCGTTTTCTTTCTGACTTTGTCTTTTTAGTCGGCTCCTAAGGGTCATAAGGGTGATGTTAAATATAGTTTAAATATAGCTTTAATAACTTATAACCTTTCGCATGAATTGGGCTATCAATAAATAAAATATATATTTTTATTCAAGTGTAAAGTAAAATTATGATTTACATTAATTACAATCGAGGAACATTTCAATCTAACTATAATGTAGACCTGCCTGATCTAGGTTTGTGAAAACCTGTATTTCAAGGCATCAATTTATATCAAACATTTGAAAAGAAGACAACAATACATTTATTAGAAGATAAATTAAAAAGAATAGATAATACGTTCAATGGCTTGAACAGTAAATATTTGGGTATATTATTTTAAAACTAGATTATGTAAGATATATTATGTTTAAATAAATTAACGAATAATATTAATATAGATAAAGAATTATTAATTTAGTATAGGAAGAGACTTATATTAGAGTAGGTAGATAGAAATTTTATATTAAAATTTGTAGTCGTTTTTCCGTGTCTGCAAAATCGAGTTTTGCCAAATATTCTTGTACTAGTAAGTTACACCTATTATAACTTAAACTATAAATCTTTAGCACTCTGTTAAACTGGTTATACAAGTAGGGTCCTAAAAATAAATAAATAAAATCAAACTCAAAGTTAGCACAAACCAAATCTTCTCCTATCTCCAATTATTATTCCTCTATCCAAAGGTACTGGGTTAAAATAAAATTCAGTATGTTGTAATACAACTACATTCAAAACAAATAATTGACGTACTGTTAGCACCTTACAATGCTACTAAAATAGAATAATATTAGCAGGACGGTGTTAAAATAGAGTGTACATAGTAGGTGCTGGTAGGTCAGTGGTAAGCAGTCAAGTCAGTCAAGTCAGTCACAAACCCAACAACAAACTGGACATATTCGGAAATAGCCTCACGTCATCTTGTCACGTTAAAAAAACCTCTTTTTTAACTTATTACTGTGTGGTTTATCTTTATATGAACCGGACCTAAGTTTAAAACCGACCAAGTACGAGTCGGACTCGCATACGAAGGGCTCCGTACCGTATTAAGATCGAGCAAAAAAACGCATAATGCAGGATTCCGCAGTTGGAATGAGTTCATCCTTTAAATACAAACTTAACATTGTAGTTAAAAAACGTGTTCTCTCATTCATTCCAACTGCAAATGTAAGTTTGTACGCAGAATATTGAGAGATTTTCTATGTTATTTTAAGACCATAGACTTCTTATTATAGGTTTTTCTGTTATATACTGAACCATTCTCTTTATTTCTTTTTCTTAATTTTAAGCTCAGTATTTTCGGAGATAAGGGGGTGGAATGGTCAATTTTCATTTATTATTTTTAAATATATTTATTTTAAAATTATTTTAAAAAACATATTTGAGATCCTCGCAATAAGCAGATATGTTACACTGCACAGTTTGAAAAACGTTAAAAAAAAGTCTTATTTGCACCCCAAAAGTGACACCCATATTCAAAATTAATTGATTTACGTTACACATTCTTGTTTGGGTCACAGAAATACATATGTTTACCAAATTTCAACTTAATCGCCACCCCTTTTAAATATTAACTTTATTTAATTTTCATTATATTTGTTGTTATAGCGGCAATAGAAATTCACAATCTGTGAAAATTTCCACTGTCACCTATTACGGTTCATGAGATACAGCCCGCTGACAGACAGACGACGAACAGCGGAGACTTAGTAATAGGGTTTAGTTTGGCACGTTCGTTTTCGGGTACGGAACCCTAAAAATTAAGATAATTGACCCTTGATCTTCAAAACTGGTTTTTTACGTGGAAATTGGCTAAATTACTACACAGCTTGCTTACATTGATGCACAAGATCATAATCGCCACGTCTTCATTGTCAGTATGAATGAATATTACCTTAAACAGTAAAGTTTTCCAGAACAATAAGGAAAGCAAACAACTTAAACAGGTATATCTGTTCATGATGAAGTTTATTGAAGAAACAACAAACTGTATCATTTAAGTTTAGTAAATCGTAATTTAAATGCTGTTATAAATGTTAAAAGACATAAGGACAGTTACGTTTCTCCAGCTGACTTTCTTTTCATTATTTTTATCGAAGATCCCGGAGCCCTTCTCTAAGTGGTAAGGACGGCTAATTTGACAATTCTAGTCGATAGAACTCCGACACACATTGCTTCTGCCTTCGCTATCCATCAGAGAAGATTCCTGGGATCATCTATGAATTTTATTTTCACATGGAAAGGGTTTTTTTTTTAATAAAGAAAAACAACTACGAATATAATGGATTATGTTAATGGATGGCGAGGAAGAGGAACACCAAAGAAAAAGAGTGAATATTTGAGTGACGCTGACGGGGGAGTGTTGAACCGACCCTAAGTAGCATGGACTGTGGGCAGGAAGAAGAAGATGGCAATGTAATAGTTTATTTTTGATGGTTTCCAGTGCAATGAAGTGGTTAGTGCTGCTGTCGCTGATCGCGGCGCGCATGGTGCAGCAGCCGACGCAGCCGGTGCGTACGCGCAGCGGGCAAGTGCGCGGCACCGTCAGCAGGAACGGCAAGTTCTTCCAGTACTTCGGCATACCGTACGCGACGGTCGATGAGACGAATCGGTTCCAGGTGAGGGTTTCGTTCCTTCATATTTTGATGTCTTCTTCTTACCCCGCGTCCTTTCCAAAATATTCGGTGAACCCGAACGTGTAGTTGCGGCGACGCGTTCGGGTTCGCCGTACAACTTGAACGCGACAACGGTCGCATGTTCGCGCGACTATAGGTACCACAGTACGACGCTAGGTAGCTCTAATAACGTCCCTGGATTCGATTTCTGTGGAGAGTATAGTCGTGCCTTTGATTAAGATTAGATTTAAAGTTCCTAGATTAACGGCCTGTAAATAACGAACAGCTGCTATTTGTTACAGTGATTATGATTCTATTCTGTTTAGGTAAGTATCCGGAAATTAACACTTACTGTATTTTAACTACATCTACATTTAAACATTTATTTTCATGCCTAATGTATCTATGCTATTAAAAACAAAATTAAAGGACAACAATAATACAATACTTATCAAAACGATAGGTGTAATAAGTAAAACAGTTTATATTATCTTGGGTCGATACACAACAAAAAAAGTGTGATTGTACACAGCCAAAAGCGGCTCCTCCAACTAATAAAGCCCAGTCTATATTAAATAAACTCTTACAATATTCCACAAGGTACATAAGTCGCAGTTCCGAGTTCGCATCGTTATAGATCGGAAGTCCTTACTTCGGCATAGTTGGGCGAACTTGCAACAACTAGTTATTAGCCGGGTTACCCTCCGTCTGTACTCCGCTTTACTTCTTATTATCTTTGTTCAGGAATCAAAGAAAAACAAAAGGTAGAAGTTTGAACTCTTAGAGATGTTGTGCTTGCAACTGACGGCTGGAAGTTTATAGAAATATAGCAATGTTTTTGCATGCATTTTGCTGTTGTTGATGCACAGGTTCGGCGACAAAAGTCGATTAACACTGCTCCTCTTATACATCATGTAAACTGACACTAAATTATACGATTCATTGTATTTCAGCATTTCATATAATAACTAATTAAAATTAATATTTTCCGGTTCCGATTTAAATAAAATATTTAGCTCAATCATGAGGATTTAAAAAACTTAGGACTGGTGTTTCTCTATACAGTATCGATATTGGACAAGCTTAATTTCATTAGGTAAGAGGGTACAAATGCAAAATAGTTATGCATCGTACCCTCTTACCGTCATCTAAAACTATTCCAAATTGCAAGTTGATAGCATTATGTTCTTGAGATATCCAGCTGTGACAGACGGACGGATAGACTGCGTCGCACCTTAAGTTCCTTTTCTACCATTTTGGTACGGAACCCTAACAAGAGTAATCAGAAAACAAAATACATCTAAGTACATATTAAATCATGAGCATAAAACAGAAATAGTACATAAGGTACTTTTAATCCCGATAGAACGTTCCCGTCGGATATTTTCCGACATCCACGAGGGCGATACCGCGGGCAAAACCTAGTATGAGAATAATTAATTAATTAAACGCTTAACTTATTTCCAAATGCTATGAATGCTAAGGTGATTTGTCATAAATACCTAAATAAGTGACTATCGACGCAAATCCATTCATATATTATTCAGAATGTTAATCAGACTAACGTGGAGTTCGCAAACATCTCCCAAACGGTCATGAACAACTAATTCATGACCTGACTGATTTAACACATGAATATTTTCATTGTTTATGAATGTTCCTTCTCTTTCGTGTGAGGAGTTAGTACACCCCGGAAAGGAGTCTGAAGTTCGGTATTCACGCAATAAGGGCACGTGTAATATCGGGCGGGCCTATTGCCAATACCGGACACGACTACACTGTTCCTATTGAGAATTTCCTGACACGAAATTCCAATATCACTTTCTCAACCTGGAAGTCAAAGCCAGGAGCACACCACTAACTTGAGGTGATCATATTTAAGGGCAACATTTGTATGGATCCATAGAGCGTTAACTAACTCAATAGCATGTAGATTGTATAGTTCCCATTTTGAAAAACTCTCGCATTTTAAATTACAGTAAGAATATCTTAAAACGGTAAATTCCCTAAACTAGAATAATTTTACTGACTACACTTAGTCTTAGTTTTATAGGTTAGGTACATATAATTTATTGCTACTATTACAAGCAATTATCTACATAAAGGCTTGTGCAGACCAGCGCGAAATCGCGAGCGATACAAGCAGCGCGACCCTTGTAGCGCCAGCGATATCGCGCTGGTCTGCGCGAGCCTTAAGAGTTAGAACATAAAACCACAGGCGATCCGTAATCGCCCAGTCACAGTGAAACGCTCGCAAATCAGTCGGTCAAGGAGGCGACTACTAAGAAAAATATTTTATCTCACACCAGACAGACCTTGATATTATTACGAATAGAACTATCTTGTCTATGTATAACTCTAATTTTATAATGCAGCTGAAGGTTATACTGAGAATCATAAATATTTCGTATCTTGCGAAACGATTCGGTGCTAAATAGCTACCACGCTCTATAAGATATCTACATGTCAATCTACCCGCAAGGTTAACTTGTGGTAGATGGTAGCTCGGTGCCTCAGAATGTAAAATATATCTTAGAGGATTAAATGTGTTTTTAGGGTTCCGTACCAAAATGGTAAAAAGGAACCCTTAAGGTGCGACGCAGTCTATCTGTCCGTCTGTCAAAGCTGGATATCTCAAGAATATAATGCTATCAACTTGAAATTTGGAATAGTTTTAGATAACGTTTGCCCAACTATTTTGCAAATAAGAAAGATTTTTTTTTTTTAATAACTTCTTTAGGGCCTTGGGCATTTTTAAGATGTGACTAAATCATTGATTCCGGGACACCGTGATGACACCTCATTTTTGTAACCGCGACTTGTGCTCTTTATTTATATTACATTACGGACCAATGTTCTATTCAAGTATTTTTACCTTAAAGGTTTTGGAAGTTTTTTTTTTGTGAATCCGGTTGTGCTCTTTATTCAGATAAGGTTACGGACCAGTGTTCTTTACAAGTATTTTTCTTCCACCAAGGCAATCTTTTTCAAGTTTTCACTTCTGTCGGCACTCCCAGAGTGCCACCACTTTTTTTTGTAACATGGACTGTATGGGTTTCTTAAACATTCGAAGTGGGGATACTAGGGCATGTGGGGTATCATCTGAAAGAGCGCTATTTACACCTCCTAAAACATTTTTTTAGGCCGCATAGTCTTCGTCTTTTGACGAAAAATGTAAAAAAAATACCCCCCCCCCCCCTTATCTCCGAAGTTTGCTGTAATCTGATAGAAGTTTATGTAAAGATAACAGGAAAAATAAAACGATGTTTCTAAATAGAACACTTTTCAGAAATCATCAACAAAAATCACATTAGTTCCACTATCGGTCAAGAGATGGCGCTGACCTAAAACTGCAATATTCTACACCGCTGTGTTGAAATTCTCTGACGAATATAGGCCTCGCCGATGAAATTTTAAAATGGTACGGAACCTTCGGTGCACAAGTCCGATTCGCTCTTGGACGGTTTTTTTTGGCGATGAGAAGACAGTAGTACCATTTAAAATGCCATAATTGTTTGTCTAGAAATAAAAACTGACCGAGCGAATTCATACTCGCTTGGCACAGTAGCTTAAAAAATCCTAGTGCCGTGCAACGTCTGTTTTTGCTTAAATACCGGTTGTTAAAACAACAATCACCTCCATAGGAATAAAATACCAAGGTCATTTGAAAATATCACAAGTTTAACAACACCAGAGATGCATGAATACAAATAAAAACATCACCTTTATATACGTCGCACCGATATCTTCGCAGCCGACCTGTATGGCATAAGTGTGACATCACACGTTCCTATCAAAGCCAAGGGCGCCTGTTCCGCCGACCTTCACCCACTGCACAAAATAATATTGCTTTCAGAACTTATGGAAATCCGGACGTTGGGTTTAATTAAAACGAGATTTCGTGTGGCTTGACAGTTGACATGTTTATGGTGCTAGGTAAATATTATTTTACTAGCATGAGTTTACTTTAGTTCACCTGTGGACCCAGTTGTTACAAGTGCGGTTGACCAGCGGAGAGTCAGAGATTAGGATCCCAGATTGAGAAAAGGTTAGCCGCTGTTTGGATGACCCCTATAACCTAATGTTTGACCTGGCACTCAATAGTTACTGTCACTAGCTAAAAATGGGTTTGCAAGATCACACCTCAGTCTATCTCTGCATATTTTTTGCAAAAAAGTATTTCATTCCTACCTATTCGTAGAATGTACTAGATTTAGTTTTTTAGTAAAAACCTTGCATTTCTTTATTCATAGTGTTGGTAAACAATCGCTATTGTTGGAATGTCAATGTCGTCTCGAGGTCGACTTTCTTTCGCAATATGGAATAGTTAATTTCCCAGCGTCTACAGAGCAAATTGAAAAAGTACTAAATCAATGTCTTGCGCCTCAAACTTCTAACTTATCAAAGCCTCGGAAAGTTCCTGAACATTATTTTCAATAGTCGCAAACTTTCCGACGATAAAATTAACATACTTTTTCAATATTTTCAGGCGCCGCTGCCGCCTCCGACATGGTCGGGGATCTTCGAGGCCGTCGATGAGAATACTTGGTGCCCCCAGCACTCGGGAGGCATCATCATCGGGGAGCCGAACTGCTTGAAGCTTAACATCTACACTCCTACTCGGGTCACGAAACCTCTACCCGTCATGGTCTACATCCACGGAGGATGCTTCTTCAGTGGCACCGGGTCCCCGTTCCTGTACGGAGGTGACTTCCTTGCAGAAAAAGATGTGATATTTGTCGGTATTAATTACAGACTTAACGTCGAAGGATTCCTGTGTTTGGGTATAAAAGAAGCGCCAGGAAATGCTGGATTAAAGGACCAAATAGCTGCTATGAAATGGATTCAGGAGAATATCGAAGCGTTTGGTGGAGACCCTAACGATGTGACTCTATTTGGCGAAAGTGCTGGTGCAGTTTCTACCTCTTTCATGATGCTATCGTCAGCTGCTAAGGGATTATTTCATAAAGCTATACTACAAAGCGGGTCCTCGTTGGCACCCTGGGCACTCCAGCACGACCCCATAGAAACAGCAAGCGCTCTAGTCAAAAAACTTGGATACATCACCAACGACCCTAGAGAAATCTACAGCATTCTATCAAATAAAACAGCCAAAGAAATCCTGACTGCCATCAGTAACTTCGAGGACAAGTTTTGCCTTGCTGAGAAAAACTTATTTGTTCCTTGTGTTGAAAAACCAATAGAGGAAGTAGATCCTGTGGTCACTGAATACCCAGCTGACATAATCAAATCTGGAAACTACACTAAAGTGCCCATGATAATTGGTTACACAGACAAGGAAGGAATATACTTTGTATCAGCAGATTATGGTACTAGTATCAAAAACAATTCCGATGCCATAGATCCTTTGAAGAGTTTGCAAGAGGATTTACAGTTTCCAAGCGAGCTCGACAAGAACTGTACAGCAGAGGCAATAAAGCGACATTACTTCTCATCTTACGAGGAAGACTTAATCACAGACATGGTAGATCTATACTCTGACGTACATATTAAATTCCCTCTGATTTTAGAGTCAGAACTATATACTAGGACTACAGACCAGCCTATATATTACTACCTATTCAGGTACAGTGGGTTGAGGAACATGCCAAAGATAGTGTCAGGGTTTCGAGAGCTGGTGAATGGAGCTTCACATGCTGATGAACTGTTCTACCTCTTCAAGCCTCATGCCTTCCCTCTGCTGCATTCTGCGGAGAAGAACATGATCAACCGGATGGTCAGCATGTGGACCAACTTCGCTAAATATACGTAAGTATTACTACTGAATTATTGGTTATTTAAAAGCGTGTATAATTCCCTTAAAAATGTTGTATTATTTCCGATGTAGACGATATTGTATTGAAAATAAATTTAACGTAGACAATGTGCATTCGAATAATTATTTACTTGTAAAATATAATAGGTAAATAATAACAGAATAGATTAACCTCCAAAGATAAACGTTAGACATGTTTAATAATAAAGTTACGGAACACAATTAACGCGAGTAAATTAATGCAATTCTTAACTTAATTACGTATATAACATTACAATATAAGTTTAGAGTGAACAACACAAACACATTGCTTCAAATAAGTTACCAACCAATTTACTTATAATCCGGCCACTGCCAGCCAGTATATCCTACTATTGCATTGACCACAATCTATACTTCTGTACTTAACTAGCGGACCCGACACACGTTGTCCTGTCCGAACAGCGCCACCTACCGGGTCCAATTGTATTTTCAAACCATCCAGGGACCCACTCAAATATATACACAAAATGTCATCCAAATCGGTTCAGCTGTTTAGGAGTTTTAAGAAGAATTATATATATAAAGATATAATAAAGCTGAAGAGTTTTTTTGTTTGAATGCGTTAATCTCTGGAACAAACAGTCAGTTTTTTTTTTTGCATTTAATAGTCCAATTCTCTAGGAAGGTTATAGGCTATTTAACAGCACACTACAACCTTAGGTGCCGAGCAAAAAGAATAAAAGTCAGAAAGAAAGCTAAGCGAAAACGAAGCAACGGCTCACAGCTATAAGAAAACAAGAAATTTGACGTGGGCGAAGTCGCGGGCAGAAGTTAGTCTTTATTGTAAACTGTAGGATAGACTGGGGCACCCATATAATACGGGATTTAAACAATTTTAGTGTACAAGCCGTCTTATTTACGTCCGTCACCATTCGCGTCACGTCTACATCATAATAAACCGTTCAGTAAATATTTAATTTGTATGCAAACTGTGCGCTACAATGCAATAGTCATCTCTATGGCGGCACACGATAATGTAATTACAGTAAAAATGCAATGCTATTGTTTAAAAATGTTTTATTGAATTTAAAATAAGATTTTCAATGTCAAAGTCAAAATCAAATCATTTATTTCAAAGAGGCCCATGTATGGTACTTTTGAACGTCAAAATGTACAAAATAATAGCATTGATTCTAGTCGCCCCTTCCAGAAGGTAGTCTTCGGAGAAGAATGGGCAATGTATTGTATGTTATTCGTGTGTATGTTATTTGTGCTATATTATTGTAAAAAAAAATCAAATCTATTAGCAGCTTCAATAACAACCATGACAATTAATAAATTTTCCCTACTCTACAAAATAATGGTATTAGAGTATAATAATTGGATCTAAATGAATATTTTTCTTTATTTGTTACCCTGTTTCAATCCAATAAACTATTAAACTCATGGCAGACCACTGTTATAGAATGTTATAATTACATGATTAGTGGTTCTCCATTAATTTTACTCCAGATATTCTATGATTTTCTTTAACTGTTACCTACTCTTTTCTATAATCATGGAAAGTTCTAACTTCAATTACTCATTCTTCCAGTGACCCGACCCCACAAACCTCGCGCCTTATGCCATTCCGCTGGCGTCCCTCCCGGCGCCAGAACCCGACGGCACTGATCATCGACGCGCAGATGTCCACCGCGCCGCTGTGGGATGAGGCCTCTGTCAGGCTGTGGAACGACACCTACAACAAGTACCGCAGGAAACACTACGGGGAGAAGCAATTCCAGTATTATGCTGATGTGTTGGCAGCTGAACAATTAAAGTTATAAGATTTATATGAAAAATCCTGTGACAAGACAAGTGTCAGAGATTAGGTGTAATATCACCTTATTAACTTGGACTAGCAGTAAATAGCCAGAGGAGAAATTGGTGCAACTACCACGCGATGAACATGGATACGTGATCAGTTTATTATATCGACACCAAGACATCGACGTAAGTGAATTTCTATGTCCAGCAGTGGTAATAGAAAAGAAAAAGAAAGAAAATTCGTTCGTTTGCGGTAAACATGACGCAAAGACGAAAAGAACAAGTTGGGGGAAAATAAGCGACACATCCATGAAAAACGGTCATCGCTCAGCAGTACGGCTGTTTCTAGGCGGATAAATGTCGGAACACACAAGAGTGAAAGAGGTGGGCATTTATTTGCTGGATACAACGTGGATTTTGTGATATGACTTGTTTCGAAGGTGACATTTATGTGTTGCCACAGAGGGGCACACTAGCCCGGGAGATGTAACATTCTACGTAAAGCGCGTGAAGTCCAGCGCATGTCGTCAATATGTGACAGTTAACGTTCAACGTACAGTGTGCGATGTTCTCACGCACCTCGCGATCAACTCGCACGTAACTTGTGTACACACAGATAAGTTAGCGGCTGTATTCTATACACGCGTTAGTGCAACAGTGACGCTCTCGATTCGATGACACCTGCGTAATATTGTCGATGACCCAATACTACTACTGAGTAGGTACCTACTATTTGATTTTGAAGTGCGATTTATTTAGATCTCTTCATTTTTAGGCGCAATGTTAGAAGATGAAATGTACCTATTTAATTGTAAATAATGTAAATAAATATACATATTTAATTAGTTTATAGTTATAAGACAATGATAGAAGAAGGTAATGGGCAGGCGCAGGGGTCATGACTTGTTCAGGATTTTTTTTAATTTCTAGATCTCTTAACTACTTAGCACGAGCAGTTTTTGAAATCTTTTCTCTTTCAACTATCGATTCGAAAATGTGTGGCTTTCTATTCAATATTATGCACTACATAATATTGAATATTTTTCACTGCGATCGAGTATATTTACGAATATTCTTAATACGTCGAACTATCTTTTTAATACTTGTAAATAATCGTCAAATCTTATATATAATATACAATCTAACACTAAAATATATAGTTGGGTAGGCCTTTGGTGTGGTATGCAACCTGTGTCGACGCCCTCGCGCCATCCCATCTTCCTAGCACGGCGGTTTGTGTTGGGGCGGTTGTTGCAGGTGCAGGAAACCCTAAAACAGCGCAAATATAACAACCTTATTGGGAGCTATGTTTGAGCCGTTTGAGGTTGAAACGTTAGGGCCGTGGGGTCCGAGTGCTCATCGAGAAATTAGTTACATCGCCAAGCGGTTGGTCGACTCTTCTCGTGACCAGAAGGCTGACAAATTTTTAGTTCAAAGAATCAGCATTGCTATCCAACGTGGCCACGCTGCCAGCTTTTTGGGCAATTTTCCCACTGACAGCGATATGACCGAAATTTTTTGATGCACAATGAACTCGTCCCTTAAGTTTTTTTCCTTTTTAAACTTGTACAGAATATTTACACTTTTGCGTTAGATTGTATATTATATTTAACATTTGTCAAGTATAAATACGTAATAAAAAAGAAACACAATAAAAATCATTATTTCATTGAATTGTATAATTACCTAATGATTGATCAAATAAGGTATTTACTCATTGGAATCAGCTGTTATACCTAATTCATTGTAGGTATGTAGGTACAGATACGCTATGAATTTACAACAAAATTGTAAAGTTGTTGTTAAAGTTAAAGTTGGTGGCAAAATTAATTTTAAAATGTACGTGGTTCAGAAGTCACACTTGTATGCTTTATTATCAGTGTGCAGAATCCTCGATTGTTTTTAATCGCCATTTTTGAGGCATTTTTCCACTACTGTCTGACAACACCTTGGATAAATGACATCCATGTCAATTTTAAGTTCGGCAGGTATGTGTATTTTTTACACACGTCTTAGGCTTCATCAACGCCAAAACACTTTTAATCAGCTTAGCATCAGCTGACTGTGAGGACCAGTCTAAGTACCTGGTTAATTTCACGGCCATGATATTTTTAGTTTTGTCTCGATAAGGAAAGTTTTCTTGATGATGCTATATTTGAGATCGACTTCCAATAAGCTTCTCTACTGGGACCTGTTGTCATCAGTCGTTCCTGTCATAATAAGTTTCTTTTTTTTCGGCGGGAGTCCTACTCAACTTACCGAGCTCCGGTTATCGACGTTGCAGTTTGCTTCTTTAAATACTTTGCAGCTTGATCACGCGATATTTTTATTCCTTTTGGATGCGAGTACAAGAACAAATGCTCGTGGCGCGTTCTCTTATAGCCAGAGAAGTGCTTTTACTGAAAATCTACTGTGCGAAAGGATTCCGTTGTCTCGAAGCATTCCATGGAAGGAGTCCCTCCACTTGCTTTATTTCTTTATTTTTCTACTAGTTTTCGCCCGCGACTTTGCCCGTGTGGAGGGCGGTAAATATTCCATGAAACCGTACTACCGGGATAAAAAGTATATCCAGATGCCAAATTATCAGTGTGCCAAATTTCATCCAAATCCATTCTGCGGTTTTTGCGTGATTGAGTAACAAACACACAAACATACAATATTTCACATTTAATAAATGAGTAGGAAAGTAAGATTTAAAAAAAAGGTGCCGGACACGCTCTTGTCGTACACACAGGTATTAAGTTAATTTAAGAAAACCTAGACACGAATAAAAGAAGAAACGCTCAATCGGCTTTATGTATTTTTTTGAATGTAATGCTGACTATAATCAAAATGAAATGTAGGGTAATACTTGTAATTCAAAACACAAGATCACTGATCTGAAGCCTACTTAGTTTTAATTTAGTTTATTTGTGTGTGGTGATAATATCTAGTCTAACCAATGTATTGGCTAGTGAGAATTAATTGCAACAATAACTTATGTCAGTAAATCTGTAGTTCTCTGTAGATTTGAAGTAAATTATAATTATTGTGATTTTGGGTGTGATATTACCATAATGAATATATTTTGTACGCAAAGTAATGACTGTTTCCTTTTTGAATCCTTAGAAAATATATATTTTGAGTACAGCTCGCCTGTGTACATCGATTACGAATGCTACAATTGAGTCTCCTACATATTATTACCTTGTCCTACCTTGATTGGTTCAAAATAATTATAATTAGCGAAACTGATAAGACCCAGAACCCAAAACCTTCTATGCTCTTCCGCTGATCTACATAATGCATACAATGTTTTCTTGTACCTATTGACGAGTAGCGCTGTTTGACCAGGATATGTCTGAACGAGAGCAGCCCTGATTTCTGCTTGTGATGCTTATGTAGCACAGAGGCGGCGGGATTAATTCAAACACAATTCAAAAAGCACGAATTTGGGACCGTCTATTAATTATGTTTATGATAGTTTGTAATTTCAACAGAATTTGGCAATGCCCTGAAAGCTTTAATATGCATCATGTAGTTTAGATGGCAGCGTAAATAGCGTAGCCGCGTAGGCAGGGAAACGTAGCCGCATAGACAGGACTACGTAGCCGCATAGACAGGACTACGTAGCCGCATAGACAGGACTACGTAGCCGCGTAGGCAGGACTACGTAGCCGCGTAGGCAGGAAAGCGTAGCAGCGTGGCAGTGAAGCGTAGCGGCAACGTGTAGCGTAGCATAGTATAGTCAAGTATAGAGCACAATCTGTAGGTATATAATATTGTTCACCATAGAAACGTCAAACCGCATCAAATATTCCATATTCCCACAATCCTTCCGCCAAAAAATACGTGAACCGACCTCTCTACCCGGATCTTTGTTCTACAAGCATGATTTAATGAAAAGCAAATAGGTCGGATCCGATGCAGCGTAATAGGGCTGACCCTCAGATATTTGAATAGGGCTCGTGGCTCTAATTGAGCCGCAGTCGGCCCTAGCGATGGCCGACCTCAAATGTTTGATCTTATAATGTATTGATACACGCCGGCTGCGGCAGGAAGGACGGACAGAGGGGTAGCCTAATGTGCGATAACACAAACGAACAATCGCAATGTTTTTCCTCTTGATCCGAAGCGACCCGGAGTTTAAATCAGAATTACTGTCAAAAGCCCGGCGGCGTTTTATTATGACGTGGTAAATATTTACGAGGTAAGAAATGTGCGCATTCGACGATAATAAGAAATCCAAGAACTGCATCTCACAACACGCGTATAAAAATATAAATTAAATCTGCTAACAAAGTAGAATGATAAGGGACTTCGAAGCTTAACAACTTGTAGCAAATCCACTAGCAATTCATCAGTTTAAAACTATTCATTGTAACAACCACTTAAACAAAGTTTTTCAACAGACAAAGAGTCAATAGCAGCAAACATCATAAACCCAATACAAAACGAACATTACAAAAATACTAACTAAGTAAGCAATCGGATAACTATCAATTGTACTCAAGTGCAATAAAAACTACAGCCAAACTCATCGTGAGACAAACTACAGACTTTCCAAGTCCAACAAAATCCCCCGGATGGCCGCCTTGGGAAGTAATAAAGATAACACTAGCTTGTTTCAGCAATTTAAAATGAGCAATAAACATAAATAAGGAGTTAGTTTGTTGCATTAATGTGGTGTTATTCGTCACCAGGTAATGGTGGAAGTTGGGCGATGCCGGGCCATGCCGGGCCATGCCTGGCCACAACCAAATAACGATAACAGAAGCAGTGGTTGAATAGGCTCTAAAGAAAATTTCTTGAAAGGCTGATTGACATGCCATAAAAAGGCTATCATTAATTTCAGCCACCGGGAATGAATTCAAATTAAGACGCAGATATATGCCAGTGATTTTGAGTGGTTAGCTTGCGTGTTCTGTACTGAGCTCACGCAACGCGTCGAACGTCCAGCCAATAATAGGAATCGCCCATCAAGGAGCGCTGTCCCAAATTAGACGCATATTAATTTATTATACATAAAACAAAAAGTATTTTAATAAAACACGTAGGTATACTAAAAGATCAATAATTAAATTATCTTTAAAATGGTGAAGGTTTCAGAAAAATACAATTGATAGATTTTGCGTGATTTTCAATTTTTTATCCGCGTAAAACATAACTTTACAAATTAATTTCACTATGTAATATAAACATAATCTAAAATATTCTTACATTAAGTTAATAAGAAAATGCTGTAATTTAACTCTTTTTTTTTCCAAAACATTAAACCTAAACGTTTAGACGTGATTTTCAGTATAAAATCATTTAAAGTCGGTTATCGTTGCTTTAAGGGATTGCAGTGAAAATTGCCGGAAAGGAATCCACAGTAATACTTTGACTTTGCTGGACTTGTTTTTATAAAATAACAGGGGAATATAAAAATAAGTAAGTTTGTGATTTTCCCTGAACCAATTATGGTTCAGGGAAAATCACAAACAATTTAATTTAACACAGACTCTCAACGTCATCTCTTGAACCTAATACAACAAGTACTGGAACCCTACACAAGTGAAACCGCAGACAAACGCTAGTAACAAATATTTCAAAGTATAATGCGAACATTGAGAACTAAGACTAGATGCTACGTTCACAGTGAGAGACATTAGTCGGAAAGTTTTCAGAATTTTTCATACAGCCTTGAGAGTATTTAAGTACGTTGAACTGAGCAACATTGTCTGAATCTGAATATATATATTTATAAAAAGACATTACTTATGTATTAGATGTAGTCTGCGACTAGACACAAAGCACAGAACTAAGTTTATTGAGTTATAATATCAGCAGGCGCTCAAGATATCGTGTGTACTTTTACCTCAACCTGTTTGTATCTACATGAGCTTTCAACTTAATGCTCATTCATTGCCCTTGCGGACACAATTTAATGCATTTAGACGAAGTTAATGTCATAAAGGACACACCAATGAAAACAATACTAGGTAAGTAGGTCTAGTAAGTAGGTCTGTGAGAGAGAGTGGTGTCACTCTCGCTCACAGAGGACGCCTATGTTCCAATGCAATAGGAAGTGTTTTCAGTTTCAAATTGCATAGTCGCTTTTCACAAAAATAAGAGTGCCAAGTAACGTCATTAGGTGCATGCTGTCGAATGGCATCAAGAACAGAACAAAATTAGTCAAAACATCATACTCAGACGCTTTTGATGAACATAACTTAAAATAAGATTACAAACCTTACTAATTGCGACATAACACATAATTAAGTATGTTTACATAATATAATTTACATTATATCTGAAGCAGGACTGCAGGAGTCGGCAGAAAATTGTCCTGATGAAGTTTGCAGCATTTAGCAGTCTACTGCTGCGCGTGTTCTCCGTGTTCTCTTTTAGCCCGTTATACAAATTGTTGGAACACCATACTTACTTATAAACTTAAATTAAAAATTTACAAGTAGATACAGTCGGCTTCATAAGTTTATGGAAATAAATAATCAGTAGGTATTTACTACTCAAGTAATTTTGTTACAAACGCGATTGAGTTTATCTATATCAGTAATCTATTTTTACCAAGTCTTGAAGTGATTTGAGAACACAGAAAATTGAACTTTTTATTTTAAAAAAACATCAGTCTGCGGTCAAAAAGATAAGGACTAAAGTGAACTACTAAAACTTGATCAGTTTTAAATTAATCATTAAAATGTTTAATGGATTTAGATAACACACACACGAGACTCCATCGTCATCCTCATTTGACATTCACAATTATAATCCGCAAAACACTTCTTGAAAATTACGAGCTCACTTCTCTATGCGCCTGTACATCCCCGGATGAACTTAGGTGATTATATTTGTAAGATTCAACTTATCTCCTGTAAGGGCTGTGACTGTAACTGAAGCATCGCAACTTTCAACTACACTTACTGAAACACACGGTTGCGTACACGCGGTAATTGTGTTAATGTTGGAGTTATCATACGCTGATTAGTTCTGTGGATTATTAAATTGGATTGATAGGAACGAGGCTCTTATATACCTTAATACTATATTAGGCATTTTGAGGAGATACGCAGCAGTACATATTTATAGTGCTAGCTTAGGTGCTGGGCTCATCAATCTCTTCACAACCGAGTCATTTTGAATTTAACGAGTTTTCAATTTGAGTGCGAATTTTTGTTTTTGTAAACCATACGTGTAGATCAGAAATTCAATGTGTAAGAAAATTTGTTTTAGTTTTACTTAACTAAATTATTTTACGGTTTACAAGCACTGTTCGCAAGTTGTTCTGTAATCCACCTCAAGACTAAATACTGGCTAAACAAAAACCTTTTTCCCATATAAAACTATGCAAAGCTACCGACTAAGCACAATAAGAGCTATATAACTACGCAATAAACGGGGCAATCGCACATTCATATATAAAGCATAATTAAGCGCAAGTTGGTACCCTTGCGACGAGCGGGCCGCGCTAATCCTGGTAATAAAGAAAAATACCCGGGAAGCGGCGGCTAATTGTTATAAACTGGGCAAACATGCAAATTGGACGAGGAAAGGACTTCCTCGGCGTTTTAATTCAAAAGTTATCTCGTTGGACGGCCTCCACACCGGCGCGGAGGACCGGGGCCAGGGGTCTGGGGCCGAGGCACCGCCGCCGCGCTGAGGCGCTGACCCGACGAACAACTTCGCCCGGAAAAACCGCTCTTTTAAAGAATCAATTTAGCGCTCGCTGTGTGAATTGGTTTTGATTGATTAAACAACAATTACGTCAAGAGGGGTCAGTTGGGACGTATTTATGATCTTGTAAACTTTGCATAGGAATTGTTTGGAATTAATTGTTCAAAGACGTTCGCTCTATATTGGTCTTATGAAGACTTCACTTCATACAAGTTCGTAGATACACTACGAACATAGCGAGAACATTCCAACGCTGAAAGTATCACTTGAAACTTATCAAGTGATTAAAACTTTTTCACTGCAGTTCCTAACTGAAACGAGAAAAATCCCGGCTCTACCATCAAGCTTGTAATCCCCAAAAGGGTAAAGCAGTGATGGATGATGGAATGTTTGCCCTTGCTCATTTTTATTTGACGGAGTGAACTTATCAACTGGTAGCACAGGAATTTAACTGCCTATGCTAAAATCATTAACCACAAGTCGGTATGCATTTAAGCGGAAATAGCAGAGTTATTTAAAAAAAAAATAGCGTAGAGTCATCTCATTATCTTTTTCCTTTAAATTTGAATTCTACGTATATGTACTATAGGTATATACATATTATAGTATATATGTATGTGTGTCATAAGTTTATAACCTATTTATGTACTTGTGTAGATATTGTAGGTATTTTATTTATAATGCATTTTGTTATCTTTTTAATATTTATTATTATTATCTTCTCTTATTCAGAGCACCTGCAATCTTATCTCTTCACCACCCTTGGTTGACTGGTGGAGAATGTCTAAGGCGTTAAGTCCGCCTATGTACCTTATTGTGTGCGAGAAGTTTAAATAAATAAATTAACATAAGAGCCTAATAAACTAAACCTTGATATGCCGAATAAAAAATGCGAGGCCCACCTGGAAAACATACAAACTTTTTGATAGGTTCACCGTTTGCATTAACTAGGGACTAGTACCAGCAGATAGCCCGATGGTAAGAACTTTTAAAATTATTTAGACTTGCACTGATTGTTATCTGCCAAAACTTCCCCATCATCCATACAACTAAGAACGCAGGTTCTCACTTGATCTTAGTTCTCTAACACAACATACACAAGCTCCAGTATGAAGCAGCTTTACTCAGCGCGCGAGACGAACGCTCTTTATTATATCACTATTTATTTTTAATGCACTTACAATTATTGTTCGCGACTTCTCATTCGTTAAAACCCTATTTTCGTTTCAACTTTACTCAAGAGATGGTTTCTTTGAAATCTGTCTGAAAAGTTTCTTCCAAATTGTTTTCATGCAAAGTGAATTGTATACGTCTTAATTTAGGACAATGTTGACGTTTTAATTTTGTAAGGGACGGTCAGGTGGAAGCAAAGTGAATAGAGTGGAATTAAATAAGTTAGCAAAACTTCGCTATCAAACATTCTAAAACATTATAAATGTTGATGTTTCTTTTTTGGGTCAACGACCGCTGTTAGTCGAGATACTGAGCAGAAGCATGATTTGAAAAAAAACAGTTTCTTTTTTGTTTTAAATCTTGTCTATTTAACCTTTACGTCTGTATAGTTTACAGAAAAAAAAAACAGTTTTTTAGGGTTCCATAACTCAAAAGGAAAAAACAGAACCCTTATAGCATCACTCGTGTGTCTGTCATTCTGTCTGTCTGTCTGTCCGTCTGTCACGGCCAATTTGCTCTGAATCTAATGGACCGTTTAAGTTGAAAGTTGGTACACATATGTATTTCTGTGACCCAAACACGGACGTGTAACGTAAATAAATTTTGTAATGTAAATAATTTTGAATTTTGAACATGGGGGTCACTTTTGGGGGACAAATAAGAAAAAAAAAATCAAACTGTATCGTGTGACATATCAAATTAAAGGGCTTATTGAGAGGATCTCAAATGTATTTTATAATTTTAAAATAAGTAGGTTTAAAGATATTTAAGAAAAGTGATGAAAATTGACTATTCCCCCTTTTCTCCGAAACTACTGAGCCTAAAATTTTGAAAAAAAATGCAGAGAATGGTTCTTCACTCATAGATTACAGAAAAACCTATAATAAGTCTATGGTCTTAAGATAACATGGTAAATCAATCAATATTATGCGTACAAACTTATATTCGCAGTTGGAATGTATGGGAGAACGTGTATTTCAACTACAATGTTAACTTTGTATTTGGGATAAATTAATCCCAACTACGGAACCCTTCATTGTGTGTAGTCCGACACGCAGTTGGCTGGTTTTTTTAAACTTATGATCGTTGACCGCAAAAATATATTATATTTTTTTTTAGTTTTTACATGTCTATGTATCACTTATGACCCTATATAAACAGTTCCCCAATGGACTGTAAAACTTGAAGGGGTAAACTATGAATATGTATATAAGAGTTTACAAACTCGCATGACTTACGAGATTATTATTTAGAGTTGTCTACCAAGACTACTAGGTAGCAGGGGCGACGGCTCTAAAAAACTCGATTCCTACCGGCTTCTCTTCGGAAATTCGGAACACAAAGACTTAAAGTGTGATTATTCAATGACGATAGGTCATTGAATAATCACACAATAAGTATTTGATACACCATAAAATTTAAACATTACAAAACGCCTGGTGTCGCCTTGTTTCGCAGACAGAAATTTCATAAAATTTCGTTTCGCAGAAAATGTTTCATATAATATTTGGTCTTTGTATTTTTATTTCGAATATTATTGTTTTAAAAACTATTTACTTTAATGAAACATATTTCACAGAAACACAATTCAATAAATTTTATAATCAATTTTTTTTATTTAACAAATTTATTTATTTATTTAAATAACATGGGATACTTACAGCTAAAACAAACAGATCAAGGACAGTACATTAGTCTGAAAGCCAATTACAGGTCTGCACTTATCAACAGAAAAAATATTAAATTCTAAGGACATTCACACCAAGTTACTATTATACTACAGCATAATTACAATGTTACTCGTACTGCATAACAATCATCATAACTAAATTGACTATATGAAAAAGTTACGGCTTAAGCACTTCCTGGCTGTCGACACACTAGTTATGAACGGATCTATATCGTACTGTTTACAAAGCCTGTTTAAATTTCTGCTTGCACGCACAATATACGACTTATCAAGCAATAGAATTATATTACTAATGCACTACCTTTTTCTGGTACGCGCATTTGATTCTGTTGTTTTCGTTGAATTTTGTAATGCGTTCGGCTGGGAGTTCGTAAACATTTCATCATTCGATTGACAATGTGTGGTTGGTTTTTGACGTAATCGCATAAGAACTAAGCACTTTTGCATATTTGCCATTCAATTTAAGCAAAAAAGTGAGTACAACTACGACATTGGTAGCTTACCATGGTTTGGTGGCATCAATTCTGCGATTTGGAATTGCATTCTGGAGTAATTGTAGTATCAGAGAGCAAGTGTTTAAGGCCCAAACACGATGTAAAAAAATACAGTTGTGTACCTATGCCGGAAATAGCATTAATATAACGCCGGGAATAACATTTCCCTCCCATTTTATATATTTTAGAAATGGCCATTTTTGTGAGCAAACATAAGAATTACTTTCTAACAGTGTCAGAAACTAGAAAAGGGCCGGTTAGAAGTCAATATAAGAACCTATTACAAAATGGTAGTTACAATACAGCTTTACTTACGAAAAGTGTTTTCGGCATGGGTCCCACCATTTATAACAAAATACCAAATATTAAAAAAAAAACCCAATCCAAATGTTTAAAAAGAAACTGACAGCCTTATTACTTGATAAGTGTTTATAACATAACATAACATCACGCCTTGTTTCCCCGAAGGGTTGGGCAGAGGTGTCCCTGTAGCAGGCACACCCACATTTCGCCAGTTATGTTTAAGTCCCATGTAATAGGGGGGTGTTTATATATATTATAAATACATTTATTTTATTTAAATATAATATATTTATTTTATTTGTATATATTACATATATTTTATACATATCAGTCAATTAATGATTTTTTAAATGACCCTAATCTTTAGATTTAATTATTGACATTGTGCATTTCTTTACTAATATTATGCTAGATTTAAATATTTTTTTTTGCCAATTTTAATTTGACTTTTTGATTTTAATTCGATTTTTTTTGTAATAAATTGTTTGTATGCCTAATTAGTAGATTGTACAGGGATCTCAACATTTTGTGAACACCTTTATTTATGTACTACTTAGAAAGCAAATTAAAAAAAAAACATTTTAATTTGCATTTTTTCGCTCAGTATTCATTGAATTCATTAGTTTATCGTTACTAGTATACTACTAATATTTGTTTGTAGATATAGAACAGTGATTATGATAGTTTTTGTGTTTTGAGTTTAGTGAAAGTACGTTGTAACTACCTAATTCGAACGTACTTTACCTAACAATCTACTTATCCCAAATACCTATTTGGGATAAGTAGATAGTTTAATATGTTGAAATTATTTATTTAAAATAGATTTGAAAAGTAATTAGTACGATCAGTAGGAGTATTAAATGGGAAAAAAATTAAATGCATAAGATTTGCTTTACCGAATGTTAAAAGTAGTGATTGTAACATAGTATTGAATAGGGAGAATCTAGAATTCGGCGATGAAACTTTTCTCGGGGATCACGCTCGACTCAAGGCTACAATGGGGTCCTCATTTAATATCTCTTGCAGGACGGCTAAGTTCAGCAGCATATGCTGTGAGAATCCGTCAATTTACTGATGTAGATACCGCGAGGCTAGTCTATTTTAGTTACTTTCATAGTATCATGTCTTACGGTATTTTACTATGGGGACGAGCTGCAGATATCGAGTCTATTTTTATTCTGCAGAAGAGAGTCATCAGAGCAATATATGACCTCCGCAGACGCGATTCTCTAAGGGAAATGTTTAAAGATATTAACATCATGACGGCACCTTGTCAATATATCTATGAAAATATCATGTACGTAAGGAAAAATCTAAGTCTTTTCAGTAAAAGAGGTGATAGACACAATTATAGGACTAGAAATAGGGACCAATTAGTTCAACCGGGTTTCAGACTGGCTAAAGTCGCTATGATCCTTCATGGTGTGCTGTTTAAAATATTATAATAAAATATCTCCCCACATACTCCAACTGAACGACATGAAATTTAAATCTTGTATTAAACGCACACTATGCTGCCAAGCATATTATAAGTTGAGGGATTACATCGCTGATACAAATGCTTGGCTCAGCACTGGTCCAGCTCCACAAGGGCGCATAAACTAATTGATTAACATTCGAAAGTACTGTTGCAGCTGCTGAAGATTGTAAAAACTATCTTTGCTTTGTATAAATTCAATCTCTTTGCAATGTATCATTGCATATCATATATGTGAGCACTGTGACCATGTACATTCCTAAAAGCTACCATTTACTGAGTACGTCTTTCATTGACTTAAATGTGCCCTGGGTGCTGAGAATATGTCATGCTCACTCATATGTCTCGCTGATGGTGTCGTGTGTGTTGGATTATTAAGTTCCCTTCAAACTTGTTGAGCTAAATGGTGCTGATTCATGTGTCATGTTTGTGAACGGGCGCTATCAGTAGGGGCTGGTATCTCTTAGCTGCCAGAGTTTATTTTTATTTATTTTAATTTTTGAATAGCTTTTGCTTTTATATTTTTATTGCTGCCGCTTTTAACGTGCACGTCTTTCTAGATTGTTCTCACATGTATAATTTCAACATGAATGATGTAACCAATATTTTGTAACAATATTTTGATTTAAACGAATGTCCGTGGAATTTCTTGCCCGTTCTACTCCATAGGTACCTACTACGCTTTGGAATGTGCAGCTAGCTTCATCTTTCTGACTGACCGACCCCTTGACAATTCAAAAGTACCTGTAATTGGTTTATTTGAAATAAATGGTTTGAGTTTGATTAGAATGATGGATTATTAGTTTGTGAGGAAACATGCTTTTCAAGCTTATGTTTTGAAAATATAAAACACATAATTAATTTAGGCCATGCTTGCTCAGATATGACTATAAATTACAAACGACGTGACGGTTTAAAAAAAATGTTTCCCTTTACGATAAATATCAATGACTGACTGGTAGTCGTAAATTAAATATATTGTATTGTCCCGTTTACTTTCTCACATTCTAGTAGTTTATGGAATAAAGGTTTTTTTTTTGCATTTTAATCTGACGAATTAATCGAAAAATATGTGCAGATTGAAAAACATATTCATAGCTGTTTTATGAGTTCGTGACTGGTAGAATTATTGATGGTTATACTTAATAGAAAAGTAGATCGAAATAGGAATTTAATGAAACGGTTTATTGACACCGTTATTTTGATAGGTAAACAAGAAGTAACTTTTTGCGGCCACGACGAAAGTCCGAAGTGACGTATTTTTTTTTCTTTCTCCGGCTTACCTCTGTTGTTTTACCACGCCTCACGACTGCTAGGTAGACAACTCTAAATTATGGCCAAACAACATTTCAGCAACATTGTGTCATCAACATATGCGGCGCTGCAGATGTCATTCAATACTGCGTTCATCAAAGCCTGGCAACTGGTTTTATTGCTAAACACACATTTTTTCGCATTTTGCCCTCGACGATCTTTATATAACATAACACAACATCACGGCTTGTTTCCCCGAAAGGTTGGGCAGTTTTGTATCTATAGTACACCCACATTTTGCCAGTTATCTTTTAAGTCCCATGTAGGCGAGCCTATTGCCAGCAAACGGGCACAAACCTAGACTCCAAGCTGCTACTGAGAAAACCCAATAACACCTTTCCCGACCTGGGAATTGAACCCACGACCTTATTTATGGTTTTTAGTAGTGCTTGCGACCATTGAATCAACGACGCAGTCTCACAATGCATTCTTTTTTACGTGCTCAAAAATTCCATCACACAACACATTATTCCCTCTATGGATCATGTCTTACTTGCATAAAAATCTGTACTTAGGCATATATTTTTACTGAATTTGTACATGTTCGACTCACTATGGATTATTATGGATATATGGATGGATTGCGGAAGGCTTAGCTACTGTCCTAATCGGCTCGTCGCAATCTCCTTATACGCTTAACTTAAACATCTCGTCAGGATAGAATTAAGACATTTTAAGGTCCCATAATGTTCAAAGTAATTGATTTAAAAATATACATATTTCACATAAACCTACTGAAACGTCAGAAGCTAGATGCACAGTTGCAATTGGTCGCTTCCTATGGAGAAGAGCCAGACAGAAACTCCACGGTTACTCTTTTAAAAATAAATGGTTTTTACAATGTTTTCAAATTAAAATGTTAATAGGTATGAGAGGATAGTGTAGGCCAACAAATACCAGGTACTTAGCAAAATACAACGTTCTCACAATCACAAAATCTAAAAGAAAATAACCTATATAAAAGCCTATTATTTCTTGCAAAATTTAACTACATTAAATTACTTTTTCCTATGTGTTAGTAAGGGTTGTACGTTGTTTTATAGCTTTCATTTTCATAGAATTTCGTTTCATTTTTTTTTTTTCATATTATCATTTCATAGAATAATCAATACGCAGAATACTTACTTTGAATAAATTCAAACGACTGATTTTTTTACAAATAAAATTTTAGGTTTCGATATTCACTAATATGAATAACAGTTCGTAATTTAATAATTAATTTCATAAATTCCACTGGTGACCCATCACTCTTTGGGCATATTGGCTATCGGCAAATATGTAGTAAGTAGTTCCTACTATACACAAGTACCTACGTTATCATTTATTTCATATACATTACATTTCTTATAAGTGCGGTCCAAAAGCAAATCCGCCACTGTTGGTCGCCACAGTGGCTCATATTGTTTAGTTAATTAAAAAATTATTACCTAGAAAAACATTTTATCGAGTGTCAGTTTCTAAACGTTTTGAAAACGGTTTGACAAATATTCAATAGTCTATATAGTATTTTATAAATTTATAGGGTAAATATATTTTTTTTAGTCAGCGTAGTCGTTGGAGCTCCGCTTCGCGGGGCTCCTATTTCTGTGTGGTATAAAAATAAAATAACCACTAACCTAACCTGTCCGAGTCGGGGTGCCCCAAGTCTTATCATTTAAATTATGGCGTATAATTTATCATTTAAATTATTTTTTGTGCTGCATAATGTAAATTATTATGCATGCTATTGTATAGAATCATTTTTTTTCTAACTTGAACAGACAGCTGTGCTGCTGGGGAGTTTGTTGCGCCACCTCTTCTTCCCAGCTAAAGGCACTAGGAAGTGGTGAAGGATGGACGTTATGGGGGACTGTCTTATGTAATTTTGACGTTCGAAAAGTGCTGATTTTCAACCCAGTTTGAATAAATGACTTTTGAGTTTTTAATTTTGATTGTAGCCTAAGTCCTCATCACACTTTAATTAGCCACTTAATTTTTGACGTTCAAATATGAATCCTTATAAATTTATGAATAACATAACGTCTATTTTTACATTTTCGTTGAAATACCATGGCAAACCATGGCAAAATACATCGAACAAACAATATTCTTTAAAAAATAATTCTACTGTTTGATAAGTTTGTTAAATAAAAAAAACCGGCCAAGTGTGTGTCGGACTACGCACAATGAAAGGTAATAGTTGGGATGAATTTATCCCAAACACAAACTTAACATTGTAGTTGAAATACATGTGGGAGAAAATGTAAGTTTGTACGCACAATATTGAGAGTTTTACCATGTTATTTTAAGACCACTTCTTATAGGTTTTCCTGTAATCTTTGGGTAAAGAGCCATACTATGTTTGTTTTTTCAACTGTTTATTTCCAATCGTTTCGGAAAAAAAAGGGGAAATGGTCAATTTTCATCGAATTTCTGAAATACCGTTGTTTTTATTTTAAAATTATCTAAAAATATGTTTAAGATTCTCGCATCAAGCATTTTCATTTGATATGTAAATTTTAATATTTCAGTACTGCTAACAAAACTTTTTTTTTCTTGTTTGGCGCCTATAAGTGACCCCTAGATTCAAAATTCATTTATTTACGTTATTCTTTCGTGTTTGGGTCACAGAAATACATATGTGTACCAGATTTCAACTTAATCGGTCCATTAGATTCGGAGCAAATTGGCTGTGACAGACGGACCGACAGGCAAACAGACACACGAGTGATCCTATAAAGATTCCGTTTTTCCCTTTTGAGGTACGGAACCCTAAAAATGTGATTATAAAATTTATTGAATTGTGTTTCTGTGAAATATGTTTCATTGAAGTAAATATTTGTTAAAACAATAATATTCGAAATATTAATACAAATACCAAATATTATATGAAACACTAGCTGGCCCAGCGAACTTCGTTCTGCCGAACAGTCAATGAATGTGGATGTTTAGGATTTTAAAATTAATACCCTACCTACCCTACCTACCTTCCAACCTACATACCTACCTAGTTTACCTACCGTACCTACCCACCTAGTTTACCTACCCTACCTACCTACCTTCCAACCTACATACCTACCTATCTACCGAGATATCATCAAAATTCATGCAAGCCTAGCCTAAATAAAAATGATTCAATTTCTATTTATTTCAGGAACAATTCACATTGTATTTGAAATCATAATAAATAAAATTAAAACACGTTCATTAAAAATATAAAACCAACACATTCATAGTACAATAAATTGTTTACAACAATTGTTTGTTTGGGGTGGACCACCCTTATCATTTAGGGGTATGAAAAATAGATTACGACCGATTCTAAGACCTACCGAATATACATGCAAAATTTCATAAAAATCGATCAAGCCGTTTCGGACGAGTATGGCAACTAACATTGTGACACGAGAATTTTATATATACAGAAGAAGAAGATGTTCTGCGAAACGAAATTCTATGAAATTTCTGTCTGCGAAATAAGATGAGGAAGAAGGAAGGAAACTCCGTTAGTAAGTTATACTTATGATTTAAAAAAATAGAATTGAAGTCAGTCTGCAAGAAGGCTTCCTCCAAAGAAAACCAGTTATCTCTATCTTGGGCTGCTTGCATCTAGCCTAGGCCAGGCCTAGGGTAGGCCTAGGTAGTTTCCCTTTTGAGCCTTTCCACGATGTCACTCTTATGGTCGATTGCTCGAATGTCAATTGCTCTACATGCCCCACCCATTTTCATTTTAGTTTCTGGACATAGTTAAGAGCATCACTGGCTTGATATGCTTCGACCTAATTAAAGTTTTTGTTACACCAAATCAGTTGAACATGTAGGACCGAAGAACCAAACTGAACTACTCCTATATGAAAGGTACCTAACTTACTTTATAATAATCTTTATAAAATTACTTTGTAGTCTATAGCCAACAACTACTTGCAAAATATAACTCAAAATAACGATGTTAAAATCGATATATTGTCTACCAGTTAAAAGTAAAAAACCCAAAAGTTACCTTATCCAAACAATTACCGCAACCAATATTTTAAGAACATTGTTATGACACAATTCAAAGAAACCACATTAAGAATTGTTACAAAATCAATTAAAGGAAAAAACTAGAATAGACACACTATCACCGAACGATCAGCAAATAATACTTATAACAGTTTGCAGACACTTCGCAAACGTTGCAGCGAACTTGCGCAAGCGCACCCGGCCACCGCCCGGAGATCGTGTACTTTCTCTACCAGTATGCACCAGACCGCCTGGCACGCAGCATCTTGGCTTCCACTCAGATGAACTTCATCTGTGAACTTGAAGTGAACCGGAAAGTTGCACGACGAAGTTTCTATCAGACTTCGAAGTTAGTCGCGCTAGTGTTCTTGTGTTTTAAAAGTGAACTTTTATGTATTATTCTATAGGTACCTTAACTTAACAACTAACCTTAATTCTAAATAATATTTTACAAGATTATAGAGAGTTGTAAACAAATGTTTCTCAGTGAATTCGTCATTTATCCCGCGTTAAACAACAATAATCATGTCGTAAATCAAATTAAGGCTCGTGCAAACTGGCGCGATATCGCAGGGGCTACAAGGATCGCGCTGCCTGTAGCGCCCGCGATATCGCGCAAGTTTGCACGAGCCTTGAATCAGACTTACGAATTCCGTTACACAAAACTGCGGGAAAATATTACTTCAATGTTTAACATTAAATAAAAAACCGGCCAAGTGCGAGTCGGACTCGTGCAAGGGTTCCATACCATCATACAATATTTAACACTACATATTCTTTTTAAATACTTTAGTATAAAAAAACATGTTTCTTGTATGGCAACCCCCTTTATTTTTTTATTTTATTGTTATAGCGGGAATTAAATACGCAATGAAATACGGGTTCCGTTTGGCACACTTCGGATGCGGAACCCTAAAAAGATAAACAAAATAAAGAAGAACCGGCTTTGAATTGAAACATGATAAAAACGCATGTTTATAACCGAAATCAATGAATGCACGATCTACACAAAGGATATGAAGACATTGACCTTACCCAGTTAAAATGATGTTAATCCCAAACCGGTACCGGTGCAGATGGTCCGCCTAATATAAATAAGCAACACCAAACACAAACGCAAAATTATGAGTGAAGTCGTTCATCGGTAAATATGAAATACGGAGTGTTGGTGTACATAGCGTGCTTGTTGTGTGTGCAGCATGTGCGCGGCTTATTTTTCTACACGCCACTCGTGGAAGTAAGCCAGGGTAAATTAAGGGGGCTCCGAGGCTTCTCCGGACAGAACCGGTATTACGGGATCCCGTACGCCGTCAGCGAGAGATTCCAAGTGAGTATACGGTTTGTAATATCACTGCGACAGTTATCTGCATAGTGTACGAGTCGTGCACATATTAATATGAGAAATATTTAAATGTTAATCTCATTCCCGAAATACCTGGAAAATTCTGCGGTAAGTATATCCATATTCATTTATTCATCTTGTTTTACCTTGTGGAACGCACAAGGTAAAACAAGATGTTAACATAAGGCTTACAGCTAAGAGCCGTCGTAAACCCTGTCAGGGCACATCAAAAATGATTATTAAATACATAGCTATTAATTAAAGTTAAAAATCTAAGTCGCAGAAAACCAAAAAGTAAAATAAAATGATTCATGAAAACAGAATTATTACATTCGCAACTAAAGTCCAAAACAGTAACACAAATAATTCTATGATTGGTAAGTAGGTAGCTATTTTCTTAAAATACTATTTTTGCGTTTAGCTAAAGTTATATTTACTTAGATAATATTATTACAAACACTTATTTGATGAGAGATCATATCTTAAGGTTACAAACTATTAATAAAGAGATAAGTTTTACGTATTACAATTGGATATAAAAAAAAATTAAATTAATGTCAAGATTGTTATTGTTTCTATGTTAATTAATGTAATTGGTGTTGTACCGTTTTAATTAATAATAATTAAATAAATATAGATTCATGTAGGTAGCATTTAATCATTTACTCATTGTGTATTTAGTAGTCAAGTTATGTTTAATTAAATAATCTTCTTGATAAATATACACATGTATATATTTAAGAATGTATTTATTGTAATTGTGGTCTTTCATTTAGGTATACATACACACTAACGCTTTGGTTTTATAGAAATAGTTTTAATTTATTAATAAAGATATTTTCTCAATTGTAGGCTGAACTATACTTAATTGTGTGCAGGTAATATTCTTTGGTCGTGAGAACAATTTATTTAGAAAATAAATCGCTTATGAAATGTTCCACAATTGGTGTAACTATAGTGTAGCTGAAATTGCCATAAAACGACTAAAACCCAGTTGCACATAGACAAACATTAATACCCCATTTACGTAATGGATCAATAACGCTTATGATTTCATTAATTACATCAAAGAATGAGTCTCATATGCTTTCTGCAACAAGTTAATGGATTAGTATTTAATGACAGCTTTATAAGTTAAAGTTTGTTTCTCCAACTGGCTGTTAAAATTTTGTTAAACTTCAGCCATAATAATATATCACCCATATTTTATATTGAAGCTTGCTCAATCTTACGATTAGTGAATTAAATTCTGTTACTAATCAATCATTATTACACATACACCTCCTTCCAGCCACCAAAACCACCGAGAAAATGGAGCGGCACGTTCCACGCGGTGTCGCAGTTCGACTCCTGCGCACAGGCCTTTGCCATCTTCAAGCTGGGCGTCGAGGACTGCCAGCTCCTCGACGTGTACACCCCGGAACATGCCACAGCAGGCCGCAAACTACCCGTCCTAGTCTTCTTCCACGGTGGAGCTTACTACTACGGTAGCAAATGGCATTACGACCCCGAATTTCTAGTCAAAAAGAACGTTGTAGTCGTAATAGTGAACTATAGATTAGGAGTGCTAGGCTTCTTATGCTTAAATAATGTTGCAAACCTCGGACTGAAGGACCAATTAGCAGCCTTAAAATGGATACGGAAGAATATAGCTGCTTTCGGCGGAGATCCGGACAATGTGACCATTTCCGGACATAGCGCGGGAGCTACCTCCACATCGATGCACTTCTTGTCGAAACGTAGCAGAGGACTGTTCCACAAAGCGATAATGATGAGTGGTGTAGCTTTAACGACGTGGTCGTTCAACCCAGAGCCGCACACTCCAGCTTTCGAAGACGCCACTAAGATGGCAACGGTACGGAATGAACGAGATGTATACAATACTTTTCTAAAGTCTTCCTTGAGAGATGTACTGACAGCAACACAAGGCTCTTCAATAGATCCGCGGTACTTCAAGTACGCGCCGTGTGCCGACACGAACTTCACCGACCCCTTCTTCCACGACACGCCATACAACATCATCACATCGGGAGACTTTTACAAAGTGCCGATAATGGTCGGCTTCACCGAAAGAGAAGGTACTTTGTTCTACGGACTCAATAACCAAAGAACGTTAGAATATTTAGACGATAACTTCGTAGATAGGCTGCCATCGGTATTTTCCTGGTGTTCCAACGAAGATAAAAGAGAAATAGCCAAGAAAATTCGTTCACATTACTTTGGGAAACAAAGGCTCAATAGTAAAGCCTCGATCAAAGGTGGTGTGGACTATTATTCAGATTGGATAGCCTACGGAGCGGTTGACGCGTTCTCGAAGCTGATAGCGAAGTATTCAGACAAACCGGTGTATAATTTCATGTTCTCTTACGAAGGAGGACGTAATTTCGGGAGTGTCGTGTTCGGTCATAGACTCGGAGTGAGGGGGGCCACTCATTCGGATGACATTTTCTACATGTTCAAGCCGGGAGGTCTGACCTTACAGTTGAGTAACTCTGACAGATTAGTCATTGAAAGACACACCACCATGTTGACCAATTTTATGAAGTTCGGGTGAGTTTACCAAAATATTATCCTTAATTAAGATAATCTAGATGACCTTTCCCTAAGGAAAATACTTCAAATGTCTTTTTGCAAACCTTCATCATATCTTTTTACGTATGTTAGTTACTCTAACTTACATAAGCCGTGCCATTTTGAATGACTCTTTAAAGCAATTCAAGTGCATTCTCATGAACGTAGGTACAGAAGTTTTTTACTGAATGATGCAAGCACGCGTTTTTCCATACAATGTTTAAGTTACTGCTCAAGTAAAACGACACATTCCGTCCATGGAGTTACACCATCGAATGCAGATTACCAAACATGAACATAATGACAACCATTATTATTTTATTAGAGTATAGACTGAACCATTACACTATGTTTAATGTTTTACTTCATAATATGTACCTATTCATTTTGTTTGTTTATTTACGCCTTACCCAAAGTGTAAGCGTGAGGTATCGCAATGACTGTTTAAGCTTATAATAATGTTATTAAGAAGTCCGAAAGGGACATCGTGGCCCCCGGCAACATAGCAACTGAAGGAACACGGGCGGAATTTAGTCAGTAAGAGTCTGACACGCTAGCTAGCTAGTTATTTGATAATTATACAACCAAAAAAAAAACAAAGTAAACTCAAGATACTGCCGTACTTATTACTAACTTTGTTGGGGTCTTATCCACAGCAGGCAATTTAAGGCAATTAAAAGCTGATGATAATCATGACCTGGCTTCTATAATAATTCTAAAAACAAGGATTTGGTGCACAGTTCCATATGGTCATGATAAAAAATTACATAATAGTCATTGGTGTAAGAAAAAAGAAACGGCATCATAAAACCAAAATAATCACTGAAGTTTTCGAGATATACCGACACCAAAAACTCTCGTTCATAGAATTTCCTTCACTCAGTTTCAGTAAACGGTCACGCTGTAAGATAAACGTCGCTGTTTTGTGATTGTAAACAATAACAATATAAATGTGTAGTAGGTAAATATTAGTCTACTGTAAGTGAGTACTAACAGTAGACTAGTATCACTTGGAATTGAATATTGGTCTGTCATATAGCACTGTCGGCGTTTGCCAACATAATCAAAGGAAGTGGCGATATGTAATATCCTAACTAAAATAATGCCTTCTTTTTGCGGCAGAAAAAAGTTTGATATGTAGGTACTTCATTTCGATTTAGGTACTAAGAAATTGTACTGAAATGTTGTGAAAATAAATAACGGAAAATTATCGATAATTAAATTAAATTAAAATTAAATAAAACTTTATTTCAGAATAAGGTCCATAATTTTGTTAGTATAGTGGTGTTAGTAACAATGGTGCTTAAATCTTAGCCAATTCAAATAGGTAATAATAATCTGAAAGGATTTACCTCACAACGAATTATTCGACAACATGATGCTAGTCAATCCTACCCTTCATTTTCCAGGGACCCAACACCTGTGCCTACCCAACTGCTACCAGTCCGCTGGCCAGCGACCACAGCCAACAGAACCCAGGTGATGAACATCGACCACCAGCTGTCAGTCACCGACATGCCCTCTAGCCACCAGGGTCAGTTCCTGCTAGACCTACTGTGTGAACACGGCCTACAAGGATACGTGCCCTGCGAGAGTGCCATGAACTGTAATGTGCAAATAGATGTGAGGGGGAGTTGGAAATAAAGGTATCATGTCCTAGTCTATGGTGTGTTGTTCCAATAATCTACTCCTGCTAGGCTTATGAAAAAACATCCTGTAATTTCAAGATAGTTGAATATCATAATAGTTAAAACTTCTTCAGAGGAGATAGTTAAAAAAAACAAATCCTTACTTTTATGGCACTGCTATTTAGCCTCTTCTTTACGCAAGGCAACAACAGACAAGCTCCAGTCATGAGTTGGTAAGCTATCTATTAATCTTTATCAAAATACTTTGCAACGTTTCAGTTTCACCCAGTCATCAGTTCCTAACTAATGTATTGTTAGATTGGGTACCTAAGGTTCTACCTACACATCCCACATATTGTTCATTCATCTCACATGCATATCTCGACAGTCGTTGGGCAAGTGCGTTGCTTCACAGAGGATAATCTACAACGGATACAACGTGGACACGTGTTAATTTCCTTTGACTTGCGAGCCACTCTCGCAGGTTTAATGAGTCGTTAGCAGTGAACACGGCGCGCCTTGCAGATGGTCGTTCAGACTAACAAACCTAGGTCACTTATTAGTATTGAAGCAAGGCAGGGACTGCTTGTAAGTATTATAAATAAGCCTTAAAATATCTCTGACCACCTCAACATATGAGTCAAAGTTCTGCATTCTTGACGATACTAACACTCACTTTTAGATAATAATACAGTTTAAGTCCTAGTAAATGTCAAGGCTGTCATAGTAAAAGGATACTAGAAAAACAACTTTATTATAAACCAGTCTAATTGCGTAATACAACACAATCACAACCTGTTTCGATTTGAAACAGATTGCTGATCCATTGCTTCATAAGTTGGAAAATAAAATCTGCTCAACAACGTAAATAACGCAATGAATGTTGTTGAACTGTCAAAATGAACAGTCAGAAGTTAAGCAATTAGAGTACAGGTTGTTTTAAATACTTATATAAATGCAATATATATGCAATATGCGAAGCGGAACAGGTTACTAAATATATCCACTTCTATTCTATTTTATAATGGATTTCCGCAAGGTCACGCCTGAATCAATTAACTATATGCAATATATGCAAATATTTTGTATGCAATAAAATATAGGTGATACACGAGCTGTATTTTGAATGTAAACCAATAAAAATATGCGTGGCAGTTGCATGACATCTTCCTAGCATAACTGCGCTCGATAAATTCAGAATTCTTTAAAGATTGCGGACAAATACAAGCATTGATATAAAATATTCCAGAGCATACGCTTCCTGGAGAATGTGCGGTAAACAATGGGTTGATGTCAGTCGAAGGGGTCCTCACACGAAATGAAATAAACTATAAATCTGCAAACACGCTCGAGGGGCCGCGCCAACAGTCCGAGCACGATTTATAAATATGCAGATCAAATATTAAAAGGAGAGCCACAAGATCATCCCGGAACGACAAAGAAGTGCCCTCGCAGACAAGACTGGCCTAAAACGCACAATTCTATGACAAGTCATGATCACGACTCACTGTACCCGAGGTCATTGTGACGTCTCCTAGTTTGATGAAAAGGAAATCGAAGCTACAAATGTTACAGAGTACTGATAAATTTAACTCAAGCTTAGTAAGTCTAGATAACTATGTAGGTGCAAGACTTGAAAAATCAGTCTATTAGCCAATTAATATATAGTTAAGTATTAATCTTACAACTAATCGGTTAGTTTCGCGCACATCTCGTTATCTCTTGTGTGGCAGATTCATACATGTATTTAAACTAGGTTGGTTTTACAAGATATTAACGGTCTGTCACATCTGTCGCCCCGCATAGTATTTGCCCGGAGCCCGCAGCGGTGCACTGGCATCGTCTCAGAATAAATATTCAATGTTTTCATTCAATTTCTCGCGACCCCCTCCCCCTATCCCCCCCCCCCCCCCTCCCGGTCCGTGCACACTGGACCTCAAGTCCCGGAGCTGTTGGAACAGAGATAACGTGAAATTCAATGAATTGACTACCACTGTCGTATTGCTTGCGATGCTTTTCTTTATTTGATTTGCCTCAACTTTTTCAAGAGTCTCCCACTTGCTTCGTAGGTACCGTACCTAATTGAGTTTAAGGAGCGGGTCTGGTTAGAAGGTGTAGTTTAGATACTTAAGTAGGTATTACTACGAATTATGTTGACTGTATTGAAGAACCTACCTAACTTTTAGGACATAGGGGTCTACCTAGCTAAGCACATCGTAAATTAGAGCACTCTAAATAGTTACGCACTCGCAACTTCTGCAAACAACATGAAGTGTTCGTGAAAGTTGAAAGATTGAATTTATTGATTGCTGTGGCGGATATTTGTAGAAGCCTGTGGTATGTTTGCTGGACTTATTAATTGGAGCCATGTAACAGATAACTAAAGAACCTCAACCTTTTTTTAAGTCGGTTAAAATTAAAATAAGGGTTGAGAAAGGACTTCCTCAAGGACCCAACGGTAGGTACCTCGATGGAGTTACACCGAGTTATTAAAACATTAGATCACTACGGGTATCAAATAGGGTTGATACCCGTAGTGATCTATTAAATATAGTATCCTGCTATATTAGAGGCCTAAATACAATATTTCTAAAAAAAAAAATATAGTAGGCGAAACTACTATATTTTATCTCAATATAAAATGGAGAAATTATCGCAATAGGTGGCCCTAATGTATTAATCCCATAAAATCACATAAAAGCTGAATTAATGGTATTTTGTAACCTTAATTAAGAGTATAAAAATTGTTATGAGACATTTAAAAAACAAAACTCATAGTACTCATACTCATAGTAGCAAAAAATATGCATATTTTAATTATTTTTTTATATATATATATACCAACTACATTTTTTCGCCTTCTATTATATTTTTACACACAATGGCTTCAAAAATACTATACTTAACACAAAAAAAAGTTTGCAACCCTAGTATCAAACGACTAACTTCATTTAAATAGGGACACACCAATATTCCTAATGATGGATCAGTAATAACGTAGACGATGGCTTACTCAAGCTCAGGGTTGGAAAAAAAAAACATTTTTTTTTTAAATTTTATAAAACAAACAGTTCAAAATGTTTTTAAACAAGTGTTTTTTTTTTTACTGATCAATTTATCAAATTTATTATCAACAAAAATTGATCAAGCCTAATATAATTCATTTCTAGACAGTTTGAAAATTTACCATTATAAAATTTACCAATATAAAATTTACCATAGAGGAAACATTTACAAAAAACGATCAGGGTAACACAATAATCTCAAGAACATCATACTAGTCTAGAATTAGCTATACACTATAGTTAGTACTAACTAATAAACTATCTAATCTATGAACATACTTTTTTTTTGTATTCAATCTAAGAAGGTATGTACTACAGATACTGAACTACCCAGTACACTCTGTACGTTCAGAATTACGAATTTCGATTTTCGTAAAAGTATAGTATTTAAATATGGGGAAGTCCCCAAAATTATTGCGGGGAATTACCTCTTTTCGACCAGTGACGAAGTATAGATATATTTTACATACATAAGTAGGATAGTTGCGGGAAATTACTTCATTTCGATCGGCGACGAAGTGTATAAAACTATCTAATCTTTTTAATTTCTATTCGAGCTATTTCAAGACCTAAAATTTTCAAACTTTTCATTTATTTCCATTCATTCGCAATTTAAAACCATGTTTGTTTTTCTTAATGTTTAAAACATTATTATAAACTTTTTTTTTTATACTGTGATTTTAAACACTTAATAAAACACTGTTTTATTTCAAACTCTTTCAAACACTGTTTAAAATACGTGTTTTAAAACAACTTGTTTATTTTATGCCAACCCTGCTCAAGCTGTAATGTTACAAGTGTTACGATACATCGACTCCAAGAGTGATTGTGTATTTATGTAAGAAAACTTTTTATCAACGAGGTATTTGAAGCAAATGAATTCCTGGTAATCATAGCTTGCAAACGTAAATATTTGTAAAGCTTGTAACTAAGTAGGTAACCAAGGTATTAATTAGTACCTTGGTTACCTACCTAGTTACGAGCACAGGTCATTACCTAGCTAGCCTTACAGGCTGCAGTCATGTGAAGCAGGTTATTTGTTCAATAACCTATTTTGTTTACCTATTTTGTTTATTTCTCATCACAAGCCAAAAAATACAAACAATATTTACATCATAAGTAGCCAACGATTTTTGGTTGCGGATCGCTGGTGCCTGTGGTAGGTAGTAACACCTGTAATACAGGAACCTGTATACCTGTAATAACGAAAAGACATTATAAGTTAAGTAGGTAAGTACTATGATTATCATCTAACAGTAGGTAACGCTTTGCTTTTCTTTTGATATGATTAGTGCCAGTCTTTTATTTCGTTGTTTTGGAGCTCAAATTAAGTATAGCAGGCCGCACCATACCGCAACACATTGTATAAATCCTCATTTTTTTCATCACTTTTCCGTACATTTTCTATGTACTTATCAAAGCACACTACAAGCGGGCCGCAGCCCGCACCGAGCCATTTTCTTTGAAAATGAGTTGCGCTGCGGCCCGATACGTCTGTCTGTAATTCTGGGGCCACATTGTCGCGTTAAAGTGCCTGCTACAAGGCTGCCAACCGCGTCCCCGACAGGGGTGACCTTGGCGACAGGCATACCTGTTTGAAATTTGGTCGTAAACCACCATCTACACGGTTGTAAACCACCAAGGTCACCTCTGTCGGGACGCGGTAGGCGACCGTACCGACCGCGGTAGCAGGCACTTTGTAAGGGCGAACTAAACTTTGCGCGCTCTCTCTCGCACAGACGTCTCGCTGAGCAACAGAAAGCGCGCGAAGTATAATAATGCGTAATTATTAGGCATTAATAATAAAAAATTAAAAAGTTGTACCCGATTCAATGACAAAATAATTGATATGCAATGCGATTTACAATAAAGTTCTAGCCCCAAACTTATGAAATATTAGTATTATATTTCTTTTATTGGTTTTATATAATTTAATTAGGTTGAATTGAACATTGAAAGAAATTCAATTTGCCTAATATCAAAATACTTACAATGGGACCAAATGCGGCAATGACATTGAATAATTATCTAATTGGCACATTAATTAAGTCGAAAAACTTATCCAGATCAAACTAAATACTAATATTTTGTATTTCTTGACAGAACAAAATTGATAACTTCACGGACACAAAGAATGAGCCTGTCCATGGGCACAGATAATATAATAGCCATGGGCATTCTCCTTTAAGGGGGAAGCGCTAAGGTAGCCCGCGAAATTCAAATTTTCTTACGTTTTTTGCAATTTGCTGGTCAGTATTAAGTTGCACATCGATCAAAATATGATTCGCGGCCGTAACAAATATGTATTTACAGAATTATAATCATTAAAGTCATCAACACAACTCTCCAAGACCACGTAAGTCCAAAGAATGATGATTTCATGAAACAGTTATTCTTTGGACTTACGTGGTCTTAGAGAGTTGTGTGCCCTGTACAGGGTGTTAGGCCATACGAAAACGGCGGATCCGTGGGGCCGTCTGCTACGTGTTTAGGCCCAATTACCAAACCCAAACTACACGATTTCTTTAAATGACTTTTTTACATTTTTTTTTAAATCCGTCGTTGCTCAAACTCAAAATTTCATTTAAAAATAACAAAACTGGCAATTTTTTTTTCTTCTACAATAATTCTCTTTTCAGTTAGGTATGCGTTTTTGCTGAAGCCGGACTGAAACTTGCGGACTCGAAAAGTTTTTCGTCGACATTATTGAATAGGTGTTGCTTTCTAAGTCTGCGTGATGAAAAGTAGCTGTCCTTCCCCAGGTCCTAGGCTAGGTAGCCTGCAGCTAGGTACCACTGAATCGATCGTTATATTTGACAGTTATGTAGGTGGGTATCTGTCAAATATAACGATTGGTTCAGTGAATTAGACGTGAAAAGATTACAAATAGACAGTTAGTTTCGCATTTATAATATTAGTAGTATGATACCTAGTATGGATAATAGTCTGTAAGAAGACCCATGGGAAGCAGAAGTGTTGACCTACCAAGGTCTTCCGGTAAACTAAGTAGATAAGTACCTAGTAGAAACGTAATTGGTTGGTAACGTACTCACCACATCGCGATACCTAACCGAATTCCAATTTTTTTCAATAACAATACGATTCAAATGAGAAAACTGTAATTTGAATTTCCGCCCTCAACATTTTACCGATTTTATCAAAACCGATTGATTTCGTAAAGAACGGCCTGGGTCGAGGGTTGATCACCTTCCTCCTTAATTTATTGAATCTGTCCCTCAATAATTTTTTCACAATTAACATAATTATTCAATGAATCGTTATCTGCAGGCGCCATTGTAAATTCGTGTTTTATTAAGCAATTTCCATATTGATGCGATATTTCAATTTAAGTAGAGGTCGATTTTCTTGCGTATTTCGTGAAGACGTGAGAAACGATTTCGCGGGATGGAGCTGTAAAAATGAAGCAATAGTTCAACCAATTTTCGAAACAAAACCTGCTGCCTGCTGCCATCCCTGAGCATCCCCATTTCAGATGTATTCCTGGTTCATGAGCCGGGGCGGGTGGAATTCTTTACTTCAACACACGCACAGGGCCCTGCCGAAGTGCCGAAGACAAAACGGTTTTAATGCTGGGGCTACATTGTTTCGATAACGCAAACTAAACTATGCTCTCTCTCGCACACCACTCGACGTCTCGCTGAGCAACAGAGAGCGCACGAAGTATAGTTCGGGTTATTGCGACAATGTGGCCCCAGCATTAAAGCAAATGAAACTTAGTACCTAATAAAGTAGGTAATCGTAATTAAATGTAAAATGTTCCCAAATAACAGGCATTTTGAGTTATTTTGGAATAGTGAACATTTAATAAAAATTATTACCGACTACGGCGAAGCAAAACGGAGAATTAAATTATTTTATGCTGAGTCTTGAGTTTTTGACCATAAATATCCCCTAACTCCGCCCCTAAGGCTATCCACTGACCCCCTCAGTTGTCTCATCACCTCGAAAAATTAAAGATAAGACTTACTTACAAAATAATAATAATTCAGTGTAATAATGAACATTCTTACCTCGAAAAGCAATTTATTTACGAAACATCAAACTCACGCGCACTTTCCCACTAGTTTTGCTGGCAACTTTGACTTAAGTACAGTTAGATTCCATTTATAATTCTATTCCATTTTTAATAAATGGCAAGCAAAGCCGATATCGACTATTCTGTCAATGTTTAAAATGATATGTAATAGTAAAAATATGGTAAAAAAAGCAAATAAAATTCTTCCATTTATAGGCCCTCGGTACAGGTTGGGCGAGCTCAATATACGTAAATTAAACAGCAAATAACGCAAAAACGCCCAGTATACGTTGGCCGAGCGACGGGCACTTTAGTTTATTTTGGGCAATGACCGATGGCCGAGCGGGGCGATGGCCGATGGCCGAGCGGGGCGATGGCCGATGGCCGAGCGGGGCGATGGCCGATGGCCGAGCGGGGCGATGGCCGATGGCCGAGCGGGGCGGTGGCGACGGAACAATTTTGCACCGTCGCCATCGCTCCTCGCCGCTGGTTTCGTGCCCATAACCCGAGTTTGTGCTTTTTTAAGGAAATATACATATAATTATTAAGATTCAGACATAAACTCTTTTGCAAAAAAAACGGGCACTTTAGATTTTTTTCTCTACTTCAATGAAGAAGAACAAGAAATAGGTTTTATTAATTTGACGATGTATTAGCATGTTATTTGAAGCATCCTGGCATGATTCTTTACGTTCCAAATTTAAAATTTGAAATTAATAAAAGAAAAATAATGATTATTGTGGATTATTCTAAAATTGCTTTACTACACTATTTGCGCTGTAGCATGGTGCGGGTGACAGTTGCCCGTATGACGTTGACATTTGTCAGTACCACGTAGGGATGTGAGGTTATGCAATTCATTTTTATCGCTAACGATACTCGCAGCGTGAATCTAGTTCTCTTTAATATTGTTATGAAAATTAGTGTATTATTCAGTTGTGCAGTGTAACTACGTGTGTGCTACGTGTATAAACTTGTCAATATAAATGTTTTATGGCTACATAATTATCTTTGTACTTATATAAAATAATCAAAATCGGGTTTATGTTTTTTTTTTCGTGACAACATTTTTGCTCTATGGTGCATCGGCGCGGCGGCCATGTTGTTTACCCGTGCGATGCTGTGAGTGCGAGTACGAGTGCAAGCGCGTTATATTGTGACTTAATGTGACACGTATTACGATTTCATTGTTTGTTTTCATTTTTGTTAAATTGTTATTTGTTATAAGTTTGTTGAGTTTGTTGTTATTACCATGCCTAAGCATACAAAAAAAACTGTTTTGGGTAGTCAGGCCAGGGAGCTTGTTGTTCGCCTCCGAGACTACTTTGAAAGAGAACAACAAAATAATGGACCGTTGTTACCATTGAATCATATTGTAGAACGAGTAGCCGAAGCTCTTGATATTGGCCGCAATACTGTTTCGCGTATAACACGTGAGAAAATTGGCCAAGATGGGATGTTTGAAAATAAATTATCGACACCCAACAAAAAGCGGACCAAGGTGAAGCCAATCACAGATTTGGATGATTTTGCTAAGGTTGCTATTAGAAATCATATTTATGATTATTATAGAAGAATGGAGCTACCCACATTGCTCAAGCTTCTAAAATCATTAAAAGAAGCTGACTTGTTCAAAGGAGGTATTACTTCGCTACGGCAAGTTATAAAAGATATTGGCTTTGTTTACAAAAAAGTTAACAAAAGAAAGATTATTATGGATAGGACTGACATTGCCCTAGCAAGATGTAGATTTTTAAGGAAGGCCAAAAACATAAGTGATTGGAGCAAAGTTGTCTTTTTGGATGAAACGTGGCTAAACGCCAACCACACAGTGGGTAAAAGTTGGACCGACGATACGGCACAATCGTGTACCAAAGTGCCGGAAGGCAAAGGCGAACGCCTTATTATTTGTCACGCAGGTACAGCAAGTGGATTCGTCCCTGATTGTTTGCTGGCTTTTAAGTCAAAAAAAACTACGGAGTATCATGAGGAGATGAATTACGAAAAATTTAAAGATTGGTTCATAGGTCTATTAAACAATTTAAAAGAGCCTATGACCATAATAATGGACAACGCACCCTACCATTCGGTGCAAGTTAATAAACCCCCAAACCAATCCAACCGCAAAAGCGAGTTGGTGAAGTGGCTGAGTGAAAACGGAGTTACAGCAGATATAAAAATGTTAAAGACGGAGCTTATTGCCTTAGTCCGACGCCATAAGCCACCAACTCCTACCTATGCTCTGGACGAGATGGCAAAAGAAAAAGGCCACCAGGTCCTTCGACTACCACCCTACCATTGCCAGTATAACGCTATTGAGCTGATTTGGGCCCAAATAAAAGGTATGCTTTTAATTTCAATTCCCATTTTGAAGCTTTATAAAAAAATCAGCTTTCCGATCGTAGCATGTACCTAGTTTAAAAACATTACCAGATACTAGATTAGGCTGATTGATGATTATTTGAATACTTTTTTTTATAAGTTCGTTTATTTTTAGGTTACGCCGCAAGAAATAATACTTCGCCGCCATTTACGGCAAATAAGATGTTGGCCCTATTACAAGAGGCCATCAACAATGTTCAACCTGAAGACTGGTCGAAGGTCGTGAATAAAACAAAAAGGGACATTATGTCTGATTGGGATCGTGACATACATATTGACAACATAATTGAGTCATCGTTAATAATATCCGTCACAGATTCAGATGATGAATTGAGTGACAATTCAGATGTTCCTGACTCTGATATGAGTTTAGACGAATAACATGTATTTTTTTTTAGCAACCTTTTAAGCAACCTTACCCTATAAATGTTCTGTTGTATAATTAGACCTTTTAAAAATAAAAATTGACCTACGCACAATATACGTTTTTTATTATAAAAAATATCGACTATCCATCGTAGCAGTACATCCCATCACTAAATACGTCTATGGCGTTACGTTATACGCATAACACTTTGCTTAATTTTTCATTCAATTTGATTTTATTTCTTGATTAGAACATTCTGGTTGGGTTTAATTTAATTTACTACAGTTATTAATTATTTAATATATTACGAATGTGGTACAACTGAAATATTAAGTCATAAATTGTAAATCGCGGCAACTTTCAAGAGTGAAACGAAATGTTACTGAAACTGTCACCCGCACCATGCTACAGCGCAAATAGTGTAATGGCGCGAATTGCTGAAACGATTTGTAACTGATTACGATATTTTAAAACTTTTTGGATATTTTCTGCAAATTAAACAATTTAATCTTTCTTTTTACATTAAATACCACTTTTTGATATGAGTGATAAAGCGATAAGGGCCGGTAAAATTATAGCCCTACTTGAAGAAGGTTGTTCGCAAAATTACGTGTCTCAGCGGCTAAATGTGAGTCGTTCAACTGTCCAGAGGACTTGGCAACGGTATCAAGAGACCGGTTCGGTCAAAAGAAGACCCGGTTCGGGAAGAAAACGATGCACAGAACCAAGAGATGACCGCTTTTTGGTGAGTCAGGCGTTGCGGAATCGTAAGGCGTCAAGTGTGGACCTGAAGAAGAGCCTTGAAGAAGTAAGTGGAGTAGAAGTTAGCTTGTGGACGGTCAGGAGGAGGCTTTTGGCTGCCAATATCAGGAGTTACCGCCCAGCTCGGGAACCTAAATTACTCCGTGAGCACCGTGTTGCTCGACTTGTTTGCTCGGAACTGTGCTTCATGGACTCTGGAGTTGTCTGATGAAGCTAGAATCTCTTTGTGTGGAGAGGACCGACGCCGGCGATTGCTGCGAAGACCACGGGAACGCTATGCGGAAGTGTGTTTCGAAGAAATCACTCCTTATGGCGGAGGCTCCGTTATGTTTTGGGTAGCAATTAATTCGACGGAGCGCACGGAGTTAGTTTTCATAGAAAATGGAACATTAAATGCACACCGGTGCATAATGGAAGTCCTAATTCCATGTGCACAACCCACATTGACTGCACTTGGGGACGATTCCATTTTTATGGACGACAATGCTTTCCCGCACCGTTCTGGCGACGTGGAAGCGTACATGCAAGAAGTTGGGATCCGTCGTTTCGATTGGTCAGCTCGAAGTCCTGACCTCAATCCAATTGAGCACGTCTGGGATGTTCTAAAGAGACGGGTAAGATCAGTGCAACCTGCTCCACAAAACATCAGGGAGCTAAAAAGAGTCATTGCAGAAGAGTGGGAACGTATTCCTCAAAACGTTATTAAAAACATTGTGGAAAGCATGCCCAGAAGGATTCAAGCTGTGATTTTGGCAAGAGGAGGTCATACTCGTTATTAGGTTTTTACATTTGTAACTTTATTTAATTAAAAAAAGTTTAAAAAAAAATCTTGTCTTTATTGCCGACCACTTATTGTATGGGCATGTACATCGGTTTTAAAGAATCCATCGTTTTTTTTTCTTTTAATTGCCCCAATTCACTTCACGCGCATTAATTTACACGATTATAAGTATACATAGACTACGTCAAAGAAATAAATTTCATTTAATTAACTCAAATCGACCTTAGAACGTAAATTTCCTTAGGTGCCCGTTTTTTTTGCATAAGAGTGTATTATTATGATGATACAGGAATGAAATTAAACTCAAGTGAGCGGTTTAAACATAATATATTATTAAAAAAGAAAACAATACAATATAAGAACAATATTGTAGACTGATCTTTACAGAACAAAGTACATGAGGTCGGCGGCGGCAAGTAGCGTCCTCGCTGTGCCCACATACTAATGAGACCAGAAGAATACTGTGTAGTCTCGTTAATATCTGAGCGCATTAACATACAAACTTATACAAATCTTCAATTGTATGTTATGAAGGTGAGTCATAAACATATCCCAATATTTTCTCAAGTCCACACATTTAAAAGCAGTAAGCTATTAAAATCAGACTTGCGATTTGAATGAACATATTCAGGAACTTTTGCTTAGCATATTTCATAAGAATCAGTTGATAATCAAGTCAGTTACTCGTTGTATAAAAACAACTGTCGAGTTTCAAAAATACAAATATTTCCAGAATTTACTATTAAATTGTGAAACTAAACTAGTAAGTATCGATGGCACTCACTGATTATTGCGGTGCAAGTGCTACCTCGCGCTGAGTTCAAATGAAACCGTTAAACATAGTAAATAACTGAATGTATAAGTTCGTATGTTACATTGCGTCGCCGTTAGCCGTGACTCAGCCCGATATTATCATTATTGCATTTACAGCTACATATCGTGAGACCTACGAAAAATACGATATTTCGAGGTTTTCCTGACTTGCTTGTATGAAGAAGTCCGGTACATAACCTAAATGCAATAGCAACAAATCAATTCGTAAATCTTAGTATCTCTACACTCTTCTCACGTTATATATCTCTATATTAAAGTTTAGCGGAAACACTGTTGCGGTATCGTCGAGTCTTTTCAAACTTTACTTGGTTTGGTCGATTTTTGACTAAAAATTAACTGCTACTACAATTATCTGTACAGTGACACACCGAAATGATATTCGCCGTGCTATAAACAAAAATCGATATAAAAATAATTGATGATAATAGTCGACTCTCGTATACACGCAAACTTCGAGCCCTCTAGTGATGTTCAGAATCGTCTGACTAGAGAACTCCACCGTTTGTGTATCGATAAAATATAATTAAAATAAAATATTACAAAAGTATCATACGACAACAGTGCCTCGCTGCGAGCGATACAATTACCTTCTTTAATTTCTATAACAATATATCTATAATATACGCTAGAGACAATATACAGCGCATTTCCGACACATATTACAGCTACATTCGAATTTAAACTCATATTTCACGTCCTTTATCGTCGAGCTCATAGCGGAGCACACAGTTCAATATTTACTTTTTATTACACGTTTATATTTCTCACTTCATAAATATAAAAATGCTCGAAGGAGGCCGGGGCGCGGCCCGCGGGGCGGTTCGCTTACCAACTATTAATATAAAAAGCCAGATTATTGTTGGATTGGTAGTTTTAAAAGCAGTCACTTCAATCTATAAGATACCGAACTATTGCAATGAAAGGCAACAACGTGTCAAATTTTAACCGACAGATTCAAGAGCATGTGCACGCAAGGCCGGTCCCGGCGTCCCTCGAGCCGCTATCATATCACCCATAGTAAGCTTAAAGCAACCACTTGCTAAGCGTTAAACATGTCTATATTACACATATATTTGGCGTCTGAACGTCTCACGCGCGCCTCGTGATTCTACTCATAACTAAATGAATCGTCACTGAGGCATTCAATGTGCGTTTATTTTGGGCCGCAGATCGATACGTTGGAAATTGATCTTTATGTATAATTGTAACACGATCTGTTTTGGTTCACGCCTGTACGTTCCCCCGTTTATTCGGTCGACGGTGAGCATGTTTCAGGGTTGTCGACGCATATTATACCTCAATCAGTCCATAGCTCTTCCCTCGCTAATTTAGATTTATGTTTAATCAGTCAGCCAGGCCATATTATGAAGATAATTAATAGTTCGATTAATTTTAAGACGCATATTAGTTCTCCGTGAAATATATTTAGGAATTTTCGAGTACAATGTTTTTGTATTATGAATAATTCAAATTATTTCAGTTGCCGTTGAATTTCTCGAGCAACAATTGGAGTTGCGTCGTATTTTGCGCTCTCTCGTCGATTTTGTCGAGCTAAGGATGTATAAGTAGCCAGGGCAAGTTTGAAAAATCAAGAGGTTCCGAGTAATGTTCAGTCGCTAATTCTTCAAGTCAGCCGGTGATGGGACGTTTATATCTGTCGGCTAAACGCGTTCGGGGCGCGCGCGCGGGCGAGGGCGTGCGGCGCGCGCGTCAGCGCCGCAGCAGCGCGCCCAGGTCGGCGAAGGCGCAGGCGCCCAGCCCCGCGCGCGTCAGCGCCGCAGCAGCGCGCCCAGGTCGGCGAAGGCGCAGGCGCCCAGCCCCGCGCGCGTCAGCGCCGCAGCAGCGCGCCCAGGTCGGCGAAGGCGCAGGCGCCCAGCCCCGCGCGCGTCAGCGCCGCAGCAGCGCGCCCAGGTCGGCGAAGGCGCAGGCGCCCAGCCCCGCGCGCGTCAGCGCCGCAGCAGCGCGCCCAGGTCGGCGAAGGCGCAGGCGCCCAGCCCAGCGCGCGTCAGCGCCGCAGCAGCGCGCCCAGGTCGGCGAAGGCGCAGGCGCCCAGCCCCGCGCGCGCCATGCGCCGCAGCAGCTCGCGCGAGTGCGACACGCACGCCTCCACCGGCGAGATCCACTTCATACCCTGTGCCTCTGTAAAACATACCAAACAATACCTCACTATTCGGTTTAGTCCACAAAAAAAACGTCACAGCCGAACCGTCGGCGTCTTTTACACATAAACAATTGAACGTGCATCCTGAACGTCTAGCACGACCGACCCGTACGACCGCTCGATTGCTAAACACGCAATCCAATGAACGATAACAACATTAATTTAACAAGTCTAATATTTTTTTTTTTTTTTTCCCTGTGGGTAGTTGGAACGTTTACACAAAGAAAAATTTGCTCTTATTTGAAAATCAATATAATTTAATAGAAACATTATTTATAATTATTTATGCCATATTTTAAAAGTTCATAGTTAGTACCTGCTGGTGTAGCGTTATCTCTTCACAATTATTTTCTTACTATCTACTATAACTTCACTTCAACACAATGGATTCACTAGCAAGCACTGAGTGAATTAAAGGAGTTGTTTCACACAAAGATGTCCGCCTTCGAAGATGAACTACAGAAGGCCCCTCCATCACTGGTCACAACTTCTAGCCTGGCTGCGGAGTTTACAATGTTCCGGACATACATCACGCAGGCTCTCAACAGTGTTCAGCAACAGGTGGAGCTACTAGCTCGTAGTGTCGACCAAATTGAGATGCGGGGCCGAAGAAAGATCCTGCTGTTGCACGGTGTTGATGAGGAGCAGAAGGAGGACACTGCCAAGGTGATCACTCAGGTAATTTGTAACAAATTACAGCTGAGTGACTTCACTGTTGCGGACATTAGCCGATGTCACAGGATGGGACGAGCTGTGGCTAATAAAACCAGGCCTATCCTGTTCAAGGTAGGCAGTTTTGCCGTTCGGGATAAGATTTGGTTTTCCAAAGCCAAATTAAAGGCTACAGGTGTCACCATGTCCGAGTTCCTAACAAAGGGGCGGCATGATGTCTTCTTGGCTGCGAGAGAGAGATGCGGTGTCTCCAAGAGCTGGACTAAGGCAGGCTGCGTGTATGTCCTTGGTCCCAATGATGCACGGCATCGGGCTGAGTCCCTCGCTGAATTGGACAAGATTGCGCCGAATCCCAGTGACCCCGGGCAGAGTGATAAAATATCGGATGTGCCAGCCTTTGTACCGGTCGTTGCTGCTGCGAAGACCGCAAGGTTGAAGCGTGCTGTTGCTTTGAAGAAGTAATTTCTTTGTGATGTTGTCTCTTATTGAATGTCCGGGTAATATCATCTTTTATTGTTTTGTTTTACATTCACTTAATTGATAATGTGTTTTAATTATTTTGCTTGACTCGACTGAATTATGTCACAATGTTGTCACTGTCAGTGTCAGTCAATACACATGTCAGTTTCATTCCGTGCGTTCCGTTTTTCGTAACGGTGCAATGGCAGAATGTGACTGGCAGAAGTCTTATTTTTTTCTTGTCAATGTTTTGTTCGTATTTTTTTTTGTCTTTTTTTTCCTTCTTGTGTTTTCTCTTAAAATGATTTACTTTTTATTTTGTGTTTTTTTAAATATTTTACTTACCCGGACTGCGTAGTAGATTTTAATTCTTTAGTTTATAACGTAACCGGCAGGTGGACTAGCTGTTATACGGTTTATTTTATTTTTATTTTTTTATTAGTTAGGTTTATTTTTTTATATTTATTAATTATTATGTCTAACGATGAAAGCAGTGATAATAGTAGTTTTTTCTCATTACCAAGCAACAACGACAGTTTCGTGAGTATTCCTTCTCTTGCAGACAGTCTTGCTGCGCATTTTTCTGATGTTCCTAAGAATTTTAATGTTGTACATATTAACGCTCAGAGCATTCCGGCTCATTTCCACGATATGCTGGCAAGCTGTAAGACTGTAAGAACGTACATGCAATTCTTATTTCCGAGTCATGGCTTAAACCCTGTCTCCCTTCAACTAGTTACTCTCTTCCTGGCTTCCAGCTTATAAGAAACGACCGGTTAGTTGGTGGTGGTGGTGGTGTTGCCATATATCTCCATACTCTGTTGTCAATGTGTCAGCGCAGCCACCGTCATCTAATGCTGGTGAACATGTCTTCCTTGAAGTCGAACTACACTACACCATTCAAAATTACTTCTTGGCGTCTATTATTGTCCCTCTTTACGCGTTAATTTCTTTTCATCTTTTGAAAATCTCCTAACAATGTTGATTCCTTCTTACAATCATAGTATAATCATGGGTGACTTTAATACATGTCTTCTGAAAAAAGACCATCGCTCTTCTTCTCTGACTAATATTTCGACTTCCAGTAATCTTTCCATTCTTCCGCTGAGTGCCACTCACCATTTTCCTAACTCTACAGCTTCACTTCTTGACTTGATTTTTGTCTCTTCTCTTGATCACGTCGCTAAGCATGGCCAATGTTCAGCCGATGCCTTTTCCTATCATGACCCGATTTTTCTGTCATACAAAATTCGCCCACCTAAGGCTAAAGCTAAGATTCTTATGCAACGCAATTTTGGTGGAATGAACGTTAACGATCTTTGCAAGGATGCCAACAATATAGATTGGTCTGCTCTGTTTGCCTCTACATCAGTCGATGAGCAAGATAATATTTTTGCGGCTAAACTTATCGAGCTTTACGATCATCACGCACCTGTTCGAGCTGTTAAGGTTAGACTTTTGCCGGCGCCGTGGCTCACAAATGAGATTAAAACGCTTATGCAGAAAAAAGTGACGGCAAAGTCTAAATTTAAGCGTAGGGCTAATGACGCTAACAGGGAAAGATACCTCTCCATACGTAATCACTGTAATAAGGTGTGTAGGAATGCTAATCGTCACCACATTCATACTTCTGTCCACAATGGGGACGCATCCAAAGTTTGGAAATTTCTTAGATCATTGGGGGTCGGTAAAACACGACAAGACACAATTCCAAAAGACATAGACATTGATGCAATGAATACTCATTTTACTGCCTCGTCCAATTATAATAGGACAATCAAATTAAATACACTGAATTATCTTTCTTCACTTCCGACTCCCAGTTATTCTCCATTTGTTTTTAGTCAGTTCTCTGCATGTGATGTTAAGAAGCGCATACTATCGATTACTTCCAATGCAGTAGGAAGTGACTGTATCAGCCGTAATATGTTAGTACCTGTGCTGGATTTTATCCTTCCCGTCATTTGCCACATTCTCAATTTTTCTGCATCTAGTGGTGTCTTTCCATGCCCATGGAAAGATGCTCAAATAATTCCTTTACCTAAAAAGTCTAATCCCTCATCTTTTTCTGAATACCGTCCAATTTCCGTCCTACCATTCCTATCCAAAGTCCTTGAATGGTTAATTCACAATCAAATTAGCACTTTCCTCTCTAAAAATAATCTCCTCAACCCCTTCCAGTCTGGCTTCCGTCCTGGTCATAGCACCACAACAGCGCTTCTGAACATTACGGATGATAAATGGTGGTAGACAGTTCTAGGACGGTCTCAAGGATCGACTGGACGACTCTTCCCCAAGTTTCTTTTGACAATTCAGTTGTTCCCTTCAGTGAGAAAGTTAAAAACTTGGGGATCTTCATCGATAAAAACTTTTCTTGGACTACCCAGCTACAGGAAGTTAGCCGTAAACTATTTGCATCCGCTGCATCTTTGAAGAGATTACGTAATTTTCTACCGACTGCCACCAAGATTGCGCTTGCACAATCGCTACTTCTACCCATCCTTGACTATGCTGATGCCAGCTATCTTGATCTTACCCAAGACCAACTCGATAAACTTGAGCGGCTTCAAAACGTTTGTATAAGGTTCATATTCGGTTTGCGCAAATATGACCATGTTTCCGAATTTCGCGTGAAGCTCAAGTGGTTACCAATTCGCCTTCGCCGGAATGTTCACATTCTTTCGCTTTTGTATAACGTGTTTTTTTCCCTTTCCACCCCATCTCTATCTCAAGAAACGTTTCCAGTTTCTTTGCGACTCCCACACGAAATTTTTAAGGTCATCAGATAACTTAAAGCTTAAAATGCCTATGCATTCCACAACTTTCCTCGACAAGTCCTTTACTGTCCAGGCCGCTCGTTTGTGGAATGCATTGCCAGTTCAAATAAAACGCGCGCAATCGTTACCTGTATTTAAGAGACTCGTGAAGGAACATTACTTGTCGTTGTGATCTTGTTCTCGTAACTGTAATTATCTTTAGTTTTCATTTATTTTTGTTGCTTATATATTTTGTAAGTATGTATGTATTTATGTATCTATTATTTAGGATATGTATATATCTGTGTATTTATTCTAGTTTATTGTATACTTATTTGCACCGACGACAGCCCCATTTTATGTCCAGGCAAATCACTGTCCATTCCAAGGTTGCCTGGAAGAGATCGCGGAAAGCGATAAGGCCGCCCATTGTATACACTCGAGAGCAATGAATCCGGGTCACTTAAAGAATGTTAAAAATCTCGGAAACTAAAAATGATAGGTTAATGCAATAAATTGTATTTAATAGACAATGTAATACTCCTTAAATGAAAGTAAAAAAAATATGAGTCACCATACATTTTATTAACACAAAATTACATAAAGAAAAAAAACTGCTGATCTCTCCTTAAAACAAAAATAGGAAACATGAAATTTTTGAACTTTATTACGATTTTCTTGAATTTTAATACTTCGTATTGCCTCCTCGTGCTTCCATTACTGCGTTTACGCGGTTTGGCATGCTGTACACCAAGTTCCTTATACGATTTTGGGGAATATTCTCCCATTCCTCTATGAGAGCAATTTTGAGCTCACGAAGCGTGATTGGGGGAGGGTTTCGTTGTTTTACGCATCTGCCTAGCTCGTCCCAAGCATGCTCGATCGGGTTGATATCCGGGCTGCGCGCTGGCCACTCCATACTAGTAATGTTCATCTCTTGAAGGTAGTCATTCACAATCCTACCTGTATGAGGTCGGGCATTGTCATGCATAAATATAGCATCCTCACCTAAATTGACCATAAATGGACCAACGTGGTCATTGAGGATTTCTTCCACATATCTTACGCTAGTTAAAGAGCCGTTTTCTATGATCACCAGCTCTGTGCGACTTTCAGAAGAAATTCCGGCCCACACAAGTACAGACCCACCACCGTAGGCTACTTTTTCTTCGATGCATGCTTGCTTGAATCTTTCCCCTGGTCTTCGATACACTCTGTGTCTTCCATCGTGCTTGTAGAGCATAAATTTTGATTCGTCGGAGAACATAACTTTTGACCAATCTTCAATACTCCAATTTACGTGGCTCTGGGCATATCTTAGTCTTGAAATACGATGCCCACGCTCCAGTTTAGGGCCGTTTGCAGGTCTAAGGGGTTTTAAGTTAGATTCAGCAAGCCGACGTCTTACTGTCCATGCACTTGGGTTACTTCCTCCGAGGCGTGGAAACTGATTTGTGAGTTCAGTTCCTGTGAGAAAGCGATTTCGAAGCATGGTGTTCACCAAGTATCGGTCTTCTCGTGCTGTGTTACACCTGGTTCTGCCCGTTCCTGGTCTGCGTAGGTTAGAACCAGTTTCTTCGTAACGTCGGAGAACTCTTTGTACTGTTGACAGCGACACACCGACAGTCCTGGCTGTATCGCGCTGACTCCGGCCGGTTTCCAGCATTGTAAGTATTCTGGTGCATTCTTCAGGCGTAAGCGACATAATTTCAGCTTGAATAATGAATATAGAGCACTATCAACATGGTTTATGTATCCACATAAATGACAGATTACAAACAAAAGCAAAACCAAATGCTGTAATTTCGTAGTTCCATCTTCGAAAGTGGCCCTTTTTCAAATTTGATTTTTTTATGATATAACTTTACAATAACTAAGAAGTTTTAATACCTTCATTTAAGGAGTATTACATTGTCTATTAAATACAATTTATTGCATTAACCTAGCATTTTTAGTTTCCGAGATTTTTAGGATTCTTTAAGTGACCCGGATTCATTGCTCTCGAGTGTATTTTGTAGTGTTTGATTTATTTTTTGTTATGTTATGTATTTTTGTGGTGTACAATAAAGTATATATAAATAAATAAAATAAATAAATTTTTTCATCCCATCTTTTCGAAAAGGACGACATGGTTCGCCTTTAAGTGCACCCAAAGGCGGTGTTTACTATAAAAAAAATTTCAAAAATTATCTTTGCCGCGCACTTTTTGAATTTGGAACATCGTAGTGTTCAGCGCCAAAAAGTACTTCGACCCATAGTCGCGCCGCCGGCTGAATAAAAAAAAAACAAATTAAAAACGCGTGAACTACAGCCCGCGTTTTCGTAAATTTTCACGGATTGTTAAAAATTCATAGTTTTGTTTTGAAAAATGAATTCTTCAAGTGCCAGTGAAAGTATAGAATTAACTCCTGAAAGTATTAGAACTGACGCAAGAAATGAGATGGATAATCTATTTATTACCTGCAAAATCGCGGGAGAAAACTATTGTACAAAAATACCTAGACCTGCGTCCAGTGGCGTGCCTAGGGGTCAAAATTAGGGCAAGCCGCCAGATTTTTTACGATAAAAAAAAAACAGCCAGGTGAGGGATTGACTGATTTTCATATGTTGTTCATGGTACAACATTATTATAATTTTGCTTAGAAAACCTTTAAAATTCGAAGAGGTCTGGCATTAGTATGTAATTGTCATAAGCGCCATCTACATTAATGAATGCGCGTAATCACACCGCTTAGCCGAACCTTTTTACCATAATTCATATTCGCTTGTCAAATGCAAAATTTTTCAATCAGAAGCCACTAGATGGATCCCACATTATCGATTTGTTGTTCTACTGCCGTGCGCATAATTTTACGAGTTTAACATTTAATGTCGATTGAAAATGTTAAAATGAGATATTACCTACTTAAATATTTTTTATAATTTATTTTAATGACAATAGCCAACTCTAATCTTTATTTCAAAACACCTATGAAGAATCTCTTCGATACGAACATTATTGTGTTTTATGATCTCAAGATGTAATACATAAGATGGTTTATTTTTCAGTGGTTTACTAAAACTACGAATTCCATAAAAACAACCCTAGTCATGTGCTTTCATGGCACCAGTTATTCACCTACATAAATTTGTATAATAGACAATCGAATGCCTACGAGTATTTGAATATATTCTTCGACTAACAAAAATACTGTTTTTTATTTCCGAGAAATAGTTACAGTAATTTGATGTTGGTTACGGTGAAGTAAAGAGTTACTTACCTATGTCAGAAAACTCAATATGCCTAAACTCAAAATACCTTTACGAACACAGTCTCCGAATTTGATGATAAAAATAACACTATAATCACTTACAAAAAAGCGCGGAATGACATCGCCACAATAACTATCACATCATTTTAAACAATAAAACTAATTCATTACTTCAGCACGTGGAAAATAAAATACTAGTCTCAAAATATTAATTTCAAAACATATACAATAACAAATTCGTCGTCGCGTTGCACGGACTTGCAACTCACTTTACGCGGGTCAACAAAGCGGATAGTGCATTTGCGTCGTTTGCGCGAACTTAATGCCTCTCAAAATAAAAAGTACTCTGTGCGCATGTGCGCTCAAAAGCCGGGCTTTTCATTTCATAGAAATCTGCGTAAATGTACTTACCAATATATCAACAAATGTAAACGTTTCTATAGCAATTTGTAGGCGAAAACTGCGAGACAGAGAAAGGTAAGGCAAGCCAGATTTAAGCCCACGAGTGTGAGCGAGAAGGCGCAATTGAATGCATTGTATTGGCGCGCAACAAAGCGCGCGGAATTTAAATTTTATTCATATGATTACTGAATGAATGATTCGAGTTCAATAAGTGCGTAGATCTGGCAACCTAGCTCAGTGCGCGCGGCAGAAAAAGCGGGGATTTCGAAATTTGGTTATTCCTATGACATGCATGATTGAGTTCTTTTTTATTGGTAGGCCTAGGTTTGTTCTTGAGAATTATGATTTTATTAGGGCAAGCCGGGCTTTTTGGCTTCTATGAAGGTACCGCCACTGCCTGCGTCCTGCTGATATGAAGACCAATCGGTTTTTCATCCGTTATCAAAATGGCAAGTGCTTCAAACAAGTTATGGGAAAAAAATAAAATTTCTAACATGCCACAAGAAGTCGCTACTTTTTTGAAGTAAACAGATATCAAACTGTATACAGGACATCGTTTTCGTCGTACTTGTGCTACCTTTTGGCCGATTCTGGAGCGGACTTAACTGTTCTCAAGCGACGTGGAGGATGGAAGTCGAGAGGGGTATATAGAAGATTCCATTGAGAACAATGCAAAAACATGTGAACGCATCGTGGAAAACATTAAATTGCAACCTTCAGTTAAGGTGACACTAGTCGCGGGCTCGAACTCACTAGTGGGCATGGCCGAAAAGCACGCTGTGTCACCTGGCATCGTGTCCGACAGAGATAGTATCAGTGATGAGCAGTTAGACACTGGTCTATGTGCACAACGTCTAGTTTGCACGCACACAAACACCGTTCCGAATTATTTTAGTAAAACGAGTGCGTAAAAAATTACGAAAAGACCTTTTGAAAATAGGGTTTTATGAAAAAACCACTGCATAAATCAATTACAAATAAAGTTTATTGAACTCTTGGACAATTGAGCTTTGTCGGTGCCGACTTTGTTTTGGAGATTTTACACTTCTTTTATTGCTTATTTACCCCCAAAGTTGCGTTAAAATTAGCAAGAAAAAGGAATCTTTGTGGGCTCCTAATTTTTTAACGGCTCAATATTTTACTCTTCTGTTTCCGCACAGACAAAATTAATAATGAAACAAAACGATGTCATGTTTAACTTTGGATGTACCATGTCAAACAGTGGAGTAAAACCCCCCTGAAATTTGTATGGAAAAAATATCAACTAGTTCCACCTTAATCCATCCACGCCTCTGTCGCCGCGCCCATCTACATCCAAACAACGAGATCCACCGTCACATTTTTTTCAAAATGAGCCAGATTCGGACATGATTTCAAACACACAGAATATAAAATCTACAACAATCTCTATTCCTAATAAAACTGTAACAATAAATTTTCATAATTGCGAAAATGTCTCAAATGTAAATATAAGTTTTTAGTTGTTTTATTATTAGATACTATTTAATATAAATTTAGTTGTTACTCTATGTTTATTAAATAATAATATTACAATAAAATATGAGGCGCCTTTTATTTTCTCATAGAGGGTGATGAAAAGTGATATCACTCGGGCGAAAAATATATTTTTGGCTCGGGCGACGTACTTTGAATCCCTCGCTACGTTCAGAATTCTACTAAAGAATCCCTCGCTATGCTCGGGATTCTGCTCTAGAATCCGCTCACTTCGCTCTGAATTTAAAAAAGCGCCCTCGCCGTAAAAATATTATTTTGCTCCCTTATGATACAATCTACTATTAAACCTCGTTTTCGACCTCCCTCCACCCGTATGCTCACAACGAATGAGTGACAACTTACCCAATATGGCAGAGTTCAACGCCTCACACACGGCCTCGCGCCGCACGGGCTCCAGCTGCCAGCCTACCGGACTGTCCCACGGATTGCTGTACGCCAGCAGACTGAACGCATCCTACAAATTACCACATAACAGTTTCAACATAAACAAACAGACGTATTCCTGGCAAGTATATAGCGCCACTTCTTCTGATCAACCAAAACACTTGAAATTAGTGAAGAGCATGCGTTTCGATTTAAGGATGTCTTTTAAACATTTAACGCAACACTGTGCGCTGTATCACAATAGACAAAAATTAAAAATCAAAACAACTTATGCCGACAAATTCGTGAAATGTAACACAAATTATTAGTTCTACTTTATGAAATGTAGCAACAATTATACGAATTTGTTTCAATAGGTGTTACATTTCTTGTTACGTTTCACCAAATATACCCGACAAAATTTTTAACTGTCAAATAAGTTATTTTACGGTTACATCGACCCACCGCGGTCGTCGGTATAACTTTAAGTTAATATATTAATTGTACATAATTTTTACTGACGGTATTTTTCGATAAATATTTTCGTCCGTTTCCTACCTCAAGCATCGACTTGACGAACTGGTCCTGCTGTAGCTTCTGGCTCATGGCATACAGCTCTCTTCCAAAAGCGAGCATGCGCTCCACGGAGGCGCGCGTGCCGCAACCGTCCGCGTCTGCTGCGTACACAGCAAGAGATCGTTAACAGCGCGGTATGGACAGCGTCCGGTGAACGGTCGGTAAAGGGACACAGCTTTTATGGTTCATGTTTAGTGTTACTAACAATCATATTTGGAATCATAGGCATCAATACAACTTGAAATCTTTTAGTTTAAGCACAGACGCAAAGCTTTTGAGACAGGCATTTGGCTGAAATTGGTAAAACAAAAGTCGGCATTATTGTATTTATTTCTGGGTCCCTCTATCAACACATCTGTATAGATTAGTATATTAAACTAAGACTAGAAAATAAAATGATTTTAAGTTTCTTATTCTCTGATCAAATCGGGGAGCGAAAAAAAAATGAATTACAACTCAGTGCTAAGGATATCAAGTAAAACCGTGTCGAGACACAAACTTATACCGAGCGGTATGTCAGACCGTCCATGCGTTTAGTGTAGCCCCTGTGTCGGTATATTATACTTATAATATATTAAATATAATAATATACTTGGGTGTATAATAACAAGCGTTAGTCCAGTCATGCCATCGTACCATCTGTCGGGCTGCGCCCGCGCCCTTACAGTACGATCCATGCAACATTCACTACACGCTGCAACGTTACAGGCAAATCATGTGTAACACGTGCGTCATTACCTCAACTTAATTTACAAATTGTTTGTTAATTTAGAAGGTAAATGACACCAACCTATATATAATCCAATAACCCTTGGCCAAACCGTATTGTTCAAACCATAAATAAGTTCCTGTTACCCAACATTAATGCAAAAACAAAAACCGTGATTCATTTTGTAAATTAAGCTGGAAATTAATAAATAAAATAAACTGCTAAAAAGTCAGTACTTACTGTTCTTACCTCTAAACACGGAATAATACAAACAACACTACCCACCTTACCGACAAACATTACATGTGTGTGACAGACAGTTAATGACCACAAGGCTATTAGAGAGGAATGTGCACTATGACCAACTGCACCAATGAATATCGCGAATGGAGGTCTATCTGTCGTCCTACTGGACACGGCATATACACTCGAGAGCAATGAATCCGGGTCACTTAAAGAATGTTAAAAATCTCGGAAACTAAAAATGATAGGTTAATGCAATAAATTGTATTTAATAGACAATGTAATACTCCTTAAATGAAAGTAAAAAAAATATGAGTCACCATACATTTTATTAACACAAAATTACATAAAGAAAAAAACTGCTGATCTCTCCTTAAAACAAAAATAGGAAACATGAAATTTTTGAACTTTATTACGATTTTCTTGAATTTTAATACTTCGTATTGCCTCCTCGTGCTTCCATTACTGCGTTTACGCGGTTTGGCATGCTGTACACCAAGTTCCTTATACGATTTTGGGGAATATTCTCCCATTCCTCTGTGAGAGCAATTTTGAGCTCACGAAGCGTGATTGGGGGAGGGTTTCGTTGTTTTACGCATCTGCCTAGCTCGTCCCAAGCATGCTCGATCGGGTTGATATCCGGGCTGCGCGCTGGCCACTCCATACTAGTAATGTTCATCTCTTGAAGGTAGTCATTCACAATCCTACCTGTATGAGGTCGGGCATTGTCATGCATAAATATAGCATCCTCACCTAAAAAGACCATAAATGGACCAACGTGATGATTTCTTCCACATATCTTACGCTAGTTAAAGAGCCGTTTTCTATGATCACCAGCTCTGTGCGACTTTCAGAAGAAATTCCGGCCCACACAAGTACAGACCCACCACCGTAGGCTACTTTTTCTTCGATGCATGCTTGCTTGAATCTTTCCCCTGGTCTTCGTCTTCTGTACACTCTGTGTCTTCCATCGTGCTTGTAGAGCATAAATTTTGATTCGTCGGAGAACATAACTTTTGACCAATCTTCAATACTCCAATTTACGTGGCTCTGGGCATATCTTAGTCTTGAAATACGATGCCCACGCTCCAGTTTAGGGCCGTTTGCAGGTCTAAGGGGTTTTAAGTTAGATTCAGCAAGCCGACGTCTTACTGTCCATGCACTTGGGTTACTTCCTCCGAGGCGTCGAAACTGATTTGTGAGTTCAGTTCCTGTGAGAAAGCGATTTCGAAGCATGGTGTTCACCAAGTATCGGTCTTCTCGTGCTGTGGTACACCTGGTTCTGCCCGTTCCTGGTCTGCGTAGGTTAGAACCAGTTTCTTCGTAACGTCGGAGAACTCTTTGTACTGTTGACAGCGACACACCGACAGTCCTGGCTGTATCGCGCTGACTCCGGCCGGTTTCCAGCATTGTAAGTATTCTGGTGCATTCTTCAGGCGTAAGCGACATAATTTCAGCTTGAATAATGAATATAGAGCACTATCAACATGGTTTATGTACCCACATAAATGACAGATTACAAACAAAAGCAAAACCAAATGCTGTAATTTCGTAGTTCCATCTTCAAAAGTGGCCCTTTTTCAAATTTGATTTTTTTATGATATAACTTTACAATAACTAAGAAGTTTTAATACCTTCATTTAAGGAGTATTACATTGTCTATTAAATACAATTTATTGCATTAACCTAGCATTTTTAGTTTACGAGATTTTTAGGATTCTTTAAGTGACCCGGATTCATTGCTCTCGAGTGTATTATGCTACGTCACATTGCAAAACAAAAGATAAAAGCAGATTGTTTCATATCATACGACTACGTTTGGTCATGTTGCACAAAATGCGTACCCACAATAGAAAATCACTGATGAGAATGATTTTCTACAATTCGGATTCCCAATAGCCCCGTATAAAGTGCACAGATGCTCAGACCGTGAGGTTAGTTCTATAATACAAGCACAGCTATACACCGAATCATTTCAGCTATCAATGCTAGGAGTATCTGAGAACAGGCCATTTTGGACAAGCGCAGGGCACATCAGGGACACTATGCGGCATCCAGTGGAACAGAAGTTGCTGAACATTATAGAATAGGAACGTAACGTGAACTGTTAATGAAGGTGTCTACAGTCGAAGCGATGAGATCAAGAAGTGCTCTGGTTCCTGTAACCTAGGAAGTTCCTACAATAAGACACTCAACTAACTGTTCCTCGTGGATCTCTGGGGAGATGGAGGGCTTTAACTTATCTTTTGTAGACTACGATTTAACGTTTCAATATTGCTAGAAAGGAATCCAGTTCTAAATATGTCAAATCCTACCCTGACCCTCACTATCCCATAACCTTTGTTTCATAGCTAATCATATCAATTCAACAGCTCACAATTAATTCTCGAGTCTATAAACTTCATCTCGACGCAAGATCCTGAATCCCAGAGTACAGTCATACAGCGAACTGGTTCGCAAAGATATCCAAACCAATATTTTGCATTTTATGGTTAAATAAAGCAAATAAAGTATTGGGTATGAGAAAGTAGTAGCTTGCCTAACCTCGTGAAATCGACTCATCTATGTATAACGGCAAGGATAACGTATAATCAGCAGCTATCGACGGGAACCAGAACATGAAACTGATGAACACATAAGGTGACGGTTACCCACCCGTGTGGAAGTCGGGCATGAGCGCGGCGATGCTGGCCGTCACTCCCGGCATGCCCTTGACCAGCGGCAGCGCCTCCACACCTACAAGCATGCCGCGTCACTGCCGCGCCACTGCCGCGCCACGGCCGCGCCACGGCCGCGCACGGGCGCGCCGCGGGCTGGCCGGCCGCCCACTGCACCGAGTCCCAGCTGGGATGAGCGTCGCCGAGGGTATAGTCAACCGGTAATTGCTTTACAACTTTTGAAAAAAGCTCCCAGCATAACTTAGGTTGAAAGTTTCTATAACATTGGTCTTACAGCAAAAATACACCTTGACGTTTTATGACGTGCGAGTGACATTCAACCTTACTGCAGTAAAGCAATTACGTAGTCAACTACACTCAAATACGCGATTTGTTTTTTGTACGTGCACTGCGGCTGTTTGACACCCACTCACTGTCCCCAGCTAGGACAAGGTAACACGGCCACATGATGTTTAGCATGCACCCCGTTTTTAGTGTTGTTATTTCGAGTTCGCGGTCGCTGTGACAGCACCTTAAATTTAGCAGTAGCGTGGTTGAGATGCAAGTTATCTTTGACAAATTAGAATATAAAATTCGTTGTAACCACAACATGTTTTTATTTATCGTATAATTGAGATTCTAACCGAAAATATTTATTTTATTTCATGACCCCACTTTTTCGGTAAATCAGTATACGCCCATTTTTGTCTCAACTTGCACCTCATTGGTTACTCGACATGCGTAAGCGACGCCTCACGCGAACTAAATCCAACTTAACGGAAAAAATAAAACAAAATATGCATTAAGTGCCGGTGAGTGATCTCGAGTCTAATGCGATGATACATGAACTGTTAGTTAAGAAGCCTTGAAACTTTACTACAGACATGCCAACTTACTAAGTGTGTACCTTACTAAATACATCCACACTTTAGTTATTACCTAAAATGAATTTTGTTATACCCATACTTCCCTTGAAAATAATAACAAAATTAAGGAAGTAAACAAAAATTAAATAATAGCTGTTGTGTATGTTTCCTTTGAAAGTCCATATTTTTGTCGTCATAATCAATGGCAAATTAGCTTACAACTTGTAGAACTTTCCTACTTCCAGTAACAAGAAGGTTGCAGCGTTGTGTCTTAGGTAACACCACAACCCACTTACGTTTTTTACCAATTATACCCTTATATCTACCAAATTACTTGCCGAATTAGCATCAAAATTGTGAAGAGGTAATTAGAAATCAAATCATACCATACCATAGTGTATCTAAGTATCTTTCTATTTACCTCTAAAATTGAGTAGTTACTAAACTACAGCTTAATACTAGCGCTTAATTTTATATTAGTGGCTAATATTACTCCTCTACAAGTTTAACTAGGGGCAGTAAACTAAAAGGTTCTTCAATAACGGGATAAATCATAAAGGTAATATCAGGGTGGGATGGTAACTGCAGACAATACCCGCGACTAGTAAATGGGCACACACAAGACAAAGCGCACGACGCGTAACTGTCGGGGGTGTGTGACCGGCCTTATAATCATAGTCAATAAGCATCAATTTTATTTATGAGATTAACCTATGTTAATCTGAACTAGCTCATATGTACATATTCATGCAAAACTGAAATAAATGGGCGGATAATAATAAAAATGATAAATGTGACTAAATAAAATATTAACAATGAATGAGTATGGTGTGCAAATAATATATAAATTCAAATAAAAAAAAACATATTATTGTTATTTAATAATAGGGTACATAATATTAATAATACTGTATTTCACATTTTCTACATTATCTATACTTATAATAAGATATCATATATTTTATGGGTTGCCAATTTGTAAATAAAATATTGTATTTTAGGGGCCATAATTTTGAAATAAAAAATAAAGTGTTCGACTATCCTTGTTTATTCAAAAATGTTAAATAACTGTAAATAACTCAACACCATATCAAACGGTCATACGGAAGTCAATATTTATTAGTATATGTATAAGAGAATTGAATCCATCTTTGTTTTTTCAATTTGGAAGAAAAAACACAATTTCAATTAAATACAATTTAGTCATATAATATCTTTTATTTACAACAAATATTGGCAGACATAACAAGGATACATTAGCTTCTTCTAAAAGTTTTTTGCTGCTGCTGTCCGTACAATTGCTTTCCATAAAATGTGCGATTAGGTCCACGCACAAAAATAACCAATCAAACGGAAATATCGAGAATATTGAATTTACCTACAGTCTTCACATAGAAACTAATCCAGTGATATCTTTATCGCGCGTTACTAGGACGTGGTTATCATAGATAACGATCCAAACAGAAACTTAACTTCATAGATTCACTGCGCGTACGCACACAAGCATGTTGCCACAGAAATTAATATACAATCAGGGAAACAGATTATTTATCAAATTGGCAATCGACTTCAACAGTTCCATTATTCAAATCACAACTATCAAAGTATCAGTCGTAGGAAATGGCTATAGCACGGCTAATTCCGTTTTGAGTCATTCTACTTAACACTTCCTGGTTACTTCTCGCTAGCACCACAAATCACTAAATTTGTTTAGCGCTAAACGTATAACAACATCGTTCTGTTTCTGTCAATCGTTTGAAGATGACAGAGACAGAATGAAATTATATGTAACGTTAAACGCATTCAGTGATTTCAAATCCCCTTGCTTAACTGTGCAAGTCCGAGTCTTACACATGAGTGCATGCGGTACACAGGAATGCTAAAAGTAATGCGTCATCTGTTTAGTACGCTATTTGTGGTAACTCGATAATATAAGTAGTAATGTAGTAAAAGTAGCAGTGTATGTAGGTGAGCATAGCTACCTGCGTGCGCGCCGTTGGTGTGTTGCGGCGGCGACATGTCCACGTCGTCCGCGCACGTCGCCGCCCGCCCGTCCTCTATCGTCTCCGACACGCCTGCCAGAAATATAACTTAACATTATAAGAGGCGTCGACTATTTAAACACAGTTAGTTACCATTCCACACCACATGCTCCATAATGTTAAATTATATGTCATGCAAACCTAAAAGTCAACAAAGCTGTGGGGCCTAGACGAGCAATAATATTGTACTGAATTTCCCGCTGTTCAATAATGTAACTTAATTTGGAATCTTAACAAAATATTTGTGTGAAATCTTTGGCAAAAAAATAACATTCGAAAATTGCTCTGTATTACGTTGCAGGTGTGAAAAGAAAGAAAGAAAAAATATTTATTGGGTCCCGCACTGGAGATCACAAATTAAAATAAACACGCTCATAGAATCATAAAAAAATAAAAACAAAGTAAAATAAAAACAGAATGGCCTATATGAGGCTAAAAGGCAAAGGAGAAACGTGTCTTCGTCTTGGGCGAGCTCGAATCCCTCGCGGCACTCAGAATTCTAGTTTTAACTCTCCTTCGCTCGGCAACACTAGAATCCTTTGATGCACTGGGGATTTAAACTACCCCCGTGACATAAGACTCAGTACCGTTGGTGTGCAGGCCGTTGGCGCTGGGCGCGCGGCTGGTGTGCGCGATGACGGACGTGGCCACGCCGTTGCTGGCGCCGCCCCGCTCGCCGCACGCCTGCGGGACCAACCGGCCTTACAGAACACCACGATCATATACCACCTACAAGTCTACACATAGGAATCCTATCCTATATATATTTAGTACCTTCATTTCTTAATAAACTTATCTACTCTCATTGCGTAATATTCGAATTATAAACTTCAAAACGAGTTTATATTGACATACTTTATGGAAAACGGTGGGCCCAAATGTAATGAGTTGAGATAATTATGATCTAAAATATTAGTCATATTCTTTATCCTCGAATATCAAAAATCAGCTCATTTCTCAATCTGGAAACGGAGAAAAGAAAAATAAAGATAAGATAGATACAGTTTTCGTGAGATTATCAATTAATTGAGTAATCGATTACACAATTACAAAAAGAAAACCTTCGCACTAGGTTGCACTAGGTAATTATCTTTATTAGTCATATTAATAAATAAAACATCGATTAATTACTGAAAAACCAAAATAATGATTATCAATTTCATATTGATTAAAATCAGTCTTATATTTTTAGTCTATGTCACTGGCAGTGCATGTTCTGCACTGACATCTGCACAGCTGACTGACATTGACACTAGACAATAGTGTGGGTCGTTATGGAATTTTTAACCAAAGAAACCGTTTTCCCGACGACGAAAATTGTTGCAGAAAACGGTTAAAGGACGAAACTTATACAACATGAAATAGAATTGCGTTTTCGTCGAGTGCAGTTTCTTACAACTATCAACGATTTGAAATGGTTTTTTCGCATCACTAACGACAGCATTGACAACTGGTAATACATTATTGACTGTAAGTATTTCATTGACAAAGAGATTTTTAGTGTTTTGTATACGAACGCGGAACTTTAAAGACGCGACGAGTGTGACAGATAGTTGAATCATTTTGTTCTCGACGGTATTTTCTTAGGTATAGGATAAAAAATCGAACCAAGTTATTTGGTTTGACTGGTTTGTGCAATGAAGACTGTTTTAATCCAGGACGTAAAACGGTTTCATCAACGCAAAACACCGTTTTGTGTTTCTTTGTGAACGGTTCGTCGTCGCAATGCCCACCACCCCTACTAGACTATTGCCACTTGTTTCGGGTTTTCCGATGCGTTTTGAGTGCTTTCCCGATTATTTTCCATTTTCAACAATCACTGCTTTGTTTTTTTTTACGGATTCTGACCCTGCCTACCTCGTTAGACCCTCGTTTTCACACTGGACACCGAAGATCGCTCACACGTTTGACTTGGAATTGTTATTTTGGGACTTTGCCGCTAATTTGTGGATTGGATATTGTTGAAACTATGGATCGCTGGAATTGTGGGATAGCAACTACTCACTGCAATACACTAATATTTTCATCTCATTACATTCAGGCCCAAGTATGTATGTAATCGTTTCCGTCTCCTTTAAAAATAGAATTAAATTATAACTTTTTCTCTAACAAAATAATGCTATTTTTTTATTATTACTGTGAAAGGCAAATCCAAGAAGTTAATATCACCGAGGAGTTTCCATCAGCTTTTGTAATGGAACTTATAGACCGGGCCCGCTCCGCCGCTGCACGCGCCGTACGGTGCGGGCGACACTCGCACGTGCACACTTCATGGTTTTTTTTTTAATTCTTGATCTTTAACTTTGATCTTTTATTTAGTAGGTTCAATCCCAATGTAAGTAGTGTATGAAACTGCACACAACTAGGTATTAAAACACTCGTGTGATACTATTAAAAACCTCGCCTACACTCGTGTTTTAATAGCCCTCATTATTCAAAAATTTTATAAACTACTATTAAAACACATTTTTTTTCCAATTAATGTACCTATAAATAATTATCATCATTTTAATGGTTCCCTATCCATTTACATAAAATTTTAAGACCTAATATAACTTAGCATAATTTTGTTTGGCATAATTATATTTGCGCATAATATATACGCATAACAGCTTACGCATAATTTTTTTAAGCATAATTTCTCTAACCATAATTATGATTAAGCATAATATTCTAAAGCATAAATTTATCAAGCATAAAGTTCTAAAGCATAACTTTTTAAGCATAATATCCTAAAGCATAAATTTATTTACGCATAATGATATTAAAACAGATTTTTATAGGTATAACAATGAAATAATTATTAACACCTAAAATATTAGACACTATACAAGTTTATACAATATTGCTCTAATGAAATTTGTAGGCACTTGATATTGTTGGCAGAATTAAAAAAAAAAAAAAATCTAAGTAGACGGTGGTGTCGTAAAACTGTTGTGTCACTAAATGGATTATTGCAAAGTTGTAATTTATGTACGTTGTGATTCTTACTTGTTAAATATCGTGAATTGTAGTTACGAATGGAAAATACAGTGCGTACCTTTATAACCAAAAGAGGCGGCATCAAATTAAATGTGAATGGTTTCATCTATGAGAAAAATTTACAAAAGGAAAATAAATATTATTGGGTGTGTGAAATGCGACGTAATAACAATTATAAATGTAACCTCGACTTATTACGAAATTAAACGACGACCAACAACATGAAATATTATCTAAGCACATGCAAAATCACAATCATGGACCAAATGCACTTAGAGAAAAAGTAAGTTTTTTAAATTTATTAATTCATACATATGTATCAAACATATTGGCGGCTAGGCTGCACCTTAACCTATTGATACACTACGTTAAAAAAGTACTATTTGTTATAGTTCCTTCTTTTTATTTTTAGATTCAAATAGCTGTCAATAGAATAAAAGAAGATGCAAAATTAAATCTGAGTATGAAGCCAATTGAAATTATAGCCAATTGTGAAGCTATAACCTCACCTTCCATATCGTGTCATTTACCAGGCAATATTAATCTAAAACAAATTATATACAAGCAAAAGAAAAAAATGGATAGTATAAAAGAACCACAAGACATAAATTTTGAACTAAATACAGAATGTTTACTTAAAGAATACGACCAGATCATCACTATTGATAAAAATACGACACAAACAAGAGAATAATAATATTCACTACAAAAAAACTAATTACTTTATTATGCTTGTCTAAGTATATAATGATGGATGGAACATTCAAAGTTGTTCCTAAGATTTTTTATCAACTTTGTACCTTACACGGGAATGTTGAGAATGATATCTCACAAACATTATGTAAGTATATTCTTATATTGTAAGTAGTTTGTGTAAATAGTAAATTGTATTTTTTTTTTCTTCTTTGATTTATGTTTTTGTTTTATCTTCTACGGTTACACACGTTGTCTACATCTCATTTTTTATAATTTCCTGTCGCAGGTATGCTGGAAGAGATTTCTTTAGAAATAAGCATTGCCTTTGTACGTATTTTTCTGTTCCTTTCTTCTTGTCTGTTTATATGTGTGTGCATAAATGGTTAAATAAATAAATAAAAATAAACATTTCCGTGTATATTAGCATTATGCACCAACAAGGATAAAACGACCTATAATATATTATTTACATCAATTATTGAGCATTGCGATCCAAATAATTTGCATATATAACCTAGATTTATATTAATGGACTTCGAAAAAACTGCACATATATGTGCTAGACAATTTTTCGAATATACAACAATAAAAGGATGCAATTTTCATTTAGGACAAATTATAGACCGCCACGTACAGAAAAATGGCCTCCAATGGCGCGAAATTAAATGTTTATACGCACTAGCTTTTTTGCCCGAAGAGGATATACCAATTTATTTCGACGATTGGAAAAAAGCCATATCTCCTGAATCAGGTAATATATAACATATTAATATAATATAACGTATTGAAAAATTTTGTGGGTTTTTTTTTGCTGTAGGAAGCATGAAGCAAGCTAGCATACAGCATGCAAGCAAGCATGCAGCAAACAAGCAAGCATGCAGCATGCAAGCAAGCATGCAGCATTCAAGCGAGCATGCAACATGCAGCAGGCAGGGTTTCTGTCACGGCTTTCACTCACCCCCGCAGCTTCGGCTTGTTGGCCAGCCTCAGCCGCGGCGGCTCGCTCGCGGCCGCCTCGCCCCTACGCGATTTTAAATTACACTCTAGGAGTAGGACAAACAAGACTACGTGGAGTCGGTTTTGCAGCAATTCGGTTCTGTCACTAACTTTTGTTGCACAGCATATTATTTTTTTAACCGACAATATTATTTAATTGTTACAGAAACTATAGCAAATTGGTTTGATCAGAATTATATATGGGGCTTGAACTTGTAGTTCACCACCACCATTTCCACCCAGTCTGGAGTACCTATCTACTAGAAAAGGAAAATATACCTAGGACACAAAATCATGCAGAGGCATGGCACAATAAATTTGCACATTTTGTGGGAAAACAAAATGGATTTTATTTTTTGGCAAAAAAGATTGTTCAAGAAATAAAACATCAAACCATTGAAATAGATAAACTGGATGTTGGAACATCACTTATACCAAAAAAAAGAAAAAATATACGGACAAAACCAAAAGAATTGAAAAAAATATTAGTAAAAAAGATGAGTATACTTCTAAACTAGCATATTTACAAGCAATTGCTGAAAAATTACTTTTTTGATGCCCTATGATTATTCCCCCCCCCCCCCCTTTTTATATACTTGTACATATTATTATTAAGTCTTAGTTTTAAAAATCATGTAAATACGTATGTGTAAATGAACTTGTACATATTATTATTATATTGCTAAAAATATACACCTAAAATTAATAATTATACATAATTAAGGACCACTGTTTCAATCAGTTAACTTCTATCTGAGGAAAAACCGCCATATTTATTTCTCATAATAGAAGTTTGACATATTTTATTATACAAAAACTGTCAAAACATCTAATATATTCTTCAGATAAAAGTTATCTCGCGATTGAAAAATCGTTTAAGTTACATAATGTTATGTATAATAAATCATTTGCATGAAAATTGTTTTTGTTATTTATATTAACTGTATGCCTAAATATTATTATGTTAATAGTCATTAGGCCTACTAACGTTATGCGAATCAAATTTATGCCAAAACAAATTAGTCTTTAAGATGATTATGCCAACATAAAATGTATGCCTAAAAAAATTATTTTTAAGTATTATTATGCCAAAACAAATTGTGCCAAAATCGTTATGCCGAAGTATATTAGGACAAAGAATATTATGCGAAAAGAAGGGATTCCCATTTTAATACTATTATATTGTAAGCATCATAGTAGTGACCATCATTGCTGTTACAATTTTAAATGAACGGTTCGTCGGCACACGTAAACCCGGAGAGGTCGGAGGACGTAACATACAAAGCTCAGGTACCTCTGCGTCGGAGCCGTTGACCATCTCGACGAACTGGCGGTACTTGAGCAGGAACAGCAGGTCGGCGTCGCGCTCCAGCAGGCCGGGGTACAGCGCGCGCGTGGCCTCGATGGCGTCGCCCAGGCGCCCCGCCGCCACCAGGCGCGACAGCCCTGCGCATCGGTACAGTAGCATATCGCGTAGCTGGCGCGACGCGACACCAAGAAAGTATAAATGGCGGTGCTACCGAGCTGAGCTCAGTAGTGGACGATCTTCGTCAGAAGAGGAAGGCTGGTCTGTGCGTGTTTGCTCAGTGTGGAGTCCTAGGTTCGAATATCCGGTCGGTCAACATAACCCAACCTAACCTAAGTAGGTACCTCAGCATAGGTAGTGTAAGTGCCACACAAATACGAATGACGAAACTAGCGAATTCGGTCTTTTTATACGAAGTACCTATTTATTTAAAAAACAAGACTTTTTAATTTAGTTTCCAATCTATGTGATTTAGTAAAAATAACTTAATTTTTACACAGGTATAAAGTAAACTTTATACCTGTGTAAAAATTAAGTCTATCGGAGTAGGTATTTCTTAAATATCACGCCTGTAATCCCCACGGTCTGCACAAGCCTTTATGTGTGCCTCACGGCTGCGTCAAATGGGCCCAGTTCAGTATAATGCGAATTTTGAACCTTGCGCGATGCAACAATTACAGACAACTTGACATGCCCGGCGGTTAAACTATCCTGCGAATGATCAAAGAACGGAAACCAGGTATACCAGCAAAACAGATCACTTACTTTGTCTATTTTTAATGGAGGCTATGTCCTCGTCGATGGGCTGCCCCGTGCTGCGCGAGAAGGCCTGCGCCGTGCCGCAGTAGCCGTGGTGCACCAGGTACGTCGACACCATGCTGCGGGACAATAATTAAAGACATATTACGTGTATAAAAGAGAAAATAGGGTATGATCAATGCATTAGCGAAGTTTTGTGGGAGCCACCAAAGATTTGATTGGAAATGATACATAATCAACAGAATCTGTTTCTGGGCCGCGTCGACGTAACAGTAAATAATTTTGCTCCGATCCAAGAGCCAAACTTGTTCAAAATAATATAGTAATTAATTTATATGGAATATTGCTGAATATTTATACCCACTAGTTCTATAACCGTAATATTAACTGCTCCGTTGGTGTCGTGATGACGAACGCGACTGCTGAGAATCGATATCGAATCGAACCGGATCAAAATCAAACCCACGGTTCGATTACTGGGTCGAACAAACTGTTATTAAGTTTTTCATAGAAATTTCTTAACAGCAGTCCAGAGTTTGAAAGCAGGCGGCGCGCCCGACACACGCGCGCGCCGCCCGCGGGACTACCACAGGCTGCGGTTGCGCACACGCGCCTGCTCTATAATATCTTTTGCGTACTCGACTAATCTCCTTGGGATAGGCGCCGTGGCCGAATTTCGGTCGGGAGATATTAATATCTATTAACCGTAACGTCTGCCTCACCGGTGTAGCACCTGCTGCCACTGGCCCTGGTCGTCGGGCAGCGGGAACTCGTCGATGGCGAGGCGCGTGCGCGCGCGCAGCTCGCGCAGCATGTCCTCGATGTCGAACACGAAGGGCTGCTGGCCGAAGTTCGCGTCCACCACCTCGCCCGGCGTCTGCAGACCCACCGTCGGGTATAGGTTGGGCTGGAACATCAAATGAAAAACTATAGCTTTTGTCATTAATCGAATTTTCCCAAAGCAAGATGAACACCCAATATATCTTTTATTTATACAGGGTGTAAGGGACAGCCCTCCGCAGACTGATGGGGTGAATTCAGTATATCATACTAAGATGACCGGTACATAAAATTATTTCAGGAATGTTATGGGAATCCAATTAACCTGATTTGTTTTATTACCTTTCACGCAATGTATTGATTGCTACCGTGGCAAAACGTACTTAGGTAGCGAACGGCAGCGAAGCGAGCTTTCGGACGCCTTTCCCGCCACCCCGCGGCAGAGAGAGCGGTCGCGCTCGAGCGGCGCCCTGCACCGCGTAACTTTTCACCACAAAGTGGTATTCCAGCGCCTTCCTGATTGGGAACTACGTTTTCTAGCACGCGTGGATAGGCATTGGTAATTATTCGGGAGTCTGATGGATGTCGTCGGCAGTCAGGATAGTAGAATACCCATCAATGTAAGTTCTGAGCGCTTCCCTAGCATTTCCCAGAGCTTCCCCATAGCACATTATCATTTTTCCATGCCCACGAGCACAAAATGTAGCCACTTCTCACATACAAAAATCACCACAACAAAAAATAAATCCAAAAGCGTACGCAACGTAACTTCACAACGCGACTGCGCGAGCGACCCGCGCCGACATGCGCCCGCGGCACACACGACAGGGACACTGCCGCTGACAGCGACACAAACTAACTGCTGTTGGGACGGTCGGCGGGAGGGGACTACCCTTCCCGCCGCACCGCATACCTTAGTAGGTATGCGTTGCGGCGGGTTTGAAGAACTCTTGCTAGGCAGAAATTGAACAGCTAATTTCACGCGTCGTTTGTTAGAGAATTGGAACATCCATTGCTGTTTTTTTTGTTTTTGCTGCTTTATTTACATTAATGGAGTACTGCGTACAGAGAATGTAATTTTACATTGAGAGAAAGAAATCGTAACTGAAAAACGAAAAAAATAATGAAAATTTTCCTAAGAAAATTTTCGGTGGAATATGATTCAAAATAAGGAGCTGAATGCACCCTCTTAGTTTGTGGGGGGCTGTCCCTTACACCCTGTATATTTTTTTTTTCAATTATTAAACTTACACATACTTCACAAGCGTACAAGTAACATGGCATGACATTCTGACCAACAGAAAACTGTGAAAGTTTGAACAGCGGGTCTCTAACTAGGCTCAGCCTTTATCTAGGTGACCAAACACTACACAAAGTTAACAATTTAAAGGGTTCTGCTAGCGCAAGATTGTTATTGATAATATCAAAATAAAATTTACAAATATGTGAGTAAAAAGAAGCTAATTACATAGAATAAACATACAAAAACCGATGAGGTGAGTAAGTGTGGGGAGTAAATGTGAGTGTAGTTATGCATTTTATCAGAGAATGTGGTGGGTACAGGGGCGGCGAGTCCATACAACCCGATTTGTACCGGCTTCCCTTCGGAAATTCGGAACACAATCACCCTATCGTCATTGAATAATCAAGCTATATGTATTTGATACACCATAAAATTAAAACATTACAAAACGCCTACATACATTAAAAAAAAATTGTCTTAATATCCCAACAATAAAACACTGCGTTAAAATAACTCATAGGCGCATCCGGCTTATCGTGAATTCAATTTCTTTACAAAATAAAGTCCATCATGACGACTTCGGTCACGTGACACCGCGGTTTCTTAGCAGCCGGGTAAGCCGATCTGCAACGAGTTACGATAAGGACACAGTAGAAGAAACGTGCGCGCGGGAACGAGAAGGAATTATTACTATTGCACCACCTCTTTCTGGCACACGCATTTGATTCGGTAGTTTTCGCTAGATTTCGTAATGGGTTCGGCTGGGTGCTCGTAAACATTTCTTCATTCGATTGATAATGTGCGGTGGTTTTTTGACGTAGTCGCATTAGAATCATATTAATTTGCATTTTGTTCGCTCAGTATTCATTGAATTCATTACTTTATCATTACTAGTAATTTTTGTTTGTAGTTATAGAAAAGTGGTTATTGTGATCACAGTGTTTGTTTTTTTGTGTTTTGAGTTTAGTGAATGTGAAAGTAGAGTACGTTGTAATTAGGTATTTGGGGTAATTAGATAGTTTGTTATGTTGAAATTACTTATTTAGAGTAGATTTTAAAAGTAATTAGTACGATCGGAAGGATTAGGAATGGCAGCTTGTTTATTGACAGATTATTTACTTTGTGAGGAAACATGATTTTCAATGTTAAGTATTGGAAATATACAAAAACATAACCAATTTAGGCCGTGCTCGCCCAGGTATGACTATAAATTACAAACGACGTAATTGTTTTTTCAAACATTTAAATGTTTCCCTTTACGATAAATATCAATGACTGACTGGCAGTCGTAAATTAAATAAAATGTCCCCGTGTTTAGTTTTCTTAGATTCTAGTAGTTTATGGAATAAAGCGGTTTTTTTTTACATTTTAATCTGACGAATTCATCAAAAAAGATGTGCAAACTGAAAAATATAGGTATTCGTAGCTGTTTTATAAATTCGGAACTGGTAGGAATAGTATTATTTTCACTAATTTGCTTGAAGCTGATAACAGAAAAGTAGGATCGAAATAGGAATTTAATAAAACCGTTTATTGACACCGTTATTTTGATAGGTAAACAAGAAGTAAGTTTTCGCGGCCACGACGAAAGTCTCAAGAATTTTTTTTTTTGTTACTCCGGCTTACCTCTGTCGTTTTACCACGCTCCGCCACTGGTGGGTATTAAACTGAGGCAACAAAGTAAACTTTCTGTTTCCTCATAAGACGGCCCAGCAACCATTCTTTAAGTTTAGTTTTGACATCACAGCAGATTTTCGGTACGGTAAAAGTTTTACTTATAACATTAAACACTTGTATGGGTAAAACGACGAAAACCGGCTTGCGAAGAGGGTTTCTGTTTTTGGAAATGGGATTCTTTCAGCTATTTTCCTGCGGCACATACCCAAGTACTTTGTAGCAGGTTTTTGAATAAGCTTTTAATCCTCATGGTTGAACATTCAATAAACTCAGAAAGGCTGTCTCTAACACCGCGTCCTAACCGAAAGCGATCGTCGTCGCGCGGCTACACGATCGTCGCGGTCGTTTGTATTTTATTTTATTTATTATGTTAATTATAACGTACAAAGGCGACTTCATTGAACGCGCAAGTCCGTCATATTCATACAAAAGAGCACGACAATCGCGTACTCACGCGATGGTAGCTTTTGGTTAGGCAGCGGCGATAGCGACCAGCAACAAGATCTGAAAAGACCAAAAGTGCTGCTAACTTCATATCACAACAGTATACCTACATTATTAAAAGTAGGAAAATCCCCGCTGTGATCAGGATATAAATCAGTATGCCTAGTTGCATGTCTTGTCGGGAACCCACGCGAGATGTCACTGATATAATACGTTGTAGGTGGTGAGCAGTCGTCACCACTCCGGCTGTACAAGGACCGTAGAATGGCACACGACTCACGACTGTTATATCAAAGGATTGAATAAGCCTGTAGGATATGAAGTGTAACTTGGTCATCACGATATGGTAAGAACGATAGCTATGTGCAGATCTGTATCACTTTAAATATTTATGATTAGTCAGTAAAAAAATTTTGCTATCTTCGAAATTATGTATTTTTGGAGCAGAATTCTAGGACTTTTTGCATTATTTTTACTTATAGCAATAATAAATTATAATAAATGAAGGGTCTCCGATTTCTGTAACCTTAGGAAACGTACCGGTAGTCCTCTGAATGCTATGCCGAGATGGTGTCCGTTCTTGGTGTAGAAGCATGTGTTGTCGACGAGGTTGACGCCGCAGCCGATGACGTCGCCTGTGGTGAAGGTGGGTCCGTAGGGCTGGCCCGTGCCCGACGAGCAGAACGAGTGCCCGTCGTCGCCGTGGTAGCCGTATGAGTGCTTGTCCCAGCCTGGAACGGCACAACCAAGGGAGAGTTTTAGTTGAGAGCATCAAATAAAGCAATAAATGGATAGTGCAATGTACTTTTCATCCACGGTTAGGGCTACAAGCTAATCACAATAAATAACTATACTTATCCAACTTTTTAGTTTCTTTTAGCTGTTTGAATGTAAATCACCGATGGATTGATTTGACACTAGGATATTCAATACTTTTATCAATAGCCAATTTATAAAAGCATTTTCATCTCAAAACAGGATTGCGGGTGGATTGGTGAATCCTGAACACAAATTATAGTTGTACTGATGTTGTAATGATTTGTACTTCAGGATGAACAAAGGAATTGGCAAAAAAAATTACGGTACAACCACAGATTACCCATAAATCTGGGGATCCTGTCTCAACAGAAAACAACGAAAGAGGTGTTGCTCTTAAAGCCTCCATCAGCATCTTCCTTGGTTCACTTACCAGGTAATCTGTTCATGTTAACTCCGTGCGCGGACAGGCCGATGCCCATGTATCCATCGCGGCCCTTAGACACGATGCGCACCTCGAAGTAGTAGAGTCCGCAGGCCGCGGGGATGGGGTTCGTTGCGCGCACGCTGGCCGCGTCCTTGTGTGTCTTGCCATGACCTGCACACGTCACCAACCCATGTTCACGCCACGTACAGCAAATACCCAAGAAGGTATATCGTCCAGGCTACGTTTGATAATCTATCATTTAAACTTACAATGGCTACAAAGATCTTTTGGCGCTCGAATGACGTTGACGGGGGGGCGCTGTTGCTAACATTCGTCATAATATTGTTTTGACATGTATTGAAAAAAAAAACAAGATGGTGGCGCTGGTTCCAATCTTGGCCACGCGCCAAAATATCCTTGTACAGCTATAGGAGTCTTTGCCAGGCGTAGAAGAGGGTTTGTCCGTAAGTTTGAAAGGATTGAGGCGAAATAAAGGCATTAGAAGTAAATACTGATATTGAAATTGAAAAGCTTCTATGTAAAAATAAAGCCACTATAGCCTATGGTAGTTAAAGGACTCATGTGTGACATTCTCAATAGAATAAGTAAACAGCAATAAAAATTGTGTACTTAATAGAACTTGTAGAAAGTGACTTTGTGAGGAGGTCCAATAATGAAAGTGAAATATGCAAGCTATTAGTGTCATACATAACTTAAAAGGTACTATAAGCAGAAAATTGTCTCAAGCTCTTAAGTCAATTAAGTATATAATACCGTGTAGTCCATATACCCAGTTTGTGTGCCAGCGGCGAAGGGTGAAAGTTGTCGCAAAAGTGAGTATAAAAAATGCCGTGTAAAAGAGTAGCCAAAGCAAATGTAATATCGAGGCTTGGCCACCTGGTACAACACAAACTATTTTATGAAAACTAGTAGTTTTACACCGAACCGGGGATCGGCTGTCCTTTAAGACCCGTGAAAAGGCAAAAAGTAACTCGATGGAGCACTTTCGCGCATTAATTAAGAGTCAACACTCCAGTTTCCAGTGAAAACTCCCGGCTATTTATAAATATCGTTATTTACTGAGCCAAGAAGAAGCCAATCATGAATTGGTAACCGTTGTTATTGATGTATTTGAATACAAGGCATTTAAACAAATAGGAAAGTTTTGAATTTGCTAATTGTTACACACATAGGAATGCTGATACGTACATTTGGCAGAAGCCTTTAAACCGTAAGGTATATTTGTGTACAGTTATTAATGCTCCAAACATACCTCTGACTTATGATTCAACAAAATCTTTCCCATCAGATACCAGAAACTTGGTAACGATCATAACATACATCTGTTCAAATCAACATAATTATAACGTGAATAACAAGTGTCAGAGAATTTGAATCTACGAACAAACATCCTGAACGTTAGCCAAATACGAAATGTGGACAGATTTTAAAACAAGGCCAATGGGGAATGCTAACGACCTCCAGCTAAAAAGTAAACACGGTTTAAATTCAATACCATACATTATGGGACGCACAAACTGCGAGTGCCACGGTCACAGCAACAACAATGCAGAGCAAACTATTTCCAACCAACAGATGAAAATAAAACTTGAGCAAAGAAACTACGGCTCACATTTGAATAACTCTCGTTTATTGTGAAAAACGATTAGTCTATCACAAGGCCAAACACTTGAAACGATACAACGCTACATAACGTTGGCCGCCAACACGCCAACGTTTGGTAACAAACACGTGGAACAATGGCCAACGGACGAATTAATGTTGATGACTGTGCCGTTTTGTATTACGCGCCTTTGATTCATGTTTTAATGAACACGACGATTTCGAATTATAAGACAATTATGTTAAAGCGGTCACCAGACCTGAACGATATATCTGTGCTGTGCTGTCTGTTATCAGCAAAAAAAAATGCGATAGCAGCATACACACTGACAAAGCACACGGTAATGATTGCAGACCCGAGAGACGATTAATTAATCTTTAGGCACCATCTAGACGGAAAAGGTTAAACCATTACGAACCTATAATAAACGGCGATTGTAACAAATTATTCTTGAAATAGAAATCTTAATTCTGATGCGGAAGCATAAAATCAGTAGAAACGACTGCTCGTGCTAGTCTCATTAACGAACAATTGAGTAAACACTAAACAAAACACAACTGAATGATGTATCATCTGTTTCCACGAATCGCTTCCACCCATCCCGTTCAACCCTGCTAGATGCTTGTCGGCCATTCGGCTCACGGATGGCAGCACGCGCACGCACACATCAGAGCTGCGCGTACGCATGAGAACAACAACACAGGTTAACGAACCGCCACGTGTTTACACAACAACGTGTAGATAAAACCACTGGATATGTGTGGGACGAAACACTCGCTGCCGATATATGGCGGTTTTTATAACGAAGTTGAGACCAACATGCATTTTGTTGAAGAAATCCGGCACATACAGGCACAAAGATTCGCTTTTTCAAGTATTGATATTGATATGCTAATTAGGGTGTTTGGCCGAAAAGAATATGTGCTAAATGACTGTATCGTAGCAGTTTGTAACACTATGTGAATGTAGCGTCAACTTACGGTAGTACCTAACGGTTAATGTTAAGTAGGATGAAGGAAACCGTACGACTATTTGCCCGAATACTCAAGTTTTTAAAGAGTACAAAGAATCAGAAGTAAACAAGTTGAATTATTTATATACCTACATAAACGAACAAACAAACGCACAAAGCATTCGAGGAATCAATAGAGCGTTACCTTCAAAGCTACAATGATATCAAACGGCATAATAACCGACTCATTATATGCAACCACTTACAAAGAAGGTTCGGTTCCGATCACAACGAACAATCACATGAAATCTGTATAATTCTATAACCTCTATCTAACGCATGCCCCAGATATGTATTTTTATTTTAAGACGTCGGAAACGAAAGTCCAGTTAAGAACTACGCAGCGACGCCTCTTAATTTAGAGTAAAGGCAGTAAAAAAAAAAAAACAAATTGGGCCAGATGAATAACCGAAAACTACAGAATATATAAATAGATATTGAAAAACATGACTGAAAATGTTTCAAAAACATAGTATATGCTTCAAAATTAAAAACAAAGGTAAATCATTTTGATATCCAATCAACAGCGGAGTAAACATGTCTTGTCCATCTCAAGGAGGCAGAGCTTGACAAGAATATCATCAGTTCATCGCCCCGGCTCCCGTCACTCGCAATCTTGACCTTCGATAACTTGGGAACACTCGACTCGAATATTATCGCTAATGGATACGTAATGCGCAACATTTTATGAACATAACTTTCGAATCAGTTACGAATGGCAGCGCACCATGAAAGGGTGCCCAAGGGCTCGTGTCTCGATTACCGAGCTGTTGGGCAAAAGCTTGGTGCATTGGCGACGGCCCAACTGGTCTTGTCAAACATTCGACAAATGTCAAGGCGTACGCGAGGTCGACACATTCGCGTTTCCTACAAGTAAAGAATCAGAGCTCAATACTCAATCAATACTTCGATAAGTTTAAGCCGTTATAATGCGATGTAGTTAAAACAAACGCCCCAATGGGTCACACAAACAACTAGTCTACGAATTTAATTAACGACGTGTGTACGCGACTATGTGAAGCTCCAATATATTGGAAACGAGCTGACCCGACAGACGTAGTCCTTTCCAAAATTCAATAATTCATACAAAAAAGGACGTCTTGTTTCTCCCGTATTTTAAAATTAGTTTCCCGGAAGGAAACTTATCCAATTTTTCTTTCCGCAAGAACGTAATTTTAATTATTACGAACATTTTAAAAACAACATTAGCCAAATCGGTCCAGCCATTCTCATTTTTTTTTTTGTTATATATGTGGATGTATCTATTACAGCTGGAGATATTTCCGGATACGTGTTCTGCAATAATAATGCGCTGTATACGTCGTCGCAGGCCCTGTGCATCAATAATATATCAGATAATGATAGGCTGGCCCGCATAAAGCGTTTACTGCAACCTCTACCTTTTTGTATTTCAACGAAAATTAGAATGCTTTTCTGTTATTTAAATCTTCTACTTGGAAAGTAGAGTAAGTTGTGAAGAACTGAAGCCTGCTCCTAAAACCACTATTAAAGGTGTTCCCTTATTATCAGTGACCTATAACTCCGAAGTACTACTTAATACAACACCAATTACGGCAATCTCAGATTTTCGTCACGTAATGTCTCGTCCTATTTACTAATGTAGGCCACACCTAATTGTAAATCCGACGAAACGAGCAAGGCAACGCGTCGGTCGTCACTTGGCAAGAACAATGGAGAGACTAGGGAAAAATAGCGGCTCGCGGTGTGCGCCGTATGAGTATGGACAAAATTAACCACAATCGTTAGCGGACCGTTGCCCCCGGCTGCAGGTAGCTACCGCTGCAACACTGACTCATGCCTGCGAGATAATATTCGTACTCGACCACAGATTACGTGCTACACCATTTCCTACATTGGGTGCAAGGACACGCAGACTGACGCAGCGATGGTATATTCAGAATTCAACGGGGACACGAGGGGGCTCTCGCATAATGCGGAATTCCATGCAAACGTTATTGCGTATGTGAGCGTGCGCTGGAAACCAAATGCAGGAAGTGTAGCATCTCGGTAGCAAGGCGGACTACCCAGCGTGAGTCACTCATTTCGATTAAGACATTCCGTTCCCGGAGCGATGCGCATCACAGCGCCTGGAGTGTTCGGCCCGTGTTCAACATAGTCTGCCTTATATGAATGTTTATGGGCCGATAACGTATCTACATTGGTGGACTGCTGCACACCATACGACAGAACTGTCGGGTAATAAATAATACTATCTCGATACGAGTTACGTGACTTACTTAAGTACATCGTAGTTTTTGTCTTCAATTAGCAAGTTTATAAAGACACAGTCACAAGAAAATGTCAGCCAAGAGTTTCAAATGATCAACCGTATGAAATGCGTTAGTCAACAAGCAAATACCAGAAGCAGGAAACAGTGAATAACGCTGTCGTATGAAACTATGTAGAGAACAATAATAATATTGATATTATTATACAACAGTTCCCTGTACACGAGTTCCACGTATGATGACAATTAAACAGTAATTTGCAAATAAATCACAATCATGCATTCAACAGTTTTGTTGATTAAACAATTACTCAACTAGAATTCAAATATTAAAACAGGCTGAACTAATGAGTAACAGTAATCGGGTTAGGAAATATTTATTAAAATAAAACAAACAGCATGAATGTAAATGTGCGAAAGTGAAATATTGATCACGTACTACCAAGAGTTCTAGCAGCGTGACAGAAATAAGTCGACATGTGCTCCACTTTATACAGGTGGTTCTGACGCACAGACCATACTTGAGCCTGACGTAAAAACGAATCGTCTAGCTCATCTGGAACGTTTGAAAAAGCCAAAGCACATGTCGACGGGACTAGAAGAAAAGCATACAGAGATTAAGACACTCGAGACGTTTCCCGAGAATGTTACAGAACACACAATGACGGTGGCACACAGTTGCTAACAAACAGTCCCGCAGTCCGTCCGTGTCCCCACACGGCTAACGCCACTTAACGCGTTACCAATCTCTCACGGTCTACTTGCACACCCGACCGACGTACACGCGATATGTACTCGTTATTAATTATTAAAATTTTAATAAAACACGTAGAAAATATTTGCACTGTTTATTAGCAAGATGCGTGGGCACAGATATAGTTGTATGTATGTTGACGTACGATACATCCAGAGGCGTAAGTGGAGGTAGGGCAGGTGGGGTCGGCGGCCCGGGCCCTGCGTCCCACCTTACAACAAATAGAGAAAACATCCAAGTCCATTAAAACGATCCACAGTCGGACCCCATACACACCACTTACGCTTCTGGCTGCTCGGCGAGACGACCAACGAGATGCCGCTATGCAAGCTGAGGCAAAAAAGCGCCCCCGACGTTGATCCCGCTTAGCTACGTTACATTGCGCACTAACGCCAGTAAAGCTTCCTCGAATGGAAAGCTGCAGTAGCAATGGATGCATGCGTTCGCGTGAACAAGTCATGCAATGTCCTGACTACCGGCACGCGAGCGTTTAGAGCATAGTGGTGCTATGGAGCCGAATATTATCTATGCTACTGATTACTTCTAGAGTTAATACTATGATTATTCTAAGCCTTATCAACGAGTAATCTACTTTCAGTACATAAAACAAAACAACAATCAACTTCGCGATAAACACTTATGCAGAGCACATGACAGAATTTGTGTTGTTTCTTGGGAAATGTGTATTATGTACACTTGTACAGCCGCGGGAAGTAAATTCTTTGACACACACACAGGTCTCCCCCTCCTCACACAAGGATATCCTGCCTGGTAGTACAGAGGTACACTTATATCGATATAGGTAATGCTTGATACTGATTATGAAACTAATTAATCCGCAAAGATCCGGAAAGAGGCACACTTTTATAAACATAATAATATAATATATAGATAAGATACAATTATTATTGATATTTTATTTTTAAATTCTAGAAAACCCTTGTTTTTCTGATGGGTCACGTATGATTACCATCAGTCCACCAAGTAGCACTTATCAGTTTAATAAAACGTCTTGTGTGGATTTTCCTCAATTGAATTATTTACATTGCACACGACCCGCTAAACAAAGATATTACTTATAACCATTACAAACAAAGAAATTAAAATGATTAAGATAAAGGGAAATAATCGTCATTTCTCAATACATATTAAAACATATATCGTCAGAATGAAAGTTGAACAGAAAGACACGGAAAATAATCAGTTAGAGGATTCATTGACACAGATGGAAAGCCCCATGAACTGCCAAGGTTACAACCTGTTAAAACAGCTGGTCATAAAAGGAAAACAGCCTTTGTTGCCATAAACGTCAAATGCAAACAAAACCTAAATAAAAGAGAAGCTCTGTGAAAATTGTACGGTGCACCGTGAAAGGCAAGGGGGGAAACAGGGACGTAGACACAAACGTCAATAACTGTAGACGAAAAAAAAAACTGCAATGTTTAAGTGCATAGAATATGGCAAAGCCACAGGCTGACGTGCGCGTGGAAACAATTAGCGCGTGGAGCGGTTGCTATGCGGGCGTGGCGGGCGCCGCGCGCCGCGGCCTCGCTCCCGCCCCCGCCGCATCCGAGCGATTACTTCAAATTAAATTAACTTCGATACATGTTTCGACACAAATCCTTTGCACGCTGCCTCAAACACACGAGCTAATGTACTCAACGTCTTTATCTCACGATTACCGTCTAAGAAGGACGTGTGGTTGGGTTCACCTGAACCTTGAACGGTCGGTAACGGAATTTTCGTGACTGAATTTATTTCTATAACTTGGAAAGGGTGTGGTTGAAAGCCACCTAATATTTAACGTCAATAAAGACAATCGAGCCGGTAGCTGCCCCTACCGGCTCGATTGTCTTTATTGACGTTATTTCGTACATTTCATAATCAAGTAATTTTGTTAGGTTGATCCTAACAAAGAACATGGTAGTTAGGGGGAACTGACTTAGGAAAAACGAAAAATTTTGTCAGCCTAGGGTAATTTAGGTACAGTCACATGTTGCAAGTAATCAACTTAACAAAGAACATGGTAGTTGTTTGTGTAGTAATCATTCTTTACGGTAATTTGTAAAATTGAGCGTATCAAGCTATTTAAAAGCCTGAATTTAAAGTACAAGTGTGGTGCACACAACTAATAAGGTATTGCAAAACTGCGTTAAGATAAGAATGGAAGTTACTTAATTTCAAGTTAGAAGTTCATCACCATAAAGCCGGCGCCAGACAACAATATTTGACCACTTATTTGAACACTTGTTTGAACACATGTGAGCCACGGGTGTTTGGGTATTTGATCAAAGTTTGATCAATTATTTCAACTTTTCCATTCCGTGTCAGTTTTTCGAGCGCTCATCACTGCGTTAAAAGTTCAAATGAGTGGGTAGCACATATCAAAGCGTTCAAAGTTCAAATGTGTGCGTAGGCTGCAAGTCCAGTGTCTCGTAAATAACTGAGCGGAACGGTCGCTTAATTCAATCGCAAAATGGAATGGAGCAACGAGTGTTCTGGAATTTATTAAGTTGCTTGAAGGAGAACCATCCTAAAAGTAAAACATCATAAGAATAGAAATTTGGTTAATGGCGCCTAGATCAGGATTAATAGTAAAATGTCAATTTGTTTATTGCTCTATCGAAGAATTAAAAAACCGGCCAAGTGCGAATCCGACGCGCACACGAAAGGTTCCGTACCACCGTACAATATTTAGAAAATAAACGCCGAAATTCATGTTGTTTCATGTTCCTTTAATTTTTAACTTTATTTTATTTTGGGAACCCTAAAAATATGTAGTGTTCAATATTGTACGGTGGCACGGAACCCTTCATATGCGAGTCCGACTCGCACTTGGTCGGTTTTTAGTTCAAATATATGAAAATACTAAACGAAGTATTCATCTCAAATTCAATAAAAAATCGCCAAGTTAGATTTGTATTTCATAATGATACTGTGAATTACAAAGCTATTTTTTGTAGATGCAGAAAATAGCTCATATTTAAATAATCCTTATGAATCGGCGTTTATAATATTTGTTGATTATATACAGTACGAGCTTTTGCCCGCAACTTCGCCCGCGTGGATGTCGGAAAATATCCCAAGGGAACGTCCCACGGAATTTTATACCTAATAGCCGAGTAAAAGGTCATTGACTGCTACCGCAGCACCCGCGTTGCCGTCAACCATAATTACTTTGTTACGCGTAATTTTAAATCTGTGTTATCTCTTAAACTATTAATTTAAATGTTATGATGTCAAGGCACATTTTAATCTAAATTAAGTGCCCAATTTAAATAACTTATTTTATTGGATAAGGATTAGTATAATACCGGTCAAAATAACTTCCGAAATAACAATAACTTTTTTAGAAAATTGTGAAAGATAAAAACTGTCTGAAACTGCCTCGTTGGTCTAGTGGTCGCAAGCGCTACTGCTGAGCATGAGGTCCTGGGTTCGATTCCCGGGTCGGGCAAAGTGTTATTGGGTTTTCTATCTGAAATTTCTCAGTAGCAGCCTGGAGTCTAGATTTGTGCCCGGTTGGTAGCAATAGACTCGCCCTCTATTACATGGGACTTAAAACATAACTGGCAAAATTTGGGTGAACCCGCTACAGGGACACCTCATCCCAACCCTTCGGGGAAACAAGGCGTGATGTTATGTTATAAAAATGGTTATTGTGGGTCATCCTTAGAAGATAGACATATGCTATCTCAGTTTTTTTTGTTGAACTTTTTAAGATCCTGTAGAACATAAAATTTGATGTATCTCCTACGACTTACGCGGCGCACGCCAATAAAGCTCCCAGTCGGTATGATTTTTTCCGACATCTTCGACAATAATCATCATATTTCAGCCAATTTACATAAAACCTTAATAAATTATACACCAAAACCTTCCACATGAATCACTCCGTCCATTGGAGAAAACCGTTTGCAAATCCGTTCGGTAGTTTTTATCGCGTTCAGACAGAAAGACAGACGCGGCGGGGGACTATTTTACAATATGTAAGGATAAGGATATGGTACATGACACAAAGACGGACGTCCGTCTGTCGGATGGACAAACAGACAGCGGAGGCTTAGTAATAGGGTTCCGTAAGACACGGGACTTCGGGTAAGGAACCCTAAAAAGAAAAGAAACACGTTATTGACCCAGTACAGGGAATGTTAAAAAAAAATAAAGTCGGTTGTCTACAGTTAATTTTTTTGCACATGTAATTAATAATTACTTAATTACATACACTTCAATCTAATACCTTTAAACGAGCAATTCTTGTATATATGTATATATATAATCTGAATCTCGGAAAAGGCTTCAACGATTTTAATAAATTAAGTATGCAGGGGGTGTCGGGGGCGATACATCGATCTAGTGAGGTTTCATTTTTAGAAAACTACCAGAAAAAAACCGATACTCCAGATATTAATATAGTTATATATATACAAAATCTTCATCCATCCTGTTTGTCGTCTATTTATGAAGCGAACGTGCTACAATCTACAAAGCATGCCTGGCAGGTAATGTGCGCTCGAAAAACCGACACCGAATGGCAAAGTTGACATAAGTGATCAAACTTTGATCAATTACCAAACACCCGTGCCTCACATGTATTGAAACAAGTGTTCAATTAAATGTTCAAATATTGTTGCTATGTTTGGCGCCGGCTAAGCAAACACGTGTACAAATGTTTGAGCAAAGTCTATCAAAGTGTTTGATCAAATATGTTATTGTGTCTAGCGCCCGCAGCTATAAGACTTGAACGAATATGTGAATGTTATCTATCATTGAATTATGTTTATTAACTGTCAATGAAATTACAGGTTAATTAAAGCGCTTAATATAATGGCACATCGTTTGTGATAACTGATAATGATAACTTTAATGATACCATGAAGAAACTGGTTCTAGTTTCTAGTTCGTCAATCAAGAATACTAAATAGCAATAAAAAAAATAAAAAAAATAAATAAAAAAAAACCAAAAAAATAAACCAGCTCATGAAATGTAGAAGCAATACAATCCATGAGAGATTTAAGTTTTCGCCCCCTGTTTTACGATATAACTGAAAAAGAGAATCTAATATTCGACCAGCATGTTTTGAAACCGCAACCAAATCAATCGAGTAGGACCGACGCTGAATTAACAATGAAGTAAAGTGTTCTCACAGGAATCCATATGATGTAATAGTGCGATACCACTCTAGTAAACAAGTGAGCAAAGAGTTCCACCTGCAGAGAGTCTTAAACAAAGGGACGAACGAGCAACACCAACATCGAGATTTCCAGATTTTTTTATCATTTACTCAAATACAGTGTTATATTTTACATGACAAAATAAAATACAGAAACTGACATTGTGAAATATAAGAATTTATTCCGAGGCCGGTCCCAAGCTTGTGCACAAGCACCATAGCGACCCAGTGACCCAATTCCCTCAATTGATCTCACAACTGCGCAGCAAATAAGCAGTGGTTACCCTCCATGCCCATGCTCTGCTATCATGCTGTTACTATTACACAAAAAGAAACCAAAAAGGTTTACGGTAAATTATTCAGAACAAAAATCGCATTGCGACAGTAAAGAAGCCTGTGTTCATCAATCTTTTGTGTTTAAAATCCCAGCGGGACGATAACCCAAAACTGTAAAGCTGCATCTTGAACTACTATCCAAAACGGCTATCGACAAGTTACGAGTAAGTTTGGAGTCAACTCGAGCCAAGCACTGTGCTCTGTATCAACTTCAGAGCAAATGGCTATGCAAGATAGCCTTAGCATAATTGACAATGCCATGACAACTAGGCATAAGGTCCGACAGATTTCTTCCTACAGCGCATGTGCCGTAAAAGGCAATTCCGAATTCACATACCTACATAATGTGTATGAATGCACATGTTGGGCAGTTGACAGCATTCACCTGTATACTAATAACATTGCAATCACCTATTGGCCTGCCAAGTGTAGCTGTTACGCCAGTATCCCACGTTTATTTATGTAGTCATTTGTACATTTTCCGTTGCCAAGTTAAATCTATTCGCTGCTTAGGATTCATTTAAAGGATGGTGGGCGATAATGGTCCCAGTTCCGCCAGCCAAAGTGTGAATTACTTAAAAGAGCAAATAACACTGAATCTATGTTATTATGACACCATCAAAATTTATCCCAGAGGAACCGGGCTACGTATTTAAAGTATTTTTCTCTGTCTGCAGCTTAGTTCAGAGACTCTAGTACTGTAAAGCTGTAATTCGGCATAGGTATACATATTAATTACGCCGACTAAGTGGTAAAAAAAGTTTTTTTTTAAATGTTATCTCGCCAATCTGCAAAGTGGGGATCTCGTCAATCGTATGGAGTGTCGTTAGAAAGGACTTTTAAAAATATTGTGCGTGTGTGAAAAGCATTATTGGATTCAGGGATCCGTTTGCGAAATATTAAGCTTTAAAATGGTAATGTTTGTTAGAGTCAAGTGTCCGGGGCCCCCTGCCAGCTAAATAGTTGGTTTTGGATATGTGAAAAAATTCACGGCAGTAGTATAAATAACGAAATTAAAAGGAAAACGGTTAACGAGTAATAATCGACCAACATACATTTGCAGTTGTAAAAACATGTTCTCCCGTACATTCCGTATGGGAGAACATGTTTTTCAACTACAATGTTGTTTGTTCTTGAGATAAATTTATCCCAACTACGGAACCCTTCATTGTGCGTGGTCAGACTTGTACTTGCCCGGTTTTTTATCGAATGATTTAACAATAACTAACTTATCCTAACATTGTCAGAACTGAATAAGCCTGCGACAGATTTTGATGCGCCTTGGCCTGAGTAAAGGGAGAAGTAATGTCTTCAAACTACAGTGGTTTTAACTGTGGCGGTATTCTTGCCCACTATCCTTTGATGCATAACTTTCGCTTACATTCACCGGCGTCATAATCATAACCGTTGAAGTTAACGACGCAACTTAATGTCGCTTTCCATTATTGTTCATTGGTTCTTGTACCGTAACATTTTACATTTCCTTGGTTTTAAGTCTTAATGGCAGCTAATTGAGTGTTAAAGAAGAAAGAAAGAAAAAAACGTTTATTAGCGGTAAACATGACGCAAAAAGGGGTGATAAAAGGGGTTGGCGGAAGCATGCGTCACATCCACACAAATCGGCTATCGCTCAGCATTATGCTACGACCCTATGCAAGACAGAGCCCCAGCGCTAGTTTTCAGCAACAGCCGGCGCCGAAGTAATGACGTCGACCGGTGCAGCAAACAAATATTTAGACGCTGTACCAGTACAGCGCACTTAAAGAAAAATAATTTATTAAAATTAAAATGTGTTTCAATATATTAAATAGATGTAAAGAACATAAAAAAGAAAGTACTTCAATGAAAATGAAATAAACTTGTTCCATGATTATTTTCTAACAGCTGTTGCCCGCGACTTCGTCTGCGATCCAGAATCAAAAGTAGCCTATGTCCTTCTCCGGGTTATGGTCTACCCATCTGCCAAATTTCATCCAAATTCGTTCAGCCGTTTTAGCGTGAAAGCGTAACAAACAAACAAACTCATTTTCGCATTTATAATATTAGTTGGGATTAAGAATAATGCATGGGGAGTTTGGTAATCTCACTTTCTTGGAAATCTCAATATGCAGGAAATACGTCATTTACCAAAAAGGGCAAAGAAGCCAACAGGAAACAAAACTTGCAACTACTTAAAGTTGATGAGAAACATAATTGCATCGTTATCAAACAAACAAAACCGGTCATGAGCGAGTCGGACTCGCGCACCGAGGGTTCCGTACCATTTTAAATTTTATCGACGAGGCCTTTATTCGTCAGAGAATTTTAACACTACACACTGCCGTGTAGAATATTGCAGTTTTATGCGCCATCTCTGGACCGATAGTGGAACTAAAAGTTCATGATTTCTGAAAAAGTGTGATATTTAGAGACATCGATTTATTTTTCCTGTAAGTTTTACATAAACTTCTATCACATAGAATATTTTCAGATTTTTCTCTATGCAAACTTCGGAGATAAGGGGGGAACGTTATTTCTTTTTTAATTTTTCGTTAAGTCGAAAATTAAGCGACCTAAAAAAAAATGTTTGAGAATGTACAAATAGCGCTCTTTTCATATGATACCCCACATGCCCTACCTAGTAGCCTCACTTCGAAATTTCTTTCTTAATTGCAAAATAGTTGGGCAAACGTCATCTAAAACTGTTCCAAATTTCAAGTTGATAGCATTCGTAGTTCTTGAGATATCCATCTGTGACAGACTGAGTCGCACCATAAGGGTTCCTTTTTACCATTTTGGTACGGAACCCTAAAAACAGCCTTGATTTAATGAGCTACGAGCTACGTTGATCACTATCGATGCTTTATTGGGTATCCAAAAACAAGTAACGTAAACGAACAAAAGTTGGGAAACAAAACGCGATGCGTGCACCAACCTCAGAGACGAGCTTGTCGACGTCAATTTATATGAAGACATGCTACAGCCCACGCCATGTCTCGCGTGCCAACCACTGATTGTTTCCCGGCTACTGCATCGGTAATCATAAGTTTGTAGCTAATGGCACGCTTATTGAATATGCAAAAGGAACAACTCAACCTTCAGTAGGCGAAAGAATCGTCGAGCACCTTACCGAAATAAGTATATATAGCTGATTAATGGAGAACGGTTATCGAAAAGATTTTCTAAGTTCTTGCGGAGATGTAAAAAGCTTTATCTTGTCCACGAAGATTTCCACGAAGGAATACAATAAAACAACGTCTGAATAATATATCACCCTACATTAAATTAAATCGTAAATTAATTTATCTCAGGCAGGCTGCGCTGCGTCCAAAACTCAGTTCAAATATTTCGCTAATAGGATCTCATGGATGAAAGTCGCTGTTTATTTTAACAAACGTGAGATTGAATCTTGTTCAGATGTACTCCTAGAACTGCACCGATTCGTTGCACAAAGACAATTTTATGTAGAAGCGGGATCAGTCTGCGTGGTATGATAAAGTGCAAACTGGCACGATATCGCGGGCGCTACAGGCAGCGCCACCCTTGTAGCACCCGCGATATCGCGCTGGGCTGCACGAGCCTTTACACGGCCCGATATAATATTAGAATCGGTGTCGCAATACGCAACCTTACTTAAGGAGAAGACTCGGGTTACAATACATCATATGATCATATTTAATCATGTATTTCATAATAACATTGCACAATGTCACTTAATCAGCAGCGTCAGCGCTTCTGCAGCGATTCGGAAATGTGCAAGCTTATGTTTTGTCACAGTCAATGCTTTTTTTACAGTCAGGAAAAAGAGAAGCCGCTGAGTTTCCGAGACCGTTGTGAAAAGATAAAACTACATCTACGGCTGAATCTGGTCTTGCATTTATTCTCTTGAAAGACTAACAGTCACTATCAAATGAAATAAAAAAAAAAACCAAATATAGAGACAGCTAACACATATACCTACCAAAACTGAAAATAGAACTTCATTAGTCTATGCAAAGCTAGCTTGAATATTGAACATAACTAAGACTTTCTGGAATGTACGGGGCCGCACACTGGGAAATTATTTTCCAGCTACAACCAAAGCTATATTGATCAAAGTTATATCACACATATATTGAAAACAGGACAAAAAGAAAAGGACGTGGACACGCAAAGAACCTTTTTGACACAATTCTATCGAGCTCTGTGAATGACAAGAACTTTCCCAAACGTATTCAACCTTATTTACGACTATGGACTCTGGTTTCGGCTGAATAAATTGACCTGACTCGGAGAAACATTGCACCTGACTCCGTGGCTTCTTATTAAGTGGGCACATTTATCAATATTTACATATCTGTATAACACAAATCACAAAAGTGAACCAAAAAAAAAAAAATGTCTGGCAAGGTTTTCGGACCGTCGTCGATACGATTCAAACGCGTTTTTTGTTCTTGTCGTGACAAAGATCAATATAGACAGAAAGTTTTGTGCCCTACAAACATGGCTATACCTGGAGCTATTTAGAAGATTAACGGGGGTACCGTGGTATGGACGGTTACAGAAAACGATAAACGTACTAATGGCACTTTTAAAAGATTGTGTAAAAGACGTATGACAACGCAAGCAGATTGAACTTGACCTGCCAATGTGTGTCTTCGGCCTACATCGTCTCATAAACTACTTTGGCATCGATAAAAACAACGCGATAAACACTCTCTGACCTCTTTCACTCAGACAATTTCGATAATAGTGTAACAATTAATTATTCGTTGAGACTAGCTACTGCTACGTAATGTAAGCAACAGTTTGTATTCATATTATTGCGTTTTGAATCGACTTGAGAGAATATATAAATGAATTATTCCGTTGGCATGCCCAAACTACACACATCAAAAGTGTCTAGGGATCAACATATATTTTTGCAATAACTTTTCTCCTGATTGATATTAATTAAAATTTTCTTTAAGGATTCATCAAATAAAGTGTTTTCGTTTGTCACAGTAACGATAAACCAAGTCACCTTTGCATTAATAAAGAAATTTGCCATTTTCCTAATAAAGGGATTTTTGACATTTGAACCACTAACATTAAAGTTCGAAAAAAAGACTGAAATAACAGTTTTCTTTAAAATTTTATTGGGTAACTTAAACAATTAATAATCCGTGTTTCTACCGCGAACACTAACAACACAAGAACATCGGTTTGGCATACTCAAAATGAGTTCATCCAAATCACGCTGTGGAATGGCCGCCCATGTTCGTTGCAACAACAAAAAAAGGTCTTCTTGCGACTGGATACCCTCCATATTCGGCAGAGCTCTTCTCTGTAGCATATCCCATGCATGCTCAATCGGGTTCAAGTCTGGCGACTGAGCAGGCCAGAGCAGGACATTGATGTTAGCTGCGGCGAGAGTCTGTCTTACAACTCTTGCGGTGTGCGGTCGTGCATTATCATGCATTAACTGAAATAAGGGACCGATTTGCACTTGTAGAGGAACGATGACGTCAGATACAATCGTCTCAGCATAAATTTGAGCGTTGAGGTTGCCTCTGATCCAAATCAACTCAGTTCTTCCGCCGATCCAAATACCCGCCCATACCATGATGGTTCCACCACTATAAGGATGGACTTCCTGGCAGGATTTTAATCGCTGTTGGCGTCCAGGGGTTCTCCAGTGTCGTATACGTCTTGTATCCGGTCTCATACCAAAACAAGACTCATCAGAAAAGCACACGAAACGCCATTGTTCTTCTGCCCAATTTCTGTGTTCAAGAGCCCATTGATATCGAATCCTACGATTGTGCATTGCTATAGGTGGTACCCGTAGCGGTCTTCGGGAATGAAGGTTCACTTCATGCAAGCGGTTTCTGACTGTTTGGTCGCTAATTAAGTTCCCTGAAGAGTGATGAAGCCTCACGGCTAACATCATGGCGGTTATTGTTGGAGCTCTTCGAGTTAAGATTTGAATGTATCGGTCTTGTCTCCGTGTGGTGCAGCGATACCGTCCTCAATGGCGCTCAGCCCCGGTACCAGTGCTTCGGTAACGTGTCCAAAGTCGACTGATAACACTCTGACTTGTATTCAGAGCTAAAGCCACAGTACGTTGCCGGGAACCAGCTTCTATCATTCCCACGGCTCTGAGCATTTCTTCCCTGCTTAAATGACGTCGCCGCTCCATAATAACGTTGGTTTTAATCAGTAGTAGGGAAACAGTAGCACTAATAATGTCTTCAATGCGTTGTATGTTTTTATAGGGAAAATATTGACAGCTGATTTTCATCTTTTACTCGAATTTGATTAACAGTTCCTGTTTCAAATTATGAAATGCACCAAAAAGGATCCATATAAATTTATATAATCATAAATTTATTACAAAGCCACATCTCAATCTCAAGAAATCCGCATAAAAATGCTTGATCCCTAGACACTTTTGATGTGTGTATAATATGATATAACAATTGAATTGGTACAAGAAGAATAAGATACACAATTAGTCTGCATCCTCCAACAGCACTTCTGGAATATTTGAACTTGACTTGTAATTTGGACTAAAAGATAAATCTAAAAGCACAAAATACGCATAGGAACCACAATACTAACAAACAATATATCGATACCTTTAGACTCAAAGGGCGTAAACGCCATTTTGGCCAAAATGACTTTTTGATGCAGTTACGTTTAGTTTTTTTTTCTCTATCGATCTGTGTACTTAAAACTGCTAAATTCGCAAAATTAAGGCAAATACGGCCCCCGTGATTTTTGGAGAGTTTTTGAAGACATGAGGCGTATTTGATATACATTTTGATTTTATTGGTTATTTAGGTAACATGCACAATTAATAAAAAAACTTAAAGGTCGTATAACACATTCGTTAACCAAAACTTCATCATACGCTTCTTATTCTCGTATATAACACTGGATGAAGCTGATCTAAAAACAAAGACTGTAAAAGGAAACGGTAAAGGAACAGAAAAGAAGGGTAAGTTGAAGGGTAAGGGAAAGGGGAAGTCAAAGGCAAGAAAAGAGAACACACAAGATACTGTTGAAGTTGTTGATGACTCCAGGCAAGAAATACCAGGCCCTATGATAAAGCCTGCCTACAATGCCAGATTGCCTATATCCAAGGCTAAATACAAAGATCTGATGAGACTTTGTGATAATGGAACCATTCCAAAGACTTATCACGAAGAGTATCGTCGACTTCCTTGTGAAGAAACCTTTTGTGACTTTTTTCCTCATAGTGATTACGAAGAAAACCAAGAAATTAATGAAGATTAGGGCTCACTGTCAATTGATTTTCATAAAATTAATATTTCCTTTTTTTCTGTGGTCATTTAATAACCAACTTATTTTCTTTTGTTTTTCTATTGAATTGTATAAACCCATTGATCCGCAATTACCTCTGGTCAGACAGATCAATCTAACGATTTTCGTAAAATATTTTTACTACACATTTTTAGGAACTCAAGTTTTTTTTAATAATTTTATTGATAGTTAAAAGCATTATGTCTTAGATAGGGCTTCTTGTCTTTTCTCATGATTTAATTGAGCAGTGATTCTTATTGTGATTATTAAGAATTTTGTAACGATTCCAAAGAATATTAATAATTAAAGTAAGGTCGAGAAAAAGAGACTACAGTAGAAGTGCCCCTACTCTAATTAATGTCATAATATTAATAAAGATTTTGAGTTGATTAATTGTTTTTTGTTACACTGATCCATATCGAGCTTTATCTGGGTTTTAGTTCTAGTAAATCTAAGTCCTGTTTTTTAACGAGTAGCTTGCGTAACCTTAAGGCAAAAATTTGAGATTACGATGGCCAACTTTTTAAGTAGAGGTTTTAATGAATATAAATAACAACAAGGACATGACTGTGATTTAAATAACAATCGAGAAGTGACAAGCATTGTGAATATTATACTCCGGTGACTGTCTTATACACTCCTTCTTGACAAAAATAGATGCTTGTAGTGACGTTTAAACCCTAACGTTTATTACAATAGTGTGCATTTAAGTACATACTTCTCCGTTGACTGCCATATACACCCCGTTTCAACTAGAAAATGCGCTTTTAGCGACCTATACACCCTAAGCTTTCTACAGACAATGTAAAATTTAGGGTTGTAAACAACATTTTTTTATTTTTTTTGGGGCGTATAACAATCCTATTTTCTTTATTTATTAATTTATACTAAATATTATATAATCGCACTGTTTATATTCAAAATATAAGAATTTGGGCAAAAAATGAACTTACTCAGTCTTGAAACAAAAAAGTTATGAATTTTTTCTTTAAATATTTTTTGTTTTTTGCCTTTCCTGAAAAGTGGCATTTTGGCGTTTACGCCTTTTGAGTCTAAAGGTATCGATATGTGTGATTAGTGATTATATTGTTAAATAAACAGATAGCAAAAAATCATCAAAACAAAACTAAATTGCGGGCATTCATGGAATCAAAAGGATTTTACATAGGCCAGTAATGAATAGACAAGCGCAGTCAGCGCTTTAAAAAAAGCTGAACACCAATTTTAAACGAAAATGGAAAATATAGATAAGAGAGAAGTACTTTCAAACGTTTCTTTATTTATCGAAACGCGAGGGTGGCATTTCATGGGCGGAGCATCGCCGTGTCCTCGTGGAGGCGATCGGCGGCGGTGATCTCTCGCGTCCGGCCCTGGTTCAGGCCATGGTACGGAGCGAGAGGAAATGGGAGGCCGTCACCTCCTTCTGCGAAGCGGTAATGCTCGCGAAGGAGGAGGCGGAACGCGTGAGGGAGAGGCAAATTTCGCGCCCTCACGCCCCTAACCGCCGCAGGAGGAGACGCCCAGGGCGTCGGGAGTCGCAAGCCGATTTCCGGCCACCGTAGGCGCGGGCTTGCGGACTGTGAGCAATGGGTAGCTCACCGTTCGATAAGGACCAGGCCCGGGTCGACGGCGCGTTGTGTTCCACGCGCGCCTCAAAGAGATGTCAGCATAATTGACGGGGTCCGCTAGGGCCGATGCCTGCCGGGGTTGCGAAGAAAACCGAAAGGGAGATCGTGGCCCCCGGCAACAGGGCAACCGAAGGAACACGGGTGGGTTTTAGTCAGTAAGAGTCTGACACGCCCTCCCGCTCCGCCCAGAGCGGGAGAAGTTATTTGATGATTTCCCACCCATAAAAAAAAAAAAGGGAGGCATTTCAGAGAGCTGTTCATTATGGACTATTAAACTGTCTGACGCAAGAAAAATGGAGACTTTCAATGACGGCAGTAAATCAAAAAGTATGTCACGAACGGGTTAACTTTCACTATCACAACTCACAAACTCACAACCTAGCGCTCTGTTGCATAATTTTGCTCAGCGAACTTACTACGTATTCAAATACAATTCACATTTGCACGTAGCTAACGCATTTATGTATTGATAATAATAATCATAAAATTCATGTGATAAATCAGAGCCCTGCCTAATTCCTTAGTTTTTATGTTATTGGATGGCAAAGAAGCCAAAACGGCACACCTGTCACCCGATGGTTAGTGAGTAGAGCCGCCTTTGGAGATCTGCAATACCAGAGGCATAGCAGCTGCATTGCCATTGCCCCAGATGCAAAGCAGGTATATCTCAAGTTTCAGTAATTACACCGGCAGTCCATAGCTATACCCTTGAAACCGGAACCTTGAATGCTGCTGCGGGGGGGGGGGGGGGGTCAGGGATATGTGTGGTGGTAATACTTCCCCAGAAAAGCTGCTTCACAAAGAGCCCTATCGCTAGGAAAATATTTTTTTGTTCCTGAGAATAGCTGGTCTCCTTACCGAAAATGTTTATAAATCTAGTTTTGAGAGTAGGTATTTGACTTATTTTATAGCTTTTCCTCGTCGCGGTTCACTCCAGTTTTTATTAATACTTATGGAATGGCTCCAAGCTGAGACTGAAAGAGATTACCGACTACCGTCATGCCCGTAAGTAAACGACAAAATATCTACTTTATCTACTAAGTTTTCTTTAAAAACAAAAACTTCGTTAACAAGACTGATTGTAAAATAACAAGCGCACTTGGAACAGTAAGCACCGGGAAACACCCTGGCTCGACTTCCTGACCGCAAAAATTTTAAATGTAAATACTCAGCGCAACACTCATTGTTATACCTAATTACGAAAGTTACGTGTCCAACAAAATATTACTCTAACACAAAAGGCCAGAGTTCCAAATGGAATTGAGTTACATAGATTCGTATATCGGGCTTTGACAAGGACGATGATACTAGAAATAGGCACAAGGAAAAATAGACGGTAACACGTCAAGTTTGGGTGTATTAGTGAATGAGGAGTATCAAGAGGGGAGAGTGGCAGCGCGGGGGAGCACGTGGCGAGCGACCCAACGCAAGCGAGCTTGACCCAGTTAGTAGATGCAACATTTCGGTCCCGTTTTGAAAGCAAGGGCGGCCCTTTGCCGCCGTTGCTATGTTTGGGATCTCCCTATTCCTTCCCCTGATTCCTTTGTTCGGTAAAGACCGACATACTACGTCTTATTCTGACCTAGCGATAGCGACGCCTACTCGAGTGCATGGAAGCCGGTTTAAGACGAGCGGAAATCGCTAGGAACTCGTTAAAATATCCATCATCAATAAAACCAGCATTAGATTAACCTTAGATTTGGTTCTCAACATGTAACATTTGGCAAGGTGCCGTGCCACGAGCGCGGAGTCGCTCGTGCGCGGTTCTATAAACTTTACAATTCTTATAAATATTATTACTCTGTTTACTATCCATGACATCTGATATATTTTATACGTAGGTTCAGTCGTTTCGTTAAGGCTACTGCGTAGTTATCGGTCAATGCGAGACGTCCTAATCGAAGAGCCGTAGAAGATAATGTGAATTAAATCATAATATGCCTAATAAATTAATAATTATGTAAAGTAAAATAGTGCGCAGTAGAAGCGGCCGTGGAGAACAAAGAGTGGAGAACAATGCGTCGCAGTGTTATTTGCTGATCAGCAAAGGGTGGAAGTAAATTATATTCAAATCATGGTTCATCGACTGGCAGACAATGGACTCGGAGACGCGTGATATAGCGACACACGGCGCTGATCTGACGCGTATTTTAATTGCACAAAAAAACCGGCTAAGTGCGTGTCGGACCACGCATAATGAAGGGTTCCGTAGTTAAGATAAATTTATCCCAAATACAAACTTAACATTGTATTTGAAATAGATGTTCTCCCATACATTCCAACTGCAAATGTAAGTTTGTACGCACAATATTATTGAGAGATTTACCATGTTATTTTAAGACCATAGACTTCTTATATATTTTTCTGTAATCTATAGGTAAAGAACCATTATCTGTATTTTTTCAAAATATTAGGCTCAGTCGTTTCGGAGATAAGGGGAAATGGTAAATTTTCATCGAATTTCTTAAATATCTTTAAATGTATTTATTTTAAAATTATATAAAAGATCCTCGCAACAAACCCTTTCATTTGATATGTCACACGGTACTGTTGGCAGTCTTTTTTTAATTTTCTTGTTTGCCCCCCAAAAGTGACCCATATATTCAAAATTAATTTATTTACGTTAGACGTTTGTGATTGGGTCACAGAAATACATATCTGTACCAAATTTCAACTTAATTGGGCCATTAGATTCGGAGCAAATTGGCTGTGACAGACGGACAGACAGACAGACAGACAGACACACGAGTGATCCTATAAGGGTTGAGTTTTCCTTTTGAGGTACGGAACCCTAACAAACATCTTCATAGCCGGAAATGCTGAAATAATATACATGCACTCCAGTGAGATGTATAGAAATTGACCTAAACTAGAAGCGACGTTACGTATAAAGGCTCGTACAGACCAGCGCGATATCGCGGGCGCAACACGGGTCGCGCTGCCTGTCGCGCCCGCGATATCACGCTGGCCTGTACGAGCCTTAAGAATTTGTTTAAAATTGATAATCGGCGTTTAATCAGTGAAGCCACAAATACGACAACAAAAGTCCATCACTTGAAACCGAAATATAAATATTTGGACAAATCAAATCAGCTGTTTGCAACGTACAAAAAGTGCCACTTGTTATCTAAATCGACAACACAAAGTAGTCTTCAAGATGTGTTTTATCCGAGAACTATCGATATTCTTTACTGTCCGATGCGAAGAAAGCTATACCTCGCTAAGGAGAAATCGTGTGCGACATTTGAATAATAGAGAGAACAATCTCATTAGTATCGTCGCCTATTATTTCAGACGTCAACGGGTCATCGTTACCGCTACTAATTAAACCAGTTCACGCTGGCGAGCATTCATTGATATTATCATAGATCGTGGCACCCGCGTGAGCGTCTATGCAGCATTCGGCGAGGTGCCCTTCAGCCAGTGTGACCTCATTACCACTAAACCCCTTGTCCCTTAAGATCGGCAACTTGTTATACGAGATGATATTCCAACCATCCATAAAATATAATTGGGATGCGTTTAAAGATAAAAGGTTTTAAAAACTGTGGGATCAGGCATAGACGTATGGAATTTTAATTTATACATTCTGTAATTCTGAGCATTGTCCGTTTTCGTAACAGGCGCGATAATGTGCGACTTCACGACCAACCACTAATGACAAAAACAACCGAATGAATAATTTTATAAATACATTTAAGTGCCAACCAATAAAATACTATTGCACTGCAACTTAACAATATTAAACGATGGAATAAACTAGTTAGACAAGGAAAAGCCAACAGTGTTTCCCTTTGTAATAAAACATAAAGAAAATTCTATTTCAGTCGCAACTAGCCCACATGCGGTGAACCATCTAACACAAGATAATATAATGTGGGTCGAGCGAAACTCCTGCTCCTGGCCCTTTGTTTAAAAAGCTCATGGCATTACGCACACTGAAGAAAACAAAGTTGAACCAAATAAATGTCTTTTGGAGCCCGTCAATAACCGAAATACGAACATAGGTCATAATATAACTAAACATAATTATACCAAATATTCACACCGTCTGCGCGGATGCAAAGAATAACAGTTCATCAAGATCAGAAGATGGGTGATGTTATCGAGCCCCAAAGATGTCTAAGTGAAAACTTTCTTGCAATTTGTGAGGGGATCGAGAGGAAACATGTATTCGTTCGGCCACTGTGCGGATTGAGCGGCGCGATAGTGATTCGATTCGGATCTGCTATTGCCTACGTTCAATATTGCAGGACAAAATTTAAACCTTGCCTCATATTTGAGTGCCTTGTCTAGCACCTTCTGATTCCACAACATTCGTCATATGAACCATATAAATTTACATATTTAATATTTTATTTTGGAGAGCTTTCATCAAAGTATTTTATAATCTTCATGACGAGCAAAAGTTGTAAGGGTCAGCGAATGAACCGTCGGAACAGGTTGCAGATGAACAATTGCCAATACAAAGTGATCTTTGACTTTGTGTAATCGCAGACAGCAACAATATTATTAATGTTATCGCCGCAGATCAAACTTTTACTCATGAATACTATCGCTGAAATCATCTTCACTTGAGTGCCAGATCCGAAATTTAATATTAATTTGGCAGAGTTCAGTTATTAGCGTCATCAGTCATGTACGACTATTCTAAACTTGTAACATCATCATTCATAAGTTTAATGAATTCCAGATTTTGTCTTCATAAGGGACACTGCGAGCGCATACGGATCGGTAGCATATCGAATCCCAGATCAGGCAAACTGTAATTAGATTTCCTCGAAAGGGAATTCTTTAATTATTCCATCGACGTTAACAATTGCACACTGAATAACTCTGTGGGAAAGTAGTTAAAAAGTTCTGTTACCGCGGTAAATCGCCTGAGTTTTCGCATCTCCTGTAGCCTACTAAAACAAAATTGTTGTGGCTATCGAGACTACTTGAGACTTCGGGCTCGTGGATTCCCGTTTCAACCACAAGCTTTTTGTGTTATTTAGTTTAACTTCATGCTCTTGAAACGTATAATATTGTTTCTGGGTTATTAATAAAACATAACATCACGCCTTGTTTCCCCGAAGGATTGGGCAGAATGGTATGAGATTTTAAAGCCCATATCTCACTTGGACACCATGGCGGCGCAACCATGGTCGTACTGCCAAAAAATGAATGGTTGTTATTGCAACCCATAGGACGCCTGGTAAGAAACCCACCATAAAACTATGTATATTATGTTTAAATCCCATGTAATAAGGGGCGAGCCTAGTACTATGGTAGCGGTTACACCGCCACATACGAACTACGCATCAAACATATGGCTTCACAGCTTCAAATCCTGCATCGCGCAATTACAGTTTACCGCGCGATCGACACATATACAAGATTCCGACTTCAACCGTCGGGCTGTTGCCCACCAGAAACAACACCCGTCTGGTCGGAGGATCCTCCCTTTTCTATGGTGGATGAGTGAACTTTACACCCTGTTCCTCATACCTCTAAACTATTATTGTATTGTTAATAAAACTCTTCATAAAAGCCTTCTGTGCCGTTATACCTCCATCGAGTATAACTTTTAAGTTTCCGTCCCATTAAATGGAAATTATTTCCAACAAGAAATTAACCTCGGAGCCACCTCTATGCGTTCCCTGTAGACCTTCAAGCACACGAACACTGCATGTGAAGAACGGATCACGTATTTACACTTCCATTGAAAACCGCGTGAGGATTTCCACGGAAAATAGGAAACATGATAAAAGTTCACATTGCCAACAATTTAATTGGCTTTGGGTCGCCCTCAACGAGCGTCTAGCTGAGTAGTGGACCGCACGAACATAAAGCGACTCTGTCGCCAAGTGTATGACAGGGCAATAATCCTTACATGGGAGTTATGATTTTAGTTTGATATATTTTGTTGGAAAGTATTGTTTCTGGTCAGTCTAGTTGCCATCGTAATAAACAAGTTATTTGGAAACCAAGCGCGAAGCTAAGAAATCTTTTCTGCGCCCCTGCATTGATCTGTGCAGCGCGTACACAAAGCTAAGCACTCGACACAAGAACCAGGGGAGACTGGAACACGTTGCACTCAGGGCCCTATTCTAGCTCCTCAACCTCAAGTGATTCCCACAGAAAAATGGGCAACGACCTACTAAAGCTTTTGTGTTGAATGTGGCGCACTCTCTCCCATTTAAGGGTGCAGTGAAACTGTATTCATCATTCACTTCCATGGACGCCAGTTTCCATATATATATAAGATGACTACAGCTGTAATATCTGGGATCGATTTACAAGCATTGAATTGAAATGTACGGATTGATAAAAAAATATAGCAGAAAAGTAATACATACTTATTTTGCAACTACAATATCTAAATTTAAGTAAACCCAATGTTGTTATGAATTTTAACGATAAATTATTCAGTTTGCTTTACGTGTCATCTGGGACATGACAAGAAATTAATAAAATTATAATATTAAAAACTTGTTGGTTGCTGTCACTGTATAATCATCAGGAACCTTGGATCTAATCTGTTGGTGTCGCACCAGTGAATATTATAAAAAGCACGACCAGTTTCCCATAGAGTTTTGCATTTTGTATGTCGATGTGTACTTATGTATGTGTCTGTAATCAACATTTTTGGTCGACTAATTTCCCAGAAATTACACCCAGTTACAGCAAAATTTAAATGATAGCTCGTTTTTCGCGTGATACCTGTATTGTACATACGTATATTATTATATCTCTTGGTGAACCGGTTGGTAATAATAGCGTCATAATACGGTATCGCTGCATCTGACTACTCTCAGCGTCACTGGGGAGCTAAGATTTAGAAATATCCTGTTATTCACTTGTTTAGATACAATTTCAAGAAAAAGGAACTATGTATAAGCTTCTTAGTGGTCAATAGCTCTCTTGTTTGCATTTGTGCATCTTTAAAGTTTTTGTGGAGTTCAGTGTTTCAAATTTCTGAATCACCTTCTCTATAATGGTTAGCTTCACAAGTATTTAACACTTTTGATCTTGAAACAACAATTTCAACCTAATAGAAGCGACTTACTTCTGACATTTCTACGTATAATTATAACATCTCTTAAAACTTCATTACTGTTCAACTTTTATCATTAAGTTTCTTCAGCAAACCGGCATGCTCCTAATAATATGAACATTAACTATTTACATTACATAAAAGGCCCTAGTGTAGCATTTACTACTTTACATAGCTAGATGAAATTGATTGCTGTTTACTCTCTTCAAAGCAGCCCCGAGGCAAATTCACTTCAGCTACTGATTTGAGTCACACAAAGTCAAAGCTCTGGGTACCTTTCCATCAAGCCAATCATGGTTTTGCTCGTGTATTATTCGCACGCACGTTCCACAATGTATTGGTATTGATTTTATGACAGTCCCGCTGCATGTAAGTGATTTAACAAATAGGGCTACGGCTAGGCAGTGTACTCAGCCCGGACGATTAACCGGATAATACATGCCTGCTGTTAAAAAAGAAGAAACGATCGACTTTAATATTGAATGAAATCGCTTTCTGCGGTATTCAAGTGTATTATTCCTTGTAGTTTTATAAAAACGCAATGTTATGAAAACATAAAAAAGAGGACTTTGTATTTGTATCTCATGAACCGTGATAGTTAGACAATTGAAATTTTCACAGATGATGTATTTGTGTTGCCGCTATAACAACAAATACTAAAACACAGAATATAATAAATATTTAAGGTCCCATCATACAACAAACGAGATTTTTTTGCTCGTTTTTATACATAATGGTACGGAACCATTCGTGCGCGAGTCCGACTCGCATTTGGCCGGTTGTTTTTTTTATATGTGCCTTATAGTTTCATCTTCGTCCCGCAAGTCTATCAATATTGAATACTCATATAATACTGTATCCTAATTGCGTAACTTATTTTCGTAAACAATTATGCCTAATTTGTTTCAATTTGACATTTCAACAACATTTATTGCGTTATTTACATTGTTGAGCAGATTTTTTTTTCCAACTTATGAAGCAATGGATTAATCCGTTTCGATTTGAAACAGATTGTGATTGTGTTGTATTACACAATTAGGGTACTGGTCTACTTTTAAAGTCTGAAAGTTTCAGCCACTTGGCGCCAAAAATTGACTTCAGTTTCAGTTAATGTAGTCCGTGGATACAAAACTTGACTGAACAAAGGCTTGCACTACATTAAGTAAATGCTAAATTGCAAAGTCATAGTGTCCTTTAGAACACAAATCGAGCTCGGCATAAAATCCTTACATAATATAAAACGACGTCCCCCACCGCGTCTGTCTATCTGTCTGAACGCGTTAAACTAAAAAACTACCGAACGGATTTTTAAACAGTTTTTACCAATGGATAGAGTGATTCATGAGGAAGGTTTTGGTGTATAATTCATTACGGTTTTGTGTAAATTGACTGAAATATGACGATTATTGTTGAAGATGTCGATAAAACATGCCGACTGGGAGCTTTAAGGCTCTTACAAACAGGCGCGACACGCGACGCGACAGCCGTGAGAGATAAGTAAAAACCGGACAAGTGCGTGTCGGACTACGCACAATGAAGGGTTTCGTAGTTAAGACGAATTTATTTATCCCAAGAACAAACTTAACATTGTAGTTGAAAAACATGTTCTCCCATACATTCCAACTGCAAATGTAAGTTTGTACGCACAATATTAAGAGATTTACCAATTATTTTAAGACCATAGACTTCCTATATATTTTCCTGTAATCTATGGGTAAAGAACCAGTATCGGTATTTTTTTTTTTCAAAATTTTAGGCTCAGTAGTTTCGGAGATAAGGGGGGAATGGTCAGTTTTCATCGAATTTCTTAAATATCTTTAAAAGTATTTATTTTAAAATTATATAAAAAAAAATATTTAAGATCCTCGCAACAAGCCCTTTCATTTGATATGTCACACGGTACCTACTGTTAGCAAAACCTTTCTTTTAATTTTCTTGTTTGCCCCCTAAAAGTGACCCCTATATACAAAATTCATTTATTTACGTTACACATTACGAACGTATAACATTGGGTCACAGAAATACATATTTGTACCAAATTTCAACTTAATTGATCCATTAGATTAGGAGCAAAATGGCTGTGACAGACGTACATACAGACAAACACACAAGGGCTCTCGCTCAATAAGGGTTCCGTTTTTTCCTTTTGAGGTACGGAACCCTAAAAATGTATGTACTTCAGGATTGCAAGTATAACTTAAAAAGTTCAATAAAAAAGTTCGCGATGGCATATGTCTTTCTTCGAAGGATGACGCACAATAACCATTTTCATCTTTCAGAATTTGATAAAAATTTCAGTGTTATTTCCGAAGGTATTTTGACCGGTAGTATGTTAATCCTTATCCAATAAAATATGTTATTTAAATTGGGCATTTAATTTAGATTAAAATATGCCTAGACATCATATAATTTAAATTAATAGTTTAAGAGATATCACAGATTCAAAATTACGCGTAACAAAGAAATTATGGTTGGCGGCAACGCGGGCGCAGCGGTAGGAGTCGGGAGACCTTTTCGTCGGCTATCACATATGATATCCGGTAGTACGTTACCGTAGGATATTTTCCGACATCCACGCGGGCGAAGCATCGGGCAAAAGCTAGTTCCTCATATAGTAATTCTCAACATATGAGCTGAGCAAGCGACGCATAATAATCCACATTAATATTCCCTACAGTCCTCGCCACCATGCTCACGAACGCAACTTTGTACAAACAAAACGTAAACGCACTCATTTAAAACAATTTTTCACTTTGTTTTCACAATTTTATTGGGTTCCTAAAAGATCCTATATCATGAAACTTACGGCTACTTTTACAATGACTTAACATTGTGTAAACAGGTTTTAATAAATGGAAATGAATGACTACGTTACGCTGCGAACTATGTAATAAAAAAACATCGTGCGACAATAGATGGATAATAAATCGTGTAAAGCAACTGATCATGCTCAATATAGAACCATAAAAATGCCCAAAAAGTTTTCTACAGAAGCTTACGCAACTTGTTGATGAGCGAACCTTGCCTCACTACATTAGTAGTTTGCTTCAAAAACATACAAAAAGCAGTATGGACAACATGAGCGATCAACCTAGAGTAACTAGTTGGTTAACTGGTTTCGTGGGTCGTTAGCCTCGCACATTGTGGCCGGCAACAAGGACCTGATGTCAGCTACTGATCCCAGGACTACGATCTTTTAGTTTTCACCCTTTGAGAGTGGCAAAAACTTCAGGCAGTGTCGTGACTCGTGAGATTGCTAAATGTGAGCTGAATTTCTAAGTTGTTGGGACATTGAAGCGTCAATCTGAAGTGGGTGTAATTCGAGCAATGTTACGATCGAATACAATAATGTTAAAATTCATGTTCTTGTGTAACATACAAGCGCATCGTCTATTTTATAAGACTCCAGAACATAAGATTATCACATGTCTATTAGATATTCTATTTATGAATAATTAAGCCAACAGCGACCCGGTGCCCTATTGACGGGGATGTCCTTCGCTCCAGTTCTATTTTTCACAAAATTCCCGAAAAAAATCTCTGAATATGCGCAGAATTAAGGCTCGTGCAGACCAGCGCGATATCGCGGGCGCTACAAGGGTCGCGGTGCCTGTAGCGCCCGCGATATCGCGCCAGTTTGCACGAGCCTTTAGTAAATGTCCGACGAAACACCTTCATGTGCCCTTCAAGTTTACACAGAAAGGCCATTTATACGTCTAGTGATGTTGCAGAATTATTACAAGTTTCCAAGTTAAGGAACAACACCCACTTGATGCAAAGTAATTACGATTAATGTTTATTGGTGTGCAACTTGTACAAGCACGATATCATCAACACACATTAGAGTCAGCTCCATAGACTCTATGGCTCTATGGCATAGAGCATTACGTCGCAATACTCGCAATGCGCTGACGATAACGAATACCTAGTTAATTGAACAGAAATTGAAAAACCCAAACTGGTGCCAAAAATAAAGTTGCCAGAGCTCACTTGTATACAAATAGTAGCTAAGTGACATTGAGTGGGTGGAGAAACATTAGCGTAGCCACGCGGGAGTATTAAAGCCAGCAGACAACAAAAGGTGGCACAAATTGCATTGTCAGCACCCCCAGGGTCCTTGCCCCAAGTCTAGACGCGGAATTAGGCGGAGTGCACCGGCGTGAACCGGACCCGGACAGCCTGCAAGCGCAGCGTCGGTCAACAACCGGCGCGTCAACCCCCGGTCGATACAGGGCCCCGAGTGCCCCCTCACGAATCCGGTTACAATTCCAAATTCTGCACTCGGCATATACTTCAATAAATCAATAGTCATGTTTGTGCAAATTATGTTCTCAGATATTGCGAAGCTAACACTTTATAGCTCAGGCATTTCAAAATGTGCTTCGTCTGCATCTAATCATCCAAATACAAAAATATTAGGAAACCCTTATCTATGAAACTGAATTACCAGGGATCAAACAATGGATAGTTTGAGATTCATCATTTTGAAACAGACTGCATGTAATGCGAAAAATAAGATTGTAAAATGTACAAAAATAACAAATACGACCATTATATTCATATTGCGACTGCTTTATACTTATATATTTTCTTGGGGTCATAGTACGCATCATTAATGCTTTAAAAAAAAATACACAAACTAAAAAACTTGCATCGAATTACTATATTTTACATAATTTTACTCCGATCATTCTACTACGGTATAAATCATAAAATATTGCGAAGATCCACGGACTGCAATTTTTCTCTTGTCGGGAAATACCTACATGGAAATTGACAACATTCATGACGCTTCTACAGTACAAGTGGGTGGCGGACTTCCACATCCTCTATGAATGAGATCTAAATTCTAAACCCGATTTTTGAATCCGAGTCGGAAACCAAGCCGAATCTAAGTAAGACGACCAGAAAGCACGTGTCGAAGCAACATGCACCTAACTTTTAGATGAACACTTGTTTACAGGAACATGAGCTGTCTGTCACCGCAACTAGCCACGACTACACGACTTCATAAATCAATTTACAACACTGACGCACAATGAGTCGGTACTCCATGAAATGTAAACTACTTAGTTCTTTTTTGCGCATTCCGGATATTTTTGACCGCGAGCTATTTACTATATTATTATTTATTAAGTCTACACACTTTCTTTTATCAGCACAACACAGTGCAAACAATACGTCGTAGACTTCTAAGAGTGAAATCTATTTTGGTGTCTCTTTTAAATAGTTTGAAAAATAAAGGCTCGTGCAGACCAGCGCGATATCGCGGGCGCTACAAGGGTCGCGCTGCTTGTGGTCTGCACGAGCCTTAAGACTAATCATGTACGTAACATAATATTAACAAAGAGTGGAAGATCTGATGCTTCTCCATATTTATGAAGATGAAGCTGGACCTCCTATTATATAGAAATAGCACTTATAGTGGGTCTGCAGTGACGAAATTGAACACTGCAAAGCAAACACAGAACAAAGGACGACCTAATGTCCCCCAAGGACCCATTAATGCTTCTTGATATCGAACAGGCTAGATAAAGACGTCACTACACCGACTGTTCTTAGACTAGCTCGAAAACAGATATCCGAGCTAGTCTAAGAACAAACCTTGACATAGAACAATGCTAACTGGGCTTTCAGACACAATACAGAGTGTGTTTGAAAGCCAAATTAGCGTTGTTTACAAGCATCGCACTTTATTTTTACTAATGCAAATAATAATAGTGAATTAAGATAAGGTGCGGGTTCGCCACACTTGTCGCGCTTTACTTGTAGGTCACCGTCGCGATTCATACAGCTTGATAACTAAAGGCCGATTCCTATAGTTTACACAGACAAATTGGTTAAAATTAAGACTTGATGTATTAACTTTGTGCTATGAATGAAAAACATTGTTTTTATTTGTATAATTTAGCATTGTTTTCATTTCACTGTTTTATAATAAAAAAATAAAGTGAAGTTTCGTTTTTTATTAATGTAAAAAAAAATATGTTTGTGAAAAAACAATGTTGTAGGTATTATTTCCTCACAACTGATTTTAATTGGCAAAAATCTTATAAACTTATTTACTTACCTATAACTGAGAAGGGTCATTATTTGCCTTTTCTCTATTATGCAGGAGTTAAATTCTGGTAAGACTAGAAACACCTCAATATCAAAATCAATAATAAAAAAATCATCTGTGCTGCCACTGGTGACACTGTAGAAGTGGCTACATTTTGTTAGCTGTTAGGAGAATAAAGCAAAATTTACAAATTGAATAAATTATATGGGAACATCCAACTTTGTTGATTCACTGATAATCAAAAAGTAATAATATTGTGTTCTTATAGTCATTGCAGAGGTCAGGAATATAATTTAAGTATAGAAATTGAAATCATTCCATCAAAAGCATTAAATAAATGAATCATAACGTAGTATGTTAGGTATAAGTCGTGCCATTAAAGATGAGACTTGACGCACCACGTGGTTTAACTTGCGCAGTAAACGATTTATGGGTCTCTTTAGCGGTATGAGGTCCCCGCTGGGGCGTCATCGGGGCGGGGGAAAGAGCGGCGGGAGGCGCTGTCAAGTCTCAACTTTAATGGCACAACCTGTACTACTGATTATTATGAAATAATTCTCATCAAACATTGCTTTACGTTTAGATATCACTGATAACCCCTCAGCCCAGACCTTGAACTATTGTGAGACACTGACAGGTGAATACATTTACATTGCATTACAGAATAGTAGATTTGTACAGAAATAATGCAATACTGGAGGGACTGCAATTTCGAAAATAAAGTGGTTTTAATAATAAAAAATGATTTTAAATGGCTTTAACTTTAATTATTATTTTTAATGCATAAGAATAATTAAGCTTAGGCAAACCCAGAAGATTTTAGCAGTGAAGAGTTTGCCAATATTGTTTAGGATTGACCAATACTAGCACAATATCAGAAACAAGGGAAGAAGTAACAGGAGGTCTATATTGTGCCGTTGAACAAAAGAAGCATAGAATCAATAAATCTAGCTATTACATTTGACCGAAGCTACAGAATCAAAATTTTGGAAAACACTTGCATTATTTTAATATTGTAATACAAGTAATATAAATGATTTATCTATCTATCTATAACATATGTTTATGATGAATTACATATTATAATGCATAAAATAGACAATACATATAAGTTAAGGTATATAATACTTATATATCAATAAATAATCATTGAAAACATTAGTAAATATACATGTAAAACATTACCATTATGTTGGAAGTATTGAGTAAGAGCCTATTCATGAAAGTATACTTTTGAAAACATTTTTGTCTGCCATTTTAGAGGAGGAGACCTTGTAAAATGATACACAGATTTTGTTATGTGAGCCGACGGGAATCGACAATTACAAGCTTCTGTCGTTATTATAAATCTATTTCGATGTTGATAGAAACATCTATCATTTATTCCTGTGTTGTTACAAAATATACGATCAGCTGATTTCTTTGTTTGACTACTGCAACGATAGTCACCACACTACAAGCTGTTATGACACGTCAGACGACTTATTACTAACTTTAAACTAGACAAAACTCTTTTCAATAACATGAGAATTACTTCAGACTGCATTGAGGAAGAGTTTTGCGAATAACTAATCCATAAACAAACCTTGAAAGTTCTTACCTTTGTAATGGACTCGAAGATTATTTTGCGACAACCCGATGTAGCTAAATTTATCCTTAGTACTCCATGATCTAGGTAACGGGGTTTCTTCTTCGTTCACATTAGGATAAAGCAATTTTAAACGATCTACAGTATCACTTTGCACTTGATTTTGGGAATCCATCGTTCCCCGTCCACTACCCATCGCAGCCATTTCTAATTTCCGTAATTTCATGTCATGTCAGTGACGTCACGAAATAATTTTACAAAGCTTTCGAAAGATGGCAGCACATGTCACAATGTCTATGCACTTTTGTTGTCTTTCTAGTCTGTGGTTGTCTTTTGTCTCACTTTTGGAGGTTTTCGGTTTTGTTTATGGTTGAACCGGAAACTTAAAAAAAATCAGGCAACCTAAACAGGCAACGTGTAACAGTTTTTTTAAGCTTCAGTTTTCTTGGTTTTCTGTTATTCAATCTAATAAAAACCCATAAACCGAACGCTCTTTCTATGGACAAATGGACATAGGTATTAACTTTGAGACTGCAACAAGATAATCACCACCACAACAAACCACTTCAAAGATAAAATAGAATCGGTCGAGGATTACTTAGATTTTTCTTTATTTTTTCGTAAATTATGATTAGTGTTCCAAAACACGTTAAAGTTATCGAAAATCAGATAGCAGAGAAACTCAAACGACTTAAAAAGTCCGATAGCGAATTAATGGAAGTACAGCAATTACACCGCGATGAAGTTCTGGAGGTAAGTCTGAAATAATCTGGTGTCGTCGTCGTATAGTCAGAGGTAAACTAAGCAATGGTTTTCATAAATTTATTATATTTGTAGATTTATCAGGATGCTTTTAAAAGCTTAATTGATGGAACGATTACATATTCCGGAATCCTCAGTGAAATAAAAAAAGCTTACGAATCTGCAGTACAAATACGAGATGAACGTATTTGTCAATTTATTACACAGGATGTAAGTAGGCACAATATTTTATGGTATTACGGTACCCATTTTACAGGTCGACAAGAGTCTGACCTAGGTGATATTTGGCACTAAATATTTTACTAGGCCTACACTATGATGATTGCACTACTTTACAGACAGGTTTTGAGTCACCCACTAGCAGTGTTTTTAACAATTTGTCTAGATTCTTTTACTCATTTCCCATTCGAAGTGACCTAAGTGCGACAGTGGCGCCCTCATGTTCATTTAACTCTTTTTTGCCAATCTGTCCATGTATTTTCCCTTTCTATGACTTTGTGAAATGTAACTAGAATGTTACCCAAGAACCCAAATCCTTTTTTGAAGTTAATGTTGAATATTATTTACCTACTCAAAATACTGCGTACTAAACATGGTTTTTATTTTTTACTAAATTTACCAATTGACACTGAACATTTTGACATTTAAAGAACGCACAACAAAACAACAATACAATATTTTACAAACAAATTCTCTCGTAAAAACTTATTTTTGCAAAAATCAAATACACAGTTACAGACTTTACTTACAAGTGCTACTGTTCCAACATCAGCAAGTGTAAATAATTGGCAGCAAAATAATTTCCATACAAGTTGTTTTCTTTACTTGTGCCAATGTCAGCAACCGGCGACGTAGCACCGACTGTATTGGTCCTGGACGGAGGCTTCTCAACGCAGCTGTCGTGCCATGTCGGCACCTCTGCGGACGGCGACCCGCTGTGGAGCGCGCGGTTCCTGCAGACGCACCCTGACGATGTTGTCAACACACATCTGGACTTCTTGAGGGCCGGCTCCGAGGTTATCATGACCAATACTTACCAAGCGTCAGTCGGGGGCTTCGTTAAACATCTTGACCTTTCTCCTGAGGGAGGATACGCTCTTATTAAACACGCAGTGGCACTTGCAAAGCGCGCCCGCGACACATACTTAGAAGAATGTCGTGAAACAGGGCACCACACTCAAACTCCTCTAATTGCCGGCTCGATCGGGTCGTACGGCGCGCACCTGCATGACGGCTCGGAGTACAGCGGTAACTATGCAGATATCACAGCTCTCGATACCATGAGAGAGTGGCACATGCCCAGGATCAAGGCCCTGGTGGAAGCTGGAGTTGATTTCTTAGCTTTTGAGACAATACCCTGCCTGAAAGAAGCTGAAATGCTGGTGAAGATATTAAAAGAGTACCCTAAAATGAAAGGCTGGTTGAGTTTCAGTTGTAAAGATGAGCATTCATTAGCTCATGGAGAAGACTTCAAGACAGCTGTGAAGAAGTGTTGGGACTTGAACCCCAACCAATTGGTAGCTGTGGGTGTGAACTGCTGCTCACCAAAGATTGTTGCAAAGTTATTTCAGGGCATCAATGATGACAGGGCACAGTCTCCCATTCCATTTATCACATACCCTAACTCTGGAGAGAAGTACAACCCTCAGATAGGTTGGATTGACCGGGACAAGTGTGAGGCCCTCGCCAACTTTGTACCTGAGTGGCTGGACCATGGAGTGAGGTATGTGGGAGGTTGCTGCAGGACATACGGAGCTGATATCTCCCTCATCAGGAACCAAGTCCAGATCTGGTTGAATAGCCACACCAAGTCAGACTAACATCTTTCATTTATTATCCTAGCAACATTGTGGTGTAGAACTGTATACTTAAGACATTTTTATGTAAATAATATGTTCAAATAATCACATGCAATATTAGAAACTAAAGTTATATGATTTTATCTTCACTTCTATGTCACTACTGTTTACATAATAAACACATTATGAAGCTTATTAGATCTGCTATTAAAAAACAGTACATAAGTCAGAAACTTTTGGAGTATAATTTATTGTTGCTAAAAGTAAATATCATGCTATGTTATTTGATGATTACACCATCTTTCAATTAATATTATCTGCAAGCTAATCACTGCTTAGGAATATTCAAATACTCTTTCCCTCTTAAGCCTGGAGTTGATTACAGACGAAACGCGAGAAATCGAAGTGCCGAGTCGAGACGCATTTATTTTTTGTGCATCCATCAGCAGAATAGAATCAAAACATTCATTGATCGCAACTCGTTATCAAAGTAGGTCGTGTGTGCGTGATGGAGAGCTCGGATGAAGAAGAGGAGAACAGGAGAAAAAAGAAACGGCGTGCTCCCAAATACTGGGTACACGATGTAAACACGAAACGAAATATCTACAGCGAGTTTTACACATTTATTTCCAGATTACAAACAAAAAGGATCCTACAATATTTTGTTTTCAGTATTTTCGATTAACTTGCGAATCATTTCAAGACTAACTTGAAAACTGCACGTTGTGCGTCGACATCCATCCGCATCCCCGCGTCGACTGAGGGACTGAGGCGAGCCGACTCCGATTAGAGTCGAAAGTCGAAACACGTCGGCGAAGAAATTCTGCTGTCGAGCAATGCGCGCGGGTATTCGGCGCGCCTTTTTTTTATTTTTTTGTTCTTTATTAACAACAGGGGGTTTTTGTTCATACGGATATGCCAACCCCATCGTATCTTATCAACGGCGCGCCTCTGCTCATAGCTAATGGACGAGGTTTCATAGTATAAATATAGGAGGCAAATTTCTGCGATTCGATTCGCCTCGACTCAGCGAGGCTAGCGGAAAACAAAAATCGCCTGTGCGAACCTGCTCGCGGCCTTAAGCCCGGGTACGCACGGGCGATTTTTTTTGCCCACTGGATTTTTAACGCTGTTTAGCGCGGAGAGTTGAAAATCCAAAAATGTCAGTGTCTTCTCGACGCGCTGGAATGCACTCTGTTGGCTTCTAACGTTTGGCCCAACATTGAATGATGAAAATCCAGTGCGTGATAAAATCCCACCGCGATATTTTTACATCCTTGCGTACGTGGGCTAAGAAGTAGGGCAGGAATATTTGAACTATTTTAAAAACTCAACACTTCTAATAGAAGTTCTCATAAGTATGACAAAGATAGCAATTAAACTAAATATAACTAAATTGTTCTAACATGGACATTAACTGGCAATGTAAATTGTTGTTATTGTTGCATCATATTGAAGTTTTATAATAATTTTATAAGGAATCTAGTGACTTAAAAAAAGACTGAACTCGTTTACAGAGAGTATTTGGGATATCTGTAAGAAAAAATCAGAGAGACGACAAAATTAAAAAGGTGCTCAAAGAAAATGAAGATTTGAGGGAACAGAACTTGAAACTGACGTTTGAGACCAGCAAACTGAAGAAAGAAATGGGGAAGGTGTGTACTCTGTGGAGTGGGGCAACTAACCATTTCAAATGTTTTCTATCTGTGTATTATTTATTACTGTTATACTCTTGATTCTTTAACTTATGTGTGTCGCTTAATCTATGTTTATATTAACCTTATCTTTCTGTTGAATTATAACGTTTGAGATAGGACTCAGCAACACAGATTTAGTGGTTCATTCCAATCCGCACTTAGCAAGCGGAAGGCAGGCAGCACGGCAGTTTTGTGCAAAATGCAATAAGCACACTATGTCAGGAAGACACATGCGATTGTTATTTAAATATATGTTGTTTTTATGTACCTTATGTCGTGTTTTACTTAAAATATTTATGAATTGAAAACTTCTTTAGTCGCGTTGGGCATTTTTGAGATGGGACTAAACCATTGATTTCGCGGCACTGTTACGACACCAGCTTTTGACCATTAAAAAGACATCAACGCGCGATACATTATGTCCTGCCCTGCACAATAAAATTGTTCAAGTTTTCACTTCTGTCGGCACTCCAGAGTGCCACTGATTTTTTTAAATATTTTAATTGGCATAAATTATGTGTGCAAACAAAGTGAAGCCCTAACTCCTGCGATAGGTAAAAACACGTGTGTTACAGGGACCAGTTTCTTCTCCCAATCAGTAGATTCTGGATTTTATGCAATATACATCGTTTGAATTTACGACAAACAAAAAATAAAATAGTAGTTATATTCAATATTAAATAATAATTAAATTTGTTATAAATGCATGTTATAAAAGAGAAGTAAAATTATGATAACAATTGATTTATTATATTGTCGTTCTAGAGCACTGGTGGCCTAGCGGTAACGGCCGCGACTTCCGAATTGTAGGTCGTAGGGTCGAACCATAGATAATACGGGGCCGAACCCAGACAGAGACAGGCAATTTTACTTTGTGTAGCAGCAGCGGGAACTTATGTTTTATGCTTATTGTCATTCTACATTTGTGTGAGTGTAAATGTTGTGTACTTAATGTATCTATAAACTGTTTTATTCTAAGTAATCCTACCGCAGTGTGGTACTACAAGGATACATAAACCTTGCCACAAGAGCTTGCCCATTGGCGTGCGCATTTATTTACCAGTTTTATACGTTGTTCAAAGTTTACTAACTCATTTCCCTTTCATCTAGTTATTTCAGTTACTTCTGCAGCTACTGATGCCTTCACCAATGACTCCCTTTAAAATGTTTTTACCACATTATTTCACATGAAAGATTAAATCTAACTTATGCCAGGGTTCAAGTAAGTATGGCTAATTAGTATGAGCCATACTTACAGATTTATTACCTATTGCCAGCTCAACGACGGCAAGTTCTCCGACTACTTGAGCCTGATGCGTGAGCGTGACGCGCGCTACACGCTGTATTTCGAGAACCTGGCACTGCAGATGAAGCTTAAGGAACTGGACGGCAGCTCCAACCACGTGGACGACGCCTACGGTGATCCCGTCGTGCTCAGGATAGCGCTTGACAGATGCAGGTTATTTATGCGTTTTTTTATTATTTTATTAATAGTGGTTCGATTATAAGAATCTACCGGGCCCCCGACACATGGTTGTGGAAGCAACAGTGGGGGTTTTTACTCAGTAAGAGTCCGACATAATTCTCCGTTCTGCCCGGCCGGTGGGTGTCCATGAGGATTTCCCCACATAAAAAAGGGACAGTAGAGGTTTTTGTACTATTTGTTTTGCTTAGTGCGGCCAGATTAGGGCGTAGGGCAAATTAATAGTCACGGGCTCTACTTCGCTCTTGGTTTTATTCACGGACAGAGGAAAAACCTCACCTTTTCTTTATTTTTTTGTCGTTTATCCAACTACCTTACCCAGAGGATGCAGAATCTGTCCCAATGAGTTCTCCACCCATATCTAGGCCATTCAATATAGAGACTAGAGGCCCTAGCTGCGGTCAAATCAATCAGTGGACTGGACTAAATCAAAGAAGTATAATTTTCTAGGGAACAGCTATCTATAACCCAGACGGAGCTGAAGAAGATGACTGACGAGTACGCGGACACCGTGCCGCGGCGGGAGTACGACACCCTGGAGGCGAAGTACTACCACCTAGCCAAGGCACTGGACAAGCTGGAGGAAGAGTACAAACTTCTGAGAAATAATAATAAACGACTTTTGGGTATGTATAAATTCAATTAAGGTAGCATAAATCTTAACCAATCTTCTCTTCTTCTTTTTATCTAATCTTTAACTGCTCATTGGTGTTGTTGTCGCAAGCGCGACTGATAGCAGGAGGGACTGGGTTTGATCCCTAGGTCGCGCAAAGTGCTAGTGGGTTTTTCCATTACGAATTTCTCAGTAGCAGTTTGAATTTCGGATTTGTGCCCGGTTGATGGCAATAGATGGGACTTTGAATTTAATATAGGTACCTAACTGACGTCAGATAGTACAAGAGACTATATAAATCATACATATATTTAGGTGTGCATACACCTCTGCTCCCCCTCTGGGGATATAGATATAGCAAATGTTATTTAATTTGACAGCCAAAAAGACTTCTATCGAGGAGGAACTGTTGGAGACGAAGGAGCGCTGCAGCGAGCTGGAGCGCGCGGGCACGCCGCGGCCGCAGTGGGACCTGTGCGCGGACTTTATCGGCGGAGGACGAGATAGGTCGTACACATACATAATAGCATCAACAATTAAGTCTAGCCATGTCTCTTATGGACTATGTCTGTAATTTATGTTCCCCTTCAAACCCTGTCCACGAATTCTAAGGCAAACACTCACAGGACGTTACGACGGTTTCGTTTTCTGATCCATTTGTATAAATTTTGATCAGATACTTTTGAAACATACCTACATACATGGTACATAGTATATGAGTTCATTTCCTCTATGGTTCCTAAGCTCCTTCTCCCCCTCCTCTCCATGTACAGGATAGGATTTAGAAACATTGAATAAACCATTGTTCCTACTACATACTCAGTCACGTAGCACCACGGTCAGACCTCAAATAATAAAGACCCAGCGTCCTGCCTGCCTATACTTACACAAACTACAGAATGCACCGAAGGCTTTAGGGCACAGCTTGTGATCGAGGCCACATTTTTCAGATGGTGGCAGTTGGCGAGCGGTCTTTCTTCGCGACACATTCTCAGAGTCTTGCTGAAGGAACTTGGTCCTGCTGCCGAAAGTGACCATCTTGAACATTTTGATGGACTTGTAAGAATAACGAATACTTTACTTACTCACTTACCTACTTATTTTAGAGTCCACCCGATAATGGTATTTTTTCCGGCCGGGAACGATAACGAAATTCCGCCTGATTTAAAATTACTCTTTGTTTGTCGATAAGTTTTTCTTTATTGAAAGTAAAAAAAAAAAACCGGCCAAGTTCGTGTCGAACCACGCACAATGAAGGGTTCCATAGTTGGGATGAATTTATCCCAAGAACAAACTTAACATTGTAGTTGAAAAACATGTTCTCTGTTTTTGAACCTGCAAATGTAAGTTGGTCGATTATTAATCGTTAACTTGTATAGCCTACTTAGCTGTGATAGTTTTCCTTTTGACTTTAGACTGTGTGTTATATATACTCTGCTGTGATTTTTTTAACATATCCAGAAACAACCATTTAGCTGGCAGGGGGACACTTGGCTCTAACTAAAACTAGCACTATTTCGCAAACGGGTCCCTGAATCTAAAAATGGTTTTCAAACACACTCAAAATATATTTGTAAGGCCTTTCCAACGACACCCCACACCATGAAAAGACGACAAAAAAAACAACCCCACTTTACGTATAAGCTACCCTTTAAAAAATATGTAGATGTTTTTTTTTTTTCATGATTTTATTTTACCACTTTGTCGGCGTGATTAGTATGTAGGTATACCCATGCCTAATAATAGCTTTCTAGTACTAAGTGTCTCTGAGCTAAGCGATGGACAGACGCGGACGGACGGATGGACAGATAGACGGACATTGCGAAACTATAAGGGTTACTTATTGACTATGGAACCCAAAAAACTGTGTTCGTCTTTAAATCATTATTTTAAATCACACGAAACTATACAATTCTCAAACCCATAATTATTATAATCAAACAATCAGCTAGAAGGTCTGGCCACGCTAACTGCAATGGAATAAAAAGACAACCCCAAAAAGTTTTATAAATGGTATACTAACATACAAAGACGTGGATATATTTAGTAACCTGTTCCGCTTAGCTATTTCTAAAGAGCCATAAAAAACCCTGAAATAAATCCACACGTGTTTCACTTCTCAACGAGGCATCCTCAGGATGATATTGCCTTGTCGCGAACTCGAACACGGCGTGTTGCCACACGGCCACACCGACCGCTGCAGTCTGCGTTCAGTGGTCGGTGTGGCAACACGCCGTTTCAACACACAATGTCGTTCTAGGCCAAAAACGACAGTGTTTACAAGATATCGAAAAGTTGACGTGTAAGTAGATACAGATATTCTATTTCACGAAGTCCGTTCGGCTTTGATTGTAGTAGTGACGTATCCCGACAAGCGCGCTTGTGTGTGTAAAAGTAGGTAACGTTAGCAAAAAAATCTGATATATATTCAAGTCGAGATTTAATAATCTAAATAAAATTTTGGTTTTAAAAGTATATACATTTTGTAAATAAATTAGATTAGGTTGCAATAAATACAAAAATATATTAAGAATATGTAGGCATTTAATTAAGCATTGGTGTTACAGAATGGAAACGAAACAAGTACTGCGTGACTATTCAGTATTTTCAATCACTATCAGATAAATTTTCGATTTCCGATTCCGTTTTGCTGTCGTCAGAATCATCTTGTACATTGATTATAAATTCAAAATCGAGATCAAAATATTTCAAGTAGTCTTTTTCAATTTTTTCAACATGAGTACAAGTTTTTTGCCACGTTTCACTGCTAACTTGGCCCAAACTTTCATTGATCAGTCTTTCCGTATTCGTCATGTTTTGCTCGATATTTTTAGATGCGACATAATTTTTAACGATACCCCAAATATTTTCAATCGCATTTAATTCTGGGTGATAAGGGGGAAGGCGTAAGACATCAAAACCCTTGCTTTTTATAAAATCGTCAATCTTGTAGATTACGTGTTGAGCTTTGTACTTCTTTATTGTATCGTACAATTCCAATTTAAGAAGAGATTCATCAAATGCTATACCCTTATGGGCTTTGTACTTCTTTATTGTATCGTACAATTCCAATTTAAGAAGAGATTCATCAAATGCTATACCCTTATCCCTGAGCCATTGCTGCATATCGGCTTTCTTTGTAGATTGCGTCGGTAGTCGTTCAGCCCGTGTGTTGTGATAAGATGCATTGTCTAAGACAATGACAGAGCGCGGAAGTAAATTGGGTAGCAACTTTTCATTTAGCCATTTTACATAGTTATCATAGCTCATATTTGAATGATAATCACCAGCTGTTGAGTTGGCCTTATAAACCAAGGAAGCATTTTCAATAAAACCATCCTTGGTTCCCGCGTGCACTTAAAATAAAGCGAGTGCTTGAGCTATTTTTTTTTAAAAACGGAGTTCTTTCCTTTTTTTGCCCAGGTGTTGTTTCGCACGTGTGTCGAAAGGACGTAGCTCTCATCGGTGTAGACAATGGGCCGACTTTGAGAGCGGTACTCTGTCTGTTTATTTTTTTTAAATATTTTAAACGCCACATTTGTATATCATGACGCTCCGTCAAGACTTTACGGTTGTTCTCTGTTTTGCGCCACTTGTAACCTAATTTCAACAGTAACTTGCGAACAGTTTCTAAACAACCTTCGAATCCGATTTTTTCATTCAATGCTGTTCTTAACTTAGCTAATGTTGAAATTTCTTTATGGACAATATGGAAATCTTGTACAGTACTACGAACCACATCGGCTGTAAAATTATCTATATCCACTTTATTATCTCGCTTTGGAAGTGAATTTTGATGAAGTGGATGGCAATTCCTTCTCTTCTTTTAATATTCTTTGAACTGTTTTTTGGCTCACACCCGTAGCTTCAGCTGTACGGCATGTAATGTCTCGTAAATGAGACAAATCACAGTTGAGTTCCATTAATGATTTTGTAAATTCATATTCTTCTCGCAGAAAATGATAAACACTAGCTATCATGTTTCGACCCTAAAACAAAATGTAATCAAAATAATTAAGTAATATAAACATTTTATAACACAAAAAACATTCATTTTATAAATACTTCTATTGCTATATTAAGTATCTTTGTATAACATTTTAATTGAAAACGTATAAATAAATATTACCTCACTATGGACAACTCTTCTTCGTTTTGTTGCCATGCTGACCTTACTCCGTGAAACAATTTGGCGCGAACTAAAAACCACTACTGATCCGGACCGTGTCCCGATCGACACTGAGCGCTCTCGAGGTTACGCACACAAAAACAATGTGCATGTGCACGCTTGACAACATTCATAGCCAAACGGACTTCGTGACATAGAACATCTGTACTAGTATTATATTATCTGTGGTAGATCTAATGATTTTGATATTTTGCCTTTTGATTTTTGCATAATAGAATATGTGTAATAAACACACTATGTCGTACCTGTGCTCTACCTCCATACGATGACAAAACTGTATGAAACCCACACTGCATCGTGCTAATGTGAAAGAATCAGAAAAAGTATAAACAAAAAATAACCTATCAAAACAAAAGGACAAACAAAGTAGGTGTCAAATTCTTTTTCGTAGTACAGAGGGTGTTACCACCTGTAGATTTTCAAATTCCACCGTTTTTAGGGTTCTGTACCGCAAAAGGAAAACGGAACCCTTATAGGATCACTCGTGTGTGTCTGTCCGTCTGTCACAGCCAATTTGCTCCGAATCTAATGGACCGATTAAGTTGAAATTTGGTACACATAATGTATTTCTGTGACCCAAACACGAACGTGTAACGTAAATAAATGATTTTTTTTAATATAATATTGAATTAAACATATTTTTTATATAATTTTTAAATAAATACTTTTAAAGATATTTAAGAAATTTGATGAAAATTTACTGCCCTGCTAATCCCAAAGGCGGTATCTCTGAGATCCACCCTTTTAGTTTTTTTTATACCATTCTTTTATATTTATAGCTTTAACAATTTCGCATCTAATGGTATAAGCGAAATAGCGCTATCTAACTTAAAACATAAAAAAAAAACACTAAGAAGTTTTTTATATCACCATATTTCCTTAAATTTCAATTGAAAAAAAGTAAATTTTCTCGAAACTTACTCCGGTTGAGATACCGCCTTTGTGCTTAGCAGGGCAGTTTACCCTTATCTCCGAAACAACTGGACCTAAAATTTTGAAAAAAAAATACATAGTATGGTTCTTTATTTAGATTACAGGAAAACCTATAAGAAGTCTGTGGTCTTAAAATAATATGGTAAATCTTTCAATATTGTGCGTACAAACTTACATTTGCAGTTGGAATGTATGGTCCGGGCATTTCCGCCAAATCACGCTTTTCGATGGATACGAAAAAAGATTCAGATATTTGTTTAAAAATACGTGTAATGCATTGCCACAGTAATCACAAATATTCTACTTTGCGTGTACACTAATTATGTCAAACGTATCGTTGTTAATTAACGTTTTAAAAAATGGTAAGGACTCAAAAATCCCGGTAAGGACAAAATTATTTAATTATTAAGATTAGATAACTGCAATTAGTAGAACATCCACAGATAGGTTGTTGTCACTCATATATTTATTTTTAAGGTCTACAAAATATAACTTATTGAATTAACGGTGAGGACATACTTAACACGGTAATGACCGTTGTTGACGAAACAGTTTTAATATCGAAGATTACGCTAAGCTTGGCGCAGAGGGCGCCACTATCACATAAACAAACCGTCATGGCGCCAAATGTCATTGTGTTAGTTGAGAAGTCTCACAGTAACCACTCTGCGAAACTCATCCAAGTTTTATTTTGTTGTTTAACTCACAGTCAATTTTTTAGTAATTTAAAGAATGTACTAATTTTTTTTACACACACATCACTTGTCAAACCTTTGTTTACGGTTTGTGCTACTAGTGCTGCACTCTGGCGTCAGAATATTTCAGTAATATTCCCTATTAGTATTTTATTGCCCCTGATAAAATGACAACATGGAAATAGAAATAAAACAACAAGTTTACGTAATCAACTTTACTATTTTACTGTAAACGTAAATATTTCGTAATAACAAATCACTTTTTAAGTTTAAATCAGTCTCAAATATTACTATAATCACAGAACAATGAGTAATTTTTACAATTAAGTAAAACCGATACAATTTAACCTTCTCCATTATACAATCAAATTACACATTTTTATAATATCCTTTTTTAGTTAGTCGATAAGAACCATACGACTCAAACATTAAAGATTTAAAAAAAAACGTAAATAAATCCAAACTAAAACATGATCAATCCTTAAAAGTAATTATTGCTGGTTCATAGAATTTGCGTTGTGTACACATTCTTTAATTATATTAATCACAGATTTTAAAATGTATAAAATCAATATTTTCAAAGTGAAAATTAAGTTTGGCATCAATGTTTGGTTCAGAAAGAACTGCCTTTATACAGTTCCTAGAAATCACCTCCCTCTTTCGTGTCTTTGGCCACCCAAATCCACCTGACATTTTTGTGTTTGACTGTAAACAAACAGGCAATTATATTTAAAAAAAAAATACAAGAACAGGGACAGCAGGACAACGGTAGGGAAAAATACAAGGTGTCTTTGACATGGACGCACAAACGAATACCACGGATCTAGTACATGATTCTGGACACCCCAGTGGTGGAATTTTTCGTCGACTTTTTCCCAATTTAAAAAATCTGTGTTTTTTAATTTCAAACTGTATAAAATCGTTATTCTAACCAACCCCAATGATATTTATAGAGAAAAAAAAAACAAAAACATATCTATTTTTTTTTTTCAATAAAAATAATTCAGTAAAAAGTCTTCGAGGTACCTAAATAAAGATAAATTCGTTATTCTATTCAACCCTGATAACATTTTTAATTTGAAAGTAATTCATTCATTTTTGTTGCTAAAAATGCAAGAATAACGTTTTCATACAGTTTAGTTTAAAAAACGTAAAAAAAATATATATTATAAAATTAGGAAAAGCCGACTAAAAATTCCACAACTGGGGGGTCCAGAATCATGTACTGGATCCGTGGTATTCGTTTGAGCGTCGATGTCAAAGACACACTGTATAATTATTTTAAAACAATTGTTTAAAAAAGCAATAAATTCACATCCCAAATTAATTATATATATATTAGTTCAAAAAGCATATTTTTTTACCATAATAAATAACTACTTAATATGTATAAAATGTCATTACCGTCACCTCAATGTCCTTACCGTAGCCTGCAAATTGACACGGTAAGGACAGTAGTGGTAAGGACATTTAGAACATTTTCTATTATTACGTAACTTAATTACGACTTAGTTGTTTTCAATCATCATGCCGAGATTAATTGCACCTCTACATATAACTTTCCATGGGAATTAACAAAATAAAGTTATTACTTACCTTAAAAATAAAGCCTTGATGGTAAGGACACTTTTTATATATTCGAGAAAGAACACCTGCCCACCCCGTAATTTGAGTCACAACCACAATTCACGACGATTGACAGCACACTGCGGAGTGCACGTCGCGACACGTCATCCTAGATGGCGAACGGGTGCGTTCAGAACATACTAACAAACATTTTATAGTGAATTTGGTAAGGACCGACTTTCGATATCCCTTTATATTACAAGCAAAAGAACATGTGTAAATAATATAATTACGTCATTTTTATATCCCGATATTGGCAAGGGTTATAAGAATCGAGAAATATTAAAATAAATTCGATTTATCAGTGAATTTTCTATTAAATTATTATTTAATGCCGAAAACGCAGTTTGTTACACCGCATTTAGCGTCTGCGAAACTGCAAAACTTTTTATTTTGGGCAATTGTTGATCTGTTTGGTTAGCAATAGTTATAATAATCATTAGTAAGATAGTATTTAAGATTGTCAAATTTTTAAACCGCTTAAATAGTTCGAATATTAGCTGCTAGGTAGTTGTTACCAGTTATTTTGCCATTGGCGGAAATACCCGGGAGAACATGTAATAAAATTTCAACTACAATGTTAAGTTTGTATTTAGGATACATTCATCCCAACTACGGAACCCTTTACTGTACGTAGTCCGACACGCACTTGGCCGATTTTTTTACTTATGCAAAGTTAGCGTAGCCTAGACTTTATTCAGCTCTCTGCGATAAAAATCATTTTTCTGCATTTTCACAGAATAATGAATTGAAAATATTGCTTTGCAGGCACTAAATTTTTTAAAACGAAAATTGCCGTTAACCGATTGCGACATTTGGCCAAACTCACTTATTATGTCGCAAGACATTATCTACCGTTTATATTATATCGATGATAATCTTGGATTTCATCTTGTTTTCTACCTATTTGGCTAGGGCATGGATCCCGTAATTCCACCATACCTCCGCTATGAAGGCAAGGTGCGCAACCTGCGCCTGTCGCGGCGGGAGGTGAGCGTCATCATCAACGACATCTGGCTCGGCAAGGTGGACAGCCAAGACGTGTCCATGCAGGACTTTGTCACGCAGTACTTTGAGGACAGGTGGGAACTGACCTCTTGTGGTGTTATACTGGGTCAAACTTAACGTTATTAGTATCTAATGACAACAAAACAACATTTATCCTTTCATATTATAAAACAAAATCCCCCGCTGTGTCTGTCTATCTGTCTGAACGCGATAAACTCAAAACTACCGAACGGATTTTCAAGCGGTTTTCACCAATGAATGGAGTGATTCATGAGGAAGGTTGGTGTATAATTCATTAAGGTTTTGTGTAAATTGGCTGAAATATGACGATTATTGTAGGATTGACAGAAAAAATCATGCCGACTGGGATCTTTACTGGCGTGCGCTACGTAAACCGTGAGAAATAAAAATTATGTTCTACAGGAATAAACGTCTTAAAAAATCCACGATGGTATAAAATATGTATATCTTCTAAGGATGACCCACAATTACTATTTTTTTCTTTTTGAGTTTGATAAAAATATCATTGTTATTTCCGAAGGTAGGTATTTTGATAGATAGTTAGATAAATAAATCGTTTATTTAGTGCACACAAAAGATAGCACAGCATACAATAACACGATTAAATAATAACTAATTAGCTATTACGAAATAGCTGCAAGGTGCAAATTATACAAACAAGCAAAAAAAATAAAAGGAAGAAAACAAGACACTATTGGCTATGTCACTATGACACACTGTAAAATAATGGATAAACGAACATAAAAAGTGCGGTATGCGTCTCAAGGTTGCACCAAATGGGAGTCAAGCTCAGCATGTACCAGGCCTAACATACATAAATATACCTAACGCTCATATTCTGCTGAATCCCTGCCGTGGCATACGGACGTCGAGTAGATAAGATAAATATGCGAGTTATTGGTGTTTTGAAAAGTGGAATGTGCGGGCTGAAAATGTAAGTATACCCGCAATTTAAATAATGTATTCTACAGTAAAGTTTAGCATTTGGAAACGTTCCGTTATATGATGATTGTGTATTTGATTACTTGATTATTTAAATGGATAAATGTATATTGTGTATATAATTAATCTTATTATGATAATAGTGGCGTATGTGTATGTAAAACAATCGATTTTACTGGATTAAAATGTTTTTGCAATAAATAATTATAGGTAAATAAGCATATTATGTATTAAAACCATTATCTAACAATAGATTCACAAATAATTGAATTATTTACACACGGATTGTGTGTAAACAATTGTTCACAAATGTGTGATCACGGCCATCACGGGTTGCACTAAAAAAGAAGAAATGACTCGGGAAGAACACGACAGATCGTTATATTATGGACGTGTTCGAAACAGTTAAACCCAGTTTTTTTCTGGGAGGCGATAAGAAACTGCCGTAGTCGAATTCTGATGGTGCCTAGATATTTAAGATTCATTATCGGCGGGAGAATATTGTTCCAGCATTTGGATGCGGCGTATCTAAAACTTTGCCTGAAGGCATCTGTCTTGTGCGATTGAGTGGAGAGTTGCTGCGAACACTGTCTACTTGCGCATTCTCTTTTACGAGCGATCCAGCTCAGTTTATTGTACAGGTAGGACGGCTGTTTGTGCTTTATAACTCCAAATAGTAGCCATGCTAAGTGCAACTTATGACGTGATTTCATCTTGAGAATGGAGTGGTTGTTTAAAAATGGCGTTACGTTGGTGGGATTGAGAAGCAAAATCAAGTGCAGGCGTTTTGCACCCTCTGGATCAGTCAATCAGTGCCAGTAGTCGAGGGCCAATAACTGCGTCCACATAGTTTAGGTTAGATAGCACGAGTGACTTAACCAGCTGGAGCCGCAGCTCCTCTGATAGATAAGGCCTTATTTTATAAAGGGCCTTAAGCCAGTAAAGACAAGTGCGCACTGACTCTGCCACGCGTGTTTCATATCTCAACCCAGCGTCCATGTTTAGACCCAGATTACGTGCCTCACTGACTCGACTGACCGACTCACCCAATAGGGTAACGTTGATTGTTGCCGGCACTGTACTGATTTCAAGGTTGGTTCCAAAGAGCATATACTTAGTTTTAGTCGGATTAAGTACCAAACCGTTGTTTTCAACCCAACATGCTATTCTGTCAAGATCATCGTTAAGGTCCTTTAACGCGATGTCATAGTCACTTGGCTTAAAAGAAATATAGACTTGTATTTGTCATCTGCATAAATGTGGTACCTACACCGCTTTAGGGAATTTATTATATCCGCACAATACAAAATGAAGATGATGGGGCCTATGGAGACTTGCGGGACTCCCCTATTAACAGAAGTAATTCAATCAAATCCGTAATAGTTTAGCTTTGATAGAAATAAATCTATAACAATATCAAAAGCTCGCGAAAAGTAGTACGAGAAGTGTGCACAGGCCCTTATCCTGTGCTGACAGGATGTTATCTGTCACATCCAAAAGAGCCGTAGAAGTACCACATCGTTTACGAAAGCCTGACTGTAGATAAGGTAGAATACGTTTGTCTTCCAAATATTTTGTCAGATGCTGACATACAGCCTTTTCTGCAATTCTGGATAGGCAAGGCAGAATACTAATGGGCCTAAGGTCTTTTTAGTCAGTCGGATTTGTTTTTTTAGGTAATGGCCTAACAATTGCGACTTTCCAGATTTCAGGGTATGTTGCTGAAACAATTGAGCTTTGAGCGTTCACAATGTCACTGATGGGTTTTAGTGTATGTGGGAGTGTAAGCAAAAGCATATTCAGGGTCACCTTATCACAGTCTTCAGCGTCAGATTTAAGCTGGCAGAAGTATCGCAGAATTTGATCAGGAGTTACCGGTTGTAACGCGAATGTGAAGCTATCATCGCCATAACGATGAAACTCAAAGAAAGTGTGTTGTGATATATCGCAGACGGGGTTACCAGGAACACTCAAAAAGTGGTTATTTAATAGGTTTGGATCTCTGAAGTGAGCAGGAAGGTAACCAATTCGTTTCTTTGGTAATACAGTGTATTTAAATTTTTCCATAATGTTTTAGGATCCTTGATTTTGTTATTAATGTCGAACTTGAAGTATGCAACTTTTCCCTACAATTCAATTCCAAATCTACATCTTGCTAGGGCAATGTCAGTCCTATCCATAATAATCTTTCTTTTGTTAACTTTTTTGTAAACAAAGCCAATATCTTTTATAACTTGCCGTAGCGAAGTAATACCTCCTTTGAACAAGTCAGCTTCTTTTAATGATTTTAGAAGCTTGAGCAATGTGGGTAGCTCCATTCTTCTATAATAATCATAAATATGATTTCTAATAGCAACCTTAGCAAAATCATCCAAATCTGTGATTGGCTTCACCTTGGTCCGCTTTTTGTTGGGTGTCGATAATTTATTTTCAAACATCCCATCTTGGCCAATTTTCTCACGTGTTATACGCGAAACAGTATTGCGGCCAATATCAAGAGCTTCGGCTACTCGTTCTACAATATGATTCAATGGTAACAACGGTCCATTATTTTGTTGTTCTCTTTCAAAGTAGTCTCGGAGGCGAACAACAAGCTCCCTGGCCTGACTACCCAAAACAGTTTTTTTTGTATGCTTAGGCATGGTAATAACAACAAACTCAACAAACTTATAACAAATAACAATTTAACAAAAATGAAAACAAACAATGAAATCGTAATACGTGTCACATTAAGTCACAATATAACGCGCTTGCACTCGTACTCGCACTCACAGCATCGCACGGGTAAACAACATGGCCGCCGCGCCGATGCACCATAGAGCAAAAATGTTGTCACGAAAAAAAAAACATAAACCCGATTTTGATTATTTTATATAAGTACAAAGATAATTATGTAGCCATAAAACATTTATATTGACAAGTTTATACACGTAGCACACACGTAGTTACACTGCACAACTGAATAATACACTAATTTTCATAACAATATTAAAGAGAACTAGATTCACGCTGCGAGTATCGTTAGCGATAAAAATGAATTGCATAACCTCACATCCCTACGTGGTACTGACAAATGTCAACGTCATACGGGCAACTGTCACCCGCACCATGCTACAGCGCAAATAGTGTAAATAAGCAAACTGCCACCAGAGATTTCAGCTGCTTGTAGTAAACCTTTTTGGACTCAGATTTGTTTTTTGAAGTGAAACTTCTTTAGGCGCGTTGGGCATTTTTGAGATGGGACTAAACCATTGATTTCGCGACACCATGACAACACCTCATTTTTGCGCGATTGTGCTCAAGTATTTTTACTTTAAAGCTTTCGGAAGTTTTTTTTTTTGTAAACGCCGTTGTGCTCTTTATTTAGATAAGTTTACGGACCAATGTTCTATACAAGTATTTTTCTTCCATCAAGGCGATCTTGTTCAAGTTTTCATTTCTGTCGGCACTCCCGGAGTGCCACCACTTTTTATTTACGGTACTTGATCAGGAGCGTCATCTCGTAAGTGCATCATTAATTTAATTGTTTCTGTTATCGTCCTATCCGTGGACGGTTCCTTAATAAAACATTTCTTGATTGGAGCAAGCGCATCGTAAATTGTTAAAATGTTTCTATTCAATTCCTCAACCATGTAATTCACATTAGGTAAGCCACAAATGTTGTCCCAGTGTATGTGCGATAAGTCACTATCTAATATTTCTCTATTTATTTGCCGAATGGGTCTGTACGTCTGAACGGGGTTTATATTTGATACGTCTATTATTAAATTCGCAGATAACAAGTGAGTGACCATTTATTGAGCCATCAAAAGACACCCCTTTGTGGTTGAGATTAGTACAGACAAGGTCGATCAATGTTTCGCTATGGTATGTAAAATGGGTGGGCGAACTTACCAGCTGTTTTAGGCTCCGGCTATTCAAGAACTTTTGAGTGGTATTATGATTATCCTTATCCAATAAAATATAATATTTTCATTTAAATTGGGTATTTCATTTAGATTAAAATATGCCTTGACATCATACCATTAAAATGAAAACCCACTTTTAAAAAGATATCACATATTCAAAATTACGGGTAACAAAATAATTATGGTTGACGACAACGCGGGCGCAACGGTAGAAGTCATGTGACCTTTTCCTCGGCTATTAGGTATGTTATCCCGGTAGTACGTACCGGTGGGATATTTTCCGATATCCACGCGGGCGAAGCTGCGGGCAAAAGCTAGTAAACTCATAATTTCGAATAACTACACTAGGTACTGCGGCCTACGGCGACCGACCTACATAGTGATCTATCATAAATTACTTTGACTTTGGCCGTTACTCCCGTAATCAACTGTAATTTCTTGAAATTATGAGTTGACAAAACTCTTTTTATTTTATCGACAGTTTCGCCAACTATTTTAATTTGACCTTGCAGATATAGGTACTAACAATTTCACTTTGAGTCACAAGTCTGCCCCACAACTGCCTCATGAATAAAATGCTCCTTAATTATAATTCCCCCAGTTTCTAAGCTACCTTATCCTGCAGATACGGTCAGCCGTCTGTGCGCGCGGAGTGGGCGTACAACCTGTGCGCAGGTGCTGAGCAGATGCTGGACGAACCGCAGGTCAAACTCAAATCATTTATTTCAAGTAGGCCATTAAAAGGCACTTCTGAACGTCAAACTAGACAAGAAAATAGAATTGTTTCTAGGTGGGTTTCCAAAAGGGGTGGGGTTCGTATGGAGAAGAATGGTAAGGATCTCCATAGTTACCCTTTTAAAATGTTTACAATATTTTGTATAGTATTCATGTCGCTAGGGTAGGTTAGAAGGTTACCGGAACGCTGCGGGCTATGTACCGATTGTGTAATTTATTACCATTGAGTACGAAGACAATGCTAGTACAGTCCTTAGTTTTCCCTTACATCGGCATCGGTTATGGTGATGTGTGCAGTGTGTGCTACTATGACCTGAATACAGATCTCCTCGATAAACTTGATCGTCTTCTCAATAACTGCATCCGATTCGTTTTCAATCTGCGTAAATATGATCATGTCTCTGCGCATCGGTCGCTTCTAAAGTGATTGCAGGTGCGGTCTGAGGGCGGGGGAGGGGGGTCCTGGGGGTCATGACCCCCAAAAGTCTTACACGCTGTTGGGAGCCTGAATGATTTACTTATATTACTAACTTTTAAAACTGTACTACCGCCACGGGTTACTGCGACTCAGAAGTGAAAACTTAAAACTATGAAATGAGTGTTTTTATATGTCTTTATTATTATATTTATAGTTTTTAATAAGATATGAAAGATATGTTTAACTTTATATGTAAAAACATGTACATTTATTCCTCGATTCTCGCTAGTGCACCTACCACGTATTGTCTCTGCATAACCCAAAGGTTTACTGGTAGAAAATGCTTATGGCATTAAGTCCGCCTCTGTACATTTGTGTGCTTGAAGTAATAAATAAATAATTATAATTGGTGGTAAAGGTGAAGCTGTTCTGGGGCGTGCTGCATGGCCACCTCAGCGAGCACATTTACTGGGGCCATCGCAGGCACTGGCAGGCGCTGCGGGACAGCCTCTACAAGCACAGCAAGGATCAGGAGGTACAGTACTGCAGACACAACGCACATCTACTGGGGCCATCGCAGGCACTGGCAGGCGCTGCGGGACACGCGCCGCCGTCTGGTCCTGTAGGGGCTCGCGTGCAACATTACGCGCCGCCGTCTGGTCCGGTAGGGGCGCGCGTGCGACACTACGCGCCGCCGTCTGGTCATGTAAGGGCGCGCGTGCGACACTACGCTCCGCCACCTGGTCCTGCTGGTGCGGAAGCAGCACGTCCCCGACGCCCGGTCCGCCTGATACGGATCAGGAGGGTCTCGATTTCCCTCTCCCTTTCCGCAGCCTCTTTCTGCAAAATGATGGTTTCACAAAAGGAGATCACCGCATCCCACACTGTCGTCGTGAGATGCGGTGATCTCCTTTTGTGAAACCATAATTGAAAGGCGAACTGGTTTTTTTTTTTTTTTTAATATCAGGTAATACAGGGTGTAAGGGACAGCCCTCCGCAGACTGATAAGGTGACTTCAGTATATCATACTAAGATGACCGGTACATGAAATTATTTCAGGAATGTTATGGGAATCCCATAAACCTGATTTGTTTTATTACCTTATACGCAATGTATCGCTACCGTGGCAAAACGCACGTAGGTAGCGAACGGCAGTGCAGCGAGCTTTCGGACGCCTTTCCCGCCACCCCGCGGCAGGGATAGCGGCCGCGCTCGAGCGGCGCTCTGCACCGCGTAAGTTTTCACCGCAAAGTGGTTTTCCAGCGCCTTCCTGAGTGGGAACTACGTTTTCTAGCACGCATGGATAGGCATTGGTAATTATTCGGGAGTCTGATGGATGCCGACGGTCAGGATAGTAGGATACCTATCAATGTAAGTTCTGAGCGCTTCCCTAGCATTTCCCAGAGCTTCCCCGTAGCACATTATCATTTTTCCATACTCACGAGCACAAAATGTAGTCATTTCTCACATACAAAAACACCATAACAAAAAATAAATCCAAAAGCGTACGTAACGTAACTTCACAACGCGACTGCGCGAGCGACCCGCGCCGACATGCGCCCGCGGCACACACGACAGCAACACTGCACACAGCAGTTGGTTTGTGTCACAGTCAGCCGCACGGCTGACTGTGACACAAACCAACTGCTGTTGGGACGGACGGACGGGAGGGGACTACCCCTCCTGCCGCACCGCATACCTTAGTAGGTATGCGTTGCGGCGGGTTTGAAGAACTCTTGCTAGGCAGAAATTGAACAACTGATTTGACGCGTCGTTTGTTAGAGAATTTCAACATCCATTGCTGTTTTTTTTTGTTTTAGCTGTTTTATTTACATTAATGGAGTACTGCATACAGAGAATGTAATTTTACATTGAAAGAAAGAAATAGTAATTGAAAAAACGCAAAAAAAAATGAAAATTTTCCTGAGAAAATTTTCGGTGGAATATGATTCAGAATAAGGAGCTGAATGCACCCTGTTAGTTTGCGGAGGGCTGTCCCTTACACCCTGTATGTAGAGAGCCTATACAAGTTGTTCCTTTTGATATCCCATTACTCTAGAGCAGCGGTTCTTAACCTTTTTGGCTGGTGACCCATATTTCAAAAATATTAGAAGCCCGCGACCCGATAAAAAATAAAAACATCAATTTACTACATTTTCTTTATTCATAGTAAGTTTTTAAGAAATCAACTAATACAAACATAAAAAAAACATGGCACGAGTTATCTGTTAGTAATAATAATTAAATTAAATACATTTGATCAAAATTCAAGGTGGTATCTAATTCCAATTTGTTAGTGACTACCTTGATGTTGTTTTCTTGAACAAAGAAGATCAATACGCGGAGTTAAATTGACGGACAATGCGCATCGCATGTCATGCTGAGCATTCAGTCTATTTCTTTACTTGCTCTTTAAAACAGCAAGGCACGAAAATCCAGATTCACATAAATAGGTAGTTGGAAATGGTAGCAGAGCTTTCTCAGCTTCATTAGTCAAAATAGGCTTTCCAGACAATTGCGCCCAAAACTTCGTGATACTAGTTCTGGCAAATCTTTCTTTTAATACTCCATCACCCTGCAATTCTAATAATTCTTCTTTTAATCCAGGCGTATCATTTTCAATCCTCATCACATCCACTTCAAATGGATTTCTTACCCAACTGTATTTCTCGACATGCACATTCTGTGGAATATGTCTTGTAATTTCATCTTTAAGGTGTCTCAAATGTTCCAACAAAATAGGCTTGATTTCTTGAAAAATACGGTTGTCATTAAGATCTAGAAATAAGTTCAATGTGGCAAACGCCGCTAATTGATCATTTGCAATTTTTTCTTGCCAAAGTCTTATTTTATTCTTAAAAACTGTAATTTTTTCGTAAATGTCTATTACGGTGCGGTTTGAGCCCTGCATTTCTGTTCAACTGATTTAAGTGATGGAAAATGTCACTTAAATATGCCAGTTTTTTCATCCACTTGTTATCACTAAAGCGATTAGCGCATTCGTGTTTTTTATCAGTCAAAAATATTTCTATTTCGGTTTTAAGAGAAAGAACTCTGGCTAAAATATTTCCTCGGGATAACCATCGGATTTCTGAATGGTACAATAAATTCTGGTGATCTGAACCCATTTCTTCGCACATTAAGCAAAATATCCGAGAGTTTAAAGCGCGTCCCTTTATGAAGTTTATAATTTGGATCACGTCCTTTAATACCTGGTGTAGATCTGGCTGCATATCTCGTGTAGCCAAGCAGTGGCGTGCCTAGAGGTCAAAATTAAGGCAAGCCGCCAGATTTTTACGATAAAAAAAAAACATTTATTATTTTATTTTACATATTACATATTTTATTATTTACATATAAAACAACATTATTATAATTTTGGTTAGAAAACCTTTAAAATTCGAAGAGGTCTGGCATTAGTATGTAATTGTCATAAGCGCCATCTACATTAATGAATGCGCGTAATCACACCGCTTAGCCGAACCTTTTTACCATAATTCATATTCGCTTGTCAAATGCAAAATTTTTCAATCAGAAGCCACTAGATGGATCCTTCATTATCGATTTGTTGTTCTACTGCCGTACGCATAATTTTACGAGTTTAAAATTTAATGTCGATTGAAAATGTTAAAATGAGATATTACCTACTTAAATATTTTTTTATAATTTATTTGAATGACAATAGCCAACTCTAATCTTTATTTCAAAACACCTTTGAAGAATCTCTTCGATACGAACATTATTGTGTTTTATGATCTCAAGATGTAATACCGTACCGTATGTTGTTTATTTTTCAGTGGTTTACTAAAACTACGAATTCCATAAAAACAACCCTAGTCATGTGCTTTCATGGCACCAGCTATTCACCTGTCCATAGATAGACAATCGAATGCCTTTTTTTTTTTTTTTTTGAGGGTGGGAAATCATCAAATAACTTCTCCCGCTCTGGGCGGAGCGGGAGGGCGTGTCAGACTCTTACTGACTAAAACCCACCCGTGTTCCTTCGGTTGCCCAGTCGCCGGGGGCCACGATCTCCCTTTCGGTTTTCTTCGCAACCCCGGCAGGCATCGGTCCTAGTGGACCCCTTCAATTATGCTGACATCTCTTTGAGGCGCGCGTGGAACACAACGCGCCGTCGACCCGGGCCTGGTCCTTATCGGACGGTGAGCCACCCATTGCTCACCGCCCGCAAGCCCGCGCCTACGGTGGCCGGAAATCGCCCCGCGATTCCCGACGCCCTGGGCGTCTCCTCCTGCGGCGGTTAGGGGCATGAGGGCGCGAAATTTGCCTCTCCCTCACGCGTTCCGCCTCCTCCTTCGCGAGCATTACCGCTTCGCAGAAGGAGGTGACGGCCTCCCATTTCCTCTCGCTCCGTACCATGGCCTGAACCAGGGCCGGACGCGAGAGATCACCGCCGCCGATCGCCTCCACGAGGACACGGCGATGCTCCGCCCAAGCTGGGCAGACCTCCACCGTATGCTCCACCGTGTCCTCCGGGCGATCCACACAATGGTGACACCCGGGCGTTTCCTCCCGCCTTATCCTGTGCAGGAACCTCCCGAAACTGCCGTGTCCGGTGAGGACCTGCGTCAGGCGGAAGGTGAGGACGCCGTGGCGCCTCTCTAGCCACTCCTCAAAGAGGGGTTTTATCGCCGCAATTGTGGCGTGCCCACAATCGAATGCCTACGAGTATTTCAATATATTCTTCAACTAACAAAAATACTGTTTTTTATTTCCGAGAAATAGTTACAGTAATTTGATGTTGGTTACGGTGAAGTAACGAGTTACTTACCTATGTCAGAAAACTCAATATGCCTAAACTCAAAATAAGTACCTTTACGAACACAGTCTCCGAATTTGATGATAAAAATAACACTATAATCACTTACAAAAAAGCGCGGAATGACATCACATCATTTTAAACAATAAAACTAATTCATTACTTCAGCACGTGGAAAATAAAATACTAGTCTCAAAATATTAATTTCAAATTTTCAAAACATATACAATAACAAATTCGTCGTCGCGTCGCACGGACTTGCAACTCACTTTACGCGGGTCAACAAAGCGGATAAGTGCATTTGCGCCGTTTGCGCGAACTTAATGCCTTTCAAAATAAAAAGTACTCTGTGCGCTCAAGCCAGGCTTTTCATTTCATAGAAATCTGCGTATATGTACTTACCAATATATCAACTAATGTAAATGTTTCCATAGCAATTTGTAGGCGAAAACTGCGAGACAGAGAAAGGTAAGGCAAGCCAGATAAGAAGCCCACGAGTGTGAGCGAGAAGGCGCAATTGAATGCATTGTATTGGCGCGCAACAAAGCGCGCGGAATTAAAATTTTATTCATATGATTACTAAATGAATGATTCGAGTTCAATGAGTGCGTAGATCTGGCAACCTAGCTCAGTGCGCGCGGCAGAAAAAGCGGGGATTTCGAAATTTGGTTATTCCTATGACATGCATGATTGAGTTCGAGTTCATTGTCTGTTTCTTTTTTATTGGTAGGCCTAGGTTTGTTCTTGACAATTATGATTTTATTAGGGCAAGCCGGGCTTTTTGGCTTCTATGAAGGTACCGCCACTGTAGCCAAGTTCTCTCGATGTAAAAAGCAGTGTATTGTAACAACTTGCGGATTTCTTTCTTTTACTTTGGCACAAAATCCTATGCGACTCCCTATCATCGCTGGCGCTCCATCTGTACATACTGCGACACAATTTTGTCATTGTAATTGGTGTTTCTCAAAAAAGTTATCAACCAATAAAAATATGTCAGCCCCAGTTGATGTTACAGTCAGCTTTTCACAAAAAAGAAATTCTTCGTTAAAATTTTGAGCAGTTCTGTATCTTACATAGACTAATAGCTGTGGAAAGTCTTCGATATCCACTGATTCGTCAATTTGAATAGAAAATTTAATTGCTGCTTTGAGATCTGTTATTAACTGTTCTAAAATATCAAATGACATTAAATCTATTCTTTTTTTACGGTATCATTTGAAATTGGCACCATTTCCAGCTTTTTAGCTATTTCATCCCCACAGACAGTTCTCGCCATGGCTATCGCAGCTGGTTTAATCAACTCCTCAGCAATGCTATGTGGTTTTTTACATTGAGCAACTTTTAAAGCTACTTGAAAAGAAGCGTAGGTAGTTTTTTCTAACGAAACTGTTGTCGAACACGATGGTGCATCAAGTTTCATACGTTTTGCTTGAGATTCTTTTTCTTTCCAAAAGGCAAGTGGTTTATTTACGAAGGTTGGATGGACCTTTTCAAGATGTCTTTTTAATTTGTTGTGTTTTAGCGATTCATTTGAAAGAAGTTGCATACAAACTGTGCATTGTGGACGCGGTACACCAGATCGATCTGTTATTTCAATAAATCCCAATTTCAAAAACTCTTCCTTGCTACCTTAGCATTCGTTTTGACATGACTAATGGGTGAAAAACACGCTGTTCTTCAATTCTGTATGTAAAATGTATCTGAAATAAACGACAAGGCATAATTAACTTACAACACCTCGATTACTGAATACCTACCTAATATTCAGATTCAAAATGCAAATATTCTCGCAATAACAAAACAATGACAAATAAAATTTAAGGCCGTTAACATTATGACAATTAACAAATTTCAATTTTTATAACAAATTAACTCAATGCTTATATTTTATTTCTAACCTACAAAATGTATTAGAAACGATATAAATTATACGTACCTTTTTTAATCGCAGTAAAAAAATGCATGTTGCATACACTTTTATTATAATAATTTCAGCAAACACAATTCTGTAATACTTAGGCATATCCAAACTAACTTGGTTCGCTAAAATAGTGTAAAAAAATAAAGTGCACTCTTTGACAATTACGCTATAACACTGAGTGATCATTGCCGCGCGAATTCGATACCTACGTCATACCTCCCGCGCCCCTCGCATGGCATGGTGCATTTCGAGTCAGGATGCGGTGATTACGGCGCGATTTTTCAAAAAGTCCCGCGGGTCCCGCGACCCATCTTGATATGACCTGCGACCCAAAACTGGGTCGCGACCCGAGGTTAAGAAACGATGCTCTAGAGGGTAATAATGAGACCATGTCACAGACTCAACTAGCTTAAATGAATAAGAAAAAAATCGTTTTTGATGTGTAACATCTTTTCTCTCGCATTCCTGTAAATCTTGCCTCTCACTTTCGTGCAATCTGTGGGAGTGATTTCGTGAAAAGGGACAGAAGTGTGTAACAAGAAGCCGGGGAAGCGGTCGTTATTTGATTTGATCAATGAGCCAACGCGGTGCTAGAGTGCAAAAACGACCTTGATGAGGCCCCGCCCCACTGTGGAAAATCGTAGAACAACTGCTGATTAAAATGGTTATTGTCAATGTCGCTACTGGTAGGCTTTTTTTATTTTACTCAATAGATTAAGGACCAAACTAGACTATAATATCAAAAAATTATACATATTATATGAAATGATTTTTTTACAACACCACAAACTTTATAGTTTTTACGGACGTCCATGTTAAGCCCGTTCACTTCATCACTTTCAAATTGATTTTATTGTTATACGTTACAGGAAAAGGTATAATGTATTATATATTTCTGGAAACCTCGTCTTTTCAACAATATGAAACAACTAATATGTATTTAATATTATGTTAACGTTTACCTTAAAATAATTGCAAAATAAAATATGGTGAAAAAAAGGTTTTTTTTAAAGTTCATCGAGACTTTTGACAGTTGCGCACGTTTACCCCTGCTTTACATTTAATTTTGATTTGTAGCCTAGCTATCCATAGATAAACATAATCAAATAAAAAAAAGCTGCGGATATTTGCGGTTTTCGGAGTAATTAGTAAAAATGTGATAAAAGACAGAAAACGGAAAACCACTGGCTATCTATTGCGGTTTGAAATGTTGCTGTCTACATCAATAGTTTGCGGTAAGTTTTGTAATTTATCATTGATATTAGGGCGTTTATCTTTTTTGCACTCATGTTGCGTGTGAAAATATTAATCAACAAGATGCACACTACCCTCATATTTCATACAGTATATAAACAGTTGTTTCATTTCATTGTAAATAACAGAATAGTGGTGAATTAACAGAAGTGTAATTGTTACGAATACAATATAACTACGTATTTTGTTGACTCTTCAAAATGTCTACTTCCAAGTGTTCTAAACGTGAAATAATACTTTCGTATATCGAAGGAGGAAAAATCATTGGAGGCATTATCAACAGTTTTAAAAGAAAATTATCATGTATCTGAAGACAACTTATGTTTCATCCTCAGTGATTTTCAAAGACATATTATTCCCGCTTTTAATAAACGATGTACAGAAGCTTTACGGAAAAAGGATATCTTTTTAATAAAAAACAGTAATTGGCTGGAATTAGAACTTCATTTTCAGTAACTTTACCGAACTCTGAAGACGTTACAACCTTCTCCACACCATCTACTTCTTCTGGAAAACGTGGGAGACCGTGCGTGTCTTATCCAGACTTGTCAGAATCCAGTAAAAGAAGAAAAAATACAATGTTACTTAATGACTATGGATTTGAACACGTCTATAATGCATATCTTCAAGGGTTACGTTCGATAGGAGAAAGAACTGAAGCTAAACTTGTGGAAACATTAAGGTTTGCTGACAGTGAAAATAAGACCTTATTCTCGAGTCTCATAGAAGACGCAAGGCAGACAAAAATGTTAACGGATGAAGAAGCCTTGAGCGTATTTATTGACTTGTAAGATCTTTATTGCAAATTATTGTAACACCATGTCTACCATGTTTTATGCAAATAAATACTTACTTACTTACTTACTTGGATTTAACTAAAGCACAATATTTGTACTTGAGAAATTTAACGAACGAACGAAAATGTTTTGTGTTTCCACCATATTACAAAGTGCAAGAAGTTTAAAACTACTTGCTATCCACCATCTTCAGCTATAGAAATTACAGACACAAGTGCAAAAATAGTAAGAGTTCAAGATTTATTAGATCACACTGCAGCTAGAATATTGACAATAGATTCAGTGTATAGGAATGGATTGAATAACTTCTTTCTATACAGTAAATAGGGCTGTAATGGCTCATCCGGTCAAAGCCAGTACAAACAGAAACTGCCAGAAGAGTCTGAACTAATTTCAGATGCAAATTTATTTATCACTTCTTTGGTGCCTATAAAGTTAATATACGAGCTAATAGGTGATGTTGTCTGGCAAAATCCGGTACCTTCATGTGTTCGTTTTTGCCGGCCTATATTAATATAATTTTACAAAGAAACTCCCGAGAAAACTAAAGCTGTTGTGGATGAAATAAAAGGTTAAATAAATTCTTTGGGTCCTTCATTAATTAACAAAGAAGGTGAGGGAGTGCAAGTGAAGCATGATCTCTTTCTTACAATGATAGATGGCAAAGTAGCTCAGGTATTAACAGATACACCTTCGGGTTTCACATGTACAATATGTGGAGCTACTCCACGCCAAATGAACGATTTGACTAAAGTGACTGCTAGGCCTGAAAATGAAGATTCTTATCAATACGGACTGTCTACTTTGCACGCCTGGATTCGTTGTATGGAAATGATTTTACATATTTCTTATAATCTGTCTTTCCAAACATGGTCAGCCACAAGCGAAGAAAAGAAACTACTAAAGCAAGAGAAGAAAACCCTGGTACAAAGGCATTTCCGTGAAGAGCTAGGATTGATCATCGACAAACCGAGACAAGTAAGTGATAATTCTAATGACGGTAATACTGCCAGAAGATTTTTTCACAATGCAAGCTGCTCTGCTGAAATTACAGGAGTGAATATAAATTTGATTAAACGACTTTACATAATTCTGCAAGCTCTTTCATCGGGTGTAATGATAAATGCTGAAAAATTTGGCAGTTATGTTTTGGAGACTGCCAGGATCTATGTGAGCTAGTATGAATGGTACTACATGCCATCTTCAGTTCACAAAATTTTGATTCATGGGAAAAGTGTCAGGATTATAAAAAATTTCGTTCACATCATGCTAGAAAATGCTCAAGATCCGCTTCAAACGAGGATTTATTTCATACTCTTCTTTATACTTCAGATCCTTACATAACCTGCATTAGAAAACCGTATACTAAAAACGTGAAGGAACTTGATGAAGACACCTTAGATCTTTTGAAAGTGAACGAATTAATTTTAGATCCCGAAGTTCATCAAGTATAAATAACATAACATTTAGTAAACATTACAATTAATTGATTATACTGTGTTCGATTTTAATCACATTTTTATTATTTAAAATGATTTTTATTTTGATGTACTATATTTGATTTTTGTAAACATTAAAATAATAGTATTCATTGTTAGAAAATAAATATTGGACATTTCGCATTTTGCATTGCACCGCTGCATAGTGTGCGTTTTATATAAGAATTAAATTTCGTTTCATTCAGTTGAAGTAAGCTGCTATATTATAACTGTTATATTTTAACCTTAAAATATTTACCGTACTTACTAAACACCAGATTCTTTATTGCATAAATTTGTGGTAACGATTTTTTAAACATGTTTCAATATGGTGTTTGCCGTATTTCATGCAGATAGACCGAAAATGTTTACATTTTCCTTTAGTAATATTATTATTTTAAGATTAAAATTTGAGGTTTAGTTTCAATGTTCTTTTCGTAAAGAAAATGAATACTTAAGCTATAACCTCAATACTAACCAATATTTAATAAAGCCAAATAAAATGAAAAATACTTAATGTAAACAAACTGCCCATACTTAACCTTAAAATCACCTATTTTGTAAGTAGCTTTTTTACATTTTGAGTAGTCTAATATTGTTATTTATTGCTCAGTTACTTCGATCATGATCAAACCTTACTATTCATGGTGAAATAAATAAATTTAAATATGCCAAAATAATACAAATTGCCTATAAGTTTCTTGACATCTATTTCACATCTTATTCAGCTGAAGTAATGATAAATTGTAGCAGTTTATTAACTATGAGTAATATAAATATAACGTTTTTTTTTTCTTAATTTTGTTATCACATATCACGCATTTTTTTTTCTAAACCTTTATTGCAATAACAACATTTATAAAAAAAAGCAGCAACATTTTTAAAATATTATCATTGCAAACAAAAATAAAAATAATAATATTTGCAAAAAACCGCGCTACGCTTTACGAGATAAGAACCTAAGCCAGCTTGTATTTCAGTTCAAAACTTAACGGCTTCTGCTACCAGCACTTTTATGTTGCGTTCGAATTTTAGCAATGTCATAAACTGGCCAAGGTCACGCGCATGATGCGTGTTTGTTACCGTGTCTAACAAAAGCGACGGAAATATATTTTTGTTTCGTGTAGTGCGGCGCGAATACTTAACGATACGACAGGGTGTAAAGCGCAAAACTGCGTTCTCTGTGGTGTATGTAGGTACCGTATTGTTTACACATACAGATGTACGGACTATACCGCGTGCTCACAGCAATACGACTTAACGTGCCTATCTACTTTTGAACGATTACTGTACGTATTTTTCTGGTCTTTTCTTCTTGTCTGTTTATATGTGTGTAATAATTATATATGTATAATTTAGGGAGCCTCCTCTTAACAGTTTATAACATAACATAACATCACGCCTGTATTCCCCGAAGGGTTAGGCAGAGGTGTACCCATAGCACACCCACATTTCGCCAGTTATGTTGTGTTGTTGTGTTGTGTTGTGTTGTTGTGTGTGTTGTGTTGTGTTATGTTAGTTTATGTACACACATAAACTGTTAAGAGGAGGCTCCCTAAATTGCACGTTAATTTGCATGAATATTCTGAAAAAGTCACGCACTCCGCACGCGTGGAACTTTAGTATATGATTTATTGGATCTTTTTCTTTCCAAATATAGGACAGTTACGTAATTGGAACATTTTCGCTCGATCCATTTTTTATTCGAAAATCATGTCTTTTTAAAGATTATTTGAAACAAAAACAAGTTTATATCTAAAATAATTATTGACAGTAAGGAAACATAGTTAATAATCCAAATATAAGATATTTTTTCTCTAGATCAATTATTACTTTAGTTATAAAGGAAATAAGAATAGAGACTTACGACATTTAGTTCCGTGCTTGAATACGACCAAAGAGCGCACGCGATATTCAACTTTATTGCTGATGTGTTAGCGTTTAGCACATAGTGGAGCGGTGGGGTGCATTGGGGTGGAGTTTGCGTGGAAATTGTCTTTGGAGTGCCTGGTCTTAAATAAATAAATAAACTTCGATTCACACCTCGAGAGTCTAGTGTTATGTTATCTTCAAAACTATTTATTTTTGGATCATTTGAAGGACTTTTTGTATTATTTTTACTTAGAGCATATAACCTTAGAGTATATATGTAGCCTTAGAGTTATGGGACATCAAAAGGAACAAGATGTATACATTGATAAATTATTAAACAACTAATAACACAAAAAAAAATAACAATTTAATAATATATCCTAACTTAAGAGGCTTGCAACAGCTAAAGCGCGGTCACTTTCGGACTGCATAGAACGGAAAGAGAAGCGCGATGACACGACGCAGGTAATTTATTGCAATATATAATGCAATTATCTTTTTACAAAAAATCTATTGATTGAACTAAAAAATTAAAACACTATTACGGTAATATGTTGGTTGTAGAATAATCTGACAAAAATCGGAATGATTACATGTATATTATTAATCGTTAAAGTAAATTTTTAGAGGTATCTCCGTAACATTTTTCTATCGTATCAAATTAGTTGTATTATGTTTTCAACACACTATCTTACTAGCATTTATCCTGAAGAATATCATATATTTTGCTGATTTTGTTTACTGCAGTGGATCACATATACTTTTAGGCATAATAAAACTTGCGTTAGGCACGTTTAGGTCCTGTAGTCTTCTTTAACTAAAATTACTAACAAACTAGTGTATGGCGCCGAAAATTCCTCGACGTCGCTCTCGACTGGTAATGTACCCAAGAGACTGGCGATGGCGGCATTGCCATGTTATAGCAGGGTTAGCCTCAGGCTACAATAAAAGCCTATTAACGAATTTAAAACTTCCTTTCTTCACAGACGATTTCAATCGAAGAATTCGAGAAGATATCGAAAGCGACTTTTCCGCTAAAGAGTGAAGTGGACATCAAGAATTTGATGGACGTGGTGCGCAAGCAGCTCAAACTGAAGATCAACAATAACGATATCAACTTGGATAAGCTGTTTCAAGAGGTATTAACACACTGTTTAGATTTTATCTAAAAAAAAAATAGAAACAGCTTTGATGACGAGTCCTCAGTTTAGCACCTAGAACTATAAGTTTCTACTTGTCTGCTAATCGTAAGACTTCTACATAATTTTAATCGCTTCTTGATTACTCAGAATGAAGAAGGCTTCGACCGCGTAGAGTTCGCTCGCGAGTTGTTCCGACAGCGACAGCTGGCGCAGGACAAGTACATCCGCGAGGTCGTCGCCGAGTTGGGCGGCAAGCATGGCGCGGGCAAGACTGTCAGCGTGGAGAATGTCAAGCGGGCGTTTGCTATCGTCGACCCGGCCATAGGTAATACGATAAAGTTTTCATTCATGTTTTAAAACCCGGCTAAGTGCGTGTCGAACAAGCTTCTTTTATTAGTCTTCATCTCGGTTGTCACCGCCCTTCTAGCCATAACATCTTTCACGCATTACATCCATCGTTTCTTTGATCTTCACCTGCTCTTTTGCCATCCACATTCATACTCAAGTTTCCTCACGACCAGAATGACAATAATTCTCGAACGTAGGTATCAGAATCATTCTTGTATATTTCCAAATACATGTTTTAATTCCTAGATCACATCCGCATGGAGCGCTACATTCGTTGGGCGTTTTCTGATTCAACAAGTGAGCTGAACGGCATTCCTCCAATACCTCTGAAAACTCTGACTACTAGGCTGGCTTCAGGAGACATAGAACGCGTTGGACCCAGATATCGAGGTGCACATCGCAGAACGACCTACAAGTAGTAAATAATCTATCTTTTTTGTCTTTAATTCATCTTCGTTATATTCCAATTTCCTAATTATATATTGTTCTTTTAATTGCAAGAAGAAGACGTGCTGTACCGACCCCAAACAAACGGGGTAAGGGCAGGAGGATGATGACGATGTGGCATGTGCATACAGATGATTGTGGTTTAACTGAAAATTATAATCTTCTTTCTTCTTCATCATCTTTTTCAATTAAACACCTGTATATACATATATGAAACTTGTTAATTCTACGTTCTTGATCAATCAATCTGAATTTTTAATCTATTAATCGGGATAAAAACTGCGACTTGCTCACTTCAGATGTCGCTGCTTTTACTAGTCCAAAAATTTGACAGCTAGCTGTCACTATTCATAACTTTTTTGTTAATAAGCTAGGTACTTCTTTTACGGTTAATTAATTAATGTGCCTCGTTGCTCAACTGTTGCTCAACCGTTCTAAACGGGGACCCGTGTATTTCCTAAAGGTGTTATAAGACAAAAACAGTGGAGGAAAGCTTTCCGAAGAAAAAATGGAAACCCGATTATTCGTCGAGACTATGAGCTATCCAGTGCTACCCATTTTAAACCTGAAGACTTTTCATAAACAAGTGATGCTCCTTTTCATAAAACAGAGAACTGTCTGTTTACAGGCTCTAGTGGTGTAAGTACTAGTAAATAAAGTGAAGGTATATAATTCGTGCATCTTAGGGATTAGATTACAAAGGTTTGTGTGTTCTGGACAGGTACAGTACCGACCAAAAGTCCATAGGCAATCGCACAAAGCAATAGACTGACGCTTCGGTTTGACTTACGACCTTCTTCTATAAGATGTTACAATACTATAGACACACACACATTCGATTGTCTGCAATTAATAGTAGTTCATAATTTCTGTCAATACAGTATATGGCATGCTAGCACAGTGGATAACGTGCTTTGGTATGTGCGATTATGGCGAGCCGAGCGAAGTTTCAAATCTCATCTGCGGTTTGCTTGTAATTTTCTAATAATTACTATTCATAGTTTTTGTTATTTTTTAATAATGACTAGTTCAATAATCATTCGTTTTTTTGTTTCGGTCGTCTTGTTCACATAAATATTAAAGTTTAGCAGGTAGACCACAGAAAACTAAGTAAATTATTTCGATTTCTGTGGGGTAGACAGACGCAGTTCGTAACGCGTATTCGCTTAATAAAACTTTGTTGGTTCGTGGTTATTGTTGGTGACGAGTATTTATTATTGGAGTGGTTATTATTTTCAAAATGGAGTCAAATATAAATATTGAAGGCAGATCAATATTATTGCGCTGCGTAAAAGTGAATGTAATTTACACAAATATCTAATGAAACCGGATTAAGTGTGAGTGATATCATTTAAATATTTCATATTTTTCTAAACATAAATCTTAATCAAAAGTATTGTTGATAGAACAGAGTTATTGTTGAGACCAGAAGATGCCTTTAAAGTTTTAAATTCATTATGAGGTTTTATTCGATTAGTGAATGATAAATAATTATTAAGTGTAATAAATACAATGTTATTCTTTGTTCTAGAGAAATACTGTGAGGCTTAAGAGGTATGAGGAAGAGGCTTATTATCGAGGAGCAGTGACGTCAAATGGTGAATGAATATGAAACAAATGGTTTCATACCAACGAGATATTTTGCTGTATTATTAAACACGTCATTATGAACCGTTCGCTGTGCACTCTGAAGGCTTGCATCACTGAAGACCAGCTAGGAAGCCGTTTTCGACAGAAAGGCATAAACAACAACGTTTAAGTTTCGCAAGATAATATTAAGACTTCAAGTGGGACACTGCTATATTTTAACCTTAAAATATTTACCGTACCAACTTAATAAACAACAGATTCGTTATTGCATGAATTTGTGGTAACGATTTTTTAAAGAAAGAAAGAAAAAACGTTTATTTGCGGTAAACATGACGCAAACAAAAAGTTGAAAAAACACGTTTTAATATGGTATTTTTCGTATTTCTCGCAAATAGACCGAAAATGCTTAAGATTATTTTAGTAATATTATTATTTTACGATTAAAATTTGAAGTTTAGTTTCAATCCTCTTTTCGTAAAGAAAATGAATTCTTGAGCTATAACCTCAATACCAACCAATATTTACTAAAGCCAAATAAAATGTGAAATAAATAATGTAAATAAACTGCCCATACTTAACCTTAAAATCACCTATTTTGTAAGTAGTTTTTTTTTTTTTTTTCATTTTGAGTAGTCTAATATTCTTATTTATTGCTTAATTACTTCGACCATGATCAAAGCTAACTAGTAATAAGCTAGCTAATATTTATGATGAAAAAAATCCATTTAAAATTTAAAACAATACAAATATGTCAAAATAATACAAATTGCTTCTAAGTTTCTTGACATCTATTTCACATCTTATTTAGCAGAAGTAATGACCAATAATTGTAGCAATTTGTTAGCTATAAGTAAAATAAATATAACGAATAAATATTTTTTAATTTTGTTATCAAATATCACGCATTTTTAATTCTAAACCCTTCATTGTAATAACAGCATTAATAAAAAGACAGCAATAGTTAAAATATATAATTATTGCAAACAAAAATAATAATATTTGCAAAAACTGCACTGTGCTTTACGAGATCGGAACCTAAGCCAGTTTGTATCTCAGACCAATGCTTAATGCGTTCTGCACACGTAAGTTTGGTTCCAATTTTAGCAATACCATAAACTGGCCAAGGTCAAGCGCATGTGCGAGTTGTCTAACAAAAGCGACGGAAATATATATTTGTATCAGTAAGTAGTGCGGCGCAAGTACGTGACGATACGGACTATACCGCGAGTTCACAGCAATACGACTCTTAACGTGCCTATGCACTTTTGAACGCTTACTGTAGGTACATAATAGTTTTCACAAACTCAATCTTTTTGAACGACCTTTCCAACGATACCCCATACCAAAGGATAGACAAAAAAAAACCACTATAGGTGTGTAGGGGGGGACCCTAAAAAAAATCCATTAAAACATACCCATGCCAAATTCCAAATTTCTAGTACTAACAGTCTCTGAGCTAAGCCCTGACGGACGGACGGACATAGCGAAACTATAAGGGTTCCTTTTTGACTACGGAACCCTCAAAAGCTAAAATTAAATATAGCTACAAGTTCATCATTTATTGACCTTTCTACTAAAGGTTCTGTTTTACTAATGGTAGACGTTTCCCTTTTCCTTAGCTCGTGTTTTTTTTCAGTCGCATACATTTTTTTCTAGTTTTAGTTTAATTTGTGATCGACACAAAAGTAAACACATACATAACAATGGTGGTTTCTGGACTAACAACAGTAATGCCTATGACGAGCTTTCAGTTTTTAACTCGAGAGAGTTTATCCTAAAAGTTGGCAACGTCGTAAGTAGCTGTCAAATATTGACCTGTTTTGATTAATTTGGCAATATTACTGTATGGAATTAAGAAATGTGGCTAACTAAGGAACAAAAATATTGATTATGAAATGCAATAATTAATATCTTAACACGGAATATTTAGTTTTAGATGTAAAAAAAGTATTTGGAAACTTTCCAAATGCCCTTTTTACACCTAAAACGGTTACGAAATCAAATTCAGTGTTATAATTGCAATTCATTATTAATGTTCTAGTTCACTAGTTAGCCACATTTCTTATTTCCATACAGTACTATTACTAAATTAATCGAAACAGCGAAATATTTGCTAGTTTGCCCAATTTCAGAATAAACGCTCTTAAATAAGACCATAAATATTCAAAGTAGAGTCTGTTTAATGAAAGCTGAGAGTAATTTTTTCACGTTTTCATAAATTGACAACACTGCTGCAAATGTGACTGTTGTCTGTTGTTGTTTTTTTTAACCTCATAAGAAAACTAATATGTGTATATTTCGTCGTGTTTCAAGTAAAACAATGCCTAAAACTTTAAGAAGCAGTGCGAGAAAGTTGTTATACACTATGATAAATAATTACAACCGAGTAAAAAGCTAACGCGAGGATGTATTTAACGAAAAAGTACAATTTCTTACAATAATTTTGAAAATTACTGGTAAGCTATTGAATTAGTTTTGATACTAAGTAAACAGGATTTATATTTATTAGACTTGGTCCATCAATATAACAGTTAAATGTGGAATCATAATTGAATATAGCAATGAGAAATCGCGTGGTATCAATATAAAAATCTGTGTTATTTTTATTTGTGTAATCCAATTTAACATCCTAGGTTTTCAGCTATGGAAACCTTCATAGAAGAAGATATAGTATTAATACATAGAATCAGGATAACTAACCAAATATCAAATATCAAATTGTATAATTTCATAACGTGTGAGTACTATGTACCTACTTTAAAGCTACCATTTACTAGGTACGTCTTTCATTGACTTGAATGTGCCCTTGCGGCTGACAATATGTCATGCTCACTCTAATGTCTCGCTGACGGTGGCGTGTGTGTTGGATCATTTAGCTCCCTTCAAAATGGTTGAGCTGAATGGTGCTAATCCATACGTCATGTTCGTGAACGGGCGCTGTCAGTAGGGACTGGTCATCTTCTAGCTGCCATGGCTTTTTTAATTTGATTTTTGAATTGTTTTATTTTTTATTACGGACGCTTTTATCGTTGTGCATCGTTCTCACATTTATAACTTTAACATGAATGATGTAACCAATATTTTGTAAACATATTGTGATTTAAAAGAGTGTCCATGGAGTTTCTTGCCCGTTCTTCTCCATAGGTACCAACTACGCTTTGGAATGGGCAACTAGCTTCATCTTTCTGACTGACCGACGCCTTGACAATTCAAAAGTGCCTGTAATTGGTTTATTTGAAATAAATGCTTTGAGTTTGAGTTTGAGTTTGATATTTAAAAAAAAATGACCACCTACATATTTAACACAAATTATTTGTAATATTAATTTCTATGTGACTTAGCTTACAGCTTTATGATCATAAAAGCTTATCTATACAATTTTTTGCTTTATGCTCTCCTATTAATCTGAAAAACAAAAATAAATATTCTGCATAAAGATATTCAAGTATCAAATAGGTTTTTTCATAGTTGATCCGGGTATACCCGACGTGTTTTTTTTTAAATTGGCCTTGGCCGCTTTTTGGTTAAAAATTCCATTATGGACCATTGATTTATGGGAGGGTGAGGGTGGGGTGAGGGGGCTGCCCCCCTGCACCATCCCCACATCTCGGAGCCCTATGGTTATGGAGATATCCATGCTTGAAGTTTTTAGGTTAGAATGAATTTTGAAGTTATGTTTTCCGGGCTTTCGTAATGTTTTGGACATTATAAACCTGATTTATTGAAAGAAAGAGTCGGGGGGAGCCAGGTCGAAGGAGCCCCGCTGCGCGGGGCTCCTACTTCTGGGTGGTTTATAAAAAAATAACCACGAAGGGGATGGCGGGGTCTATTCGCTCGCTTCGCTCGCTCACACGACTCCACCATCCCCTTCTAACCTAACCTGTCCGAGTCGGGGTGCCCCAAATGCCGAGCTCGCTTCGCTCGCTTTTGCACTCAATATAACACCAAAGTATTAACGTTTTAGTATTAACGAACGAAACGCGTTGCTACACGTTTCGTTCCACCTAATGTAAACACAAATTTTCGTTAATTTGTGTGTAAAAAGTATTTTTAGTTAATTTGTAATTGCATAATACAACAATTATTGTGCACACTTATTAAACACCAAATTAGTATATCGTATAAAAAATTATATTTAAGTAAAACGTGACATAAATTGAATATAATACACCTCGAAGTCGTCAACGGAACGTGAAATGTCAACTTTGACATCTACCATGACAAAAATGGAGTGCTTTTTTCCAATTTGTATGGAAACTTTAAACAAATTAATCTCGTAAACTGTGAACGTCCGAAACTTGAAAATTTGTAAAAAGCTTTCTATTTACGAGTACTATCTACAAAAAAAATATGAACGTTGAAATCAATGGTCCATAATGGAAAGTTTATCCCGCTTTTTTCACATGGAAACCGACGGTTTTTACTATACTTTCCAAACATAACATCATACTCAGTGTATCCTGTATCCGAACGTTTGGTTGGCGAACCGCAAGTGTATGATACTCTGTGGCGACTGTGGCGAGTTGTCAATGTCAAACACAGACTGTTGTGTACCGGACATAACCCCAAAACAAAACAAGAAGAAACATGTTTGTTTACACTACTGACTGAACGCGTTGCGCCTCCTTAAAACGATAAAATTAATTTTATGTGAACATAAAAATGGCTGATATCGTTGATAACGAAGAAGTTGATAGAGATACTGTAGAGCCTGAAGTTCTAGAACAACAGTTTCAAAGGAAATACAAGTTACTAACAGAAAGTGCGGTGTCACTTAAAAAATCTTATATTAATAAGTTCTACGCTACAAAGTAAGTATATTGCTCATGTTATTTAAATTCCGAAACGTGATAAAAAATGCTATATCCTAGGACTAGGCTAATCAATAATACCTATCAATTAAATAAATAATGATTTTAAATTAAACACCTGTTTGCATAAGAAGCTTGATTACTCCTGGTTCTTGATCTATATTAATGCTTTGTCTATTCTGTTATACTTACTAAAAAAATCACATAATTGTTGGCAACCAGTAACAAGTCTGTTTTAATTTCATTTTCATTGAAACCCACAGATCTTTAAACCTAGCAGTAAGTCTATCTGACAATAGCATAGAGGTGTACCAGCTGAACAACACATCCCTCACGAAGGTCTGTCGTCTCAGCGGTCATCAGAAGGGGCTCACAGAGGTGGTATGTGACCCCAAGGACGACCACCTTGTGTACTCAGCTGGGCAGGATGGACTGGTCAAACTGTGGGATACCAGGACCAGCGGCAGTTGTGTGCAGGAGTATAAAGGTGATTCACATTTCCATTGTTAAATTAAAGTAATTCATTATTTAATAACCTTAATCCAAGTTGGTTGGAAAACACAGAACCTCAGTACCCATAGATAACCTCTTAGTAAAGTTTTGCTGAATTCAGCAGTGGTGACCAAGTGGTAACGGCCGCGACTTCCGAGTTGTGGGTTTTGGGTTCGATTTTTATCACTGCTCTCGAAACATCATGAAGGAAAACATCATGAAGAAACCAGCATGTCCCAGAGTTAAAAAAAATTTAAACATGAGGATTATGTTTTCAATTTTTTTGCCCTTTATGGCCTCACAGAGAGAAGGCCTGTATCCCAACAGTTGGAACATTATTAGCTGATCATGCTAAAGTTTTGCTATTATTAGTAGTGAATAGAAAACCAAAACTTACAATTTTCTTTTTTTTATTAAGCCAACCTTGGTCTGAAGAATGCAAGAGTATTTACAATTTCCTGAATGTATTTGTGAAGGAAAGAAATGAGTGTATCTAAGGGAAAGTAGGATAATCCTTACATATTACATATAGAACAAAGTCCCCAAGTGTGTCTGTCTGTCTGTCTGAACACGATAAACTCAAAAACTACTGAACGGATTTTCAAACGGTTTTCACCAATGGACAGAGTGATTCATCCGGAAGGTTTTAGTGTATAATTCATTAGGGTTTTGTGTAAATTGGCTGAAATTTAAAGATTTTATTGTTGAAGATGTCGGAAAAAATCATGCCGACTGGGAACTTTATTGGCGTGCGCTGCAGAAATCGTAAAAGTTACATAAAATTAATGTTCTACAGAAAAATATAATATTAAAGTTCATCTTAAAAAGTTCAACAAAAAAGTCAGGATGACCCACAATAACCATTTTTATGTTTTAGAACTTGATAAAAATTTCATTGTTATTTCTGAAGCTAGTTTGGCCAGTATTATATTAATCCTTATCCAATATCGACGGCACGGTGGGCGCAGTGGTTAAGCGATTGACTGCTGCGCTGCGTGTCGCGGTCGTGTCGATTCCCGCACGGAACAAATATTTGTACGACCTACAAGTAGTTGTTCCGGGTCTGGCTGTTTGTGTATGAGTTTAAATGTTTGTAAACGCACCCACAATACAGGAGAAATTCCTAGTGTGGGGCAACGTTTAAAAAAAAAAAAATATATATATACATATAATGTTACTTAAATTGAGCATTTAATTTAAATTAAAATATGTCGGGACATCATTTCATTTAAATGAATAGTTTAAAAGATATCACAGATTCAAAATTACGCGTGACAAAATAATTATGGTTGACTGTAACGCGGGCACAGCGGTAGGAGTCAATGACCTTTTCCTCGGCTTTTAGGTATGTGATCCCGGTATCGGTAGTACGTTCCTGAAGGATATTTTCCGTGCACTGACCACTCAGAAAAAAAAATGGGTTTGGAGTTATTTATCTGTATTTTAGATTTTGATGGAAATAGGTGTGAGTTGTTTACATATTTAATTTATCTGCTTGCATCATCCCACTACTGGCAAAGGCTATTTACAATAATGATTCCATGTACTTAAAAAAATATGGTGTATTTTCAGATAAGGATGAAGAGCTAGTCAGGCCATATGAGTGTATGGACATCTCCTGCAATGGACGGGTGCTGTGCGCGGGCAGCCAGCTGGTGGAGAATGACGCCTACCTGGTATTCTGGGACAATCGCCACCCCAAGCCCCTGGGGGGCTACTGGAACTCACACACTGATGATATCACACAGGTAGCACACACGCATATAATATTGTATATACCATACCATATTTCCCCATTTCTCTAGACATTTGATAAACAATAGTAGGTGTGTTGTAGTTTCATTCTAATAATCTTATTTACAACTCAAGAGCTTATCACGGCCAATCACCAGATCAAATACTTAAATTCCAGGTGAAATTCCACAAGACAAAGGCAGAGATGCTAGCAACAGGTTCTCTGGATGGCCTTCTAAACATATTCAATGTGATGGAGCTGACAGAAGACGATGCGCTGACGTACTCTCTCAACGTGGAGAACTCGGTGGAGAAGCTGTCCTGGCTGGGCGAGAAGCAGGTAGCTTGCATCACACAGTCCAATGACCTGCAGCTATGGGACGCTGACAGCGGGGACATGCTTAGGAGTTTCACGAGGGATAAAGTTTCTAGAAGTATAAAGGTGAGATGCTATCTAACTTCTTGTTGTTGTCTGCTATGTAGAAAAGGAGTTATTTAATTACAAGCCATACACCCAGTGAGAAGTCCCATCGGCAAAAATGACGAACTTCCATACAAACTTTTATCCCCTATTGAACCCCTTTAGGGAATGAATTTTCAAAAATCCTTCGTTAATACTGACCTCGGTTATATAGCTTGTAACAAAAACCCTGTCCGATCCTCACGGATCCTCATGGAATCATACTGAGAGTCTTAAGCTTCGACCAAACCTGAGCGACTACAACGCGGGACGCGGGAGCGAAGCGGTAGCGTTAACAACGCGAAACTAACGCATTATCGTGCATACCCGCGCGACTACAGCGCGCACAGCGAACTTCATTTTGTTTAGTGAATAGTTACAGCCGCACGTCTATAGCTTAGTGTAGCACCTAAATTGTTGTGTTGTCAGTCTCATATTTAACATCAGAGTCTGACTCTGATGAAGAAGACCTTTTATTGCTTGCCTTTGCAGAACCGATTGAGTCCCACATTTTATCCTTTTTACGTATATTTTTATATCCAAGATCTTTCAGATCGTATAGAAGAGTATGTTCTCTTATTTTTTCGATAAACATCTCTATATTATTATCGTCTGTCATCGTGGAGTTTAATGAATGAGACGTCCGTAATAATGTAACGATCTATACACACATCTGACCACAAGACGCGAGCTTCCCGCTCACTCCCGCTTTGCCGACGCGGTGTTCCCGCGTTACGGTCGCGTAGGTGTTCAAGGCGCCATATAATAACACGAGCAGCGTCCGCCGCGCGGCAGACGCTCCCGCTTCGTTTCCCGCCTCCCGCGTTGTGGTAGCTCAGGTTTGGCTGAAGCTTTATGTGGTATTTCTCTGGAAAAAAAAATCGAGTGAGCCTTACGGTAGTCGCACAGATGTGTAACATCTGACATCTCACCTTGGTTACAAGCAACATTAAAGGGGCGGGGCCCCGTTAAGGTCGTTTCTGACGGCTAACTCTAGCACCGTGCGCGCTCATTGGTCAATTCAAATAATGCGCGCTTCCCCGGCTTCCTGTTACTTCTGTCCCTTTTCACGATCACTCCCACAGATTGCAGCAAAGCGAGAGGAAACATCTTTCCTCTCGCTTTCCTTCCTTTCAATATCCTAACTCTTGAAAAATTTCGTCCTTCTAGACCCAGTGGTTTAGGCTTTATGTTATTTTTAGGGTTCCGTACCTCAAAAGGAAAAAACGGAAACCTTATAGGATCACTCGTGTGTCTGTCTGTCCGTCTGTCACAGCCAATTTGCTTCGAATCTAATTATTTGTCCCCATTTACTGTCGGTTTTTGTACATGAACCCTGTCAGGGCACTGCAAAGCACAATGCTGGTTTGCTGTTGAGTTTGTGAACATTAAGTTATCATAAATTGAGTCAAAACTTATGAAAATAAGATTAAAAACATTTTAGAAATAAAAATACATGTCTAGACGTCGATATGATCTCCAATTAATAGTAACAGTAATAAATAATATACAATCTGACACAATAACACACATTGTCATATTTAGTCAGATTGCATTAGTAATGAAGAATAAAAAAATAATAAGGAATAGGTTAATTACAATCATGTCATGTTAAGTTATCGTTATAATGAAGTGAAATAAGGTATGTCATACAATACAGTACAAAATAAAATAGATTAGATTTAATGTCACTGGAATATACAATATTTATGTCTTTATTCAGGCCGGATCTAACAAAAAATAAAAAAAATAGCTATGAAGTACCTACATCTACAAAGGTTTATCCGTCATAAATTCGCTTACTGTGTAATAACATTTCCCAAATAAAAGTAATCTTATTTTGCTGTAGAATGAATTTATATTCTCGTCATCTTTTATGTAATTTGGTAATTCATTATAAATTGTTGCGATTCTGTAGTTGGGGCTATTTTTAATGTTGGTGTCGGTGTAATCAACTTGTTTTTGTTTCTTCGGTTATAATTCTGGTTTGCTCAAAAATGTTTGATCAAAAGTAATTCCTGTGTTTTTGCACGAACGTAGCTATTTATAATATGTAAAGGGAGGGTAACGTTAATATTTTATTTTTTACGAAATGTGGTTTACAACTTTCCCATGGTTTGATGTTCCTAAGGATGCGGATACATTTCTTTTGCATGATGGAAATATCGTAAAAGTCAGTACTTTCACCCCACAATATTATGCCATAGTTAGACCATGCATAAGCATAGGTATAGTATATTGAGAGTGCAGTCTCATAGTTAATGTTGCTTTTTAATTTGCATAATGCGTAAGTATATAAATTTTGATAATTTAGTGTTCAGATTATCTATATGCTTTTTCCACGTTAGATTATTGTCCAATGTTAACCGATAGAGACGATCAGCTACTTCATTAGATCGTCTCTTTCTGGGATATTTAATTTATTGCTAAGGTTATTTATGTTTAGTGGCTTTAGTTGGTATGTCCTAAATTGTAATAGATTACTTTTGTTAACATTAATTTGCAGATTGTGCTTAATTTAGCTATTTTATAAGTATTTTCTATGTTGGTCAAAGTTTCGGTGTTTTCAGTGCTTCTAAACACTAGCGATACGTCATCCGCGAATAGAACGCACTTCGAGTCAATTATTTTAGCTAGGTCGTTTATATATATAATAAATAATATACAGCCCAACACACTGCCTGGTGCAATGGAGTGGTTAGTAGCCCTTGTCCGTGATTTTATACTTTGTATTTCTCTTTCTTGTTTTTTATATAATATTCTATTTCAACATACTGTTTTCTATTTTTAGGTAAGATTTTAGCCAGTACCCCTGAATCCTATGCCATATAATTTTTGTAATAAAATGTCATGGGAAACCCTATCATAGGCTTTGGTCATGTGTACGAACAAACCGATGGCATATTGTTTGTAACTGATGTAGTTATATATTTCTTGGACGTTATTATATATACCGCGAGTGTGGTCGATCTTTTTTACCTAAAACTGATACGCCCAAGAGATTGAATTTTTCCAAAAACTTGCTAATTGTTTTTTCGAAAACTTGTGATAACTGGTAGAAGGGCTATTGGTCGGTAGGAACAGGGATCTTAGGGCTTGCCGCCTTTTTTAAATATTGGTCGCTATTTAGCTTCTTTTAATTTATCCGGAATACCTTCATCAAAGGATTTATTTATTAGTTTGGTTATAAGTGGTGTCAATTCATTAATACATTATTTAATTAGGAAAGATGGTATTTCGTCAACACCGGCACTGCGCTTGTTCTTCATTTTGCGTATTATATTATAGATTTCACTCTCCGTGGCGGGTTCGACGAATAGGGAATTTATTGATGGCTAGCTGCGCCCCGCGGTTTCACCCGCATAAGTCTCGATCCCGTAAATCTTATAAAATATCGGTATAAAAAGTATCCTGTGTCCTTCTCCGGGTCAAGGTCTATCCATATCCCAAATTTCATCCAAATCCGTTCAGCCGTTTTAGCGTGATGTCGTGACCAAGGGAAATAGGGATTCATTTTTATATATATAGATGTTAGGTGGGTATTACACTATAACATAAAATGATCATAGATCTCTGAGTCATATTTATATGATAATGTAATACAAACATATGACTCAAATCGTCTTTGATCACAGATTTTTGACATTTGTTGTTAGATAGGATCATAGAAACAGGTCTTGCCATATTGAATATTATATATTGAATTATCACATTTCTATTCATAATTTCCTGATACAAAATGCGTCCATAAAATTATGTGATTTTGCCTTTTCACTTTTGCTACTGGCATATTCTAAATTTACGGTTTTATTGACGGATAAAAAATAAGTACAGCGAAATATTGGAGGACGTTCACAAAATGAATTCTAAAATTATTGTTGGCAACACAGCTGTACTAAAAAAAAGTAAACTGCTGCCGGGCGGCCGGGACACATTGTTTTGACCTCATTGGTGTTCTCTAGAGTTCTATTGTGTTATATTGTGTGTCGAAAAGCTTCAGAATTTGGTTGTAATAGACGATTTCAACCACATATGACAAAAAATAGGGTCCTAGATATATGATAATGTAATACACAGATATGATACTAGGGATCATATAAGTAGGATAAGAGATAGGATCCTATATATATGATAGTGTAATACCCCCCTAAGAACTGGGCATGTATTCGATGTGTTGTTGAGTGGCGGTTCGCCGACCGAAGTAAAACAGTCATTAAAGATATTAGCAACCGTTGTAGGTGTATTTGTGGTTTTATTGTCATCATAACGCAAGGTAACATTTTTAATATGGCACTTGGAATCTGGTTTCAGGCTATTTTTAATAATGTTCCACAAAGTTTTTGATTTATTGTGTGAATGCTTTATTTCCTCAATATGATTACGTTTCTTTGATAGTTCTACACATTTCTTCAAGATTTTCTAGACCGAAGAAGATCTAAGAGACCCATTAAGTTGAAATTTGGTACACATATCAATTTCTGTGACCCAAACACGGACGTATAACGAATATAAATGAATGTTGAATATCACTTTTGGGAGGCAAATTGAAAAATAATAAAAAAGATTTGCAAACTGTACTGTGTGACATATCAAAATTATTTGAAAGAGCTTGTTGTGAGGAACAAATATAAAAAAAATATTTTAAAATAAATACTTTAATGATATTTAAGACTAGCTCTGCCCCGCGGTTTCACCCGCATAAGTCTTGATCCCGTGGTAATATCCTATGTCCAAACCCAGCTCATTGTCCACCTATGTGTCAAATTTCATCCAAATCCATTCAGACGTTTAAGCGTGAAACCGTAACATACAAACATACAAAAAATCATGTCTTTTCTCTTTATAATATTAGTTTAGAAAATAGATGAAAATTGACCATTCCCCCTATTTTCTCCGAAACTACTGAGCCTAAAATTTTGAAAAATACAGAAAATAGTTCTATACTTATCGATTACAGGAAAATCTATAAGAAGTCTATGGTCTTAAAATAACATGATAAATAATCTCCCAATATTGTGCGTACAAACTTACATATGCAGTTGGAATGTATTGGACAACATGTTTTTCAACTACAATGTTAAGTTTTTCCTTAGGATAATTTCACCCTAACTACGGAACCCTTCATTATGCGTAGTCCGACACGCACTTGGCCGATTTTTTTATTAAAATCTATTCTATATGTAGTAAATAATTTTCACGAAAACTAAATTGGGAGTAGTAATAATCGTAATTATAATCAATTGAATGACACAATGCGGTGATTATTTTAAGATAGCTATTTATTGAGTAAGTACCCTAACTTATACTAACTAAAATATAATTGACGTAGATCACTCTTGTCCTATTTACAGAGAAGTAAGGCTGACGACTGTTACTTGGTGGACACGTACACGTCGACAGGTGACACGCCGGTACTACTGGCTGGCTCCTATGAAGGCAATGGGTAAGCTCCAACCAAATGCTGATGGATATAATTCAGGTATTCTCCGACTAGTTCTGAGTTGCCTCCAGTAATGTAATGTAAATGTACATTACATACATTCATAATCATCATTCTCTTCCTTATCCAAATTTATTTAGGGTGGGCGCAAAATAGTCATCTCAGCAGTCCCCCCCTACACATATAAATAGATTCCATCTGCCTAGAAACAGTTTACCTAAAAAAAATGCGGCGTTCCGTACATTATGCTAATGATGTAATAACTTTAAATTTTTAGGCAAGTGTTGCGCTCAGTAACGATAGCGGACAAGAAGCTGCAGCCGACCACGAACTTCGCAAACAACAAGCAGACGGTGCGCTGCTGCTGGTACGATAAGGACGTAAGTACCACCTCATTTGTATAACGGGTGTAAAAACACATTTAATGAAGTTTTCCCGTTATGATGTTCATTTTTTTGTACCGGCCATACCTTTTGGAACCCTCTGGTTACAGAGATATTGAAGGTCCAACTCTTATTGACGTTGGTTTTAGGAAACGAGTTTTAAATGTTCTCCCACGATCCCAGTACCGTTGCATGCACCCATAACTTGCAATGTTTTGCGTGCGTTACATAAGTTACATTGCACACTACCGTATCCATCGAATTCTCACACCAAAAATTAAAGTCGTTCTAATGTTCAGAATGCGTTGATGACAGCTTCGTGATGGGTCTGTTTACACCCTGCATGTATTGTGTTAATGCTATGCGCAGTCGTAAAATACTTTATGGCCTATTCACAAATAGTCATAACCAAGTTTCACATTAAATGATAAGGTTGATAGTCTTCACCAGTCTATGTGTACTTACATGCCGCGTGATAGAGTAGGCAAATGATATACTAATACTACTAAGAGAATTCGTATGAAACGCTTACTAAGTTAAGTAAAAGTGCGGTCTGTGAATACCGCCCTTAGGCCGAGTTCTAGACAAAAACATACTCTGTGGAAGCACATTAAATCAGGTAGCGAAACTGCGGAGACATGATGCTATCTATATCTAAACATGGTAAAACAAAAAACCGGGCAAGAGCGTGTCGGACCGCGCACAATGAAGGGTTCCGTAGTTGGGACTCTAGATGGCCCTGCTCAAGTCCGAGGCCATGTGTTTTCATGGTCCTCGGAATGCGCCACCATCGGGTTTCCAAGTAACGGCGGGAGGAGTTCACATCGGCGATGAAGTATTTGGGACGTGTCCTCGACAGCCGGTGGAACTTTGTGGAGCACTTCAGACGTTTGGCTCCCAGACTGGAGCGGGCCGTCCTAGCGCCTTCTGCCGGGGGCTCTACGCGGGGGTCGTGCGGTCCATGGCCCTCTACGGGGCGCCGCCGCCGGTGTGGGCGCGTTCCGTGACGCGGCGGCCAGCCCGCCGGTTGGCCGCGTCCCAGAGCGTCATGGCCATCCGGCTGGCCCGAGGATACCGCACGGTCTCCTGCGAGGCGGCGAGCCTCCTTGCCGGATTACCGCCATGGGATCTGGTGGCAAAAGTCCTCGAGCACATTTGGGAGTGGCGCGAGGAGGCGAAACGCTCCGCTGTCTCCGCTGCCGCGAGAAATCACGGCTCAGCCGACAGAGCTCCGGCGGGATCTCATGGCGTCATGGAAAGTGCGATTTTCGCAACCCAGTGCTGGGCACGCCAAAATTGCGGCAATAAGTCCCCTTTTGATTTACAAAAGAGAACTGTTAGAGCCATTTATAATCTATATCGTCGCAAATCTCTCAGAGAACTATTTAAAAAGATGGTACCTTAACAATTCACCTATGAAAATATTATGTATGTAAGAAAAAATCTACATCTTTAAAAAAAAAAGAGATAAAATTTCAGATTATCTAAAGTACATCTTTTATGGGGTATTGTGTTAAATGTTACAACAAAATACCTGGTGATATATTATAATTACCTGAAAAAATATATTAAAACTAATATCAAAAATAGTCTTTGTAAACAAGCATATTACAAATTAGAGGATTATATCCAAGATGCTAGTCTAGCTCTAGTCTTGGAAACATGCTAGTCTAAGCTCCATAGGACAATTTAGAGTCTAGACGAAATCAAACTGGTTGCTAGTTTAATAATTAAACTGATAAATGATAATAATCAATCACAAATTTTATTATAATTAATTATACAATAATTGTATAATTAATTATTATAACATTGATTTTACATTCTGTAATTACTTGAACTCACACACTGATTTATTAGTTGTAATTTTTATTACTTGTATTTTTTTTAGGAATATCGTATAGGTACTTTTACAATGCCTGTAAATATGTGACCACCATGTATCCATAACAATATTATTTTTTTCTGTCATTGCTTCATTTTTAATTATTTTTACCTATTGTGGTATAGTAATCTTATTCCAGGTGCATCGTCTTCACATATAATTAATGTATACAAAAAAAGTAATGGTTAAGTTTCTTGCCCATTCTTCCCCATACGAAAACTACCTTTTGGAAGGGGCGACTAGAATCAATTCTATTTTTTATAAATTTTGCAATGATCTGATGATGGGATCTTGGAGAAATCGAGGGAACTCTTCAAATATTACAGGCGCGCCTATGGCGATTTGGGAATTTTTTATAGTAACTCATGCATTTGCTCTCAAAAAGCACCATTGGGTAAAGTGGAACTGATGAAATACAAACCAAACCACAAAAAGTAAAAAAAAAAAATTACCGAAAATAAAACCAACTTTAATTTCTGAAGTCGGTGGCAAAAAACTTAAATACTGATAGCTTTTTTGTGGGTTGGTGCTTTTCGAAAGCAAATGCATGAGTTACTATAAAAAAAAAACAAATCGCTATAGATGTGCCTATAATATTTGAAGAGTTCCCTCGATTTCTCCAAGATCCCATCATCAGATCGTGACCAAATGGCAATGGGACCAACTTGAAAGTATACACTTTCAAGCAAAAATATATTTTTTCAAATCGGTCCAGTCGTCTTCTAGTAATCGGTAACGACGAACTGAGAACCTCCTTCTTTTTTTGAAGTCGGTTAACAATTATTAAAAACAACAGATTCTCGCAACAAGTCCTTTCATTTAAAATGTCAGACATTACAGATCGCAGATTTTTTTTTTAAATTTTTCTTTTCTCCCCCCATATTCAAAATTCATTTAGTTTCATTACACGTACGTGTTTGGGTCACAGAAATTAATATGTATACCAAATATCAACTTATACTTACTTACTTAGATTCGGAGCAAATTGGCTGTGACAGACGGACAGACAGACACGCGTGACTCGTGTCTGAACCTTCAGGCGGAAAGGAAAAAACGGAACCCTTATAGAATTTTGTTGTTTGTCACTTGTTTGTCTTTCTGCTGGCTGGCTGGCTGTCTGTCTGTCTGTCCATCTTCACAGCCAATTTGCTCCGAATCTACTGGACCAAGTTTTATTTAATTTTTTATCTTGTTTAGATATCGTAACACATAAACATGACGTCTGCGGAGTTTCGCTAAGTAATTTTATTATTTTCGTTCCCCAGCGCGACATATTGGTGACGACGGGAGAGGCGGGAATCATTAGCGTGTGGAGCGGGAGCGACGGCGCCGCGGACGAGGCCAGCTCTAGGAAGATAACGCACAAGCTGAACAAGTTGAACGTCAACAGACACAAACCTTACTGATACATGAGAATATTGTTCTTCACTCAAATAAATCCGTTCATTTTCAGTATTATAGCATTATTATTAACCGACTGCGTCGAAGCCAAAAAAGGAGGGATTATGTGTTTGACATGTATGTATGTCCGTCTCTAGTTCCTTCGTAAATACTAAACAGCTGAACCGATTTTGATGAACGATATATTGTTAGATTCGTCTTTAACCCGACCCCGACTGCAAAAACATATGACAAACAAAAGTTAAACCATATTTCAGATGTAACAAACGTGCAATACCAAAATTCTATCCTTCCTACTATACAGGGCGTCCCACGGATATCCCACATGGAAGGAAAGTACCTTGAATATTGTAGATGGAACATTTTACTGAAAGAAGACATTATTTGAATTTAAAAAACGATTTAAACTGCATTCATAGATATTTCAATAATTATATGGTTGAACCGGGAATCGAACCCGTAACACGAGAAAAATAATTACCTGTAGCTTTATCATACCGATCGAAAGGCTTCATCATAAGGATTATTTTTTGCTAAATAACATAGTGTCACAAATAAAAGGAAGACCATGAATTTTAACATTTGATGTGAGATTTTGTTCAGAAAAATGAAAAGCTGACATTGCCGTAAGGACATAGAACTGAAATTATCATAAGTAGGTACCTATTACTAATAAATGTACCCACTTGTTATAATTTAAGTGCATGATAAAATGGTACGTAATTAGTAGGTACCTGGTTGTATGCAACAAATCGAGCCGTATCCTGAGCCGAAAGACGCGTAAATTATGTTGTCCATCGCAATGCGGCTGGCTGATTATAAAGAAATAATTCAAAAATGTGTTCCATTTTCAAACTTTTATTCTTTTGTTTATGTGATTTTTGAGGATTTTTGCATTGTATTGTGAATTTTTTACATAACCATGGCGTATCAAAATAATTTTGATTTAATGGAAGCATACTTTTTGAACCACAAAAAACATAAATTAGCCTTACAATGGCACCGCGAAAGATATCCTGATAGAAATACACAAATCTCGATTTATTATGAAACGGTTGGTGGATAATCTGCAAAATTGGGGACGTTTCGATCATCGCTTATCACAACCGTGGCACCAAATGATAAAACTGATGATGAACTAGACATTTTGATATACTTTGAGCCAAATCCATAAAATTTCAGTGAGGGAAGTTGAGGAAGTAATCGGAATTTGGAAAAGCAAAATACCACCGTGTACTAAAAAAATACAAATTCAAAAGTTACATTGAAGTGCGATTATTACAAAAATTACTGCCCGGTGATGCTGAAAGACGACTTATTTTCTGCCATGAAATCGAGAGGCTCATCCTAAAGGATCAGTATTTTCTAAATAATATTATCTGGTTAGACGAGACAAACTTCAGCAATAATGGTATGTACAACGGATACAATAATCGTATTTGGTCCAGGGAGAATCTCTTACGTATCCGCGAGACTAATAATCAAGTGCGTTTTTCGTTCAACTGTTGTGTGGGATTGTAAAAAACCGGCCCTTTTAGTACATACCAAGGGCATTTGAATACGGGAAGGTATTGATGAGATAAATAATCTTTCGTTTGCAGAACGACAAAATCTTACTTTTCAGCAAGATGGGGCTTCGACTCATAATAACAGTCACAGAACAAGGGACTATCTCAATGAACACTTTCATCCCTGGATCAAGAAAAATGGACAAATAAGATGGCCGCCGAGATCCCCAGATCTAACCCCGTTAGATTATTTTTTATGTGGTTATGTAAAAAATGTAGTTTACAAGAACCAGTATGAAAGTGTCCACGAGCTACAAGCAGAACTTAGACGTATTATTCTAAATATCCACCACAACCAGATCAAAAATAGGAAGCGAAATCATTAAAAGAATGCGACTTTGTATTCAATAGGAAGGGACTCATTTTGAGCATTTGATAAATTGATTAATTTTAAAAATGTTAAAATTCATGGTCTTCTTATTATTTTTGACAATATGTTATTTAGCAAAAAATAATCCTTATGATGAAGCCTTTCGATCGGTATGATAAAGTTACAGGTGATCATGTTTCACGTGTAACGGGTTCGATTCCCGGTTCAACCATGTAATTATTTAAATATCTATGAGTGCAGTTTAAATTGTTTTTTAAACTCTGTCTTTCTTCAGTAAAATGTTCCATCTACAATATTCAAGGTACTTTCTCTCTATGTGGCATATCCGTGAGACGTCCTGTATTATATATATGTCGTGGCCAGATCTTAGAATTGATCATTATTTTCATGAAATGATGGACCATTTCATGAAATAGAACATCGACCGCTGGCCACATAATGGTGTGGTCTGGCCAGATCATTAAATACTCAACGTTTGACGATATGCACAGTTAAATGCTTCTTGACTACTTCATGATGAGCCAAAATTTTATCCCGATATACCAACACATTTTTAAAGTATTAGAAGTGGTATTATTACCAAAAAAATATTAGTTAAAATATTGCTTTTTAATTATTGTAAATTATGTTGATCTGTGATAAAAACTAGAATTGTTGTTAATTATTTTAACATTTGATGATATTAAATTTTTTAAAAAAACTTAATAGTTATGTTGTTTTTAAATTAATTAAACCGTTAAATCATTTATTTAATTTAAAATTTCTTTACACTGACTCTTAAACTAGACATGAAACGAGGTGCGGACAACTGGGAATGTTGCGTTCTGTTCGTCTACACTGTCAACGAACAGAACGCATCTTTCCCAGTCGTCCGCAGTGTGGACGACGGGGTGTGGCCGAACGGAAACAACCCACTAGATCGAGACTTATGCGGGTGATACCGCGGGGCGCTGCTAGTACTTTATAATGCTTGTTTTTATTCTCGAAGTTATCGGTATTTTTTTTTTTAATCAATAGCTTTTAATCAAACTAGCGTGCAGATCTTGTAGTACATATTTTTCTACGCCTATTTCCCACCCGTTCTTTCTGCAAAAAAATAGTAAATGCCTTCTACCATTGATTGTAGTAAGGGTTGAACATGGCTGAAGTGATTGACATTGATCCTTTCAGCTAGAATACAACAGTTTAAGCGAGCAGTAAAAGGAATACGGTTAATATTAAATAAAAACAACAAATTTCATCAATAACTTAGCACTTTAATCGAAACCCAAAATTATAAATATTTGTAAATAAAATTAATTAGGTATATAAAATTATTTTTGTAACCCGGCCCCGTGGGTCACGTTTAAAAATAAAAATTTCGTTTATTACACACACAGTCAAGAGCCGAACTAAAAGTTACGCTTGTAAAATACATAAGATTTATAATAAACACAACTCTTCAAAATATTTTTATAAATACGTATATACATTTTATGGCCATTATTACCAAATATACAGATACCAAGTAATAATGCGCGTACTCGACACAATCGCTGATATTTCGATCACAATTCAGTCATGTTATAGGTACAGTGTACAAGATGCCAGTTTGAATATGGCGTAACAATAACACTATGGTGGCGCTTCACATCGCTATTCGTGTTCGCGTATTCGCCTATATTTGCCAATGAATGAATAAGACGAATACGCAGGGTTGAAAAAAAAAACATTTTTTTTATTTTTTAAAACAAACAGTTCAAAATCTTTTAAACAAGAGTGTTCTTTTTGTTTTTTTTTTTTTCATTGAGCTATTTATCAAATTTATTATCAACACAAATCTATCAGGCCTAATATAATTCATTTCTAGACAATTTAAAAATATACCTGAGGAAACATTTACAAAAAACGATCAGAATAACATAGTAATCACAACGTAATACTAGTTATACTTAGTACTAACTAATAAACTATCTGTTACCATACTTTTCTTTTTTTTTGTAATCAATCTATAATAAGTAGGTATGTAAAACATACTGAACCACCCAGTACACTCTGTACGTTCAGAATTGCGAATTCCGATTTTCGTTCTTAGATGTACCTTACTTTAAAAGTATATTAAAATATGGGGAAATCCCCAAAATTATTGCGGGGAATAACCTCTTTTCGACAAGTGACGAAGTATAGATATACATAGGTGGGAAGGATGGACTATATTCAAATAAGGGGAATTCCCAAAATAGTTGCGGGGTATTACTTCATTTCGACCGGCGACGAAGTGTATAAAACTATCTAGCCTTTTAAATTTATTTTTGAGCTATTTCAAGTCCTAAAAATTTATAACTTTCATTTATTTCGATTCATTCGCGATTTAAAACCATGTTCTTTTTTCTTAATGTTTAATACATTATTTTGAACTTGTGTTATACTGTGATTTTAAACACAATAAAAAACATTTTATTATTTCAAACTGTTTTAAACACTGTTAAAAATATGTGATTTAAGACAAATTGTTTTATGCCAACCCTGCGAATACGCAAATACACGAACACTCGTATCCACCGGTTGTCGGTTTTTGGTCACATATCAAAGGATTGCGAATATACCGAACAATGTCGTTTACCGTCCACACATGGCTTGCTCGGTAGAATGTGGTGTTTTATGTACGCATAACATCATGTTATTAACATGTAGGTATTGGTAATTAACACAGAGGAAAAAATAAGTCACTGCTGCCGTCACGTCCATCTTTGTCCATTAGCAAAAATATTCTTGAATGTTCGGCATATTCGCTGTTCATGTCGATGTGTGGACGGTTTGTTCGGAGTTATTCGGAATTCTACACTATATAGCCGAATAAAACACAGTAAAAACCGCGAATACCGAATAGCGATGTAAAGTGCCACCATTTTAGAGATCTACATATAAAATAATCACACTGATGAGATTTTTATGAACACTCATCGTATCGTCGTACACTAAGAGCTACCGCACCAAACGTCTTTTCAAAGCGAAAAGCTAGTAATTAACATCTATAAATCAATACTTACATCTAACGAGTCAACTAATAAAACCCCAATAAATATAAATTTGTACTCAATTATCTATAATGTCAAAACACGTGCCTTTTGAATTTTGATTTCGTTACACTATAATTAATTTATAAAGGAAATATGAAATAATATTTGTAATAGGCCAGTCACCGTAGACAGAAAAACAAAGAATGGCCGCACAAAAAAAATGCACTGCTGGTACTGATTTTTTGCAGCTACGTATGGTATTCCGAAATACCGCTCACCGAAAGGACGGTTTTCCGATAACACTCTACTCCGACGGTTAGATGAACGAAAAAATAATTTGCCGATGAAACGTTTCGCCGAAAATATTATTTATCGACGGTTGGTAGTCCGAATGAATCCTTCACCGATGTAACGGTTCACCGAAAACACTCTTCAACGACGATTGGTTAAACGAACGAATCTTTCGCCGATAGCATTCAGTTTACGCTAATTTCGCATAATTTCGTTTCACACGTTTAATATAATTTAGAAACGTCATCATTTGGGTTAGGTTAGGTTAGAACAGTGACCATTAACGCGCGAAGGCGAGCGAGCGAAGCGAGCGTGCCGCGGCAGCGGCCGCCGACCGCCAGATCCCCTTTCGTTTAACCAATCGTCGTTGAAGAGTGTTTTCGGTGAACCGTTACATCGGTGAAGGATTCATTCGGACTACCAACCATCGATAACTAATATTTTCGGCGAAACGTTTCATCGGCCAATTATTTTTTCGTTCAACTAACCGTCGGAGTAGAGTGTTATCGGAAAACCGTCCTTTCGGTGAGCGGTATTTCGGAATACCATACGTAGCTCGATTTTTTGTGATGTTGTTAGGCTAGATACCAATAAGACAGATTACAATAATGTAAAACCAAGATTGCAATTTCGAAACACCTGTGCTAACTGCGTGGTGCTCCAAACACCTAAAGCTTCGGACTTAAAGCAGTATTTGTCTTAACTTCTAAAAAGGTGCATTCTACGGATAAAACCATAATTGCATTGTTAAAGTATACAATTTGAGCGCAGCCGTAGCTCTGTAGGTCCAAAAGAACCCGAGATTTCTGGAAGTTCAAGATTGTAGTTTTTCCGAGCAGGTTAAATACTCATTCTACGAGGAAAATAATGACGGATGAAGTTGTAAAGTAGTTATTTAGATTTAATTTAAGCATAAGCGGAACCCAATACGGCCTCATTGTGAGGGCACACAGCACGTCATAATCTGTTACATCCGCTGTGCTGCCGACGCCAAAGTCCACCTCACTCGTCTGCCCCCAACCGAAGAGACTGCCGCCCAAAATTTTTACATAAGTGTCCTTGGAGTTTCTTCCTTCTCCATAGAGATCTACGTTTTGGAATGGGCAGCTAGCTTCAACTTTCTGACTAACTGAGCGACTCTTTGACAGTTCAAAAGTGCCTGTAAATGGTTTAATTAAAATAAATGCTTTGAGTTTGAGTTAATGGTCGCACTCACAACTAAAATTTCAAAAATTTTGTGATAAATGGCGAATGTTTAAAGTGCTGTATCTCGGGTTCTTTTGAACCTTCAGAGCTACGGCTGCGCCCAAATTGTATTAAATTTTGTATACTTTAAAAATGTCATGATGAATTTTTTCGTAGGATGCACTTTTTAGAGGTTATAAAAATTTCGAGGTTTTTTCGAGCACCAAACTTGGTTTTACACTATTGTTATCATCTATCCTAACAACATCCCGAAAAATCAGTACTTACACAGTGCAGTTTTTTGCGAATTACGATGTTTTCACTGACTGGACTATAATACTAAAAAGCCGAGTGTGAAAGTAGCTAATGCGAGAAGTGTTTTTTTTAACAGATCAATCATAACATTTGCATGAATGATTTAACCACTATGATACACCCGATAAATAAATAATTATATTACAAATAGATAAAACTGTTATAGTGCCTACTGACTATTTTATTCGATAATTGAGATAATTCGAGTTGTATCGATGTTCGATTGATCTGTAAACGCGAATGAAACGTGTATATGTTATGTAAGAGTGGCGTGATTGCATGGTTCTTTGGTAAACGCACAGTGTCAGTGTAAAGCGGTACAAAACGGTCGACCGCGGCCGGCTGGGCGCGCGCTGACGCGTCACTTGGACGACAGGAACATTATGAGTCTGCAAACGAATAGTCACTTGACACACAACACTCATCTCATCATGCACAATGAATACAATCGCGTAGTAGTAACTTGTGACAACGCAGACATTAAACAGGATTTGTTTTAACCAGTGCGCAAACTATCTGACCAAACCTGAATCGCGAAAAAAAATCAGCTGTTCCATACATTTTGACGAGTTATGCGAACATAAATGTATGGAACAGCTGAATTTATTTCGCGATTTCATGTTGCTCCCATAGTAAATGTTGTTCATAATGATTAGTAAAGTCACGTATTTAAGTTTACACACTGATTAAAAACTTACCCTGTATTGATGCTGATGCACCACAAAGACTAGTATTTTTTCATCAACAAAGTTTAGCTTCCGCTACAGTTTCATTATTTTTATAAGTCACTAGCTGCGCCCCGCGGTTTCACCCACATAAGGGTCTATTCCGTATGAATATCGGGATAAAAAGTATCCTATGTCCTTCTCCGGATCAAGGTCTATCCATATCCCAAATTTCATCTAAATCCGTTCAGCCGTTTTAGCGTGATGTCGTGACCAAGGGAAATAGGGATTCATTTTTATATATATAGATTAGCATTATAAGTCTTTCTGAAATTAGTGGAAATAACAAAAATTAGAATAAATTTGACCTACACACGACTCCACCAACAGCACTGGCAGACAAGTTTCTCTAGGATGTAGTGGTACCTCAACTGTATAGCCTTGTTGGAGAGCAGGCGGTTAGTATCGTTGTCATCGGCTAACGGGAGTTGCACGGGCGCGGCGTCGGGCGCGTCCTCGTGGATCGTATGGCAGTCTGTGATGTTGTGGTACCTGAAGTGTATAGCCTTGTTGGACAGCAGGCGGTTGGTATCGTTGTCGTCGGCGAGCGGGAGCGGCATGGGCGCGGCGTCGGGCGCATCCTCGTGGAACGTGTGGCAGCACACGCGCGGACTGAGCCGGGCCTCGCCGTACGGCCCGCGCAGCACCACCCACTGCACGCTGAGCCCGCAAGTCGTCTTACTCTTCAGGATCAACTGCAGGGCAATCTGAGCGCATTATGATGATCGAGTATCTGTATTATGTACACATTGGTTACGACGTGGAGGGCTTTGCCTGCGCTAGCTACGCCCGTGAACGACCTTAAAGTTTGTGTGGTGCAGATCTTCTCTGTAGTGCTAGTGAGACGACAACTGCAGGTTTAGATATCAAAAATTTTACATCCTACCTTCCTAAGTACTGTGACAACAAGCGAAGTAATGATATAGCGTCAATTCAGTGATTTTCTCCAGTCTAGTAGAGCAGCCGCTGCGAGTGACAGCTGACGCTACGACGATAACGTACTGTAGTTCAACCCTTGTTTCGGGTTGTGCAGAGTACTGCACACCCGATGACGTGACGTTGACCAACATGAGCATGATCGATGACGTGAAGATGCCAGAGCGACCAACTCAATGCAAGGATTGCTTGCTGCCCTAAACCGCTTATTATTATGTTGGCAGCGTGGTCCATCTACATGCGGGTTATTCACCTCCGTCGCCGTCCTTGTGTTCGAGTGCTGGTGTGACCGATAGTCTGATGAGCAGCAGGCCCATACCTGATAGGTGATCTCGCGCTGCGAGCTCTGCGTGGGGTCGCGCTGGTTCTTGTTGACAAAGGCCTTTACCACCCACTGGTGGCCGAAGGCGGAGAACCGGGACGTCTCGTAGTACAACTTATGCAAGAACTCCTCCGTGCGGTACGGCTTCAGCTGCAGGTCTGCGATACATTCTTTATTAACGTTGTTAGTGCGCCACTGCTCTCAAGCCACAATATAAAATGCGACTAAATATGCCAGGGATTAAGCCTCGAAAACACGAGTTTCAACCGTCATATTCGCTTGTCGACGGTCGAGAAACTCCTCGTGTACGCGAGTCACGGCTTCTGGAAGCCTGTTCCATTCAAAAGATGCTGTCAAGTCTCATGTTAACTTCGATTGATTGTTAGTATTTGTTCGGTCAACCACAATAGCTAATAAGAGATCTGACGAGTCAAGACTTAATAGACTCACAGAAAAAGTTCAGTTGAGTTAGTAGGGATTGCAATTGCCAATGTTGCAAAAGTTAAGGCACCTACGGAGACCAAGTAAGTAGTTTCTAATATGATCGTGGCTCTCAACCAGCTTTGCCAGACACCCCGAATTTAAGCCCAAATTTAAATGTCCCGCGCGGGACCTTTTCTGTCCCGCTTTCGGGGATCACTCGACGGTGCGGTTGTTATTAGTATAGTAAAGTAACGTATTTTTAACCAAATTTAAAAAAGGAGGCGGTTTTCGGTTCGTCGGAATCTTTTTTTATGTATTTTCCCAGATTACTCGAAGACGGCTAGATCGATTTGGAAAATTATTTTTTGTTTGAAAGAGTTTACTACCTAGGTAGTCCTATTGTCATTAGGTCGGATCTGATGATGGGATCCTGGAGAAATCGAGGGAACTCTTCAAATATTATAGACACAGCTATAGCGATTTGGGTATTTTTTTTTATAGGACCTAACTCGTGCATTTCGGAAAGCACCATTTGTCAAAGTAAAAAAAAATAGTATTGATTTTAGTCGCTCCCTCCAAATAGATATTTTTCGTATGGAGAAGAAATTTAATAATACCTAGTGACACTGGCGCAATTAAAATGAATCTAACGACATATCATTCATCAAAATCGATTAAACAGTTTAGTCGTTACGTGGGAACATAGAGACGGACACACACACACATGCACATACAGGTCAAACACGTAACCCTCAAAGGCAAAGTCAAATCATTTATTTCAAATAGGCCCATGTATGGCACTTTTGAACATCAAAATTTACAAAATAATATAAAGTACCCGTCACGAGAAGCTATAAATTATGTAAACAAACATCTTTTACTAAGTAAACATTTTATACTGCGAGATAATAATAAATTGACCATATTCAATCGACATGAAATATAGACGGGTTATATGAAAGTAACAACCTATTTAATTTAGTCGGATCATATTTTAACGACGCAAAGCGCTATCGTTTGTGTTTCTTGGTACCGGAACGCGTCCGTCGCAGGGATTGTAAACAAAATACAAATTTTAAATTTGACGAGGTAAAACAATGATTACAAGAGGGACTGCAGCAGATTACTTCGGAAAATTGGAAGCGTTGTGTGGAGCATGTTATCAAGGAAGACGATAATTTTTATTCCAAAATCGATGAGATGATTGATAAAACTGTAGACAGCTTCGTGATACATGTCACTGATTCTGACACAGAAATGGAAACATCTGAATCTGACGAATAATTATTCTTAAATAATATATGTTAATTAATATTTGTTACTTAATAATTTATTAAATCTTAAACAAATTCATTTTTCTTTGTTGGTCCAAATGTTGTGAACTCCTGAACACTTGTTTACAAAATTTATAGCTTCTCATGACGGTTACTTTAATTGATTCTAGTCGCTCCTTCCAAAAGGTGGTTTTCGTATGGAGAAGAATGGGCAAGAAACTCCACCGTTACTCTTTTAAAATGTTTTACAATAGTTTGTATAAGTACGTACATTAGTTAAATAATTATATGCTCATTTTTAGCAATCGGGTAAAAATGTAGGCGTTCCGCGGTAATCAGGTTATATTGCTGCGAGAAAAGCTCACTACGTATTCCTCACCAAGACACCTTTATATCTCTGGAATCCCTTCATGATTATTTTCGAAATTTGGCATAGCGTTACGACTATGTCTTGACTATTTTTTGGAATTAAAACCAAGTCGATACTCCCACCCGTTTGCTTGCACTAGAGGTGAGGATTGTGTGGAGACGTTCACCCCACAATCCTTACCAACTTATAGCTAATATAAAACTTCAGAATCATAACGCGATTTTTTTTTAACCTAGGTTTCTATTTATGACTATTTCTTCACAAATTTTCGGCATTCTCAAAATTGATTTTCAAGTAGTTTTCAAAGGTGAGGATTGTGTGGTGAAGGGGACATAAGTTTGACCTAAGAAGTAATCTGGGAGCACGAAACATCCAACATCAATAATTGCGTGCGAATTCTAAAGCTCAATATCAACCTAGTAATACCTACCAATTTAAGAAGGTAACCGGTCAACAACCGCGCGTAGACTTGTGATTGGGAATGAAGGTCTCTTAGGTCATCGTGGACTGGAGACCACAAAACTATCTGTTAAATGATATTAATCCGGAAGCGCTAAGGATTATGAGGGATGCAGTGGTGGTTGACACGCTGTAGTATAAACTCACCATTAAAGGTAATTTTTTCGTAGGAGAGCAGTTCGAGCACCTGGTTGTAGATAACGTTGGCCTCCTTACAGCGCTTGTCGCGCTCAGCCAGCACGGCCACCACGTCGGCGGCGGACTTGCTGGGGTGCGCGCACTGCGCCTCGTGCGCGCCGCCCTCGTGCGCCGGACCCAGCCACGGGCAGCCGATGCACGCGAAGCGGCAGCCCGTCAGCCTGCGCAACACGCCCAGGCTTCAGGTACAGCCCCGCGAGTCCAGCGTCATGCCTTACTACACTGTACACCGGCCGCAGGGGTCTGAGATTAGCATATCAGCCTAATAGTTGACGGAACCGCAGAATTGCAAACAGGATTTCAAGAGTTATGAGAAAATTAATAGCTCCAATCCATGAATTATTCCATCATGCGTTAGGATAGCAAAGCCATCTGAAAACACTGGGTTACATCTGATGTTCTATACAGGACACGAATCAAGCTAAATGCAGGTGATGAGTTCGGTTCGCATTACACCAGGTGTTACCAAGCGATACAACTATATGTTAGTTTGTGAACAGACCAGTGCAGTGCTACGCGGACACACCTGCGGTCCCTACGACGCTTGAGCGGCGCGCGGCCGGCGGGCGGCAGGACGCTGCGCCGGAGCGCGCCCACGAGCAGACAGTACACGCTGGACACAATGCGAACCAAACTATCAAGGTAGCGCCTGTCGGGGGACGGATCGATTACGATTTGCGAGAACTTGAACTTCCTGGGGGAAGAAATATGTGGCCTTGTTTAGTAGGCGTTACTATATGTAATAGCTACTGGTTCTAGTCTGCGTCGCTCAAGAGCGGCCATCTCTCTTACAAATTAGCTACTGCCCCCTTTTCACTGATAAATTTCATAATTTATCATTCAAAACTAGCTTCAATTATAAAAGTAAGTATGCTTCGTAACGTAATTAATGTCTGTCCATAAACGTGTGCCAGCTATGCTACTAGAACATTGTAGCGCGATAACGGCAGATGTTTGTGTAATGAAACGAAGTACTAGATAAAATGTGAGATAAGTTGGCGTCACCTCTCCTCGCACGTGTTCTCCTCATGATGCTGCAGCGAGTGGCGCGGGAACACGCACGTGCAGAACTTGCACTCGGACGGCAGTTCCGACACCGTCTTCTCCACGGCGAGGTTACGCGACGCCGAGGTCTTGGAGATCTCCACGCGGCAGTTGGGGCACGTGGCCGCCTCGTCGCGCAACCGCGCATCCGCCAGCAGGTGCGTGAAACAAGGCGCACACATCAGGTGCCCATTGCTACACTGCAATGTAACACCCGTGTCAGTATGGAGCGGTGGTGGCTGGCACAACATATATTTTGTAAAACAGTAACTTGTTTGTGTACTATACTAATATCTACTGTATGTGAAAGTTGTAATGTTATAAGAAATCTTCCAATATGGATAAGAATATTATTTTTCAGAAGCAAGGACTCTCTTGCGTTTTGGTAGATATAAGTATATTAGAGAAATTAAAATGCTTGTATGTGTGTGTGCTACATGGTCTACCTCTGGCCGTGATTGCGTGTGCCACCTGTAATCAAACTACACATAATAAATACTGCTGTAACAGAAAACAAAGTTAATTATGCTGGACATCTGATTTTAGTTTTGCCTTTATGAAAATAAATTCTTTCATCAAAGTAATTCAATTAAGTGATTCTTTTTCCAACACAATAAAAAATAAATGCTTTTCATTAAAAAATTTACTATTACTTATCAAAGAAATTCTGATACAAATTGATTATGATACTAAAAAACTGGCAAGAATACTTTTTATTAAATTATAAATATTAATGTGGTATTTTTTTTTTGATTTCTCAATAAAAATTGAAAAGGATGTTTTTGTATTTGGGATGGGGATTGTAAAGGGGATTTCTGAATAAAGAAAGAAGTAAATCTCCCAAACATTTCTTTATTAAAATGAAATGTTACAAGAGTGTATACAGGCTAAGTTTACTTGCTATGCTATTGACCATACACACTAGTTATCCTATACAATATCACAGATCTTAACTCCTAGATGTACTGAAACTATTAAGACAATTTGCTCAGATTATGTACACAATACAGACAAATAGGTCCTAGGTCACACATACATTGACTAATTGAATAATAAAATAAATGAACAGAATCCATAATACTAGGTAACAACACCCATAACAGAGGGCTATCACAGGTAGATACTTAGCTGTGGCAACTTTACAGTGACAACCAAATGATTCAATACATTACATTGACGCCATACAATCTACAACTCTCAAGATGGTGAGTGAAAAGCGACGTCGTGTAGGCATCGCCACGACGCGTATTTATGCAGTGAGCTGAAGGCTCTGCTGCGTACTTAACAAGAGAAAAGATTGGTAAAACAGCTGACGCGAGCATCTACACTGTCAGCTGTTTTAAAATACCTGATACACGGCCGCCTGAGGCAGGTCCAGGCAAACTGCGCAGCACAGGATGCCCCCCAGCCTGTGCTCGAGCTTGTCGCTCCCCTCTTTGTCAATAATTTTACGTTTTTTAATCAATGGCTCGTCGGCATCTTTCGCGTCAGGCCCGACCACGCCCTCGCTAGACGATGCCATGGGCTCGCTCCCGGGCGCCTCGGCCATTCCACAATGTAAATAACAATAATATTACGACACAAACTGCGCGCAACTGCGTCAGAACGACGCGAAATGAAATGACGCAAAACGATTATCGACGAACTTCGCGACAAACAAAGGTTTATTGTGTTTATAAAGACACCCACCCTCCCGCACCCGCAACCCGACACTTTTTAGTGTTGTTCTAATAACATGAAAAACCGATTCATACATTCATGTCATTAACTCAAAGTCAAAACTGTCAATGTAATTTTATTGTTATCTGTCAAAATTGCAATTTCATAATGCAGCAAATGGTACAGTTTCTGTGACAAAAAATTATATTTAGATCGTAACTTACGTCAAGCTGAGTATTTTATAAGCTGAAGAAGATGAATAAAATTCAAAATTCCGTGAAAGTGCCAATTTCGTCATTCGTCCCGATTATTCAAATACTTTTGACTTTGATATGACGTTTTTTTTTTTTTTTTTTTTTTTTTTTTTTTTTTATTATGGCTTCGCACGGTTTGTGCATTAGCCAATGTCATGTATTTTTTATTATTATTATTTTTTTATGACGTTTTTATATAATAAAAATGGGTACATCACTAAGGAAACGACTAATTTAAAATGAGTTGCCAACAAAAAAAATTACTGAAGATGGATGAGAATAAAAAAAAAGGATTTTATGGTATAGGACAGAACTACATTGAGAACAGGGTAACCGAACAGGATATAGGGGCCCTATTAAGTTATAACAAAAAAAAAAAAATATGAATTTCTATGTAACGAATTACATCAAGCGCTACCGTCGTCCAAAGACGCGCATCACATCGAAATCCACAAAATTTTATTGAGCGCTCAAAACGCTGCGTACAAGACGCGCGGCTCGAACGCCTGTTAAAAAGAAGGCTTTAAACTTTAAATAAAAATCCTTCTATACATACGAGCTATTATTATTATTATTATTATAGCTATTGACAATTTTTTATCCTTATTACTTCCTCGCTTTTCCCGCGGTTTCGCCCGCATTGACGTCGGAAGCTATCCCACAAGAATGTACTACTGAGATAAAAAGTATCCTATGTCCTAACCCAGGTTATGGTTTACCCATGTGCCAAATTTCATCCGTTCTGCCGTTTTAGTGTGAAAGCGTAACAAACAAACTCACTTTCACATTTATAATACATTACTTAAAGTTAGGATGTGCTATGTAAAAATAGTCATGATGGTACATAATTCACTTCTATAAATCCACCACAGCACAAAACAGGTCTCTGCAACATAAAATAAAAACTGGTGAATAACAACATCTTCATCACCTTTATGTTTGTTTTGTTTCCAGTCAAAGTTTTGGTTTCTTCGGCAAAGAACCAAATGCTGAGATAATGGTTCCTTTAGTTCCAGTTACATTACTAGTGAGCGGTTGTTGAACTAGTCCGGGCTGCTTGATGGTTGGCTTGTTGGATACATTTGGGGCCGCCTGGTCCCACTTAGACTTCCTCTTCTTTTCATCGTCACTCTCAGATTTCTTTGCTACTCCTGTTATAAAATCTATTTTAGCAAGTTTCTCTTTCTTCTCCTTCTCCCTTCTATCCATCTCTAATTTCTGTACTCTAGATAATTCATCATAATATGACTCTTTGCCCCACTTTAGTGGGTCATAGATTTCAGGAGGGTAATTTGTATCTAATTCATTAATATCACAGAACTGTATTAGCTTTTCATAAATGCTTGGGTTTCTAAAGTTCTTCTTATCTTGTATAATCCTGTTCATATCTAGTCCTTCATTTAACATTCGGCTGTAGGACTTAGCGATAGTATCTTGGAGCTCCTTGGGACATTTCCCGGATGGTTCAGGCGGTATGGTGACGCCATCCTCGCACTCGTCGGGCTCGGAGCGCGGCACTGCCTCGTCCGTGTCCGTCTCCATCGACAGACGTCGCATGTCATCTTGGTTTTCTGCTGCAGGCGAGAGCGGCTCCTCGTCAGACACCACCGTGTCATCCACATACGAAACTAATCTTCTTTTTGGAGTTACGGGAGCAGAGGCAGATTGGTTACTGTCTTCAATCTTTTTAGGGCTAGTAGGCACTGAATGAGTTTCTCTGTGTTCCTCCTTTTCTGGCGTCTGATCTTCCATATCTTCTTCGCCCTCGGAATCGGTGTAAGTTTCAGTCAACGAGGCTAAAGCTTGAGAAGCCATTGCGTGACCAATGAATGAGCAACTTTTAAGGATAGTATAACAAAAACGAAAGGTATAAGAAAAATTGAATCAAATGTACAATTCAATGGAATTTCACAGAATATTTATACTCAAAACTTATGCATTTTCAACACAATACAATTAATTTAAGAATAAATTGGTATGTGCATTCAATTATTGTACATGTGTGTGACAGCAAAGTGACCGTCACTGCAGTGTTGCCAACTCCAAAAGTTCAAATTATCGAGATCCCACGTCGAAATTATCGTATTTTAGGAAAAATTATCGTACAAAAGAAAAAAAAAAGAACTAAAACGTTAATTCAAATTGCTATCAAAAGACAATGAATAATTATATACTAGAGTCAAAGGGGAAGAATATGCCAAGTTTCACCACTAATGGCGCAACCAACATAAACCGCTATGTATTGTCATAGTTTTAGTTAATATTTTTGTGTTTTCACTCTAAAATTAAATAAAAAAACTAGGGAAGAAAAGAGAGAGACATACTTACTTGTTGATATATTTGACAACTAACATATTTTTGTTTCTTTTTCTGCGTTTAATTTTGTATGACAAATACTTTTGTTATTGAAACTTGGCCCGGCTTCGCACGGGTAGCATTAAGAACTTATCTACGGCGCACCTAACTACCTACCCTACCTATCTACCCTTCCTACCTAGCTATATCTACTTACCTACCCTACCTTCCTACCCTACCTACCTACCTACCTACCCTACCTACCTACCTACCTACCCTACCTAACCTACCTACCCTACCTACCCCTACCTACCTACCCTACCCTACCTACCCCTACCTACCTTACCTATCCTACCTATCCTACCTACCTACCCTACCTACCAACCAACGTACATACCTACCATCTCCCAAGATATCAAAATTCATGCAAGTCTAGTACTTTGTGTTAGGATTTATGGCATATATACCGGGATATCATAAATACAAAATTTATAAAAATGCATGCCGCTTATGTCACGTCCCACGGGAACAACGGGAACGGGATAAAAAGTATCTTATGTTCTTCTCCTGGTTCTTAACTACCTCCCTACCAATTTTCAGCCAAATCGGTTCAGCCGTTCTTGAGTTATAAATAGTGTAACTAACACGACTTTATTTTATATATACCTATAGATTAGACATTCATTGCCGTATATCGTACCATTGGCCAAATTATCACACGCCCCCATAATTATCGTACGGGTTGGTAACACTGTATCACTGTGACGTTTGCTTGTTTGACGTTTAAAGTTTCGTTCATAGGTCACCAGTAAATGTGTGATTTCCTACACATCATTCATCATCATCATTTCATCAGCCGAAAGACCTCAACTGCTGGACATAGGCCTCCCCCATGCACCGCCACTTCGACCGGTTCTGTGGTTCCCGTATCCAACGGATTCCTGCAGCCTTCACTCATTTCTTACTCTTTCGAAATATACAGAATGTTGGGCAGACGGTTGAACATACGAAAATGACGGATCCATGGGGCCGTCTGCTACGTGTTTAGGCCCATGGTATAATAATATGCTTCGCCGTATTCTCTTCCCGTGACAGCTGGGTCACGTGATTGGCCTAAGAATACGTCATCAGTTGCGATGCGGCTCTCAAACTTTTTTAGTGGGGGAAAAAGATAAAAATAATACAACGGGTACTCATTTTTTATTATTTTTAATAAATCGACATATTTGATACTTTTTGTATTTTTTTACTTTGCTTCTTTTTTAATTGATTGCATATTTGGTTTTATTTAGTTCCCTTACTCGAAGATAGGTCCTCGTTCGAACTAAACAGAGTACTCCTTCATAATGAATTTGAGGATACAAGTCCTTTGTGGCATCATGAATAATCAAAAAAATCGTGTCAAATTTGTGAAAATGAATTTTTCATCGTGCAACGATTCACCGTGGTATTTATTAAATTCTCTCTCCATTATATCAGCAACCTTGATCAATTCATTGCAAGGGTAAATTAGTTGTCCCCTAGACACAAAAAAATCCAATCACACGCTACGCTATCTGGATCAATCTTTCGTGTCTCGTATCCAAGATGTGGATATTTTCGTAAATAAGTAAAAAACTAGTTGGGTTAGGTTATGTTCGGGCGTACAGCCGGATTGACACTATTATGACTTATATGGAATTTACAACGCGTAGATAAATGAAATTATATGTAGTAAGGTACATACCAGTTCTTATTGTTGTTTTCGGTCTACAATACTGAAGCCACACATTTGCTAGCATCTCTTCTTTGGGAAAAGAAAAAAACCTTATTACACCGCCTTTATTACTTCTGTTTTAACAGTTTAGTATGGTACAATTAACCATTTTTATTGTGCACGTATCTTTCACAGTTTACACAGTTTTCCTTTTCACAGTAACCAATGTTTGGGAACCACAGTATTTTGCTCACCGAGCGAAACAACGCTATAGATATGAGCGACACGACAATAGCGATGAAATGGCGAGCTGTCAGTATGACACTTGTCAATTCTATGTGTGGCCACTGTGTGTGATTGAATTACCCGTACAAAATGCATTTGTAACTTAACAAAGCAGTTATGAACTAATAATTCAATATGTTCATTAATTTAAAACTAAATAGATGAATCACACGAGTTACTAAATAGTTAAGCTAGTTAGTAATTTACTTTATTTTCATTAACTAAATGAGAAAGTTCCTAAATTTATTGAAAAGGACAATCAATGGCAACACTTATCGTGACGTAGTCTTAGGCCATCGTCGGAAGAGAATACCTACCAGGCGAAGTATATTATTATACCATGTTTAGGCCCATTATCTAGACCCAGGCCACACGAACTTTTTTAAATGACATATTTTAAATTTTATTCGAAGTTCGTTGTTGCTCAAACTTCATACCTACGTCAATAATTTCATTTTAACAAAAATAATTTTAAAAATATTTATGATATAAGTGCGGAAATCATCTTACGCACGTGTATCATACAACGTTTTACTATGCATTGTGCGACGAATTAAAAAAAACGAGCGAACCTTACAGTAGTCGCATATGATGTGTAACATCTGACATCTTGGCTGACGGATCTTTACATGCCAAAACCTCACCGTGCCTCGGAAAGTGCAGCATGACATAGCTGTCCCACAGTCGTAGGGTTATGCCCAGCTGTCATTGCTACCTGAAACTGGAGGGATATAGACCGACACTAGAGTGATCGGTTGATGACCAGTCATGCCTAGACGGCAGACTGATACTTTTAGTCGAGAAAGGGGGGGAGAGGCCATACGAATGCAGTACAGTTCCTCTTTGTAATAAATGAGGGTGCCATCCGGGTGACAGCGCGTCCTGTCGCTCCGGATTAAACGATAGTTGGCTATAGATGGGTTTCGTTTCTTGGGCTTTAAGGTTTTCTGTGTGAGGAGGATGTCTATTTAATGGTCGGTAGCCAGGGCTGCAAAACCCTGCTGGTGGTGAAGCTGTTGCCAAGGGATAGGCCTCCGAGGGCTTAACCGTTCGGACCTGGGATGAAGGGAATGTGAGGTAATCCCTTTGTTTTTGCTGCCTAGCGTCTAGACGCTTGGTCAGCTTGGCTAAGGAAGCCTTGGGGCTTTTCGAGCAGCCGCGGTAGTTGGCTGTGTGGCTCTCGAGGCCGCACAGCATGAAACTAGCGGGCTGAGACAGAGGTTACGATCTTTTGGACGGGTACACTCCGTGGTACCATGGTTACCCAGACACTTGACGTACCTGGGTTTCGCGTGGCAATGTTTTTGACTATGGCCATACAGCTGGCAACGGTGGCATTGACCGATTGCGCTGTTTTTCCAGGGCTTCTCAATCGTGAAGCCCTGGATGACAGATGATCTTGACGTTAAAGATGGGGTGATGCCCCTCGGTAGGGGAGCACCCGACGAGAACCATGTCGTACGCTCCCCTACCGCGCGAGCAGTGCATACGGTGCAACTCGTCTACCGGGATGTTCAGCGACTGAAGGTCAGCTAAAATATCAGCGGGGGAGATTTCTTTGGGAATCTTCTTGATCACCACTCTAATCTGTCTATTATCTGGGACGGAATAGGTGTTGAATGATACACCTCTCTCTCTCTCTCTCTCTCAGGACTCTAGTTAAATCCCTATAATATTTCGAAGTAGGGACCAAGGCTTTAATACCCTGTTGCGTAGATCTAGCGTTGGTGTAGGCTATCTTAAGCTCTACACACTATCTGGAGATTGCCGTCCACTTATCCTTGTCCTGAATGAACACAGAAGGGGGAGGCGCGACCTTTTTAGGGCCAGAGTTAGGAATGGATGAGTCGTTCTGCGAGGATGACGCAATCGGGCAGAGGGAGGTGAAGGGGGAAGCTACTGGGGCGCAAGTAGTGATAGTAGCTATACTAACTATCGGGGTAAATGACATACTAGAGTCTTCAATAGCGACGACCTTATTAGCTTGAGAGGAGCTCTGTCTCTTCTTCTTTATCTTATTCCCCTTACCTGTGACTGGCGTAAAACCCTAGTCATCAGAGTGGAAATAGGAGGAATGAACAAAGGCAGAGGCATGCGCCTTCGTGTTAGGGTCATAAGGGTGGGGTTCGGGGCGCGCGCTGTAGGAGCGATCACGACGTCAGTGTCCATATTGTCTGAAGGACATGGATTGAATTGGGGGTCTGTTGCCTCAATGGCATCGCTGAAGTCAGCAATAGAGAAAGAATGGACTTCGGATTGTTGTGAAGCAGCGAGTCCTTCGATGCCAAACTCGTTAATGAGTGTAGGTTCCTTTTTAAGGACTCTACTTAAAAGATCTTAATAACTCCGATATGAGGTCATAACGGAGTGACTGAAGGTCACCCTGTAAAGCCTCCATAATTACTAATTAAATATAGGGAATGGTACCTATCTACTATTTTGTCCTAATCCTATCTCCCTTGACGGACTACCGGGGATGTGTAAACCCTCTGTCGGGTATAGATGGGGAGGTTGTGTACTTAAGGTGATCCCTAAGCTTGCTAGCTTTGGTCCGTTACCTATCTTATTGTGCAACGGGGTCCTAACCAGTCTAGTACTAAGGGTGTAGACACACCCGACCGACACTAGGTGAGTAGCTGTTTTGAGTAAACTGTCACCAATGCCGACTAGAAGAAAGGTCCCTAGGTCCTCCAAGACCGGACACTAGGACCCGTCCTTACACTGAAGGGTCTCGGCGGGTGTGTTTGGGTCAACACCCCCTTGGTTTCGTTGGCATCGTATAGTATCCACCGAGGACTACGAAACTGTGGTTTTGCCCAGAAGGGGCCAAATACACGACACGAAGAACGTTTTCGACAATAATTGTCTCAGAAATAATTTATTAATTGTATCTTGAAAAAGACTCTAATATATACGGTCGATGATAGTCACTGAGTGACTATGGAGATCGCAATGCGCGACGATACGATGCCCAGGAACACAATGTGCAGGAACCACAGCGGGAAAACTTGAGCTGGAAACCAGGAACCAGGAACACAGCACGACCGTCTGCTACCGATGCTGAGCAGCTAATGGCCAGACTTGGTTCTCTTGGGAGCATCACCTTTATACCACTTTCTCCCATAAAAGTCATAAAGTATAGCACATTGTCTCGACGAAATATCGGGTTCAATTTTTTTTTCTTTCTCCCGCTGTTTATTCTTATAACATCTTTGGCAAATACATGGGTTCCCGTATTTTTGTAGTAAACAGCTCAGTTGCGCGAGCTCAATAATTATAATTATGCGTAAAAGAAGTTGTTGTTACAAAAATTGTTTGCAAAAATTGGATATCAGCGCCATCTGTAGTGAGCAAGTGGTGAAGTAGCAGATTTTATCCCCATTGATTAGGAAGCTCAGCGGGTTGAATGAATGAATGAATTCGAATTGCCAGTACATCTGTCAAGTGTCAATGGAATTTGACATTTCATTTCTATAAATCTTAGCGAATTTTGGCAAATGATGGGGGAGTTGCGTTGGAGATTGTAAAAATATTAACATACGCAAGTACATAGTGACATGAAATTAAATACTAACCCGCGATTATTATTGTGTTAAACGCAAAAGCCAGTGAAGTGACGACAATGGCGACGATGCCGAGTGACTATACGGAGTTTCCGTCCGAGATAATTCTGAAGCCCCTCGCACTGATCGGTTTGTCTGGGCTCGATGCGGTGAACAATGCCGTGCACAAGGAGATCTGGGACGCGTTCTCTAACAACCGCCGCGCAGACCGCACGCCCGTGCGCTTCAAATTACTGAACAATACCTTCGAGTTTCCTGTAGTCAAGCCTAAGCGAAACTCGTACGAGTGGTATATTCCGAAGGGAGTCCTCAAAAAGAACTGGATTCACAAACGAGTATCGCTAATACCCGCGGTTGTAGTGATATTTTACGATATGGACTGGAATGATCCACAGTGGAATGAAAAAATTATCGAGTGTGCTTCCAAAGTGCAATCCATCCGCGCTGCTGTGGAGGGCCACGCGACCCGCGTCGCTGTTGTCGTCATCCAGAGCAGGCTGTCTCCTCCCCCTTCCGAATACATGCTGGGCGCGGAACGCGCGCAGTCTTTGTGTGCCGCCTGTGAGATACAGTCCAAGTCCCTGTTTGTGCTGCCTCACAGTGATCATCTCATGGGTTACATTGTTCGCCTGGAAAATGCATTCTATGATATTGCCCAGAACTACTATCATCATGAAACTAAAAATATTAAACAGCATAGAGATCATCTCAATAAAACAACTCATCAGTATTTATTTGTGCGACATCAATTTAAACTAGGCTATCTTAATGAGTTGAAACAAGATTTGAGTACAGCACACAAGCACTACATGCATGCTTACAACAATTTACTTGAGACGAGGATTGTTGATACCAATACGCATGAAGTAAGAACTGTAGCAGGCTATATCAATTATAAACTTTGTAAATTGTTGTTTGCTCTCAATTTGCCTAGAGATGCTATTGCACAACTCAAGTCACACATTGAAAGATATAAGAATCGTATTGGATCAACGGAACTGTTGTTTGAACATTATGCTTGGATTGCAAGACAGTACAGTGCCTTTGGAGAGTTGTTTGATGAAGCAATCCGTGCAGGACTTCCAGCTATACAGTCCCAGCACCCGGGCTTCTACTACCAACATGCAGCTCAGTTCACAGTGAAGAGAAGACAAGCTATGAGGTCTGTATGCACTGAGGCCACAGCATACCCTCCAACCCCAGATCCACTGGAAGGCACTGTGGAGTTTTATGGACAAAGACCATGGAGGCCGGGCCGCCTTAGTGCTGACCCTCACGATCCTCAAAAGGAGCAAGCAGCTGTGCTAGCTCTTCAGTATAATGAAAGAGTTTTTAACCACTCTGCAATGATCATCAGCTTCTTGGGCTGTGCCATCTCACAGTTCAAAACATTCCATTCTCCTCGGATGAGGAAGCAGCTAGTGGTAGAGATGGCTAATGAATACTTTTACTCTGCTGATTATGGTAAGGCTCTCACATTATTAACACATATGCTGTGGGACTACAGGAGAGAAAAATGGTGGTTTTTAGCTTCACATGTCCTAAACCGAGCATTACAATGTGCATATTTGTCAGGAAAAATACAAGACTATCTTCAGTTGTCAATAGAGGCACTCTCTAAGCATATTCAAGTGCCAAGCAATGATAAGGATAGAATATTTAGGAATATCATGTCTGTTCTCAACTTGAACATACCTGCTGCGGAGCCAGACCTGCCAGCCTCTTCTCAGCACAAGGCTCTAGAGCTGTGGCAGGCAGCCATTGAGAAAGAACCCTTCACAGTTCCAGTAGACATGGCCAACATATCTAGCTTTTTAGAGGTGAAGCCCAAATTTAAGCAACAGAGATATAGGATGGATGAAATAATTGATTTAGAACTGTATGTCAGACTCTTGTACACCACAGTTCTTGAAGCAAGAAATGCTTTTGTTGCTATATCTAGTCACACAGAGACTATTGAAATTCCAATCACAGATGTAGGTAACACGACTATTTCCTTGCAAGGTGGGAAAGTAAAGAGATTTTTGTGTCAATTTAAACCAAATCCTCATGATAGTGGATCAGATCTCCATATTAAAAATGTGTCTTTTGTGCTTGATACAGACAGAAAACGCAAGATAGTTTTGAATTTCAAAATAGAAGGAAACAAAGCTACAGAGTCTACTATCCATCCAGAATTGTTGCACTTCATAAAGAGCCCTAAGGCAGACTATGAATTTGACTGCATTGTGCCTTTGACAGTAGCTTCAATCACATCGCGAGAGTGTAAAGTATCATTACTTGTCACAAATTCAAGTCCAGCACTTCAAGGTGAATGGTTTCCATCAACATTCACAATGACAAATAATGAAGAAAGTGCTATATATGATGTTAAAATAACACTATCTCTGTTAAGTTCCCCTGACAATCCCAATCCTGACTCTGTCACAGAATTGAGTCTGAAAGAAGGTGAAACACAAATACAACCACTAAACATACAAGTTGGAAGAATTAGTACATTAGGCAGCCATGTAAATACATTTTATTTGAAAACAAACAGAACAGCTACTACAACTGTACAAATAAAAGTAACTTATATTATTGATCTTCCTGAAATATCTAAATTAGAATGCACTAAAGAGTTCTCTACAAAAATTACAGTGATTAAACCATTTGAGGTTTCTACAAATTTTGTGGCCATGAACTTCAAACCCATTGCTAAGTGTTTTGTGGATGATCCCTTCATAGTGATGCCACAAATCAAAATTTTGAGCCCATGGGACTTGCTGATAGTGGACACAGAGTTAGAGGTTGTGGAGTGCTTTAGGAATAGCGATACCATCTCGCCGTTGTCTTGTATCAGTAACCTGGAGGTTGCTGAAAAGAATGTTGCTTCTGATGCAGTATGTATACAAGCAAAGTACAAACCAAAAGATAATCCAACCAGAGTTGGTCTTTATAATATAACATGGCGGAGAAAGAGCAACACTAGCCACTGTGTGATGAGCAGCACGGCACTGTCGGGACTGCCCATTGATGACTGTCCTATAGCCATTAAAGTCAATTATCCTCAAGTGGTGGAACTGCTTACTTCAGTTCCATTGAAATGCACTTTATTTGGTAAGTGTAGTACCCCTATCAGACTTAGTGTGACTGTAGAGGGCACTGATGCTTACATGTTCTCAGGATACAAGAAAATATCAGTTACTATCCCGCCTAAGGGAAAAGTAGAACTGTGCTACAACATTCATCCTCTAGTCGCTGGCAACACTACCCCTCCAAGGTTAAAAGCTACTATAGTTGGTGATGTAGCCAAACAAGAAGTAGTAAGTGAAATGTTTGATAAAATCTTTCCACAGAATATATTTGTTATGCCTAAGTACAATAAATAAACTATAAAATGTTACTCCCTCAGTTTTAATAAAAAAAATTGTAAATAGTAATGAACAAAGTGTTTAGTTATATTGTAGTTACCTTGTAATTATTTTTAAATAATAAATTCAGTTACTTGTTACTTTGGTTATTTATTTTCCATTGCCTTTCAACCACAGAGTACAGTAATATTATCTTAAGAGATTTTTAACATCAATCAGTAAAAATGCCTGGATAATATTTAACACACACATCAAGACCTTAAACCTTGAAGGCCATGTAGGTAACAGCTCAGCTGTTATAGGCAGTCAGAAGCACAAGTCTTGTTATCTGTCTTGGAATATTCACAAGTAGCAGTAGTAGTAACAGAGTTAGATAGGAGGCTTCTTGTAAAATGATAAATTACAGGATCTAGTGAGCTTGGCAGCCAACCTAGTGAAGTTAGGCAGATGTGTGAACTGTCTCATTATTAGAATTAGACAGTTCATCTGCCTACCATCCCTGTACAAGAAATTTATTTCAAGACTAATGTTATCATCATACCTCATTGTTCCTGCCATAAGATACAAATGAAACATATATTTAAGAAATTACATTTATTTCAAATTAATCTTTACGCAATTCAAATTTCTCTTCTTGGATACCATTTGCAGTGATGATCAAAATGTAGATGCAGTCTCCAGTGTAGATATCACGCTCGGCGGCACTGATGAACACATCCTTCAGAAGGGCCAAAGCCTTCTCCCTAGGTAAGGGGGCCTCTGTCACATTCTGCATGTTCTTGAGTCCTATTTGATTGTCGAGCAGAGGCTGCAGCTGTGCGCCTGCTGAACCGCCGGCACGGTAGTTGGAGCGCTCGCAATGACCGATCGGATCATAACTGTACACACAACCCTTTCCATCAGCATCCAACCCAGCCAGGACATTGGACACGTAGTAAGGGAAGAACCGCTTGTAGTACAACATGGTGGAGAGCATCTGAGCGACGGCTGGCGTAGACATGGACTTGTTGTGTTCGTGCTCGTACATCTGCATCCTCGCGGACAGCAGTCTAGTCAGAGTAAGTGTGTCGCACCAGCAGCCCGTCGCGCCCAGGACAGTCCTCTCCGACAACTTGAACAGTTTCTTCTGTTCTCTTGTGTAGATTGAAAAGCCCGTACTGAGACGGGTATCAGCACCAATTACAGCGTAATCATCACCGGCAATCGCAACGATGCTCCCTCCATTATCAGCGTACGGTTCAAAGCGCACTTGTTTAGCGCCGGGTACTGCATATTCAGGAAAGTTTCCATTAACACTCAGCATTTTAATTTCTAACAATAATACTTTCAGTACAATTAATATTTGAACAATTTACAAATAAGTGCACCTCGAATGACATGCACAAATTCACAATACGGTACAACTGAAAGTATAAATTGTATATTTAAGCATAGAAATATGCTATCCTTTTCTGTACTTTACAGAAAAAGAGAGATGACTATTTTTTTACGCTAATTATGGGACAAAATGGGACTGAAACGAATTTACTTCAAATAAAATGTCACCTCACTGCGTTCGGATAAAACTTGAACCACAGCTAACAAAATAATATGTATACTTGAACTTGCATTTAAAAAAAAAGGGGTGTGGTGGCTGTCGTGGACACGGCATCGGCACGGCCGTGTGTTTTAACTGAATACGTGTTATGTGTACGTTACGACTTACGAGTAATATTTTCTTTGAGACCTATTCTTTGATCTTTTATCTATTTAGTGGTAATATTTTATTTACATTTAACCTTTTCACCGCCACGGACTTCAATAGAAGTTCCAGATTTTCGTGCCACCAGCGCCACGACTTCATTAGAAGCTCTTCATTTTAACTATGTTATAATTATAAATTTACTGTATTTAACAGGTTTTTTTTTCATTTTATTATTTAAAAGCACTGTCTAATACCCTGTTTTTTTTATTTTACCACACAAAAGAAGCCTTTAATTGTCTTAAAATTGGCAAAAACAAAAACTCCGAACATTTTTAATATCTCCAGAACGCCAAGGACTTTACATATAGTCGGCTAGTGATGTGACGCGAAAGTTAACACTGTTTGATTTCGCCCGTAGAAATATTTATAAATACTACTATCGAAAACAATTTAAGGTCAATAAAATATGAACTTAGTTAACTACTTTACAACAAAGGGAAAAATTACCAATTAAGACCGGGGTTGGAAGGTAAGACATGGGTGTCGATCCGGAATTAAATAATTCTTGTTATTGTTTGCTTGTGATAAGAACAAAATGATTTTAATTGTATTCTATTGTATGACTAATTAAAAAGTGCTGTTAAAGAATTGAACTCTATGAGTTACAAAAATTTTTGCAACGTCTGGAATCGAACTCGAAGTGGAGGAAATTGACACAGATGATTCTGATGTACTTAACTCCATCTAGGTAATAATCATAGTCTTTCCATAGTTTAAGATAACAGTTCATTTTAGTCACCCAAACCCATAATCCACTATCTTTATTTCCATATTCTGCAATGGTCCTACCTACACCAACCGAAGTTTGTCCTTATGATAATCGTAAGTTGGTGACTCATTTAATTAATTAATTAAAAATGGCCTCTTGCACGCCTTCCAAAGGACCGGGACCCCAGGGTTCGCAGAAATGTCAGGAGACGTAAAAATTATAATAACGGTTATTCATCAAAAAGTAAGAAAAAATACGGGATAGACAAAAATGAGAGAAAGGAAGACCATAGCCATCCTTAATCAGAATTGAATGTAACGTGCTCTGAGCGCCAAGGACTTGAAATGAAGTCAATGAATGACGTCATGAACCTAATAGAGATGTACCACATTTCTTATAGATCTAATTGAGTTATGCATTTTTTTCTTAGTCTTATTATTTATACTGATTTTTCTTACTAAAGATACTGTGAAATAAATCAAATATGGAAATATTGAGTCAGTTTTTATTTATATTCGTAAATTTATAAATAAAGCTTAACGTAGGCGTATAAATCTCATTTATCGATAGGACGATACCCTCATCACTACTTTTTACTGTACATTTAGTTATACATTAATAGCTTGGCGCTGGGCGAGGCATCGCGTCCTGTGTACGTTGGCGGTGAAAAGGTTAATCATTAGAATGGTCGCATTGCCACGTTGTAAAAACCAGCCCTTGGGTCACGGAAAGAGTCAATTAGCCGTTTTGAGATGTCACGGAAGAGGCCATGGGCACTCGGACCCCACGGCCCGAGGGTTTCAACCCCAAACGGCTCGAAAATATAATTACCAATAAGGTTATTATACTTACACTGCTTGAGGATTTCCGCAGCCGCAGCAGCAGCACCAGCACAGCACGCTGAGCCAGGAAGATGGGATGGTGGAAGAGTGTCGACACTCGTTGCGTCCCACACTAAAAGCCTACCCACCTTCCATGGAAATAAAGACATACCGTCCGGTCTCTTGCCATCGTCGCGTGCCAAGCCATTGGGTTCTAATTCAGCTAGAACGCCGGCGGTGACAAGAGCTCGCCAGATGATGTCGTTGATGTTCGCGTGCCGCGCTAAGCGACCCGCACTTCGGCTGAAAGACAGGCTCTGATGGCCGAGACTGTTGACAACTTCGCCACAGTGACAGCGATGAGGAGAACAACTTGGAGCTCCTAGTCATAAGGAAGCAGCGAGGTGGAAAGTGGTATCGTCGAGCAAAGTGCCTATGTTCGACGACGGTTGTGCATGAAGCCACAGACCCGATTCCCACTTACTCACAGCCAGCAGGCGCGCACGCTCTGCAGTGGTAGCAAACGTGTTGAGTAAATTGTTCTGTACTACTCTGCAGAGCGTCTCATCCCGCCATCTTTGGGAAAATGGATAGACGTAGATCTAAGTTCGGGCAAGCGAGTCTCCAGGCATTCTTAGCCTCGGTGAAGCACGGCCCATCAAAATTAATCAGTGTGGAGGCTAAAATTTTCTTGATTAATTTCTCAGTGCCGTGGACCGAGGATAGAACTGTTTAGTGGTATATTTTGGATGTAGATGATAGATAGTACTTAGCAGCAGCAGCAAACTGTATCACCTGATTTTATTATTAGCCTCCCACTATGGAAGCTTTAGACGTATGAATAGTGCGCGCCACCCTGAAGTCCGGGGCAAAAATTATGGAACTACATTTTAATAAATGCAATTTGATGCAACGACATAGACATAGCGCCGCGTCTATCGGACTTGAGTTGTGGTGCGGACTCTATTCACTAGTATTCACGTCAAAAATGTTGGGTTTTACGGTTTTTTTATTAACCAATCACATGACATGACGTGTATTTTTCTTGTCAAAGTAACCCATGTCAAGCTTCTGACGTTTCTTTGTAAAGTGAATAGTGAGCATTGTAAAAGCCGCATTTATTGTTTAGCTAAACTGCAAAATGACCTCCTTAACGTCTGTAATTCCTAAACTATACCAGGAATACACAAATAAAACACCTAAAAAGTTGAAAATCATAGATGCGTATCTATTATACATATTTCTGACTGCTGTGATTCAGTTTGTGTATTGCTGCCTTGTCGGCACTTTTCCCTTCAATTCATTCTTGAGCGGTTTTATCTCTACTGTCAGCTCTTTCGTTCTTGGAGGTAAGATATCCAAATTTGCGAGTAGTTTCAAGTCAAATATCACAAATAAGTATAACAAGATGATATAACCTACAGCAGCACTAACAGTACCTATATTTTTGTTTTCAGTATGCCTACGCCTACAAGTTAACCCAGAGAACAAAAACGAGTTCCAGGGTTTGAGTGCGGAGCGAGGCTTTGCGGACTTTATATTTGCTCACCTTGTGTTGCACATTGTTGTCATCAACTTCATAGGATAAATTAATTTTGTATTTTTTATTATTGGATAAGAAAATCTTCAAATAAAACCGTAAAACTAAGTACTTGTTATTATAAGTCCCTTACTGATAAGAATTTTACTTACTAATAATTTTGGAGTAAAAGGAAATTGTATATAACCAGGAAGCATTTACATACTAGTTACAGAATAATAAGGGCAGGAGTGCGCTAGGCAGCTCAGTTGTTGCAATCAATCCAATATATTTAATGGCATGAGCCTGCACACAAGCAGACAAGATTATGCTCAATATTTCGGCTGCTGCTGCTTGGCTGCCAAATGTATGGAAGCACATGTCAGACTTGGAAGTCAAAATAATCTAGGGTTTACTTTATTTTCATATTTAATTTTTTATCTCAGATTTCTATAGTTCAATTATTTCTTCATCTTCAAACAAGATGATAAAATGAAATAAATCATTTAAACTTAGTAATAGTTATTTTATTTGAACTTCACTTTTAAACCTCTCCAGCAGGACCAGGCGGTCCCAGGGGGGGGGGGGGGGTCCTGAGGGCCGTGACCCCCCTCAAAATACTTCAAGTTGTTGAGAGCCTGAATGATTTACGTGTCTTACTAACTAAAAATTGTACTTGAGCCATAGTGACCCCCACGGGCATATACAAAACCTTAACAAAATAGAGGATACCTATAGGTTGCAAGAGCGAGCGAAATGGGCACCACTACGCTCGGGTTAAGGCACATTAATACAGATGGTTCACTCCGCAAAATCATATAAAAAGCGACTCTTGCTACGACACAATAAATTGCAAGTCAGCAGCGCCAATTACCTACAGTTCTATTCATTACCTAGAAGTTCCTCTCTTTCTATCCGCGTAACTCTTAGATCTTCTGACTACGTTACAAACAACCCCTAAAAATAGGGATGTATTTATTCAAACTTCAAATAATTCCCATTTTGCTTTCCTAAAACTATACCTACAGGTGACTTGTAATTTGACGTATTCCTTCCAGGACTTAATAGTGTGACCCATTTGCAACAATTAAGCACCCCATAAAGCCTAGGCGAAAATTCATGGGATTCGAGAAAACCCAAATTTTATGTTATTTTGAAAAATTTCCAGAATTCTTCACTAACACTTTTCTCTAAACTCTCAAATTAAATGGCCTTCATTACTTTTCCATGGGATACCTAATACTTTAATAAACCTTTCGATGTAACCAAATTTTTAAAACATCAAACAGGTAAAAGTTAAAGGAAGAAGTTAACTAACATTTTTAGATTAACTAAAACAAGCAAGTCATTTCTTATAAACAGTATCCGCTTTTATAACAAGTTGCCAAAGTCTGTTACAGAACTTAGCGATGGGAAGTTCAAAACCCATATCAAACGTGTTCTTATCAAGAAGGCATATTACAAAATTAAAGACTATGTTGAAGACAAGGAAATTTGGCAATAATTCCTTCTGCACATGTGGCTTCCCTGGTATCTCATTAACGTCATAATTATGTAAGAGTCTATTAACTGCTCCCAAATTACCATATTTATTCTTATCTTATTTTTTTTTACATTCGTCCTTGACATATTCATTCAATTATTTGACATTATATACCTACGAGTTAATTTCAACTCTTTATTAGTGGCTTTTTTGCACATGATAATTATTCAGATTTATTACAGTTGTAATAGCAATAATGTGATTGCGTTTAATTAAAATAGGTTCTTATTTTTATTAATTCATATATCTTTTGTATAGATTCTTTTCTATTTTGTGAATGTGAGAACACTGTAGGCTTAGTGTACTGTAGATTTGTTGACCATTTTCTATTTTCTTAAGTACCTGGTACTTATTGAAATACCTACACTGTCCTCTCATACCTAGTCATACTGTTATTTGAAACAATTTTAAAAGCCAATTATTTTTAAAAGAGTAACCGTGGAGTTTCTTGCCGGCTCTTCTCCATAGGAAACGACCAATTGGAACCGTGCACCTAGCTTCTGACGTTTCATAAGTGCCCATGTAGGTCTATGTGAAATAAAAATATTTTGATTTTGATTGATTTTTGAACAAACTGGCAAAGGTCGAATTTGCTAATTGTTGAAATACTTAAAATTGTGAGGTAATAGAATTAATTAACTTATTTATGCCATCCCACTTCTTCCTAACTTCCCAGCAATCAAACAGATGGCAGGCAATCAGGTCGTCATGACCAGTTACAAGTCGCGGAACGGCTTTTGAGCTTTTAAAATAACTCACGGTCTACTCGCTGGCCACGGTTCACTTGTCGCTTAGTTCGCGTGTGTTTTTAAACATAATGCTCGTGTACAGGTCGTGCCATTAAAGATGAGACTTGACCGCGCCTCCCGCCGCTCTTTCCCCCGCCCCGATGACGCCCCAGCGGGGACCTCATACCGCTAAAGAGACCCATAAATCGTCTACTGCGCAAGTCAAGCCACGTGGTGCGTCAAGTCTCATCTTTAATGGCACGACCTGTACCTTCGGTAGAGGTACTAAGGCAAAGAATAATACATGCAGCAAGTTAGCAACACAGAAGTTAGAAAAATAATAAGGTAGACGTGCCCATTTTAAACCAAACTTTTTAATAACTAACAGCAATCAGGTTCGGGTTTGAAATTATTTCAACAATTCCCAATTCTATCTTTTTCCGCATTATAGACTGTGGACCCCAATTATTTTTTTGTTTACCGTTTTCGGTGTTGTTTCAAATAAATTAGCAATAAGGAAGAAGGTCTTTCAATTTCATATTATCAAGAATTCATAATTAATGTGACATTCTGGGATTTTTCTGAAACTAAAGTTAAGCCATGATAAACAAAGGATTTTTTTTTAAAGCCTCAAATGTCGGCGTATGTCAAACTATTAGAGTATGTACGTGCGCTGTATGTTTAAACCCTTGGTATGTTAGGAACGAGAGTCTCCATCTAAGAGACCTAAAAAACCCCACTATCCACCAATTCCTAAAACGCCTTGCAAAGCGTTTCTTTGATTCCGCGGTCAAACATCGCAATCCTCTGGTTGTCGAGGCCGCCAGTTATGTCCCAAGTAGGATTAGTCGTACCCGCCGTCGTAGGCACATTCTCATAGACCCAGATGACCCCATAACCCTCCTCCAGGAGAGCAATAGGGCCACAAGTACAGTATACAGATACAGACGCCTTCCGTCATTTCGGCCTCGCCGCCGAGGTCGTTTGCGATCGCGTCCGCGACCCCGAGTAAATGGTACTCCTCCCCGACCCTTGCTCGAAAACGAGGTGCCAGCAGTTGTTGCAGCTGTGCACGTAGCTTTAAATTCCCCGATTAATAATCATGATCAAAACTTTGATCCAGCCCGTCCCATCTTTGATGAGCTCCCTCCGGAGTCGCCCTAAGCCGAGGCTCGTACCCCACAGGGGGTGCCCTTAGCGAGCGTTCACCTAGCTTTTTAGCTCTGGCTGGAGGCTTTGAGTGTAGCAGCTTAAGGAAACTACAGGATTGACCGGTTAAATAGTCATGATCTCAGAGGTCAGCTATGAGATGCCCTAAAAGAATAAAAATGTATGTTTAAACAAAATGATTAGGTAATACACTCTTTTGCAAAAAAAAACGGGCACCTAAGGAAATTTACGTTCTAAGTTCGATTTGAGTTAATTAAATGAAATTTATTTCTTTGACGTAGTCTATGTATACTTATAATCGTGTAAATTAATGCGCGTGAAGTGAATTGGGGCAATTAAAAGAAAAAAAACGATGGATTCCTTAAAACCGATGTACATGCCCAAACAATAAGAAGTGGTCGGCAATAAAGACAAGATTTTTTTTAACTTTTTTTAATTAAATAAAGTTACAAATGTAAAAACCTCATAACGAGTGTGACCTCCTCTTGCCAAAATCACAGCTTGAATCCTTCTGGGCATGCTTTCCACGATGTTTTTAATAACGTTTTGAGGAATACGTTCCCACTCTTCTACAATGACTCTTTTTAGCTCCCTGATGTTTTGTGGAGCAGGTTGCACTGATCTTACCCATCTCTTTAGAACATCCCAGACATGCTCTATTGGATTGAGGTCAGGACTTCGAGCTGGCCAATCTAAACGACGGATCCCAACTTCTTGCATGTACGCTTCCACTTCGCCAGAACGGTGCGGGCGAGCATTGTCGTCCATAAAAATGGAATCTTCCCCAAGTGCAGTCAATGTGGGTTGTGCATATGGAATTAGGACTTCCATTATGTACCGGTGTGCATTTAATGTTCCATTTTCTATGAAAACTAACTCCGTACGCTCCGTCGAATTAATTGCTGCCCAAAACATAACAGAGCCTCCGCCATAAGGAGTGATTTCTTCGAAACACACTTCCGCATAGCGTTCCCGTGGTCTTCGCAGCACTCGCCGGCGTCGGTCCTCTCCACACAAAGAGATTCTAGCTTCATCAGAAAACAATACTTTATTCCAGTCCTCCAGAGTCCATGAAGCACAGTTCCGAGCAAACTGAAGTCGAGCAACACGGTGCTCACGGAGTAATTTAGGGCCCCGAGCTGGGCGGTAACTCCTGATATTGGCAGCCAAAAGCCTCCACCTGACCGTCCACAAGCTAACTTCTACTCCTCTTACTTCTTCAAGGCTCTTCTTCAGGTCCACACTTGACGCCTTACGATTCCGCAACGCCTGACTCACCAAAAAGCGGTCATCTCTTGGTTCTGTGCATCGTTTTCTTCCCGAACCGGGTCTTCTTTTGACCGAACCGGTCTCTTGATACCGTTGCCAAGTCCTCTGGACAGTTGAACGACTCACATTTAGCCGCTGAGACACGTAAGCTTGCGAACAACCTTCTCCAAGTAGGGCTATAATTTTACCGGCCCTTATCGCTTTATCATTCATATCAAAAAGTGGTATTTAATGTAAAAAGAAAGATTAAATTGTTTAATTTTCAGAAAATATCCAAAAAGTTTTAAAATATCGTAATCAGTTAAAAATCGTTTCAGCAATTCGCGCCATTAGTAAAGCAATTTTAGAATAATACACAATAATAATTATTTTTTTTATCACACCTGCTCTGAAAATACATACTAATTATACCAATTAGAGGGAAGAAACGCCTTTATCCCGCCCTTCAAATCCTTTCATCCCAAGGTATGGAAGTTTGTATGAAAATCCTTCCGACCCAAGGGTGGGAAGTATGTATGAAATTCCATTACATACCCAGTTTTTCTTTTTTTTTAATTTGTCAGCAGTCATACTGCCAAGAGACTTTAACTGTCTACTAATTAAATTTCAAGTAAATTGTTATTGGCCACATACAGTTTTTTTTTTTTACCAGTTACCAACCTCCTTGGTGCATACAGAAAATTAAAAACGAAATTATTTTTGTATATAAAACGCGCGGAATCACGGAAGAAGTGGCTTCAACTAACTCAAGATGTAAACATGTCTCAAAATATCAAGATACCCGGACAAAATGTAACATCTTATAATAGCTGGACTTTTATTAATTGTACTTTTAACTAAATATAAACATTTCTATGCATTTATGTCCATAATTTTCCTCGTAGGTGTAATAAAAAGCACTATACATCCCTCAGGATAAAGTACAGTTCCAGACCTCAAATGGTTTGCGCCCCTCGCAAGCTCGTGGCGCAAATGCCATAATCTCGGTATGGAACTGTCACTTTCTTCCCTCTGAAGTAATGTACTATGCTTTTATTAATTTCAAATTTTAAATTTGGGACGTAAAGAATCATGCCAGGATGCTTCAAATAACATGCCAATACATCGTCAAATTAATAAAACCTATTTCTTGTTCTTCTTCATTGAAGTAGAGAAAAAAATCTAAAGTGCCCGTTTTTTTTTGCAAAAGAGTTTAGTTAATTGATTCAGGCGTGACCTTGCGGAAATCCATTATAAAATGATGTTGTGGATATATTTAGTAACCTGTTCCGCGTAGCTATTTCTAAAGAGTCTTAAAAAGACCCTGAAAGAAATCGACACGTGTTTCAACTCTCTACGAGGCATCCTCAGGATGAAGATTGACTTGTCGCGAACTAGAACACGGCGTGTTGCCACACCAAGCACAGTTTTAGGTAATATTTTTGTTTATGTGTACCTACATGAAAATTAAGCAACAAGTGAACCGTGACCAGCGAGCAGTTCGAGAGTCATGTTAAAAACCCAAAAACTGCTCCGCGACTTGTTAACTGGTCGTGACGACATGATTGCCTACCGTGTGTTGGATTGCTGGGAGGTTAGGTAGTAGTGGGATGGCATAAACTAATTAATTACTTCGATTATTTTGCCAGCACTATCGACTATTTCATCGGCTACTCTAAATATTTTTTTTACATTTGCACCTCGTTGGGTAGCTGATTAAATGAAGATGTCTTCCCCGTAATTTTTATGATTAACGCCTTAGTAATTTCGAGATAACTGGTGCCAAAGTTCATGTGCTTACATGATTTTTGAAAATGGTTAGTAAACTTCTGCCTTTAACTTTTATCAGGTTAAATCGAAAGGTTTATTAAAGTATTAGGTATCCCATGGAAAAGCAATGAAGGCCATTCAATTTGAGAGTTTAGAGAAAAATTATATTTAGTGATAACATAAGTATTGGGTTTTCTCGATTCCCATAAATTTTCGCCGCTTTATGGGGTGCTTAAGGGCTGAAACGTACTAGCGGCAGGCCGTGACGCGGCGGCGGCGTGCCGTTGCGGTTGGCCGCAGTTTAAACGGTCTGCCGCAACGGCACGCCGTATTCCGGCTAACCGTATCGTCTCGGTTCTGTAGCGGTCCGCCGCATTTCGTCGTCAGTGCTTCTAGAAATGTTGGTCATGATGGACGTAGAAGAAGTTGTTGTAGTTATTTATTTAAACTAACTAACTTTCGTGGAAAACGTCGTCGTAAAAATAAACATATATTTTGGATACACCCTCTACTGGAGACACGACATGGTAGTAAAGACTGACCGGTTGCGGGGAGCGCGGTAAGCGCTTGCGGCACACCGCGCCGAGTGCGTGGAGGGGTGCGGTGCGCCGCTACATTCAACCGGTGCGGCCTACCGCAGCTCCAAGACAACTGGAGCGGTTGACGGCTGGCCGCAAGTCAGTGCGTTGGTATCAAGTGGTTTCATATAAAAATTTAAGTGCGGCCAACCGCAACGGCACGCCGCGTCACGGCCTGCCGCTAGTGCGTTTCAACTCTAATTGTTGCAAATTGATCACACTATGACGTCCTGGAAGGAATATGTCAAGTTACCACTCTGTATTATTGAAAAGTTTAATATAATGATTGCGCCTCTTTTTGTGAACCTATAATAATTTCTTTTTTGGTGTCCTAAAATACGAACCAGCCTAATAACTGCGACCAACTTAGACGTAGCGCTCGCCGGCAGTGGCGGATTTGCCCTAGGCCCAGTAGGCCTAGGGCGGCCAGATATTAGGGGCGGCCAATCGTGACAAAAAGTCACTAATGATAACAAGAAATAACTTTAAAGTACCTATATATATATTCTAAACGTTCGCGCACATTATGGGGCGGGCCGTAATGCACCGCATCGTATAACAATAATAACTTAAAACCATTTAAGCTTAAACCTCGGAAAATATTATAAACCGGCAGCTTATTATAGTTAACTAAATTACTGAAGCAATTTCGATAAAAGTTGGCAATAAAGTAAATTCATTATGTAGTCTTTATGATGGGTGCTGAGAAAGGAGCGGCTGATACTTACTACATGGCCTGGGGGGTGGATTTACAATATCGTTGAAAAATCATGTTGAGGGCATAAAAAAATTACATTGTCAAAACTATTTTAATTTTTTTATATTTACAGGCTTTATATACACTTGCTTTATACAGCACTTTAACCCAAATATCCTCAAAGTCAATAGCTGATTTTTAAGAAAATTAAAACCACCATTAAAATCATCACCACCTGTAAATAAAATGCGACTCTTATTGTTTGCGAACAAAAAAATCGACTACCCGATGTAATAAGCAGATTTTCATTTACGATTTACATTTATCCATATTGTATCTATCTATAAAAAAAAGAAAATAATAATTTCTTCGTAAAATAAATAATCAATAAATAAATATAAAATTAGCACCGAATTTCGTCAACACCGTCAAGGAAATATCAAAGTGGAAGTAGTTCCGTATGTGTAGCATTTGCGCGGCACGCGATACCTCGCCCCGCTTCCTCAGTTCTGAGCAAACTGTGAGAAGAACCGCACGTCCGCAGAAACGCGCTCCGAAACTAAAAATTTTGAGTGAGTGTTCAAAAAAGTTGTGTTTAGACAAAGTTACGTCATTTCCGTCAAGCTTTTCATTCAAGGTAAGTACATAAAATAACTTTACGATAATTTTTATAGAAACTAAGTTATAAGTGAAGATGCTGAGAAAGTAGCGGTATCCTCCTATTATTATTACTATTCTAGAAAAATCGAGGTTAAAGTCTTAATTGTCATCACCATACGCATCATTACCATTTACAATTAATGAGCGGTGATGACAACAGGCGTACGGTGATGATGATTTTCTTAATTTGTGCTATAATTTGCTTAAATGTTACACTAAGAGATCAAATGTTATTAATTTGCTCTCTTAAATTGTTATAATAAAGAATTAGAGTAGGTATATATGCAGTTGTTACATATAGCGCTCAAGGTTTTCTTAGTCTTATGTTTGACTTAATTTCAAACGGTGTATGTATCTAAGTCCTTTTCTATTTCAAACCGGGAATAGAGCTCAGCATAGGTTTAATTATACATAATAAACTAATTTATTAACATTCCTTTTACGTTGTACCTTTAGAATTGTACGGTCTATTAATAAAACTGTTTACTTTCAGATCATATGAGTAAAAGAAAAAGAAGCATAGAAGAAGTTCAGTTAGCAAAACGGAATAATATAGCTATTAATAAACGTGCAAAATATGCCGCCATAAAGCAGGATCCTGAATTATATAAAATTATTAGAGAAAAAGAAAAGGTATAAATATAGAAAAGAGACATTAGGTCAGTTCGTATCAATAAATGAAAAAAGTCCAAGAGAGCAGAGAGTACAGCGCAAGAAATGGCGTGAAGCAGCTAAAAAATATCGGGAAAAGAAAAAAAATGAGGCAAAGGATAAGACCATTGAACTTAAACCAATACTGGTAAATCCTGATAATACTAATGAGACGACTACAAACGATATTTTAGAACAGTATAATCAGGACCCATTAACAACACCCACCAACTCACAATGTAACTGCTCAGTAAAAATCAAAAGAATTCGATATTTAGAATACAGGATACAGGTAGATCAGTTATCTCTTTGATTAAAAAATAACTGATTCAAAAATTACCAAAAAATAATTACAATTTTACCTCTATAAGACTGATTACCAAAACCCTAAGTAAATCTGAATTAATATTAAAATATGATAAGTTTATAAGTTTACGTAAGAAAAAAAAATCTGACTATTATTATAATACTTTATATATTATTTTATAGACTGTTGATTTACTCTGTTGTTGATTAATCATTAATAAAGTTGATTTCCTTAAATATTGTATTTTATTGTAAATTCATGTATAAAGTGTCATCACCATACACTCGAAATCATCACCATCCACGTATAAATCATCGCCATACCATAGCCGTCAACACCATCTCACCTCTTTTTATTTAAATGCTGATATCTTCTGATTTACGCTCAAAATTTTAGTCTAAACACATTTTATGAGCATTATAGCTATCCTACGATGATTTTATCTAGTTTTACTGGCATTCCAACGTGATTTCAATTTTTTGAATTTTTTGTTCGAAGAAATTTTTCATGTGTAAATCCACCCTGGGACCTAGGGCGGCCAAGACTGCAAATCCGCCACTGCTCGCCGGCCGCTACCGCTTTGCTCGTTCTTCTCGCGCGCGGTTTGCCACTGTTTAAACCTGACCTAACCCGTTTGGTCGGGGTACCCTAAGTTTAGTTAATGTGATCAACTGCGAGAAACGATCGGAAAGTTCAAGAAAGAGGTTCATTTATTAAAAAAAAAGTGTGCATCATTAGGTCAATAAGTTTAAGAGGACCAATTAAATATTTTCCTAAAAATATTCCTCGGCACCCATGGTGACCCCCCCCAAAATCTAGGGCTGCGACCGCGCCCAGTTCTCATCAAATAATCCAGCTGATCGTAGAAATCAAAATGGAGACACCTCTAACGTTTCATCCTATCGGTTGTGATTCTCATTACATTCCAGTGGTTCTCTTGCTGACCAAAATTGTCCAAGTATCTGAAGTATTGCGATTTTGCTACCACTATCAGATTAAGGCTGCTTTTCCACCAGAGCTACGTAATGGATGTGTATGATATGAGCTACGGCGATAGCGGTAGATTGTCGCAAGCTTCATATCGAGGTGATGAGAGGTTAATAAAATACACAATCATTTGTAATATTAATTAATTTTTATTTTGACTAGTCATGAATCAATTTTCATTGTTATTTTAAATGTATCAGTAGTAACCTAACATTGTGGCTCTAACAAGAACTAAAAACAATTATTATTATTATAAATAAGTACTTGTATCCCCATGTTTCCAAGTGGCGTCAACATTCGTTCTGTTTACTATCTGCAACACATCTCAGCTAGCCACTTTACTTATTACTATACATAATTTTGTCAAGTTACTAATATCACATTTATAATCTAATTTAGTTTTTTCGTTAGGCAGGGAGCCGCTCACACACGTATAAAATAAGTACAAAAACACACAACAAAATGAGTTTTTTAAACAGTTTTTTGTTAGGCAATGATAAAACTTATGCAAATTGTGTTACAAAATAGGAAATGTGTGAAATATCTTATAAAACTATTATTATAATAAAGTTGCGAGACAAATTATTACATCTAAAAACATCTTTATAGTCAGCGGTGTGCGGGGTAGTTACTTGTACAATATTTAATTTTTGGATTCGGTGCGCTACTTACTATATATAAACCAAGGCTCGAAACCGGTTTAAAAAATACCGGGGACAACCGGTTTATTTGGGTTTAACTCCGAACTTTTCTTAAGAACGTGAACGTTTTAAGAACTTTATTTTAACTTAAATTAACGGGTTTATACGACGAGTGGCATGACGGTAAACGCGTTGCAACTTGTGACTAATGGTGAGGATGCCGCTTTGAATAAAAACTAAAAAAAAAAACCGGTAAATATTGCTCAAAACCGTTTAATCCGAAAAACCTTTACCTATGTAAAGACCCCCAAAACCGGTAAAAACCGGTTTCTAATAGCGGAACCGAATGTAAAGGTTTTTGCGTCAAGTACATAATAACGGTTTGAAAATTTAACCGGTATCCGAGCCTTGCTATAAATACGCTTCGTACACAAAATTGCGGAAAAAAAAAATGGGTATTATGTATTACATAATTATGTTGAAAACATATAATTACAATTAAATGGAGATCAAACTGGTATTAATAATTTACAGGTTCGTGTATATTTAATGGTTAACTACAAACTATGGACGATGATATTTTTATATACTTTTTATTAAATAGAAAAATACACTCTCAAAGATAAAATAGAAAAATAAATCGGCGCGTCGAGCGTCTAATAATAAGGCCCTTCGATGGAACGCCCGCCGGTTCCTCTGAAATGTTATTTAATGTACGGCCAGGCCCGTCGATGTAAGAGGACATGCTAATTTTTACACTTATTAAAATATCACAAAGGATGAAGTATTTACATTAAATCAATATTTATGGCTACTCACTAAAATAAAGAGTCGGGTCGTAACACACTAATACGAGGAGCGATACTGGCGCTATCGTCTCGCCGCGCTCAGTAAGACGGAGGCGCGTGCGGCGCGGGCGACGTGTGCGGCGCGCTGCCGGCGCCGGGCGCGCGGCCGGCGCCGGGCGCGCGGCCGGCGCCGGGCTCGTGGCGCGCCACGTAGCGGCGCCGCGCCGCCGCCAGCAGCTGCTGCTTGCGCCGCGCCAGCAGCGCCTCGCGCTCCAGCACGCAGCGCGAGAAGCGCGCGCCCGGGCTGCGGAGGGCACACGTCAGTACTGGTCGCTGCACGGGCACGAGCGCGGCCGGCGGTCGCGCGTCACTCACCTGTCGTCGAGTTCGAGGGCCGGCGGGCTGGGCGAGCGCGCGCCGCCCGCCTGCGACGTCGCGCCGGACGACTCCGCCGCGGAGAATGGCCCGAAGGCGGCGGCGGTGACCGTGGCCGCGTCCACCAGCACGGGCGCCGGCGTCAGCCCTAACACGGGCGCCTGCAGGGGCGGATGCACGGGCGCCTGCAGGGGCGGATGCACGGGCGCCTGCACGGGCGCCTGCACGGACGCCGGCGCGAGCGCTAGCTCAGGCTCGAGCGCGGCCAAGGGGGGAACTACGGCCTCCGGAGATAATATGTCTGAAAGTAAGCACGAAAAGGATTAGTAAAGTTCAACAGATCACTAAATTATGATCTGTTCCAAAAGTATCTGATGAAAGCGTAAACAGATAAATTCTCTCTCGCAGGGAATTCTCACCACTTTTCCAACACTTATTGTTTGAATAACATTATTAAATTGTAATTGAAAATCATCGACGAAAATCGAGGCTATAAAATTAAATTCAACATTGTCAAATGAAAACAACATCTTTAAGGTAAGATAGTTAATTGATTCAGGCGTGACCTTGCGGAAATCCATTATAAAATACCATAGAAGTGGATATATTTAGTACCCTGTTCCGCTTAGCTATTTCTAAAGGGTAGCGTAGACTGCAGTCTACGCTCAGCGCTTAGTGTGGCAACACGCCCTGTTCGAGTTCGCAAGAAGTCAATCGTCATCATTGAGAGGTGAAACACGTGTCGATTTCTTTCAGGGGGTTTTTTAAGACCCTTTAGAAATAGCTAAGCGGAACAGGTTACTAAATATATCCACTTCTATTGTATTTTTTTTTTATCTTTAAGGTACCTTATTTAATATTAGAATTTCGGGATATTTATGTATTCAAATAATCAAATCAAAGCACTCAATTTGTAGGTGGCATTACAAATTGGTATCTACAGATACGTTTACAGATAAATTTGTTTACATTTTCATCAGATACTTTTGGAACAGACTACTGAGCAAAAGTGTTCAGAGAGGCGTACAGAGTGTAGAGCAGTTCACATACCATGGTGTGCGGGCAGGCGGCCCTCCAGGATGTTGTCAAGCGTGAGGTCAGCGGAGCGCGTGCGCGCCAGGTCGGCGTGCAGCGCGGCGCGCGAGTGCTGCGGGAACATGAGCGCGAGCTGCGCGGCCGCCGCGTCCAGCTGCGCGCCCGCCAGCGCCTCCGGCCGCACGCGCGTCACCTCCACCGAGAAGCTCGGCAGCCACGACACGTACCGAGACCCTGCGCACGACACTTACGTTTTACTTTTACATTTGCCGTCACTACAGTGAACACACGGAATTTGTGTGAAACAAACTGAATTACTTAAATAAAATGGTGACACTTCTTAGGTGTGTTAGGTATCGACAATAAACTAATGAAAAAAAAAAAAAAAAACTGGTTTCATAATATCAAGAAACTACACCAGAGCGAGGGTTATGATTTTGACAGACTATGAATGTATGTACATCTGTTCCCTCATAACTCCTAAACTTCTCCTCGTTTTTTGATAAACAAGGTATCGTTGGAAGCGTCATGATGTTCCGCGAGTTATAGGCTATTTGACGACATATAAAATACAAAATGCATGCCGCGGATATAAAAGGCTAACGCTGCCTGTCCACTGGAGCGGAGCGAGGCAGCGGAACGGAGAAATGTGCCAATATTAACCAATAGGAGCGGAGCTCTGAAGCGGAGTTTAAATACTATTGGTTAAGGTGCCTATTCGGGTCGCTATTTTTTCATTTTTTCCTACAATTCCAGAAGGGAATGGCGGATTCAAGGCTGATATTTGTATAGATAGATCAGGGTTTGAAACCGGTTAATATTGTTCATAAAACCGTTATGCAAATTCAAATAATTTAATTATAATTTGTAAAAAAAATAACAATACTAACCTACATTTTTAAGCACCATTGTTACTAACATCAAAATAGTAACAACATTATGTATAAAGTTTTATTTAATTTAAATCCCCCCGATTAATAGATAATAATTACCCATGCTTGATGCAGCCTGCCCCATCTTGCTGTCCTCCCCCCTGTGACGCCCTAAGCCGAGGTTCGTACCCCACAGAAGTGCCCGTAGCGTGCGTTTGCCTAGTATCTAAGTTATTTTACGCCCAGGCTGTAGGCTTAAGTTAGTAGCTTAAGGCAACCACAGGACAGTCCGGTTAACTAGTTACGACCCTCAAAGGTCAACTACGAGATGCCATTTATAAAAAAATAAAAAAAACACGGCGGCTGCCCCATTTCAAAACCTAGTAGATAAGGGACAGTTTTTACAAAAGTCGTTTTATTGCATAATGTTGCTAATCTAATTAGTCCTCACCAAATGCAAAAACAACAGCGTTGAAAACTCACTTATAAGCAGATATATTTAAACATCGAAACCTAGTAAGTGCCCCATTCACTGCCCCGTGACCGCTTCAAAACCCAGTAAGTCTCTGAGACTTGCTAGGTTTTTAAATGGTCGATGCATCGCACTAGGTTTTTTTAAATCAAGACCCAACACGAACGAAGAAAGGGGATAGTGCGGGGGTCCGCAGCAAGTCATAATACGTAGCGCGTTCTCGCTTCAATCGGCGTCGACCGCAAACCCCTCCAGGAATTGGATTATCTAATTAAAATAATAATTGACCATGCCCTCACTAATCTCCGAAAATACTGAGCCTTTTTTTTTTGGGTGGGAAATCATCAAATTACTTCTCCCGCTCTGGGCGGAGCGGGAGGGCGTGTCAGACTCTTACTGACTAAAACCCACCCGTGTTCCTTCGGTTGCCCTGTTGCCGGGGGCCACGATCTCCCTTTCGGTTTTCTTCGCACCCCCGGAAAAATACTGAGCCTAAGATAAAAAACTAAAAAATCAGAAAATAGTTCTATACTTAAAATTACAGGAAAAACCTACAAGAAGTCTATGGTCTTAAAATAACATGGTAAATCTCCCAATATTGTGCGTACAAACTTACATTTACAGTTGAAATGCATGGGAGAAGATGTTTTTCAACTACAATGTTAAGTTTGTTCTTGGGATTAATTCATCCCAACTACGGAACCCTTGATTGTCCGTGGTTGACACGCACTTGGCCGGTTTTTATAAATGAATAAACTTTTGTATTCAATGAATCATTATTTTATTTACATACCCTTTAAAGTAACTAGAATTTTGTCAATACAAAAGTGCTCTTACTATGTTATGAAACTAGTTGCTACATGAATTTAATTATCTCTTGTCAAAGTTAGTAAGGGGTTTAAAATATGTAATACACACATATATTAAAATATTGATAGTACTATGTTGTGTATTTTATACAACCAATAGCATTTTTTTACCTTACATAAATACTTTTCAAAGGCTGACCCTATTTACGTTTTTGCGCTCTCCTGTAAAATTTCGTTTCAAGTCCTTACTAGCTTTTGAAATGGGGCAGCCGACGGCGTTGACTCTGTTCGCCGCCGTCACCTACGCAACACTATAATTGAATGCACGTTGCTGCTGCCATTTCTCATGATAACTTGTTGATATTTATTCGCCCAAACTCCTGCGGAACTGAAGAAAGTTCACAAACACACATTTGCACTGCACCATAGCAAATATGTACTCTTTTTATGCAAAACAAAACAAATAAAATCAAAACCAAGAGCAAGCAAGAGTGAACAGGCATCTTCTCGGCTTGCTCGTTCCATCTTAGTCCTATCCACCGCTTTCCATCAGGCGAGATCGAGTCTAGACCAAACCGAACAGTTATTTATTTATTAACATCATAATTATTTATTATGAAAAACAAATTCAAATAATATTCAAGTACGTAGCCGACGGTAGGAGTGGCAAATCGAGTTTTGGAAAAATATCGGTTTTGTAGAGCGTCATCTATGTCATTCAATTGTGCGTCTGTCTCAGTCTCGTGCGAGTCTCCTTCTAAATCTCGATATGTTATAGAGCGTTTATCAGAAATGAGTAGTCATATTTACGGGTGTGGTACAGACCATCAAAGTGAACAACCACTATGGGAACAACATCACAATGGCGGAAAAAGTATCAGCCATCCTAATCATTTGGGTCGAGTAGTTATTGAAGTTCAGTATGATGGCCGCACATTTATGAATACATGCTATATAATTAGATAACGTTATAACGTGCACGTATGTCCATATATTTTATGGACCGTGGACATCCTCGATAATATCGTTACGTTAGAAATTATAAAAGCGCACGTTTATTTTTGAAATCCTCATACCACATGAGTATTTCCAAGATTGTTTCTTCTTTAAATCTTTTTTTTTTGTACTGAACTGTGCCTAACTTCTAGTAATTCCTATCGCGAGTCCAGTGATACATTGATATATTGATGTAGTTGCACAGTATGTACCTAGACTATAAAGTGCCGCATGAGACGCGGTGCCGGCTGGCCGTGTGGCTGAGCCAAAGGGGTCGCTGACCTGTCAGGTTCCATTCCAGCACATGTAGACGCAACAGCAGGTACACAACGGCACAGCACAGCGCACTGAGTACTACTGCGTACACGCCGAGTCGCTGTCTCATTTAACTCATAGTCAGCCCGCGAGCACCACTCTCTACGTACAACAAACGCGGCACGCACCGATGATGTGATACCATCGGGAGCAGGAATATTGTTCACTGCATTGTTCTGACGGGAATTTTGTTTGATGGGAACTGTACTGTGATAGAAACGTCATGTTTGAATATTTTTGTTTCTTTTGACTTTTGACGCTGCTTTTAGTTGCCAAAGACTTTTGTTAATTTGAGGTTTATTTTTCTTTCCTTATACTATTTTTTATTTCATTATTTACATATAAATTATATTTTTAAATATTAGAATAAAATATAAAAAATAGTAGCCCACCGGTATCGGGAACAGGGTCCAAGATACCGGCGGTCAGGGCTCTAGAGAGAGAGAGAGAGAGGAACCTTCTGACAATGCGAGCTGTGTCCAGGAGTACCGCTTTCTGAATCAAGCCCTTGATCCAGCTGCTCAACGAGAGCCTCCTTAGGTGTTGGCCGAGGCTCTTGGCGATTAAGCCATTGGCTGTCACGACTATCGGCACAATGATTGCCGAGTCCACATTCCACATGTCGACAACCTCGCGAGCCAAATCAAGATAAGTACTTGATTTGTTTATCTTTCTCAGCTTTCACGAGGTTCTCGTCCTGCGGGACCGTTATGTCAACATCCCTTATACTATTATTATTATACTCTTTGGAGTGGATGCAATTGTCAAAGTACCGAATAGGTTTCGTTTGGTCGTAAACTCTTAAGTCATAAAACACCTATTTTTTTCCATGATCTTCTTTTCGTGTGTTTAGTAACTAACTAACCTAGTGTCAGAGTTTTAATGCCGCCCATGAGCCTCAGACTTTGGCTTCACATGCCGTCAAGAAATACCTCTCAGGCATGCCGGTTTCCTCACGATGTTTTCCTTTACCGTTTTTGAAGCAAGTGATAATTGATCACGATAATGGTGATAATGGTTATCTTAGCTGTCTACTTAATGTAGACAGTTTTTGAGCCAGTTCAAAAATTTATTTTGAATAAAATAATATTCGTACAAGTACTTTTTTAAGATTGGCGCGACTTACCGTCGAAGTGGAACAGATGATTGGGGTGCCTGGCGGGCCCCTGCGTGGGCCGCGCGGGCCCCGCGGCCGCCAACGCGCGCCGGCACGTAGGGCACGACGCGTCCTGCTGCACCCACTGGCACAGGCACGAGCTACGCACACACACCTTACATGAGGGGGGGCACATACAAATTGACGTCTACTTTAAAATAACGACCCAGATGAAACTCTCAAATCTAGACATCTATGTCCATACGATAGTTCACAATTTGAGGAGCGTTTTAACAAAGTGAAATATCTACAAGTAAATAGTTTTCACAAAGCGAAATATCTGCGCGGTTAATAAGTGTTTATTTTTTTTTAATAGAACGGCAACTCGTTGAAATACGCGGGAAATGGTGTTGTTCATTTTGAGCCCAAACTATTACAGTAAAATCCTGATGAAGCGAGGAGTTTTGGAATAGCTATGATTTCAAATCAACAACAAAGAGAATGTTAAAAACGAGATTACCTTTTAAAATGACTCATGCTCGAATCCTGCAGTATGAAAAAGAGCGGAATAAAGTTAAACATTATTACAGCGACACTTATTCGGAAAGTCCAGTCAGTGTGGACGTTTTTAAGCCTGGGATTATATCTATGGATGCTTTGATCTAAAAATTACAAAAAAGAACTGAAAATTAACATTGTGCCTGTCTACAAAGAAAAAAGATGTTAAAAAAGCTGCTAGCTTTTTGTGATCTGGACAATGAGGTTCAGAAGTCTTATGACGAAATGCTTACCGCAAATTCAGTTCCTGTGAAAGTGATGATATAAGACGTGAGTTTGACGAATTTGAACCACTGCTATAAAGTTATTGCATTAAATAAAATAAAAAAATACAAATTACGGATATTAAGAAAAAAATTAAGATATTTCGCTTTTGTGTAAATTCGTGATTTTCATTAGTGATTTAAATAAAGAATCTGGTATTAAAAAAAAAACAATGTATTTTATTCGACGTATAGGTGCCTGTATTCTTAAAACATTTTGTAAATTAATTTTATGTAAGTCCTACCTGAAAAAATAAATAAATGATAAAAACCGCGTACTAAAAAAATACATTTTGAAAATATTTCACTTTGTGAAAACGCTCCTCCATTAATTAGTGCACGTTACACACAACAAGACCCTTATTGCGTAACACACTTTCAATCACAATCTGAATGAATTGAAGGATATTGCCAATCCATTGCTAATCATATATTCGAAAAATTGTTGAACTGTCAAAATGAAAGTCACTGCTACTGTAAGTAATATAATTAATTAATTAATAACTAAAGATAAGATATATTTATTTGTCAAAAACACGTGTACACTTACAATCAGTTGGAACCATAGATATAATTATATTTCTATGGTTGGAACGATGACAAAAAAAAACGTTTCAGCATGTTTTGCCTAGAAAGGCGTACAAATACAATAATAATATAATTCAAAGAACAAAAAGCATAAAGTTACGTTAAATTAATCAAAATAATAATAAAAATGTCTAAAGTACATCATTTAAATAGTCGTCAACATTATAGTAGCATTTATTTATTAAAAGTTTCTTCATACTTTAAAAATGAAATGAAATGAAATTGTTTATTCTGTAAATAAAATATCGGAATCACTTTTAAACGTCATATTTATAAAATATGCTAAATAAGCCAGATGAGTTCGGCGTTTCCTATCTGACTGCTCTGAGAAGAAAGGCCGAAACAAACTCAGAGGTCGCAGTTTCTTTTAAATTCCAGACATAATCTTGGTCAGGTCATATGAGGACCATGTAGATTAGTGTCTGAAATGGTCTTTTGAGGAAAGAACCACACAGATTTGAGTGTTCCTGTCCAGTCAGTACAAGCATTTGTCAGTAATCGTGGAGCTCAACTCGACGAACAATACCAAAGAAAGGACATTTGGGTAGGCCGCATAAACTACTCTAACTACTAGACCGGGGTATACATAAGACCTTTATTGTAAATGTGCACGAATAAAGATTGATTGAAGTGTTTTACACAATTACCTCACATCGTATAATCGTAATATAGGTATTTGTGAATAAAATGCGCGTTAAAGTAGGGTTACTATCCGTCTGGATTTGTCCGGTCCTGTCCGCCTTTTCGGGCTCCATCTAACGGCAGATGCGTGGCTTATCGTCAGTCGCATAGCGACAGAACGGACAAGTAGCTAATAAAACATTCAACCTTACACACTCAACCGATGATGCGTTAGTACGTACTAATAAAGTTACACCCAACGCATGTTCCGTCAAATGTTCGGACGTTTTGACTTTTTTGCGGTTTTTTGTCAGAACTATTTCAAAAATGGCAACTCTAATTACATGTAAAATTGTATACTTTGTGATAGTTTTTTGGGTCCCCTGTATTCTAACGTCTATTAATCGTTTTCTACAAAAAAAGAAACTATCAAAAAATAAAAAAACAACCGCCTTCCAAATAAAACACAAAAAGTAAAAAATAACTTTAAAAAGTTTTCATTTTTTACTTTTTAGCTGTGGTACCTACCCCACACAAATATATTAATACCACTACCTGATAAGTAAATAGCAGTAACAGGGACTACATATAACATCATGCACATAACCTAAGAGGGAAAAATACGCATTATTGAAGTTAACTAAAAAACTACCCGAGCAAAGTTAATAAAATTTATATGGGCCCACCTCTAAGGTACTACCTACCAAATAAAAAACTTAACAAAAAATTATAACAAAAAAAAAACCGACTTCCAAAAAACACTACAAAGTGAAAAATAACTTAAATTTTGTCTTTGGTTTTGTATTTTAGTTATTTGCTCTCGTTTTTTAGTGAGTAGTTGTAATTTATCTAAGTTAGAATAGCCTAATCTCAAGTGTTCATCACCTTTTACAAAATATTGCTTTTCCCGATGCAGGGACGTTAATCTTTGAGGAGTTCTCCTGGTACTTAACCATCAGCTCCACTTCTCCATATGCATTGTGACGAGAATAAATTGCATTGCAATCATATTAAAGTAATCGAATCGCAACCCGTGAAATACTTATTATTGAGTAACTCCGGTGGCCATTTGTGGTCTTCATCATCAGTTCCACTTCACCAAATGGTGCTTTCCAAGAGCAACTGCATGAGTGACCAAAAAAAAAGAATCATCGAAATCGGTTGGCGTGATGTTGAGTTATTCGTCCGTTTGTCGCGCACATACTTAATGCAAATTTAAGACTTATATGGTTTTCTCATGGATACCATTGTCAGAACTAGACCAAATTTAAATGGAACTACAAGGGAAGCACCAGCTGAGAAGAAACAAATGAGTTATAGATAAAAAAAAGCGGCAATGTAGTATTTTTTCCCTTAAAATACGGCAAAGCAGACTGTGACATACGGCAGCTCAGATTTTTACGATAACAATACTGAACCGGAATCACAAAATCGTAATAAAAAGCCAGAGTTCAAAATTATAGACCTTTGTCAATCAAATCCAGTCGAAACAAATACGGATATTCAAATTATTTTATTTCACATAAACCAAGATATACCATACAAGGGCACTTAACAAACTTAACTCACACACTAAACTCCACGGTTACTCTTTTAAATATAAATGGTTTCTACAATATTTTCAAATTACAGTGTTAATAGGTATGAGAGGACAGTGTAAGCCTATCAACAAGTACCAGGTACTTAGTAAAATAGAAAATGGTCCATAAGTCTACAGCCTACAACGTTCTCACATTCACAAAATCTAAAAAAAAAACAAGTCATTTATTCAAACTAGGCTGAGAATCAGCACTTTTCGAACGTCAAAATTACATAAAACAGTCCCCCAAAACGCCCACCCTTCACAAGAAAAGAATCTATATAAAAGATTAACAAAATAATAAAAATAAGGATCTATTTAAACCAAATGACATGATAGCCACTACAGAGGTAACAAATTTAATTTGTTTTTTTTTTTTTATAGAAAATTGTAAGTATATTATGTCAAATAATGAAAAGATTATGCCAAGGAAGTATGTAAAAAAAGTAAAATAAAATAATCATCGTAATTTGGGAGCTAACTGCTCAAATAGAGATTTATATTGTTATGCAGTAAATGAGGTACCAGGGAAGCCATGTGCAGAAGGAATTATTGCCAAACTTCCTTGTCTTCAACGTAGTCATATAATATGCTTTTTTATAAGAACACGTTTGATGTGGGTTTTGAAGTTTCCATCGCTTAGTTCTGTAACCGACTTTGGCAACTTGTTATAAAAGCGGATACTGTTTACAAGAAATGACGGTACTAGTTTTAGTTAATCTAAATTTGGGTATCACAATTTCATGTTTAATACGTGTATTTATTTGTTTAATATTATGGAAATCGCTTCTTATTTTGAAAAGTCCTAAGTTTTTGCGAACATACATAATACTTTCTAACATATAAAGGGAAGGCTGAGTCAGTATATCAATTTCTTTGAATTTATTTCTAAGGGACTCACGAGGACTCATTTTGTAGATCGCGCGGATTGCCCTCCTTGGTAAAATGAAAATTGAATCTATGTCAGCTGCCGACCCCCACAGCAGAACGCCATAAGACTTACTACTGTAGAAATAAGCAAAGTATACTAACTTAGCTGTGGCTACATCAGTTAACTGCCTTATTTTTCTTACTGCATATGCAGCTGAACTTAATCTACCTGAAAGAGCTCTAATGTGGGCGCCCCATTGCAATCTCGAATCTAGAGTAATTCCTAAGTTTCCGTAATAGCATCTAGTTTCTTGCCATCAAGTTTTAGATTTAGACCTACTTGAGGTACATTCATAATGAGAACTTAAGACGTTTAGTTTTGTTCGCATTAATTTAAAGATTATTGGCTGCGAACCATTTCGAAAGAATTGCCAGACTATCGTTGACATGTAAGACATGCGTGTCTTTTCTTACTATTTAAAAAATAAGAGAAGTATTATCTGCGAATAGAGTGTAAGGAAGGTCATTAATATAAACTTGAAATAGGAAAGGGCCAAGAATTGATCCTTGAGGCACGCCTATCTTAACCAGAGACCCCGAGGACGTCGCCGCGTTAACGTTTACTTTTTGCTACCTGTTTGATAGATAGATAAAAACAAGATAAGCAGCTTGTCCACGAATTCCGTAGTGGTGTAATTAACAGATCAGTGTTTTGTGGTCATCGCAGTCAAACGCTTTTGAGAGGTCACAGAAAATGCCAATTGCATCCTGGGACTTCTCCCAGGATTCCAAAATGTGACTGATGAGTTTTACTTCTGCGTCAGTCGTCGACCTACCTTTCGTGAAACCCAACTAGTGACTATGTAAAACTCCATTTGAATTAAAATGTGACAACATCAGCAGGGCTAACATGACAAGCGCGAGAACGCTCTTTTTCTCGTTTTATCGTAATTTGTCTACGATTCTGACGTCATTCTAATCCCTAACATGACCGTAAACGACGAGTAAACTCGAAAAAGGCACTTTGACAGTTCTTTATCGCGCGACAAGAGACCGATGTTGCAAATTATTAAAACAAATTATTTTTATGATAGCAACATCGGCTTGAAGTTCCGTTTCATTCATTCAATTTTATGCATGGATTAATACGTACTTTATTGAATAAACGTCTCTCTCTTCATTATTCTCTTTTAATTATTTATGTTTAGTTTTTTGTGTAACCGATTTTTTTATTAAAATTAAATGATTTCTTTGGCATGCTGAAATTAAAATACAAAATGACGGAAATTAAAATTAGTGGCACCTATACTCATTAAGTATATAATCACCACAAATGACAAATGGGCCGACGATCATAATTTGACAAATCGAAGTTTATTATTGTAGCAATCACCATAAAGTCATTGCAAATTTTGTTAATCACTATAATTGGTTAAGTGACTGGTTATTACTGAAAGTAATATTCATCTACGTAATAGTGTTCCCCTCCACCACAGTTTCTGTCGCGGCCGCCGAAAAGAACTTACACCGGTGTACACCCATATTTCATCAGTTTTTGAGGGAAAAAACAAAAAAAAAAATAATATGCCTACAATAAGTACGACTATGAATCTGCCGTCTTATTTTCGAGTTTTTTTTTATGTATCATAATTTTGTCTTTTTGTCTATCGTCGTCAAAGTCGAGGACGACTAAATACGACAAAATGATAGAAAAAAAGCTGATTATATCGTGTTGAATTGTCAAAAATCGAGATAACTAACGTGTCATGTTAAGGTTTGTCGACAAAACATCAAATTTGATAGAACGAGTCGAGTATTTTGTATGGCGTAGCTGTCAGAATACGATAAAACTACTGAAATAGACAAAAATTTGTCACGCGAGAGTGGATAATTGTCGCGTGTGTCATGTTAGGCCTGCTGGTCTAGCATGATTTTTTTCATTTATTTTACTCAATGCTGGTAGCACAGGTCTATAATTATCTATGATAATTAATTGTCTATGATATAGGTCTATAATTTGAGGGATCAGTCTTACTACCCGATTTGAAAATTGGTACTACTTTACTATGTTTTATTAAATCAGGAAACGTACCGCTATCTAAACATTGATTAAATATGCTTGTTAGGACAGGGGCAATTGTGTCAATGATATCTCCAAGAACCTTAACGGAAATTCCCCATAAGTTTTGTGTTAAGACTTTTGAATATTTTTTTAATTGTGACACAATGCATCCCTTTCTTATATCCTCTGAAGATGCAATGACTTGTTCCACCGTTGCGATTTTGATTTTTTCGGTGGTAAATTGTGTATATTTAAGAAAAATATATAAAATACCGAGACTCAACGGATGAAAGCATCGAAATACCCTGATGTACTATCAAAGAAACGCATATATGTAAACTGTAAGGACTATTTTTACTTGCAGCGCTCGATCGCTATAGAATCGCTTACATACGAAAAAAAGGGTCGTGTGCCGAGGATTTAGTTTTCAAATTGCTTAGATATGCGTTACCCCATTGGTAATATCTGGAGTATTAAAAGCTGCTGCCCAGGAAACCTTGATTTTTCAGCCGAGTCACTCTAGGGATCATCGTATAGCGCTTGCTAACCTCCAAAAGGCTGAATTCTTACAAAGAAGAGAACTAGATACCCCAAATAGACATAATCGTGTAAAATAATATCAGGCAATACTTCAAAAGATTAAACACCAAGAGGAAAAAAAGAGTGCAGGGGTTTCTTCTACGCGAAATCTTAGACGGATAAACAGTAACCTATAGTAACTATATATATATATACAGTATATAGTACTATATATAGTAACTATAGTAACAGTAACCTGTATCAAGAATCACAGGATGTGCTATCTCGCACACGTTTACAGGCGCGGCCACCACACCTGTTACATGCAGTAATACAGTACAAGACCAAATTCAAGAAAGTAGGCCGTCCTATTTATACATGGAACGACAACCTTAAACAGGACTTGACGTTTGACAAGGAAATCAACTTTTGGATGGACACGGCTGCAGACCGATATAAGATTATGAAGGCTGCCAGCGAGATCTACAAAAAACGAAAACGAATAGGAAACACGACGAATATGAAACGGATAGCAGCGAAGCTTCTGACGAAGAGATAGAAACAGCTAAATGTATCACAGCAGAGCAGCAATATAGAAAAGAGCCGAGAAAGCAGCATAACCCCGTCAAAATATTCACCGGTGAAGATGAACCTGAACCAACATAGCGGCGACGACGCAAAAAGATGCCCATCCATAGATAAATAACACCCATCTTTCCACTATTCTTTTGATTATTCTAAGATGCATATTCGGTAGGGTTCGTAAATCTTTCTTTATCCTAAGGGCACGTCTTCCTTACTATTACCGCGCCCCCCATGAAACATGAGCCTTCAGGGGCAAGTGCAAATCTTGGGGTTCATTCGATTTATCGAGTCTGGTTAAACCACGCTGGGATCGGTTTATTTCATTCATTCATTCATTCATGGACACGGTATCAAGATGAAAGGTAGAGTGACCTGTATCGTTTTTATATTGAATATAAAAACGATACAGGTCACTCTTAAATCGTTTGATGTCGAAATTTATATACTTACAGTAATAAAAATGCTTTGTTACATATTATGTGATTTTTTATTTCATGAACCGTTCAAAACACCCTTTATTCTTAATATTTATTACTGAACAGTACACTATTACACACTATACAACATTAAATAACTTCGAGGCCAACCTACTCACTAAACAATAGTTCTTTTAGTGATTTTTTAGGTTATGGTCGTATTTCTCAGTATTCCTGTTAGACGAAGTATAATTATTACTATCACTGTAATCTAGACATCATAAGGAACAAATCAACATGCGTTTCATTAATAGACGCCAAAATTTTGGTGGGCTCAATCGCGAACAAAAAAAACTATCTCCTTTACACAATAACCAACGGTCATAAAATCTTGACGTGAATAACTCTATTCTTCACGTCCAAGACTGGTTTACGGTAAATAATTAGACATTAACGAAAAAAAAAAAACAAGAAATACTTGCATAAGAATTAAATTACCGAATGTGACATCATATTGAATGGAGAAAAACTGGAATTTATTAATCAAACGGTTTTCCTAGGAATCACGCTAGACGAGAAATTACAATGGGGACCTTATATAACATCTTTTGCGGGGCGGTTAAGCTCGGCCGTTTATGCTGTTAGAAAGATAAGACAGTTAACAGATGAAGAAACCGCGCGTTTGGTCTATTTTAGCTACTTCCACAGCATTATGTCCTATGGCATTTCACTGTGGGGTCGGGCAGCTGACATTGAATCCATCTTTATTTTGCAAAAGAGAGCTGTCAGAGCCATTTATGATCTACGTTGTTGCGAATAACTATTTAAAAAGATTAATATTATAACGGTACCTTACCAATTCATTTACGAATATGTTACCGTTACAGTACGGAATACGTTAATATGCGCATTAACTAGGTAATCTGCAAATGACCGGGAACGATCCGTTGAAGTGTGAAATTTCACTTAAAAAAGCACATATCTGCACTTTACCTAGTTAATCTGCATATTAACGGATGCTACAGCGTTAAATCGCGGAAAACAGTGACCGAAACACCTTTGTCTCGTATTCTGCCTAATTTGATCAGTTATTTCAGTGGAATAAAATAAGAATTCAATATTAATTATATATTACTGTATTGATTTCTTTTTATTACTTTGTTTATGCGTTTAAAAAATTAAATAATTCATCATCATCATAATTTCAGCAGTAAGACGTCCACAGTTGGACATGGGCTTCCCCCAAGCACCGTCATTTCGACCGGTTCTGTGCTTCCGGCATCCAGCAGATTCCTGCGGCCTTCACAAGGATATCGGTTCACCTTGTGGGAGGCCTTCCAACGCTACATCTTCCGGTATGCAGTCGTCACTCCAGAACCTTTCGGTCCCATCGGCCATCTGTTCTGCGAACAATGTGCCCTGCCCATTGCCCCTTAAGTTTGGAAATTTTTCGGGCTATGTCGGTTACTCTGGTTCTCTTGCCGAGCTCTTCATTTCTGATTCGATCAAGGAAACTCCAAGCATAGCCCTGTCTATTGCGCTTTGGATGACTTTTAGCTTTCTAATAAAGCCCAATATGAGCGACCACAATTCAGTGCCATAGGTCATCACTGGCTACATGCACTGGTCAAAGACTTTCGTCTTGAGACTCTCCGGGATATGGGACGAGAAGATATTGCGTAGCTTCCCGAACGCTGCCCAGCCGAGTCGGATTCGACTATTGACCTCTTTCTCGAAGTTGGACCTACCTAGCTGGGCAGTTTATCCTAAGTAAACATACTCGTCCACAACTTCGAGTGTAGCGTCTCCAATCTTCATGAGAGTGGATGTTGCAGCAGCTCAAAAACAATAACACGCTGGATGATGACAGAATTACGGCCGAATTCCTAAAGGCCGGCGGAAAACCCGTGCTTAAAGACCTCCCGAAGCTGATTGATACCGTCATACTCGAGAGCAAAACGCCACAGACATAGGTGTTGTTATACTCTTCTTTAAGAATGCCTTCCTTATTAATTCTAGGCCCATCTCACTTCTGAGCCATGTCTACAAGCTGTTTTCAAGAGTCATCACGAATTGTCTCGCGCGCTGGTTTGACGACTTCCAGCCACCCGAACAAATCGGATACCGTAAAGGCTTTAGCATCACAGACCACATATATACGCTGCGGCAGGTTGTACAAAAGACCGAAGAGTATAACCTGCTTCTCTGCTTAGCGTTTGTGGACTACGAGAAAGCCATTGATTTGATCGAGACATGGGCTGTACTGCAGTTTCTTCAATGGTGTCGGATCGACTACCAGTACATCGAGGTGCTGAAGTGTCTGTCTGAACGCCACTATGTCAGTCCGACTCCAGGACCAGATCTCGAAACCTATCCTTCTGCAGCGAGGTGTGAGACAAGGAGACGTTATCTCTCCGAAACTGTTCACCGCTGCACTGGAAGATGTCTTCAAGGTTCTGGACTGAAAAAGGTTAGGAATCAACATCAATGACGAGTACATCACACCTTTGGTTTGCCGACGACATACTTGTAGTAGCCATGGCTGAGACTATGGAGGACCTCAGTAATTTTTTCAAATTTCCAAACAATATTTTAATTGTTAATTAATCATATTCTTGACTGAAATTTTTTGGACAACTCACTTGCAATATATTTATTGACATATTTAATTAAATATACAATACTTTTAATCCATTAACCAGCTCGGCGAAGGTCGTTTTATAGTGGGATCTTAAACTAGCACAATTAACACCGGCAACACATAACGAATTAAGTAACCGAGGCATGTTGCGCAGAGAACGATCAAGCCCTTGCTTGATCGTTCTCTGCGCAACATGTCCCACTATTTACGTTTTATTGTCCCTTGACAATAAAACGTAAAGAGTGGGTCTTAAAATGAATATGGACAAGTCAAGCCGTCATGACAATTAAATTAATAATTACAATGATTTCGAATGTTTTATTCAAGCAAAGAACCTGTTTTATTAACTAACCGTATGCTTGGTCGTTAGTCTGCAGATTAACTAGTTAATATAAGAATTGAAACAATTTTCTCCACTTTAACGGACTCGATCAGATAGTCTGCACATTAAAAAGTTAATCTGCGCTCTAACTGATTACCGCACATTAGCGGTAACAAATATATTATGTAAGTAAGAAAATAATCTACATCTGTTTAATAAAATAGGTGATAGAAATAATTTTAATACTAGAAATAAATACATAATACATCAACTATTTATCAGATTATCTAAAGTGCATATTTTTAAGGGGTTAAATGTTGTTGGGATGTTAAATGTTACAACAAAATATCAATAATAATAATGCAATTAAATTAAAGAAAATTTAAAACTAATATTAAAAGTACATTTTGTAAACAAGCATATTACAAATTAGAGGATTATATCCAAGAATGCTTGGAAGCGTGCTGGTCCTGCTCCATAGGAAAATCTAGATTCTGGACAAAATCAAACTGGTTGCTAATTTAATTGTAAAATTTATAATTTTTATAACATTGATTTTTCTGTGATTACTACAACTCACCACACTGACACTTGTTAAAATTTTAGGAAAATCGTATACTTCTACAATGTTTTGTATGTGAGCACCATGTATGTGTCTATCACATAATTGGTTTAACTGTGATTGCTTCTTTTTTCATTTTTTTACCTACTGTGGTAAGTATAGTAATTTTATTCTACGTCTTCACATATAATTAATGTAAGTAAACAAAATATTGTAAAACATTTTCAAATAAATGTTGAACCGATTAAACACAAATTTACAGCAAAAAATATTTGTTTGGCACTTACTTGTGGAACAGATGAGAGCAGGGAAGCTTCCTGGCCTCCTTCATGGGCTCCCAGCAGATGGCGCAATTGTCTTGGTTCTTCTCCACCTCTTCCTTGCTAGCCATAGGGTAGCTGTGGAAATACCTCTTGTTAAATTATTATCTTCTACTAGCTGCGCCCCGCGGTTTCACCCACTTAAGTCTCGATGCCGTGGGAATATCGGGATAAAAAGTAGCCTATGTCCTAACCCAGGTGGTCATGGTATACCCATCTGCCCAAATTTTATCCAAATCTGTTGAGCCGTTTTAGCGTGAAAGCGTAACAAACAAACAAACTCACTTTCGCATTTATAATATTATATAAATAATATAGTTAGGAAGCTAGGATAGCATGTATTTATTGGTGCGTGGCAAAATCGGAACAAACGCCACCGCAATACATTTTAATATGATAAAAGAATGAGTTTCAATAGATGACGAATACAGGAAAAAAAATTACCCCGTGCGCAAACTTAAACACGTGACTTTATTATTATGAACAACTTTTACTACGGGACCAAAACTGAAATCGCGAAAAAAAAATATCAGCTGTTCCATACATTTTGACGTGTCGCTTTAACCCATCAAGCCGTTTGAGCTACAAACCGTGCCAAAGAAATAGTCATACATACTCTTGAAAAACATTACCCTCCTAAAAAGTAAACACGTAAACGAGCTTACTTATCTTTATATTTATTTATTTATTTCATAACACCATCCACGCATCTCCGTCCAGGGTTGGAAAAAAAACAGATTTTTTAAATTTTATAAAACAAACATTTCAAAATGTTGTAGTGTTTTTTTTTTTTCATTAAGCGATTTATCAAATTTATTATCAACAAAAATCGATCAGGCCTAATATAATTAATTTCAAGACAATTAAAAAATTACCTGAGGATTTACAAAAAACCATCAGAAGAACATAATAATCACAACAACGTAATACTAGTTATAGTTAGTTATTAGGTACTAACTAATAAACTATCTAATCTGTGAACATACTTTTTTTTTTGTATTCAATTAAAGTTGGTATGTCACTCAGATACTGAACCACCTAGTACACTCTGTATGTTCAGAATTGCAAATTCCAATTTTCGTTCTCAGATGTACCTTACCTAAAAGTATATTTAAATATGGGGAAGTCCCTAAAATTATTGCGGGGATTACCTCTTTTCGACAAAAGACGAAGTATAGATACACAGGTAGGATGGACTATATTCATATAAGGGGAATCCCCAAAATAGTTGCGGGGAATGACTACATTTCAACCGGCGACGAAGTGTACACAACTATCAAACCTTTTTAATTTCTTTTCGAGCTATTTCAAGTCCTAATAATTTATAACTTTTCGTTTATTTCCATTCATTCTCGATTTAAAACCATGCTTTTTTTCTTAATGTTTAAAACATTATTTTATACTGCGTTTTTAAACAAATAATAAAAACATTGTTTGATTTTAAATTGTTTTAAACACTGTTTAAAATATGTGTTTTAAAACAACTTGTTTGTTTTATGCCAACCCTGTCTCCGTCTGACATTGACGCCACCAATCACTCTATTATTCGTAGGTAAACTGATTAAAACACTTCTTAATTTTAGATGCTTACGAATTTACGATACAATACTATACATTAAGATACATTTTAATGGAAACACAAAGTTTGAGATTCTAATGTTTTTACATTAGAATCTTAAACTTTGAAATAAGTATATTCAAGAATGGTTTAGCTATATTACAACTAATTAATCCAACTAATGTGGATAGTGCAAAAATACAATCATTTTTATTATGACTTATCTTCTCACACTTAATGCATAACATCGTCCACGCATCACGCACTGTAGCAGGCTCACGAACCAATTACTATTGTCTGTCCTGCCGAGAATCAAACACCGCGCTTGCCGGAATACAAAGCGTTACGCGCGCGCAGCTCATTGGCTTATTTGCATGTGTGTTCTTTCATTCGAATACTCTAGATAATTTTGTCAATGTAGTGATGTTTGGAGCAACATTTCATGTTTATTTTGTTCACAATTACGCTTTCTGACTTTTATTATTCGTAGTACTACAACAACGGCAATAGGCTCGCCCCCTATTTCATGGGACTTAAAACACAACTGGCGAAATGTGGGTGAACCTGCAACAGCTTTGCTGAACGGGGACACCTCTGCCCAACCCTTCGGGGAAACAAGGCGTGATGTTATGTTACTACACCATCTTACTTCTACAACAAGTGACGCCACTGGTCACGCCACGTCTCGTTAGTCACCGCATCTGCCCTATCGGTCATTTCGGTCACTAATACGCCGCCAACCGTAAGGTATAAACAAGCCATTAGGTGACGCATTACGCTAATTACAATCATAAACAAACTGTTCTGTTTTTTCTTTCTTTTTCCTTCGCAAGTCTGACTACTTAATCTAATCTATACTTATTATTGTTAAACGTATTATAAAGAGGTAAAACTTGTTTGTAAGTTTGTATGTAGGGTATGGTTTTTTATTAAGGGGGTTCCGTACCTCAAAAGGAAAAAAACGGAACCCTTATAGGATCACTCGTGTGTCTGTCTGTCCGTCTGTCACAGCCAATTTGCTCCGAATCTAATGGACCAATTAAGTTGAAATTTGGTACACATAATTATGTTTTTCTGTGACCCAAACATGAAAGTGTAACGTCAATAAATGAATTTTGAATGTAGGGGTCACTTTTGGAGGGCAAACAAGAAAATTAAAAAAAAAAGTATTGCTAACCGTGCCGTGGAAAAAAGGGTTTGTTGCGAGGATCTTAAACATATTTTTTATATAATTTTAAAATAAATACTTTTTAAGATATTTATGAAATTCGATGAAAATTGACCATTCCCCCCCTTATCTCCGAAACTACGGGACATACAATTTTGAAAAAAATACAGAAAATGGCTCTTTACTTATAGATTACAAGAAAACCTATAACAAGTCCAAGGTCTTAAAATAAAATGGTAAATCTCTCAATATTGAGCGCACAAACTTACATTTGCAGTTGAAATGTATGGGAGAAAATGTATTTCAACTGCAATGTTAAGTTTGTATTTGGGATAAATTTATCCCAACTACGGAACCGACACGTCCGACACGCACTTGGCCGGTTTTTGTTTTAGGGGATAATCTCCGAAACTACCAGTTGGATTTGGAAAATTATTTTTGAAAGAAAGAAAGAAAATATTTTATTTGGGACACGCACAGGAAATACAAAACAAAATAAAAAAAGGTACAAACATTAACAAAAATAAAAAAAGGAACTGGATTGGATAGCCTTATTCTTGAGTGAGGTAATAGGCTTCCGGATAGGGTTACCATCTGTGTAAGGGAAGATGCCTGCCTAGGATATACAAAATGCCAGATTTTTCAGAAAAATACCTGTCTTTAATAAAAAACTGTATTTAAGTCTTAAAATAAACAATACGCAACAGATGGTTTTAAAGACTGGCATTTATTCAAAATAATAACTATGAATAATTTATTACCACTAAACTAATTTGGTAAAAATAAACCGGCCAAGTGCGAGTCGGCCTCGCGCACGAACGGTTCCGTACCATTATCTATAAAAACGAGCAAGAAAATCACGTTTGTTGTATGGGACCTCCTCCCTTAAATATTTACTTTAAAAATCTTTTAATTACAAAACAATTCCTACACTGATAACAAGCTATTAGGAATAAATCTGCCGTTACGTAGGTCATCTCTCCGATGGCTCAACTTAATAGCATAAGTTGTTATACTATTACATCATGGTCATTTACGTCGAAATCGTTTCATGATTTGTCCAAACATTATGACACATCAACAGATAAGTATCTACGCCAAAATGTATCAATATTGTGGCTAATAATTATTACAAAAATAAAAATGTTATTAAAAATATGTTTGAGACTGGTCAAATACTCAAATCTTAGTAATTAAAATGATGAAATGATAGGTAAATACCTACATTTTAATATAAAAATACATCATTTTAATTCGGCATATAAATTTAATCGAACCTCTTAACAATTCCCATTTGCGCTCCTAAAAATATTATTGAGCACTCTTATATAATTAGTGCGCTTCTTTTAGAGAACGTCAAATAAATCCAAATCATCTTTATATTAATCAATTTTGATCGAATGTTTAATTGACTTGTGCGTCCGAAAAATAACCAGTCGTCGCAGGTGAACTTTTTATAAAATCAGAAGCGATCTGCAATTAAATGGAATTTGGTAAACTCAAAACCTATTTTGAAATGTGCATTATACTATATCTTTTATTACTTTTAAATATATTTTGATCCATGAAAAAACAACAACTAGCTACTTGTCCCTAAAATTATGCCTTTTTATTTTGACATGACAACCCCTACAGTCATTTCAAAGTAATTTTTTTTCTGGGTTTCGAAATGATAATTCAAGCTGGCGGCCGCGAAAATGTCTAAATGTTTCGTCATAAGTGTCATTTTCATGGTTTTTGAGGGTCCTAAAGCCGATAGTGAGGTCAAAATGAAAATCCAAGATGGCGGCCAGTAAAATTTTCTTTTTAGTGTTCCGTACCTCAAAAGGAAAAAACGGAACCCTTATAGGATCACTCGTGTGTCTGTCCGTCTGTCACAGCCAGTTTACTCTGAATCTATTGAAATTTGGTACACATATGTATTTCTGTTTCTGATAAATGAATTTTAAACATGGGGGTCACTTTTCGGGGCCAGAGGGGGAAATTAAAAAAAAAAAGTTTTGCAAACTATACTGTGTGCCATGTCAAATGAAAGGGCTTATTGTGAGGATCTCAAGTATATTTTTTTATAATTTTAAAATAAATAATTTTAGAGATATTTAAGAAAATAGATGAAAGTTTACAATTTCCCCCTTATCTCCGAAACTACCGAGCCTAAGACATTCAAAAAAAATATACAGAGAATTGTTCTTCACTCATAGATTACAAGAAAACCTATAAGTCTATAGTCTTAAAATAACATGGTAAATCTTTCAATATTTTACGTAAAAACTTACATTGACAGTTGGAATGTATGGGAGAACATGTTTTTCAACTACAATGTCAAATTTGTTCTTGGGACAAATTCATCCCAACTACGGAGCCCTTCATTTTGCGTAGTCCGACACGCACTTGACCGGTTTTTTTTATCATGCGTGACGTTTTCATGGTTTTCGAGGGTATTAAAGCTAACAGTGAGATCAAAATGAAAATCTTGAATTTTCACGTATGTAAACATTACAAAAAATACGCCTGAATTAACTAGTATTTTCATATTTAAACGCGGCTTTTTGTCGCTTTTGCCCTTCAGCCATTCAGATATTTTACTCGTTTATTTTTATAATTTTAGTTACTGTAATTGGTTGAAACACAAACGTTGTAGCAAAATAAATAAATAAATTTTAGCAGAGTATTCTCGACAAAGTAGTATCGAGATCAGGCGATGCCGTGACAAAAGGTTTAAAAAAAATTTTTGGTACTTGCTTGAATTTAGGTTTATATATACACCCTATTTTATATTATATTTTGTATTTTATTTTATATACCCTATTTTTGTGATCGAAACCTATAAATATGACACCCATGGCGAACATTTTTAAATCTTTTTCATCTTGGATTTTCATTTTGACCTCACTATCGGGTTTAGCAGCCTCGAGAACCATGAAAACGACACGCATTATGATTTTTTTTAATGTTCGTAGCCGCCATCTTGGAATTTCATAGCACCCTCGAAAACCATGTAAACGACACCCATGACGAAAAATTTGGAAATTTTCGGGGCCGCCAACTTGGATTTTCATTTAAAGCTGGTAAAACCAGACATTGTAGTTACTAAATAATTTTATAAACCATCCTTATCTTTGGACAATTCAGGTAAAAGCAGTTTAAAAGAAGCGTACACCTACACAGTTTATTAGAATATCAATTGAAAATCAAAAAGATCAATTAATAGCACTGCGTAATAAAAATATAACATAACACCACGTCTGTATTCCCCGAATGGTTAGGCAGAGGTTTACCTATACCTACACCCACATTTCACCAGTTATGTTTAAGTCCCATGTAATAGAGGGCGAGCCTATTACCATCAACTGGGCACATATCCAGACGCCGGGCTGCTACTGAGAAATTCTAGATGGAAAAACCCAATAACACTTTGCTCGACCCGGTAATCGAACCCTAGGTTCGATACCTCATACTCAGCAGTAGCGCTTTGCGACCACTAGACCAACGACGCAGTCCAATTGGAATTTTCCGCTGGCAAACTTTAAACATTCAGATAGTTTTTAAAAAGACCAAAAATTTAAAGAATCGCGATAATTAAGAAAGGTCTCCGCTGCTGCTGGTCTTCCGAAAGAGTTGTCAGATTTACATGACTTTATTTTATTTATTAGTAAGGACTAAGGGGGTACGTACTTGCGACTCATGTGCGTGGCGAGCTCGGTGTAGAGGCGATGGCGCCGCACGCGCGCCTGCAGCTCGTGCAGCAGGTGCCGCAGCTGCATGAGCAGCACCAGCGACGCCATGGACACCAGCATGTTGCTGTACACCACCATGTGCAGCACGTGCAGCAGCTCCACCACCAGCGACACCGACTGGGACACAACCGTTTATTTACATATATGCTGGTACATAAAACGAACTAAATGTCATACGGCATTACAACGGGTGTAGAAAGGCGCTTAACGAAGCCGAGAGTCACTTGACTTGTATTCCCGGACGTTCTTAAGATAATTTTTAGGGTTTCGCACCTCAAAAGGAAAGAAAAACCGGCCATGTGCGTGTCGGACCACGCACAAAGAGTTCCGTAGTTGAGATGAATTTATCCCAAATACAAACTTAACATTGTAGTTGAAAAACACGTTCTCCCATATATTCAAACTTCAAAGTAAGTTTGTACGCACAATATTGAGAGATTTACCTGTTATTTTAAGACCATAGATTTCTTATAGGTTTTCCTGTAATCTATGAGTAAAGAACCATTTTCGTTATTTTTTTTTTAAAAATTTTAGGCTCAGTAGTTTTGGAGATAAGGGCGGAATGGTAAATTTTCTTTATTTTCTTAAATATCTTTAAATGAGCTTATTTTAAAAAGTTGTTAGTATTAGTTCTTCCATCTGGAATATATGGGAGAACATGTTATTGCAACTGCAAATGTAAGTTGGTCGATTAGTACTCGTCAACTTGTAGAGCCTACTTAGCTGTGATAGTTTTCCTTTTAATTTCGTTATACAAGGTGGCAGGGACATCGACGCGAAAACTGTTTCCATGGATTCAGTATATGATTCTATCGTCGGTTATTTAAAAAAATATCTGCTGTTCATACATACATTTTGATCGCGTAGGTATTGTAATTTTCTGTTCAGAATCATGTGCTGAAATCCATGGTAAAAGTTTTCGCGTCGATGTCCCTGCCACCTTGTATTACTATTGCCGTGATTTTTTTCACATATCCAAAACCAACCATTTAGCTGGCAGGAAGGGGGGACACTTGACTCAAAAATATGCACTTTAAAGCTTAATATTTCGCAACGACCTTTCTAATGACACTCCACACCATGGGATAGACGAGAAAATATAAACACATCCCCACTTTACGTGTAGGGCAGGTACCCTAAAATAATTAGTTTTCATGATTTTTTTTACCACTTTGTCGGGGTGATTAATATGTTATGTGTGTATGCCAAATTACAGCTTTCTAGTACTAAGAGTTTCTGAGCTAACCCCTGGAGAAACAGACAGACGGACCGGTTCCTTGTTGACTAACGGAACCCTAAAAAAGTCCTTAATGTGGGACTTCGTAAGAGCATGATTAGATCCCAGAATGTAAGGGATGTGCGGATTCATGCAAAAAAAATAATATATTCCACGTTCTTTGGCAATATACCCAGTTAAGGCAGGCGTGCTTACAGGCTAATTATTAAAAGAAATTCTTTAGGAGACGACCAATCATCTTACAGAAAAACGATACAGTTTCGAGCAGCAAAATAACTTTGATTTACATGAATGCCATTGTAGGTTAATAAATGGTCCATGATTCAGGCGTTGTAATGGAGTGAGCAAGAACAAAAGTTCAATAACTGTCACAAGTCACGGCGACGTGGAGGTCAATGTAATAACCATGTTGCATCGTTACGTCATCGGACACACAACACTCATTCATTCGTTGGTTGAGGGCCTCTAGCAGCTATTATATAAGTAGCTACTTACTGTCTACTGTCATCTACCTCTGCGTGTTAGAGGTTAATTTAAAGTAATCAAAACTTAATTTGTTACCAAATGTTCACATTAGTTCAATTTATTGCTCTGATGGCAACTATCACCTAAGGTGACCGGAACGCGATGATGTGGCGATGTTAGACAAAGGAAAACCTGTTTTCACTGTAACGTCATTCATGACAATACATGACGCTAGGTGACAATGCTATCTTATCTGTAATACTCTCAGATTAACTCAGATCTATTGTTTGATTAACGACAATCAATGATTATTGGATATAAACATGTAATCATTCCATGTGGTGCCTTCCGAAGTCCCACCGCGAGTGGTGCAGTGTGTTGGTGACTGCAGTCATTCAACTGACGTTATCGCAGTCTACTGCTGTATATTATCGGAATGGCCGAACTTGTGCCAGCACCCGGCTCTCTGCATTCCGTATACAGTCTGTCTTAGCCGCTGTTTTAGGTCGAATATTAATTTTCATCATGGATTATGATGTCGTTGTCAGGGTATGGGAATGTGTTGCGGAGGAATGAGGAAAATGTCGTGTGGAAAGTTTTGATTATGAATGTGGATGGCTATAAGAATAGGAGAAGGTGTGTAAAATATGATATGGCTAGAAAGGGGGTGAGGACCGAGCTGTGGACTAATAGAGAAGTATGGAAGCCGAAAACACATGTTGCCCCGAGCACAAATAGATTGTGACGAGAGCGGGAGAGTGATGACAGGCATGTGATGGGGTACTCACGTCGAACACCAGGTGCGTGTAGTAGGCCACGGCGCCGGCCACGTCCGCCTCGTACAGCTGCAGCACGTAGCGCGCCACCACGTGCAGCACCGACACCAGCACTAGGATGCACTGCAATCAACAACACACAGTTCTCTCAGAATTTTAATACGTACATCTTTGGGTCTCAGTGAACAACTAATCCTTAAAGTAAGTTAGACAAGACCTAGCAGTAATTTTGAGCTTAAGGGCCTTGCAAAGGCGACCGCAACCGCAGATTGCAGCGCTCACTCACAATGACCGATCGCAGCGACACGACTGGCATCTATGTGTCGCTGTGGTCTGTCGTTGCGATTTCGCAACATTGCTGCAACGGTTTGCGGTCTCGGTCGCCTTTAGAAGAGCACCCTTAAGCTCAAACCTACAACTAGGTCTTGTCTAACTTTAAGCTTGTTTATATAACCTTGTTTATATTTTTTGCATTGCAAAATAGCAACGGACTAAACATAAACAAGGTTATTGAATGCATTAATAAATGCGGGCCTTCCAATCATTTTTTGTAATTGTATGATAATAATAAGGTACTATTGTATCAAACATTCAGACTTGATCCCTTTCCGCTCTTAAATAATATGTGGTATTTATTTATTTACAAACATTACCTACACGTGTATGTTCTCGGGTTTATTAATTCAGGGCATTGCAGTATGGAGTATAGACACGGATGCTACACACTCTACAGGTCATAATGGCCCACACTGGGCCATACAACGGGGCAGGCACGGGTCACAGAGTACCACTCATTACCTCACAAGCTCAGTCTACCGATACGGAAGCTTCTGCAGTGGCATCGAACTCTGCTGACCTATGTTACGCATTCAAGGTTCTATTACCTCATATTTTAGTTAATAGATTCAGGCGTGACCTTGCGGAAAGCCATTATAAAATGCAATAGAAGTGGATATATTTAGTAACCTGTTCCGCTTAGCTATTTCTAAAGAGTCTTAAAAAAACCCTGAAAGAAATCGACACGTGTTTCACCTCTCAACGAGGCGAGGATGCCTCGTTGAGAGGTGAAACACGTGTCGATTGACTTGTTGCGAACATATTAACAGATACAGTCATTCGTTAAATAATAATAACACTTTCGAAATTTTACACACATGTGATAAAGGTTTCAGAATGTCAGTACTAGAGAGCATAGAAATAAATAGTCATCAATCGTCATCCTGAGGATGCCTCGTTGAGAGGTGAAACACGTGTCGATTTCTTTCAGGGTTTTTTTAAGATTCCTTAGAAATAGCTAAGCGGAACAGGTTAATAAATATATCCACTTCTATCGCACCTCATATTTTGTTTGTCACATTCTGAACACATGACGTAATAAATAGACCGATTGAAATTATTTCCTTATCTTAGCCTTGCACGTTGACGAATGATGACGGTCATCCTCATCAAGCATGAATTAGGGTGCGTTCTTTTCGGAAAACTGTTCTTTGTTATTTTTCAATAGAAATTTGTCTACGCTACGTTTTACGTGGACGTGCATTAGATTTTTGAACTCCAGTCAGTCAGTTGATTGATCTCGAATTTCTCTTCACAAATACTTTTCATCTAAAATGAGGAATCTTTGCTAGATACGCGAATGTCATCACAGAAGCTGCCTAAAACGAAAATCAAAAACAGAATGTGAAACACCGAACAATGGCGCTTGGAAAGACCTACATTATTGATTGAGAATAGAGATAAACAGCACATTCACAGTCAAATTTGAATGACGTAAAGCCATTAGAAAGCCATTGCAATGTAACTCTTATCTCATTCTAATTTATACTTTGCCGAACCGACATAAGAGTTATATTGCAATGAGTTACTGATGGTTTTTACGTCGATCATGCATGTGCTACTACTCTTAGGAACTGATGGGTTAGTTACCTCAGCTGCCATGAAGGCGAAGGTGTCCCGGCCGGCCGGCAGCCCCCAGGCGGCGGCGGCGCCCAGCAGTGCGGCGGCTGCCGCCAAGATGCCGCCCAGCAGCACCGCCAGCCGCACGTGCGCCCAGCCGCCCGTGTTCGGCGACGAGGATAACTGGAAACAGACATAATCACGTCAGGATTGCCAGGTCGGCAGATGCAGTGTAACATATTGGCAGATTTACCGTCAGAAAGATCATCACGCTTTTCGCATCATTGGAAAGTACTACAGCAACACGTATCTCGTTGCAAAAGAAAAACAGTGCAGCAGTTATTTATCCGTAATCTCGCATAGTTGTGTGCAACGAGACAAACAAGTAACTGATAGTGACGTGTTATTATTATTATGCAACGCGCTGTTATCACGGTGCCATCACAGTCGTTGCAGCCAAGTTCGTATCTCTACCTGTTGCATCCAGCGATAACTTCATACAGATATGACACGAACTTAGCCGCAACGATCGAAAACGCACGTCTCAAATAAAGTCGATAAAAAAAAAGAAAGTTATATCATGGAATTTTGGTACAAAAGGACCAGAATAAAGTTCAAAAGAACCAATTTATGTAATTCTGTTCTCTTAGTAATCCTTGGCTAATAATAGTTATTAATGTAACGTGTTAATTTGTAGTCTATTTTCCTTTCATCATCGGATTATGTGGTACAAACATTAATTATTAATCCCATGCTAATTAAGTTGGCCTTATCTCAAGGTTTATTAATTAGCACATTTATGGCTTAAGTATACCTCTATGGGTCACAACTCAAAGTCCGTCGCAAACCAGATGTTACGTTTACGGCAGAATCACACTTGATTTTAGCAGCTCTACTCAACCTAAACCTAATGCGTAAATTTAACAAATAGTTAAGATTATATGTAGTGAAGGACCAATTTATAAACTGCTCAGATAAATTTTACTGATCGTAAGGATGCTTAGCCTCATCTGGCGTGGGTTTTAATAGTGTCGGAAATAGTTTACTACGAGCGTGCTCAAGGCAATGGAACAATGAAGAATATATCAGTAGTTTCTTATATCGATTCCGCATTCGAACTTAGCTAGGGCATATTTTTTGCTATTACAAATGCTAGATAATTAATTTTCATCACTTCCGTCTGCATTCAGTTTGTATGAAAGATTAAATGAAGATGCTAAAATTAAATCGTTTTATATAATTTGGAGGTCGAATTCAACTAGATAAGTACCTACGTAGTAACGTTCGTACGTTAACGTTAACGTTAACGTACGTTAACGTTAACTTCAATGTTAGTGGCTTTTGGAGCAAATCATCATCATCATTATTTCAGCCGAAAGACATCCACTGCTGCACATAGGCCTCCCCCAAGCACCGCCACTTCAAACAGTTCCGTGCTTTTATTGAGGTCATTGAGCATTTCACTGACTCCATAGCTTCCATAGTCATATGCCATAGCCATGACAACTATTTGGTCGGCAAACCGAAGGTTAGTGATGTACTCGCCATTGATGTTGATGCCTAGCCCTTTCTAGTCCAGAACCTTGAAGACATCCTCCAGTGCAGCGGAGAACAGTTTTGGAGAGATAACATCTCCATGTCTTACACCTCGCTGCGGAAGGATAAGTTTCGAGGTCTGGTCTTGGAGTCGGACTGACATAGTGGCGTTTTCTTACAGAGACTTCAGTACCTCGATCTAACGATAGTCGATCTGGCACCGTTGAAGAGACTGTAGTACAGACCACGTCTCGATTGAATCGAAGGCTTTCTCCTAGTCCACAACGCTAAGCAGAGAGGTAGGCGCAAATGAACCTCCTATAAAAACTATTACACATTTTTTGCGTGGTTTTAAAATCAATTCCGTTTTGCTGGAGTAAGCAATTAAGAAAATGAAATGCCAAGGGTATTTATTCATGTATCGTAAACTTCAGGGGTGTCTCATACTAAAATAAATGTAAACACGTCTGTGTATTGTATATCAATTAGTGGCCCCCCTACAAGGCTGGACCTTGCTTTGCATATCAATACGCGGCACTGACCTATCGTTGATTTCTTTTTCATGACGGTTTGATCGAAAACATTAATGGATTTTTAAATTAAATAAATTGTACATAAACGTCAATGTAGGATATTGGTGGTCACTGGTAAAACCACTAAAAACTTATTCAACCATTAATGTAGTTTTACAATTCGTGACTTTGTATTACTTTAATAAAACTGAAATTTTGCCAGAAAGATTAGAAGTGTAAAAACTACGGTTTCATTCTGTAAACAGATTTTTAGCTGACTTGCTTAGTTTCAAGTATAGAGGCACGAGGAACCCGGTGTAAAGTTTACTCATCATCTATAGAAAAGGGAGAATCCTTCGAGCAGACGGGTGTCGTGTCTAGTGGGCAACTGCCCGACGATTGATACCGGGACGTTGTTTAAGGGAGTGGGATATAAATTTTCCACTTATGGAATTTCCACAAACGTGGCGTAGTAAAATATTATTCTTACTAGCTGCTGAGGCTAATGTCTTGCTTGCCGTCTACCTCCGTTCTAATTGAACAGTCTGCTAACGAAACAATCGAGATTGTGTGAATGACATGACAAGTGCCGTTTCTCAATATAACGTGCATAGCGCAGGTCAGACAATGCGTCGCCCTTTAAATTGAGATAGGTGCATGCCATTGTTTGCTGTAGGACTAGTTCTTATCTCGAGTGCCAGCTAACAGTGTATGGCAAGTTATAGTCATCAACCCGTTCAAGTTACGATTTAATTCATACAATTTTAAGTAAATTTTTAGAAATTAACACTTCAGATTCATTAACATTCTTAAACAGGTGTAATTCAAACGGAAGTTCAAATTAACCGTAGCTTTACATATATTTTAATTGTTCAATCTAACATAGACACAGACTACGTAGTACAGGAGGGTCATTATTTTATTTACAATGCAAATTAAACATCATTGTTCCATTTGGCTATTTCTGAATTTAATCATTAGTCATGTTGCATAATTGACTCCTTCCGGTGTATTTAAATGGACTATGCAAACTGGACAAAGGACTTGCCTATATGCATAAATGCATATAGGCGAGTCATTAAACTTTATTTGCTATTTGCTTATCATAGTTAGTTAAAGTAGGTATCAGCGTAAAAGGGTTTTCATCACTAGCCCACATAAACTAGCAAATTGCGTTTAGATGTGCAAAAGACACGAAAGTCGCCACTCCGAAGATTTTTTAAAAAGAAGTGAATTTATTGTTTGATTGATCTTATTAAAATATAGCAATCATAATCCTGTAGTTGGCATGAGACACCAGCCAAGAGGACATCTTTGAAGATCATCATATCTTGGATGACAAATGTTGCAACAAAATGGACGCTCATGAGAAAATATAATGCGAGGCTATTAATAAACTACCTAAGCTATTCACAGTACGACTTAAACTAATTAACATATTAAAAATAATTGTGCGTGTCCTCTGATCCGCATCGCGTTGACCGGGCTATCGACACTATTAATTTCGTCATCAGTATATTAATACATAAAACTTGTTGTTTGGTGATGTCGGGCGTTACAAATTAACAAACAATGTAGCAAAATGTATGTTCTGAAAACTTCTGTAAACTTGGCGAGTACTTACTGATTATTTTTTACGTGTCATAATTTACTATATATAAATACTCACAGGATGAACTCCCATAATATACTTACTGCCTCGTTGGTCTAAGCCGCAAGCGCTACTGCTGAGCATGAGGTCCTGGGTTCGATTCCCAGGTCGGGCAAAGTGTTATTCGGTTTTTCTATCTGAGATTTCTCAGAAGCAGCCTGGAGTCTGGATTTGTGCCCGGTTGATGGCAAATACACTCGAGAGCAATGAATCCGGGTCACTTAAAGAATCCTAAAAATCTCGGAAACTAAAAATGCTAGGTTAATGCAATAAATTGTATTTAATAGACAATGTAATACTCCTTAAATGAAGGTATTAAAACTTCTTAGTTATTGTAAAGTTATATCATAAAAAAATCAAATTTGAAAAAGGGCCACTTTCGAAGATGGAACTACGAAATTACAGCATTTGGTTTTGCTTTTGTTTGTAATCTGTCATTTATGTGGGTACATAAACCATGTTGATAGTGCTCTATATTCATTATTCAAGCTGAAATTATGTCGCTTACGCCTGAAGAATGCACCAGAATACTTACAATGCTGGAAACCGGCCGGAGTCAGCGCGATACAGCCAGGACTGTCGGTGTGTCGCTGTCAACAGTACAAAGAGTTCGCCGACGTTACGAAGAAACTGGTTCTAACCTACGCAGACCAGGAACGGGCAGAACCAGGTGTACCACAGCACGAGAAGACCGATACTTGGTGAACACCATGCTTCGAAATCGCTTTCTCACAGGAACTGAACTCACAAATCAGTTTCGACGCCTCGGAGGAAGTAACCCAAGTGCATGGACAGTAAGACGTCGGCTTGCTGAATCTAACTTAAAACCCCTTAGACCTGAAAAGGGCCCTAAACTGGAGCGTGGGCATCGTATTTCAAGACTAAGATATGCCCAGAGCCACGTAAATTGGAGTATTGAAGATTGGTCAAAAGTTATGTTCTCCGACGAATCAAAATTTATGCTCTACAAGCACGATGGAAGACACAGAGTGTATCAAAGACCAGGGGAAAGATTCAAGCAAGCATGCATCGAAGAAAAAGTAGCCTACGGTGGTGGGTCTGTACTTGTGTGGGCCGGAATTTCTTCTGAAAGTCGCACAGAGCTGGTGATCATAGAAAACGGCTCTTTAACTAGCGTAAGATATGTGGAAGAAATCCTCAATGATCACGTTGGTCCATTTATGGTCAATTTAGGTGAGGATGCTATATTTATGCATGACAATGCCCGACCTCATACAGGTAGGATTGTGAATGACTACCTTCAAGAGATGAACATTACTAGTATGGAGTGGCCAGCGCGCAGCCCGGATATCAACCCGATCGAGCATGCTTGGGACGAGCTAGGCAGATGCGTAAAACAACGAAACCCTCCCCTCCTTCGTGAGCTCAAAATTGCTCTCACAGAGGAATGGGAGAATATTCCACAAAATCGTATAAGGAACTTGGTGTACAGCATGCCAAACCGCGTAAACGCAGTAATGGAAGCACGAGGAGGCAATACGAAGTATTAAAATTCAAGAAAATCGTAATAAAGTTCAAAAATTTCATGTTTCCTATTTTTGTTTTAAGGAGAGATCAGCAGTTTTTTTCTTTATGTAATTTTGTGTTAATAAAATGTATGGTGACTCATATTTTTTTTACTTTCATTTAAGGAGTATTACATTGTCTATTAAATACAATTTATTGCATTAACCTATCATTTTTAGTTTCCGAGATTTTTAACATTCTTTAAGTGACCCGGATTCATTGCTCTCGAGTGTATTACATGGGACTTAAAACATAACTGGCGAAATGTGGGTGAACCTGCTACAGGGACACCTCTGCTCAACCGTTCGGGGAAACAAGGCGTGATGTTATGTTAATATACTTACATAATTGAAGAGTTCTGTGTGAGAGGTGAAGATCATGTCAAACAGCAACCTGTGCTTCTTCTCAATACTCGATAATTTATTGCGTGGTTATCAGATGAAATCAGATCATAATAGCTAAATAGAGATTAAATTTAAATAAGTAGGTGCAACATGATACTGCTAGATCATATCGTTATAATCGTTTAGTCACCTCTATTGTCTCCAATAATAAGCACAGGAAAACTGTACCGAACGATTAAAAACATTGTACTTACATATTCGTACCTATCCTTGCACAATTGTCCAAGAAGGTGCAAGAAACCGACGAGAGTGAACCAGGAGCACCACAACAGAACCTCATCCATGTATTGCACGTTGATGACGCCGAACACGAAGATAAATTTGTAAAACACATAGTTCCAGAACTTGTCTTTGACACGCTGCGCCTCGGCGACGCGTAGTTGGCCGAAGACAAGACGTTGAACGCCGAAACCGAATACCGCCAGGGAACAGTATGCTATGTTGATCAGGGTCTGCAACAAACAAGAATAACGATATGTTAGTGCTATGAATAAATCTTTTAGCTTCCTAAACTAGACTCTTTGTCGAAAGTCTACAGTAACAAAAAACAGTATATTTATCATTTCGCAGTTTATAGTTTGCAAAAAATCTGTGGCGCAAACCGACTGAAAAAGTATTTTAGTTCCCATTGGTGAAGTTTTGACAATTTGTAGCTTGAACAGTGGTCATTGAAGCCGAGAACGCTTGCGGAACAAAAGAGTGCATGCTGTACTCAAGTGTGCTGTAGGTAAAAAATATGGAATGAAACCAACTGAAAGGTTTGGTTCCGTATTTTCGACCATTTTAGGGTTCCGTAGTAAACAAGGAACCCTTATAGTTTCGCCATGTCCGCCTGTCTGTTCGCAGTCTAGCTCCGAGACTCTTAGTACTAGAAAGCTGTAATTTGGTATGGATATCCATATTAATTACGCCGACGCAGTGGTAAAATAAAATAACGAATACATTTTTTTTAGGGTATCTCCTCTACCCGATAAGAGTGATGTTTTTAAAGAGGGATTTTTGTCACAGGCAAGTTTAGCATGGGGGCGACCCCCATGCCAGCTGCAACTTGCCTCTGCCTCTGCTCTTTCTTGCCTCTGTTGCGCAGCGCATCAAGGCTCGGAACCGATTCGCGTGTCGCGCCTGTTTGAAAGAGCCTTTAAAAATACCAGTGAAAACCAGTTTATTTGGGTTTTACTTTTCGAACTTTTCTTAAGAACGTGAACGTTTTAAGAACTTTATTTTAATCTAAATTAACCGGTTTATACGACAAGCGGCATGACGGTAAACGCGTAGCAACTTGTGACTACTTGTGAGGATGCCGCGCTGAATAAAAACTAAACAAAAACCAGTTAATATTGCTATAAGCCGTTTAATCCGAAAAAACCTTTATGTAAACACTTTTCCAAAACCGGTTTCTACGAGCAAAACCGTATGTAAAGGGTTTTGCGTCAAGTACATAATAACGGTTTGAAAATTTGACCGGTATCCGAGCCTTGCAGAGCATGCTTAGCGACATGGCAATACGGCACACGGCAAAATCGAAACTTGTCAACTAATGCTCCGATAAATTAATACGTATGTCCACTACGTGCTACATAAACGATAATCCCATGCGAGCCATTACTGACACTGAAAGTTCAGCGACTCTTATAAAACAGAACGTTGCACAAAAACTTAGTCTACACTACAGCTTTGATGAGGGAATTAAAGGAAGTATTGTGGTGGCTGTTGGGCAGACATCGTGCAGACTGAGTAGTTATGGTGTTGGTGTTGATATCACCCCTTTGATCATGAACTACCACGATCTTCCAGTGGACTTGTTAGCGGTCTGGGATATATTGGAACATCCAGGTATCCAAATAGTCACTAATGGAGGTGTCCACATTCGATACGAAAATCTTGGCAACGTTGATTGTACCTATACAGTGGTACATCTGTGTGGTTTAGATTCTGAGAACCAATACTTCGACGACATGAGACATTTACTAGTACGCACTGTTTCCGCGTGGTAGATGGGCATCCATTAAATTGGTCGCATGGGCAACCATTAAATTGGACACATGGACAACTTTTGAATTGGACGCATAGGCATCCATTAAATTGGACTCATTGGGTATCCATTAAATTGGACACATTGGGCATCCATTAAATTGGACGTAACAAAGCAGTGAAGGAAAACATCGTGAGGAAACCAGATGTAACACTCCATTAAATTGGATGTATCAAAATGGTGTATTTATTCGGTGTGCTTCGGAAACTGATATGGGACCGAGGAACAGCATTTACCTCGAAGGCTACGAAGGCATTCTGCAATGAAAAATTTGCCCAGAGCTTTGCATTGAACGCTATAATCAGGGATGAACCAGAAGAAAACTGGTGTGAAACCCTGGCTGCCACATAGCAGGCGTTGAATAATTCAGTGAATAAAGTCACTGGCAGAACTCCGAACGAGTTTCTGTTTGGTTATAGGCCGACAGCGCTGTGTGACTCGCTTTTGGTAAATAATCTTACGCAGGTGGGTGAGAGGCTGGACTCGAGAGTCACAAAGAAGTTCGTGAGCTTTTGGATGAAGATCAAAAGCGGAAGATGCGGCGGTTCAATGCTAAAAGCTATGTGAAATCCCCATACAAAATCGGGGGTATGGTGTTGATTCGCATAAGTAAAGGCAATCCGGGAGACCGGGATACAAGAAGGATTTCGTAGTATCCCGTATAAGGTTGTGAAGGTCATAAAGAATGATCGGTTTGAACTGTTGGGCACGAGACCCAATGGCAGCAGTTACAAAGTGACGGTTACTTTTGAAAATATGCTAAGTTGGGCAGCAGAACAGATGAGTGATTAGTCACATATCTGTTGTGCTGGCCAATTTCAGGTAGGTAACAGTCAGGCAGAAGGCAGATGGTGAGAGTAATATAACCCCCTCTCCTATATGTATTTTATTTCAGTTAAAGCTCTTCGAGGACGAACTGCTGTCGTCAGTATGGCCGTATTAGCAACATGAGCCGTGCCAACAGCTTCGTGACGTCATGCAGGGAAGAGCAGGCCGCGGTGAGCGCCCGCGACCCGACAGTTCACCCCCTCTATGCGATTTGTAGCATTTGTGATTAAACGTGCTGATTTAAGTATAAAAACTATTTTATTAATAACACTATAGTATTGTGATAGGTCCGTTCTTTGAATTGGCGGGATTTCACACTCTAGAGCACCGAATAAACAACTTATCGTTCGTACAGGGTGTTTGGATCAATCATCATCAAGTTTTAGTGCGACAGAACATTAATTGTTAAGTACACTAATTAAAACTGACGCTTGGGTGAAGCCTATGTCCAGCAGTGTACGTCTTTCGGATATGATGTGAAATGATGAATGATGAGGAGCAAGGATAATATACACGAACAATGTGTATGAAAAAGGTTGTAATCAAATGCACAATAAATAAACATCACAGACTGGTAGGTAGATGAACGTGTCAATAACAAGGCATGCCAACAAGTTTGTGGCGGCTGACCTTTACCTCTCGTTGTCTTAGTAAAGCACTGTTCTATACTTATAACTTGATCACTTTACATATTAACTGAGTTTCAAGTTTCAGTAGGCTTGAAGGACAGAGAACACTGAGTCACTGGGATTTTCAAAGGACAGTAGGTACTTGAATGGTAACTCTAACTTGTCAGTCGGAGAATAATTATTCTTCTTGATCTTGGTAGTATCCACGGCTACTACTAATGATTCGGTTTCAAACAAAACTTTGTAAGCAGTTCACCGACACAAAGTTATTCAATATCATGAGGCATCTATCACAGCGTCACAGGTGAACCGTTCTATTCTCTCTTGCTGTCTATTGATGACCAACGAAAAGCGTACAAAGCAGGGATGTTGCGGATATTCGCATCCGCATTCGCATTAATCAATGTGAAGCTCATGCGATTGCAGATGTGGGCGGAAAAGGCTCAATAATAGGTCATAATCAACAAAATATAAATTTTAATCATTTAAATCATCTATATGTATAGGTCTAAATCGTCGAATTTTCACGAAATAGTCTACTGTCCATCAAAGATAACATTAATATAAATCTTTATTTTCAGACCAGATCCATAACATAGGTAATACTAGTAAAATAAGTTGGTACTTACTAACACGTTTATTAACCGCCGGCTACAGTAGCCACGAGGCTGTTGGGGTTGTCGCGCACCCGACGCATCAGCGATGCGATTCGCAGACGCGCTACAAAAGCGTGGCAGCCCCAGCATTACCCGGAGCGCGTTATTATATTGGACTCGTAGAGCATTGTACGAGCCCTGTGTAAAACCGACCCACAGGGCGCACGTGTACAGCAACTGGCAGTAGGCCCTGAACAGTGTTATTTTACTCGCGCACACCGTGCGAACCTGCGGGCCAGCATGTTACACCTGGCAGCCAATGCTCTACTTCCCCTCTTTAAATCCGCGTCATCCTACAGCCTATCGATGACCCAGTGCCCCAGATATTTAAAACGAGTGACTCTTTTCAGCAGAACTGCGCCTAAGGTAGCCGGTGGAACAAAGTCATATATTTAATTTTGCGCCTTGAACACTAAGAGCTCGCTTTTTGTTGAGTTGTACCTGAGACTATGAGTCACCGCATAGTCTTCACAGATTCGGAGGAGCCTTCTTAACGCACTGATCGACAAACCGAAAAAAGAAAAAAAAAATTAAAGAAACTGAATAATTTAGTAGGTAATTATTAAATTGCCGATAGTTGAACAGCAACATACTAGGAAACAGCACCGTAATCTGCAAAAAACGTAGTTAAACATTTTTCAATTTCGCCTTACCGCCTTGACGGATCCCTTAAAAAACTTGAGATCCGCATCCGCGGATGTGAGCCGCCAGTCAAAAAGTGCAACATCCCTGGTACTAATCATGTTCGTAATATAACTCTTGAGAGTGTTGACAATTTCAAGAATTATTGAAATGGCTTCACATTTTGCAGCAGGAAAGTCGCATAATTAAAGCATATGAATGACATGATATTGGATGGTTGGCAGTCTTGACACTGAATTATCCTTGGCCTTGGAACGCAAATACCATTTGTCTGAGATGAGGCGTTCCTATTTATTCATAGCAGTACCAGTTTTGTAATTAGTATCGAACAGTCTAGACTTGAGAGCGTTGCTCGCTCTTTACCCAATAAAAATAACAATCAAATACTTAATGTGCAGATCACAAAGAGGGTCAAGTTGGAAATGACAAGAAAATGTCAATGTTTTCCTAAACACAGGTAGTAAACCGTCCTCAAAAATACAAAAACTGATAAACATTCCAAGGTGATGTCATTTATTTATTTTACCATTTATGCACACACATATAAACAGACAAGAAGAAAGGAGCAGAAAAATACGTACAAAGGCAATGCTTATCATTCATTCATTCTTTGTCATTGTGTTTTTCAAATATTGATCCACCTCAGGCACATGCACATCCATTGTTTGAAGTTTGTTTTCAATAGTACGTACTTAACTCTAATGGATGTCAGTATTTTTTCAGAAGTATATTTTGTCTTCCAATTAATGTGACATAATTTGCACTGATGCACTATTTGGTAATTATTTTCTGATTTGAGGACAAAAATGACTTTAAAATGTAATTTAAACATGATTATTATTGCGTAGTTTATTAGGACGCGAATTCTAGTCATTTTTGCCAAAGCGTGATGCAGTTGCAATTAGGACCAGCACCCAGATCAAATTTCACAGCCGGAATGTATTACAAAATACATCTCACAAAATACAAACAATCATGTTAGCTCCTCTTACCGCTTTCTTTGAAAATAGTAAGTCCAATGACCCAAAATCGTTGATCTAATTTCTTAACAAGTTGGGGTCATTGGACTAAACATTGATACCACAATGAGTTTATAGTTCTTTTTTTAGGTCTTAATTATAAGTGTAATTGTAACGTTGCGGTATACGCTAAGCGCAGCTTGCTAATGAGCTCGGTCATCGACACCTAACACTGTGTAGAGTGTAGTACGTGGAGCGAACCACTCAAACTAGTATGAGTCAACGGCATAGAGCTGTTAGATGAGCCTCGTCAAGTATTAGCAAGTAAGTAGGCGTCACTTGTGTACATCACACGGTGTTGTGGTTGACGTGGCCCTCCACTACCGGTCTTCAGTTGCGTGGGAATACTACCAACTGCTCCAATTACTTATGTCATATTTATATTACTACTATTACTTTCATTTGTAAGGTGCTTTCTTTACTCGCTAGTCTTTCGAGAGCCTGCTACGAGATTGCACTAGAACACACAGTTGTTTCCTTGCATCATCTGCCAAATCTTTTATAAAATTGGCAAGTCAAGAAACTATGTCGTTTAAACTCTAATAATATTATTGGAGGTCTGGAGACGAGGTCATCTCGTACATATCACTTCATATACAATTTCTATAAATGGTGCATAGCACTGATGTCACAATAGTATACTATTTAGCAGCAGACCGGTAGCCTTGCTAACTCTTACCAGGCGAGAACTTTAAGATTTGTTTTTATTGTTATACTTTAATAACAACAGAAAGCATTATCTGTCTACGCAACAGAACGACAATAACCGTAACCAGGCCTAATTAATGATGTAATGAATGAGTTTTTGAGTTAGTTGGTGGTTGCACACGTGGTGTTCTATACGCAGATGTACCCTGTGGATATGAATAGGTAACAAATTCAATTGATTTATAAGTCGATCACCCCTAATTGAAAGGTGCAAGGTGGAAAGGTGTCGCAGCAGACCGGTACATTTTAGAAGTAAACTAGCTCACTAGAATAACTAGCTGATGCTAAGAACCATTCTAAATGTATAATATAAACAACGAAGGAACCAACTGCATATAAATGGATAAAGAAAATAAAGCTCCATAAAGAAAGGCAAACTGAAAATCTTTACGTTAACGTGTTATTTTTTTTTTAATGTGAAAGTTACTTCTGGCTATTACAAAATTAATATCCATAAAGTATAGAAATGTGGGATACGTTGGCAAAATAAACGATCATGACACTTGTAAAACTCTTTTTTTTATGACACTTCAAAATTATCAGCGTTGCACCGTAAGTCGTCGTATCGTGAATCTGGTTCCAGCCATTCGTCCCCTCTCTCACTCGCACACATCCTTCCCTTCCTTTCATCCGCCGCGTTCCGTTTTAAACACTTTTAGCTGCATTCATATTTTATTATGATACAATATTTTTATCCCACAGAAATATAATAAGTATAATATATAGATATAGAGTGTGTGTAACTATAGTTATAGTTGTGATTTTGACATTATTATTGATTGTGTTGTCATTACTAGTAATTATGACATTTGCCAAATATTATCATGTACTAACACTAGTGTTTAAGATGTGTATGTAATTACTAACAAATTGGATTGTATGATCTGACAATAAAATTATTTGATTTGATTTGATAAATCAAAATTAATCTTTTTACAAATGAGTGTACCAATAATGACACATCAAACGTATAGCAGCTGTACAAGCATGGCATTAGAACATATTTGGTAGCGTGAAAAACAGCTGCCTTTTATAACAAAGCTACCACCACTCCATTTGCCGTAACCTCAACGTCCGTACAAAAGAAGAAGGATCATGAATTTTCATTAATTTATGTCAAAAATTCATCACAGTTGACATAAGAGGCAGCTCATTAATCTGTTAGTGCTCTTGTGAAATGGCAATTTCACATAGTGACAGTGAAACGAACAGAAAACTATTTTCACTTTGAGAAATTTATACGAAAGTATTTGTTCATAGAAACGCGAGCGAAGAGAGTCATGACGTCACAGCTCAACAACGGTAATTTCTCTTCCACAGAAGTCATTGCTAAATCAATGAAGATGATGTAACGAAATTAAAGTTTAATAATTAAGGAAATAGCAAGGATAAGCTATAATATGTTAATAGTAGCGGCGCTAGGTCGTCGGCAAGGTCGGTGACGCCCGCAAGGCGGACTTGTACTCTAAAACAGTAATGCTTGCACTACCATTAGCCTATCCGAGAGATGTTTGACATTGCATATACATTTCACTTCATAGATTCATCGTTATTTTGTAACATTAAAAATGAATCAAGTCGGTTGTCTGGGTCGTTTGGTAAACTTTTTGTTTTTCAGCGACAATATATTTTTTTTTTTATCGCCAACTGATATTTTAGCATTTATGTAAATGTAATCTTTTTATTTCTGTTTACAAAAATACGGGTTATCATTTAATTATCTACTAGTTAAGTGAAGGACATTACAAGTTCTTAAATGTTTTGGAGGCTTGTGACTCGTCAGGAATATCCAATACACAAGGAAATTTATAGTTTTCCTCTTGCACAAAGAAACCGACCATTACGTCAATTTGGCGTTATTCCTATGTGATGTAAAAGTCTATCTGAAGTTTGTCCACTCATTTCTTTAGTCTTATTAATTCTTAGATCAAGGCGGTTCTAAATGTTCCATCAATCAACTGGGTCCTATATCCTATCGGATATCTTACACTGGACAGTGCTGCCACAACGTGCTAAATAAAATAATATATAAAAAACCTCTCTATTCCATAAAACATGTAAATATTAAATAAAAAATGGAAGTTAATTAGGGATTCTATAGGTAAAGGCCTCCTCCCTTTTTTGCCACTCTTTTCTGTCCTATAAAGCTGATAGCCAATTCTAGCCCGCTACTTTTTCGACCCATCTTTCTCGGGGCCGTCCTGGTCTTCTTTTTCCTTTTGGGCATGCCCACGTGGTGGCTCTTTTACTTCCTTCTTTTTCTTTGGAGTGTGCTACGTGCCCTGCCCATTATCACATTCTGCTGCCACATAGTCTTAGTAAAATCACTCTTGAGATTACTTCGAAGCCGTTGGACATCTTCATTTTGGGACCGTGACCCAAGCGTGATGCTTATGATTTAGAACGTAGCAAATTTTATGTTAGACAGTTATGTTATGTACAACTAACGGACTTTTTACTTAACGGACGGTTTTTAATTTCTCTCTAGTCATGAGAGGTCATTGTTTCGTTTTTTCACTCTGGGTAAGTAGGTAATCATAATTTTAACTGTACACTCTAGGCGTATTATTTTCAGTGTTCTAGTTGGCTTTTGTCGTCACATGAAACGGGAAAATACACGCTCTTTAACGCGGTAGTACTGGGAAATTGCATAAAAAGTAGACGATATTATCGAGTGCGACGCTTGCGATGTGGTGTGGTCTTGGAGCAATTTAATTGTTGATTCGAATGTTCTCGTCTTTCCGTCCTACCCGTCGTAACAATGAACCATTTTCGCTCTACTTTTTATTAGATCGGCAAAAAAGAAACCCCGATCATGTTAGATCCTGCATGCGACTGGTCGGATTAGCATGGTGTACATCAGTTTGACTTGAAGTCATCAGTAAGAGGTCTATCTTTATAGTATTCCCTTAAGACCCCATAAGCAAGGTCGTAAATAGCTGCAGTGATCAAATCGATGTGCTCTTTGAAAGTTTGTGGAAATTGAAAGCCAAACTTGATACCTTCCTACATAGATGTGTGAGTTTACATATAATAAGTACCTTATATTATTAAATGTCATTATATCGTTTATTCATTATTTACACTTTTAGATAAGTTATTTAAAACTAGATTAACAATTATTTTTTGCACTTCTTTATGCATGCGGAGTTTGCCTGTAAGTAATTGTTACACTGTTGCATCCACATTTCCCATTAAACCTTTAGCATAAAACCTGTTTAAACGATTCGCACCATCGGTAGAACAAGGGCTTATCTTCACTTTTAGTGATTTTACAGGAGGGCCATTTTAAGATTTTTTACATTCAATACCGTATTGTTCTGCTATATAATATTACTTTGAAGTAATGATTCTATGCATAAAATCAGCCTTATACTTTTGTGAATTGAAGCATCTTGTTAAGAGAAGTAAATTTTTTTTAATGTTTTTTTTTTTAAGAACGGAGTACATATTTTATGCCCTTGTTCCACCAAATTGTAAAGTTATTGGACCTTCAAAGTCACAGCAGTTTGAACGGCTTTGTCCCTCCAAATATGTGCTCATAAACTACACATACGTGTGCTACTAAATGCTACACTAAATGTGACTTTCCACTTTCCAGAAAATTCAAATGAAAAAGGACATATTTACCTTAATGACTTTGACGCTTCAGTCACAGATTACCAGATAAATCACTTCATGTACTTGCACGCTAACTACCTACCTATCAGTCGCCGGGTCAGACACGACCCATTTCTCAGTGGGTTGCCGACAGCCGCGGGGCGCTTAAGTAGGCATATATTATTTCAGCCGACCTGACGTACTTAAAGTGAAGTCATTTTAATAGGTAACATTTGACGTCTGTCAGTTTTATCTTCATAGTGAGGTGACCTGCTTAAAAACATCGATTAAAGTGAATGAATCGATACGGACTTGAAATATATATGAATTTTAAAAATCATCAGGCCAATCCCTGTCCCATTATTTTTTCTTTCATAAATTTAAGAAGCAAAAAAAGACAACTACATAATTTAACAAAAAAAATGCGTTTATTCAATTGAACTATCAGAACTGTTATTAGTATTGTCATCTTCATCACTGCTGTCAGCACTCAGAGATATTATTAATTCATTTTCAATATTGTTACGTCGTACGTACGAGATCTTTCGAGAAAGCACGTGATTACAGTGTGTTTGCGCTAAAAACTTCGAGAAGCATTCCATTATTATTAGTTTGAAGGTAGTAATTAATTTATCCCATACCCAGCTCGTAACAATTTGGTGTCAGAAGTGAGGGATAAATTATGCCAATTCTACCGAAGGACGACACGGACGGTATCCGTACCAGGAGTCAGCGACAGCAGGACATGGACCAAAGGCGGTTTGGACATTCTCCAACACAGACACCGGGTGGTGTCCAGCCTACGTCAGTGCCAGTCGCTGGCCCATCCACAGTTTCTACAGCATCAATGGCACCAGACTTGTCAGCTTTAATGGCGCTGCTACAGGAGCAGTCTCGCCGTCAAGAGGAGCAGGCTCGCCGGTTGGAAGAGCAATTGCAGCGAGACAAAGAGGAGCAAGTCCGCCGCCAAGAGGAGCAGGTCCGCCGCCAAGACAAGCAGATGCTCCTCATAAAGGATCTTCATGTAACTTTTGGCAAAGAGCTAAAGGTGATGAAGGATCAGGTACAGCAGCACGAGAATCGCCTCTCAGAAGCCGAAGTTCAGATCGCTGGGGTGAAGAAGGCTTTGGGGGAACTGAAGACTGGAGACGTGACTGTAGCTTCAGTTGCTGCACCTTCAGCGCGGGGCTTTAAGGTGCCTCCATTCGATGGCACATCTTCGTGGTCGGCTTATAAAATTCAATTTGAGGCCGTTATGAAGGCGAATGGATGGACAAAACCGCAAGCCATGACTGCGCTCACCTTGGGCCTCCGAGACCAGGCCCTAAACATTCTTGAGGCGCTCGGCAAGAATGTAACCTACGAGCAGCTGCTGGAGGCGTTAGAGTCCAGATACGGCAACGCGCACCTGGAGCACGTATTTCGTGCTAAGTTGAAGGATCGTGTTCAACGTAGTGCCGAGAACCTACAGCAGTAGGCCCTCGAAGTTGAAAAGCTGGTTCGGAAAGCATACCAGTCTGCCCCTGCACTTATCGATGGGAATCTGGTACAAGCGTTCGTTGATGGAATACGCGACCTAGAAGTTAGAGCCGCTGTAAGACTTGGGCATCATGAGACGCTAAAAGACGCCTTGGCCCATGCCTTAGAAGTAGAGGCAGTGAGGCAGGACCACCGAACGCACCGCGTCAGGGAGGTTGTAGCATCACCGATACGCGACCGGCCGCAAGGGTACAGTCCTAGGTGCTACACTTGCGGAGAAAGGGGTCATCTTCGGTCAAGCTGTCCTAAGCGCAGCACCCCGAGAGAAGATCAGCAGGGAAGGGTGGCTGAAGTGACTGCCCAGCCACAGCAGGGAAACGAGTAAATGCCAGGACTGGGGGGCGGGTGCTGGCTGGTATTGAAAGAGCCCCGAGAATCTTGATCTCGCAAGCACATGATGGGAACAGCCTGACCATCAAAGGCGAAGTCAACGGAACACCATGCAAACTGACGTTGGATACTGGAGCTTCTCACACGGTCGTCAATTCTCACCTAGCAAGTCGGTTTCTTGGGGACTACGTCGATAACCACGACCGTATTCGATTACTAACAGCTACGGGTCAGCACATAATCGTCCGAGGCAAGAAGGAGGTGGAGTTAAAATTGGGTGATAGAACTTACCAGCACAATGTCATCGTGGCCGATATAGTGGACGATTGCATCTTGGGCTTGGATTTCATGCGGAAACATCGTTGCGAGATCGACGTTGATCAAGGAGTATTGAAATGTGGTTCAGATGAAGTTTTCATGGAAGGTGCACCATCAGGAAAAGTGTACTGCTTGAAAGAGATTGTTCTTCCTCGCAGATCAGAAACAATTTTGCCAATTAGTTTACCACAGAATTCTAGACACAAAGATCGAAGTGTTCTGATAGAAAGGGTGAGCAATGACTTCCCATGGAAGATGGCACGTACTCTGGTCAAGGCCACCAATGTCTCAGCAGTACGCATACTGAATCCAAGTGACAAGGAGCATGTGATCAAGAAGGGCACCTTGATCGGTATTTGCGAGGAAGTAGCTTGGATGCGTCAATTGCAGGATCCGCCTACCGGAAATAAAATTCGTAGTGCAAAATTTGACGTGTCAACGCTTTTGGAAAACTGCGATTTAACTAAAGGAGAAATGGACAAGGCTAAGAAGATGTTACTTCAGTACGCCGACACTTTCTCTTCAAACGATGCTGACATAGGGAGAACTGGACTTGTTCAGCATAAGATTAATACAGGCAACGAGTTACCAATCCGTCAGCGACCAAGAAGACTGCCAGTTGCACGAGAAAAAGAGGTGGAAACCATGATTGAGGGAATGCTGAAGGACGGTGTTATAGAACCTTCATCGAGTCCATGGTGTTCTCCTGTGGTCCTGGTAAAGAAAAAGGACGGCAGTATGCGCTTCTGTGTGGATTATCGACGACTGAACGACGTCACGAAGAAGGACAGCTACCCGCTGCCTAGGATCGATGACACACTGGATACGCTGAGTGGTATGAAGTGGTTTACCACACTTGACCTGAAAAGTGGCTACTGGCAAGTAGAATTAGACCCCAAGGATAAGGAGAAAACTGCATTTTCAACAGGAAAAGGGTTGTGGCAGTTTAAAGTTATGCCATTCGGTTTGTGCAATGCTCCTGCGACGTTTGAAAGGTTGATGGAGCAAGTACTCGCCGGATTGATTGGAGACGCATGTCTTGTATATCTAGATATACAAGACATGCGTCCCGCAACGTCTAGACGTTGCGGGACCATTTCCAGAAAGTGATAGCGGAAACAAGTACTTCCTGGTGGTCATGGATTACTTCACAAAGTGGCCAGAAGTCTTCGCCATTCCTAACCAAGAAGCTACAACTGTCGCAGATAAATTAGTTCAGGAAGTTTTCTGTCGTTTTGGAGTACCCTTAGAAATACACAGCGATCAAGGAAGGAATTTTGAATCGCAAGTATTTCAGGAAACTTGTCGATTGATGGGTACCTACAAAACCAGAACCACTTCTTACCACCCACAATCTGATGGAATGGTGAAACGATTCAACCAAACGTTGGAGAGACATCTGGCAAAAGTCGTGGAAAGCAGGCAGAGGGATTGGGACAAGCATACAGCCGTTTCTGCTGTCCTACCGCAGCGCAGTCCACGAAAGTACGACTGTGACGCCAGCCTTCGCGAACTTTGGAAGAGAATTACGGTTGCCTGCAGATTTAATCACTGGAGCTCCCCCTGATGCTCCACTTAGTGTAACAGATTACGCAAATGATTTGCGTAACAAGTTGAATGATGTTTATGAGCATATCCGACAATCCGGCCAACATATGTCTGAGAAGACGAAGACCCGTTATGACCGCAAGGCAAACAGTAGGGGTTTCGACGAGGGTTCACTGGTGTGGTTACATAACCCAGTGCGGAGCAAGGGGAAGTCTCCGAAATTGCAAGCAAATTGGGATGGACCATACCGAGTCGTGACTAGGATCAACGATGTCACCTACCGAATACAGAAGGGTCTACGAGGTGCGCCTAAGATTGTTCATGTAGACCGATTGGCCCGATACTACGGGGCTAATGATGCTCGGGACGAGCATGTCTAAGGAGGGGGCAGTGTTACGTCGTACGTACGAGATCTTTCGAGAAAGCACGTGATTACAGTGTGTTTGCGCTAAAAACTTCGCAATAATATTCACTCAATCACAAATAAATCAATAAAAAGCGAAAGTGATTGAATCTTCATTCAATCATTTTCTCCGGATGATGAGCCAAAATCGTCAGTTGAGCTATCGTCACCTGTATAAATAATTATTTCATTTTTTATTTTATTATCAATATTGACGTCTTTGTCAAAATCTTCCTTTATTATTTTTCGAGATTTTTTACCACTTTTGTCTTCTTTAGTCATTTTGGCACAAGCTTCTTTCAGTAATATCATCTTTTTCTTAGTGGAGAATGGCGGCTTTGTATTTTGGCGAGCTGCGTATCCTTTGACTTGCGCCCAGATCAACTGAATAGCATTGTACTGACAATGGTACGGTGGCGTTCTTATCACTTTGTGTCCATGCTGAAGTGCCATCAATTAAAGTGTTCATCAATTTTATATTTTAGTTTCACAGGTTTATTTTCTTTTACCAGTTCCAGCAATTCAGCTTTCAAAATTTTCATGTCAGCTTCAACGCCTTGTCTTTGTAGCCATGCCACGAAATCAGCCTTTTGTTTACTCACAGTTGGGTATTCATTTCTTGTGTAATAAGCATACACGTGGTCTCGAATAGCGTCTGCGTCAAATGTGTCAATATCTGTTACAGGTTTGCTTTTCTTCCTCTTTTTATGCGTACGTAATACATTTTCTTCAGTACCGGAAGGCCCATACTTTTGCTTCAAGATGGTTCGAATAGTTTTTTTTGCCGATTTTAAGTGCTTCTGCGACACGATCTTGCACTTGCGTTACGGGCAATAAAGGTCCACCATTAACTGATTCGCGTTCGAAGTATTCGGTTAACTTCACAACCAATTCGCGTGACTGGCTGTTGATTGTACGTCCTCTTTTCTACATGTTGAAACAGTTCGTACGATATAACAACAAACACCAAAATCGAGTCCAAATCACTATCTGTCCAAAATAAAAGAGCCAAAGTCAACGTGATAGTAAACAGAAATAGTCCAAAAGCAAAGCCGAGTCAAGAAAAAAATATGAAACATAAACGAGCGCACAGTCAACTTCCCAGCCCGTCCCATCTTTGATGTCCTCCCTCCGGTGACGCCCTAAGCCGAGGCTCGTACCCCACAAGGGGTGCCCTTAGCGAGCGTTCACCTAGCTTTTTAGCTTAGTTTGTATGCCCCTGGCTGCCCCGCTTTGAGTGTAGCAACTTAAGGCTAACCACAGGATTGACCGGTTAAATAGTCATGACCTCAGAGGTCAGCATCTCATAATGTTCTACTGATAAAAAAAACAGTCAACTTCACAATATCGATCGAAAGACTGCGCAGTGCGCGCGTGGACGCTAAATCACGTGCCGCTTGGTCAGAGACAAGCCGTTCTATAGAAACCAGTGTCGATAATTCAAAATTTTATATACAGCTTTGAGCGCCAAGCTCATTCTTTTCAGTAAAGATCACTACAAAATATTTAATTACTATTAAAATCGAATGACGCTGGTGGAATTCAGTAATTTATAAGTGTTACAACACTAGTATTAAAAAGAAAAGTGAGAACGTAACTGTTATTGAGACGTTTCGTAATAATTAGAAATTGCATGCTACTATAAAGTAAGTGCGAAAAGAATACTCGCAATATATTCCATCATATTATTTAATGCGCCAAAAAATTTATGTATTTTTTTACACTATGTAATTAATTATTATTTTATTTTTTCGTTCAGTTTCGTTCCAAGTTACATTCTAGGGTCTTTCTCAAATGTCAAAACGGGCCTTTTATTTTCCGGAAACTGTAATTGTAAGAAAGCTTGAAATAATTGAAACATTAAATCTGTGTAAGTATATAAGTACAGTTTTGGTGGTGCTAAACCATTCGTGTCAGTCACAGTGCCTGTTCATAGTTGCATCACTTTTGCGCTCTCGAAAATATGGTTTATTTCGCCTTTGATTTACTTAATGAAGATATAGTATAATAATAAAATAAAATTTTGATTTTATTTCAAGGATAGCTGAAGACTAATGTGTGATTTTTAAATTTCTTGATATGGTTTGCTAAATAATAGGAAAAAATACATTACTAACAGGGTTTAAAAAAATGGTTGTTTCAACGTTTTTATTCTGCTATATTTTGTATGGAAGTTAAAAAAAGTGGTTCCCTATGAACAAGTAGACCATAATATAATGATGTCGATAATGTTTTTAAATTTTCAAAATCAAAAGTAGTTTCTTGTAACGAAACGATCAAACGTCAGTCTCGCGTCAATTTTTGGAAAACTTGTTGCGAATTTCAGTGATTTGAAAAATTCGACTTTTCAAATCACAAATAATGTTGTTTAAATTCTGTTTCCCTTTCTCACAACTAATGAACAAAATTGATCAAAACAGAATCGATTTTGTGCACGGCCCCTTAAGTCATAGTTAATTGATTCAGGCGTGACCTTGCGGAAATCCATAATGAAATGATGATGTGGATATATTTAGTAACCTTTTCCGCTTAGCTATTTCTAAAGAGTCTTGAAAAGACCCTGGAAGAAATCGACACGTGTTTCACCTCTCAACGAGGCATCCTCAGGATGACGATTAACTTGTCGTGAACTCGTACACGGCGTGTTGCCACACCAAGCACCGAGCGCAGACTGAGCTTAATCGCCCGTCCAACCCACTTATATACTGCTCGCCCCACCTCGGCTCGGAACGTGATCAGCGCGACGTACGTGTTTATAGATCTTTGAAAAACAAGATAGATCAAAACAGTATAGTTGTTACTAAGGCCGATAAAGGAAATACAGTAGTTATCTTAGACAGAAACAGTTACGACCAAAAGGTAAATGACGTAATACAGGGTAGCGATTTCCAACAACTAAGTTCGGACCCCACTAAAGTTTTCACTTCACAACTAAAAAACATTATTAACAACACATCTTACGTCGATCAAAAGCCATTAAAATATATTTTACCAATGAACCCCAGGTCTCCTATGCTATACGGGTTGCCTAAAATTCATAAAGATAACATCCCAATACGGCCAGTGGTTTCTTATATCGGTGCACCAGCATATAATTTGTCAAAACATATGAACTATTTATTGAAGTCGAGATCAAATTATAAACCAAAGTTTAGTCTTAAAAATAGTTTACAGTTAATAGAGAAGGTTAAGGATATCAATTTGCCAACTAGTGCAAAATTATTATCTTTGGATGTTGAAAGTTTATTCACAAACGTGCCATATGAGGAGTGTTTACAGATACTTGAAGAACTTTTTGAGAAACGGCGTATCCATCCAGGCGAGGTTAATGAATTGATATCTTTGACCAAGATTTGTATGGAACAAAATTATTTTAGGTTCAAAAATCAATACTACAAACAAAAAGAAGGTTTAGCCATGGGTTCTCCACTCAGCCCCCTTATGGCAGATATTTTTATGGACCATTTTGAAAATAAATACATAGTAGGACAGTCACAAATTTTATATTATTACCGTTATGTTGACGACATAATTATGTGTTGGACCGGTACATTGCGTCAAATTGATGTTTTTGTTAATAAAATCAATAGTTTGCATCCCAAAATAAAGTTTAAATTAGAATTAGAAGTTGATGGATCCCTTAACTTTTTAGATTTAACTATTTCAAGAAAAAACAATAAACACGATTTTCAGATTTATAGAAAACCAACTTATACAGATGTCACCATTCCTGCGTCATCTTGTCATCCAATTCAACATAAATTGGCAGCTTATCATAGTTTTACTCGTAGATTAATGTCAGTACCACTTTCACAAGAAAATTATAACAGAGAACTTAACATTATTTATCATATAGCTAAGAGTAACGGATACAATAAGAAAATGGTTGATGATTTGATTCAAACGAAACATCGCAACATAGTACGTTCACTTCTGTACCCACTGCCCCCAGAAAGACCACATGAATATTTAGGTAGTTTGACATACTTAGGATCAATAAGTGATAGGGTTTCAAAAACTTTGTTTCGAAATGGTTTAAGGGTAGCATTTAAAACAAATAATTCATTAAAACAGATTTGCAACGGAAAAGATCGATTAGAAAACCACAAAAAATCAGGTGTTTACAAGTTACATTGCGATGATTGTAATGGTATTTATATAGGTCAAACCGGTCGTAATTTTCAGACAAGATATAAGGAACATATTGCAGCGTTCCGGAACAGTAATCCAGAAAAATCCCATTTTGCTCAACACTTAATAGACACAGGTCATTCGTTAAATAATAATAACACTTTCGAAATTTTACACACATGTGATAAAGGTTTCAGAATGTCAGTACTAGAGAGCTTAGAAATAGTAAAAAATAATACAGGAAACGTTACACTGTTGAACGAATTAAATACGAGTATGCCAAGGTCACCTTTACTGCGATTGTTCGCCCCTTATCGCGCTGATCACGTTCCGAGCCGAGGTGGGGCGAGCAGTATATAAGTGGGTTGGACGGGCGATTAAGCTCAGTCTGCGCTCGGTGCTTGGTGTGGCAACACGCCGTGTACGAGTTCACGACAAGTTAATCGTCATCCTGAGGATGCCTCGTTGAGAGGTGAAACACGTGTCGATTTCTTCCAGGGTCTTTTCAAGACTCTTTAGAAATAGCTAAGCGGAAAAGGTTACTAAATATATCCACATCATCATTCCCTTAAGTCATTTTAATTTTTTTGTCAGTTAAGCCTTTGTTCTAGCAAAGGTGCGAATTGTTGGTGAACCAATGAAAATAAAAGACTGATCATCCACAGATCCACAGCTGCAGAAATATGCTGCTGAAGTAGGATTTCAGTTTTTATTATCTGTTTTCTCTCTATTCTTTATTACTCCGTCCATCTATTAGTTTAGTCTAGCGAATTATTTGTTATTGTTTAGAGAGTAATAGAAAGCACATTGTTACTGCGTTACGTGTTACGTAGTGGTGACGTTAGGCAAGCTCTAAACAAACAAGTCCATAGCTTTGGCACGGCTCGCGGATACAGAGTTGGCGTATTTTTGTAAACAACGCATTTATCGTCGTGCCCCGAAAAACAGACGATTTTGTTTTATAAGTTTTGCGATGTTATTACAGTTTACGGTGGCGATAAATGTTGTGGACGGGAATAGAACAGACAATATATTATTGTAGCGTATAATTGGGAATCAAACGAGCTTACCTGTTAAGCGTCGTCTTGATTCTAATTTTACGAACGGCGATCTGAAATATAATTCGTTAAACAAAGTAGTAATTCTTATGCACAGCGTAGACATCGCGTTCGTTTAGATATAAAATATTATAAATTAATAGAATTATCGTCCATGGTGGCAACACACGCAGGAATGTCACTAATTTTAGAGATCCTTATGATGGAGAACAAGCTCTGTTTTCTGTACAGAGTAGTTCCGCATACTTACATTCACTAGGTTTTCCTGGAAAAATAAGTGAATTAAGTAGACTAATTATTGCAGCTTTGGGGATATTAGGTAGTGGCGGGTGGGTAATTATATTTCAGATCGCCGTTCGTAAAATTAGAATCAAGACTTCGCTTAACAGGTAAGCTCGTTTGATTCCCAATTTTACTTCACGGCGATCTGAAATATAATTCGTTAAACAAAGTAGATGTTCAGAGTTGTCTGCAATAATTTAGTTAGTTAATAAGTTACGGCATATTCTGATTTATTAGGTACTTTTATCATTCTTTCTGAATACAATATTTTAATTTTATGTAATTTAAGAAGGTTGCTTTGTTTTATGTGAATGTCATGTACATCTGTTATTGCTATGTATATAAGTCCATAACTGTTAACATTTAATATTTAATGTACAATATATATGCTTTTGGCGTATCCATTTTAAATAAATTCTTAATAACGTTGCTTAATTAATAGTGTTTAACTATTTTTCATCAGTAATGAGGTATAATCATCAACACAATGTTGGTTGGCACTGTGTCTATTTCAATTGATGCCAGCACTAAGTTGAGCTACTGTATGTTTTGTGCTGTGGGAGGTGAATTATTAGTATCACTCTCACTTCCTACCACATTTAACCCAGCTTGTGTTTATACAAATTTTATAAAGTTGTTCTGAATTAATATACCAGGAGGATATTATGATATGAATACTTTAAAAGTGTAAAACTGGGTGAACCTGCTACAGGGACACCTTGCCCAACCAATCGGGGAAACAAGGCGTAATGTTATGATGTTACTTTAAAAGTTTCCATGATTGAGAATAGCATTCTCAGATCTGTCTGTAAATAGTTAATTATTTGGAATACTGTTGTGCTTAATGAGTGAGTATTGAGTTGCACATTACATCTTGCTGTCAAGGTAAGTGTCGAGCTCAGTGAGTCTAGAAGATGAATTGTAAAGATTATCATTAGGGTATTTTAAAGAATGTCAGTTATCTAGTGATCTGAATAAGAGGCACCATGGCTGTGAAGTCCTTAGTAGTTAAACTTTCATAGGGTGTAACAGGATCTTTTAGCCCCTGAATGTTGTAAGCAGGGAGGTATTTTTGGTAAGCATTTGTGGAATTGTATTGTACCTAAATTGTACTGACAGGAACTTAGTTTTTTTTTTTTTTTTTTTTGAAAAATGTAGTAGGATTTTTTGGTCAAATTCTTGTGATCAGTTGATGTTATTTCCGTTTAGGTAAGTATATACTTTATGATATGGTTTCATTTCATTTTTGGATGGACTAGTTTTCCATAACTTTAGTTATTAAAGGTATTTTGGAAACTGAATTTCAAATACGGAATAGGCTTTTAACTTGTAAGCACTAATTAATAAGGGCAGTATATTATGCCCTGGATAGGAGAGAGGTTTGGACAAATTTGAGGTGAAAGGGTCTATTTCAGATGCTTAGGGTTTTTCCTCAACGATACTAATTTCCATATGAGTTTCACATATTCTCTGCTAGCAGTAATTACTTGACGAGTTTAGAGCTAATCGAAACTAGATTCATTTTAGAAGTATAAAGATATGAACTCTTTTCCTTGACCTAATAATATGTCCAAAATTGGGATTGTGTAATGAGTTGCATTTGTAAGTGAGGGAGTTGTATAATTGAACTTGTTATGATGTGCACTTGGTGAGCAGATGGAGAGGTTTAGAGTAAAGCAATTTATAGATAATTCATTCATAGTACCTACATTTATTGTATTATACCTTATCTTGTTCATGTTCTACTCACAATCCATCAATACCTACGTTGTCCTCACAATGTTCTCCCCCCCTCCTTTTTTTTTTGTTTCCTTGATAATTTCACTTTAGTGCTGCAATTATCATTTAAATCTACTGTTAAATATGTAGACTAGTAGTTGGCAATCAAATGATTAATTAGGTATTTTGATTTTATAAGCTTTGAATAAGATCACCCATTTCTGCCCAGCCCTTCGGGAAGTCCGGGCGTAATGTTAAATAATGCGACTAAGTTTACTAGCACTTTTTTTTTTTTTTTACTTGTGTTTCAAGGTTTGTTTAAAGTGAAAAAAAATAAAACTTAATAATCAAGCCTAAAAAATAGCATTATTAGTTTTCAAGCCCAAACATTTAAACACACTTATAGTGGTATTTATTGGTATGTCTTATCGCAGTCTCGATATTTTACCAAATAAACAGTCAAGTTAGATTGTAAGAAACCCTTGTTTTCTGTAAGTGGCACTCACTACTGGTAATTTAGTAGGTAAAACAGAGATAAGAGACTATTCAAGTATGAAAGTATTAGTAAATGTGTATGTAATTAACCCTTTATTGGTTATTTGGTAGGTAATGTTATCTTCCAGATAGTCCTAAGTGATACCCCTGTACCTATAGGATGAAATCATAATATGATTTCATAAAGGTAATATGGTATATTATACCTATCTATTTTGATATGCTAAGCTATAATTGATTAGTGTACAAGTTGTCAGTTTGTAACATACTTGTAGTTATTACTGGGATTTTTATTTTCCTTCAGTATGATATTAGACAGTCTTGATGAATTTTTTTTTTTTTTTTTTGTTCATAATGAAACTGAATTTTCTATTTTGTTTGGGACTGACTGAAATGTATTTTTCAGATAAATTCTTTGTAGATCTATCTATTGTATTGTTTGTAAATGCATCTCAATATTTAATAAGTTCTTTGATGGTATTGAGAGGATCATCATCTACCCGGCCTTCTCCCAACTATGTTGGGGTCAGCTTCCAGAGAATGGCTTTGAGAGGTTAAGATATTGAATTTGGTAGGTATCAAATATTTTCTTATCTATGTCCATAGCCAATAGCAGAATCAGAGGAATATAACTGCTTTGTCAGCATTTATTTCAGTATTGGTCTTCTTGAATTGTTATTTTGGAATATAAGCCGGGTTGTTGTTGAGGTCCACCATATATATTGATTTTTATTTTCAGTGACAAAAATAGTTCATTTATTTTTCAGACATAGTCCATTCCAACCGATTAGATTAAACCAAAACATCATAAGATATTGTGGTGGTGGTTTTCAATGGTGTGATTCCTGTTATTAACCCGGTAGAAGGATGTTTTATTTTGTTATTTACAAAAGTAAGTAAATCAACTAATGTTGTGTTTGTTTTACATTTTTTAATATTTATTGAATAGTTGTTATTGTTTTTGTTTGTAGCTAAAACATTGTGTACTCAAGTTTGTGATTGTTTCGGTTTGTTTATCAAATAGGATGAATTAAAGTTAATGTCAATTAGAGATTATATAACTTTTGTTCTGGTTTTAGTTTGGTGGCAGTGGGCATTGCCAGCTGGTTTTGCTGCATCAGCCAAGTTAATCAACAATTTGTGTTTGTCTTATGTTCTTCATAAGCATAGGGTCAGTCACTGCTTTCCCTATGATAGGGGTAATAACCAGTACAGCTTGTTTCTGGAATATCTCAATCCCTTGTTTCCTCAGTTTAGAGGAATCTAAATGGGGTGAATAAGTATGGGAGCATGGAATAATACTTTGTATTATTCCAATTATGGTTTAGTCCATTGCACTTGTATCTGAAATCAAGAGTTTCCAGAGGTAGCATTTGTCGTCAGCCATTGTATCACAGAATCAAGTTTACAAAGTATCTTGTGTATTTAACTGTATGCCTGTAAAAATTGCACAATTTTGCATTATTGTTTTAGTTTACAAAATAGATATCATTTATCAGTTTTTGGCAGGATAATTAAGCCACCTAGAGCTAGATAAGTCACTGAGTATCTCGTACACAGTGATATCTTTTAATTAGCTATATTTTGTTTGTTAAAAATGGCAATCCTCGATATGAAAGCTAGATCACATAGTATTGAGATAACATGCTATAAGCGTCTCGCGCTAAGCATGTGCACACCATGTCAGATATGTGCCAGTTAGCAACATAGAATCAATGTTGTTGAGATTTTGTTTGTTAAAAATGGCAATCCTCGATATGAAAGCTAGATCACATAGTATTGAGATAACATGCTATAAGCATCTCGTGCTAAGCATGTGCACGCCATGTCAGATATGTGCCAGTTAGCAACATAGAATCAATGTTGTTGAGAGTACCTTGTACTCGTTGATAACAATCTAGTTAGCGAGGCAGAATGCCACACTCACTATAGGAAGTATAATGCTTTTGCAAGTTTATAACACACAGACAGTGTGCAGGGTTAAGTAAGGCTGTCTCGCAACCTTCATGTTTGTAAATTAAAAGTATATAGAACCACTTTTGACAATTCCTTAGCCAAGATCATAGAAATGTGACTTACCCCTGGTGACGAGTACATACCAGCGTTAGCTATGTAGAATAACATCGCTAAGTGCATCACGTGCTACATTGGTAGTTTCATATTCAGCTGGTAACGTAGAATTAGCGTTACTGAGAGCATCTCGTGCTTACTGAAGGGGTAATGCTGACAAGCGCGTACCAGCTAGCTATGTTACATCGCTAAGGGCATCACGTGCCTCTCTGGTAGCTTCTCATCCAGCTAGTAACGTGGAGATAACGTTACTAAAGACATCTCGTGTCCACTGGAGAGATAGGTAATGCTTTAACAAGTTGTGTTGTGTTAATGTCCACCATAGTGCTTGTAAAACACTGTCAGTATCACGTACAAAGTGGTCAGTTAAAGCCAGGCATTCTCGCACATTAGGATTGTGGGAGGCCTCCGGATCTAAGTACATCTAATATGGGTCAGAAACTCAAGACTAAAGCTGCTTCTAGTTAGTTCTGATGTAGGTAATTTATCAGCTTTCCTGTTAATATCGTTGATGGACGCCTTGTCCGTCTCAGGTTTTCACTAACGATGCACTTATTGCACTTTCTATCACTTAACATAATTAACATTTGTTATTCTAGTAAAAAGTTCCGTAAACTTATTTTAAATGAATAATTTTAAGAGAGCAAATTTTTTCGTGCGATGAAAAAACGCGCGCGAAAGAAAAGTGACATTCCTGCGTGTGTTGCCACCAAGGACGATAATTCTATTAATTTATAATATTTTATATCTAAACGAACGCGATGTCTACGCTGTGCATAAGAATTACTACTTTGTTTAACGAATTATATTTCAGATCGCCGTGAAGTAAAATGTATTAAATACTTGTCTACTAATAAATCAGTGATGAGAACTTTGGTCAACAATGCTATTCAAAATCCTTAGTTAAAAACGTAGATTATCACTTGACCTAGGGTTGCCAACTTTTTGTTTAACAAATAAAGTATATTATGGTCAAAGTGGGAAAATAAACAGTATCTCGGAAAAAAAAAACTATTTCAAAAAATTTAAAACGTATTCCGGAAACTAAACGTTTTTTCAATCTCATAAAAACATTAGCAAATTTCTTTAATAATAGTACCAAAAGGCAAAACCACTATAATAAAATGGCTGATATGAAAAAATTACCTCGCGTTGCTGACACTCGATGGACTTACAATTCGCGTACTGTAAATGTAATTTTCAATTCTTCTTTACATTTAATTTATTTATTTGAGGATATGGCTGAAAACGAAGACTCTTGGGATGGCGAGACATTAAGTCAAGTTTCGTATTTGTTACATAATTTAAAAGACTTTCAATTCCAGTTTTTACTCCATGTGTTTAACGAAATATTCGCAGAAACTGATGTGCTTTACGAAATTATGCAAAAAAAGACGTCAGATGTAACTTATTGCATTAAAAAAATTAACGAGTTTGAATCGTTTTTAGAATCATTCAGATCTAGGTTTGAATTAATTTTTGAAAGAGTAAAAATAAATCACAGGGCCGCCAAAACGAAAACGTAATGTTGTGGACGCAAAAATCAATTTTAAGCAGATTTTTATTGAAATTATAGACACTATATCCAACGAATGTCGCAACCGGTATAAAAATCTGAAATAGTTAAAATTTTTTGGACTACTTTCATGTGAAAATTTCAATAAATATAATGACAATTTTCCGGTTGAACTAGTATCGCAATTGGTAAATTTTATAAATTATACGACTTTAACTTAGACCGCCTTATCAATGAGCTCAAATGTGTTTATAAATCTGCCGAATTCAAAAACCTTAGTATTTACAAAATTATAGAAATTTTTTACGAAAATAACATAAATACAGTTTTTCCCGAAGTGCTGCGTTTGGCAAAATTAATTGTTACAGTTCCCGCGAGCAGTGCGTCAACCGAAAGGTCATTCTCGTCGCTAAAACGTATACACACCTACTTAAGGAATACACAAGGCCAGCAACGAACGATGATATGCTATGCCTATTTAAACTGATTTTATTACTGACGTGAAAGTTGACAGAATTTCACCAATTTGTTATCTTTAAACTTAAACAATTATATTTGTACGCCTCTGGGCAAAACATGGAGGATCTACCTATTTATAACACCTCACACTATGTGTAACTTGACCTGTGATCACAAATAAAGCTTTCTGATTTCTGATTTCTGAACGACTTACAGATCTTTCCATGATTTCAATAGAAAAAACCTTCTTACGGAAATAAAACGCCTTCCCAACTTTTACGATTCCATATTGCAGACATTCTTACAGAAAGATAGGCGTGTAGATTTAATATACAAATAAAACAATCTTATATAGTATACTCACATCACCATCTTTTCACTGCTTTTATTTAAATTTTGCAAATCACATAAACATTACAAAACATCAAACAAACGCGCCGAAAGGCCACTTCGAATATCCGTAAATTGATATGTCTATAAAATCAGTCTATGGATATTTGAGCTGGCATTTCGCAATTACCTACATCATCAATCGACAAGACGACGAACCAAAACTAACGTGCAGTATTTTTGGTGAGTAAAATTTTCTGCCTACCCTGTCTTAAAACTGTGTGCACGCCACTGGTGACGATGTAGATGCCGCCACATAGTAATGACGTATCTTCAATTTTCAGGTTTCTGGTCATCGACAACAAAAACGGATCACTGTCACCAAGTTACTTTTTTAAGTCAGTCGGCTTTAGAGTTGCCATGCCGGGAAAAACACTTAAGTGGTTTATGTCGCCGCTTGAATTCTTGATACGACTTAGGTTATATGGTACAGTCGACTATTGCGATTGAATGAAGTGACTTACGTGTATATTACAGTCGACGGATGATACAAAAACATAGGTGCTGTGACTTTTTAAAATTTATATTAAGCAAAAATTGACTTAAGTACTTTTGGCCGCCGCTTCTTTATAGTCATGATATTTTAGTATTAGAGGAAAACGACATCGATAACGTCGAGGGGAGATTTAACACTGTTATCGGGCGTCACAGCGAAATCTTTATTGAATGGTTCCCGCATAAACATAATATTATTAAGTCGCCGATAACAGTATTTATTGCTTTAACAACAATAGTTTCTTTAGTGGCGCGATGGACTACGGTAAAGTTTAAATCGTTTTTTATCTGACTATCGACCATACCACCCACTGATCGACACAATCCTGGATCGTTGTTGATTCAAGAAAATTGTGTTTTAATCCTTTATATACAAACTTCTCAATACGACCGTATTGATAAATCAGCACAATTATTAAAACGACCTTTTAAAAACATCACCCTCCTTTTAGGGTAGTTGGGTTAAAAGGCTTCCTTGTTACCTGACTGCGGCGAAGCCACTATGTCTATATTTACGTGTCTCTGCCTCTATCTTCCCTCGTAACTACTAAACGGCTGAACCGACTTTGATGAATGAATCGTCGTTAGATTTGTCTTTATTGCGCGAGTGTCACTGGGTATATTAATTTAAAATAAAAAACAAAATGGCGGATTTTTGGCGCCAATCGCAATCCTATCGAGTGGGGTACCAAAATTAAGGGTTTTAAAAGGTGATTACAAAAATATACAGGGCGGCAGGGACATCAACGCGAAAACTGTTACCATGGATTCAGTACATGATTCTGAAAGCGTCGTTGAAATTTTTCGTCAGTTATTTAAAAATAATCTGCTGTTTCATAGAAATTGAAATACCTACGCGGTCAAAATGTATGGAACAGCTACAGAACAGCAACATATGTTTAAGAGGAGGCTCCCTAAATTGTATATTAATTTGCATTAATATTCTGAAACGGTCACGCATACAATCAAAATGGAACTTTAGTTTATGATTTATTGGACCTTTTTCTTTCTATGTATAAGACAGTTACGTTATTGTAACATTTTCGCTCCATTCATTTTTTATTCGAAAATCATGTATTTTTTTACATTATTTAAGTAAATAAAGGCAAACGAACGTAAACGAGGCAAAAGGAATATGTAAGGATCGTAGCAGGTGTTTCTGCCCATGGGAAGAAGGCGTGAGCTTATGTATGTATGTATTTCAATAAAATTAAGATTACTCGTCTTTTAAGTCTAAAATAAAAATTCACAGTAAGAAAATATAGTTTATTATCCAGCCACAAGATATTTTTTCTCTAGATCAATTATTACTTTAGGTATAAACTAAATAAGAATTTACATAAAACATTTTTTTTTTCTAGACTTACGACATTTAGTTCCGTGCAACACGATTAAAGAGCGCTCGCGATATTCAACTTTATTACTGATATGTTAGCGTTTAGAACATAGTCGAGTGGCGGGGTGCATGGAGGCGGAGTTTGCGTGGAAATTGTCTTTAGAGTGCCTGGTCTTAAATGTAATAGCCGTCAGAGTCATCTACAACCTCCGCAGACGCGAGTCTCTAAGGGAACTGTTTAAGAAAATTAACATCATGACGGTACCTTGTCAGTATATATATGAGAACATTATGTATGTTCGAAAAAATCTCCATCTTTTTAGTAAGATAAGTGACAGGCATAATTTTAACACTAGAAATAGGAACAAATTAGATCAACCACGTTTTAGATTGTCTAAAGTACACACTTCTTTTATGGGGTACTGTGTAAAATGTTATAATAAAATACCACTCGACATTCTTCAACTAAATGAGAAGAAATTTAAAACATGCACTATACGCACACTATGTCGAATAATATCATATAAAATCAAATAAGGAGTCCGAATGAATCCTTCACCGATGTAACGGTTCACCGAAAACACTCTTCAACGACGATTGGTTAAACGAACGAATCTTTCGCCGATAGCATTCAGTTTACGCTAATTTCGCATAATTTCGTTTCACACGTTTAATATAATTTAGAAACGTCATCATTTGGGTTAGGTTAGGTTAGAACAGTGACCATTAACGCGCGAAGGCGAGCGAGCGGAGCGAGCGTGCCGCGGCAGCGGCCGCCGAGCGCCAGATCCCCTTTCGTTTAACCAATCGTCGTTGAAGAGTGTTTTCGGTGAACCGTTACATCGGTGAAGGATTCATTCGGACTACCAACCGTCGATAAATAATATTTTCGGCGAAACGTTTCATCGGCCAATTATTTTTTCGTTCAACTAACCGTCGGAGTAGAGTGTTATCGGAAAACCGTCCTTTCGGTGAGCGGTATTTCGGAATACCATACGTAGCTCACTCATCATAACTTGACAACTCAGGTATCGTTGGAAGCGTCTTGATCGTCCGCTGGTTATAGGCTATGTGAAAATTAAATATGGCGCCCTCTAGAGGACACAGTCATTACCAAACAAAATTTGTTTTAATGCTGAAACCATAAGAATAAAATATCACAGCTATCAATTAATTTTTTACTCAAATTTCGAGCGGAATTTCAAGGGACTAAGTTACACTAGCGAAAGTTAACCATGTCACAGATGATATACTAGTACAGATACCCAATCCCATACAAAGAAATGATACCTCCCTAAGTCTGGCTATTAAAACAGGTAGTGGCACAGGTGCTGGAATCTTCTCGGAGGACTTCAACATACACATAGCCACACCATTGGGTGTCCATAACACAGTGTTCCAGGCCGAATGCATGGGTATATCTCTTGCCGCTTCAGCCATCATGGCCAGGGAAGTTAAGGACCACTCGATAAGAATACTCTCAGACAGTATGGCTGTTCTGCAAGCGCTAAACAGTCACACTGTTGATTCTGGGCTGATATACGAGTGCCACCAACGCCTCAACCAGGTGGGTGACCTCAATAATATAACCATTCAATGGATCAAGGGACACAGCGGTTCGCGGGGCAATGACGCAGCCGACGAACTTGCCAGAAGGGGGTCGAGCATGGCACCAGTGGGGCCTGAACCCATCACGCCACTCCCCTTCGGGTACCTACGCTCTCTGGTAAGGAAACGAACCAGGGAACAACATCACAAAATATGGGTGGACCACGGTGAGTGCAGGCAGGCTAAGGAGGCTCTCCCTACAATCGACGGCCGCCTCACGAAACAGGTTCTCCGATTAACAAAACAGCAGCTGCGCACAGTTACAGCTGCCCTAACTGGCCATGGGTCATTTAATAAACACCTCTTTGTCATAGGAGTCACAGACAGTCCGCTGTGCAGAGCTTGCATGGAGGACGACGAGACAGCAGCCCATGTGCTGTTAAACTGCCCGGTGGTCGCCACATACAGGGCCAAGTACTTCGGTAACCCAGGTACCCTACGTGAGATTGTCAGTGACACCAAGGCGTTGCTGGCCTTCTTTGAGGAGCTGGGGTGGATCGAATAACAGATTTTCCCACCCGTACGCAAAATACGCGCTTTGACGTGGAGTTGCGGATACCAGCCCGTATTACCTATTACCTATTACCTAAGTCTGGCTATTGATCTGGCTATTTTTCTTCCTCCATTTTTTTAACAGATGGCAGCATCAGCGACTCACAAATTGCCAGAGACTGTAGTTTTATAACGCCATCTAGAAGTCGACTTAGATACTTATGGCATTCACACATCGCACGGTACGTTCAAGGACAAGTATAATAACAATACAACAAACATAATCTCGAGTTGGCGGGATAGTTTCATTTTTGTGAGTGAGCTAGCAATTTTCACGCGGCAGTGAATGCCTCTTTATTTATTTTTTTTGTATTTCAATGCTAAATCTAGATTTTCATCTCCTCGTTACCAAATCTACTATTGCTAATACCCTAAAACTGAAATCACGCGTTCTTCGTCCGAACTTATTTTGACAGTAAGCAAGCCCACGTTCGCACTGATGTAATAAAATTGCGGCGATTATTTTTCGTGCACTTGATTTTTAACGCTTTGCCGAGATGCCGAGAGTTGAAAATCCAAGTGTTTTTTCAACGCGCTGGGACGAGAGTGCGTCCCAGAGCTTTGGATTCTCAACGCTCGGTTTAACACCGAGAGTTGAAAATCCAGTGCGCGATAAAATCCCGCCGCGTTTAATTGCGTCCGTGGGCACGACGACTTAATGTTTTTAAAAATATCAAATAGAACCGGCCAAGTACGTGTTGGACCACGCATAATGAAGGGTTCCGTAGTTGGTAAGTTGGTATCCCAAGAACAAACTTAACTTCGTAGTTGAAAAACATGTTCTCCCATACAGAATGTATGGAAGAACATGTTTTTGCAACCGCAAATTTAAGTTGGTTGATTATTACTCGTTAACTTATAGAGCCTGCTTAGCTGTGATAGAGAGTTTTCCTTTTAATTTCGTTATAAATACTACTGTGATCTTTTATCACATAAACCAACCATTTAGCTGGCAGGGTGGGGGGGACACTTGACTGTAATAAAAATTAGCTTTTTAAAGCTTAATGGTGCCGATTCTCTTGTACACCGAACTAAACTAACTAAACTATCACAAAAAATCCTTGCTTTTGGCTATGAGAATCTTAAACTATTCTGCAAAAAATCTCTAAATTTAAAAATAATTTTCACACAACCAAAATCGAATTTGACAATCGCGATTCCACGTCTAACCTAACCCGTGAATATTTTTAGAGCCGTATGCGCGCAGGCAGGGCAGCCTCGACGTGTTTTTTTTTTCACTTTTTGTATGGAAAATATGGAAAATTATTACCAAAATGTTGATTTTAATGCTTTCATAGAGTGGGTCGAAATTTTCATTATTTTTTTGATAGGACACACCATTTCGAGATATTAGTAAAAGAACAGAAAAAAAATATTTTTGGCACCTGAAGAATTCACACCAACATCTACAATGTTGCTGACAACTTATTTTATTCTACACCTTTTTAATCGCGATTAAAAATAGTCAAATTTATAGTTAGACAAAAAAATTTTAGGTGAAAAACGTCAAATTCAGAATAGCAAAATTGCCATTTTCACTAAATTAATAACTCGGTGCCATCTTAGTACTGTCAAACTAAAATATAGTTTTGTGTCACTTTAGTATAGATACGGAACCCTTCGTCCGCGAGTCCGACTCGCACTTCGGCGGTTTTTTATAGAAAGTTTTAGAAAGGTATTGGTAAAATAAAATAAAATATAATTAAGAAGGTAGGTATTTCCCAAAAACAAGTTAATAGATTTCTTTCAATTCCTTTATTTCTTTGTAAAGTAGGTACTAAATTATAAAAATATGTTGTTTGATTTTCCTACTAAACGTTTATACAGTATGTGATGACAAATTGAGTAAAACGCCATCTATTGCAAAGAGCTCATGATTAACTTTATCATTCTATGGGTTCGAATTCAAGTAAAAGGTTTCACTTATCATTTTTGTTGGAAATACGTGATTTATGAGTTTAAATGGATAAATCAGCATTAAACAAGGAAGTTTTGATTTTTACTAATCTTACTTCAGCCAAATTCAGACGTTTATCAGTTTTTAGTGATTGTTAATTTCATAATTGTTGCCTATGCTGCCATCTATGAATTTTTTTTAAGACTAATTATAATTTGTTCGAGTTGAGACCCCATGACCATGTACTATAAAAACTTGCCCAAGTCGTAGAGATTCATCGGAGCTATGAATCACTGGGATATTCTTATTAGTTTAAAAGTTAGAGAATTTTATTTACAAGGAGGTCGTATAGCCGTTTTGGGGGACTGTCTTATGGAATTTTGACGTTCGAAAAGTGCTGATTCTCAGCCTAGTTTGAATAAATCACCTTTGAATTTTTTGAATGGGCCAGAAACTTCAACGTTACTTTTTTTAAATGTTTTACAATATTTTGTATATTATACATTAAGTATATAATTATATGTGAAGCCTATGCACCTGGAATAAGATTACTATACCACAATAGGTAAAAATAATTAGAAATTAAGCAATGACAGAAAAAAATATTATGTGATGGTGCTCACTTATTTACAAGCATTGTAAAAGTACCTATACGATATTCCAATTTTTTTTTTTACAAGTAATACTAATAAATAAGTCAGTGAACTTGAACTCGCACTTCAAGTAATCACAGAATGTAAAATCAATGTTATAATAATAATAAATTATACAGTTAAATTTGCAACCATTTTGATTTTGTCTAAACTCTAAATTGTCCTATGGAGCAGGACCAACATGTTTAGAAGCATTCTTATCTTGGATATAATCCTTTAATTTGTAATATGCTTATTTACAAAGAGTGCTTATAATATGAGTTTTAAATTTTATTTCAATTAATTGTAATATATCACAAGGTATTTTGTTGTAACATTTAACACAGTACCCATAGATATCCGACAGTACCCCATAAAAGATGTAGGTATGTACTTACTTAGATAATCTGAAAAATGGTTATTTCAGCTTAACTAATATTTTGTTATTGTTTGCGACCCGTTCCAACTGGTTATTTTGTTTCCCTCCCCCTGCACATTCCTAGCTTGGGTAAATTAAAAATCCGGAGTCACACGTAATCGGTTCAAAAATTTTAATTTGTCTGTCTGTGGATGTCTTGTTTATAACTTTTGGTGGTAGTAGTATTAGGTTAATTTTAGTATTTATTACTTTTATTTTTGACATAAACATACATCGTATTACTTACACATCTGTGTATAATCATGTTTTTACGCCACTATCAGCAGTATGTGTTAACGGAACACTACGCTATCTGATTAGTAGTGCGGTCGGAAACACTAAGGATCAAATTCATTTATTGGTGCGATTTTTGGTACATTTTACTTGAGATCTTAATAATAAATAATTAGTTCTTCGAAAATCTACCTTAAATTACACTCTTTCACATAATTAGTTATTTATATTAAAAATAATAATCAACATATTAAAATAAAATAATTACAACAATACACAACATAACTTAAGACTGAAAAAACAAGTAAAACATTAACAATTGAGAATGCATATAAATAATGAATGGAAATAAAGATAATAATACAATGTCAAAATTAAATAAATATCAATGACAAATAACTTACAATTTATCATTAAGGAATTCGTCAATAGTATAATAACATTTTTCTAATAATAGATGTCTTAATTTGTTTTTAAATTGAATAGATTAAATATTTAAGTCCTTAACTCCATTTGGCAATTTAATAAATATTTTCGGGGCCATGCAAAGTATGCTTTTGTGTATCAAGGCGGTCTTTGATGATCGGACGCATAAATCATGTCTAATCATTTTATAGCGATTTTCCGATGCTTTTCTGAATAGATGCATGTTCTTTTTAACAAATAAAGCAGTCTCAAATATGTACAAGCAAGGTAAAGTCGTTATTAATTTTATAATATGTTTTTTGCGATTTGAACACCATGTCCTTATTGCAGGAGTTAAGGCTCCTACAAACAGGCGCGACACAAAAACACCGTTCATCGCGCGACGCGACGTACCTGTGTCGCGTCGCGTGTCGCGCCTGTTTCTAGGAGCCTTTACCCCAAAACATGAATCCACATATCCAGTCACTGCATACTGCAGTGACTGCCGCTGCGTGATTGACTACTTTCTTTAGTTTATACAAAGCAAAAGCAAACTTACTAAATTAATATTGAAGTATGTTGCTTCCAATTAAGTTGATTGTCGATTGATAAACCTAAAAATTTTGTATTTGCAACTTCTTCAATTTTTTCACTATTAATGCTTACATTTAGTTTCGAATTAGCTAGTCTTTGACGAAATTTCATAATTTTTGTTTCTTCAAATTTATAATTAAGTTGTTATGTTCTAGCCAGTTAACGACTTGTTGTAATGCATTGATTATATCAGCTTAAAAGTCTTAAGTATTTTTGTAAAGTTTAACAAGTACTGTCGTCGGCAAACAAAGTCATAGAGGGTATATTCTGTGGAAAGTAATTTATATATATATATGGAAAGTAATTTATATATAAGAAATAATAAAGGCCCCAGCACACTGCCTTGGGATACTCCATAAGATATTTTTCCTTCTTTAGATATGTATTTTATAACGGTTTTATTTAATTTACAAATTCGACTTATTTCTATACGTTGTGTTCTATTTTTTAAGTAAGAATTTATGAGTGATAAAATATTTCCCCTTATCCCATACGATATTAACTTGCTCAGAAGTATATCATGGTTGACCAAGTCAAATGCCTTGGTCATATCCATGTATTGTATTGCTGATATTGGGACTCTCTCATTCATGTTAGCTATGATAACATTAAGAAAGTCATATATTACCATATTTATTGAATGATCTTTCCCAAATCCCATGGCCCATTTGCGAGGAGCCTAAGGCGCGGTTTATACAGAAGAGACGTGACGAGAGCGTGTGGCGGTGGCAGATAATCAAAGAAACCTAAAATGAACCTAATAGTTATGTCGCATAGCATAGTTTTTCGCCGTCGCAATATTCGGAAAGAGAATTGCGACGTCACCTGGTGACTCCATTCTCGCCCTCGCCCCGTCTCTTCTGTATAAACAGCGCCTTGGGAGCTGATGATGTTTACAAACAAACATATTGGGAAACAATCAAGTATTGCACGGAAATACTAATGCTAACACCATACTTTTACCGACTTCATTCTTGGATGTTCTCACAGCCTGGAGACTCTTAACTCTCATTCAGATTATTTAAGAGTCTCCCAAACCCTAGGAGCAAAGCATTTACTTGATGTAAGGCGTGCAGTAATATTGCTGTTAGAATTCGTCGCACATGTCAATAGAACTTGTTAATGCAGGAAGTACGTACGTCTGTGACAGCTCGGTCCGAGTCAACCCAACCCGAATAATAAATACCAGATATTTCACTCCCGATTACGGTGATTTGTACGGTCAGGCAGAAAATCGATAAGTATATTATAATAAATCATTACGAATTGAATTTTGTTTTCCGAAGATTTTGGTTTTTTATTTACATACAAACATAATTAACAACATAATTAATAATTTACAACGCCTTTTTCTATTATGATACCTATATATACATATAAGTAGTCTAGTTCATTAGGTAGTTTTTAGGGTTCCGTACCTCAACAGGAAAAAACGAAACCCTTATAGGATCACTCGTGTGTCTGTCTGTCTATCTGTTTGTCTGTCCTAGCCAATTAAAAGGGCAAAGATAAAAATTAAAAGAAAAAGTTTTGCTAACAGTAGCGTGTGAATGTGACATATCAAATGAAAGGGCTTGTTAAGAGGACCTTAAACATATTTTTTATATAATTTTAAAATAAATAATTTTAAAGATTTTTCAGAAAATTGATGAAAATTGACCATCCCCCCTCCTTATTTCAGAAACTATTGGACCTACAATTTTGAAAAATATATATAGTATGGTTCTTTACTCATAGATTACAGGAAAACCTATAAGAAGTCTATGGTCTAAAAATAACATGGTAAATCTCTTAATATTGTACGTACAAACTTACATTTGCAGTTGGAATGTATGTGAGAACATCAATTTAAACTATAATTTTAAGTTTGTATTTGGGATAAATTCATCCCGACTACGGAACACTTCATTGTGCGTAGTCCGATACGCACATGGCCGGGTTTTTAAATTGTTTGGATTAAAAAAGACAAGCGTTCCTTTGCTAAGAAAATGACACACATCGGATCTGATGATAATAGAAAAGTTTTCTATCTTACTCTTGCACATCAAATCTACAATAGTCTAGAACATAAAAGACAAGAAGGCAATTTCTGCGAAAAATTTACCGCGCCCTTCCCTCACATGAGCCGGTTTATTTTGAAATGCTTATATGAATAAAAATTAAGTATTTAAACAAATAAAAGCAGTATTTATATATAAAACAGAACAAGCGCCCTTTACTCACATGAGCTGGTTTATTTTGAAATCCTTATATGAATAAAAATTAAGTATTTAAATAAATAAAAGCAGTATTTATATATATAGCAGAACAAGTTCATAGCTTTCAATTTCATTTAAAATAATAATATTTATTACATTTATTCATAAAAATAAATAAATGCATTAAACAATCTTTAATGTTTTAAGAGGTCGATACTTTTCATGCCGATGGTACACACCACTATTTTCGGCGTTTTGACGACGTAGTATCTGGTATTATTATTCGGGTTGACTTGACTTGGGCCGAGCTGTCACTGACCCGGAAGTACACCGAGACGACTGAATATTTATTTTAGTGACATAACTTAATGGAAGGAGGTCTTATATTGATTCTTAGATATTATAATTATTATGGCAATAACACAGACAATATCCAGACTACGAGTTTATTTTGAAGCAGTACAGCAAGATGAAACAAACTTGTTATTAAAAAACGTTTTTCTTTTTATATGCCAACAAATTTAGAGATCAAGAAATTACGTAAATAAACTATTTAAAGCGACATGCAGCAATAACCTTAAACTGCGCGGCTTAACATAAGGTATAAATAAGTTGGTGAGATCCGGAAGGATCCGCAAATGACGATGACCGAGGAACATAAATAGCACCGGGCCGACGATGTGACCTTTAGGAACGGTTTCGTTTTTTAGCAGACACCCATAATTGCCGCAGTTTACACTCGCATAAAATCCCAGACAAAAATACAGGTTTCTATTTTTAATCACATTCTGAATGTCAATAGTCTGCTGAACAAGTCTAAGGCTTCCTGGTCCTTGTATTTTAATTAACTCACAGATGTGTTTGTTATAAAGGATAGGTGTAAGTGGATACTCATAGTGCGTATAGACGCGTATAGGCGTTTCTCAGCGCTAAGTGAAGATCAGAATCATTACAGAGAAATTCGTATGCGTTTGATAACAATATTTTATTATATATTTTTATAATTTATTATTGATCTTAGTATACCAAATTAAATATTATACTGGGTTCATTAAGACTAGGCACTCTAAAGACAATTTCCACGTAAGCTCCGCACCCCGCCACTTCACTGTGTGCTAAGCGTTAAAGGTGGTTTTATACCGGCGATGCGAGGCGTGGATGGGATGGGCGAGAATTGAAATCACGCTTACCCTTTTATACCGAAATATGTCCAGCGCTACCTCGCGTCGGCTCGCGATGTCTCGCGCTTGCTCGCGCTATCACGCGCCGCCCGGCCAGCGGTGCCTGGCTCACCGGCCAGCCGAGAGTATAGTATGCAGAGATGTCTCGCGATGATCGGAGCGAGCCGGCGGCGGCGCGAGCCAGCGCTTGCCAGCGCGAGACATCGCGAGACAGCGCTTGACGGAGAGCGAACGTGCGGGTCCTCGATGGCCGATACGAGATTTATGTATACGTTTTACAGAGTAAATAAATGCTCTATTCATACAGCAATAAAGTTCAATATTGTACTAATAAATATTTCAATTCTCACCTCGCACTAGGGCATGAATCTCGGAATCTCGGAATATCGCAATATCGGAATCTCGGAACGCAAGTTCCGATATTACAATTCCGATACTGAGTGATCCAATATCGGAATCGGATTTTTTTTTTCCGTATTCCTGTTGCCAGCTCGCTAAACATGCGATACAAAAACAATAATAGTGTTACGTCGTACGTACGAGATCTTTCGAGAAAGCACGGATTACAGTGTGTTTGCGCTAAAAACTTCGAGAAGCATTCCATTATTATTAGTTTGAAGTTAAGTAGGCAACTACTTATAAACAATATTAGAACTCGTCATTGTAATTTCGACCGTACGCCGAGGGCATAAAGTACCTATTTCTTTATTCGGTACAAGTAGGTTATTATTTTTTATACCTACTACTTTTGTATTTCCTGGTAATGTTTATTTGTTGATGTTTTTCTGGAACCGTTCTACACATAGCTGGAATGTTCTTGAATATTGGCGGTATAAAAGCAGAGCGCCGACACACGATGAGTCAGTCTGATTTAGGCGATACAACGAAGCGAATCGAAGTGAACTATAAGTGCGATATCTAAGTGAATAGTGATCAGTAGTGTATTTGTGATTAAGTTTTAAGTGTTTAGTGCTCAATAAAGTTATTTAATTGTCTGATCGGTAATAATTAATTTATCCCATACCCAGCTCGTAACAATTTGGTGTCAGAAGTGGGATAAATTATGCCAATCCTACCGAAGGACGACACGGACGGTATCCGTACCAGGAGTCAGCGACAGCAGGACATGGACCAAAGGCGGTTTGGACATTCTCCAACACAGACACCGGGTGGTGTCCAGCCTACGTCAGTGCCAGTCGCTGGCCCATCCGCAGTTCCTACAGCATCAATGGCGCCAGACTTGTCAGCTTTAATGGCGCTGCTACAGGAGCAGTCTCGCCGTCAAGAGGAGCAGGCTCGCCGTCAAGAGGAGCAGGCTCGCCGTCAAGAGGAGCAGGCTCGCCGTCAAGAGGAGCAGGCTCGCCGGTTGGAAGAGCAGTTGCAGCGAGATAAAGAGGAGCAAGTCCGCCGCCAAGAGGAGCAGGCTCGCCGGTTGGAGGAGCAGTTGCAGCGAGACAAAGTGGAGCAAGTCCGCTGCCAAGAGGAGCAGGTTCGCCGGTTGGAAGAGCAGTTGCAGCGAGACAAGGAGGAGCAGGTCCGCCGCCAAGACGAGCAGATGCTCCTCATAAAGGATCTTCATGCAACTTTTGGCAAAGACCTAAAGGTGATGAAGATTCAGGTACAGCAGCACGAGAATCGCCTCTCAGAAGCCGAAGTTCAGATCGCTGGGGTGAAGAAGGCTTTGGGAGAACTGAAGACTGGAGATGTGACTGTAGCTTCAGTAGTTGCTGCACCTTCAGCGCGGGGCTTTAAGGTGCCTCCATTCGATGGCACATCTTCGTGGTCGGCTTATAAAATTCAATTTGAGGCCGTTATGAAGGCGAATGGATGGACAAAACCACAAGCCATGACTGCGCTCACCTTGGGCCTCCGAGACCAGGCCCTTAACATTCTTGAGGCGCTCGGCAAGAATGTAACCTACGAGCAGCTGCTGGAGGCGTTAGAGTCCAGATACGGCGACGCGCACCTGGAGCACGTATTTCGTGCTAAGTTGAAGGATCGTGTTCAACGTAGTGCCGAGAACCTACAGCAGTGGGCCCTCGAAGTTGAAAAGCTGGTTCGGAAAGCATACCAGTCTGCCCCTGCACTTATCGATGGAAATCTGGTACAAGCTTTCGTTGATGGAATACGCGACCTAGAAGTTAGAGCCGCTGTGAGACTTGGGCATCATGAGACGCTGAAAGACGCCTTGGCCCATGCCTTAGAAGTAGAGGCAGTGAGGCAGGACCACCGAACGCACCGCGTCAGGGAGGTTGTAGCAGCACCTGTACGCGACCGGCCGCAAGGGTACAGTCCTAGGTGCTACACTTGCGGAGAAAGGGGTCATCTTCGGTCAAGCTGTCCTAAGCGCAGCACCCCGAGAGAAGATCAGCAGGGAAGGGTGGCTGAAGTGACTGCCCAGCCACAGCAGGGAAAACGAGTAAATGCCAGGACTGGGGGGCGGGTGCTGGCTGGTATTGAAAGAGCCCCGAGAATCTTGATCTCGCAAGCACATGATGGGAACAGCCAGACCATCAAAGGCGAAGTCAACGGAACACCATGCAAACGGACGTTGGATACTGGAGCTTCTCACACGGTCGTCAATTCTCACCTTGTAAGTCGGTTTCTTGGGAGAACTCACGGTAACGTAGACGCCTTGTCAAGAAGACCTTGTCCTGAAGACGGTAAGCACTGTGCCAGGCAAGAGACTAAGGAAGTAGTACCCGTGAGGATGCTTAGAACAGATCTCACCGATGAATGGAAGGAAACCCTACAGCAGGCTCAGCAAAATGACTCGGACATCAAACCGATCTTCGAGTGGGTCAAAGCTGGTGCTCCTAAACCTAAGTGGAGTGATGTGGCTGCGATGAGTTCCATCACGAAAAGTTATTGGGCGCAATGGAACAGCTTGGTGATCCAGGATGGAGTCTTGTGCCGTAAATGGGAAAACGCTCGAGGGGACAGCTGTCATCTACAAATGGTTGTCCCTAAAGCTAAGGTACCGGATGTTCTACGGCTCTACCATGATGGATGTTCAGGAGGACATATGGGAGTAAAAAGGACTCTACTAAAAATTCGAGAACGCTTTTACTGGATCCACTGTCGAGATGATGTGGAGGACTGGTGTCGCAAATGTACCAGTTGTGCGGCCGTGAAAGGACCCCACACACGCAGCCGAGGTGCATTAAAAGTGTACAACGTTGGAGCCCCTTGGGAACGGATAGCACTAGACGTTGCGGGACCATTTCCAGAAAGTGAGAGCGGAAACAAGTACTTCCTGGTGGTCATGGATTACTTCACAAAGTGGCCAGAAGTCTTCGCCATTCCTAACCAAGAAGCTACAACTGTCGCAGATAAATTAGTTCAGGAAGTTTTCTGTCGTTTTGGAGTACCCTTAGAAATACACAGCGATCAAGGAAGGAATTTTGAATCGCAAGTATTTCAGGAAACTTGTCGATTGATGGGTACCTACAAAACCAGAACCACCTCTTACCACCCACAATCTGATGGAATGGTGGAACGATTCAACCAAACGTTGGAGAGATATCTGGCAAAAGTCGTGGAAAGCAGGCAGAGGGATTGGGACAAGCACATACAGCCGTTTCTGCTGTCCTACCGCAGCGCAGTCCACGAAAGTACGACTGTGACGCCAGCCTTCGCGAACTTTGGAAGAGAATTACGGTTGCCTGCAGATTTAATCACTGGAGCTCCCCCTGATGCTCCACGTAGTGTAACAGATTACGCAAATGATTTGCGTAACAAGTTGAATGATGTTTATGAGCATATCCGACAATCCGGCCAACAGATGTCTGAGAAGACGAAGACCCGTTATGACCGCAAGGCAAACAGTAGGGGTTTCGACGAGGGTTCACTGGTGTGGTTACATAACCCAGTGCGGAGCAAGGGGAAGTCTCCGAAATTGCAAGCAAATTGGGATGGACCATACCGAGTCGTGACTAGGATCAACGATGTCACCTACCGAATACAGAAGGGTCTACGAGGTGCGCCTAAGATTGTTCATGTAGACCGATTGGCCCGATACTACGGGGCTAATGATGCTCGGGACGAGCATGTCTAAGGAGGGGGCAGTGTTACGTCGTACGTACGAGATCTTTCGAGAAAGCACGGATTACAGTGTGTTTGCGCTAAAAACTTCGAGAAGCATTCCATTATTATTAGTTTGAAGTTAAGTAGGTAACTACTTATAAACAATATTAGAACTCGTCATTGTAATTTCGACCGTACGCCGAGGGCATAAAGTACCTATTTCTTTATTCGGTACAAGTAGGTTATTATTTTTTATACCTACTACTTTTGTATTTCCTGGTAATGTTTATTTGTTGATGTTTTTCTGGAACCGTTCTACACATAGCTGGAATGTTCTTGAATATTGGCGGTATAAAAGCAGAGCGCCGACACACGATGAGTCAGTCTGATTTAGGCGATACAACGAAGCGAATCGAAGTGAACTATAAGTGCGATATCTAAGTGAATAGTGATCAGTAGTGTATTTGTGATTAAGTTTTAAGTGTTTAGTGCTCAATAAAGTTATTTAATTGTCTGATCGGTAATAATTAATTTATCCCATACCCAGCTCGTAACAATAGTGGGATCTGTCTCGCTCACCCTTTACCTGCGCGGTACGTCTTACTTATTCGGACAAACGAACAAAACATCCTGTCAATCAGTTGCGCTCATGAACTGTGTAAGTTAAGACGTGTTTGTGTTTTATGTGGCTACATGCAACGTATTAGATGTAAGTACAAATTATTAATATTATCTAATTGTATAACGGATTTATGCCGTTATAATATATAATGTTTTAAGAGTTATAGAAATGAACTACGACTCGGTAGGTAGAACACTGTTTTCTCGTGGATTGTTCGCACTCGCATCTTCCGTTTCGTAGAATTCGTAGGTACTTGCCGTACGGAGCACGTGCCATGAGTTGGGCGCAATTATTATAACGGCATAAATCCGTTATAATTGTTGTTTTCCAATTCAGTATAATATAAACCTAGGATTTTGATTAGTTATTTTGATAGCTACCCAACCTAAGTTGGGTCTATCAAAATAACTAATCAAAGTTTACGTACAATTAACATAATTATTAACATTACAAAAAACAATTATTTTCTTTGCAGGGCTTCATCAAAAAATAAAGACACATACTCAGAATTTCTCAACAAACGCTCATCAAATGTATGGGATCATTTTCATCGATCGGATGACGGCCAATCAGCTAAGTGTCAGATATGTTTAAAAAAACTGAAAACTACGGGTGGGTCTACTACAGGCTTGCACACACATTTACGAACTATGCACTCAAACATCACTGCAGTTGGAACCCCTTCATCGGAGAGTACTCCAAGCACATCAACAAAAACATCACAAGAACAGACGACCAAGCTCAAGAAACGGAAACTAATGACTGAATACTTCAGGTCTTCAGAATCAATGGAAGCTATTGTTTCTCGAATGACCGCTTTAAATGGTGCAAGTTTCAGATTATTTTCTGAAAGTCCAGATCTCCGGCAACTCTTTAAAAAAAGTGGATATGACTTACCGAAAACGCCAAATACTATTGCAAAAATGGTTTTTAAACGTAAACTTTGATTAGTTATTTTGATAGCTACCCAACCTAAGTTGGGTCTATCAAAATAACTAATCAAAGTTTACGTACAATTAACATAATTATTAACATTACAAAAAACAATTATTTTCTTTGCAGGGCTTCATCAAAAAATAAAGACACATACTCAGAATTTCTCAACAAACGCTCATCAAATGTATGGGATCATTTTCATCGATCGGATGACGGCCAATCAGCTAAGTGTCAGATATGTTTAAAAAAACTAAAAACTACGGGTGGGTCTACTACAGGCTTGCACACACATTTACGAACTATGCACTCAAACATCACTGCAGTTGGAACCCCTTCATCGGAGAGTACTCCAAGCACATCAACAAAAACATCACAAGAACAGACGACCAAGCTCAAGAAACGGAAACTAATGACTGAATACTTCAGGTCTTCAGAATCAATGGAAGCTATTGTTTCTCGAATGACCGCTTTAAATGGTGCAAGTTTCAGATTATTTTCTGAAAGTCCAGATCTCCGGCAACTCTTTAAAAAAAGTGGATATGACTTACCGAAAACGCCAAATACTATTGCAAAAATGGTTTTTAAACATGCCGAACAAGTCAAATGTGAAACAGTGAAAACCATAACGTTCATGAAGGAAAAAGGAGAAAGATTTACAATGACTCTCGACGAGTGGACCTCTCTTCGAAACAGGAGATATATGAACATAAACCTTCATTGCAGAGCGTTTGGAGGTTTTGAATTCAAAAATCTTGGACTCGTCAAAATAACGGGGTCCATGCCAGCTACATCAGCTCTGTCAATAATGCGCGAGCACCTTGCCAAATTCAATATCATACTTGAGGAAGATATTATTAGTCATACGACCGATGGTGCCAGTGTCATGAAAAAAATGGGTTCGTACATACCCGCTCATCATCAACTCTGCCTCGCCCATGGTATTCAGCTCGCTGTCTTAGATACGTTATATAAGACTACGACTAATGCCGAAGCCCAATTCGAACCGTCCCTCCAGTATGAAATGGAATCCACAAACCGCTCAGACTCAGAAAGCGACGATGATAATGATTCCTCAACAGAGTGTGATGGCTTCGAAGTAGAAAGCTCAAGAGTTCGCACAGCTGATCCAAGACTTTTCAAAGAGGTGATTGGCAAAGTACGAAATCTGGTGAGATCAATAAGAAAGTCACCTCTTAAAGCTGATGCTCTGAGAGCTTACGTCAGTAAAGAAGAGTTTGGTGAAAATATACAGTTGCGTTAGACTGTCGAACAAGATGGTCCAGCATGACTGATATGATAGGATCGTTCCTAAAAATGAAGGACTGCATTTTCAAACTTCTTATTGACATTAAGTCAGATATATCCTTCACAGATGTGGAAATTCAAACATTAACCGATATCCATCGTAGTCTGGAAGTGGTAAAAATGACCGTACTATCTATTTGCCGACGTGGTGCCACACTATATACAGCAGACACAGCATTGAAATTTATGCTGAATAAACTTGACCAGCAAAATACATATCTGACTGAGTTCAGTGAGTTCAAGTCTCGCTGTGAACTTACGAAGACGAATAAAAGAAAGACGACTATTAATATACAGTGCTTCAGATGACGATACGTTTCTGAAACCCACAAGTGAAGAAATATGTGATATTATTGTAAGCTTGTTAAAACGCCTCAAATATAAACAAAACCCTACTAGCAGTCTCAGCGTCACAGAAAGGGAGACTGAAGCAACGACAGCTGTTTTATTTTCCGATGATGATGATGAACCATTAGCTACAGCTAGTCTCGGTACAACGAGTGAGCTGACCCTGCAACAAGAATTTGAGAAGGAAATGGAAAAATGCAAAGAAAAGAAGAAGGCAGTGCTTCCGTCCGACGAATTTGATCTTTTGGGATTTGTAATGACTGAAAAGGCAATATACGACAATAGAGGTGAGAGAGGTGTTTATTTGACCCAGGCATACACTTATCTTACATCAATTTTGCCTACCAGTGTTGAAAGTGAGCGTGTTCTTTCGTCGGCCAGATATTTTTACAATAAAATACGAAGCTCACTATCCGACAAAATGCTTTGCGCTTTATTGTTCTTGAGAACATTATTACCAAGAAAAACGAGATTTTAAAATATAAACATACATTACCTATGAATATGATGAACCACAGTCCTTTATTTCTATTGATTTAAATTAGTACAATTAAATTGTAATTTAAACTACCGAACTCAGAGTCCCGGACTCAACAAGACTTCTTAAAGTTTTGTTAATTCTGAGTTCGGTCTTCGGTAGTTTAATTAGTAATAAGTATGGATAAAAATATGATAAACAAATATTTCCAAAACTTGTTGTTTCTAATTGTTGATTTTGCTCGCACATTTTAAATTATAAGAAGTTTTGTTGATTCTGTTCTAAGTTCGGTAGTTTAATAAGTATAGATAATAATGAGAAATATGATAAAAAAATGTTTTCAATAATTGTTGTTCCTATTCCTAATTGTTGAAAAAATGCAAGCAAATGCATATTTTAAATTACCTATAAGAAGTTTTGTTGATTCTGAGTTCGATAGTTTAATTAGTATTAAGCATAGGTAATACTAATGAGTAATATGATAAATAAATATTTCCAATAATTGTTGTTCCTAATTGTTGATTTTGCTTGCACATTTTATATGATAAGAAGTTTTGTTGATTCTGAGTCAGTTAGTTTAATTAGTAATAAGTATAAGAAAATAATGAGAAATATGTGATTTAATAAACCAAATTAAAGAATAGGTACGATTTAAAAATGTTTTTTATTGCACTCAATCCAACCTCATACCGAATTTGTGCAATAAATAAATAAAATGTGCAATTTCTAAAGAAATAACGAAATTCCGATATTAATATCGGAATTCCGATATTGAGATCTAATATCGGAAATCAGTATCGGAATTGAAAACCTTCCGATATTACATGCCCTACCTCGCACATCCTCGCGCATCCAGACCTTTTACACCAAAGATGGATAGAGCGTGAATAGAAATGTTGCCATAAAAATTTCAATTCTCACCCATACCTCCACGCCTCGTTCGCCGGTGTAAAACCACCTTAACACATCAGTAATAAAGTTGAATATCGCGTGCGCTCTTTAATCGTGTTCTAGCTAGAAACTAAGTGGCGTAAGTCTCAATTCTTATTCCGTTTATAACTACTACAGTAATAATTGATCTAGAGAAAAAAAATCTTGTGGTTGGATATTAAACTATATATTCTTACTGTGAATACTCATTTAGACATAAAAGCAAAGTCATCTGATTTTATTTTATTTCTATTTTTTAAAGACATGATTTTCGAATAAAAATGAAACGGGAGATTTTATAATTACGTAAAGTAACTGTCTTGTACATGGAGAGAAAAGATCCAATAACTCAACTAAAGTTTCATTTGGTTGTATACGTGACTGTTTCAGAATATTAATGCAAATTAACATTAAATTTAGGCAGCCTCCTCTTTGGGCACGCCACAATTGCGGCGTTAAGTCTAATCTTTGAAGAGTGGCTAGAGAGGTGCCACGGCGTCCTTACCTTCCACCTGACGCAGGTCCTCGCCGGACAGGGTTGTTTCGAAAGGTTCCTGTTCAGGATAAGGCGGGAGGAAACGCCCAGGTGTCACCATTGTGTGGATCGCTCGGAGGACACGGTGGAGCATACGGTGGAGGTTTGCCCGGCTTGGGCGGAGCACTGCCGTGTCCTTGTGGAGGCGATCAGCGGCAGTGATCTTTCGCGACCGGCCCTAGTCCAGGCCATGGTACGGAGCGAGAGGGCATGGGAAGCCGTCACTTCTTTCTGCGAAGCAGTAATGCTCGCGAAGGAGGAGGCGGAACGCGTGAGGAAGAGGCAAATTGCGCCCTCACGCGCCTAACCGCCGCAAGAGACGCCCTGGGCGTCGGGAGTCGCAGGCCGATTCCCGGCCACCGTAGGCGCGGCCTGCGGACGGTGAGCAATAGGTAGCTCGCCGTCCGATAAGGACTAAGCCCGGGTCGACGGAGCGTTGTGTTCCACGCGCGTCTCAAAGATATGTCAGCAGAACTGACGGGGTCCGCTAGGGCCATGCCTGCCGGGGTCGCTGGAAACTCTGAAAGGGATACCGTGGCTCTGACGAAACACCGGTGGGTTTTAACCAGTAAGAGTCTGACACGCCCTCCCGCTCCGACCAGAGCGGGAGGGAGTGACGGAAGTTATTTGATAATTTCAAACTCAAAAAAAAGGGACCCTCCTCTTAAGAGATTTTAAATATGTTTAAATGCTACGAAACCCGCCACTCTCAGTTTCTCTTGCCAACTTGCGTGGGATGATTGAATTGGTAGACTACATTCTATTCATTCCATTGTCACTTCTAGATCGTCGTCATTGTTTTGATTTACAACAGCACGCTTAGCATGACCACATAGAAACGGGTTTAGTTGACGGAATAGACAAAATGACATAAAACAATCACAATCTGTCATTTGTATATTCTTCCGTCGACAAAACCCGTTTCCATGATTGTCATGCTACGCGTGCTGGTAAACATGTGCCTCTCGTCACCGACCAAGCAGTTACAAATTACTAAAGTATTGGAGATGGGAGGCACCGGGAGAGTGTGATGAATTTTTTTCCGCTCAATGTGTAATGCGTTTATTTTTGCCCAATGTTAATCTCTTAGTAGCGTTCAAGTTCAAACAAGGCGAAGACAATGCTTCTTCATCCCTGAGGTATTTGTGACGAAGACCCGTGACACCCAACATGGCATGCATCGAATTCGAAATTCCAAATGTAAGTATCAATATTAACTTGTTTATTTATAGCGAAAGGTATAATATTTTTAGTCCTAAAATGCATCGTAAGCCGGTTTGGTGCAGAACCTGACTATTGACTTTCACCGTAGAGCCGAGAGCTTTTGACTTGACAAACAAGTCTCAGGCTTTGAAAGTTCTGCGCTCTTGCGGTGTTAAATAACATCTGTTGAGAAATGTTTGCAATATTTTGTTCAATAAAATTATTATGAATGCAACGCACTTAACATACGTCGGCAGGAGAATCCTTGAGAGACTAGAACTAGCCTGACAGACTCACATACATAAATGATGACATGCGATGCAACTCAAATGAGTTGACAAATGAGTTGACAGTCTCTATCTTTGACATCTGCTTCAAATGAAGCAGATGTCAAAGATAGAGAGTACTAAGAAGGGGTGTTCCTATTACCATCTGGGAGTAACAACTGGGCAGACAGACGATAGAAATAGATGAGAGAAGCAAGTAGATGTACACAGGTAATAGTTCGAGAAAGTCTAGTCTATCTTATTTCTTTTTTACCTATCTTCAGTGTCCACGGCTTTGTTCCGCCCTATAAATAAATAACGTGCAACAATCTATAAACATTGCATACCAGTTAATCGTGGGTTAGCTCGGAATAGGTACCAGTGTTTTCACGATGTTTTAGGTATTTTTGAAAGAAAAACTTTCTTTATTCTCATCTCAGCTATTACGTAAGTTTCGCTAATATTGACGAGTCTCTCCTAGGTCTACAGACTCGCCGGGGCTGCGTTGAAGCGGCTCCTGCCCAATCTAGGGGAACCAAACGCCTCCTGCCGGAGGCTTTACGCGGGGGTCGTGCGGTCCATGGCCCTTTACGGAGCGCCGGTGTGGGCGCGTTCAGTAAGGCTGCGGCCAGCCCGCCGGTTGAACGCGTCCCAGAGGGTCATGGCCATCCCGCTGGCCCGAGGATACCGCACGGTCTCCTGCGAGGCGGCGTGCCTCCTTGCCGGATTACCGCCATCATCGAGAAATCACGGCACAGCGGACAGAGCTCCGGCGGGATCTCATGGCGTCATGGAGAGTGCGATTGTCGCAACCCAGCGCTGGGCACGCCACAATTGCGGCGATAAGACCCCTCTTTGAGGAGTGGCTAGAGAGGCGCTACGGCGTCCTCACCTTCCACCTGACGCAGGTCCTCACCGGACACGGCTGTTTCGGGAGGTTCCTGCACAGGATAAGGCGGGAGGAAACGCCCGGGTGTCATCATTGTGTGGCCCGCCCGGAGGACACGGTGGAGCATACGGTGGAGGTCTGCCCAGCTTGGGCGGAGCATCGCCGTGTCCTCGTGGAGGCGATCGGCGGCGGTGATCTCTCGCTTCCGGCCCTGGTTCAGGCCATGGTACGGAGCGAGAGAAAATGGGAGGCCGTCACCTCCTTCTGCGAAGCGGTAATGCTCGCGAAGGAGGAGGCGGAACGCGTGAGGGAGAGGCAAATTTCGCGCCCTCACGCCCCTAACCGCCGCAGGAGGAGACGCCCAGGGCGACGGGAGTCGCAAGCCGATTTCCGGCCACCGTAGGCGCGGGCTTGCGGACTGTGAGCAATGGGTAGCTCACCGTCCAATAAGGACCAGGCCCGGGTCGACGGCGGGTTGTGTTCCGCGCGCGCCTCAAAGAGATGTCAGCAGAATTGACGGGGTCCGCTAGGGCCGATGCCTGCCGGGGTTGCGAAAAAAACCGAAAGGGAGATCGTGGCCCCCGGCAACAGGGCAACCGAAGGAACACGGGTGGGTTTTAGTCAGTAAGAGTCTGACACGCCCTCCCGCTCCGCCCAGAGCGGGAGAAGTTATTCGATGATTTCCCAACCAAAAAAAAAAAAAAAAGGTCTACAGACTTGTAGTCTTTATTTTATAAATTCCTGTAGGCATTGTGTAAATCCCTAACAAATCAATATGGGCGACCGGGAAAACTACGAATTCAGCTTATTCAGCACTTAGGTACTGTCTGTTGCAGCGTGCACACTGCACAGAACCCTAAATGTACGAGTTACGAAGGGTCCTTCGGAGGCTAATAACTCCGAGAGTAGCCCTGATAGTGACAAATTACATTGTTTAGTTAACGAAGGCCTGCCATCTTACACCACAATATTAACACCTAGAGCGACCGATGTCTACGAGTTGATGAAATTATTGAAACCGTTCAAGCTAATCATTAAACTGTGTTTCTTTATTAAGGGTCTTTCAAACAGGCGCGACACGCGACGCGACACAAAGACACCGCTCGTCGCGCGACGAGCGGTGTCTTTGTGTCGCGTCGCGTGTCGCGCCTGTTTGAAAGAGCCTTTATGGCGTGATAGGCTGTTGAGGACTTCGCTTCGATCATAGGTGCTTTAAAGGAGCACGTAAATCTTTGGATTGACTAACAGGACCAACCGTACCTAGTATAGGATAAGTGAAAGTGTTACAAAAATTATACAGTCCCGGAGTCCTAAATCGGGCCACCATGCATTTTTATGTTGATAATGTGCCTAACTAAAACATCAAAATAATCCTAAGTCAGAAAAAAATGTAGTTTAGAAGACGACATACTGGCCATCATTTTGATATCACTATTGTTCAAACTTTTTAATTCACTAATTTGAAAAAGAGAAGAAAATCTGAGTTTGGTCGCTCTGAACTAACAAGATTATTCGACATTTGTTTTGTTTTGCTTAAAGTATTGAAGTAAAGTAACCGTCATGAGAAGCTATAAATTTTGTAAACAAGTGTTCAGGAGTTCACAACATTTGGACCAACAAAAAAAATGAATTTGTTTAAGATTTAATAAATTATTAAGTAACAAATATTAATTAACATATATTATTTAAGAATAATTATTCGTCAGATTCAGATGTTTCCATTTCTGTGTCAGAATCAGTGACATGTATCACGAAGCTGTCTACAGTTTTATCAATCATCTCATCGATTTTGGAATAAAAATTATCGTCTTCCTTGATAACATGCTCCACACAACGCTTCCAATTTTCCGAAGTAATCTGATGCAGTCCCTCTTGTAATCATTGTTTTACCTCGTCAAATTTAAAATTTGTATTTTGTTTACAATCCCTGCGACGGACGCGTTCCGGTACCAAGAAACACAAACGATAGCGCTTTGCATCGTTAAAATATGATCCGACTAAATTAAATAGGTTGTTACTTTCATATAACCCGTCTATATTTCATGTCGATTGAATATGGTCAATTTATTATTATCTCGCAGTATAAAATGTATACTTAGTAAAAGATGTTTGTTTACATAATTTATAGCTTCTCGTGACGGGTACTTTAGTTTTATAATTTTTTTAACCATTCTGATGTTCAAATTATGGATACTGCACCTGAAGTAGCCGCGAAAGCTGTGGTACGTCCTCAGTCTGAGCTTAGTCAGCGAAACGTACTTGTGCACACCTAGAATAATTTCGTTCCAAGCGCGATTTAAGATAAAAGTAATGTTGCGCAACTAATTTCACAGTCATGGTTGCATTTGACCATGAAATTCGTTGCACGAAGTAGAAGGAAACTAGTGTCGTGAAAACACATCTGTACGATAATATATTGTACAGTACCGACCAAAAGTCCATAAACAATCGCACAAAGCAATAGACTGACGCTTCGGTTTGACTTACGACCTTCTTCTATAAGATGTTACAATACTATAGACACACACACATTCACTTTGTCTGCAACTAATAGTATGCTAGCGCAGTGGATAACGTGCTTTGGCGTGCGATTATGACGAGCCGAGCGAAGGTTCAAATCTCATCTGCGGTTTGCTTGTAATTTTCTAATAATTACTATTCACAATTTTTGTTATTTTTTAATAATGAGTAGTTCAATAATCATTCGTTTTTTGTTTCGGTCGTCTTGTTCACATAAATATTAAAGTTTAGCAGGTAGACCACAGAAAACTAAGTAAATTATTTCGATTTTTGTGGGGTAGACAGACGCAGATCGTTACGCGAATTCGCTTAATAAAACTTTGTTGGTTCGTGGTCATTGTTGGTGACGAGTATTAAGGTATTAGCGGTGTTGTGGTTATAATTTTCAAAATGCAGTCAAATATAAATATTGAAGGCAGATCAAATATTACTGCGCTGGGTAAAAGTGAATGTAATTTACACAAACATTTAATGAAACCGGACTAAGTGTGAGTGTCATTTAAATATTTAATATTTTACTAAACATAAATCTTAATCAAAGGTATACAATACCTCTGTTCTATCAACAATAGAACAGAGGTATTGTTGAGACAGAAGATGCCTTTAAAGTTTTAAATTTATTATGAGGTTTAATTCGATTAGTGAATGATAAATAATTATTATGTGTAATAAATACAATGTTATACTTTGTTCTAGAGAAATACTGTGAGGGTTAGGAGGTATGAGGAAGAGGCTTATTATCGAGGAGCAGCGACGTCAAATGGTGAATGAATATGAAACAAATGGTTTCATACCAACGAGATATTTTGCTGAATTATTAAACACGTCATTATGAACCGTTCGCTGTGCACTTTGAAGGCTTGCATCACTGAAGACCAGCTAGGAAGCCGTTTTCGACAGAAAGGCATAAAAAAGAACGTTTAAGTTTCGCACGATAATATTAAGACTTCAAGTGGGACACTGCTATATTTTAAAGAAAGAAACGAAAGAAAGAAAAAACGTTTATTTGCGGTAACCATGACGCAAAAAAAAAGTAAAAAAAAACACGTTTTAATATGGTGTTTGACGTATTTCTCACAGATAGACCGAAAATTTTTAAGATTATTTTAGTAATATTATTATTTTACGATTAAAATTTGAGGTTTAGTTTCAATCCTCTTTTCGTAAAGAAAATGAATTCTTAAGCTATAACCTCAATACCAACCAATATTTACTAAAGCCAAATAAATGTGAAATAAATAATGTAAGCAAACTGCCCATACTTAACCTTAAAATCACCTATTTTGTAAATAGTTTTTTTTTTTTTTTCATTTTGAGTAGTCTAATATTCTTATTTATTGCTTAATTTCTTCGACCATGATCAAAGCTAACTAGTAATAAGCTAGCTAATATTTATGGTGAAAAAATCCATATAAATTTTAAAATATTTCATAATACAAATATGTCAAAATAATACAAATTGCTTCTAAGTTTCTTGACATCTATTTCACATCTTATTTAGCTGAAGTAATGACAAATAATTGTGGCAATTTGTTAGCTATAAGTAAAATAAATATAACGAATAAATATTTTTTAATTTTGTTATCACATATCACGTATTTTTAATTCTAAACCCTTTATTGTAATAACAGCATTAATAAAAAGACAGCAATAGTTAAAATCTATTATTACTGCAAAAAAAAAAATTGCAAAAAACCGCGCTGTGTTTTACGGGATCGGAACCTAAGCCAGTTTGAACCTTAGATCAACGCTTAACGCGTTCTGCTATCTGCACACATAAGTTTTGTTCGAATTTTAGCAATGCCATAAACTGGCCAAGTTCAAGCGCATGATGCGTGTGTGTTACCATGTCTAACAAAAGCGACGGAAATATATATTTGTTTCGGTAGTAGGGCGCAAGTACGTGACGATACGACGGTGTGTGCCGTGTTGCTTACACATACAGATATACGGACTATACCGCGAGTTCACAGCAATACGACTCTTAACGTGCCTATGCACTTTTGAACGCTTACTGTACATTGCAAAATAAAGCTTTGATGCTGACGGGGCCATGATTTCGGTGATACTGTAGATTTCACGATACTAATTATTTTACGAAACAAAGTCAAATCATTTATTCCAAATAGGCCCTTATATGGCACTTTTGAACGTCAAAATTGACAAAATAATAGAATTGATTCTAGTCGCCCCTTCCAAATCATTAATGTAAACTAAAAAAAGGGAATGGACCCAATATTCAAGTTTGAGGAACGCCCATTGCCATTTCAGACCCTAATGAGTTTACGCCGTTTACCTGAACTTTCACCTTTCTATCTTTCAGGTATGATCTAAGCCGATCGGCGGCGGTGATCTCTCGCGTCCGGCCCTGATTAGGGCCATGGTAGGGAGCGAGAGGAAATGGGAGGCCGTCACCTCCTTCTGCGAAGCAGTAATGCTCGCGAAGGAGGAGGCGGAACGCGTGAGGGAGAGGCAAATTTCGCGCCCTCACGCCCCTAACCGCCGCAGGAGGAGACGCCCTGGGCGTCGGGAATCGCAGGCCGATTTCCGGCCACCGTAGGCGCGGGCTTGCGGACGGTGAGCAATGGGTAGGTCGCCGTTCGATAAGGACCAGGCCCGGGTCGACGGCGCGTTGTGTTCCACGCGCGCCTCAAAGAGATGTCAGCAGAATTGACGGGGTCCGTTAGGGCCGATGCCTGCCGGGGGTGCGAAGAAAACCGAAAGGGAGATCGTGGCCCCCGGCAACAGGGCAACCGAAGGAACACGGGTGGGTTTTAGTCAGTAAGAGTCTGACACGCCCTCCCGCTCCGCCCAGAGCGGGAGAAGTTATTTGATGATTTCCCACCCAAAAAAAAAAAAAAAAGTATGATCTAAGTAAATCAAGAGCTGTATTCCTAATACCATAGTGCTCTAATTTCAGCAGAAGTGTCTCGTGGTCTACACAATCGAATGCCTTCGAGAGGTCGCAAAAGATTCCAATGAGATCTTGTGCTTCTTTCTTCCCATTACAATATTCTTTAAGGGTGACACCCCCCAAACACATTGTGCGTTCAAATCCATGATAGGCCCAAGTTGGTTTTAGTATTTTACAAAATTATTTTATTATAATTAATGTATTGTTTTAGTCAGTAGGGTTAACATTTACAAAAAGTTATTCAACGTCTAAATAGACCGGAGGTTTTAATACGCTTGCCGTGCATAAGATAAGAGGTTCAAATCCTAGGCACGAATTGTGCTTTTTGTCATTCTATTTTTTAAATAGTATTTTTCTATTTTGTTTTAGTAATATTTATAAATAATTTTAAAATCCAGAAAAATAAAAAAACTTTAATAAAACTTTGATCTTATTTTACTACAAAGATTTATATTTTACAATTTGATTTGATAATTTACAGTTATCATAATATACATATTTTAAAACTTGAGGGGCTAGCACATACTGACGCTGTGTGTACAACGCCCTTTGGTGAAACCGTAATGTTCTTCATGAAAGATGGACTTTTTATTAAAGTAACGTAACATTTGATTGAGCATCAACCTTTCAAACACCTTACTGAGAACTGATACGGGCCTATAATTGTTGGGTTCTTTACTATCACTGGATTTGAACAATGGAACTACTTTACTGTTTCATGACATCCAGAAAGACTCCTTGATCTACGCTGGTGTTAAATATGTAAGCTAAATAGGGCGCAATGGTTTCGATAATAGATCTACAGACTTTTACAGACATTCTCCAGAGATCTTCTGTTGATTTAATTTTAAGATCTTTAAAAGCTGGCGTCATGTGTCATGTTCGTGAACGGGCGCTGTCAGTAGGGACTGTTCATCTTCTAGCTGCCATGGCTTATTTTAATTTGATTTTTGAATTGTTTTATTTTTTATTACGGACGCTTTTATCGTTTTGCATCGTTCTCACATTTATAACTTTAACATGAATGATGTAACCAATATTTTGTAAACATATTGTGATTTAAAAGAGTGTCCATGGAGTTTCTTGCCCGTTCTTCTCCATAGGTACCTACTACGCTTTGGAATGGGCAACTAGCTTCATCTTTCTGACTGACCGACCCCTTGACAATTCAAAAGTGCCTGTAATTGGTTTATTTGAAATAAATGCTTTGAGTTTGAGTTCTTGTATTCAGCCTGGGGGTTTGTATGCTGAAACCTAAACTCCAAAAGGCATGTTTTCACATTCTGTCTAAGTAAGGCAGCAGAAAGCGCGGGTGAGAAATTTAAAGCTTCAGTAGTTTTAAGGGGAATATAAGCAAAAACGTTTTCAAATTCTTGAGCTATTTCTATATCTGAGTTAATGAGGCCATGTGCAGTCTCTAAATTAAATTCAGTATTTCGCTGTTTTTTCCTACCTGTTTTATTATTTGCCAGGTAGTTTTTATTTTATCATCAGCTGATTTTATTTTATTCCACTTTTAAAAGTTTTTGAATATTTTGCAACATACTTATGAAAGCTTGTATTATTCATATGTTACTTTAGGCCATAAAGTTCAAATAGTTTTTCCCTGCTTTTACGAATACCTGGAGTCGCCCAATCACTAAATAAGAACTTTGTGTAAATACTTTTAGTCTTTAGTGGATAAGTGTCATTAAACAAGATGCACTGTTATTGAAATTAGTTTCGTGAAATTAATTTTACCATGCATGCAATTAATGTTGTACTTAATGTAAATTCGGCTTTATAGATGCTCTAAGAGTCGAATCAAAACTTGTTGCTTCTTAAGAGCGACCCAACTTCGATTTTCTTCTCTAATACTGAAGACACGCGTCGTGTTACAACATACAGCATCTTTGCAATCAAAGCCCAAAAGTTCATCTGTTCAAGCATTTAGAAAGGAAGAATGATATCGTTCTCAAAGTTGAGAGCTTCTACATGATTTATTAATAATACGTTACAGGATTATTTTTAAATTGACTAGTTGTATTTAGCAGCTTTCTAGAAATACTCCAGTAGGTATGTAAATTGCAATCAAATATGCAAAAAGTGCCATATTCTATATATTTGCTAGATACCTTGTCCAGGTAGCCTTGTAGGAAGTTCAGAAGATGGTAATCTTACCATTTGTTGCGGACTAACTCGCCGCGGACGATTGCCTCTGACATTTTTATTTAATTTAACGTAGCGAACATTGGATTTCATGACTCAATATTATCGAACAAAAACACGAATAGTACGAACACTTAAGTACAGGTCGTGCCATTAAAGATGAGACTTGACGCACCACGTGGTTTGACTTGCGCAGTAGACGATTTATGGGTCTCTTTAGCGGTATGAGGTCCCCGCTGGGGCGTCATCGGGGCGGGGGAAAGAGCGGCGGGAGGCGCGGTCAAGTCTCATCTTTAATGGCACGACCTGTACCTACGGTTATTTACGTACGCTACGTGTCCGCAGCTGATTAAACATTTAATACGCAAAGGTAAGAAAAATAACTATCAGTGAGCAAAACAAGCTTCGCGGTAAAGGTTATTTGTCTGGCTTTAGATAGCGATGATAAAGCAAATAGTTGCCTCCGAGCCGAGTGCTGCAATTCCTGTTCTTAAGGTGAATGAAACACAAGTTTGTACAGAGTAGCGTGTCGTTAGGTCTTCCATTGTTTATGTTGATGTGAAGTGTGTTGGAGACCGAGCTCTACAGAATGCTGAAAACACTAAATGTGCGTTACGTGCGTACGAACAAGATAGCCGAAACGCTCTCGTTACCTACTTTGAGAAAAGACTGAACTTTGGTAGTTTTTCCTTTACTTTTGACTAGGTAGAACAAAAGCATTGAACATTGCATCCATTGGTTCTGTGACTGCGCCGCGGCGCGCGACACTTGTCAGAGTCCGCAGAAGGCTAGCTGCTCAAGACCGCGCCACTTCTGCCGCGGTGTGTAGTACTTCTTTCTACTATTATTTTGTACTAGCTAAGTAGCTACTGTGAATGATCATTTATACTGTTTCTCATCTTTACCAGTAAGAAGTGGACCAAGCTAGCTGACAATCTAAACTAATAATAATGTCTAGTGGTAGCAAGCACTACTGCTGCACTGCAGACCCACCATACCCCTAGCCGTACCTCTGGTGGTATGGTGGGTATTTTGTGAGTCTCATTTCCTATGAAATGTATGAAAACAGTTTTTAGCAATTTCTGACTTTTCTAGTACTCAAACCTCAATTGGTCCTATAGAGTTATTTGATCCTTATTTATAAGAAACAGAATCAATTGGCATGAAAAAAGTTTTTGTGACAATCGCCCATTTTCATGCTGTCTGTGCATTTTTAGGGTTCCATACCCAAAGGCTAAAACAGGACCCTATTACTAAGACTCCACTATCCGTCCATCTGTCTGTCCGTCTGTCACTAGGCTGTATCTCATGAACCATAATAGTTAGACAGTTTAAATATTCACAGATGATGTATTTCTGTTCCCGCTATTACAACAAATACTAAAAAACAGAATAAAATAAATATTTAAGAGGGCTCCCATACAAGACATGTGATTTTTTTGCCATTTTTTATAGATAATGGGTATGAAACTCTTTGTATGCGAGTCCGACTTGCACTTGGCCAGTTTTTTTTTTTCATAATCTATGAATGCAGATCAAAATTTCTCAAAAGTTTAGATCATTCTTCATCATTTTCCTGTTACTTACAACATTTAAGGTAGCTGTCCTTACTGCCCAAACTAAAAAAAATACTTTTTATATGTATGCATATAATATGTAACTTATTAATAAAACTAAAAAGTTGAAATAAAAAAAAAATATTTTAAATAACTAAAACCCGACTGCATAAATGCATAACTTAAAAGAGAAAAAGAAGCATTGAACATTGTTTTTTTTTGGTAGGTATTGCAGTTGGGGAAAAAGCAATAACCTGAAATATGGTCTAACTTTTGTTTGTCCCCACCTGCAATACCTTCAGGTACCTATGTGTTTTTTGTTTTTTAATTATCTCAATCTCTCAAAGGACCTATAATATGTATTCCTATTAAACCAATAGGTTAAGTATTTATTCATTATGACTTTATGATCCAACTTAAGAATCATGTTCATTAATGCTCAATTAAGCTTCTAGTGATTAGGATTGTGATTATCATAAAATCTATTATAACTAAATTATCCCACAATACAATGTTATAAGAAATTACATGAAATAATAATATATAATAACAATTCTCACACTCAAAATCAAAATATTTTATTTCACATAAACTTACATGGTCACTTATGAAATGTCAGAAGCTAGGAGCATGATTCCAATTGGTTACTGGAACCCGCAAAAAACTCCATGGTTACTCTTTTAAAAATAATTGGCTTTAACAAATTTTTTTCAAATAACAGTGGTAATAGGTATGGGAGGACAGTGTAGGTTTTTCAACAAGTACCAGGTACTTATCACAATAAAAAATGGTCAACAAATCTAGTCTATTAGGCCTACAATGTTCTCACATTCACAAAATAGAGAAGATAACTAAAAACACGAATGTTATTCTCATACTAATGTTGGGTGCTTCAAGTCTCTTGTCCATACATTTATTTTTGGGAATATACATAGTTTTAATAGAGCTTGTAAAAACAAATTGTGTTTAGTATTTGTCGTTATTTGTTAGAATGCATACTTAATCATTGTATAACAGATCACCTATTGAAATATAATGGGGATATTAATTAATAACTCTATGGAGCCCTGACCGCCACCACTGAGTAGCCTGGACAAGGTTCCCAAAGCTGAGTGACTACTTTTTTTTTATTTAATATTTTTAGAAATACATAAACTAAGAAATAAAAATAAATACCAATAATAAATGTATCCGTAGCAAAAATGTTGTTTGAACTTCTATAATGCCCTCTTTAAAAAAGTATGTTTTGATAATGGAAAACCTACTTTTAGTATGTTTATTAATTCAGTGTAGATTAGCCTGCAATGCTCTACATGTAATTGATAACAAAATTTATGCAACATTTTGCTGCTTTATTTTTGGCACACATTATCAAAATGGTGCAGGTGGCGTTCTGTTGTTTCTGTCTACCCCTATGGGAAGATAGCATAAGATTATGTATGTTATCAAAAACAATGACATGATATCAATTTAGTCGCAAAATTGGATTTTATGTTGTTTATCAAAACAATATTGTTATGAGATTGATTTCTTATGAGTTTGAAAACAGAAAAGAAGCAGCTACCTATGTGTGTGCTGGCCAGTACTCACCCACATGCAGAGCGGCTCCTGCATCATGAACGTCATGACGTCCACGAACTGCTCGCTCACGTTCCTGGTGCCGTTGAACGCTAGCGCCGGCATCAGGTGCTCGCCCTCGCCCGGCTCCATGGCGTCCTGCCGGGCCAGCGTCGTGTTCCCGCGCCAGTTCGGGTCACTAGTCACACTCAGCGCGTAATAAACAGCGATCGAAAGCAGCGAAACACTTCCCGCCGTGTAAACCTTGAGATTCGGCAAGGGCAACCTGTCTACTAGTGTTACAGGCATGGCGGACCCACAAATGTACTTTAGCGCGGTAAATAAACACTTATACTAAACCACAATTTAGAACTTAATGACATTGGATTGTTTTATATCGCAGTTTTATCAAAATAGACGCGTCTCATCAAGCGCACTACGGTAGATAAACTGAGTTACCAGCTTAGTGTAATGTAGTTTACCCGAGATTATATAAAAATACAACTAAATATTTTACTCCAACTTCTTACTCATTTATTTGTATGACACTTCAACGATATCTTCAACTACTACTAATTTTGTCGAACTAACACGATTAAAGTGATTGCAGCATGCATGATTTCGTCGTAAGTTTACATAATAACGTTTTTTATAATCAAAACTGAAATAATGTACAGGCTTTACATGATTTGCATGTGCAATTTTTTTCTACTTTTTGATGTTTTAAAGTTTATATGGGGTAATTTTAAGCGACGAGTGGTATCACTATAGATGTGTTCGTTCAAAAATTAAAATGTTGTTGGTATTTGACCTTTTTGGCCTGGATTTCACGGGAAGAAAAATAAACTTTTTTTTGTTTGAGCATTTTTATCACTCAGGATACTAATGAAATACAATTTATATAAATAATAAGATTTTACGACACTAAAATTGCTGGATTCTATTGCCGCACGTAAACGGTTACGTCACAGTGACATAAACAGCTGATTGAATGAAAGTACGATACGAACATCAAAATGGTATTTGGTCGTATTTGGTGCATTCTTTGTATGGTTTTCCTATTTTTCGTCTAGAGTAAGACAAGGACATTCGATAGAACTCGTAGAAAGAAGGCGGTGTTTTTTTAATTCTGATTCAATTCAACTTGGTTTCATTGATCTCATTGATGTATTGATGTGTTTTGCGATCTTGGTGTAGTAATCTTAAGGAGATAAATAGAAATGTCGGAGAGAGACTACGCACCGTTAAGCATAGCCTGCGTTCGCGGGCTATGCGACAAGATATATGACAAGAGGAAGTTTGCAGGCGTCGAAATTGAGAAGTGAGTGCTATTTGCCTACATTCAAACCGCCCTTTTATTAATACGCTTCCTCTGTTGAATGTAGCCACATAGACGATTACTACGATGCTTGGCATCAATACTAGCCTTCGCCTTGATGTTATTGGTCATAACTACAGTATCTCATAGGTGAACTGGGCAGTTGCCTTCGCCTCTACTTATCAATTTCAATAACTATGACAAAAGTAGGTACTCTAACTTTTGCAAAAACCTCAGGCTAGTGATAGTAAGGTGATACTAATGTCTGTATTAACACATTCTGTAAATACAAACATTAAAAAAATATTGCAATCTCAGGATGGTGAAAGACTTCAGTGATGCGAAGAATACAAGTCAAATCAAGAGGCTCATCCGGGTGCTCGGTCAGGACCTGATGTCCTCCACCAACCCTAATGTAAAGAATGGAGCGCTCATGGGACTGTCTTCTGTGGCGGTCGGCTTGGGGAAGGTCAGTGTTGCAGGAAAATCTTATCTCACTTAATAATTGACTATTCAGTTTATTATTAATCACTGCATATTACGTGAAGAGTAATCTTGATTTAAACATTATCAGTAACATGAAAAAGCGATCTCAAAATTCAGTGGTGTTTTTTTATTATTTGACAAAACAAAAATTAACAGTCATAAAACAACAAGGTTTCTATGGTGACACACATTGCACTCAAAATAGTTTGCATATCCAGATTTTAGTAGGTAGGTTGCATGCATTAACTTTAACACCTTCTCTCAATGTAGTCCCATAGTATCCACAAGCTTGCGAAGCCTAGGTCTGGGCAACGGCTTAGTGAGAAGATCCGCTAATTGAAGCTCGCTTGTTACCTTCTTTATTAGCAGCTCTCCATTAGTCACAAGCTCTCTTACGAAGAAGTGACGTGTACGGATGTGTTTGGTGCGTTGGTGAAACTCTGGATTCTCAGCTAACTTTATTGCTGCTTCGTTATCCACTAGTAACGTAGGAAGACCCTTAATTTGTACGAGACTTCCTATGAGCCAAGTCAACCATACACATTCTCTCGCAGCTTCACTGGCAGCGATCACTTCAGCTTCTGTTGTTGAAATAGCAACACTTTGCTGTCTCTGACTCATCCAGGAGACTGGTCCTCCGGCATATAGGCAAAGTACTCCAGAAGTCGATCTTCCAGTTCCAATATCGCCTGCGTGGTCAGCATCACTGTATGATTCTATAATTCCAATTTTATAGTTATTTTTATACATAATGCCGAGATCAATTGTGTACTGTAGGTATCTCATGATACGTTTTACTCTGACACAATCCGCTTGAGTCGGTTTTTCCAGACTCCTTGACACTACACTGACTGCGTACGCAATATCAGGTCTTGTTCCGACCATTACATATGCAAGTGCTCCAACTATTTGCCTATAGTTTTTCAGAACGTACTCATCGTTCTCGTTTTGTGAGACTATATTCTCCTTGATTATTGGTGTAGTCACAGGTTTGCAGTCCTGCATTCCAAACCTGTCCAAAACTTTCTTAACGTAAGATGTTTGATGTATTACTACTCCAATACCTTCTCTGGTTGAAATCTCTATACCTAGAAAATAGGTAGCTGGTTTGGTTGTAATCTTGAACCTTTCTTTCAGCTCTTCAATAAATTCATCAATGAGTTCTTGATCGGTTCCAGCTACTAGCCCATCATCAACGTAGAGAACCACAATCAGTTTCCGGTGGTCTTTCTCTCTTACAAATAAACAGGTATCGGCTTCACTGATTTTAAAGCCCACTTCCTTGAAGAAATTAAGAATTTTCTGATTCCAACATCTCGGGGCTTGTTTTAGCCCATAGAGACTTTTCTTCAGTAAGCATACCCTTCCAGAACCATCATTATAGCCTTCGGGTTGCCTAACATAAATTTCTTCTTCCGAGAGTGTTCCATATAAAAATGCCGTTGACACATCAAATTGAGTCATCTTCATACCTTCGCTTGCTGCAATGCTAATCACAGTCCGGACCGTGGTCATTTTTGCAACAGGACTGAAAGTCTGATCATAGTCTTCTCCTTTCTTCTGGCGAAAACCCTTAGCAACTAGCCTTGCTTTGTATTTGTCGACTGATCCATCTGCATTCAGCTTCACGCGAAAAATCCATTTACATGGTATTGCTTTTCTGTTTTTTGGTAACTTTTTTAGAACCCACGTTTCATTCTCGTTGAGAGAACTTATCTCGCTGTCCATTGCTTTCTTCCAAAGTTCACTTTCGTTACAGGATACTGCATCTTTGTAACATGTTGGTTCGAAAAATCCGTTTGTAACCATGACATAATCATTGAACCTGGCCGGACGTCTGATCAATGATCGATCTCGCAGTATTCGATCACTTTGTGTGTTAATCAGTTCCTCAAGATTATCTTCATCTTCATTAACATCATCATTTCCAATCGACTGCTCCAGATCATCATTATCAACATCGTAATTTTCTCCCCTTGGTTCAATTGATTCTTCGTGAGTCGATACAGCATCATCGAAATTGTCTTCTTCGATAACAGGTGTATGAATATCCAATTGACTATTCATTTCGTTATCAATCGTTACGACTTGATTATTGATTGTAGCAGGTGTCACTACTTCGTCATACTCCCTTCGTAATTGAATGGGAATTTCCACTTCTGTGACTTCCTCCTCTGGTTCTTGGAATTTCGTTTCCAATGGCTTTTCATTGAAAATGATATCTCTCGACCTGACTATGTAATTGGATTCCTTGTTCCATAGTCTATAACCGTCATCATTATCGTATCCAACCAGTATGCATCTCATAGCTTTCTTATGCAATTTCTTCCTTTTGTGTTTAGGAACATGTACATAGCAAACCGAGCCGATAATTCTAAGGTGCTTTATCCGTGGTTTCTTCCTAAACCAAAGCTCGAACGGAGTCTTGTGTTCCACGGAAGTTGGTCCTGTTCTGTTTAACACATAAACAGCTGTCTGTACCAACTCCGCCCACAACTGTTGAGGCAGCTCTTCATGTGCATGCATCATTGTTCTAGCTGACTCCACAATCGTACGGTTTTCTCTTTCGCTACACCCATTCTGTTCAGGCGTATACGGCATTATTAGTCTTTGATGTATTCCGTATTTCGACAATTCTTTCCGAACTAGTTCATTGTCAAACTCTCCACCGTTATCACTAAGGAATTCTTTGATGGTGTGTCCTGTTACTCTAGCTTCTGCCAACATTTGCTTCAGCTTTTCAGGTACTTCAGATTTTGTCTTCATGAAGTAGACGTAGCGAAAACGAGTGTGTTCATCTTTAAAAAGGACGAAATACCGAAATTTCGAGGCTGAAAACGGAAAAGGACCGCAAACATCCGAATGTATGCGTTCTCCAGGCATTTTAGCTTTTTCTCTACTACCAAACTTCTGTCTGTGAGTTTTTCCGAAAATACAGCCTTCGCATAATATGCCATTATCCTTTGTCTTTATGTTCAACTCTCGTTCTATAAGACCTTTCACATGCCTTTTATCTTGGTGGCCCATGCGTTCATGGTAAAGCTGCAAGGTATCTACCGCATTAATCGATGCGGCTACCTTCGGTTTAATCGCTTTACAATTTAGCTTATAGAGCCCACCATATCTTGTTCTGGTTCCCGTCACGGCGACTATTCCATTCACCTTAATAGAGCATGTAGTTACTCGTGACTCAAATACACTGTTTGTATTCTTGTCCTGTGTCGCTAACACTGAAAAAAGATTCTTGCTAATACAAGGAACAAGCCAGACATCGCTGAGGAAAAATTCTTTTCCAACATTAGGATTAATTCTAATTGCGAAGCAGTAATGCTCGCGAAGGAGGAGGCGGAACGCGTGAGGGAGAGGCAAATTTCGCGCCCTCACGCCCCTAACCCTAACCGCCGCAGGAGGAGACGCCCAGGGCGTCGGGAATCGCAGGCCGATTTCCGGCCACCGTAGGCGCGGGCTTGCGGGCGGTGAGCAATGGGTAGCTCGCCGTCCGATAAGGACCAGGTCCGGGTCGACGGCGCGTTGTGTTCCACGCGCGCCTCAAAGAGATGTCAGCAGAATTGACGGGGTCCGTTAGGGCCGATGCCTGCCGGGGGTGCGAAGAAAACCGAAAGGGAGATCGTGGCCCCCGGCAACAGGGCAACCGAAGGAACACGGGTGGGTTTTAGTCAGTAAGAGTCTGACACGCCCTCCCGCTCCGCCCAGAGCGGGAGAAGTTATTTGATAATTTCCCACCCAAAAAAAAAAAAAAAAAGGATTAATTCTAATTGTCCCTTTTCCTAAGGCTTCTATGACATTTCCACCAGCCGTAGAAACTGTGTGAGGTTTACTGAAGTGCACGAAATTTTCAAATAAATCTCTTCTCATCGTAACGTGGTGAGTAGCTCCGTTATCAACAAACCATCCTTCACGATCTTGGGTGCATTCAGTCAGATTCAGTAGTACTATCATATTGGTGCTGTCACTACTATTCCTTCTGTCTTTCTTACTAGTTTTGTTTGGACAATCTTTCCTAAAGTGACCAACCTCTTTACAAATATGACATCTGAACTTGGTAACTTTTTTATTCTCTGATGTCTGTTCCTTCTGTTTCTCGACACCTTTCTTACTTGTTTTTGTGAGAAGCGCTTCACTAGACGTGCCTTCCTTGCTTCCTAACAGCGCTTTTTCATGCGCACATAGTTGGCTGGTAATATTCTCAACAGTTCTGTCTTTCTTGGACATCAACATCCAACTCGACCTAAATGAAAAATAACTTTCTGGCAGTGTATCTAAAATCTTGCAAATTAAAAGTATTTCTGGTAATTGCTTACTTTCTTCATCTTTTAATAATTCCTGATTCAGTTGGTGCCACATATTTTTCAATTTCGATACATGAGTTGCCATGTCATCAGCAGTATCCTTTTGAAATTTAAAGAACTCCATACATACTTCATATAACCTGTCTTCATTGACACCGTCATAGAGTCTATGTAGTTCATCCCATACGTCCTTAGGATGAGAGAATCTAATCACCTTGTCTAAGATTTCATCTGATATGTTGTTCGTAACTAGCAGTAACGCAGTACTTTCTAGCCTAACATACTCCGGTAACTTTTTGTTATACTCCGTCAAAGCCACTGCGGAAGCAGCATCAGCATCACCTCCCTCAGCTACAGGCTTATTGGGTCTTTGAGTCCCTGAATAATGTCCAAAATTCCGTCCATGCCCCGTAACAGAGCAGACATGCGGTATTTCCATTGTGTCCAGTTATTTCCATCAAGCTTACATATTTGTATTTTACTTAGCTCCATGCTTAGTTTCCAACAAATATTACAATAAGTGAAATAAAGGGGCCCTTAACCTATTACGTGAAGAGTAATCTTGATTTAAACATTATCAGTAACATGAAAAAGCGATCTCAAAATTCAGTGGTGTTTTTTTATTATTTGACAAAACAAAAATTAACAGTCATAAAACAACAAGGTTTCTATGGTGACACACATTGCACTCAAAATAGTTTGCATATCCAGATTTTAGTAGGTAGGTTGCATGCATTAACTTTAACACTGCACAGCACAATAGGGATGATGCCTGGGTCAAAAAAAAAGAAATTACATTTAGTCCATCAGTCAGATTGTTATTTTTTGCTTTATCATGATAATAAAAAATGACTTAGATAAAACACATTAAAGTTGGGGAGTAGGGGTCACAAGTAAGTATAAAATCTACACTCGAGAGCAATGAATCCGGGTCACTTAAAGAATGTTAAAAATCTCGGAAACTAAAAATGATAGGTTAATGCAATAAATTGTATTTAATAGACAATGTAATACTCCTTAAATGAAAGTAAAAAAAATATGAGTCACCATACATTTTATTAACACAAAATTACATAAAGAAAAAAACTGCTGATCTCTCCTTAAAACAAAAATAGGAAACATGAAATTTTTGAACTTTATTACGATTTTCTTGAATTTTAATACTTCGTATTGCCTCCTCGTGCTTCTATTACTGCGTTTACGCGGTTTGGCATGCTGTACACCAAGTTCCTTATACGATTTTGGGGAATATTCTCCCATTCCTCTGTGAGAGCAATTTTGAGCTCACGAAGCGTGATTGGGGGAGGGTTTCGTTGTTTTACGCATCTGCCTAGCTCGTCCCAAGCATGCTCGATCGGGTTGATATCCGGGCTGCGCGCTGGCCACTCCATACTAGTAATGTTCATCTCTTGAAGGTAGTCATTCACAATCCTACCTGTATGAGGTCGGGCATTGTCATGCATAAATATAGCATCCTCACCTAAATTGACCATAAATGGACCAACGTGATCATTGAGGATTTCTTCCACATATCTTACGCTAGTTAAAGAGCCGTTTTCTATGATCACCAGCTCTGTGCGACTTTCAGAAGAAATTCCGGCCCACACAAGTACAGACCCACCACCGTAGGCTACTTTTTCTTCGATGCATGCTTGCTTGAATCTTTCCCCTGGTCTTCGATACACTCTGTGTCTTCCATCGTGCTTGTAGAGCATAAATTTTGATTCGTCGGAGAACATAACTTTTGACCAATCTTCAATACTCCAATTTACGTGGCTCTGGGCATATCTTAGTCTTGAAATACGATGCCCACGCTCCAGTTTAGGGCCGTTTGCAGGTCTAAGGGGTTTTAAGTTAGATTCAGCAAGCCGACGTCTTACTGTCCATGCACTTGGGTTACTTCCTCCGAGGCGTCGAAACTGATTTGTGAGTTCAGTTCCTGTGAGAAAGCGATTTCGAAGCATGGTGTTCACCAAGTATCGGTCTTCTCGTGCTGTGGTACACCTGGTTCTGCCCGTTCCTGGTCTGCGTAGGTTAGAACCAGTTTCTTCGTAACGTCGGAGAACTCTTTGTACTGTTGACAGCGACACACCGACAGTCCTGGCTGTATCGCGCTGACTCCGGCCGGTTTCCAGCATTGTAAGTATTCTGGTGCATTCTTCAGGCGTAAGCGACATAATTTCAGCTTGAATAATGAATATAGAGCACTATCAACATGGTTTATGTACCCACATAAATGACAGATTACAAACAAAAGCAAAACCAAATGCTGTAATTTCGTAGTTCCATCTTCGAAAGTGGCCCTTTTTCAAATTTGATTTTTTTGTGATATAACTTTACAATAACTAAGAAGTTTTAATACCTTCATTTAAGGAGTATTACATTGTCTATTAAATACAATTTATTGCATTAACCTAGCATTTTTAGTTTCCGAGATTTTTAGGATTCTTTAAGTGACCCGGATTCATTGCTCTCGAGTGTACATACGTCTATCCTTTTTTATTATGTTTTGTATTTCCTGTGCGTGTCCCAAATAAAATATTTTTCTTTCTTTCTTTTACATACCCGTGACGTCACGGAACATTTTAACTCAATATAGCGGCATAATCATCAGCATGTATTTTATGGCAACATTTAAATGATATGTAAGTTGTCATTTCAATTCATGTTTATTCATCATAAAGACATACAACTGATTTAACCCCTGTCTCCTTGGCTTCTTGGTCTCTTGGCCTTTGACCTGCAGTGGGACAATAATAGGCTGGTATATATCATGTGTTCGGCGCAGGGCTGCATCGACTACCTACCAGAGCTGGTGCACCCGATCGTGGCGTGCTTCAGCGAGGGCGAGTCGCGCGTGCGCTACCAGGCGGCCGAGGCGCTGTTCAACGTGCTGAAGATCGCACGAGGCGAGGCACTAGCGCACTTCCCGCTCGTGTTCGATGCACTGGCGCGCCTCGCCGCCGACCCCGAGCAGCAGGTCAAGCAGGGCGCCGAGCTGCTCGACAGACTCGTCAAGGTAACCAAGGCTTCACAAGATGCGTGATTTAATATTCACATTTCACAAGCGACTTTACACCGAATTTCTGATTTCTAAAAGTTCAAAATCGAAATTCCATGGGGAGGACTAACACCGGAATACTAACTGATAAAGTTCAAATTAGTAGGTCCGAGGGCACCAAGGGTTTCAAGATTCACATCCTACTATTTCGGTCTTTATGTTGTAAGCAATTCTGTGTAATTTCGATTGTGCAATAAGGGTCTATCCATGAATTCGCGTATGTGGGAAGCCGGCTTAGTGTTGATACACTATACAACAGAATAAAGCACAGAAAAACATATTGAACTTCTTGCCTCCTGGCCGACGACGCCCACAAGCTAAGTAAGGATTAAACTCTTTTCTAGTGAAAATCCAAACATGTCAAAACTATGTTTGCAACTAAAATTGATTAAACGTGAAAGGTTTCAATTACTACAGAGAAAAATATTTTTTTGTATATTTTTGATAAAGAAGCTTAACAGTTTACATAACTGCTCAAAAGATAAAACATAGGGAGTGCTTCCGCTGCCGGAGCCGCTGGCTCCCGAATTGGCTGTCGGCACCGGTTGCTGAATTGGCTGCCGGCGCGGCGCTGAGTTTGGAAAAAAAGCGGGGAGCGGGAAAACGGGGTTGGTAATTTGGCATATTGGAGTAGATAGGCCGGGTCATTGAGATAGTAAAAACACGGAGGCGTCGCGATATTCTATACATAAGTTTGCTTATACAAATATGGGTGAAAAACGAACTAGAATGTGAAATATCGTGTTATTTCACTCTTTCTAATGTGGTAATCGTATTTGATAAAAGAGACAACAATATTTCAGTTGTTCCTCATAATGGCAACATTTTGTTGAGACGTAGTAACAGTTGTAGGTAAGTGCCATATCCGCCATAATATGCGACAAGTTCATGGTAGTTCTGCTGTCAAGTGGTTGTTTACTTTTTGTTTTATTGAGATTTGTGAGAAAATTACGTGGAGTTTTCCTTTAAAACTACACATATACGTTGGAAAACACCAATTCAACATGCCTGTGTGTTGTATTGTGAAGTGTGGTGCAAGAAAGAAGGAAAATCAACCTCAATTATTTTTGCACAGGTTAGTAGCCGGTTTTCATGCTATTGCATAAAGTGATAAACTTTCGATGAAAAAATTGCTAGGCGATCATTAAATACGGCTTAAATTTTAATATATGGGTTTATTTCCGTCCAACAGACGTTTTTATTATTTCATAATTTCATTCGTTTGTTTACAATGATATGTCATGGTGGAATAGTGTTGTACCGTTTCCGTAATAGTTTCTGATACTAGTTCCTTCGCTGCGCTGAAATGATATTGCTAGGTCCGGCTCGTGGTTTACAGCAAACTGTACTCTTTGGTTCATAGCACCGAGAGACCGTTCCGCAGAGTTTTATGTAGTGTATACGATTTTTTTGTTGAAGTTTTTAAGATGAACAATACTGTAGAACATACATTTTATGTAACTTTTATGATTTCCGCGGCGCATGCTAATAAAGTTCCCAGTCCGCATGATTTTATCTGACATCTTCAACAATAATCGTCAAATTTCAGCCAATTTACACAAAACCTTAATGAATTATACACTAAAACCTTCCGCATGAATCACTCCGTCCATTAGTGAAAATTGATTGAAAATCCGTTTAGTAGTGTTTGAGTTTTTCGCGTTCAGACAGACAGAAAAATAGACAGACGCGGCGGTGGACTTTGTTTTATAATATGTAAGGATGTGTATTATTCCGAATGTTGATTTATGATAAAATTGTTAAAAATTTAATTCACTAATGCCCGTTTTCACCGACAACTAAGTGACACTTAAATGAATACCTAAATAAAACTGCACTGTTGGATTTTCAACTCTCAGCCCTGAGTCTAATGTTGAAAATCCAACAGTGAACTTTTAATAGGGATTCATTTAAGTGTCACTTAGTGAAGGTGAAAACAGGCATAAGACTTGCATGCTCGCTCGATACTAAATATTTGGCTTTGTTTAAACGTTCACTTGCGAAACATTAGGTTTGCGTTACAAATATTTGTGAAAACTTTATTTGCTAAGTAATAATTCTATAAATGAAATTATAATTATGCGGAAAATTGTTTGGGAAGTGATAAATTGTCAATACTCGTTTTTTTTCTGTTACAACGGACTATTAGCTAATATTTTTTTAATATGATTCAACCGTGATATCTAGTAAGATTCGTAATACTATTACGTACTAGTATCGATACTCGAAATAGTAACACTATGTTCCCTGAATGACACAACCCTAGCATTGGCAGCCATTTTATGAGACATTTTGAGTTGTAGGTATGCACCTTTTTTTTGTAGGTATTTCCAGTCCATACTTATATGTCTATGGGCCGGGTAGGCATAATTAAAAAGACATTGTAGCGCGCAGCGTTTCCGATCGTCTCAAAACTTAAATCACAGCGTCGTTGTGTTGGCAGCAAGCGCGGTCTCCAGGACGCCAACCTAATAACCGCGTCGTTCCGCCCGCGCCTCATACCCCTCTCGCTTTTTTCCCGGGTGAAATCTAAGAACACACACGCGCCCATCTGCGTTCCAACGCCATTATTTTTATCTTCCTGCTACCTTATTGCTGAAATATTGTGTAAACTGTGTGTTTTACTACCATTAAACTGTTTTTAACGAGTGTGCGGACAATTTCAATTCCACGAACCCCTACAACATGTAATAAAGCATTACTTTTTTCAGTGTTATATTTCCATAATCAATTATTTCCATATTCCAGTAATCAAAGTACTAAGTAGGTACCCGGAACCGAACTAGTTAAATTAGGTTAAATATTTTTACTCGCAAAAATGGTTAGGTTAGGTAAGGTTAGAACTGTGACCCCATACGCACGAGCCGAGCGAGCGAAACAAGGGGTGCCGCGGTAGCGGCCGGTGAGTGCCAAAAACGACTAGAATATATAGAAAAAAATACTTTGCTTAGGGTTATTTAGTTGGAGTTCTGAATACTGAAAGGGTTTCCATAAACGCCACGCCGCCGATGACCATTATTTAAGCCGGAGGTGCCGGCACCTCCGGCTTAAATAATGGAAATCGGCTGCTGGCAGTAATGTCATGCCGGCTCCCAATAAATAGCGTTACTATTGGAAGCCGGCGCCGGCAGCAGAGGCACTCCCTAAAACATAACTAAAACCGTGTGCGGTCGGGACACCCCCGTCAGGAACGAAGTTCCTTCTCACGTATGATTTAAATGATAAAACCAACTTTCTGCATTCGCCGCTTTAACATCCTCAAAAAAAACCATGAAAACGACACCCATGACGAAATATTTGAAAATTTTCGCAGCCGCCATCTTGGATTTTTATTTTGACCAAATTCACACTTCCTCTCTCTCTCGATCGAAATAGAAGAAAACAGTCGTAAGTATGAACGCTTTTTCACGTGCGCTATTTCTGCCAGTTTACTCCTACCGCAACCCGCGTTAAAGAACTTGTTCCAAAAAGCCTAGGAATAATTATGATGGTTGGTTTACGCTTTTTAGGGTTCCGTACCTCAAAAGGAAAAAATTGGAACCCTTATAGGATCACTCGTGTCTCTGTCTGTCTGTCTGTCCGTCTGTCACAGGCAATTTGCTCCGAATCTAATGGACCGATTAAGTTGAAATTTGGTACACATCTGTATTTCTGTGACCTTAAAAATATTTTGAATATGGGGGTCACTTTTGAAGGGCAAAAAAGGAATATAAAAAAAAAAAGTTTTTCAAATAGAATCGTGTGACATATCAAATGAAAGGGCTTATTGCGAGGATCTCAAATCTATTTCTTTTTTTATAATTTAAAAATCAATAAATTTAAAGATATTTATAATTGATGATTTACCATTCCCCCTTTCTCCGAAACTACTGAGCTATTTTTTTTTATTTGGTCAACTGAACATACATTTAAGACTGTTTATTTTAAAGACAAACTGCACTGAACTCAATAAAATAGTAGGTATATGAATTTGCGACTGCACGGGTGTATACCGTGTTTACCGTGTTTATATGAAAGCGGTTCACAACTGTCTTACTAGGAATATAACTATTAGGGCACTCCGCGCTAACTGCGCGCGAGCCGAGCGAGCGAAGTGAGCGGTGCGACGGCAGCGGTTGGCTAGCGCTACGTCTAAATTGGTCACAGTAACAAAATTAGGGCACTCCGACAGTTATGAATCGCTTTCATATAACTATATTACGGTATATAGGTACATCCCTAGGGATATAACTATATCACGGCTTCCACCATCTTACTGCGACTTATATGTGTATCCATGTATGCTTTGTGCTATCTCTGCCATGAACTATGCTCGAGTTGAATAATGGTCGTAGTTCATCGCAAATCCTGACGTTATCGATGACTAGATCAGCACCGCCTCGCCTCACATTGTAGAGTATTGAAAAATTTACTCAGAAATCAGAAAATTTACTTTAACATTTATGTAGGTACTGTATTTGCTTGAATTACATTTGATTCTCGATTAATTTCCAACACAATGCCTGTACCGATGAAAAAGTATTTAAACATATTAATTGACATTACCGCAAGTTTCATTTTATTATTGTAAGACAAACCTGTAGCTAATCGTGTTCACCGTGACGTGTCGAAAGATAAAAATATGCATAAACAACTGCACAGTAAACGACGCCCGCGCAAAGTTAACAGTAACTTTTGTTTAATTGTTCTATTTTAAGTGTTCAGTTCTATCTTATGCTGTACAATGCAATACTTTGATCACCTTGCTTGAATTCGTCTTGGAATACCTTTCAAAGTAAGTCAGTCAGTTACTTCACTTTCGACCGAGTACCTATAGTACTGAATGATGAGAAAGTTCAAATGCTGTTTCTTAGGGATACCTTCGCCAATCATTATCTAAGCCAAATATTTGTTCGTTTAATGGGTTCACACATGATTTCATTTTCGTACAGAAAACAGAAGAAGATTCATTGATTGTTTTTTTTTTTTTTAATTTTAATTGAATATGTTAAGCAGCCTCCATAAAATTTTAAAAGGGTTTTTAATGTTATTGAAAACAGTCAGAGTGAAACATAATGATTGTATCCATGATTGGGGTTTAATATTATAACCAGAGATCGGATAATCGGATGCATATTTACCTAAAGTAAATTTTTCCCTAAGAAATCATGGAAGCTCCTTCTTATTTTTGAATTTCCAAAAAATTCGGGAACGCAAAACTAATTGGATACTAGGTATGAAAACGACTTATAAACCCTCTTATGAAAGTTACTTTCGCTGTTTTAACATACAAATTAATATAGTTAATTGATTCAGGCGTCACCTTGCGGAAATCCATTTTAAAATACAATAGAAGTGGATATACAAATACAAAAATGTTTATTTCGATATTACACGTTGTACATACATTATACAGTTGGTGGCGTCCCCTTTTAAGCATATAGATGCCTGTGCCAGGAGGCGCCGCTCTTTTATGTCTTGCTGTTAGTGTAACATGTTATTAAACAGAAGTTATTAAACAAAATTTAAAAGTAAAGTAGAAGTAAAGTGAGATATATTTAGTAACCTGTTCCGCTTAGCTTTTTCTAAAGGGTCTTAAAAAAAAAAAACCCTGAAAGAAATCGACACGTGTTTCACCTCTCAACGAGGCATCCTCAGGATGACGATTGACTTGTCGCGAACTCAAACAGGGCGTGTTGCCACACCAAGCCACAGGCGATAAGGCTCAGTCTGCGCTCAGCGCTTGTTGAACGATAGAGGAGTTTAGGAGTTATTAGGGAATAGATGAACATACACTCATACATAGCCGGTTAAAACTATAACCCTCCTTTGAATTTCCCGTAGTCGGGTAAAAAGTGGATATTTTTTTATTGGTAGGACATAGTGACGGAGAGCCAGACGTTCGAGCTGGCTGCGTTTATCCCAATGCTGCGCGAGCGCATCTACACGCGCAACGCATTCGCGCGCCAGTTTATCGTGTCGTGGGTGTCCGTGCTTGATGCCGTGCCCGACATTGACCTCATCGTGCACCTGCCCGAGCTGCTCGACGGGCTCTTCAAGATGCTGGATGATGCCAACTCCGAGATCAGGCGGATGTAAGTCAGCAGTACTTATCATCACCATCGGCAGCTTTGTTCCACCCCCTGCTGAGTATAGGTCTACTCCCATTTGTGCCTACTTATATAATATTAAAAACCTCGATTCCTAAACTAAAATATCAGTTTTCTAAGTGTTCAAAACGATATGCCAAAATTGATTAACTTCTCAACATTGTACTGTCCGGGAAATAAATGACTAAACAGGTGGGGCACACTATGCGGCGGTGATCTCTCGCGTCCAGCCCTGGTTCAGGCCATGGTACGGGGCGAGAGGAAATGGGATGCCGTCACCTCCTGCGAAGCGGTAATGCTCGCGACGGAGGCGGAACGCGTGAGGGAGAGGCAAAATTCGCGCCCTCAAGCCCCTAACCGCCGCAGGAGGAGTCGCCCAGGGCGTCGGGAATTGCAAGCCGATTTCCGGCCACCGTAGGCGCGGGCTTGCGGACGGTAAGCAATGGGTAGCTCACCGTCCGATAAGGACCAGGCCCGGGTCGACGGCGCGTTGTGTTCCACGCGCGCCTCAAAGAGATGTCAGCAGAATCGACGGGGTCCGCTAGGGCCGATGCCTGCCGGGGGTGCGAAGAAAACCGAAAGGGAGATCGTGGCCCCCGGCAACAGGGCAACCGAAGGAACACGGGTGGGTTTTAGTCAGTAAAAGTCTGACACGCCCTCCCGCTCCGCCCAGAGCGGGAGAAGTTATTTGATGATTTCCCACCCCAAAAAAAAGAAAAAAGGTGGGGCACACTACGTCAACTTGCCGTGTTTGGCCAATTCATACAAATTACGGACATTTTCAGTTCAAGAAGAAGAAGAAGAGGGGAACTATGGTCAATTTGCTTACCATTATCTGACTGACTTTTAAGTTCCAGGTCCTCTGAGATTTACAAAATTTCTTGTAAATAATTCCAGGTGCGACGTTCAATTGAACGAGTTCTTGAGGAGTATAAAGAAAGATCCATCGCGGGTGGACTTCCAGGCCATGATTAACATCCTGATCACGCATGCGCAGTCGCCGGAGGAAATGTTACAGGTCGGTCAAGTGGCTAGCGGTCCCCTAAAAGTAGTTTCGTTTAACCTGTCAGGATTGAACCGGGTACTTGCTTACTGACTGAAACTATTATACTAATAATAGCACGATTTAAAAAGCGTTTGTATTGGGGTTTCGCTTCCATACAAAGTGATATGTCTATGCATTTTGTACAGATTTATACATCGACAAGGATTTATGTAATCGTCTCCAATTTGTGTTTCATAACACTTTTTCAATGAGTAGCTACAATTAAGTTACCGATGTGTAATTTAAGTTGTTGCTTCACCTTGATACAATATTATGAAACAAAGATTGTAGAACATTAAATTCTTGTCAATGTATACGTCTGACTTTATTGTTGCCAAGAACTTTTGAACTGTTGTAAAGTTTGTTGTGTCCTGTTCGTCTTTCCAGTGATCAATAAAGAATATATTTCGCTTGTAGTTGACGGCAATAACGTGGATCAAGGAGTTCGTGGAGCTGGCGGGCGCCAGCATGCTGCCGTACGCGTCCGGCGTGCTGGGCGCCGTGCTGCCGTGCCTCGCCTACTCCGACGAGCCCAGGAAGAGTATCCTTTTATACAACTAGATTAAGATGGAGAGATCTAAAAGGGGAGCCAATGCTTTTAGTGACCACCAAATCTGGATAATCATTTCAAAATTCACCATGAGTTTCAGTTGGCACAGGTTTTTAAATTTTACTGAAAAACCGCAATAAATGTTTTAATTTTTTTAACGTAGTAATTTTCTAAGTGTCATTAATCTCCGATCGGATCTGACGATATGGTGCTGCTGTGCCCATCGATATGGGCCCTCGGACTCAAGTACAATGCATCCAAAAGCGAGCTGATGTTATTTAAATCCGGTAATAAAGGGTATAATTGTTCCACTTCACTGGCACTTGACGGGATACCACTGAGGCCTGTTCAGCAGTTTAAATACTTGGGGCACTGGGTCACAGACAAATTAAACGATGACCTCGATATTGAGAGGAAGCGGAGGGCTTTGTTTGTGCGTTGTAGTAAGTATATTAAGCTGATGCTTTTTAAAGCATATTGTCAATCCTTCTACACGTGCGGTCGATGGGTCAACTACACGCAGCGAATGTACGAGACTCTGCGTGTACAATATAACAACGCGTTTAGGGTGTTGTTTGGGCTGCCTCGTTTTTGCAGCGCATCGACTATGTTTTGAGGCGCACACTGATTGTTTTTATGCAATCATCCGTAAGCGAAGCTGCTCAGACGCGTGCGTGGCACTGCGAACGGCATCCTGGACGCGTTGGCAAACTGTGGGCTTCTCCGTTGTTGAAAAAGTGGATAAGTTTATATGCGATGAGCGCTCAGCCCGGCGCATGCTTAAATTCAATTAGAAGGATAAACTGTACTAACACTAGGCTAAGTTTCTTACTACTAACACCTACGGATATAATTTTTGAATCCGAAATAAATATTTTGATTGATTGATTGATTAATTACCGCGGAAACACGCCACCAGTTGTGGTCATTGTCTCTTTTCCTGTTATAGCCATTTTATAAGACTTACAAAAAAAAATACACTTGAGATTTGAATAAACGAACAAATACAGTTTACAATCAATTTGCTAAAACAATCTGCTTCCCTCACTGTATGGTTAACCGATGGAAATAAAAAAAATTATGTCTACGTCTTACGTCCACGTCGAACTCCTTAGCAACTATTCAGGCATACGTGAGACGGCTGCCACAGTGAACTTCCAGCTTACCAAGTTAGTGGTGTCAGAACACTCCCCCTCCCTCGCCCCGCCGCGCGGCGACGCGGAGGGGCCCACGGGGGGCGAGGGGCCCGCGGGGTGCGAGGGGCCCGCGGGGGGCGAGGGGCCCGCGGGGTGCGAGGGGCCCGCGGGGGGCGAGGGCCCCGCGGGGGGCGAGGGGCCCGCGGGGGAGGAGGCCGAGGGCAAGCTGAACCTGGATGCCGTAGTGGGCATCCTGACGCAGATGCTGCACCACAGCTCCGTGCACACCAAGGTGGCCGCGCTGGACTGGATCCTGCACCTCTACAACAAGCTGCCCAACGAGGTAAGCCAATCTACATAATAAAAATCTATAAATTCATTAGTTCACTGGCAGACAATGCACAGCCAACCGATGGGGCTAGACTCGAGAGGCATGAAATTTTGCACAAGATTTTAACGAAAGTGAGTACTAAGAAAGAACTTTTGAAAATTGGTCCTCTAAAGGTGTTAACATAATACAACATAACATCACGCCTGTAATCCCCGAAGGGTTAAGCAGAGGTGTACCAATAGTACACCCACATTTCGCTAGTTATGTTTAAGTCCCATGTAATAGGGGCGAGCCTATTGCCATCAACCGGGCACAAATCCAGACCCCGGGCTGTTACTGAAAAATTCCAGATGGAAAACCCAATAACACTTTAACCGACCCGAATTGAACCTAAGACCTCATACTCAGCAGTAGCGCTTGCGACCACTAGACCAACGAGGCAGTCTAAAGGTGTTAAATCTATCTATATAAATAAAAATCAGGGTTTGTCCCCTATGTAATCCAAAAGAGCTGGGTCCAGCTCTTTCATGCTTAAATTTCATGATGAAATTTTGTTAGGGTGTTTTGAGGACGCCCGCGAAGGTTTCTGGCCCAAAAACTCAATATAAAAATGTGGCATTGCATGCCGACGGGTGCAGCTAATAAGAGATCAAAGATTTCATGGAAATTCATCCAAGACACCCCACTTCGTATAACTTTACAGACAGACGTCGACGTGTTGTGGGGAGTTTGCTGCACCATAACTTTTTCCCTGCTACTCGTAAAGCACTAAATTTCACTAGATTGTGGTGAAGGATTAACGTTTTGGGGACTGTCTTATATAATTTTGAAGTTATAAGCTTATTATTTGTAATTTGTGTGGTGTAGATGTTCCTGCAGACGGACAAGCTGTTCGTGAGCGTGGTGGGCAGCCTGACGGACGGCTCGGACGACGTGGTGCGGCGCTCGCTGGCCGTGCTGGCCGAGATCTGCTCCTGCGAGCCCGCCGCGCGGGCCGCGGAGCCAGGTGAGGACAGCTTCATAGTGTTTCCACTGCTGGGACGACGTGGTGCGGCGCTCGCTGGCCGTGCTGGCCGAGATCTGCTCCTGCGAGCCCGCCGCGCGGGCCGCGGAGCCAGGTGAGGACAGCTTCATAGTGTTTCCACTGCTGGGACGACGTGGTGCGGCGCTCGCTGGCCGTGCTGGCCGAGATCTGCTCCTGCGAGCCCGCCGCGCGGGCCGCGGAGCCAGGTGAGGACAGCTTCATAGTGTTTCCACTGCTGGGACGACGTGGTGCGGCGCTCGCTGGCCGTGCTGGCCGAGATCTGCTCCTGCGAGCCCGCCGCGCGGGCCGCGGAGCCAGGTGAGGACAGCTTCATAGTGTTTCCACTGCTGGGACGACGTGGTGCGGCGCTCGCTGGCCGTGCTGGCCGAGATCTGCTCCTGCGAGCCCGCCGCGCGGGCCGCGGAGCCAGGTGAGGACAGCTTCATAGTGTTTCCACTGCTGGGACGACGTGGTGCGGCGCTCGCTGGCCGTGCTGGCCGAGATCTGCTCCTGCGAGCCCGCCGCGCGGGCCGCGGAGCCAGGTGAGGACAGCTTCATAGTGTTTCCACTGCTGGGACGACGTGGTGCGGCGCTCGCTGGCCGTGCTGGCCGAGATCTGCTCCTGCGAGCCCGCCGCGCGGGCCGCGGAGCCAGGTGAGGACAGCTTCATAGTGTTTCCACTGCTGGGACGACGTGGTGCGGCGCTCGCTGGCCGTGCTGGCCGAGATCTGCTCCTGCGAGCCCGCCGCGCGGGCCGCGGAGCCAGGTGAGGACAGCTTCATAGTGTTTCCACTGCTGGGACGACGTGGTGCGGCGCTCGCTGGCCGTGCTGGCCGAGATCTGCTCCTGCGAGCCCGCCGCGCGGGCCGCGGAGCCAGGTGAGGACAGCTTCATAGTGTTTCCACTGCTGGGACGATGTGGTGCGGCGCTCGCTGGCCGTGCTGGCCGAGATCTGCTCCTGCGAGCCCGCCGCGCGGGCCGCGGAGCCCGGTGAGGACAGCTTCATAGTGTTTCCACTGCTGGGACGACGTGGTGCGGCGCTCGCTGGCCGTGCTGGCCGAGATCTGCTCCTGCGAGCCCGCCGCGCGGGCCGCGGAGCCCGGTGAGGACAGCTTCATAGTGTTTCCACTGCTGGGACGATGTGGTGCGGCGCTCGCTGGCCGTGCTGGCCGAGATCTGCTCCTGCGAGCCCGCCGCGCGGGCCGCGGAGCCAGGTGAGGACAGCTTCATAGTGTTTCCACTGCTGGGACGATGTGGTGCGGCGCTCGCTGGCCGTGCTGGCCGAGATCTGCTCCTGCGAGCCCGCCGCGCGGGCCGCGGAGCCAGGTGAGGACAGCTTCATAGTGTTTCCACTGCTGGGACGATGTGGTGCGGCGCTCGCTGGCCGTGCTGGCCGAGATCTGCTCCTGCGAGCCCGCCGCGCGGGCCGCGGAGCCAGGTGAGAACAGCTTCATAGTGTTCCCACTGCTGGCCCACATCTGCTCTACTTTCAATAACTTCTGCAGTATGCACATTTGGGTCTCCGTTGGTTGTAATTGACCTTTTCCATCCCAGGTGATCTGGAGTCCAGCCCATATTACTACAAGTTCTTACGAGCACTGCTGCGGCTACTGGCAGCTGACGAAAATCTGTTAGAAGATAGGGGTGCCTTTATCATTAGGTGAGTAATGGCCTGCGCGGACTGGCGGACGGGGCGGCAATTGATTAATTTAAAATCCTCTGCCGTCCCGTCCGCCAGTCTGCGTAGGTCTTAAGTGTACACTGTGTTGTTAAACTGAAACATACTACACTGGAATCAGTCAATTAGTCTTTGGAAAAATCATAACAAACCAACGTACTTAATTTTTCCCGGTATACTGACACTAACGTTTGCAGCAGTTAATAATGTTGATATTGTCATTTCAAACACAAATATAATTTCAATGCCCACAAAATTAAGTCTATTTTCCTCTACACACAACTTCAATGTTTTTATGACATTGTTAGTAGAACTAGTCAGTCTGAAATCAACTTAATGAATACTAATGTAAAATTGTAACAACGTACTTGTAACTATATTTTGATTTAAGAGAGTGTCCATGGAGCTTCGTGTCCGTTCTACTCCATAGGAATGGTCTCGCTTTGGAATGGACGAGTAACTTCATCTTTCTGACTGTCCGACTTCTTGACAGTTCAAAAGTGCCTTTAAATGGATTCATTGAAATAAATGCTTCGAGTTTTGTTGAAATTTCCGTGCGGCAGACAGTTGTGCGTGCTGCTGAACGCGGAGGACATCTACAAGGCGCTGTCCAAGATCCTGCTGCAGGAGCGCGACCTGCGCTTCGCGGGCACGCTGGTGGACGTGCTCAACACCATCCTGCTGACGGCCGCCGAGCTGTTCGAGCTGCGCCTGCAGCTGCGGAACTTCCGGGACCCGGTCAGTGCGGGCTCACTATTACGGGCTTTATTTATAATTGTTGCTTAAATTTAAGAGACGTTTAAACGTCAACAAGTATGGTTAAACAGTCGCTAATCATTACTTAACATTAAGCAACGTATATAAATATATTGTTATGATGATTATGCCCACCTAGCGGGCCCGAGTTATGTGAGACGTTCCATCGACACGAAACAAGAACAACTGTCACTCTGTTACTGGTCTATTCAGGGTTCTATAATTAGTTGATGAAATTTCATAGACATGTTGTCGCAATATCAAAATAGTTATTAAAAAAAGTTTTTCTATCGATACTCATAATTTCAAATAACTAAACGCCGACCCCGTTCACCTCGCAATAAATTGTATAATTTGGAAAGTATAGTGTTACGAGCTAGGTATGGGATAAATTTATTACTACCAATCAGACAATTAAATAACTTTATTGAACACAAAACACTTAAAACTTAATCACAAATACACTACTGATCGCTATTCGCTTAGATATCGCACTTCTAGTTCACTTCGATTCGCTTCGTTGTATCGCCTAAATCAGACCGACTCATCGTTGAGTCGTCGCGACGTCCCCGCAAGGGGACGTGGCGAGCGGGGTCCGGGCTATCGCTGACTCATCGCGTGTCGGCTCTCTGCTTTTATACCGCCAATATTCACGAACATTCCGGCGATGTGTAGAACGGTTCCAGAAAAACATCAACAAATAAACATTACCAAGAAATACAAAAGTAGTAGGTATAAAAAATAATAACCTACTTGTACCGAATAAAGAAGTAGGTACTTTATGCCCTCGGCGTACGGTCGAAATTACAATGACAATTCCTAATATTTTTTATAAGTAGTTACCTACTTAACTTCAAACTAATAATAATGGAATGCTTCTCGAAGTTTTTAGCGCAAACGCACTGTAATTACGTTCTTTCTCGAAAGATCTTGTACGTACGACGTAACAATAGTTTAAAAAATATTTCTATTTAGGGTTTCGTACGTCCGAAAGAAAAACAGAACCCTTTTAGCAAGGATCACTAATTAGTTTCTTCATTGCGGGTCCGTTTTTAGGGTTCCGTACATCAAAAGAAAAAAAAACGGAATTCTTATAAGATCACTTCGTTGTGCGTCTGTCTGTCTATCAGTCTGTCAAGACCCATTTTCTCAGGAACACGTGGAAGTAAACAAAGCGCGGGCTAGATGAATTTACCCGCGGTCCGCCACTTGGTGACTCCTGCCTTATAAGATCACTTGTGTGTCTGCCTGTCTGTCCGTCTGTCACAGCCAATTTGCTCCGAATCTAATAGACCGATTAAGTTAAAATTTGGTACACATAAGAATTTCTGTGACCCAAAAACGCGCTTTATTTTCAGACAAATAGTTTTTATTTTATTATTTAATTGATATTTTAATCTTGGTTGCTTCTAATCGTCTACCAAATGGACCGCAACAGACATATTAAAAAAAATCTGGCTAAGTGCGTGTCGGATCACGCACAAAGAAGTGTTACGTAATTGGGATGAATTTATCCCAAAAATGAACTTTAACATAATATTCAAAATTCATTTAAGTTTAAATTATGAATATTTAATTTTAATTTATTATTAATAATATTTTTTTTATTAATTACTTTATTAATTATATATTATGGGAATTAAATTAACTAATTATTAATTAACTAAAAAGATAATTTTAAAAAATAAAACGGGAGTGCCGACAGAAGTGAGAACTTGAAAAAAATCGGCACTGCGGTATTCAACGCGTTGATGTCTTTTTAATGGTCAAAAGCTGGTGTCGTCACAGTGTCGCGAAATCGCATAATGTGCCGTGTGACTTCGAATGAAAGGGCTTACTGTGAGGGTCTCAAACATATTTTCGTAGACTTTTAAAATAATAACGTTTAAAGTTGTTTTAGGACATAGATGAACATTGTCCATTCCCCCTTATCTCCGAAACAACAGAGCCAACTTTTTAAACATAAATACAGAAAATAGTTTTAAAATAACATGGCAAATCTCTCAGTATTTTGCGTACACACAGCTACACATCAAGCTTTACATTTCCAGTATAAGCTAACCTCGCATTGTACGGAAATCCTATACAAGACGAGATCAGCAAGGTCGTCTTGGGGCAAGCCGGGGCCCAGGGGCACACAAGAATTTAGGCCCTCCTTGGAAAGGAATAACATGGGAATCTTGTAAACCATTGTTTCTAAAATTAAAACTCCTGACATTAACCAGTGTATATTTTAGAATGTGCAATTTTTTTCCGACGACACTTCGACCCATTAGAATAGCCTCAAGACCGTTGCCCTCGAAAAGTAAGATGTCCAGATAGAATAGTTCTGCCCAGGGCTCCAAGGACTTCTCTGCATAAAAAGAACTGTTATCATATGTGTGGACTTATCTATAACAAAATACCAAAGAACTTTAAAGAGTTACCTAATAATTACATTTTTATAAAGTTAAAATTATGGCTACTGGATAAATGATTTTATTCTATAAATGAATTTGTAAATAATGTATCTATTTTAAATTAATGCAACGATAATATTATTAATGAATGTATTGTAAAATTAATTAATAATAGAAACATTTAAAGCATGCCATTGGACATAAATATAATATACTCTAGCATTAAATACATTGTAATCTTTGCATGTCAGATGTCTGACTTTGTATTAGGAACTTATTATTGACTATAAGACCAACACAGTACCAATACTTATTGTTAATAAATGATTATGATCATAAAAGTAAAAGAAAAAAAAAAAACAATTGGTTATCAAGTAAAGGAATATTTTTGTAGCGACGAATTTTGAACTTTTCCAAATGTTAAATGTTTGGAAAAGTTTCTTCTAATAAATCGGACCTGGTAAGCTAGAGATATCTACTCAAATCCGCCGATTCTTTTGATGAAAAAATTCTGATTTGAGGTCATAAGCATTCATATCTTCATAATAGAATTCTACAAATTATTTGAATTTTTTGTCAACTGGTCAGAATCAATTGTTATTAACTGAGAAAGAAAAAAAAAACGTTTATCAGAAAAATAAAATAAAAAGCTTAAAAATCTTTCAATACTTATAACTTTATAAATGTTGACGATAACAATTTGTGAGTATCTACCTAAAAATAGAAGAAGAAAAAACTCTTTTGAGTGCAAGCGTTGTATCGACATTCCGGGGCCCCACGAGGGTCGGGGGCCCTAAGCACGGGCCCCGAATTTATGTAAATACGGCACTGGAGATCAGCATAAACTGGAAATATATAGCTTGATGTGTAGCCGTGTGTACAAACATGTTTTTCAACTAGGACAGATTGGAGCGCACGGCGGAGGATCGTTCGTTGGAGCAGCTCGGGAGAAGCCTATGTATGTCCAGCTTTAGACTGCGATATGTTCACATGGCTGTACTGCTACTTGTGTCAGTTGGTTAATTCACTATTAGCGCATACATTCGTTGCAACCATACAATGTTCATATTCTTATTTTTTATTTGCATTCCATAATGTTAATAACATGTTTCAAGGGTTTTAAGGTACAAGTTTTTAGTTAGGGTTAGGACACAGTATAGTTCAGCGCACAGCGCATTGTAGGTATAGAGCTATAAGTACGCGGCGAGCTCGTCTTGTGCTAATTCAGTGAGCGTAACTTAGTCAGAAGACATAAAACAGACAGAAAGAGAGCAACTTCTAGGTGAATATAACTGTAGGTAATTAGCGCTGTGCGACCTGAATTACACTTTATTGTGTCGTAGCAAGAGTCGCTCCTTATTTAAATGAATTTGCGGAGTGAACCATCCGTACCAACCATTGGTTAGGGCGAGGTTAGTGTCAGGGTCCTGATGGCGAATTATCCGTCATTTCTTAGCGTCATCTTGGATATTTATTTCGACGTCATTTTCAACTCAAAACCAGCCGGCTGCCCCCGCACGAGCCGAGAGACGGTTTGGATGACCGACTGATATTGATCCCTTATGTTATGTGCCGCAGCCGACTCACTCGCTGTTCACGGTGCTGTACGCGTGCTGGTGCCACAGCCCGGTGTCGCTGCTGTCGCTGTGTCTGCTCACGCACAACTACCAGCACTGCAACAAACTCATCTCCTCGTTGTATCCTTTACTAATACTAGACCAGTAGCCAGAAGAATATGGCCTTCGATAATTCTAAAGTTTTTTTATTTTCGCTGAGTGGATAACTTAGTGAATTCCTTGTATGTACAAAAATGCTAACAGTTTAGTTAAGAGTTATGCAATAGGTATAAAATGGGTATTTCCTAATATTTCGTGGTACAATAATAATATAAAATTTAAATACTTTACTGTTTCGTTATTAGTACTATGTAAACTCTGCTCTTCTTTTCGTTTGGTTAATGACTGACCTGGTATCATGTTAAAGCCGCCCATGCTCCTCTGAATTATCTTCACATGCCGATGAAAAATATCTCTCAGGCATGCCGGTTACCTCACGATGTTTTCCTTCACCGTTTTTTAAGAAAATGATAATCATACAATACGCACATGAATCCGAAAAGTCAGAGGTGCGTGCCTTGGGTTCGAACTCGAGACCTATGATTTGGCCCATGACTTGGATCTAAACTTTTTATTAGTGAAGATGCTAACAGATAGGTACTGTGGAACAATGGAAAACTGAAAATGTCCCGTAACTCTTTCAATTAAAAAAAAATAGTTTCCTATATCCTTATAGGGCTTAGTTATACCTTACAACAAATGTTCTAACAACTAAGTAATATGCTGCACGAGTAATTATGTTTTTACTTTGCTATTTATGCGAAATATTGAATTTACATTTATCATTTTGAGCGTACATATTCGTAATAATAAACTCTGCTGCCGTACACAAGTTTAAACATATAGCTACATGCTATGCCTTTCCTTTAATACATAAAATACAATTTGGGTATTGTAGGGCGCAGTGTAGGTACGATCATTCGTGCGGCGCGGAACGTATTGACTAAGGCGCGAAATCATTTCATTACTGTCACATCTCACTAACCCTGTTCCTGTCCGTGACTTAACCCGCGTGTAATTATCCGTTTTTAAAAACTGTTTTGAATAAAACATTGTTGATTCTTTATTTCAAAGAATTAATACTAGCAAGGTCGCAATAGGTAGACTATATTAGGTAGCTACTTGTTATAGTGCTTGTGTTACCTTAACTTAGATTTTTATTTCAATTTCAAGATAATATTGAACATCCCGGATTGTTCCCTTGTTTCGCAGACAGAAATTTCATAGAATTTCGTTTGGAAACAAATGTTTCATATAATATTTGGTCCCTTGTATTTTATTATTTCGAATATTATTGTTTTAACAAATATTAACTTGAATAAAAAATATTTCACAGAAACACAATTCAAAGAATTTTATAATCACATTTATTTATTTAACAAACTTATCCAACAGTAGAATTATTTTTTTACGAATATTTTTTGTTCGATGTATTGTTCCCTGGTATCTTATTTCATATAAATTGTAAAAATCGACGTTATGCTATCCATAATTTTATAAATAAATATCGTCCATGTTCAAAAAATCGGAAATTTAATAATCGAAATATAGAAATTTATTATACCAAACTCAAACCATTTATTTCAAATAAATCAAATACAGGCACTTTTGAATTGTCAAGGGGTCGGTCAGTTAGAAAGATGGAGCTAGTTGCACATTCCAAAGCGTAGTAGGTACCTATGGAGAAGAACGGGCAAGAAACTACACGGACACTTTCAAATCACAATATGGTTACAAAATATTGGTTACATCATTAATGTTGAAGTTATACATGTGAGAACGATGCAGAACGTTAAAAGCGTCCGTAATAAAAAAAAAAAAACAATTCAAAAATTAAATTAAAATAAGCCATGGCAGCTAAGGAATGACCAGTCGCTACTGACAGCGCTCGTTCAAGAGCATGACGCATGAATTAGCACCATTCAACTCAACCATTTTGAAGCGAGCTAAATGATCCAACACTTTACGCCATTATACAATGCTAAGGGATTAAATTTATACAATGCAAAGATAGTTTTTAAAATCTTCAGCAGCCCCAACAGTATTTGCAAATGCTATCAATTAGTTTATGCGCCCTTGTGGAATAGGAGCAGCGTTTAACCAAGCATTTATATCAGCGATCTAATCTCCAACTTATAATAGGCTTGGCTGCATAGTGTGTGTTTTATATAAGATTTAAATTTCGGTTCATTCAGTTGAAGTATGTGAGAAGGAATTTTGTTGTAACATTTTAAACAGTACCTAAGCTTAAAATATACAATAGACGTGGATATATTTAGTAACCTGTTCCGCTTAGCTATTTCTAAAGAGCCATAAAAAAACCCTGAAAGAAATCGACACGTGTATCAATCACCTCTCAACGAGACATCCTCAGGATGACGATTGACTTGTCGCGAACTTGAACACGGCGTGTTGCCACACCGAGCGCTGAACGCAGACCGAGCTTTTTTTTTAGGTAGGGCATCTCATAGTTAATCTCTGAGATCATGACTACTTAAACCGGGCTTTCCTGTGGCTGCCTTAAGCTACTACACTCAAATTACGATGGTGGATCTGCACAAACACATCACTAACTCCTCGCAAGATACAGCGGCTACGCGATACAACTGCATAACTAATGTTTTGTGATTTTTACATTGCTTGTCCAGTCAGTAAGCGACATATTTAGGTAGTGGTTAAGAAGCAATGTATTTGCTGCAAAAATAGTACAGTCGCTGTGATATATGACAAACAAAAATGACGTAGTAAAGGCAAGAAATATTTTACCATTTGTTGATTTTCATGATTTTCAAGACAGATATAGTAAAATAGTACTTGTCCTGTTTAATGATAAATGGTTCCATGATTTATAAAGATTTTAGTTTGGCTTCAATTTTTACAAGAAACCACTGAACAACACGGTATTCTTAAATGTTGACACGATCGCGGTCGAAAGCGCACTAGTTCGCGGAGACGTACATTTGCCTGTAATATGAGCATCTTGATCATGACGCGCGAACATAGACGCACCCCCATTCCATTTTTCCTGTTTTTTTTTTTATATTTCTATGTGTAATACCCAGCTTAGAATCATTATTATATAGTCAAATTAGTGTATTTAAGTTCTGAAAAAAATATATGTCGTTCATAAAAGGATAAATGGTAATTTGCTCGATGAAAAATAAAACCGAAACAAGGTCGATTTCAAAACCATTTGTCATTTTATTTCCTAATTACAGCGCAAAATAATATGAAAATTGCATGAACCGTGAGGTTATCGTATTTTAAGAGGGAATTTAACGCTTGAATTTTTGAGTTTAATTGTTTTTTTTTAAATAAACAAAACTAGCAAATCGGCTCGCGCTCAGAATTCAGCGTCCTGCGGGACGTAACACTGTTCAAAAGGCCGATTTAGCAAGATCAAAAGGCTTAAGTACTGAAATTCTATAATAATACTAACAAAAGCGAAAACAGATACTCGCGAGGTCACTATTCCGGCAATTATTTTGTGCAACTAATAAATTAATAATTAATTTTAAAGTGTTATTACGAGTGGCATGCGTAATGAAATCATTCGCTTTTCTGCACTTGATGTGTCGATATTTCAAAGTGGGTATAAAAGTATTTGATAAATATTTACGGATGGTGAAATTGATGGTAAGTACCTTTAATTATTCATGAAAAAAAGTATCAGTGACAGTGAAAGCAGCAGTCAAAGGTATTTATCGAAGGAAGAGGCTTAGGTATATAATGTGGACTCAAAATCAACAAGCCACGCCTACAAGCAGACGCGTAAATGGAGCGTGAAAGCTGGGCATGTGGTATTTCCATCAAGTTATAGTCTTAGGAAAGCTAAGAGAGAAAGTTTCCATACATACATACTTAATTTAATTTATTTTTTGACTATTATATACTTATACAATAATATCTTGACATCAATTATTATTTATTTCTTATGTATTTTATAATTAAATTTCAAATAACTATGCGTAATGAAATGTAACTTTTAAACCAACAAAATTTGTACGCCGTTATTGGCAAAGCATGGACGCTCACAACATAGTATTTAACACCTTGCATGTCTGATTACTCAGTTTATGTAAACGCATGTTGACAAATAAATTATCTTTCTTTCTTTCTTTCCCTCCCGAGGAAGATTTATTTATGGATGGGACTCGTGCAAAAATTTAACTTCAAGCTGTTTTAAATAAAACCGTTGAACTGTTCAAATTCCTTATAGACATGCAGCTGCAGGACTATACTGCTGATGATTCATCAGAAGAGGATGAAATAAGCGATAACGAGAAGTAGAGAGTATAATTATATATTCATTTACAACACTAGGTACAAATCAGATTAATTACAAAAATTTGTGAGTTATTGCTCAATTCTACCTGCAAGACCTTTTTTGTGACTACCTGCTATGTGCCTGATAGCCGTTATCTGTATACGTGCCGATTGCTCTTGGTTGTTTGTTTTCTTGTTGTATTTTCATAATACATAGTTTTTTTTTAAGTACAAAAAGGATTTTTTTACATAGTCTATAAACACGACTCCCTCTCCCCCCAAAATGGGTCCCCTTACACCAAAACGAAATAGGTAGTCATAACATGTTATAAGAAAGCTGCTGGGAACCAAAAATCGCAGAAAATAGATTTGTCTAGCTAGCATGTTCTAGAAGAACCATAGTGCGTCATCGAGAATGAACCTGTGTCATTTTCTTTTTAAATTTGCTCTCCATGCCGTTGCTTAAAAAATTCAAATAAAATAAGAACACATTACATAAGAAATTGCGGTAGCTCAGAAAAAAAAACTCGTAAATAAATTACTTGCGAGTAATTTTAATGTGTCTAACACTATTGGTGTTACACACATTACAAATTATTACCGATAAACTTATAGTCAAGCACGAGTCGTATATATTTTTTTATTGTTGTTTATGAAGAAGTTGTAATAAAACACATTTTTCTAAGATTTTACAATCAGATTCATCCATATTACCATATTCACTCTCTATCGAACTGTCTCCGCTACTACCATATCGTATCTTTGTTGGTTTGTAAGTTTTAACCTATTGATACTTGCACCTTTTGTTTTGGTAAATAGTCCGATGGGACAGCAATCCGACATGACCGGGGACGTTTAAAAAATGTAGAAAATTAATTTGATGTCCTAAAATAATAGATTCGATAAAACAAAGCTAATAAAGTAGTAGGTACATCACTTGCCAATAAAGTACGGCAATTGTTCCTTCACATGTGGCTGTCAATATTTACGGATCTTCATGAGCGGTGGCTAACATAAAAAACAAAAGAATATGTTTACAGTATAAGCAAAACAGTAAGACCATTCTTAATCCATTCTACATAATAAAAATTTGAAACTTTGGATTTTTGAATTTTGCCAATAAAGGGGTTAAAATAGGGGATGAAAGTTTGTATGGAAATTCGCAGTTTTTGTCGATGACTAGTGGTGCAACGAATACTTCTTTTACGAATACCGATTTTACTGTAGCTACACGCAATTATTAGTCAAAGAAGGTGAAAAGCAATTAAACACGCTAAGCAATATAAATATTTACATGTAATTTAATTATTTTAAATTAACTATAGGTAATTACAATGAGAGGTCAGCTTATACTGGAAAAATATAGGTTGATGTGTAGCCGTGTGTACCTACCCCACACAAAATCGAATACCACTACATGCTATGTAAATAACAGTAACAGGAAGTTATTATAACATCATTACATCATCCATATAAACTAAGTGGGAAAAATACGTTTTATTGAAGTTAATTACAAAACTACCCAAGCAAAGTTAATAAAATTTATATAGGACCACCTCTGAAGTATGACGTACCAAACAAAAGAAAAGAATCATCAAACTCACTTCATAATTGGCGGAGTAATCGCTTAACAAACATACAAAACGAAACAGTCAAATTGAAAACCTCCTCCTTTTTGAAGTCGGTTAAAAAGGAGGTTTGTTGGTTTGTTTGTTATGCTTTCACTCTAAAACGGCCGAACGTATTTTGATGAAATTTAGCACATGGGTAGGCCATGACTTGGATTAGGACATACGATATTTTTATTTCGATATTCCCACGGGATCAAGATTTATGCGGGGGAATCCGCGGGGCGCAGCTAATTGTTGAAAATTACACGCGGGCGAGGTCACGGACAGGAACAGAGTAGTGATTTGTGAGATGTGACAGTAATGAAATGTTTACGCGCCTCATTCAATACGTTCGGAGTGGAGTTTTACCGCATCGCACGAATATTAACCCTTTACCTATGAAATTGCCGTTTTTCATGAAATAAGTTAACGCCCTTGTTTCTCTATATTTTTTATTTTTATTAATCAAAGTAATTACCCATCCAATCAACGCATTTTTGCCAACATAGTGGTAGCTTATTAATGCCCTTTTTGAAAAAGTCTGCTGGACGGGAGGCAACATATTCTTCAAAGGTATTTTGAACTGCCTCTCGGTTATTGAATTTTACCCCGCCAAGAAGTTATCCAAATTCTGGAAAAAGTAGAAGTCTGTAGGGGCAAGGTCTGGTGAGTAAAGTGGATGACGGAGAACTTCCAACCCCAGCTCTTGGAACTTGGAGACCGTCTGCTGTGCAACCAGGATCTAACCAACTTGCTGAGCGCTTGCGATTGTCGCACAGAATCCATTTTTTGTCGCAAGTAACAATGCGATTCAATATGCCTTCGTTTGTGTGCCTGTTGAGCAGTGCCACAGAACATATATACCCTAACGGGAGCAGTGCAAGGCTCAAACCGACGCGTGCGTCGCGCTGGCGATGATTCAATTCGTGGGGCACCCATGGTCAAGCTTTTTTACCTTGCCAATTCGACGCAAATGGACCAATATTGTTTTGATGCTAACATCGAAAGCTGCTACTAATTCAGCTGTAGATTGAGGATCATCAGCTTCCGCAATCGCCTTTAATTCGTCATTGTCCACTAAAGTTTTCGGTCGACCACGGAGTTCATTTCTTAGGTTGAAATTTCCAGAACGGAAACGGGCAAACCAATAACGGGTGGTGCGATCGTTAGTAGTGTTCGCTCCGTATACGTCGTTGATGTTGCGTGCCGCTTCTGCCGCTTTGCTGCCAGGACGGTATTAACAAAGTTACCGATACTTTGTTCTTTCATAATCACTCGAATTTTTAACGTATCTTTGATGACGAAAAACGTACAAATGCGATGAAAACAGAACGCTAACCATTAAACAAATGACTAATTTTCAAAAAAGAATTCCATATTTAAAAAAAAAAAAAATTTGAACTTAGAATTCTTAGCGAAAAAAGAAAAAATTGGACTTGAAATAGCCAGTATGGCAGAACGGCAATTTCATAAGTAAAAACCTACTATTATCGTACCTACTTCGCGCCCCACAATACCCAAATTGTATTTTATTTATTAAAGGAAAGAAGGCATAGCACGTACATTTTTAAACTTTTTTATGTTAGCAGAGTTTATTATTACGAATATGTAGGCGCAAAATTATGAACTTTAATTCAATATCTCGCATATCGCAAAGTAAAAATATAATTACTCGTGCAGCATTTTACTTACCTGTTAGAACTTTTATTGTACGGTATAAGTTTTTCAAATAATTTACAAAACTGATATTTAATTTATTCGTAAATTATTTCCTATATTCTTATAGGGCTTAGTTATAACTTATAACTAAGCCCTATAAGGATATAGGAAATGATTTGAAAAACTTAAATTTTCATTTGTTAGCATTTTTACGAATAAAAAGTTTAGATAGTACCTACTAACAAAGAAACAGGAAAGTATTTTAATTTTATATTATTGTTATAACACGAAATATTACGAAATACCTACTTTATACCTATTGATAACTCATAAGTGTTAGCATTTTTGTACATAGCAAACAATTCACTAAAGTAATCCACTCAACAAAAGCAACAAAAAAAACCTTAGAATTATGAAAGGCTACCTATGTAAAAAAAAATATTATTACTCTACTGGTCTGTACCGCAACTATTTGTTTCTTAGCACTAAGCTGATGTCATGAGAAAACCATCCTACTGTATGTTTGTAAGTTTTTTACTCAATTACGCAAAAATGGCTGAACAGATTTGGATGAAATTTGGCACACAGATAGTTTATAACCTGGATTAAAATATATAACTAGGGCTTTTAGGACTTTTTATCCCGGTAGTACGTTCCCGTGGGATAATTTCGACCTCCACGCGGGTCAAAATTATCCCACAAAAGTTGTATTTTATAAGGAAATCTTTTGAAACGGTACTTTGTGCCTTTGATTAACTTTGAATGAAAGAAAGAGAAAATGTATCATAAGTATTTTTATGAATTCCAATTTCTGTCTCTTCCTAATCTAGCAGTATAGGAAATGCTAAAATCCAAAAGCGGTTCTACAATCGCATTTCTTATTTTACATTTGTTTTTGTTTTTTGTACAAGTCCTTAATTAACAAACAGTGGAGATTTGGAGATCACAGTGGATTTCCTGACTGAAGTGGATAAGTTAGTGCAGCTCATCGAATCTCCCATATTTGCTTGTGAGTACCCTCCTCTTCATAGACTCGTGAATAACATTAGTTTTTACTATAATATTGGTAAAAATTGTGTAAATGTCGTGAGACCAAATTTTTTGAACTGTTATTTAAATATTGGAGAGGTTATTATGATCAGTTGGTAAATTTGTGCGACAGTAAAACATAGACAGTAATAAAAAACAATTGGCCGGTTATTTCTTCTTACAATGTCATTACTAATAATACGTAAGCAGACTAATAAATAAACGACCAGTAAAAATTATGGAATATAGTTAGAATGCAGTAAGATAAATAGTTCGGCAGTTCACAGGGAGCGGAGACACCCGAACCGATTGGAATTCTATATTTTTGGTGAATCATTTGGGTTAGGTTAGAACTGTGACCAACCGCTACTTCCAAGTTGGTTGCAGTTACTTAACAATTTTTACAACACCTTAAACCATAGATACACTTTTTTTTGGTGGGAAATCCGCTCTGGGCGGAGCGGGAGGGCGTGTCAGACTCTTACTGACTAAAACCCACCCGTGTTCCTTCAGTTGCTCTGTTGCCGGGGGCCACGATCTTCCTTTCGGTTTTCTTCGCAACCCCCTACATTAATGATATAGCCAGACGTCGACTGAAATTAATATCATTAAACGAAGACGTTTAAACGACATGGTCAATTTTAGCGGGCCGTTTCATGAAACACAACCATTTCGTAAAGTGGTCAAACACTTCATGAAATGATTAATTCTAAAATCTGGTTACGACATAAATAAACTCTTTTGCAAAAAAAACGGGCACTTTAGACTTTTTTCTCTACTTCAATGAAGAAGAACAAGAAATAGGTTTTATTAATTTGACGATGTATTGGCATGTTATTTGAAGCATCCTGGCATGATTCTTTACGTTCCAAATTTAAAATTAATAAAAGAAAAATAATGATTATTGTGGATTATTCTAAAATTGCTTTACTAATGGCGCGAATTGCTGAAACGGTTTTTAACTGATTACGATATTTTAAAACTTTTTGGATATTTTCTGCAAATCAAACAATTTAATCTTTCTTTTTACATTAAATACCACTTTTTGATATGAGTGATAAAGCGATAAGGGCCGGTAAAATTATAGTCCTACTTGAAGAAGGTTGTTCACAAACTTACGTGTCTCAGCGGCTAAATGTGAGTCGTTCAACTGTCCAGAGGACTTGGCAACGGTATCAAGAGACCGGTTCGGTCAAAAGAAGACCCGGTTCGGGAAGAAAACGATGCACAGAACCAAGAGATGACCGCTTTTTGGTGAGTCAGGCGTTGCGGAATCGTAAGGCGTCAAGTGTGGACCTGAAGAAGAGCCTTGAAGAAGTAAGTGGAGTAGAAGTTAGCTTGTGGACGGTCAGGAGGAGGCTTTTGGCTGCCAATATCAGGAGTTACCGCCCAGCTCGGGAACCTAAATTACTCCGTGAGCACCGTGTTGCTCGACTTGTTTGCTCGGAACTGTGCTTCATGGACTCTGGAGTTGTCTGATGAAGCTAGAATCTTTTTGTGTGGAGAGGACCGACGCCGGCGATTGCTGCGAAGACCACGGGAACGCTATGCGGAAGTGTGTTTCGAAGAAATCACTCCTTATGGCGGAGGCTCCGTTATGTTTTGGGCAGCAATTAATTCTACGGAGCGTACGGAGTTAGTTTTCATAGAAAATGGAACATTAAATGCACACCGGTACATAATGGAAGTCCTAATTCCATATGCACAACCCACATTGACTGCACTTGGGGAAGATTCCATTTTTATGGACAACAATGCTCGCCCGCACCGTTCTGGCGACGTGGAAGCGTACATGCAAGAAGTTGGGATCCGTCGTTTAGATTGGCTAGCTCGAAGTCCTGACCTCAATCCAATTGAGCATGTCTGGGATGTTCTAAAGAGACGGGTAAGATCAGTGCAACCTGCTCCACAAAACATCAGGGAGCTAAAAAGAGTCATTGCAGAAGAGTGGGAACGTATCCCTCAAAACGTTATTAAAAACATCGTGGAAAGCATGCCCAGAAGGATTCAAGCTGTGATTTTGGCAAGAGGAGGTCACACTCGTTATTAGGTTTTTGCATTTGTAACTTTATTTAATTAAAAAAAGTAAAAAAAAATCTTGTCTTTATTGCGGACCACTTCTTATTGTTTGGGCATGTACATCGGTTTTAAAGACTCCATCGTTTTTTTTTCTTTTAATTGCCCCAATTCACTCCACGCGCATTAATTTACACGATTATAAGTATACATAGACTACGTCAAAGAACTCAAATCGACCTTAGAACGTAAATTTCCTTAGGTGCCCGTTTTTTTTGCAAAAGAGTTTATATATTATTAACTAGGTAGGTACTTTGGTTTTTTCAAAGCATACTGACCTCATTCTATTTCCGCACATTCAACGTTCAGGTTCGTTGTTAACGTTCTTAGCAATTTATTAATATTGTCATTAATTACCCTTACCAACGACTCATTGAGTCGACGTTAAAAACTGCGTGACGACTAGTATATTATCTGTGGTGACGGTCAACAGATTCATTGATTCTGCGTATTTCGGGTCGAAAAAAACGCTACAAATTGCCTGTTTAAACTATACCTTCCTGCTCTAACTTACACAGAGTGTAGGGAAAAGATAAGGAAAGGCATATAACATCACATGTTAAACATCTAAAAACGATTCGTGTCGGAATGATCATTCTATAAAGTCCGATTAGGTCTGTGGTGAATACGCTATTCAAAGATGGCGACCGACGTGTTTACATTTATATTTTGTTGATATTGTAATTTTTTTTGTTAATTAATAAATAATAATAGAGCTTAATTATCGTGGATTTATTTTTTATTAATCTTTTTGTCTTTTTATCATTCCAACCGCGGTTTTGTTTTCTATTATTCATGTCTTTTTTTATGGACTCCAGTCTTTGTCCTTTACATGGCTAGCTACATTCTCATCATCATTTAGCCAAAATATATCCACTGCTGTACCTACACAGGCCACTCGCAAGCATCGGTACATCGACCGGTCAAGGTTCTCGCATCCAGTCGATTCTCGCGAAGTTCAACAGGACCAATCAGTCCAACTAGCGGAGGACTTACCTAACCCACGTTGCATTTTACGATAGAGCATTATCTTAGGACACGGAGATGCCGAAAAATTTAAAGAGTTAGCAATACCCATAACATGTAATGTTTGTATAAATCCTTAACTAGCAACAGCCGTTAGAGATCAGTTTGAAAGACCCGAGTGAAGCGGATAGGTTAATTAATGCGGTTTTTGGAAGCGGAGCACTTCGAGGGTGAGTATCCTCTTAGTCACGTGAATTTCGCCACTTTTGTACTTCTTACACTCAATTCTTATTTGACCCATTCGTGTAGCTCTAAGATGAGAAATGCTAAGAGGGAAGCTCTTAACATTCGTATCCCAGCTGAACGCAATGATTAATAGTCTTTAATTCATCCATTTTTAGACTCATTATTCTGATGTACACAAGATAGCAGGTCTAACCTTTGTTTAGCAGATCTTCCCCTTAAGTTAAGGGGAACGTGGGAGTCGCAGGTTGTTCCCGTGATCCGCCGCCATAACATTCCAAAATTTTACAAATCCTATTATAAATTGTGTCATACAGATTGTATTCATTTGTTTACAGCTTACAATGTTGCTAATAGTTTACTTCGGCGACTGCTATGAGGTATCTCGCGCCTTTGGTCAACGTTCAACACAGCAATTCAGTTGCTGTTTTGGACATTGGTGTAATGTGCGGATACCCTACGACTGCAAGATTCTACCTATTCTTCAGATTAGCTGTCAGGAACTGTGTTGATTGTAGTTGTTGTGTTGATATGTTGATTGCTTTACGTCGAATGTTGTCTTTGTGTGTCTGTATCTGCCAGTGTCTTCGATTGATCTGGCTCGGTAAGTCCCCGCGCCCTGTGACGTGACGGCGGGTGTGCTCGCTCGTTGAGTCGCCGCACCCTGTAACGGCGGGTGTGCTCACTCGGCCAGCGTGCAGCCGGTCTATTCTGAAAAATCTCACCGTGAAAACTTACGTATAGTGAGCTTGCCGAGAGCGAGCTGTTATTCCACCTAAGGTGGAAATAGTTGATATTTTTTCCATACAAATTTCAGGGGGGTTTTACTCCACTGTTTGACATGGTACATCCAAAGTTAAACATGATATCGTTTTGTTTCATTATTAATTTTGTCTGTGCGGAAACAGAATAGTAAAATAATGAGCCGTTAAAAAGTTAGGAGCCCACAAAGATTCCTTTTTCTTGCAAATTTTAATGCAACTTTGGGGGTAGTAAATAAGCAATAAAAGAAGTGTAAAATCTCCAAAACAAAGTCGGCACCGACAAAGCTCACCGATAAAACTCGATTTTCTAAAGGACTTTTCGTAATTTTTTACGCGCTCGTTTTACTAAAATAGTTCGGAACGGTGTTTGTGTGCGTGCGAACTAGACGTTGTGCATGTAGACCAGCGTCTAATTGCTCATCACTGACACTATCTCTGTCGGTCACGATGCCAGGTGAGACAGCGTGCTTTTCGGCCATGCCCACTAGTGAGTTCGAGCCCGCGACTAGTTTAACCTTAAGGATTGAAATTATTGCCAGCACACTCCACACAAGTTTTCACAGTGAGGTTTTTCAGAATAGATTGGCGGGCGGTACAGTGGTGTTGTCGTTTTCCAGACCTGCGCCTGGAGATGCTGGGCGGGCAGCGCAGCGCCCCGCTGCGCGCCGCCATGTTCGGACTGCTCATGCTGCTGCCGCAGAGTGACGCCTTCCACGCGCTGCGCAACCGCCTTACCTGCGCACGCGTCTACCCCGACCTCGCCACGTAAGTGCATCACTCATACCTACATACTCGCCGCCATGTTCGGGCTGCTCATGCTTTGCTTTGCGACACCTTCGACGCGCTACAAAACCGCCTCACCTGTCAAATCTACTACGCTTTAGAATGGGCAACTAGCTTCATTTTTTTCTGACTGAACGACTCCTTGAAAATTCGAAAGTGCTTTTATAGTACGAGATCCGGTATAAGAAATATATACCCTCATCTGTTATTTAATGATAATAACAAAATAATAACGAAATCTTCTAGACGCGGATTTAATACCGGTAAAGGTCAAAATGACATAAATATTTTTTATTAATACATTTTTTCAATAGCAATATACAGGGTGGCAGAGACATCACAGGTGGCAGACAGTACATGATTCTGAACTCCTCTGCGTTGAAATTTTACGTCGGTTGTTAAATAAAAATCTGCTGTTCCAGATTGTTTTTTTTAGCATGTAGAATGATAACCAACATTATTCATGAAATCCAAGCTTAACCTAACTTCACCATGCACAAAGTTTTTTCTCGCCGGAATAATAACTTTAAAAAACAATTCTTAAATGATTCATTATTAAAATCACTAGTAGTTTAGAGGAGGTTGTTGCGAATAAGAAGGCGAATAACGATCTGTGTCATTTATTAGGGAATGCTGCTTATACAGGGTTACTGGTAACTCGACGTATTCCTTGCAGCACGTCATAGTAGGGTTAAAATGCAGTACATTAGGCCACCAAATGTTCTACCGAAGTTCAGTAGTTTTTGAGTTAGTTAGATTTTTAGTTTTTTTATGAAAAATCCCAGATTAAATCATTTGGAGCCAATTTAAAAATTATTTACTGCGCGACTGTACTGAAATTTAAGTTAATATCATAGCTGACGTCGTACAAGATCTTTGTTAATAATTAAAAGTTCAAAAATGCCAAAAACTTTGGCAAATATCACTAAAGAAACATTTATTTTTTTGTGATTTTTGCTATACTTCATACAAAATGTTGTCTAGAGAAAAAAAAAATTACTACGCCTGATGTACAAATTACTAGGAAAATATCCTTGTCTTATCAGCTATCCAAAAAAGTATGAAAGTTAGTACAAAGTTAAGGACTACATTATGTGCGTCTCACAAAAAGATGATTATTCGGAAAATCAATAAAACAAGTTCGTGAATATTAGCATTATTTTTAATCAGTATCAGTTTAAAAACTTTAATTACACTTTCACATGTCTTGTTCGATGTGCTGCCCTCGGTTTCTAATACATGTTCTTATTCGCTTCCTCACTTCAGTTTTTGTGATTCTTGATGTGATTGTTGCCCTCATCAGGTCCACTGCATCTGTTATTCTCCCCCTTAGTTCTTCAATTGAATTTACTGGGGTCACATAAACTAGGTCTTTTATATGACCCCAGACGTAAAAGTCTAGTGGCGTAAGATCGGGGCTACGTGCAGGCCACGGGATCGGCCCACCGCGCCCTATCCATCGGTTTGGGTAGGTTTCATCCAGCAATTGTCGAATTGTGATTCGGAAGTGAGCTGGACATCCGTCATGTTGATAAATCATGTTTGCTCTTCTGTCTTCCGGTACATCCGTGAGCAGTGGTGTTAAATGATTTCTTAGGAAATCTTCATAAAGTTCCCCATTTAATGTTCGGGGTAAAAAATGTGGGCCAATTAATTGGTTGTCGATAATACCCATCCAAACATTAAGCGAGAACCTACGCTGGGATGCGGTTGGTTTCCGTTTCTTAGGATTTGCTTCTGCCTTCGGTGCCCAGTAATGTAAGTTGTGGTAATTTGTGATACCATCACGGTCAAAACATGACTCATCGGTCCACAGAATGTTTTTTAAAAAGTTTTCGCTTTCGGCGTCGGCACTTAGCATAAAACGACAAAATTTAAGCCGTCTTGGCGGATCTCCCTCTTCTAATGACTGGACAGGTTGATAGTGGTATGGATGTCGGCCTGACAAGTGAACTACAGACCAGACTTTCCACTGTGACATACCAAGCTCACGCGCTACGATGTTTGTCGATATGTTGGGGTCGTCAATAAAACGTTGAAGAATCAGCTCTTCGTCCTCAGCCGTGTATCTCCGAGAACGACCAGTGTCAATTTGCCTGCTTCTTTGGACGCTGCCAGTTTCAGATAATCGCCGATAAGTCGATCCAAAAACACTAACGTGTGGGAGTCGGCGGTTGGGAAAGCGAAGTTGATATTCTCTCCGCGCCTGAGCAGCGTTACCGTCACTAAGTCTGTAACAGTACATTATGTCAGCGTATTCAGGGTTAGAATATGCAGCCATAGTCAGCACTTGTGAAGGCACAGCACAGCACAAGATACGCGGCATCAGTTAAGGAAATAGCCAGATAACAAAACACGAGCTTGCGCGACGTAGAATTGAAACTAACTGACGCTGACGACCAGATTTCGTAAAGTCGCACCCCGTGTCATGCGGAGAGAACAATAGTGACCAATCACAAAGCTTGCCGAGTGTTTGGAGTTCAAGCGCAGGTAAAAACTACGAATAATACGAATATGAAACAATAGGTTGACCGTCTCGCAATTTTACCTGCTCCTCATAAAACTCATCCCTTCCCTGTCACACATGCAAAAGTACTGACAATCATACCTTTCTGAATAGCTGATAAGACAAGGATATTTTACTAGTAATTTGTACATCAGGCGTAGTATTTTTTTTTCACTAGACAACATTTTGTATGAAGTAATAGCAAAAATCACAAAAAAATAAATGTTTCTTTAGTGATATTTGCCAAAGTTTTTGGCATTTTTGAACTTTTAATTATTAACAAAGATCTGCTACGACGTCAGCTATGATATTAACTTAAATTTCAGTACAGTCGCGCCGTAAATAATTTTTAAATTGGCTCCAAATGATTTAATCTGGGATTTTTCATAAAAAACTAAAAATCTAACTAACTCAAAAACTACTGAACTTCGGTAGAACATTTGGTGGCCTAATTTGCTGCATTTTAACCCTACTATGACGTCCTGCAAGGAATACGTCGAGTTACCAGTAACCCTAGTACACAGTACATAGAGTAATAGCTTAGTATGCGCGGATGCGCGGTGGCTAACGGCCGTCTGCGCTCCTCTAATTCATGAACTCCTCAAGTATGAGCTGCTACAGTAGACTCCTCTAAACCACACAAAAAAACACTGTTTCATTTTCGAGTACACGATATTTTTAATCAATACCGATATTTTTTAATACACAATACTCGAGAGCACATTTGTTTACTACGAAATGGGAGATTTACTTCAAACCAGCGCAGCGTTCCAAACACTTTTCAGCTGGTCAAGTCATCCTTGTCCTTGTCTCATTCTTTTTTTACTAAGCAGCTGCCGGGCGCTCAACGCAACGCTTCTGTCACTGTCAACGCTCGCGCAGAAAATGTAGCATCTTAAATCTAGGCAACCATGGATTCAACAAACTTTTTGATAACAGGACCTAATATGGTTGGATTAGGAATAAAATAAGCTTTCATTTGATATGTAATTCGATTAAATAACGTATGAGAGTATATTAATAACGCTTACTTACCTGTTTATTTATACCTGGCAACTCCATACTTGCGCAGAGGGAAACTGGGAACCTGTATTTTCTCAATTCCTTGGGGTATATTCTCTCAGGTGATGCTCGACTTTCATAAATAACTATTCGGGGAAGTTGATCAAAAAATTAAACTAAACATTTTATTGTTTAACATCATCGGCACTTGATTTAGCTAGGCAACCTATTTGCGATGTATCAATGTATACATTACACAGATAAACAAAATTTAACTTTTTTTTTGTTTTATAAAGTTTCTAAACTGTTTCTTAATAACTTGAGTTCACTTATTTCATACCTACCCTCAGTTTTTTTCTAGCAGCTCTAGTTTTTGTGATAAGCCGTGTAACGAAATTTTAAGAAGTACCTGTACTTCTTAAAATTTCGTTACGCGGCTTACATTTTTTTGTACCGCAAAAAATTATTAAATAATAAAACCAAAAAAAAAATATATTAAAAACATCGATATGTCTACATTAAGAAGAACTTGCTTAAACGATCCAAAGAGTTTTTCTGCTGTTTGTGGTGAATATATGTATGTTTCGAGAATGTCGTTTAAGTGCGTCTGATTTTATAAAAAAGGCCTACTTGGACTTCTTTGGACAAGTGTTTAGCAAGCCATGGATCCCAAATTTTGTATGTGGTAATTGCGTAACATCATTGCGTTTATGGGCCTACTTTGAAGTTCAAAAGTCCTATGATTTGGCGTGAACCGACTAATTATCACGATGACTGTTATTTTGTGTTGTGAATATTACCGGAATAAAACGCAAACATTGTTCCAAATGGACTTATCCGAATTTAAAATCAGCTATTAGACCTTCTTCATATACAATTAGGTCTGATAAAACAATTTGTAAAAGCTCTTAACAAGGATAGGAAATGTTTTAAATATATCAGTAAAATATTCCCGAAATTGAGCACAGAAAAATTAAAGCTGGTATTTTTGACACTCCTCAAATCAGGGAACTAATAAAGGATCAAAATTTTACTGACTATATGACAGATAAAGAGAAATCTGCATGGATTGAATTTGTTTGTGTTGTGCAAAATTTCTTAGGAAATAAAGTCTCCAGACTACATGCAACACATGTGCAGCTCATGTTGCTCTTTCAAAGACATGTAACATGAGTATCAAGATGCACTTCCTCTTCAGCCATTTAGACCGCTTCCCAGTAAATTTAGGCGATTTAAGCGAAGAACAAGGAGAACGCTTTCATCCGGACATTCGCACGATGGAAGAGCGATACCAGGGTCGTTGGAATGCAATTATGATGGCTGATTACTGCTGGAGCATTAAAACAAGGCTGAAGATTCGATTTATGCAGGAAAATCTTATAAAGGAAAGTTTTTTTCATGTTAGGTTAGAGAAACAATTTTTTTCATTTTATAATTCGAATATGTTTCACCAAAAAATGTAATATATATTAATATTTCAAAAACTAGAGATTCTAGAGAAAAACTGACAACAGATTTCGAATCAGTGGCAGAATCATACAAAATCAGGTATAAAACTTCATAAAACAAAACTTCTGCTTATCAGTGTTATCTATCATATATTCTTTATTATTTTTAAATAACAGATGAAGGTTATATGTTTCTTATACCGGATCTTAGACTATTAATTTGTTTAATTAAACGATTTGAGTTTAAAAATATGGCAGAGCCAGTATCGACTTTGTGTAAAACGTACTAGACTACCTCCCACTCGGACGTTCTCAGATGCTGATTACCACGAAAGGAAGTGACTTTGAAATAAACTTAACTGCAAGGTACCCCGTCAAGCAAACCGTAGGTACCATAGTATATAGTAACTGGTCGTTGTACTCTGCCAGGGTCGACCCCGCCGGTGTCGACGGCACGTGTTGGCGCGGGCCGGCGCCCAGCGACACGCCGGCGATCGACTTCGACGCGCTGTTCGTGGAGTTCCTGCGCGTGCAGGCGGCGCATCGCGAGTACAAGATGCTGGATCGAAGTCGCGGGAAACTGCTCGACTAGCGACAATACTCACTAGAGTACAAGGATCTTTTGGCGCCTGAACGACATCGGCAGGGGGCGTTGTTGGGAAACATTTGTGAAATTGTATAAAGAAAACAAGATGGCGGCATTAGTGCCGCCACGCACCAAAAGGTCCTTGTACTGTTGTACACCTCTCTATACATAGTAACGTATAGATCGTCAAAGCTTGAATTGCGCGCCTCTTCTTTGCTTGTACACATTTAAAGTATTTGTATAGACGCAATACACACACATGGGTTAACTACCATCATTGGTCTCTCATTCACCGCCTATGAACGAAATTGGTATAAATATTACTTGCTATCACAAACTGCAAAAAAAAAAAATGTGAAGTAGGCGTACAGTTTTAGTCGAGACGAACTCGGCTCATCTTAATGTTAAAATATTGTATTATTATAAAATACTTGATGATTGACTCTCCCTCCCTCCAGTCTTCGACGACGTGTAGCAGTTCCCATATTTGTACGACAGCTGTACGTCATAAACGTGGGGCTTCAAACATACCTGAGTGTAGTGTAGCACAGTTATAGTCGGAATACGATTACGTATTTGATCCGAAGGCGAGCGAACAAGAGACCAAGGATAGACTGAACATTAGAATAATAGGAGTGTTTGAGACTTCGAACGAGAAATGAGTCTGGGTGAACACCTGCACACGTACTGACCACCATAGGAACGGGTTCTGTCAATGGAAGAATAAACAACATGACAGATTGTGATTGTGCATCTGTCATTTTGTCTATTCTTCCGTCGGCAAAAGCCGTTTCTATTGTGGTCAAGCTACGCGTGCTGGGCACACAGGGACAAATAGCGTGACATTCTGAATACGACTATGTACACAATGTACCGCCTGCTGCCCCTAGCTTCGCTTCGAGCAATCTAATCTCGACTTGTGTTTGAGACCGCGCGGTCGGTTGATATAGGTGGACCATTCTATGTGTAAAAAAAAAAACAAGTACTACCTTTTTTTGGGTGGTAAATTATCAAATAACTTATCCCGCTCTGGGCGGAGCGGGAGGGCGTCAACTCTTATTGACTAAAACCCACCCGTGTTCCTGCAGTTGCCCTGTTGCCGGGGGCCACGATATCCCTTTTGGACTTTTTCACGACCCCGGCAGGCATCGGCCCTAGCAGACCCCGTCAGTTCAACAGTACTACCTAAGAATTAATTGCCTGTTGCTGTTTGCGTCTAATCCGAAGCGTATTGTTGATTGTTTTCACTACATTGATTTATCAATGTTATAATTTTATTGCTATATAATTATGTTTTTTTATACAAACGTGTGTGTAGTTTAGAAATACAATGAAGTATTTTATTTTTATTTAAGCATGTTGTATTTATCCAGAATGTTGTAATTATCGCGATCTCTATATGAGATGTATGAACAATGAATCAGTAAGCATACTGTTATGCTACATTATTGTACCTTAAGGTAAGTCCCGTTTTGTTCTACGTATACTTTCACAATATTGTTTATACATTCCATTCGTTATTAATAATATTAATGAAATAAAACCAAATGATCTAAAAAATTATATAGTTTCATTTTTATTTAGTAACAATGATTGTCTATAGTAAATTATTTCTATGTATAAATTGTAAATTTAGAATCAACATTAATTACGCTAGCTATGTTTAATACTTACAATATTACTTCCACTTATTCGACTTTATGTATATAACATATTGCTGGAATCCAAATCGTCCATAAAATACCAGCATTACCAGATCTAGTCACAGAAATGTGAACTACAGTCCTTTTGACAGTTATTTTACCTTTCATTTAGCATCACAGTGATCTTTTTGTCGTTGCTATAGAGTTCATAATATGTTGCTGTCAGAGATAAAACGGTTACGTATTATAATAATTAAAGTTATTCCAACTATCTCCGAGATAACTGCGGTTGATTCACCCAAGTATGTTCATAACGCATATTGGTCGACTAGACTACTGTTTTACTTACTTAATTTTGATTAAACTAAAATTAATCGCACTAGCGAACGATTAATCCAATGATTTTTTTTTAAATATTGGATATTTCAAGTACGTATGAAATACCTAATGGACGACTCGCCTACAGTTTATTAATAATATTGACACAAACTTAAATTGGAAGTCTCACATATCACACATAAGTACCAAAATCTCCAGATTCTCTTATGCTTTATCGGAATTGAAAAGATTTACAGATTTAAAATCTGCTAAAGCAGCCTAGAACGCATACGCGCACTCTTGGCTCCGTTACGGTGTAATAGTACGAACGTATATCAGCTGTTCAAGTTACAAAAAAGATGCATACGTATCCAGACGAATATAGGAGGTAGGGACAGCTGTAGACCGCATTTTACAGAACACAATATCCTTACACTCACATCTCAGTACATCTTTGAAATATGTTTGTCGGGAAAAATATATCACTTTTTCCCCTTAAATAAAGATCATTACATTATTAATGGCGGGGTCTTTAGACCCCATTATTCCCTACGTGCTTATTTTTTTAAACCACACAGAAATAGGAGCTCCGCTAAGCGGGGCACCCTCCACTACGCTCACTAAAATAATTACAAATATTGACCACAGATAAATCAACAGTAGGTGAATCGTCCGTTAGTTTAATCAACCTTAGGTTAATTAATTGTAGTTGAATAAACCGTAAGTGAACTCTCCTTTATGGATTTTGTTCATTAGTTATTACAAAAATCTGTGAAACGATCTATAGGTATTTTAAACAGTAGGTCTTTTGACTGTAGTTATGTCGAAAATAGTTAAGAGTAACTTTAGATGTTAACTTTATACGTAACCGGTAAAACATTAGCATTACTATTTTGCAGATAATCAATAAAATCTTAATAGTACAGGCAACAATTATAAAGTAGACCAACTTTAAGAGAGCAAGCACTTTCTAGCCTGAACTTCAAATAATAAGATTCCTTATAAATACTTTTGTTCAATGAAATATTATGAATGCTCTGTTATGTGCAGTCTGAATAAACCAAAACAAAGTTTTTGGTAACATATTACGAATACAAGAAATAATATTCTGAGATCGGAATGAGCTTCTTCATTCCAAATCACTGGCCTTTGTGGGCGTTACTTCGTGTTATTACATAACAAATGTTTCGAACTAGCTGCGCCCCGCGGTTTCACTCGCATAAGTCTAGATCCCGAGGGTATGGATATATTATGTTCTAGCCCAGGTAATGGTCTATCCATGTGCCAAAATTCATCCAAATACGTTCAGCCATGTTAGCGTGAAAGCGTAACAAACAAACTAACTCACTTTCGCATTTATAATATTATTATATATTTATAGCATATATATAAGTTAGGATAAACATGTGTGAAAATCAACGACCCCTGGTTACTTATTTGAATTGATATGACGCTTTAAACAGTGGATATTCTAAGACATGTGACATTCACCCACACACACTAGGGCTGCATGGTAGATTATGTTCCTGTCCATCTCACTGAGAGGTCCTGGGTCCCGGCCGAGGCGGCAAAGGGAACACTAAAGGTGAATTACGTTAAACAGTAGATATTTGTCTAAGTATATTATTAGTTAGGCAGTCATTGTTGCTGTGATGAAAATTAAATATCATTTACTACTTACAGTATCTTGCACTGCTATCGAATATAATATTTACAACGAACTGTACGGTTTGCTCTGGTAAATCTGCCATTATTTTTCTTGGTTTGAGGGGATGCATGAAAGAAACCTCTCCGAACTGAAACGACTTGGAATCTTCCAACCTTCTGTTACGTCCGCAGCCTGCGCTAGCGAATTCTATCGATTAGTTAATCCTTTCTTCACGATAGCACAGATGAATACAGATGGTTCACTCTTTTTAGGTATGAAGCAACAAGTACGCGGCGGGCTCGTCTTGTCAGGCCAATTCTGTTAACGTAGCGTAGTTTGAAGATATAAAAGTTACGCAATAGAAATAGAGGCAACTTCTAGGTGAATATAATATAGGTAATTGGCGCTCTGCGACCTGAATTGCACTTTAGTAGCAATGTATAGAGATATAGTGTGAACATACTGAGCGTTACCCGATAGCGCACGAGGTGTTCCCGCTGCGCGCGCGCGGCGCGTCGCCAGGCACGTCGCCGGGCACGTCGCACGCGGCCGCGCACGTGACGCCCGCGCGCGACGCCGAGCGACTGTCGCACGTGTCGCCCGCCGCAGAGCAGCCCACCGACGGCGTATCCGACGCCGTGTCCGAGTACAACTGCACGCTGGAGTCGGAGGAGCCGTCTTCGTCGTCGGACGCCGGGCGCGGCGGGCGCTAGGGTGTAAGCGAGTGCGTGAGGTTATTGAGCTTGGTGAGCAGCGCGGAGTTCCCTCTGAGCGCGCTCGCCAGCTCGTCGTGCGCCGCGAGCAGGGCGCGCACGCCGGCGCCGCGCGCGCCCACGCCGCCCGGTACGCCAGGCGGCCCGCCGGCCAGCCCGCCAGGCGGCCCGCCGGCCAGCCCGCCAGGCGGCCCGCCGACCGGCGCGTGCGCTCCGTTCGTCTTGTGCGCGCGCACTCCCGCATCTTTCCCTTTCTCGACATCTGGCTCTGCCTTTGTCGCGTTCAGCTATAAAAGCAACAATTTGACCTTTAAATAATATAGAGAACTGTTTGATATTTTAATTTTCAGCTACAGATTAATTTCAATCTATTTATATTGCTTACAACCAGAACCTACCGATTGAGAGAAGACTGGCTCCTGTAACACAGGTGTTATTACTAGCGCACGAGTCAGGGCTACAATTTAGTTGTACCTATCTTAATGCCAGTAAAGAACGAAAGAACGTCCTTTCCTCCGCCTTCCGCATCCAGTCTGTCCCAGACGATTTCTTCAGTTCCTTATCAATGTAGCATAATTTGAATGTGATTATAATAACTCGTGCGGCCGGCCCAGACCTGCTTGTGCTCGCGCAGCGCGTGCTCGGCGTCCTGGATGCGCGCCGCCAGAGTCAGCAGCTTCAGCTCGGCGCTCGACACGTCCTTGTCTAGGATCTGCGTCTGCAGGTACACCGTCTGCGCCACCTTGTACCTGACGACAGAACGAACATTATTATATAAATCTAATTTGACATTCTCTTTCCTAAGATAGTTTTCTTAGTATTTCCGATTTTAAAAACAGATTCGTGTTTGGGATACGGGCGAATACTCAGTAATCGAGTTTAAAAGAAATCAGGCCAATAACATAATAACCATTCCGAACTATTTTAGTGAAACGAGCACGTAAAAAACTGCGAAAAGTCCTTTTTTGGAAAATCGAGTTTTATGAAAAAACCACAGCATAAATCAATTACAAATAAAATTCTTTGATAAGTGAGATTTGTCGGTGCAGAGTTTGTTTTTGAGATTTTACACTTTTTTATTACTTATTTACGCCCGTTAAAATTATCGAGAAAAACGAACCTGACTCATAATTTTTTAATGGATTTTTATTTTAGTATTTTCTTTCTGCACAGACAACATTAATAATAAGACAAAACGATATCATGTTTAACTTTGGATGTACAACGTCAAACAGTGGAGTAAAACCAAAGGAAGGAGAATGGGCTTTTTTGTATAAATTAATAGAACATTCCTACCAACCCAACCTACCCAAGCTACCTTACCTATCTACCGAGATATCATCAAAATTCATGAAAGCCTAGCCTAAATAAAAAAAATGTTTGGGGTGGACCACACTTATCACTTTGAGGTATGAAAAATAGATTACGACCGATTCTCAGACCTACCGAATATCTGCCGGGTTGCGAAGAAGTCCGAAAGGGACATCGTGGCCCCCGGCAACATGGCAACTGAAGGAACACGGGTGGGTTTTAGTCAGTAAGAGTCTGACACGCCCTCCCGCTCCGCCCAGAGCGGGAGAAGTTATTTGATGACTTCCCACCCAAAAAAAAAAGAAAAAGGTGGGGCACACTACGTCAATTTGGCGTGTTTGGCCAATTCATACAAATTACGGACATTTTCCGCCCAGAGCGGGAGAAGTTATTTGATAATTTCCCATCCAAAAAAAAAAGACCTACCGAATATACATATAAAATTTTATAAAAATCGATCAAGCCGTTTCGGAGGAGTATGGCAACTAACAATGTGACACGAGAATTTTATATAAATATATAGACAGATATAGATAATGCACATATTCTTTCTTTCTTCTTTTCTTTTTTTTTTTTTAAACGTTGCCCTACACTAGGAATTTCTCCTGTATTGTGGGTGCGTTAACAAAAATTTTACCTCACATACAAAAACAGCCAGACCCGAAACGACTACTTGTAGGACATACAAATATTTGTTCCGTGCGGAAATCAAACCCGCGACACGCATCGCAGCAGTCAATCGCTTAACCACTGCTCCAACAGTGCCGTCAAACATTACATTAACTACAACGTCACATTGTTAGTGTACATACTAATAATGTAACGTTACCATACTATGTATTACAATATATGTTACATACGATGTCATTAATGTATTAAACTACTACTACTAATTACTTACTTCTTGACTATTTTTGTTTTTTTTTTCGTTTTTTTATTACACAGATAAAGAAAAAACTTTTTTTTTGTTTTATGAAGTTTCTAAACATTTCTTACAAGACGCCATTACAAGTGTTTAGCTTACGTAACGCATTAAATTTGGGATCCATGGCTTACCATGGATCCCAAATTTGGTGGAAGTTACGTAACATCGTAAATGCGTTACGTTTATGGGCTAGTAAAAAAATACCTACTTTGAAGTTAAAAGTCCTATGATTTGGCGTGAACCGACTAATCATCACGATGACTGTGATTTTTGTGTTGTGAATATTACCGGAATAAACCGCAAAAATCGTTCCAAGTGGATTTACCCGAATTTAAAATCAGCTATTAGACTAATTCTAAATACCAGTGAAGAACCTGTGACTGATACGCAACCTAGTACTTCTAACGTAACACTGCAAGTTCTTTCAGAAGCCAGTGATGATGAGGACAGTGACTTCTTTCCCGAGTACGTCTGAACCTAAACCATTCAACCAAAATGTATTATTATTTATTTATTTAACCTAGATAAGTAGATTTGAGTTGAACTTCTGGCTTCACGGCTTAAAGAAATAAATCTGATAACCCCAGAGACTAATGTATCAGTTTACCGTACAAGAGAAAAACATTTAATCCCTTTCTTTTCTGAATAAGATGATTTTGTTTTTTGCAACAATATTCCCCCGGGTTTGATGGCTGAAATGGGATTAACAAATTGTGATCCAAGAGATTGGCGTTTATTTATTGATTCATTGAAACGTAGTCTTAAATGTGTGCTCTTACGTAATGGCAATAAAATGGGTTGCTTACCCATTGCACATTCAACAAAAGTTAAAGAGGAATTTCCCACAATAGCCTTGGTTATGGAGAAAACAAAATACACAGAACATAACTGGCTGATATGCGTTGATCTTAAAATGATCACTTTTCTTTTGGGTCAGCAAGGAGGATATACACTATTAGACACTATAGACACTATTTTCGTTACAAACTAATAATTATTGAGCCGTGCGTCGCATCTGTGCAAGAACAGGTTGATGCTCAGCCAAAATGTCGTGACTTCGGAAGAAACCAACAACGCTGATTATACCAAATACCCCTGTTTTATGTGCTTGTGGGATAGCCGAGCCAAAACAGAACACAGGACTAAAAAAATTGGCCTTTGAGAGTGGATTTAGTGCCGGGTAGTATGAATGTGATAAATGTACCTCTAGTAGCCAGAGACCGCATTATATTACCCCTCTCCATATAAAATTAGGTCTGCTAAAACAATTTATAAAAGCTCTCAACAAGGATGTTTGGGGAAGGGTAATGTTTTAAATATATCAGTAAAATATTCCAGAAATTGAGCACAGAAAAAATAAAAGCTGGTATTTTTGACGGTCCTCAAATCAGGGAACTAATAAAGGATCAAAATTTTACTGACTGGATGACAGATATAGAGAAATCTGCAGGGATTGAATTTGTTTGGGTTGTGCAAATTTTTTTAGGATATAACATTAATATAGTCTGGAGACTTTTTATTTCCTACACATTGAGCAGCTCATGTTGCACTTTCAAAGACTAGGATGTAACATGAGCACCAAGATGCACTTCCTCTTCAGCCATTTAGACTGCTTCCCTTTTTTTATAAATGGCATCTTGCAGGTCAACCTAGGAGGTTGTCGGCTGCCTAACCGGACTTTCTTGTGGCTGCCTGAATAAAGTAAGGCCTCCAGCCAAGGTAGACTGCTTCCCAGAAAATTTAGGCGATTTAAGCGAAGAACAAGGAAAACGCTTTCATTGGGACATTCGCACGATGGAAGAGCAATACCAGGGTCGTTGGAATGCAAATATGGTGGCTGATTACTGCTGGAGCATTCAAAACAAGGCTGAAGTTTCGATTAATGCAAGAAAATCTTATAAAAGTAAGCTTTTTTCATGTTAGGTTAGAGATTTTTTTTCATTTTATAATTCGAGTATTTTTCGCTAAAAATGTAATAATATTTAAAAACTAGAGCTACTAGAGAAAAATTGACAACAGATTTGGAATAAGAGGCAGAATCATACAAAATAAGGTATAAAACTTCATAAAACAAAACGAATGCTTACCAGTGTTTATTTATTTATTTGTTTTATTATTTATGTACCCACAGTAACATACATTTAGATACATTTAAATTTCTTCCAGCAGACCTGCAAAAGGATAAATGAGAAAGAAATGTAGACACTTATTCTTGTACGTCTTACTAGAAAATACCAAAGTTAAAAGTTAACTTCGGTAGGTATTTTATCACTGATAAGTGGCTACTTTAAAACAGATTTTCATGGCTTGGTATGGTTTTGGGTATGGTAAACTTTGGTGTGTATTTTTACCGCACCGTCGCGACGAGGTGGCTGACTAATTTTATCATTTCGTTCTAGGTGCGAACTTACGGTAAGAACTATGTGTTAACAGTCGAGCATAGTGTAAACAGCAAGAGAAATAGAAAATTGTACGTAATTCTATTGTAAAGGACTTTTACAGTGTGAAATTTGATGTAACTATAGATTATCTACAAAATTGATGGTATTTTAACACCATGGAAATAAGTTCTTTGCATGATTAATTTTGGTATTAACCAACATAATCACTCAAAGGAAATCTATACGTTAGTTTCTGGTTTTACAGCTTAGCTTTTACTGACCTAAATGAAATTTAGGGAAACAAAAATAAAACGATTGTTAATATTATTTATTTTTATTTTCGACTTTTATGTCTGCGCAATTATTATAAATTCAACACACTTAACAGTCTATTAAACTTTATGTCTTAAAGAGTAACAGTGTTCAAATGAACAGTCTTAAAAACCTTTCTAGTTATCAATGTATAAATAATTATGTTAAAATTACTCTATGATCTCTTTTAATTAACAGTCTTACAAACTCTGTACTGTTAATACATATTGTTACGTCGTACGTACGAGATCTTTCGAGAAAGCACGGATTACAGTGTGTTTGCGCTAAAAACTTCGGGAAGCATTCCATTATTATTAGTTTGAAGTTAAGTAGGTAACTACTTATAAACAATATTAGAACTCGTCATTGTAATTTCGACCGTACGCCGAGGGCATAAAGTACCTATTTCTTCATTCGGTACAAGTAGGTTATTATTTTTTTATACCTACTACTTTTGTATTTCCTGGTAATGTTTATTTGTTGATGTTTTTCTGGAACCGTTCTACACATAGCTGGAATGTTCTTGAATATTTGCGGTATAAAAGCAGAGAGCCGACACACGATGAGTCAGTCTGATTTAGGCGATACAACGAAGCGAATCGAAGTGAACTAGAAGTGCGATATCTGAGCGAATAGTGATCAGTGGCGTATTTGTGATTAAGTTTTAAGTGTTTTGTGATTAATAAAGTTATCTAATTGTCTGATTGGTAGTAATTAATTTATCCCATACCCAGCTCGTAACAATTTGGTGTCAGAAGTGAGGGATAAATTATGCCAATTCTACCGAAGGACGACACGGACGGTATCCGTACCAGGAGTCAGCGACAGCAGGACATGGACCAAAGGCGGTTTGGACATTCTCCAACACAGACACCGGGTGGTGTCCAGCCTACGTCAGTGCCAGTCGCTGGCCCATCCGCAGTTTCTACAGCATCAATGGCGCCAGACTTGTCAGCTTTAATGGCGCTGCTACAGGAGCAGTCTCGCCGTCAAGATGAGCAGTCTCGCCGTCAAGAGGAGCAGGCTCGCCGGTTGGAAGAGCAGTTGCAGCGAGACAAAGAGGAGCAGGCTCGCCGTCAAGAGGAGCAGGCTCGCCGGTTGGAAGAGCAGTTGCAGCGAGACAAAGAGGAGCAGGCTCGCCGTCAAGAGGAGCAGGCTCGCCGTCAAGAGGAGCAGGCTCGCCGTCAAGAGGAGCAGGCTCGCCGTCAAGAGGAGCAGGCTCGCCGGTTGGAAGAGCAGTTGCAGCGAGACAAAGAGGAGCAGGCCCGCCGCCAAGACGAGCAGATGCTCCTCATAAAGGATCTTCATGCAACTTTTGGCAAAGACCTAAAGGTGATGAAGGATCAGGTACAGCAGCACGAGAATCGCCTCTCAGAAGCCGAAGTTCAGATCGCTGGGGTGAAGAAGGCTTTGGGGGAACTGAAGACTGGAGACGTGACTGTAGCTTCAGTAGTTGCTGCACCTTCAGCGAGGGGCTTTAAGGTGCCTCCATTCGATGGCACATCTTCGTGGTCGGCTTATAAAATTCAATTTGAGGCCGTTATGAAGGCGAATGGATGGACAAAACCGCAAGCCATGACCGCGCTCACCTTGGGCCTCCGAGACCAGGCCTTAAACATTCTTGAGGCGCTCGGCAAGAATGTAACCTACGAGCAGCTGCTGGAGGCGTTAGAGTCCAGATACGGCGACGCGCACCTGGAGCACGTATTTCGTGCTAAGTTGAAGGATCGTGTTCAACGTAGTGCCGAGAACCTACAGCAGTGGGCCCTCGAAGTTGAAAAGCTGGTTCGGAAAGCATACCAGTCTGCCCCTGCACTTATCGATGGGAATCTGGTACAAGCGTTCGTTGATGGAATACGCGACCTAGAAGTTAGAGCCGCTGTGAGACTTGGGCATCATGAGACGCTGAAAGACGCCTTGGCCCATGCCTTAGAAGTAGAGGCAGTGAGGCAGGACCACCGAACGCACCGCGTCAGGGAGGTTGTAGCATCACCTGTACGCGACCGGCCGCAAGGGTACAGTCCTAGGTGCTACACTTGCGGAGTAAGGGGTCATCTTCGGTCAAACTGTCCTAAGCGCAGCACCCCGAGAGAAGATCAGCAGGGAAGGGTGGCTGAAGTGACTGCCCAGCCACAGCAGGAAAAACGAGTAAATTCCAGGACTGGGGGGCGGGTGCTGGCTGGTATTGAAAGAGCCCCGAGAATTTTGATCTCACAAGCACATGATGGGAACAGCCTGACCATCAAAGGCGAAGTCAACGGAACACCATGCAAACTGACGTTGGATACTGGAGCTTCTCACACGGTCGTCAATTCTCACCTAGCAAGTCGGTTTCTTGGGGACTACGTCGATAACCACGACCGTATACGATTACTAACAGCTACCGGTCAGCACATAATCGTCCGAGGCAAGAAGGAGGTGGAGTTAAAATTGGGTGACAGAACTTACCAGCACAATGTCATCGTGGCCGATATAGTGGACGATTGCATCTTGGGCTTGGACTTCATGCGGAAACATCGTTGCGAGATCGACGTTCATCAAGGCGTATTGAAATGTGGTTCAGATGAAGTCTTCATGGAAGGTGCACCATCAGGAAAAGTGTACTGCTTGAGAGAGATTGTTCTTCCTCGCAGATCAGAAACAATTGTGCCAATTAGTTTACCACAGAATTCTGGACACAAAGATCGAAGTGTTCTGATAGAAAGGGTGAACAATGACTTCCCGTGGAAGATGGCACGTACTCTGGTCAAGGCCACCAACTTCTCAGCAGTACGTATACTGAATCCAAGTAACAAGGAGCATGTGATCAAGAAGGGCACCTTGATCGGTACTTGCGAGGAAGTAGCTTGGATGCGTCAATTGCAGGATCCACCTACCGGAAATAAAATTCGTAGTGCAAAATTTGACGTGTCAACGCTTTTGGAGAACTGCGATTTAACTATAGGAGAAATGAACAAGGCTAAGAAGATGTTACTTCAGTACGCCGACACTTTCTCTTCAAACGATGCTGACATAGGGAGAACTGGACTTGTTCAGCATAAGATTAATACAGGCAACGAGTTACCAATCCGTCAGCGACCAAGAAGACTGCCAGTTGCACGAGAAAAAGAGGTGGAAACCATGATTGAGGGAATGGTGAAGGACGGTGTTATAGAACCTTCATCGAGTCCATGGTGTTCTCCTGTGGTCCTGGTAAAGAAAAAGGACGGCAGTATGCGCTTCTGTGTGGATTATCGACGACTGAACGACGTCACGAAGAAGGACAGTTACCCGCTGCCTAGGATCGATGACACACTGGATACGCTGACTGGTATGAAGTGGTTTACCACACTTGACCTGAAAAGTGGCTACTGGCAAGTAGAAATAGACCCCAAGGATAAGGAGAAAACTGCATTTTCAACAGGAAAAGGGTTGTGGCAGTTTAAAGTTATGCCATTCGGTTTGTGCAATGCTCCTGCGACGTTTGAAAGGTTGATGGAGCAAGTACTCGCCGGATTGATTGGAGACGCATGTCTTGTATATCTAGACGACATTATCATCGTGGGCCGTACATTTGAAGATCACCTTAAAAACCTCAACCGAGTGCTGTCGAAAATCCAAACAGCAAATCTCAAGTTAAGTCCGAAAAAGTGCTCGTTTTTCAGACAACAAGTAAACTTTTTAGGACACATAGTTTCGGGGGAAGGTGTTCGAACAGACCCAGAAAAAGTAATCGCCGTCAAGAATTGGCCAGTTCCGAAAGACAAGACACAAGTCAGAGCATTTCTGGGTTTGTGCTCCTACTATCGAAGGTTTGTCAAGAATTTTGCCGACATTGCGAAACCTCTGCACAAACTCACTGAGGAAAAGCGGCAATTCTGTTGGGACGAGAACTGCGACGTCGCATTTCAGGAATTAAAGAAACGTCTGTGCAATACACCTATTTTGGGATATCCTGACACTGAAAATGACTTCATAGTTGACACTGATGCAAGTAATACTGGAATTGGGGGCGTGCTGTCTCAACGGAAAGGAGACCAAGAGGTTGTGATAGCTTACTTCAGCAAGTCTTTATCCAAACCAGAAAGAAATTACTGCGTTACAAGAAGGGAGCTACTCGCCGTAGTAAAGACATTGCAGCACTTCAGTAAATATTTGCTGGGACGTAAATTCCAATTACGAACTGACCATGCTGCATTGAAGTGGCTATTACAGTTTAAGAATCCAGAGGGGCAAGTGGCGAGATGGATTGAACTACTACAAGAGTTTGACTTCATAACTGAACATCGCAGTGGGAGAACTCACGGTAACGCAGACGCCTTGTCAAGAAGACCTTGTCCTGAAGACTGTAAGCACTGTGCCAGGCAAGAGACTAAGGAAGTAGTGCCCGTGAGGATGCTTAGAACAGATCTCAGCGATGAATGGAAGGAAACCCTACAGCAGGCTCAGCAAAATGACTCGGACATCAAACCGATCTTCGAGTGGGTCAAAGCTGGTGCTCCTAAACCTAAGTGGAGTGATGTGGCTGCGATGAGTTCCATCACGAAGAGTTATTGGGCACAATGGAACAGCTTGGTGATCCAGGATGGAGTCTTGTGCCGTAAATGGGAAAACGCTCGAGGGGACAGCTGTCATCTACAAATGGTTGTCCCTAAAGCTAAGGTACCGGATGTTCTACGGCTCTACCATGATGGATGTTCAGGAGGACATATGGGAGTAAAAAGGACTCTACTAAAAATTCGAGAACGCTTTTACTGGATCCACTGTCGAGATGATGTGGAGGACTGGTGTCGCAAATGTACCAGTTGTGCGGCCGTGAAAGGACCCCACACACGCAGCCGAGGTGCATTAAAAGTGTACAACGTTGGAGCCCCTTGGGAACGGATAGCACTAGACGTTGCGGGACCATTTCCAGAAAGTGAGAACGGAAACAAGTACTTCCTGGTGGTCATGGATTACTTCACAAAGTGGCCAGAAGTCTTCGCCATTCCTAACCAAGAAGCTACAACCGTCGCAGATAAATTAGTTCAGGAAGTTTTCTGTCGTTTTGGAGTACCCTTAGAAATACACAGTGATCAAGGAAGGAATTTTGAATCGCAAGTATTTCAGGAAACTTGTCGATTGATGGGTACCTACAAAACCAGAACCACCTCTTACCACCCACAATCTGATGGAATGGTGGAACGATTCAACCAAACGTTGGAGAGATATCTGGCAAAAGTCGTGGAAAGCAGGCAAAGGGATTGGGACAAGCACATACAGCCGTTTCTACTGTCCTACCGCAGCGCAGTCCACGAAAGTACGACTGTGACGCCAGCCTTCGCGAACTTTGGAAGAGAATTACGGTTGCCTGCAGATTTAATCACTGGAGCTCCCCCTGATGCTCCACGTAGTGTAACAGATTACGCAAATGATTTGCGTAACAAGTTGAATGATGTTTATGAGCATATCCGACAATCCGACCAACAGATGTCTGAGAAGACGAAGACCCGTTATGACCGCAAGGCAAACAGTAGGGGTTTCGACGAGGGTTCACTGGTGTGGTTACATAATCCAGTGCGGAGCAAGGGGAAGTCTCCGAAATTGCAAGCAAAATGGGATGGACCATACCGAGTCGTGACTAGGATCAACGATGTCACCTACCGAATACAGAAGGGTCTACGAGGTGCGCCTAAGATTGTTCATGTAGACCGATTGGCCCGATACTACGGGGCTAATGATGCTCGGGACGAGCATGTCTAAGGAGGGGGCAGTGTTACGTCGTACGTACGAGATCTTTCGAGAAAGCACGGATTACAGTGTGTTTGCGCTAAAAACTTCGGGAAGCATTCCATTATTATTAGTTTGAAGTTAAGTAGGTAACTACTTATAAACAATATTAGAACTCGTCATTGTAATTTCGACCGTACGCCGAGGGCATAAAGTACCTATTTCTTCATTCGGTACAAGTAGGTTATTATTTTTTTATACCTACTACTTTTGTATTTCCTGGTAATGTTTATTTGTTGATGTTTTTCTGGAACCGTTCTACACATAGCTGGAATGTTCTTGAATATTTGCGGTATAAAAGCAGAGAGCCGACACACGATGAGTCAGTCTGATTTAGGCGATACAACGAAGCGAATCGAAGTGAACTAGAAGTGCGATATCTGAGCGAATAGTGATCAGTGGCGTATTTGTGATTAAGTTTTAAGTGTTTTGTGATTAATAAAGTTATCTAATTGTCTGATTGGTAGTAATTAATTTATCCCATACCCAGCTCGTAACAATATGTTTAATTAGCTTTATATAATTATAATCACAAATTGAATCATAAAAAAAAAATCTCAGACTTCATTCACAGTCTTATTTATTAAGTAATTGAATGAATGTACAAGAAACGAAAGACCGATGAAAAACTGGAATATGATGACAGTGAAAGTTGAAATGGCGAATACAAGGGACGAATTCATGTAAGGGAAGGAGATCGAATAAGAAGTGCATGAATTGTGTGAAAGATGAATTAATAAATATAAATGAAATGAATATTAAGAAATATAGATATTGTTGCGCAGATTATAATAGTAATTTTTTTTTTGGAAATCTGTGTAAATTGCAATGCCTGAACAGGCAACTAAGTTCTAAGAACCTACCTATTATAACATCTTTGTATACTTAGTTCGCAATAAAGAAATTTGAATTTGAGTAATTAATTGGGAATGGGCAGACAGATTATGATGATATTACACTATTTATGATACTACACTATTATATTAGTAAATTAAACTATTTTAATGGTGAAATTGATATAGGGAAACCGATATAGTTTATTAATTATGAGAATTATAGTGTGGGCAGTTGTTTTAACCGTAAATCTATGCTGCGTGGAGGTTCTCTAATCTTGTGGTATAGTAATTTTATTCTAGGTGCATCGTCTTCACATATAATTATTTAACTAATGTACGTACTTATACAAACTATTGTAATAGTAGATTATTAACCAAGGGCTGTATGACATCAATTGCATACGAGGTTTTTGGCGCCTGAGCGAAGCGAAGGCGCTAATTAACCCGAGTATGCAATTGATGCTTACGCCCGAGATAAATACTCTGCTTTACATATCGATTGTGAGGTAAGTAAACAACAAGACAGCAGGTTTCAATGAACATTTATTAAGAAGAAAAAAATGTGTATTTAATTAAAATTAATAGTAAAATTATTACAATTTGTAAGAGATATGGTCACGTTCTTTTTAGGTATATTTATAGTTTGAATATGAGTTTGTGATGATAAGACTTGAGTTTGAGTGACTTGAGGTTCTTGCATCGTAAATGGCGGCAGTTGACTGGTACTATTTTCTTCATTAAAAAATGGCTCAGATGATGTGCTTTGACGTGGTGATTTTAAGTTTATATTTTCTGTTATTTTAGAAGTAATTTTGCTTTTGTTTGCCATCGAATCTTCGATATAACCTTCGGCCACTTTGCTGGACTTCCAGCCGCCGTGCCTTTTTAACAGAGTGAGGTTGGCTCCCGAATCAGCCAATAGAGTCGCTGATGTTCTGCGAAAGCAATGCCCGGTGTATAACTCTACGTTACTCAGTTTTAAATATGTGGCTATTTGCTTTGGCATGCCTGTAAATTTGTTTTTTCCTATTACTTGTCTGTGGCATTTTCCTTTACTGTAATTAAGAAAAAAACGATTTGTATCCACGTTTTCAGGCCGAAGAGCTTGATATTTTTCAACATAATTTGCAAATTCTTCATGCACAACAAATGACCGGTCAATTTTAGTTTTCGTGTTAGGCAGTTTTATGAGTAGTAATTTGTTATGTTTTTCTACATTTTCTATTGTCAAGTTTGTCAATTCCACGGTTCTGCAGGCTCCCGATATCCCAAAAATTAGAACAACCTGTAAAAAAGACATAAGTTGTATTAAAGGCACCAAATTCGCATAGTATTTTTGTGAAATATTTTGGTAACTTATTAAAAAGGGCAAGTAAATACGTAGGTACCTTTATTGCTAAATAAATTTCATCCGGAGCTTCATTTAAGAATTTCTGTACTTCTTCTGCAGTAAATACCTTCGATTTCTTGCTTTTAAAGCCGTCAGACTGCCTTTTCAAGAAAGCAGTAAGTTTAGAAAAAATCTTTCAAATTCACGTCATGTTTTGTCATCATTGTAGATTTTAGCATGGAATAAAAGCACCATAAACTGGAAGGTTGTAGCCTCTTAGATAATTCATCAAAATATGATATAAAAACACTTTCAGAAAGAGATTTCACTTTTTTTTCTGACCGCCATTTCATAAATTCGTCGTATGCCTTTACATATCTTTCTTTCGAGTTCGGCGGTAATATATTTTCGACAACTGTTTTTGCCCTTTCTTTAATAAAATCGGGCGTTAGATCTATGTCTTCGTCACTAGACATGTTTAAAACTTTTGAAAAACAACTCAAACAAGAAAATTAATTATTTTCGCGATGCTTTCGCGCCTACTAGTAGACTGCCTTTTTTTTTTCACGCACGCAAGCGCGTCAAATCTTGCTGGCCAGTTTGATTTTTAAATCGATTCCATCTAACATACGATGTGGAAACAAATAGTTCCATATTTAAAATAAAATCTTTATAAAATAAATTGTCTAGATTCCGATTCGAGTAATTAATCGATACCGAGAAAAAAAAAAAAACTTTTTAAAAATATTCTTCGTGCAGTATGAGTATGACAGTTGTTTTTTCAAATTCCAAAACCTATGCTGTAATGATAGTCATACACCCCGGCATTCAGGGGTGTAAGGGTGTACTTACAGAGCAAGAGATATGTAAAACATTTTAAAGAGTAACGGTGGAGTTTCTTGCCCTTTTTTCTCCATACGAAAACTACCTTTTGAAAGGGGCGACTAGAATCAACGATATTATTTTGTAAATTTTGACGTTCAAAAGTGCCATACATGGGCCTATTTGAAATAAATGATTTGACTTTGATAAAAAATTGTTTAAAATCTAAGCAACGTAATGACATAGTTGGTTTATCAGTTGAACATTGCATCAAACTGTCCTGTGTTGAGCTGCATAAGCATGTTGTAGTATGCGTATATAGACCCAGAACTTTTCTTTATTTGAGTCAATAATGGAAGATGTCCTAGCGAAACTTGCATCCAGTAACGAAGCCGCAATTATTTGTGGTGATATTAATATAAATATTCTGGAAAATAATTAAAATAAATAAAAAGAAATAAGATTTTTTTTTTTTTTTTTAGTTTAGAACACCTATTCAAAAATGGAATTACAAATTAAACCAAAAACAACTGGCAAATTAAATAGATTCAATAGTACCCTAAATTATAAGTTAAATGCTCTGGGCGTTAATATGGACGATGCAAATAAAGTGTATGAGGATTTCTTTTCAATAGTGCAATTTAAACAGATAAACTCTATGATAGTTATGAAAGCTTTTCGGCAAATCAAAATCAAGTTGACCGAAGATCTATGGGGATTATCTATCAAAGTTTGTACATCCATAATCGAGACTATAGCACCATACTCGGCTTTAAAATTTAATTTGTGCGTGGATCAAGGAGTCTTCCCGGATTTAATGAAATACAGTAAGGTTATACAACTTTTTAAATCTGGGGACAGTAAAGATACCAACAATTATATACCAGTACCTGTGCTGCTGGTATTCAGCAAGGTGTTTGAAAAGATAATGCTCAATCAAATGCAAAAACCACTAGAGCATTTGGCGGTAGATTCAGAAATGGCTATAGTTAGAGGTAAAAAAGATGAGACAGTAGCACACCAGGTATCTGTTCATATTAAACTCTTAACTCATCAAATTCAATGCCTTATTCATCAGACGTACGTGTTTATAGATCTTTGAAAAACAAGATAGATCAAAACAGTATAGTTGTTACTAAGGCCGATAAAGGAAATACAGTAGTTATCTTAGACAGAAACAGTTACGACCAAAAGGTAAATGACGTATTACAGGGTAGCGATTTCCAACAACTAAGTTCGGACCCCACTAAAGTTTTCACTTCACAACTAAAAAACATTATTAACAACACATCTTACGTCGATCAAAAGCCAATAAAATATATTGTACCAATGAACCCCAGGTCTCCTATGCTATACGGGTTGCCTAAAATTCATAAAGATAACATCCCAATACGGCCAGTGGTTTCTTATATCGGTGCACCAGCATATAATTTGTCAAAACATATGAACTATTTATTGAAGTCGAGATCAAATTATAAACCAAAGTTTAGTCTTAAAAATAGTTTACAGTTAATAGAGAAGGTTAAGGATATCAATTTGCCAACTAGTGCAAAATTATTATCTTTGGATGTTGAAAGTTTATTTACAAACGTGCCATATGAGGAGTGTTTACAGATACTTGAAGATCTTTTTGAGAAACGGCGTATCCATCCAGGCGAGGTTAATGAATTGATATCTTTGACCAAGATTTGTATGGAACAAAATTATTTTAGGTTCAAAAATCAATACTACAAACAAAAAGAAGGTTTAGCCATGGGTTCTCCACTCAGCCCCCTTATGGCAGATATTTTCATGGACCATTTTGAAAATAAATACATAGTAGGACAGCCACAAATTTTATATTATTACCGTTATGTTGACGACATAATTATGTGTTGGACCGGTATATTGCGTCAAATTGATGTTTTTGTTAATAAAATCAATAGTTTGCATCCCAAAATAAAGTTTAAATTGGAATTAGAAGTTGATGGATCCCTTAACTTTTTAGATTTAACTATTTCAAGAAAAAACAATAAACACGATTTTCAGATTTATAGAAAACCAACTTATACAGATGTCACGATTCCTTCGTCATCTTGTCATCCAATTCAACATAAATTGGCAGCTTATCATAGTTTTACTCGTAGATTAATGTTAGTACCACTTTCACAAGAAAATTATAACAGAGAACTTAACATTATTTATCATATAGCTAAGAGTAACGGATACAATAAGAAAATGGTTGATGATTTGATTCAAACGAAACGTCGCAACATAGTTCGTTCACTTCTGTACCCACTGCCCCCAGAAAGACCACATGAATATTTAGGTAGTTTGACATACTTAGGATCAATAAGTGATAGGGTTTCAAAAACTTTGTTTCGAAATGGATTAAGGGTAGCATTTAAAACAAATAATTCATTAAAACAGATTTGCAACGGAAAAGATCGATTAGAAAACCATAAAAAATCAGGTGTTTACAAGTTACATTGCGATGATTGTAATGGTATTTATATAGGTCAAACCGGTCGTAATTTTCAGACAAGATATAAGGAACATATTGCAGCGTTCCGGAACAGTAATCCAGAAAAATCCCATTTTGCTCAACACTTAATAGACACAGGTCATTCGTTAAATAATAATAACACTTTCGAAATTTTACACACATGTGATAAAGGTTTCAGAATGTCAGTACTAGAGAGCTTAGAAATAGTGAAAAATAATACAGGAAACGTTACACTGTTGAACGAATTAAATACGAGTATGCCAAGGTCACCTTTACTGCGATTGTTCGCCCCTTATCGCGCTGATCACGTTCCGAGCCGAGGTGGGGCGAGCAGTATATAAGTGGGTTGGACGGGCGATAAAGCGCTCGGTGCTTGGTGTGGCAACACGCCGTGTTCGAGTTCACGACAAGTTAATCGTCATCCTGAGGATGCCTCGTTGAGAGGTGAAACACGTGTCGATTTCTTCCAGGGTCTTTTCAAGACTCTTTAGAAATAGCTAAGCGGAAAAGGTTTCTAAATATATCCACATCATCATTTTAAAAAATTTATTATCTAATTTCTACCCGCATTAGTATGACGCCTATGGTGGTAACGTTTTGTAAACTGAGCAATTTTATCTTTTAAGTCTTCGTGGGTCCAGTTGATCTTCATATCCAGGATAATAGGCAGAATGTGACCGGTATTCTTGACTTTGACGGTCGCTTTGAGGTAGAATTCATTACCAGAAGTTTTGGTGGCACCATTTACCGGAAGGTCTTGAAAATTGTTTTGGGTTGGAATGTCTCGGGCGCTATCGAACTTTGCGTGTTTTGCGACAGCTGGCCGTTTTGGCGTACGCCAATCGTCCACATTTTCGGTTGCTGGTCTCTTGGAGTTGAGACTACCGCTTGAGTCCGATCGTTGCAGGTATCTTTCCATTAGTACCAAGGGCTAACGTTGTTACACATTTTATCGAATCTTGGAATCACTATTCTGAGTTGAGTACAAACGAGAGCTTAATAATACGAGCGTGCACACGATACAACCGTGAGCGTGCACAGTGACACAAAATAAAATTAAAACCACCGTGACACGACATTCTTTTTTTGGGGCCCAAAGCTCTCAAGAATGGGCATTCTCCTTTCATTTAGTTCTGTGATAGCTAAGCTTTAAAACCAGAAACTAACGTATAGATTTGCTTTGAATGATTATGTTGGTTCATACCAACATTAATCACGCAAAGAACTTATTTCCATGGCGATAAAGTACTATCAATTTTAGTAGATAATCTATAGTTACATCAAATTGCAACTCTGTAAAAGTCATTTAGTTACAATCGTAATTACTATTTCTCTTGCTCCTTACACTTCGTTCGACGGTTTACACATAAAATATTAGTAACGTAAGGCACAACTAAACATCTTTTTTAATGTAAGTGACATGCTATATTTCAAACCACTGGGCATTCATAAATTTTTATAGCATGAAAGAAGAAAAAATTCTAAGAAACTTCGCTCTAGACACAATTAAAATTGGAGCAGACAATAAAAAGTTATAGGCAGAAAAAAAAACACGTTTTTGGCTCTCCTGAAAAACCGTGGTTTGTCCCTTACATTAATTGATACTTCTGGATATGATCATTTTCGATATGAGTATCAAATTAATGTTAGTACTCGGTATTTTAGCAACGATCTTTTTAGCAAATAAAATAAAGCAAATACGAGTTTGATTTCTACTTAGAATATTACAGTAAGGAGCATGTGATAAAGATAGTTTATTGAGATAATAATGTAAGAGAATAATTCTTAAAAAACTCTTATTATGAATTAAAGTAAGGAACATGTTATTTAAATTGACTGATTTGAGGTTTAAGGTAAGGGTGTAAATTATTGCGTCGGTCCGCGCGCGCACCAGCGGCGAGACCTTTTGCAGCAGAGCCCGCGCGCGCCGCCCGGTCTCTGTACGTACTAGTGTGATGTCTCACCAGTCAGCGATAGCGTCGGCCCGCGCGCGCGCTAGCGGCGAGGCCTTCTGCAGCAGAGCCCGCGCGCGCCGCCCGGTCTCTGTACGTACTAGTGTGATGTCTCACCAGTCAGCGATAGCGTCGGCCCGCGCGCGCGCTAGCGGCGAGGCCTTCTGCAGCAGAGCCCGCGCGCGCCGCCCGGTCTCGGCGACGGTGATGCGCTCCAGCACGTGGAACTGCTCGTCATTGTATGTCAGCGAGCGCGTGGCGCGGTCGCGCACCAGGTGCTGCCACGAGTCGCGCAGTCTGGAACATAACGTAATAAATGAAATCTAAAAATTGTATAATTTATCTCAAATTCACTGACTTAACATTATAGGTGAAAAACATGTTCTCCCATACATGGACACACGTCACGGTCTTCTTCAACTGCAAATGAAGGTTTGTTAAAGCAAAAAACAAAAAACAATTTTCCGAGTTTTTTTCTTTACATGTACTGCGTGACCTTGCTTACTGCCAAATTTCGTGATTCTAGGTCAACGGGAAGTACCCTGTAGGTATTGATTCATTTGCGAATATCCAAATATGTCGCATAAATGGCCGTATTTTTTTATTGCGTTGATTTAGAAGCTTAATTTTTTTAGAACTCCAAGGAAACATAGACCTAAGTATTTGATATGAAGTTCAACTTGATACCTCCACGCATTCCGGAGAAAAAGGGTCTTGACAGACTGTCGGACGAAAAACGAAGTGGTCCTATAAAATATTTTATCTACTCTCATATCGTAAAATTCGAATTATAAACTTTTAAACTGACATACTTTATAAACACAAAACCGAAATTTAAAAATATAATCATATTAGAACACTATTTCTGTAACAAAATCCTCATTATAATTTGATAAATGAGAAAGTGAAATTGTTTGTTTGTTTGTGAAAGTGAAATTGTTAAGCTTTCATGCTAAAACGGCTGAACGGATTTGGATGTTTGGCACATGGGAGGATCATGACCTGGGTTAGGACGTAGGATACTTTTTATCCCGATATTCACACGGAATCAAGACTTATGCGGGTGAAACCGCGGGACGCAGCTAGTAATGTTATAAAACAATTTTTTTACTAATACGTCAAATAGGGCAAATCCAAGAACTTAACACTTTGAAGGACACTATACGCCCATAGGCGTCATAACAATAAAACTTCTATTGTGTCTCGTGTACTGTCCTCCTTCAAAGTGTTAATATCACCAAGGAGTTTTCATCAATTATTTTTGATGTGTAACATCTTTCCTCTAGCTTTCTTGCAAACAAGGCTCGGATACCGGTTAAATTTTCAAACCTTTATTATGTATTTGACGCAAAAAACTTTACATTCGGTTTCGCTCGTAGAAACCGGTTTACTCTAACCGGTTTTGACGGAGTCTTTACATTAAGGTTTTTTGGATTAAACGGTTTAGAGCCGTAGAGAGAGCCGGTAGAGAGTAACCAGTTTTTTGTTTAGTTTTTATTCAGCGCGGCATCCTCACAAGTAGTCACAAGTTGCAACGCGTTTACCGAAATGCCGCTGGTCATATAAACCGGTTAATTTAGGTTAAAATAAAGTTCTTAAAACGTTCACTTTCTTAAGAAAAGTTCGGAGTAAAACCCAAATAAATCTTTCCTCTCGCTTTCCTGCAATTTGTGGAGTGGGAAATCTGTGGAATTGAATCGATTGGTGGAACCAAACAGCCAGATCGTGTTGCAACTTGCAAATACAAATAAACGTCCAATGAAGAGCGTAACCGTGACCCCTGAGCAAGGCTCGGATACCGGTTAAATTTTCAAACCATTGATATTTACTTGACGCAAAAACCTTTACACTCGGTTTCGCTCGTAGAAACATTAGTATTATTAACCGGTATTTTGTTTAGGTTTTATTCAGCGCGGCATCCTCACAAGTAGTCACAAGTTGCAACGCGTTTACCGACATGCCGCTCGTCGTATAAACCGGTTAATTTAGGTTAAAATAAAGTTCTTGGAACGTTCATTTTCTTAAGAAAAGTTCGGAGTAAAACCCAAATAAATCGGTATTCACGGGTATTTTATACCGGTTTCGAGCCTTGCGCCTGGGTTATGCAGAGTATTATGTTAATGTTGTTTATTACCAAGGTGAGATGTCAGATGTTACACATCATAAGCGACTACTGTAGGGCTCGTTTTTATTTCTAATTTCTAATCGTACGCATATGCAGGAAAAAGGAAAGTTGCAATATAGGGGTTTACAGGGGCGAAAATCGATCTAGCTAGGTCTTATATCTGGGAAAAATCGTTTTCTCAATTCTCACAGCCTCGGGAATGTGATACTATGTGATATTTCTATTTTCACCCGAGCGGAGCTTGGTCGATCAGGTAATTATTACTATTTCTGAAAATTCATCCCCTACTTAAGCCTATTTAACCCCTCTAAATAGGGTATGTAAGTTCGTTATTTTTGCTTATGATCCCATAGTAAACCACGTACGGATCGTGAAATATAAAATGTGGTCGCACTGACCTCTCGACGAGCGTCTTGGCCTTGATGTGCAGGCGCAGGTCGCTGGGGCAGGGCGCGTGGTGCGCGGCCGCGTCGAACTCGGCGCGCAGCGCGGGCGCCGCGTGCCGGGCTGCCAGCGCGCCCGGCGCCGGCGCGGCGTGGCGCGCCACCAGCGCGCCCGCCGCCGAGCGCAGCGAGCCCGCCTCGCCCGCCACCAGCGCCGCCACTGGCGCCCACTGGGCCGTGCCCGCACCGCCCGCTCCCTATGTTCACGCGACACGCTAGTCCTAACTTTCTCGGCACACAATAATGAAGTCAGTGGACGGTGGTACCGTTGACTGACTTCTAATTATGTGAGTTATTGACGTCACTGGCTACCGTTCCATATCATTCGAAACATCGACCCTGATTTTCTTTCTTTTGTTTTTCAAGTATAACCTAGATTAGGTGTCGCTAGCTTTTATATGCCAACATCTAAATACGAACCTAGATAGACATTAATAGACCATTATTCTAAGCCCACGTACGCACGGACGTAATAAAATCGCGCGGCAAGTGATCGCTATCTTATCGATCGCTGTCCTACGCTTGGAATGAAACAAATAGAAAGCGGTACATCTGTTCGCACGGCTGCGGTTTTTCCCGCCGTGACTTTTATTGCGCGGTGCTTGATTTTCAATACTCGGTGTTGAGCGTTGAATAAATGCGACATACGAAGTTCTGTACTTGTGTTCCCACGGACGCGAAATAATTGCGCGGGTTGATCAGCCCTCGTAAAGTATATAAGTTCTGTGGGCGCGCCAGCTCGTAGAGTGCGAACGTGCCGCGTACGTAGATTAATCAATCAGTTCTGGGCATAGGTAGGTATTTGGGTGGAGTTTATCATGAAGAAAGTAAGTAAACTTTAAACAGGTTTAATTTGAGAAAATACAATACAAGAAACATGCTATTTAATTGATAATTATCTAAATTTTTCTGGATATTTCCTTAAAATATTGTACGACGTCAAAAATTTGCCTTTTAAATATTGTTCATTATTCAAGAGATGCATCCCAAATTTTCTGTGTATCTTTTGTGGTCTGCTGGCCTCACAAATAGTTATCGCTAATAATTTTGCGGAACACATCGTACGTCCGAACTGCACGGAATCAGTTCCAAGTGATTTTTTAACGCTCGTTCGAACACTCTGTTGAAGGCGGGATAAAATCGCGCTCGGCGTTTTTATTCCTTCGCGATTTTATTACGTCCGTGCAAACATGGGCTAATGAAGAAAAAAAGCTAAATAGGTTTATTTGTCACAGAGACACGTGCATACATAAAACACAAGAGTAAACGAAAACAACAAAAAGTACATAATAAATCACAAGCATAAAACAGAAATTAGTCGGCAGCTGCACGACATGACTGTGACAAGAAGGCTTCCACTCAACATGATGCAGTGCTATGGGGAACCACACAGGGGAACCCACAGCACAGCGCTGATTTTCAGTGGTGACCCGAAAAAAAATTGAAAAGATGTACAGAAATCAAGTCAGGTCTAGTGATTTGTTTATTAAAAAGGCAGGTAGCAAAATAAACTAATCAAGTCTTATACCACATAAAACCATTTTTTTTTAAATTCAAGAGTTATTTCATATTTAACGACAAGATTCATGCCACTGACCTGTGCGTTGTTGGCTGCGTGCGAGGCCAGGTCTAGCGCGCGCGCCGCCGTATGCGTGAGGTGCGCGTGCGCATGAAGCGCATCAGCTCGGGCCGCCACGCGCGCCAGGCGCGTGCCCAGCAGCGCGCCCCAGCGCGACACGCATGCGCCGCACAGCACGGACGCAGCGCACACGGCCTCTACGCGCCGCTTGATCACGTGGCCCACACTACACGCCGTCTGACACATCATACAAATTACATATCAGTAGTCAACAATGGTAACAAAATGGTTTTCATTTATGTACCCAGTGAAAAAAAAAACCGGCCAAGTCCGTGTCGGACTATGCACAATGAAGGGTTCCGTAGTTGGGATTAAATTATTTGAAATACAAACTTAACATTGTAGTCGAAAAAAATGTTCTCCCATACATTCCAACTGCAAATGTAAGTTTGTACGCACAATATTGAGAGATTAACCATGTTATTTTATGACCATATGGATTTCTTATAGGTTTTCCTATAATTTATGAGTAAAGAACCATTCTACGTAATTTTTTAGGAGATAAGGGGGGGGAAATATATTTTTGAGATCCTCGCAAGAAGCCCTTTCATTAGATCGGTCACACGGTACTGTTTACAAAATTAATTGATTTACGTTAGGCCGCGTACTCGAACTCAGCGAGCAGCGGGGCGGCGCACAGTGGGCTGAAAATCGGCTTTCATAGACATTCGATTTTTTTTTCGAATTGGTCAAATTTTTTGATTGGAATTGTTTAAAACAATCATGACCTTGAGGTATAATTGGTATGACGTCATAGAACATAGTGGAAGATAGACTTTTGATTTTTTTTCAAAATACTTGTATGGGAATTATCATAAAATCTTCAATATCTCAGCTATCGCATATTTGCGCAAAAGAATTCTTTCACACAAAAAATCTCCTATTTTTTTGCCAATTTTTGATATATTTCACTTTTATGGCAGAGGTGCGATGAAAAAGAAAAAAAATAAAAATAATTTTATTATTTTTATTTCTTCATTTATAACGATTATAAATGAATTTAATTACGCATTAGAATAATATAACAAAGAATATATAGCACAATAGTCTAGGCCATCGTGAGCCGCTTTTTTAGTCATTGATTTTTATACTACCTAGCAGAAAAACAGCATCTTATACGTAAAAAAACAATTCTTAAATTGTTGACAACAAATACTCGACTTTATCGGAAGCCTGACCCTTTTAGCCTATAACAATTACCGAGAATTATTGCTAATAGGTACCTACCTATTAACTAATAGGTAGGTGATCACTGATCACCTAATTTAAGTTTTATTATGACAATGAAGGGTTTTTAGGCTAATTACTAATCGTTCTCCAGAGGAACTTACAGAATCACTGTGCAGGTGCCTAATGAGTTATAATCATTAGGGTTAATTTAGTTCTGTACAGATATCTCACAGGTATTTAAAGTGCAGTATTGGGAACAATTATTCAGTTCACATTGATTTCCCCTTGTGTTAACAGTGAAATTGTGCTTGCAAAAAATGGAGAGTTTATCTACTTACCTAGATTTCTTCATGATTTTGAAGAATTCGGGGAAGTACAGTGACAGCCTTGCACTATATAATGCTGTAGTTTCTCGTTTGAACTTAAATCTCTCCGATGAAGATAATTTAACATTAAAAGAATATTGCAGAAGGATTACACTAGCTATTACAAGGAAATGGAAGCAAGCCAACAGAAAACTGGAGTGTTTCTTAAAGGAACACAAAAACTGGCTTGAGACTGATATTGATTGGCCTAGTTGCATAAAAGTACCTGCTGCTTCAGGCATTGTGGATTCTGAAGTAAATGCCATATCTCCTCAACCTTCCACATCTACATCAGCAGCAATATCAGTTGGAACAATGACAAAAAGAAAGGCACCAACTCGTAAACCATTTCAAGATCTAGGAAAGAAACAAAAAAGAAGGAGAATTACAGATCAAGAAAATTGTGAGTCCAGTGAGATAGCATATGCTGCTATCATAAAGATGAGACAAGAAGGAAAGGAGAATATTGCTTCAGCACTAGAATTCATGTTGACAAATCCAGGAGCTGCTGATAAGTTCAATAATTTAATTCATCAATCGTTGGCCAAGCAAGTTTTCACACCCGAGAAGGCACTTGGCATATTTCTCTCTTTAAAATTATCTAAGTGGCAATATATAACATTGAGAGAAACAGCCATACGTGAAGGCGTAAAAGATTTGTATCCATCTTATTACAAAGTTCAACAGGCGAAATTACAATGTTATCCTTCCAAACAAACAATAACAGTGACGGATTCATCAGCAAAAATTTCTCTTCAAGGATTATTAGATTTAACAGTCAAAAGAATCTTCGACAGTTTACCTGAGTGCGTAGAACAGAAACAGTTAATATTAATATCGAAATGGGGATTTGACGGTGCGTCTAGCCAGAGCAGATATAAACAGACAATGGACAGTGAAAATGATGATTCTAGTGTCTTCATGACATCATTAGTTCCATTGAAACTAATCAATGGCAGTGACACCATATGGAAAAACCCGAAACCCTGTTCTTCATCATTTTGTCGTCCCGTGCGATTTAGCTTCATGAAAGAAAGCAAACTGGTTGTCAATGAGCATTTAGACAGTATGAAAGAAGAAATAAAAGCGTTGAGACCGACAGATAGTGGCAGCAACAAGGTCACCCATGACCTTAAGATGACCATGATCGATGGCAAGGTCTGCACTTACATCTCTGAAGCCAAAGCCAGCTCAGTTTGCTATTTATGTTTGGCAAAACCTTCAGAGATGAACAATTTAACGGAAGTGTTAAAAAGGCCTGTTTCTGAGAATTTATACGAATTTGGGCTGTCTTCGTTACATGCACGCATCAATTGCATGGAATGCCTTTTAAATATTTCTTACAGACAAGATCTTAAAAAATGGATGGCAAAAGGGGAAGAAGATAAAGCTATTCTGCAGGCAAGGAAAAAAACAATCCAAGACGGTTTCAAGCGGGAACTGAACCTGATCATAGGTGTGGTTAAACAAGGCTCAGGAACAACCAACGATGGAAATACAGCACGGAGATTTTTTGAATTTCCGGAAAAAACCGCAGCCATTACGGGTCTGGATGAGAATTTGATTCGGAGATTTGCTGTTATTTTACAGGCTATTACATCAGAAGAAAATATATATATTGAAAAATTTAAAGAGTACTGCCTAAAGACAGCAGAGAGGTATTTGGCACTTTATAACTGGTATTACATGTCGTCAACTGTGCACAAGTTACTTGTACATGGGGCAGATATTATAGCTTGTAATGCAGTAGTACCAATTGGGTGTCTTTCAGAAGAAGCATCAGAGGCTCGTAATAAGGACTTTCGAAGATTTAGATGTCATCATTCAAGAAAAAAGAGCAGACAATGTTCTAATGAAGACATTCTAAACATGCTTCTTCTCACTTCAGACCCTCTCATTTCTTCAGTTAGACCAATTATGGATGTAAAGAACAGGAAAGCTCTCTTCTCTGAAACTCGGGATCTTTTGGATAACCTGCAAGAACCCGATGTCGAATTTTGCGATATAAATCAATTAGATTCCGAATCTGAATCAGAATCAGAATGTAGTGATTGTGACTAACAGTAGGTTAAGATGTTTTTGTTTATTTACTAACTTTTTATTAGTTTTACTTTTGTTAGTATTAATTTAGAGCATGTCTGTAAATAATCAATTAAATTTTATTTTTAGAATGTATTTAGATTTAGGTACTATTTTTGTTCTATTTTTTTTTATATAAAACTATTTAAAATTTAAATGTAAGTCATATTTGTAGTTGTATATTATATGTTTAACTGTTATTATACCCTAATGATAATAACCCATTAGGCACAGTGATTCTGTAAGTTCTACCTCTGGAGAACGATTAGTAATCAGCCTAAAAACCCTTCATTGTCATAATAAAACTTAAATTAGGTGATCAGTGATCACCTACCTATTAGTTAATAGGTAGGTACCTATTAGCAATAATTCTCGGTAATTGTTATAGGCTAAAAGGGTCAGGCTTCCGATAAAGTCGAGTATTTGTTGTCAACAATTTAAGAATTGTTTTTTTACGTATAAGATGCTGTTTTTCTGCTAGGTAGTATAAAAATCAATGACTAAAAAAGCGGCTCACGATGGCCTAGACTATTGTGCTATATATTCTTTGTTATATTATTCTAATGCGTAATTAAATTCATTTATAATCGTTATAAATGAAGAAATAAAAATAATAAAATTATTTTTATTTTTTTTCTTTTTCATCGCACCTCTGCCATAAAAGTGAAATATATCAAAAATTGGCAAAAAAATAGGAGATTTTTTGTGTGAAAGAATTCTTTTGCGCAAATATGCGATAGCTGAGATATTGAAGATTTTATGATAATTCCCATACAAGTATTTTGAAAAAAAATCAAAAGTCTATCTTCCACTATGTTCTATGACGTCATACCAATTATACCTCAAGGTCATGATTGTTTTAAACAATTCCAATCAAAAAATTTGACCAATTCGAAAAAAAAATCGAATGTCTATGAAAGCCGATTTTCAGCCCACTGTGCGGCGGCGGCGGCGGCGCGGCAACGCATAGTTTTATATGGAACCGCTCGCTCCCCGCGCCGCTGCTTTCGAGGCCAGTTGCATATAAATCTATGCATTTGAATGCGCCGCTGCCGCCGCCGCCCCGCTGCCCGCAAGATTCGAGGCCGAAGCCTTACACGTCCGTGTTTGGGTCACAGAAATACATATTTGTGCCTAAATTCAACTTAATCGGTCCATTAGATTCGGAGAAAATTGGCTGTGACAGACGAACAGACAGACACACGAGTGATCCTATAAGGGTTCTGTTTTTTTTCCTTTTGAGGTGCGGAACTCTAAAAAAGGGTCTAATAATAGTGTCCTTCTCCACACAATCCACACGAACGAGAACTTCAAAAAATAGTCAAGAAATAGTCACCAAGGTCAAAAAAATTGTCGCATAATGATTCCGAAGTTAAAGCTTTATGAGTTAGTGAGGATTGCGGAGTGAACGTCTCCACACAATCCTCACCTCTAGTGCAAGCAAAAGGCTGGGAGTATCGACTTGATTTCAATTCCATGTTCCAGTTTTTATTTTTCACTTTTTAGTTGTGGTACTACCTGCTATGTAAATAACAGTGACAGGACCTTATCACATAAAACACATACTAAGTGTGAAAAAATACATATTATTGAAGCTAACTCCAAAACTATCCAAACAAAGTTAATTTTATATGGGACCACCTCGAGAGCATACCCTTTCAAACAAAAAAATAATTTTCAAAATCGGTCCACAAAAAGAAAAGAAAAACAAACATACGCTACGAACATAATATATAACCTCCTCCTTTTGGAAGTCGGTTAAAAAGGAGCAGACTGCAAGCTTTATACTAAAGCTTTGCGCGAGAACACTACTACATGCACAGCTATGTGTGCGTGCAGTGTCACAGACAAGGCGCGTGGTGCACCCCGCACCGGCGCCCGCTAGAGGCTAAACCGGTTTGCGCCGGCTCAGCCAGAAGACAAAGTTCAGGGGTACGCCGCGCACCGTGTGCCAGCGGTACGAGCGACGCGAACATTTAGTTTTTAATAAAAATGCCAAATTGTTGTACTGTGTATATCAATAATAATAGTAGGAAAAGCAAGGAGGTTTATTTTTTTATATCCAAAGAATCTTGTCAGGTAATTGTCATAGCTAATCATTTTTATGCTTATTACAGAATTATTTAGTTACAAGGTAGGTAATATCCTAGGAAAGACTTGTTCACAACGAGATTTACCTTCTTCTGATATTATCATTCCTGAACAACATAAAACCTAAGTTTGTTAAGCGCCGATTTAGGACATCCAACCTGTTAATATTTGCCAATTACCTTTTCGAAAGTATTGATGAGCGATTGCAAATAGATTCGGTTTATACTGATTTCAAAAAAGCTTTTGACAAGGTCGATCATGAAATTCTCCTGAGTAAAATTGCTTACAATGGAATACGCGGAAATTTACTACGTTGGTTTGTGTCATACCTCGAAAACCGCTCGCAAAGGGTTGTGGTTAACGGTCATTAGTCTGTCTCTGTTAATATTTCTTCCGGAGTTCCACAGGGCTCTATTTTGGGACCGCTTCTATTTATTATTTATATCATATTAAGAAATGCCGAAGAATTATGCACAACCCACACTCGTGTACTTAAAGTGCTGAAAAGTATAAATGTTATCGTGAAGGTCAGTTGGTGCAAAAATTGCATCCTGGGTATTGTGAGAGACGATTACAATTTTGCCAAAACATGCTGAGAGAAATTGACCGTAACCCTCATTTTTTGAGTAACGTTGTATGGTCTGACGAAACCAACTTCAACAATATCGGCATGTACAATCGCCGCAATAACCACTATTGGTCTCTAGTGAATCCTGTTCGTGTTCATGAAACTAACAATCAAGTAAGATTTTCTTTCAACGTTTGGTGCGGAATTATGAGAAATATGGTTGTGTCCACGTGTACGAAGGTCATTTAATCACTGTCAAATTCATTCATTCATTCAAGTAAAATGGTTTCCCAAAGCAAGATGGTGCTCCAGCCCATAATAGCAGAATCACTACTGCCTACATTAATAACCATTTTAGTACCTGGATTGGTACAAACAGCACAATCAGATGGCCTGTGAGATCACCAGATCTCACCCCTTTTTTTAGTGGGGATATGTGAAAAATTAAAATTTACATTACAAAATTTACATTAAATCTTATGCGAATGTAAACGAGTTGAAAATTGAAGCTCAGGATACGATTTATAATATTCACCACAACACGTTATTAAAGGTTACTAGAAATGAATTTGTTATAAGAATATATTTGTGTATCCAAGAAAATGGAGCCAATTTCGAGCAACTAATTACACACATCAAAAGTGTCTAGGGATCAACATATATTTTTGCAATAACTTTTCTCCTGATTGATATTAATTAAAATTTTCTTTAAGGATTCATCAAATAAAGTGTTTTCGTTTGTCACAGTAACGATAAACCAAGTCACCTTTGCATTAATAAAGAAATTTGCCATTTTCCTAATAAAGGGATTTTTGACATTTGAACCACTAACATTAAAGTTCGAAAAAAAGACTGAAATAACAGTTTTCTTTAAAATTTTATTGGGTAACTTAAACAATTAATAATCCGTGTTTCTACCGCGAACACTAACAACACAAGAACATCGGTTTGGCATACTCAAAATGAGTTCATCCAAATCACGCTGTGGAATGGCCGCCCATGTTCGTTGCAACAACAAAAAAAGGTCTTCTTGCGACTGGATACCCTCCATATTCGGCAGAGCTCTTCTCTGTAGCATATCCCATGCATGCTCAATCGGGTTCAAGTCTGGCGACTGAGCAGGCCAGAGCAGGACATTGATGTTAGCTGCGGCGAGAGTCTGTCTTACAACTCTTGCGGTGTGCGGTCGTGCATTATCATGCATTAACTGAAATAAGGGACCGATTTGCACTTGTAGAGGAACGATGACGTCAGATACAATCGTCTCAGCATAAATTTGAGCGTTGAGGTTGCCTCTGATCCAAATCAACTCAGTTCTTCCGCCGATCCAAATACCCGCCCATACCATGATGGTTCCACCACTATAAGGATGGACTTCCTGGCAGGATTTTAATCGCTGTTGGCGTCCAGGGGTTCTCCAGTGTCGTATACGTCTTGTATCCGGTCTCATACCAAAACGAGACTCATCAGAAAAGCACACGAAACGCCATTGTTCTTCTGCCCAATTTCTGTGTTCAAGAGCCCATTGATATCGAATCCTACGATTGTGCATTGCTATAGGTGGTACCCGTAGCGGTCTTCGGGAATGAAGGTTCACTTCATGCAAGCGGTTTCTGACTGTTTGGTCGCTAATTAAGTTCCCTGAAGAGTGATAAAGCCTCACGGCTAACATCATGGCGGTTATTGTTGGAGCTCTTCGAGTTAAGATTTGAATGTATCGGTCTTGTCTCCGTGTGGTGCAGCGATACCGTCCTCCATGGCGCTCAGCCACGGTACCAGTGCTTCGGTAACGTGTCCAAAGTCGACTGATAACACTCTGACTTGTATTCAGAGCTAAAGCCACAGTACGTTGCCGGGAACCAGCTTCTATCATTCCCACGGCTCTGAGCATTTCTTCCCTGCTTAAATGACGTCGCCGCTCCATAATAACGTTGGTTTTAATCAGTAGTAGGGAAACAGTAGCACTAATAATGTCTTCAATGCGTTGTATGTTTTTATAGGGAAAATATTGACAGCTGATTTTCATCTTTTACTCGAATTTGATTAACAGTTCCTGTTTCAAATTATGAAATGCACCAAAACGGATCCATATACATTTATATAATCATAAATTTATTACAAAGCCACATCTCAATCTCAAGAAATCCGCATAAAAATGCTTGATCCCTAGACACTTTTGATGTGTGTAGTTACTTTACCATTTTTTGTAAATAATTAAAATAATTTAAAATTTCATGGTTTTCCTATCATTTAATTGATCAAATTTGTTAGAGAGATTTCATCCTTATAAATTGATCCTAACGATCAATGCAATAAAAGTACAAGGTGTAATTTTTATAGATTTTAGTCGGTTCGATTCCCAGGTGTGGCAAGCGAATTTTTTTAAATCTTTGAATGCAGTTTTCTTTCTATTCAAAAATAAAGGAATGTTTTCTTTGAGTAAAATTTTCTATCTACAGTATTAAGAGTACTTTCCCTTCAGGTGGCATTACAAAATTCCAACCTGTATAACTCGGTTATTTATTTATGTGGTCTTATCAAGATTCCGTTAGACCTTTTCTATTAGATTTTTAACTTGCTTTGGTGGAATAGTAAAACAAGGAAGGAAATTTTATAGTTTCGCCATGTCCGTCTGTCTGTTCGTCGATAAGTCACAGTAATTTTAATAAGTAGCCAACTTCAAAAAAGCAAATCACATATGCATCTATGTATGTATAACTATTTCACAGTATAAATACTTACATACATTTTACTATCGTGTTTTATTAGCATAAGCATATAAGCTTAATCAGCCTAGGTATAATGTTCCCACTGCTCTCTCACAAAAAGAGGAGGCCTGTGTCTCAACACAGGCCTCCTCTTTTTGTGAGAGAGAGTCGGCCGTTATCCACCATGCGGGCCCAAGCCAGTGCGGGCTAGTGGATGTCACATGTCTTCGAATTTTTGGTTACCTATCTACATACCTATCTATCTACCGTGATATCATAAAAAAAAGGCATCATTCGGGGTGAAATCCAAGAAATCAAAGATGGAGACAAATAGTGTAACTAACCCGACTTTGTTCTATATTACCTATTTATTAGATAGTAAAGTTAGTTTTGTTCGATTTTTTAATTAGGTTTTAAACAAACTATTAATATAATTAACCACTTCGCCTTTCAAAGTTACACATTTTTAATGTTCCGTACCGAAATTGGAAAACGGAGAACTTATGGGTCACCTCAGTCAAAATGCCTGTCCGTCCGTCTCCGTCTGTCCATTCGTCCGTCTGTCTGTGGTCATTGGCGAATCTCGACGCACACTTGCCCGGTTTTTTATTTTTAATAACCGAGTGACAGTCCTATGAAAGTAGGTAAGAATTTTAAACTCTGTGAAGAAGCTTACCTTCTGCTCGTTTTTTATCCTTGTGGTTCGAAATGTGGTGGAATAAAGAAACAAACACATATATGAAAACATAACACTCCTTTTGTGCAGCCGCGTAACAATAATTCAGTAACAATGTGACTTTGACAGCGCTCTTATTTCGTAGCAGTAAGGGCGGTATTCGCAGTTCAAATGCTTGAGTACTCACCTTGGCCTGGCTGGCGTCGTTCTCCACGGACACGATGTTGGGGAAGACGGGGAACTTGGGGATGTCGGGCTCGGGCGCCATGCTGACGTTGTTATTGTTCTTGTTGAACAGCATAAGCGGCTCCTCGGCCGTCGTCTCCGGGTACTCCACGCCTGTACAAACGTCGCTCTGTTAACCTCGAAAATATCGTTAATATTAATTTATCGCGTATAGTTGCAGCCATGAAAATAATGACCTGAAAAAATGTCCGGAAATTAAGTAAACTTTATTTTGAGTTTCATTTTTAACCGACTTCAAAAAAAGGAGGAGCTTCTCAACTTCTCAGTTCATCGAAATCTTTTTTTTTATCTATTTTCCCCGATTCCTCGAAGACGTCTGTACCGATTTAGAAAAATCTTTTTTTTTAAACTACTTTCAAATCGATTCTAACGCACATCGTTAATCGTTTTCGAGACGCGCGGTTCTCATCCAGTGCTCCGTGAAAATGCCTTGTTGTGCTGTCAAAAATTGTAGAAAGCGTTCAAATTTATGAAACTTAAAAAAAGAAGGAATAACCTTCCGTATGTAGTATTTTTTAAAACATTTAGCATTTACATTTTTCACACATCCTCACATTGCTTTTGTGACGTCATCATTTCTCGCTACACCTCGTTTTTATGTTCATAAGGTTCAAATTTTCTTTTTGCGTTACAAAAATATACGTCAAATCAGCAAAATTGACATGCACTTGATAACCGATTATGTCTTCTAACAGAAATGATAGCGAGACTACCGTAGGGTTGGGGTCATGTATGAAACCAAAATTGACATGTCAATAATTTCTTAAGAGTTAAAGAATTAGAATTTTTTGTTGTTTAAAAAAATGGTTATCTAACGCGGCTTGCGGTAGGAGTTAACTGGCAGAAATAATCACGCAATAAAACGTTCATACTTGCGACCGTCTTCTTCTAATTCGATAGGGAGAGAGAAAGTGTGAATTTAGTCAAAATGAAAATCCAAGATAGAGGCTACGAAAATGTTCACATTTTTCGTCATGGGTGTCATTTCAGTTTTCAAGGGTGCTAAAGCCGATAATGAGGTCGAAATGTAAATCCAAATGGCGGCTGGCAAAATTTTAATCATGGCTGTCGTTTTCATAGTTTTTGAGGGTGCTAAAGTCGATAGTGAGGTCAAAATGTAAATCCAAGATGGCGACTGCAGACATTAAAAAAGGATCCTCAAATTTACTCCCAAATTGATTCATTTTAAAAACCAGTAGGTGTTATCTAACTACTGATTTTTAATATATTAATTATTGGTCACACAGCTCTATTATGTAGCTCCCCAAAAGACATGTGCGTTCAAATCCACGATAGGCCCAAGTTGGCTTTAGTATTTTGCAAAAACATTTAATTATAATTAATGTATTGTTTTAGTGAATAGGGTTAACATTTACAAAAAGTTATTCTACGACTACATAGACCGGAGGTTTCAAGACCGCTTGCTGTGCATAAGATAGGATGTTGAAATCCTAGGCAAGAAATGTGCTTTTTGTCATTCATTATATTTTTTAGAATAGTATTTTTCTATTTTGTTTTAGTTATATTTATAAATGACAAGCTGCCCGGCCCGGCTTCGCACGGGTAGCATTAAGAACTTATTTACGGCGCACCTAACTACCTACCCTACCTACCCTACCCTACCTAAAACCTCACGGAGCCCGAGACCTTTCCAACGAATGCAAAACCGTGGAAATCGGTTCGTGCGTTCTGGAGTTATAGCGTCAGGAAGGAAAACCCGACTTATTTTTATATAGTAGATTTAAAAATTCATAAAAATACAATCCTTTAATAATATTGATTATTGCTATTATTTATCATCTTTAAAAATTTATGATTTTTTTTCTCGTGAATGACAATTTTACTCAAAAAAAAGCAACACACATTTCTAGTAGAATACGGTAGTATTTCTTTAAATTAAAATTCGTTGATTTTTAATCTTTTAGTCGCCATCTTGGATCCGCCATTTTAAATTTCACTTTCTGCCACTCGAATTTAAAAAGCTTATACTTCAACAAAAAATTTGAACCCAAAATGAATTTTCTACGTTGCGTCAAATTTTAGCAAGTTAGGTGGCCCGGATTAGATTTTTTATTTATTTTGGAGTTTGGATTTTTGATTGCCGTGGCCCCTGGCAATACAGGCAACTGAAGGTACAAGGGCGGGTTTAGTCAGTAAGAGTCTGACACGCCCTCCCGCTCGCGAGCGAGGACTGTTCGAGAAACAGAGTTGCAACATGGTTGCGTTGATACCTATTCGTGCGTCAAAGAACTGGCCCGAGGCATTGGCTCATTATACTCGATTCCCATCAGGCAAACTTGCACGATGCGCAATTATGATGAGGGTCTTTAGATTAATGCTGCCCGTCTGACAAAGACGTGAAACAGAGTGAGTGAGATCGAGTAAAGGTGTTACATCCGGGGAACCGTTACCATTTTATAACCTACCCATGAATGAGTTTCTCTAGTGAAACTTTTATTTCATAGTTTCGTGAACTGTTGTTTTGCATTTTCAAGTCTTGCTGAGTTGCAACAGTCACATCGCGATAAAACAACAAAGTCGAGTGACTTTGTTGTTTTATCGCGATGTGACTGTTGCTCGGTTTTATCGAATTAAAGGATGTCGGTTAAGGGAGGTAGAAACGACATATGTATATTTACATAGAATGATTCACTTTTATGTTTCCGTGGTTCAATATGGTTGAATTATCCAAATTGAAAGACATTTTAAATACGGAGTCGGTAATAGTAAACAGAAAGATAATTGGAATTGAGAATCTCTTTACGGAAAGAATCACTCGGTTATTACTGTAGTGACGCGCCTATTTGGATACTAAATTCACAGTTGTTGTGACTCAGTGGCGGTACCTTCATATAAGCCCAAAAGCCCGGCATGCCTTACTAAAATGCTCAATAGAGAATCAATATCAAACCCGAACTATTTAAATGTTCGCGCGCTTAATTCTTATCAAAATAACACAAAGTATCTACCTATGCTACACTACTACACATCGCGATTGTTCGCGCGCAGAGTTTCGCATTTGTAGCATCTACATATAGCTATCTCGCTTACACGCACCGGCTTATACGGGGCTTTCAAATACTATATCTGTCACTTTCGCACTTATAGCGATGTGCCGTATAACGAGTTAGACCTTGTGCATAGAACAAATCGATCACTATGGCAGATTTATGCCGGGCTTTTTCGGTATGAAGTTGCACGCGTATGCGTGACCTTGTCAGCTTGCCAACTCTGCAGTGTTGCCGTTTTAGCCACGTTGTGCCGTCTTGGAGATTTTTAACGAGTTTGGAAACTTTTTTAACATTTAGCAACAATAAAAACTAGCGACTTTTTAAAATAACGAAATTAAATATTCAAGCAATATCTTAAAAATAAAAAAATTGCGACATCTAGCTAGATTTTTCATATACCTGGCGACTTTTTTTGCCTAAATGACAACACTGAGTAGGTAGTTCCCGACATCCGAGAGTGCAACTAACTTCAGTTTCATTTGCTTGAGTGGAAAAAGGTTTTCTTGCTAAAGTTTTTTTGTGTGTTTTCTTAGATTTCCTCAGTGATACAATTGTTTTGGTGACTTACCTACAACAATGGAGGTAATTGTACCTTGTGAGGATTTAAAATGCGTTCAAGTTTTGATTGGCGAAGATAAGGTAAAATCTTTAAACTTTGCTCAGAAAAAACAGTTAATTTCTTCATTAAAACCGACGCCTAATCTGTGTATTTCTCAGACTAGTAAATCGCATAAACGAAAATTTAATAGATCAGTGTATAAAACTAGTTGGATTGTTGGCTGTTCGCATACTAATAAGTTGTATTGCTGGTGCTGCATATTTTTTTCGAATGAAGATTCCGTTTGGAATACATCTGATTATAATGATTTAAATAACATATCTGGCGCCATCAAAAGGCACGCAAATTCCCATAAACACCTGTGTGCAATGGTTTTTTCGGTAATTTTGGTAAACAACGAATTGAGACATCTATATCACGCCAGTTATCTGAGGAAATTTCAAAATATAACACGCGCGTTGAAAACAACCGTAGTGTTTTTCAAAGATTAGTCGATATTGTTTGTCATTTAGCATAACAGGAACTTCCTTTAAGAGGACATGATGAGTCCAAAACTTCATTAAATAAAGGCAATTTTTTAGAACTGGTCTCGTTAATTTCAAAATACGATGTCGTTTTAGAAAAACATATGCAGCATCAGGAAAGTGACAAACCGGGGCCGAGTTATTTATCTAACAAAATTCAAAACGATATTATTCATTCCGTAGCCGATGTGATGCAAACTTGCATCGATTACGAAGTTAGACAAACAAAATTTGTTTCAATTATTATTGACGAAACCCCCGATGTTAGTCATAGAGAACAACTGTGCTTGATTCTCAGATATTATTATAAAAATGAAATTCATGACCGTTTTTTGGGCTTTCTTAATGTGTCGGAAAGTCGCACAGCAGACTCACTCTCTAATATTATTTTAGAATTATTGAATAGACATGATTGCATCGCAAAATTAGTAGCGCAAAGCTATGACGGTGCTAGTGTAATGTCCGGAGTAAGAAATGGAGTGCAACAAAAAGTTAAAGATGTTTGTCCACAAGCAATTTACATTTGGTGTAATGCGCATATTTTGGCCTTAGTGTTGTCTAAATCGTGCAATAGAATCCAGGAGGTTAGTTTATTTTTTTTCAGCCCTTCAGGCTTTGTGTAATTTTTTTAGTAATAGTACAAAACGAGCTGCTTTTTACGATACTCATTGCAGCAAAAAATTGCCTAATGCTCCCGCAACTCGTTGGACATACATGTCGCGAGTTGTAAACACGGTTTTTGAACAAAAAAGTAAACTTATTGAGTTGTTTTCTGATCTGTGCGACAATCCACAGAACTGGGACGGGGATACGATTTTAGCTGCGGAGAATTTTGAAAACACTTTGCGATCTTTTAATTTCAATTTTTTTCTTTTTATCTTTCATCGGATATTTGAAAAAACTGACTGCTTGTACAATATTCTACAAAAATCACAAGTTGATGTCGGTTATTGTATTAATAAAATAAAGGAATTTCAGGCATGGTTATGTGCTGAATTTCAATCCGAAATTGATCAAATTTATGAGAACACGTTGCAAAATAACTCGGCTCCTCGTTTGAGACGCAACGTACGCTGTGCAAAAACGGAATACAGACGACTTTTTGTAGAAGTAATTGATAACATTAATACCGAAATTACTGACCGATATTCTGAAAATAAATTAAAGTTTTTCCAACTGCTCAACAACAAAAAATTTGACAATTATTACTCACATTTTCCTACAGAGGAATTAGATTCATTATTTGACATTTATGCAAACTATTTCGACAAACAAACATTAAAAAGCCAATTGATTTGCTTGTATTCTAGTCCTGATCTGAAAGATCGTAATGTTTTCGAATTAATTGATTTCATTCATGAGAATAACCTCGAAGATGCCTTTCCCGAGCTGTTAAAGTTAGCGTATCTTGTTGTAACTATTCCGGCTACAAGTTCTTCCACGGAACGTGCTTTTTCGTCTCTTAAACGTATCCATACCTATCTGAGAAATACACAATGTCAAGAGCGTCTTTCCGAATTATCAATGATAGCTATTGAAAAACAGTTGTTGGTAGAATTGGAGTAGGATGATTCGGCCGATGAACGAGTAGACGGGTGGACGTGTGTCGGTAGTCCCTGCGCTTTTTATTTGTAAATTACGTGATTGGTGGCATCCTAAGACTTTCGATTCCTTGTCACTCTTGTGACACTTATACCTTTGGTGTCCTCCCAGTGGGCGGTCCTAAAGTGAGATAGAACTATTTCTATTATTGACGATTGAATTGTGCCTGGAAAAGTGTTTGTGATTTGCTGACTCGAACCCGGACCGTGTGAGTGGAAGACTCAGGCGCTAGCCGCTGCGCCACCGTGCAAGTGGTGGGGGATCTCTAATTGCCGGTGCGTACGTCTACGCGAGCCTGACGTCATCCGCCTACTTGCTACGATCTCCGCGCTACGAACTATCTGCGACGAACCTGCAGCTACGACTGCTACGAACTGTACATCGGCTACGAAAGCGGTAGCGAGACATTAAGATCTGGAGTATTATTATAACGGTCGCGTTGTTATACAATGGCTGGCGTACAACGTACACCGCCTAAGTCTCAACCTAATATACTGAGTCAGACGCGCTCCGAACCGGATTTAAACTCACCCATCACGACGAGTGAATTTGTCAACACCAGGAGTAGACGATCGAAACAAAAAAACTCGCCACAAAGTGGGGCCAGCCCCAATCGGGAGGAACTGGAAGACACACTGGTTAGCGTGAAAACTGACCAAAATACTAACAACCTTCACAAGATGCTAACAGAACAGTCAACTATTATAACGGAACTAGCAGCAGATATAAAAGAGATCAAGTTGCAAAATATTAAGATTCAGAAGTCTAATACGGAAATATGTAAGACTAATGCCGGTATCGAAAGATCTATGAACTTTTTGAATGAAAATTTTGAAGAATTAAAGCGGGAGGTGGAGGAACTGAAGAAGGAAAGACGGGATCAGCGATGTTACATTGAAACTCTTGAAAGAAAGATTATTGATTTACAGCTGAAATCACGCTCCGCTAGCATCGAAATACGTAATATTCCGCCCAGCGACGACGAGAACACGGGCGATTTAATAAATACTGTATGTAACATCGGGAAGTTGGCGGGACTTTCTATTGCTGATGCAGAGTTTAGAGATATTTATCGCCAACCAGGAAAATCCACTGCGACTAGTACCATACGCCCCATCATAGCAGAGTTTAAGAGTGTACAAAAACAACAAGATCTAATATCAGCTGTTCGAAACTATAACAAGAATATACCTATAAGGGACAATAAACTGAACACTGAACAAATCGGCATCCCCGGGAAACGGCAGCCAGTCTATGTCGCGGAACAGTTACCCGGTAGTTCTAAAAAACTCTTCTACATGACACGTGAATTTGCAAAGAAGAATACATATGCTTTCTGCTGGATTAAAAATGGGAACATCTTTCTTCGTAAGAAATCTGGTGATAAACAACTACTCATAAACTCCGAAAAATGTCTTCAGAATATGTGTGATGAGGGCATATGACTACTTCCGCCCATATGTAACCTACTTCCTGTTCGTATATTTTTTCTTTTTCGTACATATAAGTTATATGAGTATCCATACTATCTAGTTTGCCTATTGTTAGTATTAAGGCATAGGATCTATTTCTATTCCAATTTTTTCATGCGTATATCATACAAAACAAATAACACACATAACAACTACAACGACGTATCATTCATAAACCCACCGGATAATCCACAAACTCATACAAATACGAATACACAAACAAACTCATTTTCATTCTCTTTAATAAGTGTGTTTTTCTATATAATAATAACAGGAAATTATTCTGCTTTTTCATCCGCCCATTTAGTGTCGGTTTTATCTCAAATGGCTACTTTAAACAATGTTATGGATGATCTGGAGAATCTTAATTTAGAGAGCGCTTTTAGTTGCAATCCACAAGACTGTAAAAAGTTTATTAATGTGTCCGAGAATAACATCAAATTGTTACATATTAATATACGTAGTGTGAATAAGAACTTTGATAGTCTCCAGACACTAATATGTTCAACAGATATCAATTATGACATCATTGTGTTAACAGAGTGCTGGCTAAGCAAAGTCATTAACCCACCAAAACTGAATGGATTCCTTTCACATTCCACAAATAAAGCAAGCAGTCAGAATGAAGGCGTAATCATCTACAGTAAAATTGGATTAAATACTACGGTTTGGGAACCAAACATAACAAATGCAAACTGCCTTATATGTCAAGTAGATAGTAAATTTGCTTTCATAGGTATCTATCGCCCACCGTCTTATAACACTCATACTCAAATGGATACGTTCTTGTCTAGCTTAAATGACGTGTATGTTGGGCTCTCTTCCGTTCCAAATATTGTGCTGGTCGGCGACTTAAACATCGATATAAAACCGGGTAACAATAGCCCTCATAGCCTTAATTATCTTGTCTTGAATGCGTCCCATGGACTTCTGCCAACTCATCTAATACCTACGAGACAGGATAACTGCCTTGATCATATTTTGGTTAAGTCTAAGCTACCTGTCATGTCATTGGTTCTTGAATCTTCCATAACCGACCATAAACCTATTATACTGGCAATAAAAAACGCGAACCCAAGTTATAAAAAAATGTACACAATTTCTCGTCCTAATCTTGATGCAATTAAAACAGAACTAGAAAACACCAATTTCTCCAAAATTTATGAAATAAATGACGCAAACGAAGCCCTGAATTCCTTTACATCAATATTAACTACTATAATAAATAACCATACCTTTAAAGTAACTATTCCAGGAAAACAAAGAATCTCTAAACCATGGATTACACCAGGTTTACTGAAATGTATCCGAAATAAGGACATGCTTCACATGAAATCAAACAGTTCCCCAGACAATTTAATACTAAAAGTCACTTACACGCGTTATAGGAATTTCTGTAATGACCTACTCCGTAAACTTAGGATAGCCTACGAGTCTAGTGAATTGGAAAAATCTAAAAATAATCCCAAAGCCCTCTGGAAAACTATTCAAACAATTACCAATACCAATAAAACTCGTACTAGTCCTGTCGAACTGCTAAAAATAAGTGATGATCCTCTATCCTCGGTTAATCAGGTGTGCTCTTTCTTTAGCGACGTTGGGAAAAAATTTGCAGCAAATATTTTGACTCATCATGGTCAAACATTTCCACCCTTGGGCCGTGAACGATCAACAATATGCGAACCTTTAAATTCGTCACCGACCAATTCCTTTGTATTACTTGACACAGATGAAAGTGAAGTGGAAACAATAATCCTACAGCTCCGTAACGATTGTGCCGTGGGCTGGGACGGTGTGTCGTCGGTCTTACTTAGAATCTTCAAATCCCTAAGAGATTCTGCTGACGCCAATATATTAAAAATGGTCTACTATGCGCTATGCCAGTCGATCATCGGCTACTGTATAACTGCTTGGGGTGGTGCAATGAAAACAAATTTCTTGAAGGTAGAGAGAGCTCAAAGAGCAGTCCTCAAAACAATGACTCGTAAACCATATAGATTTCCCACAGTGCATTTATATGAGGAATGCAAGGTCTTAACGGTTAGGCAGCTCTATATCCTGCAAGCGGTCCTCAGAACCCATAGAACCATGCCCAGGTCCAACCCAGAAAAGCGCAAAAACATCCCCTCCGGGGTAGGACATAAAACATCCTTTGCAAGGCACCAACACTACGTTATAGGTACACATTTATACAAACAACTAGACCGTAAACTTAACTTACTGGATTCTAACAGATTCGCGCTAAAACACAAGATCACACAGTGGCTACTTCAACAGGACTACATCACAACTGAAAATCTACTGACATACATCTCTTAAACTCAAACATACCTAACATCTCCCCTACCATCACATCATACTATACACATACACTACACTCAACACCACACAATCATCTACCCATATATACGCAACCGATTCATACCTTCATACCTTATATTTTTTTGGTTTATTATTGTTTTTATTTTTATTCTTTTCATTAATGCACGTTTTTAGGTACCACATCGTCACTGGTTTAACTTGTTGTAGTCTTTTAATAAATATAATAACTTAGTCCACATAATGGCTGAACCCTATCTCTTAAGATACAGGCCTGACCTAGTTTAAGGGATAGAGTTGAATTTACTGTACTCCTACGCTAAAGTTGTTTTGAATAGCGTCAACTGAATGTATACAGTGCAATGTGATTTTGTTTTATGCAATAAATTCTTTATTATTATTTATTATATTATTATTATAATTAAAACGATCACCAACATTTTACTCTGATGTAATTAAATCATTTCTTAAGAAAGATAGACGATTCCAATTAGAATATAAATAATTTATTTAAATTCCTTATTACATTCTATCTAGCTATTTTTTAACTTTCGTTTTGTAACTTTTTTTTTTGTTTTTTTTTTTTGTCTGTAACCTGGGTCCTGTTACGAAGGAAGCAACTACTTACTTACCATAACTTTGTTCCCTCAAGCAATGAAGCAAACCAAACGGCTTTTTTCAAAGCCACCGGAGGTATGCAATTGCTGATATGTTCATTATATTCAATCTAGCACTAGCATGCCTTCAGTGTGCTTTGGTTACCTCATTCACCGCACGACAAGCAAGAGTAAAATTGAAGAAAGAAGAGGAAAGAAGAAGATGGATGGATGAATTCACTTTTAATTTATTGTACCTAACCAGTAGTTTATGAGAAAATTGCGATGATACATACGTAGGTACCTACATACTCAGTCGAAAATGAACTTTCTTTTTTTGAAATCGGTTAAAATTTTATTGGGCTTGCGTTATTTTGAAACCCTAGGCACGCCACTGTTGTGACTTACAAGGTTATGCAAAGAGTGGTCGTTAAGACGTGGTCGCGAAACAAGTACCTAGGAACTGCTCAGAGAGTATTAATTAGTACAGTAGTGTTGGTAATTGACTCTGTAACAATAAACTGTGAAGAAGTTAAAGGCGTTATTTTTCTCGTTTACCTGTATCTCAATTCTGCGCCCATGACTGTAAATCTGACACTATGTATGTCACTAAAAGTAAATAACGATTATATGTACCAGGATTCGACATTCGACAGTTAATCGTGTAACCAAAGCAATTCGATTGGAATTATTTATTGGAAAAGTAGCAAGACCTCTTACATTACCTAGCCCTAGGTGACCAAGACCAAATTGAAATTAACATTAACGAAATCAGAGAACGTGCAGTAACCTCGATCAATAAAAATGCTGTGCAAGACAAACATAGATTTGATAAACCTAAAGCAACATCTTAAAAGATTTGTTGTTGGTGATTTTGTCTTAATAGAAAATCATGAAAGAGATCAACCGTCAGGTTTAGCCATTGTTGGCGCAAGTGGTATAAATGATGATTATGAGTAACGTGATTTACTTTGTTCACGACCTATTCTTGTTTTCCGATAGTACGTCATATTCCTAACCCAGTTTAGCTGGTCAGAGACTGGGCGGCAGCAATAGGTTGAGGATGCGTGACTGTGATGGTGTGCTCCGTACGGAGCTTGGCTTTCTGCAAATTTATTCTGTTGGTGCTGTGACTTTGGATTGTGTTCCTAGTCATTGTCACTGTGGTGAAGACCTGACATATCATGATGGTGCTTGTTGAAAAATCCATCACGTTAATATGGTTTGAATTTTTATTTGGAATTTATAAATTGGCACTATAGTTCGTCTAGAACATGCTAGCTGGACAAATCTATTTTAGTTCCCAAGGGCTTTCTTAGTCAAGCAGGTAGTCACAAAATATAATGTTATATATAATGATATAACGATAATTAGAGAGTATAATTATAAAATAATAATGATATAATTATACTCTCTAATTATCGTTATATCAGCAGTATAGTCCTGCAGCTGATGTTAACATTGGGTCTAGGGATTTGAACAGGATTTAAGTAGGGGCTATTATTAAAGTTAACACTGCAGAAGGCAGGCTACCTATTTTTTTTTTGGAACCCTCTCTTAGGCTGTTTATTAAAGGGTCAGATGTGATCAAAAATTGTTGACTTAGCACTTAGCAGATCTTCAACTCTTCTCCTTTTCGTTTTATCACTGGACTGTTATACTCTTTACTTTGACGTCCAGCAGTTGAAGGTGCAGTGGAAGGAGATAGCTGTGCATGGAGAAGGGACACATTAAACTCGAAAACTTTTGACATCCATACTTATTTTTTTTGCCAAAAAACATCGCAGCTCTTTTTATGAATGTACCATTTTTTTTTCTAGATTTGCGCTAAATGCGCTGATTGACTTCTTCAGAGCCCTGGAAGAATCTTCAGTGATACCGGATAGGTCGTATTTTGAAGATAGTAGGCCAAACAGTTTTCCGGCTATTCCGATTTTCTTTGCCCTGTTTAAGCCTCTCCTCATAAAGTTCTAATCTTGAAATTGAGAAGAGGTGTTCAAAAAAGAAAAAAAAAATCCACAGCAGTCCACAAGCTAGATTTAATATTATTTGAAAGAAGAGGGTTCAAGCTACCATGTATGTAAGTTTTAGCTCTGTGACACGCGTTGGCAATGCTTTCCGTGTCCAAAATATATAAGTAAAATTGGAATTTGATTTAAAATAATTAGAAAACCATTTGTAACTTGCAAACTTTTTTTTGTATGATAAGATAGTAGACCTTTAACTTCAATAATCATTACTAAATTAACCAAAACCACTTTTAAAATCGCTTTTATAAGTATTTGCGTCGAATGCAAAATTCCTAAAGATAATTAATGAGTTTACTTACCCTTTTTCCAAACTCCCTTTTTCATACTTACCTGCGACTTTTAATGAGCGCAACCGCAGGTGCATTATAATACTTGGAATTGGAGGTTCGTGGATATTGTCTATGATACTAGAAAATAATTTTCGGCATATTCGATATCGAATTTTGTCCAGCTAGCATGTTCTAGACGAACCATAGTGCGACGGCTCGAATTTCCAATTCCGGATCAAAGGGCAAACTTAACTGTTTAGTTCAGTTTTGATATTTAACTATAAATTAACATTATTCGGATTTTACTCTTAACTTAACCTTGTTTCTCGCTAAACTTCGTGCTGCTGGGTCAACGGGAAGAACCATACAGGCTTTGGCTTATTTGTGAGTGTTAAACTATGCGGCATAAATAGCCGTATTTTTTATTGCGTCGGCTTGAAGTTTTATTTTCTTATTTCTTTTTTATTTTGACGTACGGAACCCTAAGAAGTATTATTGGAATTTATTGATATGCCTTGACCTGGTTTAGGACATAGTATGATTACCTATCATACGTTCGAAAAATATTTGACCGAATTTAATTTCACATAAAAATTTTCAACTCGTTTCGTTTTTTTTTTTTTTACATCATCGAAGTCACGCCTGCCACTGTATCAGTTGAGCTATTATCAATTAAATTTTTTTCGTTACTCCGAAGTTTCATTTGGTCGAAAAACTTTTTAACGAAGTTACACTTAGTCGAAATAACATTTTTTCGAAGTATATGTTTTTGAACACTCATACGACCTACTATTTTGTTTAATTAATTACTTAAATGTAATGACATTTAATAAAACAGTTGACTATAAACAAAAGAGGTTTTAAGTGGTCCCAGTAAGAAGCATGCAAATAAGGATGCTTTCTTCAAGCATGTAGCATGCAAGCAGGCATTCAGCGTGCAAGCAGGCATGCAGCATGCAGCAAGCATTGTTTCTGTCACGGCTCCGGCGCGCAGGCGGCCACACGCGAGTTTATCGTCGCAGATGGTTTTAACGCTCACCACCACAGCTTCGGCTCTAGTCTCAGCCGCGGCGGTAGGCCTTCACACCACCTGCTCCTCAGCTTGCGGGCCGCCCCACACCTCCGCGCCTACGCGGGCTTTAATTACGCTCTAGAGGTAGGATAGACGAGACTGCGTGAAGTCGGTTTTGCGGCAATTCGTTTCGTAACGTAAGTAACCAGCCATATATTTGTGACCAAATAATATTCCGTAAAATGTTGTTTCGGTGTGGTGAAAATGTAGCAAATTAAATCATTTGGTAACTGAAAAAAGCTCAAAAAGTTATTTTGTAAATCGGCGAAATACTGCGCTGGACTGACTGGTCACATATCACTGTATGCAGATGACACATGAATTTTTTATATTGGTGATTCCATCACTGATGTTATCTCAGAAGCATAGGAAGATCTTAATGTTTTGAATGTATGGCTTAGTGAAAACCTTCTGACTGTGAATATTACTAAAACTGCTTACATAATTTTCGCAGCAAAGAATAAAAAAATACCATCATTTCCAAATCTTACAATAAGTAACCAACCGTTACGGAAATCAACACATGAAAAGTAGTTGGGCCTAATTGTGGACAGTAAGTTGACATTCAGAGCGCATATTGACTACGTAAGATCTCGAATACTCACACTAACCGGAGCCATACGTAACATTGCAAAATGCGTACCCTACAAACTAAGACATAATATTTACAACACGCTGGTAAAGCCACATCTGGAATATTTGATCCAGGTATGGGGACAAGCTGCAAAAACAAATCGACAACACCTACAAAGAACACAAAATAAAATCATCAAAGTCCTCTACAACTATGACTACTACACTCCTACAGAATTACTCTACAAAAAAAAACAAAACTAACCTACAACAATTGTATACATACCATACATGTATGACTATCCGAAAGATCCTTAAGACCAACATACACACAAACATTTCATTTACACAAAAGACTCATAGATATAATACCCGTAATCAAGATGACCTCGAAGTACCAAGAGTGAGAACCTTGTACGGCAGGAAAACTCTACAGTATGAGGGGGGGTAAACTATACAGTATAGCCGGCTATACAATACAATACCTAAAAAAATCAGAGAGTGTACAAGCATACCAACATTCAAAGCAGGCCTAAGAAATTATTTATTGGACACATTTATAGCTTAGCTTGAACTGTTTTGTATTTTATTTAGACTTAAGTACATACTTGCTATCTACACATATTTTAAAGTTGGTTTTCGTGTTTACCTGTATGCCCACGTTGGTTTTTTAAACCACACAACAGATTTTGATGAGGTTTTTTACCATCGTTTGGCGAATTTATTCCGGAAGGTTTATGTGTATAATACGTTAATAATAAAGTTACGTAGGTATAACTAAGAAATCTCGATGTTTTTTGTCAAGTTGTAAAACTACACAACTATTTTATATTTTATAAATAAAAGTTTGATGTTCAGTTACTTGGATGGCTTGAACGTCGTAATGTAAATCAACCTATTAGTAATTTATTTAAGTTTCTATAAGTGAACTGTAATTTGTTCTTTGAGAAAATAAATGTCTTTAAACCGAAATATAGTTTGGTAAAATAATACCTATGACACATGATACTTCGATTATCTAAAAATATGTCAAATAACGCATATAGCAAAAAAGACGTCGGTCAATAGTTTTCGGTAAAATGAAACTCGAACAAAAAAAAATCGGAGAAATGATCGGTTCCCCGTAGGATAATATGAATCCCGGTAGTATATTCTTGTGGAATAACTTCCGACCTTTACGCGGGCGAAGCCGCGGGCAAATGCTAGTCATTTTTATAACTTTCGTTATAACTTTCGCGAATCTCATAAATGTTCTGTTTCAAGTCGAGCAATCGCAAATATGCACGAGACGAGACACTTAAATTCCGTCTGTTTAGTTTCCAAGAGTAATTTGTTATTACAGGATGTGATATCTAATGATGTCGTGCTGGGTGCCGAGGATCGAGTAAAATAGATTGGAGAGGCCTATGTCCAGCAGTGGGCTGCTGTAGGCTGAAAATGCTGTGTACCGAGCATATTTTCGTCCACGACGGTCAGCATGAGCTTGTCCTGGTACAGCAGTATCTGCGACTCGGCCACCACGCTGGTCTGCTCGCAGATGTACGTCTGCAGGTGTTCGTACTTCTCGTCTGGCTTCAGGAACACCTGTACGTAACATCATACCATGTTAAGGTGGGTACACATATGTTGAAACGGACATTTAGACAACATTTGGACGGCATGTTCGTCTCAACCAATGTCGTTTTACATATGGTACGAGAACCCATGGCCAAAATATTGGCCTCATCATTTTACGACCAAAACCGTATAAAATCGATAGATTTGGTATTCTAAATCGAAAAAACATAATTTTAGAAATTTTCCATTTCACATCTGACCTGATTAACTGACTACGTTAAAAAAAAATCTTTACTGTACTGAATTAAACACCAACTGTCGTCAAGTAGACTAAAGAGATGCTATCAATACACAAAAAAAAACTTTTTGTGCGTTTGCATTGGCGAAACATTCGCAACAACACATGTTGGAATCTATTTTCTATAAATTTTCCATGTAATGTTCGACAGGAACTAGATTTCAACATGTTTTATTGTGATGTTTCGCCAGGGCAAAAGCACAGTAACTGTGCGCTTGCACTGGCGAAACATTCACATAAAAAAACTTTTTTACAAAATAAAACAACCGACTTCCAAAAAAACACTACAAAGTGAAAAATAAGTTAAATATCGGAAGTCGATGTCTTTGGTTTTGTATTTTAGTTATTTGCCACCGATTTCCGAAATTTAAGTTATTTTTCACTTTGTACTGTTTTTAGTGGGTAGTTTGTAATTTATCTAAGTTACAATAGCCTAATCTCAACTGCTCTTCCTTTACAAAACATTGCTTTTCCCGATGCAGGGACGTTAATCGTTGAGAGGAGTTCTCTTGGTACTTAACCATCAGCTCCACTTCTCTATATGCATTGTGACGAGCATAAATTGCATTGCCACCATATAAAAGCAATCGAATCGCAACCCGTGAAATACTGATTATTGAGTAATTCCGGTGGCCATTTGTGGTCTTCATCATAAGTTCCACTTCACCAAATGGTGTTTTCGAACAGCAACTGCACGAGTTATAAAAAAGAATCATCGAAATCGTTTAGCGTGATATTGAGTTATTCGTCCATTTGTCGCGCACATACTTAATGCAAATTTAAGACCTACATGGTTTTCTCATGGATGCTATTATCAGAACTGGACGAAAACTGTCCTTGAAATGAGACCACACGGGAAGCACCAGCTTTCAAATAAAAAAGAATCATCAAAATCGGTTCATCCAGTCGAAAGTTCTGAGGTAACAAACATTTTAAAAAAAATACGGTCGAATTGAGAACCTCCTCCTTTTTTGAAGTCGGTTAAAACATGTAACAGAAATAAATTCAACTTTTAGTTGCTTTGTTTTTTTTGTTTGAATATTTTTTATTGTTAACTAGCTTTTGCCCGCAGCTTCGCACGCGTAAAGGTAAAAAAATATCCCACAGGAACGAACTACCGAGATTCAGAGTACGTATCATATGTCACCGGCCTATCTGTATGCCATTCATCTAAATCTGTTCAGTGATTACGGCATGAAAAGGTAACAGACAGATAGTAAATCTGTTTTAGGGTTCCGTACCTCAAAATGAAAAATGGAAACCCTTATTAAAGGATGACTTCGTTGTCTGTTAAGACCCTTTTTCTCTGGAGAGCGTGGAAGCATCAAGTTGAAAAGATATCAAAAACTACGAATTTTGATCGTTGCGATGATTCTGCGAAATAAAATCGTAAACGAAAATCTAATTAAATAAAAAAAAAAAACAAATTCCTACGCGCACTCTCAAACGATTTCTTTTGGCAGTGTGCGGACTCTTATTAATGGTATTGTTCACAGATTGGCAAATATTATCCGCAACGATCTCGAATATATCGTAGTGCGCGCTTAGCCTTAGTTCTACGGTCCCTTGGATCTGTAACGAAAATCAAACTTTCAAGTCAACGCAATAAAAAAATACGGCCGTTTATGCCGCATATAAATTGACACGCGCCAATAAACGAAAGCCTATTAGGTACTTCCCGTTACCCCAACAGCATGAATTTTAGCGAGAAGCAAGGTCAAGTACAGAGCAAAATCTAAAAATTTTCACGGGCGCTTCTATCGGGCTCTTCACGAGCCCGGTGTAGATTTCTTAGCGTCCGTATCCTGGCTACGATTCGGTGACCTTTTCGGGGAAACCGAAGGTTTCATCTGTGCAGTTATGGACGAAGTTATCTTGACGAATAACTACCGGAGCCAAATATTTTGAAAGACGGTACGGTTGACGTGTGTCGGGCATGCCATCGTCCAGGTGAGTCCATCAGACATATTATCTCTGGTTGTTCGCGTCTAGCTAAGGCTACTTGCACGGACATAACCAAGTGGCCAGGATTATTCACCAGCAACTTGCTTTGAAATATAAACTTGTAGACTCTGAGGTACCGGACCGTATTACAAGTATGTGCCCGACCCAGTTCTCGAAAATGACTATGTCACGTTGTACTGGGATCGGTCTATCATTACTGACGAGACTATTATAGCAAATAAGCCTGATATAGTAGTGATAGATCGATTAGCGCGCCGCGCAATTATAGTCGATGTTACCATTCCACATGACGAGAACCTCGTGAAAGCTGAGAAAGAGAAACAAATAAAATAGCTCGACTTAGCACACGAGGTTGTTGACATGTGGAATGTGAGCTCAGCTATCATTGTGCCGATTGTTGTAACGGCTAATGGCCGAAAGCCTCGATCAACATCTCTAGAGGCTCTCGTTAGGCGGTTGGATCAAGCGCCTGATTCAGAAAACAGTACTCCTCGATACGGCTCGCATTGTGAGGAGGTTCCTGTCTCTGCAGCCCGAACCACCGGTAGCTTGGACCCTGCTCCCGGCACCGGCGGAACTCTATTTTTAATTTTTTTAAATGTTTTTTTTAAATACTTTTTATTTTAAGAAATATTTAAAAATGTAAATTACTAAGATTTAAAATGAATAAACGATACTAATATAATAATAAAATCAATAATTTAAAAATGTAAATAAATAAGATATAAAAACAATAAATAATATGATAATAATAATAATGAAATAAAATAGCAATGATAATAAATTAAATAATATAGCAATAATAATTATTCAAAGGAAACGATTTATATGAATAAACAGAATTATAATACACATGTACAGGTATATAAAAATAATCTAAAATATTTAAGTACTTTTTGCAGATAAAACATAAATAATAGTTCAGCGAAATGTTAGTATCTTATTCGCGATCTCCTGACTTTGATATTATATTATGTAAGTTAAAACTTGTTCCCACAAAAACAACTTAATGATCTCCTAAAACAGTGCTTCCTCTCTCCTACCCTCTTTGCTGTGCCCTACAGGGTCCATAATGATCTAAATTATATAATTACCACCTTCTTTTTTTTTTTGTGGGTGAGAAATCATCAAATAATTTCTCCCGCTCTGGGCGGAGCGGGAGGGCGTGTCAGACTCTTACTGACTAAAACCCACCCATGTTCCTTCGGTTGCCCTGTCGCCTGGGGCCACGATCTCCCTTTCGGTTTTCTTCGCAACCCCGGCAGGCATCGGCCCTAGTGGATCCCCTTCAATTCTGCTGACATCTCTTTGAGGCGCACGTGGAAGTCAACGCGCCGTCGACCCGGGCCTGGTCCTTATCGGACGGTGAGCCACCCATTGGTCATCGTCCGCAAACCCGCGCCTACGGTGGCCGGAAATCGCCTCGCGATTCCCGACACCCTGGGCGTCTCCTCCTGCGGCGGTTAGGGGTGTGAAATTTGCCTCTCCCTCACGCGTCCCGCCTCCTCCTTCGCGAGCATTATAGCTTCGCAGAAGGAGGTGACGGCCTCCCATTTTCTCTCGCTCCATACCATGGCCTGAACCAGGGCCGGACGCGAGAGATCACCGCCGCCGATCGCCTCCACGAGGACACGGCGATGCTCCGCCCAAGCTGGGCAGACCTCCACCGTATGCTCCACCGTGTCCTCCGGGCGATCCACACAATGGTGACACCCGGGCGTTTCCTCCTGCCTTATCCTGTGCAGGAACCTCCCGAAACAGCCGTGTCCGGTGAGGACCTGCGTCAGGCGGAAGGTGAGGACGCCATGGCGCCTCTCTAGCCACTCCTCAAAGAGGGGTCTTATCGCCGCAATTGTGGCGTGCCCAGCGCTGGGTTGCGACAATCGCACTCTCCATGACGCCATGAGATCCCGCCGGAGCTCTGTCCGCTGTGCTGCGATTTCTCGCGACAGCGGAGCTAAGCCCCGGCGCCTCGCCTCCTCGCGCCACTCCCAAATGTGCGCGAGGACCTTTACCTCCAGATCCCATGGCGGTAATCCGGCAAGGAGGCTCGCCGCCTCGCAGGAGACCGTGCGGTATCCTCGGGCCAGCCGGATGGCCATGACCCTCTGGGACGCGTTCAACCGGCGGGCTGGCCGCAGCCTTATTGAACGCGCCCACACCGGTGCCCCGTAAAGGGCCATGGACCGCACGACCCCCGCGTAGAGCCTCCGGCAGGAGGCGTTTGGATCCCCTAGATTGGGCAGGAGCCGTTTCAACGCAGCCCCGGCCCGCTCCAGTCTGGGAGCCAAACGTCGGAAGTGTTCGACGAAGTTCCACCGGCTGTTGAGGACAAGTGACAGATACTTCATCGTCGACTCGACGCCGATGTGATCCCCTCCCGCCATTACCTGGGAACCCGACGGTGGCGCATTCCGAGGTCCATGAAAACCCATGGCCTCGGACTTGTGCAGGGCCACCTCGAGTCCCAGCTGCCGGATCCTGTCGACGATTGTCGCAACCCCGCGTGTCGCTAAATCGGCCGCCGCCTGGTACGACCCCCCCTGTGCCAGGACCAACGTGTCGTCAGCGTAACAAACGACGCTGACGCCGCTAGGGAGGTCGGCGCGCAGCACCCAGTCGTATCCGATGTCCCACAGATGCGGCCTCAGGACCGATCCCTGTGGGACACCGCACGACATCTCTCGCCGGTTCCACTCTCCTTGGTGACCGGGGTAGATGACAGCCCTGTCCGTCAAATAGGCCTCAACCACACGACAGAGGTAGGTCGGCATCCGGTGATACCGGAGTGCCTCCCTGATGCAACTCCAGGGCAGGGTGTTGAAGGCATTGACGATGTCTAGAGACACCGCCAAGACGACCCCACCCCGGGCCACAGCTCCACGATTACTGACAAATGCTTGCACTGACTGGACAGGTTCACTCAAATCTGTGTGGTTCTTTCCTCAAAAGACCATTTCAGACACTAATCTACATGGTCCTCATATGGCCTGACCAAGATTATGTCTGGACTTTAAAAGAGACTGTGACCTCTGAGTTTGTTTCGGCCTTTCTTCTCAGAGTAGTCAGATAGGAAACGCCGAACTCAACTAGCTTATTTTTAATTTTTTTTAATATGACGTGTAAAAGTGATTCTGATATCCTATTTACAGAATAAACAATTTCATTTCATTTCATTTCATTTCATTTCATTTCAGCATCCCCCGTCGTGAGGGCCCGCACGCGCATGATGGCGTCCACCGTAGAGCGCCCCCTGCGGAAGCCAAACTGGCTCTCCGCCAGATCCGGCCCAACCCGCACCAGCCGCTCGACGAGGCGGTCTGCAATGACTCTTTCAAAGAGCTTGCCCACCTCGTCGAGCAGCACGATGGGCCGATAAGCGGACGGAGAGTCCGCTGGATAATAATTACTACCTAAGTACACATTATGGTAAAGCAATAAAGATATTGAGTATTGAGTATCAAAATCCGTTCCGTGGTTTAGCCATGAAAAGGTAACAGACAGACAGAGTTACTTTCAAATTTATAATATTAGTATGGATAGTATATCAAAATATCAAGATGTAAAAAAAGAAGCACATAAAATATCAATTGTTGGGAATCGAACTTAGGTTTGCAAAGTAGTCGTCAAACCGCTAACATATTTGATTTGTTGAAAGTTTACTAAAATACCCGTTTTTATATATTTCATGAATTCATGATTGACTGCTTAGCTCGATAAAAGTATAGCGGGATGATAATTTAAATCATCTGTAACCATCTGCTACATGTGTTCGCTATTCAGCCCAGTGAAGTATTGGAATAATTCAACTGATATATTGTGTTCATTTAAATAATAGTAAGTACGTCATTAAAAAGTTATTTCATCATACAAAGGTAGGTATATTGTGTTCTATCTCCTCTCAGGCTCCTACGCAATATAAGTTTTTTGCAATTTCTGAATTTTCTCGTAAACCTCAGTTGGCCCGATATAGTTTTTTGACCCTAGTAATATAAAATAGGAACGACTGGCATCAAAAGTTTTAGGGAAAATTTCCATTTTCTTGCTGACTGCACAATTTTTTCAAAATCGGTGAAAGCAGATCAAAATGTTTCAAAAACTTAAGGACAGCCTTCTAATACCGTCTTCTTATAGCGACAACGATTAAGGTACCTGCCCTTATTGCCCCATCTCAAAATCCACCCTGTATATGTTATGATTGACTGCTTAGCTCCATAAATGTATAGCGTGATGATAATCTTTTAAAAGGTTAAATCCGTAACTATCTGCAATATTCTAAACTTTTGGATAGCCTTTTAAAATTTTCGGTAAACTATAGAAGAATACGAACATATGCAATATTGCTCATCCCCCATAGCAAATAGCGTGATATTAATTTGTTAAAAGTCTATTGTGACGTTTCCATTATTGGACTTATAGATTATTCATACCAATTTTCAAGTTAATCAAACCACACAGTACAAACCTCCTATGTAAAAATGAATACCCCTGTTCACTCCGTTAGGGGTAGATTTTCAAAAAACCTTGATATACGTTTTTATTTATTTTCAGTCTAAGTATAAATACTGAGTTTCGAGTTAATCAGACGGCGCGTTAAAATTCTTCCATACAATTTAACTTTGACACCTCCAATCCAGGGAGGACTGGGGGTGTCAAAGTTTGTATGGAAGAATTTTTAGGGGGTAGTTTAGAAAAACTAAGAATAGCAAACTTTATAATTTACATAAATAAGTATTCGTGCCAAGTTTCAAGTTTATTAACTCAAGTAATAAGATTTTTCATACACATAACATCCCCCCTTATAGGTCGAATTTCGAAAAACCCCGTTCTTAGTGGATGGCTTCGTTATATTATCTACATGTGTGCCAAATTTCAGCCCAATTCGTTCTGTGGTTTGAGCTGTGCGTTGATAGACTAGTCAGTCAGTTAGTCATTCAGTCAGTCACCCTTTCCTTTTATAGATATAGATAGGGTTAAAACGGTAACAACAATTACATTATTAACATTAAAAAATTGAAACAGATATAGTAAACAAAAATATTTCAAATACTATCATATAATAGAGGACATCCTAGCATACTTACTCTCACAAAACATCAGACATACACGCATAATTCTGCTCCATTTATCAGCAAACAGATCACATTCAGGATTGGTGGTCAAGAGGTCGTTAAGCATCGACACACAGTGGACTCAGCTCTGGCGACAGTTTTAGACAACGGCGGCGCAAACAGATCGCGTGGACGGCATTGGCGATACCCGATGTATTTGTCGAGAACAAATAGCCGACAGAAAAGATCGTGGAGTTCTGGACTGTCGATGCGTCTAGAGTTTCGCAGGCTACTGTGAGCTGCAGAAAGCCTCGTCGAAACTTCAACGAGTTGAAGCCCAAAACTCCTAGGAAGAAATTAGTAGGGTACATGTAACGAAAGAAGTGAAACATTTTTTTAAACAGAAATCTCAGGAATGTTTTCTGTACCGTTTCCAGCGTTAATGTGTGAGTCGCTGTGTAGGTATACCAGATACAGGCAAAACGAAACCCAAGCGCCTAAAAGATTCCTTGGCAAGAGTGGAGACATGATCTGTAAAGTCACGTAAGATCTGTCCAGTGTCAAAAGTCACGCCCAGGTCCTTTATTCTGTGACACGGCTTATTACTTCACTACCCAATCTGTAGAACTTATAGTGGTGTGGTTGACGTTTTCGACTGTCCGTCATGACTACTCATGACGTAAAACTTACTTTTATTAAAAGAGAGTTTATTGACTATACTCCACTCAATGTCCCTTTGTAGGACTATGCAATCCGCGTCCGTATCAAAATATTATAGTGTATTAAATACCTGTAGTATATATCTATATTATTTGGCAACCGTAGACACTACTGAATGTTCTATTTTTCAATGGTGGTAGGTGAAGTTGCTCTTCCGATCGTCCAAAGGGATGCCAATAGGAATGGTGTTAGCGCGCTTCGCCTCTGTTGCATAGATGTTTGAAATAATGACTTAAACTCAACGTATTGCGGTGTATTAACGTACGATTAATAAAGTGCTTACCCGAAACTATGAAATGAAATTGTTTATTCTGTAAATAGGATATCGGAATCACTTTTACACGTCATATTAAAAAAAAAAAAATAAGCTAGGTGAGTTCGGCGTTTCCTATCTGACTACTCTGAGAAGAAAGGCCGAAACAAACTCAGAGGTCACAGTCTCTTTTAAAGTCCAGACATAATCTTGGTCAGGCCATATGAGGACCATGTAGATTAGTGTCTGAAATGGTCTTTTGAGGAAAGAACCACACAGATTTGAGTGAACCTGTCCAGTCAGTGCAAGCATTTGTCAGTAATCGTGGAGCTCAACTCAGAACTTAAGGAGCTCAACTCGACGAACAATACCAAAGAAAGGACATTTCGGTAGGCCGCATAAACTTCTCAAACTGCCAGACCATAATTGAAACTAACTGAAAAATGAAAATAATAATGATATGAAAATAATAATAATGATATAAGTATCTTGCGTCCGTCGACAATGGGGACGCAAGCATGCTATTACACCTTCCAACATCCAGTGATTTTGATAACAGTGTGATTCTTTCGGACTCGTTCCGGACGCATTCCATCAGTATATGGTAAGTGTCTTCCACTATATTACACTCCGGACAATTTGGTGAAGTAACTTTACCCATAAGAAATGCGAAACTGTTCATTGGAATGTGTCCCGCTCGAAGCCGAAGAGCCATTACAATTTCCTGACAACTCATGTTTGCCTGGTCGAACCATGAACAGCGAGAAAGTGCAGGCTGGATTGTCCGATACCAGATTCCCTTGCTCAGTGACCTGTGATCGAAGTGTTCGTGCCACATTTTAGTGCATTCTGCTTTAACTTCACACAAATAATCACTGTGCTGGGGAAAGTATGAACAGACCAATCCATCATCGCAAGCATCCTTCGCCAGCCGATCCACTACTTCATTATCTTCCAAGCCAACATGAGCCGGTATCCATTGCAGTACAATATTCTTATTCTTAGAAATAAGCTTACAAATAGATTTGATCACGCTGTAGGCTATCGGAGTACCCCGAAAACTCGAGGTACACCGAGCCAAATGTTGAAGAGCGCTTCTCGAATCACTCAAAATAACATAATTGCCGCTTTCAAATGAGTCAATGTAAGACAATGCTTCATCTATTGCCACAAGTTCAGTACACATTATATTGCATTTTGAGTTTACCTTTAATTGCACTGCATTTTTAGTTTGCGGATCGAAAAACGCTGCTCCCGAACCTATTTTGTTTTTGGATCCATCTGTGTATATTCTGTAGAAACCCGAGTACGTCTTATTTAAAAATACGGTACATAGCTCACTCAGTTTTGAATTTTGGTAGTGTTTTTTAGCCGTTATCAAACCATCTAATCTAGGAAATATGACTTGAGATAGATCAATCCTGTGAACCCAAGTGTCCAATGAGAACATTTCCAGCTTTGGGCTCGTGTAGACAGGTAGTAAATCAAGAGACTCATGAATTTTGACTAACAAGGGCACCTTTCTTCTCCAGTGTGATTGTCGACAATGTGTTTGCAGTTCTTCCAACACAGCAATGATATTATTTTCAGCATACGATTTCATTTTAAGCCAGAATTTACCCGCTAGATAGTATCTGCGAAACTTCAACGGTTGCAGATTTAGTTCATTTTCCATAACGTGAATCGCTGTGGTTCTAATAAAGCCACCGATAACCCTCATGCAAACGTTTTGGACCCTGTCTAATTTACTGAGGTGAGTTTCACAGCTACTATCATAAAGGAAACAAGCGTAATCGATTCTACTCCGAATTGCTGAGATATATAACCGCCTCAGATGTTTGGGATGTACTCCCCATCCAGATCCCGAAAGAATTTTAAAAACATTAACCAATTTTAACACCTTCTCTCGAGTCTCATTAATATGCTTAGCCCACCTAAGTGATCGGTCAAGCCAAACCCCCAAATATTTTACATTGTGTACCACCGGCAGCGATACCTCATCGATTCTTAAAGTAACTGTCTCTCTTGACACACCATTCTTAAAAATACAGACACTGCTTTTTAGAGGGGATATCTCAAGACCCAAATCCAAAAGAAGTTTAGTCATTTTATTTAAAGCGGGCTGTAATCGTTGTTGTGCCGATGCGACATCACTGCAAGTGGTATACAACACAAAGTCATCCGCGTACTGCGACAGAAATACGTTCCCACTACTATGACATACTTCCATGGTTGCCAAATTAAAAAGTAAGGGTGACAATGGATCGCCTTGTGCCAATCCCCGACCGGACGTGCGACTAATGACGTGATTACCTACTGTTATTTTAAGGTTTCTCAGCTTGAGAAAATTCCAGATGTAGCTACAAATCCTGGATCCTACACCAATTCGTTGCATAATTTTCAATAGACCTTTGACGTCTACGTAGTTACATATATGCGTTATTAATATCTATGAAAACAGCCGCCGTTATAAGTTTTTTAGAAAAGCCAGTTTGAATGCGAGATACTAAAACGGTTAAATTATCTATAGTTGAGCGGCATTTTCTAAAACCTGTAGTGTTATTTGATAAAAGCATATGTTTCTCGATAAACCACTCTAATCTGTTCATTAAAATGTTATGAAAAACTTTACAAATGCATGAGATCATTGAAATAGGACGCAGAGATGATAAGCTTTGTGAGTCCCGTCCCGGTTTAGGAATGGGTACAATTACAATATCGCGCCATTGCTTAGGAACAAAACCCGCAGTGAAAATTCTATTATACAGTTGCATTAATATATTTTTACCATTTTGTGGTAACCTTTCGATCGGACACATTTATGAAATTCTGAAGGAGTAACAACAGCATCCAGCTCAGAGTAATTCATGTCAAAAGCCAAGTCGCACGGGGATAAGTCCGGCGTTAAACTAAGAAGCAAATCAGTAGCTTTGTGTTTGTCTACGTATTGTGGTGAATATTTGTGTCCCTTCAGCCACTTCATTTTCCGCCATACGGTAGAATGAGATGTAGAACAATCTAGTGACGAACAAAAGTCGCTAAACCCTTTACTTTTAGCCATCCGAATCATCCTCTGAGATTCACAAATCTTATTTTGCAATGTTTCGTAATTTTGAGGGTTTGGATTACGTCTGAATTTAGATAAAGCCAATCGACGCTCAGCCACACATTTAGATAACTTTGGCTTCCAATAAGGTTTAGGTATAAATTTACTATCTGGATTTAGGTTAATCTTGATTACAGGGATACAAACATCGGCGGCCAAGTTTAAATATTCAATGAATTTGTCATAATCGCCCTGTAAGTCCCCCACGAATGTAAATTTTAAAAATAAAGTGTTGAGTATCTTACTGTATGAAATCCAATCAGCATTTTTTAAATTCTTACGGACTAATGGTGAAGTATTAGACTGAATATTTGAAGTGATTTTAATAGCCCTATGATCACTGCCTAATGTCTCATTCATGACGGACCAGTCGAACATCAAAGCTATATCAGATGATACCATAGAAATGTCGGGTGCAGACTTTTGACATTCCAAGTTAACCATTTTTATTATGGTTGGGGTACCATTATTTAAAGTAATAAAATTATTGTCCATTAATGCTTCAAAAATTTGAACTCCCCTACTGTCCGTTTTATATGACCAATTAGAATGGTGTCCATTGAAATCTCCAAGAATGATCGTATTTTTAGTAGAAATAGAAAGTAAAGCATCCCAATCGTTTTGAGAAGTTCTGATCGACGAGGGACAATAAACAGAAGTAAAATTTCAATGACGCCACAGTTGAATACTTTTACGCATACTAATTCTATACCTTGGTTACTGAGTTGGACTTCATACATTTGAGATTTTATGGATTTGTGGGTTAGAATTGCAACCCCTCCGTAGCCATCAAACCTGTCTTTCCGATAGATTGTGTAGTTGCTCAGCCTCATGCAAGTTTCTGTATCCAGCCAAGTCTCACTTATGGCTGCAATGTGTATATGTTCCTGATTTAACAGTTGTTCCAATAAAATTATTTTAGGATTAACGCTTTGAGCATTCCATTGAAGAAAGTTTAGTTTGATACTAGTTTTGTTATTATCCATTAAATAATTTAAACAATTTCTTCATCATTCGCCAATCCGACACGTTATCAACAACCACTAAAATCAACCATTCTACACAACATTGAACCGCCATTTTAATTTTTTCTGCTATAGAACGTCTCTTCAAAAACACGATCTCCTTTAGCCTAGCTATTAGCTCATCAAAATGCACCTCTCTCTTTTAGGTCACCTCGGGATCATCACGATTGCTTGATTCCTTCGAATTCTCTGATTCCTCCCCTGTTGGTAACCAGTGCATCCAATCCTCTTCTTTAGCAGCCCGTGCCTTTTCTTGTTTTTTATCTTTTTTTGTAGTAGGTGGACTATGAACAATTGCTTTAGTTTTGACGGTCTCTGCAAATACAGGTAAGTTTGATCTCTGTGTGGGTTCGATGTTATTATGCAACGGAGGAAAAAGATTATCTATGTTTGTGAAGTTAATAGGTTCCGTCTTTTCTCTGTATGGAGAAGGGACTACATATAACGATAAGGCCTTTCTGTAAGTACAATTAAACTCTGCCATAAGTTCCTTGAGTTTCTTTTCTTTTAAATATGCAGGGCAAATTTTAGACAACGCCATGTGTTGTCCGCCACAATTTAAGCATTTAAATCTTTGTATTTCACAGTTCGGGTGATTACTACCACATTTTGGGCATAGTGTATTCTTATTTGGGCATACTCTAGCTGTATGCCCAAACTTCCAACAACGTGAGCATTGCGACACGGGGAATACAACCTTAATCCTCAATCCATCTGCGTAAACATATGCTGGTAAAAGGTCTCCTTTGAAACACAACCGAACTGCTTCACTCGTAATCCATAAATCTTCTGACGACTCATTAATATTACGCCTCTTTAGTCGCTGCAATGAAACCAACTCAAACATCTCTGTGCAACTCTTAAGGTCATCTTCAGTTAGGTCGATATCAACGTCTTTGATGACACCGTATGAATAGGTTTTGATATCTGGTCTACTAAATCTCCAACCCAATTCAATAAGGTCTTTACAAGTTTCGAGCTTAATTGCGCACAACTCGTTTGTACAATCAATACGAACTCTGTAATTATTGATGTATTTTACCTTCATTATATCTCTCATACCTTTTTCTTTCAATAATCTTGCAAGACCAAACTGCCTTGGTAGCTTTTCTTTAGCGGAAATGTAAACCTCAACACTGCTTTCTTTGACCTTCTTTTCCTTATTTTGCACTAAAGTCCATTCTGTCTCGTCCTCCTCTCTGTCCCGTTTTATCGGTCTCACCGAATCTTCCTTTGTTGCCACGTCCATATTATATTGCTCCACCACGTCTTGTTCCGTTGATGAATTGCTGCTGCTAGTCAAAACACTCCTTAAATCATCATTTTTGTTAAAAAGTTCATTATCATCCTCCATTGTAAACAATTATTATGATACACATATTCTATTAGTTAACGATGTACTAGTCCGCTTCAAGGTCAACGACGACAACTGAGAACAACAAGCTCATTAACTAATGAGGTGCAAATAACGTTTACTGCACGCGCCCGATCGAAACGAATGCCGCAGCGAAACTGTATATTTTCATGATTTTAAAAAATAATTAAAATGTTAAGTTTTATCACAAGGCTTAGCAGAGCGAACAGTTCAATCCCATGCTTTTTTATCTTCTAAATAATCTGAAATTTTATAATACCTTTTTTTACAAAGTTTGGTCACAGATATAATACTAGTACAGATACCCAATCCCATACAAAGAAATGATACCTCCCTAAGTCTGGCTATTGAGCTGGCTATTTTTCTTCCTCCATTTTTTCAACAGATGGCAGCATCAGCGACTCACAAATTGCCAGAGACTGTAGTTTTATAACGCCATCTAGAAGTCGACTTAGATACTTATGGCATTCACACATCGCACGGTACGTTCAAGGACAAGTATAATAACAATACAACAAAAACATCTCGAGTTGGCGGAATAGTTTCATTTTTGTGAGTGAGCTAGCAATTTTTACGTGGCAGTGAATGGCTCTTTATGTATTTTTTTGTATTTCAATGCTAAATCTAGATTTTCATCGCCTCGCTACCAAATCTACTATTGCTAAAACCCTAAAATTGAAATCACGCGTTCTTCGTCCGAACTTATTTTGGCAGTAAGCCCACGTACGCACTGATGTAATTAAATTGTGGCGATTATTTTTCGTGCACTTAATTTTCAACGTTCTGCCGAGATACCGAGAGTTGAAAAATCCAATTGTGTTTTTTCAACGCGCTGGCACGAGAGTGTGTCCCAGCGCGTTGGATTCTGAGCGCTCGGTTCAACACCGAGAGTTGAAAATCTAGTGCGCGATAAAATCCCGACGCGATTTAATTACGTCCGTGCGAACGACGGCTTAATGTTTTTAAAAATATCAAATAAAACCGGCCAATTACGTGTTGGACCACGCATAATGAAGGGTTCCGTAGTTGGTAAGTTGGTATCCCAAGAACAAACTTAACTTTGTAGTTGAAAAACATGTTCTCCCATACGGAATGTATGGAAGAACATGTTTTTGCAACCGCAAATTTAAGTTGGTTGATTATTACCCGTTAACTTATAGAGCCTACTTAGCTGTGATAGTTTTCCTTTTAATTTCGTTATAAATACTCCTCCTGTGATCTTTTATCACATAAACCAACCATTTAGCTGGCAGGGTGGGGGGGGACACTTGACTGTAATAAAAATTTGCTTTTTAAAGCTTAATGGTGCCGATTCTCTTGTACACCGAATTAAACTATCTAAACTATTACAAAAATTCCTTGCTTTTGGCTATGAGAATCTTAAACTATTCTTCAAAAAATCTCTAAATTTAAAAATAATTTTCACACATAACCAAAATCGAATTTGACAATCGCGATTCCACGTCTAACCTAACCTAACCCGTGATTTTTTTTTAGAGCCGTATGCGCGCAGGCAGGGCAGCCTCGACGTGTTTTTTTTTTTTTCACTTTTTGAATGGAAAATGCTTTCATAAGGGGGTCGAAAATTTCATTATTTTTTCGATAGGACACACGATTTTCGAGAAATTAGCAAAAGAACAGAAAAAAAAATCTTGCACCTGAAGAATTCACACTAACATCTCCAATGTTGGTGTGAATATGCATCTATAATGTTCATGACAACTAATTTTAATCTACACCTTTTTAATCGCGATTAAAAATAGTCAAATTTATAGTTAGACAATCAAAAGTTTAGTTGAAAAACGTCAAATTCAGAATAGCAAAATTGCCATTTTCACTAAATTAATAACTCGGTGCCATCTTAGTACTGTCAAACTAAAAATAGTTTTGTGTCACTTTAGTATAGATACGGAACCCTTCGTGCGCGAGTCCGACTCGCACTTCGCTGGTTTTTTATAGAAAGTTTTAGAAAGGTATTGATAAAATGAAAAAAAAAAATATAATTAAGAAGGTAGGTATTTGCCAAAAACATGTTAATAGATTTCTTTCAATTCCTTTATTTCTTTGTAAAGTAGGTACTAGATTATAAAAATATGTTGTTTGATTTTCCTACTAAACGTTTATACAGTGTGTGATGACAAATTGAGTAAAACGCCATCTATTGCAAAGAGCTCATGATCAACTTTATCATTCCATGGGTTCGAATTCAAGTAAAAGGTTTCACTTATAATTTTTGTTGGAAATACGTGATTTATGAGTTTAAATGGATAAATCAGCATTAAATAAGGAAGTTTAGATTTTTATTTATCTTACTTCAGCCAAATTCAGACGTTTATCAGTTTTTAGTGATTGTTAATTTCATAATTGTTGCCTATGCTGCCATCTATGAATTTTTTTCAAGACTAATTATAATTTGTTCGAGTTGAGACCCCATGGTTTGGTTTTAATACAGATTTTAAATCTATTAATGGGTAAGTTTCGAATGTCAATGGGAAGTTTGTTGTAAAAGCGTATACATTGACCCATGAACGAGTTGCCTACTTTGTGGAGACGTGTGCGATGCACAGCAAGATTGTGTTTATTCCTGGTATTTAAACTATGAATATCGGACATTTTCTTAAAATTTGATATATTTTTGTGTACATACAATAGGTTTTCAAAAATATATTGTGAGGCTACAGTCAGAATATTTATTTCTTTGAATTTTTCTCTAAGGGAATCTCTTGGACCTAGGTTGTATATGGCTCGAACAGCCCTTTTCTGTAGAACAAAGATAGTATCAATGTCCGCACAGGTTCCCCAGAGAAGAATCCCATATGACATAAGACTATGAAAATAACTAAAATAAACAATTCTGGCTGTATCCACATCAGTTATCTGTCTAATTTTTTTAACAGCATAGGCGGCCGAACTTAGTCTTCCTGACAATTTTTCTATGTGTGGGCCTCATTGTAATTTACTGTCAATAGTGATTCCAAGAAAAACTGTCGACTCAACAGGGTCCAACTCTGTTCCATTTACTTGAACATTGGTAGATAGCTGCCTGACATTTGGCATTGAAAATTTAATGAGTTTAGTCTTTTTTCGTTCAGTAGAAGATTATTTACATTAAACCAATGCACTACTTTAGAGAGTGCATCGTTAACTTGTTCAAAGTTGACTAACTGACGTTTGATTTTAAAAATGAGCGAAGTGTCATCTGCGAATAATACTATCTTGTGATTATCCCTTATGTGATAAGGTAAATCATTTACATAAATTAGAAATAAGAAAGGCCCAAGAATTGAACCCTGCGGAACGCCCATGGTGACCGCAGATCCTGCAGATTTCTTGCCATTAACATTGACCCTCTGGATTCTGTTGTTCAGATAAGAAGTCAGAAGGTCAAGAGCCTTGTCTCTCATACCATAGTGGTACAGTTTCCTGGTGAGTGTATCATGATGTACGCAATCAAAAGCCTTAGACAAGTCGCAGAAAATGCCAAGAGCATCTTGCGACTCCTCCCAGGCCTCGAATATGCTCTTCAGTAATTCCACGCCCGCGTCTGTAGTTGAACGACCCTTTGTAAAACCAAACTGTTTCAGATGAAGTAGATTATATGCATTGAAATGTCCTAACATTTGTTTCAAAATTATTTTTTCAAAGATTTTGCTCAAAGTAGGTAATATTGAAATAGGGCGAAAATTTGTGGGATCAGTTGTGCTGCCAGATTTGAACAGTGGAATCACTTTGCTAAGTTTCATCAGATCAGGAAATACACCAGATGCAATACAAGAGTTAAAAACGACTGCTAAAAGGGTGAAATTACATCAATTATTGAGGACACGGTATGTACTGATAATCCCCAAAGGTCAGCAGTTTTTTTTACATCAAGATTTTTAAAAGATTCTATAATGTCTTTAGCAGTAATAACTGTGAATTCAAAAAGTTTGTCACATTCTGGTACACATTCTTTAAGTATTGAGTAAGCAGAAGTAGAGGACGACGATAACAGAGTTTTTGTTGTTAAAATAGGAATATTAGTGAAAAACATTTCAAACTCAGTTGCCATCTCCACGTCTGCCTTAATATCTACATCATTAATTTTTAGATGGAAGTCACGATTCCGTACTGTCGTTCTTCCCGTTTCCGAATTAATAATATTCCAAGTTGTTTTAATTTTATTTCCAGAAGATTTTATTTTATTTTTAATGTGTATGGCTTTTGCTGACGAACAGGCTCTTTTAAAAATTTTTGAATATTTCTTAACAAATTCTTTAAAAGTTTCATCATAGTTATATGTTTTTTCATGATACAATTCAAATAATCTCTGCCTACTTTTGTAAATACCTGGTGTTGCCCAATCACTGAATATAATGCGGTCACAAACAGGCAATATTTTTGAGGTGAAAACCTTCCTAAACTCACTATTGATGAGGTTAAATAGTAAAGTGTAAGCTTGATCCGGGTCATTTTGATAAGGCAAACCGGGTAGTTTTTCCATTAAATTATTCTTAAATTGGCCTAAGCGACTTTTATTTACAGGAATAAAACTCACAAGTTTTCTTTGTGCTCTGACTGTTTTCTGAGGGAAAGTGACTAACTGGTCACAGTGATCAGAGTCTAACTCATTTATAATTAAATGGCTAGAAGGTTTTAAGTTTGTGAAAATATTGTCAATACAGGTAGCACAAGTGGCAGTTATTCTAGTCGGCTCAAAGAATATATTGTACAAATTACATGACTTTAATAAAGTTATAAATTTATTTACTACAGCAGATTTTTCCAGTATATTAATGTTGAAATCTCCACAGACTACAACTGTTTTATTACTGTTACAAGTCTTTAATAATACTTCTTCCATATATTTCTCAAAAATATCATAAGAAGCACATGGGGGCCTGTACACGCTCATTACAATGAACTGCTCAAGCTCAATGCAAGCTATTTCAATAACTCGCTCAACAGAGAGGCTCACAATATCCTAACGTTCTTTAAATTTCAAATTGTTACGAACAATTATTAAAGAGCCACCACGTATCATATTAACTCTGCTGAATGAGCTGGCAACCTGGTGGTTGTTAAAGCTGAACATGAACTGGTGGACTTTCAACCAATGTTCAGTTACACATAGGATGTCAATATAACTACAGTTCATGAACAGCTCCAATTCTAATTCCTTACCTATCACACCCTGTATATTTTGATGAACAATTTTTAGAGTATTATTATTATTACATTTATTAAGATTACTACAATTCGATGGGTGAGATATCAAAGAAGAACTTTTTGTAACATTTTGATGATTTAAACCAGTATTTAAATTTTCTTCATTTATTCAGCAAGAGGTTTTGTCTATTGTCCTAATTTCTAATTTAAATGATAATTAATGTCATTAGTTGTTGCCAAATTATTGGCAGAATTATTTAAAATGTCATTGCATTGCTCAAAAGAAGCAAGTTGTTTAGCCAAATTTTTGGCTGAAATAGAAAAAAAATATGATAGCGACACAGCTATCTGTCCTTTGTAATAGTTAGAAAGATAGTACATAACAATATTATGTCTATCTCTTGTCAAATACAAATTATTACCAACATAATTGTTAGTGTCAACTAGATGGAACAGATTATTATTGAATGTCCAATTATACAATGTTATATTTAATTCAAATCTTAGATTATTTTCTTCCTGTGGCAAACTGTTACTATATGGAAATGTAAACAACACAATTTTTCTTAAACTTAGATTACATAATGTTCTATAATATTGGAGCAATTCTCCTTTGTTCACATTTCCCCTATTACCCATAAAAATTAATAATGTAGTGCCTTTGTTAAAGTTACATTTAATAATTTCTTTCATAATGTCAAATAAAGAACAACCAGGCATACAGTAATTTATTATGGAGTGTCTATTGCACTGATATTGAATCACTTTAAAATACATTTAGCTAGTAGATTTTTTTATAGTGTCCATAGTATAAAAAAGCCGACAATTAGTTGTATCACTACTTTAAGATGGTAAGTATACAGGGTAAGATTTTTGCCAGTGCGCAAATTTAAACAAGTGACTTCACTTTTTTTTCGCGTTTTCAGGTTTGGTCCCATAGAAAAGTTGTTCATAATGATGAGTAAGGTCGTGTTTAAGTTTGCGCACTGGTTAAATTTTTTTCCTGTATTTTCAGTATCTTTGGTTCGCATAAAAAATACAATAGAAGTGGATATATTTAGTAACCTGTTCCGCTTAGCTATTTCTAAAGTCTTTAAAAAAACCCTGAAAGAAATCGACACGTTTTTCACTTCTCAACGAGGCATCCTCAGGATGACGATTGACTTGTCGCGAACTAGAACACGGCGTGTTGCCACACCAAGCGCTGAGCGCAGTCTGCGCTACTTCTATTGTATTTTATAATGGATTTCCGCAAGGTCACGCCTGAATCAATTAAGTATCTTGGTACGCATATGTATTTCTGTGACCCAAATTTTGAATATGGGGGTCACTTTGGGGGGGGCAAATAAGAAAAAAAAACCTGTACCGTGTGACATATCAACTGAAAGGGCTTGTTGCGAGGACCTCAAATATGTAATTATTTTTTTAAATTTTAAAATAAATACATATAATGATATTTAAGAAAATAGATGAATATTGACCTTTGCCCCCTTATCTCCGAAACTACTGAGCCTAAAATTTAGAAAAAATTACAGAGAATGGTTTTTTACTCATAGATTACGGGAAATCCTACAAGAAGTATGTGGTCTTAAAATAACATGGTAAATCTCTCAATATTGTGCGTACAAACGTACATTTGCAGTTGGAATGTATGGGAGACCATGTTTTTTAACTAAAAAAGAAAAAAAGAAAAATGCGTTTAAGTTAATGCATTGAGTTGGGTTGCGTTGTGTGCTACAATGTTAAGTTTGTATTTGGGATAGATTCATCCCAACTACGGAACCCTTCATTGTGCTTGGTCCGATATGCACTTGGCCGGTTTATTTATATAATAAAATTGATAATGACATATCTTTAACCGTCACCAGAATTGCTGCACTTCTTAGGAGAAGCGTTTACAGGGGTAACATTGTTAGTATAGCGATTTCTGAGCACCACTCACTTTATGTTATTTAAAAGCATTATGTTAGAAGAGTATATTCCATGATAAAAATGCGGCTGAACGCCTGTTTGGACAATGGTGGTTACTTGTAGGCAGTAGTTGGTATTGTCTCACGAGCGAATCCGGGCCGGCGGTGGCGGTAGAGGCATGACGAGTGTTGCGCAAGCGCAGCCGACTTGGCAGTAATTTGGTTAAGATAATAGACGTCTCCGCCCCACTTACTTCGCAGTGCGTAGATCATGTCGTAAACATGACTTTATTTAATTGACTTTTAATTTTGTACATAAAGTAGAACTACCAATTTCGTGGTAGAAGCTTGTAGAATATTTACTACTATTAAATATTTAGCATAAATTACTGCATTGGCCATGACTTTGGCAATAAAACTAAGTACAAGTAGCACAGTTAAAGTTTCAAGTAATTATGGTTGTTTGTTACACCTTACATTTGAAATGAATGTACTTTACCCAAGGGCAAATATTTATTAGTAGATAATCATGTAGATAGTATCTTTCTTACCTTTATGCTAGCTGCTTTATTAACATGAAACACATGTACAGGGGTTGTGGAAGTGGCAACTTGAACCTCAGAGAAGAACCTATCGAATGTCCAGATCCTATGAGGGTCCACTTCTAGCAGGCCCGCCAGGAGTGGTGTGACTAGCTTACGTAAGCCGACGCTCAGCTGACAGTGGGACGGCAGATCACGGGCCCAGTCTATTGGACCATTCTCTGTTGTTTGTGTTCCCTGAGAAAATAATATTGTTTATAATGTAAGAGAATTCTTACTCTTCTACACAGGACGGATTTTCGAGACAGGGCAACAATGGTAGGCACCTTAACCGCTGTAGTTACAGAAAAATGGTCTGAGCAGGCTGTCCTTATTTTTTTGATAAATTTTGATCCCCATTCATAGATTAAAAAAAAAAAACTGTACAGTCAGCAAGACAATTGGCAATTTTCACACAAACTTTTTTTATGCCAACCAATCCTTTTTCTTACCAGGATCAAAACACTATCGGACCAACTAAGGTAAACATTCTATATTATTTGAGGACATTTTTCTCAGAATGTCAGAAATCACAAGCAACAAACTATTAAAATCTGTTCTCAAAGTAAATAAAATTATAACGCATATTCATTAAAAATTCTTTAAAAAAAGAAGTTATTACAAAATTGCCAATTTTCTTGCCGACTATTTTTTTTTTTCAAAATCTCTAAATGAGGATTAAAATTTCTCAAAAAAATATGGTTTCCTGTCTCCTAAAACCGTTTTCCGATAGCTAAAACAATTAAGGCACCTGCCCTTACTGCCCCATCTCAAAAACCATCCTGTAAAACAAAATATGACTTATTGCTACTCTTATCACATTTTAGAATAGCATAACTATATCATTGATACAATTACTGCTGGTTATGTTGCCAAGTTGTTGGAACTGGGGACTACTGAGTTAACTGGCTTTTAAATCCTATACTATTAAACAAGCAATATTTGTATATTTGTTTGTATATATATTTGTGCTCACATTCTCAAAATGATTGCTAACGATTTTGATGAAAGTTGCAATAAAGGGGTTTACAGGGGCGAAAAATCGATCTAGCTAGGTCTCATATCTGGGTGCAGATTTGTTTTCTCTATTTTCTCAGCCTCGGGAATGTGATACAACATTGGTATACCTGGACAATATGTTTATTTCTATTTTCACCCAAGAAGAGCTTGGTTGACCAGGTACTGGTCTATGAATTGCAATCTAATGAATAATTTTTCTAATGAATAATTTTGATACTTACTGCAATGACTCCGGATGCCTTCTTTGTAGTGATATAGAACATGGTCTCTTTGTTTCTCCTTCCTCCATATGGCCTGAATGGCAACTGTCCTGTAGCCACATGGTACAGTGTGACACCTATGGACCACAGGTCTACTGTTGCCCCAAAACTCTTCCCCACAGGCTTGCGTAACACTGCTCGCTCATACATGTCAGGGTGCAGGTACTCTTCAGTGCCATACAAAGACACAAATTGTTCCTCCTCCTGCAATTCTCTTGCAGCTCCAAAATCCGTGAGTTTGTATGTGGTAGTTCCATCCTCATTTATATATTTCATTATGTTGCCAGGCTTGAGGTCTCTATGTACCAAGTTATTATCACGCAAATGCTTCATCCCAGCTGTTAAATGCTCTAACACTAATAGAAACTCGTTTTCTTGAAGGCCGTACGTATTCTCAGGGTCGTCGAGTATATTGAACAAGCTACCTCCAGTGCACAGCTCCATTACAATGACTTTCCCGCGGCCCTCCTGCTCCTCCTCGATGGCGAGCAGTTTCACAATGTTCTCGTGCTTCACCTTCTTGAGCACTTCAAACTCCCTCATCTGCACATCGTGCGGTCGCATGTGACTCAGCTGGTTAAACGTCTTCACAGCGACGGGCTCTCCGTTGTTCTTGTTGACACCCTGAAACACCGCGCCCGTAGCACCCTTTCCTAGGACGCTAGTCGTACACCACACATAATTCTCGGAGCCCCGGAGGAAGGACATTTTCGAAAGTTTATTTCTTGTGAAATACAAGAAACTACTACTATGTTAGAACACCAAGTCGATTGTTGAAGACATTTTTCTACACAGTTTTGAATCAAATAATCACCTTGGCATTACAGATATTATAAAAAATTTACTCAGTGATGAAAAAGTAGTTAAATTAAAGTGCTTCACGTTCACTTTCAACTGCCCACCTTCCCATCGTCCAATCCATCCATGTACCCAATTACCCATGTACAATATTGTACAATCCAGTCCAGTAGACCAGTATAATCCACATCCACAGAGCATTAGAACAATCAACAAAATTTTGACAGTGACAGTAAATCGCAGTGTTGTTATCGTAAAAATCTGAGCTGCCATATGTCACAGTCTGGTTTGCCGTATTTTAAGGCGAAAGCGCCAGGGTAGCCCGCGAAATTCATTTTTTTTTAGGTTTTTTGCAATTTGCTGGTCAGTATTAAGTTGTACGTTGATTAATATACGATTCGCGGCCGTAACAAATATGTATTTACAGAATTATAATCATTAAAGTCATCAACACAACTCTCTAAGACCACGTAAGTCCAAAGAATAACTGTTTCATGAAATCATCATTCTTTGGACTTACGTGGTCTTGGAGAGTTGTGTTGATGACTTTAATGATTATAATTCTGTAAATACATATTTGTTACGGCCGCGAATCATATTTTGATCGATGTACAACTTAATACTGACCAGCAAATAGCAAAAAAACGTAAGAAAATTTGAATTTCGCGGGCTACCTTAGCGCTTCCCCCTTAAGGGGAAAAAACTAAATTGCCATATTTATTATAAAAATGTCTATTCCTCAATTTTTTCTTCTCCATAAACGTTTTTATCGTTTCTATTACTTTAGATTCATGTTTATCTAATGTGTACTTGTCCTTGCTTCTCGAACATGACGCGCGACACCTTAAACTTGGTACAGTATCCATAATTTTGAATCAGTTATCATCGATTTTTTTATGGTCATTTTCAGTTTTAAAAATTCGTGGTTTAGTGGAAAAACGTTTCATGTAACCTATACTCAATTGCCGTATTTAATGACGGGCCAGCGTTGTTATAAGATAACTCGGAACGCAGCCTTTAGTCTCACGACTAGTCCGAGTTACGCTATAATCAACATAGACATTTAATAAGTATGGACTGGAAATACCTACAAAAAAAAGGTGCATACCTACAACTCAAAATGTCGCATAAAATGGCTGCCAATGCTAGGGTTGTGTCATTCAGGGAACATGGTGTTACTATTTCGAGTATCGATACTAGTACGTAATAGTATTACGAATCTTACTAGATATCACGGTTGAATCATATTTAAAAAAATATTAGCTAATAGTCCGTTGTAACAAAAAAAAACGAGTATTGACAATTTATCACTTCTCAAACAATTTTCCGCATAATTATAATTTCATTTATAGAATTATTACTTAGCAAATAAAGTTTTCACATGCAAGTCTTATGCCTGTTTTCACCTTCACTAAGTGACACTTAAATGAATCCCTAATAAAAGTTCACTGTTGGATTTTCAACGGTAGACTCAGCGCTGAGAGTTGAAATACAGTGCAGTTTTATTTAGGTATTCATTTAAGTGTCACTTAGCTGTCGGTGAAAACGGGCATTAGTGAATTAAATTTTTAACAATTTTATCATAAATGAACATTCGGAATAATACACATCCTTACATATTATAAAACAAAGTACACCGCCGCGTCTGTCTGTTTTTCTGTCTGTCTGAACGCGAAAAATTCAAAAACTACTAAACGGATTTTCAATCAATTTTCACTAATGGACGGAGTGATTCATGCGGAAGGTTTTAGTGTATAATTCATTAAAGTTTTGTGTAAATTGGCTGAAATTTGACGATTACTGTTGAAGATGTCGGATAAAATCATGCGGACTGGGATCTTTATTAGCGTGAGCCGCGGAAATCATAAAAGTTACATAAAATGTATGTACTACAGTATTGTTAATCTTAAAAACTTCAACAAAAAAATCGTATACACTACATAAAACTCTGCGGAACGGTCTCTCGGTGCTATGAACCAAAGAGTACAGTTTGCTGTAAACCACGGGCCGGACCTAGCAATATCATTTCAGCGCAGCGAAGGAACTAGTATCAGAAACTATTACGGAAACGGTACAACACTATTCCACCATGACATATCATTGTAAACAAACGAATGAAATTATGAAATAATAAAAAGGTCTGTTGGACGGAAATTAAGCCATATATTAAAATTTAAGCCGTATTTAATGATCACCTAGCAATTTTTTCATCGAAAGTTTATCACTTTATGTACTATTGCATGAAAACCGGCTACTAACCTGTGCAAAGATAATTGAGGTTGATTTTCCTTCTTTCTTGCACCACACTTCACAATACAACACACAGGCATGTTGAATTGGTGTTTTCCAACGTATATATGTAGTTTTAAAGGAAAACTCCTCGTAATTTTCTCACATATCTCAATAAAACAAAAAGTAAACAACCACTTGACAGCAGAACTACCTACAACTGTTACTACGTCTCAACAAAATGTTGCCATTATGAGGAACAACTGAAATATTGTTGTCTCTTTGATCAAATACGATTACCACATTAAAAAGAGTGAAATAACACGATATTTCACATTCTAGTTCGTTTTTCACCCATATTTGTATAAGCAAACTTATGTATAGAATATCGCGGCGCCTCCGTGTTTTTACTATCTCAATGATAATCAATGAATATCGCGTGGTAACCACCCGTACCGAATTAGCGTGAGCGTGGTAACGAACGATGTCCCGTGAATCGTGACGTCATGATATGTGCTATCTTGCGATAATACCGACCATGCCCTAAATTAATATCACCTTGAGCGCTGTCAAAAATGACAGTTGTGCTGTTTTGTTTTGAGTCACATCATATCTTTATATGCTTGCTACACGGCTGTCAACCGAATCCTCGACAGAGGTGACCTTGGTCGACAAGCAGACCTGTTTGAAATTTGGTCGTAAACCACCAACTACACGGTTGTAAGCCGCCAAGGTCACCTCTGTTGGGACGTGGTTGGCAGCGATGTAGCAAGCCCTTAAAACGTATGTGGTATTTTCAAAATTGTGCTTCTGGCTGCCGCCCGTCACCACCTAACCAAAGAAGAAGAAGAAATTTGTGGTATATTAACAAAGAAATATGATACGCAAGTTTTGACGTTGAGCGAGCACCGTGAGCACGTTCATGAGCGTTCCGAATTGTTGACCGCCCTCAGCTGTCAAGATCGTGTAGCGCGTAGGCATATCTTTAGTCTTAGGCAATGTATGACGTAGCTTGTAAGTTAATTTTAAGTCTTCTCAACCTCTGTATACAACGTCATTCGTTTAGTAAACTTTAAACTGAGAACACGCTCTTTCAATGAGGTTAAAAACTGAAAGCTTATAACAGGTGGCAGCACAGTTGTACGTCTTTAAACCGCCATTGTTGTGTGTATGTTTACTTTTGTGTCGATCACAAATTATATGAAAACTAGATAAATACGTATGAGACTTGGACTGGTAAAAAAGTAGCTTTAGTGTAAAAGTCAATAAATTATGAACGTTTTATATTTTATAGGTTATTTTGTGTTTGTTGAATTTTGGGCTTGGTCGGTGCTATCGCAAGATGGCGCATGTCATGACGTCGTCATATATGACGATTCACGGGACATCGTTATCGCGATCACGGATATTAGCATGCTCAAATCGATTACAGCTTTACTCGGAACGCAGCTATGGTAACAAACTGTCACTGGCTGTCATTAATGTCACTTCTTTAAGTTCTTCAATGCTTTTGTTTCGTAAATTGTTCCATCCATTCCTAGTAGAACAAAACTTTACGAAGTAACGAAAAAGTACTTGTGAATCCAACGTTTTCAGCAAATAACGCTAAACTAATATTCACAATTATACTCTTGGACATCTGAGCAAGTTACTTGTTGTTTAAAGGAATTCTTACAAGAAATGTGAGTGCAAGCAATGTTGTGATTCGTGTTCTTAATGTACTTCTCTGTATTTCACAACAATATCTGCCAATATCACACTCAAAACCCGATTTTTCCTAAAACAGTATTTAAACTAAGCTTAAAGTAAATTAATTTATTAGTGCATCATTAAAACTCCCCATTTTCCATCAGGTCATCTCGTCACGAAGTTAAACGACGCGAGCGTTCCAAAAGCAGATCAGTGGAACATCGCAGGGGCTGGAAACACAAAAACCACGACCGAACACAATCTCATTCGCCAAGATCTTCAAAGCATAGGTCCCCAAGCAGAGAAAGAAGAGAGTCCAAGCATAAGAAGAATAAGAAAAAGAAAAGACATTCATCCAGCAGTAGCTCCAGCAGTGACAGTGGCGAAGAGGAGCTGAAGCTGTTGCAGAGGCTGGAGGCCGAAAGACTCCGACTGAAGGATGAGAAGAAAAATCAGAAAGAACAACTGAAGGCAAATGAAACACCAGAGGAAAAGAGGTATGTTGACATTGTAACTGTACAGTGAGCGTAATGGTTTTCAGGATAGCAGTTTTAATTTTTGAGAACTTGTGATCTTCTTTGTCAATCTTAAAGCAATTGGTACTTTCATGTGAATCAGAGAAAAACAAAGAAATTACCTTTATTGTGAATTTTGGTTTTGTCCAAACTCAAACTCAAAACTCAAACTCAAACCATTTATTTCAAATAAACCAATTACAGGCACTTTTGAATTGTCAAGGGGTCGGTCAGTCAGAAAGATGAAGCTAGTTGCCCATTCCAAAGCGTAGTAGGTACCTATGGAGAAGAACGGGCAAGAAACTCCATGGACACTCTTTTAAATCACAATATGTTTACAAAATATTGGTTACATCATTCATGTTAAAGTTATAAATGTGAAAACGATGCACAACGATAAAAGCGTCCGTAATAAAAAATAAAACAATTCAAAAATCAAATTAAAAAAGCCATGGCAGCTAGAAGATGACCAGTCCCTACTGACAGCGCCTGTTCACGAACATGACGCATGGATTAGCACCATTCAGCTCAACCATTTTGAAGGGAGCTAAATGATCCAACACACACGCCACCGTCAGCGAGACATTAGAGTGAGCATGACATATTGTCAGCCACAAGGGCACATTCAAGTCAATAAAAGACGTACCTAGTAAATGGTAGCTTTAAAGTAGGTACATAGTACTCACACATGTTATGAAATTATACAATTTGAAAGGGATTGAATTTATACAATGCAAAGATGAGTAGTTTCTATATCTTCAGCAACTCCAACAGTATTTCCAAATGCTAATCAATTAGTTTATGCGCCCTTGTGGAGCAGGACCAGCGTTTAGCCAAGCATTTATATCAGCGATGTAATCCCCCAAATTATAATATGCTTGGCTGCATAGTGTGCGTTTTATATAAGATTTAAATTTCGTTTCATTCAGTTGAAGTATGTGGGGAGGTATTTTATTGTAACATTTTAAACAGTACCCCATGAAAGATGAGTCCACTTTAGCCAATCTGAAACCTGGTTGAACTAATTGGTCCCTATTTCTAGTGATATAATTGTGTCTTGCACCTCTTTTACTAAAAAGATGTAGATTTTTCCTTACGTACATAATGTTTTCATATATATATTGACAAGGTACCGTCATGATGTTAATATCTTTAAACAGTTCCCTTAGGGAGTCGCGCCTGCGGAGGCCATATATGGCTCTGATGGCTCTTTTCTGCAGAATAAAAATAGACTCGATGTCTGCAGCCCGACCCCATAGTAAAATACCATACGACATAATACTATGAAAGTAACTGAAATAGACTAGCCTCGCGGTATCTACATCAGTAAATTGACGTATTTTTCTCACAGGATATGCTGCTGAACTTAGCCGTCCTGAAAGGGATGTTTAATGAGGACCCCATTGAAGCCTTGAGTCGAGCGTGATCCCCAGGAAAACAGTTTTATCGACAAATTCTAGTCTGTCTTGATTCAATACTATCTCACAATTACTACTTTTGACATTTGTTAAAGAAAATCTTATGCATTTAGTTTTTTTACCATTTAATACTAAATTATTAGCAGTGAACCAATTTTGGACTTGCAACAGGGCGTTATTTACGTCGTCAAGATTTGATGCACGTCTATTAATTTTAAAAATTAAGGAAGTATCATCAGCAAATAACACCATTTGCGGTTGGGTTTTTAACAAATGGGGCAGATCGTTAATATATACTAAAAAGAGGAAAAGACCTAATATCGATCCTTGTGGTACACCCATTTTTACTTTTAGAGCAAGTGAATTGACACCATTTATTTGAACTTGCTGCTGTCTACCATTTAAATAAGATTTTACTAAACTAAGCGCAAGTTTTCCAAGTCCGTAATGCTCAAGTTTCGAGATTAAGGTTTCGTGGACGACGCAATCAAATGCCTTGGAGAGGTCACAAAAAATTCCTATGGCGTCTTGGGCCTCTTCCCACGCCGTAAATATGTGCTTTAATAAGGTGACACCGGCGTCAGTCGTACTACGCCCCTTGGTGAAACCATACTGTTGCTCATGTAAGATTTTATTGGTGTTAAAATGATTGAGCATTTGATTAAGCATTACTTTTTCAAACAACTTGCTGAAAACCGGCAATACGGATACGGGTCTATAATTATTGGTGTCTTTACTGTCCCCCGATTTAAAAAGTGGTATTACCTTACTGTATTTCATTAGATCAGGGAAGACTCCTTGATCCACACACAAATTAAATATTAAGGCTAAGTACGGCGCTATAGTCTCAATAATGGCGGTACAAACTTTGATTGACATTCCCCATAGATCTTCGGTTAATTTGATCTTTATTTGCTTGAAAGCTTTTATTACTGTTATAGGGTTTATATGTTTGAATTTAAATTCAATCGGATAGGATGAAACGTTTGCTCTTAATAAATCAATAGAACGCGAGGGCGAGGAATTTAAGGTTTCAGTAGTTATAAGTGGAATACTGGTAAAGAAATTTACGAATTCTTGAGCAACTTCTTTGTTAGTGCTTATGAGACCACTTGAAGTTTCTAGTGTGAAATCATTATTATGTCTTTTATTCCTGTTAGTCTCGTCATTGATAATTTTCCAAACAGTCTTTATTTTATTATCGGCTGATTTGATCTTGTTGCTAATATACAAGGCTTTAGCTACCTTGCAGGTATTTTTAAAAGTTTTAGAGTAAGTAGTAACATATTTATTAAAAGTTTCAGAGTTAATATAATAAGGCTTAAGGCCATACAGCTCAAACAATTTTTCCCTACTTTTCCTAATACCCTTGGTTGCCCAATCACTGAACAAAAAATTTGGGCAAATAGTTTTAGTTTTCTTTTTTAAAGTATTATTGAACTCGGTGCGCACTACCGAAAAGAATTCCTCATATAATTCATTTGCATTTTTTATAATATGACCCGGTATACTTAACTTACTAATTAAGTTATTATTAAATCTACTTAGATTGCTGGTTGTTATTTGTCTAGATTGTATCTGAATTCTTTGTAATGGTGTAATGGACTTGAAAGTAACCGTTTGACCACTATGATCAGAAGGGAGATAATTTACAATGGCTTTATGTAAGTAGTCACAACAACAATAAACATTATCAATACATGTAGCAGTATTTGTAGTTATGCGGGTTGGTTCTGAAAACACATTTGATAAATTGAATGATTTAAAGAGACTTAATAATCGACTACTACTTGAACTATTTTCTAAGATATTAATATTGAAGTCACCACAGATAATTAGTGATTTTTTTCCCGATGCAAGTTTTGCTAGAACATCTTCCATTACTGACTCAAATATGGAGTAGTTTTGATAATTTGGGGGTCTGTAAACGCACACTATAACATGCTTATCTAGCTCAACACAGGACAATTCGACGATATGTTCAACCGACAGATCAACTATATCTTTACGAGTCTTAAATTTAATGGAATTTTTAACCAAGATTAGTGAACCCCCACGCAGGAGAGATTTTCGGTTAAAACAACTGCCCACACTATAATTTTTGTTTTTTTGTTGTTATATTAATCAAAATCATCACTAATTAAATTCAAATTAGACTGGGAAGCAGTACTTTTTACGCATTAAATAACTTAGAACAGCCTCCTAGAATGAACACCTTTTACTGCTTCCCAATGTTAAAGTTAGTTAGTACATAGAGATGTTACATTATTCAGGGCGCGACGTCTCAGAGAAAAACAAGAGAAGGAACGCAAACGTCGCGAGCGCATGGGCTGGGACAATGAGTACCAGTGCTATACCAACCAAGACAACCCCTTTGGAGACTCAGCACTCACCAACACCTTTGTATGGACTAAGAAACTTGCCAAGGAGGGTGTCAAGACTGTGTCTAGAGATGAGTTGGAGGCACTCAACAGACAGAAGCAGTTGGAAAACAAAATAGAGCTGGAGAAGGTAATGTTTTGATTGTATAATTATCAGATTGTAGAAGTCTAAGGTAGAGCCCTTCCTATCTCCTCAAGACAACTTTTAAAGCTATCAAGGTGGAGTTTCTCTATTAGAAATCGTTCTAGAATCAAACATAAAGATTTCAGGGTCTGACTGTATTTTTTTTGTAGTCATGTTAATTATATTGACTGCCTCGTTGGTCTAGCGGTGGCAAATACTACTGCTGAGCACGAAGTCCCAGGTTTGATTCACAGATCAAGAAAACTGTTATTGGGTTTTTCCATCAGGAAATTCTTAGTAGCAGCACGGAATCATGATTAATGGCAATAGACTGACTTTGACTTAGACATAACTGGCGAAATGTGGGGGCATTATAGCTATAGGTACACATTCTCTTAAGCCTTCAGGAATTACAGGCGCGATGTTATGTTATGCTAAGAATATAGCATAATTATGTTAGAGAGAAGAGCAGTGGTGCCCGAGAGCAGTGGTGGCCCAGTGGTGACGGCCCGACTTACGAGTTGTGGATCTCGCCCGGGTTCGAACCCAGATAGGCGCTTTACTTTGTGTACATATAACCACTGCTCTCAAAAAGGTAAAGGAAAACATCGTGAAGAAACTGGCATGTCCTAGAACCAAAAAATTTGAAGACGTGACATCTACCAACCCGCACTGGGCCCGCGTGGTAGATTACAGCCCACCCCCTCTTACAGAAAGGAGGCTTTTTTTTTTGTGGGTGGGAAATTATCAAATAACATCTCCCGCTCTGGGCGGAGCGGGAGGGCATGTCAGACTCTTACTGACTAAAAACCACCCGTGTTCCTTCGGTTGCCCTGTTGCCGGGAGCCACGATCTCCCTTTCGTTTTTCTTCGCACCCCCAGCTCACCGAATGGAGGCCTGTGTCCCAGCAGTGGCCATTATAGGCTGTCTATGTATGTTAGAGTGGTTCGGGTCGGTGTGCAGGTGAAGCAGCGGCGGCTGGAGCGCGAGGCAGAGCGCGCGGCGCGCGAGGCGGAGGCGGCGGCGGCGGCGCGTGCGAGAGAGACGCAGCAGTTCCACACGTGGGCGCGCCAGGAGGACGCCTTCCATCTGCACCAGGCGCGCCTGCGCTCGCAGATACGCATCCGCGACGGACGAGGTACGAAGCGAATAATATCTTTCTTCCAAAATGTGATGAAGCTATTTAGCTAATCCTAAAATTTTGATCACATTTTGAACAAGAAGCAGTCTTATGAACAGACTAAATAATAAAGTGATAGTTAGATAGAGACTTACGTGATTCTTATTTTGGTTTCCCACGCGCAACTGAGATATTGAGACACAGCACAGATCGTAGCGAGGTTCAATTCAAAGATCCTTCCGGCACGGAACCCTGAAAACGTGCAAATAACGTGATTGAAGCTAACTCAAAAACTACTCAATCAAAATTAATAAAATTTGTATGGGACCACCGCGCGAGCTTCTGTAGAGGAAGCTCGTGCGGTGGTCCCATACAAATTTTACGAAACCTGAGTCACCAGGTGTGTCGCCACTAGAAGATACTGGGGCTGATATCGACCAATAATATAATCAACCATGGATGAAATATTTAAAGTTCTACAATATATACAAAACGGCTTAGCACAACAGAAGCGAGACATGAAAGATATGGAGGGAAACATAAAAGAGGCTATAATTAAAAATATTTATGAAAAATTCAACTGCATTGAAACAAAAACAAACCAACTTGAGCAAAAATTCGAGGCTTATCAAAAAACTATCGACTTTTTGATAAGCAAATGAGAAAGAAAAATATAATTTTCTTTAGAGTTCCTGAATTAGAAATAAACAATGCTAGAAATTTTAAACAACAAAATGGCTATAGTATGCCCAAAATGGGAAATCGAAACTGTGGTCTACTGGTGGTGACTAGGAAAGAATAACGGTGGACTAAGGACAGTTGTAGTAACAACTTCAACAACAAGCAGAAAATACAACTTCTAAAAAAGAAAAAATCATTAGAAAATACGGACATTTACTCGTACATTAAAAAAGATTACACACCTGCTGTTTTACAAAAACGGCAAAGAGCTCCAAGAAGAAATGATGATGTGGATATATTTAGTAACCTTTTCCGCTTAGCTATTTCTAAAGAGTCTTGAAAAGACCCTGGAAGAAATCGACACGTGTTTCACCTCTCAACGAGGCATCCTCAGGATGACGATTAACTTGTCGTGTACTCGAACACGGCGTGTTGCCACACCAAGCACCGAGCGCTCGGTGCTTGGTGTGGCAACACGCCGTGTTCGTTAGTGTTCGGTTAAGTACTTGCATTTGGCAATCAATGCGATGTGTATTCCTGATATCCTCTTGTATTCAAATTTAATTCCACATTTACTTCTTAGGACTTCTTCTTCCTTCAGGATGATAAGCCACTTGTTGTCTTGGAGTTTCTGGATTCTTCCTTGTTTGAGGTCTATCTTGGCTCGTGTGCAGTTTGTGTTTTGGTGTTTCACAAGCGATATTATGCAGTCTTCTGATTTATCAACAGGCTGGGTGTTCAACGACGTGTAGAGTTGTGTATCTTGTGTGATCCGTTTGCAGTCTTCTTCTAGGTACGCACCAACGAGTACTCGTGATTGTTGGTGCCCAGTACGAGGTATTTGGATTTAGGAATAATTGCCAGGTTTTGCTTGTCGGGAATGGAGTATAGATGGATTAGGTCGTATTGGTTTGTATCGATGGAAGGAATATCTAATATAAACGTTAACGTGTGATCTGTACTAAGCTTTTACACTAATAGACTAATCCACTGGTCTAAAATTGTATGATTTTTGAATGGCTAACATTTCGTTTATAAGAATGTGTGGGGATACAATGCTTGGATGCATGACTTCTAACAAAGCAAAAGTCATGGCGTCTTCTAAAATTACTAACTTGTCTAACAGCAATTGCAGACTAAAATCTATTTGTATATATAAATCTAGAAAGTGCAACCTATTTACTATAACATTATTATTAAAAGTGGTATTTCTTAACATTAGACTTAGTTTTTTCTGGTTCGCGTCTAAAAGCTTAATCTGTTTACTATACTCTTCGATTGCATGTTTTGCTATGAATAATGATTGCTTTTGAGACGCATTAATTTTATTTACTGAATTTCGTAATTCTGATATTTCATTTTCGAATTTAATAGCATCTTCATAATCTAAATTACCTGTTTTAACGATGGAACCTAGGCCATTAATAAAACCACGTCTATACCTATGGTGCGGTGCAATAAACACTATTTTCTTACCTATTAAATTTAAGCTATTATCTATTCGATCTTTGTATGCCCTATTTAATTGCTCGTTATTTTCTGCAGCTTTAGTATTGGCATATAAGGACATAAGTTTTAATGTTGTTTCGTGTAAATAGGATATGTTATACACGCAGGCCAAACTAAACGTATCTACTTGCTTCAAAATTTGACCTTGTTTTAATAAAAGGATGCCATTGACGTTATCTACGGGGTTAAGAGTCAGGTTGGCGGTTGCGTAGAGCAGGAAGTTTCCTGTGACGTTGGATTTTGAGTTGGGGTGGCTTCCTATGATTTCAGCAACATTGTTAGGATGAAAGTGAATGATCTTATACGGACCTTTAAACCTGCTTATATACAGTTTCACCTACCTTAAACGTGATTGCCTCAGCAGCCTGATTCCGTTTTCTATTACCTGCTCTTTATTTTTAGATACGTGAGCTGCTATGCACTCCTGTACTGCTTCTGCATTTTTGCTGATTAAGGACATAGTCCTGATAGAACTCTTTAGGATAGTATAGTTCTAGTGGATTTCTGGATGTTGTATGACCAAATAAAAGCTCACGTGATTTATAGCCTGTCGTAGAATGAATGGCGTTTTTGTAGGCAATAATGGCGTACTTCAGTAATTGTATAGGGTCGTCTTTATTTGTCATTCTCTGAATTCTTATTATTTCAGCAATGGTAGAGTGGAAGCGTTCAATGGGTGAGTTTGAATTCGGATTATAAGGAGTCGTGAAGTGTATATTAATGTCGTGAGACGCGCATATTTCCTTTATGACGTCATTGTCGAATTTATTTATTATTTATTTATTTATTTAAACTTTTCACACTCAAAAAGGTACAAAGGCGGACTTAATTTCGTGTCTGAGTCTGTGGTAATTTTCAGAGGTAATCCTAGTATGGAAAATACTTTTGATAAAGCTTCTGAGATATGAACGCTGCTTGACGCATTTAGCGGTACAGCCTGAGCAAATTTTGAAAAATTATCTGTAATTGTCAGGAACGTCGCACCTCCAGTGGAATATAGGTCCATAAACAGATGTTAAAACGGTTTCGTAGGTGTCTCTGTTAACGTTAGTGGGGGTTTCAAATGGTTTCTTTCGTATTTAGCTCTCAAACACATGTCGCATTGATTAATGTATCTTTGAATTGACAAGCATATTAGACTAGTGATAATTTCTGTGGAGTTGTTTATACGTTTCCTGAATACCTCTGTGCGACGATTTGCCTTCGTGATATCGCTTAATGAGTTCTTGTTGCTCAGTTTTGTTTTCAATAAGGGTAACTCGTGATGTACATCTTATAAGTTTAGGACCTCTGTCATTGAAAATTGTAGTGTAGACTCTCGACAGATTTTCATCGTAGAAATAGCAGTGGAAGATACGGTCTGCTATTGTGTGCTCTTTTAGGAACCTGATGATTTCAGGTTCCGTATTGTTTACTGCGATGAAAACATCTTTAATAACAGTCCTAGTCTCCAGTTAGTTGATCTATTGTCTACTCTATATGTTGAACCCGGGGTAGACCAAATATAGAATTGTTTCAGTTGTTTATCTATTGCATCAGATAAAATCGGGATGCCGTTGTTTTCATTATCGGGTTGGGTATGATTTGTTGTGACTAATTGCTCAGGGTCGACTGTAACAATGCTCATTGAGTCTGTTCCATTGTCAGTGTGGGGGTGGTTAGCACTTCTACATCGTTTTTATTACCAGGGTAGTTACTATTGTCGATAGGTTCATCGGTATTATTATTGCCAAGTCCGTCATTGTTGTCGTCTCGGTCGTTATTTGTCTCTGCTTGTCTACGGGCGTTCTCAAATATTCTGTTTATAATCTCGTCGTCGTCTTTATCATCAAAATTGACAGCTAGAGAATCTATGCTGTTGTGAAAGATTTTGACTCTGGATAATGCATCTGTTTTGTTTACCCGTTTTATGAACTACCTTATAGTCGTATTCCTCTAGCTTTAGTTTCGAACGTGTTAACTGTGAGTTGGGGTCTTTTAAAGACATCAGCCATGTCAAAGGTCTATGGTCTGTATAGATGGTGAATTTCCGACCGTACAAATAAGGCCTAAAATATTTGATAGAGCAAACTATCCCGAGTAATTCCTTCTCTATTGGTAGGTAACGAGTTTCGGTTTCTGATAACGTACTTGAAGCAAAAGCTATTGGTTTATCAGCACCAACATTGCCTTGCGATAAAACTGCGCCTAACGCAAAGTCAGATGCGTCTGTTGTCAAGATGAATGGTTTGTCAAAGTCAGGGTATTGTAATATTGGGGCGTTGGTCAAAATTTGTTTACACTTTTTAACTGCGTCTAAAAATTCGTTACTATGGACAATTTTCGCGTTCTTTTTTAAGATAGGCTGTTAACAACGGTTTTGTAAGCTTTGCGAAATCTTTAATGAATTTTCGGTAACAACCTACTAATCCTAAAAAAGACTTTATGTCCTTTTGTGTTCGTGGTACGGGGAAATTTAAAACTGCTTTTATCTTGTCTTTGTTGGGTTGTAGGCCTTGGTCAGTCAATTTATGTCCTAAAAAAATCATTTGTTTATTTAAGAATTCTGACTTATCTAATTGCACTTTGAGATTATTCATTCTGAATCGCTGAAGTACTAACTTGAGTTTTCCGTTATGATTCTGAAGTGAGGTGGCTGCAATTATGACGTCATCTTAATAGGTGAATACGTTATCTATTCCTCTAAGGATATGGTCCATAAGCCGCTGAAAAGTGCTCGGAGCTTTTATCTTGTCTTTGTTGGGTTGTAGGCCTTGGTCAGTCAATTTATGTCCTAAAAAAATCATTTGTTTATTTAATAATTCTGACTTATCTAATTGCACTTTGAGATTATTCATTCTGAATCGCTGAAGTACTAACTTGAGTTTTCCGTTATGATTCTGAAGTGAGGTGGCTGCAATTATGACGTCATCTTAATAGGTGAATACGTTATCTATTCCTCTAAGGATATGGTCCATAAGCCGCTGAAAAGTGCTCGGAGCATTTATCAATCCAAACGGCATTCTTAAGAACTCATAGTGACCTCTTTCTGTAGTAAACGCTGTTTTTCTATGTCGTTGGGGTGCATTTCCAACTGATGGTAACCACTTGCTAGATCAAGGGTTGTAAAATACTGTGCGCGCCCTAATCTATCAAGTATGTCGTTGATGTTCGGTAATGGGTACTTGTCTTTAACAATTCTATCGTTCAGTCGTCTATAGTCTATAACAAGTCTCCATTTGACCTTCCCTGAAGCGTCGGGTTTTTTTGGGACGATATGGACAGGGCAAGACCAGGGTGAAATACTTGCCCGTATAATTCCCTGTTTTAATAAATTATCTATTTGTTTTTTAATTTCTGTACGTTGTTGCGGGGCTTTTCTATAGTTTCTAACAAAAATAGGTGTGTCGTCAGTTAGTCTTAATTCATGTTTTACAGTATGTATGAAAGATAACGGTATGTTCTCAGAGTAAAATACGTCACGATATTGATAGCAAATTTTGGTAACCTCACGTTTTTCCTCTTCATTCATGTGGCTGGTTCTAATTTTCTTTAAGTTTTCGTAAAGTTCTTTGTTAATGTCAGTTTTAGTTTGAAGGGTGTTAATTTTGTGTGTTTTATTTTGATTTGTCAATTGCGGCGGTAAAGGCTCAAGGGGTAGGTGGCAATTGTTACTAATTACTTGTTCCTTATCGGTCAAGTTAATTACAGATGTTTTAAAAATTCCAATTTTTTACCGTTACTACAGCGGCGGGTGACTTGAGGTGAAACCAATTAAAGTCGTCGCAGATATAGTTACTGTCCATACAATTCGTTTTTACTGTTATAAACTTTTCGGAATTAGGTTCAATTTTGAGTCTTTTTACTGGATAATCAAAATTAATTGGTATTTCGGTATTATAAGTTCGCAATAACTTATTTTTAAAATCTATGTTACACCCTAATTCTTTTAACAAGTCCATCCCTATTAGTCCTTTATACTTTGGGTCAAAATCGAAAAGTAAAAATTTATGATATATGTATGTCTGTCTTAAACTGTGGGGGTAAAGGTAAAATAGCAACATGTTCATGAAGAGTAACAGCATGCGCAGTTTTTACTTGAAATGGCTCGCGCTCAACGCAGTGTTCAAGATTAGTGCCGGCTATTACGTCAGGTGATATCATACAGCGCGAAGCTCCAGTATCTAATATAAAATTACCTTGGAATTCCGGCAACTCTATATAAGGAAGATGGTCTTTACCTTGGTTGTTGAGGTGAACAGTCTTTACTAGCTTTGGTTCAATGGCTCCTTGTTCTGGGGAAAATCCTGATGCCTTGGTCCATCTACAGGCATCTCCTGCGTGTAGCTGTAGTCTTCACCATTAAGCTGTAAATTATTATTATACTCACCTTCATAGAAAACATTGTAGGCAGGGTAACACTGGTCTTGGTTGTGCTGCGTATAAAACATTTCTTCGGGAGCAAAACGCGGTGCTTCGGGCTTACTTACCGATCTCATGGTGACATCAGTCATTTTTTGTAGCGGGTTCACCTGCTGGCGAGGTATATTCGGTTGAGATCTAAAATAACCTGAGTTTCTGACGTTACCAGAACCACTGGGTCTTACGTTACCTGAAGCGGGTCTTCCTTGGGGTATGCCTTGACCCCTCTGTTGTCTCTGATCTATGTTCCAGCTATTACGCGGGGGAAAGTTATTATTTTGGGGTACCGTTTGGTTTGGCTTGGGTATTTCTTTAGATTTGTTTTGGATGGAAAGTGCATTAAAACTATTATTGGATCTATTGAATGCCAAACGTGCCTCCTCTTGCCTAGCCGTTACTATAGCTGCTTCAAGAGTCGTAGGTTGCGCAATCCGCACGCCAATAGAAACGTGAAAGTCCAAATGGTTAACGTATTGATCTATGACCATACTCTCATAGTATGACTTATCCGTATGCCTACCTACTACGTTTAAGGTGTCTAAAATTTCCCTTAGTCGTTTACCAAATATCTCAGCGTCTTCATTTTTATTACGACGCAAACGCTTTAGTTCTTGCTTCAGCTGTATTTCGTTACGCGGTTCGCCTAATCTACGCGTCAACGCAGCCTTAATTGTTTGCCAGCTATCAACTGTTTCTTCGGATGCTATTGCACTGATCGCCGAACCGCTTAATTTGCTTTTAATTAAACTAACAATAGCAGGGTTCACCCTAACTTGTGGATCCAGTAATAGCATCACATTTTCAACTTCTCTAATAAAGTAATTTAATGTTTTAGGATTGCCATCGTATTTTGGCAACAGCTCTGAAACGAACTTAAAAGAGATCAATGCTTGCCATAGCCATAGTGATTTAATTGTAAAACAGAAATACAAAAGGAATCAATTCTAATTCGCTTTAAAATACTATTGAGATGATGTCTAATACTGACTACTCTCTAAGAAGTTAGCTTGAAGTTATTTTAATTAAGTTATAAGAATCACGATTATAGCGAATACGTAAACGAGTAAATATCTCTTGTTACAGAATGAATTGCTGTGAAATGCGAAATGTATACCGCGATTTTAGCACGCATACATAAACACCTAGATTAAAATGAATGGAATAAACTCATATAACTAACGTAATTTTCCTATAGCGATTTTAGCCTATAAACAAACACACAGGTGACATTTATAAAAAATACGGCAGGAAATATAGCATGGGAAACTGGGTATACAACAAGCACTCACCACTGTATCTTCTGCATCTCTAGTCGGGCCTTGTAGAACAGCAAGTCTCCCAATTCTCCAGACTCCCGCAGGTTGCTCGTCTTCGTAGATTCAATTTGTGATCGGGAAGGTAACGATAGATACCGTTCACTCTTACCGAAGAGTTGTATTCGAATTAGAGTGTCGCGATCCTACCGGCTGCGCCAGTTAAGTTACGGCGAACGAGATTATTATTTTAAAAGATTTATTTTGAATTAAAACAATGTTTATTGGTTGGAAAATTCTACAAGACTAATTTACAATTATATTATTTGTATTAACTAAAACTTATTACTGGAATCCGCAAATCTGCAATTGCGCAGTTTGATAATGACGCACGAGCGCATCCGCTACATTAGTTAGCGATTACTTTACTTCGGCGATTACCTATCTTACGTTATGACAAAATTGTCAAGATAAAGTCCAAAGAGCAACAAACCCACACATCCAAAGGGACCACTTCCAATAAACGATTACTATCAGTCTCCTGAAGCTAAAAAAATAAATAATGGAAAAACCACCAAGAAAAACAGTCGAAAAAAGTACCCAAGAAAAATAAATCTTAGAACATAACAAGCTTTTTGCGTCCCTCACAATTGAACCCCACGCCCAACACTTCTACAAGTCGGAATGACCAGGAACCCCAAAAAAACTACGCTTCGCCCTTCCATCTCCACCTCTCCCAACATGTCCGGTCACCATTGGAGACGTAGACCAAAACCCTCTAGAGAAAATATTTACGAACAATTTTAAGAGAATAAACCAACTTTATGTGGCAACATATATAATGTCAGAAAGTTATCTTCTTACTCTCGACTACTGGAACTTAGCGAAGCCCTGAAAAATTCAAATAGGATGTCGGCGGTCTCTGTGAGATTAGACGATCTGGAAATTCAATAGATGAACATGAAGATTTAATTTTCTACTATATGGGACAAACACTAGGCTTGTACGGGGTAGGTATCATTGTAAATAAGCGCCACAAGAAGAATATTATATGTTTTAAAGGATTATCAGAACGAACAGCTCTATTTCAGCTACAAGAACAACATTTAAATAAGTGTGATACAATGCTATGCTCTAACAGAATCAGCAAGCGAAGACGAGATAGAACTATTTTACATCACTGTAAACAAAGCGTTAATAATTTCAAGAAAATATTGAATAGTGATGGGCGATTTTAATGCCAAATCTGCCAACCAAAACGGGAGAATAATTAAAAACTACGGTTATGGCAACAGAAAAGGCGCTAGACTTATACAATTTGCGTATGAAAACAAGTTTGCAGTCCTAAAAAGTTTTTTTTTAAAGAAAAGCAGCAAAAGGTGGACCTGGAGATCACCAACTGGCACGGTAAACATAGTTACTTGTGGAACAAGAGAGCAAAGTTGGCTTTTGCTGCAAGTGTTGATGTTGAATCCCGAGTAAGCAAAAGATTCAAGATTCTAGGTTAGAATCCTGAGCGCAGCGAGAGATTCAAAGACACGAGATGTAAATAACTTTGGTCTCGTGTAACGCCTACAACTTTTCACCTCAGCAGCGAGAACATATACATATACCTAAAGGTAAAAAAAAACAAGGTAAATTTCGTATTTTATTCGAAGTTCCTTCTCACGTGTGATTTAAAACAGAAACAAAATTCTCGCAGCCGAAAAAACTACGAAAACAATACCCATGACGAAAAATTATAAAATTTTCTCAACCGCCACCTTGTATTTACATTTTAATATCATTATCTGCTTCAGCACTCTCGAAAACTATAAAAGCGACAACCATGACGAAAAATTTGAAAATTTTCCCATCAGCCATCTTGGATTTACATTTTAATATCAATATCGGCTTTAACACCCTCGAAAACTATGAAAACGACACCCATGATGAAAAATGTGAAAATTTTCGCGACCGCTATCTTGGATTTGCTTTTTGAGAAAATTCACACTATCTATCTCTCTCTGTGTCTTTCTTCCTCTTTGAATTAGAAGAGGTCAGTCGCAAGCGCCCTTTCGCTTGACGATTTCTGCCAGTGTAGTCCTACTGCAAGCCGCGTTAATTAAGAACTTCGTTCCAAAATAGTCTTTTTTGCAACTACAACAAAATAGTAAATTGTTGTATAATGTAGGTACTAAAACACGAATGTAGGTGATAGTATCGTGATAGTATTATGAGTGTTTTAATACCTAATTATGTACAGTTGCATACAAGACGTTATCTATACCCATGATATGAATCCTCTATAAAAGGTTCTGAAACCATTGGGTGTGTGTAATTCAAGATCAAGAATAAATAAAATCCCACGAAATTCAGTTCAAGTGCGCGTATGAGCGTCGCCTGCAGCAGCACACCCCGCGCATGCGTGCAGCGGGTGCTGCTGTCCCCCGCTACGACGTTCCATTACAAAAGTTGATGGAAACAAGGAGTTGCATACATGACAATGTTCGTTTTTTGAAATTCGAGTTGCATAATGAAATTTAGTACAACATTTTAGCACTCATTTGCATGATATCATGGTTACTATAACATCGGCTGTTTTAATGTTGGCAATCAGCTAACTGTTTCAGAAACTTTTATAGAGGTTTTATAGCATGGGTGTAGATAAAATATAATAACAGTAATTAAATAAAACCTTAAAAAATAATTTGTAATTTTACGGTTTTGTGTATGTGAACGTTTTATTGTTTTTCTTTTTTGGGTCTACTAGCTATGGGATTTTAAAATCGAACTTCGATTCGACTTGTTTCTATCTCTCGCTCTTTTTGTATTGAAGTGAAAGTGATATAACAAAGTGAAGTACATATCTTTCGAATTTTGTGAGTAGACTCAGTACAGTTCTCGGCATTAAAAAAAAACCTTAAAAGTTACTTTGTCTCACGCTCGCAGAAGATTCGAATTTTGCTCACTCTCTATGCACAGCAAAACCTGCTTGTTTGAGGTGCTGAGGTGAAAACTAATTGGACTACATACGAACTAATTTTCCAAAAAGTATCCAAGACATTCATGTGATCAATGTTAATTATACCCTAGCGACCATAGATTGGTGAGAGCGACATTCAAGTCTTTAATGAAGAGTCGGAAAACATGGAAACAATGTAAAAAGTATCATGAAAAATGAAAATGAAATAAAAATATAAAAAGAATCACTTCACAACATGTTATTGTATCCTATAGAGCAGAGGTTCTCAAACTTATTTCATTTACCGCCCACTTTAAAAATCAATTATTTTTCAGCGCCCCCAATTCTGTTTTTACTTTACCACATCTTAAAAACCACAATGACATTCATTACTTCAATTAATTTAATTATAGTGCTATGTTAGCTGGTCTAGAGTTTTAACTTACATTCTCAAGGAGACTTTTTTTACCAATGAGAGCAATTAAAACGCTTTTAATTTTAATAGCTTTATAATTTTGATACTATCTTTTAATTAAATTAAAACAAACATAATCAATTTTAATTTTAAAAGTAATCTAATGTGAAGGATGAATCTAATGATTTTTAACAAGTTAATTAGTGTACTGATATCAACAATATCAGTACCCTAATTGCGTAATACAACACAATCTGTTTCGATTTGAAACAGATTGCTAATCCATTGCTTCATAAGTTGGAAAAAAAATCTGCCCAACAACGTAAATAACGCAATTAATGTTTGAAAATGAAACAAATTAGGTAAAATTGTTTACGAAAATAAGTTAGGTACGCAATTAGGGTTCGAATTTAAATATTTTTAGTTTTTTACAATCAAACAAGGCAGAAATATAAACTAAGTTATCGATGTTGTGTAGTAGGTAGGTTTTAATGTCAGTGAATTTTTAAATATTAAGTAGATGAAATTACAAATCAGCTATCGCCCCCTTAAACCACTTCAACATCCCCCAATTTTTTCTGGGCCCCTTATCGCCCCCCTCTAGGCCTCTAGCGCCCACAAGGGGGCGTTATTGCCCAATTTGGGAAAGACTGCTATAGAGGGACTGAAGTTTCAAATAAAATAACTAGCAATAGAAATGAAATACTCCAAATTGCAACTAATTCTTATAAAAAATTATACAAGTCTGAAAATCAAGAGCAAAATTTTATTATATCAAGTGAAACAGCATCAGAAATACAAGACATGGATGAAGTAGAGGTTTCGAGGGGAATAGCTAAATTAAAGACAGAAAAAAGCCCAGGACCCGATAAAATAACGAACGAAGCCCTGAAACTAGGATCTCTCTGTTTAGCGAGCCCTCTAACATAACTCTTTAACTTGGTGCTGAAAACGGCAACTACACCAAAGCAATGGACTAAATCAGATATAATTTTATTGAATAAAAAACGAGATCTATTTGGATCACCTTTCACTAATTAGTTACCGACTAATAAGCCTGCTGCCTTCAATATATAAATTATTCTCATCAATTCTAGAAAAGAGAATCAGAAGCACTATTGAAAAGCACCAACGCATAGAGCAGGCGGGTTTCAGAATAGGATTTAAGAGGATTTTCTACTATGGATCATATCCATTCTATCGAAACGCTTATAGAAAAATATAAAAAATTCAACAGGCGAACAGCCTGTTGAATTTTTACCTTGTGTTTATCGACTACCAAAAAGCTTTTGATACTTTGTACCATCACTCAATATGGGAATCTATACATACGCAAAATGTTGAAACCGTCTATCTGAAGGCTCTACAACACCTATATCAAAATGGTAACAGCAGGATTAGTTTGGATACGACTGGACCTTCTATACCGATCAGAAGAGGAGTTAGACAGGGAGACCTGGAGACGACTGGACCTTCTGTACCAATCAGAAGAGGAGAATATAATAGAATAATATTTATTTGCTTAAAAACATGGTATAAAAAGATGGTAAATTACAAGAGCATACATGTTTTTGCTTAACAGTCATAAGCGTACAAATTTTCACAAGCATAATTAAACACTTACCTTCAAAGAAGTCTTTGACACTATAAAAACTATTACTACACAACCATTCATGCAATTTATTTCTGAATAATCTCATATTTAATGTCTTGAGATTACTTGGCATCTTATTATATATATGTACACACATAGATATACAACTTGTTCATGAAGACGATTTATTATATTTAGTAGTCTCGGAAGGATATTGAGCCTGGTCTCGTCGGTTTCGAGGATATAAATCATCTGCAGTACTAAATAATTCCTTATGTTTCCTCACAAACATACATATGTCGTATATATAAAGAGACGGTAGCGGCGACAAGCCAAGCTTTTTAAATATCGGCCTACAGGATTCATCAGGTCGAAGCCCATATATTGCTCTAATGCATTTTTTTCTGCGATAAATGCTCTATTTTGATATGTGCTATTACCCCACATTATCAACCCATAGCGGGGCACCGATTCAACGTATACATGGTAGGACATTATTGCCGTTTTAACGTTTGTTATATTTCTGACTTTCTTAAGTGCATATACGAACTTATTTATTCGTTTGGAGACGGTATCAATATCTGCTTTCCAATTTATGTCTTGATTTCAAGTTACGACTAGAAATTAGTTTGCATTACTTCATCAATTTTATGTATATTTATTTTAACCTTGTATTTAGCATTATTTGATTTATTAAGTTGTATATAATCTGTTTTTTTTTTTTAAGATTGATTGATAAATTATTTCTATTTAGATATTCAATTAGACTTTCAATAGTTATTAATATCAGTCTCATGATCGTCAATCGTGTTATTTTTCTTGTCAGTTGTTACAATAATAGAAATATCATCAGCAAATAATAAAAAAAAAATACAAATAAATACCTACCTACCCTACCTACCCTACTTACCCTACCTACCCTACCTACCCTACCTACCTACCCTACTTACCCTACCTATCCTACCTATCCTACCTACCTACCCCACCTAAAACCTCACGGAGCCCGAGACCTTTCCAACGAATGCAAAACCGTGGAAATCGTGAAAATTTATTATACATTATTGGTTGGTTATATTAATTATAGAATTTATGTACGAAAGGAATAAAATTGGGCCTAACATACTTCCTTGTGGGACGTCACATCTGTTGTACTTGAGTTCGGATGAGTGTGGTATCATGTCGTTATTTTTATCCACTTTTGTAATGGTAACCAGCTGTCGTCTGTTATTTAGGTATTTCGATAGTCATAGTCATTTATTCATAAACAAGTAACTTGTATCTGAATTTACTTACAAAATTACACAATTATAGAATATAAACTAAAATAAATTAACATTTTAATTTCATAAATTACTTACAGCTACAATTTAAGGATAATAAATTTACATTTCATCAATAATATTTCGACATATAAATTAAACAATCTGGCCTGACCTTAAAATTTAAAATAATAAAAATAAAATAATTAATAAAACACAAATTCGCATATATTGATATAATCAATAAAAAAATACAATTTAATAAAATTACAGTTCTTCTACAGCACAAAGACACTTATTCAGTAGTTAATTTTTTAGTTTTATTTTGAAAGCGCTACTGTAGACTGCACTTTTTATGTCTAAAGGCAACCTGTTGAATAATTTTACAGACTTGTATCGTGGACTATGTTTAACAGCTTGTAGGTTATGATTTTTAATTTTTTTATTCTTCAAGTCCAGTCTACGGGTACCTTCCCTTACCTGTCGTTCTTCTACTGTCTCATAGTCTTGTATGTATGTATTTCGTCATATTACTGAAGAGTACCATTACATAAAGACTTGGCATTACAAGTATGCCTAAATTGTTAAAATGTTGTCGGCAACTTTCTCTTTGTGAGATGTGGACCATGGTTCGAATTGCACGTTTTTGTAGTACGAAAACTCTTCTTCTATTATATTCATAGCTATTTCCCCAAAAAAGTATGCTATATCTAATCTTTGACTCCACTAGCGCAAAATATACCATTTTTAGCTGTTCTATGCTGATTTCATTTCTTAGGGCTCTCAGAGCGTAACATGCAGACGATACTGATGCATCAGTTGCTTTTAATTCTGGTTTCCAGTTTAACAGTTGGTCAATATTTATACCTAAAAAATTTACTTTGGCAACGAGCTCAATGTCAACTTCATTTGTGATATTCACTGAAGCACTATGCCTCTAATTCCTATTGCCTCCAGTTTCTGTATTAATAGGTCATGAGACACTAGGTCAAAGGCTTTAGATAAATCGAAGAACAAACCTGTGGTAAGACGGTTTTGATTAATACTGTTCTATATTTTTTTTATAAGAGTGAAGAGAGTGAAGATAGCCAGTGTTGCGGATTTGTTTTTTTGGAAGCCGAACTGTTCTTTCTTAATCATGTTAAATTTATTACAAAATTCGATCAATCGTTTGTACATGCACTTTTCAAATATTTTCGACAAGATAGGTATTAATATTATTGGGCAATAATTATTAACATCTTTATTTCCTTTTTTAAAAAGTGGTTTAACAGGGAGAGAGAGAGAGGGGAGTTAGACAGAGAGACCCTATTTTTGCATTTTTTTTATTGCAGTCCTACAGTGGGTCATTGGGAAACAGAACTAGGAGAAAGTCTGTCTAAATATAAACAATCAATACATAGGTCATTTAAGATTTGCCGATGATATTGGCTTGTTTGCCGGAAAATACAACAAAGTTGCATTCAATGATAAGCCACGTCCACGCCACAAGTCTACAAGTAGGACTGGAAATAAATATGATTATTTCCAGTCCTACTTGTAGACGAAAAATACGAAAACAATACCCATGACGAAAAATTTTAAAATTTTCTTATCCGCCATCTTGTATTTACATTTTAATATCATTATCTGTTTTCGAGGGTGCGAAAACTATAAAAGCGACACCCACTACGAAAAATTTGAAAATTTTCAAAGCCGCCATCTTGGATTTACATTTTGACCAAATTCACACTTTCTCTCTCTCTCTCTCCATGCATGCAGTGTACTCGGGCCGATGTGTATGTACTTAAATTTTATCCCATGGCACTGTAATCACTTTAGTCGCAAGTATTAACACTTTTTAGCGTGACGATTGCTGAAAGTTTACAAGCCGCGTTAAAGAATGGCGATCCAAAAGTATTGCTAACTGTACCGTGTGATATATCAAAAGAAGGGGTTTGCGAGGACACATTTTTTTTCTTTTTAATTTTAAAGTTAATACATTTAATGATATTTAAGCAAATAGATAAAAATAGACAATTCCTTATCTCCGAAACTACTGAGCCTAAAATTTGGAAAAAAAAAAACAGAGAATGGTTCTTTACTCATAGATTACAGGAAAACCTATAAGAAGTCCATAATAAAAAATAAAAAAAAATGTTTATTTTCTTCCACAAATAACACTTATTAACTACTAGCTGCGCCCCGCGGTTTCACCCACATAAGTCTCGAGTCCGTGAGAATATCGGGATAAAAAGTATCCTATGTACTTTTTCAGGTCATGGTCTACCCATATGCCAAATTTCATCCAAATCCGTTCAGCCGTTTTAGCGTGATGCCGTGACCAAGGGAAATAGGGATTCATTTTTATATATATAGATAACTTAAAAACGGAAAAAAATAATTATGATGTAGGACAATGTTCATTTGTGGGAGACTGGTGCCTATGGTCTTAAACAACATGGTAAATCTCTCAATATTGTGCGTACAAACTTACATTTGCAGTTGAATTGCATGGGAGAATATGTTTTCCAACTGCTATGTTAACTTTGTATTTGGGATAAATTCATCCCAACTACGGAACCCTTCGTTGTGCGTGGTCAGACACGCACTTTTTTTTTACAAAAAAAGCATTTGTAAATGCCCGATTTAGTGCACACTACAGTAAACAAATAATGTAATTATTTGCAGCCAAGCCCATAGACCTGCTGGCGTGGTACGTGAGCTCGGAGGAGTGCGTGGACGCGCTAGAGATGCACGAGCCCTACACCTACCTCAACGGGCTGCAGACGCAGGACCTCGAGGATCTGCTCGAGGATATTAAGGTACAGGAGGTTTGGAGGTGTTGATAGGGAAGATCCTGCAATCAAACGAGTGCTATGTCTCGGGAATATCGTGCTTGCGCGATGTAGGTCTCTGTGACGTCAGATATGTTTGACTTTTGCAACTTCTAAATTGCTAGCTGTTTGTGTAGTTCCAACGTAGCGCGATAGATGTCGCTACAGAAGCGTGGTAAGAACGTGATGTTGTTGTTACAGGTGTACAAAGAACTGGAGAATAACGCTAACCAGGCGTACTGGGAGGACGTGCAGACAATCGTGCTGGACGAGCTCAACAAGCTGCGCCGGCTGGCCGCGCCCGACGCGCGCCGTGACGGCGTGCACCAAGCCGTGGCCGATGACGTCACACAGGTAACAGCGTCAAAGTCAAATAATTTGTTTAAATGAGGCACTTTTGAACTCCAAAATTAATAAAAAATTGAATTGATTCTAGTCGCCCATTCCAAAAGGTAGTTTTCGGTATGGATAAGAATGGGCAAGAAACTCCACCGTTACTATTTTAAAATGTTTTACAAGTCCGCAGGACTAGATGGCATCTTCCCAGCCCTACTGCAGTGGGGGTAGATTATCTGGCACCATGCCTGGTGGAGATCTATCGAGCCTACATAGCACTCGGATACATAGCTCTCGCATGGCGCGAAGAGAAAGTCATCTTCATACCCAAACGTGGTAAAACAAATCATACACAACCTAAAAGGCTTATAGGCCTATAAGCCTAACATCCTTTCTACTGAAAACCCTCGAGCGACTCTGTGATAGACACATCCGAGGTAGACTTTTCCGGGTAAAATTACTTCACAAGCAACAGTATGCGTACTCCACAGGCCGATCGACAGAATCCGCGCTGCACAGCGTGGTCTCCCAGATCGAATGCGCAGTGGACCATAAATGCTCAGCATTAGCCGTTTTCATTGACATCGAGGGCGCCTTTGACAAAACCTTTGTGTTGTTGCCATGTCACGACATTGTAATGGTATTTGGGTTGGCCCAGGCATCAAGCAAATATAACGGCACCTGTCTCATACCTTGATAACATTTGTTGATCTTTAAGGCGACGATAACCGACTTTTGATGATTTTATACTGAAGATGACGTCTAAAACAGAATGAAAATGATTTGGAAAAAATATATCGTCGGCGGAGGTGGAGAACTGAATAACTAAAATTTTCTAGTTTGGAGAAAATTGCGATTTACTGTATTATTTTTTATTTTTGGTGTCATCAATAAATGGGAGACAATTTTAGAGTTATAGAGTCAATTATAGAGTTAGCTACTTTTTAAGGTTAATTGTTTTGATTTCCTACGCGTCAGATGTACATATATGACAGAGTAAATTAAGGGCAAATAAGTCCACTTATTGAATTTGTCAATTTCAACATACATTTGAACATGAAAATTAGCTGCTTTGAACCAAAATTACTTCCAATAATTTATCAGTGATTATTGGTGCCACTCAAAATTTAAAGCTGTGTTAGAAATATTCACAAGTTTTATTTTAAGGTAATAGTTTTCAAAGGATAAAAAAACTAGTCATAGGTATGTAGGTAGGTATTAGAGGTGCGCGCCGATTTAATTTTCATTGGCGGCGGCGTGCTTCAGGACCACCGGCGGCGTCGGCGTGGCGCACACGTCTTGTAGGTATGAGCATTATTCACCATAATCAAATAGTAAAAATAAATTAACAGACATTATAAACTTTTACTTCAACAGTCGTAAATAAAAACGACTTACAAAATTGTTATTATGAACATTATTCGACATAATCAAAAATAAAAAATTCTGTTTGTAAAACAACTTCACAGATATTATAAACATTTAATAAAACAATCATAAATGGAAACGACCTACAAAATCAATCACTTTAAAATCACTTTAAATTAAAATAAACATAATATTGTAATCATTCTAAAACATTTTATATAGGTATTAAGAAAAACACAGTAAGGGAGGAGTAGTAAAAAATATGGCTTATTCATCAACTTCAGATGAATCAGTGCAGGGTAGTATACCCTGGTCGTCGTTTAAGCATGGTAAATTTTCATACCAACACTAGAGCTCTGCAGGAATAATAAAAAGGTCCTTTTTTGTTTTGTTACGGGAGACACTGATTGTATGCTTTAGGGATATCTTCAGTATTTATTATAGACATTTCAGAATTAGGCGTTCTTCTACTCGGTCGCCCTGGTTTACAAATTGTATTTAGTAAATAATATGGTACGTCATAATCATACCGGTATTTAATCATTTGTTAGGTGTAATAATTTAGAGAGAGTTTCAATAATAGCGCGTGTACTTATAATGATACCCGTTTCTTCTTCAGATTCACTTGACAAAACAGGATTTTAAGGTGTAAAGTTCTTCACTCTGTTTTTGTTTCTGGGATTTTGCTCACGTTTGGTTTCTGGAGACGTATTTTCTGAAAACACTGATGAAAAAAAATCGTTAAAGATCTACGTTTCCGTTTTCCTATATTTTCTTCGTCTGTGTCTGGAATTAATGAAGATCCAGAATCAGAAAAAGGTTCTTCATCTGTGTGAGTTGGCAATAATTCGATACCAGAAATAGGACTAGACCCTTTATTATTATATAGTATTATATTTTAAGATAAGGGACTATAATTGGCGGGCATCGGTGCTGATTGCGGCTTGTTAATATTGTCAGTAAAAGTTTTGGTAACCACTACTGATGCTGGAGCCGAATCATATGTTAAAATCTTAAATTCTTCATACTGAGCTAGCTTCCAAACTTCATCAGGAACCAATTCATCTGACACTTTTTCTACCATAATATTATCAACAGCTACATTTGTGTCGTTGCAAACATTCTGATTTGATAGTTGACTTGTTATAATGTGTCTATGTGGGCTTTCAATGACGGTACTTGCGTTGTTTTGTTGTATGTTTGTCTTCTGTTGTACCTAAAACAATTAAAAGCTATTTATTATTTTAAAAAAAATATTAAATTAAAAAAAAACAGTCAAGGCGAGACAGATTCGCATGGAGGAGAAAGATCTCATCAAGAGAGAATGCATATAAAATATGTATAGAAGGAACCTTCTATACATATTTTATATGCATTCTCTCTTGATGAGATCTTTCTATTTACCGAGAAAACTTGATGATTTTGATTGATTTATAACCGTTATAAAATTAATTTGATAAACATCATTTATTCAACTATTAGGTTGGTGCATAAATTCTTGGACACTCAAACACATTTATTAAAAATAATTTTATTTATTATTAAAGAAATATTAATCCACAATATAATGACCGTCATGTTCAACGACATGTAACCATCTCTCTGGCAAAGACATTATGCCGTGTTCCCAAAAAGCAGGAGGCTGGTGGTCCAAAAACTCGGCGATATCGTCTTGGAGTTGTTCATATTTTTCAAACTTCTTCTTTCTTAGACGTAACTTTAGAGCCCGAAATAGACAATAGTCCGACGGCGCAATATCAGGACTGTATGGCGGGTGAGGTACCACTGTCCAGTTCAGCTTTTCCAGAATGTGGCGGACAGACTTCGCAGTATGTGGTCGAGCGTTGTCCTGAAGAAGTGATACAGACAGCCTTTTTGGACGCTTAGTCGCTATTTCTGAGGCTAACTTTTGCAGTTGCTCTCCGTAAATAGTAGCGTTAATAGTCTGCTTCTCGTCCAAAAGTTCCCAATAGAGAATGCCCTGCCAATCCCAGAAAACTGATAACATTATCTTTCGTCCATGACGATCTGGCTTTGGTTCCGTTGGCGCCCTTTCTCCGCATGGAACCCAATAGGCCTGCCGCGTTTTGCTGTTGTAGTGAACCCAAGATTCGTCGACAGTGACAATGGACCTGAGAAAGTCTTGTCTGTGTGGTTGCAGAAGAAGACTTTCGCATATGGTCACGCGTGCTGCGCGCTCGCTGTCTGTCAAAGCGTGGGGTATCCACCGACTCATTATTTTGTGGTAGCCCATTGCATGCAGGTGCCGAATTATAGTGGAATGATCGTACCCAAGTTCCTTCTCCAAGTCCCTGGTATTCGCATCCGGATGTCTTTCCAAATGTGAGCGTAGAAGGTCTTCGTCAAAGACAACTGGCCGACCGGAGCGAGGTTTGTCTTCACAACTCGTATCCCCCTTATCGAAAGACTTAAACCAATAACTCACTGTGGAATGAGCAATAGTGCCTTGTCCAAACGCAGTGTTAATTTTCTCGGCCGTTTGCCTTGCACTCGTTCCTAGATTATGCTCGTAAAGCATGATCGCTCGCAGTTGACGCGATTCCATTTTGAACTAAAGTGAACAACTCGGAACGCGCGCGCCCTTTTATACCCCTTGGCGTATAGCTCCTAGAACATTCTGTAGAATAATAGATTATTCTAGCATATAATCGAATTGAAACCAAGAATTTTTTTTATGAAATCCAAGTGTCCAAGAATTTATGCACCAACCTAATACATCAACTAGTCTAATTATAATACCTCGACATTATAATACGATCGACATTTTGTTTGAAAGGTAAAAATCGATCTAATTGCTACGTAATAAGATTCTTAATTCAATTGAAAGCACCAAAAGTTATCAACTTCTTCCACAACTCAAATGATTCGCAATCGGCTTCGCTTAGTTTTGGGAATAATAGGCAAAAGTTATTTCATTTCGTTTTATAATGTATGCTAATAAAAATAATAATTAATAGGCTGATAAATATCGCTATAATACGTGCTTAATCTCTTATGTATTGTTCGTAACAGCGTCCTTGATGGGTGAGTCCTATTACTGGCTGAACGGACGACGCGTTGCGTGAGCTCAGTACAGAACACGCAAGCTAACCACTCAAAGTCACTGGCATATATCTGCGTCTTAAAGATAAATAGGCTTCAGAATGAATGAAAATATTAAACATGTCTTGTCTGAGTAATTGCAATGATGTTTTTCTTAATATGTCTGTAAAACAAGTAGATACATTTTATAAGCAAATGTAATCCTACCTGTGTACTTAATTAGATCCTTAAATAAAAATTCAAGTGCTATTTTAGTGATCTATTGCCTATCCAATTGTATATATTTTGCAAAGTCGCTAAGAGGAATTCATAATATCCAGAAATATCTGTAGACGACGAGCTCTTCGCTATAGTGGCCTGCATATGACGACGATTGAAAGGTCTAGCCAGTGACTATTACCAATACATAAATACATCAATATGATGATTACCAATAAGTTTTACTTAATATTTCGATTTTGGCTATTTTTTCACTAGCTGAGTTGACATGTAATTCTTTGAAAATGTATGGAACAACGACATTTAAAGTGTTCCATTCATTTTCATAGAATTCACTGATATCAGTGACGTCACGGACGGTTTACGGTACACATCAGCTGTTCGTCTCTACACTACTATAAAATAAAACACTCAATAATTCCGCGTAAATTCCGTGTTTACTTTAGCACAGTAGTGTTACTTACGTGTGTGATAGTTGGCAAAGCAATTATACAATAGTTCGGTGGTGCAAAACCGTAAAAACAGTTGACCTTATTTGTTACTTTTTAGACTTAGTAGTGATTTGGAAGTTTTTTGTGTTACCGGTACCTGCAAAAAGTGACAATTGTATTGCTTTATCGATAACAACACCACAGATCTGCACATTCAGATCAATAGTTTTTGTGCGACAGACGACATCTAGCGCCGCCAAGAGGCATAAGTGTGCGCCATCTAGCTGCTCCTAGCCGTACCATCATGGTTAAGTGTGCAGCCTGCGGAAAGTTTCTGTCTACGAAAGGGGGAGCCACGTGTAGCAACTTTTCATGCCACAATCGGTACCTTGCATGTTTGTTGTTGCCCGATCCAACGCAACTGAGTAGGGATTGGCTGTGTCCAGAGTGCAAAAGGAAGTTGCCCAGGGGGGACAATAGCGCCACACCCGTCAAAGACCTGGGCAGTGGTCCCCCTGTTATTGCAGCAGCAGCGTCGGCAGTAGCAGTACCTCCTGTTGCGGCAGCACCTCTCCAGGGCCCTATGATCAGGTCACCTGACGCGGTGGTTCAAGTTCAGGGCTCTCTGACCAGGCCCCCCGTTGCGGTGGCTAAGGTACTGTCTCGTGCAGGAAGCGAACATGGTACTGATGGAGAACCCTCGCCGGACACGCAACTGACACTCAGGGAGGAAATAAGACTCTTCCGATCTGAGTTGCGGGAGGTTCGGGATGAAATGCGGGAATTTCGTCGGGAGATGGCAGGCCTGCATTTATCGGTGGGAGTCTGCACCGAACGGGTTGACGGCCTGGAGGCCAGAATTGATGCTCTTGAAAGCAGGCAAAGTGCTGTAGTGCCAGACAGCAAAGTGACCCGGCTCGAACAGATAGTGATGCAGTTGCAACTTGACCTCAATGACCGTGAGCAGGATTTGCTTGGCTCTGACCTGGAGATTGCCAACATCCCGGAGATTCCTGGCGAGAACGTGATGCACACCGTCGGACTGGTGGCGGCAAAGCTTGGGGTGGCTCTCGACCAACGGGACATGGTTTTCGCGCAACGGGTGGGCCTGCGAGCTGAGCGAGAGGTGCGGAAGATCCCTGCGGGCGGTGCGAGTTCGGCTGGCGGAAGGAGCCCAGTGGGGGAAGCAGCTGCGCGCGGGCGGCGCATCGTGGTGTGCCTGACGCGGCGCACATTGCGCGACGACCTGCTGCAGAGCGCGCGCGTGCGGCGTGGTGCCACCACCGAGGATCTTGGACTCCCCGCACCTTCGCGTCGCTTCTTTCTGAACGAGAGACTCACTAAAACAAATAAACATTTGTTTTACCGAGTACGTGAGGCTGGCAGCCGTCTCGGATGGAAGTATACGTGGACGAAGTTCGGCCGCATTCTGGCTAAGCAGGGTGACGGCAAGCCTACTTACTGCATCCGCTCACAGGAGGACTTTGCGCGTGTTTTTGGTTCGGAGGTGTCGACTGAAAAGGAAGTTTAATAATGTGTTTCCTTCCAGGCACCCTAATTTGGTCAATGTTATTATAAAACCTTACCTCTTTATATCTCTTTTGTTTCTAATTAATTTTTTAAGTTTGTCTTGTGCGAGGCCGGTTATTTTCATGTCTCGGTGTATTTTGGTTACTTCTGGTGGTGGCCCAGCTGCTCAATCAATTGTTGTTGTCTATGTGCATTTCATATACCTCATTCTTCAATTATATATTTTCATGTCTACCATATTTACAAAGATATATTTATTTTTACGGATTTTATATATTTGGTTGTCTATGCAAATATTTCTAATTTTTACTATACTCCACTTTATATTATTACGAATTACACTTAATACTATGTCCTTTAGAATATTTACTCCTCGTGTTATTATGCTGAACTCTACACTGCATGACACTTCTCATATAATTTGCAATCAACATTTTATTACTATATACTACATTATTTATAAAAATGAATAAGACAAGAAATCTAAAAGTTGGATTGTTTAATGCAGGGTCACTTGGTTCGCGCCATGAGGAGTTCCTTGTTGCTATGGAGAACCTCTCGGTAGACATCATGGCGATAAATGAGACCTGGCTCAGGCAGGGAGAGGAGGGTCGCGCGCTGACAGTGCCGGGCTACCGGCTGCGGCACGTGCCGCGCCCGCACACCGTGCGCGGGCGCGGGGGTGGCGTGGGCTTCTACCTGCGCCGCGGGGTGCGCGTGCGCGCCGTGCCGCACCCGCCGGCGCTGCAGGTCGAGCAAATGTGGCTCAGGCTTAACATTAACTCGCTTTCAGTTATCGTCGGTACTGCATACAGGCCACCGTGGCTCGATGTGAATATCTTCCTGGATGCAATCACGGACTCCCTTTCCTCTTTTGCTAGCGCTGATAAGGTTATCTTGCTTGGTGACTTCAACATTAACATGTTAAACCAGCTGGAAAATAAAACAAAATTACTTAACAACTTTTTACTATGTTCCAAGCTAAAGCAAATTGTTACTGGGTCTACCCATTTTACGGACCATAGTGAGACACTCATTGATGTTGTGTGCACTGATGCCCGTGTGTGTGGGGTCTCTGTATTACACATACCTGAGCTTGGCCAACATGCAGTGATTTCTGTTGAACTTAATTTTAAATTAGAGAAACCTTCTCCGCACTGGATTACCTATAGGCCACTCAAAGATGTACTGCTGGACAAATTTAACGAGGATTTGAATAAAATGGATTGGGAGTACATTGAGGGTTTGGAGGATGTGAACTCTATGGTAGCAACTTTTAATGAGTATATTCTGAATCTCTTCGACTTACATGCACCCCTTAAAAAAGTATTAATTAAAGAAAAGTCATACCCTTGGATAACATATACTGTCAAGGAAATGATGAAGTTGCGTGACAAATGCCATGTTAAGTCTAAAATGACTAAATCTCAACATCATGTAAACGCATACAAAGAACTTAAATACTTGGTTAGGGCCGCTTTTCATAGTGAAAAGTGTGCATATTTTAAAACGTATATAAATAAAAACATTAAACAGCCTAAGAAGCTATGGAGCCACATAAAATCTTCCATAGCTATCTCAAAAAAAAACAGAGCACAGTCTACCACACTTTTGTAACAATCCTGAAAAAATAAATGACCACTTTTTGGATGTGCCTGGCAGTGGTGGGGTTAGTAAAGCAGATTTGACTTACTTTGAACACCACAGATTCAGTGATACTCATTTCCAGCTAGAGCCGGTACAGGGGGAAATGGTGCTGAGGCTTTTACATGGTCTTAAGTCCAATGCTCAAGGTTCTGACCATGTCTCTCTGGAGATGCTGATGATTACTCTTCCTCGTACCCTTGCAGCTATAACGGCCATCATCAACACATCCATAGCTTCGTCCTCTTTTCCAGATCTATGGAAACTGGCTATAGTCAGGCCCATCCCCAAGGTGTCTAATCCCGCCAGCGTGAAAGATCTTCGCCCAATTAGCCTTTTACCGTGTCTCTCAAAGATTCTTGAAAAAGTTGTGTCTAACCAGCTTCGTCCATATCTTGAGCAGCACAGTATTCTGCCAAAGGCCCAATCAGGCTTTCGTAAGGGGCACAGCACAGCCACAGCTCTTCTTGACGTAGTTGGCAATATCCTGGAAGCCAGAGAACAGGGCATGGGCACCATGCTTGTGCTCCTAGATTTTTCACATGCCTTCGACTCAATCAATACCTCCCTTCTCCTCTCCAAGCTGGCTTTCTACGGATGTCAGCCGGAAACAGTCCAATGGTTTCACAGTTACCTGAGTCACCGTTCTCAATTTGTCCAGGTTACGAGTGACAGTTTTGGAGATGTTATAGCCTCTAGTCCCAAGCAAGTGAACCGCGGCGTACCGCAGGGATCGATCCTTGGCCCGCTTCTCTTCATTCTGTACAGTGCCGACATCGTCAACTGTCTGATCAACACAAAATTCCACCTATATGCTGACGATCTGCAGATGTATCTCTCATTCCGACCTCAGCAGTCTGCTGAAGCTGTAAAAAGAATGAATGAGGATTTGGACAAGATTTCAGCATGGTCAGTGAGAAACTCTCTGGTTCTAAACCCAGTTAAGTCCAAATATATTCTCATGGGATCAAGAGATTTTCTTAATAAAATGTTAGGGTACAATCTGGACTTGAAGATTGATGGGTGCCCTATTGATAGGGTGCAAGAAGCCCGTAATCTTGGGGTGGTGTTTGACGAGCACCTGCATTTTGAGACACACATTATTGAGGCTGTGCGCAACTGTCTTTACCGGTTGAAGCTTCTGTACCGTGTACGGCCTTACATAAGTGTGGATATGCGTGTCATGCTGTGTGAGTCACTTGTTTTATCCAAGCTGAACTACGCTGACACTGTGTATGGTGCGTGCATTCTTGGTAGAAGTGAAAAGTTAATCCAGCGAGTACAGAATGCTTGTGCAAGATTTTGTTTCAATGTCCCTTTTCGATCTCACATAACTCCATTTTTAAATAAGGGTAATTTGATGAGAATGTCAGATCGCAGAAAACTTCATCTGGCTACCCTACTCTTTGGCACCATTCTCACAAAAAAACCAGAATATCTTTATAGGAAATTAACTTGGTCACGTAACATAAATAAAGTTAAAACAAGAGCATCTTCTTACCTTCTGTTGGCTTCAACGCACAGAACTGCTGCATTCCGTGGAAGCTTTAAATTCGCTGCCTCTCGCTGTTGGAACGACTTGCCACCTCCTTTTCGTGCTATAAAAACAATTGGAACTTTTAGCACTAAATATAAGCAACATTTGTTACGAGTACAAAAGGAAACCAGTTACTAAACTCACCTTGGGACTGCACGCAGTTGGTGTTGGTGACCTTAGGCGGAATCTTATTTCCTAGCCGCACGATTTTGTTCAATCGCTTTGTTTTGCTCGGTAACTGAATCTTTTTCCTCCGATTTACACAACACAGCACAGTCAGTCACAACTCAACGACACTTTATAATTATTATTTATTTGCACCACTTTCTTGCCTTATTTTATATTATTCACTCACTGCTTTATTTGTATTAATACCTCTTGTAAACAGTGGTATATTTTTTTTGATCAATATTATTTATTTTCTTTACCTATTTACTCCATAGATATTTTGCACAGATAAATTGACAGCCGATGCCATAGATTATACACTCCAGCGCGCGTCCCTTCGCTTGTCACCACATCGTGGACAAGTGATGTTGGAACGTCGTGTCGGGTGTGCGTCGATTATTTTAATTTATTGTACAATAGTTTTGTTTTTCTTTTTTATTGTTTTATTTTATTATTCTTATTGTTTTATTTATTTTATAATCCCCTAGTGGGATTTATAGGTCCGTAGATATGTCCGTGGCATCACAGCGGGCCCTATCAGAATACCAGCGCTGCGGTATTTATTTATTTTTAAATATCGCAGCATCATGCTGAGATAAGGGCCTTTTTGGCCTCGCACAGGTCGTATTTTTTTTTAATCTAATGCTCCTTTTTATTTTTGTTAATGTTTGTTCCTTTTTTCTTATGTCTATCCTTTTTTATTATGTTTTGTATTTCCTGTGCGTGTCCCAAATAAAATATTTTTCTTTTCTTTTCTTTTCTTTATATCGATGTGAATGAATTTCGTGTCGGCTAGTGAAAAAACGGACTTTATATTAATTGATAATAATGTATTTCTCGTATTGTTTCGTCTATAAAACTCGGAATTAACGATCATTGCTATTCAAAATACTACATTTAACAAAAAACCACTTAAAAAAAACCTATTTACAGTATCTCTCGCTTCTTCTCTGATCATAAAACTTAACTATTGTAAAGACATAGCTTTAATATGACGTATTGTATATCAATGTACATGAATATTTTTTGTTAGGGCAAAGCTCTCTACAAATTCCGGCCATGTCATTTAGTTTTAAATCATTCGTGAGAAGAAGCTTCGTTCCTGACGGGGGTCGGACCACACACTTTTTTCTTCTCATAGAGGGTGACAAAAACGAGAATGTTCACCTCGGGAGCAACACTATTTTAAGCTCGAGTAACGTACTTTGGATTCCACACTCTCGCCTTAAAAAATGTTGTTTGCACCCTAGGCAAACAATCTACTATTGTATATATCTAAACTAATATTATAAATAGAAAAGATTTGATTTTATGTTTTATGTTTGTTACGCTTTCACGCTAAAACGGCTGAACGGATTTGGATGATATTTGGCACATGGAATTGGATGAAATTTGGAGACCATTATCTGGGTTAGGACATAGGATACTTTTTTATCCCGGTATTACCACGGGATCAAGACTTATGCGGGTGAAACCACGGGGCGCAGCTAGTATAATTATATAATTAACTAGCTGCACTGCGCTGTTAATCCTGGTATTATAAACTATCTGTGAATCAGGGGCGTAGTGAGTGATTCTAGCACGAGATGCAAATAACTTTGGTCTCGTGTAACGCCTACAACTTTTCACCTCAGCAGCGAAAACATATACATATACCTAAAGGTAAAAAAATGCAACAAGATAAACTTCGTATTTTTTTTCTTCGGAAAGAAGTTCCTTCTTACGTATGATTTAAAACAGAAATAAAATTTTCGCAGCCGCCATATCAGATTTAAATTTTGACCTCTCTATCGACATGGACTTAAGCACCCTCAAAAACTATGAGAACGATACCCATGATAAAAAATTTGAAAATGTTCACAGCTGCCACCCTTTTTTTTTTTGGTTGGAAATCATCAAATAACTTCTCCCGCTCTGGGCGGAGCGGGTCAGACTCTTACTGACTAAAACCCACCCGTGTTCCTTCGGTTGCCCTGTTGCCGGGGCCACGATCTCCCTTTCGGTTTTCTTCGCAACCCCGGCAGGCATCGGCCATAGCGGACCCTGTCAATTCTGCTGACATCTCTTTGACGCGCGCGTGGAACACAACGTGCCGTCGACCCGGGCCTGGTCCTTATCGGACGGTGAGCTACGCATTGCTCACCGTCCGCAAGCCCGCGCCTACGGTGGCCGGAAATCGGCTTGCGATTCCCGTCTCCTCCTGTGGCGGTTAGGGGCGTGAGGGCGCGAAATTTGCCTCCCCCTCACGCGTTCCGCCTCCTCCTTCTCGAGCATTACCGCTTCGCAGAAGGAGGTGACGGCCTCCCATTTCTTCTCGCTCCGTACCATGGCCTGAACCAGGGCCGGACGCGAGAGATCACCGCCTCCGATCGCCTCCACGAGGACACGGCGATGCTCCGCCCAAGCTGGGCAAATCTCCACCGTATGCTCCACCGTGTCCTCCGGGCGATCCACACAATGGTGACACCCGGGCGTTTCCTCCCGCCTTATCCTGTGCAGGAACCTCCCGAAACAGCCGTGTCCGGTGAGGACCTGCGTCAGGCGGAAGGTGAGCACGCCGTGGCGCCTCTCTAGCCACTCCTCAAAGAGGGGTCTTATCGCCGCAATTGTGGCGTGCCCAGCGCTGGGTTGCGACAATCGCACACTCCATGACGCCATGAGATCCCGCCGGAGCTCTGTCCGCTGTGCCGTGATTTCTCGCGGCAGCGGAGTTAAGCCCCGGCGTTTCGCCTCCTCGCACAACTCCCAAATGTGCGCGAGGACCTTTGCCTCCAGATCCCATGGCGGTAATCCGGCAAGGAGGCTCGCCGCCTCGCAGGAGACCGTGCGGTATCCTCGGGCCAGCCGGATGGCCATGACCCTCTGGGACGCGTTCAACCGGCGGGCTGGCCGCAGCCTTAGTGAACGCACCCACACCGGTGCCCCGTAAAGGGGCATAGACCGCACGACCCCCGCGTAAAGCCTCCGGCAGGAGGCGTTTGGTTCCCCTAGATTGGGCAGGAGCCGCTTCAACGCAGCCCCGGCCCGCTCCAGTCTGGGAGCCAAACGTCGGAAGTGTTCGACGAAATTCCACCGGCTGTCGAGGACGAGTCCCAGATACTTCATCGTCGACTCGACGCCGATGTGATCCCCTCCCGCCATTACCTGGAAACCCGATGGTGGTACATTCCGAGGTCCATGAAAACCCATGGCCTCGGACTTGTGCAGGGCCACCTCGAGTCCCAACTGCTGGATCCTGTCGACGATTGTCGCAACCCCGCGGGTCACTAAATCGGCCGCCGCCTGGTACGACCTCCCCTGCGCCAGGACCAGTGTGTCGTCAGCGTAACAAACGACGCTGACGCCGCTAGGGAGGTCGGCGCGCAGCACCCAGTCGTATCCGATGTCCCACAGATGCGGCCCTAGGACCGATCCCCGCCCCCGTGGGACACCGCACGACATCTCTCGCCGATTCCACTCTCCTTGGTGACCGGGGTAGATGACGGCCCTGTCCGTCAAATAGGCCTCGACCACACGACAGAAGTAGTCGGCATCCGGTGATATCGAAGTGCCTCCCTGATGCAACTCCAGGGCAGGGTGTTGAAGGCATTGGCGATGTCCAGAGACACCGCCAAGACGACCCCACCCCGGGCCACAGCATCCCCCGTCGTGAGGGTCCGCACGCGCATGATGGCGTCCACCGTAGACCGCCCCCTGCGGAAACCATACTGATCTCTCTCCGCCAGATCCGGCCCCACCCGCCTCAGCTGCTCGACGAGGCGGTCTGCAATGACTCTTTCAAAAAGCTTGCCCACCTCCTCTATGGGCCGATAAGTGGACGGAGAGTCCGCTGGGCGCCCCGGCTTCCTGATGAGGACCAGTTTCCCCGTCTTCCAACGAAGTGGGAACTGGCCCCTCTCCATGCATGCGCTTAGGAGCCCCCTTAGTCGGGACCCGAGAGCCTCCAAAGCCAGCACCCAGGTTTTTCCAGGTATGCCGTCGGGTCCTGGGGCGGTATTTTTCGCATTCATCTTGCGTACCGCCACTCTCATTTCTACCTCGGTCACCTTCGGAGCATCGTCGTTGTCGTCGGCGGTGTGGTCAGCATCGGGCACCGCAGTAGGCGGAGCCGCCATCTTGGATTTTCATTTTGAGCTCACGATCGGATATAGCACCTTCGAAAACTATAAAAACGACACCCATGACGAAAACTTTGAAAATTTTTGCAGCCGCCATCTTGAATTTTCATTTTGCCCTCACGATTGGCCTTAGAACCCTCGAAAACTATGAAAACGACACCCACGACGAAAAATGTGGAAATTTTCGCGGCCACCATCTTGGATTTGTTTATTGACCAAAATTCACACTATCTATGTCTCTCTCATTCTTTCTCTCTATATTTGAAGAAGACAGTCGCAAGCGCCCTTTCGCGTAACGATTTCTGCCAGTGCACTCCTACTGCAAGCCCCGTTAAATAACTTCGTTCCAAAAATAATATAACAGCGTTTAAATAAAAAAAAAAAATTGCAAATCATTTGTTAAGGACAAATGATTTGCAATTTTCCGTTTTTATGTGTATCCGAACGTTTTATTATTGATTCTTTTTTGGGTCTACTAATTATGGAATTTTAAAATCAAACTTCGATTCGACTTGTTTCTATCTCTTGCTCTTTTCATATTGAAGTGAAAGTGACAGAACAAAGTGAAGTTCATATCTTTCGAATATTGTGAGTAGACCCAGCACAGTTCTCGGCATGGAAAAAAAAAACAGTTACTTTGTCTCACGCTCGCAACAAAATCGAATTTTGCTCACTGTCTATAAACAGCAACACCTGCTTGTTTGAGGTGCTGAGGTGAAATAGTAGATTATACAACAAGTGAAAAAAAAGGGAATTTAATTCGAGGGACTAAGTTGGATCCCGACAGCAGCGAGGATACAAGGACCGAGAAGAATTTTTTTTCACGAGTTGTGTACTCTATTTTTTACCATTGACTGCTAGAAAATAAATTTTGGCGGCAACAAATTATCTACTATAATTGCTGCTTTAGAACGAAATGATTCCGGAGTCACTGGTCTGATTTTCGTCACTGGAAGAACTCATTTTATTATAATTATGTTAATAGATTTTCCAATGACATAAAACAACCACGATATCAGGTAGAAAAGAACTTAACTAAAGTAGCCGGGATATTAAAAAAAAATGTAATTGTGTAGCTCTATGGAATACCTCCATTTAGCCCGCCAGTAGGTTCTTTCAGCACGTTTTATTTATTTTTAGGGTTCCCTACCTCAAAAGGAAACAACGGAACCCTTACAGGATCACTTCGTTGTCCGTCCCTCTGTCTGTCAGTTTGTCAACACCCTTTTTCTCAAGAACGCGTGGAAGTATCAAGTTGAAAGAAATATTAAATACGTAGGTCTATAGTCCCTTGTAGTTCTAAAAAAATCAAGCTTCTAAGTCAACGCAATAAAAAAATACGGCCATTTATGCGTCATATTTTGATACTCCAAATAAATCAAAACCTACAGGGTGCTTCCCGTTGACCTAGAATCATGAAAATTGGCAGGAAGCAAGGTCTCACAGCACATATAAAAAAAAAAAGTCCAAAAATCGTTAATTTATAGTTTTATCACATATTTTTTTGTTTGTTTTTTTTTTGTAATTACAAACTTACATTTGTAGTTGGAGAATTGACCGTGACGTACATCGCTGTATGGGAGAACATGTTTTTCAAGTACAATATTAAGTTTTTTTTTGGGATAAATTCATCCCAACTACATTGTGCGTGGTCCGACACGCACTTTGCTGATTTTTGGACATAATTCGTGCTTGTTCCAAATTCAAAATGTTTTTATTCACTCAGTGAGTAAAAGAGAGTTTTATTCACTGTTATGGACACGAACAAATGCCCTTTTTCGAGTGGCAATGGTAAAAAAATTATTATGTGACACAAACGTGGTGCTCATATATTTACAAACATTGTAAAAGTGTACGATTTTCCTAAAATTTTAACAAATAATACTTATAAGTCAGTGTGTGAGTTCTAGTAATAACAGAATGTAAAATCAATGTTAAAAAATTAGCAATCAGTTTGATTTTGTTTAGACTCTAAAAAATGGCCTATGGAGCAGGACCAGCATGTTTCCAAGCATTCTTATCTTGGAAATAATGTTCTAATTTGTAATATGCTTGTTTACAAAGTGTTCTTTTTTAATATTTGTTTTATTTTTATTTTCATTTAACATATACATAGCCTTGTTTCCCCGAAGGGTTGGGCAGAGGTGTCCCTGTAGCAGGCACACCCACATTTCGCCAGTTATGTTTAAGTCCCATGTAATAGGGGGCGAGTCTATTGCCATCAACCGGGCACAAATCCAGACTCCGAGCTGCTCCTGAAAATTTTATCACTTTGCCCGACCCGGGAATCGAACCCAGGACCTCATGCTCAGCAGTAGCGCCTGCGACCACTAGACCAACGAGGCAGTAATTTCAGTTTCTTTCATTTAATTGTAATATATCACAAGGTTGTTGTACAATTTATGTATTTTAGATAATCTGATTTAAAAAAAAAACTATTTTATCTTTATTTCCATTATTAAAATGATGTCTGTCACTTCTTTTAATAATATTAATCTTTTTAAATAGTTCTCTGTGTACCAACTTAGCACATTAATTGTGGAATGCAATAAAGTATTGATATTCGCGACGACGCAGATTATAAATGGCTCTGACAGCTCTCTTTTGTAAAACAACGATAGATTCAATGTCAGCAGCCCGACCCCACAGTAAATTGCCACACAACATAATGCTGTAGAAGTAGCTAAATTAGACCAAACGCGTGGTTTCTACATCTGTTAACTGTCTTATCTTTCTAACAGCATAAGCGGCCGAGCTTAGCCGCCCCGCAAGAGATGCCACAAGCCCCTGATCCAACTGCCTAACGTGAGCCTCCTCAGGTGTTGGTCGAGGCTCTTTGCTATTATGCCATTGGCCGTCTCGACCGCACAATGATTGCTGTATCCATATCCCACATTTCGACAACCTCGCGAACTCGGTCAAGATACTTAATCTGTTTATCTTTTTCAGCTTTCACGAGGTTCTCGTCATGCGGAACCGCTATATCAATAATCATTGTGCGACGCTCTAATCGATCTATCACCACTATGGCTTATTGGCAACAATAGTCGTATCAGTGATGATAGATCGATCCCAATACAACATGATATTGCCATTTTCGAGGACTGGGTCGGGCACATATCTATAGTACGGTACTTCCGATTCCACAAGACTATTTCCAAGCAAGTTGTTGGTGGATAATTCTGGCTACAAGGTTATACCTATGCAAGTAGTCTCCTTAGCCAGACGAGAACAGCCAGAAATAATGAGTCGGATTGATTCTCCGGGACGATGGCATGCCCGACAGATGTCAACTGTGCCGTCCTTCACATATATATAGCGGGGTGAGGCCCTTGTCCACTGAGACCACATCTAAGTGCATTCCCACGTCTGTTTCTAGGAAGTATTCCCTGAGACTGCATACCTCACGGTTGTGCAGGGTCTTAGCATTAAAGAACCCTCGACCTCCGCACTTCCGCGGGATACACAGTCTCATCACCGATGAGCGTGGGTGATGCATCCGAATTGCGGTCAGCAGTGTGCGGACCCTCCTATCCAGGGCTTCAAGTTCCGTCTGAGTCCATTTGAGTATGCCGAAGGAATACATCTAACCCGGCATGACCCAACCGTTGAAGGCGCGCACCTTGTTGCCGCCTGATGAAAAGATTATTTAACACGATGCTCATAACTTCCAAACCAATGTTTTTGTTTTCGATTTTTCTTCCATACAGGCCTAGATAATGAGGAGACAAATTGATATAATCTTAAATTTTGAACGTACACCGTCAAAGAGACGAGTAATCACCAAACTACGTTTGTAAGTAAGAATGAACGAAAAGCGTAACCTTAAGACTAATCGGTTTCATTTTGAGTGTTCAACAACATTCATAGTGTTATTTACGTTGTTGAGCAGATTTTTTTTTGACCTTATGAAGCAATGGATTAGCAATCTTTTTCAAAATGATTCAGATTGTGATTGATTGAATTTAAACGTCTGGAGGGAGGTCTGGTTGGAATAACCACCATCTCGCTGCCATGGCCCACACACAATGGTCCCCCTGAAGGACTAAGTGCGGAAACCAAACCCTCTAACATAAAACGTAGGATTAGAGTTAATAACATTTACCAACCTCCAGCGATTACCTGCTAGATATCCATCTCGGCCGGTAACTTATTGGAAGGAAGTTGACTGGTAAAAATCGTCACGTAAGGAAAAAGCGTTATGCCCCCTCCATGCGACTTTCTCTCTCTCACTTTCTATTGTATACGAGGGTGTGTGTGCGTGCCCGACCGTACATGTTTTTTTAAACATACTCTTTGTGTTACACATTCTATATCGGCTACTCGCCGCATAGTTAGACACATCCGATACAAACTTATGGTGCAACCAGCCTGCGGTCGTGACGTTCGACGTCGATCGTCCGCGGTGTAGTTGCACCCTTACAACTGCCCTGTATGACACCACTTCTCTTGTAATAATGTAATGTGTGTGTGTTTGTTGGTGTAGATATTCAAGGGTAAGACGGGCGCGCAGCTGGAGGCGCTGCAGACGCAGATCGAGCAGAAGATCAGCGGCCGCCACGACGGCGTGGACGTGGGCTATTGGGAGAGTCTGCTCAGCCAGCTCAAGGGTAATAATACACACGGTGTAAAGAGACCCATTACATAACCGCCATTTACGCATTTACGCCATTTTCTGTACTTCAAACTAAAGTAATACTGATCAAAAATTATTGCTGAGAAACATCTTTTATTTTTAACCGACTTCCAAAAGGAGGAGACTCCAATTCAACTGTATTTTTTTGTTTGTTTTGTTTTTGTATGTTTGTTATGCGATTACTCCGCCAATTATGAATTGATTTTGATTATTCTTTTTTGTTTGATAGGTCATACTTCAGAGGTGGTCCCATATAAATTTTATTAACTTTGCTTGGGTAGTTTTTGAGTTAGCTTCAATAAAACGTATTTTTTCCCACTTAGTATGATATGATAAATTCTTGGTACACATAGCAGGTGGTGGTATTCGAATTTGTGTGGGGTACGTACCACAGCTAAAAAGTGAAAAATAAAAACTACAAAAAAGAAAAAAACAACTGACTTCCAAAAAATCACTACAAAGTGAAAAATAACTTTAATTTCGAAAGTCAGTGTCTTAGCTTTTGAATTTTTGTTTTTTGCCACCGACTTCCGAAATTAAAGTTATTTTTCACTTTGTAGTGTATTTTTGGAAGTCGGATGTAAACTTCGACAACACCGAAGAATTTTTTTAAATATTTTCGAATGCGTGTTGGATGTTTTTAAGAATTACTGCGCCTTTTATTTACCTGCATTAAAATACAAAAATACGAACATGACATTGAGATTGATCTATCAGCACATCATTATCTGTATCGTCCTCGTGCACAGTCACGCTGTGAGAAGACGCTGACGCCATGTTTGCGTGTTACCTTGTCGATAGTTGGAAAGCGAATGGGGAACGGGAACGCAAGGGATACGCGGAGAGTCGCAATTATTTCATTCGTGTGTGTGCGTCTATTGAAACCTACCTAGCGCGGTGACAGTTTCGTCACGGGCTTGTTCGCGGGCCGCGGAAGAAAGTGTCGCCAGATAGTTACGTCGTAACGGGCGCGTATCTCCATACAGATCCACAGACCGGACAAGAGTGACAAAACAGTTACGATGACAAAAGTCACTCGTGCGCGCTAGCTCTCAAAGCATTTTTATATTTTTCGGTTTTCAGTTTCTATTTTCGTCGGTTAAATTTTTTGTTAAAGGTTTTTTCATAGCATGCATTCGGTAGCCATTTCGCTCATGTCCTCGTGTCACGTCCGCAGCACACATGTCGCGCGCGCGGCTGCGCGACCGGCACCAGAGCAACCTGCGCCGCAAGCTGCAGCTGCTGAAGCAGGAGCAGGGCGTGCAGCCCGCGCAGCCCGCGCCCGCGGTCAAGCAGGAGCAAGGCGCAAGGAGGTACACACACTTCATACTAACATTGATAAATAATAAAAGCACAGTATTTATAAACATAAGAGCTCCGTGCTTAGAATATATAACACTGCAGAAGCCTTACGAACACTTCCCCCTCTGTAAAAGTACAAGAACAAATGTTCTAGCACGGTCATACAAACTACTTTCAAATTGACTCTTAACGCACATCGTTAATCGTTTTCGAGACGCGCGATTCTCATTCAGTGCTCCGTGAAAATGCCTGGTTGTGCTGTAAAAACTTGTAAAAAGCGTTCAAATTCATCAAGCTTAAATAAAGACGGAATAACCTTCCATAAGTATTTTTTTATTTCATTGAAATTCAAAATATTACATTTTGACTTTTCGTTCGATTCAACCATGATTCAACTTAAAACAAGGCATGAATCGAGTATTTTTCTCGCATTGCTTTTGTAACGTCACCATGTCTCGCTAAATCTCGTTTTTATATTCATAAGGTTCAAATTTTTATTTTTTTTTGCATACCGAAAATTTACGTCAAATCAGCAATATTGACTGGCGCTTGACATGCGATTATGTTTTCTAGGGTTGGGGTCATGTATGAAACCAAAATTGACATATCGATAAGTTCTTAAGACGAATTTGTTTTTTAAAGAACATCGTTTTTCGAACGAAGTTCTTCAACGCGGCTTGTGGTAGGAGTAAACTGGCAGAAATCGTCACGTGAAAAATCGTTCATTCTTGTCTTCTGCGACTGTCTTCTAATTCGATAGAGAGAGAGAGAGAGAGAAAGAAAAAGTGTGAATTTGGTCAAAATGAAAATCCAAGATGGCGGTTGCGAAAATGTTCACATATTTCGTCATGGGTGTTATTTTCATAATTTTCAAGGGTGGTAAGCCGATAAAATAAAAAAAGTCGGTCAAAATGTAAATCCAAGACGGCTTATTACAAAAACAAAGGGACCCTCATAAATGTATTCGCCATATTTACTTCAATTTGATTCATTTACAAATCAGTAGTAGGTGTTGTGTACCTACTGATTTTTTAAGTGTAATAATTGTAAGCACTAAAACATATATATTTTTAAACTTTTATTTAATAGTTACTATTATTTTTTAACTTTTCTTTTTTCTGGGTTCAAGCAAAATTCCAAATGAATAAAATATTGATTTAAAAAAATCGTTGGTATGGATTTCTCTTTCTGGGCGAGCAGCTATTGTTTTTTCTTGTAGTAGCTACCGCGTCCCCCACCAAAAGTGACAGACTTTTTTGTTTGGAATATTGCGCTTATAGCTTCTCCAGTGTTATGTACTCTAAAAGTGGTTTTACACCGGCGAGGCGAGGCGTGGATTGGATGGGCGAGAATTGAAATTTGTATGGCAAAATTTCTATCTACGCCCTGCCCATCTTTGGTGTAAAAGATCTAGATGCGCGAGGATATACGAGGCGAGAATTAAAATATTTGTTAGTACAATATCGAACTTTATTGCTGTAAGAATAGAGTATTTATTTACCTTGTAAAACGGATATAAAAATCTCACGCCGGCCATCGAGGACCCGCACGGTATAAAACCACCTTAAGGCTCCGTTTATATAACGCGTAATTAATTCTATCATTGCTTCGTTCTTAATTGTTTGTAATTATTTTAGTATAGTGTTCTGTGTGTAGTTTTTTGATAGGTTTTTATTCTATCTTCTTCACATATCATTAATGTAAACTGAATATTTTAAAGAAAGAAACGAAAGAAAATATTTTATTTGGGACACGCACAGGAAATACAAAACAGTAATGAAAAAAAAAAAGAAAAACAAACATTAACAAAAATAAAAAAGGACCATTCTAGACTAACAAACAAAAATAATTACGACCTGTGCGAGGCCAAAAAGGCTCCTATCTCAGCATGACAACGTAAAACGTTTTATAATTTTAACTATGGAGTTTCTTGCACATTTTCCTCCACACGAAAGTACTTTTTGGAAGTTGGGGCAATTAGACTCAATTCTATTTTCTTGTAAGTATTGATATTCAAAAGTGCCTTTTATGTGAATAATTGAATAAAACAAAAATGTATTATTTATAACTAGCGTTAGATTGGCAATGCAAAAAGGAAGAGGTCTTAGCATAGGTTAGAGCGATACAGATAGACGAAACCATTCACATGCACGCTATCGGTCTGTATCGGCCGACGACGTCAATCGTGAACGATGATAAATAAATTTCGCAAATTTAAAAACAATCTGAGGTTTTAAAGAGAACATTAGTTTTAATAGACGTAATGAATAATGGTTACGTGTGCAGTACCTGGATGTGACTCATCTAAACAGAAAACTAAGAGAATTTATCATTCCACACGTGAGTACAACTGCAATGTTTAATTGTCTAAATGCAATGTTTTAAAATTGCTATGAAAATTACACATGGACGCGGAAAATGATCGCATTTTACCACATTAATACTCTGAATGCATAGGAATTATAAATACAAATACATGAGCTCCTGTTTTTTTTAACCTTACATTTGTAGACCGATTGAAGAAATATGTCGACACTATCGATAACATGTTGTTGATATATATTTTTTAAATTATTGGCTTCGCACGACAAGTGCATTGAGTCTGTTTCAAGTATACAATTTTCACGATTTTTACTTAAAACAATCGATCTAGCTCGACCATAGGCCGAGCACGATAAACATAGGATGGGAATCCATTAGTATTTAAGTAAAGTAGAGGCATGGCACTTCACACAGACTTTTTGGGACAACACGAAATGGGAAGTTTCGCTATTTTATATCAATCGCCTACACTCATGCACATTAACGAACACATATAATGATTAATAATCTACTCACATATCATTTCTCATTATGACTCGAAGAAACAACAGTTTTGGAGGTTGAAATAAAATTTTAACGTTGATAGTTCAGTTGTCGTGCGTGACCGTACTTTACGGTCACCCCAAGTAGGTTCACTTATAAAGTGAACCGCACCGTAAAGCACCCTAGTAGTAGTACTAGTATATACAAGAAGGTGCCTCATTTATTCTTCTCAAGATGTTTATGAGACAGATATACAGTCTAAAAGAATTTTCCGAAAATACAGGGTGGCAGGGACATCGACGTGAAAACTGTTACCATGGATACATGATTCTGAACCCGTGTTGAAATTTTCATCAGTTATTTTTTTTTTAATCTGTTGTTTTATAAAAAAGTGCAATACCTACGTGGTCAACTATCTGGTGTATTGTGTGTCTCTTAGTCTGTGCTAAATAAATGTATTTTCTTTCTTTCTTTCTTTTTCTTTCAAAATGTATGGAACAGCAGATTTTTGCACTTTCACACAGCACTATTTGTCTCGCACACATGCACATCACACGTACACTGGTGTAATTTGTTTTTGGTCTCGCCCTAATCACCACATTGCCAATCTAACGTATAACATACTAGGTTCCGCCAGCGGCTTCGCCCGCGTAATATCTTTATAAATTATAGCCTATGTTACTCAGTGATATGTATCATTCTACTAGTGAAAGAATTTTTAAAATCGATCCAGTAGTTTTTGAGCTTATCCATCACAAACTACTTACAAAAAATCAAATCTTTTCTCATTATATTATTAGTTTAGATCTATGGAATTAAACGATTTGACTTTGACGCAACATTGTAACACATACATTATATTATTATGTAGTAGGGAATACTTACTTGTGAAAGAAACCCTTAATATAATAATAATGACAGTTACAACTAGGGTGACCAGATGTTCCGTATTTCAGGCACGAATTTTCATTGTTCTGTAATTTGGCAAAACCAATGCGGGATATTTACACTGTCCCGTGGTTTTATGATTCAATTGCATTTAATGATGAAAATACCTATTCGAACAATATTAATTTTCTCGCACGCAGCAGTGAACACTGCGCGATCCATATTCGATCGAATGACGTGGGTGAAGTGTATAAGGCTGGGTTCACACGGCATTGTCCTGCACGTTTTCTTTGTATTCGTTTTTTTTAACGTACAATCACCAGTGGCGTGCCTAGGGGTCAAAATGGTACAACATTATTATAATTTTGGTTAGAAAACCTTTAAAATTCGAAGAGGACATTAATGAATGCGCGTAATCACACCGCTTAGTCGAACCTTTTTACAGATATTCTATTTCACGAAGTCCGTTCGGATTTGATTGTAGTAGTGACGTATCCCGACAAGCGCGCTTGTGAAGTAGGTAACGTTAGCAAAAAAATCTGATATATATTCAAGTCGAGATTTAATAATCTAAATAAAATTTTGGTTTTAAAAGTATATATATACATTTTGTAAATAAATTAGATTAGGTTGCAATAAATACAAAAATATTAAGAATATGTAGGCATTTAATTAAGCATTGGTGTTACAGAATGGAAACGAAACAAGTAGGACTATTGAGTATTTTCAATCACTATCAGATAAATTTTCGATTTCCGATTCCGTTTTGCTGTCGTCAGAATCATCTTGTACATTGATTATAAATGCAAAATCGAGATCAAAATATTTCAAGTAGTCTTTTTCAATTTTTTCAACATGAGCACAAGTTTTTTGCCACGTTTCACTGCTAACTTGGCCCAAACTTTCATTGATCAGTCTTTCCGTATTCGTCATGTTTTGCTCGATATTTTTAGATGCGACATAATTTTTAACGATCCCCCAAATATTTTCCATCGCATTTAATTCTGGGTGATAAGGGGGAAGGCGTAAGACATCAAAACCCTACGTGTTGGGCTTTGTACTTCTTTATTGTATCGTACAATTCCAATTTAAGAAGAGATTCATCAAATGCTATTATACCCTTATCCCTGAGCCATTGCTGCATATCGGCTTTCTTTGTAGATTGCGTCGGTAGTCGTTCAGCCCGTGTGTTGTGATAAGATGCATTGTCTAAGACAATGAAAGAGCGCGGAAGTAAATTGGGTAGCAAATTTTCATTTAGCCATTTTACATAGTTATCATAGCTCATATTTGAATGATAATCACCAGCTGTTGAGTTGGCCTTATAAACCAAGGCAGCATTTTCAATAAAACCATCCTTGGTTCCCGCGTGCACTAAAATAAAGCGAGTGCCTGTGCTAATTTTTTTTTTAAAACGGAGTTCTTTCCTTTTTTTTGCCCAGGTGTTGTTTCGCACGTGTGTCGAAAGGACGTAGCTCTCATCGGTGTACACAATGGGCCGACTTTGAGAGCGGTACTCTGTTATTTTTTTTAAATATTTTAAACGCCACATTTGTATATCATGACGCTCCGTCAAGACTTTACGGTTGTTCTCTGTTTTGCGCCACTTGTAACCTAATTTCAACAGTAACTTGCGAACAGTTTCTAAACAACCTTCGAATCCGATTTTTTCATTCAATGCTGTTCTTAACTTAGCTAATGTTGGAATTTATTTATGGACAATATGGAAATCTTGTACAGTACTGCGAACCACATCGGCTGTAAAATTATCTATATCCACTTTATTATCTCGCTTTCTCCTTGTCTTCATAGGTGAAGTGAATTTTGATGAAGTGGATATAGATTCCTTCTCTTCTTTTAATATTCTTTGAACTGTTTTTTGGCTCACACCCGTAGCTTCAGCTGTACGACGTGTAATGTCTCGTTAATGAGACAAATCACAGTTGAGTTCCATTAATGATTTTGTAAATTCATATTCTTCTCGCAGAAAATGGTAAACACTAGCTATCATGTTTCGACCCTAAAACAAAATGAAGTAATATAAACATTTTATAACACAAAAAAAACATTCATTTTATAAATACTTCTATTGCTATATTAAGTATCTTTGTATAACATTTTAATTGAAAACGTATAAATAAATATTACCTCACTATGGACAACTCTTCTTCGTTTTGTTGCCATGCTGACCTTACTCCGTGAAACAATTTGGTGCGAACTAAAAACCACTACTGATCCGGACCGTGTCCCGATCGACACTGAGCGCTCTCGAGGTTACGCACACAAAAACAATGTGCATGTGCACGCTTGACAACATTCATAGCCAAACGGACTTCGTGAAATAGAACATCTGTACCATAATTCATATTGGCTTGTCACATGCAAAACTTTTTCGACTCGCTGCCTGGTTTCGAAAGTGGCGCATAGAAGTCAATCCCGAAAAAAGCCAAGCGGTTCTCTTCTCGAAACCGCGCACAAGGCTTAGAGACCCCCTCCCCGACCTCTCACTATGTTCGGTAAGCAGATCCCTTGGGAGAAGCGAGCCAAATACCTAGGTGTTTTCCTCGACCACCATCTCACTTTCGCTGAGCACATAAAGAAGGTTCGTTCGCGATCCGCTTTCGCTCTCGGTAGGCTCCATTCCGTCCTAAACGCACGCAGCAAGATGTCACTTCAAAGTCTCAAAGTCAAAGTCAAAACATTTATTTCAAATAGGCCCATGTATGGCACTTTTGAACGTCAAAATTTACAGAATAATATAATTGATTCTAGTCGCCCCTTCCAAAATGTAGTTTTCGTATGGAGAAGAATGGGCAAGAAACTCCACTGTTACTCTTTTAAAATGTTTTACAATAGTTTGTATAAGTACGTACATTACTTAAATAATTATATGTGAAGACGATGCACCTAGAATAAAATTACTATACCACAATAGGTAAAAAGAGTTAAAAATGAAGCAACGACAGATAATTTAATTATATGATAGATACATGGTGCTCACATATTTACAAACATAGTAAAAGTAGACGATTTTCCTAATGTTTTTATAATTAATAAGTCAGTGTGTGAGGAAGTAATCACAGAATGTAAAATCAATGTCATATAATATATAATTATAAATTTTACAATTAAATTAGCAACCTGTTTGATTTTGTCTTGATTCTAAATTGTCCTATGGTGCAGGACCAGCATGTTTCCAAGCACTCTTATCTTGGATATAATCCTCTAATTTGTAATATGCTTGTTTACAAAGTGTACTTTTAATCTGAGTTTTAAATTTTCTTTAATTTAATTGCAATATGTCACAAGGTATTTTGTTGTAACATTTAACACAGTACCCCATAAAAGATGTATGTACTTTAGATAACTTAAGTGCAAATTGCGAATCTACACAGCGTGTATTCGTCCCATCATGACTTATGCGGGTGCCGTCTTTGCTCATGCAAAATCCCACCATATCCACAGGTTGCAAACGCTCCAAAACGGATTCCTCCGTAGGGCCACAGGCTCCCCCTGGTATGTTAGGAACGAGTCTCCATCTCGACCTTAGAATTTCCACGATCCACCAATTTCTAAAAAGCCTTGCAAAGTGTTATTTCGATTCCGCGGTCAAAAATCGCAACCCTCTGGTTGTCGAGGCCGCCAGTTATGTCCCAAGTAGGATTAGCCGTACCCGCCGACCTAGGCACATTCTCACCGACCCTGATGACCCCATAACCCTCCTTCAGGAGAGCAATAGGGCTACTAGTACTATACACAGACACAGACGCCTCCCGTCATTCCGACCTCGCCGTCGAGGTCCTTTGCGATCGCGTCCGCGCCCCCGAGTAAATGATACTCCTCCCCGACCCTTGCTCGATAACGAGGTGCCAGCAGTGGTTTCAGCTGTGCACGTAGCTTTAAATTCCCCGATTAATAATAATGATCAAAACTTTGATCCAGCCCGTCCCATCTTTGATGTCCTCCCTCCGGTGACGCCCTAAGCCGAGGCTAGTACCCCACAGGGGGTGCCCTTAGCGAGCGTTCACCTAGCTTTTTAGCTTAGTTTTGTATGCCCCTGGCTGGAGGCTTTGAGTGTAGCAGCTTAAGGCATAAAACAGGATTGACCGGTTAAGTAGTCATGACCTCAGAGGTCAGCTACGAGATGCCCAACAGAAAAAAAAAAAAAAATGTCGTTTGAACGAGACAGAGCTATACTATGTGCCACTGCAAGCCGAATACGTTAAAGTTCATTCGATTTGCTTGACAAGTCCGTTGAGTATTCGTTTAAACGCATAAACGGTGTACGATTTTTTGCAGTACAAACGACATGTGAATGGTTCTATGTACAATGTATGTGCCACTATTTATTCGTTAATGTATGTGCCACTATTTATTCGTTAAGACGTATACTGCAAAAAAACGTGTAGGACAATGCCGTGTGATCCCCCACTAAGCGTTTGAATATGTTATTTAGTAGAGTTGATTAATCCACATTTTCTTATCCAAATATTTAACAAATTGTTGATTTATGATTGTTATAAGGTAATGGTATAAGGGTGATGCTGTTCTCGAATTAAATAACCTATACATTGTATAGGTTATTTAGTTGATCACATTTTCCTTTCCAGATATGAATGAATGAATGAACTACACCGACCCCAGCGTGGTTTAACCAGACTCGATAAATCGAATGAATCCCGAGATTTGCACTAGCCGCTGGAGCCTCATACTTCATGGGGTTACAGAGGCCATTGCATATCAAGGAGTAGACCGAGGGGCGCGGTAATGGTAAGAAAGACGTGCCCTTAGGATAAGGAGGGATTTGCGAGCTTACCGGATATGCATCCTTGAATAAGCAATGGAATAGTGGAGAGACGTGATATTTATCTATGGATGGGCATCTTATTACGACGGCGCCGCTAGGTTGGTTCCGTTTTAGGTTTCTTGTAAATCTCGCTAGCAGTCTTCTTAATCTTCTTAATATCTTGGTCTTCAGCCATGTCCATCCAAAAGTGATTTCCTTGTCGAAGTAAGTCATGTCCTGTTTTAGGATATCATTTCATGGCATGTCCTGTTTTAGGATATCATTTCATGGCATGTCCTGTTTTAGGATATCATTTCATGTGTAAATAGTAGAGATGCTGCGAATAGCTGTTATAGCGAATAGTCGAATAATCGCCATTATTACTCGACATAAAAAAGGGATATAAAAAATAGTTTATACTCAAATATTTATATTACACTTGTAGGTCTCTTGAACTTATCAATAATTACAGTAATCTAAAAAAAAAACTAAAATTATGAGAAAAGAAAACAATGAAGTTAAAGAAACCAGTCTCATATGTTACTGTATTAAAATGCTGGCAACCCTTTTCTTATACGTAATAATTATTTTATTAAGTACTACAAAACGAGGTATTCCCCGTAAAATATTTTTGTTTTTATTAAGTAACGTTTAAGAGCGTTGTACCAAATCTAGGCGTTCGGGTTTTAGGTTTTTATTGCTCGATGCCACCTAGTGAGTGCGCATGTGTGCATTTTTCCTCATGTACGGCACACAGTTGCAACGCTGCGACGACTAAACGATCTTGGTCTGTAGCTATGGCGTACCTATATTTTTTTAAATAAAAAGCTAGAGGTTTACGGAGAAAATAAAAAATACTGTCCAGAATAGATTATTAGTGTATTTTAATTAAATTTGTACAAATATGTCAACAAACCACTCTAGTCCATTGCAATCATTTAATCGATGAGAACGGCACAAACGACTGCAGTACAACATACAAGTTAGTAGAGTGGAGTTTAAAAGTAATTGTTAATTATCTCAATGAACTACAAGTACATGCAGATTACGTTTAAACGCACGCGAACTAAGGACCAGTGACTAGACCGTGTCATGTTAAAAACTCAACAGCTGCTTTGTGACTTGTGTCCTGGTCATGATAACCTGAGTTGGTAACGTGCAATGGATTCCTGGGAGGTTAGAAAGTAGACGAATGGCATAAACCAGTTAATTAATTCGATTATCATACATTTTTTTTTAAATATTTCTACAATTTGCAAATTCTACCTTTGCCAGCATTATCGACTGTTTCATCGGCACCTCTAAAATTTGAACGTTTATACCTCGTTATATAGCTGATTAAATGAAGATGTTGTACGCTTCATGACTTAGTAAAATTTTGAAATAACTGGTGTCAAAGTTCATGTCCGTAAATAATTTTTGAAAATGATTAGTAAAAAGTTAAAGGAAGAAGTCCTTTAACTTTTAAATATTTGATGTTTTGGTAAATTTGGTTACATCGAAAGGTTTTAAAAGTATTATGTATCCAATGAAATAGCAACGAAAGCCATTCAATTTGAGAGCTTAGAGAAAAGTGATATTTAGTGACGAATTCTGGTAAATTTTCAAAAATTCATAAAATTTGTATTCGAATCCCCATGTATTTTTGCTTTATGGGGTGCTTAATTGTTGCAAATGGGTCACACTTTCACGTCCTGAAAGGAATACGCCAAATTACAAGTCACTCTGTATTTAAATTGATTCAGTAATAGTAATGCATAAAAAGAAACGGTTACGGTTGATGGGTGACCCTAGTGGATTTTTCATTTACCTGACTAAGAGTATTATGTTGATAGAAAAACAATAACTTACACAAATGTTTTGACAACCTGTTAAAAAATTAAATAGATACTTACGCAGCTTCTCTTGCCTTCTGCAAATTATTAATCATTTTACTTTTTCGTGACCTAACAGATTTCTGTGATCCATAATAATATGTTTTGTCTATTCTACCCATGTTCTGTAAGTAAAATAATAACAAGTTTGTAGAGAAAGAAGTTACGAGTCCATAGTTCCACTTTACTTAATTAAAATAATAGGTCTTTACCTATGACATTGCCGTTCTGCCGTACTGGCTATTTCAAGTCCATTTTTTTCTTTTTTCGCTAAGAATTCTAAGTTCAAATTATTTTTATTTTTATAGCTGATGATTCTCAATCTACAGCTGAATTAGCAGTAGCCTTCGGTGTTTGCATCAAAATAATATTGGTCCATTTGCGTCGAATTGGCAAGGTAAAAAAGCTTGAGAAATGGGTGCCCCACGAATTTAATGATCGCCAGCGCGAAGCACACGTCGAGTTGTGCCTTGCACTGCTCAACAGGCACACAAACGAAGGCATATTGAATCGCATTGTTACTTGCGACGAAGAATGGATTCTGTTCGACGATCGCAAGTGCTTAGCAAGTTGGTTAGATCCTGGTTCAGCACCTAAACAATGCCCCAAACGAAAACTGACCCCTTGATAGTCACTGTTTGGTGGTCTAGCGCCGGTGTCATTCATCACAGCTTCTTACCAAACGGGATGAGCATTACTGCAGATGTGTAGTGTGAAGAACTGAACATAGTGATGGAGAAGCTCGCACATCTCCAACCAGCTTTGGTCAATCGTTCGGCTCCGCTGCTCCTGCACGACAACGCGCGACTCATACTGATCAGCAGACGGTCTCCAATTTACAAGAGATGGGGTTGGAAGTTCTCCGTCATCCACCGTACTCACCAGACCTTGCCCCTACAGACTTCTACTTTTTCCAGAATTTGGATAACTTCTTGGCGGGGAAAAAATCAATAACCGAGAGGCAGTTCAAAATGCCTTTGAAGAACTTGTTGCCTCCCGTCCAGCAGACTTTAAAAAAGGGCATCAATAAGCTTAAGGGCGTTAACTTATTTCATGAAAAACGGCAATTTCATAGGTAAAGACCTAATATTACTTAAATGAACAACCTCATTCATATTCACAAATAAAATAAAAAATACGCATCAAAAATATTTAGTCGCGCTATAATTTACGTATATATTACGCGTGGCGCTTGCGCGGCGGCGGCGGAAAGAGAACCGACATAGTTCCTACGTCGACGAGTGCCAGAGCACGACTGATTTAAACCGCTCGTTGCACCCGATTTTATAATTACTTTGAAAAAATATTTTCATAAATGATTGAAGACAGATATTGTTTCTTTTTTACATATTAATAGTACTATCTTTCTTCTTACGTATAAAATTATTTATGTTGCCAAATGACTTTTAGATTATGAAATATGACGTGGTTTCTTGTAGTCGATTTCTCGATTTTTGATTTTCTTAGACGTGATAAAAATGCAAGTTAATGAATCAAAAATCGTATTTTTCTGAATGCATTTTAAATTTCAGGGTATGCCTATTCGAATGAATACCTTTTACCTTCTTACTTAGTACTAATAATTGTTGTAATATTACTTCAAAGTTGAGCCTTCGCGCGTCATGTAGAAATCGTGCTTTCGAAATCCGCTGATTTCGTAGTCAAAAATCCAATTTGAACGAGTTTTTGTTAATAGACTTTAAATAAAAATCTATGATAATTACGATGATTGAAGTCAAAAGAAGCTAAAACAGTAAATTATATGACCAAAATCACTTCAAAATCTCCCAAGTTCTCGATTTACGTTTGTAAAATGTTACCACGCTCTTAATACTGTAGGGGACTGTGGCGCTTGTTTGAAGTTTGGCGGCACGCATTTGTTTGTCATTCGTGATGAGGTTGTTTGACGTGACGTCTCGCTTCGGTTGATGTTCTATTTTCGTAACGAGAACTAGTGCTTAAGTTAAGATATTCTTAATTAAAAAATTACATTGAATTAAAGACTGAAACAGTTAAAGTGTAACTTAAAAAGAAAACCGGCCAAGTGCGAGTCGGACTCGCGCACGAGGGATTTCGTTCGTCCATTCTCTATAAAAGCAGAAAAAAAATCACGTTTGTTGTATGGGAGCCCCCTTAAATATTTATTTTATTCTGTTGTTTTTTTAGTATTTGTTGTTATAGCGCCAACAGAAATACACCATCTGTGAAAATTTCAACTGTCTAACTATCACGGTTTATGAGATACAGCCCGGTGACAGACGGACGGACAGCGGAGTCTTAATAATAGGGTCAACAATAAAGGGTAAACAATCATGCCAAATCCTGAAGAAAAACTAGTTTTTCTACACCATAATCTGTCCCTTTCTGATTTTTGCCTAACTTTTTTATATTAATACTAAGCATGTTTTGTTTAAAGATTAATAAAAGTTTAATTATTTTTAAGTCTACAGTTTTTCTATTCATTAATAGTTTATTTTTATTTAGACAACTATTCGTCGAATGTCGAATATTGGACTCTATTATTTGGTATTCGATGAATAACAAAAAATGTCGAGTAATGAGTTAAATATCGGCGATCGAGATTTCAATTAAAAAATATTTATTTATTATAAAAAACAATGTTTATTCTTTAGATTATTCTACAAGACTCAATTACAATTAAAATATTTCTAATAGCTAGCTTATTGATAAATCTACAACTATGCACTTTACGCGATGACGCACTACATCATCCGATGTGTATTCAGCAGTTACATGCATTAGGCGATTGCCTAACTCCTCCCTCCTTAAGATGGAAGCGCGTCCCGCAGCTTCCCGCAGCGTCCTCGGTGCGTGGTCCATCCTGTTTGGGTTTTTGCTGTCTCCACTGCCAGATCTTCCATACAGCGATTATTATTAGGATGATGTAGAGTCCTAATGTTGTCCAGCTCGGTGTGGCCATCATGATTTGCCAGTCGATTGTGGGCTCCTCTATATCTTCAGCACGGTCCATTAGCTGGTGTATGCTGTCCAAATCTATGTTTTCTAATTGTAGGTTATAATGTATATTTCCCTCTGAGATAACTCTATTACTTGGAAGTGGTGTAATGTCATCTATTGTAACAGTATTGATGTGTGTTTTTAGAGTTTGATTTAATATCTCCATTTGACATTCGCTGGTTATGCTAGCGATATGTATGCCTGCTAACTTTTTGTATTCCGTTCTGCTTCCACAGTAGGTTCTTAAGATTTTCTCTTCTTTAAGGATAATCAGCCATTTGTTGTCCTGAAGTTTCTGTATTTTCCCTTGCTTGAGGTCCATCTTAGCTCTAGTGCAGTTTCCGTTTCGATGTTGGATGAGCGATATTATGCAGTCTGTAGTGTCATCGTCTACACGCTGTGTGTTCAATGATGTGCAGAGTCGTGTGTCTTGCGTGATCTTCTTGCAGTCTCCTTCTAGGTATGAGTACTCGTTGCTTCCCAGTGCTAGGAATTTGGTTTTAGGGATAATTGATCAGCTGCAGTGCTCACAGCATCTGTTGTGTCAGTGTGAGATGGGGTAACACTTCTCATGTCAACATCCGTGTTACACTCGTGTTGATTGTCGCTGTTGGGTATGTTATTATCATGTCTGTCGGTATTGTCAATAGGGTTGATATTCGCTTCTGCTTCTCTGCGTGCATTCTCAAATATTCTATTTATTATGTCATCGTCGTCGTTATCGTCTAAATTTACTGCTAGAGAATCTATACTTTTATGAAAAAAATTTACTCTGGATAGGGCATCAGCATTAGTGTTTTGTTTACCCTTTTTATAGATGACCTTGTAATCATATTCAGCAAGTTTTAATTTCCAACGAGTTAATTTTGAGTTCGGATCCTTTAAGGACATTAACCACATCAAAGGTCTGTGATCTGTATAGATTGTAAATTTTCGCCCGTATAAATAAGGCCTAAAGTATTTAATAGCCCAAATTATAGCTAGAAGCTCCTTCTCTATGGTTGAATAACGTGTCTCCGTTTCTAGTGTTCTCGACGCGAAAGCAACAGGTTTATCAGAGCCAACATTACCCTGAGATAGTACTGCACCTATTGCAAATTCGGAAGCGTCGGTTGTCACAATAAATGGTTTGTCAAAGTCAGGATACTGGAGGATCGGTGCGTTCGTCAAAATTTGCTTACATTTGTCTACTGCTTCTAGGAATTCGTCTGTATGTATAACATTTGCGTTCTTTTTTAAGCATGATGTCAATGGCTTTGTCAGTTTAGCAAAGTCTTTAATAAATTTTCTGTAATACCCTACCAGACCTAGAAAAGATTTTATATCCTTTTGTGTCTTTGGTACAGGGAAGTTGAGGACTGCTTTAATTTTGTCTTTGTTAGGGTTAAGGCCTTTATCAGTCAATTCGTGTCCTAGAAAGTTGACATGTTTTTGTAGAAATTCCGACTTGTCAAGTTGAACTTTGAGATTATGTAACTTAAATCGTTCAAACACTAGCTTTAACTTTTCGTTATGATTTTGTAGTGACGTAGATGCTATTATGATGTCATCTAAATATGTAAAAACGTTATCTATGCCTCGAAGTATATGGTCCATAAGTCGCTGAAATGTACTCGGAGCATTTTTTAAACCAAATGGCATTCTCAAATATTCATAGTGACCTCTTTCAGTCGTGAATGCAGTCTTCTCTATGTCGTTGGGGTGCATCTCTAATTGATGATACCCACTAGCTAAGTCGAGGGTTGTGAAGTACTGGGCGCGCCCTAATTTGTCAAGAATGTCGTTTATGTTTGGTAATGGGTATTTGTCCTCTATGATTCTGTCGTTTAGTCGCCTATAGTCTATTACTAGTCTCCATTTAATTTTTCCTGAGGCATCTGGTTACTTTGGGACAATGTGCACGGGGCATGACCAAGGCGAAATGCTTTCCCTTATAATCCCTTGTTTTAAAAGATTATCAACCTGTTTTTGAATCTCTATTCGTTGTTGGGGGGCTTTCCTATAACTTCTAACGAAAATCGGAGTATTATCAGTAAGTCTCAGTTCATGTTTTACAGTATGAGTGAAGGATAACGGTATTTTCTCGGAATAGAACAAATCCCTATACTGATAGCAAATCTTAGTAATTTCCCGCTTTTCCTCTTCATTCATGTGATCAGTCCGGATTTTTTTTAAATTTTCACATAGTTCTTTGTCTATGTCAGTCGTAATTTCAAGTGTATTCAATTTATTAGTGTCTAAAAACTGTTGTGTTAAAGGCTCTAGGGGTAAGGGACAATCATTGCTAATTATCTGTTGTTTATCTGTGGAATTAATTATGGAGGTTTTAAAGGTTCCATTTTTAACTGTTACTATGGCGGCGGGCGTCTTAAGTTCTTTGGTCCAGTAGAAGTCGTCGCAAATGTAATAGCCATCAATGTAATTTGTTTTCATTATGGTAAATTTTTCGCAGTTAGGTTCAATTTTAATTCTTTTTACAGGATAGTCGATGTAAATAGGTATTTCAGTATTAGGCGTTCGTAACACCTTGTTTTTGAGATCTATAGTGCAACCTAATTCCTTTAACAAGTCCATACCTATAAGGCCCTTATATTTCGGATCAAAGTTAAATAATAAAAATTTGTGAACTCTATCTGAATTGAACAATGGTGGCAAAGGTAAGTGAGCAATGTAATCGTGACGTGTAATCGCATGCGCAGTTTTAACTTGAAAAGGTTCACGTTCTACGTATTGTTCAAGGTCAGTGTCTGTTATTACGTCGGGAGATATCATACAGCGTGAGGCTCCAGTGTCTAATAGAAATTTACCACAAAACTCTGGAAGTACTATGTAAGGGAGATGGTCCTTACCTTGATGATTAAGATAAACCGAGTTCACTAATCGTGACTCGCTTGGTCTTCGTCCTGGTGAAAATCCTGATGGTTTGGACCTTCCCCAGATACCTGTGGTGTAGGCTCGTAGTCGCTATATTGTAAGCCATCGCTATAATACTCGCAGTTGTAATGAGGATCATAGTCATCAGGAAAGTTTTGCTCGTTACTGTTGTGCATATAAAACAATCCTTCGGAAGTAAACTGTGGTTTTTGTGGTTTATCTACTGACCTCATAGTGACGTCAGATACCCTCTGTGGTGGGTTCACCTGTTGTTGAGGTACGTTCGGCTGAGACCTAAAATTTCCTGAGTTCCTAAAAGTGCCTGAACCACTAGGCCTAGCATTACTTGAAGTGTTCCCATTTCTCCACGGGTGCATGTTTTGAACCCTCTGCTGTCTATTATCTGGGACCCAGTTATGTCGGGACTGTACATAAATTGATAATTGTAATAATAGTGATATAAATAATTTCAAATGTTTGCATGCCGATTGGTAAAATGTGGCTGAGCTAAATGTAATCTTAAGAACTATTATGTATTACCCATATTTGCAAAATAAAATTCTATTCTATTCTATTCTATTCTAACAAACCTAGGTGGTTGGTTAACTTGAGATGCTGTTGGGTTAGGTTTAAGTGAATCTCTCGGTTTGGCTTGTAAAGACATTGTATTAAAACTATTATTAAATTTATTAAACTCTAATCGCGCTTCCTCCTGTCTAGCCGTTACTATAGCCGCTTCAAGGGTCGTCGGTTTTGTAATCCGTACGCCAATGGATACGTGGAAATCTAGATGGTTTACATATTGATCTATGACCCTGTTTTCATAGTACGACTTATCGGTATGGCCACCTACAACGTTGAGGGTGTCCAATAATTCTCTTAACCGTTTACCAAATGCCTCAGCATCTTCATTCTTATGACGACGCAAACGTGTTAATTCCTGCATAAGTTGAATTTCGTTACGCGGCTCACCTAACCTACGCGTTAACGCGGACTTAACAGCTTGCCAGCTATCAACTACCCCTTCCGAGGCTATCGCAGCAACTGCCGTACCGCTTAATTTACTTTTAATTAAACATATGATAGCAGGATTAGTCCTGACTGGCTGATCCAGTAAGAGAAGAACATTTTCTACTTCCCTAATGAAATAGTTCAGTTTTTTTGCGTTACCATCGTATTTTGGTATAAGTTCGGAAATGAATTTAAAAGTGTTCAACTCAACACTTGACATCGCCATGGTAAAAAAATAAAATAAAAATCCTTTTTTTTTTTCAGAAACCTATTATACTGTACCGTGTATGTACTACTGCTTACCCTAATAATGGCTTGCAGTTATTATAATTATGTTTTACGAATTGCAATTGTAGCTAATAAGTAAACAAGTACGTAAGTTATTTATAAATGTAACTCTTGTAATACGAATCGTATATACTGCTATCTAGGTCACCGACAACGCGCCTGTACCTAACTTAGTTATTTATCTATAGCGATTTTAGCTTACAGAAAACAACCACATATAACATATACGACAAGAAATATAGCATGGGAACTGGGAATATCACTAGCACTCACCCCAATGTCCTCTGCATTTCTAGCCGGGCCTTGTAGAACAGCAGGTCTCCCAATTCTCCGGAATTCCCGCAGGATAATCGCCGACCGTAGATTCGAAGATTGACCGCGAAAGCAACGATTGATACCGTTCACTCTAAGCCGAAGAGTTCTATTCGAAGCTGAGTGTCGCGATCCTACCGACTGCGCCAGTTAAATATCGGCGATCGAGATTTCAATTAAAAAATATTTATCTTAATATATATAAATCTCGTGTCACAATGTTTGTCCTCAATGGACTCCTAAACCACTTAACCGATTATAATAAAATTCGCACACCATGTGCAGTTAGATCCAACTTGAGAGATAGGATAGTTTAAATCTCAAATTATAGTCGCAATTTTAATTTATTGCTAATTATTTGTCTGTTATTATTTGACAGTCACAATTATCTGTTAACTCCAAATGATTCTAACAGATGACGATACCTTTCGACTGGGTTGAGTAAGTAATCAATAGATGGCGCTGCTATGGTAAATCTACGAACGTGTCATATAAGCTACATTTTATCAGCATAATTACCACGTGTTGTTGACGCAATAAAATGACGAAATAGCACGATACCAAATGGGCAGATACATTAGCAGCAATGAAGCTATTTGGCATATTCTCAGCTTTCCCATCCACGAAAGAGATCCTGCTGTCCAACATCTGGCAATACATCTTGAAAACGGTCAACGTGTATACTTCACTGAAGAAAATGTTCTCCAAAGAGCGTTCGAAGCTCCGGAAACGACTCTAACTGATTTTTTTACATTGTGTCAAAAACCTGATGTTTTTGGCCAATTCGCGAAGACATTGGTGTATGGTGATGTTCCACGTTATTTCACATGGAACAAATCCAGTAAAAAATGGGAGCCACGGAAACAAGGAAAACCACATCCTTCCATTACAGGCATATTCAAAGCTAAGACATTGGGGAGACTTTACACGGTACATCCAAAGCAACGTGAGTGCTTCTATTTACGTTTGTTATTGGTGAATGTTCCCGGACCAACGTCTTTTGAATTTTTACGAACAGTTAATGGTCGAGTATTCAATACATACCAGGATGCATGTCGTGAACTGCAATTGCTAGAAAACGATAACCATTGGGACTTAACGCTTGCTGATGCTGCGTTGACATCAACACCGAATAACATTCGTCAGTTGTTTGCAATTATTTTGACGACATGTTATCCCTCGCAAGCACAAACTTTGTGGGAAAAATATAAAAATTGTATGACAGAAGACATCTTGCACCGAATTAGACAAACAAATCAATGCCAAAACATAGATTATACACCAGAGATGTACAATGAAGCATTGGTCTTGATCGAGGATTTATGTGTTCTTATTTCAAATTTACCACTTAATCATTATGGTATGCCATCACCTAATCGTCCAGCCACCGACTTAGTCAATACCGATTTACAACGAGAAAATCAATATGACCATGGAAGTTTAGCAACAATTATCATGAACAGTGAACCATTACTGACAGCAGAACAAAAAATTATTTATGATCGGATTATGCTGGCTGTTGCTGCTGAACAAGGCGGTTTTTTTTCTTGGATGCACCCGGTGGAACCGGTAAGACATTTTTAATATCGTTGATTCTTGCCAAAATACGGTCGCAACAAAAAATCGCATTAGCAGTAGCATCGTCAGGCATTGCGGCTACTTTACTGGATGGTGGGCGAACAGCACATTCAACATTCAAGCTGCCATTGGACGTTCATAATAAACCAGATGCAATGTGTAACATCAAAAAGAATAGTGGAATAGCTGCAGTGTTGCGGAAGAGTTCTATAATAATTTGGGATGAGTGCACAATGGCACACAAATATTCACTTGAAGCATTAAACAGAACTATGCAAGATTTAAACAGCAATAATAAACTTTTCGGTGGTGCTATCTTACTTTTGTCTGGTGACTTCCGGCAGACCTTACCGGTTATACCTCGCTCTACTTTCGCGGATGAGATTAATGCATGTTTGAAACAATCATTCTTATGGCGAAGTGTTGAAACACTTCGATTGACCATAAATATGCGAGTACAATTGCAAAATGATCCATCAGCACAAATATTTTCCGAACAACTACTAGATATTGGGAACGGTAAAATAGAACTGCAACCAAATACGCAATGCATTAAACTACCAGACAATTTTTGCACTGTTTTTCAGGATAAAAATGAATTGATTCAGAGTATTTTCCCGGATATACAGAATAATTATTTGAATCATGAATGGCTTAGTCAACGGGCGATTTTGGCAGCCAAAAACGTTGATGTTGACGAAATTAACTTCCAGATACAACAGTTGTTACCAGGCGATCTGATGTCTTTTAAATCAATCGATACTGTTGTTGATGAAAATGAAAGTGTAAATTTTCCGATTGAATTTTTAAATTCATTAGATATCCCTGGAATGCCACCACATAATCTTCGATTAAAGATTGGTTCCCCTATTATTCTCCTCCGTAATTTGAATCCACCTCAATTATGTAACGGTACGCGTTTGGTCATCAAAAAGATCACCGGAAACATTCTTGAAGCAACCATTTTGGCTGGGAAGTTTAAAGGAAAAGTGGTCCTGCTGCCACGTATTCCGATGATACCATCAGATTCTACCATACCCTTCAAAAGGCTACAGTTTCCAATTCGTTTAGCTTTCGCCATGTCTATAAATAAATCTTAAGGTCAAACAATGTCCATTTGTGGTTTAGATTTGGAAAATCCATGTTTTTCTCATGGGCAACTATATGTTGCGTGTTCACGTGTTGGGAAACCGTCGAATCTATTTGTGTTAGCTAAAGATAGGTTAACCAAAAACATTGTGCACCGATTGGTGTTAAATTAAATTGAAATTGAAAGTATTTATAATTCAAAAAAATAGATATTAATGTTTAAAAGTTTAAGACTGTCTGCCTTGCCTACCTCATTCATGAGTTTAAGCGTCACATGTTATTTACTGTATTATACTGTAATATACTTATATTTGTTATAAAATTAAATGGAAATAATAAATCTGATAAATTTTTATTTTGTACCTATTGATTTCTGCTTAATATCAAGTGTAAGAACATTTTAATTAATTGTGTTCAACGTACTTCCCCTTCAAATCTCAATCCAGTGAATTTGTATACCAACATCAAAATTTTCGTCTTTGTTCGTAAATAATTTCATTGTACTAAAGGGTTATAGTAGTAGAAAGTCAAATAAGGAGATCACCATATTTTTTTACAAATACCATCTGTGTGAAAAAGCATAGTGGACTCCGTGACTGATGTTCTCTTATTGTTCCTCTTAGATTGTTTACTATAATGTAATATAACAAAAACTTTAGCCACAGCAACGCGTGGCCGGGTCAGCTAGTTTATTATAAAAAACAATGTTTATTCTTTAGATTATTCTACAAGACTCAATTACAATTAAAATATTTCTAATAGCTAGCTTATTGATAAATCTACAACTATGCACTTTACGCGATGACGCACTACATCATCCGATGTGTATTCAGCAGTTACATGCATTAGGCGATTGCCTAACTAATTCCGAATACCGAATAATAGCGAGTATTCGCGGCATCTCTAGTAAAAGGTAGGCCGGTTTTCTTGGAATTGGCCTTGTACTGCATGTATGTACGGGCATGGTTTGCGGCGACAGAGAACAGGTGCGAGATAGCACAGCTTGTGTTTCTTGATGCGTTTGGTTATGGTTTTTCCGTCTAAAATTTCATGAATTGTCTTTGTCTTGGTTTATTCCTAGCGTGATTAATCAAGTCTCTCATGATAAATTTTTTTTCTCCACTAGGGTGGTTCAAGTCCAGCTTCACTGGTGAATCTTTTGGCAGGGTTAAAATGCTATCTCGATTCTATTCTTCTTCGTTCTGATGAGTTGTCCGCAGCAATGTTCAGGGCGCGATCGGCCGGCTTGTTGTTTATATCCAGCTCCGGCGCCGTACAAGTACGCATTGTAGCTCGCCGAATAATATGGTTGTGAGTTAAGCGTCGTGCAGACCGGCGCGACGCGACTCTAACAAAACAATTTCTAAGAAAACTTCACGGTAGAACAATTACCGGTGTCGCGTGTCGAAGTCTGCGTGAGCCTTTTTACACACTATTCGGCACAAGTAATTAATAAGACCCCGACAAGAATTCCGACCCGCGTCGCCCGAATTCTTGTTGTTCTGTTCTAACTATCGCGGGCGCGCATATCTGAACACCGTAAGAACTCTTCCTGCTTGCAGCGCTCGGCCGCTATAGTAACGCTTACCTACGCTCATCAATCAATAGCATTGCAGAATCAGATTTTTGTGATGACCCTTGTTTTTGAGAATGAAAAAGACCATAAAAATCCCGTAGAGGTGGTGCGTTTTTCAATGGAAATAAATATCTATACTTGCGTTCGGTAGTTCGAGCAGGATATCAGAAAGGTATAAAATTTGCGTCCACAGTTGAGTAGATTTCTTATATTAGCCGTTTTTGGATAAGGCGGAAAGTATCCATAAAACTTTAACAGCGTAAAAACTCGATTTGATATCTCCTATTTAAGGAATGTACGTAATTACCAATCACCCTGTAGACAGCAGTTTGAGTAAATAATAAATAAAAATGGTAAATGATAAAAAACAGTATGTCGTATTTTGCACAATCTGTACACTTTCACCGGCAGATTATACAGCACATTTGTTGAGATACATGACATTCCATGATATACACAAATAGTGAGTATTTTAAAAGTTACAATACCAATTGCTATGCGGCCTACGGGTGGGCGCGGGCGCACATCTGGCGGGTTACAAAAAGGGGCTGCACGAAATGTTGTTTTCAAAATTGAGGTATGCGTGCCCGGGACGGTAAATTTTTTTTTTTACGGAAAATACAACCGACTTCCAAACTACAAAGTGAAAAATAACTTTAATTTCGGAAGTCGGTGTCTTTGGATCAATCAGTATTTAAGTTTTTTGCCACCGACTTCCGAAATTAAAGTTATTTTTCACTTTGTAGTTTGGAGGCCTGTTGTATTTTTTTTTTCCTTTTTGGTGTGTTGGATTGTAATTCATCAGTTCCACTTTACCAAATGGTGCTTTTCAAAAGCAAATGCACGAGTTACTATAAAAAATACCCAAATTGCTATAGGTGTGCCTATAATATTTGAAGAGTTCCCTCGATTTCTCCAAGATCCCATCATCAGATCATGACCAAATGACAATGGTACCAACTTGGAAGTATACACTTTCAAACAAAAAAATGAATTTTTCAAATCAGTTCAGCCGTCTTCGAGTAATCGGGGAACATACATTAAAAAAAAAACCGACGAACTGAGAACCTCCTCCTTTTTTTGAAGTCGGTTAAAAGCACCACTCACCACTTACAAAAAAAAACTCCCTTGGACTTAAAAACAATTTTGGAACCCTGGATATCTATGGATGGTCATCTGTTAACGACGTCGTCGCCAGATTAATTCATGTCCAGCGGTGCATCTTTTAGCGGTGTTAACTGCTTTCTCGACTCCTTTCTATGTCACTGCTATGCTGTGTTACACGTTGCTGTTTCCATTGTCATCGTCTGGCTTCTATCAGTTTCATGTTTCTTGTAAATCTCTATGTTCTATGTTCTATGTTATGGGGTTTGGTTTCCGCACTTAGTCCGTCAGGTGGACCATTGTACGTGGGCCATGGCGGCCGTTTGGGGGGGTTATTCCAACCAGCCCACCTCCCTCCAGAAGTTAATCAAAGCTCCTGGTCTGTTCAGAACATCTGTGAAAGATCTGGGTGCCCCGAGGGTTTCTTTTCTAATCTGGGTGACGCCTGTGCATTCAAAGAGCACGTGCGCAACGGTTTCCTCGGCCTCCATGCACGCCCTGCACAGAGGACTGTCCGTTATGCCTATGGTGTGAAAGTGTTTGTTTAGCGAGCAGTGTCCTGTGATGGTCCCCGTCACCAGGCGCAGGTCGTTCCTGTCCAGGCGTAAAATACTCCTGGTTAACCTGCTATCCAGGGATGGCATAGCTACCTTGGACTGCCTGCAGCCTGGTGTCGAGGTCCAACAGTACTCCGCTTGTGTGAGGGTGAACTCTTGTAGCCACTTGCGTATTTGGTTGAAAGGGATTGGTACGATAGGTTCGGGTCCACAGACTGCCGTGCTAGATTCTCTTCTAGCGAGTTCGTCAACTGCGTCGTTACCTAGCGATCCGCTGTGTCCCTTTATCCATTGCAGTGTCACCGTGTTGCGACTAGACACCGTTACCTGTTCTAGTGCATTGTGACATTCTAGTGTCAACTTCGAGGTAATATATTTTTCTTCAGCAATTGGAGAACTGAGGCGCTGTCGGAGAGTATGCGTATGTGAGTGTCCGTAACTCTCCTGGCCTCTATGGCGTGGACCGCTTGTATGATGCCGACACATTCCGCCTGGTAGACCGTGTTGAACATTCCTAGTGGTCTAATATCTTTATCTAATATCTAGTGGTCGGATATCTTTATGTTGAGATCGTGCGAGAAGACTCCGACTCCGGTACCAGAGTCGGTCTTCGATCCATCAGTGTAAACCCTCAGCTCTTTCGGGCATGAGTAGTCACACTGTTCTTCTGTAAGAATTATGTTGTAGTGCCTTTGAAAGTGGTGTGATTTCGGTGTTTTGTCGCAGGGTGATGCCATCATTGGCCGACGCTTGATTGCATCTTCCTTTATGCGTGTGTGCTTAATTCTGGAGTCTTTGCTTAGAGTTCCTGATAAATGTAGTCTAAAGGCGGCCAGGGCCGCCTCCTCCCGCACAATGAGGTGCAGAGGTGGCAGTCCAAGCATTGCCTGTAAGGCGGCAGTGGATGTAGTTCTCATACTGCTAGTAATTGCGACACAAGCGAATCGCTGCAGTTTTTCGAGATCTTTTTGGGCTGTGCTCAGGTCTGTCCTGGGCCACCAGACCAGTGAGCCGTATGTGATAAGCGGTCGAATGACTGTAGTATATAACCAATGGGTGACCTTGGGGCTAATCCCCCAATTCCTCCCGAGCAGTCGTTTACACTGCCACAGGGATATGCTGGCTTTCGTAGTGATATAGTTCGTGTGTTTTGCCCAGTTCATTTGTTTGTCCTCTTGTAAATCTCGCTAGGAGCCTTATTAATCTTAACTCGGTCTTCAGCCGTCTTCAACTTCACAAATATTTAAATATGTAAACTTAACAAAAACAGCTTCACAAAAATAACTTTATCACCCAAATGAACACAAAAATTACACTTGGTTTCAAAGTTATAGGGTTCAAAATCCAATGTCAGAGCAAGAGCAGAGTTGAAGAAAAAAACAGTTGTTTTTTTTTTTAATTTTATAAAACAAACAGTTCAAAATGTTTTAAACAAGAGTTTTATTTTTGTTTTTTCATTGAGCGTTGTATCAAATTTATTATCAACACAAATCGATCAGGCCTAATATAATTAATTACTAAACAATTTTAAAATTGACCTGAGGAAACATTAACAAAAAACGATCAGAATAACATAATAATCACAACAACGTCATACTAGATATAGTTAGTACTAATTAATAAACTATCCAATCTGAGAACATATTTTTTTTTGTAATCAATCTAACACAGATACTTTAATATTTTCCCATTGTTTGTCTTGTTTTATGATGTATATTCGTGTATTTATTTGTTTTTATATTTATATACATTTAGGTATATTATATTATATATATTGTTTTAGTGGGTATATATATCCTTATATTTAAATAAATATTTATTCCACAATTTTCGATATTGCACCTACCACTGTTTATCTCTGCATCACCCAAAGGTTGGCTGGTAGAAAATGCCTATGGTATTAAGTCCGCCTCTGTACATTTATGTGCTTAAAGTATTAAATAAATAAATACTGAACCACCCAGTACACTCTGTACGTTCAGAATTGCGAATTCCGAATTCCGATTTTCGTTTCCGTACCTTACTTTAAAAGTATATTAAAATATGGGGAAATCCCCAAAATTTTGTTTATTTTTTAATTTTTATTTGTTTATTCTGTAAATAGGATATCGGAATCACTATTACACGTCATATTAAAAAAATATTAAAAATAAGCTAGTTGAGTTCGACGTTTCCTATCTGACTTGGCAATTTTAGATAGAAAAACCCAATAACACTTTGCCCGACCTGGGAATCGAACCCAGGACGTCATGCTCAGCAGTAGCGCCTGCGACTACTAGACCAACGAGGTAGTCTTATTCATAATTACAAAGTGAAAAATAAGTTAAATTTCGGAAATCGGTGTCTTTGATTTTATATTTTTGTTATTTGCCACCGACTTCAGAAAAAGTTATTTTTCACCGACTTCCGAAATATAAGTTATGTAGTTTTTTTTGGAAGTCGGTTGTTTTTTTTTGTAAAAAAAGTTTTTATTTCTCCCTTTTTAGTGGGTATTTTGTAATTTATCTAAGTTACATTAGCCTGTTTAATTTCGTTAATCGTTGAGGAGTTCTCCTGGTGCTTAACCACTGGTACTTGACCATCAGCTCCACTTCTCCATATGCATTGTGACAAGCATAAATTGCATTGCAACCATATTAAAGTAATCGAATCGCAACCCGTGAAATACTTATTATTGAGTAATTCCGGTGGCCATTTGTGGTCTTCATCATCATTTCCACTTCACCAAATGGTGCTTTCCAAGAGCAACTGCACGAGTTACTATAAAAAAAGAATCATTGAAATAGGTTGGCGTGATATTGAGTTATTCGTCCGTTTGTCGCGCACACACTTAATGCAAATTTCAGACTAATATGGTTGTTTCATTGATGCCATTGTCAGAACTGAACCAAATTGAAATGGGATCACTCGGGAAGCACCAGCTTTCAAATAAAAAAGAATCATCAAAATCGGTTCACCCAGTCGAATTTCTGAGGTACAAAACATAACATCACGCCTTGTTTCCCCGAAGGGTTGGGCAGAGGTGTCCCTGTAGCAGGTTCACCCACATTTCGCCAGTTATGTTTTAAGTCCCATGTAATAGGGGGCGAGCCTATTGCCATCAACCGGGCACAAATCCAGACTCCAGGCTGCTACTGAGAAATTTCAGAAAGAAAAACCCAATAACACTTTGCCCGACCTGGGAATCGAACCCAGGACCTCATGCTCAGCAGTAGCGCTTGCGACCACTAGACCAACGAGGCAGTCATTTCTGAGGTAATAAAAAAAAATATAGTCGAATTGAGAACTTCCTCCTTTTTTTGAAGTCGGTTAAAAAGAATAGCAAAGAAAAAGAAAACTGTGTGTAACTGCAGCTATTATGGGCCACTTGAAATTATAGAACATATTTTCAGCGAACAGTTCGAGTATTGCCATTTTAAGTCAGTAGAATGAAAGAAATACGAAGAAGGTTCAAGATTTTAATATGGACGTCTATTATTTAGTAATGATTGGCGAAAACGCCTTTAAAGATAATCAAAACTCCATCGAACTTGTTAGACCAACTAGAGAATCCTTGGAACAAATAACTCATACAAATGTGATTGTATGCTCTCCGTCATACGTAAGAGCTCCCCCTTATTCATAATTATAGAGTAGAATTGTTTAATAATTTACTTTACATGGACATACAAAACTATAATAATGCACATTTCTTTGATATTAATCATGACCTCTCGTTGGAAATGTTCTCATAAAAACAGGCCAACTTAATAAACTAGGTATAAAATGTATATTTGGAAGTATTTTCAGTCGCATACTTATTGACATTAATAATTACCCATTGGTTTATGCGAAAATTCCGCAATATCTCTGACGAGTGCAGCGCTTGTACACAATAAGTTTTTTCGTCCCACCCTTTCAAAATAATTTCAGTAATGAAAAATAACTAAATAAACTAGATTTCTTTGAAATAACAGTTACTGAGTTGACGAAAGACACGGGTGTTATAGACTTTACATGTCTCAGCGAAAGTTTTATACAATCCGGTCATGAATAAATAGAATCTTTGACTGAACTATAAGTTAGCTGCGAATTACTCAAGATCCAATAAAAAACGGGGAGGTTGTGCATCTTGGTAAAAGAAGAGTTAATTTTTAGCCCATTACAAATAACAAATGAAATCTCTAGCGATTATAGTTTCGTAGGCTGCGGCATACAAGTTCCTAGGCATAACTTAATACTAGTATGTGTTTATAGAATCCCCGATTCAGACACATGTATATTTTTAAATAAAATGGAGATATTGTTAGACAAATTAACTCATAAAAGTAGGAATCGCATCATTATATGCGGAGACTGGAATATTGATATCCTAAAAGACACTAAACAAACAAGAGAATTAGTAACAATTTTATATAATTTCAACTTATTGACACATTAAAATGCCTACTAGGAAATAAACGTGCATAGATCAGATAGCCAGTAATATCTCGACCCAAGACACTAAAAGTAGTTTACATAACCTAGCCCTTTCAGATCATGATACTGGGCAGTCATTAACGTTCTTTCTTCCTATAGCTAATAATACGCCGAAGACAACAAACTTCTTTTATGAGGTAAAAAGAGATTACAACAAAAACAATGTTAAAAAAATCTTGATAGTTTAGCAGCTTCAATTTAATAACTATTTTATAGACTTTACCCATAAGTTTAATCTTAGCAATAATAATAACGTCAGCAAAATTGACATTACCACTAACACTGACAGTATCTTTTTGAGTTAATGAACAAAACATTATAAAAATATCAACTTTTTAAATGATACTAACTAACGTTACTGGATACGATGAAAGTACCACAAAAATGATAAAATTAAGTAGTAAAAGTATAGCATCACCGCTAAGTTACATAATTAATCTGTCATTTGAGACAGGAACATTTCCTACTAGATTAAAATAATCTACATATAGTTAAACCCCTATACAAAAAAGGTAACCGTAAGGATATGTCAAATTATAGACCCATTACATTGATACCTATCATTGCAAAGATTTTTGAAAAGGCAATGTACGGAAAAATAATCAACTTTTTAAATAAAAATAACATACTTACTGAGAATCAATTTGGTTTTAGGAAGAATAGTTCGACTTCATTTGCTTGATTTACTTTGGTTAAACTGATATCTGAAGCCCTTAATAACAAAATGTCTGTATTATCAGTATTTTTAGATATGAGCAAAGCATTTGATTTTGTCCCACATACTCGCGTACTTTGCAAAATAGAGAAATATGGTATAAGAAGCTTGGCACATGACTGGTTTAAAAGTTATTTATCGAATCGCTAGCAAAGGACAGTAGTATCAAAGATTGACGATAAACCTTTGCAAGAGCCTCAAAAATAATTATACACTATTTGCTAATGACACTACTTTTACAATAAAAACTTCAAATAGGAATGCCCTAGAAACTGATACTAATAATTAACTAAAAGCAATGAAATGGTTGGAATCTAATAATTTACGTGTAAACATTGAAAAAACAAAATTATTATAATTCCAAAAATACAATTCTTTAGTAAAACCATAAACCATACAATAATTTAATTTTGGAACCAGTACCATCAACCTTATTCTTGGGAATAGTTATTGACGAAAAAATAAATTGCAAAGAACATGTAAAAAAAAGTCTGCACTTGACTTGACAAATTTGTGTTTGCTCTTCAAACGGACGAATAGCCAGTAAAGAAACAGCCCTTAATGCATATCATGGCTATGTTTCGTCAGTGCTGAGTTACGGCCTTGTTATATGGGGAAATTCAGTATACGTGAACAGAGCATTCCTTGCACAAAAAAATATGTCAGAACTGTGTACGGGGCACCATATTTAGAGCATTGTAAGCCATTATTTAAAGCACTGAAAATTCTTCCACTTCCTTGCCTTTACATTTTTTAAATTTGTTTATTTATAAAAAGGTATCCGCACATGTTCCATTTATATGAACACATTTCTAAAAGAGTTAATAAGAGAAGCCCAAATAAATTACTCGCACCTAGCCAGAGACTACATTTGTATAACAGGAATTCCAATAGCATGGCAATCAATATCTTCAACAATTTACCCCCAGGCATCAGTGTTGCCCACAAATAAATTCAGGAAAACGATATTTGCCTGGCTTTTAGACAACTGTTTCTATTCGGTTAATTAATTTTTTAATTATCATTTTTGTCATTACATTTTATAATTATTAAGTAATAAATTGTACTTTAATTTTAATATTTCTACACCGGCAACGGTAGTATATGGGAAACTTTTTAATATTAAGATCTTAATGTACCATGTACTTGGAAATAAATTACATCATCTTATCTTACATTTTGAATGCAATGTCAAAAAAAAAAACCTTTTGCCCCCATATTTGAGGGCATATTTCTGCCCCCGTCCATTTGGGGTCCATTCGGACGGCACGGGAGGGTTCGGTATCACTTCAAACCCCAGATTACTATTCACCATCCGGTTGCCTCTCCGATTAAATTTTATGTGCCATTGCTTTAACTATAATAGCTGTTTCACCCTCAGGTCGCAGAGTCCCGAGGCGGAAGGGCCTGCGGAGCCGCCGGCCTCGTCGTCCACGTCGACTGCCGCGCCGGAGGAGCTGGCGGGGGCGGCCGCGGCCGGCCACGACGAGGCCGGCGACGACGAGGAGGCCGGCGACCACGAGGCCGGCGACCTCGAGGCCGGCTCGGGCTCCGACGAGGACGAGCAGTGCGCGGCCAGCGTGGCGCTGTACCGCTCGGGGCGCTACTCGCCCGCCTGCGTGGCGCCGGGCGCGCTGGAGCCGGCCACGCTGCTGACGGAGCCGGCGCTGGACGCGCAGCGCCTCGCCTACCTGCGCGCCGGCCTGCACGCCGCCTCCGCTGCGCGCCGCACGCAGAGCAAGGTATGAGCCGCGCGCCGTGACCGTGAGCGCGTAACCATTCGCAGGACAGACCGAGGTGACAGTGTGTGTGCGATCCTATGCCGATTTCGGGTAAGGTGACTATTTCTGTATTTGACGGGTAGGTTATAAGTTACGAACGTGTGCTCTGATGAGGTTATTGCAACCTATCTTGGCTATGAAGTTGGCAATAATAACTGCACGACATACAATTCAAAATCACTTGACATTTGGCATGACGCTGACACTTTAGCGCATTGTAACCCTCCTGTTGTCAGCGCTATGACAGCTCGGAAGGAGAATATCACGTGAAAAGCGCGCCCCGAAATTAGGCAACAACATGGAAAAAGCACGCACTTAATGTAATTCAGTTTTAGACTCAGACTTAAAAGCAAGGGCAGTAGGGGTCGAATACGCGCACTAAAAGTTCTGGTGTACTACTACACATATCATAGTTGACCTTCTTATTTGCCACACGCGGCTTGGCTTCCTATAACGATTACTAAAGATACTCGCTTGTGACAAGCAGACGACATAAACCTAAATAGGTCTTCGTTGACACCCTTCGAGTCCGGAACCCAGAGAGCAAAAACAAACATTTAAATTACGATGCGCTAGTCTGTTTTAGTATATTAATAATTAAGTTTCAATGCAGCAATAATAATTGTAGTGTAATGCTATTATTTGATAACGGTACAATTATTTGGTAAGACATACTAAGGGCGCCTTAAAATTTGCGGCTAAGTGCCGCGCGTCTGCAGCGCTGCGGTCGCGCTGCTTTGTAAATCCATACAGAAAAAAAACGATTGCAGCGCTACAGCCGCGGCTCAGTTTATCGATCGACTAGTGACGGTGCGCACGTATTTTTTTTTTCAAGTCTATACATGATCGAAAATAAGGTTGAACAATTTATCGATGAAGTTGAAAGTCGTCCAGCGATATGGGATTCGAGGTCCGATAAGTACAGCAATAAAATTGAAAAGAAAAAGGCTTGGGAAGAAGTATGTAATACATTTATTGAAAATTTCACAAACAAGACCGCAAGTGAAAAAAATGAAGCATGTAAGTATATTTTTAACACAACTACTTTATATTTTCATCGTTTGCCATGACAATTCTCCTTCTGGACTAACAAAATAATCAGCTAATGTATCACGTACAGTCGTAGCACTTATTTGTGGGTGATTATTTTGATTTTGTTGTATGTTTTGTAAATCGTATCTCAGCAATGTCGGGTTGGAGTTGGATGACTTGGAATCTGTCTTCCTAAGTATATTATGTAACACACAACACGCACGAACGATATCTTCAGCAAAGGGAGAATTATATGAAAAGAATTCTTCATCGTCCGTTAAATGTACAAATATGTATATTGAAGAATTCTCCACTTATTTGCCATTATGCCAAACGAACACTCAATGTATCTTCTTGCCCTCGATAAACGATAATTGAAAATACGTTTCTTCTCATTTAGGTGATTGCCAGCGTAAGGTCGTTGTAAAATATCACTAATTCCGAATGCTTCGTCACCAATGAAAAAAAACACTGGTCCATTATTTGTAATTGGCAATGGATTGGGAATATTTAATTCCTGTTCATGTAGTCTTTTGTAAAAGTTACTGTTTTTGAAAATTTGCGAATCAGAACTTTTTCCATATGATCCAACATCTATGTACGTAAAACAATAGTTTGAGTCACATATCGCTAAAAGAACAATAGAAAAGTATTTTTTATAATTGTAATATAGAGAACCACTATGCTCTGGTTTGATTATTCTTATATGTTTCTCATCAATAGCAGCCAAGCAATTAGGGAAATTGGCCTTAGTGTAATATCCGTTAGCAATAATTAACCAATCTTCTTCCTGAAGCTCAGGTATATAAATAGTATGGAGGATTTCGTATATTGCTCGACAAACTTCTTTGACAATAGCACAAATCGTTGAAAGCCCACGATTATAAGTATGATATAAATTTATAAGACTGCAACCTTCTGCCAAGTACCTGTAAATAAAAATTTTAATTAATATTTTTCAGCTATACTACTGCAACGCAAATGGAAAAACCTAAGGGATTCTTATAGTCGAGAAATTAATAAGCAAAGAGCATCAAGGAGTGGATCAGCTGCCTCATCACATCGAAAATATCAATATTTTGACCGACTTCAATTTTTATCGTGTTTGTCGGAGTCCAGACCTACTGATATTTCTACTCAGCCCTCAACGTCAAAAAAGAGGAAAGTTTTGGAGCCGGTAGAAGAAACTAATAAAATTTTGAAAATACTCTTGGAGAGAATGCAAAAAAGAGATGAAACTATTGAAAATGATGGCGATCGGTGTTTTTTTAATGTCATTGTTAAGCGATTTTAAGCAAATACCTGAACACCGCAAGACTGACGCATAGTACGAAATGGTCGGTCTGATACGACGATTTATCAATATAATTTCGAATATTCTTATCAACAACATCATGGCTACTTTACTTCTACAAATGAATCAAACCAAAGCCCAGCCAATGTGTCAATACAAGAATCACAATTGACTGATATGTCGTCTATTTATGAGAATTTGTTTTCAGAGAGTAATGACAATTAAAAATAATAATAAAAAAATGCGTATGTGATTTATAAAAAAAAAAAAACAATTATTATTATTTTTGGTAATTTTTTACTCACCTCAGTGTTATAAATAGTCTATCTTCAGCACAAATAGTATTTTTGAAGGTTGTATTTTGTTTTCCAATATAAGGTTCTAAACGAGGAAGTAATTCGTAGAATTGTTTTCTTGACAATCTAAAATAATTCTGAAATTTTTGGTCACTGTAACCTTTCACTTTATAAAATTCAGTTTGTTGAGTTATACAAAATAATGGCAACGTTTTCTTAGGCTTTTTTTGTTTTTTGTTTAAAATCCTTTTACTTTTTAATAGTAACACTAAGAGCAGTGTTTCTTCGTCCGAGTCCATCGTGAAACTATGTATACAACACTGCCATTCTCAAACCTAGCGACGGCAGCGCGACAACAGCGCTGCAGACGCGCTGCTTCCGCGCGACACTTAGCTGCAAATTTGAAGGTGCCCTAACAGCTAATTAGCTGATGAGTGTGTTTCAAATAACTACGTACTAGCTTTTACACGTGGCTTCGCCCACGTGGATGTCGGAAAATATCCCTCGGGAATCTACTACCAGGATAGGAAGCCAAGCGATGATCGTATATCTAATAGCCAAGGAAAAACGCATCGACTCTAGTCCTAGCGCTGCGCCGTCAGCCATAATTATTTTGTTACTCTTAATTTTGAATCTGTCATTTATGATATGTTGTCATGGCATGAAAATTAAATGCCCTATTTAAATAACATATTTTATTGCTTATGGATTAATATAATACCAGTCAAAATAGCTTCGGAAATAACAATGACATTTTCGTCAAATTCTGAAAGACTAAAATGGTTACTGTGGGTCATCCTTAGAAGATAGACATGTGCTATCGCGGACGTTTTTGTTGAACTTCTTAAGATATACAATCCTGTAGGTAGTATATTAATTTGATGTAACTCTGCCGGTTCCACACACTCGCGAGCGCGCCTCGTGGAGGCAAGCGGAGGCTACACGAGTGCTACCCATCTACACTCTCGTTTTATTCGGTTGCCCGCCACGTCTACTTAAAGATGGACGTGACTGAAGTGACGACGATCGCTGTTGTGTGTGCTTCCCAATACTTTTATATACAGGGTGTAAGGGACAGCCCTCCGCAAACTAACAGGGTACATTCAGCTCCGTATTCTGAATCATATTCCACCGTTTTTTCATTTACTATTTCTTTCTTTCAATGTAAAATTACATTTTCTGTACGCAGTACTCCATTAATGTAAATAGAACAGATAAAACAGAAAAAACAGCAATGGATGTTGAACAAACGTTCAGTTTCTCGCTGCACTGCCGTTCGCTACCTACCTACATGCGTTTTGCCACGGTAGCGATACATTGCGTGTAAGGTAATAAAACAAATCAGGTTAATTGGATTCCCATAACATTCCTGAAATAATTTCACGTACCGGTCATCTTAGTATGACATACTGACTTCACCCTATCAGTCTGCGGAGGGCTGACCCTTACACCCTGTATGTCATCAATGACGGCACATGATTTAATAGAAGCTTTTTTTCCTTAGGTGCTCTCTGAAAGTAGCCATTAACTATATTTGGTACATTTATTGCGTCACTTGGTTCTGTTTGATATAATTTCATGAAAGTGAAACATAAATCGTTAGACCACTCCATTATGATAGCTATACGCATGCACGTCCTTACTCGTTCGCTACTAACTGCGTACTGCGCGCGTGCGCGAGAGTGTGGTTCGTTCGGAAAAGGATAAGTGACGCAATAAATATACCAATAAAAAAAAATATCGTTAATGGCAATTTTCTGAAGGCACCTAAAGAATAATAAAGCTTCTATTGAGGCATTGATGAAATACATAAACCTATTGGGAAACACAGCGATCGTCGTCACTTCAATCACGTCCATCTTTAGGTAAACATGGCGGGCAACTGAATAAAACAGCAGCGTGGACGGGTAGCACTTGTGTAACCTCCGCTTGCCGCAACTCGTGCAAGGGCCTCTACGAGGCGCGCTCGCGAGAGTGTGGAGCCGGGGTTACGGTTTACGGGGCGCACGCCAGTAAACCTCCCAGTCGCACAGTGGAACGAATGTATGGGAGCGGTTGGACGTAGACATGTCCGAAAAAAAAGAGTAAAATTATGCCAAACTAATGATGCCATCTTATTCGATTACTTAATGCCTTCATAACTTGTGGTGATGAATTTCTTCATAACTCCCATATTTCGGGAGTAATTTGAGAAAATGTGAAATTTTACTATGAAAATGAGTGTATCGAGCTCTCTCCCTCCTGATTCCGGGCTTGTTTCAAGTAGCGGTCTCTAATATCATAATGCTAATACTAAGAGCTATATTTAATACTAAGACACATAGTGCGCCAAATGTGCACTTTCTGGGATAAAGAGTGATGTTTATTTTATAACACAATTTTTTAATTTTTTGTTTATTTTGTTGATTAAAACCGTTTTTCTAAAGGTTTACCTTATTACAATAACATTTCTGATCAGCCAATTAGAGAAGATATAAGCTAATTAGGATATATAATTAGGGACTTAAGGTTTACATATAAAACTGATGCACTAATGATTACTGATAAGAACATTGCTATTATTTAATTACTAAATGGCTCTTAATACACTAATTTAGCATGCATCATTTACTAATTATCACAATAACTAATTACCTTGCAATATTTAACAAAGGATACCTGGGATACCTGGATTTTATATAAATAGGTCACTATTAGTAACTTTAAAATCAGTGTTGATTTACACCTCGTTGTATCCAAGCTAATCTCGCAATGTATTTTCCAAATTTTAATACAAATCTTGATATTCACGTTGCTTTATGCGCACGCGCACATAAAGATTTACGCGACTTTAACTATTTGTTCAGTGTTTTAAAAGATAACAGTTGTGTTCAGTTATGTGAAAGTGCTGAAACAAGTTTAAAAGACTGGTGTCGTCGATTTTGCTACCGCATTTATGCAAAATGGACACAGTCTGGAAGAAGCACAGATAAGTTTCGGAAGAAACATGAGATTTGGCTACAGGCTGCAATTCAATGGCCGGAATTACAGAATGAAAATATGGAACCTTCTACAGAAAATATAAGTGACGTCATCGAGCCCATAATTTCTCCTGCTAAATCTGATGCTTCAACTTGTACACATCCTAGTCCTCGTAAATCTTTTGAGGACCTTAGTAACCGGCAAAAAAGAAGACGCACCACTGAAGATAGTCTTTCATGCAGCAGTAGCAGCGCTGAAATTATGTTTTCGGCCGAAAGGGCGCTTCAAAAGGCAGGACAAAGCGATACAGCTTATGTTATGAAATACTTGACGGAGAATCCAGAAGAGGCCTCAAAAATCAAAGCCTTCATTGAAGGTAAATCAATTCAGGTACGGGAAATATCCCCTTTGAAGGCATTGGCTCTTTATGTATCGATGAACTTATCGAAATGGCGCTATAACACTCTTCGGGATTTCAACACTCAAGAAGGAGCTCTTCAATACCCGAGTTACTACATGTTGGTTAAAGAAAAAATTAAGTGCTATCCGGCCAAAGAAGATCTCACAGTTACAGAGAGCTCTGCAAAAATCAAATTACAAGCCTTGATGGATTTAACCTCAAGAAGACTTATTAGGTCGTTAGAAACCCCTGTTGATCCCAATCAACAGCTCGTATTGACCAGCAAATGGGGTTTTGACGGATCATCTAGCCAAAGCATTTATCATCAAAGGACGAGTGAAGATGAGCAAATCGATCTTGCTAGTAATTTTATGATTAGTCTTGTACCACTGCGGCTCGTCTCAAAAGGTGTAACAATTTGGGAAAACGAGCGACCATCTTCCACTTCATTTTGCCGGCCAATATTGTTTAAGTTTATAAAGGAAACCAAAGAAAATGTGCAGAGAGAGATGGCTGAAATCGAAGCAGAGATTGAAGCCTTAACTCCATCCACCATCACTGATGGAATTAGTGTCAAACACCAACTGCTGTTGACAATGATTGATGGTAAAATTCATTCCATTATATCCAATACAGCAGCTTCAGTGTGTGACATATGCAAGGCTTGTCCTAAAGAAATGAATAATTTAGAGTTAATCAAAGATAAACACGCAAACGAGGACATGTATAAATATAGCTTAAGCACCCTTCACGCTTGGATTCGCTCAATGGAATGCTTATTACACATTTCCTACAAATTAGACATAAAATCATGGCAAGTAAGGGGTGATATAGCAAAAAGGCAAGTTGATGACAGGAAGAAAAGAGTTCAAGAGGCTGTAAGAAGAGAAACGGGCTTACTTCTCGATGTTGTGAAACAAGGCAGTGGATCCACCAACAATGGCAACTCGGCAAGGAGATTTTTTGAAAACTACACTAAATCTGCTGAACTGACCGGAATAGATGCTATGCTTTTAAGAAAAATCTGTGTGATCTTGCAGTGTATTTCATCAGGAGAGAAGATCAACGTAACTAAATTCCGAGAGTTCTGCTTTGATACTGCTAAGCTTTACGTGGAGTTATACCCATGGTATTATATGCCTTCTTCACTTCATAAAATTTTAATGCATGGGCCAGACATAGTTCAGAACATGTCAATTGTGCCCATTGGTTTTCTATCCGAAGAGGCATCTGAGGCTAGAAATAAAGATTTTAGAAAATATAGAGAGGGGCATTCTCGAAAGCATAGCAGTATCTCATGCAATGAAGATATTATGCACAATCTTTTACTGTCTTCTGATCCACTTGTTACAAGTATCCGTCCAAAAGGAAATAAGTTTGTAAAAAAATCTTCTTTTAAGGAATTTTATGAGCTTACGGATTCTGAGAAAAGTGATATCGAATTTGTTAACATAAATGATTTAGCGGACATCGATTCTGAATTTGAATTAATTGATGATGATGATGATGACGAAGATAATTAAATGATGTTATTGTTTTAAAATGTGTAACTTAGTAAATTAGAGCTTACGTCTTAATTATTTATTGTACTTTTAATGAAACTAGGTAATTTATTATCAACTTACTTAAAAGTCATACTCTCATCAGTTCTTGTGAATATTTTTGTTAATATATATTTCTGTATATATATAATATATTTATAGACCTCTTAATAAGTCTGTCTGCGGTTTAAAGTAAATACAAATGGGGAAAAAACGTTTTTTTTTTTTAATTTTCATTTCCTTTTATCCCAGAAAGTGCACATTTGGCGCACTATGTGTCTTAGTATTAAATATAGCTCTTAGTAATAGCATTACGATATTAGAGACCGCTACTTGAAACAAGCCCGGAATCAGGAGGGAGAGAGCTCAATACACTCATTTTCATAGTAAAATTTCACATTTTCTCAAATTACTCCCGAAATATGGGAATTATGAAGAAATTCATCACCACAATTTATGAAGGCATTAAGTAATCGAATAAGATGGCATCATTAGTTTGTCATAATTTTACTCTTATTTTTCGGACATGTCTACGTCCAACCGCTTCCATACATTCGTTCCACTGTGAGTCGGCCTGATTTTTTCACATCTTTAACAATAATCGTCATATTATTTCAGCCAATTTACACAAAACCTTATGAATTATACACCTAAACCGTCCACATGAATTACTCTATAATAATATTGGATTACTTAACCACTTATAAATGTTTTTAATAAAAAGAAATTATATATATATTTTTGGTGATAACCTTTTGAAAATCCTTTCGGTAATTTTTTTCAACTAAAACCTTCCTCATGAATCACTCCGTCCATTGGTGAAAACCGTTTGAAAATCCGTTCGGTAGTTTTTGAGTTTATCGCGTCTAGACAAAATCAAACTGGTTGCTAATTTAACTGTATAATTTACTAGCTTTTGCCCGCGTAAAGGTCGGAAATTATCCCACAGGAACGTACTACCGGGATTCATAGTATCCTATATCCTAACCCAGGTCATGGCCTATCCGCAAGCCTTTCATCTAAATCTGTCCAGTCGTTACGGCATGAAACGGTCAAATACAGACAGACAGATACATAATAAATTCAAATATTTTTTTAGGGTTTCGTACCTCAAAAAAATTTAAACCCGTAAAGGATGACATCGTTGTCTGTCAAGACCCTTTTTCTCAGGAACGCGCGGAGATATCAAGTTAAAATAGATATCAAAAACTTAGATCTACGGTCCCTTGGGGCTGTAAAGAAAATCAAACTTCCAAGTCAACGCAATAAAAAATAAGGCCATTTAATTATACAGCATGTTTATGTTGACACTCGCAAATAAAACAAAACCTATATGGAACTTCCCGTTGACCTAGCAGCATGAATCTTGGCTAGAAGTAAGGTTTTACAGTTAAAGTAAAGAGAAAATCGGTCAATTCATGATTGAATGCTTAGCTTCATAAAATTATAGCGGGATGATAATCATTTAAAAGGCTAAATCTGTAACTATTTGCTACATGCGTTCCCTATTCAGCCCAGTGAAGTATTGGAATATTTCAACTGTTGTATAGTGGTATATTGTGTTAATTTAAATAATAGTAAGTACATTTCAAGTACACTCTCATAGTCATTAAAAAGGTATTTCATCATACAAAGGTATATTGTGTTCATCTCCTCTCTAACTCATTTCCTACGAAATGTATGGGAAGTTTTTTGCAATTACATAATGACTTTTCTCGTACTCAACCCTCAGTTGGCCCGATATAGTTTTTTGACCCTAGTAATAAGAAATAGGATTGACTGGTATAAAAAAGGTTTTTGGGAAAATTGCCCATTTTTTTCCTGACTGTACAATTGTTTCAAAATCTGTGAATACAGATCAAAATGTTTCAGAAAGTTAAGGACAGTCTCTTAAGGTTAAACTAGTCGCGGGCTCGAACTCACTAGTGGGCATGGCCGAAAAGCACGCGGTCTCACCTGGCATCGTGTCCGACAGAGATAGTGTCAGTGATGAGCAATTAGACGCTGGTCTACATGCACAACGTCTAGTTCGCACGCACACAAACACCGTTCCGAACTATTTTAGTAAAACGAGCGCGTAAAAAATTACGAAAAGTCCTTTGGAAAATCGAGTTTTATGAAAAAACCACTGCATAAATCAATTACAAATAAAGTTTATTGAACTCTTCGATAATAAAGCTTTGTCGGTGCCGACTTTGTTTTGGAGATTTTACACTTCTTTTATTGCATATTTACCCCCAAAGTTGCGTTAAAATTTGCAAGAAAAAGGAATCTTTGTGGGCTCCTAACTTTTTAACGGCTCATTATTTTACTATTCTGTTTCCGCACAGACAAAATTAATAATGAAACAAAACGATATCATGTTTAACTTTGGATGTACCAAGTCAAACAGTGGAGTAAAACCCCCCTGAAATTTGTATGGAAAAAAATATCAACTAGTTCCACCTTAAGGCCGTTTTCTTGTAGCAACAACGGTCAAGGTACCTGCCCTTATTGCTCCATCTCAAAATCTACCCTGTATAAGTTATGTATGATTGACTGCTTAGCTCCATAAAGGTATAGCGTGATGATAATCTTTTAAAAGGTTAATCCATAACTTTCTGCAGTATTCTAACCTTTTGGCTAGTCTTTTTTACAATTTGCGGTAACTATAGAAGTATAAAACAATGCAATATTTTGCGCATACATAGACAAACTTTATAATTTACATAGATAAGTATTCGTGCCAAGTTTCAAGTTTATTAACTCAAGAAATAACATTGTTCATGCAATCAAAATCCCCCCCTTTCATCACCTTAAAGGTCGAATTTCCAAAAACCCTTTTTTAGTGGATGCCTACGTCATAATAACTACCTCCCTGCCAAATTTCATCTTTATACGGCAAGCGGTTTTCGATATTTCGTGATGAGTGAGGGTGTTTTTAATATCGTGCGGTTTTCATCACGCATGCGGGATTGCCCTGCATGCAGAAAATTTCTCGCAGCGTGAAACACGCTAGCCTACGATCTAGTTTTCTGCGGGCTGCTATGCGTTGTGGTTGTGTATAATGGACAAAACTCAGGAAATTAATAATAGTTATATACTTTTGTATAATAAGGGTATTAAAACACGAATGTGGGCTTATCACACTATTGTTTTAATAACGAATTACGTACTGTTGCATACAAGACTTTATCTACACCCATGATATGAATCCTCTATAAAAGGTTCTGAAACCATAGGGTGTTATACAATATTGTTTTCTCGACTTTTCTGGTAAGAAAAGCCCCGCGCGGGGCTGCTGCCCAGGATCATGCCCCGCGCCCCGTGTGCGTATTAAGCATTATAATAAATACTTGTATGGAGTGAGTGACCTTTTGCTTTTAAATATTTAGTAATTATAACATTGATTTTACATTCTGTGATTACTTGAAGTCACTATTGATAAAATACTACACTATTATCAATATTGTAAAACATTTTAAAAGAGTAACGGTGGAGTTTCCTGCTCATTCTTCTCCATGTGAAAACTACATTTTGGAAGGAGCGACTAGAATTAATTCAATTTTTTGTAAATTTTGACGTTCAAGTGCATAATTGAAATAAATTATTTGACTTTGACAGACAGACGCGGTGGGGACTTTGTTTTTAACCGACTTCCAAAAAGGAGGAGGTTATATATGTTCGTAGTGTATGTTTGTTTATTTCTTGTGTACGTCCGCCCATTTTTCCGTCAGTTGTGGACCGATTTCTTTCAAGTTGGTCCCATATAAATTTGATTAACTTTACTTGGATAGTTTTTGAGTTAGCTTCAATAACACGTTTTTTTTTCCACTTAGTAGGTATGGATGATATGATAAGTTCCTGTGACTGTTATTTACATAGCAGGTAGTGGTATTCGAATTTATGTGGGGTAGGTACCACAACTAAAAAGTGAATAATAAAAACTTATTTAAAAAAAAACACGGTCGGTGGTAAAAAACGAAACTTCAAAACCAAAGAGTCCGACTTTCGAAATTAAAGTTATTTTTCACTTTGTAGTGTTTTTTTGGAAGTCAGTTGTTTTTTTTTATAATGATGATAAGGATCATTGGCGTAGCGTCACTGTCGCCCGGGGCGGAGTCATAATTTGCCGCCCTTTTGACGTCGTAAAAATAATAATGTTGGTTTGGTGAGAAAAATGTAAAGAAATGAAAGAATTGAGCGAAAAATATTTATTTCAAAACCATGTACATGTGTAAGTAACATGACTGTGTAAAAAACGTAAATTTAGGTATTTGCACATTTTGTTTATCAGATAATAAGTTGTCTGGCGGCCCTGGGATCTTGAACTACGAAGCGGGGCAGCCGATTTTGTTCATATTTTCCGTGGGACTTATAATAAAAAACAAACTAAAACTTAGTTACTATTAAAACTGCAGCGCGGCAAACGAAGAAGTTACTGGTACAAGTTCTTGGAAATCACGAGCGTCGGCTCTTGGCTGTGTTTAGACGTGTACGCATGGTGTGACAGTGCGCGTGCCCGCATACGCTTCGCGCGCTCACCTTAACACCGTGCATGTACACGTCTAAACACAAACAAGGGCCGACCGCCACTCGCGATTTGCAACGATTGTTTTACATTTAATATTGTATGTGCAAGTGGGTCAAAGCTAATTTTTTGGAAAATTAATTGTCTGGCTGACCGCCAGTGACCGCACAAAATATTTTTTTGCCGCCCTTCTAATGGTGGCGCCATGGGCGGTACGCCCCTCCGCCCCCCAACCCCCACCCCTCGCTACGCCACTGATAAGGATGCTTTAATTATCACGTACATTAGTCCTTTAGTTATCAAAATTGTTTCTAGACTAAGTGTAATGTATGTGGTGAGACTCTTTTTTATTTATTTTTATTAAATAGACCAACAAACATTAGACATTAACATAATATTTTCGTGCGGTACATCAGATGGAGCCCCCGCTGGGCTCGAGCACGGAGGCGCTGGAGCGCGAGGCGCGGCGCGTCATGGGCGCGGCGCCCGACGAGGCGCAGTTCAGCGTGGAGCACGCGCTGCCCGACCAGCCGTGCCTGTGGGCCGACAAGTACCGCCCCAGGAAGCCGCGCTACTTCAACAGGTAACACTTCGTCTTTCATACCTCGCGCGAGAGAGCACATGCTTCAAGCTACACATTAGTACACATCATAATTCTCGCTAACATTTCTTCTCCCGTACTTTCCTATTAGTCGTCATCTCGGTAGTCTTAGGAAGACTAGCCATATTCATACAGGAATATAACTTTACTGTATATATATTGATAAATACATATTGATACCGAGCATTTTTGTGAAGTTTCACTGACTAACTGAATAAGCAAATTTACTAGTAAACAAGTTACATCCGTCCCTTGCTCACAGAGTGCACACAGGCTTTGAGTGGAACAAGTACAACCAGACGCACTACGACATGGACAACCCGCCGCCCAAGATCGTGCAGGGCTACAAGTTCAACATCTTCTACCCGGACCTCATCGACAAGAACGCCACGCCCGAGTTCTCCCTGGTCAGTACTATGTTTACTTACTATACGATTGTGGTTATGTGACGAAAGGAAAACTCAAATGCATTATTACACTTTGAATCTAATACCATTACCTGAAAAAACAAAGTGATTAATAAGTTTGACGCATACGTTTTCAGAAAGCGTGTCCCGAGAACCCCGACTTCGCCGTACTGCGCTTCCACGCAGGCCCGCCCTATGAGGACATCGCGTTCAAGATCGTGAACCGCGAGTGGGAGTACTCCTACAAGCGCGGCTTCCGCTGCCACTTCCACAACAACATCTTCCAGCTGTGGTTCCACTTCAAGAGATACAGATACCGCCGTTAGCTGCGACGCGACATATTTCTCACCAATCAATTTACATTTATCTATTGATAATACTGCGGTGCAATAAAGAACCTTTCACCTAAAATGCATTACTTAATACTCATTGTGAAAATCAAATTGGTTGTAACAAAACAGTAAAACAAGTAAAACTAGTAGTAGTGGTACATGAAAGATGGCTAAGGGATAAGTGCCGTCATAAGTAAGGCATTACCAATCGGTTTGCTACTATTACTGATTTATTAATTGAAGAGGTCACTGGAAACTGTAAATCAGTGCTAAGTTTACATCTCTCCCTCAACACCTGTATCCTACCTAGACGAAACATTTCTCCCTCTTTGGATACAAAAAATCACAAATACAAGAAAATTACACTTACTATTTCTGAAAAAGTCGGTGCAGACAAAAATTAATTACACAGATAACAAAGTTTAACTTTTTTTTGTTTTGAGTTCGCTGATTTCATACCTACCTTCAGTTTTTTTTTTCTAGCAGCTCTAGTTTTTGTGATACAGGTACTTTTGATTACGCAGCTAAATAATATTTTTTTAGTGCAAAAAGTTATTAAATTCCACAAATAAATCGATATGTCTACATTAAGAAGAACTTGCTTAAATAATTCAAAAGCTTTGTGTGCTGTTTGTGGTGAAATATGTTTGGAGAATGTCATTTAAGTGCATCTGACTTCATGAAAAAGGCATACTTGGACTTCTTTAGGACGTCATTACAAGTGCTTAGTAAGCCATGGATCCCAAATTTTGTATGTGGTAGTTGCGTAACATATTGCGTTTATGGCCTAATAAAAAAGACCTACTTTGAAGTTCAAAAGTCCTATGATTTGGCATGAACAGACTAAACATAATGATGACCGTTATTTTTTTATTGTGAATATTACTGGAATTAACCACAAAAATCGTTCCAAATGGACTTACCCGAATTTAAAATCAGCTATTAGACCATTATATTACCCCCTCCATATAAAATTAGGTCTGATAAAACAATTTGTATAAGCTCTCAACAAGGATAGGGAATGTTTTAAATATATCAGAAAAATATTCCCAAAATTGAGCACAGCAAAAATAAAAGCTGGTATGTTTGGGTGTATCCCACTATTTCTTTTAGATATTTCTATTGATAGAAATACTGGGTCTGACTCAGACTGACTGTCCCACTATTTCTATTGCTGTCGGCTGCGACAAAAAACGCTGCATCACCTCTTATGACGGCGTGCACATAGAAACTATTTATTTATTTCCTCTTTAGATATGGTATGTTGTGTATGGTATAGTAGCTTCTTAACATTCAATTATTTTTTTATAATCTTAAACTACCGACAACGATAAGGGTTGATTTATTTTTTAAAGTAATACCAGACGCAATAATATCGCTAAGCAATGAAGGAATGATGCCAATGGAAACATGTGAGGAGTACAGTCACAAACAATCATCCATACATCTGCGTAGTGACTAGGTGGCTTTGTGTGATTTGTACTGTAGAGTATGTGTTGGAGAATTATTTGAAAAAATTGCAGATTATTAATTTGTTCACCATTTTTTTTTTTTAATTCCAAGGAGTCGTGTTTTAATTTAACTTTTTAAATAACATAACTGCGTTTTTTTGTCGCAATAGAAATAATGGGATATAATTTGTAAGAAACTGGTCCCACTTTTTTTATTTTTTATTTTGTTTTTCCAATAGGGATACACCCGTATTTTTGACGGTCCTCAAATCAGGGAACTAACAAAGGATCATAATTTTACTGACTGTATGACAGATAAAAAAAAAATCTGCATGGATTGAATTTGTTTGGGTTTTGCAATTTTTTTTAGGAAATAAAAAGTCTCCAGACTACATTCAACATGTTGGGCAGCTCATGTTGCTCTTTCAAAGACTAGGATGTAACATGAGCATCAAGTTGCACTTCCTCTTCAGCCATTTAGACCGCTTCCCAGTAAATTTAGGCGATTCAAGCTAAGAACAAAGAGAATGCTTTCATCAGGACATTCACACGATGGAAGAGTGTAACCAGGGTCATTGGAATGCAAATATGATGGCTGATACTGCTGGAGGATTCAAAACAAGGCTGAAGTTTCGATTAATGCAAGAAAATTTTATAAAAGAATTTTTTTTTCATGTTAGGTTAGAGAACCATTTTTTTTTTTTTCATTTTATAATTAAAGTATTTTTCGCAAAAAATGTAATATTATAATATTAAAAAAAACTAGAGCTGCTAGAGAAAAAATGACAACAGATTTGGAAACAGCATGGCAGAATCATACAAAATAAGGTATGAAACTTCATAAAACAAAACTACTGTTTACCAGTGTTCATTCTAGATTCAGATTGACTGTCAGTGCATGAGTGTCATTCATAATAAATTAAACTTGTAAGCTGTATGGTTATAATGTATACTTGCCTAAAACATCTTTACAAATTGAAACTATTGTGTAATAGAGTACATAAAGATGATTTTCAGTACTTGGTACTGGAACTACAATCCTGATACAGCTTATGATTGAAAGTACAATATTTGCTACTCTAATTCAACAAATCAAGTTTTTGTAACTTTTTATTTACATCAATTACATAAATGACCTATTTGTTGAGAATATATATATATTAAATTGTTTTATTGTTTTGGTTTGTCTTCAGCCGGGTTCACAACTTCCTCTGAGGCAGGGTTACTGCGGAAGTTCGGAAACTGTTCCCATGGAGCACTAAGCTCAAAGCGTCGGAACTCTTGCGCCAGCTCTAAGGGCTCTACCACTACACGCTTCTGTTCATCATCATAGCGCACCTCCACGTAGCCACTGAGTGGGAAGTCCTTCCTGAAAGGATGACCCTCAAAACCATAATCAGTCAAAATTCTTCTCAAATCAGGATGGTTGGCAAAGAAGACACCATACATATCCCATATTTCTCTTTCGTACCAATTTGCAGCTTTAAACACGTCATTGGCAGAGTCCACAGGGCTCAACTCATCAGTGTAGGTCTTGACTCTGATTCTAGCGTTGTAACGCAGTGACAGCAAGTTGTATATGATCTCGAATCTGTTGAGTCGGTTGGGCACGTCCATGCCGGCGATATCCACGAGGTTCGTGAACTGTGCGCTGTGGTTATCCTTCAAAAATTGTAGCACTGGAATAACTCCTTCAGGAGGAATAAGAACTTCCAGTTCGTTACCCGCCGTCAATTGCACTTTTTGAACGTATTTAGGCAAACATTCAGCAATGTATTTTCCAAAATCAACCAAATGAGTCTTCTGAAGCTGATCCACTTTAGCTACCGTTGGTCGAGTCTCCGTTTGAGGAGCAACTTGGTCAGCTTTTGTAGCCACACGCAGGACAACTGGAGTCTTCACATTGTTTAAAATGTTACGCCCTAAGCTGCATCCAGCACCAACGGCTCGCTTTAGTAGTAACGACATCTCGTTCGTTCTGTATTTCCAAAATAAACTTACGTAATTCGAATATTGAACAATCCGACCACCCACCAAAACAAGACAGACGACAGTAAGTTCAACTGTCAGTTGCTGTCAGTGTCAAATGCCACATTAACAAAAAGCTATAAAGGCCCATAGACATTTTCTATCTCAATGTAAAGGCCACTCACAGATTATGTAAAGCATAGCACATAGCTATAGCATACCGGGGTAGTGGCCTACCCCGGTATGCTATAGCTATGTATAGTATGTGTATAAATATGGTGGTAGTATGGGTATATGCATAATCAAATGCTCAATCATTTTAACACAAATAAAATTCCTCACAATCAATAGTATGATTTCACCAAAGAACGTTGTACGACCGAGGTTTTTTTTTTTAGGTAGGGCATCTCGTAGTTGACCTCTGAGATCCTGACTACTTAACCAGGCTTTCCTGTGGGTGCCTTAAGCTACTACACTTAAAACCTGGGGTTTCAACTATGCTAATTAAAACTAGTTGAACGCTCGCTAAGGGCACCCCCTGTGGGGTGCAAACCTCGGCTTAGGGCGTCAACCGGAGGGAGGACATCAAGGATGGGATGGGCTGGGGTCCTCGATGGCCAGTGCGAGATTTGTATATCCGTTTTACAATGTAAATAAATACTCTATTTTTACAGCAATAAAGTTCGATATTGTACTAACAAATATTTCAATTCTCGCACATCCTCGCGCATCTAGACCTTCAAGGATGGGACGGGATGGATCAAAGTTTTGATTATAATTATTAGTCGAGGAATTTAAAGCTACGTGCTCAGCTGCAACAACTGCTGGCACCCCGTTATCGAGCAAGGGTCGGGGGTAGTATAATTTATTCGGATACGCGGTCGCGATTGCAAAGGACCTCGGCGGTGAGGTTGGAATGACGAGAGGCGTCTGTTTTTGTACACTGTGCTGCTCTCCTGGAGGAGGGTAATGGGGTCATCAGGGTCGGTAAGGATTCGCTTAGGGCGGGGAGTTCGATTGATACTAGAGGGAGTGTAACTAGCGGCCTCGACAACCATTGGGATGCGATGTTTGGTGGCAGTATCGAAGTAACGCTTGGGATCGAAGTAACGTTTGAGAAATTGGTGGATGGTGGGGATTTTTAGGTCGAAATGGAGGATCTCATTCCTAACAAATCAGGGGGATCCCGAGGCCTTCCGAAGACAACGGTTCTGTAATGTCTGCATCTTATGAATGTGACAGGGTCTTGCTTGTGCAAAAACAGCATCTGCATAGGTCATTATTGGGCGAATGCAAGTTGTGTAAATACGCAATTTGCTCCATAGTGACAATTTGCTACGTGCATTTAGGATAGAGTGAAGCCTTCCAAGAGCCCATGTGGCTCGCGCGCTGGCTTGGGTTATGCTCTTTAAAGGAGAGGTGGTGGTCAAGGACTACACTTAGGTACTTGGCTCGCTTCTCCCAAGGGATAGGCTTGCCTAGCATGGTGATGGGTCGGGAGAGACGAGGTTGGGTCTTTTTAAACGGTTTTGAAAAGAGAACCGCTTGGCTTTTGGCGGGATTGACTTCAATCCTCCATTTCCTAAACCAGGCGCCGAGTTTATCGACTGCGGTTTGGAGAATGGCGGCTATCGAGTCGGGGCCGAAGCCTCTGATATCGCTGGTGAATAGCGTAAAATGAGAGGGAACACTACGGATCCCTAAGGAAATCTGGTGCGAATGGGACGGGGGGAAGACTGGGAAGAGTTGGATCACCCTATTGGTGATTCCATCTAAACCGGTGGCTTTTCGGACTTTAAGACCTTTGATAATGTCATGAACTTTGTCAGGGGTGACGAGAGGCAGAGAGCAATCAGGGTTGTCAACGGAAGGGAGAGATGCTCTACGTTCGACTTCGGCGTCTACCTCCGAGATGAAATTTTGGTCTACTGGTAGTGTGCTGGGTGAGCATTGAGCCTCTAGACTGTCGGCTAGACACTCGGCCTTGTCGATGTCTTCGAAAGCTATGGTCTTATCTGGGCGGATCAGGGGAAGTATGGAGGCGACCTGCTGCGATTTAGTAGCTGCGAGTAGTAATAAGATTGTTAAGTTGTTAACAAGTACCTTACAAGTTGGCACAGTCCGCAGTTGTTTGATCCCTATTTTTAAATAACCTCACAGCTGAACACTGTCTCTTAAAATACAGGTTATCCTAGTTTGAGAGACAGGGCTCACAATATCTGTATACAAACTACTGCAGCGTTAATTAGCTTCATGTTTAACAGTGTATACCAATGTATATTTATTTGTGTCAATAAACTATTTTATTATTATTTATATTATATTTGAGTCAAACTCAAACTCAAAGCATTTATTTCAATTAAACCATTTACACGCACTTTTGAATTGTCAAAGAGTCGGTCAGTTAGTCAGAAAGTTGAAGCTAATTGCCCATTCCAAAACGTAGATCTGTATGGAGAAGAACGAGCAAGAAACTCCAAGGACACTCTTTTAAATATAGATATTACAAAATCCTGGGTACATCATTCTTGTTGCTTCTATATGTGAGAACAATGTACAAAAAATAATCAAAAGCAATTGAAAATATAAGATTAAAAATAAGCCCTGGCAGATAAGAGATGACCAGTTTCAACTGACGGCGCCCGTTCACGAACATGACGCGTGGATCAGCACCATCCAGCTCAACCATTTTGTAGGGAACCGAATGATCCAAGACACTCGCCACCATCAGCGAGACATTTAAGTGAGCATGACATATTCTCAACTGCCATGCTATTTCAAGTCAACATACATCTTAATAAGTTAATAAACGGCTCCATGGTCTCACATTTACAAAAATAAAAATGCTTCTAAATTATACAAAACTATAGTTTGCAATGTATCTAAAAAAATAAAAGAATTTAACCACCAAAAATAAAGAAAGCATTACTTAATTGGAGCATTCAACAATTAAGTTGTTTTACCAACTTAATTGTTGAATAAACAAAAATAAACATTAAGTTCCTAATGTCAAAATATTTTATTTTTAAAAAGGGGAAGCAACTCTTCTAAATATTAAAATTTTAACTAGTGAGCCCAAGCGGCTGTGGAGCAGGACCAGCATTAAGCCAAGCATTTTTATCTACGATATAATCATCTAACTTATAATATGCTTGTCTACATAGTGTGCGTTTAATGCATGTTTTAAATTTCTTCTCATTTAGTTGAAGAATATCGATTGGTATTTTATTATAACATTTTACACAGTACCCCATAAAAGAAGTGTGTACTTTAGACAATCTAAAACGTGGTTGATCTAATTTGTTCCTATTTCTAGTGTTAAAATTATGCCTGTCACTTATCTTACTAAAAAGATGGAGATTTTTTCGAACATACATAATGTTCTCATATATATACTGACAAGGTAACGGTACCTTGTCAGTATCATGATGTTAATTTTCTTAAACAGTTCCCTTAGAGACTCGCGTCTGCGGAGGTTGTAGATGGCTCTGACGGCCCTCTTTTACAGAATAAAGATAGAATCAATATCTGCAGCCCGTCCCCACAGCAAAATACCGTAATACATGATGCTATGAAAGTAACTAAAATAGACTAGTCTCGCGGAATCTACGTCTGTTAGTTGGCGGATTTTCCAAACAGCGTAAGCGGCTGAACTTAGCCGCCCTGCAAGTGATGTTAAGTGAGGACCCCACTGTAGTTTAGAGTCAAGCATTATCCCCAGGAAAACAGTATTTTCGACGAATTCTAGTGTCTCCTTATTCAATACAACGTGACATTCACTACTTCTAACATTCGGTAACGCGAATCTTATGCATTTAGTTTTCTTCTCATTTAATACCAAATTATTTACAGTAAACCAATTATGGACCTTAAGCATAGCGTTATTTACGTCGTCAAGCTCCTGTGCATGTCTGTTTACTTTAAAAATCAGTGATGTGCAAATAACACCATTTTTGGTCGGGTTTTCAGTAAATTAGGTAAATCATTTATGTATACTAAAAATAGGAATGGACCCAATATCGAGCCCTGTGGAACACCCATTTTGACTTTTAAACCCAATGAATTTACACTGTTTATTTGAACTTGCTGCAGTCTATCATTCAAATATGATTTTACTAAGCTCAGCGCAAGTTTATCTAGTCCGTAATGTTCAAGTTTTTTCAAGAGCAGCGTTTCATGATCTACGCAATCAAATGCCTTGGATAGGTCGCAAAAGATGCCTATTGATTTTCCTCTGGAGTTCCCAGAAGGCTAGGTGGATGGACGCTAAGCATCTTATCCCAGCCCGCGTCACGCAGCTCCGTCATACGTTTCCTTACAGATCTCTTTTAGTAGCGCATCAAGGGCTTTGTTAGCGTCGCAGGGAAAGTTACTGAAGGCACGAACGGCCGCATTCTTCTCAGTCAGCAGCTCAAGCACATCATCTGGCAACTTCCAGCAAGGATCTTCCGTCACTGGGAGTTGCCTTGAACAATCGTCCAAGACTGATTGTACGTGAACTGTGAATGAGTCGATCGCGGCCATCGTGTCAATGATTGATTCGAATTTATCGGGAATTGAGTCCAGTTGGGGGGACGTGTTGGATTTCAGCTGGGTGCTTACTTTCTTCCAGTCCGTTACCCTTTTGGTGAGAGAAGGTTGGTTGGGATCGGGGAGACCTATACGTGGGGCTAGTTTAATGACTACTGGACGGTGGTCTGAGTTAAGCTCGTTGACCGACTCGATTGAATCTAATCGTAAGTTGACGTTCTTAAGAAGCGCCACATCTAATTCGTCGGGGTTACCCGGAAAGTGAGTGGGATTTATCGGGGCGATGATGTCGATATTTAGGGAATTTGAGAGGTCGAACTAGTGTCGACCTCTGGTGGAGATTTTGGAACTATTCCAAGAGGGATGTTTCGCGTTGAGATCGCTCGCTATAATAACGGAGTCACTCATGCCTGAGAGGATAGCGAGGTCATCAGAGAGGAGTTGGAAGTTCTTCGTAAATGACTGGGGAGGAAGGTAGGCCGATATTAGAGTGATCGGCTGATGGCCGCTCATGCCTGAGCGGCAGACTGACACTTCCAATCGTGAGAGGGGGGAGGATCCATAGGGATACATTATAGTTTCTTTTTATAATAAATTAAAGTGCCGCATGCCGCCTCTGTGACATCGTAACCTGTCGTTGCGAACCACGCTATAGTTGGCAATGGACGGGTTACGGCGGCAGGGCTTTAAGAATGACTCTTGAATGAGAAAGAGGTCAATTTGATGGTCACGCAGGAAAGCCGTGATCTCATCGCGTTGGCCATGTATGCCATTGGCATCGAAATAACCTAAATTTTTGGGATCGGGGTTTGTACGACCGACGCCGGTGTAACTTTATTAAGAAACATTTTTAACGTATGGGAAGAGGCCCAAGATGCCATAGAAATCTTTTGAGACCTCTCCAAGGCATTTGATTGCGTCGACCTTGAAACTTGAGCATAACGGACTATGCAAACTTGCACTCAATTTAGTAAAATTTTATTTAAATGATAGACGATAGTTCAAATAAATGGTATCAATTCACTAGCTTTAAAAGTAAAAATAGGTGTGCCACAAGGCTCGATATTGAGTCCATTCCTCTTTTTAGTGTATACCTATTAATGATCTACTCCATTTATAAAAAAATCAACCACAAATGGTGTTATTTGCTGACGATACTTACTTTCTTAATTTTTAAGGTAGATAGACGTGCTACAAATTTTGACGACGTAAATAATGCCCTACTGCAGGTCCAAATTGGTTCACTGCTAATAATTTAGTATTAAATGAAAAAACAAAAAAAAAACTAAGTGCATAAAATACATAGGATTGAATCAATAGAAACTAGAATTCGTCGATAAAACTGTTTTCCTGGGGATCACGCTCGACTCAAGACTATAATGGGGTCCCCATTTAACATCTCTTGAAAGACGGCTAAGTTCAGCAGCATATGCTGTCAGAAAAATCCGTCAATTTAGTGATGTAGATACCGTGAGGCTAGTCTAGTTACTTTCATATTACAATAAAGTACCGTAAGACATGATGTCTTACGGTACTTTACTGTGGGGACGAGCTGCATACATTGAATCTATTTCTATTCTGCAAAAAAGAGCGATTAGAGCCGTATATTATCTCCACAGGCGTGATTCTCATCGCCGCAAGAGACGCCCTGGGCATTGGGTCGCCAATCGTGTCCCAACAGAGGTGACCTTGGTGATTTACAACCGTGTAGTTCATGGTTTAAGACCAAATTTCAAACAACTCTGCCTGTCGCCACCCAAGGTCACCTTTGTCGGGGACGCGGTTGGCAGCCGTGTAGCAGGTCCTTTACCAGTTACCAAGGACCACAGAACACTATCCTATACACAGTTCACAGAAGTTATGGTGGCCATACACACTAGGGTTTGCATGATGGTTTTATTCTTACACGCATATTCTAATGTTGCGGCCACAACTGCGTCTATCATGACGAAGCAATGCGTGCCGAAGTTTCCCATGTATTGCTCGCTTAAAAGTTATCGCGCTAATGTGGTGGTCACACTGGTCACATTAGTGGCTTCATAATTTAAGCGAATTATCGTACATAGATGGCTCTCCATTATTTCGTCAGAGCACCTACGCAGTCCGGAGACAATAGTTGATATGAACAACAGTAGTCCGACCTCGCGCGACGCTAATCAGCGCGCTAAAACCCTTTGTTGTACCCGGGCGATAAGTGCTACGCAGCCCGAACTATCGCGACGATAGATAGTCGATAATGCTGGGTCACATCTGCGTGTATCGTATCACTGTGCGAAGCGTCGTCCCGATAGACGTAGATGCGGTCGCAGCATTACCCACAGGCATAGCCGAGTTTCATAAAATACATAAACGTTAAGAGGGCGCTAGACACAGTCACATATTTGATAGATTTTGCTCACACATTTGAACACTTATTTGCTTAGCCCTAGCCGGTGCTAAAAATAGCAACAATATTTGAACACTTGTTTGAGCTCATGTGAGGCACTGATGTTTGGTATTTTATCAAAGTTTGATCACTTATTTTAACTTTGCCATTCGTTGTCGGTTTTTCGAGCGCACATTACCTACCAGACATGCTTTGCAGGACGTTCGCTTCACAGTTATCAAATAGACAACTAACAGGATGGATGACGATTTTGTGGACGCGGTATACCTATATTATTTAATTATATGTAATTATTTATTATATGTGCAAAAAAATAACTGAAGACTACTTTATTTTTTTAAACATTCTCTGTATTGGGTTAATAACGTGTTTCTTTTCTTTTTAGGGTTCCGTACCCGAAATGTGCCAAATGGTGTCCTGTCCTGTCCGTCCGTCCGACAGACGGACGGATGGTCATCCGTCCGTCTGTTTTGCATGTACCATATTATTATACTGTATGTAATAATCGGGGAAACAAGGCGTGATGTTATGTTTATGTTTATGTAATAATCAACAAATAATCAACATATATGAAAAACGCCGATTCATAAGGTATTTTGTTTAAATATGAGCGATTTTCTGCAATTGCAAAAAATTACTTTGTAATTCACACACACATGATTATTAAATACAAATTCAACTGTGCGATTTCTTATTAAATATGAGATGAAATATATACTTCGTTCAGCATTTTCATTTGACTGAAATAAAAACCAGCCAAGTGCGAGTCGGACTCGCTCATGAAGGGTTCCGGACCACCGTACAATATAGCACTACATATTTTTAGGGTTCCCAATATGAAATAAAGTTAAAAATGAGAGGAACATAATACAACATGAAGAAACATGTATTCCGGAGTTTTTTTGCTAAATATTGTAGGGTGGTACGGAACCCTTCATGTGCGAGTTACTCGCACTTGGCCGGTTTTTTAATTCTTTGATAGGGCAATATATTGACAATTTACTATTTATCCTGATCCAGGCGTCATTGACCAAATTTCTATTTTTATGATGTTTACTTTTAGGATGGTTCTTATTCAAGCAACGCAATAAATTCCATGACACTCGTTGCTCCATTCCATCTTGCGATTGAACAAAGCGACCGTTCTGCTCAGTTATTTACGAGACACGGGACTTGCCGGCTAGGCACATATTTGGATTTTGGAAGCTTTGATATGTGCTACGCACTCATTTGAACTTTTAATGCTTTGATGTGCGCTAAAAAACCGACATAGAATGAAAAAGTTGAAATAAGTGATCAAACTTTGATCAAATACCTAAACACCCGTGCCTGACATTTGTTCAAACAAGTGAGCAAATATTGTTGCTATGTCTGGTTCCGACTTTATTATAGTCTGTGTTTACGAACCACAGATAATACTCCTGCCTGGACTCATCCCATTGAGATAGGAAAAACATGTCTACGCTCATCCTGGACTTGACAACAAATATAGTAAAATACCTTTGTGAATTCTGAATTGTGAAAGTTATGAGCAGCAGGCGGTCAAAGTTATGTGGGCAGCACAGAGTACATTATAATATATGAGGTGGGCAGTTGGATTGGAAAAGAAAGGAAAGCCTTCTATGAAAAACGTTATGAATTTCCGTTATTTCAGCATTGATCTAACCTTGCAAAATTGCACATTATTTCTCTATTAGTATAAGAATATCATCGATCCATCGCTAGGGTCGATACAGGTATATGGCTGCTATCATTTCAATTATATTATCAGTTATATTATCATTCAATAGGTAAAAGTGTTAATAAAAAATTATAGCAAACAAACTAGAATTTTATTACTGAATACTTTGTTTCGTAAGTGTTAGCAAAGATGGAAGAAGAATTAATAAAAGAGGTGAAAATGAGGCTGCGCTCCCTGGTGGTGTCGAGCCCGACGCAGATGGATTCGCGCCTGTTGATGCGCGACTACTCGAAGCTGTTGGGTACACATATTCCGTTGGCCAAGATGGGATACAGGGACTTCGTCAACTTTCTCAGGGAGCGGTGCAGCGACAGCTTCCTGGTTAGTACTGGCATGGTGCGAAAAGACCGCCCATTGTGTCACCCTTTGTAAAAATTCAAAATTTATCTCTGTAATTTTTAAGGTGTACATATTAAAGAGTATTCTATTTATTCATTTAATCAAAGCCAATCTTTTTTGTCTCTTTAATCTATAATTCGCGGACGAAGTCCCGAGCAGAAGCTAGTAAAATAACTATGCCTGACTATGCCATTTTAAGGACAACCAATCTGCTTTTTGTTTTATGTGGTGTACAATAAATCGTTTAGTAAATAAACCTTAAAATTTTTCAGCATTTCTGGTATTTGTTCCCACACATCTTATAATGTTACTCTTTTAAGACATGCTCACATTTGTTACTTACTTTGGACTGTTGCACACTGTTATTAACAATCTAAGACAAATTCAACTTAAAGCATTAAAATGTGAGCTTGTATTGGTGTTCAGTCGTTTCTGTTTGATGCTCAATTAAGTCATTTGTTGTTTTCAGTTATCCGGCCCGCCATCAAATCCAATACTCACTGTGATTGTGCCAGAGTCATCAAAACACATTGATAATTTTGTACAGAGATCGAAACTACCTTCTACTGCAAAAGTGTAAGCATATAAAATACTACCCTGAACAATTTTAACTTCTCATCATCATTTCAGCCGAAAGATGTCCACTGCTGGACATAAGCCTCCCCCAAGCACTGCCACTTCAACCGGTTCTGTGCTTCTCACAACCAGTGTATTCCTGTGGCCTTCACAAGGTCAAAGGTCTACCTTGGGAGGCCTTCCAACTTTTAACTTAAATATTTACTTAATTTTAAGTGCATGTGTGATCTGTGTTTCATGGTTAAATGTAAAATATTAAATAATTTGTACACTAACAGCAAAACAAAAAGGAGAAGTATACAAGAAGCTAAAGTGAACCCACCTAAACAAGATCTCATTTCCAATTCATTTGTCAATCACAAACCACCTGTCATTGAAGACCCTAAAGAGGCAGAGTTGAAAGCTCCGGACATTGTCACCACAAGCACCAGCCAGAATAAGGAGAATGTTGAGCACCACAAGAACACAACAGTCACTAGTAATGATGTCAAGAATTTCCTTAAGAAACGCCTTCCACAGTACATTAGTTTACATAATTTTGACGACGCTGCTTCTGAGAAAGATGGAACTCTGTCTCTGTTCCAGGATGACGATTCAGGGAGACATACATCATCAAGTGAGTTCCATTTTATTCTGATTATAGGTTTAGATCTCTGTAACTGTAGCATCTGTAACATTATTTATTCAATATACAGGGTGACTTGTAATTTGACATATTCCACAACGTGATGGTGTGCCCTGTTTACAACAATTAAGCACCCATAAACTCTTGGTGAAAATTCATGGGATTCGAGAAAACATAATGCTTTTTGAAAATTTCCCGAAATTCATCATAAATATCACTTTTCTCTAAATTCTCAAATTGAATGGCCTGCATTGCTATTCCATTGGGTACTTAATACTTTAGCAAACTTTTTGATTTAACCAAATTAGACGTTTAAAACTATTTAGACGTTGAATAATATTAGTTATTATTCAATGTCCAAATAGACTGGAGGTTTCAAGACCTTGCCTTGCACAAGATAGGAGGTTCAAATCCTGGGCAGGAAATGTGTTTTTGTCATTCATTATATTTTTTTAATAGTATTTGTCTGTTTTGTTTTAGTAATATTTATAATTGCTATTATTTAACAAAACTTTGATCTTATTTTACTAGAAAGATTACTATTTTACAATTTGATTTGATAATTTACAGTTATCATAATATACATATTTTGCCAACTGACACAAACGGGACCCTAGACAAGTGACATCCTACTAACGCAAACAATAAAAAAGGAAGAGCTAGAAATAAACAATAGTTTTAAGTGTACGTATACATCAAACCTTGTAGTTATAATTTATTGAGGGTATGGATTAATTTTATAAAGAAAACGTTAATGGATACCCTTAAATTTTAACATCTACCGATTAGTCAAAGACCTAAAGATAAAGTGACTCGGACGATAGTAGATAACAATTTGCAATTGCAATTCACATGGGCTCGCTGGCTAGTTCGTCAAACTATGACTATATTAATGTTACGTCGTACGTACGAGATCCTTCGAGAAAGCACGCATTACAGTGTGTTTGCGATAAAAACTTCGAACTTGTAATTTCGACCGTACGCCGAGGGCATAAAGTATCTATTTCTTTATTCGGTACAAGTAGGTTATTATTTTTTATACCTACTACTTTTGTATTTCCTGGTAATGTTTATTTGTTGATGTTTTTCTGGAACCGTTCTACACATAGCCAGAATGTTCGTGAATATTGGCGGTATAAAAGCAGAGCGCCGACACACGATGTAGTCAGTCTGATTTAGGCGATACAACGAAGCGAATCGAAATGAACTATAAGTGCGATATCTAAGTGAATAGTGATCAGTAGTGTATTTGTGATTAAGTTTTAAGTGTTTTGTAAAGTTATTTAATTGTCTGATTGGTAGTAATTAATTTATCCCATACCCAGCTCGTAACATTAATATGACGACTTTCGGTGATGCGATGGTTCGAATCCAAATCGAAACAATGAAATCTTTTTGAAGTATTCTTTAGATTATTCGTAACGAATTCAATGTTGTAGCAGTGTAACATTTCAAAACTTGAGGGGCTAGCACATACTGACGCTGTGTGTACATGAAATTCGACACCACTCTTATCTCGAAATTTTACTGTGGCATTACGCGTTCAAATTACCGAGAAGACATCTTTATTTGATCAGCTACCTACCAGCTGCCAAGGTAAAAAGTTGAAAAAATATTTAGAGAGTCCGATGAAACAGTCGATAATGCTGGCAAAGGTCGAATTTTCAAATTACTAAAATATTTAAAAAAAAAGTAGAAATTGAATTAATTAACTGGTTTACGCCATCCCACTACATTCTAACCTCCCAGCAATTCATCACAAGTTAGGCACCCAGGTCGTTATGACTAGGTCACAAGTCGCGGAGCAGCTTTTGAGTTTTTAATATGACTTGTCTACTAGCTGGTCACGGTTCACTTGTCGCTTAGTTCACGAGAGTTTAATCATAATGCTCATGTATAGCTTCAGTAGAGGTACTACGGTAAAGAATAATACATGCATCGGAAAACAGAATTAACTAGCTTTAGCGCACGCGAAAATGTCGGAAAATATCCTACAGGAACGCACTGCCGGAATTCAAAGTACTTATCACATGTCCTAACCCAGGTCATGGCCTATCCGTATGCCATTCATCTAAATCTGTTCAGCCGTTATGGCATGAAAAAGTAACGAGACAGATACTAAATCTGTTTTAGGATTCCGTACCTCAATATGAAAAATGGAAACCCTTAAAGGATGACTTCGCTGTCTGTCTAAACCCTTTTTCTCAGGAACGTGTGGAGGCATCAAGTTGACATAATATCAAAAACTAACTAAGTGCGCACTATAAATTTTGATCGTTGCGATTATTAAACTGCGAAATAAAATCGTAAACGAAAATAAATCCTACGCGCAATCACAAACAATTTCTTTTAGCAGTGTGCGGACTCTAGTTAATGGTATTGTTCACAGATTGGCGAATATTATCCGCAACGATTAAAATTCGTAGAGCGAGCTTAGCCTTAGATCAACGATCCCCTGGATCAATAACAAAAATCAAACTTCCAAGTCAACGGAATAAAAAAATACGGCCATTTATGCCGCATATTTTAACTCTCGCAAATAAACCAAAGCCTATTTGGTACTTCCCGTTGGCCCAACAGCATGAAGTTTGGCGAGAAGCAAGTTCTAGTACAAAGCAAAATCCGAAAATTGGTCATTTCTTATATTTATAATATATGAACTGCAAAGTTTGTTCTTCAATCTGGGATCAAAATTTCATAGGCCGTGTCTTTTAGTTTGTATTTCATTCAAATCGGTGCTATTAAGAGTTATTTTTCAATTGAAAAGTTAAGTTTGTCCTTCCCTCCAGATTTGGAAATTCGGGCAGCCGAGCAAGCACAGCTTTGAGACGGAACCCTCAAAGCGCAAGTCCTACTCACACTTGTCCGGTTTTTTCATATGATTATAAATAAATGCCTTAAAATAATTTTAATGTAATGAAGACTAAATGTTAATTCAAGATATGGACTTAGAACTATATTTCCAAAACCTTGATATCTTAATATCTTGAAAAGAAGACCCAAAAAATGTAGACTTTAAAATCATCCCTTATTTTACCCCTTTGAGGGATGATTTTACAAAAAACGCGTAGTTCTATATTACTTAAAAAAAAATGATATCCCTGACTTAAGAAATGCTAGGTTTCCCATACAAACTTTCTCCCGTATATCACCCTCCTTAGTATTATTTTTGAGAAAAAAGTACCCTATGTCCTTCTACAGGCTGCCAACTATCTCCTTGCCAAATTTTATCGAAATCCGTTCAAATTCAAATTATTTTATTTCACATAAACCTACAAGGGCACTTATGAAACGTCAGAAGGTGCATGGTTCCAATTGGCCGCTTCCTATGGAGAAGTGCTGGCAAGAAACTCCATGGTTACTCTTTTAATAATAAATGGTTTTTACAATGTTTTCAAATTACAGTGTTAATAGGTATGAGAGGACAGTGGTAAGCCTATCAACAAGAACCAGATACTTAGTAAAATAGAAAATGGTCCATAAGTCAGTCTACAGCCTACGTCGAGCATACGGTGGAGGTCTGCCCGGCTTGGGCGGAGCATCGCCGTGTCCTCGTGGAGGCGATCAGCGGCGGTGATCTCTCTCGTCCGGCCCTGGTTTAGGCCATGGTCCGGAGCGAGAGGAAATGGGAGGCCATCACCTCCTTCTGCGAAGCGGTAATGCTCGCGAAGGAGGAGGCGGAACGTGTCAGGGAGAGGCAAATTTCGCGGCCTCACGCCCCTAACCGCCGCAGGAAGAGACGCCCTGGGCATCGGGAATCGCAGGCCGATTTCCGGCCACCGTAGGCGGGGGTTTGCGGACAGTGAGCAATGGGTAGCTCACCGTCCGATAACGACCAGGCCCGGTTCGATGGCGCGTTGTATTCCACGTGCGCCGCAAAGAGAGTAAGAGTCTGACTTGCCCTCCCGCTCCACCCAGAGCGGGAGAAGTTATTTGAAATGGGCAATTGGCTTCAACTTTCTAACTGACCGACTCTTTGGCAATTCAAAAGTGAATGCTCTGAGTTTGAAATTTCCCACCAAAAAAAAAGTCTACAGCCTACAACGTTCTCATATTCACAAAATCTAAAAGAAAACAATCTATATAAAAGATTAACAAAATAATAAAAATAAGGTCCTATTTAAACCAAATGACATGATTGCCACTACAGCTGTAACAAATATAAATTGATAAAAAAAAATATAGAAAATTGTAGGTATATAATGTAAAATAATGAAAAGATTATGTCGAGGGAGTATAATATGCTTTTTTGATAACGACACGTTTGATGTGGGTTTTGAAGTTTCTATCGCTTAGTTCTGTAACCGACTTTGGCAACTCGTTATAAAAGCGGATACTGTTTAACTAAAACTAGTAAGTCTTTCTTATAATCTAAATTTGGGTATCACAATTTCATGTTTACTACGCGTATTTATATTATGGAAATCGTTTCTTATTTTGAAAAGTCCTAAGTTTTTGCGAACATACAAAATACTTTCTAAGATATAAAGAGAAGGCAGAGTCAGTATATAAATTTCTTTAAATTTGTCTCTAAGGGACTCGCGAGGACCCATTTTATAGATCGTATAGATTGCCCTCTTTTGTAAAATGAAAATTGAATCTACGTCAGCTGCCGATCCCCACAGCAGAACGCCATAAGACATAATACTGTGGAAATAGGCAAAGTATACTAACCTAGCTGTGGCTATGTCAGTCAACTGCCTTATTTTTCTATCTGCATATGCAGCTGAACTTAATCTACCTGAAATAGTTCTAATGTCGGCACCCCATTGCAATCTCGAATCATCTAGAGTAATTCCTAGAAACACATTTTTCGTAATATCATCTAGTTTCTTGGCATCAAGTTAGACCTACTTGAGGTACATTTGGTAATGAGAACTTAAGATACTTAGTTTTGTTCGCATTAAGTAAAAGATTATTAGCTGCGAACCATTTTGAATTGCCAAACTATCGTTGACATGTAAGACATCCGTATTTTTTCTATCTATTTTTAAAATAAGAGAAGTATCATCAGCGAATAGAATTATATCCGATATATTAGCCATCATGTAAGGAAGGTCATTAATATAAACTAGAAATAGGATGTCGCCCCGTTAACGTTTACTTTTTGTTGCCTGTTTGATAGATTGGAAAAAACAAGATCAGCAGCTTGTCCGCGAATTCCGTAATGGTGTAATTTACAGATCGAGATGTTTTGTGGTCAACGCAGTCAAACGGTTTTGAGAGGTCACAGAAAATGCCAATTGCATCCTGGGACTTCTTCCAGGATTCCAAAACGTGACTGATGAGTTTTACTCATCAGTCACATTTTGGCTCATTTCTTACGAAATGTATCTGAAGTTTTTTTTCAATTTCTGACTTTTCTCGTACTCAAGCCTCAGTTGGTTTTTTGACCCTAGTAATAAGAAATAGGATCGACTGGCATCAAAAAAGTTTTTGTAAAAATTGCCCATTTTCTTTCTCACTGTACATTTTTTCTTAATTTGTGAATGCAGATCAAAAAAATTAAGGACAGTCTCCTAAGACCGTTTTCTTGTAGCGACAACGGTTTTAAGGTACCTGCCCTTATTGCCCCTTCTCAAAATCCACCCTGTAAATGTTATGATTGACTGCTTTGCTCCGTATGCTATAGCGTGATGATAATCTTTTAAAAGGTTTAAATTTACTTTCAGTTTTAAGTATAAATACTGAGTTTCGAGTTAATCAGACCCCGCGTTAAAATTCTTCCATACAAACTTTGACACCCCCCAATCCCCTTTTAGGGGATAGTTTAAAAAAACACAAAATGGAAATCTTTAATATTTACATAGATAAGTATTCGTGCCAAGTTTCAAGTTTATTAACTAAAGGACTAAGATTTTTCATACAAACAAAAATCCCTCCTTTCACTCCCTTAAAGGCCGAATTTCCAAAAACCCTTTCTTAGTGGATGCCTATATCATAATATCTACATGTGTGCCAAATCTCAGCCCAATCCGTTCTGTGGTTTGAGCTGTGCGTTGATAGATCAGTCAATCAGTCATTCATTCAGTCACCCTTTCCTTTTATAGATTTAGATTAGATAGATTATAAAGAGGTAAAATTAGTTTGTTTGTAAGTTTATACGTAGGAGGTAATTTTCGGAACTTCCAGACGGATTTGAAAAATTCTTTTTGCATTGGATAGCCCAATTCTTGAGGAATGTTGAAGTCGCGGGCAGAAGCTAGTAGCATATACAATCACCCATCACTAAAACTTTGTCATGTTTGACACAAAAATTCTGTATTATATGAAATAAATGCGTAGATTCAATAGCATCACATTTTGGCGGAATGTAAACAACACAACAGAAGAACAGAAAATTATTTTGTCTGTGTACCGTCGCGCACATAATTTCAAATAAGTGCTTTTACACATTGTCAGTAGACGATTTATACCAAAACGCGGAGAAACTGCCAAAAATGAATACTCCTCCTTGTTTTCGTCCGTCCGCTCGATGACATTGTAATATGTTGAATTCAGTTGGAATTTGTTCTCCGTCATGAATCTCCTTATTGAGACCTTTTTTATATTGCGAAATTATCAAATAACTTCTCCCACTCTGGGCGCAGTAAGAGTCTGACACGCGGAGGGCGTGTCAGACTCTTACTGCGTCTAAGTGACTAAAACCCACCCGTGTTCTTTCAGTTGCCTGTGTGTTGCCAGGAACCACGGTAACTTTTTCGGACATTCCCGCGACCCTGGTAGAAATCGGCCCTAGCGGACCCTGTCAGTTGTACTGACATCTCTTTGAGGCGCGCGTGGAACAAAACGCGCCGTCCACCCGGGCCTGGTCCTTATCGGACGGCAAGCTACCCATTGCTCACCGTCTGCAAGCCCGCACCCCACGGAGGCCAGGAATCGGCCTGGAATTCCCAATGCCCAGGGCGTCTCCTGCGGCGACTAGGGGCGTGAGGGCGCGAAATTTGTCTCTCCCTCACGCATTCCGACTCCTCCTTCGCGAGCATTAACTTGCTTCGCAGGAGGAGGTACCATGGCCTGGACCAGGGCCGGACGCGTGAGATCACCGCCATCGATCGCCTCCACGAGGACACGACGATGCTCCGCCCAAGCCGGACAGACGTCCACGTATGCTCCACCGTGTCCACCGGGCGATCGACACAATGCCGATGCCAAATTACTATGGAACGTCTTTGTTTTCGTTCGTAGTCCTTGAACATTCTGATAGTATGTAGGTACACTTGAATGCACTTATTGCTGGCTTTGATTGCTTTTTGCTGGTTTGCGGGAATTTCTAAGCTTCATATTTAATGGCTACCACGTTATTTACCTTATCAAGAAAATTAAAAAAAAAAAAAAAAACTTTTTTACAAAAAATATATATAACTACAAAGTGTTTTAAATTTTAGTGGGTTGGTTTGTAATTTATCTAAGTTACAGTAGCCAAATGTCAACTGCTCATCACCTTTTAGAAAATATTGCTTTTCCCGATGCAGGGACTTTAATTGTTGAGAAGTTCTCCAGGTACTTCACCATCAGCTCCACTGCACCATATAGAAAGAAAGAAAGAAAGAAAAATAGGTTTATTTGTCACAGAGATACGTTCATACATTAAAGACAAGAGTAAATGAAAACAACAAAAAGTACATAATAAATCACGAGCATAAAACAGAAATTGAAAAACAGAAATTGTGACGAGCATCAATTGCTTACCAAGCATATTAAAGTAAACGAATCGCAACCTGTGAAATACATATTATTGAATAATTCCGGTGGCCATCTGTGTCCTTCATCATCAGTTCCACTTTACCAAATGATATAAAAAATTCCCGTATCGCTATAGGTGCGCCTATAATATGTAAAGAGTTCACACGATTTCTCCAAGAACCCATCATCAAATCGTGACCAAATGAAAATGAGCGCAACTTGAAAGTATAACCTTTCAAACAAAAAAATATTTTTTCAAATCGGTCCAGCCGTCTTCTAGTAATCGGCGAACATACATTAAAGAAAAACCGACGAACTGAAACCTCCTCCTTTTTTTGAAGTCGGTTAAAAAGGGATAGACTTGTACTTTTGGGAACTATTTTTCAACTTTAATATCTGCTATCCACAGATTTCCCCCACATGTTCACCTATCGCCTTCTCAGTTGCGTTTGATATAGTGACCACACATGCCAAAACTTCTGCTTCTGAATTGCTTGAAGCGTACCAATTTTGGTGTTTACTCTTTCTTGTATCGCATTAGTCAATACTGTCTCCTGGGGCGGGGCAAGACCTAAATTTGATGTGGGCGAGGTACATTTTGCGAGGCCCTCTTGGGCTCTAGTCTGCTCTGGTGAATCAAGAAGCCGAATTTAAAAAAATATATATTAAAGAGTTAAAAGTAATTTAGTTGAGACTGTAAAATTTTTAGTATAGGTCGAGATAAAGGATAGGCTGTTCAAAAATATTGCAGGCATTGGCGACGGCTGGTTTTATGGAGGAGGTAAGCCGGAGGACCAAAAAAAAAGTGGTGGCACCCCGGGAGTGCCGACATTAGTGAAAACTTGAACAAGATCGCCTTGGTTGAAGACAAATACTTGTATAGAACATTGGTCCGTAACTTTATGTAAATAAAGAGCACAATCGCGTTTACAAAAAAAAAAACTTCCGGAACCATTAAAATAAAAATACATGCATAGAACATTGATCCGTAACATAATATAAATAAAGAGCATAATCGCGTTTACAAAAAATGAGTCGTCGTCATGGTGTCGCGAAATCAATGGTTTAGTCCCATCTTAAAAATGCCCAATGCGCCTAAAGAAGTACTCACTTCAAAAAAAAAAAATTACTCCAGACTCGTCGTGGCCGCGAAAAGTTACTTCTTGTTTACCTATCAAAATAATGGTCAATAAACGGTTTTATTAATTTCCTATTTTGATCCACTTTTCTATTATCAGCTTCATGCAAATTAGTGAAAATAATTATATTCCTACCAGTCCCGAATTTATAAAACAGCTACGAATATAACAGTTATTCAGTCTGCACATATTTTTTTATGAATTCGTCAGATTAAAATGTAAAAAACCCTTTATTCCATAAACTACTACAATCTAAGAAAAGTAAACACACGGGAACAATACATTTTATTTAATTTACAACTGCCAGTCAGTCATTGATATTTATCGTAAAGGGAAACATTAAAATGTTTGAAAAAACCATCACGTCATTTATAATTTATAGTCATATCTGGGCGAGCACGGCCTAACTTAGTTCTGTTTCATATTTTCAAAACTTAGCCTTGAAAAGCATGTTTCCTGACAAAGTAAATAATCGGTCAATAGACAAGCTGTCATTCCTAATTCTACTGATCGTACTAATTACTTTTCAAATAAACTCTAAAAAAGTAATTTCAACGTGATAAACTATCTACTTACCTCAAATACCTAATAACAACGTACTTTCAAATTCACTAAACTAAATACATATAAAAAAACAATATCACACACAATCACAATAATCACTGTCTACAAACAAATATTACTACCGTGACTAAGTACTACTATTTAACTGTATTAATTGAATACTGAGCGAACAAAATGCAAATTAATATGGTTCTAATGCGATTACGTCATAAAACCACCACACATTGTCAGTCGAATGATTAAATGTTTACGAACTCCCAGCAGAACGCATTACGAAATTGAACGAAAACAACCGAATCAAATGCGTGTCCCACAAAGAGGTGGTGCAATAGAAAATTAGCAATCATTCTTTCTCGCTTCCGCGCGCGCGTTTTCTACTACTATCCCTATCTTAACTCGTTGCAGATCGGCTTACCTGACTGCCAAGAAACCGCGATGTTACGTGACCGAAGTAACGTCATGATGGACTTTAGTTCCTAAAGAAATTGAATTCACGATAAGTCGGATGCGCCTTCGAGTTATTTTAGCGCAGTGTTTTGTTATTGAGATATTAAGACAAAAAAATTAATGTATGTAGGCGTTTTGTAACGTTTTAATTTTATTGTGTATCTAATACTTATAGTTTGATTATTCAATGACGGTAGAGTGGTTGTGTTCCGAATTTCCGAAGGGAAGCCGGTATGGATCGGGTTGTATGGACTCGCTGCCCGTGTTGCTGGTCTGTAAAAACCATTTTTCGATTCAGGGATCAGGGTAATATTAAGCTAATTTTAGTACTAATTTTGTTAGACTCGAGTGTACTACGGAATCCTTCATTATGCATGGTCCGACACGCACTTAGCCGGTTTCTTATTATTTTTTTTGTTCAATGTACCGGACCAATCATTAGACACTACCTATTTATTTAATAATCTTTTTCAAATAATAAAAACACTTATTCTCACTTCATATAAAAAAAATACAAAATTATATTACATACGTATGGCATAACACGTTCTGCGTGCGAAGTGATAGAACTTTGATTGGCGTTCTAGTCGTTGAGAAGCGTGAAAGTAACGTAAACAAACAGAATGGGAAATCCCCAGCTCTGGCCGACGTGGATTCCCTGCGATGGCAACGCAACGCCAGTAACGTTTCTAGATTAAATAAAAACAAATTTGATATGTCAATATATTTATCAATAAATGACGAGTACAATTTTTTCGTCGCATACACGGCTTTAAGTAATGTATCCTCATAAACCTTCGAGGTGCGACGCACCTCGGACCACGTCGGTAGCCCACGTCGTCCCCGCCTTACGCCGCCTCTGACTGTCTCAGAGGTTTACAATAAACTCTCGCAGCACGCGTAGCAGGACAACCATAGAAACATACGGATTTTCTGACGGGTACGGATTTTACAGATTGTGATTATTTTTGTTTATCTATCATTTTGTCTATTTTTCCGTCGACAAAACCCGTTTCTATTGTGATCATGCTAAGCGTGCTGGTTTTTTGTATTATGGACTCGACCTTGCTTTGCTTGCTCGGTCGCTCGGCGCACACGTTCCTTCACTTTTTCTTGCGGTTCTTTAGCAATACTTTCAACGTTTATCTCACTCGCACACTGCGTAGAAGGTATCCCGACTTGTTTATCCATCTCGCACTTTGAAGTAACCATTGACACAACATCAAGTTCGAATTTCTCAGTTTTAGTGGACAAATCTGCAAATACCCTCGTCTATTCCGTGATAGTAACGAAATAATTTCCAAATAACCGCTACTGATCTTTGGTTTTCTTGTTTTGCGACTCGATCACCACTGCTTCTGTTCTCAATAGCATAATTTCTGCTGTCAACGCTGCAACTTTCTTCAACAATCCGTTGAACGTTTCGACTATAAATTTGGAAGTTTTAACCGTTAATCGGAATAAAATCACGGCGACTAAGTTCGCGTGTCACATTGGTTACACCAATGAATTAACTTGATTGAATGGCAATAAACTCCTGTATTACAAAAAAATAAAAAATAAATAATGCTTCTCTTTTCAGGTACCAGCAGTACAAAGGCTCGTCAGTTTGAGGAGCTAAAGTCTGAGATAATGGCACTGATCACTGCAGCTCCGGACGGAGTGTGGTGCACAGATCTCATAAGGCTTTATAGGTGAGTTGTTCAGACGGTCACCTTACCTCATACGAGCATTCATTTCGTGTCACAGGCTGGACCAAACATGTAATGTATGCAGGCCAGGTTAAAATTCTTAAATCGATACAAATAAATAGAATTGGAAGTGTCTGTTTGTAATGTTAAAATAGCTTTTAACTATTCAGTAAAACAGTACTTTCATATGCATTCGCTATTTATGAAAGGATAAAAGTTAGTAAAAAAAAAATGTGTCAGTTAGTTCTTGCTAATCTCCGAAACAGCTGGGCGAATTTTGACGGGAATTTCTCTCGCAGATAGCAGATGTTGTGATGTAGCTACTTTTATTTTAGAAGAGAATTAGGGTCGACGCGGGCAGCTGCTATAATTTTATGTAAATAAATAAATATTTACTACCATGCTCAAATCAAATTGAGTATAGAAGACAGTATAATGAGTACAGGCCATAAAAAACGCGCCAGAATCAAGCTGTTTGAAATGTAGTTGCTGAGAAACTCAATGTTGGCTACTGCCACGTGCAAATAGTGTACACAACAATATACTGTATAGAAAACTGATCAGGTTCAATTAGTTCAAGTTTTCGTAGCACAACCTTTATCTGATTGGTTTGTATCTTAAGTTGTTATGTCCACTGAAAGCACAAGCTTTGTGCATGTTGGTAATAAATTAACTCGTCGAGTACAGATCATTCTCGTGAGTCGAATCGAATTAAATCGTGATACTGATAAGTTATCCGTTAGCACGAGTCACTCTAAGCGAGCTTGTAGGCCAGCGCGGTATCAGACTCGGGTAGCGCTAGTGACAGTGGGCGTGTGGTGTGCACAGAGAGCGCTATAACCGCGAGTTGAACTTCACACGCTTCGGCTACACGAGCATCGTCAGCCTGGCGTACGTGCTGGAGGCGCGCGTGCAGATCACACGGCCCGTGGACACGGGCGACTGGCTGCTGACGGAGCGGTGCCGCGCCGCGCCCGCGCCGGCCGCGCTGCGCGTGACGCGCGCGGGCCGCGTCGCGCCCGCCACGCACGCCGCGCGCCCGGCCTCGCCCGACCCTGACGACGCGTTGCCCGGCATCCAATTTGTGAGTTACATCAACTTACTTTTAGTACCTATAGGTACATCGCTAAAAAGGTTGAAAGGCTCTAATCGGTCAAGTTTGTTCTTGAGCGCAGTAACACGCTTCACACGACCACATCGCCCACTACAGGAAATTACAAAACAGTTGATTCCAATCTATTAATTAGTTAGTCATACTAACTCGGCGATATAGCATTTTCAAGGTTCGGTAGTAAACAAGGAGCCTTTATAGTTTCGCCATGTCCGCCTGTCTGTCTGTCCGCGGCTTAGCTCAGAGACTCTTAGCTACTCGTATTAGAAAGCTGTAATTTGGCATGGGTATACATATTTATCTCGCCCACAAAGTGGTAAAACTAAACTATCAAAGCTAAGTAGGCTCTGTAAGTTAACGAGTAACGACCAACTTACATTTGCCGTTTTAAAAACATGGTCTCACATAAATTCCGTATCAGAGAACATGTTTTTCAACTACAAAGTTCGGTTTGTTCTTGGGATAAATTCAACCCAACTACGGAACCCTTCATTGTGCGTGGTCCGACACGCATTTGGCCGGTTTTTGATAATAGTCAGAAATTCATAGAATGGAATTGATAACATAACATAACATCACGCCTGTAATCCCCGAAGGGTTAGGCAGAGGTGTACCTATAGTAGATACACCCACATTTCGCCAGTTATGTTTAAGTCCCATGTAATAGGGGGCGAGCCTATTGCCATCAACCGGGCACAAATGGAATTGATATATATATATTTATTTGTTAAGAATATAAGAAGGTACAAATATGAGTTGTTACAATTTGTGGGAAATCCATATGTATTCCACTTTAATATAGCGTGCAAATTTAGTACATTTAAGGGTCCGTGCACGAAAAAAACCTTCTTTTGTCAATTACTTACCTAATTGTGAGAAAGCTTGTAATAATTAAAAGATTGTCTGTCTGACTTTAAAAGTATAGTTTTCGTGGTGCTAAACCATTCGTGTCAGTCAAAGACCTTGTTAATAGTTCCATCACATTTATGCTCTCGAAAATATGTTATAATTCGCCTTTGATTTACTTAATGAAGATATTGTATAATCATAAAATAAAAAAGTGATTTTATCTCAAGTATAACTGAAGACTAATGTCTGATTTTTAAATAGTAGTAGGAAAAAATAAATTACTAACTGGGTTTAAAAAAAAAAGGTATTTTCAACATAATTTTTCTGCTATATTTTGTATGGAAGTTCAAAAATGTGGTTCAGCCACATGCAAGTAGACCATATAACGATGTTGATGATATTTTTTTAATTTTCAAAATCGAAAGTACTTTCTTGTAACAAAATGATCAAACGTCAGTCCCAAGTAATTTTTCGGAAAACTTCAAATCTCAAATTCTTTATTGCGTACCATAATGTATATAGTTGGTAGGGAAGTCATTATATTAGTCACAATTATGGACCCTGTCGGGCACAGCATAGGTCAAGTAGGAGAGAGGAGGAAGAGCACTGGTCGTTTAATGTAACAAATTGTATTATTAGTTAAGTAGTTAGTAAATTATATATTTATTAATACAGAATTCAATTTAAGAATTTTAATTATTGTTTTATAAATTCTATACGTTTATTTATTTAGTAACATTAAAATAACCATTTCTTTGAAAAATTATTCATATGAATTATTAATTATTGTTTTATTTAGTTATTATAATTTTTTATTTATTGCGTAATTAATATTTATTATTCCTAAGGTAAGTTATTTATTGAAAGCTTCATTATTTTTTTTTACTATTATTTATTATTGTATATTTTGCGTATTATGAGTATTTGTAGATACAAATAGATACCTAGTTTTGAAGTTACCTATAATTTATCATTTAAGTATTCGCTTATACTATAGTAGTAACTTGTTGCGAATATTAGTGAGTTTCCATGGATACTTAATTTATTCGAAAATCCCTTTTAGCCACATGCAAAACAAAGAACTCGATTTTTCAAATCACAAATACTTTTGAATAAATTCTTTTTCCCTATTATTGTATTACCAATTATTAATTATTTTGCATGCAATTGATACAATATTCTGTATAGCTAACCATGTCGATATTATATCAAACCAAACTAACAACTTAATACCATGTCTAAGGCAAATAAAGACTTATCTTATCCCTTCCTCACAACAAATGATCAAAATTGGTCAAAATCAGTCGATTTGGTGCGCGGCTCCTTAAAGTCAAAGTCAAATGATTTATTTCAAATAGGCCCATGTATGGCACTTTTGAACGTCAAAATTTACAAAAATTGATTCTAGTCGAGTCGACTCTAGTTCCAATAGGTAGTTTTCGTATGGAGAAGAATGGGCAAGAAACTCCAGCGTTACTCTTTTAAAATGTTTTACAATAGTTTGTATAAGTACGTACATTAGTTAAATAATTATATGTGAAGAAGATGCACCTAGAATAAAATTACTATACCACAATATAAGCAACGACAGATAATTTAATTATGTGATAGATACATGGTGCTCAAATATTTGCAAACATTGTAAAAGTAGACGAAGTAGAATTTTTTAAAATTAATAAGTCAGTGTTTGTGGAAGTAATCACAGAATATAAAATCAATGTCATATAACACAAAATTATAAATTTTACAATTACATTAGCAACCTGTTTGATTCTGTCTTGATTCTTAATTGTCCTATGGAGCAGGACCAGCATGCATTTCCAAGCACTCTTATCTTGGATATAATCCTCTAATTTGTAATATGCTTGTTTACGAAGTGTACTTTTAATATGAGTTTTAAATTTTCTTTCATTTAATTGCAATATGTCACAAGGTATTTTGTTGTAACATTTAACACAGTACCCTATAAAAGATGTATGTACTTTAGATAATCTGAAAAATGGTTGATCTAGTTTAACTTTATTTCTAGTATTAAAATGATGTCTATCACTTATTTTATTTAAAATATATGGATTTTTCCTAACGTACATAATATTTTCATAAATGAATTGGCAAGGTACCGTCATAATATTAATCCTTTTAAATAGTTTCCTGAGAGATTCGCGGCGACGTAGATTATAAATGGCTCTGACAGCTCTCTTTTGCAAAATAAAGATGGATTCAATGTCAGCAGCCCGACCCCACAATAAAATGCCATACGACATTTTGCTGTGGAAGTAGCTAAAATAGACCTAACGCGCGGTTTCTACATCTATTATTGTAATTTCTCGTCTAGCGTGATTCCTAGGAAAACCCTTGATTAATAAATTCCAGTTTTTCCCCATTCAATATGATGTCACATTCGCTACTTCTAACATTAGGTAATTTAAATCTAATGCATTTGGTTTTTGTTTTATTTAGTACCAAAATGTTTAGACTGCCTCGTTGGTCTAGTGGTCGCAAGCGCTACTGCTAAGTATGAGGTCCTGGATTCGATTCCCGGGTCGAGCAAAATGTTATTGGGTTTTTCTATTTGAAATTTCTCAGTAGCAGCTCGGAGTCTGGATTTGTGCCCGGTTGATGGCAATAGGCTCGCCCCCTATTACATGGGACTTAAACATAACTGGCGAAATGTGGGTGTGCCTGCTACAGGGACACCTCTGCCCAACCCTTCGGGGAAACAAGGCGTGATATTATGTCATATGTCAAATTATTTACCGTAAACCAATCTTTGACTTGCAGAATAGAGCTATTCACGTCTTCAAGATTTTGTGACCGTCGGTTTATTTTAGAGATTAATGATGTGTCATCTGCAAATAACACCATCTTCGGTTGATTTTGAAGTAATTGGGGTAAATCATTAATGTAAACTAAAACTATAACTTTATGTAAACTTAAACAGTTTACATAAACAAAATTTCAATTAAGTTAACTTATCGGCCAAGAAACCCATCAAATGAATAATGAAATGCAACTAGTCTGGGTAACGATAGTAGACACTCGAATTATTTGAAAACTTTTTATATGGCAATGCTATACTAATGTCAACCTCAATTTGCTAAAACAAGATGGGAGTGTTTGTTGGTGATTTGTTGTTGATCTTGATAAAGCATTTACTAACTCAAAAATGACAAAACAGTGACTCTAATGAATCTTTTCACATGGAAGTTTTAGATTCTGATTTTGATTATAGTAGTGAATGTTAATCAAAATGATTAAATTATATTTTTTTTTATTCTATTTGCTGCATAATACCGAAAGACGTATTTTTATTCAGACGATGTAAACAGATTTTTCAAAATGTCAAGAAATGTCTGTTTGATTTGAATTATAATAGGTAGCATAATTTTCAACAAATAATTCTAAAGTTTCAAATTAGGTTAATCCAGGTATATCATAGTAATTTTGGGGTTGCGATGCTGATATTTTTTAAATTTGTCGAGTTTTTTCAGTGTCTACTTTCGTTTGGCAGACTCTGTTATTCACTTACTGATACGGTTTGCTGGACATAAAATTATTTAATATAAATGTTGAAAGGATATTAAAATTACCTTTACACATATAATGTTGCTAGCTATCTGGAATCGGTATTTGGTATCTGTATGTTCATGGTCGTGCCGGGTGTGTGTGCAGGACCCGGACGTGTTCCCCGCGGACTGCGTGCGCTTCATGGAGAGCATCCCGGCGCTCTCGCTGGCCGACTGCCGGCCCGGCGCCATGCTGGAGGTCATGGTGGGCGAGGTCTACTCGCCTTCGCACTTCTGGCTCATCCGCCTCGGGGAGCGCTACAACCTGGCCATGGAGGAGATCATGGACGAGATGACGTGAGCGCACACTCATTACGATTGGCGCAATCTAGGAAATGTTTACGATGCCTTTGCTTCCACCTGAAAAAAAAAATGTAAATGTGTACTTGTTGTACACTAACTTGCTAGCTTTAATAATACCCCAAATTAATTGGAAACCAAGTTTCAGCAGTATGTCTTAGTTCTGCGGGAAACATGGCGCTGGTAAATACAATTTGTACAACTGTTTGGTCCAAAGCAACCCAACACTTGCCAATGCGACACTTAGCAATAATATTGTATTAATAACTTTTAACATTCAACATAGCTTTAACAAAAGGTCATAAAATGATAAGAACAATGTGTTATGTAAGTACAAAACAAGTACACGCTTGCAGCTGTACCGTGGCCCTGTTGCAGGCGGTACTACAACGGCGAGGGCCGCGGCCGCGCGCTGGCCCGCGGCGCCGTGCGCGTGGGCCACTACTGCTCCACGCTCTACGAGAGCGACTGGCACCGCTCCGTCATCGTCAAGATCGTCGATAGCGACACCGTCAAGGTATTCTTGCAACAAAATAACATAAACTTAATAATGGAGGGAGGCAGGTAAACTAAGCCGTGGAAGAGGAAGCTAAGAGATGCCCAGTCCCTACTTACGGCACCCGTTCGCGAACATGACGTGATCATCAATATTCAGCTCAACCTACTGACTGACTCTTTCATAGTACAATGTAACCCGGTTTCGTAGTTTACTGATAATTGCTTAGAAACAAGCTGATGATGGTTCCTATTTGAACTTTACTACTCACCACCGTGCTAAAGTAAATTTATAAGGTAGAATCTGCTAGGAAGGATTAATTAAACAAGTACCTTCTTACACAATACAAAGTTTATTGGAATTATACAAAATTAAAGTACACATACAAACAATGTGGCAAGCCACCAAATTAATGTACCCTTCCCAGAGTCTATGGCATACACCCACACAACTAGTCTCCGTTCCTAGTGGTGTCAGTGAACGCCAGCCTTGAGACTAAATAGCAGTTTCTCAGAGTCGCTATAGCGAGTCCGTGGGATGATTGAATTAACAACTTCTAGCTCAATCGAACATGTATTGGCCTTTTCCGGACTGTGCTCATAGAGGGAAAATAAACACTATACGAAGCAAACCCGAGACACAAGATCCTTACAACAACTGGTCTTAAAACAACCTAGTTCCTACAAAAGGCCTAACTCTCTCATAGATTAAACCATAATGACACACTGATAACACTCTCTATAAAACCTTCAGTATAACTCCTTCAGTTGACGGTTCAGGGTCCTTGGCGTCGTTCACAGGAGAAACCTGTGAACACACGCGAACGCGGCCTACGGACGAGATGGTGACGCTATCGTTACCTGGAGTGGCGAACTTCCCTCATCACCTGGATTCGGTTAGGTAAAGCCTTCCTAATGTCGGAGGACCACACCGCAAGGGATAACCATAAATCCGCCTGCGCTCTGATGAATTCCAATTCACCACACGGCGCAACACCAAGGCATCGAATCAATCGCGCATAGCACCAAACTTATAAGGCTAGCATAAACAGCCAGACCTGTAACAACGTCCTCGTGTCAGAACACACATGCATGATCCAAGCTATAGGCTATCCAGCAAGAACAAAGAAAATGGTTTAGTACTCACGGAATTCTGCCAAAACAGCTCCTACTTATTAAAACCCCATCGGGTTATTTGGACACATCCCAATCCTCCTAGGATTAAGTCCCTCAAAATCGTGAAAAACGGACACCGTACCCGCCTATTTCTCCAGACCCATCTGCTCCGTTTCTCGAATCATCTTCCACAGACTATATAGATTCCTTATCGATTTGTATCTTCACTTTATCAAACATTATGTTTGACATAAAATGTGGTAAATTATGTAAGTTTGTTTATTTATTATTTGATTTTCCAATAAACTTGCAATTAATTAACTAAACTAAAAGGCATCAACGCCATCTGTGTCACGCAGAACAGCGTTGACAACCCTGGCGTAGTCCGCCGTTATTACAACAGGTGTCGCTACTAGACACGATCAATATCTAATTCTGCAACGTCACAACAAAAGTGCCTGTACTTGGTTTAATTGAAATAAATCCTTTTGAGTTTTAAGTTTGAGTGAGGAACTACAGAACTCAAAATGTGAGGAATTAAGTATTATTTTAATTCTGTTATTTTGTCAATAAATTATGTTTTATTAGTTCTGCCTTGCAAACATCATCTTTTAAGCCCATAAACGTCAATTTTAAAACATAACGACTTCTCTCAATTGATAGTCAGTTTGAAAATAAACAGCCTTAAATTTGAGTAATTAAGTATCATTGAAAATCTGATATTTCGTAAATTTACTAACGTTAATTAAAACTGCACCTTTCAAAAATCATCTAATAACGTATGATTCCCGTATCATTTTCGTAAACTATTACGACTAATCTATCATTTTGGCAGTTCAACAACATTCATTGCGTTATTTACGTTGCTGACCAGAATTTTTATTCGTACTTATGAAGCAATGGATTAGCATTCTGTTTCAAAATGATTCAGATTGATCATGTGTTACTAAATTAGGGAACAGATCTTAGACTTGATCGTTTCATGAAGTGTTTGACCATTTCATGAAATAGTTGATAGAACATCGACCACTGGTCAAATCATGATGTGGTCTGACCAGATCATTGAATACCCACTTAACGTTTGACGATATGAACAGTTAAACACACGACTACGACTTCATGATGTGGCCAATCATTAGTGAACATAATTGTTAGATTATTCACCGGTAAAGGTAGCTTTGTTTTTGTTATGCATCATGCATCAGCATACAATAAATCAAACAAAGTAATGACCACGCAAACAACGTCGATGGACTTTTGCACACACACGTGCATAAATTCACGCCTTCTTCCCATGGGTATCCCCATGGGCAGAAAGTATAGAACGCCACCTGCTACGATCCTTACATACTATGTTTGCCTTTTATTGGATTTTCAAATATGATGTTATGGAAAGCGACCAACTTAGAAGTAGCGCTCGCCGTGACCACTCCCGCGGCACTGACTATTCGCACGCTCGGCTCGCGCGCGGTTCTTCATAGTTCTAATCTAACCAAACCCATTTGGTCAGGGTGCCACAAGCGGCGTGAAATGCAACATACCACTTAAAATTAGTATTTAAAAATTAAAAAAATCCCGCCGCTTTGACGCACCGCGACAAATGGGTTAGGTAGGTTATAAAGAACTGTGCCCGGACGCTCGGTGCATCACTGCGTCCACTGTCTGGAGGACAAGCGTCGCGCCTCGTCTGTAACGAATGTGCATTATTTAGACCCCACCATCCTGACGTGTAACATTATTAATAAAGAAGAATGGAACGTTGGCTTAAAGGTGTTAAACGTGTTGCAACAACATCTTCTAATGACGCTGAATGTCCAAAAGCAGTACGCGCGGAGAATATAGCAATCACCGATCCAGACGATGATGCCACGACGTCAAGCTCGACGGTTTCAAAGACGAAAAAAAGGAAATATGATGAATCATAAATCAGTTTCGGATTTGTTGATTCCAACGGCTCATCTCTCTGCATGCTATGTAGTAAACTGCTTCCTAATAGTTCCATGGCACCTGCCAAATTGCGCCGACATTTAGAAACTGTACACCCCGAGTCTAAAGACAAGAATAAATAATTTTTTGTTCGTAAAAAAGATCAGTTATTGGAAAGTCAAAAAAATATGATGCATGTAACACAAACTATCAACGAAAAGGCCACGGAGGCATCATATTTAGTTAGCTATCACATTGCACAAGCAGGTGAAGCGCACACTATCGCTGAGAATTTAATAAAGCCATGTGTATTAGACATAACAAAATGTATGCTCGATGAAAAATGCAATGCAAAGCATCTGTCTACTGTGCCGCTATCAAACGATACTGTGTCACGGCGAATCCATGATCTGGCAAGCTACGTCAAACAAGAACTAGTTACACGTCTACAAAAAACACGATTCGCCTTGCAAATGGACGAGTCGACTGATGTCGCTGGTTTGGCTATCTTGCTGGTTATCATGAGATATCCATATGAAAGTTCTTTGAAGAAGACATGCATGCTTATATGTTCACCGCTGCTCACAAACACTACCGGGGAAGAAATTTTTAATAAAATAAATATTTTTTTTGAAGAAAATAATCTCAGTTGGAACAATTGCATTGACATTTGTGAAGATGGGGCCAAGGCGATGACAGGTAAAACAGCAGGAGCAGTGTCATGAATAAAAAAATAAAGCGCCTAATTGTAGTTCCAGCCATTGTATTCTGCATAGACAAGCACTTGCGATGAAGCAAATGCCGTCAAATCTAAAATTAGTTTTGGATGAAGCGGTAAAAATAATTAATTTTATCAAATCACGAGCACTACGATCCCGATTGTTCTTATTATTGTTGAAGATTACGGCAGCAAACATAAAACACTGCTGCTCCATACAGAAGTGCGATGGCTGTCTCGGGGTAAAACTTTAACAAGGCTATTTGAACTTAGAGCCGAGTTACAAATGTTTCTTTCAGCAGATACTTCTTTTAATTTGAAGGACCGTTTCTATGATAAAACTTGGTTGTTCCGATTGTCTTTTATGGCGGATATCTTTCAAAAACTGAACGAATTGAATTTATCATTACAAGGTAAACAGACAACAGTGTTTCAGGCCTATAAAAAAATAACTGCCTTCAAAAGAAAATTAGATTTTTGGATTATTTGCGTTGGTAAGAAAGAAATAGAAAGCTTTACGTCACTCAGTGAGTTTGTTAGCGATAACCACTCAGAAATGTTTCAAGATGATGTTTTTGAAGAATTGGTCCAATATCTCAGTTCAATGCGCGCATCTTTTGAAAAGTATTTTCCCGAAGAACAGAATACAAAAATGAAACTGAAATCATGGATTCATAATCCTTTTTTACCCAACTTGCAAAAACCCGAAAGTATGTCAAACGAGATATATGAATCTCTTTTAGAAATGTCATCGACACAAGTATGGAGTCACTGTTCAAAACGACGCCTCTCAACGATTTTTGGTGCAGAATCCGTGATGAACATCCAATGCTTGGCAAAATGGCTCTGAATATTCTTCTCCCGTTCCCAACAACATATTTGTGCGAAACAGGATTCTCATCCTATGCAGCCACGAAAACAAAATATCGCAGTAGACTGGACGCCGAACCTGATATGAGACTTCAACTGTCTTCTATCAAACCTGATATCAACCAATTGATGAAAAATAAAAACAGTTTCATGCCTCCCATTAGTTGATTTTTCTTTTTTAATATCTTCTATTATTGTACTTGCCACATGGTAAAGTAAGTAATAATTAGTAACTGTTACATTCTACTTTTATTACGCTTATTAATAAAGAATACACTTTTAAAAACTATTGTTTTATTCTAGAGTTCCATCAAGTATTTTGCTTCCCAAAAGGGTTCCGTCACCAAAAAAGTTTGAGAACCACTGGACTAGAATGTGCCCTGGCGGCTGTGAGTATATGTCATGCTCATTCAAATGTTTCGCTGATGGTGGCACGTATGTTGGATCATTTAGCTCCCTTCAAAATGGTTGAAGGGAATGGTGCTAATCCATGCGTCATGTTCTTGAACGGGCGCCGTCAGTTGGGCCTGGGCATCTCTTAGTTGCCATGGCTTATTTTTAATTTATTTTAATTTTTGAATTAATCTCTGTTTTATCTTTTTATTACGGACGCTTCTAACGTGCACGTCTTTTTACATTGTTCCCACATTTATAACTTTAACATGAATGACGTAGCCAATATTTTGTAACCATATTTTGAATTTTTGATTTAAAAGAGTGTCCTAGGTAAATAGGTACCTACTACGCTTTGGAATGGGCAACTAGCTTCATCTTTCTGACTAACCGACTCCTTGTCAATTCAAAAGTGTCTGAAATTGGTTTATTTGAAATAAATGCTCAAATTTGACTAAACAAACAAACAACACGCGCAAGAACACAAGGTTTGAACGTAGCAGTAGGTTTCTATGGCGACGAGTAACAATTGAGCGAGTGACAACTACATCAACCCTTTCAAATGGTTGTATTTTTTTCAAGAATTTGCTTTGGAAAAAATAATTTAAGTTACAAAAGGCATTCGAGTACTTATTATCTTAGATATAATTCAAAATTAATTGACTCTGTTTTATTCACGAAAATACTGTCTATCACAGATAATATACTAGTACAGATACCCAATCCCATACAAAGAAATGATACCTCCCTAAGTCTGGCTATTGAGCTGGCTATTTTTCTTCCTCCATTTTTTTAACAGATGGCAGCATCAGCGACTCACAAATTGCCAGAGACTGTAGTTTTATAACGCCATCTAGAAGTCGACTTAGATACTTATGGCATTCACACATCGCACGGTACGTTCAAGGACAAGTATAATAACAATACAACAAACATATCTCGAGTTGGCGGAATAGTTTCATTTTTGTGAGTGAGCTAGCAATTTTCACGCGGCAGTGAATGCCTCTTTATGTATTTTTTTTTGTATTTCAATGCTAAATCTAGATTTTCATCTCCTCGTTACCAAATCTACTATTTATTGCTAATACCCTAAAACTGAAATCACGCGTTCTTCGTCCGAACTTATTTTGACAGAAAGCCCACGTTCGCACTGATGTAATAAAATTATTTTTCGTGCACTTGATTTTTAACGCTTTGCCGAGATGCCGAGAGTTGAAAATCCAAGTGTGTTTTTTGCGAGAGTGCGTCCCAGCGCGTTGGGTTCTCAACGCTCGGTTTACTTTTGCTGACAACTTATTTTATTCTACACCTTTTTAATCGCGATTAAAAATAGTCAAATTTAAGTAAGTAAGTAAGTAAGTATTTATTTGCATAAAACATGGTATACATGGTGTTACAATAATTTACAATAAAGATCTTACATGTTTTGCCAGAATTGTACTTAGCATGCATATGTTCACTTAATACTAACATGAGAATTTGTTATCCATAAATTCTTTAAGACTATAGAAATTTTTCAAGTTTAACCAGTCAAACAATTTTCCCTTAAATAATCTGGACTTTAAGTTTTTTATGCTACTCGGTATGTTATTACATATACTAACACAATTATATAAGCAACTTTTATTATATTTTGCAAGCTTGGGAAGACACGCCGGCTCCTTGGATTAATATCATTGGCTGATATGAACAGGTCTTTATGTTTATTAACGAACATACATATTTCCAATATATAAAGCGACGGCAGCGGTAACAAACCTAGTTTCTTAAATATGGGTTTACAAGATTCCTCCGAGTGCATCCCGTAAATTGCCCTAATGCACTTTTTTTGAGCAACAAATGCTCGGTTTATATCGGTACTATTTCCCCATATTATAAGCCCGTAACATAGTACCGATTCTACATATGCATGATAGGTCATGAGAGCTGTTTTTAAGTTTGTAATATTTTTGATTTGTTTAAGAGCATATACAAATTTATTTATTCTCTTTGCAGCGTTATCCACATGCTCTTTCCAATTCAAATTCTCATCAATAATTACGCCTAGAAACTTCGTTTGTGCTACTTCTTTAATTTTTGATACGTTTAGTTTAATATTATATTTAGGATTATTACATTTATTGAAATTAATATAAACAGATTTATTAAGATTTATTTTTAAATTATTTATGTCAAGCCATTGTATTAATTTATCTATAGTATTATTAATGTCAGTCTCATGATTATTTCTAAAATTGTTACATTTTTCTGTCGCTATAATAATAGCTATGTCATCAGCAAATAATATACATCGGTGGTCAGTTATATAAATAATATCATTTATGTACAGCAAGAACAGGACAGGCCCCAGTACACTTCCTTGTGGTACACCACATGTATTGTGCTTGTATTCTGATGAAAAAGGCACCTTAACTTGATTTTCATCAATTTTATCAATAATGACTCGTTGTTGTCGGTTACTGAGATATGATTTTATCCACTGAAGTGTAGGACCCCTGATACCTACAAGTTCAAGTTTTTTGAGCAACAGATTGTGAGAAACTAAATCGAAGGCTTTTGAGACATCTAAAATAGCCCAGTGGTCAGATTTTTATTATTGATATTAGTAACTACAGCCTTTACCAGGGAGAATATTGCCAAAGTAGTGGACTTGTTTTTCTGAAAGCCATATTGTTCTTTGCTAATTATATGAAATTTATCACAATAGTCAATTATTCTTCCATACATGCACTTTTCATATATTTTGGACAATATGGGTATTAACGTTATAGGACGATAGTTATTAATATCAGATTTTTCTCCTTTTTTATATAAAGGCTTGACTATCGAGTATTTCAGGGCATCAGGAAAAGTTCCCGATGCAAACGATAAATTAATTAAATATGTCAGAACAGCAGTTAGTTGATTGGTACACTTTTAATAATTTTAGTGTTGATTTCATCATAGCCCACAGAATTGGAATTAGATAATGACAGTATTTCTCGTCTAACCTCACTTTCCTCCATTGGTTTTAAAAACATCGAGTTAACGGATGCACTAATACGAGGTTTTGTTTTCCTGTCTGCTCGTATGTGATAAATTAATATAATTATTATTAAAGGCGGTGGCAATTTCAATAGGATTTGTTAGTGTTGTATTGTTAACTGTAATTTTTTCCATATTTCCTATGCAATTTGTATCGTGCATTTAATTTTTTATTACTACCCACGTGGCCCTACATTTGTTTTCACTCTTGTTTATATATTTAATATTTGCACTTTTTTTCGAATTAAATATACATTTTTTTAGAATATTGGAATATGTCATATAATTAATTTTGTTATTTGCATTTTTATTTTTATAGTATTTATATCTTAGTACACGTTTTTTTTACAAGATTTCTTTAAGCCTTTACTTATCCAATTTTTTTTATTTGATTTATTGTTATTTATTTTTACTTTTACTTTTGGGAAGCAAAGCATGTAGAATAAGTATAGCAGTTCATGAAACTCACTAAATATATTTGCATCATTTGAGATGTATATGTGTGACCAAGTTAAATTATTTAAACATTCCTTGAACTTACGAACATTGTCCGAACTGTAATCTCTTTTATGTATATGATAAGATGAGCATTTTTGAATCTTTTCATTTATAGGAAAACTCAACATTTGGGCTGTGTCATGGTCAGAGAGATAGAGAGGCTTTATTTATTTAGAGGTTTATAGTTAGACAATCAAAATTTTAGGTGAAAAACGTCAAATTCAGAATAGCAAAATTGCCATTTTCACTAAATTAATAACTCGGTGCCATCTTAGTACTGTCAAACCTTGAAGGGGTCCATTAGGGCCGATGCCTGCCGGGGTTGCGAAGAAAACCGAAAGGGAGTTCGTGGCCCCCGGCAACAGGGCAACCGAAGGAACACGGGTGGGTTTTAGTCAGTAAGAGTCTGACACGCCCTCCCGCTCCGCCCAGAAGTTATTTGATGATTTCCCACCCTCAAAAAAAAAAAAAAAAAAAGTACTGTCAAACTAAAATATAGTTTTGTGTCACTTTAGTATAGATACGGAACCATTCGTCTCTCAATTTCTCTGACCATGGGGTCCCATGGTCAAGATAACTTCGTCCATAATTGCACAGACGAAAACTTCAGTTTCCCCGTAAAGTTCACCGGAAAGTAACCAGGATACGGACGCTAAGAAATCTACACCGGGCTCATGAAGAGCCCGATAGAAGCGCCCATGAAGCTAGATGCTTTGCCATACCTCCTTGCGGTCATCTGTAGTAAATACTACAGGTTTGCGCCAGTTCTCTTTAGTCAAGGAGAGCGGGATGAGCCCCTTGACACTGCGACCACGTCACGGTGCATACCCACATCGGCTTTAAAAAAAAATTCCCTGAGGCTGCCCACCTCGCGGTTGTGGAGGGTCTTCGCATTTAATTAGCCTCGACCCTCGCACTTCCACGGGATGTACAGTCTCATCACCAATGAACGTAGATGATGCATCCGGTTTGCAGTCAGGAGTGTACGGACCCTCCTGTCCAGGGAGTCGAGTACGGTCTGAGTCCATTTGAGTATACCGAAAGAGTACAGCAAAAACGGCATGACCCAACCGTGGAAGCATGCACCATGTTTCCGCCCGAAAGAAGACTAATTAATACATTCTTGAGGCGAACAAAGAAGTGCTACTTCAATGATTACTTCATGTCAGCAACGTCGGTGCCTATCGCTTCCGATATACCGAAATACTTATAGCTTTCGGCTGAGGAGAGGGATCTAAGATCTCCCTTCGCTTTACATGCATGATTACATCAAATTCCATCCTGATGACACCACTGAATGTTTCAGTTACCTTCAGTAGCTCCATCAGTCGCAAATTGTTGTGGGCAAAGAGTTTCAAGTCATCCATGTAAACGAGGTGAGATATGACCTGACCACCTCTCCTCAACCGATAGCTCCGACCTGAATCCTCCAGCAATAAATGCTTTTTCTTTGTTTCTCTCTTTTCTACAGCAGTGTGCTTAGAGGATTCAGGGCTAAGTAGAACCAAAGTGGACTCGAAACTGTCGCCCTGAAATATTCCCCGTATAATACATACAGGCTCATCATTCCCCTGGATCTGTCGACAGCCTGGGTAGCGAAGGACCGTCCTCCATTGCCCCACACACGACATCAGGAAGGTGCGCAGAGTTGCATCTATCTTGTATAACTGCAGCACCCTCATGAGCCATGTATGTGGCACCGAGTTGTAAGCCTTCTTATTGTCTATCCAGCATGTCGACAGATCCTTGCGGGATCGACGAACCCGTTGATTTATGGCCATGTCGATGAGGAGTAGCTCCTTAGTACCGGGGGTCCCCCGTACCTACATCCATATTGAGAGGATTATTATCAATTTATGTATTAATTTTCGGTGTCAAAATTTATGTAAGAAATTTACAGACCGTTGACAAACATGTAATCGGTCTATAATTTTGGGTTCCGCGGGGCTACTTGACTTATGGAGCAGGTGGGTAACGCCTGTTGTTAGAAACTGCGGTAGCGACCCAAACTCTAGGGATGACTGAAATTGAGATGCAAGGCAAGTGTGCGAACTAATCAGCCATTTTAACCAAAAGTTGTGCAGTCCATCCGGTCCCGGTGATTTCCAACTCGGTAACTGACGGAATGCTCTGGCTACGTCTAATGGCATGATTAGCACAGCTTCCATTTCTGGAATAGTTTCACACGCTCGACATCCTGCATCCCGTTAACCTCAGCGTGACAGACGGGCACCGACCAGATGCTGCGCCAGAATGCAATCGTGGCGGCATCATCCAGGTGGCACACGTCTGCCACATTTTTGTCAGGTCGCTCCCAAACTCTATATACCCACCTCTCATCACTCTGGAACATGCGATTCTGCATGTATCGGTCAACCCGCCGCTTATATCGTCGAATACAAACTTTCTGCTTCAGGACATCGATGAGCTCCGTGACACGGGACATGTATTTTTGAGGACTGATTCCATTCCCCGAGAATGCCTACCCTGGCCCCATCGATACGTTGCTCGATTTGCACTGCATGGCTAGTACGGCTCTTTGTCCCGCCCAGGGATGACTGGGTGGAGGACAGGCTCAGTGACCCTCATTGCGTCGGCCGCCGCCGGTACTCCGTCTCTCGAGTCTCTCAAGAGAGGACGGGGTTGCGTGGCAGCACGGTTCGGGGAGATTGCCGTGGTGGAGGTATACTTCTCCCCGAGCCGAACTCTTGCCGAGTTCCACAACTCCCTTGCGGAGTTGAGAGTCGTCGTCGTCGGGTTCTGTTCCCTCTCCGTGCTCGTCCTCGGGGACTTCAATACCAGGAACCTGGCTTGGAGTTCCCGGTATACGGACACACGGGGCAGGATGGTGGAGGACTGGGCTCTGGAGATAGGTCTAGTCGTCCTAAACCGGGGTTCTGTCCCCACGTGTATGTGGATGCGGGGTGAATCGGTGGTGGACATTTCGTTCGCCAGCCCCGCTCTGTCATCACGTGTCATTGACTGGCGCGTCATGGAGGGGATGGAGACCTATTCCGATCACCAGTATATCCGGTTTGACGTCTCCGCCCAGACCTTGAGCGCGCTGGTCTGACAGGCCCCGAGTAGTCCGCGGTAGGCGCTGAAGCGGCTGGGCCGGGAGGTCCTCCTGGAAGCCTCGATCGTGCAGGCCTGAGTGTCATCACCGGACAGGCCTGTGGACATCAATGACAAGGTGGAGTGGTTCCGGGAGGCCATGTCCAATATATATGACGTGGCGGGCCAAGGCACTGGCTCGCGAGGAGTTGCTGGAGACTCTGAACAGGGACCCGTGGGGAAGCCCATATAAGATGGTGCGGGAGAAACTCTGCCCACGGGATCCCCCGCTAACGCAGTCTCCGGCCCCAGCTTGTGGGGGACGTGGTGAGCGCTCTGTTCCCTTCAAGAGGGGAACATATCCCCGCGCCCATGGCTCCGCCTACTGCGGTGCCCGATGCGGACCACACCGTCGACGACGCACAGTGGGCTGAAACGGGCCGGTAAAGGACTTAGCATTTTAAAAAAAAAGTTTCTTTTTCTGAAATTTTAAATATTGTGTTAGATTTATCTATCGATTATAAGTAATTATTTCTATGAGGGTCGTTCAGGATAACTTAGTATTTTCGGAGTTATAAATATCCAAAGTAATTTTTGTATGAAACAAAAGAAAAAAATGTGAAAATCTCGAAATTCTCAAATTTTCTCAAAGAATTGACTCTACGTATGCATAGTACGTATATTTGTCCTATTTTAGCGCCTATTCTCGGGTTGCGATTTTCTGCGATTTGGTCGCAATTTCAAATTTTGTTCTCTATTCCACACCACCATAGAGGTTAAGAACTAGGCGCGTTTTTTTTTATGTAGTGGTCTCCCTCCCCTTTAGGCCTAATCCACTAAGGACTAATAAAATAAATAAATAAATAAGTAAAAATCACAATCACTACTGGCCACTGCACAGTATATTTTTTGGCCAAAATTTCGGACATGTCTTTTTTATGTGATAACTTTGTTTGTAATGTTTTATAAAATTAATGAATAGAACTCACAAGCGCCTATTTCTCATTATGACCAAAAAAAACCACTTAATTATTTTTTATGATAAAATTGTAAATCACCATTAACTTTTGAAATATTTCACGAATTATCTTCTTGTTTTTCCTGATAAACAATAATCTTAAGACACATAATACTGATTGATTTATATATTTGTTAAACGAGTTTTCAGGGATTTATTTACAATTAATGTTTTTTTTATTTTATTTTTTTATGGTCGTATTTTTAATTATTTGGATTCTATTTTTCTATAGAATTGTTAGAAAAAAGTGAATGAATCCATGAAAAAAAAATCAGATCCAAATATTGAAGGATATCGAACTTAGAAGCTTCTAAAGTTTTCTATGGTAATTATGATTTTAGGGTTGTCAATATTTCTAAATAGAATTTATTGTAAAAAGTTACCATAACTTTTTATTCGTAAATAATATATTAACTGGAGGTTGGGGCGTGTGCATCGGAACACTTTATTTACACAGAAAAATAGTTTTGAAATGAACAGAAAAACAAAAAAATAATACTTTTTATTTCATTTTTGGATCGAGCTGTGGTTTAGCCCAGTTTTCCTAGACGTGCTTAGATAATAAAAAAAAACTATGAATTTCATTTGACATGCCAATCCTGCCATACTAATTTGGAATTTTTTGAACATAATCTACATAATTATTATATCTAATATTATAAAGAGGTAAAGTTTGTAGGAAACGATCTCTGTACTGAACCTATATTGAAATTTCTTTCACTAGTAGTAAATTACATTATGCCATTTTACTTAATTGTTTTCTGATGTACATTCTTCAGCTTGATCTGACGAAAGAATTTCTGTTACATTGTCGGTATGTCCTTCAATAATTTCAAAATTTTCGTCATTTTCTATTGCCACAAAATCGTCTTCTGCTGAGATTTCATACGGTTTCAGTAACCTAACTACGCTGGGTGGTAACGGTAAGGATTTTAGTTTTTTCAACCTATTCTGTAGCCTTATGTAGGAAATTTCTGGATCTGACGATTCCAGTGCTCTGTGAAACAAGTCTAACATGGTTTTTTCGCGGTCGGATTTTCGGCTATGGTGTTCTCTGTCGTAACGCCAGAACTTATTCCGCGCTTCACCGGCTTGCTCTGATAATAAGCCCACTGGAAGAGCTGAGTTATTAATAATATCTTGACCGTGAATGAGAATCTTATGTATTGTTACTGTCATTGGGTACCAACCATATTCTGCCACGTATTTAGATGCAACGCTTTTGCAAAAATCTCCAAATTTATTAGCATTTACAGGTAGACCACAAGATAAAGTAATCAGAATCGTGTGAAGATCGTCCAACAACCACAGACCAAGGCCTAATATTTCAGCAAAGACTGCACGATTTTTATCCGATAGAACTGTTCGGGCTGTGTTGCCGTCATTTGTTGTTCCAGCATTGGGTCTCACAACATCAACTAGCACTTTCAAATCTTTTCGCACTCTCTCTTGCACACGTTTTTTTGTTTCCTCAACAGTTTTTGATTCCATTGAATCTTTGCCTACCCTCCATTTCTTTACAGGAAGCTTGTAGCCCAAATGAAGTAAGAACTCTAACACGCGAATCCATGCATGCAAGGGACTTATTCCGTATTTGAAAACCGATATATCAATTGGCTGAGAATAAATTATGTCTAATTTGTTGAATTGCGTTGAAGTTGCTTTGCAAAATGGACATTTAAGTTGAGAAGAGGTTTCTGTTATTATATTTAGTACTTTGCCATCTATGCATGTCAAATAAAGTTGTGGTTTTGCCCTTATTTTCTTATTGTTAGATGTAGTTGCTTCTAAAGTAGTCAAATCCCTAATTTGGTTTTCTATCAATTTCTGTTCATTTACTATTAAATCTTTTGTCTCTTTCCGATATTGAATATGAATCGGACGGCAAAATCTGTATGATTGTGGAGTTGGGTTTAACCAAAGTACAAAGTCTTTTTTTGTTTTTATCCGTAATGGGATGAATGTAGTGGCAAATAAAGTGTTTTCAGGCTCTTGATTATCAGAAAAATTCTGTTTATAAAATGATTGACCCGAACTACCATCAAACCCCCAACTCCCCTCAAAAATACAATCTACCGTATCTAGACCTTTTTGTTCACAATATGCTGATATAATTTCGTCGCAGGAGTTTATTAATCTTTGAAGAGTGTGAGAAAGTAAACTAACAAATGGAACAAAGTCTTCTCTTTCTGTTACTTGAATCGCACTATCCGGATAACATTTTTGTTTTGCATCGAATTCAACTTACGTAAATGGTGGTGAGTTTGAGTGACTGCAGCGGCCAAGGGAAGACCTCCAATCCTCCATGAACTTAACTTCGCACCATTTTACAATACTCGCGTTTTAATAAATTGGCGTGCTGGCTGGCGGCGGGTGGCGCGGCTCACGGGAGCCTGGGACGGAACTAGGAAAAACACACCCGTCACGTGCAGACACGTGACGTTGACTAAAAAGGGAAAAAAATTTGCGCGCGCGCCACGCTGCCTAGCGCCCCACCCCCTAATCAAGATCTACGTTTAGCTAGGAGACGATCCAAATTGAAATTACGGAATTCACCGTTTTTTTTTTTTTGGGAAGTTTTCCTACTATTTTTATTTAAAAATAGAATTTTCGAATGTCACCTAACACTCAAAATACAATTAGAATGTGATAAAAATGTCTTCTTGTATAATCTTACTAACATTAAAAAATAACTTCAAATATTTTAAAAGTTCAAGTTTAATAAATTTACGAGGTGATAACCCTAATCAAAAAAGTTTGAATTACAATAATTCCCATATCCTGCTATATTAGGATTCCTTTGTTTGTAAGGTCATAAGTGTAAATAAAAAGAACATTTCAGTCCTAGTTTCAAATCCTAATACGTAATAATATGGCGGTAAAAAAAAGAAATCAAAAATTTACAAAATCAGCTATAACTCTGTTATCTTGAACAAATAAAGCCTAATTTTTTTTACTATCGTAAAGTCTTTAAATCACTGTTCAATACCATAAGTAAAGTCTGTTTGAGTGAAAGCTTCCTCAAGGCTCGATAGATGGCGTTGTACCATTGTCTAAATCACGCTATTATGATTTTCCACAAAGGTGTTGTAGTGAATCGTTTTATTAATACATATTGTACTCGCTTGAAACATTGTTTTATTTTGGTTTATTGGGCAGTTGTCGGGCCGACTAACATTTATGGTCCTTCGAGCCGGATATTTTGTTTTTTTTGAGTGTGTGGCACGGAAAACAGGGTCGATTACCCTGAAGTGCCAGGTGCCTAGTTCATCACGGATGTGGTGATCAGCGGTGGACGTGCTTCGACGTAAACGGGCACCACCAGTGTCGTGCAGACTTCGGTGTGGGCCTCAGATGTGACATCTCAGCATCGAGCATAATGTCAAGGACGGTGACGTCACATTTGCAGCGACGTCATCAGTGACGTAATTGGAGAGGTTTGGTTAAAGCAGAACTGTGAGTTACGATTTTTCACAAAGAGTTTTTAGTCTAGACTTGTAATTTTCTCAGTGAAGTGAAATTTAATTAAGAAGTGTTTGGGACTTGTAGAATTTTAGCATTAGTTTTAGACTTAGAATAATTACGAAAAAAGTGCTGTGACGGGGAACCTATGTCCGATTTTTTCTAAGTTTAAAAGGTTTTCAAACACTTGTAATTTTTTCAGTTTTTTTTCATTGAATTGTAATGTTTATTTGTGTTAAATTATTACCGGTTGCATTTAATTACTGAGTTAGTTATTGAATGATTAAAAGGTTTATAGCTTATTACACAATGGAATCTTTACGTAAACTACAGTTCAATAATAAAACAATAATAGAAAAAGGTAGAATTAATTTTAAAAAATCGCCTAAAGATCGTATCACACAGAGTTACATAGAAACACGACTAGAGTCATTAGAGTCACAGTGGCAACAATTTGTCGAAACTCATAGGCGCATTGTAGAGAAAGCAACTGACGAAGACTTAGTTAAGAACGTTTATTTTACATTAGAAGTTTACGATTTAACTGAAGATTTGTACATAAACTATAAGTCTGAATTAAAAGAGCACTTACTTCAACTTAGTCCGTGCGAAAGTGCTAATCTCAGTAGTAATAAACATTCTAATCAAAATAGTTCAAATGTAAAATTGCCACAAATTTGTTTGCCTAAGTTCTCGGGTCTCTATTCCGAATGGGTTACCTTCCGTGATTTATTTACGTCACTGATCCATAAAAATGATGCACTGGATGACGTTCAAAAACTTCACTATTTAAAGAGTCACCTCACAGGCGAAGCAGAACAGTTGCTTCGACATATCCCTGTGACTGCGTCTAATTATGATGAGTGTTGGTCGATTCTAAACAAACGATTTGACAATAAAAGGTTTTTAGCTAACTGTATGCTCAAACGGCTTGTCCATCAATCGTCGATTACTAAAGAATCATCAACAAACGTTAAAACGCTGTTAGACACGACTGTTGATTGTTTGCACGGTTTACGCAGTCTAGGTATCGATGTTAGCTCCTGGGATGCAATTGTTGTATACTTAAGTTCCGAAAAGTTAGATACCGAGTCTCGCAAATTGTGGGAATTAAGAATTAGTTCTAATCCTAATGAGGATTTACCTATGTTTGAAGAGTTTAAAACTTTTATGGAATCTAGGTTTAGAGCCTTAGAGTATTTAGATCCTAAAGCTAACAAACAGAATAGTGCTCGTGAAAGTCATGCCAAATCTTTTCATGTCGCTACTCCAATTTGTGTATTATGTTCTGGAGATCATAAATTGTGTCACTGCAAAGAATTTTCAAGGAAAGACTGTGACGAACGTCGTGAATTTGCCCGAGTCACTAAGCTTTGTTATAACTGTCTTGGAACCAACCATTCTGTATATTCTTGCCGTCAGTCTACCAGATGTCACCTGTGCAAAAAGAAGCACCACACACTACTTCACCCAAAAACAACTGCCAATTCTGCTGAAAATGTTGATAACTCAGGTTCAGCAGACAGGAATGTTGCGGCTGCTAACGCAGCTACTTCTTCCCACCAAAGCGAGATTACCAAACCCATTTGTTGTTTTGCAGATGTTCACAACCAAGGTCTGTTAGCCACAGCTTTGGTCAATGTTGAGTCAAGAACTGGGACTGCTCTTGTTTTAAGAGCTCTGATGGATCAGGGCTCTCAAGTCTCTTTTATTACAGAGGCTGCAGTACAGTTGCTTGGATTGAAGAAAACACCTGCTCACACCGACATACTTCGGCTAGGCGATGATGAGGGAAATACAATGCCCTCTAAGTGGATAGTTCGATTCAAATTGCAGTCACGCCTAGATCCCACATTTGTTTTATATGTCGATGCTTTTGTATTGAATAAACTCACATCACATCTTCCTGAGAGAAAAATCTTTCAGGTATTGCCTTTATTTTCATCTTTAGAATTAGCAGATCCTTCCTTTGATATGCCTGGGAAAATTGATTTGCTGTTGAGTACGCGTGTGGTCGGAGAAGTTTTATTGGATGGTCTAGTCAAGGGTCCACCTGGAACTCCAGTCGCTCAAAAGACTAAACTAGGATGGATTCTGTCTGGTGAAATCCACACATCGTCAATCTCTAGACCAGTTTGTTATAACGCTATAGTAAAGTCAGATATAAACACTCTACTGAAGAAATTTTGGGAGTTAGAGTCAGAGCCGTCAACGCATAAGGCTATGTTGACAGAAGAAGAGCAGAAATGTGAATACTTTTTCTCTAACACAACCAAAAGAGATGAAACAGGGCGATATATTGTCAAATTGCCTTTTAAGTCTGATCAACCTAGTAGTAAGTTTGGTGGATCAGAAGCCATCGCTCGTAAACGGTTTCACATGCTGGAGAAAAGATTGATAAACAATCCTGACTTTAAAATGCAATATACTGCTGTTATCAACGAGTACATTCAGTTAGGGCATGCTGAATTTGTTCCTCAGGAGGATTTAGGAAAAGATGCTGTTTATTTGCCGCATCATGCTGTAGTACGCGATGATAGAAGTACTACTAAGGTTCGGGTCGTCTTCGACGCTTCTTGTTCAGGATGCAATGGAGTTTCGTTGAATGATGATTTAATGGTTGGCCCGAGATTACAATCAGATTTGCGTCAGATTATTATGCGGTGGCGCCGCCACCCCATAAGTATAGTAGCTGACATTGTGAAGATGTACCGCCAGATAAAGGTAAACGAAGAGGATATTGATTTTCAGCGCATTTTGTGGCGCGACAACCCTGATTCGGAGTTGCAACATTTGCGGTTGTTGCGTGTCACTTTTGGTACATCCTCTGCTCCTTACCTGGCAGTACGTTCTTTACAGCAAGTTGCTCGTGATGAAGGAACCTGCTTTCCTTTAGTATTAGATCGTGTTCTTAAGGATTTTTACGTCGATGATTTCTTGTCTGGTTGTGAGTCTGTTGATGAAGGTGAGCAAATTTATCAGCAGATGAATGAGTTGTTAAGTCGTGGAGGTTTCCAGCTTCAGAAATGGTCCAGTAATAGTGAAGAGTTATTTAATAAAATCAAAGATGGTTCATCAAATGAAAACTTGGAATTTAAAATAGATACAATTATGAAAATTTTGGGCTTAACCTGGGATAGAGATACTGATCATTTTAAATACACTGTCCATCTTCCTTCACTTGAAGCTCCAGTGACCAAACGAAAGGTGATTTCTGACATTGCCCGTTTGTTCGATCCTCTTGGTTGGCTTGCTCCAGTTATTATAACAGGTAAGATATTCATCCAACGTCTATGGCTTGCAGGCATCGATTGGGACGATGAACTTCCAGATCACCTTTTGAAAGATTGGCTTCATTATAGAAACAACCTTCACAACCTCAGTAATTTTCAATTACCTCGATGGATTCACACAAATCGACACGATACCCTTCGAGAACTGCAAGGATTTTGCGATGCATCTAACAACGCCTACGCGGCTGTTGTCTATATTCGATCTGTCGATTCCAACGGTCATGTTCATAACAGTCTAGTAGCATCCAAAACTAAGGTGGCCCCTGTCAAACAGGTTTCCATACCTCGTTTGGAATTATGTGGTGCTGTACTTCTCTCAAAACTTCTTTGTGAAATCTCAGACACCTTAGAAATTGCGAAAGAAAATGTACATGCCTGGACCGACTCTTCAGTGGTACTCGCTTGGTTGAGTACCCACCCAAATCGATGGAAGACATTTGTCGGAAATAGAGTTTCTGAAATACTAACCTTCATGGACAGTTATCAATGGTCGCACGTTCAGTCTAAGGAAAATCCTGCAGATTGTGCGTCGCGAGGAGTAAACCCTTCCGAATATGCAGAGCTTGAATTGTGGGTGCAGGGACCTAGTTGGCTAAAAAATAAAACTATAGATTATAGCAAAAAGGAATTTAAGAAAACTAATCTAGAAGAAAGAAAGATGTTAGATATTGTCTGTAATACTGTAGTGAAAGAACAAAAAGAAAATAATATAATGGTCAAATATTCATCTCTTAGAAAGCTAACTAGAGTCATTGCATATTGTAGAAGATTTTTTAAATCAAGAGATGAAGAATCTTCTACAATTTATTTAAACTTTTCGGAAATTTATCAAGCATTACTTACATGCACTAAATTATGTCAAAAGGAACACTTTAAGGAAGAAATAGATAGTTTAAAAATAAAAGCAAAAATAGATAAAAAAGGGGTACTTACCTCACTCAATCCTTACCTAGATCAGGAAGATATTTTGAGAGTTGGTGGAAGATTAAATAGAGCAAACATTCATGAAGACATGAAACATCCTATAATCATCCCACACAAGTCCCACTTGACACACCTTTTGATAGCTGATGCTCACGAACGTACGTTGCATGGTGGACCTCAATTAGTTCTTAATTATTTAAGATCCAAATACTGGATCATCAGTGCGAAGAGTGTCATAAGACAATATGTACACAAGTGTGTGACTTGCCTCCGTCATTCCGCTAAACCTGTAGCACCTTTAATGGGTCAGTTGCCAACTGCTAGAGTTAATGCTAACCGACCTTTCTTTAAAAGTGGCGTGGACTATGCCGGTCCTATTAGCATCAGACCCATAAAGGGTCGCGGTTATCACTCTACCAAAGGCTACATTTGTTTATTTGTTTGCATGGCAACTCGGGCCTTGCATTTAGAAGTCGTAAGTGACATGACATCGCAAGCCTTTTTAGCCGCCTTCAAACGCTTTACAGCGAGAAGGGGACATTGTGGTGAGATGTGGAGCGACAACGGCACTACCTTTGTAGGAGCCAACCGGGAGTTAAAAGCATTGCTCACCCACGAAAGGTCTGGTATAGCACCGGAAATTGCTGAGTGGTTAGCAACCAATGGTACAAGTTGGCATTTTATTCCACCCCATTCGCCTAACTTTGGAGGGCTTTGGGAGGCTGGAGTAAAGTCCAGCAAACACCACCTCAAACGAGTGATAGGCAACAGCACACTCACTTTTGAAGAGTTAACGACAGTTTTAGCTCAAATTGAAGCCTGTCTGAATTCCAGGCCAATATCGACGATAGGTAGTAATGCGGAAGACCCATGTCCTCTGACACCGGGACACTTTTTAATAGGTGAGCCTTTGCTGCTCGTTCCGGAATTCAATTATGAAACGTCAAATATTAGCAGTTTAAAGAGGTGGCATTTGACTCAACGTATGGTCCAAGATTTTTGGCGTAAATGGTCCCGTGAATATCTTGTTCAGTTCCATCAAAGGAACAAATGGTCTCATCAAACTGCAGAACCAAACGTGGGTGACGTGGCATTGGTGATGGAGGATGATTTGCCTCCGGCAAGATGGCTCTATGGTCTCATTACTGAAAAGCATACTGGTTCGGACAATATCACAAGAGTTGTTTCATTGCGTTGTAAGGGTTCTATTATAAAAAGACCTGTGTCAAAGTTAATATTCCTTCCTGTCACTACTTAATATTATGATATGTTGTTTTTATTTTTCTTGATAATTAACTAAGAATAGCGGTTAATTTATAATTTACGTTTAGATTTAAATTTCATTTCAAACTATAGTTTCATATTTGTAAATACTTAATACAGTCCACTAATGTTTTTTTTTTTTTGTCCTCTCATCTATATTTTTGTGTTGCTTCATGGTGGGCGGATAATTTAAGTTCATTTTTGTTTTTTTTTTCAATAATAATTTTAGTTTTGGACATTCTGTCCATGGTGGGCGGGATGTTTGAGTGAAAGCTTCCTCAAGGCTCGATAGATGGCGTTGTACCATTGTCTAAATCACGCTATTATGATTTTCCACAAAGGTGTTGTAGTGAATCGTTTTATTAATACATATTGTACTCGCTTGAAACATTGTTTTATTTTGGTTTATTGGGCAGTTGTCGGGCCGACTAACAAAGTCTTAAAAAGATATCAAACTTTTGAGCTACAATTGTTTCTATGGTTTTTCTGGAAACCATAGAAATTTTTTTCAAGTACTAATTTTCTGTCTTTCATGACAAATAGGCAATCGGGTGTTCTCGTCTCGCATTTATAATTGCAAGTCCTAAGATATAAGATAATAAAAAAGCCATGTCCGAAATTTTGGGCAAAAAATATACTGTGCACTGCACTGTTTTAATTTAATCACTGTCAAGGGTATCCACATTAACGAATGCAAAATTTTCGTATTCGTCATCATCAAATGTTTCCGCTTGTTCAATTACTAATAAACTTTGTGCTTCTACTGACAAAGTTTTATGTTTTCTGCGAAGTTTGTGACGTTTCGCTGAGATGAGTGGATCAGAGCTGGTCAATAAATTATTTAAAATGTCTTCATTTGTAGTTTTTCTACTGCATTTCCTGGAATGGTGTTGGCGGTACCTACGAAAGTCTTTATTTCTAGCTTCAGCAGCTTCTTCAGAAAGCTGTCCAATTGGTATTAGACCAAAACTTTCAATAATAGCTGCACCATGCATAAGAACTTTATGAACACTTGAAGGCATATAATACCAGCTATATAATTCCAAATACAGTTGCATGGTCACTTGAGCATATTCGTGAAATTTCGCTGTGTCAATGTGGTAACCTGATGAAATTGCCTTTAAAATGATTGCAAATCGCCTTATTAATTCTTCACTAACACCAGTTATCAGCAGTCATGTTTGGATTTGCAAAAAATCTTCTAGCAGTATTTCCGTCATTCGTGAAGCCGTGCCCTTGTTTAACAACATCAATCAGAAGTCCCATTCTATTTTTAAAAGCGTCTTGTATGTCTTTCTTTCTTCTTTCCATGATGCACTTGTTGTCTCCCTTTACTGTCCATGTCTGTATCGTTAATCTGTAGGCTATATGCAGAATGCATTCCATCATTCGTATCCAGGTATGCAATGATGACTGTGGCTTTACAAATGTCGCATCTCTGAGATGAAGTATCACATAAAATTGATGTTGCTTTTCCGTCTATCATAGTCATTAATAAAGAGTGTGACATTTTTATTTCTCCAACTTCTGTTTTCACTAAATTTACAATCTCTTCCTCAATAGCACTTTTTTCCCGCAATATCGTTATTTTATTTTCTTTCACAAATTCGAAAAAGATTGGACGACACCAGTAAGATGAATTTGGTGAATCGTTTTGCCAGATAACTTGTTCGCCGCACACTAATTTTATTGGCACTAAACTACCCATAAATATGCTTGAATCGTCAAGTTGACTTTCTTGTTCATCGTCTGTTTGCATTTTTTGTTTGTAATTGGCTTGATTAGAAGCACCGTCAAATCCCCTCTTACTGATTAGTGTAAATTCTTTACAACCACTATCTATGACGAGTGACGTCATTATTCTTGTTGTCGTTATATCCAATAGAGCTTGTAACTTTATTTTAGCTGAGGTTTCTGTCACTGTAATAGCATCTTTTGGTGGATAGCATTTCTGTTTCGCATGTTGCACTTGATAATAAGATGGAAATATATTACTGTCTTTTTCGTTAACACTTTTTCTTAAAGTATTGTATTACCACTTGGTCAGCTTAAGTGATAAAAATAACCCTAAAGCCTCATCCGGAGAAAACACAGGTTTTGTTTCTTTAACAGATATGCACTTTTTAACTATTTTTACATCTTGGGGATTCTTTAGTAAATGTTCTAGTATTTTAGCAACCTCCTCATTCCCATCCGCTTTCAACTGCTCAAAATATGCATATTTTATTTCGTCCGAAGATAAATGAAAGTTTTCTGCACGTCTTTTTTTCTGTTTAGGCGCTAATTCACAAAAAGGTTTTCTTGGGCTTTGTTCGGTGGAGACACCGACAGAAACTTTTGATGGTGATACATACTGAGTTGATGTACTCGGTGCTGGTTGATCTTCATTACTGCCTATTAAACACTTAATAAATCTGGCCATATTATGTTTTCTTGTAACCATTCACTATTTTTAGTTCTGAATATATTTTCTTTACGATAAGCGTTTTCCCATCTTCTATTTAAATTATAACAAAATTTTGCACAAAACAACTTTAAGGTCTTTTCGTGATCATCACTTAATTCGACTAAAAATTTAGACCTTATCTCACTACACAAACTGTCATTATTTTTAATACTGCTACTGTTTTTTAAAATAACGAAAAGATCAAGGTTTGTCACTAAATTTTCAAACATTTTCACAAATACAAAATAACAAATAAGTAAGTAATGAATGTGTGGGGGTAGTGCGTCTATTATGGTGGGTAATAGAACACTGAAGTACGTTTGAATGCAACCGAACATTCCGTAGATACCCTATCGTTGCACCAATCACGTTACGACACGTCATAACTTGTTGTTGCTCTCGCGCACTCTTATCCCTTGATTCCCGGAAATAAGTCTCAAAACAAATTACGTCATACCTACCTATGGTGGTGGAAAATGTCGAACATTGTTTTTTTTTTAAAGAACTAAGTAGGTATTGAGGTTTTCAGGCCGTTTAGTATACATTATTTTCAATTTCAATTTAATTGGAATAAATTGCTTAACTAAAATAACATGACTCTTCATACAAATTTGATATGGCTATATCTCCGAAAGTACTCGTTAAATTAAAAAAAGTCAAAGAATAAAAACGTTTTAAATTTATGCCTAGATACCAAAAAAATACATTTGATCTCTTAAGACCCAACCTTGTAATCCCAGCCCACTGTGCGACGACGACGATGCTCCGGAGGTGACCGAGATAGAAATGAGAGTGGCGGTACGCAAGATGAATGCGAAAAATACCGCCCCAGGCCGCGACGGCATACCTGGAAAAGCCTGGGTCCTGAACTTGGGGGCTATCGGGTCTCGTCTAAGGGGGCTCCTAAGCGCATGCATGGAGAGGGCCAGTTCCCGCTTCGTTGGAAGACGGGGAAATTGGTCCTCATCAGGAAGCCGGGGTGCCCAGCGGACTCTCCGTCCGCCTATCGGCCCATCGTGCTGCTCGACGCGGTGGGTAAGCTCTTTGAAAGAGTCATTGCAGACCGCCTCGTCGTGCAGCTGGTGAGGGTGGGGCCGGACCTGGCGGAAAGCCAGTTTGGCTTCCGCTGGGGGCGCTCTACGGTGGACGCCATCATGCGCGTGCGGACCCTCACGACGGGGGATGCTGTGTGGCCCGGGGTGGGGTCGTCTTAACGGTGTCTCTAGACATCGCTAATGCCTTCAACACCCTGCCCTGGAGTTGCATCAGGGAGGCACTCCGGTATCACCGGATGTCGACCTACCTCTATCGTGTGGTCGAGGCCAATTTGATGGACAGGGCCCTTATCTTCCCCGGTCACCAAGGAGAGTGGAACCGGTGAGATATGTCGTGCGTCCCACAGGGATCGGTCCTGGGGCCGCATCTGTGGGACATCGGATACGACTGGGTGCTGCGCGCCGACCTCCCTAGCGGCGTCAGTGTCGTTTGTTATGCTGACGACACGTTCCTATTCCTAAGCTGCGAGTCCAAGATACACACCAGAGCCCTACTTTTTTTGTGCATAGGTAGGCTCAGTAATCGGGGTTTAAGATCGGTCGGAGGGTACAGTTTGCAAAACTTTTGTTTTTAATTTTCTTATTTGCCCGTGTTTTTCTTTGTTCGTGTTTAGGTCATAGAAATGCATACAGGTTGGATTTTTTAGATAGGGCAGTAAAGGACCTTAACCGTTGTCGCTACAAGAAACCGGTCTTAGGAGAATGTCCTTAACCTTTTGAGACATTTTGATCTGCATTCACAGATTTTGAAAAAAAATAAAATATAATCAGTAAGAAAATGGGCAGTTTTCACAAAAACTATTGTTGATACCAATTGATCCTGTTTCTTATAAGGATCTAAAATCGCTATTGGACCAACTGAGGTTGAGTTCTAAAAAAAGTCAGAAATCGCAAAAACTTTTCCCGTACATTTAGTTGGAAATGAGACTTCAACCTACTTTTTATATTGTTGAGCCAATCCGCGTTATAATTTTATTTGAATGGAGAACAACATTAAGGTACCTGGTTTGTTGCTTTTAAAAAAAAATTCTCCATGTAAAGGTTTTTGCGTTTTCTGACTTGTAGCGGACAGTTTTTTTTTACAAGTCTGAAAGTTCAAAATTATTTGGTCTTTTTTTTTGTCAGATCATTTCGACATTATCACAAGCATAAAACTATCTTGTATTGTAGTCTGTCCATCATAAAAAACCGGCCAAGTGCGGTCGGACCACGCACAATGAATGGTTCCGAAGTTAGGATGAATTTATCCAAAAAAAAAACTTAATATTGCGGTTAAAAACATTTTCTCCCATAAATCGATATACGTTACGGTCAATTCTCCAACTGCCAATGTAAATTAGAGATCGCAAAAAATGTGCTAAAACTACAAATTAACAATTTTCGTACACTTTTCTGTACTTGTGCTCCGAGACCTTCATGATTTATTTGCGTTGACTTTAGAAGCTTGATTTTTTGAGCTTCTAGGGACCGTAGACGTACGTATTTGATATTATTTTCATCTTCACACCTCCACGCGTTCCTGAGAAAAAGGGCCATGTCAGACTGACGGACGGACAACGAAGTGTTTTTGTAAGGGTTCCGTGTTTTCCTTATGAGGTACGGAACCCTAAAAACACTCATAACCACCCGCTAGACAGTTATTAAGTCATGTATTTAATGTAACCTGCATGGTACTCACATTCACAGTCCGTTTTCTCTTTAAAAGTCATCAAAAATATCATAATCTTTAACTCTGTAGAAATCTTTTTGACAGAGAGATTTTTTGTCAAAATAATCAAGTTTGTCATTATAATGACTTACTAGAAGTGCATATGCTTATTAAGCATATTAATAAAATTGTTTTGTCAATATTTGATAATTTTTCAAAGTATGTAAGTAATAAACTAGCTACGGGTGTATTCACGGCCTGGTAACCGGCGCCGATATGCCGGCGCTGCTTGGCGCCGACAAGCTCTGGTTGTTAACGCTGGTTGGCGGAGGCAGTTTTCATACTTTTTGCCAAATCAGCGCGAACCGTCGCCGATAAGCGCTGATAAGCGCCGACAAGTTCCTATCTGATTAGTCGGCGTCGGTTCAGTTTAAAGTATGTAAATTGCGCTGACCGTCGTCGACAACCAGAGCTCGACACAATACACCCTTAAAGTGTACGGTCTGCGCTTCAGGTGCGGCACGTGGACTACGGCACGGTGGAGACGGTGCCGGTGAGCGAGCTGCGCGCGCTGCGGCGGGCGTGGGCCGCGCTGCCGGCGCAGGCCGTGCGCGCGCGCCTGGCCGGCGTGCGGCCCAGCGCGGCCGGCCGGCGCTGGCCGCACGCCGCGGCCGCGCACTTCCTGCGCCACGTGCACGACGCGCGCCTCTACGCCAACGTCGTCGCCGTGGACACCGAGGTGACCCCACGCTCCCGTCTTTATTCATTTTGGGTCGCGCAGAGCGATTCTTTCCTATTCACATATTAAAGAAAAGAAATAAAATTCACGGCACGCACGGATTAATAAATTATGACAATGCGTTTGGAACATGAAGTCTGGCATCGTTCAAAACAGGTCTTTTGTTCTGACTCGTTTCGAAGGATATCTTTATTTACATATTTAACAATGGTCTATCATGCGTATCTCATTTACTCATTTATTTGTCAGCCTTTGTTTGTTTTGTTTTGCAATTTTATGCACAGTTACTCTATTTTTGTACGTACATATTCTTTATTATTATTAGGGTTCCATACCAATATGGTAAAAAGGAAGCATTTTTTTATCTGACAAATTTATTTTAAACATTATAAAATTGATTTACATTCGTCATATCATATCACATCACACTCTCAGGTCCAGTTAAAAATATCCTAACAGCCATAGATGTCTCTTTCACCGATCCGTCCATCGTTACCGTCCAAAAATATTTATTTTATCACTATGACCGTGAGACGTAACTTTACATAGCATCGTCTGATATTCCCTCCCTCGCGCAGAACGACGTGCTGGAGACGCTGCTGATCGACACGCGCGGCGCGGAGGACGTGTGCCTGAGCGCCGCGCTGGTGCGCGCCGGCCACGCCGACGCGCGCGCCGACTCCGCGCTGCGGGTAAGTGAGTGCGCCAGCCTCAGCGACGTGAGCGCGTCGGCGTCGCAGCTGGTGGGCTGCGCGCCGCGCCGCCTGCGCACGTGGGACGCCGACGCCGCGCCGCGCAGCGAGCGCCTGCGCCTGCACGCCGACCTGCACGAGCGCCTGCACGAGCGCCTGCACGGGCCAGCAGCACAGACGTCGGCGCCGGAGCATCGTTCACCTATCACTGATCCCAATCTGCGCCGTCGACTCGCTTTAAATGACAAATATCGGGATTAAGTTACAAACTGCTCAGGTCGTCGCATTTCTTTCTTGTTTACCTCTCGATCAGATAAGGCAATGCCATATGTTGCGGTGCAGCTTTGTAAATAATAAAATACATTGTGTTAGTTCACAGCGGTACTATACAGGGTGTAAGGGACAGCCCTCCGCAGACTGATAGGGTGAAGTCAGTATATCATACTAAGATGACCGGTACATGAAATTATTTCAAGAATGTTATGGGAATCCAATTAACCTGATTTGTTTTATTACCTTACACGCAATGTATCGCTACCGTGGCAAAACGTACGTACCTACGTGCGTTTTGCCACGGTAGCGAACGGCAGCGCAGCGAGAAATTGAACAGCTGATTTCACGCGTCGTTTGTTCAACATCCATTGCTGTTTTTTCAGTTTTACCTGTTCTATTTACATTAATGGAGTACTGCGTACAGATAATGTAATTTTAAATTGAAAGATTAGTAAATGAAAAAACGCAAAAAAAAAAAGTTTTCCTGGGAAAATTTTCGGTGGAATATGATTCAGAATAAGAAGCTGAATGTACCCTGTTAGTTTGCGGAGGGCTGTCCCTTACACCCTGTATTTATAACTAATAAAAATCATTTATTGTTTCAAAGTGTAGCATAGCATACAAAAATATATTAACTGACAATAAAAAATATGTATTGCTATGCTTTTACATATACACAAAATTCAAAAGATTTTTATTTTTACAATATTGGTTCTAATGTTAAAAACGATAAAAATCAAAATCAAGTATACGTTCAAAGATAATGTTCACACAATAAAACAACTCAATATTACTATCAGTATTCAATACGATACTTCGGGATATAATCATTTTTTGATTTCAGTATATGTTCCTTAATCTGCAGCGCATGTTTTTTTTTTAGAGAGAATGCGTTACGGACGCCTATCAGAAACACAAATTCATTTGTATAAAGCTATCAGGTATCAGGAACATATTCTGTCGGCAGCCGCACGGAAGTGTACCATATTTTTAACCGACTTCCAAAAAGGAGGAGGTTCTGTATTAGTCTGTTTTTTTAATGTGTTACATCTTGCCTCTCGCTTGATCTAAATAATCAAATCTGTGGGAGTGATTTCGTGAAAAAGGACAGAAGTGTGTCACAGGAAGCTGGGCAAACGCGCGTTATTTGATTTGACTAATGAGCGCGCACGTTGCTTATTACCAAGGTGAGATGTCAGACGTACATTGTTTGACGTACATTTTTGTGCAAGAAAAATTATTTTGAACCTTATGAACATAAAAACGAGGTGTAGCGAGGTGGAGGACATGGTGACGTCACAAAAGCAATGCGAGAAAAATACTCGATTCATGCCTTGTTTTATGTTGAATCATGGTTGAATCGAATGAAAAGTCCAAATGTTTTATGAGGTTAGGATTTTCAATTTCAATGAAAACATGACTAGATATTTTTTTTAAATACATGGTTATTCAGTCTTTATTTAAGTTTGATGGTTTGACGTGTTTCAACGCTTTCTACAAGTTTTAACAGCACAACCAGGCATTTTCACGGAGCACTGAATGAGAACCGCGCGTCTCGAAAACGATTAACGATGTGCGTTAGAATCGATTTGAAAGTAGTTTTTATGACCGTGCTAGAACATTTGTTCTTGTACTTTTACAGAGGGGGAAGTGTTCGTAAAACTTCTTCAGTGTTATATACTCTAAGCATGAACCGTAATAAGTTGACAGTTGACATTTTCACAGATTGCATATTTATTTCTATTGCCGCTATAAAAACAAATAATAAAAATTTAATTGAAATTAAAAGGAGGTCCCAAATCCCAATACAAATACACTTTTGATATTGAAAAAAAAAAGTAATTTTACGAGGCTGTTTTTTCTTAGGATAACAATGTATGATACCTTTGACAGACTGGCGGATAGAGTCAGACCGATTGACGGCGTAGGCTTAGTAATAAGAGTCCCGTTAAACTCCGTTTGGGTACGGAAACCTAAAAATTGCCTTCATAATGATAATTCAATTAAGGGAGATACTATAGGTTGTTTCCTAAAATTCATTGTTTTTTTACATCTTTTCAATTAGCAGCTATGTATCCGTAGGTCATTTGTTGATCACGATGAGATCTGCGGCCGGCGGCGATAACGATAATAATATTACTTATTTATAATCATAGGTATCATCAACATATTTTCTTGATTATATTTGCCGGGGTACGTCTCTAAATATTATAAAACAAAATCGCTTTTCTCATTTGTCTGTATGTCCGCGTTGTTCTTCCAAAATACGCAACGGATTTAGATGAGGTTTTCAACATAATTTAGAGAATGTATTCCGGAAGGTTTATGTATATAATTCTTTTATATTAAACGTAAACATAATACTGAAACTTAACATTTTGTCAAGTCGTGAAAAGGGCACATGTTTTGCTGGATTGTATATCTTAACAAAATCACCAGAAAAGTCCGCGATAGCATATGTCTATCTTCTAAGGACGACCCACAATAACCATTATTATCTTTCAGAATTTCATATAAAAAATATTGTTATTTCCGAAGCTATTTTGACTATAAATATGCCTGGACACATCATAAATGAATACTCTTTATGATATCATAGATTTCGATTTACTGCGCAGCAAAATAATTATGGCTGACGGCGCGCAGTTTGCCGCCATGACTGTTAGGGGTCAATTACCTTTCCTCGACTAGTAAGGAACTGCACAGGATTTACGAATTGAGTTAATAAAGTTTGATGATAGTGTGGTGGTGGCTGAAAAACATTAATAATTAAATATTTGGACGACTAACTCCACAAATGGAGGACTCATATGTTTTTTCATATATCAAATTCAACGAAATAGTGGGACTATCCATAGACAATAAACCACATGTATTTTGTTAATTTTAAGGCCTGTTCACACGGCGATGATCAGAACGATATTTTGTTACTGTATAATTTGGGATCATCCGGCAGTTTCATACTGCATTTTGTTTTTAACCGTATGAACATTGGGATGATGACGTGTGCATCAGTACATTGCACCCGTGTGAAGAAGGAGCGGGACAAATGTTTATCTAAGTAAAAATGTAACTAGGACTGCTACATACCAATAAAAGTTTTAAAAATAAAGTTTTTATTGGTATGTACCAGTCCTAGTTACATTTTTACTTAGAAAATAAAAAAAGCAAAATAAAATTCTATTCTATTCTATTCTATAAACATTTCTTTCTTTTCCAAACAAATATAAAATACGAACACCTACACAAATTTTATGGTGCCAACCCTAGTGGGGCAGAATCCACAAGATTTAAAATTAGTGGAATCTGCCCCACCAAGTCGAATCAGTGGGGTAGATTCCACTGCAAAATTTTTGGCATTCCGTTTTGCCCCACCAGTGGGGCGCTTGGTGGGGTAAATTGCAAATACTCATTTTTTTGGTTTTAATTGTACCGCAAACAAAAAACATTGTGCTATAAGCACAATGTTTTTTGTTTGCGTTATATTGCGCGTTAGGTACCGTAAACAGCGAATTTTCACACCAAAAATAAAACTCGTCCCCGGCAATTATTTTTTGCATAAAAGTTACTTAATTTGATATACAGTAAAGAATGCGTAGATAAACGGCTTCGCGATGGGTCATTTTACAGCCCATACCAGGGACGCATGGCACAACCGGGAGGACGCCTGTACTCAGCAGTGGCTGGACAAGGCTGCCGATTATGATGATATTATTAAGAACAACTAATTTATATCATGCCAGTAGTAGATATATTATTTTGTGTAAAAAGCGCTGCGCTCGAACCTCGGGGAAGGGTTCGGTAAAATCGGTACAACACGAGCTTCGGACGCGTCCTCGAGATTCGCGCACAGTCACAGTCGCTCACCGCCACCTCGCTCGTTGCAGACGGCGGAGTGCTACCTGTACCCGAGGTTCGAGGCGCTCGAGGGCGGCGACACGCCCAACATGGCCGAGATACACGCCTACCTGCGCGACGGCATCGCGCTCGACTACGTGGACGCCTACCGCCGGCACGTGCCCGCGTGCCTGCCCGCGCCGCCGCCCGCGCCGCCCGGGCGCACGGCCTCGCCCAGCTCCGGGGACATGTTGCACGAACTCTATGTGGCCTCGCCCGGCCCCGAGGACACGTTGCACGAACTCTATGTGGCCTCGCCCGGCCCCGAGGACACGTTGCACGAACTCTATGTGGCCTCGCCCGGCCCCGGGGACACGTTGCACGAACTCTATGTGGCCTCGCCCGGCCCCGGGGACACGTTGCACGAACTCTACGTGGGGTCGCCGCCCGCCTCGCCAGGCCCCGAGGACACGCTGCATGAGCTCTACGTAGCCTCGCCGCCCGCATCGTCCAGCCCTGAGCTCGGCGAACTTGCCACGCGCATCCCGCTGCTGTGGCCCGGCGCGTGTCCTGCGGCTCCTTGTCCCACCAGAGAGGACCCGCCGCGTGCCCCTTCCGCCCCGTCGCCCCCGCCTGCGCACACACTTCCCACGCCGCTAGTCGAACAAACTTCGATGACGCCTCCGCGGGAACCCCGGCCGCCCGCCGTAAGTGTCGAGCCTTCCGTCAACCCACGATCTGCCATTAACCCTGAAGCGCAGGTCTTTACTCCTCGAAAAATCTTTCACCCTCGACCGGTTGTCCCTGAAGCCCTGGTCTTTACTCCCCGACAACCCTTTCATCCACAACCGGTCGCCCACCCCCTTGCGTCCCGCGGGCCCCGCCAGGCCGCCCGCGGGGCGGGCTGCGGGCCGTGGCCGCCGCCGGCGCTGTGCCCGCTGGCGCCGGGCCTGCCGCCGCCGGGCGCGCCGCCGGCCGGCCGGTGGTTCGGGCCGTACCCTGCGCCTGGCGTGGCGACGCTGAGCATGGCCGAGTGCGACACGTACCGCCAACTGTCGCGCGTCAACCCAGACGCGGCGCACTGGTACATGGCGGGCGCGCTGGGCCGCGCGCTGGGGCCCCCCCCTGCCATGGGGCCCCGGGCTGCCATGGGGCCCATGCGCTCGCCGCCCGGCTTCGGTGCCTAGTCCCACCCGTACAGTTTCTCCAGCCCAGTGCCTTGCAATCAGCACAAAACAACTCTTACCTCCGAATCTAATAGATCTTGACAGCAGCTGCCAAAAGCATTTTTGTTCCCATTTTTTTACGTTAGTGATAAGAAAAGTTGATGTATGGAAAGTTTGACTTTGGATGTAAGAATATTTCGGTCATTAAAAATGTAGCATTCATTGTTATATTAGTAAGTGTTTTGTTTTTTCTTAAAACTCTTGACTTATATTTTTCATAGGCTTGTCGATGTGATTTTTTGACATCTAGATTTAATTTATCGATCATTTATTGTCCTAAATTGTTTTGTATCTTTCTACTGTTCATTTTAAAGGTGCTCAAAAATTATATATTATAAATATTCTGTGTTTTTGAGTACCTAATTATTATGGATATGTGTGACAACGCCAGTGACTACGTTTTTGTATGAAACATTTAGCAATTAGCTGGATAGTAATGATAGTATGCTACTCGTCCAATAGCTGTAATCAAAGATGGTAGTTAATTTCTATTCTCGTATGTTATGCCCACATGAAATCTTAGACCCAAAGCATTGGACGGGTGTCACTCCACTGTTATTTTCCATTACTTAGAAGTAAGGATAGTATATTTTGATTGTTTCTGTGATAAAGATGATGAATCAAGTCAACACTTTCTTTGAAATAAAAGTATTTTTCGAAATTGACCATAGTTTTATTAACATGCTTCCAAAAAGGAGGAGGTTCTATGTTCGTCGCGTATGTATTTTTTTATGTATGTCCTCCGATTTCTCTGTTAATTGTGGACCGTTGTTTTTTTTTTTTTTTTGTTTGAAAGGGTATGTTCTCGAGATGGTTCCAAATAAATTTAACGTATTTTTCCCCACTTAGTCTATCTATGTGGATGATATGATGATAAGTTCCTGTCACTGTTTTTTACATAGCAGATCCAGATAGTGGTATTCGAATTTGTATGGGGTAGGTACCACAAATAAAAAGTGAAAAATATAAACTTTAAGAAAAAAAAAAAACCGACTTCCAAAAAAACATCAAAGTGAAAAATAACTTTCATTTTTACGAAATTAAAGTTATTTTGTAAGTCTGTGGCAAATAACGAAATTTCAAAGACTGACTTCCGAAATTATAGTTATTTATGATACAAGTGCGGTAAAGGCCTGCTACGCGGCTGCCAACCGCGTCCTCGACGACCTTTGTTGGCGACAGGCAGTGGCGTGCCTAGGGGTCAAAATTAGGGCAAGCCGCCAGACTTTTTACGATAAAAAAACAGCCAAGTGAGGGATTGACTGATTTTCATATGTTGCTCATGTTACAACATTATTATAATTTTGGTTAGAAAACCTTTAAAATTCGAAGAGGTCTGGCATTAGTATGTAATTGTCATAAGCGCCATCTGCATTAATGAATGCGCGTAATCACACCGCTTAGCCGAACCTTTTTACCATAATTCATATTCGCTTGTCACATGCAAAATTTTTCAATCAGAAGCCACTAGATGGCTCCCATATTATCGATTTGTTGTTCTATTGCCGTACGCATAATTTTAAGAGTTTAAAATTTAATGTCGATTGAAAACGTTAACATGAGATACTACCTACTTAAATATTTTTTTATAATTTATTTTAATGACAATAGCCAACTCTAATATTTATTTCAAAACACCTATGAAGAATCTCTTCGATGCTAACATTATTGTGTTTTATGATCTCAAGATGTAGTACATAAGATGGTTTATTTTTCAGTGGTTTACTAAAACTACGAATTCCATAAAAATAACCCTAGTCATGTGCTTTCATGGCACCAGCTATTCACCTACATAAATTTGTATAATAGACAATCGAATGCCTACGAGTATTTCAATATATTCTTCGACTAACAAAGATACTGTTTTTTATTTCCGAGAAATAGTTACAGTAATTTGAGGCTGGTTACGGTGAAGTAAAGAGTTACTTATTGTCAGAAAACTCAATATGCCCAAACTCAAAATACCTTTACGAACACAGTCTCCGAATTTGATGATAAAAATAACACTATAATCACTTACAAAAGCGCGGAATGACATCGCCACAATAACTATCACATCATTTTAAACAATAAACTAATTCATTACTTCAGCACGTGGAAAATAAAATTCTAGTCTCAAAATATTAATTTAAAAACATATACAATAACAAATTCGTCGTCGCGTTTCAAAATAAAAAGTACTCTGTGCACTCAAAAGCCGGGCTTTTCATTTCATACAAATCTGCGTATATGTACTTACCAATATATCAACTAATGTAAATGTTTCTATAGCAATTTGTAGGCGAAAACTGCGAGACAAAGAAAAGTAAGGCAAGCTAGATAAGAAGCCCACGAGTGCGAGCGAGAAGGCGCAATTGAATGCATTGTATTGGCGCGCAACAAAGCGCGCGGAATTTAAATTTTATTCATATGATTACTAAATGAATGATTCGAGTTCAATGAGTGCGTAGATCTGGCAACCTAGCTCAGTGCGCGCGGCAGAAAAAACAGGGATTTCGAAATTTGGTTATTCCTATGACATGCATGATTGAGTTCGAGTTCATTGACTGTTTCTTTTTTTATTTCTTTTTATTGGTAGGCCTAGGTTTGTTCTTGAGAATTATGATTTTATTCTATGAAGGTACCGCCACTGGCGACAGGCAGAGCTGTTTGAAATTTGGTCGTAAACCAATAACTCCACGGTTATAAACCACTAAGGTCACCTCTGTTGGGACGCGGTTGGCAGCCGTGTAGCAAGCCCTTTACTTGAACTTACCATAGTGACAGATTAATACAGATGGGACACCCCACAGTTTAGGTATGAAGCTACAAGTATGCGGTGGGCTCGACTTCCTGGGCCAATTCAGTGAGTATAACGTAGTTGTTGATCTAAGAGTTACGTGATAGAAAGACAGGCAACTTCTAGGTGAATATAACTTTAGGTTATTAGCACTGTGCGACCTGAATTGCCCTTTATTGTGTCGTATCAAGAGTCGGTTTTTATTTAAATGATTTTGTGGACACTCCACAAAATCATTTTAATAAAAACCGACTGTATTAATCTGTGCCATAGTCACGAGTTTGTAAATAACAATTTCCGACGTGTCTCATACAACGTTTTTCAACACACTTGCTCGTAAAATGGCTCTTATTGAACTGCTTTTAGGTTCATAATGCAGTGTATTAAACACGCGTGCTTTTTATTCTACATTACCACACTAGTGCGGTAATGCGCGCCACAGATTACTATTTACTAGTCGGAGTAATGACATGGCAGTATGGAATTAGTAAGTAGGTAGGTACTATCATGTCAGCATATTTTTTATTTTATTTAATAGAAATTTACTTTGGTGAAGAGTTTTACCAAAGGCAAGTGCTCAAAAGGAAGTTTTTGTAAAAAAAAATAGTATAGGCAAACCAGGGGCGTTTAATTATGGTAAAACAATCCCATGGGCAGGTCAGTGGCTACAAAGTTACGTTTAGATAAAAATATTCAGTTAAGAACTCTTACTAAAAATAAATTGAAGAAAATGTTTAATAATAATGTCTTTCAAAAGCTAGTTTTGATTCACAAGGCCCCAACATAAACTACGGTACCTACATTATTTTCTACAGTATGCCAAGAATTCATTAAAGCATGTCCTGTAAAAAAAGTAACAATCAATACTAAATTTTATGTTAATTTGTTTAAAAGACATTTAAAAAACTTTCTCAGTAAATCGCATTATAATATCTAGAAGTTCATATCGGAAACAGTCTGTGGAACCTAAAGTATCGATGTTGTTATAATTTTTAATGACTTTATGAATGATTTCCTGGTACGCACGGCGTCGTACGGTACTCATCTTGTTTACAGTTTATTATTCTTGACATGCTCTTTTGAAATAATAAATGAAATCTAAATGTAATTGGTTATTATTGACATATTGATAACATAAATTATTTCCTTTCTTATTTTTACTTATTAAAATTGACATGCTTGTATTGTATCCATTTGACATAGTTAATATTGTAGCCAGTGACATTTGATGTAATATTATGACATTTTATATTTATTGTGATTCAAATGATTTGACATTCATTTGTAAAATTTGTAAAATGGGATAGATAGATATTTCTAATGTGATTAAAATAAAATAATATTTGATTATGATTTGCATGCCCATGTGACGGCAGAACATGAAGAACTAATTTTATGACTACACCTAATACAAATTTACCCATGTTTGCAAAGAAATAAATGATTTGATTATTTGATTTGATAGGCCACAGCTGGCATTAGAAGAGTAGAGATAAAAAAGAGAGGTTTTTAAATTTTAATATGTTTTTTCTGAAATTGTTATTGTTTTTATATATTTTTTTAGTTTTGATGTTGTATTTCCTGTGCGTGTCCCAAATATTTTTTTTTCTTTGAAACTATTCTAAGATACACACATCAAAAGTGTCTAGGGATCAAGCATTTTTATGCGGATTTCTTGAGATTGAGATGTGGCTTTGTAATAAATTTATGATTATATAAATTTATATGGATCCTTTTTGGTGCATTTCATAATTTGAAACAGGAACTGTTAATCAAATTCGAGTAAAAGTTGAAAATCAGCTGTCAATATTTTCCCTATAAAAACATACAACGCATTGAAGACATTATTAGTGCTACTGTTTCCCTACTACTGATTAAAACCAACGTTATTATGGAGCGGCGACGTCATTTAAGCAGGGAAGAAATGCTCAGAGCCGTGGGAATGATAGAAGCTGGTTCCCGGCAACGTACTGTGGCTTTAGCTCTGAATACAAGTCAGAGTGTTATCAGTCGACTTTGGACACGTTACCGAAGCACTGGTACCGTGGCTGAGCGCCATGGAGGACGGTATCGCTGCACCACACGGAGACAAGACCGATACATTCAAATCTTAACTCGAAGAGCTCCAACAATAACCGCCATGATGTTAGCCGTGAGGCTTCATCACTCTTCAGGGAACTTAATTAGCGACCAAACAGTCAGAAACCGCTTGCATGAAGTGAACCTTCATTCCCGAAGACCGCTACGGGTACCACCTATAGCAATGCACAATCGTAGGATTCGATATCAATGGGCTCTTGAACACAGAAATTGGGCAGAAGAACAATGGCGTTTCGTGTGCTTTTCTGATGAGTCTCGTTTTGGTATGAGACCGGATACAAGACGTATACGACACTGGAGAACCCCTGGACGCCAACAGCGATTAAAATCCTGCCAGGAAGTCCATCCTTATAGTGGTGGAACCATCATGGTATGGGCGGGTATTTGGATCGGCGGAAGAACTGAGTTGATTTGGATCAGAGGCAACCTCAACGCTCAAATTTATGCTGAGACGATTGTATCTGACGTCATCGTTCCTCTACAAGTGCAAATCGGTCCCTTATTTCAGTTAATGCATGATAATGCACGACCGCACACCGCAAGAGTTGTAAGACAGACTCTCGCCGCAGCTAACATCAATGTCCTGCTCTGACCTGCTCAGTCGCCAGACTTGAACCCGATTGAGCATGCATGGGATATGCTACAGAGAAGAGCTCTGCCGAATATGGAGGGTATCCAGTCGCAAGAAGACCTTTTTTTGTTGTTGCAACGAACATGGGCGGCCATTCCACAGCGTGATTTGGATGAACTCATTTTGAGTATGCCAAACCGATGTTCTTGTGTTGTTAGTGTTCGCGGTAGAAACACGGATTATTAATTGTTTAAGTTACCCAATAAAATTTTAAAGAAAACTGTTATTTCAGTCTTTTTTTCGAACTTTAATGTTAGTGGTTCAAATGTCAAAAATCCCTTTATTAGGAAAATGGCAAATTTCTTTATTAATGCAAAGGTGACTTGGTTTATCGTTACTGTGACAAACGAAAACACTTTATTTGATGAATCCTTAAAGAAAATTTTAATTAATATCAATCAGGAGAAAAGTTATTGCAAAAATATATGTTGAACCCTAGACACTTTTGATGTGTGTATTTAAGAGAGTCTGCGCCCAAACGAAATCTAAATTAATAAGTAACAAAATTAGTATTTCTAACAATAAAATAAAAGCTGTGTGGCAGGTATTAACAAAGAAACTAAAAGCACAAAACAGCGAGATGAGAATGAATTGTCTTTAAAAATTGATAGTGAAACCATTTCAGATAAGTTTTAAGTTGCTGAGACATTCGAAAATTTCTTTACCAACATCCCAATAGAGGTTACGAAATCTCTTCCCTCATCATCTTTATTAGCTGAATCTCTTCTAAAAGAAAACTTCAGTAAGGATATTCCAAGTTTTGAATTGAAGCCCATTTCTATTGTCACAATTAAAAAAGCTTTCAAAAGTTTTAACCTAAAAAACACTGAAGACTTATGGGGGACTTCCGTTAAGGTTCTTGGAGATATATTTTACATAGTCACCAGTTTGGTTTCTCGAAAGGTAGGTCGACGACTGACGCAGGAGTAAAACTCATCAGTCACATTTTGGAATCCTGTGAGAAGTCCCAGGATGCAATTGGCATTTTCTGTGACCTCTCAAAAGCGTTTGACTGCGTGGACCACAACACACTGATCTTTAAATTACACCACTACGGAATTCGTGGGCGAGCTACCGATCTTGGTCTTTCCTATCTTTCAAACAGGCTGTAAAGAGTAAACGTTAATGGGGCGACGCACGTAGGTCCTTTTCGTTTTCGGTGTATGCGTGCAAAAGTTATAAACTTTAGGTGGGTTATAACCTATTTTAATAAATACTTAGATAACCAGGCAAATCAAAACAATGAGCTTTTTGTGCGATTTGGAACGAACAAATAAGTGTATAAGTTACAGCTCACTGACGCGTCCGAGCGCATATCAGGTGTCTGCCAGTCAGCGAGGAAGTTTCAGGGCACATATACGTTGTTTTAAGAGATAATTATTCTTTATTATTTACTATGGAACTTGAGCAGACATGGAATAATAAAGCAATAAGGCTTTATTATTCCATAACATTTATTTCAAAAACATTTTGTATTGTTGATATACACTCGTACATAAAAATATAAGTAAATAGTACTAAAATAGAGAATTAAATTACACCAGAGTAGAACTACTGTGATTGGAGCGGATTGGTCTTAAAATGTTTTTTTGCTATTACTTTAGTTTATTAAGATTTCAAAATTTAAATTTTCGTCTGCTGTTATCCGCCGTAAGTTTTTTATTTTTTATATACTTAGCGGTGTCCCGTCCGCCATATCTAAAAAACTTCGTCTTTGGTTCATTATTAATTAATGAACCAAAGACCAAGTTTTGACCTAACTAAAATCCGACTACTCAAAAATCACGCTCTAAAAAGTATGAAACAAAAATCATCTTATTATTTGACAAAAATCAGATAATCATCTTATTATTTGACATTATATACCTACAATTTAATTTCAACTTTTTAGTAGTGGCTTTTGTCGACATAATAATTATTCATTGTTATATATTTGTTACAGTTGTAATAGCAATCATTTAATTGCGTTTCATTAAAATAGATTTTTATTTTTGAACATTTATTTATCTTTTGTATAGATTCTTTTCTATTTTTTTAATTTGAAAACGCTGTAGGCTTAGTGAACTGTAGATTTTTTTACCATTTTTTATTTTGTTAAGTACCTGGTACTTGTTGAAAGACCTGTCCTCCCATACCTACTGTCACTATTATTTGAAAATATTGAAACTTCCGAACCATCTCAACGCTGGCCCCCGCGCACCAGATGACAGCGTGGGAACTGCAACGTCGTCTTATCTGCGTGGGAATACTTCCTACGCATGACTCTTTTGCTTATCAAAAACACCTATAGCGTCACCATTTTAGCAAGTTCCAGAAACATCTCAACGCCACCACCCACGCATCCTTATCGTCGACACCAGCCGGCAGTCCTGCCGACCAGAACCAACTCAACGCTGACCCCCCTAAATCCTTATCACAAAAGACAGCGTCAAGAAAGCGTCATCACTACTAGAAACTTCCAGAACCATCTCAATGCTGCTGACTCCCCACGTACCGGACCACAGCGTGGGAACAAGCCCAGAGCGTCGGGAATCGCGGGGCGATTTCCGGCCACCGTAGGCGCGGGCTTGCGGACGGTGAGCAATGGGTGGCTCACCGTCCGATAAGGACCAGGCCCGGGTCGACGGCGCGTTGTGTTCCACGCGCGCCTCAAAGAGATGACAGCAGATTTGAAGGGGTCCACTAGGGCCGATGCCTGCCGGGGTTGCGAAGAAAACCGAAAGGGAGATCGTGGCCCCCGGCAACAGGGCAACCGAAGGAACACGGGTGGGTTTTAGTCAGTAAGAGTCTGACACGCCCTCCCGCTCCGCCCAGAGCGGGAGAAGTTATTTGATGATTTCCCACACTCAAAAAAAAAAAAAGCGTGGGAACATTATAGTCTTATCTGCGTGGGAACTATGCAACATTGTTGAATGCAACATTGTCAGCGTCTTATCTATAATATACCTCCCCACTTCCTGCCCTGCAAATTCAAATTCAAAAGTAAGTAATTTATTCAAACTGGGCTGAGAATCAACACTTTTCGAACGTCAAAATTACATAAGACAGTAGCCCAAAACGGCCACCCTTCACCACTTCTTAGTGTCTTTAGCTGGGAAGAAGAAGCGCAACAAACTCCCCAGCAGCACAGCTGTATGTTCAAGTAAGAAAAAAAAATTATTCAATACAATAGTATGCAAAACAATTTACATTGCAGCACAAAAAATAATTTAAATGATAAATTATTGGCCATATGTCAGCTAGCACACGTGTGAAGATATACAGCCTTTATATATTATCGATGGTTTGTTGCTTAGCAATGTTTGTTATATTTGTCTAGTCACTTATTATAAAAAAATGCTTTCTACATATTAAAACAAAGTTTTATTAAAACGTTTATTTCTGCATCTACGGCAACTAAACAATTATAAGCTTTAAGAATACAATAAAAGTTTAACATGGTAGCAGAGCGAAAAATGTAAGATTAGAAGAAAAACGAAAAGGTAAAAATTCAAAATGTCTATTGTAAAAATTCAACCTTCAGGAAAAGAAAACTATGATACATGGTGTATACATGCAAAAGCATATTTATCTAATAAAAAATAAACTATGGGCATGTGTAAAAGAATACCCAAAGGTAGATGCGTCAAAAAATGATCTTGACGATGACGAAATGGCAAAGTCAGAGCTAATGTTGTTGATAGTGCCTTCAGAACTAAAACAGATTAAAAACTGTAAATTTGCCAGAGATGTGTGGACGACTCTTGAATCCATCTATGCTAGTAAGGGTCCAGCCAGAAAGGCTACCCTACTAAAACAACTAATATTAGCTAAACTAGAAGAAGGTTCAGATACACGCGAGCATTTAAAGAAATTCATGGATACTGTAGATAAATTAAAAGATATGGATATTGATATCAACAGTGATCTGTTATCAATCATGATGCTCTATAGCCTTTCTTCGGAATACGAAAATTTCAGGACTGCAATTGAATCACAAGACTCGCTTCCAGACCCTGAAAAGCTAAAAATTAAAATTATAGAAGAGAGTGATGCACGTCGTCGTGACATCCCTAGTAATAGCGTAAAGAATGATGCTGAAGAAAGTTTCTACACTTTTTGCAAGATTTGTAAAAAGAAAGGCCATGACTCGTCCAAATGCTGGTGTAAAAATAAGAATACAGACAAGAAAAATAATTATAGGTAGTCTAAGAACAGCTATACCAAAATAGGACGATAAAGAAACAAACCTCTTCAGTAGCTACTTCATAAATGACAAAGCCCAAAAATGCTGGATACTTGACAGTGACAGGATGTACGTCACATATGACATTTTCGGATAAGCCTTTTATTGAAATGAAGAAAATTTCAAAAACCCTTAAACTCGCTTCAAAGGAAAAACTGCAGAGATAAAAGGGTTAGGGCCTGCAGAAATAGAAATTGAAGAAGGAAAAATTGGAATAACTGATGCACTTTATGTACCAAGCTTGTGTGCTAATCTTCTATCTGTTGGGAAAATGACAGATAAAGGACTCACTGTTCTATTTACTAAGAAGAAGGCAATAATTAATGATCACAAGCGAGGAGTACAAATGCAAGCAGTGAGAGAAGACGATGGTCTATATTATCTCCAAACGAAAAATAATAATGTTGACAGACATAGAGCCAATGCTACAGAATGTAGTAATGACGTAGCAAAAGAAGTGGAGTCAGATGCTATTAAACAATGGCACTGTAAAATGGGACACATGAGCGAAAGGGACTTGAAGCTCGCCTTAAAGAATGAAAGCCTGATTGGATTAGATTTCAACCGAAATAGTTCTTTAGGTGAATGCGAAATATGCATAGAAGGGAAATTGAGCAGAGTGCCTAGCAAGAAGAGTGACAAAAATAATTCACGTACGAGTCAGCGTCTTGAGATCGTACACAGTGACGTCTGTGGACCACTGAAACAACCTTCACTGAATGGCAACAGGTATTTCGTAAGTTTCATTGATGACTACAGTAGATACTGCCGAGTATACTTTATTAAAAATAAAGACGAAGTTTTACAAAAATTCATAGACTACAAGGTAGAAGCAGAAAACTTCAAGGAAACAAAATTAAATGCCTACAGACCGATAACGGTACGGAATACAGAAATTTGAAGTTTGACACATTTCTGTGGCAAAATGGTATAGCAAGAAGATTGACAGCACCGTACACTCCACATCAAAATAGAATCGCTAAAAGGAAAAATAGAACCCTTATAGAAAAAGCAAGATGCATGATGTTGGAATCAAAAGCGCCTATGTGTTTATGGGCAGAAACGGTTTATACTGTAAATTACTTGTCAAACCGAAGCGTTAACCAGAGTATTGAAAACCAAACACCATTCGAAAGATGGGTAGGTAGAAAACCCTGCGTTAATCATCTATATGTATTCGGTGCTAAAACGTTCATCCTGAAGAAAGGAAAACATGAACACAAATTTGCTTCAAAGGCAATTCCGGGTATGTTCGCTGGTTACTCGGAAGTTTCAAAAGCATTTAGAATATACGTCCCATCGAAGAAAAGCATTCTTGTTTCCAAGGATGTTCGAATTTTAAAGAAAATGTTCTACGAAGATGGTAAAAATGTGATTTCTGTTCCTTTTCAAGAATTAAATGATCACAAGCGATCAAACGAGACTGACTGAATTGAACTGGATGAAACAGAAATATATTTAAAAGGTACTACAAAAGAAAATGCTAGTAGACAGCAAGCAGTACAAGATAATGTTATTGCAAGCTCTAACGAGGTACCTATACAAAATGAAAATAACGAGTTGTTTTATGACTCTCTCGGGATTGAAGACGGCAGTGAAACTGCTGATCAACCAAATGAAAACGACATAGATGTCGATGCATCTGTTCTTGTCCCAGAAGAACGAAGGTCATACAATCTTCGTGATAGATCACAGATTGACAGACTTAAAATATTTGAGGATTATGTTATGGCAGCCATGGATATGAGTAATGAAACAGAACCTCAAACGTTTAATGATGCTATGAATAGCAAGGATAAGGTCAAATGGTTAGAGGCTATGGAAAATGAAATGGAATCATTGAAAGAAATGAAGACTTGGGAATTAGGCGACTTTCCGAAAAATCGTAAACCATTGCCATGTAAATGGGTTTACAAAATAAAGAACAATCCAGATGGTACAATTGAGCGATATAAGGCCAGACTAGTAGTAAAAGGTTTTTCACAAAAACCTGGCGTTGATTATCAGAAGACTTTCAGTCCGGTACGTAGCCCGCCTCAGTACTATAAGAGCTGTCTTAGGAATAGCTGCTCGAGAAAACTTGGTACTTCAACAGTTCGATGTATCGACTGCGTTTCTAAACGGAGCTGTAAAAGAGGAAATCTTTATGAAGCAGCCAGAGGGATTCAATGATGGCACTAAGAAAGTGTGCAAACTTAAACGCAGCCTCTACGGGCTGAAACAAGCTCCTCTATGCTGGAATGTCTGCATATCAGAGTATCTTAGAAATTCAGGATTCAAGCAAAGCAGTAAAGATCCTTGCCTTTACTTACGTGAACAAGTCTTAATTGCACTTTACGTAGATGACGGTTTGGTGGCTTCAACTAGTGAAAATGCTGGAAGGAAATTTATTGAAGAACTGAAAAATAGGTTTAAAATAACCACAAAACCGGCGTCTTATTTCCTTGGACTTGAAATTAATAAAACCAAAGATGGTTGTATTACTTTAAACCAATGGTCTTATTCTAAGAAGATACTTGAAAAGTTTGGAATGACTAATTGTAAAGTCGCTGCAACGCCGGTAGTAAAAATTGGCATAGATGAAGAACAAGATGTTGAACAAATGATGAATCAAATTCGTCATTTCCCTATCGTCAAGCTGTAGGTGCCCTAGCATACCTCATAGTCGCTACAAGGCCAGATATTAAAGCTACGCTGTGAGTGTTGTGTCAAGGCATCTAGAAACTCCTACTAGGTTTGATGTTTTTGTGTGTGTTCCAGGGTAGTGTGTGCGGAGAGAAATAATAGATGTTGTACGCTATATCAGTCTTTACTAGAGTTGATATTACAGGGTTGTATTTGCGGCGCGTGTATAGCGGATAGCGGTTTCGGGCGAACTGGCTTCGCCGGGCGCTGCGCATGCGAGGAATATAAAACGACTGCGTCAGCGCCCCTACACTATTCCTCCCCTTTTTTTTTTAAAAAACTGTTGGTTTTTTACAATAAAATATGTTACTCTAAAACGTTTTATTAATTACATCTATGGCTAAAAGTATTACTTATAAGTTACAATCAGCATTTGGTTTGAATAACAATGTTGTAACCGGATGTCTGGCGTGATCGCGTCACCTGATATTGACGCCTTATACATTGTTATGACTTACATATCTAAGTTTAAATATTTTTACGCTATTATTGCAATGGTATAAGCAGTGTACAATTTATTTGTACGTACAATTGATTCAAAAGGTTGCTATTATTACAAATTCTTACAATGCATTTTTATTTGCTAATGAAATACAAAGTCATTTGGAGGAATAAATCTTATATTTAACAATACTTGATCTTAAGCTAGTGCGGCTACCTGCTTTTAAAGGTGCCGTCTTGACATTGTACTTAATTAATACACATATAAAGTTACGACGTTAAGGGTAGTCACCGTGACGACATGCTCTGCCATAAAAAGAAATTAGCACCCCTGCGGAGTCCACAGCATTCGTCATGGTGACGCCAATTAAAAATACACACATAACATTAATTCACACATTTCGCAAAGTAGCACTTGCACCGTTAAACGTCACTTGGAATTTGGGACCTAAACTTTATGTAATTTGACTTGAATGGACGATGGTTACTGAGGAGCAGGTTATCTTAATAAATGACTTTGGGGTTAGGCGATTCTTGCGGTTTTTGGACCGTTTCTACCCTTATGCTCGGTGTGGCTAACGAACTTGCCACTATTTCCTTTTTCAACCACTTTCGAATGCTTTTGATGATCCTTCGTTTTCCTGCGTAGATTAACAATATGGTGAGTAATATTATGGTAGCTATCATGACACAGCCAATGATATTCAATTTGTTGTCCACTTGTGCAACATTTGATAGGTTTTCGTTAACAATTACTTTTTCTTTTGTCTGATTGGTGCCCATTTTTTTAAATTAATTCGGTGTACGTGGTGTAATTTCGCGACTGTTTTGATTCTTACTATGTTTCAACTGCGATACCTAGTACTTATGTTCAATTAATTGACCTACCTTATAAAAATGCTAATTTCGATATTTAGAGGGTCTTTTGCTTATTCGTCCAGTTCGCGTTGTATATGTTTCGTCACTGGGTTTGCTTGTTTGAAACCTTACTTTTTTCTGTATTTTATTTTGTACCTGTTTGTGTTTTTTATTATCATTTTTTTCTAATATGTTTTTATTTACTTCCTCTGATGGCAATTCATCATCTATCAATATATATGCTGGTTTTAAGCGATCTATAGATATGTTGGCTTGTCTGTCTGGTAACTGTACGCGATACACTTTTTCGTTTCTACTTATGACGCGATATGGTCCATCGTATGGCGATTGTAATGGTTTCCGTACTGCGTCATTTCTAATGAATACATAATCACTGGTTAATAAATCTTTGTGTATGAAAATCTTGCGAGGTGACTTGTTTACTCTAGTGGACGGTTTCAATCCATCTATTACGTCTTTAATTTTTTTAACGAAATTGTTGTCATCATGCAACTGTACATTGCTATGGTCATAAAAGTCACCTGGTAGCCTAATATTACTGCCGTATAGCATTTGTGCTGCGGTTACGCCTGTGTCGGACCTAATTGTCGTGCGCAATCCTAACATTACTGTTGCTAGTTCATCTATCCAGCTTTTATTGTCTAAACGTGCCTTTAGTGCTGCTTTTAATGACCTATGCCATCTTTCTATCGCTCCATTGCATTGAGGATGATATGGAGTGGTACGGGTTTTCTGTATTCCCATGATTGACATTAATTCTCTAAATAAATTGCTTTCGAACTGTCTTCCCTGGTCACTTGTGAGTTTAACCGGGCACCCATATCGACTAATCCAACCTTCATATAAAGTTTTGGCTACTATTTCTGCAGTTATTTCTTTTAATGGAAATGCTTCTGGCCAACGCGTAAACCTGTCTATTATCGTCAAACAATATTTAAATCCCTCTGGTGTAGTTGGTAGCGGTCCTACTATGTCTATGTGAATATGTTCAAAACGCTTACAATTTTCAAAGGTACTTAAATCTGCATTGGTATGCTTTTGAACTTTCGCTTTTTGACATCTAATGCAAGTCTTGGCCCAATTTCCAACGTCTTTATTCATATTTGGCCAAAAATACCTATCACTAACTAATTTTCTACTTGCTCTAATGCTTGGGTGGCTCATGTTATGTATTGAGTCGAAAACTAAACGTCGAAACTTTCTGGTCAAGTATGGGCGTGCTGAGTCGGTTGAAACTTCACAGACAATGTATTTCTCTGTATTGTATATAGTTATACGTTTCAACACTATGTTGTTATTGTTATTCGATTCGCTTTGCAATTTTGCTAGCTCGTCGTCCGTTTCCTGTGCGGCTGCAAGTTCTGCGAAATCGATCGTTGTGGGGCACGATATTGTTGCTACTCTGGATAATGTATCCGCAACTAAATTATCGTTCCCACTAATGTGTCTTATGTCCGTGCTGAATTCGCTAATGAACATGATCTGTCTGGCTCTCCGAGAAGTTTCTCTATCTGTACCTATTTTACTAAATGCAAATGATAAAGGCTTATGGTCTGTAAAAATAACTAACTGTTGACCTTCAACCATGTTGCGGAAATGAATTATGGCTGAATATATTCCTAATAATTCCCTGTCGTATGTACTATATTTCATTTGTGCCTGTGTTAATTTTTTAGAAAAATACCCTAATGGTTTCCACTTGTTGTTTAGCTTTTGCTGTAATACTGCGCCCACACATGTGTCTGACGCATCGGTCATTAACGCTAACGGAGTATTTGACGTTGGATATGATAACATGACTGCGTTCTTTAGGTCTTTCTTACATTGCTCAAAGTCGTATTCAGCTGCTGGTGTCCAGTTAATTTTTGTTTTATCTTTGCGTTTTGTATTTCCTAGGTATTTATTCAACTCTGTTTGATGATTAGCCGATTGAGGTATACTTGCCCTATAAAAATTCAACATTCCTAGAAATCTTCTAAGTTCCTCAACTGTTTCCGGTTTTGGGAAGTCTGCAATGGCTTTTACCTTATCTTCTAGAGGTCTAATTCCCTCTGTTGACACTTCATATCCTAAAAATTCTAATTTCTGTTTACCGAAGCTACATTTGGAAAAATTTATAGTTATGCCGTATTCATTGAATCTTTCGAAAACTTTTTCTAAGTGTTGTTTGTGCTCTACTTCGTTATCTGATGCTATGATGACGTCATCTACATAGTTGAATAGGAAATTCAAACCTTGCAATACCGTGTGGTGCATGAAACGTTGAAACGTTTGTGCCGCATTACGTAATCCGAATGGCATGCGCATAAATTCAAATAAGCCAAAAGGTGTTATGACAGCAGTTTTTTCAATGTCATTTTCCGCGACAGGTATACAATTATATGCTCGGTTAATATCTAACTTTGAGAATATTTTCTTATTAGCCAACATATATGTAAAATCATGAAGACGAGGTACAGGGTAGCGATCCGGTTTGGTGATCGCATTTAAACGTCTGTAGTCTCCGCATGGCCTAATATTGCCGTCTTTCTTGGGTACCACGTGCAGAGGACTTGCCCAAGCGCTGTGGCTCGGCCTGCAGATCCCCAGCTCTTGCATGACCCTAAATTCGTTTTTAGCTTTTACGTACCTGTCCGGTGGTAGCTGTCTCGCTCGTGCGTGCACCGGGGTACCTGTTGTTTCTATAAAATGACGAACGCTATGTCTAGGTGTCTCTTTATATGAAACTGGTTTAGTTACCTCGGGGAACTTACATAATAACTCATGATAGGGGCAGTCATCTACAATGGTTTTAACCGTGGGCTCAGTCGAGTCAGAGAGGTTTCCTCTCGCGCCTAAATTTGTTGCCTGGTCGACTAGCCTTCGTCCGTTCAAGTCAATTAGTAAATTATATTTAGCTAAGAAGTCAGCACCTAATATTGGTTGCTGTACGTCCGCTATCGTAAATAACCAACGGAACGCTCGTCTAAGATTTAGGTCTAGTTCTAACATGTGTGTACCGTACGTGGTTATTTCGGTTCCGTTCGCAGCATATAATTTATACCCGGCACTTTGTGCGTTATTTTTCTTGAAAACCACTCTGCGAGGTAGAACTGACACATTTGCACCACTATCTACTAAAAAGTTCAAACCTGAGTTCTTGTCCCGGACGCTTAGACGGTGATTTCCGTGCACGCGGTCGCAGCCACCCGTCGCTGACTGCACCGACACTAGTTTTCCGCTGGCTTCGACTTCTTCCAATTGCACGGATGTTCACACCTCGTCGCCTTGTTACGGAATCGGAAGTGGTACCGGCACAACCAGTTGGGGTCATCACTTGTCATCGCCTTGGTAGACCTGGAGTTCGATCCCGACCTGGATCTGCTTCTTCTAGATCTAAAGTTTCGCGAACGACCTCGGGGTGTACTCTCGAGCCTGCGTAATCTGTCACCAAGTTGTCTTATTTCGGCTATCACTGCGTCATCCTTTTTCGATGGGCTTGACGCTTCTTTTACACTAGCGACACTGTGGACCGGAGTTGCGTTTTCTGCTACATTGTCTGCGATCGACGCTAATTTTTCTAAGTTTGCCTCGTCGGATACTGCCAAAATGCTGCGTATAGACGGTGGTAGTTGGTTCTTCCACATCACCCGGAGTGTTTCGTCTGTCACCCTTCCCCTGGCTAGCTCCCTCATTTTTCGAAGAAGGTGTGATGGCTGCTGGTCTCCCAGCTCCATTCCGCAAACAAGCTTTTTGATTTGACATTCATCCGACTCTCTGTAAACTGAGAGTAACTTTGCCTTCAAGGTCTCGTATTTTTTTTCTTTGGGCGGTTCGAATATAATTGATGCTACTTGTTCTGTGACTTCCTGGTTGAGCTTCGAGACTAATATTCGGTACTTGGAGTCGTCGGACATCTTCTGCGCATTTATAATTGTTTCCGCTTTGGCGAACCATAATTCTGGTGACTTGGTCCAAAAATTTTCTATCTTGTCGGTCACGGACACGGGTGAAAGAACGTATTCTTCAGCGGTCGCTTTTTCTTCCATCTTCAAGCTTGACTTTGTGACTTTTTTTTTCAATAAGCACTGTGGGTTTTCACACTATACCGCGTGGATGTTAGGATGAGTTGCCAGTTCTCGATCAACGCACACACTTTAGGATCACGTCGGGGTCACCAATTTTGTGTGTGTTCCAGGGTAGTGTGTGCGGAGAGAAATAATAGATGTTGTACGCTATATCAGTCTTTACTAGAGTTGATATTACAGGGTTGTATTTGCGGCGCGTGTATAGCGGATAGCGGTTTCGGGCGAACTGGCTTCGCCGGGCGCTGCGCATGCGAGGAATATAAAACGACTGCGTCAGCGCCCCTACAATGTGATGAGAGTTAAGCGAATTTTTAGATACCTACCTTAAGGGTACTATAGATAAAGGACTTGTCTTCGCGAAAAGCCGGGAGAAGAGGCTGATATGTTTCAGTGATGCTGATTTTGGTGGTGACACAACAACTGGCCATTCGACGTCAGGGATGATTTTCCTATTCTCCGGTCCCATCATGTGGAAAAAACAACCAAGAGTAGCAATCTCTTCAATGGAAGCCGAACTCGTAACCATGACAGAAACTGCGAGAGAAGCCTTATGGCTAAAAGAACTCCTGGAGGAATTAACGGACTTAACAGACCTGAACGAAAAACCTACAATTTACGTTGACAATGAGTCTACTATAAGGTTGTCTGACAACCCACCCTATGAGTTCCATAAGAGAACAAAACATCAAGATAAAACATTTCTTCATATGAGAATGTATTCAGAATGGAGACTTCGCTGTCAAACAAGTCTCTACAGAATTGCAATTGGCGGACATGTTTACGAAGCCATTGTTTGGACCAAGACTGAACATGCTAAGCTGTAGAATTGGACTTCAAGATTTGTCCAAGCTCTAAAAGTATCGTGGATGTGAAGATATACAACCTTTATATATTATCGATGGTTTGTTGCTTAGCAATGTTTGTTATATTTGTCTAGTCACTTATTATTATAAAAAAAAAATGCTTTCTACATAATAAAACAAAGTTTTATTAAAACGTTTATTTCTGCATCTACGGCAACTAAACAATTATAAGCTTTAAGAATACAATAAAAGTTTAACAAAACGCCAAATACCAACCACAAACATCGAGAACTATAATACTCAAGCAGAAATAAAAAAAAATAGAAAACGTAAACAGAACTAAATATCGAAATAAAGCCTCCGGGCATAAAGGACGTGGGCTTGCGGACGGTGAGCAATGGGTAGCTCGCCATCCGATAAGGACCAGGCCCGGTCCATAACATAACAGTAACAGTCCCAGTAACATAACAAAACCATGATCAGCAAGACGATCAACATTTCAATTGCAACATTGTCAATGGAAGCTATGCAACATTGTCGTCTCACTGCAACATTGTCTACTTCTTATCTATATTCCCATCGCCTGCTTCAGCCGTTTTCAGACTAAAAACAACATAAAATGACACTGCTTCTACCAATCGCCTACTAACCCATAGGTCTACTTACACTGGTTTTCCGGTGAGCCAGAACCCTTAATTCTTATCTACTCATGATTTCAATACCTACAGAACATTGTGCATAATTTTTACCCGACTACGGCGAAGCAAAAAGGAGGGTTATGATTTTTACCGGTATGTATGTATGTACATTTGTTACCTCATAACTCCTTAACTACCGATCATGATTTGACAAATGAGATATCATTGGAAGCGTCTTGATTGTCCGCTGGTTATAGGCTATGTGGCGTCTCATTAAATGCAATATGGCGCCCTCTAGAGGGAAAAGTCATGAATTCAAAAATAAATAAAATGTGCCATGCTGGGTATCAAATGAAACGGCTTGACGAGCACATTACAAATTTGTTTGTATATCATATTGTCTAAATAAAAAAATATGATTAAATTGTTAATAAAAACAAGCAAAAGTGAGACTGTGCTACGTACGGCGCGGCTGTAATAATAATAATAATAACCCCACCGCCGTATCTCTACGTTGACGTCGTGGTGGGGCTTGCGCGCTCCAAACTCTAGGTCTGTGCCGGTAGAGTTTGCTTTGCCGGAACGGGTCTGGGATGAGGAGCCAGACCAAGAGAAATACAAAAACCCGCAGGGCAGCATGTGGCGAGCTGTTGGGCAGTAGCGACCCCACGGACCCTATCTCCCGGGAGAAGTCTTGTTCCTCATCTCTGGCTTGCCTTTATTGGCCGGCTGGAGTGAACACTGACGAGGAACGGAGCTCCCACCTCATTCTTGCCTTAATTGGCTGGCTTGAGTGGAGATTCGCAAGAGCAAACGTGCTCGGAGGAAGGAAGTATTCCAATAAGATGCTGGTACGGATCTTGACCGTACTTCCGGGATTGTCCTGTTAGCCGTGGAATACCTCTCCACTCCTCATAAGCACCTCAGGACATGTTGCCCCTTGTCGCTTCGACACTTTGTGCTGGCGACCGTTTTTGGGGGCCCATTATTGAGTGTGCAAGTCACCCCCTGCCATTTTCCCGTGTATTTTAATAATTAATCCACAAGGTTCAATCCTGGGACCACTATTGTTTATTATATATATTAATGACATAGACAAATGTTTTAAAAATACTAAGTTTCTTGTATACGCTGATGATCTAAAAGCTTATAGGTCTATACAGACTGTAGAGGATTGTCAACTGTTCCAACAAGATCTGGATAGTCTCACTGACTACTGTCTAATCAATAAACTACACCTTAGTCTCTCCAAGTGCAATTGCATCAATTTCACAAAGAATAAGTCAGTTATTAACTTTAAATACTCATTACACGACACGACACTCAGTAATGTATCTACTGTGAGAGATCTTGGTGTGTTATTTGATGATAAGCTGTCTCTAAACCTGCATGTAGAAAAAATTGTTAATAAAGCATTTAAGATGTATGGTTTTGTTATGAGATCGTCCACGGAGTTCAAGCGGGTCTCCACATACCTTTACCTATATAAGACCCTTGTACGATCACAATTAGAATATGCCGTCCCTATCTGGAACCCGTTTTACCGGAAATACATAGACGAGATTGAGAAAGTCCAGCGTAAGTGTCTACGAGCCATGCATTACAGATGCCACAAAACGTATCTGTCGTACTCTCAATTACTCGATAAATATAAACAGGTTAGCCTAGAATCAAGACGTAAGTATCTAGAGGCTTCTGTACTGTATGGTATTGTTCGTGGTGATTTCGATTGTATCGATCTCACCAGTAAACTGTGTTATGTGGTCCCACGCACTGTTCATATACGAAGCATTCGTGCAGGTACTCTATTTGCTGTGAATACCTGTCGAACTAATTCTGGTTTGCGCTGCCCTATCCGCCGAATGGTTGAGTCTTATAATTGTAATTTTGTTAATATTGATATTTTTGTATTCTCAAAATCCAAATTTAAATGTAATGTTATGAAAATTCTTATTAACCAATAATGTTGTAAGGAATGTAAGCTAATCTGTATTCTATTATTTATTTGTTTTTAGTGTTAATTTATCAATCTGTTGCCAAGCAATCAATTAGAATCTTTGTTTTGCATGATGTAATTTATTATTATTATTAATGTGATGTAATTGATTATTATTAATGTGATGTAATTATTTATTTCCTATCTAGTGGTACTCATTATCATATTTTCTTTTTTTAATATGCGGATAATGTAGTGGGCTGCAATATTGTTAATATTTTGTATTATCTTTTCTCTGTTTCAATATATATTGTAGCTGTTTATTGTCCCTGAATAAATAAAATAAAATAAAATATTTTATATAAAATATTGGTCAGGCAGGGGCCATAGTCTTTCCATAGCTCTAGATAACCAGTTCACTTAGCCACCCAAACCCATAAACCAATATCTTTGTTTCCATATCCTACAATAGTCTTGCACCAACCGGGGGTTGTCCTTGGGTGCACTTGCATAGCGCGAACGGGGATAATCGTCGGTTGGTGCCTCATTTCATTCAAAACGTAGGTATAACGGGCCTCTGCGAGTTGGCTTCGGCCCCTCGTACGCCTTCCAAAGGTCCGGGACCCAGGGTCCCGAGATGTGTCAAAGACAAATAATAATAATAATAACCCCACCGCCGTATATCTACGTTGACGTCGTGGTGGGGCTTGCGCGCTCCGAACTGTAGGTCTGTGCCGGTAGAGTTTACTTTGCCGGCACAGGTCTGGGATAAGGAGCCAGACCAAGAGAGATACAAAAACCCGCAGGGCAGCATGTGGCGAGCTGTTGGGCAGTAGCGACCCCACGGACCCTATCTCCCGGGAGAAGTCTTGTTCCTCACCTCTGGCTTGCCTTTATTGGCTGGCTGGAGTGAACACTGACGAGGAACAGAGCTCCCACCTCATTCTTGCCTTTATTGGCTGGCTTGAGTGGAGACTCGCAAGAGCAAACGTGATCGGAGGAAGGAAGTATTGTAAGAGAAGTATAGTAAGATGCGGGTAGGGATCTTGACCGTACTTCCGGGATTGTCCTGATAGCCGTGGAATAACTCTCCACTCCTCAAGCACCTCAGGAAGTGTTGCCCCCTTGTCGCTACGACACTATGTGCTAGCGACCGTTTTCGGGGGCCCATTATTGAGTGTGCAAGTCACCCCCTGCCATTTTATCCGTGTTTTACATAACATTGATCAGGCAGGGACATAGTACTTCCATAGTTCCAGGTAACTAATCCATAGCCACCCAAATCCATAGCCCATTATGTTTTGGTTCCATGTTCTGCAATAGTCCTACACCAACCGGGGGTTGTCCTTGGGTGCACTTGTATAGTGCATACAAGGATAATTGTCGGTTGGTGGCAGTGTTGCCAATTTAGCGACTTTGTCGCTAGATCTAGGGACATTTCGTTTTCTACAGCGGCTTAAATTATGTGTCTAGCGACAAAAAAAATCTAGCGACTATTCTAACGACTTCTAGAGTTTAAATAAAAAAAAAATTAGAACTTTAAACTATCTTCATAAAATTAAAATATGGCAAGATCTAAATCCAGAAATCTTTATTCGGAACGCTGCCATAAATTCTTATGCTTAAGCCGGGATTCCCCCAATGCTGTAATTGACTTGTGTAGAGTCCGCGCCACCACTGAAGTCCCTTTGACGCGGCGCTAGTGTCTATGCGACGTTCAACACACTAACTTAAAAAAATGTAGTTCCACAATTTTCCGCGAGTCTTCTTTCGTGGCGCGTACTCTACAGGGAAATTTGAGTATTCATTCGTTGATGGAGTGTATTGTGCTCTCTAATTGTACAAGATTAACGGTTACTTATTAAATTTGCTGTAAGTTACGTAAACTCAAAGTTACGTAGAATAGATAGTCAGTGATTGATTACGTTTGTTGAACAATGGAAATACCTATAAAAAAAAAGTTACTCATAGAAGTATAGAAAAGAGTGGGAAGACAATCCAGACTTCAAAGCATGGTTGGCACCGGTTCAAGGAACTGATTTAAAAGGTATGTGTCGCTGGTGTCAAGCTGAATTTTTTGCCAAAATCAGTGATATAAAAAAACACTCGGAGTCTAAAAAACATACCTAAATCAAAAGCGGAAATAATAACCAAACAAAAGCCCTGGCCACCGTTCCTGCCAGTTGATAAAATAAAGCCTTCAAGTAGAGCAGAAGCAGCCATGGCTCTATTTATTGCCGAACACTGTTCCGTGGTGACGGTAGAGCATTTGGGAGAAATGTGTAAAAAACTCTTTTCTGATTCTAAATGCGGCCACGATATACATATACGTAGAACTAAATGTTCTGAAATAATTAATGAAGTATTGGGACTACACTTCAAAGAATCGCTGAGGTTGGATATCGGCGACCAAAAATATAGCCTCATTCTAGATGAGTCAACTGACATCAGTGTCCTGAAATTCTTAGGAATAGCAATAAGATACTTCAGTAATTCACAAAATAAAGTTCTGTCAACATTTCTGGCATTAAAACCTATTATAAAAGCTGATGCAAAAGGGCTTGCTGAAGCAATCATAAACACATTGAACGATAATAATTTAAAATTAAAAAATTTAGTCGGTATAGGTACTGACAATGCTTCAGTGATGACTGGTGTGAATAATGGCTTGCACCAAATTTTGAAAACAGAACATGGATTGCCTAATCTGGTACTTGTACGATGTGTTTGCCATTCGTTGCAACTAGCGGTAAGTCATGCTTCTGAAAAAACCTTGCCACGTAATATTGAGTACATAATAAGGGAGTCTTATAACTGGTTTTCCCTATCTCCCAAACGACAAGATGAATACCGACAAATTTATGAGACCATCAATTGTGGATCGCAGCCTTTGAAAATTCTTAAAATGTGTACTACACGACGGCTATCAATATTCCCAGCAGTTAGTCGCATTTTACAACAATGGGATGAATTGAAGTTACATTTTTCGTTATGCAAGGTCAAAGAAAATTGTTACACAGCAGAACTTCTGCATGCTATGTTTGAAGATGGTAGTAATTGGCTATATATGACATATATTCAAAGCATATTAGGAGAAGTTCAAACAGCTTTGAAAGTATTTGAAAGTGAAAATACTGATCCCACAAAATTGCTCGAGACCCTGACATTTTTATTGCGATCAATATGTAACAGAGTCATTTACTCTCACACAAATATAAATGTACTAACTACGACAGTTCAAGAAAATCACCTAAACCCCTACGCTACGCTTTTGAAACTAGTGCTCGAAAACTTAATTTGAATGAAGATGTCACAAATATAGTCAAACAAAGGTGCGTTGAGTTTACAGTGAAGTTGATAAGGGAATTGCAAAGTAGGCTCCCTCCAAATATTGAAATATTGATCAAAATGAATAAATTATCCGTCAGCGAAGTTTTGCGAACGAAGAATCAAAATGATAACATTATAGATTTGGCAAAAGAGTTAGGGATTGACGACGTACAAAAATTGGAAAAAATTGATTTCCAGTGGAACAATATAAATTTGGTTAAATGGCAAAACATTAATAGCACGCTAGAGTTTTGGGCTGAAGTCAATCAATATAAAGATGCTGCCGACAAAAAACCATTCCAAGAATTGTGTGATCTGGCATTAACTGTAATATCGTTACCTCATTCGAATGCCGAAATTGAAAGGATATTTAGTGCCATGAACATTACAAAATCGAAGAGTCGAAATCGAATGAGTTTGAAGTTATTAAACTCTATTTTAATGATTAAATACTCTTTAAGAAGAACCAATAAAAGCTGCTATGATTACGACATACCAATTGATGTGCTAAAGAATATTGGGACCAATAAATCGTATTCATTTGCCAAACGTACATCACAGCCTCAGCCATCAACTTCCGGTATTAATTCCAGTTCCAGAACGGATACATTAACCATTTCAGATTTTCAGATTAATAGCGATAGTTCGGAATGTTCTGATGATGAATGAAGAAACTTTTTCATCATTTTTAGTATTAAGTTTTTGACTGTTTAATTTGTGAAATAATTATTTTTTTCATTTGGTGCCAATAAATAATATTTTATTTTATATTTTATTTTTAGTATTAATTTCTTGACTTTTCGTTTTTTAAATAAATGTTTTTTATAATGTTCAATTGTTCTATACCGATTACAAATATTATTCTGTGTAAGTAAATCAAATTATTTTCTTTTATCCAGCGCTCAGAATACTGGGATCATTTAGCGACTTCTAGCGACTTTTGATCTTTGTCCATAGCTAGCGACATCTGGCGACTTTTCAAGCGTACGTCTAACGACTTTTTGACATTGACAGTTGGCAACACTGGTTGGTGGCTCAACACTTAAAAACATCTAACAGGCCTCTGCGCGTTGGCTTCGGCTCCTCGTACGCCTTCCAAAGGTCCGGGACCTCAGGGTCCCGAGAAATGTCAAAGACCAATTAAATAATAATAATAATAGGTTTATTAGTACATAAAAACAACAACACAGTACATCATTATGGAAACAGTGGGTTGTACTATCAAGTTTAAAATTTTTGTCAGCTTTCCGGGCTCCTAAACTAGGTACGCAGACCTGTATCTCAGGAGTCGGAGATTAAAAAAAAGTAAAATTAATACCTGTTATACAATAAAACCCAAACAAAAAAAATGAAAGCTGCTCTACAAATACTTTATCACGAAATTATAACCCCAAAATAATTTAAATAAAAAGTAAGTTCAAGACATAAGTAGGTACAAAAATGGTCAAGGTAAAGCCGTGGCCGCATGCCATAATAATTTTGTAAGTGTACCTAGCGTTTTTTTTTTTAGTAGTCGGGTTCTCGTTTTTGAACTTACTTTTTATTTCAGTGATCCTGAACGAATTATGATAGACAAAGCTTGACTTGACGGAAAGAAAAAAAAAATATGATAACAAACATGGCGGGCCACAGAGCGTCATTGAATTTTGTTTATTAGGTCAACGTTTTTATACTAAACTGTATCAGGCCTTCGGATTATGTGGTCACATACAAGGGGACGGAGCCTCAATGTCAACGTGCGGAAAAGGTATGTGACACTGCGTTGTGCGTATAGAAGTTAGATGAGTCGAGCGGATAACGTGAGCGTGGTTCGTGGTTACAGGAAGTGCCGGGGCGAAGGCGCTCGGCGGTAGGCGACTCGGCGGGTGATATGCAAGCGGCGCCGGCGCGCTACGTGTCAGTGAGCGAACTGTACTCGACGGACGAAGTGGAGCTGCTGCTGGACGAGATTAGGGAGCTGGAGCCGACGAGCTGCCGCGGCGAAGACGTGCAGGTATTAGCACTGCGACAGGTGACTCTCGCCTGCCTAATTCTTGCATTGCACAGAACTTAAGATTCGTACCTACTTATGTTTACCCTGGAGTAAGAGCATATTATATATCTTTTGGTAAACCTCTTTTAGCAAGTTTGTGTGTTTTTGTGTAGTTTATTAAAATATTGCTATAGATGTTCTGTTGTGCACTAATAAAATTACCTAATTGTTGGTGGAAAATATAACGGGACAGGTAAATAGTAGATGTGTTGCCAGTCAGCTATGAGCCTGGACAACAATAAATTGAACTATTCTTAGAGAAATGTACTTTGATTAATATCTGACACTAAAGTTACAGTTTCTTATTAAAATAACAGTTTTGTTCAGTATTACATGCATTGTTTCATCAAAAGATGTGTGAAATTCATGATAAAACTGTTTCAGATACATTTTCTGTAATCTGAAATGGGAATGTCTTGGGTTTTAAAAAGATTATAGAACCTATAGGGAGAAGATTCTTCCCAAGGGTTTATATTTATTATAAATCTACTTATTTCTTTTTTGTAATAAAAAAATTATATTCAGTGACTGTTTACTATATTTTCCACCAGTGCCCTGTATACTGGTGGAAAATATTGTTTCTGCTTGATCAAAAACATGCATGAACACAACTGCGGTTAAACAAAAACGAAACAATGTTTTTCATTATGATTTGTTGGTTGAAGCATTGCAACAGTTTCTTGATGTTAAACAAAATACTCACGGTCACCTTTCAACACTTTAATGGTTCCTTTTCTGTAGAATCAAGGTTGATCAAAAACATGACTTAAAAAATAATCTAAAATGTCAGATTTTTTGGATTATATACTTCTTTTTTTAAATAATAATAATTTAATCGCTTTTAATTAGGTACTCAGTTTTTAGATGTTCATCATAAGAAAATACACTATCATTAAGGTTTGCTTTGGTGTAGCTTTTTCTTAAAACAAAAGTTTTTTTTTTCAAAGTTTAACTCATGATCTATGCTCATCTCTATTTATTTTATTTTAGTTTAGGGTTTTACCCAGAATTGACATGTCAAAAATCCAGCCTAAGCTAATACCAGGTTCGATTACACATTGATGGCAAAATGTTCTGCTCGGTTTGGTTGTTCTAAATCCGCCTGGCCAGCTACCACAATCTTATCTAAGTTTGTCACCATAACAATAATGTTAAAAACATTGTTGTGTTTCGGCAGTTAGAGGTAAGATAGCCAGTTCCTCTGTGGTTGAGGATTCCAGATGAAGCTCGCTTCCACTGGCCTGATCATCACTTACCATCAGATGAGATGCAGGCCATGAGCTTCTCCATTGTGGTTAAAACAAACAAAAGAATATAATCATGTGAGGCCAGGGATACTCAAATGTGAACAAAATATTGCCTAACTCTTGTGCTTCTACTCAATGATCAATCGCAATACTAAACATGTACTACGGGTGTGGGATCAGGACTTCGAGATAGCGGGCAGCGGGTGCGGTGCGGGCGCGGGCGGGCGCTCGCCGGCCGGCACGGAGCTCACGGAGCGCAGCTGGGACTCGCACGCGCAGTACCGGCGCGCGCCGCCGCCGCGCCCGCGCCCGCTCGCGCCGCTGTACTGCCGCCTGCGCCACCTGCTCACGCCGCGCGGCGCCGCCACGCTGCTGCTCGTGGTAAGTGACGTTATCCCTCCCGTTGATAAGTAGTCTGGCTATGGCTGTTCATTTTGGCTCCAATTTAGCCGCGTACAGACCGACGTAAAGTATGTACCGCAGCCGCATGAGTTGGTGCGGTCAGTCTGGACTCGGCTAATGACAAGCCGAAATACATATAAAAAATTTCCGAAATGGCACAATTTGGTTTTCGATTTTTCTTGCAATGATCTGGGTAAAATTGCAGTAGTCATGTAACGCCCCCTTTGATACATACTCGGTCGTTATTGGTCGCTGGGGGCTTTTGTCCGACCCTCCTCATACAACAAAATGCTTTGCTTGAACTATTATATCACTGGCTTTTGATCGCGGTTTTGCCAGCGCAGCGGTCGGAAAACGATATAATTTCGAAAACGTTGCCCAAAAAAGTATCCTATCCGGTCATGCTCATCCCATATGCTTAATTTAATTTTAATTTGTTCAGCCATTGAAATGTGATTATTGATTAACAAACATACACAGTTTTTCATTCAATTTCAAAATATTAGTAGGATTGGATTGAGCGAATAGCAGTAACCTGCCGATGGGTGATGGTTGCGCTAAGGTAGTCCGCGAAATTCAAATTTGCAGGTCAGTGTCAGGTTGTATGGTGATCCAAATATCATTCGCGACTATAACAAATATGTATTTACATAATATTATAACCATAAGAACCATCAATTAAATGTCACGATTTCATGAAAAAGTCATTATTAAATACCGAACACCGGGAATGGTACTCAGATTTTTGATCTTATGTGTGTATACTAGTAGGGTTGAGGTTAAATAAAACAACCAAACTGTATTCTGATCTGAGATGGATACCGGGTCGTCGCGACGTCCCCGCAAGGGGACGTGGCGAGCGGGGTCGGGGCATCGCCCCTCGCCCGCGGGAGCCATACAGTGGCCCATTAATATGGGCCCCTCAATTTTGTGCGCCTCGGACGGCGTCGTAGAAAATTGACGCATCTTGCGAGCAAGATGCGTCTGTGTGTTTGGTTGCTATGAATATTATTGTAGGCGCGCCACGGCGCTAACTCCTGTAGCGCCGCTTTCTTCACGACATCCCGGCGGTCAATCCCCGCCAGGTGAGACCCCCAGTTACCTGGGGGAGGCCCAGCGAAGACGACCAGCGACGAGGATGCCGACTCGACACACCTACATGTTAATATGTAGTCTGCCTCTCGCCCCGTTCACAGATCGAGCCGTTTGCGGATTGAGAGGCAGGCAGTCTCGTATGTATGAGCGGCTAGTGTTGTAGAGTAACACCGCTCAGTGTATTACGTGCGTCGCGGCCCGCGTCGCGCCCGCTCGTGTTGTGTATAGATGCATGTATAGATATGGTTGTCTGTATGCAGTTGCGCGACATGCCTATATTAACTTAGAACACGCCGCACAACAGATGTATGTGTACATCTGTAGAGTCTTATTATATCGAGTAAGCTGCGTGTAACCTGGATGCTGCTTACTCGAGGCGTCAAATCCGGTGCGATGGGGTCAAGGGTCCGCTACCAGGTCGCGGGGCAGGGGTCTCGCGTCAGGCGGCCGCGCGTGCAGGGGCGCTATCTGCCTGACATGGGGCCAGGCAGAAGCGTCGGCACGCGCGAACATAGCCTTCGCGAGTCGCCGCACAAACTCATCCAGGCTCTCGATTCCGAGATCCCGCTGGATGACATCATTCCTCACGAGATGAGGAGCGTCAACAATGGTCCGCAGCGCAAGATGTTGTTGCGCGCGGAGCAGCTTTCGGCTCAACTCACTCGTGAGGGCGAACCAAGCGGGGGCGGCGTACGTCAAGACTGGGCGTACGTACATCTTGTACACGCTCAGCTTGACGCGCGCCGGGATGCTGGAAGAGAGCACTGGGTAAAGGAGGTTGCGGGCGACCCTTCCCTGCGCGACGACCTTACGGACATGTGGCCCCATCGTGAGGCGGCGGTCGACGGTCACACCCAGGTACTTAGCCCGGGGCGACCAGTCGACTGCTGCTCCTTGAAGTGTCAGGGGTGGTGGGAGGGGCGCGCACCCGGTAATGAGTGCCTGCGTCTTACCCACGTTAACCGAAAGCCGCCATTTCGACAGCCATGCGGGGAGCGCGTCGAGGGCGCGCTGCATCTTGGACGCCGCGTACTTCGCATTAAGCGATGTAGTGATGTACGCGGCGTCGTCTGCATACAGCGCGAGCAGCGCGTCTGCGGTGGTGGGGATGTCGTCGGTGTAACGTGAGTAGCACGCAGGCGAAATGCAGCTACCCTGGGGTACGCCGGCGAGCACCGGGCGGGCGCTAGAGAGCGCTCCGTCGACCACCACCCTGACAGTCCTGTGGGAGAGAAAACTAGACACCACCTTTACTACGCGACGGGGCGCGTCCGAGGTGGCGAGCTTGTATAAAAGGCCCTCGTGCCACACACGGTCGAAGGCCTTCTCCATGTCGAGGAATACTGCCACCGAGTACTCCTTCTTGTCCATCGCAGCTGTCATATGGTGCAGTACCCTCGACAGCTGGAGCGTCGTGCTGTGCTCCGACCGGAACCCGAACTGCTCAGGTCGCGGCGTGATGTGTGGTGTGAGGTGTCGCAGCAGGAGCACCTCGAACACCTTGGAGATGGACGGCAGCAGGGTGATTGGCCGATAGCTCTCCGGCTTCAGGATATTCTTCCACGCCTTGGGCAGCATTATGACGCGCCCCTCCTTCCAGGCCGCGGGAAAGGTCCCGGTGCGCAGTATCGCCGTGAACAGGCGCGCCAGTGCCGCTACTGTACGGAACGGCAGGTGGCGCAGCACTGTGTTGGTGATACCGTCAGCACCGGGGGCCTTCTTGGGCCTGGTCCGCAGGATGGCGCGTCTCACTGCCCCAGGCGAGAAAAAGATGGGGTCTTCTTCGGGAGCTATCGGCGTCGCGAAGTAGCCTCCAAGGTGTTGCTCGACTGCTGCGACATGGTCATGATCAGTCGCAGGGTTCGGCCGGAACTGACGCTCCAGGTGACTGGCGAAGACCTCCGCCCGGTCCTCCGATGTGTATTTGAGCGCCCCGTCGCTATTCAGTAGAGGGCGCGGCGGGACTGGGGTACTCGTTAGTTGGCGGCAGAGCGCGTGTACCGACGGCCAGCTGTCCGTCGTCGCGTCTATTCTTTCCTCCCAGCCCGCGGCGGTGTGGGCCACTAGCTCGGCCTTCACCTTCTCCGCGAGACGGTTAAGTCTTGTCTTAAGACTCGGGCATCTAAGCTGTTGCCACTGCTTGCGTAGGCGCCTCTTCTCGGCGATCAATCTTGTAATATGTGCCGGCAGGGGCGGCAGTAGCCCTCTCCCCTGCGGCACTGAAGTTGTTGCCGCTTGTAAGGCGCTTTGGATGCAAGCAGTGACGTCACCCGCTGTCTGGTCCACGTCCGCGGAGGTGACGATGGGCCGAGTTGGCGTGGTGGTGTCTAGCATCTCTCCGAAGGTAGTCCAATCGGTACGTCGACGTGGCGCTAGAGGCTTCAATCGGGTCGGCACACCCGATAGGACGACGAGTACGGGTTGGTGGTCGGACCGTAACTCGTCGTCGATCACTTGCTGAGTGATCTGGCGGTGTAGCCCTCGGTGGACTACGACGTCCAGCACATCGGGCATTCGCGTTGGGTCATCCGGGTAGTGGGTTGGCGTCTCCGGGCCGGACACCGTATACCCGAAGGCTTCCGCGTCCGCGAAGAGCCGTCTCCCCCCGTTGTTGATGTTCGTGGAGTTCCACGCCGGGTGCTTACAATTTAAGTCGCCGGCAAGGAGGACCGCGTTCCCGTTACGCGTGCTAAGTAGGGCCCGCATCTCAACCATGTCCATGGGAGACGCGGGCGGCTTGTAGCACGCGTAGATGTTTATGTCCTCGCCGGCAACATGTAATTGCACACCCAGCGCGTAGAACGTGCTGAGGCTCGGCGGGGGGAGCTCCTGATGGACGACTCTCCGCCTCACAAGTACCGCCAGACCACGGTAGCGGGCGTTCTGTGCCGACCTTTCATCCTTCCGATACAGGTAATATCCTGGGACCCTGACCCTATCTTCGGGTCCCAGGAGCGTCTCGTTGACGAGCGCCACGTCGACGTCCTGTTCCCGAAGGAGGTGGCGGAGGAGCACGACCTTTTCCCTCAGGCCGCGGGCATTCCAATGTATAATCCTCAACGGCCTAGCCATCGCAGAGGGCGAGTAATGTGGCCAGGCCGTCGAAGACCACCGATTCAATATCTCGGCCCTGCCTCAAAGCCCTGATGAGATCCATCAGGAGCTTTATTGCGCAGGTTGTGAATTCTTTATTTTGTTTAGCCGATCTATGTTTATTCGCCGATACATTCGGCAATGTATCGGCAGATGCGGCGATTGGTGCGCCGCCACTCGTCAGTGCAGAGAAGTTCTCCTGCTCTATGATTGGCCGCGGCGTCTTCATGACTTTCGCCGCGGCAGTGGCGGCGCCTTGCGGCTTTTGGGCGAACCTTTCTAATGCGGCATTCTGCCGCTGCGTTGATTTGGCGCTAGTAGTAGGTTCGCCCATTCGTCTAGCGTCGGTTCCTTTGGTCACAACCTGCGCTACCATGGAGGCAGGGGCGGCCGTAGAGGGGTCGTCTTTTGCGCCCGGGGGGGAGTTCTTCTTTCTCCCTTTCCCCCCGCGCTTCTTCTTCCTCCGCCCAGAGGAGGGGGCTTGCGTCCTGGTGGTGGGCTCATTCGCCGCCGCCATCAGCGTCGCGCCGTCAGTCTGGACGACTGTTGCCATCTGGGCTTGGGGCCCAGTTGTTTGGGCCCGTCGTGTGGCCGTGATGGCGACGGTCCCCGCTGATCTGAGATGGTTCTATATTCACTAAAATTTACAAGACCCGACCCAAATCACGGTAACGAAACCATAGCGACTTCTAATTTGACGCCAACGCCATCTAGTTAGGTCGTGTACAACTTTGGACAAAAATACAAAGTATGATGTTGACCTGATGAGCGGCTATTGATCGTGCGTGATCATTAACAGTCATTAATAGGTTAATGTGAACTTAAAGAGCTGTATTGATGATTTTAATAATTATTATTCTGTAATTAAATATCTATTGGGGTCGTGAATCATATTTTCATCAACATTCAATCTGATACTGATTTGCAAAATGTAAAAATACGTAAGAAAATTGGAATCTCGTGGGCTATCCCGGCGCCTTTAAGCTGCGCGTCTATAAAAGCGGCTCGCATCTGTCAGTCTCGTATACGATACGCCGCTTTAGAGTTCCATGACGTTGAGTCGCTCGGTCCTGAGTCGTGTCCGTGCGCAGCTGTGCTCGCTGGGCGCGTGCGCGTGCGTGTGGGCGGGCGTGGGGCTGCGCGTGGGGCGCGTGCCGCTGGCGGCGCGCGTGCGCCTGCTGCTGCTGGCGGCGCTGTCCTCGCTGCTGCTGCACTCGGCGCTGCTGGTGCTGCACGTCACGCGCCTGGCCGCGCTGCTGCCGCTCGACTGGAACAAGCTGGTAACGTACCGCATCGTCTCGCACGCCGCGGCGCGGCTGCGCGCCGGCCGGGGCTAATGCCTGCGTCGTGTTCCGCAGGGGGCGTGGACGAGCGCGTGGAGCGCCGCGTCGCTGTCGGCGGGCGGCGTGCTCACGCTGCACGCCGTGCTGGCCGCGCCCGAGTACCGCTGGGCGCCCGCGCACCTGGCGCACCTCCTGTGTTCTGCCGCCGTGAGTGTCCGTCGCCGGCCCGTCGGCCCGCGGGCGAGCGCGCACTAACCCGGCGGTGCACGTTGCAGGGGCTGGGGCTGGGCGGCGCGTGCGCGGCGCTGGGCATGGCGCTGGGCGGCGCGCGCGGCTGGCTGCGGCGCCGAGCGGCCGCGCGGCGAGCGCACGCGCGCGCGTCGTGGAGCGCGCGCTCGTCGTCGGGCTCGCCGCGCGCCGCGTACCGCGCGGTGCCGGCCGCGCCCGCGCCCGTGGCGTCGACGTCGCGCGACGACCCGTTATAGTGAAGGCCGCCCGCCAGCGACTTCTAGGCGGCCGGGTCGGACGGAGGCCCGTTTTATAGTTTTGTACGCCGGCCGCGTCCCCGCGCCGGCACGATCTCTTTATGATTTCCGCAAGTCTGATTTTTATTCTAGTCCGTTATAGGTTAGCGATGGATCATTTGTGAGTTTGACGAGCGACGATGGTTCCTCGGTTAGTTTTTGCACAAATATTTCTAGTGATCTAATCGTGTTTTATACCAATGTCTGGTTGTTCGGGAGCAGTCGTTGTCGATTACCTGGCGTTAGTTTCGACCGTGTCCGTGTGTTGTCCTGGTTTACTCTTCGTCCACTACACATTGTTTACTATAGTTATATTCGTCATTCGCGATACCTATTGAAATGGATCATGTAATTAATTAACTATACACGAATGTATGCGAAGGGTAATTAATGTTTTAATTGTAAGTGAAGGATTTATTATTATGTTAATAACCATATAATTGTTGTATAGACGGCCCGTTCACCGTGTACTTTATTTCCTCGTAAGCTTGTAATGGATCAAATCGTTTGCATGATATATGATATGATATAATTATTGTTCATACAATAGTAAACGTACATTATAATTAGTATTAAGGGAAAGTTCAACATGTAATACAAGTTGTTAATAGGAAATAATTTTATACTGTCCGAAGTGTGGGGAGACCACACTTCGCACGAGCTTACCGAGTGCTTGTCCACGCGGCCCCTCTCCGCATCTCTGTTACAATTTTCGATTAATATTCCTTTGTATGTCTTATACATATCACATGTAAGTATTGTTTGGTCCCGTCGCGCGTGCCTAGTGCCCATCGCGCGTGCCTAGTGCCCGCCGCGCGTGCCTAGTGCCCGCCGCGCGTGCCTAGTGCCCACCGCGCGTGCCTAGTGCCCACCGCGCGTGCCTAGTGCCCGCCGCGCGTGCCTAGTGCCCGCTTCGCGCGCCTAGTGTCCGCCTCGCGCGATGTGTGCCGCGCGGCGCTCGCTGGTATGCGACATGCAACACACTGTGACACACTTGTTGCCACAGGAACATGTGACGTAACACGAACGTTTATTGTGTACCTACTCTACGATCTCGATCAAATAATGTACGCGTCATTTTTACTTTAAAAATTTTAATGATAATAATTATATGGTTTTATACAAATATATGTTTTTGTTTCACTTTTACCCATTTCATGCGATAGGTATCCACACATTCACCGTAGGCGCGGGCTTGCGGGCGGTGAGCAATGGGTGGCTCACTGTCCGATAAGGACCAGGCCCGGGTCGACGGCGCGTTGTGTTCCACGCGCGCCTCAAAGAGATGTCAGCAGAATTGAAGGGGTCCACTAGGGCCGATGCCTGCCGGGGTTGCGAAGAAAACCGAAAGGGAGATCGTGGCCCCCGGCGACAGGGCAACCGAAGGAACACGGGTGGGTTTTAGTCAGTAAGTCTGACACGCCCTCCCGCTCCGCCCAGAGAGGGAGAAGTTATTTGATAATTTCCAACCCAAAAAAAAGGGCTGTAGGGCTTATAGAAGAGCCTGCGATTCCCGACGCCCTGGGTGTTTCCTCCTGCGGCGGTTAGGGGCGTGAGGGCGCGAAATTAACCTATCATAATCCTAGTATAATAGATAAATATGTAAATAAGTTCAGGATGTCTGCACCATGCGACCTAAGGTTACAGACGGATAGTAGACAGGATTTCCAGGTTCGGGAAGGGTACACTCACTGCCAGTCTCGCAGACTCAGAGACTGATCAGAGATGGCTAAAGATGTCTTACCCACAGTGAGGGGTAATGCGACAAGAATAAAAATTCAAATCTGATTTACTAACAATATGTTACAGCTTATATAACACTATTTCTTAACACACACTTATACAAATCCTTTGTGTTCTATGCGTGTGAGATGCAACCAAATCATTATTTTAATTGGGCCGCGCGTAAGGCGGGCCTAGTGTTGAGTCAATGTCCAAAGGTAACATGAACATCCTGGCGATTCTCAGGAACAGGACCCTATTTGGTACAGCTCGATGATCTCGTATGGTTTGGCGTATATTTTGTAGCGAGTGTTTTGCATTACTACCTGATATGGTATGTAGTACGTTCCTAAGTTGTAGTTCGTTGTACCTACTTTTCTCATATCGATACCCTAGTTCACACTCGTACTATTTTTTTATTTTTTTTACTTTTTTATTGCTATGTATACTAAATACTAAATGAAATTCTGCGAAGGTTTTTTTTTTTTTTTTTTTTTTTTTTTTTTTTTTTTTTATTATTATATGGCTTTGCACTATTCGTGCTTATTGCCACTGACAATTTATAATGCTCTGCACAATGCTGAGTCTGGCAAGATGAGCTGGAGTGCATACATGACCCAATCGCATACGTATGAATATTGTTGAAATCTTTTTGCTTAGCTTGTACTTGCTAAATATTGAATTGAATATTACGATAAAATTTCCCTTTCACTGATTGCCCTAACCAAAGCTGACCCCAGGATTCCTGTAGATAAGCCCCGGGCGGAGCAGCCAGATCTTGGGACCGTGAAATACTCCAACTTTGCTACCAGGGAAATCTTTGCCTAAAACAAAGTTTCTAAGGAAATTTACTAATTTCACAAAAAATACCAAACTTACGACAACACTAATAATATTGTTAGAAAATTAAATATACGTGTGGCAACACAGAATAGCACGTCCGCTCCTTACTTCACTCAGTTACCTGTCGACACTTGTCGAAGACGAAGTGTATTTTTGCGGGCCAATTACCAGGGTAAGATTGCCCATTCATTTTAATAAGAAAATATTTATGATTTAGAATAAATTTCTCAGGCTATGGGTAATATTACCAAAAACCTTTTAATGATTTGTATGGCTTTCAAATAAGGGTTATAATTCCGCTTAAAATCATGGTGGGTAATGTTGGCTAAAAGTCCAGATAACTTTGACCGCCTTGAAAATTGTTTATATAATCAAGACAGCGATGACAAATGTTAAATTTTGGTAAACCAATGCATGCATTTGATCTTAGTATTGCCACAGATAAAAATACGTCCCGGGTTGCATACAAAAATCTTGAAATATCTGGTTTTGTTTGATAAATGTGGGCAATGTTGGCGTGTTTCACGGGAGTTGTTTTTGTACGGAAAAACGTCTCCACTTAATACGGCATCATTAGCTAACTGGTCTGCTCTCTCATTGCCTAAAATGCCACAATGCGAGGGCAAAATCCAGGATCCAGATCCAGGCAAAATGCACTGAATATCCCTTAATAGAACACCTGTGGAGGAGTTCACGTATTTCAAATATAATAAAAGAATTATGAGAATAGAAAGGAAATCTGGCCAAAGATTGTAAGGCACTCCTTGCATCAGTTAAAATGAGTGAATTCCGCAAGCCATAAGGAGTATATATTCGACAGTTTTGAATAGACCGTAACATTCTTCCGTAAATACAGATGATTCGGGCGGGACCTTTATTTTTTGAACGACATTATACTGGGAGTGGTATACACCTACTCCCACACATGAGTCTCTTCCATGCTTCGAAGCATCTGTAAACAGGAGCTGACAGCCCTTCCAGTCTCTATCCATCTTAGAGCATTTAACCTATGGAGATGGCATATCTGAGCAAACCCCTCTGCCAAAGTCGATTGGCCATATGGCCATACGCGTTATATAAAACTAGTTCATTCGCCGACCGCCGCCATTGTGTATCGTTTTGTGTCGCAAGTAAGTGTTCCCATAAAATGGTTAATTGTGCAATTTCCTCTTGCAAAAAGCAATCTGCCACTTCAAAATTGCGAAATGATGGCGTTTCCTACCACATCTAAGTATAAATTATACATCAATATAGTTTTATTTAAGTACAATGTCTAAATAATTGTTATTCCGTTACGATAGAAAAATACAGTGGTACGTTGGTAACGCAAACGTAGTACAGGGGCGAACAGGGGTAGGGACTTACATAGCGCGGGGACAACGTGAGTGAATGATTGATAAAATAAATGTTTTTTTCAGTTAGTATATTAATTTTTTTTTTTGTGTATTTATCTGTACAAGTCAGGTTGAAATAAAAAAAATATTATTAATGTAAATGTAATCAATTTCAGTTGTTTGTGAGTCGATTTAAAGTCTTTTATTTTAAAAGTTTAAACTAACGAGTTATTTTTTTTTAATAATCTTTTATTAAAAGAAATACATTCTTAATAATTAATCTAGACTACAATAAACGAATTATGTTTCGTGTGTTGGTCCAAGACGTCCTTCTATTTTTAACTTGTAGTAGACGCATCGTCTCGCCAATTAATCACGCATTTCAAAGTTAAATCAGAAAAACAGTTTTTCTGAAAGTTTTAAATCGGAACGCATCCGGTCGGACGCGCGCCGTCTGGAACGTCACTGTTAGCTGTCATTAACGTTTTCGTGCGCGCCAAAGGATCACGTAGTTATTTTTTCCCAGTATAGTATCTCAAAGTACAAGTGTGTGTAGTATTTTACGGCAATGGGAAAACACAAGAGAAAAAATGATGTCGACAACGTGGAGGAGCTATACCGAAAAATTAAAAGGCTAAAAAAGTCTATCAAAAAGAATAAATCAACGGAAGGTGAGTCCTATTAAAATTACTCATGTAGGTACTAGAATATTACATCCCATCTCACATCACACGATGGGATAAAATTAGCAAAAGCAAATGAGGATTAATACAACACACCCTGCTATCATAGCGTTATAGGGTATTATATAACCTAACTTATCCGTCAGGAGAATATTTCCGTGTGGTGGTACAACAATGTGCCACTCGTGAGGCTTATTCCTTGATAAATGATAAATGCTTGAGAATACACTCGTGTGGTTACACTAAGTAGGTACTACTCATGTGGTTTATTCCAAGCTGAATAAAAAAATACTGAAAATAAACTCAATGAGGTTTATTTCATATTGTCAAACACACTCAAATTTGCTGTTTAGAACAATGGTTGCACATTTTTTTTCAGAAACACCTGTGGGTATACCGGATGAAATAATTCCTATTATAGAACAAGAAGTTCAATTAGATCCAATTCCGATTATAGAACAAGAAGTTGAATTAGATCCAATTCCTATTATAGAACAAGAAGTTGAATTAGATCCCCAAGAAGAGACTGTACCAAATGAATTAATTGATGAAGTCCTGGGAGAAAACCCCACTAAATGTAATAAATACGGACCTAATGTTCATGACGACATAGCATCCCGCTGGGAACACATTGCTAAGGAAGGTCTACATAAAGACACAAAAATAGAATTTTTAAAAACTTTCCTTATCCCAGAGAACTGTAAGTTCTTAGATGCCCCAGAACTGAACCCAGAAATAAAAGCAGCCATATCTGAACCAGTGTACAAGAGGGACAAGATACTAGTTGGCCAACAAAACCTACTGGGCCAAGCCACCGCTTGCATAGACGAGGGTCTCAGTGCCATGCTCAAGGATAAACATCGAAACATAGAGATTACAAAAAACATTAGCCATGCGGGTCGCATACTATGTGAACTTTTTCACATGCAAAGCAATTCCAGACGCTCCCTTATCCAGTTTGCTTTAAATAAGGAAACTAAAGACATAGTGGCACAAACAAAAATTGAAAAGCAATTGTTTGGTGATTAAAGGCCTTAAAGGCAGGCAAAGCCATCAAGAAAACTGGATCTGAAATCAGATTTACCAAACCTCCACCGGAGAAACCAAAGCAATCATCTTTAAACTACCGGGGCCCACCTCGCAGGCAGCAGCAGCGACCACAAGTACCGAATGCGGGCAAAACACCAAACAAACAACCAGCCAACAAGTATATCCCTCAACGACCCTCGGGCCACAAGACACGGTCATACCCACGCAGGAAATAGAGGTACAGTATGCAGGAAGACTTTCTAAATTCTATGAAAAGTGGTATTCTATTACAAAAAATAATACTGTTTTAGATTGGATCAAGGGATAAATACCAATAACTGGTACACCTACCCAAACTAAACAGCCACTAAACACTAACTTTTCAGATGTAGAAATAAAAGAAATCACAAAATCTATTTCTCACCTATTGACAATTGGTGCAATAGTAGAATGTCAATCAGTTGACCACCAGTTTTTAATCTCCCATCTTTCTGACCCCAAAACCAAATGGAGATTTTAGATTTATCCTAAATCTAAAAACACTCAACAAATTTATTAATACTTCACACTTTAAGTTAGAAGACATTAGAACTGCTATGAAATTAATATGCCCACACTACTATATGGCAAAAATTGACTTAAAAGATGCCTATTTTTCCATAAACATACATAAAAACTCAAGACACCTTCTGAGATTTGTATGGCAACAAAAAATATATGAATTTCAAGTACTACCATTTGGCCTTAATACTGCACCATATGTGTTTACAAAAATAATGAAACCTGTTACAGAGTACCTTCGCTCCAAAGGAGTTTTATGTACTATATATTTAGATGATGCATTATTGATTTCAAAATCATACTCTGACTTGATTAATGTATCACAAATCACAATTGACCTGTTAATATCATTAGGATTCATTATAAACTACGACAAAAGTATACTTACACCATCCCATATATGTCAGTTCTTAGGTTTCGTCCTTAATTCATCAGAAATCACCATAGAACCGCCACATGAAAAAAGATTAAGAATTAAAAATGAAATTACTTACTTTTCAAAATTAGACCACTGCAAAATAAGAGAATTCGCACATTTCTTAGGTCTCTTGACATCAGTATGTCCAGCTATTAAATATGGGTTATACACAAAAAATTTTGAAAGAATAAAATATCTTAATCTAATTAATAATGACAATTATAATAAAGTAATGACTCTACCCAAATGTCTTCGCTCAGACTTTGATTGGTGGTTAAAACACATAAATAACTCTAATAATGATATCCGATCAGACTCCTATAGCAAAGAAATTTTTTCGGATGCTTCTTTGACTGGCTGGGGTGCTGCTTGCAACTCTCACTCCATGGGTGGACACTGGTCTCGAACAGAACGTGCAAATCATATAAATTACTTCGAATTGCTTGCAGCTTTCATGAGTCTGAAAGCGTATGCTACAGACTGCAATAACTGTCAAATACTTCTTAGGATTGACAACACCACTGCCATTTCATATATCAATCGCATGGGCGGGGTCCAATACCCACATCTTAACGAAATAACTCGAAAAATATGGCAGTGGTGTGAAACTAGAAATATCTATTTATTTGCATCTTATGTACAATTTAAAGACAACTTTCTAGCTGACAAAGAATCGAGAAGAGACCAGTCCAACATAGAGTTTGAGCTTGCTGACTATGCATTTAAACAAATAGTATCAGCGCTAGGACAACCAGAGTTAGACCTATTTGCATCAAGATCAAACAGAAAGTGTAAGAAATACGTGTCATGGAAAAGAGACCCAGACGCCGTTTCGATAGACGCCTTTACAATACCGTGGAACGGATATTTTTTCTATGCTTTTCCCCCATTTTCATTGTTACTTAAAACCATCAAAAAGATAGAAAACGAAAAGGCTAGGGGTATTATAGTCGCCCCCTACTGGCCAACACAACCTTGGTACCCTATGTTTGCCAGTCTTCTCGAGTCTGAACTAATTTTCTTCTCACCTCACAGATCGTTACTGACCTCAACCAGCGGCCAACCACACCCTCTGACCTACTGACCTCAACCTTACCCTGGTGGCAGGAATCTTATCCGGCAAGCACTAAAAGCCCGCAACACCCCAGGAGTATCAATAACCTCAATAGAAGTCATGATAGCATCAATTACAAATAACACTCTCACCCAATATAATACTTGTTATAAACACTGGTGGGATCACTGTTTATGTAATAATATTAATCCTCTTTCTGCTACTCCAACAGACATTATTAACTTTTTTACTATACTTTATAATAAGGGCCAAAAATATGGCAGCCTCAACTCATGCCGCTCTGCGTTGTCCCTTTTATTAGGGCCACATATTGGTTCAAACGAAATGATTAAACGATTTCTTAAAGGTGTATCTAAACTAAGGCCAAATGCCCCTAGGTATAACATTACATGGGACCCTAATATTCTTCTACTAAATTACGTCAGTAAACTTTATCCAAACTTAGAAATACCACAAAAAAATCTAGTAAAGAAAGTGGCCACCCTACTAGCATTAATAACGGCACATAGAGTCCAAACTCTTAGCCTAATCAAACTAGAAAATATTATTCATCAGGACAATAAAATTATCATTAAAATTACAGATCACATTAAGACATCCAGGGAGGGCACACCCCAGCCTGTGCTAGTGATTCCATTCTTCCCAAACAAACCTGAGATTTGTCCAGCTCAAGCGCTTTTAGACTACTTAAAAGTGACAGAGAAACTCAGAGAGACAAATAAAGGTAACCTGTTTCTAAGCTTTAAAAAACCTTACTCTCCAGTTGGATCAGAGTCTATTAGTCGTTGGATCAAAGAAACAATGTCCGAAAGTGGTATTAATACCAATATATTCACCTCACACAGCACTAGACATGCATCTTCATCAAAGGCTAACTTAAGTGGATTAAACATAGACTTAATAAGGAAAACAGCTGGCTGGAGTGAGTCCTCTTCTGTGTTTGCTCGCTTCTACAACAGGCCCATTGTAGATTCACCAGATTTATTTGCAAGAACTATTCTTGACAATGACAATGATGATTAAAAAAAAAAATATATATATATATATAATGTGATGATCATCTTGATAATGACTGAATTTGATAAGTACCTTATTTTTTATTGTGAATTAGCTTAAAAAACTAATATAGTTTACAAATTAAGGCTGATTGGAAATACATTTAATGAAAATACACTGCCTTTCTCTGTGATCTCATCATCACTATTTCACGGCTCTTTGAACATCCTACAAGTTAAAAATAGAAGGACGTCTTGGACCAACACACGAAACATAATTATAAATCAGACGAACTTACCTGTGAAGTTCGATGTTAATTATGTGAGAGTGTTGGTCCAAGACGTCCTAACTCCCACCCGAATAAACCCCAATTTGTCTACAAATACCCTTAGTTTCAGACCGTGAAATACTGTACCTTCAAACTAAATGACAGCTAACAGTGACGTTCCAGACGGCGCGCGTCCGACTGGATGCGTTCCGATTTAAAACTTTCAGAAAAACTGTTTTTCTGATTTAACTTTGAAATGCGTGATTAATTGGCGAGACGATGCGTCTACTACAAGTTAAAAATAGAAGGACGTCTTGGACCAACACTCTCACATAATTAACATCGAACTTCACAGGTAAGTTCGTTTGATTTATAATAAGAAAATTAAATCAACTTACTTTTTTAAGTGATAAATATTTTAAAACTTAGAATAGAGTCTATTTACTGCACTTTACACAAGTCCATTCCACTTACCACATGAACAAAGTGTTTTGTCCATTCATAATGGCACTAATCTATCTAAAATCATGCAACTTGAAAAATAAACACACTATAAAAAATAGATAGGAAAATATGACCCCCAAATCCTATGACGCAAAAACCTACTGGTAACGTACGCGTACTACTACCAGTACTAGTGGTATTTATCAATAGGTTTTATTAAAGTTGTTACAAAAATACAGTACGTACACAATTAAATTAATGGCCATCATTTTAATTTGATTTCGTTGACATTCTATATATTTTTTCAAGATTTCCAAAAGATACTGTAACAAAAGAAAAATTGAGCATATTTAGCGGTAATACAGAAACTTGGAAAGCCACGCGTACTTTGTGCAATTTGTTCAGAACATTTTATGTCGACTAGTTTTAAAGAACTTTCAACTAATAGAAGAAAATTAGTTGAGGGTGCGGTACCCACTTTAAAAAACATTCCTGGCACAGAAGAACCGCCTGCAAAATCTGTCAGTGAATTGATCGAGACTCCAAGAAAAATTAAAACTGCGCAAGCAGTTGCAGTTTAAAAATAATAAAATTCGTAGACTGCAAGCAAAAACGCGATATTTAAAGAAAAAAGTTAATACTCTACAAACACTTCTTAATAATTTAGAAGAAAGATCACTGATAGACAAATAAGATAAACTAGCCTTGAGCAAAATTGGTGTTACGGAGAAAGAACTTCTTAAACGACAAATGAAAAAAGTCATAAGCTTCCTAAGACGAAATATTCATTCGAGTTGAGATCTTTTGCACTCACTCTAAAAAAACTGACGTAAAAGTGTTTTTTTTCTTTTCTTTTGGCAACTGAGGCGATGTCAACTATTGTGCCAGTGTTATGCAGTAATTTTGTGATTTATAAGAAATAAAAGTCTGTCTGATTGATTGTTATTATTTTATTATTTATATTCTACCCCCTCCTACTTATTGATACGTATAAATTATTAGGCCCTTATTAAAGAACGGGTCTCAAGTATGAATCCCGAATTCCCGACCCTAAATACAGAATGACAGTGACAGGTGCATACTATTCTGAGTTGAAATATAAAGGTACCTATTGAGTCTAGTTTAAACAATGTTGTATGGCACCATTTTATTGCCATTCCCAGTTCGTCTACCATGCGTGGGGTTTTTAGCCATTTGTACCGGCATTCTTATAGGAAAGCCACAGGTTCAGCAATATAAAATAATCTAGTCTAAACTACATACTAATAATAAAAAGAGAAAATATTTGATTTTTTGTATGTTTGTTTGTAATGGTTGAACTCAAAAAATACTTTACCGTTTAAAAAAAATCTTTGAAATAAAGGAAGCTACATTATCAGCAAGTAACATGGGGTGTATTTTATCGAATTCCACGCGAACGATGTCGCGGGCAGAAGCTAGATAAATAATATGAAAAAATATTACACTATAAATACAATCTTTCTTTTTCCATAGTGTAGTATACATTGTTTTATCATTAGGGGCTACTTACGTAATTCTGCAGGCAAGTAATCGTATTGCATGTTTTTTTATTTGTGTAATTTGCTACGCATACAAGAAAATAAAACGAATGAACATTTTGTTCATTCATTCGTGCAAATATCACTCATTGTTTGTGTAACATCACTAGCAATCTGTATTTGTTGTCATAGGGCAATTGCATAAATACGCAAAAATGTTTCAATGTGTATGGTTTTTTAATTGTGTGGTTTTTATTTTTTTTTGTTTGCGTTTGTAGCAATAGGAAGCTTGTATCTGAGTGTGATTGTCAAAATTTCTTAGTGTGCTGTATGTGTTTTCCTCGCCTCCCGCAGAAAGTGGCAGAAAACGATGTTCGGTGATTCGCTGCTTGCCATCTCCATAGGTTAAATGCTCTAAGCTATCCATAGTGAAGTTAATGTTATGACATACGTCATCTCGGTAAATGTTAAGGTTATAATGAGGCTGAATGGTCTATAGATCGATGCCTGCCTTTTAAACAGGCGAACGAAATATAAAAAAAATGAATGTTTGGTGACATAATTAATGAACTGTAATTACAATGATAAATAGGAAGAAATTGAGATTGGTGGCAAGGAGCATCAATTAAATTGTATTTTCTAAAGCTTTTAACTAAACACGGAGTATCTTTGTGTCTCCAGTAAGTAGACGAAGTAACTTCTTTAGAGAGAATAGAAAGTCTATTTCGCAAAGGATGATTTGTAAATTACAGACACCGAGCCATAAATCTATCAGATAAAAATTGACGTCGCAAATGAAGTGGAGGGTCTCCACATTCCACCTGAAGACAATTAATAGGACTGCTTTTCATTGCACCTGAAACTACTCTAAGTGCCTTGGACTGAATTCTTTCCAATTTCTTGAGAGCAACATTAGCAGGTTCAAGCAAAAAGGTCCCATAGTCCAATACACTTCTAATCAATGTGTTGTATAGTAGTTTTAATGAAAAGGGATGTGCTCCGCACCACACACCAGCAAGACATCTAATTATGTTGATATTTCGTTCACATTTAGTAGTTATATAATCACAGTGTGGTAAACCTGTAAGATGTGTATCCAAAATAAGGCCTAAAAATTTTACTTGATTTTTAACCGGCATCGAGATATTATCATATGTTACTGTAACTACTGGGGACTTACGCATTCTAGTAAATAAGACTATGTTGCTTTTATCAATTGACAGGTGTAGACCATTGGTTTCCAACCAAGTCTTCAGTAAGCATAAAGAAGAGGTTAAGGAAATACAAATATTCGCAACAGAATCACCAGATAAATAAAGAAGTAAATCATCTGCATATTGAAGGACTTGTACTGACTCATTTAAAGAGGATTCTAAATCATAAGTGTAAATATTATAGAGAAGTGGACTAAGTACAGAACCCTGAGGACAAAGGCACACCCACTCGACACAAACCGGAATTTTCTAGTTGATCTTCACCGGACTTCGCCATTATTCCTGCGTCGGGGTCACCACTATGGAGCTGTATGCGTGTATGGTATGTAGCAAGCGGCTAGGTAGGCGGCGGTGAATATGAAACAGCAAGAAGAACGATAGATGAAGTTTAATGAGGATAGACGATTATTACAGGCGTAAGAATGAAGAAGAAACGATACAGAGTGATAAGGTGGAACTGAAGCTAAACTATATAATACTAGTGATTTCTATGAGCGAGTTTATAAGCGCGGGTGGCTGAGACAAAGTAGTACGTGCGTTCGTTATGGCGATCTGGGTGCACTGACGCGGCGCACTATGGGACCAACCGGTATTTTCCATCTCAAAAATCGATAACTCTGTTGTTTTGTGATTTATCTCCTTGATTTTTTTTTCACGTATTTGTGAATATCTAGGCAATAAAAGAAATCAAACATCATCATTCTAAAAAAAATGTTTTTTCCGAAAAAAAATGACAAAGATAAAGTTATACGAAATTTCATACAAAAAATCATACAGTTATATTAAAATAGCAATAAAAGTTTCACTTATGCTTAAAATAAGTTTAAAACTAAATTATTATTATTAAACAAACAGTTACATGACAAAAAAAAATTATTACTTAAACTTATCCTACTCATCACTTTCTATTTCCAACAATTCTTTAGCTTCGTCAAATAATTCTTTGGATATTAGAAAACTTGGTTTATTTAAGCTAGATATATAAGGATCAGATGTATATAACAAAATATGCAGAACGTCTTCGTTTGTTGCTGATCTGGAACACTTCCTAGCGTGATGTAACCTATATTTCTTATAATCTTCTTCCTGGGCATCTTCGGATAATATTGTCCTATAGGCAAAACTGCATAATGCTCTATTATTTTAGCACCATGTATAAGTACTTTATGGACCGAAGATGGCATGTAGTACCAGTTATATTTGCTTACATATAATTGCGCGGTTACCAATGTATATTGACCAAATTTTTCTGCGTTTATAGGAAATCCCGATGACATAGTTTGAAGAATTACATATAGTCTCTTGATTAATTCTTCATCAATTCCGGTTATCTCTGCAGAACATTGGTAATTTTGGAAAAATCTCCTTGCCGTATTACCGTCATTGCTATTACCGGAACCTTGACGTGGTTTACCAATATGCAAGGCAAGCACTTCTCGGAAACGTTTTTGGACAAATTTTTTCTTGTCTTCTTTAAGTTGCTTGTTTTCTGGAGTTGTTGCAGACCACTTCTCAAAACCTAAATTGTAAGAAATATGGAGGATCATTTCCATAAATCTTATCCATGCGTGTAGCGTCGACAATCCGTATTTAAACGCATTTTCATTTTCAACTCTCGTTGTAACTTTTAAAAGATCATTCATTTGTCTGGGAGTTGCTCCACAAACAGTGCAGGTAGCACTGGATGATGTGTTTGTCAACACTTGAGCAACTTTCCCATCAATCATTGTCATAAACAGTTGATGTTTAACTTCGATGACTTTGTCTTCTATTGACACAAGAGTTGGAATCAATTGATTAATTTTGGCTTCAATTTCACTGACAACCGCTGTAGTTTTTTTCGGGAGTTTCTTTTGCAAATTCTACAATGGACACTATAAAATGGTACAAGGGACACTATAAACAAATTAGCGTCCGATATTTGTTCGTTTTCTTCCGGTAGAGTTTGTTTATACTCACTTTGCCCGGAGGATCCATCACATCCCCATTTAGTGAGAAGCTTGAGACGATTGTAAGTCGATCCTGACTTTATCCTTATAATACGGCAGACTGTATGGTCTAAGAGATCTTGCAGGTTGATTTTTGCGCTTATATTTGTCACCGTAATGCTGGATGCAGGCGGATAGGAAGCCTTTTTTGCTTCACTTAGTGTTTGATACGAAGGCAATACAGAACTTGAATTCTTATCAACGAGCCTTTTTCTTAGGTACGCATATTGTGCTTTGGTTAAATCAGTTTCAATGCATATACTCAATGCTTCCTCTTTTGTAAAGGCAAGTGCGTTATCTGGATTGAGTATGTTTTATAGAATAACTTTTTTCTCTTCTTTTTCCTTATTTCTGATAATAGTCACAATCGACGCTTCGTCATTTTCCCCCATGGATCTTAAACCTTGCACATAAGCGTTACGGACATGTCCCATTCCATACTCCTGGACCAGCTCCATATTTTTTCGTTTCTTTGTGTTTTCCGAGCACTCGTCATATTGTTTTGTTGGTCTTCCACGTTCACCAGAAGTATTCAAACCAGAATTTACAGTGGTTGAGGTACTGCAAGAATTCAATGATACTTTAAACTCACCATTTAACCAATTTGAGTTTGGTCCATTTCTGGTTGCAACTCGATGTTAGATTTTTTTGAATACTCTCTATTACAGTATTAACGTCAGTTTCCGATAGTTGAAAATTTTCCAATAAATATTTTTTGAGGTCTGAAGTACTTTTCCATTTTATTATTTGATCACAAAGATCGCGTCGAACACAAACGAATTCACTCATTGTTAGATAATAATGTTTTTTATGCGTTAATTGTTATTGAAAAGAAGTATCTGAACACTTTGATCAATCGTATGCTGAACATACACGGGTATTTAAAGGACTAATATTTTAGTGCCTTGTGCAAAAACCATGGGACAATTGATTATAACAGTTCTCATCGAAATAGTGTAATCAGTACTGATTGTAATTATTTACCACAACAGATAAATAGAACTTCCGCAGCAATATAGTTTATCATACTTGTGGTTAAGGTGACCACCCCAAACAAAATTGCCATGGGAAGATTCTTTCAAATATAATAGCAGTTTTTTTTATTTGCAAATGTATGTTTTTATCATAGAAATAGAAAAAAACAATAAAGACATCAAAGGATAATAACTAAATATAATATTTCATAATAAAAAAGAAGAACCGTAATTTTCGAGGATTTTTCCCCGATTGACATTATTGCTTCAAAATCACCTCTGGCGCAAAAAACGCGCAAGTTTTTTTTAAATCCTCATATTACTGAGTAGATAAGGTCTCTAATAGAGTAATTAACTTGACACCGGCTGCTTTCGGCAACAACGAAAACTCCAATTGAAATTAACAAAAACTAAATTTTCTTTACTTCACTAAAAAAATATTAAAAAATTAAATAAAAATATTTTTTTTACAAAAACTGAACGTGGTTGCAAAGTGGATATTCTAAGCTATCTAATGATGTATAACACTAATATGTTTCCTTGGAAAACTTCCGAATAATTATGTGTTGAACTCCCTTAACGGTAATTTAATTGGCATGAAAATATTTATGCCCAATGTTTGAGGTTCATTTTATAAACGTAAAACTTTATATTTTTTTATATTTTGTAATTTATTCGTAAGTTCCATCTTTTGAGAGTATAAAACCATAAAACAATCTATGGATTTACGACTTTCGACAAAACCATTTTTGAGATGGAAAATACTGTTTGGTCCCATAGTGCGGCGTCGCGCGCGCATTCTTTCTGTTGGGCATCTCGTAGCTGACCTCTGAGGTCATGACTACTTAACCGGTCAATCCTGTGGTTGCCTTAAGCTGCTACACTCAAAGCCTCCAGCCAGGGGCATACAAAACTAAGCTAAAAAGCTAGGTGAACGCTCGCTAAGGGCACCCCCTGTGGGGTACGAGCCTCGGTTAGGGCGTCACCGGAGGGAGGACATCAAAGATGGGACGGGCTGGGTCGCGCGCGCACTGAATATAACGGGATTTATAGGTGACCTCCGCTCCTTCGCCCCGCGTGGTCCCCCGCCGTACAGGGCCGTACCCACGGGTCCAGACTCGGGATTATGTGGATGCCACAGATTCATTATGGTTAATATTAAATAAGTTAAACAGCGTATCAATTACAGTGGTAACGTTGGACGGTTCAATGATATTATTTTTAGAAAAAGTATTAATTAGCATGATTATTAAGTATAAAATTTGACTTTCATTATTATTAGTTGTTGTTTTATTTTGCAAAGCAACACCATTACCTGACATTGAAACTTCATTATTAATAAGTTCTTGATGAGCTGCCCGGTCATACCCCTTGGCTTTTTGTGGCGGATCTCGAGGTTTTAGGAATACTGTTTTTCTGTGAGATGTGAAATTTGATGTGTTTGGTGAATTTGGCGAAGGTCGTGAAGAATAAAATTTATTATTTGTATGTAAAGGAGCAGATGTTACCACATCTGCATATAGTTTGGAGATTGGGGGGTGCAGCTGCGACGCTTCAGCATATGACACGCAGCTATGGGCCATATAGTGCTTAATTGATTTTTGTCTCTCAAACTCTGGGCATTTTTTGTTAATGGCGTAATGAATGCCACCGCAATGGCAGCACTTACCGTCACTTTCGTCTTCAATACTACAAGTGTCAGCAGAATGCCTCTCCCCACACTTGAAGCACTGAGAGTTCGATCTACATTGTACCTTTGTATGACCAAAATGACAACAATTAAAACATTGAATTGTTTAACACACGTTTTGGTAAAATTTGACCGTCAAAGGTGAGCACGACTGTTTGAGATGGTTTCCAGACAGGGATCGGTTCGTGCACTTTATAATTAAGACGCCTTGCCTTAATAACTTTCCCGCATCCAGTGGGAACAGTCACATTTTCCATTATTTCGTCGGGAGACCATTCGGTAGGTACACCTTTAATAATACCCATACGACACACATTAATAGATAGAACCTTCAATTTCTCTTTCGCCAAACAAGGGTCATTTATAAAAGAGTTTGCATCTAGGTAATGAGAGAAGCTTAATGAAATCCTATTTCGACCGATCCGTTTTAAAGAACCATTGACAACGACGTTTTTTAAGAAAATGCCCTAAAGAAATTGGGTGTAATAATAATAATAATAATAACCCCACCGCCGTATCTCTACGTTGACGTCGTGGTGGGGCTTGAGCGCTCCGAACTTTAGGCCTGGGCCGGTAGAGTTTACTTTGCCGGAACAGGTCTGGGATGAGGAGCCAGACCAAGAGAGATACAAAAACCCGCAGGGCAGCATGTGGCGAGCTGTTGGGCAGTAGCGACCCCACGGACCCTATTTCCCGGGAGAAGTCTTGTTCCTCAGCTCTGGCTTGCCTTTATTGGCCGGCTGGTGTGAACACTGACGAGGAACGGAGCTCCCACCTCATTCTTGCCTTAATTGGCCGGCTTGAGTGGAGATTCGCTAGAGCAAACGTGCTCGGAAGAAGGAAGTATTCCAGTAAGTGCTCGTAGGGATCTTGACCATCTTCCGGGCTCTGGGATTATTCTGAAAGCCGTGGAATACCTCTCCACTTCTCAAGCACCTCAGAAAATGTTGACCCCTTGTCGCTGCGTCACTATGTGCTAGCGACAGTTTTCGGGGGCCCATTATTGAGTGTGCAAGTCACCCCCTGCCATTTTATTCGTGTAGACCATAACATTGATCAGGCAGGGGACATAGACCTTCCATAGTTCTAAGTAACCAATCCACTACAGCCATCCAAACCCATATTCCAATATGATTTGTTTCCATGTTCTGCAATAGCCCTGCATCAACCGGGGGTTGTCCTTGGGTGCACTTGACCTTTGACGGTCAAATTTTACCGTCAAAGGTGAGCACGACTGTTTGAGATGGTTTCCAGACAGGGATCGGTTCGTGCACTTTATAATTAAGACGCCTTGCCTTAATAACTTTCCCGCATCCAGTGGGAACAGTCACATTTTCCATTATTTCGTCGGGAGACCATTCGGTAGGTACACCTTTAATAATACCCATACGACACACATTAATAGATAGAACCTTCAATTTCTCTTTCGCCAAACAAGGGTCATTTATAAAAGAGTTTGCATCTAGGTAATGAGAGAAGCTTAATGAAATCCTATTTCGACCGATCCGTTTTAAAGAACCATTGACAACGACGTTTTTTAAGAAAATGCCCTAAAGAAATTGGGTGTAATAATAATAATAATAATAACCCCACCGCCGTATCTCTACGTTGACGTCGTGGTGGGGCTTGAGCGCTCCGAACTTTAGGCCTGGGCCGGTAGAGTTTACTTTGCCGGAACGGGTCTGGGATGAGGAGCCAGACCAAGAGAGATACAAAAACCCGCAGGGCAGCTTGTGGCGAGCTGTTGGGCAGTAGCGACCCCACGGACCCTATCTCCCGGGAGAAGTCTTGTTCCTCACCTCTGGCTTGCCTTTATTGGCCGGCTGGAGTAAACACTGACGAGGAACGGAGCTCCCACCTCATTCTTGCCTTAATTGGCCGGCTTGAGTGGAGATTCGCAAGAGCAAATGTGCTCGGAGGAAGGAAGTATTCCAGTAAGTGCTCGTAGGGATCTTGACCATCTTCCGGGCTCTGGGATTGTTCTGAAAGCCGTGGAATACCTCTCCACTCCTCAAGCACCTCAAGACATGTTGCCCCCTAGTCGCTACGTCATTATGTGCTAGCGACAGTTTTTCGGGGGCCCATTATTGAGTGTGCAAGTCACCCCCTGCCATCTTATCCGTGTATATTATATATCATTGGTCAGGCAGGGGTCATAGTCCTACATAGTGTTCTTGATAACCAATCCTCTATAGCCAGCCAAACCCATAGTCCATTTTTTTTTGTTCCCATGTACTGCAATAGTCCTACATCAACCGGGGATTGTCCTTTTGTGCACTTGCACAGTGCGTACGAGGATAATCGTCGGTTGATACCTCATTTCATTTAAATATTTCCAAGGGGCCTCTGCGAGTTGGCTTCGGCCCCTCGTACGCCTTCCAAAAGACCGGGACCCCATGGTCCCGAGATATGTAAACTCAATAATAATAATAATAACCCCACCGTCGTATCTCTACGTTGACGTCGTGGTGGGGCTTGCGCGCTCCGAACTCTAGGTCTGTGCCGGTAGAGTTTACTTTGCCGGAACAGGTCTGGGATGAGGAGCCAGACCAAGAGAGATACAAAAACCCGCAGGGCAGCATGTGGCGAGCTGTTGGGCAGTAGCGACCCCACGGACCCTATTTCCCGGGAGAAGTCTTGTTCCTCAGCTCTGGCTTGCCTTTATTGGCCGGCTGGTGTGAACACTGACGAGGAACGGAGCTCCCACCTCATTCTTGCCTTAATTGGCCGGCTTGAGTGGAGATTCGCTAGAGCAAACGTGCTCGGAAGAAGGAAGTATTCCAGTAAGTGCTCGTAGGGATCTTGACCATCTTCCGGGCTCTGGGATTATTCTGAAAGCCGTGGAATACCTCTCCACTTCTCAAGCACCTCAGAAAATGTTGACCCCTTGTCGCTGCGTCACTATGTGCTAGCGACAGTTTTCGGGGGCCCATTATTGAGTGTGCAAGTCACCCCCTGCCATTTTATTCGTGTAGACCATAACATTGATCAGGCAGGGGACATAGACCTTCCATAGTTCTAAGTAACCAATCCACTACAGCCATCCAAACCCATATTCCAATATGATTTGTTTCCATGTTCTGCAATAGCCCTGCATCAACCGGGGGTTGTCCTTGGGTGCACTTGCATAGTGCATACAGGGATAATCGTCGGTCGGTGCCTCATTCCATTTAAAAATTTTCCAAGGGGCTTCTGCGAGTTGGCTTCGGCCCCTCGTACGCCTTCCAAAGGACCGGGACCGCATGGTTCCGAGATATGTAAGCACAAATATATAATAATAATAATAACACCTAAGGAGGCTCTCGTTGGGCAGCTGGATCAAGGGCTTGATCCAGAGAGCGGTACTCCTAGACACGGCTCGCATTGTCAGAAGGTTCCTCTCCCTGGAGCCCTGACCGCCGGTAGCTTGGACCCTGTTCCCGATACCGGTGGGCTACTATTTTTTATATTTTTAAATGTTTTTATATTTTATATGTTTTAATATTTAAAAATATAAATTATATGTATTTAAATGAAATAAAGGAAATAATAATAATATTGAGCAGAGTTTCCTATATCAATATTTTTTTGAATATGTACAACATATGGCGACAGGTCTGTGGCTGTGTACAAAGCCCTAGCAACCTGTGGCGCCTTCTGGGGAAGTTCTGAGGTGGGACGAATTTCAGTCTAGGGACCATCCACAGAACGTGGAGTGGCTTCCAGATGAACTACTACCGATTTATTTTCGCAATGGCAATCTGCTTCTTTATTGGTTCCTGAAGAGTGACCATGTCTCCTTTTATTGCAGTGTTTGCACATTTTGCGTGGAGCTCTAGCCCTTTTCCGCTCCGATCTGGTTATGGAAGCATCAGTATCCATACTTGATTCGTCGTTAATAGTTATATTAAGCCCAACCGAGGGGACTGTGCCCCCCAGATCAGGCGGTTCCTTGTCCATCGGACAGAATAAAATAAAATATGAAAAAACTTACCCAAATGTGGAGAATTATATACACAGGCAATAAAAATAATTAGCCTAATTAATATCTACAAAAATCAATACAACTTATCTCCAATCTCAAAAGTTTTGTCTTATTTAAAAATACGAAAGAAAAATCACAACCGTCAAATTCGACGATTCCCGCGCTTTTCATTCTGTGACTGTACCAGAGTTACGTAAAGCCTTCTCCTTCTATTAAAAAAAGTGTCATAATGATATTTAAAACTATTATGACAAATGTTTGTACCTATTTATTTTCGTTTGCTTCCATATTTTTTTTTTACATTTATGTCCTAACTGCATTGATTTCATAGTTTTGACGTGCACGCTTGTAATACAAGTGGTATTAACTCAGGGGGTGAGCTTCTAAGACATCAAATTCAGCATGCAGACTTTAAAATTGGCAAATAATGATTACAAATATAGTATCTCAAAAAGCTATTCTATGATATAAGTAAGGTGCATTCGGGTAATGTCGAAAATCGGCGTATTCCGAAAATTTCAATTTCCTCCCAAACGCAACGATATTTTATAATGTGGCAACATTAACCTTGACGCCAGCTTAATACTCCCCCCGCTTCAGTTGGCTCAGGTCGCTACTTGTAAATGTACGTGTCACAACGCCGCATTTCTCGCTGTGTGTCATTTTTCGCGCGTTTTCTAGTTATCGGAATTACACGAACATTGGTATCTCAGAAATTTGGTAAGTTATTTAACTGATTGTTTTTTTTTTGTTTAATAGATTTTCGTTTTTAATATAGTTTTTAATGGATTCAGCGCATCCACCTAGGATGGTGGTATAGGTATCTTTTTCTGTTTTTATTGAAATTACCCGAAGAGGGTAAGTTCGAATCATAAATAATTCGGATTTAGCCGATGTTGCTTTTCTATGGAGATTGTCAGTGGTTCTCAATATTCTCAATCTATAATTTGTATGGGTAATTCCGATGGTAGGTTAGTTCCGTCTAAACGTGATATAAGCAAGGGGGTGTCATTTCATAGTTTAGGTATAATCAGCCGGCCCTTGGTAAGAAAATGGCAGTCGGTTGCCACTCGGCTACAACCAACAAAGCATACACAAAATAATTAATAATTGCCCTACCATTGGAATTACCCGAAGCCTAATATTTAACTTATATTGAATATTAAAGTTTCTATTTGGAAAAATGAATTTGCTTCATATGTACCTACCTAATTTTTGCTCACCTTATTTACTCTTACTTTGGTAAATACTTTATGAATATATATTTTTTCAGAACCATGATGCCGTATAAATATATAAAAACCCAAGACCCATGATTATTTCCATTCTTATTAAAGAAAATCTTAAACATTTTGATTAATATTGAATTGCATCTAAAGCTACCATTCGGATCTCAGCAGTCGCGACCCAGCAGCGCGACCCGGCGGCGCTGCCGAGTCGCGACTGCCGAAACTGCCCACCTCTTTGTATGGATTTGTAAGCAAAGTTTTCTTTGCCGATGCAAGCTGCCCGTCCCCGCGCTGCCGGGTAGCGCTACACGGCCGCGTACTTCGGAAGCGGTTGCATACAAATCCATACAAAGATCTGAATGTTACTTTTAGTAGGATACCTATAAGCGATCAGTTTGATTACGTTAAAATAATATCTTTTAAACTATGAGAATAATCGCGTGAGTAATAGAATCATATCCGCTCTGTACCTGCTAAAAGATTGAGAACCATTTACCCATGCGGCGGGTAATTCCGAAATAGAAATTTCACATAAACGTGTTCAGGTTATTCTATGACAAATATCGTGAATATTATTTTTGGAGGATAATTACGATAGAAAAAGAAATATGTACCTTTTGTCAAAAGTGAATAAAGTCCACTTTTAACTGACATTCGGAATTGCCCGTCGATAATTCGAAATTACACTAGCGCAAAGAAAAAAAAAAGTAAGTTTTTAAACCCTTTTTTTTTTAAACTACTACGATATTTATAAAATACCTCCGAATAGAGCTCTAGGCTATACATTCAAGAAGACGAAGTGACTTCTCTAGAAGACATACAATCCACTGATTCTGCCTGGTTCATCAAAATATACCTACACATTCTATCAATTTGTCCGAAAACCATTCGGAATTACCCGAATGCACCTTACTCAATTTGTAATGTTTTTTTAAAGACTGCTACGATATTCATATGCGAACATAAGAATTGCTCTCCTGTAAAATTGGCTTAAATATGTTGTGCGTGTTCTGTGTATGGTGAGACAAATAAAGAGTCGGACTCCAAGGAAGTAAATGTCTTTAATTCAGGTTCCACAATACTTCGTTATAACTAACTACGTACTAGGTCCGCGTCGAGGCAGGGCGGTGGTATGTAGGCGACTGGCGAGCCGATGATCGCCCGCTCCCTCATCAGGGCTGCCAGGTGCAAAAATGGTGTGGTCGTACGATAACTACAAAAACAATCGTATGCCAAGGAAATTTTGAAATGAAAAGATCGTACAACCTAAAAGTACAAAGTTTTTATTAAAAATAACAAAAAAACGTTTATTTTTAGAAAAGCAATGCAATAGAGGAAACAAAGAAAGAAAACATATTAATTTGGCACATCCTTATGTATACCTACACAACAAAACAAAAAAAAAGAACATATAAAAACTCAAAACTACACAATTAAAAGAACTATTTATTAGTTTTATATAAATTTTCTGTGGTCATATTGTTTAACATTTCTTTTGTCTGCTTAAACTTCGTGCAATTTTCGTTTCTTCTTATTAATTGTGTGGCTAATAATGTTCCCTTCAGTGTTTCATTCGATAAACTGTCTAAGTTTTGTTTTTATTAAGTTTACTTCGCTGAATGCCCTTTCACAATCTGCACTAGAATGGGGCAAACAACAAATTTAAGGCAAATTGAGCCAATGTTTTATAATTCTCAAATTGTTTTTTGATGTTGCCCCAAAACTCGTCGGTATTCATAGATAAATCAATTTTATCTAAAATGTTGGGAAAACTGTGCCATTCGTCATCTATTGCCTGCATCATTTGAATGTCGTCGGGTTTTACAATTCTTGGAACAAGTATCATAAGCGGCTGTAAGGTAGGTACTTTATTCCTGTAATTACCTACTAGAAGCAGCATTGGTAGGTTCAATACAGTCAATTTTTGATAGAATGGGATCATATCTGTTTTTAATTTCTTTAGCGCTTGTGATTAGAAAATGCTGACAGCGATGAAAAAACTCCTTAGTGGCAGTAATTTGACGACGAAATTCAGGCTGTGTAATTTTGTTCATCACTCGGATTCCCAAATAAAGGAGATTGTTCTGCATCCATACATCGTTCGCCCCAGAACCAACAGCGAAGTAAACTTACTTTACGTGTTCTAAATTACAAGTATATGCCCATAAAGGCAAAGTTTAATGACGGACAACTTGTAGAAAGCATTTATTTAAAAACAAAGATTTTGAGGTTATATTTAGTAAAAAACAATCCCTTCAATGAATGCTAGTAAATGCCTTTCACTAATGTTATTTCTATTGCCTATATGTGGCTAGTTAAAAGATTCAGTAAAACATTTAAGTACTAATTATGTAGGTACCTATCTTGTTCAGTGTAAAATAAAGTAAAAGTATCATTTTACTTATTTGGTAAATCTTCTAGTTTTTATATTAAAATAGGTAGTTAGGTAATTAAGTATCTACTTATTTAAATAACTTACTAAAAAAATTAGGACAAAGTCGTTTGCATTGAGCTGACTTCCTATTTTTTTTAGATATAATTTATGTCATGTCATTCATGTCATATATACTTAGGTAGGAATTCATATTATCTTTATAGATCGCATAGCATTTCGTAAACATGGTGCCAGAGTGTAAGATTGAATTCAAATAAAAACAACACACAGTTTCTCGTTACTTAGATTTTATTATTGATCATCATCTTCTACATTAGTAATTAAAATATTATCTAAAAATTGTGCAGGGGGGGCGACGTTATTTTGATGTCTTGCGAAACTCAAGTACCAAATAATGGTCATAATATGGGCGCAGCTACCTATGGTCCTGCCCCCAACGATGCAATTGCAGCAATACTGCACTATTGCTTGTATCTTCTTATTGATTGTCCTATTTGTGTCGAGTTTAATAAAATATAAACAAAATAAGTTTTATTACTTATATGACGGCTGTGAATTTTGCCTCGTATTAGCCATATATTTTACAAATGGAACTACTTTATGTGAAGTACGGTCACATTGTGAAAATATGCATCTTCTATGTGTGTCTGATGCTCTTGAATAATTTGGCAAGGTTATTCTTTCAGCTTGTTGTGGAATCGGGACAACCTCTGGTTCAGGTAATATAGCATTGGCAGCTTCTGTACTCGCTCTCTGATAGCATCTATGGCAAAGTGAATCTGATGGTTCCACCTAAAAGAAAAATAATTTTACAGGTTATTGTTAAAATATAAAAAAAAATATAAAATCTTGTCATTTCATATTTATCATTTTAATTTCATCCATGAACTCAAGGTGACAAGGTAGATTTTAAAATGTAGTTTAAGTTATGTATGTTTTTAATTTTGTTAATTCATGACGAAGTATGGCAGAGACCTTTGCCCAGCAGTGAGACAGGTTTAAAAAAAATACTTTTCATGTTTATGTACAAATAATTACAGTTACTAACTCTTTTACAATAATTAAATAGTCATTGTTGTAACCTATAAGTTTATAACTCACCTCTCGTGGTTGAATCCAATTCTGCACCACATCTAAAATATGATGAGTATTCTCTTCTCTTAAAGAGTATCTTCGAGTTGAGTGTGTGCTAATGATACACCACATGTTAAACAAACATGTTGATGACCAATGGTTGTGGTTTCCTGTGACCCTTGTGGGGTTATTATTTGACTGCTACCAACAATCAATGTGTGGCAAGCATCACAGATATAGTCATTTGCAGTCACCTGTAAAGCAGAATGCATATTAACTTGGTCATATATGGCATTATTTTAGGTACCAGTTTAAAATAAAAGAAAAACTGACCACCTGTGTTGTAACTTGTTGTTGTATTTGCAGAAGAATGGCAGCATCACTAAGAATATGTCTTCTCTGTCTTATCTTAATGCCACAATTAACACATCGCAACTGATTACTTCCTGTTTGAGTGGTTCTTGATGAAGATGGTGCAGAATAATGCCTGGCAAAACGATCTGCTCTTTGCCAGCAAGGATGGCAAATATGGTGAGATGCACGAACCTAAAATAAAAATTACCATTTATTTGACTATATTAACAGAAATAGGTTTGGCAGCTGTTATATATTTAAAATAGTGTACCTCCAATGGTATAAGTCTTTCTATGATTATATTTCTGATCTTCATATGATGTTGAGTATCACTTCTCAGTGCAATCACTTGATGTGAGCGTGTTCGAGGTCCTAATGTTTTATTGCACAGTGCACAGTTTCTACCAATATTGCTATCAGATGTGGTTCTTATAATGTCTTCGGCTATGGCCCAGCATGTTGTGCATACAAGATAATGAGCTTGAACCTGAGAAAATATTGACACCAAATTGATTTTTGTATAACACTGACCAAAAATATTGTTCAACATACTATGTTATTCCATTGAAAAAATACAAGCTGAAAAAAATTCTTTAAGAAGTATAGCCGTTATCGGCAATGAGGACCCAAATTAGTTTCGAATGTGTTGTGTGGTGTGTGTGCTTGCCTTACATTACATTTATAGTATGTAATCATTACGTATGTTTAATTGGTACGTGAACAGTGTAGAACGTGGGTTTGCCAAAGAGTGGAATAGGTAAGTTTTTTACTTACCAAAAGAGGTGCAGTCAATTGTTGTATACAGTGAAGAATCTGGTCATCTTCCAACACCATGGAACCACCAGCAGAGCCACAATTAATGCAATATCCACTTTCCATTTCGTATGCAAATTCCGTTACCAATGCCAGGTGTCGTTTAAGCAGATCACAAAGTCCGTTTATCACAGCCAGGTAACACGTTATTTGGGAGTGGCGCGAGGAGGCGAAACGCCGGGGCTTAGCTCCGCTGCCACGAGAAATCGCGGCACAGCGGACAGAGCTCCGGCGGGATCTCATGGCGTCATGGAGAGTGCGATTGTCGCAACCCAGCGCTGGGCACGCCACAATTGCGGCGATAAGACCCCTCTTTGAGGAGTGGCTAGAGAGGCGCCACGGCGTCCTCACCTTCCGCCTGACGCAGGTCCTCACCGGACACGGCTGTTTCGGGAGGTTCTTGCACAGGATAAGGCGGGAGGAAACGCCCGGGTGTCACCATTGTGTGGATCGCCCGGAGGACACGGTGGAGCATACGGTGGAGGTCTGCCCAGCTTGGGCGGAGCATCGCCGTGTCCTCTCCAAAGAGATGTCAGCAGAATTGAAGGGGTCCACTAGGGCCGATGCCTGCCGGGGTTGCGAAGAAAACCGAAAGGGAGATTGTGGCCCCCGGCGACAGGGCAACCGAAGGAACACGGGTGGGTTTTAGTCAGTAAGAGTCTGACACACCCTCCCGCTCCGCCCAGAGCGGGAGAAGTTATTTGATGATTTCCCACCCTCAAAACAAAAAAAAAAAAGTGAGCGGTGTATTCTTTCAACCATTCCGTTCGCCTGCGGATGATACGCTGTTGTACGGGTCTTTTTTATGCCTAACATGTTTAGTAAACTTTTAAAAAGTTCGCTTTCAAACTGTCTTCCCTGATCACTCGTTAATGTCAGTGGGCACCCGAATCTGCATGCCCAGCCTTCGTATATGGCTTTAACTACTGTGTCCGCGGTAATATCTGTCACCGGAATCGCTTCTGGCAATCTAGTGAATCTATCTATCATAGTGACGCAATATCGATAGCCTTCTTGTGACGTTGGTAGTGGACCAACTATATCAACGTGTAAATACTCAAATCTGTCTGTCATCGGAAAACTACTTAATTTGGAAACTGTATGCCGCTGTACTTTTTTGACAATTAATGCATGCCCTAGCCCACCTGGTTACGTCTTTGTTCATTTCTGGCCAAAAGAAACGATTCGTTATCATTTTCCGTGTGGCCCTAATTCCGGGGTGGCTTATGTTATGTATTGTATCGAAAGCTAATCTACGAAATTTTCGCGCGAGATATGGTCTTACCTGGTTCTCTGAAATGTTACAATGAATTGTTTTGTTGCAATGTTACCTCGCGATTCTGCTAACATACGCGCCATTTGCTCGTCTGTTTTCTGTGCCCGTGCGACTTCGTCGAAATCGATATGTGTTGGGCAAACCACGGACTCTACCCGTGATAGCGCGTCAGCAACCGATTCTCGTTTCCGTTGACGTATTGTATGTCGCTCGTGAATTCGCTGATATACAATAACTGCCTTGTGCGCCGTGAGGTCTCTCGATCGGTACCTATTTTAGAAAATGCATACGTTAATGGTTTGTGGTCGGTAAAAATAGTAATCTCTCGACCTTCAATCATGTTTCTAAAATGTGTAATGGCTAAATAAACTGCCAGCAATTCTCGATCGTAGGTGCTGTATTTTTGATGGGCTTCTGATAGTCTCTTAGAAAAATAACCTAAGGGCCTCGTTTTTCCGGCGACTCCTTGTTGCAGCACTGCCCCCACGCATGTATTGGATGCGTCACACATTAGAGACAATCTACCTTTGACCTCTGGATGGATGAGCCAGTGTGATGGCGCTTTGTAGGCTTACCTTACACTGCTCGAAAGCCGCCGCGGCCTTATCGTCCCATGTTATTTTTGACTTATCCTTTTTCTTGGCTCCATGCAAAAACTTATTTAACTCGGCCTGGTGCTCAGCTGCCTGCTGTATGTGTAGCCTATAAAAATTTACCATACCCAGAAATACCACTTCTGTAGTTAAATTTGTGGCCGACATAATAGCAGTACCACTAAGTTACATTATGAATATAAGTATTAGCTCAGGTATCTTCCCCAGTAATCTCAAAAAAGTAATTATAAAACCACTGTATAAAAAGAATAACAAAGAAGACATGGCTAATTATAGGCCAGTGGCATTAATTCCTGTCTTTTCTAAAGTTTTTGAAAAAATTATATACGAGACAGTTGATAAATTCCTAACTAAAAATAAAATCTTATGTGATGAACAAAAGGGTTTCAGAAAACATAAAAATATTAATATGGCAATATACGATCTGCTGAATAATGTAATGCCAAGTGTTGACCATAAAACTCCCGTGTGCGCTATCTATGCTGATATGACGAAAGCATTCGATTACGTAAACCACGACGCTCTCGTTAACAAACTTTACACGTACGGCATCAGAGGAAGGAGGAGGAGGTCTTGAGTCTGATAAAGTCATACCTTACTAATCGAAAGCAATGTACAGAAATATCGAGGATTTGTGTGAAAACAAAAAAAGAACATAAATATCTATCTCACTATAGAGAAGTCAAATTTGGTGTTCCCCAAGGAAGTGTACTTGGACCTTTGTTATTTATTTTATACATTAACGACTTGCCTCGTCACATTCAACAACCTATGGTGTTATTTGCAGACGATAGTACGGCTATAGTAAAATGCGGCAATAAAGATTAAAGAATAATTAATTGGCTAAATCAAAATAATTTAATCATTAATCTCCAAAAAACACAAATTATGCATTTTCTTCAGCGCTTACGTGCTGAACATTATGATGTGGAATTCAATAGACAAAAAGTAGACTCAACAAATGTTACAAAATTCCTCGGTATTTTAATTGATAGTAAACTAACTTGGAAACCGCATTCTGAGGAAGTATGTAAGAAGTTTAAGTCAGCATACGTACTATATGTATAACTTATCAAAAAAAATAAACACTCGCACTGTGCTGGCAGCATACCATGGTCTAGTTGTGTCAGTTTTGAGATTTGGAGTTATTTTCTGGGGTAACTGTACTGAGAGGGAGAGGATATTCAAAGCTCAAAAACGTTGCATAAGATCAATGACTGGTCTTAATAATACCGACAGCTGTGAACCTGTGTTCAAGTCTCTAAAATTACTCACCTTTCCATCTTTGTATATACTTGATGTTGCAATATTTGTTAGAACTAATAGACACCTATTTACCCTAATGGAAGATATACGAACACGGCCAGGATCCGTTAGATCACAATATAAAAATCTAATGTACACAGGTAGGCACAAAACAGCATTATTGAGAAAAAGTATTTTGTCAATGGGGCCCGTCCTATATAAAATAAAATTCCCCATACTATTAAAGATCAGTCATTAAGGGCGACTTGCAGCAAAATGATACAAAGCTCGGTTTAATTAAATCTCGATTTTGTCCTAAGCTCGACTTAACTTAAATCTCATTAAGCATGTCTTGCACAGTCACATTTCACATTCGATTTAACTAAACTGAGATTAGGTCTATATTTCATTCGTCATTCATTCTTTGCGTTCCCAAAAAAAAAGTGATGGCAACTCAGTTCTGCGTATAGAGAAAAAAGAATTTGATTTATCAATAATGTCAATGTCAAAACTTCAGAAGTCAGTTTAGTCAGTGTTGGTTAAAATAATCGTCATTGGTGCTTTTTTAGGTTATATGTATGAGGGTTTTATCATTAATATAAATTATAACTGAAAGCTTACCTGTTGAAATCAGTTGGAAACTTATGAATAATTTTATCATAAAGGAGCTTTGTATTATGTTTACTTAACCGGAACCGTTTCAAGAATTCGTCATCTCGTAATGTACTAAACAAATCGCTTCTAATGTACACTGTACTAGAAAAAAACGGAGTCTCTAAATATTGTACGATCTCCTCGTCATCATCCGATAACAAATCATGATGGTCAAATGAAAAGAAATTCATTTTTGCAAATAAACAGTGAAATTTAAAATAAAACTGTAATGACGTCTGAATACAAAATCGAGATTTAACAAACTTAAACCGACCCAGATGCCAGTTTAACTTTGACGTTTATTTAAATCGAGATTTAAGCTAAATCGATGACATGCAAACCGTTAAATTAAGTTTAAGCTTAAGTCGAGTTTAAATCGAGATTTAAGTAAAAGCTGCAAGTCGCCCTAAGTATATTTAAAAAGAGGCTAACATCATTATTAATTAATAAATGCTATTATTCAGTACATGATTTTTTGACTGATAAGAGTTTATAATGTTATAATTATTAGGTAATCTATTAATTTTGGTGCAAATGTAATAATTTTTTTTTGTTTATAACTATTTTTAGAATTAGATTATTGTTTTATTTATTGTATTCATGCATGTATGATATTTGTTCCATCCATCCACTGTACTTTGTTTATATACTTTTGTTTTTTGTTCAACTGAGTGGATCTAGAAACTTATATACCTACTTATTACCTTTGCATGCCGTAATGTAGAATGTGGAAGAGCTATTTGTTAAAATGTGAACACCTTATTTTGTACCCACAGTCTTTGCAAAATAAATGATTTCTGATTTCTGAATCGTCGCAGCTGTTCGACGGTTTCTGGCCGTGGGTAACCTTGTATAGCCTCGACTTTATCTTTCAAAGGTTTTATTCTTTCCGGGCTAACATTATAACCTAAGAATTCTATTTCCGGCTTACCAAAACAGCATTTTGACAGATTAATAGTTATTCCAAACTGTTCGAATCTGCTAAAAACAAGGCTTTGGTGTTTACGAAGTAGTTCGGCTTCAGTACTTGCAATGATGACGTCATCTATGTAACAGAATAGGTACGAACATTCCCCTTTCTGTTCTCCGTTTAGATACTCTCGGCACTACCTGATATCCAGATATCCTGATATCCAGTCAATCCCTGTAACACTGTATTGTTCATGAACCTCTGAAATGTTTGCGCTGCATTACGCAAACCGTTCATTCTAGGAAATTCGAACAGTCCGAATGGGGTAATAATTGCTGTTTTCTCTACATCCTGCGGTGCTACGCGAATATTATGATAGGCTCTATTAATGTCTAAACGTGCAAGTTTCCTTACCTGCTAGTCTATAGGTGAAATCCTGTAGCCTTGGGATCGGGTATCTGTTCGGCTTCGTGATCGCGTTGAGTGCACGATAGTCGCCACAGGGTCTGCTTTGGCCATCCTTCTTAGGCACGACATGCAGCGCACTTGCCCATGGACTCTTTGATGGCCTACATATACCTAAATCCTGCATTAACCTAAATTCTTCTTGCGCCATTTTATACCTATGGGGTGGCAACGGCCTAGCGCGGGAAAATACGGGAGGGCCTGGTTTCTATGTCATGGTGTGTGTTATGACTGGGAGGTTCTTTGTACGAAATTGGTTTGGTTATTTCTGAGAACTTTTCGAGCAAATCTTTGTACGGGTTGTCATGTTGAATGCTAGATATGGTAAATTCGGAACATTTCATTATAGCTGCTTCTCTACTTAAATTAGTGAGACCGTCAATCAACCTTTTTTATGTAAGTCTACCACTAATTGGTGTGCCCTTAAAAATCTGCCCCTATGATTGGCTGCTTCACATCGCAAACTATAAATGACCATTTGTACCTAACTTCTACTTAATCCTAAGTTTAATTCTATGGTCACTACACCATAGGTTTTTATTTCTGAATTATTTGCTGCGTAAAGTTTATACGTACACTCTTGTTTTTGTTTTGTTTTCACTTTACTTACTGGTATCACTGATACATTTGCGCACGTGTCCACTAAATACACAATTCCCGTTTTGAAGTCTTTCACACAAAGTCGGTGGTTTCCCGCGGCACAATCGTCCACCATTGCTGACTGCACCGCGTCTAGTTTTCCTGCTTCCTGGTCCAGATACACGGTGATTCACACGCCCGCGCGTCATTCCTATAGCGGTAATGGTGTCGGCATAGCCAGTCGGGATATTCTGGTGTGCGTCGTGTTTGACTTTTGGATCTAAAGCGTTGTTGCCATCGTCCGCCTCTTGAGCTGCCTGCCGTGTTTCCCTTCCGCTTTCTGATCTCATATATCTCTCCGCGTAATTCTTTCATTGCCATTGCTAATTCCTTCAAGTGGTTGGCTATACCGTCATTCGTTGACGTGCTTGGTGTTATGGATGCGACCTCGCCGTTTCCCAAGGTTTCTAATATTTTATCCGCCTTCCTAGCCACGTCCTCCAACTTGGTGTCCTCGCTCATTGCCAGCAGTGCGCGTACATTAGGTGTTAGCTTGTCTAGCCACAGCCTCTTTAGTGGTTCCTCTGTTAGATTACATTTCTTTGCTAAAGCTGTCATTTCTCTGAGTAATTGCGACGGTTTTTGTGTTCCCAGGTCCATTTCATACATTAATTTGTGAAATTGTTTATCTGCACTCTCTTCATATACTGATAATAAACGCTTTTTGATCGTTGCATATTTGCCTGTTTCCGGCGGAGCTTCAATGATGTCGGTTACTTGGCGTAAAACGTCTGTAGGTAATTTTGCGAGCACCATGTCATACTTTTGGGTGTCGCCTTGTTTCTGTGGGGCCATCATTGCCTCGAACTGGATGAACCATGATCTTGGTATTTCTCTCCAAAATTCCGGAACTCTCATTTGCACTGTAACCATTGATACGTCTGCATTCGTAGCTGCCCCCGGGGGGCCGATCACCACTTGCAGGTTCATTTTGGAAAACGATACACACGCGTTGCTTTACCTAAGCACGTTGCGTTTCACTTTGCACCACGCGGTCTTTATGCCTCTGCCTCGTAAGCCTATTGAGTCGCCGTTGTCGCAAAAATAAAAACGCGGAATCTTGAAAACGTCGAAAGGTCACCAGTGTTGTGCGTGTTCTGTTTATGGTGAGACAAATAAAGAGTCGGACTCCAAGGAAGTAAATGTCTTTAATTCGGGTTCCACAACCCACTATAACTATAACACTTCGTTATAACTAATTACGTACTAGGTCCGCGTCGAGGCAGGGCGCGGTGGTATGTAGGCGACTGGCGAGCCGATCGCCCGCTCCCTCATATTTCGTCAAGAATGCAACTCAGCATATCGCTATTACTAAGCCGCCACAAATGTAATTAGTAGGAGTGTGATTTAGGGTATCGATATGACCCATATGTAAGGTAGACGTAAATTTACTAATAGACTAATGTAAAAATACTTGCATAGAACATTGATCCGTATCTTAATATAAATAAAGAGCACAATCGCGTTTACAAAAATGAGGTGTCGTCATGGTGTCGTGAAATCAATGGTTTAGTCCCATCTCAAAAATGCCCAACGCGCCTAAAGAAGTTTTCATTTTAAAAAAATGTAACCCGATTACGGAAAATAAAAGTGATCTAAAAATACGGTTACGAGCTGGGTATGGGATAAATTAATTACTACCAATCAGACAATTAAATAACTTTATTAAACACAAAACACTTAAAACTTAATCACAAATACACCACTGATCACTATTCGCTCAGATACCGCACTTCTCGTTCACTTCGATTCGCTTCGTTGTGTCGCCTAAATCAGACTGACTACATCGTGTGTCGGCGCTCTGCTTTTATACCGCCAATATTCACGAACATTCTGGCTATGTGTAGAACGGTTCCAGAAAAACATCAACAAATAAACATTACCAGGAAATACAAAAGTATGGTAAAGGTATAAAAAATAATAACCTACTTGTACCGAATTAAGAAATAGGTACTTTATGCCCTCGGCGTACGGTCGAAATTACAATGACAAGTCCTAATATTTTTTATAAGTAGTTACCTACTTAACTTCAAACTAATAATAATGAAATGCTTCTCGAAGTTTTTAGCGCAAACACACTGTAATCCGTGCTTTCTCGAAAGATCTCGTACGTACGACGTAACACTGCCCCCTCCTTAGACATGCTCGTCCCGAGCATCATTAGCCCCGTAGTATCGGGCCAATCAAAATCAAAATCAAAATATTTTTATTTCACATAGACCTACATGGGCACTTATGAAACGTCAGAAGCTAGGTGCACGGTTCCAATTGGTCGTTTCCTATGGAGAAGAGCCGGCAAGAAACTCCACGGTTACTCTTTTAAAAATAATTGGCTTTTACAATTTTTTCAAATAACAGTGTGACAAGGTATGGGAGGACAGTGTAGGTATTTCAATAAGTACCAGGTACTTAAGAAAATAGAAATGGTCAACAAATCTACAGTCCACTAAGCCTACAGTGTTCTCACATTCACAAAATAGAAAAGAATCTATACCAAAAATATATAAATTAATAAAAATAAAAACCTCTTTTAATTAAACGCAATTACATTATTGCTATTACAACTGTAATAAATCTGAATAATTATCATGTGCACAAAAGCCACTAATAAAGAGTTGAAATTAACTCGTAGCTATATAATGTCAAATAATACGATGAATATGTCAAGGATGAATGTAAAAAAATAAGATAATAATAAATATGGTAATTTGGGAGCAGTTAATAGACTCTTACATAATTATGCCGTTAATGATATACCACGGAAGCCACATGTGCAGAAGGAATTATTGCCAAATTTCCTTGTCTTCAACATAGTCTTTAATTTTGTAATATGCTTTCTTGATAAGAACACGTTTGATGTGGGTTTTGAACTTCCCATCGCTAAGTTCTGTAACAGACTTTGGCAACTTGTTATAAAAGCGGATACTGTTTATAAGAAATGACATGCTTGTTTTAGTTAATCTAAATTTGGGTATCACAATTTCATGTCTGCTACGTATATTTATATTATGGACACCGCTTCTTATTTTGAAAAGTCCTAGGTTTTTGCGAACAAGCAAAATACTTTCTAAGATATAAAGAGAAGGCAGAGTCAGTATGTTAATTTCTTTAAATTTGTCTCTAAGGGACTCGCGAGGACCCATTTTATAGATCGCGCGGATTGCCCTCTTTTGTAGAATGAAAATTGAATCTACGTCAGCTGCCGATCCCCACAGCAGAACGCCATAAGACATAATACTGTGGAAATAAGCAAAGTATACTAACCTAGCTGTGGCTATATCAGTCAACTGCCTTATTTTTCTAACTGCATATGCAGCTGAACTTAATCTACCTGAAATAGTTCTAATGTGGGCACCCCATTGCAATTTTGAATCTAAAGTAATGCCTAGGAATATAGTTTCCGTTATTGCATCTAGTTCTTTGCCATCAAGTTTTAAATTTAGACCTACTTGAGGTACATTTGGTAATGAAAACCTAATACATTTAGTTTTGTTCGCATTAAGTTAAAGATTATTAGCTGCGAACCATTTTGAAAGAACAGCCAGACTATCATTGACATGTAAGACATCTGTATCTTTCCTGTCTATTTTAAAAATAAGAGAAGTATCGTCAGCAAATAAAATTATATCCGATAAGTTAGCCATCATGTAAGGAAGATCATTTATATAAACTAGAAATAAGAAAGGGCCGAGAATTGAACCTTGAGGCACGCCCATTTTAACTAGAGACCCCGTAGACGTCGCCCCATTAACGTTTACTTTTTGCTCCCTGTTGGATAGATAGGAAAGAACAAGATCAGCAGCTTGTCCACGAATTCCGTAGTGGTGTAATTTACAGATCAGTGTATTGTGGTCAACGCAGTCAAAGGCTTTTGAGAGGTCACAGAAAATGCCAATTGCATCCTGGGACTTCTCCCAGGATTCCAAAATGTGAGTGATGAGTTTTACTCCTGCGTCAGTCGTCGACCTACCTTTCGTGAAACCAAACTGGTGACTATGTAAAATCCCATTTGAATTAAAATGTGACAACATCTGGTCTAGCATGATTTTTTCATATATTTTACTCAATGCTGGTAGCACAGATATTGGTCTATAATTTGAGGGATCACTCTTACTACCCGATTTGAAAATTGGTACTACTTTACTATGTTTCATTAAATCAGGAAACGTACCGCTATCTAAACATTGATTAAATATGCTAGTTAGAACAGGCGCAATTGTGTCAATGATATTTTCAAGAACTTTAACGGAAATCCCCCATAAGTCTTCAGTGGTTTTTATGTTAAGACTTTTGAATGCTTTTTTAATTGTGAAAATAGAAATGGGCTTGAATTCAAAACTTGGAATGTTCTTACTGTAGTGTTCTTTTAGAAGAGATTCAGCTAGTATAGATGATGAGGGGAGAGATTTCGTAACCTTTATTGGGATGTTGGTAAAGAATTTTTCTAGTGTCTCAGCAACTTTTAATTTATCTGAAATGGTTTCATTATCAATTTTTAAAGACAATTCATTCTGATCTCGCTGTTTTGTGTTTCCAGTTTCTTTGTTAATTACCTGCCACACAGTTTTTATTTTATTGTTAGAAATATTAATTTTGTTACTTATTAATTTAGATTTAGCTTGGGCGCAGACTCTTTTAAATATCTTAGAATAGTTTCTTACATAATTATGAATTGCTTGATCAGAAGTCAATGATTTTTCGTTATATAAATTATATAAAATATCTCTGCTTTTTCTAATACCAGGAGTGGCCCATTCATTAAATTTTGGTTTGGTATTGATTGTTACTGTTTTTACAGGACATGCTTTATTGAATTCTTGGCATACTGTAGAAAATAATGTACTGTAGTTTGTGTTGGGGTCTTGTGAATCAAAACTAGCTGTTGAAAGATTGCTAAGAACATTATTATTAAATATCTTCAATTTATTTTTAGTAAGTAGTCTTAACTGAATAGTTTTATCTAAACGTAACTTTTTATCTGATTCAAAGGATATAAGTTGACCTGTATGATCAGACCTGACGCCACTAATTAGGGACCAATCTTTTATTTTACAATTAGTAAATACATTGTCTATGCATGTAGCCGAGGTTGCTGTTATTCTAGTTGCTACATTAAATATACATTTTAAATTGAAAGATTTAAACAATGAGATAAGCTTATATTTATCCGGTGAATTTACTAATAGATCAATATTTAGGTCACCACAAACAAAAACTATTTTATTATCTCTAATAAGTTTAGTTAGTATTTCTTCCATTATGATTAAAAATGATGACAAGTTTGAGGCTGGTGGTCTATAAACACATAAGAAAGTATGGCCTTCAACCTCTGCACATGCTACCTCACATAAGCGATCAACAGAGCAAGCAGTGATATCCTTCCTTTCCTTATATTTGAGAAAACTATTACATAATATCAAGGTACCACCCCCTAATGAAGACCGGTTGTACGCACTGGCAACTGAAAAATTATTTACATTAAACGACATTCTATCTGGTTTTAACCAGGTTTCACAAAAACATAAGATATCCATACAATATTTGTCTATTAACATTTCCACGTCTAGGATTTTGCCAGAGATGCGATTTATATTTTGGTGATAGAGTAAAATATTCTTATTATGCTTCTCTTTTGTCGATTCTAAAAGTTTAAAGAATTTATTACAGCATTATTAGAAGTACTAGATAATGCTGTTTCGTCACTTAAGCTAATCTCAGTTAAAACATTCATAACTGCGTTTATATTGTAGGCTAATAAAGTAGCTAAAACATGTTGGCTTTTCTTAGGTAAGAACATCTGCTCCTTAGTCAACACAAAGTCTCTAACAAAATTGTTAGTATCAAAATACAATAAACTGTCACTATGATGACATGCCAAAATATGCATAAGGTTATTTAAACTAAAAATGTAGTTGTTATCTTGCTCATATAACTTATCAGAATATGGCAATGCACATAATATTAATTTACCTAATTTTAATTTAAGTAGGGTGTCAATACCATTAACTATGTCCCTTTTAGTGATGCTCAGACTGTTTCCAATTAAAAGAACTACAGTAGTCTGCTTATTCATTGGTGTATGTTTTATTTTATGAACAAGCTCATTAAAATGCAGGTTATGGTAGCAACAGTTAACTATAGTATATTCGGAGCGATTATTTAACAATGATCCAAAACCTGCTCCTAATCTATCTGAAAAGACCAAAACATTACTTTGAGTGGGATTGATAGTTTCTAAAGTATGAGTTAAAATGGGTAAAGCTGTAGGAACAACATGCTGTGACATGAGAGGTGGCGGAGCGGGAGAACAACTACAGGTCAGATTGTTTGTCAGTGACTCACAACTCTCTGCATTGCACTTCACCAAGTTCACCAACTCACAGTCCCCTTGCAAGCGGTCACTTAACATTTTTTGGCTATACTCAAACTTACAAAGGATTTCCTTAAGTGAATTTTCCCTGCTCAATAATTCCTTCTGAAGGTTCTGTATGTCAACATCATAAATTTGTCTGCTACTTTCCAACTTATCAATACATACATTTAATTGGGTTTGTAAGTAGAAACGCTCTTTCCTAAGATTAATGTTACACTTATAAACATTATGTGTTTTCATGAGTTTTTTGTATTTTTTAATATTTCTAGTGATTTTAATATATTTCTTGATTTTATTATGACTAGTTAGGATGGGACATTTAGTTAAGGTATCTTCCCCAGTCAGGTCTATGGTAACGGTGGACTTCTCACACTGCAGTCCGGATACACTGCCAACCAGCTCGTTGTAAAGATAATTGGTGCTGGCAACCTGTTCGCTGGCTTTCAGAGAATTGATGTTGGAAATTTTGTTGTGTGCCTTGCACAATTCCGCTTCAAGACCTGATATACGTTTCAGTGCCTGGTCATGAGTGTCACTGCACTGTTGAAAGTCTGACACTAGTTGACGGAGATGGTGATGCTGGTCAAGTATATCCATGTGCTGGGTGTGAAGTTCTACAAGCTGGTTCTTGAGTTTAGTGTTTCTGTCATTTACCCTCTGGACTTCAATCTCGCTGTCCTCTCTTTCCTGTAGCAGCTGATTGGAAAGTTTTTTTGATGTCTCCAGCTCCTTCAGTGTAACATTCAGTTTGTCACTGATGTCACGAACTGTGGCTCCGCGGGTCATCATATTCACAAATTTCCCCAAATGGCACCTGGAATGCGATAAGAAACAGCTGAGTCTATAGGAATCTAAATGAGTTGAAGACTTGAGAAGATATTAGATAATATGATAGTAATTATAAATGAAAAAAGAAAGTTTTAGAAAAGATTATGAAAATGTGGAGGTAGAAAGTAAGAAGTTATATTATTTATTCAGGGACTTATCACAATTTTTATTGTTTGTATGAATACTTTTACTTATTGTATTAGCATTTATTATTAGTAATTCATTATTAGCTAGCTTATTTGTACTAAGACAGTTAAGGACATACTAAGATTAGAGGTAACAAAGTTTCATCAGTTCGACAATAAGATTTGTTTTAAACAATGGTGAGTAGCAAATTAAGAATAAATATATGTGAAGTAAAGTTTGTAGTGGATGTTAAATGTCTGGGGCAAGTGTTTTCGCCGTCAATTTTGCTTCCACAATTTGTCAAGCAAAATGAGACATAAACGGTGCCGGTGTGTACTGGACGTAGCTCATAACTCTGAGCAGTGTTTACAGGTGTTGTAAAGTGTGTAAATATAACTACAATATTGAATAGTTTAAAACAAAATACTCCCCGGGTTCGATGAATTCAAATCCGCAATCCAAACGTTGACAGCCGGTTGAAGACTTATCGAATTATCGATTATTACGTGTTATCTCAACAAAAACACGGCACAAACACCGAGTGTGATACTTTTTACTTAGATTCTAAGGTAAAGAATAGATTTTACACTAATTAAACACAAATAATTAATAATTTAAAATAATTTAACTAAGAGGTCGTTTTTCACGACCTGTCACAATCGGTCTACATGAACAATCTTAGGCGCACCTCGTAGACCCTTCTGTATTCGGTAGGTGACATCGTTGATCCTAGTCACGACTCGGTATGGTCCATCCCATTTTGCTTGCAATTTCGGAGACTTCCCCTTGCTCCGCACTGGGTTATGTAACCACACCAGTGAACCCTCGTCGAAACCCCTACTGTTTGCCTTGCGGTCATAACGGGTCTTCATCTTCTCAGACATCTGTTGGCCGGATTGTCGGATATGCTCATAAACATCATTCAACTTGTTACGCAAATCATTTGCGTAATCTGTTACACTACGTGGAGCATCAGGGGGAGTTCCAGTGATTAAATCTGCAGGCAACCGCAATTCCCTTCCAAAGTTCGCGAAGGCTGGCGTCACAGTCGTACTTTCGTGGACTGCGCTGCGGTAGGACAGCAGAAACGGCTGTATGTGCTTGTCCCAATCCCTCTGCCTCCTTTCCACGACTTTTGCCAGATATCTCTCCAACGTTTGGTTGAATCGTTCCACCATTCCATCAGATTGTGGGTGGTAAGAGGTGGTTCTGGTTTTGTAGGTACCCATCAATCGACAAGTTTCCTGAAATACTTGCGATTCAAAATTCCTTCCTTGATCGCTGTGTATTTCTAAGGGTACTCCAAAACGACAGAAAACTTCCTGAACTAATTTATCTGCGACAGTTGTAGCTTCTTGGTTAGGAATGGCGAAGACTTCTGGCCACTTTGTGAAGTAATCCATGACCACCAGGAAGTACTTGTTTCCGCTCGCACTTTCTGGAAATGGTCCCGCAACGTCTAGTGCTATCCGTTCCCAAGGGGCTCCAACGTTGTACACTTTTAATAATAATAATAATAATAATATTTATTCAAAAATTACAAGGCATAAAAATTAGTACAGCTTTGCTTAAATGTAAATTATATTCCTAAGACTTACGTGCCTGAACTAGGTAATCCTGTGTTTCAGGCGAGAAGAGCTTAAATAGACTTAAAAAATAAATAAATAAATAAATCTGTAGGTTGACAATAGATCACTAATAATATGTTGAGTACCTTAGTATCTAAATTCGAAAAATACTTAACTTAGGTGAAATTTGTACATGTATTCACTTTAATACAGTTAGTAAATTCTCTGTATCTTCATAAGACATACTTTGGAGAGCATCCTTGAGAATTCTCTTACAATTTGTGTAGTTCAGGGAATAAATGTTTGCTTTCGAGTTTAGTTTATTATAGAGAAGAGGGCTCGGCTGCGTGTGTGGGGTCCTTTCACGGCCGCACAACTGGTACATTTGCGACACCAGTCCTCCACATCATCTCGACAGTGGATCCAGTAAAAGCGTTCTCGAATTTTTAGTAGAGTCCTTTTTACCCCCATATGTCCTCCTGAACATCCATCATGGTAGAGCCGTAGAACATCCGGTACCTTAGCTTTAGGGACAACCATTTGTAGATGACAGCTGTCCCCTCGAGCGTTTTCCCATTTACGGCACAAGACTCCATCCTGGATCACCAAGCTGTTCCATTGCGCCCAATAACTCTTCGTGATGGAACTCATCGCAGCCACATCACTCCACTTAGGTTTAGGAGCACCAGCTTTGACCCACTCGAAGATCGGTTTGGTGTCCGAGTCATTTTGCTGAGCCTGCTGTAGGGTTTCCTTCCATTCATCGCTGAGATCTGTTCTAAGCATCCTCACGGGCACCACTTCCTTAGTCTCTTGCCTAGCACAGTGCTTACAGTCTTCAGGACAAGGTCTTCTTGACAAGGCGTCTGCGTTACCGTGAGTTCTCCCACTGCGATGTTCAGTTATGAAGTCAAACTCTTGTAGTAGTTCAATCCATCTCGCCACTTGCCCCTCTGGATTCTTAAACTGTAATAGCCACTTCAACGCAGCATGGTCAGTTCGTAATTGGAATTTACGTCCCAGCAAATATTTACTGAAGTGCTGCAATGTCTTTACTACGGCGAGTAGCTCCCGTCTTGTAACGCAGTAATTTCTTTCTGGTTTGGATAAAGACTTGCTGAAGTATGCTATCACAACCTCTTGGTCTCCTTTCCGTTGAGACAGCACGCCCCCAATTCCAGTATTACTTGCATCGGTGTCAACTATGAAGTCATTTTCAGTGTCAGGATATCCCAAAATAGGTGTATTGCACAGACGTTTCTTTAATTCCTGAAATGCGACGTCGCAGTTCTCGTCCCAACAGAATTGCCGCTTTTCCTCAGGGAGTTTGTGCAGAGGTTTCGCAATGTCGGCAAAATTCTTGACAAACCTTCGATAGTAGGAGCACAAACCCAGAAATGCTCGGACCTGTGTCTTGTCTTTCAGAACTGGCCAATTCTTGACGGCGATTACTTTTTCTGGGTCTGTTTGAACACCTTCCCCCGAAACTATGTGTCCTAAAAAGTTTACTTGTTGTCTAAAAAACGAGCACTTTTTCGGACTTAACTTGAGATTTGCTGTTTGGATTTTCGACAGCACTCGGTTGAGGTTTTTAAGGTGATCTTCAAATGTACGGCCCACGATGATAATGTCGTCTAGATATACAAGACATGCGTCTTCAATCAGTCCGGCGAGTACTTGCTCCATCAACCTCTCAAACGTCGCAGGAGCATTGCACAAACCGAATGGCATAACTTTAAACTGCCACAACCCTTTTCCTGTTGAAAATGCAGTTTTCTCCTTATCCTTGGGGTCTATTTCTACTTGCCAGTAGCCACTTTTCAGGTCAAGTGTGGTAAACCACTTCATACCCAGCGTCTCTTCATAGTCAGCGTATCCAGTGTGTCATCGATCCTAGGCAGCGGGTAACTGTCCTTCTTCGTGACGTCGTTCAGTCGTCGATAATCCACACAGAAGCGCATACTGCCGTCCTTTTTCTTTACCAGGACCACAGGAGAACACCATGGACTCGATGAAGGTTCTATAACACCGTCCTTCACCATTCCCTCAATCATGTTTTCCACCTCTTTTTCTCGTGCAACTGGCAGTCTTCTTGGTCGCTGACGGATTGGTAACTCGTTGCCTGTATTAATCTTATGCTGAACAAGTCCAGTTCTCCCTATGTGAGCATCGTTTGAAGAGAAAGTGTCGGCGTACTGAAGTAACATCTTCTTAGCCTTGTCCATTTCTCCCTTAGTTAAATCGCAGTTTTCCAAAAGCGTTGACACGTCAAATTTTGCACTACGAATTTTATTTCCGGTAGGCGGATCCTGCAATTGACGCATCCAAGCTACTTCCTCGCAAGTACCGATCAAGGTGCCCTTCTTGATCACATGCTCCTTGTCACTTGGATTCAGTATGCGTACTGCTGAGACGTTGGTGGCCTTGACCAGAGTACGTGCCGTCTTCCATGGGAAGTCATTGTTCACCCTTTCTATCAGAACACTTCGATCTTTGTGTCTAGAATTCTGTGGTAAACTAATTGGCACAATTGTTTCTGATCTGCGAGGAAGAACAATCTCTTTCAAGCAGTACACTTTTCCTGATGGTGCACCTTCCATGAAGACTTCATCTGAACCACATTTCAATACTCCTTGATCAACGTCGATCTCGCAACGATGTTTCCGCATGAAGTCCAAGCCCAAGATGCAATCATCCACTATATCGGCCACGATGACATTGTGCTGGTAAGTTCTATCACCCAATTTTAACTCCACCTCCTTCTTGCCTCGGACGATTATGTGTTGACCGGTAGCTGTTAGTAATCGTATACGGTCGTGGTTATCGACGTAGTCCCCAAGAAACCGACTTGCTAGGTGAGAATTGACGACCGTGTGAGAAGCTCCAGTATCCAACGTCAGTTTGCATGGTATTCCATTGACTTCGCCTTTGATGGTCAGGCTGTTCCCATCATGTGCTTGCGAGATCAAAATTCTCGGGGCTCTTTCAATACCAGCCAGCACCCGCCCCCCAGTCCTGCCATTTACTCGTTTCCCTGCTGTGGCTGGGCAGTCACTTCAGCCACCTTGCCCTGCTGATCTTCTCTCGGGGTGCTGCGCTTAGGACAGCTTGACCGAAGATGACCCCTTTCTCCGCAAGTGTAGCACCTAGGACTGTACCCTTGCGGCCGGTCGCGTACAGGTGATGCTACAACCTCCCTGACGCGGTGCGTTCGGTGGTCCTGCCTCACTGCCTCTACTTCTAAGGCATGGGCCAAGGCGGCTTTCAGCGTCTCATGATGCCCAAGTCTCACAGTGGCTCTAACTTCTAGGTCGCGTATTCCATCAACGAACGCTTGTACCAGATTCCCATCGATAAGTGCAGGGGCAGACTGGTATGCTTTCCGAACCAGCTTTTCAACTTCGAGGGCCCACTGCTGTAGGTTCTCGGCACTACGTTGAACACGATCCTTCAACTTAGCACGAAATACTTGCTCCAGGTGCGCGTCGCCGTATCTGGACTCTAACGCCTCCAGCAGCTGCTCGTAGGTTACATTCTTGCCGAGCGCCTCAAGAATGTTTAGGGCCTGGTCTCGGAGGCCCAAGGTGAGCGCGGTCATGGCTTGCGGTTTTGTCCACCCATTCGCCTTCATAACGGCCTCAAATTGAATTTTATAAGCCGACCACGAAGATGTGCCATCGAATGGAGGCACCTTAAAGCCCCGCGCTGAAGGTGCAGCAACTACTGAAGCTACAGTCACGTCTCCAGTCTTCAGTTCCCCCAAAGCCTTCTTCACCCCAGCGATCTGAACTTCGGCTTCTGAGAGGCGATTCTCGTGCTGCTGTACCTGATCCTTCATCACCTTTAGGTCTTTCCCAAAAGTTGCATGAAGATCCTTTATGAGGAGCATCTGCTCGTCTTGGCGGCGGACCTGCTCCTCTTGGCGGCGGACTTGCTCCTCTTTGTCTCGCTGCAACTGCTCTTCCAACCGGCGAGCCTGCTCCTCTTGACAGCGGACTTGCTCCTCTTTGTCTCGCTGCAACTGCTCTTTCAACCGGCGAGCCTGCTCCTCTTGGCGGCGGACTTGCTCCTCTTTATCTCGCTGCAACTGCTCTTCCAACCGGCGAGCCTGCTCCTCTTGACGGCGAGCCTGCTCCTCTTGACGGCGAGACTGCTCCTGCAGCAGCGCCATTAAAGCTGACAAGTCTGGCGCCATTGATGCTGTAGAAACTGCGGATGGGCCAGCGACTGGCACTGACGTAGGCTGGATACCACCCGGTGTCTGTGTTGGAGAATGTCCAAACCGCCTTTGGTCCATGTCCTGCTGTCGCTGACTCCTGGTACGGATACCGTCCGTGTCGTCCTTCGGTAGAATTGGCATAATTTATCCCTCACTTCTGACACCAAATTGTTACGAGCTGGGTATGGGATAAATTAATTACTACCAATCAGACAATTAAATAACTTTATTAATCACAAAACACTTAAAACTTAATCACAAATACACCACTGATCACTATTCGCTCAGATACCGCACTTCTCGTTCACTTCGATTCGCTTCGTTGTATCGCCTAAATCAGACTGACTACATCTTCATCTTGAGTCGTCGCGACGTCCCCGCAAGGGGACGTGGCGAGCGGGGTCGGGGCATCGCCCCTCGCCCGCGGGGGCCATACAGTGACCCATTAATATGGGCCCCTCAAATTGTGTGCGCCTCGGGCGGCGTCGTAGAAATTGACGCATCTTGCGAGCAAGATGCGTCTGTGTGTTTGGTTGCTATGAATATTATTGTAGGCGCGCCACGGCGCTAACTCCTGTAGCGCCGCTTTCTTCACGACATCCCGGCGGTCAGTCCCCGCCAGGTGAGACCCCCAGTTACCTGGGGGAGGCCCAGCGAAGACGACCAGCGACGAGGATGCCGACTCGACACACCTACATGTTAATATGTAGTCTACCTCTCGCCCCGTTCACAGATCGAGCCGTTTGCGGATTGAGAGGCAGGCAGTCTCGTATGTATGAGCGGCTAGTGTTGTAGAGTAACACCGCTCAGTGTATTACGTGCGTCGCGGCCCGCGTCGCGCCCGCACGTGATGTGTTTAGATGCATGTGTAGTTGTGGTTGTCTGTATATAGTTGTGTGACATGCCTATATTAACTTAGAACACGCCACACAACAGATGTATGTGTACATCTGTAGAGTCTTATTATTTCGAGTAAGCTGCGTGTAGCCTGGTTGCTGCTTACTCGAGGCGTCAATCCGGTGCGATGGGGTCGGGGTCCGCTACCAGGTCGCGGGGCAGGGGTCTCGCGTCAGGCGGCCGCGCGTGCAAGGGCGCTATCTGCCTGACATGGGGCCAGGCAGAAGCGTCGGCACGCGCGAACATGGCCTTCGCGAGTCGCCGCACAAACTCATCCAGGCTCTCGATTCCGAGATCCCGCTGGATGACACTATTCCTCACGAGATGAGGAGCGTCAATAATGGTCCGCAGCGCAAGATGTTGCTGCGCGCGGAGCTGCTTTCGGCTCAACTCACTCGTGAGGGCGAACCAAGCGGGGGCGGCGTACGTCAAGACTGGGCGTATGTACATCTTGTACACGCTCAGCTTGACGCGCGCCGGGATGCTGGAAGAGAGCACTGGGCGAAGGAGGTTGCGGGCGACCCTACCCTGCGCGGCGACCTTGCGGACGTGTGGCCCCATCGTGAGGCGGCGGTCGATGGTCACACCCAGGTACTTAGCCCGGGGCGACCAATCGACTGCTGCTCCTTGTAGTGTCAGGGGTGGTGGGAGGGGCGCGCACCCGGTGATGAGTGCCTGCGTCTTACCCACGTTAACCGATAGCCGCCATTTAGACAGCCAAGCGGGGAGCAAATCGAGAACGCGCTGCATCTTGGACGCCGCGTATTTCGCATTAAGCGAAGTAGTAATGTACGCGGCGTCGTCCGCATACAGCGCGAGCATCGCATGCGAGGTGGTGGGGATGTCGTCGGTGTAACGTGAGTAACACGCAGGCGAAAGGCAGCTACCCTGCGGCACACCGGCGAGCACCGGGCGGGCGCCTGACAGCGCTCCGTCGACCACCACCCTGACAGTCCTGTTGGAAAGAAAGCTAGACACCACCCTAACTACGCGACGGGGCGCGTCCGAGGTGGCGAGTTTATATAAGAGGCCCTCGTGCCACACACGGTCGAAGGCCTTCTCCATGTCGAGGAATACTGCCACCGAGTATTCCTTCTTATCAAGCGCCGCTGTCATGTGGTGCAGTACCCTCGACAGCTGGAGCGTCGTGCTATGTTCCGACCGGAACCCGAATTGTTCGGGTCGTGGCTCTATATGTTGGCGTAGGTGCCGCAGCAGGAGCGCCTCGAACACCTTGGAGATGGTCGGCAGCAGAGTGATTGGCCGATAGCTCTCCGGCTTCAGAATGTTCTTTCCCGCCTTGGGCAGCATAATGACGCGCCCCTCCTTCCAGGCCGCGGGAAAGGTCCCCGTGCGCAGTATCCCCGTAAACAGGCGCGCCAGTGCCGCTACTGTACGGAACGGCAAGTGGCGCAGCACTGTGTTGGTGATACCGTCAGCACCGGGGGCCTTCTTGGGCTTGGTCCTCAGGATGGCGCGTCTCACTGCGCCAGGCGAGAAGAAGATTGGGTCCTCTTCGGGAGCTATCGGCGTCGCGAAGTAGTCCCCAAGGTGTTGCTCGACTGCTGCGACATGGTCGTGGTCGCTTGCTGGATTCGGTCGGAACTGACGCCCCAGGTGATCGGCGAAGACCTCCGCCCGGTCCTCTGCTACGTACCTAAGCGCCCCGTCGCTGTTCAGTAGTGGGCGCGCCGGGGCTGGGGTACTCGTCAGCTGGCGGCAGAGCGCGTGTACCGACGGCCAACTGTCCGTCGTCGCGTCTATTCTTTCCTCCCAGCCCGCGGCGGTATGGGCCAATAGCTCGGCCTTCACCTTCTCCGCGAGACGGTTAAGCTGCGTCTTGAGCGTTGGGCATCTTAGCTGTTGCCACTGCTTGCGTATGCGCCTCTTTTCGGCGATAAGTCTCGTTATATGTGCCGGCAGGGGCGGCAATAGCCCTCTCCCCTGCGGCACCAACGTTGTCGCCGCTTGCAAGGCGCTTTGGATGCAAGCAGTGACGTCACCCGCCGCCTGATCCACGTCCGCGGAGGTGACGATGGGCCGAGTTGGCGTGGTGGTGTCTAGCCTCTCTCCGAAGGCGATCCAGTCGGTACGTCGACGTGGCGCTATGGGCTTCAGTCGGGTCGGCACACCCGATAGGACGACGAGTACAGGTTGGTGGTCCGACTGTAACTCGTCGTCGATCACTTGTTGTGTGATCTGGCGGTGTAGCCCTCGGTGGACTACGACGTCCAGCACATCGGGCATCAGCCCAGCTGCATCCGGGTAATGAGTGGGCGTCTCCGGACCGGACACCGTATAGCCGAAGGCTTCCGCGTCCGCGAAGAGCCGTCTCCCCCCGTTATTCGTGTTTATGGAGTTCCACGCCGGGTGCTTGCAATTCAAGTCGCCGGCAAGGAGGGCCGCGTTCCCACTACGCGTGCTGAGTAGGGCCCGCATCTCGACCATGTCCATGGGAGACGCGGGCGGTTTATAGCACGCGTAAATGTCAATGTCCTCGCCGGCAACGTGAAGTTGAACACCCAGCGCGTAAAACGAGCTGAGACTCGGAACGGGGAGCTCTTGATGGACGACTCTTCGCCTCACAAGTACCGCCAGACCACGGTAGCGGGCGTGTTGTGCCGACCTTTCATCCTTGCGGTAGACGTAAAACCCGGGGACCCTGACCCTATCTTCGGGTCCCAGGTGCGTCTCGTTGATGAGCGCCACGTCGACGTCCTGTTCCCGAAGGAGGTGGCGGAGGTGGGCGACCTTTCCCTTAAGGCCGCGGACATTCCAGTGGATGATCCTTAACGGCCTAGCCATCACAGAGGGCGAGCAATGTGGCCAGGCCGTCAAAGACCACCGTCTCTATTTCTCGGCCCTGCCTGATAGCCCTGATTAGATCCATCAGGAGCTTGATCGCACAGGTTGTGAATTCCTTCGTGTTTCGTGACATATATTGTTGTTTGTTTGCCGATACTTTCGACGAAGTATCGGCAAATGTAGCGATTGTTGCGCCGCCACTCGTCAGTGCAGGGAAGTTATCCTGCACTATGATTGGCCGCGGCGTCTTCGCGACTTTTGCCGCGGCGGTGGCGGCGCCTTGCGGTTTTTGGGCGAACCTCTCTAGTGCGGCATTCTGCCGCGGTGCCGTCTTGGCGCTAGTTGTAGGTTCGCCCATTTGGTTTTTGGTTGTTCCCCTATTCACAACCTGTGCGACCCTTGAGGCAGGGGCGGCCGTAAGGGGGGCTTCTTGTGCGCCTGGGGGGGAATTCTTCTTCCTCCCTTTCCCCCCGCGCTTTTCCTTCCTCCGCCCAGAGGAGGGGGCTTGGGTTCTAGTGGTGGGCTCATTTGCCGCCGCCATCAACGTCGTGCCTTCCGACTCAATCGTTGCCTTCTGGGCTTGTGGCCCAGTTGTTTGGGCCCGTCTCGTGGCCGTGATGGCGACGGTCCCCGCCCGCTTGTTCTTTATTTCTCGCTCGAACACGGGGCATTTTGTATTGTTCGCGGGATGCGGGCCACCACAGTTCGCGCAGGTGGCCGGCTCTTCCCGCGGACGCGGACAATCACGGGCCGCGTGTTCCGCCCCGCATCGCACACAAGCGAGCGGGCGGTGGCACTGGTGCGAGCTATGCCTGAACCGCTGGCACCGGTGACACTGCGCGGGCCCACGCTTCCCACGCCAAGCCTCTATCTTGACACCACGCATGTTCATGAACACGGTGGTGCCATAGATTTCTCTAACATCCGGGGTCTTCTTGAGGATCGCGTGAAACACGCAGCCGGGTCGTCCTAGTGCGCCCTTGATATGGCGCACGTACTCCGGCTGGTATCCTAACTCCCGGAGTTCCTCCTCGATCTCCTTCGGGTCCGTATCCGCCGGTAGGCCCCTGATGGCGATCTTCAAGCTCTTTTCCGCTGGTAGCGAGTACGCAAACCAGCTCACGCCGCTACTCTTCTCCAGGCCGGTCAAGTAGCGCTGGACCAGCCTATACTCCTCCTCGGTATCCGGGGTGAACCTCACCCCGGTCCCGTAGGGGCGAGCATTAGGAGGCCGGCCCAGCTTCTCCCGAATGGCCCGGAAGTGTGCGGCCCAATTCGGTAGCGTCTCTACTACCAACGGAGGGAACCGCAGCTTTTTCTTTCTCCCCGGCGCCGCAGCGCCCGGGGGGGCATCAGGGGGGGCGGAAGTTGCGTCTGTGGTTGGGGGCAGGTTGTGAGTACTTGCCCCTGTGGGTGACACGGAGGGTGTCGGGGACATAGGGGGCGTGCGCCGGCGGACCGCGTCCGAGAAGGTAGGCGATTGCGGCGCGTCCCGACCCCGCGGCGCGCTTTCGCGCTGTGGCCGCGGCGGGTCAAGGCAATACCGCTTCGCCTCCTCCGACGCGGTCTCGCCAGAGCTTCTCCTTCGCCGCTGGGGCCTGGACTCGAGCTGGTACTCAAAGTCGAGCCCCAGCGACAGGGTTGATGACGTCAGTGCATGGATGTGGCCCTCGGCTGCTGGTCCCACGGTGGGCCGCTGTCCGGATCGCGGGGTCATGTCCGGAGACATGTCTGCGCGACCAGAGGCGGCCGAGCCCACGGACGCCAGCGACATGCTCGACCCCGCACGCGAGGAGCATGTCGACAACATCGCAGGCGAGTCGTAGGCCGAGGTCCGGGGGGGCGCCGGTGAATCGGGCGCCCTCGTGGCGAGTTGCGCCGGCCGTATGAGCGGCCCGGCATTGATGGTGCGCTCACGCTCAGCCGATGTCGGTCCCGCCAGCGAGAGACGGGGACCGGAAGCGGCGGCGCGAGGGGCAGCTTTCGGTTGTATTTGCGGCGGAGATACAAACCTTGGCGGCGGAGCGGAGGTTCGTGATGGTGGTGCTCTGGCCCGCTCCGATGGTATAGTGACACGTGGAGCGGGTAGTGCGGGAAAATCTGGGCGAGGCGCGCCGGAGCGCGCAGCAGTCGTTTGGTGTCCGGGCGCAGAAGCGCGCGCGGATGGAGTTGGAGCACGCGCTTGTACTGCGCGGCTCGTAGTTGGAGCCGGTCCCGGGGCCTGTATAGGCACCGGACGGAACGCGGCTGGGCGGACGGGTACGGCATGTACCCGGCTCGTCGACGGCGTGGGCGCAACGCGCGCAGGCGCCGATGACGTCGATGGGCCGGTAATGATTGCGGCACTCACCTCCTTCTTGGTTGCTTGCGTTGGTGGATGCTTCTTCTTCTTCTCCTTATCTTTCTCCTTGGTCTTCGTTTTCGGGGGGCCGGCCGACGGCGCACCGGACGACGCGTCGCCAATGTTTGGCAACGACATCGCCCGGTCCAACGTCGGGCGGGCCTCTTCTTGGTTCCCGGCATCGCGGCCTAACGAGCCGCGCTTGCCGGGATTCGGCATGATACTGGGGCTTTGGCCTCCGCGACCGCTACGGCGATACTCGCCGGGCAGCACACGGGGCTGCTCTCTCTGTGTGCGCACAGGGGGAACCGACGGCGTCCTGCACGTACACAGAGAAAGAAGTGATAAAATTGGCAATCCGCGCGGATAACGAACTCGACTGTTGGAAGAGCAGTGGGTCCGATGACCAATGGGCTAATCCGACTACATCTTGTGTCGGCGCTCTGCTTTTATACCGCCAATATTCACGAACATTCTGGCTATGTGTAGAACGGTTCCAGAAAAACATCAACAAATAAACATTACCAGGAAATACAAAAGTAGTAGGTATAAAAAATAATAACCTACTTGTACCGAATTAAGAAATAGGTACTTTATGCCCTCGGCGTACGGTCGAAATTACAATGACAAGTCCTAATATTTTTTATAAGTAGTTACCTACTTAACTTCAAACTAATAATAATGAAATGCTTCTCGAAGTTTTTAGCGCAAACACACTGTAATCCGTGCTTTCTCGAAAGATCTCGTACGTACGACGTAACAATACGAAACAAGAAAATATTTCAGACAAAAATCTAGACTTAAGTACAAAAATGGTCAAGATAAAGCCGTCGTCGCATGCTATTATAATTTCGTTGGTGTTTCTGGCATCCACATGTTATACAGGCATGACCACAGGTTTATTTTGACCAATTTTAGGGTTCCGTACCTCAAAAAGAAAAAACGGAACCTTTATAAGATCACTCGTGTGTCTGTCTGTCCGTCTGTCACAGCCAATTTGCTCTCTACATTCTGTTATTCTGAAAGGAATCTACGACTTATGGCAAGCAGACTTGATGGACATGCAAAACCTGAAAAAATATAACATAGGTTATAATTTCATCTTAGTGGTGATTGACTGCTTCTCAAAGTATGCCTGGGCTGAACCCTTAAAATCGAAAAATAAATTTGATGTTACTCGTGCATTCGAACATATACTGCTTAGTAGTCGTAATAATCCTGTTAACTTACAAACTGATATGAGGACAGAATTTTATAACATCACTTTTCAAACACTTATGAAAAACCACAACATTAACCATTACCTACTCATCGTTTTCTACTAAAAAGCATCAATTATAGAGAGACTGATTAGAACTGTTAAAAATAAGTTATATAAATGTTTAGTCTCAATGGAAACTAAAGGGTCTTTCAAATAGAGTGGGTCGATGTTGACAGTTTGTGGCGGCCATGTTGTTTTGGCGGCATCTGTCAAATGCGTTGTTATTTCTTCAGTTACTAATGCCAACTCACCATGGCGAGTTACACGATTGAGCAGCACGTCCAAATGATAAAACTTTATTATCAAAATGAGTGTTCGTTAGTGCAAACGTTGCGCGCATTACGTCCATTTTACGGCAGACGTGGTGGCCCTTCAAAGTCGACTCTCCAACGTTTGGTGACCAAATTCGAGACGACTGGTTCGGTAAACAACCCACCAGCACCTACCAAACCCTTACGTCAAAGGAACGCCAGATCGGCCGAGAATATCGCTGCTGTCCGTGAGAGTGTGCAGGAGACTCCGAGGCAGTCGATTTCTTGCCGTGCACAGGAACTCGGGTTATCTCTCGCAGAGGTGACGTGAATTAGCCACCAAGATCGTGCCATTTGACCCCGCTAGACTTTTTCTTGTGGGGTTTTCTTTAGTCGCAGGTCTATGCCAATAATCCGCAATCAGCCGATGCCCTGAAAGTCAACATAACGCAGGCCATCGCTCAGATACATATGGATCTATGCAGTAGAGTAATTGAAAATTGGGCCTCTCGGATCCGTGCCACCGTTCGAAGCCGCGGTGGATATTTAAACGATGTTATATTTCATAAATAATGACATAAATGGGCCTTTCAAAAAAAAAAAAAATATTTTCTTTAATATCTCACATACAGCTTGTTTTATTTAATTTCAATATCGACCCTTCCTTGTTGAAATACTCTTTATAGGTGGTTAGGTATACCATTGGAAGATACATTGAAGAGATATAACAACACAAAACATCGCATCATTCAATTTAAACAAGTTGATGTGAATAAATATAATGAACAAGTAATCCAAGAAAATATTTAAAAAAATAAACAAACATGATTTAATTCAGTGGAAGCCAAAATTCAAAGTTGGTGATTGTGTTCGTATAAGTAAATAGAAACAATTTTGAGAAAGGTTACACTCCTATTTGGTCAACTGGATTATTTATTATAAAAAAGGTAAATAAAACCGTACCAGTGACATATCTCATAAAAAAAATTAAAGAAGAAGCGCGCGCGTGTTTTGCTTTCATAGAAGATCAATGAAAGTAAAACATATTAGGAGCTTTTTACGAACAAGAGCTGCAAAGATCTTATCATCCTGATGTTTATTTGATAGAAAAAGTTTTGAAAAAGAAAGTAAATAAATTTTATAACAAATGGTTAGGTCTAAACAGTGCAGAAAACAGTTGGCAATTATGGGCTAAGATATTATATAACCATTTTTGATTTGAAATCCCACCACTATAAAATTAAAAATTAAATTAAATAAAACTTTATTTCAGACTAAGGTCCATAATTTTGTTAGTATAGTGGTGTTAGTAACAATGGTGCTTAAATAAGTAGGTTAGTATTGTTATGTCCTTTATTTCATTTAAATACATATAATTTATATTTTTAAATATTAAAACATATTAAATATAAAAACATTTAAAAATATAAAAAATATTAGCCCACCGGTATCGGGAATAGGGTCCAAGCTACCGGCGGTCAGGGCTCCAAGGAGAGGAACCTTCTGACAATGCGAGCCGTGTCCAGGAGTACCGCTCTCTGGATCAAGCCCTTGATCCAGCTGCCCAACGAGAGCCTCCTCAGGTGTTGGTCGAGGCTCTTGGCGATTAAGCCATTGGCTGTCACGACTATCGGCACAATGATTGCTGAATCTACATCCCACATGTCGACAACCTCGCGAGCCAAGTCAAGATACTTGATTTGTTTATCTTTCTCAGCTTTCACGAGGTTCTCGTCATGCGGGACCGTTATGTCAATAATCATTGTGCGCCGCTCTCCTCGATCCACCACCACTAAATCAGGCTTATTGGCAGCAATAGTTCTGTCAGTGATGATGGATCGATCCCAGTACAATGTGATATTTCCATTTTCGAGAACTGGGTCGGGCACATACCTGTAGTACGGCACTTCCGATTCCACAAGGCTGTATTTCAGAGCAAGTTGCTGGTGGATAATCCTGGCTACAAGGTTGTGTCTATGCAAGTACTCTTCATTAGCTAGACGAGAACACCCGGAGATAATATGTCGGATTGATTCTCCCGGACGGTGGCATGCCCGACAGATGTCAACCGTACCGTCCTTCACAATGAATCTCCGGTAATTGTTCGTCATCATAACTTCGTCCATAATTGCACAGACAAAACCTTCGGTTTCCCCAAAGAGGTCACCAAAACGCAGCCAGGTTACGGACGCTGGTAAATCTACATCGGGCCCATGCAGGGCCCGGAAGTAGCGTCCGTGAAGCTCCTTACTCTGCCATATCTCCATGCGATCTTTAGTGTCAAGCACTACAGGCTTGCGCCAGTTCTCTTTAGCCAAGGAGAGCGGGGTAAGGCCCTTGTCCACCACGACCACATCTCGATGCATCCCCACGTCGACTCCAAGGAAATATTCCCTGAGACTGCATATCTCGCGATTGTGGAGGGTCTTAGTTTAAAAAGCCTCGACCTCCACACTTTCGCGGGATATACAGTCTCATTACTGATGACCGTGGGTGATGCATTCGATATGCAGTCAGCAACGTACGGACCCTCCTATCCAAGGCGTCGAGTTCGGTCTGAGTCCATTTGAGTATGCCGAAAGAGTACATCAAAACCGGCATAACCCAACCGTTGAAGGCGCGCCCCTTGTTTCCGCCTGATAGAAGACTATTTAATACTTTTTCAGGCGGCCAAAGAAGCGCTCCTTCAACGATTGCTTTATGTCAGTAACATTGATGCCCAACGCTTCCGACATACCCAAATACTTATAGGTTTCGGATGCGGAGAGGGCTCTAAGGTTTATGGAATCCGAGAGTTGGGTTCCCACGGATTCCATAATCTCTCCTCGCTTTACATGCATGACCGCACATTTGTCCACACCAAATTCCATCCTGATGGCGCTACTGAAAGTTTCAGTTACTTTCAGTAGCTCCATCAGTTGCAAATTGTTGGGGGCAAAGAGTTTTAGGTCGTCCATGTAGAGGAGGTGAGATATAACCTGACCACCTCTCCTCAACCGATAGCCAAGACCTGAATCCTCCAGCAGTGTGCTTAGAGGATTCAGAGCTAAGCAGAACCAGAGTGGACTCAAACTGTCACCTTGAAATATGCCTCGCTCGATCCTTATCGGCTCACTATTCCTCTGGATATTTCGATATCCTGGATAGCGAAGGACCGTCCTCCATTGCCCCATACACGACATCAGGAAAGTGCGCAGAGTTGTATGTACTTTATACAACTCCAGCACCCTCATGAGCCATGTATGTGGCACCGAGTCAGGCCTTCTTATAATCTATCCAGCATGTCGACAGATCCTTTCGGGAACGGCGAACCTGTTGGCTAATGGCCATATCAATGAGGAGTAGCTCCTTAGTACCGCGGGACCCGTTCCTACATCCATTTTGAGAGGCAGACATGATGGAGTTGGTGTCAATATGTTTGTTAATTTTAGCTCTCAAAATGGATGTAAGAACTTTATAGACCGTCGGTAAACACGTGATCGGTCTATAATTTTTGGGTTCCGCGGTGCTACCAGATTTATGGAGCAGGTGGGTAACTCCTGTCGTTAGGAACTGGGGTAGCGAACCAGACTCCAAAGCAGTCTGGTACTGAGCCGCCAAGCGAGCATGCGATCTTACGAACCATTTGATCCAGAAGTTGTGCAGCCCATCCGGCCCTGGAGACTTCCAGTTAGACAACGGACGGACTGCACGAGCTACATCTTGGGGGCAGATAGTAATAGCCCCCATTTCTGGTATAGGATCGCAGGCTCGCTCGATTTCCCGAGTCCAATCACCTTCGGTGTGACTGACAGGTACCGACCAGATGCTGCGCCAGAACGAGCACATGGCATCATCATCCGGCAGATGCGTGTCAGCCACACTTTGGTCTGGTCGCTCCCAAGCCCTATAAACCCACCTTTCATCGCTCTGGAAGGTGCGATTCTGAGTGTATCGTTCTACTCGCCGCTTATACCTACGAATACGGTTTGCCCATGCATACACTTTCTGCTTCAGGAAGTCGATGCGCTCTGTGACACGGGTCATATAGTCCTGAGGGCTGATATCAGTCCCTAAGAACGCCCGCCTCACAAAGCGCATCACTCTAGGGCGAGTATTGCCCTCCCTGAAGCAGATTAGTTTGCCGATGAGCGTTCTGGCCCCACCAATACGGCGCTCAATTCTGCACTTCCAAGCTGGTGCGGCTGGTTTTGGTCGTGTAGCTCTAGAGTCATTAGAGAATTTGACGTGAGCTACACGACATACCGCTACAGCCGCGCAGTACAGAATTGAATGTGTATCAGTGAGGTCTTCGCAGTCATCAAAATAGTTAGACAACTGCGAATCCAGAACCGCCACCAGCGCCTTATTTTTGTTATGCATGGGCAAACGAGGTAAACGTGGTCTAAGTTCGGGCGACATGAACCGATATTCCTGAATCGCACCCTCTAAAGCACTCCTCAAGTCTTCATTGCACTGGGTACTTACATTTGTAGCCCTGTCATCAATCCTCTCGTCAGCTTGACTTGTGATGACACTTGACATCTGTGATGGTACTATAACACTTCGCAATGGGGGGGGCGATGACATGGCTACTTTGCATTTCACTTCGCAGGCGATCAAGTACAGTGTCATCCAACATATGTTTACGCTGGATGACCCGCACCTGATCCGACAGTCGTTGTGCCGAAACGTTGATAGCTGGCTCAAGCACCTGGAAAAGAGAGAGCATCCGAACACGGTACGCGGTCAGATTGTTTCCCCCCTCTGTAGCCCCATAGTATGAGCGCATGACGTTTTCGTTAATGGATCGTGTCCATCTCATGCGCTGCACACTTCCGCCGGGAGCTGGGACCCTATCAGAGGCCGGTGGGCCTCGAGGTCCTAAACCGTCCGGCGGCCGGCGTCTTCCCCGTCGGCGAGCAGGTGGTGGCGTCGTGGGCGGGGAGAAATACTCGTCGCTCGAGCTCGACGCAACTGCCGCGGCCGGTGTCATCACAGCGTTCACAGTGGGGTTGAGTACCGGCGGCGACGAGGCGGAGCTGAGCGGCGAGTCCGGAGGTAGTAGGCGTGCACGTCGAGCTGCTGATCGTGTCAACATTTCTTTATTTTATTGATTTCTGTATTATAGGCCTCCTGTTCGGCAGTTTTTGGTTCATCTATGTCTGTATTTAGTTCTTTTTTGCAATTAATGGGGTTTCAGATTGTTTCTTAACATTAATAAACTATTGTACTGTGTCTAAACTGCGTTGAAAATTATAACTAATATTAAATACTGTGAAAAATGGGAAAATAAAATTTCAAGAAGTTTGTTGACTTTGGTGTTGCCAGCTTGTATTGTTATTATTATTATTATTTTACAAATTATTTATTTACGCAGACGAATTTGAGTAATGCTAGTTAACAGCATAATTAATAATCTACCAGTCGAAGTTCATTTGCCAGGATATAATTATTGAGGACCAGGAACCAAACTTCACAAACATTTTAGTCGAATGTCTTGCTTTTCTTTATGCACATAGGCGATCAAGTCAACTGTACCTCTTCCAATCACTTTAACAACAGCACCATTTGCGGTGATCAACGTATAATCCGTTGTAGAATCTTCAAAACTTTCGAAAGTGGTGAAGTAGTCTCTACGACCTGTGACATGGACTGTCGCACCATTGTCAACATACCAACTCTCATTATTTGTCTTGGAAACGGCGGCTTTCCTTAACGCTTGGTGACTTTCTGCTGTAACAATTGTCAGGTTAGCTTAGCTTGTAGTAGAAGCTTTCGGTGGTCTTCCATCTGAGATCTACTTTTGACATCTCTTGACTTTATGGCCTGGTTTGCCACAATAACATTTTATTTTGGAAAACTTTTTATTTTGGTTTGGTTGAACAGCCAATACATCTGAATTTCCGTTTCTATTACCGGCTAGTGATTTTTCAAAATGGCACAATTGGGCAGTTAGATTTTCTATATTGCGATCTGACTTTGACATTAGCAACCATGTTGATTTGAAACTGGAATAATCCTCGGGGAGTGTGTCGAGAATCTTGCAAATTAGGAGGACATCCGGTAGGTCACACTTGTACTCCTTCATCAGTTCTGTTTTCAAATCATGCCATAGATTTTTCACTTTGGAGATATGTGTCGCCATATCATGTGTCGGATCTTTACAATAATGGTAGAAATCCAGAGAGTACGTGTACGTCCTGTCATCAGACGATGAGTCGAACAGACGATGTAGCTCGTCCCAAATCTCTTGAGCATTTTGAAGCCTAATGACTTTTTGCAGCGTCTCGTCCGTCATGTTGGCCGTTAACAACAGAACGGCATGGCTGTCAGTTTCGTTGTAGTGTTGAATTTCCTTTTCATACGTAGCCACTTTCTCTGCAGTCGCTGCATTCCCTGGGTGGATAGGTTTTGCGAGTTTGCCCTCGACAGCACTCAATCCGCCTTGGATGCCCCTTAATAGCTGAGTGACTTTGTAGCGCCATGTGGCCCAATATTCTTTTCCTTATAGTTGCCCGATGTCGATCTTACAGCTGGTTGAGCCTGATGACGACATTTTTGTAAAAAATTTGGAAAATAATTTTTACGTAAATATTTTTCGGAAATTTCTTACAACTTTATATTTTAGATCATTTCTATGATACGTAACCACGCTCTGCTACCATGTTGAAGAGTCTGGATTGTATAGTGAAACGTAGATAGAAACGATTAAATATAATGTATTTTACACAACGAAAAAACATGAGTGACACAGTCATAGTAACAGTTATAAAAAAAAAGGTATAGTTTCAATGTCAGCTGAAACCTCCTTCAACACTTATGAATTGCAAGATATCAGCGATTATTTAGAATCGGAAATAAAAGATGTAGCGATCAAACTACGGTGCAATAATAATACTTTAAAAACTACCATATTCTGTACAAAAGAAATTAATTTTATCAAAGAAACTCTTTTAGAAGACTATTACGATTTAACAAACAAATCTTAAAAGCAAATAAATGGCATGTGTCACAGTCTCCAGTCAACATTCTACCTACGACCGTAGTCAGGATTGAATGTGATATTGTAAGCGGTTCATATATAAACGGTGAACCAAGTCATATTATTCACGAATTTGCACTTAATGTACCCCCTGAATACAGGATCAGAGAAATCCCGAAGGACGCAATATACTTTCCAATCAATCAAAACAACATTAAGCTGCATACATATCAGATTGTTAGATATAAACAAACGATTCAATTTACATGGTGAAGAAGTGCAGGTATATCTGCATCTTAGAAGAAAAAAATGATTGACTACAATAAAAATGTGTCTCAACAAGTAAAGAATATCATCCTCAGTTCTGCTCGAAATACTGAATACAAAAATGAATATCTTAGACGTTTTATCCGCTCCGACTTTCGATAATACTACAGAAGGATTCGAATTTTATTCCTACAAGCCCTATGTAACCAGTTTTAACAGGAACGATGAAATCCGCATACCAACAGGACTTATGCATATTACCATCAGCTAGCACCCCATATTTGCAAGGAACTGTTATCATTAGCAAAGAAGATACCAAGGACAAAGCTACTAGTGACAATTTCACGAACGAGTAGACTCTACTTGTTCCAAGACATTAAGTATGAGCTAAATGGAGTGGAGATTGATAAAATAAAAAAATGCAGATATAACAACAACCATGAAATCACTCATTTCAATTATATGTATTGAATACTATTTTCTTATAAATATTGAATAACTTATTTCTTATAAATATTTATTTTATTATTTATGCACACACAGTAAAATACATAGAGAAATTACATAATTATAATTTAGAGTACAAAGGTACTGCTTATTTATTAAGAAATAAGCAAGAAATGAACAATAAATCATGATCATTTTAGAATATGATTGTAGGAATAAATATTTTTTTTAAGCACAATTTTTAAAATATTTTTTTTCCGACTATTTGTTGTACAATAGCTTCAAATTTATTATACTTACTTAAAGGATTATTTAAATAAATAAAAAAATAAAAATATATCTCAAGAAAAACAAAAGTTACAGATTTTTGATCTGAAGATGACCAAAATTTTCCATAGTGCGGCGCCTGAATACAATAAGTCCTTCAGATGTTGAGGTGTCAGGTCGTCAAGGCCGCCAGCGGAGCCACTTCGAAAGGAGCACGCGGCCGCACATACTTGTTGAGCTGTAATTTCAAGTGAGTTGGATTCCGAATCAGGTGGGTCGGGGAAGGAGAGGTCATCTGCCAGGGTGGGGTGTTTGCTGTCCAGAGCTGTAAGTGTCTCTGGAGAGTACGGCGCAACCACATCGCTGTTAAAGATGATACTAGCTGCACCTCTGATATCACCCTCGCCTAGTTTAGACTCCATATAGTGCAATAAACCTCTTTGGGGAAGGTGCGCTGTTAATTTAGGGTCGAAATATTACAATTCTCTTTGATTTGTGCTGTTAATGTTTTTTTTATTTGCTAATTTTTTTTGCACATGTAGAATTCTAAACGGGAAGGTGAATAATTGCTCCCAAGCACTAAGAGAGAGCTCTCTGGCCGCGAGACCGATACAACGCGCTAAACTTGAAGCCACGGATGGTCTCGCGCCACGAGGAACTCTCTTTAAAACTGGAGTCGAAATTTTTAATTTTGCGAGGATTTTCCAAAAGGGTTGAGTGGGTAAATCAGATGTTAGGGGAGTGAGTATTGACGGGCAGGATGAAGGCACATTGTGGGGTTTGTGTTTCTTACCCAAATGTACCTTCAGGCCTCATTCTCCCTTAAAAAAGCGTGCTTGGGGACAATGAGGGCATCTCACTAGGACATCCAGCGATGTGGCAGGTTGACTGGCGCTTCGTATGGCATCACTACTGTCGTCATTGTTAATCATAAATAAAAAATACTACTTACACGATTTTTCCATATAAATAACACACACTACACAAACACTTTAAAATCTAAAATAAAATTGTAGTAATAAAAATGACATATAGTTGAGACATTGTCTATACAGAAGTCTATACAAGTATATATACAAGTCTATACACAAGTATATAGCCTATGTCACCCAGACCATTATTACGAATCTATTGATACCTCAATCATCAAAATCGGTTCAGTAGTTTAGTCGCTACGGTGGAACACACGTAAATACAAACATACATACATACGAACATACATACATAGACTGCTAAAATCATAACCCTTCCTTTTGGCTTTGCCGTAGTCGGGTAAAAATATCGTGTAACAAAATGCAGGTTAGCATCCCATACCTAGTCAGATACTTCCAGGTGCGGGTGATATTTAGGGTAATACTATATTACGTGAAGAGTAATCTTGATTTAAACATTATCAGTAACATGAAAAAGCGATCTCAAAGAATGGTGTTTTTTTTTATTATTTGACAAAACAAAAAAATTAACAGTCATAAAACAACAAGGTTTCTATGGTGACACACATTGCACTCAAAATAGTTTGCATATCCAGATTTTAGTAGGTAGGTTGCATGCATTAACTTTAACACCTTCTCTCAATGTAGTCCCATAGTATCCACAAGCTTGCGAAGCCTAGGTCTGGGCAACGGCTTAGTGAGAAGATCCGCTAATTGAAGCTCGCTTGTTACCTTCTTTATTAGCAGCTCTCCATTAGTCACAAGCTCTCTTACGAAGAAGTGACGTGTACGGATGTGTTTGGTGCGTCGGTGAAACTCTGGATTCTCAGCTAACTTTATTGCTGCTTCGTTATCCACTAGTAACGTAGGAAGACCCTTAATTTGTACGAGACTTCCTATGAGCCGAGTCATCCATACACATTCTCTCGCAGCTTCACTGGCAGCGATCACTTCAGCTTCTGTTGTTGAAATAGCAACACTTTGCTGTCTCTGACTCATCCAGGAGACTGGTCCTCCGGCATATAGGCAAAGTACTCCAGAAGTCGATCTTCCAGTTCCAATATCGCCTGCGTGGTCAGCATCACTGTATGATTCTATAATTCCAATTTTATAGTTATTTTTATACATAATGCCGAGATCAATTGTGTACTGTAGGTATCTCATGATACGTTTTACTCTGACACAATCCGCTTGAGTCGGTTTTTCCAGACTCCTTGACACTACACTGACTGCGTACGCAATATCAGGTCTTGTTCCGACCATTACATATGCAAGTGCTCCAACTATTTGCCTATAGTTTTTCAGAACGTACTCATCGTTCTCGTTTTGTGAGACTATATTCTCCTTGATTATTGGTGTAGTCACAGGTTTGCAGTCCTGTATTCCAAACCTGTCCAAAACTTTTTAACGTAAGATGTTTGATGTATTACTACTCCAATACCTTCTCTGGTTGAAATCTCTATACCTAGAAAATAGGTAGCTGGTTTGGTTGTAATCTTGAACCTTTCTTTCAGCTCTTCAATAAATTCATCAATGAGTTCTTGATCGGTTCCAGCTACTAGCCCATCATCAACGTAGAGAACCACAATCAGTTTCCGGTGGTCTTTCTCTCTTACAAATAAACAGGTATCGGCTTCACTGATTTTAAAGCCCACTTCCTTGAAGAAATTAAGAATTTTCTGATTCCAACATCTCGGGGCTTGTTTTAGCCCATAGAGACTTTTCTTCAGTAAGCATACCCTTCCAGAACCATCATTATAGCCTTCGGGTTGCCTAACATAAATTTCTTCTTCCGAGAGTGTTCCATATAAAAATGCCGTTGACACATCAAATTGAGTCATCTTCATACCTTCGCTTGCTGCAATGCTAATCACAGTCCGGACCGTGGTCATTTTTGCAACAGGACTGAAAGTCTGATCATAGTCTTCTCCTTTCTTCTGGCGAAAACCCTTAGCAACTAGCCTTGCTTTGTATTTGTCGACTGATCCATCTGCATTCAGCTTCACGCGAAAAATCCATTTACATGGTATTGCTTTTCTGTTTTTTGGTAACTTTTTTAGAACCCACGTTTCATTCTCGTTGAGAGAACTTATCTCGCTGTCCATTGCTTTCTTCCAAAGTTCACTTTCGTTACAGGATACTGCGTCTTTGTAACATGTTGGTTCGAAAAATCCGTTTGTAACCATGACATAATCATTGAACCTGGCCGGACGTCTGATCAATGATCGATCTCGCAGTATTCGATCACTTTGTGTGTTAATCAGTTCCTCAAGATTATCTTCATCTTCATTAACATCATCATTTCCAATCGACTGCTCCAGATCATCATTATCAACATCGTAATTTTCTCCCCTTGGTTCAATTGATTCTTCGTGAGTCGATACAGCATCATCGAAATTGTCTTCTTCGATAACAGGTGTATGAATATCCAATTGACTACTCATTTCGTTATCAATCGTTACGACTTGATTATTGATTGTAGCAGGTGTCACTACTTCGTCATACTCCCTTCGTAATTGAATGGGAATTTCCACTTCTGTGACTTCCTCCTCTGGTTCTTGGAATTTCGTTTCCAATGGCTTTTCATTGAAAATGATATCTCTCGACCTGACTATGTAATTGGATTCCTTGTTCCATAGTCTATAACCGTCATCATTATCGTATCCAACCAGTATGCATCTCATAGCTTTCTTATGCAATTTCTTCCTTTTGTGTTTAGGAACATGTACATAGCAAACCGAGCCAATAATTCTAAGGTGCTTTATCCGTGGTTTCTTCCTAAACCAAAGCTCGAACGGAGTCTTGTGTTCCACTGAAGTTGGTCCTGTTCTGTTTAACACATAAACAGCTGTCTGTACCAACTCCGCCCACAACTGTTGAGGCAGCTCTTCATGTGCATGCATCATTGTTCTAGCTGACTCCACAATCGTACGGTTTTCTCTTTCGCTACACCCATTCTGTTCAGGCGTATACGGCATTATTAGTCTTTGATGTATTCCGTATTTCGACAATTCTTTCCGAACTAGTTCATTGTCAAACTCTCCACCGTTATCACTACACTATTTGCGCTGTAGCATGGTGCGGGTGACAGTTTCAGTAACATTTCGTTTCACTCTTGAAAGTTGCCGCGATTTACAATTTATGACTTAATATTTCAGTTGTACCACATTCGTAATATATTAAATAATTAATAACTGTAGTAAATTAAATTAAACCCAACCAGAATGTTCTAATCAAGAAATAAAATCAAATTGAATGAAAAATTAAGCAAAGTGTTATGCGTATAACGTAACGCCATAGACGTATTTAGTGATGGGATGTACTGCTACGATGGATAGTCGATATTTTTTATAATAAAAAACGTATATTGTGCGTAGGTCAATTTTTATTTTTAAAAGGTCTAATTATACAACAGAACATTTATAGGGTAAGGTTGCTTAAAAGGTTGCTAAAAAAAAATACATGTTATTCGTCTAAACTCATATCAGAGTCAGGAACATCTGAATTGTCACTCAATTCATCATCTGAATCTGTGACGGATATTATTAACGATGACTCAATTATGTTGTCAATATGTATGTCACGATCCCAATCAGACATAATGTCCCTTTTTGTTTTATTCACGACCTTCGACCAGTCTTCAGGTTGAACATTGTTGATGGCCTCTTGTAATAGGGCCAACATCTTATTTGCCGTAAATGGCGGCGAAGTATTATTTCTTGCGGCGTAACCTAAAAATAAACGAACTTATAAAAAAAAGTATTCAAATAATCATCAATCAGCCTAATCTAGTATCTGGTAATGTTTTTAAACTAGGTACATGCTACGATCGGAAAGCTGATTTTTTTATAAAGCTTCAAAATGGGAATTGAAATTAAAAGCATACCTTTTATTTGGGCCCAAATCAGCTCAATAGCGTTATACTGGCAATGGTAGGGTGGTAGTCGAAGGACCTGGTGGCCTTTTTCTTTTGCCATCTCGTCCAGAGCATAGGTAGGAGTTGGTGGCTTATGGCGTCGGACTAAGGCAATAAGCTCCGTCTTTAACATTTTTATATCTGCTGTAACTCCGTTTTCACTCAGCCACTTCACCAACTCGCTTTTGCGGTTGGATTGGTTTGGGGGTTTATTAACTTGCACCGAATGGTAGGGTGCGTTGTCCATTATTATGGTCATAGGCTCTTTTAAATTGTTTAATAGACCTATGAACCAATCTTTAAATTTTTCGTAATTCATCTCCTCATGATACTCCGTAGTTTTTTTTGACTTAAAAGCCAGCAAACAATCAGGGACGAATCCACTTGCTGTACCTGCGTGACAAATAATAAGGCGTTCGCCTTTGCCTTCCGGCACTTTGGTACACGATTGTGCCGTATCGTCGGTCCAACTTTTACCCACTGTGTGGTTGGCGTTTAGCCACGTTTCATCCAAAAAGACAACTTTGCTCCAATCACTTATGTTTTTGGCCTTCCTTAAAAATCTACATCTTGCTAGGGCAATGTCAGTCCTATCCATAATAATCTTTCTTTTGTTAACTTTTTTGTAAACAAAGCCAATATCTTTTATAACTTGCCGTAGCGAAGTAATACCTCCTTTGAACAAGACAGCTTCTTTTAATGATTTTAGAAGCTTGAGCAATGTGGGTAGCTCCATTCTTCTATAATAATCATAAATATGATTTCTAATAGCAACCTTAGCAAAATCATCCAAATCTGTGATTGGCTTCACCTTGGTCCGCTTTTTGTTGGGTGTCGATAATTTATTTTCAAACATCCCATCTTGGCCAATTTTCTCACGTGTTATACGCGAAACAGTATTGCGGCCAATATCAAGAGCTTCGGCTACTCGTTCTACAATATGATTCAATGGTAACAACGGTCCATTATTTTGTTGTTCTCTTTCAAAGTAGTCTCGGAGGCGAACAACAAGCTCCCTGGCCTGACTACCCAAAACAGTTTTTTTTGTATGCTTAGGCATGGTAATAACAACAAACTCAACAAACTTATAACAAATAACAATTTAACAAAAATGAAAACAAACAATGAAATCGTAATACGTGTCACATTAAGTCACAATATAACGCGCTTGCACTCGTACTCGCACTCACAGCATCGCACGGGTAAACAACATGGCCGCCGCGCCGATGCACCATAGAGCAAAAATGTTGTCACGAAAAAAAAAACATAAACCCGATTTTGATTATTTTATATAAGTACAAAGATAATTATGTAGCCATAAAACATTTATATTGACAAGTTTATACACGTAGCACACACGTAGTTACACTGCACAACTGAATAATACACTAATTTTCATAACAATATTAAAGAGAACTAGATTCACGCTGCGAGTATCGTTAGCGATAAAAATGAATTGCATAACCTCACATCCCTACGTGGTACTGACAAATGTCAACGTCATACGGGCAACTGTCACCCGCACCATGCTACAGCGCAAATAGTGTAAGGAATTCTTTGATGGTGTTTCCTGTTACTCTAGCTTCTGCCAACATTTGCTTCAGCTTTTCAGGTACTTCAGATTTTGTCTTCATGAAGTAGACGTAGCGAAAACGAGTGTGTTCATCTTTAAAAAGGACGAAATACCGAAATTTCGAGGCTGAAAACGGAAAAGGACCGCAAACATCCGAATGTATGCGTTCTCCAGGCATTTTAGCTTTTTCTCTACTACCAAACTTCTGTCTGTGAGTTTTTCCGAAAATACAGCCTTCGCATAATATGCCATTATCCTTTGTCTTTATGTTCAACTCTCGTTCTATAAGACCTTTCACATGCCTTTTATCTTGGTGGCCCATGCGTTCATGGTAAAGCTGCAAGGTATCTACCGCATTAATCGATGCGGCTACCTTCGGTTTAATCGCTTTACAATTTAGCTTATAGAGCCCACCATATCTTGTTCTGGTTCCCGTCACGGCGACTATTCCATTCACCTTAATAGAGCATGTAGTTACTCGTGACTCAAATACACTGTTTGTATTCTTGTCCTGTGTCGCTAGCACTGAAAAAAGATTCTTGCTAATACAAGGAACAAGCCAGACATCGCTGAGGAAAAATTCTTTTCCAACATTAGGATTAATTCTAATTGTCCCTTTTCCTAAGGCTTCTATGACATTTCCATCAGCCGTAGAAACTGTGTGAGGTTTACTGAAGTGCACGAAATTTTCAAATAAATCTCTTCTCATCGTAACGTGGTGAGTAGCTCCGTTATCAACAAACCATCCTTCACGATCTTGGGTGCATTCAGTCAGATTCAGTAGTACTATCATATTGGTGCTGTCACTACTATTCCTTCTGTCTTTCTTACTAGTTTTGTTTGGACAATCTTTCCTAAAGTGACCAACCTCTTTACAAATATGACATCTGAACTTGGTAACTTTTTTATTCTCTGATGTCTGTTCCTTCTGTTTCTCGACACCTTTCTTACTTGTTTTTGTGAGAAGCGCTTCACTAGACGTGCCTTCCTTGCTTCCTAACAGCGCTTTTTCATGCGCACAAAGTTGGCTGGTAATATTCTCAACAGTTCTGTCTTTCTTGGACATCAACATCCAACTCGACCTGAATGAAAAATAACTTTCTGGCAGTGTATCTAAAATCTTGCAAATTAAAAGTATTTCTGGTAATTGCTTACTTTCTTCATCTTTTAATAATTCCTGATTCAGTTGGTGCCACATATTTTTCAATTTCGATACATGAGTTGCCATGTCATCAGCAGTATCCTTTTGAAATTTAAAGAACTCCATACATACTTCATATAACCTGTCTTCATTGACACCGTCATAGAGTCTATGTAGTTCATCCCATACGTCCTTAGGATGAGAGAATCTAATCACCTTGTCTAAGATTTCATCTGATATGTTGTTCGTAACTAGCAGTAACGCAGTACTTTCTAGCCTAACATACTCCGGTAACTTTTTGTTATACTCCGTCAAAGCCACTGCGGAAGCAGCATCAGCATCACCTCCCTCAGCTACAGGCTTATTGGGTCTTTGAGTTTTTCCCTGAATAATGTCCAAAATTCCGTCCATGCCCCGTAACAGAGCAGACATGCGGTATTTCCATTGTGTCCAGTTATTTCCATCAAGCTTACATATTTGTATTTTACTTAGCTCCATGCTTAGTTTCCAACAAATATTACAATAAGTGAAATAAAGGGGCCCTTAACCTATTACGTGAAGAGTAATCTTGATTTAAACATTATCAGTAACATGAAAAAGCGATCTCAAAATTCAGTGGTGTTTTTTTTTATTATTTGACAAAACAAAAAAATTAACAGTCATAAAACAACAAGGTTTCTATGGTGACACACATTGCACTCAAAATAGTTTGCATATCCAGATTTTAGTAGGTAGGTTGCATGCATTAACTTTAACATACTACACGAAGTTTTTTATCAATGAAATGAGCAGATTATCTTCTATTCATGTCATAATTATTGGTTTTATCTGGTCTTATCGATAAACCTACTATCGCAGGTAATTCAGTCTCCAATTTATTGTGCTTCTTCAAACTCGTCACTCTATCGGCTAATGTGATTTATATTGACAGAGATACTAGGGATTATTATAGATAATCAAATTAATTAGCTAGCTAGTGGCTGGTGGTTGATTGCAAAGGGGATGGATGCCACGCGGCCGCGGGAGCATGGGCGCTCGGCCACTGACGCCGCCGCCGCCACCGAGCCGGGAGATCAGATCTTTCGTAAATATTACACCGACAAAGATTACATTTCGTCGCTAGAGGGAGTCTTGAAAGTGTTGACCGCCGTGAGTATTAATTTATTATAAGGAATCTAACATTCGCAAATTCAATGAGATCTACATAACTGGATAATTCTTGTTTTCGAATCGCTGGTAAATAAAGACATGTATTATTTTAAACGATTCTTGCTGGGGTAGCGCACACGTTAAACGAGTTACTAGGTGGAAACGCCAATCACTGCATCAGTGGCATTTTTTAGGTTGTCAGAAGTGTAGGTGTGTGTGTGTGTGTGTGTGTGTGTGTGTGTGTGGACGTACATATTTAAATGGGACATGGTTTGGTCAAGTACACAATCAAGTACATAGCACAAAAGTGCTTTATAACAGCAATTTCACCGTGCACCGTGAAAACATTAGCTGCATAAACTTGCTGTATAACAGCGTAGGCAGCGCATCCTCTGCTGATATAATTCTAATTTGGGCACAAATTATTTAGCATATAGCTGTATAAGAATACCAATTATCAAATAATTGAATTATATCAACATCATCATATTAGCATTTATGTGTGTAACAGTCACACCAAAAGCTGAAAATTGCGTGAATAACAAGACACATGATGTGCGTGTGGTACGTAGCTACCGCCGTATCACCCGTATCAATGATACGGGGCCCCCAAGCTATAGGGGGCCCCAGGTGTGTAAGCAAAACTCGTACAATATTATCCATAACCTCAAATTCTTATTGATGAGGAGCCTGTAATGAATGAATACCTAAGTATGAAAATTAACATAATTTGTTTATGGCTTACCAAGGCTTCAAGCTAATGGCATGGTCCAACTCTCAAGCTCTTTCATTCATTGAGTAAAATCATACAGAAAATCTTACCTACGAGTCAGCTGCAATTTTTCGAGCTGACTTCGCTCGCTCTTGCATTTTCTTAGTAAAATTCCAACGAAATCTTCACCAATCCCAGTTCAGTATGCTTCCATTTTTGAGCCTGCTTTGCTTGGTCTTCAATGAAAACTTAAAGTATCTGAGTCAGTTTTCTAGCTCGCCTCGCTCGCACTTGGATTATATTAGTAAGGTGACAATGAAAACTCGGGATGCTATTTTATTTATTTTTTAAAAACGTAATACCCTCCTTTTGAGGTTCGCTACAGTCAGACGAAAAGGGACCTCAACATATTTTGTTACAGGGTCCTACTAACTACGCCACTGGTGTGGTGTGAGGGCCACTTTGTTCAAACTCTTTGAAAATGTCCTTAGGATTTAGTGAATGTTCACTAAATCCTAAGAATTGTGAAAGTTGCAATCAGATTTTGTGAAACAGATTGTCAATTCGTTGCTTCATAAGTTGGAAAAAAAAAATTGCTCAACTAATTCCGTAACTTATTTTCGTAAACAATTATGCCTAATTTGTTTCATTTTGACAATACAACAACATTTATTGCGTTATTTACGTAGTTGAGCAGTTTTTTTTTCCAACTTATGAAGCAATGGATTAACAATCTGTTTCAAACCGAACCAGATTGTGATTGTGTTGTATTACGCAATTAGGGTACAGCGGGGTCGGTTTAAGACATCCCGATATAATTCAACACGTCTCGTTCAGGGCAATATCGAATTCCTTTGCGTGTGCGGATTGGTGCCATACTGGGCACGCAAATCTGCCAGCAGAGAAGCATAAAGATATGCTAGTGGTGCGAAGAACATCAGGTGTTGCAGCCCAGTTGGTGGAAATAAGGCGACGAAGCAAGTTGTTTCGGGTCCCGACTTTCTGTTTTATTTTATAACACTGCACACTGTGACTTATAGATTAGTAGACTCTGTCTAAGGTTACACCTAGATTTATTTAGGATTTGAGCAGTGTTCGATCTTTGTTCCTCGCCACGTGATATTAAGTCCTATTAGAGCGTCTGTTGCGAAGGTGGAACCCGCAATATTGTGTTTGGACGGGTTTGGCTGGAGGGCATTACTATCATAGTATTTTCCCAGCGAATCTACTGCCAGTGACAATTTATGTTCAACATCATCGAAAGTTGTTGACTGAGCCGCCAATGCCAGGTCATCTGCGTACAGGAAGCGCTCAGTGTGTTGGGTGTTTGGCTGTTCGTTTGTATAGATGTTAAAATTATTGGCGCCAATATAGATACTGCCTTGAGGGAGACCGTTTTTTTGTCATCGCCATCTGCTCTTAGCTGACTGAAAGCATACTTGGAATTGGCGCGGTTGTGTAGGAGTTCGCTCAGTATGTGCACGAAACCTTGATCATTGGTAACGCTGTTTACTTTTTCAAGTAGCCTTTTGATGTCTATGGTACTTATCATAAGCTGCTGACAGGTCAACAAATAGGACACCAGTGACTCTCTTAGCCTCGTAACTGTCCTCTAAATATTGTGTTAGTCGCAGGACTTGACTGGAGCAAGACTTGCCAGGCCTGAAGGCAGCCTGCTCAGAAATTAGTGCTGGTTCAATTGCTGCTGTGAGGCGATTTAGAAGCAGTCTCTCAAACAGCTTATATGTATGGCATAACAGAGATATAGGCCGGTAGCTTTTGGGTCATCAGAGGGTTTACCAGGTTTCGGCAGCCCTACGACTTTGGTCGTCCTCCAGAAATTAGGAATTTTTACGGTAGCCATAAGCCGACGTCCGCACGGACGTAATAAAATCGCGGAGAGATTTTATCGCGCATTGGATTTTCCACTCTCGGTGTTAACCGAGCGCTGAGAATCCAACGCGCTGGGACCCACTCACATCCCAGCGTGTTAAAAAAACACACTGTTGGATTTTCAACTCTCGGCGCTAAGTAGAGCGTTAAAATCAAGTGCACGAAAAAAAATTGCCGCGATTTTATTACGTCCGTGTAAACGTGGGCTAAGAGTTCTAGGATTCACGATACAGCCCCAGGCTAGGTGTTTCATCTGTTCCACCGTAAGGTCGTCGACTCCAGTCGCCTTACCGTTGTTAAGTGACTATGGCTATGATAATATCCGTTAGTGTGAACGGCTTGCTAATTTCGGAGGAGTTTCCAGATGAATTTGCAGATCTCTGGGCTCTTGGTAATCTGTGTGAGGGTTTGCCGTTGAGTAAAAGTTGCTGGACTATTTGGTTGGCTGTAACGTAGACTTGGTTGACGGGTTCCAGTGGTTCTCCAGTTAGTCGCTGAATTGTAGACCAGGCTTTTTTGCTGTTGTGGGTCATATTGGTGTTTGTAACTGTATTAATCCATGTTTTTGGTGGTTTTCGCCAATCATGGACACCAAACCATCTCCATCAAGCAGTCTTTCCTCAAAGAAAGTGTCGGTTTCATAAAGCTCTTCATACAAACTAAGGAGCTTTGTGGAGTCTGGCACTTAGGCCAGGTAGGTATATATTATGTGCGGTGATAAAGAGTTTGAGTTTGATTTAAAAAAATCGGCCATGTGCGCACAATTTTTTTAATACTTAACCGACGAAAAATGTACTTGTACTTCGAATCCATGGTGACAGTTTTCGCGTCTATATCCCTGCCATTCTGTATATAACGAAATTAAAAGGAAAACTACCACAGTTAAGTAGGCGTTACAAGTAAACGAGTAATAATCGACCAACTTAGATTTGCGGTTGCAAAAACATGTTCTCCCATATATTTCTTCCGTATGGGACAACATATTTTTCAAGTACAAAGTTAAGTTTGTTCCTGGGATAAATTCATCGCAACTACGGAACCGTTCATTGTGCGTGGTTCGACACGCACTTGACTAATATTTTTTCTTCTTACTTTGAACGTTCCATTGATTGTAACTGTACTGTTTGTTTATTTCACTTATTCCTTTGTATCGGCTCCCTGTCTTACACACCACACGCGCGTCCGTCCCCGCTAGCAGTTACCGCCAAATCCCTGAGGGAGGGGGATGTACCCCACTCCCTCGCTCCATCACAGTGTGCGGCGTGTGCACAGATACACTGATTGTACAGATTCAATGAATGTTATTTACATACACCACATCTCTTTCTTATTTTAATAAAAGCAAATTTCAAAGATTGTTTATTTAAGTTAACAACTTTATTCTATGGTCGATCAATCACTTAAACATAGCATCAACTAATTTCCTAACTCTACTCATTCTTCCTTCACTTCCTTAATTATTACTTATTGTCTTCCTTCACTTCCTTAATTCTTTACTACCTTCATCTAGTCTTTCCCTATGGTCATTTTTTTTTACATATTTTTTTGCATGTTTTTCTTCACTTCTACATCCTATGCATTTTTTTTTCTAATCCTCTTCTCTTGTTGTTGCTTCCGTCTCCTCTCTCCTCATTACTTTCCACTCTCCTTCTACCTTTTTAGGTGTACAATATTTCGTGTCAATCTTTGTCCCATTTAATCGTTTTCCACCTCCACATCGCCCCCCACTCGTGACTTTACTGTGTGTTGTAATGGTTCAAAATTTGTACTAAGTTTGTTTGTTCTATTCATATCCTTGAGATATACTTTTTCTCCTGGTCTCAAGTCGATGTCTTGTGATCTTCTTCTTCTATATGCGTAATCTCTACCTCTTTATTTTTGTTCCCTATCCGTATCTCGTATATCAGTGTCATCGGTTCTAAAGAAATTGATATACTGACTCTGCCTTCTCTTTATATCTTAGAAAGTATTTTGTTTTGAATGTTCGCAAAAACTTAGGACTTTTCAAAATAAGAAGCGATTTCCATAATATAAATACACGTAGTAGACATGAAATTGTGATACCCAAATTTAGATTAACTAAAACAAGCAAGTCATTTCTTATAAACAGTATCCGCTTTTATAACAAGTTACCAAAGTCTGTTACAGAACTTAGCGATGGGAAGTTCAAAACCCACATCAAACGTGTCCTTATCAAGAAAGCATATTATAAAATTAAAGACTATGTTCAAGACAAGAAAGTTTGGCAATAATTCCTTCTGCACATGTGGCTTCTCTGGTATCTCATTAACGGCATGTTAGATTCTATTAACTGCTCCCAAATTACCATGTTTATTTTTATAATTTTTTTTTTACATTCGTCCTTGACATATTCATCCTATTATTTGACATTATATACCTACGAGTTAATTTCAACTCTTTATTAGTGGCTTTTGTGCACATGATAATTATTCAGATTTATTACAGTTTATTTAAAATAGGTTTTTATATTTTTATTAATTTATATATCTCTTGTATAGATTCTTTTCTATTTTGTGAATGCGAGAACGCTGTAGGCTTAGTGGACTGTAGATTTGTTGACGATTTTCTATTTTCTTAAATACCTGGTACTTATTGAAAGACCTACACTGTCCTCCCATACTGTTTCGAAAGAATTGTAAAAGCCAATTATTTTTAAAAGAGTAACCGTGGAGTTTATTGCCGGCTCTTCTCCATAGGAAACGATCAATTGGAACCGTGCACCTAGCTTCTGACGTTTCATAAGTGCCCATGTAGGTTTATGTGAAATCAGGAGGAGACGCCCAGGGCGTCGGGAATCGCGGGGCGATTTCCGGCCACCGTAGGCGCGGGCTTGCGGGCGGTGAGCAATGGGTGGCTCACCGTCCGATAAGGACCAGGCCCGGGTCGACGGCGCGTTGTGTTCCACGCGCGCCTCAAAGAGATGTCAGCAGATTTGAAGGGGTCCACTAGGGCCGATGCCTGCCGGGGTTGCGAAGAAAACCGAAAGGGAGATCGTGGCCCCCGGCAACAGGGCAACCGAAGGAACACGGGTGGGTGTTAGTCAGTAAGAGTCTGACACGCCCTCCCGCTCCGCCCAGAGCGGGAGAAGTTATTTGATGATTTCCCACCCTCAAAAAAAAAAAAAAAAGGTTTATGTGAAATAAAAATATTTTGGATTCAATTTTTTTTTAATTGAACTCTGATTGACGTCATCGATCTTAGGTACAGATATTCTATTTCACGAAGTCCGTTCGGCTTTGATTGTAGTAGTGACGTATCCCGACAAGCGCGCTTGTGTGTAAAAGTAGGTAACGTTAGCAAAAAAATCTGATATATATTCAATTCGAGATTTAATAATCTAAATAAAATTATGGTTTTAAAAGTATATACATTTTGTAAATAAATTAGATTAGGTTGCAATAAATACAAAAATATTAAGAATATGTAGGCATTTAATTAAGCATTGGTGTTACAGAATGGAAACGAAACAAGTAGGACTATTCAGTATTTTCAATCACTATCAGATAAATTTTCGATTTCCGATTCCGTTTTGCTGTCGTCAGAATCATCTTGTACATTGATTATAAATTCAAAATCGAGATCAAAATATTTCAAGTAGTCTTTGTCAATTTTTTCAACATGAGCACAAGTTTTTTGCCACGTTTTTGCAACTTTCATTGATCAGTCTTTCCGTATTCGTCATGTTTTGTTCGGTATTTTTAGATGCGACATAATTTTTAACGATCCCCCAAATATTTTCAATCGCATTTAATTCTAAGGGGGAAGGCGTAAGACATCAAAACCCTTGCTTTTTATAAAATCGTCAATCTTGTAGATTACGTGTTGGGCTTTGTACTTCTTTATTGTATCGTACAATTCCAATTTAAGAAGAGATTCATCAAATGCTATACCCTTATCCCTGAGCCATTGCTGCATATCGGCTTTCTTTGTAGATTGCGTCGGTAGTCGTTCAGCCCGTGTGTTGTGATAAGATGCATTGTCTAAGACAATGACAGAGCGCGGAAGTAAATTGGGTAGCAACTTATCATTTAGCCATTTTACATAGTTATCATAACTCATATTTGAATGATAATCACCAGCTGTTGAGTTGGCCTTATAAACCAAGGAAGCATTTTCAATAAAACCATCCTTGGTTCCCGCGTGCACTAAAATAAAGCGAGTGCCTGTGCTAATTTTTTTTTAAAAACGGAGTTCTTTCCTTTTTTTTGCCCAGGTGTTGTTTCGCACGTGTGTCGAAAGGACGTAGCACTCATCGGTGTAGACAATGGGCCGACTTTGAGAGCGGTACCCTGTTATTTTTTTTAAATATTTTAAACGCCATATTTGTATATCACGACGCTCCGTCAAGACTTTACGGTTGTTCTCTGTTTTGCGCCACTTGTAACCTAATTTCAACAGTAACTTGCGAACAGTTTCTAAACAACCTTCGAATCCGATTTTTTCATTCAATGCTGTTCTTAACTTAGCTAATGTTGGAATTTCTTTATGGACAATATGGAAATCTTGTACAGTACTGCGAACCACATCGGCTGTAAAATTATCTATATCCACTTTATTATCTCGCTTTCTCCTTTTCTTCATAGGTGAAGTGAATTTTGATGAAATGGATGGCAATTCCTTCTCTTCTTTTAATATTCTTTGAACTGTTTTTTGGCTCACACCCGTAGCTTCAGCTGTACGGCGTGTAATGTCTCGTAAATGAGACAAATCACAGTTGAGTTCCATTAATGATTTTGTAAATTCATATTCTTCTCGCAGAAAATGATAAACACTAGCTATCATGTTTCGACCCTAAAAAAAATGTAATCAAAATAATTAAGTAATATAAACATTTTATAACACAAAAAAACATTCATTTTATAAATACTTCTATTGCTATATTAAGTATCTTTGTATAACATTTTAATTGAAAACGTATAAATAAATATTACCTCACTATGGACAACTCTTCTTCGTTTTGTTGCCATGCTGACCTTACTCCGTGAAACAATTTGGCGCGAACTAAAAACCACTACTGATCCGGACCGTGTCTCGATCGACACTGAGCGCTCTCGAGGTTACGCACACAAAAACAATGTGCATGTGCACGCTTGACAACATTCATAGCCAAACGGACTTCGTGACATAGAACATCTGTAGTTTATCTCTAATTTTCCTCTGAAAAATAACTCTGCAGGTATTTTACCCGTCACTGTATTTGGGGTGTTATTGTACATTGTTAACTAAAAATCAATTAAGGCTTCTTTCCAATGAATTTTCTTTTCAACCTGACATATTAGAAGTCTTTTAAGTATACTTCTGTTCTGGCGCTCCACTTCTCCGCTTCTAAGGCAACGGAATGGTATAGTTTTATGTCATTTTCTTCAAAAAACGACTTTAAATGTTCACCAACAAACTGCTTTCCGTTATCCGCCATCAAAGAAACAGGACATCCTAACCTACGAAAAAAATTTCTCACAGTCTGGTCATTTCCTTGCTAGATATATCTCGGCAAACCCTTTATTTCTTTATATCTAGAGTAATAATCGATTAACACCAAAAGGTAGTCGTTGGTTGGCAATGGACGTAAAAGATCGATTGCAATGTCAACCCATGGATGTAACGGTAATTCTCTTCTTTTTAAAGGCTGAGGTGGATTAGGTGCTGACGCAAGTGTACATCCATTACATGATTTTACAAACCTCTTTGCGTCTCGATCATATTTGGGCCACCAAAACTTTGTCCTGAGCCTCGCTTTCATGGCAACGATTCCAGGATGTCCCTCATGTGCCGCTGATAATACTCTGCTTCGCAATGCTTTTGGTATGACAATCTTAGTCCCATTCATTTTCAATCAGCTTGAAACATTTAACTACGTCATCCATCTTGCATTCGTGAATTCCTTCCTTGACTTTTTGAATATTCTGGTCTTCCTTCGAGTAGTGCTCAATATCAATCAATCAATCAATCAAAAGTTTATTGTGGATCATAGGTATGTATAGTACAGTTCTTAAATATTTGAAAATTTTGATCAGCTATGTCCCGCCCGTAGGGCATACAATAATAATAATTACATTTAAACAGGCTACTAATTAAATTAACATTGTTACAAAATATATTTTTTAAATCTAGCACAATAATTAAAAAATAGGGAACACATTAATGGAAATGTCAAATTCAAATTATTATATAGAAAATAAAATGATTTGCATTTAAGTTTCAATCACTTAACGATACCGCTATGGGTCTAGTGCACTCAATTAGGTATTGTACATAATCAACCTTTGAAATTCTGCTTTCCGGAGTGAGTTTACATAGCCTAGAAAGGGAGTCAGCAATGTTGTTTTGTTCCTGGCTGGTAAATAACTTTATATTGGTACGATTGTAAACGAAGCATCCAACTTTCGATCCTCGCACAAGGTTTTAATTTTGGGCTGAATATCATTTCCAGAGGTTTGTGGTCCATTACCAGGTCAAATTCTTTTCCATAAAGGAACAGTGGATACAGTGAAAAAAGATTACACATGTGGCGTGTGCGGTGAAATGTGTAAAGATCCCGTATTATTAAAGAAATGTTTCCACATCATATGTGCTGTTCCCACCGGATTGAAGACCTGCCCGACCTGTAAAATTCCACTAGACGACTGGACTTCGTACGTCGACGAAAGTATACAAGCTTGTATCGACTCCGCCACGTATGGAACATTTGGAAGTGTTCCGTACGTGGAGTACCATTTAACAACTCGTGGTCCCGAATCATTTTTCTGCACTAAGACAGCACCTAATGCTACAGGGCTTGCATCAGCAAATACTATTGTTCTATCATTTACATTATAGTATCCCAAATTAGATATGTTAGCATGTTAGCATGTTAGATATGTTAGCAAGATCAATTTTTAGAGAGTTAAAGGATGCTTGCTGACTTTCTCCCCACAACGAATACGACGAATTAATTCTTTTAGAGGTTCTGTTTTCGTGGCAAAGTTAGGTATCCACTTGCCCACGTAGTTAATTAATCCCATAAAGCTTTGTAACTCAGAAATGCTACTTTGATCCAGTATTTAATAGGAAATCCGATTAAACAAATTAAACATTATAATTTTCCGCGTTACTCTTTGGTGTGAAAATTTTCCGAGTACTATTATGAAAGGCATTTAGGAAACGGTGAAAAGTATCACAAAGAGTGGCTGCTGTATTCAGTGTCCAAATATGCCGTTTATTGCTTCTGCTGCAAGCTATTTGAATCAAGACATAAAAATAAATTCTGCGAGGGAATTAGTGATTGGCAACATCTAGCTTTGTATTGCAGCAGACATGAGAAAAGTTCTGCTCATTTCAATAATTATAAAAAATGGACAGATTTCAGTCACGCTCTTAAAAATACAAACATTATTGATAGTATTCAACAAAAACTTTTAGAGGTTGAAAAGCAGCGCTAGTACGATGTAATCAAAAGAATAATATATGTGGTCCAATTTCTAAGTACACAAAATATGGCTTTTCGAGGCCAAAGCCAAAAATTATACGACCGTTTCAATGGTAACTTTTTTTAAATGTATTGAACTAGTTAATTGATTCAGGCGTCACCTTGCGAAAATCCATTATAAAATGATGATGTGGATATAATATTTAGTAACCTGTTCCGCTTAGCTATTTCTAAAGAGTCTTATGTTTATATTTTTACACGTTTTATATTCTTACACGTTTTAAACTCTTGTTGTTTTTTTTTAAACATAGCATACGAAATAGTTAAATCAGTTATCATCAATTTTAGAAAAAGGTCAGCTATTTTGTTATTAATGTCTAAGCATACAATTAGATATAATAACATCATAAATAAAGTATGTTAAAATTTAATACGTGTTTTATTTTTAGCAGTAATTGGCAAGCAGAAGCGAACTGGTTTTACCTATTTAGGAAAATACTATCTAAATATATAAAACTGGAGAACATTTATCTCGGTCAAAATTAACAAATAATAAAAAAAATGTTGAAAAATTAAGATTCGTGAAAAAAGCAAATTATTAAAAAAAAAACAAAAAATCGACTGAAAAACACATAGGTAACTGAAAAGACAAAAACAAGCATGTTATAATCTATAAAATGTTGGTATTGCAGGCGGGATACAAACCAACCTGAAACTATGGTGTAATTTGTGTTTGTCGCCTGCAATATTTATAATTTTATAGATTATAATCCCTCCTTCTGGGGCAGTCGGGTAAAAAGAGGCGCTTCATAGGTTTCGCACACAGGCGCTGTGGGGGGTCGGCGCGGCCCTGGGTCCATAGTATGTAGGTAATGGGTGATTTTCGCGTTTTATTACCGAATTTGCCCGCCGCATATTAATTCAAAGACGAATGTCTCCATTTTCATTAAAAAAGGAACTATAGGTGAGATCCAATCTGAAGCCCCATCTACTTTTTCAATTATGTCCTTTTGAAGAAGTTCGTTTATTTTAGCAATACCTTTAGTTTCTAATGGAATTAGTATTCGTCTGTAGGGTTGTGCAATTGGCTTAACTTTATTATCTATCGGAATCTATAAGAACGTTTTAAAATTTTGGTTCTATTTAATTTATTTCCATTCCAATTTTTAATAATCCTAGAGCCATGGCAGTTGCCTTTCCTAGTTAGTTGCGAGTGCCATTTTCAAAACATAGAAACGCCTGTTCAATTTTACCTGCAAGCTCTATCGTAGACTTAAAGGCACCCAGTAGTTTTAAAGGAAAATAGCTTCCATATGCATAAAATGTTTTTTTTTTGGATTTTGTGTTTATTCTGTAACTTTAATCTTTTTATTTTTCATAGCAATCCATGATTTACTTGTAATTATATTATATTTGCAACCGGAATCAATTAACACATCAACTTCTACACCACCTATTTTACAGTTTACAGTGTATTCATTTTCGATGTTAAATACGTAATGGATTTCTTCTTTTGAATCGGTATTATATTGTTCGTCTATATTGTTAATATCCTTTCTCGATCTTTTGAATCTGGTTGTATCCTTTTTGGGTGTTGTAATGAGTCATCATCTACTTTCTTCTTCAAAGGATTCGACTTGCACTGTAGTTTGAAATGCCCTATTTTTCCACAATTTAAGAATTTCTTCCTTTTTCCGGACATTTTTCATCTGATGCTATGTGATTCCAGCTGCCACATCTGAAACATTCTCTTACTCCTTTAGTATTTTTATTTCTCAATTTCCTTCCTTTTCCAATTACTTTTCCTGTTTACGTCGTGATTGTTCTTTTGTTTCTGATTATAATCTTCTAATTGCCTGCTTATTACTTCTAATGCATTTGCTTCGGCTATTACATCCTCAAGAGTTATCTCCGGCTTTCAAGATTTTTTTCCGTAATTCATCCGAGCTACATCTTTCAATGACTTGATCAAGAAGTTGGTCGCCTACATCAGAGAATTGGCATTTCGCAGCTTGTTGTCGTAACCGTATAATGAATTTTTCAAAATTTTCATTTTCTTCTTGTTTCATTAATCTAAATACATGTCTTTCAAATCTTTTACTTTTTGGGTGCAGAGTACTCATCTAACTTCTTGATTGCTATTTTGAATACATCTGTTTCCACTACTGAGGCGTTCGTTGCGTTCGTATCAGGAATGTTATAAAATATTTCCTGTAGTTCTGACCCACCCCAATGTAAAAGACTTGCTTGCTTCTGACTTTGTGTCGTAACATTTCCGGCTTGTAGATAAATATACAAACTTCTTTTCCACCGTTCCCATGTAATACACACTGAAGTCACATCTCCTTCCCATTCAAATTTTTCTAATGTAAGATTTGCCATTTTTAACTGTAAGCACACAAAATACGACCGGTCACAAAACGGGCGTCATCCGTTCTATGACTTACTTCCATCTTTATGAAAAATACATCTAGTTACAAAATGGGCATCATCCTTTTCATGACTTACTTCCATAATAATCTCCCTAAATGCTTTTAGTCACGAAACGGGCATCATCTGTTCCATGACTTATCTACTTTTCCATTTAAGTAACTTATATTCAAGCCCAATTTGTAATAAAACATTATTATATATAAATTAAAAATACATTATATTATTTAATTATCAATACTCAATTTTCGACCGGGAATTGAACCCGATATTGTTTTAATTTCCGTAAAATTGATAAATAAACATTATATTGTTCGGTTTATATTAAAGCATTTTATGGGTATAATATGAGGAGTAGTGGAACAAAGCCGTTATTTACCAAGTATGATTTTTGTGGTTAGATCTAATCCTACAAATACATGCTATCATTCCGGGGTATATTCAAATCAAATCGATTATTATCGATCAATCTTGTACAATACTATCTTCCTGTCCAAGGATCCGTCACTGTCAAAACTGACAAATCATGACAAATGTCAACAACGTCAATTTTGATGTTCAGACCATTGAGATAGAAAAACATGGAGGCGCCGCGATATTCTATACATAAATTTGCTTATACAAATATGGGTGAAATACGAACTAGAATGTGAAATATCGTGTTATTTCACTCTTTCTAATGTGGTAATCGTATTTGATAAAAGAGACAACAATATTTCAGTCGTTCCTCATAATGGCAACATTTTGTTGAGACGTAGTAACAGTTGTAGGTAAGTGCCATATCCGCCATAATATGCGACAAGTTCATGGTAGTTCTGCTGTCAAGTGGTTGTTTACTTTTTGTTTTATTGAGATTTGTGAGAAAATTACGAAGAGTTTTCCTTTAAAACTATATATATACGTTGGAAAACACCAATTCAACATGCCTGTGTGTTGTATTGTGAAGTGTGGTGCAAGAAAGAAGGAAAATCAACCTCAATTGTCTTTGCACAGGTTAGTAGCCGGTTTTCATGCAATAGTACATAAAGTGATAAACTTTCGATGAAAAAATTGCTAGGCGATCATTAAATACGGCTTAAATTTTAATATATGGGTTTATTTCCGTCCAACAGACCTTTTTATTATTTCATAATTTCATTCGTTTGTTTACAATGATATGTCATGGTGGAATAGTGTTGTACCGTTGCCGTAATAGTTTCTGATACTAGTTCCTTCGCTGCGCTGAAATGATATTGCTAGGTCCGGCCCGTGGTTTACAGCAAACTGTACTCTTTGGTTCATAGCACCGAGAGACGGTTCCACAGAGTTTTATGATGTGTATACGATTTTTTTGTTGAACTTTTTAAGATGAACAATACTGTAGAACATACATTTTATTTCATTTTTATGATTTCCCCGGCGCACGCTAATGAAGTTCCCAGTCCGCATGATTTTTTCCGACATCTTCAACAATAATCGTCAAATTTCAGCCAATTTACACAAAACCTTAATAAATTATACACTAAACCTTCAGCATGAATCACTCCGTCCATTAGTGAAAATTGATTGAAAATCCGTTTAGCAGTTTTTGAGTTTTTCGCGTTCAGACAGACAGAAAAACAGACAGACGCGGCGGTGGACTTTGTTTTATAATATGTAAGGATGTGTATTATTCCGAATGTTCATTTATGATAAAATTGTTAAAAATTTAATTCACTAATGCCCGTTTTTACCGACAACTAAGTGACACTTAAATGAATACCTAAATAAAACTGCACTGTTGGATTTTCAACTCTCAGCGCTGAGTCTACCGTTGAAAATCCAACAGTGAACTTTTATTAGGGATTCATTTAAGTGTCACTTAGTGAAGGTGAAAACAGGCATAAGACTTGCATGCTCGCTCGATACTAAATGTTTGAATTTGTTTAAACGTTCACTTACCAAACATTAGGTTTGCGTTACAAATATTTGTGAAAACTTTATTTGCTAAGTAATAATTCTATAAATGAAATTATAAATATGCGGAAAATTGTTTGGGAAGTGATAAATTGTCAATCCTCTTTTTCTTCTGTTACAACGGACTATTAGCTAATATTTTTTTTAATATGATTCAACCGTGATATCTAGTAAGATTCGTAATACTATTACGTACTAGCATCGATACTCGAAATAGTAACGCTATGTTCCCCGATTGACACAACCCTAGCATTGGCAGCCATTTTAAGAGACATTTTGAGTTGTAGGTATGCACGTTTTTTTGTAGGTATTTCCAGTCCATACTTATTATATGTCTATGGTTCAGACTGACTTGATCTCAAACCCCCAAAACAAATTAACTAAAAAGGCCCAAAAAACGCATTATCCCCATATTTCTTTGCCTAATATCTCGCCAATAACAATATGTAGCTATTTTCGAAAACACTTCATTACCCTATTCATTTAAAGATCATTTAACTTTAAATTTTTAATTAGGTACTTACTATAAATTTGTCATAAAAGTTTTAGTGGCCAATAAATAATAAGTATGGAACACGACCTAGGTACCTACCATGTTGAGATGTACGAAGCCATACCCATGTGTCTACTCCTATTGTAAACAACCAGATAAAAAGATAACAAGTTTTTCCGGGCACTCGATGTAGATAGACGCCACAATAAAGTAAACAATAAAACCACTGCGTCCCGTCCACCGTCCGAGAACCGATTAAACTTCACGAATATTATTCTATAAATTCCTTGAAAAGGCATTATAACATTGTTTACTTAGACCCTGCAGCGGTACACCACAATACTTCATGTTTCCTTCCCTTCAATAGACACAGTAATCCACAACAACAACATGACAAGGTCAAATAAAATGTAAACAGTACTCACAGACTCGTCGCCAAAATGTATCGGATCGGCTCCCTGCTGCTTGCAGTCATCGGCCAAATCCCTGAGGGAGGGGGATGTACAGTGTGACCAGATTAAATTTTACGAAAATACCGAGACACCTCAAAAAAATACTGAAATATGCCGACTTACATAGGACAGATATACCAATAAAAGTTCTGATTTTCTTAACACGTTTTATTTATTCATACTCACAATAAATGTTAGAGTTATATTTTAACATCCTTTTTGAAGGATTAAAATTTACACGACCTCCTTCATCCTTAACACCTTGCTTTGTTTTTAAAATAGCTGACACATTTTTGTTTATAAATCTGTTTCTTTGGTCCGTTTTTATTAAATTTATCTGTGAAAATATGCGCTCGCATGCAGCATTCGACACCGGTATACATAGAAGAGATTTACTAAAACTAATTATATTTTTGTATTTTAACATGCCATCACTGTTAGAAATTTTTCCAACTTCCACCCAAAATTATTGTTCACACGAGATGGGTGAGCCAGTGCTGGAAGATTGTAACAAATCACTTACTTTCCGATCAAACTTTAGGGTTCTATATTCTTCGTCAATTAACTGCATTTGTTCTGGCTGTACTTCGCATGGGAAAGTTTCTATCACATTTCGTAAACTGCGAAATTCTTTATGCACGGCAGGGTCAAGAAATTTCAGTTCTCGAAAAACTGGATTTTCAAAAGGCAAACGTGATTTCAATTGCGTGCTCAACTCAATTAAAAATGATTGGCACCTTCTGAAAAACTCAGCAATCTGTTCTTTCATGTTTACATTTTCCCTGTGTTTGATTAATTCTTGGCCTACTTGAATACCTAAGTACATATCTTTCAATGGCAAATAATTTACATTAGACTTTGGGTCTAACGTAAATACATTGTCCGTACGTTTGATGTAATTAGCTTTCATGAAGTAACCCAAAATCGACAAGTACATACTAGATGCATCATCATTATTGTCAGTCTTCGCGCGCGTAAATGTCATCACTGAGCATTTCGCTGTGTTGAAATAGAGTTTATTTTAATTGCTCCATTCTACCACTCTATCTATGTCTTCCTGCAATTTCGCACAGTCCGACTCACACCTGACCTCGAGCAGCAATTTGAGGTCATCTGCAAACAATAAACATAAACTATGTTTAACTACGTCTGGTAAGTCATTTATCATTAAAATAAATTCGAGAGGACCCAAATTGCTGCCCTGGCTCACGCCTGACCTGGTGTAGTATGGCTCAGATTCGAACCCGTTGTAGTTAACGTACTGCTGTCGGTCTTTCAAGTAGCTGGCGAAAAACTGTAAGAGGTGCGGAGTGCAACCTATTTTTGCCAGCTTCAGTAGCAGTACGTCGTTGTCGACGGTATCAAACGCCTTCTTAAAATCAAAATATGCCACGTCTACCTGCACACCAGCATCGACGGCTGGCACCACCCTCGCCATGAAGTTAAGTAGATTAGTGGCAGTGCTGCGTGCCGGCCGGAACCCGTGCTGCGCGTCCGATAGCTGTGCGCTCACTTGAGCCTGCACGCAGCGTTGGATGGCAGATTCGAACACTTTGGCAGGTGTCGACAACACCGGTCTGTAGCCACTTACATCTGGACCTGACTTGCCCTTGGGAACCGGAATCACTCGCGTGATTTTCCATCTAGGCGGAAACGTTGCTTGTTTTAAACAAGTATTAAAGATATGATGCAGCGGCTCCGCCAGCACCCTGCCACAGTCTCGAAACAGAGAAGCTGGAATGCCATCGGGGCCAGATGAGCGCTTTGGCTTGAGCTTTATGAGCGCTTCCCTTACGTCTTGAAGACTGAGGGTGTCGATGTGCACTCGAGCACTGTTCGCTTCCGCCTCCGCCCCCGCTGTCCGCGCCTCCAGCCGCGGTCGCTCTTTATTGTACACAGACTCAAAAAATGACGCAAATTGTTGAGCACACTCCTCATCCGAAAGATGTTGACCATTCTTTATAATAATTTGCCTGTTTAACCTACTTCGTTTGGACCTAATATACTGCCAGAATGATTTTGGGTCTTTTGAAAATTGATTTTGTATTTTAAACTTGTGTTCTTTGTGTGCATTTTCTATAAATTTATTAATACGAGCTCTGTACTTTGAAAATTTGGAATAATCGCTTTGTTTTTTTGAAAGTTTTATGAAATCTAGCTTTATTATTTATATCTCTTATAATATCTGCGGTGTACCATTCGGGATAGACATATCGTGAGTTTTCACGTTTAAGCTTTTTCCGAGGTACACAACTATCTAAAATATTACTCAGTTTATCATAAAAAATATTCAACATATCCTCCAAATCATGCATGTCGTAAATCATACTCCAATCAGTGGAAGTCAGCATAGAATATAACAACTCGTAGTTGGCTCGATAAAAGTTCCACTGCGGCGCTGCGGGTCTGCCGCTGGCAGAGGGCGCGGGCGGGGCGGAGGCGGCGGGTGCGGGACGCGAGCGCGCACACTGCACGCTCACCGCGAGTAAAAGTACAATTTGTTTATATCAGTGAGTGGTAAAAGAATTAAATAAAAATTCTGATGACATATTGCGCTCACTCAAGTATTGGTCTTGAAAGAACAATTGCAATGCCCTCAACTGCTCAATTATTCTACTAATACAGGCATGAAGTGAAAGTCACCTTATGTCGTAATGACGCAAAATTCTGTGATTTTCAGTGTCTATGATTTTTTTTTTTGGATTCTCTTTGACGCTTGCTGCTTTGAGAAAAATATCCATATACTTCTCATACTATTTGTTGTAAATTTCTAGGCAGTATTTTACAGGCGTGGCTAAGACTTAATGCTGCAGAGTGACAAACACATTTTATGAAAAAGTACTTTGGGTTTACTTCTTTAATTTTTGCAACAACCTATTACGCAGCGAATCCTATTACGTCTTTTATTTCTAAACCCAATTCGGATAATTTTGATGACAATGAATTAAATAAATGACCTGCGGTCTCACCACTTAAATCAACTAAATCAAGGAATTTGGTTTATACAGTAGGTACATTTAGTTTCAGAGAAGTATTTAATTACTATTGCCAATACTTTGAATGTTGCAACATCTGTACTCTCATCGATTATAATTGAATTACTGGTTTACCTAAAGGAGATGCAGTACCAAGTAGGTATGTCTTCAATCATATCTTTTTCGAAATTGGGTCCTAAAACATTATAAGTTATAGCGGCTGCTTTGGTTCTCTTGCAGGAAAATTCTTTCGCAATATCGGAATCGGTAAAACACTTCACTAGAACATCACTAAGATGGTCCATAGCTCTAAATGGGATGTTGTGTTCCGACAGAAAACTGCATAAACGCAGCTCAGATTTCTTGACTTCGTCTTTCAGTGGGGCCTTTTTGAAAAATGTATCAACCTGAAAATTTAAAAAATACTTGGTTGCTTAGTTTTTTTTATAACAGCGCCGCATTTCATAGCTGTTACCTAACTGATTTTGAGAAACAAAACTAAGATGATTAACTTTAAATTAAAATATATCCAAACTCCTTGAACTAGGTAAGTAAAGCGAGTTATGCTTACCTTTGACTGTCCTTTATGTTTTATCAAGTTCGATTTATGCTTTTCAGTATTTGCATGCTGTTTTATAGATGCTAATCTACTTTGCAGTTTCGCATTGCATGCTTTGCAAAATGCGGTGAACTCGTCATCTTTATAACGTGAAAGCCACGAAGAAAATTCCGGAATTTGTTCCCACTTAGCTAAATAACTTTGCTAAAAACTAGACATGCTGTCCGGATGAATGTTAACTTATAAAAACAACGAAAATCGCGTTCTATTTTATTTATATGATGACAAAAACATTTCCTATTTTGGGGAAATTCCCGAATTATCGAAAGAAAGTCCTCAAAGATTAAGTCGAATGCAGAAGAGACAATCATTTCACTTGAACCGTATTAGACGATTTGATACTAGTAATAAAGTATCTTTTAAGTTTAACTACTAACTATTCATGCAACTGAAAACTTAAAAACTAGACGTTGTTTTGAAAATTATAGATAAACTAGCGGTCCGTCCCGAATTCGTCCGGGTAGACTGATATTCATGAAACACAACGAATTTGAATGTATGTAATCTGGAAATTACGCTCTATCTAATAGTGCAAACCGCATTAAAATCGGTCCAGCAGTTGTTTAGGCGAACATACATTCTGCAAGTCTGATTAATACTATGTATTGATTGATAATTTAATATGGGTATTACAATACTACAACGCCGGCAACGGCCGTCTTTCTTGTCATATCTGTAACTTACTTATCTTTGCTCATAGATAACATGTACCTTTCCATCGGGGCGGGGGAAAGAGCGGTGGGAGGCGCGGTCAAGTCTCATCTTTAATGGCATGACTTGTATAAGTATAAACTAAATCCGGGAAAGTCCCCAATGTTCGCGTTCCGGGGAATTCCGCAAAAATTGTCGCAAAGACGATCACTCACTACGGTGTTGCCATAACTTCAACCAAAATATACCCAAAAATACTGACTGCCAGCAATATACCTGAAAATATACTGATGTTCGGAAAAATCGATGAAATATACTGAAAAAGTATTAAAATACTGAATCTGGTCACACTGGGGATGTACCCCGCTCTCTCACTCCATCACAGCGTACGGCGTGTGTACATGAGATGACAGATTCAATTAATGTTATTTACATACACTACAGTAACTATACTGTTCCTAGACAGAACCAGGACATCTTTACCATAAGGGCACACGGGGCCCGTGTCCTGGGCCCACGGAAGCAAGGCTCGGATAACGGTATATTTTTCGAAACGGTTTCGTCTTAAAAACTTAAGATTACGATGATTAGACGATTTGTTTCGGTTACGTTCGAACGGATTGGTATAAAAACGTTTTTGAAGAAGAACAAAATTTAAATCGTTATCGATTAATAAAACGTTTTTAAATGTTTTTTTTCCATTTTTGGGTTAATTGATAGGAATCTCGTAATACAACCCTAATCAATACGCGGCAAGCGCATTGGAATCAATGATGTAATGAAATGAAGATGAGGTACATTTTAACTAAACAAGGGTGTAAGGTGGGCGTTTTGGGGGACTGTCTTATGTAATTTTGACGTTCGAAAAGTAATGATTCTCAGCTTCGTTTGAATACATGACTTTTGAATTTTGAAACAAGTTCATGCTTGTCGGCGCACGCCCCGTGCGCGGCTGCGTCCTGCGGAATAAACTGGTTTTTGAAAACGTTTTCATTTCGTTTTTGTAAAACGTTATTTTAAATAAAGTTTCCGAGCCTTGCCCGGAAGGCCGATACAACGCTTGCACTCAAAAGCGCAGTGATTATAAATATTTGTAATTACCGTCAATATTTCTAAATTAAATTATTAATCGGATACCAACACCCTAATTGCGTAAGTAAGACACTTTCAATCACAATCTGAATAATTTTGAAGGATATTGCTAATCCATTGCTACCTAATTATATTTAAAAAAAAACTGTAGGTAAATGCTTTTTTTGTCATTCACTTTTTAGGGTTCCATAGCCAAATGGCAAAAAACGGAACCCTTATGGATTCGTCTTGTCTGTCTGTCCGTCGGTATGTCACAGCCACTTTTTTCCGAAACTATGCTGTTGAAACTTGGTAAGTAGACGTATTCTGCGAACCGCATTATGATTTTCACACAAAAATAGAAAAAAAAAAACAATATTTTGGGGGTTCCCCATCATCAAAAAAAAAATATGATGTACATTACCATGTAAACTTCCACCGAAAATTGGTTTGAACGAGATCTAATAAGTAGTTTTTTTTTTAATACGTCATAAATCATAAACCGCAATTTACCTTTCATTCAATCAACTCAAATATAAAAATAAAAAAAACCGGCCGGTATGTATTATTTTTAAAATTCTAGGTCCAGTAGTTTCGGAGATAAGGGTCAATTTTCATCGAACTTCTTAAATTTTTTAAAAGCATTTACATTAAAAGTATATAAAAAAATATGTTTAAGATTCTCGCAACAAGCCCTTTCATTTGATATGTCACACAGTACTATTAACAAAACTTTTTTTTTAATTTTCTTGTTTGCCCCCCAAAAGTGACCCCTATATTAAAAATTAATTTATGTACGTTACACATTCGTGTTTGGGTCACACACGAGAACATGTGTTTCAACTACAATGTTAAGTTTGTTCTTGGGATAAATAAATTCATCTCAACAACGGAACCCGTCATTGTGCCTAGTCCGACACGCACTTGGCCGGTTTCTTTTTACTTTCCAAGGGGCCAGGGGCCCGAAAACTCTTAAGATTTTATGGTACCCTATCAATCTGCCTATCCGTTTCGGCTTCGAGTTTTCGGCAACCGGATGCAGCTGAATACCACGAGCGACTGCCTATCTGACATCCACAACATAGTTACTGGGTAACACGATACACCTTGGTAAGACTGATTGTCAAAGTTTCGAGCTTCTAACAACTCGTAACGACTGTCAAAGATCCAAGAATGACAGCCGGGACCTACGGTGTAACATACTTTCCGAGGCATGGAATGGTCTCGGTGTGTTAAGATGGTCACGCATCCACGGACTGACCGCGTCAAGCGTAGCATAATCTGATCGATCGACCCATGCGGCTGTTATTACTTAGCCAGGAGCCCCTCATTTTATTGTACCGTATTGTAGACTATTCAGACTACTGGGATGGTACCCAGACGAATTACTGAAGTACTAATATGTGCTTCACGGAACATAATGACAATTCTATGTTCAGTCATCAAAATAGAGGGCAAAAGACCTAGACGCCGAAGTCCAAAAAGGTGGTCGGATCAAATATCCGAGCAATTGACAATATCTATCAGCACCGCACTCCGCTAGGCCACTGATCGGAACAGATGGAAAAAGACCGTTGACAATTTGATACGGAGTCACGATTGTTCAGTCGTTCATTCTAAAATAACTGATCATTATTAAATTAACTGATAATTAAATTGATTACCAACTGACATTTCGAGGCGCCAAAATTCTTGTGCGCCAAAAACTCTGAACTCAAAGCCAAAGCATTTATTTCAAATAAACCAATTACAGGCACGTTTGAATTGTCAAGGGGTCGGTCAGTCAGAAAAATGAAGCTAGTTGCCCATTCCAAAGCGTAGTAGGTACCTATGGAAAAGAACGGGCAACAAACTCCACGGACACAATATGGTTACATCATTCATGTTGAAGTTATAAATGTGAGAACGATGCAGAACGTTAAAAGCGTCCGTAATAAAAATAAAACAATTCAAAAATTAAAATAAAATAAGCCATGGCAGCTTGGAGATGACTAGTCCCTACTGACAGCGCTCGTTTACGAACATGACGCATGGATTAGCACCATTCAGATAAACCATTTTGGAGGAAGCTAAATGATCCAACACACGCCACCGTCAGCGAGACATTAGAGTGAGTATGACATACAAGGGTCGCGACCTGCCCTAAGACGGCCTTGGACATACATAACGTACGTAGGTAAGTAAATACCTGTACTTTGTGTTCTGTGGACAATACCTAGAATGTTCTACATAATTAAGAACTTTCACTGTGTACATGACAGAATCATGTATTGAATCCATAGTAAAATTTTAGGGGGTTCAGAAACCCCTTCCCCTAAAATTTTACTAAGTTTAACTTTTACGTCGGTTATTAAAATAAAAATCTGCTGTGAGATAGAAAAGTGCAATACCTACGTGGTCAAAAACTCAAAATGTAAGGAACAGCAGATTTTTTTTTAATAACCGACGAACAATTTTATCGCAAGGGGGTGCAGTATTATGTACTGAATCCATGGTAACAGTTTTCGCGTCGATGTCCCTGCTAGCCTGTATAATGACGCAGATACCTTCGTCATAATAAAGTACACAATGAAAGTTAATTATGTAGACATTTAGAGACCCTACGGACTCTACAATTAGGTACTATACCTACAGTCACCAAGAGAACCCAAAACCAAGATAGAACGTGTTCCCAAAATTCCACAAGAAATTACTCGTATCTAATCGTCTAAAAAGAACTCTTGGGTAGGTCATCATGGTCTGTGGCTTTGCTACGCGAATCCAGAATGTTAGGCATCCGCGGTCGCGGTTGCAAAAATGGCTAACAGGATGTTCATCATGTATTTATATAGAACTAGCTTTTCCGCGCGGCTTCGCCCGCGTGAATGTCGGAAAATATCCCACAGGAACATGCTGCCGGAATTCAAAGTATCCTATGGGCCTATCCGTATGCCTTTCATCTAAATACGTTCAGCCGTTACGTCATGAAACAGATTTATTAATCTTAATTATTAATCTGCCTGTAGGTAACAGGCAGATTAATAAATCTGTTTTAGGGTTCCGTACTCAAAATGAAAAATTGAAACCGTTAAAGGATGACTTCGTTGTCTGTGAAGACCCCTTTTCTCAGAAACGCGTGGAAGCATCAAGTTGAAATAGATATAAAAAACTTAGATCTACGGTTCCTTGGAGCTGTAAAGAAAATCAAACTTCCAAGTCAATGCAATACAGTAAAAAATACGGCTATTTAATTATACCGCATAATTATGTTGACACTCGCAAATAAAACAAAGCTACTCTTGTTCGTTCGGTTACTTCTCGTTGACCTAGCAGTATAAAGTTTGGCGAGAAAACTTTCATCCCCTATATATCACCCCCTTTAGGATTATTTTTGAGACAAAAAGTAGCCTCTACCCTAGGATGCCATTTATCTCCTGGCCAAATTTTATCGAAATCCATTCAGAGGTTTAGGCGTGAAAAGATAACATACAGACAGACATTCTTGTACTCAAACCTCAGTTGGCCCGATATAGTTTTTTTGGTCCTAGTAATAAGAAATAGGATCGACTGACATCAAAAAAGTTTTTTGTGAAAATTTGCCATATTCTTGCTGACTGTACCTACTTACATTTTTTAAGTGAAAACTTCTTTAGGCGCGTTGGGAACTTTTGAGATGGGACTAAACCATTGATTTCACGACACTGTTATGACACCAGCTTTTGACTATTAAAAAGACATCAACGCGTTGATTACCGCGGTGCAGATTTTTCTCTAGTTTTCACTTCTGTCGGTACTCCCGGAGTGCCATTGTTCTTTTTTTTTAAATCTGTGTATGCCGATCACCATGTTTCAAAAAGTTAAACAGACTTTTCTTGTAGCGACAACGGTTAAGGTACCTGCCCTTATTGCCTCATCTCAAAATCCATCCTGTATATGATTGACTGCTTAGATCCATAAAGCTATAGCGTGATGATAATCTTTTAAAAGGTTAAGGTATAATCTTTTATCTTTTAAAAAGTTATCCGTAACTAGATATCTGCAATATTCTAACCTTTTGGCTAGCCTTCTTACAATTTCCGGTAAACTATAGAAGAACGAACTTATTGTAATATTGCTCATGTCCCATAACAAGTAGCATGATAATAATTTTTGAAAAGTCTATTGTCACATTTCCATTATTTGACTTATTGATTATTAAAACCAATTTTCAAGTTAACCAAGCCACACAGTAAAATCCTTCCCTGTATAAATAAATACCCCTTTTCACCCCATTAGGGGAAGATTTTCAAAAATCCCTGATTTTCGTTTTTATTTATTTTCAGTCTTATATAAATACTGAGTTCCGAGTTAATCACACCGCGCATAAAAATGATGTCATACAAACTTTGACACTCCCCAATCCACCTTTAAGGGTACTTTAGATCCTCGTGGAGGCGATCGGCGGTGGTGATCTCTCGCGTCCGGCTCTGCTTCAGGACTTTGACACTCCCCAATCCACCTTTAGGGGGTACTTTAGATCCTCGTGGAGGCGATCGGCGGCGGTGATCTCTCGCGTCCGGCTCTGCTTCAGGCTATGGTACGTAGCGAAAGGAAATGGAAGGCCGTCACTTCCATCTGCGAAGCAGTAACACTCGCGAAGGAAGAACGGAACGCGTGAGGAAAAGGCAAAATTCGCGCCCTCACGCCCCTAACCGCCACAGTAAAAGACGCCCTGGGCGTCGGGAATCGCAGGCCGATTTCCGGCCACCGTAGGCGCGGGCTTGCGACCAGGCCCGGGTCGACGGCGCGTCGTGTTTCACGCGCGAATTAAGTAAGCGACAACGGAAGTATTTAAAAATAACTTTATTCCGACAGAGTTACAGCGAAACAGTAATTAATTAAATCTAACAAAATATTGATCTTATATACTAACTTAATTGCTAACGTAGTACATGCACAGCGTGATCAGATTGACGCATGTTCTAGATAATTATAAATGCTGATCGCGCAGTGGGGAAATTGGGAAATAATAATCTAGTAAATACTTATTGTCTGACAAAGCTAATATTGGTAGGTTGGGGTTCCTTAACTCCTCCCTCCCTAAGAGAGGAATTATCCGAAGGTGTCGCAGACGGTTTCGGAGAATTTCGACAAAAGTTTATGAACTGAAATTTATACATTATAAAGATAACTATTGCTATTACAATAACCACATACTCTAAGATGGTCCGTATACTAATTTCTATTGTCACTGTTTGTGTCGTATCGTCTATTTCACTAAATTTTGCACTTTGTAACACTTCTTTCACATCACTGAAGTCCACATTTCTTAAATCCACTTTCTTTGATCTTCTCTGAATGTCCTGTTGTAGGTCTGGCATCTGGATCAATGGCAGCTGGAGACTGGAAACTGTAGTGTTTGTGGTGGCGGCAACGATGACTTCGCCTATTTGTGTCTCGCATTGTTGGCCAGGTGTTACGATGTAGGTCCCAAGAATAGTGTACTTCAGGATTTCTGTATTGCAATTCTCGGTGATGATGAGATTTTCCTCTGAGTAAACCAACCATTGGTTGTCGGTTATTTTCTGTATCTTAGTTTATTCTATTTCAATATGGTTCTGTATGCAGTTTTTGTAGTTGTTCTTCATCAGCATTATTTGTTCAATGCAGGTCTCGGTTGGAAACTGGGCTAAATTAGTTTCAGCGCAAAGAAATTTTCCATTTTCAATCTCAGTACATGGGCTTACCACGGGCATGTATTTCAATCTATTCACCATCAGGTAAGGATATTTGGGTATTATTGTAAAGGTATTTGGAGAATGGAATATAGGGATGGGTATAACCTTGTAATAATTATATGTTTCGTTATTTATTAGGGGAACTTCTAAAACAAAAACTAACTTGTTGTTATTTATATATGATTTAAGTATGATATTACGTTCTAATTTTATTAAATTATGTTTGCTTACTGGGTATATTGTTCTAGCATGTTTAGCAATGACTTCTAACGTATTATATAATTCTGTACTATTTATAATGGATTGGTGCAATGTATTCAGTTTGCTAAAGGCTATTGCCGTTTCAATCTCTTGTATGTTTTCGTAACAGGTCCGAAAGTTATTTAAAATTTGATACATAGTATTTAATATTTGGAAAAGTTTGTTAAACCTGAACTCATGTTCAACTAATTTTTCCATTTCATTGGTATGTAAACCCAAGTTTTTAATATTTGAATTTATTATTTCAGAGTCATTTACTAATTTATCAAAAGCTTTTTGCATTGATGATACTTTACGTTCGACCACATGCTCTTTGTTCTGTATTTGAAACTGAGTTGGCAGTGACCCCATCATCAGAATCCGAAAGTTCTATCGTTTCTATTGGAGTTTCGAGGTCTTGCAATTCGTTTTCTATAATTTTTTGTATACGTTCCTGCCTATCTCCTATATTTACGAATATTGAATCTAAATCGTCGTCAATTGCATTAATCTTAATCCTAGATAAAGCATCTGCATTCGTGTTTTGAGGGCCTTTCTTATATTTTATTTCGAAATCGTATTCTTCTAACCTTAACCGCCATCGCGTGAGTTTACTATTGGGCTCTTTCAATGAATACAGCCAAGCTAATGGTCTATGGTCTGTAAATATGGTAAACTTATTACCATACAAATACGGTCGAAAGTGCTTAACTGCCCATATTATGGCTAAAAGTTCCTTCTCGATAGTGCTATATTTTACTTCTGTGTCGCTCAAGGTTCTACTAGCATAGGCTACAGGCTTATCTGAGCCTATCGTTCCTTGTGACAATACAGCCCCGATCGCAAAATTGGATGCATCCGTGGTTAAAATAAAAGTTTTACTAAAGTCAGGAAATTGTAACAAAGGTGCATTTGTTAAAAGCTTTTTACATGTCTCAAAACATTCTTTATATTCCCCATTAATTACAATTTTGCGACCTTTCTTTAAACAAGCTGTTAATGGTCTAGTTATTTTGGCAAAATCTTTGATAAATTTCCTATAATAACCGATTAGTCCTAAAATGCTTTTAATCTGTGTAACCGTTTCCGGTATAGGATACCTAAGAATAGCGTCTATTTTATCATTATTTGGTTTCAAACCTTCACTTGTAATAGTATGCCCTAGGTAGAGTACTTCCTTTCTAAGAAAATGAGACTTATCTAATTGAACTTTTAAATTTGTTTGACGGAAGCGGTCAAAAACTGCTCTAAGTTTTTCTACATGTTCAGGCAAGCTTTTAGAAAAAATAATGACGTCATCGAGATATATTAAGCAATGTAAGCCTTGAAGGCCTCGTAAGACGTTATCCATCGCTCGCTGAAAAGTTGCGGGTGCGGTCTTTAACCCAAACGGCATTCTGTTAAATTCATAATGACCTGAAGGTGTGCTAAACGCAGTTTTAGCTCTATCTTTCTCCTGAACCTCTAATTGATGGTACCCGCTAGCTAAGTCGAGAGTTGTAAAGTATGTACTATTACCTAGCATGTCAAATAAATCGTTAATGTTGGGCAAAGGGTATTTATCATCAATTGTGATTTCATTGAGCCGTCTATAGTCAACTACCATCCTCCATTTTTGTTGGCCTGACGCGTCTAATTTTTTCGGCACTAAATGTACGGGAGCACTCCAGGGGGAATGAGATTCCTGGATAATGTTATCCCTTAACATTTTCTCGACTTGACTACTGATCTCTTTTGTTTGAATAGGTGGCAATCTATGTGCCTTAATGTTTATTGGGTCTTCATTTTTTGTTCTTATTCTATGTTTAACCTGATTTGTGAAGGTTAACGGAATATTTTCACAATAAAATATATCTTTGTATTCTTTACAAAGTCCCTCAATAACCGTTCGTTCTTCTGAATTCATATGATCTAACTGTAATTTGTCTAAATTCTTTGTTAGCAAGCTGTCCACTTCTATATTATTATCTATGAAATTAACACTAACAGATGGGTCCTGTATGTATGGTTCCACTTGAAAAGGTCCCGTAACTACTAATTTTCTATTTTCATGGCTATAATTCTGAATAACAGTTGTTGCATAGCCTTCAATACACGTAACTAATGCGGCGGGCATTCGAATCCCTTCCGTAAATTGCTTAAAATCTAACACAGCTTCCCCGTTCAGTAAGTTGACTGGGAGTCTTACTCTAAGTTCACTACGAGATGGTAGATTATATATCTCTCTCATAGGCGGTGAATATATGATAGGAATATCAGTATTTTTTAAATGTAATATCTGATTTTCCATATTAATCTTTGCCTGTAATTGCTTCAGCAAATTGCTACCTATTAACCCATCATACCTATCGTCGACACTATAGACATAAAACTTATGGAACTCTTGACTTCCAAAGGTAACCGGTAATGGAATAATAGCCGTTTCACCATGAACACTCGATGCGTGAGTGCTAACAACTTCGAAGGGTTCATACTGTAAATAATTTTTAAAATATTTATTCGCTATATACGGGCTTATAAACGATCTAACACTCCCCGTATCTATCATAAAAACTGCCTTTAATTCTGGTATAACTATATGTGGTAAATTTAAGCGTTTATTACAATTTATTTTTATTCGTTCTCTAGGGTAGAGGCCGTTATGCAAAAAATTTCCCGCCCCGGGTTCTTCAGGAGAAAATTCTTGGCACTCATTGTACGAATAACTTGAACTCTGTTCATTATTATTAGAATTATTTATGTAATTAACACGTCGCGAACTTGCAGTACGCATGGTGACATCAGTATTCGCACCCGACGTAGATGCTTGCGCTGCAAAAGACGGCGTGCTCGGTGCATGTGCCGCGAACTGTTGGTTCGGTTGTGCAATCGGAACAAATGACCTACTTGACTGCGGTGACGCATTATTGTTGTTTGTACGATTAAAATTGTCTTGATTTCTTTGAATATTATTATGTTGTTTATAATGTCTGGGCTGATGCGAATTGTTCGGTGTAGATGTGCTGTTTGTAGCACTATTCGGTACATGTGTACTTGATATGCTATGTGAATCTTTCTTTTGATTATTAGATTCAATTGCATTTTGGTTATTAGGCAAATTGGGTCTGTTATTTCTGCTAAAATTACGTCTGTCGTTTGTTTTCGACTCATAGACTGCCTGGAAGTTTTGTTCTTCTAAAACTATTTTTAATGCATCCTCTAACGTTGTGACGTCGCGCAAACGAACTAATCTAACTAAAAATGGCGGTAAATTAAACAAGAAAGCATTCATTGCTCTGTTACTATAAATGATTTGCTTTGCCTTACGTAGAGATTCATCAATGATAGTTTCTGATATTTTAGCAAATAAAACACTTCTCATCCGCTGTATTCTATGGCAAAAATCTAAATAACTTTCACCTTTATTTATTCTACACGATTCTAACTCCATTGCTAAACAATCCTCTGTGCGTGGATCACCGAAGTGTTGGTTTAACAACTTCTTCAGCTCGTCCCACGTACCTATAGCTTCTCTTTCGCCTACCAAACTGGCTGCTTCGCCTGATAACCTACTTGTTACTACATGAAATAAATATTCATTTTGGGCTGCGGTTCCTAAGAACGTAGACAAAATGTATTCACATTTTTTTATAAATAAAGGCAACATTCTAGTGTCGCCGCTGAATATTGGTATGATGTTAACCAATTCCTGTGGGACACGGGTTACGTTTTCCATTGTGAAAAGTTATGAAAGAAACAAACGCGGAGAAAAAAAAATCACACTAATGTGCTACTAAACTATCACTACTCTAAAATATTAGTACAATTAAAATCTATGCAAATATTATCACGGCGTTGTCCAATCCCTAATAATACACAAACACATAGACTATTACAAGGTTGGGATATAGATGGAAGAGCTGAGAGGAAGGTGAAAAAGATTTACTCACAATTCCGCAGCTAGCTCCATGCTCCCTGAATTACTGCTGTGGCTGGTCCTCTTCCGTAACTCGAAGTGGCTTCTTAATGAATTTATTTGTTCGGCGATCTCTGCTAAACCGTAGACACGGACGTCGGCTACTCCACGTAGAATTGTATACACGGCAAACTGACTACAGAGATCCTACCGGCTGCGCCAATTAAGTAAGCGACAACGGAAGTATTTAAAAATAACTTTATTCCGACAGAGTTACAGCGAAACAGTAATTAATTAAATCTAACAAAATATTGATCTTATATACTAACTTAATTGCTAACGTAGTACATGCACAGCGTGATCAGATTGACGCATGTTCTAGATAATTATAAATGCTGATCGCGCAGTGGGGAAATTGGGAAATAATAATCTAGTAAATACTTATTGTCTGACAAAGCTAATATTGGTAGGTTGGGGTTCCTTAACTCGCGCCTCAAAGAGATGTCAGGAGAATTGACGGGGTTCGCTAGGGCCGATGCCTGCCGGGATTGCGAAGAAGTCTGAAAAGGGATATCGTGGCCCCGGCAACATGGCAACTGAAGGAACACGGGTGGGTTTTAGTCAGTAAGAGTCTGACACGCTCTCCCACTCCGCCCAGAGCGGGAGAAGTTATTTGATCATTTCCCACGCAAAAGGGGGGCAGTTTAATAAAATTAAAAATGGCAAACTTCATCATTTACATAGATGTATTCCTTCCAAGTTTATTACCTCAACAAATAAGATTTTTCATACAAATAAAATCCCCCCTTTTCACCCCCTTATAGGTCGAATTTCTAGAAACCCTTTCTTAGCGGACGTCTACTAACTAAAAACTACTTTTCTGCCAAATTTCATCATTATACGTCAAGCGGTTTTCGATATTTCGTGATGAATGAGTGAGTGACCTTTCGCTTTTATTTATTTAGATAGATATTATAATATTATGATGATTACTGTTATATATTGTATAGAAGATTAGATACCTACTTCGTTTTTGACAGTTGCTGCCTAAACTGAACAAGTAAATATACTTTACTACTATATTCGATCTGATTACACAAGTAATATAAACATTATTATCTACTTTTATTTAATAAGTAATACTCAGATCCAATCTACAGATCAACTGATAGCGATGTAGGTACTCTTTATGAAAACTTTGCCTAATCAGTGATGCGCCTCATATCTAAAGAGATATCATCACCCTTGTAGGTATTCCCAGAAAGGACAGACATAAGTGTATAGCACACTCACACTTCGCCATGTATACCTAGTCGGCGCCAGACATAGCAACAATATTTGATCACTTGTTTGATCACATTGGTACCGATGTTTGGTTATTTGATCACTTATTTCAACTTTGCCATTTGGTGTCGGTTTTTCGAAGTCGGCGCCTGACATAGCAACGATATTGTTGATCACTTGTTAGATCAAATGTGTGGCACAGGTTTGGGTGTTTGATCAGTTTGATCACTTATTTCAACTTTTCCATTCCGTGTCGGTTTTTCGAGCGCACATCAAAGCGTTAAAAGTTCAAATGAGTAGCACATATGAAAGTGTTGAAAGTTCAAATGTGTTCATAGCCTGCAATTCCAGTGTCTCGTCAATCACTGAGCGGAACAGTCGCTTCGTTCAGTCGCAAGATGGCCTGGAATTTATTGAGTTGCTTGAAGGAGAACCATGTATATGGAACCCTAAATGTAAACATCATAATGAAAATAAAAGTTATAAAAACTAAAACTGCTACTTTAAGCCCTTTCATTTGATACCCAACACGGCAACATTTTTTTTCAAATGACCTCTAGAGGGCGCCATATTCAATTTAATAATAATAAGAATAGTACTCCTCGATACGGCCCGCATTGTGAGGAGGTTCCTGTCTCTGCAGCCCTAACCACCGGTAGCTTGGACCCTGGTCCCGACACCGGCGGAACTCTATTTTTTATATTTTTAAATGTTTTTTTATACTTTTATTTTAATAAATATTTAAAAATGTAAATTTTAAGATTTTAAATGAATAAACGAATAATAATAATAATAATCATTTATTTCAAGTTACCAAGACTCGTATACACATTATTAATCATTACAACCAGTCACATTGATAAAATAAGAATAATACAATTTAAATTATTGGACAACACAAACATGAAATTACCCGCATCCAATGTGCAACCTGCAGCAATGATTTATGTAGGCGCAGTCGAGCCTATCTGAGAGCGCGGCCAGCATGCTGTTGGAGCTCCCCCGCACTCGCCGCACCAGCGAAGTGCCTCTCTTGCGCATCATAGCGTAAAAACAATCTACGCGTGACTCTGCAAACATTGTCGAGGCGCTGCAGTAACGGGGGAGACCCAACAACATCCTGAACGCATTGTTGTACTGGACACGAAGGGCGCCGTACGATCTCTGCGTGTAGTTGGTCCATAGGCTACATGTATATAAAGTTGTGCAGTAGGCTCTAAAGAGAGTAATTTTAACCTGTAGGTACTGAGCAACGTGCGAACCTACGGATCACCATATTCGCTCTGACCGACAGCGCCCTTCGCTCCCGTTCAATGTCTGTATCATCCTTCAAATCGGGAGTGACTAAATGGCCTAGGTACTTAAAAGAATCAACCCTTTCCAAAGGTATGCCATTCAGTCGTACAGCTGGTATTTCATGAACTTTTCTCTGTCCGCCCTGAAAGACCATACATTGACTCTTTTTTACATTATACAAAAGTCCATGATCAGTTGCATAACCCTCACAGATACTCATCAGCTTTCTGAGTCCGCAGATCGAGGCACTCAGCAGCACCATATCGTCCGCGTAGCTGATGTTATTGAAACATACGCCATCAATATAACAACCAATATGTTGCTCGCTGAGTGCCTCGATCAGCCCATTAATATATAAATTAAAAATGGAAGGTGAGCTCAACCCCCCTTGCCTCACCCCACATTCCAACCTATATGGGTCTGACAATGTGCCCGCCCACTTGACATGATTCACCTGGTTCCCGTACCAGTACTTAAAGATAGTAATAAGTTCATCCGGTATATGAGCAGCTTCCATTTTGTCCCACAAAATATCATACCGGACCAGGTCGAATGCCCTGGAGAGGTCGAGGAAGCAGGCATACACAGATGTTTTCCTGTCAGTGTAGTATCTGACAGCACTCTTCATACACAATATCGCAGTTTCCGTGGACAGTCCCGACCGAAATCCGAACTGGTTATCATGCAATTTTAGGTATTTGTTTAATTGTGTAATGGGACATCACGTAGCCCATGTTATATATAGGCTCCGCTGGTTACAGCGGACGATCAAGACCCCTCCAACGATACCTCATTAGTCAAATTATGATGAGTAGTGTTAGCTTTGTTATTATTTAATTTAATTATGTAATGTTCTAAATATTATTTATTTTTATAATCATGTATTTGCAGTTTTAATATTTTATTTTTTTAAGTTGTAACCATGTGCCCAAGTGAAATTGCATTGATTATTAGTTGTTAAACTGACTTTTGCCGATTGACAGCAACTAGCTGTCAAACGGTAGACTACGTGTAAAGTCTCACTTGGGAACATGGCAGTCGAGCTTGAAGACTCGCAGAGTGCAGACGTATTTTGATATATTTAAAAGTATTATCAAAGTGTAATATTGGAACTAAACGGATTATATAAAGTTATACAGACGTTGCCTTTTCTTTGCAACATAGTGGATTACAGTTGTTAAGAAGTTATGAGAGAACAGATGAACATATATAGGTACATACTTAACGGTCAGAACCATAACAGTCATTTTTGCTTCGCCGTAGTCGGGTAAAAATAGGGTCAAGACGGCTGGATCAGGATAAATTATTATTGTAAATTGTCAGTATATTGCTCTATCGAAGAATTAAAAAACCGGCCGAGTGCGAGTCGAACTCGCACACGAAGGGTTCCGTACCACCGTACAATAATTAGCAAAAAACGCAGAAAAGAACATGTTTCTTCGTCTTCCTTTAATTTTTAACTTTATTTTATATTGGGGACGCTAAAAATATGTAGTGTCAAATATTGTACGATGGTACGGTACACTTCATGTGCGAGTCCGACTCGCACTTGGCCGGTTTATAGTTCAGTAAATGATAATAATAAACGAAGTATATATTTCATCTCAAATTTTAAATGAAATCGCAAAGTTAAATTTGTATTTTCATAATGATACTATGAATTACGAAGTTATTTTTTGTAGTTGCAGAAAATCACTCATACTTAAATAAAATACCTTGTGAATCGGCGTTTTTCATATTTGTTGATTATATACAGTATATGGTACATGACGGACAGACAGCGGAGGCTTAGTAATAGGGTTCCGTTTGGCATAAGTCGGGTACGGAACCCTAAAAATAAAAGAAACACCCTATTGACCTAATACAGGGAATATTAAAAAAAAAAGTAGTCCTACACTTAATTTTTTTGCACATGTAATAAATAATTACATACACTTAAAATAATATAGGTATACCAGTACCCTAATTGCGTAATACAAAACAATCTGTTTCGTTTTGAAACAGATTGCTAATCCATTGCTTCATAAGTTGAAAAAAAAAATCTGCTCAACAACGTAAATGACGCAATGAATGTTGTTGAACTGTCAAAATTAAACAAATGAGGCAAAATTGTTTACAAAAATAGGTTACGCAATTAGAGTACGGGTCTACAAAATCGTCATCCATCCTGTTTGTTGTCTATTTGAGAACTGTGAAGCGAACATCTTGCAAAGCATGTCTGACAGGTAATGTGCGCTCCAAAACTGACACCGATCCAATACCAATACCAAACACCCGTGTGCCTCACATGTGATCAAACAAGTGATCAAATAAGTGTTGAAATATTGTTGCTATGTCTGGCAGGTAAATGCAAACAAGTGTTCAAATGTGTGAGCAAAGTCTATCAAAGTGTTTGATTAAATATGTGACAGTGTATGGCGCCGGGATAATAGGGGGCCGCGAGCATGTTCTCAATAAGAGTTTGTCAGACAGGATCGAACCCGCAGCCCCCGCAGGACCATGCTTAGTTGTGCTTGCGACCACATGACTGCAAGGTTGGCAGGAAAAAACCTATTAACAAAAACAGAAGGAACATGAAAAGTTCTAAATACTTAAAATAGGAAAAAGAAAAAACTCGCAGAATAAGCACAAGCTCTAAGCAGAATAATACAAACATCAAAAAAATAAAAAGCACGAAACAAATCATCAAATCAAATCATGAACCACAAAATAGATATTGGACGTGTGTACGACGTGTCGACAGATAGTGTGTGTGGTGTCGGCGGTGCTGTTCCTGGGTTGGGCGGCGTGCCCGGGTGCGCCTGCGCTGGCGCCGAGCGCAGCGGGCGCGGCGTTGGCGTGCGGCGCCGCCTCCACGCTGCTGTTCGGCGGCGTCGTGCTCGACCTGCCGCTCAAGGCGCCGCAACTCTACCTACTCACTGTTAGTACATAATATCTAGGTGTGCAGTGTTTCAGCTACGAGACATCAGCTAATTTATCGTTGTGTGCAGGACATCATAGTGTCGACAGTGATGGGCTTGCTGCTGCTGGTGACGGCGGTACTCAGCATGACTGTCTGTGAGTTCTACAGCCTCGTCAGCTACTTGCACGGGGTGAGTGCCACAGATCATCTATTTAATTATGTATAGTTAAGTGTCCCGACTGACATTTCATCGCCAAGCCATTACGGCGTTCTTGAGATCGCAAATTAGAAAACCTTAGGTAGGATGCCCGCAGGCTAGATGGAGAGATAATATTCAGAAGGACTCTGGAGCTGGATGAAAGTAACCCAGGATTGAGTTAAATGGCATGTAACTGAACGGGCCTATATTATTATTTTGCAGCGGACTCTTATAGGCTGATGATGAGCATAACATTTCCTATTATATAAAAGAAAAAGCCATCATTACTCATATGTTGTCTTAACTCATCAAAGAATATAGAAATGAATACAATGAATTCCAGCCACTAGCCGTGCTGAATGCAGGCATGGTGATAGCGAGTGCGGTGATCACGTACGTGGCGGTGATGCGGCTGTGGGACGCGCCCAGCCGGCCCCTCCCGCCGTCCACCGAGCACGACGTATGACCAACCACGTGGCTGTTGGCGTTACATTTTGCCCTACCAGGCAAGTCTACTGACATGATAAGAAAATATTCATTAAGTGCCATGCAGTGAGTAGGCCACCAAGTCTCTCTTATCTATGAAGGTTTCAATAGTATTAATAAATTTAGTATTAATATATTAATTATTATTAAATGATTGCATTCATAACAATTATTGCACTCTACGTAAAAATAAACATATTTAAATCAATTACGGATCATGAAGCGGACATAAATAATACGATAGACAATCTAATTAACTGGTTAAATAATAATCATTTATCTATTAATCTTAATAAATCAGTATTTATACAATTTAATCAATCTTATAATAATACAATTAATTTTAAAATGAAGATACAAAAAAGTGACACAAGTTGCACAAACTTTGTTTTTAGGAGTAGTAATCGACGAAGATTTAGACTGGAAAGCACAGCTTGATAGTTTATGCAATAAAATAAATAAATTTGTCTATGCTTTGAGACAAATAAAAAAAAGTCACTAATATAAAAACGGCTGTGATGTCATACCATGCATATATTGAGTCCTCACTATGGTATGGGCTAATTATGTGGGGAAATAGTACTGACCACAATAGAGCATTTGTCGCCCAAAAGAAATGTTTACAAGCTCTATACGAGATTCCATCTGACAAATCATGTCAACCAATATTTAAGGAGCTTGGTTTGCTACTGTTACCTTCAATATATATATATGAAGCATGCATGTTAGTTCGAAAACACAAAGAACTCTTTAAAACAGCAGAGGAAATAAGTTCTCGAAGTCGGCGTGACCAATACAGACTTGTGCTGGATGTGCTGCCTACATCAGCGAAATGTAATAAAAACTCCCTGGCTATGTGTGTCCAAATATGTTTAAAACATTAAATTGTAAATTATTTAAAATCCAATTATATAAATGGCTCAATAATAATAATTTCTATAGTATTAATGATTTTTTAAAATGAATTTCAATGTAATATATTTCAATGTCATAAATGTATTTTTAGTAAGTACCTAAGTTTGAATGCTTTAGTTTTAAGCAAAACATGTTCGATCTAATATTTTTAATAACGCCTTGTTTACCATGTTTTATGCAAATAAAAATATCTTATCTTATCTTATAATAAGTGGTGGTGGCGTGCGTTTGGCAGAGATTATGCTCTGTGGTTCACTGAGACAGCAGTTGTTTTGCGTATTCTTTTATTATTCTTTGTCATTGTTTGTCATAGGTGAATTTTGAAATTCATAAACCACTCAATCACTCATAACAAACTATCTGTATATCTCCTTATCCAAAAGCCGTTAACTGACTACCACAATACACTTTTCATTATAATTATAATAAAAACTGTGCTATTGTAGCATTCACAAAGTACGAAGCATTATACAGCAGTAATGTTTTTATAACAATTTGTTGCCGTTGTCGGCGTCTGCCTCTCTTTACTTGTCTCGAAGGATGCCAGAGTACCACAGACACTAAAGGCATAGACAAGTAACTGATGTTACGTTGGGTGCAGGCACGCGGTCTACTTCTATTTAAATTTTTAAAGTATTTCACACATCTTTTTTTATTTTATTTTATTTAATATTTATTCCTGTATCTATCTGTCTGTGACATCACTGTGAGCCCTAACAGAACACCAGAGCTGCGTCATTTTTTTTTTAAATGTCCCAGCATATGCTGAGATAGGAGCCTTTTGGCCTTGTACAGGACTTTCTGTTATTTTTTAAATTTGTTTTTTAATTTTTTATGAATGTTTTAATGAGTGTGTTTTAGTTTAATTTGTGATTTCCTGTGCGAGTCTCAATAAATACTTTTTCTTTCTTTCTTTCTAATAAAAACAACAAATATTTTGTACAGCCAACACCAATTTCTAAACATTTTATGCCTAACCTAACTAATTACCTTTGAATTATATGTATGAGCACCTCTCAGAGGTATTAAGTGCTCCGTACACTTGTGAAGAAGTTCTGTACTGACTCTACTAGACTGTCAGGCTTGGGTCTGGCCGCTACTCCAGCTACCTCAACACCTAGATTCTCAATCTTATATGCTGTTGAGTTGCCAATAGCAAAGTGTGGCAGTTCTGAGAGGCCATTGCTGAAAGTCTGTAGCTGTCGGTGTATATACTCACATCCAGAGGGGCTGAAAAATACCATGCAACATGGACTGTCTGCATCATTGAGTTCCATCAGATCTGTCTTCAAGTTTTCATTTTCTTTTGTCTCGTACACGGTCAGAGCATCTACCATGAGATGCGAGGATTCTAGAATAGTTGGAAGAATCTCTGATCTCAAACTACCACATGGAAATAAAAACTTTGTCTCTGAAGGGTTTTCTTTAACTATAATTTTCGCAAGATTTTCAGCATTTCCTGATGACATGCCTAGAGCTTCTAAGCCTAGCAGTAGTTTGATTTTGTGACAGCTTGCATCACCCACTGTGTAAACTTTCTTTGTGTTCCATATTACGAATCGTGTGGGATCCCAGCACTTGGAGACAGCTTCTATAGCCCTGGGGCTGGTGAGTATGATCCCAGTGTAATCTTGTAGCAGTTGCTCAGAGAGCTGTTGTTTGTTGGTGAACTGGAACTGCAGCGGCTCCACGAACACTGTCCTGTAGTTGTTGTCGAGGAAAGCTTTCACGTAATCTTCTGACTCGCTCTTAAACAAAACAACTTTCTTCATGATAGCAAGATTTAAAATAGATGTCCATCAACTCCTTTGTTTTTCGTTTACCTCCACATTACAGCTAGCCTTAAAATGGAAGTAACACATATAGGAACCACTTTGAATACTAAATACAAAACTTCATGAAGAACAATTGTGAAAGTAGGTGAAATTATGACAGGATCGCAACCGATATCAAGCTTTTGCATTATAAAATAAATATAACATACCTTTGTATTATTTCCTCGTAAAACGCACAACAATTTGATTGATCAAGTAGTTTTAGAAATTGATTCCTATTTACCAGACTGCGGCGAATCCAAAAAAAGAGGTTTCTATCTAAAATACGAAAACTGTCAAATGTCATAAAACAATTTTTTTTTTGGAGTTTTATGACCTGGTTACTGGACCTTTAGGTCATCATAACACTAACGACACAAGGCTACGTTCCGAGTAACGCTGTAATCGATTTAAGCATGTTAACGATGTCCCGTGAATCTTCATAGATGACGTCATGAAGAAGAAGAAATTTGTGGTGTATACTCAAACAAATATTGTTATCCAATCATCTTGTGCAAGTTTTGGGGTTACATTATAAGTTTTGATGTTGAGCGACCACTGGGAGCAGGGTAAGCTTGTTCACGAGCTTTCCGAATTGTTGACAGCTCTGACCTGTCATAATTGTGATATCTAAATAGGAACGCGAGGAATCGATGTGAGCGCTATGAGCGATTGAGGCGTAACTCGGAATGCGGCCAAAGGCTACGTTCCGAGTTACGCTGTAATCGATTTGAGAGTGTCAACACCCGTTCCGAGTCAGCGTGAGCGCGATAACGATGTCCAATGAATCGTCATAACTCATAGTTGATAGATGACGTCATGACATACGCTGCGCCATCTTACGATAACGCCAACCATGCTATAAACATAATCGCTCACAGCGACATTATTTTGCGTTCCGATTTAGGACGCATTCCGAATTATATCTTAATTGCTCACAGCGCTGTCAAAAATGACAGTTGTGCTGTTCTGTTTTGAGTCGCATCATATCTGTATACTAACTTGGCATTTTGGAATTTGTGCTTCTGGCTACCGTCGGCGTCGCGCTAATCTAAGAAGATGAAGAAATTTGTTGTATAAGCACAAAGAAATATGCTATGCAAGGTTGAGCGAGCACTGTGAGCGCTTTCACCAGCATTCCAAATTGTTGACAGCGTTCAGCTATCTTATTCGTGATATCTAAATCGACAAGCAAATTATTGGTGTCAGCGCTGTGAGCGATTAGGTTATAATTCGGAAAGCGGCCAAACAACATTGAATCACCGAGGGTGTTTGCGTTCCGTACATGCCGAAGTACGACATCTTCAGCATTAAGACTTCAAGAGGATATTTTTAATCAGTACCTATTTCGAGTTTCTTACTGCACCCTCAAGCAGAGTAGGGCAGATTATATTCATAAAAATATCTGTCTTTGAAGTGGTTAGTTGGTTAGTTTGCTTTCAGGATTTAGTAAGCATATTTAACAAAATAATCGTTTCCCTAGTTTGATTTTCTGTACCATATAAGGCGTAATTATTAAAACTCGAAACAAGCTGTCAAATTTGTGACAAATGACATTAGTCGACAACTGACATTACTTTTGAAAATAACAAAAAAGTTACGTTTAGCAAGTGCTTTAGTGTAACAACTGATTAGATATGGGGAGTTGAGAGACAACATAATTATATGAAAACTAATGATGCTTGTAGTCAGCAGTAGCCATGCATAGGCTTCTGAGGAAAATATAAATAAATAATTGTATTATTCCATGGTACCAAGTATTTCAGCGTGCTATTTGATTAAACAAATTAATATATTTTCAGATGCCCATTACAAATTACGTTTAGTATCTTTTTTAAACATATAAGAAGCGGATGTCATGTTTATTCCTGAAGAAAAATTTGGATGTGTCATAGACTCAATAGTAGGAATAGGACTGTAAATAAATGATTAAAATTAGCACATCAAAATACAAATGAACGGGCAATTTATAATACTGTACAGCGATCTTTAGTTATTTTGGTGGACGGATGTGGGTAACGAATGGCGCTAAATGGTTGTTCGAGCGGGCTGGTGGTGACGGCGGTGGTGGCGCTGTTACTGCTGCCTGCACAGTACTACGTGCCGGACCTGTATTTGGGTGTAGAGGACCCGCTGTTGGAGCAGCCGGAGAGTCCACCCAGCGCCTTCGAATGGTTCGATTTCGCATTCGTTCAGTTGCCACCGCTTGACCTGTTTGTGACAGTAACATTATTGATACTAGGAATGTCAACATATCTTTGCGAGTGGATACAGAGAAAGCTGATGGAAAGAAGAATAGTAAAGGTGCGAATCATTCTGATTTGATTATAAAGCATATTTTTGTACGCGTTACAGCAGTCAGTGCAGCGAGCACCGGTTCCTCCACTCGACTGTCGGCTTTTTTTTTTTTGTGAATTTCTTTGAAACGCGTTATGGCGACTGTACACTCTCACCGAGGCGCACCGAGACAGCCGAGTGCCAGTCATGTCTTGCAACTTTAATTGAAATCGTGAACATGCATGCGCTCGCAATTCTCACATCGAGCAGCTCGGCTCGCTGCACTGATTACTGTAACGGCGGCTGTACATTCTCGCCGACGCACACTCAGACAGGCTTAGAGCGAGAATGTCATCTAAACGCTCGCACTCGACCTGCCTCGGTGTGTCTCGGCGGCGTTCTTCGCTCGCTTTTCGTCCCGTGACGGTTTTTTGTGCCTGAATAAAAGGATCTCGCGGCAGTTGCGAGTGCGTCCCTGTACATTCTCGTGTCTCTAGTGTTACTTGCGCCGATTGACAGAGAAGAGGTTCAATGTCTGTGTCCATTCCCTTGGCGTTCACAACTTCAACTGATGTAGGCGAGAGTGTACATGGCCGCATTTGGGCTGAAGCCTTTCACTCGAGACTTTCGCGAGATCTAGCGAGAGCAATCGGGCAGGAGTCTCTCGCCTAGTTCAGAAATTGTGAACCCCGAGAGGATGGACGCAGATATTGAACTAAGTGCTGCCGTTGCTCTGTGGAGACACGAGAGTATACAGCGACCCACTCGCAACTGCTGCCAGATCCTTTGAGTCGGGCACAAAAATCTGACACGACGAAGAGCGAGCGAGGAACGCCGAGACACACCGAGGCGGGCTAGGTGCGAGAATTTAGATGAAATTCTCGTACTCGGCCTGTCTCAATGCGCCTTGGTGAGAGTGTACAGCTGCCGTTACAATAACCAGTGCAGCTAGCCAAGCCGCTTGATGTGAAAATTGCGAGCGCATGTATGTTCACAATTTCGATGAAAGTTGCAATACATGGGTTGTTGGGGGTGAAAAATCGATTTAGTTAGGTTTCATATCTGGGAAAATTCGTTTTCTCCGTATTTTACTATCATTGCAGCATGGAATTAGTAGGTACTTTCCTATACTATTAAATGAGCATTCTCTATTTTCACCGGAGCAGAGCTCGGTCGCCCAGGTACTTTATCTAAAACTATATATCTCCGGCGAGGGGGGAGTGGGGGGGTTTACTAAACCTCTGTCAGATGCACCTAAAGAAAGAAGGAAAATACATTTATTTAGCCAGACTAAAAAGGCACGCAATTGAATATACTTGTACATAAAGATATAAAATATAATAAAAACAATTAAAAAGTGCTACGCCCTGTAGGTGTTGAGAGTCGGAAACACTAAATAAAAGAGTATCCCCAGTAGCTAAACCTACTGCTAATTACTGAGCGATCTTTAAATCAGGAAAGTAAGTATCTATCTAAAAACCTTATAGGTAATTTGCGCATGCCGATTACAAACTCTGCTATACTACACTAATAAACCATTAGGTCTGCGAGTTCATGTCACAGGGGGGTAACAGAGTGATAGCCGCTAGGTGTGGTGCGAATCGTGCTGACACGCTTGTTGTGTGCAGCTGAACCAGTACCTGGGAGCGAGCGTGGAGCGTCTGCGCGCGTGGGACGCGCAGCAGGAGCAGTTGGAGGTCACGCTGAAAATGGTGCAGAACGCCACCTCGGAGTACAACCTGCTGCTGTACCTGCTCCTGCGCCAGCACGGCTGCCTCGCCGGACACAACGGACCGCCCTCCAACTGCTTCTTCGACAAAGGACTCGAAGAAGACCTCACTTTTTTAAGGAATCCCACTCTCAACGCGTAACGCGTCCTCGAATTTATTATTTAATAATTATAGTGTTGAGTTGTTTACGATGTGGTGTTATTTAGTGTGCTGCGCTGCGGTGCGATAATTTGGCACCGCGAACGTACCTTCCAAATGTATCGTGTAGATAATTCTATATTTCCGGACTACAACCCGCGAGCACTCTACCAGAAAACTACTAAACCCGGTATAAACGGAACTTGTCTGAAAGGTAATAATATGGTTAAAACTATGTATGTAGGGTTGCCACCTCTTGTTAGTCAAAATGCTGGAGAAAAAAAAAGTTTTTTTCAGTTTGAATTTAATTTTTCCATTTGAACGTATAGACTTCAAAATATCTGGTCTTGAACTTACTTTAAAAAGCTCTTTGCAATCCATTTTAAAATTGAAAAAGTTTGGATTTCTCCTTTGACATGTTCGTCATTTCAGCCGATTCTTTCTTTTGTCCATAATATCGAAAACTATACTAATAAAAATACGCTCGCAGGCGGCGTTTGATACAGGCATGGATAAAACATAGTTTCGAGTGTCGCAAATTCGCGACTGTATTGGCCAGTAGCGTGCTACAATGCGCGGTCATACGATTTTCGCCACTGTCTAAAGAAAAAGAAAGAAAATACATTTATTTGCGGTAAACATGACGCAAAGAAAGAACAAAAAAAAAAACAAGTTGGGGGAAAATATGCGTCACATCCACGCAAAACGGCTAGCGCTCAGTATATTGTTGCGATCATATGTCAAACAGAGCCCCAGCGCTGCGTTGACGTTATGACGTCGACCTGTACCGCATACAATGAGATATAAATAAGATAAAAATATAATAAACATACAATAATTCTACATGTTGTCTGTTCATTCCGTCAACGCCCGTGAATTTTAAATTCCGGGAGAATTTAATTTATTTGTAATTCCTTCCGGGAGCCGGGATGTTTAAATTATCTGAATTCCGGAAGGCTCCCGGAATTTCGGGAGAGGAGGGAATCCTATATGTATGGCGCTTTACCGGGACGTTTGAAATTGAATAATGCGTTCCATGTGCGTAGCGATCGGCTAGTGAAGATGAAGTCACCAGAGCATAACTAATTCCTTTGTCTCTTTGCCAAACATGACCAATTTAACTGGCAACAATAGAAAGTGGAGAAAAGTCTGAACCAGCTCCGAATATAAAGTGGCTCATTACTCGGTCATGTGTGCAAAGATAACAGCCGCATCTACTTATCTCACGTATGACGTTATTATAATATATATGCTAAGAGTTTCTAAAGACGCCTCCTTTTACTCTTCCGAATATAATATGTGCGTAGGTTACTTGTTCGTGTTTGTCGATAGGTTAGTAAAGGGATCACGCGCACTACGCGGCCACAATGACGACTGGTCGCACAACCGGTCGCCATCTTGGCTGCAGATCCTCCGACCAAGAAGACAGTTTTCCTCCCCAATTCAGTATTCGCGCCGACTTTGAAGCTTGTTTCAGTTATTTTTGGACTAATACATTCCTGTAGGCGTATTACGTATTTTGCAGAAGCCTAGCAATAGCGAAATTTTCACAATAATTGCTCTCGCAAAATCGTATTATGAATTTATGAATCAATTGACTGATTGATCCCTAGAGGAAGCACTATCACGAGTTTGCTTTGGTGTGGTCGTGTGTCTATCTCTGATACATAATACGATTTTGCGATTTAAAAGCAATTATTGTCACTGTCCATTCCAAGGTTGCCTGGAAGAGATCGCGGAAAGCGATAAGGCCGCCCATTGTATATTTTGTAGTGTTTGATTTATTTTTTGTTATGTATTTTTGTGGTGTACAATAAAGTATATATAAATAAATAAATAGTGAAAATTACGCTATTGCTAGGCTTCTGCTACTAAAACGTACAGTGATCGCATGGTGATCGCGATTATTTCGTAATTCGTAGTATTTTTGTTAGCCGAGCGACAGCCATCGGTGAGTAAAGACTGTCAAATTGCGATGACCTTAATTTCCCTTGTTGATGATCGCTTGCCTATCTCTCGCTGAGTGAGCTGAGAGAAAAAAAAATAGCAACTGCCCTATCAAAGGCGTGGGGATGAAATGTTTGTTTTGCATGTGCACCCTATCTATGTAAAATGTATGCCCTTAAATTGTATAGTTTTGAAATGTGCTCATCAAGGCCTTCAATGGGGATAAAAACTGCTACTTGCTCACTTTAGGTCGCGCTGATATCCAGCGTCTAATAATTTGACAGCTAGCCATATTTTTTTTGTAAACAAGCGATTTCTTTTACGCGTAATTAATTATTGAGCCCAGTTGCGCAGCTGCTTAGTGCAAAAATACGTGGACCCATGTATTTGCCAAAGATGTTATAAGAAGAAAATTATGGGAGAAACGTCTCCAAAAAAAAAAAATGGAATCCGATATTTCGTCGAGACGATGTGCTATCCTTTTTAAAGGCGATGCTCCCAAGAGAACTAAGTCTGTTTTCATTATATACATGCACTTGTGATTTGATATTGTAATTTATAGTAAAGTACTATGTGTGTGTTTATATGATCAGTGCTAGAAGTGCTAGAAGTGCTATCTATAAACTTTTTCAGTCGGGAAGATCATGCCCAAGTTGATGTTTTAACTTTTAACGGTTTTTAGGTGCACGAAGGCGCCGGGGTGTATAAAAACGACGTTGTTGTAAAACACTACGTATATTTTTGATTACGGCACACGTACACCTTTCAAACACCTTAAATGACTATTCTGTTGAACATTGGAATGAGAAAATCGACCGAGCGCACAAATGGCCGCGTATGTTATCCACAAAACTTTTCTCTCTTGTTCTGAGAACCCCGTAGTCGGAAGTGGAAGTGGCGTGGCAGTGTTGCCAATATGATGAAATTAAATTGAGGCATAGTGCAGACCACAGACGCCACACCACCCCCCCACGGAGAAGGGAAACCCAGGAGATAGAAATTAAAATGATGTAAAAATTAAATATAACAAAATTAACAGAAATTACAACATTTGTGTTAGACAACATGGATGTTTAAAACATTTAAGAAATACAACGGTTTAATTTTGTATTTCTTGATTATTTGAAAATAGACTATAACAAAATAAACAACATTCTTAGTTACATTGATACAATTTTTTTAAACCTTACACGTCTGCCTGACCGTGTAGTACATGGTTTTTCAGTTGGAACTGAAATAGTAGGTAGAGGTTTCTGAGGCTGTGAAACAACTTGACAAAGCAAGGCAAGGCAACCTGGCAAACAGGCACCTGTTGCAGAGAAGGCTGCTCGACAAAAGCAGGTTTAAGTCTGTCGACGCTCACAGCAATCTTCCTGCCTTTGATGTTTAAAGTGAAGGTTTTCCATCCTCGGCCCTATCTAATATTTCAAAGGGACCTGTATAAGGAGGCTGCAATGAGCGCCGAACAGTGTCCTCGCGTAAAAATGCACGAGATGACGACGAAAGGTCCTTAAACATAAATACAGCTTGTCCAGAATGCTGCGACGCCGGCACAGGCCGAATCTCTGACATTTTCTTTCTGAGCTGGACTACGAAATCGTTTGGGTCTTCGATTTTGTTGAGAGGAGGGGCTGAAACTAAAACTCCCCAGGGAGACGTAAGGGTTCACCGTATAGCATTTCGGCAGCGGTGCATTTAATATCCTCCTTAAAGGCGGAACGCATGCCTAGTAATACTAACGGAAGAGATTTCACCCATGAACTATCATGGCACATTAATGCTGCCTTGAGTTGGCGGTGAACTCTTTCGATGTTGTCACTCTTTAGCAATTCCTCCAGCTCATGATCTGATTGCTGTGCCTTGGAAAGAGCTTCGAAGTTTTCTTCGAGTGCAAGGGCGTCAACCCGCGACATTGTATCAGCCACGACGTTGTCTTCTCCTTTAATATACTTAATGTCCGTCGTGAACTGGCTGATGAACGACAGTTGATTCAGCTGCGCTGGAGGAAGCTTTTCACGGCGCTGTACGAAGGCGTACAGCAGCGGCTTGTGATCTGTAAAAATAGTGGCAACATGCCACTATTTTTACTAAGATGAACTGAACTTCTAAGATGTGCCGAAAATGCTGTACGCTTTCGTACACCGCCAGAAGTTCCCTGTAATATGTAGGCCACTGTACCTGTTGAGGAGTCAGCTTTTTGCTGAAAAACGCAAGACGAAACCATTGGCTATCTGCTTGCTGTTGCAGTGATGAACCAATGTCCGTACTCGAGGCATCAGTGAAAAGTCCTAACGGTGCATTGTTCACTGGATGGTGAAGCGATGTTGCCTTGGAAAGACTGAGCTTACATTCCTCGAACTGTTGTAACAGCTCGGGTGACCATGGGAATGGTTTCGAACCCTTGCTGTTGGTGGCAACCAAGGCATCAATGAGAGGGGCCTGAAATTGAGCAGCATGCGGTACTAAACGGCGATAATAATTAAGCATGCCGAGAAAACGGCGCATGCCTTGCACTGTTTTTGGAGGGGGGGAAATCTTAAAGGCTCCGGATTCGTTCCTGCGGAGGTCGCGTGAGTTAAGGAACCCCAACCTACCAATATTAGCTTTGTCAGACAATAAGTATTTACTAGATTATTATTTCCCAATTTCCCCACTGCGCGATCAGCATTTATAATTATCTAGAACATGCGTCAATCTGATCACGCTGTGCATGTACTACGTTAGCAATTAAGTTAGTATATAAGATCAATATTTTGTTAGATTTAATGAATTACTGTTTCGCTGTAACTCTGTCGGAATAAAGTTATTTTTAAATACTTCCGTTGTCGCTTACTTAATTGGCGCAGCCGGTAGGATCTCTGTAGTCAGTTTGCCGTGTATACAATTCTACGTGGAGTAGCCGACGTCCGTGTCTACGGTTTAGCAGAGATCGCCGAACTAATAAATTCATTAAGAAGCCACTTCGAGTTACGGAAGATGACCAGCCACAGCAGTAATTCAGGGAGCATGGAGCTAGCTGCGGAATTGTGAGTAAATCTTTTTCACCTTCCTCTCAGCTCTTCCATCTATATCCCAACCTTGTAATAGTCTATGTGTTTGTGTATTATTAGGGATTGGACAACGCCGTGATAATATTTGCATAGATTTTAATTGTACTAATATTTTAGAGTAGTGATAGTTTAGTAGCACATTAGTGTGATTTTTTTTTCTCCGCGTTTGTTTCTTTCATAACTTTTCACAATGGAAAACGTAACCCGTGTCCCACAGGAATTGGTTAACATCATACCAATATTCAGCGGCGACACTAGAATGTTGCCTTTATTTATAAAAAAATGTGAATACATTTTGTCTACGTTCTTAGGAACCGCAGCCCAAAATGAATATTTATTTCATGTAGTAACAAGTAGGTTATCAGGCGAAGCAGCCAGTTTGGTAGGCGAAAGAGAAGCTATAGGTACGTGGGACGAGCTGAAGAAGTTGTTAAACCAACACTTCGGTGATCCACGCACAGAGGATTGTTTAGCAATGGAGTTAGAATCGTGTAGAATAAATAAGGGTGAAAGTTATTTAGATTTTTGCCATAGAATACAGCGGATGAGAAGTGTTTTATTTGCTAAAATATCAGAAACTATCATTGATGAATCTCTACGTAAGGCAAAGCAAATCATTTATAGTAACAGAGCAATGAATGCTTTCTTGTTTAATTTACCGCCATTTTTAGTTAGATTAGTTCGTTTGCGCGACGTCACAACGTTAGAGGATGCATTAAAAATAGTTTTAGAAGAACAAAACTTCCAGGCAGTCTATGAGTCGAAAACAAACGACAGACGTAATTTTAGCAGAAATAACAGACCCAATTTGCCTAATAACCAAAATGCAATTGAATCTAATAATCAAAAGAAAGATTCACATAGCATATCAAGTACACATGTACCGAATAGTGCTACAAACAGCACATCTACACCGAACAATTCGCATCAGCCCAGACATTATAAACAACATAATAATATTCAAAGAAATCAAGACAATTTTAATCGTACAAACAACAATAATGCGTCACCGCAGTCAAGTAGGTCATTTGTTCCGATTGCACAACCGAACCAACAGTTCGCGGCACATGCACCGAGCACGCCGTCTTTTGCAGCGCAAGCATCTACGTCGGGTGCGAATACTGATGTCACCATGCGTACTGCAAGTTCGCGACGTGTTAATTACATAAATAATTCTAATAATAATGAACAGAGTTCAAGTTATTCGTACAATGAGTGCCAAGAATTTTCTCCTGAAGAACCCGGGGCGGGAAATTTTTTGCATAACGGCCTCTACCCTAGAGAACGAATAAAAATAAATTGTAATAAACGCTTAAATTTACCACATATAGTTATACCAGAATTAAAGGCAGTTTTTATGATAGATACGGGGAGTGTTAGATCGTTTATAAGCCCGTATATAGCGAATAAATATTTTAAAAATTATTTACAGTATGAACCCTTCGAAGTTGTTAGCACTCACGCATCGAGTGTTCATGGTGAAACGGCTATTATTCCATTACCGGTTACCTTTGGAAGTCAAGAGTTCCATAAGTTTTATGTCTATAGTGTCGACGATAGGTATGATGGGTTAATAGGTAGCAATTTGCTGAAGCAATTACAGGCAAAGATTAATATGGAAAATCAGATATTACATTTAAAAAATACTGATATTCCTATCATATATTCACCGCCTATGAGAGAGATATATAATCTACCATCTCGTAGTGAACTTAGAGTAAGACTCCCAGTCAACTTACTGAACGGGGAAGCTGTGTTAGATTTTAAGCAATTTACGGAAGGGATTCGAATGCCCGCCGCATTAGTTACGTGTATTGAAGGCTATGCAACAACTGTTATTCAGAATTATAGCCATGAAAATAGAAAATTAGTAGTTACGGGACCTTTTCAAGTGGAACCATACATACAGGACCCATCTGTTAGTGTTAATTTCATAGATAATAATATAGAAGTGGACAGCTTGCTAACAAAGAATTTAGACAAATTACAGTTAGATCATATGAATTCAGAAGAACGAACGGTTATTGAGGGACTTTGTAAAGAATACAAAGATATATTTTATTGTGAAAATATTCCGTTAACCTTCACAAATCAGGTTAAACATAGAATAAGAACAAAAAATGAAGACCCAATAAACATTAAGGCACATAGATTGCCACCTATTCAAACAAAAGAGATCAGTAGTCAAGTCGAGAAAATGTTAAGGGATAACATTATCCAGGAATCTCATTCCCCCTGGAGTGCTCCCGTACATTTAGTGCCGAAAAAATTAGACGCGTCAGGCCAACAAAAATGGAGGATGGTAGTTGACTATAGACGGCTCAATGAAATCACAATTGATGATAAATACCCTTTGCCCAACATTAACGATTTATTTGACATGCTAGGTAATAGTACATACTTTACAACTCTCGACTTAGCTAGCGGGTACCATCAATTAGAGGTTCAGGAGAAAGATAGAGCTAAAACTGCGTTTAGCACACCTTCAGGTCATTATGAATTTAACAGAATGCCGTTTGGGTTAAAGACCGCACCCGCAACTTTTCAGCGAGCGATGGATAACGTCTTACGAGGCCTTCAAGGCTTACATTGCTTAATATATCTCGATGACGTCATTATTTTTTCTAAAAGCTTGCCTGAACATGTAGAAAAACTTAGAGCAGTTTTTGACCGCTTCCGTCAAACAAATTTAAAAGTTCAATTAGATAAGTCTCATTTTCTTAGAAAGGAAGTACTCTACCTAGGGCATACTATTACAAGTGAAGGTTTGAAACCAAATAATGATAAAATAGACGCTATTCTTAGGTATCCTATACCGGAAACGGTTACACAGATTAAAAGCTTTTTAGGACTAATCGGTTATTATAGGAAATTTATCAAAGATTTTGCCAAAATAACTAGACCATTAACAGCTTGTTTAAAGAAAGGTCGCAAAATTGTAATTAATGGGGAATATAAAGAATGTTTTGAGACATGTAAAAAGCTTTTAACAAATGCACCTTTGTTACAATTTCCTGACTTTAGTAAAACTTTTATTTTAACCACGGATGCATCCAATTTTGCGATCGGGGCTGTATTGTCACAAGGAACGATAGGCTCAGATAAGCCTGTAGCCTATGCTAGTAGAACCTTGAGCGACACAGAAGTAAAATATAGCACTATCGAGAAGGAACTTTTAGCCATAATATGGGCAGTTAAGCACTTTCGACCGTATTTGTATGGTAATAAGTTTACCATATTTACAGACCATAGACCATTAGCTTGGCTGTATTCATTGAAAGAGCCCAATAGTAAACTCACGCGATGGCGGTTAAGGTTAGAAGAATACGATTTCGAAATAAAATATAAGAAAGGCCCTCAAAACACGAATGCAGATGCTTTATCTAGGATTAAGATTAATGCAATTGACGACGATTTAGATTCAATATTCGTAAATATAGGAGATAGGCAGGAACGTATACAAAAAATTATAGAAAACGAATTGCAAGACCTCAAAACTCCAATAGAAACGATAGAACTTTCGGATTCTGATGATGGGGTCACTGCCAACTCAGTTTCAAATAGAGAACACGAAGGCATTCCTAGTTTAAACGAAGCTGTCGATACTAAACCAAAACAGATTTTAATTCATTCATGGTTTAAAAATAAATTAGACGTAAAAGATATTTCAAATAATAAACAAAAAATTCTCGAAGTTCACTTACCGACAAATAACGATATATTAGTTAAAGACTTTTTGAAAGAGTATATTGATCCAAAACATAAGTACTTTATATACTTCGAACACACATCTTTTAGAAAAACTTTTTCAAACATGGTAATTAAGTTATTTAAAAAGGATTCAGTTAAGTTAACCGAGTGTACAGAAAGAGTTATAAATTTGACAGGATCTGAAGAAGATCAAAAAGAAGTTATTTTAAAATACCACGACGGGAAAACATGCCATAGAGGTATTAAAGAAACTTTAATCAAACTTAAAAGACATTATTGGTGGGCAAACATGAAAGAGACAGTCACGGCAATCATAAATGCTTGCGAAACATGTAAACGCATGAAATATGATAGAAAGCCGATTAAACCCCATATTCAGTTAACACAAACCCAGGATGCCCCTTTTCAGGAAGCTTTTATGGATTTATTATATATTGAAGGGAAATATTATTTAACTATAGTGGATGCATTTAGTAAGATAGCACAAGCCATAGAGGTACCGAATAGGAGTACACCAGAGATAGTTAGGGCATTGATTAAATATTTCAGCATGTATGGTCTGCCTAGGAAAATTAGTTGCGATTCCGGTACAGAATTCAACAATACTTTGATTAAAGAAATGTTAAGCTTTTACAAAATTGAACTTCATATTGGGACGCCAAATAATCCCAGTTCAATGGCAATAGTAGAAAGGTTTCATTCTACCATTATTGAGATTTATCGTATAGCAAAATACGATAAAAGCGATTTAGATGCAGCATCAGTTATGACTTATGCCATCATGGCTTATAACAACACCATACATTCAGCAACAGATTTTACGCCTTTTGAACTAGTATTTGGCCACACTTATTCCGATAATGTATTTAACGTGGATAGAGAGAAGAACTTAACTCAGAAATTATTGTTAGATCATAGAAAACGCCTTAAAATACTCTATGAATTCATAACAGAAAAATTAGAATCAGATAAAATTAAAATAATTAATAAAAAAGGTGGCGAAACGACACCGGTACTCGAACCAGACGATAATATTTACATGAAAGACACTAGGACTAGAAAAGCTAAAGAAAAACCTCGATATGAAAAAGCGAAAGCAATAGGTGAAGTTGAAAGAAATATAGTCCCAGTAGAAGTAAAGAAAAGGAAAACTAGAGTAGCCTTAAAAAATGTAAAACGTCCTCCACAGATCGTGCCTGGTACTTCTGGTACTAGTGGTGCCAACACTCACGCTGGACCTCCAAAACCTCGGTCAGAATCCGGGGATAGCAGCGATAAAGCGGGGAGTAGCAGTGAAGAGGAATAGTTATTGGACAATATACAAAAGTGTAGATTTAGAATCATTACACTTACAAATAGATAATAATATTCGGGATTTTATTAACTTGAAAATTAAAATTAAGGAAAATAGTCTTAGTAACGAAACTATAGGAATAGAAAGCCAAATAGAATATCTTATTAAACTAACTAAGGATAGATTCTTTCAAATCTTACCTTTCCATTATAGAAATAAAAGAGCTCTGTTTAATCCATTAGGCTCACTTGTAAAAGCTATCACAGGAAATTTAGATGAAGACGATGCAATTAAATATGATAGAGAAATCCAAATGATACAGAACAAAGAGCATGTGGTCGAACGTAAAGTATCATCAATGCAAAAAGCTTTTGATAAATTAGTAAATGACTCTGAAATAATAAATTCAAATATTAAAAACTTGGGTTTACATACCAATGAAATGGAAAAATTAGTTGAACATGAGTTCAGGTTTAACAAACTTTTCCAAATATTAAATACTATGTATCAAATTTTAAATAACTTTCGGACCTGTTACGAAAACATACAAGAGATTGAAACGGCAATAGCCTTTAGCAAACTGAATACATTGCACCAATCCATTATAAATAGTACAGAATTATATAATACGTTAGAAGTCATTGCTAAACATGCTAGAACAATATACCCAGTAAGCAAACATAATTTAATAAAATTATAACGTAATATCATACTTAAATCATATATAAATAACAACAAGTTAGTTTTTGTTTTAGAAGTTCCCCTAATAAATAACGAAACATATAATTATTACAAGGTTATACCCATCCCTATATTCCATTCTCCAAATACCTTTACAATAATACCCAAATATCCTTACCTGATGGTGAATAGATTGAAATACATGCCCGTGGTAAGCCCATGTACTGAGATTGAAAATGGAAAATTTCTTTGCGCTGAAACTAATTTAGCCCAGTTTCCAACCGAGACCTGCATTGAACAAATAATGCTGATGAAGAACAACTACAAAAACTGCATACAGAACCATATTGAAATAGAAAAAACTAAGATACAGAAAATAACCGACAACCAATGGTTGGTTTACTCAGAGGAAAATCTCATCATCACCGAGAATTGCAATACAGAAATCCTGAAGTACACTATTCTTGGGACCTACATCGTGACACCTGGCCAACAATGCGAGACACAAATAGGCGAAGTCATCGTTGCCGCCACCACAAACACTACAGTTTCCAGTCTCCAGCTGCCATTGATCCAGATGCCAGACCTACAACAGGACATTCAGAGAAGATCAAAGAAAGTGGATTTAAGAAATGTGGACTTCAGTGATGTGAAAGAAGTGTTACAAAGTGCAAAATTTAGTGAAATAGACGATACGACACAAACAGTGACAATAGAAATTAGTATATGGACCATCTTAGAGTATGTGGTTATTGTAATAGCAATAGTTATCTTTATAATGTATAAATTTCAGTTCATAAACTTTTGTCGAATTTCTCCGAAACCGTCTGCGACACCTTCGGATAATTTCTCTCTTAGGGAGGGAGGAGTTAAGGAACCCCAACCTACCAATATTAGCTTTGTCAGACAATAAGTATTTACTAGATTATTATTTCCCAATTTCCCCACTGCGCGATCAGCATTTATAATTATCTAGAACATGCGTCAATCTGATCACGCTGTGCATGTACTACGTTAGCAATTAAGTTAGTATATAAGATCAATATTTTGTTAGATTTAATGAATTACTGTTTCGCTGTAACTCTGTCGGAATAAAGTTATTTTTAAATACTTCCGTTGTCGCTTACTTAATTCGTGCCTTCAGAAATAATATGGAAACCTAAGAAAACAACCTCACTGGCACCGAGGATGCACTTGGAAGGGTTCACTATAACACCATACTCCTGTAAGCGTCTGAATAGGATTCGCAGATGTTCCTTATGAAGAGTCTGATCAGCTGAGAAGACCAAAATGTCGTCGACATAAGGAAAACAGAAATCGAGGCCCCGTGACCTCATCGATGAAACGCTGAAAGGTTTGTCCAGCGTTGCGCAGGCCAAAGGTCATAAACGGAAACTCGAAGAGGCCAAACGGAGTCACGATGGCTGTCTTAGCAATATCCTCTTCAGACACAGGGATATGGTGGTACGCCTTAATTAGGTCAATTGTGTTGAAAACGGTAGCCCCAGTGAGGTTGTGTGCAAAGTCATTGATGTGCCGAACGGATAACGGTCCGGGACAGTTCTGGCATTCAGGGCGCGATAATCGCCGCGCTAGGTACTGTCTTTCTTTGGTGTCATGTGTAATGGAGAAGACCATGCACTCCTCGAAGGTCTGGCAGTACCACACTGTACCATTTCCTCAAACTCTTTCTTGGCAGAAATAAGTTTCTGGGGTGCCAGACGTCGAGGGCGACAGGAAACGGAAGGTCCATCGGTGGTTTTAATAAAATGCACAGTACTGTGCTTTATTACTCTAGGGAGTCCAGGAGGTTTTGTTATCTCTGGAAATTCAGCAAGAACTTCAGCCAAATTCGAATTATTGGAGAATACGGCCTTAACATTATAAAAACTGACGTTAGCAGCAGGAGGGGGGCAGGTCATACCAGTTATTCCATCAACCAACTTCATCCTGTGGCAATCGGGTAAAAGATGAATGACCTAAGAAGTCGGCCCCAATGATTGCTTTCTTGACATCAGCAACGGTGAATTGCCAAGTGAAATCACGGCGTAGTCCTAGTTTTAAGGTTAGAACGATGGTTCCAAATGTTTTAATTGTGGTGCCGTTGGCTGCACTGAGCTCATAATCAGTACTCTGCCTGCGACTTGGAAGCCAGTGGTGCGGATAGCAACATAAGTCGGAACCAGTATCGATTAAAAACTGCCGCTTGGTTACTTTATCAGTAACAAAAAGACGGCGGCTTATGAGTTGGCAATCAGCTGCCGCCGCTACTGATTGCTGGGAGAGTTTTCCGTCCAGTTGCAGGGACTTATGCATTTGTTTGCCTTCATACCAAATCTTTTATGATACCAACAGTGTTTGGTTGCGTCCTGTGAGGGAGTTGCATCACGACTACGACGTCTATTTAACGAATGGCTACGAGAAGAACGGAACCGCTGTGAAGAAGCCATGGCGGCTACTTGCTTTGTCAGTTCCTCGACATGCTTTGTTAATGCTGATATCTCTGGAAAAGTTGGTGGTGGGCCAACAGATGTTCTGCATGTGTTCGGTCCCGGTGCAAGCTCAACGATTTTATCTGCCAGGTCGGCTACCTTGTCCAGGCCGAGGTCAGCTTGCGCAGCCAGAATGGCCTATACTTGCTGCGGCAAACGGCGTAACCACAACTGCCTAAGAATATTCCGGTGTTAAAGCAACCCCAGCTAGGGACCGAAGGTGACGTAGAAACTGGGATGTCTTCCTATCCCCTAGCTCCTCATCACTAATGAGCTGCCTCACACGCTGTTCTTCTGAAGTTGAATGGCGTCGCGTGAGTTCCACCTTCAATTTTTCATATTTGCCCTCCTTGGGAGGACTTGTTATTGTATCTTCTACTTCGCCTGCTAGCCGTTGGTCTAACTGTCCAATGATATAATTGTATTTGGTGCTGTCCCCTGTAATGCCAGAAATTTCAAATTGTGCCTCCGCCTGGGCAAACCAGACCGCTGGCTTGTCCGGCCAGAACGGGGGTAATTTTACTGCAACCTTTGCAATTTGAGCATCATCCGTTTTAGTGGGAGGTTTATGTTGGGCTAGTTGCTCTTGAAGAGCAGCATTCTCTGCAAGAACTTGTTGCAACTTAGCCTGTATGCCCTCAGCCATTATTTGTACTTATTGTTTAAGCCCAAAATTAAAAGCTAAAGCTATTAATAGGAACAACCAAAAAACATCCGTAACCACACATATAAAATTTTGCAGAATTCAATAAAATATGGCAATGAAAAGGAAACCGCAATATTGAATTAACAAATTATGCACACAGGTCAAAGTGAGAAATAATGTAAAACACAATGACAAAAAACTAGTCAGGAAAATAGTAACCGAACAGACTTGTTTTTGTTTATATAAAAAAAATTGTCGGATAAACTTTCCATTATGGACCATTGATTTCGAAGTTCATATTTTTTTTGTAGATAGTACTCGTAAATAGAAAGCTTTTTACAAATTTTCAAGTTTCGGACGTTCACAGTTTACGAGATTAATTTGTTTAAAGTTTCCATACAAATTGGAAAATAGCACTCCATTTTTGTCATGGTAGATGTCAAAGTTGACATTTCACGTTCCGTTGACGACTTCGAGGTGTATTATATTCAATTTATGTCACGTTTTACTTAAATATAATTTTATATACGATATACTAATTTGGTGTGTAATAAGAGTGCACAATAATTGTTGTATTATGCAATTACATTAACTGTTTTACACACAAATTAACGAATTTTTGTGTTTACATTAGGTGGAACGAAACGTGTAGCGACGCGTTTCGTTCGTTAATACTAAAACGTTAATACTTTGGTGTTTTATTGAGTGCAAGAGCGAGCGAAGCGAGCTCCGGACTTGGGGCACCCCGACTCGGACAGGTTAGGTTAGAAGGGGATGGCTCCGTCGACCTGGCTCCCCCCGACTCTTTCCTTCAATAAATCAGGTTTATAATGTCCAAAACATTACGAAAGCCCGGAAAACATAACCTCAAAATTCATTCTAACCTAAAAACTTCAAGCATGGATATCTCCATAACCATGGGGCTCCGAGATGTGGGGATGGTGCAGGGGGGCGGTACGCGTCGTCCGAAATGTTCGCTGGAAATTGTCTATAGGTAGGTACAAAACCAGTGCCGGTACTTCGCCGACGCCGTCAGTTAATACCGACACCGACAACGCCGATCGCGACGCATAAAGGCTCTTTCAAACAGGCGCGACACGCGACGCGACACAAAGACACCGCTCGTCGCGCGACGAGCGGTGTCTTTGTGTCGCGTGTCGCGCCTTTTTGAAAGAGCCTTAATACTGCCGCAATGTAGGATCACACGAACTACCACGATAAAACAAACACAAATTTTCCACTGTAATCACAATGACGACACTTAAACAGCTTCTAGGGCTCCGATGCGCCGCGGCAAGGGCTACCAAGCCGGCCGCGCGGCACACGCCGACATGGTGAATCGTAGGGCGCCGTCCTCGGCGTCATCCACGAGCGTAGACAAATGGTGAGAGCGCTGCACGGTACCCAGATGCGACTCGGAACTTTTTCGTCTACGTTGCTAACTGCACAATCCCGTCGGGGTCACCGCTTTAGGTGCACAAAGGCGCCGGGGTGTATAAAAACGACGTTGTTGTAAAACACTACGTATATTTTTGATTACGGCACACGTACACCTTTCAAACACCTTAAATGACTATTCTGTTGAACATTGGAATGAGATAACCGACCGAGCGCACAAATGGCCGCGTATATCATCCACAAAACGTTTCTCTCTTGTTCTGAGAACCCCGTAGTCGGAAGTGGAAGTGGCGTGGCAGTGTTGCCAAAATGATGAAATTGAATTGAGGCATAGTGCAGACCACAGACGCCACAGGTTTTTTAACAGGTTATTTCTATCGTACGTCTCCAGTCTTTAACAAAAAACGAACTTATAGTCAACAGACACAAAATAACCTATAGATTATAAAACGTTCATGATTTATTGAATTTTCCACTAAAGCTGCTTTTTTACTAGTGCCACACTCCAAGTCTCATACATATATAACTAGTTTTCGTATAATTTGCGATCGACACAAAAGTAAACATAAACGTAACAATGGCGGTTTAAAGCACCTTCGGCACATTTTATGAATCTTGAATGAGATAAAAACTCTTTTCAAATTTTGTTTTTTCAGCTCTTGCAATCTCTGTACATTGCATTCTGTTGGAGAGATAGGATTCGAGTAGTTTAAAAATGTTAACTCTGATACCATAGCTACGTATTTTGTCTACTAAGACGTCGTGCTCTACGTAATCGAAGGCTTTGGCATTGAGATAGAAAAAACACGGAGGCGCCGCGATATTCTATACATAAATTTGCTTATACAAATACGAACTAGAATGCGAAATATCGTGTTATTTCACTCTTTCTAATGTGGTAATCGCATTTGATAAAAGAGACAACAATATTTCAGTTGTTCCTCATAATGTCAACATTTTGTTGAGACGTAGGGACAGTTGTAGGTAAGTGCCATATCCGCCATAATATGCGACAAGTTTCATGGTAGTTCTGCTGTCAAGTGGTTGTTTACTTTTTGTTTTATTGAGATTTGTGAGAAAATTACGAGGAGTTTTCCTTTAAAACTACATATATACGTTGGAAAACACCAATTCAACATGCCTGTGTGTTGTATTGTGAAGTGTGGTGCAAGAAAGAAGGAAAATCAACCTCAATTGTCTTTGCACAGGTTAGTAGCCGGTTTTCATGCAATAGTACATAAAGTGATAAACTTTCGATGAAAAAATTGCTAAGCGATCACTAAATACGGCTTAAATTTTAATATATGGGTTTATTTCCGTCCAACAGACCTTTTTATTATTTCATATTTCATTCGTTTGTTTACAATGATATGTCATGGTGGAATAGTGTTGTACCGTTGCCGTAATAGTTTGTGATACTAGTTCCTTCGCTGCGCTGAAATGATACTAGGTCCGGCCCGTGGTTTATAGCAAACTGTACTCTTTGGTTCATAGCACCGAGAGACCGTTCCACAGAGTTTTATGATGTGTATACGATTTTTGTGTTGAACTTTTTAAGATGGACAATACTGTAGAACATACATTTTATGTAACTTTTATGATTTCCGCGGCGCACGCTAATAAAGTTCCCAGTCCGCATGATTTGTTCCGACATCTTCAACAATAATCTTCAAATTTCAGCCAATTTACACAAAACCTTAATGAATTATACACTAAAACCTTTCGCATGAATCACTCCGTCCATTAGTGAAAATTGATTAAAAATCCGTTTAGTAGTTTTGAGTTTTTCGCGTTCAGACAGACTTGTTGACTGAATTGTTTTATAATATGTAAGGATGTGTATTATTCCGAATGTTCATTTATGATAAAATTATTAAAAATTTAATTCACTAATGCCCGTTTTCACCACCAACTAAGTGACACTTATAAATGATAAATGATAAATGATTTTATTTCTGTAAATAGGTTTGTACAAACACTTTTACACGTCAATCATATTTTAAAAACTAGATGAGGTCGGCGTTTCCTAACTGACTACTCTGAGAAGAAAGGCCGAAACAAACTCAGAGGTCACAGTCTCTTTTAAAGTCCAGACATAATCTTGGTCAGATCATGTGAAGACCATGTAGATTGGTGTCTGGAGTGGTCTTTTGAGGAAAGCATCACACAGATTGAGAGGGCCTGTCCAGTCAGTGCACGCATTTGTCAGTTATCGTGCAGCTCAACTCAGAATTAAGGAGCTCAACGATTCGACGAACAATACCAAAGAAAGGACATTTGGGTAGGCCGCATAAATTACTCAAAACTGTCAGACTATAATTAGAACTAAGTGAGAAAAAATTAAAAACAAAAAGAAAAAGGAATGACCCACATAGTCTTCACATTCACAATAATTTAAATAATATAATACTTTAAAAGTATATAAAATTCATTAATGTCAATGTGTATATAAAAACCAGGAAATAATCTTGGTCAGAGCATTTTATTTGAGGACCATGTAGATTTGTGTCTGAAATGGTCTTTTGAGGAAAGAACCATACAGATGTGAGTGGACCTGTCCATTCCACGCACGCATTTGTCAGTAATCGTGTAGCTCAACTCAGAACTTAAAAGGAGCTCAATGATTCGACGAACAATACCAAAGAAAGGACATTTGGGTAGGCCGCATAAAGTACTCACAACTGCCAGATGATCATTAAAAGTAACTGAGAAAAATAAATATATATATATGATCCACATAGTCCTCACATTCACAATAATAAAAAATAATAAAAAAATATTATACTTCACAAAATAAATATTCATGTCATTGTGTATATAATTTTAAAGTTAGCAAAAAAAAAAAATAAAGTTCCGAAAGTAAAACATAAAAAATTATAAAATTGGAGCAGCTCAATCCCATGCCTTTTTGTCCTCAATGTAATCTTTAACGGCATAAAAAGCCTTCTGGCACAACTTGCGTTTAGTAAATGATTTGAATTTATTAAGGCTTAGATCTTGTACGTGGCTTGGAAGTTTATTATAAAAGCGTATACATTGACATCTAAAGGAGCTACCTATTTTCTTGAGCCTTGTTGTAGGTACAACAAATTTGTGTTTGTTCCTAGTATTTATGTTATGGATATCACTGTATTTTTTAAACAATTTTTTGTTTTTATGGGCATATAAAAGATTATCAAAAATATACTGAGAAGGCACAGTCATTATATTTATCTCCTTAAATTTATCTCTGAGAGAGTGTCTAGGACTTAATTTATAAATAGATCGAACAGCTCTTTTCTGCAAAACAAAGATAGTTTGAATATCGGCGGCATTTCCCCACAACAGAATACCGTACGACATTACACTATGAAAATAACTAAAGTTTTTGTTGTTTTTAAACTTAAATGAATACCTAAATAAAACTGCACTGTCGGATTTTTAACTCTCAGCGCTGAATCTACCGTTGAAAATCCAACAGTGAACTTTTATTAGGGATTCATTTAAGTAAATAAATAATATAATAAAAATGTTTATTTCTTCACTTAAGGTTATATATAACTACACACATCAAAAGTGTCTAGGGATCAAGCATTTTTATGCGGATTTCTTGAGATTGAGATGTGGCTTTGTAATAAATTTATGATTATATAAATTTATATGGATCCTTTTTGGTGCATTTCATAATTTGAAACAGGAACTGTTAATCAAATTCGAGTAAAAGATGAAAATCAGCTGTCAATATTTTCCCTATAAAAACATACAACGCATTGAAGACATTATTAGTGCTACTGTTTCCCTACTACTGATTAAAACCAACGTTATTATGGAGCGGCGACGTCATTTAAGCAGGGAAGAAATGCTCAGAGCCGTGGGAATTATAGAAGCTGGTTCCCGGCAACGTACTGTGGCTTTAGCTCTGAATACAAGTCAGAGTGTTATCAGTCGACTTTGGACACGTTACCGAAGCACTGGTACCGTGGCTGAGCGCCATGGAGGACGGTATCGCTGCACCACACGGAGACAAGACCGATACATTCAAATCTTAACTCGAAGAGCTCCAACAATAACCGCCATGATGTTAGCCGTGAGGCTTCATCACTCTTCAGGGAACTTAATTAGCGACCAAACAGTCAGAAACCGCTTGCATGAAGTGAACCTTCATTCCCGAAGACCGCTACGGGTACCACCTATAGCAATGCACAATCGTAGGATTCGATATCAATGGGCTCTTGAACACAGAAATTGGGCAGAAGAACAATGGCGTTTCGTGTACTTTTCTGATGAGTCTCGTTTTGGTATGAGACCGGATACAAGACGTATACGACACTGGAGAACCCCTGGACGCCAACAGCGATTAAAATCCTGCCAGGAAGTCCATCCTTATAGTGGTGGAACCATCATGGTATGGGCGGGTATTTGGATCGGCGGAAGAACTGAGTTGATTTGGATCAGAGGCAACCTCAACGCTCAAATTTATGCTGAGACGATTGTATCTGACGTCATCGTTCCTCTACAAGTGCAAATCGGTCCCTTATTTCAGTTAATGCATGATAATGCACGACCGCACACCGCAAGAGTTGTAAGACAGACTCTCGCCGCAGCTAACATCAATGTCCTGCTCTGGCCTGCTCAGTCGCCAGACTTGAACCCGATTGAGCATGCATGGGATATGCTACAGAGAAGAGCTCTGCCGAATATGGAGGGTATCCAGTCGCAAGAAGACCTTTTTTTGTTGTTGCAACGAACATGGGCGGCCATTCCACAGCGTGATTTGGATGAACTCATTTTGAGTATGCCAAACCGATGTTCTTGTGTTGTTAGTGTTCGCGGTAGAAACACGGATTATTAATTGTTTAAGTTACCCAATAAAATTTTAAAGAAAACTGTTATTTCAGTCTTTTTTTCGAACTTTAATGTTAGTGGTTCAAATGTCAAAAATCCCTTTATTAGGAAAATGGCAAATTTCTTTATTAATGCAAAGGTGACTTGGTTTATCGTTACTGTGACAAACGAAAACACTTTATTTGATGAATCCTTAAAGAAAATTTTAATTAATATCAATCAGGAGAAAAGTTATTGCAAAAATATATGTTGATCCCTAGACACTTTTGATGTGTGTATGTTAGTTTTGGAGTCACCTTTTAAGCAAAGATTTGCTTGTATTAGGTGGTTCCGCTCCTCCAGTTTACAATCATTCTACAGATGTGTGAGAAATAAGCAAAAAGAATAATTTAAGACTAATTAACATTATGGGAGCGCACTGGGTGTAGAATATGTCTGTGAGTGTGTGTATGTGTGTGGAATATGTGGTATGTGTAGCGCGAGGGTGTGTGGGTGTGGTGTGTATATGTGTACAAATTATATGTGTTTCTTAGTTATGTGATCTTGAGTAGGATATCTTCAGTTTCTTCGTAACTTTTACTCTTGAGCCATTCAGTTTGTGTTTTTTTGCAGTCGTGGTATGTCATAGAGTAGATGGCACACTGTTCATTGAGAGCGTTATATATACGGGAAGATTGTTTAATAAATTGCCTGGTAGCAAATGTAGTCTTCAATGGATAATCTTCAGCTACTTTATTTTTCCTCCTAGACTGGGTCTTGGAAGTAATGAAGGGAAGAGATTTGTGTTTTTTTAATGCAATCTGCAGGACATAGAGTTTCCTAACTGACAAAAGGTTTGAGGTAGAGTATAAACTTTCCGTGGGGAATCTTATCGGTTTAAAGAACATGACTTTCAGTAAAGCTCTCTGTGCCCTTTCTAGCTCCAAAAATTTTGTTTTAGATGCTCCGCCCCAAATTGGCAAACAGTACGTACAGTACGTATTGACTGGCCCAGGGAGACATGAATTTGCTGGATAAGATCCTTAGTGGTCACGTGGCGAAGAGATTTGAACGTCCAAATTAATTTCCTAACTCTGTTCATTAATAGTTCTAGGTGCAGATGCCATGATAGCCTTTGATCAAGTATAACACCAAGGTATTTAGTGCTGGATACTTTATTGATTTTTAAACAAGAGCAGGTGGTGTTATTGGAGCTGGAGCAGGTATGAATTTTAATCTGAAGATCTTGCAATGGCTGGGTACGGTCAAATATGGAAAAGCAGATGTAATTTGTCTTTGAAATATTCAAAGTTAAAAGGTTCCGATCGAGCCAGGTAGCTATTGTAGATAGACCACGTTCGGCGATGCGACCAACGCTGTCCCATGTTTCTCCCGAGAAAACAATTGCTGTATCGTCAGCATAGGAAAATATGTGAGCACCTTCGATACTCATGTTACATAGGCTGTTTATATAAATGAGAAACAGCGGCGGTCCGAGCACACTACCTTGTCCTACTCCGTAAGTTACTGTTTCGTCGGAACTAGTGACTGATCCTATTTTAACTACGTACCTGCGCTCACTCAGGTATTCCGTGAAAAGTTTAAGTGGTACTCCTCTTATACAAATGTCTTCTAGCCTATGTAGTTAAGTGTCACTTAGTGAAGGTGAAACAGGCATAAGACTGGCATGCTCGCTCGATACTAAATATTTGGCTTTGTTTAAACGTTCACTTGCCAAACATTAGGTTTGCGTTACAAATATTTGTGAAAACTTTATTTGCTAAGTAATAATTCTATAAATGAAATTATAATTATGCGGAAAATTAATTTAATATTAATTAAAAATAATATTAATTTGTATGTCCTTAACCCCCCCCTGCACAAATTACGACACCACCCTGTTACGACACCACCGTTACGACACCACCGTATGGACTCCCGCTCAGAAGGCCCGCTGAAGTGTCCACAGCAGACGTCCCGGTGCACTCGAAGCTGTCATCGACCGCGCTGAGCAGAGGCAGATCGTGTTGTAGTAACCACGTCTCTTGAAGGGCTGACCGAAATAACTTTTTTATTCCTTCCTAGACCTCTTGAGTGATTTGCAATTGAAGCTTACTATTTTACTGAGACTGTCCATTTTTGTGATTTATAATACATATTACAAGTTTGGTACAGACGCGTACATTGTTAAATACATAATATAACATTTGTTTCAAGTTCTTTATTCAAAATTACATGGTATTGAAGACAAGATTATGAGCGAGTTGACAAATGGTGATTTTACAACATTTTCTTAAAATTATCGAAACAATAGCCGCGAGTGCGGTATGACGTGCACGCTGCGGCGACTCGCATGGGTCAACTGTCGCGGCCCGCGGCTTTGGCGAGCGGACTGCGCGGTGCTGAAGCGGGTGGAAGGGGGCCCTCCCGGTTTCTGCGTGATGTTGGTATCAACATTTGGGGCAGCGCGTTACACTCTCCCCCTTTTGACCAGGGAAGGGTCTCCCGAGTGGTCAAACAAAATGATAACAAGCGCGCTGCAGTTAGGTCACCTTCCGTGGGCGACCTCTATTACGTTTAGAAATAATCGGCTCAGGACATTCACCCTCCCTAGCATGGTAAGGACGCAAATCTGACATATGATACTTACCGAAGATTTCTTCTGTCTTATCATGAGCTAGGAGGTAGGTAGTAGGACTCACCTTTTTAGAGACGACGCGTACGTACGGTCCATCTCGTTTTGGATTAAACTTCGAAGTGACACCCTTTGCGGCATTACTAAGCGTGCCTTTGCGGCATGGGTAGACGACCGACCCTTATCGGCATATGTCTTACGGACGTTTTGTTGCCGTTCCAGAGTCTCTTTGGCTGCCGAGACGCTATCTGCGAGCTTGAGCAGATAAGGCGTAATTTGGGGAACAAAGTTCTCGGATTCCACTACTGCTCTTAGGTCTGCCTGAACAGTAATGGGTGACCGTAGCTCACGACCGAAGTCAGGTAAGCTGGGGTATGATCCGTAGATTTAGTTACTGAGCTATTGAAAGCAAACCGTACAAACGGTAGTACCTCTGGCCAAGTTTGATGGCGACCTTCCACTAAGATGGCGAGCTGAGCCTTTAGATCCCTATTTCTTCGCTCAACGGGATTCGCCACTATATCATATAGTGGCACCAGACTTTGTTTGACACCTAGAACAAACATCGCCTTTTGCATAACATCTGCCACAAATTGCACTCCGTTATCAGAAATCATCCGTCCAGGAAGACCAAATCTCATAAATACCTCATTGACCAAAGTTTTATCTCTGCTGTGGCTTTGGTGAGAGCGAAGACTTCCACCCACTTACTAGTGGTGTCTTCCATTATGAGGATCCATCTCTCACTTTGGGGTCCTTTAGGCAACGGACCAAAAAGATCAGTTGCGATAGTTTCAAACCTTTGAGACGGGACAGGAGTTTGAAGCAAGCCGGCTGGTTTGAGTGTTGATGGTTTGTAGCGTTGACACTCGATGCAGGTCTTCAGGTACTCGGTTACAAACCGTCTCATACCAGGAAAAAAGAAACGTTGCGAGATACGATGTATTGTTCTATCAATACCACCATGAGCGGCGGTAGGCGAGTCATGACATTCGATCATGACTTCTTTCCGCAGGCTCTCCGGTACGACGAGTTGAGGCTCCTCGGAATCAGTATCAGGTACATACCGATACAGAACACCTTGATTCAGGAGATCTCTCAGACCACCGATTTATATTAAGTTCATCCTTACCTTCGAGGTCATGGATGATCTTTGCTACTTCCGGGTCGGCTAACTGCGCATCACGGGTGGAGGTTGTATTCCAGCGCGGTACATCAACAACAACAGGACAGATAGCCGATTCAGATGCAGGACCATCTGATGTCACGGGACGGCTGAGCGTATCGGCAAGTACGTTAACCTTACCTGGGGCATAATCGATAAGCAGGTCGAAAGATTGCAACTTCAAGGCCCAACGTGCTAATCTGCCACTTGGGGACTTGAGGGTAAAGAGCCATTTCAAGGGTTGGTGATCTGTTATCACGTTGACCTGGTGACCATCGATGTAACCTGGCATATTCAATTGGATGTTCCTGTTTCGGTGACTCCCCCTGGAGTAAGGCTGCGCCGAGTGCGTAATTACTGGCGTCAGTCCGCAATACGAAAGGTTTCGTATAATCCGCTTGAACAATAATAGGGGCCGTGGTCAGGAGTTTCTTAAGAGTTTCAAAAGACTTAACTTGCTCCGAACTCCATACCCACGCCTGAGACTTTTTTGTTAAGCGATTAAGTGGTTCAGCCACCTTGGCGAACTGTGGGATAAACTTGCGGAACCATGAGCAGGTTTGGAGGAAGGTGCGAAGTTGCTGGAGGTTTGTCGGTTCCTTCATTTCTATAACAGCACTTACATTCTCTTGGTCTGGAGATATACCATCACGAGATATCACCTGCCCAAGGTATTTGAGTCGGTCTCTGGCAAACACACTTCTCTCGGTTTGCTCGAAGCTTGAACACACGGAGACGCTCGAATACAGCACGCAGATCTGCTAGATGGGACTCCAGGTCCTCCGAAATCACTAAAAGGTCATCTGTCTTACCGCCAAGAGTAGACCCTGATCTGAAATGATCTATGAGCCTCTGAAACGTCGCTGGCGAATTCTTAAGGCCAAACGGCATACGTTTGAAACGGTACGTACCGAAAGGCGTGACGAACGCCGTTTTGTTACGATCGGCGGTACTTACCTGCCAGTAACCACTGCGAAGATCTAGAGAGCTCATTACACCACCCTTCTTGGTCGACTGTAAGAGCTCGTCAATACGCGGCATGGGGTATGCATCCGTCTTGGTGACCGCGTTCAACTTTCGGTAGTCGACACAAAACCTATACGTACCATTACGTTGTGGTACCAAGACGCACGGTGCTCCCCAGGCGGATTTACACCCCTCGATCACGTCCTCCGCCAATATCTTATCTAACTCGGCGCGCATGATCTGCTACTTGGCAGGCGTAACGCGATACGGGGGCAAAGCAATAGGCGGATGGTCGCCGGTATCTATGTGGTGTTCCGCAAATGGAGTCGGCTCTCCGACTATATCGAAAATATCTGAGTACTCACATAAAAGATTCTGCAAACCACCACGCTCCTCCTCAGTCAACAGAGCGCCCACATCTTCCCTCAGTAGGTTGAGAGAGACACACTCCACCACCTCGCGAGAACTCTCCGGCAGTAGGGGGTGAATGACCTGAGGCCGATCACCTGTATACCATGTCATGGAAGAAAAATTCATGACCAACTTAGACTTAGTAATGAAGTCTATCCCTAATAGCGTTTCGTTGTTTGACGCATCGGGAAACACAACAAACTCAACAGGAAAACACAAAGACATACAATTCACATTAACACATGTTAACAATACAGTATTCGTAAGAATACTACCATCAGCCCATCTAACCGACATAGTCTGCGATTTAAATTTAACATTTAAACGTAAAAACAGTGCATACAGCGTTGAACCCGCGATACTTCGCCGGGCGGCAGTATCTATAAGCGCTGAACCACTATAACCTAAAATTTCTATATTTAAAATAGGACGGTCTTGCGTGATGATATTATTCGAAGTACTACTAACATTAAAACAGTCTTGTGTCGTAGTCAGTGAATAAAATACATTACGTTGAGGTTGTGGTTCATTTGAACTAGCATAGCTGGGCGTTAACTCGTTAATCCGTTAATCGTTAATTAACGAAGTTAACATTTTGATTAACGGATTAATTAAGTTAACTTTAAAAAAACAAAAAAAGTTAGCTTCGTTAAACGTTAAAGCGTTACATTCCGGAAGAATTAACGCAAGTTAACGTTAATCGTTAATCCGTTAATATGTGTAAAATTGCATTTTTATATCGTTGCGTTAGTGAACTTATAAAACCTGTTGGTTTAGGTTCTGGAAGTTAACAGGTTAGGAACAAAACAAAATACTTGTATAATTCAAATGTGTAATTTAATCGTCGGGCATAAGGTGCATATTCCCCTTCATGAACATTAACATGTTGAAGTTCTCGTCTGAAAGCGAGGCTCGTTTTGGTGTTAAAATGTCTTTACCCGTGGAAAACAGACGTTCAACTGCAGCACTTGAGGGTATAGCAGTATTGTATTTAATGAATAGATTTATGAATATCTGTTCCCCGAGGAATGCAGCATCGTTGAACGAGTCTTTTGATTTCATGTCCAGGCACATTTTAACGAGACTTTGCGCTTTACTCTTTAAAGAGTTGGAGCTCTTTGGTTTTTCTATAGACTGCGTGTCAGAATTGAAAAAGTCTTCCTCGTCAACATCGTTGTTACTCGCATTGCTCCCTCCGCCACTTAAACTATCTCTGTCCTTTGAATTTTCCGCTGCTTCTTGTCGTAATGCATCTTCTACCTTTTTTCCCATGCACTTTTTTACTGCATCCACTCTACTGCTGTCATGCGTTTCCAGCCATATCAACATCATACTAGTCTGAACTTGTTTTTCGCGCCGCGCCGCGGTGCCGTGCGGTAAATAGTAGGCATAGGATTAACGATTAACGGACTTCTGCATATTAACGGAAGTTAACCTGTCCGTTAACATTTTTAAAAGTTAACTTAAAAGTTAATCCGTTAATCAAAATGTTAACTTCGTTAATTAACGATTAACGGATTAACGAGTTAACGCCCAGCTATGCAAGCTACATATATAAATAACGTTTAAAGTTAATCTTTAACGCTCTTATTCAGACTGTTAGGACTTATTAAAATGTTTTTATATTTAATTAAAAAACCTTTAAGCGGTGCATTATTTTGATTTTTTTTTATTGCACAACAAATAAAAAAGAATTTCTAAGAAGTCATGTACAATAGATGATAAGAATCCGCTTAACCGATTCAGAGATCCAGAAAAACCACAAACATTACTCCAGCAGGATCTCGAATACCATCGCAACCGAAGAAAGAACAAATACAAAATAAGGTGCAACATTTACTTCGTCTAGAGAACTAATTATAAAGCTAACATATTTTTCAATATTCCCATTTAAAAAAAATGTCTGGCTGCGGTAACGTTACCCCAGCAGGAAATGTTTTTGTGAAAAAACTATAAGGGCCGATTGGGTTCTGGTTCTCAACTTACTTGGCAGACAAAATCCTATGAATTCTGTTCCATTTTTTAATTTATTCGGTAAGTAGTGGCTATTCGGACATCGTGAAATAAGCCCTTAGTGCTACAATTTTGAAAATATGCGCAACAATTACAGAAGCTGATTTTCGACATTATTTTGCTGGGGTAACGCACACCATCTAGTGGCTTTTGATTGAAAAATCTTGCATGTGACAAGCGAAGGTGAAAACATCTGGCTAAGGGTTACGTGCATTCATTACTATAGATGGCGCTTATGACAATGAGTTGAAAGGATGTTCTAAATTTATTTTTTCTCAAAACATATTTAAATTTTATTTGCGTAGTATGCATCAAACTGATATTTAAGTCTACTTTATCCAAATATTTTATCTTCTTCTTATTCTCCACAATTAGCTAGGCAGTTCAAAATATTGGCAAAAAAATATTGAAGTGTCTGCTACACGGTCGCCAACCGCGTCCCGACAGAGGTGACCTGACCACGGTTTACAACCGTGTAGATGGTGGTTTACGACCGAATTTTAAACAGTTCTGCTGGTCGACAACCAGGGTCACCTCTGTCAGGGACGCAGTTGGCAACCGTGTAGCAGGTACTTTGCATTGAAAAGATTATGTTCGGATTATGTTCTAATAACGTTTCTATTGCTAGTGTGCTAACGTTCACAACAAGAAAATAATCCGGAATTTTCTGTTACAACGATAAAAGTCCAATTACGTAGATTAGCTTTGAAACATGAAAAGTCTGATGAAGTCCCTATATTTATTTTTTGTATGGGTAGTCCGATCTTATCTTATCTCTATGTAAATACCAAAAAGGATATCTTTATTGCCGAAAAGTATTATACTTAAGTATGTACCTAAATTTAATTTATTGATAGTTGTCATTGTAGCATTTCCTGCATTGTTTCAAACTCAAACTCAAAGCATTTATTTCACTTAAACCATTTACAGGCACTTTTGATTTGTCAAGGAGTCGGTCAGTCAAAAATATGAAGCTAGTTGCCTATTCCAAAGCGTAGTAGATATAAGGAGAAGAACGAGCAAGAAACTCCACGGACACGCTTTTAAATAATAAATTGTTACAAAAAATTGGTTACATCATTCATGTTGAAATTAAACATCTGAGAACAATGTAGAAAGACGTGCACATTAGAAGTGTCCATAATAAAAAAATAAATCAAAGAACAATTTAAAAAAAAGGGTGGTGGCTAGGGTTGCCAACATTTTTTTGTCTGAATATAGTATTTTTTTAAAAAAGCCAAAAAAAAAATATAAGTAGTACGCTTCAAAAAAATATAGTATTTTAGTAGGGAAGACTAAAAAAAATGATATAAGTTATTTTTTTTTCAAACTCAAACATATTTATTATATTGACAACACAATCAACCAGTCAGTTGGTATAACAAGTTTCATTTTATTTATTTATTTTTTATAAAACCTATGTTTCTTTGAAATAATATATCTATTTTTTTTTAAATTTAATTTCTTGTCCTGAATAAAACTACCATACGATTTTTCACAGTCAAGTTTTAAATTAATATAAATTAAGAGCTCATTTTTTATTAAAGCTAAAGACGCTCTGTTTCTTTCTTCCCGCCACTTCGAATTCATAATTGAAAATATCGTTTCTGTGAATGCCGAAGTGGCGGGAATAGAGAGTAGAAAAGATTATACTAGTGGGTTATTACTAGTGGGTGTCAGTGGGACACTTTCGCTATCGCTACAACTTTCCATTATGTTACTACGTATTTAATGCAGGATTAAAACTACTAAAACCGTATTAACTCCACTAACTCAATAAAATTAACGAATCACGAAATCCAAAACAAACGAAAAAGGCTAGCAATAAACATTAGTTTGATGTTGTCAAGTTTGACAATTTGACATTGACGTATCAATTAGGAGCGAAATATGACAGGGACGCGTTCGGTTACACGCACACGCACAATACTTCTGTCGAACGAAAGACGCGTTTGAAAATTGCAGGAAGTTTTTTTTTATTTTACTAATTTTAATATTGCAAAATATAAACATTGAGCTATTGTACTGAAATATAGTATTTTCGCGTACTATATATTTCTTCAACAGTATATAGTACGGAGACCCTAAATATAGTACAATACTATATATTATAGTACGGTTGGCAACCCTAGTGGTGGCACTTCGGGAGTGCCGACAGAAGTGAAAACTTGAACAATTATGTGTGTATTTTTTAATCGTCAGGAAATATTTTAGTGTGTAGGAAATATTTTTAAATGAAGAGTTATTTTAGTCATTACAGTGTTAAGGCTCGTGCAGACCAGCGCGATATCGCGGACTCTACAAGGGTCGCGCTACCTGTAGCGCACGCGATATCGCGCAAATTTGCAAGAATCTTTACTCGGATCGCAACCAAAGTCTGCGTATTCCGGGTCGAAAAAAACGCGCCAAATTGCCTGTTTAAACTATACCTACCTACCTGCTCTAACTTACACAGAGTGTAAGGAAAAGATAAGGAAAGCAATATAACATCAAATGTTAAACATCTGAAAACGATTCGCTCCGGAATAATCGTTTTAAAAAGTCTCTGGTGAATACGATATGGTGAATACGATATTTAAAGATGACGATGGACGTGTTTCGGACGTGTTTAAACAAGATCGCCTTGGTGGAAGAAAAATACTTGTATAGAACATTGGTCCGTAACTTTATCTAAATAAAGAGCACAATCGCGTTTAATAAGCCTTAGAGAAAAATACTTGCATAATAATAATTTCTTTATTTGAATAGAATGCAGGTGTTACAATAATGGTGTTAGTTTCAGAAATATTCCCAGTACATTCTGCCTGTTAGCATACAAAAATATGGTGGTTAACTTACAGATAATTTAGGAACTAGGTACAAGGTTACATTCAAAATGAGATCATGGATCAGCTAAGTCTAAAATTATTTACATAATAAACGAGATAAATGAAGCAAATATTACAGTTCATCATTTATAAAATCGGTAACAGAGTAATAACATTTCTCTGTCAGCAACGACGACAGGAGTTTCTTGAATTTTATTAAGGGCTGATCCTTAATACAATTTGGCAATTTGTTATATATAATAGGTGCCATACCAATAATGTTTTTTTAAGCAAAGCAGTGTTATATCTACCAGTACACAATAGACTCTGATATTTTGATCTCATGGCAGCAGTTCGCATCCTCGTATTATTTAATGCCGGAAATAGATGCTTGTTAGTTTTAACGAATATTGCTACTTCGAGAATGTATATACTAGGAAAAGTTAGTATATTGTGATTTTTGAAAATAGGAATGCAACTGTCTGTAACCTTCAGATTAAAAATGGATCTTATGCAGCGTTTTTGGGCTTTAAATATAGACTCTTTCCGAACAATTACCCCAGAATACTACACCAAACCTTAGAACAGAGACCACCAAACCGTGATATGCAACCATTAATGTATCAATATTAACTTTTTTGGACAGATTGTAGAGAGCATACGCAGACGTGCTTAATCTTTTGCAAACTTCTTCAGCCTGCGGTTTCCAAGTTAATTGACTGTCAATCAATATGCCCAAAAATTTAGCCACGTTAACGCTTTCAATAGTTTGTCCCTTATAGTTAATTTTCAAGTTTAAAGGAAGAATTTTTTGATAGAAATGCATTATATTTGTTTTATTGAGGTTTATAATTAGATTATTATCATTGAGCCAGTTTATTATTAATTTTGGAGAATTATTTATTTCATCTTCATAAAGCTCTTTGTTGAGGCAGTCTATTAGGATCGTACTGTCATCGGCAAATAACACACAAGGGTATGGGATGTGTCGGGGTAGATCATTTATATACAGTAAAAATAAAAAATAAATACATAGAACATTGATCCGTAACATTATATAAATAAAGAGCACAATCGCGTTTACAAAACCTTCAAAGTAAAAATACTTGCATGGAACATTGATCCGTAACATAATATAAATAAAGAGCACAACCGCGTTTACAAAAATGAGGTGTCGTTACAGTGTCGCGATCAATGGTTTAGTCGCATCTCAAAAATGCCCAACGCGCCTAAAGAAGTTTTCACTTCAATAAACCATGGCAGCTAAGAGATGGCCAGTCCCAACTGAGGCACCCGTTCGAAACATGACGCATATATTAGCACCATTCAGTTCAACCATTTTCAAGGGAGTTAAACGATCCAATGCATGCGCCACCATCAGCGAGACATCTGAGTGAGCATGACATACTCACAGCCGCCAGGGCACATTCAAGTCAATGAAAGGCATATTACCCGGTAAATGGTAACTCTTTAGTACATAGTGCTCACATCATGCTATTTAATTATATAATACAAAAGAGATTGAGTTTATACAATGCAAACATGGTTTAACAATCTTTAGTAGCTGCAACAGTATTTTCAAATGTTAATCAATTAGTTGTGGTTGTGAAGTAGGACCAGCACCGAACCAAGCCTTTTTATCAGCGATGTACTCCCCCAACTTATAATATGCCTGTCTGCATAGTGTGCGTTTCATATAAGATTTGAATGTCGTCTCATTCAGTATGTATCGTTGTATTTTTTTGTATTTGTAAACAGTGCCCCATGAAACATGAGTCTACTTTGCCAGTATGAAACCTGGTTGAACTAATAATTATGTTTATCACCTCTATTACATAAACTAATATTTCTGCAGAATAATAATAGTCTAGATATCTGCAGCCTGTCCCCACAATAAAATACCGTAAGACATGATACTATGAAAGTAACTAAAATAGACTAGCCTCGCGGTATCTACATCAGTAAATTGACGGATTTTTCTGACAGCATATGCTACTGAACTTAGCCGTCCTGCAAGAGCTGTTAAATAAGGACCCCATTGTAGCCTTAAGTCGAGCGTGATCCCCAGGAAAACAGATTTATCGACGAATTCTAGTTTCTCTTCATTCAATACTATATCACAATCACTACTTTTGACATTTGGTAATGAAAATTTAATGCACTTAAGTTTTTTTCCATTTAATATTAAATTATTAGCAGTGATCCAATTTTGGACCTGCAGTACCACGCCGTCAAAATTTGTAGCAAGTCGATCTACTTTAAAAATTAAGGAAGTTTCGTCAGAAAATAAAACCATTTGTGGTTGATTTTTTAATAAATGGAGTAGATCATTAATATATTGTACACTAAAAAGAGGAATGGGCCCAATATCGAGCCTAATGGCTCACCTATTTTTACTTTAAAACCTAGTGAATTGATACCGTTTATTTGAACTTGCTGTTGTCTATCATTTAAATAAGATTTCAGTAAATTGAGCGCAAGTTTTCCAAGTCCGCAATGCTCAAGTTTCAAGATTTCGTGATCGACGCAATCAAATGCCTTGGAGAGTTCACAAAAGATTCCTATGGCGTCTTTGGCCTCTTTCCACGCGTTAAAATGTGTCTTAATAAGGTAACACTGGTGTCGGTCGTACAATGTCCTTTGGTGAAACCATACTGTTGAACGTGAAGGATTTTATTTGTGTTAAAATGATTGAGCATTTGATTAAGCATCACCTTTTCAAAAAAAAATATACACCCGCGGTCAAATAATACGGGTCGATGACGAAAATCCTTGTAGCTTGCAAATTAATAATGGTAAATGCATGAAACTATATTACAGAGTTAACCTCGTTCGAAAAAAGGTCAACTAACGTTGACACTTTTTTCGAACGAGGTTGGCACCGCGTATTTATTTACAATAAATTACCAGATCATCTATAATAAAAAATTTGAATGTTACACAATTCAAAAAATTAATAAAGCTGTTATTAATTGAAAAATGTTAGTATACGACTGATGAATTTCTGAATGATAAATAGATGTAGACTTATTTATTTATTTGACTGGAGAAACCATTTTTAATTGAATATTGAATTTATAATTATTTATTTATGCATTGCCTGTAGGTAGAAATTATTCCATATTGTTCTTATTTCGCATGCAACCATATTTGTACGCCTATTGGTATAACATAACGACCTATGTATGAACTTTAATTTAAGAACTGTGGTCACTGCCTATATTATAAAAATAAAAAATGACTATTAATTATTGATTTATTTATAGTACCTAACTAATTCAACTATGATTTAAAAAAAATGGTTGAAAATTTCCTGTACTAGTGCATTTTATTTATAATGTTTCCAAAATGGCTTCGGAAGGGGAACCTTAAATGTCGAAGTGCCCAGGGGCCCTGGGTCTCTAAATCCGGGCCTGGCACCCACGAGCGTCGAGCGTCGACCGGCGCGACATGTCTTCGCTTCACTAAGATATAGAGTAGGGTTGCCGTTCGTCCCGATACGTCGGGACATGTCACCGTTATTAACAGTGGTGTCCCGACGTCCCGACAAGCTATAAAATGTCCCGACAAACATAATCGAACGCGCCGCGCACGCCAGGCAAGCCGCACAGCGTACGACTGGACTGTCCGTCCGGATCGGAAACTAACTTGAGTTGAGTGAGGGAGGAGTGGAGAGCGGCGCCGCCGCCGCCAACTGTTTTCCTGAATTTATTCACCTGAAGAATATTATTGAAATAAACGTAGAAACTGAAGAATGGCGAGCAAAAAGCATCCCTGAAAAATGGGGACGATATTTAAGACTGGAACATCACATGAGCTTACACAATTTAAGAAAATTTGTGAATACGTTTTCAGTATTCCCGGACAAAACGCAGCTGTAGAGCGCGTATTTTCATTGATGTCCTCGCAGTGGACAGACGAACGTAATCGTTTGGGAGTCGACACCGTGAAAGCTATTCTTCAATGTAAAATTAATTCTGACATGAGTTGTGAAGAATTTTATAAATTCGTAAAAGGCAACTGACAATTACTGTCCCAGGTAAAATCGTCCGATAAATATAAAAGGGAAGATTTTAATTAATTAATGGTTATGTTATCCTCGATCATTAATAAATGATTATAAATAATCCCAAATGGTTTTGTGTTAAAGTTTTTTTTTTTTAATTTGCCATGGTATTGCTATTACCCTTGGTTACATGAACTGAAACTCCCGCGCACCAATACTAAAAAAACCTAAGGACCCCAAATTGAAAATGTCCCGACGGGGCCTTAAGGATTTATGGCAACCCTAATATAGAGCCTTGACCCGCGTCGCGCTGCGCCGCACGCTTGTTGCTCGCATGTACTGAGCAGTACGCTGACGAGCTCGAAATGGCCCCCGAGACCTGCCATCTGTTTGAATTGTAAAAATATCCTGCTTTACGCGAATCTCATGTTTATCCTTCAGAAATAGCAGCGAGAATAGCACGCACTGAGGGAGCGCTTTGAAGTTAAGTATCATTTTTGCGAGACTATTTCCTGCATTATTGATAACAGGACATTTACGACACGGTAATACTATAATATTACAGTGTTTACCAGGTTGTATTTTTTACGAAGCTGTCGTACAACTGGTGGTCGAGATCAACGGGATTTGGCACTTCCAACCGCCCCCCCCATGCCCCTGCCGCCCTGCCCTTCGCCGTCCCTCACCACCGCAACCGTTATCAGATCCTATGTTTGCATGCTAAGATAAAGACGTTTAACACGTCACAGAGAGAGATCGACGGCTGGGTCTCGTGGCTAGTTAAGTATCTACATACATCCTACTATCCCAATTTATTTTTAACTGAATATAGATGTCGTACGGAATGTACATTTATTATTAAGAACAGTAAATATTAGTTAGGTACCCTATAAATATATGATATGAGCCGTACACGGCGCGGCGCGCTGCGTTGTGTTACGTTTTCATCGGCGGTGATCCCCGCGGGAGCTGGCGGGCGGCGCGCGGCGCGGCGCATACAATGCACGCATGAAATATGTGATGCGCAGGTTTGTATCTATTCTGCGGAACCGGCGAAATTTTAATTACAGCGCGGCGCGACATTGGCCATTAGGCAGGAGTTGCGACGACAATGGACGTGTACCCGCCTGCAGCCTCCACAATACCTCACTGAAAGTCGGGAAAAAGTACAGCTGAATTTTTTATGTAACATCGACCACCGACCGAGCATTCAATGAAAATGTGGATTATAGCGCATTGATGCCGCCCATACGGACGAGTTTTATTGCACATGGTTTATTTACCACGCGAGCTCGCCACCTCGCCTCCTCGCCGTATCCTAACCAGCTGCTTGCTCTGAGAGCTGACGCCCGATGCTGGCGAGCGACCTGGCAGTTTGTTACAAAACACTTGTATATGTGTAGACGGTGTTTTATATAGAACGAGTGCACTGAACAGGCAGAACAGAACATTGTTGTAAAATCATGTGACAAGGGGCCACGTCGGTGCCGCTGGGTAATGGGCCATTACCCAGCATAGTTGGTGGGCGTGCTCTCGTAGTTATCGGCGCTCGTCTTCGAGACACTTTTAAGGTAGAGACAAATAGGTACGTACAGGTCGTGCCATTAAAGTTGAGACTTGACCGCGCCTCCCGCCGCTCTTTCCCCCGCCCCGATGACGCCCCAGCGGGGACCTCATACCGCTAAAGACACCCATAAATCGTCTACTGCGCAAGTCAAACCACGTGGTGCGTCAAGTCTCATCTTTAATGGCACGACTTGTACGTAATGCTGCAAAAGTGGGACCAATTTACTCAATTTTATTTTGACGTACGGACGTGACGAATTAGAGTTCTGAAGGAGGATCTTTTAGTGAAATGATAGAGTGCTCTGTTTGTTTGTTCTCCGTGGTTTTCTTTTTGTAAAAACAAGTTTCCGGACTCTCGTATAACATTTGGTGGCAGCGGTGGGATACGAAAATCCCCTACCCGAGTACGTCTCTGAAAATAAATACTAAACCTGAAAGTGCCAATGAAATAAGTGTTTAAAAGTGCTGAAAGTTAAGTGGCTTACTAAATCAATAATGTGTCGAATGTGCAATAATCAAAGTGCCTGATCGACACCCTGTCTTGTGTGTTGCACCCTGCAACTGAGACCGGATTTCACCCTCTGTTGGTACAGAGGTCCACTACAACTGCTGTTCTGCTGTTTACCGCTGGAGAAGCGGTCAAAATGATCCTGAATATCCTCATAATGACGGCGTTCCTGTGAGTGATCTTGAAAATACTTCGGCTTCTACTATATCCTAGTGCGAATACCAGAATTAACTCAGAGTCACTATTCCTAGCTACATTTATTTTATTTCTACATACTCTATCCTATTGTACATTATTCATAATACATTGTAACTGATAAAGACCTTACTGCACCGCTACTGTATATTTTGTTTAGACTACGCGTTTCGATTACGCGTCTATCACACCGAATCACTTGTACACGGTAGCATAACGTGGATACGATTTCTTATAATTAACTAGCTTATAATATTTTATTTTGTAAAATTTAATCATGACTGCAAAGGAGGAAAGTTCAAGTAGCTCTAAAAGTACAAAGGCCGAAATGGAAGAAAAAATAGAACTCGGTATTCTATTTAAATTTATTAAGCCATTCGATGGCTCCAGGGAAAAACTAAACCCCTTCATTACTAATTGCCAGAGCGCTTTTAACACCGCTACAAAAACGCAGAAACCTATTTTATTCAAATTTATTCTAAGTCAACTAATAGATAAAGCTGAAACTACATGCAGTGTCAAAGAGTTTGAATCCTTTGAACAATTCATCGAGTTCTTAAAACAACAATTTGGGGAAAGAAAGCATTACGCTCATTTACTCACTGAACTTCAGGACTGTAAGCAGAGCTCTGCTGAAACAGTCAACCAGTTTGCATTAAAAATAGAAACATGCTTGGCGAAACTACTTACGGAAATAAACATTTCCATTCAGACGAAAAAGAAAACTGAACTAGCAGGACGTGTAGCTGCGATGCAAGATCTTGTGCTTCATACTTTTATAATAGGTCTCTTGCCACGGGTATCACAAGTCGTTAGATGCCGAAACCCAGACTCGTTAAATTCCGCTATAAGCTTCGCAGTAGAAGAAGAAAAAATCATCTCTAATATTTACAAAAGATCTGCATCCACTGCTTACTCCAGTAACAATAAATCCAAAAATACGAATTCTCGCCGTGACTTTCAATCGCCACGTTTTCCAGCCCCGCGAAATTACCAATTCGATCATTCAAAAGCAGTAAATACCAACGACACGATATGTCGCTACTGCAAAAACATAGGACACACTATTGAAAATTGCCGCAAAAGACAATACAACAATAGTAGGAACCAATCTGCGGCTAATACTTCATATGGTCGTCAACCTTACCCTACACAAGTCCGCAAGGTTTTTAACGTAAATCAGGACAAGGAGGAAGGGACCGACGAAGTCAACCAAAACGATTTAAACGAGCAGAATTTCTCGGCAGGTGTCGCGCGGGAAATTCGACCTACTATATCAAAGCCGATGCCTCTATTCCCACTGAGTCCCCTGAATCACGTAATAAATCCACCGTTTATATAAAACCAATTACTAAATCCACTGAATCACGTACTAAATCCACTGTTTCTATGAAATCAATTACTTAATCCACTGAATCCCCTGAATCACGTACTAAGCCTACTGTTTCTATGAAACCTGAAATTACTAAATCCACTGAATTACGTACTAAATCCACTGTTTCTATGAAAGTAATTACTAAATCCACGGAATCCCCTGAATCACGTACTAAGCCCACTGTTTCTATGAAACCTGCAATTACTCAATCTCCCGAATAACGTACTAAATCCAATGCCTCTATTAAGTCAATTGCTAATTCCACTGAATCCCCCGAATCACGTACTAAATCCACTGTTTCTGTGAAACCAATTACTAAATCCACTGAATCCCCTGTATCAGTTGAAAATAAACTTACCACAAACATTAAGTACTTCTGGACATATACAGGGTGTTTGGTGCATCGTGTGCCAAATTGAAATGGTCGACTGGGGGGGTCACCTGCTATCCTTTCAGACCCCTAAACACTTCTCATGCCCTGTGGATTTTTTTCATCGACTTTTTATTGTTTTATTAAAAAAATACCCAAATTTTACAGTCAAGTACAAATTAAAAAAAAAAGTGTAAGTCGTAGACTCTGAATTTTTATTTTATTTAGCTGTGTATTGTATTACAGTTCTTTTAAATTCAAAACTAGTGACATTAACCATGTAGTTTTTTTTATTTACTCGCAAAGTTTCGGACTTCAATTAAAGCTGTCCATGTTACAGCTATTTACATGGCTATAAAAAAAAATACAAAAGCGACCGGGATCTTCCAACTCCCTCAGAAATTCTCTAGTCTATTCTCTTGCTAGTGATGTGCCACATGCCATAAAAATCTTTTTACAACTTTGTGAATTCGCTAGAATTGTGAATCGAGTCACAAAATACTAAATTCCAAATTATGATTTAAAAAAATATTCTTGCTTAAATGATACCTCAAAAACTCATTAAATCTGTTATCTCACTCTTATACGGTAAAATCTGTCTCGTATCTCTCTGTGGGGGAGGGGGGATTACTAGAAATAAAAAATAATTTCATTTTTAACATTTATTTAATAATTTTTACATATTCTGCCCAAACTGTTGGCCGCTATTGCGAATGCAGGCTCGACATCTATTTCGTATTTCCACAGTTGTTGTACGAAGTCGTATTTCCTCCTTTATTTTATTGAACGCCGTTTTAATGCGTTGAAGTAGTACCTCCCTAGTTGGAACCTCCGTGGCGTATACCAGCTCTTTGGCACGTCCCCAGACATAAAAGTCTAGCGGAGTTAGGTCTGGGGAACGTGCCGGCCATGCAATAGAGCCATCGCGCGCGACCAATCCACGCATTGGGGAACACATCGTCGAGATATTCCCTCACAGTTAAACGCCAATGCGCCCGCGCAAAAAGACAGAAATCTTTTCAAAGGAGGTTTAGTGTAAACGTTTGGGCAGGAGTGACTGGGAATCAGGTAGTTGGACCGCATTACCTGCCTGATAACCTCAATGGCGATAACTATTTGGAGTTCCTTCAAAACGACCTGCCCGAATTAGTGTCCGAGGTGCCCGTATTTAATGAAAATGTACCCAAAGTATTCCAGCATGACGGCTGTCCCGCGCATTGGCGTTTGACTGTGAGGGAATATCTCGACGATGTGTTCCCCAATGCGTGGATTGGTCGCGATGGCCCTATTGCATGGCCGGCACGTTCCCCAGACCTAACTCAATTTAAAAAAAATGCAATTATTTTTTATTTCTAGTAACCCCCCCGCCCCAGAGAGAGATACGAGACAGATTTTACCTTATAAGAGTGAGATAACAGATTTAATGAGTTTTTGAGGTATCATTTAAGCAAAAATATTTTTTTTAATCATAATTTGGAATTTAGTATTTTGTGACTCGATTCACAATTCTAGCGAATTCACAAAGTTGTAAAAAGATTTTTATGGCATGTGGCACATCACTAGCAAGAGAATAGACTAGAGAATTTCTGAGGGAGTTGGAAGATCCCGGTCGCTTTTGTATTTTTTTTTATAGCCATGTAAATAGCTGTAACATGGACAGCTTTAATTGAAGTCCGAAACTTTGCGAGTAAATAAAAAAAACTACATGGTTAATGTCACTAGTTTTGAATTTAAAAGAACTGTAATACAATACACAGCTAAATAAAATAAAAATTCAGAGTCTACGACTTACACTTTTTTTTTTAATTTGTACTTGACTGTAAAATTTGGGTATTTTTTTAATAAAACAATAAAAAGTCGATGAAAAAAATCCACAGGGCATGAGAAGTGTTTAGGGGTCTGAAAGCATAGCAGGTGACCTCCCCAGTCGACCATTTCAATTTGGCACACGATGCACCAAACACCCTGTATATCAAATCGCAAAAATAAATCAGGTATTCCATCCACTATGCACTATCAAAACATCAAGTCAAGTGCCCCAGAAGAGATTTGTGATATGTTTTCTGACTATTTCCAGTCAGTATTTGAACCTAGCTCACCCTCATTGTCCGCCTGGACCCCACCTACACACTGTAATGCCAATGTTAACTTGATCGATAACCTGCATATTGAAGAAGACAAAATAATTAGAGAGTTACAATTACTGGATCCATCCAAGGGAGCAGGTCCCGATGGGTACCCTGCTCTGTTCTTTAAGGCCACCGCTGGCAGTATCTGTAAGCCACTCTTTATTATTTACAATAAATGTTTAAGCGAGGGTGTTTTCCCGGATGAATGGAAACGGGCTAACATCACGCCAGTACACAAAAATGGCTCTAAACATGACGTAGAGCAATACCGGCCTATCTCGATTCTGTCGACCTTGTCAAAACTTTTTGAGAGACTCGTACACAATGAAGTCTATCCAATTTTGCACAGTGTCATCATCCCAGAGCAACATGGGTTCGTTCAGCGACGTTCGACTGTTTCAAATTTATTAACTTTTTCCAATTATCTTTTTGAAAGCATGGACAGGCGGTTGCAGGTTGACGCGGTTTATACAGATTTCAAAAAAGCTTTTGACAGGGTCGACCATGAAATCCTATTAAATAAGATTGCGTTTAATGGTATACGAGGAAATTTGCTTCGCTGGTTCTCATCCTATATTAAAAATAGAACTCAAAAGGTTGTCGTTAATGGTCATCAATCTGATGCAGTGCATATAACCTCAAGTGTTCCACAAGGTTCAATCCTGGGACCACTATTGTTTATTATATATATTAATGACATAGACAAATGTTTTAAAAATACTAAGTTTCTTGTATACGCTGATGATCTAAAAGCTTATAGGTCTATACAGACTGTAGAGGATTGTCAACTGTTCCAACAAGATCTGGATAGTCTCACTGACTACTGTCTAATCAATAAACTACACCTTAGTCGCTCTAAGTGCAATTGCATCAATTTCACAAAGAATACGTCAGTTATTAACTTTAAATACTCATTGCACGACACGACACTCAGTAATGTATCTACTGTGAGAGATCTTGGTGTGTTATTTGATGATAAGCTGTCCCTAAACCTGCATGTAGAAAAAATTGTTAATAAAGCATTTAAGATGTATGGTTTTGTTATGAGATCGTCCACGGAGTTCAAGCGGGTCTCCACATACCTTTACCTATATAAGACCCTTGTACGATCACAATTAGAATATGCCGTCCCTATCTGGAACCCCTTTTACCAGAAATACATAGACGAGATTGAGAAAGTCCAGCGTAAGTTTCTACGAGCCATGCATTACAGATGCCACAAAACGTATCTGTCGTACTCTCAATTACTCGATAAATATAAACAGGTTAGCCTAGAATCAAGACGTAAGTATCTAGAGGCTTCTGTACTGTATGGTATTGTTCGTGGTGATTTCGATTGTATCGATCTCACCAGTAAACTGTGTTATGTGGTCCCACGCACTGTTCAGATACGAAGCATTCGTGCAGGTACTCTATTTGCTGTGAATACCTGTCGAACTAATTCTGGTTTGCGCTGCCCTATCCGTCGAATGGTTGAGTCTTATAATTGTAATTTTGTTAATATTGATATTTTTGTATGCTCAAAATCCAAATTTAAATGCAATGTTATGAAAATTCTTATTAACCAATAATGTTGTAAGGAATGTAAGCTAATCTGTATTCTATTATTTATTTGTTTTAGTGTTAATTTATCAATCTGTTGCCAAGCAATCAATTAGAATCTTTATTTTGCATGATGTAATTTATTATTATTATTAATGTGATGTAATTATTTATTTCCTATCTAGTGGTACTCATTATCATATTTTCTTTTGTTAATATGCGGATAATGTAGTGGGCTGCAATATTGTTAATATTTTGTATTATCTTTTCTCTGTTTCAATGTATATTGTAGCTGTTTATTGTCCCTGAATAAATGAAATAAAAATAAATAAAATAAAATCACGCATTCAATCCACTGAATCCGCTTTGTCTGCCAAATCATTTACTAAACTCTGTAAATTACCAAATCCAAATGCAAAATCCACCGATTCTATTCTCGTTGCAAAACCCTACACTTCATCTTCGGACAACTTGCCACCCTCGCCAGACCTGAAACAAAAAATAGACGCATACATTTATAAAATGTTTAAAAATAGACAAAAAGATACTTACCACACGTAATAATCCACACCTCGGTCGCTGATAGGCCTTTATCCTTCCTAATTGACACAGGCTCCTGCATAAGTCTGCTGAAACTAAATTCCATGTCCAAAGTCCCAAAGTTAAGTGATGATAAAATAACCATCAAAGGAATCGATGCTGGAAATGAAGCAACTTCAACTCTAGGCAGCTTTAAAATGCAAATATTAAAAAAAAAATAACAAACCTTATGTCTATGAATTTCACGTTGTCAAAAATATTAGCCTAAGTTTCGATAGAATTATAGGGAACGACCTCCTGAAAGACCTAGGTTGTCAAATCGACTATTGTCATGAAACCTTACAGATAGATGAAGACTACATAAAATTAAAATTCGCTGAACCATTATATAACATTCCGCCTTGCACAGAAACTGCAATTGAATGCACAATAAGTAACCCAAATATAAGAGAAGGTATGATATTAGACCAACACATCTCTGATTCGTTATTAGTTGCCAATTGCATCGTTAAAGTGAAAGAAAATAACCGTATTAATATTACGATTATCAACACCTCGGAAGAGTCCATCATACTCCGATCCAACCTCAATCTAACACTAGAACCTCTAGACACTCAAGCTTGTTTGAATCCCCATGAATCACTGTCCCTTACTAATGCCTCCACAAGAACGAATAAAGTTCTCAAACATGTTAGGATTTCTCACCTAAATGAAGAAGATTCTAACGCACTATTACAAGTTTGCACAGACTTTTCCGATATCTTCCACCTTCCAGACGATCAGCTCACATATACCACAATTGCTGAACACAATATAAGAACAAGTACAGATATCCCTATCCAAACTAAATCTTATAGATTCCCTGAATGCCATAAAAAGGAAGTGGAAAACCAAATTAACAAAATGCTAGAACAAAACATAATAACACCTTCAAATTCACCATGGTCCTCACCCATTTGGGTTGTGCCCAAGAAGCTGGATGCTTCAGAGCAACGAACATGGAGAGTCGTCATTGACTATAGAAAACTCAACGATGTCACTATAGGGGAAACATACCCTATTCCACAAATAACAGAAATTCTAGATCAATTAGGGAAAAGCCAATACTTCACAACTTTAGATTTGGCCTCAGGCTTCCATCAAATTCCAATATCTGAGCAAGACGCTCTTAAAACCGCCTTCTCTATACCTCAAGGCCATTTTCAATTTACGAGAATGCCATTTGGATAAAAAAATGCCCCTTCAACCTTCCAAAAACTAATGAACACATGTTTATGTGGACTTCAAGGCTCACGTTGCTTTGTTTATTTAGATGACATTGTAGTCTACTCCCCTGACTTACCAAGCCACATTCAAAATCTATCCGCTGTTTTCGATAGGTTCAGAAATTATAACCTAAAGCTCCAGCCAGATAAATGAGAGTTTCTATGCAAGGAAGTCGCTTATCTTGGTCACCTTATCAACAAAGACGGTGTACAACCTAGAAAAATCAAATGTCTCACCGAATTCCCTTTACCAAAATGCCCAAAAGATGTGAAATCTTTTCTTGGACTCGTTTCTTACTACAGACGCTTCATACCAGACTTTTCCAAACTCGCAAAGCCATTAACATCCCTTCTGAAAAAAGATAAATCATTTAATTGGAAAAATGAGCAACAGCTTGCTTTCGAAAATTTACAAAATAAGTTAGTAAGGTCACCAGTACTAGCATATCCCGATTTTACCAAACCCTTCATTCTTACCTGTGACGCTTCCAACTACGCTGTTTCTGCTATATTATCGCAAGGTTCAATAGGAAAGGACCGTCCAATTGCTTACGCGTCTCGAACGCTCAATAAGGCTGAATGTAACTACAGCGTTACCGAAAGGGAATGCTTAGTCATTATCTTTGGAACTAAAGCCTTTCGCCCCTATCTTTACGGAAATCGATAAACTGTAGTCACAGATCACAAACCCTTGCAATGGTTATTTAACTGTAAAGACCCTGGTTCTAGGTTAGTACGCTGGCGGCTGAAATTAGAGGAATTTGACTATGATATTGTATATAAGAAAGGGAAAATTAATACTAACGCTGACGCATTGTCTCGATTTCCAGTTAACCCTATTCATGGTAAACGTTCACCAACCCCTGACCCTCTACTATTAGATCTTGACACTGAATTCGATGACCTCTTGGAGGACCCTCTTATAATTCTACCATCCCCTATTCCGTTCACGTTCGAGAATAACGACCTATTAAATCAAGAAACAAATGCCGACTCTAACATACCACAAAATCCTATACCACAAGCTGAACCAACGCTATCTCCAGAACTCACAGATCTAGGACCGAACTTACCCTGCCTTGACCTTAGCCCTGACAGTGCGGAACTCAACCTTGATTTTGACTCATTACAAATTCCTTCGCCAAACGAGTTGCTCGTTTGGCGAAGGGATTTGTAATGAGTAAATCCAAATGACGACAATTATTCTAAATTTCTAAAATCAATTCCAAATAAAGAAAATATCTCCAACACAATCCTAAAAGAGCACAACGAAAACCTCCTAAAAACAACCTGCAAAATAATATTAATCCCTACATCTATAGATTTAGACGAGTCAAATCCCTACATCTCCGAAATTCTCCTAAATTCCGACAACCAAGACGAAATCCTTAATTCCGAAAAAGAATTATACCATTTTCTAAAAACTAAATATGACAACAAGACTGTTTACTTTATCTTCACAAAAGTTCACCACTTCGACGAATCATCTTATCCTGCTATCTATGACGCTCTGAAACAAGTAAGAAACGAAATCCTGAATTCTGAACAAACTACAGACATTGCTATCTCAGCCTTCAAAAATCCATGTGACCATCACTCCTACACAAAAATTTACAATATCCTAACTCACATTTTTAACAATACAAAAATTCAAATCCATGTTTACCTAAATAAAACAATATACCCTACTCTGAGCGAAAGACCTAAAATCATGCGTGAGAATCATGACATTTCTACAGCTGGACACTTAAGATCGACACGAATGTACAACAGAATCCGGGAACAATTCTATTGGAAAGGCATGAGAAGTGACATAGAAGACTATGTCAAGAAATGTAAACTATGTCAGGAAAATAAAGCACTGAGAAAATAAAATAAAGCTCCAATGGAGATCACTACTACATCCACACCTCCGTTTCAGAGAGTGGCATCAGATATAGTAGGACCCCTACCCGAATCTGGCCCCGCCAAACTAAAATATATCCTCACCTTACAAGATGAACTAACTAAATATTCTATCGCTTATCCTATACGTAGTACAACCGCTGAAGAATCTAGCGATTTTCTTATCCATTTCATATCCCTATTTGGAATTCCTAAATCTATACTAACTGATCAAGGTACTAACTTTACGTCCGACCTTTTTAAAACTACTTGCCAATTTCTTAAAATCAAACAATTATGGTCATCACCTTACCACCCTCAGACACAAGGAGCCTTAGAACGCAGTCATTCAACCCTCAAAGAATATTTAAAATCCTTCATAAACGAAAACCAAGATAATTGGCCTACATATGTGTATACAGCTATGCTAACCTATAATACAACAGAACATTCAACTACAAAATTTACTCCTTACGAGTTAATATTTCGTCACAAACCTTTTATTCCTAGCTCTATCTTTGAAAACGAACCTAGTACAACTTATTCAGACTATATTAAAATGTTACAATATAAATTTAAATACACCAGAGGAAAAGCTCTAGAAAACATACCCTTTTCACCGCCACGGACATCAATAGAAGTTCCAGATTTTCGTGCCACCAGCGCCACGACTTCATTAGAAGCTCTTCATTTTAACTATGTTATAAAAATAAATTTACTGTATTTAACAGGCTTTTTTTCATTTTATTATTTAAAAGCACTGTCTAATACCCTGTTTTTTTTTATTTTCCCACACAAAAGAAGCCCTTAATTGTCTTAAAATTGGCAAAAACAAAAACTCCGAACATTTTTAATATCCCCAGAACGCCAAGGACTTTATATATAGTCGGCCAGTGATGTGACGCGAAAGTTAACACTGTTTGATTTCGCCCGTAGAAATATTTATAAATACTACTATCGAAAACAATTTAAGGTCAATAAAATATGAACTTAGTTAACTACTTTACAACAAAGGGAAAATTTACCAATTAAGATCTTCAGATGGGTGCCGATCCGGATAAGAACAAAATGATTTTAATTTTATTCTATTGTATGACTAATTAAAAAGTGCTGTTAAAGAATTGAACTCTATGAGTAACAAAAATTTTTGCAACGTATGGAATCGAACTCGAAGTGGAGGATATTGACACAGATGATTCTGATGTACTTAACTCCATCTAGGTAATAATCATAGTCTTTCCATAGTTTAAGATAACAGTTCATTTTAGTCACCCAAACCCATAATCCACTATCTTTATTTCCATATCCTGCAATGGTCCTACCTACACCAACCGAAGTTTGTCCTTATGATAATCGTAAATTGGTGACTTATTTAATTAATTAATTAAAAATGGCCTCTTGCATGCCTTCCAAAGGACCGGGACCCCAGGGTTCCCAGAAATGTCAGGAGACGTAAAAATAATAATAACGGTTATTCATCAAAAAGTAAGAAAAAACAGGGGATAGACAAAAATGAGAGAAAGGAAGACCATAGACATCCTTAATCAGAATTGAATGTAACGTGCTCTGAGCGCCAAGGACTTGAAATGAAGTCAATGGATGACGTCATGAACCTAATAGAGATGTACCACATTTCTTATAGTTCTAATTGAGTTATGCATTTTTTTCTTAAAGTCTTATTATTTATACTGATTTTTCTTACTAAAGATACTGTGAAATAAAACAAATATGGAAATATTGAGTCAGTTTTTATTTATATTCGTAAAATAAATAAAGCTTAACGTAGGCGTATAAATCTCATTTATCGATAGGACGATACCCTCATCACTACTTTTTACTGTACATTTATATTTATAGCTTGGCGCTGGGCGAGGCATCGCGTCCTGTGTACATTGGCGGTGAAAAGGTTAAATCCAAAGAGTCTTCTAAATCCTATTACGATTCTCACACTAAATCACTACCATAGTATAAGGCTGGTGACTACGTCTATCTTAAAGCCCACCTGAGGCTCAGAAAGGCACTGTTAGCGACGCGCTCATAGTTTTACATTCGTAGTTAATAGTCATAACATAATTATAAGTATAGATGTATGGGACGCTGGACCCCACCCAACACGCCGGCAGTTAAGTCCGTGCGAGCACTGCAAGCGGCTGCGCTTGATGTACGTTTACCTAGTTTGTAGTTTTATCCGTGTTTTTGAAAATATAAGTTGTCTAAGATACCGTCTCGTTTTCACTTTCGAAGAACAAAAGGGAGCCCAAGAAACAGATACTGAAGAGTGTCAGTTTTCAACCAGTGCAGCAGCCAAAAATATGGTATTCAAAACACCTGCGGCATCGCCGAGCGTCAAAACAGAAAACACGTTGTCAAGGTCGAAAGGTCATTCCGACATATCATCGGTAAAAGCTCGAAAGGCGCAGTTGCTTTTGGATGCTGCAAAGCAAAAGGCACAGATACGACTGGAGCTCATAGACAGACAGCTAGAAGCGGACTTAGCTGAACTAGAGGAAGAAGAAAAATACAGTCCACACGAAGAACGCACTCACGACGTAGAACAATGGCTGGAACGGAGTCAACACGAATTAATGCAATCGGCCCCCGATCATGGCAACCCCTTGGGCAAGTTGCATCCGCCTGACACAGAACCAGCCGCGCCTGCTAATGCCGTCCTCTTTACGGCACCAGCAGCAGCACCAGGGCAAGCTACGTCACCTCAAAAGCCGCCACCTTCAGTGCCACATCTGCCGATAGAGTCGCACTCACACACTGTACCCGCACCGCCACCAACGGCGGGGTCCACCATGTATGCAAGCGACTATTCAGATGCTAGCTGGCGCATTGAAAGATCTGGCTTCTACGAGTGCACCGAATACCAACCTTATAACTCGATTAAGCACGCCGAAGGATCTTCCAGACTTTTCGGGAGACCCACTGGAATTTCTGCAGTTCAAACAAGCCTATAAAGAGTCTACCGAGCGTTGTAAATTTTCTCCTGAAGAAAACCTGTGGAGGTTGAGAAAGTGTCTCCGAGGAGCTGCCAAAGATGCTGTCGCAGCTTTACTTATTTCTGCGAGTCCACCGTGCAAAATCATGTCAACTTTGGAGTTGCGTTTTGGCAATGCTGATCTAATAATATCCAAAATAGTGCAGGATATCAAGAAATTACCCTCAATGTCACAGAACTATCATAATGAAATCGTGCCATTTTCAGTGAAAGTGCAAAACCTTATACAAGCAGTGCGAGCAGTTGGACGCGAAGAGTACTTACAAGGTATGAGCATTGTTTCAATTATATTGTTCAAGCTGCCTACAACACTGTTATCTAAATGGTCTGATTATAGTTTCCCGCTCATCACTGAAGGACAGAAATCCCGTATGGTCATCTTATCTGATTTCTTGCACGATGAGGCTGTAAAGATATCAGTTACATCAAATATCTATTTTACGAGTCCTCGCACTGACCAAAATAAAAACAATCATCATAAAAACAAAGATAGTTCCGGAAATCGATCTCAAACTATATTATTACAAACAGATGATGATACTGATAACTGCAAATTCTGCGGTACCTCAAAACATAAATTAACGGAATGTAAACAATTCAAGAAGGCGTTACGTAAAACCAGATGGGAATTCGTAAAACGTAACGGGATTTGTTATAAATGCCTACTATCGCGCCACGCACGAGATACATGCTCAGCACCGCCTTGCGATAAGAATAGCTGTGGCGAGGGGCATCACAATCTACTTCACTAAGTCGGAAACAAGCCGAAAAATGACGCTGGAAGTAGCCAGGTACCGGAGCCGAAGTCAACGCCTGTACAAGCGCCGACGACGGCGACGTCGCAGGCGATGTCGTCCCCCGGTAGTACACAAACAGTGACGCATATAAACGCAAGTGAAAACAAAGTGTTACTTAAAGTCGTACCTATACGTGTACATAGTGCTAACGGTGTGTTCACTGCAAACGCCCTCTTTGATGACGGATCGACCGTCTCGCTTATCAGTGCGGGGCTAGCGAAGCGTGCGGGGCTTCGTGGTCGCTCAGAGACGATGCGATTTCGCGGAGCCTGATCTGACGATGAATTGGTATGTGAAACAACCATCGCGAATGTTATTTTATCGGGTATGGACAATAAGGTGCATAATATAAAACTTCGGTGTGTAGATAAATTAAACTTACCTTTGCAACAACTTTCTGTTGTCGATTGTAATCATTACAAAAACCTGTTTGGAATAAATGATAAGTTATGTAAACATGATGTAAAACCTGAGATTCTAATAGGTCAAGATAACTGTCACTTATTGTTGCCTCTCAAAGTTATAGTAGGTAAATTGTATGAGCCGTCCGCTACATTGACTCCCCTAGGTTGGTGCATGCACGGCATGTTGCGAAGGTCGCACGCTCGGCACGCGCATGTCGCCGCCGGCGCTGTCGAGGCGCACGCCACTCTGCTGCTGAGCTCGGCAGCTACCACCACCGCGGACAGGGACGAGTGCATACTACGGGAGCTCCACGAGGAGGTGAGGCACTCATTTGCTGTGGACGCCTTGGGAGTGTCAGGTAAGCCGAGATAAAATATTAATGATACTCGTGCCGTCGCGCAGCTGCAGAAGTCTGTCGAACTCATCAACGGTCGCTGGCATGCCGGTCTGCCTTGGAAGGATGAGGCCTGCACCATGCCCGACACCTATCCTAACGCGCTGAAAAGGTTGAAGGGAATAGAAAGGAAGATGGCACGTGATGATGGTTTCGCCAACAGATACCGCGAGCGAATAAATTATTTATTACAAAATGATTATGCTCACAAGATGGAAAAGCGACTGCCGGCACCCAGGAAGTGGTATCTACCCCACTTTGGGGTAGATAACCCCAACAAAAGGTCACTTAGGCTAGTGTTCGATTCTGCCGCTCCAGTTGGTGATAAATGTCTCAATGACCATTTACTCACAGGGCCGGACTTGTTGTCATCTCTGTTAGGCATAATGCTGCGCTTTAGGGAATATTCAATTGCAGTAACCGGTGACATTAAAGACATGTTTCTTAGAGTCAAAATTCGCCCTGAAGATCAACACGCGTTTAGGTTCCTTTGGCGGAACAGCCCTGACGAGCCAGTTGATATTTACATTATGACGTCACTCATTTTCGGCGCTAACTGTATCTCCTTTTGTAGCTCAGTTTGTTAAAAATGTAAATGCGCGTCGTTACGAGTCGTCATTACCAGCCGCTGTTAATGCGATATACAAATCGCACTATATGGACGACTACATTGATAGCCTGTCAGATGACACGACGGCGATAGAAATTGTGAAAAATATAACTAAGATTCATAGCAGTGGTGGTTTCGAAATTCGTAACTGGACAAGTAATAGCATTGCAGTTTTAGATAGTGTTCCAAAGGATACCTTAGGTACCGCTAGCTTTAGGTTCAAATTTGAACAGGAGTATCATGGCGAGCGCACCTTGGGACTCATCTGGTATCCTGGAGAAGATGAATTAGGATTCGACGTGTCTCTGAAAAGGATACCTGAAAATATTATTTTAAACAAGGATAGGCCGACTAAAAGAATCATGCTGCGAATAGTTATGTCTATTTTTGATGTAATAGGATTCTTAGCACCATTCACTATTCAGGGCAAAATTATGTTGCAAGATACTTGGCGCTTAAACATAGGCTGGGATGACGTAGTACCCGATAGTATCTACAAAAAATGGTGCAAATGGATCGAGTTATTAAAGGATATAAAGCAAATACGTATACCTAGGTGTTATAATAAAACTATTGTGTCACAAGGTGGGAGCAAGACGGGACGAAAACCGGTCGCCGAGCCTGTGATGATAAGGCCACCTCCTCCCGCGCGCCGCCGCACCCGCGATCCCCGAGCTGGAGTTATCTGCTACGAGAAGTTGCTACGAGTCGTGTAGACCGCCTACGACAACCGCTACGTGTGCTACGCCGGCAAGTAATAATTATACATGCTTACAGCTGCATTTATTATGCGACGCATCTGTTCAAGCCATGTTTTGTGTGGCGTACTGGCGATGGATAGTCAGTGGGAATGTTAACGTTGCATTTATAGCAAGTAAATGTCGTGTTGTACCTGTTAAACCCATGACTGTGCCCCGAGCCGAGCTACAGGCGGCACTGTTAGCTGCACGATTGGCTGATACCATTATGAAGGAACATAGATTAGCGCCTGAGCGACGATATTTTTGGTGTGACTCCACCACCGTTTTACAGTGGATTAGAAATAACACACGTAGGTATAAAACGGTCGAAGCGAACCGATTAGGAGAAATTGATGAACTCACGCGTATTTCCGAATGGAGATATGTACCTACCAAATTAAACGTAGCAGATCTTGGTACTCGTGATGAATTTAACCACAAAATGTTTCACAGTGAGTGGTTCACAGGGCCGGAATTTTTATACAAAGAGGAGTCTTTATGGCCTGCTGACGTCGTGAACCGGAGTTTAGAGTGTGTAGCTGTGATGCATGAGCCTACATGTAACTTACCTGTTCCTGAGTCGCAGCGGTTTTTCTCTTGGCTTCACTTGCTGCGAGCCACGGCCGTCATTCTGAAATTTATTGACAGATGCAAGAAACTTACCGGTGAAGTTGACTGCGATGCGATGGCTCGAGCTGGGATCCTGTTGCTAAAGAAGGCGCAGGTGGAATCGTTCTCCGCCGAAATATCTGCAATCAAAAGTGGACAACACATATCACGATATAGTAAGTTACTTACCTTGACACCGTATCTAGATGAAACTGGTTTTACTCCGACTCGGTGGCCGCATCGATGCTGCGTCAGACGTGGACCTAGAAATGAAGAGACCAATTATATTAGATGGAAAACATGACATAACGCGGCTTCTTGTCCGGTACTTTCACATTAAGGCAGCACACGCGAACCAAGAAATGGTCGTCAATAACCTGAAACAGAAATATTGGATTGTTAGAATGAGGCCAACAGTCAAAAGGGTGGTTTCGACTTGCATGCTTTGCCGCATAAAGAAATGTAGGCCTCAAGTACCCAGAATGGGTGACTTACCTCATGCTCGAGTAGCACATCACCAAAAACCATTCACATTTTGTGGCCTGGACTTGTTTGGTCCAATGGAAGTGACTGTGGGCAGAGGAAGGCAGAGGAGGTATGGTGTTTTGTTCACCTGCCTCACTATACGAGCGATTCATATCGAACTTGTTCCGTCACTCACATCAGACTCTTTGATTATGGCGCTGCGACGCATGGCAGCACGGCGAGGATGGCCCTGTCATTTATACTCTGACAACGGTACCAACCTAAGAGCAAGCGATAAGGAGCTGAAGCTATCAGAGCAGGCGCTTAATATAGATGCTCTCAGGGCCGTCGGCGTGAACAATGCCATGCAGTGGCATTTTATACCTCCCTCCAGTCCTCACTGGGGTGGGGCCTGGGAGAGGCTGATTCGAAGCGTTAAAACATCACTTCGAGTTGTAATGAACGAACGCGCTCCCCGCGAAGAAGTGCTGCTTACCCTGATGGCAGAAGTGGAGAATATAGTAAATAGTCGTCCGTTGACACACGTCTCCGTGGACCCTGAAAGTTTAGAATCTTTGACTCCTAACCATTTTCTTTTAGGTAACTCATCCAGCACACCTATCATTGGGACTTTCGATGACTCCGACATGTTTCTACGCAAACAATGGAGAAAGTCACAAGCGTTAGCGGATATGTTTTGGCGTAGATGGGTGAAAGAAGTACTTCCTGAATTACTGCCTCGAAGAAAATGGAACGAGGAGGTAAAACCTTTGCAGGTAGGTGACGTAGTGCTAGTGGCTGATCCTAACAGTCCCCGTAGTACCTGGCCAAAGGGTGTTATTCAGAAGACATGCCCAGGAAAGGATGGACGAATCAGACTGGTCGAGGTGAAGACTAAGACTGGTGTCTGGAAGCGACCTGCAGCTCGCGTCGCGCGTATTTCACTTGTTGAAGAGTGCTGAGTCAGCGCTGGGGGGGGGGGGGGGAATGTTAGCGACGCGCTCATAGTTTTACATTCGTAGTTAATAGTCATAACATAATTATAAGTATAGATGTATGGGACGCTGGACCCCACCCAACACGCCGGCAGTTAAGTCCGTGCGAGCACTGCAAGCGGGTGCGCTTGATGTACGTTTACCTAGTTTGTAGTTTTATCCGTGTTTTTGAAAATATAAGTTGTCTAAGATACCGTCTCGTTTTCACTTCGCCAATTACCACCTACTATAATCTACAGGCACTATCGCCTATCTGGAAAGGACCATACAAAATAATCAAAGTTCACAATAACAATACAGCTACGCTCCTTATCAACAGACGTCACGTAACTCACCATTTCGATCAAATGAAACCCGCAGTAACTAAGGATCCTGTATTACTGTTAGAGATAGATTAAGATAAGAGAGATTAGAAATAATTAATTATTAGCATGTAAGTATTAGCTAGTAATTATAATAGGTATTTAGCGTAGTGTAACTGTTTCTATTCATTCTATTTCAGCGCCTCGGTCAATGCGCATCAGGACTTTATCAAGCCTCTTCCTTCTAGTTCCGGCATATACTTCGATAGACTAGGAAAACTTAAAGCCATTAAAGGAAAATAAAATATTATTAGTCATGTAAACATTTCCCTTATAAATCCTCATCTTTCTAACCTCAATGATATCTAAGATGTAGTTAGAAAAACATGTCAGAAATCGAGCAACCTTCAATGTGAAAACATACTATCCCCGCTCACAGTTCGATACAACGATATTAAACGCGAGTTCGACTCTATCTCCCATTTAATGTCGAAACGTAGTAAATGTTCAGCATGGTTCGGCGGAATAGGCACTGTTTTCAGACATGTTTTCGGCACTCTAGACGAAGACGATGCATTAAAATACGATTCCGCGATTGAATCTATTAAAACCACGAGAAAAAACTTGCGGAACTAATGAAAGAAAACATTTTAGTTACTACTTCTACTTTGGAATCTTACAAACAAACGATTAATAAATTAAAAGATAACGAAATTTCACTTAAATACACTTTAAGTCTACTTATACTACAATTAAATAATATCACGGAAACTTCTAAAATTCTAATATCTGAAACAAAAGACCAACCCATACTTGCTAGCCTCGAAAGCTCTCTACTAGCATTGTCGTTTCAGCTTGAAGACTTAACAAATGCTATTATGTTGAGCAGTCAAAACATCCTGCATCCGAACATAATAAGTCCGGCGTAATTATACAATGAACTTGCTGATAACGACCGGTACCTACCTCGAGATACTGAAATTCCTATAACACTAAGTCTAGATAATATTCACTTAATATTAAGCATATCAAAAGTTGCGTGCTATTACTATGAATTCGTTTTACAAATTCCTTTAGTTACTAATGACGAATTTAACTTGTATCATAATTTAGCATTACCGACCCCTCATGGATTAGATAATCCAAATACTTTTAGTCTAATTTTACATTCTAGTTCGTATATTGCTATTTCTAAAGATAAGCTAAACTTTTTTAACCTTATCTAGGTTACAAAAGTTTAGCTTATCTTCTAGATAAATGTAAAACAGTAAGCTCTGAGTTCTTTCTGTGTGAGATACCTACGGTATTATTGACAAGCGGCAATCCTACGTGTGAAAGCGAACTATTAACGAAAACAATTAGTGCTATCCCCACGCAATGTGAAACCAAGACGATTGTCGGCGAATTGGACATTTGGAAATCACTTATGAATAATCAGTGGATTTTCGTGCAATCTCGTTCAAGTAAAGTGTCAATGGATTGTGATAACTTCGAATTACGCGAAATCATAGTGTCCGGAACCGGTATATTACGGATCCCAAATCAGTGTACAGTATATACAAAAAGTGCGAGACTTATATCGTCAAAAGATGAGATCAACATAGAAATTCCTATTCCTAGTTTAGACTTTAGCATTATCAATGACTCATGTTGTAAAATAGACACTAAGACTAATGGTTTAAATAATAACGTATCCCCTATTTTACTACAAAACATCAATTTGAATGATCTAACTGTAAATAAACAAAATGATAAGATATTTTCAGATTTAAACAAAATGATCAATGAAGAACCTATCCTCGTAAAATACGGGAAACATTATTCTATATTGACTGTGTGTATTTTAATAATAGTTATGTCTTTTATAGCATTTAAATTATATAAGATTATTTCTAAGCATAGATCTAAGTTCTATATCTCTTGTGTTAAACCGACGACCCATACTGATGACGATGGCGATAACGATAATATAGATACTGAACCTGAAAACTCTTCAATGCCATTACCTAGATTACGGGAAATTGTATAACTTCCTGAATTTCGACTTTTGTCCCCGAATTTCAGTCCTAAAGGGGGGGCTGTTATACCTTGCCAATGAATGTAGAATGGCTGACCTGATGATGGCTCGCCGATGGCTTGCCTAGTCAGCATTATTGACTCAGAAGGATTATCCATTAGGTTTGGACGTCAGTTCGGTCTGAATCTCGGTACGGGTCGGAAGTCCTAGATCATACTATTTCTAATTACAATATATGTAATTCCAATTCCATTTTAATTCAAGTTCATAATTCTTAATAAACTCTTTCCAGATTATTTGAGTTTCTTTTTTTTTAAACAAGTTTCCGGACTCTTGTATAACAGTACGTAATGCTGCAAAAGTGGGACCAATTTACTCAATTTTATTTTGTCGTACGGACGTGACGAATTGGAGTTCTGAAGGAGGATCTTTTAGTGAAATGATAGAGTGCTCTGTTTGTTTGTTCTCCGTGGTACAGGAGGCGCGCACTTAATACCTTTGTACATGGTCTTGTTGGACATCAATATTGGCATTATTCTTGTTTCAGTTCCAGCCTTACTAATTTTTTATGTAGGTAAATGCCAATGCGGGCAGTGATACAGCGCCGGCCCTTGTTCAGGGTACAGCGAGACTGTCTTTAGGCGCCCTTTGATCGAAGCTTTCACTTCACGTAAATTCTACTTCGGTTTCATGTTAAGATTACCTTGTATTTCTCATATTAAGTGAATTGCATTCTTTTTGAGAAATAAATGTCTTAAACCGTAACACGCAGATACATGCCAGTGACCTTGAGTGGTTAGCTTGCGTGTTCTGTACTGAGCTCATGCAACGCGTTGTACATCTAGCCAGTAATAGGACTCGTCCATCGAAGCGCTGTCCCAAGTTAGACGCGTTATTAATTTATTATACATAAAACAAAAGATATTTCAATATAACACGTATACTAAAAGATTTTAAATTATCTTTAAAATGGTGAAAGTTTCCGAAAAATACGTTTGATAGATGTTACGTCATTCTCAGTTTTTTATCCGTGTTAGACATAACTTTACAAATTAATTTCCCTATCTATGTAATATAAACATAATCTAAATATAATAAGTTACTAAGAAAATGCTTTCATTTAACATATATTTTTACTAAATAATAATACCCAAATAAAAATAAAAAAATCTACTTTTATTGCAAATTTTAACACTTATTGAATTTAAATTAAGTAGAGAAAAAAGCCCATGTTACTTTACAGGAAACGCTCTTTCTTTTAAAGCCCTAAATAGGCAGATTTAGCTTTAAAAAAGTCGGATTTAGCTTTTAAAAAAATCAATAGATCTACGGATTTATCTCGAAGCAATCTATGGATTTTCAGCGTCACCCTACGGATTTTAAAAATTCTGATCTGGCAACACTTGTTTTCCGCATTTGGTTTTTGGCGCCCCTTGCTATCTGGCGCCTAGAGTGACCGCTGCGGTGATATCTTTGTTATGATATCGGCGACGATGTTGACTCGCGATGACGACTAATAGACGAACACATTACGTCTTGTCGAATGATGTCGCTAAAAGCACGGTAATATTATATTACAGTAGTGTATCTCGGCCGCATGATAGAAATAAATGCCTACCGCCGCGCGGTCCGTAAACATGCGTTAGGGATGCCCGTCTCCAGCATTTTAATTACATTTGCCTACTTTCTGTTTCTATTTAGTTTTGTGATTGTAAATATCCTTTTTATATAAATAAATGAAATACTTTGTATATTGAATAGGAATTAAGTTTTCAATAAAAATGCGTGTTGTTTTTTGATTGGTAGATTTAATTAAAAAAACATGTTTTTGTTTGAAAAACAAATCGGGCTTATAAATTTGCGACCGAAAAATATTTGCGCCTCGACTGAGTCGTACGAAATGCTTTATTGTTAAATTTTAAAGTATGTCGGGACGGGAACATTTTCGGCACCGTCGTCGGACATTATGTGGGCGGATATTAGGGTGATCGAGCAAAGAATAACACTTAAAGCACAATAATCACTTTTAATGTAATAACCAAACAATAATTAGATAGAGCCCAACGAAACGTAGGACAGTTCCTAGACTGGAGGTTGTGTTCTGTAGAACGGTCGGAAGGCAAGTGCCTTTCCTCCTGGCGCTCCTCCACTAGCTAGGCTCTGTCGTAGCACGAAGTTAGCCGAGTGTTAGTGCTGCCACCACTCTGGCCATGTGCCGCGCTTCGTTTAGCGACCGTACTATTGACCGTCTCCGACACGGCCATCCTGCGTTAACACACGTCCTCGTGTGGTAATCCTGCAATAAGGAAAACATAACGAAGTACACGTCTTTCGGTCACTCCCGACGAAAAGCTTAATTAACAACTTGAAAATTTAAATGAAATTCATCCCAATGACTTTCCTTTATTTTTTACAAATAATTCTCTATGTCTAAAGTTCTTAATCAAACAACTAGATCAGACATACAATTAGGTCAATTAAAATGCTAGAGCAACCAAGTACCTCCATCCATTTAATCCTTACACAAAGCAGAAAACTCATTCGTGGCCTATGGCCAACATGGCCCTCCAACAAACCCCGGTTTGTTTTACTACGTTCCTCAAGAACGCCGAGTCTCACATGACTCTATGGTCTCTACCAGACCCGACCTCCGCCAGAGCCACCCGCGCACCGCGCATCCACGGACTGCTACAAGCAGACACCGACTTCTACCGGACTACGGCTACGAAATGGCTACTGGTATAGTCCGACCATCCGAACTAAGTTTCCACACTATCTCTCAATTCCAAATCCTCTACTTCAAACGGTACTTGGCCCTCGGGCATTTTCCTTAATCTGTCATGTGCGTATTTGTAAGTACGCTTAGAACTTAATGCTCTCAATGTGTAGCGATCTCCTTCTAACAATTCTACAACTTTAAATGGTCCTTTGTATTTGGGGTCTAATTTGGTCTGGTTGCGTTCTTCATTTTGAAGCAACACAAAGTCACCCACCGAAAACCTATCCAGTCGCGCCTTAGTGCTATCAAACCGTTTTTTGTCATATACAGCTGAATTTTCGATTAACCGGGCTGAGTTTTACCTAACTTGTTCGAGATCTGCCTCAGTATTATCGTCGTAAGCTATTAAACTAAGGGGGCGCGCAACTTTACCGACAAGTAATTCGAGTGGACTTGCCTTTGTTACCCTATTGACAGTACAGTTTATTGCCAACTGCACATCTCCTAACGCATCCTGCAACGACCTATCTTCGTTCGCTTCAACCGCCCTAAGCATAGATTTTAACGTGCTCATTGTGCGCTCAACTTGACCGTTAGCTCGCGATGATCCCGTAGCTATTAAATGAAGCTTAATGTTTTTACTCTCACAAAATTCCCTAAACTCGTGACTTGCGAAACAACGACCCTGATCAGCAATAATCCGAACTGGTGCTCCAAATAATGATACGCTTCTTGTCACAGCTTTTATACTACTGGCAGAGTCAATGTGCATCGTGTGATGTAAAAGGACTGTTGTGTAATGATAACTCTATATTCAATAGTTTCAATATTTATTCAGAAATCAACAATCACGCACGAGCCATAGCCATTCGCCATGTTCGAATTGGCCAGTCCACAGATGCACACATACATCCGGACTGCCACAGATAAAAGCAATAGTGCTGCCAACACGTTCTCCTTTCTTTAATAATAATAGAATAGAAAACATTTTCATTGATTAAGTTCAACAACAACAGAAATTGCTATGTTATACAAACAAAAACATAAATTGCTATACAATCAACCAATCAGTTATCCCTGACTTTATCTCTATTCTTCACAATAATAATCACTTAAGTAACGAGGCTTTACTGTCTGTCTTTTTGGTCTGGATGAATTCATATTTGAACATGGACTTTGCTGGTATTCATCCAGATCATTTTCGACATTTTCAATAGCGGTGTGAGCAAATGTTTGAGCCGGTCTAGACGTCCCCATCTGTGTGAATAAATCATTATTTTGATTCCCTACACCATCATTATACTTGGAAGCACCTACCTGTTCATTTTGGGATAGCAAGTTAGATGTATTTGCTGCTTGTTGTGTTAGTGATGTTGCTGGTGCTGGGCTTGACAAAAAGCGCGATTCAGTATTCACTGTAAGGGGTGGTGCCTCATCACCCTCACTAGGTGTATACGGCCGAATGTGTACCAAATCCCGTCTATAAATAGAATCATTTACCTTGACTAAATAAGACCTATCTGTTAACACATCTTGTATGGAGCCAGGTGTCCAATATTTGTTCACAGATGGCTGCAACTGCACCACCACTGGTTGTTCAATCTGCAGAGTTGCATCTTTTCTGGCCTTTTTATCATATTGATGTTTTACCCTCTCTTTATTTTTCATTATATCTTTACTTACATTTTGTATCACAGAAGGTTTTAAAAGTATTGGTAACATTGGTATGGTTCCACGAGTACGTCTTGAATATAACCTTTGTACAGGGCTGGTGTTTAGTTTGTTAGGTGTGTTACGCAGACAGAGTAAACCCAACCAAGTGTCTTCTTTGGCTTCATTTGACTTTATTAGCAGTTTCTTAGCTATCTTTACCGTCGCTTCAGCTTTTCCGTTCCCTTGATGATGATGCGGTGATGATGTGACATGTTTGAAATTCCATTTACAGGAGAACTCGGTAAATTCCTGACAAACGAAATTAGTGCCACCATCTGTATAGACTACTTCTGGAATCCCATGACGTGCAAAGTTCCTTTTGCAGGTCTCTATGACCGACTTAGCTGATAGATCCTTTAACTTATCTAACTCAAAGAAATCTGAGTAGTGGTCTATGGTGACTAGGTATTTATTTTGTTTGCCATTTTCTGTCATAAAAAAAACATCCATAGACACAATTTGAAATGGATATTCTGGGACAGCATGACTCTGCATTGGAAGTTTTTGCTGTGATGGTAAAAATTTAGCACATATGGAACAAGACATGATCAAATCTTTAATATCTGCAGACATTGAGGGCCAAAATACGGCATCTCTAGCCAATTTCAGAGTATTTTCGAATCCAGAGTGAGCTCTGTGTAGTTTAGAGAGTATCTGAGACCGCATCTTTTCTGGAATAATGATGGTTTGACGCTTCAAAATTAAATTGTCATATACTGTCAATTCATCCCTGAAACTATAATAATACTTTAGTGCATCTGGTATGTCTCTTATCTTTGTAGGCCACCCTTCCAAAGTATATTGTCTCAAAGTTTTGTAATTTTCATCTTTGTTAGATTGTTCCTTTATTTCTTCAATGCAAGAATCAGCTATAGGCAAATCTTCCATGGGATTTATATTTTTTAATATGACAAATATTTTCTGTTCCTTGGACCCTTCTATATCTTCACATTCTGTGTACAGTCTAGACAAAGCGTCAGCTAAAATATTATCTTTACCTGACACAAATTGTAACTCTACTTGATATCTCTGTAGTAATAAGAGCATTGACTGCAGACGTTTGGGTGCATGTAATAATGGCTTCTTGAATATGTTTAATAAGGGTCTGTGATCAGTTTTGATAATTGTCTTCTTATTTCCTACAATGAGTTGGTCAAAGCGAGTACAAGCAAATAGTATAGCCAATAGTTCTTTTTCAATCTGGGCGTATCTACATTCTGCTGATGTGAGGGTCCTGGATGCATACGCCACTGGACGTCCATCTTGAAACATAGCGCTCCCAGCGCCGCACAGCTGGAATCACATTCAATGGTCAATGGTACATTTTTATCAAAATATTTAAGTGTTCTTATATCAGTGATTATGGATTTTAATTTATGGAATTCTTCATCTTCGCGTTTTGTCCATATCCATTTAGAGTTTTCATGGCAAAGATGTCTAAGGTTTTTTGAATTAGCACTGAGATTGGGTATAAATCGACTCAAATAGGTAACTATGCCTAAGAATCTTTGCAAGTGTTTTTTGTTCTCAGGTGTAGGTATATTTAATATAGCTTCTACTTTGGAAGGATCTGGTTGAAGCCCATTGTTTGTGAATATATGACCATAATATTTAACTGAAGTCTGTAGTAATTTCATTTTATCTCGATTGAGCTTGCAGTTGTGCTTAACAAGTCTTTGCATTAGATCTTCTAGTTTAATGTTATGGTCAATAATGGCTTCCTCAATGGAATCCCCTACCCCATATACCAGGATATCATCAACCAGGATTTCTACTCCTGAAAGGCCTTGAACTATTTCAGCCATTTTCATTTGAAAGTAATCCGGAGACGATGAGATTCCAAATGGAAGCACCTTCCATCGGTATTTACCAAATGGAGTCCAAAACGTAGTCAACTTACTACTCTCATTTGAAAGATTTAAATGCCAGAAGCCTTTTTTTACATCAAAAGTTGAAAAATTTTTAGCTTTACCTAGTTCGGGAAGAATTTCATCAACTGTGGTGTACTGGTAGTTGGGTCTTTTAAAGGCTTTGTTAAGTGGAATAGGATCCAAACAGATTCTAAAGCTTTCATCATTTTTTTTAACTATAAGAATGTTGCTTACCCAGTCTGTGTGAGTGTCTTCTCGTTGAATGATACCAAATTCTTCAAGTCGCTTTAATTCGTTTTTTAGTGGATCCCGAAAAGCAACAGGTATCCTGCGAGCCTTCTGAATGACAGGAGATACCTTGTTGTCCACCTCCAAATCTACTTCCCCTGCAAATCTTCCTAAACCGTTGAATATGGAGTCATATTTTTTTATAATCTCTGTGGTGTCATTAGATTCATATCTGACAGTTTTACAAAACTGTACCAAACCCATTAAAGTACAAACCCTGCATGACAGTAAAGGAATGTGTTCGGTGTGTACAACTTGGAAAGTGATTTTGTACATTTTTACTGGTTTGTTTGGTATTATTATTTTAAATGAGATAACAAACTCACCACATATATCAATACTGTGCCCACCAAAACTATACAAGCGCTTATTTGATGCTCTTATTTTATTTTTTACATAGTCCGCACCAAACATTTGCTCCACATTTTTTAGACCTATTAAACAATCATCAGCAGCTGTATCTAATAAACAGTTAATATCATGCCAGTTGTTGTTATTTAAGTATTTCAAGGAACACTCGGCAAGATTTTTATTTTTATTATTGATTAATTTTTTTATCACAGGATCAGTCTTTACTTTGGTCTTGAGATATTTCCTGAATTTTTTTTTTCTTGCAGACCTTCGCCGAATGGTTTCGTCCTTCACAATTGGAGCAAGTTTTTCCCCACGCAGGACAAACCCCTCTTTTGAAAACATGAAAACCACCACAGAATTTGCATTTCATCTTCTTGTTTTCTTCCACTTTTTGAATAGTAGACGTAGTAGATGTGACATTTTTTTGGCTTTCTGTCATAGTTTTCATCTGTATATCCATAGCTTCTGCAGCCTTACACATATTTACTGCTTGGGTCAAAGTTAATTTTTCCTTTTTTAGCATTTCTTTTTTTAAATTTGTGTCGAAAACGCCCATAACAATTCTGTCGCGCAGCATTTCGTCTTTTTCTTTGTAATCGCACTCGTCTAATAATGTAGAAATTGCGCTGAAAAATGACTCGAAGCTTTCGTTTTGGCTTTGTGCTCTTGAGTTGAACAAAAATCTGTTATATATGACATTCCTTACTGGTATCAGCTTTGCTTTAATTTCTGCGAATAGTTGCTCGCAAGATGCAGGATTTTCAGTGAAATTATTGTATTTTTTTAAAGCGTCCGTACCTATTGCCGTCAGTAAAATGCTGAGTTTACGGGGTTCTTGATCCCCTGGCCATGTGTCAATTTGCGCCGCTCGTATATAGTTGTCCCAACCATTTTTAAAAAGGCGGAAAGCTTCTTCCGGATCAATATTAATATTAAGCGGTGCCGGCCATGGTACATTAACTGCCGGCGAAGATGGCGATGCACATGATGCCATTGAGGCAATTTGTTGTTGCATCAACCTGAGCATTTCGCTCTGTTGTCTCACAATTTCGGCTAACTGCTCCATTTTAGTTTTCACGCTGCCACCATGTTGTGTAATGATAACTCTATATTCAATAGTTTCAATATTTATTCAGAAATCAACAATCACGCACGAGCCATAGCCATTCGCCATGTTCGAATTGGCCAGTCCACAGATGCACACATACATCCGGACTGCCACAGATAAAAGCAATAGTGCTGCCAACAAGGACAAACTTAGTAAACGCATCAATGAGTACGAACACATACTCCTTGTTATCGCGTTTTCCGCTGAGCTTACCTGTCGCATCAATGTGTACCGTGTGCCAAGGCACCGCAACTTTTGGAATTGGGTGCAACTCTGCCTGTACCTTGCCGGAATGGCACTTTGCTACTTTACATGTAACGCAAGTGTCCACGAACTTACGAACATAGCGACACATACCTTCAAACCAGTAATAGTCGTAAAGCTTCTCAAGCGTCTTCTCCCAGCCTAGATGTACAATGGAATCGTGTATGTTGTGAACGACTGACCATCTTATATTACGAGGCAGCACAGGTAGACATTTGGTCTTCCGGTTGCATTGGATTTTACGGTAAAGTAAACCAGAACGTACCTCATATGTCCGTGCAATTTCATCACTCAACTCCCCATCGTTTAATTGAGCCATGACTTTTTTGTATCTCCTCGTCCCGTTGTTGTTCAGCTAACAGCCAGTTGCCGGAAAGCTCCGTTAGGTCAACACGCTTCTGCTACACTTTATTAACTTCTTTTGCTTGGTGACGGGGTAAATGATTGCGGGAGAAAAAGTCAACGTGTGTCATATTCTTACCTGCCCTGTAGACAACGTCGAAATCAAACAGTTGCAGGTAAGCTTATCAACGGTGTACTCTCGGCGTTAGGTCTATCTTGTCTCGAGAAGACTTTAAAGAATTGCAGTCACAACAAACTTCCTTCCATGTAAATATGAACGAAAGTGTTTTACTCCATTCACTACGGCCAACGTCTTCAGCTCATATGAGTGATACCTCGATTCAGCCAATGTTGTGCGCTTGCTGTAATAACCCACCACACGGTTCTTACCTTCTACTTTCTGCAAAAAAATAGCTCCATAACCCTCCATGCTCGCGTCCGTATGTAGTTCTGTTGAGTAACGGGAGTCATAGATCATCAATACCGGTTCTGTGGTCAGCATAGAAATTACCTGTTGACGTATCTCTTCCTGATTCGCCTTCCAAACAAACGGGCATTTACCTGAAGTCAGTCTATGTAAAGGTGCCACTAACCGCGAAAATTGGCGTATGAATTGCCTAAAATAAGAAGCAAGACCAATATATTGCCTAAGTTGAGTCACAGATTCGGGAGGAGGTAAAACAGTGAGTGCCTCAATTTTCTTTTTATTTGGTCGAATTTCACCTGCCTCTACTTTATAGCCAAGAAACTGTACATGCGTTTTTAAAAATGAACACTTTTTAAGATTGAGCGAAAAGCCTGCTTTAGTTAAAACCTCTAAAACCACGTTTAGCCTTTCTAAGCCCTGTTCTTCGGATATTATCAATAAATCATCCACGTACACGATCACGTATGTATAGGCTAACTTACCTAACGCAATTATTATTGCCCGCTAAAAAACAGTGATAGCATTACGTAGCCCGAAAGGCATTGTTAAAAACTCGTACTGTCCGTCGGGTGTCACAAATGCAGTTCGCTCAATAGATTCCTCGCTCACCGGTATTAAATGAAAGCCACTAGCGCAATCTAATTTTGTGAAATAATTAGCTCCATTAAGACGCGAAATCTGATCTGAAATCAACGGTAACGGGTATCTATCTGGGACAGTATTTTTGTTTAATTCACGATAATCGATGCACATACGTTTCGTACCGTCAGATTTCTCAACAAATAACGCCGGACTCGCAAAAGGTGAATTGCTAGGTCTTATTATTTTGGAATTTAATAATTCATTCACTCGTTCGCGCATTACGTTTCGTTCCACCGGCGAGCAACGATAAGGCCGTCTTTGTACCGTCTTGTTTGGATCTATTAAACGAATGTTTAGTTTATAAATGCTAACGCGGGTATTTGGGAAACCGGAAATGAAATAATGTGAGAATGTTTCTAATAAATTGACAAGTGATTGTTTACGTTCTAACGAAATGTCAGTGTCTACCTCATCCAAACTCTGAGAACTTATTGTGGCACAGGAAAGAATAGCATTTCTCTTTGTTAATGTAAACTCGTTTGCACTAATATTTACAACAAAACCAGACAGCAATATCTCGCGACCAATCATTACATTACTGCGTAAATAAACGTCGGGCAATACATGGAATAAGATTTCGGTGGGATATTTGTGGATTTCTACGCTACATAAAATCTGTTCGGTGTTATTGACATTCTTATTGCCTATTCCTACGAGTGAAATAACATTATTAAAACGTTTACCGGACAACTTATTAGCAAAACTCTCTTTAACTAATGAGCACTCGGCTCCTGAATCGAAGTGAAATGTTATCGACTGACCTTTATGGGTTAGTGATCCTGAATGGGGCTCGACCATGCATAAGTCGACACGGCGCTCCGCACGGGGCACGGCGCTCGTCGCATCAGCAGGCGCGGCGCTGCCGCAGCGCGAGGCAATGTGGCCGGCCTGCCCGCACTTGAAGCAGATGACACTTCCTTTCGGTGTTGGCTGCTGACTTGCACGTGCAGGTGCAGAGGGTGGTACAGGGTTTTTCTTGAATTCCTTTCCCTTAAAACGGCAATCGACTTGTTTGTGGCCAGGTTTACCGCAAATGAAGCATTTAAGCGGTGGCGTCGAGATCCTAGGTTGCTTTGCGTTATCTGGAGTATTGTTCGCGTCTTGTGGTAATTTACGTTTGAGATAGGAATAAGCTTGCAATTCCTGTTGCAGGTTGTGGCGCGAATTAATCTCAGTGGTGAAAGCAAGTCGTTGTAGCCGCGTATCAATTTGGGCTAAATGAGCTAGCACAACGGACACAGCAATTTGTTCAGTACTTGCATTTTTCCAACGATTCATCAGGGATGACATCAATCGGCTGGCGTACGCTGCGTAGTTTTCTCCCTGGTTAGGCATACTGGAACTCAGATGAATAACCGTAGCCGTATTTGTCTCGGTAGGCACAGGTCGGCGGTCGCGCACCATAATCGAGGGTCTGCTTCTCTATTTTCTGGATTGAACTCCGGCAGGGCCACGTGGTTGTTGGGTCGCGGCACGTTCAAGGCTTGTATAAGTGCTCGCATTTGCTCGTTTTGCATTTCGAGCATCATCCGCCATTGTGAAGTTTCGGGGTTGTCACCACGTGTATTCTCGTTTGCTCGATTGGATCCCAATTCTGATGTCGGGACGGGAGCATTATCGGCACCGTCGTCGGACATTATGTGGGCGGATATTAGGGTGATCGAGCAAAGAATAACACTTAAAGCACAATAATCACTTTTAATGTAATAACCAAACAATAATTAGATAAAGCCAAACGAAACGTAGGACAGTTCCTATACTGGAGGTTGTGTTCTGTAGAACGGTCGGAAGGCAAGTGCCTTTCCTCCTGGCGCCCCTCCACTAGCTAGGCTCTGTCGTAGCACGAAGTTAGCCGAGTGTCTGCCACCACTCTGGCCATGTGCCGCGCTTCGTTTAGCGACCGTACTATTGACCGTCTCTGACAAGTATAATAAATCCGGATTCTTATATAAAGCTTAACCTAGTATAGTAAGCTTATCTAGTATTATTCATACACACAGATAATAAACAAATATTATTAATAATAAAATACCACGTCTTTACTTTAAATTATGCAAACTAACAAAACACACATGCACCGAAGTTTTAACACAAGCGTAAGCAGGTAGGTACCTACCGTATCATGATTCATTCAGAACCGCATATAACTACCTATTTCACTCGTCTCAATAACTTTCCGTTACTCTATTCGCTTTATTTATTAATCCAAACACCTTTTTTTTCGTGAGATAAAAGGAAATACTTATCCATAAAGACACACATTATGTACCTACCTACTTAAGTAAAATTATTTTTTACTTAAGTAGTAGTGTATTTTACCTTTCAGAGTTTCCAGGTAATTTAAAAAAACTTATGTCTGGATGCGTTATTGACGAATTCATACAACCAAAAACAGCACAATATTTCCTACTCATCATATTAACAGATTTTTAGAGACAAAATCGCGCGGTTATCGTTAAAAAAACAACACACCGTCCGTTCGACACTGCGGTACAGCCGTGACTGTCTGCGCCCCGAGCGCACCGCGAGATCGAGGCGCGTAGGTATAGCTCGCGTTTCGTCCGTTTGTATGAAGTTGGATTACTGTATTATAATATTACCGTGCTAAAAGTCTCACTGTCACGCCGTCATGCGCGACCACCACTCTACGTGTTTTCCTCTCCCGTCGTTATATCGACAGATTTATTGCGTGACAAAGTTTCACGCTCAAAGTTCGCTCGTCTCGTTCGATGTAAGAAGTGAACATTACCATTCAAAGTGATCGACGTGCAAAACAAAAAGTTTGCGTTTAGTTAGGTACTACTGCCATGAATGGAGTCTCTCAAACGACTCGCCGGTTGTTTGTGACGCACATCACTTTTACTGCCAACTAACTTATAGTTAACATCGGCTCTTCAACCTATACATGAACCAGCTGATCCTTGAGCTCAGCAGCACCAATGTCGGATGTCATATTGACGGAGTGTGCATTGTTACAGTACAATATCTTTGTGCTGTATCTACAATCTACATCGCAATCTTATGTTCTTTATCGCACGTTCAATATCTATTAAATGTTTCTACTATCTGTTTTCAACACGTAGTCGTTAGTATATAAGATGCACCTTTGGATAATTATAACCAGACTATACTACATCTTTGGTCTCATTTATACCTAACCATATACTGCCAAGAAGTTTGGCAAATTGGTGACCCCGACGAACGAATACGCAGCAAGAAACATGGCGCAACCACCGTGCAAGGCGAACATAAATCAGCAAGGAACACTTGAAGTAGCTGCTGGCACCTCGGTTTTATCCCGCATTCCGGAATTTTGGAAAGACCAACCCAGATTATGGTTCACGCAACTAGAAGCCATATTAGCACCACAGAAGCAAGGAGACGAATACAAATACTGTACGGTAATAGCAAAGTTATCCAAGGAAGAAATACTACAGGTTAGTGACCTAATCACTTCGCCACCGACTACAGATAAATACAAAAACATCAAGGAACGTTTAATTGATTGTTACGAAGAAACAGAACAGCGGCAGTTTCAAAAATTAATATCAGAGACAGAACTCGGTGATCAAAAACCTTCGCAGTTATTACGTCAAATGCGAGTCCTCGGGAGAGGAAAAATCAGTGACGAAACAATTAAACTACTATGGTTCAGGCTTTTACCAACATCAGTTACTACGGTTCTAGCAGTTACGGAAGACATGGAAATTGACAAACTGAGCCTAATTGCAGACAAAATAATAATGAATTCAAAAGTAACCGAAATATCAGCTGTTAGCAACGACACTTCAAACGACAACAATACAGCATGCATTTTAACCCAGCTAGCAAAATTACAGATAGATATTGACGCAATTCAGCAAGGTCGATATGGCTATCGACCCAACACGCACAATCATTTCAAGGAACGTCAACAATTCCCGATTATGAGGCCGAGAACAAACTATAGAGGGGCAAATCGATTTTGTTACTACCACGGAAGATTCGGAAAATATGCAAGGAACTGCATTAAGCCATGCGGTTGGAAACCAATGACTTACGTACGGAACCAGGGAAACGAATAAGAGCACAGACAACGGCGAAACTCTGTGCAATCCACCCATCCAATCGCCTCACCATTACCGACCGAAAAAGTGGTATGAAGTTTTTGATTGACACGGGCGCAAATATCTCAGTCATTAGCAAGCAACAGAGATATTCAATTTTTCAAAATGAACAATACACACTATACGCTGCAAATGGGACTAAAATTAGGACTTACGGCGAGAAGACGCTTACCTTGAATTTAGGACTACAACGATGTTATAAATGGAATTTTATAATCGCCGATGTTACACAACCAATAATTGGAGCAGATTTTCTAGAGCACTATAAACTATTAGTCGACATAGCTGGTCGCAAACTTATCGACAAAGTTACAGAGCTGACAACGCATGTAACTTCAGAAAAAGCGGCACAACAAGCAATTCGTACTATCGCAGTGGGAACGAATCCACGTATTACGCAACTTTTAAACAAGTACGAAGACATCACGAAAGAGTCCTCTCTACGCAATGCGCCCAAGCATAAGATTGAACACCACATTATCACTATAGGACCACCCGTCGCAGCTCGGGCAAGACCATTACCTCCAGAAAAATACGACATAGCCAAAAAGGAATTTCAAAGTATGATAGAACTCGGAATTTGCCGACCGTCAGATAGCCCATGGGCAAGCCCATTGCATATGGTAAAAAAGAAAAATGGCGAATGGAGACCGTGCGGAGACTATCGAATGCTCAATAGCACGACAGTTCCGGACAAATACCCACTACCAAGATTAACTGACTTTACATACATATTAGAAAATAAGAAGATACTAAGCAAGATAGATATACGCAAAGCATACCACTGTATTCCTGTTAAGGATATAGAGAAAACAGCCATCATCACACCTTTCGGACTTTTTGAGTACTTAAGAATGCCTTTCGGATTACGCAATGCGGCACAAACATTTCAACGATTCATGGATTCCTTATTTAGAGATTTAAATTTCGTATTTATATATGTAGACGACTGTCTCATCGCATCGGACAGCGAAGATTTGCATTATCAGCATTTAGAAACGGTTTTCAAACGTTTACACGAGAATGGAATAACCATTAATCTCGAAAAATGCGAATTTCACAGAAGGGAAATAGATTTCTTAGGTTATCATATAACGAGCCAAGGAATACAACCTACCGAGGAAAATTACAAGGCAATCATGGAATTTCCCAAACCGAAAACGATTCAAGAATTAAGAAGATTTTTGGGCATGGTCAATTTCTACAGAAGTAATATTCCACGCGCAGCGGAAAATCAAAGAGTTTTAAACGAATTTCTACATGGTTCAAAAAAGAACGATAATTCACCTATTCCTTGGACAACGGAAGCAGACCAAGCTTACGAAAAATGCAAGGAAAGCTTGAAAAACGCGGTATTAACAGCGCATCCTTCCCGCAACGCATCACTAGCGCTCATGACCGACGCTAGTGCTGCTTGCGTTGGTGGAGTTTTACAACAAAAATCCGGACGCAATTGGGAACCATTAGGTTTTTTTTCACAAAAATTGAGCGAAACTCAACAAAAATATTCTACGTTTGACAGAGAGCTGTTGGGAATTTACATGGCCGTCAAACATTTTCACAGATTAATCGAGGGAAGAGAATTTACAATATTTACGGATCACCGACCTTTGACATACGCATTCTCCCAAAAACCATCATCAAACGATACACCGCGACGGGTCCGGCAGTTAGATTTCATTTCACAGTACAGTACCAACATCCAACACATAAGCGGACGTGACAATATTACCGCCGATGCCTTATCTCGAATAGAGGAAATATACGTGCCATCACCTATCGATTACGCTGAATTGGAAAAATGTCAATCAGCAGATAATGAACTTAGTAAATTACGTGACAATAAAAGATTAAAATTCAAAAACATTACGCTTCCGGGTTCCACAATAAACATCACCTGCGACACGTCTACTGGAAAAAGCCGCCCCTACTTACCAAAGCATTTTCGCAAACAAATTTTCGATACCATTCATGGTATGAGCCATCCAGGAAAAAGAACTACGAGAAAAATGATAACCCAAAGGTATTTATGGCCGTATATGAACAAAGATATCAATAATTGGTGTAGATCATGTTTAGCCTGCCAGAAATCAAAAATACAACGACATACGATATCACCTCCTGGTGCTTTTATGACAGCGCAACGTTTTGAGCATTTACATATTGACATCGTCGGGCCACTTCCGATTTCACAAGGGAAGAGATATTTAATCACAATCATAGATCGTTGTACGTCATGGCCCGAAATATTTCCGGTAGAAGATATAACTGCAGAAACAGTAGCCAAGACGCTTTTCGAAGGATGGATTACTCGTTTTGGTTGTCCATTGCGCATTACTACGGATCAAGGCCGACAGTTTGAATCAAGAATATTTGAGTCACTCTCTCGATTTTTGGGAATACATAAAATTAGGACAACACCTTATCATCCGCAATCCAATGGAATGATAGAGAGATTTCATAGAACTTTAAAGGTAGCGTTAATGACAAGAGAATCCAACGAAAATTGGTTAAAAGGAATCCCAACAGTTTTACTCGGGTTGCGGAGTAGCTTGCGAGAAGACACAGGTTATAGTTCAGCAGAGATGACATATGGAACGCCAATACGACTCCCTGGAGGGTTTTTTGAGTCATCAGCAGCACAGTTATCAACGTACGAAGAATTTGTAAAACAAATTCAAAAGGGCATCACACAAATGACGTCAATTCCGAAAAGAAAAAACCATAACCAAGCTATATTTGTGCATCCCGAACTCAAAGAATGCTCACACGTATTTGTTCGGTGTGATAGAATGAAGAAAGCCCTGACGCCGCCGTATGAAGGACCCTACCCAGTAATTAGTAGAACAGATAAAACATTTTGCATTAGAATTAGGGATAAGGAGACAGTGATATCAATTGATAGATTGAAACCAGCTTTCATGATCAATGACGAATCAAACTACGTGCCAGATTCAAAGGATTGCGACAGACATTCACACACGTACGCTACACGATCGGGACGTAAGGTAAAGCCAGTGGTACGTCTATAAAAATCGCTGATAGAAGAAAGTTATTCGTATATATATTAGCATAGATCTTAACATATACCATTAATTCACAACTACTCGTAACAACAAGACATCTAAAATGGGAAATCAAAGTTCTAAGGACCAGATAACATGCAATACGGACAGTTGCCTCAATCAAAACGAAGCGGACAAACTCCGTAACCTGATCCAGGAGGACTTACGGTGGACAAGAAATGTTGCGATGGGACAGATTATTTTAACAATCGGTGCGATCCTAATTTATGGCATAATGAAAACACTGGACAGAAGAATGAAGAGTTTAACGGAAAAAAATAATAAACACTCGTGCAACAGCTAAGTCAAAATTACAGACGTCAGCAAATCGCACCACAACAGGCGTCATCAAATTCCACCGCGTACAATAGCATTATTATTTATATACATCAGCAAATAACTAGTAAGGTCTAGATCAAATTTATATTGTAAACACTATTACCATAATATTTACTTTTTTTTTTTTTTTCTTTTAAAGGGGGGTGTACTGTTACAGTACAATATCTTTGTGCTGTATCTACAATCTACATCGCAATCTTATGTTCTTTATCGCACGTTCAATATCTATTAAATGTTTCTACTATCTGTTTTCAACACGTAGTCGTTAGTATATAAGATGCACCTTTGGATAATTATAACCAGACTATACTACATCTTTGGTCTCATTTATACCTAACCATATACTGCCAAGAAGTTTGGCAAATGCATTAATAATATAAGTTATGCTGACAATATGGTGTTGCGAAGCCCATCGATCGGAGCTCTGAGGCGGCTGATCGGTATTTGCGAATGTTATGCGGTGAATCATGGGCTCAAATATAACGTCACAAAGAGTGAGCTAATAGTTTTTAAAGCAGGCAACGTGACATACTCCTGTATTTCTCATGTCGCACTGTGTGGAGAATCCTTGCGAAGAGTGGACAAGTTAAAATATTTGGCCCACTGGGTCACTGAAGACCTTAAAGCTAACTGTGACATTGAAAGGGAACGTAGGTCGCTGTCTGTCCGTTGTAACATGCTGGCCCGCAGGCTTGCACGATGTACGAGGGCAGTTAAACGCTTTTCAAAGCTTACTGTCAATCCTTCTACACGTGCAGCCTGTGGGTCAACTTTACTCAGTGGGCATACAGCGACCTACGCGTTCAATATAATAATGTACTGAGAGTGCTACTGCGGCTGCCGTGGCGTTGTAGTGCATCAGGGATGTTTGGGGATAATAATATTGATGGTTTTGCCGCCATTATTAGAAAAAGATGTGCATCCCTGATGTCACTTGTTCGCGGCAGCACCTACAGTATTCTCAGTGTGTTCGCAGATCTGTGGGATTGCCCGATGTTGCAAAGGTGGATGCAGCTCCACGCTGAATTTTAATTTTGTTATAATCTGTGTTGTGTACCTACTAACACTAGATGTTAAGTAAAATTGTTATTAACCGTATGGACTTTGTCTGAAATAAAAATATTCTATTCTATTCTATAGTTTGTTTTAGCTTCAAAATACTGGAATCGATGAATAGTATATTGTGTTGATCTTTTGTTAATTCGAGTCTTCAGTTACTTATATTATGTTACTCCATATGATATTTTAAATAATGTATTTTATTGTTATATTCTAGTTCATAGATCAGATGGTACCTGTGTATTTGTAAGTTTGCATGCCTTATGGTAGGATATGGCTAATGGACACTATTGTTTGTATAAGACCTCTTTTGTATGTACCCATATTCACAAATTAATAAATAATTGATTGATTTTTTAACAAGATATATATTATTTACCTCTGTAAACCTGCAAAGCAGTTTTTTGGCAGACGTAGCTCTTTTTTAACATTTATACATAACTAGATTTTGCCCGCGGCTTCGCACGTGTAAATATCGGAAAATATCCCACAGGAACGTACTACCGGGATTCAAAGTACTTATCGTATGTCCTAATCCAGGTCATGGCCTATCCGTATGCCATTCATCTAATCAGTCAATACTCGTTTTCTTCTGTTACAACGGACTATTAGCTAATAATTTTTATTTCCAGTCCATACTTATTAAATGTCTATGGTAATGAGTGATGACTGACAGCGATAAAATAAGTGACTTACGATTTCAGAAAATACTCCAGTTTCGTTATATTAAGTATAATAAAATAGTACTCAATTGCGGCAGCACCTTATATTACCTATTCGAGCAGCTAGAGATTGGTTAAATCGGTGTCAAGAGCAAGAAACGAATGCTTGAACGTTATTTTGTAAAACAAACTGTCCTGCTGCTTCATTTTTTAGTGCCTATCAGTACTATCTGGACCTCGATAATTCATAGAAGAGCAGTGAGCTTTGCAAAGCCTAACAACTTCAAGCTATTTTTAAAGTACTTAACTATTTCTATTACATAGTAACAGCTGGGAAGAAACCCCAACTATTTTTAGGCAGCAAGTACATATTTATTAAACAAGTTCTATGTTATTTAGTTCCTAGTATTAGCGACATTAAGGCTATCTGTCTATTGCAGTGGCGAAGCCCTACGGAGCGGAGACTTGTGCCAATATTAACCAATAGAATCTGAAACTCTGCACACATCTGCACATCTCCGTTCCACAGGGGTTCTCCACTTCAGTGAACAGGCAGCCTAAGTGAATGAGAAATCAGTCATGAGAGGTATGTAAATAAAACAAATTGTTGTGATTTATGATTTTATTCATTTTCCACATCATCTCTTATTAATATTCCATCCAGGAATGATGCCGGTGCTTTTATGCTCTCTTGGGACCGAGTCCAACCCAAATGCCACACAATGGTCATTGTGTAAGCACAGCAAGCAACCCACTTTTTATTAAGTATTCTGGCACTCTATTTCGTTCTACATTGTTACAAGCCGACACAAAACAATGAGCACTTGTACACACAAGTAGTAGTATCATCTATATAGTGTATATAGTAAAATCATCAAGTGTTATTGATGCACTTGGTGGCTGGATATGAAGTTGTTGCACAACTACTTCCTTCATTTCTATAATTTCCTGTGCACGTGTCCAGCAGTGGAACAAGGAATCATATGCTCTGGTAACGGAAACAATACAAGAAAACAATTTACTTACAGGGGCAACAAAAAGGTTATAGTTACATTGTGAAAAAGTAAATTAGCACTGATATGTGAGGCTTAGCTCTAAGATTTACAATTGACTAATAGTCACTAATTAGAGTTTACCAAGTGCACAGTGATGTTACAGATGTTCTATGTCACGAAGTCCGTTTGGCTATGAATGTTGTCAAGCGTGCACATGCACATTGTTTTTGTGTGCGTAACCTCGAGAGCGCTCAGTGTCGATCGGGGCACGGTCCGGATCAGTAGTGGTTTTTAGTTCGCGCCAAATTGTTTCACGGAGTAAGGTCAGCATGGCAACAAAACGAAGAAGAGTTGTCCATAGTTAGGTAATATTTATTTATACGTTTTCAATTAAAATGTTATACAAAGATACTTAATATAGCAATAGAAGTATTTATAAAATTAATGTTTTTTTGTGTTATAAAATGTTTATATTACTTAATTATTTTGATTACATTTTGTTTTAGGGTCGAAACATGATAGCTAGTGTTTATCATTTTCTGCGAGAAGAATATGAATTTACAAAATCATTAATGGAACTCAACTGTGATTTGTCTCATTTACGAGACATTACACGCCGTACAGCTGAAGCTACGGGTGTGAGCCAAAAAACAGTTCAAAGAATATTAAAAGAAGAGAAGGAATTGCCATCCACTTCATCAAAATTCACTTCACCTATGAAGAAAAGGAGAAAGCGAGATAATAAAGTGGATATAGATAATTTTACAGCCGATGTGGTTCGCAGTACTGTACAAGATTTCCATATTGTCCATAAAGAAATTCCAACATTAGCTAAGTTAAGAACAGCATTGAATGAAAAAATCGGATTCGAAGGTTGTTTAGAAACTGTTCGCAAGTTACTGTTGAAATTAGGTTACAAGTGGCGCAAAACAGAGAACAACCGTAAAGTCTTGACGGAGCGTCATGATATACAAATGTGGCGTTTAAAATATTTAAAAAAAATAACAGAGTACCGCTCTCAAAGTCGGCCCATTGTGTACACCGATGAGAGCTACGTCCTTTCGACACACGTGCGAAACAACACCTGGGCAAAAAAAAGGAAAGAACTCCGTTTTAAAAAAAAAATTAGCACAGGCACTCGCTTTATTTTAGTGCACGCGGGAACCAAGGATGGTTTTATTGAAAATGCTTCCTTGGTTTATAAGGCCAACTCAACAGCTGGTATTTATCATTCAAATATGAGCTATGATAACTATGTAAAATGGCTAAATGAAAAGTTGCTACCCAATTTACTTCCGCGCTCTGTCATTGTTTTAGACAATGCATCTTATCACAACACACGGGCTGAACGACTACCGACGCAATCTACAAAGAAAGCAATCTACGATATGCAGCAATGGCTCAGGGATAAGGGTATAGCATTTGATGAATCTCTTCTTAAATTGGAATTGTACGATACAATAAAGAAGTATAACGCCCAACACGTAATCTATAAGATTGACGATTTTATAAAAAGCAAGGGTTTTGATGTCTTACGCCTTCCCCCTTAGAATTAAATGCGATTGAAAATATTTGGGGGATCGTTAAAAATTATGTCGCATCTAAAAATATCGAACAAAACATGACGAATACGGAAAGACTGATCAATGAAAGTTTGGGCCAAGTTAGCAGTGACACGTGGCAAAAAACTTGTGCTCATGTTGAAAAAATTGAAAAAGACTACTTGAAATATTTTGATCTCGATTTTGAATTTATAATCAATGTACAAGATGATTCTGACGACAGCAAAACGGAATCGGAAATCGAAAATTTATCTGATAGTGATTGAAAATACTGAATAGTCCTACTTGTTTCGTTTCCATTCTGTAACACCAATGCTTAATTAAATGCCTACATATTCTTAATTTTTTTGTATTTATTGCAACCTAATCTAATTTATTTACAAAATGTATATACTTTTAAAACCAAAATTTTATTTAGATTATTAAATCTCGACTTGAATATATATCAGATTTTTTTGCTAACGTTACCTACTTTTACACACACAAGCGCGCTTGTCGGGATACGTCACTACTACAATCAAAGTCGAACGGACTTCGTGAAATAGAATATCTGTACTTTTATATAGTAGTTTAATAAATTCAAAAACATAACCTCATTGAGATAAATTCTTGCTGCAATTTCTGCTCTCACAGGACCACTAGCAACGTAAATTGGCATTCGGTGTAGCAATATTCTACACATAGTATTGGTGAAGGTCAGACGGGCCTGGAGTTTGCCAGTTATCCTCATTCCTTGTAGCAAGCTCCACATGTGGTACGTGCTGCTACCCAACAACTATAGCAAACCAGTCCTGCTGGAATCTGAATAAAACAAAGAAAATACATTACGTACTGGGTATTTACAGAATTATTTAATGAAACAAAATAGGTAAGTAAGTGATTAATGTTACCTCTCTTCGATACATTAATTTTGTTGTTCAGGTCCTTCAGGTATGAAGTGTCTGCGTGTTTGAGCAAGAAACCGGTGGCACCATACACATGTATTCATATTAATAGCAGTGTGCTGCTGATTTTTGTTGTTGAATTGTATGCTGAGTTTGTACCCAACAAGCAAAACATACTAAGCTAGCCTCGGGTATCTAAAACAAAAATATACAATAGATATAGTAATATATATAGGTATTAGGTGATATAATAAAAATAAGTGTACTATATAGGTAGTTATTTAGATAACTGTCTTGGATCATAACAACAACAACATCTGCATTTGTTTTATATTTATGCCTGCCCTCTGTTGGAGCAATTGTTTCAGTAATAAGTTCTTTCGGGACCCTCTGGGATAGAGTGAGCGTGCCTCCTAGACAAAGATGTCCTACACCAAACACAAACATTGCTATCATGGGAATGCTGGAGTATAGAAAATTAACATCATGACGGTACCTTGTCAGTATATATATGAAAACATTATGTATGTTCGAAAATATCTTTTGAGTAAGATAAGTGACAGGCATAATTTTAACACTAAAAATAGGAACAAATTAGATCAACCACGTTTTAGATTGTCTACACACACACACACACACACACACACACACACACACACTTCTTTTATGGGGTAAAATGTTATAATAAAATACCACTCGATATTCTTCAACTAAATGAGAAGAAATTTAAAACATGCATTAAACGCGCACTATGTAGACAAGCATATTATAAGTTAGATGATTATATCGTAGATTAAAATGTTTGGCTTAATGCTGGTCCTTAGGGCCGATGCCTGCCGGGGTTGCGAAGAAAACCGAAAGGGAGATCGTGGCCCCCGGCAACAGGGCAGCCGAAGGAACACGGGTGGGTTTTAGTCAGTAAGAGTCTGACACGCCCTCCCGCTCCGCCCAGAGCGGGAGAAGTTATTTGATGATTTCCCACGCTCAAAAAAAAAAAAAAAATGCTGGTCCTGCTCCACAGCCACTTGGGCTCACTAGTTAAAATTTTAATATTTGGAAGAGTTGCTTCCCCCTTTTTTAATTTTGTTTTTGACATTACGAACAATTAAACAATTTACTTGGTAAAACAACAATAAACATTAAGTTTATTTTTGTTTTACCAAGTAAATTGTTGAATCAAATCAAATCAAATCAAAACGTTTACTGCAAACCATAATGTACAATTACAGGTGGTAAATAAAAATATAATAGAAACAATTATGGACCCTGTCGGGCACAGCAAATTTTTAAATAGGTAGAGAGAGGGAGAGCGCTTTATCAATTTTCCTTATTATTAAATTAAGAACTATTTATATCCTATTACCTATGTATTTATATTTCCATTCATTCATTTATTCTATTAATATTTTATATGCAGGTCTATCCAGTCATTTATTATTTATTTATTTAATTACCATATTTAATATTGCTTATTTGTTTAATCGCTTAAAATTTGATTATTTTTAATATTTTTAAAAATCTCGGGAGCATGGCTCCCAGTCCTTTGGAAGGCGTACGAGGGGCCAAAGCCAACTTGCAGAGGCCCCTTAGACAAATTTATATGGAATGATGAATTTAGATGCAAGTGCACCCAAGGACAACCCCCGGTTGGTGTAGGACTATTGCAAGATATGGAAACAAAAGCTATTGGGCTATGTGTTTGGGTGGCTTAAGTTGACTGGTTACCTGGAACTATGGAAGGACTGTGGCCCCTGCCTGATCAATGTTGTTATGTACACGGATAAAATGGCAGGGGTTGACTTGCACACTCAATAATGGGCCCCCGAAAACTTTCGCTAGCACATAGTGACGTAGCGCCAAGGGGGCAACATATCCTGAGGTGCTTGAGGAGTGGAGAGGTATTCCACGGCTTTCAGAACAATCCTAGAGCCCGGAAGATGGTCAAGATCCCTACGAGCACTTACTGGAATACTTCCTTCGACCGAGCACGTTTGCTCTTGCGAATCTCCACTCAAGCCAGCCAATTAAGGCAAGAATGAGGTGGGAGCTCCGTTCCTCGTCAGTGTTCACTCCAGCCGGCCAATAAAGGCAAGCCAGAAGTGAGAAATAGGGTCCGTGGGGTCGCTACTACCCAACAGCTCGCCACAAGCTGCTCTGCGGGTTTTTGTATCTCTCTTGGTGTGGCTCCTCATCCCAGACCTGTCCGGCAAAGTAAACTCTACCGACACAGACCTAGAGTTCGGAGCGCGCAAGCCCCACCACGACGTCAACGTAGAGATACGGCGGTGGGGTTTATTATTATTATTAATGTAGTAAAATTATTAAGTATTATCGTATCATTTATTTTTATTATTTTACTTATTAAAATATATCTGTTATTCATAATTATGTATTATTATTATTGAATTTATCCGTCAAAATTATTCTATATCCTTTTATCTATATATTTATATTTCCATTCGTTTACTTATTCTATTAATATTTTATATGAAGGCCTATCTATATGTTCATTTATTATTTATTTAATTATATTTATTAATGTCATAAAATTATTTAATAATATAGTACAACTTATTATTTGCTATTTGAATTATTAAAATATATCTGTTATTCATAGTTGTGTATCATAAATTAATCGAAATTATCCGTAAGATATTCTTGTATTGTGTAATAGCTTTTTTAAATTAAGTATTGTTTTAGTGTATTTAAAAATATACTGGTTTTATTTTGTTGTTTTATTTCTTCTGGTAATTTATTGTATATTCTTATTGACATTGAATATGGACTAGATGAGTGTAATTTAAGGCGGGAGGGGGGCAGATTTAGTCTATTTTTATGGCGCAACAAATAATTTGTTTGGATGTCTCCCCGTGTGCTGTAAGAATCTGGACATTTACGGACCAGTTTACATAATTCCAAGACATAAATACCAACCAAGGTGAGAATCTTGTGTTTTTGGAAGTAAGGCTTGCAATTATCTGTTGGTTCTATATTGGTAATTATTCGTATTAGCTTTTTTTGGAGGGTAAATAGGAAGGGAGCGTCTGTGCTGTTTCCCCATAAAATGATGCCATAGTTAAACTAAGCGTGGGCATACCCGTAGTATGTGACTAGTGAGGTTTGTAGGTTTGTAGTCTTCTTTATTTCGCGGACGGCATATGAAAACTTTGAAATTTTTGATTTTACTGACTGTATATGTGTTTTCCAGTTTAAATGAGTGTCTATTGTTGAACCTAGGAGAGTGAAATTGTTTACTGTTTCTAATTTATGTTGATTAAAGTAAAATCTATATTTATTTACTTTTTCTGCCTAGGGTGAAACGCTATTAGTTTGGTTTTGGTAAAATTTATTTCGAGATTATGGTCACTCATTCAGTTTATAGTTTTTCCAAGAATAGTCGTAAGTTTGTCATTTAAATTATCATTTGTTTGGCATGAAGTCAAGATCGAGATATCATCCGCAAAATGTACACATGGCCCGTCTATGGTTTTGGCGAGGTCATTTATATATATGATGAAAAAGAGGCAACCTATAACACTTCTCTGGGGAATTGAAGCGTGTATTGATTTAACATCAGATCTAATGAGCTGTGCTTCTTTTGTTTTTTGGTTGTAATATTCAATCTCGACTAATTGCTCTCTATCCCTTAAATATGATACGAACCATTCATGGGCTTTCCCGCGTACTCCTATTCCATATAGTTTATTTAATAATATTTTAAATTGTACTTTGTCGTAGGCCTTGGTCATGTCGAGTAATATCCCTATTGAATATTGTTTATTATTTATAATATTTAATGCTTCTTGGATATATTTATAAATAGCTAGCGTTGTAGATCTGTTTTTGCGGAATCCATTTTGGCAGTCTTCGAAAATAGTATATTTTTCACAAAAGGAATATAAACGATCACAGATTGCTCTTTCGAAGACTTTGGATGCTGTAGGAAGAAGGGAAATTGGCCTATAGTTACTTGGGTCTGTTTTCGCGTTCTTTTTATGGACAGGTTTTATTAAAGTTTTCTTTAGTTGATTGGAGAAAGTGCCCTCTTCGAAAGATTGGTTTATTAATTTATAGAACGGTAAGGTAAGTTCATCAGCGTACTGTCTGAACAGAGTCGGTGGGAGTTCGTCTATGCCGTGACTATTTTTATTTTTAAGGTTTTTTAAGATCTGGTTTACTTCGTATCCGACGACTGGGGTAAGAAACATGGTATTTTCAGTAGGGTTAATCACTGATGTTTCTCTCTGTGGACTGCCAGAGGTGTGGGTGGTATTTTCCCCAATGGACGCGAAAAAGTTATTGAAAACGTTAGCTACTTGTTTAGGTTCACTTACTAGGTTTATTGTTTGTAGTGTTATATTTTGTTTTTCTTTTGTGGTTTTTTTATTTGTTCGTTCCTTTACAATATTTCACATGGTTTTAACTTTATTCGATGATTTATTCATTTTATTTATGTAATTTAATTTTTTTGCCGCTGTTACAGATCTTTTTAAGATTTTTTCATATTTTTTATAGTATTTTGTAAATTTTAGACGAATAAAACGAAATTGATTATTAATTTTAGACGAAAAAACTTTTAGTAGTCTTTTATTTTTACAAAGTTGTTTAATACCAACAGATAACCAGAAATTATTAAGTTTTGTTTTTAGTTTAAGTCTACGTTTAGGGATACATGCATCTAAGATATCTGTCAGAGTTTTATGGAACAACTGATAGTTCTCATCGACATTTTTATTCGGCTGTATTATATCGTTCCAGTTTAGTGTCTTTAGTTTGGATTTGAGTTTTTGAATGTTACTACTATGAAATAGTCTTTTATTAGCAAACCAAGCGGATTCTTTACTTTGTTGTTCAAGTATCATATGTATTATTGTTCTGCAGTGGTCGGAGAAACCCAATTCTTCTACCGTCGTGTACATTTTATTATCAGTAAAGTTTGTAAAAATCAAATCCAAGCATGTTGACGTGGTTTGTGAGATACGCGTAGATTCTTTTATATGTTGTACAAATTTAAACTCTAACATGAGATCGATTAATTGGTTTGTTTTTACGCTATTTTCTAAGGTATTTATGTTAAGATCTCCTCCTATTATGACGTTAAGTTTCTGGTATTTATTGTTTATAGATTGCAATATTTGTTTTAGCTGACTAATAAAGATTTCTTCCTCTCTTTTATTCCAGTACATGGTAACTATTAGCAGATTTTGCTTTGGTAGCTTACATGCACATACTTCTATACAATATTCAATAGTCATATCTCTAATATCCCAACACTCTATACATTCTACACTATCCTCTAAAATAATACAGACTCCGCCACCACTTCGAGAGCGGCGACAATACGATGCACAGTATATTTTTTGGCCAAAATTTCGGACATGTCTTTTTTATGTGATAACTTTGTTTGTAATGTTTTATAAAATTAATGAATAGAACTCACAAGCGCCTATTTCTCATTATGACCAAAAAAAACCACTTAATTATTTTTTATGATAAAATTGTAAATCACCATAAACTTTTGAAATATTTCACGAATTATCTTCTTGTTTTTCCTGATAAACAATAATCTTAAGACACATAATACTGATTGATTTATATATTTGTTAAACGAGTTTTCAGAGATTTATTTACAATTAATGTTTTTTTTTATTTTATTTTTTTATGGTCGTATTTTTAATTATTTGGATTCTATTTTTCTATAGAATTGTTAGAAAAAAGTGAATGAATCCATGAAAAAAAAATCAGATCCAAATATTGAAGGATATCGAACTTAGAAGCTTCTAAAGTTTTCTATGGTAATTATGATTTTAGGGTTGTCAATATTTCTAAATAGAATTTATTGTAAAAAGTTACCATAACTTTTTATTCGTAAATAATATATTAACTGGAGGATGGGGCGTGTGCATCGGAACACTTTATTTACACAGAAAAATAGTTTTTAAATGAACAGAAAAACAAAAAAAAAAAACTTTTTATTTCATTTTTGGATCGAGCTGTGGTTTAGCCCAGTTTTCCTAGACGTGCTTAGATAATAAAAAAAAAAACTATGAATTTCATTTGACATGCCAATCCTGCCATACTAATTTGGAATTTTTTGAACATAATCTACATAATTATTATATCTAATATTATAAAGAGGTAAAGTTTGTAGGAAACGATCTCTGTACTGAACCTATATTGAAATTTCTTTCACTAGTAGTAAATTACATTATGCCATTTTACTTAATTGTTTTCTGATGTACATTCTTCAGCTTGATCTGACGAAAGAATTTCTGTTACATTGTCGGTATGTCCTTCAATAATTTCAAAATTTTCGTCATTTTCTATTGCCACAAAATCGTCTTCTGCTGAGATTTCATACGGTTTCAGTAACCTAACTACGCTGGGTGGTAACGGTAAGGATTTTAGTTTTTTCAACCTATTCTGTAGCCTTATGTAGGAAATTTCTGGATCTGACGATTCCAGTGCTCTGTGAAACATGTCTAACATGGTTATTTCGCGGTCGGATTTTCGGCTATGGTGTTCTCTGTCGTAACGCCAGAACTTATTCCGCGCTTCACCGGCTTGCTCTGATAATAAGCCCACTGGAAGAGCTGAGTTATTAATAATATCTTGACCGTGAATGAGAATCTTATGTATTCAAGTTCAAGTTCAAGTTATTTATTTCATAACAAAATATATTTGTGTCGAAATATTTACAGTATAGGTACACACAATAAGCACATAAGCAGTTATAATATAAGTATCCTCGTTCCTTACCCATCATCGAAGTTAGAACGTCTGTTAAATTAAAATAATAACTTTACAAATATTAATATTTTTATTGATACAAAACAGAAAAAGCTACAAAATACATACATTTAATGTCAAAATATTAAGAAAAAAAAAAAAAATAAAGCAACAATTATAGAAATGTCAAAGAGCAATAGGTACACATATTTAATTTAACTTTAAAGAGTTTTTAAGTTTTTCTGTCATTACAATATTCGTCCATGATGTAATACGCTTTATTGATTAACAAAGCCCTGAGTTTATTTTTAAACATCTTCACATTCTGAATATTCTTTAATTCTACTGGTAATTTGTTAAACAGATTGACCGACTGCACGCGTGACGAGTGTTTGACAACATTAAGCTTTGCCTGTAGAAAAGTAGGAAGATCTTTTCTGCGAGTATCTACTCTACTTTTTCTTTCATCGTCTGTTTCAAACTCGCTTGAGTTTTGAATTAAATGAGTAAGGAGAACTAAAATATAAAGACATGGTAACGTTAAAATTCTAAGTTTAATAAAATGCTCCTTACATGATTCTGTCTGATTTATACGAAGCATGGTTCTTAATGCTCGCTTCTGTATAGTAAAGGCTGCCTTAATATTGTATTTATAACTGTTTCCCCAAAATTTAATGCTATATCTAAATTTAGATTCAACTAGAGCAAAATAGACGGTACGAAGTTGGGCAATAGATAAAATATCCCTGAGAGATCTGATAGCATAACACGCACTACTTACTGTATTCGTAATTGAATTTAGTTCTGGCTTCCAGTTGAGTAAGCAATCAATTTGCACTCCCAAAAATTTTAAACTTTCTACTGTATCAATTTTCCTGCCTAGGGATTCTACGTTTAATAAAGCTTTGTTCCTAACTGTAGATCTAAATATCATGCATTTTGTCTTACTAACATTTAATTTAAGATTATTCATAGAAAACCAGCTTTCACAAGCGGCTATTAATAAATTTAATTTACATTTTAAGGTCTCTATATTGTCATCAGCTATAACAGCACTTGTATCGTCAGCAAATATTATCAAGTCAGCATCTGGTAAAATGTTTTTAATGTATTCAGTAAGATCGTTAAGAAATATTATAAAGAAAATGGGGCCCAACACCGAACCCTGCGGAACACCTCTAGTTACAGTATGTGATTTCGATTTATGAATTTCTTCCACACCTTCGTGAAGTGATTTAATTTCGACGTACTGTTTCAATAGGAAACAGTACGTCGAAATTAAAAGGTCAAATAAGAACTTAAAATTTTTAAAACATTTTCTCTTACACCGTAATGCTCTAACTTATCAATTAGAATGCAATGTTCTACAGTATCAAACGCCGAACTTAAGTCTAGGAATAAGCCAGCAACTTTAATTTTATTGTTCAGCTTATTTACTACGTTATTAACTAACGAGTCTATTGCATCTAGTGTCCCTTTACTTTTTTGGTATCCAAACTGATTACTGTTAATTATTTTTAGACTATTCAAATGTCTTACAAGCCTAGATTTGATCACTTTTTCAAAAAGTTTGGATAGAACCGGTAACAATGAAATGGGCCTGTAATTGCCTGGATCTGTTTTAGCACCTTTCTTAAATAGTGGTAGAACTCTAGCTAACTTAAATTGGTCAGGAAAGACGCCTTCATTGACGCAGTTATTTATTATTTCAGATATCGGGTGTGCTATTGTTACTGTCATTGGGTACCAACCATATTCTGCCACGTATTTAGATGCAACGCTTTTGCAAAAATCTCCAAATTTATTAGCATTTACAGGTAGAGCACAAGATAAAGTAATCAGAATCGTGTGAAGATCGTCCAACAACCTCTGTGGTTGTTGGACGATCTAGTAGGACCAAGGCCTAATATTTCAGCAAAGACTGCACGATTTTTATCCGATAGAACTGTTCGGGCTGTGTTGCCGTCATTTGTTGCATTGGGTCTCACAACATCAACTAGCACTTTCAAATCTTTTCGCACTCTCTCTTGCACACGTTTTTTTGTTTCCATTGAATCTTTGCCTACCCTCCATTTCTTTACAGGAAGCTTGTAGCCCAAATGAAGTAAGAACTCTAACACGCGAATCCATGCATGCAAGGGACTTATTCCGTATTTGAAAACCGATATATCAATTGGCTGAGAATAAATTATGTCTAATTTGTTGAATTGCGTTGAAGTTGCTTTGCAAAATGGACATTTAAGCTGAGAAGAGGTTTCTGTTATTATATTTAGTACTTTGCCATCTATGCATGTCAAATAAAGTTGTGGTTTTGCCCTTATTTTCTTATTGTTAGATGTAGTTGCTTCTAAAGTAGTCAAATCCCTAATTTGGTTTTCTATCAATTTCTGTTCATTTTGTATTAAATCTTTTGTCTCTTTCCGATATTGAATATGAATCGGACGGCAAAATCTGTATGATTGTGGAGTTGGGTTTAACCAAAGTACAAAGTCTTTTTTTGTTTTTATCCGTAATGGGATGAATGTAGTGGCAAATAAAGTGTTTTCAGGCTCTTGATTATCAGAAAAATTCTGTTTATAAAATGATTGACCCGAACTACCATCAAACCCCCAACTCCCCTCAAAAATACAATCTACCGTATCTAGACCTTTTTGTTCACAATATGCTGATATAATTTCGTCGCAGGAGTTTATTAATCTTTGAAGAGTGTGAGAAAGTAAACTAACAAATGGAACAAAGGCTTCTCTTTCTGTTACTTGAATCGCACTATCCGGATAACATTTTTGTTTTGCATCGAACACTTTATTATATGGAGGAAATGCTGGAAATCCTCTTGATTTTAAATCTTGTTGCAAAAAGTTGTATGTTTCTGCAGTAAATTTTCTATCTATAAATACTGCTAAAGCTTCATCTGGGGAATAAGGACGAGGGTCTTCGCGAAGTTTAGTTGCTATTTTAGTCGGTCGTGTTGGACTTTCAAGACAAGTATTAATAACGTATTGCAAATCCTTTGACGCATTGGTTTTTAATTTTTGTCCTTTTGCTTCTAATGCACTCGAAACAGCTTTAATAACTTTTGTAGGAGGTTCACTTTCTAAAGAATATTGAAGTTCTTTGCACACCCTTCGTTTTTGTCTGTCACTAAGTGACTCATAGACCAGACAAGAAGAAGTCGAAGCAATAGTATCGATTGTGGGGGATATTGCAATATTAAAAGTATTTTCTTCAATTACTGTAGGTAAATCTTGTACACTAAAATTTGGGTCAGTATTGGAATCTGAAATTAGTGGCTGATGATGAGGTACAAGTTCATGTCTGTCAGGGGATTGACTCAATATGTTAGATTCTGATTCAGAATCAGTAATCATAACAGACTCTGAAAGTGACGCGTCTTGTAATGCTCTAAAGAAAAATTTATTTAAGTCATTTTTTAGTGATTCTTTAAGCCATTTGTTGTTTTTCTTTGCAAAAAATTTAAAATTATATTTACAATTTTTGTAAAGCATTTCACATTTATACGTGAATCTAGCTATTGCCTCTTTAAATGCTTTCTCATCATTGAGTTCAGTTTTGTTAAATCCTAAAATAGTCAAGATAAGCTCTGATCTATCTTCTAAAGGCAAGTCAGTAGGTCGAATTTTAGATCCCATTTCTTTTGATTTCGCGATTAACATTTTATATACATCGAGTCTGCTAATTACGTCTCCTTGCGTACTTGCGAATACTTCCGGAGAATGAAGAGTACCGGCTGTGGCGTTATCCACAGCTTCATCAACTGCCACTCGTGAACCAACATGAGGGTTGGCGCCCTCATGCTCTCCTTGCAGTAAGTCAGCCGGTCGGAGCCCGGACAGACATCCCTCAACAGGGCGGGTCAGGTCCTGTTGAGGCAAAGTGGCGCCATGGGTCTGTGACGGCTCCATGGTGCCTCACCCCCGTTCCTCCAGGAAATATGTGTCAGTGCAAGGTTTTAGCCGTGGCCTAACGAGGGCGGACCCCTTCCCTGCACCACATATTACCTTTCACTGGATTTTAAACTAAACATTTAAAAACAAAAGAATATTAGCATAAATACATTGAAGTTATTTTTTCATATTAGTTCTTCAACGCAGTTCATAAAACAGGCAAACATTTTCATCACCTTTCAAATTTAAAAATTATATTTTTTAAGAAAAGCAATAAAATTCCTGATTTTTCTTTAGTATCACGTCTTAATACTAAACAATTGAGATAAGACATCACGAACTTATCCAAAAAAAGACAATTCTTATGGACACAGTGCGTAGCGTGCTGTGTACATACTCACACACACATGCACAAACACAAACCGATAAAATAGGTCACCGCGCCGAATTGGCAAATTAAATTGCAAATTTTACCTTCATACTTTCAAAGTCTCCGTCAATTTGCAAAATGCATATCATACTGTGATTATACAAGGCGCTATATAAATGGGGAATAAAGTGAATTGCCTTTTTCCTAATATCTTTGCGTAGATGCCCGAAAAACAGACAATTAACTATTTTTCATTACTAGAAATTGTAAAAGATTTCGATAGATGTTGATTTAAGACAGCTTTATGTCTTCATTTCCGTTTTTTAAATTAATCTAGAATGTTTGGTGGGTTCAATTACCGTTATTTAAATTTTATCTGGATGTCTTTGTACATTACGGCGTACTTAAGAAATGGGAATTAACGTGTAAACTCTTTATAACGTTATCCTTTATAACAATAAACTCCCTGTAACGTTGAAGTGAGCCCAACTTGGTTGGTTTGCGTTAAAACCCACATATTGAAAAACTCTTTATAGCGATACGCCATTCTCTATTACGAAGAAATGTGTTCATATTTTTAGACAGTAAATATTCATTATCGGTATTATTGTTTATGTTATGTTATCAGGTAACAAAAGACTTTGAAGCTCCGAAACATCCGAGGTCGGTCTAGCTTTTGTTATCCTTAATTGCCTTGAACACGTGCAGCATGACGCATTGTTTTCTCGGAAGTGATGGTCTTTGACCAAGCATACTGGGTACCTATCGTATTATCAGTCGTAAACCTTACTGTGAAACTGTTAACATGGCATAGCAAAAAACGTCAGACAAAGTTATCAGACTATATGTGTAAACAATAATTTATAAGCATTTATTATCTAAGACATACATAATAAAAATTCTTGTTAATTTGGTTGTTTTTTTGTTCACTCCATATAACGATAACTCTCTATAACGACAAAAATACTCAGTCCCTTGAGTTTCGTTATAAAGAGTTTACACTGTATTTGAAACCATTTATATAAATTCAACTTACGTAAATGGTGGTGAGTTTGAGTGACTGCAGCGGCCAAGGGAAGACCTCCAATCCTCCATGAACTTAACTTCGCACCATTTTACAATACTCGCGTTTTAATAAATTGGCGTGCTGGCTGGCGGCGGGTGGCGCGGCTCACGGGAGCCTGGGACGGAACTAGGAAAAACACACCCGTCACGTGCAGACACGTGACGTTGACTAAAAAGGGAAAAAAATTTGCGCGCGCGCCACGCTGCCTAGCGCCCCACCCCCTAATCAAGATCTACGTTTAGCTAGGAGACGATCCAAATTGAAATTACGGAATTCACCGTTTTTTTTTTTTTTGGGAAGTTTTCCTACTATTTTTATTTAAAAATAGAATTTTCGAATGTCACCTAACACTCAAAATACAATTAGAATGTGATAAAAATGTCTTCTTGTATAATCTTACTAACATTAAAAAATAACTTCAAATATTTTAAAAGTTCAAGTTTAATAAATTTACGAGGTGATAACCCTAATCAAAAAAGTTTGAATTACAATAATTCCCATATCCTGCTATATTAGGATTCCTTTGTTTGTAAGGTCATAAGTGTAAATAAAAAGAACATTTCAGTCCTAGTTTCAAATCCTAATACGTAATAATATGGCGGTAAAAAAAAGAAATCAAAAATTTACAAAATCAGCTATAACTCTGTTATCTTGAACAAATAAAGCCTATTTTTTTTACTATCGTAAAGTCTTTAAATCACTGTTCAATACCATAAGTAAAGTCTTAAAAAGATATCAAACTTTTGAGCTACAATTGTTTCTATGGTTTTTCTGGAAACCATAGAAATTTTTTTCAAGTACTAATTTTCTGTCTTTCATGACAAATAGGCAATCGGGTGTTCTCGTCTCGCATTTATAATTGCAAGTCCTAAGATATAAGATAATAAAAAAGCCATGTCCGAAATTTTGGGCAAAAAATATACTGTGCGATGCTGCAGTTTTATATCCACTAAATTGCACAGTTTCTAATTTATCTTTGGTGAGCCAGGTCTCGCACATGCATATTGCTTTATGGGTGGGTTGATCGTTAATGAAAGCCTTTAGAAGGTGTTGCTTGTTATGAATGCTTTGAATATTCTGGAACAAAATTCTAAATTGTTGGTCTGGGGTTTCGAAAAGTACGATCGTCGCTACTTTCATTTATAATTATATGTTGAGTTTGGTTCTGTTCATTATTTCCTTGTTGATTGTTAGTGTATATTTCAGATTGCTCCTTCTGTATTTCTGTTCTTTTACCCTCTATAAACAACTGATTGTTTCTTATTATGGCATACAATCCCTTTTTTCTTGCTCTCAGCATTTCTTCACGCATTTCCTGTCTTTCCAATCTTGCGTTTTCATCTAAAAATTCAGATATAAACAATCTTGTTCCTTGGAGAAAGTGTTTATTTTCTACAATATATTTAGCCATCCTCTTATTAATGAGTTCTATTACTAGAGGTCGGTTTTGATTATAGTTTCTACCTAGTCTATAAGTTTCTTCTATGTACCCTGTAAAGTCAATATTTAGTTTTTCATAGCATAAAACGATTAATCTACATTGTTGGTCATAAACTGGCTCTTCATAATATTCAGGAAAATCGTTGAGTTTTTTTTTGCAGTCGTTCTCAGTACATTTCATGTGTTTTGCCGTTTTTAGTTTGTTTAAGCCTTTAATGTAGGGTTGCCGTTCGTCCCGATACGTCGGGACATGTCACCGTTATTAACAGTGGTGTCCCGACGTCCCGACAAGCTTTAAAATGTCTCGACAAACATAATCGAGCGCGCCGCGCACGCCATGCAAGCCGCGCAGCGTACGACTGGACTGTCCGTCCGGATCGGAAACTAACTTGAGTTGAGTGAGGGAGGAGTGGAGAGCGTCGCCGCCGCCGCCAACTGTTTTCCTGAATTTATACACCTGAAGAATATTATTGAAATAAACGTAGAAACTGAAGAATGGCGAGCAAAAAGCATCCCTGAAAAATGGGGACGATATTTAAGACTGGAACGTCACATGAGCTTACACAATTTAAGAAAATTTGTGAATACGTTTTCAGTATTCCCGGACAAAACGCAGCTGTAGAGCGCGTATTTTCCTTGATGTCCTCGCAGTGGACAGACGAACGTAATCGTTTGGGAGTCGACACCGTGAAAGCTATTCTTCAATGTAAAATTAATTCTGACATAAGTTGTGAAGAATTTTTTAAATTCGTAAAAGGCTACTGACAATTACTGTCCCAGGTAAAATCGTCCGATAAATATAAAAGGGAAGATGTTAATTAATTTTAGGGTTATGTTATCCTCGATCATTAATAAATGAATATAAATAATCCCAAATGGTTTTGTTTTAAAGTTTTTTTTTTTAATTTGCCATGGCTTTGCTATTGCCCTTAGTTACATGAACTGAATCTCCCGCGCACCAATACTAAAAAAAGGACCCCAAATTGAAAATGTCCCGACGGGGCCTTAGGGATTTATGGCAACCCTACTTTAATGTCATTCCTCAATTTCTCGTTTTCTATGTTTAGTTTTTCAATTTTTCTGGTTATTATTTCTATATCTTTTAGTCTTTGCTCGTTTTCCTTAAAAAGTGAGTCTGTTTTCCTTTCAATATCTTCTCTCATTTTAGTAATCGCGTTATTAATTTCTATTTGGATAGTGTTTTGTATCTCCTCTATTATAGAATGATTATTTTCTCGTAAACGAAGAATTATCATTTCGCTCAGATTCTCTAATGTTAGTCCTCCATTATCTAATGTGGATTTTTGTTGAAAGCGCCCTCTATCTGCATGTGCATGCATGTCGTAGTTAGCTCAGATCTTGGTATCTTAGTATCTTGCCTGGTTATCAGTTCGGTTTATTGATTTTATAAGTGTTTGAACGTATCGAACACAGATGGCATTGAATTGTGTTTAGACAAATTGATAGTGCACTTTTTGATGGATATTATTTGCATTGAAATGTACAAACACTGAATGATAAATGTACAAACACTGAATGGTGAATGCTCCAATTAGTAATGATTTTCTTTCTTTTTGGTGGTAAAATTGTATTAATTTCTTAAATACTCTCCTCCTCTTGCAGTTGAGCACCAATACCTGCAATACAGTCTTGGTAAGGTGAAGGGGTAAAGGGATCGTTATGCTTGCGCTTTAAATCACTATTTATAACTACGTTAATTTGTCTGTTTACGATGTACCCACTGCAGTGAGACCGGGAATCGTTTTACAACGTTTTGTCTCATTGTATGTGTTCTGCTAGACCTAACGCATAGAACCTCTGAAGGACTAATACGATTTAACGGAACACGTTCCCTAAGCATTAAATAAATGTTTTACTCAATCCTATGACAGAGTCCTGCGAAGTCACTGTTATTGAGGAAGGCAGGATTTTAATCACGTACTTATGTGAAAGACACCCTTACGGTGGCCTAGCCCCCTTTTATTAAGATAATACAAAACAAGCACAAGCGCACCGTAGACTCAGTCTCTAGCAGAATACATTACGATCGTACCTGGTGAACGCTGAAGTGGTGTTTCGTCACTTCTCACTCCCTTAATCTGCCCATTAAGAGGATGCGGTGTGGCTATTACCGGCTTTGCGTCCCAATAGCGTGTCTCGATAAACAGTGACGATTTAGTAATAGTCCTACAGAACGGACGGGGTTTTTTATCGAGACACGGTCCCTAGCGTTATTTGAACGTCTACTAATTCAGTTTGGGGTACATGATGAAGCCTACCCCCGCTCCCTGGAAATGTGCGTCAATAAGCCTCACGCAAAGTATTCTGTGGCGAGACCTTTTTGGATACAGAAATCATCACTAACGTTTGGTTGTTTTATCATGCAATTACAGATTGGCTTTATAGCCTAGTTCAGCTTTAAATGAGCTGTGAGTATTTATGGTCCTGCCTTCCAAATGTAAAGCGTCAGTTCAAGATCATTAGTCGTCAAAGGTCAGGAGCACTAGTGCTCGAAGTCAAGTATGGTGGAAGGCCTTCACCATTTCCCTATAGCCAAATGCAAGTGACAATAATCTGCCAAGGTACGGAATAGGATATGGACACGTAATACACGGGAATGTAGCGTTAATTATAAAATACGATACTAAATAAGAGTTAGCTTGACATTCTGGAATAAAGTATCACTAACAGCTGGTCAGCGATATCACGTAACTGTTACCTATAATAACAATGCAATCAACTTGCAAGAATAATTATAATGGTGAGAGAATTAGATCACAACTCACTTACAAAGTAGTGCACACATTACCAGTTTTGCCTCAGACTCAGCTCCCGCTCTCTTACCACCAGTCGCACCAACAAACACACACACACACACATATATTACATTAAGAACTAAATTAGTCTAATCTGGGCTTTAACCCAACTATATTTAACTTAATAACTAATACGCGTTATCTCGAGATAGCCCACTCGGACATGGCCTCTTGGTATTCACCAATCCTTCTAACTTAACTAGCCTAGCCTAGGACGTCCGTCTCCTATCGTAGTCTAAAACCAATTGCCTCGATTTTATTCCTCAATCCCCTAAATTCTTCAAGACATTTGGCCCGTCTTCCCACAGTTTCGCAGAATAGTTTAATGACTGTTTTTGTACAAATTCTCAATTGTTTAAAAGGGTCCGTTTGAATTGCGTGAGCCCGACTAAATCGTTACCAGATGCTGGCACTAGTATTGTGAGTCGAGATAAGAAATTGGATATTTTCTAGTTTCTTTAGAATTCGGTGAAATATTGCAGTCGACCTTTTCGTACTTTGTTTCCCATTAAATAGAGAATTTATGTGTTTCTAAGTTGAGTGCCATGTGCCGATTTAAAAATAAATATAATATTTTGTTATTAAATAGGAGCAAATGGCAGACAATCACAACTTGAAAGAGCATGGCAGTTGAGAATATGTCATGCTCACTTAAATGTCTCGCTGATGGTGGCGAGTGTGTTGGATCATTCGGTTCCCTACAAAATGGTTGAGCTGGATGGTGCTGATCCACGCGTCATCTTCGTGAAAGGGCGCCGTCAGTTGAGACTGGTCATCTCTTATTTGCCAGGGCTTATTTTTAATCTTAGATTTTCAATTACTTTTGATTATTTTTTGTACATTGTTCTCACATATAGAAGCAACTAGAATGATGTACTCAGGATTTTGTAATATCTTGATTTAAAAGAGTGTTCTTGGAGTTTCTTGCCCGTTCTTCTCCATAGAGATCTACGTTTTGGAATGGGCAATTAGCTTCTACTTTCTGACTTAATGACCGACTCTTTGACAGTTCAAAAGTGCCTGTAAATAGTTTAATTGAAATAAATGCTTTGAGTTTGAGTTTGTGATTGTGTGCCAGAGCACTATCAGAACATTTCTTACATTGTTAGCACATTACTACATTTATATTAACCTAAAAAAAAAACAGATAAAAGAGTTAAACAGTGTAAGATTTTACTGTATAGAAAATAAATAAAATGTGTTTACCTGATGACCAAGATATCGCTCGATGACCGAATCTATTTTGGGACCCATATCATCGGCAATATAATATTGTTCATTTTCATCTATTACAGAGGTGCAGTAGGCACGCCATTGTCAGTAAACTGCATTAAGAATGAGTTAAAATGTGTTAGAATATACATACAAGATCTTTCAATAAATATGTCAGAGCCGATCACGCCTTAAGAAGCGCCGCGACAGATGAGCATTTTTGACATCGATCTCCTAGAGCCAGGCCGACAGACGAGAGGGGTCTCGTCTGTCGCCTAGGCTCAAGGGAAGAAAACATCACATAGAAATAGCATTTGAACAAAACAACAAAAGCACGGGTTAAAGGGGACATACCTGAAACTGAACTATATTGTAGAATACCACGAAAACACAACGGAAGCCAAATCACAGGCGAAACATAAACCATATAACCTAGGAGTGAGGCGTATTTATCGTAACTGGTAGAAAAAACAGGTATTTAAAAATAACAAATAACAATTGTTCCTAACAATATAAATATCTATTACTTAAAATAACAGACTCTCAAAGACTGTTAATACGGCTGTTACTGTTAATTCATTACAACAATCTCACACTGACTGTTACTACGGCTGTTACTTACATACACACTCACACAAAGGAAGAAATATTGCAAGATTAACAATTTATCTTTCTTCCTCATTAAGGAATGACCCTTGCTAAATAGAGAAACACCTATCATTTACTTCGAAATATGTTTTTTCTCATTCTTACTTAAGCGGTTAAACTACGCTAAAAAGAGAAGCACTTAGTATTTATTGTGTCTAAAAATACAGTTGGTGGTGCTTAGAAGAACAAACACTTACGAAATAGTGACTCCTAAATTAGGTCGTGTTACCTGTTACTGACCAGTTACCATTATTTAATTGATATTTAAATACGTATTTATCGTCCGTTCAAAAAATAATAACAAGTTGTTATTTAATAACAGATATTTGGATCTGTTATTTTTGTGCAACAATAACAGTGATAACAGATATCGTGTTTAACCTGTTACAACCCATCTCTAATATAACCAAGCCGGGGTCAACAGAGAAGCAATCAATCAATGTCCGTAGTAGTAAATTAGGTTCCATGGTATACAACGACCACAGAGTACTTTTTATATTGACATCGACTCAATCAAATACAAAATCAAAGAAAGACGTAGACGTCACGTCACGAAACTTAAAACTGTCAAACGAACGTCATGTCAAACCCAACCGTCATGGCTGCCCTAAGAATACGGTTACATTATTAAAAATCTTCCCAATTTAATCATTTTTGTACGGCTGTGCTGGTCTTCAAATTATTTTTTTTTTGTATTTTTATGACAATCCCCTATTTTTTACCTATTTATCTTTGTAGTGTACATAGAGGTGGCCCAAAATCAAACATTTTTTTTCAATTTAATCAAGCCACTCAGTTTTCGAAAATATAAAGACTACAAGCTAGTAAATGCAAATATAGCAATACTACGAAATAAAAAGCTAGTAAAATATCGTTTGCTGAATTCTGCAGTGCTGTTGACGTTGTGCTGTTGTTGTAAATGGTGTGATATTCTTTCGTTTTATGGTACGTACTCTAACACGTACGTCTCGTACTCTGGTACGTCTCTCTCTTTCTCTCGTAAAGAGTAAAGCCAGTGAGAAAAAAAACTTTAAGCTTACGTTGATAAACGTAAGCTTAAGGCCCTTTCCTCACTGGTCGGTACGTCTTTTTTTTAGTTTTTGGGTGGGAAATCATCAAATAACTTCTCCCGCTCTGGGCGGAGCGGGAGGGCGTGTCAGACTCTTACTGACTAAAACCCACCCGTGTTCCTTCGGTTGCCCTGTTGCCGGGGGCCACGATCTTCCTCTCGGTTTTCTTCGCAACCCCAGCAGGCATCGGCCCTAGCGGACCCCGTCGATTCTGCTGATATCTCTTTGAGGCGCGCGTGGAACACAACGCGCCGTCGACCCGGGCCTGGTCCTTATCGGACGGTGAGCTACCCATTGCTTACCGTCCGCAAGCCCCCGCCTACGGTGGCCGGAAATCGCCTCGCGATTCCCGACGCCCTGGGCGTCTCCTCCTGCGGCGGTTAGGGGCGTTAGGGCGCGAAATTTGCCTCTCCCTCACGCGTTCTGCCTCCTCCTTCGCGAGCATTACCGCTTCGCAGAAGGAGGTGACGGCCTCCCATTTCCTCTCGCTCCGTACCATGGCCTGAACCAGGGCCGGACGCGAGAGATCACCGCCGCCGATCGCCTCCACGAGGACACGGCGATGCTCCGCCCAAGCTGGGCAAATCTCCACCGTATGCTCCACCGTGTCCTCCGGGCGATCCACACAATGGTGACACCTGGGCGTTTCCTCCCGCCTTATCCTGTGCAGGAACCTCCCGAAACAGCCGTGTCCGGTGAGGACCTGCGTCAGGCGGAAGGTGAGGATGCCGTGGCGCCTCTCCAGCCACTCCTCAAAGAGGGGTCTTATCGCCGCAATTGTGGCGTGCCCATGGTCGGTACGTCTGCGATGCGATATTATGTCGAAACCGCGTGACGTCACACATTTTACTGCATCGCTATCGGAAGCTTACCGAGCGCCTTATATATTTGTATATGTCGTGGCCAGATCTTAGAATTGATCATTTCATGAAATTATCGAAAAATAATGGAATGGTTGTATTGCATGAAATGGAACATCGACCGCTGGTCACATTATGATGTGGTTTGGCCATATCATTGAATACTCAACGTTTGACGATATGAACAGTTAAATGCACGACTACTTCATGATATGGCCAAACATTAGTGATCATATCGTAAAATAGTTAGATTATCCACCGGTAGATGCGTTGATGTCGCTTTGTTTTTGTTGTGCATCATGGCGGTGGATGATAATTGGATTGGAAAAGCAATTATAAATATGCAAATGGAAGATAAAAGTGCAGTGAAGTATCGTATTGACTTTTATGAAATTCACTCGAAAAACGAGCGCAACCTAAAAAAACCATGTAGTTTTACATGGCCAGCGTATTTCACAGGTTAGTATCAAATCGTATTAATTATTATTTTTCTTCTGGAATGAAAGCTATTTAAAATGTTTTATTTATCCATTGACCCAGATTACTAAAAGTTTACGAATGCCAGTAATATTTTCATGGAGACCCTACTTAATGATATGGCCAAACGTCGACTGACATATCATTCAACGTTGACATTTGAACCCGACTCGATGGGCAGTACTGGTCAGAAACATCACAGTTTTATGGGAGCCCATTTCGGCTATGACAAAAAAATAGGCAGACGATTTCATCACAATATTTTTGATATTAAAAATGTATATAAGTTTCGTAATTTTATTAAGAAAAAGTTTGTTTTCAGATATTTTACGTGTCAAATATGGCCTGAGCGCATTTCCAAAAAATGTAAAAAAAAAAAAACTGATCTGTCTCATGTGTCATAGAAACCTGGTTCAATATTTTTTTAAATCTTTTGTTTAGTTACTGGGGTTACTAAAAGCCTGTTTTCAGACATTTGAAATGTTATTTTATTATTATTCCAAAAACCAAAAGAACGTTTCGGAGCCGCCTGACAAACGCGCGGTGCTTGTTCCTCACGACGCGGATGATGAGTCCGACAGTGATTAAAAACGAAGAAATTTTTTCAGTAAACAGTATTTTTCAAACGTTATCCCAGTTTCTTTTTGTGTAATTTATTTAAAAAAAAAAACATTTTAATTTTAGTTCGATGGTTTTGGGTAAGCTCTTTATTAATGGTACGAAAAACGCTGCAATATGATTTATTTATAATTTCTGATTAACGAATAGTTGTTTGATTAGTAACTTGAGACACTAAGTCTGTTATAATTTTTGTCTACATCTGGACAACTTTTTTCATTATGTCCAACAGTTTTGATACAAAATGCCGATAGCAAAAATTTTTCAACACGATCAAAATGGATCGATGGATGGATGGATGGATCGATTTCAACACATAAGATGCTCAAATTTTTCTTCTAAAAAAAAAATTTTTATTCGCATCAACTGTCAAATTTTCACGTGAAAACAAGATTTTTAGACAGGTTGCTATGGATTTTATTTTTTTAGCCTCATTTTTAATTTTCTCAAATAGTCTCCTGGGTACGTGTGACACCATCTATTGGTTTCAGAAAAATGTGTTTTCGGTACCTAAAATCTATCGTTCAACTATATTCTGAAAATCAGACAGATTGCTATGAAACAGTTCAATTTTTCTTTTTACGTATTTCTGTCAAGTTGACGTTGGTGACGCGGAAAGTTTCTGAAATTTTTTGAAGCGAAAACAACTCTCTTTCTTTTGGCGCGTTGGTAATTTTTGAGATGGGACTAAACCATTGATTTCGTGACACCATGACGACACCTCATTTTTGTAAACGCTCTTTATTTATAATACGTTACGGATTAATGTTCTATGCAAGTATTTTTACTTTAAAGGTTTTATAAACACGATTGTGCTCTTTATTTATATTAAGTTACGGAACAATATTCTATGCAAGTATTTTACTTTAAAGGTTTTGGAAGTGTTTTTTTGGTGCTCTTTATTTAGATAACATTACGGACCAATGTTCTATACAAGTATTTTTCTTCCACCAAAGCGATCTTGTTCAAGTTTTCTTCTGTCGGCACTCCCGGAGTGCTACCACTTTGTTTTTCGTGTAGAGTTGAAAATCCAACGCGCTGGGATGCACTCTTGTTTCAGCGCGATAAGAAAACACACTGTTGGATTTTCAACTCTCGGCGCTAAGCAGAGCGTTGAAAATCAAGTGCACGAAAAAGAATTGCGGCGATTTTATTACGTCCGTGCGAACGTGGGTATACAGTCTTATTTATAAAAATCATGCTAATCACTGATTAGCCATTGTTTAGCTAAGCAATCGTAAAGTAACTAAGTTTATAAACAACACGGAATATAAAAAAAACACTGTCCGTGAGAAAAATAGCCCCGACCGATTTGGGAACTGACTGGCATAGATAAATCATAAAACACATAAACTCGTGTTCAACACGAGCGAAACTAGCAAAAATCTTTGGCAAAAAGAGTGTATCTGTGTGCGTAGGCGCAAACCACGACTACGCACACAGATGCACTTTTTTGGCCGATGCAACGATAGTCAGTCCCTTTCCTACAATTCTCTGCATTGCTGATAGCGTAGTTATGGATATATAGGGTGTCTAATTTGATGTGTAGCCGACTGTACATGATTTTTTTCTGTAAAAAAACTAACTAGGACTAACTATTCCGGGATAACAGAAGTTCATCTTTATTCGATGATATTCATGTGTTCCTTACATAATTAGTATATGCGGGCCTAAAGCCGATTGCAATCGGTTCTGAGCTCCGAGACCAAATATACTACTTATCTGATGTTCCGTAAGTTTACTTATTTTGAGTCCATCCTATTTTTTTATACTATGTTTTTTATAGAACTTAAAATGAATATACGTGTAAAAATAGTTAAGCCACATTTTTTTTTGCATTACAATATGTAGGTACATACTTAGCTACTCTAACAGGTTTACTTATTGAAGAAAAAAGCTGTTTTATGCATTTAGTTGGTGCAACTAGCTTGTAAATAGTCACTCCTGCTCCCTATTTCCCTGTGTATGTGACCGCTGACCGCTTTCCGCGTGAATCACATACAAAACACTGCCCCGCGAAGTTTAGGTTAGCGACTTTGCATATAAATAATACTTTCTATTAAATATTGAGGATCATAAGTTACTAACGGTGCTAGAGCTCTCAAGAGGCGGCCTCTTGATAAAACGTTCAGATAGTGAAGAGGAGTATTGTATACAATGAGTTAGCTGATGTATTGTGATAAACACAGCGAATGAACAGCCTGGGAGCCTATTCTATAAATCGCGTAAGTTTTGTGCGGACGAGCGGGGCCCGCATGAAGGGTACCCGCGGGACCCGAGAAAGGGTGCGAGAAATAGTTGCTCTTTTCAAGAAATAAGATTTATTGAAGTCAATGGGATGGAATTTAAAAAGACAAACAAAATTTCCTCGAAGCGATTAAACAAAGTAGAAGCGAGGATTTATTTATAAGCCGGTGCTCTTAATTAAACATTGAGAGGAGATCAAGCGTGTCCGGTGCGCGCTCGCTACACTGAACTTAATAAGAAACGCGGCGCCACTCTGCAATGCTAATGCCTGCAAACTTAATCCATTTGGTGCACGCGACAACTCTATTAAGCATTTTCTGTTAATCAGTTCTGACATTTTATTTAATTTTTCGACGTCATTGGTGGGAACGTTTTTATTAAGAAACTAGCCCTTCGATGTTGCAGAGTGGGCTTTCAACGAACTTTTCAAAATATTATTCTCAAAAGTAGCTGTCATGGTGTCTTTATTAGGGTTCCGTACCCGAAGGGTGCCAAACGGAACGCACGGGCATGAGATGGAAATATATCTAAGAAAAAATAACTCAATAAACAGATAAATAAAATTGTCGTTGCTGCCGGGGGACCGTTCTGTCGTTGTGTGGAACACTGTTTAATCTAATCCCCCGACTGCAATGACAATTTTATTTATCTGTTTAGTCAGCGAGTAAATGAGTGACCTTTCGCTTTGTATATACAGATTAACTAATACAAGTTGTATATTACTTTTAGTTCGTTTTTTGGCAGGGAACTTGTGTTTTTTAATTATTATTTTTTATTTTAAACATTTTAGTGATAAGTTATTTTTTTATTTAAAAAATATCATGCTAGGTGACTTTCATATTTAAGCACTAAAAGTGGTTTTATACTCTCACAGCGAGGCGAGGCGTGGATGGCGTGGGGATGAAATGTTTGTTTTGCATGTACACCTTACCTATGTAAAATGTATGCCAATAAATTATATAGTTTTGGAATGTGCTCATCAAGGCCTTCAATTGGATACCCATATTGTAATAAATGAAGAAATTATTTTATTTACACATGGAAATGGAGCCATACTGCATATGCATTTTTACAACAAAAAATATAGCCTATGTCACTCGGGATGATGTATGAATTCTAACGATACCCCATTCATCAAAATCTATTCAGGCATTTAAAAGTTATGGTGGCACAAAGAAACTCACGTACATACATACACGAACCCTGAAAACATTACACTCCTTTTTGGGCAGTCGTGTAAAAAGTGCATGCTAAGTAACGTTAATTTATCTCGGTCTATGAAATTTTTGCACATAGCGAATTATGGAGTTGTGTAGACAAATAATACAAAATATTTATTAACAACTAAAATATTTATTACATAATTATAATGTACTCCATGGAATTAAAAATGATTAATTAATCATCTATATTTATATAAAAATCGGCCAAGTGCATGTCGGACCATGCACGATGATGGTTCCATATTTGGGATGAATTTATCCCAAGAACAAACTTAACTTTGTAATTGAAAACATCTTCTCCCATACATCGATATACGTCACGGTCAATTCTCCAACTGCAAATGTAAGTTCGTAATCGCAAAAAATGGTAATTAGTGACCGACCAAGGGTTCGTTTTCGTTTTCGGCAATTTTTTCATTTTTCGATCAAAAAATCATGGTTCGGCCATAAACCAGCCTAAGCTTCGGCCAAGCCATAATCAGAAGTTCGTGAAGTTTCGCGCGTCAATCGGCCTACTTCGTAAAGCTCAGCAATATCGGGTGACGTTCGGCTAATTTCGCGGTGAATTGGGTCCACTCGTGGTTACACTTAGCTGCTTTAAAAAGACGCGATTTTGGTTTGAAATTGTGAAGCGAAGTTACGTTGCCGTTTTGCCGGTTTTCAGTAGTGTTTGAAAAGGTAATGCTTAATCAAATAATGAATCATTTAAACAAAAATAAAATCACATCACATCAGCTGGTCTTCTGAGATACAGCTTCCCAGGTCTTGACAAAATCAGTGCAAGACTCATAAAAAAGACAAAACTTGATTATAACACCTTTAATCCACCTGATAAACCTCAGCCTGGAAACAGGAATATTTCCCGACCAGTGGAAGATTGCAGCTGTAAGCTGTAAGATACGTAGAAGTGGTGCCAAAGATAAACCTGGAAATTACAGACGAATAGCAATTCACAATATCTTATCAAAAATCCTGGAAACAATTTAAAGAAAAGCAAACTTATCACATTTTGCAGAACACATTCATCAAGCCCTCCCCGTAACCTAACATTAAATACCTCCCTTGTCAGAACCATCTGAGAACCTCACGCGAAGACTGCTCGCGCGAATATATTAACCGGACATCTTCAATTCGTTACTTAGAGCCTTAAGTCATTTCTCATTGATGAAAACCTAACTTTTAAATTGCAAATTCAACTTCATTACTTTGCTGCTTTATTTTTGATCTCATTGAAATTTTAATTTAGATTTTTTATAATTGTTTGTAAAAAATAGAATTATGTATCACAACTCAGGTCCCCAAGATACCGTCACCGCCTAATTTGGAGACAGGCGCTTTAACTTATTGAATGTCACCAACAGTTACAGATAGAATTATTATGGTAATTATGGCTCATTGGCAAAACAATGTTAATATTTTTTATTCTATTCATTCCATGCATTATATTTATGTGTAATAAATAAATAACAAGAGGAGTAAAAGAAGGAATATAGAATGGGATAAAAAACAAACAAGCAGGTATATAATAATTGGATAAACATACCAGTGATCAACATTACTAATATTTTTCAAAATAAAAATGTTAGAAATTGGTAACTAAAAATGTTTAACGACTAACAATCATAACAACACAACACGTAATGTCTTGTGTTGTTATGTTTGTTAGTCGTTTACATGGTGACATTTTTAAATACTTTTTTTTTGTAACAATGTTAATATTTTTTATTCTCTTCATTCCATGCATTATATTTATGTGTAATAAATAAATAACAAGACGAGTAAAAGAAGGAATATAGAATGGGATAAAAAACAAACGAGCAGGGTTTAATTATATATATAATAATTTGTCTACGCATCGTCATCATGAGCGAGCCCACCACTATTAGACGGCAGAGGAGAGGAGTGCGGGGCATGGTACCGAATTCCCCCACGAGCGGCGCGGCCGTCGCATTTATTAATCGCACGACATACACGCATAAGGATCATCACGCTAACATTTGTAAAATTCAAAAATCATTAATTATACGCCTAATTACTATCGAAGAAGATTTTCATTCATCTCCACAACATATTTTGGACCTTCAACGCCGGATGCAGCAGAAGAAATCGTTGCGACCAGCATTAATCGGACGCACGAGGTCATCAGCGAAGTCATCCACGGTACCAGCATAAAACGGTCAGGTCAATCATCATTCTTCATCCTTATCCCTTTATCTATATTCAGTGCTTCATTTGTGTTAATATTGTGTGAAATCGTAGTGTTTTATTCCCGTTAAATAGTTAAAAACGCATAAAGAATTTTGTTTTGTCACTACCCTCAACTTCGTTTAAAAGAAAAAAAATCTTTTGCAAATCTTTACAAATAAGTATTTTCCACTGTCTTCCACAAACTCCAAAATGACTAAAACTCCGACAAAAGAGGGTCGTATTAGTGGTGAGGATATATTTAGAGATTTAAATAAAAGACGAGGTGTTGTTCGCGGTAAACTTCGACTATTCATGAAGTATGTAGACTCTGTAGAAATAATGCCTGTTACTGAAACCATTAAAACAGAATTACAAACACGTTTACAAAAGGCAGATTTATTGTTACAGCAGTTTTCAGAAATTCAGGATGAAATAGACTTAAAAATTCCTGATGGTCAAATAGAAAAGGAATTATCTGAGAGGGAAACTTTTGAAACCCATTATTATGGTTATGTGACTAAAGCTAAGTGTATTATTAACGCAGATAACGCTCAAAATTCTTCAAAAGTTTCTAGTAAAGTTCAATTACCTACAATTTCACTTCCTACCTTTGATGGCTCTTATGATCATTGGTTAGAGTACCGCGATACTTACCTATCTCTCATCCATAGTTCTAAAGAAATAGATAATGTGCAAAAATTCCATTATTTACGGTCTTCTCTTACTGGCAGTGCATTATCAGTGATTAAGTCATTAGAATTCTCCTCTGATAATTACAACATAGCATGGGAGTTAATGGAAAACAGATTCAATAATAACCGTTTACTTGTGCAAAACCATGTAAAGGCTTTGTTTTCTATTACGTCACTTAATAAGGAATCATCCAATCAAATTCGTAAACTTATAGATACCGTTCTCAAAGATCTACGTTCCCTCAAAAACCTCGGCGAACCGACTGAGTCTTGGGACACTTTGATCATTTATTTAATTACATCAAAACTTGATTCAGTTACCGAAAGAGAATGGGAGACCCATAAAAGTTCAATCATAAATAGTCATAACCAGTCAAATTCACGTTTATCTCTTGATTATTTGATTACTTTTCTTAAAAATAGGGCTGACGTACTAGAAACTATTCATTTGGTACATGGTAAATCTACCACAGACAATAACGTAAAGAAACCATCATATTCACAACAACCAAACAAATCACATAGTTACACATCAACACAAAATAAACAATCTAATCATACAAAATCCAAACGTTCTCGTATTTGCACTATGTGTCAAGCTAACCATCCACTTTATTCTTGCGATTCATTCTTAAAATTATCTGTTAACGATAAAATTAAATTCATTAATGATAAGAAGTTATGTTGTAATTGTTTACGCGCTAGTCATTCGGTAGATGAGTGCTGGTTCGGTTCTTGTAGGCAGTGCAATAAGAAACACAACAATTTAATTCATGATAAATGTGACGATACTGCTAATGCATCCACATCGTCAGCTGTTAGGTTTACTTCACAGGCATCGCCGCAAGACACAACTAGTGCTAATTCTTCAAACACTACCACATTACATTCTGCGTCTCACACAACACATCAAAGTACTACTCATTCATTATTAGAGACGGTACTACTGTCTACTGCTTTAGTTGAGGTTGCAGATAAAAGCAATAATTTTCACACTACCCGCGCTTTATTAGATAACGGCAGTCAGCATTGCTTTATTGCAGAATCTTTATGCAAACGACTAAATCTTAATTTAATACAGTCCACTGTGCAAGTCTCCGGGGTAGGTAACTCGGTGACTAATTCTACACAATCATGCGAAATTCATTTGAGATCTAAAGCTACACAATATATTACACGCTTTAAATGTTTAGTTTTAAATCAAATCACAGCTCAGTTGCCATCTTTAGGTACAAAATCACACATAAATATCCCTGAGCATGTACAGTTAGCAGATCCCAACTTTTATTCGCCATCAGGAATCGAATTATTAATTGGGGCAGATAAGTTCTGGGAACTTTTAAATGACGGACTAATCCGACTAAGTAGTGGTCCATATCTTCAGAATACTAAGTTGGGATGGATAATATCCGGTTCATTGATGAATAATAAAACTTCACGCAACAATCGAGTTCAATGCAATTACTCACAATCATTAGATACCCAACTTAGAAAATTCTGGGAGTTAGAAGAAATAGTTCCGCAAAATAAATTAACTAAGGATGAGTCTTTATGTGAAAACTTGTTTACGCAAACTACGTACCGCGATAACACAGGTCGATTTTTTGTGCGCATTCCATTAGCCGAGTCTAGTGACACACTAGGAGATATGTACACACTCGCGCTAAATCGCTTTCACGCACTTGAACTTAAATTAGGTAAATCTACACCTGAATATAAAAAATTATATTGCGATTTTATGAATGAATATTTAAGTTTAGGACACATGAGTCGAGTCAATCACTGTCCATCATCAAATTATTTTCTACCGCATCACGGTGTTTTAAGAATTCAGAGTAGTACTACCAAACTTAGGGTGGTTTTTGATGGAAGTGCAAAATCAACATCGGGCAAATCGCTTAACGATATCCAGTATATTGGCCCTAGTTTACATAATGACGTTTTCTCAATTTTATTACGTTTTCGGCAATTTAGATTTGTTGCATGCGCTGATGTCGAAAAAATGTATCGACAAATTAATATTCAACCAGATCAAAGAAACCTCCAGTTAATTCTTTGGCGTGAAAATAAATCGGACGAACTCGGTGTGTACCAGCTTAATACTGTGACATACGGTACCGCGTCCGCTCCTTACCTAAGTATTCGATGCATCAAACAGCTGGCATCGGAGTGCGAGGACGACGTTATAAAGCAAATAATAGACGAAGATCTGTTTGTAGATGATTTGATTACTGGTCATGATAATAAACAATGTTTATTACACATTTGTACCAAAGTAAATGATGTTTTAAAATCTGGTTGCTTCCATTTACGTAAATGGTTGTTTAATTTGGAGACTTCTACAATAGATCAATCAAAGGAATTAGCTTTAGGCGAAAATTGTTTAACTAAAACTCTCGGTCTTGGTTGGTTGAATCATTTAGATTTGTTATACTTTACAACAAAGATTGATCAAACTTTCACTCATGTGACTAAGCGCGTTATCTTGTCTGTTGTCTCACAGGTGTACGACCCATTAGGCTTGTTATCACCCTCAATTATTATTGCAAAAATACTTTTACAAAAACTATGGCTTTGTAAGTTAAGTTGGGACGAACCAGTACCTAACAATATTTTGTTAATGTGGAAAAACTTTATCGACACGCTTCAACACCTACAAAACATAAAAATTCCTCGTCACGTTAGACAAGTGAATACAAACTACACAGATTTACATATTTTTACGGATGCATCACAGGATGCATATGGTGCATGTGCATACATAAGTACATACAACGACAATTCACCAGCCACTGTTAGGTTACTTTGTGCTAAGAGCAAAGTCGCACCACTTAAACCAGTTACAATACCGCGACTTGAACTGTGCGGAGCTTTAGTTGGTGCTAAGTTATATCAAAAAATAATTCAGTCATGGAGATTAACTTTTGATAACGCATACTTTTGGTCTGACTCCACGATTGTCATAAATTGGATTAAAATTTCACCTAATTTGTTGAAACCATTCGTTCAGAACAGAGTAGTGCAAATCAATGAGTTGACTGGTGAGTTACCGTGGTTACATGTTGCTGGTAAAACCAACCCGGCTGATCTTTTATCCCGCGGGCTCACGCTCGACGCGCTTCAAAATTCAGATATTTGGTGGCACGGGCCAGCATTTTTAACCGAAATTAACATTAATTTTAAACAAAATAAGCACGATGAAATAATTAAATTGCACGATTTACCAGAAATTAAATCAAATGTTAATTCTTTATTTACACAATCAACTTTTACTGGTATTTTTACATTTGAACGTTTTTCAAACTTTAATCGCATGAGACGTGCAGCCGCTTACGTGTTACGATTCACTCATAATGCACGAATCAAGGTCAAAACAGAACGTAGCATTGGCCCGCTTACGTCTGATGAATTAAGTAAGTCAACTTTAGTTTTAGTACGCTTAGCACAACAAACGTCATTTCCAGGAATTTTTAATTCATTAATAAAAAACTTACCTGTTAAATCGATGAGAAATATATCTAGTCTTGATGTATTCCTAGATTCTGACTGCATTATTAGAGTGGGAGGCAGATTAGTAAATTCACATACCTTCTCATACAGTAAAAAACATCCCATATTGTTGTGTTCCAAACATACTTTCACACGACTTCTTTTCCAATTTGAACATAAACGTCTACTCCATGCTGGGCCACAGTTGCTCTTGGCTACTATTAGAGAAAGTTGGTGGCCACTCAAGGGTCGTGATTTAGCCAAGCAGACAGTGCATAAATGCATTACATGTACTCGCCAGAAAGGGAAGGCACTAACAGTAAAAATGGGTAACTTGCCTTCTGAAAGATTAGAAACGGGGTATCCTTTCTTGCGCTGCGGTGTAGATTATGCGGGACCTATGTTCATATTGAATCGTAAAGGAAGGGGTTCAAAATTGGAAAAATGTTATGTTTGCCTATTCATATGCTTTACTACTCGTGCAATACACTTAGAATTAGTCACCAGTCTAAGTTCTGAAGCATACTTATTGGCTTTGAGAAGGTTCTTATCTCGTCGTGGAAAACCCGCACAAATATTTTCCGACAACGGAAAAACGTTTGTAGGCGCACTAAAAGAATTTTCTCATTTTTTAACTACTTATAAAAATGATATTTTAAATTTTGCTGCAGGCGAAAATATTAAGTTTAGCTTTATTCCTCCCTACTCACCACATTTTGGGGGTTTGTGGGAGGCAGGGGTTAAATCCTTTAAACATCATCTCCGTCGTGTAGGAAACGTAAACCTCACTTATGAGGAATTTCCACTTTATTGACACAAATAGAAGCCCTCCTAAACTCCAGACCTATGTATCCCATGTCTTCAGACCCAAACGACCTACTCCCTCTTACACCAGCCCATTTCCTGATTGGCCGGCCGCTCGTTGCTCCTACCTACGAAGACCTCACAGCTGCAAACACTTCACGCTTGGTCCGCTACGAGCGCATCGAACAGATGAGGCAGAACTTCTGGAAGCGTTGGTCGCAGGAGTACGTTTCGGAGCTGCAGACGAGGAGTAAGTGGCAGTCCAACACCGACACAATAATAGGTACCTAATACCCTGGTGCTCATTAAAGACGACAATATGCCACCCTTGAAATGGCGACTTGGACGAGTCATAAGCACTTCACCTGGCAAGGATGGTATAGCACGTGTAGCTGACATTAAGACAGCTAACGGAGTGATACGAAGATCATACCCCAGATTGTGTCCGCTGCTTAAGGAAGAAGAACCCTAATTTCACTCAACGTGTACCTGTTTCTACTTTTTCTTCGTTGGAGGCTGTTACTCCAAGGCGGGGGGCATGTCTACGCATCGTCATCATGAGCGAGCCCACCACTATTAGACGGCAGAGGAGAGGAGTGCGGGGCATGGTACCGAATTCCCCCACGAGCGGCGCGGCCGTCGCATTTATTAATCGCACGACATACACGCATAAGGATCATCACGCTAACATTTGTAAAATTCAAAAATCATTAATTATACGCCTAATTACTATCGAAGAAGATTTTCATTCATCTCCACAACATAATTGGATAAACATACCAGTGATCAACATTACTAATATTTTTCAAAATAAAAATGTCAACCCTAGATTTAATATTGTGTAACTTCTATGGAGGAATTGTTAGTGTATGCATTAACCCGTTATCAACAGTAGATGTCTACGACCCACCCCTCGAAATACTAATAAAAAATACGTCCCCCGCGTTATTAAAGAGTAAGATGCCTGTTAGGTACAACATTAGAAAAGGCAATTATACTTTAATCAACGCTATAATTAGTGAAATTGACTGGACCCATATTTTCTCAAACTTGCACGATGTCGATGTTATGGTGACACACCTATATAAGCACCTTAATGATATAGTTGACGAATACGTTCCAAAGTAAAAAAAACATAGTGATAAGTATCCCTCCTGGTTCTCTAAACCTCTCATTAGACTCCTAAATGAAAAAGAAAAACTTAGAAAACGGTATAAAAATATAAAAATCCAAGGGATCACTTTGAATATAGACTATTGGAGGGGAGATCGAAAACCATGATGAACAGCTGTTACAAAAACTATATGAGCTTAACTGAAAAAAACATTAGACATAATCCGAAACTCTTTTGGTCCTTCGTTAAAGCGAAAAAGTTCAAATCTAACGACATTCCCTCGGAGATGTGTTTAGGAAATGAAACAGTATCAGTACAGTAGGTGATGAAGTCTGCAGCCTTTTTGCTAAGCATTTCTCCATTAACTTTACTCCCTCGATTGGTTCACCTGCTGTAGCTCAAACAGGACCCAAGTATCATCAGCATGCATTAGGTAGTGTAGTATTCACGGAACGAAATGTCCTGAAAGCACTAAAATAACTTAACATCTGCAAAGGGCCGGGGCCAGATCGTTTGCCGCCGGTATTTGTAAAGAAGTGTGCTACTAGTCTATCCTTACCGCTTAAAATAATATTCAATCATTCGATTGCGACATCACAGTTTCCGACAGAATGGAAAATAGCAAATGTCGTACCAATTCTTAAGAAAGGAGATTCTAATGACGTGCAGAACTACCGTCCCATTTCACTCCTTTCAGTTTTTCCTAAACTCTTTGAATCCCTGCTATTTCCCTTACTTATATCACACATTAATCCTCAGCTAGCTCCTCAACAACATTGCTTCTGTGTTTGTAAATCTACGACTACTAACTTGGTCCACTACGTCAATAAAGTAAGTAAATTGATAGACTCTCGTGTCCAGGTAGACTCAATTTACACTGATTTCAGCAGTGCGTTCAACAAGGTGGACCATAAAATTATCTTAAAGAAGCTTGAAGGTTTCGGCATATTTGGCCAGTTGCTTCTTTGGTTTAAATCGTATCTCTCAGAAAGAAAACAAAGAGTGGTTGTAAAGGGCTACGAGTCTAATGTTCGTCAATCACATGTTATCTCAGTAAAACACAGCAATTGCTCTATCTTCGCTGATGATTTAAAGATCTATAAAGAGATACACTCATCCGTCGATGTTCATTTACTCCAGGTTGACCTCGACGCAGTTCACGACTGGTGTTTAAAAAACCGCATTTCACTCAATGTGAAAAAGTGCTATCACATAAAATTTACCAGAAAACGAAAACCTTTACCTACTTCTTACTCAATAAATGGGGTAACACTACAAAAGGTAGACAAGATTCGTGATCTAGGAGTCCAGCTCGATTCTAAACTCACATTAATTGTCAACCACATTAATAACATCACAGCCAAAGCTGCAAAAATGTCTGGCTTTGTAAAAAGAATATGTCGGGATTTCCAGTCCATCTCTACTTAGGGTAGAGATGGACTGGAAATCCCGACATATTCTTTGCTGCTGGTGGTGCTCTTCAATACTCTTGTAAGAAGCCTACTGTACTATGCATCTCCAGTTTGGAACCCTAATTACCGTGTTCACGTAAACAGGATTGAACGTATCCAAAGAAGCTTTACCAGATACCTTCGTTTTAGAAGGTCTAGCTGTCCACGAGATTCTTCTTACGGTCAAAGGCTCATTCATTTTAAAATATGCACTCTTGAACACCGAAGAGACGTGACAGATTAAGTCCTTCTTTATAAAATCGCTAACGGTTTACTAAATGTCCCCGATCTTTTGGAGGAATTAAGTATAGCTGTACAGTATCGACCAAAAGTCCATAGGCAATCGCACAAAGCAATAGACTGACGCTTCGGTTTGACTTACGACCTTCATCTATAAGATGTTACAATACTATAGACACACACACATTCACTTTGTCTGCAACTAATAGTAGTTCATAATTTCTGTCAATACAGTATATGGCATGCTAGCGCAGTGGATAACGTGCTTTGGTATGTGCGATTATGGCGAGCCGAGCGAGGGTTCAAATCTCATCTGCGGTTTGCTTGTAATTTTTTAATAATTACCATTCATAGTTTTTGATATTTTTTAATAATGACTAGTTCAATAATCATTCGTTTTTTGTTTCGGTCGTCTTGTTCACATAAATATTAAAGTTTAGCAGGTAGACCTGTAAACAAAAACGAAGACAACGAAACGAACGAAGTAAATTATTTCGATTTCTGTGGGGTAGACAGACGCAGTTCGTTACGCGTATTTGCTTAATAAAACTTTGTTGGTTCGTGGTTACTGTTGGTGACGAGTATTTAGGTATTAGCGGTGTTGTGGTTATTATTTTAAAAATGCAGTCAAATATAAATATTGAAGGGAGATCAAATATTACTGCGCTGCGTAAAAGTGAATGTACCTAATTTACACAAATATCTAAAGAAATTGGACTAAGTATGAGTGTTATCATGTGTTATTGCAGTATCGCATTTGCAATATCGGTGTTATTGCAAATAATAATATTTACAAAAACTGCACTGTGCTTTACGAGATCGGAACCTAAGCCAGTTTAAATTTTAGACCAACGCTTAACGCGTTCTGCTATCTGCACACATAAGTTTTGTTCGAATTTTAGCAATGCGATAAACTGGCCAAGGTTAAGCGCATGATGCGTGTGTATTACCATGTCTAACAAAAGCGACGGAAATATATATTTGTTTCGGTAGTACGGCGCAAGTACGTGACGATACGACGGTGTGTGCCGTATTGTTTACACATACAGATATACGGACTATACCGCGTGTTCACAGTAATACGACTCTTAACGTGCCTATGCACTTTTGAACGCTTACTGTACCTCGACAGAAAGCTATTCGATCGGGTCGCGAGACCATTACCTTTGCCACATCTGGAAGTCGTACTAATCTTGGTAGCACCGCTCCCATGAATCGTCTAATGGGAAATTATAATAAAATCGCTACATGAACCAGTAGCATCGACATCTTCTCTAACCCTTTTCGTCAATTCTGTTCGAGAATTTTAACCAGCTCGGAGTCTCAAGACCTCAGTGCGGCACAAGCCGCCTATTAATAAAATTCTATCCACTTCTATTTCCATCTTTTTAAGTTTTTTTTTTTGTTATGTAGTTAAATATTTCTGTAATTTCCATCGTATTTGTGAACATAATGATTTTTTATTCTTTGCAACTAAATCAACTAACGATAACTAAAACGTCCTACAATCATTAAGTTCTCTGCTAGTGCCACTTCTATAAGTGACGAGTCCACAATACCTAAAACTGTATGTGATTTTTGTATGTGTATGTTTAAGTGAGTAAGTCGTTGAGGTGCCAAATAAATAAAAAATAAAGAAATAAATAAAAATATTTGAGGGAAGGAGGCAACCCGACCCCCGACGCTATACCGCAAGCAGTGACATCTAAGGGAGCATGACGAACTTGCTGCCGGTTGCTCCGGCAAGAATAATATGATCAATTTTCGGATTCGCTGGCTAACCACATATTGCAATACAACTCATTAAAAAAAACATTGTGATGAGTATATTATGCCATTAATAAATATAAATAAAATGAAAATAAATTGATTTACTTATACAGTGAAATAAAATATACTAAACAATTATATGAACTCATATAACCTGTCAGTGGTAAGCAAATTCTGGAGAAAGAATATAAACATTGTTTCGAGTTGGTCACAGCGACCAACTATTCTTATCGTTTAAGTTGTCGTTGATTCTAAAACACTTGTTTGTTGCTTTGCACATTGGAGTAGCTTAATTAGTCCCAAGCCTTTTTGTCGTCCAAGTAATCTTTAACTTTATAGAAACCTTTTTGTCATAGTTTCTGTTTAATATATGATTTAAATTTATTGAGGCTCTTTTCTTTAACATGGCTTGGGAGTTTGTTGTAAAACGCATACTTTGGCACTTAAATGAATTACTCATTTTTTGGAGCCTAGTCCTGGGTCCATTAAGTAAATCTTTGTTTCTAGTATTTATTCTATCAATGTTGCTGTGTTTAGAATATAGATTAAGTTATAGTCTTTTTTACATAAATCAGGTTCTCATAAACATATTGAATCCCTATTCCATATACTTAGTATGGTACACGATAAAGAAAAAGCACTTTTTTTTTTCAATATATCACCTTAAAAACGCCGATTCATAAGGTATTGTTTTTAAATATGGGCATTTTATGCAATTGCAAAAAAATAACTTTGTAATTCATAGTCTAATAAAATTATGAAATACAAATTTAATTTTGCGATTTTTTTAATATGAAAAATATTTTTCGCTAAGTATTTTCTCATTTATTTGATATATATTGTACGCTGGTACGGAATACTTCGTGTGCGAGTCCGACACGCACGTGGCCATTTTTTTCAAAGCGATCGACATTGTCTGCGACGAACTGTCTGTGACGGAACCCACCCAGCTCCCGGTGGCCGCAGGAACATTTCATATTTGTCAGGAATGTTTTTTTGGAAGCGGTCCCGGAAATCCTAAGAAAAGCTTTCCGGAGGAAGCCGGTCCGGAAGCCGCGGATTTGACTCAAGCTAATTTGTAAAATCCGGGACCAGTAGCGCCCGATCCCCCGACGCCCGCGCACGGCGTGCGTGGAGTCGTCGCTCCCGTGCTTTAGTTGAGATAGCATTTAGGTATTCGATGGATTGGGTTAAGCGCCTACATAAGTAACCTCTATAATATGTACTGGTGTACGGGTGCGCTTATCTCGTACGCGTGTACGATCCATCGTAGCTATCAGATAGCTCTGTATTGTAGGTAGATTTGCTGAAGGACACGTTTTAGAATATTATAATTTGAATGATACAATAATAATACAACATAACATCACGCCTGTAATCCCCGAAGGGTTAGGCAGAGGTATACCTATAGGTCACCTACATTTCGCCAGTTATGTTTAAGTCCCATGTAATAGTGGGCGCGCCTATTGCCATCAACCGGGCACAAATCCAAATTCCGGGCTGCTACTGAGAAATTCCAGATGGAAAAATCCAATAACACTTTGCCCGATCCGGGAAACGAACCTAGGACCTCATGCTCAGCGGTAGCGCTTGCGACCAGTAGACCAACGAGGCAGTCAAACAATAATAATTATATCATTCAAATTATAATATTCTAAAATGCGAATTATGTTGATTTATATATTAGTTGTTAAGCGTAATGTGTTACATAATTTATAAATCAAAGACAATGAATTTCATCTTAAACCTGGTGAATACGAACGTGGCGCACATGGAAAGTTACTAAAAATGTGTGAGTGCTACTAACGCACGTACCCCGCACGGAGCCCTGGTTCATGGGCAAGCATCCGGGGCGAGGATTACCAAGTTCGGCCACTCGAGAATATTTTAAAGGCATTTCCTTGAAATGGTCGGATCTCAGCCGCTTCCCCCACCACCGCAACCCCGCGCGCCCCCCGCCATTGCCGAGCGCTTCATAACCTCTTCGACGTCGGCGGAACTTTCCGATTTACCCGGATGTTCGATTGAGATAATTTTTCAAGTATTAAAGTTACTGAAACTAGGATTTCTGCAGGAAAATTCTTACAACATTCAACTGCTATAATATTTATTTTGTTTCACAGGACAAGCAGATAACGGAGACATCAAAGGGAGCAGAACAAATGTAGTGAATCGACACGCCGCGTGGCGGGCACAACCGTCGGATGCTAGTGGCGAGATATAAACGAATGCTAATATTACAGTTTTTTTGGAACAACATGAAGGTATAAACGGCACAGCAGTTACATTGGAAGGTAAAACTACAAATTCACGTACTGTGATGAGTTATAGTGAGCGCTTCAAGGTTGCTATCCCGCGCATCAAAAGGGAATTTGTAAATGTTATGTCTTGTCCGTGCTTGCATATTTAATAACGTTTAATAATTCTGCTTAGGTCAAAAAAAGTGGTCGCGGGGAGAGTGGGGCGCTCTGGCGCGGTGAGCCCTGTGATCCAGTCGCCTCCTCACTGTGGAGTGGATTGTGCGATGTCGGCGGATTAGGGCTGGCAGTTAGCCGTCAAGGATTAAATACACATTCATTAACAATGTTTACTACATTCTGTTTGGGCTTATAAGAACAGCGTAAATACTTGGCAGAGCGTCACGCCTCGCCTGTATTCCCATTGAAGTCCCATGTGATAGGGGGCGAGCCCGTTGCCGTCAACTGAGCACTAGCTCAGCAACGGGCTGCTACTGAGAAATTCCTGATGTGAAAAACCCATCCAACACTTTGCCCGACCTGGTAATCAAATCCCACCGCTCAGCAGCGTTTTTGCCTTCATAAACACTACAACATCTGTCTGTAACTCTGTAGAATTAGGGTTCTCTCATCAGTTCAATTTATTCAATATTTTTGACTCAACAATGTGCTTTTGATGTTATATCTTAGTAAAAGTATGATGTTGGCGTGATGGTGGTGCTTCTCTCACTACAGCCACATTAATATTATGAAGAGTTGATTTGATCTGATTCACGCATACCTACGCAACAATAAAAAAATAAATCGTTATAGTATAGCAATCGTTTAAGTTATTAACAAGTCCAAAATCGTGGAAAACATAATAATAATATGAATTTCATATATCCTATCTACATGATAATACTTACTAACAAAACTTGCCTCGATGCGACAGCTCCGAATCACTGCATACTGAGATTTCATGTGGCGGTCTGTATGTGTGGTAAATGGTCTAATGAACACACGTTCATTAGACCATTTGTTTCTAGATGTAATACGGTATGATTTGAACTAAAAGAATCGCTAAGAAAAATGACAAGGACTGTATTATTGGTTTACTGACAGAGACATAAATAAAATATTACTCCTTCAAATACTGATTATCCGGAACAAGACTTCACTTCTGGTAGGTGCTGTTCGGGGACTGAAAATAATATTGATAAACTGTTCTACTGAACCGCACTTATCAAAATTTTGTTTCAGTGCGGTCCGTGGAAGTGTTCAGATGCGGTTCGGACAAGTGTTGTTAAAATCAGTGCTCTGAGTGGAATACCTCCGAATAGCGCCTTTACCGATACGAAATACAGGCGATGTCAAAGTCAAACTGTTAGTTACCCCACGTCCAGGGTAACTAACAGTTTGACTTTGACATCGCCTGTTTACTGTATCAGGTTGACTGTATCAGGCTATGGGATAGACTCGCGTTTACCGGGAAACAAGAGTCAGCTGTCACGGCGCTGTGAGCTGATAATCCGGAGATTAGCGGGGATCAGAGGAGTCACAAGCGAGGGTCGGCTCGTGATCGCCATTACTCAGCGGAGATCGTCGCGTCTTATCGCGCTACTCTAGCACCCGCGCGACTCCGGCGCCCGCGCGGCCTCGCACCGCGCTCGTGTCCGTGTGAGTTAATGAAGTGAATAAATAAACAAGCGTTTACACACATTCTGCGTCATGAGGTAGGCATGCGGCATAAAATAAATAAATGGATAGCGTACACCCTGCGGCGTGTACTGTAGATACTGTGTCATGGCGAGCCTATTATTGTTAACTTCAAACAAGTCTCAACGGTCGGCCGCTGGCACACTGTAATATCTTAAAGCACTATGTCTTGCCTTTCAATTACAATCTCACTCAACCACTGAAGCTACAAACATAGCATTTTTTTTTCCAAATAAGTAACACTAGCGTCTGTCCGCGGCGTGCTGTCAACAAGAGTGCTGCGTGTAACGGAAGGGAACTCGAGACGACTCCGAGCATACACATCAGACTGTGTGTAGAGATCGCAGGACATTAATCACAATCCGTATTTGATCATTTTTAATACTAGCTGCGCCCCGCGGTTTCACCCGCATAACGCTCGATCCCCTGGGAATGTCGGAATAAAAGTTATAATAAAAAATAGAATATTCTATATCCTAACTCAAGTTGTGGTCTACTCATGTGCCAAATTAATTCAAATCCGTTGAGCCGTTTTACCGCGAAAGCGTAACAAACTCACTTTCGCATTTATAATATTATTAGCATTTGCCCGCGGCTTGCCCGCGGCTTGCCCGCGTGGACGTCGGAAACTATCCCACGGGAACGTACTTCCGGGATAAAAAATATCCTATATGCTAATCTAGGTTATAAACTATCGGTGTGTCAAATTTCATAGAACCGGCCGGTTTTGCGTGATTGAGTCACAAACATCCAAACACACAGACTTTAACATTTATAACATAACTCACTTTACTAACTGTTTAATATATTTATGCGTTGTTGTATTAGTTGTTGTTTGTGCCATTGATCACATAGTACCTACTTGTTAGCAAGGTTCATTTATCACTTAAAATTGTAATAACTTTTGACAGAGTAGGCCGATTTTAATGTAATAAAGACTAAATCTTAACTGTAGATACGGACTATAACTGTATTTCCAATCTCTTAAATCTCTTGAAAACAAGACACAAAGAAAATAATATTACATGTGAATTTTAAAATCAAAATAGGGGTTTTACCCCTTTGGGGGATGATTACGAATTTCAACGTTTTTAACAAAAACGTTGAAATTCGTAATTCTTTATTTCTCACCAAAAGCATATAGGAGATTGACCGATCTGGACCAAATGCTGCCCAGGCATGGGAATACTTTCATTTGTTTCCTTACATGAATAGACACTTAAAAAAATAAATAAAAAAACATCCACGGGTTTTAATGGTATCTAAAAACTTATCTTATGACTATTGGTGCTTTCGCTTGATTTTTTTTTAGCTTTTTCATGAAATATTATTATTATCGTACTTATTCTAAGGTTTTTTGGTTATTCGATAGGATACAATAAAATTACAATAGTTGTACCAATATGTCTCAAATAAAAAATAATCAGAATATTAATATACAACCGAAGTGGAACCATCGACAGAAAAATGCTTATAACTCTGTTTGTACTTTTCCCGACATGGCTGCCTTCTGCATAACACGGTTCAATTATGGACTCGATTTAGGGATGTCGATTCTTTCCGAAAAAGATCAATGTTCAAATCGATTCGAATCGTAAGCTGATGTATCGATTCACAAAAAAATCGAGGTCTAAAAGATAGATTTCTAAAAAATCGATTCTCGATTATTTTTTTCAAGTTTGCATTTATAATGTATCCATTTTATGAAAAACAAGAAAGATACCATAATAAAATGATCTCTTACCAGTAAAATCAGTTTTTTTTTAGTTCAAGGAATTCGGTAATAAAAATTATTTTTATTAAAGTCAGATCAGGTATGAAAGATGACATTTATTTTCAAAATGTATTTATTACATGAAATCTCGCGAGTTTTTGAGTACTTAATTAACCCTTTAGCCAGCAATTTTATGGGTACATTCGACTAATTTTAAATAATATTAAATAAAAAAATAATCGAATGGCGATGGTCAAGGGTGAAATATCGGTTCACTGTATCGGTTCAGTACTGCATATCGATTTAAAAAATCGATCTTTTGGGCCTGAAAAATCGATTCTTCTATTCATCGATCTCAGATCGCCATCCCTAGCTCGATTCCGTTCAAAATTATTGCTGCTCATGTTTTACTGGGTGAAGGACGATCGGCAGTTGTGCCCGCGTTGTTTGCTTAGTTTGGTTTTGGGGTGGGCCAGGCACCAAGACGTTTTGAGGCGCCCTGCTTTATTTTTAGATTCAATAATTATGACGACGATGAGGATGACGATTGATTAGGAATTTTAATGTTTACATGAGGCCGCATAGAGGATAATTTTTATTATGTTGTAAACCTATGTAACGAATAACAATTGATTGATTCAATGACTATCCTTAACTAAGTGTTGTTATAATAATATAATCCATTGTTTATAATATACCGTCTTTTATTTTAAAAATAAGCTGTTGATTATGATTTTTCGTCAATGTAAAACCTATACTATAGATATTTTTTTCTCAATACTCCTCGGATAGATTCTGAAGCGCTTTGGGCTACAGACTAGTATTAGTCTAAGGAACATTATGCACTATGATTGAATGTTGGGCAGCACTTGGTCCAACGTCCATACAAAAATGGTCAATCTCCTTTGAATTTTCATATCCCTAACTTAAGATATGCCATACAAACTTTCATCCCTTATATCACCCCTTATAGGATTATTTTTGAGATAAAAAGTACCCTATGTCCTTTTCCAGGATGCCATCTATCTCTTTGCCAAATTTTATCGAAATCTGTTCAGTGGTTTAGTCGTGAAAAGGTAACATATAGACAGACAGAGTTACACAAGAGTACATACCTTGAGCTCGTATCCACATGCCGCGCTCTAACAAGAGTACATACCTTGAGCTCGTATCCACATGCCACGCTCTAACAAGAGTACATACCTTGAGCTCGTATCCACATGCCGCTCTCTAACAAGAGTACATTGAGCTCGTATCCACATGCCGCGCTCTAACAAGAGTACATACCTTGAGCTCGTATCCACATGCCGCGCTCTAACAAGAGTACATACCTTGAGCTCGTATCCACATGCTGCGCTCTAACAAGAGTACATACCTTGAGCTCGTATCCACATGCCGCGCTCTAACAAGAGTACATACCTTGAGCTCGTATCCACATGCCGCGCTCTAACAAAAGTACATTGAGCTCGTATCCACATGCCGCGCTCTAACAAGAGTACATTGAGCTCGTATCCACATGCCGCGCTCTAACAAGAGTACATACCTTGAGCTCGTATCCACATGCTGCGCTCTAACAAGAGTACATACCTTGAGCTCGTATCCACATGCCGCTCTCTAACAAGAGAGTACATACCTTGAGCTCGTATCCACATGCCGCGCTCTAACAAGAGTACATACCTTGAGCTCGTATCCACATGCCGCTCTCTAACAAGAGAGTACATACCTTGAGCTCGTATCCACATGCCGCGCTCTAACAAGAGTACATACCTTGAGCTCGTATCAACATGCCGCGCTCTAACAAGAGTACATACCTTGAGCTCGTATCCACATGCCGCTCTCTAACAAGAGTACATACCTTGAGCTCGTATCCACATGCCGCTCTCTAACAAGAGAGTACATACCTTGAGCTTGTATCCACATGCCGCGCTCTAACAAGAGTACATACCTTGAGCTCGTATCCACGTGCCGCTCTCTAACAAGAGAGTACATACCTTGAGCTCGTATCCACATGCCGCGCTCTAACAAGAGTACATACCTTGAGCTCGTATCCACATGCCGCTCTCTAACAAGAGAGTACATACCTTGAGCTCGTATCCACATGCCGCGCTCTAACAAGAGTACATACCTTGAGCTCGTATCCACATGCCGCTCTCTAACAAGAGAGTACATACCTTGAGCTCGTATCCACATGCCGCGCTCTAACAAGAGTACATACCTTGAGCTCGTATCCACATGCCGCGCTCTAACAAGAGTACATACCTTGAGCTCGTATCAACATGCCGCGCTCTAACAAGAGTACATACCTTGAGCTCGTATCCACATGCCGCTCTCTAACAAGAGTACATACCTTGAGCTCGTATCCACATGCCGCTCTCTAACAAGAGAGTACATACCTTGAGCTCGTATCCACATGCCGCGCTCTAACAAGAGTACATACCTTGAGCTCGTATCCACGTGCCGCTCTCTAACAAGAGAGTACATACCTTGAGCTCGTATCCACATGCCGCGCTCTAACAAGAGTACATACCTTGAGCTCGTATCCACATGCCGCTCTCTAACAAGAGAGTACATACCTTGAGCTCGTATCCACATGCCGCGCTCTAACAAGAGTACATACCTTGAGCTCGTATCCACATGCCGCTCTCTAACAAGAGTACATACCTTGAGCTCGTATCCACATGCCGCTCTCTAACAAGAGAGTACATACCTTGAGCTCGTATCCACATGCCGCGCTCTAACAAGAGTACATACCTTGAGCTCGTATCCACATGCCGCTCTCTAACAAGAGTACATACCTTGAGCTCGTATCCACATGCCGCTCTCTAACAAGAGAGTACATACCTTGAGCTCGTATCCACATGCCGCGCTCTAACAAGAGTACATACCTTGAGCTCGTATCCACATGCCGCTCTCTAACAAGAGTACATACCTTGAGCTCGTATCCACATGCCGCTCTCTAACAAGAGAGAACATACCTTGAGCTCGTATCCACATGCCGCGCTCTAACAAGAGTACAAAACTTGAGCTCGTATCCACATGCCGCTCTCTAACAAGAGAGTACATACCTTGAGCTCGTATCCACATGCCGCGCTCTAACAAGAGTACATACCTTGAGCTCGTATCCACATGCCGCGCTCTAACAAGAGTACATACCTTGAGCTCGTATCAACATGCCGCGCTCTAACAAGAGTACATACCTTGAGCTCGTATCCACATGCCGCTCTCTAACAAGAGTACATACCTTGAGCTCGTATCCACATGCCGCGCTCTAACAAGAGTACATACCTTGAGCTCGTATCCACATGCCGCTCTCTAACAAGAGTACATACCTTGAGCTCGTATCCACATGCCGCTCTCTAACAAGAGAGTACATACCTTGAGCTCGTATCCACATGCCGCGCTCTAACAAGAGTACATACCTTGAGCTCGTATCCACATGCCGCTCTCTAACAAGAGAGTACATACCTTGAGCTCGTATCCACATGCCGCGCTCTAACAAGAGTACATACCTTGAGCTCGTATCCACATGCCGCTCTCTAACAAGAGTACATACCTTGAGCTCGTATCCACATGCCGCTCTCTAACAAGAGAGTACATACCTTGAGCTCGTATCTACATGCCGCGCTCTAACAAGAGTACATACCTTGAGCTCGTATCCACATGCCGCGCTCTAACAAGAGTACATACCTTGAGCTCGTATCCACATGCCGCTCTCTAACAAGAGAGTACATACCTTGAGCTCGTATCCACATGCCGCGCTCTAACAAGAGTACATACCTTGAGCTCGTATCCACATGCCGCGCTCTAACAAAAGTTTTCCAATATACTCGTACATACTTTCGTACTGTGTAGCACCCTCTAGCCGCGAGCCATCACAAAGAGCGGCTCGTAAACAAATCCGTTAATATTCAGTGAATGAGAGAACGGAACGTGTAGGTTGGTTTTACATTAATGCTGTGCCCTGCGAGTCATCACGAGCCGCCGCCGCCCGCGCCGTCGCGCGTTTCTCAAAATGAGATAATACCTATTTGTGTTTTTTAAACCAGGTTTTCGTAAGTTATTTTAAAGGAAACGCTTTTATTATTGACGGCTAAAGAAGAGTAGCAGTAACTGGTTTCAAATGATTTGTAATACAATCCAAATGTGGTCAATTTTCAACGTATGCAGCCACATAGGCAGCGACTTATTCTAAGACGAAAAGTATGAACTAAAAAGTATTCGGTCCGCCACCTCACACTCTAAGAGGCGGTATCATTTCCATACAGTCGTATATAGTGAGTACGTGGAGAACGTACTGTACGAGCCTCAAGCAGCTGCGAATATATTATGGTTACGACATTTACGACTAGTTGCGACGTAACCGTACCGCACCACGTACGTACTACGATGGACATGTTCATGCTACGAAGTGGCCAGCCGCAGACGTATTACTTACAGCTACGGCGTAGCGATACTGCATCATTATAAACGTGGAGTACAAGCTACGTCGTAGCGTATAGTTCGTGGCGCTCGCTGGCTACGACGTAGCTCATAAATTCGTAGCAACTGCTAAGAAATATTGGTGTATCGTAGCAGATGTTTTATTTTTAGAATAGAATAGAATAATATTTATTTGCTTAAAAACATGTTATGACTTAATTACCGTGCAAAGATTAGCGGATAGGAAAATTGAATGTATCATCATACGTCAGTCATTTTAAATGTTTTATTATTTTAGAACAAACCCGAATCTACTATTCATTTTAATTTAGGTGACACTGTCAAATGGGTACAATAGTGCTATCATGTAACAACAACATCTTATTCTAGCTGCGACCCACGTCTTAGCTCACATAAGATATGTCATGCGCCGACGGTTCAGCCTCACTAACAGAATAATCGCACGCATCTCGTTAACAAAGGAGATGTCACATGTGGGGCCCGCGCGACCCTCGTCAGCGCCGGGGCACGGCCGCACCCCGGGCCCCGGGCCCCTGGTCCCTGATAGTTTGCCGCTAATTAACCGCTGCACGGCACCGGTGACGTCACTGCGCCAGGTACACTACTAGTACATAATAGTGGTCTAGTAGGGATGCGCCACTATCGATATCTGGATAAATTATCGATAACTTTCACTTGTCTTATACTTACTTATCTGGCAAAGGCCGCAGGAATCCGCTGGATGAGCGAAGCACAGAATCGGTCGAAGTGGCGGTGCTTGGAGGAGGGAGGCCATTGTCTAGCAGTGGACGTCTTTCGGCTGAATGATGATGATACTTACTTAATAGATTTTTTTCCAGTTTCAGAGCTCAGACAAATCAGTAAAGAGACTCCTCGTAAAGAAGGAGAGGTGGAGTGTTCTTGATGTAAGACAACATAAACTTGCGTTGTTATTGGAGAGAACGTGTCTGTGTGTCGGGTCTCGGGTCCAACATATTACTATTTAATGTACGACAGTCCGTAAACTGACTCCGACAGGTATAATTAGGACGCACACTACAGCGCCGTACCATCGGCGAGCTCAAAAGGTTCGCTCGGTCGTTATGTACAGGCCGAACACGGTGCTGCGTGCACGAACTTCTTTGAAGCTGCAGATCTTACGGATGTAATTCTTCATCGTGATTTTAATTATTTAGAAGCACGTATATCCTACAGCTACCAATGTACTTCACCCTCAGTACATTTTTCAGGATTTGTAATGAGTAGTTCTTCTGTTCCTTATTTAGTGGCAGCGGTCTCCAGAGCTCGCTTTGGTGAAACACTGTGTCATCGTGTCGAGGGGCAGTCACATGTGGCCACTGATGTGGTCGCCCCCGCACCCCGCCCCGCCCCGCGCCCCGCGTCCGCCCGGCGCTTACCGGACAAGTGATCCGTCTTAGTAGACCGCGCCGGATCTCAAATGATTAATCATCGCCTGCACAGTGCACTGTGCAGATCCACAAGTGCACAAGCACGCGGTAGCAATGTGTCGCGGACGTACCGCACCGCGCACTTGTATGGTGCCGATGCTTGGATTTTCCTGCCGTGCTTAGTTATACTTACATTAACTTAGCTCGTTTAACCAAGTATCAGCCATCATAATATAATATTAGTCTCAGCACTTAAATATCTACGAGTCATAGTTACGGTGACTAGTTCATGTGGTATATGCGGTGTTGTGAGCACTTGAGCGGTGGACCGATTAAGGTTTTCTCTAAATAATTATGTCCTAGGGATGTGTAATGTCCTATTAATATTATTCGTAGGGAATCTTTTAAATTTAATTTTTATTTGCAAAACAAGATAGTGTGCAGGAAACTGGTAGGACTTGAAACAAAACTGATTTAAGCCGAGGTATGTTGCCTACAGTCGACGGTGTGGGATAGGGTATGTTCATCTCGGCTGAATTAGATAATGCTTAAAGCTAAAGCCGCGGCCAGACGCGCGCTAATTAAATAGAAGCGTCTAAAAACGAACATTTCCATATGAATTGTTTTTGTTTATCACAAAATCATAGTTATTATTAAAAGGAATAAGTCTTGTTACCCGACTGCGTGACAGCAAAAATAGGGTTATGTTTTTCATGTGTATCTATGAACCTTTGAACGTAGGATTCTTTATACCCTCGAAAAATCCTATCGGCTGGAAGGTTTTCAATTTATGAGGTGTCTGTCAATACGAGTAGATCGCGCAATTGTTGAAGGCTTGGTAAGGGTTTTGTTTTTATAAAAATATAATGGCGCATTTCAGACGTCAAAAAAGAAGCTCTTAAAAATAATAGCATAACCATGTCATCAAAATAAAGGAACTGAGGAGACGATTCCAAAAATATAACACACAATTAGGTTGGAAAAAATAAAAACATTTTCATACGACCCGGTTGGCGGTGCCGACTGTCCGCTAACACATTCAGCTTTCACATAAACCGGTTTTGTATCTAGTAGAGTCTGTATCGCCGACGTGAGTACAGTTGCGTAGTAACTAATACATGATTTAATTTTCACAAATTGACCGAAGTCTTATCATGCATGCATACCCTAACCAAAACGATCATGTCCAAAAGCTACACATGGTGCATTTAAAAACACATTACACCTAGATTTTGAAATATTCTTCTATTTAAAATTCCTCTATTTTAATTTAACGCGCAATTTTTTGTATATTTCATATTTTAAAAAAAAACTTTTCCTGCCAAACTGTTCATTTGTTAAAGTCAAAGCTAAATAATTTATTTCAAATAGACCCTTGTATCATGTATATGCACTTTTGAAAAAATAGAATTGATTCTAGTCGCTCCTTCCAAAAGGTAGTTTTCGTATGGAGAAGAATGGGCAAAAAACTCCACCGTTACTCTTTTAAAATGTTTTACAATAGTTTGTATAGGTACCTACATTATTTAAATAATTACTTATATGTAAAGACGATGCACTAAGAACAAAATTACTATACCACAATAGGTAAAAAGAATTAAAAATGAAGCAACGAAAGATAATTTAATTATGTGATAGATACATGGTGCTCACTGTGATAGATACATTGTAAAAGTAGACGATTTTCCTAAAATTTTACAATTAATAAGTCAGTGTGTGAGGGCGTAACCGCAGAACGTAAAATCAATATAACAAAAAAATTATACATTTTACAATTAAATTAGCAACCAGTTTAATTTGTCTTGATTGAAAATTGTCCTATGGATCAGGACTAACATGTTTCCAAGCACTCTTATCTTGGATATAATCCTCTTAATTTGAAATTTGCTTGTTTACAAAGTGTACTTTTAATATGAGTTTTAAATTTTCTTTCATTTAATTGTAATATGTCACAAGGTATTTTGTTGTAACATTTAACACAGTACCCCATAAAAGATGTATGTACTTTAGATAATCTGAAAAATGGTTGATCTGGTTTACTTATCTTTATTTCTAGTATTATAAATGAATTGGCAAGGTACCGTCATAATATAATCCTTTTAAATAGTTCCCTTAGAGATTCGCGGCGACGTAGATTTATAAATGGCTCTGACAGCTCTCTTTTGTAAAATAAAGATGGATTCAATGTCAGCAGCCCGACCCCACAGTAAATGCCATACGACATAATGCTGTGGAAGTAGCTAAAATATACCAAACGCGCGATTTCTACATCTGTTAACTGTCTTATCTTTCTAACAGCATAAGCGGCGTTAGACTTTAAAAAAACTATTGATCATACACAGTTCAGTATCGAATTTCGATTTTAATAACAATATTGATGTAACCTAGTAGCGCTTGACTAGATTTAGCAACATAAATAACTAAAAGTTGTGGCACAACTCGCCACTAGGTTCAGCAGTGGCTGGGACCAGCTTAAAATGTACCAAGACTGTGGTGAGAACTACATATGTTTCTAAAACCTGAGAATTAGGCATTATTATTATTATTGTTTATTATATTTTTTATATTTCTCGGGACCCTAGTATCCCGGACCTTTGGAAGGCGTACAAGGGACCAAAGCCAACTCGCAGAGGCTCCTTAGACAATTTTAAATGGAATGTGGCACCAACCGACGATTATCCCTGTATGCACTATGAAAGTGCACCCAAGGACGAGCCCCGGTTGGTACAGGACTATAGCAGAACATGAAATCAAATATATTGGGCTATGGGCTTGGGTAACCATAGTGGATTGGTTATTTAGAACTATGGAAGGCCTATAGCCCCTGCCTGATCAATGTTTTATTATGTACACGGATAAAATGGCAGGGGGTGACTTGTACACTCAATAATCGGCCCCTGAAAACGGTCGTTAGCACATAGGGGCGTAGCGACAAGGGGCAACACTTCCGGAGGTGCTTGAGGAGTGGAGAGGTATTCCACGGCTATCCAGCTATCCTACCAGTATCTTACTGAAATACTTCCTTACTCCGAGCACGTTTGCTCTTGCGAGTCTCCACTCAAGCCGGCCAATAAAGACAAGAATGAGATGGAAGCTCTGTTCCTCGTTAGTGTTCACTCCAGCCGGCCAATATAGGCAAGCCAGAGGTGAGGAATAAGAGTTCTCCCGGGAGATAGGGTCCGTGGAGGCTACTGCCCAATAGCTCGCCACATGCTGCGCTGCGGGTTTATGAATCTCTCTTGGTCTGGCTCCTGACGCGTTTCGGCAAAGTAAACTCTACCGACATAGACCCAGAGTTCAGAAGCGCACAAGCCCCACCACGACGTCAACGTAGACATACGACGGTGGGGTTATTATAATTATTGCTATAGGCCGTAGGGCTTTTGCCAGCGGCTTCGCCCGCGTGGATGTCGGAAAATATCCCATGGGAATGTACTACCGATACCGGGATTACATACCTTAAAGCCGAGGGAAAGGTCATTGACTCCTATCCATAATTATTTTGTTACGCGTAATTTTGTATCTGTGATATCTTTTAAACCATTCATTTAAATGAAATGGCATAATGGTTTGATATAGAAGCTAAGAATATTGCTGCCCAATTATTTTGCTGATATCTTTCGAGTAAGGGACGATGATGTCTTTTCCGGGTTAAAAATGATTAAAGTTGGCGTTCCTCAAAGTAATGTGCTGGGCTCAGTCCTCTACGTGTTTTACACGTATGATATACCAGAGCTAGAAAATAATACTACTGCTACCTTTGCGGACGACACTGCCATTATAGCTACAGGGTCATGCCATTCGGAAGCAATCAAAAAGGTACAAATTGCGATAAACGAAGTTCATGACTGGGCACAAAAATGGAGAACCAAATTGAACCAATCGAAATAATTTCATTTTGATTTCACCAACAATAATTGTGATTACCACACAATCTTCATAAATGGCAAACAAGTGCCATACGCAAATACAGTCAAATACCTTGGTATAATGCTTGACGAAAAACTGCGCTGGAAAGCGCACGTTAATATGAAAAGACAAGAGTGACACATGCATTTTAAAAACATGTATTGGTTGACTGGACGGGGTTCTTGCCTATCGATACACAACAAAATTACAGCATATTCTTATGCCAATATGGACAAACAAATAACAACAATACAACAATACAAACATAATAACAATACAAACATACCAGAATAAGGTACTCAGGAGTATTGTTAATGCACCCTGGTATATAAGAAATTACGACCTCCATCGTGACCTAATAATGGGACCCGTCACCAGAATAATCCAAAAAATTACTGAGACCCATGAGCACCGACTCCACCGACATGTGAACATCGAGGCAATTCAGCTGCTAGACCATACAAATATAGGGCCCACGGATATGCCACATTGAGGGAAAGTACCTTGAATATTGTAGATGGAACATTTTACTAAAAGAAGACATTATTTGAATTTAAAAACAATTTAAACTGCATTCATAGATATTAAAATAATTACATGTTTGAACCCTTCCTCTTCCCCCCGGACCGCCAACTGGTGTAAACGTGTGCACAATCTACATTTCTTTATTTTAATAATTATTTAAATCAAAATTCGAGTCAGTTAATTCACACGTAAAAATAGGAGCACATAAACCGAAGGACGTTCGCTATTAAGAAACGCGCCTAAACTGTGCAACACAGTCAACCGCTTCGGTTCTCCTGGTATCCTGGTACGTGCAAGCAAATCGGCCACTGACAAGGTACAACTTTTTACTATACCTGCCCACGCGCAACGCGTGGGCAGGTATAGTATAACAAGGGTATAACACCCTTGATAAGTCCGAAACCCCGCCTACTCACATGTCATTGGGCCGCTCAAGGACAACCTGCCTCAAGGACAGTCGCTGTGTGCGTAAATAACTCTCACTCCACACTACCACATAATCACTGTGCGCTCAGCCCGTTGCAACACCTGCTTGCGCTTATACTTTCCTGGTACTGTTGATATATTGTGACTCACGGCTGTTTACGGCAGAATAATAACGTTTACTCGTTAAACGACAGCAAAATGGAACGATGCAACTTAGATAAATCATTGTCCGAAACGGATTTGGACCGGGTTGGGCTGCAGAATCCGGAACGTATAACACCCCCTAACTTTGTATCATCCCGGCAAAAAAGGAGAAGACAAGGGGAAGATTTTGTTGAAGAATTCGCTAAACTTAAGGAAGAGATGCAGTCTATGTTCTCTACGATGATGAAAGCCCAAGAGCAAGAATTTAATAAAAATTCCACAATACTGCAAGGAATTCAACAATCAAGTTGTAACATCGAAAGTTCCGTGGCGTTCTTAATGGCTCAAAACGAAGAATTTAAGAAAAAAATTGAATCTTTAGAGGACAAAATAAAAGAGGATAAAAAGTTTATTATTATTCTGGAAGATAAAATGGAAAGTATGCAGCAGGACAGCAGAAAGGCTAATTTTGAAATAAAAAACGCACCGAAAAACTCAAACGAAACCAAAGACGACCTCATTCATATGGTTACAAGCCTTTCGAACTCAGTGGGTTGTCCGATTGACAAGACGGTTATTCGTGATATATACAGAGTTCGTTCAAAGAAAGATACAAGTAACACACCAATTGTAGTGGAAACAAACTCCACAATGATAAAGAATAACATTCTAAAATCTTGCAAGGCATTCAACATTAAACAAAAATCTAAACTTTGTGCCAAACACCTGGACATGCGCACAAACGAGGATACACCTATTTTTATTTCTGAGCAACTTACTGCAAAGGCTGCTCGCCTACATTTCCTCGCACGTGACCTCGTGAAGTCAAAAATTTACAAATACTGCTGGACTGCATACGGACGGGTATATCTCAAAAGAGAAGACGATTCTCCATCCATTATAATCAAAAGCGAAGCACAAATTCAACAGCTGATAATCCATCAATGACTAAATTATCATAACGAACTTCACTATTGTTCTCACCGCTTTTTTATTTTTTCTGTGTGCTTATCAAACTGGGTATGTAAAGTCTGTTACACCTACTCGACATTCACAAACAAAACAATATTTCTTATCTCTCCAAATACACCAACAAACACATACACACATTACCACTTTCACACATATTATAGACTTAAAAGCTTATTTACTCTTAAGTCAATTTTAACTCATTACAGGATTTACTGGAAACTAAACAGTACAATATATAGGTTTAAAATAATATTAATAACTAAATACACATTGATCAATATTTACAAAAAAATAAAATTACTACAAAATAATTATTATACATCCATAAAACCCACATTATTAAACATTTGGCATGTGTTCTTACAGCTTCTAACATTACATATAAATATTACCCTGATTTTAAAATGTACCGTGTATTTAATAAAACATAATAATGGGTGATCTACTACAAACTTTAAATGACATCGATAATTTGAGTATTGCAAGATCAATAGAATGCGATTGTAGTGAACTCGCTCACAACTATAACATAAATAAAAGTGACCTTACCATAATTTCCCAAAATATTAGGAGCATATATTGCAACTTCGATGACTTTGTACTAAATATGACTTGCCTCAACTTTGAAACAGACGTTATAATTCTGACTGAATGCCGACTCGATCCAAACAAACCTATACCGAAATTATCCAAGTATCGCTCCTACGCTACAACTCGTCAACTAAATCAAAATGACGGTGTTGTAGTATATATCAAAGACACCCTAAAAGCCTGTGTCACAGAATTAAGCATAAACCACGCATCATGCCTACAATTAAATATATTGAATAATGTAATTTTAGGTATTTATCGTTCACCATCAAACACTAACGCGGAACCTTTTGTAAATTCTTTGGCACTCCACCTAGATAACTTACACTCTCAAAAACGAAATATTATAGTTGCTGGTGACATCAATATCAACATAAGACCTAAGCACAATGAACAAACATATGAACTTAAAAATAGAACATTATACCTGGATATGTTATCGGGTTATGGTATTCTCTCTGGTCACACCTTAGTTACAAGGGAAACCAATTGTCTTGATCACTTTATGTTAAAAATAAACAGGAAACGGCATTCTGCATTTATTGCCATTCTACGCACTACTGTTACAGACCACCGTACCACCTTCTTAGCGTTATCTAAAACAAAACATTACCAACCTACACCAGCAATTATTACCAAAATTGACTTTGAAAGTGCCTTGCAATATTTAAAAGAAAAAAATCTATCGACTTTACTTTTTTGTGATAACCCTAATTACATAACAGAATGTTTAACACAATACCTTATTGATTCACTAAAAATAAATACTACTACTCACAAGATCCCTAAAAGTAAACGAATAATTAAGCCCTGGATCACTGAAGGCATACTGAGATGTATAAAAAATCGTAATAAGCTTCAAAAACAATCCCGAGTAGATCCCCATAACGAAATAAATAAAATCACATATGCTCGTTACAGAAATCATTGCAACAACCTTATAAAAAAACTAAAAAGGAAATATGAAAGAAGCCTTATTAATAAATCTTTAAGCAACAACAAACTTCTCTGGAAAAACCTAAAATCTATCACATATACAAATAAATCTACTAGAACTAATACTGAATTAATTAATCTAAAAGCATCCCCTACGGAATCAGCAAACTTTATTAATAAATATTTCGCAAATATTGGTAACCAACTAGCAAATGACATCCAACAAACCATAACCCAGAATGAACTAAATCAATACCTACGTTTCTTACCTAGTCTTTCTAAATCTTTTGTTCTGCTTGATACAGATATCAACGAAGTAAATAGTATAATAAACACTCTAAAATCAGGTAGTGCCCCAGGATGGGATAATATCTCCACTAGTTACCTTAAACATGTAAAACATGAAATAACTCCAATTATAACTCATTTAGCTAACATTTGTTTTAAGCAAGGCATCTTCCCTAACTTTTTAAAGAAATCAATAATAACCCCCATACACAAAGGTGGGCAGGAGGGCGACGTTAATAACTATGGGCCAATTTCTGTTATTCCTGTTATAGCTAAAATACTAGAAAAACTTCTAAATTCCAGATTATTAAGCCATCTTCAAGCCAATAATATTTTATCTCCATCTCAATTTGGCTTTAGACGCGGTATTTCTACGGAAGACGCTATCACGACTTTAACGACAGTACTAACAAAAGAACTCGATAAAGGAACTAGGTGTTTATCAGTTTTTATAGACCTAAAAAGGCCTTCGACACAGTCTCTATTCCCATCCTGGTACAAAAATTAGAAAAAATTGGTATTAGAGATGCACAACTATCTATATTCACCGATTACTTGACAAATAGAAAACAGAAGGTTAAGCTCGATAATTTTGTCAGCAAGGACGTTGATGTAACTTGCGGTGTACCCCAGGGAAGCGTTCTGGGGCCTACCTTATTTCTAATATATATAAACGACCTATGTAATATGTCAATCAATAATGCAAAAATATTTTCGTATGCTGACGACACCGCAATCGTCTTCACTGGCTCCACCTGGGCCGAAACAAAAACCAACACCGAAATTGGTATGTTACAAGTGGCTTCATGGCTAAAAACAAATCTCCTTACGTTAAACACGAGCAAAACTAATTTTATTTGCTTTTCAATTTATAAAAATGTCCAACCAGAACCTAATTTCATCATTAAAATACATGAGTGTAGTCAGACGGTTCATTATGACTGCAATTGTCCAACCATCAGTAAAGTTAACCACGTCAAGTACTTAGGTATAATGTTGGACCAAAGCTTGTCCTGGTATCCTCAAATTGAACAAATTACTGCGAGAATACGAAAATTTATTTGGATTTTTAAAACATTGAGACACATAGTCCCCAAGAGTGGCTTGGCAAAAAACCTTCTAAATGAAGTGTATATCTCACTAGTTCAATCAGTAATAATATATTGTATCTCCATTTGGGGGGGCGCGCGTAAAACACGTTTTCTTGATGTTGAAAGAGCGCAACGGACATTAATAAAAGTAATGTACTTCAAAAAAAGAACATTTCACACCCATGAGCTATATCAAATAAGTAACCTATTATCAGTACGAAAATTATATATTATACACATAGTATTAAAAAAGCATAAAACCCTACCCTTAGATACTAATACATTAGCTAAAAGAAGGAAACATAACATTGCTTCCAGCCCTTTTGTAAGAACAGAATTTGCAAATATTCAATACGACAAACGCTCGTCTTTCATATACAATAAAATAAATAAAAAAATAGATATACATACTAAACCATATATAGAATGCAAATCGTTGCTGATTAAGTGGATAAATAAGTTAAGCTACTGTTAACGCCTAGCGTGTGTGTGCACAGACGTCTCACGCACACACACCCACGGCGTAGACTCAACCGCCGCGCGCGACCCCGCTGCGCGCGCCACTCGCCCAAAGACCGTCAGCGCTACCGCACGCTTAACTATTATTTTTGTTAACGTTAATAAACGTATTCTAAAGTCGGTGTGTCTCGGTATTATTCTTTCACCCTGACCAAACATTCACAAAGCCGCAGTACCGGCGTTCACAATTTGGTCCTTCGAGCTAGATAATTTCAACCACAACCAGCAATAAGAACAAAGGAAATACTGCGCTGCGTGGATGGCGGCCATTACGAAGATTCAAGTTTCAACGAGTCGAGTCATACCTACAACATCATACGATATTTCTACAAGAAATCTCATCATTGGTTCATTGGAGAAAAATTACGTGGACATCGAGCTTGAAATAAAACACCTATTTGGAGTTGGGAGAAGCTGAGACAAAGAGGACTACCTACATCTATAAGGAAGGTCACATGTGAGTCCTGAGGGAAGCTTTACTGTGAGTTCGTTCCAATTTGTCTAATCGTCCCGTAAATCTGTTAATTACCGCCACAAATCCGTAATTTTGAGAGCCCTATCATAGTCACAAATCCATCATTTTGTGATTCTTGTACCAATTCTTATTAAAACAATCACTAATCCTTCATTTAGTGCTAAATTAATCATTGAATATTCACAATTCCTCCATTTTGTGAATCACTTTGTAGGTACGTTAAAGATCCATCATTCTTATAACAAACCACTCATTATTGCATTACGCAATAAAATTCCCGTTGCTCACTCATTTATTACACTCAGTAAAATCTCACTCATAATACCCACATGTATAAAACTTATCCCATACCTAATGAAATAGAACTGGAGTGTTTATTCATAACCTAACGTAAGTTTCATTTCAGAGGTTCTAGGCATTTCAGATTCCATTGGTGTGTACGGGAACTGTATAATATCGCGTAATTAATTATTGCTATTTCGCATGTTCTAGTGCATTCGAATGACCGCTGCCTTTCGCCTGCGCTGAGAACGGGTTCGGGCCGGACCGGCAAGCTGCGCTGTTGCTGGCTTGCTACTTTTGCGCACCACCCGCTGCTTGATTGTTGCACATTTTACGCGTACCCTCACTCTGCTTCACATATATGATCATTTAAGTAATCGTTCCATTTCTTATCTATAAATTAACTGCATTGCAATAATATTTTGTTTGTGATTCTTTCTAGCAACTCATTTCATCGCATTGTTTGGTGTAATACATACAATCTATTCTCATTTTGGCTTAGACTTAGCTTTCATTGACATAAACAGTCACCTTTGAACATTGATTTCAATTCTTACTTAACAATATCCTTATACCTACGTCACCATGGAAGATAAAACTTTAATTAAAAGGCGTGCATCATGCAAAGCTAAGCTTACAATATTTGAAAATTATTTGCTAACTGTTGAGAGTTGTGACAACTTAAGTAAATTACAAATAAATGAATTGAACATCCGTTTATCAAAAATTGAAGAAATCTATACCGAGTTTGATTCAATTCAGTTTGATATAGAAAATTGTATGGAAATTCCAGATGAGCAGTACAAAGAGCGCGAGGCTTTCGAGACCAAGTACTTCGGGGCGATCGCACGAGCTCGTGGTCTGCTGGCTCCAGCCGGCCCTGCGGGCAGCGACAGGTCTGTGACGGGTTCTTGTTGTACTGCGCGTGAAGGTGGGCCAAAACTTGCACTTCCTACTATTCATTTGCCTAGTTTTTCGGGTCAGTATCATGATTGGCTGGAATTCCGTGACACGTTTAGCAGTCTCATTCACACAGACAAGTCAATACCCAATATTAATAAATTTCATTATTTACGGGCTGCGTTGAAAGACAGTGCCGCTGTAGTCATTCAGTCTTTAGATTTCTCAAGTAGTAATTATGAAGTAGCTTGGGAACTACTTTGTGACCGCTATAATAATGAAAGGTCATTGGTCAATAATCACTCTCAAGCCATTGTTAATTTGGAACCATTGGAAAAAGAATCACCTAAAGCATTACGTAGCTTAATCGATACAGTCAATAGGAACCTCAGAGCACTCAAAACACTTAACCTCCCTACTGAACACTGGGATGTACTATTAATTCAAATTCTGTCAAACAAGCTTGACATAGTAACAAGCAGTAAGTGGGAATCTTATCGTAATAAGGTGAAAGAGTTCCCTACACTTAAAATGTTTAATAACTTTCTAAAAGATCGTGCTGATTTTTAGGAAACAATGGAGAATACTCATAAAGACCGCAGGTCAAGTGATCCTACACATGTTCGTCATAAAACATTTGTGGCCAACTCAGAAACTCACCCCTCTCGCAGGTACCCTTGTCCATATTGCAAAGGCAATCATGCACTTTATGTTTGTCAAAAATTCAAATCATTACCGTTAGCAACCAGGGTTGAAAGGGCTAAGGCACTTAAATCATGTTTAAATTGTTTACGTCAAGGTCATGCTGACAATGCATGCAAGTTAGGGCCATGTCGCTGGTGCGGCCTGCGGTGCAACAGCTTATTACACGAGCATGAAGCTACTGCACCGTCTGCGCCTGTACCTTCAACGAATAACGTCATGTTACACTCTTTGCCACAGCCTGACAGTCAAGGACAACCTCCTAGTCCTCCTCAAGACATTGCGTTGTCAGCCACTCAAAACAACTGTGTTCTTCTATCCACGGCCTTAGTCCATGTAACAGACAATAATGGTATATGCCATAAGGTGCGTACCATACTTGACAGTGGAAGTACCTCCAGTTTTATAACTGAAAGCCTATGTGCCAAACTTAACTTACCTACATTTTCCACTTCAACCGTAGTCGAAGGGTTAAATTCTCAAATATCTTGCTTGTCAAAGCGTTGTGACGTACTCATATCATCATTATTTAATAATTATAGCGAGAGCGTCTACTGTTATGTTGTTCCGCGCATCAGTTGTTGCCAACTACAAAAGTTGACCGTACAACACTAAACATACCACCTCACATAACGTTGGCTGACCCCAAATTCCACACACCTGCTCCAGTCGATATGCTACTCGGCGCTGATATTTTCTGGACCATACTAGGTTCCCAAAATATATCATTGGGTAAAAATAAACCAACACTAAATAAATCTAAACTGGGTTACTTAATTTCAGGCCCAGTGCCAAAACAACATACAAAATTCATTAATACAGTCCACTGCAATCATATTACCCTACAAAACAACGACGATCAATTACATAATAAATTATCTCAATTCTTTGAACTAGAAACAGTAGCCGCACGTAAACAAATATCTAAGGAAGAGCTTGAATGTGAACAAAATTTTATAAACAATACCACTCGGTTGCCTGATGGGCGATTCGAAGTGATGATTCCATTACAGGATTCGCCTGATAAGCTGGGCGACTCTTATGAACAAGCTTTGTCTAGATTCTTATCCTTAGAACGCAGATTCAAACGCGAACCACATTTTAAAGAGCAATATTGTAATTTCATCAAAGAGTACATTTCATTAAATCATATGTCATTAAATGAATATCCTGAAAATGATACTCTCACTTATATTTTACCACACCACGGTGTATTACGTGACTCAAGCTTATCGACAAAACTACGGGTAGTATATGACGCATCTGCAGTGACGACCTCTGGTGTCTCATTCAATCAAATTCAAATGGTAGGTCCAACAGTCCAAGATGACCTAATTAGTATCTTAATTAGAATGCGCCAGCATAGGTTTCTCGTGACTGCAGATGTCGAGAAAATGTACAGAATGGTGAATGTCAAACCATCACAACAAATGCTTCAACAAATCCTATGGCGATTCGAACCTCACGAGCAACTAAGGCAGTATAAACTACACACAGTTACGTACGGAACCGCGTCTGCTCCTTATCTCGCGACAAGGTGTTTGACGCAGCTTGGTAACGAATGCCCAGACCAAATCGTCTCAGAAGTCATCTTACATGACTTCTATGTCGACGACTTAATTACAGGTGCCGCTACTGAATCACAACTCACAGACATGTGTAAGGGTGTAATTAGACAGTTAGAAAATGGAAAATTTCATTTACGTAAATTCAATTCAAATAGTGCTCATGTTGTCACTGAAATCGTTGGTGAAAGTACTAGCGACGAATTACTTAAGTAACAATGAGTACTCAAAAACGTTAGGATTACTTTGGTCGTCCAAAGAGGACAATTTGCTATTCTCAGTCAATATTAATGAAAACAAAATTCTAACTAAACGCACGATATTATCGCTTATGTCACAAATATTTGACCCATTAGGTTTAATAAGCCCATGTATACTGCTAGCTAAGAACATTCTACAAAAACTATGGTCTTCACAGATAACGTGGGATGAATCTGTGCCTTTGGATATAGTAAACATGTGGTCTAAATTTATAACGTCACTTGCTCACATAAATAATATTCGAATCCCTAGATATATTTTAGGTGATAGTCCTCTCTTAATCGAACTTCATGTATTTAGTGATGCAAGTAAACAAGCTTACGCCGCGTGCGTATATATAAAAAGTGTCAATAATAATAATCGTGTGTCTGTTCATTTAGTGACTGCAAAGGGCAGAGTGGCTCCCCTGAAGCCCATGACAGTGCCCCGGCTAGAGCTGTGCGGTGCTCTCCTCGCCGTGCGCTTGGCAGATAAAGTTAAATCATCACTTAGATTAAACATTAATAAGTGTGTCTATTGGTGTGACTCCACTATTGTCCTCGGTTGGATACATTCACCTAAAGCACACTTGCTTAAACCGTTTGTATTTAACAGAATCAGTGAAATATCTGAGAAAACTGAATCATGCAGATGGCGTTATGTGCCCACTAAAAATAACCCAGCTGACATTGGGTCACGTGGAGCAGATGCCAAACAGTTACAAAACTGTAGTTTATGGTGGTCAGGTCCGCCATTCCTTCTACATGACGAACAGTCATGGCCTAACCAACCGTCACACCTTCAAGAGCCTGACTTACCAGAGTTCAAGGTTCAATGTAATTTGACTGCTGACTGTACCGATTATGTTACTTATTGCTCTGCCTTCATAAAGAGTTTCTCAAATTTTAGTAAATTACAACGTGTGATTGTATACGTGCATCGGTTCATTCACAATTGTTTGCACCCACAAAACAAACGTACTGGGTTCATAAAAATTTATGAATTAAATTCATCATTAACTTCACTGTGCAGATTTGTACAACTTGAAATGTTCAACTCAGAATACAACTTATTAAAAAACAATAAACAATTATCAATTAAAAATAAACTACTTCAATTAAATCCATTTTATAACGAAAATGACACATTATTACGAGTAGGCGGTCGACTTAAAAATTCATTTTATGATTTTGACACAAAACACCCCATCCTGCTTGATTCACGGCATCATTTGGCCACATTAATATTTAGGCATTATCATATAATTTTATTGCATGCGCCTCCGCAATTATTACTTTTTACACTTCGTCATAAATTCTGGTTTATTAATGGTCGAAACCTTGCCAGACAGATAGTTCAAAAATGCATTAAATGTTGTCGTTTTGCAGGAAAGGGTATTCAACCGATCATGGGCAACCTTCCTTCCAGTCGCCTACATACCGAGTACGTGTTTGCCAACACGGCGGTCGACTATGCCGGTCCCGTCATGATACTGAACCGAAAGGGCAGAGGAGGCAGACTCATAAAGTCCTATCTATGTATATTTGTTTGTTTGGCCATTAAGGCAGTACATATTGAACTTGTCACTGACTTGAGCAGCACAACATTTTTAGCTGCATTAGACCGGTTCGTTGCCCGTAGAGGACGACCGCTAACCATTTACTCTGATAATGGTACTTGTTTTGTCGGCGCATGTAATGAGTTGGCTAGATTTTTAAAGTCAAATTCTAACGAAATTAGCTCTCAAGCGTCTAATTCACATATCAATTTCAAATTCTCACCAGCGTATAGCCCGCATTTCAACGGATTAGCAGAGGGTTCCGTAAAATCTGTAAAATATCATTTAAAGAGGGTTTTAGGTTTAGCTAACTTAACTTATGAAGAGCTGAACACAGTTCTCGTACAGATCGAGGGTGTTCTGAATTCTAGGCCTCTCACTCCGTTATCATCAGACCCTTCTGATCTCACGGCGCTTACCCCATCACATTTCTTAATTGGACGACCGCTTACAGCTTTGCCTTCTCCTCAGGACACTGACCCTGAGGCGATACCTTCTCTCTCACGATATATGAGAATCCAGCAACTGAAAGCCCATTTCTGGAAACGTTATTATATAGAATATATTACAGAACTCCAGAAGAGACAGAAATGGCGCAAACAGGGAGATCAACTCCGGCTTGGAGAAATGGTGCTGGTGAAAGATGACCGGCTGCCTCCCACCCGGTGGCTGCTAGGGCGCGTAGTTCGCCTGTACCCTGGCTCCGACGGCGTGACCCGCGTGGCCGACGTGCTCACCACTTCTGGGACTCTTCGAAGAGCCTTCAACCGACTGTGCCCGCTACCAGTCATGGACCAGAACTGCGTTCCTGGGGCGGCAACATGTTAACGCCTAGCGTGTGTGTGCACAGACGTCTCACGCACACACACCCACGGCGTAGACTCAACCGCCGCGCGCGACCCCGCTGCGCGCGCCACTCGCCCAAAGACCGTCAGCGCTACCGCACGCTTAACTATTATTTTTGTTAACGTTAATAAACGTATTCTAAAGTCGGTGTGTCTCGGTATTATTCTTTCACCCTGACCAAACATTCACAAAGCCGCAGTACCGGCGTTCACAGCTACGATGATGTAGAGAATATTCTACTAAATATAAGGTAAAACCATTTCCGTATAAAACAACCACACACACACACACATACTTACATACACATACACATAAACACATACACATAATCACACACGCTCCCACACATATACACATACACTAACAGACTAAATAAAAATAAGAAATTCAAATTCATTTACTTTTAACTTACTTACTTTACTTTTAATTTTTGTTTAATAACTTCTGTTTAATAACATGTTACACTAACAGCAAGATATAAAAGAGCGGCGCCCCCTGGCACAGGCATCTATATGCTTAAAAGGGGACGCCACCAACTGTATAATGTATGTTCAACGTGTAATATCGAAATAAACATTTTTGTATTTTTGTATTTGTAACCGGGAATCGAACCCGATACACGAGAAAAATAATCACCTGTAGCTTTATCATACCGATCGAAAGGCTTCATCATAAGGATTATTTTTTGCTGAATAACATAGTGTCAAAAATAAAAGGAAGACCATGAATTTTAACATTTTTAGTACAAAATTAATCAATTTATCAAATACTCAAAATGAGTCCCTTCCTGTTGAATACAAAGTCGCACTCTTTTGATTATTTCGCTCCCTGTCGATTTTTTGATCTTGTTGTGGTGGATATTTAGGATAATGCGTCTAAGTTCTGCTTGAACACTTTCATAGTAGTTCTTGTTAACTAAATTTTTTACATAACCCTATTAAAAAAATCTAACGTGGTTAAATCTGGGGATCTCGGCGGCCATCTTATTTGTCCATTTTTCCCGATTCAGGGATGAAAGTGTTCATTGAGATAGTCCCTTGTTCTGTGACTGTTATGAGCCGGAGCCCCATCTTGCTGAAAAGTAAGGTTTTATCGTTCTGCAACCGGATGATTATTCATCTCATTTCTCAAAATCTCAAGTATTTCTAAATACCTTTCCGTATTCAAATGCCCTTCGTAAAAATGTACTAAGAGGACCCGGATTTTTACAATCCCACCAACTGTTGAACGAAAAACGCACTTGATTATTAGTCTCGCGGATACGTAAGAGAATCTCCCTGGACCAAATGCGATTATTGCGTAGGTTGTACACCGACAGACTGTATGGACTATTAGAAGTTGAACGCTGCAAATCGTACGAGAGGCTGCGATATATTTTTATTATTTCATCCCACTCACGCAAGTCGTTTGCTGGTAGCGGGTGGCATGTGTCCTACCGCCAACTGCGGCGCGATAACTATAGATACGTATTATGTATATTATTTTGTAAACAAGTTGTGCTCTTTGCGTTCAGTTATAATAATATGGGGTGTTTTTTCGATTTGCGCTGCGCCTGTGAATGTGCACCAATTCATCCGTTAGTTATTAATTTATTATCAATTATTATATATTACCCATGTTATTCGGAAATCTTCATTAAATCAAAAAAATCAAAAATCAAAATAGCCTTTATTACTGATAACATCATTACATTATATTACATTTTAGTTCTATCTCTCTTGTAATACATAATTTTCAATATATTACAATGCCTTTCATATTTATTTTAATACAATCAGTTTCATGCACATTTAGCAATTTCATTTTTATTTCAATTATGATAAGATTACATGCACTTTTAATCATTAATAATAATATTTAATTAAATAATATAAATATAAATTAGATTCATTTTAATTTTCGACATCGGTAACTTTATTATCAGTTTGCCTTTTGGCATAGGCCTCCCCTAGGCTTTTCCATCTATCTCTATTTGTGGCTTCTCTTTGCCATGTTGTTCCAGCTACCTTCCTAATATCATCCTCCCATCTTGTTTTTTGCCTTCCTTTCTTTCTTTTCCCATCCCGAGGATACCATTCAGTAACATCTTTTGTCCATTTTCCCTTATTGTTTCTTATCATATGGCCTACCCAGTTCCATTTAAGCTTTTTCACTGTGTAAGTGACATCCATAACTTTTGTCTTGCTTCTTATATTCTTAAGTTTAACTTTGTCTCTTAGCTTGAGGTTTAGGATGCTCCTCTCCATTTTGTTTTGGCACACTCTGAGTGCTCCACTCTGTTTGCTAGTGAGGGCCCAGGTTTGTGCTCCATAGGTTAAACTTGGTAGTATGCAAGAGTTGAACACTGTAGTCTTATCTTTAAGGGGCATATGTGGATTCTTCATAACTTCCTTTAGAGACCAGAATCTTTTCCAAGCTTTATTTATTCTGATGTTAATTTCTTTTTGCATTTGATTTTCCGGTGCAATGATCTGTCCTAAATATGTATATTCATCGACATATTCTATTTGATTTGAGTCTAACAGTATGGGTGCTTTTATGTTGTTTGTCATTAGTTTTGTTTTGTCTATATTCATAGTCAGACCCACTTTTCTGCTCTCTCTGTCTAATTGCGTTAACATTGTTTTTAAGCCCTCTTGGTTTTCGCTAAGCAGAATCAGGTCGTCTGCGAACCTAAGGTGGTTGAGCTTTTTGCCATTTACATTTATCCCATACTCATCCCAGTTAATTTTACGAAATATGTGTTCTAGTACAGATGCGAATAGTTTTGGTGAGAGGGGGTCACCTTGTCGTACTCCCTTTTTTATTTTAAAGGCCTCTCCTTTCCTTTCAGTCTGAATTTTTGCCGTTGATTCTTTGTATATGTTTTTTATTATCCTGATATATTTTCGTTGCACTCCTTGTAAGTGTAGAGCGTCCCAAATGTGTGAATGTTTCAAAGAGTCGAATGCCTTACTGTAATCTACGAATGCCAAGTAGTATGTCTTTCTGTATTCATTGCTCTTTTGGATAATTTGTTTGACGACATGAATGTGATCCATTGTTGAGAAGTCGCTTCGGAATCCAGCCTGTTCTCTCGGCTGATTTTCGTCCAATTTTGAGCTAATTCTGTTCAATATTACCTTTGCAAATATCTTATATAGATTGGAGATCAGGCTGATCGGTCTGTAGTTGTTTATTTCTGCCCTGTCGCCTTTCTTATGGAGCAATATGATGGTTGACGATGTCCATTGTTGCGGTATTGCTTCTTTAGTCAGAATATCGTTGTATATATTGGTAATATCACTTATTATGTAGTCTAGGCATTCCTTCAAAATTTCGTTTGTTATTCCGTCCTCTCCGGGGGCTTTGTAGTTTTTCTGGGACAGTATTGCGGTTCTTACTTCGGAATCTAATATTGGGAGGGTAGCTTCTTCGTCTTCTTCCTGTGGGTATTGAGTATTTGTGTAGTCTGGATCATCATATAATTTACTATAAAATGTTGTAGCTATTTCCATAATTTCGGGTCGTTTTGTTGCTTTCTTATTAGATGTCTTGCTTTTGATGGATGGAATCCAACAGGTATTCTCTCTCAGTTCTTTCAGAGCTTTCTTTATGCCTCCAGATTTTTCAATGTGGAATTGGATATTTCTGTTTCTAATTTGTTTCCTATGAGTCCTAATTTTTTCATTTATTTGTTTACTTAGCTGGGTTATTTGTGTTCTATTTTGTTTCTTGTTTCTTAATAAAGTTTTCCTGGTCTCAAGTAGATGTCTGGCTTCGTCTCCTATTTTATCTCTCTTGTTTTTTAGGGTATATAATTTTTTGGATATTTCTTTCAGCGCTTTTTCTATTATATTATATTTTTCTTGAATATTTTCACTCTTGTTGTTATTCAGTAAATTATCTTTCAATGTTGTCAACAAGTTTTCTGGGACGGTGAGACGGATTTGACTTGGTGTAATTCCTTTCTTAGTATACTGTCTCCTCTTTTTTATCTCATTTAGGTAAATGGCTCCTCTTACCATACGGTGATTTGTGTTAAAGTTGAACTTATTAATTGTGGTTATATCCTTGAAGAATTTAGGTTTATTTGACAATATGAAATCAATCTCATTTTTCACGTTCCCATCTGGAGAAATCCAGGTCCATTTTTTATTTTTGTTTTTCTTATATAAACTATTTAATATCCTAAGGTTATGTGCCTGTGCCAGGTGTACTAGTCTTTGTCCGTTATCATTTCTTTTTCCTGTGCTGAATTGGCCTAGTATGTTATTTTCGTTTGTTAATCTTTTACCAATCTGGCCATTGAAATCTCCCATCAGTATGATTGCCTTGTGTGCATCTGCCAGAGTCCTGTCCAGGTCTTCGTAGAAATTATCCTTTATGTCTTTTGGTGCCAGCTCTGTCGGTGCATATACTTGAATTATTGACACAGTTGCATACCCAGGCAAGTTGATATTTAGTTGTGCAATTCGTTCTGATATTCCAATGAAGGACTGTATGTATTGACTGTAGCATTTTTTAATAAGGAAACCGACACCGTGTAGGCCTGGTGTGGTTCCTATATGGTATAATATGTAGATTTCATGTTGTTCAATCTTTTCTCCCATTCTCCTCACTTCGCTTAGGCCAATAATGTCCCACTTTATAAAACCTAAGGCATATTCCAGTTCTTGTAAGGATTCGTCTGTTCTTAGAGTCCTGGTGTTAAGCGTTGCTATGTAAATACTATTTCTCTTATCTTTTATGACATTTATTTCTTTTCCGTTGTTTTCGTGTGTATTGTCTTGTTTCTGTATGTTGTATTTTTTGGGGGGGGGGGGGGGGCAATCCTAGGGGGTATCAATCTTCATTATGTCCGATTTAAATACAAATTTTATTCTTCCATCCCCTTTTTTATTCTATTTTATTATTAGACTTTATAAAATACTGAAACACGTATTTCTCCATAACTAACCAAAAAAAAATATTACTTAATATTTATTAAAACTGTTTGCCCCTTCTTAACGACACAATAAAGCAATAAATACCTACTTCGACGTGATTTTGCACATACATAGTTAGAAGCCCGGAAAATATTTCATTCCCTAGGAAAAAACCTTACGAACCTACCTACCTTAAAATGTATGTTTGTTTGCCTGTAAGCGTTTGACTAGTTTGTAACTGTTTGATTTACTTTCACAGCAAAACTACTGAATTGATTAGGGGTAACTTGAACCCATAGGATTGTTTCCATATGGGTCAACATTGATTACTACTTGCTTTGTTTTTCATAGCTACGTTAAATTTTTATAGGGGTATACGTGTAGGTATTTATCAACTCAACTGAAGACGAAGGCAACAACATTACAGAAAAACTCAAGAGAGAGAGAGAAGGTTTTCAAAAATTTGTCAGTGGCACCGACATTAGGAAATATAAATTGTTGCATAATGGCAAAATTGCATCCACTTTCAATTTTATTGATAAGACTGTATTTGAAGATTTATTTATACTGTTTACGGAGGTTCCTGTTCAGGATAAGGCAGAAGGAAACGAGCGGGTGTCACCATTGTGTGGATCGCCTGGAGGACACGGTGGAACATACGGTGGAGGTCTGCCCGGCTTGGGCGGCGGATCACCGTGTCCTTGTAGAAAGGAAGAAAGAAAGAAAGAAAAAAAGTTTATTTGCGGTAAACATGACGCAAAAAGAAAAAAAGTTTTAAATACATAAATGAGAAAAAGTTGGGGAAGCATGCGTCACATCCACGCAAATCGGCTATTGCTCAGCATTATGCTACGACCCTATGCAAGACAGAGTCCCAGCGCTGGTTTTCAGCGACAGCCGGCGCTGACGTAATGACGTCGACGGGTGCAGCAAACAAATATTTAGACGGTGTACCAGTACAGCGGACTTAAAGAAAAATAATTTATTAAAATTAAAATGTGATTCAATATATTAAATAGATGTAAAAAACAAAAAGAAATACATACTTATTGTTAAATGCTTCATGTAAAAGTGTATTATGTTTGCCACGACATTCGCGGCAGCGTCTTTCTGACGTACATTCTTTATCCCCATGCGAATAAAGATAATTCTTGCACAAATGCAATCGTGTTATAGTTTGTCGTTTTGCATTTGGTGTCATATTTAAAAACTTACTTACGTGACTCTTTACACAACGGACATGTTAACTCCATATTGTTTACGAAGTCTTACTTGCTGAATATTTATTCTTGAAATACTTACTACTGAAATACTTGACGATGATGATTTATTTTGCTTGCTTGTTGATGGTTTGGAATTTTCGTTTTTGTTGCGCGAAGATTCCAATGTGGTGAATTTGCTCTCTAGGAAGCTTAGAAACTCCGTCAATTTTGGCAGTTCTCTGGGTTTTTTCAGATATTCCAAATAATGATTATGCGTGTCCGCATCTAGTTTTAGCAATAAAATACGTACGATGAATGGATCCCAGCTGTCTATATTAACGCCTAGGTTTCTTATTGAGTTTAAACACTCTTGTGTAGTATCATGAATTTGCTTGATCTGTGAGACGTTTTCTTGTTGAACTACTGGAAGATTTAGCAGGAGATCTATGTGAGATATAAAAATCCTGTTGTTCAAACTGATTTGTAGTTGTCAAAACTAATTTGTAAATTCTGTAGCAAACGTTTAACTTCAATTTTTGGTGTCCAGTTCTCCTTGTGAACTACGGATCCGAGTTTTCTGTTAATTACTTTTTTTAATTCATTGTAAATTGTTTCATGCTTCATATAAGACACCTCATATTTTTGATTCGTACCTTCCAAATCGCTGTCTAATTCCCAATCCAAGGAATCTATGATAGACCATCGAGACTGTAGAGTACATAAAGCATCTTTCAATTCCCACTTTTCGAACATAAAATTCAAATTTATCCCTGCTATAGTGCGCTGCAGCGCCCTGAAGTTGCTTGCTTGTTTCTTCAACAGTTCATTTTGCTTGCTAGATGAACCTCTGGAGCATACCGTGACGGGAACAAAGAGCACAGAGTTTATTCCCATGAGCCAATACAGGTTGCGAAACTTGAGGTTTATCTTGCCTCTTTTATCTTTAATGTGATGTTTCCGTGTTAGGCGCCTATCTAAGTGGAAGCCAAGGTACTTTACACAATCTGTGTAAGGTAGGGTATCAGGACCAAGTTTAACAGGCGGGGTGTTTCCGTGTCTGAGCGTGAAGGTGATATGGTAAGCCTTGGATGCACTGGCACGAACCCGCCACTTACAGAGCCATTTATGAGTTTTGTCTAGTTGTTTCTGGAGTCTATTGCTGCCCATTTTTGGGTTGTCATCAACTGATAAATAGGCTATGTCGTCGGCATATGTTGCTATTGTTATGTCATCCAATGTGGGTAGATCTGATGTAAATATATTGTACAACACTGGGCCGAGAATAGATCCCTGTGGTACACCAGCTAAAAAATCCTGATCGTGCTTCGCCCTGTTTCACTTGGAAGTAGCGCTCGGATAAATACGACTGGATCAGTAGGAATATTGAGTGTGGAAGTTTTTCCTTCACTTTAGCCAGCAATCCTTTATGCCAGGCACGGTCAAAAGCTTATTGTACATCAAGAAATGCCGGTGAGCAATACATTTCACACTCAAAAGCTTTTCTTCCTGTTTGGTAAACTCGGTGAACCTGCTCTATTGTTGAGTGAGATTTTCGAAAGCCAAACTGGTGAGACGGAACAACACCATTGGCATCCATGCACGGTTTTAGTCGGTGAAGGAATATCCTCTCCCACAGTTTGGAGCGTACAGGTGTTAAGCTTATCGGCCGATAAGATGAAGCTTCATATTCGCCTAATTTGTGGATCATGACAACTTCAGAGATTTTCCACAGGTCAGGAAAGTGAGATGTTCGAAAGATTGTGTTGAACAAAATAGCCAGAAAAAAATGCATTTTCTATAAAAAAAAAAATTAAGTGTGGAAGGCGTGATCTGGTCGAATCTCGGGCTCTTTTCGAGTTCAGCAGTCTGATTTCCTTCGCTATTTCTTTAGGCGTTGTTGGGATAGTGGGCATACACATCTGCAGATCTTGTTCCAATATTGTGTTAACTTCATGCTCATCAGCAACGCTCTCGTTTAATTTGAATACAGAATTCAGAGGCATTGCTAATACCTCAGTCTTTTCCAAGTCAGTTCTTACCCAGTAAGCTTGTGATCGGAGGATAAGATTTTTGAGGCTTATCTAAATTTTTTGTGGCCTTCCAGAGCGAGTTCGCGCCAACTCCCGTTGGTGACATCATCTGTAGGCTCGTTGTCAACGTTGAGTTAGTAAACTCCTGGACTATAGCCTTTAACTCCTTTGCTGCCTTGTAATTGAGTTTATCAAGAGGATGACGAGATTGATGCCATATTCTTCTAAATCGGCGCTTTTCTAGGATTGTGTGCATTATGTCTGGTAGATGAGAAAGGTTGGGGAAACTTTTGGCCCGAGAGGGTGACTTGATCCAAGCAGCCACTTGAATGGCGTTAGTGAGAACTCTGCAGGCGTTATCTATGTCATTTTCGTTCTTCAGTGGAATAGCAGCAGTGAAGTTTTCATTGAGTTGGTGGGTCTTGAAACCGTCCCAGTCAGTTCGACTATTCGTCAGAGACTCGGTTATTTCCCGAGTAAGTTCACTAGTGCTGATTGTGAGGATCGCCGGTGTGTGATTTGATGACCCGTCCAGACTAGATTCGATAGTAGTGTGTAAGCTATTTATATCTTTATTTATGAATAAATCCAAGAGATTCGGCAGTTTCTTTGGATCGCTAGTCTAGTAGTTAGCCTCACCTGTAGATATACGTTTTAAGTGATTTTCATTAACACTGCGTTTTAAATCGCGTCCTCGAGTGCTACTACAGCGGGAGCCCCAAAATGTATGTTTGGCATTTCATTCACCACCTGCAACAAACCTATGGCGAAGAGTATTGAAGTAGGTTTTGAACATCTCTGCAGTTATAATGTGTCTTGGTGGACAGTAAATTGAAGATAGAACAATAGAGCCTGCTTGGTTCTCCAATCTAACAGAAGTAGCCAGTAAATGCACTGTAGAATATGGCTCTATCAGTGAATGTCTCAGGTTCGCTCGAATGGCCAGCGCTGAGCCAGCATGCGCACTACCATCGGGATGGAGGGAGTGGTAAATGTTATAGCCATTAATGCACAACGAGCTTCTGGACGTCCCATGTGACTCTGAAATTAGTACTGCGTCCAGTTTGTTGGCTTTCATTAAAGTCAGTTAATTGATTCAGGCGTGACCTTGCGGAAATCCATTATAAAATACAATAGACGTGGATATATTTAGTAACTTTTCCGCTATCTCTTGGATATTGGGAGCCAATTCGTTTATGTTCCATATTGCAATTTGAAGAGGAGTCATTTACGGTGTTAGTTTAGTAATTACTGTAGTCAGTAAGCCCATTAGGGTACTAATTTGTTGCAGGAGAAGGTCGACTTTTTATTTTTTTTTTAAGTTAAGAGTTGTTCCATAACTGTTACATTTTGTTGAGGATTTTCTATGTGACTAGTTGTAGCGACGTTGTCTCTTGGAGGAACCTTGGGGTGTCCAGCGGCAATATCCGAGTATCTTTGGTCCAATCTGCGATAGGAGTTTCGTTGGGGCAGGGCGGAACTTTCTGGAATTGTATTGGTGCGGATTATCTCAGTAGGAAAGTTGGAGTTGACAGTTGGAATATATCTTGGTTTAATTTTTCTTGACAGTATTTATTTTTACACTTTACAACCTATGTAATTGGCAGGATGATCGCAGGAGAAAAGAGTGCATTTGGTGGGTGTATTTCTGTCTTTTATGGGGCATTCTGAGGTTTTGTGGCCCTCCCCACATTTGAAACATCTGTATGGCCTCATGCAGTTGTTTTTGCAGTGGCCATATTGTTGGCATCTTTGACATTGTACGATTGCCTTAGTTTTGCGTGTATCTTCCATTTTTATGTATTGGTGATGGATATATTGGATATTTTTAACTAGTTATTATTTGTACTAAGTTCCAAATTTACAAAATATGTGGAGGAAGATGTTTTGTCTGGTTATAGACCAGACAAAACATCTTCCTCCACATATTAGCGGAGATTGATGATTTCTCCTCTGACCTTGTTACCAGATTTCTCTTGCTCCTGTATGATGGCATCATGGGGAGTAGTATGATGGAGGTCTTTTATTACTGCTCGGTAGCATTTCGTATCTTTACGAGAGAAGGTGTGTCCGATTAATTCCTTCTGTTGTATCAGATCAATGACTTGCTTGTAATCATCAGTAGTGCTAACCCTTACGTGTTTTTATTTATTATTTTATACCGGAACTCTTCCAAGCGAATTACGGACTCAATTAGTTTGGTAAGCTCGTTTAGATCCTCAATCACATACAAAACAATAGGGGGGCTTATTTTGTGGTTTCGGTTCAGTGTCTGTGTCCTCTGTTAAGTCAATCGGCAGGTTTGAGAATCGGTTTTCTGACTCAATTGGTGGAGGCGAGTTGTCGCATATTCTTCTTTTCTTAGATGTGGGAACTCCTTGCCATGATGGAGGTTGTGTTTTATCTGAAGATGGCTGTGCGGCTGGCATTAGCTCTGTGGCTTCATCTGAATCGTTCTTACAGGCGAATAGGATGGGATTCAAATTCAAATTCAAAAATTCAAATTCAAAAGTCATTTATATACAAACTAGGCTGAAAATCAGCACTTTTCGAACGTCAAAATTACATGAGACAGTCCCCCAAAACGCCCATCCTTCACCACTTCCAAATGCCTTTAGCTGTTTAGGCGCAACAAACTTCCCAGCAGCACAGCTCTGTTCAAGTTAGAAAATAAATGATTCTATACAACAGAATGCAAAAAAAAATTACATTATGCAGCAAAAAAAAAAAATTAAATGATAAATTATTGGCTATATGTCAGCTAGCACACGCCAATATACCAACCAAAAACATCGAGTACTTTACTCAAGCAGAAATAAAAACTAAACGTAAACAGAACTAAATATCTAAATAAAACTTCCAGGCATAAAGAGCGTGCCCGCTTACATAAACCTATATAAAGCTGTAATTGGAAGTTATAAATGATAAACTAGGACCATCGAGGTAAAACAAATAAACAGTTAACTACTAGTAACAATAACAAAACCATGATCAGCAAGACGACCAGTCACCACAATCAGCACTCGTTCACGAGCATAACGCAAAGATCACCCATTACCCCCCTCGCCATATTTGAGGGAAGGAGACAACCCGACCCTCGACGCTACCGCAAGCAGTGACATCTAAGGGAGCATGACGAACTTATGACGCCGGTTGCTCAGGAAAAAAATATTAAATTATTGTTGGAAGTACCCGTCTGCTTAGAGGAAATTTCGCTTAGTGAGTTAGATCATTGTCTGTTGAAAAGGCTTGGATGAAAGATTTGTTGAACAAGTTTCTTAGGCGACATTTTGTTCTTTTGATCTTCATCAGTATCATTTGTTTGACTTTGAGCCTGATTTCCCACTCTAGTCAAATTGGTAACATTTTTGTAACTCATGGTGGTAATTGTTTTCTTACAATGACAACAATTTTCCAAATGTCAGATAACATTTTAACATAATTTAAATTGAATTGAAAAAAAAAAACAAGAATTGGGGGTGGGTTGAAAAGTCTTTAGAAACTTAGATTGTCACTTTAGTTTTCGATCACTGGTTTTTGTTTAAATCACTTACTATTTTATGTTACAAACAATTGTTCATAGTTTTCACAGTTAAAAGTTCACTTTAACAATGTTTTTAGGTATAAACTCGGGGTATAACACAAGAAAGACACTTAGTTCTCCAACAGCGCGCCTACGCGTGTTGACAGTTCTGTTGACCCTCTAAAAAAAGGAAGTGTTCATTTAAAATGTAAAATCTTACAAATAATGTTGTTCACCATGTAATGATAAATATATCGACACTACTTCACTTTTAAAGGGTACAACGTAATTTACGCAAACATCTGGCCGAACACTGTCTCTTAAGATACAGACCTCCTAGTTTGAGAGACATGGTTTATATTTTGTCATATAGACTTTTGTAGTCTTTTAACTTTGTACAAACAATTATGTATAATTTTTAGTATAACTACTATTGTGCTCAACCTGTGTTTATGTATTACTTTGGATAAATAATTTTTTTATTTTTATTTTGTGTCTTAACATATCTGGGGACCCTGGGGTCCCGGACCTTTAGATGGCGTACGAGGTGCCGATGCCAACTGGCTGAGGCCGCTTAGACAAATTTATATGGAATGAGGCAACAACTGACGATTGTCCCTGTTCGCACTATGCAAATGCACCCAAGGACAACCCCCAGTTGGTGTAGGACTATTGCAGTATATGGAATCAAAGCTATTGGACTATGGGTTTGGGTGGCTTAAGTTGACTGGTGACCTGGAACCATGAAATGAAATGAAATGAAATGAAATTGTTTATTCTGTAAATAGAATGTCGGAATCACTTTTACACGTCATATTAAAAAAATAAAAATTAGCTAGTTGAGTTCGGCGTTTCCTATCTGACTACTCTGAGAAGAAAGGCCGAAACAAACTCAGAGGTCACAGTCTCTTTTAAAGTCCGGACATAATCTTGGTCAGGCCATATGAGGACCATGTAGATTAGTGTCTGAAATGGTCTTTTGAGGAAAGAACCACACAGATTTGAGTGGACCTGTCCAGTCAGTGCAAGCATTTGTCAGTAATCGTGGAGCTCAACTCAGAACTTAAGGAGCTCAACTTGACGAACAATACCAAAGTAAGGACATTTGGGTAGGCCGCATAAACTACTCAAACTGCCAGACCATAATTAAAACTAACTGAAAAATGAAAATAATAATGATATATCCACATAGTCCTCACATTCACAATAATTAATTAAAATAATATAATACTTTATAAAGTAATCATGTCATTTTGAATATAATTTTCAACAATGTCAATTTGTATATAAAACATTTGGTATATTTGATGATTTTACAAAATAATTAAAATGATTCAAACACAATTGGTATATTTGATGATTTTACAAAATAATTAAAATGTTAAGTTTTATCACAAGGCTTAGCAGAGCGAGCAGTTCAATCCCATGCTTTTTTATCTTCTAAATAATCTGAAATTTTATAATACCCTCTTTTACAAAGTTTGGTTTTAATACAGATTTTAAATCTATTAATGGGTAAGTTTCGAATGTCAATGGGAAGTTTGTTGTAAAAGCGTATACATTGACCCATGAACGAGTTGCCTACTTTGTGGAGACGTGTGCGATGTACAGCAAGATTGTGTTTATTCCTGGTATTTAAACTATGAATATCGGACATTTTCTTAAAATTTGATATATTTTTGTGTACATACAATAGGTTTTCAAAAATATATTGTGAGGCTACAGTCAGAATATTTATTTCTTTGAATTTTTCTCTAAGAGAATCTCTTGGACCTAGGTTGTAAATGGCTCGAACAGCCCTTTTCTGCAGAACAAAGATAGTATCAATGTCCGCACAGGTTCCCCAGAGAAGAATCCCATATGACATAAGACTATGAAAATAACTAAAATAAACAATTCTGGCTGTATCCACATCAGTTATCAGTCTAATTTTTTTAACAGCATAGGCGGCCGAACTTAGTCTTCCTGACAATTTTTCTATGTGTGGGCCCCATTGTAATTTACTGTCAATAGTGATTCCAAGAAAAACTGTCGACTCAACAGGGTCCAACTCTGTTCCATTAATTTGAACATTGGTAGATAGCTGCCTGACATTTGGCATTGAAAATTTAATGAGTTTAGTCTTTTTTTCGTTCAGTAGAAGATTATTTACATTAAACCAATGCACTACTTTAGAGAGTGCGTCGTTAACTTGTTCAAAGTTGACCAACTGACGTTTGATTTAAAAAATGAGGGAAGTGTCATCTGCGAATAATACTATCTTATGATTATCCCTTATGTGATAAGGTAAATCATTTATATAAATTATAAATAAGAAAGGCCCAAGAATTGAACCCTGCGGAACGCCCATGGTGACCGCAGATCCTGCAAATATCTTGCCATTAACATCGACCCTCTGGATTCTGTTGTTCAGATAAGAAGTCAGAAGGTCAAGAGCCTTGTCCCTCATACCATAGTGTACAGTTTCCTGGTGAGTGTATCATGATGTACGCAATCGAAAGCCTTAGACAAGTCGCAGAAAATGCCAAGAGCATCTTACGACTCCTCCCAGGCCTCGAATATGCTCTTCAGTAATTCCACGCCCGCGTCTGTAGTTGAACGACCCTTTGTAAAACCAAACTGTTTCAGATGAAGTACATTATATGCATTGAAATGTCCTAACATTTGTTTTAAAATAAATTTTTCAAAGATTTTACTCAAAGTAGGTAATATTGAAATAGGGCGAAAATTTGTGGGATCAGTTGTGCTGCCAGATTTGAACAGTGGAATCACTTTGTTAAATTTCATCAGATCAGGAAATACACCAGATGCAATACAAGACTCAAACTCAAACTCAAACCATTTATTTCAATTAAACCATTTACAGGCACTTTTGAATTGTCAAAGAGTCGGTTAGTTAGTCAGAAAGTTGAAGCTAAATTGCCCATTCCAAAACGTAGATCTCTATGGAGAAGAACGGGCAAGAAACTCCAAGGACACTCTTTTAAATATAGATATTATAAAATCCTGGGTACATCATTCTTGTTGCTTCTATATGTGAGAACAATGTACAAAAAATAATCAAAAGCAATTGAAAATATAAGATTAAAAATAAGCCCTGGCAGATAAGAGATGACCAGTTTCAACTGACGGCGCCCGTTCACGAACATGACGCGTGGATCAGCACCATCCAGCTCAACCATTTTGTAGGGAACCGAATGATCCACACACTCGCCATCAGCGAGACATTTAAGTGAGCATGACATATTCTCAACTGCCATGCTATTTCAAGTCAACATACATCTTAATAAGTTAATAAACGGCTCCATGGTCTCACATTTACAAAAATAAAAATGCTTCTAAATTATACAAAACTATAGTTTGCAATGTATCTAAAAAAATAAAAGAATTTAACCACCAAAAAGAGTTAACAATGACTGCTAAAAAGGGTGAAATAACATCAATTATTGAGGACACGGTATGTACTGATAATCTCCAAAGGTCAGCAGTTTTTTTTACATCAAGATTTTTAAAAGATTCTATAATGTATTTTGCAGTAATGACTGTGAATTCAAAAAGTTTGCCACATTCTGGTACACATTCTTTAAGTATTGAAGTAGAGGACGACGATGACAGAGTTTTGGTTGTTAAAATAGGAATATTAGTGAAGAAATTTTCAAACTCAGTTGCCACCTCCACGTCTGCCTTAATATCTACATCATTAATTTTTAGATGGAAGTCACGATTCCGTACTGTCGTTCTTCCTGTTTCTGAATTAATAATATTCCAAGTTGTTTTAATTTTATTTCCAGAAGATTTTATTTTATTTTTAATGTGTATGGCTTTTGCTGAGGAACAGGCTCTTTTAATTTTTTTTGAATATTTCTTAACAAATTCTTTAAAAGTTTCATCATAGTTATATGTTTTTTCATGATACAATTCAAATAACCTCTGCCTACTTTTGTAAATACCTGGTGTTGCCCAATCACTGAATATAATGCGGTCACAAACAGGCAATGTTTTTGAGGTGAAAACCTTCCTAAACTCACTATTGATGAGGTTAAATAGTAAAGTGTAAGCTTGATCCGGGTCATTTTGATAAGGCAAACTGGGTAGTTTTTCCATTAAATTATTCTTAAATTGACCTAAGCGACTTTTATTTACAGGAATAAAACTCACAAGTTTTCTTTGTGCTCTGTCTGTTTTCTGAGGGAAAGTGACTAACTGGCCACAGTGATCAGAGTCTAACTCATTTATAATTAAATGGCTAGAAGGTCTTAAGTTTGTAAAAATATTGTCAATACAGGTAGCACTAGTGGCAGTTATTCTAGTCGGCTCAAAGAATATATTGTACAAATTACATGACTTTAATAAAGTTATAAATTTATTTACTACAGCAGATTTTTCCAGTTTATTAATGTTGAAATCTCCACAGACTACAACTGTTTTATTACTGTTACAAGTCTTTAATAATATTTCTTCCATATATTTCTCAAAAATATCATATGAAGCACATGGGGGCCTGTACACGCTCAGTAGTTCATTACAATGAACTGCTCGAGCTCAATGCAAGCTATTTCAATAACTCGCTCAACAGAGAGGCTCACAATATCCTTACGTTCTTTAAATTTCATATTATTACGAACAATGATTAAAGAGCCACCACGTATCATATTAACGCTGCTGAATGAGCTGGCAACCTGGTGGTTGTTAAAGCTGAACATGAACTGGTGGACTTTCAACCAATGTTCAGTTACACATAAGATATCAATATAACTACAGTTCATGAACAGCTCCAATTCTAATTTTCTAATTCCTTACCTATCACACCCTGTATATTTTGATGAACAATTTGTATAGTATTATCTTTTATTTAATTTTAAAACATATTATTTACATTTTTAAATATTTATATAAAAAATAAACATTTAAAAATATAAAAAATAGTAGCCCACCGGTGTCGGGAACAGGGTCCAAGCTACCGGTGGTCAGGGCTCCTGAGAGAGGAACCTCCTAACAATACGCGCCGTGTCCAAGAGTACCGCTTTCTGGATCAAGCCCTTGATCCAGCTGCCTAACGAGAGCCTCCTCAGGTGTTGGTCGAGGCTCTTGGCTATTATGCCATTGGCCGTCACGACTATCGGCACAATGATTGCTGTATCCACATCCCACATGTCGACAACCTCGCGGGCCAGGTCAAGATACTTAATCTGTTTATCTTTTTCAGCTTTCACGAGGTTCCCGTCATGCGGGACTGCTATATCAATAATCATTTTGCGACGCTCTAATCGATCTATCACCACTATATCTGGCTTATTGGCAACAATAGTCCTGTCAGTAATGATAGATCGATCCCAATACAACGTGATATTGCCATTTTCGAGGACTGGGTCGGGCACATATCTATAGTACGGTACTTCCGATTCCACAAGATTGTATTTCAGAGCAAGTTGCTGGTGGATAATCCTGGCTACAAGGTTGTGTCTATGCAAGTAGTCTCCGTTAGCCAGACGAGAACAGCCAGATATAATGTGTCGGATTGATTCCCCGGGACGGTGGCACGCCCGACAGATGTCAACCGTGCCGTCCTTCACAATATATTTCCGGTAGTTGTTCGTCATTATAACTTCGTCCATAATCGCAAAGACAAAACCTTCGGTTTCCCCAAAGAGGTCACCGAATCGCAACCAAGATACGGACGCTAACAGTTCTACATCGGGCCCATGTAAGGCCCGATAATAGCGCCCGTGAAGCTCTTTGCTCTGCCATACCTCCCTGCGATCATTAGTATCTAATACTATAGGTTTGCGCCAGTTCTCGTTAGCCAAGGATAGCGGGGTGAGGCCCTTATCCACTGAGACCACATCTCGGTGCATCCCCATGTCGGCTTTTAGGAAGTATTCCCTGAGACTGCATACCTCACGGTTGTGCAGGGTCTTAGCATTTAGGAAGCCTCGACCTCCACACTTCCGCGGGATATACAGTCTCATCACCGATGAACGTGGGTGACGCATCCGATTTGCGGTCAGCAGTGTGCGGACCCTCCTATCCAGGGCGTCAAGTTCCGTCTGAGTCCATTTGAGTATGCCGAAAGAGTACATCAAAACCGGCATGACCCAACCGTTGAAGGCGCGCACCTTGTTTCCACCTGACAAAAGACTATTTAATACTTTATTCAGGCGGCTAAAGAAGCGCTCCCTCAGCGATTGCTTCATGTCAGCAGCGTTGATACCTAACGCTTCCGACATACCCAAATACTTGTAGGTTTCGTTTGAGGAGAGGGATCTTAGGTGTGAATCCGAGAGGTGGGTTTCCACGGATTCCACGATCTCCCCTCGTTTTACATGCATGACCGCACATTTGTCCACACCAAATTCCATCCTGATGGCGCTACTGAAAGTTTCAGTTACCTTCAGTAGCTCCAGCAGTTGCAAATTGTTGGGGGCAAAGAGTTTCAAGTCATCCATGTAAAGGAGGTGAGATATAACCTGACCACCTCTCCTCAATCGATAACCTAGCCCTGAATTCTCCAGCAGTGTGCTTAGAGGATTCAAGGCTAGGCAGAACCAAAGTGGACTCAAACTATCACCCTGGAATATACCTCGCTCGATCCTTATCGGTTCGCTATTCCTCAGGATATGTCGACATCCTGGATAGCGAAGCACCGTCCTCCATTGCCTCATACATGACATCAGGAAGGTGCGTAGAGTTGCGTCTACTTTATACAACTCCAGCACCCTCATGAGCCACGTATGTGGCACCGAGTCATAGGCTTTCTTATAATCTATCCAACATGTTGACAGATCCCTTCAGGAACGACGAACCTGCTGGCTAATGGCCATATCGATGAGGAGTAACTCCTTAGTACCACGGGACCCGTTCCTACATCCATTTTGAGAGGCAGACATGATGGAGTTGGTGTCTATATGTTTGTTAATTTTAGCTCTCAAAATGGATGTAAAAACTTTATAGACCGTCGCACTATGGGACCAAACAGTATTTTCCATCTCAAAAATGGTTTTGTCGAAAGTCGTAAATCCATAGATTGTTTTATGGTTTTATACTATCAAAAGATGGAACTTACGAATAAATTACAAAATATAAAAAAATATAAAGTTTTACGTTTATAAAATGAACCTCAAACATTGGGCATAAATATTTTCATGCCAATTAAATTACCGTTAAGGGAGTTCAACACATAATTATTCGGAAGTTTTCCAAGGAAACATATTAGTGTTATACATCATTAGATAGCTTAGAATATACACTTTGCAACCACGTTCAGTTTTTGTAAAAAAAATATTTTTATTTAATTTTTTAATATTTTTTTAGTGAAGTAAAGAAAATTTAGTTTTTGTTAATTTCAATTGGAGTTTTCGTTGTTGCCGAAAGCAGCCGGTGTCAAGTTAATTACTCTATTAGAGACCTTATCTACTCAGTAATATGAGGATTTAAAAAAAACTTGCGCGTTTTTTGCGCCAGAGGTGATTTTGAAGCAATAATGTCAATCGGGGAAAAATCCTCGAAAATTACGGTTCTTCTTTTTTATTATGAAATATTATATTTAGTTATTATCCTTTGATGTCTATATTGTTTTTTTCTATTTCTATGATAAAAACATACATTTGCAAATAAAAAAAACTGCTATTATATTTGAAAGAATCTTCCCATGGCAATTTTGTTTGGGGTGGTCACCTTAACCACAAGTATGATAAACTATATTGCTGCGGAAGTTCTATTTATCTGTTGTGGTAAATAATTACAATCAGTACTGATTACACTATTTCGATGAGAACTGTTATAATCAATTGTCCCATGGTTTTTGCACAAGGCACTAAAATATTAGTCCTTTAAATACCCGTGTATGTTCAGCATACGATTGATCAAAGTGTTCAGATACTTCTTTTCAATAACAATTAACGCATAAAAAACATTATTATCTAACAATGAGTGAATTCGTTTGTGTTCGACGCGATCTTTGTGATCAAATAATAAAAGGGAAAAGTACTTCAGACCTCAAAAAATATTTATTGGAAAATTTTCAACTATCGGAAACTGACGTTAATACTGTAATAGAGAGTATTCAAAAAAATCTAACATCGAGTTCCAACCAGAAATGGACCAAACTCAAATTGGTTAAATGGTGAGTTTAAAGTATCATTGAATTCTTGCAGTACCTCAACCACTGTAAATTCTGGTTTGAATACTTCTGGTGAACGTGGAAGACCAACAAAACAATATGACGAGTGCTCGGAAAACACAAAGAAACGAAAAAATATGGAGCTGGTCCAGGAGTATGGAATGGGACATGTCCGTAACGCTTATGTGCAAGGTTTAAGATCCATGGGGGAAAATGACGAAGCGTCGATTGTGACTATTATCAGAAATAAGGAAAAAGAAGAGAAAAAAGTTATTCTATAAAACATACTCAATCCAGATAACGCACTTGCCTTTACAAAAGAGGAAGCATTGAGTATATGCATTGAAACTGATTTAACCAAAGCACAATATGCGTACCTAAGAAAAAGGCTCGTTGATAAGAATTCAAGTTCTGTATTGCCTTCGTATCAAACACTAAGTGAAGCAAAAAAGGCTTCCTATCCGCCTGCATCCAGCATTACGGTGACAAATATAAGCGCAAAAATCAACCTGCAAGATCTCTTAGACCATACAGTCTGCCGTATTATAAGGATAAAGTCAGGATCGACTTACAATCGTCTCAAGCTTCTCACTAAATGGGGATGTGATGGATCCTCCGGGCAAAGTGAGTATAAACAAACTCTACCGGAAGAAAACGAACATATATCGGACGCTAATTTGTTTATAGTGTCCCTTGTACCATTTTATAGTGTCCATTATAGAATTTGCAAAAGAAACTCCCGAAAAAACTACAGCGGTTGTCAGTGAAATTGAAGCCAAAATTAATCAATTGATTCCAACTCTTGTGTCAATAGAAGACAAAGTCATCGAAGTTAAACATCAACTGTTTATGACAATGATTGATGGGAAAGTTGCTCAAGTGTTGACAAACACATCATCCAGTGCTACCTGCACTGTTTGTGGAGCAACTCCCAGACAAATGAATGATCTTTTAAAAGTTACAACGAGAGTTGAAAATGAAAATGCGTTTAAATACGGATTGTCGACGCTACACGCATGGATAAGATTTATGGAAATGATCCTCCATATTTCTTACAATTTAGGTTTTGAGAAGTGGTCTGCAACAACTCCAGAAAACAAGCAACTTAAAGAAGACAAGAAAAAATTTGTCCAAAAACGTTTCCGAGAAGTGCTTGCCTTGCATATTGGTAAACCACGTCAAGGTTCCGGTAATAGCAATGACGGTAATACGGCAAGGAGATTTTTCCAAAATTACCAATGTTCTGCAGAGATAACCGGAATTGATGAAGAATTAATCAAGAGACTATATGTAATTCTTCAAACTATGTCATCGGGATTTCCTATAAACGCAGAAAAATTTGGTCAGTATACATTGGTAACCGCGCAATTATATGTAAGCAAATATAACTGGTACTACATGCCATCTTCGGTCCATAAAGTACTTATACATGGTGCTAAAATAATAGAGCATTATGCAGTTTTGCCTATAGGACAATATTATCCGAAGATGCCCAGGAAGAAGATTATAAGAAATATAGGTTACATCACGCTAGGAAGTGTTCCAGATCAGCAACAAACGAAGACGTTCTGCATATTTTGTTATATACATCTGATCCTTATATATCTAGCTTAAATAAACCAAGTTTTCTAATATCCAAAGAATTATTTGACGAAGCTAAAGAATTGTTGGAAATAGAAAGTGATGAGTAGGATAAGTTTAAGTAATAATTTTTTTTTGTCATGTAACTGTTTGTTTAATAATAATAATTTAGTTTTAAACTTATTTTAAGCATAAGTGTAACTTTTATTGCTATTTTAATATAACTGTATGATTTTTTGTATGAAATTTCGTATAACTTTATCTTTGTCATTTTTTTTCGGAAAAAATATTTTTTTTAGAATGATGATGTTTGATTTCTTTTATTGCCTAGATATTCACAAATACGTGAAAAAAAAATCAAGGAGATAAATCACAAAACAACAGAGTTATCGATTTTTGAGATGGAAAATACCGGTTGGTCCCATAGTGCGTCGGTAGACAAGTGATTGGTCTATAATTTTTGGGTTCCGCAGTACTACCTGATTTATGGAGCAGGTGGGTTATTCCTGTCGTTAGAAACTGGGGCAGCGACCCTGACTCTAAAGCTGATAGGAACTGAGAAGCCAAACGGGCGTGCGACCTTTGGAGCCACTTTATCCAAAAGTTGTGCAGCCCGTCCGGCCCTGGTGATTTCCAGTTAGGTAACGGACGGACTGCACGAGCTACATCTCGAGGACTGATGGTAAGTGCCCCCATTTCTGGTATTTGCTCGCACGCTCGTTCGATCTCCCTAGTCCAATCCCCTTCGGTGTGATTGATAGGCGCCGACCAGATGCTTCGCCAGAATGAACACATGGCGTCATCATCCGGCAGGCGCGTGTCAATCACACCTTGGTCCGGTCGCTCCCAAGCCGTGTAAACCCACCTTTCATCGCTCTGGAATGTGCGATTCTGAGTGTACCGCTCCACTCTCCGCCTGTATCGTCGAATTCGGTTTGCCCATGCACAGATCTTCTGCTTCAAGAAGTCGATAATCTCGAGAACTGATATCAGACCCTGAGAATGCCCGCTTCACAAAGCGCATCACTCTAGGGCGAGTATTGCCCTCTCTAAAGCAGGTTAGCTAGCCGATGAGTACTCTAGCCTCACCGATACGACGCTCAATCCTGCACTGCCAAGCTGGTACAGCTGGTTTTGGTCGTGGAGCTCTGTCACTGTTGGGGAATTTGACATGAGCTACACGACATGCCGCTACAGCTGCACAGTACAAGATCGAGTGGGTATCGGCGAGGTCTTTACTGCCGTCAAAACAATTTGACAGCAGCGAGTCTAGAGTACACATCAGCGCCTTATTTTTCTTGTGCATGGGCAAACGAGGTAAATGTGGTCTGAGACCAGGCGGAATGGAAAGGTACTCCCGGAAAGCATCGTCCAAAGCGCTCCTCAGTCGTGCATTGCATTGGGAACTCACGGATATAACCCCGTCATCATCCTCTTCACCAACGCGGTCGGGTCGCGGTGAAGAACTGGGTAAGTTCTGTAATTGCACCGTGACCTGTGGCGAAGCAGGTGTAACATGGTTATTCCGTGATTCGAGGCGTAGTCGATCAAGGACGACGTCATCCAACATATGGTTACGCTGGATGACCCGTACTTGATCCGACAGTCGTTGCGCCGACACGTTGACAGCTGGTTCAAGCACCTGAAACAGAGAGAGCATTCGACCACGGTACGCAGTCAGGTTACTTCCCCCCTCTGTAGCCCCAAAGTATGCGCGCATGACATTTTCGTTGACAGTTTGTGTCCACCTCATGCGCTGCACACTTCCACCGGAAGCGGGGACCCTATCAGAGGCCGGTGGGCCTCGGAGTCCTAAGCTGGCCGGTGGTCGGCCTCTTCCGCGCCGACGTGCTGGTGGTGGTGTCGTCGGCGGCGAGAAGTATTCGTCGCTCGAGCTCGACGCAACTGCAGCGACCGGTATCACTGGACTCACGTCTGGCGCAGGATCCGGCAACTGCGAGGCGGAGCTGAGCGACGAACCCGAAGATGTTGGGTGTGTGCTTTGTAACAATCGTCGTGCCCGACTTCGCGTCAGCATTGTATTGTTCTCCGTCTATGATTTTTCTTCTTACATTAAGGTCTCATCTTTCGGTTTTGCTGTTAATTTTGGTTTTTTCAGGAATACATTTCACAACTGTGTGTCATATTTAATGAGTGAAAATCAAAGAAATCGGTAAAAATACTATAAATATAATACGGACAAAAAAATATGACAGTTGGCTTGACAGTCGGGCCACAGATAGTATTATTATTATTACATTTATTAAGATTCGATTTCTACAATTCGATGGGTGTGATATCAAAGAAGAACTTTTTGTAACATTTTGATGATTTAACCCAGTATTTAAATTTTCTTCATTTATTAAGCAAGAGGTTTCGTCTACTGTCCTAATTTCTAATTTAAATAATAATTAATGTCATTAGTTGTTGCCAAATTATTGGCAGAATTATTTAAAATGTCATTGCATTGCTCAAAAGAAGCAAGTTGTTTAGCCAAATTTTTGGCTGAAATAGAAAAAAAATATGACAGCGACACAGCTATCTGTCCTTTGCAATAGTTAGAAAGATAGTACATAACAATATTATGTCTATCTCTTGTCAAATACAAATTATTACCAACATAATTGTTAGTGTCAACTACATGGAACAGATTATTATTGAATGTCCAATTATACAATGTTATATTTAATTCAAATCTTAGGTTATTTTCTTCCTGTGGCAAACTGTTACTATATGGAAATGTAAACAACACAATTTTTCTTAAACTTAGATTACATAATGTTCTATAATATTGGAGCAATTCTCCTTTGTTCACATTTCCCCTATTACCCATAAAAATTAATAATGTAGTGCCTTGGTTAAAGTTACATTTAATAATTTCTTTCATAATGTCGAATAAAGAACAACCAGGCATACAGTAATTTATTATGGAGTGTCCTGGATATTCATCTGTCAACAAGTGGCCAAGTCCTTTCCAAGCTCATCACAAAATAATACTACATCATTTTTTACAATTTGTTTAGTTTGTTTATTTGAACGATTGATAGCAGGAAATGTCAAATCAACACAGGGCTGCGGGAAGGTGGTGTTGCATGTTGTCAATGAATGGTCCGGTGTAAGTACATTGGATGGTGTTTGTGAGTTTACCAGCTCATTCATTGACAACACATATTCCCTCATTAGATGTTCAGAGGTATTATATTTGTTAGTAATTGAACTAAGTTTGTCCCGTAAATGGTGAAGTTAGTACTCTGTGTCAATGTTGTATTTCCTAGTATTTTGTTCCAAATTAAAAGAATACATATCTAACTAGCTGCCCTTCCCGGCTTCGCACGGGTAGCATTAAGAACTTATTTACGGCGCACCTAACTACCTACCCTACCTACCCTACCTACCCTACCTACCCTACCTACCCTACCTACCCTACCTACCCTACCTACCCTACCTACCCTACCTACCCTACCTACCCTACCTACCCTACCTACCCTACCTACCCTACCTACCCTACCTACCCTACCTACCCTACCTACCCTACCTACCCTACCTACCCTACTTACCCTACCTACCCTACCTATCCTACCTACCTACCCTACCTACCTACCTACCCTACTTACCCTACCTATCCTACCTACCTACCCTACCTATCCTACCTACCTACCCTACCTAAAACCTCACGGAGCCCGAGACCTTTCCAACGAATGCAAAACCGTGGAAATCGGTTCGTGCGTTCTGGAGTTATAGCGTCAGGAAGGAAAACCCGACTTATTTTTATATAGTATATTGTTTCAGTAAATTTAGCCTTTCTCTATTAAGTTAACATTTTTAATAAAGAACTTTTGACTTTTAACCATTTTTTGTGTTTTAACAATGTATTTATTAATTTTAATGTATTTTTAAGTTTGTTTTTACTGGTGACTACCCTCACTGAATGACATGACTTTGAATCCTCATCACCCGTTAAATCTATAGTGTATGAGGGGTTTATGGCAGAAACCATTGATGGAGCAATAGGCATCAACTAATTGAATAGACTTTGATTCAGCGAGGCGGTGATGTTATGGTTTGCAGTCTGAAGTTCTGTTATTTGACTTTGAGCCTCATGTAGCTGCTGATTTAATAAATGTTTGTGACTAAGAGCTTGTTCATACTCTATGCTACACTGGCTGAACCCACCCACAACAAGTTGAAGTCTCTCCCGTTCTTCTATGGCATCAGTGTATTGAGTATATATCTGAGCCATTTCAATTTTCAACTTCCTATTCTTTTCATGGGCGCCAATGAGCACCCTTTCATTGTCATCTATTTCCTTATTTAGTTGGTCACAGGACTCCTTTGAAGCCTTTAATTCGCTCAAAGCCTGATTGAGTTTGGACTCTTCGAGGCGAGCACGGGCGCTACGAGTCATAATCATTATTATAACTTTAATAAGGAAGCGACAAGAAATTGAAAGAGAGAAGATAGTTGTGGCAGTAGTTTAGAAATAATTAGTTTAACAAGGAAAAATGAAATTTAGATGTAAGTAAGAAGTTCTGTCACCAAACCAAACTAAGGTTATGTTTACGTTTAAAGGTCATTGGCATCAATATGCAGCCTTATTAAAAGTTTTCTATGTCATTGTTGGTGAAATTATATTACGTAAACAAACAAATAGCAAGTAAAATATTAAGAATTGTACCTGATATCAAGATGACAATGCAAAATTCACTTGTGCCGGGAACTGTCAACGATTCAAATTGAAATATTTACACTTATTTTGGACTTTTTATGTGAATCTAATACAAAATACACACTACTATCCTATTTACTTAATTAGTAATTGGAAATAGGCCTTAAAAACAAATTAATTTAATAATTAAGATTAAAATTACAAGAACAAATTCAAATCAGCTGTTAGCTGTAGTGTTGCCACAGGAAAAAAGACGAAGGCGACATGGAAGGACTATGGCTCCTGCCTGATCAATGTTTTATATATACAAGGATAAATGGCATTGCACACTCAATAATGGTCCCCCGAAATCTGTCGCTAACACATAGTGACGTAGTGACAAGGGGGTAACATTTTCTGAGGTCCTTGAAGAGTGGAGAGGTATTCCATGGCTTTCAGAACAATCCCAGAGCCCTGAAGATGGTCAAGATCTCCACGAGCACTTACTGGAATACTTCCATCCTCAGAGCACGTTTGCTCTTGCGAATCTCTACTCAAGCCGGCCACTTAAAGCAAGAATATGGTGAGAGCTCCGTTCCTCGTCAGTGTTCACTCCAGCCGGCCAATAAAGGCAAGCCAGAGGTGAGGAACAAGAATTCTCCCGGGAGATACGGTCCGTGGGATCACTACTGCCCAACAGCTCGCCACATGCTGCTCTCCGGATTTTTGTATCTCTCTTGGTTTGACTCCTCATCCCAGACCTGTTCCAGCAAAGTAAACTAGACTGGCACAGACCTAGAGTTTGGAGCGCGCAAGCCTCATCATGACGTCAACGTAGAAAAACGGGGGTGGGGTTATTATTATTATTAGAAGATACTGCCCTGATTTTGATCGGTTTTCTTCTTTAGAACTATTAGATACAATTCGTCAGGAAATACGTTCAGTTCTATCTTGTGAAATTTCAGCGAACATAAAAACCTGTATTACTGACGAATTAAAGGGCATCAAAGATGTGTTGCGAGGCTTGGAGAGCTGTCAATTTTATGAGCTCTGAATTTGACCGTATGAGTTCAGAGCTGGATGCATGCAAGAGTGAAAACAAAAGTCTACATAAAGAGAATGAATGTCTCAAAACCACGGTTTCTGATTTAGCAGTTTGAGTAAATTTTATCAAACAAAATTCACGCCAGCAAAATCTGGAGAATCAGGCTTACCAGGAAATAAAGCTGAAAACAGTGGTACAGCTTGGCAGCGCTGTGTCTACCATGATCAAAGAAGACGATATTTTGTCCATTGTGCGCGTGAGGAAATTAGAACCAGAAAGCAAAAATCCAAGAGCAGTTGTTATCAAACTACGAAGCACATTTTTAAGAGACTCAGTCATGGCATCTGTTCTACAATTTAACAGAACCCACTCTAAGGAAAAACTCAGTACTCAACACCTGGGCTACGGTGGTACTATCAGGCTTGTATTCGTATCGGAACACCTGTTGCCGTTGAATAAAAGAATACACGCGGAAACCAGATAAGCTGCACGTGAAAAAGGATATTTAAATAATGACAGTGTAGATGAAATGATTAACGTGTTGTGCGAACAATTTAATACTTTAATTAAAGGACATGTTTAATAGTTTATTGAAATAAAGGACATGTGCCTCTGTCCAAACTACCCAATAATAAATTTCCGCGATGGTTTTCTAGGCCGTTAATTAAACTATTGAACGAAAAGGAAAAAATAGAATTCGCTATAAAAAATACAAAAATCCGAGAGATAATTACGAATACAAAATGCTAGACTGGCGCGTAAGAATTATGATTAAAATTTTAGACTTATTTAAGCTGTGCTGAAAAAAACATAGTGCAAAACCAAAAACTATTCTGGTCATTCGTTAAAACCAAAAAATCACAGTCTAGTGACATACCCAATACTATGCGTTTGGGAAATAATACTGCTTCTTCTCGTGAGGAAATAATCAATCAATTTGCCACACATTTTTCTTCCATGTTCATACCATCCAATAAGATCTGATACTTGCTCGCATAAGTATTTTCAATTCGCTCTAAGCAGAATTGTGTTCATAGAAGTAGAAGTATTAAAAGAATTAAAAAAACTTGACGCCTCCAAAGGTCGGGGACCTGATGGCCTTCCCCCAGTATTTGTCCAGAAATGTGTATCCAATCTGTATCTTCCAGTCAAGCTTATTTTCAATCGCTCTATTGAAACATCTAAATACCCCTCAGAGTGGAAAATTGCTAACGTGGTACCGATTTTTAAGAAGGGAGAACCCAGTGATACTTCTAATTATCGACCCATATCTCTTCTTTCTGTCTTTGCAAAGCTGTTTGGGGCGTTGGTTTGTCCAGTACTGTCTTCACATACTAATGTGCAATTGGCCTCTAAACAGCACGGTTTCCGAGTTCGTAAACCTACTACCACTAATTAGGTTCACTACATCAGTGATATTGCTAAATCTCTGGATTCCCGTGTACAGATTGATTCCATCTACACAGATTTCAGCGGTGCTTTTGATAAGGTTAATCATAATATACTCTTAATGATGCTGGAGCATTTTGGCATAACCAGTCAACTGCTCAGATGGTTCGCTTCCTACCAGACGGGGCGGAAGCAGAGAGTGGTTGTGATAGGATACGAATCACTCAGTGGCGTGCCTAGGGGTCAAAATTAGGGCAAACCGCCAGACTTTTTACGGTAAAAAAAAACAGCCAAGTGAAGGATTGACTGATTTTCATATGTCATATGTTGCTCATGGTACAACATTATTATAATTTTGGTTAGAAAACCTTTAAAATTAGAAGAGGTCTGGCATTAGTATGTAATTGTCATAAGCGCCATATACATTAATGAATGCGCGTAATCACACCGCTTAGCCGAACCTTTTTACCATAATTCATATTCGCTTGTCACATGCAAAATCTTTCAATCAGAAGCCACTAGATGGCTCCCACATTATCGTTTTGTTGTTCTATTGCCGTACGCATAATTTTACGAGTTTAAAATTTAATGTCGATTGAAAACATTAACATCAGATATTAACTACTTAAATATTTTTTTATAATTTATTTTAATGACAATAGCCAACTCTAATATTTATTTCAAAACACCTATGAAGAATCTCTTCGATGCTAACATTATTGTGTTTTATGATCTCAAGATGTAGTACATAAGATGGTTTATTTTTCAGTGGTTTACTAAAACTACGAATTCCATAAAAACAACCCTAGTCAGTGCTTTCATGGCACCAGCTATTCACCTACATAAATTTGTATAATAGACAATCGAATGCCTACGAGTATTTCAATATATTCTTCGACTAACAAAGATACTGTTTTTTATTTCCGAGAAATAGTTACAGTAATTTGAGGTTGGTTACGGTGAAGTAAAGAGTTACTTATTGTCAGAAAACTCAATATGCCCAAACTCAAAATACCTTTACGAACACAGTCTCCGAATTTGATGATAAAAATAACACTATAATCACTTACAAAAGCGCGGAATGACATCGCCGCAATAACTATCACATCATTTTAAACAATAAAACTAATTCATTACTTCAGCACGTGGAAAAAAAAATTCTAGTCTCAAAATATTAATTTCAAAACATATACAATAACAAATTCGTCGTCGCGTTTCAAAATAAAAAGTACTCTGTGCACTTAAAAGCCGGGCTTTTCATATTTTCATACAAATCTGCGTATATGTACTTACCAATATATCAACTAATGTAAATGTTTCTATAGCAATTTGTAGGCGAAAACTGCGAGACAAAGAAAGGTAAGGCAAGCCAGATAAGAAGCCCACGAGTGTGAGCGAGAAGGCGCAATTGAATGCATTGTACTGGCGCGCAACAAAGCGCGCGGAATTTAAATTTTATTCATATGATTACTAAATGAATGATTCGAGTTCAATGAGTGCGTAGATCTGGCAACCTAGCTCAGTGCGCGCGGCAGAAAAAACGGGGATTCCGAAATTTGGTTATTCCTATGACATGCATGATTGAGTTCGAGTTCATTGACTGTTTCTTTTTTTATTTCTTTTTATTGGTAGGCCTAGGTTTGTTCTTGAGAATTATGATTTTATTAGGGCAAGCCGGGCTTTTTGGCTTCTATGAAGGTACCGCCACTGGAATCACTGTTCTACACTTCCACATCCGGAGTACCACAAAGATCGCACCTGGGGCCAATCTTATTTCATAAATTTGTTAGCGACATTGTTTCCACAGTACGACACAGCAAATGTTCCATGTGTGCAGATAATTTGAAACTGTACAAAGAAATTAAAATGAACGTTTCTCTTCTTCAGAAGGATCAGGATGCGATAAATGAATGGTGTCAGTTAAACATGATGACCCTTAACGTAAGTAATTGTTATCATATGACGTTTACGCGTAACAAAAACTGCCTCGTTGGTCTAGTGGTCGCAAAGCGCTACTGTTGAGTATGAGGTCCTGGGTTCGATTCCCGGGTCGGGCAAGGTGTTATTGGGTTTTTCCATCTGGAATTTCTCATTAGCAGCCCGGAGTCTGGATTTGTGCCCGGTTGATGGCAATAGGCTCGCCCCCTATTACATGGGACTTAAACATAACTGGCGAAATGTGGGTGTACTATAGGTACACCTCTGCCTAACCCTTCGGGGAATACAGGCGTGATGATGTTATGTTAAGAACATAGTATCTTCTCTTATAGATCAAATGATATTTCACTGCAAATGGTTGACACCATCCGTGACTTAGGAGTCCAGCTTGACTGACTTGAAAACTCCTTTTCAGCACGCTTGTTAGAAGAATACTGAATTACGCATCTCCAGATTGGAATCCTACATATCGCGTCCAAGTCAATAGAATAGAACGTATACAGAAGGCCTTCACCAGGTATCTTCAGATGTTCTAGTTGCGATCGAGACACCAGTTATCAACGTAGAAGTCTCTTCGATCAGATATTTGTTCATAAAATTATCCGTAGTCGGTCCAATGTTCCAGAGCTATTATCTGAACTGAATATACTTTCTATATCCTCATCAAGAACAAACTTTGGCCGCAGTGTCCCTATGAACCGTTTAATGGCTAATTATAATATAATCTACAATAGCAGCAACATTTACATCTTTACCGACACTTTTTACCAATTCCGTAAAAACTTATGAACCCAACCATTCATAACATTGTTTATTGCAGTCGTCTTACGTATCATAATAATAAAAAAATAAAAAAAACTGAGTTCGTACAAAATACATCAGATTTACTTAATTAATTAATTATTGATAGATATTAATAATTAATTAAGTCAATCCGATGTTGTATTTTCTTTTATATTGTCTTCCTATGGTAAAGTAGCTCTTATTTATCTTTCACTAGCTGCGCCCCGCGGTTTCACCCGCATTAATCTCGATCCTTTGGGAATATCGGGATGAAAAGTATTCTATGTCCTTCTCCGTGTCATGGTTTATCCATACGCCAAATTTCATCCAAATCTGTTCAACTGTTTTGACGTGATGCCGAAAAAATAATTTAGTTTATATTAAATATCTTTAAATTAATTCTCCTAACTAGTGTGTGTATTTTATTTATGTCTAAGCTGTGTACTTCCTTAAGTGACAAATTCACCGTACTAATAGATATATAAGTTTTTATAAATAATATGTTATTAGTGAATAAGTCGTTGGAGTACTTATACTAAATAAATAAATTAAAAAAAAAAACTAAGTGCATAAAATTTTCTTTACCAAATGTAAAAAGCTGTGATTGTGAGATAATATTAAAACAAGAGAAACTAGAGTTCGTCGATAAAACTGTTTTTATCGACGAACTCACTGTTCACTTAACATCTTTCGCAGGACGGCTATGTTCAGCAGCATATGCTGTTAGAAAAATCCGTCAATTTACTGATGTAGATACCGCGAGGATAGTCTAGTTTAGTTACTTTCATAGTATCATGTCTTACGGTATTTTACTGTGGGGACGGGCTGCAGACATTGAGTTTATTTTCATTCTGCAGAAAAGAGCGATTAAAGCTATATAATATTATCTCCGCAGGCGCGATTCTCTAAGGGAATTGTTTTAGGATATTAACATCATGATGGTACCTTGTCAATATGTATATGAAAACATCATGTACGTAAGAAAAAATTACATCTTTTTAGTAAAACAGGTGATAGACATAATTATAGTACAAGAAATAGGGACCTACTAGTTCAACCAGCTTTTAGACTGGCCAAAGTAGACTCATCTTTCATGGGGTACTGTTTACAAATACAAAAAAATACAACGATGATGATGTTTAAAATGTTATAATAAAATTCTTCCCCACATACTTCAACTGAATGAGAAGAAATCCAAATCTTATTTAAAATGCACACTAGGCAGGCTATATTATAAGTTGGGGGAGTACATCGCTGATAAAAATGCTTGGCTGGTCGTGCTCCACAACCACAACTATGTAATTAATTAACATTTGAAAATACTGTTGGAGCTGCTGAAGATTGTAAGACCATCTTTGTATTGTATAAACTCAATCTCCTTTGTCCTTACATATTATAAAACAACGTCCCCCGCCGCGTCTGTCTGTCTATCTGAACGCGATAAACTCAAAACTACTGAACGGATTTTCAAACAGTTTTCACCAATGGACGGAGTGATTCATGCGAAAGGTTTTAGTGTATAATTTATTAAGGTTTTGTGTAAATTGGCTGAAATTTTTTGTTGAAGATGTCGGAAAAAATCATGCCGACTGGGAAATGAAATGGTTAAAGTTACATAAAATTTATGTTTTACAGTATTGTTCATCTTAAAAAGTTCAACAAAAAAGTCCGCGATGACATATTTCTATTTTCTAAGGATGACCTACAATAAGCATTTTTATCTTTCAGTATTTGATAAAAATTTCACTGTTATTTCCGAAGCTATTTTGACAGGTATTATATTAATCCTTATCCAATAAACTATGTTACTTAAATTGAACATATAATTTAGATTAAAATAGGCCTTCACATCATTTCATTTAAATGAATAGTTTAAAAGATATCACAGTTTCAAAATTACGCGTGACAAAATAATTATGGTTGACGCGGGCGCAGCGGTCGGAGTCAATGACCTTTTCTTCGGCTTATCCCGGTATCGGTAGTACGTTCCTGTGGGATATTTTCCGACATTCACGCGGGCGAAGCCGCGGGCAAAAGCTTGTATTATATAATCGCATATCACAGGTGTGAGTACTGTGTACTAAAGAGCTACCATTTACCGGGCAATATGTCTTTCATTGGATTGCCCTGGCGGCTGTGAGTATGTCATGCTCACTAAGATATCTCGCTGATGGTGGCGCGTGTGTTGGATCATTTAACTCCCTTCAAAATGGTTGAGCTGAATGGTGCTGATCCATGCGTCATGTTCGTGAACGGGCGCCGTTAGTTGGGACTGGTCATCTCTTAGCTGCCATGGTTTATTTTAATTTTTGAATTGTTCTTTGTTTTATCTTTTTATTACGGACGCTTCTAACGTGCACGTCTTTCTACATTGTTCTCACATGTATAATTTCAACATGAATGATGTAATCAATTTTTGTAACCATTTTTATTTACTAAACAGAATTTTTGAGGAGTTTATTGACCGTTCTTCTCCATAGGTACCTACTACACTTTGGAATGGGCCACTAGCTTCATATTTCTGACTGACCAACTCCTTGAAAATTCAAAAGTGCCTGTAAATGGTTTTGTTCAATGTTACCTTTGGACATTCACTCAGCACTTGGCCCGGCTCACGCGTGGCCCAGTTAAAATTATGATTTGGTTGCATCTCACATGCATAGAACACAAAAAAATTGTATAATAGTGTGTGTTAAGAAATTATAGTATACTAGCTGCGCCCCGCGGTTTCACCCGCATAAGTCTCGATCCCGTAAAAATATCGGGATAAAAAGTATCCTATGTCCTTCTCCGGGTCTATCCATATCCCAAATTTCATCCAAATCCGTTTAGCCGTTTTAGTGTGATGTCGTGACCAAGGGAAATAGGGATTCATTTTTATATATATAGATAAGCTGTAACATACTGTTAATAAATCAGATTTGCATTTTATAGTCTTATCTCATTACCCCTCACTGTGGCCAAGACACGTTTAGCCATCTCTGATCTGCGGGACTGGCAGTGAGTGACCCTTCCCGAACCTGGAAATCCCGTCTACCATCTGTCTGTAACCTTAGGTCGCATGGTGCAGACATCCTGAACTTATTTATATATTTATCTATCATACTAGGTATATGATAGGCTAGGGCTATAGGGCTTATAGGGCTTAGAGTCGTAGGGACTGTTAGGCATGTAGGTCTTAGTAACTTCCTTATATTTTCATGTATTGTCACACCCTTAACAGTATTGCGGCCTTACGTGTCATTTGTTAAGGGTGGATGTACAGGTTTGATTGAAATCAATGCTTTGAGTTTGAGTTGATATGATAACAATCAGTTGTGAGTCTCATCCGCGCTGCTGTTATAAAGTCCAACTGTCTGTTTACGTAGAACAAATCACTGATAGAACATACTGTCGTTGCTGAAAATTAACAAAATTAATAATTATTTTAATATCAAATGTCAACATATCTTAAAAATATTTTCGCAATTTTCAAAGTTAAATTAATTTAGACACAGTTTTCAGTAATATCAGAAACCAAAAACAAAGCGTACTTAAAAGCCCACAAATTAAAATAAACCAAAAAAAGATCAAAATGACTAGACAAATCTATAATCAAAAATTGCCGTAACGGAGGTGACATGACAGATGTCACCTCCAATAAAACTTAAGAAAAAATCTATACGAATGAAAACTAGCCAAAATGTTGACAAAATCAGCCACGAGACGAGCACACCCACCACCTCCGGACTCGTCGCTCAGCTCCGCCTCGCCGCCGTCGATACCCAACCCACCGTGAACGTTGTGACGACACCGGCCGCGGCAGTTGCGTCGAGCTCGAGTGACGAGTATTTTTCCCCGCCGACGTCGCCAACACCTGTACGTCGGCAGGGGAGAGGCCGGCCACCAGCGGGCTTGGGACCTCGAGGCCAACAGGCCCCGAACAGGGTCCCCGCTGCCGGTGGAAATGTGTCGCGCATACGATGGACCCAGTCCATGAATGAAAATGTGATGCGCGCATATTATGGGGCTACCGAGGGAGGAATCAACCTTACAGCGTACCGAAGTCGGATGTTGTCTCTGTTTCAGGTGCTTGAACCTACCATCAACGTCTCGGCCCAACGATTATCGGATCAGGTGCGCGTCATTCAACACAACCACAGATTGGATAACGCTACACTTGATCGGCTGCGCTTGGAAATGCAGAATAGCTTTGCTAGTATCCCTCCCCCATCCCAGAATGTCGTGCAGGCGCCTGCCGCGGTTCCACTGCAAGCAAACCAACATGAAGAGGAGGAGGACGGCAGGGCTATATCTGCAGATAACCTATGCAATGTGGAATTAAGGAGTGCACTGGAGGATGCGATTCGTGAGTACCGGTTCACATCACCTGACCTTAGACCAAGGCTACCACGTTTGCCCATGAATAAAAGAAACAGAGCACTGGTGTGTGCCCTGGATGCGCTGTTACCAAATTTTATTGAAAGCAGTGCAAACCTTTGCGATACACACTCAATCTTGTATTGTACGGCTGTTGCGGCATGTCGTATAGCGCGCGTCAAATTCCCAAATACTGACCGATCTGTACGACCAAAACCCGTCGCACCAGCTTGGCAGTGTAGGATTGAGTGTCGTATTAATGAGGCCAAGGTACTCATCGGGAAGCTCATCTGCTTCAGGGAGGGTAATACACGCCCAAGGGTGATGCGCTTTGTGGGGCGGGCATTCTCGGGAACTAGTATTAGTCCCCGAGAATATGTATCCCATGTCACAGAGCGCATCGACTTCCTGAAGCAGAAAGTTTATGCATGGGCATACCGTATCCGCCGGTACAGGCGAAGAGTGGATCGGTACACTCAGAACCGCATGTTCCAGAACGATGAAAGGTGGGTATACAGAACATGGGAGTGGCCCACTCCCAATCAAGGTGTGACTGACACGCGTCTACCGAATAGTGATGCCATGAAAGCTTTTTGGCAAAGCATTTGGTCGGTGCCTGTCAATCACACTGAGGGTGATTGGATGCGTGTTGTTGAGCAGGCGTGTGATCCAATACCACACATGGAGGCCATTAGCATTACTCCTCTGGATGTGGCTCGTGCAGTCCGGCCGTTACCTAACTGTAAATCTCCAGGACCGGACGGACTGCACAATTTCTGGCTTAAATGGCTACAAAGGTCACATACCTGCTTAGCCACGCAATTCCAGTCATCTTTAGACACTGGGTCGCTACCACTGTTCTTCACAACAGGAGTTACCCACCTGCTCCATAAATCGGGCAGTACTGCGGAACCTAAAAATTATAGACCAATTACATGTTTACCGACGATCTATAAAGTTCTTACATCCATTCTTAGAGCAAAAATTTCACACCATATTAACAACAACTTAATTATGTCTGTGTCTCAGAATGGATGTAAGAATGGGTCCCGCGGTACTAAGGAGCTGCTCCTTATAGATATGACCATCAGCCAACAGGTTCGTAAATCCCGGAAGGATTTGTCGACTTGTTGGATATATTATAAGAAGGCCTATGACTCGGTGCCACATACATGGCTCATGAGGGTGCTGGAGTTGTACAAGATAGATGCAACGCTGCGCACCTTCCTGATGTCATCTATCCAGGATGTCGACAGATACGGGGAATCGATGAACCGATCAGGATTGAACGGGGAATATTCCAGGGCGACAGTTTGAGTCCGCTTTGGTTTTGCTTAGCCTTGAATCCTCTAAGCACACTGCTGGAGGATTCAGGTCTAGGCTACCGGTTGAGAAGGGGTGGTCAGGTGATTTCTCACCTCCTTTACATGGATGACTTGAAACTCTTTGCCCCCAACAATTTGCGACTGATGGAGCTACTGAAGATAACAGAAACATTCAGTAGCGCCATCAGGATGGAATTTGGTGTGGACAAATGTGCAGTCATGCATGTAAAGCGAGGGGAGATTATGGAATCCGTGGGAACCCAACTTGCGGATTCCATACACCTTAGATCCCTCTCCTCAACCGAAACCTACAAGTACTTGGGTATGTCGGAAGCATTGGGCATCAATGTTACCGACATGAAACAATCGTTGAAGGAACGCTTCTTTGGCCGCCTGAATAAAGTGTTAAATAGCCTTTTATCAGGCGGAAATAAGGTGCGTGCCTTTAACGGTTGGGTCATGCCGGTCTTGATGTATTCTTTCGGCATACTCAAATGGACTCAGACGGAACTTGACGCTCTGGATAGGAAGGTCCGCACATTGCTGACGGCAAATCGGATGCATCACCCACGGTCATCAGTGATGAGACTGTACATCCCGCGGAAGTGCGGGGGTCGAGGTTTCCTAAATGCTAAAACCCTCCACAACCGCGAGATTTACAGTCTCAGGGAATATTTCCTTCAAAGCAACGTGGGTATGCACCGAGATGTGATCGCAGTGGACAAGGGCCTCACCCCGCTCTCCTTGGCAAAAGAGAACTGGCGCAAACCTACAGTACTTGATACTAACGATCGTAAGGAAATATGGCAGGGCAAAGAACTACACGGACGCTTTTTCCGGGCCCTCCACGGGCCTGATGTAGACTTTTTGACATCTGTATCCTGGCTGCGTTTTGGCGACCTCTTCGGGGAAACCGAAGGTTTTGTCTGTGCGATTATGGATGAAGTTATCATGACGAATAATTATCGGAAATACATTGTCAAGGATGGTACGGTTGACATCTGTCGGGCATGCCACCAACCCGGTGAATCAATCCGACATATTGTTTCCGGTTGTTCTCGTCTTGCTAACGGCGAGTACTTGCATAGACACAATCTAGTAGCTAGGATTATCCACCAGCAACTTGCCTTGCAGTACAACCTTATAGAGTCCGAAGTACCATACTACAGGTATGTGCCCGACCCAGTTCTCGAAAATGGTCACACCTCATTGTACTGGGATCGATCTATCATCACTGACAGGACTATTGTAGCCAATAAGCCTGATATAGTGGTGATAGATCGACGAGAGCGCCGTGCAATGATTGTCGATATCGCTGTCCCTCATGACGAAAATCTCGTGAAAGCTGAGAAAGATAAAAAAATCAAGTATCTTGACTTAGCACACGAGGTTGTCGACATGTGGGATGTGGACTCTGCAATCATTGTACCGATAATCGTTACCGTTAATGGCCTGATAGCGAAGAGCCTCGACCAACACCTCAGGAGGCTCTCATTGCGTGGCTGGATCAAGGGCCTGATTCAGAAAGCAGTACTTCTAGACACGGCACGTATAGTGAGGAGGTTCCTCTCTCTAGAGCCCTGACCACCGGCATCTTGGACCCTGTTCCTGATGCCGATGGGCCACTATTTTTTATATTTTTAAATGTTTTTTTTTATGATTTTTATAAGAATATTTAAAAATGTAAATAATATGTATTGAAAAGAAATAAATGTAAATATAATTTTAATATCACCATTTCGTGAACTCTATCAAAAATTAATAAAATCCTCTAAGCACACTGCTGGAGGATACAGGTCTAGGCTATCGATTGAGGAGAGATGGTCAGGTTATATCTCAACTCATTTATATGGATGACTTAAAACTTTTTACCCCCTACAATTTGCAACTGCAAGAAAATACTGAAAGAAAGAAAGAAAGAAAGAAAAAGTAGTTATTGGGACTCGCACAGGAGATCACAAATTAAACTTATCATAAAAAAACTACTTAACTAAACACATAAAAAATAAAATGAAAAACAAAGTAAAATGAAAACCTGAAGGTAACCAAAACTTTCAGTAGTGCCATCAGGATGGCATTTGGTGTGGACAATTGTGCGGTCAAGCATATAAAGTGAGGGGGGATTGTGGAATCCAGCTCTCGGATTCCATACACCTAAGATCGCTCTCCTCAATTGAAACTTACAAGTATTTTGGATATGTCGGAAGCGTTAGGCATAAACGCGGCTGACTTGAACCAATCGCTGAGAGAGCGCTTCTTTGACCGCCTGAATAAACTATTAAATAGTTTTTTATCAGGTGGAAATAAGGTGCGCGCCTTCAACGGTTGGGTCATGCTGGTTTTGATGTACTCTTTCAGCATACTCAATGGACTCAGACGGAAAGCCCTAGATAGGAGGGTCCGTACACTGCTGCCTGCAAATCGGATGCATAAGCCACTGTTAGCGGTGATGAGATTGTATATTTCGCGAAAGTCTGGAGGTCGAAGCTTCTAAAATGGGGGGGGGGGGGGTAGGTCTCTACAAGTTACATTTTTGGAATCGTTATTAAATAAGCTAGCACATTTTAAATAGATTAGCTCAGTTTTATCCTACAATATGTTATCAATTCTAGTTTGAAATCAAGGTTAGGAATTTTTCCCAGTTTATTGTACAAAAGTCATATTATATATATATTAAAGTCATATTATATATATTATAACTAAAAAATAAAAGTTTTTGTTTTATGTACATATTAATACATTATTTTCCATAATCAATAAAAAGAAAACACCTTCCCGTACATTTTTTTCATACCACAATGTTTACGATAGCATGACTCGTAAAGAATCGAAAAGCATTTATTTTATAGATAGCAGGATTCTGGATTTTTCAACAGTCAGATAGTCAGTATCTGGCGAATAAAGCCCGTAACTGAGGAATAAAGTTAACTGTCCCTACAAGCCCCTCAGTTAGTACCTTATTCTAGGTAATAAATAATGTTTTGACGTTTGTTTTGTTTGGGGTTTTAATGTGCTTTGCCTTTGCGTGTTTTCGTGCTCTTATATTGTTGAAAACATGGATGTATTTGATTCAATCGACGATAGTTTTTTAGATGTAAATAATGTCGTCCCGAAAACGTAATAAAATTATTATTACGTTTTCGGGACGACACTATTTAACTATTTAAAACCATTAGGCTCAACTTTTAATACCAAGTCGAAAACGCAGTTAACACACACCAAATTTCTTTGTAATTGATCCATTTTAGGTAAATACGTGCCCACTCCTATCAACTTAGCTACAACAAACAACAAAAAAAGGTCGCACTAATTGCTGACCATCTGTGGATCTAAACAAAAGATAAGGAATCTCGTCAAAATGTCAAACATCGTTGGCGTAGGTGGAGAACGAAATAACTAAAATTTTCTTGTTTGGAGAAAATTGCGATTTATTTAAGCGGCATGATTTGGGTGTTACGAAAATGCTGAAAAGTCAATTTGACCAAAATCGCAGTTATTTAGTTCTCCACCCACGCTGACGATATAGGTAGGTTTTGTTTCTATTCTTATTTAACACGTTGAATACTCTATCTGTATATCTCGTTTGCACATGATAGTGTGAAGTTGGTTAACAAAGACTACAGTTAACTATTTTTCAGTTATTATCCGATTGAAAAATTGAAAATATTTATTCGCCTTATAAACAGTCAGATTATTTTAGACCTAGATAACTATTCAACGATTTAACTGAGGATTGAAAAATCGGCCCTTACTTGAATAGTGCAGTTCGGTTGAGTCAAAAGTAGCTTCTTAATTTCATTTATTGTTTGCAATTGATATCAAAACTAATTAATAATTACAGGGGACTGCCTCGACTGTTGAGTAGGAGGTCCGGAGTTCGATTCTCAGGTCGGGCAAAGTGTTATTGGGTTTTTCTACCTATAATTTGTCAGTAGCAGCCCGGAGTGGATTTGTGCCCGGTTGATGGTAATAGGCTCGCCCCTATTACATGTGACTTAAAACAGCTGGCGAAATGTGGGTGCACTACAGGTGCATCTCTGTCTAACCCTTCGGGGAAACAAGGCGTGATGTTATTATTTATGTTAGATGGGACTTTAAAAAAAAGAGTGTCTGCACCTGCAAGATCATTTGTCGTCGGATGATAATGAGGTTATAGAGTTATCGTCACTGAAGCTATATAAATACTTAGCAGAAAGAGGCTTTTTGGAAATTTATCCAAATATTGAAATTGTGCTCCGAATACTGTTAGGTACACCAGCATCAAACTGCTCGGCAGAACGGTCGTTTTCAGCGCTAAAGACCTTTGAAGAGAACAGGCTTCAATTCAGTTCCTATAATGTTACATAGAGTTAGAAATAATGCGGTCTAGTCTATGATGACGTCATCCAGTTGTTTGCACAGAAGAAAGTTCGTCAGACGATTCTATAAAACTTATAGAATCCCAGCGCGTATGACGACGCACGAAAAAGCACTGCCGTGTCTAAATACGGCCGTGCTTTTAGCACATTTTTTAGTTAAGCTATAGCGTGACACTTCGCATAATCAATCCTATTATAAAAATCAATTAGATTTTTGTACAATCTTACATCTTGCGATACCTAAGTTTTACAAATACAAAGTTTTAAAGAATTTTCGTTAGGTTATCGTCACTTAGAAGCGTTTCATAAATTTAGTAGTTACAAAATCATAATGGCAGTCTGCTCTGAGTAGGTACAATTACAGTACCATTGGTACAATAGCCTTCACTATTATTCTAGTCTAAGTTACGATTTTGTAATAATATCTTGGTACCTCCGTGCAATAAGGGCCTTAAGACGCGTGAGCACACCACCTTTGTTGAGTCAGCAGTAATATGTGTACACACTTACAAACATCCGTTGTGTAATGCACGATGACAGTGTTGTGCGGCTGTCAGCTGGCGCTATTTGTTCGGACTCACTCATTGTGTACCTACTCATCCTAAACTAACGTCGTGTACTTCAGTTTGGTATCATCATCCCCCGTCGTTTATCCGCCGCTGTCCGGCGCGGCTGAGCCTTTCCTAATGTCACTCGTCTGCCGTATGACGTCTCTGTGATGCCGTTTGTAAACCGGAGAACTGTTTGAATAAATTGCGGCCATGTCGGAAGTATTACGTGAAGCCCAGCAGATCATCTGTTTATGCGCGGACGTTCGTTCGTGTAGTATAATGTACACACCGCCGGCCGCTGCTCGCTAGCCGCTCGTAGATATCTCTAGTACCTATACTCCGGCTCCTGTCCAATAACATTACACAATAGAGAGGCCCCGTATGAGCTCGTTGAGCCAACTACTTGAACAACGCTCTATCTACTCGATCTCGGCTCTTGTATGCGTAATGAGGTTCGCGATTCATGGTGGAGTGTTTTTTGAATTGTGCGAATTTGTGGAGTGTTGTACTTATGTCTAGTTGAAAGATAAATGAACAGAAGACTATTGACAGCGATAACAAAGCAGCCTATTCTCATTCAAGATAAATACATATATTTTATGGAAAGGGGGTTAAATGATACAGCCGCACGGATCGATCGAAGGTTAAGCTATGATTGCCGCAGTCGGTTCGGGGATGGGTGACCATCCATTACATATCGAGACCGTTGTTCGTAGTTAAGTCGTTGATCCCGGCTGTCTTTCGTAGATCTTTGACAGTCGTTATGGGTATTCAGAAGCCCAAAAGTCTGACAGCCAGTCTTACCAAGGGGTATCATTGTGGAGGTAAGATAAGCAGTCGCTCCATGTAAAATACTAGTATTCTACTGCTTCCGGTTAGACTGGAAGCCGACCCCAAGATAGTTGGGAAAAGGCTAGCCAGTTAGATTTTATGGAACCTACTTAACTATGATTCAACCTAATGCAAAACAGAATTCCAACAAAATTGTCGGTACCCACCTAAAAAAGAAAATGGTTAAGTAATGTAGCGCCGCGCCGCGCCGGCGTAAAAAACGAGTCATTTAAGGAAAACGCACGCAACGATTATTAAGTTCGTGGAATGTACACAAATTGTGTCGGTCGTCGGCAGCCGGACCGGACCGGCTCTGGACCGGTCGGGTACCCGTTAAAAGATATAGAGTAATCGACGATCTGCTCTAAAGGGGCAAACTTACTTGTTACTGGGACGATCGGCCGGCCACAGATCAGGCGGTGACCTGCTGGAAGCGTTGTCTGCCCTTGTACACGTGTCCTTCCTGAGAAAATATAAGATGTCCAACTGATTCTAAACCGCTGATAAAGACTCGTTTCTTATAACAATATTGGTATATATAGATCATATTATTATGAGTGAGACAACTACATTATAATTGAATTTAAAATGTCAAGTCATTTGACAAGTTTTTTGAGCTGTTAGTTGGGAAGCAGAATACAGATTAATGTTTAAGTTAGGCATGACATGTATGTAAGAGATAATTATGTCAACATTAAGACGAGTGACGTCACCCTCCTCCTGTATCACATTCAGGTCGCTCTTACTCATACCACACATTGTTATAATACGCACTTACATTATGTTACGGTTTAAACTAAAGGTGAGTATACAGTTATACACTAGAGCGTTTGCTGTAATGTAACGTTCTTACGAATGGTACAATACAAACAAAAGCTCAAATTAAAAAAAAACATTTCCATGTAATGTAACCTCCCTGCGAATGATCGACGCTGCGTTCGACGTAATACTTACGGCGAGTGAGCATTTACCTGTAACATTTCTTTCTATTTTGCGTTCATTGTAACGACCTGCCCTCGGCCCGCGCACCTCGTTTCGACCACGACTGCTTGATGTTCTGTTACAAATGAATGATCTAGTCTATACTCATCTTAAGACACAGATATATGACAGTGACCTTGAATGGTTAGCTTGCGTGTTCTGTACTGAGCTCACGCAACGCGTCGTACCTCCAGCCAGTAATAGGACTCGCCCACCAAAGAGCCCTGTCCCAAATTAGACACATTATTAATTTACTATACCTACATAAAACAAATGGTATTTTAATAAAAAACGTATACTACAAGACCAATATTATATTATCTTTAAAATGGTGAAGGTTCCAGAAAAATACGCTTGATAGATGTTGCGTGATTTTCAGTTTTTTATCCACGTTAGACATAACTTTAAAAATTAATTTCACTATGAAATATAAACATAATCTAAAAAAAATCAGTGGCACTCCGGGAGTGCCGACAGAAGTGCAAACTTGAAAAAAAATCGGCACCGCGGTAATCAACGCGTTGATGTCTTTTACTCTACGCACCGCGGTAATTAACGTGTTGATGTCTTTTTAATCAAAAACTGATGTCGTCACAGTGTTGCGAAATCAATGGTTTAGTCCCATCACAAAAATGCCCAACGCGCCTAAAGAAGTTTTCACTTCAATATTCCTAAATTAAGTTATTAAGAAAATGTTTTAATTTAACATATATTGTTTCCAAATCATTAACACTACTCGTTTAGATGTGATCCTCAGTATACAATCATTAAAGTTGGCTATCGTCACCTTAAGAGGAGCGGCGACTCGTGCCGTGTGCGTCAATGTGACGACAGGCTATTAGAACGTAGTTTAGGCACACTTGTGTCTGCTAACTTGTGAATGTTCAATTTCATTCATCTAATTATAATATTATTATTTATATTATTATTTATTTTTATTTATCCTCCGTCCACCGTCCATGTCCGTATTTTTCCTCTTGGCTAGAACTAAGACCTCTGTACTCTCCCTTCACTTGTCTCTATTTAGAGCGACTACAAATATGCCTAGCTGATCATAATATATATCTAACAAATAGACTGGGAACCGACGTCGTCCAGAGGAGTATCACGTCTGCCCATGCTGCCTACTCCCGGCGCGAAGAAGCCGCGTGGCCGGCTCGAGCAACAATAATAATAAAAACAAATTGTACAACTTTTTATCGACGGAAATTGGGGTCCGAACGATTCGTGCCAAAGCGAGTCCAGACTTTATGTTGACTAAACAATTTCGTATTTGTCCGCGCGAATTGCCCATAAAATGTAACGGCTCATGTAAATGAGTGATTATAAAATATGTATAGGTAAGACGATTGTGAGCACGTCGCGCGTAGGGTTACCATCTGACAGGCATTTTATGGCGTGCGGCCGGCGCTAAGCTGAGACAGGCATTTTTGAATTTTCCTAATTCAAACTCAAACTCAAAGCATTTATTTCAAATAAACCAATTACAGATACTTTTGAACTGTCAAGGGGTCGGTCAGTCAGAAAGATGAAGTTAATTGCCCATTCCAAAGCGTGGTAGGTATCTATGAAGAAGAACGGGCAAGGAACTCCACGGACACTCTTTTAAACCAAAATATTGTTACAAAAAATTGGTTACATCATTCATGTTGAAATTATACATGTGAGAACAATGTAGGAAGACGTGCACGTTAAAAGCATCCGTAAAAAAATATAGAAACAAAAACAATTAAAATAAACCCTGGCAACTAAGAGATGACCAGTCCCTACTGACGGCGCCCGTTCACGAATTTGACGCATAGATCAGCACCATTTAGCTCAGTCATTTTGAAGAGAACTTAATGACTAACACACACGCAACCATCAGCGAGAAATTAGAGTGAGCATGACATTCTCTCAGCTGCCAGGGCACTTTCAAGTCAATGAAAGACGTACCCAGTAAATAGTAGCTTTATAGAATGGACATGGTCACAGTGCTCACACATGTGATATGCAATTATACAATATAAAAAGATTGAGTTTATACAAAACAAAGATAGTTTTTTACAGTCTTCAGCAGCTGCAACAATACTTTCAGATGCTAATCAAATTAGTTTATGCACCTTTATGGATCTGGACCAGCGCTAAGCCAAGCATTTTTATCAGCGATGTAATCCCCCAACTTATAATATGAAAGAAAGAAAGAAATTACATTATTGCTTGGCAGCATAGTGTGCGTTTTATACAGGATTTAAATTTCGTTTCGTTTAGTTGGAGTATGTGAGGAGGTATTTTATTATAACATTTGAAACAGCACCGCATGAAGGATGAGTCTTCTTTAGCCAGTCTGAAACCCAGTTGAACTAATTGGGCCCTCTTCTAGTCCATATTTGTGTCTATCACCTCTTTTACTGAAAATACTTAGATTTTTCCTTACGTACATGATGTTTTCATAGATATATTGACAAGGTGCCGTCATGATGTTAATATCTTTAAACAGTTCCCTTAGAGAATCGCGTCTGCGGAGGCCATATATTGCTCTGATGGCTCTTTTCAGCAGAATAAAAATAGACTCGATATCTGCAGCTTGTCCCCATAGTAAAATACCGTACCTATGAAAGTAACTGAAATTGACTAGCCTCGCGGTATCTACCTCAGTAAATTGACAGATTGTTATTACAGCATATGCTGCTGAACTTAGTTAGTTATCTGTTAGTCGGCCCGACAACTGCCCAATAAACCAAAATAAAACAATGTGTCTAGCGAGTACAATATGTATTAATAAAACGATTCACTACAACACCTTTGTGGAAAATCATAATAGCGTGATTTAGACAATGGTACAACGCCATCTATCGAGCCTTGAGGAAGCTTTCACTCAAACATCCCGCCCACCATGGACAGAATGTCCAAAACTAAAATTATTATTTAAAAAAAAAAAAAACAAAAATGAACTTAAATTATCCGCCCACCATGAAGCAACACAAAAATATAGATGAGAGGACAAAAAAAACATTAGTGGACTGTATTAAGTATTTACAAATATGAAACTATAGTTTGAAATGAAATTTAAATCTAAACGTAAATTATAAATTAACCGCTATTCTTAGTTAATTATCAAGAAAAATAAAAACAACATATCATAATATTAAGTAGTGACAGGAAGGAATATTAACTTTGACACAGGTCTTTTTATAATAGAACCCTTACAACGCAATGAAACAACTCTTGTGATATTGTCCGAACCAGTATGCTTTTCAGTAATGAGACCATATAGCCATCTTGCCGGAGGCAAATCATCCTCCATCACCAATGCCACGTCACCCACGTTTGGTTCTGCAGTTTGATGAGACCATTTGTTCCTTTGATGGAACTGAACAAGATATTCACGGGACCATTTACGCCAAAAATCTTGGACCATACGTTGAGTTAAGTGCCACCTCTTTAAATTGCTAATATTTGACGTTTCATAATTGAATTCCGGAACGAGCAGCAAAGGCTCACCTATTAAAAAGTGTCCCGGTGTCAGAGGACATGGGTCTTCCGCATTACTACCTATCGTCAATATTGGCCTGGAATTCAGACAGGCTTCAATTTGAGCTAAAACTGTCGTTAACTCTTCAAAAGTGAGTGTGCTGTTGCCTATCACTCGTTTGAGGTGGTGTTTGCTGGACTTTACTCCAGCCTCCCAAAGCCCTCCAAAGTTAGGCGAATGGGGTGGAATAAAATGCCAACTTGTACCATTGGTTGCTAACCACTCAGCAATGTCCGGTGCTATACCAGACCTTTCGTGGGTGAGCAATGCTCTTAACTCCCGGTTGGCTCCTACAAAGGTAGTGCCGTTGTCGCTCCACATCTCACCACAATGTCCCCTTCTCGCTGTAAAGCGTTTGAAGGCGGCTAAAAAGGCTTGCGATGTCATGTCACTTACGACTTCTAAATGCAAGGCCCGAGTTGCCATGCAAACAAATAAACAAATGTAGCCTTTGGTAGAGTGATAACCGCGACCCTTTGTGGGTCTGATGCTAATAGGACCGGCATAGTCCACGCCACTTTTAAAGAAAGGTCGGTTAGCATTAACTCTAGCAGTTGGCAACTGACCCATTAAAGGTGCTACAGGTTTAGTGGAATGACGGAGGCAAGTCACACACTTGTGTACATATTGTCTTATGACACTCTTCGCACTGATGATCCAGTATTTGGATCTTAAATAATTAAGAACTAATTGAGGTCCACCATGCAACGTACGTTCGTGAGCATCAGCTATCAAAAGGTGTGTCAAGTGGGACTTGTGTGGGATGATTATAGGATGTTTCATGTCTTCATGAATGTTTGCTCTATTTAATCTTCCACCAACTCTCAAAATATCTTCCTGATCTAGGTAAGGATTGAGTGAGGTAAGTACCCCTTTTTTATCTATTTTTGCTTTAATTTTTAAACTATCTATTTCTTCCTTAAAGTGTTCCTTTTGACATAATTTAATGCATGTTTTTTTTAATTTAAGTAATGCTTGATAAATTTCCGAAAAGTTTAAATAAATTGTAGAAGATTCTTCATCTCTTGATTTAAAAAATCTTCTACAATATGCAATGACTCTAGTTAGCTTTCTAAGAGATGAATATTTGACCATTATATTATTTTCTTTTTGTTCTTTCACTACAGTATTACAGACAATATCTAACATCTTTCTTTCTTCTAGATTAGTTTTCTTAAATTCCTTTTTGCTATAATCTATAGTTTTATTTTTTAGCCAACTAGGTCCCTGCACCCACAATTCAAGCTCTGCATATTCGGAAGGGTTTACTCCTCGCGACGCACAATCTGCAGGATTTTCCTTAGACTGAACGTGCGACCATTGATAACTGTCCATGAAGGTTAGTATTTCAGAAACTCTATTTCCGACAAATGTCTTCCATCGATTTGGGTGGCTACTCAACCAAGCGAGTACCACTGAAGAGTCGGTCCAGGCATGTACATTTTCTTTCGCAATTTCTAAGGTGTCTGAGATTTCACAAAGAAGTTTTGAGAGAAGTACAGCACCACATAATTCCAAACGAGGTATGGAAACCTGTTTGACAGGGGCCACCTTAGTTTTGGATGCTACTAGACTGTTATGAACATGACCGTTGGAATCGACAGATCGAATATAGACAACAGCCGCGTAGGCGTTGTTAGATGCATCGCAAAATCCTTGCAGTTCTCGAAGGGTATCGTGTCGATTTGTGTGAATCCATCGAGGTAATTGAAAATTACTGAGGTTGTGAAGGTTGTTTCTATAATGAAGCCAATCTTTCAAAAGGTGATCTGGAAGTTCATCGTCCCAATCGATGCCTGCAAGCCATAGACGTTGGATGAATATCTTACCTGTTATAATAACTGGAGCAAGCCAACCAAGAGGATCGAACAAACGGGCAATGTCAGAAATCACCTTTCGTTTGGTCACTGGAGCTTCAAGTGAAGGAAGATGGACAGTGTATTTAAAATGATCAGTATCTCTATCCCAGGTTAAGCCCAAAATTTTCATAATTGTATCTATTTTAAATTCCAAGTTTTCATTTGATGAACCATCTTTGATTTTATTAAATAACTCTTCACTATTACTGGACCATTTCTGAAGCTGGAAACCGCCACGACTTAACAACTCGTTCATCTGCTGATAAATTTGCTCACCTTCATCAACAGACTCACAACCAGACAAGAAATCATCGACGTAAAAATCCTTAAGAACACGATCTAATACTAAAGGAAAGCAGGTTCCTTCATCACGAGCAACTTGCTGTAAAGAACGTACTGCCAGGTAAGGAGCAGAGGATGTACCAAAAGTGACACGCAACAACCGCAAATGTTGCAACTCCGAATCAGGGTTGTCGCGCCACAAAATGCGCTGAAAATCAATATCCTCTTCGTTTACCTTTATCTGGCGGTACATCTTCACAATGTCAGCTACTATACTTATGGGGTGGCGGCGCCACCGCATAATAATCTGACGCAAATCTGATTGTAATCTCGGGCCAACCATTAAATCATCATTCAACGAAACTCCATTGCATCCTGAACAAGAAGCGTCGAAGACGACCCGAACCTTAGTAGTACTTCTATCATCGCGTACTATAGCATGATGCGGCAAATAAACAGCATCTTTTCCTAAATCCTCCTGAGGAACAAATTCAGCATGCCCTAACTGAATGTACTCGTTGATAACAGCAGTATATTGCATTTTAAAGTCAGGATTGTTTATCAATCTTTTCTCCAGCATGTGAAACCGTTTACGAGCGATGGCTTCTGATCCACCAAACTTACTACTAGGTTGATCAGACTTAAAAGGCAATTTGACAATATATCGCCCTGTTTCATCTCTTTTGGTTGTGTTAGAGAAAAAGTATTCACATTTCTGCTCTTCTTCTGTCAACATAGCCTTATGCGTTGACGGCTCTGACTCTAACTCCCAAAATTTCTTCAGTAGAGTGTTTATATCTGACTTTACTATAGCGTTATAATAAACTGGTCTAGAGATTGACGATGTGTGGATTTCACCAGACAGAATCCATCCTAGTTTAGTCTTTTGAGCGACTGGAGTTCCAGGTGGACCCTTGACTAGACCATCCAATAAAACTTCTCCGACCACACGCGTACTCAACAGCAAATCAATTTTCCCAGGCATATCAAAGGAAGGATCTGCTAATTCTAAAGATGAAAATAAAGGCAATACCTGAACGATTTTTCTCTCAGGAAGATGTGATGTGAGTTTATTCAATACAAAAGCATCGACATATAAAACAAATGTGGGATCTAGGCGTGACTGCAATTTGAATCGAACTATCCACTTAGAGGGCATTGTATTTCCCTCATCATCGCCTAGCCGAAGTATGTCGGTGTGAGCAGGTGTTTTCTTCAATCCAAGCAACTGTACTGCAGCCTCTGTAATAAAAGAGACCTGAGAGCCCTGATCCATCAGAGCTCTTAAAACAAGAGCAGTCCCAGTTCTTGACTCAACATTGACCAAAGCTGTGGCTAATAGACTTTGGTTGTGAACATCTGCAAAACAACAAATGGGTTTGGTAATCTCGCTTTGGTGGGAAGAAGTAGCTGCGTTAGCAGCCGCAACATTCCTGTCTGCTGAACCTGAGCTATCAACATTTTCAGCAGAATTGGCAGTTGTTTTTGGGTGAAGTAGTGTGTGGTGCTTCTTTTTGCACAGGTGACATCTGGTAGACTGACGGCAAGAATATACAGAATGGTTGGTTCCAAGACAGTTATAACAAAGCTTAGTGACTCGGGCAAATTCACGACGTTCGTCACAGTCTTTCCTTGAAAATTCTTTGCAGTGACACAATTTATGATCTCCAGAACATAATACACAAATTGGAGTAGCGACATGAAAAGATTTGGCATGACTATCACGAGCACTATTCTGTTTATTAGCTTTAGGATCTAAATACTCTAAGGCTCTAAACCTAGATTCCATAAAAGTTTTGAATTCTTCAAACGTAGGTAAATCCTCATTAGTATTAGAACTAATTCTTAATTCCCACAATTTGCGAGACTCGGTGTCTAACTTTTCGGAACTTAAGTATACAACAATTGCATCCCAGGAGCTAACATCGATACCTAGACTGCGTAAACCGTGCAAACAATCAACAGTCGTGTCTAACAGCGTTTTAACGTTTGTTGATGATTCTTTAGAAATCGACGATTGATGGACAAGCCGTTTGAGCATACAGTTAGCTAAAAACCTTTTATTGTCAAATCGTTTGTTTAGAATCGACCAACACTCATCATAATTAGACGCAGTCACAGGGATATGTCGAAGTAACTGTTCTGCTTCGCCTGTGAGGTGACTCTTTAAATAGTGAAGTTTTTGAACGTCATCCAGTGCATCATTTTTATGGATCAGTGACGTAAATAAATCACGGAAGGTAACCCATTCAGAATAGAGACCCGAGAACTTAGGCAAACAAATTTGTGGCAATTTTACATTTGAACTATTTTGATTAGAATGTTTATTACTACTGAGATTAGCACTTTCGCACGGACTAAGTTGAAGTAAGTGCTCTTTTAATTCAGACTTATAGTTTATGTACAAATCTTCAGTTAAATCGTAAACTTCTAATGTAAAATAAACGTTCTTAACTAAGTCTTCGTCAGTTGCTTTCTCTACAATGCGCCTATGAGTTTCGACAAATTGTTGCCACTGTGACTCTAATGACTCTAGTCGTGTTTCTATGTAACTCTGTGTGATACGATCTTTAGGCGATTTTTTAAAATTAATTCTACCTTTTTCTATTATTGTTTTATTATTGAACTGTAGTTTACGTAAAGATTCCATTGTGTAATAAGCTATAAACTTTTTAATCATTCAATAACTAACTCAGTAATTAAATGCAACCGATAATAATTTAACACAAATAAACATTACAATTCAATGAAAAAAAAACTGAAAAAATTACAAGTGTTTGAAAACCTTTTAAACTTAAAAATCGGACATAGGTTCCCCGTCACAGCACTTTTTTCGTAATTATTCTAAGTCTAAAACTAATGCTAAAATTCTACAAGTCCCAATCACTTTTTAATTAAATTTCACTTCACTGAGAAAATTACAAGTCTAGACTAAAAACTCTTTGCGAAAAATCGTAACTCACATTTCTGCTTTAACCAAACCTCTCCAATTACGTCACTGATGACGTCGCTGCAAATGTGACGTCACCGTCCTTGACATTATGCTCGATGCTGAGATGTCACATCTGAGGCCCACACCGAAGTCTGCACGACACTGGTGGTGCCCGTTTACGTCGAAGCACGTCCACAGCTGATCACCACATCCGTGATGAACTAGGCACCTGGCACTTCAGGGTAATCGACCCTGTTTTCCGTGCCACACACTCAAAAAAACAAAATATCCGACTCGAAAAGGACCATAAATGTTAGTCGGCCCGACAACTGCCCAATAAACCAAAATAAAACAATGTGTCTAGCGAGTACAATATGTAGTCGGGGGTAGTCGCGACGTCCCCGCAAGGGGACGTGGCGAGCGGGGTCGGGGCATCGCCCCTCGCCCGCGGGAGCCATACAGTGGCCCATTAATATGGGCCCCTCAATTTTGTGCGCCTCGGACGGCGTCGTAGAAATTGACGCATCTTGCGAGCAAGATGCGTCTGTGTGTTTGGTTGCTCTGAATATTATTGTAGGCGCGCCACGGCGCTAACTCCTGTAGCGCCGCTTTCTTCACGACATCCCGGCGGTCAGTCCCCGCCAGGTGAGACCCCCAGTTACCTGGGGGAGGCCCAGCGAAGACGACCAGCGACGAGGATGCCGACTCGACACACCTACATGTTAATATGTAGTCTACCTCTCGCCCCGTTCACAGATCGAGCCGTTTGCGGATTGAGAGGCAGGCAGTCTCGTATGTATGAGCGGCTAGTGTTGTAGAGTAACACCGCTCAGTGTATTACGTGCGTCGCGGCCCGCGTCGCGCCCGCTCGTGTTGTGTATAGATGCATGTATAGATATGGTTGTCTGTATGCAGTTGCGCGACATGCCTATATTAACTTAGAACACGCCGCACAACAGATGTATGTGTACATCTGTAGAGTCTTATTATATCGAGTAAGCTGCGTGTAACCTGGATGCTGCTTACTCGAGGCGTCATATCCGGTGCGATGGGGTCAAGGGTCCGCTACCAGGTCGCGGGGCAGGGGTCTCGCGTCAGGCGGCCGCGCGTGCAAGGGCGCTATCTGCCTGACATGGGGCCAGGCAGAAGCGTCGGCACGCGCGAACATGGCTTTCGCGAGTCGCCGCACAAACTCATCCAGGCTCTCGATTCCGAGATCCCGCTGGATGACATCATTCCTCACGAGATGAGGAGCGTCAACAATGGTCCGCAGCGCAAGATGTTGCTGCGCGCGGAGCAGCTTTCGGCTCAACTCACTCGTGAGGGCGAACCAAGCGGGGGCAGCGTACGTCAAGACTGGGCGAATGTACATCTTGTACACGCTCAGCTTGACGCGCGCCGGGATGCTGGAAGAGAGCACTGGGTAAAGGAGGTTGCGGGCGACCCTACCCTGCGCGGCGACCCTACGGACATGTGGCCCCATCGTGAGGCGGCGGTCGATGGTCACACCCAGGTACTTAGCCCGGGGCGACCAATCGACTGCTGCTCCTTGAAGTGTCAGGGGTGGTGGGAGGGGCGCGCACCCAGTGATGAGCGCCTGCGTCTTACCCACGTTAACCGAGAGCCGCCATTTAGACAGCCATGCGGGGAGCGCGTCGAGGGCGCGCTGCATCTTGGACGCCGCGTACTTCGCGTTTAGCGATTTGGTGATGTACGCGGCGTCGTCTGCATACAGCGCTAGCAGCGCGTCCGCAGTGGTGGGGATGTCGTCGGTGTAACGTGAGTAGCACGCAGGCGAAATGCAGCTACCCTGAGGTACGCCGGCGAGCACCGGGCGGGCGCTAGATAGCGCACCGTCGACCACCACCCTGACGGTCCTGTGGGAGAGGAAGCTAGACACCACCCTTACTACGCGACGGGGCGCGTCCGAGGTGGCGAGTTTGAATAAGAGGCCCTCGTGCCACACACGGTCGAAGGCCTTCTCCATGTCGAGGAATACTGCCACCGAGTACTCCTTCTTATCTAGCGCGGCTGTCATATGGTGCAGTACCCTCGACAGCTGGAGCGTCGTGCTGTGCTCCGGCCGGAACCCGAACTGCTCAGGTCGCGGCGTGATGTGTGGTGTGAGGTGCCGCAGCAGGAGCACCTCGAACACCTTGGAGATGGATGGCAGCAAGGTGATTGGCCGATAGCTCTCCGGCTTCAGTATGTTCTTCCCCGCCTTGGGCAGCATTATAACGCGCCCCTCCTTCCAGGCCGCGGGAAAGGTCCCGGTGCGCAGTATCGCCGTGAACAGGCGCGCCAGTGCCGCTACTGTACGGAACGGCAGGTGGCGCAGCACTGTATTGGTGATACCGTCAGCACCGGGGGCCTTCTTGGGCTTGGTCCGCAGGATGGCGCGTCTCACTGCCCCAGGCGAGAAGAAAATGGGGTCTTCTTCGGGAGCTATCGGCGTCGCGAAGTAGTCTCCAAGGTGTTGCTCGACTGCTGCGACATGGTCGTGATCGGTCGCAGGGTTCGGCCGGAACTGACGCTCCAGGTGACTGGCGAAGACCTCCGCCCGGTCCTCTGGTGCGTATTTGAGCGCCCCGTCACTATCCTGTATAGGGCGCGGCGGGGCTGGGGTGCGAGTACAATATGTATTAATAAAACGATTCACTACAACACCTTTGTGGAAAATCATAATAGCGTGATTTAGACAATGGTACAACGCCATCTATCGAGCCTTGAGGAAGCTTTCACTCAAACAAGCGTGATCCCCAAGAAAACAGTTTTATTGACGAATTCTAGTTTCTCCTTATTCAATACTATGTCACAATAACTACTTTTAACATTCGGTAAAGCAAATCTTATGCAATTTGTTTTTTTCCCATTTAATACTAAATTATTAGCAGTGAACCAATTTTGGACCTGCAGTAAGGTCGTCAAGATTTGATGCACGTCTATTTATCTTAAAAAGGAGACGAGCGAATCTGGGCCTAACGTTACACAAATGAAATATTTATCAATATTTCTTTCAGTATTTTTTTTGTAGTTAATTATGAATTATTAAGCAGATTTATCATGGGATGGGTTTCGACCGGGAAGAAGTACCACCAGTAATCTGCTCTGCCATATGGCTCATCTAGTGCCGACGGTGGATAGTGGGGGATAAACTGATTCTGTTTACTTTGATTTCAGGAAAGCATTCGACCTAGTCGAAAATGACATGTTGCTTAAAAAGTTAGCGGGTGTTGGTTTCACCCCACACTCAATCCAGTTTTTTGCCAGTTATTTGAGGGATAGGCAACAATATGAGGAATATGCGGGACACGTGTCAGATCCATATTTCACGAGGTCCGGAGTAAGCCAAGCTTTTTACCTTGGTCCTTTGGGCTTCCTTCTGATGGTCAACGACCTACCAGAAGTAGTCCAAGACGCTAAGTGTCTGTTGTTTGCCGATGACCTCAAATTGTCCCTCGCGGTAAAAAGCTGTTATGACTGTGTCAGGCTACAAAGGGACATTGATAAGGTAGTGAGCTGGAGCAAAGAAAATCTCTTGCAGTTTAATAGCTCGAAGTGTGTGACAATCACTTTTTCTCGCGCACACAATCCCATCTTACATACATTTTTTTTTTTTTGAGGATGGGAAATCATCAAATAACTTCTCCCGCTCTGTGAGAATTATCACTATTCAAACATTTGTCTGCAGATTTTTACTTGTAGGTATGTTACTATTTTCTATGTTACCAAAGTTTGGCTGCTAGTTATTTAAAACAGATAGTGGTAGTTTTTTTTGTAATTTTACTGGCACCGCTGACTGTGCTGGCAACGTATTAAAAAAAGACGCCATTTGTCGTCTCTGGAGTGTTGTCAAAGGGTACACGTGTGTTTCGGCAGCGAATTGTTCTTGTGAATTTTGGCGATTTCAAAGGTAAATAACAGTTTTTATTACACACTTCTTACATATTTCTATGCGCGAGTGACTAAAAAGTGCGTGATTATGTGTATTTATTTCAAATTCGGCTCGGTTTTGAAATTATAGATATTTATAACCTCGAAAATTGCGCTTATACGTTACTTCTATGTAGCTTCCATGTTATTAGTAACGTTGATTGTATGTTACGGTAACGTTGAAGTGTTTTAAAGGTTTGTGCATATCGTAGATTATTATAATTTTTCTTTTACACGGCAAGCTTAGCTTTAAAACTTCCCTACTTAATATTTGCTCGACGTTTTCACCAAGTAAAGTGAAGCGTTTTTTGAAGTTCAAGATGGCTAATAGTTCAGTTACTGGCACATAAAATACATAATCACTTTAACGGTTGAGTAACACATTTGTCACACTATTTGTAATTTATGAGACAGTGTTTCTAATGGCATGTCTAAAGAAAAACAAAATTACGCGCACCCAATTGAAGTCATTTAGCGTTAACAAGAGAGATACTAGTATGTGTTGCGAGACGAGTAGTGTTGACTGAAATAGTGCTCTTAACCTTAACTTTTTTAAATCAGTTCACTTTCTGATTGACGATTTACTAATATATCTCACTAATATATCTCAATCTGTGTGATGCTTTCCTCAAAATACCATTTCAGACACCAATCTACATGGTCTTCACATGATCTGACCAAGATTATGTCTGGACTTTTAAAAGAGACTGTGACCTCTGAGTTTGTTTTGGCCTTTCTTCTCAGAGTAGTCAGATAGGAAACGCCGACCTCATCTAGTTTTTAAAATATGATTGACGTGTAAAGGTGTTTGTACAAACCTATTAACAAAAATAAAATCATTTATCATTTATAAATATTGCTACAGATGCCGTTGACTGCGGCTGAGAAGCAAAAAAGTACAGAGATAAGCTCAAAAATGAAAATCCTCAAAAATATGAAGAATTACGAAGACGGGCTAAAGAAAGATCTGCACGATATTATTTAAAAAAGAAGAGTACTTATACGGAAGAGCAGAAACAAGAATTACGCCAAAAATGGAAGGAAGATCGGACAAAAGCAAAATATGCAAAAATGGCACCGGTAAATGAACCGTCTCCGTCACTAGCTTCAAACTCAAAGCAAGACAATAATCTATTAGTTTTCCATAGGATGCAAAGCCGATTTGGATACAGGCTAAAACAAGAAAACCCTACAATTGCGATCACAGTTTAAACACATTAACTAAAGGTTTTAAAATGATTAGACAACAAAACCGAATAGAGAAGATGCAAGACGATTATGAAAATATATTTATTAAATTAGACACGGAAATGGAAACAGAAAACAAAAATATACAAGAATTAGATGAAAAAACACCGAAGAACATTGAAACCTTAAAAAAAGAAGAAATTAAGAAAAAAATACTTGAACATGATATGCGTATAGAGTCATTAAAATCACAATTCAAAACTGCTAATAATGCTGAAAAAAATGTTTTGAAAAAAATTCTGGAAAACAATATTGTCAAAAAATATAAACTTAAAACAAATATAAGGACCTCTCTGGGATTCAAGAGTGATTTAAAAAACTACCGTTAGCACAAGACCAAAACTACTGCATTGCAAAAGAAAATTGAATGTTTTTATAACAGAGATGATGTAAGCCGCGCCACTGTAGGCAAAAAGAATATAGGACCTTCAAAAAAGTAACACGTCAAAAAAGATACTTGCTAGACAAACTAAGTGTACTTCATAGAAAGTTTATTGTGGAAGAGGCCCATATAAGTTTCAGTACTTTCAAAAAGTACCGCCCGTTCTACGTACTTTCTCCAAAAATCAAGGATTGCGAGAGGATTGTGTGTGCAAAAAACATTCTAATATGCAATTTCTGGTTGTTGAACTGAAATCTCTTAATATTCTTTAGACTGGCTATCTAAATGAAGTAACTTCAAATTTAGTATGTGGTTTTTACTCAAAAGATTGCATGTACAATAATTGCAACACATTTTTTTTTTTTTTTTTTTTGTGTGTGGGAAATCATCAAATAACTTCTCCCGCTCTGGGCGGAGCGGGAGGGCGTGTCAGACTCTTACTGACTAAAACCCACCCGTGTTCCTTCGGTTGCCCTGTTGCCGGGGGCCACGATCTCCCTTTCGGTTTTCTTCGCAACCCTGGCAGGCATCGGCCCTAGTGGACCCCTTCAAATCTGCTGACATCTCTTTGAGGCGCGCGTGGAACACAACGCGCCGTCGACCCGGGCCTGGTCCTTATCGGACGGTGAGCCACCCATTGCTCACCGTCCGCAAGCCCGCGCCTACGGTGGCCGGAAATCGCCTCGCGATTCCCGACGCCCTGGGCGTCTCCTCCTGCGGCGGTTAGGGGCGTGAGGGCGCGAAATTTGCCTCTCCCTCACGCGTTCCGCCTCCTCCTTCGCGAGCATTACCGCTTTGCAGAAGGAGGTGACGGCCTCCCATTTCCTCTCGCTCCGTACCATGGCCTGAACCAGGGCCGGACGCGAGAGATCACCGCCGCCGATCACCTCCACGAGGACACGGCGATGCTCCGCCCAAGCTGGGCAGACCTCCACCGTATGCTCCACCGTGTCCTCCGGGCGATCCACACAATGGTGACACCCGGGCGTTTCCTCCCGCCTTATCCTGTGCAGGAACCTCCCGAAACAGCCGTGTCCGGTGAGGACCTGCGTCAGGCGGAAGGTTAGGACGCCGTGGCGCCTCTCTAGCCACTCCTCAAAGAGGGGTCTTATCGCCGCAATTGTGGCGTGCCCAGCGCTGGGTTGCGACAATCGCACTCTCCATGACGCCATGAGATCCCGCCGGAGCTCTGTCCGCTGTGCCGCGATTTCTCGTGGCAGCGGAGCTAAGCCCCGGCGTTTCGCCTCCTCGCGCCACTCCCAAATGTGCGCGAGGACCTTTGCCTCCAGATCCCATGGCGGTAATCCGGCAAGGAGGCTCGCCGCCTCACAGGAGACCGTGCGGTATCCTCGGGCCAGCCGGATGGCCATGACCCTCTGAATTGCAACACATGTTCAGAACTTCAATGTATAGTTGATAATGAAAAACTGTTGGCTAAAGCAAGCTGATTTACTTGGGTTTTAAAAGAACATGAATATGAAAAGGCAGGGGAGAAGAAAATAATAAAAAAGATGATAAATGAAAAAAAGAAGGTACTTTAAAATACTTACTTGTGATATTTAATGAGGAAATGAAAAAGTTTAAAACTCAAATTTTTAATTTTTATTTTCAATATAAACAATATAAAGATTGCATCAATAATTTGCAAGATGATGAGGCATGTATCCATATAGACATCTCTGAAAATTTCACCTGCAAGTACCACAGTGAAATACAGATAATGCATTTCATAAAAGAGCAGACAACACTGCATACAGGAGTTATTTACATCAAAGGAGAGAAAGAAGAAAGCTATTTCTTTCTGTTCTATTTCACCCGATAACCAACACAATCCTGAGGCAATATGGTCCCCACCTCAATCCCATTTTAAAATACATAAAGAGTAACTTTTCCAAGATCTGTACCATTCACTTTTTCTGTGACGGCCCAACGAACCAGTACAGACAAAAAAAAACTTATTTAGTGAAAAAGTCTACGAATACGGGTTTAATTATTGCACTTGTATTGGGGGGTCATCAAACGAACCCTAGATACCAAAAATGCTCAGGGAATCCCAAATGCTGAAACAGCATTTGACATTCTGAAATCTGAGGACACAAGTATCAAATTATTTTATATTTCATCTTATAACATTGGTTTGATGTTATAAGAGACAAGCAAAACTCAGTCCATTGCCACATACAATGAAAATACATCAACTAATAACAATAGGAAAGCTAAAGCTCAAACACAGAGAACTCAGCTGTTTCTAGAGGCAGCTGTGAATGTCACTCACCTGTATTTCATAGCTTTTGCCCTATAATCAATACAAACGAATTACAGGCAAATAATCGAAAACGGAGAACTAGGCAAAGGCGTGTCAGTTCATCAACCGAAGAAGACGATGATGATATTATTGAATATGCAGAAAGTGATGCCACGGCTTTTCTTTCTGATGATTCTATGGGTCTAGATTTTAACGACGATGATAGTAATCTGATCTTGAAAGTGATTCTTTTGTCCACAATAATTTTAAAGAAACTTGATGACAAAATTATACTAAACCAGAAAAGAAGAGAAAACTATTCAGTGAAAATGAAGAGTTCGTGCCAAAATTTTTTTGCGAAACTACGAAACATATTATTGAGAAAGATTTTGTGATAAGTTTGTCACAAATAAAAAACATTCCGGAAAATACTGCAAGTTATGAGCAATTTGTTTGTAAAAGAAGACACCATGAATATTGTAAGAAGTAAAAAAAGTGACAACATTCAAAGTAATATTAGAAAAAAAGATGACAATAAATAAAATGAAAACTATACCAAAGAAGAGATCAAGCCAACTTTAAAAGAAGAGATTGAAAAAGAAAGAAAATACAACATTGATGATGAATGCAAGAAAATTCTATTTTTTTTTTTAGGAAAAAATGACAAACAACAAGCTGTTGAAAATAAAGACAGTGACCAAATTGAGACTGGATACGAGAAATATCATGAAAGCCTTTTTTTTTTTTTTTTTGGTTGGGAAATCATCAAATAACTTCTCCCGCTCTGGGCGGAGCGGGAGGGCGTGTCAGACTCTTACTGACTAAAACCCACCCGTGTTCCTTCGGTTGCCCTGTTGCCGGGGGCTACGATCTCCCTTTCGGTTTTCTTCGCAACCCCGGCAGGCATCGGCCCTAGCGGACCCCGTCAATTCTGTTGACATCTCGCAATAATTTTAAGAGGCAACACTCACTTTGTAATAACACAATACAAATTAGTTCAACCGGGTTTCAGATTTGCTAAAGTGGACTCATCTTTCATGGGGTACTGTTTAAAATGTAACAATAAAATACTCCCGACATACTTCAACTGAATGAAATGAAATTCAAATCTTATTTAAAACGCACACTATGCAACCAAGCATATTATAAGTTGGGGGACTACATCTCTGATATAAACGCTTGGCTAAATGCTGGTCCTGCTCCATAAGGGCGCATAAACTAATTGACTAGCATTTGAAAATGCTGTTGGAGCTGCTGAAGATTTAAAAACTACTTATCTTTGCATTGTATAATTGCATAACACGTGTGAGTACTATGTACCTACTATAAAGCTACCATTTACTAGGTACGTCTTTCATTGATTTGAATGTGCCCTTACGGCTGAGAGTATGTCATGCTCACTCTAATGTCTCGCTGACGGTGGCGTGTGTGTTGGATCATTTAGCTCCCTTCAAAATAGTTGAGCTGAATGGTGCTAATACATGCTTCATGTTCGTGAACGGGCGCTGCCAGTAGGGACTGGTCATCTCTTAGCTGCCATGGCTTATTTTAATTTGATTTTTGAATTGTTTTATTTGTTTTGTTTTTTATTACGGACGCTTTTAACGTTCTGCATCGTTCTCACATTTATAACTTTAACATGAATGATGTAACCAATATTTTGTAACCATATTGTGATTTAAAAGAGTGTCCGTGGAGTTTCTTGTCCGTTCTTCTCCATAGGTACCTACTACGGTTTGGAATGGGGAAATAGCTTTATCTTTCTGACTGACCAACCCCTTGACAACTCAAAAGTGCCTGTAATTGGCTTATTTGAAACAAATGCTTTGAGTTTGAGTTTGTTTTTGAACAAATCAATAACACCCTATATTTTTTTTCTACCATGGAGCAGTCGTTAACATTTTAGTATTTTTGTAATGGTATTAAGATATTAATAAAATAATGCAGTAATTGTTACTGTAATGTCAGGCCCAACTTTTTACGAACTTTTCCTCGTCTCCTTCTTGGAAGTGTCGCCAACAAATAATACCATTTGTGGTTGGTTTGTTAATAAATGGGGTAGATCGTTAATATATACTAAAAAGAGGAAAGGACCCAATATTGCGCCTTGTGGAATACCCATTTTTACTTTACCTCGATTGAATGGACACCATTTACTTGAACCTGCTGAAAAGAAAGAAAGAAAGAAAATACGTTTATTTAGAACAGACCATGAAGAGAAAGAAAAAAAGATTAAAAAAAAAGAAGATTAAAATATTTAAATAAGATTTTACTAAACAGAGCGCAAGTTTACCTAGTCCGTTATGCTCAAGTTTCAAAAGCAAGGTTTCATGACTCACGCAGTCAAATGCCTTGGAGAGGTCACAAAAGATTACTATGGCATTTTGGGTCTCCTCCTATGCCGTAAATATGTGTTTTAATAAAGTGACACCGGCGTCAGTTGTACAACGACCTTTGGTGTATAATAATAATAATAACAACACCGTGTCAACAAAACTTCCAAATATCTCATAATTTTAACAATAATAAATTTTCACGTACTTTTACAATAGTTTTTCCGTACAAACCGAACCTGGATCCTGAATTTATCTAAAAACCAAGTAAAGAGTTCAAAATGCAATAGAATTATTCCAAAAACTGCCGAATCGGAGGTGACATGACAGATGTCACCTCCGATAAAACAATGAACGGGAAAATGAAGATTACTCTGTGATGAAGATCTATGTTCTATGTTCTATGTTAAAGGGTTTGGTTTCCGCACTTAGTCCGTGAAGTGGACCATTGTGCGTGGGCCATGGCGGCCGTTAGATGGTTACTCCAACCAGCCCACCTCCCTCCAGAAGCTAATTAAGTCTCCTGGTCTGTTCAGGACATCTGTGTAGGATCTGGGTGACCCGAGGGTTTCTGTTCTAATCTGGGTGATGCCTGTGCATTCAAAGAGCACGTGCGCTACGGTTTCCTCAGCCTCCATGCACGCTCTGCACAGAGGGCTGTCCGTTATGCCTATTGTGTGGAAGTGTTTGTTTAGCGAGCAGTGGCCCGTGATGGTCCCCGTAACCAGGCGCAGGCCGTTCCTGTCCAGGCGCAATAAACGCCTGGTTAGCCTGCTATCCAAGGATGGCATAGCTTCCTTGGACTGCCTGCAGCCCGGTGTCGAAGTCCACCAGTTCCCCGCTTGTGTGTGGGTGAACTCCTGAAGCCACCTGCGTATTTGGTTGAAGGGGATGGGTACGATAGGCTCGGGTCCACATACTGCCGTGCTGGATCCTCGTCTAGCAAGTTCGTCGGCTGCGTCATTACCTAGCGATCCGCTGTGTCCTTTTATCCATTGCAGTGTCACTTTGTTGCGGCTAGATACCGTTGTTTGTTCTAGTGCATTGTGACATTCTAGTATTAGCTTCGAGGTAATATATTTTTTCTGTAAGGATTGCAGAACTGAGGCGCTGTCGGAGAGTATACGTATGTGGGTGTCCGTAACTCTCCTGGCTTCTAGGGCGTGGACCGCTTGTATGATGCCCACACACTCCGCCTGATAGACGGTGTTGAACATGCCCAATGGTCTGGATATATTTATGTTGAGGTCGTATGAGAAAACTCCGACCCCGGTACCAGAGTCGGTCTTCGATCCATCGGTTTGTACTCTCATCTCTTTCGGACCTGAGTAATCACCCTGTTCTTCTGTGAGTATTATGCTGTAGTGCCTTTGAAAGTGATGTGTTTTCGGGGCTTTGTCGCAGGGTGATGCCATCATTGGCCATCTGTTGATCGCATCTTCCTTTATGCGTGTATGCCTGACTCTGGAGTCTTTGCTTAGGGTTCCTGATAAGTGGAGCCTAAAGGCAGCCAGGGCCGCCTCCTCCCTCACAATAAGGTGCAGGGGTGGCAGACCAAGCATTGCCTGTAGGGCAGCAGTGGGTGTAGTTCTCATACTGCTAGTGATCGCAACACAGGCAAACCGCTGCAGTTTTTCGAGATCTCTTTGGGCTGTGCTCAGGTCTGTTCTGGGCCACCAGACCAGTGAGCCGTATGTGATAATTGGTCGGATGACTGTGGTGTATAACCAGTGGGTGACCTTGGGACTAATCCCCCAGTTCCTGCCAAGCAGTCGCTTGCACTGCCACAGGGATATGCTGGCTTTTGTAGTGATGTAATTGGCATGTTTCGCCCAGTTCAGCTGTTTATCCAAAAAGATGCCCAGGTATTTGGTTTCAGTTGATAGGCTTAGAGTTGTTCCGAAGAATCGTGGTAGTTGTAGTGTCGTCAGTTTTCTCTTTTTTGTGAAGAGAATCAGTTCGGTTTTTGTAGGGTTTACTGAGAGTTGGTGCTTGTTGCACCATTCCTCTACTATTTTCAGGGCTTGTCGCATAAGGTTGCATAGAGTATTTTCATGGGTCCCGCTTATTATTATGGTTAAGTCATCGGCGTAGCCTACGGTGAAGTAACCTTTGTCGTTGAGTGTTTTAATGAGGCTGTCTACTACTAGGTTCCATAGAAGCGGCGAGAGGACGCCCCCTTGCGGGCAGCCCTTTGCAACGGTGGCCCTCGTAGTGTCATTTACTGTGACTTGTACAGCTCTCAACTTGAGCATGTTGGTGATCCAGCAACTCAGGGTCGAGTCTATGCTGTGTCTGTCGAGGGCCGTGTTTATACTGTTGAACATGGTCTTGTCAAAGGCGCCCTCGATGTCGATGAAGGCGGCCAGTGCTGAGCATTTGTGGTCCACTGCGCATTCAATTTTAGATACCACGCTATGCAGCGCGGATTCTGTTGATTTGCCTGTGGAGTACGCATGCTGTTGTTTGTGCAGTGGTTTTACCCGGAGAGGGCCATCTCGGATATATCTATCACAGAGTCTCTCGAGGGTTTTCAGTAAAAATGATGTGAGACTTATAGGTCTATAAGCCTTTGGTTGTGTGTAATCAGTTTTGCCAGGTTTGGGTATGAAAATTACTTTCACCTCGCGCCATGCGAGAGGTGTGTGTCTAAGTGCTATGCAGGCTCGATAGATCTCCACCAGCCATTGTGTCAGATAATCTACCCCCCACTGTAGCAGGGCTGGGAAGATGCCATCCAGCCCTGCTGACTTGTATGGCTGGAAGCTGTTGATAGCCCACTTTATCCGCTCTTCTGTTACTATTTTGCGGGCTCTTGACCAGTCTTGCTCCGTTGGGGTCCATTCTGGTTCAGCCTCCCATGTCCTGTCTTCCAGGATTTTACAGTCTGGGAAGTGAGTCTCGAGAAGGACCTTACTGGTTTCATAGTCAGTTAGTGTGTATGTATTGTCGGGTTTTTTCAGCGCGCCGAGAGTTCGGTCCTGATCAGTTGATAGGATCTTCCTTACCCTTGCCGCCTCATTATTTGTTTCAATGGATTCACAGAATTTCCGCCAAGCTGACCTCCTAGCGGTTCTGATCTGTTTTTTGTACGTGTATTGGGTCTCTTTGTATATCTCCCAGTCTTCCGGGAGTCTCGTGTTTTTTGCTCTGTTAAATTGCTTACGTAGCGCATCTCTGAGTTTGCTAAGTTCAGCGTTCCACCAAGGGTTCCTCTCGTTCTTGCTTTGTGGCGCTCTTAGTTTACAGCATGCGTGGTATGCTTCGGTTAGGTATTCTGATAGTTTTGTTACGGTGTATTCCAATTGTGCTTGGTCTCTTAGGGTTACTTGTGTTAGATGTCTAGCTAATAGGGAAGCCAGGAGGCGTTTATACTCGGGAACATTGGTACGCCTCGGGTTTCGCCTCGGAGTGGGTTTCCTAGTGTTTGTTGTTAGTGTAAATCGGATCCTTCTGTGGTCTGAGTAAGAAGGCTCGTCCGATACGTGCCAGTTTGTGATAAGGTTTGTCGCGTTTTCTGTGGCAAGTGTTAGGTCTATAATCGTTTGTCCACGGACTGTGACCCAAGTGGGTTCTGAGCCGCGGTTAACAATGTTAAGGTTAGTAGAGAATAAATAGGTGGATAGTACCTCTCCTCTGGAAATTCGGTGCGGCGCTGCCCCAGAGCGGGTGGTGGGCGTTCGAGTCGGTGCCAATGATCAGGTCCAAATTGGCGCGTTCGCAGTGCTGTACCAGGTCGGCCATCTCTTTTGGCGGACAGTCTGTGTCCTCGCCTGGCATGTATACCAACGCCAATACAGCATCTGGAACGCTACCTTCGTTTTGGAGCCTGACAGCTGTCAGGTCTCTGGAACAGAATTGAGTGAGTGTCGTAAAGGGGATTTCTTTGGGTATGTACATACAGGTTCTCGGCTTGTCTGCGCTGTGTGTGTTGAGAATTAGCTTACCTCCGATGTTACCGAGGCCGCATATTCTATTGTTCCTGATCCACGGCTCTTGGATCAGTGCTATGGTTCGGGGTTTAACCTCCAGCGCCCTGCGTAAGCTAGTCGTGGCAGTCTGGCTGTGCTGGAGGTTGGTCTGGATGATGTTGAGGGGCGATGACGACGGTGGAGAGGGGTTAGTTGGAGAAGGATCCATCGGACAGCCTCTCCACTACCTCCTCTCTGTACTTGTCGTCGTGTCGTTCGCCTGGCGACGAAGCCAGTAGACGGTCGCTCCAGCCAGGTGATTCGGGTGCTATGGTGTCGATGTCGTCAGCCATAGCCGCTCGGGCCATGACCTCCTCCAGTTGGTCGATCTCCGTATCACCAGTCTTTGTCAGCGTGATGAAGATCTAATGTTGACACGATTAGCAGCTCGACGTGCACGCCTACCACCTCCGGACTCGCCGCTCAGCTCCGCCTCGTCGCCGCCGGTACGCAGCCCCACTGTGAACGCTGTGATGACACCGGCCGCGGCAGTTGCGTCGAGCTCGAGCGACGAGTATTTCTCCCCGCCCACGACGCCACCACCTGCTCGCCGACGGGGAAGACGCCGGCCGCCGGATGGCTTAGGACCTCGAGGCCCACCGGCCTCTGATAGGGTCCCAGCTCCCGGCGGAAGTGTGCAGCGCATGAGATGGACACGATCCATTAACGAAAACGTCATGCGCTCATACTATGGGGCTACAGAGGGGGGAAACAATCTGACCGCGTACCGTGTTCGGATGCTCTCTCTTTTCCAGGTGCTTGAGCCAGCTGTCAACGTTTCGGCACAACGACTGTCGGATCAGGTGCGGGTCATCCAGCGTAATCATATGTTGGATGACACTGTACTTGATCGCCTGCGAAGTGAAATGCAAAGTAGCCATGTCATCGCTCCCCCATTGCGAAGTGTTATAATACCATCACAGATGTCAAGTGTCATCACAAGTCAAGCTGACGAGAGGATTGATGACAGGGCTACAAATGTAAGTACCCAGTGCAATGAAGACTTGAGGAGTGCTTTAGAGGGTGCGATTCAGGAATATCGATTCATGTCGCCCGAACTTAGACCACGTTTACCTCGTTTGCCCATGCATAACAAAAATAAGGCGCTGGTGGCGGTTTTGGATTCGCAGTTGTCAAACTATTTTGATGACTGCGAAGACCTCACTGATACACATTCAATTCTGTACTGCGCGGCTGTAGCGGTATGTCATGTAGCTCACCTCAAATTCTCTAATGATTCTAGAGCTACACGACCAAAACCAGCCGCACCAGCTTGGCAGTGCAGAATTGAACGCCGAATTGGTGGGGCCAGAACGCTCATCGGCAAACTAATCTGCTTCAGGGAGGGCAATACTCGCCCTAGAGTGATGCGCTTTGTGAGGCGGGCGTTCTTAGGGACTGATATCAGCCCTCAGGACTATATGACCCGTGTCACAGAGCGCATCGACTTCCTGAAGCAGAAAGTGTATGCATGGGCAAACCGTATTCGTAGGTATAAGCGGCGAGTAGAATGATACACTCAGAATCGCACCTTCCAGAGCGATGAAAGGTGGGTTTATAGGGCTTGGGAGCGACCAGACCAAGGTGTGGCTGACACGCATCTGCCGGATGATGATGCCATGTGCTCTTTCTGGCGCAGCATCTGGTCGGTACCTGTCAGTCACACCGAAGGTGATTGGACTCGGGAAGTCGAGCGAGCCTGCGATCCAATACCAGAAATGGGGGCTATTACTATTTGCCCCCAAGATGTAGCTCGTGCAGTCCGTCCGTTGCCTAACTGGAAGTCTCCAGGGCCGGACGGGCTGCACAACTTCTGGATTAAATGGTTCGTAAGATCGCATGCTCGCTTGGCGGCTCAGTACCAGACTACTTTGGAGTCTGGTTCGCTACCCCAGTTCCTAACGACAGGAGTTACCCACCTGCTCCATAAATCTGGTAGCACCGCGGAACCCAAAAATTATAGAACGATCACGTGTTTACCGACGGTCTATAAAGTTCTTACATCCATTTTGAGAGCTAAAATTAACAAACATATTGACACCAACTCCATCATGTCTGCCTCTCAAAATGGATGTAGGAACGGGTCCCGCGGTACTAAGGAGCTACTCCTCATTGATATGGCCATTAGCCAACAGGTTCGCCGTTCCCGAAAGGATCTGTCGACATGCTGGATAGATTATAAGAAGGCCTATGACTCGGTGCCACATACATGGCTCATGAGGGTGCTGGAGTTGTATAAAGTACATACAACTCTGCGCACTTTCCTGATGTCGTGTATGGGGCAATGGAGGACGGTCCTTCGCTATCCAGGATGTCGAAATATCCAGAGGAATAGTGAGCCGATAAGGATCGAGCGAGGCATATTTCAAGGTGACAGTTTGAGTCCGCTCTGGTTCTGCTTAGCTCTGAATCCTCTAAGCACACTGCTGGAGGATTCAGGTCTTGGCTATCGGTTGAGGAGAGGTGGTCAGGTTATATCTCACATCCTCTACATGGACGACCTAAAACTCTTTGCCCCCAACAATTTGCAACTGATGGAGCTACTGAAAGTAACTGAAACTTTCAGTAGCGCCATCAGGATGGAATTTGGTGTGGACAAATGTGCGGTCATGCATGTAAAGCGAGGAGAGATTATGGAATCCGTGGGAACCCAACTCTCGGATTCCATAAACCTTAGAGCCCTCTCCGCATCCGAAACCTATAAGTATTTGGGTATGTCGGAAGCGTTGGGCATCAATGTTACTGACATGAAGCAATCGTTGAAGGAGCGCTTCTTTGGCCGCCTGAAAAAAGTATTAAATAGTCTTCTATCAGGCGGAAACAAGGTGCGCGCCTTCAACGGTTGGGTTATGCCGGTTTTGATGTACTCTTTCGGCATACTTAAATGGACTCAGACCGAACTCGACGCCTTGGATAGGAGGGTCCGTACGTTGCTGACTGCATATCGAATGCATCACCCACGGTCATCAGTAATGAGACTGTATATCCCTCGAAAGTGTGGAGGTCGAGGCTTTTTAAACGCTAAGACCCTCCACAATCGCGAGATATGCAGTCTCAGGGAATATTTCCTTGGAGTCGACGTGGGGATGCATCGAGATGTGGTCGTGGTGGACAAGGGCCTTACCCCGCTCTCCTTGGCTAAAGAGAACTGGCGCAAGCCTGTAGTGCTTGACACTAAAGATCGCATGGAGATATGGCAGAGTAAGGAGCTTCACGGACGCTACTTCCGGGCCCTGCATGGGCCCGATGTAGATTTACCAGCGTCCGTAACCTGGCTGCGTTTTGGTGACCTCTTTGGGGAAACCGAAGGTTTTGTCTGTGCAATTATGGACGAAGTTATGATGACGAACAATTACCGGAGATTCATTGTGAAGGACGGCACGGTTGACATCTGTCGGGCATGCCACCGTCCGAGAGAATCAATCCGACATATTATCTCCGGGTGTTCTCGTCTAACTAATGAAGAGTACTTGCATAGACACAACCTTGTAGCCAGGATTATCCACCAGCAACTTGCTCTGAAATACAGCTTTGTGGAATCGGAAGTGCCGTACTACAGGTATGTGCCCGACCCAGTTCTCGAAAATGGAAATATCACATTGTACTGGGATCGATCCATCATCACTGACAGAACTATTGCTGCCAATAAGCCTGATATAGTGGTGGTGGATCGAGGAGAGCGGTGCACAATGATTATTGACATAACGGTCCCGCATGACGAGAACCTCGTGAAAGCTGAGAAAGATAAACAAATCAAGTATCTTGACTTGGCTCGCGAGGTTGTCGACATGTGGGATGTAGATTCAGCAATCATTGTGCCGATAGTCGTGACAGCCAATGGCTTAATCGGCAAGAGCCTCGACCAACACCTAAGGAGGCTCTCGTTGGGCAGTTGGATCAAGGGCTTGATCCAGAGAGCGGTACTCCTACACACGGCTCGCATTGTCAGAAGGTTCCTCTCCCTGGAGCCCTGACCGCCGGTAGCTTGGACCCTGTTCCCGATACCGGTGGGCTACTATTTTTTATATTTTTAAATGTTTTTATATTTTATATGTTTTAATATTTAAAAATATAAATTATATGTATTTAAATGAAATAAAGGAAATAATAATAATAACCCCACCGCCGTATCTCTACGTTGACGTCGTGGTGGGCTTGCGCGCTCCGAACTCTAGGTCTGTGCCGGTAGAATTTACTTTGCCGGAACAGGTCTAGGATGAGGAGCCAGACCAAAAGAGATACAAAAACCCGCAGGGCAGCATGTGGCGAGCTGTTGGGCAGTAGCGACCCCACGGACCCTATCTCCCGGGAGAAGTCTTGTTTCTCACCTCTGGCTTGCCTTTATTGGCTGGCTGGAGTGAACACTGACGAGGAATGGAGCTCCCACCTCATTCTTGCCATAATTGGCCGGCTTGAGTGGAGATTCGCAAGAGCAAACGTGCTCGGAGGAAGGAAGTATTCCAGTAAGATGCTGGTAGGGATCTTGACCGTACTTCCGGGATTGTCCTGATAGCCATGGAATACCTCTCCACTCCTCATAAGCACCTCAGGACATGTTGCCCCCTTGTCGCTACGACACTTTGTGCTGGCGACCGTTTTTGGGGGCCCATTGTTGAGTGTGCAAGTCACCCCCTGCCATTTTCCCGTGTATTTTACATAAAATATTGGTCAGGCAGGGGCCATAGTCTTTCCATAGTTCCATGTGACCAATCCATTATAGCCACCTAAATCCATAGCCCAATGTTTTGTTTCCATGTTCTGCAATAGTCCTACAGCAACCGGGGGTTGTCCTTGGGTGCACTTGTATAGTGCATAGAGGGATAATCGTCGGTTGTTGCCTCAACACTTAAAAATGTCTAAGGGGCCTCTGCGAGTTGGCTTCGGCCCCTCGTATGCCATCCAAAGGACCGGGATCCATGGTCCTGAGATTTGTTAAAATAAAAAATATAATAATAATAATATAATAATATTTATTCAAAAATTACAAGGCATAAAAATTAGTACAGCTTTGCTTTAATGTAAATTATATTCCTAAGACTTACGTGCCTGAACTTTTCAGACGAGAAGAGCTTAAATAGACTTATAAAATAAATAAATAAATAAATCTGTAGGTTGACAATAGATCACTAATAATATGTTGAGTACCTTAGCTCTTAGTATCTAAATTCGAAAAATACTTAACTTAGGTGAAATTTGTACATGTATTCACTTTAATACAGTTAGTAAATTCTCTGTATCTTCATAAGACATACTTTGGAGAGCATCCTTGAGAATTCTCTTACAATTTGTGTAGTTCAGGGAATAAATGTTTGCTTTCGAGTTTAGTCTATTATAGAGAAGAGGGCCGAGGTACAAGTAAAATTTGGATACAAAAGCATGTTTTGATGTATTTTGTGGACAAACTATATCTTTACGTCTTTTATTAGTGTATGCAGTGCTGTAAGGTAGAGCTGTGTGTTGTTTTAATACAATACCCATTATAAATATTGTATTGGTGGACGTTCCAGGTTGTTGCGTCAGTGCAGCGCATCCCTTAAGTGTTATAGACCCTCACCATCCTCCATTAGATATAGAAGTAACATTGACAGAGTCGCCAAAACTAAAATCTAATAGCACTGCAAAAAGAAACTTTCATAAGGCCGACTATGAACAAATAAACAAGTATTTGAATGATAAGGACTGGGAAGAGTGTCTGTGATGTTGCAGTAGTGTTGACGAAATGGTGGACGTTTTTTACAGCGTTATTGGATCAGCTGTCAATACTTTTGTACCTATCATCCGAAGGCAACGTAGTAGTGTTCCAATATGGTTTGATAAGAAACTTCTTAATTTATTAAAAGAAAAAAGCAAACTTCGTAATAGGTATAAAAAGTACAAGAATCCCCTTGACATGCTATCACTGAGATTAATCTCTAAACGTTGTGATAATTACGCTAAAAAGTGTTACAATTGTTACATTGAGAGTACAGAAGAATCCATTGCCAAATTTCCTAAATTTTTTTGGTCATATGTCAAGAATAAACGTGGTGGAGAAAGTTCATACCCAGCATCAATGACTAATGGTCCGATTAGATCTTCGGATGGAGAAGCAATATGTGAGCTCACATATTGCTTCTCCATCCGAAGATCTAATCGGACGAATTTGCTTTAAATTATAGCAACATTTATAAAGAAGAAACAACATTACCTTCATTTCAAAACTATGTAGCCTCCGAATACCTGGAAGCAATAGCCACACAGTCAGACAGTATATCTTATGTGGACATCAATTATGAAAATGTTGAGAAAAAACTAAAAAGCCTTGATATTACTAAGGGGGCAGGCCCAGATGATATACTGCCACTGTTTATTACCAGATGTGCACCTAGCCTGGCTGTTCCTTTGGCGAATATATATAACGCCTCAATCTGATCTGGCCAATTCCCTAAACAGTGGAAACAGGCGAAAGTAGTACTGGTCTACAAAAGTGGAGACCCCTGTGACGTAAAGAACTATAGACCAATATCCATCCTTTCGATTTTTGGCAAAATATTGGAGTTGTTGATTTGCCCACATATCCAACGCTATTTTTCCAAGTTCCTAAGCGACCATCAGCACGGCTTTGTAAAGGACAGATCCACAAGTACAAATCTGGTGTCCTTTGTTGAAGCCACATGCGAAGCCATGGATAAAGGTATACAGGTTGACGCTGTTTACATGGATTTTAGCAAGGCGTTTGATAAGGTTTCACATAAACTGCTTGTTAAAAAACTAGCTACGTACGGCGTCACCGGTAGCCTTCTAAAGTGGTTTGGTCTTATCTAGCTGGTCGAGAGTTTTATGTGGTTGTCAACGGGTTCCAGTCGGGAAGGTATGCAATTGCCTCGGGTGTCCCTCAAGGTTCTCATCTGGGACCAGTATTATTCATCATATATATAAATGACGTAACATCGTGCTTTCATAATACTAGCGTTTTCCTTTTTGCAGGTGACCTGAAAATTTCAAGAGCCATTAGCTCTCAACAGGACGTATACTTAATGCAAGAAGATATCAACCGATTATTTACATGGTGTCATCATAATAAAATCTCGTTGAATAGTTCGAAATGTAGCCACATAAAATTCACCAGGAAAATAAATATTGTGGATTCGACGTATCAAATAAACGGAGTGAACTTATGCGAGGTAGATGTACTACGAGATTTGGGAGTTATTTTGGACTCTAAACTCACATTTATACCACATAGCGAGAACGTAGTCGTAACGTAGCAGTAACGTCGATCCCAACGTATGCTTGGATTTGTTATTCGTAATGGAAAGCTATTTCAACGCCCACATACTAAATTCGTTCTCTACAATAGCCTTGTAAGAAGCATCCTGGAATACTGCAGTGTGATATGGAGGCCTCACTACGCAACCCACTCGCTGCGGATAGAACGAGTCCAAAAACGGTTTGTCCGATACCTAGGGTACTCAAAGGGAAGGCAATTTAAATATCTTTCCTACCTTGATAAAATAGGCTGCTACAAAATGAGTGCCCTGGAAGCACGAAGGGAGCTCTTGGATTTGAGATTCGCATATAAACTGCTGAATAACGCCATTGACTGCCCACAATTGGTATGTAGGTTCAATCTCAGAGTACCCCGGAGACCACCTCGCAAACCTATAACACCCTTAGCTCCACCTCCTCGCCGTACAGTGTTTGGGGCTAATTCGCCTACACCTCGCATGTGCAAACTTATAAACGAACGCAGCAACCTGGTTGACGTCCACGCAGACTCAATATCAACGTTTGTCAGAGGAAATTAGTATTAGTTTTAATGTTACTATTTAGAATTTAAGTACATTACGTCTTTAAAATTAAAGTTATAGGCACAAAGATTATGCATGCGGTGTTTGCCTGTAATTGGTTGTGCAGTTAGATTTAAGACACTATTACCCACATGTTCCTATCTATTTATTATCTGTAACAACTGTTGGTGAACCTTAATTAAATAAATAAATAAATAAATAGCTGTCGAACTGTTAATACTTCACAATATTTGTAAAGGAGGTTAGTAGGAAAAAGGAAAGGGCGGAAAGTAGACACTTTGAGAATCGCCCTTTGAGCTCTCTCGATGGTTAGTAACATTGTTTTATCCGCTCCACCCGATGTGGTAATACAGTAAGTTGAAATTGATTGACATAGAGCAAAGTAAACTTGTCTAACGATTTTTGGGTCAGCAATATAGCGTAGCTTTTTAAAAACAAATATCAACTTGCGAATTCTATTATTTAAAGCTTGTATATGTTGTTTGAACGAAAGTGTTTCATCTATTATAACACCAAGGTATTTCATGTCATTTTAATGTTGGGACAAACACATTGGCTATCTGTAGGAATTGTGCAATAATGAGCATATAATGTCGAGGTAGTGCTTGTTGATGTTTGCTTGCGCATCGAAAACTTAATGTAATTTGTCTTGTCTGCATTTAGTGTTAGCGAATTATCTTGAAGCCATTTATTAACAATATTGAATCCATGTTGCGCATGCTTGTAGACATTTTTTTCTGAGTCAGCCGAAAATAGAAGGGCAGTGTCGTCAGCATAAGAAACAATTTGGCCGTGATCTAGATTTAGATTACAAAGATCGTTTATGTATATCAAAAAAAGTGTAGGCCCTAAAATACTTCCTTGGGGAACGCCGAAGGACGTGTTTTTTTCAGTATTGCTGAGAATATTACCAATTCTTACACATTGGGTACGATCTTCTAGATAGCTCTTAAATAATTTCAGCTGAGTGCCTCGGATACCCAAGGCTTCAAGCTTGTGCAACAGAGTAGGAATAGAAACCGTATCAAAAGCTTTGGCGAGGTCCAGGAAGATTCCTACCGTGTGGTTACCATTATCAAGTTCTTGTGCTAGACAGCCAGTCAGATGGTGCACGGCATCGTCTGTTGACATTTTAGGCCTAAACCCAAACTGCCGTTTAGATAAAATTGATTTATCCTCCAAGTACTTGTAAAGCCTTTTATTCATAATTTTTTCTAATATTTTAGACATAGTAGGTAGCAAGGAAATAGGCCTATAATTTGTCACTTGATCTTTATTGCCTGATTTGTAAACAGGGACAACAACAGCTTTTTTTAGACACTCGGGGAAAAGACCTGTAGATAAACATTTTTGGAAAATATAAGTTAGGGGCGGTCCCAAAATGTGCCTGAACTGTTTAATAATTTTATTTGATATGTTATCCCAGCCAACTGCACAGTCGTCTTTCAAACTCATAATTATTGTTTCCACCTCAGTCTCGTCAGTGTCTAGCAACACAAAGGATGATGAATTAGTGCTACACGTAAATGGTGTGCTTGTTAGATATTGTGACTGGCCCTGAACTTTTTCAGCCAAACATTTACCAACATTAACAAAGAAATTATTCGCAATGTTGGCAGATGCTAACTGTGATGAGTGTGCGTGTAATAAACCTGAAGATGACTGGTTTTGTTTCGAGTTATACGTTACACTTTTAATAAAATTCCAGATTTTTTTACTATTTGTACCAGCTTTTTCTAGAGCAATTTTATCGTAGTTGCTTTTTACTTTTCTTAGAAGATTGTTGCAGAAGTTACGATATCGTTTATACGACAGTTGCAAAATTAAATTATCTGGATTAGATTTAGCTTTCATATGCAGTTTATCTCTACTTTTCATACAGCGAATGAGTCCTGTCGTGATACATGGTTTTATGTTGTAGTTTTTGTTATTTCGCCGAGACATGACCGTGTTTTTCTGAATTGCATGTTGTACATTTTTGATTAGATACAACATACAAAACTGTGGATCAGCGGAATCGTAAACTGGGTCAAAGTCGATATTGCGTAAATCTTCTTCAAGTTTATTTACAATTAAACTAGAAATTGTGCGAGTGTCTACTTTTGGTAATTTACAATTTAAAATAAGTAGGGTAGCATTGGGTTATTGTGGAATTAGTTACAAGGGCAAGTGCAGGGAAATTCGACTTGAGCATAATATGGTCCAAACAGGAGCCACTTTGATGTGTAGGAAGCGTGTGAGCAGGAAGCAAACCATGGAAAGCGCATAAGTTAAGGTATTCCTCAGCGGATGCGTCAGCACTTTCTGGAAGAATATTGATATTAATATCTCCAACTAAAATAGTATTTTTGAAAGACGACAGGTTCTGCAAGGTGTTGTTTAGAGAGTCAGTGAAATTGTTTATATTTCTAAAAGAAGGGGGTCGATGTAAGGCAATTATAGCTAATTCTAATCCAATTTTAATTAACAATCGTTACAGTCGTCCATATTTGGTTCCTCGACAGTCAAATTGAGGTGATTTCTTGCGTAAACTATCACCCCATCGTTCTGATTGTAGTTTATGTTACTTTTATACATATTATATCCCGGAATTAGTGGTATGTTATATTGTTTGGAAAGCCAACATTTGGTTAATACAATAACGTCACAGTTTATGTCTAGTCGTTGTAGAAAAGTGCTGAAGTTGTCGAAATTTTTAAAAATACTGCGAATATTTTGGGTTAGTACGGTTAGTGGACTAGTGTTCGAGGAGAAATATTGTTTACAGTGTTCAACGTCACAAACGCGGGATTCAGATACAGAGAAATTATTTATGTCATTAATTAAATTATTAATCATAATTATAAAAACAGTAACAAGGGCTAAAAAAATAAGTAATTAACGGCGCTCTTAGGCGCCTCCATAATCAACAGAATTAATATACCTTTTTTCAACCATTATTTTTGCTGGGCAGTCAGAAGCACTTGTCTTGTGATTGCTCGGCTTTTTGAAGTGCAAGCAAGTAGCACATTTTGGCTTCTCAGTCTTCTTAGTGCATTCTTTAATGGAGTGACCCTGATCACCGCAGTGGACACAAGTAACGGTGGTCTCCGGACATGATTTGGCCGCATGTCTGTACTGCTGGCACTTATAACAGCGCGTGACTAGAGTAAATTCTCTCACAGGGCATGACGACCAATTAACAAACACTCTGCCTTTTGATATCAGGGCTTTGCGTATGTCTGCAGATACTTCTATAATATAATTACAGGTCTCAGCGTCCTTCTTACCTGACTTATGGCTTAATTTCATGGAGGTCAAAAAGGTCTCGAGGCTGCAATTCTGAAGGGTCTCTGCCAGATTTTGGTGGAATAAACAAGTAAAAACTACCTTCTCTTGCATGGATGAGGGCACTCCGATAACTACTAGTCTAGGCTTCCTTTTTGGGGGTTCGTCTACTGTAAGGCCTGAATTTGATTGCTGCATCGATTTTTTCACCTTCTCAATATCGTCCTTTGTTTCAGTGCTGATAATGACACCGCCATTTTTCGTCTTACGTAGTCCTCTCACCTGAAGTTTCATTTGCTCGGGGCATATAATTTTTTTGACAAGTGTTTTTGTCTCCTCACTCGACTTCAGCTTGTCGTTAGGGTATATAGCAACTGAGCTTAGATTTATCGGCTGTATAAAATTATTGGTACCTTGTTTAACCATCTCAGCAAAGGAAATTCCCGTTACCGGTTTCATTGAAGCTCCGATTGACAGCTTAAGGGCTTGCAATTGCTGCGACAGATCAATTTGGTCTTCGAGTGTTTGGACGGTGGAGTGGGCTTGGACGGCTCTACTCTTAAGGGACTGGTACTGGACGGCCATCTGCGACGTGCCGTGACTAACTTTTCGGCATAGGGTACTTATACGCAGTTTTTGCTCCACGTTTAATTTGCCCTCTGATACAATAGAGCACACTTCATTTAGGCACTGCTCAATGGACGACATCCAGTTCTGGATTTCCGGCTTAGGTATCACTTCCATCATGACATCTTCTCTTTGGCTGGGTGGTTGAGGTGAGGTTAAGGTGCGGGTTCGTGTGCAGGTGCAGGTGCAGGTGCGGGCACAGGTGTAGGAGGTGGGTTTCGAGCACATCTGCCACCCCTGCTGAAGGGACTGCTTGCCATTGTGATACAAGTTTTTACTTGTTAATCACTTATACACATTTTTACATAAACGATTTACACATGTTATGCTTACGGATGACACAGTTTGCTTTACTACCGGCTATTTGGTAAAACCAGGTCACGATTCGGCAAGTAATTATTTATTTATTTTAATAAATGTTCGACACGTCTGTTCACAACAAAGAACAGAAGAATCTCCCAACCCCAACGTGTAACCATATTGCTGATCGTGTAAGATTTGGTTGGCGTTAAAATGATTAAGCATTGGATTGAGCATTACCTTTTCAAACACCATGCTGAATACCGGCAGCACAGATACTAGTCTATAATTGTTGGTGTCTTTGCTGTCCCCAGATTTAAAAAGTGTTAATATAAATAAATGCGCAAATGGGTAAAGAAAGGTATCGCCTGACAATAGAGTCGGTAATAGCGTTATTAATAACCCAAGAAAACTTTAAAAATGTTTCGTGTGAAGATTTTTATATTTTACATTTTGGAAAAAAAAAAATACTTATGAAAAAATTAAATGTCTTCGGAATAATATCACTCAGTATAGTAAGTTCGTTTTTTAGGGTTCCATAGTCGTTTGTTATCGTGTGTTAGTAGTATTCACGGCAGGAATAATATATATAACGATGTTGAAAGGAAAACTATCACAGCTAAGTAGGCTCTACAAGTTAACGAATAAGAACGTCCAACTTACATTTGCAGTTACAATAACATGTTCTCCCATACATTCCATATTAGAAAACATGTTTTTCAACTTTTCTTGGGATAAATTCATCCCAACTACGGAACCCTTCGTTGTGCGTGGTCCGACACACACTTGGCCGGTTTAAAAATTGTTTATTGGTCGTAAATTGTTCATATTTATCATTTTGAATAAATATCAGTCTTTGAAACGATCTGTTGCGTATTATTTTTTTTAAAGACTTCCAGTTATTTTTACAATACACAGGCATTTTTCTGAAAAATCTGGCATTTTGAACATCCTAGACAGGCATCCTCCCTTACATTGATGGTAACTCTATAGTCGCGCGTCGCTCTCATTACAATACGCGGCACTGGCGGCTTCGGCGGCGCTGCAGTATGCGTCGCTGCACTCAGCGCATTGCCTATTCATTAATTGTTCTACAGGCCTTCACCCCCTGCCACCCCTGCCACCCTGCCAGCCCCCTGCACCGTGCAGGCACACTATATTTTTCACAGGTATTATCTTTTGAGCCCTGCACATTACACGTACCTACATAATTATTATATAGTCAACAGGAAAGTTTGTTTTGTATTAGGGCAGGCGCTCCGGTGCCCCCTGACAATACAATTGACTTAATATTCTCTCTTTGTGTTCAGAAAGTTGAATGTTAGAATCTGACTATTTCACTTTCAGTCAGGTCCGATATGCTCAGTTATTGGAGCACCAGGACTCAGGAGAGTAACTTTATCGAAACAACACTCAAGTCAAATTGTTGTTCGATACCAAACTTTGTTACCCTTTAAGCATTCCTTTTGAAGCTTTCAGCTTTACAATGTAGATATCATTTGATAAAATACATAAGTAATAATAAACATTGTAAATAAAATAATTTATTTGTTACGATTGTAAAAATATATTTTTATTCTTTGAGCAGAATAGATTCCTAATAGTAATAAAAATTGATCTCCGAATAATGTAGGTAAATATATAATCAGATAGGAGAGCGGCCCCTGTATCGTGTAGTTTCAGTATGTTTCACGAGTGTGTGTGCAGTAAGTTATTATCTAAATCAATTGACATGGTCGGCGTATCGGGTAAAGGGCAGGCGCTGTTATGGTGAGGTGTTCTACGTAAACAACACGATAGCATCGCTCGACCGACCGGTCCCGCACTCGCTCCTCTCTTGCCACGCACTCGCCCCGCTCGCACCACGCAATCGCTTCGCTCTCGCCCGCACTTGCGCCCACCCCTGCATTCATGTTTAATTTATTCGCGTCGAAAACGGTTCATAAACGGTAATTTTGAATGACAGATGATGTGATTTAGTTGGCGTGTCCCGCAAAACGCCAGTATTTAATTAATTGTATATTTAATCGTGATCGTGGTCGGGCGTCCGTCATCCGCCGAGAACCCGCGGGGCCTCGGGGCCCCAGGTCCGTGTGCCGCTGCGCTCGTTACTTACCGCCGAACAAACCCGTGGTTTAACAGGGTCCGGTAACCGATACATTAAAACTAATCCTTTTTCAAGAACACAGTATTATCCCCTACGGCCGAATTTGTTTGCGTTTAATATATTGTTTACTGACAGGTTGCGCGTGCTGCTACTTTAAATAGGGATAAATTTCAATTTAAGGCAGATTATTCGTGAACCGCATAACACGACACGGGACAAATGATGATGGTCGAGATCAAAAGCTTCATCAAGCTACCAAAAGCCTAACAGAAAAAAAAAGCTATGGAAAAAGAAAATGTGAAACTATCATAAGTTGTCACAGGTATCTATTGTAGTTTCCATGGAACAGTTTTACAATCATGTTAAACTTTTGTTTGTTAGCCTGTAATATCCCTCTCCGGGCACAGGCCGCTCACTCCTTCTATCGGGCGCACTCCTTCTATCTCTACAATTTATTATATATTGTAAGTAAGTACTTTACACCTTTACTGCCTCGTCGGTCTAGTGGTCGCAAGCGCTACTGCTGACCTGGGTTCGATTCCCGGGTCGGGCAAAGTGTTATTGGGTTTACGATCTGGAATTTCTCAGTAGCAGCCCGGAGTCTGGATTTGTACCCGGTTGATGGCAATAGGCTCGCCTCTGTTACATGGGACTTAAACATAACTGGTGAAATGTGGGTATACTATAGGTACACCTCTGCCGAACCCTTCGGGGATTACAGGCGTGATGTTATGTTATGTTACTTTACAATACAATAAAAAATAAAACTTCTAAAAAGTAAAACCCAATTGCGAGAAAAAAGTCAACTAAAAAAGTATAAACAAGACATCACAGACAGACAAATTAAACCAGCCAAATGCGTGTTGGACCACGCACAATGTAAGGTTCCGTAGTTGGGATGAATTTAAAGATATTTTTCACTTTGTAGTTTGGAAGTCGGTTGCAATTTTTGTAAAAAACGTTTTTTTTTCACTTTTTAGTGGGTTGGTTTGTAATTTGTCTAAGTTACAATAACCTAATGTCAACTACTCATCATCTTTTGCAAAATACTTTTCTCGATGCAGGGACTTTAATTGTTGAGGAGTTCTCCAGGTACTTCACCATCAGCTCCACTGCACCATATTAATTGTGACGAACATCAATTGTTTACCAGCCAAATTAAAGTAATCGAATTGCAACCCGTGAAATACATATTGCACGAGTTACTATAAGAAATACCGAAATCGCTATAGGTGTGCCTATAATATTTGAAGAGTTCCCTCGATTTCTCCAAGATCCCATCATCAAATCGTGACCATGGACTAACTTGAAAGTATACCCCTTTAAACAAAAAAAAAAAAAGAATTTTTCAAATCGGTCCACCCGTCTTTGAGTAATCGGGGAAGATACATTTAAAAAAAACCGACGAACTGAAAACCTCCTTTTTTTGAAGTTGGTTAACAAATGTAGTTTGTAGTTAAAAAACATGTTCTCTCATACGGAACGTATGGGAAAACATGTTTTTGCAACTGCAAATATAAGTTGATCGATTATTACTCATTAACTTTTTGAGCGGGCTAGTGTTGGTGTCGGGCTGCTGACATTGAATCCCCATTTTATTTTGCAAAAGAGAGCTGTCAGAGCCATTTATAATCTACGTCACCGCGAATCTCTCAGGAAACTATTTCAAAGGATTAATTTTATGACGGTACCTTGCCGATTCATTCATGAAAATATTATCAGCCCTTAACTTTCTTAGTAGAAATAAGCTAGCTAATAATGAATTACTAATAATAAATGCTAATATAATAAGTAATAGTATTCATACAAACAACACAAATTGTGATAAGTCTCTGAATAAATAAAATAACTTCTTACTTTCTACCTCCACATTTTCATAATCTTTTCTAAAACTTCATCTTTTTTAATTCTTAATAACTATCATATTATCTAATATCTTCTCAAGTCCTCAACTCATTTAGATTCCTATAGACTCAGCTGTTTCTTATCACATTTCAGGTGCAATTTGGGGAAATTTGTGAATATGATGACCCGCGGAGCCACAGTTCGTGACATCAGTGACAAACTGAATATTACACTGAAGGAGGTGGAGACATCAAAAAAACTTTCCAATCAGCTGCTAAAGGAAAGAGAGGACAGCGAGATTGAAATCCAGAGGGTAAATGACAGAAACACTCAATTCAAGGACCAGCTTGTAGAACTTCACACCCAGCACATCGATATACTTGACCAGCATCACCATCTCCGTCAATTAGTGTCAGATTTTCAACAGTGCAGTGACATTCATGACCAGGCATTGAAATGCATATCAGGTCTTGAAGCGGAATTGTGCAAGGCACACAACAAAATTTCCAACATCAATTCTCTGAAAGCCAGCGAACAGGTTGCCAGCACCAATCATCTTTACAACGAGCTGGTTGGCAGTGTATCCGGACTATAGTGTGAGAAGTCCACCGTTACCATAGATCTGACTGGGGAAGATACCTTAACTAAATTTCCCATCCTAACTCAGTCATAATCAAATCAAGAAATATATTAAAATCACTAGAAATATTAAAAAATACAAAAAACTCATGAAAACACATAATTTTTATACGTGTAACATTAATCTTAGGAAAGAGCGTTTCAACTTATAAACCCAATTAAATGTATGTAATGATAAGTAGCAGAAAAATGTATGATGTTGACATACAGAACCTTCAGAAGGAATTATTGAACAGGGAAAATTCACTAAAGGAAATCCTTTGTAAGTATGAGTATAGGCAAATAATGTTAAGTGACCGCTTGCAAGTGGCCTGTGAGTTGGTGGACTTGGTGAAGTGCACTGTCACTGACAAACAATCTCACCTGTAGTTGTGCTCCCGCTCCGCCACCTCTCATGTCACAGCATGTTGTTCCTATAGCTTTACCCATTTTAACTCATACTTTAGAAACTATCAATCCCACTCAAAGAATGTTTTGATCTATTCAGATAGATTAGGAGCAGGTTTTGGATCATTGTTAAATAATCGCTCTGAATATACTATAGTTAACTGTTGTTACCATAAAATGCATTTAAATGAGCTTGTTCATAAAATAAAACATACACTGATGAATAGCAGACTACTGTAGTTCTTTTAATTGGAAACAGTCTTAGCATCACTAAAAGGGACATAGTTAATGGTATTGACACCCTACTTAAATTAAAATTAGGTAAATTAATATTATGTGCATTGCCATATTCTGATAAGTTTTATGAGCAAGATAACAACTACATTTTTAGCTTATATAACCTGATGCATATTTTGGCATGTCGTCATAGTGACCGTTTATTGTATTTTGATACTAACAATTTTGTTAGAGACTGTGTTGACTCAGGAGCATATGTTTTTACCTAAGAAAAGTCAACATGTATTAGCTACTTTACTAGCTTACAATATACACGTAGTTATTAATGTTTTAACTGAGATTAGCTATAGTATAAACAGCATTATCTAGTATTTCTAATAATGCTGTAATAAATTCTTTAAACTTTTAGAATCAACAAAAGAGAAGCATAATAAGAATATTTTACTCTATCACCAAAATATAAATCGCATCTCTGGCAAAATCCTAGACGTGGAAATGTTAATAGAGAAATATCGTATGGATATCTTATGTTTTTGTGAAACCTGGTTAAAACCAGATAGAATGTCGTTTAACGTAAATCATTTTTCAGTTGTCAGTGCGTACAACCGGTCTTCATTAGGGGGTGGTACTTTGATATTATGTAATAGTTTTCTCTCATATAAGGAAAGGAAGGATATCACTGCTTGCTCTGTTGATCGCTTATGTGAGGTAGCATGTGCAGAGGTTGAAGGTCATACTTTCTTATGTGTTTATAGACCACCATCCTCAAACTTGTTATCATTTTTAATCATAATGGAAGAAATACTAACTAAACTTTTAAGAGATAATAAAATAGTTTTTGTTTGTGAATTCAATATAAATGTAAGCTTATCTCATTGTTTAAATCTTTCAAGTAAAACATATCACTCACATTTTGGAATCCTGGGAGAAGTCCCAAGATGCAATTGGCATTTTCTGTGACCTCTCAAAACCGTTTGACTGCGTTGACCAAAATACACTGATCTGTAAATTACACCACTACGGAATTCGTGGACGAGCTGCAGATCTTGTTGTTTCCTATCTGTTAAACAGGGAGCAAAAAGTAAACGTTAATGGGGCAACGTCTACGGGGTCTCTAGTTAAAATGGGCGTGAAAAATACCTTGTGACATATTGCAATTAAATGAAAGAAAATTTTAAACTCATATTAAAAGTACACTTTGTAAACAAGCATATTACAAATTAGAGGATTATATCCAAGATAAGAGTGCTTAGAAACATGCTGGTCCTGCTCCATAGGAAAATTTAGAATCAAGACAAAATCAATCAGGTTGCTAATTTAATTGTAAAATTTATAATTTTGTGTTATATGACATTGATTTTAAAATAAAATAAAAAATGGGAAAATCGTCTTCTTTTACAATGTTTGTAAATATTTGCACCATGTATCTATCACATAATTAAATTATCTGTCGTTGCTTCATTTTTAATTCTTTTTACTTATTGGGGTATAGTAATTTTATTCTAGGTGCATCGACTTCACATAGAATTATTTAACTGATGTACGTACTTATACAAAAAAAACATTTTAAAAGAGTAACGGTGGAGTTTCTTGCCCATTCTTCTCCATACGAAAACTACCTTTTAGAAAGGGCGACTAGAATCAATTATATTATTTTGTAAATTTTGACGTTCAAAACTGCCATACATGGGCCTATTTGAAATAAATGATTTGACTTTAACTTTGAGCCTACTTTGCTATGTTTTCCTTTTAATTTAGTTATATAAACTACTGCTGTGATTTTTTTCACATATCCAAAAAAAAACAACCATTTAGCTGGCTGGCAGGGGGGGGGGGGGGACACACTCACAATGTTTTCGAAGGACCTTCGACGGATATGGCGAAACTATAAGGGTCACTTGTTGACTACGGAACCCTAAAATTAGGAGTCACACGTGTTAGGGGCATAAATCGAACATATTACGTGTGACTCCGGAATATTAATTTGTCGTTTTGTGATGTCTTGTTTATACCTTTTTAGTTGACTTTTTTGGTGTAAGTATTTGGGTTTTAGTTTTTATAACTTTTATTTTAATTAAAATTATTTTGGAGTTATAATCTATATATAACAGGACAAACTGACTCACTGACTGACATATCAACGCAGAGCCGAAATTACTGGGACTAGGAACGTGAAAATTTGCAAACAGCTTCCTTTTATTATGTACTTCCTTTTATGAGCACTAAGAAGGGTTTTTTGAATATTCCACCTTTAAGGGGCGAAAACGCCATGGGATCTGGTGGCAAAGGTCCTCGCGCACATTTGGGAGTGGCGCGAGGAGGCGAAACGCCGGGGCTTAACTCCGCTGCCGCGAGAAATCGCGGCACAGCGGACAGAGCTCCGGCGGGATCTCATGGCGTCATGGAGAGTGCGATTGTCGCAACCCAGCGATGGGCACGCCACAATTGCGGCGATAAGACCCCTCTTTGCGGAGTGGCGCCACGGCGCCACGGCGTCCTCACCTTCCGCCTGACGCAGGTCCTCACCGGACACGGCTGTTTCGGGAGGTTCCTGCACAGAATAAGGCGGGAGGAAACGCCCGGGTGTCACCATTGTGTGGATCGCCCGGAGGACACGGTGGAGCATACGGTGGAGGTCTGCCCAGCTTGGGCGGAGCATCGCCGTGTCCTCGTGGAGGCGATCGGCGGCGGTGATCTCTCGCGTCCGGCCCTGGTTCAGGCCATAGTACGGAGCGAGAGGAAATGGGAGGCCGTCACCTCCTTCTGCGAAGCGGTAATGCTCGCGAAGGAAGAGGCGGAGCGCGTGAGGGAGAGGCAAATTTCGCGCCCTCACGCCCCTAACCGCCGCAGGAGGAGACGCCCAGGGCGGCGGGAATCGCAAGCCGATTTCCGGCCACCGTAGGTTCGGGCTTGCGGACGGTGAGCAATGGGTAGCTCACCGTCCGATAAGGACCAGGAGTTGTGTTCCACGCGCGCCTCAAAGAGATGTCAGCAGAATTGATGGCTCCGCTAGGGCCGATGCCTGCCGGGGTTGCGAAGAAAACCGAAAGGGAGATCTTGGCCCCCGGCAACAGGGCAACCGAAGGAACACGGGTGGGTTTTAGTCAGTAAGAGTCTGACACGCCCTCCCGCTCCGCCCAGAGCGGGAGAAGTTATTTGATGTGCCCCGCCGACCACCAGCCGCATCCCTGAGCCGCGCCAACTCACGGTTCTCAGAGGTTATTTGATGATCTGACACCCAAAAAAAAGGGGCGAAAACAGGTGATTGTATTTGTATGAAAAATCTTATTCCTTGAGTTAATAAACTTGAAACTTGGCACAAAAAGTAATAGGCTTGCATGAATTCACGATAGTTTTCAATTATCATGTTATTCTACTAATAGGATTTGGATGAAGCAGACAGTTAGTTTATAACTTGGATTAACACAGGATACTTTTATCCCTATAGTACTATTCAATGGGGTAATTCCTGACTTCTACGTGAGCGAAGCTGCGGTAAAAAGCTAGTATATATATACATTTGTAATGCGCTCGTCAAGCCCTTTTATTTGAGACACAAAACGGCATAATTATGTTTTATTTTCATGACTATAAATCCTCTAGAGCGCGCCATATTCATATAACCAGCGGACGATCAAGAGGCTTTCAAATGACTCTTGTGTAATTCTAACATTAGGTTATCCCTCATGTTTTTCGAAATTACTACCCTGTAATCCCATAATAAACAGTCCTTTTCAATTTTTATTTATTTTTTTCTAGCAAAATATGGTTCATATTCTTCACCTTTATCATTTTTTTTTGTGGCCAGCCATCTCTACAATATTTCAGAATGACACATATTACTTTATCCCTCTTTGTTTCGTTTTTTATAGTTTGCCAATTTAATGTATTACATTTTGATTTATTTATATAAATGAATTGTACTTGTTTAATATGATTTTTCTATTAACTTTGAATATTTAATTTTTTTTTTTCCCGTTTTTGACTGGTAACTAACTGGTGCTGGATTGTTTTTGGATTTTATGTGTTGAATTTCATATTCAAACCCACTCAAAAATATTGAATAATACTGCAAACGTTTTGCTGCCATTTTTGGTTTCCCATACTTTGGCCCTCAAATTTTGATTAATGCTCCATTATCTGTTTGTAAAACAAGTTTTAATGCAAATAAATACTCACAACATTTGTTTACTCCAAATATGATGGCGTATTCTCCAAAATCAGGTATTTCATTTGTTTCTCAAAGTCAACATACATCTTAATAACATAATAAACGGGTCTATGGTACTCACATTTACAAAAATAAAAATGCTTCTAAATTATACAATACTATATTTTGCAATGTATTTAAGAAATTAATAGAATTTTACCACCAAAAAGAAAGAAAATCATTACTAATTGGAGCATTCAACAATTTACTTGGTAAAACAAAAATAAACATTAAGTTCGTAATATCAAAAACAAAATTAAAAAAGGGCTCCCAAGTGGCTGTGGAGCAGGACCAGCGTTGAGCCAAGCAGTTTTATCTACGATATAATCATCCAACTTATAATATGCTAGTCTACATAGTGTGCGTTTAATGTTTGTTTTAAATTTCTTCTCATTTAGTTGAAGAATATCGAGTGGTATTTTATTATAACATTTTACACAGTACCCCATAAAAGAAGTGTGTACTTTAGACAGTCTAAAACGTGGTTGATCTAATTTGTTCCTACTTCTAGTGTTAAAATTATGCCTGTCACTTGTCTTACTAAAAAGATGTAGATTTTTCCGAACATACATAATGTTTTCATATATATACTGACAAGGTACCATCAAGATGTTAATTTTCTATCACAGTTCCCTTAGAGACTCGCGTCTGCGGAGGTTGCAGATGGCTCAGATGGCCCTCTTTTGCAGAATAAAGATAGACTCAATATCTGCAGCTCGTCGCCACAGCAAAATATCGTAAGACATGATGCTATGAAAGTTACTAAAATAGACCAGTCTCGCGGTATCTACTTCTGTTAGTTGGCGGATTTTCCAAACAGCGTAAGCGGCTGAACTTAGCCGCCCTGCAAGTGATGTTAAGTGAGGACCCAACTGTAGTTTGGAGCGTAGTTAACCCCAGGAAAACCGTCTCTTCGACGAATTCTAGTGTCTCCTTATTTAATACAACGTGATATTCACTACTTCTAACATTCGGTAACGCGAATCTTATGCATTTAGTTTTCTTCTCATTGAATACCAAATTATTTACAGTAAACCAATTATGGACCTTAAGCATAGCTTTATTTACGTCGTCAAGCTGCTATGCATGTCTGTTTGTTTTAAAAATCAGTGATGTGTCATCAGCAAATAACATCATTTGTGGTCGGTTTTCAGTAAATTAGGTAAATCATTTATATATACTAACAAAAGGAATGGACGCAATATCGAGCCCTGTGGAACACCCATTTTGACTTTTAAACCCAATGAATTTACACCGTTTATTTGAACTTGCTGCAGTTTATCATTCAAATATGATTTTACTAAGCTCAGCGCAAGTTTATCCAGTCCGTAATGCAAAAGCAGTGTTTCGGGATCTACGCAATCAAATGCCTTGGATAGGTAGCAAAAGATGCCTATTGCATCTCGAGCCTCTTCCCATGCATTAAAGATGTGTTTTAATAAAGTGACACCAGTGTTGGTTGTGCAACGTCCTTTGGTGAAACTATACTGTTGATTGTGTAGGATGTTATTACGATTAAAATGATTGAGCATTTGATTTAACATTACTTTTTCAAACACCTTGCTAAAAACCGGCAAAAGCGATACGGGTCTATAATTATGAGTGTCTTTGCTGTCCCAGGATTTTAAAAGTGGAATAACTTTACTGTATTTCATTAAATCCGGGAATATCCCTTGATCTACACATAAATTAAATATTAAATCTAAATAGGGTGCAATTGTCTTAATAATTGATTGACAAACTTTAGTAGGCACACACAGATCTTCGGTAATTTTAATCTTTAGTTGCTTAAAATCCTTTACAACGACCACAGGGTTTATATGTTTAAATTTAAATTCCACAGGACAGGCTGAAACATTCGCTTTTAATAAATCAATTACAAGTGAGAGGAAGGAATTTAAAGTTTCAGTAGTTTTAATTGGAATATTGGTAAAGAAAGTTGCAAATTACTGAGCAACATCGATGTCATCGCTAATGAAACCGCGAGAAGTGTCCAGTGTGTAATCTGTATTATGTCTTTTGTTCTTGTTTGTTTCATTGTTAGTAATTTTCCAAACTGTTTTTATTTTATTTTCTGCTGTAAATCAGCAGACAATAAAATCTTGTTGCTAATGAAAGAAGCTTTAGCTGCTTTGCAGATATTTTTAAAAGTTTTAGAGTAAGTAGCATGTTATGTTCCACCGATAGTTCAACTATGTCATTACGAGTCTTAGATTTTATACAATTTTAAATTAAGATTAATGAACCTCCACGTAGCATGGATTTTCGGTTAAAACAACTGCCCACACTATAATTCTCAAAATTAATTAACATTTCCTAATCTTTCAACCAGTGTTCAGTTATACAAATAAAATCAAACATTGTTTTTTCTAAAAACAATTCAATTTCTAATTATTTGGAAGAAAAACCTTGAATATTTTGATGAAGAAATTTCAAGGAATTCTGCTTAACCTTTTGTTTACAATTAACTGATTGATTGCTAGAAGATACCCTGAGATTAAAAACATTGTTACTGGTACCTTCTGTTGTCTTACTGACTAGTTTAAAATATTGCTAACCACCTTAATATTAGTATTATTACGTTTTTTTGTGGTGCTATTTACAAAAGACTTCGACATACTACTTTTGTCTGAGTTTATATTAAAAGCTAACAGCGATGCTATTTGACGTCTAAAACTAATAGGCAGATACGCAGTCTCCCTAGTCGATTTTAATTTCTCAACAAAAGTGTTAGTGTCCAAAAATATAAGTTTGTCTCTATAGTGATTAACTTATAAATGCATATGGTTATTTAGCATATGCATATTATGATTTTGCTTACTTGACAAGTGCTCAAAGTATGGAAAAGCACACAATATTATTTTCTGACAATTAATCTTCAAGATTTCAGTGACACTATCAGTGATGTCATCTTTTTCTACATTACTACTATTGCCTACGAATACAGAAATAATGGCTTTCGGATCATATTTATTCCCTGTTATTCTCTTCGTAGGATTTCCCTGACATACAATAATTAACTAAGGATTGACACAGGTTGTTACTTAATAATTTACCTGACTCTCTCCCTAAACTATCTGAAAACATAATAGAAAAATAACAATCTTTACTAGAACAAGGGAGGAAACAAGTATCTGTCTGTGTTACTTGAGATGAAGCCTGTATAACGTGTGTATCTTGATCAGGGATAGATAGATAGATAGAATATTCTTTATTATGTACAGCATAAAAATTACAGACATAAAGGGGTTTGGGTAATTTTGTATGAACCAGTGGCATGTTTTTTTTTTTAGCGGCCACTTAATTTATTGTTGCTAACGTATAGTGATATATATAATAATAATGACTCATAAAATAACTTTGCCCTAAGTAATATCGGAGCTGAAATATATGATATCGAAGTAGGAAGAATTTCAACATCATGTCGTCTAAATAAAGACGTAACCACGTATATGTATTGTGAAAAAAAACAGCACGCATGGCACAATACATACATTCATAAACTTACGCATGTTATTGGAGGAGTATGTACGGCATTATTATACGACAATTAAATAAAAAACATGATTACTATAAAATCACTATATTTTTACACAAACCTCAATTACTTAAATAGATATAAAACGACTTTTCGGGTGTTTTATGGTTCTTCTTCTATATCATGCCTGATTATTAGGTCGAGGAACTGCGCTGGAGGAGACAGATTTTCTTGATATCTCCCCCACCCTAAATACCATATGATAGCCATGATGTGGGAACAACAACCTAGTGTGCGTTTCCCTACAATACACGAACAATAATGTCTTATTATGTCATTTATTCCCTGGCACCCTCGTTGTATCAAAATATACACACGTTGTATCAAAATATTCTGCTAGATACATGACGGGATTGTATCCTTCCCCTCAGCAGCCATGGGTCCTGATACTCGGGATTCCGTCTTCTAAACTCATTTATATGGGGCTCCTTATATATTTTTATTAAATACGTTCCGTTTTTAATATGCTCACCATAATAGCTGCGAGCTTGATGAATTTGGTAAGTACCCAAAGTATATATGATGAGGTCATCCGCACTCAATACTGGAAATTCATCGCCATCAGGGATTACAGCATTTATAGGCTGAAAATGAGCTCGTCTTCGATTAAGATTATTATCTAAGACATATTCACCTAGCCGATTTTGATCATAATTATTTTCTGTTAGTCTACTTATTATTTCATTGACTAGTCTGTGATCAGTCAAAGGCGCACCGAAAGCATTTAGTAGGGCTCCTGCAATTTTAATTTCATCAAATAAGTGCGACGCAGCGACATTAAAGTTTTGATATCGTAGTTGACGAAATTGATTTTTTAATCTACCGTTTACTGTTTCTACGACCCAGCGACACATTGTAACTTTCCTAGACTCATTAGCCTGCTGTACAGTCAGCTGATGTTCTGCTTCATCTTTTGTGGCTGGCATATGTGTTCGGTACCCACGGGACTCCACTGTTTCTATGCAGTCTCTGAAGCCTCTGTCCAAGATTAGCACATCGTTTGTGTGGAAGTACCAATGAAACGGATCAGTGTGATTGTTCATAATCTCCGAGAGAATGATAGCATCAGACTTAGTTGCTTCGTATAATCCATAGATATCAATTATATGACCATCGGGGCAAACTAACAGAAATGGTTTCAGTAGGTGACGGAATTTATGAAGGCTATAAGATTTTCTTTGAAAATAATAGTTACTGCTTTTTTGCAAGTAAACGTATGTGCCGTCTAGTATAATAATGGCTCTACGATCACCTATAGGGGCATCTGGATTTCCAAATAGAACATTTGGAATGGATAGACATCGGGATATAACCTCTTCACGGGTCATGTGGTTAAAACCCAAGTTCTGTGCCACGAATTCTGCGATTAAATCTTGTCTAACCAGTCGCATTGTCTTCTCAAACGTCTTTCTGGTCATATTAAATACCTTAGATTCCCCAGTTCATTTGAGTCCCCAGTGTGAAGTTTAGCAAGGACTGTCGCAAGGGCTGTTCTCGGCTTTTTTCTGTACCGCTGTGTGATACTTGGTGTTCTATGAATGATTTGTTCAAAATGTTCTTTTGAAAATCCTATGTAATAGTGAAATACGCCATTATTTATTGATGATAGTTTTTCAAAGTCTAAAAAAACCTTACGTTTCCTCAAAATATCCATCATGTCTTTAACTTGTGCAGCCGAGAAAGTACTAAATACTCGGCGTGTACTCGTTTCAATATTTTGCCACAACTCTGAGTGCTCCTCACATACACGTATCCACGTGGTAAATAGAAACATTTTTCTTGAAGGATTGTAGCCCTTAAATCAACGTGAATTCTCTGAAGATTTCTGTTGGCACAGTCAGCAAAAACACATAATTGCGAATTAAATGGTGCTCGCGTATACCCAGATATTTCTATCATGTGCGGTCTACTTACTTGCACTTCTTGATCACGCATATTTTCATTTACGAGAAGATTAGGTGGTTCTGGTACGGGATTGTCGCCAATTACAACTTCTCGCATCGATACATCTTGGATCTCTTGAGCAGGTTGACCTGACGTATTTTCTTCTGGTTGGTCCAGTATGTCTCGTGGAGATGGATTACTTTCAGTATAACGCTGAGCTCGTTGAAAACATGGACGACATATTCGATCATTTTGATCAAACTGGAAAATATAAGATAAACTATAATTTATTATACATCAGCAACAACACAATTATTCGCGTTATGAACGTCGTTATTTTTTTAGTAGTAAACATTAGACAATTAACACATTTGATTATTATAAAATTGTAAGTATTTATTATGTAAAACATGTAAGCAATTGTTAGTTGATTAAAAATAAATAAATTAATTCTTATCGCTCTATCGCAGGAATATCTGAGGGGTACGAGTTTCTTTTACACTAACCCGATTGCCGATGGCGAGAACGTTCGGCGTTGCGATTAGCCCGCTTTGGGTCGCTCTGAGCTCTTCACCAATGGCAACACCTAACGCTCTCGCCATCGGCGATCGGGTTATTGTAAAAGAAACTCGTAATAGACCCTCAGATACATAATTTAAAGTCTTTTCTGACACAAGTCTGGAATATTCTTACTCACGTAATAGACTCTCAGAGCCCTTAATGTTATAAATATTTCGATAAGAGTATTTCGAAACAAAATAAGATAATACGCGGATCATAATACTGTGCAAATATTTTGACACAAACGTATTTTTGTTATGAAATAAATAACTAGAACTTAATTACACCAATAATATTCTTACCTGATGTATGTTGATCACTTCTAAACAGTACGACATTAAAAATGGGTGGTTTTGTATAAGCTCTGCTGTTAAGATCATCGATCGCCTGCGAGCCCCACCAATACGGTTTAAACTTCGTCGGCAACAGACACATATTGTACTTGTAATATCCATGTTCTTAATGCCAAATCACAAAGTAAGAAAATAACAAAGTCCAGTAAGTAAGCCAGGTCGTTGTGATTTAAAACGGATACAAATAAACACACTCGCACTCAACACTATCGCCAAACGGGGAGTGAGGGTCGGTGCGCCGCCGCGCGCGCCGGAGTGTGACTCGGAGACTCAGGTAAACGAATCCTGTGCTATGATTGGGCGAGGAGATCGGTGCTTTTAGTGGGCTCATGGACGGCTATTGTGTTGTTTATCGCTAATTACGAGTTACAAAGAGAAATACAAGTAACACTACAATGTAATGAATGAAATAAACACAATTTATAGCAAATGGCAATTTGATTTTATAGATTATTTATTTTAAATATCTCGGCTTCGATGAACGTGGGAAAGTAACGTTCATTGAAAAAAATTAACGACTTAATGTGTTCTTTTTAACAAAACACTTTTCATTAGTGGCACGTATTTAAAAAAACATGCCACTTTTACCCAAACCCCTTTAGAAATTTTACATTGGGTGACACAATGTCTTATCGCTAAAAGCGATCTTTTACAGACAATCTTTGGATGGATTTAAATGGAAAAGGAGAGACAATATTGCAGGGATACAGTCCTGAGCTTCTCCAGACTGGGACGGGTCCTCCGTTGCCTCGGGTTGAAGAGCCTCAAGGTTGGATGTCCTTTGACAGGAACATTGAGTGGTGCTAAGAGTCATCGGTACCGCTCTGTCTGTCAAAGTGAAAAAATCTGTAGTGAATGCAGAAACAAGGCCTTTGTTTCCGCATTCACTACAGATTTTTTCAAATAAAATGTGCCGAAGAAATAAAGAGTTGAGAGCAAAGAAGATGAACCTTTTGGAAACTACAGACTACGAAGAGAATAACAGGGAATAAATATGATCCGAAAGCCATTATTTCTGTATTCGTAGGCAATAGTAGTAATGTAAAAAAAGATGACATCACTGACAGTGTCACTGAAATCTTGAAGATTAATTGTCAGAAAATAATATTGTGTGCTTTTCCATACTTTGAGCACTTGTCAAGTAAGCAAAATCATAATATGCATATGCTAAATAACCATATGCATTTATAAGTTAATCACTATAGAGACAAACTTATATTTTTGGACACTAACACTTTTGTTGAGAAATTAAAATCGACTAGGGAGACTGCGTATCTGCCTATTAGTTTTAGACGTCAAATAGCATCGCTGTTAGCTTTTAATATAAACTCAGACAAAAGTAGTATGTCGAAGTCTTTTGTAAATAGCACCACAAAAAAACGTAATAATACTAATATTAAGGTGGTTAGCAATATTTGAAACTAGTCAGTAAGACAACAGAAGGTACCAGTAACAATGTTTTTAATCTCAGGGTATCTTCTAGCAATCAATCAGTTAATTGTAAGCAAAGGGTTAAGCAGAATTCCTTGAAATTTCTTCATCAAAATATTCAAGGTTTTTCTTCCAAATAATTAGAAATTGAATTGTTTTTAGAAAAAACAATGTTTGATTTTATTTGTATAACTGAACACTGGTTGAAAGATTAGGAAATGTTAATTAATTTTGAGAATTATAGTGTGGGCAGTTGTTTTACCCGAAAATCCATGCTACGTGGAGGTTCATTAATCTTAATTTAAAATTGTATAAAATCTAAGACTCGTAATGACATAGTTGAACTATCGGTGGAACATAACATGCTACTTACTCTAAAACTTTTAAAAATATCTGCAAAGCAGCTAAAGCTTCTTTCATTAGCAACAAGATTTTATTGTCTGCTGATTTACAGCAGAAAATAAAATAAAAACAGTTTGGAAAATTACTAACAATGAAACAAACAAGAACAAAAGACATAATACAGATTACACACTGGACACTTCTCGCGGTTTCATTAGCGATGACATCGATGTTGCTCAGTAATTTGCAACTTTCTTTACCAATATTCCAATTAAAACTACTGAAACTTTAAATTCCTTCCTCTCACTTGTAATTGATTTATTAAAAGCGAATGTTTCAGCCTGTCCTGTGGAATTTAAATTTAAACATATAAACCCTGTGGTCGTTGTAAAGGATTTTAAGCAACTAAAGATTAAAATTACCGAAGATCTGTGTGTGCCTACTAAAGTTTGTCAATCAATTATTAAGACAATTGCACCCTATTTAGATTTAATATTTAATTTATGTGTAGATCAAGGGATATTCCCGGATTTAATGAAATACAGTAAAGTTATTCCACTTTTAAAATCCTGGGACAGCAAAGACACTCATAATTATAGACCCGTATCGCTTTTGCCGGTTTTTAGCAAGGTGTTTGAAAAAGTAATGTTAAATCAAATGCTCAATCATTTTAATCGTAATAACATCCTACACAATCAACAGTATAGTTTCACCAAAGGACGTTGCACAACCAACACTGGTGTCACTTTATTAAAACACATCTTTAATGCATGGGAAGAGGCTCGAGATGCAATAGGCATCTTTTGCTACCTATCCAAGGCATTTGATTGCGTAGATCCCGAAACACTGCTTTTGCATTACGGACTGGATAAACTTGCGCTGAGCTTAGTAAAATCATATTTGAATGATAAACTGCAGCAAGTTCAAATAAACGGTGTAAATTCATTGGGTTTAAAAGTCAAAATGGGTGTTCCACAGGGCTCGATATTGCGTCCATTCCTTTTGTTAGTATATATAAATGATTTACCTAATTTACTGAAAACCGACCACAAATGATGTTATTTGCTGATGACACATCACTGATTTTTAAAACAAACAGACATGCATAGCAGCTTGACGACGTAAATAAAGCTATGCTTAAGGTCCATAATTGGTTTACTGTAAATAATTTGGTATTCAATGAGAAGAAAACTAAATGCATAAGATTCGCGTTACCGAATGTTAGAAGTAGTGAATATCACGTTGTATTAAATAAGGAGACACTAGAATTCGTCGAAGAGACGGTTTTCCTGGGGTTAACTACGCTCCAAACTACAGTTGGGTCCTCACTTAACATCACTTGCAGGGCGGCTAAGTTCAGCCGCTTACGCTGTTTGGAAAATCCGCCAACTAACAGAAGTAGATACCGCGAGACTGGTCTATTTTAGTAACTTTCATAGCATCATGTCTTACGATATTTTGCTGTGGGGACGAGCTGCAGATATTGAGTCTATCTTTATTCTGCAAAAGAGGGCCATCTGAGCCATCTGCAACCTCCGCAGACGCGAGTCTCTAAGGGAACTGTGATAGAAGATTAACATCTTGATGGTACCTTGTCAGTATATATATGAAAACATTATGTATGTTCGGAAAAATCTACATCTTTTTAGTAAGACAAGTGACAGGCATAATTTTAACACTAGAAGTAGGAACAAATTAGATCAACCACGTTTTAGACTGTCTAAAGTACACACTTCTTTTATGGGGTACTGTGTAAAATGTTATAATAAAATACCACTCGATATTCTTCAACTAAATGAGAAGAAATTTAAAACAAACATTAAACGCACACTATGTAGACTAGCATATTATAAGTTGGATGATTATATCGTAGATAAAACTGCTTGGCTCAACGCTGGTCCTGCTCCACAGCCACTTGGGAGCCCTTTTTTAATTTTGTTTTTGATATTACGAACTTAATGTTTATTTTTGTTTTACCAAATAAATTGTTGAATGCTCCAATTAGTAATGATTTTCTTTCTTTTTGGTGGTAAAATTCTATTAATTTCTTAAATACATTGCAAAATATAGTATTGTATAATTTAGAAGCATTTTTATTTTTGTAAATGTGAGTACCATAGACCCGTTTATTATGTTATTAAGATGTATGTTGACTTTGAGAAACAAATGAAATACCTGATTTTGGAGAATACGCCATCATATTTGGAGTAAACAAATGTTGTGGATGACATTTTACTTTTATCACTGAAATAGAAAATATTGAAATATTCTGTATCTGCTTCTTTTTCCTCTTTGGTAGTATTAACTTCTTCATTTTCTGTAGTTTCCAAAAGGTTCACCTTCTTTGCTCTCAACTCTTTATTTCTTCGGCACATTTTATTTGAAAAAATCTGTAGTGAATGCGGAAACAAAGGCCTTGTTTCTGCATTCACTACAGATTTTTTTTCCGCAAAAAACATTGCTGTTTCATATGTCCATTCTTTCCACAGCAAAAACATAGTATGTTTTGTTTGTTTGCTGCTGTTGATTTCGGCCTGTAGTTATTATTTTTGTTTGTTGTGACATTATTTTCCTGAACTTTAAACATATTTGATTTTTCCTCTTGTTTCTTTTAATTAAACTCTAAATTAAAAACAGTTTCCGCTGTTTTTCCGATGTAAACCAAACTTTCCAAAGGTTGTTCAACCTGTTTTAAACATTCAAATTTAACAGATTCACAACAAGAACCATTTATTAATCTTTATTTTAATTTATTATCCATACTTGTAAAATTGCAATATTTCGATATTTTTTTAAGTTCGAATATGTACTGCTCAATACTTTCATTTGATTTTTGACATGTCTTTCAAAACTCAGCATGGTGTAGTACGTAGTTTTGAACAGGGTGTTAATACTTTTTCAGTTTTTTACAAATGTCGGCGCATTTTACCATAACTGGGGTGTAGGGGTGCATAGTGTAGTTAATAAATAATAATCTTTGTGCTTAATTTCGTAATCAACAGTGGCACTCTCTCCTCCTCCAGTATGTCATTTACTAGTAATAAACATTCGAATTGTTGCTGATAAGCATTCCAATTTTCATCTGTGAACACTTCCATTGTTGTGGTTGACGCCATGGCTTGATTTTTCAGTTCGCTTTTTTCAATGAATTCACGTAAATATTTTCTAACCTCACTTATAGTATGTTCACTCGTAAATAATGTTTTTTTTTCTAATTTGTTCGCAATTTTATAAGTTCTACTTTTGTTTTGGTTTGAATGCAAGAATTTTTTCCTTCAATTTCTTGATTGAATCCATTAACAGCGTCTCTAGCACACGCACTTCCATTTTTTATTTTTATTGTTTTTACCGTAAACGTGATTCGTTTAACTTTCGTCGCCAATATGTTATATCTTCTAACAAGGTAATTAATTAATTCCACCTTTATTTACAGAAACATAACGTGCGTACGTCATACTACTCTTTTACAAATCAATATGGCGGCGTTAGTGCTGCCCCTATGCGATACTAGTGCTGGACACTTATCCAGTACAATGGTCAAGAATCACACCTAGGTATTTAGCTCGTTTCTCCCAAGGGATCGGCTTGCCATCTATAATGATCGGGCTAGGTAGGGGGGGAGGGAGACGACGCGGTCTCGAGAAGAGAACCACCTGACTCTGACCGGGGTTAACGTCGATTCTCCATTTCTGGAACCACACGCCTAGGACATTTGCGGAGATCTAGAGAGTGCGAGCGCTAGAGTTCTGACAGCGACCAGAATAGTAAATGGCGGTGGCGTCGGCGAATAAAGCCAACTGAGTTTTTTTTACTTTTGGGAACGCGCTGGTGAACAGCGTGAAGATGAGGATATCACGGAGCCCTGAGGGACTCTTGCTCGAATGGGGTGAGGGGTAGAGATCACCCTCGATGCGACAGCGGAAAGTACGATCCGACAAAAAGTCTCGTAGGATGAGCACGAGACGGTCCGGCACTCCGAGTCGGTACATCTTTAATAAGCCCTTGTGCTAGACTTTATCGAATGTTTTCGCTATGTCGAAGAACAACACGCTCGTCATCGCATTACGCTGAAACCCAGCGATTAAGTTGTAACGATGTGGTGGACATGTTAGATGCACGAGTGTTGGGTGTGGAAACTAAACTGTTCGTTGGGGATGAGGCTCTTTGCCTTGACATAGTCTTTGGGCCGCTTATAAATATGCCTCTCGTAGATTTTGCCGAGGAAATAGAGTAAACTCATGGGGCGGTAAGTAGTGGGCTTAGACTTGGGCTTGACTGGCTTAGGGATACCGATAACGGTGGCCTCTTTCCACGCTTGCGGAAAGATGATGTTGCACAATGCGCTATTGAAGATGGCGGTAATATGCATAATGACAGGAACGCGAGGAGTTTGTACACCTTATTGGAGATACGCTTTGTCTACTAGTTGGGAGCTGGGAGAGAATTGGGTCTCTAGATTGTCGGCTAGACATTCGGCCTTGTCAGGATTGTTGATAAATGTATTTTCTTTTCTTTCGAAGGCGACACTTTTTTTGGGCGGATATGTCAGAATAGAAAGCTGTTGAAAGCTTGGTGAGTCGGCTTGAGTTCACCCAGCATCTTGTTCCAGTCCTCGGAACGTAGCTCCACTATGCGTTTCTTTACATTTCTTTACAGACGCATGTGGGCTTTGTTCGTGTGACAGGGAAATGAGTGGTAAGCACGAATGGCCGTGTTCTTCTCGGTTATCAGTTCACGCTCGTCATTCAGTAATTGAACTTCCCGCAAACAATCCGTCAATACGGATTGTACGTATTCAGTAAACGAGTTGATCACGCTCATCGTGTCCGCGACTGACACTATGTGGTCCGGGATGGTGTCCAAGTGAAGTGACGTGATGGATTTCAGTCTTTCGCTTACTTTCCTCCACTCGGTTATCATTTTGGTGGGGGGGGATCGAGTGGTCAGTTTTGGTAGGCGCTCCATACAGTGGGAATCTTCCCCACCCCCTATAGCGTAAACCAGATCTAGCCAGTAGCGCTACAGGGCATTGTAGTTAAGTTGAGTGACTTGAGATGTGTGTACGTCACTCGTGTGGTACTTATTTTGGGTTTTTCTGCGAGTGTGGAGTCATATGAGCCGCGCGCGTGACGCCTATATTATCTTAGGTCGCTGTGCTCGTGGCCGGTGTCATGTAGCGAGTCTGGAGTTCTAATCATCATGGGTAAGCTGCGTGTAGATTTAGGAAGACTTACTCAGAAGGGTCAATTCAATGGAGGTGGTTGTTGTTGTGCAACGTCTGCGATGATATCGCGCGGGAAGCGCTTGTAGTCCGGTGGGCGCGCGTGCCAGGGTGTTATGTCTCTGATGTGATGCAATTCAGAGACATCGGCACGCGCGAACATCTTCCGCGCCAGGTTGGTGCCGATGCTCTCGATACGCAGGTCCCTGTGGATTATAGAGTTCCTCACGAACCGAGGAGCTTTATTTATTTGACGCAGCACGAAGTTTTGCTGCGTCTGGAGCTTCTTCTGGCAGCGTAGGTGATTTGCGGTCGCTTGTAGGTTTTGTAGATGCCAGGGCGCGCTGCATTTTGAAGGCCGCGTGGTCAGCCGACAGTGAAGTGTTGATGTACGCGGCGTCATCGGCGTACAGCGCAAGTTCGCTGAGTGCGTGGCGGATATGTCATCGGTGTACACAGAGTACAACGCAGGCGAGACACAGCTCCCCTGTGGCACCCCCGCGGTGACGGGGCATGCGCTGATCCCCTTCTTTTTTTTTGTTTGGCATCTTGCAGGTCAATCTAGGAGGTTGTGGGCTGCCTTTAAATTAAGGCTTTCAGCCAGGGCATAAAACTTAGAAACTAAGCGACTACATGCTAAGGGTACCCTCTGTGGGGTACGGACCTCGACTTAGGGCTAGATTGGATTAATATTATTATTGGGGGAATTTAAAGCTACAGGGTCAGCAGCGCGGGCTTGCTCGAGCAAGTCGGGGCGGTGATCCCTTCCTCGTTACACGCTCGCTTATGTAGAGCGGTTCGAGTAGTGGGGAGAGTGGGGAGGCTTTAGTGACGCATTGCACCGCGTAACTCGGTCCGCTGCACGTGCTGTTTACAGTGGTGACGTCTTCATATTCTTATTAATAGACGGGTAAAACCACCTAATGTTCTTATACGACTTTTTCCGTTTTCTGATATTATTATAGACTTGCGGAACACAACATTTAGTGATCTGAAATTATAAATAATTGTTATAAATATAACTTTTGACGCAACTTACATGATAATTTATTTCATCAGAGATTTTCTTTATCAAACTTTCCAAATGCAATATCTCGGTTTGATATTTTGGGCATTTAGTCGGTTTTCCCATTAATACGACGACACATATATACCACTCAAAATCATAACCTCTTTTTCGCTTCGCCGTAGTCGGGTAAAAATTATAAAATTCAAGCCAGAAATGACTGATCAACATAAATATGAAAAAAAAAAAAATCTACATGTGTAGGTAACTGTGTCGAATATTACTTCAATATGCCACACAAATGATAAACGAACTACCTATTATGTGTACGTTGAGAAGGAAGGAAGGCAATCTATGTAAGTAGTATTATTGTTTTGATGTGAAGATGAACGGGCGATAGGGTCGCTTGTAAACATAAAGATAACGCGCTACGACTGTCATAACGTGCCTTACGAGTACTTATGTGAAGTATTGTCTATCAACCGAGGTTATATTGTGCTTCAGAGACTAACTACGGGTAACAGATATTGTGTGCCTATGTCTAGATATGCAGTGGTATAAGTCTGCGGCGCGGGAGTCACCGACGAAACGAAATATTGCCATTTTAAATATTATATTTGTGTAAACATTTAGGACTAAGTATTGTATTTATTTTATTTTTTATTTGTTATTTCACTGTATGCTGCATCGGTTTGACGTCATCACGTCAGTGCCGGTTGTCGCTGAAAATCAGCGCTGGAGCTCCGTCTCACATGAGGTCGCAGTATTTATGCTGAGCGATAGCCGTTTTGCGTGGATGTGAAGCATATTTTCCCCCAATTTACGTGTTATTTTATGATTTTTCTTTGCGTCATGTTTACCGCAAATAAACGTATTTTCTTTCTTTTTCAGTGTGATCTACGATCAGTGTGGGTACCCCACTCATGTTCGGTTCTGGTGTCAATATTTTTGTAGTGTTAAAACGCTTGTGCCAAATAGGTATACCAAACAGTTATATTGTAACCCGGCTACTAAGTAGTTTACAGAAATCTGTTGGAAACACAAAATGTTAACCTTTTATCATGCTAAACTATTTCCTACCGTGTTAAAGTAAATTAATAGGGTAAATGACATTAGGGAAAGAACCAATTTAACAAATACCTCTTTACACATTACACGGTTTATTTTAATAAAACAAACATCAAAGGTATACAAACATAAAACGTGGTGAGCCACTAAACTTAAAGATCTTTCCCAATCTTTTAACAACTGGTTATCCTCTAACATACCCCGTCTCCGTAACAAGGTATGTTTGTGAAAACTCAAGTATGAGACCAAATACATCAAGTTCAGAGTCGCTTGTGAGGGTACGTGAGATGAACGCTTAATAACTTCTAGCTCAATCGATTGTTAAGTGACCTATTATGGTTGTGCTCATAAAAGGTATATAATTGGCAAAGCACCCAGAGACACAACCGAAAACATTAAATCTATGACAACTGGTCTTATTACCTAGTTCTAAATGTTCTGTAAACTATGGTCACAAATGGTATCACTTTCTCATAGGATATACTTAACTTAATCACTCAGTTAGTCTCAGATGGTATCTCAGTTGAAAACTCAGTTGATTCTTCTATCTCTCAGCTGAAAACTCAGTTGATTCTCAGTTGGTCTATCTTTCAGCTGGCGGAATTAAGTCCCTAGGCATAGAACATCAGGTAAAACCCTGAGTTCCCACGAACAAACGCGACCTACGGGAACAGTCCGTAGGAGAAACGATGACGCTATCGTTACCTGGAGCGGCGACACTTCCTCGCACGGGGATTCGGATAGGTAAGGCCTTCCAATACAAAAGGATGGCCACACTGCCTGCAGTCGTCGGGTCAAACTTCTAAACCGCCAACGCCCGGGTCAAGTAGCACATTGCCCGCACGCTTGTCGGATCTAACCTCCAATCACCCAGAACTCGGGACTCGAGACTAACTTCTATTGCGCCAGACCACGGGACGACACGAGGGCGTCACGTCTTTACACGTTCGTATTAGTTCAGGCCAGTAAAACAGCCAGACAGGTTCCTTCCTGCCGAAACACAACATTATTTATGTAAAACCCATCAGGTTCCTGATTACAATCCGATCATCACAGAACTGGAACCTCTCAAATAGTATACCTGGTAAATCTGCATCACCGCGTCAGGATATCGCCAGATTCGGGGAGAACCGTCCTTTCCTGACATACGCAGGATCAAAAGACTTGAACCTGTCTATCGACCTTCGAGAAAGATTCAATCACAGAGACAAAACAGAATTCCCAAGTGACAGTTTACTTCTGGAATTCTATGATAAAATTATATTTTAATTTATTAGTAATTATCTAACTATAAAATGTGGGAAATTCAATCTGCCTGTTAGTTAATTTTGAATACATAATTAACATCAAAATAATAATGAAAACCCAATTTGGAACAGCGCCATCTATACAACTATTTTGAAAATCTTGAGATGTCGGTTATCGCTTAGGTTGTCATTTTGCAACGTCACAATATATAGATAAATAAGTAAATATCTAGGCCAGGGCCCGTGACTAAATAATAGCACCCGCACGAGTCGATCAAAGTTTAAGTTCGCTTGTCGCGGTCGATTCGTGGATGGGTGACCATTAATTACATATAGAGACCCCTCCATTCTTCTTGGTCCCGGTAGTTATTTGTAGATCTTTGAGAGTCAGTACGTGTAGTCAGAAGCCCGAAAGTCTGACAACCAGTCTTACTAAGGGGTATCGAGTTACACAGTAACTGTTGCATCCGGTTAGACTAGAAGCTGACCCTAACATAGTTGAAAAAAGTAGAGTGTATCTGATTTCAGAAAGGATAAATCACAGATTAATAAAAAAGAGTACCATTTATTCAATTTTAAAAAAAAAAAGTTTTTTTTTGCACTTATTGCGGTACATAGTATCAGGAAACTGTACCACTATGGTATGAGGGACCTCTTGATGCTCTCGACCTTCTGACTTCTTGTCTGAACAACAAAATTCAGAGGGTCGATGTTAATGGCAAGATATCTGCAGAATCTGCAGTCTCCACGGGAGTTCCGCAGGGTTCAATTCTAGGTCCTTTCTTATTTTTAATTTATATAAATGACTAACCTTAGTCAGGAAGAAGACCTTACCACATAAGGGATAATCCCAAGATCGTATTATTACTCGCAGATGAACCTTCCCCATTTAAAAAATCAAAGGTCAGTTATTCAACTTTGAACAAGTTAAAAATGCACTCTCTAAAGTTGTGCATTGGTTTAATGTAGATAATCTTCTCCTGAACGATAGATAAGATTAGACTAAACTCATTAAATTTTTAATGCCAAATGTCAGCTACCTAGTACCAATGTTCAAGTTAATGGAATATTTATTTAATTATTTTGTAAGGGAAACAAACAATTGTACAATGTAGCCAAGATTGCAAAATAATTGGAAGTGGGAGTAGTATGATATTGGGCATTTTACCCCACCTTTTGTTCCATGGGTAAGCCCATGGAACGAAAGGTGGGTCCCTCCATTCGTCTTGTCACACTTGGTGGAGCAGAATGACCAATGACATTAATGAAAAATACTGGTTCGGCGCCTATTCCACTTCGACGCCTATTCCATTCGATGGAACGGAAGGTGGAGAATAACGTAGTTAAAATACTGGTTTGGCGCCTATTCTACCCGATAGAATGGAAGGTGGAGTATGAATTCCAACATAGTGCTGTAAAATACTGGTTCGGCGCCTATTCCACTATTTAGATCTAAAACTTAATATTACCTTGCTATCTTGTTACCTTATTTTACCTCGATACCGTGTTATCTTGTTACCTTATTTTCCCTTGATACCTTTTTACCATTTTACCATGTTTTATTTATTTATTTATTTCCAACTTACATCTATCATTACAGTGTAACCTATTGCGATAGCGTACATATCTTAATCTTATCCTAACTATAATTATAATTAAATTTTGTAACTTATTACAAATAATGCATTTTTTGTGAACTCACTCAGAGAACAATAGAATAGGTCCGAGTCATTAGCTATGAGGTTGAGAGTGCGGAGTGCACGCGTCAGTGGCGCCTCCCTTAAAAGATTTGTCCGAGCGCGCGGCTCCGCCAGCAGCCGGGGCTGACGTCGTCGCCATACGTACCGATCCGGAACACACAAACCTATGTGCCTTAAGATGTCCGCATTATGTACCTTTCCTCTAAGTACTTTGAATATGTACGAGATGAGTGCGAGATCCCTCCTGACCCTCAGTTCGTTATATCCAACCATACCCAAAATAAATAAAGTCGGGTACATAAGCGGATAAATGGGTATACACCATACAAGCGCAAGTACAAGTACCACACAAACTTGTTTTGTACTCTCTCCAGCATGAGCCTATATTTAGATTCATGTGGAGCCCAAATGACTGCGTTAAATTCTAATTGACTTCTAACTAATGCATTATATAAGGCGATAACCGCTTTAATGTTATTAAAATCCCGTACCGTACGGAGCATGAAACCTAAATTACGGTAGGCTTTTCTGCAGCAGCTTGTGACATGCTCTCGAAACGTTAGCTCAGTGTTGAATTTAACCCCTAAGTCCCTAATTTCTGTTACCCTTGCCATTGGCAACCCATCTATATTGTAAGGATATAGTAAAGGAAAACGCGCGCGAGAGAAAGTGATTGATACGCACTTGGAAATGTTGAACTGCAAGAGGTTATTCTTGCTCCAGGTCACCACTCTGTATGTCTCTTTGAAGCCTGTCACAGTCCTCTAATTTCCTAATCTCCAGCGACAGCTTGAGGTCATCAGCAAACAGTAAACATTTGGCGTCCTTAACAACTTCTGGCAAGTCATTGACCATAAGAATGAATTGCAAAGGCCCAAGGTTACTGCCCTGACTTACCCCAGACCTGGTAAAATATGGCTTAGACTTGTGTCCCGCATACTCAACGTACTGTTGCCTATCGCTCAAGTAACTTGCAAAAAACTTTAGCAGGTGTGGAGTGAAACCAACGGCCGCTAACTTTTTGAGCAATATGTCATTATTTACTACATCAAATGCTTTTTTAAAATCGAAGTAAGCGGCATCAGTTTGCCCCCCACTGTCCACAGTTGGCACAAGATTAGCCATGTAACTGAGAAGATTGGTAGTAGTGCTTCTTGCCGGTCGAAAACCGTGCTGGACTTCTGAAAGCTGGCCACTGACCTGTTGAAATATGCTCTTATGAATAGCCGCTTCGAAAACCTTAGCTGGAGTCGACAGCACTGCGATAGGCCTGTAACCATCCACTGTCATCCCTGACCCTCCCTTTGGTACCGGAACGACACGGGTAACCTTCCATTTCTCCGGAAAAATTGCTCCATGCAAGCATTTATTATAAATGTATTGCAACGGTTTGGCTAGCACCGAACGACAATCCTTAAAGATGTAAGGTGGAATGCCGTCTGGCCCAGAAGACTTTTTCGGTTTAAGCTGTTGAAGCGCGCAACATACGTCCGACAGTTGTAAGTGATCAAGATACCCGCGTCGCTCCGTTATCCCCGCCCGCTTCCGTCATAGCCGCACTCACATCCAACTCGGCCTGCTCAAAGTCAAAGTCAAAGTCAAAGTCAAAGTCAAAACATTTATTTCAAATAGGCCCATGTATGGCACTTTTGAACGTCAACGCTCTGTACTATGCACCGAATAGAAGTATTCAGCAAACTCCTGAGCACACTGTTCGTCAGTCAACGCCTCGCCATTCTTTAAAATCTTTTTCTGACTTCTACTACCTCTTCTAGATTTTGCATAATTCCAAAATGACTTTGGGTCTTCCAGCATTTGGTTTTCAACAAGGTGCTCATACTGTTCCCGAGCGCCTAAAATCTGATTTTTAACTATGGTTCTACACTGAGCAAACGCCTCATAATCACTTCTCAAACCACTTGTTTTGTACTGTTTATGTAGTACAGCCTTTAATTTTATGTTACGAATTATTTCAACAGTATACCACTCAGGGTAAATGTACCTTGAGTTTACACGACTTCGCTTATTCTTTGGAACGCAGTCATCGAAAATCGACGTAATAACATTATAGAAATAATTTAAACTCATTTGCAAATCTAACTCATACATTTGCGTCCAATCGACGGCCGCAATTGATGCGTACAATACGGAAAAATCGGCTTTATTGAAATTCCAGCCTATAGGTTCATGCGTACCCGCCGTCAGTGCTGCTGAACCCGCACGCAGGCGCTGGCGAACGCGCAGACACACCGACACATCGAGCGGCAGGTGATACGCGTCCACCGGCACGAGCGGCGTCTCCGCCTCGCACACGCCCACACTCCCTTCCTCCGCGAATGTACTCAACACTAGATCTAATTGTCGGCCATTGCAATTGTCTACTTTGTTACTCTGAGTAAATCCACAATAAGTTTGAAAACATTCAAAATAATTGAGAATGTTCACAGGGCAAGAATGCAAGTTGAAGTCACCTATTACTATCGTGTCGTTATAACATTTACACAACTGTTCAATTATCCTAAATAATACCATGTATTCATTTTCTTTACTGTTAGGTGGGATATAAACAACATATAACAAAAACAATAATCTATTACGTTGGTACACAGATGCACTAACCAGTTCAAACATCTGATTATCGATGTTGACGTCACCAGGTAGGGACACTCGTCGTAGCTCAAAACGCGGTGTGGCCACGAGACACGCGCCTCCGTGTTTACGCCCATCTGCTCGGTCACATCGTATAATGGAGTATCCAGGTGGAATTAATTCTGCGTCATAAATAGATGCATTGCCGCCTGTTTCCGTTATGGCAAATAGGTCTGCGCTTGAAGACAAAACTCCTATATTAAAAATGATAACACAAAAATGTTACCACCTTGTTACCTCAAGTTACCAAGTTGAAGGCATCAGTCAGCCTAGACACTGCGTTACCGTGTCTGGCTGCTTCCAAGGTGCACCACGACGAAGCTCATTTCATGAACCCCGCTATCCTAAAATTCAGGACAGATTGTCTCATATTCCTCCACAAAATTAGAGATAGCGCATATACACACATCACTCCGATTTCTGTGACCAGATTGGCTCGAGTTAGGATATCATTTACAATAAACTAAAATTCAGGACAGATAGTCTTAAGGTCTCATCAAGCAAGCAAATAGCATGCACCTACAGGCACACGCAAATTCTGTATCTTTGACCCTAGGTTGGGTACCAAGAGCATCTGAACTTTAGGATACCGTGAACAATAAACTAAAATTTGGGCCAGAGTATGTCACATCTCTTCACAGAGCAAGAATTAGCTTGCACCTACAGGCACACTCACATTCTATTTCTATGACCCCAGATTGGGTTCAAGGACATCCAAATTTTAATTTAATTGATTCAAATTTATTTTTTTCGTTTAAGATTAATTTTATTTACACATACGTATTTACATGATTTTTAAAACTAAGACTTAATAATAATAATATGTACAAGTATATAAAAAGGGGGGGGGGGGGGAAATAATCATAGGGCATAAAAAAATTCGTCCGCATCGCTATCAATAGGAAAAGTGCCCAAAAGGCTGGCAGCATTGCCACGTTATATGGCAATGCTGATTCTTTGGCCAAAGAATAGGCCAGCCCTCTGGTCACGTGAAGAGTCGACCAGTCGCTTGGCAATGTCTTGAAAAACTAGGTGGGCACTTGGACCCCATGGACCTAGTGTTTCAACCCCAAACGGCTCAAACATATAAGTCCCAATAAGATTGGAGTATTCGCGCCGTTTGAGGTTTTCCGCATCTGCAGCAGCAGCCCCAGCACAGCCCGCCGTGCTAGGAAGATGGAATGGCGCAAGGGTGTCGACACACGTTGCATCCCACACCAAAGGCCTACCTACCTTCCAAGGCATCATGGTCATTCCGTCTGATCTCTTACCATCGTCGCGCGCCAAGCCATTGGGCTCTAAAACAGCTGGCACTCCGGCGGTGACAAGAGAACGATGGATGATGTCACTGATGCTGGCGTGCCGTGCTATCCGACCTGCGCTCTTATTGCAAGATAGGCCATGGTGTCCGAGACAGTCGACACCTTCACCGCATTGGCAGAGATGCGGAGCCACACAAGGAGCGCGCAGACGCAGACAGGTAGCGAGCCGTAAGGTGGTATCACCCAGCATAGTGCCTATGTTGGGTGACGGTAGCGCCTGAAGCCAGAGGCCCGACTCCCACTCACCCATAGCCAGCAGGCGGGCACGCTCAGCAGTATTGGTGGACGTATTAATAAGATTGTTCCGTACCAACCTGCAGAGCGGCTCATCCCACTGCCTCTGGGAAGATGGGTTCACAGGCCGATCTGTATTCGGGCAAGTCGCTTTCCAGGTGGTCTCCGCATCGGTCAAGCACGGCACTTCAGAGTTAACCAGGCAGGGGGATAAAATTTTCCCGGTCAACTTTTCAGTGCTGTGGACAAAGGACAGGAACGCGGGTAAGCTAATACTGGTAATTTTGCGGACACCGAGGCCATCAAAACGGATGGGTAGAGTGGCTTGCAGCCACGCTCGGTCATCCAGGGCCACATTCAAAATGGATGATAATGTGCTGCGAATGATTTGGTCAATTTTGTCCAAGAGGTGTGACTGCTTCCGTAAGGGGGAAGAGCGTAGAAAATATATAAAATTTGGACCAAAACAACAGTATCTAATCAGGGTGAAATAGACAACAATACCTTACACGTTAACGTCAATTAATGTACTGAGTTGTTCTCTCACGCTCTGCTGTCCGAGCATTCTGCTGGTTTCGCATGCATAAACACTTGCCATCCTTCCGTCTAAAAAGTTGTTAAAAAATGAAAGGCCCGTTTTGACATTTGTCATTGCGACGTAACTAGTGAAGTAACCATACGAGTCGGTACTCGATATTCACGATAAATCGATTCAAGTTTGTTTTAGTATTTGATCGTTTTTATTGTGTGTTGTAAAGTGTTTTTTTTATTTTTATTCAATAATTGTTTTATTATATCCTAACCTAACTAAAACTATTAGACTAAAACTAAACTAAAATTAAACTAAAATATGGCGTCGAAAAATTCCTCCGCGTCGCTGTCGACTGGTAATGTACCCAAGAGACTGGCCGCATTGCCACGTTGTATGGCAATGCTTAGCCGCTGGCCAAGGTAAAAACCAGCACTTGGGTCAGGGGAAGTGTCAACCAGTCGTTTGGAGATTTCATTGAACAGACCGTGAGCACTCGGACCCCACGGCCCTAGGGTTTCAACCCCAAACGGCTCGAAAATATAGTGACCTATAAGGTTATTATACTTTCGCCGCTTGAGGTTTTCCGCAGCCGCAGCGGCAGCGCCAGCACAGCACGCTGAGCCAGGAAGATGGGATGGCGCTAGAGTATCGACACACGTTGCGTCCCACACTAAAGGCCTACCCACCTTCCATGGAAATAAAGACATGCCGTCCGGTCTCTTGCCATCGTCGCGTGCCAAGCCGTTGGGTTCTAATACAGCTGGAATGCCGACGGTGACAAGAGCTCGTCGGATGATGTCATTAATGTTTGCATGCCGCGCTAAGCGACCCGCACTTCGGCTGCAAGACAGGCCGTGGTGTCCGAGGCTGTTGACAACTTCACCACAGTGACAGCGATGAGGAGAACAACAAGGAGCTCCTAGACGCAGGGAAGCAGCAATGCGGAAGGTAGTGTCGTCGAACGAAGTGCCTAAGTTCGACGACGGTAGTGCATGAAGCCACAGGCCCGACTCTCACTTACCCACAGCCAGCAGGCGCGCACGCTCCGCAGTAGTAACAGACGTGTCAAGTAAATTGTTCTGTACTACTCTGCAGAGCGGCTCATCCCACCGTCTCTGGGAAAATGGATTGTCGGGCGGATCTGAATTCGGGCAAGCGAGTCTCCAGGCATCCATAGCCTCGGTGAGGCACGGCACATCAAAATTAATCAGTGTGGAAGCAGCTAGGATTTTCCTGATTAATTTCTCAGTACCGTGAACCGAGGATATAAAAGCCGGTAAACTAATACTAGAAATTTTGCGGACGCCGAGGCCTCCCATACGGATAGGAAGAGTAGCTTGTGCCCAAGCTCGGTCGTCCAAGGCCACATTTAAGATCGAGGTTAATGTATGCCGAATAATTTGGTCCATTTTGTCTAAAAGATGAGTGTTTCCATAAATGGGAGGCGCGGAGGAAATATGTCAATTTAGGACCGAAACAGCAGTAACGGATTAAGGTTATGGCCGAATGCATGTTAATTTGGAACAATCTTTCCGAAACGTCATTGAAATTTTGAATTTTTTCCTCAATAAAACCGGGGAAGGAGTCCTCAAAGATAGGTGACCCAAGGAGACGAAGAGAGTTTTCAATAATTTTGATTTCTGGGGCTATTGTGTTGAATTTGGAAAGTGTATCATGTCTGTCAGTACTGTCCGCTAAGTATAGTTCACACTTCGAAAGGTTGAGTTCAAGGCCAATGGAATGTAGTTCATTTTTTAAGAAATGAAGGTCATTTAGAACAGTTTCTACATCGCCTCCCAGGGTTCCATCGTCGAGGTACCAAACGTTAAATTTGGAATTTAGCTGTCGAATAATTGGATGAATGGCTAAACTAAAAATCACTGGCCCGAGGGGGTCACCTTGTTGACAACCAACAGCAGATTCCAGAAGGTTGTCCCGAAACAGTAATTTAGATGGGTGTCTGTAAAGTGTATTGGATTAAAGTTCTGATTAGAAAATTTTACTTAAACTTTAATATCGTAGGTATTTTGCAATGGTACCATTGTACCATTGTAAAATATTAAAATAAAGACAAAATTTATTTTGTCTTTATTTTAATATTTTTAGTTACAATAAAATTCACTCAATCACAAAAAAATCAAGAAAAAGCGAAAGTGATTGAATATTCATTCGATTATTTTCTTCGGATGATGAGCCAAAATCGTCTGTTGAGCTATCGTCACCTGTAAATATTATTACCTATTTAATTTTCTATTTTATTATCAATATTGACGTCTTTTTCAAAATCTTCCTTTATTATTTTTTGAGTTTTTTCTCTTTTGCTCAGTCTTCTTTAGTAATTTTGGCACAAGCTTCTTTCAGCAATGTCATCATTTTCTTAGTGGAGAATGGCGGCTTTGTATTGTGGCGAGCTGCGTATCCTTTGACTTGAGCCCAGATATATTCAATGGCATTGTACTGACAATGGTACGGCGGCGTTCTTATCACTTTGTGTCCATGCTGAAGTGCCAGTTCATAAATTTTATATTTTAGTTTCGTAGGTTTATTTTCTTTAACCAGTTCCACCATTTCAGCCTTTTTGTTTGTTTGAGTAGGTGCTTTATCTATTTGAATTGAATGGTAAGATGCATTGTCCATAATGATTATGCACTGTTCGGAGAGGTTTGTTACTAAGTTAGTAAACCACTCTGTGAATTTATTTGCGTCCATTTTTTCGTGATATTCTTTTGTACTTTTAGACTCGAATGCGAGTAAGGCATCAATCACAAAACCTCCCCCGCCTGATCCAGCGTGATATATTAGGCGCATATTATTAGGCGTCCACCTTTTCCCATTGGCACTTTTGAGCAAGATGCCTTGGTATAGTCTGTCCACGACTGCGGTACGGTATGAATCGAGTTCAGCCAAGTCTCATCGATAAATATGACATTGTCCCAATTTGTGATATTGTTCATCTCCCTCAAGAATGATACTCTGTGCAAAATTAAATCATTTCATTCCATCATAATTTTCCTCTTGTCGGTTTTCTTGTATCTGAATCCAATTTGCTTCATAATTGTTATTAAAGACGTGGAACTGCCACTAAACAGGCCGCGCTCTCGTAATGATATCAGCAATTTACTCACAGTTGGGTATTCATTTCTTGTCTAATAATCATAAACATGGTTTCGAATAGCGTCTGCTTCAAATGTGTCAACACCTGTTACAGGCTTGCTTTTCTTCCTCTTTTTTAGGCGTACGTAATACATTTTCTTCAGTACCGGAATGCCCATACTTTTCCTTCAAGATGGTTCGAATAGTTTTTTTGCCGATTCCAAGTGCTTCTGCGACGCGATCTTGCACTTGCGTTACGGGCAATAAATGTGGACCTTTATTTACCATTAACTGATTCGCGTTCGAAGTATTCGGTTAACTTCATAACCAATTCGCGTGACTGGCTGTGGATTGTACGTCCTCTTTTCGACATGTTGAAACAGTTCGTGCGATATAACAACAAACACCAAAGTCGAGTCCAAATCACTATCTTTAAATCAATGTCCAAAATAGAATAGCCAAGGTCAACGTGATAGTAAACAGAAATAATCCTAAAGCAAGGCCGAGTCGAGGAAAAAATATCAAACAAAAACGAGCGCTCAGTCAACTTCACAAGATGGCGAACAAAAGACTGCGCAGTGCGCGCGTGGATGCTAAGTCACGTGCCGCTTGGTAAGAAACAATCCATTCTATAGAAGCCAGTGTCGCCAATTCAAAATTTTATTTACGGCTTTGCTAACTACTTACACTAGGTACTAAATTAAAAAAACTAACTACCTATCTGTATATATAAAAATAGAACGACACTTAGGCGTCGAAATATTCGTCCGCATCGCTGTCATCCGGAAACGTGCCCAGAAGACTGGCAGCATTGCCACGTTGAATGGCAATGCTAATTCTTTGGCCAAAGAACGAGCCAGCCCTCTGGTCACGTGAAGTGTCGACTAGTCGACGAGAAATTTCCTTAAAGAGGAAACGCGCACTCGGGCCCTATGATCCGAGCGTTTCGACCCCAAACGGCTCAAAGCTGTACCCATGAGGTTGCAGTATTTGCGCCGCTTGAGGGTCTCAGCAGCCGCAGCAGCGGCGCCAGCACAGCCCGCCGTGCTAGAAACATGAGATGGCGCAAGGGTGTCGACACAGGTTGCGTCCCACACCAGAGGCCTACCCACCTTCCAAGGCAACAACGTCATCCCGTCTGGTCTCTTCCCATCGTCACGTACCAAGCCGTTTGGTTCTAATACCGCTGGTACGCCGGCGGTGACAAGGGCTCGACGAATAATGTCGTTGATGCTGGCGTGCCGTCTTATGCGACCTGCGCTCCTGCAGCAGGACAAGCCATGGTGCCCGAGACTGCCGACAGCTTCTCCGCAATGACACCGATGCGGAGCAACATAAGGTGCACCCAAGCGGAGACACGTAGCGAGCCGAAACGATGAGTCATCCATAATAGTGCCTATGGTGGATGACGGGAGTGCCTGAAGCCACAAGCCTGACTCCCATTCTCCCACAGCAAGCAGACGGGCGCGCTCAACACTATTAGGTGACGTGTTTAACAGGGTGTTCCGTATAATACTGCAGAGCGGCACGTCCCATCGTCTCTGGGAAGACGGGTTGTCGGGCAGATCCGTATTAGGACAGGCCATTTTCAAGCGTTCAAAGCATCGGTCAGGCACGGTACCTCAAATTCGACCAGTGAGGAAGATAAAATGTTCCTGGTTAATTTATTGGTACTGCGGACCGAGGAGAGGAACGCCGGTAAACTTATACTTGAAATTTTGCGGACACCTAGACCACCCAGGCGAATGGGAAGTGTAGCTTGCTGCCACGCTCGGTCGTCCAGGGCCATATTTAGGATTGATGTTAAAGTGTTTCTAATAATTTGGTCTACTTTTTCTAAAATTTGTGGATGCTTCCATAGATGGGAGCAACGGAGGCTATAAATAAATTTTGGTCCAAAACTATTGGAGGTCGCATATTTATGTATGCACTGGCCTGTGAGAATAATCGTATTTAACACATGTCTGTCAATGATTTTGAATTAGCTTGGTTACGGTTTGTTTATGTTCTAATACAATTGTAACTTGCGTGTAAGAATATTGTACCACCAATGAATATTATACTCTACCATCCCACTGCTGGTCATTTCTTTATTCCAATAAAAACAGCATTATCGAATGAGTGTTAAAGCCGAATGAATATTAATTTTGAAAAGTCTTTCCGAGACATCGTTGAAATTTTGTATTTTCTGATACATAATAAGAGTTGGTTTGATCAAATTTGTCGACCTATTGCAGCAGATGTTTTTTCGTTTGAATAGGCAGGTCAGCGAGACAGTTTAAATTCAAATCACTGTGTGAGTCACTTTTTCACTTTGTCTTTGTTGCTATTGTTTTTTCTCCACACTTTTTTCATTGAATTAAGTCACAGAATATTATACATTTTGCAATCTTTAGTTTATATTCATTGTTATTGTTGATTTTATGGTCGTGTTGGTTTTTAAAGCACAGTTTATTGTTCACAGTATAATATGTATTAACTTCACAGTTTATGTTTGAAATCCGTGGATAACACTGTCACTTAAGTATTAGGTGATGTTTTATTAGTTCACTTATTTTTATTCACTTAAAAGCACAAATAGTATTTTTAACTGATATTTAATAACAGAGCGATTGTTTCAAAGTTTGCCTAGACGCAGCGCCATCTAGCGAATCCCCATTACTGCTTCGCAGAAGGAGGTGACGGCCTCCCATTTCCTCTCGCTCTGTACCACGGCCCGAATCAGAGCCGGACGCGAGAGATCACCGCCGGCGATCGCCTCCACGAGGACACGTCTACATCCTGATTTGTGACTCTCAAAAATGCGATTTTATTCATTTCACGAGTGTGATGTCATTCAAAGTTTTATATCAAGACGTATCAAACAAACACACATAGCTACTTTAAATAAAATAATTATGTTTTGTAGTAATTCTAAACGACAGCCAGGTGCGCGGCTTAATTTTTTTAAACCTAAATATTTTTGAAAACCTATTGTATGTACACAGTGGTGTAGCTACCTTGGGTGGCACCCGGTGCGGAAGTTGGTGGTGTCATCCCATAGAAAGTAAAAAGCAATAAATTTTATATGATAAAGGACATGGATCATTTATTATTTATAATATGGAAGAAAATAACACAACACAATAATAACTGCCTCGTTGGTCTAGTGGTCGCAAGCGCTACTGCTGAGCATGAGGTCCTGGGTTCGATTCCCAGGTCGGGCAGTGTTATTGGGTTTTTCTATCTGAAATTTCTCAGTAGCAGTTGGAGTCTGGATTTGTATCCGGTTGATGGCAATAGGCTCGCCCCCTATTACATGGGACTTAAAACATAACTGGCGAAATGTGGGTGAAACTGCTACAGGGACACCTCTGCCCAACCCTTCGGGGAAACAAGGCGTGATGTTATGTTATGTTAATAATAACTAAGACAGAAAAGGAATTTATATACAATTAAAATTTCTTTTTTCTAGCTTTGACAGCTGTTAACTAAACACAACACACTTCCTTCACGAAACAAATGAGAAATGTTGCAACTGAGACGTCAAAGATCGCGAGTATGGGACGGGGAATCCCCCACGACAGCGTCGGGCTCTTTTGCGGGAATCCCCGAATTATACATAGAGCTGAGCTAGTGCTAGTGGAAGAATCCCCGAAAAATAAATTTTTGTGCTAGCGATTTTTTTTTTGTTTGTACATTGTTCTTAAAGTTGAGAGACCGGGTCGGTGTCACCCCAAAAAAAGATGACACCCGGTGCGGCCCACCCCCCCTTTGCTACGCCACTGTATGTACACAAAAATATATCAAATTTTAAGAAAATGTCCGATATTCAAGCAGTAGGATGTCATTGCTATCCAGCTACGGAGCCGGTTTCTGCCGGCTGCTGTAAATATTAATGAGTTCACTTTATTGCATTAGTCTTTCACGAAAAGGTTCTTAAAATGTTTATAGTCTTCTTTTAACTCATAGCTGCATAATTATAAAATTAATGTTTCGTGTTCCATTTCAGGTCTGAATCTCCGAATCAGAGTTCCAACAGTCACGGCCCGCAGCTGCTGTAGTCGAGGTTGCAAAGGTGCAGCCGAAGAAAAAAGCGACGAAGCGTAAAGCTTCTGAAAGCACTACCACGCCTTCAGAATATAAATCAAGGTAATTTTACTATTACGATTTATATCTTTAGATACCTTCTTGTTGGGTACGATAAGTTATTTACAGTGGTTAGTGGTTTTATATATGTGACGCAGAGAGCGCTACAATTTTAGATTATATTTAGCAAAGTTTACATACAGTTAGTTCCTTCATGTGGTATTTTTCTTTTATTTTTACAGTAAAAGACGCAACTCGAACCTCTTTGGTTTGGAGGAATGCGATAGCGTTTCACCGCAAACCTCAAGCGAAGACTTCGCTTCGTCCCTCGTAAGCCGTGTCGCCAACGGGAAAGTGCGGCAAACGGCAGCCGGGCAACGGCAACGGGGGACTTTTAAGGTTAAAGTATATAATAAGAGCGAAGTTGCCTCCACTCCTAAAGAGGATCGGGGGAAGAAGACATCAGTTGCACTTAAAGTGCAACTTAACAGACATACTCCGCAGTGGGATGGGTTACAAAATATTAATAAGGCGGACTCATGAGTTGTTTGATAATCAGTGATCGGAGTAAGTAGATTGATTTGGGATCAATTAACTGGCACGTATATGCCTCCCGGATTCCGGGATTTTGAAATGATTATGATTTTTAAAGGAATTTCAAATGTTTTTATCTAATCTAAACTGCTTTTTATTTCATTTTCACCTGTTTTCATATTCATAAAAAGTTATTGCATTGAATGCGAAAAAATATTAAGAAGTATAAAAATATATTTTTATTTATTTATTCAAGAATAGTAACAATTACAAGAAGCTGATAATAAATATACTTACAAGAAACATAACTACTAAATTAGTCATATTATGTAAGTTTCGAATGGACGCACAATAGTAGGATTCACTTTATTACTTGATAAATGAGAAAAAATCAATTTTAAATGTTTATCTATCGCATTGTGACTGTACCTAAATTATCCTAAGCTGATAAAATTTTCGTTTTTCCTAATTATGCTAACATTAGTGTTTAAGTCGGTTTCCCCCTTAGGGGAAGGGCCGCACTCCACCCCGTACGGCCCTGTAGAGCTCGTCTCCGGACTGGTCACTCTCCCACCGATATAAGAAATGAATTCCCAAATAAGAAGAACTCCGAAACCGTTCGTTGTGAGGATTCTATAGAATATAAATATAGGTTAGAATCCTGAGCGCAGCGAGGGATTCAAAGACACGAGATGCAAATAACTTTGGTAAACACATGAATTTTTTCACCTCAGCAACGAGAACATACAATATAATAACCTTTTTTTTTTTTTGAGGGTGGGAAATCATCAAATAACTTCTCCCGCTCTGGGCGGAGCGGGAGGGTGTGTCAGACTCTTACTGACTAAAACCCACCCGTGTTCCTTCGGTTGCCCTGTCACCGGGGGCCACGATCTCCCTTTCGGTTTTCTTCGCAACCCCGGCAGGCATCGGCCCTAGTGGACCCCTTCAATTCTGCTGACATCTCTTTGCGGCGCGCGTGGAACACAACGCGCCGTCGACCCGGGCCTGGTCTTTATCGGACGGTGTAACGTTACATTTTCCCAGAGGGGGAAAATGTGAGGGAAAATATAATAAAATATTTAAATATTATAATATAATTAAAAATATACAAGGGGAGTACACAAAAACACAGTTTAACACTATGGATCGGCACTGCACACTTAGGAGGTTGGGCCTCAGAGGAGGCCTGCAGCGGGAGGTAGTCTTCGGGAGTTGGAGGCTCCGGCAGGGAGTGATTGGCGGCTGGTGATGGCCTCGGCGGGTCGATGACTCTTAGGAGGTTGGGCCTCAGAGGAGGCCTGCAGCGGGAGGTAGTCTTCGGGAGTTGGAGGCTCCGGCCGGGAGTGATTGACGGAATGGCCAGGGCAGGCCAAGATGGACTGTAAGAGAGACAGACCCTTTTATTATTATAAAGTCGGAGATAGAATCGGAGATAGATAGAATCCGAGATCGAAAAGCCCGTTGCTTCTGACAGCCTCTGCTTTTATACCCTTCAGCTCGTTTCCAAAATCAATATTCTTTTCCATTTTCGAACAGTGGTTTCTTCAAATATAATCGGACCTCCTTGGAGTGCGTAAATTTCATAAATGAAATTTAGAACAATAGTTAATTTGTAGTTATTTTGTACAATCATAATATAAAAATAAATTATAATTAATACAATGTTTTAGCGATAACAATAAAAATAATTGAAACTATATAAACCAAAAAGTAACATCATAGACTAAGCCAAACAGAAAAATAAAAAGAAACTTGACAGTTTAACATTTGACATAGGTAAGTGTCACAACAAGAAAAACTACAGAAAATATTAATCAATGAAATACAGAGCCTCAGGAATATTTAACACACCGGCAATGGTCATGCATTTATCTAGAGAGAACGTATGATAAAAGGCCAACATTTTAACAACCAAACCGTAAGTAAAAACATGCAACATTACATTTCCCCGACAACCCCGGAAAATTTTTGAATCCCATGAAAAAATTTTTAGGGCATTACCTAGCAAATCTAGCAGACTATTTACAGTGGTACTGAAAATTAAAAAGAAAGAAAACACTAACATCTGGTGTGTAGTATCTTACAATTATGATTCCCCATAACCCAAGAAAATTATCAACTGAAAAGATTTAGGTGTTGTAAATAAGACCTTGCTCTTTCATACACCTTTCAACAACTCGCCTTTCGTGCTCCCTCAATCATACATCACCAGCATTCTTAGGGGATATGGTTCACATTCTATGACGCATACTCCACAAGGAATTATTTTTTAAGGTTACGAAGGCTTATTTATTTTAATTAGGTGTCGTAACCCGCACCTTTTTTAAAACCCAAAAAAAACTTAATTAATATTTACAAAACTTTCCTGTTTCAGAAAAATAGTCAAGGTTTTAAAGCATTAGTGCTTAAGAAAAACCTTGCAAGTTTCAAGTTCAAGTACAAGCAATTAGTGCTTAAGAAAAACCTTGCGAGTTTCAAGTTCAAGTACAAGTAAATTAAATCTAAGTTTAAGTAGGTATTTAAAAATAAGATAAAGATATAGATACACTAAGGCTTATTTAACGAGTTAAGTACCGCTCGACATAATGGCTTATTTAACGAGTTATGCACCGCTCCCTAAAAACTAAATATAATTAACAATGCCAAAAGTTTTATCCCTATGAAGTATTTACAGACATGAAAATGAATAAAAATGAAAGTTCTTAAAGACATCAAGGAGAAGAACCCTGTGGTAGCATTTACAGAGCTATTTAGTGCTAATTGAATATTTTGTAACGGAATGTCCCATGAACGGAAATTATCCTTTCCTGTCTTATGTTTCAGATCAAAATCAAAGCATGATAGACGAAGAGTCCAACGTGCTAATCTCCCAGAATGATTAGATAGATTTTGGAACCATTTCAGTGTAAACTGTAAAACTTTAGTAAAATAAAAACTAAAACAATATTATAAACTAAATAATAAATAATATTGTATAAACTGTAACAATTTTATTTTTGTCTCCAATATATATATATAGAATTATCTCCGATTTGTCAAAGTTTCAGCAGGTCTTTCAGCTCTGATAGAAACTTCGTATTCAAGCTCAAGTTTGTTGAAGTACGAGTATCTTATTGGTCTATTATCCATTGTTTAAGATTTAAAAATATTAGTCTAGGTATAAGTTTTTAAGGAATTTAGCCGTGGTAACAAATCAAACTACATGGAGTAATGATTAAAGTAAATTAATGTTCAGTATTGTACAAACGTCCACAGGATATTGTCCTGCAGGCGTCGTGGAGTGTCCCAGTCCCCAACTTGCTAGTGACAAGTTAACACACACAAGCGAAAACTGGGTACGATTACCAATGAATGGTAACCGCAGTGGTGTGCAAGTGTGTGGGATGCAGTGTAGTGAGGTAAAGGAAAAGAGTAAAGAGTAGGTGGTAACGTCTATAGGATACTCTCCTACAGAACGTCGTATAGTAAGCCAAACCCCAACTTGCAAATGACCAACGAACGAACGATGGTTTTAACACGTACAAGCGAAGAATGGATGACGATTACAATGGTAATCGTAGTGTGTGTGGGGGTGTAGTATTACGGTATGTTCAGTATAAGAAGTGTTGAGTAAAGGTTTGTAATGGATGAGGTGATGAATAAAAGTTAGCCAAAATATAATCGATAAACTTGTGGAAGTTTAGTTTTAGAATTTAGAGAGGGAAGAGGGGGTGGGTTAGTTTTAGAATTTAGAGAGGGAAGAGGGGGTGGGTAAGCTGAATGGGCGCCAAACTGTAACGTTACATTTTCCCAGAGGGGGAAAATGTGAGGGAAAATATAATAAAATATTTAAATATTATAATATAATTAAAAATATACAAGGGGAGTACACAAAAACACAGTTTAACACTATGGATCGGCACTGCACACTTAGGAGGTTGGGCCTCAGAGGAGGCCTGCAGCGGGAGGTAGTCTTCGGGAGTTGGAGGCTCCGGCAGGGAGTGATTGGCGGCTGGTGATGGCCTCGGCGGGTCGATGACTCTTAGGAGGTTGGGCCTCAGAGGAGGCCTGCAGCGGGAGGTAGTCTTCGGGAGTTGGAGGCTCCGGCCGGGAGTGATTGACGGAATGGCCAGGGCAGGCCAAGATGGACTGTAAGAGAGACAGACCCTTTTATTATTATAAAGTCGGAGATAGAATCGGAGATAGATAGAATCCGAGATCGAAAAGCCCGTTGCTTCTGACAGCCTCTGCTTTTATACCCTTCAGCTCGTTTCCAAAATCAATATTCTTTTCCATTTTCGAACAGTGGTTTCTTCAAATATAATCGGACCTCCTTGGAGTGCGTAAATTTCATAAATGAAATTTAGAACAATAGTTAATTTGTAGTTATTTTGTACAATCATAATATAAAAATAAATTATAATTAATACAATGTTTTAGCGATAACAATAAAAATAATTGAAACTATATAAACCAAAAAGTAACATCATAGACTAAGCCAAACAGAAAAATAAAAAGAAACTTGACAGTTTAACATTTGACATAGGTAAGTGTCACAACAAGAAAAACTACAGAAAATATTAATCAATGAAATACAGAGCCTCAGGAATATTTAACACACCGGCAATGGTCATGCATTTATCTAGAGAGAACGTATGATAAAAGGCCAACATTTTAACAACCAAACCGTAAGTAAAAACATGCAACATTACAACGGTGAGCCACCCATTGCTCACCGCCCGCAAGCCCGCGCCTACGGTGGCCGGAAATCGCCTCGCGATTCCCGACGCCCTGGGCGTCTCCTCCTGCGGCGGTTAGGGGCGTGAGAGCGCGAAATTTGCCCCTCCCTCACGCGTTCCACCTCCTCCTTCGCGAGCATTACCGCTTCGCAGAAGGAGGTGACGGCCTCCCATTTCCTTTCGCTCCGTACCATGGCCTGAACCAGGGCCGGACGCGAGAGATCACCGCCGCCGATCGCCTCCACGAGGACACGGCGATGCTCTGCCCAAGCTGGGCAGACCTCCACCGTATGCTCCACCGTGTCCTCCGGGCGATCCACACAATGATATCGCTGTCCCCCTTACTTTTGTTTAGAATGTAAATGGTGTGTTAAAGTTAAAAATAAAACTAGAAAGCTAGTGACGCTAGGTCACAGCTTAAGTATTGTTCGACGCAGTGTCCGCTTGGAGCACTATCGAAATATACGCTAAAGGTCAGCCGCTGCTCGGAAGTAAATTTCTATTTCTTGATACATTTTCTGGGTCAGCCACGACACCCACTTTCATAATTATGTTAGGTACGTATTTATTTTGTTTGCGATTGCTACATTATATTCTTGGAAAAGTAAATAATTCCATCGAGAAATTCATTGCATATACGTAATAGTACGTAATAGTAGTACATAAAGTAGTGACTTAGTGACCGCATAAAATGTAAAAAAAAAAAGTTGTCCGTTCCATAGACGCTTTCCAACGAGCTTATCCCACCACTTCTAACTCTTTAACTTTTTTATTAGAGTGGAAGGGAAATTATTTAAAAGTGGTGTTTTAACGTACATATGTGCTGGCCCTGCGGGCGAGCTCGACGTTGCCCAGGATTGCGGCGCCAATTATAAATAGCGGCGAGTGGCCCCGCTTGACCCAACGAGCCTCTAGATCCCGCGGCCCCGCGAGCCGCAGCTAGCGCTAAGCGGTCAGGGCCCCCGTCGCGGGCCCCACTACGCACTACACACTGCCGCGCCGCAACTGCAGGCGAGGCGTGTCGTCGGCCATGCGAGTCGCGACTGCACGTGGTGCACAGGGTGTTATGTTTGCGCTGTTTTTAACAGACCATACTTTTTATGTTGGCATTTTGCGTGGTGAAACTAAATAAAATATATATAATGTAGGTAGTCGCGCCACGTTCAGGACGAGGCCAACGCGCGGCTCCATCACGGTAAATAATTAAAAGCCGCACACGTTATGTTGTGAATTGCTTGTTTATGTAATGTCTGCCATTTTGTAAAACAGGCGGTTTTACCTGGATCGGCAAAAAACGCAAGTAACAGAAGACAATAAAGCACGGTAAATAAAGTCATGCGAAAATATTATGTGAATCAGAGCTCAAGTGGTGTAGTACCACAGATATACATAGACCTAGATTACGCAAGTATCACGATCTGTATGAAAACCAAGCGTGCCATTTTTTGACTACCTACTATGACGTCACAAGCACTAGGAAACGTTTTCTTTATTTTTTCTCCTCACATTTTCACAGATTTTACAATTTATAACAGCGCAATTAACCATTTTCAATTTTTTAAGTGACGTCCGACAAGCTAGGCACCGATGCAGACTGAGCATGAAAGTGGCAGCTTACGATTATTGTACGTAAACTGGGCACGCGAATGGCACGTGAAGTAGTTGCTCTTGCGTTATCTAGGTCTATTTATATCTGTGTGTAGTACAGTCCCAGGTTAGCTTCAAGCTTAAAGAGTTTTCTCCGGCATTCATTGTTTGTTTGTTAATAATGATTACGTGGTTTCTGAAAGTGCTGGTTTCATCTGTATGTGGTAGATAGAGATCGTTTGTTCAGGACACGACTTTATATTTTTAAAAGCAGAGTTTTTTAATTGAAGCGTAACTAGATTAGCAGTGCATAAATAATAAATGAATGGCTTGATTGGATATTCAGCGCTGAAACGTAATTCGAAGACTTTGAACTGAGTTGCAAATTAAATTGGTGCAAGCTTTAGCTTCTTATTTAACGCGTCAGAAAAATGTAAACAATTACTTATGCATTTTCATATTACTCAAATGAATATTATGTTTATAATAATATTTCAGGCACAATATCGGTGTTTGTTACTCGACGCTGGTAGACATTATAATGGCAACCGAAAACACATAGTAGTATAGGTGACACAGTGACATACAAACGGTAGGTAGCTCAATTAGTGGAATAAGCTCACTTCGTTAGCTATATTTAAATACTAATTTGTATGCTAAGAGGTACCTCAGTTTATGTTATTTCACCGTCCGACTATAAATGTGTTGTTACATCGTATAACTGCAGGATTGGGTGCATGCAGGCTGCCGCACAATACAGATGTGTGTATCATGTAGCACGAAGCTACCTAGCAGCCGTGGGTGATACGTCGCCTCGCGTTAGGATGTACGAGGATGTAGGCACTATCGCGCGAGCCTCATTACGCGTGGATTTCTTCATTACTCACTTACACGAATTTCAGTGTTTTACACGCAGCGTGTAATTTATTAGTACGTCAAACTCGAGCTAATCCAATCTGCGCCGGAGCGCTAACGGGACGCTTATTAACGTTACTCACCTAATTTTACGTTAGAAAACGTCTCTAACTAAACATAGTATGTATTTTCTTAAATTAAGTAATTAAAACAAATAATTCATTAAGACAGATTTGCAACGGAAAAGATCGATTCGAAAACCATAAAAAATCAGGTGTTTACAAGTTACATTACGATAATTGTAATGGTATTTACATAGGTCAAACTGGTCGTAATTTTCAAACAAGATATAAGGAACATATGGCAGCTTTTAGAAACACTTATCCAGAAAAATCCCATTTTGCTCAACTTTTAATAGATATAGGTCACTCGTTAAATAATAACAACATTTCGAAATTTTATACACATGTGATAAAGGTTTTAGAATGTTAATACTAGAGAGTTTAGAAATTGACAAAAATAATACAGGTAACGTTACACTGTTGAATGAATTAAATACGAGTATGCCAAGGTCACTTTTACTGCGATTGTTCGCCTCTTATCCCTCTGATAATTAAAATTGACATTTAAAAAAACCCCACTTATACAGGGTGTAAGGGACAGCCCTCCGCAAACTAACAGGGTACATTCAGCTCCTTATTCTGAATCATATTCCACCGAAAATTTTCAATTTTCATTTTTTTGCGTTTTTTCATTTACTATTTCTTTCTTTAAATGTAAAATTACGTTCTCTGTACGCAGTACTCCATTAATGTAAATAGAACAGGTAAAACAGAAAAAACAGCAATGGATGTTGAACAAACAACGCGTGAAATCAGCTGTTCAATTTCTCACTGCGCTGCCGTTCGCTACCTACCTACGGGCGTTTTGCCACGGTAGCGATACATTGCGTGTAAGGTAATAAACCAGATCAGGTTAATTGGATTCCCATAACATTCCTGAAATAATTTCATGTATCGGTCATCTTAGTATGATATACTGACTTCACCCTATCAGTCTGCGGAGGGCTGTCCCTTACACCCTGTATACTGCCCGAGCCGAGGTGGGTCGAGCAGTATATAAGTGGGTTTGCGATATAAGGCTCAGTCTGCGTTCAGCGGTCGGTGTGGCAACGCGTCGTGTTCGAGTTCGCGACAAGTCAATCGTCATCCTGAGGATGCCTCGTTGAGAGGTGAAACACGTGTCGATTTCCTTCTGGGTTTGTTTATGGCTCTTTAGAAATAGCTAAGCGAAAAAGTTAATAAATATATCCACGTCTATTGTATTTTATAATGGATTTCCGCAAGGTCGCGCCTGAATCAATTAACTAGGTAATTAACGTTTAATTGTACTTATAGTAGTTAGTCAGTACTTTATCATAATTGCGTGTAGCGAAATTACTAACAGTAGCTAGCTGTTGCTGCCATGCAATGGGTAAAAGTTTACAGCGGCATTATGTTCAGTAAATGACTGCAGTAAGTGCAATACCCACAGATATTAGTATTAACATCTAGGGCAATACCGCCTACGAGCAGCAGACATATTTCTGATCATATTTTTTCCATTCGACTACTACCAACTAATTTTCCGTGCGATAATTTACAAATAATTGCAGCCTCTTATGTAAAATGATAAATTTAAGTTCATTTGGCTGATCTTACAGACCGATGTCACTTTTGCCTGTGTTGTCAAAGCTATTTGAGAAATTATTTCAACAAAAATCTTTTAAACAAGCTCTAAAGCCTGTATGAACGTACGGTATTCAGCTGTCGGGCTGCAACAGTCAAAGCAATCGTCAAATCATACAACGTTTTCAAAACAAAGTACTAAGGGGTATAGTCAACGCGTCCTGGTACATTAGAAATAGTGACCTCCACCGGAACCTCAAGATGGATGTCGTAAACATAATTATACAAAAATACGCAGAAGCTCATGAACACAGACTTCATCATCACGTGAATGTTGAGGCGATCTTACTCCTTGACAACACTGAATTAGTGCGAAGACTAAAAAGGCTTAAACCTTTTGAGTTCGAGAACAGCTCTCGAAGTATTTGTAAGCTAATTCACGCACCGATCAATTTGCGGTGAAGTTGTAGTTAAGTTCAAGTAGTGCTCAACCGTATTCTTGTAATCTTTGAACTGCGCGTAGAATGCGCTAAAATTTTGCTCGCGTGACGCGAACATGACACGAGCGGATCTGACAGCGGTACAGTATATGAAAATCTGTTTTTTTTTTTTAATTCGAAATTTAACTGCAACTGTTCATACTTCAAAATGTTGTGTTTTACTGCAACATTGGTAAACCTACCTTATTTAACATCCTTTACCCATGTGATGAGCACATAAGTTCACCAACTGCGACCGTGTATCAAAATCCAAATCCTCATAACTTATCATCGAGGGAGCGGTAAGGGGCGCGCGGTGCGCTACGTGATGAATTGCAATTGTGACATTATGGACGTGAAGCGAACGCTCCCACGGCCATGTGCTACGTGCACTACGTATACTTCGTCCAGCTAGCATACGTTATTATACCCTTTTCAATCTTAGAGAACGGTAAATATGAATAATTTGAGTGTTCCCCACAGAACAGGCTCGTAGCTTAAAGTTACGATACCGTTATGAGGTATCGGCCGTGAGCGTAGCCGTGTACACTGAACGAGCGGAATATTTCAGTTTTACGTTCGGGAAAATGTGAGGGTATTCGGGTCGGCAATATGGTGCGCGTCGGTTTGCGGCGCCTGCTTGAGGAACCTCGGTTTCATGTTTCTGACGCTTGCGTCAATTTGATAAATGAGGGAATAAAAATGCGGGCAACATAGCGGCCGCCCAGCCCATGTTGAGCTGAGTGGTGAACACAAGGTCGGCAGCTGCAGCACTGCAGCGGCGTACGTTGTTGTCAGCTTTATTTGCGGAATCGCTGCACTATAACTCGCTCCGATCATAACTTTGTGTTTTAAAACTTTCTGTGTGAACAGTTTCCACAGCAACCCGTGTAGCTACTTTATTTGAGTCTGAAACTGTCTGAGCACTACTGCGAAATAAAATCGTACAATAGAGTTAGGTATCGCTTTTCATATTATGATAACATTACCCTCTTTCTGGGGAAGACAAAAATAAAATGTCTTTTAAGATAAACGGTAAAACTATCTTAAACATTCAGAATTTTCTGACTATTATTCGAACAATCATAATGTTCCTTTTGTACAAAAACAAATGCTGACTTGTATTTGTATAATTTGCCATTTTTTGAATAAGTTGACGGAGTAAATTAAGATAATGACAGAGTGACGTGATAGACCGATCCCAAGCAGTCGATGACAACCCAATTAGTATCAATGCTGCCATATTATATACTATTGATCGCTGCCGCTGAGATGATTCGTTGTCAGTCAAAGTCAGTTCTGTTGAGTGTTGTGTTGTGCGTGCTGATGCCGTGACGATATGATCTGAGAATAAGAGAGTCAAAGATAATAAAAAGTCTTATTCCATAATGTGTATATAGTTACTCTGAGATCTTCAGAAAGCAGACTAATCCTTTACAGATATATTGGTGATTAGTCAGAGCAACTTATGCATTCTCTTCGCTTCCAAAATGTAATAATTTGCAATACGCTCATAATATATTCAATCAGGTTACAACAGCTGAAATATCGGCGAAGTTTTCGTCGCAGCAAATTGTTTCATTACCGATGCAAATATACAGTGTAATAAAGTTTCTTTTACTTACAAAACGCACGATCGTCTGGCATACTAATGAGTCGCGGCACAGAGTAGTTACCGCACAGAGTGCACACACCGATGGAGGGAACAGTGCGAAGAGAGGTCAGTGAATGAACGAGTGTCCCCTTGGTCAACATATCATTAGCGTTTAAGAGATGAACCGATGAACTGACACAGAAAACAGAACCGATGACCTAATGATACGCATAATCATATGGGTTGTAACCCCCGTATTATTAAGGGGGTAAGTGTTGCGGCGTAGTAGCATTCGTGATGTTCAGTGATTTGGTACTAACATCTCGCTGGTTGCAAAAGACAGACATACTTCATAATATATCGAAATCTACGTTGACGGTCAATCATAGATCAGTTGCGTTTAGCAATACTTTAACCCGGTGCGTTAGTGTAGTGCACGTTAGTTGTCGAGTGAACCTTCTGTGCCTGGCCTGCCTCCAGTCGCCGGGCAGTCGCGGCTACCGCCTGCAGACCTCATTTGTAACGTATAAGTCTTATAGCACCCAAGCTTGCACTCATATAACTTGTGATATTGTTTCTCTAGACCACATGTCTTCCCGCTTCGTCTATTTTCTTCTGATTAACTTTATTGCGGCTTCCAGATGGAGTTTCTGGAATGTTTAGCGAATGCTCTTAGTTTTGTGTCGGTTCACTGCAGATCTTGACTAACAAAACTCACAACTTTGAATATGTATCGAGTTTCGCCCGAGTTTAGTTATTACACGCGCGACTTACAACTATGTTCTGTTTCGCCTTGTTATCGCTAGACTATGACTGAAGCACTCTGATAAAATGGGTTCAATCCTTCCTAATCTCTTCTCTATTTACTTATTGTTGGTTAATATATTTCGTTTGTAAAGCGAACTCCAAGAGAATTACAGCGTAGTCAGAACCAAATCATCCTTCAATACATTTTGAAAGGTATAAAGCTGAATTGATTCCTAAATCCAGAGAGCTTTCCTCTTTCACGTAAACTGACCTGGATACAAGAGATAGAGGCGGGCAGGGTTATGGGCTTGACTGTTGTTACATTAACACTGTGTCAGACATCTAGCTCAGATGTCTCCGCGGAGGAGTACATCAACACTATGTCATACATCTAGTTGAGACATCTTCGCAGAGGAGTACATTAACACTGTCATATATCTAGCTGAGACGTCTCCGCGGAGGAGTAGGTACATCAACACTGTGTCATACATCTAGCTGAGACCAGGGCCGGGAAACAAGGTGCCGCTATGTAGATAAGAGTAGATAAGCAAAATTCTATCTAATTATGCAACAAATATTTTAAAGAACAATTCTCCTGAACAGGCACACTCTTTATGTCAGTGTATAAAAAATTGATGAGGTTCTTCTTCTCGTGTGGTTAGTGACTAACCTGGTGTCAGAGTTCTAAAGCCGCTCATGGGCCTCTGCTCTGTCTATCTGGTTGATGAACTAATAAATTATCTCATTTTTCTGTCACGAAATACAAAATATTAACTAGCCTGGATAAGTTTTTCGACTTAGTTGAATAATTATTCATTATTTATTAGATAATTATTCAATGTTATTGTCGCAATTTGTCCCATTTTACATATTTTGATAGTTGGCAAATTGAATTGGTTTCAATGAAAAAAATGAATGAATGAAAATAATGAAAAAATGAATGAATGAAAATGAATGAATGGAAATGAATGTTGAATTGTTTGGTTTGAATTGGTTTGAATCCTGTGAAGTACTAATAGCTCAACAGTTATTCATAATGAGCATCGTATTAAAACAACACGCAGCCTTCCCATATAGCACTGAATTTACTAAAAAAGACGGAAAGACATAGTTTGCCCTACAAAAAGTACAAAACATGCCTTCGCAGCCAAATTTTTGAAGTGAAAACTTCTTTAGCGGCGTTGTGCACTTTTTTTGTAATGGGTAAAAAATGTTAAACTCGCGTCAGGACATGTGATCTCATCGAAAATTCGTAAGACGGTTAAAAAGACATCAACGCGTTGATTCCGCGGTGCCGATTTTTTTTCAAGGTTTCACTTCTGTCGGCACTCCCGGAGTGCCACTGTTTTTTGTCTTCCTAGGACCATTACTTTATAACAGACTAAATGCGAGAGCTAACATTTATTCTCTAAATTATAATAATTGTACAAGAATTCTCAAGGAAGCTCTTCAAAGTATGTCCTATGAAGATACAGAGAAAATATTAGTTGTACTGGGAAATTACCAGGATTAGCCTACCCGCGTTAAAGTTAACCAGGAATATTTTAGCCCCCTGCCTGGTTATCTCTGAAGTGCCGTGCTTGACCGATGCGGAGAACGCCTGGAAAGCGACTTGCTCGAATACAGATAGGCCAGTGAACCCATCTTCCCAGAGGCAGTGGGATGAGCCGCTCTGCAGGTTGGTACGGAACAATCTTATTAATACGTCCACCAATACTGCTGAGCGTGCCCGCTTGCTGGCTGTAGGTGAGTGCGAGTCGGGCCTCTGGCTTCAGGCACTACCGTCACCAAACATAGGCACTATGCTGGGTGATACCACCTTCCAGCTCGCTACCTGTCTGCGTCCCAGACGCTCCTTGTGTGGCTTCGCATCGCTGCGCTGCCAATGCGGTGAAGGTGTCGACTGTCTCGGACACCATGACCTATCCTGCAATATGAGCGCAGGTCGGATAGCAGGGCACGCTAGCATCAATGACATCATCCGTCGTGCTCTTGTCACCGCCGGAGGGCCAGCTATTTTAGAGCCCAATGGCTTGGCACGCGATGATGGTAAGAGACCAGACGGAATGACCATGATGCCTTGGAATGTAGGTAGGCCTTTGGTGCGGGATGCAACGTGTGTCGAAACCCTTGCGCCATCCCAACTTCCTAGCACGGCGGGCTGTGCTGGGGCTGCTGCTGCAGGTGCGGAAACCCTCAAACGGCGCAAATACTCCAATCTTATAGAAAGGTGGGTGTATAGGTACTGAATTTTCTGTAAGATATTTATGTAAAAGTTCTTTTATCACTAGAAATAAATGATAAACCTACTCGTCTATTATTATTGTATCACCAACATGATGCAATGTTTCAAAAGCATTTAAAAAAAACAAGTATTGCGGAACTCTTTACGAAAACCATAATTCCTCTTCTTTTTCTCGATCTTGATCACCCTTGATATTATTGTGGTAGTTATATGTTGTGTTGGTTTTCTTATAATAGCATTGTTATTTTAGTCATTCTGATTTTGTATAATAAGAATTACTTATTTTATGTAGATAGCCAAAGTAAACAAAAAATACAATTATGTCTTTAATTTGACGTGACAAATAATCGTTGACGTTGATAATCAATCAGCATCAGCCATGCATGCATTCCGTTGTAGCTTTCTGATATTATTGATATCTACATTATGAAATACAAATGAAATGTTGGTCAAAACCTTTAATACGCTTAACAGTCATTTTTAATATACTTTTCATTTTTGGTTGCGTTTAAAAAGTATCATCGTTATGTGGAATAATAAATGATTTTATTTCTGTAAGTAAGTTTGTAAAAACACTTTTACACGTCAATCATATTTTAAAAACTAGATGAGGTCGGCGTTTCCTATCTGAAACAGAACAAACGTTATCGCTTAAAACTACAAAATCATCTGAAATATTCAGCTGGTATGAGAATGTCAGAGATTATAGTAGAGAAAATATGGACAAGTTCAATAGTTGTATGTCATCCCTGACCTTTTCAAATGTATACGAAAAAAAAAACTTACAAGAAGCGTTTGCGGAATTTCATGATTTATTTAAATTATTTTTCAATCTGTGTTTCCCAATATACACTATAAAGAAGTCTAATAAAAAAGGGAACCATAAATGGTTGACGAAGGGCATAAGAAGATCCTGTATAAGGAAACGGTCTCTCTATCTTATCCAACAACACAATAAAACAAACAGAAAAAAATCAAACAAACACTATAAATCATACAGCTACATAGTCAAAACGTGCATTTATAAATCTAGACAACTACAAAATAAGAAATATCTTGACACTAATAAAAACATATGTAAAGCCACATGGGCAGTGATTAATGAGAACATTGGTGACGTTAGTACGATAACACAAATTGATAGAATAATCAACAATAATCAGACATATAATGACCCTGAGGAGATAAGTGACAAATTTAATGAATTTTATATATAATTGACAAATAGCAAGAATTTTAAATATAATATAGACGAGATAAACAAAACTATCGAGACTAATAACGAATATACAATATTCCTTAAACCTACTGATGCGATGGAAATATTACAAACGATTAAAAATCTTAATAACACAAATGCAGCAGGACTGGATGACATAACAACCAATGTTATTAAATTATGCGCACCATACATATGTCAACCACTGTGTTATTTAATAAATTTATCATTTGAGGAAGGTAGTTTTCCACACATATTGAAAAAATCTGTTATAAAGCCGCTTTTCAAAAAAGGAGAACATACTGACATTAATAATTATAGGCCTGTGACGCTTATACCAATAATGTCAAAAATCTTTGAGAAAATTATGCTAAAAAGGCTGCAAGACTTTACAACAAGTTTTCGGATACTTAAAGATGAGCAATTTGGGTTTAGACAGAATAGTACCACTTCATTGGCATGTTTCAATTTGATCAAAATTGTCACCCAGGCTATAAATGAGGGTTTACCAATTGCTGCGATTTTCCTAGATATGAGTAAGGCGTTCGATTTTGTAGACCACAAGTTGCTCTTACATAAACTAGAAAAATACGGAATAAGAGGCAAAGCAAATGACTGGTTGAGAGACTACCTTAATGACAGAAAACAATGTGTGGAAATTTCTAAAATACATAATAATAAGAAGGTTTTACATAGAAGTGAATATCGACTAAATAATTTTGGAGTGCCACAGGGCAGTGTATCGGGACCTTTTTTTTTTAATTCCTCATATATATTAATGATCTCCCAAATATCATTTGCCATAACACAATCTTGTTTGCCGATGACACGACTCTCATTGTGAAATGTGAAAATGCAGACACATATGAGCAAGACATAAACATAGCAATAGACAAAATAATGCACTGGTTACACTCTAACAACTTACAAATTAATATGGAAAAAACTAAAATGATCCAATTCCAAACCCATAAAAGAAAGCAATTAACGTTAAAGGTTAAATATAATGACACGATGATTGAACAAGTGGCAAGTACTAAATTTCTGGGGATAATGTTAGATCAGTATTGCGACTGGAAAACACACGTCGATTACGTCTGTGATAAACTCGACAGATTTGTCTACGCAATAAAAAGATTAAGAGTCACGGTATCAACAGAAGCTGCTCTTTGTGCTATCACGGATACGTTTCGTCCGTACTCGCTTATGGTCTCTTGTTGTGGGGTAATTCGGTGGATATTACAAAAGCGTTTATAGTACAAAAAAAATGTATACGTGCAATCTGTGGGGCCTGGTATACGGATAGTTGTAAGCCCTTGTTTAAAAAGTGCAATACTCTGCCATTGCCGTGTATGTATATTAGAGAATTATGCCTATTTGTAAAACAGCATCCGCAATATTTCATTAAACACAAAGATGTAACCAAACGAAATGTAGTTCCTAGAAATAAAAATAAATTTAAACATGAGCTCTGTGTACCGCAATGTAGGCTCGAATTGTATAGGAGGAACTCGTACATAAATGATGTAAAGGTTTATAACAAATTACCGGATGCTTTTAAAGATCTTCCCTTGAACATTTAAAAAAAAAGTAACGCAATGGTTAAAAGACAAATGCTTTTATAATCTTAATGAATACATGTCAGATCGCTGAGAGTGAAACAGAAATCAATAATATTGGTATATACATAATAATAATTTATTGATGTTCGAATTAATATTTATGACATTATCAATTACAATATACTATTATTTATGACATACTTACATTCATAATCTGACATTTTTATAAAACTTTATCACTTGAACTGACGGTATAACTTTGACATCAATTAAATTATTTATTTATTCCTAGTAATCGATGCATGAGATCTTATTTGTTGTTACTGACTATTTAATTTTCTTATTTTATTTTTGTTCTGAATGCATTTAATCGAAACAATAACTTTTTGCAGATTAAAATTAAATATTTGCACACCATATGTAATGGTAGAATGTAAAGGGGCCATTATAGTTTAAGATCAGACTTTGTAAACCTACATTCTGGCAAATAAATAGATTTTGATTTTTTTGTGAGGCTGCAACTACTAGTCTCAATTACCAAGTTCAGCGCCAAAAATATAATAAAACGGGTTGGAATAAACATGTTAAAGATGCGCACGGGCAGGCTCGGCTTCATTTTCTGAGCTGGGCGGCAGCTGGTAAGCCTAGCAGGGTCGGGGGGTATTTTTTTTAAAGAAAGCAAATTGGTGCCGCAGATGAACTAAAGATGAACGAAATTGCGAGTCATCACGAAGCTAAAAATATTAGTAGTTTCTGGAAAGCCACAAACAGCTTGAATCCTAAGTCGGGCCTGCTATTGTGCGTCGCTGGCGTAAACGAACCTGAGGCTATTGCCAATTTATTTATGGCTTCGTTTAGGACAGAGTAACCGCTGGGTCCATCGACAGGTGGTTCGGATGCTAGGGAGGGGTCCGAGGGCACGCCTATCATGTTCACCGCTGGGAAGGTTGGGTCTGTCTTGAAGAACCTGAAGCGGGGTACATTTCCTGGACATGACTGCTTAAGTGTAGAACACCTATGATATGCAGGTAAGCACTTAATACGTGTTTTAGCTCTCTTGTTTAACTTATGTATGAGTTACTCGTATCTTCCAGAGGACCTCATGAAAACGATTGTCGTTCCTATAGTAAAGTATAGTATCTCCTTGGTGAGCATTGTTGCGAAGGTGTTGGACGGTCTGATTGACAGGCAGTAGGATAAATACATCACACTACACTATTTGCGCTGTAGCATGGTGCGGGTGACAGTTTCAGTAACATTTCGTTTCACTCTTGAAAGTTGCCGCGATTTACAATTTATGACTTAATATTTCAGTTGTACCACATTCGTAATATATTAAATAATTAATAACTGTAGTAAATTAAATTAAACCCAACCAGAATGTTCTAATCAAGAAATAAAATCAAATTGAATGAAAAATTAAGCAAAGTGTTATGCGTATAACGTAACGCCATAGACGTATTTAGTGATGGGATGTACTGCTACGATGGATAGTCGATATTTTTTATAATAAAAAACGTATATTGTGCGTAGGTCAATTTTTATTTTTAAAAGGTCTAATTATACAACAGAACATTTATAGGGTAAGGTTGCTTAAAAGGTTGCTAAAAAAAAATACATGTTATTCGTCTAAACTCATATCAGAGTCAGGAACATCTGAATTGTCACTCAATTCATCATCTGAATCTGTGACGGATATTATTAACGATGACTCAATTATGTTGTCAATATGTATGTCACGATCCCAATCAGACATAATGTCCCTTTTTGTTTTATTCACGACCTTCGACCAGTCTTCAGGTTGAACATTGTTGATGGCCTCTTGTAATAGGGCCAACATCTTATTTGCCGTAAATGGCGGCGAAGTATTATTTCTTGCGGCGTAACCTAAAAATAAACGAACTTATAAAAAAAAGTATTCAAATAATCATCAATCAGCCTAATCTAGTATCTGGTAATGTTTTTAAACTAGGTACATGCTACGATCGGAAAGCTGATTTTTTTATAAAGCTTCAAAATGGGAATTGAAATTAAAAGCATACCTTTTATTTGGGCAAATCAGCTCAATAGCGTTATACTGGCAATGGTAGGGTGGTAGTCGAAGGACCTGGTGGCCTTTTTCTTTTGCCATCTCGTCCAGAGCATAGGTAGGAGTTGGTGGCTTATGGCGTCGGACTAAGGCAATAAGCTCCGTCTTTAACATTTTTATATCTGCTGTAACTCCGTTTTCACTCAGCCACTTCACCAACTCGCTTTTGCGGTTGGATTGGTTTGGGGGTTTATTAACTTGCACCGAATGGTAGGGTGCGTTGTCCATTATTATGGTCATAGGCTCTTTTAAATTGTTTAATAGACCTATGAACCAATCTTTAAATTTTTCGTAATTCATCTCCTCATGATACTCCGTAGTTTTTTTTGACTTAAAAGCCAGCAAACAATCAGGGACGAATCCACTTGCTGTACCTGCGTGACAAATAATAAGGCGTTCGCCTTTGCCTTCCGGCACTTTGGTACACGATTGTGCCGTATCGTCGGTCCAACTTTTACCCACTGTGTGGTTGGCGTTTAGCCACGTTTCATCCAAAAAGACAACTTTGCTCCAATCACTTATGTTTTTGGCCTTCCTTAAAAATCTACATCTTGCTAGGGCAATGTCAGTCCTATCCATAATAATCTTTCTTTTGTTAACTTTTTTGTAAACAAAGCCAATATCTTTTATAACTTGCCGTAGCGAAGTAATACCTCCTTTGAACAAGTCAGCTTCTTTTAATGATTTTAGAAGCTTGAGCAATGTGGGTAGCTCCATTCTTCTATAATAATCATAAATATGATTTCTAATAGCAACCTTAGCAAAATCATCCAAATCTGTGATTGGCTTCACCTTGGTCCGCTTTTTGTTGGGTGTCGATAATTTATTTTCAAACATCCCATCTTGGCCAATTTTCTCACGTGTTATACGCGAAACAGTATTGCGGCCAATATCAAGAGCTTCGGCTACTCGTTCTACAATATGATTCAATGGTAACAACGGTCCATTATTTTGTTGTTCTCTTTCAAAGTAGTCTCGGAGGCGAACAACAAGCTCCCTGGCCTGACTACCCAAAACAGTTTTTTTTGTATGCTTAGGCATGGTAATAACAACAAACTCAACAAACTTATAACAAATAACAATTTAACAAAAATGAAAACAAACAATGAAATCGTAATACGTGTCACATTAAGTCACAATATAACGCGCTTGCACTCGTACTCGCACTCACAGCATCGCACGGGTAAACAACATGGCCGCCGCGCCGATGCACCATAGAGCAAAAATGTTGTCACGAAAAAAAAAACATAAACCCGATTTTGATTATTTTATATAAGTACAAAGATAATTATGTAGCCATAAAACATTTATATTGACAAGTTTATACACGTAGCACACACGTAGTTACACTGCACAACTGAATAATACACTAATTTTCATAACAATATTAAAGAGAACTAGATTCACGCTGCGAGTATCGTTAGCGATAAAAATGAATTGCATAACCTCACATCCCTACGTGGTACTGACAAATGTCAACGTCATACGGGCAACTGTCACCCGCACCATGCTACAGCGCAAATAGTGTACATGACGCCCAATTTGGGTTTAGGCCACATTTGTCTACTGAAACAGCGATCCTCTGTCTCAAGCATACTGTCCAATATTATTCAGCAAGGGAAACACCTATCTATGTGTGTTTTTTGGACCTCTCCAAGGCATTCGACCTAGTATCGTATGACTGCCTATGGAGGAAACTCTCCCATGACACTAACCTTCCTGGGGGACTGATTGCTGTACTGAAGTACAACCAACAACCAGTCCAACTATGTGAGATGGGCGGGTGCCATGTCTGATGCGTACAGATTGGAGTGCGGTGGCTCTTCAACCTGTACCTCAACCGGCTGGTATGTGAGCTCAGGAACACCCAAATCGGTTGCTTCATTGACGGACAGTGTATCAATAATATTAATGACGCTGATCATATGGTGTTGCTGAGCCCATCGATCAGTGCGTTAAGAAGGCTCCTCCGAATCTGTTAAGACTATGGGGTGACTCATGGTCTCAGGTACAAATCAACAAAAAGCGAGCTCTTAGTATTCAAACGCGCAAAATAAAATAAATGACTTTGTTCCACCGGCTACCTTTGACGCAGTTCCGCTGAAAAGAGTCACTCGTTTTAAATACCTGGGGCACTGGGTCACCGATAGACTGTCGGATGACGCCGATTTAGAGAGGGAACGTAGAGCATTGTATAAAGAAAACACTCTTTTCTTGCTAATACTTGTAATCCACACCACTGTACTATTTCACAATCGAACGATGACTAATTATGCATTACATTTTGCCATTTAAAACGACTTTTGTCCTACCCAGAAATACCGGTATTATCATAACCGTCATTTCTATGTGTTGCCAAAGTAAAACAATACATTCAGTTTCTTATAATATTAATAATTTGTACTTTGACAGTGTTGCCACAGTGGATATTATAAATCGATATTAAAATAATACATTTTTTAAAATTAAATCAAAGAAATCACGACAATTGGCTATCAGGTGTAGCATGCTGGCCCGCAGGTTCGCACGGTGTGCTCCAGAGGTTTAAATAACGCTGTTCAGGGCCTACTGCCAGTCGCCGTACACGTGCGCCCTATGGGTCGGTTATACACAGGGCTCGTGCAATTCTCTACGAGTCCAATATAATAACGCGTTGTGGGTAATGCTGGGGCTACCGCGCTTCTGTAACGCGTCGGCGATGTTCGCGGACGCACGCATTCTGGATGTCGGTTCGCTGTTGCGTCTGCGAATCGCATCGCTGATGCGTCGGGTGCGCGACAACCCAACAGCCTCGTGGCTACTGTAGCCGGCAGGGTGGATGGAAAAATAATATGTCACTGGATGGCGGCACACAGACCGTCATTCAGATATGTGACATAATAAGTTTGAACGTGTTTTAGTTAGTGTGTACAGGTCGTGCCATTAAAGATGAGACTTGATCAAGCCTCCCACCGCTCTTTCCCCCGCCCCGATGACGCCCCAGCGGGGAACTCATACCGCTAAAGAGACCCATAAATCGTCTACTGCGCAAGTCAAACCACGTGGTGCGTCAAGTCTCATCTTTAATGGCACGACCTGTACTAACTTATTTTACTGGTATTACCTATTTTACGGATCTCTGTTCTGAAAATAAAGATTTATATTATTATTATATTATGATAATTATAGGATTTTAAACTGATGTGGTTATTTTCACTACTAAAGTTCTAACGCGATAATTATCATGTTTTTGTTTTTTAACAAAATATCCTTTTTTAAACAAAAAAGCATGGTAAATATCCCGTTTTAAATAACTTTAGTGGTACTTATATTATTTGTTGTAAAAAAGTTTGTGCTCGCAAGGTCTACTGTTTGCAGAACTACTAGTTTAAATGAACACAATACACCACTATACAACAGTTGAATTATTCCAATATTTCAGTGACCTAAATAGAGAACGAATGTAGCAGATAGTTACAGATTTAACCTTTTAAATGATTATCATCCCGCTATACTTTAATGGAGTTAAGCAGTCAATCATGAATTCATGAAATATATAAAAACGGGTATTTTAGTCAACTTTCAACAAATCAAATATTTGAGCAGTTCGACGACTGCTTTGCAAACATAAGTACGATTTCCAACAATTGATATTTTTGTGACCTTTTTTTACATTTTGGTATACTATCCATATTCCATAGTATCCATACTTATATACTTATTAATTATGTACCTACTTATATTTACTTGTCCATACTAATATTATAAATTGCATTTGGAGATAGATGTCACCTGTAGAATGACTTTTTGTCTTAAAAATAATCCTAAATGGATGATATAGGGGATGAAAGCTTGTATGGGAAATCTAGCATTTCTTAAGTTAAGGATATGAAAATTTAAATATATGCTTTTGATAAGAAATAAAGAATTACGCGTTTCAACGTTTTTGTAAAATCATCCACCAAAAGGATAAAATAAGGGATGATTTTAAAATTCTTTTTTTTTGGGTTTTCTTTTCAAGAAATTTAAGGGATTGGAAACATAGTTCTAAGTCCGTATCTTGAATTAACATTTAGTCTTTTTTACATGTAGGTATTACGTGGTCAATGGCAGCACTAGAGTAGATATTACAAATTTATGGTAATTAATAGAAAAATTAATAATTGGTATATTAAGGCATTTATTAAACTTCATGCTGCTGGGTCAACGGGAAGTACCAATAGGCTTTGGTTCATTTGCGAGTGTCAAAATATGCGGCATAAATGCCCGTATTTTTTTATTGCGTTGACTTGGAAGCGCGCACGACGAATTTTAATCGTTGCGGATTATATTCGCCAATCTGTGTATTTAATAATACCACTAACTAGAGTCCACACACTGCCAAAAGAAATCGTTTGCGAGTGTGCGTAGGAATTATTTTCGTTTACGATTTTATTTCACAGTTTAATAATCGCAACGATCAAAATTCGTAGCGCGCGCTTAGCCTTTTTTTTTTTTTTTTTTGGGTGGGAAATCATCCTAGCCTAAGTTTTTGATATCTATTTTAACTTGATATCTCCGCGTGTTCCTGAGAAAAAGGATCTTGACAGACAACGAAGTCATCCTTTATGGGTTGCAATTTTTAACCGACTTCCAAAAAGGAGGAGGTTATACGTTCGTAGCGTATGTGTGTTTAAAAAAAATATGTATGTCCGCCGATTTCTCCGTCAATTGTGGACCGATTTTGAAAATTCTTGTTTTTTTTTTGAAAGGGTATGCTCTCAAGCTGGTCCCATATAAATTTTATTAACTTTGCTTGGATAGTTTTCGAGTTAGCTTCAATAATACGTTTTTTTCTCACTTAGTATGTGGTTGTATGTATTATGATAAGTAAGTTCCTGTGACTGTTATGTACATAGCAGGTAGTGGTATTCGAATTTGAGTGGGGTAGGTACCACAACTAGTGAAAGTGAAAAAGTGAAAAAAAAAGTAAAAAAAAAAAAACAACCGACTTCCAAAAAAACACTACAAAGTGAAAAATAACAATTTCGGAAGTCGGTGGCAAAAAACGAAAATTTAAAACCAAAGACACCGACTTCCGAAATTGTTATTTTTCACTTTGTAGTGTTTTTTCGGAAGTCGGGCGTTTTTTTTTTAACAAATTTAGATGAATGGCATACGGATAAGCCATGACCTGGGTTAGCACATATGATAAGTAATTTCAATCCTGGTAGTACGTTCCTGTGGGATATTTTCCGACCTTTACATGCGAAGTAGTTTAATTATGTAAAACCATTAAAAACTTATAAAGTAAGTTTGGGGTTAGAAACTTATTGTAAATCGCACTGCAAATCAATTATTTTGCTGGCCGGGGCTCCCGTCGATCGCGGGGCCCTGGGCACTAGCCCAGAGTGCCCAATGAAAAAGTGGGGTCTGGTTAAGACGTCTCCGTGGAGTAGTTCATCAACACGAGTGTGAGCGCGGGGTTATCATGATTTCATTACATCGAACGTGCTGTTGTTCTGTAGCGGTCATTAAAAGGAAGAATACGTGAAGTATGTATTGTGCAGGCGTCGTGCGTCGAGTGTGTGATGTACATCGCCGGCTCGGTTCACGTTACTCCTCGCTGCGCTGTGTCGGCGCCGTGGTGGATAGCGGCGAGAACGTTAGCATCTCTCCGAAAGCTGACAACGCATCTCATTGCAGGAAGGAAATCCTCGTGTTCTTACAAAGCGTTTATTGAATTGCACGTGTCACGCATACTAATGGGCTCTCCCTTGGTTTGTTAGCGATAATCTTTCAGCTCGCTGTGTTCTATGTTCTATGTTATAGGGTTTGGTTTCCGCACTTAGTCCGTGAAGTGGACCATTGTGCGTGGGCCATGGCGGCCGTTAGATCGTTACTCCAACCAGCCCACCTCCCTCCAGAAGCTAAATAAGTCTCCTGGTCTGTTCAGGACATCTGTGTAGGATCTGGGTGACCCGAGGGTTTCTGTTCTAATCTGGGTGACGCCTGTGCATTCAAAGAGCACGTGCGCTACGGTTTCCTCAGCCTCCATGCACGCTCTGCACAGAGGGCTGTCCGTTATGCCTATTGTGTGGAAGTGTTTGTTTAGCGAGCAGTGGCCCGTGATGGTCCCCGTAACCAGGCGCAGGCCGTTCCTGTCCAGGCGCAATAAACGCCTGGTTAGCCTGTTATCCAAGGATGGCATAGCTTCCTTGGACTGCCTGCAGCCCGGTGTCGAAGTCCACTAGTTCCCCGCTTGTGTGTGGGTGAACTCCTGTAGCCACCTGCGTATTTGGTTGAAGGGGATGGGTACGATAGGCTCGGGTCCACATACTGCCGTGCTGGATCCTCGTCTAGCAAGTTCGTCAGCTGCGTCGTTACCTAGCGATCCGCTCTGTCCTTTTATCCATTGCAGTGTCACTTTGTTGCGGCTAGATACCGTTGTTTGTTCTAGTGCATTGTGACATTCTAGTATTAGCTTCGAGGTAATATATTTTTTCTGTAAGGATTGCAGAACTGAGGCGCTGTCGGAGAGTATACGTACGTGGGTGTCCGTAACTCTCCTGGCTTCTAGGGCGTGGGCCGCTTGTATGATGCTCACACACTCCGCCTGATAGACGGTGTTGAACATGCCCAATGGTCTGGATATATTTATGTTGAGGTCGTGTGAGAAAACTCCGACCCCGGTACCAGAGTCGGTCTTCGATCCATCGGTTTGTACTCTCATCTCTTTCGGACCTGAGTAATCACCCTGTTCTTCTGTGAGTATTATGCTGTAGTGCCTTTGAAAGTGATGTGTTTTCGGGGCTTTGTCGCAGGGTGATGCCATCATTGGCCATCGGTTGATCGCATCTTCATTTATGCGTGCATACCTAACTCTGGAGTCTTTGCTTAGGGTTCCTGATAAGTGGAGCCTAAAGGCAGCCAGGGCCGCCTCCTCCCTCACAATAAGGTGCAGGGGTGGCAGACCAAGCATTGCCTGTAGGGCAGCAGTGGCTGTAGTTCTCATACTGCTAGTGATCGCAACACAGGCAAACCGCTGCAGTTTTTCGAGATCTCTTTGGGCTGTGCTCAGGTCTGTCCTGGGCCACCAGACCAGTGAGCCGTATGTGATAATTGGTCGGATGACTGTGGTGTATAACCAGTGGGTGACCTTGGGACTAATCCCCCAGTTCCTGCCAAGCAGTCGCTTGCACTGCCACAGGGATATGCTGGCTTTTGTAGTGATGTAATTGGCATGTTTCGCCCAGTTCAGCTGTTTATCCAAAAAGATGCCCAGGTATTTGGTTTCAGTTGATAGGCTTAGAGTTGTTCCGAAGAATCGTGGTAGTTGTAGTGTCGTCAGTTTTCTCTTTTTTGTGAAGAGAATCAGTTCGGTTTTTGTAGGGTTTACTGAGAGTTGGTGCTTGTTGCACCATTCCTCTACTATTTTCAGGGCTTGTCGCATAAGGTTGCATAGAGTATTTTCATGGGTCCCGCTTATTATTATGGTCATCGGCGTAGCCTACGGTGAAGTAACCTTTGTCGTTGAGTGTTTTAATGAAGCTGTCTACTACTAGGTTCCACAGAAGTGGCGAGAGGACGCCCCCTTGCGGACAGCCCTTTGCAACGGTGGCCCTCGTAGTGTCATTTACTGTGACTTGTACAGCTCTCAATTTGAGCATGTTGGTGATCCAGCCACTCAGGGTCGAGTCTATGCTGTGTCTGTCGAGGGCCGTGTTTATACTGTTGAACATGGTCTTGTCAAAGGCGCCCTCGATGTCGATGAAGGCGGCCAGTGCTGAGCATTTGTGGTCCACTGCGCATTCAATTTTAGATACCACTCTATGCAGCGCGGATTCTGTTGATTTGCCTGTGGAGTACGCGTGCTGTTGTTTATGCAGTGGTTTTACCCGGAGAGGGCCATCTCGGATATATCTATCACAAAGTCTCTCGAGGGTTTTCAGTAAAAATGATGTGAGACTTATAGGTCTATAAGCCTTTGGTTGTGTGTAATCAGTTTTGCCAGGTTTGGGTATGAACATTACTTTCACCTCGCGCCATGCGAGAGGTGTGTGTCTAAGTGCTATGCAGGCTCGATAGATCTCCACCAGCCATTGTGTCAGATAATCTACCCCCCACTGTAGCAGGGCTGGGAAGATGCCATCCAGCCCTGCTGACTTGTATGGCTGGAAGCTGTTGATAGCCCACTTTATTCGCTCTTCTGTTACTATTTTGCAGGCTCTTGACCAGTCTTGTTCCGTTGGGGTCCATTCTGGTTCTCGAGAAGGACCTTACTGGTTTCATAGTCAGTTAGTGTGTATGAATTGTCGGGTTTTTTCAGCGCGCCGAGAGTTCGGTCCTGATCAGTTGATAGGATCTTCCTTACCCTTGCCGCCTCATTATTTGTTTCAATGGATTCACAGAATTTCCGCCAAGCTGACCTCCTAGCGGTTCTGATCTGTTTTTTGTACGTGTATTGGGTCTCTTTGTATATCTCCCAGTCGTCCGGGAGTCTCGTGTTTTTTGCCCTGTTAAATTGCTTACGTAGCGCATCTCTGAGTTTGCTAAGTTCAGCGTTCCACCAAGTGTTCCTCTCGTTCTTGCTTTGTGGCGCTCTTAGTTTACAGCATGCGTGGTATGCTTCGGTTAGGTATTCTGATAGTTTTGTTACAGTGTATTCCAATTGTGCTTGGTCTCTAAGGGTTACTTGTGTTAGATGTCTAGCTAATAGGGAAGCCAGGAGGCGTTTATACTCGGGAACATTGGTACGCCTCGGGTTTCGCCTCGGAGTGGGTTTCCTAGTGTTTGTAGTTAGTGTAAATCGGATCCTTCTGTGGTCTGAGCAAGAAGGCTCGTCCGATACGTGCCAGTTTGTGATAAGGTTTGTCGCGTTTTCTATGGCAAGTGTTAGGTCTATAATCGTTTGTCCACGGACTGTGACCCAAGTGGGTTCTGAGCCGCGGTTAACAATGTTAAGGTTAGTAGAGAATAAATAGGTGGATAGTACCTCTCCTCTGGAATTTGGTGCGGCGCTGCCCCAGAGCGGGTGGTGGGCGTTCGAGTCGGTGCCAATGATCAGGTCCAAATTGGCGCGTTCGCAGTGCTGTACCAGGTCGGCCATCTCCTTTGGCGGGCAGTCTGTGTCCTCGCCTAGCATGTATACCGACGCCAATACAGCATCTGGAACGCTACCTTCGTTTTGGAGCCTGACAGCTGTCAGGTCTCTGGAACAGAATTGAGTGAGTGTCGTAAAGGGAATTTCTTTGGGTATGTACACACAGGTTCTCGGCTTGTCTGCGCTGTGTGTGTTGAGAATTAGCTTACCTCCGATGTTACCGAGGCCGCATATTCTATTGTTCCTGATCCTCAGCTCTTGGATCAGTGCTATGGTTCGGGGCTTAACCTCCAGCGCCCTGCGTAAGCTAGCCGTGGCAGTCTCTGTGTTAATTGCGTATTGTTCTTTGAGGCTTGACAAGCATATTTCTGATATAATACTTGGTTAATGTGGCGTTGTGTCTATTCTTTCAAATGATATAATTTTTGTTGTTCGACGCCACAGTTCTCTTTTTGTTCAGTTCAGATGATTACTTCGTGCTGTCAGCCCGACTCCCTCGTGACGGTAGAGGCGGTATAGTTCTAGTTTGTTGTAATTGTTCACTAATTCAATGTCTGAAGTAAATTAATCGCGCCGCATTGAGGGCACACTTCAAAGGATGGCGAAGCTCTTTGTGCCAGAGTGTACCGTCGTGCCCCTGTGTTGTGCTGTGCCGCCTGGCCGTTCTGTGCCACTTGTGCCGGCTGTGTGTGCCTTCTGTCCTCCACTGGACGAAGCGAATTTGGTAACCGTTACTTCGTTTTACACGTACAGTGATGCAGAGTTAATTTGGCGAATTTGTAGTTACCTAAAAACTAACGAGGATATTAATGATTGAAAAACAATGGGATAGATACATTACATTGTTGTCTGCAAATTTACTTTACTTTTATTTACCTAATTTTAATTTTAGTTTATACTTTATATTCATAGTTAATTTATTACATTCAACGCCCATTTACGCACTTTTTAACCTGAAGCACAGGTTCATTTTAGTTCAGGCAAATAAGCAACTGTGCTCTGTTTTAGTTATTAAGTTACTTATTGTAAATGTGCCCCATTTTATAAATAAACGAGTTATTATTTTGAAATTTACTAAAAATTCTCGGCTAGCCGGCAAGAGCTGATAACACAGGCCTAAGCCAAGTGATTATCAGTTGGATTAAGTACGGTCACGTGCAGAAGATTGAACAAAATATGGTAGCGTATTTGTGTTTTGATGTGGGTTTTCTGATTCACATTGCAGAAACTTTGTCACGAGTCTGCATGTGTTTAGATCGCAGTGTAGACTAACATAAGTTCTTTTTTTTTATTGAGCGTTTTATAAACAATTAGAAGTATTCTGAAAAGAGCCCTATTGGATTGCTTTATTCAAAATAGTTTCTGCCCGCGACTTCGTTCACGTGGAAGTCGTAAGACACCACGATATACCTACTACAATAACAGCCACATTTTTATAAAACTTCCTTGTACTTATCTAAAAAAATATAGCTATCTACATTAGGTATTGTTGTTATCTAACTTTGATATGTGAGCAAATAGTCAATAATAACTTATTATTGGTTATTTGCTCATAAAAAATATTATACACCATCAATAATTGGATTTATTGATATGCAACCAGTGATTCTCATTCTAAATTGATAAATTATTTTAATTATGCGTATACAACTAACTATTATATATATATTGTACAAGTATGTAAAGGAAAAATAAAAAACAAAGAATAAAGGAAAGAGCTCATTGGGCGTCAAAAACTTCGTCCGCATCGCTGTCAGCGGGAAAAGTGCCCAAAAGGCTGGCATCATTTTGCCACGTTGGATAGCTTAATATAATATATTTATTTAGACAACCATTGAGCCATTACATTTACATTTATATTGTTAGTATGAACTTAAAAACTATGTTAGTACCTAATAACTAAGAGAGATTGGTCACCTGGATGAGGCTCCACACCAGTGGGCTCTCTGACTTATTGCCTATTACATGCAGGATGCTTTATTTTGGCTCAGTAATTGTTTTTTTTTAAATATAATTTATAAGTAGTAGGTATTTACTCAAACTATTAAGGCAAGAAGCGGAAGCAGCGGTGTGTGCCGAACAGTGACCTGAATTTGATTAGCGGGTGGTTGCGGTCCTTTTGGACTGCAAATCAACCCTAAGAAATCCCATACGCCATGTAATCTGCGGGAACGCTTTTCCTACACCCATCCTTCTGATGCACCTTGCAGTTCGCATCTTAGAAATCCCCTCCCCACCCAACCGACTTGTACTCCTACTCCTTCAGTGTGCACGCGGTTCGGGTGTGGAATTCACTTCCGCCTGACATTAGGGACTGCCAAACTGTTGCAGTTTTTAAAAGACTTCGTTCCACTTTGTCATAGTTGCTTATTATGTATTTATTCTTTTATACTATATTTAAGTATATATTTTAGTGATATTTATTTTAGAAGTATGTTTGTAAGTATATTCTCATATTAACATAACACATAACATCACGCCTTGTTTCCCCGAAGGGTTGGGCAGAGGTGTCGCTGTAGCAGATTCACCCACATTTCTCTCTCACTAGTTATGTTTTAAGTCCCATTTAATAGGGGGCGAGCCTATTGCCATCAACCGGGCACAAATCTAGACTCCAGGCTGCTACTGAGAAATTTCAGATACAAAAACCCAATAAATAATAATTTGCCCGACCTGGGAATCGAACCCAGGACCTCATGTTCAGCAGTAGCGGTTGCGACCACTAGACCAACGAGGCAGTCACTAGACAAACGAGGCAGTCACTATTCTCATATTGTATGTTTGTATTTAAATTAGTGAATAGTTTTAATTTTAATTTTATGTATTTTGTTTTCTCTTCTACTCTTATCAACATCTCTTTATCTACTTTTCTATCGCAGGTATACTGGAAGAGATGTCTTTATAAATAAGCATCACCTTTGTGCGTATTTTTCTGTTGTTTATTCTTGTCTGTTTATATGACGTGTATATAAACTGTTAAAATAAAACAAAAGAAAGTGTGTATAACATTATTAAATAGCAAGAAATAACAGGCTTTTTAGGGTTCCGTATGTCCGAATAAAAAAACGGAACCCTTACAGAATCACTCGTGTGTCTGTCTGTCTGTCCGTCTATCACAGTCGATTTGCTCCGAATGTAAAGGACCGATTAAGTTGTTTGGTACACATATCAATTTCTGTGACCCAAACACGGACGTGTTACGTAAATAAATTAATTATGAATATGCGGGTAACTCTTGGGAGACAAATAAGATTATTAATCAAAAGTTTTGCATAAATTTACCGTGTGTTAAAACAAAAAGACACACATACATCATTCATTCATTCATTTTATATACTTTTTTTTATAAATTTTATAATAGTTAAAATAATTTTTATTTATTTAAGATTATTTTTCTTTTTTTTTTAATAGTAATTATTTAAGTTATGAAAAGATGAAATTGACTTTATTATTAAAGTAAAATACATAAATTTAAAAAGTAAAATACATAAAGTTATTTAAGAAAATAGTAGAAAATTGACCATCCCCCTTATCTCCGAAACTACTGAGCATTTTTTTTAAAGTTCAGAAAATTGTTCTATCCTTATAGATTACAGGAAATCTGTGAGTAAAGGGTGAAGTAATGTATTCAAAACTACAGTGGTTTTAACAGTGGCGGAGCTGGTTGTATTTTGCATAACCTAACCAAACATTGTTGGAACTGAATAACCCTGGGACAGATTTTGATGCGGCTTGGCCTGAGTAAAGGGAGAAATAATGTCTTCAAAACTACAGTGGTTTTAACTGTAGCGGAGCTGGGTGTATTTTGCCCACACTCCTTTATTGTGAACACAAATCGATCAGCACCACAGATTAATACAGATGGGACACTCCGCAAAATCATTTAAATAATAAGCGACTCTTACCATGACATAATAAAGTGCAATTTCAATAAGATCACATAGCGGTAATAACCTATAGTTATATTCACCTAGAAGTTGCGTTGTCTTTCTATTGCGTAACTCTAGATCTTCTGACTACGTTACATTCACTGAATTGGCCCAACAAGTCGGGCCCGTGTACTTGTAGCTTCATACCTACACTGCGGAGTGTCCTTTCTGTATTCATCTGTGTCAGCACCCTAATTGCGTAACACACGATCAATCACAATCTGTTTCATTTTGACAGTTCAATAACATTCATTGCGTTATTAACGTTGTTGACCAGACAAATTTCTCGAACATGTGAAGCAATGGATTAGTACTATCCTTCAAAATGATTCAGATTATGATTGATCGTGTGTTATGCAATTAGGGTGCAGGCCTTTGATAATAAATTTCTATTTAAAAAAATAAAACGACACAAAATAACATATCTACCTACTAGTTAAAGTTAGGTAGTACTTATCTGTGAATATATTTACTTTTCTTTTTCTATACAATTTAAATGTGCAACACAGATACTGAATTAATTACAAACGTCCTGTATGTTCCGAATTGCGAATTTTTATGTCGGGGAATTACTTTAGCTTATCTAAAAGTATATTTAAATAAGGGAAGTCCCCAAAATAAGCAACTATCTCTTTTTGACAAGCGACAGAAAGGGACTTTACCGGCGATGAAGTAAAGAAATATGATAATAATATGATATACGGAACTCAAAGAACTCAAAGCAACTATTTCAAATAAACCAATTACAGACACTTTTGAATTGTCAAGGGGTCAGTCAGTCAGCCCATTCCAAAGCGTAGTAGGTACATATGGAGAAGAACGGACAAGAAACTCCACGGACACTCTTTTAAATCACAATATGGTTATAAAATATTGGTTACATAATTCATGTTAAAGTTATAAATGTGAGAACGATGCAGAACGATAAAAGCGTCCATAATAAAAAATAAAACAATTCAAAAATCAAATTAAAATAAGCCATGGCAGCTAGAACATGACCAGTCTGATCTGCATCCCGTGGAGGTCTATGAACATCTCAAGGCGAAGTGTTCAGAGTATAATGAGATCCTCTATTCCTTTGGTACTTACTCATCCTGTGTGTAGTTCCGTTGAGTGTCCGTTTCTCTCAGGTATTTTACCTAATTGCGTATTTCTCTCGGAAGAAATGAATTGACATTAAACAATTTGTATAAAATTGTTAAAACTCGAGAACAAATAAGATTTAAAGTAAATTGAACATCGTCGATGAACATTGAAACATTTATCATTTCACAAAATAAATGTACGCGAGGTTTTCGCAGGAGATCTCAACTTTCAACTCTATTTCACTAATAGCCGAGGTTTCCAGTTTTTTCGATTGGCGTCTTAAATCGATTCTTCGCAAAAACTTTCGCTACGGCATTACGAATAATTAATTTTCTTTGTGAAAACATTTATTGGTGCGCGGTCTGCGGCTGCATGCCGTAACTGAAGGAAACATTCCTCTGTTTATTATAATAATAATAATATAATAATAAAACTTTATTCAGTTGAAAAGGTAAAACACTAAATACAAATTTGCTAAAATCTACGAAAAATTCGATTATGTTATGTGCCTGAACTAGGTCACCTGTATTTCAGGCGAGGCAAGGTATAATAAATATTTCTAAATAATCACATTCGTTATAAAAATCTAGTCATCTAATAGGTATGTAAAAAGGTGTAAATAGTACAATAAATCCTACTTGCTAAAATCTTAGTACTTCTCCTTACTTAGCTAAACTTAATTAGTAATTTTTTTTTATTTAAGTACGACTAATACACACATCAAAAGTGTCTAGGGATCAACATATATTTTTGCAATAACTTTTCTCCTGATTGATATTAATTAAAATTTTCTTTAAGGATTCATCAAATAAAGTGTTTTCGTTTGTCACAGTAACGATAAACCAAGTCACCTTTGCATTAATAAAGAAATTTGCCATTTCCTAATAAAGGGATTTTTGACATTTGAACCACTAACATTAAAGTTCGAAAAAAAGACTGAAATAACAGTTTTCTTTAAAATTTTATTGGGTAACTTAAACAATTAATAATCCGTGTTTCTACCGCGAACACTCACAACACAAGAACATCGGTTTGGCATACTCAAAATGAGTTCATCCAAATCACGCTGTGGAATGGCCGCCCATGTTCGTTGCAACAACAAAAAAAGGTCTTCTTGCGACTGGATACCCTCCATATTCGGCAGAGCTCTTCTCTGTAGCATATCCCATGCATGCTCAATCGGGTTCAAGTCTGGCGACTGAGCAGGCCAGAGCAGGACATTGATGTTAGCTGCGGCGAGAGTCTGTCTTACAACTCTTGCGGTGTGCGGTCGTGCATTATCATGCATTAACTGAAATAAGGGACCGATTTGCACTTGTAGAGGAACGATGACGTCAGATACAATCGTCTCAGCATAAATTTGAGCGTTGAGGTTGCCTCTGATCCAAATCAACTCAGTTCTTCCGCCGATCCAAATACCCGCCCATACCATGATGCGCCCGTTCTACACGCCCATTCCACCACTATAAGGATGGACTTCCTGGCAGGATTTTAATCGCTGTTGGCGTCCAGGGGTTCTCCAGTGTCGTATACGTCTTGTATCCGGGCTCATACCAAAACGAGACTCATCAGAAAAGCACACGAAACGCCATTGTTCTTCTGCCCAATTTCTGTGTTCAAGAGCCCATTGATATCGAATCCTACGATTGTGCATTGCTATAGGTGGTACCCGTAGCGGTCTTCGGGAATGAAGGTTCACTTCATGCAAGCGGTTTCTGACTGTTTGGTCGCTAATTAAGCTCCCTGAAGAGTGATGAAGCCTCACGGCTAACATCATGGCGGTTATTGTTGGAGCTCTTCGAGTTAAGATTTGAATGTATCGGTCTTGTCTCCGTGTGGTGCAGCGATACCGTCCTCCATGGCGCTCAGCCACGGTACCAGTGCTTCGGTAAAGTGTCCAAAGTCGACTGATAACACTCTGACTTGTATTCAGAGCTAAAGCCACAGAACGTTGCCGGGAACCAGCTTCTATCATTCCCACGGCTCTGAGCATTTCTTCCCTGCTTAAATGACGTCGCCGCTCCATAATAACGTTGGTTTTAATCAGTAGTAGGGAAACAGTAGCACTAATAATGTCTTCAATGCGTTGTATGTTTTTATAGGGAAAATATTGACAGCTGATTTTCATCTTTTACTCGAATTTGATTAACAGTTCCTGTTTCAAATTATGAAATGCACCAAAAAGGATCCATATAAATTTATATAATCATAAATTTATTACAAAGCCACATCTCAATCTCAAGAAATCCGCATAAAAATGCTTGAACCCTAGACACTTTTGATGTGTGTAGTTTCTCTGTATCTTCATAGGACATTCTTTGAAGAGCTTTCTTAAGAGTTCTTTTACAATTATTATAATTTAGAGAATAAATGTTAGCTCTCGCATTTAATCTATTATAAAGTAATGGTCCTAGGAAGACAAAAAATTTGGCTGCGAAGGTATGTTTTGTACTTTTTGTAGGGCAAACTATGTCTTTCCGTCTTTTTTTAGTAAATTCAGTGCTATATGGGAGGGCTGCGTGTTGTTTTAATACGATGCTCATTATGAATAACTGTCGAGCTGTTAGTACTTCACAGGATTTATAGAGTAGGTTAGTGGGAAAAAGGAAAGGGCGGCAAGTAGAAACCTTAAGAATTGCTCTTTGAGCTCTTTCAATCGGTAGTAGCAAACTTTTACCTGCTCCACCCCAAGAGGTAATGCAGTAAGTCAAAATTGACTGACAGAGAGCAAAGTAAACTTGCTTAATTAATTTTGGGTCTGCAATATAACGTAGTTTTTTGAAAACGAATATTAGCTTACGCATTCTGTTATTTAATGCTTCTATGTGTTGTTTAAAAGACAGGGTTTCATCTATTACAATTCCTAGATATTTTATTTAAATATACGTATAGTTGTTGTAATTATCTCTTGTTATTGTTTAATAGTCGTGTGCTTTGTTCGCTCGGCGCTTGCAGCTAACGGCTGCTACGCCTTGAGGCGCTCCGCTTGCTCCAAGCGATCGCTCTTTGAGACACGTGCGGTAGGTTGAGCGCAGTTTTTACTTTACACAGTTAAAAGACAAATGGAATTTTTCATTTCCTTTTTTGCTTTTATTATCGTGAATCATTAGAATTCGGAATTACGTTCATTCGTATAAAACCACGTAGATATGAACGCAGTATTTTAGGTATGTATGGTATTATTTTTGAAATTCCACTAGGTACATACTACTTAGTCATTTTAAGATTTTCGATTGTAAACGTTTCACGTTACGATTGATATATTAGAAGTTGTTGTTATTATTTTCTATCCACAGTTCGAGCGAGCCAGTCTGCTCAGATTAAAACGCTCCCAAGCGGAGGACGTCGTATGATTACATTCTTACATCTATTTCGTAGAAATATATACAAATAAATACGTAGGAATATTAATAAAATAAAATAATAAAGTTGCGTGATATTTATGGGTAGGTATGCCCAAGTTTGTTGTACTTTAATCTAACTTACTGTAGTTAACTCAGTGGCTTCCACCTAGGGCTGATATAAGAATGTATCAGGCCAAACCCCACAGACCAATATTATATATACCGAGTGAAGATCTAAAAAATCCGCAATTCCAGTGATATTATTTCAAAAGCTACGAACATCCGATACAGACGTGCGAGTAAATGTATTGTAATGTATTCGTCGAGGATCTGTGCGCCGAACGATTGGGTATATATGATTTCCACAAAAATGCTAAAACATTTCCGTATTCGCGTGGATACTGGAGTGAAGAGCCAAGTCTATGTCATCGGTGGATGCTCCACCTATATTTACCTCCGCCTGTACGATGTGGCTGAATATTTTCGCACGTCGTGACAATTTTATGCCCTATGTGTCAGATTGTGGTTGTGTGATTTACGCGATGATTACTTCTTGAGTAAGTAAGTATAAGAGATGAGAATTTGCCCAGCTCTTATCTGCTATGACCATTTAATTTTCTAAAGCTAATGTCTTCGTTTTCGTAAAGAATTAAATTAAATTAAAACACGTCATTAAATTAAATTAAATTAAATTAAACTAAACTTTATTTCAGACTAAGGTTCATAATTTTGTTAGTATAGTGGAATTGCACTGCTGCTACGCCGCGCGCCGTAGCTCGCGCATAGGCCGTAGCTCGCTTATATGATATAGCTATTAAATCGCACTCTTAGTCCTAACCATTTCTCACATTACTATTTATAGTTTTTGTGTTGAACTTAGAAGCATATATATTGAATTTTTTGCTGGTTCATGACCATAGACACAGTTTGGTTCCGAGCAAACGCAGGCGTGGCCTTTCATATAATTATTTTATTTACAGAGAATACAAACGAAGCTGACGTACGTAGCTCAGTTTATGTTGGGTGCTGCGGGGATCGGTCAGCTCCAGTAAGTTTCTGTTAGAAACAAAGTAACTGCATTAAAGTGAGTCCTAAGTTAATCGCAGTTTAAAACAGTTACAATACAGTTTCTTACCGACTCTTCTTGACAGCACTGACGTCTCCAAGGAAGTGGCATGTACATATTATTATTTCCTTTATTTCACTATTTACATATAAATTATATTTTTAAATATCAGAAAAAAAAATCAAAACATTCAAAAATATAAAAAAAAAATAGTAGCCCACCGGTATCGGGAACAAGGTCCAAGCTACCGGCGGTCAGGGCTCCAAAGAGAACCTTCTGACAATGCGAGCCGTTTCCAGGAGTACCGCTTTCTGAATCAAGCCCTTGATCCAGCTGCGCAACGAGAGCCTCCTTAGGTGTTGGTCGAGGCTCTTGGCAATTAAGACATTGGCTGTCACGACTATCGGCACAATGATTGCTGAGTCCACATCCCACATGTCGACAACCTCGCGAGCCAAGTCAAGATATTTGATTTGTTTATCTTTCTCAGCTTTCACGAGGTTCTCGTCATGCGGGACTGTTATGTCAATAATCATTGCGCGCCTCTCTCCTCGATTCACCATCACTATATTAGGCTTATTGGTAACAATAGTCCTGTCAGTGATGATGGATCGATCCCAGTACAATGTGATATTTCCATTTTCGAGAATTGGGTAGGGCACATATCTGTAGTACGGCACTTCCAATTCTAACTTACTGTAAGAAAATTTTAATTTTCTCAGGTTAAGAAGTACAGACTTCAGAACAAATTGCTGGTGGATAATCCTGGCTACAAGGTTGTGTCTATGCAAGTACTCTTCGTTAGCTAGACGAGAACATCCGGAGATAATATGTCGGATCGATTCTCCCGGACGGTGGCATGGCCAACAGATGTCAACCGTGCCGTCCTTCACAATCAATCTCCGATAATTGTTCGTCATCATAACTTCATCCATAATTGCACAGACAAAACCTTCGGTTTCCCCAAAGAGGTCACCAAAACGCAGCCAGGTTACGGATACTTTGAAGCTCCTTACTCTGGCATATCTCCATGCGATCTTTAGTGTCAAACACTACAGGCTTGCGCCAGTTCTCTTTAGCCAAGGAGAGCGGGGTAAGGCCCTTGTTCACCACGACCACATCTCGATGCATCCCCACGTCGGCTTCTAGGAAATGTTCCCTGAGACTGCATATCTCGCGATTGTGGAGAGTTTTAGCATTTAAAAAGCCTCGACCTCCACACTTTCACGAGATATACAGTCTCATTACCGATGACCGTGGGTGATGCATTCGATATGTAGTCAGCAACGTACGGACCCTCCTAACTAAGGCGTCGAGTTCGGTCTGAGTCCATTTGAGTATGCCGAAAGAGTACATCAAAACCGGTATGACCCAACCGTTGAAGGCGCGCACCTTGTTTCCGCCTGATAGAAGCTCAAACTCAAACTGAAATATTTATTTCAAATAAACCAATTACAGGCACTTTTGAATTGTCAAGGGGTCGGTCAGTCAGAAAGATGAAGCTAGTTGCCTATTCCAAAGCGTAGTAGGTACCTATGGAAAAGAACGGGCAAGAAACTCCATGGACACTCTTTTAAATCAAAATATGTTTACATAATATTGGTTACATCATTCATGTTAAAGTTATACATGTGAGAACGATGCAGAACCACGTAGATATGAACGCAGTATTTTAGGTATGTATGGTATTATTTTTGAAATTCCACTAGGTACATACTACTTAGTCATTTTAAGATTTTCGATTGTAAACGTTTCACGTTACGATTGATATATTAGAAGTTGTTGTTATTATTTTCTATCCACAGTTCGAGCGAGTCAGTCTGCTCAGATTAAAACGCTCCCAAGCGGAGGACGTCGTATGATTACATTCTTACATCTATTTCGTAGAAATATATACAAATAAATACGTAGGAATATTAATAAAATAAAATAATAAAGTTGCGTGATATTTATGGGTAGGTATGCCAAGTTTGTTGTACTTTAATCCAACTTACTGTAGTTAACTCAGTGGCTTCCACCTAGCGCTGATATAAGAATGTATCAGGCCAAACCCCACAGACTAATATTATATATACCGAGTGAAGATCTCAAAAATCCGCAATTCCAGTGATATTATTTCAGTAGCTACGAACGATAAAAGCGTCCGTAATAAAAAATAAAACAAATAAAACAATTCAAAAATCAAATTAAAATTAAAACTATTAAATACAATTTTCAGGCGGCCAAAGAAGCGCTCCTTCAACGATTGCTTCATGTCAGTAACATTGATGCCCAACGCTTCCGACATACCCAAATACTTATGATGCGGAGACGGCTCTAAGGTTTATGGAATCTGAAAGTTGAGTTCCCATGGATTCCACAATCTCCCCTCGCTTTTTCATGCATGTGACCGCACATTTGTCCTCACCAAATTATATTGCGGCGCTATTGAAAGTTTCAGTTACTTTCAGTAGCTCCATCCGTTGCAAATTGTTAGGGGCAAAGAGTTTTACGTTGTCCATGTAGAGGAGGTGAGATATAACCTGACCACCTCTCCTCAACCGATAGCCAAGACCTTAATCCTCCAGCAGTGTGCTTAAAGGATTCAGGCCAAAGCAGAGCCAGAGCGGACTCGTGTCGCTTTGAAATATGCCAGATATATTATTATTTTTAGCATTTATTTTTAGTACATACCGTTTACATTTTAAAATATTTTTATAAAAAATCATCAAAAAACATTTAAAAATAAAAAAAATAGTGGCCCATCGGCATCAGGAACAGTGTTCGAGATGCCAGTGGTCAGGGCTCTAGAGAGAGGAACTCAATACTCAATACTCAATTCTTTATTGCGTTCCACAATGTAGGCTTAGGTGGTAAACATTTATTGTAACGATCATGGACCCTGTCGGGCACTGCAAAAGAAAGAAATTTGGAGAGGACCTATCAAGAATCTTAAAATAACAATCGTTGGTATACAAATTGGTGCTAAGTTAGTTCTCCAATTACATTTTAATTATTATTACAAAGTGCACCGTGCATGTCAGGAATAATGAACTAAACACAAGATTCTTACAATTTAACTTATTCTAATAACATGGACATTGAATCAATAAAACATTAATTTTCAAGTTTCAAGGATTTGTCATGTAAATATTCGTTGACGCTGTAGTAACATTTTCTCAATAATAACTTTTTTAACTTATTTGTAAATAAATGGAGTTTTTTTTTCTTTTTTTATTGATTCAGGTAACATATTGTAAATTTTTATTGACATAACCAGAGGACTTGTTGAGTGTATTTTTAAGCGGGATGATGGTAGGTTGAGTCGTGTTTTGTGTCGGAGTGTGTATCTTGTTTGTATGTCTTCTCGTTTGGTGTAAAAGTCTTGGTGTTTGTGAGCGAATTTGCATATTTCAAGTATATATATACACGGCAGAGTTAAAATATTTAGTTTTATAAAATGGGGTTTGCAGCTATCTATCTGTTGTATATTTACTAGGATACGGATAAATTTCTTTTGGATGGTGAACAGTGTTAGTGCATCTGTACTGAATCCCCACATTATGATGCCGTAGCTTAGCCAGGCATGAGCATAGGCGTAGTATGCAACCAGGGCAGTCTGTAAGTTGGTGGTCTTTTTGGTTTCATCACGCGTAGCATGACCACCGTAGAAACGAGTTGTGTCGACAGAAGAATAGACAAAAATGACGTTCCGTGTAGACAGGACGGCAGGAAAGTAGAAAGACACAACTGCACTTTTTACGCAATTCACTCTTTTCATAATTCGATTCAGAATTGTTTGTTTTGTCATAGGATTTTTTTTCTTTGTTTGATTCTCAATTTTTATTGATATTAAGAGTGTCGAAGTATCGTATTTTGGAAGAAAACAATATTACAGTAATATTGGATTTAACCATTTCCTTGGTGATGGTGCCGATTCTCTTGTACACCGAACTAAACTATCTAAACTATCACTAAAACCCCTTTATTTTTGGCTATGAAAATCTTAAAACTATTCTGCAACAAAAAATCCCTAAATTTAAATATAATTTTGACACAACTTAAATCGTATTTGACAATCGCGAGTCCACGTGGTACTTGTTTATCCTACCCCGTGATTTTTTTTTAGAGCCGGAATTTTTCACTTTTTGTATGGAAAATAAGATAAATTATTACCTACATGTTCAGTCTTAGGGGTTTGAGGATTTTATAAAGTGGGTCGAAATTTTCATTATTTTTGCGATTAGACACACCATTTTCGAGATATAAGCAAAAGAAAAAAAAGATACAGTACTATTTTTGCACATGAATTCGAGGTGTTGGTGTGAATTTTAATTATGATAATTATTACTTATACTTATACACTTTTGCGTTCAAAACGCTCTCCTTTACAGGAGAGCGTTTCATGATTTTGTAGATAGCCGTATATACTTTGTGGCTGTCGAGTAAAAAGTTTTCTACCGTCTTTAGCATGGCGATTACAAAATCAAATTGTCTTCACTACCTTAGTGATTTTGACAGTTTGGATAGAAAACTTTCTTCTGAAATAGTCTACATATAAAAAGATCGTTAGAAGCGGAAGACAAAATGACAGATTGTAGAATGATTTCTACGGTGCGATGTCAGAAATGGAGAGACGAAATGTCATTTTGTATAGAAAGAGCTATGTCTATTCTTCGTAGAAAAAGAAAGCGTCATGCTACGCGTGCATGAAGAGCGTATATAAATTTTGAAAGTTTTGATTTTATATTTTGTACGTGTGATTTCCAATTTATATTTTTATCTATGGTTATGCCTAATAATTTGAATTCATTGACTGTTTCTATAATATGATTATTAAAAGAAAAGGATACATCTAACGGATTTTTTTGGTGGGGATGGAAAGTTATCAGTTTAGTCTTTGAAAAGTTTATATCAAGGTTGTGTTGGTTCATCCAGGTTATTATTTTGCTGAGAATTTCATTAAGGGTAGCGTTTAGGTTTATGTTGTCATGACATTGGGTGAGGATGGAGATGTCGTCCGCAAATAAAACGCAAGGTCCGGTTTCTGCTATAAATTTTGGGAGATCATTTATGTATATGAGGAACAACAGACATCCAATAACACTTCCTTGTGGTATTGACGCGCTAATCGCCTTTCTGTCCGACCGGTACTTTTGAAGTTCGTTTATCGTGCTATTGAAGTACTCTATTTCTACTAGCTGTGCTCTATTTTCCAGATAAGATTTGAACCATTCATAGGCTTTACCTCGGATTCCTAATCTATATATTTTTTTAAATAAAATATCGTATTGTACTTTATCATAGGCTTTGGTCATGTCAAGCATTAACCCTACTGCGTATTTTTTATTATTTATTATGCTTAGAGCTTCCTGTATAAATTTATAGACTGCTAATGCCGTTGATCGATTTTTCCGAAAGCCGTTTTGGCTTTCATCGAATATTTTGTATTTTTCGCAGAAAGTGTACACGCGATTGCACATCGCTTTCTCGAAAATCTTTGAAGCTGTAGGCAGTAACGCTATTGGACGGTAATTACTAGGCTCCGTTTTGTCATTTTTCTTATGTAAAGGTTTCACTAATGCTATTTTCAACTGATCAGGGAATACGCCATCTTCAAAAGATTGGTTTAACAATTTATAAAATGGTAGTGTAAGCTCATCAGCGCATTGTCTGAGTAAACAGGGGGGAAGTTCGTCTATGCCGTGACTTTTTTTATTTTTTAGTGTTTTTATCATAATATTTATTTCGTAAGGGTCTGCTGGTGTGAGGAACATTGTATTTTCGGTATGTGAAAGCACTGGTATACTTTTCGACTCATCGTTTGTACGTACTGAACTACCCTCACCGATGGATGCAAAAAAGTTGTTAAACATATTGGCTATTTCCTTAGGCTCCGAGGTTATTTTATTATTATTGGTTTGTAGATTTATGTTAAATTTGTCTTTTCTTATTGTTTTGTTGGTTCGCTCGTTTATTATATTCCACATTGTTTTGACTTTGTTATTGGACTTTTTTATTTTGTCAATGTATTGTAGTTTTTTTGCTGTCGTTACTGATTTTTTTAATATTTTTTATAGTGTTGTGATAGTATTGGGTTATTTGTTCTAAGTGTAAGTATTTTTAATAATCTTTTATTTTTGCAGGAGGTTTGATACCTTTGGTTAACCATTTTTTCTTAAAATTTGATTTTGTAACCGATAAAAACACACGATATATTGTTTCGATTATATTTTCGTATTCATAAAGACAGTACAAATTATCCGCGTACAAATATATACTGTGCGTAGTAGGTGATATGCGTATACTGGTTCTCAGAGCTGTCCAGCCAGTGAGGCTGAAGCAGACCGAGAGCGCCGTATGCAAAAACTGACTCGGGAGGTTTTTTTTTTTTTTTTTTTTTTCTGTTGGGCATCTCGTAGCTGACCTCTGAGGTCATGACTACTTAACCGGTCAATCCTGTGGTTGCCTTAAGCTGCTACACTCAAAGCCTCCAGCCAGGGGCATACAAAACTAAGCTAAAAAGCTAGGTGAACGCTCGCTAAGGGCACCCCCTGTGGGGTACGAGCCTCGGCTTAGGGCGTCACCGGAGGGAGGACATCAAAGATGGGACGGGCTGGATCAAAGTTTTGATCATTATTATTAATCGGGGAATTTAAAGCTACGTGCACAGCTGAAACCACTGCTGGCACCTCGTTATCGAGCAAGGGTCGGGGAGGAGTATCATTTACTCGGGGGCGCGGTCGCGATCGCAAAGGACCTCGACGGCGAGGTCGGAATGACGGGAGGCGTCTGTGTCTGTGTATAGTACTAGTGGCCCTATTGCTCTCCTGGAGGAGGGTTATGGGGTCATCAGGGTCGGTGAGAATGTGCCTAGGTCGGCGGGTACGGCTAATCCTACTTGGGACATAACTGGCGGCCTCGACAACCGTTGCGATGTTTGACCGCGGAATCGAAGTAACGCTTTGCAAGGCGTTTTAGAAATTGGTGGATCGTGGGAATTCTAAGGTCGAGATGGAGGCTCTCGTTCCTAACATACCAGGGGGAGCCTGTGGCCCTGCGGAGGAATCGGTTTTGGAGCGTTTGCAACCTATGGATATGATGGGGTTTTGCATGAGCAAAGACGGCACCCGCATAAGTCATGATGGGACGAATACACGCTGTGTAGATTCGCAATTTGCACTTAAGTGACATCTTGCTGCGTGCGTTTAGGACGGAATGGAGCCTACCGAGAGCGAAAGCGGCTCGCGAACGAACCTTCTTTATGTGCTCAGCGAAAGTGAGATGGTGGTCGAGGAAAACACCTAGGTATTTGGCTCGCTTCTCCCAAGGGATCTGCTTACCGAACATAGTGAGAGGTCGGGGGAGGGGGTCTCTAAGCCTTGTGCGCGGTTTCGAGAAGAGAACCGCTTGGCTTTTTTCGGGATTGACTTCTATGCGCCACTTTCGAAACCAGGCAGCGAGTCGATTGACTGCGCCTTGGAGAGTGTGGGCGATATTGTCGGGGTATCTAGACCTAAAGTAGATGGCCGTATCGTCTGCGAACAGAGCGAAATGCGTCCTTCTACCTGGGTTTGGAATATCGCTAGTGAATAGCGTGAACATGAGGGGAGCTAGCACGGAGCCCTGAGGGACTCCTGCACGAATGGGGCGGGGAGAGGAAAGTGCTCCTTCAATGCGATAGCGGAATACGCGATTCGATAGATAGTCCCGTAAGATGAGTACGAGACGATCCGGCACGCCGAGTTGGTACAGCTTGTATAATAAGCCGTTGTGCCAGACTTTATCGAATGCTTTCGCAATGTCGAAGAAAACTGCACCCGTCAAAGAGCCGCGTTGGAAACCATCGCTTATGAACTCAATGATGCGGTGGGCCTGATGCACGCTAGAGTGCTCAGTTCGAAAGCCGAACTGTTCGTTGGGGATGAGGCCCTTGGTCTCGGCGAAGTCTCTGAGACGCTTGTAAATAAGCCTCTCATAGATTTTTCCGAGAACCTTGAGCAAACTGATGGGACGGTAGCTAGAGGGCTCGGTACTGGGTTTACCGGGCTTTCTGATACCTATGACTGTGGCTTCTTTCCACGACTGGGGAAAGAAGTTGTTGCTTAAGGCACCATTGAAGATGGTAGTCAAAAGCATTATCAGGTGGGCAGGGAATAATTGGATCACCCTATTGGTGAGTCCATCTGAACCGGGAGCTTTACGAGCTTTAAGACCTTTGATAATGTCATGCACTTCGTCTGGAGCGACGGGAGGCAGTGGACAATCAGGGTCATCGACGGGAGGGAGAGAGGCTCTACGTTCGACTTCAGCGTCGACCTTTAGGAGGTGAGCTTGGTCTACTGGCAGGGAGCTGGGTGAGCATTGGGCCTCGAGGGTGTCGGCCAGGCATTCTGCCTTTTCAACGTCCTCAAAGGCTATGGTCTTGTCGGGACGGGTCAGGGGGGGCATGGAGGAAGATTGAGGGGATCTGAGTTTCCTCTGAAGTTCCCAAAATGCCAGATGGTTGGGCTCTAGTTCGCCGAGCATCTTGTCCCAGCCCGCGTCACGCAGCTCCTGTATGCGTGTCTTTACAGATCTCTGTAAATAGCGCATATGGGCTTTGTTTGCGGGGCAGGGGAAGCTGCTGTAGGCACGGACGGCCGCGTTCTTCTCAGTCAGTAATGCACGCACATCGTCCGGCAAGCTCCAGTGACGGTCGTCCGTCGCTGGAACCTCCCTTGAACATTCGTTCAGGACGGTTTGTACGTGATTAGTGAGTGAGTCGATCGCGGATGTCGTGTCTGCGATAGAGTTGAATTGATCGGGAATAGAGTCTAACTGAGGGGACGTGTTGGATTTCAGCTGGGTGCTTACTTTCTTCCAGTCCGTGATCCTCTTAGTGATAGGGGGAGCGTTGGGGTCGCGGAGACCTATGCGGGGGTCTAATCTCATGACTACCGGACGGTGATCCGAGTCGAGCTCATTTACAGTTTCTATTGAGTCTAGTCTTAGATTGACGTTCTTAAGGAGCGCCACATCTAAGATATCAGGGGCGTGATTTACGTTAACCGGAAAGTGAGTGGGAGTCATCGGAGCGATGACGTCAAAGGTCAGGGAGTGGGAGAGGTCGAACAAGTGTCGGCCTCTTGTGGTGGTTACCGAACTATTCCAGGAGGGATGTTTGGCATTGAAGTCGCCCGCTAAAATGAGCGAGTTACTCATAGTGAGTAGAATCGAGAGGTCGTCAGAGAGGAGTTGGAAATTCTCCGAAGTATTAGCGGGGGGAAATAGACCGACACAAGAGTGATCGGCTCGTGGCCTGACATGCCTAGGCGGCAGGCCGAAACTTCTAATCGTGAGAGGGGAGGAGGGTCAATTGGGATGCAGTGAAGCTGCTTTTTGTAGTAAATCAGGGTACCTCCTCTATGGCATCGTGACCTATCGTTGCGAACTATCCGGTAGTTAGCTATTGATGGGTTACGATTGCAAGGTTTTAGAAAAGTCTCTTGGACTAAGAGAACATCTATTTGATGATCGCGGAGGAACGCCGCTATCTCTTCGCGTTGATTTTTAATGCAGTTTGCATTGAAGTAGCCTATTATTAGGGATCGCGGTTTGAACCTAGCTAAGACCGTATTATCCATAATGGGGTTTAGTAGCGAGGGAGGTTAGGGCTTGCGTAATATCGGGATACGCATTGTAGATGGCCTGGATCTGGAGGAGATTACCATGAGCCGCAAGGATTTCGTTGGCCATTGTCTTTGCGCGAGGGGAGACGAAGGCCAAGAAGGTTGAGGTGATGACGTTGAACGAGTCAACGGAGGCGTTGGGGCTAGCCACGGGAGTGGTTTGAGAGGGGCGCGTAGCTTTAGGAGCGGGCGTGGGTTTCGCGGGGGGCGCGGCGGGCGCCGAGGGCGCAGAGGGCGCAGGGGTCGCAGAGGGCGCAGGGGGCGCGGGTGGCGCGGCGGCGCGAATTCGGGGATCCATAAGGCGGGGGAGGGGAGCGGAAGGAGGGGGAGGGAAATTTACAAATTGAGAGGGCACCATGGCAGGGAAAGCCTGCTGGTGGTGGAGGTAACTCCACGGACTAGGCCTCTGAGGGCTTAGTCGTTGGGGCAATTGGGATGAGGGAATCCTATAAGAGGAGGGAGCTTCCCTTTGCTGGCGGGCGTCGAAACGCTTGGCCAGTTTGGGAGAAGAGGCCTAAGGGGCTTTGGGGCAACCGCGGTAGTTGGCCGGGTGGCCTTGTTTGCCGCATAGAACGCAGCTGGGGAGGTCGGTACAAAGGGAACGATCCTTTGGACGGGGGCAATCGGAAGTGCCGTGCTCACCTAGGCACTTGACGCATCTAGGTGTAGCATGGCAGTTCCTTTGCGAGTGACCATAAAGCTGGCAGCGGTGGCATTGACCGACAATGCCACTCTTATGGGGTTTCTCAATTTCGAACCCTGTGAGATTGCACAGGGAACGAATTTGGAATATCGGGTGGTGGCCCTCGACGGGCGGGCAGATTACGAGTATCATGTCGTAAGATTCACCGCCTCTAGAGCGGTGCATACGATGGACCTCGTCAACGGGGACTTTTTGCGACTGAAGGTCGCTGAGGATCTCGGCGAGGAGGATTTCGCGTGGGATTCGCTTAATCACGACGCGGATTTGCTTTTCCTCTGGGAGTGAGTAGGTGTGGTATGACACACCTCTCATTCTCATAAGACGGGTTAGGTCCCTAAAGTCGCGAGTTAAGGAACCCCAACCTACCAATATTAGCTTTGTCAGACAATAAGTATTTACTAGATTATTATTTCCCAATTTCCCCACTGCGCGATCAGCATTTATAATTATCTAGAACATGCGTCAATCTGATCACGCTGTGCATGTACTACGTTAGCAATTAAGTTAGTATATAAGATCAATATTTTGTTAGATTTAATTAATTACTGTTTCGCTGTAACTCTGTCGGAATAAAGTTATTTTTAAATACTTCCGTTGTCGCTTACTTAATTGGCGCAGCCGGTAGGATCTCTGTAGTCAGTTTGCCGTGTATACAATTCTACGTGGAGTAGCCGACGTCCGTGTCTACGGTTTAGCAGAGATCGCCGAACAAATAAATTCATTAAGAAGCCACTTCGAGTTACGGAAGAGGACCAGCCACAGCAGTAATTCAGGGAGCATGGAGCTAGCTGCGGAATTGTGAGTAAATCTTTTTCACCTTCCTCTCAGCTCTTCCATCTATATCCCAACCTTGTAATAGTCTATGTGTTTGTGTATTATTAGGGATTGGACAACGCCGTGATAATATTTGCATAGATTTTAATTGTACTAATATTTTAGAGTAGTGATAGTTTAGTAGCACATTAGTGTGATTTTTTTTTTCTCCGCGTTTGTTTCTTTCATAACTTTTCACAATGGAAAACGTAACCCGTGTCCCACAGGAATTGGTTAACATCATACCAATATTCAGCGGCGACACTAGAATGTTGCCTTTATTTATAAAAAAATGTGAATACATTTTGTCTACGTTCTTAGGAACCGCAGCCCAAAATGAATATTTATTTCATGTAGTAACAAGTAGGTTATCAGGCGAAGCAGCCAGTTTGGTAGGCGAAAGAGAAGCTATAGGTACGTGGGACGAGCTGAAGAAGTTGTTAAACCAACACTTCGGTGATCCACGCACAGAGGATTGTTTAGCAATGGAGTTAGAATCGTGTAGAATAAATAAGGGTGAAAGTTATTTAGATTTTTGCCATAGAATACAGCGGATGAGAAGTGTTTTATTTGCTAAAATATCAGAAACTATCATTGATGAATCTCTACGTAAGGCAAAGCAAATCATTTATAGTAACAGAGCAATGAATGCTTTCTTGTTTAATTTACCGCCATTTTTAGTTAGATTAGTTCGTTTGCGCGACGTCACAACGTTAGAGGATGCATTAAAAATAGTTTTAGAAGAACAAAACTTCCAGGCAGTCTATGAGTCGAAAACAAACGACAGACGTAATTTTAGCAGAAATAACAGACCCAATTTGCCTAATAACCAAAATGCAATTGAATCTAATAATCAAAAGAAAGATTCACATAGCATATCAAGTACACATGTACCGAATAGTGCTACAAACAGCACATCTACACCGAACAATTCGCATCAGCCCAGACATTATAAACAACATAATAATATTCAAAGAAATCAAGACAATTTTAATCGTACAAACAACAATAATGCGTCACCGCAGTCAAGTAGGTCATTTGTTCCGATTGCACAACCGAACCAACAGTTCGCGGCACATGCACCGAGCACGCCGTCTTTTGCAGCGCAAGCATCTACGTCGGGTGCGAATACTGATGTCACCATGCGTACTGCAAGTTCGCGACGTGTTAATTACATAAATAATTCTAATAATAATGAACAGAGTTCAAGTTATTCGTACAATGAGTGCCAAGAATTTTCTCCTGAAGAACCCGGGGCGGGAAATTTTTGCATAACGGCCTCTACCCTAGAGAACGAATAAAAATAAATTGTAATAAACGCTTAAATTTACCACATATAGTTATACCAGAATTAAAGGCAGTTTTTATGATAGATACGGGGAGTGTTAGATCGTTTATAAGCCCGTATATAGCGAATAAATATTTTAAAAATTATTTACAGTATGAACCCTTCGAAGTTGTTAGCACTCACGCATCGAGTGTTCATGGTGAAACGGCTATTATTCCATTACCGGTTACCTTTGGAAGTCAAGAGTTCCATAAGTTTTATGTCTATAGTGTCGACGATAGGTATGATGGGTTAATAGGTAGTAATTTGCTGAAGCAATTACAGGCAAAGATTAATATGGAAAATCAGATATTACATTTAAAAAATACTGATATTCCTATCATATATTCACCGCCTATGAGAGAGATATATAATCTACCATCTCGTAGTGAACTTAGAGTAAGGCTCCCAGTCAACTTACTGAACGGGGAAGCTGTGTTAGATTTTAAGCAATTTACGGAAGGGATTCGAATGCCCGCCGCATTAGTTACGTGTATTGAAGGCTATGCAACAACTGTTATTCAGAATTATAGCCATGAAAATAGAAAATTAGTAGTTACGGGACCTTTTCAAGTGGAACCATACATACAGGACCCATCTGTTAGTGTTAATTTCATAGATAATAATATAGAAGTGGACAGCTTGCTAACAAAGAATTTAGACAAATTACAGTTAGATCATATGAATTCAGAAGAACGAACGGTTATTGAGGGACTTTGTAAAGAATACAAAGATATATTTTATTGTGAAAATATTCCGTTAACCTTCACAAATCAGGTTAAACATAGAATAAGAACAAAAAATGAAGACCCAATAAACATTAAGGCACATAGATTGCCACCTATTCAAACAAAAGAGATCAGTAGTCAAGTCGAGAAAATGTTAAGGGATAACATTATCCAGGAATCTCATTCCCCCTGGAGTGCTCCCGTACATTTAGTGCCGAAAAAATTAGACGCGTCAGGCCAACAAAAATGGAGGATGGTAGTTGACTATAGACGGCTCAATGAAATCACAATTGATGATAAATACCCTTTGCCCAACATTAACGATTTATTTGACATGCTAGGTAATAGTACATACTTTACAACTCTCGACTTAGCTAGCGGGTACCATCAATTAGAGGTTCAGGAGAAAGATAGAGCTAAAACTGCGTTTAGCACACCTTCAGGTCATTATGAATTTAACAGAATGCCGTTTGGGTTAAAGACCGCACCCGCAACTTTTCAGCGAGCGATGGATAACGTCTTACGAGGCCTTCAAGGCTTACATTGCTTAATATATCTCGATGACGTCATTATTTTTTCTAAAAGCTTGCCTGAACATGTAGAAAAACTTAGAGCAGTTTTTGACCGCTTCCGTCAAACAAATTTAAAAGTTCAATTAGATAAGTCTCATTTTCTTAGAAAGGAAGTACTCTACCTAGGGCATACTATTACAAGTGAAGGTTTGAAACCAAATAATGATAAAATAGACGCTATTCTTAGGTATCCTATACCGGAAACGGTTACACAGATTAAAAGCTTTTTAGGACTAATCGGTTATTATAGGAAATTTATCAAAGATTTTGCCAAAATAACTAGACCATTAACAGCTTGTTTAAAGAAAGGTCGCAAAATTGTAATTAATGGGGAATATAAAGAATGTTTTGAGACATGTAAAAAGCTTTTAACAAATGCACCTTTGTTACAATTTCCTGACTTTAGTAAAACTTTTATTTTAACCACGGATGCATCCAATTTTGCGATCGGGGCTGTATTGTCACAAGGAACGATAGGCTCAGATAAGCCTGTAGCCTATGCTAGTAGAACCTTGAGCGACACAGAAGTAAAATATAGCACTATCGAGAAGGAACTTTTAGCCATAATATGGGCAGTTAAGCACTTTCGACCGTATTTGTATGGTAATAAGTTTACCATATTTATAGACCATAGACCATTAGCTTGGCTGTATTCATTGAAAGAGCCCAATAGTAAACTCACGCGATGGCGGTTAAGGTTAGAAGAATACGATTTCGAAATACAATATAAGAAAGGCCCTCAAAACACGAATGCAGATGCTTTATCTAGGATTAAGATTAATGCAATTGACGACGATTTAGATTCAATATTCGTAAATATAGGAGATAGGCAGGAACGTATACAAAAAATTATAGAAAACGAATTGCAAGACCTCGAAACTCCAATAGAAACGATAGAACTTTCGGATTCTGATGATGGGGTCACTGCCAACTCAGTTTCAAATAGAGAACACGAAGGCATTCCTAGTTTAAACGAAGCTGTCGATACTAAACCAAAACAGATTTTAATTCATTCATGGTTTAAAAATAAATTAGACGTAAAAGATATTTCAAATAATAAACAAAAAATTCTCGAAGTTCACTTACCGACAAATAACGATATATTAGTTAAAGACTTTTTGAAAGAGTATATTGATCCAAAACATAAGTACTTTATATACTTCGAACACACATCTTTTAGAAAAACTTTTTCAAACATGGTAATTAAGTTATTTAAAAAGGATTCAGTTAAGTTAACCGAGTGTACAGAAAGAGTTATAAATTTGACAGGATCTGAAGAAGATCAAAAAGAAGTTATTTTAAAATACCACGACGGGAAAACATGCCATAGAGGTATTAAAGAAACTTTAACCAAACTTAAAAGACATTATTGGTGGGCAAACATGAAAGAGACAGTCACGGCAATCATAAATGCTTGCGAAACATGTAAACGCATGAAATAGGAATAGAAAGCCAAATAGAATATCTTATTAAACTAACTAAGGATAGATTCTTTCAAATCTTACCTTTCCATTATAGAAATAAAAGAGCTCTGTTTAATCCATTAGGCTCACTTGTAAAAGCTATCACAGGAAATTTAGATGAAGACGATGCAATTAAATATGATAGAGAAATCCAAATGATACAGAACAAAGAGCATGTGGTCGAACGTAAAGTATCATCAATGCAAAAAGCTTTTGATAAATTAGTAAATGACTCTGAAATAATAAATTCAAATATTAAAAACTTGGGTTTACATACCAATGAAATGGAAAAATTAGTTGAACATGAGTTCTGGTTTAACAAACTTTTCCAAATATTAAATACTATGTATCAAATTTTAAATAACTTTCGGACCTGTTACGAAAACATACAAGAGATTGAAACGGCAATAGCCTTTAGCAAACTGAATACATTGCACCAATCCATTATAAATAGTACAGAATTATATAATACGTTAGAAGTCATTGCTAAACATGCTAGAACAATATACCCAGTAAGCAAACATAATTTAATAAAATTAGAACGTAATATCATACTTAAATCATATATAAATAACAACAAGTTAGTTTTTGTTTTAGAAGTTCCCCTAATAAATAACGAAACATATAATTATTACAAGGTTATACCCATCCCTATATTCCATTCTCCAAATACCTTTACAATAATACCCAAATATCCTTACCTGATGGTGAATAGATTGAAATACATGCCCGTGGTAAGCCCATGTACTGAGATTGAAAATGGAAAATTTCTTTGCGCTGAAACTAATTTAGCCCAGTTTCCAACCGAGACCTGCATTGAACAAGCTGCAATGCTGATGAAGAACAACTACAAAAACTGCATACAGAACCATATTGAAATAGAAAAAACTAAGATACAGAAAATAACCGACAACCAATGGTTGGTTTACTCAGAGGAAAATCTCATCATCACCGAGAATTGCAATACAGAAATCCTGAAGTACACTATTCTTGGGACCTACATCGTGACACCTGGCCAACAATGCGAGACACAAATAGGCGAAGTCATCGTTGCCGCCACCACAAACACTACAGTTTCCAGTCTCCAGCTGCCATTGATCCAGATGCCAGACCTACAACAGGACATTCAGAGAAGATCAAAGAAAGTGGATTTAAGAAATGTGGACTTCAGTGATGTGAAAGAAGTGTTACAAAGTGCAAAATTTAGTGAAATAGACGATACGACACAAACAGTGACAATAGAAATTAGTATATGGACCATCTTAGAGTATGTGGTTATTGTAATAGCAATAGTTATCTTTATAATGTATAAATTTCAGTTCATAAACTTTTGTCGAAATTCTCCGAAACCGTCTGCGACACCTTCGGATAATTTCTCTCTTAGGGAGGGAGGAGTTAAGGAACCCCAACCTACCAATATTAGCTTTGTCAGACAATAAGTATTTACTAGATTATTATTTCCCAATTTCCCCACTGCGCGATCAGCATTTATAATTATCTAGAACATGCGTCAATCTGATCACGCTGTGCATGTACTACGTTAGCAATTAAGTTAGTATATAAGATCAATATTTTGTTAGATTTAATTAATTACTGTTTCGCTGTAACTCTGTCGGAATAAAGTTATTTTTAAATACTTCCGTTGTCGCTTACTTAATCGACGTAGGGACGGAGACTTTGATACCCTGCTGGGTATTTCGGGCGCTAGAAAAATTGATTTTGTGTTCGGCACACCATTTCGAGATGTCCGTCCACTTTCCCTTGTCCTGAATGAACAAGGGTGGCGGGAGAGGGATCTTTTTTGCGTTAGGCGCGGGGGTATCCTTCGCGGAGGATGACGCAATCGGGCGGGTAGTGGAGGGGGAAGCTACTGTAGCGCAGCTTACGGATGACGTAATCGGACGGGAGGTGGTGGGGGAAGCTACTATAGCGCAAGTCACGGGGGTAGCGGGAGAGATTTTACATGACGGTACTAATGGTGCGGGCGACGAGGGAGCAAAGTCTAAGTCCTCAAGCGCAACGACCTTGCTGGCCTGGGACGAGCTCTGCTTCTTGTTCTTCCTCTTCTTGCCCTTTCCTTGGACGGTTGTGAAACCGTCGTCGGATTGGGAGGAGGATGAGGAAGAAGAAGAAGCAGCGGACTCCGCTTCGTCGTCGTCCGAACCATAGGGGTACGGGGTAGTGGGCCGCTTTGAGGAAGCGGCGCTGAAGGGAGCGTCAGTGTCCATAGACTCTGACGGACTGGGGGGTCTAGATGGCTCTGTAGCCGGGGGGGTTTCTAGTGCATCGCTAAAGTTAGCGATGCTATTGTCAGAGGGACAGGACTGAGATTCAGACTCAGCTTGGAGCCTGGCGAACCGAGCTCCGTACTTCGTCTTCAGGGCGGGCTCTTCTTCGAGTACACCCTGGAAGAACTTGATAAAGAGCGCTAGGCACTTTACCGGGTCCTTCATATTGACGGGGGAAAAGAGAGACTACGCGTGAATATTTCCTAACTTCCTACAATCCTAACTCCCCGGTGGGTATGCCGGGGATGTGTAATCCCTCCCTGTCGGGTGTAGACAGGGAGGATGTGTGCCTATGGGTGAGCCCTAAGCTTGCTTTGGCCCGTTGCCTATCTTATTGTGCAACGGGGTCCTATCCGGTCTAGTGTGAAGGGTATCGATATACCCGACCACGCTAGGTGAGTCGCTGTGGAGGCAAAACTGTCACCAGTGCCGACTAGGAGACCCCCCAAGGCCGAACACTGGGACCCGGCCAATTGACTGCCTAACCCTGAAGGGGATCGGCGGGTGTGATTGGGTCAACACCCCCTCGGTTTCGTTGGCACCGTAAGGTATCCACCGAGGACCACGAAACTGTGGTTTTGCCCGGAAAGGGCCAAAATTGCCTCGACGAACGTTTTGAACGACAATCTTAAAGAAAGTCGATATTAATTGTGTCTTGAAAAAGACCCCAATTAATAGTAGTGATGGTAGTCGGGTGACTACGGAGACGACTCGGGAACCACCAAGGAACGCTTGAGCCGGAAAATCGGGAACTCTTGTACACAGCAGCGCAGCGCAACACGACCGTCCGCCACCGGTGCCGGGCGCAGAGTGTTCTGACTCGGGAGGATTTTTTTTTTTTTTTTGAAACGGGCATCTCGCAGTTTGACCACTAAGGTCTTGGCTGCTTAACCGGACTTTCCTGTGGGTGCCTTAAGCTGCTACACTCAAAGCCTCCAGCCAGGGGCAAAATACTAAACTAAGTTAAAACTAGGCGAACGCTCGCTAAGGGCACCCCCTGTGGGGTACGAACCTCGGCTTAGGGCGTCGCTGAGGGGAGGACAGCAAGAAGGGACAGGCTGGATCAAAATTGGTTTAAATCATGATTATTATACGGGGTAGTTTAAAGCTACGTGCTCAGCGGCAACAACTTGCTGGCACCTCGTTTTCGAGCAAGGGTCGGGGAGGAGTATTATCTACTGAGGGGATTGGGACCTAGTTACGGTCTGCTGTGAAGCAGCGAGACCTTCGAGTTCGTTACCGAACTCATTTATGAGGGTAGGGTCCTTTTTAAGGACTCTATTAAGGAGGTCGAGGAGTTTGGAGTTTTCACTCCTGAGGGAAATGAGGTCGTTACGGAGTGACTGAATGTCACTCTGTACGGCCTCCATTATGATTAATTAAAAATTGGGACCTAAATTTTCCCTAATTAAAATCCTAACAACCTAATTCCCCGGGCGGACAACCGGGGATGTGTAAACCCTCCCTGTCGGGTATAGACAGGGAGGTTGTGTGCCTATTGGTGAGCCCTAAGCTTGCTTTTTGCCCGTTGCCTATCTTATTGTGCAACGGGGTCCTGACCAGTCTAGTGCGCCGGGTGTAGACACACCCGACCGACACAAGGTGTGTTGCTGAGGAAGGAAAACTGTCACCAATGCCGACTAGGAGACCCCCCAAGGCCGAACACTGGGACCCGGCCAATTGACTGCCTAACCCTGAAGGGGCTCGGCGGGTGTGATTGGGTCAACACCCCCTCGGTTTCGTTGGCACCGTATGGTTTCCACCGAGGACCACGAAACTGTGGTTTTTCCCTGAAGGGGCAAAATGACTTGAAGAGTCAGTTGACGATACTCCAAAAAAGAAACAGATAATTAATCGTATCTTGAAAAAGACTCCGATTAATTGGTCGACGATAGTCGATTAATAATAATCGACTATGAAGAGCGTCGCAGTACGCGACGAAACGATGACTCAGGAACAGGATCGCTTGAGTCACTATCGGGAACCACAATCAGCAGCGCAGCACGTCCGTCCGCGTCCGATGCCAGGCGCAGAGTGTGACTCGGGAGGTTTTTTTTTTTTTTTTTTTTTTTTTTTTTTTTTTTTTTTTTTTTTTTCTGTAGGGCATCTCGTAGCTGACCTCTGAGGTCATGACTACTTAACCGGTCAATCCTGTGGTTGCCTTAAGCTGCTACACTCAAAGCCTCCAGCCAGGGGCATACAAAACTAAGCTAAAAAGCTAGGTGAACGCTCGCTAAGGGCACCCCCTGTGGGGTACGAGCCTCGGCTTAGGGCGTCACCGGAGGGAGGACATCAAAGATGGGACGGGCTGGATCAAAGTTTTGATCATTATTATTAATCGGGGAATTTAAAGCTACGTGCACAGCTGAAACCACTGCTGGCACCTCGTTATCGAGCAAGGGTCGGGGAGGAGTATCATTTACTCGGGGGCGCGGTCGCGATCGCAAAGGACCTCGACGGCGAGGTCGGAATGACGGGAGGCGTCTGTTTCTGTGTATAGTACTAGTGGCCCTATTGCTCTCCTGGAGGAGGGTTATGGGGTCATCAGGGTCGGTGAGAATGTGCCTAGGTCGGCGGGTACGGCTAATCCTACTTGGGACATAGCTGGCGGCCTCGACAACCAGAGGGTTGCGATGTTTGACCGCGGAATCGAAGTAACGCTTTGCAAGGCGTTTTAGGAATTGGTGGATCGTGGGAATTCTAAGGTCGAGATGGAGACTCTCGTTCCTAACATACCAGGGGGAGCCTGTGGCCCTACGGAGGAATCGGTTTTGGAGCGTTTGCAACCTATGGATATGATGGGGTTTTGCATGAGCAAAGACGGCACCCGCATAGGTCATGATGGGACGAATACACGCTGTGTAGATTCGCAATTTGCACTTAAGTGACATCTTGCTGCGTGCGTTTAGGACGGAATGGAGCCTACCGAGAGCGAAAGCGGCTCGCGAACGAACCTTCTTTATGTGCTCAGCGAAAGTGAGATGGTGGTCGAGGAAAACACCTAGGTATTTGGCTCGCTTCTCCCAAGGGATCTGCTTACCGAACATAGTGAGAGGTCGGGGGAGGGGGTCTCTAAGCCTTGTGCGCGGTTTCGAGAAGAGAACCGCTTGGCTTTTTTCGGGATTGACTTCTATGCGCCACTTTCGAAACCAGGCAGCGAGTCGATTGACTGCGCCTTGGAGAGTGTGGGCGATATTGTCGGGGTATCTAGACCTAAAGTAGATGGCCGTATCGTCTGCGAACAGAGCGAAATGCGTCCTTCTACCTGGGTTTGGAATATCGCTAGTGAACAGCGTGAACATGAGGGGAGCTAGCACGGAGCCCTGAGGGACTCCTGCACGAATGGGGCGGGGAGAGGAAAGTGCTCCTTCAATGCGATAGCGGAATACGCGATTCGATAGATAGTCCCGTAAGATGAGTACGAGACGATCCGGCACGCCGAGTTGGTACAGCTTGTATAATAAGCCGTTGTGCCAGACTTTATCGAATGCTTTCGCAATGTCGAAGAAAACTGCACCCGTCAAAGAGCCGCGTTGGAAACCATCGCTTATGAACTCAATGATGCGGTGGGCTTGATGCACGCTACAGTGCTCAGTTCGAAAGCCGAACTGTTCGTTGGGGATGAGGCCCTTGGTCTCGGCGAAGTCTCTGAGACGCTTGTAAATAAGCCTCTCATAGATTTTTCCGAGAACCTTGAGCAAACTGATGGGACGGTAGCTAGAGGGGTCGGTACTGGGTTTACCGGGCTTTCTGATACCTATGACGGTGGCTTCTTTCCACGACTGGGGAAAGAAGTTGTTGCTTAAGGCACCATTGAAGATGGTAGTCAAAAGCATTATCAGGTGGGCAGGGAATAATTGGATCACCCTATTGGTGAGTCCATCTGAACCGGGAGCTTTACGAGCTTTAAGACCTTTGATAATGTCGTGCACTTCGTCTGGAGCGACGGGAGGCAGTGGACAATCAGGGTCGTCGACAGGAGGGAGAGAGGCTCTACGTTCGACTTCAGCGTCGACCTTTAGGAGGTGAGCTTGGTCTACTGGCAGGGAGCTGGGTGAACATTGGGCCTCGAGGGTGTCGGCCAGGCATTCTGCCTTTTCAACGTCCTCGAAGGCTATGGTCTTATCGGGACGGGTCAGGGGGGGCATGGAGGAAGTTTGAGGGGATTTGAGTTTCCTCTGAAGTTCCCAAAATGCCAGATGGTTGGGCTCTAGTTCGCCAAGCATCTTGTCCCAGCCCGCGTCACGCAGCTCCTGTATGCGTGTCTTTACAGATCTCTGTAAATAGCGCATATGGGCTTTGTTTGCGGGGCAGGGGAAGCTACTGTAGGCACGGACGGCCGCGTTCTTCTCAGTCAGTAATGCACGCACATCGTCCGGCAAGCTCCAGTGACGGTCGTCCGTCACTGTAACCTCCCTTGAACATTCGTTCAGGACGGTTTGTACGTGATTAGTGAGTGAGTCGATCGCGGACGTCGTGTCTGCGATAGAGTTGAACACGTCGGGAATAGAGTCTAACTGAGGGGACGTGTTGGATTTCAGCTGAGTGCTTACTTTCTTCCAGTCCGTGATCCTCTTAGTGATAGGGGGAGAGTTTGGGTCGCGGAGACCTATGCGGGGGTCTAATCTCATGACTACCGGACGGTGATCAGAGTCGAGCTCGTTAATAGCTTCTATGGAGTCTAGTCTTAGGTTGACGTTCTTAAGGAGCGCCACATCTAAGATATCAGGGGCATGATTTACGTTAACCGGAAAGTGGGTGGGAGTCATTGGAGCGATGACGTCAAAGGTCAGAGAGTGGGAGAGGTCGAACAAGTGTCGGCCTCTTGTAGTAGTTACCGAACTATTCCAGGAGGGATGTTTGGCATTGAAATCGCCCGCTAAAATGAGCGAGTTACTCATAGTGAGTAGAATCGAGAGGTCGTCAGAGAGGAGTTGGAAATTCTCCGAAGTATTAGCGGGGGGGAGATAGACCGACACGAGAGTGATCGGCTGGTGGCCTGACATGCCGAGGCGGCAGGCCGAAACTTCTAATCGTGAGAGGGGAGGAGGGTCAATTGGGATGCAGTGAAGCTGCTTTTTGTAGTAAATCAGGGTACCTCCTCTATGGCAACGTGACCTATCGTTGCGAACTATCCGGTAGTTAGCTATTGATGGGTTACGGTTGCAAGGTTTTAGGAAAGTCTCTTGGACTAAGAGGACGTCTATTTGATGATCGCGGAGGAAAGCCGCAATCTCTTCGCGTTGATTTTTAATGCCGTTTGCATTGAAATAACCTATTATTAGGGATCGCGGTTTGAACCTAGCTAAGACCGTGTTATCCATAATGGGGTTTAGTAGCGAGGGAGGTTAGGGCTTGCGTAATGTCCGGATACGCGTTGTAGATGGCCTGGATCTGGAGGAGATTGCCATGGGCCGCAAGGATTTCGTTGGCCATTGTCTTTGCGCGAGGGGAGACGAAGGCCAAGAAGGTTGACGTAATTACGTTGAACGAGTCAACGGAGACGTTGGGGGTAGCCACGGGAGTGGATTGAGAAGGACGCGTAGCTTTAAGAGCGGACGTGGGTTTCGCGGGGGGCGCGGCGGGCGCTGGAGGCGCAGAGGGCGCAGGGGGCGCAGAGGGCGCAGGGGGCGCGGGTGGCGCGGCGGCGCGAATACGGGGATCCATAAGGCGGGGGAGGGGAGCGGGGGGAGGGGGAGGGAAATTTGAAAATTGAGAGGGCACCATGGCAGGAAAAGACTGCTGGTGGTGGAGGTAACTCCACGGACTAGGCCTCTGAGGGCTTAGACGTTGGGGCAAATGGGATGAGGGAATCCTATAAGAGGAGGGAGCTTCCCTTTGCTGGCGGGCGTCGAAACGCTTGGCCAGTTTGGGAGAAGAGGCCTTAGGGGCTTTGGGGCAACCACGGTAGTTGGCCGGGTGGCCTTGTTTGCCGCATAGAACGCAGCTGGGAAGGTCAGTGCAAAGGGTACGATCCTTTGGACGGGGACAGTCTGAAGTGCCATGCTCACCCAGGCACTTGACGCATCTGGGTGTGGCATGGCAGTTCCTCTGAGAGTGACCGTATAGTTGGCAGCGGTGGCATTGACCGACAATGCCACTCTTGTGGGGTTTCTCAATTTCGAACCCTGTGAGATTGCACAGGGAACGAATTTGGAATATCGGGTGGTGGCCCTCGACGGGCGGGCAGATTACGAGTATCATATCGTAAGATTCACCGCCTCTAGAGCGGTGCATACGATGGACCTCGTCAACGGGGACTTTTTGCGACTGAAGGTCGCTGAGGATCTCGGCGGGGAGGATTTCGCGTGGGATTCGCTTAATCACGACGCGGATTTGCTTTTCCTCTGGGAGTGAGTAGGTGTGGTATGACACACCTCTCATTCTCAGAAGACGGGTTAGGTCCCTAAAGTCGCGCGACGTAGGGACGGAGACTTTGATACCCTGCTGGGTATTTCGGGCGCTAGAGAAATTGATTTTGTGTTCGGCACACCATTTCGAGATGTCCGTCCACTTTCCCTTGTCCTGAATGAACAAGGGTGGCGGGAGAGGGATCTTTTTAGCGTTAGGCGCGGGGGTATCCTTCGCGGAGGATGACGCAATCGGGCGGGTAGTGGAGGGGGAAGCTACTGTAGCGCAGCTTACGGATGACGTAATCGGACGGGAGGTGGTGGGGGAAGCTACTATAGCGCAAGTCGCGGGGGTAGCGGGAGAGATTTTACAGGACGGTACTAATGGTGCGGGCGACGAGGGAGCAAAGTCTAAGTCCTCAAGCGCAACGACCTTGCTGGCCTGGGACGAGCTCTGCTTCTTGTTTTTCCTCTTCTTGCCCTTTCCTTGGACGGTTGTGAAACCGTCGTCGGATTGGGAGGAGGATGAGGAAGAAGAAGAAGCAGCGGACTCCGCTTCGTCGTCGTCCGAACCATAGGGGTACGGGGTAGTGGGCCGCTTTGAGGAAGCGGCGCTGAAGGGAGCGTCAGTGTCCATAGACTCTGACGGACTGGGGGGTCTAGATGGCTCTGTAGCCGGGGGGGTTTCTAGTGCATCGCTAAAGTTAGCGATGCTATTGTCAGAGGGACAGGACTGAGATTCAGACTCAGCTTGGAGCCTGGCGAACCGAGCTCCATACTTAGTCTTCAGGGCGGGCTCTTCTTCGAGTACACCCTGGAAGAACTTAATAAAGAGCGCTAGGCACTTTACCGGGTCCTTCATATTGACGGGGGAAAAGAGAGACTACGCGTGAATATTTCCTAACTTCCTACAATCCTAACTCCCCGGTGGGTATGCCGGGGATGTGTAATCCCTCCCTGTCGGGTGTAGACAGGGAGGATGTGTGCCTATGGGTGAGCCCTAAGCTTGCTTTGGCCCGTTGCCTATCTTATTGTGCAACGGGGTCCTATCCAGTCTAGTGTGAAGGGTATCGATATACCCGACCACGCTAGGTGAGTCGCTGTGGAGGCAAAACTGTCACCAGTGCCGACTAGGAGACCCCCCAAGGCCGAACACTGGGACCCAGCCAATTGACTGCCTAACCCTGAAGGGGATCGGCGGGTGTGATTGGGTCAACACCCCCTCGGTTTCGTTGGCACCGTAAGGTATCCACCGAGGACCACGAAACTGTGGTTTTGCCCGGAAGGGGCCAAAATTGCCTCGACGAACGTTTTGAACGACAATCTTAAAGAAAGTCGATATTAATTGTGTCTTGAAAAAGACCCCAATTAATAGACGTGATGGTAGTCGGGTGACTACGGAGACGACTCGGGAACCACCAAGGAACGCTTGAGCCGGAATATCGGGAACTCTTGTACACAGCAGCGCAGCGCAACACGACCGTCCGCCACCGGTGCCGGGCGCAGAGTGACTCGGGAGGCGCGCGCGATCGTCTTATATAGCGACCGGCGCGTGGCGGGGAGCTACGCTCCGCCCCTCGGTGCGAAGTAGGGGCGCCGCGCGCGCGCTGTATGATGAATGATGATGTTTAGTTGCTACAGTCTCCCCCTCTGGATCTGAAGTCGTCCCGACAATGATCCAGGATCAGAAGAATTAGTTTTGGGTCTGCCGCGCTTCCTTATTCGTACCTCGTCACCCACAAATTCGGGTTGTTGTTTTCGTGGCCGCCCTCTCTTTCTGATAGGCTGGACGGGAGCTGGCAGTTCAGCACAATTTCCGATATAGGGTACCAAAGCGGAAGCGTGATACACTCCAATCACAACATCAGGTTTCTTGGGATCGGCAAGTTCATAGGATGACGGACCATGTTGCTTCTTAATTATATAAGGTCCGTCACGTCGCGGCGCGAATTTACTATTCACACCTTTAGTGGCATTACTCAGAGAATGCAGTGTGACGAGTACACGATCACCAGGATTGTAACCCGGATTCTCTCGCCGGCGTTGGTCTGCATATTTCTTGCGTCTCTCTTCGGATTGTTCATGTACTTCTCGAGCCTTTTGTAAGTTAGTAGCTAATTGCATTAACTTTGGTGTGATTTCAGGTATGAAATTCTCTGATTGCAAGATCTTCCGAAAATCATGAGATGTATCATCTGGTGTTCTAAGTTCCCTCCCGAAAGTCAAGTAGGCTGGTGTAAATCCTGTCGAGAGACTGGTCGCTGTGTTCATTGCGAATCGAATACTAGGAAGATGTTCTGACCAGTTTCTGTGTTTGTCTTTGACTAAGATAGCTAGCTGTGGCTTCAGATCCCTGTTTTTCCTTTCTACGGGATTAGTTTCCGGATGATACACGGGTGTGAATGCATGTTTGATATTTAGGGCATAAACGACTTGTTGCATGATGGAGCTAACGAACTGAGGTCCGTTATCACTTATCATACGTCGAGGAAGTCCATAGCGAAGGAACACCTCATTGATAAGCGTCATAGCGCAGGTCTCTGCCGTGGCTTGTTGTAGGGCAAACAGTTCAACCCAACGAGTTGCCACATCTTCCAGAATGAGGATCCATGTTTTCCCATCCGGGGATGCTGGCAATGGTCCAAACAAATCAAAAGATATGACTTCAAACCTTTGGCTCATCACGGTAGTTTGAAGTAGTCCCGCTGGTTTCTGGTTTGATGATTTGTATCTTTGACACTCTAAACAATTCTTCGTATAGCTATCAATATATTTCCTCATTCCAGTCCAATAATATCGGCGACTGATCCGCCGATAAGTCTTATCTTGACCATAATGGCCTGCTAAAGGGTCATCATGATATATCTTCAGTACGTTAGCCCATTCGTGTTCTGGTACAACCAATTGTGCGTCGTCATACTCTGACTGGGGGCTGTGTCGATAGAGTATTCCATTATTTAGTAGGTACCCCTTGTTGCTCCAATATACCGCCTTCTCATTGTTGTCTATTCCTTCCAAATCCTTCACAATCGGTCTTAATCTTTCGTCCTTTAACTGTTCTTCTCTAATTTCTGCTGTATTACGTAAGGGCATGTCTACGATCACTGTACACACGTCACATGCTTGAAGCGTTTCTTCATTACATGGTGGTCTAGAAAGACAATCAGCTACAGTGTTTATTCTACCAGGAGCGTATTTGATTGTTATGTCAAATGCTTGCAACAATAGAGCCCATCTTGCAAGCCTTCCTGTCGGCGTTTTCAATGACATCAGCCACTTCAAGGCTTGGTGATCTGTTACTACGGTAACAGGAAGACCTTCTATGTAACCACGGAACTTTGTTACAGCCCACACGACAGCAAGCGCCTCCCGTTCCGTGGTAGAATATTTTCGTTCAGCTGATGTCAGAAGACGACTAGCAAACTCGACGGGGTGCTCGTCTTCCCCCTCCCCCTGGATCAATACTGCTCCGATCGCATAAGAACTTGCGTCACTTTTTATTATGTAGGCTTTCGTTTCATCGGCCTGTCTGAGTATTGGGGCAGACGTCAAGCGGCTCTTCAGTTCATGGTAGGCATTCTGCTGGTCCTCTGTCCATTCCCATTTAGCGTTCTTTTTCGTTAAACGAGTGAGAGGTTCCGCAACCTTTGCAAAGTTTTCGATAAATCGTCTATACCAGGAACACATTTGAAGAAAGCTCACTAGATGTTTTAACGTTTTTGGTGGGGAAAGCTTTGTGATCGCAGCTGTCTTCTCAGGATCCACTTGCAGTCCTTTCGGAGTAATATAGTGACCTAGGTATTTAATGAGTGAACAGCAAAAACGACATTTCTCTCGATTTACTGTAAGGCCAAATTCTGTAAGTCTATCGAAAACATTCTTCAGATCTTCGAGATGTATTTGAAATGACGGCGATAGTATTACCAGGTCATCTAAATACGCAAGGAGCTTCACATTAGGCAGACCCACTCGCATTCGATCAATCAATCGCTGGAATGTGGCTGGAGCATTACGTAAACCGAACGGCATGCGAGTGAAATTGAATATGCCAAACGGCGTAATGAAAGCAGTCTTCTCTTGGTCTTGTTTGCGCATTCCAACTTGCCAATAGCCTGCTTTCAAATCTAGTAGTGACATGTATGGGGTTGGCTTGGCTTCATGCAAGAGGTCATCAATCCGAGGAATTGGGTATGAATCGGGTATCGTAATCGCATTAAGTCGACGATAATCCACGCAGAGACGGATGTTCCCGTTGGGCTTTGGTACAAGAACTACAGGTGCGGCCCATGGGGACGAAGAGGGTTCAATAATGCCGTCTGCCAGCATATCGTTGATCTCACGCTGCAGAGCTTCTTTGCGAGGCGGTGAAAGCCTATATGGTGGGACCGAGATTGGCTTATCGTCTATGGTTCTGATACAGTGTTCAATCAGCTTTGTTGGTTCTCGCTTGGCATTGAAAACGTGCCTGTTTTCTTGCAGAAGCCTGTCCAGCTGTTCCCTCTGAGGACTCGTGATGTGTGTTTCGATATCAATTGAGTCAATTCGTATTTCCCAATCGTTTGCGTCAAAGAGACTGATACTTTGTGGGGATAATTCGATGTCTTCCCGGTGAACATTGATTTGTGCGTCTCGCATCATGAAATCCGTGAAACTGGGAGAATAGCCATCAAACAGTCGTGGTTTCTTCTTTGATGGAGGCGTACTGGAAAGATCTATCGGTGCCAGCTTATATACGACGTCACCGACTGGCTGATTCTTTGGTGTTGTCGGAGGTTCAGGTATTTCCATCGGTGGAGGTGTTGGTGGTGGAGTAGGTGCAATACTTGTACTATCTTCGCTTTCTGTCATTGTAAGCGAAGTTATTGGGCTTGGCAAATCCATAATTTCACTGATGATAGTGGTCTCAAAGGTGGCAATTTCTTCAGAATATAACTCGTATTGTTCTTCTGGTTCGTCGATAAAATTCCATGTGTACTGCGGCACGTTAATGACCATACCCGCGTCCCGCAGAAAGCCAACACCCAAAAGAGTGCGGTTCTCCTTTGCTCCAGGTAACACAATGAATGTTGTACGCACCTTTCGACCTATTAAGTCAACCTCGGCTTTACACATTAGCACTCTTTGACTTTTTGTTACTCCGTCAGCTAACGTTAAGTTGACTGGTTTTTCCTCGAACTTGCACCCGCATTTGACCAGCGTTAAGTACAAGGAGTACGATGCGACACTCATCTTCGCGCAAGTATCAATATAGGCGGTCCCTTTTATTCCCTCGACCTCCACGAACACAACAGGCCGTGAATATGCATCTGAATGCATGTTGATTGCGCAAAACTTCAAGTCCTCCTTCTTAACGGACGACGACTTCTTACAGGTGGTACAATTGCTTCTAAACACCCCGGGTGCGCCGCAACCATAACAAGAAAATTTTGGTTGCGAAGGAGATGGTGCCTGCGTCTGGATTTCAGAAAACTCTTTCACTGCCACGGAGACTGTGCCTTCAACACGCTTCTTCTTTCGGCATACGTCTACCGTGTGTCCCGGGTTTTTACAAAAAGTGCATCGCTGCTTTCCTTTTCGCATCTGAGCTGTATATGTTTCGGTATGTTTAGCTCCATGTGCGTATTCTTGCAGAGTTTCTTCGATACCGCGTGCCGTTTCTAGAAGTTTCACGAAAGTTGGTACCGTATCTCGCGGCATGCGGTTTCGTACTTCCAACCGTATGAGCGCGAATACCATATCTATTTGTTGGGTTTCACTCGGCGCGGGAGGAGGAAGTGATGCAAATAACGCCCGCTTCTTTGCCATAAATGCTTCCGTGGTGACATCAGACTCCTGGACCTCGTGTGTGATCTGATGATAAATCATATACGCTGGTTTCCGGGGAGCGAACGTATGACGCAGTTTGTTACAAAACTCTTCCCACTTTTCTACACCATTTTTCACGCCTTGCCACCATACTGCTGCTTCATCACGTAAAAGAAGTGGAAGCCCTTGAAGCGCGTCCGAGTCAGTCAGCTTTTCCACATTTTTGTAGGTGGTTGCTGCTGCTAAAAAAGCCTCGACTGTGTCCGTGTCCTTTTGCCCACTGTAGGTGATGTTGCAGGATGTAAAAGTTCCCTGTTTGGAAGCCATGACGGTCTGTAGGAACATCTGGAATTGTTCGTTGGACATCGCCATCTTCAAAGTCCGATGTGGGAGTCTTCGTAGATTTTCTAGCTTGATTCCTGGATTGGGCCTCACGTTGTGCGCCAGATTGTAACCGATAAAAACACACGATATATTGTTTCGATTATATTTTCGTATTCATAAAGACAGTACAAATTATCCGCGTACAAATATATACTGTGCGTAGTAGGTGATATGCGTATACTGGTTCTCAGAGCTGTCCAGCCAGTGAGGCTGAAGCAGACCGAGAGCGCCGTATGCAAAAACTGACTCGGGAGGTTTTTTTTTTTTTTTTTTTTTTTTTTTTTTTTTTTTTTTTTTCTGTTGGGCATCTCGTAGCTGACCTCTGAGGTCATGACTACTTAACCGGTCAATCCTGTGGTTGCCTTAAGCTGCTACACTCAAAGCCTCCAGCCAGGGGCATACAAAACTAAGCTAAAAAGCTAGGTGAACGCTCGCTAAGGGCACCCCCTGTGGGGTACGAGCCTCGGCTTAGGGCGTCACCGGAGGGAGGACATCAAAGATGGGACGGGCTGGATCAAGGTTTTGATCATTATTATTAATCGGGGAATTTAAAGCTACGTGCACAGCCGAAACCACTGCTGGCACCTCGTTATCAAGCAAGGGTCGGGAAGGAGTATCATTTACTCGGGGGCGCGGACGCGATCGCAAAGGACCTCGACGGCGAGGTCGGAATGACGGGAGGCGTCTGTGTTTGTGTAGAGTGCTAGTGGCCCTATTGCTCTCCTGGAGGAGGGTTATGGGGTCATCTGGGTCGGTGAGAATGTGCCTAGGACGGCGGGTACGGCTAATCCTACTTGGGACATAACTGGCGGCCTCGACAACCAGAGGGTTGCGATGTTTGACCGCGGAATCGAAGTAACGCTTTGCAAGGCGTTTTAGAAATTGGTGGATCGTGGGAATTCTAAGGTCGAGATGGAGACTCTCGTTCCTAACATACCAGGGGGAGCCTGTGGCCCTACGGAGGAATCGGTTTTGGAGCGTTTGCAACCTATGGATATGATGGGGTTTTGCATGAGCAAAGACGGCACCCGCATAAGTCATGATGGGACGAATACACGCTGTGTAGATTCGCAATTTGCACTTAAGTGACATCTTGCTGCGTGCGTTTAGGACGGAATGGAGCCTACCGAGAGCGAAAGCGGCTCGCGAACGAACCTTCTTTATGTGCTCAGCGAAAGTGAGATGGTGGTCGAGGAAAACACCTAGGTATTTGGCTCGCTTCTCCCAAGGGATCTGCTTACCGAACATAGTGAGAGGTCGGGGGAGGGGGTCTCTAAGCCTTGTGCGCGGTTTCGAGAAGAGAACCGCTTGGCTTTTTTCGGGATTGACTTCTATGCGCCACTTTCGAAACCAGGCAGCGAGTCGATTGACTGCGCCTTGGAGAGTGTGGGCGATATTGTCGGGGTATCTAGACCTAAAGTAGATGGCCGTATCGTCTGCGAACAGAGCGAAATGCGTCCTTCTACCTGGGTTTGGAATATCGCTAGTGAATAGCGTGAACATGAGGGGAGCTAGCACGGAGCCCTGAGGGACTCCTGCACGAATGGGGCGGGGAGAGGAAAGTGCTCCTTCAATGCGATAGCGGAATACGCGATTCGATAGATAGTCCCGTAAGATGAGTACGAGACGATCCGGCACGCCGAGTTGGTACAGCTTGTATAATAAGCCGTTGTGCCAGACTTTATCGAATGCTTTCGCAATGTCGAAGAAAACTGCACCCGTCAAAGAGCCGCGTTGGAAACCATCGCTTATGAACTCAATGATGCGGTGGGCCTGATGCACGCTAGAGTGCTCAGTTCGAAAGCCGAACTGTTCGTTGGGGATGAGGCCCTTGGTCTCGGCGAAGTCTCTGAGACGCTTGTAAATAAGCCTCTCATAGATTTTTCCGAGAACCTTGAGCAAACTGATGGGACGGTAGCTAGAGGGCTCGGTACTGGGTTTACCGGGCTTTCTGATACCTATGACTGTGGCTTCTTTCCACGACTGGGGAAAGAAGTTGTTGCTTAAGGCACCATTGAAGATGGTAGTCAAAAGCATTATCAGGTGGGCAGGGAATAATTGGATCACCCTATTGGTGAGTCCATCTGAACCGGGAGCTTTACGAGCTTTAAGACCTTTGATAATGTCATGCACTTCGTCTGGAGCGACGGGAGGCAGTGGACAATCAGGGTCATCGACAGGAGGGAGAGAGGCTCTACGTTCGACTTCAGCGTCGACCTTTAGGAGGTGAGCTTGGTCTACTGGCAGGGAGCTGGGTGAGCATTGGGCCTCGAGGGTGTCGGCCAGGCATTCTGCCTTTTCAACGTCCTCGAAGGCTATGGTCTTGTCGGGACGGGTCAGGGGGGGCATGGAGGAAGATTGAGGGGATCTGAGTTTCCTCTGAAGTTCCCAAAATGCCAGATGGTTGGGCTCTAGTTCGCCGAGCATCTTGTCCCAGCCCGCGTCACGCAGCTCCTGTATGCGTGTCTTTACAGATCTCTGTAAATAGCGCATATGGGCTTTGTTTGCGGGGCAGGGGAAGCTGCTGTAGGCACGGACGGCCGCGTTCTTCTCAGTCAGTAATGCACGCACATCGTCCGGCAAGCTCCAGTGACGGTCGTCCGTCGCTGGAACCTCCCTTGAACATTCGTTCAGGACGGTTTGTACGTGATTAGTGAGTGAGTCGATCGCGGACGTCGTGTCTGCGATAGAGTTGAAAAGGTCGGGAATAGAGTCTAACTGAGAGGACGTGTTGGATTTCAGCTGAGTGCTTACTTTCTTCCAGTCCGTGATCCTCTTAGTGATAGGAGGAGAGTTTGGGTCGCGGAGACCTATGCGGGGGTCTAATCTCATGACTACCGGACGGTGATCAGAGTCGAGCTCGTTAATAGTTTCTATGGAGTCTAGTCTTAGGTTGACGTTCTTAAGGAGCGCCACATCTAAGATATCAGGGGCATGATTTACGTTAACCGGAAAGTGGGTGGGAGTCATTGGAGCGATGACGTCAAAGGTCAGAGAGTGGGAGAGGTCGAACAAGTGTCGGCCTCTTGTGGTAGTTACCGAACTATTCCAGGAGGGATGTTTGGCATTGAAATCGCCCGCTAAAATGAGCGAGTTACTCATAGTGAGTAGAATCGAGAGGTCGTCAGAGAGGAGTTGGAAATTCTCCGAAGTATTAGCGGGGGGGAGATAGACCGACACGAGAGTGATCGGCTGGTGGCCTGACATGCCGAGGCGGCAGGCCGAAACTTCTAATCGTGAGAGGGGAGGAGGGTCAATTGGGATGCAGTGAAGCTGCTTTTTGTAGTAAATCAGGGTACCTCCTCTATGGCAACGTGACCTATCGTTGCGAACTATCCGGTAGTTAGCTATTGATGGGTTTCGGTTGCAAGGTTTTAGAAAAGTCTCTTGGACTAAGAGAACGTCTATTTGATGATCGCGGAGGAAAGCCGCAATCTCTTCGCGTTGATTTTTAATGCCGTTTGCATTGAAATAACCTATTATTAGGGATCGCGGTTTGAACCTAGCTAAGACCGTGTTATCCATAATGGGGTTTAGTAGCGAGGGAGGTTAGGGCTTGCGTAATGTCCGGATACGCGTTGTAGATGGCCTGGATCTGGAGGAGATTGCCATGGGACTCGGGAGGCGCGCGCGATCGTCTTATATAGCGACCGGCGCGTGGCGGGGAGCTACGCTCCGCCCCTCGGTGCGAAGTAGGGGCGCCGCGCGCGCGCTGTATGATGAATGATGATGTTTAGTTGCTACAATTTTAATTTAATTTTACATACGGGTATGCATTTGTTTAGGATATTAGTTAGCGTATCATTGAATGCTTTATAGTTATCGTTCATATTTTGGTCTTCTATTATTACTTTGTTCCAGTCTATGACTTTTAATGCAGACTTAAACTTTGAAATATTGGTTTCGCTAAATAATCCTCCTTACTATGCGTGCCGTGTCTAGGAGTACTGCTTTCTGAATCAGGCCCTGGATCCAGCCGTGCAATGAGAGCCTCCTGAGGTGTTGGTCGAGGCTATTCGCTATCAGGCCATTAACCGTAACAATTATCGGTACAATGATTGCAGAGTCCACATCCCACATGTCGACAACCTCGTGTGCTAAGTCAAGATACTTGATTTTTTTATCTTTCTCAGCTTTCACGATATTCTCGTTATGAGAGACAGCGATATCAACAATTATTGCACGGCGCTCTAATCGATCTATCACCACAATATCAGGCTTATTGGCTACAGTAGTCCTGACAGTGATGATAGATCGATCCCAGTATAATGTGGTGTGACCATTCTCGAGAACTGGGTCGGGCACATACCTGTAGTATGGTACTTCAGACTCTACGAGGGTTGTACTGCAAGGCAAATTGCTTGTGGATAATCCTAGCTACTAGATTGTGTCTATGCAAGTACTCGCCGTTAGTAAGACGAGAACAACCGGAAACAATATGTCGGATTGATTCACCGGGGTGGTGGCATGCCCGACAATGTCAAGCGTACCATCCTTAACAATGTATTTCCGATAATTATTCGTCACGATAACTTCATCCATAATCGTGCAGACAAAACCCTCGGTTTCCCCGAACAGGTCGCCAAAACGCAGCCAGGATACAGATGCCAAAAAGTCTATATCAGGCCCGTGGAGGGCCCGGAAAAAGCGTCCGTGTTCTTTGCCGTACCATATTTCCTTACGATCGTTAGAATCAAGTACTGCAGGTTTGCGCCAGTTCTCTTTTGCCAATGAGAGCGGGGTGAGGCCCTTGTCCACTGCGACCACAGCTCGGTGCATACACACGTTAGTTTGAAGGAAATATTTCTTGAGACTGTAAATCTCGCGGTTGTGGAGGGTTTTTGCATTTAGGAAACCTCGACCCCCGCACTTCCGCGGGATGTACAGTCTCATCACTGAGGACTGTGGGTGATGCATCCGATTTGCCGTCAGCAATGTACGGACCTTCCTATATTCCCAGAGCGTCAAGTTCCGTCTGAGTCCATTTGAGTATGCCGAAAGAATACATCAAAACCGGTATGACCCAACCGTTAAAGGCACGCATATCTTATTTCCGCCTGATATTATTATTATTTTGGCATTTAAATTTAATTTTCTCAGGTTAGTTCCTGTTTTTTTCCGAATCTTACGGGTGGGAACCAAGGTGAGATTCTAGTTATTATTCTGAGAAGCTAAATTGCTGTGTACTGCAGTGAAATTATTATCTAAGTCAAGTTGTAAAAAAATTCTTATTGTTTAATATGGCAGCTTTTTGTAGTGTTAAGTATGTGTATTTGGATAGATTGAGTGCACTCAAACTATTGAATATTTGTTTCGGGATAAAACCTGTTGTTGATATTACTATTGGGACTATAGTGACTCTATTCATTAACCAAACTCTGGTGATTCCTTCTTGTAATTCTGTATACTTCCTAATTTTTTCTGTGATAGTTTTTTGTATGTTATTAGTGTTTGGGACTGCTATATCTATTATAAATGTGTGTTTGCTTACTTTATCAACTAGTGTTATATCAGGTCTGTTGTTATATATGGTGTGGTCTGTAATTATTGTGCGATCATAATATATTCTGTAGAATTAATTTTCTAAAACAGGTCTAGGCGTATACTTATAATATGGTGTGTAGGGATCTTGCATGAGTTTAAATTTAGTTGCGAGTTTTTGGTGTATGATATTAACAAGTTGATTATGCCTATGCGAATAGTCGTTTTGGGTTAGTGTGATACAAGCTCCTGTGATATGTTGTATTGTTTCCGGTTTGCTGTGACATTTTCTGCATAAATCATTTCTTACTGTACTATTTTTTATATTTTTTTGTATTTATGACTTGATCTTGAATGGCTAACATAAAACCTTCTGTTTCAGGAAACAGCTCACTTAACTCAAGCCATTTGTTAGAAGCCTCTTTATCTATGTATATTTGGTGTAAATTGTTGATGTCTTCCATGTAGTTCTTTTTGTCTCCATTTCCTGTGTATCTCTTCTCTATGTCTCGCTTTATCTACTGTCTCAATATTGCTGTCTTCGCTAAGGTTCAGTGGTGTATACTGTTTGTCTATCTTTATAATTGTTTTGTATAATTGACTGTTGTTTTTCTTCCGCAAGAAAAATTGTTTTAAGTTTATGACTTGTATTTTATGAAGATGTGATATTTCGATTAGTCACCTTCCCCTGCCACCTTCTTTTCTGGACATTATAACTCTCTCTATTGCTGATTTAGGATGGTGATATCTATGTTGTGTCAGTATGGTTCTTGTTTTGACTTCGAGAGCATGTAATTCTGTGTTAGACCATTTTATTACACCGAAAGAATAAGTGAGTATAGGAATCGCGAATGTATTTATGGATTTGAATAAATTTTTACTAGACAGGTGCATTTATGATTATAAGTTATTAAATTATGTAAATATTATCTTGAAAAAAGTAACTACTCGAACTTTACAAGAAGTATAAGAAAAAATCAACGGATAGAAGAGCTACTCAATTAATTCAAGTACGTTGTTAGCTCTACTGCGTCTACACTATGGGAGTAATTGTGTCCAGAAAGTTGGTGACAATCGTACACATCGACTGAATTTTCCTACTGCAGGGACACAGACCTCCTCTCTTTGAGAGCGAGTGGGCCATAATCTACCACGCAGGCCCACTGCGCGTTAGTGGCTGTCACATGTCTTCGAATTTTTGGTTCTACTTAGGTCATTCTTGTTAACATCCTTCGCCGTTTTTAGAGCAGTGGTGGTGAAATAAATAACACAAAGTAAAATACCTTCCTAGGTTCGAACCCACGACCTGCGACACGTAAGTCGAGTCCGTTAACACTGGGCCACCTCTGCTCTCGTATAGATACAAAATACATACCTTATAATTAAAATGTTTCAGCAGCCATGCGTGTAGGTGGCGGCGTGGAGCTTAGTGACGTAATAGTGAGCGTAATGTAGGTGTGGAGGCCGAGACGTTGCGGAAGTGGCCTGTGTTCGATCGAAATGTAGAACTATTCAATCACCACTATAGGGCGCTACTTCAATCGCCACTAGAGGGCGCTATAACCTGTTTACTTTTTACATCGCTCCGTTTAGAATACTTATATAAAATAGTACAAGTGCATAAACTAGTATTTCTTGGCTTTTACTCAAAGGTTAGACGTTGCTTGGTGTAATGTTTTGTTAACCGTGTAATAATTTACCTTAGAAGAGAAATTGACTGTGATGAAGTGAATAACTGTGTGCAGCCTTCCTTAGCCAGAAAACAAGCATAATTTGGACGGTAAATTACTATTGTTGGACTAAGGGCACCATTGCCAAGCATCTCCAGTGTCTAAACAGTATTGCAGTGAAGTTATTGTTCTTGTTTAAAAATCCAACGACACACTCAAAACTGCAAAGTCATTGACAAGACTTATCTTATAACCATCATCCAGTAGTTACTGTCAGCGTCATCTATTGGTCTACTAGGGAATCACGGAGTCAACTGCGCTTACTACGACACGGTGATTATTCGACTGAAATCTAGCGGTCGATAGTGAACTTTGTTGCTGTGTATTAGGATAGAGGGCGCTAGTTGCACCTTGAGCAATCAATTACTGAACTTTTTATTCAACGGACTTGGTACTACAGGTGACTTCAATCAAGTTGAGATGGAATGTTGTAATGATACCACGACTTCGTCAACTAATACTCTTCAGTGCTCTGATTGTGGTGGGAAATACCACTACGAGTGCTTAAATTTGACTTCCAGTCAGTTTGTAGCTCTAAAAGACGAATACAAGGCTGCTTGGAGGTGTCCTTCATGTTGTAATGTAACTAGGCGGGCCAGGTCGAACATAAACACTCCCGTACGCAGCTACACTGAGCTTCCAGCTCATGACCACACCATGGACATGTCCTGTGATAACTTAGACCACAGTCATCTCAGTTCGTCCGCCAGTCCTGGCGGTAATAGGACACTGATCACAGACAAGACATCGCGGCCGTCAAACTCCACAGACTTTGAGGCATTTTCAATAAACCTACAGGCAACTCTTAGCCAATGGCGAAGTGATATGAACAAGGATATGCTTCAAATACGTGACGATATCAGGTCCACCTTGACTGGCATCCAGAAAGATATGCAAGTGCTACGTACTGAGCAAACCCTCTTAAAACAACAAGTGTCCACCATTCGTGATGACATTATTGACCTGCAAACCAGTTCTCAGAGCCAGTCAGCGGAGCACGACACCCTCAAAAAGCGTGTCGATGATTTGAGCTGTAACACATCGGCAGCTGAACTTGAGTCAACAATTTGTAACCTGGAAACTAAGATTGACGTTCTTGAGCAGCAGGCTCGTCAATGTAATGTCGAAATATGTAACCTGCCTGAAAGGCGTAATGAAAACTTACCTTCCATCATTGAAGCCATAGGGAACGTCCTTAAATCTCCAATTTTACTCAATGGCATTGTTGCCGTGCATAGAGTCCCTCATGCTCATCAACAGAGTACAAGACCAAAGAATATTATTTTAAAGTTCACCTCTCGCCTACAGAGGGACAACTTGCTCAGCGCGTATCGTAAAGCTAACTTGTTAAAAACAAAACGGTACTTCCACATCTATTTATATTAATGAGCACTTAACCTTAAAGAGAAAGCAGTTGTTTCGTAGAACCCGAGAAGCTGCAAACAACCATAATCATAAATACGTATGGATCAGAAATGGTACCATACTGGTACGCGAGCGTGATGGTGCAACCGCCTTTGCGATACGTGGAGACGGTGATCTTAATAAAATTAAAATTACAAAGAAGACAACGGATTAACTGCTTCCTCTTTATCATCTTCACCGCCATAACCATAAAATATTATTTGCTTAAGTTCGTGTATTTATTATCTAAGCTTTATTATAATTATAATTTTATTGTGTTGCATGTTCCTTTCATTGTTTTAATTTTATCGTTTTCCAACTATTTATTACTGAAATTATTTGCTATACAGTGTTATTCCAAAATTTACTATTATTTACATTCCTTTATATTGTATTTTTCTGCCATCATTATGCTGACCTTCCTTTGTCAGAACGATATGTTCCATCTATATATCAATATGTTCACAACCTGCTATCATTTTATACTACGGCTGAACCCTATGTGCACAATACTTGCTGCCTTATACAAATTTATGCTGAGATTTCTGTTTAATGGATAATAACAACATAACTATTTACTACCAAAATTGTAGAGGGGTGAGAACCAAATTGCATGCCTTGTATTTGAGTATTCTGTCGTTTTCCTATGACGTAATCATATTGACTGAGACGTGGCTTATACCCGATATTGCCAGCTGTGAGTTCGTGGATCCTCGATACGTTGTGTACCGCTGTGATCGAGATCGCGACACAACTTGTAAACGTGATGGTGGTGGGGTTCTGGTCGCGGTGTCACGTGGGCTCTGGTCATGTTTACTTGACATTTCTGGTCGATCGAAGTGCATTGAGCATCTTGCGATTGGTATTCCGAGTAAAGATAATAGCTCGAAAATGCATGTAATTAGTGCTGTATACATACCGCCTTGGGCGACTACCGATGTATATACATCTCACCTTGATACACTGCAGGACATGTTAATTGAACCGTATGTCGAAAATATATTTATTGTAGGTGATTATAATTGTCCTGAAATTATGTGGAAGGTTGAACAGTCTGTTGGGTCACATACGCATACTGGTATGTCATGCTCTGGAACGTCTCCCATATGTTCACAATTGGCACAGCTCATGTCAACTCTGAATGCATACCAATTTAATAATATACCTAGTGCTAATGGGAAAATCTTAGATTTGTTTATTTCTAACACCATTAGTACTGTTAGCCCTCTCTTGGACTCATTACTACCTATTGACACACATCATCCTCCGTTCGTTGCTACAGCCCCCACAAGTATCTCCACGCAAGCTCTGAAAAGAAAACCGATGAGTAAATACGACTTTCGCAAAGCTAACTATGACGAGATTAATGTACAAATCAGTGAGGTTGAATGGGTGAGCCTGCTGGAGCGCCTTCCGTCGCAAGAGGCCGTGCAACACTTTTATGATGTTCTCGGTGGCGTTATTGAACGCAATGTACCACGTGTTAAGTCCCGGACACTTGATTTTCCGGTTTGGTTCTCAGCACAATTAATTAAAACTTTCAAGAGAAAACAACGTCTTTGGATTAAATGGAAAAAATTTAAGAACATCAAAGACTACAATGAGTTTTCAGACTACAGAGTAACCTTTAAAGAAGCCTGTAAGACCTGCTACTCAAGCTATATTAAATCAGTTGAAAATAAACTTACCACAAACATTAAGTACTTCTGGACATATATATCAAATCGCAAAAATAAATCAGGTATTCCATCCACTATGCACTATCAAAACATCAAGTCAAGTGCCCCAGAAGAGATTTGTGATATGTTTTCTGACTATTTCCAGTCAGTATTTGAACCTAGCTCACCCTCATTGTCCGCCTGGACCCCACCTACACACTGTAATGCCAATGTTGACTTGATCGATAACCTGCATATTGAAGAAGACAATATAATTAGAGAGTTACAATTACTGGATCCATCCAAGGGAGCAGGTCCCGATGGGTACCCAGCTCTGTTCTTTAAGGCCACCGCTGGCAGTATCTGTAAGCCACTCTTTATTATTTACAATAAATGTTTAAGCGAGGGTGTTTTCCCGGATGAATGGAAACGGGCTAACATCATGCCAGTACACAAGAATGGCTCAAAACATGACGTAGAGCAATACCGGCCTATCTCGATTCTGTCGACCTTGTCAAAACTTTTTGAGAGACTCGTACACAATGAAGTCTATCCAATTTTGCACAGTGTCATCATCCCAGAGCAACATGGGTTCGTTCAGCGACGTTCGACTGTTTCAAATTTATTAACTTTTTCCAATTATCTCTTTGAAAACATGGACAGGCGGTTGCAGGTTGACGCGGTTTATACAGATTTCAAAAAAGCTTTTGACAGGGTCGACCATGAAATCCTATTAAATAAGATTGCGTTTAATGGTATACGAGGAAATTTGCTTCGCTGGTTCTCATCCTATATTAAAAATAGAACTCAAAAGGTTGTCGTTAATGGTCATCAATCTGATGCAGTGCATATAACCTCAGGTGTTCCACAAGGTTCAATCCTGGGACCACTATTGTTTATTATATATATTAATGACATAGACAAATGTTTTAAAAATACTAAGTTTCTTGTATACGCTGATGATGTAAAAGCTTATAGGTCTATACAGACTGTAGAGGATTGTCAACTGTTCCAACAAGATCTGGATAGTCTCACTGACTACTGTCTAATCAATAAACTACACCTTAGTCTCTCCAAGTGCAATTGCATCAATTTCACAAAGAATAAGTCAGTTATTAACTTTAAATACTCATTACACGACACGACACTCAGTAATGTATCTACTGTGAGAGATCTTGGTGTGTTATTTGATGATAAGCTGTCCCTAAACCTGCATGTAGAAAAAATTGTTAATAAAGCATTTAAGATGTATGGTTTTGTTATGAGATCGTCCACGGAGTTCAAGCGGGTCTCCACATACCTTTACCTATATAAGACCCTTGTACGATCACAATTAGAATATGCCGTCCCTATCTGGAACCCGTTTTACCAGAAATACATAGACGAGATTGAGAAAGTCCAGCGTAAGTTTCTACGAGCCATGCATTACAGATGCCACAAAACGTATCTGTCGTACTCTCAATTACTCGATAAATATAAACAGGTTAGCCTAGAATCAAGACGTAAGTATCTAGAGGCTTCTGTACTGTATGGTATTGTTCGTGGTGATTTCGATTGTATCGATCTCACCAGTAAACTGTGTTATGTGGTCCCACGCACTGTTCATATACGAAGCATTCGTGCAGGTACTCTATTTGCTGTGAATTCCTGTCGAACTAATTCTGGTTTGCGCTGCCCTATCCGTCGAATGGTTGAGTCTTATAATTGTAATTTTGTTAATATTGATATTTTTGTATTCTCAAAATCCAAATTTAAATGTAATGTTATGAAAATTCTTATTAACCAATAATGTTGTAAGGAATGTAAGCTAATCTGTATTCTATTATTTATTTGTTTTTAGTGTTAATTTATCAATCTGTTGCCAAGCAATCAATTAGAATCATTGTTTTGCATGATGTAATTTATTATTATTATTAATGTGATGTAATTATTTATTTCCTATCTAGTGGTACTCATTATCATATTTTCTTTTGTTAATATGCGGATAATGTAGTGGGCTGCAATATTGTTAATATTTTGTATTATCTTTTCTCTGTTTCAATATATATTGTAGCTGTTTATTGTCCCTGAATAAATAAAATAAAAAATAAAAAATATTCCTCCCGCCGCGCCGCGCCGCGGTGCCACTCTGCAATGCTTTACTATTCAACGACTCTTTGTATGCAGAACATTCGGCGCGGGGCAGAGCCGCGTGCCGCGGCGCCAAGGGGGACAGGTGTACACTCGGGCCATCCACTGGTACCGACATAGGAGATAATTGCTTGTCTGCGACTTTATTGCATAAAGGTGAACCTCATTTTAATGCAAGTATCAATAAGGTCAGAGCAAAGGAGTGTAATTCGAAGCATGTTCCTTAGTTTTAGTCTAACTTCATATTAGTTTCAGAACATCGCAGCTCGCAGAAAATATGTAATATTTGTGTATGTAGTATTATGTCTCTAAATGCCAACTATCATTAGGCAATACATAATGATTAGTATTTATTTATTTATTTAAATATACTTCAGTATGTTATTAATAAATGAGTAATTAGCGAACTAAAGCACAGTGTAACAAATTTGTAGCATTTCTTAACCACTATAGCGGAGGTTAAATAATAAATTTGTGTTATCAAACACACGTGGCCATACAAATCTGTGGTCTCGTATGTACCTAATGTTCGTTATCAGCGTTTGTTTAATAACAGCACCTGCTGACATTCAAACAAACGCACTTGAGTTCGCTTGTTCCGAATATTTTCTACAGGCTACAGAAGGAGGAAGGAATGTAGTCGGCACGATAAGTGTAGAGGAAGCGAAACGCTTAATACATTCGCATCTTGTGTCTGCTTTATATAGTAATCGAGTACTGATGAGTGGATGGATGCAGCTGCAGAGTGAGCGCACGTTGTATTTTGTGTTGTTATGCGCAGCTTACAAGCTTATATTAATTTCTTTCACAGAACGCAAGGTATTGTGATTACTTGTGCCGTAAGCGATATGAGTTCTCTTAATAAACAGACGAGAGATATCACCGCGAGGTACACACAAAGAGTACAATTAATGCTGTCAGCACATAAAGTGCTAATCGTCATTAGCCAGGAGACAGTACACAAGATTATCCACACGGTTTATGCTATTAAACTTCGACACTCTCACTACATTGCCGGAAGGGTCAGGTGGCTATAACTCTTCCGAGCTCCTCGAGCAGCGTGTTCCACGAACCCAGGTACTGTAATGTTGCATGTTTTTACTTACGGTTTAGTTATTAAAATGTTGGTCTTTTATCATACGTTCTCTCTAGTTAAATGCATGACCATTGCCTGTATGTTAAATATTCCTGAGGCTCTGTATTTCATAATATTTTCTGTAGATTTTCTTGTTGTGACACTTACCTATGTCAAATTTTAAACTCTCAGTTTCTTTTTATTTTTCTGTTTGGCTTAGTCTATGATGTTACTTTTTGGTTTAATTATTTTTATTGATATCGCTAAAACATTGTATTAATTATAATTTATTTTTTATATTATGATTGTACGAAATAACTACAAATTATTAACTATTGTTCTAAATTTTATTTATGAAATTTACGCACTCCAAGGAGGTCCGATTACATTTGAAGAAACCATTGTTTGAAAATGGAAAAGAAGATTGATTTTGAAAACGAGCTGAAGGTTATAAAAGCAGAGGCCGTCAGGAGTAACGGGCTAGTCTATCTCCGACTTTTCTATAGTAAAAGGTCTGACTCTCTTCCAGTCTATCTTGGCCTGCCCTGGCCATTCCGGGGCTCACCCAATTCCAAAACCCAAACCCCAAAGGGACCCAAAGGGCATCGACCCGCCGAAGCCACCACCAGCCGTGAACCACTCCCTGCCGGAGCCTCCCACTGCCGAAGACCACCTCCCGCTGGAGCCCCCATCTGCCGAAGACCACCTCCCGCTGCAGGCCACCTCTGAGGCCTAACCTCCTGAGCGTGCAGTGCCAATCAGTGCAGCGTTGAACTGTGTTTTTATACCTCTCTTGTACCCTTTTCCTTTTTGGCTCTAAATAAATTCTATTCTTCCCTGCAATTAAAATCGTTATAGATCCAACTGCCCCTCCTAGGTAAGAGGTAGTTTTTCTTCCGACCTTACATTTTCCCCTTCTGGGAAAATGTTACGTTACAGTACCGAACTCCTCGAGTAGTGTGTTTCACGATCCCTTATAACGAGCTCCTCGAGCAGTGTGTTCCTCTAGCCCCGGTAGCGAGCTCCTCGAGTGGTGTGTTCCACGAGCCCGGTATCGAGCTCCTCGAGCAGTGTGTTCTACGAGCCCCGGTACCGAGCTCCTGGAGCAGTGTGTTCCACGAGCCCTTGTAACGAGCTCCTCGAGCAGTGTGTTCCACGAACTCCGGTACCAAGGTCTTCGTATCAAAACAGCTCTCGAGTGTTTCTGTTCGTCCCTAAGAGCCGTAATAAACTTGTCTGCTACTGTATCTAATTAAATTCTGCTAATTTTCTTCTCAACTTATTAGATAACTAATTAATTTACTTTAGGGATATTTGTACCTCTCTGGAACAGTGATTATTTTTCGCTAATTATTTCGCCAAGTTAACGCAAGCTGACACCGCGCCGACTATTTTTATACGATGACTTGAATAATCAATTTTGAATTGCGTTAATTTATCGGTGCTTAGTTTGGAAACTTAAAAGCCGGAGTTAATACTATAATTATTAGGCTCTGCTTTATAAAAACGACTCTTTGACCAGTGGCACCGCACGGCGCCGCTCTCTTCTTGATTCTGCTAGCCTGCAACAATCTTTGCAAATGACAAATTACATACATTCGTTCATATTGACCGACATATACAAACTGATGTGATTAGTACTACGTTAACCTGTACAGTCTGCGGGTTTCTACTGAGTGTAATAAACAATACAGCATGATACGGCATTAACCCTTTTATGTGTAAGACTGACGTGATTTATATAATTTCATTAGAAATTCGGGGAAAATGTCGAAGAAAAACCTTTCTTTTTACAAAGTTTACGAAGCAGGAAAATGCAAATAAGCAATAATTTAGAGAGAGGTAACGATTTCTAAGTAAAAGAGAGAAAGTTGCCAATTTATGAACGCAATAGTAGCACGGTGATGGAATAAATCATCGCGAGAGGAAACCGTCCGAGTCATCGGAGCGGAACCCTCGCCCGTAGGTATACACGTAGGTGTATATCATATATCCACCATAAAGAGATAAACGCACATCTGTATTTAATTTTCGCCTTCAGACTCATGTGTATTGTTTATTTTAGTGGACACCGAGTGGAGCTTGGTGTTGCAAAGCTGTAAGATACGTATTGGGACCAACATTTAAATAACAGGGAACGGATGTTAAAGAAAAAAAAAAAAAAACGTATGCGGTGCGGATTTAAAAGAAAAACAACATTTATCTAGCCGCCATCTTGGATTTACATTTTATTTATTTATTAAAACTTTATGCACAAGTAAAAATACCGTACAAAGGCGGAGTTAATGCCTGAAGCATTTCTACCAGTCAACCTTAGGGTGATGCAGAGACTCGCCCGGGCGACACGATGGAGCATACGGTGGAGGTCTGCCCGGCTTGGGCCTAGTATCGCCGTGTCCTCGTGGAGGCGATCGGCAACGGTGATCTCTAGCGTCCGGCCCTGGTTCAGGCCATGGTACGGAGCGAGACGGCATGGGAGGCCGCCACCTCCTCCTGCGAAGCAGTAATGCTCAATGCTCGTGAAGGAGGAGGCGGAGCGCGTGAAGGAGAGGTAAATTTTGCGCTCTCACGCCCCTAACCGCCGCAGGAGACGCCCTGGGCGTCGGGAATTGCAAGCCGATTCGGCCACTGTAGACGCGGGCTTGCAGAGGGTGAGCAGGCTCAGATCGACGGCGCGTTGTGTTCCACGCGCGCCTCAAAGAGATGACAGCCGGGGTTACGGGGACTTCAACATGGGTGGGTTTTAGTCAGTAAGAGTCTGACACGCAACTAACTTCTCCCGAACTAACGAAATAACTTCTCCCGCTCCGCCCAGAGCGGGAGAAGTTATTTGATAATTTCTCAACCCAAAAAAAAAAGAAAAGTGTGATGCTGAGACAAAACTGAGAAATAACGATTAGTAGAGGAGGAAAACGAATCCAGCAAATCAACGCTATGATGTTTCTGCCAACTTCTTACGTATATGATCACGTGCCTTCACTTTAAAAGACAACCGACTGGTTACCGTCTTCATTTTCAGAGGTAGAGCATTCCAAAGAGAGACCGCCTGGACAAAGAAAGAAGACTGAATGATACCAGAGCGGTGAGAATGACATTGTTGCTGGAATTAAGATTTTTACTATTGGCAGAGCGTAAATATTGAATATGGGAAGTCAGGTAAGAAGAAGAAGTGGGTTTGTTGAGAATAGAGAACAACATAGACAGAGCCCTCACCTCTCTGCGCTGACGAATGGGTAATTACTTTTAATGCAATCGGTGTGTGGATACATGGTCATACTTACGAAGATTGAAAACGAATCGAATGCAATTATTGAGAAGGCGATCAAGTTTGTTGAGAAGATCCGCATTCAGGTCACAGTAACACACATCACCATAGTCAATTATGGGAAAGATTAAGGACTGTACAAGCATTGCCTTTAAATGTGTGATGGGAGAAGATTTTTCAATTGATAGAGCGACCGCAACGTTTTGACTTTAGCATCCTCGAAAACTATGAAAACGACATCCATGACGAAAAATTTGAGAATTTTCGCTGCCGCCATCTTGGATTTACATTTTGACCGAATTCAGTGTACTCGGGCCGATGTGTAAAATTTATCCCACGACACTGTTATCACTTTACTCTTTTCTTTTGTTTTTTTTTTCTTCTGGCGTTCTCTCTCTCTCTCTTTCTTTCTCTTTGAATTAGGAGAAGACAGTCGCAAGTATTAACACTTATTAGCGTGACGATTTCTGAAAGTTTACAAGCTGCTTTAAAGAACTTCGTTCCAAAAAACCTTTAATTTCGTTTTCAAAGTCATTCCATGTTATGACTGCGTGCGTGGTGGAGGACCTTTGCTCTAATTAATAAGTCGTGCAGGGGGGGGGTGCTCATTCGGGCATATTACTTATGCAAATATTCGCGATTCCCAGTCGAGGACGGCGCGAGGCGCTCCTCATTAGGACTTCAAACTTGTCACAAAACCGCGCGCTATCTGCTCCTCATGAATAACGTATCAAGGAAGTATGCAGCAGAAGCTTAGCATTGAGCACTGAGCGGGTACTAGTATTCTGATGTTCTATCGCTTTACTAATGTAAAATAAAAGGCTAGTTCAGAGTATACTTTGTTTTATTATTAATAACAATCATAGAATACCATTAATTACCATAGGATAGCAACAATTATATTCAATATTTAATAGCATTAATTTATATAGTTATAATAAATTAAAAATAAATACAACATTCAACTTACTCGGTGATGATCACTCCACGAACGTCGCACAAAAACTGAGCTCGCAATGTTTTTTTTTTTTTTTTTTTAAACGGGCATCTCGCAGTTTTGACCACTAAGGTCTTGGCTGCTTAACCGGACTTTCCTGTGGGTGCCTTAAGCTGCTACACTCAAAGCCTCCAGCCAGGGGCAAAAAACTAAACTAAATTAAAACTAGGCGAACGCTCGCTAAGGGCACCCCCTGTGGGGTACGAGCCTCGGCTTAGGGCGTCGCTGAGGGGAGGACAGCAAGAAGGGACAGGCTGGATCAAAATTGGTTTAAATCATGATTATTATGCGGGGTAGTTTAAAGCTACGTGCTCAGCGGCAACAACTTGCTGGCACCTCGTTTTCGAGCAAGGGTCGGGGAGGAGTATAATTTACTCAGGGACACGGTCGCGGTCGCAAAGGACCTCGGCGGCGAGGTCGGAATGACGGGAGGCGTCTGTGTTTGTGCATAGTGCTGGTGGCCCTATTCTGCTCTTGGAGGAGAGTAATGGGATCATCAGGGTCGGAAAGGAGCTCGCAATGATGGTGGCACGCTGTTTTATACAAGAAAGGTGGGGATGGCGATGGCGCCATGATTGCGAGCTTGACAGTTGAAATTATTTAAATATTGTTTTGCAGCTAAATAACGATTTTAGGCCATTAATAATCTGTAATTATTTAACAACAAATAATGTAATATAAAATAACATTATGAGGCATAAAATGACGCATGTTGAGCACGTGTCTGAGCACTTCTGTACAAACGTGCTTACAGTCGGCCATCCAAGCAAATTGGAAGTACGTCCACGTACTTAGCTGCAAATCAAACAAACAATATTACACTCGAGAGCAATGAATCCGGGTCACTTAAAGAATCCTAAAAATCTCGGAAACTAAAAATGCTAGGTTAATGCAATAAATTGTATTTAATAGACAATGTAATACTCCTTAAATGAAGGTATTAAAACTTCTTAGTTATTGTAAAGTTATATCATAAAAAAATCAAATTTGAAAAAGGGCCACTTTCGAAGATGGAACTACGAAATTACAGCATTTTGTTTTGCTTTTGTTTGTAATCTGTCATTTATGTGGGTACATAAACCATGTTGATAGTGCTCTATATTCATTATTCAAGCTGAAATTACGCCTGAAGAATGCACCAGAATACTTACAATGCTGGAAACCGGCCAGAGTCAGCGCGATACAGCCAGGATTGTCGGTGTGTCGCTGTCAACAGTACAAAGAGTTCTCCGACGTTACGAAGAAACTGGTTCTAACCTACGCAGACCAGGAACGGGCAGAACCAGGTGTACCACAGCACGAGAAGACCGATACTTGGTGAACACCATGCTTCGAAATCGCTTTCTCACAGGAACTGAACTCACAAATCAGTTTCGACGCCTCGGAGGAAGTAACCCAAGTGCATGGACAGTAAGACGTCGGCTTGCTGAATCTAACTTAAAACCCCTTAGACCTGCAAACGGCCCTAAACTGGAACGTGGGTATCGTATTTCAAGACTAAGATATGCCCAGAGCCACGTAAATTGGAGTATTGAAGATTGGTCAAAAGTTATGTTCTCCGACGAATCAAAATTTATGCTCTACAAGCACGATGGAAGACACAGAGTGTATCGAAGACCAGGGGAAAGATTCAAGCAAGCATGCATCGAAGAAAAAGTAGCCTACGGTGGTGGGTCTGTACTTGTGTGGACCGGAATTTCTTCTGAAAGTCGCACAGAGCTGGTGATCATAGAAAACGGCTCTTTAACTAGCGTAAGATATGTGGAAGAAATCCTCAATGATCACGTTGGTCCATTTATGGTCAATTTAGGTGAGGATGCTATATTTATGCATGACAATGCCCGACCTCATACAGGTAGGATTGTGAATGACTACCTTCAAGAGATGAACATTACTAGTATGGAGTGGCCAGCGCGCAGCCCGGATATCAACCCGATCGAGCATGCTTGGGACGAGCTAGGCAGATGCGTAAAACAACGAAACCCTCCCCCAATCACGCTTCGTGAGCTCAAAATTGCTCTCACAGAGGAATGGGAGAATATTCCCCAAAATCGTATAAGGAACTTGGTGTACAGCTTGCCAAACCGCGTAAACGCAGTAATGGAAGCACGAGGAGGCAATACGAAGTATTAAAATTCAAGAAAATCGTAATAAAGTTCAAAAATTTCATGTTTCCTATTTTTGTTTTAAGGAGAGATCAGCAGTTTTTTTCTTTATGTAATTTTGTGTTAATAAAATGTATGGTGACTCATATTTTTTTTACTTTCATTTAAGGAGTATTACATTGTCTATTAAATACAATTTATTGCATTAACCTATCATTTTTAGTTTCCGAGATTTTTAACATTCTTTAAGTGACCCGGATTCATTGCTCTCGAGTGTATTATGAAAACAATTCAGTGCAATAACAATTATGTTTAAATGCAAAAATATAAATTATAGACTCATCGATCTAAATTAATATGCAGACTCCATTAATTAATCAATAGATTTGACCCCATTGGTCCTTATTAATAGATTTGACCCCATTGGTCCTTATCAATAGATTTGTCCCCATTGGTCATTATCAATATATTTGACCCCATTGGTCATTATCGATATATTTGACCCCATCGGTCATTATCAATATATTTGACCCCATTGGTCTATATATATATTTTTTTTTTTTTTTTTTTTTTTTTTTTTTTTTTTTTTGGTTTAAATTAAATCAATTCAATTAGGATTTCCATAATCCGACTTTTCACTTAAGACGTCATCATGTGGTCTATTGAAACAAATCCATGGCTTTAATTTATCCACAGTAATTATATTAGATTATTTTTTGTTTCCTTTTCTTGTAAGAGGCGTGTCCTCTACTTGATAACGGTCATGATCGAAAACATTAGTAATTTTGTAAGGGCCCTGATACTTTGGGATTAACTTTTTACTACCACCCGTAGAGGGAATTTGCCGTTCAATCCTTACTAAATCCCCAATACTATATTTAATAGACTTGCAACGAGATTTATCAAAAGTTGCTTTTTGAGTCTCCTGCGTGGATTCAATATGAGAAGATGTCTCAGTACGAATTTCTTCAAGACTTTTGTCTGTTGAAGTAATATCGTCATCAATTGCAGAAATTACTCTACTATCACTTGAGCCCTGTGGCCTTATCCCAAAAAGAGCCTCTGCAGGTGTCTTATTGATACCCTTGTTGAAGGTATTATTGATACCCCACTGGACATCGGGCAGGTGGTCTTCCCATTTGCTTTCAGAAGTGCCAACACATTTAGCTGTTAATGAGTCAACAATAACTTTATTATATCTCTCCACCTGACCGTTGGCCCGTGGAGTAGCAACTGCATTTAAAACATGTTTGATGCCTTTATCCAAAACAAACTTTTTAAAGAGATCACTTGTAAATGACGTACCTCGGTCAGATATAATTCGCTTAGGAACGCCAAATATACTAATAAATTCGCGCAAAATTCTAATAGTAGTGTTTGATTTTGTATTTTCCACTGGTTTCAAATAGATGTATTTTGTAAAAGCGTCAATTAAAACAAGAATATACACATTACCCCTACTACTACGTACAAATGGTCCAGTATGATCCATGTGTATAGTATCAAATGGCACGTCTACTTTATGGATTGGGTGCAAAAAACCAGGTCTTTTTCCACCAGGTGCTTTACTATACGCGCACTCTAGACAAGAGGATACATACTTTGTAACAAAAGCACGCATACCTGGGAACCAATAATGAGTTTTAATTTTTTTTAACGTTTTGTCTAAAGCAAAGTGGCCGATATCGTCATGATTCTGTTTGACAATTTGCCATCGGACGCCTTTAGGTACAACCCATCTATCTCCATCAGGTGTGATTCTAAAAAGCTTACCATTTTTAATTTTATATTTTTCCTTTATTTCTAAAATATCGCCAAATTCAGAGTTACTTAAAATCCCGATAATCCGTTGAAGTTCTGAATCTGAATTTTGTACTGTTGAGAGCCAGTCTGTTTCTGTTATAGAATTAACGATATTTTCCGAGTGATTACTACTGATGGATGGATTGCGACTCAAAGCGTCCACATGAGCCATAGAAGATCCCGCTTTGTACTCGATTTCAAAATCAAATTCTTGCATTTGGGTCCACCATCTGGCAACCCGGGAAATCATATCACGTTTCATGAAAGTGGATCTTAACGAATTACAATCGGTCACGATCTTAAAATGTATCCCTACTAAATATACCCGAAATTTCTGTAACGAGGCTTCTACTGCCAGAGTTTCTAAATCATAAGAGCAATAATTTTGTTCTTCAGGGCTAGTTTGCCTACTAAAATAAGCTACGGGTTTTAAAATATTCTGTTCATTTCTTTGTAATAGTATACCACCTATACCTATTTTGCATGCGTCGGTGTGCAATTCTGTTAAAGATTTTGAATTATACAGGGCTAGTATCGGTTTTTGAACTAAAATTGTTTTTAAGGTATTGAATGCATTTAATTGATTGGGCCCCCATACCCAAACAGAGTGTTTTCTGAGTAACTGTGTTAATGGCTTTGCAATAACCGAAAACCCCTTCACGAACCTACGGAAAAAGCTCGCTAGCCCTAAAAACTGTCTAACGTTGTGTTGATCTTTTGGTACGGGAAATTTCTCTACTGCCTCTATTTTTGCAGACCCGGGTTGGATACCTTCACTTGAAATATTAAACCCTAAATATGTTATCGAACGGCCAAAAAGAAACACATTTTGACAAATTGAGAGTAAGACCAGCTTCCGATAGCAAAATCAATACTGATTCTAATTGTCTCATACCCTCTTGTATTGATTTAGATGGAATGACTATATCATCTAAATATGCTAGCGCCTCCTTATGCCTTAAGTTGCCTAGAACCTGATGCATCATTCGTTGGAACGTTGCTGGAGCATTTGCCAAACCAAAAGGCATTCGGTTAAATTCAAAATGTCCTTCCGGTGTGACGAATCCTGTTTTATGCCTATCCTGCTCTCTGATTGATATCTGATAGTACCCTGATGCCAAATCAAGGGCTGTGAATTATATGTTACCAGCTAATGTATCGATTTGGTCATCTATGAGTGGCATCGGGTAATTCTCACGTACAGTATTTTTATTTAAAGCTCTATAATCAATACAAAGGCGGTAACCGCCAGTTTTTTTTCGTACGAGTACAATAGGACTAGCAAAAGGGGAGACTGAAGGGCGTACTATATTGTTTTGAACTAGTTCATCTACCATATCCCGGACTATTTCTTTCTCTTTCATTGCTAATCTGTAAGGCCTATAGACTACAGGTGTGTTACAATGCAGGTCAATGCCCATTTCACAAACCGAGGAGTTTGTAATGGGCTGGTTTTTAATATTAGATTTACGATCAGAATTTTGTTTTAGACTTCTTGTATTTCTTAAATAAGTGAGTAGATTATCCAAGTCCTCATACTGAGCCGCTTCGGCACCTAACCTAACAGCGCGATCATCTATGCCGTGTAGAACACATTCTACTGCTCGTTTACCACTTATACTACATCGGTTAATAAGAGTAATTTTGTCGTAAAAATAATCTTCAAGGGAGTCTCCGTAACGTGCACGCCTAGCCAACATATCTGCTAACATTTGACCGTAATTCTCTTCCGAGGGAAAAGCCGATATTAATTTTGTTTGCCATTCGTCCCAAGAAAAGAGCACCGATGGTAATCCTTCATACCAACGTTTTGCTATGCCTTGAAGTTTAGGCAGAGCATAATGCACTATTTGTTTATCATTCCATGAATAAATGGCGGCACACTCATTCACTTTGTGCAGCCACATACCCATTGTTTGCTCTTTTCTTGCAGGGTCAAACTCGGGTATAGTATTGTTGAAAGATCCTAGGTTCTCATGACCGCCGGCGACAGACCTCAATGCCTGCACTAAAATATTTAAATCACTACTGCCTCCGTTAGAAGCAGTAGTGTTACCTATGGTTCCTTGCATTGCGGCGGAAAGCTGTTGGACGTTGCTAACTGTGCTGCGCCGCTCGCTGCTACGCTGATGGCTGCTGCGCCGATGGCTGCTGCGCCGCTGGCTGCTGCGCTGCTGGCTGCTGCGCCGCTGGCTGCTGCGCCGCTGGCTGCTGCGCCGCTGGCTGCTGCGCCGCTGGCTGCTGCGCCGCTGACTGCTGCGCCGCTGGCTGCTGCGCCGCTGGCTGCTGCGCCGCTGGCTGCTGCGCCGCTGGCTGCTGCGCCGCTGGCTGCTGCGCCGTTGGCTTCTGCGCCGTTGGCTTCTGCGCCGTTGGCTGCTGCGCCGTTGGCTGCTGCGCCGTTGGCTGCTGCGCCGTTGGCTGCTGCGCCGTTGGCTGCTGCGCCGCTGGCTGCTGCGCCGCTGGCTGCTGCGCAAAGGGCTGCGCGATCGACTGTTGCTTAGTAGATGACAAGTCGGGCCCATCACGTGGCCTCGTGTTTGCTGCAAACCCAGTCTTGATGGCTGTTCCAAGGGGTGATGGTGTCCATGGTCATCTGCACTTTCGATTGGATTCGCATGACCACTTCCCAAAATCGGAGAGGCAAGCACTCTTTGCTTATCCATGTTCATCGATCGAAAAGAAAAAAAATACACAATGTTAGAATGAGCTACTTATCCCACTTCTGAATTGTAAAATAAAAGGCTAGTTCAGAGTATACTTTGTTTTATTATTAATAACAATCATAGAATACCATTAAATACCATAGGATAGCAACAATTATATTCAATATTTAATAGCATTAATTTATACAGTTATAATATTAAAAATAAATACAACATTCAACTTACTCGGTGATGATCACTCCACGAACGTCGCACAAAAACTGAGCTCGCAATGATGGTGGCACGCTGTTTTATACAAGAAAGGTGGGGATGGCGATGGCACCATGATTGCGAGCTTGACAGTTGAAATTATTTAAATATTGTTTTGCAGCTAAATAACGATTTTAGGCCATTAATAATCTGTAATTATTTAACAACAAATAATGTAATATAAAATAACATTATGAGACATAAAATGACGCATGTTGAGCACTCGTCTGAGCACTTCTGTACAAACGTGCTTACACTAATTACTTCACTTCACTTGCAATTAGTGTGCTTTGCCACGCAAGCGGATCAATCGGCCAAGTTAAATAACAGAGGTGAAATTTCGCGTTGTATGTAGGTACATAAAGGTACAATTACTAGGTATATAAAGTTAGTAACAACTAGCGACTAGATCATTCTGTTTTAAATTAACTGCTCTTGTGTTTGTGTTCTTGGATTATTGTTTGTAGTTTAGTTATTGTTGCTGCTGTGTCGCAGAGTTCGGCTTGGGTAGTTATGACAATTTATAATAATGTTATAGTCGGCGGAATATTCAATACTAACTAGTATCTTTTAACAATAATTCGCAATCATGTGTTTTACATAAACCAAATAAATTCGCCATACCTTATGTGGGCATCATTATTATGTAAATACGAACAATAACCCGCAAGCACTAAGTTCTTCTAATGCCGGAAACGACAAATGATGGCTGAAGCCGGCACTGGCAGCGTGGCAGCATGGCACTCCGTACAATAATCTAAATCATAAAATATGAATGGTAGCTCACCGTGGATTACGTAATTAACTATCGGTCGCGCTCGACCAACATGTTCGCATCGTTCGACCTAATTCACAGCGCGCTAATGAGCCGGCCCCTGCTCATTAACATTACCCGGAATGTATAATGTCACTGTGGCTTTTCAGAGTAGAGGCAAACTATCAACCAGGCAGGTAGAACATAATGTTGGTGATAGATGACGTGTCTGATTGAATACGTTTAGAAGTCGCAATTGAAATATGTATATCATAAAGTGAACATAGAGGTGATTGTACGTCTCTGATTTTTGCAAAAAGTGAAGTATCTGTATAACCGTTGAATTGTTCATAGATGACGACGTAGCCCAGCTGCGTGACGTCGTCGTGATGAGGGTCAGCGTGACGTGGCGATACTATTACGCCGCTGTCTCCCGCGTTTCCTGCTCTAACTATGTCCTTTGTCCGTGCTTGTCACTTTTTACCCATTCTACCTCTCACCTACGTGTGATAGAGACAAAACGTTGACAACGCCTATTATCGACAATCTGACATGCGATAACGCCAAGTGTTTGCAATTCGATCATCAATTCTTTTTACGAAAAAAAATCTAGTTTTACCAACCTGGCGGCGGCGTTTGACGAGGTACAGAAATACTCAGCATATATTGTCGACCTCGCTTATTATGTTACGTTGGAATTGAAATTGAAATAGAATCGAACCGACACAGTTAATAGAAATATAAGTTGGATACCTAACTTATATTTAAATGTATTTAACATTTCTTTATTGACGTTAAAAAGGTTTTACGGACACTTCCTCGAACTTTTCCATAAACAAATGCTGGATTGTTTCTTACAAAATTAAAACATCTAATGACAGGAGCTTTACGTGATAAAAATGTCACAAATAGCGCGTCGGACGATTTGTGCGAGTTGGCGAGTTGGAGCGCTGAGGGGACCTGTCGTCAGCCGCGCGCCAATTCCGACTAAATAAATAAATTAGCATTTTAATTGAATGTTATAAAGCAGAATGGAACTTGCTTAAGGGCGAACGGAAACTCCCTGGCGTTCCCCCGGCTCGGCCGCGTCTTTGTTTAAGAGTTTATTTACAGAGACCTTGTAGTGCAGTGCTGTGCGAGGAGCAGTTCGCGCAGCCCTCGCGGCCCGCGCAGCCCTCGACACACTTTCTCGTGTTATATCAATTTCATGATAGCTGGGACTTTTCGAACAAACAATCTATTTTACGCCTAAATAAGTTACGTGCTGTGAAAGTCGTAGAAATAATTCCAACTAGTAGCGACACCTGGCTGTCGATACATAGGTATCGACAGCCAGGTGTCGCTACTAGGTGTCGTACTGTTATTAAATATCAAGGCAATTATTTATTATTGTTCCGCGCGGTGACCTTGGCGCGGCACAAACTCAGCGTCATTGAGCTTTATGGAGGTAGTTTAATTACGTATTTAAGGCGCCATCCCTTGTTCAAGTTGGCTGCTTGTTCCTGTTCGACTACAACTCCAGATAAAAAGCTGACTACATTCAGCAGTAACAACGAATACAATGAATGGGAACCGTTTTGGTGGCGGTGCGCCGCATGTTTACTTGGGGTATGTAAGGATTGCGTGCTAATAGCGAGTCGATTGCGGGAAATAGGATTTTAATGGCGTCGGGAACAACAGTCGTTTGTTTAATGCGCTCGTGCGTTTTGTTCATACAAAATGAAGTTAATTTGCACTTATATGCGGCTTTCATAGCCAAGAAATAATTGAGTTAAAACAATATTTGTTTTTCAAGAATTCTGCCAGTTTTGTTCGTGTACAGTGTGGGGTAATTACTATTACCATTGTTTATTGTTGCCATAAAAAAGTAAAATTGTATTCTTTGGTCACATCATAGCTACTATTTATAACGTTTATGCATTATAACCTCAAAACTAGTGGTTTTTATAATTGTCTCGCCTTTTCTGGTATCAATTTATTGCTTAAAATAAAACGCAGTGAAGAAAAGCAATGGGTTCTATTGCGCGACCACGCAGGCCTGACAAGTTTGATGTGGATCCGGGAACTGCAACGGCCGACCTGAAATATCGGCACTAGAAGGAAACATTTTTGAACTATCTTTCTGAAGAAATGGAGGAGGTTACGATTCCAGATGGAACAAAGCTAAAAATTCTTTTCAATAATGTGTCTCCTTTTCTGTATATTTTGGGTGAGAAATTGTCAAATAACTTCTCCCGCTCTGGGCGGAGTGGGAGGGCGCGTCAAACTCTTACTGACTAAAACCCACACGTGTTCCTTCATTTGCCTGTTGCCAGGGGCCACGGTATCCCTTTCGGACTTTCCCGCGACCCCGGCAGGTCCTAGCGGACCGCATCAGTTTTGCTGACATCACTTTGAGGCGCGTGGAACACATCCCGCCGTCGACCCAGGCCTGGTCCTTATCGGACGGTAAAGTCAAAGGATTTATTTCAAATAGGCACATAAATGGCACTTTTGATCGTCAAAATTTACAAAAAATAGCATTGATTCTAGTTGCCGCTTCCAAAAGGTAGTTTTCATATGGAGAAGAATGTGCAAGAAACATTTTTTTGGAGCCGTTACTTTAAAAAAATGTTTTTTTACAATATTTTGTATACATTAGTTGTATAATTATATGTAAAGCCTATGCACCTGGAATAAGATTAATACCACAGCTGGTAAAAATAATTTAAAATTAAGCAATAACAGAAAAAAATATGGATACATAGTGTTCATAATACTAATAAGTCAGTGTGTGAGTTCAAGTAATCACAGAATGTAAAATCTATGTTATAATAATTAATTATACAATTAAATTAGCAACCAGTTTGATTTTGTCTAGACTCTAAATTGTCCTATGGAGCTAGACCAGCATGTTTCCAAGCATTTTTGTCTTGGATATGGATTATATCCAAGATAAAAATGCTAATTTGTAATATGCTTGTTTACAAAGAGTACTTTTAATATGAGTTTTTAGTGTGCGTGTGTGTTATGTCTTTATGGTTGTGTGTACGGAGAGAAATCAAATGCTGCGGAGTTCTATTATTACTTTACTTATAACTCGTTATTAATAGTACACATGAATATTTAATTAGGTTGGGAGCGCGTCTACTGTTTACGGTGGTTACGGGCGAACTCCCGTCGCCGAGCGCCGCACGTACAACGAATACAATACTGATGTGTCAGCGCTCCTACACTATTCCTCCCTTTTTTTAAAAAAAAAACAAAAGGTTCTTTTTTTACCAAATGATCCTTAATAACAAATATTAATTTGACTAAAACTATAGACATGTTTATCTGAACTATAAACTGCAAAGAATTTGCTTATGCATTATTTTATTACAATGAACAATGTTGTAACCAGATCTGTTCTGGGTGTACGATTGCGCTACTTCCAATGTTCGCTATAAACCATGTTATGATTTAAAAGTTTTAGCGATATTATCACGCTGTTATTACAAAAGGTTCAAGCAGTGTTTAATTTTTAACATTATCCAACAATAAGGTTACACATTTTGAATTACAAATAATACTTATTATAGCTAGTATTTACTCGCTAACGTCTTTACTTAACCTATTACAATGGTGCAGTTGCCTATTTTTCAAGGCACCGTCTTGAAAAGTTTTACAATTTCTTATGAACTAATGAAATTAAGGGTAGTCACCATGACGACCTACTCTGCAATAAAAGAAATTTGGCACTCCTTGGAGTCCACAGTATTCGTCATGATGACGCCAATGAAAACATTATATTATAATATCTAGTACAATACCTGTCAATTGTTTTCAGTATTCTTACACTATTATTACACATATTTCACTTTGACTTGAATGTACGAAGGATAATGTTTTCCATTTTTACTGTGTTTGGCCTCGTTTTTTATACTGCTTATTTAACGTAATTTCAAAGGTTTTTTGCTTATTCGTCCAGTTCGCGTTGTATATGTTTCGCTACTGGGTTTGCTTGTTTGGAAAGTTACTTTTTTTAATTTTCTCGCCTTTTTTATTATCGGATTTATCTATTCCTTGTTTATCTACCGTTTGTTTATCTAATTTTTCTGATGGCAATTCACAGTCTATCAATAGGTGTGCTGGTTTCAAACGATCTATAGACACATTAAATTTGTTTGTCTGTCTGGCAATTGTACACGAAATACTTTATCCTTTCTAATAATGACGCGATATGGTCCATCGTACGGAGGTTGTAATGGTTTCCGTACTGCTTCATTTCTAATAAATACGTAATCACTAGTGTATAGATCTTTGTGTACGAATATCTTGTGGGATGACTTGTTTTCTCTACAGAACGGTTTAAATCTATCTATCACGTCCTTTAATTTGTTTACAAAACTGTTATCATTGTACGATTTTAACTTACTGCTATCGTAAAAGTCACCTGGTAATCTAATGTTGCTAACATATAACATTTGTGCTGCTGTTACGCCTGTATCTGACCTTATTGTTGTGCGTAATCCTAACATTGCCATTGCCAATTCATCTACCCAGCATTTTGTGTCTAAACGTGCTTTTAACGCGGCTTTTAAAGATCTGTGCCATCGTTCTACTGTTCCATTACATTGAGGATGATATGGCGTTGTTCGCGTTTTCTGTATTCCCATTAACGACATTAATTCTTTAAACAAATTACTTTCAAACTGTCTTCCCTGATCACTTGTGAGTCTTACTGGACACCCATAACGACTAATCCAACCTTCATATAATGTTTTTGCTACTACTTCTGCAGTTATCTCTTTTATCGGAAATGCCTCTGGCCAACGCGTGAACCTATCTATGATTGTTACACAATATCTAAATCCATCTGGTGTAATGGTAAGGGGCCTACAATATCTATGTGAATATGTTCAAAACGTTTACTACTCTCGAAAGTTCCTAAATCTGAAACTGTATGTTTTTTAATTTTGGCTTTTTGGCATTTTATACAAGTTTTAGCCCAATTTCCAACATCCTTATTCATGTTAGGGCAAAAAAATCTCAACAAACACAAAATAGCCTATAAATTATAAAACGTTCATAATTTATTGGCTTTTCCACTAAAGCTGCTATTTTATCAGTAGTAGACGTTTCCCCTGTCCTTAGCTCGTCTTTTAATAGTGCTACACTCCAAGTCTCAATCTAGTTCTCGTATAATTTGTGATCGACACAAAAGTAAACATAAACACAACAATAGCGGTTTAAAGACGTACAACTATGCCAACTAACCTGTTATGAGCTTTCAGTTTTTAACCTCATTGCATAGAATGGTGTGAGCACTATGTACTAAAGTTTTACCATTTACCGGGTAATATGTCTTTCATTGACTTGAATGTGCCCTGGCGGCTGTGAGTATGTCATGCTCACTTAGATGTCTCGCTGATGATGGCGTGAGTGTTGGATCATTTAGCTCCCTTCAAAATGGTTGAGCTGAATGGTGCTAATCTATGCGTCATGTTCGTTAATGGGCGCCGTCAGTTGGGACTGGTCATTTTTTAGCTGCCATGGCTTATTTTTTCATGTATTTTAATTTTTGAATTGTTCTTTGTTTTATCTTTTAATTATGGACGCTTCTAATGTGCACGTCTTTCTGCATTGTTCTCACATGTTTAATGTCAACATGACTGATGTAACCAATTTTTTGTAACAATTTTTATTTAAAAGCGAGTCCGTGGAGTTTCTTGCCCGTTCTTCTCCATAGGTACCTACTACGCTTTGAAATGGGCAACTAGCTTCATATTTCTGACTGACCAACTCCTTGACAGTTCAAAAGTGCCTGTAAATGGTTTAATTGAAATAAATGCTTTGAGTTTGAGTTTAACGAATTACGGAACTATTTGGTAATAAATGGATTCGATGTAGTCGAACTACGCCTTATAATCCACAAGGAAATGGTCAAGTAGAGCGTCCAAAAGGTACGTTATGGAAAACAATAAAGCTATGCTTGAGAACCAAAAATCTTGAAACAGCTTGCTAGGAGTCTTAGTATATGCTTTCCATTTAATTCGTTCATTGCTGTGCACGGGAATCGATACCAACATGGCTTTTGGAGCAAGGTCCTGTATTGATGCGTAAAAATCATAGAATATCAAAATACGATTTCGAGGTGGAAGAAGTGGAGCTTTTGGAAGCTAATCCATCATATTCTCACAGAACTCTCAGCTACACGAGCCTACAGCATCCCGGCGCTCCACAAGAAAGAAGAGAGCTCCGGCTCGTCTTCAGGATTATGTTATCTGACGTGGGGGTGAATGTGGTGTTATTTCCATTGCCATTGTTTACCATAAGAAAGTATAATTGTTCTCTGTATAGTACTCTTCGGTCATAGCACAGCTGTCATATCATCTGTAATTTTGCAATAAAAACACAAATGGTTTTCTTAATTGTCTCACCTTCTCTCGTATCACCATGTACTTATATAAAACAATAAATGTTACATCGGTACGTATAATGAAGTCACTTATGCAAGCAGTGCAATATACTCTCTGTGAATTTCATCATCAATTATGAATTGGAAATTATCTTGACATGTTGTAGTGAATGAGTTAAGAACGCACAGCTTGAACGTAATCTGTGTGTCATTAAACAGTGTTCGGTCTTTCTGTCTGGCCATACGTAGTGGCAGCGTGTGGCCGGTGGTTGAGTGCCAATATTATTTCAAATTAATGCTTGCCAAATGAATGCATAACCCTCCTTTGGCTTTGCCTTAGTCGGATAATTTTTTTATGTAACTTGTGCGCACTAAAATAAGCCCTCGTGAAGTTTTGGTGATCGGTGCAACTATATTGTTGACATTGGCCGCAATCGATTCAACATCAAGTTGAAGTGAAAACTCGATACAGTGCATTATTCCATAATTTTGTATTCTGACTAAGCTGTTTGGTTGGGAAACATTCTGTTGTCTGCGGGAGCTCTAACTCACCACAATCTTTTCTATTCAAAGAACATTTATTGTAGTTGAAGGAGTTGTGCAGTAAAGTGATCTTGAAATAGAAGCAAACCATTTATGAGTTACCATACTGGCGAATCGGCGCACTAGTACTGGCTCATTGGCACATTGTGTTGAGAATCCAATGCGCTGGGACGTACTCTCGTCCCAGGCAGCGCGTTGAAAAAACACACTGTTGGATTTTCAAGTCTCGGCCCTAAGCAGAGCGTTGAAAATCAAGTGCACGAAAAAAAATCGCCACAATTTTATTACGTCCGTGCCTACGTCGGCTAACTGTATGTTAAACTTGTTGTATTGTAGTTCCTCCGCGCCTGGGGTCTGGGGCCAGCGGGGACTCGTCACAGGCTTAAGTGTGTCTTGACATTGAGACCTCTTACGTCACAAAAAAAAGGAAAAATCCAAAGTTTATGTAACGCTTATAAACGTCTTATGTGCCGTATAAACGTTACATGAATTTTGATTTTTGTCTCCTAGTTTAAAGAAGAAAGTTTTCTCTTCTGTTATGTCACAACAGAAGTACGTCATAGTTAAGTTACCTAAAAAACAATTTAAATATGATTGAAATCAGTATGTCTGTTTATTTCTGAACAGAACACTGTTAATTACCTACCTACTTATTAATGCTTTCATAAATGTTGTTGTATTCAACGTTAGAAGTTAACTTACTTTATTATCATGATGCGTTTGATAGTGGCATCATGGCATATTCATAGACTGTGATCAATAAGGGCAGGGGGGAGGGGGTCGGCGGGTGGTCAATTTGGGGCAGTTAACAAGATTTAGTGTGTGACTTTGGGGAAGAGGCCTTCCGGGCCTGGGGCCCTCGGGTCCTGTCATCTTTATGCAGTAGCGATGCGTCGCTTAACAAGCTATGTGAATGGCTGCTGGATGCTCCGCTTAACAACATCGTACGCATGCAGCACCGCCGTTCATCACAGCTCCTGCAGGCGGTTGGTAACCGAGTTTGGCGGCGCGGGCGTTTCATTCATTCAGACTTAAATTCAAAACGGATTGATATAAAATCTGCCGATATTACGATACTTAATAAAAGTATTAATAACTTTAAAAGTCAAAGTTAAAGTTAAACGCTTTTCGTCACGTCGATGTGAATGAGGGCGGAACGAGGGCGACGTTTGATGATTGAATATTGCTCCGAGAGTGACAAATTGCCCTTCGCTAACCGTCTCACGTTACATGGTTCAAGCAAATAAGTTTTACGTGTAATTCGAGTCCAATATACCTGCTTACGGCATTCCGTGTTCACGCTTGAGATATTATTATATACCTAGTACAATTTTTTATTTACATGGTTCGATATTGGGTCCATTCCTCTTTTTAGTTTACATTAATGATTTACCCCAATTATTTCAAAATCAACCGAAGATGGTGTTATTTGCACATGACACATCATTAATCTTTAAAATAAACCGACGGTCACAAAATCTTGAAGACGTTAATAGCTCTATTCTACAAGTCCAAGATTGGTTTACGGTAAACAATTTGGTACTAAATAAAACAAAAACCAAATGCATTAGATTTAAATTACCTAATGTTAGAAGTAGCGAATGTGACATCATATTGAATGGGGAAAAACTGGAATTTATTAATCAAACGGTTTTCCTAGGAATCACGCTAGACGAGAAATTACAATGGGGACCTCATATAACATCTCTTGCGGGGCGGCTAAGCTCGGCCGCTTATGCTGTTAGAAAGATAAGACAGTTAACAGATGTAGAAACCGCGCGATTGGTCTATTTTAGCTACTTCCACAGCATTATGTCGTATGGCATTTTACTGTGGGGTCGGGCTGCTGACATTGAATCCATCTTTATTTTACAAAAGAGAGCTGTCAGAGCCATTTATAATCTACGTCGCCGCGAATCTCTCAGGAAACTATTTAAAAGGATTAATATTATGACGGTACCTTGCCAATTCATTTATGAAAATATTATGTATGTAAGGAAAAATCCACATCTTTTTAATAAAATAAGTGATAGACATAATTTTAATACTAGAAATAAAGATAAACTAGATCAACCATTTTTCAGATTATCTAAAGTACATACATCTTTTATGGGGTACTGTGTTAAATGTTACAACAAAATACCTTGTGACATATTGCAATTAAATGAAAGAAAATTTAAAACTCAGATTAAAAGTACACTTTGTAAACAAGCATATTACAAATTAGAGGATTATATCCAAGATAAGAGTGCTTGGAAACATGCTGGTCCTGCTCCATAGGACAATTTAGAATCAAGACAAAATCAAACAGGTTGCTAATTTAATTGTTAAATTTATAATTTTGATATATATGACATTGATTTTACATTCTGTGATTACTTCCTCACACACCGACTTATTAATTTTAAAAACATTAGGAAAATCGTCTACTTTTACTATGTTTGTAAATATGTGAGCACCATGTATCTATCATATAATTAAATTATCTGTCGTTGCTTCATTTTTAATTCTTTTTACCCATTGTGGTATAGTAATTTTATTCTAGGTGCATCGTCTTCACATATAATTATTTAACTAATGTACGTACTAATACAAACTATTGTAAAACATTTTAAAAGAGTAACGGTGGAGTTTCTTGCCCATTCTTCTCCATACGAAAACTACCTTTTGGAAGGGGCGACTAGAATCAATTATATTATTCTGTAAATTTTGACGTTCAAAAGTGCCATACATGGGCCTATTTGAAATAAATGTTTTGACTTTGACTTTGACATGGATTTCTGATTAGAAAAAAACTTTTTTACAAAAAATACAACTGACTTCCAAACTACAAAGTGAAAAATAACTTTAATTTCGGAAGTCGGTGTCTTTGGATCAGTAGAAGTAGTTTTAGTTGTTTGCCACTGACTTTCAAAATTAAAGTTATTTTTCACTTTGTAGTTTTGAAGTCGGTTGTATTTTTTGTAAAAACGTTTTCTTTTATTTATCTAAGTTACAATAGCTTAATGTCAACTGCTCATTATGTTTTACAAAATATTGCTTAATCCCGATGCAGGGACTTTAATTGTTGAGGTTCACCATCAGCTCCCCTACACCATATGAATAACGACGAGCATCAATTACTTACCAACCATATTAATGTAAACGAATCGCAACCCGTGAAATACATATTATTGAATAGTTCCTGTGGCCATCTGTGTCCTTTATCATCAGTTCCACTTCATCAAATATTGCTTTCTGAGAGCAAATGCACGAGTTACCATAAAAAATATCCAAATCGCTATAGCACACCTATAGCGATTTGAAAAGTTCACTCAATTTCTCCAAGATCCCATCATCAGATCGTGACTAAATGACAATGAGACTAACTTAAAAGTATACACTTTCAAACAAAAAAAGAATTTTTCAAATCGGTCCAGCAGTCTTCGAGTAATCGGGGAACATAGGTACATAAAAAAAAACCGACGAACTGAGAACCTCCTCTTTTTTTTAAGTCGGTTAAAAATAAGTTTTCAGGTTGCTACGCCGTGGTCGATGTTCTAGCTACGCCGTAACAACCGTGGCTACGCCGTCGTAGCCGGTAACAGAATAGTTTATCGTCGTTTGTTTTGCTTCATACCTTTGATATATAGCTAATATGAGTCTAATGATGATAGTTACTAAATATAAAGCATAACGAATTGAATTATTGAGTGGTTGTGAATCACTAAATTCTAAAAATACGTACGATTTACAAAGTAAATGAAGTTAAACGCTAATTTATTTGATTCTCAGTCAGAGCTCAGTCTGTGCGGTGAATGCCTGAATTTCCTAAACTTTAGTCAACGGTTTATGAATCCTTCACTGATTGTGTGTGTAACAGCGCGCCCGTGCTCGCGCAGCATTTCGGACGAAAAATTGCGTTCGGTTCAGCTCTCGGATATGACTCGCGGACATTTGCGTTTATTCTCCCAATTAATGTATTTGTTTATTAAATTTAAATTTTGGCCGAGCTATGTTTGTCGCTGGCTTGTTTAAATATTATTGTGTTCAGGATAATTTATGTTGTGCGGACTTAGCGCACGTCACAGTTGGGTGATTGGGACACAAAGAGACAGTGGTGCGGCTAACTTAGAGAGTTACAAATATAAGTTGTTTGTGCATTTCGATTCCTTTTGTCGACCATCTCGTATTATTTACTGTTCCTAACCTACTGATTGATCTTATCATAGGTGAAATGGTGTTATGACTTTATTTGCGACACTGTGTCTGTGTTCTTGTGTGGAGATGTGTGTCACCGATACTCATCGGAGCCCTCATTAGCATACGGTTGTCGTCGGTTGATGAACACTCCCCTGCCCCGCACCCGCTACACCTCCCCTTCTCACAATACAGACAGACTTCATAATCTTTTGCTGAGATACAAATTAACATCGCGGTCTCAAGTGCCGCCACATTACGCATACTATTAAACGCGAGCGACTCCGTGCTGAACCTCAGCTTAGTTTCTCCGCGACTCTGTATTCATTATAAATAAAGAAAATAACAATAAATTATTCGTTCTTTTATTTGCTATTATCGTGCTATATTCGTTGCAAATATGGTGCGTTGTTTCTTGTAAACTACCTGCTTAGGTCGCACAGCAATATAAACGGAACGTGAGTGAGAACATGCGCGACTTCTCGCCTCAGAGAATTAATTTAATCCCTAATTTTAGACACTAAAGGCACCTAAATAAATACACGCTCATTGCTCCGGAATTAGTACACGCATAACTTCGCGATCCAGTGAAATACCTTGCGCCTGTAAATATTTGTCCGCCGACTGCGCGGGTATTTAGCAGGGACCCTTTGTACCGAGCGGTTACGTCACTGGCGTTCCATCACTTAGCTCGTGCACGCTATTTGTAACCTTACCGCAGGACGGTAGAGGTGATAATGGCGTGCTCTTGTGTCCTGTGATGAACTGACGTTAATTAATGTAACCGAGTAGGTGTGTTTGACAAAAGTAAAGACACGTTTGCGGCGCTTTGTTGTGGCGCCTGGCCGGGCGACCCGGGTGCGTGCGCCGGGGACCGCACTCTGCACGGACAAGTGGCGCGGCCGGCGGTACATTTAGCTGACCCACAGATAGATGCATGCATTTTATATAATGAAGTATGTCTCTCAGGAAGCTACAGGCATGGCAGATCCATTTTTGTTCAATTCCTGCGCGTTATTTTAATAAAACAGTAGAATTTCAAAGAGATGGCATTTCGTTTATCTGCTGATATCGATGTAATGAGAAATTCTTCCATTGTGTCGTTTGACGTCGAAGGACGAACTGCGAGCAAATTCCGGCGCAGGCCGCTATCTCAGAAGTAATATAGCCGCTCCCGAGCGCCCGACTGCTCTGATGTCATCTTATTTAGGCCAGCGATGAACAATACCCATTAATTATAGGGAGGGCGAGTAAGTCGTAAGTCTTCGTCAGAAGTAAGACACTCAAGGTTATTATGTTCTCTATTTTTTTTTCGTTTAGCAGGTGATTGCGTGAGATGGGGTCAGATCATAAACTAAGAATATAGCTCAGCTCACAACATACGTGACACGCTCCAGACTGTCCACCTTTGATCTCGTGTGGCGTTGAATATTTATCGGGTAATTTGACGACATTTTTATGTGATGCCAATCAAGTCTGTGGCATCTAGTTATGGAGAGGAGAGAACCACAAATATCGATGACGCAAGCTGATATATTTTACATTATGTAGGCACGTTACCGGATCATCTAGAATGCATAATCAACAGGAAATTCCACGTTACGAGCATACACTGTGGTATTCGAGGAAGGAACGCTAATTGACAAGCTAACTTAAACTCTTGATTAGCTGTCAACAACATGGGACAAGTTGTGTCCTGACACCGCAACACCGCTAGTTAACCACTCGTACAGAACTTGTGGAAGTCGGACAAAGGAGTCGCAGACCCAGGCGACAATGTTTCTGTACAAGTACCCACATAACGCCATTTGTACAGAATGTACATCATTGGATAGGCTATGATCAGTAGATGCGCCGGGAGATATCCTCAATTTTATTAAAAATTAAAAGATGATGCGATTAATTCATAATTGGCCGGCAAAATAAAATAAAATATGATAACGTTAGAAAATGTCCTCTATGCGGGCGAGAATGTTCATATTTTCGATGGAGTTAAGTTTATGAATAGTGTCGCAATATTTGTTATGGTTGTTGGTTGTGATGCGTGGATAGGTTTGCATAGGCTATGTAATAAGACGACCAGGCTCTGTGTTAGATACGTGTATTCAGCCATGATGGACGGGGGAATATTTTCAACAGGAACGTGACGGCAGAAACACCATAGATAAAAATAATATAATGTCGGATACAATATTGTGTTTCATTTATAGTTGTGAGTTGCGTGAGTGTTATGTCTTTAGGGTTGTGTGTACGGAGAGAAATCAAATGCTGCGGAGTTCTATTATTACTTTACTTATAACTCGTTATTAATAGTACACATGAATATTTAATTAGGTTGGGAGCGCGTCTACAGTTTACGGTGGTTACGGGCGAACTCCCGTCGCCGAGCGCCGCACGTACAACGAATACAATACTGATGTGTCAGCGCTCCTACAATAGGGTCAATTTGAATAGGCATATCTCATTAATGTACATATGTAGTAATATAACTAACAATCATTTTTATGTGTTTGTTTCAGTGTACTACTAATACCCGTCAATAAGTTTCACATTAAATTCTAAAAGATAGTAGATTCTTCAAATATATATATTTTTTTGTTTTTTTTTTCCCTCCGCACGTTTTCTAATAACACAACTGATATTGGCAGAATTGTCGACATCGCCACCGTTGCCATAGAGAAAAATAGAATAGAATAGAATAGGCATATTATATTGTTGTTGAACAATGTATGTAACACTAAGTTCACTCAACCACCAACTTTGAGTGAACATAGTGTTACATGCATTGTTCAACAACATCCAATATTATGAATAAGTTCAACGAACGTGTATGTGACACATCAGTTATACTCCAACTCGTAAAAAATACCCACTTAGATAATCAACATGACTTAATCAGGGATTTTTTTTACATCTGCGCAAAGATTCCATGCGAACAAAGCTGTTAAGGCTTGTGCAGACCAGCGTAACATGTCGCGTGACGCGATTTTGCGACATTATATCCGTAGAATAATTTCTCAAATCAATCAATTTCTATGAAAACGCGCGCGACACTTCACACAGGAGCGACCTGCGACGCGACTCAGACGTATCGCGTCACTTGATGCAATAACATTGCGACACGCGAATCGCAGCGCGGCAACGACAAAGGAATGTTCCTTTGCTATTTATTATATATCGCCTCCGTACGATTCGCAGCGCGACACCAAAAATAGGAACATTTTGTATGGTGTCGCCGCGATATCACGTCGGCAGCGCGACGCGACACTAAGCGAGTATAGAGGCTCATACAGACCAGCGCGATATCGCGGTCGCTACAAGGTTCGCGCTGCCTGTCACGCCCGCGATATCGCGCTGGTCTGTACGAGCCTTAAATAGCGGTGCAAACCGAGCTGAGCTCGGTAGACGATCTGCGTCAGAGGACGAAAGCAGGTCTGTGCGCGTTTGCTGAGCGTGGGGTGCTAGGTTTGATTCCCCGGTCCGTTATTTAAACCCAAGCTAAACTAGTAGATACCTAAACTTGCCTACGCGAGCACGAACGGCGATTTTTTACGTCCGTGCTAACCAAGGGCTAAGTTTTATTTAAAGTTTTATTTCAAAGAGCTATAACAGCTTCACGGGTCGATCAATCAGAGGCTGTAGTATGAGTTTCTTTTAACCATCTCGACTTTATGCATCGACTGCGTTCGGCGCTCCAAATGGCCCTTCACAGGCCTTCACTGGTAAAATGCAAATCGGACCGCCGAACGCAATCAATGCGTAAGGCAAGATGGTTAAAAGAAACTCACACTAGGGCCTCTGTCTGTACTTCGCTTGACAGGGGTTGGTCCGTGGATGAGTGACCATATTTACATAGCGAGACTCCTCCGTGCCTCGTAGTCCCAGCTGCCATTCGTGGATATTTGACAATCGTTATGGGTCGTCAGAAGCCCGAAAGTCTGACAAGCAGTCTTACCAAAGGGTATCGTATTACCCAGTTACTGGGTTGTTCACAACCCAGTAACTTGGGTGACCTCCAGGTTAGGAACCCTAATTGCGCAATACACGATCAATCACAATTTGTTTCGATTTGGAAAAAGAATCTGCTCAACAACGTAAATAACGCAATGAATGTTGTTGAACTGTCCAAATCAAACAAATATGTCATAATTGTTTACGAAAATAAGTTACGCAGTTAATAATGCTTTATTTTCCAGGTTTACAATTTAGCAGAATAGCACTATGTAGAACAGAGTTTAAAACCTAAACAATTGTAAAAATACCAGAGTTTAAATCTCTGGCACCCAAGCTAAGATTAAACTTGTGTTATGGGTGACAGGGCTCTCTCTATAAACATTTACCAGATAATTTATACAAGTTCGGAGTTACATAGTGATTAGTCTCACTAGCGATTGCCGGAGCAAGCAGCAAGGTTATTATAGTTTAATACAAAAACAAAAGAATGGAATAAAAAATTATATAAAATAAAACTTAAAACTATAAACTGTAGCCATTCTCTAAGTGTATATATGTGTGTGTGTGTGTGTATATGCGTGAGTGTGTATGTGTGTGTGAGTGTGTGAATGTGTGCGTGTTTGTGTGTGCGCGGGCCTACTGTATAGGTTTGCGCTATTTTAAGGATTTTATAATAATATTTGATTCGGTTTTTTTAGAGTAACTTTTCTAATAGGTTTTCTGTTCCCTCATACGTTTGAGTCATGATCCATTTACTCACTAACTTTTTACACTCAAATTTATTTATTTTATAGATGCCACAGTGTTTGTTAACTGCATTGTACAAGCGGCTTCCCAGAATTCGGATATTTCTTTCAGCAAATTTGGTTCTATATCTTTCTATGGGACAGACATCAGTCGATCTTCGTTTTGCCAGATGATCGCTACTATATTCCAAAGATACATGTTTGCGCAAAATGGTATAGAGTGCAAAGAGCTGTCTAACGCTCATGACTTGACAGTCTTTATACAATTGCTTAGTGCTACACCGAAAGTGTTTAAATGTTGTAACTTTAAGGACAGCTCGTTGCGCTCTTTCTAATTGTAAAATATTTGTTTTTGGAGCGCCACCCACTCGACTGGCACAGTGAGAAACATACCATTCGCAGGGTATCAAAATCTGCGCTACATCGTAGATTTTTAAAGATTGAGATAAGCTTCCTCACTCTGCCAGACAACGCCTTCATCTGCATACTCCACGACATAAGATAGTCAATAACGATGCCTAGGTATCTGACGTTAGTTTCTCTGGTCAGGGGAAGGCAGGAGCATTGGTCTAATTGTTGACTACAGATATGTGCCCTGATGACAAACAACTCATCGGGTTGAGAAGATTGTTTAATTAAGAAGGGGATAAAGTTTGTCTTATCAACATTTAAAGTTAAGGTGTTTGCAGATGCCATGCCATGACGATGCCTAGAGCTGATTCAGCTCGCTCATGGACTTCCTTCCAGTCTAGACCATATACGAGTCGAGCCGTATCGTCCGCGTATGTGTATATGTTACTATTTGGGATGGTCAGATTACAAAGACTGTTTACATAGATTAAAAAGAGAGTGGGTCCTAAAATGGAGCCCTGAAGAACTCCAAAAGACAACATGTGTTCATCACTAACATATTATGTGCCAATTTTGACACATTGTGTCCGCGCAGAAAGGTAGCTCTCAAAGATTGCAAGTGCAGAACCCCTCACTCCTATCCTCTCCAATTTTATTATTAGAGTAGGGACAGAGACAGTGTCAAATGCTTTAGACAAGTCCAAGAATATACCCAGACATTTATATTTTATATCAAGCATCCTAACGGCTTTGTCAACAAAGGCAGCAACAGCGTCCTCACAAGATTTTCCTCTGCGGAAGCCATATTGATTATCCGATAATATATTATGGGCTTCCATGAAGTTGATGAGGCGATTGTTAAGGACCTTTTCTAAAATTTATGACAAAGCCGGAAGTAGCAATATTGGTCTGTAATTATTTACACTGCCTCTGTCTCCACCCTTGTGTATTGGATGCACAACCGCTTTCTTTAAAATCCTTGGAAAGACACCCTTCGAGAAACATAGTTCACATATGTTTGTAATTGGGGGGACTAAGGTCTGTTTGCTCATCTTTATCATTCTGGTTGTGATTCCATCCCAACCCGCGGCAGAGTCAGTACGAAGATTCATTATAGTTCTTTCTACTTCAGCCTCATCAAGAGTCAAGAGCACGAGAGAGTTTGATTGTGCTTCGTCTTGGAGATGGGGAACATGTTTAGTGGGTGGACTTGTGTGTTTGTCCGCGAGATTTTTGCCAATATTAGCGAAAAATTTATTTACCAAATTAACTGAACTCTTGTCGTCGACACCAGAAGTGGATAACAGGTCTGTGGGAGGAGTTTTAGAATTTTGTTTACTCAGTATATCATTCATTACTTTCCAAGTCGCTTTGGGATTATTTTTTGCTTTAATTAATTCATTTTTCTCATATTCTGTTTTAAGTCTGCTTAGGAGTTTATTACAAAAATTACGGTAACGGATATAAGTGATTTTAAGATTATAATTATCCGGTGATTTATTATGGTCACTATGCATAATATCCCTATTTCGGATACATCTCAATTGACCCTGTGTGATCCATGGCTTAATAACTCTCAACTTAGAGGGAACATTAATAATTTTAGTGTTGTTTTGGATAATAGAGGTAATTGTATTTATTAACTGTTCTGTAGCCTCGTTTGGATTGTCAGTTAACGTGACGGGACTAAAATCCGCTTTGGCTATATCTGTGGCTATTTTACATTGATCAATTTTTGTAACTACCTTAGGGATACTTTGTGAACTCGAGTATTTTTTTAAACAAGTAAGTATTGGTGCATGATCTGTAATGTGAGTTTCTAATAAAATGGAAGCTACTGGGTTTTTAACTTTGATCATAGTGTGGTCTAAACAGTTTTTTTCTCTAGTAGGGGATGTGTAAGCAGGGACTATTGTCCATGTGATGCTGTTAAGTTCATATACTTATTGTAATGTGGATCATTATTTGTAGGGCTTATATTAATGTTAATGTCACCTACCTGAAATATAGTTTTATACTCCGATACTGAGGTTAATATGTTATTAAGGCTAGTTAAAAACTTATCAGTATGTTTAAAAGATGGCGGTCGATACACAGCTATTATGACTACATCGGAACTAAGTTTACAAACAAGACAGTTTGCGTCAGCGAATTGTGGCTCTGAGACTTTATGTTGTAGATCCGAACGTAAATAAGCAACTAAGCCATCATTTTGGTTATAAGTGTTTCTTGTCGAATAAGCCGAATAGCATTGAAGTAGTGGGACAGTTAATTTTTTGTTTAACCAACACTCTGAAAAAATTATAACATCACACCTAATTTGTATTTGAGTTAATAGTACTAAGACATTATTGAAGTTTTTGTTGATACTACGTATATCAAAATGCAGCAAGTTAAGAGTTTTATTGTGTTTACCTAACAACTGAACGCATTTGTCAGGCGGGCAGTTAAAAAGTTCATTGGATCCGTACGAATCTAGATTTTCGATAATTTCATGAGTGCTATTCATTTTTAATACATAATAAAATAATAAGAACACCTTGCTGTAAATTACGTTCGAACATTGTACATAAATAATAAAACCAGAGGTAACCATTTACATCCGGTAAATGAGAAAAAAAATATCTGCGCTTATCGACAGATAAGCGCAGATATTTGTGTGTTATGTATTTGTAGAATGCGTTGTGTGTTATTTGTCTATAGAATAATTTGCTTTTTGTGTGTTTGTTGCTATGTAAGAAGACTAAGGTGCTACAAAAACTGTTAAAAATTATATTAAAATTATAGAAATAATACTGAGGTATAACTAGAAAAACAAACAATAGTTCAGAGAAAAAATTAAAATTACTCTGGTACATGCAGTATTTTGTGAAAACAATTTTCTGATTGAATACGAATAGACTTTTGAAATGACCAGCAGTATTGAAACTCGTTATTTTTTGCAAAATTTCGCGCTTCATAAAAAAGTTGTCTTGAGCTAGGTGGGAGACGGTCGGCGATATAGATAGGAATGCGCTCACCTATGAAGCCAATGTGTTCACTATTTAGTTTTTCCGTGGTGGCTTTCCCTTTATTGAAGTCACGTAGGGCTTTGAGAATATTATTTTTCTTCGTTACTGAGTGTAGTTCTGCGACAATTTATTTTGATGGGCCTTGCTTATTTTGCACTCGATATATGTCACGTATCTCTGTTGGTTCCACGTGTACTTGTAATGGTTTACAGATATCGACAAAATTTTTAATCAAATCATTGTCATCTTCTTTTTCCTTTGGTGGAATATTTCTTAGTTCAATAACGGCAGGCCGACGACATTCCTAGACATCCTGAAGTTGTTTTTCCAATTTATCAATGTATTTACGCTGTTCAGACCGCTTTTTTTCTAGTTTTCCCATTTTTGACTTAGGGTACAGATAGGTAGTCGCTCCATGTAAAATGCTGGTATTCAGTTGCATCCGGTAAGGCTGATGGAAGCTGACCCCAACATAGTTGGGAAAAAGCTAGGCAGACTGACAGACTATAACCAAAGTGAAATAAAATCATAAGCAAAATAGTTAGTCATTACAATGTGACTCTTTTCACATTGTATTAAGGTATAAATTAGGATATTTGACTAACTTTACAAAAAAATAATCATTTCTTCAATTGAAACTAAAAAACCCTCGCAAATTTCAATAATTCTAACTTATACTCTATTGCAATTCCATAAGAATTACTTTGCACTGATTTACTAATGGACTAGGCGGCGTGCGGCGAAGGCGGCGCACGGACGGAAAAACAAGGTTCCCTTTCATAGGATTTTTGAAAAATAAAATATTTTATTTGATAGTTTCAAGTATACAGTTTTGTCGAGTACATTAAAAGATTGAATAAATTAGTAGTAACGGGTTTTGTTTTTAAATCTATACCATAAATAAAGACTTTGTATATTTCAAATGTGTGAAAATGGAATTAGTTTTCCTCAGAACTTTTTTCTGTCTTGGATTTTAAAGCTGAAACTTTTAGGTATTGTCGCCGAGCCTGTATCAAAGCCATTTGATCTTTGATCTTGACCCGAAACTTCCCGTTCAAAAGATATGAATGAATTAAAAATGCATATTTGGTCGATTTTTAACACGCGGTAATGTACCTAAAAAATAAGAATTTTTTTTCTTAATCTTTTATCCAGTATTGATCCCTGATAGACAAAAAACTTATGTAAGTATCGATCTTGGCGAAAAACGTCCTTATTCAAAACGTATGAATTAATTAAACATTTATATTTTGAAGATTTGGTCATGGTAAAAATGGCTGTTAAAGTACACACACACACACACACATTGTATTCAGTTTCTAAGAATTCCTTAATTACCTATCTACATATTTGTCAAATTAGATTACCTCACTTAACAATAGTCACCACCTATCTTCAATTTCCATAGTTATTGCGCAGATGTGACCAAACATTTCGGTTGTGGTAATTAGAATGATTAGATTCAATGTTTATCAAATAATGGCAAATATCACTTACCATTTTTCTGCGAATTTTGTTGTTATTCTAGGTAAATTACCCTATGCCATGAAAGATCAAACAATGATTCCGGTTAATGAATTAGAGTTCTGGTTTTGCTAATTAGGGTAATTAGATTCCTTGTTTGTCAAATGGTGGGAACATATGTAGATGCTTAAGTGCACTTAAGGTTAAACAATCATATTGAGAGCACCTTTACTTAACTTCATGGGACTGCTTGTGGATGTAGTTAAACAAGGTGCAGGAACTACCAATGATGGAAATACTGCCATAAGATTTTTTGCTAAACCTGAAGTGACTGCGCAGATCACGGGTGTTGATAAAGAACTCATTAGAAGATTTGGAGTGATTCTTCAAGTAATCTAATGTGGAGAGTTTTTAGACGTGGAAAAGTTCCGGCAATATTGTGCTACAACAACTCATACATATGTTAGGCTCTATGCATGGTATTATATGCCCTCAAATGTGCATAAATTACTCATGCATGGATGGTGCCGACACAATTGAGTACAATAAATTTATTCCAATCGGTAAACTTTCTGAAGAGGCATCGGAAGCTATCAATAAAGATTTTTTTAAATTCAGAACCTTCCACTCGCGGAAAACTAGCAGAATTGCAACAAATGAGGATAGACATAGGCAACCTGTCTGACTGTGACATTGACTAATTTAATTGTGATTGGTTCTCCTCCTGAATCATTGATTTCATCAACTCATACTCATATATTGATTTCATATTTGAAATTACTATTACTATTGTTATGTTTTTGCTAATTACTAAATGTGTACTGCATGCTAATATAACCAAGATGTAAAATCTAAATATATACAAATATTTACGTGAAACCCATAGATCTTAAGAACTTATGTTAGCTACCTATATTCTTGCAAATAAATATATCATTAATTCATTCATTCATATCGCATTATTTGTTGTGTAAAATTCAATTATTAATTTATTTATATGTTATGAATATGCTTTTCGTCAAGATCGATAGTCATATAGGTTTGTTGTCTATCAGGAATCAATAATGGGTAAAAAATAGAGGTTTGAGGTACATTACCGCGTGTTAAAACATCGTCCAAATATGCATTTTTAATTCATTCATATCTTTTGAACGGGGAAGTTCGGGATCAAGATCAAAGGTCAGGTGGCATTTTTATAGGCTCGGCAACAATACTTAAAAGTTTCAGCTTTACAATCCAAGATAAAAAACGTTATTAGGAAAACTAATTCCATTTTCATACATTTACAATATATAAAGTCATTTTTTATGGTAAAGACTCGAAAAAAAAGCGTTATTTTTTGCATTTTTAACCGACTTCTAAAAGGAGGAGGTTATGAATTCGAATGTTTACATTTTTTTTTTTAAGTGAAAACATTTTTAGGCGCGATGGGCATTTTTGAGATGGGACTAAACCATTGATTTCGCAACACCGTGATGACACCAGCTTATGACCATTAAAAAGACATCAACACGTGGATTACCGCGGTGCCGATTTCAAGTTCTGTCGGTATTCTCGGAGTGATATTGTTTTTTTTTTTTTTGTTTGGTTGGCTTTTATCTCCGTCATTATTAACGTAACATTGCAGGACTTATGAATAAAACAGATTCGCTGATTGTAAAATTAGAGGAGTTTGATAGTAACGGAACTACAGACTATAGATATAATCTCCATAACTGAGCACTTTATTGAAACAGGCTACGAGAATATCTTACATATACCTAATTTCTGCCTAGCAGCTTTCTTCACTCGAAATGTTAAACGTGAAAATGCAAGTGCCACCACTTGCATTTTTGTTAGAGCAGGACTGCAGTATCGAGAATTATTGGATGTTGCTAAACAATCAGGGACAGGCGTTTTTTAATGTTGTGGTATAGAATTGATATCTTCTAGTATTATCATTATATGTATATAGAATACCTATATATAATTATAACACGTTTTACGAGAGACTTGACTATATTTTACGGAAATTTTGCTCATTCGGAAATAAAAATCTTATCTTAGCTGGAGATTTTAATATAGATGTGTTAAAAAGGAATTAAATAACATTAGAATTCGAACACTTTCTTTTGCAATATAACCTACAATTAGAACTTCATATACCGACGAGATTGAGTAGTAATTCCTGCATAGATAATTTTGCTCACACCTACCGAAAAAAATTTAAAGCTGAAATAATGGACTTAGTTCTTTCAGATCATACGTCTCAATTACTTCGGGTTCCTATTAAAAAAAATTGTACATTGAAATATTGGAAAACTAAAAAACAGGATATCTCAGTAGGTAACTTAGAAAATTTTAAAAGTATCTAAAATGCTTATCTTTCTCACAAGTGTACAGAGCCAAAGATGCGAATGAATCCTATGAACATTTTATGGATGACCAATAACAGCGAAAGAAAATTATCATATTAAATGACGCTTACCTTCTTCTATTAACATTGTGCCTACTTCATCTTTTTTTATAGATACTTTCACTTTCTCCGGATAGTATTAAATTAACTATTTATGACAAATCGTTTTATTTTTTATTATTATTAATAACTATTTATATTTTTACCCAAACAACCCACAGTAATTTTTTATTATTGTAAAAGTGTCGGTGTATCTGTCCGCTGCGGTCGGTGGCCTGCAGCGCTTTGTGAGTGCACCGGTGCACGGATTCTACATAGCTCGCTAAAAACAGGTTTTTGCTGGGACAGTTTTTGTTGTTTCGTATGTTTTTTGTTATTGTATTATGTTTGATTACGTGCTTATTTATTTATTTATTTTTATTTTTTTATTATACAAATTATGTATTAGGTATGTTGAAACTGTTTGTACTCCCCGTCACTTGTTCTTGTTCTTATGGGCTCATTAGAAAACCAGCGCCAGACAGCATCTGTCTGGCTTTAATGCTGAAATGAACCTTTTTGGCGCAGCCGTGAGGCACACACTGTTGTTTTTAAACATTATTATTTATTTTATCTTTGTTATTTGTGTTTTGTGTTTCACGAACTGTGTTCAAATAAATGTTTTTCTTTCTTTCTTCCTTTATCATTTTTCATTATTGTACAAATTATGCTTTCCAAACAAAATTGACACTATAAATACGAATAAAAAAATAAGTGGATATCTTATAGAATAACAATCTGTATTCAAAAGCAAAGGCAGTTGCTTTTTTTCAATTCAATTAAAAATATTTTTATTTCACATAAACCTACATGGGCACTTATGAAACGTCAGACGCTAGGCTAGGTCGTTTCCTATAGAGAAGAGCCGGCAAGAAACTCCACGGTTACTCTTTTAAAAATAATTGACTTTTACAATTCTTTCAAATAACATTGTGACTAGGTATGGGAGGACAGTGTAGGTCATTCAATAAGTACCAGGTACTTAAGAAAATAGAAAATGGTCAACAAATCTACAGTCCACTAAGCCTACAGCGTTTTCGCATTCACAAAATAGAAAAGAATCTATACAAAAGATATATAGTCGCAATCGAGTCGTATCCGGTACGCCAGCGCCATCTGATGGCGCTCGATGGAGTTGGTGTGGCGCGCGCTAACGATTCTTGACGACACTTCTCGGTTGGCGGGTGGGTGGCGCGTGCCAATCACTGAACCATCGCGCGTTCTAGGATACATACCTAGTACCTACTTAGCTATACGTGCCTGTGTTGTGTTGTTACTGTGTTATAACTGTTGGATTGGAATTATAGTTTGATTGTGTATACGAGTCTGTTTTCTTCATCCAACACTACCCACCGATGCCCACAGTTAAGAGGACCAACGATGAGTGCTAATGATGATGGAATCAGCCCTCCTCCGTCATCGGAAGTGGGATTCGTGTTGGATCAGCACAAAGAAACAAACGTCTGGCGTGCCATGTTCGACGCACAAAACAAGAACATGCGAGCGTTGATTGAGGCGCTGCAATCACCGAAACCAGCTTACAACTACCCGCATTCGATCCTAACAAACAAGATACCGACGCAAGGTCATGGTGCGCGACAGTAGATTTGTGTTTATCCGAAAATCCACCAAACGGCGGTCGACTTGTTTTGGCGGTCAGCAAGGCGCTAAAAGGTGAAGCATCAACATGGCTATCTCAAATAGCCTACGAAGGAATGACATGGAATGAATTGAAGGTACTTTTCACAACACGATTTGTTTCGACTGAGACATTGGCGGGTACCCTCATTAAAATGAACGGTGAAAAACCGAGTGAAAAGGAAACACTACCCGCGTTCGCAAGTCGTTTAATCACTTTGCTGACTAATCGTTGGAAAGACGTAAACAAAGAAGAAATCGTCGTAGCAACAGTACTCGCTCACATATTACAATTTGACCAGCGACTTCGACGTATGGCGTTTACTACGAACATTACATCGAGGGACAAATTACAGCAAGAACTGAACGCGTTTTCACATTTGAAGCGCAAGATTAACACGAATGGTGAATCATCGAATGCAATCGATATCAAGCGAGCAAAGGTTACTTCAATGAAATGTTTCAATTGTGGAAAAACCGGTCATAAGCGAATTGACTGCAGAAGCAAGCCGGTGGATACGAGGGGAAGACTTACAACACCTACATCATTGTCAAGTCAAGCGGCGCAACAGCCGGCAGCGAAGCCGCCCTTGGTCTGCTTCAAATGCGGCAAGCCGGGTCACATAGCCGTCCGGTGTACAAGCGGAAGCGGTGGCGGTGGCGGCAGCGGGCCGGTCGAGGGCGGGGCGCGGAACGAGCGGCGCATCGATGTTTGCGTTGTACAACCACCATCGGGCACGTTACAACACAAAGGTGAATTGGTACGCTTTATTTACGATTCTGGTGCTGAATGCTCGTTGGTAAAAGAAAGTTTTGCATCGAAATTTAATGGTAAACGTGTTAATAATGTTGTTACTATGACTGGTATAGGTCAAACGCGAGTATTCAGTACAGAACAGATTTTATGTTGTGTAGTGATTAACGATCACCCTCTCGAAATTTTGTTGCATGTTTTGCCCGACAATTATTTGCAAAGTGACGTCATGTTAGGTCGCGAGATTTTAAATCGGGGTTTTGCTGTAAACATGACTGCAACGGAGCTTTCGTTAACGAAAGTCTTTTGTGTAAATTCGGTGAGTCATAATAGTGATAACGCGCTTCTTTCGGATTTAACTGTTATAGCGACGGATGTATCTGACAATGACAAACCTAGGCTTTTGCAAACGCTTAATCAGTTTTCTGAATTTTTCATTACCGGTTTGCCTACGACGCGAGTGAACACAGGCGGGCTTAAGATTAAGTTGATTGATCCGAACCGCACGGTTCAGCGGCGACCGTATAGGATGTCGGTGGACGAACGTAGCGTCGTGCGCGACCGTGTGAAAGAACTGTTAGAAGCGAATATTATCAGACCTAGCTGCTCTCCATTTGCAAGCCCAGCTCTGCTTGTAAAGAAGCAAGATGGTTCAGATCGCATGTGTATAGACTACCGCGAGCTTAATAGTAACACTGTCTCCGATCGTTACCCCCTTCCTCTAATCTCCGATCAAACCGCGCGTCTCCATGGTGCTAATTTTTTTTCAAAATTAGATTGCGCTAGCGGTTTTCATTTAATACCAGTAAATGTAGAGTCGATTGAGAGCACAGCATTTATAACACCTGAAGGTCAATATGAATTTTTGACCATGCCATTTGGTCTAAAAAATGCTATCTCTGTTTTTCAAAGAGCTATTATGAATGCTTTAGGTGACCTTGCTCATGACTACGTAGATGACGTCTTGATTATTTCTCCCGATGTAGAGTCAGGTTTACTAAGACTTCACACTGTGTTGGAAGTTCTGACTAAAGCTGGCTTCTCTTTGAACCTCAAGAAATGCTCCTTCCTCAAGACGAAGGTAGAGTTCTTGGGATTTGAGGTAGAGTCTGGCCAGGTTAGACCTAATCGCAAAAAAGTAGAGGCTTTAACGGCTCTACCACCTCCAGAAACTGTGACCCAACTACGGCAGTTTATTGGACTAGCCTCATACTTTCGCAAATTTGTGCAAGATTTCTCTAGAATAATGGCCCCGTTGTACCGACTGACTTCACTCAAAGGCGAATTGACATGGAAACCAGAACACGAAGACATTCGCCAAAAAGTAATCTGTACCTTGACGAGTGATCCGGTATTGACTATCTATGACTCAGAGCTCCCGGTAGAGCTACACACAGACGCAAGTAGTTTAGGTTATGGAGTAATTTTGTTCCAAGTCAAGGCTGATGGTAAGCGTTGTGTGTTAGCGTACTTTAGTAAGAGAACGTCTCCTGCAGAGAGCAAATATCATTCGTATGACCTCGAAACTTTCGCGGTTGTAAACTCTATCAAACATTTTAGGCAATATCTTCATGGCAGAAACTTTACCGTCGTTACGGACTGTAACTCGTTGAAATCTTCCCAAACGAAGCAGGAATTGACTCCCCGGGCGCATAGATGGTGGGCTTTTCTGCAGTCTTTCGATTTTGACGTAACGTATAGGGAGGGGAAACGTATGTCGCATGTAGATTTCCTTTCACGAAATCTTTTACCGCTTGATTCGAAATCAGTAGAGACCCGTGTAATTCCAAAACGCATTGACTTTACTGAACTCTCTCCAAACTGGCTTCAAGCCGAACAACAGCGCGATGTAGAGATTTCTAAAATCATATCCGATTTAGAAGAGAATCAATTAGACGAGCAACTAGCCAAGACTTATGTGTTACGTTCAAGCGTCCTTCACCGTAATATCCAACGCAATGGTAGATGTAAATGCTTACCGTATTTACCTCGCGCTCTCCGATGGTCGGTAGTCAATAATTTCCACGATTCTATCATTCACCTCGGTGCTGAAAAGACGGCTGAGAAGCTTTTCGATTATTATTGGTTTCCGGGAATGTCTCAGTACGTTAGAAAATTCACAGATAGCTGCGTTACGTGCAAAGTCGCTAAGTCTCATTCCGGTAAAGTTCAAGCCGAATTACACCCGATACCGAAGGTGACGAGTCCATGGCACACGGTTCATATAGACGCGACAGGTAAGCTTAGCGGAAAGAACGATAGGAAGGAATACATTTTTGTGTTAATCGATGCGTTTACGAAGTACGTGCTGCTCTACCATACAGCGAACATTGACTCTAAGGCCCGTATTAATAAACGTTCCTCAATGACGTACTCAAGTACGTAATCATTTGATACGCCATTATTACAATATCAGCATCTCAATCAAGATCATTACTAATTAATAAACACATGAATACAGTATCTCAGTTACCAAGATCAGCTCCTTAATGCGCTGTACTTGATGGCTTGATTTCGTGAACGATTACGTCACATTGACCACACACTATAATTATATATAGGACATTGACCGAAGTTTAGAATAACATTCATCACGTTTCGTTATTGTAATGTCGTAAGATTTATTGAAATACTTTTTTTTTTGTTAAAACTTTAATGAATAGCGCTGTATCACGTTATAAAGTTGTTTTCTACCCAATAAATCCTGAAATTGTCAAAAATATCGTGTAATTATTTCTCAATATGACAGAAATCTTTACTAATCAACTCAATAGGTACAAATAACACAACGCAATAAAGCGTCCTGCAACGAGTGCCGAAAAAAAAGGCAAACAACAATCAACATCATTCTGTTTGTTCAAACTTTATTTATTAAACATTATGCAACTAAATAAGTAGGTACATAAGTGGATTAATGACTTTATGTGTTTAAGTACCTATATATATAAATAGTAATTAAATAAATGACACTTATATAAATGTACTTACAATATTTACATAAGTAGGTACCTACGTGAAATGATGCTGTAGCATAAAACCTTAAAATTAATAGGATGGCTATTTCTGGGGAAATTGGAAGACCTCTGTTACTGTATTTCACAAATTAATCTTTTATTAATATGTACAATACTGTCTCTTGATAAAATGTGAATATTTTTTTTTTCATTTTTCACTTCGTATCTCAAAAGGATTTGAGGCATCCTTTATGTATATTCTTTGTAAACGATTTCGCAAAAGCCATAAAATATCGTCATAGTACTCTATTTGATCGTAATGACTATCTTCACCCAAAATATTTTCATACTCCATGTTTCGCGCTACTAATCACGACCTCAAGTCATGTACGGCCTACACTCAGGTTTAGCATGATGAGTACACTCACTCATTGTATACTTAAGTGATGAGTTTCGTTTATTAATCAGTCCATCACTCGACTGATAACGTAAACCCAAGCCGTAACTTGAGTACATCAATTCTTATGTTTATTAATACGCTCGAGACCTCAAGGTTGTTATCAAGTGCGAACTCTTGGGCTGAGTAACGTTTATTAATACGGGCCTAAGAGTAGTATTCACGCGGTGACTCAAAGTGTAGCGCTTTTTGGTGCTCCAACTCGCATAATAGCGGATTAAGGACGTTGTTTTGCCAGTAAAGAGTTTCGCGACTTTTGCGTGAGCAAGAATATCAACTTGCATCTGATAGCAACAGGTTCTTCTCGTGCTAATGGGCAGGTAGAGCGCGTCATGAGTGTCCTTAAATCGATGCTAACTGCTATAGAGACTAGCGATAGCAGGTCTTGGCAGGACTCTATAGGAGATGTTCAACTTGCCTTAAATTGTACCATAAATCGAGTTACAAAAGCTTCACCTCTGGAGCTTTTAATAGGAAAAATAGCGAGACCATTATCGTTGATGTGTAGCGATGTAGAGACCAATGTAGACATAGAGGAAATGCGCGAGCGCGCGTCAGAAAATATTAAGAAGTGTGCGGAATATGACAAGACGCGATTTGACAAAAGAAAGGCTAAAATTCAACATTTTGCGATTGGTGATTTTCTGTTGATAAAAAACGAAGAACGAAATCAAACGAAGTTAGATTCAAAGTTTAAAGGTCCGTTTAAAATTATTGAGATTTTGGGCGGTGATCGTTACACACTGAAAGCTTTGAATTCTAAGCGTACCTACAAATATGCACACGATAGGCTAAGGAAGATGCCAGTGGGTCACGTACCAGTCGATGTTGATGTTGATTGTGAGTTAGATGACGATGAGCAAGCTTAAGTTTTGGTAGAAAATCGAGTAAAGGATTCTATTGACCGTATTGTGTTCGACCGTACCAGGGTACGCGATGGGCGTGTATCTCTGGCGGAGGTCGGGGTCTGGAAAGACCATAGTTTTGATCCATTCGCTGGATGTGTGAGAGCAATGCGATTGCTGTGTTCGACCGTACCAGTTGTTACTACGTAGTCGTAGCCCGGTAGAAATCGTTGTATCTTGAGGCAACTCAAGTAGTCCGTGGGTGCGCGATGGGCGTGTTTCTCTGGCGGAGGTCGGGGTCTGGAAAGACCATAGTGTGTAGTCAGTGGGTGATGCACACGGGCGATCCACTTGATGGATATGCAGTAGTTTTGATCCATGCGCTGGATGTGTGAGAGCAATGCGATTGCTGGCCGGCTGGAGAGCCGTGACGTTAGAGGTTTTACTCGAGGGTTTCTGTAAGCTTGGCAGTTTTTTTTTTGTGGCAGTAGAGTTTATAAGGTTGATCCGAACGACTATGGTACATGGCCCAGGGTAGTGATTGTTGTGTTTTCGATTATTCCCAATTTTATCATGTTTGATTTAATTAAAGAGTAAGATTTCGTTAAAATAAAACTGAAGAGGTTTAAAATGTCTTTATTTTCACCGACCCGATGAATCTAGAGTTTGGTCAGGAGTGACCGAGTGGAACAACATTCTCTCGTGGCCTATTTTTTTCGCAGAGTAAATCACACGAGGACGTGTGCAAGCAGGATGGCCGTGTCGCAATCGAGTCGTATCCGGTACGCCAGCGCCATCTGATGGCGCTCGATGGAGTTGGTGTGGCGCGCGCTAACGATTCTTGACGACACTTCTCGGTTGGCGGGTGGCGCGTGCGAATCACTGAACCATCGCGCGTTCTAGGATACATACCTAGTACCTACTTAGCTATACGTGCCTGTGTTGTGTTGTTACTGTGTTATAACTGTTGGATTGGAATTATAGTTTGATTGTGTATACGAGTCTGTTTTCTTCATCCAACACTACCCACCGACGCCCACAGTTAAGAGAACCAACGATGAGTGCTAATGATGATGGAATCAGCCCTCCTCCGTCATATAATTTAACAAAAATAAAAATTTATTTTAATTAAACGCAAGTACATGATTGCTATTACAACTGTAATAAATCTGAATAATTATCATGTGCACAAAAGCCAGTAATAAAGAGTTGAAATTAACTCGTAGGTATATAATGTCAAATAATAGGATGAATATGTCAAGGACGAATGTAAAAAACTAAAATAAAAATAAACATGGTAATTTGGGAGCAGTTAATAGACTCTAACATAATTATGCCGTTAATGAGATACCAGGGAAGCCACATGTGCAGAAGGAATTATTGCCAAACTTCCTTGTCTTCAACAAAGTCTTTAATATTATAATATGCTTTCTTAATAAGGACACGTTTGATGTGGATTTTGAACTTCCCATCGCTAAGTTCTGTAACAGACTTTGGCAACTTGTTATAAAAGCGGATACTGTTTATAAGAAATGACTTACTTGTTTTAGTTAATCTTGGGTATCACAATTTCATGTCTACTACGTGTATTTATATTATGGAACTCGCTTCTTATTTTGAAAAGACCTACGTTTTTGCGAACATACAAAATACTTTCTAAGATATAAAGATAAGGCAGAGTCAGTATATCAATTTCTTTAAATTTGTCCCTAAGGGACTCGCGAGGACCCATTTTATGGATCGCGCGGATTGCCCTCTTTTGTTAAATGAAAATTGAATCTACGCCAGCTGCCGATTCCCACAGCAGAACGCCATAAGACGTAATACTGTGGAAATAAGCAAAGTATACTAACCTAGCTGTGGCTATATCAGTCAACTGCCTTCTTTTTCTAACTGCATATGCAACTGAACTTAATGTACCTGAAATAGTTCTAATATGGGCGCCCCATTGCAATTTTGAATATAAAGTAATTCCTAAGAATATAGTTTCCGTTATTGCATCGAGTTTTTTGCCATCAAGTTTAAGATTTAGACCTACTTGAGGTATATTTGGTAATGAAAACCTAATACATTTAGTTTTGTTCGCATAAAGTAAAAGATTATTAGCTCCGAACCATTTTGAAAGAACAGCCAGACTATCATTGACATGTAAGACACCTGTATCTTTCTTGTCTATTTTAAAAATAAGAAAAGTATCGTCAGCAAATAAAATTATATCCGATAAGTTAGCCATCATGTAAGAAAGATCATTTATATAAACTAGAAATAAGAAAAGGCCGAAAATTGAACCTTGAGGCACGCCCATTTTAACTAGAGACCCCGTTGACGTCGCCCCATTAACATTTACTTTTTGCTCCCTGTTTGATAGATAGGAAAGAACAAGATCAGCAGCTTGTCCACGAATTCCGTAGTGGTGTAATTTACAGATCAGTGTATTGTGGTCAACGCAGTCAAACGCTTTTGAGAGGTCACAGAAAATGCTAATTGCATCCTGGGGCTTCTCCCAGGATTCCAAAATGTGAGTGATGAGTTTTACTCCTGCGTCAGTCGTCGACCTACCTTTCGTGAAACCAAACTGGTGACTATGTAACTTCCCATTTGAATTAAAATGTGACAAAATCTGGTCTAGCATGATTTTTTCATATATTTTACTCAATGCTGGTAGCACAGATATTGGTCTATAATTAGAGGGATCACTCTTACTACCCGATTTGAAAATTGGTACTACCTTACTATGTTTCATTAAATCAGGAAACGTAACGCTATCTAAACATTAATTAAATATGCCAGTTAGGACAGGCGCAATTGTGTCAATGATATCTTTAAGAACCTTAACAGAAATCCCCCATAAGTCTTCAGTGTTTTTTATGTTAAGACTTTTGAATGCTTTTTTAACTGTGACAATATAAATGGGCTTGAATTCAAAACTTGGAATGTTCTTACTGAAGTGTTCTTTTAGAAGAGATTCAACTAGTATAGATGATGAGGGGAGAGATTTTATAACCTCTATTGGGATGTTGGTTCTTTACCAACATCCCAATAGAGGTTACGAAATCTTTGAATCAGAATTTTCTAGTGTCTCAGCAACTTTTAACTTATCTGAAATGGACTCATTATCAATTTTTAAAGACAATTCATTCTGATCACGCTGTTTTGTGTTTCCAGTTTCTTTGTTAATTACCTGCCACACAGCTTTTATTTAATTTTTAGAAATATTAATTTAGATTTAGCTTGGGCGAAGACTTTTTTAAATATCTTAGAATAGTTTCTTACATAATTATGAATTGCTTGTTCAGAAGTCAATGATTTTTCGTTATATAAATTATATAAAATATCTCTGCTTTGTCTAATGCCAGGAGTGGCCCATTCATTAAATTTTGGTTTGGTATTGCTTGTTACTGTTTTCACAGGACATGCTTTATTGAATTCTTGGCATACTGTTGAAAATAATCTACTGTAGTTTATGTTGGGGTTTTGTAAATCAAAACTAGCTGTTGAAATGCTTTGGGCATACAGATTCAATCCTTATACAAAAATAGACTTGCATTTAGAGATGGGTAGCTCACTTATTTAAAATGAGGATCGTGCGAGGCACTCATTTTACAAAGTGTACTAGCACACTGTGCTACCACAAATGAGGCGAGGCTGCGGAGACCTGTGAGCACGTACGTGCTGTGTGTGTGTCAGTGAGGCCACAGATAATATAGATAATACTATTCACAGGCTGACATTCAGATGGTCCAAGTCGTTGGGCACGCCACAATTGCGGCGATAAGTCCCCTCTTTCAGGAGTGGCTAGAGAGGCGCCACGGCATCCTCACCTTCCGCCTGACGCAGGTCCTCACCGGATACGGCTGTTTCGGGAGGTTCCTGTACAGGATAAGGCGGGAGGAAACGCCCGGGTGTCACGATTGTGTGGATCGCCCGGAGAATACGGTGGAGCATATGGTGGAGGTCTGCCCGGCTTGGGCGGAGCATTGTTGTGTCCTCGTGGAGGCGATCGGCGGCGGTGATCTCTCGCGTCCGGCCCTGTCTGTCTTGGAAATGTAGACATCTGATGTTCTATGTTGATAGCATATAATATTAATGACGTTATAGCTAATATAACTAAGTTTAGTATCAGTGACGAATCTATGTTGTCTAGTTATACTAACAGCATAGAGAATAATTATGAATTACCATGTACGTGTGTAGGAGGATCCACCTACAATACCAATATACTTAGAGGCCACTACCAGTCAGATAGGATATTCCCTTCCTGCTGGAACTCATATGGGCATTTTAGATTCTTTAGTTGTAGTTGTGGAGGTCACTCCGGATAATTATTTAAAGTAGGCAGTAAGACAACAGAAGTTACCCCTTCAATGAACCAATTATTATTAGAGAATAATGAAAAGGTATCTTCTGGCAATATAACTCATAATATTAAACCAAAGGGAGTGCAACATACTTTAAAATTATTTAATCAAAATATCCAAGGTTGTTCTTCCAAATTACTGGAAATAGAATAATACCAAGTTTCATGTAATTTGTTTAAAAAAGCATTGGTTAAAAGATCATCAAGTGATATTAATTATGAAAATTATTGTGTAATTAGCCATATCAGCCGAAAACGTATTATACATGGCGGGTTATTAATATTGATTAAAAATTATATTGAATCGAAAGAAAGAAAGACATCATCGGATTATCTGTTGAACACAACATTGAATTGTCCTGTGTTGCTCCGAGTTACCAGAATCTATTCGTGTTTGTTTCTGTAATGGGAGATGTATTAAAGAAACTTTTTACTAGTAGAAGTCAATTATCATATGTGGTGATTTTAATATTAACTTATTAAAAAATAATTCGAATACTCTCAGATTATTAAATCTTTTTAGGTCATTTGATTTTTCAAATGATTTTATTGAACCAACCCGAGTGACAGCTTCTTCTGCCACTTGTATAGATAATATTTTTTGTAATTGTGATTACCTACACAAACAAATTGTAAATAAGTTGCCATTAGATCACAGTGGACAAACAGTAACGTTTTGCTCCTACATAACTTTACAAAAAAATTGCTAATTTCATGTAAAAGTTTAGAGCAATTATTGGCCAATAAATTATGTGCTCAGGGTTTTAATAATATAGGTGACCCAAATGAGTTCTACGCCGAGTTCGTTTCACTATTAAACACTTTTCCAAAAAAAAACTTTTCCAAAAATATTCCACGGAGAAAGGAACGTGTTGATCTGATCAATAAATTAAACAATTATCAAATCAAATTGGAAGTCAGCAAAAACATCTATGAAATTGATACACAGCGCTTACAGTCCAACATACAGGTACTTGAGTGCAGACTTAGTTCCCTTTTCATTAAATATGTGGGCTCGCAGAACCAAATTAAAGAACATATCCTTGCTGCTAATGAGTTAGTTATGAGTCAGTGTATTTGTCAGAATGTTTCAAACCCTAAAGCTGTCCAGCCTGAGGCAACCGAGGACCCGTCCCAGACTGAGAGTTTGTCTCAAGACTGTATCCTGAACCAAGAAATACCTGATATTGTGCAAGAATTAACACAAGTGGTACAGTCAGCTAGTAGTATTTCCTCTTGTAGTAGTCAAGTTTGCCATCAGTCGGTTTTGTTTTCAGATAGTATAGGAAGAGGTTTAGGGAAATTAGTTAGTAACAACTTGAGTTTTTCTACTCTAAACTATTGTTTACCTGGGATATCCTTCAAAGAAATAATTACAAGAAATCAATATGATTCTAATACCAACATAACTATATTTGTAGGTAATAGTTCCCAGGTCAAAAAAGAAGATATCACTGACAGTGTTACTGAGATTTTAAAGGTAAATTGTCATAAAAATATTTTGTGTGCTTTTCCATATTTTGAGAGGTTATCAAAGAGAAAAAACAATTATATACATATGCTTAATAAGCATATCCAGTTCTTAGTAAGTCATTACAGTGACAAACTTATATTTTTTGACACCAACAATTTTGTTGATAAGTTTAAATCGACAACGAATACAGTGTATCTGCTCATTAGGTTTAGACATAAAATAGCGAGGCTATTAGCTTATATAAACTCAGACATAAGTAGTATGTCGAAGTCTTGTACTATAATTAACACCGCAATCATTAGTAAAAATGCTAATGTACAGGTGGCCACCTTAAATAACTGTAGCACTAATGCTATAAATGTTTACAATAATTGTACGAAGGAGGAGCCATGCGTCACTATGGGGAATTCTTGTCATAGTGTGGGGTCCACAAGTAGTAGGATCTCATTGCCTGGTGATAGCATGGGAGTCTTGGGGCTCACTCTGGATGTTATATTAAATTTAAACTAGATAGTAAGACAATATAAGATACAAGTAACACTATAGTTATACCTACCATCAACAAGGTGTCTTCTTGCTCTCAAATGGTTAATTGTAACAAAGAGTCTAAGCAGAATTCCTTGAAATTATTTTATAAAATATTCAAGGTTTTTCTGCAAAACAATTAGAAATTGAATTATTTTTGGAAAAAACAAAGTTTGAAATTATTTGCTTAACTGAACATTAAATTTAAGACTCGTAAAGATATAGTTGATCTGTCGGTTGAACATATCGTCGAATTATTGTCCTGTGTTGAGCTAGATAAGCTCAAACTCAAACTCAAACTCAAAGCATTTATTTCAATTAAACCATTTACAGGCACTTTTGAACTGTCAAAGAGTCGGTCAGTTAGTCAGAAAGTTGAAGCTAATTGCCCATTCCAAAACGTAGATCTCTATGGAGAAGAACGGGCAAGAAACTCCAAGGACACTCTTTTAAATATAGATATTACAAAATCCTGGGTACATCATTCTTGTTGCTTCTATATGTGAGAACAATGTACAAAAAATAATCAAAAGCAATTGAAAATATAAGATTAAAAATAAGCCCTGGCAGATAAGAGATGACCAGTTTCAACTGACGGCGCCCGTTCACGAAATGACGCGTGGATCAGCACCATCCAGCTCAACCATTTTGTAGGGAACCGAATGATCCAACACACTCGCCACCATCAGCGAGACATTTAAGTGAGCATGACATATTCTCAACTGCCATGCTATTTCAAATCAACATACATCTTAATAAGTTAATAAACGGCTCCATGGTCTCACATTTACAAAAATAAAAATGCTTCTAAATTATACAAAACTATAGTTTGCAATCTATCTAAAAAAATAAAAGAATTTAACCACCAAAAAGAAAGAAAATCATTACTTAATTGGAGCATTCAACAATTAAGTTGGTAAAACAAAAATAAACATTAAGTTCCTAATGTCAAAATATATTTTTTTTTTAAATGGGAAGCAACTCTTCCAAATTTTAAAATTTTAACTAGTGAGCCCAAGCGGCTGTGGAGCAGGACCAGCATTAAGCCAAGCATTTTTATCTACGATATAATCATCTAACATATAATATTATGCTTGTCTACATAGTGTGCGTTTAATGCATGTTTTAAATTTCTTCTCATTTAGTAGAAGAATATCGAGTGGTATTTTATTATACTCGTAACATTTTACACAGTACCCCATAAAAGAAGTGTGTATTTTAGACAATCTAAAACGTGGTTGATCTAATTTGTTCCTATTTCTAGTGTTAAAATTATGCCTGTCACTTATCTTACTAAAAAGATGGAGATTTTTTCGAACATAAATAATGTTCTCATATATATACTGACAAGGTACCGTCATGATGATAATTTTCATAAACAGTTCCCTTAGAGACTCGCGTCTGCGGAGGTTGTAGATGGCTCTGACGGCCCTCTTTTGCAGAATAAAGATAGAATCAATATCTGCAGCCCGTCCCCACAGCAAAATACCGTAAGACATGATGCTATGAAAGTAACTGAAATAGACCAGTCTCGCGGAATCTACGTCTGTTAGTTGGCGGATTTTCCAAACAGCGTAAGCGGCTGAACTTAGCCGCCCTGCAAGTGATGTTAAGTGACACTGTAGTTTAGAGTCAAGCGTTATCCCCAGGAAAACAGTCTTTTCGACGAATTCTAGTGTCTCCTTATTCAATACAACGTGACATTCACTACTTCTAATATTTGGTAACGCGAATCTTATGCATTTAGTTTTCTTCTCATTTAATACCAAATTATTTACAGTAAACCAATAATGGACCTCAAGCATAGCGTTATTTACGTCGTCAAGCTCCTGTGCATGTCTGTTTACTTTAAAAATCAGTGATGTGTCATCAGCAAATAACACCATTTGTGGTCGGGTTTTCAGTAAATTAGGTAAATCATTTATGTATACTAAAAATAGGAATGGACCCAATATCGAGCCCTGTGGAACGCCCATTTTGACTTTTAAACCCAATGAATTTACACCGTTTATTTGAACTTGCTGCAGTCTATCATTCAAATATGATTTTACTAAGCTCAGCGCAAGTTTATCTAGTCCGTAATGTTCAAGTTTCAAGAGCAGCGTTTCATGATCTACGCAATCAAATGCCTTGGATAGGTCGCAAAAGATGCCTTGCGATTGCATCTCGTGCCTCTTCCCATGCATTAAATATGTGTTTTAATAAAGTGATACCGGCGTCGGTTGTGCAACGTCCTTTGGTGAAACCATACTGTTGATCGTATAGGATGTTATTACGATTAAAATGATTGAGCATTTGATTTAACATTACTTTTTCAAAGACCTTGCTGAAAACCGGCAAAACCGATACGGGTCTATAATTATTTGTGTTTTTGCTGTCCCGGATTTGAAAAGTGGAATAACTTTACTGTATTTCATTAAATCCGGGAATATCCCTTGATCTACACATAAATTAAAAGCCTTTACGACGACCACAGGATTTATATGTTTAAATTTAAATTCCACAGGACAGGCTGAAACATTTGCTTTTAATAAATCAATAGCAAGTGAAGGGGAGGAATTTAAAGTTTCAGTAGTTTTAATTGGAATATTGGTAAAGAAAGTTGCTAATTCCTGAGCAACATCGATGTTATCGCTAATGAGACCGCGGGAAGTGTCTAGTGTGTAATCTGTATTATGTCTTTTGTTCTTGTTTGTTTCATTGTTAATAATTTTCCAAACTGTCTTTATTTTATTATCTGCTGATTTAATTTTGTTGCTAATGAAAGAAGCTTTAGCTGCTTTGCAGATATTTTTAAACGTTTTAGAGTAAGTAGCAACATACTTACTAAAAGTTTCCGTCTTAATATACGGCTTAAGGCCATACAGTTCAAATAATGTTTGCCTACTTTTCCTGATACCTTTAGTTGCCCAGTCACTGAATAAAAACTTAGGGCAAATAGTTTTAGTTTTTTTCTTAAAAGACTTATTAAACTCTGATTGCACTAATGAAAAGAATTGTTCTTACAAAATATTGCCATTGGACATATTTAGACCCTGATCACTTAACTTGCTGATTAAAGTGCTTTTAAACTTATTTAAATTACCTGTAGTTATTGGTCTAGTTTGTATCTGCACTTTTAGTATTGGTGTGTTTGACTCAAAAATAACGGTTTGACCGCTGTGATCAGAAGGGAGATAATTAACAATGGCTTTATCTAAATAGTCGCAGCAACAAAAGACATTATCAATACATGTAGCAGTAGTCGAAGTTATTCGCGTTGGTTCTAAAAACACATTTGACAGATTGAATGATTTGAAGAGGCTTAATAATCTACTGCTATTCGAATTATTTTCCAAAATATTAATATTAAAGTCACCACAAATAATTACTGATTTATTACCAGTTGTAAGTTTTGCCAAAACATCTTCCATTACTGATTCAAATATAGAGTAGTTTTGATAATTTGGAGGTCTGTATACGCACACTATAAAATGCTTATCTAGCTCAACACAGGACAGTTCAATGCTATGATCCACCGATAGTTCAACTATGTCATTACGATTCTTAGATTTTATACAATTTTTAATTATGATTAATGAACCTCCACGTAGCATGGATTTTCGGTTAAAACAACTGCCCACACTATAATTCTCAAAATTAATTAACATTTCATAATCTTTCAACCAGTGTTCAGTTATACAAATAATATCAAACATTGTTTTTTCTAAAAACAATTCAATTTCTAATTGTTTGGAAGAAAAACCTTGAATATTTTGATGAAATAATTTCAAGGAATTCTGCTTAGCCCCTTTTTTACAATTAACTAATTGATTGCTAGAAGATACCTTGTTGATGGTGAGATCAAAAAAATTGTTACTGGTAAGTTTTCTTGTCTTACTGACTAGTTTAAAATATTACTAACCACCTTAATATGAGTATTATTACTCATTTTTGTGGTGCTATTTACAAAATACTTCGACATACTACTTATGTCTGAGTTTATATTAAAAGCTAATAGCGATGCTATTTGACGTCTAAAACTAATAGGCAGATACGGAGTATCCCCAGTCGATTTTAATTTCTCAACAAAATTGTTGGTGTCAAAAAATATAAGTTTATCACTATAGTGATTAACTAATAAATGCATGTGGTTATTTAACATATGTATATTATGATTTTGCCTACTTGACAAGTGCTCAAAGTATGGAAAAGCACACAATATTATTTTCTGACAATTAATCTTCAAGATTTCAGTGACACTGTCAGTGATGTCATCTTTTTTTACATTAGTACTATTGCCTACAAATACAGAAATAATGGCTTTCGGATCATATTTATTCCCTATTATTGATGAAATTATCTCCTCGTAGGATTTCCCTGGTATACAATAATTAACTGAAGTTTGACTCAGATTGTTACTTAATAATTTACCTAACCCTCTCCCTAAACTATCTGAAAACATAATAGAACAATAACAATCTTTACTAGAATAAGGGAGAGAACAAGTATCTGTCTGTGTTACTTGAGATAAAGCCTGTATAACATGTGGTGTATCTTGATCAGGGATACAGTCCTGAGGCTCTCTAGACTGGGACGGGTCCTCCGCTGCCTCAGGTTGAAGAGCCTCAAGGTTGGATGCCCTTTGACAAGAACATTGAGTTGTGCTAAGAGTGATCGGGACCACTCTGTCTGCCTCATCGTTACACATTTCTACTAACTTGGTTGGCAGCAAGGATATGTTCCTTTATTTGTTTTTGAGAGCTCACATACTTAATATAAAGTGAAAGCATGTTATAGTGTGCGTTTACAGACCCCCAAATATCAAAACTACTCCATATTTGAGTCAGTAATGGAAGATGTTCTAGCAAAACTTGCATCGGGAAAAAAATCACTAATTAATCTTAGAAAATAGTTCAAATAGTAGTCGATTATTAAATCTCTTTAAATCATTCAATTTATCAAATGTGTTTTCAGAAGCAACCCGCATAACTACAAATACTGCTACATGTATTGATAATGTTTATTGTTGCTGTGACTACTTACATAAAGCCATTGTAAATTATCTCCCTTCTGATCATAGTGGTCAAACGGTTACTTTTAAGTCCAATACACCAATACAAAGAATTAAGATACAATCTAGACAAATAACAACCAGCAATCTAAGTAGATTTAATAATAACTTAATTAGTAAGTTAAGTATACCGGGTCATATTATAAAAAATGCAAATGAATGATATGAGGAATTCTTTTCGGTAGTGCGCACCGAGTTCAATAATACTTTAAAAAAGAAAACTAAAACTAATTGCCCAAATTTTTTGTTCAGTGATTGGGCAACCAAGGGTATTAGGAAAAGTAGGGAAAAATTGTTTGAGCTGTATGGCCTGAAGCCTTATATTAACTCTGAAACTTTTAATAAATATGTTGCTACTTACTCTAAAACTTTTAAAAATACCTGCAAGGTAGCTAAAGCCTTGTACATTAGCAACAAGATCAAATCAGCCGATAATAAAATAAAGACTGTTTGGAAAATTATCAATGACGAGACTAACAGGAATAAAAGACATAATAATTATTTCACACTAGAAACTTCAAGTGATCTCATAAGCACTAACAAAGAAGTTGCTCAAGAATTCGTAAATTTCTTTACCAGTATTCCACTTATAACTACTGAAACCTTAAATTCCTCGCCCTCGCGTTCTATTGATTTATTAGGAGCAAACGTTTCATCCTGTCCGATTGAATTTAAATTCAAACATATATAAACCCCATAACAGTAATAAAAACTTTCAAGCAAATAAAGATCAAATTAACCGAAGATCTATGGGGAATGTCTATCAAAGTTTGTACCTCCATTATTGAGACTATAGCGCCGTACTTAGCCTTAATATTTAATTTGTGTGTGGATCAAGGAGTCCTCCCTGATCTAATGAAATATAGTAAGGTAATACCACTTTTGAAATCCGGGGACAGTAAAGACACCAATAATTATAGACCCGTATCCGTCTTGCCCGTTTTCAGCAAGTTGTTTGAAAAAGTAATGCTTAATAAAATGCTCAATCATTTTAACACCAATAAAATCTTACATGATCAACAGTATGGTTTCACCAAAGGGCGTTGTACGACTGACGCCGGTGTCACCTTATTAAAGCACATATTTACGGCGTGGGAAGAGGCCCAAGACGCCATAGGAATTTTTTGTGACCTCTCCAAGGCATTTGATTGCGTCGTCCACGAAACCATAATCTCGAAACTTGAGCATTACGAACTTGGAAAACTTGCGCTTAGTTTAGTAAAATCTTATTTAAATGGTAGACAGCAGCAAGTTCAAATAAATGATGTCAATTCATTTGCTTTAAAAGTAAAAATGGGTGTACCACAAGGATCGATATTAGGTCCATTCCTCTTTTTAGTATATATTAACGATCTGCCCCATTTGTTAAAAACCCAACCACAAATGGTGTTTTTTGCTGATGATACTTCCTTAATTTTTAAAATTAATAGACGTGCATCAAATCTTGACGACGTAAATAAAGCCCTGCTGCCAAACTTGGTTCACTAGTAATAATTTAGTGTTAAATGGTAAAAAAACTAAATGCATAAGATTTTCTTTACCAAATGTCAAAAGTAGTAATTGTGAGATAGTATTGAATCAAGAGAAACTAGAATTTGTCGATAAAACTGTTTTCCTGGGGATCACGCTCGACTCAAGGCTTCAATGGGGTCCTCATTTAACATCCCTTTCAGGACGGCTAAGTTCAGCAGCATATGCTGTGAGAAAAATACGTCAATTTACTGATGTAGATACCGCGAGGCTAGTCTATTTCAGTTACTTTCATAGAATTATGTCGTATGGTATTTTACTATGGGGTCGGGCTGCAGACATCGAGTCTATTTTTATTCTGCAGAAAAGATCCATCAGAGCCATATATGGCCTCCGCAGGCGCGACTCTCTAAGGGAACTGTTCAAAAGATATTAACATCATGACGGTACCTTGTCAATATATCTATGAAAACATTATGTACGTAAGGAAAAATCTACATATTTTTAGTAAAAGAGGTGCAAGACACAATTATATCACTAGAAATAGGGACCAATTAGTTCAATCAGGTTTCAGATTGGCTAAAGTGGACTCATCTTTCATGGGGTACTGTTTAAAATGTTACAATAAAATACCTCCCCACATACTTCAAGTGAATGAAACGAAATTTAAATCTTATATAAAACGCACACTATGCAGCCAAGCATATTATAAGTTGGGGGATTACATCGCTGATATAAATGCCTGGCTAAACGCTGGTCCTGCTCCACAAGGGCGCATAAACTAATTGATTAGCATTTGAAAATATTGTTGGAGTTGCTGAAGATTTAAAAACTACTCATCTTTGCATTGTATAAATTCAATCCCTTAGCACTGTATAATTTCATAACACGTGTGAGTACTATGTACCTACTTTAAAGCTACCATTTACTAGGTACGTCTTTCATTGACTTGAATGTGCCCTTGTGGCTGAGAATATGTCATGCTCACTCTAATGTCTCGATGACGGTGGCGTGTGTGTTGGATTATTTAGCTCCCTTCAAAATGGTTGAGCTGAATGGTGCTAATCCATGCGTCATGTTCGTGAACGGGCGCTGTCAGTAGGGACTGGTCATCTTCTAGCTGCCATGGCTTATTTTAATTTGATTTGTGAATTGTTTTATTTGTTTTACTTTTTTATTACGGACGCTTTTATCGTTTTGCATCGTTCTCACATTTATAACTTTAACATGAATGATGTCACCAATATTTTGTAAACATATTGTGATTTAAAAGAGTGTCCATGGAGTTTCATGCCCGTTCTTCTCCATAGGTACCTACTACGCTTTGGAATGGGCAACTAGCTTCATCTTTCTGACTGACCGACCCCTTGACAATTCAAAAGTGCCTGTAATTGGTTTATTTGAAATAAATGCTTTGAGTTTGAGTTTGAGTTTGAATAACACATTTCCACTATAGACTAAAAGTATTTACACAAAGTTCTTATTTAGTGATTGGGCGACTCCAGGTATTCGTAAAAGCAGGGAAAAACTATTTGAACTTTATGGCCTAAAGCAACATATGAATAATACAAGCTTTCATAAGTATGTTGCAAAATATTCAAAAACTTTTAAAAGTGAGTGCAAAATAACCAAAGCTCTTATATATTAGCAACAAAATAAAATCAGCTAATGATAAAATAAAAACTACCTGGCAAATAATAAATAATGAAACAGGTAGGAAAAAGCAGCGAAATACTGAATTTAATTTAGAGACTGCACATGGCTGGGGCCATGTGCAGTCTCTAAATATAATTAAAATATAACTCAGATACAGAAATAGCTCAATAATTTGAAAACTTTTTTGCTAATATTCCCCTTAAAACTACGTAAGCTTTAAATTCCTCACCCACACTTTCTGCTGCCTTACTTAGACAGAATGTGAAGGCTTGCCCTTTGGTATTTAGGTTTCAGTATACAAACCCCCAGGCTGTTATAAAAGCTTTTAAAGACCTTAAAATTAAATCAACAGAAGATCTCTGGGGAATGTCTGTAAAAGTCTGTAGATCTATAATCGAAACCATTGCGCTCTATTTAGCTTACATATTTAACACCACTATAGACCAAGGAGTCTTTTCGGATCTAATAAAATACAGTAAAGCAGTTCCATTGTTCAAATCCGGTGATAATAAAGAACCCACCAATTATAGGCCTGTGTGAATTCTGCTAGTTCTCAGTAAGGTGTTTGAAAAGTGGATGCTCAATCAAATGTTACGTCATTTTAATAAAAATTCCATCTTTCATGAACAACAGTACGGTTTCACCGAAGGGCGTTGTACCACTGACGTGTCACGCTAATAAAGAACATTTTGAATGCCTGGGAAGAAGCACTAGATGCCATTGGTATCTTTTGCGACCTCTCGAAGTCGTTCGATTGTGTAAACCATGAAACCCTTCTGCTGAAAATAAAGCACTATGAGATTAGAAATACAGCTCTTGATTTACTTAGATCATACCTGAAAGATAGAAAGGTTAAAGTTCAGGTAAACAGCGTAAACTCATTAGGGTCTGAAATGCAGATGACACATCATTAATCTTTAAAATAAACCGACGGTCACAAAATCTTGAAGACGTGAATAGCTCTATTCTGCAACTCCAAGATTGGTTTACGGTAAACAATTTGGTACTAAATAAAACAAAAACCAAATGCATTAGATTTAAATGACCTAATGTCAGAAGTAGCGAATGTGACATCATATTGAATGGGGAAATACTGGGATTTATTAATCAATTCATTCCATTGTATTGTAATTCCATTTCATTGTATCCATTCCATTGTAATAAAAGATTCCATTGGAATAAGAAATTACAATGGAGATCTTATATAACATCTCTTGCGGGGCGGCTAACCTCGGCCGCTTGTACTGTCAGAAAGATAAGACAGTTATCAGATGTAGAAACCGCGCGTTTGGTCCATTTTAGCGTCGCCGCGAATCTCCTAGGAACTATTTAAAAGGATTAATATTATGACGGTACCTTACCAATTAATTTATGAAAATATTATGTATGTTAGGAAAAATCCACATCTTTTTAATAAGTCGCCGAATAAGTGATAGACATAATTTTAATACTAGAAATAAAGATAAACTAGATCAAACATTTTTCAGATTATCTAAAGTACATACATCTTTTATGGGGTACTGTGTTAAATGTTACAACAAAATACCTTGTGTGTGACATATTGCAATTAAATGAAAGAAAATTTAAAACTCATATTAAAAGTACACTTTGTAAAGAAGGATATTAAAAATTAGAGGATTATTTATTTATTTAAACTTTTCACACTCAAAAAGGTACAAAGGTGGACTTAATGTCTTAGGCATTCTCTACCAGTCAACCAAGGTTGGTGAAGAGATTGGATGGCAGGTGCTCTGTTTGAGAGGAACAAAGAAAAAATATTAAAAATATATAATTAGAAAAAAAATAGGTAGGAACAACAGTACATAAATACGTTATAACTAGGGAATGCAATCTCGTCTCGCCGAGATCCCGATCTCGCGAGATCCCGGCCATATTTTACGAGATTGTATCTCGTCAAATTTCGTACGAGATCTCGCGAGATAACGAGATCGACAAATGCAGCGTGACGACGTGTATTTCATAGCGCGGCTGCGCGCGAACCAATATAACTATACTCTTTGGCGCGAACTGAATCCTGGCCGGCCGTGCGGCCGCGCCTGGCGCGGGCACAGGACAAGAGGGGTAGGCGGGCTTGCGGGGGACGAGGTCCGGCTCATTTTGCAAGGCGGCAAATAATTTGTTTTGGAGACAGTTTTGTGTTTTAATTAGTTTCGCAGAAATATTACACTACAATTACAATACAACTAACTACCAACCATGTCAAAAGTGTACAGTGAATATAAAAGTTCTTTAGAAGTATGGAAACATTGTTTACGCGATCAAGATGGACTCACTGCAAAGTGCAAACTGTGTGCGAAGATTTTGAAAACTAAAGACCATTCTACAAAAGGCTTACATACACACTTGAAGTCTATACATCAGATAGATACTAAAAAAAGTGTTGAGGTTGAGATGCAGGCAAACGATGGTGCTCCCGCCGCTCCCGGGCCATCAGCATCAAACTCTTCGGCTTTTGAACCAGCTCCAGCCGAAAATACTCTTCAGCAAGAGCAACCTTTGCCTTCGACTGCCCCATCATCAAAATCAACAAAAAAGAGAAAAATTACGGATCATTTTCATAGTGAAGATAATTCAAAGGAGATGAAAGTGTCAAGGATGGTTGCTAAAGACGGTTTACCATTTCGTGTGTTTTGTACCTCGCAAGACCTGAGAGACCTTTTTAGTGCTGCAGGATACAAATTACCAACATCTCCTAATTCAATTAAACTTATGGTGATGAATTATGGAATGACCTTAAAGTTAAAAGTTCAACGTGATCTTGCTGAGCTAAAGGACGATAACCACCGATTTTCATCAACTTTTGATGAGTGGACTTCGTCTAAAAATAGACGTTACATGAACGTAAATATACATACGTGTAAGAACAATAAAGCTGTCTTTTGGAATTTAGGCTTGATCAGAATATACGGCAGCATGCCTGCAGAAACTGCAGTAGACCTTTTGAAGAAAAGACTATCGGAATTTGGCCTGTCTCTCGACGATGATGTGGTCAATATTACAACGGATGGAGCTTCTGTAATGACCAAGGTAGGGCGTTTGATTAGTCCTCTACAGCATCTTTGTTACAACCACGGCATTCAACTGTCCATAATAGATTGCATATACAAAAAACAAGATTTGCCTGTGTCTGCTGAAGATGAAATAGATGAGATTCCGAACTTGCCAGGAGAAGAAACAGAAACAAACTCTGATGATGAAGATGATGTTTTTTATTATTATTTTCCTACACATGAAGTAGATTTGGACACTGAGTACGCAAGTATCATAAAAAAAGTCAGAAAGCTGGTCAAACTTTTTAAGAATTCACCCACAAAAAACGACCTCCTGCAAGTTTACATTAATCAAGAATTTGACAAAAACCTACAGCTACATCTTGATTGCAAGACTCGGTGGTCCAGCCTTGCTGACATGATATCGACATTCAATAAAGTCAAACTATGTGTAAGTAAGGCTTTAATTGACTTGGGACTTGATACCGATTCAGAATACTCTTTGAGTGCAGAAGAGTGTACAGTTTTAACGAACTTAAAGCGAATTTTCGAGCCTGTCAAACTCGCCGTTGAAGTCTTATGTCACCGAGATTCTGACCTAGTTACTGCTGAAACTACTTTGAGGTTCGTGATACGCGAATTGGAAGAACAGTCGACGTCGACGCCACTGGCAAAAAAGCTGGCCGAATCCTTAAGAATCCGTATATCTGAGCGCCGCCATGTTTGACATCAGTATTGCTATATTTAAGGAACTTTACCCAATACGAAAACGATTTGGAAGAGTATGCGCAAGATGAAACATTCATTATTTCCCCGAAGACCACTATCCGCAAAGAAATTAAAAAACTTATAGAAAGATTGCACTGCAAAACACAGTACAATTATAACTCACAGACGCAGGATGTCGATGTTGTTGCACCGGTTGCACAAGAGGACGATGAAGGCTTCGATATTGAAGACACTACAATGCCTCTTTCTGCCGTCTCCGCGGAAAAAAATATCACACTTCATGAAAAGCTGCAAAAATCGCTGAAAGCACTGAAACAGCCCACTGCTCGCTCAACAAATACTTTAGACATTTTAATAAAAAAAGAAATGAATTTGTACGAAGCTGGTGGAGTAAGAGGGGAACTTTTAAACTTCGTACATAACTGCCTCTCAACTGTGGTTCCCACAAGTGTTGAGGCAGAACGAGCTTTTTCAGCAGCAGGGTATTTGGCATGCAAAATCAGAAGTCGTCTGTCAGATGATACTCTCGACATGATGTGTTTTTTGAGAAGCCATTTTCAGACAAACTAACTTGCCTTTCCGTACCTTGATAACTTCATCTGACTTCTACTTTAAACTTCTTTTATTTGATTAATACGATCTCACAACATTTATTTAAGAACCTGTGAAGTTAAGTTTTTGTTTTGTTGTATTTATTTACCATAAGTAATGTTCCTATTACTCTTAATTATTGAAACTAAAGTAATAATTTACAAAAGACTAAATATTGATAATTATTGTTTTGTTACCAATATTGTAAGAATTTGAACTGATTAGCTACAGTAGGTATAATAATTATAGACATAAACAAGTGTTATTAGAGTTAGAGACAAAATAATAAGTACTCTGTTGATTTTTTAAATAAAACTTACATTATTTTTATAACTAAGCAACGCAGTTTCTATTTAATTACATATCATGTCAATTACTAGTTCTTAAAACAAGCATTTGCATATGTTTTAATTGCGATTCTCCCAATCTCGCGAGATCCCGTAATTTGCGAGATCTCGCGAGACTGGGTTTTGAGTCTCGCGAGATCTCGCTAGGCGGAAATCTCGTACGAGATTGCATTCCCTAGTTATAACTGATTATATCCAAATAAGAGTGCTTGGAAACGTGCTGGTCCTGCTCCATAGGACAATTTAGAATCAAGACAAAATCAAACAGGTTGCTAATTTAATTGTAAAATTTATAATTTTGTGTTATATAACATTGATTTTACATTCTGTGATTACTTCCTCACACACTGACTTATTAATAAAAAAAAAAAAAATAGGAAAATCGTCTACTTTTACAATGTTTGACATGTGAGCACCATGTATCTACCACATAATGAAATTATCTGTCGTAGCTTCATTTTTAATTATTTTTACCTATTGTGGTATAGTAATTCTATTCTAGGTGCATGGTCTTCACATATCTTATACCTTTAAACGAGCAATTCTTGTATATTTATATGTATATAAATTTATTTCTGTGATCTCGGAAACGGCTCAAACGATTTCGCTGAAATTTGGTATATGGAGGTTTTCGGGGGTAAATAATCGATCTACCATTAGTCTTATGTTTGGAAAAACGCGTGTTTTCTAGTTTTCATGCGTTTTTCTTTCCACGCAGAATATGTTTGCTAATTTCGCGGATTAAGACGCGGACGGCAAGAAACGAGTGTTACGGGTTCGAACCCCACTCGGAGACTAACTTTTTTTTTTTTATATGTTCAAGTTTATATATAATTTTTATTGTTTTTAGACAAGTTTAAAAAAATGTAGTTAATGTTTAAGATAACAATATATATTTCTCATAAATATGTCTAACATTTACCTATACTGATTACGTGAATAAAATTTATGCTTTCGAGTTTTTTTTTTATTGAGACTTATGAAGCAATAGTGCAAAACGAAAAATTTAACGATATTTGCCGATACAAATTTTAAACATTGTTTCTCGGGTAGTCTTTGTGACGCCATCTCTCGGATAATGCCATAAAAACTAACTACTACGCCTCGCGCAACATTTTAAAAGAGTAACGGTGGAGTTTCTTGCCCATTCTTCTCCATATGAAAACTGCCTTTTGGAAGAGGCGACTAGAATCAATTATATTATTTTGTAAATTTTGACGTTCAAAAGTGCCATGCATAGGCCTATTTGAAATAAATGATTCGACTTTGACTTTGACATTTAACACCATAAAAGATGTATGTACTTTAGATAATCTGAAAAATAGTTAATCTATTTTGTCTTTATTTCTAGTATTAAAATTATGTCTATCACTTATTGTATTAAAAAGATGTAGACTTTTTCTTACTTACATATTACCTATTTTCATGGATGAATTGGAAAGGTACCGTCATAATAATATTTTGATAGTATACGTGAATCCCTCAGGGAACTGTTTAAAAATTGAGAGATTCGCGACGACATAGATTTATAAATTGCTCTGACAGCTCTCTTTTGTAAAATAAAAATGGATTGAATGTCAGCAGCCCGACCTCACAGTAAAATGCCATACGACATAATGCTGTGGAATTAGCTAAAATAGACCAAACGCGCGGTTTCTTCATCTGTTAACTGTCTCATCTTACTAACAACATAAGCGGCCGAGCTTAGGTCTCCATTGTAATTTCTCGTTTAGCGTGATTCCTAGAAAACTGTTTGATTAATAAATTCCAGTTTTTCTCTATTCTATATGATGAAAGTGAAATAAGCCTCTGACTTGGCTTCACATGCCGTCGAGAAATATCTCTAAGACATTCCGGTTTCCTCACAATTATCTATGAGTAATTTATGAGTAAAGAACCATTTGTTGTATTATTTTATTTTATTTTTCAAAATTTTAGGCTCAGTCGTTTCGGAGATAAGGGGGTAAATGGTACATTTTCATCAATTTTCTTCAATATCTTTAAAGCATGATTTTTTTTAATTATGAAAAAAAATGAGATTCTCGCAATAAGCCCTTTCATTTGATATGTCACACTTTTTTTTTAAATTTTCTTATTTCCCCCCAAAAGTGACCGCCATATTCAAAATGTATTTATTTACGTTACACGTCCGTTTTTGGGTCACATAAATACATATGTGTACCAAATTTCAACTTAATCAGTCCATTACATTCGGAACAAATTAGCTGTGACGAACGGACAGACAGACACACAAACACACGAGTGATGGTACAGAACCCTAAAAAGTAAAAAAAAAACGTCGTTTTCATAAAATTGTTATTGGAGAACAGGTTTCAACAACACTTAGGTTGTGATCACAGCTTGAACAAAAGATAATAATACTTAATCGGCATTAACCTACAGACAGCCCTGCGTTACGCATAGCTACCTAAATGAAGTTGTTAAATTGAATCTTCCATAACATACGTATCGTATCTACGAGCTACACGACTCTTAATTCAGCTCGTTTGCATAGATACGGAAATCGGGCGGGAGACAATAATATGTGCGGGCGGGCACACAATGCGCGAACTTCTGTACAGTTTGCGCTTCGGTGTCGGGTCGCGTGGTCGCGCTTGCCTCGCGCCGCTTTGGACCCGCGCCAAGCTCACTGCGCTTTTAACCAGACAACTTGAGGGTTGGCATTAAAACACCCGAACAAACAATGAAGAAATTTGGTCTCGGCTTAGTTTCACACTTCATCTCTAAGACTATTTAAATTGATGTTGACACATCTTAACTACTAACCTATACTAACTGTATTCATGCACACTTTGAAGAAATGAGAACAAAGGCTCCGATACCTTTATTATTTACCGATAGTGACTCACCGTTTTCTATAAGTTGTCATCTATCGATGATTGCCGCTGCGGGGCTGAAACTCAAACTCAAACCCTACAGGGATGCGCGTGGTGAGCTTTTTGTTTTACTTTATTATTATTATTATTTTCGTTGGGTAATTATCAAATAACTTCTCCCGCTCTGGGCGGAGCGGGAGGTCGTGTCAAACTCTTACTGACTAAAACCCACCCGTGTTCCTTCGGTTGCCCTGTTGCCGGGGGCCACGATCTCCCTTTCGGTTTTCTTCGCAACCCCGGCAGGCATCGGCCGTAGCGGACCCTGTCAATTCTGCTGACATCTCTTTGAGGCGCGCGTGGAACACAACGCGCCGTCGACCTGGGCCTGGTCCTTATCGGACGGCGAGCTAGTGGGTAGGTACAGTGCGTGCCACTAAAGATGAGACTTGACACACCACGTGATTTGACTTGCGCAGTAGACGATTTATGGGTCTCTTTAGCGGTATGAAGTCTGCGCCGGGGCGTCATCGGGGCGGCGGAAGGAGCGGCGGGAGGCGCGGTCTCATCTTTCGTGGCGCGTATTGTACCTCAAGTTGTAATATGCTGTAGCGTTGCGAGCGGCCTCAACTATAATTAGTCGAGTGATGCTAAAATATCACATTTAGTAAGTTACTAACTATATTACTAAAAACGCGGCACTACACTAATTATCTAAGGACACTCTCATGGATAATATGCTTAGACACATTAACATTTCGTCTTCCGCTTGCTTACCTGATGGAAACTATCCCCTGAACCTCTAACATATACTATGTGCCCCGAATCTAGGTTGAGCTCTGCATAAGCTATTAATGAGCCTCCTGCTATGATTGTTTGCCTTGTGTTCTATGCTCGCGTGTCACATACTTAACCTCACTGTGTCATTCTATCTTCATGTATCTGTCATTGTGCCACGGTAGCTTTGCACAATCTCTCTCTCTACCTGTAAGCCGCTGCGATGTGTTAAGCTACCGCCTACTCTCCCATACCGTGCCTTGGAACGACCAAGGCACGGTATGGGAGAGTAGCCTTGGTCGTTAATGTGGGGAAGAAGCTGACACATCGCATGCGGCCTGCTGCTACTTGCACCGCATCTGACATGCGCTTTCTACCGCGCCTTTCAAGGCTCTCTGTACGGGCTAAGGGCAAGACCCCTTGTCCAATACTGCACTCTGCTTACATGCGTAGCTCGCCTGCTAACGCTACCGAGGTCTGACGAAGGCATGCCTACCTGCGGTATACCGCCGCGAACCTGTGCTGATAGGCGGTCTCCACGTGCTACTGACGCTCACTACTAGCGTCTTACGAGGGCCGTCCGGCCTACTGCTGAGCCTGTGTTGAACAGGTCCCCACGTCTACCACGTGCTTCCAAGGACAGTACCCTTCCTAACTAAGTGTGCGAGTGCTCAGAGCTTAAGCGTCAGTGACCTTACCCACGACCTAGCCGTGTTACCTATCTAAATTATATATGTTAACCTATCCAGCTGTTTTTATTATCTTCCACCTACCTATCCGTTAAAGGTCTGCGTAGCCCTAGCCAATACCAATACGAACGAAATAAAGATGGTTTGGCAGCCGCGCAGTGCGGCTCGCATCTGAAGCGGTCAGATATACGGCGCGCACTGCGTCGAAGAGCATTATTTATATATTATGATACGCTCAAGATTATTAACTTCTTTGTTTTATATAAAACTAGCTTTTGCCTGTGGCTTCGCTCGTGTGGATATTGGAAAATATTCCACGGGAACGTACTACCGGGATTTCATACCAATGTAATAGCCAAGTCTAAGAGCCGACTCCTACCGCTGCGCCCGCGTTACCGTCAATCATAATTATTATACTTTGTTACGCGTAATTTTGGGTCTGTGATATCTTTTAAACAAAAATAAACCACAACACAACATACCTACAACATTTAAATGATAAGATGTCAAGGCATATTTTAATCTACATTAAATGTCCAGTTTAAATAACATATTTTATAATACCAGTCAAAATAGCTTCGAAAATAACAATGAAATTATCAGATTCTGTAAGATAAAAATGGCTATTGTGGGTCATTTTTAGATGATAGACATATGCATACTCGATTTTTTTATCAACTTTTCAAGATATACAATTCTGTAAAATGTAAATTTTATTTATCTCTAACGGTTTATGCAGCGCACGTCATTCGGCATGATTTTTTCCGATGTCTTCAACAATAATCGTCATATTTCAGCCAATTTACACTAAAACCTTCTTCATGAATCATTCCGTCCATTAGTGAAAACCGTTTGAAAATCCGTTCGGTAGTTTTTGAGTTTATAGCGATCAGATAGACAGAGAAACGCGGGGGGTCTTTGTTTTATAATATGTAAGGACTAGTTTCTGCCCGCGACTCCGTCCGCTAGCCTTCCTCAAAAATTCCCCTCCATACAATACCCCCTACATACAAACTTACAAAAAAAATAACTAGATCGATTATATATTTTCGAGAACGTGATTACAAATATATATACATATGACGGAGGAGGGTGGGTGTCTCTTTGTTATTATTGAAGTGAAAACTTCTTTACGCGCGTTTGGCATTTTTGAGACGGGACTAAACCAATGATTTTGCGACACCATGACAACACCTCAATTTTGTAAACGCGATTATGCTCTTTATTTATATTAAACTAGCGACCCGCCCATGCTTCACACGGGTGCAATCTACTTTCCACGTAACTTTCTTATTTTTTCTTTCATAAGAACCTTCTCCTGACAACAACAAACACAAAAAAAAGAATTAACGAAATCGGTCCAGCCGTTCACGCGTGATGCCGTGACCAAGGGAAATAGGGATTCATTTTTATATATATAGATTACGGATCAATGTTCTATGCAAGTATTTTTACTTTAAAGGTTTGGAAAGTTTTTTTTTTTTTGTAAACGCCGTTGTGCTCTTTATTTCGATAAGGTTACGGACCAATGTTCTATAAAAGTTTTTTTTTTCCACCAAGGCGATCTTGTTCAGGTTTTCACTTCCGTCGGCACTACCGGAGTGCCACCACTTTTTATATGCCATATTTTAACTACTGTGGGCGTACTGTGGGTTGTGTTGGTTATTGCGCGATAGAAAAACCGTTTACAGTTCAGATCATCAAATTATAATTTACTATCAGATTAATCACACAGCAAATCACACACTGGAGGTATACGACACGGCTATTAGGAATGCACGACAGTTTCTAAACGTCTTCACTGTGAAGTGGGTATGTACGGGAGATAAATAAAATCCGGTATGTTCACTAGATTCGTGTAATGGTCCAAGTCACACACGACACACATATAAAAGTACGAAGAATGGAAGGTGAAAGTTTGCACAAGAGAAGCACAGCAAGTATCACGGAAGCACAAGGTAGAAGACAGATAGGCAGAGTACATATGATCATGGATAGCGAGCGCGCGAGATGCATACAGCAGCGAAAGCGGTAACGTGCGGTTAACCCAGTGGCATCTAACGGACTGGCGAGCAAGGAACATACTTACTCTAGGCTGGCGAGCCGGCGAAGCGCGACGAAGCGAGAGGGGTCTCGCTCGCTCGCTGCGCGGCCGCCGCAGCCGGTAGGTGACTCACGCGCTTGCCATTCACCTATTATCCACTAACAATAAAATCTGTACGTCCGTGGCATTTCTTACATTTTGTTATTATTATATAACAGTTTATGTGTATACAGTTTTGTGAGTATTTCTTTCTACTTAAGACTAGCGACGCTACAACTGCTTGACCGCCATCCATGAACTCTGCTCAGCTCCGGTCCGGCCTGTCCGAGCGTTGTTGTAGACTCTGTCGAACCCCGCTAGGCGCTGCTGGCGTCCCGATTAGTCAACTCAGTAAAGTTATTCCTACATTATATTTACAGTGTGGCAGGGACATCGACACGAAAACTACCATGAATTCAGTACATGGTTCTGAACCCCCCCTTTTATTGAATGGGAAATTATCAAATAACTTCTCCCGCTTTGGGTGGAGCGAGAGGGTGTGTCTGACTCTTACTGACTAAAACCCACCCGTGTTTCTTCAGGTGCCGTGTTCCTTCAGGTGCCCTGTTGCCAGGGGCCACGATCTCCCTTTCGGTTTTATTCGCAACCCCGGCAGGCATCGGCCCTAGCGGACCCCGACAATTCTGCTTACATCCCTTCGAGGCGCGCGTGGAACACAACGCGCCGTCGACCCGGGCCTGGTTCTTATCGGACGGCAAGCTACCCATTGCTCACCGTCCGCAAGCCCGAGCTACGGTGGCCGGAAATCGGCCTGCAATTCCCGACGCCCAGGGCGTCTCCTCCTGCGGCGGTTAAGAGCGTGAGGACGCGAATTTTGCATCTCCCTCACGCGTTCGGCCTTCTCCTTCGCGAGCATTACTGCTACGCAGAAGAAAGTGACGGCCGCCCATTTTCTCTCGCTCCGTACCATGGCCCGAATCAGAGCCGGACGCGAGAGATCACCGCCGCCGATCGCCTCCATGAGGACACGGCGATGCTCAGCCCAAACCGGGCAGACCTCCACCGTATGCTCCGCCGTGTCTTTCGGGCGATCCACATAATGGTGACACCCGGGCGTTTCCTCCCGCCTTATCCTAAACAGGAACCTCCCGAAACAGCCATGTCCGGTCAGGACCTGCGTCAGGCGGAAGGTGAAGACGCCGTGGCGCGTCTCTAGCCACTCATCAAAGAGCGGACTTATCGCCGCAATTGTGGGGTGCCCAGCACTCGGTTGCGACGATCGCACTCTCTATGACGTCATGAGATCCCGCCGGAGCTCTGACCGCTGTGTTGTGATTTGTGAATCTCCATATCTCTTTAAAAAGTGTTTGGCATATCGGGTCACCCTCCAGTTTTCCAAAGTTTACCAAAGTTTTGTCTTTTATTGGGTCCATCTCATTTCACAATCCCTCACAAACGCATTTAACAAAAACACTGGCATATAACTTTTGCATAATAATAACACAACATATTACATCATTGGCCATTTTGTAATTTCTTACATCACAATTTAGTACATGTTGGGTGCACGTCAAATAAAGGCCCTTTCAAACAGGCGCGACACGCGACGCGACACAAAGACACCGCTCGTCGCGCGACGAGCGGTGTCTTTGTGTCGCGTCGCGTGTCGCGCCTGTTTGAAAGTGCCTTAAGACGCGACGAAATGTTGCCAATATATAAAACGTAAAACTTTTTTGAGGATGATATTCTCGTAACTTAAAATAAAGTATGTCTATTTCTTTTTGATTTTTACATCTATTTAATATATTGAATCACATTTTAATTTTAATAAATTATTTTTCTTTAAGTACGCTGTACTGGTACACCGTCTAAATATTTGTTTGCTGCACCGGTCGACGTCATTACGTCGGCGCCGGCTGTCGCTGAAAACCAGCGCTGGGGCTCTGTCTCGCATAGGGTCGTAGCATAATGCTGAGCGATAGCCGATTTGCGTGGATGTGACGCAGACTTCCCCAACTTTTTTAACTTTTTATGTATTTAAAAGTTTTTTTTTGCGTCATGTTTACCGCAAATAAACGTTTTTTCTTTCTTTCTTTCTTTCAGACTTTTTAAATTTCTTTAGAAGCATACATTTAATAATAATCTGGTATTTATTAAAAATATTTGGAGCAATACCAAAGAAACTCTTTTTCAATAAAGCAGTTTTACACTTGTTTTGACATAAAAAATTCTCATATTGGGCACGAATTGGGGTTCTCTTAATTGCTGATTTTTTTTTAAATAATTGTTAAGGTGTACAAAGATGGAAACGTTAGTATTTTTATTTTTTTTTAAAGTGAGGAATGCAACTATCCGTTGTTCTCAGACCACACATTAATCGTATACATATTTTTTGCATCCTGAATATAAGTTCTCTATTAGTTGACTGTACCCAAAAAATAACACCATATCTTAATATAGAAGCGACCAATCCATGATAGGCTGTTAATAATGTGTCAATATTGACTTTCTTGGATAATTGGAATAATAAATATGTAGATTTACTCAGACGCTTGCCTATTTCCTCGAAGTGAGGTTTCCAGGTTAGTTTATTATCTATAGTTAAACCCAAGAATTTTGCATTTGCAACTTCTTCTATTATACAGTTATTATAGGCAATGTCAACTGATGGATACTTACGGCGTTGGAGGAAATTAATACATTTTGTTATATTAAAATTAATTACAATATTATTTTTGTCAAGCCAATTTATAATGTCACTCAAAGAATTATTTATGTTATTTTGATAATTTTTAGGATTAGCATATCCCTCAATAGCCGTGCTGTCATCTGCAAATAGTACCATTTAAGATCTATAGTTTTTGGGAGATCATTAATTTATATTAAGAAAAGGGGTGGCTGCCTTGAAGTGTATCATATTTTATATGCCCTGGTTTAGGTACGTATGTTTTCTCCAATTTAGTAATAGGACAGATTCTAGTGATTTCTGTACATTGAGTTCGGTCACTCAAATATGATTTTAGGAGTTTCAAGATGTTTTCTCTTATGCTGTACCCATGTTATTTTTGCAGCATAATCTTATGATTCACGAAGTCGAACGCTTTGGTCATATCTGCTACATACACAGGAGTACCTTTATCTACAGATATTATTACACTAGATAGCAGGTCAAATAGAGCCATATTAATATTTGTATTTTTTCTGAAGTCTTTTTGTTAATTGCAAAATAGTTTTAATTTTTCGAAATATGAATATATAGAAATATAAATTACCTTCTCAATATTTTTTGAGAATACCGACATTTTTGCAGGGATCCTTTATTTTCGCATAATGTTCTTTGTCCTTATATACTTCGGCATAACGATTTCGGCACAATTTGTTTTGGCATAATAATACTTCAGCATAATTTTTTAGGCATACATTTTATGTTGGCATAGTCATCTTAAAGACTAATTTGTTTTGGCATAAATTGGATTCGCGTAACGTTAGTAGGCCTAATATTGTTGGTTACAAATTTAATATGCTGTGCAACAAAAGTTAGTTACAGAACCGAATTGCTGCAAAACCGACTCCACGTAGTCTTGTTTGTCCTACCCCTAGAGTGTAATTTAAAATCGCGTAGGCGCGTAAGGGCGAGGCGGCTCACGGGCTGAGGAGCAGGCGGCTGCGAGCGAGCTGCCGCGGCTGAGGCTGGCCGGCTTTTTTTTTTTTTGAAGGCGGGAAATCATCAAATAACTTCTCCCGCTCTGGGCGGAGCGGGAGGGCGTGTCAGACTCTTACTGACTAAAACCCACCCGTGTTCCTTCGGTTGCCCTGTTGCCGGGGGCCACGATCTCCCTTTCGGTTTTCTTCGCAACCCCGGCAGGCATCGGCCCTAGTGGACCCTTTCAAATCTGCTGACATCTCTTTGAGGCGCGCGTGGAACACAACGCGCCGTCGACCCGGGCCTGGTCCTTATCGGACGGTGAGCCACCCATTGCTCACCGTCCGCAAGCCCGCGCCTACGGTGGCCGGAAATCGCCTCGCGATTCCCGATGCCCTGGGCGTCTCCTCCTGCGGCGGTTAGGGTTAGGGGCGTGAGGGCGCGAAATTTGCCTCTCCCTCATGCGTTCCGCCTCCTCCTTCGCGAGCATTACAGCTTCGCAGAAGGAGGTGACGGCCTCCCATTTCCTCTCGCTCCGTACCATGGCCCGAACCAGGGTCGGACGCGAGAAATCACCGCCGCCAATCGCCTCCACGAGGACACGGCGATGCTCCGCCCAAGCTGGGCAGACCTCCACCGTATGCTCCACCGTGTCCTCCGGGCGATCCACACAATGGTGACACCCGGGCGTTTCCTCCCGCCTTATCCTGTGCAGGAACCTCCCGAAACAGCCGTGTCTGGTGAGGACCTGCGTCAAGGCTGGCCGGCTAAGCCGGCCAACAAGCCGAAGCTGCGGTGGTGAGCGAAAGCCGTCTGCGACGATTAGCACGCGCGGGGCCGCCGGAGGACCGCAGCGCCGGAGCCGTGACAGAAACCCTGCCTGCTGCATGTTGCATGCTCGCTTGAATGCTGCATGCTGCATGCTTGCTTGGATGCTGCATGCTTGCTTGTTTGCTGCATGCTTGCTTGCATGCTGTATGCTTGCTTTAGGATATTATGCTTTAAAAAGTTATGCTTTAGAACTTTATGCTTAATAAATTTATGCTTTAGAATATTATGCTTAATCATTATTATGGTTAGAGAAATTATGCTTAAAAAAATTATGCGTAAGCTGTTATGCGTAATTATATTATGCGAAAATATAATTATGCCAAACAAAATTATGCTAAGTTATATTAGGTCTTAAAATTTTATGCAAATGGATAGGGAACCATTTTTGCAATGGGTCTATAATTTTTAACATCACTTTTTTCTTTTTTTTTATAAAGCGGTTTCATGATGACTTTTTTTTAGACTATTTGGGAATAAACCATCAGAAATGCAACGATTAATTATATGTGATAGTAGAGGAACTATAATTTTCTTTACGTATTTTATTACTTCGGTTGATATACCATCAAATCCTACCATATTTGTATTTTGCAGGCTGTTAATTATTAACATTTGAATTCGCAATCACTATTATTATTATTTAATATCCTTGTTTATTGACGGTATAGGTTCTTGCGGTAAGTTTAATTTGGATTTTTCAATGACTTGCTAAGCAGCTTTTAATTTATTTTTCGACTTATTAATGAAGTTGTTATTTTGGGCTTTTTGAGTCAATTTTATCATTTTTCTATAAATTCAAGAGTATTTTTTAAATGCAAGTAGTGTTGGGTAACTCAGCACATGTGCTAGCACAGTTGTAGTGACTCACTTGGATCAAAAGAGTCACTCACTCTTTTGAATTTGATGTGATAGCACACACCACAGGGCACAGATTACCTACACAGAACATTTTGTACTCGTATTGTGAGTATTGAACGAAACGAGTCACTCACTAAACTGCAAGTCCATTTACGACTCTAAGCAAAGGAGTTAAGGTCTAAGTTTAATTTACCGTGCTTAACTGAATAATCACCGCGTGTGCCTACTCTACTGTATATGTGTACCGTGTCACAGATAATATACTAGTACAGATACCCAATCCCATACAAAGAAATGATACCTCCCTAAGTCTGGCTATTGAGCTGGCTATTTTTCTTCCTCCATTTTTTTAACAGATGGCAGCATCAGCGACTCACAAATTGCCAGAGACTGTAGTTTTATAACGCCATCTAGAAGTCGACTTAGATACTTATGGCATTCACACATCGCACGGTACGTTCAAGGACAAGTATAATAACAATACAACAAACATATCTCGAGTTGGCGGGATAGTTTCATTTTTGTGAGTGAGCTAGCAATTTTCACGCGGCAGTGAATGCCTCTTTATGATTTTTTTTTGTATTTCAATGCTAAATCTAGATTTTCATCTCCTCGTTACCAAATCTACTATTGCTAATACCCTAAAACTGAAATCACGCGTTCTTCGTCCGAACTTATTTTGACAGTAAGCCCACGTTCGCACTGATGTAATAAAATTGCGGCGATTATTTTTCGTGCACTTGATTTTTAACGCTTTGCCGACATGCCGAGAATTGAAAATCCAAATGTGTTTTTTCAACGCGCTGGGACGAGAGTGCGTCCCAGCGCGTTGGATTCTCAACGCTCGGTTTAACACCGAGAGTTGAAAATCCAGTACGCGATAAAATCCCGCCGCGATTTAATTACGTCCGTGCGTACGACGACTTAATGTTTTTAAAAATATCAAATAGAACCGGCCAAGTACGTGTTGGACCACGCATAAAGGCTCTTTCAAACAGGCGCGACGTGTCGCGCCTGTTTGACAGAGTCTTAATGAAGGGTTCCGTAGTTGGTAAGTTGGTATCCCAAGAACAAACTTAACTTCGTAGTTGAAAAACATGTTCTCCCATACAGAATGTATGGAAGAACATGTTTTTGCTACCGCAAATTTAAGTTGGTTGATTATTACTCGTTAATTTATAGAGCCTACTTAGCTGTGATAGAGAGTTTTCCTTTTAATTTCTTTATAAATACTCCTGTGATCTTTTATCACATAAACCAACCATTTAGCTGGCAGGGTGGGGGGGACACTTGACTGTAATAAAAATTAGCTTTTTAAAGCTTAATGGTGCCGATTCTCCTGTACACCGAACTAAACTAACTAAACTATCACAAAAAATCCTTGCTATGGCTATGAGAATCTTAAACTATTCTGCAAAAAATCCTAAATTTAAAAATAATTTTCACACAACCAAAATCGAATTTGACAATCGCGATTCCACGTCTAACCTAACCCGTGAATTTTTTTAGAGCCGTATGCGCGCAGGCAGGGCAGCCTCGACGTGTTTTTTTTTTTCACTTTTTGTATGGAAAATATGAAAAATTATTACCAAAATGTTGAGTTTAATGCTTTCATAGAGGGGGTCGAAATTTTCATTATTTTTTCGATAGGACACACCATTTTCGAGATATTAGTAAAAGAACAGAAAAAAAAAAAAATTTTTAATCGCGATTAAAAATAGGTAAATTTATAGTTAGACAATCAAAATTTTTGGTGAAAAACGTCAAATTCAGAATAGCAAAATTGCCATTTTCACTAAATTAATAACTCGGTGCCATCTTAGTACTGTCAAACTAAAATATAGTTTTGTGTCACTTTAGTATAGATACGGAACCCTTCGTCCGCGAGTCCAACTCGCACTTCGCCGGTTTTTTATAGTTTTAGAAAGGTATTGGTAAAATAAAAAAAATATAATTAAGAAGGTAGGTATTTGCCAAAAACAAGTTAATAGATTTCTTTCAATTCCTTTATTTCTTTGTAAAGTAGGTACTAAATGATAAAAATATGTTGTTTGATTTTCCTACTAAACGTTTATACAGTATGTGATGACAAATTGAGTAAAACGCCATCTATTGCAAAGAGCTCATGATTAACTTTATCATTCTATGGGTTCGAATTCAAGTAAAAGGTATCGCTTATCATTTTTGTTGGAAATACGTGATTTATGAGTTTAAATGGATAAATCAGCATTAAACAAGGAAGTTTTGATTTTTACTAATCTTACTTCAGCCAAATTCAGACGTTTATCAGTTTTTAGTGATTGTTAATTTCATAATTGTTGCCTATGCTGCCATCTATGAATTTTTTTCAAGACTAATTATAATTTGTTCGAGTTGAGACCCCATGGTGAGGCGCATGACCCGCGAGTGTGGTGTGTGGCTACGACAACACGACACGGTCATGGGGTCTCAACTCGAACAAATTATAATTAGTCTTGAAAAAAATTCATAGATGGCAGCATAGGCAACAATTATGAAATTAACAATCACTAAAAACTGATAAACGTCTGAATTTGGCTGAAGTAAGATTAGTAAAAATCAAAACTTCCTTGTTTAATGCTGATTTATCCATTTAAACTCATAAATCACGTATTTCCAACAAAAATGATAAGCGATACCTTTTACTTGAATTCGAACCCATAGAATGATAAAGTTAATCATGAGCTCTTTGCAATAGATGGCGTTTTACTCAATTTGTCATCACATACTGTATAAACGTTTAGTAGGAAAATCAAACAACATATTTTTATCATTTAGTACCTACTTTACAAAGAAATAAAGGAATTGAAAGAAATCTATTAACTTGTTTTTGGCAAATACCTACCTTCTTAATTATATTTTTTTTATTTTACCAATACCTTTCTAAAACTATAAAAAACCGGCGAAGTGCGAGTTGGACTCGCGGACGAAGGGTTCCGTATCTATACTAAAGTGACACAAAACTATATTTTAGTTTGACAGTACTAAGATGGCACCGAGTTATTAATTTAGTGAAAATGGCAATTTTGCTATTCTGAATTTGACGTTTTTCACCAAAAATTTTGATTGTCTAACTATAAATTTACCTATTTTTAATCGCGATTAAAAATTTTTTTTTTTTTCTGTTCTTTTACTAATATCTCGAAAATGGTGTGTCCTATCGAAAAAATAATGAAAATTTCGACCCCCTCTATGAAAGCATTAAACTCAACATTTTGGTAATAATTTTTCATATTTTCCATACAAAAAGTGAAAAAAAAAAACACGTCGAGGCTGCCCTGCCTGCGCGCATACGGCTCTAAAAAAATTCACGGGTTAGGTTAGACGTGGAATCGCGATTGTCAAATTCGATTTTGGTTGTGTGAAAATTATTTTTAAATTTAGGATTTTTTGCAGAATAGTTTAAGATTCTCATAGCCATAGCAAGGATTTTTTGTGATAGTTTAGTTAGTTTAGTTCGGTGTACAGGAGAATCGGCACCATTAAGCTTTAAAAAGCTAATTTTTATTACAGTCAAGTGTCCCCCCCACCCTGCCAGCTAAATGGTTGGTTTATGTGATAAAAGATCACAGGAGTATTTATAAAGAAATTAAAAGGAAAACTCTCTATCACAGCTAAGTAGGCTCTATAAATTAACGAGTAATAATCAACCAACTTAAATTTGCGGTAGCAAAAACATGTTCTTCCATACATTCTGTATGGGAGAACATGTTTTTCAACTACGAAGTTAAGTTTGTTCTTGGGATACCAACTTACCAACTACGGAACCCTTCATTAAGACTCTGTCAAACAGGCGCGACACGTCGCGCCTGTTTGAAAGAGCCTTTATGCGTGGTCCAACACGTACTTGGCCGGTTCTATTTGATATTTTTAAAAACATTAAGTCGTCGTACGCACGGACGTAATTATAATAATAATAATAATAAAATGTTTTATTTATAAAAATGTGCACATTTACAATAAGTAACTTAATAATTAAAATAGAGCACAGTTGCTTTATTGCCTGAACTAGGTTGAACCTGTGTTTCAGGCTACAAAGTGCATAAATACTTAATGTAATAAATTAACTAAGAGTATAAAGCATAAACTAAATTAAAATTAGATAAATAAATGTAAAATAGCATTTCAGCGGTTCTATTTGCAGACAACAAGTAGATCTTCTGTCTGTGCATAATCTATGTTTAGTAAATATTCAAGTATAATTTTTTTACAGCTAAAGTAATTTAATTTGTAAATACTAAGTTTTTTATTTAATCTATTGTACAGAAATGGGCCTAAAAATGTAAAAAATCTTTCTACAAAGACATGTTTTGAGGTTGCATTAGATGTGCATACTATATCATTCCGTCTCTTGTTTGTATTGTCAGCAGTGTAGGTAAGCATGGTGTGCTGTTTTAATACTAAGTGCATAATGAAAAGTTGGCGAACAGTCAGCACGTTGCAGGATTTATATAGCAGATCTGTGGGAAAGAAAAAGGGATGGAAGTTTGCTACCTTTAAAATTGCTCTCTGAGCTCTTTCAAGAGGAAGTAGATATGTTTTTGGTGCGCCACCCCATGAAGAGATGCAGTATTGAATTATAGATTGACATAGGGCCAAATACACTTGTGTAATTAATTTTGTATCAGCAAAAGTTCGCAATTTTTTAAAAACATATATTAATTTGCGCACTCTTTTACTTAGACTATCAATATGTTTTCTGAAAGACAATGTGTCGTCCATTATTACCCCGAGGTATTTTATGCTGCTTGTTTTGAGGATAAAAGGGCAATTACACACGTTGACTGAACGGTTTCCACATCGATGGGCATATATATGAGGGTTAGTAATGTTAAATTGAGGCTTGCGCATGGAGAAGTGTATATATTTTGTCTTGTCAGCATTTAATGTTAGTAAATTGCTTTGAAGCCAATTAGTCACAGTATTAAAACCTAGTTGAGCAATTTCGAACAGTTCGCTACTGGTTTTAGCGGTAAATATTAACGCCGTGTCGTCGGCATATGATATAATTTTTCCGTCTTTAATATTCAAATTACATAAGTCGTTAATATAAATCAGGAATAGCGTAGGGCCCAGAATACTTCCCTGGGGAACACCAAAACCAGTACTTTTCTGTTCATCGCTCGTGATATTATCTATTCTAACACATTGATATCTGTTACCTAAGTAGTCCGCAAATAGTTTCAGCGGCGTTCCCCTTATTCCTATGGCATCTAATTTGTTCAGAAGAACAGAAACAGACACTGTGTCGAAGGCCTTGGCTAAATCAAGGAAAACTCCCAGGCTCTGGTTACCTTTGCCGAGTTCTTCTGTAATATGATCGGTCAGGCTATGCACCGCATCGGCTGTAGATAATTTGGCTCTAAAACCAAATTGCGCAGGGGATAAGATATTATTTTTTTCTAGATAGTTAACTAGTCTACTGTTTATAATTTTCTCAAATATTTTTGATAATGAGGGAAGTAACGATATTGGCCTATAATTATTTACTAAGTCTTTATTACCGGATTTAAAGACAGGGACTACAACTGCCTTTTTAAGACAGCTAGGGAAAATTCCTTTGGATAGACAGATTCGAAGTATATGCGTTAAGGGAGGTACCAAAATATGCTTAAGGAGTTTAAGAACCTTATTGCTTATGTTATCCCATCCAACTGCACAGTCATCTTTTAGTCCAGAAATGATTCGGGTTATTTCGTCTTCGTCAGTGTCCAGCATAGCAAAACATTTCAGATTACAGCTATTGCTTGGTTTTTGGAAAGGTAATTGGTCACAATAATGTTTCGGAATCTGTTCAGCAAGAATTTTCCCAACATTGACAAAGAAGTTATTGACGTTGTTAGCTGACAAGAGTGGTGAAGTATTAGTAAGCAGTAAACTCGAATTTGATTCACGCTGTTTAGACATATTGGTGACGTTTTTAATATGTTTCCAAAGTTGCTTGGTATTGGTACCTGCTCTATTTAATTCATTTTTATCGTAATTATTTTTTAACTTCTTTAAGAGATTATTGCAGAAGTTCCTATACCTTTTATAAGTGGTTTGAATTATTAGATTATCAGGGTATCTCTTAGTTCTCTGATGAAGTTTATCTCTGTGTCTTATACACCGAATTAGTCCAGGAGTAATCCAAGGTTTAATATTATAAAGTTTCTTATTCACAGTAGAAACTGTCGTGTTACGTAAAATTGCTTGTTGGACATATGTTATAAAGTACGATAAAGCCAAATTAGCGTCAGCAGTATTGTAAACTAGGCTAAAATCTAGGTTGCATAAATCATATTCGAGTTTATTTGTGTTTAATTTGCTTTTGGTCTGGGGACGATTTAGCTTAGGCAGCGTTAAATTTACCGTAAGTAGGACAGCATGATGGTCAGTAATTGTTGCGTTAGTAACAAGAGTAATATATGATAGGCTTGTTTTAATCATCATATGATCGAGACAGGAACCGCTCTGATGAGTAGGCAATATGTGAGCGGGGACAAAACCATGGTATGAGCAGATATTAAGATAATCTTGGGTCCCTGTATCGCAGTTTTCGGAACCGATATTTATATTTAAATCACCTGTTAGTATAACATTCTTAAACGAGCTAACTCCTTGAAAAATCTGGTCTAAGGAATTGTGAAAAGTGTCCAAGTTTCTAACGGAAGGGGACCTATACATAGCGATTATCGCTGTGGTTGTACCAATTTTGATAATTAAGCAATTAATCATGCAGTCTTGTAAAGTAGGTTCGTCGACTGTTACCTTTAATGATTCTTTAGCAAAGACTACTACACCATCATTTTGATTCTGGTTTCTTTTGGTATGCAATAAGTTGTAACCAGGTATTACTGGAAGGTTATCGATGCGGTTAGCTAGCCAGCACTCGGTTAGTACCAATAAATCACAATCAAACTTAAGTCTATGAAGGAAAATTTTAAAGCTATCGATGTTCTTATAAATACTACGAATGTTTTGGGTCAGTACGGTTAGTGACTTTTTATAATCGGAAAGATATTGTCTGCAATCCTCAACGTCACATGTCTTTGATACAGTTAAAAATGTATTATCTATGTCGGTAATTAAGTTATTATCCATACTAAACTAGAAAAATAACAATAATAAACTACTGCTAGAATATACACAAGTATGTGGCGCTCTTAGGCGCCGTCATAATCGATCGAGTTGATGTACCTGTATTCGGCAGCTTTTTTAGCCGGGCAATCTTCGTCTCCCGTCTTATGGTTGGCTTGTTTTTTAAAACGCAAACATGTAGCACATTTTGGCGCACTGGCTTTCTTTGGGCAGTCTTGAACAGTGTGTCCTTCTTCACCACAATGTCCACATGTAGGGGCAGCAATTCTGCATGTTTTGGCTGCATGACCGTACTGCTGGCATTTGTAACATCTTGTTACCAGTGTGAAGTCTCGTACCGGGCAGGACGACCAGTTTATAAATAATCTGTCTTGAGTGATGAGGGCCTTACGTATGACAGCTGGAACTTCTATAATAAGGTTGCAATTCTCAGCATCTTTGCTGCCTGATTTGTGGCTTAGTTTTATAGAGGTCAGAAATGTATCTAGGGATATAGTGGGCAGTTTCTCGGCTATGTTTTGTTCATAAATACATTTATAAACCTCATTTTCAGCCATTGATGTAGGTACTCCTATTACTATAATGCGAGGTTTGCGCTTTTTAGGTTCGTCGACGGTAAGACCTGACGAAGCGAGTTGGACTGTTTGCTTGAGCCTGTCTAGGTCATCTTTGGTCTCCGTGCTGATTATGAGTCCTCCTTTTCCAATTTTGCGTACGCCTCGTACTTTCAGTTTCATTTCTCCAGGGCATATGATTTTTTGGATCATGTTCTTGGTTTCGTCACTGGTCTTTGAGTTGTCACTGGGATAAATGGCCACGGAGCTAAGAGTATTAGGACGAACAGAGGTTTTGGAGCCGTTCTTCACCATAGCTGCAAAAGATGTAGAAGTTGCTTCCTGCTTCGTACAGGACTCCTGAATCGTCCGGTTCATCTCCATTAAACAATCTGATAGGTCTCGAGCATCGGTCATGGTTTTAAGGGAGGTATGGGTTTGTATGGCTTTTTGCTTTAGTGACTGGTATTGAACAGCCATTTGCGAAACTCCATGTCCAACTTTCCGGCAAAGATTGCTTATTTTAACCTTCTGATCAGCGTTTAGCTTTCCTTCAGAAGCAATAGCACAGACCTCATTCAGGCACTGCTCAATAGACCCCATCCAGTTCTGAATCTCCGGAGTTGAGACAACTTCAACTTTCTCATCTTGGTCCTGTCTTGGTTGTTGGGGCGATGTCGGTGCTGGTGTCGGTACCGGGGTCGGTGTTGGTGGAGGGCTGCGTCGCATCTTCGCGCTCCGATTAAAGGGGCTGCCGTCCATGTATCAATTTATAAAATATCTTATTCAGTTCATTATTTTAACTTATCACTATAATGTTTATATGTACACTCTAATACACTGAAACTAGGTCACTTATTTATGCAAGCGTTAATTTATTTTATTGATATTATGCATTGATGAGCACGTCTGTATGCGTTGAATGCAAATTCAAATCGCGGCGGGATTTTATCGCGTACTGGATTTTCAACTCTCGGTGTTAAACCGAGCGTTGAGAATCCAACGCGCTGGGACGCACTCTCGTCCCAGCGCGTTGAAAAAACACATTTGGATTTTCAATTCTCGGCATGTCGGCAAAGCGTTAAAAATCAAGTGCACGAAAAATAATCGCCGCAATTTTATTACATCAGTGCGAACGTGGGCTTACTGTCAAAATAAGTTCGGACGAAGAACGCGTGATTTCAGTTTTAGGGTATTAGCAATAGTAGATTTGGTAACGAGGAGATGAAAATCTAGATTTAGCATTGAAATACAAAAAAAAATCATAAAGAGGCATTCACTGCCGCGTGAAAATTGCTAGCTCACTCACAAAAATGAAACTATCCCGCCAACTCGAGATATGTTTGTTGTATTGTTATTATACTTGTCCTTGAACGTACCGTGCGATGTGTGAATGCCATAAGTATCTAAGTCGACTTCTAGATGGCGTTATAAAACTACAGTCTCTGGCAATTTGTGAGTCGCTGATGCTGCCATCTGTTAAAAAAATGGAGGAAGAAAAATAGCCAGCTCAATAGCCAGACTTAGGGAGGTATCATTTCTTTGTATGGGATTGGGTATCTGTACTAGTATATTATCTGATTATCTGTGTCCGTACATACCTTAACTACGAAGTTATATAGCGTGTGCTGTAAGGACAAGCAGAAGAGCCATAACTGTACACAATATAAGGTAGGCACTCTCTATTCGTTAGCTACTATATTAGTAGCAGACTGTATTTATTAGTTAGCAGATGTTACCCGATGCGACGCCGCGCCTTCTCACATTTTACTTATATATTCTAGCCTATTTCAGCTTGCTACGTATTGGACAAGTGTAGTAGTATTATGGATGCCGTCTCTGCGCGAGAATGTACTCTCGTCGCAAAGCTCTAACTGAACATTCTGATGTATCTGTGCCGTGTGGTCCCGTAGCTAGTGTCCTGGGTCGCTGTACGCAGGAGAAACACGAGCTCCCCGACTAACGACACTATTTATTAGCATTATGTAAATCATGAATGTTCCTCTCTTACACTCGTAACTCGTACGTCCTGTGCGTTTGAGACAATTTACTGTGTAACGAGACGAGCGCTTCTAATGTACTGTTGTCGCTTCACTGTACACTGTTGCTGTAACACAATACAAACTCGTTACTTTTGAGCTCGTTCAAAACAAGCAGTTTATATAAAACAATGTTTAATAAATTACACTCCATTTTGGTTTCAGAAACTTGTTGTAACGTGAAGGTCGCGACCTCTACTCTCTGTACCTACAGTGACGCAAATGGATTTAATCCATAACACTGCACGGCATTGTTAATTTGGGAAGTTGGCACTTTTTTGTGATATAGCGGCTCCCTTTTTTAATGACCTCCCTCCCCCACCCTAATGCGAAGGGTCACTCATGTCGGTTCTACGGTGGAGTCTGTTTGCAACTCGGCCCCCGTGTACGCGTGCGTTCACCTACGACCCACAGTCTCGCAAGAGGTTTGTGCTTCCTTCCTCACTGATTAATAATGTTTACATAAAAGTTTCTGCACTTTGAGGAACTTGAGGAAATTTGATGGATTATTCGCGTTTGTTACACATAAATTAATATTTTATTATCATATTAAACCAGCCCGGCACGAGTCAACGAGCCGCGCGCTGGAGCCAACGCTTACCCCGCTTTGTTCCAGAAACAATAGATAACGCTTATCTTAATTAAATCTATAACTGCTATTGACAACAGACAAGAAAAGATTAATTGTCCTCTATTTGCATAGACAGAGCTCAATGTTCAGTTAGTGAAAAGCGTGCTCTAAGTTTATACTGAGTCCAGTCAAAATAAATATTTACCCTTGCATAAATTCCCAAGAAGCTGAAAATTTACAAGAACGTTAGGGATACCATTATAATAAAATAAAAATACCACCCAAATACCATTTTAATGAAATTGTGAAAAGTACTCATGATTACGCTGCCTATGTGCATCATTGGACGCATAATATAAGTAAAACTATTAGTCTACGTGACTAATACATGAATATTGGTAATTTGAAAAGGATCTTAGTCCATCATTTAAAGTGACCTTGTGTCCTTGAGCAACATCTGTCTGCTGCTTAATAGTCTACGTGGCAGTGCCCGTCTATCTGCTCTATTTTCTAAGGTCCCAACAAAAATTATCTGGCGCATCTGATGCATCGCTGTTAGAACAATTCACGTGTATCCAGCAAGAAGAAGACGAAAACACTGTTTTTGAAGTTCCAGTAGAAGATTATGATTCTAACGGAATTTATGCAAGGGCACCCCTATTTTTTGGGGTAATTTGACCGGACTATGTAGAGGTTGGAACCTGACACAGTATTAGCATGCAACCTCTGCGAGTTTAAGTTGATGGCACGAATACGAGACAAATATTTTTAGAATAGACGAAAAGATTTAGCAGTCAGTCTAGTGGGCTGACAAGCGGATGATAGAATATGAATATAAAAATGTATCAATGAATTCAAACACCCAAATAATTATTCAAGTTTTACAGCAAAGAAGCGTTTTATTTATCCGAGTACCGTCAGCCCTCCTTCAGCGCTGACAATACCTACGTATTGTAGGTAGGCAGGCCATCTAAGCGCCACTAGCTGTTGTCATTTGAACTGTGTCTCCCAATATGATCAGTGACGTTATTTCTTGACGTCCCATTGCCGGATGTTGCCATATTCTAGCCCGGACTGCGAAATCTAACCGTGTGATTTTTTTTGCGAGCTTTGTATTCAGTGTATGGAATTGCAATTAACACGCATTGCGAATAAAATACCTCGTATTTATTCAATCAGATGCAGATTGTATTTGTATTTTATTCGATCGATGTCGATAAGTATTTTTTTCGATCAAATGCAGATCTCAGCTGAGATGCATGCCTAAAATGGACAACTTATCTAATAAAATATATTTCTTTATTTATAAATGTCCTCCCACAATCTTACCTTATTCATTCAATCGTGGAATTTTGCATCAAACTTGTCCCTCAGGGGAGATCCTATGTATAGCGGTGTACTACTGAGCGGTGAGCGCCTATTAGCGCGATTTACCGTAATGGTCTTCGTTGGTCTACTTGACGCTTAACTCAGTATGTACATTGAGCTTAAGCGCAGTTTGACTTCCAGGAGACACTGTCGACTGAAAGTGCTATCTTGATTTTAAAATATGGTCAACTAGGTACTATGTAAATAGAAAAACACCTATCATGCTTGCTTCCTCGACTTATCGAAGGCCTTGACCTAGTGGACTACAACAGGCTCTGGCCCAAGCTTGGAGAGGTAGGGGCTCCCACTGAACTCATTGTAATAAATAATATTAATAAATATCCTTATTTCCAATTTACAATTTTACATATGCCACTTGGTAACATAATAAATTTTTCATATAAATTGTAGGTTAATGCAGAATATACACCTCTGACCTCAAGCTAAGATTAAACTTGTGTTATGGGTGTCAAAGCCCTCAAGGTAACACCAGTTAGAAAATAAAAATTCTAAATCTCTCTGTGTAAGTACTATCGACATGAACAAAGAAAATAAAGATTAAAAAAAATTTAAACAAAATAATTAAAGAGTGTGTTTTTTGTGTTGTGATGTATAGTGTTTCATTGTGTTATGTTGTGTTGTGCTATGTAGTGTTGTGTTATGTCATGTAGTGTTGTGTTGTGTTAGAAGGTGGGTGTATTCGAAGGTGTTTCGGACGGGGTACTGTTTGGGTGTGGGGTAAACCACTATTGTTTTGGTTGCTAATCACAAAAAGGCTAATCTTTACCAAAATCTTTGAATGAAAAACAAAAAATAATCAAAAACTAAATAATAACTTTCTTTATGAACTAATTATATTGTTTTACTTAACTTTAATCAGTCTCACAATTTTACATAATGGAGATCTTAAATTAATAATTAATCTGAATCAGAATCAGCGGTACACCCATGGAATTGAGCAAAACAATTCCTAGAATTACATAAACATAAGTAGACACGACAAAAACGGCACTTAGCTGTAGTTTTCTTATTGCAGCCTTCCTTGCGACATCTCTGCTGCTTCTTTGTAAATTGTGGCATATGTCGTGCATTCGATGTTCTTTTTTGGACAGTTGGCAAGGGATTTATTGCAGTTCGCCTATTTTTTTGCTGGCTTGGTAGATCTAAATGTTCATCACATGATTCCTCTTCAGCTAAGGATACCGAGTTTTCCTCTATCAATTTAAAGCCCAATTTTAACTTGTACTCACGCAGCTGAGGTATTTTGTGCAAGGGGTCATTCTGAAGTTTACGTTGCTCACGATAAATAATCCAAGAGTTCGACACAGCAATGTCAATCATATGAAAAATAAACCTGATAGTCCACTTACGAGTTCGCGGCCGTATCGGGCAAACTGCTATCATTCTGTCTGCCAAATCGACGCCACCCATATTCGCGTTGTACATTTTGATGACTTCTGGGCGTGGAACTTGGATATATCTTTTAGTTATTTTATTCCAACGTTTACATGTATTAACATTTTCGTCAGTTAAACAAGTTGACATTAGTAAAACGGGCTTGTTGTCTAACCATTTCGTTACAGCTATTTTTCCATCTTGCGAAGCACGAACCTCAGTAGTTCCACGGCTCTGTTTTGAGAACTCATTGTCAGGTGTCATGACGCAGTCGCGAGGTACACGATTCTTCATAAGCATTAAAACCACAATGGGTTAATTCTTGTATCAACTTCATAGCTGTGAAGTAGCGATCAAAGTACAAATAGTGTCCCGGAACTAATGACGTTGTCAAGTACAAAACAGCGGACTCTCCCAAACTGAAACCATCATAATCTGGAAACGTCGTTGCTCCCTCGTATACCTTCATGTCACAAATACATCCGTTAGGGTTGGCCAAAACAAATACTTTTAATCCGACGGGATTGGGCTTATTAGGGCAGTACTGCCTAATACCACATTGACCTGAGAATGGTATAATCATCTCGTCTATTGAGAGATGCTCGGACTTTTGTTGAACATGACATCCTTCGTAGATACGGTCAAATAGAGGTGTTACTTTCCAGATTTTGTCGATTGCGCGCTGACTGTCTGGGATATCATTATCGAAAACTACCTTTAACCAGGTTCTTAACAAGAAAAATCTGTCACGGGTCATATTATCTGCCACTATTGGAAGTCGCTAAGCTTTTTCCCAGTACATTTTGATTTTAGGATAGCCAATAGTGGCCATGACCATAGATATACCAAAGAATGTCTTCAATTCTCTCAATGTGAGTCCAAGAGTCTTTTGATTCTTCAGTATTTTTGTTTGGTTGGTTGCTGTTACCATTTTCTCTAAAATTGTATCGTCTATATTTATAGTCTTCAAAATATTTAAACATTTCGAAATCATTAAAAGCTCTTTGAACATAATTAGGTGAATGTAAGTTGTGTTTAGTTGGGCTAAACACTCCTGTCCAAGTATTACTGGTTTCATTGTTAACTTGTACAATCCTACGTCTTCGCAGCTCGCATGAAACGCCTTCCACCTCTGCGTGAATATTGTCTTACTCTGGATCCTCGAATCAATGAAGATGATGAAAGCGCTGGCGATGAAAGAGGTGGTGTCGATAATTCTAGATCTTCTTCTGAATCAGACCTATTACACCTATCAGAATCAGAATTTGGTCGAACTTCAGGTGGCTTGTACAGGTCATCATCATCAGAAGCACTAAAATCACCCTCACTTCGGTCTAACTCGTCGAGAATTTGATCTTCATGTAAAACTGAAAGAAAAGAAAGAACCATATTTAAAAACGAACGTTCTAAAATAAGTACATCCAAAATGACAACATTACTGTGTAGAAACCACATGTACTAAATTAAAGACATTGATCGAATTCTAGTCATGGAGTAAATCGGTTTATTTGAGTAAATCGGTGAAATAATTGTGATTAATTACTGTACAAACATTAGCATGTACAAACTCCGGAAAACTAGCATTTTGCAAAAAAAATATACGATTCAAATGGATTAACTTACCCCGTTGTCTTGGCGCACGCGTCCCTCGTTGTTGCGACGCCATGTTCGGTTTGACAGAAAGGACTGAGTGGGGAGAAACTTTTTTTCTTTGAACTAAAAACTACAACGTTTCGTTTCACGAAAAAAACTTGATGCTAAAGTGGTGCACTTCGGTAAAATATTTTATTTTTTTGGTTGTCCTAAATTTAGAACTTCAGTACTCAGGAGGTATGCTGAATTGAACTTTTTTGGCGCAGCCGTGAGGCACACACTGTTGTTTTTAAACAAAATTATTTATTTTATCTTTGTTATTTGTGTTTTGTGTTTCACGAACTGTGTTCACTTAAATGTTTTTCTTTCTTTCTTTCTTTCAAGAGCCTTCGGCCCTCCCTGGCTATCTTTTTGGCTGCCGCCACGGGGCAGCTCACATCTAATGGCTCGCATCCCCGCGAAGTCAGGATGGATGGTGCCCGCCCTAACCTGGTCGGCAGTTCACCCTCCAGCCTTAGCGACGGCGGCCACCACCTTTTCCACCGTCACGGGGTCGTCCAGGCCCTGGAAGCGCAGGTCAGCGCATTTGGTGGGCCTGGACACTCGGGCCTCGTCCGCATTTAGGGACGCCCTGAGCTTTTCAGCCAGAGCGTCAGCGGCCGGGCCACTGGCCGCACCAGGGCCCTACAGCATCCGGGCCCCGTTTGCCGTTATCTTCAACCGGATGCCCTTGGCGACGCCGATCTCCTAGAGGTCCATAACTGCGTCCACCTTGGCGAACACGTCCTGGTAGAACACGCCCCTCTACTCCGCTTCCGGTTGCAGTGTTACCACTACAGCTGCGGACTTCGGGGCGTGGAGCCTAGCAGCGACGCTTCGCTCCTTACGCCGCTGCCGCCTGGCCTTTCTTTTGGCCGCCCTTGCCGCCTTACCAGCCTTCCTCTTCTCCCCGGCTACTTGTCATCCGGCGTCGGCTGGAGTAGAAGATTTAGGAGGTGCAGGTGGCCTTTTCGCCGCCGCCTGGGCCGGAGCCCTCGCCGTCAGGGCCGGGGCCCTTGCCACCTTCGCAGCCGCTCTGCCCTTGGCCTGCCTTGCCGAGCCCGGTTTGGCCGCGGCAGATAAGGTGGTGGCATACGATGCCACCTTTGGCTGGCCCAAGGCCGGTTGGCCGCTAGCGGGGGGCGCAGGACGATAGCCTCCAGGACGGAGAACTTACTCCGCAGGGAGGCCATCTCCTGCCGCGCCAGGGTCAGAATCCGGTCACGGCACCTCCCGGGGGCCGGCTGCCCGTAGCCCAGCCAGGTCTGCTCGGAGTCTCTCGTTCTCCTTTCGGAGAACGCGAGACATCCATGGCGGCTGTCAGCTTGGCCCTCCGCCCGCATCTCGCACATTTCGTCTGGAGGAACTTCGCTGCCGCCAAAGACGTCCGGCTCACCACCTGCGGCCTCTGAGAGGACCACCCCGCTGCTGTTCTCTCCAGGGTGGTGCCCCTCCGTGGCGAGTCCGTCGGCTCGTGGGGCTAGTTCGGCTGGACTGGCCCGGCTCGGCTCACCACCCTTCTTGGTGGTGAGCTCTCTCCCCACCCACCCTTTTTTGCCGGGCCCTACCACGCCGGCTGGTACGCAACTTCCGCCCGTGTTCGGCGGAGGACCACTCACCATCCCCCGATGGGGGGCGCTTCCGGAACTTCCTGATGATCCCGCCAGCCCCCACCACTTCGCGCTCTGAGCTCAGGCTAGAGCTCTCCGCGCTGGATGCAGCGTCGGTCTTTGACCCCGCATCACTCCCTCGTCGGACTCCTCTTTTTTGTTTTGTATTTTTTTTTTTATATATTTCTTTCCATGTTTGTTCCCACGAGTAATAAACTTCACATTAACTCAAAAATAGTGGTTCGCACTAGCGACTAATTAAGCTACCCATTAGTCAAGCTATGAACCTTCCTCACGGTGCGCCGCCGCTTGGAGGCTTGGGGTGATTTTTTATAGAGATTTTCTATCTCGCGGCCCGGGCGGTTAAGCCAGAACCTCGACCCCCGTCAAATGATAGAGACATGACCTTGACAGTCTTCGGGGCTACGAGACCAGCGGTGGCAGAAGGAAGGGTTTCCTCCTGGCTGCCCGACGGCAGGGTTAATGCACGTCGAGCCCGCTCCTCCTCAAAACGCTGCTCAACGTGTGCTCTCTACAGAGTACATGTTAGAGCGTTCCTCCGACAGGATATTGGCATACGGACAACGAGACTCCTTAGGCTCACAGAACCTAATGGGGAGACCTTGCCCGCACCCCAGGGTGCACCGTCCCGGAGACTGGCCTTCCTCCCGGACGTATCCATAAGGGAAATCCAGCCCACGGGCACACGGGGAGGTTTGTAAAGTATGTTATTATATAAACTTGTGAGTAACCTTTACGTTAGCGCAACAGGTATTTGGGTCAGTCATTACTCAAACGATACACATCTGCACTCGGAGTACTCAGAGCAACACTTCCATAAGTGACGCATTTTGTCGGCATCACGCTCTTTTAGAGACATGGTGCCTAGCAGTTCTTTCGAACCGATAAACTTGACGCAGCGGCTTTCCCTGCGGCAACCATGTGACCGGCCTTGTCTAACAACGAGGCGGCTAGTTTCAGCGACATGCATCAGCATCACGCTCTTAAGGAGACATGGTCCCTATCAGTCCTTGGACTGTATATGAGATAGATGCGTTCACCCAAACCCCTGAAAGGTCACCCTTTGAACAACAAGCGCATCTGCTAGACAAGTGTTCATGTCAGTCTGACCGAATTGTTGGTCTGAGATATCGAATACAACATTCAAGAATTACTAGCTAATAGAGTTGAGAGTCGAAACTCAAGAATCATTATTTATTTAATAGAGTTTTGGATAATCTCTCTTAAGCCCTTTTAATTGGTCAGAGGCATCATAATTCAAGAATAATTAATTAATAGAGTTGTGGATCAACTCTTCTGAAGGTCTAACGACAGTCCCAAAGCGCCCTCCTTTCACCACTTCCTAGTGTTTGAGCCGGGAAGAAGAAGTGGCGCAACAAACTCCCCAGCAACACGTCTCTGTCTGTTTAGTTACAAGAACTTTAAATATATTACCAGCCTTGGATAATTATTATAATGAAAGACTCACCAAGTCGCACCAATACACACACATACAAGCATATTACATTAAGTACTAAATTAGTCTAATCTGGGCTTTAGCCCAACTATATTTAACTTAATAACTAATACTCGTTATCTCGCGACCTCGGACGTCCGTATCCTATCGTGGTCTAAAACCAATTACCCCGATTTAACTCCCCCGTCCCCTAAATTCCTAAAAACACCACCTCCATCTCAGCCCCTTTTCCGAGTATTTCTCACAAAGACTTAAACGCTTTTTGCTTGCTTTGCCTTAATTGTTTCTTAATGGCGTGAATAGGTCGGGTCTCGGGGACATTTATGATTAGCAGATGTGGCTGTAATAATGTCCGTTGCTTTGGGTCCAGGATTGGCAACCTTTTGAGACGGTATAGCCAAAAGTTACAATTTACATATATTTTATTACAAAACAATAGGTTATGTTTCAGCACAAAATCAATTAGAGTAGTAGCTATGATTCTAGCTAGCTGCTAGAATAATAAAATAATTAATCCAATAATATAACTACAGTTATTGTTTATTAAATAGTTGCACTAATGGCTTATCATGCCTTTTGAAAGTTTGGTTGAATTTGGCTCATAAGTTGTTGTTTTAAATATCAAAGCATGACTCTAGATTTCTATTTGTTAGTTGATTTCTATACCTTCCTTTTTATTATATTCATGCAAGTCCACGCTTGTTCGCACGTATTTCGAGAGCCGCGTGTTGTTTATCCCTGCTTTGGTTTCAGTCCTTAGAATTAGCAGGGCTTGTTTCCCATAAAATATAAATGGAATGGGTTTCTATGTTGTTCAGTATTGTTTTACAATTTAAAAGAAAAAGGATATTTTGTTATTTGTTAGGGTAACGTGTCGAATTGTCAGACCATCAAATAGAGATTGAATGTGTTTCATGGAAGCCCGAACCGTGTGCCGATTTTAAAATAAATATAATATTTTGTTATTAAATAGGAGCAAATGGCAGACAATCACAAAGTCATGACCTTGAGGACAGCTCTCTGTGCCCTTTCAAGCTGAATCATACTTGTCTTCGAAGTACCGCCCCAGACCGATATGCCAAATGTTAATATTGACTGGCAAAGGGAGAAATAAAACATACGTAAGGTATCTACGTCAGCACTATACCGCAGCTCCTTAAACACGGCAAATAGCTTTCTAACTCTACCAGACAATGCCCCAACTGAGCATTCCATGATATGAGGTTGTCTATTAGTACGCAAGATACTTTAGTTTTTCTTGTCAGGGGAAGGCAGGAACATTCGTTTGGGTAAGCATTACAATAAGCATGAGCTTTAACTGAAATTGTGTTGTCAAGTTGCTAAGTAGATTTAAGATAGAAAGTGATGAAGTTGGTTTTATCCACATTTAAAGTTAAACTATTCGCTGGTAGCCTAGACATAACAATGTTAAGAACAGATTCAGCTCTCTCCCGGGCCTCGTTCTAATTTTTAGCATGGATCAGAAGGGCTGTATCATCAGCATACGTGTAAATGGAACAGTTTGGGAGTACTAAATGCACTAAAAAAAGTGTAGGCCCCAAGAAAGAACCTTGAGGCACTCCGAAGGACAATCCACACTCATCTCTAACATATGCGGTGACTTTAACACAGTGCGTTCGATGAAACAGATAGCTCGCAAAGATAGCAAGGGCAGGGCCTCTAACTCAAATTCTCTCCAGTTTTTTAGTAGGATGGGGACAGAGACAGTGTTAAATGTCTTAGATAACGGATAAAGGTCTTAGGAACGACCGAAATTGGTCTGTAATTGTTGACATCGCCTCTGTCTCCCCCCTTGTGAACAGGGTGAACGACCGTTCTCTTTAAAACTTTTGGAATTACACCCTCAGAGATACAAAGACCGCATATGTGAGCGACGAGGGGCACAAGAGTCTGTCTGCTCATTTTTAGAAGATGTGAACTGATTCCATCTCATCCCGGGACAGAATCGGCACGAAGACCCATTATAATGTTTTTAACTTCTGCATAATTTGGAGGGAGAAAAACAATTGACTTCACCTGGGAGTCGTCCCTGACATACCATTCATGTAACATACCAGCAATTGTATGCTTAGCTGCAAGTTTCTTGCCAATATTCGCAAAATATTTATTTTTATAAATATTCGTTAATATTATATTAATATATATTTTTTATCTATCTTGATTTTGAAATATGGTCAACTACTATGTAAATAGAAAAACACCTATCTATGTTTGCTTCCCTCGATTTATTGAAGGCCTTGACCACTGGACTACAACAGGCTCTGGCCCAAGCTTGAAAGTAGGGGCTCCCACTGAACTCATTAACACCTTGTCCTTTTGGTACAAAAACCAGAAAAACTTCGTAAAGTGGGGGAATGTTTTATCGGATGAGTATGCACTGGAGTGTGGTGTGAGACAGGGAGGCCGTTCCTGTCCAAGACTTTTGACTTCTGTTGATCAACTGATAGATAAGTTTAATAACAGCCATGTCGGTTATCATATAGATAACGTCTGTGTTAATAACATCAGTTACGCTGACGACATGGTGTTGCTGAGCCCATCGCTCAATGGTTTAAGAAAACTGCTTGGTATCTGTGAGTCATATGATTTGGCTCACGAGCTGAGGTACAACGAGAAGAAGAGTGTGTGTATGGTCAGTAGAGGTAGGAATAAGCAACCGGAGCATATACCACCTGTCTATCTGAACGGAGTGTCTTTAGATTGTGTAGCTCAGTTTAAGTACCAAGGGTACATTGTGACAGAGACCCTGAATGACAATGCGGATATCGAGCGGGAACGAGCGTTGTTGCTACGTGTTGACATGTTGGTTCATAGATTCGCAAGGTGTACAGTAAACGTAAAAGTAACTGTTCAGGGTCTACTGCCCAAACTTTTACGCCAGTGCTTTATTGTTCAATTACACAACAACGCCTTCAGGATTCTGGTAAGGCTCCCTCGATTCTGCAGCGCGTCGGGCAAGTTTGCTGACGCAAGAGTTGATGCTAATGGTATCAAGCAAATAGCTTATCTGAAGCGCCGGATTCGGGGGAGGGCCAACAGAATCCTAAAGATGATCTATGAGAGGCCAGAGTCTGCAGTGATGGGTAGGTTCATCCAGCTTCACGTGACGAGATGACACTATGATTTTTTGACATGGGTTATTTTATTATTTGTATTTTGAATCTTATAAATGATGACTAACATAGTTTTAAGACCTTTGTAACCAACAATTTATGAACATATCAATTAGTCTGAATTAAATGATTAAATTTATTATTTATTTTATAAAGTACTAGCGATCCGCCGATGATGTGTGCGACATACCAAAACTTCGAGAATTTTGTGCTATATCTAAGTTAAATGTTAGGGAGTGCCTCCGCTGCCGGTGCTGACTTCCAAAAATAACGCCATTAGGAACCGGCATGACATTACTGCTAGCAGCCGAGATTAAAAACATCGGCTGCCGGCACCGCCGGCTCCCATAATGGACATCGGCCGGCGCGGCGTTTATGGAAACCCATAAGGATCGAGGTAGACGGGCAGGAAATGTATTATGTCGATAAGTACATCTACTTAGGCCAGTTAGTTTCTTTCCCAGGCAAGAAAAGGAAATTGATCGCCGCATCGAAAATGCCTGGAAAAGCTATTGGTCCATAAAGACGCTAATGAAGGGCGATCTACCGATCTCCCTGAAGTGAAAACTCATCGATATATGTATTCTGTCCGTCTTAACCTACGGTGCTCAGACCTGGTCACTCACCGAGTCGCAAAAGTTCCGCCTTGGGGTTTCTTAAAGAACAATGGAGCGCAGCATTCTGGGTATAAAACGAACTGACAGAATACGAAACACCATCTTAGACGTAGGCAAAAAGGCTGCCAAGCTAAAATGGGATTGGGCGGGTCATTTCAGCCGCATGCATCGTGATCGTTGGGCAACAGTCTCCACACGGTGGGTGCCTGAGGATGGATGGCGGTGCCGAGGCCGGCCCAGTAAGAAGAAATGAAATGAAATGAAATGAAATTGAAATGAAATGAAATTGATTATTCTGTGAATAGGATTTCGGAATCACTTTTACACGTCATATTAAAAAAATATTAAAAATAAGCTAGTTGAGTTCGGCGTTTCCTATCTGACTACTCTGAGAAGAAAGGCCGAAACAAACTCAGAGGTCACAGTCTCTTTTAAAGTCTAGACATAATCTTGGTCAGGCCATATGAGGACCATATAAATTAGTGTCTGAAATGGTCTTTTGAGGAAAGAACCACACAGATTTGAGTGGACCTGTCCAGTCAGTGCAAGCATTTGTCAGTAATCGTGGAGCTCAACTCAGAACTTAAGGAGCTCAACTCGATGAACAATACCAAAGAAAGGACATTTGGGTAGGCCGCATACACTACTCAAAACTGCCAGACCATAATTAAAACTAACTGAAAAATGAAAATAATAATGATATCCACAAAATCCTCACATTCACAATAATTCATTAAAATAATATAATACTTTATAAAGTAATCATGTTATTTTGAATATAATTTTCAACAATGTCAATGTATAAAATAAAACTGGTATATTTTGATGATTTTACATGATAATTAAAATGTCAAGTCTTATCACAATTTTTAGCAGAGCAAGCAGCTCAATCCCAAACTTTTTATCTTCTAAATAATCTGAAATTTTATAGTACCCTTTTTTACAAAGTTTGGTTTTAATATAGATTTTAAATGGGTAAGTTTCGAATGTCAATGGGAAGTTTGTTGTAAAAGGGTAGACATTGACCCATGAACAAGTTGCCTACTTTGTGGAGACGTGTGCGATGTACAGCATGGTTGTGTTTATTTCTGGTATTTAAACTATGAATATCGGACATTTTCTTAAAATTTGATATTATTTGACTTATATGACTTATAGAATTTGACATACAATAGGTTATCAAAAATATATTGTGAGGCTACAGTCAGAATATTTATTTCTTTGAATTTTTCTCTAAGGGAATCTCTTGGACTTACGTTGTAAATGGCTCGAACAGCTCTTTTCTGTAGCACAAAGATAGTATTAATGCCCGCACAGGTTCCCCAGAGAAGAATCCGATATGACATAAGACTATGAAAATAACTAAAATAAACAATTGTGGCTGTATCTACGTCAGTTATCTGTTTAATTTTTTTAACAGCATAGGCGGCCGAACTTAGCCTTCCTGACAATTTTTCTATATGTGGGCCCCATTGTAATTTACTGTCAATAGTGATTCCAAGAAAAACTGTCGACTCAACAGGGTCCAACTCTGTTCCATTAACTTGAACATTGGTCGATAGCTGCCAGACATTTGGCATTGAAAATTTAAAGAGTTTAGTCTTTTTTTCGTTCAGTAGAAGATTATTTACATTAAACCAATGCACTACTTTAGAGAGTGCGTCGTTAACTTGTTCAAAGTTGACTAACTGACGTGTGATTTAAAAAATAAGGGAAGTGTCTTCTGCAAATAATACTATCTTATGATTATCCCTTATGTGATAAGGTAAATCATTTACATAAATTAGAAATAAGAAAGGTCCAGGAATTGAACCCTGCGGAACGCCCATGGTGACCGCAGATCCTGCAGATTTTCTGCCATTTACATCGACCCTCTGAATTCTGTTGTTCAGATAAGAAGTCAGTAGGTCAAGAGCCTTGTCTCTCATACCATAGTGGTACAGTTTCCTTGTGAGTGTATCATGATGTACGCAATCGAAAGCCAAGACAAGTCGCAGAAAATTCCAAGAGCATCTTGCAACTGCTCCCAGGCCTCGAATATGCTCTTCAGTAATTCCACGCCCGCGTCTGTAGTTGAACGACCCTTTGTAAAACCAAACTTTTTCAGATGAAGTAAATTATGTGCATTGAAATGTCATTTGTTTTCAAAGATTTTGCTCAAAGTAGGTAATATCGAAATAGGGCGAAAATTTGTGGGATCAGTTGTGCTGCCAGATTTGACCAGTGGAATCACTTTGCTAAGTTTCATCAGATCAGGAAATACACCAGAAGCAATACAAGAGTTAAAAACGAATGCTAAAGAGGGTGAAATAACATCAATTATTGAGGACACGGTATGTACTGATAATCCCCAAAGGTCAGCAGTATTTTTTACATCGAGATTTTTAAAAGATTTTATAATGTCTTTAGCAGTAATGATTGTGAATTCAAAAAGTTTGTTACATTCTGGTACACATTCTTTAAGTACCTATTGAGTAAGCAGAAGTGGAAGACGACGATGACAGAGTTTTGGTTGTTAAAATAGGAATATTAGTGAAGAAATTTTCAAACTCAGTTGCTACCTCCACGTCTGCCTTAATATCTACTTCAATAATTTTTACATGGAAGTCATGATTCCGTACTGTCGTTCTTCCCGTTTCTGAATTAATAATATTCCAATTTTATTTCCAGAAGGTTTTATTTTATTTTTAATGTTTATGACTGTTGCTGAAGAAAAGGCTCTTTTAAAAAATTTAGAATATTTCTTATCAAATTCTTTAAAAGTTTCATCATGGTTATATGTTTTTTCATGATACAATTCAAATAACCTCTGCCTACTTTTGTAAATACCTGGTGTTGCCCAATCACTGAATATAATGCGGTCACAAACAGGTAATGTTTTTGAGGTGAAAACCTTCCTGAACTCACTATTGATGAGGTTGAATAATAAAGTGTAAACTTGATCCAGGTCATTATGATAAGGCAAACCGGGTAGTTTTTCCATTAAATTATTTTTAAATTGGCCTAAGCGACTTTTATTTACAGGAACAAAACTCAGAAGTTTTCTTTGTGCTCTGACTGTTTTCTGAGGGAAAGTGACTAACTGGCCACAGTGATCAGAGTCTAACTCATTTATAATTAAATGGCTAGAAGGTCTTAAGTTTGTAAAAATACTGTCAATACAGGTAGCACTAGTGGCAGTTATTCTAGTCGACTCAAGGAATGTATTGTACAAATTATATGACTTTTATAAAGTTATAAATTTATTTATTACAACAGATTTTTCCAGTATATTAATGTTGAAATCTCCACAGACTACAACTGTTTTATTACTGTTACAAGTCTTTAATAATACTTCTTCCATATATTTCTCAAAAATATCATATGTAGCACATGGGGGCCTGTACACGCTCATTACAATGAACTGCTTAAGCTCAATGCAAGCTATTTCAATAACTCGGTCAACAGAGAGGCTCACAATATCCTTACGTTCTCTAAACTTCATATTATTACGAACAATTATTAAAGAGCCACCACGTATCATATTAACTCTGCTGAATGAGCTGGCAACCTGGTGGTTGTTAAAGCTGATCATGAACTGGTGGACTTTCAACCAATGTTCAGTTACACATAGGATATCAATATAACTACAGTTCATGAACAGCTCCAATTCTAATTCCTTACATCCTGTATATTTTGATGAACAATTTTTAGAGTATTATTCCTTTACTTAATTTTTGATCATATTAATTATATTTTTAAATAAGTAATATAAAAACAAAAAAAAATATATATATATATATATATATATATATATAAAAAATAGTATCCCACCGGTGTCGGGAACAGGGTCCAAGCTACCGGTGGTCAGGACTCCTGAGAGAGGAACCTCCTAACAATACGCGCCGTCTCCAGGAGTACCGCTTTCTGGATCAAGCCCTTGATCCAGCTGCCTAAAGAGAGCCTCTTCAGGTGTTGGTCGAGGCTCTCGGCTATTGTGCCATTAGTCGTCATGACTTTCGGCACAATAATTGCTGTATCCAGTATTATTATTATCTTTTATTTAATTTTAAAACATATTATTTACATTTTTAAATATTTATATCAAAATAAAAAAATAAAACATTTAAAAATATAAAAAAATAGTCCACCGGTGTCGGGAACAGTTGGTGATTAAGCCATTGGCTGTCACGACTATCGGCACGATTATTGCTGAATCTACATCCCACATGTCGACAACCTCGCGAGCCAAGTCAAGATACTTGATTTGTTTATCTTTCTCAGCTTTCACGAGGTTCTCATCATGCGGGACCGTTATGTCAATAATCATTGTGCGCCGCTCTCCTCGTTCCACCACCACTATATCTGGCTTATTGGCAACAATAGTTCTGACAGTGATGATGGATCGATCCCAGTACAATGTAATATTTCCATTTTCGAGAACTGGGTCGGGCACATACCTGTAGTACGGCACTTCCGATTCCACAAGGCACTTCAGAGCAAGTTGCTGGTGGATAATCCTGGCTACAAGGTTGTGTCTATGCAAGTACTCTTCATTAGCTAGACGAGAACACCCGGAGATAATATGTCGGATTGATTCTCCCGGGCGGTGGCATGCCCGACAGATGTTAACCGTGCCTTCCTTCACAATAAATCTCCGGTAATTGTTCGTCATCATAACTTCGTCCATAATTGCACAGACAAAAACCTTCGGTTTCCCCAAAGAGGTCACCAAAACGCAGCCAGGTTACGGACGCTGGTAAATCTACATCGGGCCCATGCAGGGCCCGGAAGTAGCGTCCGTGAAGCTCCTTACTCTGCCATATCTCCATGCGATCCTTAGTGTCAAGCACTACAGGCTTGCGCTAGTTCTCTTTAGCCAAGGAGAGCGGGGTAAGGTCCTTGTCCACCACGACCACATCTCGATGCATCCCCACGTCGACTCCTAGGAAATTTTCCCTGAGACTGCATATCTCGCGATTGTGGAGGGTCTTAGCGTTTAAAAAGCCTCGACCTCCGCACTTTCGCGGGATGTACAGTCTCATTACTGATGACCGTGGGTGATGCATTCGATATGCAGTCAGCAACGTACGGACCCTCCTATCCAAGGCGTCGAGTTCGGTCTGAGCCCATTTGAGTATGCCGAAAGAGTACATCAAAACCGGCATAACCCAACCGTTGAAGGCGCGCACCTTGTTTCCGCCTGATAGAAGACTATTTAATACCTTTTTCAGGCGGCCAAAGAAGCGCTCCTTCAATGATTGCTTCATGTCAGTAACATTGATGCCCAACGCTTCCGACATACCCAAATACTTATAGATTTCGGATGCCGAGAGGGCTCTAAGGTTTATGGAATCCGAGAGTTGGGTTCCCACGGATTCCACAATCTCCCCTCGCTTTACATGCATGACCACATATTTGCCCACACCAAATTCCATCCTGATGGCATTACTGAAAGTTTCAGTTACTTTCAGTAGCTCCATCAATTGCAAATTGTTGGGGGCAAAGAGTTTTAGGTCGTCCATGTAGAGGATGTGAGATATAACCTAACCACCTCTCCTCAACCGATAGCCAAGACCTGAATCCTCCAGCAGTGTGCTTAGAGGATTCAGGGCTAAGAAGAACCAGAGCGGACTCAAACTGTCGCCTTGAAATATGCCTCGCTCGATCCTTATCGGCTCGCTATTCCTCTGGATATTTCGACATCCTGGGTAGCGAAGGATCGTCCTCTATTGCCCCATACACGACATCAGGAAGGTGCGCAGAGTTTTATCTACTTTATACAACTCCAGCACCCTAATGAGCCATGTATGTGGCACCGAGTCATAGGCCTTCTTATAATCTATCCAGCATGTCGACAGATCCTTTCGGGAACGGCGAACCTGTTGGCTAATGGCCATATCAATGAGGATTAGCTCCTTAGTACCGCGGGACCCGTTCCTACATCCATTTTGAGAGGAAGACATGATGGAGTTGGTGTCAATATGTTTGTTAATTTTAGCTCTCAAAATGGATGTAAGAACTTTATAGACCGTCGGTAAACATATTATTATTGTTATTATATACTTGTGCTTACATATCTCGGAACCATGCGGTGCCGGTCCTTTGGAAGGCGTACGAGGGGCCGAAGCCAACTCGCAGAGGCCCCTTGGACAATTTTCAATTGAATGAGGCACCGACCGACGATAATCCCTGTATGCACTATGCAAGTGCACCCAAGGACAACCCCCGGTTGATGCAGGGCTATTGCAGAACATGGAAACAAAACATATTGGACTATGGGTTTGGATGGCTGTAGTGGATTGGTTACTTAGAACAATGGAAGGCCTATGTCCCCTGCCTGATCAATGTTATGGTATACACGGATAAAATGGCAGGGGATGACTTGCCTACTCAATAATGGGCCCCCGAAAACTGTCGCTAGCACATAGTGACGCAGCGACAAGGGGGCAACATGTCCTGAGGTGCTTGAGAAGTGGTGAGGTATTCCACGGCTTTCAGAACAATCCCAGAGCCCGAAAGATGGTCAAGATCCCTACGAGCACTTACTGGAATACTTCCTTCCTCCGAGCACGTTTGCTCTAGCGAATATTCACTCAAGCCGGCCAATTAAGGCAAGAATGAGGTGGGAGCTCCGTTCCTCGTCAGTGTTCACACCAGCCGGCCAATAAAGGCAAGCCAGAGGTGAGGAACAAGTCTTCTCCCGGGAAATAGGGTCCGTGGGGTCGCTACTACCCAACAGCTCGCCACATGTTGCCCTGCGGGTTTTTGTATCTCTCTTGGTCTGACACCTCATCCCAGACCTGTTCCGGCAAAGTAAACTCTACCGGCACAAACCTAGAGTTCGGAGCGCACAAGCCCCACCACGACGTCAACGTAGAGATACGGCGGTGGAGTTGTTATTATTATTATTACCATTTATTCATTTGGAATCTTAAGATTTACATTTTTAAATATTTCTTAAAATAAAAGTATTAAAAAAACATTTAAAAATATAAAAAATAGAGTTCCGCCGGTGTCGGGAGCAGGGTCCAAGCTACCGGTGGTTAGGGCTGCAGAGACAGGAACCTCGTCACAATGCGAGCCGTATCGAGAAGTACTGCTTTCTGAATCAGGCGCTTGATCCAACCGCCTAACGAGAGCCTCGAGAGATGTTGATCGAGGCTTTCGGCCATCAGGCCATTAGCCGTTATGACAATCGGCACAATGATGGCTGAGCTCATATTCCACATGTCAACAACCTCGTGTGCTAAGTCGAGATATTTTATTTGTTTCTCTTTCTCAGCTTTCACGAGGTTCTCGTCATGTGGAATGGTAACATCGACTATCATTGCGCGGCGCGCTAATCGATCTATCACTACTATATCAGGCTTATTTGCTGTAATAGTCCTGTCAGTAATGATAGACTGATCCCAGTACAACGTGACATGGTCATTTTGGAGAACTGGGTCGGGCACATACTTGTAATACGGTACCTCAGAGTCTACAAGTTTATATTTCAAAGCAAGTTGCTGGTGAATAATCCTGGCCACTTGGTTATGTCTGTGCAAGTACTCGCCGTTAGCTAGACGCGAACAACCAGAGACAATATGTCTGATGGACTCACCCGGACGATGGCATGCCCGACACACGTCAACCGTACCGTCCTTCATAACATGTCTCCGGTAGTTATTCGTCAAGATAACTTCGTCCATAATTGCACAGATGAAACCTTCGGTTTCCCGAAAAGGTCACCGAAACGTAGCCAGAATACGGACGCTAAGAAATCTACACCGGGATCGTGAAGAGCCCGATAGAAGCGCCCGTGAAGCGACTTGCTTTGCCATACCTCCTTGCGGTCATCTGTAGTAAGTACTACAGGTTTGCGCCAGTTCTCTTTAGCCATGGAGAGCGGGGTGAGCCCGTTGTCCACTGCGACCACATCACGGTGCATACCCACGTCGGCTTTAAGAAAATATTCTCTGAGGCTGCACACCTCGCAGTTGTGGAGGGTCTTTGCATTCAAAAAGCCTCGACCCCCGCATTTCCGCGCATTTTTTTGTCTCATCAGTGATGAACGTGGGTGATGCATCCGGTTTACGGTCAGGAGTGTACGTACCCTCCTGTCCAAGGCGTCAAGTTCAGTCTGAGTCCATTTGAGTATGCCGAAAGACTACATCAAGACTGGCATGACCCAACCGTTGAAGGCGCGCACCTTGTTTCCGCCTGAAAGAAAACTAATTAATACCTTCTTCAGGCGACCACAGTAGCGCTCCTTCAACGATTGCTTCATGTCAGCAACGTTGATGTCTAACGATTCCGACATACCCAAATACTTATAGTTTTTGGCTGAAGAGAGGGATCTAAGGTGTATGGAGTCCGAGAGTTGGATTCCCTCGGATTCCATAATCTCCCCCGCTTTACATGCATGACTGCACATTTGTCCACACCAAATTCCATCCTGATGGCGCCACTGAATGTTTCAGTTACCTTCAGTAGCTCCATCAGTCGCAACTTGTTGGGGGCAAAGAGTTTCAATTCATCCATGTAGAGGAGGTGAGATATGACCTGACCACCTCTCCTCAGCCTATAGCCCAGACCTGAATCCTCTAGCAGTGTGCTTAGAGGATTCAGAGCTAAGCAAAACCAAAGTGGATTTAAACTGTCGCCCTGGAATATTCCCCGTTTAATCCATACAGGGTCGTCATTCCCCTGGGTCTGTCGACATCCTGGGTAGCGAAGGACCGTCCTCCATTGCCCCATACACGACATCAGGAAGGTGGGCAGAGTTGTATCTATACAACTCCAGCACTCTCATGAGCCATGTATGTGGCACCGAGTCATAGGCCTTCGTATAGTCTATCCAGCATGTCGATAGGTCCTTGCGGGATCGACGAATCTGTTGGCTTATGGCCATGTCGATGAGGAGAAGCTCCTTAGTACCGCGGGATCCGTTCTTACATCCATTTTGAGAGGCTGACATAATTGAATTATTATCAATGTGTGTGTTAATTTTCATTCTCAAAATGGATGTAAGAAGTTTATAGACCGTCGACAAACATGTGATCGGTCTATAATTCTTGGGTTCCGCGGGATTACCTGACTTATGGAGCAGGTGGGTAACGCCTGTTGTTAGAAACTGAGGTAGCGACCCACACTCTAGGGATGACTGGAATTGGGATGCCAGGCCAGTGTGCGAACTACTCAGTCATTTTAACCAAAAGTTGTGCAGTCCGTCCGGTCCCGGTGATTTCCAATTTGGTAACGGACGGACTGCTCTGGCTACGTCTAATGGCGTGATCAATACAGCATCCATTTCTGGTATAGTTTCACACACTCGCTCGACATCCTACATCCAGCCAGCCTCAGTATGACAGACGGGAACCGACCAGATGCTGCGCCAGAATGCACTCATGGCGGCATCATCCGGGCGGCACACGTCTGTCACATTTGTTCAGGTCGTTCCCAAGCTCTATATACCCACCTCTCATCGCTCTGGAACATGCGATTCTGCGTGTATCGGTCAACCCGCCGCTTATACCGCTGAATACGGCTCGCCCATGCACAAACTTTCTGCTTCAGGAAGACGATGCGCTCTGTCACACGGGACATGTATTCTTGCAGGCTGATTCCAGTCCCCGAGAATGAAAACTATTATTATTATATTTATTAAGATTATTACAATTCGATGGGTGAGATATCAAAGAAGAACTTTTTGTAACATTTTGATGATTTAAACCAGTATTTAAAGTTTCTTCATTTATTAAGCAAGCGGTTTCGTCTATTGTCCTAATTTATAATTTAAAAGATAATTAATGTCATTTGTTGTTTATCAAATTATTGGCAAAATTATTTAAAATGTCATTGCATTGCTCAAAAGAAGCAAGTTGTTTAGTCAAATTTTTGGCTGATATAGAAAAAAAAATATGATAGCGACACAGCATCTCCCTTTGCAATAGTTAGAAAGATAGTACATAACAATATTATATCTATCTCTTGTCAAATACAAATTAATACCAACATAATTGTTAGTGTCAACTAGATGGAAATAATTATTATTGAATGTCCAATTATACAATGTCATATTTAATTCAAATCTTAGGTTATTTTCTTCCTGTGGCAAACTGTTACTATATGGAAATGTAAACAACACAATTTTTCTTAAACTTAGATTACATAATGTTCTATAATATTGGAGCAATTCTCCTTTGTTCACATTTCCCCTATTACCCATAAAAATTAATAATGTAGTGCCCTGGTTAAAGTTATATTTAATAATTTCTTTCATTATGACAAATAAAGAACAACGAGGCATACAGTAATTTATTATGGAGTGTCCTGGATATTCATCTGTCAACAAGTGGCCTAAGTCCTTTCCAATCTCATCACAAAATAATACTACATAATTTTTTACAATTTGTTTAGATTGTTTATTTGAACGATTGATAGCAGGAAATGTCAAATCAATACAGGGCTGCGGGAAGGTGGTGTTGCATGTTGTAATGGTCCGGTGTAAGTACATTGGATGGTGTTTGACACCGCTCACAGTTGTTTGTTTGTGAGTTTACCAGCTCATTCATTGCCAGCACATATTCCCTCATTAGATGTTCAGAGGTATTATATTTGTTAGTCATTGAACTAAGTTTGTCCTGTAAATGGTGGAGTTCAGATTGCAAGTACTCTGTGTCAATGTAGTACTTTGTTCCAAATTGAAAGAACACATATCTAATTGTTTCAGTACATTTAGCATTTCTCTATAAGTTTAACATTTTTAATAAAGAACTTTTGGCTTTTAACAATGTTTTGTGTTTTAACAATTAATTTTAATGTATTTTTTTAGTTTGTTTTTATTGGTTACTACCCTCACTGAATGACATGACTTTGAATCCTCATCACCTGTTAAATCTATAGTGTAAGAGGGGTTTACGGCAGGAAACCATTGACGGGGCAATAGGCATCAACTTATTGAACCGACTTTGATTCAGCGAGGCTGTGATCTTATGATTTGCAGTCTGAAGTTCTGTTATTTGACTTTGAGCCTCATGTAGCTCCTGTTGTAATAAATGTTTGTGACTAAAAGCTTGTTCATACTGTATGCTACCCTGGCTGAACCCATCCACAACAAGTTGAAATCTGTCCCGTTCTTCTATGGCATCAGTGTATTGAGTATATCTGAGGCATTTCAATTTTCAACTTCCGATTCTTTTCATGGGCGCCAAAGAGCACCCTTTCATTGTCATCTATTTCCTTATTTAGTTGGTCACAGGACTCCTTTGAAGCCTTTACGCTTAAAGCCTGATTGAGTTTGGACTCTTCGAGGCGAGCACGAGCGCTGCGAGTCATAATCATGATTATAGCTTTAATAACGAAGCGACAAGAAATTGAAAGAGAGAAGATAGTTGTGGCAGTAGTTTAAGAGATAATTAGTTTAACAAGGAAAAAATTAAATTTAGATGTAAGTTAATAAAGAAGTTCTGTCACCAAACCAAACTAAGGTTATGTTTACGTTTAAAGGTCATTGGCATCAATATGCAGCCTTATTAAAAGTTAACTATGTAATTGCTGGTGAAATTATAGTACGTAAACAAACAAATAGCAAGTAAAATATAAAGAACTGTACCTGATATCAAGATGACAATGCAAAATTCATTTGTGCCGGTAACTGTCACCGATTCAGATTGAAATATTTACACTTATTTTGGACTTTTTATGTGAATCTAATACAAAATACAGACCACTATCCTATTTGCTTAATTAGTAATTGGAAATAGGCCTTTAAAACAAAGTAATTTATATATAAAATTATAAGAGCAAATTCAAATCAGCTGTTAGCTGTAGTGTTGCCACAGGAAAAAAAAAAGAGGTAGCGAGACGACCTAGACGCGTAACGAATAAAGGGTTAGATGAAGGTGGTCCTGGAATAGGATGCATAGAAGGATTTGGGGGAGGCCTTTGCTCAGCAGTGGGACAGTGTAGGCGAACATAAAAATAAAATAGAAGTATGTGTCAGGAAGCAAATGTGACAAAATATCAAGTTGGTGTTCGCTAATCGTTACATTACATAAGATTTATTCTATGCTGAATACACGTGTATGACCAATACAGTCAACGTTATTAGCTCGTTTGCCTCTTAATTTGGTTGCACAAATCTATTTTACTAACGAGCATTCAGCACCAGAATTGTAAACAAAACAATGACGGCACGGTTGGCGCAGTGGTTAAGCGATTGATTCCCGCTTTTCTGACTGCTTCCAGCTTCGCTGACTGCTGCGGGGTTGCTTGGCTCGATACTGCAGACGTCGTAGTCGTCGACCTTTGCTGTCGTCAATCGGCTTGGTTTGACTTTCGCGCACCATGATCGCGCATAAGCGCTTGCATGTTTGTATTATATTGTTCGAACACGGCACGCCAACGGTCACTTTCAGCCTTTTTATGTTGCGCCTGAACCAACACGTATCCTACTTCTGATGATGGAAGAGGGTATGTGTCTCTTTTGTTATTATCAGGCTTATTTTAACTACTGTGGACGTTATTTTAACTATTGTACACAGTAACAATTTCCCTTATGGATACGTCCGGGGGGAAGGCAAGTCTTCGGGAAGGTGCACTCTGGGGTGCGGGCAAGGTCTCCCCATTAGGTTCTGTGAGCCTAAGGGGTCTCGTTGTCCGTATGCCAATATCCTGTCGGAGGAACGCTCTAACGTGTACTCTGTAGAGAGCACACGTTGAGCAGCGTTTTGAGGAGCGGGCTCGGCGTGCATTAACCCTGCCGTCGGGTAGCTAGGAGGAAACCCTTCTTTCTGCCACCGCTGGTCTCGTAGCCCCAAAGACTGTCAAGGTCATGCCTCTGGCATTTGACGGGGGTCGAGGGTCTTGGCTTAACCGCCTGGGCCGCGAGGTAGAAAACCTCTATAAAAAATCACCCCAAACCTCCAAGCGGCGGCGCACCATGAGAGAGTGTGATTGTCTGCCATTTGCTCCTGTTTAATAACAAAATATTATATTTATTTTAAAATCGGCACATGGCACTCAACTTAGAAACACATAAATCCTCTATTTAATGGGAAACAAAGTACGAAAAGGTCGAATGCAATATTTCACCGAATTCTAAAGAAACTAGTAAAATATCCAATTTCTTATCTCGACTCACAATACGAGTGCCAACATCTGGTGGAGCTCAGGCAATTCAAACGAACCTTTTAAAACAATCGAGAATTTGTACAAAAACAACCATTAAACTATTCTGCGAAACTGTGGGAAAAGGGGCTGAGATGAACGTGGTGATTTTAGGAATTTTGAAGGATGGGTGAAGACCAATTGGGTTTAGAGCACGGTAGGATACGGACGTCCGAGTCTAGGCTAGTTAAGTTAGAAAGATTGGTGAATACCAAGAGGCCATGTCCGAGTGGGCTGTCGCAAGATAACGAGTATTAATTATTAAGTTAAATATAGTTGGGTTAAAGCCCAGGTTATCAGATTATTTAATATTTAATGTAATATGTGTGAGTGTGTGTTTGTTGGTGCGACTGGTGGTGAGAGAGCGGGAGCTGAATCTGAGGCAAAACTGGTAATGTGTGCAGTACTTTGTAAGTGAGTTGTAATCTAATTCTCTCATCATTATAATTATCCTTGCAAGTTGATTGTATTGTTATTATAGGTAACAATTACGTGATATCGCTGACCAGCTGTTAATGATACTTTATTCCAGAATGTCGAGCTAACTCTTATTTAGTATCGTATTTTATAATTAACGCTACATTCCCGTGTATTACGTGTCCATATCCTAATCCGTACCTCGGCAGATTATTGTCACTTGCATTTGGCTATAGGGAAATGGTGAAGGCCTTCCACCATACTTGACTTTGAGCACTAATGCCCCTGACTATTGACGACTAATGATTTGAACTGACGCTTTACATTTGGAAGGCAGAACCATAAATACTCACAGCTCATTTAAAGCTGAACTAGGCTATAAAGCCAATGCGTAATTGCATTATAAAACAACCAAACGTTAGTGATGATTTCTGTATCCAAAAAGGTCTCGCCACAGAATACTTTGCGTGAGGCTTGTTGACGCACATTCCCAGGGAGCGGGGGTAGGCACCAAGTACCCCAAACTGAATTGGTAGACGTTCAAGGAACGCTAGGGACCGTGTCTCGATAAAAAACCCCGTCCGTTCTGTAGGACTATTACTAAATCGTCACTGTTTATCGAGACACGCTATTGGGACGCAAAGCCGCTAACAGCCGCACCGCATCCTCTAAATGGGCAGATTAAGGGAGTGAGAAGTGACGAACCACCACTTCGGCGTTCACCAGGTACGATCGTAATGTATTCTGCTAGAGACTGAGTCTACGGTGCGCTTGTGCTAGTTTTGTATTATTTTAATAAAAAGGGGCTAGGCCGCCGTAAGGGTGTCTTTCACATAAGTACGCGATTAAAATCACTCAATACTTGCCTTCCTCAATAACAGTGACTTCGCAATACTCTGTCATAGGATTGAGTAAGACATTTATTTAATGCTTAGGGAACGTGTTCCGTTAAATCGTATCGTCCCTCAGAGGTTCTATGCGTTAGGTCTAGCAGAACACGTACAATGAGACAAAACGTTGTAAAACGGTTCCCGGTCTCATTACAGTGGGTACATCGTAAACAGACAAATTAACGTAGTTATAAATAGTGATTTAAAGCGCAAGCGTAACGGTCCCTTTACCCCTTCATCTTACCAAGACTGTATTTCAGATATTGGTGCTCAACTGCAAGAGGAGGAGACGTTGGCGTTCCAATATTTATAATACTAAAACATAATATTATATTATATACTTTTGCATACCCTCTTATCTTCTTAGCTTCATATTATAATACTTATGTTTACTAACTGTAAATTCCTAATACTAGTCTCGCCTTGTATCCATTCCCTCCCTAAACTTAATTCAATCAGAACAAGGCAGTTTAGATTATCGGAAACCATTCTATCTTATATCGGTGGGAGGGTGACCAGTCTGGGACGAGCCCTACAGAACAGTGCGGAAAGGAGGGGCGCTGTTCTTCCCCGTAAGGGGAACCGACCTAACCACTAATATTAGTATAATTAGGAAAAATGAAAATTTTATCAGCCTAGGCTAACTTAGGTACAGTCACAAGAGGTTGATAGCTTGACTAATGGGTAGCTTAATGAGTCACTAGTGCGAACCACTATTTTTGAGTTAATGTTAAAGTTTATTACTCGTGGGAACAAACATGGAAAGAAATATAGTCAACAAAAAAATAATACAAAACAAAAAGGAGGAGGGGAGTGATGCGGGGTCGGAGTCTGACGCTGCATCCGGCGCGGAGAGCTCTAGCCTGAGCTTGGAGCGCGAAGTGGTGGGGGCTGACGGGATCATCAGGAAGTTCTGGAAGCGCCCCCGCTCGGGGGATGGTGAGTCGTCCTCCACCGAGGACAGGCGGAAGCCGCACACCAGCCGGCGTGGTAGGGCCCGGCAAAAAGGTATGGGGAGAGGGCTCACCACCAAGAAGGGTGGTGAGCCGAGCCAGGCCAGTCCAGCCGAACTGGCCCCACGAGCCGTCGGACTCGCCATGGAGGGGCACCACCCTGGAGGGACCAGCAGCGGGATCCTGTCAGAGGCCGCAGGTGGTGAGCCGGACGCCGCTGGCGGCGGCTCGAACCCGGAGCAGACGGCCAGGTTTGCGGAGGTCGTGGCAGCCGCGATCAGGAGCGTGGCCTTGAAGAGGATTCAGTCCTCTAAAGATAAGGCCATACCCGCGGCCACGGCCTCTATTTTGGCGGCAGCGAAGGCCCTCCAGTTTGAGCCTCCATCGGACGAGATGTCCGAGATGCGGGTGGAGGTTGCCAAGCTGACAACCGCTATGGAGCTTCTCCGAAAGGAGAATGAGAGGCTCCGAGCAGACCTGGCTGGGCTGCGGGCAGCCGGCTCCCGGGAGGTGCCACATGCGGGGGAGCAGCATGGGCAGGCACGGCCCGTGCCAGCTGAGGACCGGGTTCTGGACCCTGGTGCGGCAGGAGATGGCCTCCCTGCGGAGTAGGTTCTCCGCCCTGGAAGCTATCGTCCTGCGCCCCCCGCTAGCGGCGAGCCAACCGGCCTTGGGCCAGCCAAAGGTGGCATTGTATGCCGCCACCCAATCCGCCGCGGCCAAACCGGGCGCATCAAAGCAGGCCAAGGGTGGAGTGGCTGCGCAGGTGGCGAGGGCCCCGGCCGTGATGGCGAGGGCTCCGGCCCAGGCGGCGGTGAAACGGCCACCTCCGCCTCCTAAATCTTCTCCTCCGGCCGACGCCGGATGGCAAGTAGCCGGGGAGAAGAGGAAGGCTGGTACGGCGGCAAGGGCGGCCAAAAGAAAGGCAAAGCGGCAGCGGCGTAAGGAGCGAAGCGTCGCTACTAGGCTCCACGCCCCGAAGTCCGCTGCAGTGTTACCACTGCAGCTGAAGTCCGCAGCTGCAGTGGTAACACTGCAGCGGACTTCGGGGCGTGGAGCCTAGTAGCGACGCTTCGCTCCTTACGCTGAAAAATTTGAAAGTGAAATATCTAGTTTACGTAACTCAGTAAATAAAATAAATAGCTCTCAAAAGCAATCACTATTTATAACAACACATGCAGTTGAAGAATTCGGTAAACAGATTAAGGTTTTAAATGACAACCAAAATAGATTAACTTCGACGTTGAAAAATACCACTAATATTAGTAATATGGTAGTTAGTAGATTGCACTTCTTAGATTTATGTATCCAAATAGACTTTAGTTTACAGTTACTCTTAGACAAATTAGAAATGTTAGGAGACGCAATGACATTTGCTCAGCTAGACGTTATGCATCCCAGCATAATATCGCCACAAGCCCTCATTAAGGAGATGGTAGATATTCAAAAGTAAAACCAATTTAAACCAGTAAATAGCATTAGTATAAAAAATATACATAGTATAGAGAAATCTATTAGTGTAAAAGCCTATAGTACAGAACACAATATAACATTTATACTAGACATCCCATCCACTGATACTGAAACCTTATGACCTTATCCACTTATACTCCATTCCCGATAAACAAAATCTCACAATTATCCCTAAAACCAAATTCCTAGCACTGGGAAGCAACGAGTACTCATACCTAGAAGGAGACTGCAAGAAGATCACGCAAGACACACGACTCTGCACATCATTGAACACACAACGTGTAGACGATACTACAGACTGCATAATATCGCTCATCCAACATCGAAACGGAAACTGCACTAGAGCCAAGATGGACCTCAAGCAAGGGAAAATACAGAAACTTCAGGACAACAAATGGCTGATTATCCTTAAAGAAGAGAAAATCTTAAGAACCTACTGTGGAAGCAGAACGGAATACAAAAAGTAAGCAGGAATACATATCGCTAGCATAACCAGCGAATGTCAAATGGAGATATTAAATCAAACTCTAAAAACACACATCAATACTGTTACAATAGATGACATTATACCGCTTCCAAGTAATAGAGTTATCCCAGAGGGTAATATTCATTATAACCTACAATTAGAAAACATAGATTTGGACAGCATACACCAGCTAATGGACCGTGCTGAAGATATAGAGGAGCCCACAATCGACTGGCAAATCATGATGGCCACACCGAGCTGGACAATATTAGGACTCTACATCATCCTAATAATAATCGCTGTATGGAAGATCTGGCAGTGGAGACAGCAAAAACCCAAACAGGATGGACCACGCACCGAGGACGCTGCGGGAAGCTGCGGGACGCGCTTCCATCTTAAGGAGGGAGGAGTTAGGCAATCGCCTAATGCATGTAACTGCTGAATATACATCGGATGATGTAGTGCGTTATCGCGTAAAGTGCATAGTTGTAGATTTATCAATAAGCTAGCTATTAGAAATATTTTAATTGTAATTTAGTCTTGTAGAATAATCTAAAGAGTAAATATTGTTTTTATAATAAATAAATATTTTTTTAATTGAAATCTCGATCGCCTAAAAACTATATTCATTTTTTTTAAACAAGTGTAGGTAAGTCCATAAAATTCCCGTATAAAGGGACTTTTTAATCATTATTAATAATTTAATACATAACGATTATAAATTTACAGAACATTATTGATACCTAACTGTAACTAAGTCCGAGGAACATCTCTAAAACCAAAAGAGTAAAATTTCAAAAAAAGTTAGGGAAAGTCAATTAAATATCCCTGTTCTTAGCAGTGAGTACTAAATGGTTAAAACAATTATGAGGATGATAATGGAATTAAAAACAAACAGTCAATAGACAGATCTTTATCAATACATAATAAAATAAACACTTTTAGACAGACCCTTTTAAAGTTAATTTTCGATTTTTTTTTATGAATATAGTCAAAGTCAAAGTCAAAGTCAAAACATTTATTTCAAATAGGCCCATGTATGGCACTTTTGAACGTCAAAATTTACAGAATAATATAATTGATTCTAGTCGCCCCTTCCAAAAGGTAGTTTTCGTATGGAGAAGAATGGGCAAGAAACTCCACCGTTACTCTTTTAAAATGTTTTACAATAGTTTGTATTAGTACGTACATTAGTTAAATAATTATATGTGAAGACGATGCACCTAGAATAAAATTACTATACCACAATAGGTAAAAAGAATTAAAAATGAAGCAACGACAGATAATTTAATTATATGATAGATACATGGTGCTCACATATTTACAAACATAGTAAAAGTAGACGATTTTCCTAATGTTTTTAAAATTAATAAGTCGGTGTGTGAGGAAGTAAAGTGTTATTATAGTATAGTAAAGTGTTATTGGGTTTATCTATCTGAAATTTCTCAGTAACGGCCTGGAGTCTGGATTTGTGCCCGGTTGATGGCAATAGGCTCGCCCCCTATTACATGGGACTTCAAATATAACTGGCGAAATGTGGGTGAACCTGCTACAGGAACACCTCTGTCCAATCCTTCGGGGAAACAAGGCGTGATGTTATATTTGTGTTTTTATGAATATTCAGAAAATTACGGGCTGGTCATATGCCCATGGGCGAAAAATGTCTCACATTTAGCAAAAATATAATATTTTATTCTAAATATAGGTTGTTGGTTTAATGTTGTGTGTCGGCGGCGCGCTGCGGGCCAGACCGGTCGAGGGCGAGCCGGAATTACGGCCGTTTCCCGGGCTCGAGTAAGACTTACCGCTCTATTTCCCAACATAAACAAAACACATTAAATAGGTCCCGGAGTGAGCTCAACCGTGAGATCATGTGGTTTGTACACATCGACACTTTTCACTTATTCATGTAGGATTTATTGTGGGAGCATTCGCTCTTCACTTGTTTATGAGCGTTAATCGTGAATGTAGCTCTAAGCTTACAATTCAGTTTCTTACAAAAAGTTACTCCATTACCCTTGCTAATTCAGCACTTAGTGTACCTAACTGAGCGCAGTTTGTGAGTAAAGTTATGCTAGTGAAGGTAAATAGAGCAAGTTGCCGAGTGCGGCGGGCAGCGGCCGGTGAATTCGGGAAACAACGGACTCTCACTAGGTATGTATGCGGAGTTTAATGTGGAGCCGCCATCGTAATGTATCGCCAATAAATATTATGGCAACAAAGCGGTGCCAACCGCCCGCCTTTATATTAGGTCTTTACCTATGAAATTGCCGTTTTTCATGAAATAAGTTAACGCCCTTGTTTCTCTATTCCACAATCGCCTTTAATTCTTCATTGTCGACTAAAGTTGAGACCGATCACCTCCCAATTCTACTAACTATTAATAACGAGCAGCTCTCAGGAACATCGGTGCCGGCTTGCAAAATACCTAAAATTGACTACACTAATCTAACAAATCATATCGAAGGCCTAGATTTCTCGGAAGTGCTGAAAACAAATGATCCTAACCTTGCATCTGACACACTTACGGAAATATTAAACACCGCTATAATTAGACACACAAAAATAATAACTACCCCAAAAAAAAACAGAAATATTCGACCTTGGATTACATCCGGCTTACTACGTTGCATTCGCCACCGTGACAAACTTCACAAAAAAGCAAGAAAGTCACCTGATAACCTAATAATTCAAACCTCCTACAAACGATATAGAAACTACTGTAATAGCCTACTCAGAAAACTTAAAAGATTACACGAACAAAATGAACTACAGAAAGCAAAAAACGATCCAAAAAGACTGTGGAATAAAATAAAAGAAATCACATACACCAAAAAGCAAACCAACCCTCCTCATGAGTTATTAAGTACAACCCATGACAAACACGATGCAGCTAACCTCGTCTGTAACTACTTTGCAAGTATTGGCCAAAAGTTAGCATCTAAGATAAATACTGCAGCCCTACCTACCTCAGCACTTCTCTCCCAAAGCACAGGTCCTTCTAGCTCCTTTGTCCTTCTCGAAGTGGATAATGCTGAAGTGGACTCTATTGTCTCAAGCCTAAGACAGGACTGTGCCACTGGCTGGGATGGTATTCCCGTCAAACTTATAAAACTTTGTCGACATATCCTTGTACCACTTATTACACATATAGTAAACTGTTCAATGATTACAGGTACATTCCCTAATACGTGCAAAAAAGCTGTAATCCACCCAATACATAAGAGCGGGAACAGAGATTGTGTAAACAACTATAGACCCATCGCTGTACTACCAGTTATGTCAAAGATAATGGAGAAAATTATAAATAAACAACTAGTAAAATACTTACACAAGTACAACATATTAGCAAATAATCAGTACGGATTCAAAAAAGGAGTATCTACTGAAGATGCAGTGTTAGATCTAACTGAACTTGTAGCAAGGAAATTAGATAATCAACATAAATGCTTGGGTCTATTCCTCGACTTAACAAAAGCGTTTGACACAGTCTCTGTTCCCACCCTTCTATCCAAATTACATAGTATCGGCATACGAGGCATTGTTCATGATCTCTTCAAGAGTTACTTGATAGACCGAAAAATCTGTGTGAAAATAGGATCACTTATTAGTGCTGACGAGATAATGTCATATGGGGTTCCGCAGGGTAGCGTCCTTGGCCCAACGCTCTTCCTAATCTACATCAATGACCTGTGCACTCTTTCTCTAACATCTGCTAATATATTCACGTATGCCGATGATACAGCCATTGTAGTATACGGGAAGAATTGGGCCCAGGTGAAATATAATGCTGAAGAATCCCTGAAAGTAGTCATGGAATGGCTTCACATAAATCTCCTTACACTGAACCTCAGAAAAACAAACTTTGTCCCTTTTTCTATTCGTCCTAGCACGAAACCCCCCAGCATGTACTCAATCAGAGCTCACACCTGTCTGGACACCGCAACTTGCTCTTGTATAGCGCTCCCCTCACTAGCATCGGTTAAATATTTGGGCGTAGAAATCGATGAGGGATTGAACTGGAACAGGCATATTGAGTCCACTGCCAGCAAGGTCAGGAAAACAATTCACTTATTCAAGTCATTAAGGCATTCTGCTGACTTAGAGACTCTAAAAATGGTATACACTGCACTTTGCCAGTCCATCATCGGCTATTGCATTCTAGCTTGGGGTGGATCCGCCAAAACTAAGTTCCTTGAGCTGGAGCGTGCGCAAAGGGCGGTACTTAAGGTTATGTTGCAAAAGCCTTTTCGATATCCGACTCATGAGCTTTACACCGAGCTCAAACTTTTAACCGTGAGACAGTTATTTGTACTCAGAACCACTCTTTGGAAACATAGCCAAGTGCCGTTCCCAGACTCAAACAAACGTGGTCAAAGAATAGTATGTCCAATTCCTGGTCATAGAACTGCTTTCGCCAGAAGACAGCAGTACGTGCTGAGCTCACTTGTCTTCAGAAATATTTGTAAGACCATCCAAATAGCAAAGTTAAGCAAACTCGAAACAAAGACTAAGCTGAAAGATATGTTGTACCTCTTAGACTACGCTCAAACTGAGGAATTACTAACTACTCATTCATAAATCACAGCATTCCATATTCATTCAACATTCATAAATCACACACGTAACACAGTCTGTACACCAAGCAAACAATTCGATTGTTCCGTCTTACGCCCGACACCACCATATTCACATATTTAGGCTCCTCATATCATACTCACATAACACACAAACACACACATACACACACACATACACACACACATACACACACACATACACACAGTACAAATAATCATACGTTTTCTAGACACATACACAGAATTCACCACACAGTAATTTCCTACTTAAATTTAACTTTTAAATGTCACTTTAAATGTAAGTTTCATAAGTTTCGTTTTTTGTTTTTATTTTAATTATTTTAATTTTTTCAACTTTGTTCTGGTAAGCAAATATATGTTTTTTCTTTCTAGAACAATAATAGATCATAATATGCCCTTTCGAATCATATCAGCTTACCAGCTCTCAATTTCCATAAGGTATATAGTGTCCAAGTGGCAGTAGAACACTGACTCCTAAGTCACAGGTTTTCCTAGTTTAGGAGTCAGGGTTTCAACTTTTGTACGCCTTAACTATTGTGAACTTACTAGATATTAAGCATATTGTAAGGATTTGTATCAATAAAAAAGTATATTAAAAAAAAAAAAAAAAAAAGTCTTCGATCGACCTCGGGGTTTATTTCTTAGGTCGAAATTTCCATAACGGAAGCGGGCAAACCATTAACGGGTAGTGCAATCGTTAGTAGTGACAGACGGTACTCATACTCCATAATCACTCGAATTTTTAACGTATCCATGATGAAACGTACAAATGTGATGAAAACAGAACGCTAACCATTAAACAAATGACTAATTTTCAAAACAGAATTCCATATTTTAAAAATAAAAATAATTTGAACTTAGAATTCTTAGCGAAAAAAGAAAAAAAATGGGCTTGAAATAGCTAGTACGGCAGAACGGCAATTTCATAGGTAAATACCATATGCTGGTGGCGGCAATGCGGTGCGGTGCGGTGTGGCACGACGTGTGGCCGCAGATAGTGCGCGGTAAATCACGCGAATCAATCATAGTCGGGCGGTGCATGCAACGTCGCTCGTCGCTTGCAGTCGCTGCTTGTGTCTCACAATAGGTACATGTATTTAGTATAGGTATTTTAGTTTGTTACGCCGTTGAACTAATCGTTATGATAAAAACACAGATATTTACAGAAACACCTAATAATCGGATCGTAACAGGTTGCGCTCTGATGTTTCTGCCTACTCCCGTGCGTCACGGGGACAAGGCGTGAAATGGATATGTAACACTAATATATATTTCAAGAGTATTGCTAAATACTCTTGAAATATATACTAGTGTATATATGTGTGCGCTTAGAATAATTCAGATCTAGGTACTTCTGCTAATAATTAATTATAAGTATTTTGGGTTCAAGTTTATTTTGCTACCTTATGTTAATTGGGAAGTTAAATGGCAGTATTCCATTAAACGAATTTAATACATTATAATCACCGTGCGCGTATATTGTAACGTTACATTTTCCCAGAAGGGGAAAACTAAATATTATAATATAATTAAAAATACAAGGGGAGTACAAAAACACAGTTTAACACTACTGATCGGCACTGCACGCTTAGGAGGTTGGGCCTCAGAGGTGGCCTGCAGCGGGAGGTGGTCTTCGGGAGATGGAGGCTCCGGCAGGGAGTGATTGACGGCTGGTGGTGGCCTCGGCGGGTCGATGACTCCGAGGGAAGGGAGAGTTGGCTCCGGCAGGGAGTGGGTGAGCCCCGGAATGGCCAGGGCAGGCCAAGATGGACTGTAAGAGAGACAGACCCTTTTATTATCGTAAAGTCGGAGATAGAAACAGAGATAGAATCTGAGATAGAATGGCCCGTTGCTTCTGACGGCCTCTGCTTTTATACCCTTCAGCTCGTTTCCAAAATCAATATTCTTTTCCATTTTCAAACAGTGGTTTCTTCAAATATAATCGGACCTCCTTGGAGTGCGTAAATTTCATAAATGAAATTTAGAACAATAGTTAATTTGTAGTTATTTTGTACAATCATAATATAAAAATAAATTATAATTAATACCTACAATGTTTTAGCGATATCAATAAAAATAATTGAAACTATATAAACCAAAAAGTAACATAGACTAAGCCAAACAGAAAAATAAAAAGAAACTGACAGTTTAATATTTGACATAGGTAAGTGTCACAACAAGAAAATCTACAGAAAATATCAATAACAATGAAATACAGAGCCTCAGGAATATTTAACACACCGGCAATGGTCATGCATTTATCTAGAGAGAACGTATGATAAAAGGCCAACATTTTAACAACCAAACTGTAAGTAAAAACATGCAACATTACATTTCCCTAATGTTGCATGTTTTTACTTACGGTTCTTGTTGTGACACTTACCTATGTCAAATATTAAACTGTCAGTTTCTTTATACTACTACGATCTCCCGAAGATTCAATATGTGAAATTTTATCTTCAATATAATTAATAGTAGTTTCCGCCTGCGATAGATCAAGGGAAAGGGGTATAGGGGAGGATTTTATGTCGTCTGGTAAAATATGACTAAGTTTAGTCATCTGATCTCTCAGGTTTGTCAATGTTTCAGCAGGTCTTTCAGCTCTGATAGAAACTTCGTATTCAAGCTCATGTTTGTTGAGGTACGAGTATCTTATTGGTCTATCCATTGTTTAAGATTTAAAAATATTATAGTCTAGGTTTAAATAAGTTTTTAAGTAATTTAGTTACAAGTTGCACTAGCCGTGGTAACAAATCAAACTAAATGGAGTAATGATTAAAATAAATTAATGTTCAGTATTTAATTGTTAAAACGTCCACAGGATATTGTCCTGCAGGCGTCGTGGAGTGTCCCAGTCCCCAACTTGCTAGTGACAAGTTAACACACACAAGCGAAAACTGGGTACGATTACCAATGTATGGTAACCGCAGTGGTGTGCAAGTGTGTGGGATGCAGTGTAGTGAGGTAAAAGTGTAATTATTAATTCACTGGAGTAAACTGACAGATGCTAATGTCACTTTGTAAAATAATGTTGCCACATTTATTGTAATAGTGAAGCGATGCGTTCCGTTCGTTGTGATTCAGCTCATTCACACAAAGTCAATAGGAACATTTTTATTATAAAAAAGTAATTAATTGTAATCATAAATTCTATCAGAGACGATGTACACGAATAATTGGGCTGGACATTATTGGGTCGGGCATTATTGCCTCCCTACGTGACGGACGCGGGACGCCACCCGCGCGGCCATCTTGTTTTGCTTGTCTTTCATTCGGCTTCTAACCTCTGGTCTGAGTGCACGAATGTTTCTTTTGCCCACGCGCTGTTCATTGTTGTTTTACGTTGTGTTTGTTGTTATTGTTAAGTTTGTTAAATACGGATCCCTAATGGATATTGCCGACCTCGCGCATTCCCGCCTGTTTACACCAGCCGCACGATAACTGCAGCGTGGACATCCGTCCAGCCACGAGCCGCCGACGCAGCAAAATTCATGATAGCAATTAATTATTTTTAAGTATTTTTTCCATATTCTAGCATAGAATAGGTTTCACTAAATTTATTGTAATAATTTCATTTAAATTAAATTAGTTTTAAAATATCTTTGGTTTTTTTTCGATCCACCGTCTGCAGATTACGTAATTGGCGCAGTCGGTAGGATACTCGCGGGCCGGTTCGCGAATCGCGTTAGAATCACCTCATATCGATCACCACCATCGCGAGTTACCCGGGCGGCTATCAAGTCACGTCACGAGTATCCAGAATCTATGGTAAAGCTGCAGAGCCGCGTGGAGAATCCAGACATCGATTCACGGCAAAGAACCAGAGATGAAACATATGTGAGTACACCAGAATCTTTCTCGTGTTGCTTCCTCTCTATTCCTAGTTACTTTTATGTCCAATATTTTTCATCACGAAAAAACTAATCGTCAGGAACCTGCATCGCGACAGGCTCGCCGACATATAGTAGATATTTGTAGAGATTTAGATAGTGAATTAGATTTTAATTTAAACAGTTTATTTGAACCCATAATAATGCATTACGACCCCGATGTAATCTTCAAGGCCCTTCGCCTTGTGCCCGATTTTGACGGAAACCCCAATGTACTGACGAGGTTTATTAACATCTGTGACCGGATAGTAACCCAGTATGCAAGCGCTGAACCAGGCAACGAGTTAGGGAACCTGTGTCTTTTAAATGGCATCTTAAACAAGATAACAGGACCTGCCGCATCTACCATTAATTCAAATGGCATTCCTGAAACATGGGCAGGTATCAGATCAGCTCTAGTTATTAACTTCTCAGATCAGAGGGACGAAACGGCCTTGTACAATGACCTCTCGCTGGCCACGCAAGGTAATAGGACCCCGCAAGAATTTTACGATCAATGTCAGACTTTGTTTAGTACAATTATGACTTACGTGACGTTACATGAGACCTTACAAACGACTATCGAAGCAAAACGGACACTTTATAAGAAAGTGACAATGCAGGCTTTCGTACGTGGATTAAAGGAACCTTTAGGCTCACGTATACGTTGTATGCGTCCGGAAACCATAGAAAAAGCCCTAGAATTTGTGCAAGAAGAATTAAATATTATATACCTGCAACAGCGTAATGATGCCCCTAAGGCTCAAACTTCTCAGGGCACACCCAAAATTTTATACAAACCTCCTATGATGCCTGTTATGCCATTTAACTCGTTAAATGTTCCGCGACCCCCAGTATCTAACTGGCCCACTCCAGTAGGACAGCGTAGTCACCAACCCCAGCCTCAGGCCTTTAAATTCAATAATCACAACCAGCATCAAAATCGCATGCCTACCCGGACCCAACAAATGTTCCGCGCACCAATACCAAACTACAACCCTCAAAGCAACGTTTTCAGATTGCAGCAGAGGACTAATCCACCACAAAATTCCGGTCCGAAACCTATGAGCGGCGTTCAACATTTTATACCGAAACCACTACCGATGATGCCAGGGCACGACTGGCAACGAAACGGGAACCCATCACCGAATAATTATTTTAAGACGCGTGAATTAAACCTCAGCGAACTTGCTTTGCCTGATAATTCCTACTACTCAGCTGATTATTACTATGAGCCAGTATACGACTACTACACGGACGGTAATGACTGTTACATTGTTTGTGACTTGGACTACAACATCAATATGACTGACTCCAACTTGACTACATCCTCCGATAATCAGATGGCAGGTGAGGTGGAGCCACAACCAGGCCCTAGCAGTGCAAATCAGAACCAGAATTTTCAGTTGGACAAGACATCCAAAGAGCAAGAATAGACCTTAACTTACAGACCCAAAGACAGTTACCCTACATAGAAATTGTTTGCCCTCCTTTAAAATTCTTGATTGACACTGGCGCTAACCAGTCGTTTATAAGCCCCGAGGCTGTACAGAAGTATTTCAATGATTATTCTCTTAATTATGACCCTTTCGAAGTTACAAACGTACACGGCGTCAGCAGAAATGACCACTCCATAACGCTACCGTGTTTTAATGAATTTAATGAGGCCGATAGTATAAAATTATTCGTTTACCGTTTTCACGATTACTTTGATGGCCTAATAGGATTAGACTTACTATCCAGATGGGAGGCTAAAATTGATTTGAAAGATTTCCAATTAATAACACGTACTGCTACAAACCAGATCAAAGTATATAACTTACGCAATGTTAATCTGTATGAAGACATCATCCCAGCTAAAAGCTCTAAGTTAGTCAAAATACCCATCAATGCCCCGGATGGCGACGTTTTAGTGAACGCACAAGTATTTTGTAACTGTGTCATCCACGAGTGCCTTACCACTGTTACCAATAGTCGTGGTTATGTGGAGTTAGAAAACCCAACTCCTAATGACGTCATATTTTCACTGGACCAACCAACCCGTGCAGAACTGTTCAATGCTAAGTGCACGCAGATGAAGCAAACAAATCGCGTTGACGACGTATTATCGCGTTTACGTACGGACCACCTTAATGCAGAGGAAAAAGCTAATCTCTTAACCCTTTGCTCTCGCTACGCAGACGTATTCTACATTGACGGAGAACCATTGACATTCACCAACAAAATTAAACATCGTATAAGAACAACAGACGAAATTCCCGCTTATACTAAGAGCTATCGGTACCCTTTCGTTCATCGGGAAGAAGTTAGGGACCAAATTTCCAAAATGCTAGAACAAGGTATAATAAGACCTTCCGATTCCGCGTGGAGCTCGCCCATATGGGTTGTGCCAAAAAAAATTGACGCTTCCGGAAAGCAGAAATGGCGCCTCGTAGTCGATTTCCGTAAATTAAACGAAAAAACAATAGACGATAAATACCCCATACCAAATATTAGTGACGTCCTTGACAAATTAGGCAAGTGCCAATACTTTACGACCCTAGACTTGGCCAGCGGCTTCTACCAGGTAGAGATGGACCCTCAAGATATACCAAAAACAGCATTCAACGTAGAACACGGGCATTTCGAATTCCTTCGGATGCCCATGGGACTTAAAAATTCACCGTCCACCTTCCAACGAGTTATGGACAATGTTCTAAGAGGCCTTCAAAACAACATCTGCCTCGTATACCTTGATGACATAATAGTGTACAGTACCTCTCTTCAGGAGCATATGGACAATTTGGAAAAAGTTTTCCAAAGACTTAGAGAGTCTAATTTCAAAATCCAGATGGACAAGTCCGAATTTCTAAAACTCGAAACCGCCTATCTGGGACATATCATCAGTAGGGATGGCATCAAACCAAACCCCGACAAGATCTCTGCAATCCAAAAATACCCAATCCCAAAGACTCCTAAGGAAATCAAACAATTTTTAGGACTCTAAGGCTACTACCGAAAATTTATCCCTGATTTTGCTCGCATCACCAAACCTCTTACCCTATGCCTAAAGAAAGGTAGTAAAATTAAACTCAGCCCCGAATATGTCAATGCCTTCGAAACCTGCAAGACCTTGCTAACCAATGACCCTATTCTACAATACCCAGACTTCAAAAAATAGTTTAATCTCACAACAGACGCTTCGAATGTCGCTATTGGAGCAGTTTTGTCTCAAGGACCTATAGGTTCCGACAAACCCGTCTGTTACGCTTCTCGTACACTTAACGAAAGCGAGCTAAATTACAGCACCATTGAGAAAGAATTGCTTGCCATAGTCTGGGCTACGAAATACTTTAGACCTTATCTCTTCGGTAGAAAATTTAAAGTACTGACTGACCACAAACCCTTGCAATGGATGATGAACTTGAGAGAACCAAATTCACGACTGACCAGATGGAGACTCAGACTAAGCGAATACGACTTTACTGTAGTGTACAAAAAAGGAAAAATTAATACTAACGCGGATGCTCTCTCCCGTGTAGAAGTCTTATTGATCGAAAATATTAGAAGTCTTAGATCAATGATTAATAACCCATCGGAGGCGCCAACTCCACCAACAAACCCCCCGATTGACACCGACCCATCGACTGAAGGTACTAACGATCTTAGATCAATGATCAACAACCCAACGGAGGCACCACCTCCACCAACAAACTCCTCGACTGACACCGTGCATACCAGTAATGAACATCCGATACTAGAAATCCCCATTACAGACGAACCCCTCAATAAATTTCATCGACAGATTCACTTTACCATAGTAGGTGACATAAAACGCCGACAGACAGTAACTAAACCATTCGAAAATCATACTCGAATTGCGGTCCAAATTTCAGAATCCAATTTAGAGAACGACATAGTTAATGCTATCAAGGAATACGTGAATCCTAAGGTCAAAACGGGTATCCTAATTAATCCACCCTTGTCCATGTATTCAATAGTACCCATCATACAAGACAAATTTAGAAGTTCCTCACTTAACCTGATATTAGCCAAGACAGAACTCGAGAACGTTAAGGAATACCTCCGACACCAAGACATTATCCGACACTACCATGACGGTAAGACGAACCACCGTGGGATTAATGAATGTCATCTAGCCCTCTCACGAAAATACTACTGGCCAAAGATGAAATAACAAATCACCAAGTTTATCAATGAATGTACCATTTGTGGTCAAGCTAAGTACGACAGGAACCCAATAAGACCTCAATTTAACATAGTGCCCCCAGCTACCAAACCACTAGAAATTATTCACATGGACCTCTTTACAGTTCAGAACGAAAAATACATTACTTTCATCGATGTCTTCACGAAATATGCCCAAGCGTATCACCTACGAGACGATACCGCTATTAGTATCATACAGGCTCTATTACGGTTTTGCACCCACCATGGACTACCCATGACTATTATCACCGATAATGGCACTGAGTTTACGAACCAACTTTTCTCCGAATTCATACGTCTTCATAAGATAATACACCATAAAATTCTACCTCATAGCCCGAACGACAACGGTAACATCGAACGGTTCCACTCAACCTTATTGGAACACATCAGAATTCTAAAACTGCAAAATAAAGACGAACCGATAGTTAACCTTATGCCATACGCTATCATAGCATACAATAGTTCAATCCATAGTTTTACAAAGTGCAGACCATTTGACCTATTGACGGGACATTTTGACCCCAGAGACCCAATCGACATAGACTTGACTGAGCACATCTTACAACAATATGCACAAAATCATAGACAACAGATGAAGTAAGTTTATGAAATCATTAATGACTCGTCTCTGGCGAATCGTACCGACCTAATCAACAATAGGAATAAAACTCGCGAGCTTGAAGTAGAATATGCTCCTCAGCAACAAGTTTTCATCAAAAACCCCTTTGCCAGTCGCCAAAAAACTGCACCACGTTACACACAGGATACAGTACTCGCTGATCTACCCATACACATATATACTTCGAAAAAACGTGGGCCCGTAGCCAAGGCACGACTGAAACGTGTTCCTAAAGCAAGCCAATTGTTACAGGATCCTGCTACTACTAACAATCCATGCGACTCATCCTCAAGAGATAAGACTTGAAACTTTAGCCGATGGACCAGGACTATTACCATACAGATTGGGACCAACCAGACTAACTACACATTACCACTCATTCATACAATATATACAATTGACCGACATAGAAGATAAAATAAATTCCGTACAGACGCAACTAAAGACTTTCAAAACTAAACTTACTAACGAGACTTACATGCTTTACGAATATCAGATTGACTATCTTACTAACAAACTTAGTAAGGTCCTACAACAAGTAAAATCTTTGGAGCCTGCTAGAGTCAAAAGAGGTCTTGTAGATGGCCTTGGGTCAGTCATAAAGAGTGTTACTGGCAACTTAGATTATCTAGATGCCCTGAAATACGACGAAGCTATTAGAACCTTACAAAATAATGAAAATAAAATAGCATCAGAGTTTAACAACCACATCAGCTTAAGTAAAGAATGGATGTCCCAACATGGTTCTATTTTAGACCAAATAACAAAAAATCAGGAAAAGATTAATGCAACATTAGAAGTACTCTGGGAGAAAAGTGCTTACACAGACCATAGTTTAATAAAATTTGCAAAATTTGCCCAAATTTTAGGAATCATAACTAATAATGTAGAAGATTTAATGTTAGAGATAATCAGATTAGAAAACATAATGGCTTTTATACGTGCATCCAGCACCCATCACTCTATGATAGATATAGAAGTTTTAAGGTCTATGATAGATAAATTAAAATCCATATACAACCAAGATCAAGTCTTAAATTTAGAATTACGAGAATATTATAATCTTATAAAACCAGGTTCCTACTTTATTGAGAGAAGAATAGTAATAGTATACAGTTTTCCTATAGTCTCTACAGACATTTACGATTTATACAAACTATCCGTTGTACCCAATAAGCAACAACTCGCCCTCTCCCTATATAGCAACAAACGAGAAATCATTCGTGTACATGGAGGCTGAATGCCCGAAGTACAGTAGCATCCATCTCTGTGAAAGGAAGACAAGTCATCAGATCCGGACAAAACCTGATTGCATTCAAGAGCTCATCATCAACCAAGGCCTGGAAGACACCTGCCAATTCACTAAAATTTCACTCTCCAAACAAGCAGTTGAAAAACTGGACGACCAACACTACGTTCTATCATTGCCCCGACCGACGAAAGTACAGTTAGCCTGCGGCAGAAAAGACTTCAACATTCTGGAGGGAAGTTATCTCGTCACCCTACCCATAGACTGCTATCTGCAAACAACGGAATTCACAATCATCAACGACAGCAACGAGATAAAAGGACAGCCACTAAAATTATCAAAAAAAAAAAAAAAAAAAAAAAAAAAAAAAAAAAAAAAAAAAAAAAAAAAAATAGACTATGGCTAATAATGATCGAAATAGCTGTATCTATAATTATTAATATTTAATTCAAACCCAATATTTTGCATGCCGTAAGGTAAAATGTATCGGGACACTTAATAAATATTCCAACCTATATGTATACCTACATTATCAGCAAATAAATGATTTCTTTCTTTCTTCTTTCTTTCTTTCTTTCCCCTACAACGATATGAATCAAACAACTGACTCCACTCACATCATCGGCTTCAATTCAGTCAACTTGGAAGAACTTCACAGCATCCAGAGCAAACTTCTGATGGAAAGCCCTATTCAGATTGACAAGACCCAACCGGTTGTTCTATACCATACCACCATACCATTTTACATCTTTGTACTATGCGCAACCATATTAATCATTTTGGTAATAAGCCGCAGATACAAATGCTGGAACCCAGGAACAGGCGACAGACAAAAGCAGCGGACTCTTAAAATACACACGTCTGAAGATGTGACCAGAAAACGAGATGAACTCCCAGCAACATTTTCTCTCAATATGAGCAAATAGTTGCTGTTCTGCGGATGGAGGTGTTAAATACGGATCCCTAATGGATATTGCCGACCTCGCGCATTCCCGCCTGTTTACGCCAGCCGCACGATAACTGCAGCGTGGACATCCGTCCAGCCACGAGCCGCCGACGCAGCAAAATTCATGATAGCAATTAATTATTTTTAAGTATTTTTTCGGTCATTCCATATTCTAGCATCGAATAGGTTTCACTAAATTTATTGTAATAATTTCATTTAAATTAAATTAGTTTTAAAATATCTTTGGTTTTTTTTCGATCCACCGTCTGCAGATTACGTAATTAGTTTTTTTACGTTGTGTTTGTTGTTATTGTTAAGTTGTTGTACGTTGTGCTTGTTGTTATTGTTAAGTTTTGTTTTGTTAACCTGTCTTTGTGTTGCTTCGTTATCAATACGAAAGATATGAATCCTCAACCAGGAACATCACGCCAGCAAGACTTTCTGTCTCCAAAGAAAAAGAGAACAAAGGTTGCTCTTAGCGCCAACGAAAAACTGATGTTACGCAATGTATACAAATACGTTTTTGAGGAGAAATCAGCCTTATTACAAACAGAGTGTGAATCTCCGAAAAAAACAGAATGTGTGTATAAAACGGCTGAAATCTTAGGCATTAGCTCAGCCACTGTATACAGCGTGTTAAAAGAATACAAAGAGAATGAACGCTTTAAATCTCCTCAAAAAACTGGACCAAAACATGACTTTAAAGATAAATTAGATGATTTTACGTTTGCGGTTATTAGACGAAAAGTTCACCAATTTTTTTATGCAAATGAAGCTCCCACCATTGCAAAGGTAATATTTTTTTGACTTTTTTTGTTTGAAATTAATCTGGACTAATTAATCTTGCTAGAAAATTGCGTTTCTCGCTTTAATACTTGTTTTTCTTTGCAGGTCCTTAAGGCTGTTAATGATGACTCGGACTTACCCAACTTGTCATGGGGTACAATGAGAAAAATTTTAAAACATTTAATTTCAAATATGCCACGAAATCAAGGAAAAGTATCCTAATTGATAGACAAGACATCGTATTATGGCGCCAGCGATACCTTCTAAAAATTAAAGCCTACCGAAGGGAAGGAAGATACATCTATTATCAAGATGAAACCTGGGTCAACGAAGGTATCTACGTAATTTAAATTTTGTGTTTTTCATACTTAATTATTTTTTTGAAAAGCTAAACAAACCGTCCCCTTACTCCGTAGCCTCTTCCGACTTCCGCTCATACATGTCTATGAGGTATTTATCTTATTTAATATTTTGTTGTTTTGTAGGTCATACATCAAAGAAGGAGTGGGTTGATACAAATATACAATCATCCCGGCAAGCATTTTTAGATGGCTTGACCACTGGTTTGAAAGCCCCCTCGGGGAAAGGGAAACGCCTGATCATCGGCCATATTGGCGGGGAAGAGGGATTTGTCGAAGAAAATTTATTAATGTTCGAGGCCAAAAAGGGTACAGAAGATTACCATAAGGAAATGAACGCTGAGTGTTTCGAGGAATGGTTTAGGGGGGTTTTGCCGAAACTAAAACCCAATTCTGTAGTGGTCATGGATAATGCCCCCTACCATTCCCGGAAGATAGAATCACTACCTACAATGTCATGGATTAAAGCAAGAATACAGGAGTGGCTGACAAGCAAAAATATTCAATTTGAAGAGAACATGACAAAGGCCACTCTTATAGACATCGTTCGGCAGAACAAGGATTCACACCGTGACAAGTATGCTGTGGATGAGATGGCAGCGGAGCACGGAGTCACTGTCTTACGCCTGCCCCCTTACCACTGCGAGCTCAATCCTATTGAGCTGGTTTGGGCGCAGGCGAAAGGATACGTCGCCAGAAACAACACAACATTTAAAATGACAGAAGTCAAAAATTTTTTTGAAGAAGGACTTAAAAACGTGACTGCCGAAAGATGGAGCAGTTGTGTGGGTCATGTAATAAAAGCAGAAAATAAAATGTGCAATCTCGACCATATAATAGACAATGTTATGGACCGTTTTATAATAAGTGTTACTGACAGCGACAGTGATAGTGCTGATATTATGTCTAACGACGACGAATAGAAATATATCCAATGCATTTTTGTTTCATTTAATATAATTCGCTTTTTGAAAGAATAGGCCTATAAACTACTCATATTTTTATATCGATTAAACAAAACTAAGCTGGGAAATTTCTTATTAAAATAAATAAAATAATGTGATTTGATTTAGAACGTAAAGAATGAATGAGCGAGTGATTGATGTCAATCTTCTTGTCACCACACTATTTTCTTTTCATAAAAAAATGGTAACACCGTAAACGTCAGATTACTCCAGTGAATTAATAATTAGACTTTATAGGATACTCTCCTATAGAACGTCGTAAAGTAAGCCAAACCCCAACTTGCAAATGACCAACGAACGAACGATGGTTTTAACACGTACAAGCGAAGAATGGATGACGATTACAATGGTAATCGTAGTGTGTGTGGGGGTGTAGTATTACGAGTATGTTCAGTATAAGAAGTGTTGAGTAAAGGTTGTTATGGATGAGGTGATGAATAAAGGTTCGCCAAAATATAATTGAAAAACTTGTGAAAGTTTAGTTTTAGAATTTAGAGAGGGAAGAGGGGGTGGGTTAGTTTTAGAATTTAGAGAGGGAAGAGGTGGGTAAGCTGAATTGGGCGCCAAATTGTAACGTTACATTTTCCCAGAAGGGGAAAACTAAATATTATAATATAATTAAAAATACAAGGGGAGTACAAAAACACAGTTTAACACTACTGATCGGCACTGCACGCTTAGGAGGTTGGGCCTCAGAGGTGGCCTGCAGCGGGAGGTGGTCTTCGGGAGATGGAGGCTCCGGCAGGGTGTGATTGACGGCTGGTGGTGGCCTTGGCGGGTCGATGACTCCGAGGGAACGGAGAGTTGGCTCCGGCAGGGAGTGGGTGAGCCCCGGAATGGCCAGGGCAGGCCAAGATGGACTGTAAGAGAGACAGACCCTTTTATTATCGTAAAGTCGGAGATAGAATCGGAGATAGAATCAGAGATAGAATCTGAGATAGAATGGCCCGTTGCTTCTGACGGCCTCTGCTTTTATACCCTTCAGCTCGTTTCCAAAATCAATATTCTTTTCCATTTTCAAACAGTGGTTTCTTCAAATATAATCGGACCTCCTTGGAGTGCGTAAATTTCATAAATGAAATTTAGAACAATAGTTAATTTGTAGTTATTTTGTACAATCATAATATAAAAATAAATTATAATTAATACCTACAATGTTTTAGCGATATCAATAAAAATAATTGAAACTATATAAACCAAAAAGTAACATAGACTAAGCTAAACAGAAAAATAAAAAGAAACTGACAGTTTAATATTTGACATAGGTAAGTGTCACAACAAGAAAATCTACAGAAAATATCAATAACAATGAAATACAGAGCCTCAGGAATATTTAACACACCGGCAATGGTCATGCATTTATCTAGAGAGAACGTATGATAAAAGGCCAACATTTTAACAACCAAACCGTAAGTAAAAACATGCAACATTACAATATGCAGTACATAGTTATGAAATAGCCGTAAATAGACGCCACAATAAGTGGTGTGTCGTGTCGCTAGTGTGTGCACGTATCGGTAGTGCGTGCACGTGCTTTCCTGCTCGAGACGGAAGCTGAACAATTTAAATATTTAAATGAATCCGTTGTGTATCAGCTCAATTGCGGCCGGGACGCCGCGTGTCGTGCGATAGAGTGCACGAGCAGAGTGGCCACTCCGCACCATGCGCCGTCACAAGCTCACCCCAACACGAGAGCCAAGGGTTGACAAACTATCATAAATATGTGAGTAATCTGCTTGCTCTCAGTGCCATGTATGTGTGGTAGCAAGTGCGCCTGCTGTGCATTGTTGTTACGTAACGTGAAACAAACGAGCGCGCGGAGTGGGCGTGGGGCCACTCGTGATAATATGCTCACGGGAGCGAGCCGTCGGGCGGGCGCACCCCATAGATGGACACATACGATGCATGTGTGTACAACATTCACGAGACAAGTGGATTTAATGAACCCCTCACAAGTTTAACTACAAAGTGAAAGAAGAAACTTTATGGATCTATTTTATTTATAACTAGCTTTTGCCCGTGGCTTCGCCCGCATGAATGTCGGAAAATATCCGCGGGAGCGTACTACCGATACCGGGATTACATACCTAAAACCCGAGGAAAAGGTCATTGACTCCTACCGCGGCGCCCGCGTTACGGTCAACCACGATTACTTTGTCACGCGTAATTTTGAATCTGTGATATCTTTTAAACTATTCATTTAAATGAAATGATGTCAAGGCATATTTTAATCTAAATAAAATACTCAATTTAAGTAACATAGTTTATTGGATAAGGATTAATATAATACCGGTCAATAGCTTCGGAAATAACAATGAAATTTTTACCAAATTATTAAAAATAAAAATGGTTATTGTGGGTCATACTTAGAAGATAGACCCCGTACCGGGATTCAGTATATCTTTGAGTATATATGTTCTGTGTTCAGTATGCCGCAAGGTCTCGAGGGGGAAACACGTATCGTTTGTCACCACGTCGGTCACGTGGTCGAGCAAGTGCACACAGTCACATTATCATATAAGTTTATAATATTTATATAATATAAGTTTATTTGTGTTTGTTTTGGATGTAGTTATTGATGTGAAATATCTATAACAGCGGGTCAGACCGAATGTTGGCGTGTTGGCTGTTGGCACAGATAATATAATACTAGCTGTTGGTGACTGTTGGCGCCAATAGCCAGCACGCCAACAGTCGCCATATTTATTTCCTGTCGTAAGATATTCTTTTATGCATATTACCTGTACATAATAATTTCGATATTTTTTATTATTTGAGAAAAGTTTTACAAATTAGATGATGATGATGATGACGATCGCGTCAGTGGCAATGGCAATGGCGATGGCGATGACAACGGTCAACTTGAAATGGAAGTCGAAGTAGTAGTCAAGTCAAAGTCAAAATCGAAGTCAAATACGACGTTTTTTTTGTTAGTATATTTACTGCGAAAGATAATGTTTGTATTTAGAACTAGGTACAGAGTTTTGTGAAAAGACGCTTCTGTTGTGTAAATACAGAAAATGCCAAAGTACAAGAAAGTTGAATAAATTTGGTCAAAATTAGAATCCAAGATAGCGGCTGCATTTTTTTTAAATTTTTGACATGGTTGTCGTTTTCACAGTATTTGAGGGTGATAAAGCTGATAATGACGTTAAAATGTAAATCCAAGATGCGGCTGTTTTTTTTTTTAATTTTTCGACATGGGTGTGTCGTTTACATAGTATTTGAGGGTGATAAAGCCAATATTGACGTCAAAATGTAAATCCAAGATGGCAGCCACATAAATTTAAAAAGAAATCGTCATGGGTATCGTTTTCATAGTTTCATTAGAGGGTGATAAAGCCATGGGTCGTACTTGCAAAATCGAACATCAGGGCTTCCAAGTATGCCCACCTTTAAACACCAGCGCCAAAAACCAGGATTCGAAATATTTTCTAGTATTTTCATTCTGCATCGAAAAAAGATTCGTAATTTCACACAAATAAGGAACACAATCGCTTATGCAAAAAAGGATACAACCAACTTTCAAGCCTTGGTAGAAGAAAAATACTTGCATAGAGTATTGGTCTCTAACATTATATAAATAAAGAGCACAATCGCGTATGCAAAAAAGGATACAACCAACTTCCAAGCCTTGGTAGAAGAAAAATACTTGCATAGAGTATTGGTCTCTAACATTATATAAATAAAGAGCACAATCGCATTTACAAAAAAAAAAAAAACGCACCTTACCTACTTTCGACCACGATCGTGACAACATTTATGAATGCCGTGTTGTTCAGTAGTTTCTTGTAAAAATCGAAGCCAAACTAGAAATTTTATAAACATAGCTTATCATATAAATCAGCACAAGTATTTACTATTTGTGTTGAAAATCAAAAACAACACATCGTAAAATATTTCTTGCCTTTACTACATTATTTTTGTTTTCATATATCACAACGACTATACTATTTTTGCAGCAAATATATTGCTTCCTAACCACTGCCTAAGTATGTCGCTTACTGACTGGACAAGCAATGTAAAAATTACAAAACGATACTTTAGTTATGCTGTTGCATCGCGTAGTACAGCCGCTGAATCTTGCGACGAGATAGTGGTGTAGTTGTGCAGATCCACTAACGTAGGCTGATGACTGTTTTAGTTTAAGTTGTGCGGTGCATGGTAAATGCACGCTGTATTTGATAGAATAACGTTTATAATTGATTGTCAAGATCGTTCCGATTTATCAACTGCCGCTGTGTGTGCGCGACTTCGTTTAAATAGGTTTTACTAAACTGAATGTCATGTTTATTTGTAGTAGGTGGACGCATTGGGTTCCCATACATTTTCAACTATTCTAAGGTCAGTGATTTTTACGTTTTAGTGTGAGTACGAATCACTTATTCGTAATTTGTCGCCAGATGGCGCTAGTAATATTTTATGAAGTATTGTATTGGGTGTGTGAATATGACTCCGCCCCTTTTTGTCAAAATAAAACACATTTGTTCGCTTACAAAATTTTAAAAAAAAATTATTGAAAGTATGCTCCATCTGCAGCTACAACCTTCGCCCATCGTTCAAGTAGTTTTCGTATTCCTTGCTGGAAGAAGTCCTGGTCTTTTGAGCTTATCCAGTTGTCAATCCAAATTTTGATACTTTCACATGAAGTAAACTTTTCTCCAGTAAGGTCTGTCTGCATCGTCCGGAATAGGTGGTAATCCGAAGGAGCTATGTCTGGTGAATATGGCGGGTGGGGTAACACTTCCCAGTCCTGTCCCTCTAAATATCTTTTTACGACTTCTGCGGTATGCGGTTTGGCATTGTCATGCTGAAGAACTAATTTGTTATGTCTATTCACCCATTCTGGTCGTTTTTCTTCTATGGCTCGCTTCAAACGCATTAGTTGTCGTCGGTAAACTTCTCCATTAATAGTTTCAGAGGGTTTGAGCAACTCATAATATACAATACCTTTCTGATCCCACCAAATACAGAGCATGACCTTGGCACAGTGAATATTTATTTTTGGCTGTGATGGGCCTGGTTCGCCTGGTTTCACCCAAGCTTTTTTGCGTTTAGGATTTTCGTAGTGTATCCATTTTTCGTCTCCTGTGACTATCCGATGCAAAAATCCTTTTCTTTGCTGTCTTTGAAGCAGCATTTCACAAATGGTTTTCCGACGTTCCATGTCTCTTTCTTTTAAATCATGTGGAACCCAGTAACCGGCTTTTTGAATCATTCCCATCATTTGTAAACGCTTTGCAACAGTTGAACGATCAACATTTAATGCTGCAGCTAATTCTGATTGAGTTTGGCAAGAATCTTCCGCCAATAATGCTTCCAATTCAGCATCTTCAAATTTTTTTGGTGGTTTTCCATGTTCTTTATCCTCAGTACTAAAATCGTTATTTTGAAATCGTCGAAACCATTCCTTGCAAGTTGTATTAGACGGAGCATGCTCACCATAAATCTCCACAAGCAAACGATAAGTTTCCGCTGCAGTTTTCTTCGCAATAAAATAATGTAATAACACTTCCCGCAAATGACGTTTATTTGGAATAAAAACCGACATTTTCGAAAAGGTGAAAACAATTGTTGCTTACACTTCAACCAAATATCATAAAATGCGTTAGATAGCTGACATTCAGTACTATCGAATACAAGTATGGTCATTTATTAGTACACGTAAACAATACTAAAAACGACATCTGTTGAGAAAGGGCGGAGTCATATTCACACACCAATAGAGGAGGGATGCGGCAAAGAGAGAACGAATGCTCAAGGTTTTTTGGTCAGGGCCCAGCCTTAAGATATACAATTCTGTAGAACATATATTTTATGTAACTTTTACGATTTCCGCGGCGCACGCCAATAAAGTTCCCAGTCGGCATGATTTTTTCCGACATCTTCAACAATAATCGTCAAATTTCAGCCAATTTACATAATACCGTAATGAATAATACACTTAAACCTTCCGCATAAATCACTCCATCCATTGGTGAAAACTGAAAATTCGTTGAGCAGTTTTTGAGTTTATTGCATTCAGACAGACAGACACGTCTGAAAGTCCCCCTTTGGACTTTGTTTATATGTAAGGATAATTCTAGGTAGATAAACATGCATCGTACCATTGAACGCGCTTAATGTATGAATAAACAACAACAGTCGCCACGACTCGTAAATATCTGCTCTTTATCCGGGGAACAAATCCGCGGTCTTAACACAGCGAGCGGTCGGCCCGGGCTATTTACCTCTTAGTTATTTATGTATCTTATCAGTTCAGTAAATTATCGCGCAGAAACATTTCTCCTCCGTTTTGCGTTATGACAGTTCAAGCGCTGGAAACAAATCCCGCCGCCCATACTTACCGCGATTTTTGTGGCTGTTTAACTGTGTTGTATGTTGCAAATAAATAGTGTCGGCTTTAAGCGGTCGGATAGCGCCGTAAATAGCGCGCGTCGAGGTGACTCGTGACGTTTAAATGAAGTCGCCTCCGCCGGATCGCGCCTCGCCGTGTGCCTCGCTTTCTCGCCGCCTAGCTTTGCCTCGCTCGCCGGCGCGGCCGCGGCGTGATGCGTCACTATGAAGTCGTGTCTGTCAGCTTTGTCTTCTTGTTAGCACGCAAAGATGAGTGATGACTTGTTCTATCACATTTTTCATGAACAAAATATTGTCTTGCCTTCTTAGAATAATATGTCAAAGTTTGCTGTTTGGCTTATACAGGGAAGAAATAACGTTTTTAAACTTGTTGTCAGCCCACGGAAAATATGGAAATAAACCCGTTCTGTTCTCTCGCGCTTTGAAGAGAGAGCGTAAATAACATTCAAGTTTAACATCTGAAAGGCATAGCGCGAGAGTATAACCCGTTTGTGATGACATCTAGTCGATGCTGTAAATCGCTAGTGCTTCGATGTAGGTACTTTTTGCAGTCTGTCGAAGTCTTCTTTCTGACTGGTGCCGTACCTTTAACTCGTGAACTGCGAATGCTCGATCGATGTATGCATCATACTTAAAATATAGAGCAGTGCATGAACAGATACAAAGTAAAGGCTTTAAAAGCTACCTGCTTCGTAAAAATAGGTATTAATATTCTTTAGCCATACTTAACCATAACTTAAACATTTATCTTCAGATTACCTTCAGGTAATAGTTGATTTTCATTTAGCGCAGGAAATGAACAGTAACATTAATGAGGCTTAACGACTTCATTATGCAGATATACGTAGTAAGTTCGCTGCCTCATCTCGTTCACTAGACTGAAACGCGTTCATTCACTGAACATTTAAGCAGTTCAATTGGTACAATCGCAAGGATATTTCAATATCCATCGATAGGATCAATCAACCATCGATAGGATATTTAAATTTTTATGTTTAAAAGATTGAGGTAGATGTCTAATGCAAGTGACTGTAAAAGATATTTGAATGTGACATCAGCCAATAGGAACAGTTAGTTGTAAGTTGTAACAACTAAGTTTGAACACTGGTAACAGTTGCGCTGTAAATAACAGTCGGGCTTCGCCACGCGCCAGTCCTTGTGAACTGTAATGACAACGAGCATGTTCAAGTTATCAGAGAACTTGCGTCGTTTCACTTTCTTTATTTCTTTGAACAAACATGTTCATTCTTTATTACCACAACATACAATCGTGCTGTGGATATTACCACATACACAGGGCGAATGCATGTACCTGTTTCATAGGATATATTTAAAGGTTTTTACCATAACAGTAAATGTTGAGTTATGTTATGTTTATTTTTATATAGATTTGTAGCGTCAACTCTACATTTATTCAAAAATATTTCAAAAAAAAAATTTGGTAAAATATCGTAAAAATAATACCACCCCCATTTGTTTTATAAACTTCGACAACACCCAAAGAAATTTTCGAATAAGTGTTGGTGGCTAAGACGATTTATTTTTTCCCACTACGGGGAAGCTCTTGGCCTGCATCTCACTTGATGTTAAGTGATGATCAGGCCGAAGGTGGAAGCGAGCTTCACCCGGATTCATCAGCCACAGAGGAACTGGCTATCTTACCTCTAACTGCCGAAAAACAACAATGCTCTTAACATTGTTGTTATGGCGACAGACTTAGATAAGATGGTGGTCGCTAACCAGCTGGACTTAGAACAAGCCCTACCACCCACCAAACCGAGCAAATAATTTTGCCCTCACTGGGAATCGAACCCGGGACCTCTGGGTCTGAGACAGGTGTTCTAACCACTTACCGGTTACTTAGGGTTCCGTACCTCGAAAGGAAAAAACGGAACCCTTATAGGATCACTCGTGTTTCTGTCTCTCTGTCTGTCCGTCTATCACAGATAATTTGCTCGGAATCTAATAGACCGATTAAGTTGAAATTGGTACCTACACATATGTATTTCTGTGATCCAAATACGGACGTATAACATAAATAAATGCATTTTGAATATGGGGGTTACTTTTGGGGGCCAAATAAGTAAATTGAAAAAAAAGTTTTTCAAACTGTATCGTGTGACATATCAAATGAAAGGGGTTGTTGCGAGGATCATAAGTATACCTATTTTTTTATAATTTTAAAATAAATACATTTAAAGATATTTAAGAAAATAGATGAAAATTGACCATTTCCCTTATCTCTGAAGCTACTAAGCTTAAAGTTTTGAAAAAAATACGGATAATGGTTCTTCACTTATAGTGTACAGAAAAACGTATAAGAAGTCTATGGTCGTAAAATAACTATGTAAATCTCTCAAAATTGTGCGTACAAACTTACATTTGCAGTTGGAATATATGGGAGTACATGTATTTCAACCACAATGTTAAGTTTGTGCTTGGGATAAATTCTTCCCAACTACGGAACCCTTCATTGTGCGTATTCCGACACGCACTTGGCCGGTTTTGCAGGAAAAACCTACATATCCTATCAACCTACCGTCCTCGTGCACAGTCACGCTGTGACAACACGCTGTCGTCATGTTTGTTTATCTTATCGATAGTTGGAAAGCGCACGAGGAGCTCAACGCAAGGGAAGCGCGGAGAGTCACAATTTTATCATCCGTGCGCACGCGTCTATTGAAACCTAGCGGCACTGTGACAGTTTCGTCACGGGCTTGTTCGCGGGTCGGCGGAAGAAAGTGTCGCGAGATTGTCACGTTGTAACGTGCGCGCATCTCCATACATGTCCACAGACCGGACAAGAGTGACAAAAGTCTTTTTTTTTTAACTATGGCAACTCGCAGTTTTGACCACTAAGGTCTTGGCTGCTTAACCGGACTTTCTTGTGGGTGCCTTAAGCTGCTACACTTAGAGCCTCCAGCCAGGAGCAAGTGAACTATTCTAAATTAAAGCTAGACGAACGCTTGCTAAGGGCACCCCCTGTGGGGTACGAACCTCGGCTTAGGGCGTCGCTGGGGGGAGGACAGCAAGAGGGGACAGGCTGGATCAAAATTTGGTTAACATCATGATTATTAGGCGGGGTATTTAAAGCTACGCGCTCAGCTGCAAAAACTGCTGGCACCTCGTTTTCGAGCAAGGGTCGGGGAGGAGTATCATTTACTCGGGGACACGGTCGCGATCGCAAAGGACCTCGGCGGCGAGGTCGGAGTGACGGGAGGCGTCTGTGTTTGTGCACTGTACTGGTGGCCCTATTCTTCTCCTGGAGGAGTGTAATGCGGTAATCTGGGTCGGAAAGGACATGGTTCGGACGGCGGATCTGACTGATTCTAGAGGGAACATAATGAGCTGCCTCGACAACCAGAGGGTTGCGATGTCTGGGAAGTGACAAAAGTCTTTCGTACGCGCTTTATAAGTTCAGTGCTCGAAGTATAGGCTCATGTTATGTTGTAAGGCGAGTGCGGGGTATGAGCGGGTGTGCGGAGGGGCGACGGGGGTGGGGGAATGGCACGTAGCGGTGGCTGGGGACCGTTTCGGGTGATTGTGTTCGCTTTTACGATTTGTTCTTACTTATCAGACGTCTAAGTTGCAGGTGCTTTCCTGAAACTTTATTGACTGTTTGTCACTCCGCACAATAAATAATAAGATGTAAAGATCATGTATGATTATAACACTAATGTTTAAAAGATGAATGCTAATTAAGTGTAAAGATAACAACTTATTTCACTTCATACATTCAGTAAGGAATCCCAGCAAAAGTAGGAAAATATTTAGTTAACATTAGAAAACAAAGGACAGCTTATTTACGTAGCGCTACAATGTGCTACAAAACGCAAACCAACATTATGTACATGTTCAGTTAATAAAACTTAACACCAAGCAGTGCAAATAGCAGCGCCAAAGATTTAAAAAAAAAAAGTAGTGCTTTCTTTCTAATGGTTTCGTAGATAATATTATTGTAATTGAATCCTGTACGCGATCGCTACGAGCCAGTAACAGCCCTACGAGCAGCTACGAGATATGCTACGGGCTACGAGTCGTGCTACGGGCTACGCTCGGCTACGTTATGGTTATCCTTTGAAGTTACAGTTATTATTATTTTGTAAGGTATAGGTTATTGTTATTAGCTTAATGCATTTCAAGTTGAACAAAAGAATATTACAGAATGTTCAAAAGCACTAAACGGCTTCTGGCATCTTGTTGGGACAACAATAAGCATTAATACGTACGATGTACTGTACAAGTAACATTAAAATGTATTTAGTTAATTGCTATTCCAGCATGTCGCTCCACATGGTGTCTGTGTACCGCGTGGTAAGGGCGTGCACACACGTGCCTCGCCCCCTCGCGCGGTACCGTCGACGGTACCGCGACGGTACGGCGGTACGGTTACGACCTACTAAACGTAACGGGACCAATCAATAGGTGGGTTCGCTAACGCTAAGCTTTTCTTTTTGCCATTTTAGAATATCACTTACCACACAATTATATAGAGCGGAGTTTCTTTCTTTTAAAACAAACGTACGGAGTACGGAGTTTGCACTGTAGCTTGTACAGCGATAACGTTAAGTAGGTTCGTCTTCACGGCATCAGCGATGAGCCAATTATATGCCGTCGTCAGCACGTGTCGCTCGCAGCGCGCGAACCCGCCGCGCGTTATTGCCTCGTCTGAATCGCTTCAGTCGCCTCACACAACTCAACATATTTTATATTCACGAGCTATTGCCACCGCCGATACCACTTATTCGATATCCCGTGGTTTCTAAACAAAATAAATCCAATTTTGTTTTCGCAATTTACGCAAAGCGTTAAATCAAGCAACAATAATAACTACTGCATTGATTTAGAAAGAAGCGAGCGGCGAGCGGCGATCGAGCCAGGTTGAGTGTATTTGTATATTACTGCTGATTGCTACTTTTACTGGCCTGATTGGAAACTGATTGGATTCAAATGTTTCTCAGCTTTCTCTAACTACAAGATATCGGTAACTACAAGGTGCTACTAGTATTTCTACGATATTTTAACGTGCATTTATTCTAAGGCTTAACAGAGCGGTGCCGTCGCCGACTACTTACATTTCGAACGAAGCAAGTCATTAAAATTTCTCATTATGCTCGAACGTAAAACTGATACACTAAAAAATGCACTTAAACGAGCAGATTTTTTTCCCTCAACTTAGAGTAGCGCAAGCCCTCAGTTATTTAATCACGTTACAAAGTTCCAACACTAACTAGGCAACTGAAAAAAGAAAAATATTAAGCTGGTGAGACCGCCGCCGCCGGTGCAGTGCGGTGCGGGGAGGTGCGGGCGAGGTGCGAGCAGGATGCGGGGCGTTGTAGGCGTGGTGCGGCGCGTCTCACAAGTAAACGGCAGCGGATTATTTCTTGGCGTCACTCTAACGCTGAAATAAAAATTTAAGTGTGTGTCATCACTAATTGCTGCACTTGCGGCGCGGCGTGCACTGCTTCATGCTGGCGAGTGATACACGTATTGCAGTGAAATAAAAATGCAGCTTCCAGCAACTACAGTACACACACTTACAGCTGCTAGTCGCTTCTTACACGGCGCACAATAGTAAAAACTAACAAGTGTCGACATCTCCGCTACACCGTACGCATTTTTAATTAAGACAACATTTTACAATTACGACTAAACAACATTACCACCCGAGCGCTCGCTGCGCGGTGGTGCGCGGCGGCGGGAGGCGCACATCTGTACCACCATTACACACGAGTGCTGAGAGTAAAGACGTATTATTAGGGTTCCGTACCAAAATGGTAAAACTGACTGCGTCGCACCATAAGGGTTCCTCCTTATGGTGCGACGCAGTCTGTCTGTCACAGCTGGATGTCACAAGAACTACTAATGCTATCAACTTGAAATTTGGAATATTTAGATGACGTTTGCAACTACCAACTACCTATTATGCAACTAAGAAAGTTTTTTTGTTTGCTACAAGTCCTGAACGGAGGTCTTAAAAATTCGAAGTGGGGCTCCTAGGGCATGTTGGGTATCATATTAAAGAGCGCTATTTGCACATTCTCAAACATTTTTTTTAGGTCGCATATTTTTTTTACTTTTGACGAAAAATATTTTTAAAAATTTTACTGTTACCCTCCCCTTATCTCCGAAATATGCATAACAATCTGAAATGATAGAATAGAATACTTTTATTTCAGACAGAGTCCATAGGGTTAGTAATAATTTTATTTAACATCTAGTGTTAGTAGGTACAAACACAGATTACAACATATAATTGAAATTCAGTTTAGAGCTGCATCCAGTTCATAGGGGAATCCCACCGATCTGCGAACACACTGAGAATACTGTTGGTGCTGCCGTGAATACGTTACAACATAGATGCATCTATTTTTCTAACAATGGACAAACTATCAATTTTATTATCTGTTAACATCCCTGATGCACAAAGCCACGGCAGTCGCAGCAGCACTCTCAGTGCATTATTATACTGAACGCGTCAAAAAAAAATCAATTTAAAAATATTTTTATTTCACATAAACCTACATGGGCACTTATGAATTGTCAGAAGCTAGGTGCACGGTTCCAATTATTCGTTTCCTATGGAGAAGAGCTGACAAGAAACTCCACGGTTACTCTTTTAAAAATAATTGGCTTTTACAATTCTTTCAACAGTGTGACTAGGTATGGGAGAACAGTGAAGGTCTTTCAATAAGTACCAGGTACTTAAGAAAATAGAAAATGGTCAACAAATCTACAGTCCACTAAGCCTACAGCATTCTCACATTCATAAAATAGAAAAGAATCTATACGAAAGATAAATAAAAAAAAAAAAAACCTACTTTAATTAAACGCAATTATATGATTGTTATTACAACTGTAATAAATCTGAAATTATCATGTCCACGAAAGCCACTAATAAAGAGTTGAAATTAAATCGTAGGTATATAATGTCAAATAATAGGATGAATGTAAAAAATTAAAATTAAAATAAACATGGTAATTTGGGAGCAGTTGATAGACTCTTACATAATTATGCCGTTAATGAGGTACCAGGGAAGCCACATGTGCAGAAGGAGTTATTGCCTAACTTCCTTGTCTTCAACGTAGTCTTTAATTTTATAATAAGTTTTCTTGATTAGGACACGTTTGATGTGGGTTTTGAACTTCCCATCGCTAAGTTATGTAACAGACTATGGTAACTTGTTATTGTTACGTATGTACCTGGCATTATAATTATATTATTGTATCTATGGTCCCGTTCCGGTTGTCACTTGTTTCCCTCCTTTCTCCCCCGTCGTCTGGCATGCATGGCCGCTGAATACAGAACTACACAAGAGTCCAGTCGTCTTATTCCGTACCACCTACGAACCCCCACGTCCAACATAACATGGTGTCAGAAGGTGGTCGAGGTGGTCAGAAGTCACAAGTAGCCGTTTGCAGCAGCCTACAAAAGTAAGTCACAATTCTCGTGCAAAACGTGCTCCGTGGTCCCGTCTTAAAATGGCCGAAAAAAACGCAAATCCCCTGCCGCCGAGTAACTTCAATCTCAATATCAACGCCTCAAACATGCCATTGGCTTGGCGAAACTTTAAATCTAGTCTTGGGATATACATGATCGCTAATAGTTTAGAAAATGAATCCGACAAAAGAAAGGTAGCCATTTTATTGCAAACAATAGGCCCGGACGCTCTTCAGATATTTTACTCGTTCAATACGGAAATAGAGAAGATCACTTACAAGGATCTGCTCGCCAAATTCGAAGACTATTTTACGCCGCGTGTAAATATCTCTATCGAAAGGCATAAGCTGTTTAACAGAAAGCAAGGTCCAGATGAAGAAATTGAGACGTATGCCACTGATCTCAAGAACATAAGTATCCAATGCAATTTTGAAGACCTCGCCGATGATATAGTTAAAGATATATTCTCATGGAACCTGAATTCATCTTACTCGTACATAAGAGAACGTATCCTGATTGAGAAACCGTCTTCATTCGATGCCGCAGTCAGTCTCGCTAAAACACTGAGAAACACTAGGTTAGAGGCTAAAGCCTTATCAAGCCACGAAGTAAGTGTTGTCGCCAGTCGTCAATCGCATCACAGTCGCCGAACAAGTCATAGCCGTCAAAGAAGTCAAAGTCGTCAGTCTCAAAGTAACCAAAGTCATCAGTCTCAAGGAAATCAAAGTCGTCAGTCTCAAAGAAGTCAAAGTCATCAGTCAAGTAAAGAATCGTCCAGTCAAGAACCTCAAATCAAACAGTCTTCCAAGATCTGTTCTAGATGTGGTCAAGTTCACCGAATGAAATGTCCAGCCATAGGAGTCATCTGCAACAACTGTCACAAGCCCAATCACTTTTCCAAGTGTTGTCGCAACAAGCAAGTAAGGTTTATAGAGGAAGAAAGTATGGGTAATTCATCTGATACTTATTTTTTAAATAGTCTTTACACTAATGAAATTTCTGTCAGCCAAAAAAACCCTTATCATACAACCTTATCCATAAATAGTAAGAATGTAGACTTTTTACTTGATACAGGTGCTGACACTAACATTTTATCATTCAACTCTTACAAAAAACTTAATTTGCCATTGAGTAATATAATGAAAAGTACTCACAAACTTTCAACCTTTAGCGGTGAAGTATTACCTACTGTAGGTCAATGCATTCTGTCTGTCATCCATAACAACAAAGCATACAATATCAATTTCCACATAATAGATATAACCTGTAGAAATATTATTGGTCGTAACAGTTGTGATATTTTAAAATTAGTTAAAAGAGTCCATAATGTCCAATTTCATGAGTCAGTCAATGTATCACAGCTTGTTGAATATAAAGATCTTTTCTCAGGAATCGGTTGTCTTAAAGATTACGAATGTCATTTGTCAATGAAGCCTGATGCCGTACCTTCTGTCGATGCCTGCCGTAGAATTCCATTCAGTCTTTTAGAACAATTAAAAGAAGAATTAGCCATGTTAGAAAAAGATCAAATAATAGTTAAAGTCGAGGAACCTACTGAATGGGTAAGTTCAGTTGTAATTGCATCAAAGAAAAATGGTAAACTACGCCGGCCGGCGGCTATGGTTGGTGTGTGGTTGGTTTGGTTATGTTGGACGTGGGGGTTCGTAGGTGGTACGGAATAAGACGACTGGACTCTTGTGTAGTTCTGTATTCAGCGGCCATGCATGCCAGACGACGGGGGAGAAAGGAAGGTAAACAAGTGACAACCGGAACGGGACCATAGATACAATAATATAATTATAATGCCAGGTACATACGTAACATCTCCCTTATTAAGAAAAGAAGAAAAGACTCGGCGTGAAGTGGAACATGGTACCAAACCACCCTGACAAGCGCCTGACCGCCGCCGCCAAAAAACACAAGAGACAAGTGACAAGACAAGAGACAAGAGACAAGAAACATTAAATTCAACATTATGTCTATCTTGCCAAGACCATTCATTATCTTTAGACAGAATTGTTCTCAAATTAGAAGTTTTTTCTGACAAATTCTCTATGTATGAGCCTAAGTATGTAACCATACCCAAAAATCTTTGTAGTTCTGTGCCATTTTTAGGAATTGGCATACTGCAAATGGCTTTCACTTTGTTCTCATCAACTTTCACACCATCTTTAGAAAAGATGTGTCCTAAGTACTTGACTTGACTTTTACATATATTAGACTTTTCTTTATTAAATTTAATTCCTAGTTCCCTTGCTCTTTCTAAGACTTGTTTTATCCTTTAATCGTGTTCTTCTTTTGTTTGACCATAAATTAAGAAATCATCCATCATGATTTTGACTCCTGAGATATCAGAGAATTTTTTTGTCATAATGGAATGGAATAGTTCTGGGGCTGCATTTATCCCGAATGGAAGTCTTAGGAATCTAAATCTACCTTGAGGTGTGATGAATGTACATAGCTTTGAAGAAGCTTCATCTAACTTGAGCATGTAAAAACCTTTGTTTGCATCAAGGGTTGTGAAATACTGTGAACCAGAGAGGCTGGATTTAATTTCATCAATAGTTGGAAATTGATAATGAGGACGCATAATAGCTTTATTAAGTTTTCTTGGATCAATGCAAAGGCGTAGTTTACCATTTTTCTTTGATGCAATTACAACTGAACTTACCCATTCAGTTGGTTCTTCGACTTTAACTATTATTTGATCTTTTTCTAACATGGCTAATTCTTCTTTTAATTGTTCTAAAAGACTGAATGGAATTCTACGGCAGGCATCGACAGAAGGTACGGCATCAGGCTTCATTGACAAATGACATTCGTAATCTTTAAGACAACCGATTCCTGAGAAAAGATCTTTATATTCAACAAGCTGTGATACATTGACTGACTCATGAAATTGGACATTATGGACTCTTTTAACTAATTTTAAAATATCACAACTGTTACGACCAATAATATTTCTACAGGTTATATCTATTATGTGGAAATTGATATTGTATGCTTTGTTGTTATGGATGACAGACAGAATGCATTGACCTACAGTAGGTAATACTTCACCGCTAAAGGTTGAAAGTTTGTGAGTACTTTTCATTATATTACTCAATGGCAAATTAAGTTTTTTGTAAGAGTTGAATGATAAAATGTTAGTGTCAGCGCCTGTATCAAGTAAAAAGTCTACATTCTTACTATTTATGGATAAGGTTGTATGATAAGGGTTTTTTTGGCTGACAGAAATTTCATTAGTGTAAAGACTATTTAAAAAATAAGTATCAGATGAATTACCCATACTTTCTTCCTCTATAAACCTTACTTGCTTGTTGCGACAACACTTGGAAAAGTGATTGGGCTTGTGACAGTTGTTGCAGATGACTCCTATGGCTGGACATTTCATTCGGTGAACTTGACCACATCTAGAACAGATCTTGGAAGACTGTTTGATTTGAGGTTCTTGACTGGACGATTCTTTACTTGACTGATGACTTTGACTTCTTTGAGACTGACGACTTTGATTTCCTTGAGACTGATGACTTTGGTTACTTTGAGACTGACGACTTTGACTTCTTTGACGGCTATGACTTGTTCGGCGACTGTGATGCGATTGACGACTGGCGACAACACTTACTTCGTGGCTTGATAAGGCTTTAGCCTCTAACCTAGTGTTTCTCAGTGTTTTAGCGAGACTGACTGCGGCATCGAATGAAGACGGTTTCTCAATCAGGATACGTTCTCTTATGTACGAGTAAGATGAATTCAGGTTCCATGAGAATATATCTTTAACTATATCATCGGCGAGGTCTTCAAAATTGCATTGGATACTTATGTTCTTGAGATCAGTGGCATACGTCTCAATTTCTTCAACTGGACCTTGCTTTCTGTTAAACAGCTTATGCCTTTCGATAGAGATATTTACACGCGGCGTAAAATAGTCTTCGAATTTGGCGAGCAGATCCTTGTAAGTGATCTTCTCTATTTCCGTATTGAACGAGTAAAATATCTGAAGAGCGTCCGGGCCTATTGTTTGCAATAAAATGGCTACCTTTCTTTTGTCGGATTCATTTTCTAAACTATTAGCGATCATGTATATCCCAAGACTAGATTTAAAGTTTCGCCAAGCCAATGGCATGTTTGAGGCGTTGATATTGAGATTGAAGTTACTCGGCGGCAGGGGATTTGCGTTTTTTTCGGCCATTTTAAGACGGGACCACGGAGCACGTTTTGCACGAGAATTGTGACTTACTTTTGTAGGCTGCTGCAAACGGCTACTTGTGACTTCTGACCACCTCGACCACCTTCTGACGCCGAGTCTTTTCTTCTTTTCTTAATAAGGGAGATGTTACGTATGTACCTGGCATTATAATTATATTATTGTATCTATGGTCCCGTTCCGGTTGTCACTTGTTTACCTTCCTTTCTCCCCCGTCGTCTGGCATGCATGGCCGCTGAATACAGAACTACACAAGAGTCCAGTCGTCTTATTCCGTACCACCTACGAACCCCCACGTCCAACATAACATGGACGGACATGGTTTGGTCTGGTGGTGTGAGTTTTGGTTAAAAGAATGTATAACGAAAGCCCCTGTCTTGACATATTATGATCAAAATAAACCTATTACACTGTCCGTAGATTCGTCTAAAGATGCCATGGGTGCAGTAATTTGCCATGATAAACACCCTATTGCATATGCTTCTGCTTCATTAAGCTCATGTCAACAGTCATACTCTCAGATTGAGAAAGAGCTTTTAGCTATCTTATTTGGTTGTACAAAGTTTCACCAATATATCTATGGTCGTCATATTTTAGTTGAAACTGATCACAAACCAATAGTGTCACTTTATAATAAACCAATTTATAACATTCCACCCCGTCTTCAAAGAATAATGCTTAGACTACAACCATATGACCTGAATGTAACTTACAAACCAGGTAAATATCTTTATGTCGCTGATACTTTGTCTAGAGCAGCTTTACCAGAACAGTCTTTACGTGATCTTGATTCTGACCTAGATTTACATGTCAATTTAGTCATTAGATCACTGTCAGTTAGTCCAAATAAACTTAAATCTATTCAAGAACAGACTTCCCAAGATAAGGAATTGTCACTCTTAAGTAAATATTGCATAACAGGTTGGCCTGAACATAAGAAAATACTTCCAGACATTCTAAAGCCATATTTTCCTTTAAAAACAGACATACATATTATAAATGGCATTGTCTTCAAAAACAACAGTGTTATTATACCTGTAGCAATGAGGAATGACATATTGAAGCAAATCCATGAAGGTCACCAGGGTATTCATAGTTGCCAAAGATTGGCAAGGAATCTAGTATATTGGCCCAATATGTACACTGATATAGAAAAGTATGTTAATAATTGTCATATCTGTATTACTAACAGACGCAACAATTCCAAAGAGCCACTACAGCCTCATGAAGTTAAACCAATCCCCTGGAATAAAGTTGGTGTTGATTTATTTGATCTCAATTCAGACAAGTATGTCATAGTCATAGATTATTTTTCGCAATATGTTGAACTTGTAAAACTAGTAGGTGGTTCCACTAGTAAAATAGTCATTAGTCACCTTAAGTCTATTTTCTCCAGGCACGGAATTCCCAGTATTCTAATTTCAGACAATGGTCCTCCATTTAACTCAAAAGAGTTCAATAATTTTGCTTTAGATTGGCAAATACAACATATTACATCAAGTCCCTATCATCCACGGTCTAATGGTCTTGTAGAAAGAACCATAGGCACAGTTAAGAATATATTAAAAAAATGTCTTACTGATAATTCAGACCCTCATTTAGCACTATTACAGTATAGGAATACTCCTAAAGAAAACATGTATTCCCCGGCCCAATTACTAATGTCCAGGTCACTTCGAACTAAACTTCCAGTCATAGAACAAAGTCTGAAACCTAAAATACCAAACTACAGGTCTTTAACAAGTAAAACTCAAATGAAAGGTAACAAATCACAGATTTATTATAATCAACATACAAAACCACTGTCTTCATTAAATGTTGGTGATAAAATTTACTTCAAAAAACAGCCAGATAGTATTTGGACACCTGGTACTGTATCAGACATAGGTCCACAACCCAGATCATATACTATTGCCTCCCCAGAAGGAACCTTTCGTCGTAATCGCCAACATATCATAAAACCAAAACTTTCTCCTACTTTATCTGCTTCTAGTAAAAGTCCACTGCAATTCCCATCAGTCCCACTAGATACTGATCCTCTGCTCCCTTCCAATTTACCGTCGTCGTCTCCATCGAACCATCAATCTCCTTGTCCAGCCAGTCCCGTCCATAAACCTGAAACAAAAACAAACATATTAAATACACCAAATAGTCATCATAATAACCACGGAACAAATACTAATTCTTCATTCGGCAGAGCTATCATAAAGCCCCGAAGATTTTGTTAGTTTTAAGTCTAGATTAAGCTCATAATTATTGTACTTAGTCTTAACTAATTAAGTTTATTGTTTTTCAAGCCATGTCTAAACTCATTTCTTTTTAGTTTCTGTCAAAACTCAATTAAGTCAACTGGACAGATGTCACTGTCAGACCTGTCAGTCACAGATATGTTACGTTCCATTATTTTATATTTTATTACAATGTAAGAATTTTGCTAAATGTAAAAAAAAAAAAAAAAAAAGTGTATACTAACGTACGTACCATGTTCCACTTCACGCCGAATCTTTTCTTCTTTTCTTAATAAGGGAGATGTTACGTATGTACCTGGCATTATAATTATATTATTGTATCTATGGTCCCGTTCCGGTTGTCACTTGTTTCCCTCCTTTCTCCCCCGTCGTCTGGCATGCATGGCCGCTGAATACAGAACTACACAAGAGTCCAGTCGTCTTATTCCGTACCACCTACGAACCCCCACGTCCAACATAACAGTTATAAAAGCGGATACTGTTTATAAGAAATGAGGGTATCACAATTTCATGTCTACTACGTGTATTTATATTATGGAAATCGCTTCTTATTTTAAAAAGTCCTAAGTTTTTGCGAACATACAAAATACTTTCTAAGATATAAAGAGAAGGCAGAGTCAGTATATCAATTTCTTTAAATTTGTCTCTAAGGGAGTCGCGATGACCCATTTTATGGATCGCGCGGATTGCTCTCTTTTGTAAAATGAAAATTGAATCTACATCAGCTGCCGATCCCCACAGCAGAACGCCATAAGACATAATACTGTGGAAATAAGCAAAGTATACTAACCTAGCTGTGGCTATATCAGTCAACTGCTTTATTTTTCTTACTGCATTTGCAGCTGAACCTAATCTACCTGAAAGAGTTCTAATGTGGGCGCCCCATTGCAATTTTGAATCTAAAGTAATTCCTAAGAATATAGTTTCCGTTATTGCATCTAGTTTTTTGCCATCAAGTTTTAGATTTAGACCTACTTGAGGTATATTTGGTAATAACAACCTAATACATTTAGTTGTGAACCGTTTTGAAAGAACAGCCAGACGACCATTGACATGTAATACATCTGTATCTTTCCTGTCTATTTCAAAAATAAGAGAAGTATCGTCAGCAAATAGAATTATATCCGATAAGTTAGCCATAATGTAAGGAAGATCATATATATAAACTAGAAAAATATAAAGGGCCGAGAATTGAACCTTGAGGCACGCCCATTTTAACTAGAGACCCTGAAGACGTCGCCCCATTAACGTTTACTTTTTGTTCCCTGTTTGATAGATAGGAAAGAACAAGATCTACAGCTTGTTCACGAATGCCGTAATGGTCTAATTTACAGATCAGTGTATTGTGGTCATCGCAGTCAAACGCTTCAGACGTTCAAACGCTAGAGGTCACAGAAAATGCCAAATGCATCCTGGGACTTCTTCCAGGATTCCAAAATGTGACTGATGAGTTTTACTCCTGCGTCAGTCGTCGACCTACCTTTCGTGAAACCAAACTGGTGACTATGTAAAATCCTATTTGAATTAAAATGTGACAACATCTGGTCTAGCATGATTTTTTTATATATTTTACTCAATACTGGTAGCACAGATATTGGTCTGTAATTAGAGAGATCACTCTTACTACTCGATTTAGAAATTGGTACTACTTTACTATGTTTCATTAAATCAGGAAACGTACCGCTATCTAAAAATTGATTAAATATGCCGGTTAGGACAGGTACAATTGTGTCAATGATATCTTCAAGAACTTTAACGGAAATCCCACATTTAGTCTTCAGTGTTTTTTATGTGAAGACTTTTGAATGCTTTTTTAATTGTGAAAATAGAAATGGGCTTTATATTCATAACTTGGAATGTTCTTACTGAATTGTTCTTTTAGAAGAGATTCAGCTAGTATAGATGATGAGGGGAGAGATTTCGTAACCTCTATTGGGATTTTGGTAAAGATATTTTCCAGTATCTCAGCAACTTTTAACTTATCTGAAATGGTTTCATCATCAATTTTTAAAGACAATTTATTCTGATCTTACTGTTTTGTGTTTCCAGTTTCTTTGTATCTTCCACACAGCTTTTATTTTATTGATAGAAATATTGTTATTTATTAATTTAGATTTAGCTTGGGTGCAGACTCTTTTAAATATCTTAGTATAGTTTCTTACATAATTATGAATTGCTTGATCAGAAATCTCTGCTTTTTTCTAATGCCAGGAGTGGCCCATTCATTAAATTTTGGTTTAGAATTGATTTTTACTGTTTTTACAGAACATGATTTATTAAATTCTTGGCATACTGTAGAAAATAATGTACCGTAGTTTATGGTGGGGTCTTGTGAATCAAAACTAGCTGTTGAAAGATTGCTAAGAAGAACATTATTATTAAACATCTTCAATTTATTTTTAGTAAGAGGTATTAACTGAATAGTTTTATCTAAACGTCACTAATTGGGGACCAGTCTTTTATTTTACAATTAGTAAATACATTGTCGATGCATGTAGCCGAGGTTGCTGTTATTCTAGTTGCTACATTAAATATATGTTTTAAATTAAAAGTTTTAAATAATGAGATAAGCTTACATTTATTCGGTGAATTTACAAATAGATCAATATTTGGATCACCATAAACAAAAACTACCTATTTTACTATCTCTAAAAAGTTTAGTTAGTATTTCTTCCATTATGATTAAAAATGATGACAAGTTTGAGGCTGGTGGTCTATAAACACATAAGAAAGTATGGTCTTCAACTTCTACGCACATGTTACCTCACATAAGCGAAAACCGGTTGTACGCACTGGCAACTGAAAAATGATTTACATTAAACGACATTCTATCTAGTTTTAACCAGGTTTCACAAAAACATAAGATATCCATACGATATTCGTCTATTAACATTTCCACGTCTAGGATTTTGCCAGAGATGTGATTTATATTTTGGTGATAGAGTAAAATATTCTTATTATGCTTCTCTTGTGTCGATTCTTAAAGTTTAAAGAATTTATTACAGCATTATTAGAAGTACTAGATAATGTTGATTCATCACTTAAGCTAATCTCAGTTAAAACATTAATAACTGCGTGTATTGTAAGCTAATAAAGTAGCTAATACATGTTGGCTTTTCTTAGGTAAAAACATATGCTCCTGAGTCAACACAAAGTCTCTAACAAAATTGTTAGTATCAAAATACAATAAATGGTCACTAAGAAGACATGCTAAAATATGCATAAGGTTATTTAAGCTAAAAATGTAGTTGTTATCTTGCTCATATAACTTATCAGAATATGGCAATGCACATAATATTAATTTACTTAATTTTAATTTAAGTAGGGTGTCAATACCATGAACTATCACTTTCACTATCACTATTACTGTCTTATTATTTTTCCGTCTTTTGACACATCTCGGGACCCTAGAGTTCCGGACATTTAAGGCGTACGAGGAGCCGAAGCCAAGTTTTTAATGATGCAGGATATGCAAACAAAAATATTGGGTTATGGGTTTGGATGGTTAAAGTGAACTGGTTATCTAGGACTATGGAAAGACTATGGCCCCTGCCTGATCAATGTTTTATATAAAATACACAGATAAAATGGCATGGGGTGACCTGCACACTCAATAATGGGCCCCCAAAAAACGATCGCTAGCACATAGTGTGAGAGTGACAAGGGGGCAACACGTTCTGAGGTACTTATGAGTAGTGGAGAGGTATTCCACGGCTATCAGGATAATCCCGGAAGAACGGTCAAGATCCCCACCAGGCCACCAGTATCTTACTGGAATACTTCCTTCCTCCGAGCACGTTTGCTCTTGCGAATCTCCACTCAAGCCGGCCAATAAAGGCAAGAAGGAGGTGGGAGCTACGTTTCTCGTCGTTGTTCACTCCAGCCGGTCAATAAACGCAAGCCAGAGGAGAGGAATAAGAGCTCTCCCGGGAGATAGGGTCCGTGGGGTCGCTACTGCCTAACAGCTCGTCACTTGCTGCCCTGCGGGTTTCTGTATCTCTCTTGGTCTGGCTCCTGACCCTAGACCCGTTTCGGCAAAGTAAACTCTATCGGTACAGACCTAGAGTTCGGAGCGCGCAAGCCCCACCACGACGTCAACGTAGAGATACGTGGGGTTATTTTTTTTATTACGTATGTCACTTTTAAAGTGATGCTCAGACTGTTTTTAATTAAAAAAACTACAGTAGTCTGCTTATTCATTGGTGTATGTTTTATTTTATGAACAAGCTGAATAAAATGCAGATTATGGTAACAGCAGTTAACTATAGTATTTTTAGAGCGATTATTTAACAATGATCCAAAACCTGCTTCTAATCTATCTGAATAGACCAAAACATTACTTTGAGTGGGATTGACAGTTTCTTAAGTATGAGTTAAGATGGGTAAAGCTGTAGGAACAACATGCTATGTCATGAGAGGTGGTGGAGTGGGAGCACAACTGCAGGTGAGATTTTTTGTCAGTGGCTCACATCTCTCTGCATTACACTTCACCAAATCCACCAAATCACAGGCCCCTTGCAAGCGGTCACTTAACATTTTTTGCCTATACTCATACTTACAAAGGATTTCCTTTAGTGAATTTTTCCTACTCAATAATTCCTTCTGAAGGTTCTCTATGTCAGCATCATACATTTGTCTGCTACTTTCCAACGTATCATTACATACATTTAATTGGGTTTGTAAGTTGAAACGCTCTTTCCTAAGATTAATGTTACACTTATAAAAATAATGTGTTTTCATGAGTTTATTGTATTTTTAAATATTTCTAGTGATTTTAATATATTTCTTCATTTTATTATGACTAGTTAGGATGGGACATTTAGTTAAGGTACCTTAAGGTATCTTCCCCAGTCAGGTCTATGGTAACGGTGGACTTCTTCCGTTGAAAAAATGATTGGTCCTGGCAACTTGTTCACTGGCTTTCAGAGAATTGATGATGGAAATTTTGTTGTGTGCCTTGCACAATTCCGCTTCTAGACCTGATATGCGTTTCAGTGCCTGGTCACGAGTGTCACTGCACTGTTGGAAGTCTGACACTAGTTGACGGAGATGGTGATGCTGGTCAAGTATATCCATGTGCGGGGTGTGAAGTTCTACAAGTTGGTTCTTGAGTGTTTCTGTAATTTACCCTCTGGACTTCAATCTCGCTGTCCTCTCTTATCTGCAGGAGCTGATTGGAAAGTTTTTTTGATGTCTCCAGCTCCTTCAGTGCAACATTCAGTTTGTCACTGATGTCACGATCTGTGGCTCCGCGGGTTATCATATTCTCAAATTTTCTCAAATGGCACCTGGAATGTGATAAGAAACAGCTGAGTTTATAAGAATCAATTTGTTAAAATAATTAGTTAAGCTGGTAACATCAAATAAACTGGCGCCATGTATGTCTATGGTTAATTGTCAATATAAAGATATTCTTTTTGCACTCCACGCATCACGTTGTTTTATTGAGAGGTTCAGAGGAGCCCAGAATAAAAATTCCAGTCGCTAAAATACAGTTTTATACAAGTTTAATAATTAGCATATGCGCAGGCATTGTGGTGGTAAAACCAAAAAAGTGTTTTTCAACAAGAAATAGTGAAAATTAACGGCAATGACTTCGAACTCATTTCTGACCAATGTCCCGAAGTTGAGAGGACGAGAAAACTATCATGAATGGGCGTTTGCAGCGGAGAATCTGTTAGTTTTGGAGGGCATGGCAAGTTGCATCAAGCAAGAAAGCCCAGCAACAGCAGCCGCAGAAGATGCAAAAGCGAAAGCCAAATTGATTTTGACTATAGATCCGTCACTATACGTTCACATAAAGGAAGCATCAAGCACAAGTAATTTATGGGTGAAACTGAAGACTATGTTTGACGATTCAGGATTCTCCAGAAGAATAACCTTGCTGCGGAATTTGATATCGATACGTCTCGATAGCTGTGATTCGATGACCGATTATGTCACGCAGATCATCGAAACATCACAAAGATTATCGGGGACAGGATTTTCCGTGAACGACGAGCGGATCGGCTGTTTAATGTTGGCAGGATTACCTGAAAAATACTTCCCCATGATAATGGCAATAGAACATTCCGGCATTGCCATTACTGCTGACGTAGTGAAGACCAAGCTGATTGACCTTGTAGGCGGTGAAGGTGAACAAGCGGGAAGTGCATTTTGGAGTAGAGGCAAGCACAATCGCCAACAGAATTTTAAAGTTGGCAGCTATGGGAGGAATGATAGCTCTAGTCATGACGGCAATTTGTCTATGGCCGGCTCGAAAGAAGAAAACAAGTCTGACAAATCGAATATAAAATGTTATCCTTGTAAACAGTTTGGACATTAAAACACAGTGTACTAAGCAGAATAGTCAACAAGTGAAAAAGACGAACGCGTTTTCCGCTGTGTTCTTGAGCGGGAACTACAGTAAACAAGATTTTTACTTGGATAGCGGCGCGAGCGTCCACATGACTGCGGATGTAAAAATGATACGGAATGCATCATATTCACCAAGCATCAAGGAGATTATAGCAGCTAATCAAAATGCTATGCCAGTGTTGTGCTCGGGAGATGTCGATATCATGACCGTCACTCCAAGTTGCAAATATGAGGTTACTTTGAAAGATGTTCTATGTGTACCTAACCTCACCACGAACTTGATATCAATCAGTCAGTTAATGAAAAATGGCAACAGTGTGGAGTTCAAAGATAAATGTTGCAATGTTTACAACAAAGACAAGAAATTGGTGGCTATTGCTAACTAAACAGATGGTGTTTACAAGTTGGTTCTAGAAAGCAAACAGTGTCTGTTTACATGTCCCTCTTCAGCAGCGTGCAGTAAAGTATGAGATTGGGTAATTTGAATATGAATGACCTGAACAAGATGAAAGATGGAGCAGTCACAGGTATATCATACGCAGATAAGTCAGTGATCAACAAAAGTACATGCACAGTATGTTGCGAAGGGAAGCAGTCGCGCTTGCCATTTGGTCATACCGGAACAAGGAGCAGCGACCCATTGGATGTTGTCCACGCTGATGTTTGCGGACCAATGGAGTCGACCTCAATTGGAGGAGCAAGGTATTTCCTTATATTTGTTGATGACTATACCCGTATGGCTTTTGTTTACTTTCTAAAAACAAAAAGTGAAGTTTTTAAGTTCTTTAAATAATTTAAATCATTGGTAGAAAACCAACAGCAAAGAAAAATGAAAATATTCAGAACGGATAATGGCTTAGAGTTCTGTAGTAATAATTTTGAAAACTATTTGAAGGATCATGGCATTGTACATCAAAAGGCTTATACTCCTGAGCAAAATGGCGCATCAATAGAACCATTGTTGAGAGAGCTCGATGTTTATTATTTGATGCAGGTTTAGATAAAAGGTTTTGGGCAGAGGCAACAAATACTGCCGTCTATCTTAGAAATAGATCTATTGCATCAGGATTAGATAATAAAACTCCATATGAACTCTGCATGAATCAGAAACCAGATTTAAGTCATATCCGAATATTTGGAAGTCAAGTGATGGTTCACATCCCAAAAGAAAAACGGTTTAAGTGGGATACTAAGTCAAAGAAACATATTCTAGTAGGTTTTGCAGAAAATGTGAAGGGCTACAGAGTGTATGATCCTGTAAAGCGGTGTGTCACAACTAGCAGAAATGTAATTATCCATGAGAATACTGAAAGGAACTGTACTGCAGATGAGACAGTATCAGTTTCAGTTGGGGATGTAATCCAAGCAGATGAGTCAGACAGTAATGCTGAAAGTCGTGAGGAAGAAATTAACTGTTTATGAGTCCAGTAAATTCAAACATTTCTTCAGAATCTGAAAATTTTAGCACTTTGACTGATTTGGATTTTACATTGCAGCAAACCACAGAATCTGAGGAGGATGAGAAACCAGTTATTACGAAACTAGTGCGGAGGCAGCCTCAGCGTTATGGTTGCACAAACCTGTGTACAACGTCGAGTCCAGATGTTCCCAAGGACCCCGTTACTGTCCGAGAAGCTCTGGAGAGTCCAGACCGAGACAAGTGGATTGAGGCCATGAAGGACGAGATGCAGGCATTTGAAGAAAATGAAGCATGGCATCCTGTTGATGTATTGCCTTCTCATAAGACCCTAGTGCAGTGTAAGTGGGTGTTCAAAAAGAAAATGAACAGTGATAACAGTGTGCGATACCGAGCGCGTTTGGTGGCTAAAGGCTTCTTGCAGAGGCCTGGTATTGACTATGAAGAGACATTTTCCCTGTAGTCAGGCATTCTACACTAAAAATGTTATTTGCACTGTCTGTTCAATAACATTTAGACGTCACTCATTTAGATGTAAAAACAGCTTTTCTAAATGGTTACCTCAAAGAGGACATTTATATGGTTCAGCCAGACATTAGTTATGATGTTAATAAGAAAAAGGTTATTGTAAAATTAAATAAAGCAATTTATGGGCTGAAGCAGTCCTCTAGGTCTTGGTATGCGAGAGTAGAACAATGTTTATGTGAGTTAGGGTTTAAAAAGAGTTGTGTAGAGCATGTGTTTTCACAAAAATGAATGGTAATGTAAAGATTATAATTGCATTGTACAGTACCGACCAAAAGTCCATAGGCAATCGCACAAAGCAATAGACTGACGCGATTATGGCGAGCCGAGCGAAGATTCAAATCTCATCTGCCGTTTGCTTGTAATTTTCTAATAATTACTATTCATAGTTTTTTGTTATTTTTTAATAATGACTAGTTCAATAATCATTCGTTTTTTGTTTCGGTCGTCTTGTTCACATAAATATTAAAGTTTAGCAGGTAGACCACAGAAAACTAAGTAAATTATTTCGATTTCTGTGGGGTAGACAGACGTAGTTCGTTACGCGTATTCGCTTAATAAAACTTTGTTGGTTCGTGGTTATTGTTGGTGACGAGTATTTAGGTATTAGCGGTGTTGTGGTTATTATTTTCAAAATGCAGTCAAATATAAATATTGAAGGGAGATCAAATATTACTGCGCTGCGTAAAAGTGAATGTAATTTACACAAATATCTAATGAAACCGGACTAAGTGTGAGTGTTATCATTTAAATATTTCATATTTTACTAAACATAAATCTTAATCAAAGGTATTGTTGATAGAACAGAGGTATTGTTGAGACAGAAGTTGCCTTTAAAGTTTTAAATTCATTATGAGGTTTAATTCGATTAGTGAATGATAAATAATTATTATGTGTTATAAATACAATGTTATTCTTTGTTCTAGAGAAATTCTGTGAGGGTTAAGAGGTATGAGGAAGAGGCTTATAATCGAGGAGCAGCGACGTCAAATGGTGAATGAATATGAAACAAATGGTTTCATACCAACGAGATATTTTGCTGTATTATTAAACACGTCATTATGAACCGTTCGCTGTGCACTCTGAAGGCTTGCATCACTGAAGACCAGCTAGGAAGCCGTTTTCGACAGAAAGGCATAAACAAGAACGTTTAAGTTTCGCACGATAATATTAAGACTTCAAGTTGGACACTGCTATATTTTAACCTTAAAATATTTACCGTACCAACTTAATAAAACAACAGATTCGTTATTGCATGAATTTGTGGTAACGATTTTTTAAAGAAAGAAAAGAAAAAAAGAAAAAAACATTTATTTGCGGTAAACATGACACAAAAAAAGGGTTAAAAAGACACGTTTTAATATGGTGTTTGTCGTATTTCTCGCAGATAGACCGAAAATGTTTAAAATTATTTTAGTAATATTATTATTTTACGATTAAAATTTGAGGTTTAGTTTCAATACTCTTTTCGTAAAGAAAATGAATTCTTAAGCTATAACCTCAATACCAACCAATATTTACTAAAGCCACATAAAATGTGAAATAAATAATGTAAACAAACTGCCCATACTTAACCTTAAAATCACCTATTTTGTAAGTAGTGTTTTTTTTTTCATTTTCAGTAGTCTAATATTCTTATTTATTGCTTAATTACTTCGACCATGATTAAAGCTAACTAGTAATAAGCTAGCTAATATTTATGGTGAAAAAAATCCATTTAAAATTTAAAACATTTCATAATACAAATATGTCAAAATAATACGAATTGCTTCTAAGTTTCTTGACATCTACGAGTATTTCACATCTTATTTAGCTGAAGTAATGACAAATAATTGTAGCAATTTGTTAGCTATAAGTAAAATAAATATATCGAATAAATATTTTTTAATTTTGTTATCACATATCACATTTTAATTCTCAATCCTTTATTGTAATAACAGCATTAATAAAAAGAGCAATAGTTAAAATATATTATTATTGGAAACAAAAATAATAATTTTAGCAAAAAACCGCACTGTGTTTTACGAGATCGGAACCTAAGCCAGTTTGATTCTTAGACCAACGCTTACCGCGTTCTGCACACATAAGTTTTGTTCGAATTTTAGCAATGCCATAAACTGGCCGAGGTCAGGCGCATGATGCGTGTATGTTACCGTGTCTAACAAAAGCGACGGAAATATATATTTGTTTCGGTAGTGCGGCGCAAGTACGTGACGATACGACGGTGTCTGCCGTGTTGTTTACACATACAGATATACGGACCATACCGCGAGTTCACAGCAATACGACTCTTAACGTGCCTATGCACTTTTGAACGCTTACTGTACGTAGACGATTTCTTCGTATATTCAAATGATAAAGATGAGACTGAAGAATTCATTTCTGTATTGAGTCCTAAAGGATCATGGGGGATTTTGTATGGACCCCGTCCCCACCCTACAACAGTCATGGGACACGTGTCAATTTGTTCATTGCGACCCAAAAAAGCATAAAGTACCTGTTTTAGTAGCAAAAACTATTGGGTATATTTATAATAAAAAATAAAAAACTTTTCGGTAAAAATGTATTTATTTTTAAACCAAAATATTTTTTTCACAAACATATATGCTTATTTCACACAAACGAGGATGATTCTTAAAAAAAAAAAATACTTGGTTCTCAAACTGAAAATCAATAAGAAATAATAATAGTGCTTAAATAATATAGGTAACTATTAACTCATTATTACAGCCAAAAGCATGTCAGACACACTACTAGCTTAAGTTAAGCTCTGATTTATATTTAAGTCTAAAGTGTCAAGCTTGATGTGCTCTTCACTGCACTAATAATTACATTAAGTCGTCTATTACAATATTATCAAGCATTTGTGCCGGTGCAATAAAGTCAATATGACGCCCTAACCCCATGTACCATACAATGGATATTATGTGCGCACAACTTCCCACAGTGCGATTGCCTGTAAGGCAAGTGCAGTACCAATTAGCAATAGCATGTCTGTCAGTCAAATCCCGGTCTATTAAAATATAACTATAATAAATACGGGAACGGACATGGCGCGACTGAATCCGTAATCTGCCTAGCCAAACATTATATATTGCATCGCGGTAAATCGTTTAACTCGTTATCACGGTATAATTCTATATTATAAAGGCCATCGCGAAGGTGCTCGGCGCAGTAAGACTTGGCAAGCTTAATGTGATAGCTCCCTAGCGCGAAAAGAGACACTTCATCTTCAGATAAACGTGGGAAGTCTTCGAAGTTAGGAATATTTGCTTGCATGACTTCAAAAGGCACTCTCTGTCTGTTAAGATTTTTCATATGCACATAATCATGCAAGTGATTGGACATGTTCATTCTAGAATTAATTATATTTACAATCTCGGCGGCCAATTTTTGGAATAAAATACGATTTTATGTTACAACGCTTATATTATGGAGCACATTTGGATTGACACACAGAATGACAACAACAATATTTTTTTACTATTCCAAATAAGTACCTAGGTACATGAAATTACTCTAACAAGTGGCCAGGGTGTTTCTATTAAAAAAAAGGTAAACCAAATAGTTACAACACCTCCCCGTAATGGAAACACCTGTACATACAGATATACAAAAAATATATACACCCTAATAAATTAATAACAAACACTATAAACAATAATCACGAACACTTTTATACCTAAACCTTTAAGACACATAAAATGTCGAAGTTTTGTTAAAGGTTTAGTAAGGACATCGGCTGGCATATTACGTGTGTTAATGTAATTTAAATAAAAAATAAAAATACTTTATTTCAGACCTTGATCCATATGATGTTAGTAATACACACTACTTATTAGCTATGTTAGTAACAAACAAAAAAAACAACATTTAATTCATATATCTGCTGCACTCACCAGACGCACCGGGTATATGTACATGTACACGTACCCAATGCGCCATAATGGTGCAGCACGGCTTATCACTAATGACCTTCAGAATGTCATTGCCGCTCCCACGCACTCTGCGCATCATAGAAGCAGTCTTCTTACGTAAAATGGTACTGAAACCGTCAGTACGTGCTTCCGCGAACATTCCTGACGCGCTACAGTAACGTGGGAGCCCCAATAACATCCTGAAAGTATTATTATACTGAACTCTGAGGGCGTTGTATGCCCTCTGCGTATATCGAACCCACAGAGTGCACGTGTACAATGATTGACAGAAAGCCTTGAAAAGAGTAATTTTTACTTCCGGTGTACAACGTGCGAATTTAAGACAAGGTTTTGTTGATTAAGTGAATCGCGAATAAAATAGTGCCTAATATCGATATGTTTGGTGCGTGCGTGAAAGGTGTCGTTATGAGATAATTTTAATAAACTTTGATTATCTGTATAAATTTTGATTGGGCGATCCAAAGAAAATATTTCTTAAACGCCTTGAGGTATATGGCTTCTTTGCACGCTTCACTAAGAGCCATATACTCAGCTTCTGTAGTTGAGAGTGCGACTGTTTTTTGTTTGCGTGACTCCCAACTAATTGGTGCTCCACTCATAATGAAAAAGAAACCTGTGAATGAATGACGATCGATGATATTACTTCCATGGTCTGCATCTACATAACCGATGGGATAGTCTGGCATGACTTTATGATAGTGAAGTTTCAGGTCCTTGGTACCCTTAAGATACCTCAGTACCCGCTTGGCAGCTCTCCAGTGCACCTCCCCGTAATGTGTGTTGAATTGACTTAAAAATGACACTGCATGTGAGATGTCGGGTCTAGTGCCAATGGAAACATACATTAGTGATCCAATGAGCTGCTGGTAAGGTAAATCTGGCTGATCGTCATTAATGTCTCTGTAAATGAGTTTTTGACCAGGTTCCATGGGTGTGGAAACTGATATGGCATCACTCATTCCAAATTTAGAAATAAGCTTATCTATGTATTTGGTTTGGTCAAGAGTAATGCCGTTTTTGGTATACAAAACTCTCATACCAAGACAGTCTTTTAAGGAACCAAAGTCTTTGACACAGAATTCTTTGCTAATAGCACTTTTAAACTTTTGTTTCATTTCCTTATCATTAGAAAATATGAAAAAATCGTCCACAAATATGGCGACGATAAGAAGCTTATTTTGGTTTTTATGATAATATACACAATTATCATTTTGTGATTTCATTAAACCAAACTTTGCCATTGCTTCGCAAACTTTTTTATGCCACTGTCTAGGGGATTGTTTTAATCCATACAAAGCTCTCTTTAAAATACATACTTTGTTTTTGCTGTCCTCTTTTATAAATCCTTCTGGCTGAGTCATATAAATTTCTTCGTCTAAGGTCCCATAAAGGAAGGCAGTTTCAACATCTAAGTGATCGACTTCTAAGTTATGCTGAACAGCGTAAGCTATTAGCAACCTGACAGTTGATAGTCTAGTTACAGGTGAGAAAGTTTCATGATAGTCCACCCCGTAAATCTGGGTGAACCCTTTGGCTACCAATCTGGCTTTATATTTTATTATATTTCCCGATGTATCCCTTTTTATTTTATATACCCATTTACATTTCACAATTTTACGGTCACTTGGTCTGTCCACCAAAATCCAGGTACCGTGCTTAATTAGTGAATCGTATTCGACTTCCATTGACTTAAGCCAGTTGTCTTTATGAACATCTTCCATGGCTTCTTTAAACGTTTCAGGTTCAAAGTTCGTAGAAGTCAAGTTTGCTAGGGTGTCATTGTCGGGATATCTTATTGGTGGACGTCGGTCTCTAAGGGAATATCTCCTTTCGCTTTCAACATTAACATGGGGATGTTCCACAATAGTCTCACTTTCGGAGTCAAAAAACACTTCAGGTGTTTCTATTTCTGAGATTTCTTGTATTTCCGTATTTGGAACTTCAGTTGTTTCAGTTTGTGAAACTTTAGGTATTTCCGTGTCTAAACCTGTTTCAGTATCTTGTACTTGAATTATGTCACTTGTCTGTGACTGAGACACATCTTGAGTGTCGCTAGTAGAAGGCTTATCCTCAATGAAGACAACATCTCTCGCGGTCAAAACCACTCGAGGATTTTGGGGATCAATTAAACGAAAGCCTTTACTTTGACTGGAATACCCAACAAATATGTACTTTCGAGTTTTTGACTCTAGTTTTGTACGTTTTTCTACGGGTATAAGTGCATGTGTTTAAGTTTACGTGTCTTTAGCTGTGAAGCTAAAGACACGTAAATGTGAAAGATTAATTTTCTTTCCAGTCCAAATCTCTTCTGGAATTTTATTATTTAACGCTTGAGTAGGTGAATGATTTTTGAGATAAATTGCAGTATTTACTGCTTCTGCCCAGTATGCTTTTGATAAGTTAGCATCTTGAAGCATGGACCTAGCTTTTTCAATAATAGTTCTATTGACTCGCTCAGAAATACCTTTTTGTTGTGGATTATAGGGAACAGAAGTTTGATGCAAAATTCCGTTCTCTTTCAAAAAGGTAGTGATATTGCGATTAATATATTCAGAGCCGCAATCGGACCTAAACTTTTTTATTTTGTGACCCGTTTGATTTCCTACCATACTTTTGAATTCTACAAACTTAGAGAACACTTCACTTTTGTGTTTTAGAAAATATCCAAAAGTTTTGCGAGAAAAATCGTCAGTGAATGTGAGTACATAGAGAGCTTTGCCCCAAGATTGAGTACTCATGGGTCCACTAACATCAGAATGCACTATTTCTAGAACATTTTTTGACCTGCTTGAAGAATTATTGAACGGTTTCTTTGCTAGTTTGCCTTGTAGACAAGGCACATAGATTTTGTTCAGTGTGTCATTATAGTTAATGCCGACAAACTTATTTTTTAAAATACTCATGGCTTTAGTATTAAGGTGACCAAGGCGTCTATGCCATAATAATGCAGACTCTGTGGAAGTAGTAAAAAGAGCTTGCGAATCAGGAACATTAAGTTTATACATGCCATTGAAGTTGCAATAATAGAACCTGAGACTTTACATCCTTCTTTTTGAAGAATAGTGGCACCTTTTAGGGAAAATAAAACAATAAAGCCTTTTTTAACTAAGTTACTAACTGATAATAAGTTTGCAGCTAGTTGGGGAACATAAAGAACATCTTTAATTGTATTAATATTATTAGTATTATTAATGACGACTGTACCTTCACCTTCACATAGAATTTGGTCATTGTTGGCCACAGTGACAGGCTTAATTACAGGGGTTATTTCACAAAAGTATTCCTTTCTGTTACACATATGAGAAGTAGCACCGGAGTCTATGTACCAAGAATCTGAGGAAGAGGAATGAGACACATTAAAACAAGATGAAAGTGTAATGTGTGAAGTGTAATTAGTAGTATTAATACTAGGAGTTTCTTGCTTCTTCTTTAAGATTTTACATTCATTTTTATAGTGTCCAAATCTCTTACAGTATGTACATTTCTTCGAATGAAAAGACTTTTTCTTAGTCACGGTGCATTGTAATGCTGCATCAGGTACAGTAAGACTTGTAGTCGGTGATGGTCGGCTATCTTCCTTAAGAAGTGCTGAGACTACAGCTTCAGATGTCATCTTCGTGTTAGAGTGCTCCAGGGTCATATCAAGTGGTTTGTAGCTTTCAGGAAGATTTGCTAGTAGAATGATGGCTAAAAACTCATCTTCTATGGCAGCGTTCATGCCGCGCAGTTCCTGCTGAGTAGTCAACATTAAGTTCACGTACTTTTCCATATTTCCTTCATATTTCACAGCTAGTAGCTTTTTCATTAGAGACAGTCTTCTGACAAGACCACAATCTGCATAGGCCTTTTTTAAATTGTTCCAAGTATCGCATGCCGTCTGTACATTTTGAATCACAGGATAAACATTTTCGTGGCATGCTAAACATATTTTAGACCTCGGTCTGGCATCTTTTCTAGCATTTGCTGCTGTTGTAAGATCTGCCGGTTTTGACACTATGTCCCAAAGATCCTGATCTACTAGGTAGCATTCCATTGCGAACGACCAGGTGTGAAAATTTTCTTTTCCACGTAGTTTTGAGAATGTCATTGTGGATTGTATTGGGCTTACCAGGGAAGAATCGCCACTTGCCATTTTTGAATAGGAATATATGTAGAGCGTCCACTTTTTTTAAAATCGATTAAATGCCCATAACTTTTTGGAATAAAATACGATTTTATGTTACAACACTTATATTATGGAGCACATTTGGATTGACACACAGAATGACAACAACAATATTTTTTTACTACATATTACACATGGTACATGAAATTACTCTAACAAGTGGCCAGGGTGTTTCTATTAAAAAAAAGGTAAACCAAATAGTTTCAACACCAATCTGTTGTCAACAGCGACTCGATAATAAGCGTTTATTATGGCCGCTGCAATTTTAAAGTCACAGAACATATGACTTAATGCACGATTAAAATACGTTTGACGCAACAACCTGAACCTATTCTTAAACTTGCCGTTGACCGCCTCAACAACCCATCTGCAAATCGTAACCAATCGGGACTTATTTGCCTGTTCTGTTGTCAGTTGACTAGCGGTCCGGTCTTTTGTAGGTGGCTTGTGGACTTCATAGCCACAAGACTGGATTACACCAATGCTATCTCTAAAGCCCCTATCAACTATAAAAACATCGCCACTGTTTAAAAACCAATGCAATGGATTTTCTTCATTCATTAATGACTGCATAATGGTAGCATCAGATGTTGTAGCCCGGAATGGACCGAGTACGTCTATTATGTAGCCATCACTGCTCACAATTATAAAAGGTTTTAAAAGATTTCGAAACTTGTGATGGCTGTAAGATTGGCGCTGAAATAAAAAATTGGCGCTTTTTTCAATATATATGTACGTTCCATCTAATATCAAAATAGCTTTAGTATTTTGCTCATCACCAAAAAACTCTTTAGGAATCAGTAAGTTTCTTTCTAGAACATGTTTTCTAGACAGATGATCTAGACCAAGATGTCTATTAACGAAATCTTCAAATCAAATCAAATCAAATCAAATCGTTTATTTGTGATTCACAGGTATAAAGATCTTATAAATAGAATATGTTCATGCCATGATCCGCCACATAGGGCATACAAATTAGACAAAACTACACAACATATATATACAACTAAACAAAATAAATAGGAAACAAATAGCATTTACTTAATACTAATTATTTTGATATAAAATCACTAACACTGTAATAACAGTTTTCTATCAAGAATTTTGACAATTTATGTTTGAAAATATTCACATTATTAGAATCTCTTATATTTTTTGGAATGCTATTAAATATCTTAGTTGCCATATTAAATACACTTTTTCCATACAGAGTAGTTTTAAATCTCCTACTGATGTTATTGTATAATCTACTTCTATTGCGAGATCCAGATTCTAAAGTAAATAATGTGGGATTTTGTCTTATAAATAGAGCCGATTCTAGAATATAGATAGATGGAACTGTAAGCAAGCCTAATTTTTTGAAATATTCTTTGCAACTGTCAGTCTTTTTCAAGCCACACATAGCACGGATGCATTTCTTTTGACATTTAAAAACCCTGTCCCAATTAGTAGCATTGCCCCAAAAGATTATTGCATATCTTAACCTAGAAACAACATGACCATGATATGCTACGAGTAGTGTGGGGAGGCTTACTTTTTTCGAGAGGAGGTAAAGACTGTAAGATGATTGTGATATTTTTTTACAAAGGAAATCTATATGTGTTTGCCATTTTAAGTTATGGTCTATGCGAAGTCCGAGAAATGTTGTTGTTGCGGTCAATTTTACTTCTTTTCCTAAATATTCTATCTTTGTATTTAATTTATTACTTGTTTTTTGCTTAAATTGCATTAGTTTAGTTTTATCTAGGTTTATTAATAAGTTATTATTTTCTAACCAATCTACTATTGAACATAAGCTACTATTAATATCATTTTCATCATTATAAACGACTGTACAATCATCAGCAAAAAGCACCATTCTGTCATTTGTTGACATGGGGAGGTCATTAATGTAAATGATGAAGAGCAGTGGACCAAGAACACTGCCCTGAGGGACTCCGAATTTAACTAGTCTGGGACTTGATCTATAGTTTATTTCATTTTTAGTTTTAGGACAAATTTTACTTACGACTGTGATTTGAGTTCTATTAGTGAGATAAGATTTGATTAAATCAAGAGCATTACCCCTTATGCCATATGTCTCTAGTTTATTTAATAAGATGGAGTGGTCTACAAAATCAAAGGCTTTTGACATATCCATAAATAAAGCAAATGAAGGCTGCCTAGCATCCACTCTAGGATAAACCATACTTAAAAGATCGTATATAGCTAAGTTTATGGACATATTTTTCCTAAAACCTTTTTGGTTTTCAGAAAAGATACGGTTCTTATCAAAGTAGTTATAAAGGTTTATATAAATAGCTTTTTCAAATATTTTTGAAAATATAGGGATAAGGGCAATCGGCCTATAATTTTTCATATCTGTTTTGGTATCTTTTTTATGAATTGGTTTAATTATGGTAGTTTTTAAGGAGGACGGAAAGGTACCTTGTTCAAAGCAAAGATTTATAATGTAACTCAGTATTGGTGAAATGAAATGACTAACTTGTTTTAAGATAGACACGCAAATGTCATCATAACCAGTACTTTTTGTATTCTTCAAGTTATTTATTATTGTGAAAATTTCGACCGGGTCAACAGGACCAAGAAAAAAAGAAAATGGAGAATTGTATTTGCAAGTTTGTTTTTTCGGGTTATAATTAGTATGCTCTAGTTGAGCTAAGTCAGCATAGTAGTTATTAAATGATTCTGCAATTTTAATAGGATGAGTGATTTTAAGCGTGTCTGTTATAATTTCTTTGATATCTTCAACTGGGAATTTTGGTTTATTGCTGTTAATTATTGACCAAGTCGCTTTGGACTTATTGGCAGAATTAAGAATAAAATAATTATTTTGCAATTTTTGGGTTAAATTGATAATTTTTTTATACCTCAGAGAATATGTTTTAAGTTTATTTTTGTCTGTCGGGCTCTTAGAAAGTCGATATTTCCATAGTAGGGAGCGTTTATTCTTACTACATCTTTTAATACCATTAGAAAGCCAATTTGGTCGCATTTTAGTCTTATGTTTTATTCTAATTAACGGAAAGCATAGATCATAGAATAGTTTAAATTCGTTATGGAATAAAGCAAACGCTTGTTCAGCATTCTTTGTTTCGAATACTTCTGTAAATTTAATCTCCTTCATACATTCTTTAAATTTATTTAAGCTATCGCTTGAATAGTCACGCTTGAATGTGTACCAATAGTCAAATAGACATGTCTTTTTTACTGGACAGGACAAGTACTGAGCTTTGTGATCAGATAAACAAAGTTCAAAGAGATCTGATTGAGCGCCGCGTATGTTATGAAAAATGTTATCAATGCAAGAGCCACTACTAGGCCGCGTGGGTTCTTTAATTGCCTGTTTTAAGTTGAAACTATAGATCAAGTGCTCAAGTTCTGACGTATTTTTGTTCTTTTTTAACATATCAATATTAAAATCGCCACAAACTACCAGTTTTTTATTTATGTTTTTTGTTAAGATAATTAGAGTATCATTTAAGTTATTAAAAAATATTTCAAGATATTTGTTACAGTTCTGGCTCTTCGGTACTCTATATACACATAAAATAATTATATTATGTTCTAATAGTTCAATGGCACAACATTCAATTACATTTGGGATATTATACTTTTCAATTGCCTTAATTACTGAGAACTTAAGATTATGTTTAACGAGAATACATGTTCCACCTCTACGGTTATCACGACAAAAATAAGAAGCTAATACATAGTTAGGAATATGAACAAAGTCCACATCATCTTCTATCATATTATGTTCAGAGAAACAGACAACATCAATATTTACGCCTATATCAATAAGGTTATCTAAACAAACAGTAAATAAATCTGCCTTAGAAATAAGACCACTGATATTTTGGTGGATTATGTTAATGCGGTTATAGACGAAAAAAGGTATTTTCTTCAGTTTCTGCAGGTTGGAATTGTTGATTATTTACATCCGATGAGTGATGACAAGGATTGCTCATCTCGTTGTCCGTTAATTCCGCTTGATATGACAGTACTTCCATAATATATTGCTCAGTATCCTTGAAAATCACACTCATCCCATAATTATTCACAGTGCTTTTTTGTCTGCTAAACATATCATAACTGTATTCCAGATTTTTATTGGAATCAAGAAAGAATGCATATTCGTGCTCTAAAGTATCTAGGTATAGTAAATTGTTGAAGTATTCCACTCTCAAATTATACAGATTGTAGTAGTATCCATATTTAAATGTTGGAGAACATATAATTATATTGGTGTGCTTGACTTTCTTCAAGGTTTCTCTTAGATTTAATACTATAGTTAAATTGTCGTTTGTACTTCTAAAATCTTCTTCGCCAATCATAATAACGCAAAAGTCGCGCAATGTAAGGTCTTGTATTTTGGTTTCTATGTTGAGGAGAAGTCGCGCAGTGTTACATTTTGGCATCAAGTAATGGCATATTTCATAATCTTCGGAGAAAGTTTTCTCAGATATAGATAGTATCTTATTATTCGTATTGGTACTTAATATATTTATTTTACGCTTGGTAGACTGTATTTTGCTGCTCTTGGGCCGTATAATATTGGCATGTGATGTAGGTGGTTTCTCCACAATTTTTTCTTCATAATGTAGATTATCAATATAATTTGAAGATGTTTGTGTCTCTTTATGAATAGCCGTTACATTACTTTTGGTCGGAGTAGTGTTTTTTGGTATAGTATTTAGATTCGACTTACTTGTAGCATTTTTCATATTTAGTTCAATATTCTCCTGTTTTAAAGTTGAGTTCTCTAAAGTAAGTACTTCAATCTGTTGTAGGGCATTCTGTAGCTGTTGTTCAAGTGTATCAATTTTTAGTTTGTATTTGTTTAAGTCATCCTCGTTCAAAGACGTATCATTCGTTAAGTCGGTGACACTATCTTCGAATGTATCGGAAGATTCTTGACTGGTGTTGATTATATTTGGATCACGTTTATTTTCTTTTCTACGAAGCGTTATATTATTGAGGAAGTTCATTTTGGGAATCGGTAATATTTGATGTTATTTAAATATCCACAAAAAGTGATTGCTGAACCTCGGATCCGAACTCAAGACCGACTGCGTCGCAGTCCGACTCTCTCCGGACTAGGCTGTTCACCTTGATAATTAGTGTGTGAAATTGTGGTTCTTAATAATAGCTAGTTTTTTCGTTATTTTTAAGGTAGTTTGAATTTTTTGAATTTATAAACGATGCTCACTTTTTTCACAAGTTTTGCTATTATTACTTTATAATGAAATAGGCACAAAGTATTTGTATTAGCTAAGGGTATTTGCTATTTTCTTCACTTAATTATGGTTTTATGACACAGGATTAGTTGTTTTTGTCTCACTTATTGATGCTCACTTTTAAACGTTTATAACTACTCACTGCACTAAGTTAGCAACTAGATAATATTGTCACAGGTAATTTGCACTATGTTTCACACTTTTATGACATAATCTAATCACTATTTGCATGAAAAATATTTTTAAAGAATAAAAAATACGGAGCTCAATGATTACTTGACAGCACAGCGCCATCTGCCAAATATCATACAAAATCTTGTGTCAAACATTCTCACGCTATTTTTAAATGGTCTTTAAATGTTCGACGTGACATCCCAAACAATGTTGCTAACGTTTCATTGCTTTCACCAGTCCTTAATTTCGTCATATAGGCCCCAAGAACTCTTCGCGGATGTCTGTGTCTCTCAGCTAAGCTGGGTGTTTCCAATAGCATACGATTAAATTGCTCAATAGTTAGTCCAGTCCAAAAATGAAGCTCATGGGCATCCAATCCAGTCACGGAATCAAAGCTTAATCTAGGAGCATTCATGCCGCGAATTAACATTGTTGTCATGTCCGAAACAAGCTCAGCGTTGAAATAATTCGTCACGTTTACATTATCCAGTAATTCGTCCCAAATAATATTGGACAAATGCTCTTGACCCAGTCGTGTACTAGGTGGAAAATATAAGCTGTAGTTACAAATGGCGAACAGTCTTATAGACGCGGGGATTCGTCTCAGATCGAGATTTCTGCAATACCTATATAAACAGGTTCGCGAAGAATTAGGAGCTCTTACATACTCAGGGACGAATATATCATTTGGTTGGGCGCCTTCAGCTGGACTGTTGACATCGACAACAACATTTTCGTCAGGAAAATCTTGTCGATTGACATCATTGTTGGCTCTTTGCCAGCATCTGTGACATACAGCCATGATGTTATTGAAAATAACCTGGAATAAAAAAAATACATTTATATCCTATCATAATAAATAAAGATATCGTAGGACTAGGTTGCAGTGCACACAGAATATCTACTTTCTTACGACGATGATATAATGCACACCCTACGTTATATTATTTTTACAATGATTATTGTAACTCATCGTAAGCACTGTTAGACAAAGAAAAAAATAACATTACTTACTAACCTCTAATAGTCCATTTTGAGAAATATAGTCAGCCACCGCTGGTGAACTTTGAGGCAAAGTATCTTCCAAAATGTGTCTTCTCTGCCTTAGGACAGAACGCGGACACATAACACATCGGCGTCCTTTTTTTTTTTTTTGGGTGCGAAATCATCAAATAACTTCTCCCGCTCTGGGCGGAGCGGGAGGGCGTGTCAGACTCTTACTGACTAAAACCCACCCGTGTTCCTTCGGTTGCCCTGTTGCTGGGGGCCACGATCGCTCCCTTTCGGTTTTCTTCGCAACCCCGGCAGGCATCGGCCCTAGTGGACCCCTTCAATTCTGCTGACATCTCTTTGAGGCGCGCGTGGAACACAACGCGCCGTCGACCCGGGCCTGGTCCTTATCGGACGGTGAGCCACCCATTGCTCACCGCCCGCAAGCCCGCGCCTACGGTGGCCGGAAATCGCCTCGCGATTCCCGACGCCCTGGGCGTCTCCTCCTGCGGCGGTTAGGGGCGTGAGGGTGCGAAATTTGCCTCTCCCTCACGCGTTCCGCCTCCTCCTTCGCGAGCATTACCACTTCGCAGAAGGAGGTGACGGCCTCCCATTTCCTCTCGCTCTGTACCATGGCCTGAACCAGGGCCGGACGCGAGAGATCACCGCCGCCGATCGCCTCCACGAGGACACGGCGATGCTCCGCCCAAGCTGAGCAGACCTCCACCGTGTCCTCCGGGCGATCCACACAATGGTGACACATCGGCGTCCTGTATCCATAATTGTGCCAAAATGTTCTCAAAATCAAAGTCCTGAAAAAAATATATAAAACAACAATGTATCATTAAACCTAAACCCCGCGTATTTGAAGTACGTCGTCATAATAAAAAAATATCTATCCTACTAGATGCTTCAAATGACACTTATTTCAAATCTGTTGGATGGTGGGGACATTTCTTCCCATCGTCCTTTAAAATAAAGAATTTATGCCAGGTTCAACAATGCTTAGGAATGAGAGTAAAAATTAAAAAAAAATGTAATGTTATCACTTTAGACCAGGAAAATTATGTTGAACAGTTACTGGAAAAATTTAATATGTTAAATTGTAAGGTTGCAAGTACTCCGATGGATTGTAAATTAGATATGGAAAAATCTGAAAATTGTGACACTGAGATTCCATATCAGCAGTTAATTGGCAGTTTAATGTATTTGTCGGTTCTTAGCCGTCTCGTGTCTGGTCTAGCCAGACATATCTTTTTGTGTCAGTTACCTTAGCCAATTTAATAAGTGTCATATAAATGTCCATTGGAATTATGCAAAAAGAGTACTTAGATAACTCAAGAAAACTAAAAATTACTGCTTAAAGTATGTAAAAGAAAACGCTGAACTTGTGGGGTTTGTTGACGCTGATTGGGGCAATAGTACAATAGATCGCAAATCTTACACAGGTTATTGTTTTGTAATGTCAGGTTCCGCTATTTCTTGGGAAAGCAGAAAGCAAAGAACAGTGGCTTTATCTAGCATGGAGGCCGAATACATGTCTATAGCTGAAGCATGTAAAGAAGCCATATATTTGAGATCTTTGTTATGTGAACTGACTCATAACTTATGTACTGTGCTTTTGTACAATGATAGCCAAAGCGCACAAAAGTTGGTGGCAAATAATGTGTGTCATAGAAAGAGTAAACATATTGACATAAGGTACCATTTTGTCAAAGATGCGTAAATGATAAAATTGTTAATTTACAGTATTTGCCAACAACCGATATGCTAGCTGATGTTCTAACTAAAGCGTTGAATCTTGTGATACATTATAAATGTATTGAGGGCATGGGGATTAACCAGGTAGAGTCAGGGTTGATTAGATATAGTTGTAGAGTTATATAAAAATCAAAGACTTAATGTTTTTAGAAAATTTGTTTATTTGCTGTAGTTGGGGTGTTAAAATAATTAGTTAAGCTGGTAACATCAAATAAACTAGCGCCATATTATGTCTATGGTTACTTGTCAATATAAAGATATTCTTTTTGCACTCCACGCATCACGTTGTTTTATTGAGATAAATGAGTAGAGGACTGTAGAAGATAATAATATGATAGTTATTAAGAATTAAAAAAGATGAAGTTTTAGAAAAGATTGTGAAGACGTAGAGGTAAGAAGTTATTTTATTTATTCAGAAACTTATCATCATTTTTATTGTTTGTATGAATACTATTACTTATTATTTTAGCATTTATTATTAGTAATTCATTAGGAGCTAGCATATTTCTACTAAGAAAGTTAAGGACATACTAAGATTAAAGGCAACAAAGTTTCATCAGTTCGACAATAAAATTGGTTTTAAACAATGGTGAGTAGCAAATTAAGAATAAATATGTGTGAAGTAAAGTTTGTAGTGTATGTTAAATGTCTGAGGCAAGTGTTTTTGTCGTCAATTTTGCTTCCACAATTTGTCAAGCAAAATACATAAACGGTGCCGGTGTGTACTGCACGTAGCTCATAACTCTGAGCAGTGTTTACAGGTGTTGTAAAGTGTGTAAATATAACTACAATATTGAATAGTTAAAAAAAAAATACTTCCCGGGTTCGATGAATTCAAATTCGCTATTCAAACGTTGACAGCCGGTTGATGACTTATCGAATTATTGATTATTACGTGTTATCTCAACAAAAAACACGGCACAAACACTGAGTGTGACACTTTTTAGTTAGATTCTAAGGTAAAGAATAAATTTTACACTAATTAAACACAAACAATTAATAATTTAAAATCATTTAATTAAGAGGTCGTTTTTTCATGACCTTTCAACAGTGTTGACAGCGTGCAAAAAAATCGTAGAACGCTGAGTAAACTTGACCCACAGGCTGCACGTGTAGAACGATGGACAGTAAGCTTGAAAATCGTTACTTTAACTGCCCTCGTACATCGTGCAAACCTGCGGGGCATTATTCTATGTGACAGAAGTTTACGGTTTTAAGATTACAGGAAAAATAAAACGATATCTCTAAATAGACAAACTTACACTTTTTCAGAAATTATCAACTTAAATTACATTAGTTCCACTAAGAGTCAAGAGAAGGCGCTGATCTAAAACTGTAATATTCTACACGGCGCGGCAGTGTGCAGTGTTACAATTCTCTGACGAATAAAGGCCTCGCCGATGAAAATTTAAAATGGTACGGAACCCTCGGTGCGCGAGTCCGACTCGCTCTTGACCGGTTTTTTTAAAATATTATGTACACTCTAGGAAGCAGCACATAGGTTCATCACAGGCAGTGAGTGCCGTTTCCCAGCTTGCTGCCGTTGCATTAGAACTTTGCCTATGGTGGAGCATAAGTACCGCGGCGGTGACAATGACTGATGACGTAATAAGCGTGGTACAAGCGCGATGCCCTACATAGGGGCGCGTGGGCACTCCGTGGCTTACAGAACTGAAACCACAGATCGGGACAATGCACAGCAACACAGGTTCTGTCCTGTAAAGTGCTTTAAACAGCTTCTTATACGGAGGCCTCTGTAGTAAGCGTAATGCTGGATGTTGTTGTGCCACTAGCTTCAACATTCTCAAAGCTGATATGTTCCTTTACTTGAAGTCTGTCGAAGACTCTAGTGCGAACATTAAACAAGGGTCTTCAGTAAATTAGACAATCACTTCTCACGCCAACTTCGATACTATAATGAAAAGCATATCTAATGGAAACTATATCCATTTAACTTGCCACCAAGTTTACCAAGGTGTGTCGGGGACCGAAGGAAATTCATTAATATCGTCGTTTTGCTCTAGAACAACTGCAAGGGAACATAACCCTTATGTGTGGCACAGGAAGGTTCATGTAAGGTGTGAAAGATGGTGCTTCAGAAAGAGGGGCAGCTGTGCACGTTTGCAATAACTCGCGACCGCTGCCGTTAGGGCTGCATTAACAGCAACAAAGAGTAATTTTATGAGAATGTAAAAGCGCCTCCGTACACCGGCATGCCACCGCACCGGCACCGCCGAGCTACGTCCGGCATGCGTTTTGTTCAACGTATTGTTTTTTTACCTGACTGATATATTTTAAACTGCTAAAGAAAAAGGAACCCGTATTTTGTTGACCTCGAAGGTGAGAGAGTTGTTGGTGAAATCATTAATACGATATGGGTTCATAATTTAGAAAAATAGGGTATTTGTTGCACAAAAACAAAGTGTATTCGTGCATTCGGCTTCAACCTGATGAATCTTGCAAGCCAATATTTAAAGATCTTGGTTTATTACCGCTACCCTCTCTCTATATCTATGAAATATGCATGTTTGTTGAGAAGCATAAAGACTTATTTAAAAAGGCAGAAGAGGTATATCCTCGAAACCGGCGAGATCCTCACAGGCTTATATTAAATAAATTATAAAGACTGGCTAAATATAATAAAAGCTGTTTAACCAAGTGTCTTCGTATATATGATAATATTCCAAGTGACTATTTTAGATCTTATATTGTTGAACTCTAATTATTTTTACAGCTTAAAGAATTTATTGACAGGAAACATTTAATGTTTTTGTAAATCAACTTTAAATAGGTACCATGTTTTATGCAAGTAAATATTATTTCTATTTCACAACAAAGTCTTACGCTTTGTATGGCGTGTTGTGGTCGGGTACGATCCGATTGGAAAATGTGCTGTCTTGCATACTATAAATAACTTCAGGCACACTGAATTTTTCCGGGCAAAAACTATAAAAATTGCAAAATATGACAAGAGCAGTTAGGTAGAAACATTAAAGCCGACAGCCACAGAGATCGTGGTAGGTTCATATCTAGGCCATCGATCTGAGTTCATTCGAGGACAGACACAATGTCTTAGGTCGACTGTCACTCTGTATCACGTGTGGTTGAGCTGTTTATATACACCACGTAAACGTAACTAAGTATCTTGATTTTATTCTTACAATAATGTGAACATAGAGCAGCATAGGGCAGCCCTACCAAGCCCGGGCGCGGTTCACACCGCGAACATTGCAAACACTTCTATTATGGAGCACTAAGTTTTTAAACGCCCGCACAGATATATTGTCTAGTTGTACCCCAAATCTCCCCACCCCCGGCTCCTCCCACCCTCACATGATGAGAACTTGCAGTCTTTAGTAAAGAGTTTAGGAAAACTCAATTCTGCTTGAAATTCTTGATGAAAGCTTTTCTGGTTGTGCGGGCGATGAACTTAGGTTTAAGAACGTGCTGAGACTCAAACAGTTAGTCTTGACCTTCATATGTATTTACAAACTCGGGAGCCTCGCGTCGTGTCGTGGTGGTACTGCTCACCTCACTTTGCGCCAGTGTCCGTCGTGAACCCGCGCATATACGACAACCTGTTCACATGACACACAGGTACATCCACGGTCCACTATCCGTATTATGTAATTTCACGCCCGACCGGGTTCCAGGAACTTGTCATCAAGCTGGATATCTGATAAATTTACCGGAGCCACAAGAAATAATAGATTTCGGGCTCTCTTGAAGATATGTTATCAGCATCAGCCAAGTTATTTAATCTTTAGTTATTGACTCTTACATTCCGCGTTATCTCAGTGTGGACGAGCGCCGGCCCCCTGGACACATACCTATCACCTACCTGAAGTGGATTCACTTTCTGTCTTGACGTGATAACTGCATCATTTCCTCTCAGCATTAAATGTTGATCATACATCGTTGAAACTGGGTAAATTATTACTCAGTGTTTACTGGGAATACAAATGTTTATTTTATGAAGTCCGTTTGTTAAATCGATCATCCTCCCAATTCTTGTTTATTTCGGCGTTTCTTTCCCGAGGGTGTTCTGTAGTTTATAGTAAGTCCATCCGTTATTTTAGTACGACGCTGTGAGCTCCTGTCATTTGCTCCTATTTTAATAACAAAAAAATATAAATATTTTAAAACCAGCACAACTCAACTTAGAATCACATAAAATCTCTATTTTATGGGAAATAAACTATTGAGACGTAAAGTCAAAGTCAAAGTCAAATCATTTATTTCAAATAGGCCCATGTATGGCACTTTTCAACGTCAAAATTTACAAAATAATATAATTGATTCTAGTCGCCCCTTCCAAAAGGTAGTTTTCGTATGGAGAAGAATGGGCAAGAAACCGTAACTCTTTTAAAATGTCTTACAATAGTTTGTATAAGTACATACATTAGTTAAATAATTATATGTGAAGACAATGCACTTAGAATAAAATTACTATACCACAATAGGTAAAAAGAATTAAAAATAAAGCAACGACGAATAATTTAATTATGTGATAGATACATGGTGCTCACATATTTACAATCATTATAAAAGCAGACGATTTTCCTAACATAACATAACATCACGCCTGTATTCCCCGAAGGGTTAGGCAGAGGACCCATAGTACACCCACATTTCGCCACTTATGTTTACGATTTTCCTAATTTTTTGAAATTCATAAGTCAGTGTCTGAGGAAGTATTCACAGAATGTAAAATAATTGTCATATAACACAAAATTATAAATTTTACAATTAAATTAGCAACCTGTTTGATTTCGTCTTGATTCTAAATTGTCCTATGGAGCAGGACCAGCATGTTTCCAAGCACTCTTATCTTGGATATAATCCTCTAATTTGTAACATGCTTGTTTACAAAGTTTACTTTTAATATGAGTTTTAAATTTTCTTTCATTTAATTGCAATATGTCACAAGGTATTTTATTGTAACATTTAACACAGTATCCCATAAAAGATGATCGTACTTTAGATAATCTGAAAAATGATTGATCTAGTTTATCTTTATTTTTAGTATTAAAATTATGTCTATCACTTATTTTATTAAAAATATGTGGATTTTTCCTTACGTTCATAATATTTTCATAAATGAATTGGCAAGGTACCGTCATAATATTAATCCTTTTAAATAGTTTCCTGAGAGATTATAAATGGCAGCAGCCCGACCCCACAGTAAAATGCCATACGACATAATGCTGTGGAAGTAGCTAAATTAGACCAAACGCGCGGTTTCTACATCTGTTAACTGTCTTATCTTTCTAACAGCATAAGCGGCCGAGCTTAGCCGCCCTGCAAGAGATGTTATATGAGGTCTCCATTGTAATTTTTCATGGAGCGTGATTCCTAGGAAAACCATTTGATTAATAAATTCCAGTTTTTCCCCATTCAATATGATGTCACATTCGCTACTTCTAACTATTTAAATCTAATGCATTTGGTTTTTGTTTTATTTAGTACCAAATTATTTACCGTAAATCAATCTTGGACTTGCAGAATAGAGCTATTCACGTCTTCAAGATTTTGTGACCGTCGGTTTATTTGAACAATTAATGATGTGTCATCTGCAAGTAACACCATCTTCGGTTGATTTTGAAGTAATTGGGGTAAATCATTCATATAAACTAAAAAGACGAATGCACCCAATATCGAACCTTGAGGAACGCCCATTGTCATTTCAGACCCATGGCCTATTTTTACCTGAACTTTAACCTTTCTATCGTTCAGGTATGATCTAAGTAAATCAAGAGCTGTATTCCTAATCCCATAGTGCTCTAGTTTCAGCAGAAGTGTCTCATGGTCTACACAATCGAACTCCTTCGAAAGGTCGCAAAAAATACCAATGGCATCTAGTGCTTCTTCCCAAGCATTAAAAATGTTCTTTATTAGGGTGATAGCGGCGTCAGTGGTACAACGCCCTTTGGTGAAACCATACTGTTGTTCATGAAAGATGGAATGTTTATTAAAGTGACGTAACATTTGATTGAGCATCAACTTTTCAAACACCTTACTGAGAACTGGCAGAATTGACACAGGCCTATAATTGTTGGGTTCTTTACTATCACCGGATTTGGACAATGGAACTACTTCACTGTGTTTCATGAGATCCGGAAAGACTCCTTGGTCTATATTGGTGTTAAATATGTAAGCTAAATAGGGCGCAATGGTTTCGATTATAGATCTACAGACTTTTACAGACATTCCCCAGAGATCTTCTGTTGATTTAATTTTAAGATCTTTATAAGCTTTTATAACAGCCTGGGGGTTTGTATGCTGAAACCTAAACTCCAAATGGCAAGCCTTCGCATTCTGTCTAAGTAAGGCAGCAGAAAGCGTGGGTGACGAATTTAAAGCTTCAGTAGTTTTAAGGGGAATATTAGCAAAAAAGTTTTCAAATTATTGAGCTATTTCTATTTCTGAGTTAATGGGGCCATGTGCAGTCTTTAAATTAAATTCAGTATTCCGCAGTTTTTTCCTACCTGTTTCATTATTTATTATTTGCCAGGTAGTTTTTATTTTATCATCAGCTGATTTTATTTTATTGCTAATATAAAGAGCTTTGGCTATTTTGCACACACTTTTAAAAGTTTTTGAATATTTTACAACATACTAATGAAAGCTTGTATTATTCATATGTTGTTTTAGGCCATAAAGTTCAAATAATTTTTCCCTGCTTTTACGAATATTTTTGAGGGTGGGAAATCATCAAATAACTTCTCCCGCTCTGGGCGGAGCGGGAGGGCGTGTCAGACTCTTACTGACTAATACCCACCCGTGTTCCTTCGGTTGCCCTGTCGCCGGGGGCCACGATCTCCCTTTCGGTTTTCTTCGCAACCCCGGCAGGCATCGGCCCTAGTGGAACACAACGCGCCGTCGACCCAGGCCTGGTCCTTACTCGGACGGTGAGCCACCCATTGCTCACCGCCCGCAAGCCCGCGCCTACGGTGGCCGGAAATCGCCTCGCGATTCCCGACGCCCTGGGCGTCTCCTCCTGCGGCGATTAGGGGCGTGAGGGCGCGAAATTTGCCTCTCCCTCACGCGTTCCGCCTCCTCCTTCGCGAGCATTACCGCTTCGCAGAAGGAGGTGACGGTCTCCCATTTCCTCTCGCTCCATACCATGGCCTGAACCAGGGGCGGATGCGAGAGATCACCGCCGCCGATCGCCTCCACGAGGACACGGCGATGCTCCGCCCAAGCTGGGCAGACCTCCACCGTATGCTCCACCGTGTCCTCCGGGCGATCCACACAATGGTGACACCCGGGCGTTTCCTCCCGCCTTATCCTGTGCAGAAACCTCCCGACAGCCGTGTCCGGTGAGGACCTGCGTCAGGCGGAAGGTGAGGACGCCGTGGCGCCTCTCTAGCCACTCCTCAAAGAGGGGTCTTATCGCAATCACTAAATAAGAACTTTGTGTAAATACTTTTAGTCTTTAGTGGAAAAGTGTCATTAGATTGCGTGTTTAATAGTGAAAAGAACTTATTAGGTACCGCTAAAAGGTCGGGTGCAATAATATTACGAATTCTAAAGAAACTAGTAAAATATCCAATTTCTAATCTCAACTAACAATACCAGTTTTAACATTTGGTGAGCGTTTAGTCGGACTCAGGCAATTCAAACGGACCCTTTTAAAACAATTGAGAAATTGTATAACAACAGCCTTAAAAATATTCTGCGAAACTGTGAAAAAATGGCCTAAATGTGATGTTTTTAGGAATTACGGAAAATGAGGAATGGAGTCGAGGCAGTTGATTTTGGATCGCGGAAGGCTACGGACGTAAGAGTCCAGGCTACTTAAGTTAGGAGTCTTGCTGAATACCAAGAGGTGATGTCCGTGGGCTGCCATAAGGTACCGAGCATTATTTATAGTGGGTTTAAGACCACGTTAGGTAGCGGACGACGTAGTCAAAGCTAAATGAGTGAGTTTTGAGGCGCTTCGGAAGACGACCGTGAACAGGGAGCTATGTCTGAGGCAAAGCTGGTAATGCGTGCACTATTTTGTAAGTGAGTTGTCATCTAATTCTCTCTCTAGGAATTATTTAGTAAATGTCAACTTTAATGAACTTTTATCTTTAGTATGTACATTGTAGTTAAGATCTTCACCATTATAGTTGTTCTTGCTAGTTGATTTGTATTGTTATTTATAGATAACAGTTACGTGATACCGCTGGCTAGCTATTAATGACCGTTCATTCCAGAATAGCGAAATAACTATTATTTTAGTATAGTGTTTTATAATTAACGCTACATTCCCTTGTATTACGTGTCCATATCCTAATCTGTACCTTGGCAGATTATTGTCACTTGCATTTGGCTCTAGGGAAATAGCGAAGGCCTTCCACCATACTTGATACTGAGCACTAACACTCTAGACTTTTGACTACCGTTGACCTTGAGCTGACGCAGCACATTTGGAAGGCTGAACCGTAAATACTCACAGCTCATTTGGAAGGCTGAACCGTAAATACTCACAGCTCATTTAAAGTGAACTAGGCTATAAAGCCTGTAATTGCATTATAAAACAACCAAACGTTAGTGATGATTTCTGTATCCAAAAAGGTCTCGCCACAGAATACTTTGCGTGAGGCTTGTTGACGCACATTTTCAGGGAGTAGAAGTCGGCTTCACCAAGTACCTCAAACTGAATTGGTAGACGTTTGAAGAACGCTAGGAACCGTGTCTCGACAAAAATACCCCGTCCGTTCTGTAGGACTATTATTAAATCGACACTGTTTATCCAGACACGCTATTGGGACACAAAGCCGCTAATAGCCGCACCGCATCCTCTAAATGGGCACGCGATTAGAACTACTCAATACTTGCCTTCCTCAATAGCAGTTGGACTTCGCAGCATTCTGACATTTATTTAATGTTTAGGGATCATATTCCGTTACAATCGTATTAGTTCCTCAGAGGTTCTACGCATAGGTCTAACAGAATACGACAATGAGACACAACGTTGTAAAACGGTTCCCGGTCTCACTGAAGTGAGTACATTGTTAACAAACAAATTAACCTAGCTATAAAAAATGATTAGAACCGCAAGCGTAACGATCCCTTTACCTTTTTACCTTACCAAGGCTGTATTAGAGGTATTGGTGCTCAACTGCAAGAGGGGAGACGTTGGCGTTCCAACATTTATAATACTAAAATATAATATATATTATATTATATGCTTTTGCATACCCTCTTGTCTTCTTACATTCATACCTATTATATTAATATAATAATATTAACTTTACCTTGTATCTATCCTTGTCCCTTAGCTTTAAGTAAGCCGGGACAAGGCACTTTAGGTTTTGGGAATCCGTTTCTATCTTATATCGGTGGGAGGGTGACCAGTCTAGGACGAGCCCTACAGAACTGTGCGGAAAGGAGGGGTACAGTTCTCCCCCCTAAGGGGGAACCGACCTAAACACTATAATATTAACATAATTAAGAAAAAAAAAAATATTTATCAGGCTAGGGTAATTTAGGTACAGTCACAACGTGCAAAAATGTATGGTAGGACGTCTTCACTGAATAAATTATTGAATTGGATCGAGATCCTTCCATTGTAGCGCCCTCCGGGGACACAACACTGACATTATGTTGCGTTATGTACGTATAACGTTAATATTTATATTTATTTACAAATAGATAATTTAGTCAGGGGTCACAATAACAACAATGCTCACGTAGTCCGATGTTTCAGAGATTTACTCATAGTCCACCGGTGGAGGTATTCCACCAAGAGCACTGATTCGATAGCAATTGTTCGAACCGCACCTGAGCACTTCCATTAACCCCACTGAAACAAAATTTAGATAAGTTCGGTTCGATGGAACAGTTTATTAAACATACCTACTGAAACGGACAGATAGCATGAGAAGGAGGACTAATTAGGTACTGCAACAATAGATGCACATAATCTTCTTTTTTTACTATTACTGTAATTAGGTATTATATTCGTCAAGCACAGGCGCGACCTTCACCTGCTCGGGCACTGCCAGTTGACTCGTATTGTGACGTCTGATAGATCAGGCGCTGTTTGCGTCTGTGAAGCGGTTGCGCCACAGTCGAGCAAATCTCAGCCCTGCTCGCACAACATTAAGGAACAAATTCTCGTGTCGCTTGAGGGAGCCCGCGGTAAGCATGTTTTTTAATAGGCGTCTTCTTTGCGTTCTCTTCGACACAAGTAAGTACGTGCACAGCTGTGTGAGCGCGTCGGGTGCTACTTTGTGTTCGTTTCGCTAATTGTCGCGAGTGCATCGTGAGTTGGCGCGGCTCAGGGATGCGGCTGGTGGTCGGCGGGGCACATCAAATAACTTCTCCCGCTCTGGGCGGAGCGGGAGGGCGTGTCAGACTCTTACTGACTAAAACCCACCCGTGTTCCTTCGGTTGCCCTGTTGCCGGGGGCCACGATCTCCCTTTCGGTTTTCTTTGCAACCCCGGCAGGCATCGGCCCTAGCGGACCCCTTCAATTCTGCTGACATCTCTTTGAGGCGCGCGTGGAACACAACGCAATCCGTCGACCCGGGCCCGGTCCTTATCGGACGGTGAGCTACCCATTGCTCACCGTCCGCAAGCCCGTGCCTACGGTGGCCGGAAATCGGCTTGTGAGTCCCGCCGCCCCGGGCGTTTCCTCCTGCGGCAGTTAGGGGCGTGAGGGCGCGAATTTTGCCTCTCCCTCACGCGCTCCGCCTCCTCCTTCGCGAGCATTACCGCTCCGCTCCCTTGTTATGCTTACCAGGCATTAAAATGTTCCGCCGGGTGGTCCATTCGCCAAACCTAAGCGAGTTAAATTGTGTAGCATAGTGAGTACGGGGTGTGAGGCGTGGAGCGAGGTTACAAGTGGGGAGGAGGGGGGGTACGTACTCTGTCGGTGGCAAAGAAAATAATAATTCAACCGTACTTATTTACAAAGGGTACCGCTCAAATGAGAAAATTGATACAACGCCAACCGAGCTCCACTGTTATTTATTCGAGATCTAATATTAAATTAATAGCTTATTTTACGTAAATATTATTTTATTTTATTATATTATTTTTAGTTTTTGTCGACGTCGGCTTTATTAGATCTGCCGGAAATATCGATCTCATATAAAATCTGATAGTCTTTGAGTGAATCATTGCGAGATATGTCGCTAGGACAACAACGACCACCACCGAGGCAACGACGAGCGTTGTCCAGCACCACACTCCACTATGACAACAACGACTAGCAGCTAGTCTCCGAATAGCGCTGGGCAGCGCCGTACTTCTCTATGACAACAATGACCAGCACCGAGTCACCGACATCTTCATCTCAAATTCAAATTATTTTATTTCACATAAACCTACATGGGCACTTATGAAACGTCAGAAGCTAAATGCACGGTTCTAATTGGTCGTTTCCTATGGAGAAGAACCGGCAAGGAACTCCACGGTAACTCTTTTGGCTTTAACTTTTTCAATTGCTTTTACAATATTTTCAAATAAAAGTGTTAATAGGTATGGGAGGACAGTGTAGGTCTTTCAACAAGTACCAGGTACTTAACAAAATAGAAAATAGTCAACAAATCTATAGTCCACTAAGCCTACAGCGTTCTCACATTCACAAATTAGAAAATAATATATACTAGTTTTTGCCCGCGGTTTCGCCCGCGTGGATGTCGAAAAATATCCTACCAGAACGTACTGTTACGAGCTGGGTATGGGATAAATTAATTACTACCAATCAAACAATTAAATAACTTTATTAAACACAAAACACTTAAAACTTAATCACAAATACAGCACTGATCACTATTCGCTCAGATATCGCACTTCTAGTTCACTTCGATTCGCTTCGTTGTATCGCCTAAATCAGACTGACTACATCGTCTCGTTGAGTCGTCGCGACGTCCCCGCAAGGGGACGTGGCGAGCGGGGTCGGGGCATCGCCCCTCGCTCGCGGGAGCCATACAGTGGCCCATTAATATGGGCCCCTCAATTATGTGCGCCTCGGACGGCGTCGTAGAAATTGACGCATCTTGCGAGCAAGATGCGTCTGTGTGTTTGGTTGCTCTGAATATTATTATTATTGTAGGCGCGAGTTAAGGAACCCCAACCTACCAATATTAGCTTTGTCAGACAATAAGTATTTACTAGATTATTATTTCCCAATTTCCCCACTGCGCGATCAGCATTTATAATTATCTAGAACATGCGTCAATCTGATCACGCTGTGCATGTACTACGTTAGCAATTAAGTTAGTATATAAGATCAATATTTTGTTAGATTTAATGAATTACTGTTTCGCTGTAACTCTGTCGGAATAAAGTTATTTTTAAATACTTCCGTTGTCGCTTACTTAATTGGCGCAGCCGGTAGGATCTCTGTAGTCAGTTTGCCGTGTATACAATTCTACGTGGAGTAGCCGACGTCCGTGTCTACGGTTTAGCAGAGATCGCCGAACAAATAAATTCATTAAGAAGCCACTTCGAGTTACGGAAGAGGACCAGCCACAGCAGTAATTCAGGGAGCATGGAGCTAGCTGCGGAATTGTGAGTAAATCTTTTTCACCTTCCTCTCAGCTCTTCCATCTATATCCCAACCTTGTAATAGTCTATGTGTTTGTGTATTATTAGGGATTGGACAACGCCGTGATAATATTTGCATAGATTTTAATTGTACTAATATTTTAGAGTAGTGATAGTTTAGTAGCACATTAGTGTGATTTTTTTTTCTCCGCGTTTGTTTCTTTCATAACTTTTCACAATGGAAAACGTAACCCGTGTCCCACAGGAATTGGTTAACATCATACCAATATTCAGCGGCGACACTAGAATGTTGCCTTTATTTATAAAAAAATGTGAATACATTTTGTCTACGTTCTTAGGAACCGCAGCCCAAAATGAATATTTATTTCATGTAGTAACAAGTAGGTTATCAGGCGAAGCAGCCAGTTTGGTAGGCGAAAGAGAAGCTATAGGTACGTGGGACGAGCTGAAGAAGTTGTTAAACCAACACTTCGGTGATCCACGCACAGAGGATTGTTTAGCAATGGAGTTAGAATCGTGTAGAATAAATAAGGGTGAAAGTTATTTAGATTTTTGCCATAGAATACAGCGGATGAGAAGTGTTTTATTTGCTAAAATATCAGAAACTATCATTGATGAATCTCTACGTAAGGCAAAGCAAATCATTTATAGTAACAGAGCAATGAATGCTTTCTTGTTTAATTTACCGCCATTTTTAGTTAGATTAGTTCGTTTGCGCGACGTCACAACGTTAGAGGATGCATTAAAAATAGTTTTAGAAGAACAAAACTTCCAGGCAGTCTATGAGTCGAAAACAAACGACAGACGTAATTTTAGCAGAAATAACAGACCCAATTTGCCTAATAACCAAAATGCAATTGAATCTAATAATCAAAAGAAAGATTCACATAGCATATCAAGTACACATGTACCGAATAGTGCTACAAACAGCACATCTACACCGAACAATTCGCATCAGCCCAGACATTATAAACAACATAATAATATTCAAAGAAATCAAGACAATTTTAATCGTACAAACAACAATAATGCGTCACCGCAGTCAAGTAGGTCATTTGTTCCGATTGCACAACCGAACCAACAGTTCGCGGCACATGCACCGAGCACGCCGTCTTTTGCAGCGCAAGCATCTACGTCGGGTGCGAATACTGATGTCACCATGCGTACTGCAAGTTCGCGACGTGTTAATTACATAAATAATTCTAATAATAATGAACAGAGTTCAAGTTATTCGTACAATGAGTGCCAAGAATTTTCTCCTGAAGAACCCGGGGCGGGAAATTTTTGCATAACGGCCTCTACCCTAGAGAACGAATAAAAATAAATTGTAATAAACGCTTAAATTTACCACATATAGTTATACCAGAATTAAAGGCAGTTTTTATGATAGATACGGGGAGTGTTAGATCGTTTATAAGCCCGTATATAGCGAATAAATATTTTAAAAATTATTTACAGTATGAACCCTTCGAAGTTGTTAGCACTCACGCATCGAGTGTTCATGGTGAAACGGCTATTATTCCATTACCGGTTACCTTTGGAAGTCAAGAGTTCCATAAGTTTTATGTCTATAGTGTCGACGATAGGTATGATGGGTTAATAGGTAGCAATTTGCTGAAGCAATTACAGGCAAAGATTAATATGGAAAATCAGATATTACATTTAAAAAATACTGATATTCCTATCATATATTCACCGCCTATGAGAGAGATATATAATCTACCATCTCGTAGTGAACTTAGAGTAAGACTCCCAGTCAACTTACTGAACGGGGAAGCTGTGTTAGATTTTAAGCAATTTACGGAAGGGATTCGAATGCCCGCCGCATTAGTTACGTGTATTGAAGGCTATGCAACAACTGTTATTCAGAATTATAGCCATGAAAATAGAAAATTAGTAGTTACGGGACCTTTTCAAGTGGAACCATACATACAGGACCCATCTGTTAGTGTTAATTTCATAGATAATAATATAGAAGTGGACAGCTTGCTAACAAAGAATTTAGACAAATTACAGTTAGATCATATGAATTCAGAAGAACGAACGGTTATTGAGGGACTTTGTAAAGAATACAAAGATATATTTTATTGTGAAAATATTCCGTTAACCTTCACAAATCAGGTTAAACATAGAATAAGAACAAAAAATGAAGACCCAATAAACATTAAGGCACATAGATTGCCACCTATTCAAACAAAAGAGATCAGTAGTCAAGTCGAGAAAATGTTAAGGGATAACATTATCCAGGAATCTCATTCCCCCTGGAGTGCTCCCGTACATTTAGTGCCGAAAAAATTAGACGCGTCAGGCCAACAAAAATGGAGGATGGTAGTTGACTATAGACGGCTCAATGAAATCACAATTGATGATAAATACCCTTTGCCCAACATTAACGATTTATTTGACATGCTAGGTAATAGTACATACTTTACAACTCTCGACTTAGCTAGCGGGTACCATCAATTAGAGGTTCAGGAGAAAGATAGAGCTAAAACTGCGTTTAGCACACCTTCAGGTCATTATGAATTTAACAGAATGCCGTTTGGGTTAAAGACCGCACCCGCAACTTTTCAGCGAGCGATGGATAACGTCTTACGAGGCCTTCAAGGCTTACATTGCTTAATATATCTCGATGACGTCATTATTTTTTCTAAAAGCTTGCCTGAACATGTAGAAAAACTTAGAGCAGTTTTTGACCGCTTCCGTCAAACAAATTTAAAAGTTCAATTAGATAAGTCTCATTTTCTTAGAAAGGAAGTACTCTACCTAGGGCATACTATTACAAGTGAAGGTTTGAAACCAAATAATGATAAAATAGACGCTATTCTTAGGTATCCTATACCGGAAACGGTTACACAGATTAAAAGCTTTTTAGGACTAATCGGTTATTATAGGAAATTTATCAAAGATTTTGCCAAAATAACTAGACCATTAACAGCTTGTTTAAAGAAAGGTCGCAAAATTGTAATTAATGGGGAATATAAAGAATGTTTTGAGACATGTAAAAAGCTTTTAACAAATGCACCTTTGTTACAATTTCCTGACTTTAGTAAAACTTTTATTTTAACCACGGATGCATCCAATTTTGCGATCGGGGCTGTATTGTCACAAGGAACGATAGGCTCAGATAAGCCTGTAGCCTATGCTAGTAGAACCTTGAGCGACACAGAAGTAAAATATAGCACTATCGAGAAGGAACTTTTAGCCATAATATGGGCAGTTAAGCACTTTCGACCGTATTTGTATGGTAATAAGTTTACCATATTTACAGACCATAGACCATTAGCTTGGCTGTATTCATTGAAAGAGCCCAATAGTAAACTCACGCGATGGCGGTTAAGGTTAGAAGAATACGATTTCGAAATAAAATATAAGAAAGGCCCTCAAAACACGAATGCAGATGCTTTATCTAGGATTAAGATTAATGCAATTGACGACGATTTACGAAACTCCAATAGAAACGATAGAACTTTCGGATTCTGATGATGGGGTCACTGCCAACTCAGTTTCAAATAGAGAACACGAAGGCATTCCTAGTTTAAACGAAGCTGTCGATACTAAACCAAAACAGATTTTAATTCATTCATGGTTTAAAAATAAATTAGACGTAAAAGATATTTCAAATAATAAACAAAAAATTCTCGAAGTTCACTTACCGACAAATAACGATATATTAGTTAAAGACTTTTTGAAAGAGTATATTGATCCAAAACATAAGTACTTTATATACTTCGAACACACATCTTTTAGAAAAACTTTTTCAAACATGGTAATTAAGTTATTTAAAAAGGATTCAGTTAAGTTAACCGAGTGTACAGAAAGAGTTATAAATTTGACAGGATCTGAAGAAGATCAAAAAGAAGTTATTTTAAAATACCACGACGGGAAAACATGCCATAGAGGTATTAAAGAAACTTTAACCAAACTTAAAAGACATTATTGGTGGGCAAACATGAAAGAGACAGTCACGGCAATCATAAATGCTTGCGAAACATGTAAACGCATGAAATATGATAGAAAGCCGATTAAACCCCACATTCAGTTAACACAAACCCAGGATGCCCCTTTTCAGGAAGCTTTTATGGATTTATTATATATTGAAGGGAAATATTATTTAACTATAGTGGATGCATTTAGTAAGATAGCACAAGCCATAGAGGTACCGAATAGGAGTACACCAGAGATAGTTAGGGCATTGATTAAATATTTCAGCATGTATGGTCTGCCTAGGAAAATTAGTTGCGATTCCGGTACAGAATTCAACAATACTTTGATTAAAGAAATGTTAAGCTTTTACAAAATTGAACTTCATATTGGGACGCCAAATAATCCCAGTTCAATGGCAATAGTAGAAAGGTTTCATTCTACCATTATTGAGATTTATCGTATAGCAAAATACGATAAAAGCGATTTAGATGCAGCATCAGTTATGACTTATACCATCATGGCTTATAACAACACCATACATTCAGCAACAGATTTTACGCCTTTTGAACTAGTATTTGGCCACACTTATTCCGATAATGTATTTAACGTGGATAGAGAGAAGAACTTAACTCAGAAATTATTGTTAGATCATAGAAAACGCCTTAAAATACTCTATGAATTCATAACAGAAAAATTAGAATCAGATAAAATTAAAATAATTAATAAAAAAGGTGGCGAAACGACACCGGTACTCGAACCAGACGATAATATTTACATGAAAGACACTAGGACTAGAAAAGCTAAAGAAAAACCTCGATATGAAAAAGCGAAAGTAATAGGTGAAGTTGAAAGAAATATAGTCCCAGTAGAAGTAAAGAAAAGGAAAACTAGAGTAGCCTTAAAAAATGTAAAACGTCCTCCACAGATCGTGCCTGGTACTTCTGGTACTAGTGGTGCCAACACTCACGCTGGACCTCCAAAACCTCGGTCAGAATCCGGGGATAGCAGCGATAAAGCGGGGAGTAGCAGTGAAGAGGAATAGTTATTGGACAATATACAAAAGTGTAGATTTAGAATCATTACACTTACAAATAGATAATAATATTCGGGATTTTATTAACTTGAAAATTAAAATTAAGGAAAATAGTCTTAGTAACGAAACTATAGGAATAGAAAGCCAAATAGAATATCTTATTAAACTAACTAAGGATAGATTCTTTCAAATCTTACCTTTCCATTATAGAAATAAAAGAGCTCTGTTTAATCCATTAGGCTCACTTGTAAAAGCTATCACAGGAAATTTAGATGAAGACGATGCAATTAAATATGATAGAGAAATCCAAATGATACAGAACAAAGAGCATGTGGTCGAACGTAAAGTATCATCAATGCAAAAAGCTTTTGATAAATTAGTAAATGACTCTGAAATAATAAATTCAAATATTAAAAACTTGGGTTTACATACCAATGAAATGGAAAAATTAGTTGAACATGAGTTCAGGTTTAACAAACTTTTCCAAATATTAAATACTATGTATCAAATTTTAAATAACTTTCGGACCTGTTACGAAAACATACAAGAGATTGAAACGGCAATAGCCTTTAGCAAACTGAATACATTGCACCAATCCATTATAAATAGTACAGAATTATATAATACGTTAGAAGTCATTGCTAAACATGCTAGAACAATATACCCAGTAAGCAAACAAAATTTAATAAAATTAGAACGTAATATCATACTTAAATCATATATAAATAACAACAAGTTAGTTTTTGTTTTAGAAGTTCCCCTAATAAATAACGAAACATATAATTATTACAAGGTTATACCCATCCCTATATTCCATTCTCCAAATACCTTTACAATAATACCCAAATATCCTTACCTGATGGTGAATAGATTGAAATACATGCCCGTGGTAAGCCCATGTACTGAGATTGAAAATGGAAAATTTCTTTGCGCTGAAACTAATTTAGCCCAGTTTCCAACCGAGACCTGCATTGAACAAATAATGCTGATGAAGAACAACTACAAAAACTGCATACAGAACCATATTGAAATAGAAAAAACTAAGATACAGAAAATAACCGACAACCAATGGTTGGTTTACTCAGAGGAAAATCTCATCATCACCGAGAATTGCAATACAGAAATCCTGAAGTACACTATTCTTGGGACCTACATCGTGACACCTGGCCAACAATGCGAGACACAAATAGGCGAAGTCATCGTTGCCGCCACCACAAACACTACAGTTTCCAGTCTCCAGCTGCCATTGATCCAGATGCCAGACCTACAACAGGACATTCAAAGAAGATCAAAGAAAGTGGATTTAAGAAATGTGGACTTCAGTGATGTGAAAGAAGTGTTACAAAGTGCAAAATTTAGTGAAATAGACGATACGACACAAACAGTGACAATAGAAATTAGTATATGGACCATCTTAGAGTATGTGGTTATTGTAATAGCAATAGTTATCTTTATAATGTATAAATTTCAGTTCATAAACTTTTGTCGAAATTCTCCGAAACCGTCTGCGACACCTTCGGATAATTTCTCTCTTAGGGAGGGAGGAGTTAAGGAACCCCAACCTACCAATATTAGCTTTGTCAGACAATAAGTATTTACTAGATTATTATTTCCCAATTTCCCCACTGCGCGATCAGCATTTATAATTATCTAGAACATGCGTCAATCTGATCACGCTGTGCATGTACTACGTTAGCAATTAAGTTAGTATATAAGATCAATATTTTGTTAGATTTAATTAATTACTGTTTCGCTGTAACTCTGTCGGAATAAAGTTATTTTTAAATACTTCCGTTGTCGCTTACTTAATTCGCGCCACGGCGCTAACTCCTGTAGCGCCGCTTTCTTCACGACATCCCGGCGGTCAGTCCCCGCCAGGTGAGACCCCCAGTTACCTGGGGGAGGCCCAGCGAAGACGACCAGCGACGAGGATGCCGACTCGACACACCTACATGTTAATATGTAGTCTATCTCTCGCCCCGTTCACAGATCGAGCCGTTTGCGGATTGAGAGGCAGGCAGTCTCGTATGTATGAGCGGCTAGTGTTGTAGAATAACACCGCTCAGTGTATTACGTGCATCGCGGCCCGCGTCGCGCCCGCTCGTGTTGTGTATAGATGCATGTATAGATGTGGTTGTCTGTATGCAGTTGTGCGACATGCCTATATTAACCTAGAACACGCCGCACAACAGATGTATGTGTACATCTGTAGAGTCTTATTATATCGAGTAAGCTGCGTGTAACCTGGGTGCTGCTTACTCGAGGCGTCATATCCGGTGCGATGGGGTCAAGGGTCCGCTACCAGGTCGCGGGGCAGGGGTCTCGCGTCAGGCGGCCGCACGTGCAAGGGCGCTATCTGCCTGACATGGGGCCAGGCAGAAGCGTCGGCACGCGCGAACATGGCCTTCGCGAGTCGCCGCACAAACTCATCCAGGCTCTCGATTCCGAGATCCCGCTGGATGACATCATTCCTCACGAGATGAGGAGCGTCAATAATGGTCCGCAGCGCAAGATGTTGCTGCGCGCGGAGCAGCTTTCGGCTCAACTCACTCGTGAGGGCGAACCAAGCGGGGGCGGCGTACGTCAAGACTGGGCGTATGTACATCTTGTACACGCTCAGCTTGACGCGCGCCGGGATGCTGGAAGAGAGCACTGGGTAAAGGAGGTTGCGGGCAACCCTCCCCTGCGCGACGACTTTACGGACATGAGGCCCCATCGTGAGGCGGCGGTCGATAGTCACACCCAGGTACTTAGTCCGGGGCGACCAATCGACTGACGCTCCTTGTAGCGTCAGGGGTGGTGGGAGGGGCGCGCACTCGGTGATGAGCGCCTGCGTCTTACCCACGTTAACCGAAAGCCGCCATTTCGACAGCCAAGCGGGGAGCGCGTCGAGGGCGCGCTGCATCTTGGACGCCGCGTACTTCGCATTAAGCGATTTAGTAATGTACGCGGCGTCGTCTGCATACAACGCTAGCAGCGCCTCTTCAGTGGTGGGGATGTCGTCGGTGTAACGTGAGTAGCACGCAGGCGAAATACAGCTACCCTGAGGTACGCCGGCGAGCACCGGGCGGGCGCTAGATAGCGCACCGTCGACCACCACCCTGACGGTCCTGTGGGAGAGAAAACTAGACACCACCTTTACTACGCGACGGGGCGCGTCCGAGGTGGCGAGCTTGTATAAAAGGCCCTCGTGCCACACACGGTCGAAGGCCTTCTCCATGTCGAGGAATACTGCCACCGAGTATTCCTTCTTATCTAACGCAGCGGTCATGTGGTGCAGTACCCTCGACAGCTGGAGCGTCGTGCTGTGCTCCGACCGGAACCCAAACTGCTCGGGTCGCGGCACGATGTGTGGTGTGAGGTGTCGCAGCAGGAGCACCTCGAACACCTTGGAGATTGATGGCAGCAAGGTGATTGGCCGATAGCTCTCCGGCTTCAGTATGTTCTTCCCCGCCTTGGGCAGCATTATGACGCGCCCCTCCTTCCAGGCCGAGGGAAAGGTCCCGGTGCGCAGTATCGCCGTGAACAGGCGCGCCAGTGCCGCTACTGTACGGAACGGCAGGTGGCGCAGCACTGTATTGGTGATACCGTCAGCACCGGGGGCCTTCTTGGGCTTGGTCCGCAGGATGGCGCGTCTCACTGCCCCAGGCGAGAAGAAAATGGGGTCTTCTTCGGGAGCTATCGGCGTCGCGAAGTAGCCTCCAAGGTGTTGCTCGACTGCTGCGACATGGTCGTGGTCGGTCGCTGGATTCGGTCGGAACTGACGCTCCAGGTGACTGGCGAAGACCTCCGCCCGGTCCTCTGATGCGTACTTGAGCGCCCCGTCTCTGTTCAGTAGAGGGCGCGGCGGGACTGGGGTACTCGTAAGCTGACGACAGAGAGCTGTCCGTCGTCGCGTCGTCGTCTATTCTTTCCTCCCAGCCCGCGGCGGTGTGGGCCAACAACTCGGCCTTCACCTTCTCCGCGAGACGGTTGAGTCTAGTCTTAAGACTTGGGCATCTTAGCTGTTGCCACTGCTTGCGTAGGCGCCTCTTCTCGGCGATCAGTCTTGTGATGTGTGCCGGCAGGGGCGGCAAGTGCCCTCTCCCCTGCGGCACTGAAGTTGTCGCCGCTTGTAAGGCGCTTTGGATGCAAGCAGTGACGTCACCCGCTGTCTGGTCCACGTCCGCGGAGGTGACGATGGGCCGAGTTGGCGTGGTGGTGTCTCCGAAGTGTGTCCAATCGGTACGTCGACGTGGCGCTATAGGCTTCAATCGGGTCGGCACACCCGATAAGACGACGAGTACGGGTTGGTGGTCAGACCGCAGCTCGTCGTCTACCACTTGTTGGGTGATCTGGCGGTGTAGCCCTCGGTGGACTACGACGTCCAGCACATCCTGCATTCGCCCTGGGTCGTCCGGGTAATGGGTCGGCGTCTCCGGGCCGGACACCGTATACCCGAAGGCTTCCGCGTCCGCGAAGAGCCGTCTCCCCCCGTTGTTGGTGTTCGTAGAGTTCCACGCCGGGTGCTTGCAATTTAAGTCGCCGGCAAGGAGGACCGCGTTCCCGTTACGCGTGCTGAGTAGGGCCCGCATCTCGACCATGTCCATGGGAGACGCGGGCGGCTTATAGCACGCGTAGATGTTTATGTCCTCGCCGGCAACATGTAGTTGCACACCCAGCGCGTAGAACGTGCTGAGGCTCGGCGGGGGGAGCTCCTGGTGGACGACTCTCCGCCTCACTAGTACCGCCAGACCACGGTAGCGGGCGTTTAGTGCCGACCTTTCATCCTTCCGATACAGGTGGTAGCCTTTTTTTTTTTTTTTTTGAGGGTGGGAAATCATCAAATAACTTCTCCCGCTCTGGGCGGAGCGGGAGGGCGTGTCAGACTCTTACTGACTAAAACCCACCCGTGTTCCTTCGGTTGCCCTGTCGCCGGGGGCCACGATCTCCCTTTCGGTTTTCTTCGCAACCCCGGCGGGCATCGGTCCTAGTGGACCCCTTCAATTATGCTGACATCTCTTTGAGGCGCGCGTGGAACACAACGCGCCGTCGACCCGGGCCTGGTCCTTATCGGACGGTGAGCCACCCATTGCTCACCGCCCGCAAGCCCGCGCCTACGGTGGCCGGAAATCGCCCCGCGATTCCCGACGCCCTGGGCGTCTCCTCCTGCGGCGGTTAGGGGCGTGAGGGCGCGAAATTTGCCTCTCCCTCACGCGTTCCGCCTCCTCCTTCGCGAGCATTACCGCTTCGCAGACAGGTGGTAGCCTGGGACCCTGACCCTATCTTCGGGTCCCAGGTGTGTCTCGTTGACGAGCGCCACGTCGACGTCCTGTTCCCGAAGGAGGTGGCGGAGGAGGGCGACCTTTTCCCTTAGGCCGCGGGCGTTCCAGTGTATGATCCGCAACGGCCTAGCCATCACAGAGAGCGAGCAGAGTGGCCAGGCCGTCGAAGACCACTGCCTCTATGTCTCGGCCCTGCCTCAAAGCCCTGATAAGATCCATCAGGAGCTTTATTGCGCAGGTTGTGAACTCTTTATTGTGTTGGGATCGTATGTTTGCATTCTTTGCCGATGTATTTGCCGATGTATCGGCAATGGTGGCGATTGTTTCGCCGCCACGCGTCAGTGCAGGGAAGTTGTCCTGCACTGTGATTGGCCGCGGCGTCTTCATGACTTTAGCCGCGGCGGTGGCGGCGCCTTGCGGTTTCTGGGCGAACCTTTTTAGTTCGTCGTTCTGCCGCTGCGACGACTTGGCGCCAGTTGTAGGTTCGCCCAGTCGCTCTCCGTCGGTTCCCTTGTTCACAGCCTGCGCGCTCCTTGAGGCAGGGGCGGCCGTGGGGTGGTCCTCTTTTGCGCCCGGGGGGGAGTTCCTCTTCCTCCCTTTCCCCCCGCGCTTCTTCTTCCTCCGCCCAGAGGAGGGGGCTTGCGTTCTGTCGGTGGGCTCATTTGCCGCCGCCATCAACGTCGTGCCATCGGTCTGTATGACGTTAGCCATCTGGGCTTGTGGTCCAGTTTGGACCCGTCTTGTGGCCGTGATGGCGACGGTCCCCGCTCGCTTATTCCGAATTTCTTTTTCGAAAACGGGGCCTTTGGTGTTGTTTGCGGGGTGCGGGCCACCACAGTTTGTACAGGTGGCCGGCTCCTCCCGCGGACGCGGACAATCGCGTGCCGCGTGTTCTGCCCCGCATCGCACGCAAGCGAGCGGGCGGTGACACTGGTGCGAGCTGTGACGAAATCGCTGGCACCGGTGGCACTGTGCAGGCCCACGCTTTCCTCGCCAAGCCTCGATCTTGACACCACGCATGTTCATGAACACGGTGGTGCCATAGATTTCACGTACATCCGGGGTCTTTTTCAAGATCGCGTGGAATACGCAGCCGGGTCGTCCAAGTGCGCCCTTTATGTGACGCACATACTCCGGCTGGTATCCCATCTCCCGGAGTTCCTCCTCGATCTCCTTCGGGTCCGTGTCCGCCGGTAGGCCCCTGATGGCGATCTTGAGGTTCTTCTCCGCCGGTAGTGAGTAAGCGAACCAGCTCACTCCGCTGTCCTTTTCCAGGCCGGTCAGGTAGCGTTGGACCAGCCGATACTCATCCTCGGTCTCCGGGGTAAACCTCACCCCGGTCCCGTAGGGACGAGCATTTGGGGGCCGGCCCAACTTTTCCCGGATGGCCCGGAAGTGAACGGCCAAGTTCGGCAGCGTCTCCACCACCAGCGGAGGGAAGCGCAGCCTCTTCTTTTTCCCCGGCGCCACGGACGGTACCGTCGTCGGGGCGCCCGGGGTAGTATCAGGGGGGGCGGTAGTGTTAGTGGGGGGAGGCAGAGTTCGTGCACTCACCCCCGTGGGGGACACTGAAGGTGTCGGGGACATCGGCGGTGTGCGCCGGCGGACCGCGTCCGAGAAGGAGGGCGATTGCGGTGCGTCCCGACCCCGCGGCGCGCTTTCGCGCTGTGGCCGCGGCGGGTCAAGGCAATACCGTTTAGCCTCCTCCGACGCGGTCTCGCCGGAGCTTCTCCTGCGTCATCGATGGGCCAGTCTCGACGACGGCACTCACCTCCCTCTTTGTAGCGGCTGCTGATGCTGTCTTCTTCTTCTCCTCCTTCTTTTTGGTTAAAATCTTCGGGGGGCCGGCCGACGGCGCACCGGACGACGCGTCGCCTATATTGGGCAACGAAATCGCCCGGTCCAACGTCGGGCGGGCCTCTTCCTGATTCCCGGCATCGCGGCCTAATGAGCCGCGCTTGCCGGGCTTCGGCATGATGACGGGGTTGTTGGCCTCCGCGACCGCGACGGCGGACTCGCCGGGCAGCACGGGGCTGCTCTCTCTGTGTGCGCACAGGGAACCGACGGCGTCCTGTACGTACACAGAGAAAGTAGAGTTTAAAATGTAGCGATCCGCGCGGAATCCGGACTTTAGCTGGCGACTGTATGGACGCTAGTAGGTCCGGTGACCAAGTGGCTATCCTGGAGCGAGGTTACAAGTGGGGAGGAGTACGTACCCCCCGTACGCACTCTGTCGGTGGCAAAGAAAATAATAATTCAACCGTACTTATTTACAAAGGGTACCGCTCGCCAACCGAGCTCCACTGTTATTTATTCGAGATCTAATATTAAATTAATAGCTTATTTTACGTAAATATTATTTTATTTTATTATATTATTTTTAGTTTTTGTCGACGTCGGCTTTATTAGATCTGCCGGAAATATCGATCTCATATAAAATCTGATAGTCTTTGAGTGAATCATTGCGAGATATGTCGCTAGGACAACAACGACCACCACCGAGGCAACGACGAGCGTTGTCCAGCACCACACTCCACTATGACAACAACGACTAGCACCTAGTCTCCAAATAGCGCTGGGCAGCGCCGTACTTCTCTATGACAACAATGATCAGCACCGAGTCACCGACATCTTCATCTCAAATTCAAATTATTTTATTTCACATAAACCTACATGGGCACTTATGAAACGTCAGAAGCTAAATGCACGGTTCTAATTGGTCGTTTCCTATGGAGAAGAACCGGGAAGGAACTCCACGGTAACTCTTTTGGCTTTGACTTTTTCAATTGCTTTTACAATATTTTCAAATAAAAGTGTTAATAGGTATGGGAGGACAGTGTAAGTCTTTCAACAAGTACCAGGTACTTAACAAAATAGAAAATGGTCAACAAATCTATAGTCCACTAAGCCTACAGCGTACTCACATTCACAAATTAGAAAATAATATATACTAGCTTTTGCCCGCGGTTTCGCCCGCGTGGATGTCGAAAAATATCCTACCAGAACGTACTGTTACGAGCTGGGTATGGGATAAATTAATTACTACCAATCAGACAATTAAATAACTTTATTAAACACTTAAAACTTAATCACAAATACAGCACTGATCACTATTCGCTCAGATATCGCACTTCTAGTTCACTTCGATTCGCTTCGTTGTATCGCCTAAATCAGACTGACTACATCGTGTGTCGGCGCTCTGCTTTTATACCGCCAATATTCACGAACATTCTGGCTATGTGTAGAACGGTTCCAGAAAAACATCAACAAATAAACATTACCAGGAAATACAAAAGTAGTAGGTATAGAAAATAATAACCTACTTGTACCGAATAAAGAAATAGGTACTTTATGCCCTTGGCGTACGGTCGAAATTACAATGACACGTCCTAATATTTTTTATAAGTAGTTACCTACTTAACTTCAAACTAATAATAATGGAATGCTTCTCGAAGTTTTTAGCGTAAACACACTGTAATCACGTGCTTTCTCGAAAGATCTCGTACGTACGACGTAACACTGCCCCCTCCTTAGACATGCTCGTCCCGAGCATCATTAGCCCCGTAGTATCGGGCCAATCGGTCTACATGAACAATCTTAGGCGCACCTCGTAGACCCTTCTGTATTCGGTAGGTGACATCGTTGATCCTAGTCACGACTCTGTATGGTCCATCCCAATTTGCTTGCAATTTCGGAGACTTCCCCTTGCTCCGCACTGGGTTATGTAACCACACCAGTGAACCCTCGTCGAAACCCCTACTGTTTGCCTTGCGGTCATAACGGGTCTTGGTCATAAAGCCCACATACTCGACCTCGGCTGCGACCAACGCGCCTCCAAATTCCACTCCGGCTGCGACCAACGCGCCAACACCCACAACACGGGCTATGCCTCCCACGAGTCTCTGGCAACAGAGCATCGTGCGGAACAGCATAACGAACCCGGACAAAGACCAAGACCAACACAGACTTACAGGGACAGGGAGAGATGACGGACCTGGCAACTCTAAAACTCTTCCGGTTGCCAGCGATGAAGTACGCCCGCTGACAAAGCGCGAAAAAATCTTGGCCCGGAAGAAAAGAATTGGCGACCGTAAGCGCAATATCCGCGAAGGCACTAGCCAGCGCGAAGCGCGATCGGACGCCGAAGGGGAGGTGCGCGACCGGCCACAAGTCCGCGAAGGGGAAACCCAGCGCGAAAAGGGGTCGGACGCACGCGACCGGCCGCGAGAGCGCGAAGGGGAAACTCAGCGCGCAAAGCGGCTGGACGCGGAACCGCGTGTGCGGGGGCAAGATTGCGAAGGGGCAACCCAGCGCGAAAATCCTCCGCACGCGACAGAGTCTGCCAGGACCAACAGCCGACCCATAGACACTAACGGATCCCACGACCGACCTCGTCCTAAGCACAGCAGGGGCAAGCGTGGTGGTACCCAACACCCGGCGTCGCCGGCAAAAAAGACACAGCCTGGCACCTCTAAACCACAACCTGGACCGAGCGGTACAGGGCCGGCGAAGAGGGGGCGCCCTGACGACACGGCTTCTCCGAGCATGGTCCAGGGGGACGCCAAACGGGTGAGGGTCCACTCCGCTCAAGGGGAGCAGAGGACCTATGCGCGAGCCACGAAGGACATCCCTGCGAGGCTGGCCGTAGCAATCTGCCTTCCCCCCCCCCCTCCAGAGACCTGACTAGGGACGAGGCCGAATTCATAAAAACTGACCTTGAAAATCGTGTCATGGACACAGACTCGACAGCACCACTCCCTGCCTTCCGCGGATACCCACGGGTAGCGGATGGCACCGTGCAGATGTGGTGTGAAGACGAATATGCCCTGACCTGGCTGACCCAGAACGTACCACACATTCGACTACCTAACACTGACCTGACGCTCACGGTACTGAGACAATCAGACGTGCCCACCCGTGTCCGAGTCTCGCTTTTTGTCCCTCGGTATAGAGGTGACGTAGCCAGACTCCAAGGTATTCTGATCCGTCAGAATACCTGGTTTGACATCGCCAGGTGGTCACTGTACAGGGCGACTACCGTCGGTGGCGACAACTATGGGACTTATTTGACCCTGGGTGTCCCACCGGAGGAAGCCGTAAAAGTCCGGGCCCGGGAGCGACGTATATCATACCTACTCGGGTCGATATACGTACGCTTCTGGCCCACGACCCAACCCTCTGACGACCAGACCGACGGCGACACTAAGACTGCACAACCGACGCTGACACAGACGAACGACCCAGACATAGACCAACTGGAGGAGGTCATGGCCCGAGCGGCTATGGCTGACGTCGTCGACACTATTCCGCCCGAATCACCTGGCTGGAGCGAGCGCCTACTCGCCTCATCGCCGGTGGAACAACACGACGACAAGTATAGGGAGGAGGTAGGGGATAGGTTGTCCGATGGATCCATCTCCGACTAACTCCTCTCCATCGCCGTCACCGCCCCTAAACATTATACAGACCAACCTCCAGCACAGCCAGACTACCACGGCTAGCTTACGCAGGGCTTTGGAGGTAAAACCCCGAACCATCGTACTGATCCAAGAGCCGTGGATCAGAAACAATAGAGTATGCGGCCTCGGTAACATCGGAGGTAAGCTAATACTCAACACACACAGCTCAGACAAGCCAAGAACCTGCGTCTACATACCCAAAGAAATTCCTGTCACACCACTCACTCAATTCTGTTCCAGAGACCTGACAGCTGTCAGGCTCCAGACCGAAGGTAGCGTTCCAGATGTTGTACTGGCCTCGGCATACATGCCAGGCACGGATGCGGACTGCCCACCCAAAGAGATGGCCGACCTGGTACAGCACTGTGAACGCGCCGAACTAGACCTGATCATCGGCACCGACTCGAATGCACATCACCCGCTCTGGGGCAGCGACGCACCAAACTCCAGAGGAGAGGTACTATCCACCTATTTATTTTCTACTAACCTAAATATTGTAAACCGCGGCTCAGAACCCACTTGGGTCACAGCCCGAGGACAAACAATTATAGATCTAACACTTGCTACAGAAAACGCGACAAATCTTATTACAAACTGGCATGTATCGGACGAGCCTTCCTGCTCAGATCACAGAAGGATCCGCTTTATACTAACTACTAAAACTAGGAAACCAGAATCGAGGCGAAACCCGAGGCGCACCAATGTTCCCGGGTACAAACGCCTACTGGCCTCCTTATTAGATAGACACCTAACACAAGTAACCATAAGAGACCAAGCACAATTAGAATACACAGTAACAAAACTATCAGATTACCTAACTGAAGCATACCACGCATGCTGTAAACTAAGAGCACCACAAATCAAGAACGAGAGAAGCCCATGGTGGAACGCTGAACTTAGTAAACTCAGAGATGCGCTACGTAAACAATTTAATAGAGCCAAAAACACTAGACTCCCGGACGACTGGGAGTAATACAAAGAAACCCAATATATATACAAAAAACAAATCAGAACCGCCAGGAGGACAGCATGGCGTAAATTCTGTGAATCCATCGAGACAAATAATGAAGCCGCTAGGGTAAGGAAGATCCTATCAACCGATCAGGACCGAACCCTCGGCGCGCTTAAAAAACCCGATAACTCATACACACTAACTGACAATGAAACCAGTAAGGTCCTTCTCGAAACTCACTTCCCAGACTGTAGAATCCTGGAAGACAGAGCGTGGGAAGCTGAATCAGAATGGACCCCAATGAACCAAGACTGGTCAAGAGCCCACATTATAGTGACAGAAGAGCGAGTAAAGTGGGCTATCAACACCTTTCAGCCATACAAGTCGGCTGGACTGGATGGCATCTTCCCAGCCCTGCTGCAGTGGGGGGTAGATTATTTGACACCATGGCTGGTGGTGATCTATCGAGCCTGCATAGCACTTAGATACACACCTCTCGCATGGCGCGAGGTGAAAGTCATTTTCATACCCTAACCTGGAAAACCCGATTACACACAACCCAAAGCTTACAGGCCTATAAGCCTTACATCTTTCCTACTGAAAACCCTCGAGAGACTCTGTGACCGGCACATCCGAGATGGACCTCTCCGGGTAATACCACTCCACAAACAACAGCATGCGTACTCCGCAGGCAAATCAACTGAATCAGCGCTGCACAGCGTGGTTGGTAAAATTGAATGCGCAGTGGACCACAAATGCTCGGCACTGGCCGCCTTCATTGACATCGAGGGCGCCTTTGACAAAACCATGTTCAAAAGTATAAATATGGCCCTTGACCAACACGGCATAGACTCGACCCTGAGTGGCTGGATCACCAACATGCTCAAATTGAGAGCTGTACAAGTGACAGTAAACGACACTACGAGGGCCATTGTTGCGAAGGGCTGCCCACAAGGGGGTGTCCTCTCACCGCTGCTTTGGAACCTGGTAGTAGACAGCCTCATCCAAACACTCAATGACAAAGGTTATTTCACCGTAGGCTACGCCGATGACATAACCATTATAATAAACGGGACCCACGAAAACACGCTATGCAATCTCATGCGTCAAGCCCTGAAAATAGTAGAGGAATGGTGCAACAAGCACCAACTCTCAGTGAACCCTACAAAAACCGAACTGATTCTCTTCACAAAAAAGAGGAAACTGATGACGCTACAGTTACCACGATTCTTTGGAACAACCCTTAGCCTCTCAACTGAAACCAAATACCTGGGCATCTTTTTGGACAAACAATTGAACTGGGCAAAACACTCAAACTATATCACTACGAAAGCCAGCATATCCCTGTGACAGTGTAAACGACTGCTCGGCAGGAATTGGGGGATTAGCCCCAAGGTTACCCATTGGTTATATACTACAGTCATTCGACCGCTTATCACATACGGCTCACTGGTCTGGTGGCCCAGGACAGACCTGAGCACAGCCCAAAAAGATCTCGAAAAACTGCGATTCGCTTGTGTCGCAATTACTAGCAGTATGAGAACTACACCCACTGCCGCCCTACAGGCAATGCTCGGACTGCCGCCTCTGCACCTCATTGTGCGGGAGGAGGCGGCCCTGGCCGCCTTTAGACTACATTTATCAGGAACTCTAAGCAAAGATTCCAGAATTAAGCACACACGCGCAATCAAGCGTCGGCCAATGATGGCATCACCCTGCGACAAGGCACCGAAATCACACCACTTTCAAAGGCACTACAACATAATACTTACAGAAGAACAGTGCGACTACTCATGCCCGAAAGAGCTGAGGGTTTACACTGATGGATCGAAGACCGACTCTGGTACCGGAGTCGGAGTCTTCTCGCACGATCTCAACATAAAGATATCCAGACCACTAGGAATGTTCAACACAGTCTATCAGGCGGAATGTGTGGGCATCATACAAGCGGTCCACGCCATAGAGGCCAGGAGAGTTACAGACACTCACATACGCATACTCTCCGACAGCGCCTCAGTTCTCCAATCGCTGAAGAAAAAATATATTACCTCGAAGTTGTTACTAGAATGTCACAATGCACTAGAACAGATAACGGTGTCTAGTCGCAACACGGTGACACTGCAATGGATAAAAGGACACAACGGATCGCTAGGTAACGACGCAGCTGACGAACTTGCTAGAAGAGGATCTAGCACGGCAGTCTGTGGACCCGAACCTATCGTACCAATCCCCTTCAACCAAATACGCAGGTGGCTACAGGAATTCACCCTCACACAAGCGGAGTACTGGTGGACCTCGACACCGGGCTGCAGGCAGTCCAAGGTAGCTATGCCATCCCTGGATAGCAGGTTAACCAGGAGTCTTTTACGCCTGGACAGGAATGGACTGCGCCTGGTGACGGGGACCATCACAGGACACTGCTCGCTAAACAAACACTTCCACACGATAGGCATAACGGACAGTCCTCTGTGCAGGGCGTGCATGGAGGCTGAGGAAACCGTTGCGCACGTGCTCTTTGAATGCACAGGCGTCACCCAGATTAGAACAGAAACCCTCGGGTCACCCAGATCTTTCACAGATGTTATGAACAGACCAGGAGTTTTGATTAACTTCTGGAGGGAGGTGAGCTGGTTGGAATAACCCCCCAAGCGGCCGCCATGGCCCACGTACAATGGTCCACCTGACGGATTAAGTGCGGAAACCAAACCCCATAACATAGAACATAGAACATAGAAAGGGTCTTCATCTTCTCAGACATCTGTTGGCCGGATTGTCGGATATGCTCATAAACATCATTCAACTTGTTACGCAAATCATTTGCGTAATCTGTTACACTACGTGGAGCATCAGGGGGAGTTCCAGTGATTAAATCTGCAGGCAACCGCAATTCCCTTCCAAAGTTCGCGAAGGCTGGCGTCACAGTCGTACTTTCGTGGACTGCGCTGCGGTAGGACAGCAGAAACGGCTGTATGTGCTTGTCCCAATCCCTCTGCCTACTTTCCACGACTTTTGCCAGATATCTCTCCAACGTTTGGTTGAATCGTTCCACCATTCCATCAGATTGTGGGTGGTAAGAGGTGGTTCTGGTTTTGTAGGTACCCATCAATCGACAAGTTTCCTGAAATACTTGCGATTCAAAATTCCTTCCTTGATCGCTGTGTATTTCTAAGGGTACTCCAAAACGACAGAAAACTTCCTGAACTAATTTATCTGCGACAGTTGTAGCTTCTTGGTTAGGAATGGCGAAGACTTCTGGCCACTTTGTGAAGTAATCCATGACCACCAGGAAGTACTTGTTTCCGCTCTCACTTTCTGGAAATGGTCCCGCAACGTCTAGTGCTATCCGTTCCCAAGGGGCTCCAACGTTGTACACTTTTAATGCACCTCGGCTGCGTGTGTGGGGTCCTTTCACGGCCGCACTACTGGTACATTTGCGACACCAGTCCTCCACATCATCTCGACAGTGGATCCAGTAAAAGCGTTCTCGAATTTTTAGTAGAGTCCTTTTTACCCCCATATGTCCTTCTGAACATCCATCATGGTAGAGCCGTAGAACATCCGGTACCTTAGCTTTAGGGACAACCATTTGTAGATGACAGCTGTCCCCTCGAGCGTTTTCCCATTTACGGCACAAGACTCCATCCTGGATCACCAAGCTGTTCCTTTGCGCCCAATAACTCTTCGTGATGGTACTCATCGCAGCCACATCACTCCACTTGGGTTTAGGAGCACCAGCTTTGTCCCACTCGAAGATCGGTTTGATGTCCGAGTCATTTTGCTGAGCCTGCTGTAGGGTTTCCTTCCATTCATCGCTGAGATCTGTTCTAAGCATCCTCACGGGCACTACTTCCTTAGTCTCTTGCCTGGCACAGTGCTTACTGTCTTCAGAACAAGGTCTTCTTGACAAAGCGTCTGCGTTACCGTGAGTTCTCCCACTGCGAGGAAGAGCAATCTCTTTCGAGCAGTACACTTTTCCTGATGGTGCACCTTCCATAAAGACTTCATCTGAACCACATTTCAATACTCCTTGATCAACGTCGATCTCGCAACGATGTTTCCGCATGAAGTCCAAGCCCAAGATGCAATCGTCCACTATATCGGCCACGATGACATTGTGTTGGTAAGTTCTATCACCCAATTTTAACTCCACCTCCTTCTTGCCTCGGACGATTATGTGCTGACCGGTAGCTGTTAGTAATCGTATACGGTCGTGGTTATCGACGTAGTCCCCAAGAAACCGACTTGCTAGGTGAGACTTGACGACCGTGTGAGAAGCTCCAGTATCCAACGTCAGTTTAAGTAACAGATTGTTAATTAAAATTGGATTAGAATTAGCTATAATTGCCTTATATCGACCCCCTTCTTTTAGAAATATAAACAATTTCACTGACTCTCTAAACAACACCTTGCAGAACCTGTCGTCTTTCAAAAATACTATTTTAGTTGGAGATATTAATATCAATATTCTTCCAGAAAGTGCTGACGCATCCGCTGAGGAATACCTTAACTTATGCGCTTTCCATGGTTTGCTTCCTGCTCACACGCTTCCTACACATCAAAGTGGTTCCTGTTTGGACCATATTATGCTCAAGTCGAATTTCCCTGCACTTTCCCTTGTAACTAATTCCACAATAACCGATCACAATGCTACCCTACTTATTTTAAATTGTAAATTACCAAAAGTAGACACTCGCACAATTTCTAGTTTAATTGTAAATAAACTTGAAGAAGATTTACGCAATATCGACTTTGACCCAGTTTACGATTCCGCTGATCCACAGTTTTGTATGTTGTATCTAATCAAAAATGTACAACATGCAATTCAGAAAAACACGGTCATATCTCGGCGAAATAACAAAAACTACAACATAAAACCATGGATCACGACAGGACTCATTCGCTGTATGAAAAATAGAGATAAACTGCATATGAAAACTAAATCTAATCCAGATAATTTAATTTTGCAACTGTCGTATAAACGATATCGTAACTTCTGCAATAATCTCCTAAGAAAAGTAAAAAGCAACTACGATAAAATTGCTCTAGAAAAAGCTGGTACAAATAGTAAAAAAATCTGGAATTTTATTAAAAGTGTAACGTATAACTCGAAACAAAATCAGTCATCTTCAGGTTTATTACACGCACACTCATCACAGTTAGCATCTGCCAACATTGCGAATAATTTCTTTGTCAATGTTGGTAAATGTTTGGCTGAAAAAGTTCAGGGCCAGTCACAATATCTAACAAGCACACCATTTACGTGTAACACTAATTCATCATCCTTTGTGTTGCTAGACACTGACGAGACTGAGGTGGAAACAATAATTATGAGTTTGAAGGACGACTGTGCAGTTGGCTGGGATAACATATCAAATAAAATTATTAAACAGTTCAGGCACATTTTGGGACCGCCCCTAACTTATATTTTCCAAAAATGTTTATCTACAGGTCTTTTCCCCGAGTGTCTAAAAAAAGCTGTTGTTGTCCCTGTTTACAAATCAGGCAATAAAGATCAAGTGACAAATTATAGGCCTATTTCCTTGCTACCTACTATGTCTAAAATATTAGAAAAAATTATGAATAAAAGGCTTTACAAATACTTGGAGGATAAATCAATTTTATCTAAACGGCAGTTTGGGTTTAGGCCTAAAATGTCAACAGACGATGCCGTGCACCATCTGACTGACTATCTAGCTCAAGAACTTGATAATGGTAACCACACGGTAGGAATCTTCCTGGACCTCGCCAAAGCTTTTGATACGGTTTCTATTCCTACTCTGTTGCACAAACTTGAAGCCTTGGGTATCCGAGGCACTCAGCTGAAATTATTTAAGAGCTATCTAGAAGATCGTACCCAATGTGTAAGAATTGGTAATATTCTCAGCGATACTGAAAAAAACACGTCCTTCGGCGTTCCCCAAGGAAGTATTTTAGGGCCTACACTTTTTTTGATATACATAAACGATCTTTGTAATCTAAATCTAGATCACGGCCAAATTGTTTCTTATGCTGACGACACTGCCCTTCTATTTTCGACTGACTCGGAAAAAAATGTCTACAAGCATGCGCAACATGGATTCAATATTGTTAATAAATGGCTTCAAGATAACTCACTAACACTAAATGCAGACAAGACAAATTACATTAAGTTTTCGATGCGCAAGCAAACATCAACAAGCACTACCTCGACATTATATGCTCATTATTGCACAATTCCTACAGATAACCAATGTGTTTGTCCCAACATTAAAATGACAAATATAACAAAATACCTTGGTGTTATAATAGATGAAACACTTTCGTTCAAACAACATATACAAGCTTTAAATAATAGAATTCGCAAGTTGATATTTGTTTTTAAAAAGTTACGCTATATTGCTGACCCAAAAATCGTTAGACAAGTTTACTTTGCTCTATGTCAATCAATTTTAACTTACTGTATTACCACATGGGGTGGAGCAGGTAAAACAATGTTACTAACCATCGAGAGAGCTCAAAGGGCGATTCTCAAAGTGTCTACTTTCCGCCCTTTCCTTTTTCCTACTAACCTCCTTTACAAATATTGTGAAGTATTAACAGTTCGACAGCTATTTATAATGGGTATTGTATTAAAACAACACACAGCTCTACCTTACAGCACTGCATACACTAATAAAAGACGTAAAGATATAGTTTGTCCACAAAATACATCAAAACATGCTTTTGTATCCAAATTTTACTTGTACCTCGGCCCTCTTCTCTATAATAAACTAAACTCGAAAGCAAACATTTATTCCCTGAACTACACAAATTGTAAGAGAATTCTCAAGGATGCTCTCCAAAGTATGTCTTATGAAGATACAGAGAATTTACTAACTGTATTAAAGTGAATACATGTACAAATTTCACCTAAGTTAAGTATTTTTCGAATTTAGATACTAAGGGACTCAACATATTATTAGTGATCTATTGTCAACCTACAGATTTATTTATTTATTTATTTTTTAAGTCTATTTAAGCTCTTCTCGCCTGAAACACAGGATTACCTAGTTCAGGCACGTAAGTCTTAGGAATATAATTTACATTTAAGCAAAGCTGTACTAATTTTTATGCCTTGTAATTTTTGAATAAATATTATTATTATTATCATTTGTGTAGAGTGTTTTTTCTTCTCAGCTCTTTGGCTGGTATTTGCAACATTTACGGACCGAAGCCAAGTAAATGCAGCGTGTGGTGTGTTATGTTGAGGATGTGTTATGAGGTCCTATTTCGTTTTCATCTATTTGCATGAACTTTCTGACAATTCGACATGTATTTAAAATTGCAGCTTTTTGTAGGGTGATATAGAGAGTTTCTTTTAGGTTTAGCAATTTTAGGCTATGGAGAAGGTGATTCGGGATAACGCCGGTTGTGGAAAGGACTATAGGGACCACGTACACTTTTTGTTGGCGCCATATTCTAGTTACTTCATCTTTGAGTTCTGCGTATTTACTAATTTTTTCAGATATTGTCTTCTGAATGTTATGTGTGTTGGGAACGGCAATATCTATTAGGTAAGTAACTTTATTTATTTTATCCTGTAGTGTTATATCCGGTCTATTGTAGTGGATTGTCTTGTCGGTGAGAATAGCGCGGTCGAAGTAAAGTTTATGTGTGTCATTTTCTAGAATAATTTGTGGTGCGTAATTATAGTAAGGAGTGTTTGTGTCTTGTATGAGTGTATATTTGACTGCTAATTTTTGATGAATAACATTTGCCACCTGATTGTGCCTGTGTGTGTAGTCTGTCTGCGTGAGAGTTGTGCAAGCTCCTGTTATATGCTGAATTGTTTCTGGTTGGATGTGGCACTTGCGACATTTATCATTTATTACAGAAGGATCTTTGATAATAAATTTTCTATAGTTTTTAGTGTTAATAATCTGGTCCTGTATTGCAATTATAAAACCTTCAGTTTCTGGGAATAAATTGCCTATTTTCAGAAACTTATTTGAAGCTAATTTGTTCACATGAGATTGTTCTAGGTCATGAGGATGACGGCCATGAAGTACCTTTTTCTTCCAGTCCTCAATTTTTTGTTTCTGCGGGTCGTCTCTAGTAATTTGTGTAGTATCTCGGTGTTCGATTAAGTTAAGTGGTGTATAGTTGAAATCATTTTGAGCTATGGCTTTATGAATGTTACTAGTGCGGGATTTTGAGTGAAAGAATGTTTTTAGTCGACAGACTTGTTTCCGCCAAAGGTGCTGGATATCTATTAAGCCTCTCCCTCCGTTTTGTCTTTTGATAGTTAGTCTTTCTATTGCAGATTTAGGGTGTAAGTTGTTATGTTTTGTAAGAGTGGTGCGTGTGATTCGTTCTAAGTGTTCTGTGTCTGTTTTTGTCCATTTAATAACTCCGAATGAGTATGTTAATACGGGGATGGCAAATGTATTTAAGGCCTTGATCAGATTTTTACTAGAAAGCTGTGTTTTACATATGGCGCTAAGTCTTCTTTTGTACTCTGCGGTAAGTGATTCTTTAATCCTAACATGATCTAGTCCCTTTAGTTGCGTGTACCCTAAATATTTATATAGATCTGTCGGTTCCATTGCTGTTATGGTATCTGTACTATGTACTACATAGTTGCCGGGTCGTATCTTGCCACGTATTATATGAAGTGTTTTGCATTTATCCAGACCAAATTGCATGTTTATGTCTAGGCTAAACTCTGCTGTAGCTTCTACTAGTTTCTTCATATCTTTTTCGGTTTGTGCATATAGTTTAATATCGTCCATGTAAATGAGATGTGAGATTGTTGTTTGTTCTGTCGTGTGTTTGAGACAATATCCGGCCCGACAGCGCTGCAGTAGATGAGACAAAGGGTTTAGTGCGAGACAGAACCACAGGGGACTCAGTGAATCACCTTGGTAGATACCCTTCTTGATAGCTATTTGTCGCGTGGTGACATTATATTGATTACAATTTATTTGAAGTGTGGTTTTCCAAAGTGGCATAATGTTTCGTAGGAAATCTATTATTTTTGAGTTTATTCTATAAATTTCTAGTATTTGTATCAACCAGGAATGTGGAACACTGTCGAAAGCTTTTTTATAATCGATATAGGTACAATGAAGATTTCTATTCTTTATGGTGGTATGTTTATGGATAGTAGAATCAATAATTAACTGCTCTTTACATCCCATATGGCCCCGCCTGCATCCCTTCTGCTCCTCCGCCATTATGTTGTGGTGTTCAATGTGTGAGTTAATTTTAGTTGTTATTGCTGATGTTAATATTTTATATATCGTGGGTAGGCATGTGATTGGTCTATATTGGGAAGGTTGTGGTGATTTTTTTGTTTTAGGGAGCATGTATGTTATACCAGTTGCAATAAAATCGGGTATGTTTTGTTGGCCTAATATAATTTCTGTTAAGTTTTTTGCTATGGGTTTGTATAATGAAGTTAACTTTTTGTACCAAAAATTGTGTATTTTGTCTATACCAGGAGATTTCCAGTTATGTAGTCTGCCTGTTAAGTGTGTGATATCGGCCTCTGTAATCTCTACAAATTCCATTTCATCTATTGCCCTCCATTTTGTTTCTTCTTCTGTTATCCACGTTGCTTTGTTGTTATGTTGTTCTTGTTCTTCCCAAAGGCTAGACCAATATGTTTCTAGTTGCTCTTTTGTAGGTTGGTCAGGTGCGTCTGTGTTATTCTCATGATTTGTGTCAGTGTCTGGTTTGTGTAGGTTTCTATAAAACATTTTTTCATTACTGGCAAATATGGCATTATCGTTTTTGCGCTGTTGTGCTTTTTTGTATCTCCTGAGCCTATGAACTTTAAGGGCTAGTTTTTGTTTTAAGGTGTCTAAGAATTCTTCAGGTTTTCTGTTGTTATTTTCATGTCTTGTGTGTGTGAAACTGTTCCTAAATATGGCCTCAACTCTCCTTACTACTTTATTTGACCTGATGTTGTTAATATATTGTGTAAGCCTACTACAGTCTGCTCTTAATTTTTCTATGTCTTTTTCTAACCTCTGTTGCCATGCTGGTTTGATATTTTGTTTTGGTCTTGTGTTTCCTGTGTGTTGCGTGATTTTAAAGTTAAGTTCTTCAGACACAACTACCGCTGTACAATATATAAGTGTGTGTATATCTATAAGTTGTGTGTCATCGGAAACAAATTGATTAAGTATGTTTTCATTAAATAAGTTAACTAAACGGAAAAGGTTAGGGCTATATCGAAGTTTAGGTAGTTTGGGTCGAACTGTTGGATCCATCCCAGAGTATTGTGCTAGGGTTGTTCTGAATTTGTCATGTATTTCTTGGATATACATATCTGTTGTCAGATTTTGATCTGCGACGGTTAAGGTTTCAATATCATTTTCTAGAGTTAGGGTTATAGATTCAGTTTGTGTGGATGTGTGTGGTGTTTGTGTGTAAGCTTGCGATTGATTGTATGGTTGAGATTGAGTATAAGGTTCTACTTGGGTGTGCGGTTGTTCATCAATTGCGGTTAGGTTTTGTAATAGTGGGATAGCGTTATCATTTGTGATGTTTTCTGCTTCCTGTAATTGTATTCGTGTTTCTTCTTTTAATTGTTCTATTATTTGTGGAGATAAAAGTTTATTTCTAACTATAACTCTTCGCTGATCTGAGATTCTTTGTTCTGAAACGGTTATCTCAGGATATTGTCGGGTAAAAAGTTCATGCAATTGTTGTCTGTAGGTGGTCATGTCGGTCTCTAATTTAGTGATATAAAAGTAAGTTCGCATGATAAATAGGTTAACTTCTTTGCTCCATCTCATGCGAACTCTTGCTTTTCCAGCCTTGGTGGACGCAGGTAAGAAGGAACTAACCTCCCGCGCAACATTCAAGGTCGGAGTTGGTGGAATTGAATTTAAACAAGTAATGGGAGGTGATGATGGTATGGATGGAGATGATGGTCTAGAAGGTGTGTAAGATACTGTGCTTGGACTATACGGTTCTACAGGGGTGTTTGTCCTGTTCGTCAGTCCGTCACCATCGTCAATAATTTCGGCTGTAACATCTTTGTCGGTGGGAGTCCGCCTGTTCAACTCCTCACCGCTGACGGTTCGCATGCTGAGACACTCAGCGTCAGCTCCAAGTGTGCCCCGGCGATCGCCCCCGGGCAGCGGCCCTATACGTTTACTTTTCGATCGTGTCTCCATTTTGAATGGGTGTCCAGAGCCACGTTAGCCACGCCAGTAATTTCTCATTCGTGTGTCCGCCCCCCACGTGATTAGATGTTCAATCGGGACGTGTGGTTGTTTAGGGGGCTTATTATTATTATTATTATTATTATTATTATTATTATATTTTTGTCTTAACATATCTCGGGACCATGGGGGTCCCGGTCCTTTTGAAGGCGTACGAGGGGCCGAAGCCAACTCGCAGAGGCCTGTTAGACGTTTTGATTTAAATGGGGCACCAACCGACGATTATCCCTGTTCGCGCTATGCAAGTGCACCCAAGGACAACCCCCGGTTGGTGTAGGACTATTGCAGGATATGGTAACAAAGATATTGGACTATGGGTTTGGGTGGCTAAAGTGGACTGGTTAACTGGAACTATGGAAGGACTATAGCCCCTGCCTGATCAATGTTTTATATTTACACGGATAAAATGGCAGGGGGTGACTGGCACACTCAATAAAGGGCCCCTGGAAACGGTCGCTAGCACATAGTGACGTAGCGACAAGGAGGCAACATGTCCTGGGGTGCTTGAGGAGTGGAGAGGTATTTCACGGCTTTCAGAACAATCCCAGAGCCCGGAAGATGGTCAAGATCCCTACGAGCACTTACTGGAATACTTCCTTCCTCCGAGCACGTTTGCTCTTGCGAATCTCCACTCAAGCCGGCCAATTAAGGCAAGAATGAGGTGGGAGCTCCGTTCCTCGTCAGTGTTCACTCCAGCCAGCCAATAAAGGCAAGCCAGAGGTGAGGAACAAGACTTCTCCCGGGAGATAGGGTCCGTGGGGTCGCTACTGCCCAACAGCTCGCCACATGCTGCCCTGCGGGTTTTTGTATCTCTCTTGGTCTGGCTCCTCATCCCAGACCCGTTCCGGCAAAGTAAACTCTACCGGCACAGACCTAGAGTTCGGAGCGCGCAAGCCCCACCACGACGTCAACGTAGAGATACGGCGGTGGGGGTTATTATTATTATTTGTTTATTCATCTTAAATCACATTATTTTACATTTTTAAATATTTCTTAATATAAAAAGTGTAAAAAAAAACATTTAAAAATATAAAAAATAGAGTTCCGCCGGTGTCGGGAGCAGGGTCCAAGCTACCGGTGGTTAGGGCTGCAGAGACAGGAACCTCCTCACAATGCGGGCCGTATCGAGGAGTACTGCTTTCTGAATCAGGCGCTTGATCCAACCGCCTAACGAGAGCCTCGAGAGATGTTGATCGAGGCTTTCGGCCATCAGGCCATTAGCCGTTACGACAATCGGCACAATGATAGCTGAGCTCACATTCCACATGTCAACAACCTCGTGTGCTAAGTCGAGATATTTTATTTGTTTCTCTTTCTCAGCTTTCACGAGGTTCTCGTCATGTGGAATGGTAACATCGACTATCATTGCGCGGCGCGCTAATCGATCTATCACTACTATATCAGGCTTATTTGCTATAATAGTCCTGTCAGTAATGATAGACCGATCCCAGTACAACGTGACATGGTCATTTTCGAGAACTGGGTCGGGCACATACTTGTAATACGGTACCTCAGAGTCTACAAGTTTATATTTCAAAGCAAGTTGCTGGTGAATAATCCTGGCCACTTGGTTATGTCTGTGCAAGTACTCGCCGTTAGCTAGACGCGAACAACCAGAGATAATATGTCTGATAGACTCACCCGGACGATGGCATGCCCGACACACGTCAACCGTACTGTCCTTCATAATATGTCTCCGGTAGTTATTCGTCAAGATAACTTCGTCCATAATTGCACAGATGAAACCTTCGGTTTCCCCGAAAAGGTCACCGAAACGTAGCCAGGATACGGACGCTAAGAAATCTACACCGGGCTCGTGAAGAGCCCGATAGAAGCGCCCGTGAAGCGCCTTGCTTTGCCATATCTCCTTGCGGTCATCTGTAGTAAGTACAACAGGTTTGCGCCAGTTCTCTTTAGCCATAGAGAGCGGGGTGAGCCCGTTGTCCACTGCAACCACATCACGGTGCATACCCACATCGGCTTTAAAAAAGTATTCCCTGAGGCTGCACACCTCGCGGTTGTGGAGGGTCTTTGCATTTAAGAAGCCTCGACCCCCGCATTTCCGCGGGATGTACAGTCTCATCACTGATGAACGTGGGTGATGCATCCGGTTTGCGGTCAGGAGTGTACGTACTCTCCTGTCCAGGGCGTCAAGTTCGGTTTGAGTCCATTTGAGTATGCCGAAAGAGTACATCAAGACCGGCATGACCCAACCGTTGAAGGCGCGCACCTTGTTTCCGCCTGAAAGAAAACTAATTAATACCTTCTTCAGGCGACCAAAGAAGCGCTCCTTCAACGATTGCTTCATGTCAGTAACGTTGATGCCTAACGATTCCGACATACCCAAATACCTATAGTTTTCGGCTGAGGAGAGGGATCTAAGGTGTATGGAGTCCGAGAGTTGGGTTCCCTCGGATTCCATAATCTCCCCTCGCTTTACATGCATGACTGCACATTTGTCCACACCAAATTCCATCCTGATGGCGCCACTGAATGTTTCAGTTACCTTCAGTAGCTCCATCAGTCGCAACTTGTTGGGGGCAAAGAGTTTCAAGTCATCCATGTAGAGGAGGTGAGATATGACCTGACCACCTCTCCTCAGCCTATAGCCTAGACCTGAACCCTCTAGCAGTGTGCTTAGAGGATTCAGAGCTAAGCAAAACCAAAGTGGACTTAAACTGTCGCCCTGGAATATTCCCCGTTTAATCCATACAGGCTCGTCATTCCCCTGGGTCTGTCGACATCCTGGGTAGCGTAGGACTGTCCTCCATTGCCCCATACACGACATCAGGAAGGTGCGTAGAGTTGTATGTACTTTATACAACTCCAGCACCCTCATGAGCCATGTATGTGGCACCGAGTCATAGGCCTTCTTATAGTCTATCCAGCATGTCGACAGATCCTTGCGGGATCGACGAACCTGTTGGCTTATGGCCATGTCGATGAGGAGAAGTTCCTTAGTACCGCGGGATCCATTCCTACATCCATTTTGAGAGGCTGACATAATTGAATTACTATCAATGTGTGTGTTGATTTTCGTTCTCAAAATGGATGTAAGAAGTTTATAGACCGTCGGCAAACATGTGATCGGTCTATAATTCTTGGGTTCCGCGGGATTACCTGACTTATGGAGCAGGTGGGTAACGCCTGTTGTAAGAAACTGAGGTAGTAACCCAGACTCTAGGGATGACTGGAATTGGGATGCCAGGCGAGTGTGCGAACTACTCAGCCATTTTAACCAAAAGTTGTGCAGTCCGTCCGGTCCCGGTGATTTCCAATTCGGTAACGGACGGACTGCTCTGGCTACGTCTAATGGCGTGATGAATACAGCATCCATTTCTGGTATAGTTTCACACACTCGCTCGACATCCTGCAACCAGCCAGCCTCAGTATGACAGACGGGCACCGACCAGATGCTGCGCCAGAATGCACTCGTGGCGGCATCATCCGGGCGGCACACGTCTGTCACATTTTGTTCAGGTCGCTCCCAAGCTCTATATACCCACCTCTCATCGCTCTGGAACATGCGATTCTGCGTGTACCGGTCAACCCGCCGCTTATACCGCCGAATACGGCTCGCCCATGCACAAACTTTCTGCTTCAGGAAGTCGATGCGCTCTGTGACACGGGACATGTATTCTTGCGGGCTGATTCCAGTCCCCAAAAATGCCCGTCTTACAAAGCGCATCACTCGTGGTCGTGTATTTCCCTCCCTGAAGCAGTATAGTTTGCCGATGAGCACCCTGGCCCCATCGATACGTCGCTCGATCCTGCACTGCCAGGCTGGTACGACTGGTTTGGGTCGAGTAGCTCCGTCGTAATTTGGAAACTTGACGTTAGCTAAACGACATGCCGCAACAGCCGCGCAATACAGGATCGAGTGTGTATCAATGAGATCCTCGCTGCTCTCGAAAAAATTCGTAAGCTGCGAGTCCAAGGCACACACCAGCGCCCTATTTTTTTTGTGCATGGGTAGGCGTGGTAATCGTGGTCTAAGTTCGGTCGGAGTGTACCTATACTCGCGAAACGCATCCTCCAGTGCGCTCCTCAATCGGTCGTTACACTGGCTACTTACTGTGGCAACCCTATCATCCTCTTCAACACCATGATTGAACCGCGGCGGAGTTGGATCAATATTTGACTCTTGTGCCGCGGTTTGTGCCCGAGTTGAGACGATATGGTTGCTCAGTACCTCTGAGCGCAGCCTATCAAGTGCGATATCGTCCAACCTATGATTGCGTTGGATGACACGCACCTGATCCGATAGTCGTTGGGCCGATACGTTCACGGTTGGTTCTAGTTCCTGAAACAGAGACAGCATCCTAACACGGTACGCAGTGAGGTTAGTTCCACCCTCTGTAGACCCGTAATATGCGCGCATGACGTTCTCGTTCATCAACTGAGTCCATCTCATGCGCTGCACACAACCACCGGCAGCGGGGACCCGGCTCGGGGCCGGTTGGCCCCTAAGTCCCAGGCTTCTCGGTGGCCGGCCTCTCCCCTGCCGGCGTACAGGTGTTGGCGACGTCGGCGGGGAGAAATACTCGTCACTCGAGCTCGACGCAACTACCGCGGCCGGTGTCGATACAGCGTTCACGATGGGGCTGGGTACCGGCGGCGGCGAGGCGGAGCTGAGCGGCGAGTCCGGGGGTGGTAGGCGTGCACTGCGAGCTGCTGATCTTGTCAACATATTGTGTTTTCATATCTTGCATTCATTTATTTCGGGGTCTGTATCTGACAGCGTCATTTTGAGATATTATAGTTTTATTTATTTTTTTTGGTTTCTTCATTGTAAGTAAGAGTTTATTGTAAATTATTTATTGTTTATTCCAATGTTGTGTTTTACGGAGCTTTTTGTACGTATATGATATATATAAATAATTAAATATGCGAATTATGAGATACGAAAACTATTTTCGTTGTTGACGTTTCAGTGTTGCAAGTTTTATTTTTCGATCTCGGATTCTATCTATCTCCGATTCTATCTCCGACTTTATAATAATAAAAGGGTCTGTCTCTCTTACAGTCCATCTTGGCCTGCCCTGGCCATTCCGTCAATCACTCCCGGCCGGAGCCTCCAACTCCCGAAGACTACCTCCCGCTGCAGGCCTCCTCTGAGGCCCAACCTCCTAAGAGTCATCGACCCGCCGAGGCCATCACCAGCCGCCAATCACTCCCTGCCGGAGCCTCCAACTCCCGAAGACTACCTCCCGCTGCAGGCCTCCTCTGAGGCCCAACCTCCTAAGTGTGCAGTGCCGATCCATAGTGTTAAACTGTGTTTTTGTGTACTCCCCTTGTATATTTTTAATTATATTATAATATTCAATTATATTGTTATATTTTCCCTTACATTTTCCCCCTCTGGGAAAATGTAACGTTACAGTTTATTATTATTATTTGTGTAGAGTGTTTTTTCTTCTCAGCTCTTTGGCTGGTATTTGCAACATTTACGGACCGAAGCCAAGTAAATGCAGCGTGTGGTGTGTTATGTTGAGGATGTGTTATGAGGTCCTATTTCGTTTTCATCTATTTGCATGAACTTTCTGACAATTCGACATGTATTTAAAATTGCAGCTTTTTGTAGGGTGATATAGAGAGTTTCTTTTAGGTTTAGCAATTTTAGGCTATGGAGAAGGTGATTCGGGATAATGCCGGTTGTGGAAAGGACTATAGGGACCACGTACACTTTTTGTTGGCGCCATATTCTAGTTACTTCATCTTTGAGTTCTGCGTATTTACTAATTTTTTCAGATATTGTCTTCTGAATGTTATGTGTGTTGGGAACGGCAATATCTATTAGGTAAGTAACTTTATTTATTTTATCCTGTAGTGTTATATCCGGTCTATTGTAGTGGATTGTCTTGTCGGTGAGAATAGCGCGGTCGAAGTAAAGTTTATGTGTGTCATTTTCTAGAATAATTTGTGGTGCGTAATTATAGTAAGGAGTGTTTGTGTCTTGTATGAGTGTATATTTGACTGCTAATTTTTGATGAATAACATTTGCCACCTGATTGTGCCTGTGTGTGTAGTCTGTCTGCGTGAGAGTTGTGCAAGCTCCTGTTATATGCTGAATTGTTTCTGGTTGGATGTGGCACTTGCGACATTTATCATTTATTACAGAAGGATCTTTGATAATAAATTTTCTATAGTTTTTAGTGTTAATAATCTGGTCCTGTATTGCAATTATAAAACCTTCAGTTTCTGGGAATAAATTGCCTATTTTCAGAAACTTATTTGAAGCTAATTTGTTCACATGAGATTGTTCTAGGTCATGAGGATGACGGCCATGAAGTACCTTTTTCTTCCAGTCCTCAATTTTTTGTTTCTGCGGGTCGTCACTAGTAATTTGTGTAGTATCTCGGTGTTCGATTAAGTTAAGTGGTGTATAGTTGAAATCATTTTGAGCTATGGCTTTATGAATGTTACTAGTGCGGGATTTTGAGTGAAAGAATGTTTTTAGTCGACAGACTTGTTTCCGCCAAAGGTGCTGGATATCTATTAAGCCTCTCCCTCCGTTTTGTCTTTTGATAGTTAGTCTTTCTATTGCAGATTTAGGGTGTAAGTTGTTATGTTTTGTAAGAGTGGTGCGTGTGATTCGTTCTAAGTGTTCTGTGTCTGTTTTTGTCCATTTAATAACTCCGAATGAGTATGTTAATACGGGGATGGCAAATGTATTTAAGGCCTTGATCAGATTTTTACTAGAAAGCTGTGTTTTACATATGGCGCTAAGTCTTCTTTTGTACTCTGCGGTAAGTGATTCTTTAATCCTAACATGATCTAGTCCCTTTAGTTGCGTGTACCCTAAATATTTATATAGATCTGTCGGTTCCATTGCTGTTATGGTATCTGTACTATGTACTACATAGTTGCCGGGTCGTATCTTGCCACGTATTATATGAAGTGTTTTGCATTTATCCAGACCAAATTGCATGTTTATGTCTAGGCTAAACTCTGCTGTAGCTTCTACTAGTTTCTTCATATCTTTTTCGGTTTGTGCATATAGTTTAATATCGTCCATGTAAATGAGATGTGAGATTGTTGTTTGTTCTGTCGTGTGTTTGAGACAATATCCGGCCCGACAGCGCTGCAGTAGATGAGACAAAGGGTTTAGTGCGAGACAGAACCACAGGGGACTCAGTGAATCACCTTGGTAGATACCCTTCTTGATAGCTATTTGTCGCGTGGTGACATTATATTGATTACAATTTATTTGAAGTGTGGTTTTCCAAAGTGGCATAATGTTTCGTAGGAAATCTATTATTTTTGAGTTTATTCTATAAATTTCTAGTATTTGTATCAACCAGGAATGTGGAACACTGTCGAAAGCTTTTTTATAATCGATATAGGTACAATGAAGATTTCTATTCTTTATGGTGGCATGTTTATGGATAGTAGAATCAATAATTAACTGCTCTTTATACCCCATATGGCCCCGCCTGCATCCCTTCTGCTCCTCCGCCATTATGTTGTGGTGTTCAATGTGTGAGTTAATTTTAGTTGTTATTGCTGATGTTAATATTTTATATATCGTGGGTAGGCATGTGATTGGTCTATATTGGGAAGGTTGTGGTGATTTTTTTGTTTTAGGGAGCATGTATGTTATACCAGTTGCAATAAAATCGGGTATGTTTTGTTGGCCTAATATAATTTCTGTTAAGTTTTTTGCTATGGGTTTGTATAATGAAGTTAACTTTTTGTACCAAAAATTGTGTATTTTGTCTATACCAGGAGATTTCCAGTTATGTAGTCTGCCTGTTAAGTGTGTGATATCGGCCTCTGTAATCTCTACAAATTCCATTTCATCTATTGCCCTCCATTTTGTTTCTTCTTCTGTTATCCACGTTGCTTTGTTGTTATGTTGTTCTTGTTCTTCCCAAAGGCTAGACCAATATGTTTCTAGTTGCTCTTTTGTAGGTTGGTCAGGTGCGTCTGTGTTATTCTCATGATTTGTGTCAGTGTCTGGTTTGTGTAGGTTTCTATAAAACATTTTTTCATTACTGGCAAATATGGCATTATCGTTTTTGCGCTGTTGTGCTTTTTTGTATCTCCTGAGCCTATGAACTTTAAGGGCTAGTTTTTGTTTTAAGGTGTCTAAGAATTCTTCAGGTTTTCTGTTGTTATTTTCATGTCTTGTGTGTGTGAAACTGTTCCTAAATATGGCCTCAACTCTCCTTACTACTTTATTTGACCTGATGTTGTTAATATATTGTGTAAGCCTACTACAGTCTGCTCTTAATTTTTCTATGTCTTTTTCTAACCTCTGTTGCCATGCTGGTTTGATATTTTGTTTTGGTCTTGTGTTTCCTGTGTGTTGCGTGATTTTAAAGTTAAGTTCTTCAGACACAACTACCGCTGTACAATATATAAGTGTGTGTATATCTATAAGTTGTGTGTCATCGGAAACAAATTGATTAAGTATGTTTTCATTAAATAAGTTAACTAAACGGAAAAGGTTAGGGCTATATCGAAGTTTAGGTAGTTTGGGTCGAACTGTTGGATCCATCCCAGAGTATTGTGCTAGGGTTGTTCTGAATTTGTCATGTATTTCTTGGATATACATATCTGTTGTCAGATTTTGATCTGCGACGGTTAAGGTTTCAATATCATTTTCTAGAGTTAGGGTTATAGATTCAGTTTGTGTGGATGTGTGTGTTGTTTGTGTGTAAGCTTGCGATTGATTGTATGGTTGAGATTGAGTATAAGGTTCTACTTGGGTGTGCGGTTGTTCATCAATTGCGGTTAGGTTTTGTAATAGTGGGATAGCGTTATCATTTGTGATGTTTTCTGCTTCCTGTAATTGTATTCGTGTTTCTTCTTTTAATTGTTCTATTATTTGTGGAGATAAAAGTTTATTTCTAACTATAACTCTTCGCTGATCTGAGATTCTTTGTTCTGAAACGGTTATCTCAGGATATTGTCGGGTAAAAAGTTCATGCAATTGTTGTCTGTAGGTGGTCATGTCGGTCTCTAATTTAGTGATATAAAAGTAAGTTCGCATGATAAATAGGTTAACTTCTTTGCTCCATCTCATGCGAACTCTTGCTTTTCCAGCCTTGGTGGACGCAGGTAAGAAGGAACTAACCTCCCGCGCAACATTCAAGGTCGGAGTTGGTGGAATTGAATTTAAACAAGTAATGGGAGGTGATGATGGTATGGATGGAGATGATGGTCTAGAAGGTGTGTAAGATACTGTGCTTGGACTATACGGTTCTACAGGGGTGTTTGTCCTGTTCGTCAGTCCGTCACCATCGTCAATAATTTCGGCTGTAACATCTTTGTCGGTGGGAGTCCGCCTGTTCAACTCCTCACCGCTGACGGTTCGCATGCTGAGACACTCAGCGTCAGCTCCAAGTGTGCCCCGGCGATCGCCCCCGGGCAGCGGCCCTATACGTTTACTTTTCGATCGTGTCTCCATTTTGAATGGGTGTCCAGAGCCACGTTAGCCACGCCAGTAATTTCTCATTCGTGTGTCCGCCCCCCACGTGATTAGATGTTCAATCGGGACGTGTGGTTGTTTAGGGGGCTTATTATTATTATTATTATTATTATTATTATAGTTTGCATGGTGTTCCGTTGACTCCGCCTTTGATGGTCAGGCTGTTTCCATCATGTGCTTGCGAGATCAAGATTCTCGGGGCTCTTTCAATACCAGCCAGCACCCGCCCCCAGTCCTGGCATTTACTCGTTTTCCCTGCTGTGGCTGGCCAGTCACTTCAGCCACCCTTCCCTGCTGATCTTCTCTCGGGGTGCTGCGCTTAGGACAGTTTGACCGAAGATGACCCTTTACTCCGCAAGTGTAGCACCTAGGACTGTAACCCTTGCAGCCGGTCGCGTACAGGTGATGCTACAACCTCCCTGACGCGGTGCGTTCGGTGGTCCTGCCTCACTGCCTCTACTTCTAAGGCATGGGCCAAGGCGTCTTTCAGCGTCTCATGATGCCCAAGTCTCACAGCGGCTCTAACTTCTAGGTCGCGTATTCCATCAACGAACGCTTGTACCAGATTCCCATCGATAAGTGCAGGGGCAGACTGGTATGCTTTCCGAACCAGCTTTTCAACTTCGAGGGCCCACTGCTGTAGGTTCTCGGCACTACGTTGAACACGATCCTTCAACTTAGCACGAAATACGTGCTCCAGGTGCGCGTCGCCGTATCTGGACTCTAACGCCTCCAGCAGCTGCTCGTAAGTTACATTCTTGCCGAGCGCCTCAAGAATGTTTAGGGCCTGGTCTCGGAGGCCCAAGGTGAGCGCAGTCATGGCTTGCGGTTTTGTCCATCAATTCGCCTTCATAACGGCCTCAAATTGAATTTTATAAGCCGACCACGAAGATGTGCCATCGAATGGAGGCACCTTAAAGCCCCGCGCTGAAGGTGCAGCAACTACTGAAGCTACAGTCACGTCTCCAGTCTTCAGTTCCCCCAAAGCCTTCTTCACCCCAGCGATCTGAACTTCGGCTTCTGAGAGGCGATTCTCGTGCTGCTGTACCTGATCCTTCATCACCTTGAGGTCTTTGCCAAAAGTTGCATGAAGATCCTTTATGAGGAGCATCTGCTCGTCTTGGCGGCGGACCTGCTCCTCTTTGTCTCGCTGCAACTGCTCTTCCAACCGGCGAGCCTGCTCCTCTTGACGGCGAGACTGCTCCTGTAGCAGCGCCATTAAAGCTGACAAGTCTGGCGCCATTAATGCTGTAGAAACTGCGGATGGGCCAGTGACTGGCACTGACGTAGGCTGGACACCACCCGGTGTCTGTGTTGGAGAATCTCCAAACCGCCTTTGGTCCATGTCCTGCTGTCGCTGACTCCTGGTACGGATACCGTCCGTGTCGTCCTTCGGTAGAATTGGCATAATTTATCCCACTTCTGACACCAAATTGTTACGAGCTGGGTATGGGATAAATTAATTACTACCAATCAGACAATTAATTAACTTTATTAAACACAAAACACTTAAAACTTAATCACAAATACAGCACTGATCACTATTCGCTCAGATATCGCACTTCTAGTTCACTTCGATTCGCTTCGTTGTATCGCCTAAATCAGACTGACTACATCGTGATCGAGATGTCGCGACGCCCTCGCAAGGGGGCGTGGCAAGCGGGGTCAGGGCGTAGCCCCTCGCCCGCGGAGGCTATACTGTGACCCGCTAATGCGGGCCCCTCATTTTGTCTGCCTTTAGCGGCCATGGTAGTGAATGCGGGGGTTAGGTCGCACTCGTGTGTCGTTGAGTTGAATAGTTCCGTAGGAGCGCCGCGACGCTTATAGAGGCGTCGCTTTCTTCACGGCACCCCGGCGGTCTATCCCTGCCGAGTGAGACCCCCAGTTTCCTGGGGGAGGCCCAGCAGAGGACGACCAGCGACGGGGATACCGACTCGGCGCGCCTACGGGGAGGCATGTAGCACCCCCCCGCCCCGCTTACAGGTCTAGCCGTTTACGGATTAGGGAGGAGACTGTCGCGTGTGTGTGAGCAGCTAGTGTTGTTGTGTTACGCTGCTCAGTGTCCGTGTGTGACGCATGGCACGCCCGCGCCGCGTCGACACACGATTATGTGGATGCATGTTTAGTTAAGGTTGTCTGTGGCTAGTTACGCGGTATGCCTATATTAACCTAGAACACACCGCGCAACAGATGTGTGCGTACATCTGTAGAGTCATTTTAGTCGAGTAAGCCGCGTGTAACCTGAGTGCAGCTTACTCGAGGCGTCAATCATGGAGCAATGGGGTCGTCGTCCGCAATCAGGTCGCGGGGCAGGGGCCGCCTCGCGTCAGGGGGGCGCGTATGCCAAGGCGCTATCTGCTTGACGTGAGGCCACTCAGACGCGTCGGCACGCGCGAACATCCCTTTCGCAAGGCGCCGCACGTACTCGTCCAGGCTCTCGATCCCGAGATCCCTCTGGATGACATCGTTCCTCACATAGCGAGGGGCAGCAACTATCGTCCGCAGCGCCATACTTTGCTGCGCGCGGAGAAGCTTGCGGTTGGTCTCGCCAGTGAGGGCGAACCATGCCGGAGCGGCGTACGTCAAGATTGGGCGAATGTACTGCTTGTACACACCCAACTTGACGCGCGCCGGGATTCGGGAATCGAGCACCGGTTTGAGTAGGTTGCGGGCGACCCTACCTTGTGCGGCGACATTGCGGACGTGGGCCCCCATCGTGAGCCGGCGGTCGATGGTCACACCCAGGTATTTGACCCGGGGCGACCAATCGACGGTGGCTCCTTGCATCTTCAGGGGTGGCGGGAGGGGCGCGCATCCAGCGACCATCGCCTGCGTCTTACCCACATTCACCGACAGCCGCCACTTAGACAGCCACTCGGGGAGTTGATCGAGGGCGCGCTGCATTTTGACCGCCGCGTGTTTCGCATTTAGCGAGGTGGAAATGTACGCGGCGTCATCGGCATACAGCGCGAGAGTCACAGAGGAAGTGGCGGGAATGTCGTCGGTGTAGCGTGAGTAACACGCTGGCGATACACAGCTGCCCTGCGGCACACCTGCCAGCACCGGGCGGGCGCCTGATAGCGCCCCGTCGACCACCACCCTAAATGTTCTGCCTGTAAGGAATGTAGAGACCACCTTTACTACGCGACGGGGCGCGTCGGAGGTGGCCAGCTTGTAGATGAGCCCTTCGTGCCATACTCGGTCGAAGGCCTTCTCCATGTCGAGGAATACTGCAACCGAGTGTTCCTTTTTGTTCATCGCGGCTGCGAGAAGGTGCAGTACCCTCGACAATTGAAGCGTCGTGCTATGTTCCGCCCGAAAACCGAACTGCTCCGGACGAGGCGCAATGTGGGGTTGGAGGTGTCGCAGCAGGAGTGCTTCGAACACCTTGGAGATTGTCGGCAATAGAGTGATCGGCCGATAGCTCTCCGGCTTCAGTATGTTCTTGCCCTGCTTTGGCAACATGATGACGCGCCCTTCCTTCCACGAGGCGGGGAAGGTCCCGGTGCGCAGTATCGCCGTGTATAGGCGCGCCAGTGCCGCAACCATGCGGAAGGGCAGGTGACGCAGCGCTGCGTTGGTGATACCGTCAGCACCGGGGGCCTTCCTGGGCTTCGTCCTAAGGATGGCGCGTCTAACATTGCTGGGCGAGAAAAATACCGGGTTCTCCTCGGGAGCTATCGGCGAAGCGAAGTACTCCCCAAGGTGCTTCTCGACCGCTGCGACATGCTCCATGTCGTCGGTCGGGTTCGGGCGGAACTGACGCTCCAGGTGCTCAGCGAAGACCTCCGCCCTGTCCTTCGCTACGTAACGCAATGCCCCGTCGCTGTTGATCAACGGGCGCACCGGGGCTGGGGTATTCTTAAGTTGCCTACAGAGTTTGTGTACCGACGGCCAACTATCAATGGCGGCGTCGATACGGTCTTCCCAGCCCGCGGCGGTGTGTGCCTGGAGCTCGGCCTTCACCTTCTCCGCGAGACGGTTGAGTTGGGTCTTCAACGTCGGGCATCGTAGTTGTTGCCACTGCTTGCGTAGTCGCCTCTTGGCGGCGATTAGGGCAGTAAGTTTTGCCGGCAGGGGCGGCAATAGCCCTCTCCCCTGCGACTGACTACATCGTGTGTCGGCGCTCTGCTTTTATACCGCCAATATTCACGAACATTCTGGCTATGTGTAGAACGGTTCCAGAAAAACATCAACAAATAAACATTACCAGGAAATACAAAAGTAGTAGGTATAAAAATAATAACCTACTTGTACCGAATAAAGAAGTAGGTACTTTATGCCCTCGGCGTACGGTCGAAATTACAATGACACGTCCTAATATTTTTTATAAGTAGTTACCTACTTAACTTCAAACTAATAATAATGGAATGCTTCTCGAAGTTTTTAGCGTAAACACACTGTAATCACGTACTTTCTCGAAAGATCTCGTACGTACGACGTAACAGTACTACCGGGATTATATACCTAATAGCCGAGGAAAGGTCATTACGCCCACGTTGCCGTCAACCAAAACTTTAATACCTACGACCCAAATGTATGGGAAGGCGATTACGATGTCAGTTACGCGTAATTTTGAATCTGTAATATCTTTTAAACCATCAATTTAAATGATATGATGTCAAGGCATATTTTTTGTGTGTTAAATATTCCTGAGGCTCTGTATTTCATTGTTATTGATATTTTCTGTAGATTTTCTTGTTGTGACACTTACCTATGTCAAATGTTAAACTGTCAGTTTCTTTTTATTTTTCTGTTTGGCTTAGTCTATGTTACTTTTTGGTTTATATAGTTTCAATTGATATCGCTAAAACATTGTATTAATTATAATTTATTTTTATATTATGATTGTACAAAATAACTACAAATTAACTATTGTTATAAATTTCATTTATGAAATTTACGCACTCCAAGGAGGTCCGATTACATTTGAAGAAACCATTGTTTGAAAATGGAAAAGAATATTGATTTTGGAAACGAGCTGAAGGGTATAAAAGCAGAGGCCGTCAGAAGCAACGTGCGATTCTATCTCGGATTCTATCTCGGATTCTATCGCCATTCTATCTCCGATTCTATCTCCGACTTTACGATAATAAAAGGGTCTGTCTCTCTTACAGTCCATCTTGGCCTGCCCTGGCCTTTCCGGGGCTCACCCACTCCCTGCTGGAGTCAACTCTTCCTTCCCTCGGATTCATCGACCCGCCGAGGCCACCACCAGCCGTCAATCACTCCCTGCCGGAGCCTCCATCTCCCGAAGACTACCTCCCGCTGCAGGCCACCTCTGAGGCCTAACCTCCTAAGCGTGCAGTGCCGGTCAGTAGTGTTAAACTGTGTTTTTTGTACTCCCCTTGTATTTTTAATTATATTATAATATTCAATTATATTGTTATATTTTCCCTTACATTTTCCCCCTCTGGGAAAATGTAACGTTACATGGGTCATCCTTAGAAGATAGACATATGCCTTCACGAACTTTTTTGTTAAACTTTTTACGATAAACAAAACTGTACAGCATAAATTTTATGTAACTTTTACGATTTTTGCAGCGCACGTCAATAATGCTCCCAGTAGGCATGATTTTTTCCGATATCTTCAATAATAATCATCAAACTTCAGCCAATTTACACAAAACCTTTAATAAATTATTAATGAAAATCTTTCGCATGAATTATTCTGTTCATTGGTGAATTATACAATGACTTTAAAGTCTTTTCCTGTAACTTCTTGTTTTCAGTGCGGCAGCCGGATTGTAAGAGTGCCTTTCTAGTCTTTCCTGGTATCTTTTTTTTTTATCTCGTCCATGACCGTACTCATTGATAACTCCTTGCGTATTTTAGCGTTCGTGACAAGCCAAGGAACGTCACTAATTGACCTCAAAATAGCATTCTGCATTTTCTGTATGATTCTAATGCTTCAGTTACAGGCGCTGCCCTAAAGTTGAATTCCATAAAGCCACACTGGCTTCAAGATCACTTTATATATTAAAAGTTTGCTGTCGGTACTCAGTTCACTGTTTCGTTCCATGTCCAGTGTAAGTTTTTGTAACGGATATTAGGTTCGTGTCTCTTGGTCTTAAGATGTTTCTTCCACGTTAGACGTCGGTCGAGATGTAACCCTAGGTATCTTACACTGTCGATCGAGGTGAGATAGTGTGACATTCTCGAGGTACAGGTGGACAGTCACCTTTTTGCAGCGTAAATGTGACGCGGATAGATTGCGCTCGTCTTTATCCGCCAGCTTTGTAGCCATCTAGTTATTTTGTCGAGACCCCCTTGCAGCATGTGTGAGGCGATAGCAGGATCTGTGTGGCTTGCCAGTATTGCGGTGTCATCAGAAAATGTCGCTGTAGTAACCTCATCAGCCTGTGAGAGATCTGCAGTGTATAATATGTACAACACCGGTCCCGGTACCGACCCTTGCGGTACTCCAGCAATTGTATTACAGAATCGTGACGTCACATCTACTTTTTTTACTTGAAACATTCTTTCCAACAAATAGGATTTCATTAGTGAGAAGTACTGGTGGGGAAGGTTGATTTTCAGCTTGTATAACAGGCTCTTATGCCAAAACTTATCGAAGGCCTGTTGGATGTCTAGAAACACGGAGGAGCAGTATAGCTTTTCTTCTAGGTTTTTCCTTATTTTATCATAAAGTCGATGGACTTGTTCAGTAGTAGAATGCTCCTGTCTGAAGCCAAATTGGTGGTCCGCAATCATTTTCTGATTATTTAGAATTAGGTAATATTCTGTACATCAGTTGTTTCTCAAAGACCTTGGAGAGAATTGGCAGAAAGCTTATGGGTCTATATGAAGATACGTCGTTAGGAGGTTGCCCCATCTTGTGTATCATTATGGTTTGGGACGCCTTCCATGCCAGCGGAAAGTACTGGATTCTTAAAATGGCATTAAAAAGTGATGTCAGAAATACAATGGCTTTTCTGGGTAACTGTTTCAGTATTTCTTTGGTGAGGAGATCGTACCCGGAAGCTTTCTTTTCTTAAAGTTTTGTGATAAGCGGGCACAGGGGTGGCGATATTTGGAAGTCTTATTGTAGAACGTTATCAACTAGCACCTTATTTTCCAAGTCTATGGCTGGGTTTGGTGAAAAGACTTTTTTGAGATGCCGTGCAAAAGTCTTTTTACCTTTTCCTAGGATGTTCGCGCCCATCCTGGTGCAGTTTTAAGAGGAGACCTGGCACTGTGAAGCCTGTTATAATTTTTTGTGAATTTCCACAATGAGTAGTTCGTTGATGCAGTGGCTGTTAAAAACTACAGTTGGTCTTCCAATGTCTTATTGTTCCAATTATGTAGGATGTATTTTAGGTTTCCGGAGGCTTTATTAAGTACAGTTTTATCTGATGGTAGTTTCACCTGCAATGAAACTATTTCCTAGCTGGTGAAAGTATCGTATGAACATATTTTCATCTTTTTTATGTTTAGAGGGGCTATTAACGCTGACACGTTAATGTAGCCCGTGCTATCCTCCATGGCAATTGTTGTTGCCTAATGGTGTTCAGTTCTGTATTCTGGCATTAAATGATGTTTCACCTTGTTCCGATGATGTTCCGCCATGCTCAGTGCCATTTGGGTGGTTTGTTATATAGCAATGATGTTCTTTGAATTTGATATTTAGAAGAATATCAATCTTTAGGGATAAGAAGCTCAACCTCTTGTTTGTTGGGGGTTAGTCCGTGGTTCCAGGTAGCTATTCTTAGTGCATTCATTTTGTAAGTCCATCGACGAGCTTTAGTTGGAATCTCGTGCTTCGAATCTCTGTACTGTTGGCATCATTGACATTGAACAATCGATTTCTTCTTTTCTATTTTAATTAAACGAAATTAAACTATTTTTGTTACAACTGTAACCAATCTGATTAATTATCATGTTCACAATAGCCACTAATATTGATTTGAAATTAAATTAAAGGGTTGTCAAATAATGGGATGATTATGTCAAGGAAGAACGCAAATTTGGGAGTAGTTAATAGGACAGGAGAAATTGTGTCTATGATATCCTAAGAACCTTAACGGAAATCTCCTATAAATAAGCCTTCACAATTTTAATGTTAAGGCTTATGAATGGTTTTTTTAATTGTGACAATAGAAATGAGCTTGAATTAAAAACTTGGAATGTCCTTACTGAAGTTTTCTTTAAGAATAGATTCAGCTGGTATATAGATGATGAGGAGAGAGATTTTGAAACCTCTATTGAGATGATAGTAAAAAAAAATCTAGTGCCTCAGCAGCATTTAACTTATCTAAAATGGTTTCATTATCAATTTTTAAAGACAATTCATTCTGATCTCGCTGTTTTTTGTTTCCAGTTTCTTTGTTAATTACCTGCACACAGCTTTTATTTTATTATTAGAAATACTAATTTTGTTACTTATACATTTAGATTTAGCTTGTTATGTTATGCGGAACGTGAATCAAACAACAAGCTCCATGAATGACTGCTATATTTAATAAATCATTTTCCTACCACCATCAACATTATCAATGTACCCACTTAAATGTACCCACTTATGAATATCATCATATCTTTCTCCCTCGAAAACAAACAACATAAAATCACGCCTTTTTTCCCTGAAGGGTTGGGCAGGGGTGTCCCTGTAGCAGGTTTACCCACATTTCACCAGTTATGTTTTAAGTCCCATGTAATAGGGGGCGAGCCTATTGCCATATCAACCGGGCACAAATCCAGGCTGCTAATGAGAAATTTCAGATAGAAAAACCCAATAAAACTTTGCCCGACCTACGAATCGAACCCAGGACCAGGCAAAAAGGTGTGGGGAGAGGGCTCACCACCAAGAAGGGTGGTGAGCCGAGCCGGGCCAGTTCAGCCGAACTGGCACAGCGAGCCGACGGACTTGCCACGGAGGGGCACCACCCTGGAGGGACCAGCAGCGGGATGGTCCTCTCAGAGGCCGCAGGTGGTGGAGCCGGACGCCGCTGGCGGCGGCTCAAATCCGGAGCAGACGGTCAGGTTTGCGGAGGTCGTGGCAGCCGCGATCAGGAGTGTGTGTACCTACCCCCTTTTTGTAATATCCACTATAACAAATATACTTTTTATGTTGAAAAGGTTACGTGGTCATATTTGTACCCCCCACGTAAACCATTTCCGTCACATAGTCATTCATTTTCTAACCACAATTTTTTAAAAAGGGGCAAAATACGGTACTATCAATTCATATATAAATCTGCATTAGGTATCCTTGTTGTAAAGTAATATGGCAAACGATGATAGAATTAAGCGATTTATGAAAGGAGTTTACAGATTAAGGCCTAGTAATCCAAGATATAATTTGACGTGGGATCCAACCACCGTTCTAAATTATTTAGCACAAAAATGGCCTAACACAGACTTTGACTTGGAAACTTTCCAAAAAGACTAACTCTAACTGCGCCAGTGCGGAGCAGAGTACCACGTTCCGGTGCTCCGCAGGCGGCGTGGGCGGTTCGGCGATTGACCCTGGTCATTGGTTGCTGAGAGCGGTCAGCAAACGGCGCGACAGCTCGCTCTGGTGCGAGCAGACTATCATCGAAGTTTCACTGCCAATTGTTTATTTTATTCTATTATTATCCAGTTTGATTAATTTTTAGTGATAAATATCATATTCAACTAGGTTAAGTTTAATAAAAAAGGGACTTCCAGCGAATTAGGTTCATTGTAACAAGATTTATATACGATAATCGACGCGGTCCCATAATTATAATCGATAGCTATCAAGACGTCTACCCGCGCTGTACCGAATATCTGGTTAAATAACGTGAACGGATTGGCCTAACGTTTTCGCAATTAAATTATTCATCTCATGATCTAGCCTTATTAACAGTTATTCACTAAATTAATAATAACAAATTTTTCACACCTTCAAATTTGACGGCTTATTTATACTTTCGTTTTATTGATATACAACGAAAGTATAAATAAGCATGATTGTGATTGTGATTTTACCTGAATACCACCTTTTATTCCATAACCGATGTCGACCAGGGTTCGATTCCTGGCCGACATTTGACTTATGGCAAAACATCTATATTTTTGCTACATAATGTAGCAAAATTATAGATTCTTATTTAACTATAATTATTTATTGCAAACACATTTTAATCCAGTCAAATCGATTATTTTATACACATCTACGCCACTATTAGCATAATAAGATTAATCATATACACAATATACATTTATACATTTAAATAATCAAGTAATCAAATACCCAATCATCATAGAACGGAACGTTTCCAAATGCTAAACTTTACTGTAGAATACATTATTTAAATTGTGGGTATACTTACATTTTCCGCACATTCCAATTTTCAAAATACCTATTTATCTCATCTACTCGACGTCCGTATGTCACTGCAGGGATTCAGTAGAATATCAGCGTCATGTATATTTGCCTAGTACATGCTGAGCTTGACTCCCATTTGGTGCAACCTTGAGACGCATACCGCATTTTTTGTGTTCGTTGATCCATTATTTTAAAGTGTGTATAGCCAATAGTGTCATCTCAATGTCTTGTCTTCTTCCTTTTTTTTGTTTGTTTGTATATTGGCACCTTGCAGCTATTTCCTAATAGCTAATTAGTTATTATTTAATTATGCTTTAGTATGTTGTGCTGTCTTTTGTGTGCAATAAATAAACGATTTATCTATCTATCTATATAATTATCAACAGCTTGATCAGAAGTCAATGATTGTTCGTTATATTAATTATTTTTTACGCCTGCATATTAATTGAAGACTTTCAGTGTGTGTGCGCGTGTCGTGTTTGCTATTCTAACTGGCCAGGCGCCGTACGGATTTTATTTGCTTATACCGTCACAAATTATTTTTTTTAGTCAAAATTTTCACCATCAATACGAACTTGTACGCTCCACAAATATTTAATGGAAAATACAGTTTATCCAAAATTAAACAACCATACCTCGATACGGGAGTTTCATTGAAGACCATTGAAGCCCCAACATCTGGCGACCGTGACAGGACCTGCAATTTTGGCGAAAATCAAATTCGATCATTGTGACCATGCGCTGCCGGTGCAGTCATTGCGCCGCAGCTACTTTTCTTCTAAATCAACCATCATACCTGGGTTCTCTGGAGGTGTACCAGCCATTGCAGCCACCGCCGGTTAACGATCAGCATTCAGCATCGCACCGCAGCCTCGGCCAATGTAGCTAAGTGCCCATTATTCCTTGTGAATTCCCTGTTACCTACTCACCCTTATCTTTTATACCCTTACCCTAAATAAATCTATCCAATACCTATTTAGAATAACTTCTACTATGAGTGCATTGGTGTCTGTAGTCATTGTAGTGTCTTAAAATAATAACATTAATACCTACACCATACGCAGCTCATTAAAGTAAATTCCATTATCTATTGGTAAACGTTTTTACTATCAAATTGAATAAAATAATAGTCTATTTTCTTATCATCGTTTTATCCGTGTTTCCCAACAGACTTATAGCTGTTACTATAAGTATATATTTCACCCAACTCGCCGAACATTCCAGGCCGGTATCTCCGTGTAACGCAACTTCGGGCCGCCGACCGTGTCACCGTGTGATCGGAGCGGAGCCCTACCCGCAGCTGCGCGCCGGGCCGGCCTCAGGTGACGTTAGGCGAGGAGCGTGAGCTAAGTTTTTAGTTTTATTCATTATCATCACCTAGTTTGTGTCTGTACTGTACTTCCATAATCAAACCTACTTGGAATCAAATTATTTATTGCATTCCGATTTAACATCTACAATATTGGCAAGGTTTGAGTTCACAATGGGAAAGGATTATGGAGGTGAATCTAGCACAAAAAATCCTCAAGAATTACAGGATCTTTTAGTGAAACGTAGTTCCCTAAAAGGTCAAATCACTAAATTTAGAAACTTTTTATCAAATGTTACCTCTAAAGAATCGCTTACTCACATTGAGTTAGCGGAGTTAACCTTAAAACTAAACAAATTTGAATCTATATACAACCGTTTTGATGACTTGCAAAATCAGATAGAAGTATTAAACTCTGACAATTTATCTAATGAGATTGATGAACGTGATACTATCGAACAACTATTTATATCCAACATTGCAATTGCTCAAAGTGTTACACAAAAACATAACTCAAATCGTCATGATGAAAGTAATTACAAGGATTTAAATTCTACTCAGATACCTACAGGTCCATGTAATCATGATCATCACGATATAGGTTTTAAATTACCTCAAATTCAAGTTGCTAAATTCGACGGATCTTGCTTTCGTTGGCTTGAGTTTCGTGACACATTTCTATCCATAGTACACAATAACGACCGCGTCGCTCCCATTCACAAATTCCATTATCTTATTTCATACTTGACTGGCGATGCAGCGCGCATTATTGCTAATTTAGAGGTATCCAGCGCAAATTATACGTGTGCTTGGAAATTATTGTGTGACAGATATAACAATGCACGACAATTAATAACTCATCATATAAATTCATTATTATACATAAAACCAATTACAAGTGAGTCTGATAGATCATTACGATTCCTTGTGGATCATATTAATAAAAACTTACGTGCTTTCACTAGTCTTGGTCTAGGTTCACGTGACTGGGATATTTTACTCATTCACATAATGAGCCCAAGCTTGACAGCCACACTAAAGCCAAGTGGGAAGAATACCGTGGCACGTTGGATACTAATATACCAAATTTGCAACACTTTTTCAAGTTTCTTATTGATCGCGCTGATGTACTTGAGTCAATCAATAGCAGCCATCCATACTCTAAACCTAAGACTCAGACAACGTCAAGGCCTATAGATTCTAACAATAAAACAAAATCTCATCAGTCATACATTTCTAATAGTAAGACAATAATATTTCTGAAATATCGTGCGGCGTTTGTAATGGTAATCATCGCCTTTATGATTGTCCCACTTTTTTGGCTAAGAGTGTGGATGACCGTATCAGTGAAGTAAGCAGATTGAAGCTTTGTCACAATGTTTAAGATCTGGCCATTCTGCACGCAATTGTCGCATGCATCCGTGTCGCATGTGCAATACAAGGCACAATAGACTCTTGCATAAACAATCTAGTAACAAAAATATTTCCAGTGTTGTCACCATTTCACCCGATCTCACTGATGACACTATCGTTAATTTTTCAAATCAAAGTAACCATCAAGTTATATTGTCTACTGCTTATATTGAGGTAGCTAATCCTACGAATAATCACACACAGAAGGTTCGTGCTCTTTTGGATTGCGGTAGTCAGTCATCATTTATCACTCAATCTCTTAAAACAAAACTACTTTTAGAACCGACTACCACTTTGCATGTCAATATAATTGGCATAGGAAATAAAACCACCACTCAGGCTACAGAAACTTGCGTGGTTCAGTTGAAATCTTTGATGAAGCACTTCACCGTCACTTCGTCTTTTCTGGTATTGCCTGTGTTGACCGGTAATATACCAAGGACACCCTTTGACTTTAAAAAACTTAATATTCCAAGTGATTACTTTTTAGCAGACCCTCAGTTCCACCAACCAGCACCTGTTGATGTTGTCATCGGTGCCGATATTTTCTGGGACATTATTGGCCGCGATCAACTCTCTCTCGGCCTTAATTCACCTGTATTGAGAAGTTCTCAATTCGGTTGGTTGGTTTCAGGTCCTATGTATTTTAATTTACCCACAAACAATAAATTTAAGGAAATTGATAATAATATAGATTCTAATCATTCAGTCGTTTCTTGTGTGTCATCTGTTGACAAAATACATCAAGAATTGACAAAATTCTGGGACTTAGAAAATGTTCCCCAAACTAAACCACATATGAGTCATAGCGAGAAGGCATGCGAAACACATTTTTTAACGCACACTCTTCGTTTGGGAACCGGTAGATTCTCAGTTAGTTTACCCTTAATAGATACACCTGATTGTCTTGGTGAATCTTATTCACTGGCTAAAAAACGCTTGTTAAATCTAGAAAGGCGATTTCGCAAACAACCACATGTGAAATCACAATACGTGGAATTTATGCGTGAGTACGCAGACTTAGGTCACCTTTCAGAGTCCTCTGTACATATACCTTCTACATCTTACTTCCTCTGCCATCTACGAAATCTACGAAAATTAGAGTCGTATTCGACGGCTCGGCTCCTACTTCATCCGGCCAGTCTGTCAATGACATCCTCCTGGTCGGTCCTCATATGCAGGACTCACTGTTCTCCATCTTAATAAGAGCTCGACAGCATAAGTTCCTCCTCACGGGTGACGTCGAGAAAATGTACCGTCAAATTCGTGTCCATGAGGAGGACCGCAATCTTCAATTTATTTTGTGGAGAGAGGATGAGTCTTTGCCCATCAAAACTCTTCAGCTGGGTACTGTGACTTACGGAATGGCAAGTTCCAGCTACTTAAGCACTCGGTATCTGTGGCAGATTGGTGAAGAATCTTCTGATCCTATGGTTAAGAATATAATTCAACATGATTTCTTTGTGGACGATCTCATTACTGGTTCTGAAAGTGAGGATACTCTACGTTATATTCACCAATCAGTAACTGAAGAATTGAAGAAGGTTCGTAAGTTTAAGTTTAATTCGTAAGTTTAAGACTAATTTACCATCATTGTTCGATCCAAATAATCAAACTGATGATAATCTTTTATTAAGCGAGTCAACTAGTACACTAGGCATGGGATGGAACCCATCAACCGATCAGTTACATTTCCCTATCAAATGCCCACTTTCCTCTAACAATAATTTAACCAAAAGATCTTTTCTATCGTCTCTTTTTAAGATCTTTGATCCCTTAGGATTGATTAGTCCATGTGTAATAAAAATGAAAATTTTGTTACAACAACTGTGGCTGCATAATTTGACTTGGGACTCTCCAGTCCCACATGAATTTCAAAGAGACTGGAACAATTTTATGCAGTTTTTACCTTCTCTATTAGCTCTAGAAGTTCCACGGCGTGTGCTCTGTAATGAACCCGCATCTGTGGAATTACATTCATTCAGTGATTCGTCCCAACATGCATACGGAGCTTGCATTTATTTACGTTCGGTTAATGCCGCGAATGAGGTAACAGTCAATTTGCTTTGTTCTAAGTCCAAAGTAGTTCCGATTAAAGGTACAACTATCCCTCGTCTAGAATTGTGCGCTGCCCTACTGGCAGCAAAGTTATGCAAGGCTGTCAAGAAGTCACTGCGATATGAAGTTCAGCATCAAGTACACTGGTGCGATTCGTCAGTAGTGCTAGCCTGGCTCCACACTAGTTTTATAAATTTGAAAACGTTTGTAGCTAATAGGATTTCGGAGATCTGTGAGCTAACAGACGCCTCCTCGTGGCGCTATGTGCCCACATCTGTCAATCCTGCAGACTTCATATCTAGAGGAATCGGTCCAGATAAGCTCGGCAGTACCCAGCTATGGTGGTCAGGCCCGCCATTCCTCACCGAGCCTGAAAGTGATTGGCCTATCTTAAAACCTAATAAAATTAATACTAAAGACTTACCGGAAACTAAACCTAATTGTACTACCACTCATGTTGCTACTCAAAATGAACCTATAATTAACTTTAAAGATTTTTCTAGCTTAACTAAAATAAAACGATCTTTCGCTTACGTGCTAAGATTTATTAATAATTTAAAAACTAATCAAGATAAAATTCTTGCTAATCTGACTGTTGATGAATTAAATAATTCTTTTCTTTATTTGTGTCGTCTCGCACAGCAAGAATCATTTTTCTGTGAGTATAATTTACTATGCAACAATAAGACCTTTTTTTTTTTTTTTTTTTTTTTTGGGTGGGTAATCATCAAATAACTTCTCCCGCTCTGGGCGGAGCGGGAGGGCGTGTCAGACTCTTACTGACTAAAACCCACCCGTGTTCCTTCGGTTGCCCTGTTGCCGGGGGCCACGATCTCCCTTTCGGTTTTCTTCGCAACCCCGGCAGGCATCGGCCCTAGCGGACCCCGTCAATTCTGCTGACATCTCTTTGAGGCGCGCGTGGAACACAACGCGCCGTCGACCCGGGCCTGGTCCTTATCGGACGGTGAGCTACCCATTGCTCACAGTCCGCAAGCCCGCGCCTACGGTGGCCGGAAATCGGCTTGCGACTCCCGACGCCCTGGGCGTCTCCTCCTGCGGCGGTTAGGGGCGTGAGGGCGCGAAATTTGCCTCTCCCTCACGCGTTCCGCTTCCTCCTTCGCGAGCATTACCGCTTCGCAGAAGGAGGTGACGGCCTCCCATTTCCTCTCGCTCCGTACCATGGCCTGAACCAGGGCCGGACGCGAGAGATCACCGCCGCCGATCGCCTCCACGAGGACACGGCGATGCTCCGCCCAAGCTGGGCAGACCTCCACCGTATGCTCTACCGTGTCCTCCGGGCGATCCACACAATGATGACACCCGGGCGTTTCCTCCCGCCTTATCCTGTGCAGGAACCTCCCGAAACAGCCGTGTCCGGTGAGGACCTGCGTCAGGCGGAAGGTGAGGACGCCGTAGCGCCTCTCTAGCCACTCCTCAAAGAGGGGTCTTATCGCCGCAATTGTGGCGTGCCCAGCACTGGGTTGCGACAATCGCATTCTCCATAACGCCATGAGATCCCGCCGGAGCTCTGTCCGCTGTGCCGTGATTTCTCGCGGCAGCGGAGTTAAGCCCCGGCGTTTCGCTTCCTCGCGCAACTCCCACAGGTGCGCGAAGACCTTTGCCTCCAGATCCCATGGCGGTAATCCGGCAAGGAGGCACGCTGCCTCGCAGGAGACCGTGCGGTATCCTCGGGCCAGCCGGATGGCCATGACCCTCTGGGACGCGTTCAACCGGCGTGCTGGCCGCAGCCTTAGTGAACGCGCCCACACCGGCGCTCCGTAAAGGGCCATGGACCGCACGACCCCCGCGTAAAGCCTCCGGCAGGAGGCGTTTGGCTCCCCTAGATTGGGCAGGAGCCGCTTCAACGCAGCCCCGGCCCGCTCCAGTCTGGGAGCCAAACGTCGGAAGTGTTCGACGAAATTCCACCGGCTGTCGAGGACGAGTCCTAGATACTTCATCGTCGACTCGACGCCGATGTGAACCCCTCCCGCCACCACCTGGGAACCCGACGGTGGCGCATTCCGAGGTCCATGAAAACCCATGGCCTCGGACTTGTGCAAGACCACCTCGAGTCCCAACTGCCGGATTCTGTCGACGATTGTCGCAACCCCGCGTGTCGCTAAGTCGGCCGCCGCCTGGTATGACCTCCCCTGCGCCAGGACCAGCGTGTCGTCAGCGTAACAAATGACGCTGACGCCGCTAGGGAGGTCGGCGCGCAGCACCCAGTCGTATCCGATGTCCCACAGATGCGGCCCCAGGACCGATCCCTGTGGGACACCGCACGACATCTCTCGCCGGTTCCACTCTCCTTGGTGACCGGGGTAGATGACGGCCCTGTCCGTCAGATAGGCCTCGACCACACGACAGAGGTAGGTCGGCATCCGGTGATATCGGAGTGCCTCCCTGATGCAACTCCAGGGCAGGGTGTTAAAGGCATTGGCGATGTCTAGAGACACCGCCAAGACGACCCCACCCCGGGCCACGGCATCCCCCGTCGTGAGGGCCCGCACGCGCATGATGGCGTCCACCGTAGAGCGCCCCCTGCGGAAGCCATACTGGCTCTCCGCCAGATCCGGTCCCACCCGCACCAGCCGCTCGACGAGGCGGTCTGCAATGACTCTTTCAAAGAGCTTGCCCACCTCGTCGAGCAGCACGATGGGCCGATAAGCGGACGGAGAGTCCGCTGGGCGCCCCGGCTTCCTGATGAGGACCAGTTTCCCCGTCTTCCAACGAAGTGGGAACTGGCCCCTCTCCATGCATGCGCTTAGGAGCCCCCTTAGTCGAGGCCCGAGAGCCCCCAAGGCCAGGACCCAGGCTTTTCCAGGTATGCCGTCGGGTCCTGGGGCGGTATTTTTTGCATTCATCTTGCGTACCGCCACTCTCATTTCTACCTCGGTCACCTCCGGAGCATCGTCGTCGTCGTCGGCGGTGTGGTCCAACAATAAGACCTTAAGTTCTAAATCAAATATTTTATCATTGACTCCATTTTTAAGTGACGACAAGGTCATTCGAGTTGGTGGTCGACTAGACTCATCTGATTATAACTATAATAAAAAACACCCTGTTCTCCTGCATGCTTCGCATCATTTTACCAAATTGATCTTCGAGTACGAACATAAACGCGGATTGCATGCTGGTCCACAACTATTGTTGGCCGTTGTTAGGGAATACGTTTGGCCGATTAACGGCAGAAATTTAACTAGACGCATTTTTCATAATTGCTCCAGGTGCAGACGCTTGCAGGGCAAGACTATTGCGCCAATAATGGGACATTTGCCCTCACAACGTGTCACGCCAAACTTTCCATTTCACACCGTGGGAATTGATTTCGCTGGCCCATTCCTTATTATAAACAGAAAGGGACGCGGTGCTTTGTTAGTCAAGTGCTATCTTTGTTTTTTCATATGCCTCCGATATAAAATTTCTCACCTCGAAGCTGTGAGCGATTTATCAAAGGACGCTTTCGTTATGACATTCCGAAGGTTTGTGTCACGTAGAGGCAGACCAGCGGAGGTATTCTGCGACAATGGACGCAACTTTGTCGCAGGAGCTAAAGAAATGAATGATTTTTTTAAGATTTACCAAACCGATCTATCTGATTTTGCATTTTCGGAAGGCATTAAGTTTTACTTTTCACCAGCTTACGCTCCTCATTTTGGCGGCATTTTTGAGGCCGGTATCCGTTCGGCAAAATTTCATATTAGGCGAGTAATGGGTAATTCTCATTTAAGTTTTGAGGAACTTCAAACTCTTTTCGCTCAGGTAGAAGCTGTGTTAAATAGTAGACCTCTCTCTCCTTTATCCGCCTCTCCTGATGATTTCCATTGCCTTACTCCTGGGCATTTTCTCATTGGCCGGGCTCTTACCGCGCTACCTGAACCTGCTTTGGAGGATAGCCACTCAACCAGCTTGCAGCGTTACGCCAGGCTGCAGCAAATATACCAACATTTTTGGCGGCGCTGGCAATGCGAATACATCGCCGAATTACAACTTCGCCGTAAATGGAAGACCAACGCCGACGCAGTAAAAATTGGGGACATGGTCCTGCTTAAAGAAGATGGCATCCCACCACTTTGTTGGAGACTTGGACGCATTACCCGGCTCTTCCCAGGACTGGATGGGGTTGCACGAGTAGCCGACATCAATACGCAAAGAGGAACTATACGGCGTGCTCTTGTTCGCATCTGCCCGTTACCGACCGAAGAGGAGCTACTTAAGGGTTGAAACCTCTGAATTTCAACGGGGGGAGGATGTTTACGCCTGCATATTAATTAAAGACTTTCAGTGTGTGTGCGCGTGTGTCGTGTTTGCTATTCTAACTGGCCAGGCGCCGTACGGATTTTATTTGCTTATACCGTCACAAATTATTTTTTTTAGTCAAAATTTTCACCATCAACACGGAACTTGTACGCTCCACAAATATTTAATGGAAAATACAGTTTATCCAAAATTAAACAACCATACCTCGATACGGGAGTTTCATTGAAGACCATTGAAGCCCCAACAATTATATAAAATATCTTTTGAGGCCGGTTAACAAGTTTGAGGCTGGTGGTCTATAAACACAAAGAAAGTATGGCCTTCTACCTCTGCACATGCTACCTCACATAACGTCGGTGCGCTTGCCAAAACACGTATGTGGATTTCTTGTATATTTAAATAATTTGAATATATCGGCCATACTGTTACTGCGGGTATCAAAGATGAACTGAACAAGATATTACTGACCTGTAATCAATATTTTATTCATGCTTTTGTATGTGGAAAACGTTGGGACAATACGTCTCAACGTTTATCAAGCGTTAAAACGGAAAAGTTTAAAATAAAAATATTTGGAAAATCCAAAAGTGTGACGCCTTTTAACACGCCTACGCTCATAAACGCTCATTCAATAACAGAAAAATATTTAAACGACTTTTCATGAATAAAACTTCTCACCTCGCAATCTTTACGTACTGTCAATAGTAGATTGTTATACGAGGGGCTAAAATAACCCATTCCAACGAGGTTGTTTTAATACCTAGCTTTAGCGAGGGAGTAAATAGAAACCGAGTTATAGCGCCGTGTGTTACACTCTACTTTTTACTACGACTGCGAGAAAATAAAATAATCCAATGCAATATTAAATAGTTTATATTAAATAATATATACAATTTGTTCAAGCTGATTTTTTAAGGAAACTTTTTTATCCCGGTATGCGATAGTACGTTTCCATGGGAATAAGAATAAAGACTTTTTCGTTTTAGTAGGCTCGTTGGCTTTATCACCCTCGAAATCTATGAAAACGACAAATATGACGAAAAAAAATTTTGAAATTTTTCGCAAGCGCCATCATGGATTTACATTTTGACCTCACTATTGGCTTCACCACCCTCGAAAAATTACAAACGACACTAAGACGAAAAATTTGAAAATTTTCGCAATTGCCATCTTGGATTTGCATTTCGACCACAGTATCTACTTTCACACCCTCGAAAACCATGAAAACGATACCCATGATGAAAAATTTGTAAATTTGTAGAGCCATCATCTTGGATTTACATTTTGACCTCTCTGTCGGCTTTAGCACTTTCGAAAAGTATGAAAATGACACCCTAAACGAAAAATTTGAAAATTTTCGCAACTGCCATCTTGGATTTCCATTTTCATCTTACTAGCAGCTTTTGCACCCTTGAAAACCTTGAAAACGATACCAATGATGAAAAATTTGAAAATTTTCAGAGCCACCCTCTTGGATTTTCATTTTGACCAAATTCACACTTTTTCTCTCTCTCTCTCCAGCATGCAGTGTACTCGGGCCGATGTGTACAATTTTTACCCACGACACTGTAATCATCTTACTCTTTTCTTTTGTTTTTTTTTCTGCGAGCGTTCTCTCTTTCTCGCTCTCTTTTTCTCTTTGAATTAAAAGAAGACAGTCGCAAGTATTAACACTTTTTAGAGTGACGATTTTCGAAAGTTTACAAGCTGCGTTAAAGAACAAAAAATTACTTTTTCTCCTAGAGCAAGAAATGCTATTTTTCCCCGCTCTGGTACGCTATAATCACGGACTTTTTGAGCAAGAGGAATGAAAAGACAATTTAGGTTTGCTTTATTGGTTGCTAGACAACGAAATAGGGTCGAAGTTGGAAATCCATAGATATATACGTAGATATTATATTACTTAGTTTTTTATAAATTATAATTAAACTACTTTGAATAAAAGAACCATTTTCAATAGGGTTCCTCCTATGGCTGAAACGAATCTATTAAAAAAAAAACGTTTTTTCGTTTCTGCTGCAATAAACAAATTTTTGAAAAGTATAGTATTAATCTCCATTAACTTATAAACAGTGATCAGAGTAGGTAGATTGATTTTATGTACTGGCATCATGAATAGTCATAGAAATCATAAAATGGATAAGCCTTTTTTCCGGGATTTCATTTTGGTACTTACGGGATTAAATAAAATATTGTTAAAGTGATGATTTATAGAATGCGATAGATAAACATTTAAAATTGTTTTTTTCTTATTTATCAAGTAATAAGTGAATCTTACTATTGTGCGTCCATTCGAAACTTACATAATATGACTAATTTAGTAGTTATTTCTTGTAAATATATTATCTGCTGCTTGTAATTGTTACTATTCTTGAATAAATAAATAATAATGTATTTTTATACTTCTTAATATTTTTCTGCATTCCATGCAACAACAGCAAAAGGGTTAAAGGTTATTCTTTATTCTACATATTACAACATTTGAAATTCCTTAAAAAAATCTTAATAATTTCAAAATCTCGGAAACCCGGAGGCATATCCATACTAATATATACGTGCCAATTCATTGACCCCAAATCAATCTACCTACTTCGATTACTGCTTATAAATCTATACAATGTCATATAAATTAAGTAGGTTCTGTGTACTAGCAGGAGTGAAACAATAAAAACAGTTGGAAAAAGGAGACAAAACAAATTTTTCGATCCCAGAGCGCTCTCTATTGCGCTAAGCATTAGAGAGTGCTCTGCGATCGGATTAAAGTGTCGAGTGTCGACGACCCACTTACACAGAGATGAATGTGGCGGTGTAACCAACCGGTGCTTCGAAAAATCACATACTCGTAAGACAGTGTATATCCTGATCTGACTCTTATGTGTCGTAGTTGACCCCCGTAGTCGCCCTGCAGCCCATACGTTCAGCTGAGTGTGACTGGGCGAGGCAGGGCTCCACTGACACCCACTGGCGTGTGCTTGACTCATTGTGATATTGTCAACACGCACCACCGCGCACCATTTAATATATGGATGTATTTTCGCCGATTGCGAACACATAAATCAGCGAGGATCGGCGTCGTAAACAAATAAGAAGTCGCGATGTTAGCATAGATATATTAGCCCTCTATCGTTATACATATGTGTCGATTCTCTACATTCTTTATCAAGTATCCTAATTGTATTGTAAACAACCATTATATACTTGTATTATAAATAAAATACTAGTAATGTCATTCATAAATTAGTTAAGGACTTTGTTATTGGTCCATATTAGTTATCTTTTTCACTAAGTCATCACCATTGGTTATGTTTACTTATCCCATAGGATTCTTAGTATATAAGCTCAGTTCCTTTCGTTGTAAGATTAGTTCTATTTCCAACACATCGTTGTTCAAACTCTTATTCTATTTCGCCTAGTTCCTAAATCTTAGTATTAATTATAAATATTGTGACAATTAAATAAAATTTTATTTTTAAAAACGTTTTTGAGTTACATCACGTAACAATTTTGGCGCAGCCGGTAGGATAGCCTAGGGCAGTCAGAAAGGGATAACGTACCTGTTAGGTTGTGAAGCAGCGACAACAGTGCGGTATCTGAAGGGTTTTGATCTTCCCTGCCGAACCTGAATATGTCTATCCGCTTGATCGTGTTACTGTGGTAAGTAGCTCAAATTGTTATGCTCTGATTCCTTCTAATTCCTTGTTACCAAATCTCTTCTAAATCCTAAATCAAAATCTCCTAACATAACCGAATCTTCTACTTTGATATTTCTAATTCTTTACTAAGTGCTAAATCAATCTCAATGTCTAACACGAACACCAAATTCACGCCTGTTTCTGATAACTTAGCAGTAAGCATAGATACGCTAATCAAGTTCATTCCGATTTTTGATACGGCTCAACCAACACAAGTTTATCGATTTGTTAGATCATGCGACTCCGTGTTTCAAATTGCATCAGTGCAACAACAAGGCATATTGTTAAAATTCACGCTAAACAGAATTCTAGGTCCTGGAGCATCTGATTTACATGCCAAGGACTTCCTGTCATGGGCCGGTCTAAAAACATATCTTATCCAAAAAAATTCACAAACAAAGACTCTAGCGCATTTATCCCTGGAACTACAATCCATGTTTCAGAAGCCTAACGAAAGCATAACCGATTACTATCTCAGGGTAGATTTGCTACGCAGCAAAATAATAGGAAAGTTATCAACCGAAGTGCAAGATATAACCATAGAGGGTCGTAAGGCAAATACGGAAGAAGCCGCCCTAAACGTATTTGTTAATGGGCTCAGCTCAGACATAGGAACTATGTTAAGGGTCCATTCGTTTAAACATTTACGCGACGCGGGTAACTTCGCGATTCAGGAGGAAAAAATCCGAAACATGAATGCTGCTAGACAACAATTTCATAAAAACGCATCACAGCCGCGAAATCCCGTACCCAAAAATTCTAATTATCAGCAGTCCAACATTCCGAATTCAACTCCGAAGAAATTTTGTAGATATTGTAAAAACCCGACATGACATTGCTGAATGTAGAAAAAGGGCTTATAACAATCAAATGAAGACTGGCTCTAATAATCACAACCAACGTCCGGTTTATTCTAAACAGAATGTTCCTAACCCGGCCGGTGTTCACAATTTAAACTCTCAAGCGGCCGGAGAGATGAGCAACTCCTCGGAAACTGCTTTAGACCTTTGCTCAGAAACCCAAATTCAAGACCCACAGATCAATTTAGACCATCTGCAGCTCCAATAACAAATTTATCACGCAATATTCAAACTTCCAGGGGTATAAGTGATAGCTCGTTAAATCCAGTCCATCGGGGACAAACGGGTATTGTTTCTGCCTCTCAAATTAAGTGCGACGCTTCGACACAAATTCACTATGTCTATCGTAGACAATATCGTGACGTTTGCACTCAAACTGATCTACCATATCATTCTACTTCTACAAATTCAATCCTAACTTCTAACCATAAAAATTCAATTCCAAATCCTGAATCTACAAATTCAATTCCAATTTCACAAAGTCTTACTACTTCAACGCAACGTACTAAATCTAAAAATCAAAGAAATACAAGTTCCAAAACGAAATCAAAGCATAAAAATCGGTCAAAACTAAAAACTCTGATATCAAATGATATAACATTTCCTCGCTAAACGTACCTCACGACAACCTTCTGCACTGTAAATTCCACATTGATGGTCAACCAATAACATTATTGGTAGACACAGGCGCAGCTATCTCAGTCATTCGAAAAGATAAAATCGGAAATAATCACATTAATTCTTCTAACAAAGCGTCTATCGTAGGTGTATCCAACTCTAACTCAACAATCAAGACCTACGGTACCTCGGAATTAAGCCTCGATCAATTACCCAAACACAGTTTTTACATAGCTAACCTCAATATTACATCAGATGGCATATTGGGTAACAATTTTATGTCAAAATACAATGTTAACATTAACGTTCAGTCCAAAACCACGCGCGTCCGTGATCGGACCTATAAACTATTCTATTTAAATGAAGACTCCTATGATTCACATTACAACAACCAACTAGTGAATCAACGGTCAGAAACTGGAATATGTTGTTATACAAATGATATTGCAAATGGTACAGCGATCGTCGAAAAACAGCTACTTCATGGAGATATCACTATTCCCAACGCCCTTATAAATATCACGAATAACCGATTTCTAGTGACTTGTGTAAATTCCAGCAATCAAGACAAACACATCCCTATGCCTATAATCCAAGTGAACTCATTCGATGAAACATTAGAGACGCCGCTCTGCGAAACATCGAAGTCACTAAAGAAAAGGCAAAAGAACGTTATGACGCTCTGATTAAAAATATAGCCGATTTTTCCTTAGGTGACAAAGTGACGTTGCGAGTACCTACACCTAATAACCTAGACGCCAAATGGGACGGTTCATTCGAAGTAGTTCGTGTCGGATTCAATGAAAATTATATAATAAGAAAAGCTGGCAAGAACCAGTTAGTTCACGCAAATTGCCTTAGACCTTATAACGTAAATTAGATTTATAATTTTTTTCTATTCACAGGGTCTGTCGTTATACAACAGCCCAAAACTCCACCCTATCCTTTACTTAAGTTTTTAGTGATCCTAACTACATTTATAATTATATAATTTCTTCTATTATTAAGGTCCTACTATGCATAATTCTATACAAATTGTACACCTTTATCAGAGACTACATCAGAACTAAGTTACTCAACAAAAAACTTCCTTTTGTTGCAGGGCAACATCAGGAACCCTTGCCCATTTAAATATCTCTCAGCCCTTAACCTCACATGCAGGCATTTTCTAGAAAGAAGAGGTAGCTCTATCAATTTCCCATGATTCGTGGAAACTCATAGTCTATAAATATTTAAAACCTCTTTTTATATCCCATGAATCTCTAGTTCGGTTGTCTGAAAAATTTCAAACCATGTCAACCAATTTCATTAAACTTCCGATAACTCAATCAACTAAATCCTATCTGAACGTTAATCTTCATAAGATCGAAAACCGACTCTCGGAACTCAAAATGTACCTCGGCAAAAACGCACGTACAAAACGAGAATTGCTAGATAGTTTAGGCTCTGTTCTTAAATGGCTTATTGGTACACCTGCGTAAGAGACGCGAAGCGTTACGAAGAATGCATTGATAAATTAGAAAAACAAGAACTTGATTTGGCGGATCTCATGCAAAAACAAATCCAGATCACATCGTCTACCATAAAAAATTTCAACGATACTATTTTCAAAATCTCTTACGATGAACAGATTATAAATGAAAATATAGATCGCATTAATAACTCATTAATAAAACCGAAAATCTTATTTTTGACATAAAAATTAGCGAAGACATATCAACTATTTTATTACAAATTCTTGAGTTAGTCACCAGTCTCGAAAATGAAATAGATGACTGCTTGAGAAGCATCCTATTTGCGAAATCCAACATTATACATCCTTCAATCATATCTCTCAATAAGCTTTACGAACAATTACTGATTTCTAATAAGATAACAAGTAATAGACAGTTAGCAACTTCTGTCTCAATTAATAACATCCATAGCCTCTTGGATTCGTCTTCTCTATCAGCAAACGTGTACTCAAATCGTTTAGTAAATGTCCTAAAATTTCCCTTAGTTCAACATAAATCTTTTACTTTGTATCATATGTACTCTATTCCTATAAGACACCCCAATTCCTCCTTCCACACCACTATCCTTCCAGAGCATACCTACTTGGCCACTGACACTAGTGGGCAATATTATGCGGCTACAAACTCCATGGATAACTGCATCATCTACGCACCAAGAAAACGAGTCTGCAAGAATATCGTCATCTACGACTCGTCCGTTCGTCCAATCTGCGAAGTGGACATTCTACTCAGCAAGACAACGAGTATCCCTTCGACTTGCACGACAACAACCTTCCCGGCAGAAATTAACACGTTCCAGCCGATTAGCCCTAGCAACTGGTTAAATATTCTGAACAATGAGACAAATTGTGTTCTTCAGTGCAGCGTCGAGATTTCCAACTTAAAACTACAAGGCTCAGGAATAATCACCTTACCTCAAGGGTGCAAGTTACATACGGGATATAGCACCCTATCAGCCCTCCAGACGTCAGAATATCATCATCTAAAAACATCACCATTCCGATCATCTTGACAGATGTTAGAAGTGAAGATTGCTTCGAAACATTCAAAAATGACGAATCGCATAAGTTAATCCCCATTACGATCAATGACATACCTCTTCACTCTTTAAGAAGCATAAAGGTACATTTAGAAAGATATGCTGATGAACTACAAAATATGAAAGCCTCCAAAGCCCAATCCTTCCTGGAGAAGAACGAAACAAGCTTTTCATGGATATATCTTTCCATTGGCATGATATGTTAATATACATCAGCATCAAACTTTGTAATAGATGTCCAAACGGATTTATACGTCGCAACAATTCTAGAACCTGCATACAAGTCTTCAACAACTGTTTTGATCTTTCTTCCCGACGCCGCAATGTGCATGTTGCCATCCCCATGAGCAACTTGCATCATCCCACCACGTGCATCTCCGACGACGAAAATGACATCGAAGACCAGCAGCCATCATCATCTCCTCAACCTCAAAAATCAGGCGCTAACGCCCAATCTTTGTTCTAAGGGTTGTTATGTTTACTTATCCCATAGGATTCTTAGTATATAAGCTCAGTTCCTTTCGTTGTAAGATTAGTTCTATTTCCAACATCATCGTTGTTCAAACTCTTATTCTATTTCGCCTAGTTCCTAAATCTTAGTATTAATTATAAATATTGTGACAATTAAATAAAAGTTTATTTTTAAAAACGTTTTTGAGTTACATCACGTAACAGCGACCTTCAGCAAACAAACAATACCGTCCTTAATTAGCCAGAAGTACAGAACCGCCGCGCCGCCGACGTCGACAATCAGCAGCCAGATTTATATTAAATTATAATAGAGCTATATTCCAGTTTAACGACAGAAATTAACGAAAAGCCGCCTCGGAGACGCGTCGCGATTGAGACATTAGGCCGCTATTCTATTACCGACCGCGCGGCGAACGAGCTTGAATGGACACAACGATGACTGTAAGTAGAAAAGTTTCACTCCTCATTCACTTTTGAGCCGACTGCCCTAGAAGGAGGGTATTTTTTTCAAGAGTATGTATATATCTATGTATGTCTATATCTTTGGTACGCTCTGTAGCCTAAACGGCTTGTTAGATTTTAATAACATATTATGAGCTGTCGTTAGATTTGTCTTAATTGTGGGATTGACATAGGCTATATAATATTTATATATATATTGTTTGTTCTTTTTTTGCCGGATCAAATTCTGGTACAGCATTATTGAGATTCCCTAATTTCCGCGTAGGGTCTTCTCCTTTCAAAGACGGACGACTCATCGACATCGTGCGGCTACTGATTATTGTTTTCAACCTGGTCTGTGGCTGCTTTCGGTCTCGAGCTGCGTGTTCCATTCCTAGGCCAGCTGCAGGATCGGCTCCTGGGCCAGCAAGCATCACGGTGCCTATCGCAGCACCGCGAGGTGCGCCGCCCCAATATCACGAAATGTTGGCTGTACTCGCTCACCGGTGACAGCGACTGGCTGGTGGGCCGATGTGAGCGGTGACAGCTCTGACTTCTGTGCCGCTGTCTTCGATGAACTTCTCTGGCATTCGCACGACTCCGGGAGCGGGACGAACGACTATAGCCATGTTTTTTTTCCCAACTGCATGAGCGCCTCTCAGACCTTCGTTGAGGTGTCCTCACAGCACGCCCACCCGAAGGTAACACCCGGCTCCGCGATCTTCACGCACTCGTGTCACATTCTACGGCGTGAAATTACTCACAAGGCGACAATTGGTGCACGTTCTCCATTATTAAACTGAAACAAGATATCAAATTGCAAGACAAAAAATTGCATTTATAATAAACTAGAAGCTACACATATGTCTCAGAAGCGGACTAGAAACTATTTAAAACAATACAGGATCAAATAACGACCATGTACTTGGATTATTTCAAAGGTTAATCATACAGTTTTGTAGGATACTCAAAGATTTCAAGTAATAGAAAAAAAAATTGTTAGGTGCAAACTATTCCACTTCTGAAATGATGAACTAGCCAGAGCAAAAGATAAATAAAAAGCGTTCATTTAAACAAATAAGCACGATTTATTTATTAGGTTCAAACCTTTCAAACGTTTTATCAAAAAAGCACAAATATTATCACTACGGCAATACATTTATAATTATATTATTACAATTATCAGTACTTAAATAGGTATTATAGAGCTCCTTACACTTTCACAGTTCAACAACGACTGCATTGCTAAAATGGCGTAACCAAGTAACTTGAAAAACCCCCTCCTTGTCAGACTCAAATAGTCAATTGACATCATAATATCCACTGGCGCCATTTTAGCATTTTAAACAAATGAAATAACCTTTTAATATTACTAAATACAATTATTGTGTTATTTAAAAAATACTGTAAATAACTTAAAACTATAAAGTGTATATAAATAGCTAACAAGTCTTTGTTTAGTATTTTCATTTATTTGCTAAATATTGTACGGTGGTACGGAACCCTTTGAGTGGGAGTCCGACTCGCACTTGGCCGGTTTTTATATTGAATGAGTTTACAAATGGCGGCGACAAGTTTTAACGAATTGCTAACAAAAACTCGCGAGTGGTATAATGAGTCAACTTGTGAGCCGAATCGCTGCAAAGTCACGTTCCCGAGGCGCCATCATTGTTTTTGCGGAGCATACCGTACACAGTACACGCCTACTGAGAAGTGTGTATGTGTAAGTGCGCGGCGCGCAGCGCGACGACAGCCGCTCTGTTTATCTGCTGTTAATACAGTAGAACAAGGTGCATGTTTGTGTAGCGCTGAATAGTATTTAGAGCACGCTGAGCTCGCGGCACATAATACGCGCCCTATTTCCCCGAGTGACGTCATCACGCGACGCACACGTGTCACGCGGATGACCCGCTCTTCGTGCCTCACACACGCGGCACCGTTACGAGCCTATCCTGGTGATACTAATTTGCAGTTAGTATCATGTTATTGGGCATTCTACCCCACCTTTCGTTCCATCGGCTCACTCCGTTCGCCTCGTCACTCTCAGTGGAGTAGAATGCCCAATAACATAAATGAAAATACTGTTTCGGCGCCTATTCTACAACTTTAGATCTAAAACTCAATATTACCTTGCTACCTCGTTACCTTATTTTACCTTGATACCTTGTTACCTTATTTTAACTTGATACCTTGTTACCTTATTTTACCTTGATACCTTGTTACTTGCTCCTTTCATGCACTCCGCTATCCTAAAATTCAGGACAAATTGACTCATATCTCTCCACGAAATTAGAGATAGGGTATATACACATCACTCTCTTTTCTGTGACCAGATTGGTTCGGGGACATCTGTACGTTAGGATATCGTTTACAATAAACTAAAATTCAGGACAGATTAGTATAAATTTGGTGCATTACTTAAATATAATTGCATTACCCCAGGCTAAAGTAGATACCTTATCAAACGATAGCAACGGCTTATCATCATTGCTTGAAAATGCTATTTTATTTACGTCCTGAGTGAATATTTCATGTTTTATTGACTTAAACAAGACATTTTTTTTTGCGAATGACATTGCAATTGTACAAAATGTTTTTATAATCTAACATGATTTAAATATTTCGTAACACATTTGTTTGTACCTTTTGTTTTCATTATGTTTTGTCTAAACTTTTAATACAATAAAGCTTTGAGCGCAGTTCCATGAATTCTTTAATAATTTTGCCGCTCATTTCATCCTAAATAGCCCTGGAACCTTCTTATTAATAATTGGTAAGTTAAATTCGTTGTTTAAGTCGTAGTTACTGCTATCAAAATATTTAAGAAAATTATTATTGATATCTTCATAAATGTCATCGGTATTTACATCATAAACGAAACTATCCGTTTCAGTATAACACAATTCAATTCGGTTACCATAAAAAGGTTTTACGATTGAATAGTGGAAGTCATACATGTGACTCTTAGATAATTCCAATACAGTAAATCCTATGTGTATCGGTTTATTAAGAATAACACGCGAAGGCTTCATTTGGATTGCCACTAGATCATCAGAAAATATAGTGGCGCTACGAAAATACGGACTGCCGAACAATTTCTCAGCACAAGTATTCTTTTTTGTTTTATTGTTCAAGTCAGACCATTTGTTTACTAACTTAACATCTAAAACAAAAACTGGAGTGATAAAACGACCCACTGTTAAACTAACTCCATTACCACAGCAAGAAACACTGCTACCTACCGAAGAAACAACAAATAACAAAAGAGAAGAAGATACAATAACTGAAAACCAAAGAAGAAAAAGGAGCACGCGAACCAACAAGTACAGTTTCCTGACTTTCGCTCTTATAACTTTAATAGGAATGTTAGGAACTGCACAATCGTCACCAGTAACAAACAACTATAAGGTGACCTCTATAACCAACAATCAACCTATTTATTTCGATGAAGCCGGAAAACTGCAACTTATACATGATGAATGGACTCTACTGATCTATTACAACCTAACGTCCTACTGGCAAGCTGCGAATAACATGAACGACTACATAAACCAAATTGATAAACTCTGTCAAAGAATCGCGCACGAGTTTACACCATGCGAAGCAGTTGTCAGACACCTACGTCATGAAATGCATCACCTTGAGAATTATAACACTATGTTACTTTCTCAGCATTCGCGACAAAAACGAGGCTACTTTGATGGAATCGGAAAATTTGCCAGAACACTTTTCGGGGTTTTGGATGAAGACTTTGCGCAAAAGTACGAGAAGGATATCCAAAACTTGCAAATCAACGATAATTACTTGTTACAGTTGATGAAGAATCAAACTTTGATCATAGAGGCTGAAAACAATGTAATTAAAAACAATACGGAATTTATGGACAAACAATTCCACGCAATACAAACCTACATAAATCAGACTTGCAACATAATCACAAAAATTGAGAACAGAGCACAAATTTTATACACAGCAAATGACGTGAACACTGCCGCTTTATCATCAACTTTAATTCTGAGCGACTTCCATAGAATTCAAGAAATGCTAATGAATGCTCTCGCCAACATTTATCGAGGTCATTTGGATACACACTTGTTTCCTGCATCTCAAATAATAGAACAGCTGAACATCATCTCTGGAAAACTTCCACAGGGACTAGCCTTACCGATAAAGGACATACAAAAAGATTTCCGTGACATCTACGAACTAATCCATGTCAAGGCTCGGATTACAAACAACTTTCTACTTTTCGAATTGCATATTCCACTTTTGAGCGATGAGGACTACAAAATATACCGGGTAATACCTATACCATTCCAGAAACAAGGACAATTGAGAATCGTGCAGCCTTTCTCCAATTATATCGCCATAAACTTCGTGAAAAATTCGTACATCACTATGGAAGAGCAAGACATGCGCCAATGCACGCCATACGGAGAAGACGAGTACACATGCATTTCACGTCAGCCGGTATTTAGCTTACAAGACAAGGACGCACCTTGCGAGGCCAAGGTATTCAGTCAACAAACTTCATTATCCTGCGTCATCAATGATGTAACTTGCAAAGAAACTTGGATCCAATTACATAAACCTAACTGGTGGTTGTTTACATTATGCGACAGACAGCTGATGCGCGTCATATGTAGCGATCAAGTTACGCCAGCAGTCATCAACGGTACTGGGGTGATTGCCTTGAAACCAAAATGCATACTACAAAAGAAAGATGCGACAATATTCACCTATAACCACTTAGGAAGCAAATTTCACATGGAGGCGGATATTGAAGTACCTACACTTAACACGACTATCAACAATTTATTTGATCTAAGTTGGAAAAACGCACAGCTGAATATGACAGAACTGGATACATCTGCAATAAATATCAGAAACATAGTTAAGCAAATAATTCAGCAGAAAGAGCAGGAAAGACTACCACAAGGGATAGATATATCGAGTCACGACATATATCTCTACTCTGTGACTTCTCTGCTGTTGGGAGGAGCTGCTTCGTTTGCTGTCTACATTTGGATTAGGAGACTATGGCATAAGAAAACTAAAAGGCCACCTACAAGACAACCTACAGGAATCGACAACAAAGTCGAAATCGAGATGCAAGAAATACGCCATTCGACACCGCCGGAGCCACTATACAGCGACGCGAGGCCGAAACAACTGTTTCACTTTGAGGAGCAGTAAAGCTTATTGTTTTTATGTGTACATGTTTAATTTTACTTACTTACTAATGTTTACTTTACTGTCTTTACTTTTTATTGTGACGTTCTGGGATGTCTTACTTTTATATTTTTACTTACTTAACCTACTTTTATACGGTCTATACTTTTATTATTGCGTTTTGGAATTTTTACTTTAAAACGTTTTATGTACTGGATGCTCATCCCGCCTTTTCCCTCGGGAGCATGTACGGTTTACGTACATTCCGTCAGGCTGCAAACGCAGCAACCTACTTTTCTCTTTGGTATTTAAAACAATGTTTAATATGATTTTAAGTTAGTTGACGAATTACATACTTACGCGAACACCGCGGATTAGCATCCAACCCACTTTTACTTTGTTGTGATCGGTACTCTAATAAACCTTTAGTGTTACCGAATCTGTGTGTGTTTACATCAACTCGCCTAACTCCAAGTACTGACTTACCACTTCTTACTTAAAGCTACAAGTGTAAGGTACCAACTACTACGGGACCTTACATTTAATGGTCATCTGTTTTTGATATGTCGTGGTAAACAGACGTGTCGAACAATTAATTAAAATAAACAAATAATCACTTGCGAAGTCGTGACCTAGTTTTTAGTGCAACGGCCGGTAATTACGCAAACTGTGTCGGAAATTAGGTTTGTGTAAAATGTGTTTTTGTTTGATGATGATTCATGATTAACAAGTAAATAACCTGTTTAACAATGGATGAGAGTCCCTTCAGCCGGAGACATAGGTGTGCCCACTCCCCGCCGGGTACACCCGTGCCCGCAGCCGTACCCACTGCTCCCCCTCAAGTGCCGAGTTAAAGGAATAATGACCTCGATGCTATACCGACGACAGAAGTTCAAAACTGGATGAGTAATATTGAACAGAGCTTGAAGGAGGTGTGCGCTATTGCCGCAGAAGGCAAGCTGAACTCTGACCAGAAATTACGCATCAATGCCCTTTGCCGGAAGGTTGGCCATGGGACATCGCAAATGGCCGTCCAGTACCAGTCCATTAAAGCAAAAGCCGTCCAATTCCACCATGCTATTATAAATTTAGAAAACAAACTTGACCTTTCGCAGCAGCTACAGGAACTTAAGTCGAGAATCGGAGATTCATATAAACCGGCCCTAGGACCTTCCTTTTCTGATATGATAAAGAAAGGTGCCAACAACTACATCCAGCCAATTAACCTAAGTTCAGTGGCTATCTATCCGAACGACAAATTGAAGACCAGTGATGAAACAAAATCTCTGGTCCAAAAAATTATTTGCCCAGAAAAAATGCAACTTCACGTGAGGGGCCTGCGCAAGACTAAAAACGGCGGAGTGATTATCAGCACCGAAACGAAGGACGACATTGAAAAGCTCAGACAATCGGTGCAGCTCACAAGGTCGGGTCTAACCGTCGACGAGCCTCATAAAAGAAAGCCCAGATTAGTCATCATAGGAGTGCCGACATCCATGACAGAAAATGAAGTCTTTACATGTCTATACCATCAAAATTTGGCCGAAAAACTTCAGGACTGCAGTCTTGAGTCATTTATGACCTCCATCAAGCTAAGCCATAAGTCAGGTAAGAAGGACACCGAGACCTGCAATTATATAGTAGAAGTATCTCCGCTCATTCGCAAAGCTCTAATGTCAAAAGAACGTGTTTTTGTGAATTGGTCATCATGCCCTGTCAGAGACTTCACTTTAGTCACACGCTGCTATAAGTGCCAGCAGTATGGACACGCTGCCAAGTCATGTCGACAGACATCTTACACCTGCGGCCACTGTGGTGATCAAGGTCACTCGATCAAAGATTGTCCAAAGAAGGCAAATGAACCAAAATGCGCTACTTGCTCGCATTTCAAAAAGCCAGACAAACACATAACAGGTGCTACTGACTGCCCGGCGAAAATAATGGCTGAGAAACGATACATTAATTCTATTGATTATAGAGGCGCCTAAGAGCGCCGTTTATAAGTTATTTTTAGACCTTATACTTATTTTTGTTTTCTATTTTTTTATTTATTATGATTAACACGCTAATTAATGACTTAGATAATTTCTCTGTATCTGAGTCAAAAGTTTGTGAAGCGGAACATTGCAAACAATATCTCTCCGACTATAAAACTCCGTTAACCGTACTAACACAAAATATTCGTAGCATATTTAAGAATTTTGATAGTTTTTGCACTTTTCAACAACGGATAAACATAAATTGTGACATAATTGTTTTGACCGAATGTTGGCTTGCCAAGCAGTATAACATACCACTAATCACGGGATATAATATGTACAAAAGTAGTATAAATTACAATCAAAATGATGGGGTGATAGTTTATGTCAGAAATCATCTCAATGTCTCCGTTGAGGAACCTAATATGGTCGACTGTAACAGTTTGTTAATAAAAATTGGATCAGAATTTGCGATATTAGCAATATATCGACCTCCTTCCTTTAAAAATATCAGCAATTTTACTAACTCTCTGAATGACACCTGGCAAAACCTGTCATCCTTCAAAAACACGATTTTAATTGGTGATATTAACATTAATATTCTTCCAGGACATACTGATGCATCTGCTCAGGAATACCTGAACCTATGCGCCTTTCATGGCTTGCTCCCCGCACACAATTTTCCTACACATCAAAGTGGCTCCTGCTTGGACCATATCATGCTTAAATCAAATTTCCCTTCACTTGCACTTGTTGTTAACTCAACAATAACCGATCACAATGCTGCTCTATTAATCATAAACTGTAAATTACCTAAAAACAACATTCGCACAATTTCTAAACTAAACATAAATAAACTTGAAGAAGATTTACGCGTCATCAACTTTGATCCAGTCTACAATTCTCCTGATCCGCAGTTTTGTATGTTGTACGTAATAGAAAATATACGACATGCAATTCAAAGAAATACAGACATATTAAGATTGAGCCGTAAAAATAGTAACATAAAACCCTGGATCACGACAGGTCTTATTCGTTGTATGAAACATAGAGATAAACTGCACATGAAGGCTAAATCTCATCCAGATAATGCAATACTGCAACTGTCGTACAAAAGGTATCGTAATTTCTGTAATGATCTTCTCAAGAAGGTTAAAAGCAACTACGATAAAACTGCACTGGAAAAGGCTGGAACAAATAGTAAACAGATTTGGAAATATATTAAAAATGTAACATACACCTCGAAACAAAATGAGTCATCTTCAGGTTTATTAAAAGCACACTCGACACCGCTGACATCTGCTAACTTAGCAAATAATTTCTTTGTTAACGTCGGAAAGAACCTGGCTGAAATAAATCGGGCTCAATCACACTTTCAAACAAGTACGCCTTTTGAATGTAACCCCACCTTAACATCCTTCGCCCTGCTAGATACTGACGAAACTGAGGTAGAAAGAATAATCATGACTTTGAAAGACGACTGTGCAGTTGGTTGGGATAATATATCAAATAAAATCATCAAACAATTCAAGAATATTTTAGTACCACCACTGACTTATATTTTCCGAATGTGCCTGTCTTTGGGTCTTTTTCCCGAGTGTCTCAAAAAAGCAGTTATTGTCCCTGTATACAAAACAGGCAGTAAACAGCAAGTAACAAATTATAGACCAATTTCTTTACTGCCTTCTATGTCAAAAATTTTGGAAAATATCATAAATAAAAGATTGTTTAAATATCTGGAGGATAAATCTATTTTGTCGGATCGTCAATATGGATTTAGACCTAAAGTTTCAACTGCCGATGCTGTACATCATCTGACTGACTATCTAGCTCAAGAACTTGACAAGGGTAACCACACAGTAGGAGTTTTCCTGGACCTCGCTAAAGCTTTTGACACAGTCTCCATTCCTATTCTATTGCGCAAGCTTGAGATGGTGGGCATAAGAGGCATTCAACTGAAACTTCTCAAAAGTTACTTAGAAGACCGAAGCCAGTGCGTTAAGATTGGCAATGTTCTCAGCGCAGACGAAAAAAACACGCCCTTTGGTGTGCCCCAAGGAAGTATTTTAGGGCCTACTCTTTTTTTGATATACATAAATGACCTTTGTAATCTAAACCTAGAGCACGGCACTATAATATCTTACGCTGACGACACTGCCCTCCTTTTTTCTGCTGAATCGGAACATGAAGTCTACAAGTTTGCGCAACACGGTTTTAATATGGTAAATAAGTGGCTTCAACATAACTCACTAACCCTAAATGCGACTAAGACAAATTATATTAAGTTTTCAATGTCCAAACATACATCTGTTTTGCCCTCAACGATGTATGCTCACTCTTGTATGGTCCCTGCGGATTGCCTGCTTACGTGTCCTAATATTAATATAACTAATAAAATAAAATATCTAGGAATTGTAATAGATGAAACCCTATCTTTTAAACAACACATAGAAGCATTAAATAACAGAATGCGTAAACTAATATTCGTTTTCAAAAAACTACGTTATATTGCAGACCCAAAATTAATTAGGCAAGTTTACTTTGCTCTCTGTCAGTCAATTTTGACTTACTGCATTACCTCTTGGGGTGGAGCAGGTAAAAGTTTGCTACTACCGATTGAAAGAGCTCAAAGAGCAATTCTTAAGGTTTCTACTTGCCGCCCTTTCCTTTTTCCCACTAACCTACTCTATAAATCCTGTGAAGTACTAACAGCTCGACAGTTATTCATAATGAGCATCGTATTAAAACAACACGCAGCCCTCCCATATAGCACTGAATTTACTAAAAAAAGACGGAAAGACATAGTTTGCCCTACAAAAAGTACAAAACATGCCTTCGCAGCCAAATTTTTTGTCTTCCTAGGACCATTACTTTATAATAGACTAAATGCGAGAACTAACATTTATTCTCTAAATTATAATAATTGTAAAAGAACTCTTAAGGAAGCTCTTCAAAGTATGTCCTATGAAGATACAGAGAAACTATTAGTCGTACTTAAATAAAAAAAAAAATGTACTAATTAAGTTTAGCTAAGTAAGGATAGGTACTAAGATTTTAGCAAGTAGGATTTATTGTACTATTTACACCTTTTTACATACCTATTAGATGACTAGATTTTTATAACGAATGTGATTATTTAGAAATATTTATTATACCTTGCCTAGCCTGAAATACAGGATGACCTAGTTCAGGCACATAACATAATCGAATTTTTCGTAGATTTAAGCAAATTTGTATTTAGTGTTTTACCTTTTCAGCTGAATAAAGTTTTATTATTATTATTATTATTATATTATTATATTATCTATTCGATGTTCATTATTTTCCAGGGTCTTTCCAACTATACTATTGTTTAATAATTTGAAAAAATCCTGTTCAAACGTTGACTCTGCTTTTTGACGTAACTGAGTGTTAATATCAATATATTGTTTTAAAAAGCAACTTTGTTTAAATACAATAGCGCGATGGATCTTTTCAATATAAACCGTGCTGTAAACACTTTTTTTAATATATGTAATGAATAACATAGTGATATGTATCGTATAAATTCAGTATTAGTTTTTTATTCTTACCACCGGGTGGTAAACATTTTTCTGGACAAATTGGAAATTCATTGTGTTCAAAGTGTAAATTATCTGGATATATTAAATCAACTTCTAGAATTGCCGTTTTCCGCGGTATCACTAATACCTGTTAAAATCAATTGTAAATTATATATTACTATTGTATATTCATAAAACTAAAACCGGAATAAGGCAGGAATTGACACATGCTGTAACCGTATAAATTGTTAGTCTAAATAAATGATAAATGAATTTGAACGAGATGGATCGTAAGTATCTAAATATTTATAATTGGCTTTGACATGTCTTTTGGAACACATACAAACACCTCGTCGAATACCTTTTTAGATCATCCTAAAAATTTCAATATCACAAATCAAGTCTAATTGAATTCCTGTTTTTAAAAGCATTGCATCAAAAGATAGGCTTGGTGCTGTAAGATAGTACGCGGGATCGAGATTGTAATGTCGTGTACAAGTTTTTCTAAAATTTTCAAATACGTCTGTTAGCAACAGAACGTCTGTTTAGAGATATAAATCTGTAAACATACCCATCTTATAAATATTAAATACTGACCATACGGACTAAGCGTGTTCATAGTCTTCATCAGTAATGGACTCATTAGTTAAAAAAAAAAAAACATTTTTTGGGTTGTAAACACTTATTTTCGTAATGTTTCCATTGAGACATATAGTCGTACCGATAAACTCCTTTACGGGTAAGTAGGTCAAATTGTTCATCATATTCTAAATATATCATAACTTTTAGACTAGTGTGTTCTTTAAGTGACATATCAATTAACGTTTTAATTTTGTCTCGAATATTATTTAAAAATGATTCTAAAGAACTATTCTCAGACGGATCGTCAATTTTATAGGAAGCTATACGATTACGAAATGCAGAATATATTATTTCAACACCTTCACAAAAATGCGAGATATTTTTGTTTTTTGGATCTGAATCCAAATTTGCCACGGGAGTGGGAGCTGGGCGCGGAGCTTTAGGAACAGTGGTGGGTTTCGCGGAGGGTTCGGGTGGCGCGGAAGGCGCTGATGGCGCGGCGGGCGCAGAGGGCGCAGGGGGACCGCTAACCGCGTGAGATGGTGGGATACGGACACGCGGGTCCATGAGGGAGTAGAGGGGAGTGTGAGGGGGTCGCGGGGTACACAAAGCAGGGAAATCCTGCTGATGTTGGAGGTAAGACCACGGGCTAGGCTTCTGGGGGCTTAAACGCTGGGGGATCTGTGAGGACAGGATTGGGAGGTAGTCCCTTTGATTTTGTTGCCGAGCGTCTAGACGCTTGGTCAACTTAGGTTGTGCCTTAGGGGCTTTTGGACAGCCACGGTAGTTGGCTATGTGGCTCTCTTGTCCACACAAAACGCAGCTGGGTAAGCTGAGGCACAGGTTTCGGTCTTTGGGACGTTTGCAGTCAGCGGTACCGTGGTCCTCTAAGCACTTAACGCACCTAGGTTTTGCATGGCAATTCTTTTGGGAATGGCCGTACAGCTGACAATGGTGTCACTGACCGATCGTGCTGTTTTTCCAGGGCTTCTCTATAGAGAAACCCATAAGATTGCAGATGGTCTTGAAATTGAATATTGGGTGATGCCCCTCGGTAGGGGAACACATGACGAGAACCATGTCGTATGCTTCCCTGCCACGCAAGCGGTGCATATGGTGCACCTCATCTACTGGGACATTTTGCAACTGAAGGTCGGCTAATATGTCGGAGGCGGAGATTTCTTTGGGGATCCGTTTGATCACCATTTGAGTCTGTTTATCCTCTGGGAGAGAGAAAGTGTGGAATGGCACATCTTTTTCCCTCAGAGTCCTCGTGAGATCCCTGTAATCGCGGGCAGACGGGACCTGAACCTTAATATCCTACTGGGTGGAGTGGGCATTTGTGTAGGCTATTTTCAGCTCTACACACTATTTGGAGTTTGCCGTCCACTTATCCTTGTCCTGAATGAACAGAGGAGGTGGAAGCGCGACCTTTTTAGGGTTAGAGTTGGGGATGGGTGCATCATTCTGAGACGATGACGCAATCGGGCGGGGGGAGGTGGAGGGGGAGGCGGAGGGGGAGGCTACTGCGGTGCAAGTAGCGGTAATCTGTATGCTAAATATCGGAGGGGAGGGGGGACTGAGTCATCGATAGCGACAACCTTGGCGGCCTGAGAAGAACCCTGTTTCTTCTTCTTCCTCTTATTTCTCTTTCCTATGACTGTCGTGAAGCCATCGTCATCACAGTGGGAGGACGAGGAAGAAGCAGAGCCATGTGCCTTTGAGTCAGGGAAGTAATAGGGGTGGGGAGTTGAGGCGCACGCTGTATTAGCGGTTGTGTCTTCCGTTTCCATGTTCCATGTTTCCATGTTGGACAAGGACTGAATATAGGCTCTATAGCGTCGCTGAAGTCCGCGATAGAGGAGGGACAGATGTCCTTTTGCTGTGAAACAGCAAAGACTTCGAGTTCGGTACTTAGAGTTATCACTCCTAAGTGAAATGAGGTCATTTCGTAGTGATAGAAGGTCACCCTGAACGGCCTCCATACTGCCTAATTCGACGGCTCCTAAGTATACTGAGTCAACTATACTTCTAATAACTTTACAGGAAGGCGATAAGAAGATCAAATGGTGATATTTAAATTGTTATTACAACCAAGAAAAAATAACTAATTATAGTGAATTAAATATAATAAAGCCTTTCATCTGTACACAATAAATTTAATATTATTTTATTAATTTATGAGATAATGTAGATAGACTAGTATACGGCGATTATTTGTTTCTTAAAAATGGATCAAGTACCACTTACATTTTTATACGTCGCATTATTAAATCTACGTTAGGGGGAATAATTACTTTACAAGTGTGGCAAATAATATTTTTATTTAGTTATTAGATTTTTTATATATTATATTGTGTGTCATGGATTTATATTTTCTTAAAATATAATAAGTTGACTCACTATACATGGACATAATTTTAAAAGTGAACCATCCTTAAATTGAGTCAAGTGTGGTACAAAATAGTTAAAACAATAAAAAACGCCCTTAATGTTTAATATTTTAATCAAAGAGAGAACTAAATTGGTATTGGTAACATTAGCACAACTTTAGGATATCTATAAAATTAACAAAAAAAAAAAAAAAAATAACAAAAATCAACAATACTAGGTACCAATAGAAACAAAAACTTAAGTTGGTCTAGTCTTAAGTTATAAAAATACAACTTGTACGTTTCTGTAAAAAAGGAGAATTATTTGTGAATTGTTTGAAATCAGTATAATTTAGGAACAAAACAAACAAAAGAAATCTTTCTTATTTTTTTTTAAAGAAAATCACAATTCTTATTATTATCCTTATACTGAGTATCAAATAAAATCAGTCTCAAAAAATGTACTTATGAGCTAAGTACTTAATAATTATCTACCAAAAAAAACAATCTAAACAAAGAAAAAAGACAAATTATTAATTATTCTGAATCGCTTTCATTTCTATTGCTGTCAGTCTTAATCAAACTAGAAAAAAACAAGTGATATTCCTTAGGTATCACTAATTTGTTGCACATGTCCATTAAATCTTTTTTTTATCTATTGGGATTGGCCTGTTGTAAGCTAGGCGAAGATCACGAAAATCTATATTAGGGACAGTTTGATTACGTGTTGCTTTAGGTTTATTAGCACAGTCAATACAGTTATAAGAATCTTCCATGTAACTAGTTTTGAAACATAATTTGTAAAGATTTTCTGGCTCAATTTTTATTTCAGTGACTTTATTCCATTGCATCTTAGATCCATCACAGGCAAAATTCCAGTTGTTAACCTTTGTAAGCATTGTTTTGAAGTCCATCAGAATATCTTGAGACACTTCGGTGACCTTATAAGGTTTATCGTCGGTTTTAGCAAATTGAAACGCCATGTACCATTGGGCAGGCGTATATAGTATTTTGTCTTTCGTCTGTCTTTCTATAAGCGCATGCATACTATCTCCCTCGTTTTGGGTGTGACCAACAATCAGAAAACGATGACTAATTTTTATTTTGTATTTATAACTTGCCATCATATACATTAAAAAAACGATTCTGTTCCGATTCTGACCACTGCAGTTATTAGACCAGAATCGGTAATCTTTTATACCTGCCATAACTGTTTGTTCAATAAATTTAAAAACACAGCTAGCAATTTCATTTGCTCCTCTTTTAGCAGTTTGTTGGTGCCAGGCAAAGCAATAACCTTGACGATGTCCTAGATCAAATACAGTAAAATTATAAACGGTGAGTTTTCGTTTATAATAAAATGTGCTTACGTCCCCATGGGGTACATTCAAGCACTTTTGGATATCGTAAGCGGCTGTCAGTATTTCTGGATTCTGTTGCGCTAATTCTTTGTCTTCTGCTTTCAGCTGTGTTGCTAAATCTTTTTGTTTCAAGTGCTCTGCCTGTTTTTCTGCTTCTTGTTCCGCGTGTTGTTTATTATTTTCAAATATGTGACATTCTTCACATACATCTTTTTTCGGCTTATGGAAACTAATGTTTATATTGTTGTTGATAATGTCACGATATTGCCGCACATTAGTTATTTTATTTGTGTATTTACTGGAATCAAACCATTCTTCATACAGTCTAAACATTTTAGGAAACGATAGAGACCTGTCAAGATACTTCTTGTTGGATTCTTTACGAATATAATGTGATTCCACAGGCGAAAAACTCGCAACATGATCAAGCACACTTCGTTTCATTTCATCAGTTATTTTTTTCTGATGGTGAACATGCTTTCCTCGCTGATCAGATTGTACAGCTCCTTGTCCTTTCTCTAGTTTTTCTAAAGCTGTATAAAGGAAATTGAAACTTATAGATAAGGTATTTAAAAACATGGTTTTACATACAGGTATCTTCCTTATAACAACGTCATCTGTTTCGTAAATAGGTAAAGTATAAGAAATAGTACTCAGTCTTTTAGTATTCTCCTTGTCTGTTGTTATCCTCTTCTTTATTTCTTTGGTAGCATACTTCGTCAAAAAGTCCCACTGCCTGGAATGATCTCCAATGTCCCAAAACGTTTTAAATATCTTTGATCTAGTCTCTCCGGATATTTTTTCATAACATTTCTTTCTACACGTTGTAGGACATGAAGGTTTCAGTAGTTTTTTATTATGCACTTTTCCATTTCTACTAATATATTGTAAACCTCTGTTGACATTTCGTTTCCTTACCTCATCCTTCCAGTCCTTCAGACAACGTTCTCTTTTTCTACCTTTGCTTTTTTTAGTTCCAAAAATTCGCTTACGTCTCTGAAAAGTTGGAGTCGTTACTGAAGAGTCTGTATTGTTAACGTCAGTTGCGGGCGTAGCGACAGGATTATCAAGACAAACACAAATTGGTGAGGGATAAAAATTAATATAAGGTGATGGCATTGGAGTATCCTCGTCTGATTTTTCATGATAGTTACTAGTGCTAAGATTTTCTTTGATATTCGATTTAAGAGGCTCTGAGTTTTTATAAAAAATATGTGGATTAGGAGTGTTTGGTTGAGAATCTTCAATTACTGATGACGGTGAAGAGTTAGTAGGTAGCAAGGTCCCAGTTTTATTACAAGGTTCTTCAGTGAAGTGTTTATTGTCAGGAGTCGGGGAAAATTCAGGAATATCATTCGGAAAAATAGAAGAGTTTGATGGCAGATTTTGTAATAAGATATCGGTATCTTCCAAATCAATATCATCTAATATTGATAATTCTTCTTGGGTAAAATTCGCATTTGAAGGCAGTGGAGAATCTGAAAGAAAATCACACATAATTACACATTGTAATAACTACAACTCATAAAATCTAAAACTAAAACCATAGTTCTCGTTCCTATTAACTATCTATCTCAATCCAAGACCAACAATATTTTATGTATTTCGTCAAGGTCCCGTCTATCTCTGTACCAAATCTCATCAAAATCAGTTTAGCAGTTTAGGCGTGAAAACGCAACAAACAGACAGCCAGTTAGATAGGCAGAGTTACTTTTGCATTTATAATCATGGTTAAAAGTTAGCATTCCTAATATTATTAATTAAAAATATGAATAGATTAACGTAACAACAATGTTTTATCCGATTTTTAATCGTACAATTTGTTTAAATAAATCAGCAGAATGAGTCAAGTTAATGCTTTGTAAAAATTGTTCAACGTATACTGAGTTATCTACAGTTCAACCAGTATACGCGGTTTACTTTTAAAATGAAATAATAATCAAATTAATTATGTACTTAACTATTTTTCTACACTAATAAACAATAATTTAACTCCACTTACCTCTTTCCGCTTCATTTTGAACATTATCACAAGTTTCAGAAGTATTTTCTTTATTAACGTCATAATTATCATATTTTTCATTCACTAAATTAATGATTTTTCGAGACCTAGTACTCATCACCACTTACTATACAATTATGACTCTAAATTTAAATAAAAATAACACAAGAAAAGCAACTATTTCTTGATAACAAAAAGCAGACAATAACGTCCGTACACCCCGCTGTTCCGCCGTATACTGAGCCAGTTTGAACTTGCACCGAAATGAGCGCATTCGCGTCCCGCGTATATTGGTAGCAAACACTTGACTCAGTTTACTGTGTGCAAAATAAATAAATTACTATATTTTTTGATCGAGTATACGCTATTTTTTTTTTTGGTTATTTATAAAGTTTTTTTCTTTTTCTTTTATAGGTTAATAGAAAATGATCTAATTATTGTTAATACACAAAAAAGTGCAATTCTTAAATTTTGTTAGTTGACTCAGTATACTTAGGAGCCGTCGAATTATGGGAAAAAACCTATCTCCCAATTTTGCCCTAATCCTATCTCCCCGGGTGGACTACCGGGGATGTGTAGACCCTCCCTGTCGAGTATAGACAGGGAGGTTGTGTACTTAAGATGAGCCCTAAGCCTGCTTTGGCCCGTTGCCTATCTTATTGTGCAACGGGTTCCTAACCAGTCTAGTGCGCCGGGTGTAGACAGACCCGACCAACACTAGATGTGTAGTTGTTGAAGGAAAACTGTCACCAATGCCGACTAGGAGACCCCCCAAGGCCGAACACTGGGACCCGTCCAACTGACTGCCTCACCCTGAAGGGGTTCGGCGAGTGTGATTGGGTCAACACCCCCTCGGTTTTGTTGGCACCGTTAGGTATCTACCGAGCACCACGAAACTGTGGTTTTACTCAGAAGGGGCCAAGTGACTCTAAGAACAAAGTTGACTTCAATTGTTGAAGAAACGAGATTATTAATTGTACCTTGCAAAAGACTCCAATTAATAGGTCGATAAACGACTATGGATAACGTCGCAATGCGCGACGACGATGGTTCAGGAACACACTGCAGGAACCACAGCGGGAATCAGTAACTCTGGACACGGCAGCGCAACACGACCATCCGCGACCGATACCGGCGCAGAGTGAGGGGAGTGGAGACTTTTTTTTTTTTAAATGGCAGCTCGCAGTTTTGACCACTAAGGTCAAAACTGCGGCACCTACACTTAGAGCCTCCAGCCAGGAGCAAATAAACTATTCTAAATTAAAGCTAGGCGAACGCTCGCTAAGGGCACCCCCTGTGGGGTACGAACCTCGGCTTAGGGCGTCAAAATCAAAATCAAAATCAAAATATTTTTATTTCACATAGACCTACATGGGCACTTATGAAACGTCAGAAGCTAGGTGCACGGTTCCAATTGGTCGTTTCCTATGGAGAAGAGCCGGCAAGAAACTCCACGGTTACTCTTTTAAAAATAATTGGCTTTTACAATTTTTTCAAATAACAGTATGACTAGGTATGAGAGGACAGTGTAGGTATTTCAAAAAGTACCAGGTACTTAAGAAAATAGAAAATGGTCAACAAATCTACAGTCCACTAAGCCTACAGTGTTCTCACATTCACAAAATAGAAAAGAATCTATACAAAAGATATATCTATATATATAAAATTGAATCCCTATTTCCCTTGGTCACGACATCACGCTAAAACGGCTGAACGGATTTGGATGAAATTTGGGATATGGATAGACCTTGACCCGGAGAAGGACATAGGATAATTTTTATCCCGATATTTTTACGGGATCGAGACTTATGCGGGTGAAACCGCGGGGCGCAGCTAGTAAATTAATAAAAATAAGAGCCTATTTTAATTAAACGCAATTAAATAATTGCTATTACAACTGTAATAAATCTGAATATTTATCATGTGCAAAAAAGCCACTAATAAAGAGTTGAAATTAACTCGTAGGTATATAATGTCTGGGCACGCCACAATTGCGGCGATAAGACCCCTCTTTGAGGAGTGGCTTGAGAGGCGCCACGGCGTCCTCACCTTCCGCCTGACGCAGGTCCTCACCGGACACGGCTGTTTCGGGAGGTTCCTGCACAGGATAAGGCGGGAGGAAACGCCCGGGTGTCACCATTGTGTGGATCGCCCGGAGGACACGGTGGAGCATACGGTGGAGGTCTGCCCAGCTTGGGCGGAGCATCGCCGTGTCCTCGTGGAGGCGATCGGCGGCGGTGATCTCTCGCGTCCGGCCCTGGTTCAGGTTATGGTACGGAGCGAGAGGAAATGGGAGGCCGTCACCTCCTTCTGCGAAGCGGTAATGCTCGCAAAGGAGGAGGCGGAACGCGTGAGGGAGAGGCAAATTTCGCGCCCTCACGCCCCTAACCGCCGCAGGAGGAGACGCCCAGGGCGTCGGGAATCGCGAGGCGATTTCCGGCCACCGTAGGCGCGGGCCTGCGGGCGGTGAGCAATGGGTGGCTCACCGTCCGATAAGGACCAGGCCCGGGTCGACGGCGCGTTGTGTTCCACGCGCGCCTCAAAGAGATGTCAGCAGAATTGAAGGGGTCCACTAGGACCGATGCCTGCCGGGGTTGCGAAGAAAACCGAAAGGGAGATCGTGGCCCCCGGCGACAGGGCAACCGAAGGAACACGGGTGGGTTTTAGTCAGTAAGAGTCTGACACGCCCTCCCGCTCCGCCCAGAGCGGGAGAAGTTATTTGATGATTTCCCACCCTCAAAAAAAAAAAAAGGTATATAATGTCAAATAATTGAATGAATATGTCAAGGACGAATGTAAAAAAAAAAAATAAGATAAAAATAAATATGGTAATTTGGGAGCAGTTAATAGACTCTTACATAATTATTTATTTATTTATTTATTTATTTATTTATTTAAAAACACATACAACTATCATTACAGGCTAACCTAATACAATAGTGTAGTTATAATAGCTTACAATAGCGTATTATTGTAAACAATCAGGAGAAATCTTAAAAAATGCGGCCTGTGTGAATTCGCTCAGAGTACAATTGAAGCAGTCAATCTGTTGTGACACCATATTGAGTGTACGTAGGGCGCGCGTCAGCGGCGCGTGTTGCAGCAAGTTGGTGCGAGCGGGTGGCACCCACAGGAGCGGCGGCCGCCTCCGTCGCCCCACGTACCCATCAGGTACACACAACGCAACCGTGCGTAGAACGCCTGGGTTGTGTATTTTACCACGCATAACCTTAAATAAGTAAGTTGCGAGAGCTACTTCCCTTCTTACTTCCAGTTTATAGTAGCCTACCATACCCAGCACAAATAGAGTAGGATACAGCAGTGGATACCCTGGATACACACCATACTGCTTTAAGAATAAGAATCTCACAAACTTGTTCTGGATGCGTTCTAACACTAATTTGTACTTGGCTTCATGTGGCGACCAGACGACAGCATTGCATTCCAAATGACTTTTCACAAGCGCTTCGTACATCGATCTCAGAGCACTGATGTTCGTGAACTGGTTTCCTAAGCGTAAGAACAACCCTAAATTGCGGTATGCTTTTTTACAAACATCAATGGTATGCTTACGGAAATTTAAATCAGTTGTAAAGCGCACGCCTAAGTCCTTAACTTCCGAGACACGTTGCAGTTGGACTCCATCCATGCAATATGGATAATGACCTGGGTCGCGCGCACGGGTAAATGATAACACCGAACATTTGGCCACATTGAAATACAACTTATTGCTACGACTCCACTCTACTACCCTATTAATATCCTGCTGCAGGTCGTCATGGTCAGTTTCCTGGTTTATTTTAAGAACTAATTTCAAGTCGTCAGCGAACAGCAATGGTATGGATTTATTAACTACGCTCGGCAGGTCGTTAACTGTTAAAATGAAGAAAAGAGGCCCTACATTACTGCCCTGACTGACTCCTGATCTCGTGAAATAGGGCTCAGAGAACTGCCCACTGCAGTCAACGTACTGACAACGGTCTCGCAAGTAGCTGGCAAAAAACGACAAAGTGTGAGGTGTACAGCCTACACCAGCCAATTTAGCCAAAAGGACGTCGTTATCCACTGTGTCAAACGCTTTCTTGAAATCGAAGTAGGCAACGTCTACTTGTTGACCCGCATCCACCGTCGGTACTATATGTGTCATAAGATCCAGTAGGTTCCCCGTTGTCCCCCGCCCAGGACGGAAACCATGCTGCGCGTCGGACAACAGAGCGCTAATCTGCGGATACAGGCTACCGTGAATGGTCGACTCGAACACTTTAGCTGGAGTGCTGTAGCTGGATAATACCGCTACAGGTCTATAATCGCAGGGTGCTGAGCCTTTACTACCTTTAGGCACGGGTACAACTCGGGTAAGTTTCCAGCGCTCAGGAAAAGTTGCTGTTAATGAGATACCAGGGAAGCCACATGTGCAGAAGGAATTATTGCCAAATTTCCTTGTCTTCAATATAGTCTTTAATTTTGTAATATGCCTTCTTGATAAGATCACGTTTGATATGGGTTTTGAACTTCCCATCGCTAAGTTCTGTAACAGACTTTGGCAACTTGTTATAAAAGCGGATACTGTTTATAAGAAATGACTTGCTTGTTTTAGTTAATCTAAATTTGGGTGTAACAATTTCATGTCTACTACGTGTATTTATATTATGGAAATCGCTTCTTATTTTGAAAAGTCCTAAGTTTTTGCGAACATACAAAATACTTTCTAAGATATAAAGAGAAGGCAGAGTCAGTATATCAGTTTCTTTAAATTTGTCTCTAAGAGACTCGCGAGGACCCATTTTATAGATCGCGCGGATTGCACTCTTTTGTAGAATGAAAATTGAATCTACGTCAGCTGCCGATCCCCACAGCAGAACGCCATAAGACATAATACTGTGGAAATAAGCAAAGTATACTAACCTAGCTGTGGCTATATCAGTCAACTGCCTTATTTTTCTAACTGCATATGCAGCTGAACTTAATCTACCTGAAATAGTTCTAATGTGGGCGCCCCATTGCAATTTTTTATCTAAAGTAATGGCTAAGAATATAGTTTCCGTTATTGCATCTAGTTTTTTGCCATCAAGTTTTAAATTTAGACCTACTTGAGGTACATTTGGTAATGAAAACCTAATACATTTAGTTTTGTTCGCATTAAGTAAAAGATTATTAGCTGCGAACCATTTTGAAAGAACAGCCAGACTATCATTGACATGTAAGACATCTGTATCTTTTCTGACTATTTTAAAAATAAGAGAAGTATCGTCAACAAATAGAATTATATCCGATAAGTTAGCCATCATATAAGGAAGATCATTTATATAAACTAGAAATAAGAAAGGGCCGAGAATTGAACCTTGAGGCACGCCCATTTTAACTAGAGACCCCGTAGACGTCGCCCCATTAACGTTTACTTTTTGCTCCCTGTTCGATAGATAGGAAAGAACAAGATCAGCAGCTTGTCTACGAATTCCGTAGTGGTTTAATTTACAGATCAGTGTATTATGGTCAACGCAGTCAAACGCTTTTGAGAGGTCACAGAAAATGCCAATTGCATCCTGGGACTTCTCCCAGGATTCCAAAATGTGAGTGATGAGTTTTACTCCTGCGTCAGTCGTCGACCTACCTTTCGTGAAACCAAACTGGTGACTATGTAAAATCCCATGTGAATTAAAATGTGACAACATCTGGTCTAGCATGATTTTTTCATATATTTTACTCAATGCTGGTAGTACAGATATTGGTCTATAATTTGAGGGATCACTCTTACTACCCGATTTGAAAATTGGTACTACTTTACTATGTTTCATTAAATCAGGAAACGTACCGCTATCTAAACATTGATTAAATATGCCAGTTAGGACAGGCGCAATTGTGTCAATGATATCTTCAAGAACCTTAACGGAAATCCCCCATAAGTCTTCAGTGTTTTTTATGTTAAGACTTTTGAACGCTTTTTTAATTGTGAAAATAGAAATGGGCTTGAAATCAAAACTTGGAATATTCTTACTGAAGTGTTCTTTTAGAAGAGATTCAGCTAGTATAGATGATGAGGGGAGAGATTTCGTAACCTCTATTGGGATGTTGGTAAAGAATTTTTCTAGTGTCTCAGCAACTTTTAATTTATCTGAAATGGTTTCATTATCAATTTTTAAAAACAATTCATTCTGATCTCGCTGTTTTGCATTTCCAGTTTCTTTGTTAATTACCTGCCACACAGCTTTTATTTTATTATTAGAAATATTAATTTTGTTACTTATTAATTTAGATTTAGCTTGGGCGCAGACTCTTTTAAATATCTTAGAATAGTTTCTTACATAATTATGAATTGCTTGATCAGAAGTCAATGATTTTTCGTTATATAAATTATATAAAATATCTCTGCTTTTTCTAATGCCAGGAGTGGCCCATTCATTAAATTTTGGTTTGGTATTGATTGTTACTGTTTTTACAGGACATGCTTTATTGAATTCTTGGCACACTGTAGAAAATAATGTACTGTAGTTTGTGTTGGGGTCTTGTGAATCAAAACTAGCTGTTGAAAGATTGCTAAGAACATTACTACTAAATATCTTCAATTTATTTTTAGTAAGAGGTCTTAACTGAATAGTTTTATCTAAACGTAACTTTTTATCTGATTCAAAGGATATAAGTTGACCTGTATGATCAGATCTGACGCCACTAATTAGGGACCAATCTTTTATTTTACAATTAGTAAATACATTGTCTATGCATGTAGCCGAGGTTGCCGTTATTCTAGTTGCTACATTAATATACATTTTTAATTGAAAGATTTAAACAATGAGATAAGCTTACATTTATCCGGTGAATTTACCAATAGATCAATATTTAGGTCACCACAAACAAAAACTATTTTATTATCTCTAAAAAGTTTAGTTAGTATTTGTTCCATTATGATTAAAAATGATGACAAGTTTGAGGCTGGTGGTCTATAAACACATAAGAAAGTATGGCCTTCAACCTCTGCACATGCTACCTCACACAAGCGATCAACAGAGCAAGCAGTGATATCCTTCCTTTCCTTATATTTGAGAAAACTATTACATAATATCAAGGTACCACCCCCTAATGAAGACCGGTTGTACGCACTGGCAACTGAAAAATTATTTACATTAAACGACATTCTATCTGGTTTTAACCAGGTTTCACAAAAACATAAGATATCCATACAATATTTGTCTATTAACATTTCCACGTCTAGGATTTCGCTGGGGGGAGGACAGCAAGAAGGGACAGGCTGGATCAAAATTTGTTTAATATCATGATTATTAGGCAGGATATTTAAAGCTACGTGCTCAACTGCAACAACTGCTGGCACCTCGTTTTCGAGCAAGGGTCGGGGAGGAGTGTCATTTACTCGGGGACACGGTCGCGATCGCAAAGGACCTCGGCGGCGAGGTCGGAATGACGGGAGGCGTCTGTTTTTCTATATTGTACTGGTAGCCCTATTCTTCTCCTGGAGGAGAGTAATGGGGTCGTCTGGGTCGGAAAGAACATGCCTCGGACGGCGGATCTGACTTATTCTAGATGGGTCATAGTTTGCTGCTTCGATAACCAGAGGGTTGCGATGTCTGGGAGCGGAGTCAAAGTAACGCTTAGACATGCATTTAAGGAATGGGTGAATCGTGGGGATTTTACAGTCGAGATGGAGGATCTTGTTTCTGACATAGAAAGGGGCTCCCGTGGCTTTACGGAGGAAACGGTTCTGCAAGGCCTGCAACCTATGGATGGAATGGGGTTTGGCGTGGGCAAATACTGCACCCGCATAGGTCATTATAGGTCGAATGCACGATGTGAAGATACGCAATTTGCACTTTAGTGACAATTTGCTGCGTGCATTTGAAACGAAGTGGAGTCTACCTAGAACGAAAGCGGCTCGCGAACAAACCGTCTTTATGTGCTCAGAAAAGGAGACATGATGATCTAGGATAACACCTAGGTATTTGGCGCGCCTCTCCCAAGGGATCGGTTTGCCGAACATGGTGATAGGTCGGGGGAAAGGGGGGGTTCTAGTTCTCGGTTTTGAAAAGATAACCGCTTGACTTTTGTCAGGATTGACTCCTATTTGCCATTTTCTAAACCAGGCGCCAAGGTTGTTGACAGCCTTTTGGAGGTTTAGCAGCATGTTAGCTGTGTTACCCTTGCAGATGATCGCTGACTACGGTCGTAGGTAGAATGTTGACTGGAGACTGTGACACATGCCATTTATTTGTTTTCAAGATTTGTTTGTTAAATCTTAATAGTCTTCTAAAAGTGTCTTCTTTGATAAAATTAATTTCTTTTGTACAGAATATGGTAGTTTTTAAAACATTATCATTGCACCGTAGTTTGATCGTTGCATGTTTTATTTCGGATTTTAAATAATAATAATAATAATAATAATAATAAAGGTTTATTGCAGAAACTTATACAACTTTTACAGTGAATCTTACATAGGAACCTCCTTTTAAGTAAAAGATATACCTGTGCTAGGAGGCCCCGCTCTTCAATAACAAATATAGTGGTAAAAGTAATGTACCAAGTAAAATAGAATAAAATTTAAACAAATAAAATGAAAAGAGAAAATAAAAATAAAAAATAAAAAAATAAAAAAAAACTTTTCTTTTTTAAATTAAAAGTAATTAAAATGTGTGAGGATGTATAAAAAGGTGCGTTGGGGTGTGTGTGTGTGTGTGTATGTATGTGTTAGTGAGTGTGATGTGTGAAGATGTGAGAGAGGATGTGTGTGAATGTAATCAGGGCGTATCCTTATGACTCATATTAACGGTGCTTGAAGTAGTAGTTCAACTTCATCATAGGTCTTCAGTTTTAGCCAGTGAACCATTGCTTTTTTGCAGTCTTTAGTGGTCATGGAATAAATATTAATAACTTTGTTGACTTTATTATATAGGGCAGCGGAATTTGTATTAAATTGTCTTTTGGCATATGTAGTTTTAACGAATTCTACTGGTGCGACGTGGTGTTTTCGTCTTTTTTCCTGAGTGTGAGGGTCATAAGGCAGGATTTTGTGTAGTTTTAAGACAGCATGGAGTATATATAGCTTTCTGACTGTAAGAATATCGCTAAGGGAGTATAGCTCGTTGGTTGGAAATCTGTACGGTTTGGAGTACATGACCTTGATGAGAGATCTCTGTGCTCGCTCTAGCTCAAGAAACTTTGTTTTGGTCGCACCGCCCCACACGGGTATGCAGTAGGTAAGGATTGATTGAGCCTGCTATCTTGCTAAATAATCGCTGATATCTTGTAATTCATAAGTACCTTCCAGTATTTCAATAACTTCATTAAAGCCATTATAGAACTTATTGTGATTGTACGTAAATTACCCTAGGCTGATAAAATTTTCGTTTTTCCTAATTATGCTAATATTAGTGGTTAGGTCGTTTCCCCCCTTAGGGGAAGGGTCGCACTCCACCCCGTACGGCCCTGTAGAGCTCGTCTCCAGACTGGTCACTCTCCCACCAATATAAAAAATGAATTCCCAAATAAGAAGAACTCCGATACCTTGTCCCATTAATAAGGCAAGGAAAGGATTGAAGGAGATTGTAAATAAGACAGGAATTCATAGTTATGAAAATACATTGGATGTGATTTTAGAAAGCTAATAAATAATAGAGGGATGCAAAGTATGTTATTATATAAACCTGTGAGTAACCTTTACGTTAGCGTAACAGGTATTTGGTCAGTCATTACTCACAAGATACCTCACATCTGCACTCGGAATACTCAGAGCAACACTTCCATAAGTGACGCATTGCGTCGGCATCATGCTCTTTTGGAGACATGGTCCCTAGTAGTTCTTTCGAACTGATAAACGTGACGCAGCGGCTTTCCCTGCGGCAACGTGTGACCGGCCTTGTCTTACAACGGAGCGGCTAGTTCCAGCGGCATGCGTCGGCATCATGCTCTTAAGGAGACATGGTCCCTATCAGTCCTTGGACTGGATATAAGATAAATGTGTTCACCCAAACCCCTGGAAGGTCACGCTTCGCACAACAAGCACATCTGCAAAACACGCGTTCATGTCAGTCTGACCGAATTATTGGTCTGAGATATTGAATACAACATTCAAGAATTACTAGCAAATAGAGTTGAGAATCGAAACTCAAGAATCATTATTTATTTAATAGAGTTTTTAAAGCCCTTTTAATTGGTAATGAGGCAATGGATACAGAATTCAAGATCTAGGTACTAGATAATAGAGTAGAGAATCATAATTCAAGAATCATTAATGAATAGAGTTGTGGATCAACTCTCCTGAAGGTCTATAGACAGTCCCAAAGCGCCCTCCCTTCACCACTTCCTAGTGTTTGAGCTGGGGAGAAGAAGTGGCGCAACAAACTACCCATTAACACGTCTCTGTCTATTTAGTTAAATGTACTTCAAATATATTACCAGCCTTGGATAATTATTATAATGCACACATACACACACGCATATTACATTAATTACTAAATTAGTCTAATCTGGGCCTTAACCCAACTATATTTAACTTAATAACTAATACGCGTTATCTCGCGATAGCCCACTCGGACATGGCTTCTTGGTATTCACCAATCCTTCTAACTTAACTAGCCTAGCCTCGGACGTCCGCATCCTATCGTGGTCTAAAACCAATTGCCTCGATTTTATTCCTCAATCCTCTAAATTCTTCAAAACATTTGGCCCGTCTTCCCACAGTTTCGCAGAATAGTTTAATGGCTGTTTTTGTAAAAATTCTCAATTGTTTAAAGGGGTTCGTTTGAATTGCCTGAGCCCGACTAAATCGTTACCAGATGCTGGCACTAGTATTGTGAGTCGAGATAAGACATTGGATATTTTGTTATTAATTAGGGTAAAGTGTCAAACTGTCAGACCATAAAATATAGATTTAATGTGTTTCTAGGAAGTCCGAACAGTGTGCCGATTTTAAAATAAATATAATAAATGAAATGAAATTGTTTATTCTGTAAATAGGATATCGGAATCACTTTTACAAGTCATACTAAAAAAAAAAAAAAATAAGCTAATTGAGTTCGGCGTTTCCTATCTGACTACTCTGAGAAGAAAGGCCGAAACAAACTCAGAGGTCACAGTCTCTTTTAAAGTCCAGACATAATCTTGGTCAGGCCATATGAGGACCATGTAGATTAGCGTCTGAAATGGTCTTTTGAGGAAATAACCGCACAGATTTGAGTGGACCTGTCCAGTCAGTGCAAGCATTTGTCAGTAATCGTGGAGCTCAACTCAGAACTTAAGGAGCTCAACTCGACGAACAATACCAAAGAAAGGACATTTGGGTAGGCCGCATAAACTACTCAAACTGCCAGACCATAATTAAAACTAACTGAAAACTGAAAATAATAATGATATCCACATAGTCTTCACATTCACAATAATTAATTAAAATAATATAATAATTTACAAAGTAATCATGTCATTATGAATATAATTTTCAACAATGTCAATGTGTATATAAAACTGGTATATTTTGATGATTTTACAAAATAATTAAAACTTAATGGGTAAGTTTTGAATGTCAAGGGGAAGTTTGTTGTAAAAGCGTATACATTGACCCATAACGAGTTGCCTACTTTGTGGAGACGTGTGCGATGTAGCAAGATTGTGTTTATTCCTGGTATTTAAACTATGAATATCGGACATTTTCTAGGACTACGATGATAGAGTTTTGGTTGTTAAAATAGGAATATTAGTGAAGAAATTTTCAAACTCAGTTGCCACCTCCACGTCTGCCTTAATATCTACTTCAATAATTTTTAGATGGATGTCATGATTCCGTACTGTAGTTCTTCCCGTTTCTGAATTAATAATATTCCAATTTTATTTCCAGAAGGTTTTATTTTATTTTTAATGTTTATGACTTTTGCTGAGGAACAGGCTCTTTTAAAAAATTTAGAATATTTCTTATCAAATTCTTTAAAAGTTTCATCATGGTTATATGAATTTTCATGATACAATTCAAATAACCTCTGCCTACTTTTGTAAACACCTGGTGTTGCCCAATCAGTGAATATAATGCGGTCACAAACAGGTAATGTTTTTGAGGTGAAAACCTTCCTAAACTCACTATTGATGAGGTTAAATAATAAAGTGTAAACTTGATCCAGGTCATTATGATAAGGCAAACCGGGTAGTTTTTCCATTAAATTATTTTTAAATTGGCCTAAGCGACTTTTATTTACACGAACAAAACTCACAAGTTTTCTTTGTGGTCTGACTGTTTTCAGAGAGAAAGTGACTAACTGGCCACAGTGATCAGAGTCTAACTCATTCATAATTAAATGGCTAGAAGGTCTTAAGTTTGTAAAAATACTGTCAATACAGGTAGCACTAGTGGCAGTTATTCTAGTTGACTCAAGGAATGTGTTGTACAAATTATATGACTTTTATAAAGTTATAAATTTATTTATTACAACAGGTATTTCCAGTATATTAATGTTGAAATCTCCACAGACTACAACTGTTTTATTACTGTTACAAGTCTTCCATATATTTCTCAAAAATATCATTTATGTAGCAAGTGGGGGCCTGTACACGCTCATTACAATGAATTGCTTAAGCTCAATGCAAGCTATTTTAATAACTCGGTCACACAATATCTTTACGTTCGTTCTTTAAACTTCATATTATTACGAACAATTATTAAAGAGCCACCACGTATCATATTAACTCTGCTGAATGAGCTGGCAACCTGATGGTTGTTAAAGCTGAACATGAACTGGTGGACTTTCAACCAATGTTCAGTTACACATCTATCTATATATATAAAAATGAATCCCTATTTCCCTTGGTCACGACATCACACTAAAACGGCTGAACGGATTTGGATGAAATTTGGGATATGGATAGACCTTGACCCGGAGAAGGACATAGGATACTTTTTATTCCGATATTTTTACGGGATCGAGACTTATGCGGGTGAAACCGCGGGGCGCAGCTAGTAGGATATAAATTGTTGTGTATGTTTAATGTAGGTATTTGGAAATCTTCTTGACTAATAAGATTTGCACAAGTACCCCACATGTTAAAAATATATCGCATCAGTGTAAGACTACCTAGTGCTTATGCTATCCACGAAATAAAACAGTGAATTACCTAATTCGTGTTTTATTGAACATAATAGTGGCGACGAGGAATAAACTTTTAAGAATGGAGTGTAGGGCAGTGAAGTTTTCGGAATTCGATTCTCAAACAGACAATTGGAACAATTACATAGACAGGCTAACATTTTGCTTTGAAGCAAATGGCGTTGTGTTGGACATAAGTAAAAGAGCAAACTTTTACACAGTGTGTGGATCGAAAGTGTTTGATACGCTTCTTGCTTTAATTACACCTAAAAAAGCCAGTGATATCTCATTTACGGAAATCGTGAACGTTTTAACGAAACATTATAGCCCTAAACCTAACGAAATATCAGTGTCATATAAGTTCTATAAACGTGACCAACAAAAAAGCGAATCAGCATCGGAATATATTGCTCAGCTGAGGAAGATTAGTTCGGATTGTAATTTTTCGGATTTAGAACGTATGTTACGTGACAGACTCGTGTGTGGAATGAAAGATCACAGACTGCAATATGATTTATTGAAAAGAGATAAACTTAGTTATGACAATGTGGTTGAGGCTATGTTGTCTTCCGAAAGCGCGGTAAGAGATGTTCGCATGATACAAAATGTAAATGGGAGTACCAGCAACGTTGCAAGCGGATTCGATTCGACGGCGAGTACATCGACGACCATGCCGGCAGCTCCGGAGCCCATGGACATTAATGCAGTGCAAACAAACATGAAACGTTGCTACCGCTGTGGTGATCGCCATGCTGGAGAATGTCGTTTTGCTAAGGTTACTTGTCGATACTGCAAGAAGGTAGGACATATAGAAAAGGTTTGCATCGCAAAGAAGAAAGCCTCGAACAGTAAATTCAATTTCACAGAAGAGGATGAGTCACACGTTCAGTTGAATGGTATATACAACTTCGATAGTAGTCAATTGCGGGTGCCAGCGTATGATGTTAAGGTTCATCTGAATGGGATGTCAGTGACTATGCAGGTGGACTCCGGTGCTGGTTTCTCACTCGTGAACGAGCGCACGTGGAGAGGCCTGCGCAACGCAAAGACGCGCCCCGAACTGCGCGCCGTACACAACAATCTACGTACCTGGACGGCGACTCCGGTTAAAGTGCTCGGTCAGACAGTAGTGCACGTAAACTTTAAAGAAATTAAGTGTGTTTTACCGGTTATTGTAGCTAGAGGCTCAGGCCCCAATTTAATTGATCGTGATTGGTTTTCCGCTCTTAATATAAAAGTTTGTATTAATTCTGTGTCTAATACTGGCATATCAATGACTAATGAAATGTTACAAAAACACATTGAAGTTTTCAAAGAGGGTCTTGGTACTTACCGAGGCGAACCGGTAACTATACATTTAAAACCGGACGCTACTCCTAGGTTTCTTAAAGCTCACCCAGTTCCTTTTGCAATTAAGCACAGAGTTGAAAAGGAAATAGATCGATTGATGACTGAGGGGGTACTACGCCCTGTTTCTTACTCACAGTGGGCAACACCAGTGGTGCCCATTGTTAAGAAAACAGGCGAGATTCGCCTGTGTGGAGACTATCGCAGCACGGTGAATCAGGCTACCGAGTCAGATACTTACCCTATGCCAACTGCTAATGAAGTATTTGCTACAATTGCTGGAGGAAGGTACTTCACTACTTTAGATTTAGAGCGTGCATATACACAAGTTGTTGTGGATGAAGACACGGCTAAACTGCTAACATTAAATACATGTAAAGGTCTTTACACTGTTCACAGGCTGGCGTTCGGAGTAAAAGCATGTCCAGGCATTTTTCAAAGGTTAATGACATCTTTACTGGCAGGTATTTCAGGCGTCGCAGTACTAATTGATGACATTATTATAAGTGGGCATACCTTGACAGATATGAGTCAACGACTGGATGCTGTACTAGAACGCATACAAAAGGCTGGCCTGCGGCTGAATGCAGGTATTTGTAAGGTTGCTAAAGAATGTGTAGAATTTCTGGGTTTTGTTATTGACGCCGACGGGATTCATCCGGCTCCTAGCAAAGTGGAATCGATTGTCAAAACTCCAGAACCACAGAGTGTTCAGCAGCTACAGGCTTTTTTAGGGTTGTACAATTTTTATGAGAGGTTCGTACCTCATAAAGCTACTGTCCTCGAACCGCTCCATAGGTTGCTTGATAAGTCTCGCAAGTGGCACTGGACAGAATGTGAACGAGAAAGTTTCGACGCAGCGAAACGGTTACTATCGTCAGACATTACTTTAGTCCATTATGATTTAAATAAACCCTTAGTACTCACATGCGATAGCTCAGAGTATGGTGTAGGCGCAGTATTGTCACATGTGATGCAGGATGGGCAAGAACGACCAATCGCTATGAGTTCTAGGACATTACATTCACACGAACGTAAATACTCTCAGCTTGATAAAGAAGCTACAGCAATCATGTTCGGAATTCAAAAATTTCATAACTATCTAATGGGAAGAACTTTTACAATAGTAACGGATCACAAGCCACTGGTCAGTATTTTTGATCCTAAGAAGCCAATACCCAATATTATATCGCCCCGATTAACTAGAATCGCAATTGTTTTGACTTCACATAGTTATGATATAACGTATAAGCCTGGTAAACAAATAGGAAATGCAGATGGTCTCAGTCGCTGGCCACAACCGCTGCCAGAGGAACCTGACCAGCAACTTTGTGATATTTTATTGATGGCCGAGGCTCCCGAAGACTTTCCAGTTGATGTTAATCAGATCGAGCTGCTTACAAAAACAGATAAGACTTTATCACGAGTCATGCATTACGTGTTATCTGGTTGGCCAGCTAAAGTCACAGAGGAAGCTCTGCACAGTTATTGGTTACATCGTACTGAACTTTCCTTACATGATGGTTGTATCTTGCTGGGTTGTCGCGTGGTGGTACCACCACCGCTACGGAAGGATATTTTACGTGCTTTACATAGGGCACACAGTGGTATAGTTCAAACAAAAGCTTTGGCCAGAAGCTATGTGTGGTGGCCGGAATTAAACAACGACATTGAGGCATTGGTGAACAATTGCACCAAGTGTCTCGAAAATAGGCACATGCCTCCCAAGACAAGTTGCGAGTGGGTAGTACCTACAAGACCTTGGTCTCGCATAAATATTGATTTTGCTGGTCCATACCAAAATAAAGTCTTTTTGATAATTGTCGACTCATATTCACGATGGCCTGAAGTATTTGTAGTAAGTAGCATGACTACAGAAACTGTGGTTCGGCATCTAAGAATGCTATTTGCTACACACGGATTATGTGAGACATTGGTTTCAGATAATGGAACAGCATTTGTTTCAGCTGAAATGAAACAATTTCTGGAGTCTAATAAAATTAAGCATATCACGACAGCACCATACCATCCTGCTACAAATGGATTGGCTGAACGAATGGTGCAGACTGTTAAGAACTGTTGTTCTACATGCCTGCAATTACAAGAACAGATCAAATATGAGAAAGACAGTAATAAAAAGAAGGATTTTATGATTAAAAAAAGAGTACACAGTTTAAGAGGCAAAGCAATTTACAACTTATTAAAAGAAAATGATGAAAGTTTGCTGATTCTTAGTTTCGACTGCCAAAAAAATCAACCTATGCCGAAAGTGCCAGATCAAATTACTTATTACTCGCGTCAACTCTACATTTATAACTTCACTATCGTTGTTGGTCACTCCCTCAAGTCCCAACTAAATAGCGAGAATGTGTTTGCATACACTTGGACCGAGGACTTATTGCCAAAAGCATCAAACGAAATTGCCAGTGCCGTGTTTCACTGCCTGTGTACTGTTGTCGAGAAACATGAAAAAGTGACTTCGATACGCTTAGTCGCAGATGGCTGCAGTGGCCAGAATAAAAATTCTTCTGTACTTGGTATGGCCTCTAAGTACCTTATGGATCATGCTCCGGATAGGATTAAGATGATCGAGATTGTTTTCCCTATTGTAGGCCATTCTTTTCTGCCCCCAGACAGAGTCTTTGCACAAATCGAAAAGAAAATTAAAAAAGTGGAATCAATACCTGGACCAGATGGTTATGAAAACTTTTTTAAAGAACAGGCTACTGTGCTCTATTTAGGTACTGACGTGCAAGCTATGCAATGGAAAGAAGCAACTGGAAAAATATTTAAAACTACAACTGCAATGCACTTCTCAATTAAAAAATGTAAGAGATTTTTTATTAAAAAAAAAACAAACAAAAGACAAACGTCGTGGTGCGTGCCGAAGAAAGTTATCACAACCGTCTGGGAGATTTTAAGAACATTTGCAAGAAAGGAAAATCTGCTAGTCAGATTAACCCAGACCCTGTACCTCTGTACGTCAAAGTTAAAGACGCGAAACTAGGAGACGTTAAAAATCTACTCACTACTCATTATGGTGAACGATGGAATGAACTACCAGAGTTAAAATATTTCAGCGATGTGTTGTCAAGGCCAGTTGAATCACTACATTCTTATGAAGAAGAAGATTGTGAAGCTTTGGAAGAGTTGCCAAATTTAATTGTTTAATTTTAATTGTGTAGTTGCACAAAGTTTTAATTTTAGTTCTAAATAAACAAATAAAGTGTTCTTATATTATGTATTCTTTACTTTTTTTATTGAATATCTGAATATTTGAAACCAAAATTTACCACCCCTGACCTCCCGTACACGACAAATACAAAAATGGCCAAATCCATAAATAACCAATCAAAAACAGTCAAATCCAAAGCCATGACAACCAAATTCGGCCAAATCCGCCCCTCACTATCAAATTTGGTCAAATCCGGCAGATTTTATTTGAAATCCGACTTTTTTTGTTTGAGACTAAGGTAGATATTTGTTTAGTTTAGTTTTAAAAGAATCGTTTGAATCACCCGCCTTGAGCCGAGTTGTCAAAAATATTGCCAATAACAAAAATTAGTTTATGCACTATAATGACAAATTGGGTGAATTGGACTTGACTGATTTTGATACCAAACCTCTCAATTACTATTCATAGTTTTTGTTAATAATGACTAGTTCAATAATCATTCGTTTTTTGTTTCGGTCGTCTTGTTCACATAAATATTAGTTTAGCAGGTAGACCACAGAAAACTAAGTAAATCATTTCGATATCTGTGGGGTAGTCAGATGCAGTTCGTTACGCGTATTCGCTTAATAAAACTTTGTTGGTTCGTGGTTATTGTTAGTGACGAGTATTTAGGTATTAGCGGTGTTGTGGTTATTATTTTCAAAATGCAGTCAAATATAAATATTGAAGGGAGATCAAATATTATTGCGCTGCGTAAAAGTGAATGTAATTTACACAAATATCTAATGAAACCGGACTAAGTGTGAGTGTTATCATTTAAATATTTCATATTTTGTTAAACATAAAACTTAATCAAAGTTATTGTTGATAGAACAGAGGTATTGTTGAGACAGAAGATGCCTTTAAAGTTTTAAATTCATTATCAGGTTTAATTCGATTAGTGAATGATAAATAATTATTATGTGTAATAAATACAATGTTATTCTTTGTTCTAGAGAAATACTATGAGGGTTAAGAGGTATGAGGAAGAGGCTTATTATCGAAGAGCAGCGACGTCAAATGATGAATGAATATGAAACAAATGGTTTCATACCAGAGATATTTTGCTGAATTATTAAACACGTCATTATGAACCGTTCGCTGTGCACTCTGAACGCTTGCATCACTGAAGCCCAGCTAGGAAGGCCGTTTTTGACGAAAGACATAAACAAGAACGTTCAAGTTTCGCACGATAATATTAAGACTTCAAGTGGGACACTGCTATATTTTAACCTTAAAATATTTACCGTACCAACTTAATAAACAACAGATTCGTTATTGCATGAATTTGTGGTAACGATTTTTTTAAGCCCGTTACAATATGGTGTTTGTCGTATTTCTCGCAGATAGGCCGAAAATGTTTAAGATTATTTAGTTATATTATTATTTTAGGATTAAAATTTGAGGTTTAGTTTCAATCTTCTTTTCGTAAAGAAAATGAATACTTAAGCTATAACCTCAATACCAACCAATATTTACTAAAGCCAAATAAAATGTTAACAAACTGCCTATACTTAACCTTAAAATCACCTATTTTGTAAGTAGTGTTTTTTTTACATTTTGAGTAGTCTTATATTCTTATTTATTGCTTAATTACTTCGACCATGATCAAAACTTATAATAAGCTAGCTAATATTTATGGTGAATAAAATCCATTTAAAATTTAAAACATTTCATAATACAAATATGTCAAAATAATACAAATTGCTTCTAAGTTTCTTGACATCTATTTCACATCTTATTCAGCTGAAGTAATGACAAATAATTGTAGCAATTTGTTATCTATAAGTAAAATAAATATAACGAATAAATATTTTTTAGTTTTGTTATCACATATCACACATTTTTAATTCTAAACCCTTTATTGCAATAACAGCATTAATAAAAAAGGCAGCAATAGTAAAAATATATTATTATTGCAAACAAAAATAAAAATATTTGCAAAAAACCGCGCTGTGCTTTACGAGATCGGAACCTAAGCCAGATTGAATCTCAGACCAACGCTTAACGCGTTCTGCTATTTGCACACATGAGTTTAGTTCGAATTTTAGCAATGCCATAAACTGGCCATGGTCAAGCGCACGATGCGTGTGTGTTACCGTGTCTAACAAAAGCGACGGAAATATATATTTGTTTCGGTAGTGCGGCGTAAGTACGCGACGATACGACAGTGTGTAAAGCGCAAACTGCGTTCTCTGTGGTGTGTGTGCCGTGTTGTTTACACATACAGATATACGGACTATACCGCGTGTTCACAGCAATACGACTCTTAACGTGCTTATGCACTTTTGAACGCTTACTGTACAACACAGATTATAAAAAATAAAAAAAAAATTCAGCGTGGAGCTGCATCCACCTCCGCAACATCGGGGAATCCCACAGATCTGCGAACACACTGAGAATACTGTTGGTGCTGCCGCGAACACGTGACATCAGGGATGCACATCTTTTTCGAACAATAGTGGCAAAACCATCAATATAATCTATCCAGCATGTCGATAGATTCTTTCGGGAAAGGCGAACCGATGGCTAATGGCCATATTAATGAAGAATAGCACCTTAGTACCGCGGGACCCGTTCCTATATCCATTTTGAGAGGCAGACATGATGGTGTTGGTGTCAATGTGTTTGTTAATTTTAGTTCTCAAAATGGATGTAAGAACTTTATAGACCGTCGGTAAACATGTGATCGGTCTATAATTTTTGGGTTCCACGGTGCCAGATTTATGGAACAGGTGGGTAACTCCTGTCGTTAGGAACTGGGGTAGCGAAGCAGACTCCAAAGCAGTCTGGTACTGAGCCGCCAAGCAAGCGTGCGATCTTTCAAACCATTTGATCCAGAAGTTGTGCAGCCCGTCCGGTCCTGTAGACTTCCAGTTAGACAACGGACGGACTGCACGAGCTACATCTTGGGGGCAGATAGTAATAGCCCCCATTGTTGGTAATGGATCGCAGGCTCGCTCGATTTCCCGAGTCCAATCACCTTCGGTATGACTGACAGGTATCGACCAGATGCTGCGCCAGAAAGAGCACATGGCATCATCATCCGGCAGATTCGTGTCAGCCACACCTTGGTCTGGTCGCTCCCAAGCCCTATAAACCCACCTTTCATTGCTCTGGAAGGTGCGATTCTGAGTGTATCGTTCTACTAGCCGCTTATACCTACGAATACGGTTCGCCCATGCACACAGTTTCTGCTTCAGGAAGTCGATGCGCTCTGTGACACGGATCATATAGTCCTGAGGGCTGATATCAGTCCCTAAGAACGCCCGCCTCACAAAGTGCATCACTCTAGGGCGAGTATTGCTCTCCCTGAAGCAGATTAGTTTTCCGATGAGCGTTCTGGCCCCACCAATACGGCGCTCAATTTTGCACTGCCAAGCTGGTGCGGCTGGTTTTGGACGTGTAGCTCTAGAGTCATTAGCAAATTTTACGTGAGCTACACGACATGCCGCTACAGCCGCGCAGTACAGAATTGAATGAGTATCAGTGAGGTCTTCGCAGTTATCAAAATACCAGCGCCTTATTTTTGTTATGCATAGGCAAACGAGGTAAACGTGGCCTAAGTTCGGGCGACATGAACCGATATTCCTGAATCGCACCCACCAAAGCACTCCTGAATTCTTCACTGCACTGGGTACTTACATTTGTAGCCCTGTCATCAATCCTCTCGTCAGCTTGACTTGTAATGATCTGTGATGGTACTATAACACTCTCCAACGGGGGGGCGATGACATGGCTACTTTGTATTTCACTTCGCAGGCAATCAAGTACAGTGTCATCCAACATATGATTACGCTGGATGATGTGCCGAAACGTTGACAGCTGGCTCAAGCACCTGGAAAAGAGAGAGCATCCGAACACGGTACGCGGTCAGATTGTTTCCCCCCTCTGTAGCCCCATAGTATGAGCGCATGACGTTTTCGTTAATCGATCGTGTCCACCTCATGCGCTGCACACTTCCACCGGGAGCTGGGACTCTATCAGAGGCCGGTGGTCCTCGAGCTCCTAAACCGTCCGGCGGCCGGCGTCCTCCCCGTCGACGAGCAGGTGGTGGCGTCGTGGGCGGGGAGAAATACTCGTCGCTCGAGCTCGACGTAATTGCCGCGGCCGGTGTCGTCACATCGTTCACAGTGGGGCTGAGTACCGGCGACGGCGAGGCGGAGCTGAGCGGCGAGTCCGGAGGTGGTAGACGTGCACGTCGAGCTGCTGATCTGGTCAACGTTAAATCTTCATTTTCTTTTCCCCTTCATTGTTTTATCGGAGGTGACATGCCAGGTGTCCTCCGATTCGGGAATTATTATTATTATTATATATTTCGCCGCGAAAGAGTCTACCTGTAAAGATTATAACATAAAGTTGTTATTCACCATAAAGTCGTTGATCCTGCCCTCTATGGTGATACTGTTACAACCCACTCCTAGCATCTGAATGATATCGATTCTTTTGAGATCATATTATGCCATCTATTGCCCAGTTTGAAAAATCAAACTCAGTATATTGCTGGAACAGTAACTATTAAACAAATTTCAATGTTGGAGCTAAAACTTAAGTTAAAATTAAAAGAGAGCATTTATTTAATGATTTTTGGGTTTTTAGTCATATTAACAAGTGGTCATTAGACAGTAAAATTTGTTTAATCATAAAAGAATTAACTGGTAAAACTCATAAACAATGCCAAAGCATTGTTTATGAGTTTTATTGAACAAACTAAATAATAAGATTTTATAATGATTATACGCAGTATTTCGCCCCACTTAGAAAAATGGTCGCACACACAATGGCGTGTGTGTGGGTAACAAAAATAACAAGAAAAGTTGTCTTAGAAAGAACTAAAATTGTAATTGTCAAACAATGATAAATTGATAATTCAAAAGTGCCTGTAAATGTTCTAATTGAAATAAATCCTTTGAGTAAACTATTGTGTGTGATTACAAAAAAATTATCTACGATCAACAAAGAATTACACCAGAGACTGGTCAGAAACGGTACAGGGAGGATTCTCCGATGTGTTATATACATTCTATATTCGTTGTTCTCTAAAACTGCGGAACTGATATTGATGCAGTTTCCACCATTATCTAGAGAATTCATTCCAGAAGGTTTATGTGTATAATGCATTAATATTCAACTTAAATATAATACAGAAATGTCGATGTGTAGTCAAGTCGTAAAAGTCGTGCAAAGCAGGGGCGGGTTATAGATGCTAGTTATAAATATTATAAACGGGCAACACGGAACACATATGTACTTATTTCTTATTTATTTATTAAGTTCCTGTTGTCAGAAATATCGATGAATTTTATGGTGTCCTGTGAGCTTTTCCTTTTTATATTTATGTTACCTAAAAAAATACAATAGACGTGAATATATTTAGTAACTTTTCCGCTATTTCTAAAGAGCCATAAAAAAACCCTGAAAGATATCGACACGTGTTTCACCTCTCAACGAGGCACCTTAGGATGACGATTGACTTGTCGCAAACTCGAACACGGCGTGTTGCCACACCGATCGCTGAACGCAGACAGCGGCGTCTATGGCTCTTTAGAAATAGCAGAAAAGTTACTTAATATATCCACTCCATTGTATTTTACAATGGATTCCCGCAAGGTCACGCCTGAATCAATTAACTATTTTATGTTACCTGTAGAATGAACACATTACTACTAACGCCGTATTTGTAAATATTGTTACCTCAGAAAGAGAAAGTAGGTACTAATATTGTGCGATGTTTACAGGTAGAAGGTAAATGTAGTGAAATGTAGCTGCTACTGGGCCCTGTGTTTGACTTTACAAATTGAGTGTTGAAGTAAGTTAGTCGGTTGGGAGTTGGGACCGCGCCAACCTGCGCACTTAAACTACTTTAAACTATGCCAGCGTGTTACGCAACGCAATCAAAGTATTAAATGAGTTGCGCCCGTTAACTACTTGCTACGGTCGTTTGTGTGCTACGCCGTAGCTTGGCTACGAGACTACGACAGACCTCCGAAGTACATATAAATATATATTATTAGGTCTTTACGTATGAAATTGCCGTTTTTCATGAAATAAGTTAACGCCCTTGTTTCTCAATATTTTTTATTTTTATTAATCAAAGTAATTACCCATGCAATCAATGCATTTTTGCCAACGTAGTGGTAGCTTATTGATGCCCTTTTTGAAAAAGTCTGCTGGACGGGAGGCAACAAATTCTTCAAAGGCATTTTGAACTGCCTCTCGGTTATAACATTTTTTCCCCGCCAAGAATTTATCCAAATTCTGGAAAAAGTAGAAGTCTGTAAGGGCAAGGTCTGGTAAGTACGGTGAATGACGGAGAACTTCCAACCCCAGCTCTTGTAACTTGGAGACCGTCTGCTGTGCAGCATGAGGTCGTGCAGGAGCAGCGGAGCCGAACGATTGACCAAAGCTGGTTGGAGATGTACGAGCTTCTCCATCATTATGTTCAGTTCTTCACAGTACATATCTGCAGTAATGCTCATGCCGTTTGGTAAGAAGCTGTGATGAATGACACCGGCGCTAGACCACCAAACAGTGACCATCACTTTTTTAGGGGTCAGTTTTCGTTTGGGGCATTGTTTAGGTGCTGCACCAGGATATAACCAACTTGCTGAGCGCTTGCGATTATCGAACAGAGTCCATTTTTTGTCGCAAGTAACAATGCAATTTAATATGCCTTCGTTTGTGTGCCTGTTGAGCAGTGCAAGGCTCAACTCGACGCATGCTTCGCGCTGGCGATCTTTCAATTCGTGGGGCGCCCATTTGTCAAGCTTTTTTACCTTGCCAATTCGACGCAAATGGACCAATATTGTTTTGATGCTAACATCGAAAGCTGCTGCTGATTCAGCTGTAGATTGAAAATCATCAGATTCCACAATTGCCTTTAATTCGTCATTGTCGACTAAAGTTTTCGGTCGACCACGGGGTTCATTTCTTAGGTCGAAATCTCCAGAACGGAAGCGGAAAAATTAATAACGGATGGTGTGACCGTTAGTTGTGTTCACTCCGTATACGTTGTTGATGTTGCGTGCCGTTTCTGCCGCTTTGCTGCCACGACGGTAGTCATACCATAATCACTCGAATTTTTAACGTATCCATGATGACGAAGAACGTACAAATGCGATGAAAACAGAACGCTAACCAAACAAATGACTAATTTTCAAAAACGAATTCCATATTTTAAAAATAAAAATAACTTGAACTTAGAATTCTTAGCGAAAAAAGAAAAAATTGGACTTGAAACAGCCAGTACGGCAGAACGGCAATTTCATAGGTAAAGACCGATTATTTCGTTTGCAGTCCACGTTAAAGCAAAACCAGTGCATAACCATAACATAACATCACGCCTTTATTTGGTGTAAGCCACTGCCACTATACACCTCTGCTTACTGCAGAGGTGTATAGTGGCAGTGTAGTGGTACCTACTGGCGATGCTGCGTCCCGCCGCGGCCGCGGGACGCGGGGTCCTCGGCGGTCACGTCTGGACACACTACTGTTACATCAGTTGTAGAAGCCCAGCAGTGACGTGGTGATGCGCTGAGCTCCACAATTTATATCCAAGTGTATGATCATCCATTCTACAATTTTGTTTTTTTTATTCTTTTTTAAAATCGTTGCTTTAATTGACGCACTGAATTTTTACACATTAGAAATAAATATAAAAGGGATTCCTGATACTATAAATTAGTGTGTCAAAACTGGATACAGATGTGTGGTGATGGTGGCGGAATCTTATAAGGTGGATGCGCTCGGCGCGGCGGCGCGCGGCGGTGATCTGTTTACTTTAAAAGCTAAAGATCAAAAATGGTGCAAGTTTATTTTTTCGCGGCCATCTATCGTACATTATTAATATGACGAACAAAAATTTATATGTGGTAACATAACCTAACATTAATCTGTACCGAGTTATATAGATAATATAATTTAAAATATATTTATAAAATATATCGTTTACTTATTTATCATCTAAAAGCAAGTTTGTACAGCTAAGAGTTTATATCTCAACCTAGGATTATTTACTGCGCCTGAGCCGACCTTCGCGCGTCTTGTTTTTGGTTTGTTTTCATTTAATTCATGAATGAATTAACTATTTATTGAAACGCCATAAGAGAATACATAAAAAGTAACAAATAAAAACAAAGTAAACTTCATTACAAGGTATTGTATAAGTAACCCCACTCATTACAAGTGTCACAATGGGCGGTCTTATCGCTAAGCGATCTCTTCTAGACAAATGTGAATGGAGAGGAATACATGGGTAGTGGCTTATCTCTTTCATCTTATTTATCAACATGACTTCATTATTTGTTATATAAATATTCAAGTTCAAATCTCAGACCAAATAAAAACATTCTCAGACTGCATTTGTCGAAAAATGGTTTATCAATTCATTTTTGTGAAAGGTTTTTTCAATACCGACTAAGGTTTCAACGATGGCCGCGGTATAAAACCAAATGCGCCACTTTCCATAGTGATTTGATAATTTTCCTAATATATTGTATTTAAATAAATAATTAAACGCTCATAGAAAGAATATGAATTTTATATTTTCATTGACGTCTCCAACCGAATAAGAATCTTTCAAAATAACAAAACTAGTTGTCACAGACACGATCTGTAAACTCCCCCTCACGAAGATGATCTTCAGGTCTTAGCACTGTTACGCTTGGTGATCGCAGGCGCTTGTGAAATTATCCAAGACAGCAAAGCGCGGCACGTGTTGTTTGTGCTCTCATCGACGCGGCGGCGGCGCGGCGATGCGGCGATGCGGCGATGTGGCGGCGCGGCGATGCGGCGGTGCGGCAGTGCGGGGAGATGCGGCGCGGTGCGGCGCGCGGTAATGAAACACAAACAACACGACGTGCCGCCGCTGCGAACGCCTCCGTGTCAGCAATACCGCACATTTTACACAAGTTTTAAAGTTCACACTTCGTTCCACACATTTACGGAGTAGGTAGCTATACCTACTTGTTAAAGCTCACATATTTTATTCAAAATTCAAAATTCAAAATATTTTTATTTCACATAAACCTACATGGGAACTTATGAAACGTCAGAAGCTAGGAGCACGGTTCCAATTGGTCGTTTCCTATGGAGAAGAGCCGGCAAGAAACTCCACGGTTACTCTTTTAAAAATATGTTATGTTAATCCTGTATGAGCTCGTCTATCTTTAAACTTTATTATTTTTTTACGATACATTAAACACCATTTAAACTGCATTCTACTTAAAAAACATGTAACAAACAAATCTATTGGGAATGTTTTTATTCTTTGGGCTTTTCATCTACGCGAAGTTATCCATTCGTCATTCTTTTTCCCTAACGGGACCAGTACCAAGTTTGTCTTCGACTCACTCGGTAGCTAAACGATGCACCACGACACAGCACAAACTAAACTAGACAATAAAAAATACTTTTAAGTATGTGTGAAACGTATTGGTATTCAGATGCGAATCGCGCGAAGCGATAACTGCCTAACGAGGTCTGTAAATTAAATAAATAGCAGTAATGTGCGCGCGCGCATCGGCCGCCATCCGTCGCTGATATAAGCGGAAGTCTAATTAGTCAGCATCATTTTTATTTATTTTTTTCGTGGGAAATTATCAAATAACTTCTCCCGCTCTGGGTGGAGCGGTAGGGCGTGCCAGACTCTTACTGACTAAAACCCACCCGTGTTCCTTCAGTTGCCGGTATGTTTGCAGGGGCCACGGTATCCTTTTCGGACTTTCCCGCGACCCAGGTAGGTTTCGGCCCTAGCGGACCCCGTCAGTTCTGCTGAAATCTCTATTTGAGGCGCGCGTGGAAAATAACGGAACGACCGGGCCTGGTCCTTATCGGAAGCAAGCCCGCGCCTGCGATGGCCGGGAATCGGCCTGCGATTCCCGACGCCCAGAACGTCTGCTGAGGCGGCTAGGGCCGTGAGGGCGCGAAATTTGCCTCTCCCTCACGCGTTCCGCCTCCTCCTTTGCGAGAATTACTGCTTCGCCCTCTCGCTCCGTACCATGGCACTATGGGCCAGAACCGTGCGTACCGTCTCAAAAGTAGGTTTTCGTAATGTTCTATATTGAATATTTTGTTAATGCACATGTCTATCTGAATGTCCAATGCGTATTATACAGCAGTTAAAATATACTATTTCTCATTTTTACTATTAATATACACTAAGGCTTACAAGTTGACGCTTGAAAATTATGTAGAACACAATTTTACCAGTTCAAATGGTCATATTTTCATTATTTTCACAGCAAATTTGTAAGTGTGATATATGGTTAGAATGGATATGAAGTACTCTATTTAAAAATAATTTAGTTAGACCATTATGTGAAAACTAGGGAGGTATAGAATTTTTATTTCAGGACCTAATAATATTTTATCCTTATTAGAAACTTTACATAGACTTTTGACAGTTAGCAATGTCGTAATTTTGATAGCATCACATAGAGCAGCTAATAAAGAACTCAGGACAAAAAAAATAATTGCCCGAATCTGCCCCCCTTGAAATGAAACGAAAAATGCCTGATGGGGGGAAAATACAAAATATACCAAAAATTATTTTAGTAAAGTTGTGAATGGTGAGATTTTTGGATATTTAGATTACTTTTGACCTTTTTTCTTAAATAATATTATCTATTTACTTTATCTTTAGGTAAGGTTAAGGGAGTATTGGGTAATGTATAATTTTTTGTTATCGTTCGGTCAGATGTGGTTTATGCTTTGTTATCACTGTGTGAATTACATGTTTATCAGGTAGTTTATGTATTTCTCTATCGCGGTGAAGGAAAAGGGAGGAAATGGTAGTTAAAGTTGTTATTGGACATTATATCAGTACTACTAACCACCTTCATAGATAATGGTTAGAAACGCGATAATGACACTAGATAATAATATTTTTTCACACAAAGTTTCAGTATAAAAGTTATTGATTTACGTTGTCATTTACCAGTACTTTAGTGTGCTTTGACATAATATAGTCTTCACCAACCTCGGGAAAAAATTAGTAGTTAGAAGTAAAAACAAAATGAGTGAATTTGTTGTGCCTCGACGAGTATTATGCGAATTTTTCATTGATCATGGAACAAAATCAGAAGATATTAAAAAATACTTCGAAGAACACCACCATTTGTCTTCTGAAAAAAGTGAATTAGTTGTAAAACGTATTCAAAAATGGCTTATAACAGCGTTTAACGATCGGTGGACCAAATCTATCCGAACTAAAGAACGTTTCTTTAATAAAAATACATCGTGGTTAGACGATGAATTTAAGGTACAATTCGAAGAAGCACCGATGGATATTATACCTACAATATCTGAAGAACATGGACGTCCGCCAAAGTCGTATGAAGATCTATCAGAGAAATCGAAAAAAAGGTAGAATATGGAGTTGGTACAAGAATATGGACTCGAGTATATACATAATGCATACGTTCAAGGATTGCGGTCTGAAGGAGAACTCGAAGAAGCTGCTGTTGTTTCAATGATGCGGAGTTGTGATAGAAATGAAAAAAGGATCATGAAGGAAAAATTATTGCATGAAAGTCACAATGCAACAGATTTCAAGGTGGATGAAGCTTTAAGACTTAAGTATATTTGCAGATTTAGATCTTTCGAAATCACCATACGGATTATTTCGAGCAAGTCTGATTAACAAAAACTTCGACATATTGCCATCATATAATATACTGACAAACGCCAAAAAACTGTGTTATCCTCCACCATCCAGCATTCAAATAACCGATATAAGTGCCAAAGTAAATCTACAAGATTTGCTAGATCACACTTCTGCTCGCATCTTAAAGATTGAAAATGTTTACAACCTAACAAGAAAATCTCTTAAATTGTTTACCAAGTGGGGATGTGATGGTTCATCGGGGCAAAGTGTATATAAACAAGTTTTAACAGATGAGAGTGAGTTAGTCTCAGATGCAAACTTATTTATAGCGTCTCTGGTACCAATAAAGCTGACTGACCCAGAAACAAATGAGGTAATTTGGCAAAATCCGGCTTGTTCTTCTATTCGTTATTGCCGACCAATCCTGATGGAACTTGCAAAAGAAACGCCCGAGAAAACCCGATCAGTGGTTGGTGATATTCGGGGTCAAATTAATAATTTGCAAACTTCAAAGATACATAAGGAGGAGCAGGTAATTGAAATAAGTCACGACATATTTCTAACTAGGGTGGATGGAAAAATTACACAAGTTCTAACTGACACAAGTTCTGAAGCTGTATGTACAGTATCTGGGGCTAAACCAAGCGAAATGAATAATTTGAAGAAAATTGAATCAAAGCCAGATAATATAAATGCTTACGAATACGGTTTGTCTACGTTGCACGCGTGGATCAGGTGCATGGAGTTAATTTTACGTATTTCATATAACCTTTCATTTAAAAAATGGGCTGCGAGAACTCTGAAAGATAAAAAAAGTAAAGAAGACAAGAAAAAGCTTGTACAAAGTTTGTTTCGAAGCCGAATAGGATTGCACGTTGATAAGCCCCGACAAGGAAGTGGAAACAGCAATGACGGCAATACAGCTCGGCGTTTTTTTGAGAACTACTATTGCGCTTCAGAAATTACAGGAGTTGACGAGACCATTCCAATGAACCCGAACACGATACCTGTGCTGTAAGTTAGTAAGGGAGTTGGGTATCCTGCAAATTCCAGGTGATGCTGCAGCATACGTTCAAAGTTATCACTATGTTCTAATATAATTGAAGTAACAAAATACCAAACAAATCGATCAGACCTGTGGAAGTTACTCACACCAATTCATCAACTTGAAAAGAGCTGATAATCTTCAAACAACTGAACCGATTTTGATTAAACATGTCTAAAAACCATTGCTAGAAAACCTGCTTTCAAATAAAAAAACCGCATTCAAATTCTTTCCCCCGTTTAAGAGCTAGAGTGCCACAGACAGACACAAACACAGCGGTCAAACTTATAACACCCCTCTTTTTGAGTCGGGAGTTAAAAAGGACCGAAGCTATTCGGGTCATTCTCAACCACGAGGAAACGGGTTCGGAACTAACTGTAACAATTAGCTATAGTCATGCTGCGTGGTGCGTTCTGTGTGCACGTCAACAGTACAGTATTGGTTCAGGCAACACCCCTTCGGAAAATTATGCAGAAACAATCAAATACATAACAGGTTTAATAATGTGTATTATGTCTGTTATTGTTTTTAGGTTTCCGTACGTCCGAATGAAAAACGGAAACTTTATAGGATCATTCGTGTGTCTAGCTGGCTATATGTCAAAGTCAAAGTCAAAGATTTATTTGCAGATAAATATGGTTACAAAAGTTCTTAAACTGGTAGGTAATATTAGTAGCTTAGCATATTTAATCATAACATAATGACATGCAAATTTTTGTTATAGGTAGGTACAATTACATTATTACTTACATTTAAACTGAAAGAATTCTTTTATATTATAGAAAGGATGTACGTACCACCTACGTAAATCCCCTTTGAAGCAAACCATTGGAAGTTCTTTGATTTGGTTAGGAATCTTGTTATAAATCTGAATACACATAGGATAACAGCTTCGCCTATATAGTTCCGTTTTTATTCTCGCATTAATTAGTTTATTAGGATATCTAGTTTTGAACGCACATTTATCTCCCAGTTTTTCAAACATCTCTGGATGAGATTTGGTAAATTTACATACTTCCTCAATATAAATACCAGTCAATGTAAATATTCTGAGTTTCTTAAACAGTGGTTTACAGGATGAGAGTGGGTCTACATTACAAATCGCACGTATACGTCACTTTTGTGCGAAGAAAACTCTTCCGAGATGCACCGAGTTTCCCCATACCAGTATACCATAACGCAATACTCAACCAACATATGCATGATAAGCTTACAATGTGGCTTGTCTGTCTGTTAGATTAAATAAACGCCATAGAGCATAAGCAAATTTACTGAGTCTTCCACATACCATATCAATATGATTATGTGATGTTTAAATCCATTTTATTCCAGTTTTTGTTACAAAATTGTACATATTTGGTTTTATCTATATTAGGTTTAAGGTTATTCTTTTCTATCCAAGTTATTATTTTGCTTACGGTATCATTTATTTCCTCATTATAGTTGTCTTTAGTTTTAGGGATGATTACGGACAAACCGTCTGCAAAGAGTATGCAGGGGTGGTCAGTTACTTTTGTCAGGTCATTGATATATAGCATAAAAAGTGGAGGGGCTAAAATACTGCCCTGTGGAACGCCTGTGCAATTGTAACCTAAATTTGAACCAAATTTCTGTTCACCATTTTGATCGAGTTTATCCACAGTAATTTCTACAACTTGCGATCTGTTTGTAAGGTAGCTTTTTAGCTATGCATTTGCTTTTCCGCGGATTACATATTTATCACATTTTTTTTAGCAGTAAAGTGTGAAACAAGATCAAAGGCTTTTGACATGTCAAAAAATATAACAGTTGTCGGAATTTTCTGGTCAATATTTTTGGTAACTAGGTTAACTAAGTTAAATGTCGCTGTGGTTGTCGATTTTCTAACACAAACACTCCCGTGAATAAGTCTATTAGATGTACTAGTACCGGGGTAATAATAGGGGCTATGTATTTAATCATGTTTGTAGGTATTTCATCATAACCCGTTGAATTGGTATCCCTGAGTGATTTTATTACTTTTTGTATTTCGTCATCATTGGTGGGCATTAAAAACATACTAGAATTAATAGGGTCAATGTCATAATTATTTGTATTAATGTCAAAATCGTTGTTCGTCAAATTGATATAATAGTCATTCATATAATTGGCAATGTTCGTGGGGCTTGTTAGTTGTCCGATTTCAGTTTTATCTCCTTAATGTTTATTTCCTGAATTTGATTATCATTATTGGAATAATATTTTATTAAGTCCCATGATGCTGTGATTGTCTGCCATTTGCTCCTATTTGTTAACAAAATATTATATTTATTTTAAAATCGGCACACTGTTCGGACTTCCTAGAAACACATTAAATCTATATTTTATGGTCTGACAGTTTGACACGTTACCCTAATTAATAACAAAATATCCGATTTCTTATCTCGACTCACAATACTAGTACCAGCATCTGGTAACGATTTTGTCGGGCTCAAGCAATTCAAACGGACCCTTTTAAACAATTGAGAATTTGTACAAAAACAGCCATTAAACTATTCTGCGAAACTATGGGAAGTCGGGCCAAATGTTTTGAAGAATTTAGAGGATTGAGGAATAAAATCGAGGCAATTGGTTTTAGACCACGATAGGATACGGACGTCCGAGGCTAGGCTAGTTAAGTTAGAAGGATTGGTGAATACCAAGAAGCCATGTCCGAGTGGGCTATCGCGAGGTAACGCGTATTAGTTATTTAGTTAAATATAGTTGGGTTAAGGCCCAGATTAGACTGATTTAGTAATTAATATAATATGTGTGTGTGTGTGTGTGTGTTGGTGCGACTGGGTGAGTCTTTCATTATAATAATTATCCAAGGCTGGTAATATATTTGAAGTTCTTGTAACTAAACAGACAGAGACGTGTTGCTGGGGAGTTTGTTGCGCCACTTCTTCTCGCCAGCTCAAACACTAAGAAGTGGTGAAGGGAGGGCGCTTTGGGACTGTCTATAGACCTTCAGGAGAGTTGATCCACAACTCTATTAATTAATGATTCTTGAATTATGATTCGTGTTACAGTACAATATCTTTGTGCTGTATCTACAATCTACATCGCAATCTTATGTTCTTTATCGCACGTTCAATATCTATTAAATGTTTCTACTATCTGTGATCAGCACGTAGTCGTTAGTATATAAGATGCACCTTTGGATAATTATAACCAGACTATACTACATCTTTGGTCTCATTTATACCTAACCATATATTGCCAAGAAGTTTGGCAAATTGGTGACTCCGACGAACGAATACGCAGCAAGAAACATGGCGCAACCACCGTGCAAGGCGAACATAAATCAGCAAGGAACACTTGAAGTAGCTGCTGGCACCTCGGTTTTATCCCGCATTCCGGAATTTTGGAAAGACCAACCCAGATTATGGTTCACGCAACTAGAAGCCATATTAGCACCACAGAAGCAAGGAGACGAATACAAATACTGTACGGTAATAGCAAAGTTATCCAAGGAAGAAATACTACAGGTTAGTGACCTAATCACTTCGCCACCGACTACAGATAAATACAAAAACATCAAGGAACGTTTAATTGATTGTTACGAAGAAACAGAACAGCGGCAGTTTCAAAAATTAATATCAGAGACAGAACTCGGTGATCAAAAACCTTCGCAGTTATTACGTCAAATGCGAGTCCTCGGGAGAGGAAAAATCAGTGACGAAACAATTAAACTACTATGGTTCAGGCTTTTACCAACATCAGTTACTACGGTTCTAGCAGTTACGGAAGACATGGAAATTGACAAACTGAGCCTAATTGCAGACAAAATAATAATGAATTCAAAAGTAACCGAAATATCAGCTGTTAGCAACGACACTTCAAACGACAACAATACAGCATGCATTTTAACCCAGCTAGCAAAATTACAGATAGATATTGACGCAATTCAGCAAGGTCGATATGGCTATCGACCCAACACGCACAATCATTTCAAGGAACGTCAACAATTCCCGATTATGAGGCCGAGAACAAACTATAGAGGGGCAAATCGATTTTGTTACTACCACGGAAGATTCGGAAAATATGCAAGGAACTGCATTAAGCCATGCGGTTGGAAACCAATGACTTACGTACGGAACCAGGGAAACGAATAAGAGCACAGACAACGGCGAAACTCTGTGCAATCCACCCATCCAATCGCCTCACCATTACCGACCGAAAAAGTGGTATGAAGTTTTTGATTGACACGGGCGCAAATATCTCAGTCATTAGCAAGCAACAGAGATATTCAATTTTTCAAAATGAACAATACACACTATACGCTGCAAATGGGACTAAAATTAGGACTTACGGCGAGAAGACGCTTACCTTGAATTTAGGACTACAACGATGTTATAAATGGAATTTTATAATCGCCGATGTTACACAACCAATAATTGGAGCAGATTTTCTAGAGCACTATAAACTATTAGTCGACATAGCTGGTCGCAAACTTATCGACAAAGTTACAGAGCTGACAACGCATGTAACTTCAGAAAAAGCGGCACAACAAGCAATTCGTACTATCGCAGTGGGAACGAATCCACGTATTACGCAACTTTTAAACAAGTACGAAGACATCACGAAAGAGTCCTCTCTACGCAATGCGCCCAAGCATAAGATTGAACACCACATTATCACTATAGGACCACCCGTCGCAGCTCGGGCAAGACCATTACCTCCAGAAAAATACGACATAGCCAAAAAGGAATTTCAAAGTATGATAGAACTCGGAATTTGCCGACCGTCAGATAGCCCATGGGCAAGCCCATTGCATATGGTAAAAAAGAAAAATGGCGAATGGAGACCGTGCGGAGACTATCGAATGCTCAATAGCACGACAGTTCCGGACAAATACCCACTACCAAGATTAACTGACTTTACATACATATTAGAAAATAAGAAGATACTAAGCAAGATAGATATACGCAAAGCATACCACTGTATTCCTGTTAAGGATATAGAGAAAACAGCCATCATCACACCTTTCGGACTTTTTGAGTACTTAAGAATGCCTTTCGGATTACGCAATGCGGCACAAACATTTCAACGATTCATGGATTCCTTATTTAGAGATTTAAATTTCGTATTTATATATGTAGACGACTGTCTCATCGCATCGGACAGCGAAGATTTGCATTATCAGCATTTAGAAACGGTTTTCAAACGTTTACACGAGAATGGAATAACCATTAATCTCGAAAAATGCGAATTTCACAGAAGGGAAATAGATTTCTTAGGTTATCATATAACGAGCCAAGGAATACAACCTACCGAGGAAAATTACAAGGCAATCATGGAATTTCCCAAACCGAAAACGATTCAAGAATTAAGAAGATTTTTGGGCATGGTCAATTTCTACAGAAGTAATATTCCACGCGCAGCGGAAAATCAAAGAGTTTTAAACGAATTTCTACATGGTTCAAAAAAGAACGATAATTCACCTGTTCCTTGGACAACGGAAGCAGACCAAGCTTACGAAAAATGCAAGGAAAGCTTGAAAAACGCGGTATTAACAGCGCATCCTTCCCGCAACGCATCACTAGCGCTCATGACCGACGCTAGTGCTACTTGCGTTGGTGGAGTTTTACAACAAAAATCCGGACGCAATTGGGAACCATTAGGTTTTTTTTTCACAAAAAATTGAGCGAAACTCAACAAAAATATTCTACGTTTGACAGAGAGCTGTTGGGAATTTACATGGCCGTCAAACATTTTCACAGATTAATCGAGGGAAGAGAATTTACAATATTTACGGATCACCGACCTTTGACATACGCATTCTCCCAAAAACCATCATCAAACGATACACCGCGACGGGTCCGGCAGTTAGATTTCATTTCACAGTACAGTACCAACATCCAACACATAAGCGGACGTGACAATATTACCGCCGATGCCTTATCTCGAATAGAGGAAATATACGTGCCATCACCTATCGATTACGCTGAATTGGAAAAATGTCAATCAACAGATAATGAACTTAGTAAATTACGTGACAATAAAAGATTAAAATTCAAAAACATTACGCTTCCGGGTTCCACAATAAACATCACCTGCGACACGTCTACTGGAAAAAGCCGCCCCTACTTACCAAAGCATTTTCGCAAACAAATTTTCGATACCATTCATGGTATGAGCCATCCAGGAAAAAGAACTACGAGAAAAATGATAACCCAAAGGTATTTATGGCCGTATATGAACAAAGATATCAATAATTGGTGTAGATCATGTTTAGCCTGCCAGAAATCAAAAATACAACGACATACGATATCACCTCCTGGTGCTTTTATGACAGCGCAACGTTTTGAGCATTTACATATTGACATCGTCGGGCCACTTCCGATTTCACAAGGGAAGAGATATTTAATCACAATCATAGATCGTTGTACGTCATGGCCCGAAATATTTCCGGTAGAAGATATAACTGCAGAAACAGTAGCCAAGACGCTTTTCGAAGGATGGATTACTCGTTTTGGTTGTCCATTGCGCATTACTACGGATCAAGGCCGACAGTTTGAATCAAGAATATTTGAGTCACTCTCTCGATTTTTGGGAATACATAAAATTAGGACAACACCTTATCATCCGCAATCCAATGGAATGATAGAGAGATTTCATAGAACTTTAAAGGTAGCGTTAATGACAAGAGAATCCAACGAAAATTGGTTAAAAGAAATCCCAACAGTTTTACTCGGGTTGCGGAGTAGCTTGCGAGAAGACACAGGTTATAGTTCAGCAGAGATGACATCTGGAACGCCAATACGACTCCCTGGAGGGTTTTTTGAGTCATCAGCAGCACAGTTATCAACGTACGAAGAATTTGTAAAACAAATTCAAAAGGGCATCACACAAATGACGTCAATTCCGAAAAGAAAAAACCATAACCAAGCTATATTTGTGCATCCCGAACTCAAAGAATGCTCACACGTATTTGTTCGGTGTGATAGAATGAAGAAAGCCCTGACGCCGCCGTATGAAGGACCCTACCCAGTAATTAGTAGAACAGATAAAACATTTTGCATTAGAATTAGGGATAAGGAGACAGTGATATCAATTGATAGATTGAAACCAGCTTTCATGATCAATGACGAATCAAACTACGTGCCAGATTCAAAGGATTGCGACAGACATTCACACACGTACGCTACACGATCGGGACGTAAGGTAAAGCCAGTGGTACGTCTATAAAAATCGCTGATAGAAGCAAGTTATTCGTATATATATTAGCATAGATCTTAACATATACCATTAATTCACAACTACTCGTAACAACAAGACATCTAAAATGGGAAATCAAAGTTCTAAGGACCAGATAACATACAATACGGACAGTTGCCTCAATCAAAACGAAGCGGACAAACTCCGTAACCTGATCCAGGAGGACTTACGGTGGACAAGAAATGATGCGATGGGACAGATTATTTTAACAATCGGTGCGATCCTAATTTATGGCATAATGAAAACACTGGACAGAAGAATGAAGAGTTTAACGGAAGAAAATAATAAACACTCGTGCAACAGCTAAGTCAAAATTACAGACGTCAGCAAATCGCACCACAACAGGCGTCATCAAATTCCACCGCGTACAATAGCATTATTATTTATATACATCAGCAAATAACTAGTAAGGTCTAGATCAAATTTATATTGTAAACACTATTACCATAATATTTACTTTTTTTTTTTTTCTTTTAAAGGGGGGTGTACTGTTACAGTACAATATCTTTGTGCTGTATCTACAATCTACATCGCAATCTTATGTTCTTTATCGCACGTTCAATATCTATTAAATGTTTCTACTATCTGTGATCAGCACGTAGTCGTTAGTATATAAGATGCACCTTTGGATAATTATAACCAGACTATACTACATCTTTGGTCTCATTTATACCTAACCATATATTGCCAAGAAGTTTGGCAAAATTCGTAAAACTCTATTAAATAAATATAATTCGAATATTCGAATATAATTCGAAATAAATATAATTGAGTTTCGATTCTGAACTCTATTAGCTAGTAATTCTTGAATGTTGTATTCTATATCTCAGACCAATAATTCGGTCAGATTGACATGAACGCGTGTCTTGCAGATGTGTTTGTTGTGCAAAGGGTGACCTTCCAGGGGTTTGGGTGAACACATCTATCTTATATCCAGTCCAAGGACTGAGTGGGACCATGTCTCCTTAAGAACATGATGCCGACGCATGCCGCTGGAACTAGCCGCCCCGTTGTTAAACAAGGCCGGTCACACGTTGCCGCAGGGAAAGCCGCTGCGTCACGTTTATCAGTTCAAAAGAACTGCTAGGGACCATGTCTCCAAAAGAGCATGATGCCGTCACTTACGGAAGTGTTGCTGTGAGTACTCCGAGTGCAGATGTGAGATATCGTGTGAGTAATGACTGACCAAATACCTGTTACGCTAATGTAAAGGTTACTCACAAGTTTATATAATAACATACTTTGCATCCCTCTATTATTTATTAGCTTTCTAAAATCACATCCAATTTATTTTCATAACTATGAATTCCTGTCTTATTTACAATCTCCTTCAATCCTTTCCTTGCCTTATTGATGGGACAAGGTATCGGAGCTCTTCTTATTTGGAAATTCAGTTCTAATATCGGTGGGAGAGTGACCAGTCCGGAGACGAGCTCTACAAGGCCGTACGGGGTGGAGTGCGGCCCTTCTCCTAAGGGGGGAACCGATCTAACCACTCATATTAGCATAATTAGGAAAAACGAAAATTTTATCAGCCTAGGGTAATTTAGGTACAGTCACAATGCCTTGCATTTATTTTTAGCCCTAGTTAAGGGTCTTTCAAACAGGCGCGACACGCGACGCGACACAAAGACACCGCTCGTCGCGCGACGAGCGGTGTCTTTGTGTCGCGTCGCTTGTCGCGCCTGTTTGAAAGACCCTTTATGTAATTTGTATTATGAATTTTTTGTGCTTTTTGTATACATTTTTTAAGTAATTTATTATAGTTTAGGTATTTCAATTTATTGCCTTTATCAGATGAGAAGTAGTATTTAAAACGCAGGTCTCAGCTGATTTTTTAATACCTTTGGAAATCCACTTCGTATATTTTTTCACAAGGTTGATTTTGATCTCAATTTTAGGAAAGCATAGGTCAAAAAATAAGACCAGCAAATCATGAAACTTATTAAACGCACTATTAGCTTCCTGATCAGAAAATATGTTGGTCCATTGTAAATTTGATAAGCAGCCAAAGAATTTTTCTTTATTTTCGGCGCTAAAATCTCGCTTGTGAATTATATGAAAGCGTAGAGGTGGAACTTTATCATCAATTTTTATGGATATCATCTGAGCTGTTTCGTGATCTGACAGTCCCAATGGTATAACGTCGCATATTGCATCCTTACAGTTACTAATTATTTGGTCCAAACATGAATTTCTTCTTGTTGGTTGTTTTATGTGTAATGTTAAACTTAAATTATTTACAATCCTAGTTAAATCGTCTGAGCATTTTTTACTTCTATCGATTTTTTCCCCCAAAATATCAATGTTAAGGTCACCTACTATCACTAATTGTTTCTTAGATTTATTACGAAGGTTGCATAACATAACTTCTAAATTACGTAGGAAAACAAAGGGGTTTGAGCTTGGCGTACGATATAAGGCTATTATTATAATGTTATATTGTAAGAGTTCAATTCCACAACACTCAAAATCATTTTCAGACGCATATTTTTTCAATTGCGTCAGTATTTCGTACTCAATGTGGTTTAGGCAGAATATACAAACACCACCTCGGTTTTTGTTTTTTCTTGAGTACCAGTCGCCTAATTTGTAGTCATTTAAAGCAACGCTACTCTCCTCACCCGCTTTAATAAAAGTCTCCGTTAAGCACACTACAACAATAATCAACCCTTTATTTAGGAATGTGTCGATCGCAATTTCTACTAGTTCTTTTTTGCTTCTAAAGCCTGCAATATTTTGGTGAAGAACATTTAATGAGTGACAATTATTTGGTACGTCAATGAAATTTACATCTTTTACCTTACTTAACTCATTATCATATGTGTTTTTTAACGGTTGACGTTGATCGCAGAGCGTTTTAGGTGTAGGGAAAGCATTACTAGTATCTGCGAAAAAATTTATTGTTCGGGGTGCTTTTATAGAAGGACGATCGTGTTGGTCGGTAAGTAGGCTTTATGTCTAGGTTTGTAGAAACGTATGTGGGCAATTCTGAGCATTTCGGCAAAACATTGGTTCTTTGGTGAAGTTAAGATATTTGTTTTTATAATCAATTGTGTCAATCAGAACGTTCAGTTTATGACAAGTATTGCTGTGGGTACGTAAGAAATAGCAGTTTTCATTATTTTTACAAATCAGTTCTAAATTATTATTCTGTAACTTTACATTTAGATATTTATTTTCCAGCACACTCAACACAATAATTGGAGAACTGTTGTATTTTTTTATAAACTGTATAACTCATTTAACAGAGTAGCAGGGTTGTAGTGATTTTCTCCTACACAAATAATAATTTTATCACAAGGCTTACATGACAACTTTGTGTTTAACAGCTGCTGAGACTTTCGTCTGTCACTGCCAATTTGCTCCGTATCTGCTGGACCAATTTAGTTGAAATTTGGTACACATATGAATTTCTGTGACCTAAACACAGACGTATAACGAAAATAAATAAATGTTGAATATGAGGTATTCGTAGTCACCCGACTACACCCGATCTCAGATCGATAAACGATGGGGCTAAGATCACTAAGTGCCTTTTTCAAGGCTATCCAGTTTCTTTAACAGTACGTTTGTGTGTGTAGCTTCATTAGGCCCATTCTGGGCAAAAACCCAGTTTCGTGGTCCTCGGTGAAAACCATACGGTGCTAACGAAGCCGAGTGTGGTGTTGTCCCAATCATACCCGCCAAACCCCTTCAGGGGGAGGCAGTCAATTGGTCGGGTCCCAGAGTTAACCGGCCTTGAGGTATCTCCTAGTCGGCTCTGGTGTACAGTTTTCCTTCCACAGCTACACACCTAGTGTGTTTAAGTTGTGTCTACACCCTTTGCGCTAGACTAGTCGGGGCCCCGATTGCACAATAAGATTGGCGACGGGTTTACAAGCTTAGGGCTCACCAATAGGTAGAGGGTCACAGATCCCCGGGCCATCCACCCGGGGGGTAGGTTTATTAGGGTAAGTAGACACTATTATTTCAAAACAATGGCCCCAACGCAGATGCGCACCGCAGCTACAAACCTCGCCAATCCCGAGAGCATGGTCACGTCTGTCCCGCTCTCAGACTCAGAGGAAGTTCGCTCAGCCTCATCCTCCTCTGAAGATGACTGTGAAGTCGACATCAAGGGAGCTAAGAGGAAAAAAGGAGCATCTTCCCAGGCCAATAAGGCCAAAAAGACAGTCGTGGCTGTCAATATCCCATCAGCACCTACCTCGCGCCCTCCCACCCCACCTTCAACCTCTTCGCAGGCTAGCCACCCTCACAGCCCTAGGGATTTTCGTCCCACCTCGGACTCTAAAAAGAAGCAGCGCCGCCTACCCCACTATTCATTCAAGATAAGTCCAAATGGACGGAAATATCCAAAATGTGTATTGATCGCCACATCAGTTACTCCAATGCCGGCTCTACTCAGCAGGGCATTCAAGTCATCGTTCCCTTGCTTCGGACTTTGAGGAACTGACCCGTCTCCTACGTGCTCGGAACTATTCGTTCCACACGTATTCTATCTCGGAGGAAACTCCAACCCGCGTCGTTATTAGGTGCATCCCAAAAGAAGTTCCTACTGAGGATATCCTGAATGACCTGACAAACTGGCAAACTGTTTCGCGACCTCCAGATGCGTCAAGTGTCTGGGTGCGCACGGTTTAGCCCATTTTTCTCGTCCGAAGAACCACTATCAATGCACAAAGCCACCAATTTGTGTACTCTGTGGTCAATCTGGACACCCGGCTAACTACCGGGGTTGCCCCAAAGCCCCAAAATCTTCCTCGCCCAAACTGGCCAAGCGCGCAAGCGACCGCCAATAAAGGGAGAGCCCGTCCGTTAGGATTCCCTCCTCACAAATGCCCGAGCGCCTTAGTCCTCAGAGGCCCTCCGTCTGGGGAAACCACCGTAATGCTCCCGCAGCTTTGGTGCGCTCCCAAACCTCTACTATTCCCGTGGCCCCCGGGGCCACACCGGTAGTTCAACTCGCTACAGCTCCTAGGGTTACTCCCGCGATTTTATTAGTGACAAAATAGACTTTTCAGGTTTCGAAGTCAACTCTGTAGGAATTAAACTCGCATTAATCGCAGCTGGGACCAAATTTCCAGTACCAAAGAACCGACACGAAGTCAGACAGTTTATCGGTTTGGCTACATTTTTTCGTAGATTTGTAAAAGGTTTTGCCGTCATTTGCAAACCATTGACGGATCTTTTAAAAAAGGATTGTTAGTAGAAATGGACTAAAGAACAAAATGACTCATTAGATTCTTTAAAGTAAGCTCTTATTACTCGTCCGATATTGGCTCTTTACGATCAACAAAGGGAGACTCAGTTACACACTGACGCGTGAAAGTATGGCGTTGCGGGGATTCTAATGCAAAAATGCAACGTTGGTCTTTCACAAGGAAGGTCGCATGCTTCCGCAACCTTTTTCTCATTTTTGTATTATAAACTTTTTTTTGCGTAATGTTTACCGCAAATAAACGTTTTTCTTTCTTTCTTTTTCTTTTCAAACCAGTCTCTTACTTCAGTCGGAAAACTACTCCAGATGAACAAAGAATGCATTCGTTCGAATTAGACATTCTTGCGGTTGTAGCTTCTCTCAGCAGATTCCGTGTTTATCTTTGTTATATACTGGCCATGGTATAATAATATTATTATACCATGATACTGGCCACCTAGCAGGCACTCCTGTCAGGTTGACGACCTGTGACATGTTTCACTCATTATCTATCAAATAGAAAATATATATTTCTTCATCATGAAAATGTGTATTTAATAAATTGGTGACGAGGATGTTGACTAACGATATTAAAAAAAATAAGAGAACCCGCGCGTCATTGCGAGGTTTAATCAAAAAACTTGAAAACTACGTTTTTACCAAAGAAACTACCATACGAAGAAACAGTCAACACTACAATCGCTTCAAGAAACGTTACAGAAATGAAGAGAAATACAACATGACATAGAATTAGAAACACCAGACGAACAACTAGACCAAGAGATAGAAACCAGGTAGGTACGATTTTGAAGAGAAATGTGTCATCATAAAGACGAAACTTCTCATATTACAAAACAGAGAAAATCGACGAATCACACCGCCACAAACAACGGCATCACATATGAGTATGAATACACAGCAAGAAAGAAGGCCAAAAATGAATTTCCAGCCTTTCCAAGAAAAAGAGACCTTCGCAAATTTTACTAAACAACTAACTGTATATTTCTTGCTCAATAAAATCGAAGATCCTAAAATAAAAGTGTACACCTTTCTTGCTGCATTATCACCCGAATTACATGAGAACTTACATGATATATGCTCTCCGGAGGATCTAATGAATATGATCTTTATAGAACTCACACAGATACTAGAAAGAAAGAAAGAAAGAAAAGAAAGAAAAAATGTTTATTCTGCACAAAGTAAACGCACATGCCAAAAATATTACTTATAATGTACTTTCACAAATTAGCCAAAAGCCTCGTAGCCAAGTAATAGAAAACATGTCAAGATTGTCTATTACTTGAATGTCAGAGCCGTAGACTATTAATATTGCGTAATATTACCGACGAGTGTTACAACACTGGCCATTGACAGCTTATAAATAAACAATAATAATTTAATAACAAAACTCAAACAAAATACTGATTGCAAAGTAGACACTGTTTTCGTTACAAACTAATAATTATTGAGCCGTTCGTCGCATCTGTGCAAGAACAGGTTGATGCTCAGCCAAAATGTCGTGACTTCGGAAGAAACCAACAACGCTGATTTTCAGCATCCACCTCAGGAATGGCGTAATGACGTCCCCCCGTGTGATAATACTTAATCAGGTAAGTAAAATATTCTACACAAATAACTTGTATGATTCTATCTAGTTGAACATAGTATCTAAATAATAATATATATCTGTTAAAATGCGTAATATCTTATATAAACAAATACATAAACCAAGAACATAATACACTGAAAAAATAAAAAACTATAAGATGTGCACAGTGTGTTGTGTTATCGTAATCATACCGCTATTCTTGACATTTCAAATATTATTTCAATACCCTAACAATACCTATTCCATAATGAAATCTACATAGGTAGGTGCACCATAATTTCCTACATAATTCCATTTCAAACTGTGTGCATCGCTAGGCATGGCGTTGGCAATCGGAACCCATGTTTTCCAGCCAAATCGGTTATTCAGCTAATTTGTACAGCTTGATAGTGTTGTTAAGGATTCCATATTATTCTTTTAGTGGGCCGAATGGATCATGGACCCTTCGATGTACGAAGGAGCAAGATCCACCGACATAACTATGTACATGCTAAAATCGAACCTAAATTCCAGACTTCCTGATCTTATAGGTAAGTGTTACAGGTATTTAGTGCATTACTAAAATACTAGACGACTACATAGATCCTAAGCCTAGTATATGGGTGTTACAACACAGATTCATTACGCACACACAACGTGAAGATGAAACAGTAGCAACATACGCCTCAGAATTAAAGAAAAAATCCTTGAACTGCGAATTCAAGTGCCATAACTGTCAAAAGTCTACCTCAGAAAGTTTTCTTGTCCTGCAATTTATTCGTGGATTAAAAGACAGTGAAATACGAACAAAAATTCTTCAAGAAAGAGATACACCACGTTTTACTAAACTGGTTCAAATTGCTACATTCATGGAAATGGGAAAATCAGAAAACATGAAAATATCCGCAGACATGCACAAACGTTTGGACACAGTAAACAAGATTACAAAATCGACAATTACAGATAACGAATCACGTTCTTCATCCACACGACAGAATATTAAGTTAACTATTTCATCATCATCTCCGTTAACTATAAGAGATTTAAAAGGAAAATGCTTCCGATGCGGTAAAGACGACCCCCGATCTAATGATTGCGGCGCCATCAGGTCTACCTGCCTGAAGTGCAAGAAAATTGAACATCTGGCACGAGTTTATTTGCAACGGAACTTAAAACCCAATCAACTAGATGACACTATAAGTAACACAAGTTGCGACAGTATTGGAGATATCAATTTAATCAAAAGTGAAATAACGGACAACATAATTATATTTGTCCGTTATTTCACTTTTGATTAAATTTACAGTAAAAATTGAGAACAAACAAGTACGCATAGAATTTGACACGGGAGCGATCTTGTCAACAATGTCACTCAATACAAAAGCCTACAAATACCAAATAAAGTTTTCAAAACTGATACAAAATTGAGAACCTACACTGGTGAAATTATCAAGCATGCAGGAGTAACATACATCAAAGGGACGTATAAAGACAAGATTTTCAACGGGAATCTTACATAAACAATCAAAACGTTGACCAGATTTTTTAGAAGCTGGATTAAAGAAATTAATATGAAAATTGCAGATTTAAGAGTTGTACGAACTTCAGAACAATCCGAAAAACTTGATAAATTATTAGAAGAATTTTCATCAACTGTTTTTAGATCAGACCTAGGAAAAATACTCAACTACGAAGCTCATATAAATCTCAAAGAAAATATACGACCAATATTTATAAAACCACGACGTATACCGTACGCTTTAAAGGAAAAAGTCGATAAACAAATCGAACGACTGTGTGCAGAAGGGGTGATTACCAAAGTAGACCAATCAGACTGGAGCACACCAATAGTACCGATTGTGAAACTAAACGGGAGCATTCGACTATGCGCAAACTACAAGGTCACCCTTAACAAAGTCATCAGAGATGAACAATACCCAATTCCTATAATTGAGGATATATTTGCGGAAATGAACGGAGGCAAATACTTCTGTACTTTAGACATTACCCAAGCCTGTCCTAATATGGTCATGGGTGAAGACAGCGCCCTTTTACAAACGTTAAGTACATACAAAGGTATTTACAAATTCAATCGCTTGATGTTTAGTGGCACCAAGCCTTTGGCAGAAATTTATGGATCAGTTACTTCAAGGACTAGACGGAATTCAATGTTTTTTTCATGACATTATAATTCAAGGAGCATCAAAAGACCAACTTTTAACACGTCTAAAACAAGTCTTGCAAAAACTTAAAGATATTAACCTTCGCGTGAACAGAGAAAAATGTAATTTTTTTAAACGTAAAATTAACTACCTAGGACACACAATAGATGAAGAAGGTTTACATAAGAACAAAGTCAAAATAGAGCTCTTTAAATGAGTTACTAAAGAAAGATCAACATTTTCACTGGACTTCTAAATGTGAAGAAAGCTTTAAAAGCGTAAAGAAGGAGATTTTGAGCGACAGAGTTCTAATTCATTTTAACCCAGGTAAACCGCTGATACTGGCTACTGACGCCTCTCCGACAGGCTTAGGAGCTGTTCTGTCTCACAAACTACCAGATGGCTCAGAAAGGCCAATTGCATTCGCCAATTAACGAAAAGAAATATAGTCAAATCGACAAGGAAGCTACGGCAATATACTGGGGCATTAAAAAGTTTTTCCACTACTGTTACGGCAAGAAATTCGTATTAGTGACTGATCATAAGCGAGGTAAGCCCTCGATTTTTCATCCACACCAGACATTACCTGCATTAAGAACAATGAGATTATTCCATTACACATATTTTTTATCGGAATTTGACTACGACGTGGAATACAGAACTTCGGTGAAACACTCAAACGCTGACTACCTATTAAGATTCCTAGTGGAAATAGCAAAAGAAACATCAATTGATCCCAACATTGTGCTTATCAATTGCAACAGATCAACATATTAGAAATCCGACCAGAAGTTAAAGCCAGTGAAACGAGAAAAGACAATGACTTAAATACATTACTACAAGCATTACGACAATATGGTTATGGTGATAATGAATTAACACTCCAGGATAACTGCATATTGAAAGGAACGAGACTGGTAATACCCAAAAGTTTACGTGGTCTTGTTCTTGATGAACTACACGCAGGACATATCAGTATACTTAAAATTAAATTGCTAGCACGCAGATACATATACTGGAAAAATATAGACATGGACATTGAGAACATTGTAAAATCTTGTAGAGCGTGCGATTAGAACAGAATGAGTCACCAAAAGCTCCTCTACACCACTGGGAACAACCTAGCGGCCCCTGGCAACGAATTCATATAGATTTTGCAAGACCTGTTCTAAGACACCAACTTCTAATAGTCGTAGATGCAGTCACAAAGTGAGTTGAAGTTTTCCCCACAAAGACCACAACTAGTGCATTGCTAAGTTTAGGGAGTTATTTTGCATATTCGTCACACCGTACACACTGGTATTAGACAACGCACGCCAGTTTGTATCCCAAGAATTTAAAACCTACCTTACCAGCTGTGGAGTAACACATTTGACGTCAGCTCCGTACCACCCACAACAACGGCCAGGCTGAATGTTACGTGCAATGAAGGGGGAGAGGGGCCTTGTGCTTAAAACTCGGCTCAGACGTACACCAAACCAGAATGGACATACCCCCTATGGACTGATGTTCACTCGGGACGTTAGAACAAAGCTGCACGTGATGTTCAGAGACTCAACTCCCCCGACAGCGTTCAGATCAGAGAACACACCTCTTCTCGTCAGAGCTTATTCCGTAGGTGATCGAGTGCAGGCCAGAGCCTACTCCGACCAGAACCGAAGATGGGAGTTCGGCACAATAATGCGTCGTCTTGGCAATCTGCACTATGAAGTAAGAACTGACGGTGGTGTTATATGACGCAGGCACCTGGAGCAGCTGCTGCCCCGGGAGTGCGGCAACTAGGAATCGCGGCGGAGGACTGTTATATACTGACCACCTAGTAGGCACTCCTGTCAGGTTGACGACCTGTGACATGTTTCACTCATTATCTATCAAATAGAAAATATATATTTCTTCATAATGAAAATGATAGTAATGATAGAGTATTTAATAATCTTCTTGGAATTCCATTCAAAATATTAACGGACTGCAACGCGTTTCGTAAAACTCTAATATAGTGTGATCTAGTTTCATGAATTGCTCGTTGTGGGTCCAAGTCCAAGAGTTTGATTCCGAAATTAAAGTAAAGGGTGGGTACAGGTATGACGCATGCAGGCGTGTTAAGTAGAAATCCGGTGGACAAGGCGGTTATAGGAAATCACGTACTTGATATTCTATCAACCGAATCGGAAGATTGGATCGCAATGGTCTAATTCACTGACAAAAAGATCTCCCGGATTGAAGGAATTTTGACTGATCCGGAATCTGTAAACGTTTCGGAAATAGCCAAAAATTACACACTAAAAAACGATAAGGCGTATCGTTTATTAAATTATAACGGAGATGATTCTGTTCGATGGGTAGTACCGAAAGGGGTGCGTTGGCAAGTTGTTAAAATGAACCATGATGACATTGGTCATTTTGGTTGCCAAAAAACCCTTTCTCAAATTCAACAATCATTTTGGTTCCCGAAGATGAGGTATTTTGTGAAAAATCGAGCAATCAAACGATACATTTAATACCTGCTGTAATTATTTCATAAATAAGACATCAAGTCACAAATGCTTATCATTAATATTTACAGAAATAATTTATAATAATTATCTAATATTTAAGAACGCAGTAATGTTTCTACTAATTTATATCATTGTATGTCCTGTGCTAAAACATCATTAATTTTTACTATAGTATATTAATTGAAAAAAAAAAAAGTAATGGATTATTATTTATTTTAAATTGCACTTTGCTTAAAAAAAAAGATTCATGATTCTGTTAAAATGAATTCACACATTAATTTATATAGTTTTAGAAATTATTTTTATTATTGCGTAATTAGTTATTTTTATTCTTTATTTTGAGTTGTGTAACTAAATTCAATCTAAACGATTGTGTATGTAAATGATGTCACTAAACGTTGCGTTCCGTTTTAAGTTATAATTTGCTCCCTCCGTAATTAAAACACCTAGACACTTTAATCAAACTACACACGTACACAATAATTATACATTTATTTTCTAGTCTCAAATATAACCACACTATAATCACACTATTTTATAACAATTCTGGAGATTTTACTCGCACTGTATCCAACAACCAACTGCCGATCATTCCTTCCGATATTCGTTTGGAAAGTGTCGCCCCACCACTGTTCCGGAAGTTCGCAACGGAACAATAATGGCGCGACACCAGTGCTGTCAACATAACTATTAAACAGATAATATCTTTAATTTTAAAATAGGTAAACGTATTTAATTTTGAGTAGCCTTAAAAAGGTTAATTAATTAAATAAGTTTTTAACAAATAAATCAACTAATAATTAAATCATAAATCAAAATAACTTCTTTTAATGTACCTAAATATGTATGTCTCTGTTTCGAAGCGACAACAACAGTGTCAGTAATAAATTGATAATTTAATAAACAATAAATCGTAATATTCTACATATAAAAGAGCGAAGGGACTTGCTCTAGCAGAATGGCCGAGCTGTTAGGATTTTAGTAAACACTTTACACAATTATATCTAGTTGATGTATTAAATTTGTCTTAAGGCTCTTTCAAACAGGCGCGACACGCGACGCGACACAAAGACGCCGCTCGTCGCGCGACGAGCGGCGTCTTTGTGTCGCGTCGCGTGTCGCGCCTGTTTGAAAGACCCTTTACATTTATGATAAACGCATTTATTTTATCAACTACCGCCTTCTTGCTCGAATCATGTAACGGTCGGCGGGCGACACGTAACTGTGCGCATGACTCTTTATAAAAATGACGAAGCGGCCGTGCGGAGCTCATAACCAGCCATGTAAAATACTTTAAGCCTAAGATGTATAGTGTCATTTCTGGTGTTAATAATATCCTGTTGGTTAAATTTTCCATTATTTTTTTCTGAGATTATTCAAAATTTCATTTCAAACACTACCCTATATAACCGAAAGCTAGTTAATAGTTCCGTGCTTACACGTGTATTCAGTACAGAACAAATCATAAGTAGCGTAACGTATAGCGAACACGAATTTGAGAAATCAGAATAAGTTAGATCGGAAGTTCAGAGGTCTGTTTAATGTAGCGGAAGTTTTGAATGGTTATCGGTATACGTCAAAAGCTTTAAATTCTAACCGTAGTTACAAATACGCTCAATAGGTGAAGAAAGATACCAGTAGGCCATGCACTAGTCGAAGTAGATGTGATCACAGTGGTGATGAGCAAACTTAAGTTATGGGATCCACGCGAGTAGGGTTCTCTATCTGTCGTATTGTGTGCGCCCGTACCATTAGTTACTGGTGGAGGTCGGGGTCTAGAGAGACCATAGTTTTGATCAATGCGCTGGATGTGTGAGAGCAATGTTATTGCTAGTCGGCTGGAGAACCATGGCGTTAGAGTGGTTTACTCATGTGTGGGTTTCCAAGTATCTAAGGCTCTTAGTGAAAAAGAGGACTGTTAATGTGGAAATCGATGGTACCTGGCTCTGGTTCATGATTTTTGCTATGATTAGTCGAAAGTTTGTTTAGTTCATTTAGAAGTACCTATTGTTTTGTTAAAACAATAAATTACAGAGGATTACAGTTTTCTGATGTCACAAGTTGGAACCCGTAAATGGTCAGAATTAGCCGAATCGGACATGCACTACTGTTGAGTTTTGGTTGCAGGTTAACACATGGGGACGTGTGCAAGCAGGATGGCCGTGTCGGAAATACGTTACTGAGTTGACTAATCGGGCCACCAGCGCCGTCTAGCGGCGTTCGACAGAGTTTGAACTAACGCTCGGACCAGCCATAGCCTTTTTCTCTTTTTCACATTTGAAAATGGAGCCATACTACCGCCATATTGATTTTTTTCAATAAAATGTATGTATGTTACTCGGGATGATGTAATTATTCTAACAATACCCCATACATCGAAATCTGTTCAGGCATTTAAAAGTAATGGTGGAAGAAAGAAACTAACATACATGAACCCTGAATGCATTACACCCCTTTTTGGGCAGTCGTGTAAAAAACGGCCCCGCTGGATAGAAAAGAACTTACGAATGTAGTTTCTGCTGTATTATACAAGGTTTTTGAAAATAAATGAATAATTTGAAAAGTACAGAATATCTCCAATAAAATTTTCAAGTCTCTAAGCAATAGAATAACGAAGTGCCCCGCTGGATGAGAAACCGATATGAAATGCCATTTCTGTCTTAGTGGCGAAGGTACATTGCAAATTTTCGTTCGATTAGACAAGTACGTTCAATAAGCTTACAGTCTCCATGGGTTTCGTTGCTGTGGCTCAGGGGGCCAGCTAGATATAAACATAATATTACCCAAATAATAATCTAAAAAATAGGTGTTACTTTATTAGAATATGACAAGCAACCTCGCACTGGCATCGATACTCGGCTGGTGTTACCAATGTTGTTCACGTTTACGTTTGATATGTTACCTTCTGCAATCATTTACATAATAAAATAACGAAAATGCCGCTCCCAGTGCGTGAGATCTAAAGCAATACTACGAAAGTGCAGATATTCCAATTTACTTATTCCAATATACTTAGCTAGCAGTGGAATAACCGCGGCGGATATTACTACCAAAGACGCAGATTTAATCGCGGAGTAAACTTACAATCTGTTTTCTGTTCCTAGACTTAAATGATTCGAGAAGTTAAAGCCGCGATGCCTTTACCAAGTAAATTGTTGAATGCTCCAATTAGTAATGATTTTCTTTCTTTTTGGTGGTAAAATTGTGTTAATTTCTTAAATACATTGCAAACTATAGTTTTGTATAATTTAGAAGCATTTTTATTTTTGTAAATGTGAGACCATGGAGCCGTTTATTAAGTTACTAGCTGCCCGGCTCGGCTTCGCACGGGTAGCATTAAGAACTTATTTACGGCGCACCTACCCTACCTACCCTACCTACCCTACCTAGCCTACCTAAAACCTCACGGAGCCCGAGACCTTTCCAACGAATGCAAAACCGTGGAAATCTGCTCGTGCGTTCTGGAGTTATAGCGTCAGGAAGGAAAACCCGACTTATTTTTATATAGTAGAAGATTAAGATGTATGTTGACTTGAAAGAGCATGGCAGTTGAGAATATGTCATACTCACTTAAATGTCTCGCTGACGGTGGCGAGTGTGTTGGATCATTCGGTTCCCTACAAAATGGTTGAGCTGGATGGTGCTGATCCACGCGTCATGTTCGTGAATGGGCGCCGTCAGTTGAAACTGGTCATCTCTTATCTGCCAGGGCTTATTTTTAATCTTATATTTTCAATTGCTTTTGATTATTTTTTGTACATTGTTCTCACATATAGAAGCAGCAAGAATGATGTACCCAGGATTTTGTAATATCTTTATTTAAAAGAGTGTCATTGGAATTTCTTGCCCGTTCTTCTCCATAGAGATCTACATTTTGGAATGGGCAATTAGCTTCAACTTTCTGACTAACTGACCGACTCTTTGACAATTCAAAAGTGCCTGTAAATGGTTTAATTGAAATAAATGCATTGAGTGTTTGAGTTTTGACGTGTGTGACTGCTGCAGTAGCGACCATCACAAAAATAGAAAGAAAATGTTAATGCTGTGCAATCTTTAGCTACGGGTGCTACGGCGTAGCTGGTGCTGCGCGACCCTGGTGGCTACGGGTGCTACGGTGTACCTGGGCATGTGCGACCGCAGTTGCTACGAGTGCTACGGCGTAGCTGGTGCTCTGCGACCGCGGTAGCTACAGTTACTACGTTGTAGCTGATGCTGTTCAACCATCACATGGTGACTACGGCTGCTACGACATAGCTAAACTGGTTGGCCGCGGTTGCTACGAGTGCTTTGACGTAGCTGACGCCGTTTAACCACGGTGCCTACGGGTGCTACGACGTACCTGATGGCATTCAACCATGATCACTACGGGTGCTCTGACGTAGCTACAGCTGGTCGGCCTAGCAATTCTGATCTCATTTTTAATTAAATCTAAGGTTGGCATTTAAAAAATTTTATGGCGTAAAGCTTGCCGACTAATGAATTGACTGAGTTTGCCACCTTGAATCTTTGAGCAGATGGATAACAGATTGCTCTTTGTTCAAAAATGACAGTTCGCATTTTATATTCATTTTGACATTAGGCATAACATGAGAATAGCCGAGTGGAGATTATTGGATAAGAGATCGATCAATAAATATGCAACGGTCAAAGATCGGGATCAAGTCGAATGATGAATAGACTGGAGATACAGTATCAATTTTGGGCGTTAGGCATAATCATGCAGCGCGCTATGAGTGCTACGCCGTAGCTGTACATATAGGGCCAGGCTCCGCTGGGCAGTGCCGCGCGGCGCGCTGTGCTCGGCGTGACGTCATGCGCCCGCACTCCCCCTCCCCCCTCCCGCATCGCTCCGTACCGCGCACCCCGCCCGCCGCGCATACCCGCGCCGCACTTCGGCGTTACAGTCGATAAGAGTACGCGCTACTCCAGGAGCTGACTCCTATTTTTGGTTGTTTAAGTACCTTCTCCACGAGTACATCTTGTGCTAAGTGGCCTGACACACTATTTTAACTATTGTTTACTAAATTAATAAAAACAAGAAATTTTAATAGTTGCAATTAGGTCATGGTTTTGGTACATAAATAAGTAACCATTCAGTTAAGTGTCACCTTTTAAAAATTTACAATGAGTAATAAAATAACTAGGTACTTCAAATTCATCGTTTAAACTGATGAGACTGTTTCACTTAAGCGGACCCGTCCGATTAGGAATTGAGGCCTGTTCACCAGTTAAGTTTCGCCAGTTCTCTCTGAGTCTGTCTGTAGAGAGCGGTCGTATTTGCAGGGTACAACTCCCGGCCTGAAAGTGTGAGTTCCTCATAGCGCGGGTTCCCGCGCGCGCTCGCGTCCAGTCTCGCTGGTCCGCCGCCGAACACACACGTTGAGCGTCAGCGCACCGCACCGTACTCGACAGTTTGACACGCATCTTGCGCCGCGCGCCGCATGTTCAGTGCCAGTGTATGTGTGAGCACTGTGTGTGCATGTGAGTGTGTGACCACAGCGCGACAACTCCGCTACTTCGGCGCTACGCGCCACCACCTGCCAGTGTCTGCACCGAGCTGCCGAGCTGCTGCTCGTCCTCGCTCATCCAGCGAGGACTGGAGGCTGTGACAACCATCCGGAACGATGCATACGTACGTCACTACAACTATAGTTACAATAACTATGCGGAACAGTCATCGTTCACTTGTTCTCGATAGTTCTAGATTTAATCAGAAACATAAGGCAGATCTCTTGTTGTAAAATAATGTTAACATCGGCTGTTGCTTAAAACATGTAACAAGTGTGAAGCTCAAATGAATTAAAGTTCAATGTTATGTATAAAAACTAGAATATTTTATTAAGGTCGCCGTATATTGTTTTGGGTTTTAAGAAGACGTTGTGCTGTTGGGCTGAAGGGTGGAGGTGTGCAGTGTGTTCAGTGTGCGTAAGTCGCGTGTTGACACAACTTGTGAGGGACGGTGTTCTCGGCGGGACTGTGCCGATTCAAGCAGCTCGCGTTTTACATAAAAGCGTGCTGTAGCGGCTGCTATGTGCGTAGAGCTCATTGTCTGTCTGCCATCCATATCGTGTGCCAAATTAAATCTTCATCTTTATTAGCGCACTTTCTTGTAATGTTCCTTTTACCGTAAATTCGCAAAATATAAAAAATAAATGTGTTTATTTAGCTTTCTTTACCCAGATATATAATTTGCGGTGATACATACATTTTTTTAGGGTCGCTAACTGGAGACGTTGTTCGTTCCGCTTCGTGGCTCGGCGGCAATTCATCTGAACTTGCAAAAGTTTCAATCTTTCTAGGTCGTTTAATAAATCAATTTAGGCACAGTCGAGTTGACATTCTCTGCGGGTTGCGTTATGGCTGCGTTACGGCAGCGTTGAGGCTGCGGTGCGGTAGCGGTGAAGTGGCGGAGCGGCAACGGGGCGGCCACGGAGCGCGCCGCTCGTCTCCAGGCTATAATGCGCTTGCACGCGCCCGTTAACACTTTCCGCGCAGCCGCGCGCCGCGCGCGTGTATCCCTCGCCGCAGCCGTGACGTGAACCGTTTCCGGTCACGGGGACATGCCTGTCGATGATACAAACCATCTGATTCAGTTACCATCAAGTTGATTGCCGCCGGCTGCCGGGCACAACCTGTGCAAAATAATTTATTTCGTACAAAGCAATATTTTGAACACTCTTTCATATCAGACAGGAACCCTTTATGTCAGCTCATCAGTTCAGTATCATGACGTACGAATTTAACCACGATAAAACAAGCCGCAGTGGCCCGATTCACTTTACTTCGGTAAAAATCTTTGACAAAAAACCGGCCAAGTCCGGGTCGGTCTCGCACTCTAAGGTACCACCACAATTTGCCTTCTTCTACTTGTTAGGTATATTAGAGGCAGTACTTGGGCGATCGAGCTCTGCTCTGGTGAAAATAAAGAATGCTCATTTTATAGTATATGAAAGTTCATACTAATCTATGTATAGTACCTACTTATTCCATGCTGAATTAGAATAATGACATGGCATTATTCTAATGTCATTATCCAATATCTTGTTCTAAACTTTGGGCGACCAATCTCTGCTCGGGTGAAGTACCGAGAAAACGAATTTTCCCAGATATGAGACCTAGCTAGATCGATTTTTCGCCCCCGTATACCCCTATATTGCAACTTTCATCGAAATCGTTAGAGCCGATTTCGAGAACGTGACTACAAATATATATATATATAAATATATTTAAAAAATATATATATATATATATATATATATATAAATATTGCTCGTTTAATAGTTTAGGATTAATGACGTTTTCTGTGCGACTGCAATTAAAAGACAGTCCTGTGACCAATTGACGGACTTGTAATATGATCCCATTATCACCAAAGATTTCAATCGATTTAAATCTTCAATTTTCACCCTTTGGGAATAGAACTGTAAATGGATTCTTCCTCTGCGCCTATAGAAACGCTTACAAACGTAAAACTAAGCTAACAACGCAGTTCGTATTCAAAGATCGCATGTCACGTTCTTTTTTGCCCTATCACACATTGTGCGTGAACCAAAACCTCTTGCCATGACTGAGAAGCGTCACCTCGTAATCTTCGAACCACGCTGGGTGATGCTCGCCACATACGCTCTCGCTGCAGAGGTGAGCGCGTGCTGATCTTGAGCCAGACTACTCAGTGAACCAGTTCGGTAGTGAGGCTGACAGCCAGCTGTCAGTACGTGGCACGAGTTCAAAGCAATTAATTATCATCAAATTGAAATTTGGCCGCACGCTTGTGGAAAGTATTGTTTTAACCATGGAGTTTTGGGTGGGCACGCGCGACATAATTCATATTTACACATGAGGGCGAAGGTGTAACATTTCACTGGCACAAGTCTGTTGTTCTGCGTCGCACTTTGCCGTGCTGAGTGCTCCTGGTGCCTTGGGCTGGCGCTCGTCCAACTGTCGGCCAGCAGGTCACTGTCGCCGTCTGTCGGGGCGATCTAGAAGCTTGTCGATTTGCTATTGAAGTATTTATCGTGAATTTATCATTGTTGTAAATGAGAGTGCTCTTATGGTTAAATGCCGAGTTAAGTCATTTTAAATCACCGGGACGGACAACAACTTGAAAAAGTGATCCCAAAGAAAACATTCTTTGACTGCCTACTTACTACTAATATGTTATCGCCCGTGTGAGGTGTGTGAGGAGTGTGTGCGACAGGTACGGGTGGTGGATTGTAAAAAACTCATCAATCTCGGCGCGTGAAAGGTAATCAATCACCGGCATGAGCTCATGCACACGAGCTCCCCGCCGCCCCGCCCCGCCCGCCTGCCTCGCGAGTCGCGACTATATTAATACTAGGTATCCTTTATCAGTCAACCGATAGTGTTACAATACTGATAGGATCAATATTACGTGACAAAAGACATTCTTTACAATTTGTACAATTCTCATAGCCATGTTTTACATGTATTTATTCTGTTCAGTCTTAGCCTGGCCAAACCTGTTGGTAGCTGATGGTGAATAGTGTCCAAGTGCGGCGGACGGTTGTGATATAATATTACCGGATGGCTGGTAGCAGTTAGGAGAGAGTAGGATTCAGTTAAATGTGTGGTGGCGTTAGAGACGCAGATACTTGTATCGTCACGTAACTATGATTGTTGCCGTGTGTGCAGGTGAGGAGCGCGCGGCGCGGGATGTAGGGCGCGCGTGCGGGCAGTGCAGCGCGTGCAGCGCGGCATGGCGCGGGCGGCGCGCGCCCTCTCCGTGGCGCTGCTGGCCGCGTTCGCCGCTGCCGCCGGCCCCCTGCCCACCAACCGTTAGTATTAATGCACTGTCGGTCATCCGGCCATCCAGCAAGTGGGCATAGAAGAAAAAAAGGAACCTGTGCCTGACTGTCACACTGTTCGGAAAGAACAGTCCTTCCACTGTATTCTCGTTCCTGTAAGGTTACTGCCAGAGGTGACTTACCTGTGAAAGGACTAAGAGCTGCCACTTTCTGATTGTCATTGGCGTATTGTTTAACGACAGAGGCTAGTTAACATAATTCAATATGGTGGGAATACAGTGCGGTACCGTCGCGATACGCTCGGAAAGTGTGGTCCGTCCTATATCAGTTTAATCAGTTTAAAGAATTTATTATCATAAAGAACACAAGAATTCACCTAACATGTGCGATTTACAAATAAATCATTTAGTTATCACTATATAAGACGGAGAAGGGTACGTCTCCCTTCGTTATCGTTTGCCATATTTAACTAGTGCGGGCGTACTGTGTGTACCACGCACAATGAAAGGGTCCGTAGTTGGAATGAATTTATCCCAAGAACAAACTTAACATTGTAGTTGAAAAATATGTTCTACCATAGCAAATTCAAATGTAAGTTGGTCGATTATTACTCGTAAACGTGTAGAGCCTACTTAGTTGTGATAGTTTCCCTTTTTTCGTTATATATATACTACTATCGTGATTTTTTTTTACATATCTAAAACCAACCATTTAGCTGGCAGAGGAGGGACACTTGACTCTAACAAAAATTAGAATCCCTAAAAAAACCCTTTTATGATTTTATTTTACCACTTTGTCGGCATGATTAATATGTATACCCATGCCAAATCACAGCTTTCGAGTACTAAGATTCTGAGCTAAGCTGCGGAAAGACAGACAGAGAGACGAAACTATAAGGGTTCCTTGTGAACTACGAAACGCCAAAAACTGTTTAGTAATTAACACACTGTAGGTACAAGACATAGCTATATGGAACGTGCGACAGTTTCTAAATGTGTTCTCTGTTTGACCGCCCCGCGCCCCCGACAACCGGTCGAGCGTTATGTAGCAGGCTCTGTCGAGCGCCGCTAGGCAGCGCTGGCGTCCCGCTTAGTCAAATCAGTGACGTATTTCCGACATAATATATACATTATAGACATATATCAGCTTGTATCCGCGACTTCGTTCGCGTGGAAGTCGTAAGACACCACAATACACAAAAATAACAGTCACATTTTCCAGCAGCTCGTCCTGCAGGTCGAAACCCGCAGAATTCAGTAGCAATATCCCATTACTTGAGACGTTTTTTGTGAATTATGAACGCCTGTGTTCCTGCAAATACCTACTACCTAATGGCACAGCACTGATACAATGCCTGATACATTTTTACAGATTATTCCTGACGAACGGCTATCACTAAAATAATGTTACAGTAAATTGCTAAACACACGGGAGTTTTCATAATCCCAATCACCCAACCATTTATCCTGAGTTTGTTTCGCCATTTCTTCTCAGGGCTAATCAGATAAAAAATGACTTAATCTTGCTTATTTTAATTCTTTTTTAGGGTTCAAAAAAGGAAATAACGGAACCCTTATAACCCTTGTGTGTCTGTCAGTCTGTCTGTCTGTCCGTCTGTCACTGCCAATTTGCTCATATTCATATTCATAATACATATTCATTTATTTGCGTTCCACAAGGTAAAACAAGGTGTTAACAAAAGGCTTGAAGCTAAGAGCCGTTGTAGACCCTGTCAGGACCCAGCATCAATTATTATTAGATAAATAGCTATTAATTAAAATTAAAAATCGAAAGTTGCAGAAAACCCTGCGGGTTTATCTATCTCTCTTGGTCTGGCTCCTCACCCTAGACCTGTTTCGGCAAAGTAAACTCTACCGACACAGAGCCAGAGTTCAGGAGCGCGCAAGCCCCACCAGGACGACAATGTAGAAATACGGCGGTGGGGTTATTATTATTATTGCTCTGAATCTAATGGACCGATTAAATTGAAATTTGGTACACATATGTATTTCTGTGACCCAAACACGGATGTGTAACGTAAATAAATGACTTTTGAACATGGGGGTCACTTTTGGGGAGCAAATAAGAAAATTGAAAAAAGTTTTTAAAACTGTATTGTGTGACACATCAAATGAAAGAAATTGTTACGAAGATCTCAAATATTTTTTGTTTATTATTTAAAAACAAATAAATTTAAAGATAACATCACATAACATAACATCACGCCTTGTTTCCCCGAAGGGTTGGGCAGAGGTGTCCCTGTAGCAGGCACACCCACATTTCGCCAGTTATGTTAAATTTAAAGATATTTAAGAAAATAGATGAAAATTTACCATTTCCCTTCTTATTTCCGATACTACTGAGCCTAAAATTTTGAAAAAAATACAGAGAATGGTTCTTCACTCATAGGTTACAGAAAAACCTATAAGAAGTCTATGGTCTTAAAATAACATGGTAAATCTATCAATATTGTGCGTACAAACTTATATTTGCAGTTGGAGTGTATGGGAGAACATTTATTTAAACTACAATGTTAAGTTTGTATTTGGGATAAATTCATCCCAAATACGGTACCCTTAATTGCGCGTAGTCCGACACGCACTTGGCCGGTTTTTTTTTTAATATGACGTGTAAAAGTGATTCCGATATCCTATTTACAGAATAAACAATTTTTTTTTCATTGCTTTGCATTTTATCAATTCCCTATTCAGACCAGTGAAGGATGCGACTAATAATTGTTGTATAGTAGTATATTCTGTACATTTAAATAATAGCAGGTACCTCATTATTGCATCATACAAAGGTGTGTTCATTCTCATTTCCTACGAAATGTATGGGAAGTTTTTTTGCAATTTCTGACTTTTCTCGTACTCAAAAAACACAACCACAGTTGGTCCGATATAGTTGTTGACCCTAGTAATAAGAAATAGTCTGTCATCAAAACAGTTTTTGTGAAAATTGGCTATATTCTTGCTGACAGTACAATTTTTTCAAAATCTATGAATGCAGATCAACATGTTTCAAAAATTTTAAGATAAGTTTGTATATAATTTAATCCATAAAGCTATAGCTTGATGATAATATTTTAAAGGGTTAGATCCGTAACTGTCTGCAATATTTTAACCTTTTGGCTAGCCCTTTTTAGAATTTGCGGTAAACTATAGAAGAACACGAACTTATTGTAATATTGCTTATCCTCCATAACAAATAGCGTGAGTCTATTGTGATGTTTCCATTATTTGACTTATTGATTATTTATACCACTTTTCAAGTTAACCAAACGACACAGTAAATTCCTCCCCTGTAAAAATAAATACCCCTTTTCACCCCGTTAAGGGCAGATTTTCAAAAATCTCTTATATATGTTTTTATTTTTTTCAGTGTTAAGTATAAACACTGATTTTCGAGTTAATCAGACCGCGTGTTAAAATTATTATTTCATACAAACTTTGATACCCCCAATCCTCCTTTAGTAATTATAAAAATTGTTTTGTTCATTTTCTGTTTTTCTAAACGGGCAGTTTAGAAATACAAAAAATGGCAATCTTTATAATTTTACATAGATAAGTATTCGTTCCAAGTTTCAAGTTTATTAACTCAAGGAATAAGATTTTTCATACAAACAAAATCCCCCCTTTTCACCCCTTTATAGGTCAAATTTCCAGAAACCCTTTCTTAACGGACTACCTCCCTGCCAAAAATCTTTATACGTGAAGCGGTTTTCGATGTGACAAAGTCTCCCCGCCGTATCTGACTATCTATCTGAACGCGATAAACTCAAAAACTACCGAAAAGCCCATAATATACAGAGCGTCCCATGTATATGCCACATGGAGGGAAAGTACCTTGAATATTGTAGATGGAACATTTTACTGAAAGCAGACATTATTTGAATTTAAAAACAATTTAAACTGCATTCGTAGATATTTAAATAATTACATGGTTGAACCAGGAATCGAACCCGTTACACGAGAAAAATAATCACCCTGTAGCTTTATCATACCGATCGAAAGGCTTCATCATAAGGATTATTTTTCGCTAAATAACATAGTGTCAAAAATAAAAGGAAGACCAATTTTTTTTACATAACCCCATAAAAAAAATCTAACGGGGTTAGATTTGGGGATCTCGGCGGCCATCTTATTTGTCCATTTGTCCCGATCCAGGTATGAAAGTGTTCATTGAGATAGTCCCTTGTTCTGTGACTGTTATGAGCCGGAGCCCTATTGAGGTGTGCGGGGGTAACGGCGGAGAGAAATGATGTACACGTGTTCCTGTGTCGACGGCCCATTTATTACTGTTCTACAATGTGTGACTTATCGTGCTACTTAACATAGAACTATAATTAAGTACTTAGCCTACTTCATCTACCAGGTAATAAAATTTAAAAAAAATCTTAGGGTTTTTTTTACAAACGTTTCACAAGTTATTGGTTTTTGTCTTTGTTACAAATAATGTATTGATAACATAACAACAGTGTTTACATTTTCGATTGTATAAAGCTATGGCATTACAGTTATAAATGGTTTGGTTCTATTTTTATGCACAATGTCAACTTTATTTCCTCGTAAAATTTTACATTAGGTTCTAAATCCTCAATCACTACATATGGTCCATTATACAGACTGTCTAATTCGCTGTTTCATTTTTTAAAAGTAACAAATCATCCTTCTTATAGTTTACAGAGTTTACAGTTCTGTCATATATTTGTTTTCTTTTTTGTTTACATTTGATTAAATTGTTACGTGCATCTTCATGCGCCATGTGTAGTCTATTTCTAACTCTAAAGTATAATTATCGGGATTGTACAATGGTTCTACAACATTAGTCATTCTGCTTGGTATTTCACAATGTTTACCGAATACAAGTTCATACGGTGCATATTTGGTGCAGGTGTGTACTGTGTTATTATATGTAAAGCACCAAAATGGTAGCCAGTGGCTCCAAGTATCAGGGTGGTTTTCACATGTATCCGCAAAAAAGAACCTAGATTTTTTGTGCATTTTCCAATGACCCAATAGTTTGGTGGTGATAAGCTGTTGACTTTAATTTTTGTATTCCTAGTAATTTACATACCTCCTCCATTGTTGAAGATATGAATTCGGTCCCACAATCTGTAGCAATTACCTTTGGTATCCCGAACCTTAAAATAAAATTATTTACGAAAGCTCTAGCTATACTTACTGTTTCCTTATTTCTAAGAGGATATGCCTCAACAAACTTACTTAATTCACATTCTACTGTTAATATGTACGTGTTATCGTCTATATCCCTGTCGAGAGGACCTACTACATCTAGAAAAACGTTCTCCATCGCTGAAGAAGCCGTTGTCGTTATTACCATTGGTTCCTTGATATAGCGTGAATGCTTAATTTTTTGGCATTTTTTCACACTTTTGAATAAATTGTTTGACGTAATTTTCTATCACTGGCCAGTAGTATTTACGTTTTATATTATTAATCATCCTGCGTACCCCCGCGTGTCCGCTGGTTGGTAGCAAATGATAGTCATTTAAAATAAAATCTTTATTTTCGTCGCTATCTATTCTTTGTACTCCTCGCAATATGCATATACGAAGCCCGGGCCATGGGTTTGTATTTTGTATTTCTTTTATTATGTCTTTTATGAATAACGCGTTTTCATTATTTTAAATTATACATATTTCTTAAATTTTTTTTTTTTTACAAAATTCACTCAATTTCTTCACAAAAACGCTTCGCGTATAGTGTGACTTAAAATCGAGATTTAAATATATTATATTTTTATTTTCAATAAATGCGAAACATTCCGATTATGCACTTATGCTATTACTCCGTTTCATTCTCTCTATTTCGTTTCCTTTCACTAATATCAATTCAACTGCTCTATCTGGTATCTTAAGTATTTCTACAACCTTCGGTTGATCATGTGGTTGATCAGGCCGTTGGTATTTTTGGTTTATGCAAGTCTGACCACGATATGAGTGTCGAGTTCTATATTGCTGAAAATTACCTTGATGTAAATTTCCACGCTGATAATTTCCTCGCTGCCGATTATAATATTCGCCTCTGCCTCTGTTTGTAAACCTATTATTTTGATAGTTATATTTAGAATTAAACTTACCTCTCGCAGTCATAATTGTATTTGACGTTGAGGGCTGTGCAAGCTCCTCGTCCTCAGCCGCACGAACTGCATCCATAAGGGCTGTATAATTGCGTGCTGTAATTATAGTACTTAATCGTCTATTTCTAAGACCGTCGGCGAATTTTTTCACCGCTAATTGCTCATTTATTGGCCTCAAAACCTCGTATTTTTTTCGTTAGAGTCTGCTTGTGAGATTGTTCGATTTGCTTTGCATAATCTGATAATGACTTTTCCTTTTGAGAGATGTTATTTAATTGCGTTAGTGAGGAACACGCTGACTTTCCTGTCATCAAATTTAATTTTATATCCTGAATTAAAGACTTCCAGTACGAATATTCTGACTTAAGTTTGAGCCGAGCCGTCTTATCAAGTCTCGTTTTTAATACAAAAGAGATAAACTTTTTAATGCTATCCGTTTCCTCTAGGCAACTTTCATACAATTCAACACTTTGAATTATCTTTTCAATTGTGTTTTCAGTACCGTTCATTACCGGAATCGAACATGCCGCCGTTTTTAAGCTAAATTGCTACATTTTTGTATTATTTTCGTCCCCGCTAGCAGAATAACTAATTATTTTCTTATAGGTTAACACAAACTTATCCGCTAAAGTTTCTTAAATATATTCTGATAGTTCTGGTTTCAGCTCTTTAGCACTTAATACATTAATTATATTTTTTTTTTTGTGTGTGCCTGCTACAGGGACACCTCTGCCCAACCCTTCAAGGAGACAAGGCGTGATGTTATGTTGTGTTTTTTTTTGTACAACTATAATATTCTTCGGTTTTTATTATTTTGTTTATAACATTTCCTTATATTTTATTCTTTTATCTGGTCCTAATTTCCTTAAACTTATTTGGACATCTTTTGACTTCTGATATATTTCATTTAACTCACTAAGATCCATCAAACAAAACAATGTTAATTAAGTGAACGCATGTTACTTAAATCTGTCTAATAAGTAGTAACATTACAATCTCGCTAAGACTACACTGAATTAATTGCTATAACTTATATTACTCCCTATCGTTTACCGCTATCGCTACTAATCGCTAATTATAATGGTTTTGGAACAAGGATGACGAATGACGATTTATACTTTATGAACTTTTTGAATTTGGCACAACACTCACGATTTCCGCAATTTACACCTGGTTTTCTTCTTCGGCTGCTGTCTTATTACGGCCTGATAGGCGATACCGGAGACGCTGCATGACATCGGACCTTATCTCCTTCTGCACCCATCTTCTATGACATTTTCGGTATTGTTTATTTCCGATTATTAGGGCCGCAAGGCTTATGATGGCAAACAATGTGATAATAAGGACATTGTTTATAGTAGCTCCATTGCTTCCTGCTGCATTTTGTGCGATAATAACATCTTCTGTTTTTGAATACGATTTGCCCATACTGGCACACTCACTGACTCACTGACGGTCACGGAAAAGGCGAATTACTCGTAATAGTCAGTCACTATTTTAATATCCTGAAGTTTAATGTGTGTTATTTCTTCTCTTTGAAATCACTGGGATTGTCACATTCACAACGTTCCCACACATTACGCTGACTTAGCGAAATCCAACGCCATGGCCTTGACGCGGCGGGCGCACCGGTGCGGCGCCCGCGCTTAGCAGGGTTGCCATGAGGTGTGCGGGGGTAACGGCGGAGAGAAATGATGTACACGTGTTCCTGTGTCGACGGCCCATTTATTACTGTCCTACAATGTGTAACTTATCGTGCTACTTAACATAGAACTATAATTAAGTACAGGTCGTGCCATTAAAGATGAGACTTGACCGCGCCTCCCGCCGCTCTTTCCCCCGCCCCGATGACGCCCCAGCGGGGACTTCATACCGCTAAATCGACCCATAAATCGTCTACTGCGCAAGTCAAACCACGTGGTGCGTCAAGTCTCATCTTTAATGGAACGACCTATACTTAGCCTACTTCACAAATTAAAATTAATAAAAAATACGTAAGTCCCTTAGAGTAGGTTTGCCAACTTTTCTTGAGAAAAATAATGTATCAAGTTTTGTACGACGATAGTCTGTTCAAGCGTACGAATGATTGTTCTGTACACTTGAGATGATGGAAACCCGGGGATGATGAATTAAACCGCCCGTGTTGAGTGTGGTAAAATCACTGATTTATTTTACTTAGCCAGCTTACGAAATGACCGCGCGTATGCAAACGCTGATGCAGCTTAACCTACTTAATGTTACGAAATGTGCGGGTTCACCGTACATACTGCCAACTCTAAAGGAGAAGACGAGGGAATATTTAAAATCTAGATGAAACCTAGTGTCTAAATACAATAAAAATGATGACTTAGGAAAAATGATACAATTTTTCGTTGAAAGCTGATACAAAGTGATTCCAACAATATCTACTCTAAGTATTATATATATTTAACACTGAATTGTCTGATTTAGTTATGATATAGTTAATATTTCACCATAGGAGAGGTCCCTTTATTTACACTTTCAGTTGTCTTACTTATATCACTGAACTCACTGATCACTGGCACTGTTTCACGCGCGCACTCCGTAGATCCCGGTCCTGTGAGGTCAGCTTGCGCCTCCGCCCCCGGGGCTCACTCGCCCGCCGGTGCACGTACCGCCAACATCTCAGGCTGCAGCGGCGCAGGTGCGGCTTGGCACTTACTTCTTATAATTAAGTATAAGCATATGCCACCTAAGCCGAGAACCAAGGCCAAGGTAACGTACACGACGGAATAATGGTGGATGTCGTGCACATTTAGTTGTGTAGAAGATTGTTCCTTTATATTGGTTATTTGGTCTCTAAGCTGATTCCACATATGGGTGTGGTTTTCCGGTACGTCGAAATCATTGGGCAAGGTTGTGTTTATTATTGAGTTTAATATGGAAACCTCTGGGACTTCGATATTTGATCGCATGTTCAAATAGCGTAAGTAGTTGTTATGCGTGTGAATACTGTACGTATCCGATTTCAGTGTGCATCCATAACCTAGGTCAATGATACCACTGCCTCGTATAACTGTCGTTTTTGTGTCAGCAATACAGGAAATACGGAGTTCACATGACTCACAACAGGTGTAAAACCAGGAGTTTAAATGGTGTATGTTGACCCAATAATTGTGGCACGTGGACACGTCTTGTTTACAAGCGCTCCTCATATTACTTACAGTGCGGATATCGCATAACGACTGTTTTATTCCCAGATTGTAAACAGGTTTGTCAATGGAGCACAGTAGCCGATTGTTACTGATGATATGAAAGCATGCTTGTAGATCGCTATCTGATAAGAGAAGAGCGAGGTCCTTTTGTATATTGTAGGCAATATATGGTGAGCTTGGGATAGTGCGAACGTGATTCGACCCCCTTTTCTGAGGGATAGGTATGATTCTATCTAACTCGAAGATATCGTTGCTGACAAGCGGAATCTTTATCTCTATAATAAGATAGCCTTCACACAGCGTTGCAGACGCCTTCATAATCTTGTAGAAAGAAAAGAAAGAAAGAAAAATAGGTTTATTTGTCACAGAGACACGTGCATACATAAAAGACAAGAGTAAACGAAAACAACAAAAAGTACATAATAAATCACGAGCATAAAAAAGAAATTAGTCGGCAGCTGCACGACATGACTGTGACAAGAAGGCTTCCACTCAGCATGATGCAGTGCTATGGGGTAGCCACAGCACAGCGCTGATTTTCAGTGGTCACCTGTGCAGCTCGGATAGGTTTGATGACTCGATTGGGGTCATTAGATTTCCATGCAATTGCCCGGAGATTATGTTGATCTGACGAGCCAGCTGTTCGGGAGTAAAAAGGTACGGGTCAATGCGACCGTGGCTGATGTCTGTCACGGTCAATAAGTGTGTGTTGGATTCGCATTAGGTTTGACAGTATGATACTCGCTGCTAGGGCGGATGATGTTACATAAATGCCGTTTCTGTTGTCCAGACGTACCTTATTAATTTCGTCCGTGATGTTTTGAAGATGTTGTTTTATAAATTTGAACTGTTTGTTCATAGTCTCCTCGCTGCGTCACAGAATGTTATACTCCGATTCCAAGACCAAGGTTTGATTCTTTAGTAAATTTTGAAGATGATTTTCATTATTATTTACTCTTTCTATGTCCTGCTTATACTGTTGAGCGAAGTTTTCATCTAATACTCCGAACAACGTGTTTGCCAGGTACCCTACTCCGTTGATTAAACCACGTTTTTGCCTTCTTACGTTTGGGTTTTCGAGGAGTTTTTGATAATGCTCAAGTTCATTTACTTCGTGCTCTAATTGTAGAATGACGCTATCGTATTGCGAACCCATGCAGTCGGCGGTTTGTTTTAAGTGCTTGACATAGTTTTTAATGTTCAATGCTCCGTGATAAAACGTGGACATGTTATAAAACACGATGAGTTTCCAATCGTCCTTGATAATTTGGAGGTTGGATATCTTGTCGAAGTAAAGTCCTTGGTTTGTGGTAATTTGCGTAACGTTTTATGTCGTCACTTTCTGTTGTAGACTAAGAGATGCAAACTAAAACATTAATAGAACACTGATGAAAAAAACTTGCAAAGGTTTTTGCTTTCGTGGTCGTGGAGATCGCCTTTTGCCTTCAACATGATCTGATAATGGAGTGGAAGACTCATCCTCACACTGGTTCATGGGTTTGGATGGGGATACCTCCTCATTTACAGGCAAGTATACAAGCTTGTTGACTGGACGCTGTATGGTGTTATTGCTAGTTTTGACAGTAACTACTCTCACATACCCGTCCTTTCCAGGATGAAGTAGGTGCACTCGTCCCATTGCCCATTTACCCGGAGGAACATTCTCTTCACGGATGAGGACAAAGTCATCGACTTCAAGGTTACGTCGTGCCTGTTGCCATTTGGTTCTGATTTGTAACTGCTGCAGATACTCTGATGACCACCGTTGCCAGATATTCTTTGTCATAGCCTGGACGAGTTGTCATCGCGCCTTTAAGGTTGATGATTCCGGATCAGTTTGAGGCCGTGATAAAATCGGTGCCCCAGTCAGGAAGTGTCCCGGAGTAAGGCAGTCGTCGTCTGAATTTTCCGTGAGTTGACATAAAGGTCTGGAATTCAGACACGCCTCTATTTGGCAAAATAACGTCGAAAACTCTTCGTACGTAAGACGTTGATCGCCTATGACCCTTTTCAAATGATATTTCAGGCTCTTCACAGCCGCCTCCCAAAGTCCACCGGCATTAGGCCAGGCTGGTGCATTAAAGTGCCACTAAATGTTCTGCTCACTGATTTTGTTAAAGAAGTCCGGATTGATATTCTGGATAATCTCCTTATACTCCTTTTTCATGAGTCGAATAGCGCCTACAAAGTTTGTACCGTTGTCACTATACATGTGGCCGGGTGGTCCACGTCGGGAGCAGAATCGACGAAACTCTGCTAGAAAGGCGGCCGTACTCAGGTCTGAAACCAGTTCCAGATGGACCGCTTTCGTTGACAGGCAGACAAAGACTGCTACGTATCCTTTCGTTGTTTTGATCCCGCGGCCTTTATTGACTTTCAGTTCTACGTGGCCTGTAAAATCGACACCAGTATGCGTGAATGGTCTTGACGGAGTGACTCTGGCTCGTGGTAAGTCTGCCATAATTTGCTGTTGAATTTCGTTGTTAAATCGGCGAAACTTAACGCACAGTCTTTACCGTCCTGATTCCGCTAATAATCCAGTATCTATCCCTTATGTAGGAAAGTGTTAGTCGGGCACCACCGTGTAAAGTTGTTATGTGTGCCTGGCTAATGACAAGATCAGTAAGTCGACTGTGGCTTGATAGGATGATGGAATGCTTCGCCGATTTGCTTATACTGGCGTGTTTTAAACGTCCACTAACTCTTAATAAGCCATTTTCATCTAGCCAAGGGTTTAAATTGCAAATCTTGCTTTTCGAACTCACGTGTTGTTTACACTTAATTTGTTGCAATTCTTGCTGAAATTCCTGTGATTGCACTTCTTTAATAATTAATTGGTAAGCGTTGTTTATTTCTAATAATTCCAGAAACCCATATGTTGCAATTTGTTTGTCGCGAATTCGCTTGATGAAACGTGACACCCAGCCAGTAATCCGCACAATTCGTGTCAACGAACTATAATTTTGCAGTAAGTCAGTAATAAATGTTACATTATTGTCCACTAAGGCTGTGTTCACACAAACCGCTTTTGTTTCTATTTTTGGGGACTGGTATTCGATCTTAACTGCATTTTTCCTCTCGCAACCTTTTAGCCATTCAGGCCCTTCCCACCACAAAGATTGGTTTAACAATTGATGAGACGTTATGCCTCGGGTAGCACAATCAGCTGCGTTTTCTTCTGAGCTGACATGATTCCAGAATTCTGCCGGGACTATGTTGGTTATCTGCTTAACTCTGTTAGCTACAAATGGCTTCCATCTGGATATATCTACGTGTAGCCAGCCCAAAACTATCATGGAATCTGTCCATGCATGAAGCGTCATTCCTATATTTAGTAAGGACTCAATGACCTTCTTTACAAGTTGGGATAGAAGTAGCGCGCCCCACAGTTCCAGTCTAGGGAGCGTTGATTTCTTTGCGACCGGTGCTAGCTTTGTTTTTGCAGCAACAATTGTCGATGTGTACTCGCCCTTATTGTTCTTGGTGACGAGGTAAATAACGCAAGCGTAAGCTTTGTCTGATGCGTCGCAAAATGCATATAATCGACTGGTTTTTTCTGTGTTACCTAAGAATATTGGTATGCGAAATTTGTCGATACAGTTTATATCTTCTTTTAATTTAAGCCAATATTCTTGCATGTCTTTTGGTAATTTTTGATCCCAGTTGGCTTCAATGGACCACGTTTGTTGAAACAGTAGCTTCGCTCTGATTGTAAGTGGTGATAACCAGCCAAGGGGATCGAATAGCTTTGATACTTCTGACAATAATTGCCGCTTTGTAATTACTGAATTACTCTTAGGGATTACATGACTTTGGAACATGAATGTATCAGATGATGGGTTCCATTTTAATCCAAGAGTCTTTCTGGATTCGAGACACTTAAATTCGTAGGGACTGTTCAATTGGTCGGTTGTTAGATTCTGCAGGACTTCTGGCTTGTTACTTGACCATTTTCGCAGGTTCATACCAGCACCCTGGAGCATCTTAATAAGTAGTTGTTGTAGCTCTTTTGCTTGATCAGCGGTATTCTGTGCACTCAGCAAATCATCCATGTAGAAGGAGTTCTGCACAGCTGCTGCTGCTAGTGGATATTTCTCGGCATCATATGCCGCGAGTTGTTTTAGAGTCCGCATAGCCAAAAATGGAGCTGCCTTGGTCCCGTACGTTACAGTGGTTAATTGATATTGATCCGATTGATCCTTCATTGAATCTCTCCAAATTATCGTTTGCAGAGGCTGATCTTGCTCTCTAACGAGTAAGTGACGGAACATTTTTTCAATATCCGCAGTGTTTACATATTGGTATTGCCTCCAATTTATGATAAGTGCTAATAGGTCTTGTTGTAAATTGGGTCCACTGTACATTAAGTCGTTCAGACTGTTACTCGATGTAGTTTTGGATGATGCATTAAAAACTACTCTCAACTTTGTTGTTGTGGAATCAAGTTTCCATACACCATGATGTGGTAAATAATACGCCTGATCGGTTATACTTTTGACTTGCCGCATGTGACCTAATTCTTTGTATTCGTTCATAAATTGTTTGTATTGACTTGAAAATGGTGTATTTTTAGACATTTTTGACTCTAATTGTTTAAATTGCGCTGTAGCCTTAAACTTTGATGATCCGAGTTGCCTGGCATCATGGGTATCCCAACTTCATACATGCCATTATTTAATCGTCTTGTGGTGGTTTTGTAGAAATCTTCACAAAATTTATCACCAATAGTCACGTTTGATGATGATGAGTCGTGAATATCCTCCAACTCCCAAAACTTGGCTATTTCTTCAATGTTATTGATGGCGACATAACAGTTGAACTTTTTGACATTTCCTGATAAGATCCAACCTATTTTAGTTTGTTGAGCTATTGGGGCCTGCATGGGCCCTTGATAAGACCGCTTAATATAATTTCCGCATATACACTGGCATCCAGAAGAAGATCGATAGGTCTTGATACGTTGTACTCCGGGTCTGCTAACTGAAGATGTTGCAAGTGAGACCAAGGCTGTTTGCGGAATGATGAGTTCGGTAGGCTGCTTATGACCTTTGATACAACCAACGCCTGAGTCTTAGAATAGAATAGAATAGAATAGAATAGAATAGAATTTTATTTTGCAAATATGGGTAATACATAATAGTTCTTAAGATTAAATTTAGCTCAGCCACATTTTACCAATCGGCATGCAAACATTTGAAATTATTTATATCACTATTATTACAATTATCAATTTATAAATTACCATTATAAAATTCTTAAATCATCAACTTAATTCAAAATATATGTTTGTATTGTGTTCTTCAGGGTGTAATCTTCGTAGATGGACTTGCAGTCTAGTGTTACAATTCCTTTGCTTTGTTTGGAGACTGGACCTACTCCTGAAATGGAGGCATGATATGGTCGACGTTGCAGGCCTAGCATTTGCGTCGCATTTTCTGAAATCAATGACATTTGGGACCCCTGATCTAGAAGCGCTCGTAATGTGACATATGTACCATTTCCAGATAATACAGTTAACGACAGCGTGGTTAACAGTATTTCTTCATTATCAGCTGCGACGTGATTGACATTATGCTGCGCCGGTGATGGCTGAACGGTAGCGCTCGTCATCGCTGCAGTTTGTTGATGTGGTACACACGCATCATGCAGTAAAGTGTTATGTTCACTGTTACACCTTTTGCAACGTCTTGCGCTGTTGCACTCACTGTCAAGATGATAATAAAGGCAATTCTTGCAATATTGATTCTTTGTTACCAAGGTCAATTTATCACTCGGGGTCATTTTCGTAAATTTCCTGCAGCGAAATATAAAGTGACGTTTGTAACAAATAGGACAATCTGGCCCTTGAGTAGCGACGACTTGATACTGTTTCTTGTAGTGGTTCCCATGATTTGTAGGTTTTTCACGCTGTTGACCAGACTCCCGTTTAAAGGCAGGCTTCATTGTTTCTCTCTCTCTTCGGTGTAAGGGTTCTAGGGCTGTGAACTTGTTTTCGAGGAACGTCATAAATTCTGTCAAGGATGGGAGCTCCCTGGGTGATGTACGCGCCTCTTTGTAGTCACAGTAAGTCTCCTGGTCCAGTTTCTTACTGAGAAGATGTACTAACAACGGATCCCATGTATTTGTGTTCACACCAAGGTTGTGTACAGCGTGGATGCACTCCGTGGTGGTATCATATAACTGCTTTAACTCATAAGCTGTTTGTTTGGAGATAGAAGGCTGATTTAAAAATATCTCTATTTGATTTGTAAAGAGTATTTGCGCATTATTATATCGGTGATTTAAAATTTCCCAAGCTGTGTCGTAATTTCCAGACGAAATGTGAAGATGTTGAATAAGGCGTTCGGCCTCTCCCTTGAACTTTCCTTTCAAATTTTGCATCTTCTGAGCCTTGGTTATTGTGTTGTTGTCGTGAATAGCTTCTGTAAACAGGTCACAAAATATTGGCCATTGCGTGTATTTGCCCGTAAAAGTAGGAATCTCAAGCTTCGGCGTTGCCTGTTGTACATGAACCAACGACGATATTTTCTTATTTAGGGAACGCTTCGTATCTTTGTAGCTACGCTCGTACATGCTAAATTCATTCTCGTACGATACATCTCCACCTTGAAGTATGTGGTCGATTCGCAGATGTAACGTATCGATAGTGTTCCACTTGGCTTGTATAGCTCTAAGCTCGTCTTCAAGTTCCCATTTTTCAGATATTTCGTCTACGTTGATGCTCCTTACCAACCTGCTGAAAGACCGAAAATTGGTTCCCTGTTGAGCCAACAATTCAGTGGCTTCAGGGTTTGACTGCGTACCTTTTTCATCCGAACCAAAGGCAGTAAGTAAGGTTCGAATAGACTGGTAGAGGCTCTTACCCTGTTGATAAATGTTTGATGCGAAATATTGAGGTTCCGTATCCGGAAACTCAGAGAGTTTCAAATGATTTTGTTCGAACTCTCCCCAGAGGTTATCCAACGACTCTAATCTCTTTTGGATGTATTCCGGAGTTTTTCTCGATAACGGATCCTTACCAAAGTTGATCTTTATCCTATTGAAGCCTTCTAATATTTCCGATTGACGAGCGCTTAAAACGGCCATCATGATTTAATAAAAGGAACAATCTTACTTGGACAATGACGAGTTGTGATACCAACTGTGGGCTGCTGACGCTGTGGGCAGTACAGAGTAGATTCAGCTCCACCGATGTCTTCTTGGACGATTCACTGATGGTTCACTGAATGGACTGAGTTGAACGATTTACGGAACTGTCGCGGAATGCTCAACGAATATAATCAAGTGTGTGGCTGTGTTTTCAACACACCTTGATCTATAAACCCGATGGATTGTTACGCGTGATCACAGAATCCAGCCGGTCCGATCCGGCTCGAAGGACCAAAAAAAATGTACGACGATAGTCTGTACACTTCGTTCAAGCGTACGAATGATTGTTCTGTACACTTGAGATGATGGAAACCCGGGGATGATGAATTAAACCGCCCGTGTTGAGTGTGGTAAAATCACTGATTTATTTTACTTAGCCAGTTTACGAAATGATCACGCGTATGCAAACGCTGATGCAGCTTAACCTACTTAATGTTACGAAATGTACGGGTTCACCGTACAAGTTTTGTGAATAGGAAAAACATAAATTATCTGGTAGAAAAAAAAGTATTTTTCAAATTTATATATTTATTCCCATAAAAACATATTTTTGAGTGCGTTTAACAAACGCTAAAATCTTTTTATTGTATTTGAAAGTTTTAAAGCTAATTTTACAACCAAATTTTAGATTTAAATAAATAAATAACTCGTTTTTTTATGAAATTTGTGAATGATCTGTTTCTCTTTTCTCGCCACTTTAGGTTCATCACCGAAAAACCTCTCAGTGCAAGCTAAGTGGAGGGAACAGAGAGTAAATAAATCAGATCCATTTTTAAGATTGCCATTTGTGAAAAAAAAAAATTCTTAAAAAATTCTTTATCATTAAATAATATATTCTCTTTTTTGACATTTAAGTATTGTCATAAATATAGTTCAGTAATTACTTAAGGGTAACACTCTTAGGTAATTGTTTCGTTTTACGCATCACAGTAAAGATTTGCATCAGAACGCGTGTCGCCGTTTGTCTCCCACTCTTTAACTTCACTACAAGCAAGAGACCAATGCCTACGCGGATTACGCACACAAATAAACAACACGCACTTAGATCGTGAGTTTGCTATTGGTTTTCACACTAACGCAATCTCTGCGTTTGACGTACACTCGTACACGCGTAAAAGCTTATGTATGGCAGGGCGACTAAACTGTCGATTATGGATATCGATAAAATTAATGTAATCTTGCTTCTTTCTTTACAAGTATTGTGGACTATGTAGACTTCTGTAATGCATGTTGTAAACATGTATTCATGCGAATATAGAAACAAATAAAAATACAAAACTGAATTTTAAAACCATTTTAATTATTAAAATGGACTGATGACTTTTTTTTAAATTGTGGTATAATCATCAAATGAGTCTTCCCAATGGACTGATGACTTTCTCTAATAAACAAATAATAAAAGCAAAAATGACGGGGCCCCCCTCTAGAAGGCCAAAGCCTGCATGTCGGGGTCGCGGGACTTATGTTTTGCCGTGACCCCGGTACGTAAAGGGCTATTGAAAGACACTGTGGATTTTAGTCAGTACGAGTCTGACAGTCCCTCCCGCTCTGCCCTGGGTGGGAGGACTCATTTGACGATTTTACCACGTTAAAAAAAAAGTAATCAAAGAAGTATAAAAAAAACGTAAGGAAAAAGGCATAATTTTCAATTTCCTTCGTTTTCAACCAGAAGTTTTATAAAAATTAATATAAAAGATGATTTTGATGTCGACATTTTTAGACAAAAAACTGATTAATTGACGAGACTAAAATAAAATTTTCTATAACATAATAACGATATATTTTTGCGGATAAGCGCCTGATTTTAAGTTTCTTTTCCCTGACTTTGTTGTTATGTAATTATCATCATCGAAATGTTGCGAACAAATTGCGCTACAGGCTATTTAGTAGGGATGCAATCAATTCTACCAGTTGTCTCAATCCACAGTTTTCTTATACCTGGATCTGTTGGAAACCTAAAACATCATAATATGTCAGTTTCAATTGAAAAATTACATAAAACTTAAATACAAAAAAAAATACAAAATCCTCATATTATTGGTCGTAATAAATAATATTATTTTAGTTATAAAAAATGTACTATTGATAATAATCAATTGTATCATAGTAATTATCGACATTGTTTACAAATTGGCACAGCACTATCGATATGCCTAGATTTCGTGGAATTGAACCTTTGGTTCGGTACTCGGGACTCTCGCAGTGAACGTAATACATTGCGCGATCGCTCACGTAGTGCAAAATGGTACCCATCTATTGCAAGCAATGTATTAATATTCGTCTGCTTGTGATTATATCGTTTTTGTCTACAAACTTCATAATGCTAATGTTAAAAATACAAATATCACACGTATTTTAATGTTTTTGGACTTACCGGTGGAAAGAAATCCCTTCTCGTGCTACACTACATACCTGACTTCTTTTCCGACACGTTATAATAGTGCAAGACGGCATAATTTAATATTTTTGCGGAGCTTACGTACGCTGTCAAAACAAGAGCGCGATTGCTGGCCGGTAAAGTAAATTTCGGTTGATATTGAGCATTTGCTCATAACCGCGGCGCGCGTGCCCCGCCCACAAGGCCCTTCTAACCTCCTTTATATGTTCTGTGGTTGTGAGGATCTCAATTTTTTTTATTTTATAGTTTTAAAGTAAACAGTTAAAAGTATTATGAAATTAATGTAGGTAATAGATGAAATTTTACCATTCCCCCTTTATATCTGAAACTACAGGAGCCTACAATTTTGAAATAATAATTTAGCGAATAGTTTCTTACTCATAGATTACAGGAAAACCTTTCCCTAATAAAATTGGCTTTGATTATATCAACCATCACTTCACAACCACTTATCATTTGGATTCCCAAATGTTATCCCAGACGGTCGATTACATTACTGGCCTAGCTAGTCCCATCTTAGAATCATTTCACTTCTCTCTTGTCACCTTAAACGAAATTAAAACCATCATCCTGTCCATAAAATCCAAGGCTATTACGGCATACCCAGTCACTTTTGACCCATTTTTATTCTCCCATTCCTGTCTAAAGTGCATGACGCCTGTACACACCAAAAGCAGTTTACGGGGTTTTTTCACTGGAACAACCTTGTTAGCTCTTTTCAGTCTGGATTCTGGTCTCGGCACAGTACAGCTTCCGCTCTCCTTAAAGTGACTGGTGACGTTAGAGAACCGATGGTGGATACCAAAGTCACTGCTTTAGTATTAATTGCTTTCTCCAATGCCGTCAGCTACCATATTTCCCTTTCTAGCCTCCCTCATCTAATGATTTCTTCCGAGGCTCTGGAATGGTTCTCCTCTTATATTCGGGGACGTCAGCAGTCAGTTTGCATTGCTGTGAGCTCATTGCGTTGGCGCGACCTGGATGCTGGTGTCCCAAAAGGCGATATTCTTTCTCCATTGTTAATCTCCAGTGCGAGTCCCAATAAATACTTTTTCTTTCTTTCTAATTCATGTTATAACTCACTGTCTTCGGTGTTCCTATCATCTTTATGCCGATGATCTTTAATTGTACATAGCTGAACGGGTTGAAGGTTTATCGGACGTTATAGCAGATGTAAACCGAAATTTAGATGCCATCAAAAAGTGGTCTGATAGTTTTGGGGTGTCAGTAAACCCCTCAAAGTGTTAGGCTATTGTAAGTAGGAGCTCACACATAGTGGGAAGGGTGACGCTTAGCTCTCGTCCTCCCCTTATTTTCAATGGTACCGTCGTACCCATTACCTCTATTGTGAAAGATCTCGGTTTGCGTCCTGACTCGACACTTAGCTGGCAACGCCAGGTCTCTAGTGTTAGTCAAAGGGTCAACGATACTCTGCGCTCTCGGTATCGTCTGAGAAACTTTTTGCCCGCTTAGCTTGTGCAGATTTTGATTTTCTCTACCATCGACTATGGTGCTATGTGCTACTTTGACTTCAATGCGGTTTTGCTGGATAAGCTCGAGAAACTGCTCAACAATTGTATCCGGTTCATATTCAACCTCAGAAAATATGATCATGTGTCGAGCTATAGGTCTGAGCTCAAAAGGATGTCCATTCGCCAAAGAAGAAGTTTGCGCGCATTGAACACGCTTGTCTCCCTTCTCAACTCTCCCACTCCTTCTTCTTACCTTGTGTCTCACTTCCAATATGCGTTCTTCTATCTTCGTTTTTCAGAAACTTTGTTCTTCCTTAATGTTATATTCAATCAATTCTTCTTTGAAATGCGCTTCCTCTGGATATCAGGAAGGCCATCAATGTATACCAGTCGGTATACATTTAAGCGAAAACAGCGGATTTATTTTCAAAATAACTAGAGCAGCTCTCATCTAACACCTTTCTCCCTTGAATTCGTTTATATGTAGAAGTATATAAATATAACGTAACACACATAACATAACATCACGCCTTGTTTCCCCGAAGGGTTGGGCAGAGGTGTCCCTGTAGCAGGTTTACCCACATTTCGCCAGTTATGTTTTAAGTCCCATGTAATAGGGGGCGAGCCTATTGCCATCAACCTGGCACACATCCAGACTTCAGGCTGCTACTGAGAAATTTCAGATAGAAAAACCCAGTATCACGACCTCATGCTCAACAGAAGTGCTTGTGACCACTAGACCAACAGGCAATCAATATTTAAAAAAAAGGCAAATAAAAATAATAATAATAATGGGCAATATCCTAGAGTGATGCGCTTTGTGAGGCGGGCGTTCTTAGGGACTGATATCAGCCCTCAGGACTATATGACCCGTGTCACAGAGCGCATCGACTTCCTGAAGCAGAAAGTGTATGCATGGGCAAACCGTATTCGTAGGTATAAGCGGCGAGTAGAACGATACACTCAGAATCGCACCTTCCAGAGCGATGAAAGGTGGGTTTATAGGGCTTGGGAGCGACCAGACCAAGGTGTGGCTGACACGCATCTGCCGGATGATGATGCCATGTGCTCTTTCTGGCGCAGCATCTGGTCGGTACCTGTCAGTCACACCGAAGGTGATTGGACTCGAGAAGTCGAGCGAGCCTGCGATCCAATACCAGAAATGGGGGCTATTACTATCTGCCCCCAAGATGTAGCTCGTGCAGTCCGTCCGTTGCCTAACTGGAAGTCTCCAGGGCCGGACGGGCTGCACAACTTCTGGATCAAATGGTTCGTAAGATCGCATGCTCGCTTAGCGGCTCAGTACCAGACTGCTTTGGAGTCTGGTTCGCTACCCCAGTTCCTAACGACAGGAGTTACCCACCTGCTCCATAAATCAGGTAGCACCGCGGAACCCAAAAATTATAGACCGATCACGTGTTTACCGACGGTCTATAAAGTTCTTACATCCATTTTGAGAGCTAAAATTAACAAACATATTGACACCAACTCCATCATGTCTGCCTCTCAAAATGGATGTAGGAACGGGTCCCGCGGTACTAAGGAGCTACTCCTCATTGATATGGCCATTAGCCAACAGGTTCGCCGTTCCCGAAAGGATCTATCGACATGCTGGATAGATTATAAGAAGGCCTATGACTCGGTGCCACATACATGGCTCATGAGGGTGCTGGAGTTGTATAAAGTACATACAACTCTGCGCACTTTCCTGATGTCGTGTATGGGGCAATGGAGGACGGTCCTTCGCTATCCAGGATGTCGAAATATCCAGAGGAATAGCGAGCCGATAAGGATCGAGTGAGGCATATTTCAAGGCGACAGTTTGAGTCCGCTCTGGTTCTGCTTAGCTCTGAATCCTCTAAGCACACTGCTGGAGGATTCAGGTCTTGGCTATCGGTTGAGGAGAGGTGGTCAGGTTATATCTCACCTCCTCTACATGGACGACCTAAAACTCTTTGCCCCCAACAATTTGCAACTGATGGAGCTACTGAAAGTAACTGAAACTTTCAGTAGCGCCATCAGGATGGAATTTGGTGTGGACAAATGTGCGGTCATGCATGTAAAGCGAGGAGAGATTATGGAATCCGTGGGAACCCGTTGAAGGAGCGCTTCTTTGGCCGCCTGAAAAAAGTATTAAATAGTCTTCTATCAGGCGGAAACAAGGTGCGCGCCTTCAACGGTTGGGTTATGCCGGTTTTGATGTACTCTTTCGGCATACTCAAATGGACTCAGACCGAATTCGACGCCTTGGATAGGAGGGTCCGTACGTTGCTGACTGCATATCGAATGCATCACCCACGGTCATCAGTAATGAGACTGTATATCCCGCGAAAGTGTGGAGGTCGAGGCTTTTTAAACGCTAAGACCCTCCACAATCGCGAGATATGCAGTCTCAGGGAATATTTCCTTGGAGTCGACGTGGGGATGCATCGAGATGTGGTCGTGGTGGACAAGAGCCTTACCCCGCTCTCCTTGGCTAAAGAGAACTGGCGCAAGCCTGTAGTGCTTGACACTAAAGATCGCATGGAGATATGGCAGAGTAAGGAGCTTCACGGACGCTACTTCCGGGCCCTGCATGGGCCCGATGTAGATTTACCAGCGTCCGTAACCTGGCTGCGTTTTGGTGACCTCTTTGGGGAAACCGAAGGTTTTGTCTGTGCAATTATGGACGAAGTTATGATGACGAACAATTACCGGAGATTCATTGTGAAGGACGGCACGGTTGACATCTGTCGGGCATGCCACCGTCCGAGAGAATCAATCCGACATATTATCTCCGGGTGTTCTCGTCTAGCTAATGAAGAGTACTTGCATAGACACAACCTTGTAGCCAGGATTATCCACCAGCAACTTGCTCTGAAATACAGCCTTGTGGAATCGGAAGTGCCGTACTACAGGTATGTGCCCGACCCAGTTCTCGAAAATGGAAATATCACATTGTACTGGGATCGATCCATCATCACTGACAGAACTATTGCTGCCAATAAGCCTGATATAGTGGTGGTGGATCGAGGAGAGCGGCGCACAATGATTATTGACATAATGGTCCCGCATGACGAGAACCTCGTGAAAGCTGAGAAAGATAAACAAATCAAGTATCTTGACTTGGCTCGCGAGGTTGTCGACATGTGGGATGTAGATTCAGCAATCATTGTGCCGATAGTCGTGACAGCCAATGGCTTAATCGCCAAGAGCCTCGACCAACACCTAAGGAGGCTCTCGTTGGGCAGCTGGATCAAGGGCTTGATCCAGAGAGCGGTACTCCTGGACACGGCTCGCATTGTCAGAAGGTTCCTCTCCCTGGAGCCCTGACCGCCGGTAGCTTGGACCCTGTTCCCGATACCGGTGGGCTACTATTTTTTATATTTTTAAATGTTTTTATATTTTATATGTTTTAATATTTAAAAATATAAATTATATGTATTTAAATGAAATAAAGGACATAATAATGGGCAATATAAATATAATATAGGTATATATTATTTTAAATATGTATGTGTATGTAGTTTATAATATATTTATATATTGTTGTACCTATTTTGGTTCTAATGCATTACGATACATTTTAACAAAAAAAATCTCTGTTCCTCTCAAACAGAGCACCTGCCATCTAATCACTTCACCACCCTGGCATTAACTGGTAGAGAATGCCTGTCCGCCTTTGTACTTTTTTTGTGTGCGAAAAGTTTAAATAAATAAGTAAACCTTAATCTCTCTATATAATGCGTATAATCAAATTGATTTGTTTTTTATGGGTTCCGTACCTCAAAAAGTAAAAAAGGAATCCGTATAAGATCACTCTCTTGTCTGTCTGCCCTTCTGTCCGTGTGTCACCACCGATTTTCTCAGAAACGGATAGACCTTTAAATTTATACCAAATATACATCATTAGGTGTATAAAAATCAAGGTTCTGAATCAACACGATAAAAAGATATGGGCAAATTTAGATTTTCGTGAAAACTTGTAAGTACCAAAATTTACGTTAATTTTCAATTTTTTTTATTTTTCGGAATTTTCCCTTTACTTGTGCTGTAAGACCTTGCTTTTGACCAAAATTGACAATTTTAGGTCAACCGGAAGTACCCTATAGGTTTTGGGTTGAAAACCTATATGGTAGTTCCCGTTGAACTAGAATCACGAAAATTGGCAAAGACCAAGATCTTACAGCACAAAATTTACCAATTTTATTATGGCGATGGCGCACAGTGGGCTGAAAATCGGCTTTCATAGACATTCGATTTTTTTTTCGAATTGGTCAAATTTTTTGATTGGAATTGTTTAAAACAATCATGACCTTGAGGTATAATTGGTATGACGTCATAGAACATAGTGGAAGATAGACTTTTGATTTTTTTTCAAAATACTTGTATGGGAATTATCATAAAATCTTCAATATCTCAGCTATCGCATATTTGCGCAAAAGAATTCTTTCACACAAAAAATCTCCTATTTTTTTGCCAATTTTTGATATATTTCACTTTTATGGCAGAGGTGCGATGAAAAAGAAAAAAAATAAAAATAATTTTATTATTTTTATTTCTTCATTTATAACGATTATAAATGAATTTAATTACGCATTAGAATAATATAACAAAGAATATATAGCACAATAGTCTAGGCCATCGTGAGCCGCTTTTTTAGTCATTGATTTTTATACTACCTAGCAGAAAAACAGCATCTTATACGTAAAAAAACAATTCTTAAATTGTTGACAACAAATACTCGACTTTATCGGAAGCCTGACCCTTTTAGCCTATAACAATTACCGAGAATTATTGCTAATAGGTACCTACCTATTAACTAATAGGTAGGTGATCACTGATCACCTAATTTAAGTTTTATTATGACAATGAAGGGTTTTTAGGCTGATTACTAATCGTTCTCCAGAGGTAGAACTTACAAAATCACTGTGCCTAATGGGTTATTATCATTAGGGTATAATAACAGTTAAACATATAATATACAACTACAAATATGACTTACATTTAAATTTTAAATAGTTTTATATAAAAAAAAATAGAACAAAAATAGTACCTAAATCTAAATACATTCTAAAAATAAAATTTAATTGATTATTTACAGACATGCTCTAAATTAATACTAACAAAAGTAAAACTAATAAAAAGTTAGTAAATAAACAAAAACATCTTAACCTACTGTTAGTCACAATCACTACATTCTGATTCTGATTCAGATTCGGAATCTAATTGATTTATATCGCAAAATTCGACATCGGGTTCTTGCAGGTTATCCAAAAGATCCCGAGTTTCAGAGAAGAGAGCTTTCCTGTTCTTTACATCCATAATTGGTCTAACTGAAGAAATGAGAGGGTCTGAAGTGAGAAGAAGCATGTTTAGAATGTCTTTATTAGAACATTGTCTGCTCTTTTTTCTTGAATGATGACATCTAAATCTTCGAAAGTCCTTATTACGAGCCTCTGATGCTTCTTCTGAAAGACACCCAATTGGTACTACTGCATTACAAGCTATAATATCTGCCCCATGTACAAGTAACTTGTGCACAGTTGACGACATGTAATACCAGTTATAAAGTGCCAAATACCTCTCTGCTGTCTTTAGGCAGTACTCTTTAAATTTTTCAATATATATATTTTCTTCTGATGTAATAGCCTGTAAAATAACAGCAAATCTCCGAATCAAATTCTCATCCAGACCCGTAATGGCTGCGGTTTTTTCCGGAAATTCAAAAAATCTCCGTGCTGTATTTCCATCGTTGGTTGTTCCTGAGCCTTGTTTAACCACACCTATGATCAGGTTCAGTTCCCGCTTGAAACCGTCTTGGATTGTTTTTTTCCTTGCCTGCAGAATAGCTTTATCTTCTTCCCCTTTTGCCATCCATTTTTTAAGATCTTGTCTGTAAGAAATATTTAAAAGGCATTCCATGCAATTGATGCGTGCATGTAACGAAGACAGCCCAAATTCGTATAAATTCTCAGAAACAGGCCTTTTTAACACTTCCGTTAAATTGTTCATCTCTGAAGGTTTTGCCAAACATAAATAGCAAACTGAGCTGGCTTTGGCTTCAGAGATGTAAGTGCAGACCTTGCCATCGATCATGGTCATCTTAAGGTCATGGGTGACCTTGTTGCTGCCACTATCTGTCGGTCTCAACGCTTTTATTTCTTCTTTCATACTGTCTAAATGCTCATTGACAACCAGTTTCTTTCATGAAGCTAAATCGCACGGGACGACAAAATGATGAAGAACAGGGTTTCGGGTTTTTCCATATGGTGTCACTGCCATTGATTAGTTTCAATGGAACTAATGATGTCATGAAGACACTAGAATCATCATTTTCACTGTCCATTGTCTGTTTATATCTGCTCTGGCTAGACGCACCGTCAAATCCCCATTTCGATATTAATATTAACTGTTTCTGTTCTACGCACTCAGGTAAACTGTCGAAGATTCTTTTGACTGTTAAATCTAATAATCCTTGAAGAGAAATTTTTGCTGATGAATCCGTCACTGTTATTGTTTGTTTGGAAGGATAACATTGTAATTTCGCCTGTTGAACTTTGTAATAAGATGGATACAAATCTTTTACGCCTTCACGTATGGCTGTTTCTCTCAATGTTATATATTGCCACTTAGATAATTTTAAAGAGAGAAATATGCCAAGTGCCTTCTCGGGTGTGAAAACTTGCTTGGCCAACGATTGATGAATTAAATTATTGAACTTATCAGCAGCTCCTGGATTTGTCAACATGAATTCTAGTGCTGAAGCAATATTCTCCTTTCCTTCTTGTCTCATCTTTATGATAGCAGCATATGCTATCTCACTGGACTCACAATTTTCTTGATCTGTAATTCTCCTTCTTTTTTGTTTCTTTCCTAGATCTTGAAATGGTTTACGAGTTGGTGCCTTTCTTTTTGTCATTGTTCCAACTGATATTGCTGCTGATGTAGATGTGGAAGGTTGAGGAGATATGGCATTTACTTCAGAATCCACAATGCCTGAAGCAGCAGGTACTTTTATGCAACTAGGCCAATCAATATCAGTCTCAAGCCAGTTTTTGTGTTCCTTTAAGAAACACTCCAGTTTTCTGTTGGCTTCTTCCATTTCCTTGTAATAGCTAGTGTAATCCTTCTGCAATATTCTTTTAATGTTAAATTATCTTCATCGGAGAGATTTAAGTTCAAACGAGAAACTACAGCATTATATAGTGCAAGGCTGTCACTGTACTTCCCCGAATTCTTCAAAATCATGAAGAAATCTAGGTAAGTAGATAAACTCTCCATTTTTTGCAAGCACAATTTCACTGTTAACACAAGGGGAAATCAATGTGAACTGAATAATTGTTCCCAATACTGCACTTTAAATACCTGTGAGATATCTGTACAGAACTAAATTAACCCTAATGATTATAACTCATTAGGCACCTGCACAGTGATTCTGTAAGTTCCTCTGGAGAACGATTAGTAATTAGCCTAAAAACCCTTCATTGTCATAATAAAACTTAAATTAGGTGATCAGTGATCACCTACCTATTAGTTAATAGGTAGGTACCTATTAGCAATAATTCTCGGTAATTGTTATAGGCTAAAAGGGTCAGGCTTCCGATAAAGTCGAGTATTTGTTGTCAACAATTTAAGAATTGTTTTTTTACGTATAAGATGCTGTTTTTCTGCTAGGTAGTATAAAAATCAATGACTAAAAAAGCGGCTCACGATGGCCTAGACTATTGTGCTATATATTCTTTGTTATATTATTCTAATGCGTAATTAAATTCATTTATAATCGTTATAAATGAAGAAATAAAAATAATAAAATTATTTTTATTTTTTTTCTTTTTCATCGCACCTCTGCCATAAAAGTGAAATATATCAAAAATTGGCAAAAAAATAGGAGATTTTTTGTGTGAAAGAATTCTTTTGCGCAAATATGCGATAGCTGAGATATTGAAGATTTTATGATAATTCCCATACAAGTATTTTGAAAAAAAATCAAAAGTCTATCTTCCACTATGTTCTATGACGTCATACCAATTATACCTCAAGGTCATGATTGTTTTAAACAATTCCAATCAAAAAATTTGACCAATTCGAAAAAAAAATCGAATGTCTATGAAAGCCGATTTTCAGCCCACTGTGTGGCGGTATAATGGGTAGGTACGGAACTCTCAGTGCGCGAGTCCGACTCGCTCTTGACCGGTTTAGTTATCGGTACGGATACCAAGCACGTCTGCGGAGTTTCGCGCTAATTTAATTGACTGTGTGTTGTATAGTTTAGTGTCGTTATATATTTGTTTGGTTGATGTTAGGTAGTGGTAGTTGTGTAGAGTTTTATTTTATTTTTATGTAGGTATCGTTTATGTAGCTTTTATATCGGTTGTTTTTAATAATTTTATCGAGTTTTTCTTAATTCTACAATCAACGACGTGGTCCCTACATTTTTCCACGTCTAATAGTTTAAAACTTGCCATAGGTATTAAACCTAGCCCATTTCAACGGATCACCGGGTGATCTCACTAATTTATTTGAATTATTATTAATTATTTATTTAAATTACAATTATAACAAGTTTACAGACTTATCCAAGGCTATGTTATAAGTCACATGTTTCTAGTGTCCGTGTATATGTGCAGAGCGAGCGCGGCGCGTGCACCGCGACGCCGCATCGGTAGAGGCGCCGGGCACGGTCGGCGCGGTGGGCGCAGATGCCGCCATGGAGACCTCCGAGCTTGACATGGCGGAGGTGGCAGAGGTGCCGGCATGGCGCGAGCTGTGGTACGGCTCGCTGGAGGCGCTGCACCGCGAGCCCAGCATCAACAACACGCAGGAGGACGTGCTGGTGCAGCTTGGCGCTGTGGCCTTCCTGCACTGTCCCGTGCGCAACCTCGGCGAGCGCGGAGTCAGTACCAGTAGTACCGCCTGCCACTACCTCCCCCCCACTGCTAGTGTAACGCGCGTGTTGTGTGCAGGTGTCGTGGGTGCGGCGCCGCGACTGGCACATCATCAGCTCCGGCATGCTCATGTACACCAACGACGAACGGTTCCAGGTACTACACAATCATCCCTACTCAGCATTTCTATAACAGCCCGTCACATTATCACACATAATTATTTCAACTCTTTAGACAAAATAAGTTTTTGTACCAGCATTGTTGGTGCAGCAGTGGTTGAGCGTGCGGCTGCTGCGCTATTCAATACCGGCTTAAATAAACTTAACTACTTAGTGCATCTTAGTGGAAAGTGTTTTTCTGAACTAACTGAACTTACAAACTTTCACGACAAATCAATGTACGGAAGTTAACTACTACAATCCGTACAAGTGTGACTTTGGATGTTAAATACCAGTATGTGAGTTAACAAATTCAATGAGCTCTGCTTTTAACACATTCATAAAGTACACAGTAGTAATTGAATGTATTGACTGCAAATTATGTTTTGCTGTTTTGTATCACTTGCATGGCTTTCGTTGTTAGGGTTTTCAGGAAAGTAATGTATCTTCTTGTTTGTTTAATCAGTTTACAATTAAACACCTGCCTGAGTATCAGTAAGGCACCTGCCTTACTGATACTCAGGCAGGTGGAAGGCGATTCTTTCTCTCAGTTGTTGATAGCTACACAGTTATAAGTTCACTATAATTAAATTCGTTAGTAATGTTATTTTATTATGCTAAATTATGACGCGCATCGTTCACCTAAAGTAGGTTACAGAGTAAGCAGAAAAATGTATGGCGATGAGACCGTACATATTGACAACCCGCTAAAGAAGCTAAGATGAGTAGAGAGGGAGAAAGAAACGCCTGTACAAAGTTATAGACATTAAAGTATAAGTAAATAGGTACACAGTTAATCAAAAGTAAAGACAATGTTATCTCGGTGTGCTTGTGGTTGAACGTGGCAGTCGTCCGTGGGCGCCTGCTGGTTTTTTTGTCTTGCAGTTTGCTGTCGAGATCCCATTGGTTGAAGTTCGATGTCTTCATGCAGTTGCTTTCTGTTTCTCTTCCGCAGATATCGCTTCCTGAACGGTGTGCCTTTCGGTGGTTCCTTGTTATGATTCACAGAGGAAAGTGATGATAGCAATTGTTAATAAAATGTAACAAATTGCATACTGATGAACGTCATGATCGGTGATAGTGGATGGTAGTTTCGGCTCGTTTTCTTGTTGGAACCGCAGCTTTTTGTCAAGTTCCTCAAAGTTGTTTTACTTGAGAGTGTAGAGTTCTTGTGGTGCGTTATGAAGTGTGACATTAACAATGTCGTTTATCGGTGAATTTAGGTTCGGTACATGCATGCCATAATTCACGTTGAGGTTGCTGTTGTACTGATTGTGCAAAGTGATGGTGAGTTCTTTAGACCGCAGTACGCATCCTTGACTTAAAGTTACTATCGCCGCCGATGTGATAGTTTGCGATATTACGTCGTTTTCACAAACAGTACGTAATTCGCACCTTCCGCAACAAAAAACCAGCCAGCTGTTCGATTCTTGTAACTTGATCCATGCCTCCTCGCATGACACGCTATGTACGTCACACGGTGACGTAGTTGTACGATGATCCAGTAGTTTTGCTTCGCAAGGTGCATTCTTGTTTTGTAGGTTGAACACAGGTATGTTTGCGTTACAAATGAAGTTATCTTTTTGTCTTTTGATGCATTGTCTGAAATGTTTGTCTTTTAGCGAGATGTAAGAATTCTTCTCAAAGTTCACGGCAATGTATTCCGAAGATAACTGCATCAATTTTTAATTTGACTCCGCCTTGAATGGTATAGCGATAACCCGATAGTAGGTGAAGTCCTCATTCGAAATTAAAGGAATGTGAACTTCGAACATAAAGTAGTTCTTTGTTATTCGTGCTTTCACGTACAGCAACTTATAAAGTTCCTTGATATCTTCTCTGATATTTTCTGTTGGCAATGATAGAGTCCTCGGCAGTCTGCCGGATATGTCTTCCAGTTGCTTTACTAGACTGACTGGTGATATCAAGTGCACGTCCATATGTCCACTGTAGACATTAGTGAGAGTGTTCAGCAGCATAGTTTGAATTTCCTTAAGATTTCGTAGTAGTAGCGATGCTGTGAGAGAAGCAGAGTTGAAGTAACTAGTGGCCATCATTATCTGTATTTCTGTTTTAATGCTGCCCAGATTCATCTTAGTTTTCTCCATGAAGTGTTCTATCATCTTGCATTGAAGCTTGATATTTTCATCGTTTTTCTTCAAAACGTCATTTTGTAGTTGCATGATCGATGTTTGGTTTTTTGCGAGTTTACGCAAGTAGTTTTCGTTACGTTGTATGGCATCAATGTCCTTGTGGTATTTGTCCGCAAACTTATGGTCTAAGACGCCGAATAAGTTGTTTGCAACCATGCCTACTCCGTCGATCAAGCCGCGCTTCTTGCGCGTAGATAAATGCTTGTGGGGAGCCAGCAGGATTGTGTTGTAGAAGTTGAGTAGTTCCATTTCGTGGGAAAGTTGGTCCATCGTAGCTTGGCAATAACTTTGATGGATCTTCTGGCAAAGGTCATTTACACCGTTTATGTATTTTTCAATATGTTGAACGCCCTGCCAGTAGTTTGTTAAGTTGTAGTATAGAACCAAAGTCCATTCATCGTGAATGAGTTCAATTTTGCCTATGGTGTCATAATAAATCGGTCGCTCAGTTTCCAGGTTGGTAATTTGAGTACCTGACCTTAGTTGCGAACCATATGATCCATTCACAAGTATTAACATTGTAAACAGAAACATTAAAATGTTTGTAAGACATTTTCTTCCAGAATGTTTTGTTGTGGTAGTTTTGCCAGGTTTTTCATCCTTTTGTAAATCTGTTTTACAATCTTCATAATATTTGTTGCAGGTAGTGTCGATGGGCAGAGCTGATAGTTTTACTATGGGTCGTTTAATGACCCCAGTTTGAGTTTTCAGGGTTGTCACTCGAACGTATCCATCCGTTCCAGGGTGAAGTTCTAGCACCCGTCCCATGGCCCATTTTCCTAGCGGCAAATTGTTGTCCCGGACTAGTACGATGTCCTCCTCGCTGAGGTTTTTCTTGGGATTGTTCCATTTGCTGCGCGTTTGTAGTTGAGTAAGATAGTCGCTTGACCAATTCTTCCAAAATTGTTGGTACATAGTTTTCATTGGTGTAGTCAGCTCGTGGTAAAGACATTGTTGATGTTCCCGTTAGAAAGTGACCCGGTGTCAAGTAGTTAATTCTTCGGGGTCTTCAGTGAGCTGGCAAAGCGGCCTGGAGCTCATGCACGCTTCTATCTTCGCAAGCAGGGTAGTAAATTCCTCGTACGTCAGTTTTTGGTCTCCTAGCACCCGACGAAGGTGATATTTCATCGACTTGACGGCTGCTTCCCATAGGTCACCAGCAGTCGGCCAAGCGGGCGCGTTAAAATGCCAATGTACTCCCATGTCTGCGATGTTATTGAAGAAGTTTGGCGACAAGATTTGCTTGAAGTCTTCAAACTCTTTCTGAAGCATCCTTGATGCGCCTATGAAATTCGTACCACAGTCAGAGTAGACGTGACGTGGTGTACCGCGCCTGGAGCACATTATCTGGAAGGCTGCTATGAAAGTTTCAGTACTTAAGTCCGATGCAAGTTCGATGTGCACAGCCTTTGTCACCATGCATACGAAAATGCATATGTAACCCTTCGAAGTTCGAACCCCTCTTCCTTTGTTGAGTCTGACTTCAACGTGTCCTGTAAAGTCAACTCCCGTGTGGGTAAACGGGCGCGAAGGTGTTACTCGTTGTGGTGGTAATTCTTCCATGAGTTGGTTCAACTTCGACGGTTTGTACCGATGGCAGCGCACACAGCGCTGTAGTTCAGCTTTCACCGCTCTGTTACCGCCAACGATCCAGTACCGTTGTCGGATGTACGCTAGTTAGTCTGGCTCCTCCGTGTAAAGTCGTTAGGTGAGCTTGATAGATCACCAACTCAGTAAGTCGTCCACCCTTAGGTAGAATGGTTGGATTTTTCATTTCAAAGGGTAAACTAGAACGGTTCAGTCGACCCCCGACTCGGATTAAGCCGTTGTTGTCCAAGTATGGTTTAAGTTTGTAAATTTTACTTTTCGTTGAAATAGTTTCTTTCTTCATAAGTTATTTATATTCTTGCGTAATTTCCGTTTGTTGCACATATTTTATTATTTGTTCATTTGCATTGTTTAATTCGCATAAAGTGAGGCATCCGGTGTCACGTTCCGTGTGCGTTTTCGATAAACGTTGTATCCATGCTACTGTTCTGATCGTTTTGGTCAATGAACTGCAATTAGTTAATAAGTTATGAATACAATTATTGGTCTCTGTGTTCATAGAGTTCGATTTCGATTGGTAAACGCTGCCTATGCTAGTTGTAAATGTGCAAGTTATGTTTTCCTCACGATTTTGTTCTTGGAAGGTATTCAGAAATGTAGGACCTTCCCACCACAGACTGAATGTTGTTAACTTGCTTGGTAGCAATCCTCTTGATGCACAGTCTGCAGGGTTATCTGGTGACACACAGCGCCATTGCTCGGCTGGTATGATTTGTCTTATTTTTGTAACTCGATTGGCGACGTATTTTTCTCTTTTAGATGTATCACCCTGTATCCACGCCAGGACCACTTGGGAATCACACCAAACGCTCGTAGTTATGTCGAAACCATTCATAACTTCTCTGATTTTTTCGATGAGTTGCGATAGTAAGAGCGCGCCGCAAAGTTCAAGTTTCGGTAATGTGATCGCTTGTGATAACGATGCTACTCCCGTTTTAGCAGCAAATAATGTTATTGTTGGCTTGTAATATTCATCTCTGACGCAACTGTAAACGACGGAGGAGTAAGCCTTTTCACTGGCGTCGCAGAATCCAAATAGTTCGATCTTTTGGTTCGTTGAACCGATCCAGCGCTTAATTTTCATATGTTTTACATTGGATATGTCAGTTCTTAGTTTTAGCCACTTATCTGCTATATGTGACGGTAACTGATCATCCCACTCAAATCAAATCAAATCAAATCAAATCAAGTTCAAGTTTGTTGACCCATACTTCTTGAAATATAATCTTTGCCGCAATAGTTATGGGTGATAGCCAACCCAGAGGGTCATAAAGTTGTGAAATTTCTGAAAGCAGCTGCCTTTTAGTTATTTCCGGTCAACATTTTTCTTCATATTTCCAGCTAAACACAAATGTGTCAGCATGCGGATTCCAACCTAGTCCTAGGGTTTTCATAGATTCCTCCTGCTTAAAGTCAAAGGTGATCCTGCGTGAAATCTGATTATCACTTAAGTTCTCTAACAATGCTGGATCATTGCTGGACCATTTGCGTAAGTTATCCCGGCTCCCTTTAACATATCGATAAGCGATATCTGAAGTTCTTGGGCCGCTTCCCGTGAGTTGTGGCCGCTTATGACGTCATCGACATATGCTTCGTTCAGTAGTACTTTGGCTGCCATGGGGTATTTATAGCCATTATCGTATGCAAGTTGCTTGATGGTTCTCATGGCTAGCCACGGTGCGCACTTAGTGCCATAAGTGACGGTGCAAAGTTGGTACTCTTGCAGCTTTTTTGACGGCATTGTTCGCCAAATAATTTTCTGCAAATGTTGTTGTTCCTCAGACAGCCAGATACATCGGTACATTTTCTCGATGTCAGCTGTAAAGGCGTATTTGTAAGTTCTCCATTTCATGACAAGTTCTTGGATATCTTCTTGTAGGTTGGGGCCCTTTTCTTGTAGGCTATTCAGGCCGTATCCCGTCTTAAGGCTCCTACAAACAGGCGCGACACGCGACGCGGCACAAAGACACCGCTCGTCGCGCGACGTACCTTTGTGTCGCGTCGCGTGTCGCGCCTGTTTGTAGGAGCCTTTAGTTTTCTGAGATGCATTGAAGACAACTCTGAGTTTCGTGGTAGTAGATTCTTCACGAAGTACACCGTGATGTGGTAAGAAACAATTACTAGCTAAAGATGACTTGGGTTTTGCTGGTTTCATGTGGCCTAACTCCAGGTATTCCCTGAGAAAGTCTTTGTATAATATTTCAAGTCGGCCATTTCTTTGAAACCTTTTTTCCAGTTGCAGCAATTGTGATACTGCGATCGTTTTCGATGTTCCGATCTTATTTTCATAATCCGGACATAAAGGCATCTTCACAATGTAAACTTCCATCTGAACCACGGCGAGTAGTTTCCCTGTAGTATGTTTCACATTGATCCTCTTGAGTTCGGTCATTGTTTGTTTTGGTGACGTCTTCACACTCCCAAAATTTAGTTATTTCAGCCAAGTCTAGCAGTGTGACGTGACAGTTAAAATTTTCTAGTTTTCTACACAAAATCCATCCCAGCTGTGTCTGTTGCGCAACTGGTGACTTTGGTGCGCCTTTTAGTATTCCATCTTGTATTATTTCAGCGTATACGTCAGCTCCAAGGAGTATATCAACAGACCTTGAAATGTTAAAATCAGGGTCCGCTAGTTTTAAGTTTTGCAAATGCGACCACTCTGGTCGTTCAAATGTGTTGTTCGGTAGTTTATAGATCATTTTCTTCATAATCAATGCTTCAGTGTTGAAAGTATATTCAGAATGAATTGATTTGCATGTTAGTTTAAGGCGTCCTTTACAGTCGCCTGATACAGTTCCAACTCCAGATATCTTCACAGTTAGTTTATTTCTTGGCAGCCTTAAGAGTTGTGCTGCATTTTCCGTTATTAAGTTAACTTGTGAGCCCTGATCCAAGAGCGCACGAAGAGTAACGTAAGTCTCATCTATCGATTTGACCTTAACCTGGACGGTTGTCAGTAAAACTTCCATCTCGCAGGCTGATAGATGATTTGAACTCGGCGTACCAGTTTCCCTAGAACGTTGTTGACCTGAGCGTTGTTTTTCATTGCTCGTCGAAGGTGTATTTTTGTTGGAATTATTGTAATGTAAGAGCGTATGATGCTTCATATTACATTCCTTACAAGTTTTCGTAGAGTTGCAAGTTTGGTTTTCGTGAACAGTTTTTGCATAAACGCAATTTTGCAACGGTGCTGTTTGTATCCAAGTCAACAAACTGCTGACATCGCATTAAATCATGATCGTTTTTGCAAAGAGGGCACTGCCCGTATGAAGTGTGGTATGTTTTTGAAAGCCACTTCTTAGGATCGAAGGTTTTTCGAGGTACATTTTTTTCAGTTCCAGCTGACTTCTCTGAACTCTGTATGTTCTTCTTTGAAGTCTTCATGGTTTCAAACGCCATAAACTGGCTTTCTAAGTACATCAAAAATTCCTGCAGTGTTGGCACTTCTCTGTTATCGTGCAAGTTCTTTATGTATTCATTGTAGCTCCCACAGTCTAGTTTTTGTGACATCAGATGGCCAATCATAGGATCCCAGCTGGTTATATCAAAACCAATGTTTGTTAAGCCGTTTAGACATTCGGTTGTTACGTCATGCAGCTTCTTCAAGTTGTAAGCGTCTGGATTCTGTATGACAGGCAACTGCAGCATAGTGTTCATGTATGATGAAAATTGTAGTCGACGGTTGTTGTACCGTTGATTCAGTATATCCCAACACGACATGTAGTTGTCGGCGCTGATACTCAAGTGTTGCACCAGTCTTTCTGCTTCACCTTTCAACCTGGTCTTCAGATGCTGCATTTTTTGAGCTTTATTCAATGTCGAGTTTTTGTGTATGGTTTCCAGGAACAGATCTTTGAAAGATATCCATTTGCTGTAGTGTCCTGAAAATTCTGGAATCTCGATTCTCGGTCCTGACTGTTGGTGATGAGCGGTGGACCACATCTTGCTGTTCAGTCGTTTCCTTGTTTCGTCATATTTCGATTCCATGCTATTGAACTTATCATAGTACGTATGTTTCGAACCTTTCAGTAAGGCTTCCAGTTCCCAGTGAGTATTGTCAACAGCTTCCCACTTAGACTTCAAGATTGACAAGTGATCGTCAAGTTCCTATTTTTCAGCTAAGACTTCAAAATCAATTTTTGCCATATCCCGATCGATGACCTTGAAGTTACATTCTTTTTTAGTTAGCAAAGTCTTTGTCTTCTCATCAGGTTCTCCTCTCGACAAGTCTGTTAGATCGAATGTGACATTTTCTTCAGTAAATTGCAACATTTTTAAAATTTCTGCTTTAGTTGTTTCGTACATGGTCTTTGTCTTCCTGTAGACATCTTCCATGAAATAGTTTATGTTCCTGTCTTCAATTTCTTGCAACAGCAACGTATGTCGTGCATTAAAATCCATCCATTGTGCTTCTAATGAGGATAGCCGTTTGTTCAAGTATTCCTTTGTTTTTCTGGTTTTGCTATCCTTGTTATAGTTGGCGCATAATGTTTTGATGTTTTCAAAACATGTTGTTTGTAGCGATAGCTTTTTCATCTTGATTATAGATGATAGCTTCCTTGTAGTTCACAAAATACCTTTTCGAAAAGTTCCGAAGATTCTCCTTGTAGTTGAAGACGCTTCTAGTTATCGTCGAAGGCTCTTCCAGTTTCTGAAGGCTCTTCTTGTAGTCGAAGGCGCTTCTAGTAGTTGTAGTTAGCTTCAGTAGTTGAAGGCTCTTCCAGTAGTCGAAGGCACTTCTAGTAGTTGTAGTTAGCTTCAGTAGTTGAAGGCTCTTCCAGTATTCGAAGGCTCTTCCAGTAGTTGTGGTTAGTTCCGGTACTCACTGTACCTGTAATCTAGCTAAGTATTTGCGCCTTCTCAATCCAACTGGGGCGACCCTCTTCCGGGAGACCAGCTGAACCGATTCGCTACCGTAACAAGAGGCACAAACACACTAAGATACACGAAGGCTCGAAGAACCATAAATGTACGGGTTGTAGTAGTTAACTTCGTACATTGATTTGTCGTGAAGGTTTGTAAGTTCAGTAAAGTTAGTTCAGAAAAACACTTTTCACTAAGATGCACTAAGTAGTTAAGTTTATTTAAGTTAAGAGTAAGTAACAGTACTAGAGTGGAAGGCGATTATTTCTCTCAGTTGTTGATAGCTACACAGTTATAAGTTCACTATAATTAAATTCGTTAGTCATGTTACTTTATTATGCTAAATTATGACGCGCATCGTTGACCTAAAGTAGGTTACAGAGTAAGCAGAAAAATGTATGGCAATGAGACCGTACACACTATTTCACCTAAAACAATATTTATTCATAGCCATATAAACACGAAACTCTAATACTTAGTAGTACACAACCCCACTCTGCCCCACCTCTGACTACCGATTATGACGTATACGCATAATCACAAAGCTACAGTTCCGTAGCTGACAAATTCGAAACCAGGAATCGAATCGAAACCAGGGTGTTGCGGCGACACGTCGCCTGCTGCTTCTACCTGCAGTCGGCTACGGAACTGTACCTTAATTTAATTTGAGTTTTAAATGTTTTTATTAACATGATCATTTATTGCTATATTCATTTACACCCATGTAATTGTTAGTAACAAAGAAATGCTTATGAGAAAGTAATGTTAGTAATGACATTACTTTTTATATAAACAAACACCTACCTAATAATTCAACATCTATGCATATAATTTGGCGACATCTCACAAATAATGCGTTTAATTGATTTCGGTAATAATAACTTTACGAGTCAACCTTTCTTGTAGACTTTGATCTCGGACACGACCTTTGATATACCTGCCGATGTTTTAGGTGTTGCACAGCGAGGGCTCCGACGACTGGATCCTACAGATCAAGTACGTGCAGAAGCGAGACAACGGCACCTACGAGTGCCAGGTACGTACGAATGCGAAGGAGAGTAGCAGTAGTAGCAGCAGTGTGAGTGACCTGTGACGTGTGCGCGTGTGCAGGTGTCGACGGGCGGCGGCACGCTGTCGCGGCTGGTGCACCTGCATATCGCCGTGCCCGAGGCCTTCATTCTTGGCGCCGACGAGCACCACGTGGACGCCGGTTCCACCATCAACCTGGTCTGCATCATAGAGAAGGTACGACTCCTGAGCTTGCGTTCAGTGGTGTAACAGTGAGTACAATACTGTAATGTGTGCGCAGAGTCCGGTGCCGCCGCAGTACGTGTTCTGGTACCATAACGCGCGCATGATCAACTACGATGCGGCGCGCGGCGTCACCGTGCTCACGGAGCCGGGGCCCAAGACGCAATCAGCGCTGGCCATTCGCGCGGCAGGCCCGCAACACTCCGGCAACTATACGTGCGCTGCTGCCAACACCGAGCCCGCGCATATCTACGTCTACGTCTCCGAAGGCAGTCAGTGTACCCTAGTATCTACTCTCAGCATGCGCGCGCGTGTGTGTGCGCAGGAGCCGGCAGCACTCAGTAGTGTGTGTGTTGCAGGCGACAAGATGGCGGCCACGCTGAGCCGCAATACGTCGGGCGCAGCGGGGGGCGCCAGTGGCGCGGGGCTCGCCTGCCTGCTGCTCGCGCTCGCCGTCACATGACTCTCGTCCACTTTAACACTTATCTATAATACTCTGTACATATTATTAAACCCCTGTATTTCTACACAGGCCCAGTAGTTGGAGCCACAATCCGAAGTAATAATGATTACTACTTCAACTGTGTTCTAGTTCAGAACCGATGTGTCGCGGGTAGTGGTTCGCGTGACGCGTGCGACACGACACACGCGGCGCAGCAGTGTGGTAGTAATGTTATTATGAAGGTTAGGTTTAAAAGTTTTCAATGTCAGCGGCGCGCGGTGGCGTCGTCGTTGTGAAAACAAATCGTTGCTCACGACGCAGTCGGTAGTCATCTATTTATAGTGTAAATAATTGTATTATGTATTTTGGCGTTTGTCACTAAAATTCGTTGGCAAGGTGATACCACAACTAAAGCGCCTTGTATTATAAATTGCCATAATATATTTGCTGTGGTGACATTGATCCTTTTTCATGTTAACCATTGGTAATACAACCTTGAGAACGAAGTTTAGTGACTCGCAGTAGTCGTCGGGCAATGCAACTGCGCGTAACTGTGGCGTGACTAAGGCTAACTGTTGCTCGACGCGCGACTCTTCTCGTTAATATTTTATTATTCGTTACGGTGGAGAGCGTGGCACCGCCACCAGATGGCCGCCGCCTCTTGTACATATGACTGTTAGAACTGACATCACCCTGTAAATAGTATGTCACAAATTACTACTTCGATACAACCGTACTTTGTTAATCAAATTAAAGTTCGTAAATTGCGTCGCGCCGTCTCTACAAATTCTCTTTCGTATGTTTGCGCCAGTAATGTGCACATTGTGCATAGTTTTGCCGATATAATGTCTACGAGTACTGTGGAGAAAGTATTACCGCGTGTCTTGATGGAAAAAGATCGCTTTTCGCAAAACTCGTTTTTCGTTCACAACGTTTAATCATAAGTTCATACGAACATAGTTCGCGCGAACATGCGGTAGTTTCATCGCGCTCTATTAAGACATCGGCGCAATGCTGTTACTCACCTGTCACTTTGATAATAATTTTACCGACAAAAGTACTCCTTGTGTCTACTATGGCGTCTGTCTGGCAAACATTACATTACAAAATTTTAAACAAGTGTGATTTAAACTGCCCTTTTAAGTAGGACTCGTAAGCCATCGCATTTTAAGGAAATGTAGCTAAGAATATAGGTATTTAAATAATTGTTTTTAATACAAAATCAAACTATTATGTTTATAAGGAATAATCAATGCTGTAACAGTATTTGAATTAACTCGTATGTAAACAAGGCCAAACTCGTTACGAAAGGAAATTGCGAGACAGCGAAACTTTGTAAAAAACATTTAGAATCTGTGTTCTCATGACTTCCATTGTAATAATAAAGAAATAAACATTTTGAACAAGAAATCCGTTTTAATTGAGCTGAGCCATTTATTCATAATCCTAGTTGCGGAGTTGCCGATCTGAGAATGTGTTCAGTGAGTCGACACTGAGAGTGCAGCCCACTGCACTGCCGCGGTGTGGGTGTGCGCGCCGCACGAGGCTGATACGAGTTAAGGCTCGTGCAGACCAGCGCGATATCGCGGGCGCTACGAGGGTCGCGCTGCCTGTGGCGCCCGCGATATCGCGCTGGTCTGCACAAGCCTTTAAACAGAAGGTCAATTCTACTAATTACCGTACAAAGTAATGAATAGACCACAAACCGGCCAAGTGCGTGCCGGACCACGCACAATGAAGGGATCCGTAGTTGGGATGAATAAAATTTATCCCAAGAAAAAACTTAACATTGTAGGTAGTTGAAAAATATGTCCCGCTATACATTTAAACTGCAAATGTAAGTTTATACGCAACATATTTAATGATCAAACGAACTTACCTGTTGGTAAGTGAAGTTTCATCATAATATTATGTGAACTGTTTTGTTCGAAGAGATTACTGCGGCGACTAATGCAAGAAGTTCAAAAAGGAAAAAAGAAAGTGGTGGCACTCCGGGAGTGCCGACAAAAGTGAAAACTTGAACAAGATCGCCTTGGTAGAAGAAAAGGGTCCGTGGCTTAGGCCCCCAGTGGTCGACGCACCTGTGGCCGACGCCCCCGATTCGATTAATTTAATTCAAAGTAATTTTTGATCAAATGTACTGTCAGGCACAAAAATTGTTTTACAAAAATATTAAATATACTTATATTGATTGTAAGTATATGCATAACATTAAATCGTAATTATATTTATAACATAGAAATGCTTTTATATTAGAGGTATGTTTTGAAAAATTTAAGTCTTAGTTATTTTTCATTATTTATTTATATATCTCGATAAGAAATCTAGTATTTTTTTAATATAAATCACAGTTTTCATCACCTATAATCAAGAGAATCATTTAACTTAATTATAATAATCAGTCGCAAATGTAATAAAACAAGATAGTAATTTTAAATAATCAATCTTAAAAATTACTGCAGAGCAACTAACTTTTTACATAGTGAAATGTTCTTTTATCTTTGTAACAATAATTATTAAACATATTCAACTGTGAAACAAATGAGAATAATTTTACCTAATTATATCAGTCAGTTTCAATAGCAATAACACAACAAAATAATCAGGCTTAAAAAACAAACGTACTCGTAGAGTAACAAATTTTTTACATGTGAAATGTTATGAAATTTTGCTAGCATAGAAATAATCAACTGTAAAAACTTATATAAATTAAAATTTCAAAATTTATAACTTAAAAATAGTATACAAGCAAAATCATCTCGTTTCATTGTGTAAGTTAAATTATTACTTTTTAGGACGAACTGCCACATATGGGCGGATTTGTTCTAAAAACATGACTGCAATTTTTTTTGTTTTCATACTGTTCAGTTAAATTGGCAATATTTTTTTCATTCTTTCTTGTGTTGTTCTTTCACAGTTCGCTCACAGGAATGTTTTTGTTTTTCAGTCTGAAAGAAAAAACTAGGTAAATATCTTAATAAATTTCTTTAAAACTACATTTTTTTTTTGTAATATTGTAAATTGTTTTATATATAAGTAACATAAATAATATTACCTCGCTTGTGCCGTGCCGTAGGTAGAAATATCAATCCTAAACATTTCTAAAAACGACATTAAAGACGGGTTCGTTCCCAGGTGGTTTTTTAAACGGTGATTCCAGGCCTCTACTAAATTAGTTGTTCTATGTTTTTCCTTTATTAATATAGTGAAACACTTTTCTCATTTACTGTACTAAGTGAAACAGCACAGAAAAAAAGAGATATTAAATTAATCGTATCGGGGGCGTCGGCCACAGGTGCGTCGACCACTGGGGGCCTAAGCCACGGACCCGAAGAAAAATACTTGTATAGAACATTGATCCATAACGTAATATAAATAAAAAGCACAATCGCATTGACAAAATCTTTAAAGTAAAAATACTCGCATAGAGCATTGATCCGTAACGTAATATAAATAAAGAACTCAATCGCGTTTACAAAACCCCGGTAACGCCTCGGAGAATTTCCAACTTCTCTCTGATGAACTTTCGATTCTACTCGCTCATTTTAGCGGGTGATTTCAATGCCAAACATCCCTCCTGGAATAGATCGGTAACCACTACAAGAGGCCGACAATTGTTCGACCTCTCAACCTCCCTGACCTTTGACGTCATCGCTCCGATGACTCCCACCCACTTTTCGGTTCAAAATCCAAACCATACCCCTGATATCTTAGATGTGGCGCTCCTTAAGAACGTCAACCTAAGGCTTATCATAAGCATACTTAAATCATTTTGGAAATTGAGAAAATTGATGCTTATGATATAAACTTTCATTTGATGTATAAGTCATTTTTATTGGATAGCCGGCCAAAGTTACTCATCATTGTATAAAAATATCAATTAGTTTTGAAGATACAAACATGTAAACGGACGTAAGTGACATTATTTTAAGCCAAGCAACTATCAACACTAATTTAAGTTACTTGGAGCAGTGTACGTAGTTGCGATCCATGCGGCACGCGAGCGCAAGTGACTCCAACTCCAGTATACGCGTAGCGACGTTACTGCGTGCACGTCCTACGCAGGTATAACTGCAATGAGCTTCACGTACCTACTCAATTGCACGTACGTACATTGATCAGGTTTTCGTTTGTGTTCAGTAACAGTGATACCAAATAATAACCATGAAGTGTTCACGGTATCAATTCATGATAAAGGGAAATGCCCATTTGATAAAGAGGTTTAGGCCAAGTGACGCCCATGAAAGAAACAAATTATAGGCATTAGGGTTGACATCATAGATAAAGAAACAACCACTATTCTTTACAAAGAACTCGGTTGGTCTTTTATAAATGATATATAAAAATAAAAAGTTAGTAAAAAAACATACTTATATATATATAGTTATGGTGTAATCCATTCTGCAATTAAAGTTCTCATTTGTATGTCTTGTGCCTATTTTGCTTTTGTATAGATTATGAAAATGCCTTCTTAAAACAGATTGACCAACAAATTTTACACAATTATATTTGTCGATGCCCAACATTTCGTTCTTGTGGAGCAGAAAGCTGATGTGCATTTCTTGCCAACATCCAACATCGGTGACACACCAGAATATTAACTGAAACATAATAGCATAGTCATAAAAAGAATTTGTACCTATTAAAATGCTGTAGCATCAAAATGTCTTTACGTATAAATACATTAAATGACACCGGTCTCGTGATAAAATTTTTGAGGATCATACAATTCATTACTTAAGTCACATAAAATATTTGTCAATGATTTGAGACAAAACAAATTTCAATTATTTCCATGGGTTCCTTGACACTAACCAACCGAATTATTCAATTCAAACCTAATGTTACGTAGCTATGCAATAAAAGTCGCTAAATAAATACTTTGTAGGTATGTTCATAAAGTAACTTACTTGTTGTGGTTCAATCCACTGCTGAAATATAAACCGAACTTCCACATCTCTTAAGTATTCGTGTATCTACGCCACACTTGTCACAGAGATAGCTCCGTGATAAGCTGGTAAGTTCGTGTAAATTAGGTTCCATATTCGTGTCAGGTCTTTCCCGAGAAACAGGTACGGTATCCATTGGCAAGCCGGTGTCGTCGTGGCAGGTAAAGAATCCAATGTAAAGCCAAAGTCGTTATCGGGAGCGGTTACAGGGTCCATAATCGTGATCAAAGTTGTCGAAAAAACAGAAAAACGCAATGGAAAAAATACAGCACCAAACAAAATATGAAATATCAATGTCAATCAGTCGTCAATTACGAAGCTTCATCAAGCTTCATCAAGTCTTCTCGTCGCTAATCCCTCAGTATTTGAAGACTACGGTCTTCAAACAGTGCGTCCTGCCCTGTCATGACACACAGTGACAAAATATGAACACTGACAGTCGGGTTAGTCCACAAATTCAAGGTCGCTCAGCGTGCTATGGAAACGGTTGCGGCGTCGACGGGATCAAGCCGACGAGGACAACCTCTATGAGGTATACATGGAGGCAAAAATGGTCCTCGACCGGGCCATCGCCGCCGCCAAAGACTCGCCGAAAGCGGAGCTGCGTACTGCATTTCTCAGCGAGAATATTTGGACGGAGAGAACCTATTCGAGTTAAGGTATACCCGTCCAAACCTGGTGGCTGGAATCACCCAGGAGCTGCTTTGCACACACCGCAACCCAATGGATGTGGCGTTTGCTCTGAGCGAGATATACTCCGGTATATGCTCCTCCAAATCGTCGTTGTCGCGGGTCCACTCCCTGAGGGTGGAGGGTTACACAGGAGCGCAAATACCGAGCACTACCCAAAACATCCTATTTCTGGTTCACACGCAAGAGGAGAAAGCTTCACTTGCAAGCCAAGGATATGGGTCCGGCGAAGGGTTGCGCACCTTGACCTTTGACACGAAGCGCAGGGGTTGACCTACGACAGTGTCAGTGTCAACACAAAGTGCAGGAGACTCGAAATCCACGACAGCATCTCCCACGCGGTAGTCGTAGTGTCGAGACATACAGTCAGTTGCGTCTATTACTCCGACGACGCCGACGACGCCACGGGCCGTTTTGCAAAGAGAGCAATGGATGCGCCAACTAAAATGGTCGTCGATTACAACCATGCAGCGAGACCTACTAGTCGTGGAAAATTTTTTCAGGCTAGCGAAGTCCCTGGTCAGCAGACCCCACCTAAACACCACCTAACAAATCCCCATTCAAACTCCAATCCAACCTAACCAAAGCCAGTAAATTAAATAATAACATGTAATGTAAAACTGCATGGCAGAGCGAATCTGTCATACTCACACAAATACTTTGCCGATGGTGACGCTGCACATTCGGTCGTTAGGTTCCTTAAAAAATGGTTGTGCTCCACGGCGTGAATGTGTACGTCAAGTCCGTGAACGGATACCGTTGATCGGGGCTGGTCGGGTCGTACTGCCATGCAATTACAGTTTAGTTACAATAAGGTCAGGCTAGGTTAGGTTGTTCGTTTTGTACCAAAAAAGTCACAACCTGTCATGAACGACCGTCAAGATCGTGCCGCGCGCGCCTCGGCCCAGGCCGGAAGGGAGGAGCCGCGCCGGACCGGAATTGAGTCGAATGTTAGGTCGACCAGTGTTAATTTACACGTTAGGTTAGGTTTTTTTTTTATTATTTGTCTAGTGTCCCTCTGACATTGCTCATCAGAGATCTTTTTAATCTATTTGGAAAAAAAATCTTTCATGCCAGTTCTCGCTTTTATTCCTCTCGTAATTTCATTCTTCATACTTTATCTTTCTTTCATTCATTCATCATTCTCTTTTAAGGGTAGGACGCCCTTCTACTTGTCCCTATTTGGTACTCTATTCCTCTTTTCTCTTTTATTTTGGGTATAACACATAGACACATGTTTTTTATTAATCTTTTATAATGGTTCTTAATCTACCTATATTATTTATTCTAATGCTATTAATCTACATTATTTATTCTAATGTTATTAATCTACATTATTTATTCTAATGCTTTTAATCTATATTATTTATTCTAATGCTATTAATCTACATTTTTTATTCTAATGCTTATTAATCTATTTTATTTATTCTAATGCTATACATATTTGTTACGGGCTTTACAGCCATCTTATATTCATTTACATATCTAGAATTTATACAACCTTTGCATTTTATAGCTAAATTTTGACAATTCAGGTTTTTTAAGATTTACAATTTTTACAACTAAATTTTTATGATTAACAACAAATATAAAAATCTTTAATTCCACAGCGATAACTTTTTATGTATTCTGATAATACATAATAGTATATCTATTTTCTTAAACTTTATTATTTTTAATGACCTTATCAGCTATTTCCTCACAGTCAATTAAAAACCTTTTTCTTTGTTTTGAATATACCATTATTTTTGGTATGTTTTCGAGTTTTATTTCCACATCTATTTCGGACTCGAGGTCATATTTGTTTTTCGCGAATCGAGGGCACTCTGTTAGCAAGTGTGGGATACTCTCATTTTTAGATGGGTCGCAAGGACATGCCGGGCTCTCCTTGCACTTGAAGCGATTCAAGTACTCGGAGAACCCACCATGTCCTGTAAGCACTTGTGCTAAGACTAGGTTGAGCACAATTTTTCGGACTATATGATAGGCTGCAATAGCGTCAGGGAGAAATTTTTTTGTTGTTGCGCCCGTTTCGCCCGACGCATATCTCGCGCTCCATTCGTCAAGTGACTCCATTCGGATTTGTCGCTTGACGAATGAAGCCGGACACAAGTCGTAGTGGGGCCTTGTTTTACTGCCTATTGCTGCTTCTTTTGCCAACACGTCTGCCCTCTCGTTCCCTTCCATTCCCGCATGTGCCTTAATCCAGAACAGTTGAAGGGATTTTCCGCAAAGTTGCAGTGTCTGGATATTTTTTCGCGTTTTAAATGCTAGGGGATGGAGAGAGATGCCTCCGGTGACGGTTTCAAGGGCTGATCTAGAGTCGTAATAGATCTGGACAACGGCTGAGGGATGATTTCAGGCCAACTTCGAGGCTCTATGCAGAGCCAGTAGTTCGGCTTGATAAACGGTGCAGAAATGATCGAGTTTGAACTTTTGGGCTTTGGTTTCTACCCCATTTTCCCACAGGCTCAGTGCAGCACCGACTTTGCCCTGGATTTTGCTTCCGTCGGTGAAGATCTTTGGGATTGTGAGTTCTTGCTGGTCCATCTCTGCACCGTTCATCATGCACTTGAACTGAATACCAACTTGGCTGACTGGGTGTGGTAGTTCCGTGTAAGGAACTGGTGTTTCGATGTCTCGGTCTCCTGTCACTCTCCGGGAGTATCCTTTTTTCTCTTCATAAAAAGAGGTTGCTTCCCGGATCCTAAGGTCCAGAGGAAGCAACCCAGAGAGTAACAGCTGTTTATATAGGTTTAACGCCTTCCTCGAGACGTTCGAGGCGTGGGCGTTAAACGCCAGCTTGTCATCAACCGTAAGCCCCAGTATCTTGATTTCCCGACACAGGGCAACGTCCTCACCACCCATGCGCAGAAGCGGTGAATCGTATTTCAACTTGTTTGTGACCACCATGGCTTTCGTCTTGTTAGGTGCAAATTTGAGTTTGTTTCCGATTCCCCACTTCTGGACATGAGCGAGACTTGCATTAGCCTGTCTCTGGACATCAAGCGCTGATTCACCCGAAAAAATCAGAACCACATCGTCTGCGAATGCCTGGCAGTAGTCGCCTCGCTGTTCTAGCTCTTTGAGCAGGGGATCCAGGAGTAGGTTCCAGAACGTAGGCCCACCTATGGAGCCTTGTACGCAACCTTTTGTCGTTCCTTGTACGAACTCTGCTCCTGCATACCGCACTCTTACCCTCCTGTCGTGTAGATAGCTATCTACCAGACGTCTCAAGTTTATCGGGCACGGTGTCTCTGCCAGTCGGCATTTCATGTCCGGCCACCAGGCATTGTCGAAGGCTCCCTCTATGTCCAATGATACGACGGCGACGATCTTCTTCTCTTTCATTCGGTCTCTTATATGTTTTATCAGGTCATAGAGGGAGTCCTCGGTGCTGCGCTGCGGCATGAACCCGTACTGGCTCCTGCTAACTTGTGGCGATATATGCCATCTAATGCGACGCATCAGCATTTTTTCCAATACTTTCCCAAGTACAGGCAATAGCCCAATCGGCCTGTACGATTTGGGATGCGCATAGTCGTCCTTGCCTGGCTTTCTAAGGACCACGACTACTGCCTCTTTCCAGATGGTCGGAAAATAGAACAGAGAGAGACATCTGTTTAGCACTGCTAGGAACAGTTGCGGGTTATGGGTAATAGCCGCCCTGCATATATCCGCTGTTAGGCCGTCAATACTTGGTGCTTTCTTCGGATTAAAACTAGATACGGACCACTTAAGTTCCTCCACTGTGAATAGAGGATCAAATGTCTCACCATTTGTATTTTCATTCACTCTATTCGCCAGCTCTCGTATCCTACTGTGGTCCGCATTGTCATCCTGTGTTTTATCCTCAGGATAAAACGTCTTCGCAAGCATCCGGGCTGACTCCTCGCTGCTGAGTACGCGGTTGCCTTATACTAGCAGTATGTCTTCCTGCCTATTGGCAGTCTGACTTATTACCCTATACAAGGTGCAGTTTTGAACCTGCAAAACATTTCAGGAGGTTGTTATGAGACTCGTAAATAATCATATAACAATACGATACGTCAATAATCAATAATACTTTTTCTTTTCGATTTTTCAATTTTATTGTTTTTCAGAATAACTCTAACTTTAATAACCCTCTTCAAAAAACAGAATCACCCATTGCGATGTATCGCGCGTCATGTCACTGTGTGCGTGAATGCGATGACCAGTGACGTCAGCCTGTACGAGTCTCCGCCCACATTTCTATGAAACGAACGCGGCACGTACGTTAAACTAAAATGAAGGTCGTTGCTATGGTTACGGGGAGTCCCCGCGATGCTCGTCATACCGCATTTCGATTAAGACTCGAAAATCTGTTACTGCGCATCGAAGGTTCAACCAACGTGCCGCGATCTGTACAAGTTGTTGTAGCTACAGCAACTTATAGCAAATCATTTTACCTTAGATGTAGTTCGAATTTGAAAATCACAATGCACCTACATTATTGTTTTAAATTTCGCTAAATAATAACTCATTTTTAAGCATCATTACAATGCCGTGGCCAATCTGCCGAGCCTGTTCCCAACTATGTTAGGGTCGGCTTTCAGTTTAACTGTATGCAGCTCACTACATGGAGTGCCAGTGAATCACGTAGGGCGACTGCGTATCAGACCTCAACAAACCAGTTACTTGATAACACGATACCCATTTGTTAGACTAATTGTCTGACTTTCTGGCTTTTGACTACCCGTACCAACGACCATACGGCAGGGCTGTAAGGTCGTTGACCCGTACCGACCCGTGTGGTACCTAACGACCGTCCGAGAGCTACAAATCCATTCGAACCAAAGGCTTTAATTAAGTGCCGAAACACGGGATTTTAATGATGTCCTAGATAAATTTAAAAAGTACTTACTTACATCATTATGAATTTAAAAAATAACACAATGGTACTTGCTCAGTTGCGAACCCGCAACCTCATGCATGAGAGGAGAAAGCCTTAATCACTGGGCTATTACGATAAATAATAATAGTAGGAAGTAGATACAACTGCGCCAAAAAAAGATCACGTTGGCGTCGTTAGTTACCTATCAGCTGATGAATAAAATGATAGGCGGAGATAAATAAACTTACAAAGCACGTACCTAAGCAGTTCCTGTTGCACAATTATGAAACTACGATTGCGAGCTCGTGCGCGGGATTTAGGTAGGCACCTAATAATAATAATAAGGCATGTAGGTACTCGGCGCAGTCGGCGCGTTCTGCAGGTAAATTCAGCCCCAAGGACGGTTTTTATTTGTAGATTAAATTGGTTGATTTAAGATTTTCCTTCCTACTTTTTAACAGGCTGAGGACCGACAGAAATACATCAAGATAATTTGTGCTAGTTAAGTAGGTAGGTACCCATGTGTTAGGGATTTTAGGTGATTCATTTTGTCTGATAGGTATTTTTGGCGTAGTTAAAAATTTTAAATCAACTTATTTACACTAATCAAGTTGATTTAGCTAACATCGTATTTACAAATTATTGTCTATGTACAAATAAATAAATAAATTACCTACTTATGTTACCTGGAGATATTGTTCAAAGTTTCCACCGTCACACTCCAGGCACAGTCTAGCACGACGTTGCTGATTTTCCTTCAGCTTACGTAACACAAACACATTCGTTTTTATTTATTTATTTATTTATTTAAACTTTTCACACTCAAAATGGTACAAAGGCGGACTTAATGCCTTAGGCATTCTCTACCAGTCAACCAAGGGTGGTGAAGAGATTGGATGGCAGGTGCTCTGTTTAAGAGGATCAAAGAAAAAATTATTAAAAACTAGCTGCGCCCCGCGGTTTCACCCGCATAAGTCTCGATCCCGTAAAAATATCGGGATAAAAAGTATCCTATGTCCTTCTCCGGGTCAAGGTCTACCCATATCCCAAATTTCATCCAAATCCGTGCAGCCGTTTTAGCGTGATGTCATGACCAAGGGACATAGGGATTCATTTTTATATATATAGATATGTATATCATTAGAAAAATATAGGTAGGAACAACAGTACATAAATAGGTTATAACTTATAATACACATACATATTTAATGTAATATACATATATTTATTATATATATACATATATATATACAAATTTAAGGCAGAGAGATGTTGAGATGACTCTACTCTATTTGTTTTGAAAAAAACTCTGCAATTTCCGCTTAAATGCATACCGACTGGTGGCCGTCCTGATATCAAGAGGAAGCGCATTCCATAGAAGAATGGACTGAATGTGAAAGGAAGAATGAACAAAGGCAGAAGAATGAGAAGGACAAAGTAGGAGAAGATTGTTAGAAGATCGCAAATTCTTAGTGTGTGAAGAACATAGATATTGGAAGTGAGACATAAGATAAGAAGGAGGAGTGGGAGAGTTGAGAATGGAGAAAAGCGTGGTCAAAGCGCGCAAACTTCTTCTTTGGCGAATGAACATCCAATTGAGCTCAGACCTATAGCTCGACACATGATCATATTTCTTGAGATTGAAAATGTACCGGATACAATTGTTGAGCAGTCTGTCGAGCTTATCCAGCAAAACCGAATTCAAGTCAAAGTAGCACACGTCACCATAGTCGATGATAGGGAATATCAAAGCCTGCACAAGCATAGTTTTCGTCTTAGCGGGCAAAAAGCTTCTCAGACGATACATGGATCGCAGAGTACTGTTGACCCTTTGACTAACACTAGAGACCTGGCGTTGCCAGCTAAGCGTCGAGTCAAGATGCAAACCGAGATCTTTCACAGTAGAGGTAACGGGTATGACGGTACCATTGAAAATAAGAGGAGGAAGTGAGCTAAGCGTCACCCTACTCATCATGCGTGAGCTCCCAATTACAATGGCCTGACACTTTGAGGGGTTTACTGACACACAAAGTCACCAAGGGTGTCAGTCAAGGAACTAAAACTTGCATTAGCGGATGAGCTAGACGAATCAATGGCAGAGTAAAAAGAATCATCATCAGATAACATAAAATAAAAATAATATAAATAACTGATAAATATACAAATAAATTAGCTAAGCTTGCTTTCGCTTTAGGTGCACACCACTATCTATGCACCACCCACCAGCAACACCAGTATTGTTGTACATGGATCTTTTGGCATGTGACCAAAACCGGAACTAAAGCGTCTTTTTATTGTGTCGAAAGCACTGATCACTTTTGCACGTAGTTGGGTAACACTGGTGATTTCGTCTGTGTACACCAATCTTTTAACGTCTCCCCACAGACAAAAGTCTAGGGGCGTGAGGTCCGGAGAACGCGGAGGCCAAGCCACTGGACCACCGCGACCAATCCAGTGGGTGCCAAACCTGTCACTCGAGTACTCACGTACTTGCCTACCGTAGTGAGGAGGTGCACCGTCCTGCTGGTAGTACATGTTGCGTTCCACTCCCAGGGGAACTTCTTCCAACATTTCCTCGACGACGTATTGCAACATCTCCAGATATGTGGCACTAGTGAGGTGACCATCGATAAAATGGGGTCCAAGCAATTGGTCTCCTAATATGCCAGCCCACACATTTAAACTGAACCTAACTTGAAAAGAATGCCTTTTAGTCACGTGCGGGTTGTGTTCGCGGTGAGCCCACCAGTGTTCGTTATGAACATTGTAGACGCCAACTCGAGTAAATAAACACTCGTCCGTCCACAGGATGTTGGCGTCTTGGTGATCCAGCAACCAGCGATAAAATGTAACTCGCGTGGCGTTATCACTTTGGTGGAGATCCTGTACCTTGCGGTAGTGAAAAGGATGCTGTATTTCTTTGTGCAGTAGCCGCCACACTGTGGAGTGGTGCACTCCAAACCGTCGACCAGCCTCCCGCGTGCTTGCACGTGGCTCTCGCCGGAAGAATTCCAGGATATCTTCCTGCAAGGCGACAGGCAGGCCTTCGTTGCCGCGACCTTCAGAATGCTGGGGAACGTCGAACTGCCGATGATCGCGCAGTCCCTGCGTAGCAGCCAGCATTACCCTGTGTGAGGGACGTTGCCGATTGGGGAATAACTCCGCGAACTTTTCGATGGCTCGAGATACATTGTCTCCACTGATGGCATACAAGCGGACCATCTCCACCAACTCTACATTGGAGTATTGGTCCGTCATTTTTACAACTAGGTAGTAGGTACCTATCCCGACCATTAATCGAAGGCGCACTTGAGGGGCGGAATTTGCAAGCGTATGCACATACCGGCGTCATCAAATACACTAATAAATTGACCCGATTTAAGGCTCTTTCAAACAGGCGCGACACGCGACGCGACACAAAGACACCGCTCGTCGCGCGACGAGCGGTGTCTTTGTGTCGCGTCGCGTGTCGCGCCTGTTTGAAAGAGCCTTTATGCATTTGCGATGGCCGCGGGGGCGTGGCGGGGGAGAGGGAGCGGGCGGTGGTTGGTGCTTTGGATTTATGAAAGAAATATCGGTTGCGTTTGTTTGTGTGTGTGAAAGCGCAAGGACACGTAGAGATTGGTCGCGTTTTAAAAAGGGGAGTTCACACTTACCCATTTCCGTAAATAAGAATAAAATGAAAAAAAAAAATACCTGCCCATTTTATTGTTGATTCGGGTCGAGAATCACTAACATAATTACCTCCTAAAATGTTTTGCAGATCCAAAACTGCACCTTGTATATGCTTTCCCACATAGTCTCTCGTTCTTGCCTTCCACAGAACTCCTTCCAACTGGATGTCAGCGTGCTCTCCATCTTCTTTTTCAGCTCCTCTTTGGCTGCGAGGTACAAGGCTAGGACCCATGCTCTGCGTCTCGGTGCGGCACCGGAGATTCTCGTCTTACGCCTTTTGACCTCTTCTTTCATTCGTGTCAACTCCTCAGTCCACCAAGGCAATCCTGTGTGATTTCTTTTACTAACTATCGGTATAGTTCCCTCACATGCCTGCTCTAATGATTCTGTGTATTTTTCTGTTATCTTGTCCAAATCTTCTGTCGTTAATATTTTGTCTATTTCTGTTTTGTTAATGTTTTGTTGTTCCCAAATTTGGTCAAGTTTCTCATAAAATTGTCCCCATTTTGCCTTTCTTGTATTATATTTTCTAGTGGTTCTTATTATGTCCATACCTTTTGATTTTTGTAGATTCAATTCAAACAGGATTGCCTTGTGGTCCGAGGTAGTTAAGTCCCCGGATAGTCTCCAGTTTGCCACACTTCGCAGCATATCTTCTGTGCAGGCCGTTACGTCCACGCAGCTGCAGTACCTTTGGCTACCCCTGATGACGTCGAAGGTAGGGACCGTTCCTATGTTCAGGATCTGGAGTCCTAGTTCATCGAGGGCACCTGCTAGAGCTTCACCCCTTTGATCTGCCTCTCAGCTTCCCCACCACGTGTTTCAAGCGTTGACGTTCCCCCCCCCCCCCAATATTACGTCGTGAACTCCGATCCCCTCCATTTTCTTCCTTAGATGGCCCAAGTCTGGCTCGATAGACTGTCCACCATCCAGGTATACTGACACCACACCTATTTCCCAGGCTCCGGTCTTTAGTTTTGCAACTGCAAAGTTTTCTGTTGTAAAGTTTGGGCACTGTGTGAGGTTTATGGTGTCGTCGAATAGTACAATAGCCGCTTTGTTGACTTTCTCGGTCTTCCTGGCACACTGCACTACTCGTTTACCCGGATAGCTCTTCATTTCTCCAGTCCCACCTATATATGGCTCTTGGACCATTGCAAACGCCAATTTTCGTTTTTCCGGTTCCATAATGAGCTCCGCTGTGGCCAGTTTGCTCTTTTGGAGGTTTGCTTGTACGACGCGATACTGGTGAAGTCTGACTTTACTATTTACTGCGCTTCCGCCCGGGACCACCTTAGCAATATGCCACCGACAGCCGCGCCAATCCGTCCCACTTGACACGAGTTGGGCACTCGCTGTCGAAGGCATTGTGCTTGGTCTTACCTATCTTTGCGGAAACGCAGTTTCGGCACTTTGGTGGCTCCGCGGCCAGTCGTGAGGGGCAATCCACCCTCATTTGGGGGTCCCAACAGTGTGTGCAAAGATCTGCGGTTTCCATGCACAACTTACGGCTGTGGCCGAAGCGCAAGCAGCGAGTGCACTGAATCAGTGGCGACTGGTCCAGCACACGCACCCGCTGCAAGTCTATGTGCACAAGACCCGCGTGCGTCAGCCTCTGCCACACAGCGGGGGACACCTGCAGGATGACGTGGCACATGTGGGGGTTCCTCGTCCTGCGACGGTACTTCACCCCCATCCTCAGGTCATCTGCAGGCACGTTCCCGATCAGGTGACTGTTTTGGCGTTTTAATGCCTCAATGAACTCCTCATCTGAGTGGCACGAGAGGACATCTTTGGCGATGATGAGAGGGTTTTTGTTTTTTACCTCCTCCACCATTAGATTTCCGGCCTTTTTAATCCTCTCGGTCACCGTGGTCATCTCCTCCCTCGTCTTAAAGCCGACCACCACCTTTTGGTCCCTCGCTTTCCGCACTCTCTCCACCCTGGTTCCCTCATTCCTTGCATCTACCGCCGTCTTCAGCTTTTCAAGAACGTCTTCGCCAGTGTCTTTGTCATCGACCGATGACACAACCACCGAATGAAGAGGCTCCTGGAAGTGCCGCTTCGGGACGGCTGCCATCTCTGCGAACGAGGGTCCCTGTCCTGCGACAAAGCGAGGCACCTGTTGCAGGTGCTCCGACAGAGTCCGTGTATGCAGCTAGCATTCCTCCATCGCCTTATTGTGCTGATGGAGGTTCTCCATTAGCCGCTTCATGAGCACTGTCGGTTCACCAGAGGTTGGCATGGAGTCCACGCGAGCTTTTTCGTGCTCAGCTGCTTCTCCGGTTGTTTTGGCCCTCTCACTCTCTCCGTCCCTGACTAGGTAATAAAGTCTCTCGACAGCTTTAGTGATGCCATCTTTTATCTCCTTTTTGAGATTTCTGGAGCTTTCCAAGTGGATTTTGGCCTTGGAGAGACACGCCTTTGCCTCCGTGGTTCTGTTTAGGTACTGTATGGGTGCTACTTCTCGAGGCGGACTCTCCAAGGCTTTTCCTGGCATCTCATATGTATCCGACCTTACCCGCTTGATGACTAATATTTTGGGTTAGGGTTTGGGAGATGTGGGCTCGACTGTTTCCTTGGGGGGAGTGGGAACGGGTGCCTTTATAGAAGGTGTTTGAGATTTTTGGGGTTGTCCCACTTTCTGTTTCTCCGATTCCCACTCCCCTACACTGCGCCTCACTGAGGTGCCCGCTAGCGCTGTGCACGCCTCTTCAACGCCCGAACTCTCCTCCGCAACTTTCGGCTTATTAAAAGGGGTCCTTAGTCCGAACATCCTTAATGAGAGCTTCTGATATGATTTGCCAGAGGACACTTGTTCAGAATTACTGAATCCCTGTAAAGGGGGGATCCAGATTTAGGGTATGAATAGGGTAAAAATAATGTAATTTTTCCAGAAATGTGTAAGAAGTCAATTTCAACCCCAGAGACTAAGTCAAAGTACAAAAATTGGGGTAGGGGGATGAAACTTGTTCAAAATGATCGGAGGGGCTTCAAAGGGTTTGTCTTCTGTTTAAACCGTGGGGGGATTGTCAGGGGAGGGGACCACGTAAAAATGGTCAGAATTGGTCTAGGACGCTTAGTTTTCCTGTAAACTGAAAACACAGTTATCGTGTGGTTTTCAGGAAAGCTCGCGTTCCACTTAAAATATCACAACTCAGTAATAATTGGGTAAAATTTTTTGAAAAAAATAACAAAGGAAGCTAATGAACCATTCTACTGAATTATGCTAAAATCTATATATTATTGCATACAATAATTTTGAAAAACATCCATTTGAAAACCCAAGTACCAAAACCAATAAGCGCAAAAAGGCAGTTTTTCTGAAATTTATATTAATTTAGTCAGAACGTAGGACGGAGCCTATTTAAGATCAAATCTGCTGAAAACAGCTTCAGAATGCGTCACCTGGATGCAAAGTTATAACCGGTTAGGTTAGGTTAGGTTTTTTTTTTTTTTTTTTATTCTCCTCTCTCCAACATAATCGGAGCCTATGCCTGTCTGCTTTACGTTCATACTTGTTCTCACTTTTATGCCTCTCGTAATTTCATTCCTCATACTTGATCTTTCTTTCATTCATCCTCATTTGTGCCTTATGGGTGGGATTCCCAACTATCATCTTGTTCTATGTAACTTTCCTGTATTTTATTTCTCATTATCGGGTGTTGCAAAAAGCGGGTAGGCGATACTTTATTAAATGACTTTTACATTTATACTTATATTACCTTATATCTATTTACAGTTTTTAATTGTTTTTAACATATTCTTATACTAATTATAACCTATTAATAACCTGATAATAAATATCCAAAAAACTAATATAATGAATTTTTATCAAAGGCTTCGCACCAAAAATTTAAATATCCATTACGATAATCAAAATATAGAAAGAGTAGATGTTGCAAAATTTTTAGGTATACTAATAGACAGCCAACTCACATGGAAAGCTCAAGCAGATGATGTCTGCAAAAGACTTAGTGCATCTGCTTATACTCTTTACAATCTTAAAAAAAAAGTAAACATAAAAACTGTTCTAGTTGCATATCATGGTCGTGTAGCTTCCACTTTAAGATTTGGAATTATATTTTAAGGGGTAACTGTAGCGATAGGGAAAATATCTTTAAAGCTCAAAAGCGCTGCATACGAGCAATGTTTAGTTTGTCAGATACAGATAGTTGTGTACCTTTTTTCAAAGACCATAAAATCTTAACCTTCCCATGCATCTATATTCTAGAAATAGCTTTATTTGTTAAATCTAATAAACATCTATTTACAACATTCAATGAAACTCGGCATCGAACTGTTACTTTGCGATCACAGTACCAAAACTTATTGTACACAGGTGGATACAGAACTGATTTATTTAAAAAAAGTGTTTTTGGTATGGCACCAGTAATATATAACAAAATCCCAAACTCCATTAAAGAGCAACCTTCGCGAATATTTAAAAAGAAACTTATCTCTCTGCTATTAGAAAAGTGCTATTACTCTGTAACCAACTTCTTAACTGATAAAGATTGTTAACCTTTTAAATAGGTATGATTCATTGTTATGTATTTTTTTTTTTTTTTTTTTAAGATGTTATAGTTAGTTAAATTTAATTCAATTTTATATATTGTAGAAAATATTATGTTCATGGTATTTACCCAATTAATGTTTGCATGCCAATATGGCAGAATGTACAAGGATTCTGTAAACCATTCATCCATCTTATTGTTAAAACCTACATTCTGTGCAAATAAAGAAATATTCTATTCTATTCTATTCTATTCATATTTTCTTATTCTAATCTTGTCTTACAGAGACGGGGCGCAGTTTTTAAAGTTACTAACATTTATACATACGTTTCCAGATCCTTATCTTATAATAATATTTTCTTACAGAGACGGGGGAGCAGTTGTTAATGTTGCTCTCTACTTATACATTTATTTATATTTCTAGCTTATTTCTATTCTTAAATTGTATTTACTTTTTATTTTATCTTACACTATTTTTCATCATTACAAAATTTTCTGAAAGAAGTGTTTATCGATATATCGCTGCTGATACCAAAATCTACCTAAGGAAGCAAGCAAGTCGAAAACAAAAACGTTGATATCTTCGCTTCCAGATGCGCGATTTTGAAGCTGTTTTCAGAATTTTTAGACAAAACTAGGCCTAGGCCGCCTACGTTCCTTAGGTAATACTAATTAGTTATAACGCCTATCGATCTGCTTTATAAAAAGGGGTAGGTGGCTAAGAAAAATTTTGAGTTTTGGCCGAAAAACTAGTTAGTATTAGTTAGAATAAATTTGGAATTTCACCCCACAATCTGGCGACCGGGACACGGGACGCGGACCAGAATTCAGGGATGAAGGGTAAGTACTATTTAAACTATAAACTGAAACTATTTTTGCAAAGGAATTTGGAATAACAATTATTTTACAGGATTTACTGTGGAAAAAGAAGTATTTTCGAGTATTTTGCAGGAAAGAGGTCCAGATGCGCTTGTAGGTGCGTGGAATATTGTCACAGAACGTAGGCGGCCTAGGCCTAGTTTTGTCTAAAAATTCTGAAAACAGCTTCAGAATCGCGCATCTGGAAGCGAAGATATCAACGTTTTTGTTTTCGACTTGCTTGCTTCCTTAGGTAGATTTTGGTATCAGCAGCGATATATCGATAAACACTTCTTTCAGAAAAATTTTACGAGTTTTCGGAATAGCGACACGGGCGAGGTGTCCAGAGACGCGTCTCCGCTTGGCCTATCGATCTGCTTTATAAAAAGGGGTAGGTGGCTAAGAAAAATTTTGAGTTTTGGCCGAAAAACTAGTTAGTATTAGTTAGAATAAATTTGGAATTTCACCCCACAATCTGGCGACCGGGACACGGGACGCGGACCAGAATTCAGGGATGAAGGGTAAGTACTATTTAAACTATAAACTGAAACTATTTTTGCAAAGGAATTTGGAATAACAATTATTTTACAGGATTTACTGTGGAAAAAGAAGTATTTTCGAGTATTTCGCAGGGAAGAGGTCCAGACGCGCTTGTAGGTGCGTGGAATATTGTCACAGAATGTAGGCGGCCTAGGCCTAGTTTTGAATGAATGAATGAATGAAATGCACCGATCCCAGCGTGGTTTAACCAGACTCGATAAATCGAATGAACCCCAAGATTTGCACTAGCTCCTGAAGCCTCATGTTTCATAGGACTACAGAGGCCATTGCATATCAAGGAGTAGACCGGGTGGCGCGGTAATGGTAGGGAAGACGTGCCCTTAGGATAAGGAGGGATTTGCGAGCCTACCGGATATGCATCCTTGAGTAAGCAATGGAATAGTGGAGAGACGGGTGTTATATATGGATCGGCATCTTTTTGCGACGTCACCGCTATGTTGGTTCAGGTCCATCTTCACCGGTGAGTATTTTGACGGGGTTATGCTGCTTTCTCGGCTCTTTTCTATATTGCTGCTGTGCTGTGTTACATTTAGCTGTTTCTAAGTCTTCGTCAGAAGCTTCGCAGCTATCCATATTTTTTCATTTCAGATTCGTCGTCGTGTTTCCTAATCGTTTACGTTTCTTTAGATCTTGCTAGCAGCCTTCATAATCTTATGTCGGTCTGCAGCCGTGTCCATCAAAAAGTTGAATTCCTTGTCAAACGTCAAGTCCCGTTTAAGGTTGTCGTTCCATGTGTAAATAGGACGGCCTACTTTCTTGAATTTGTTCTTATACTGATTGCTGCGTGTAACAGGTGTGGTTGCCCCGCCTGTAAATGTGTGCGAGATAGCACATCCTGTGATTCTTGTTGCGATATGTTACTGTTTTTCCGTCTAAGATTTCGCGCAGAAGAAACCCCTGCATTTTTGTTTTCCTCTTGGTGTTTAATCTTATGAAGTATTGCCTGACATTATTTTACAAGAGTATGTCTATTTAAGTTATCTAGTTGTCTTCTTTGTAAGAATTTAGCCTTTTGGAGGTTAGCAAGAGCTATACGATGATCCCTAGAGTGACTGGGCTGAAAGATCAAGGTTTCCTGGGCAGCTGCTTTTAATACTCCAGTTATTGTACACCGTAGTATTTCGATGCTTTCATCCGTTGAGTCGATTCCTATGCTTTCCAGTTTTTTGGTTATGCAGGCTTTGGTGGATTTGATGTTGAGAACGGCATAATAACATTGTTCCTATTGTAATTGCATTGACATTTTATTCTACGTATATAATGTGATTTATCCTGTTGCAGTATTGTGAAATTTTATTTGATGTTATATGGGTTTATTAAATGTTTTTTTTGTCGCCCCCAAGAGGTGCCATATGAGGTCCCCATTACAATCTCTCGTCCAGCGCGATTCCTAGGAAAACTGTTTGATTATTAAATTCCAGCTTCTCTCCATTCAATATGATGTCACATTCTTATTACTTCTTACATTCTTCTTAATTTAAATCTTATGCATTTGGTTTTTTTTTTTTCTCATTTAGTACCAAATTATTTACCGCAAACCAATCCTGGACCTTAAGAATAGAGCTAGTCATAATGTCATTATTTTGTGACCGTCAGTCTATTTTATAGATCGATGATGGATGATTTTGAATTTTTAATTATGTATTGTATAATCATTTGTTTCTGAGAAAGCTTGCTGTTAGGAATATAATCTTGAATTTATTCCTATGTGCTAAGCAAATTCTGGCGTCACCGCAGTTATCCGCAACATGCGTAGTGAGGTCTCGGCGGACAGACACATGGTCAAAATTTAGCCCATTATTTTTTATTTGGTGGGCTTCTTTGTTCATGGGCGCTATTTATTACCATTGTTAAACTATTGTTTGGGAGTCAGAACGCCGCACTGCAGCCGCATGTGCAGATTTCGTTTCGAGACAAAGATACACAATTTTGACAGGGCCGTGCGCTTGATGCAATTTATTAGTTACACTCTTCGTTTTTCTATAGAAATGTACCTTGTTCTGAAGTTTTTTCTTTTGTTGAATGGACTTAAGCTTAATTACTCATGTGCCTTTCGGCACAAAAACTCGGGTAAATTTTTCAACAAAAATAAAAAAACAAAAAAGGTTGCCTCAGACGCGACTGTTTTGTAGGGCTAAAGAAATTGTCAAATGTCAATGGTAAGAGTAGTTTGTAGGAGTTAAGATTGATGTTATAATTATCAGCAAGCAAGAGGTTATAGCTCAGGTCAAGGAAGTTTTATGGAAAATATTTACGTGTTATGTATGTGCGAAATCAATACGGACCGACACTGTTCAAATACCCAAAAACCTATAGCTTAAAAGTAAAAGTTAATTCTGCACATAACATCAAACCTCCCAACTTTGCCAGTCACTACGCTACTACAGATTCGCGCTCACGATGTTGTACCTTAATCTATAAAATAATATACCGAACCACAGAATTATTGCCACGTAATCGAAATAGAGTCGAGAATTAAACTCAGTCCTCTTGGTCGCTACACTTACTAGAGACAATTCAAAATGCAAATCGTTTTGGTATCTGGATCGATCGTTGGAGTTAACGTTAACCTTGAGTTTGAAATATGGGAATTTGATTTACTGAATGATTGGTAGGTATTGAGTTTGTGAAATAGTGAGCTCTGTGCATCTGTTGATGCAGTCCTACTCAGGTCGAGGTGTGTATTTGCAGAGAGAAGCAACGCCCTGAAAGATAAAGATATGGAATGATCTCACTGGATTATCCTGGCTATGTTCAGTTGCCCTGGAACCTTCGACAGACGATTAGACCCTCGTATGCCCCGGCACTTGCACTCCAGGCGAGCGCCTGGGATCGGAAACGCATGTAGGCCTAACACACCTAACTTTTGCACTATATGAATGTATTTATTTGTCGACACGTAAACTCACAGCCACATCAAACAAAATAAATATTGTTCGATTTCGTTGACTGGCCATTAACGCGGCCCGGGCGCAAGCTGCGCCAAACGTACAATAAAAACTAAGACGCGGATTTAAACAAAAAAAAAAAAAAAAAAAAGGGGACGCGGAGCGCTCGAGACGTCCTTCCGCTATGACGTCCAGTCAAACTCTCTTCTAGGCGGCCTAGGCCTAGTTTTGTCTAAAAATTCTGAAAACAGCTTCAAAATCGCGCCTCTGGAAGCGAAGATATCAACGTTTTTGTTTTCGACTTGCTTGCTTCCTTAGGTAGATTTTGGTATCAGCAGCGATATATCGATAAACACTTCTTTCAGAAATTTTTTACGAGTTTTCGGAATAGCGACACGGGCGAGGTGTCCAGCGACGCGTCTCCGCGCGGCCTATCGATCTGCTTTATAAAAAGGGGTAGGTGGCTAAGAAAAATTTTGAGGTTTGGCCGAAAAACTAATTAGTATTAGTTAGAATAAATTTGGAATTTCACCCCACAATCTGGAGACCGGGACACGGGACGCGGACCAGAATTCAGGGATGAAGGGTAAGTACTATTTAAACTATAAACTGAAACTATTTTTGCAAAGGTATTTGGAATAACAATTATTTTACAGGATTTACTGTGGAAAAAGAAGTATTTTCGAGTATTTCGCAGGGAAGAGGTCCAGATGCGCTTGTAGGTGCGTGGAATATTGTCACAGAACGTAGGCGGCCTAGGCCTAGTTTTGTCTAAAAATTCTGAAAACAGCTTCAAAATCGCGCATCTGGAAGCGAAGATATCAACGTTTTTGTTTTCGACTTGCTTGCTTCCTTAGGTAGATTTTGGTATCAGCAGCGATATATCGATAAACACTTCTTTCAGAAATTTTTTACGAGTTTTCGGAATAGCGACACGGGCGAGGTGTCCAGCGACGCGTCTCCGCGCGGCCTATCGATCTGCTTTATAAAAAGGGGTAGGTGGCTAAGAAAAATTTTGAGTTTTGGCCGAAAAACTAGTTAGTATTAGTTAGAATAAATTTGGAATTTCACCCCACAATCTGGCGACCGGGACACGGGACGCGGACCAGAATTCAGGGATGAAGGGTAAGTACTATTTAAACTATAAACTGAAACTATTTTTGCAAAGGTATTTGGAATAACAATTATTTTACAGGATTTACTGTGGAAAAAGAAGTATTTTCGAGTATTTCGCAGGGAAGAGGTCCAGATGCGCTTGTAGGTGCGTGGAATATTGTCACAGAACGTAGGCGGCCTAGGCCTAGTTTTGTCTAAAAATTCTGAAAACAGCTTCAAAATCGCGCATCTGGAAGCGAAGATATCAACGTTTTTGTTTTCGACTTGCTTGCTTCCTTAGGTAGATTTTGGTATCAGCAGCGATATATCGATAAACACTTCTTTCAGAAATTTTTTACGAGTTTTCGGAATAGCGACACGGGCGAGGTGTCCAGCGACGTGTCTCCGCGCGGCCTATCGATCTGCTTTATAAAAAGGGGTAGGTGGCTAAGAAAAATTTTGAGGTTTGGCCGAAAAACTAGTTAGTATTAGTTAGAATAAATTTGGAATTTCACCCCACAATCTGGCGACCGGGACACGGGACGTGGACCAGAATTCAGGGATGAAGGGTAAGTACTATTTAAACTATAAACTGAAACTATTTTTGCAAAGGAATTTGGAATAACAATTATTTTACAGGATTTACTGTGGAAAAAGAAGTATTTTCGAGTATTTCGCAGGGAAGAGGTCCAGACGCGCTTGTAGGTGCGTGGAATATTGTCACAGAACGTAGGCGGCCTAGGCCTAGTTTTGTCTAAAAATTCTGAAAACAGTTTCAAAATCGCGCATCTGGAAGCGAAGATATCAACGTTTTTGTTTTCGACTTGCTTGCTTCCTTAGGTAGATTTTGGTATCAGCAGCGATATATCGATAAACACTTCTTTCAGAAATTTTTTACGAGTTTTCGGAATAGCGACACGGGCGAGGTGTCCAGCGACGCGTCTCCGCGCGGCCTATCGATCTGCTTTATAAAAAGGGGTAGGTGGCTAAGAAAAATTTTGAGGTTTGGCCGAAAAACTAGTTAGTATTAGTTAGAATAAATTTGGAATTTCACCCCACAATCTGGCGACCGGGACACGGGACGAGGACCAGAATTCAGGGATGAAGGGTGAGTACTATTTAAACTATAAACTGAAACTATTTTTGCAAAGGAATTTGGAATAACAATTATTTTACAGGATTTACTGTGGAAAAAGAAGTATTTTCGAGTATTTCGCAGGGAAGAGGTCCGGACGCGCGTGTAGGTAGGTTAGGTTAGGTTAGGTAAGGTTTTTTTTTTTTTTTTTTCTTGTGTCCCTCTGTCATTGGTCATCAGAGATCTTTTTAATCTACTTGTAAATTTTTACTTTCATGCCAGTTCTCGCTTTTATTCCTCTCGTAATTTCATTCTTCATACTTTATCTTTCTTTCATTCTTCTCTCTTAAGGGTAGGACACACTTCTACTTGTCCCTATTTGGTACTCTACTCCTCTTTTCTCTTTTATTTTGGGTATAACACATAGACACATATTTTTTATTTATCTTTTACAATGGTTCTTAATCTATATTATTAAATTTATTCTAATGTTATTAATCTACATCATTTATTCTAATGCTATTAATCTATTTTATTTATTCCAATGCTATACATATTTGATACGCGTTTTACAGCCATCTTTTATTCGTTTACATATCTAGAATTCATACAACTTTTGCATTTAATAGCTAAATTTTGAACATTCAGGTTTTTTAAGATTTACAATTTTTACAACTAAATTTTTATGATTAATAACTAAATCTATAATTTCACAGCGATAACTTTTTATGTATTCTGATAATACATAATAGTATATCTATTTTCTTAAACTTTATTATTTTTAATGACCTTATCAGCTATTTCCTCACAGTAAATTAAAAACCTTTTTCTTTGTTTTGAATTCCCCATTATTGTTGGTATGTTTTCGAGTTTTATTTCGACATCTATTTCGGACTCGAAGTCATATTTATTTTTCGCGCATGCCCTGTAAGCACTTGTACTAAGACTGGGTTGAGCACAATTTTTCGGACTATATGATAGGCTGCAATAGCGTCAGGGAGAAAAATTTTTGTTGTTGCGCCCGTTTCGCCCGACGCGTATCTCGCGCTCCATTCGTCAAGTGACTCCATTAGGTTAGGTTAGGTTTTTTTTTTTTTTTCCTCTCTACCTCCGACGTTATCGGAGTCTATCTTAAGCCTAATCCTCTTTGTCATACCAGTTCTCGCTTGTTTTCCTCTCGTACTTTCATGCCGCATACTTTATCTTTCTGCATCCATCATATCATCCATTCTTTTTTACGGGTTGAGTCCCGTTTTTACCCTATTCTGCCTATCTAAGTTTTCTTTCTTATTTTATTTGTTACTTATTCTAATCTAAGGGGAATAAAAATCAATTTTGCCCTTTTATTTGTTTCACAACTTTTTCCTTATTCTAATACAATTTTTAACCTTTAGTTTTCTTACAATATCACCTTATTTCTATTTATTCTTATACTACCTCTTATGCTAATGATGTTTGTACTTATTTCTATGCTTTATATATATATATCCAAATATACTATAAGCATATTTTCTTAAGCTGTTCTATTTCTTTCTATTGCCATCTGTGCAATCTTTGTGCAGTAGTCTAAAAATTTATCTCTGTTTTTTCCCCGCATCACTTCCCCAACTGTCTCTATACTTAGTTTCATTTGCAGTGCCTGTTCCAATGAATATCTGTCCGCGGCGTGTACGGGGCATTCAAGAAGCAGGTGTGGCACAGTTTCTTCGACGTCTGGGTCGCAGATGCACGATGGACTCCCCTTGCACTTGAATCGATTCAGGTACTCGGAGAATCCACCGTGCCCCGTCATAATCTGTGCCCTGATGTTGGTGATTTCCACCTTCCGTATTATTCTATACGCCGCCACCGCATCTGGGAAAAAGATCTTTGTGATCTTTGCGGTTTCGCCGGACCGGTACCTCCGATTCCATTCGTCAAGCGTCCCCATGCGTATGTGGCGCTTGACGAATGAGATCGGACATAGATCGTAGTCCGGTTTTTTCTTCAAGTTCATGGCGGCCTCTTTCGCCAGCAGATCCGCTCTCTCGTTGCCTTCCAACCCTGCGTGAGCCTTTATCCAGAACAAGGATATGACCTTGTTCTGGAGAGATGCAGCTGTAATATTCTGTCTGGCCTCTACTGCCAGGGGGTGAAGGCAACTGGGGTTTTTCACGGTCAAAAGAGCCGCCATGGAATCGCTGAAGATCCCAAAGCTAGGCGCCGTACTTTTCCTGATTTCCCGCGTTGCTCGGCATATCGCAAGTAACTCAGCCTGGTAAACCGTACAGTAATTCGGCAGCGCTAACTTGAGGGCGCGCGTCTCGGTGTCTCCGTTCCATATGGACAGAGCTGCTCCGACACGCCCCCCAATCTTACTACCGTCGGTGAAGATTTTCACTTGTTGGTCCGAATTAGCGCTGACTTCTTCCTGGTTTACCAGGCTGACAATCTGCAAGTCGCTTTGCTCCGCAGGATGCGGGGATTCTAGTGCAGAGGACATTTGCTCTACCTCTCTGTCCCCCAATATGGTCTGTGGCACCCCTTTCCTGGCTTTGTACAGCGATGCCACCTCCTGGATTCTAAGATCCAGGGGGAGTATTCCGGCTAGAAGGAGCACAGAGTTTAGGGAAACAGTTCTGTATGCCCTACACATTTTCTGTGCTATTCCCCGCTGTACGACGCCCAGCTGTTTGATTGTTCCCAGTTTGTTAGCGGCTTCCGCCCATGCACTGGCGGCGTATAGAATTATTGGTTCCACCGTAGCCACGTAGATTATTTTAACTATTTCTGGATTTAGACCCCAATTTACTTTTGCGGCTCTGCTCAGTTGTTTGTGGACTGCGATGGCCTTACGACATACCTCGGAGATGTGCGCGTTAAACGTGAGCTTGTCGTCGATAGTGACACCTAGTATTTTAATTTTATGAGACATTGCAATGTCGACCCCGCCCATGCTCAAGCGTGGGGCGTCGTATTTTAGTTTGTTTGTAATGACCATTGCACTGGTCTTGTGTGGTGCGAAGTTTAGTTTGTTTTCAACGCCCCACGCCCGAACACGTTCGAGGGCAGCATTCGCCTGTCTCTCTATTTCCAGTGCCGTGTCACCATCGAATACCAGGATCACGTCATCAGCAAAGGCTTGCGCGTAGTCTCCTCTTCTCTCGAGGTCTTTAAGGAGGGGGTCCAGTACGAGATTCCAAAGAATGGGGCCTCCAATTGAGCCTTGGACGCAGCCTTTTTCCGTGCTTCTCTCATGCTCAGCGCCGGCGTACCTCACCCGTACCTTCCTGTCGCGCAGGTAACTGTCGATGACCCTTCTCAGGTTGACCGGACACCTTTCCTCAGCCAGTCGGACTCTTATAGCAGGCCACCAGGCATTGTCGAAGGCTCCCTCTATGTCCAGCGATATTAATGTTATTATTTTCTTTTGTTTCAGCTTGCAGCGTATTTTTTGCATAAGGGTATAGAGGGAGTCTTCGGTACTCCTTTGAGGCATGAATCCGTACTGGCGAGTACTCATCCTCGGTGTAATGTAGAACCTGAGTCGGGCCACCAACATTTTCTCATAAATTTTCCCGAGTACCGGCAACAAGCCGCTCGGGCGGTACGCCTTAGGTGTTGTGTAGTCCGTTTTCCCTGGCTTCCGTAGTACAACCACTGTTGCCTCTTTCCACGCTCTGAGGAAGTGATTGCATGCGAGGCATCAGTTCAGGATTGCCTGGAAAATTTCGGGGTCTTTGCTGATAGCACGGTAGCAAATATCGGCTGTGAGGCCGTCCATTCCTGGAGCCTTTTTTGGGTTGAAAGACTCGCTCGACGCCTTCAGTTCGGCTATAGTGAATGGAGGGTCGTATGGCTCACCATTTTCCCCTTCATTCACTGATTCTGCCTCTAGTCTGACACGGCTGTGGTGAGGGTTGTCCGCAGCTGGGTGGTCCTCTGGATACAGGGTCTCTGCTATGTATCGGGCGGACTCTTCTGCATCCAGCACTTCCCCGTCTTTTACCAGCGGCGGATCTTCCACCCTGCTCGATGTCCTTCCTATAACCCTATATATCCCCTCCCATACCCCTTCCCTATCCTGTTTACAGCAGAACTCCTTCCAGCTCTCGGTTTGGGCTCTGGCTGCTTCTAATTCATACTCTTCTTTCTGTTGCAGGTACTCTTCGACAACGATGGATCTACGGACTGGAGCAGCACATCTGATCCTCCTCTTTTTGGTTGCTACAGCTTTCTTCAATTTTTCGAGTCTCTCCGACCACCACGGCAAGGTAAGTTTTTCTGTGTATTTTTTGGTTGGCATAGCTGCCTTACATGCTTTTGTTACTATTTCTGTGTAATTGTTTACTATTTCGTCTAGTTGATCTACTTTAGTTATTTTTCCTATTTCTTCTTTTGTGATTCTGTATTCTTGGCTCAGCTGGGTGAGTTTCTCATGAAAAGCAGACCAGTTGGCCTTTTTTGTGTTAAAAATCCTTGTTGTTCTTTCTACCTTTAATCCTTTTGATTTGGTCTGTAAAATTTTGAAGACGATGCCGTTGTGGTCGGAGCTACTCAGGCCCTCGACGACTTCCCATTCTGCTACCTTGTCGAGGATATTTGCCGAACAAGCTGTTATGTCGACAAAGCTGCTATAGCGTTGTCCACCCCTTACTGTGTCGAAGGTCGGGATTTCTCCTGCGTTGAGTATATGCAGCCCGAGCTCACCGAGAGTCCCGCACACTTCCTCTCCCCTACGGTCGACCGTCTGACTGCCCCACCAAGTGCTTTTCGCATTTACGTCGCCTCCAACGATTATGGGCTTAGGGCCATTTTTGGCAACTACTTCCCTAAGATGGTCTAGGTATGGCTCAACTGGTTTGTCTGGCTCGCAGTATATCGACACCAGGGTGATCTCCCAGGCACTGGTTTGTAACCCCACCACTACGATGTTATTTGTGGTGAGTTTTGGGTACTGTTTTATATTAAGACTACTATCGAAGACTGCGATTGCAGCCTTAACAGTCCCTTCTCTGTCGTCGGTGCTCTGGAAGATCCTTGCTCCTCTGTAACTCTTCAATGTCTTGTTTCCCCCTATATATGGTTCTTGCAGTAGGGCTACGGCTATCCCTTGTTTTTGAGCCTCGAGCATCAGCTCGATTGTTGCAAGCCTTTTTCGTTGGAGGTTCGCTTGCATATAGCCATATGTGGTGGTGGCAACGTTGGCGTTAACAATATGCAACGGTCGACCGGGCCAATTCGTCCCATCTGCGGCGTACGGGGCAGTCTGAACTGAAGGCGTTGTGCTCTGTCTGCGTTAATTTCGCTTTATTGCAGTTTCTGCAGGCGGGTGGCTCTCCAGCTAGCGAGTCCGGGCACTCCGTTTTCAAGTGAGGACCGCCGCAATGGCTGCATGCGTCTGCGGTCTCTTGGCAGTACTTTCTGCCGTGGCCGTACCCCAAGCAACGCGTGCACTGGACTAGTGGAGTCTGATCTTCCGCTCTAATCCGCTGGAGATCTATGTATACATAGCCCCTTTCCGTCACCCGCCTCCAGACGCTGGGCGACACGCTTATAATCACATGGTTTGTGTGAGGGTTTCTCGCTCTTCTTCTATATTTTATGACTATCCTATCCTCCCCCTCACCGAGACCGTGGAAGACAGCCCCGTTCTGGTTCCGAAGAGCCTTGATGATGTCCTCATCGGTATTTACTGACAGGACATCCCCAAGCCTGATCAGCGGGTCTTTGTTTTCCACGTCCTCGATGGTGAGGCTGCCTCTTTCTTTTCCTATTCTATCCTTTACTTTATCTCGTTCTTCCTTGGACCCAAAGCCCATTATTACTTTCCTGTTTTTGGCCTTTCTGACCCTTTCCACCTTTACCCATCCTTCTTTAGCGTCTATAGCCTTTCTAACTCTTTCGAGTACTTCCTCTCCTGTTTCCGTCTCCACGGTCGAGGTGACCGCGACCGAGTGCAGTGTGCGCTTTTGCAGTGCCCTGTCACTCTGGGTCGCGGTCACCCCGGCGTAGGTAGGCGTTTCTATCTTTTCAATCTTTTCAGCGTGCCTCTCAATCGTCGCCTTCAGTTCTTCCATTTTCTTGCCGCTTTCCCGGATGAGGTTTGTGTGTTCCTTTAATCGCGCCATGAGTAGGCTTTCGCCGGAGGTAGAGGAGGGAGGGGGGGTGGGGTTGGGAGGTGGAGCAGCATATGCTCCCACTCCCAAATCCACCCATCCTCCCTTTGTATTTCCCTTCAACTTGAGCTCCTTTTCAGCTTCCTTGACTAGTTCAAGGAGTCGCGCAAGTGCCTTTTCGACGCCGTCTTTAATTTCGGTCTTCAGATTCCGTGAAGCCCTCAGATATGCCTTCGCCTTGTTCAGACAGGCTGCCGCTTCCGCTGCTCTACTGACGTAGAGTTTTTTGGGGGATTCCTCATTTCCCGTTGATACCCTGGGCGCTGCTGTAGTGTTTCCCGCTGGTTTAGTGACCAGATAGGTAGTTTCTGCAGGGCCTGCCTGCATTGTCACGCTGGTCCTTGCTGGTTCTACACTTGCTTTTGCAGCGGCCTCCAGTCTGTCTATACTTTTGCGGGCGGCCACCTTTGGAGGTGACTTCTCGGTCTCTACTGCAACCCGCTTTTTGATAGGCGTATGGAGCCCAATTCCAAACATTTTGGGAATGTGATGCGGAGGGGCAGATAAAAGACAATGAGCAGAATTGGTCCAAATTTCCACCACTATTGAGGGCTATGTAAGCTTAAAGTTGACTAAATACCATACAATTTTGATTACTAGGTGAAAAAAATATATTCACTCAGAAAAAAGTTATGACTGTTTTAAAAATACGTATTTTTAGTTATTTAGCCGTTATTTTTTTTCGCACATAGCCACATTTCAAGCAGTAAAAACATGGTAGCAATGATGACGCATTCCCCCTGTTCTGTAATGCGCTCAAATCGTCTGCAAAGTATACAATGATAACCTTAGCGCACCTACCCATATGAAAATGTAATCGGAACGGTTCGCAATCGTGCTAAAAGTATTTTTTAATATTTTTGCATTTCGGAACCCGGGGATTGCTAGCGTCGACTCGTAGATGGAGATAGCATTAGTTTTGTCCCTTTCGCACTTAGGAAGCAATACGGTATACGCTGCGCCGACGACGTTGATAGAAAACTGGTTTTTACCTAACTACCTGACCCAATCAACACATGTGTCCCACGCAGTCGTTCGTTTGCTTGCTTTCGGTGCGTACTGTGCATTTTCTGGTTATATTTTCCCTGCGACTTTTGTGTACTTGATTTCTTCTGATTCTCTACTTTCGACCACGGCTATATCTCATCGGACTTTTTGTTATTGCTTTGTGTATCTGTGACAATGGAAGCGGAAAGAAGAAACTGCATATGTTGCAATTATTCATTGTTTCAAAGAAGAAACTAGCAGTTGCTTCAACCGTTTCTGGATAATCACCCAGGAACTGCAGAGCATATTCAAGGACTTTTAGCACCTCGACAGGTTAGTACATGCATATGTGTATTTTATTTCAAATGCCGTGCCTCGACTCCATTTGAGATTGTCGGAAGGCGTGAACAATAAGATTACTTGTAACGAAAGATCCCTAGAAAAACCTTTTTGAAGCGAAATATTTTGGACGTTTTCAGTCTTGATCCATTTTTGTTACTATTGTTTGTCAATTAATCTGGTTGCGCTAATTTTAAATCACAGATTAAAATTTAATTATTTGGCAACATTACGAATTGGTTGGTAATACATCCCTACCTCCCATCCCTTCCTTGCACGGAACCTATCGTACTCGTGGAAGCGAGATGGCAAACGTACGGCGGAAGTGATCCGTCATTAGACATTTCACAAGACTTTTGTTCGTTGGCTATGAATCTGTGTGTCGAGAACATTGCGTTCCTAAGAAAAATTAATAATTGGTGAAACTTGGTGTTTTGTGCGTGAAACCGCTGTGAATCTTGCTGAGGAGCTGCCGACAAGGAAAACAAGGTACCGTGCAACCCTCTAAACCTTAAAAGAAAGACCGATTTCACCCTGTGTCTCCACGCGGTCTCTCAACGTCCCGTTTCATTATTTTCCAAGTTGATTTGTTGTCTTATTTTGCTTTCCCGCGCATCCATTGGTCCTTTTCGAGCCGGATTCCATCTGGAATCAGTGAATAGCCAACCATTCCCCTATCCTGGGTCAATTTGTCGCAAATTCCGAAATTGTAACCGCGCCGGACGCATGTGCCGGTAAGTTAGGTTATATGTCGTAGATTCTCGTAAACCCCGCTAATATGGTAGTTAATTAGCATTCTTATTCGTATCGTATCGTCTCGTCGTGTCGTATCGTCGTAATCTAGCAAGTAAGTTAGATTTTTCGCAACCGCAAACCTAACAAATAAGTTAGACAATAGTTATCGTTAAACTATCGTAAATAAATAATTATTTCGTATCGTGACCCAGGAACATACAAACATCTTAGTGATATTTCGTTTCGTATTGAACTGCATAACTTGTAGGTACCTACCTAATTAGCTCGTTCGTAATATCCAGTCAAGACTGGTTCAGTAAACAAAAGAACCACATTTCATAACTTTACGTGCGTTCACAAAATCATTTATTGTAATTTGTGGAGTGTAATCGAATCACAGTCCTTTCAGAACTACTTGTCGTATATATTTATTTAGTCTTAAACCGCTAATAAAATATGGCGGACGCAACTCTAAAAAGATTAATATCGAAACGCGATCGGATATTTGCTCGCATGCAAGCCATATCTGACCAGGCAAAACGAATCGACTTAGAAGGATTCGATAAGGAGTCCTTCTTCTGTGACATTAAAACAGTTGATTCATTGCGTGTGGACTTTGAAAACATATTGGACGAAATTGTCGCCCATGAGCTCAAATTAAATCCTGACTGCGCTGTCTCCTATCAAGCGCTTTCTTCATTCGAAGACCTTTTAGGCCGTGTAAAGCGAGCTGAAGAAAAACTGCTAGTTCAATCTCGTAATGAGGTCAAAAGGTCACCTCGATTACCTCCTATTGAAATCCCCGAATTTAACGGAGACCATAGAAATTAGCCATTGTTTATCGCTAGCTATAAAAATGCAGTACATACTAATGTTTCTCTGACAGACTGTGAGAGGTTATATTATTTATTAGGAAAGTTAACAGGAAAGGCTCGTTCAATATGTGCGGGTATAAATCCATCAGCAGATAACTACCCTCTTATTTTCGATTCGCTTTGTAAAAGGTATGAAGATAAGCGTCAGTCCGCAACTTCATACGTAGACCAATTATTTGAATTTAAATCTATTTCGACTGGAACCCCAAATAATTTAGAATCATTTCTCGATAAATTCTCGTCATCTGTAGCCGCTTTAAAAAACACAAAGGTCAATGACCTCGCTGATTTTATTTTATTACATATCGCTATTAAGAAACTCGACCAAGATACTGTGCGTGCCTTCGAAACTAATTATCAACTAAGATCTAATAGTTCCAAAATTCCATCTTTTTCCGATTTGGATTGTTTCGTTCGTGACCATATAAAAATGTTAGAACGTACTTCAACATCCGTTGCTAGGGTCACAGGTTTCAATAAGAAACCACTCGAACGTAAGTCTACCGTCGCGTACGCCAGCACCTCTGGTCCCGAGAAAACAACATGTGGTCTATGCAGTGAGAAACATGATTACATTTATAAATGTAAGATATTTAATAGTTATAACCCTGATCAGCGTTTTAACTTCGTAAAGACTAACAATTTGTGCATAAATTGTTTAAGTAGTGGTCATCGTGTTTCCGCGTGCGAGTCAACTTCTAGATGTAAAAGGTGCCACCGCAAGCACCATACATTATTGTGCTTTGGAACCCAGCAAGCGGCGTCTGCTACCGTTGCCAATGCGGCACCTAGTGACGCTAACGCTGCCTCCGCTCGCGATGACGTCGCGCTCTGCGCGTTATCAGCTAATAATAATGAGGTTGACCATTTATCTCGATGCCCCACGACGGTTTTGATTGCAACTGCGCGTATTATTGTCGTGGATTCTCATGGTAATAAGCACATTATTCGTGCATTGTTAGACAGCGCTTCTCAAAGTAACTTTATCACGCGTGAGTGTTGTCAACGCTTAGGTTTGAACATAAATAATCGACCTACTTGTTCCGCCGTGAAAGGAATAGGCGGTTCAAGTAAAACAATTCAGGGTTCCGTACAATTTAAATTTCATTCTCGCTTTGATCGTAACATAAATTATAGTGTCGACTCTTTGGTAGTAGATAAAATTACTGAACATCTACCAACTGCCACGGTTAATTCTTCACTCTTATTTAACTTCAAAAACTTGCCGTTGGCAGACGACACATATTTTTCGCCAGGCCCGATTCAAGTATTGATCGGTGCTTCGATTTACCCACACTTACTCTTGTCGAATAAGGTTCGAGGACAGTCGTCATATGTATCACCGCTTGCTTTAGAAACTGTCCTTGGCTACGTTATAGTAGGTGACGCGCCGGTCCGTGTTGATAGCAACTCGACCGTTTCATATTGCTGTACCGCGGACCCGTTGGACTCAGCGGTTCGGAAATTTTGGGAATTGGAGGAGGTGGATGTTCCCCCTGTAGTCAGCTCGGATGACAGGGAGTGTGAGGAGTTTTACACACGCACCACTACCAGAGATAGTGACGGTCGATACGTGGTAGCTCTGCCTTTCAAGGGTGATGTCGAATCCCTTGGTAACTCACGCCAAGCAAGTGAACGTCGGTTTCACTGCTTGGAACGGAAGATGCAAGCTTCTCCACAATTAAAGGTTGCGTATGATAGCGTCATCCTCGAATATTTAGAAAAATGTTATATTTCACCTGCAAATTCAGATTCTTCAGAAATTTCGTATTTTATTCCGCATCATGGGGTGATCAGGGATGATAAGGTCACAACCAAACTTCGTGTCGTTCTCGACGGTAGTTGCAAGACTACCTCCCGCATTTCGCTTAATGACCTCTTGTACGGTGGGCAAAACCTGCAAGGGAGTTTGTTTAATATTATCGTTGGTTTTCGTTTGTTTTCGATTGCACTCTCCGCAGACATTCGGCAGATGTTTCTTAGCATTGGAATCCGAGAATCTGATCGGCGTTTCCAACGCATTTTGTATCGCTTTTCCCCGCAAGAACCTTTACAGGTTTATGAATTTAATCGTGTGGTTTTCGGGCTTAAGTCTAGCCCCTTCCATGCGCTGCGAACTATTAGGCAGCTGGCGGAGGATGAGGGTAACTCCTACCCTCAGGCTAAAAATATCGTCACTTCAGGGTTGTACATGGATGATTTCGTCTATTCTGTCCTCACGGAAGACCAGGGTATTTCTACCGCCTCGGAGATGATAGGTCTCATGAAAGCTGGTCAATTTGAATTGGTTAAATGGACCAGCAACTCCCAAGCCATTTTAGACTCGATTCCATCCTCGCATCGTCTGCTAGCTGTCAAAGAATTCGACGAATCCGACCAGCAGAAAGTACTGGGCTTGTGTTGGTCGCCTACGTCAGATCACTTCAGCATGAGAGTCAATACTCCCGCACAAAATTGTACTAAACGTACAATATTATCGTGTGTCGCTAAATTATGGGACGTCATGGGATTTGTAGCACCTGTCGTCCTGTACGCTAAACTTCTTATCAAGCAGCTTTGGCTGCGTGATTGTGACTGGGATGATACCCCACCTGAGGATATAGTCAGGCTGTGGACTCGCTTCAAGGAAGAACTCCCGTTGCTCTGTAATATAAAAATCCCACGTCACGTTGGTATCGTCGCCGATAGTGTAGTCACTATCATGGCTTTCGCAGACGCCAGTGAGAAGGCATACGGGGGAGTGATTTACTTCCACGTCCAAAATAGCGATAGCAATATTGTTTACTTGCTAACCGCAAAGTCTAAGGTCTCACCTAAGAAGGTCGTTTCTCTCGCTCGTCTGGAGCTTTGTGCTATTCTTGTGCTAGCTCAACTTATGAAAAATGTCATAGTCGCTTGTCAGCCCCGCATTGTTTTTCGTAACATATTCGCATTTTCGGATTCGACAGTCGCGCTCTGTTGGGCACATTCGTCGCCCCATCGGTGGAACACCTTTGTGGCCAACAGAGTATCGAAAATACAAAGCGACTTGTCGCCACAAAATTTGTATCACGTGTCCGGTACGGACAATCCCGCAGATTGTCTGTCACGTGGTCTCACACCTTCTCAAATTGTTGACCACCCGCTTTGGTTCAGTGGTCCTCCGTGGGCCCATTTGGACGTCTCACAGTGGCCTATAGTTCCCTTTAGTCCTTCGTCGGTGCCTGAAGCACCCGAAGAGAAGAAGCTTTCGTTGCTATCCGCTGTACCAAATGAAAGATCACCTATTCTTTCTTTGGTCGATCGCATATCGTCCTGGAGTAAATTACTTCGAGTAGTAATTTACGTTTGTCGTTTTGTCAGGTTGTTACCTGTTAGATATCGCATGTCAGCGTCGGATTACGACTTCGCTGAATCACTCGTTCTTCGTGAGCTTCAACGCCTTTATTTCCCCACTGAGATTGCTAGACTCGAGGAAGGCAAGGATTGTAGTCCTGCTTTACGACACTTAAAGCCGTTTCTCAAGGACGGACTCATTAGAGTCGGAGGCCGTTTAAGAAACTCGGATTTAAGTTATGAAGGTAAATATCCCATTTTGCTTCCAAGCAAGGATCCCATTTTGAATTTGCTCGTCGAATACCATCATAAATTAAACTGTCACGCAGGTCCCGACCTGCTGATGTCACTCTTACGTCAGAGGTATTGGATACTTTCTGCTCGTAATTTAATTAGAAATAGAATCCATAAATGTATTCCTTGCTTTCGCCTTCGTCCTAAGTCAAGTTTTCCTGAAATGGCGGATCATCGCTCTTGTCGTGTCGTCCCATCCGCTAAGCTGTTCGTTCACACGGGCACGGACTATGCCGGACCGTTTAGGGTTACCATGTCTCGAGGTCGAGGTGTTCGCTCCACCAAAGCCTATGTGTGTCTGTTCGTTTGCATGACTACACGCGCCGTGCACATTGAACTTGTTGGTGACCTTAGCACAGCTAATTTTATGGGCGCTTTCAAACGGTTCTTGTCGAGGCGTGGCCCGGTGAGTAGGATTTATTCAGATAACGGGACTAATTACATAGGCGCTAAACGCAAACTTTCGGAACTTCACGAATTTCTTTGCTCAAAATACCATAATACTGAATTTGGTCATACGCTAGCTGAGAGTCGCATAGATTGGTCACTCAATGTCCCGGCTGCTAGTCACTTTGGGGGCAATTGGGAAGCTAATATTAAAAGTCTAAAGGCGCACTTGTATCGAGTCATAGGTGACACTATTCTCTCATTCGAGGAATTAAGTACCGTTCTTACCCAAGTCGAATCGGTAATGAACACTAGGCCTCTTTGCAGGACACTCTCTAGTGATCCTTCGGAACCGTTAGCTTTAACTCCAGCGCACTTTTTAAATCTAACGCCTTTAAGATATTTGCCTGCCGAGGAAATAGACGAGAGAACTACTGTCGCTAGACATGAATTGTTAGACAGACTGGTACAGTCGTTTTGGAAGCGCTGGAGGAGCGGTTACCTCCACACCTTACAATCGCGTCGCAAATGGAACACGCCGGTCGATCCGGTCGCTGTCGGTACGGTCGTGATTCTTATAAATGATAATTCGCCTCCACTACACTGGCCGTTGGGTGTCGTGGAGGAAGTTTTCCCGGACTCCACAGGAGTCACTCGCGTCGTTCGAGTTAAGACGACGACAGGCTCTTACTTGCGCCCCGTCGTTCGTCTTTGTCCGTTACCTAACCAATAGATTAGGCAATTTCGTCATTTAGGTTAGGTGAGCGTTAGTAATTAGGTACTTAGTTTATCGTTTAGTTTAGTAAATTAGCTTCAATTCTTGAAGGCATCGCTTCAAGCCCGGGGGGATGGTTGCGCTAATTTTAAATCACAGATAAAATTTAATTATTTGGCAACATTACGAATTGGTTGGTAATACATCCCTATCTCCCATCCCTTCCTTGCACGGAACCTATCGTACTCGTGGAAGCGAGATGGCAAACGTACGGCGGAAGTGATCCGTCATTAGACATTTCACAAGACTTTTGTTCGTTGGCTATGAATCTGTGTGTCGAGAACATTGCGTTCCTAAGAAAAATTAATAATTGGTGAAACTTGGTGTTTTGTGCGTGAAACCGCTGTGAATCTTGCTGAGGAGCTGCCGACAAGGAAAACAAGGTACCGTGCAACCCTCTAAACCTTAAAAGAAAGACCGATTTCACCCTGTGTCTCCACGCGGTCTCTCAACGTCCCGTTTCATTATTTTCCAAGTTGATTTGTTGTCTTATTTTGCTTTCCCGCGCATCCATAATCAATATTTTAGTATCGGTAGTAACGCCATGTTTTAATCATCATTACCGTTTTTTGTTTTGAATACATAAGTACATAATATAGATAATATATCCAGACGTGGGATGGCGTGAACAAAAAGATTACTTGTAACACTTTTGTTAAGTTAGTTAATCAATATTTTACTATCGGTAGTAACGTCATGTTTTAATCATTCTTACCGTTTCTTGTTTTGTTTTGAATACATACTTATATAGATAATATACCCAGACGCACAGAATCAACACTAGCTTATTGCTGGAGAGCCTGTATGCGGAAGGAATCGAACCTAGGACCTCTCTTAGCGAGTAGACATGTTAGCTAACACACGCAGTTAGACAGAACGTCATGAATAAAGGTGTTGTATTTGTTGCAGTTAATACTGGATGGCGAGCAATATATCTGCCGCAATTGTTGGTTGCGGGTAAGGTATGCAGTTGACCGCAGTCAAATCCAAGCTGACCAGCCGCCTCCTCGTGTCGGAAGACCATCTGGAGGAATCTTCGAAACCAATGAATTCAAAAGAGCACCAAATACATCTAACACATGCATTTATCATGAATGTGGCAATGCAAGTAGATGCCGTATTCCGGCCGTATTCCGTCTATCAAACTAGAACTGTTGGTACACTCGAATTTATACATACCTCCAAACGCAAGAGTATGTCAACAACATTTGGATGAAAATCAATGGGGTCACTTAATTGATGCTCCAAACTTATCCCACGATTTTACCGGAGAAATGTTCGTAGACATTACGAAAATCTTACAAACAGCCGTTCTTAATAGTTCCAACACAATGGACTTTGAAAATATACAAACTATGGGTCCAAAAATATTGCATCATCGTGTGGGCATCACTCATAACGCATTTGAGCAAGTGATACGAGAAACCCCTTCATTGCAGCAAGAAGTAACCGACCCCAATACTGCAATTGCTATTTTTTTGATGAAGCTTCGGACGGGTGAGTCGAACGAAAGACTCAGCGTACTTTTCAGAATGAGTCGCCGTACGCTCGAAAGGAAAATGAATACTGTGCCCAAATGTTTGGTACAAGATTTCGTACCAAGGCACCTGGGCCTGGATCATATTTCAAGAAATGAAGTAGTTGCGAAAAATCTGACTGTGCCAAATGGTCTTTTTGGAAACCCAGATGCACCCTTACAAGAAAGGAAAGCTATTCTGGTGATAGATGGAACCTACGTCTATACTCAGAAGTCTTCCAACTTCCTTTTCCAGCGGAAAACATACAGTTTGCACAAATACACGAACCTGTTAAAACCATTTCTCATTGTATGTTGTGATGGCTACATATTAGATGTTACTGGGCCTCACGCAGCAACAAAATCGGATGCCGTTATAATGAAAGGTCTTATTAACGAAAGAGAAGACAATCCATTCCATTACTTTTTGAAGCAAACGATGTTTTTATCTGCGACCGCGGCTTTAGAGACGTTATTGGTGACATGGAATCGTGTGGTTATGTGGCACGTATGTCAATTAGCAAACGGCATGGCGAAGACCAGTTAACCACGTTAGAAGCCAATAAAAATAGGGAAGTGACGATATGCCGCTGGGTCGTCGAGGTCGTAAACGGACGTTTTAAGCGCGATTTTCGCCTATTCAGGCAAGAATTTTTTAATCGTGCTATGAGCCACATGATGGATGATTTCCGGGTGGCTGCTGCGCTTATTAACGCTTTTCATCTTTTAATCGAAGATAACGCGCATGCGGAAGAATATTTAAGAATCATTAGAGAGAGATTGCATGTACCAAATCAATTGGGAGCATATGTTACAAATAGAAATATAAATAGAAGGCGGGCAAGTTTTCGAAATATTGAAGCCGACGCCATAGGAGGAATTTCCTGTTCTGACTCAAGAAGACTTGACATTGTTTGCACTTGGTTCATATCACATAAAACTTGCGCGTAGCTACTATAGCGAACACGTACGCAATGGCGTGTATCAGATTGAAGTAGCAAGAGATGGAGCATTTAGTGAAATAGTTGATTTTGGCATTGAACCTGAAAACGCTATGTTGCTACGCGCAAGAATACAATCCCGACACGCACGTGCAAGACAATACTACACGTATGTAATGATCCATAATCGAGAAACCATTTCGAACTACTACTGTTCTTGTCTTTCTGGAATGCGAACTGTGGGTTGCTGTGCCCACGTCATGGTAATTATTTGGTATTTTGGATGGGCGAGACACCTACCCATAATTCTACTTCCAGCTGCGAATCTGGACAATGTTATTTTGGATGAAGACATATGAGATGTATTATTCTATGAGATGTACACTGTGAGACAGGAATAAATAAAACTTGTGTGAAATATTTTTGTGTTTACATTCTTCCCAGTATTATAAATATTTTAAAATAAATATAAGCATTGTAAAGATAAGTCCTTTCATTTGATTTGATACCCCACATGATAGGGTTTGATTTTTTTGACGTAGCGAGGTACCTACCGCGACCGCCATATTGTATATATTTTGGCTCATATAGCTTATATCAACCAGAATAACGTATGAATTACAACGAAATGTCATACACCTAAATCAATCGAGTAGTTTAAAAGATATAGTGAAATAATGAAGCGTAAAAAGGTTTTTAAATTGCAAGTTTTCATGGGGTCATAACTTTTTACTGAGTAAATATTTTTGGTTGCGGTCTTCTTATAATGATTCAGAACGCAGTGTTCCATCATATGTCATAGTTCTTATTGATGGTGGAAATTTGGACCAAGCTCCATATATTTTTGCCCATTCTTCTTTGTAAAAGTTGTAAATAGCTACCCCTTTTGTCGTGACCGCTAGTAAAATTACAAAGTTAAAATAAAGAAAAACAGTAAAATAAAATAAAGAAAAAAATTTTCTATGTAGAGTCACTTGGCTGCGTCAACTTATGTCCTAAAGTATTATTAATGATAGTGTCAGTTAAAAGTAAAAACAGAAGATAAAAATTTTTATTTAGTCACTTTAGGTATAGTCGTCTCTACTGTAGTCACTATATGCCGTATTGTCTACTTAGTCTAATTATTTCTAAGTTGGACGTAAAATTTACAAAAATAAAATAAAATAAATTTTTTGGCTCTATGTAGAGTCTCTAAACTCTATCCAAAAACTTCTCCAGACCGAGCCCTATAGCAAGCAAAAAACCCCGTCTCTCTAGCTCTCTCCGTTCACGAGATATAAAATTATTTAGTTTAGGGGTTGCGACCCCTAAAGGGACTTAATATACTGTATGCTACGTTATGTGAATACTATATTATTAACGAAAATAAAATAAAAATAAAAAATTTTTGGATGGTGTTTAAAATTTTGTTCTCTAATTTTTCTAAGTCCAGAAATTAAAAGTAAGTTTTTAGGGGTAGGGGGTTGGGACCCTAGGAGTTGGGTGCAGGGGGGGGGTGAGTTTAAGGGGGTTCGGGTTCGCGGAGCGAGGGGGGTAAGTTAGGGAGGGGGGTGGAAATTTTTTGTTATTTTTGAGCTAGGACGCACGGTTTCCGAGATATGAGCAATTTTTGAAAAATTTTTGGCTTATAAATACCTAAACAATTTTATCTCTTTGCCGTCAGACGGCTTGGAAGGGTGTTTTTTAATAATCTGTCAAAAATTTCCTAATCGTCCTAGTTCGTCGGGAGAAGTTTTGGATTACAGCTGGTTAGTTGAGCCGTCCGGTCCCGTGAGTCCCACAGGGGTGGGTCACTTAGTCAATTTAATATTCACCCTCAAAGTTAGGGGTGGGTTTGTGCCAACTACTTTTGCTTGGTTTCGCCCTTAGGAATGAGATCTCGAATCGGGGAAAAATATTGGGGTATAGGTCGTGGCCCAAATTTACTGGCAAGCCCCTTGCTTTTCTTTTTGGAAAATCAGGAATACAAAATTTTTCCTGTTTTTCCAAAAAATCTCGTTGGGGGTGGTTTTTAAGGGTGTCTACGGGGAGGTCGACCTTATGGTCGTTTCTCGTGAGAGATCCGATTTGGTGTTATTTTTACGATATTTCGCTCCCCTGAGGCTCTAGGGGGTGTACAAACTTAAGCGGTAATGCCGCCCGGGACCCTTGTTCTAGCTTAAAATCTATATAAAATTAACCCTTAATCCTACTTGCTGACTAAAAATTTTGTTCCGCAGGAGATGAACCGGTCCTTGCTGTCCCGCCTGTCCAGAGGTCCTCCGTTGCTTGAACCGCCCTCGGGAACCAGCCAAAGTTGGGGGTGGCTGACAATTTTCTGTAAATGGCTCCTAGTGCAGAAATTTCGCGTCCTAGGGGGTTGGTTCCGAAGAGTTTTCTTCTTTGGAAGAGTTTTTCCGTTCAGGTACTGCCGGGAACAGGATGTCACAGGTATCTTCGGTTCGTCGTGACGTCACAGGTTTCTCCTTATACACTAGTTTCTTTAGTAGCTCCAAAACTACCTGTCGAAAAATTCTGGAATTTTGCACACTTATTCTTCAGTGGGTGAGCAATTTTTTGAAGTCCAGAAAAAGGGACGTCATCGCTCTTGTTCCAGCTCTGGATACGGTCAAAGTTTGTAGTATCTTTAAAGTCCTTTATTTTCCAGAGGGGTGCTCCGATTTTGACGATCAGGGTGTCGGCTAATTTGTCTCGGTGAAATACACACTGTTCAGCTGGTGGAATATTTACCAGACGTCGGGAACCGGGAGCTCGTGAGCACGTGGTTTCCACTTTTTCCCCTGTAGCTCAGCGAGTTTTGCCCGGAAAAATCCGGGACTTCGCCTGATTATAGCTGCTTCTAGCGCGCTTCGAACAGCAGTCCGAAAAACATAGGTTACCGCGGAAAATCGGGGAGCGTTTCGTCTGGAATGCTGATTTTGAGGTTAAAAATCAGTTTTTTGAACCTGGTGTTTCACTCGATGGTCCGATTTCCAAAATTTTTATCCACACGTTTAGAACTCGCGAGTGCGCACTTTTTGACGTATCATACTTGGTATTTTACGCGAAAAAACCCGTTCGAACGATTTTTTTTTTGAACGCGGAGCACACACAAAACGATCCGACCGCCACGAGAGCTGGGGGGGAACTGGTTAGGTTTTTTTTTTTTTTTTTTTCCTCTCTACCTCCGACGTTATCGGAGTCTATCTTAAGCCTAATCCTCTTTGTCATACCAGTTCTCGCTTGTTTTCCTCTCGTACTTTCATGCCGCATACTTTATCTTTCTGCATCCATCATATCATCCATTCTTTTTTACGGGTTGAGTCCCGTTTTTACCCTATCCTGCCTATCTAAGTTTTCTTTCTTATTTTATTTGTTACTTATTCTAATCTAAGGGGAATAAAAATCAATTTTGCCCTTTTATTTGTTTCACAACTTTTTCCTTATTCTAATACAATTTTTAACCTTTAGTTTTCTTACAATATCACCTTATTTCTATTTATTCTTATACTACCTCTTATGCTAATGATGTTTGTACTTATTTCTATGCTTTATATATATCCAAATATACTATACTATACTACGAACTGGTTAGGTTAGGTTAGGTTAGGTTTTTTTTTTTTTTTTTTTTTTTTTTTTTTTTTTTTATACTTCTGCCTCCAACGTAATTGGAGCCTATGTTAGGCTTCACATTCATACCAGTTCTCGCTGTTATTCTTCTCGCACTTTCATTCTGCATACTTTATCTTTCTGTCATACTGTCTTCTCTCTGTCTCTAAGGGTAGGACGCTCTTCTACTTTCCCTATTCTGTACTCTACTCCATTCTTGTTTTTTATTTGGGTGTAACACAACGCAACTCTTTTCTTTTATTATTTTCACAATTTTCATATGTACAACAATCTTAATTTTATTCTTATTTCTATTACAATTTTCTTACTTCTACTTTTATTTTCTATTCCTTACTGCTATTATATAGTTATTTCACTTTTTCAACTTTCTTATAATCTATTCTTATTTCTTTTACACGTTTTTTATGTCTACTTTTATTGTCTATTCCTTACTACTATTACATTTTAAAAATATTTTTGTTGCGTTTTTACAACTATCTTAAATTCTATTCTTATTTCTATTACATGTTAATTAGACTATTCCTTACTACTATTACAATTTTTATGTATGGCAGCATATTATTATTTGTAAATATTTTCCGATTTCCTGGCGTTTCGGAGTATCTTTAATTACGTCTGTTTTCAATGCTTGACCCTAATATTCTATACAATATTATGTAAGCATTTTTTCTTATCCAGTTTTATTTCTCTTTATTACTTTTTCACATATTTTAGCGCAAAATTCCAGGAACGACTCTCTCTTTTTACCTTTCATAATCGGCCACACATTTTCTGGCTCTAGTTTGGTGTCGAGTATATGCTCAGCCACAAGTCTTTCCTGGTCGAATACGGGACATTCGAACAATATATGTGGCACCGTCTCTCTCTGTGGCAATGTTAGGATCGCAGATGCACGATGGGCTCCCTTTGCACTTGAAACGATTCAAGTACTCCGAGAACCCACCGTGCCCCGTCATGATCTGAGTAAGGATGTTGCTAATTTTTATCTTCCTGACTATCCCGTACGCCGCCACCGCGTCCGGGAAAAACAATTTTGTCCCAGAAGCCGTTTCTCCAGCGCAGTATCTCCGGTTCCACTCGTCAAGCGTTGCCGTTCGGATGCATCGCTTGACGTATGAAATCGGACACAAGTCGTAGTCGGGCTTGCGTTTGGAACCTTCAGCGGCTCTTTTGGCTAGTTCATCGGCCCTCTCGTTCCCTTTCAACCCTACGTGTGCTTTGATCCAAAACAAGGTGACAGCTTTGCTTTGGATCGACAGGGACCTAATGTTGGCCCTTGTCTCTACTGCCAGGGGGTGGTGTCGATTGTAGTTTTGGATTGTTTGTAGGGCTGCCATGGAGTCGCTGAAGATTCCAAACGACTGCGCCCTGTGCTTTTGGATCACCCTGGTTGATACGCATATCGCCAGAAGCTCAGCCTGGTAAACAGTGGAGTAGTGTGGGAGAGCAAGCTTGAGAGCTTTGGTTTCGGCGTCACCACTCCATATGGATAGTGCCGCTCTAACCTTGCCCCCAATCTTGCTCCCGTCCGTGAAGATACGAACCTCAAGTTCGTTCTGGGCATCTAGTTGCTCTTGGTTTACCAGGCTTACGAGCTCTAGCTCAGCGCGCTCTGCAGGATGTGGAGCTTCCATTGCCGAGGCGGTCTGCTCAACGCTCCTGTCGCCGAGTGCTGGCTGCGGTACCCCTCTCCTGGCCTCGTATAGCGATGCCGCTTCGCGGACTCGCAGGTCGAGAGGTAGTATCCCAGCCAGCACCAGCGCAGAGTTTAAGGAGACCGTCCGGTATCCTTTGCACAACTTTTGTGCAATACCGCGCTGAACTGCTCCCAACTGCTTCTTGATTCCCAGCTTTTCGACTGCCGGAGCCCATACGCTGGCGGCGTACAGAATAACTGGTTCCACGGTGGCCACATATATTATCCTAATGACCTCAGGGTGAAGCCCCCAACTGGTCTTCGCTGCCCTGGCCAGCTGTTTGTGGATGCCTATTGCCTTCCTGCACACATTTGCGACGTGTGCGTTAAAAGTGAGCTGATTGTCGATGGTAACACCCAGGATTTTGATCTCGCTGGACATGGCAATGTCGATACCGCCCATGCTCAGACGCGGGGTGTCGTACTTTAATTTGCGCGTTATGACCATTGCATTGGTTTTGTGCGGGGCAAAATTAAGCTTATTTTGAGCACCCCACGCCCGAACATGCCCGAGCTCGACACTGGCACGTCCCTCAATCTCCAACGCTGTGTCACCATCGAAAACCAGCACAACGTCGTCTGCAAAAGCCTGGCAATAGACATTCCTGCCCTCCAAGCTCTTTAGGAGTGGGTCCAGCAACAGGTTCCAGAATATTGGTCCCGCAATAGAGCCTTGGACACAGCCCTTGCTTGTGGCCTTGCAACACTCTTCACCTGCGTACCTGACCTTGACCCTTCGGTTCTCGAGATAGCTGTCGATGACCCTCCTCAAGCCAACCGGACACTGTTCCTCAGCCAGACGGACCCTTATGGCTGGCCACCATGCGCTGTCGAAGGCTCCCTCTATGTCTAATGAAACTAGAACTATTATCTTCTTGAGTTTCAGTTTACCACGTATGTGTTTCATTAGCGCATAGAGGGAGTCCTCGGTGCTTCTTTGGGGCATGAATCCGTACTGGCGAGTACTCATCCTTGGGATCAGATGAAACTTGAGGCGGGCCACCAACATCTTCTCGTAAATCTTCCCGAAAATTGGTAATAGGCCGATAGGTCTGTACGCCTTTGGGGAACTGTAATCTGTTTTACCAGGCTTCCTCAGAATGATCACTATGGCTTCTTTCCAAGTCTCGGGGAAGAGGTGGGATCTCAAACAGCCATTCAGGAGAGCTAAGAATACCTCCGGGGCACTTGTGATGGCCTGGCAACAGATGTCGGCAGTAAAACCGTCGGCTCCTGGCGCTTTTTTGGCGTTAAATGACTCGCACGCTGCCCTTAGCTCAGCCATCGTGAATGGTGGCTCGCATGGTTCACCTTGCCTTCCAGCGTTCACGACCTTGGCCATTTCTCTAGTAAGGCTGTGGCAGGTGCTGTCATTGCCTGAGTGGTCCTCTGGGTAAAATGTCTTCGCCAGCAGTTCCACTGAGCCTTTTGCGTCCAGGACCTCCCCGTCCTTCACTAGTGGCTGATCCACACCTCTCTCCTTGGTCCTTCCTATCACCCTGTAGATTCCTTCCCAAACCCCTTCTTTGTCCTGTCTTGAGCAGAAATTTTTCCAACTCTCGACTTCGTCCTTGGCTGCTTCCGTCTCATACTCAACTTTCAGTTTCAGGTACTCTTCGACGACCTTCGATCTTCGGACTGGTGCAGCATTCCTAACTCTGTTTTTCAGGGTAGCGACCTTTTTCTTCATCCCCTCGAGTTTCTCGGACCACCACGGCAAAGTAAACACTTCGTTTGCTTTCTTTTTCGGAATTGATGAAGTGCATGCGTCTCTAATTGCGTTGGTGTATAAGTTTGTAATTGAGTTTAACTGTTCAGCTGTATTTAATTTGTCTATTTCAATTTTGTTTATTTTGTTTGTCTGCATTAATTGGCCGAGTTTCTCACGAAACTCAGGCCAATTTGCTTTTTTTGTGTTAAAAATTCTGGTTGTTCTACTAATTTGTATACCTTTAGATCTATTTACTTTGATGTTGAATACAATGCCGTTGTGATCCGAGCTCGTGAGGCCCTCGTCTACCCTCCAGTCGTCTATCAGATCTAGGATATCCGTCGAACAAGCCGTTAAGTCGACGTAGCTGCAGTACCTTATTCCTCCTCTGATCGTGTCGAAGGTCGGAATTTCCCCTCTGTTGAGTATGTTCAGGTCCAGCTCATCGAGAACTCCGGACATTTCTTCGCCTCTGCGGTCAATGGTCAGGCTTCCCCACCAGGTACTTTTTGCATTTGCGTCTCCTCCAAGAATCCACATTCTGGATCCTACCTCCTCCTCAATGCGTTTGAGGTGGTCGAGGTATGGTTCAACTGGCTGGTCTGGCTCGAAGTAAAAGGAGACTAGTGTGATCCTCCAGGCACTGGTTCGGATCCCCACCACGGTGATGTTGTTCGTGGTGAGTTTCGGGTATTGTTCGACAATGAGGTCTTGATTGAAGACCGCTATTGCGGCCTTGACAATCCCCTCTCCGGTTTCAGTGCTCTGGAAGATCCGGACTCCTCTATGACTCCTCATTACTTTAGCCCCGCCTACATATGGTTCCTGGAGGAGAGCAATGGCGATCCCACGCTTTTCCGCTTCGATAAAAAGCTCGTTGGTCGCCAGTCTTTTCCGCTGGAGGTTGGCCTGTACCATTCTGTAGGGGTTTGGGTTTCCGTGGGTGCCCTTAGCAGTATGCTACTGTAGCTCTTGCTATTTCATCCCATCTGTGGCGTGTTGGACATTCCGAGCTGAAGGCGTTGTGGCCAGCGTCCCCGAGCTTGGCTCTTGTGCAGTTTCGGCACTTTGGCAGAACACCCGTCAGGTAGTCGGAGCATTCCGACCTCAGGTGTGGCCCACCGCAATGGCTGCACAGGTCAATCGATTCTTTGCAGTAACGTTTGCCGTGCCCGTAGCCCAGACAGCGCGTGCACTGTACCAGTGGGGTCTGGTCTTCGACCTTTACACGCTGGAGGTCCACGTGCAGGCACCCGAGTTCTGTTGCCCGCCTCCAGATCGATGGTGAGACGCCGACCACAACGTGGCAGGTGTGTGGATTCCTAGTCCTCCTTCGGAACTTCACCACCACCCTGTCCTCCTCCTTGTCGAGGTTGTGAAAAATGTCCCGGTTTTGGTTCCTCAGGGCTTTAAGGATGTCCTCGTCTGTGTTGACCGAGAGGACACTCCTGAGGATCAGCATGGGATCCTTGTTCTTCACCTCCTCGACATGGAGGTCCTTACTATCCCTGGCCAGTCTTTCCTTAATTTTATCTCTTTCTGCGGTAGTTTGGAATCCCATTATAATCTTCCTATCTTTCGCCTTCCTCACCTTTTCGACCCTCACCCAGCCTTCCTTTGCGTCAGCCGCCTTTCGCACTTTCTCCAGGACTTCGTCCCCAGACTCTGTCTCGTCTGTGGAGGTTACCACGATAGAGTGGAGCGTACTTCGCGTCGGGTTTTCTTTCCCGCTGCGAGTTACGCTTGCATACGTGTTGTTGGCAGCACCGTTTTCAAAGCTGAGTCTGTGCTGCTAAATTGTTGCTTTTAACTCCTCCATCCCCTTTGAGTGGCTCTCCAGCAGCAAAGAGTGGCTCTTTATTTGAGCCTCAAGGTGGCTGGTGCTTGGGTCGGCTATGCTAGTGAAAGTGAGGTCGGCGGCGACGCCTTCGGACTGTGTATTGTCAGGCCCCACTCTTTTCACCTTAGTCGATTTTTCGGCCTCCTTCACCAGCTGGTATAGCCGGTCCAGCGCTTCGGTAATGCCAGCTTTTATCTCATTTTTAGTGTTCCTCGAGGTGCCGAGAAGGACTTTCGCTCTGGTCATACAGGCCCTTGCCTCAGCCGACCGGTCCGCATATTTTGCTTTTGGTGGCGAGTACGTCTGCACCAGCCCCGCTTGGGGTGGCTTCTGTAAAGGTTTCGCAGGTCCTGCCTGCGCTGTCTTGGTGATTAATGAGGGGGCGTTGGGTTTAGGTTCGCGCTGGAGGACCCAGCGGCTTCCAATAGTCCAACGCTGCGTCTCACATTCGGCGGTGAGACATTACCGCCAAATGTGAGACGCAGCGTTTGATCGCCAGAACCGACAGGTTTTGGCGATTTAGCCTCGTCCGGCTTCGCCTTGACTGGGGTCCTGAATGCGCTGTTCATTTTCGTTGGAGGTTTGCGTCAAACTGTATAATTGGTAAATAGAGTAAAACGTATAAAGATGTATAGAAGAGGATAGAAAGAGTATTAAAAATGTGACGGTTAAGATTTAAAAATCTTACATATTCTCTATATAGAGCTGTCGAGGTCTGCCCTTGTTCAGGGAACGAATCAAGCACTGAAAACAGTAGTAATAAAAAAGGTTCGAAGTCAATAAGTATATAAATAGAGTGACTCTAGGAAAAACTCTACATAGAGTCGTTCTGTCTAGTCTGGTGGATAGCTCTCGGCGAGCCCTCCCAAATGAACCCAAACTCAGTGCAGTTACACCAAGGGGTTCCGGAGATATCCCAACTTGAAAATTTTTGGTTTTTCACAAAATAAAAACCCAAAGTGGTTACAAGAGGATATCTCCGGATCCACCAGTCCAAAAACTCCGGTGTTTGGGCTTTTCGAGTTTGGCTCGGCAAGACCTACCCACTGAGTCGGTTTTCAGGCTGAAAATTTTTTGTCTCCTGAAAGTGCCTGAAAACTATCCTATCTTACATTCTATGCCCTACCGGTACGTCCAGCGAAAACCCCGACCCTCTACGACTCTCCGTTGGGAAGCTATGGTCGTCCAAAGATTTTCCAAAATGGCCGCGGTGCTGTCAAAGTAGATCTTTGACCTCGGATAACTTCCCTCTGGAAAGTCGCAGATCCCCCGAGTTTGGGCTCTCCCAACTCGGCCCGAGCTCCGCTGTCCGCTGAAACTACTTTCAGGGTCCTGAAAATTTTTAGCCCCAAACTGCCTGAAATCGCGGGGGGAAGGGGACGGAAGGCCCTTCAGTCTAAAAGCAAAAACCGCAGTCTCCCACGACCTTTGGTTCAAAAATTATGGCGGTTTGAAGCTAAACAAGATGGCCGCCGAACTGTCAAATGTCGTATTAAAACGTCCGTAACTTCGGAACCCTTCGTCTCAGAGGGACGGGGTTTTGGACCTGCAGCTCGGCTTCACTTCAGGTGTGTCCTGAAATCAGTTTCAGCGACAAAAAAATTTGTGTCCTGAAACAGTCTGAAACTTATGTAGATCTAAAGTTGGCGGTGCACTACCAGCCTCAGCGAAAATCCGGTTTTGATCGGGCCAACGGTTCTCGAGATATCTTAATCTAAAACTTAAAACCTAAAAACCAAGATGGCGCAATTTCGCTGAAAAAGCCAATTTAGGAGCTATAGGGCCCGTGTTTGGGCTCTATTAGGTCACAATGGGTGTGCTGGACCCTGTCCAGATGTCAAAATGTATTATTTTCTAATTAATTACGAATAAAGGCCAAAAAGCCTTTAAAATTCGATATCTAGAGACCCGATCGTCAAAAATTTTTTGAAAAAATGGCTAAAAATACTACAAATAGAGTGCTATAATATACAAAAGATAACAATTTTAAAATCCAAAAACTAACCTATAAATTTTTTGAAAATATGCTTTTTTGACAAAATACTTAATATCTAAAAAACTATTTAATCTAAAAATCCCAAACTTAGTGTCTCTATTAAACTAGTTAGCGCGCCAAGGACTGCAGTTGAAAATTTTGAAAGTCTTGATTAAGTCCAAAGATATAGTAGCTTGAATTTTGAAGATTCTAAGTCCTCTTAAAAATCGGTGGTAGTAGGTAGATGAAAATTTTTTGTGGTTACCTTCTAGACAGTAACAGAAGATGATGGCTGCTAAATTCCAGGCGTCTGGCTCCACTCCCTTTGATTTTTCAGCCCACGTGGTTTTCACTTTTTTCAGTGTATCGGCTGTAGCTCGGGGTTTTTGGGTTTCCTGGGTGGTCCAAGCGATGTGCAGGGTTAATCCCCACCTTTCCCTTCAATAAAAAGGGGGGGTCGTCGATCTTGTTTTTGCAGCGTCAACGTTTGTTGTTTGCAGGTATAGAAGATTTTTCACTGCAGTCCGGGTAGTAACTTTCACCGGGGCATATAGCTTGCACAATTCCGCACACACAGACACCAAACTTGTCAGGATACGAGCACTTTTTACCGGTTTTTCGAATTTTTAACTACGGAGCGGCTTTAAAAACTATCCGACCACCACGGAGGCTGGGGGGGAACTGGTTAGGTTAGGTTAGGTTAGGTAAGGTTAGGTTAGGTTAGGTTAGGTTAGGTTAGGTTAGGTTAGGTTAGGTTAGGTTAGGTTAGGTTAGGTTAGGTTAGGTTAGGTTAGGTTAGGTTAGGTTAGGTTAGGTTAGGTTAGGTTAGGTTAGGTTAGGTTAGGTTAGGTTAGGTTAGGTTAGGTTAGGTTAGGTTAGGTTAGGTTAGGTTAGGTTAGGTTAGGTTAGGTTAGGTTAGGTTAGGTTAGGTTAGGTTAGGTTAGGTTAGGTTAGGTTAGGTTAGGTTAGGTTAGGTTAGGTTAGGTTAGGTTAGGTTAGGTTAGGTTAGGTTAGGTTAGGTTAGGTTAGGTTAGGTTAGGTTAGGTTAGGTTAGGTTAGGTTAGGTTAGGTTAGGTTAGGTTAGGTTAGGTTAGGTTAGGTTAGGTTAGGTTAGGTTAGGTTAGGTTAGGTTAGGTTAGGTTAGGTTAGGTTAGGTTAGGTTTTTTTTTTTTTTTTTTTTTTGTATATAAAACTACCGCAGACTTAAGCGTCCGCGCCCTTTTTTATTTGGAAAGATTTATCTGATTTATATATTTGACTTATTAATTAGATTCGTGACCCTTAACTAGACTTAAAATCTACGTGGTTCTTAGTTCCCTTTTTTTTTTTTTTTTTTTTTTTTTTTTTTTTTTTTTTTTTTTTTTTTTTTTTTTTTTTTTTTTTTCAATTAAGACTACGACTTTAATTAACCTATTACTTATGAGCTATGTTACACTGTTTTAATCTATTTTAATATTGGATGCTTGGGTGACTTGGGGATGAGGATGTTGGGATTTATGGGATTGAGGTGGCTCCGCTACCGACCATGGTCTTCGTTACTCGGAGCAGGGCTTCCACGACCGCGGCGTCTCGATGCTGCATGGCCATCTTTAAGTTGTACTCGATGACCATTTTAGTCGGCGCATCCATCGCTCTCCTCGCAAACCTGCCTGTGGCGTCGTCGGCGTCATCGGTGTAATAGACGCAGCTGACCGTATGTCTCGACACCGCCACTACTGCGTGAGATACACTGTCGTGGATTTGGAGCCTCCTTTTTTTGGTGTTTATGATGATGACGTTCTCGTAGGTCAATCCCTGAGCTTCGTGTATGGTTAGGGTGCGCGACCCTTCGCCAGACCCATATCCTTGGTTACTGAGGGAAGCTTTCTCCTCTTGCGTGTGAACCAGGAATAGGGTTTTTGGGGCGGTACTCGGTATTTGCGCACCTGTGTAACCTTCCACCTTCAGGGAGTGAATCTGCGATGGTGATGACTTAGACGAGTATATACCTGAGTATATCTCGCTTAGTGTGAACGCCACATCCATCGGGTTGCGGTGCGTACACAACAACTCCTGGGTGATGCCAGCCACCAGGTTTGGACGGGTATACCTTAGTTGAAAAAGGTTCTCTCTGTCCAGAAATGGTAGCTGGTTAACGTCTCCGATTAGGACCACCTCGCTTGCACCAGACAACCTTACTGCCATGACTATAGCCCCAAAGTGGTTCATGAGTGCTTCATCTACCGTGAGACGGTAGCATTTCTCATTACTCTTGAACCCGTTTGCTAGGATTGAGGCCATAGTGCGTACTCTTGTTTTGACGCGATCTCCTAAGCGCGGCTCCAGCTTCTCTCTGAGATCCTTGGCAGCTTCGGTCGTTGTGGTAGCTACGACGTCCCTTTCTTCGTCGAATTCTTTCACCACCCACGTTGTTTTGCCGCAACCCGGCACTCCATTCACCCACCTGATACTGGGTACCGCCCAAACTTCCTGTGGTGCTAGGTCTTCTGAAGTCCCCGAAATAGATTTCGCCATTTCGAGAATCTTATCATCCAGCATTATCTTGGTACATTTGGCGGTAACCACTATCGGGCTCTCTCCTGTGGTGTTGAAGGTTGTCTTACCCCTTCGCTCCGTTTCCTGCTCATCCAGGGCCACGAAACCACTTTCCTCGCTGTAGGCTGCCATATACGACCCCTCCATTTCCCCAGCGATAACTTGGGATGTGGCGTTGTCGTATATGGCTGCTCCTGCCTCCTTGAGTAGTACTCTTAGTAGACCTTCTGAGTTTAGTTGGAAGGTCTGCCAGATTTTACTGCATGTCGTGAGGTTGACCTGCTTGGTCGCTCTCACGATCGCTACATACTCAAGGAAGGCGCTCCTCACGTGGTCTGTGGTACCTGAACTCATCGCAGGGATGGGAGGGCTGACTTGCCCTTTGTCAGCTCTGGTTGGTAAGAGTTTTGGTTCCTTAGGTTCTTTGGGCTTTTTATTGAAGAACCTCTCCACCGCTGTCTCCTGTTTCGCAGTTGATGTGTTGTGGTTTGGGAGCAGTGCTCTGAGAAAAGTGCCGAAGCTCTTAAGGCGACTCCTCGAGCGGTCTCGGTCCTCGGGGCTGGTGTATTGGCCCTTTTCCTTTTCGGCCCTTTCGGCGGCTGCCTTTTGTTGGGCCCTCTCCGAACCGCTTAGAGTGGACTGGCTGTCGGGTGTAGTGGAGCTCGTCGCTTTCGCTGTGGGGTCTCGAGGGGTTTTGAGAAAACTTAAAGTTTCCCCTCTGTCCTCATAGACCACTACCTCATGCTGTTCTGAGGCTCTCAAACAGCCGAAGCGGTCTGCGACGTCCCCTCTGTCCGTACCTATCGCCATAGCGTCCACGCTTATGGTCCGGGGTGTGAGTGGCGTGTGTTCTCCTGCCTCCCTGATCGCTTGGAGTATTGAGCTCGCTTGAGCAAATGGGGTCTCCTCTCTCCACTCAAGTAGCGCGATGGTCTTCCCTTTGGATCGCACTAATCGGCATCGGTATGAGGCGACCTCCACTTGGGGCAGCGCGGCGTACTTGCTGCCTCTCATGCTCGTTTTTGTGGTACTCCCGTTGATCAGGGCTGCAAGGCCCGGCGAAATGTGGACTTTGCCTCCTACTCGGCTTGACCCTACGCAGAAGCTAAGACCCAGTCTCTCTGCCTCTCTGTTCATGAACAGAGCGACTCCTCGCAGTCGGACGCTTGGTGTTCCGCCTCCTCCGCATGCCAGAAATTGTGTGATGGGCATGGTACTTGGAGCCGACTGTGGACTGGCTTCTGCTGTTGCCGCGACTGTCTCCGGTTGTGTGTTTGTGTTTATATGTGTGACTTGTGTAACGGTACGTGTTATGATGCGTGTGTTTTGTGCGGTCCTTTGTGTGTTGGTAGTGGTTGTTGTTGTAGATGTAATTATTGTTAGTGGGTGAGTTGTCATTGTTGTTCTTGATGCAGTGGTTGTTGTCATTTGTGTGTTAGTGGTGTTTGTCAATTGCGTATTAGACATTGTTGTCGTTGTTGAGGTTATTGTTGGTGTTGATGTGTCAGTACTTGGGATTGGTGTTAGGACAGATGGTGGTGTGGTCCTCCTTGAGGTGCTAGTGTCCGACTTGTTGGCCTTCGCCGCGACTAGGGCGACCTTGCTCGCGAATGCCAAGAATGGTGTCCTTGTAGCCGGTCTCCCCATGATGGTGTGGAGTATGGACTGGCTAAGCTGGATGTCGATCTTTTGTTCCAGCTCCATTCTGTCTTGGCAGAATCTCGGGCACTCGAAGAGCAGGTGCCATACTGTCTCGTCGCAGCTTGGGTCACAGACACACGAGGGACTATCTTTTAGATGGAAGCGGTGGAGATACGCTGAGAACCCTCCATGTCCTGTAAGGATCTGTACATGGAGCGGTGTCAGGACTGAGTCTCTGAGTGTTCTTTTCGCCGCTAGGACGTCTGGGAAGAACACTTTTGTGACCGCTCCTGTACTCGAGGATTCGTAACGCGCTTGCCACTTCTTGATAGTCCCCTCCCGTATCTTCTTTCTGACGAACGATACGGGGACTCTGTTGTAGTCCGGTGTTGTTTTGTTTAGAGCTGCCTCCTTGGCCAGCTCGTCCGCTCTCTCGTTCCCGGCGGTTCCCACGTGGGCCTTTATCCAAAAGAACCCCACGCTTCGACCTTCCTCTCGGATCTTACGGACGCTTCTCTTTATCTGGAGTGCCAGGTGGTGAGTGGCAGACGGACTCCTCAGCAAGTCGAGTGACGACCTTGAGTCACTCAGAATGCTTACAGAGGCCGCGCTGGATTCTCTTACCATCCTGACAGCTTCGGTGAGAGCGTACATTTCCGATTGGAAGACCGTGTTGTGGGGCTCTAGGCCATACGTACTGAACTTGGACTCCTTGCCGTTTTCCCACCAGGTAAGGGCAGCTCCTACTTTCCCCTCGATCTTGCTGCCATCGGTGTAGATTTGGGGCCCGATTAGGTGGTGTTGTTCCTGGCTTCCGGGAGTCGAGTCCTCTAGTCGTACGTATTCTGTTATGGTGAGTTCCGCTGGGTGGGGGTTTTTGGAGTGGTGTACATTTCTTTCCAGCTCGCAACCCGGCGGTAAGAAGTCACTTGAGTGTCCCTTTTTGATTTTGAATAGGGACGCTGCCTCCAATACCCGGAGGTCTAGGGGCAATTGACCTGACAGAATTAGCGCCGATGTTAGAGATACCGTGCGGTACGCTTTGCAGATCTTCTGCGCGAAGCCTCTTTGCAGCGACTCAAACTGATTCCTTGTCATCAGTTTTCCTGCTGCTGGCTCCCACGCACTCGCTGCGTACATCACGATAGGCTCTATCACCGACACGTAGATCGTCCTGATCACTTCTCTGTTGAGGCCCCAGCTCACCCTCGCCGCACACGCTAGTTGTTTGTAGATATCTGCGGCTTTTTTACAAGTAGCAGCCACGTGTGCGTTGAAGGTAAGTTTGGCGTCGATTACGAGTCCCAGCAGCTTGACCTCTTGGACTAGGTTCAGCCGCGTACCAGACATATGGAGTATCGGAACGTCGTACTTTAGCTTTTTCGTCAGCACCATCGCATTTGTTTTATGCGCGGCGAAACGCAGCTTATTGCGGACGCCCCATTCCGATACTACTTCCAGCGTTTCGTTCGCTGAACGCTGTAGAGGTCCGGTGGAGAAGTCTGAGAAGACCAGGACGACGTCATCTGCAAAGGCCTGGCAGAATACCCCTTTACTAGCCATTTTGTGTAGGAGTGAGTCTAGGATAAGGTTCCAAAACGTCGGGCCGGCTATTGAGCCCTGGACGCATCCTTTCGTGGTACCCTTCTCGCTAGACGCTCTGGCATAGTTGACCCTGATGATCCGGTCTTCCAGGTATGACGTGACTAGTTGGTAAATGTTATTCGGACAGTGTTTTACCACCATCTGTCTCTTTAGTGCTGGCCACCACGCGTTATCGAAGGCCCCCTCTATGTCCAATGAAACCAAAAGCACGATCTTTTTAGCTTTGATTTCGGCACGAACGTGCCCCATTAGGGCGTAGAGGGCGTCCTCGGTGCCACGCTGTGGCGTGAATCCGTACTGGTTGGTGTTTAGTGTGGGTAGGAAGTGCCATTGAAGTCGGCCGACTAGGAGTTTTTCGACTATTTTCCCCAGAACCGATAACAGCCCTATTGGTCTGTACGATTTAGGGTTCGTATAGTCGTCTTTTCCTGGCTTACGGAGAATGCACACGTGGGCGGCTTTCCACTGTACAGGGAAGTGTGACAGCGACAGGCACTTGTTGGCCATCGCTAAGAACAATTCCCTGTCGCAGTTTATTGCCGCTGTGCAGATGTCAGCCGTCAATCCATCCGGGCCGGGAGCTTTCTTCGGATTCTGGTTCTGGAGAACCATTTCCAGCTCCGCGGCAGTGAAAGGTGGATCATCGGCTGACAATCCTTGAGGTGTTTCCTCCTCAGCCAGTCTCCTAAGTGTCGTGTGGTACGGCAGTTCGGCTTCTGTTGAGTCGTCAGGGTAGAAGGTCTTTGCTAGAAGATCCGCTGATTGTTCCGGGCTAAGAGTGTAGCCTGCGGTATTTCTCAGGAGGGTGTCTTCCTGTCTTCTAGCTGTCTTCCTTAGGACTCTGTAAATGCCGTCCCACATGCTCTCTCGGTCTTGTTTGGAGCAGAACTCTTTCCAACTTGTAGTGGCCGCTTCCTCAGCAGATGTTATGTACTTGTTTTTGGATGTGACGTATTCCTGTATGGTGAACTGTCTCCGACTTGCGGCTGCGTTCCGGATTCTCCTCTTTTTCGTCATCATATCTCTCTTCAGACGATCTAGAGTTGGAGTCCACCATATAGGATTGTGGTTGTGTTTTGGCGACCCCAGTTTTGGGATCGCTTCCTCGCATGAGTTGTGGATGAATGTTGTGTAATCTGTTATGATTGTCTCCAGATCTTCTGGGTTTGAGACGCTTGAGACACTGGCTTGTGTGATATGACTTTCCGCCAGGGTGGTCTTGAGGTGTGTGGTGAATTCGGACCACTTGGCCTTCTTAGTATTATATCTACGCGTCGTGATTGGCCTTAGAGGTTCTAAGGCCTTTTCTAGGCGCAGAAAGAAGGTGATGGAATTGTGGTCCGAAGACGTGAGGCTCCTTTCCACCCGCCAGTCATCGATCTTACCCAGCAGCGGCAGGCTGCAGGCCGTCACGTCAACGATGCTGGTACACCACTTGTCTCCTCTGTATGTCTCAAACGTCGGCGTTTGACCAGTGTTAAGGATCTGGAGATCCCTCTCGTTGAGGAAAGAGTTGTACGCCGCCCCGCGATGGTTTTCGGAAATACTTCCCCACCACTGGCTCCAGGCGTTTATATCTCCCCCCACCAGAATGTTTTTTGTGTGTAGTTTGTTGATGGTGTTCTGTGTAGTGGTTATATAAGGTTCTATTTCCTGGTCACCCTCGAAATAGACCGATAACACCCCCAGACGAAGTTGGCCCACCTTCAGCAGTACGGCAGCGATATTCTCGGTAACAAGCTGAGGGTCATGAATGACCTCTATATTGCTGCCGAAGATGACGATCGCTGCTTTTACTGGTTTTTGGCGGTTGAGGCTGCACTGGATGACTTGGGTGCCTGGGCTTTGTTTCATAACACCAGTCCTTCCTACGTAGGGTTCTTGGACTAGTGCTACAGAAAATCCCTTGGCCTGAGCCGCCAGATGTAGTTCGTTTGTGGCCAACTTGGAGCGTTGGAGATTCACCTGGATGAACGGTAATCTCGCTGTCGGTCTAGTTGAGTTATGGAGGGTGACTGGTTGTGGTGTGTTGTCTTGGTCGCCCTTAGCAGTAGGTGACGCGCGATCTCGCTATGCTGTCCCATTTGTGGCGTTCCTGGCAGTCTTCGCTGTACGCCGTGTGTGCCAGGTCGCTTCCCGTCTTCTGGGCTAACTTGCAGTTGGTGCAAGTGGGTTGTAGGCCGTCCGCCCTAATGGGACAGTCCCTTCCGTTGTGTGAGCCACTGCAGTAGCTACACGTCTCTTTTTCAGCCTTGCATATGGACTTGTTATGACCATATCCTTGGCACTTAGAGCACTGAACTAGAGGGGACTGGTCCTCAATTGGGCACCGCTTTATACCCACGTGCACCTTCCGCGCTTGTGTGAGGGTCAGCCAGAGCTTCGGCGATACCTCCAGAACGGGATGGCACTCGAGGTTGTTACGCGCGCGCTTTCTGTAACGCACCCTGGCGGTCTGTTCATCTACAGCGACGTTTTGCAGAACGTCCTTGTTCTGCACCTTGAGAAGATCGACGATCTCCCCGTCGCTGTAGCTGGACATTACGCCTTTGATGCATACCAAGGGGTTTTGTGGTTTGGGCTCCTGAACCTTGAGCCCGCCGCTGGATTTAAATTGGGCTTTCACCAGATTTAGGTCCGATTTACTGGCGCACCTCAGGACCACTTTCTGGTTCCGCGCCTTACGGACCGTATCCACACGGGCTCCGCTCTTCTTAAGGTCCAGGGCTGTCCTGATCCTCTCGATCACGTTATCCCCAGTGTGTCGGGGATCTGTCGACGAGACGATCAGGGTGTGGTTGGGTTGAGAAGTGTTCGGTTTCGGGGGCTTTGGCGTGTTGGCAACCTGGGCAAAGGTTTTTGGCCCTTGATGTGGCAGCGGTGGTCTGTCCGCTCTGCCCAGGTCTGCTACCCCTTTCTCTATAGACTGGAGAGTCTTTTTTACTTCCACAACTGCGAGTTCCGCATCCAGGCTGGGCCCTGTCGGCGCCTGAGTTGGCTGTTCGCGGTCTCGCAGCACTCGGATGTCCGCCGAAACGATCTCCAGTCTCTCTGCTATTGGTTGCAGTTGTTCCTTGATGTTTTGTTGTGGTGCTGGTGGTGGTGGGGGAGGTGTCTTTGGTGATTTGGTCATATCTTGGATGAGGGCCTGTAATTTTTTGACACCCTCTTCGAAGATGATGGTAGTCAGCACGCCCGTCTCCGACGTCCGGCTGCTGGTATCGTCATCTTTTGGCTGTGTCAGGTCGGCTTTGATGTTGTCTATCACCTTTTGGAGCACGTCTAGCTGGTTGGACACGCTGGTGAGATTGGTGTCGAGGCGTTTGAGACCTTCACCCATGGAATCCCAGTTTGAATTCCCCGGTGCTCTGTCTCCTAACAGCCTGGTCCTCTCATGCTCCTGGATGTTTTTAAGGCTCGCCGCCTTAATTTCGTCTTTGGCCTCCTTGATTCCCTTGAAGGCTTCAAGGGTCTCATGGCCCAGCCATTCCCTAATGCCCTTGGCCTCCCTATTTGTGTCAGTGAGATCCGATCTCATCAGGGAGAGCTCGACCTTGAACGCCATCAACTCCCGAGAGTGAGCTCTCTCGACCCGCACAAGCTCTTGTGCGTGTCGAGAGCGCTCCTTCTCGAGGTTGTATTTGTGGCGGGCTCTGGAGTCGGCAAGGGAGAGGACTGTCTCGTACAGGCCCTGGAGACACTCGTGGGCTGAGGTCTTACATTCCCTCCGCATATTCCCCGCAGCCTCCAGCGCGTCCTTACCTCGTTGCAGGAGCTCGTTCGCTTCCCTTGTAGCGAGGTCCATCTCCACTCCTGTCCCCCTTCTCGGTGTTCGGTACAGGAGGCTCTGCCGCTCGGGTCGGTTTGACTGACCCGCGGAAGACGCGACCGAACTTTCCTCGTCTGAGATGATCTGACGGGGGGGGGAGATACCGCACTGCTCCCATTGAATAACAACCTCCGAGACTCTTGTGCACTCTGCGGCTGGAATCTCGGAGAAGTTGGTTGAGGCGACTGACGGTGGTAACGAGCCGGCTGAACCCGGCTCCGATGTCGCCTTCGGCACCTTGGGCGGCTCTGATGGACACGCCGCCTTTTCTGATGCTACGGACTTGGCGGTATTTTTAAGAACTTTCTCCCTGAGGGACTTGGACACCTTGGAGACGGTTTCCATGGTCGGCTTGCGGGTGGATGATTTTGAAGACATTATTGATGTGTACTTATAAGTAACTTAATATAATTTAATAATTTACAAGAATAACAATTTGAGGTAGTTAACGGTGTTTTTTTTTTTTTTTTTTTGTTTTTTTTTTGTTTTTTTTTTTTTTTTTTGTTTTTTGGAACTAAGAACTCACGGTTGCTTCAGCTGATGGTCTGCTTCCGCTGTCCAGTGAGGAGCCCGATCTGCTTTCC